>OX458963.1:5045192-15045192 GCA_949774945.1 Hoplodrina ambigua
TAAAAAAAATCATTGCCACACTTATGTTGCAATATAATGTAAAAAGTTAGTGTGTGTAATAACACTCCATTATATCTCTAAAAATGTGTTGAAAAACATTGTATAGATTACTTATAATTATAGCAAACAAATAACAAAGCTTATTAGTTTCAAAGTGAAGCCCAATCTCTATCTCTACAGACAAAGAGCCGCTTTTAAATAATAGGTATTTAGTTATTTTTGTTAGCTGCAAATGTTATTTATATTATGCAATGTTATTTTTATATGTTATTATGCTACCTTTTGAAAGCGGCAACTAGATTATTTAAATTCCTTTTTTTAAAAGGGCCTAATTGAAATAAATGATTTGACTTAGAAATGCTTTGTATGGATCAATGTTAGGTTCTACACAACAATCTTATACAGCAGAATTTAAGTAAGATATTCTAGCTGCAGTATTGTTTCATTTACATTTATTTTGTAAGCTCCTTTTTAGTGTCAGGTCGAGTTCCTTGTAGTGGTAAAATGTACGCGATTTACTGAGTATTACTTTAGGCAGAACGCATATTTTAAACCAATTGCAAAGTAAGGTTATGTATTTTATAAGATTGCACTTGACTAGTAACATTCCGACGATGAGCGGTAATGCGGTCGCGGTAGACATGAACGCTTCGAAAGAACTAATATCTTCTGTTCGCATTTTAAAAGACTCCCTTGACACAGATTGTAACCATTTAAAGGGTATACAAATGCACTTCAACAAGGAATTCCAAGCCTTGGTAGGTAGGTACCTAATTACTTATGTAGTTATAATGAATGTGTTTCCAAAAGTAAGTAAAATATAATATAGAAACAGAAAAAAAGATAATATAGAAAACCCACACAATGAAGATGAAATGGGCTTAGTGTACGAAAGTTGTGCAATTGCAACAACAATCGCTTTTGGCTTTGGAGTCTTTAGGTAGCATTCCGATGTTGGCGATCGACGACCGCGACAGGCGAAAGCGTACGGCTCGCGAGTCTCACTGCTTTGTATGAATTTATATGGTTAAGTTATAAGTGCCTCCTACAGAAGTAAATACTAGTTACTGACTGAAGAAAAGCTCAGTGCTGTACAGAGTGTACAGTCTATGGCAGCACAAAACTCGACCATATAAGCATCAACCTAAATCCCCAATCAAAGTCAGCCATCAAGGACAAGTTGCAACTAGTTTCAGCCATGGGGTTTGCCCTCAACAACTATGTGACAAAGACAACAGGTCTACCTAAGTAGCCAAAGGTATCAGAGGTACCAACTGCTTGAATAATATTGCTAAGTGGTCATGTGGAAATTTGTTCGCGTTAAAAGCGGAATCGCCCTCGCGATATTATCCAACATGCGGCCAGCCTTAATTCCGACAATCGGGCGGCGTCAATCGATATTCACGCATGCGCGGTTTAGCAGTCCCGGGTAAAACCACAAGCTCTTGGTGCAGTATATTATGCAACAGGCGAACTTTTACTCATTTCAGGTCCTTTGTCTGAAATACATTATTCCAGATAGGATGGATATAATGGGCCAGGTCAATTATTAAGTTACCAAAGCCTTATTTTCATAGCAGTTCAATATCACTCATATTGTTTCTTTTATAAAAGCATATTGTATAATTTGTCTAATAAATAACATTGATTGTCATTTAATAAGGAAAGCGTAATACTTAAAATGTCTGTATCTGCTGTCCTTTACCACTCTCTGACTCATATAAGATTAAGATGTAAGTTAAATTTGTATATAATTTTGAACCCAAATTAAGCTGTACACACAAATAGCTATCTATGTATATCCTAACAATAGGATAGTGGCACCCGTTTAATTAACCCATTGACTGCGGGAAAACACACCCGTTGTGTTTCTACTAATAAATGCAAATACAGTGTACACACAACCATGCGTTTTCTATGGTGAACACACCACCTAAGTGGCCAGCTGGTATTGGGCTCGGTGTAGCATATGTTCACCTGCAGTGTTAAATTTTGTAATCCGCAGATGAAGAATTTCCAGATATTTCTTACCACTCATTCAACACTAAACTCTTAATCTTTGATCAGCACATTTTGATCTTGAACCTAATTGAGAAGAAAACTCCTGATAAGAAATTTCTTTTGTTCCACTTACCCACTCCCACAACATCGACATTCTCCAACTCATCGAGTAGTATCTGCATCACACTCTGTATATTCACTTCTGGTGGAGTTGGATTTGAAATTGGCAACTCTATCACAATAATGTATATCTCACTGGGGTTTGCTGGATTGGGATTTGCATTGGCTGCATTAGGGTTGGGAGCATTAGGATTGGGTGCATTAGGATTGGGTACATTAGGATTGACCACATTGGCATTGGCTTCATTTGGATTAGCCTCATTTGGATTAGGATTTGCTACATTGTCATCCATGTTGGAAATATGTATTGATTTATTGTGGAAAGGTGTATGCAATAAAATGAATTTACTATTTTCTCAAAAGAGATGCACATAAAACTTGATTTACAGTAAACTTGCTAATTCCCAACACAATATTACAATAAGAACACAATAAGATGAGATTTGGCAATTTTTAAAGGAAAATTTTGTAGGAGCACTATCAATGCACCACCACTTTGAAAACTGGTAGGAAAATCAATACTGAACTGAATGAGTGAGCAGGTAAATGACATTTCCCTTTTTTTTTTAATTTAATTGCCATACCATGCAGATTTATCTCCTATCCATAGATGCACACAGACTAAGTAGAACTTGGCTGCACTCTAGGAAATGGACACCCCACCCCATTTTAAGGGTAAACAAATAAGGTTATGTTTGAGAAAATTATTTGACATGACAGATATGAATGTAGTTTGAAAACGATGTTATTTAATTAGTAAAGCTAAAAGCCATGATCAAAAAATATAAGGATAAGTTTATAAAATAAAAACTGCTGAATATTCAAAAATACAGAACTTTGAAACTAAGAGAGGTTATATTTACGAGATACTTAAAACTTGAGCTTTTCAAAACATGGATTACGCTGCTTTACTTTACAAAAACTTGTGTTTTCCTTACATTAAATGCTTAGCGTAGGCGCCAAAATTAGATTTCAAGGTTAAAAACAATATAAAATATTGCATAACATAAATAACATTAGGAAAATTACGTCATAAACTATTTATTTAATAAATTTTAGTATCACTTTCGTTTAAAACTAAATCAGTTTTTTTAAATTGTCACTGCCCTTCACGCCTTTATTTTTACTCATGTTATTATAACTGTTGAAGTACTTACTGTAATTTAACTGTGCCCACAGTATTTTAAACGTATACGTAATCGTTATTGAAATTTAGTATTGACCATTAATTGTTAATTTTAAACTCGTGTAGATTTTGGATTTATTTTATTTACGTTACAATTTTTTACAAACACTCACTTCTTTTACTGACAGACACTGACATAGTCTTCAAGAAATCAAGATTTAACTTCGGCAATGAACGGACTTGAATAATCTGGGGCGGATTTACATATGGGTATTATGGGCTGCAGACCAGGGCCCAAAGGATTAAAGGGCCCCCCTAGCGGCCATTGAAGACAATGGATAGGATTGTGAAATAAAAATAATTCGTAATTTTTCCTTTCACACAACTATAACTTAATGATGTACTCTAGACACCCAAGGTACGAAACTACAAGAAAAGCCGTAGATTCGGTAAAATAATGTACTGGTTTTGTAATACAGTTATTGCTACCAATTTGTTGGTACAAGAACTGGCAAAGTGGCAACCCAAGAATTTTTCAAAAGTGTTTTTAGCTTTCAGAATGGCCAAAATACTGTGTTTCAGACACGAAAACTAACCTATTTACTATCTGTCACAATGCGAGTTTCGACTTTTTTTTGTCACTAGGTGTCGCTACATAAGCGTCTGGTCTAAACAACTGTCAAATGTTCTGCCTTTTATTACAAGATTTAATTAATTTAGTTTCACTTGTGTGGGTGTCATCACAACTTGAAAGCTAAATTTGATCAAAAAATTGTCATATTTGCACTTTTTACAACATAAAAGTAGATTATATAAATGAAGACAGTCACTAAAACAAGTTACCAAGAAAAAACTTATTGAAATATGACTTGTGCTTTTTTGTCCTGGAACACTGTTTTTTTTTCCTTTTATTTCGGACCAATGTTTTTTGATAACGTTATTTACTTCTTCTACGTGGCAAATAAGAAATTGGTTAATTTAATGGAAATTAACATGGGACTCTATTATCTATAAACACAGATTTGGCTGAAATATAAATTAATAGGAATAGATTTAATAAAATAGTAGTGTATTAGTTAATTACAATTAATAAAATTGATGATGCAAGATCTAAAAATGGTTTGAATTTGATTATAAAGGTTATTCTAGCACTGCAACAATCTTTGCTGTCAGTCTAAACTATTTCATGAAACATAAAAACATTTTTAAACTTTTTTCTTTATAACCATAGCAATATGTAAAACATTTGGTCTAAAAAAAAAACACCTTTTAAACGTTCCAATCACAAGGGTGGCAAGGGTGGGTTCTGACATCAAGCTGTAAGCGCACCTTTCAAACGAAACGGGTTTCCAAGAGCCATGGAAACCCCTGTTTTGGTGTAATTTACATATTGAAAGTTAGTCTTGCTTTGAGTGGGTAAGTATCTTAGTATAAAGAAAAAGTCTGAAAATGTACCTACCAACCAAGCCTATACCCATGGTTCATTTATAAGAAACGTTTATGAAAGATCATACAGAGAAGAAAGTCAAGAATTTTTTGTTTTGTTCTTTCAGATTACCTCCTATAAACTAACCAACAATTTTACCTCTTTATAATTCAAATATAGGTATTTCATTTATTTTGTCATAATCTTTCAGTTCTGTTTGTGTACTTTAGAATTTACCAGCTTTTTTCCGCGTAAGGGCGAGACTCCTCACAACCAACCAGCTTGCGTCATTTTGCTCAGTGCTCAGCACAATACAAATATGCTATTGGTTAATTACGAGACATCTCTCGTCTCCGCTTTGGTGCAGTCTTGTGCTAAATGTCGGATAAAACAGAGGCGTTACATCTCGTTAGGGTGTGACTTTTGTTAATTTGTAGATAAAATATTTGATTGTACTAAATGCGCAGTTCCTGCAGTTGATAAATATTGATATAAAAAAGTTATTGGTCATAATGGCAATCGAACTGATTAAACAAGTAGGGCCCCAAGAAGTGTTAGCCCAGGGACCCACAAATTCACCATCCGCCCCTGAATTGGTTGTCTATGTCATAGTCAAAACGTATTTTTTTTTCTATGAGTAGGTACTGGGCTTTTGTCAGTTATTGAATTTTACTTTTGACGCAAGATCCAAGATATTAGATGATGATGAGTATTGAGTAGAGTCACATGAAATTAGGTCCCCACTCCAAAGCTCCATGGAACTAACCTTAAAATATTTATACAACGCGATATATGCAGGTCAAGGAAATGAAAACAATTAGATCCAACAAAATCATTTTTTATTCTTAATACTATTTTACAAATAAATATCCAAATACAAAAAGTTTTACCCGAGAATATATAGTAAGTAACCAACTAAACTTCTTTTTCTTTGCTTTATCTCCATAAATTAAAAATGTATTATATTATTATACCATAAAGAGAAAAATCTAATTTACAAAACATACATGGAAATAAATTAATGTTACACAAGTTTCAAACACACATTGAATTATGACTGTATCAGTAAAACCTATACCTACTTATAATAATGTTATAAAATTGTGTTTCACATGGGCGATGCATAAGCAAATAAAAAGTAGCTTTTAAAAAGAAACTTAATAGTACATGTAGGCAACAAAACAGAACATTTTGTGGTTGTTTCAAAAGCTGTTCAGTGCTAGTACACTTTGGTATCCTTTTACCAAAGTGAACATACATAATTCTGGGTTAGTTAAATAAAATGTGCACCTAAAACAACGTAACAACTTGTAATTTGGCACGACCTTGGAGGTAGTTTACCTTCAACTTTTTGAAGATTGTATTAAGTAGCACTGCAAGCCACGCTCGATTTCGATTATGCTAGCAATAAAAGTAAAGGTGTCGTATTTTTACTAAAAAATATTATTGCCAGAATGACATAACAAACAGCAGATTTTAATAAAAATAAGAAGAAATTTCAAACGCATGATATATAAACGAATTGAGTAGTAAAACATTGCACGCCCATGCTTATATCAAGACCTATACCATAACATGTAGAGTATATTAAAAATGTACTTCACTAATATTTACGTACCACATTAATCACATTTATATAAGTGCCTAGTCTCCGTCTTTTCATCAGTTCAAATGGTTGCATTTAAATGCTTACCACCACCATTACCCAATACAATTACGTTCCTCAAAATCAATTACTTATTACTGAGTCGGAGCAGTCGTTGAGGCAGGCTAGTTCTAACCCCAAAACAACATAATTTTATCAACAAAGATATTTCTAGAAAGCTGGAACACACATCAGCAAGAAAACTATGTATTTTAAAAAGGTTAAAATTGGTTAATATTATATTACTGTTATAGACACGTATTCCATCAATAGAAAATATATTTTTTTGAAATTGCAATGTGAATATGTCCTTATATCATTATCAATATTATATTATTAATATTATTCATTAATAAAACATCAATTTTACTGTATCCTAATATAAATGGTTTATACCCAGTTGCAGAGGATGGCTCTGACTGTGCTCAAATTACTATTTTATATGATAGTCAATTAGAAAAAGTAGTATATGTCACGTCGCAATATACTCAGTCTACGAAGCCTGAGCATGATATTTATTCCCTAATCAATAGAAAGATGCAAAAATGGCATCATCAGAAAACTACCAAGTAAATAGACAACCAGATTTTCTTTTAATTCTACAAATAGATACAAAAGTTTCAATTATGTGACATTTTATCGCCGTGTCCATCTGGGAGCTAATTATAGGCCACATGTCAATATAATAAATTACATACACTATACTATATTATATATACTATAGTTTGACATGTCTAAAAAACGTTACATTATTATTATACAGGCAGCATCGGCCTTTGAAAACTACTAAAATATGCTGACCCTAAGGGTCGCAAAGAGTTATAAATCAGATTCCCAATATAATGGATTTCTAAAGAGCGTACACTGCTCAAAGACGTGCATGTCGGTCAAATGAAGACAACTTCAGTTCATGTTATACAATATTTAAATGACGAGTCTGGACGCCATACAATGTGCTATTAATATCTCACTAAACTCACTAGTGTTCATCACTGTTATTCTGCTAACAAATGCTGGAAAGATTATAAGAATGCACCACACTTTCGTCAATTTACGTAGTGAAGAAATATCTTGGAAAGAACCTTTATCATAATGTCATTTATTAAGTCATAGAATACAATATATGTGGCATTGTCTGCCTCGAAAAAGTACGCAAGTACAGAGTATTACCGTGTTACAAAATATTAGACTACATTGTGACCCGAAATATCATAAATAATAAATACGATGTATAATTTTGTAATATCACCACACAAGCTCTAAGTCTGCACAAACAATCGACTGAGAGTGAACTGTATGCAGTCGATCAGGTACATAATACTAGCCTAGTAGCTTCGTTAGTCACCACAAAAAATAATCACGTGTTTACCTTTTACGGTTGCTTTAAGTAAAGTCTAGTCTATTTGGACCAAAACGGCTTCGTTTTGTGCCTCGGGTGCACCGTTGTTACGGTTAGCACGAATGTTATGGACAGGTACGATATATAATCGTATAGGATACCATTATGCCCGTTTTTGGGCTTCAAGACGCTCCATTATGCTGATGAAGCTATTCTCTGGCAGGGGGGTGCAGTGCGAAGACTTGTAGTCATGCAGGTATCGGGCAATCTGTAAAAAAAAGTTACATACATTAAAACAAGAATTAATGATATCATTTTATATTTATTTAATGAAAACTGTTAGGACTGTACTTCAAATTATAGTGATCTTGTTTCCTCTGAATTGCCAATTTTACATAGATGGTTCCAAAAGTATGGAATGTTTAGCTGGTAAACATAATAATGTTAGGATTTGATTTTATGTTTAATAAATGTAGATTTTACTTAATTTTCTTGACATTACACAATGGATGTTTATACCGTCCTACTATGATTTAGAGATATAATTCTTGAGGGGGTCATGCATTAAATATATAATATACAAGATGGAAAAAGACACTTTAATGTAGCGCAATGTAACGCACGCAACAGATTGTGCTGATGTGTGCATCGAACAGAACAGAATATATATCCTATATTAATAATTTACTCAGGGATCCTGATGTTTTAATATGTTGCTACATTACTGTGAAGTGTGGTTTATTAGTAAATAATATTTGAGTTATATACCAGGGGAACCAGTGGTCTTCTATACTCTCCGAGTTCACCCCTATCCAGATCGCCACGACGATTTTCTGTCACAGAGAGCATGTCGAAAAGTACCTCCTTTGCCAATACATTTTCCACCGCGTCTTGGTGTCTTTGCTCAATCAGGTCCATAAGAAGGTCGTTGCCGCGGTTTGTAGAGAGGGTGCCTTGTCTGGAATACATTAGTCAAGGTGGATAGCGGATCAGAAATCTACACATCAGACACTATGGTTTGTACACGTCAGACACATTAGCCGTGGAACAAACAAGAGTGTGGTGAAACAATAAGCAGCTGTTTAAGAAATGCAAATTATTGTAAATCAAGTGATGTCTAATTTGGATTAAAATTTGTGTTTCAGTAAAATTTCGAAATTTTGTAGGTAGCCGAAGTACCTAAGCATGAAAGGAATGTATAATAAAACGTACAGTTTTGCATCATCATCAAATTCGAGGAGTAAACTCTGCAAGTGATTCTCAACACGATTTTTTAGATTGTAATTTTCGAATTTGGAATAGCCATCTTGCCGCTGGGTAAAGCAGGCGGGGCGGTGCACGCACACAATGACATATACGCATATGCAACGGGGCGATTCAGTTCTTTGAAAGAACTCTATTCTGAAATGCTGTTTTGATTTGATTATTAATGTATTTTATGACCACCACCTCAATAGACGAGAATGCAAAACTACACTATGCATAACAGTGGCAAGAGTTAATATTCGTAAGAAGAATTAACGAAAATTTAAATTAATTAATTAAACAAGAATTAACAAGATTTTATACTATTTTTATTTGGCAATAGTAGGTCAAAAATACTACTGACTGCCAATTTTTAACGGCGTCAGTGTACCTTACGATTTGAGCTGTTTGGAGCCCTCACCACTGTAATATAATAATTATAATCCTTTCGTAATGCTCTGATATATTCTCTGATTCTGTTTTATAATTTATAGTCCTTGCAATTGAAAGCGCATCATGTGACTCTTTATGTCATTGCTATTATGTAAATTGTAATGATTCACGCAAGTTCGTGAAATGTGGATGATGCTAAAAGCTCAAGCACTTACTTATTGCTGTTCAAACTGGACAAATGATTAGATGCGTAGTCCTCGTGATAAGAAAGCATGTATAGAAAGATGAAATTGTGTAATTCGAGCAAAAAATATCTGAAGGTAACATAAGGCGTATTCAAGCAAGGTGGGCCTATCGTATCAAAAAAAGTATTTCACTTGTAAATAACATTTATTAAGTTTAATTTATAGACATAGTATACCATAAATTGTCTCAAGAAAGCAACGAGCTATTCTATTATTTTTAATCAGTTTTATTTAACCATAGATTAAACTATTTTCCTCTTCTTCGTTCACGGCTTTATTCATAATTTATAAGTAATGTACTTATTACAATAATCAGCAAAGCTTGGTAACACTAAGCTACATTTTTATAAGTATATTACATACATATTATAATTATATCATAATATAATAGGTAAATATATAGTATAATAAATAACACTCTTAAGGTTTTAACCATTATTATGTACATTGGTATACTTTAAAGGTATCTTCACAAAAACCTGCCAAAAATACTTTATATTGTACAAATCAAGATTTTTTTACTACAATATATTAAGGAGTGTATAGATAGTGATCTCTGGGAAAATAATTTATATTAATTATTAATATTTATTTATGTATTTAATTATTGGACATAATGCCTTAGGCATTTGTAACAAACAGTAAGTAGAATTATGTATCTTATACTATAAATTAATTTTAAAAATATTGTTCCATCACATACGAGCGATAACAATATCCGAGCTGCAATTGATATCTCTGTAACATTTATTCCACTAGAAAAAGCATAGAGATTGGTTAGTTGCAGCTAAATGTTTATACAGTACATATTCTGTGATTAAAAACTAGCTTTACAATATGTGAGTCGACATAAGGCCATTCAATTACAACACTACCCATTACAGAGATGATTTTTTAAACTCCCAGTTTCTGAAAGTTTGTATAAGTATAAGGTAAGTAGATCTGCTGGTACATTTCATTGATTAGTTGGACAAACTAACAATATGAAAGTTGAGCTCATGGTTTGTGGCAGTCTTTAGCCGAAAAAAAGGCCTTATCGGTTAAGTATTTCAAAAAGGTCAGGTGTGTGGAAGTACTCATAAGCTGCGCGTGTGTTTGACCAGATGTATGAATGTGGACAAACTAAGAATAGTATAAAAGGATTGTAGCATGTAGCATTCTGTCTTTGCCTACCCCAAGGGAAAAAGTATGTGGTAAATAAGTTCATGTATAGATAATGTAAGATTGAGTTATCATGATATTGTGAAGACTTCAATGAATACACTTTCAGAAAAAGGGCGTATGTGTCCCCAAGCCGTGAGAGAAGCCAAGAAAGATATATTCTTAAGATTACTGACCGCAAGCAAATAATTTCGTCCTCGGTGCGCCGCACTAGCTGCACGGGTCCTTCGTAACGAGCGATCAGTTTGGAAATGTGCAGGTCGACATAGGAGCGGATCACTTCTTTTACCAAGCGAGCCCAAGATGGCGGCATCTGGTTCTGGGCGAGCGGGAGCAGATCATCAAAGGTGGCGTCCAAGATCTAGAACATAATATTAAAAGGAATATTCACAGAGTAGTAAGAATAGAAATGTCTGTAATTATTAGGTAGTAGCGCCTTCTGTGTGAGAAGAGGCCTTTGCCCTGCAGTGGGAAAGTAATAGACTGGTATTATTATTTATTATCGTGCTTACCAAAGCGCCGACGGGATAGTTGACAGCGGCCCATGTGGCGGTGTACCCGCCGATGCTCCAGCCAAACATAACTATTTTGTTAGGCTCATAGCCCAGCTCGTTGATAGCATACTGCATCACAGCGTCGATGGCATTGTGCTCCTGCTCTGGGTAAGGTTTGCCCTAGAAAAAGAACAAAACGTTTTTAAATACTGGTTGCCTGCGGTTTCATTCTATAACCAAATGAATTAAAAGTATTTCTATTATGCCAAGTGGGTACTACATGTGTATTTCAACGTCGGTCAGATTTATTTCGAGAGTAACTCTGTGACAGTATAACGTAGTATTAAGAAATATAGCATGATCTGCTATGACAGATGAACATGGCATTTATCATAGCAGATTTTGGTACCGATTCCCTTGGTCACAAACTAAACTAAAATTAGACTATTTCCATCTTTTTCTGTCCAATAAAACAAGAAAGAGGCTAATGTAAATAAGAGCTGTCAAATTTAGTCAATCTGACGCATCCATACAGTTATAGTTGACATCTTAAAACGTATGGATTAAAAATACGGAGAAGTTCAAGGCAAAACTAATTTGACATCGCTAACTTAGATCTTTAATGTCACCGTCCTTTCCTTTCACTGTATGTTAGTAAAGGATGTCAATTCTCTAAATTTAGTCTAGTTAGTGAACAAGGGAATCGGCACCACTGTCAAAGTTAACGAAAGTTTTAATGGTAAGTGTCAGTCAGTTAGTAAATTCAAGCTAGTTGCAGAAACTGTTTTCAGATAGTAACTGCAGGACGAGATTTACATCGACTAGGTACATTATTATAGTTAATCCCGTAAATTTCCTACAATGACGTGAATGATTTACAATAGACTAGAGACCCTATAATAATACGAGGAAAATAGGTCACCAGTAAGTACACAAAGAATCTGAATAACAAACAGCATTTGAATACAAAAGGAATTGCCTATGAATGCAGCGACAAATGTGTCAGCGGAGACATCTGTCCTGAAATAAAGTAGGTAAATAATGTAAACGATTACGTAGAAAAGACCGTTATATAGTGTAATATTTAAACGAAGAAAATTTTTCAAGATTCCGTTTTTTATTAACTGTTCCGAGACTTTAGTGCATCATTGTTATTATATGTCCTAAAAAGCATGCAGACTGCACCTGCAACCAGCATAACGACACAAAATTCCACTTACAGTGCTTCCAGCGAATCCAGGGTGGTTCCAGCCCAATGCCGAGTATCCAGACTTAATCGGAGTGTTTATAATGCCAATTTCGTAGAATCCAGAGTTTCCTTCGCAGCAGATAACTAAGGTTCTGCCTTTAGTAGAGCGGAAGCGGTTGTCAATGAATATCGTATCGATAAAGTTTCCATCAGCAGTTCCAATTTTAGCACGCTTGCCGTCATGATCTTCCACGAGCGTAGTCCTTCCTTGGGTTAGAGCTGACCCTAAAAGATTAAAAATACCGAAGTTACAATGCCTACATGAGTATGTTTTGCGTCATTTATTGAGGCGCATAAAGCATATGACATGAGATGTTCTTATTATGGTTTCTGTAGCAGAAAAGAGTTGTGACCTTCTCTACAATATTTATCTATGTCCTAGATTCCGTAGAAGCATAATATTCAGGATGTTCGTGACTATCCCGCACACCCCAGAAAGCACAATTCCGAACCTTCAATAAAGATTGATACTTACACAGCAGAGAATGAACAACACTAAGAGATCCAGGGTAGATGAGTCTGAGAGCGAAGGTATGCGTAGCGACGAAACCCAGGATCTGGACAGTCACTCGTAGGTACATCGGGAGCTCGGGGTTGGCGCAGAACTTGAAAGGGTGGAAATCCCACCATGACGAGCTAAAAGAAATGCAGAGTTCTAGAAGTTTTGTCTATGAGTGATAGCTAGAGAAATTGCTATGAATCTAAAGCCTAAACATATGGTAGTTCCAACACTTCTAACTTCTGATTCGTCTAACCATTTCAAAATTCAAAGGTACCCCGTTTGTAGCTGTTATAGGTACAATGTCAACGCGCCTACGACAGCTGAAGCGAGCAGGTTCTTAGGCGAATTGTTTAAGTTACGCTGAAAGTTGGTGAATGTGCACGCATAAGGCTGTTAATCTCTCCATGCATGGAAGGATTACGATTAAGTTTTATTGCTTATCTACTTCTTTCGTTCTTTTATTTAATATTTGCGTGAGAACTAAGTAACGAGGGTGACCGAATATTGACGTGGTCTTTACTTAATTACTTCGTTGTTTAACTTAATTAAATAATTTAACATACATCCTAAACAAACTACATATAAAGGGGACCTTAAACTTAAAGGCTCTGTTCTAATGAATCTACATTTGGAACATATCACATTTTATTTACACCACAAAACAGTAGAGTTATAGGAACGGTACCGACAGATTTCATCTTTTTCACAGAGGTCTTCGATCACGTCTGGATGAGTCTCACTACGTAGGTACAAGCAACTGTATTACTACATGCACAGGAGGAGAAAAAATAAGCATTTAATTATGATAATATGTAGCTAATTATATCGACCAATATTCATTGAGCCTAAAATTCACATGACCATTATTAGGCATGACAGGTAATTTCGATTCGCATAATCTAGTTGCGAAAATGATAATTATAATGTCATTTTAAGAGCGTATTTCCATATTATAGTAAGAGGGGGGATCAGCGCCTTTGGTACTAAGTTGTATGGGCTGTTATACTATAATGATTTTCAGGTAATCTCATCAGGAGTCATGATTACCTACATACGTACATTTTATTGGCTTATTTCTTAAACTTAAAAGGCTAGGTTACGAGTAACAAGTTATTTTGTCTGTCTTTGTTCGGACTTCTTCTTAGGGTAGGGTACTTACCCTACATAAATGGGATCCATTTGTATGATCTGATAGCATGAATTACTGAAATAAGACATCCAGAATTATTAAATAAAGTCATTGAATTGACTGTTTCTCACCCCTAGGGTCAAAATGTAGACATAGGGCTCGACGAAAGTGTAAAAACTTGACGTAATTAATGTCGTGCGCTTTGCTGAAAGTTGGCAATCGAACTTTTGTCCCGACAACACAGTACGTAACAAAAGAAAAAGAAAATCATTAGATGCTCGAACAATTTTCATTGGTTAATTGTTATCAAACTCACGTAATTGCGTGCAAGGTAAACATGTCGTGCGGGTATCTTGCACGCAAACACGCAATATTCAACTCTATATTTGTTGCTTTTAGTTCAGTATGAATTAATCAAAGAAAACTGCTAGCGCATATTGCTGCTCCATCCGGGCTGACCCTAAGAGTGAGTAAATAAAAAAAAGACATGCATTGCAAAGTAAAATGTCAAGCAAAGTATGGGTTAAAGAAACTACATGCAAAGGACAATGCTTGTGTTAATGCCTATTAAAATCAAACTGCTCAAAAAAAATACTAAGTACCTAAATCTACTTACATTTATACCGTAAACATTAATGAACCTATAAAAAAAAAATAACGCATATATTTTTGATTTTAGATAACCTACCTTACTTTCCCCTTTGTTATTTGATTACGCAGAGTTTATTGTACGAAACTACCCTCGCAATAATTTTCTTTTTTATTTCAGTTCCTTAATTGTATTATGAAGTTACCGTGGACGCTTATTACCTATGTTAGATCATTCCTATGTTCCATTTTAGATCAGTGCATGCAGTAAACAGTAAGGAACAAGAATTAACGAAGTAACTCATAATTTTCCATGGTGTTCATGCAAAATTAGTTAGTTTTACTGTTTTGTAGTCTAAACAAAATTTCTGGTCATTTTGGCTTGAGTATAGCTTGATCTGAAAACAACTTTGTCACAGAAATAAATACTGCGTACTTACAATGTTCTGAGGTTAATGTTGGAGTTTGTTCAGTTATAGGTAACATGCTTGGAAAGCTTCCACCTGTTCCATACTATACAAGATTAAAAGAAGACAAAACGACATAATTTTATATTCTTAATCAGTAAGCCTAAATTCGAAATTTGAATTATTTTACAGCAGTGAAAATCATTGTACGATATAGAACAGCGGAACTCTTACACCCAAGTAAACTATAACGGCACGCACCTTGGCTTGCTGGGAACAGAGTAAGTGGTCGGCCAGGCTTTGAGGTCGAAATCATACTTCCTTATTTCCGACAAATATGCTTTCTTATCAGCGGTTGGGTTTTTCAGTGCTCCAACGAACTGCACATATTTAGCGTTCAATGTTCTGCCATATCCTCGGACGAAAACCGAGAAAGCCAGGAGACAAGCAAGTCCGCCGAAGAAACGCCCAAGAGTCTTCATCTCGTCCAGTGAAAAGTAATCACGCTTGTAAACGTACATCGTTATGAAAGGCGAGGTGTATATGGTAATGGTCAACAGCGCGTGGGCCTAAAATAAATTAATATATTATTTTACGTTGGCTTGCTTCACGACGTCCGTAAAATGCCATTGCCATGCCAGGCTTTTCTAATATTGCTGATGAGCTAGAGAAGAAAAAATAATACTTACCGTAGTTATTAATTTGTCACCCCACTTCTCCAGGCCTTCAGGGCGGTAGAAAGTCTGAAAGAAGAAAAAAATATTATTGCGGTGTCATTTTAATTTTACACTTAGGTCGACCCCGATATTAGGCACGCGTTTTGTCTTCTCTGATAAGAGCGTAATTAAAATTCTCGTGTCGCAGTGTTTGTTACCAAACTCCTTCGAAGCGGCTGGACCGATTTTTATGAAATTTTGTGTTCATATCGGGTAGGTCTGTGAGAGTCGACCAACATCTATCTGTTGAATCAAGCTAGGTGACGTTTCACAACAAGGCGCCAGGCGGGTCTATTAAAGCTTCAGATTAAAGTTGTTATAAGTCAGTTTCCATCTTTAACCTCGTTCCATCGTTTGAAATTTAGCGCGCCATGCCCTATTTTGTTTGCCCTACATTTTAAGCTTATTCAACATAATTAAGCTCCGATCGTTAGCGCGTTGCAGTTGCGCGCAAGGTCTTCGACTGTGCCCCTAGGGCGGTCACGCCCTATCGCGCCGCGCGCATCATCCGTCGGTTTGCCATCCACGCGTAATCGATACAGAACTGCAAACTTCCCCTTTAACCATTTGGAACACTTCAATGTTTTGGAATCAGATTAGATCTGTCTAGTTACAAAAGAAGATAATCAAGATGATCACAGCTTTGTGCATAATTGCATGCTTATTATGCAATTATGCACAAAGTGTTAGCAAACATTGTAATTTATTTTAAAAAATTGTAGAAATATACTGAAATGCTATTGTTTCCCTATATAAATACCTACATAATAAAAGTATTTTTTATGTCTACATCATGACACAGACTTACAATGGATTCAGTTCATTATTGTAAGGCCCTGAGTGTAGAAGCTTTCGTATGTTATCAAAAAAATATATGTATAAATACATTTTGACCATGTAAGAGTTGCCCTTTTGTATGCAACAGCTTAGTCGTTTTGACTGGAATCATGTCATTGTACTGAATCTATGGTAAAAATCTGTGTTAAGCGGCGTTTATACATCATCTACCACGCGTATCGCCCGCGTGGTAAAGCTATCGGCTTCATACATTTAGCAGGTTGCTCCACGCCACGCGGGGCGGGACTGATATAAAATGTATGAAACCGAAAGCTTTCACACGCGGGCGATACGCGGGCCATTTTAAGTATAAACGCAGCATTACACTGTCAGGGATTCCACGCAGAGGCGTATTTAGGGTGGGGCAGGTAGGACACATGCCCTGGGCGTCGGCAAAATACAAATCAGAGTTTTCATGAGACCTGGGTTTCGTCACTGTTAGCCAATGTTGAAAAATGGGCTTGGGGTTCATACAAAAATGCCAGTAGACCTTTACGACTATTATTTAGTTTTTTTTTTTACACATGCATTATGATAATTTTTGAAGGGGCACAATTATGATGTGTGCCTGGGGCGCCATTTTGTGTTGGTACACCCTTGCTTCCATGTAGATATAAACCATTGACTTATTGGCAATACTTAAGAGTGGAGCATGGTGTCTTTCTAAAGTTTATCTTAGACGTCATTGACATCGGTGCAGGAAAACATCATTAGGAAACCTGGACTTACTGTTCCACTCAAACCAAGAGAGGCCTTTGAGGAGGTTTAAAAACTCTGACACTAGGGTTTGTAGGGTCGTACGACCTTACTGCCCAGTCGACAACGAAGATCGTGTAAAGTGCCTTTGTTCCCGTACATGGAAGAAACTCTGTGGGGTTGTACATTGATATAATCCATCATTTTTTACAGATGTAATGGCACAGACAATTTGTGACCACCTTACATACATACATACATACATAAACTCACGCCTTTTTCCCATGGGGGTAGGCAGAAACTATAGAACGCCACCTGCTACAATCCTTACATACTCCTTTCGCCTCATCTACGTTCATACATCTCGTCATACAAGCACGCCGGTTACGAGTACTCTGCACCTGACCACCTTAGATGACACAAATTCAGTATTCAGATACTAAGGTAGAATTAATGGATTTGAGGACAGTTACAATTTGAGATCTACAAGTTTAATGAGAGCCCCATATTCTACAATGCCACTCCACCATATATCATTGGGCCCCGCCCATCTCCGACTTTTAGTAGAAACAATTACCCCGCGGATGATTGTTTTCTAGCTTCTTGAAACCAAACTTTTAGTGGGATAACTGCATTGCTACCTGCATGTATTTCTCTTTTATAAAAACCAGTCACTGCTTCACTTTTATCTTCAAATATCACCAATATGGTGGGTTTGTATTGAAGGATTTGACACTAACAAACAGGCTTAACTCAGTGAAGCAGTGACCAAGCAACTGTAAAAAAACTTAAGTAAAAATGGTCTGAGGCGAGATGAGTGGACAACTTTATTGTGAAGAAAGATGCCAGGATGAGCCCTCCAGACCAGACTGGCATGGAACTTGACGGGTTACCTATACAGCAAAGGGAGGCTTGTCCAGCAGTTTAAAAATAGAACTTTGGAGTCTGCGGCAAATTTTTAATTAATGAAGTGAGCCACAATAGCCTAGAGATATAGATTAACAAAAGTGCACATTAAAGAAATTAAAGAATGGTCAAAATTTACATACTTTCTAAAATTTATTGACTAATTACCTACTTACAAGAATTAAACTAATTAAGTACATACTACAAAATATTGATTTTGACTTACATCTTTAGGGCCATCCCGGTACACCTTATACAGACGTGGCGAAAACATACACTGCCAAAGCAACTTCATGGTGAGAAATTAATTTTACTAAATCAAACCCTAGAACCGACCGAATTAGCCCGGCACTTCAACGAAGATAAGCTGATGGCAAAAAAAAAAAACAAACAAAGAATAACCAGCACACGGTTAGTTACTTCTCTATTTTTCTCCTTTTATTTCATGAATGATAGGGGAAAAGCTTGAGAATATTAATTTAATGATATAGAAATCGGCCGTGCCGCGCACACACCATGACCAAAGACTGAATTGAAAATCAATAGTCTCATTCATCATGGACGACATCGACACCATGTCGTAGACAAATCACCACTTTTATCTAAATGGATACTAGTCATTTTGCCCCAGTATTTCACAGTATTTTGCCCAATGCAGGAAAACCTTTCGTAAAAGGAGATCATAAGAAGCGTTTTTATAACTAGTTATTTAAAAATATGTGATTTGAAATTATTTTTTAGATTTTTGATAATATCTCTTCTTACTGATGATATTCTTCAAAGACAACATCAATAAGAAGCATAGAGCAACACGGGCCACCTGTCGGAGGGGAGACACCATACCTAGCGTATTTTTTAAATACAAAAAAGTCTGACATTTTTGGCGGGGGGTAATACACACACAAACACACTTTCTCAATGCCCCACATAAAAACAATCGTCTGTCACTACAAAACTCACACATAAAATAATAACAAACACTAACAATTTCGTACACACGTAGATACATTTTGTATCATATTAGTGTAACGACGTGATGCAAATACATTGACAAGTTGCATTCAACCGTTGCTAATCGATAAATTAAAGAAATCGGTTAGGAAAATCAGGTTTTAAAAGTGATATAATATTATAATTAAGATAGGACTTTTTCTATTTCAATTATATAATACTAAGTCTAAAAACAATAATTTTTCGTTAAATTTGGCAGAAATTTCAGTACAAAATGTGACATTTATTAGGACCTAATGCCTAAGTTTCGACATCGGGTCACAGGTGACGGAAAAATTAAAAATTTCTCATTGTAAGAATAACTTTTATAAACACATGATAGTTTATGACTGAATGTATCCTTCAAATTCATATAAACATTTTTAGGCCCTAAGGCAAAGTAAATTAACAAAATATTTATTGTTTATGAACGAATGTAGCCGTACAAGGCGAAATAAATTAAAAAATACTGTATAAAGTGCTCAAAATATTTTTAACACTGAATTATGTTTTCAGGTTCAGATTTGTTACAAATCCTAACTAATCCTAACTTCCTAATCCTAATCCTAACTAATATTATAAATGCGAAAGTAAGTTTGTTTGTTTGTTTGTTACCATTTTACGCCTAAGCCACTAAACCGATCATCCTGAAATTTTGCATTGACATTGCCAGGTGTACAGGAACAAACATACGGTACCTTTCATCCCGAAAAAAACTGCTGTTCCCGAGAGAAATCACAATAACGTTCTTATGATCATAGATGGCGCCACGTGTCGTTTCGAATCATGATTTTAACCGAAATTCATGCGGACGAAGTCGCGGGCAAAAGCTAGTTAGCTATCAATCAATATATTCTTGGAAAAAATCGAAGTAACAATCAGTCTGTTTATGTAAAAGGATGGTAAAAGGTGTGGTAGCGCCACCTTTATGCTACGTTTACATGCTTGTCAAGTCTCGGCAAGCGTCCACAAGCACCAAGATTCATAACCGAGACTATACAAATACTAGCCTTGCATTTGGAAGACATTTACATGTTTGTGAATGCATCTGTTAAAGTAAAAGTCTAATTATTTATTTCGATTAGACCTTCAAAAGGCAAAGTGCCTTTTGAAGGTCTAATCGAAATAAATAATTAACGGTGCAGTAATTAACGGGAAAAGAAAAAAATAATAATATTGAATATAGCCAGTGTGCTACTTGCTTATGCTACTTGGCGTTCGACCATTTGGCTCAAAGATAAAGGTTAAATTTATCGCATGGTCACAAGCGATAGGGCAGTTCCCGGCAATGCCAGTCAGGAAGTAATAGCGCTCATTACAATTTTCCCTTTATTACTGCGTTCCCGCTTAGTTACACATACAAATCGTTTAGCGTGACCTTACTCCCCTCAGATGCACAAGTTTTAAAGTTATTTGATTTTTTACAGATATGTTTCAAGGCGGGCAATGCCGGTCACACTTTACACCTAAAAGTGAAATTAGTACATACAACAGTTTTATTTTATATATTTGACGGTGCAAGAAATATTGAAGAAGAAGACTCGTAATAAACCACAGCTGGGAATAAGATGGAGATATTGATGTCGACGAGGATTTAATTATGGGTAGAACAACGAGCTATGGACTAAGTGTATTAAGTGGTTACTGGGCTCACGCGGAGTGCATAGGGTATGACTCTTCATAGGATTATTGTTAAGACTTATGCCCATACAGTGTTTAACCGATATTACCAGATATAGTGTTTATTACCGGTCAAAGTTATGGGCCAAAGTAGATTATTTTTTAAACATTGTTTATGCCCCATTTGTTTTTAGTATTGAATTTGGTTTGAAATATAGTTCAAGTTAAATTAGTAAAAAGATTCATAATGAAATACATATTTATTTATTTCTGATTTGTGATCGTTTCTACATATTATTATGTGACCGCATAAGCGTGTACTTCACCAACATGTGAATGTGATTATCGTAAGAGCCCTTTGATCTGTGTTTAAAAACAGATACTCTACCGGAATGGTAACAATCTTCTTTAAATTCACGCAAGCCAAGCCAAACTCTTTTACATGCTTGCTTGCTTAGTCACGGCAAGCATGTAAACGTAGCATTAGATAGACAGGTGAACCAGGGAAGCTGGAACGAAACCTACCATAGACAATTTTCTCGTACTTCATGTTCATTCTGAATGAAGAAGGATTACCTACTACCTGCCTACCTTCTGTCCTGTCGTGTTTATCTCCGCCACCGACTGAGGAAATGTTTATGTGAATAATTGGTATTCTAAACAGTCAATAATAAAAGTTATTATTTTAAAATTCATGTAATCGTCATGAAACATGATTTGTGTGGTGAAAAAGGCTGTTTTGTGCATCTTGGTGGTAGCTGCAACAGTGTCCTGCAGAATACACAAACTGCATCTTTCGGTAAGTTTAAAATTGCTCAGCAATCGACTCATATAAACCATATGGTAAATAAATAAAGATAATGTCGTGGTTCAGGATAAAAGTGAAAAATGTGAGGACCTGCATTGACTAACGATCGTAAAACATTGTTTGATTTGGACTTTGTGTTGTCTTGTAGTTCCTCATTATATTATGACTAATAAAAGCCTGATACCACACTAGAACTCCAGATTTCGAAGGTTCAGGTCCATTTAAATCATAGAAATACGAGTTCTAAATCACAACTTTTACCAAGCAAACAAAATCTAGATAAAAAATTGTGTAGTAAATATCTGTGATCTGCCTTTAAAATGTTACATTTATTAGGTTCGTTTTTATTGATAAGCATGTATGTTTATTACACAGGAATCACAGTTATCTTAAATAGTGAATTTGGCTATTAAAACTTCTGTCTTATCATAATAATATCTTGAAGGGTATTCATTATAAAAGTATTATTTGATTAACAACAAAAACAATATTTGTAGAAAAGTTCATTTAATTTCGAATTCAAAATTTTCATGTCATTTAATTTATATGAAACTAGCGACCCACCCCGGCTTTGCATGTATCGCAATGTAGATTCTAACTATATGTATAAACTTTCTTCTTGAATTACTTTTTCTAGTTATTAATATAGCCTATGTTATTCTGAGATAATGTAACTAGCATTATAATGAAGAATTTTTCAAACAAAAAAAGAACCAGGCTACTTTTTATAAACTCGTTGACAGTTTTGCATTTAGTCAGAATCCCAAATGTCATTGGATTAAAACTAGTCTTAACTAGATTGTGGTACCTGGGTTGAGGAGATTATGATAGGCAGTTGCTCCAAAGGAATACTAGTATTCATTTGCATCATTTGCATCCAGATGCATCAAGAAAAAGCTTTAGCACAGTTTATCTATTTTATTTATTAAAAGTGAGAAGTTAATAAATAATTATGTGCATTGTTATGTTACAACCTGATTTGAAAATGAATACTGAACTAATATTAATAAGCTTCCGTCCACTGAATTCCACATTCATTGAATATACCTGTAAGAATTGCAATTGGGACTATGATTAAACCAAATTTAAGGAATTTTCTGGAAAGACATGTTTTAGTATATGTTCAACTTCGCTTGGAGGTTTTGCTCGCCATACTTTGCTGATTTTATGTCTCCGCTCGAAGAGACTGCTGCGGCAGTGGCTATCGGTTTTTCAACAGACATGTGTCTAGCCAACTGGGTAACGCATTTAGTCTTAGTTTGATATTTAACTGTATTTCATAATCAACAAGCTTTCCAATCAGATTATCAGGCAGAATGTAATAATTAAGTTATTTAAAAAAAATATTAGTATGATTGCTCAATGAACTAATAAAGGTCATTAGCAGTGGACTGGAAATCATTAAGGTCTTCAACATACCGAGTGTGGTGCTATACAGTGCAGCTCAGTTTGTATAGCTTTTCATACAAAACCGGTTCTATAGTAATATCTCGCTTGGTGTGTGGGGTTCCTTAAACTACTTTTTAGCTTATATTATTGTAAACAAAATGTATACACTGGTTTTGTTCATTGCTATAAATTATTATTTTTGAAGAATTCGTTAAAAAATGAAAGCGAACTCCATGGTGAATTGATGAAGGTATAATACGGATAAGGCTTATTACGCGCATTCTTATATGCATGTAGGGGAAATACTGCCTTTCCAGACAAGGCGTATTACGTGCGTTCTAAAATGCATGTAGCGGAAATACGAGTACTGAGGGCAGCCCTTACGCTTATTACTCGCGAACGCGCGTAAGGGGAATACTTAGGGCCTGCCCAGATAACGTGTTTTACGTTCGTATTCAAATGCTGAAGAAAATATAAATTATGTCCAGGTGGGACAATTCACACGCGCATGTCTATTCGCGCGAGTTGATCTTGCAATGCGCCCGGACAAGCCATTTTATGCACGAGTTGTACCTATATGACAGGGTCAGGCAAGTTTCAGGTTTAAGTAATCATACTCCATTTGTAATATTTTCAAATACGTCCGACCGCTGCAACTATCGCGTGTGGACAGGAAGAAGTGAACGCAGTTCACTCGCGCAAGGTGAGGTTCCAAAACGTGCCTCCATGTGGTCCGTCCACATGGGGGCACGTTTTATGAGCTTCCAGTATTTCATAATCGCGCCATCGGTTACACGCTTCTCTGCTCGCTTGTAAAACGCTTCATCTGGACTAGGTCTGTCCAGATAAGGCGTTTTACGTGCGTACTCACGTATACGTGTGTAGGAAATTAGAAAACCGTCCTAGACAACTCGCGCGTAGAATCGCGTTATCTGGGCGCAATATGAGATCCGTTCTTACGAATAAATCGTCTCATCTGGACAAGCTCTTACTTAATTTCTTAATATCCGTCAGTCGACGACGCGCGAGTATTCGTGGACATGTGCGTGACATGTAATATGCATTAATTTAACTGGATATGCAGTTTGTAAATTAGCGTAGGACACCCGAAACGGCTGAATGCAAACTTCACGAAACGAGTAAGATAAAAACGCGTTAAATAAAACAATGTTACATGGCGTCTGTTTACGTAGTCTGTCAGTTTCACTGTATTGTTATGCTTCAACGCTTAGCTGACTGTATTTAAGGGACAGTACCGACAGCGAGCTCCATTTACAACTAGTCTAATTACATTTCAGTCAATAAGTAATTAAAGTCGTTGATATTTTGTAGTTAGGATAAGGGCAGTAATATTGTGATTGAGATCGACATCTTTAAATGTAATTAAAAATCAATGTAATGAAATAACTTTATTTTCCGGGTATCTGACTAACCACAACGAGCCGCAGCAGCTGTTTATTAGTGCTGTTATCCTTTTTACAAAGATCATCCAGCATAATTACTTACTAGCTTCTGTCCGCGTCAAAGTTGATATATTATCTCACGGGAACCGAACATTTCCAGACTATAACTTATCTCTGTGCCAAACATACAGATTCCATAAGCTGTCCTACCGTGATTCAGTAACAAACATCCGTCCATACAAATTTTCGCATTCATAATAGTAGTCAGTAGACTACTAAGTAGGAATGGGGCAAACTGTCGGTTTATTCCCCTTAACCTCTTGTCACCGCAGCCTCCGACACACTTCATTAACCACAATCTTGTTTGTCACTGAGTTCAGAATATTTACTTGTGTAATTATAACATGGCTTGACATTGGCAAAATAAATTTAATTTTATTGAATTCTTAATAATACCAGCCAAGCCAGTCAGCCACCAGCTTAATTGCCCCACTGCCGGGCAAAGGCTCTCATACAAAAAAGGTACGAGCATTGATCAACACGCTTGCTTAAAGCGGATTGGAGATTAGAGATTTGAGACTTATTAAATATTTAATTAATTAATTACAATTCGAGGTTTCCTCACGATGGTCTCTGTCAACGATGTCAGAGATATCCAAGATAAACTTAAAAATACTTCTTTTTCATGTATTTTCTAAGTTTATTTAATCCTTACGTGATTAAATGCAACGTGCTTCCTCGAGAACCCAATGCAACTCATCCAATTTAGAATTAATAATTAAATTCAACAGCTATATCGTAATCAGAAACAGTTTTGTTTCATTGGCGGTCCTTACTTCATAAGCAACATTTATATAGCTGTAGGTACTCAGCATTGTAGGGTTTCTCCAACGTGCTACTTGTATGGTGTTACACAATTTATGTCCTTGATGTCTTAAGTACCTGCCGGACGACACCGGCTTTACATTGTTTGATAATTTTGGTTTAATATGCTTGGTTTTTCATACTAGCTCATGCTCGCGTCCTCGTGAATTTTCTAACGTATGCCTAATTTAAATAATGATAAAAATATAGTTCATAGCACTCGGGGACATAGGGGCGTAGAAAGATTTTCATAAACGTACCAGAAGTTGTCGGCCCTTAGAACTATTCCATTTAAGCTTACAGCCAACAAGATCGCCAACGGTGATGCCGTTTAGAAAAGCTGCATCAGTGTGGGCAATCTTTTTTCGAACAATCCGGGATTTTAAAATCTTTCTAGTAAAAAAAAAAACAGGTTTATTTCTATGAAAGTGATGGGACATGTTTATTATAGGTACCTATATTTATGTATTCTTGCACATTTAACTGCTTATGAAAATCTTTATTTTCTTTTGTAAAGTTATAAAATTTCCGTTGCACTGACGAAAAACCACAAAAAGCGTGACAGCTCTTATCCGCGCGGGACATCAAAAATCGGGACATCCCGCCAATATCGGGACGTCTGGCAACGCTGACCTGTGGAATCGGGCCACAGAATCTTTATTGCCGACTTACTGCACCCACGAATCAAACGCATACGTCTTCTGATAACACGTTATAGGTACTTATATTTATAAATCTATTCATATCGGTATCGATTCTGAGAAACTATATTGAACTAGTTTCATATTAAAGTAGGTAGTACCTATACGTATATTTAAATATGCAAGCGTTGATCGATTACGTAGAACGAGGTGTAAAAAGAAACATCACAGCCGTTAACCGTGCATACTGCTCATCAAACTAAGCAACTTGATCAAAAGTTATTATTGCTGGGAAACAACTTTTTTGTTTGGTCTGAAAAATCATTATTTATGATACCATGCAATATTAGTCTTATTAAATTAAAAGAAAACTTGTCAAGTAGTAGGAACTTTGACCTTTAAGCCTCTAATATCTCCGTTAGGGAGTTGGACTAGAACAAAAAAAAAATATTATGATGGTAAGAACATGTAGCTTTCGGCTACGTTAAGCGTCTTTGTACACCCGTTTTACCCCTGCTAGCGTATATTTGCGTTCCTACCTATCTTTTCGATCTAAATGTCTAATGTTGTGAGCTTCATCATCATCACCCTTTGCCTGGTAATGCGAATTCTGTTAAATTCTATTGAAACATCATACTTGGTGACAACTTCATGCGATATATTCATTCCGTTTAAATTGAAAACTGGTTATTTTTCCTGTTATGCATAAGTGAGACTGGCAAATGGTGTGTTGGATAAGAAAATACACAACGTTATTTATTTGCTTTTTTGAGAAAACGAAGTGTAATGTTGGCATTGCCACACAAACGAATTACTGACGTATAAGTCAAAAATAAATTAATCAAAATTAATTAAAAAATATAGATTTTGGTATTCAATCACCTCTATAAGGTTTTACTGTACCCGCAGACAGAACATTCTAGCAAAAGGGTACTTTATTAGTATAGTTTCCGTAATCATGTTGCTATGTATCGAAACTGTAACACGCTATGTGAGCTAGCGTAGAACTAAGCAACCTACGAATCTATATTGCTATCTGCTTTGCTATCTAGTCAAACAATTATTGCTAGCGAGGACCGTTTACCAATACGATATAAAAGTTGATATTTGCACAAACTGAGTGACTGAAGGTCATGTAATGCGTTTTTATAAAACTAGCGTGCCCCCCCGGCTAATTTACACAGAACAATACTAAACTATGCGTATAAGGCGCTTTGCACACGGATCAACTTAAGTTGAGGCAACTGGCAACTTTTTAAAAGTTTCCTGTAAAAGTTAATAGTTGCTATAACGTTGCCGGTTGCCGCAACTTTTTGGCAATTTGTAAGCAACTTTCATAGCCGAGTTGCCGTATGCCTTTGCCGTAGCGACACTGGCATTGCCGTGCACACGGAGAGGGAGGGAGAGGGTGTGAAATCGCCCGAAGCGTTGCGATTGACGTTTGAGGAAACCGGCAGCTTTAAAAACCGGTACAATATTTAAAAGTTGCTAGTTACGGCAACTAGCAACCAACTTAGTCATCGATTGCAGCAACTGAAAACAGTTGACGATTGCCGCAACTCGAAACTCGAGTTGCTGTGTGCGCAGTCCAATTGAAATGTTTGTAAACAGCGAGTTGCCAGTTGCTGCAATAGTTGCCCTGTGTGCAAAACGCCAAACCTCTTGAATCACTCTTTCAATTGATGGAAACCTCATTAAAATCCGTTGCGTAGTTTAGAAGATCTAAGCGTACAGACGGGCGGGAAGCGACTTTGTTTTATAGAGAATGTGCATGTGATTTTTTAATTTTGTATTATTTTCTAAGCTTTGCTATTTTTTTTCCACTGCTTGCTAAATATTTACTGCGATTGTGCCTCTGCTCTGCACCTGCTTTGGCAATCTCGAGCTATACTCATTAATTTTACCTTGCGATCATACCTCTATATTTTTCTTATTAAATGGTACCACTATTACAAATGGATAGATGTTTGTAACTCAATCACGCTAGAGAACGGCTGAATGGATCTGGATAAAAGGCACAGAGATAGATTTTAGTCTGAAATAGCACATTAGGCTACTTTTTATCCCGTTTATAAGCTCCCGATAGTTGTTGCTGTTATAAGTTAATCTTAAATTATGACTAAAAAGAATTTGATTTTCTTTTTCTTTTCATTAACAGTCATCTCAATATTATAAAAGCGAAAAGTCACTTACTCGCTCATCACGGAATATCGAAAACCGTTTGATGTATAAAGATACAATTTAGCAGGGAGGTAGTTTATACTTAGTAGAAGTCCGCTAAGAAAGGACTTTTTAAAGGGGTCCAAAGTTTGTATTCAAAAATTTACGTACGAGTAAACTAAGTTACCCGAAATTAACGCGAGCGAAGCCGCAGGCAAAAGCAATTTACCTATATTTCTTTTGCGAATACCTATCTTTTTCTTTAAAGACTATGTGTAAGTTAATTTCATGTTTACGTTGTACCATTAGCAACACTCGATGTTGTCCTGAATGGTACAA
This sequence comes from Hoplodrina ambigua, assembly GCA_949774945.1. Lineage (NCBI taxonomy): Eukaryota > Metazoa > Arthropoda > Insecta > Lepidoptera > Noctuidae > Hoplodrina > Hoplodrina ambigua. The sequence continues at coordinate 5,073,632 of OX458963.1, forward strand.
GGTTGGTACCAAAAACAAATGAAAAATTAATGTGTTTACTGTTAATGGTTGGAAAAACAATCCATTTTTGATTAGAACTTGATTATGTTAACCTTCAGGCGGTAGCTACAGACACTAGACAATTAAATCCTTATTGGATCGTATACTTAGATATTTATAGCAAATGAGTAGATTAATGATTCCTTCTGTATTGAACTAATTTATCTCTACACTAACTAATATTATAAAGAGGATTTATTTTTATTTTTGTTTGTTTGTTTGTTTGTTTGTTTGTAATGGATAAACTCAAAAACTACTGGACCGATTTTAAAAATTCTTTCACCATTAGAAAGCTTCGTTATCTGCGAGTATCATATGCTATATTTTATTTTATTGTTGCGCGGACGAAGTCGCGGGCTAAAGCTAGTTGATAGAATAAACCGGTAAAAGACTGGTCGTTTATTTTTAGTGCGAAAAACTTTTGAAGCGTTTTATTTTTAAGTGAAAGGCGAAAAAAATATAATAGAGATTGGTTATTATAAAATGACGTGCCCAGCCAGGCCACCGCTGCGGTTGCTAATGCATTTTCTGGCTAGCAAATGCAGCAATTGCTATTGTGCGACTTGCAATACCTTACATCGGTTTTCCTTATCATCTCTAGGTACTTATACCGCTATCTGTCTGAACCATGGCATTACATGTAAAGTAATGAAATCTTGCTAATATTTTCTATTTATTGGTGAAATAAAGGGTGAAACATTCCCGATAAAATTGTTTAAAAAACAGCTGTTGCGTTTTGACCCTATTTCTTTTGAATAGTCCAGCTGATCAGAAAAAAATATGCTACGAGAAATTTCAACCCCTGGGGTTCTAGAACCATGTATAGAATCTATGGTAACTAGCTTATGCCCGCGACTTCGTCTGCGTTAAAGATAAAAAATTATCCCAATGGAACCGTTCATTTTTCCGGAATAAAAGTAGCCTATGTGCTATTCCAGACTATAATATTTCTCTGTGTCAAATTACATCCAGATCTATTGAGTAACTATCATATCCATCCATCCTCACAAACTTTCGCATTTTTTATACATATTTATTTATTTATTATTTATTTTATTTATTTTTAAGGATAGCTTACAAACTAATAACAATTATAAATCTCTTTTATAAATAAGGACAATTGCTAATGACAAGCTTCCATTACTATACTACTACTACTATTACTAGGATATTTAAATTCTGCAGTACATTAAAGTGCATTAAAGCACTGTGGTTAGGTAGCCCATCTTACGAAAGACGAAGTAAATTCTCTTCTCAGGTCTTCTCCTGCGTCGCAATACTCCGGCAGTATACCTACGCTTCAATTGAAAGCCTTAATGTATCGTTCGTAAACTAATTGATTTGTTCCATATTGTAGAGTGTCGTCATCTCTGTCAGTCAATCGTACATTGTATATGTATCTTACTAAACCAGCATTTCCAAACTATGGTTTGTGAGCGAATGAGCCATGAAAAATAACATGACAAAAAATAGGAGGCAAATACTTCCTTCTGATCGAACTAAGCAAACTTCGTATTAAATTAGGTAGATATTCAAATTTTAGGTGGTAATTGCATGTTTTTTTTTTATTTAAGCAATTCTTTATATATAGTCCAAGAGGGGAGTTCAGAATTTGGAAAAAATGGTTAGGTTGGTCGCGGTTCACACAACTTAGGAAACAACAAATCCACAATTCATTAACACACGGCACCGCGCACCGCCGCGGTATGGCGGTGAAGCGGTGATTTACACACGAAAGGCAATGACGGATTTCATAGATGCCAATGTGACATGAGATCAGCGGCGTGTCTAGTTAACTTTACATTAACATCCCCTCATCATGATGTTTGCTTCACTGTTACAGGACGATGAGCGTCGCTACGTGGACCTTACGACGTTCGGGTTCTTCAAGGGCGGGGTTCTCGATGTCAAGATGGTTAATTTTATGATGCCTTCGGGGCCCGTCTACGGCGAGGTAAGAGCCTTCATACATGCAATTTTGTAAACATAAGGATGCTCGTCATGCATCTGTGTAACCAGGTGTATCTAGCTTTTGGCCAAAGTGGGACAAATTACCCCGGGGAGACTTGTACTATAATTGAGAGCTTTGAGAAAGAACGCCACACACACGTAAACGACGCGTTACCAAGCTGAACGTTTTTAAAACACGATATGCATTAATTTATTTCTAAGGGTTATGGCAAACTATGAAGTCTTTCATGACCACATGCATTCACCTAGCTTTTATCTGAATCCTCAAAATTACTACACTACGCTGAGTTTGCTGAGCTGACCACTAATCAAATGACGGTCTTTTTTAAATTATCAATATGCGGTTCCCCAATTCCCCCTATAAGAGTTTTGTATGGCAATCGGCGGTGCGTAAATATAGGGGGTGTAAATTGAACTTGCGAATTATGTCTTGTCACTTCAACAGTCGACTTTATTGATTATATAGATTTCAAAACAAATGAAAATCAGGTTATTTAGGCAACTTGTGTCTTGGCATATTGGTTAAAGATATCTACACTCAATATCAACACAATTCTAAAAGCACTACTAAACTTCTCTTCAATCGATACTTGAAATAAGACGTATTGAGGCCACAGTATGCAGTAACCGGGCATAGCATCAATAATTCAGCAGCGGTCAGGTCAATTCCATCCAACAATAATGCAGTGATGCAGCACGATCGTCTTATTGACATTGTATCGATCAGAATACTTGTCTGTGTCACGTGAATATTTAAGGGACCTCGCGCACTACGTGGCCGCGATCATGGTCTGTGACTACACAGACGGTCGCAGACTTGTCGTCACACTATTTGCGATAAAACTTGGTGCCTTTTAGTATGGGATGTCCGGAACTTTTTTGGAGTTATTTCGGCCAATGTTGCGCTTGTGATCCCTCGTAGTCGTGGCCGAGTAGTGCGCGAGACCCTTTCGTCGCTCTAGATAAAACTTAGATAACGTTTAATAGTTTGTCGAAGACGCTCTTATCACATGGTAGGTTTCAACATATCGAATCCTATGCGCTTCGAACGCATGGCCGGCCGTAGAACTGCCGTTAGAGTTTTTCGACCAAACTTGGTGTACTTTACTATAGACGTCAGAATCTCGGTCGGGGCTTTGGCGTCCAAAATTTGCAACCACTCGTCGTGGCCACGTAGTGTGCGAGGTTCTTTAGTCGTTCTAGATAAAAATTACTTAACATTTAAAAGTTCATCACACTTCATCGTACTTATGTCGCATTTGCGGAAAAGTAGTAGTTATATTGATAACTTTTACGTAAATGTTATCTTAGTGTGTAAATATTGTCTCGGTTACATTCGTTTTTGTACGCGCGTATAACGCCTTATCTCAATCTGGATAGGATTTATAAATAAAAAAATCGTTGGTAATGATTGTCTAACTATAATGCACCCTTCGCTTAGGTTTCCTTAAAAGTCAGGCCAAGTGTTACATCAGTTTGGAATTCAATTTTAAAAGTATAACTCACTGCGAACAACCCGTGCTTGTTCGCATGTATCTTTTTAAGATGATGATTCTCTATACTGATTGTCTTTTTGGTCTCGTGGCTCAAAGCGAAATAGCTGAGCATTAGCGACCTGAATTCTATTCCCAGGATGGTGCAATAGCTGTTGGGGTTTTTATTAGGATTTTTAAGTAGCAGCCCGGTCAACATGCTCGTCTTTCGGCATTGCGCGGTTGATGGCCATTATATGCTCGCTCCTATTGCATGGGACTTAATGGGAAAGAAAATTTTGTTAGTAATTTTACTGGCGAAATATGCTTTTACTATAAATTACTATAGACAAACCTTTGGTTAAACCTTGGGGATATATATATGCGTGATGTAGGTATTTTATTTTTAGGATTCTCTTTGGAACTTCGTTGGTACAAATACTAAGCCATTTTCAAGACAGGCAGGTAGGTAATTATTGATCACAGTAAGTAACATACTGGAAGATGCAATTGTTCTGCTGCCAATCATTTTAAAACAATCTATTAGTTTGCCGAGAACAAAGACCTATAGACCTGCCTTTATGTATACAGCTACAGTACACGACAAGTCCATTCACAAGTCTGACGGGGTGGTGATTGAAGCGTTTATCGACTGATTGTGTTTTAGGTAAGACACAATCGTTGCTCCAAATAGGTATTTTCCAAAGGAATACGATCAGCGACGCTGTCCGGTGTTTCATACTCTTGTAAAAAAGAATACACAAGCAACCCGGTGCCGAACTCCCAAAATCGGTGATACAAACCGCTGCAACGCAAACATTTCGACGTGTCCCCGTATATAATTATAGTCACGTCACTATAAGCCTAGCAACGTTCACGATCGTAGGAAAAATACCAAGTGCGAGTGTGGTGCTTCTGATCTAACGATGGTCCACTTACTGCAGTGCCCGAAGTGTCCCTACACCTGCACTCTAGAGGACGTTAACATGCTACTGATGCCGCGATTAACGTGGCCACGTACTGGACACAAAAACTATAAATTAAAAAATAAGGGATTGTCTAAAGGAAAGAAGGAGAAGTAGAAAAAATGGTAATGTCACGCTTTCTTCTTTATCGTGTGGGCAGTAAGGTGTTACAACCCCAGCCTCCTCCCTCAGCCACTTCCCTTGTGTCAGAGTTTCTAAACCGCCTCAAGGGCCTCTGATATGGTTTGAGTGGAACAGTAATAGGCTGGTGTAAGTCCAAGTTTCCTCACGATGTTTCCCTTCACCCATATCAGTGCCAGGTAAAACACTAGTATTCAACTGCTTCCGGTTAGACTGGAAGCCGACCCCAATATAGTTGGGAAAAGGCTTAGTAGATGATGAGATAGTAGATGCTTTGCAACGTGCTTTTTCTTCATCTTTTAATTTGAAATAAAAATACAATCAATCTTGTTACTAGTGCTAGTAATACAAAAAAACAACGCAGGCAAGATAATAGATAATGTGTTCGAAGCAACCTGTGCAGAGGACGAGCATGCAAAGAATAAGCTTCCTAATTGACCATCCTCTTCACAAAGGGCCTCAGAATAAGGGACTAGGGACTTTCCCCACTGTTCGCTTTATTCGATCAATTTATTAAACTTCTCTTTTTATCCTTTTACAGTACGGCTTCACGTTGGACCGGACAATCAACAAAGCGATCAGTCCGTACCTGGCGCAGTCTAACTCCGCTACATGCTTCCTCAAAGATAGCGACAACAGCATATTATCCCCGCAGCATCCGGCTATCGTGTTCTTAAAGATGGACTTTAAGAATCTCAGGTTAGTCTCAACGGACATTACTACACTTGTATTAGGGAAAAACAGAGATTTTGCCGTATATGACGTATATTTCGACACTCTCAGGGAATCAAAATTTATAGGGTATTTTACTTTGATCTAGAACTTTGTAATTTGGCACTTATTCATATACTACAAGTTTAGAGGAAAATCTGAAAAGTATACATTTTTTGAAATAACTGTTACAGATTGAACGTGACATGCAAAGCTAAAGTCCTGCATTTGTATCAAAACAAGTCTGTGATCCCAAACGGTAAGTTTATTATTAAATACTTGACACTAATGTACAAGAGTACTGTGTGACTGACGGATCAACGCACAGCCTAAACCGCTAATCGTAGAGACCTGAAACTTGGAGAGTGTGTTCTTTGTATGACGTAGGCATCGAAGAGAAAGGATTTCTACTTCAAATGTAAATATAGTTTGCGTTAAACATCATTAAACTTCATATCTCTAGAACTACGTGGACGAAGACGCGGGCAACATCTAGTGCACCTTCCGTAAAAAAATATGGTGGAAATTAACCGTAAATAGCTTCTGTCTGTTCGCAACTTAGTCTCGCATGGCATTTTCACCCGCGTGAGGTTACGTCTTTGGTTACTGCTCCGATCCTGTGGGTCGTTGCGTGATGTTATGTACTTGAAGTTTCTTCTAAATCTGAAACAGCTTGGTCATCTTGATAGTAGGAAAATGCAACCATTATGTTCATCACACCGTGAAATCGACTGCAACGAAGTTTAAATATGGAACATGTAAGCTGTTGTATTACTTGATTTGGCTAAAGTTATCTGCATTTTACCACATAAGCATCTAGTAAATAAGCAATTATAATAAGACTTTTGTATTTTCACAGATATACCCACGGAAGAGAAATGCTACTATACAGTCTTGCCGATCACGAAGGAGACGAGAAATGGATTTGACTATTATAATACAAGCGTGAGTTCATCTTACTACCTACTATTATAACTGCGAAACGGATGGATGTTTGTTACTTAATCACGCCAGAACGGCTGAACGGATCTAGATGAAATTTGGCACTGAGAGGCATATTAGTGTGGAGTAGCACATAGGTCACTTTTTATCCCGAAAAAATATCGACGGTCCCTACGTACATAAAGACATGTCAAAAGAGATTCCTTTAAACATGTCTTTATATACGTAGGGACCGTCGATATATTTAGACGTGGACGAAGTCGCAACAGAGGTTAATTTTCACAATAGGGGGTGTTAAAAGACACATCACATATCCGTTAACTACGGATGCATACTGCCCATGAAAGTAATAAAAAAATAATTACTGGGAAACCACTTAATTTAATATTTTTGGGGTTAAAAACATTTCATGGTAGCGCGCAACCTAGAGCACACACAATATATATGCTTATTGGCATGCAACAATATAGGAGTCGTAGGGGTTCAAAAAATCTAACACTAAAAAATAGTTTTCACAAATTAAAGTCGAATCTTTGAACTTCAATATCTCCGTAGCCAGAAGGTTGGGAACCTTACGGTACGGTCCAGAGCAAAAAATATCATAATGATGGAAACAACATGCAACTTTTAGCTTCGTTAAGTGTCTTTTTCATCTGTTATATGTAACAAAAACACATCATGGACATCTGTCGTAACAATAGACAATTATGTAAGAAGAAGTAAGAAAGATAAGTTGAGAAACTGTTAGGATCATCGTTCATTATAAAAGTTCGGAACCGACACTGCAAATAATTTGCCATTAAGGTTAAGGCTTTAAATCAGCCTTACCCAAAGTGGGCGATAACGCCCCCTTGTGAGCGCTGCAGGGCCTAAAGAGAGAGAGAGGTAAGAGACCCAGAAAAAAATCGCGGCGTTGTGTAGAGGCTTAGGGAGATTTTTAATTTCATCTACTAGGTAATTTTTAGTTAGGTGAAAAAATGAGGGCGCTAGAAAATAATTTATTCTCAAAGTGGGCAGTAGTGCTTTAAATCATGAGCGATAAAATATTTTTTGAATTACAACATAAGGTGACGGCTGTAAACGGTTGGATTTTCGAGGCGATTAGGCCGTTGTTGTCATGCCGGAGCGGTGATGTTATGAGCGATGACCATAAGAATTGAGTAGCTGACACCATTAACCAATAATTCCAAGACACAACATCCTCAAAATAACACTTCATTGGCCTGAAAACCCGATTAGTTTTCAGTTTACTGTAAAAGAGATTTTTAATTACTTTCAGATTAATAAATAGTTAATTGGGTCGACCCAAATGTAACGTCACAGTTGTCTTTTGCAAAACAAAACCTACGGGAGAATCGCGTTTTGAAAGGTCATAAAAAGTACGTCAGTTGATTGGCTACCACCCTATTGTTGTTCATTGTTTAACACAGCGTATTTTTTGTTCCAGTTTGCTCTGTACGTGGCGTCGCAAAAAGAGGAAGGTCTCTACAATCTGTACTTGAACAACTGCCCGAGCTCCGTGTCCGGAGCGACCGCAGTCAACACGATAGTAAGTGAAGCTTTTTAGCTAGTTTAAGTATTTATGAGTTTTCTGTTTCTATTTATAAAGGCATCTTCATTCATAATTTTAAACCTTCCGAGACAAATAATGGTAATAACCACATCTAAATCCTTTGCATAGTTTATGTAGTAGAACTAAGCGCACAAACAGACGGTCACGAAATATATTTACCTTATTTTATCCTATTGATAAAAGAGAGATTGATATAAAACATCAAAACAATCGTTCTTAATTCCAGGTTCAAATCTACGAAAGCAACGACGGTAACTTCTTATCAGCAGGCGAAATGCCCCTCCCGGTGTTATACAGCATGATGTCTCTTATATTCTTGATGAGCGCTGCGATCTGGACGTTCATACTTCGAACCAGTCGCCAGCCCGTGTACAGGATACACATCATCATGTGTGTGCTGGTCTACCTGAAGGCGCTCTCGCTCGCCTTCCACGGAATCAATTACCATTTCATTCAGACGAAGGGAGAGCATGTGACTGCGTGGGCTATTCTCTTCTATATTACGCATTTGTAAGTATTGTTTTCTTGTTGTTTGTCGTAATGTCTTGTTGTATTTCTTAATAGCCCAGTGGTTAACGCGCCTTCCTTACATGCACGAGGTTGCAGGTTTGGTATCGGACAAGTACCAATGTGACTTTTTCAATTCATACGTGAGGAAACCTGGATTAAAATCAATTTAGAAATTTACTAATCTGCTTTGAGCGAGTGTGGTGATCAATGCTCGTGCCTTGTCTGCATGAGAAGAGCACTTTTCCCTGCAGTGGGACAATAATAGACTCCAGCATACAATTCTTCGGGCACGCCGCAATCGCGGCGATAAGACCCCTCTTTGAGGAGTGGCTGGAGAGGCGCTACGGCGTCCTCACCTACCGCCTGACGCAGATCCTCACCGGACACGGTTGTTTCGGGAGGTTCCTGTGTCGGATAGGGCGGGAGGAAACGCCCGGGTGTCACCACTGTGTGGATCGCCCGGAGGACACGGTGGAGCATACGGTGCAGGACTGCCCCGCTTGGGCAGAGCACCGCCGTATCCTCACGGAGGCGATAGGCGGCGGCGACCTCTCGCGTCCGGACCTGGTTCAGGCCATGCTCCGGGGCGAGAGGGAATGGGATGCAGTCACCTCCTTCTGCGAAGCAGTAATGCTAGCGAAGGAGGAGGCGGGCCGCGTGAGGGAGAGAACCACCTCACGCCCCAGCCGCCGCGGGAGACGCCCAGGGCGTCGGACGTCGCGAGGCGATATCCGGCCACCGTAGGCGCGGGCTTGCAGACGGCGAGTAATGGGTAGCTCGCCGTCCGATCAAGGACCAAGCCCGGGTCGACGGCGCGTTCTGTTCGCGCGCGCCTCAAAGAGCTGTCAGCACAGGGACGGGGCCCCCAACGGGGCCAACGCCTGCCGGGGTTGCGGAACGTCTTAACAGGAAACCGTGGCCCCGGAACGTAAAGGGCAACAGAAGGAACAGGGTGGCTTTTTAGTCAGTAAAAGTCTGACAGTCCCTTCCACCCCACCCAGGGAGGAAGGAGTCATTTGAAGATTTTTACCACCTAAAAAAAAAAAAAACAAAAGCATACAATTCTTAATGCCAATTAAGTATTGTTTTCTTATTTTTTTTATCACAGTCCACCCAGTCGCAATTAAGTTACATCTTTGATAAAGTTTGGCTTTGTGAAACGTCGTCTAAGCCATTTAAAACTGAAAGGCAATTCTCGTATTCTTACATAAGATAACATAACATCACGCCTGTAATCCTCAAAGGGTTAGGGAAAGGTGTACCTATTAGTACACCCACATTTTACCAGTTATGTTTAAGTCCCATGAAATAGGGGGCCAACCTATTGCCATCAACCGGGCGCAAATCCAGACTAAGGGATTTTCCATGTCAGTAGCAGCCTCTACTAACAAATACTCATGGAACAACCCAATAACACTTTGCCCGACACTTGCACTTTGCTTTGTCTCGTATTCTTAAGAATGTTCACATTTTAATCTTGGTGTCAATGTGTCAACAATACCGCCTATTTGACCTACATGTGTCAAAAAATGAACTGTGATTGTCGCTGAGATGAGATTACGAATATTTAGTAAAATTGGCGATCTGGTATACTTGACTTCCACGTGAGTCAACAGAAGCTAGTTTATAATGTGCCTAATGATATTGCAGACTCAAAGGAGCGGTGTTGTTCGTGACAATAGTGTTGGTGGGCACCGGCTGGAACTTCATCAAGCACATCCTCTCCGACAGAGACAAGAAGCTCTTCATGATTGTTATACCGTTGCAGGTACATACTTGTTTAAAATGCCTTAGAACCTACATAGTTAAGTTATGAAACCCTTAAAATTTATATTTAACAAAGCTTTATACCTAGTACAATACTTGTTAGTTAGTTAGTTACTAGCGGGCTTCCGGAGAATTTTACGAGAGAACGTTAATAATTGGCACACGGTGGAATGCAAAAAATTATTGAAATATTGAACTCGTACTCTCTTCACTTGATCACTAAGGGAATATTTTACACAATAACACTGCTGATGCTAGGGTTTGAGAACTCAACTCACAATCTCACTTAAACCGAGCGAGATTTTTACTGAATAGCACTGCTGACTGCTGGTTTATTCGCAGGTGTTAGCAAACGTAGCAGAAATAATACTGGCGGAGAGTGAAGAAGGAGCGGCGGAGCATAACGCGTGGCGAGACATCTTCGTGCTGGTCGAGTTGCTGTGCTGTGGAGCCATCATGTTCCCGGTCGTCTGGTAAGTGTCACACGACTCTGGATCATTATTAGCCCTGGAATTTCTTGCTCGTTCTTCTCCACAGAGGCCAGCTTTCGTTTTGGAACGAGCAACTAGCTTTAACTTTCGGACTACCTGACCGACTTCTTGACAATTCAAAAGTGCCTGTAAATGGTCTAATTGAAATAAATGTTTTGACTTTGACTTTATTATTTAGATATTTTATTAATTTTAAGAAAACCTACATCTAGTACGTCTGAGTAAGTAACACAATATATAAATTGAAGCAAATTACATGTTTCTACTTATAAACATTTACAAGATAATATAAGAACCGCGTAGACAGAATGCGGAATCAAAGAAAAAGAGAAAATGAAACGTAAAAAGCTCTAAAATATAATTAAATGAATATAAATGCATTATGCAATTTTCAACTCCAAATCTGTTGTATTTTAGTTTATGATCAAATAATCAAGAAATCCTCTACGCTGTTACTCTACGCTCTACCTTGTTAGTCATTTTATATGTACAGTTGGTTGGCCAAAGATTACAGTTGTAATTTACAAAAAGAAAAACTGTTTGGGCACCATTCTCTTAATAATAATATTGTTACGTCAATAAAAGGCTATTAGATACTACCAAATAATTGATGTTGCAACAAGAAACTGTTACTTTATTTATTTGCTAAATATTGATCAATTACAATTTTTATTCGGCTCAAATAAAAACATATTAACATATTTTACAGTTGATTGAACATTAATCGAGTTATCAGGTCTGAAATAAAGTGTTTTTTTTAAGTTATGTTTTGAAAGCGGCGCGGCGTGCGGTCTGCCACCTTCTCCAAAAAACGCTATTTAATTCTTACGTTGCGTGCCAGTGTACATTTAAATATGTAATTATATAAGTGCAATCATTTGTTCACATTTTATGTAATGTACAGAAATGGGCAGTAAAATTCTATTTCATTGTTGCTTGTTACTTTAGGTCAATACGTCACTTGCAAGACGCGTCGAGCACGGACGGCAAGGCAGCCATCAACCTTCGGAAGCTGAAGCTGTTCCGACATTTCTACGTCATGGTCGTCTGCTACATCTACTTTACCAGGATCGTCATTTCTATATTAAACGTAAGTTGATATTAGCCTTTTTTTTACCACTCTCACGTCAAGTAAGAAAAATTTTGACACCTCGACAGCGTCTTCCTTGTAGACTTTGGATTTTATTTATTTAAAATTGCCGTTCCACCCGACTTTGAAAGTGAGAGAAGATGTGAAGGTCTGTATTTGAGCACACACTTGTGCACTATAATAACCTATATCTCCTGCGTAGAGATAAACTACTATAACTTGACGCTCCCTTCCATATTACCATTTCAATGTGTGTAGTCACATTCGTATGAAAGAGATTGTATGTAGTTGTGAGTAATCGTCTTCAGTAGCAGGCTAGGATATTTGTTTGATTGTAATTTTTGACGCCGCTAGTGGAGCAACAAATTTGATTTTGTTTTGAGAGCCGTCTCAATACGCACACATGCGTTGTGAGTCTTTTTAATACTATTACAAACACTTTCAATCGTTTTGAATTGTGGAAGGGCGCGTCATGTTACTGTAGTTTATCTCTACTTGGCTAGTTTTGATTGAGATTGGCGCTTGTTTTGTTTCAATCTAACTGTATTCGTCCTTTGTTTCCAGATCACGGTACCGTTCCAATACGCGTGGATAGACGAGATGTTCCGCGAGATGGCGACTCTGGTGTTCTTTGTGATGACGGGCTACAAGTTCCGCCCGGCGGCCGCCAACCCTTACTTTACACCCACACATATTGATGACGTGGAACCTCAAGTGTGAGTATATTAAAACTATTTTACAGAACTTTAAGCCTGTATTTCCTAATAGGTAGCTCAAGTAAGCTTTCGATTATACAGTTCATCACTACGATACAAGACATAAACTGACAAATGTATCCATTTGTCCGCAGCCTCTCAGATATCGGAGTGCTCGAGGGAGTGACCCGGATATCGAACCGAGGCGACAGGAAACGGGAGGACCTACAACCACTCATGCAGGAAACTAACTATAATTCTGACTAGCTGTAAGTTTAGATATTACGTTTAGTTTAAGTGATTGCTTGGGGAGGGTCGCGCCGTAGGTTATATTAAAACCCCCCCGGTTTCTGAGATGCGGTTTGCGTAACACACTCGGAATGACAAACTCATTTTGACAATACATCGTAATCCATTGCTTCATATGTTCGGCTGTAATAAGAAAGCAATGAATATTGTTGAATTGTCAAAAAGGGATATTCATTACGAATGTTTTACCCAATAAGGGTGCTGTATTCTTAGTAGATTCCTCGAAATATACCTTAACTCCACTTGTACATGAAATAATATAGGCTTCAGACTCCGGGGGTCAGTAAAATGTTTCTATCTGAAAATGTATTATGTTCTAATAATAACTTTAAAATTCAAATGATGATATTAATATGGAATGGATTCAAAAGGTTTAGTTATTAATTAAGAATAATATGAAAACTTAATTATGATGTGATGTAAATCTACTTATTGTGATAACCCGCCTATGGATGTACCTTCCCCAAGGAGAAAGTTAGTGCTAGTCCCTTTCTGATAGCATTTCTGTATACATGTGCAGACAGTTGCTGAAAATGAAGACTTAATTTAAGGGCAATCACCGAATCCATATTTGTATAATTCTGTTTAGTTAAAGTTGTATTTTATTTATAAAGCGTATGTTCTTAACAAATTTATTTAGATGAAAATATACATTTTATTAATTTCCCTTTATTTATAAAGTTAAGAATTATTTCACACATTGAAATTTTTCTAATAAGGTTGTTGGAATTCACATCGAATATGAAATCGAATAAGATAGATGCCCTATTAGCCGAGCGTAAATTAGATCAACAATACGTCCCAAGTGGTGCGAAGTTTATAGTGAGTCGGATTTTTTTTGGACTTTTTTTGTTGTGTTACTAGTGGTGAGATGAAATTAGTAAAAAAGAAAAACGATTTTATTTGTGAACAGATTAGATTACTGTTCCAACAAATCCTGTCTCGTTACGAGGGAACTTTAAGATTTAAAATAATGTTTGTACATATAGGTACTGTTTTGTTTTTCTAAAGGCTGATTTTTTAATAATCAGATAACTTTTATCCAAAGAAAAAATATGACAGTTTGACATATTTTACAAAAACTGTCAAATTTGCCATATTTATTCCTTTCGTTAGGAGTTATCTGACGATTGAAATATTAGTCCTGAGATTTATAAACTAGATTAATTTGTTTATAGATTTACTAATTTTTTTTTATTTATAATCAACACTTGTATCTCAGAACAGTTAGGTATATATCTACCTATATGAGTATTCTGGTAGCTTATAAACAAGTCACCAAAAGGCGTGATTTGTATTGACCACGTCAGCTGGTTTCAAAATGCAGTATCATAGCGCAGAAGTGTATAATTGTAATAACATCTGGGACAGAAATCAGACAAAGTAGAGGCCAGCATTTCTTTTACTTAACAGTAATTATAGCCGATTTCTTATATTTAACTTTTTTTTCGCTCTAGTAACTGTCCCATGCAAATCTGTCCATTATAAACTTCGTTCCAGGTAAAAAGCTAATTGCTCTCGGCTATATATACATCGTCCACTACAAATTATATCTTTCACAGAATTTACAACTCTATTGCTGATAAATTTAAGTTCAATGTCAATTATCGTTCGAGCTTATTGCTTTTCCGTTTGCGCTAACCCTTATTCGGGCCAGCGTTCCTCACTTACTAATTACTAATTTGCATTTATAGAGAAATTTAATACGTTCGTCAAACAGACCGTTGCCATGACGATGCCAATAACTATAGTATATAATGTACTTTAACATAACAATGTTTATAGTCATACACGTATTTCTATAATCAAAAGTTTTTTAGAGAACAATGTTGCAGATTTAAAAGAATCAATATACCATATTGTTAAACGGCCGAAGCGGGCTTTTGTTCGTGTTGTATAACTTTTATATACATATATATAACGGTTTATATCTTGGTTAGTTAAAGTGAGCAACAAAGCTTCTAATTTTAGTGCCAATTGTCGTTTCCATAAGACTTTTTCTCGGATAGCAAAATTGAAAAGTGGTTCGGTCAATACTGGTGGAGACTACACTAATCAAATGACATAGTTTTTATGATCTGTCAAAACACGAATTTCAAATCAAAGCTGTATGGTTTGATTTGAAGTTAATTGAAAGTTAATGGCGTGTTCAGGACTAAAATAAACTGATCTTTTTATAGAATTTCTGTCTTTGATTATTGGTTAATATTGTCTACAGCCGTATTATTAAATAGCTATTTTTTTTGTTTGGCCTCATAACATCCATTTGGTGTAATAACATAGGTTACTAATTTGTATCACTCATATTCCTCTGACAACTTTTCTCCATTTCTCATAGATTTAATTTTCTACGTAAACTCCTATTTTAATAGTATATCCCCTTGTCCACTTAATTCGTTTGCTGCGCACTACTTAGCCAATAAAACTTAGTTCTAGAACACAGTCAGCCTTTAAACCAGTCCAAGATTTGCCCTTAGCCGTGGCATAAAATTTTCGATGAACATTATTACTTAATTTTGACGGTACCCACTGCTAAGACGAGGCCGAATCTAGACCATGGACTGAAGTAAACAGTTTTCTAACGTTATGTATATTCTTTAATGTAAATGTATAAGACTATATTTACAGATATTTCGTTTCCATAATTTTAGACGGTAAAATAAAACGGAAATGATGTTAGTTTTCAATAAAAAAAAATTGTGTTGTATATATTTAAATGACATACTCGGTATTTTTAAAAATCATCTGAAGGCCAGTCCCTATAAAATATTCATAATCTAGTTGCAGTCACATATCGGCTACCAAAGTCAAAAACTGTACATAATACGAAAGTAATATGAATTTTCCTTAAGGCAACATTTCGAAATATTGTAACAAAACTTCTGCTTGTATAATTTTATTTGATAAGTTGATACCTTACTTATAAGTATATCGAGAAATAGAAAACTTCAACTTCTAAAATACTGACAGATCCTTTGTCAATTTTTTAAAGAAGTTCACTTGCAAAATATTGTTTTCTCGTTCTCAGTTAGATCTTCGTTGTACAATATTTGCAAGGTTTAAATCGTTTACTACTTACAGGAGCTCGTCGACTAAAGAACTCCATTTGTTTGTAACATAAAAGTTGCTATTGTCATTTTACCGACTGAAATTATGGATCGAAATTAAAATATAAAATAGGACTTATTTAGACAACATAATCAGTTTTTGTAAAACACTTTAAGATTAATTTCTTTTGTTTTTTTTTTAGGTTGTGAATTAAGTTATGTTATAATGTTTTATTAAAAAATCCTTTTACGTCTTCACGAAGTCATTATCGACTTATTGTAAATAAAACTATCACGATTATAGAAAAAAAAAGGTAAAGATAACTGCTATCCTTCGTAAATGTAAAGTACTCGTAATCGAGGGTGTCTAAGAAATGGTATGAGAAGCGACTCGGCGAATGACATGTGTGTGTTTCATAGTACCCAATAATGATTATTTTTAGACCAAAGTTCATGGCAATGCGTATTTCAGGATAGAGAAACCAAGAGCGAAGCAGATTCGGGTATCCCATAGTCCATTAGACGACATACAGATATAGCAACTTATGGTTAATACGAGTAGTATGTTTTTTTTTTCATATGTTTTGTGTAATATTGTGCCCTTGCATACGTTTTAAACGCTGCGTATACACTCGCACGCAGCTCATGAGTCGTGATGAACAATGTGAGGCGCTATGCGCATGTCATTCGCATGTCGGTTTACTTAGCCATGTGCAATTAGACCAATAATACCTTCCGAGTGGAACGAACATTAAAGTGGATGGATACGCATGGGATTTTTTGCTGTTGATAAGAGTTGAGAAAAAGCAAATAAAAAAAAAATATCATTCTGTGCCCAAGTTGTCCGATTTGAATTATTCATCTATACTAGTACATTTAGGTATACACATATATCTACCTTCATTATGTGATCAAGTAGATTAAAATAAAATAAAAAATGAATACAATTTGTAAGATTCTTTTTCTGCTTCACTTTTATTTGAAGGAAATATATATATTTTTTATTTAATGGCCAACAGCCTCTGATTTGTTTTTAACTTTTCTCATTACTAACAATAACAAACAATAAAAAAGTCCCATGAAAATCCATCTGCTATTAACTTCGTTCCACGTGAAAATGTAATGTGCTAATTGCACTCAGCTATACTATTCAACTGATTATCTCTAATCACGGTTGTTTGTATTGTCCAAGCACATTATAATAATGGACCAAAGTAACATTCGCTAGACTACGATTTAATTAGTTGTGAACTAAGTATTTACACTTATAGGGAGTGAACTCATCAGATTTTGAAGAAAACAAGCAAATTTTTCGACTAAATTAGAAGTCATCTAGCATTTTTTAACAAATTTTCGTATTACTTAGCGTAGGTATTCATACATAGCGTAGCGATAAACGAAGTTCTATATTTAACCTTACCATGATCTAAAGTCTAAATGATTCGATTTAGGTTGATTCAGTGGTCTTACTCCATATTGTATATTCATCACTCTCGATATTAAAAGATCTGTTGACTAATTCATTCATATTGAATGTCATGCCCCAACCCCTCGTGATGATCAAACACAAAATGGAGTCAGCCACACATAGTTGAACGTCAATTTAACTTTTTATTTTAATATTTTTTTCTCAGAAGCGTATTGCACAAGTGTTCAAGTGTACCTACATACTCACCTCTATAGTAAGTAGACACCCTAAATTGTTATGTGTGATATATTTCCTATGTGCAATCACTACCACTTTGTATAGTTAGGTGTACTAAATAGACGAAATTGTGCCCTATGCGCTTATGAAGTTGCATTTATATAAGAATATGTACTGGTTTGATGCGTGAAGTTTTTGCACCCTTATTGTATAAGTTACTATTATATAACGTACCCCGAAGTTAGGAAGCACACAATGAAATTAATAATCATGTTTTGTAGTAGTACATAGTTTATTGTAATTATTAACACGATTGGTTTTTGTGACGATTGTTTAAATGACTAAGGCCTTAATATTCTCTGGTGCCTTTGTACAATCGAGAAATTGGTGTGATTGGAAACCGATTTATTGCCTTAGAATGCGCGAATCTTCACTGTGGGTCTTATCTCGGGACCTCTTGTTATTTTTGGCGCTTAATTCCCTTTATATTTTCATGTCCATTTTCAATAATAGTGTAATTAAATATATAGTGTTGTGCTAATACTGATACCAAATTGCAATAATTAACACAATAACTATTTGTAATTACTTTAAGCGCCCAGATATTGCTAAGATAGGGCCTTTCGTATCGTCTATACTTGTTTTGTAGATGAACAGAAAACCGATATAGATAATGGATTTGCATTATGTATCATAAGTTGTACAAAATAAAAGGATTATTATTATTTATAAAGTTTTTTTTTAATATACCCTCTCTTTATTTCTCTACTTCTCTATAAGCGCGCCACATTATTCCCGATCACTGCAACTCCTGAAAGCCTGAATCAACAGTGGGGACCGCCAGAAAAGCGCCGAGGGAATGAAGCTCGACGAGTCCCACAGAAACGATTCAACTGTCTTGGATCCCGCAACAAAAAATATCAGAAAAGAATAGAGGAGGAGTAAGAAACAATACAATTAGTTTCCACGCCTCTTTAAGTATCCCTGATAATGCTGTAACCACCAAAATGCCAAAACCAAAATGCTACGAAAATGTATCTATAAGAAATTCGTTAACTGGCTCGTTGGTCTAGTGGTCGCCAAGCGCGACTGCTGAGCATGAGGTCTTGGGTTCGATTCCCAGGTCGGGTAGTGTTATTGGATTTTTCTATCAGAAATTTCTCAGTAGCAGCTTCGGAATCCGGATTTGTGCCCGGTTGATGGCAATAGACTCGCCCCCTATTACATAGAACTTAAAAATAACGGCGAAATGTGGATATACTAATGGATACACCTCTGCCTAACCCTTCGGGGATTACAGGCTTGATGTTATATGAAGAAATTCGTTTTTGGAAGGAGATATAAGTCTTGCGCCGGATGTATATGACCGGACGTACTCAGCAGGCGCTGGTACCCAACACGCAATACTTCGTTCTCGCTGGACATGCACTCTCAAAGTTCATGGCGGCTTGCCTCAGAGCTCAGAGATCAGAGTTCTACCCAGCTTCAATCTCAAGAATAAAACGTAGGCAGATAAGAAGTAAGTAGGTGTTATAAAGGTCTACACACAAGTCAGTGCAGTCTAGTGTCAGGGCCCATCAGAAAAACGTTCAGACCGACAGAACAAGCCCCAAACTTAGAGCTCATCCGATCCACGAGAGCAGAGCATTAACCAAAGAAGTAACTTAACGCGGCCGCCCTTGAAACTGCGGGGCACCCAGTGCAGTACATACCACAAACAATCTTTTCCCGACCGTCGCGGGCGTGTTGCGGGACACTGAACGCAGTAAATGATATGGCTGAAAATAACGTACCTACATAATATTTTAGTCAACGTTCTACGACAGCGATTAAATAAATAAACAAACACTGGCGTTTTTTAAAATATGCACAACGTTTTACTACACGGAAGTGTATCTACCGGCTGAGACAACATTCTATTTTTATTTTATTTTAATGTTAAATTGCGTGAATTCACGTAAGAGAAGAAGAAATTAAGTCGAAAACAGTTTCCTACTGTACTAAGACTATTTGGTCTCGTGGTCGAGCGAAAGTGAATACAATGGATGATGGGTTGGTGTTGATACCATTATGCATGACTCATGACCTAAACTTAATTTACATTATTTTTATCTTTTTCTTTATAATAAAACAAGAAAGAGACAGAAATAAATAAGTGCTGTCATCTAAAACTTCCATGCAATTATGGTTGACATGTTAGAATGTTTTGGTTATAAACACGGAAAAGTTTAAGGGAAAACTAATTAGACATCCTTGTCTTTCGCTGTATGTTAATAAGGTGACGACAATTCTTTAATTTTAGTTTAGTTTGTGAACAAGGGCATCGGCACCGATGGCTGGCTATGGAAATTTAAAAAGGACTTAAAATTTATGCTTACGCTCCATCCACATGGGGGTAGAATCGAAGGGTTGAGGTGAAGCTTTACATCTGAGGGTGGTCGCGTGAAGCATTTACTCCTCCCGATCATAGTGGTGGCGTGTGACGCTTCACTGCGCTCGAGTAACGCGGGGTGACTCGCGTATTCGCTACTCGGGCGCAAGGTCAACCGCGCACACGTGTGCCTTCACGCGTTATTATAATTGTTTAACACTTTGTACGTTACTTAATTGAGATAAAGTTCATTATACTACATACACTACCGTCCAAAAGTTTGGAAGCAACCAGTTAAATTCAAATAAAACAAAAGAAAGCCGTCTAAATATGTTTGTATTGATTTTAAATAATAAAATAGACTAAAACTAAATTAAATAATACAAAAATTTAACATACAATATGAAAATTCAATAAAATTTTAGCTACATCAAAGTTTTCCATTTTCTTTAATTATTCTCACGCAAATTCTAGGCATTCTATTAATTCATCTTTTACAATAATGTTCATCTATCTTGTTCCATTCGCTCTTTAATAGTTGCCATACCTAAATGTTTTGAGCTCGTAGAAGATCGTTTTTCACCCTTCTACCCCAAACAAGTTCAATGGGAAAACGAGATGGTCATTGCATGATTTTTAAAACTGTTTCATCTTTTTTCTTGTTCAATAAGTTCTGGCACAGTTTAGACGAATGTGTAGGATCATTTTTTTGTTGAAAAACGAATCCAGGATCATTGAGATTCAATCCTATGGGTATGGCGGCATCATAATTTTCCAATAGCTTTCCTTGTTTAGTTTCATGCTTATTGTCACAAGATTTCCGGGTTTACCGTTGCCAAAACACCCGCAAACCTTGACATTACCACTACCCTGTTTGATAGAAGGCACTGAACATGCCTCTGAAGCCGTATCTTATTTTTGCCGGCGGTCAAAAACACGTCTACTGATCTGAAAATCTGACACTTTGATTCGTCACTCCAAAGGACATTTTCCCATCGCTCTATTGTCCAGTTTTTATGTGCGTTTGCCCATTCTGGTCTATTATTGTTATACCAAATTGTTAGTTTCGGTTTTAAGCAGCAACACATCCTTTTATTCCCGCGGACAGTAGATGTCTCTTAACAGGTGGTATTGAAATGAGTGTTTCTCGCGTATCATTCAGAGCTGCGGTAATTTGTGGTGCAGTAAGCATCGCATTCGTTAAGAAGGAACTCTGACGACGTTATCTTCTTGATTTATAGTTGATTTGGGCGTGCTAGACCTTTTTCTATCTTAGTTTTTACCTGTACCATGTTTCCTAGCAAGGGTGTAGTGGACGCATTTACAAGAAATTCCGAGCTTCACTGCGAGTTGGCGTTCACTGTATCTTTCCTTACGTAGAGTACAAACAGTACTTCGCTTTTCAAGTGTAATTTGCGTGCGTTTTGCCATAAAAAAAAAAAATAAGATCAAAGGAATAGTCAAAATCTTTCGAATACAGACAATGTTAAAATCATAACTTTCGCTTACCAATGCTTAAGTGCGACTAAATAAGATCCAAAAAAGATAAAACTACAAAATATTGTTATTAAAACCACGCCATTGCATTAAAGGAAGTACCCGACGTGTTATGTAATAAAACGCGTGTTTTGTCAAAATCAAGAAATTTGTTAAAACTCGATGAATGTGCAATTATAATCCTTTTGTTTTGTGTATACTATCGTAAAAGGTCATAAGCCTTTATTTTATTGCTAATTTATATCGCATTTATTCGGCATTTTTTTGTTTTGTTTAAAAACAGAAGTGCTTCCAAACTTTTGTACGGTAGTGTATATGTATATGTGTGTAAATATCGCGACGCTTCGCCTCAATTGCGCCAATATGAAAAAGTCAGTGGCAACTTAAATAAAAATGAAACTCTTAAATAAAACTGTTCAGGAGACTAAAAACAAACTAAAAAATGTATGTATATTACTTTCCATAGCATGTATCTGATAGAATATTGGATTAAACTTGGCGACTTAAATACAATATAGGTAAAAAGTAGTAATGAATGCCGAGTTCAAAGCGCTTCCGTTACCGCAAAGCTGTCTAATAAGCTGGATTCGTTTAATTGTAACCAGCAGAAGAGTTAAGCGCTGGCAGAGTGCCAGAGGTAGGCACTGATGTTGATTCAAACCCACAAGCACAACGACGCGACGACTGCGACTGCACTAAGATCGCGTTTACAATAATCTTTTTCTTTTTTTATTGTATTTTTTTTACCAAATGTTTCATCTTATTGGTAGAGAACACACTTAAAAGTTATTATTTTAATATTTCGATGGCCGCATCGAATAAACGTGCAAGAGCCATTGCATGAATTTTTGTTTTCGGTTCCTTTGCCCATCCTCCTACCCCCTAATTCTTTTTATACATTTTAGTCTTAAAATAATTAACTAATACACTGTATAGATCTGCTTACAAGGAACCCCGCGTTATTAAGAATTTATAAACTTTTTATTTTCTTTTGTAAAGTTGACTTTTTTCACTTGCACGTTTATTCGATGAGGCCATCGATTTTTTAAGGGCCAACAACCCTAAAATGAGTGACGGCGCCGCTCGCCGTCCGCAACGCAAAGATTTGCGACGTGCATTTCGGTGTAGTGACGTCACACATGTTCAGTTCAGCATCTTCATGATCATAGGGAAAATGGTTACCTCACTCTACAGTTGTCGCGTGCTTTGCGACGTGGCAGCGCGCCCGTAACGCAGCGCTTAACGGTGCCGGGCCTCTTCTCATAGATGCCTCCTCTTCAAGGTGCAACAGCTTTTCACCGTCATCAAATTCAAGGAGGTAGGTAACTATGCTAATAGCTATGCTAACTATGCCAAATATAAATATTATATAAACTGACTTTTTCCCAAATAAAAGCAATATACATTTTGTTTGTATTCGGTTTTCAAATTTGGGCTAGCTAACTTGCCCCTGGGTTGAGATTGGGGCGCCGGGGCGATGATGAACACCCACGCACATGAGTAGAATGCGATACTGGCTAACCGCATACGCAACGGTATTCTGAAAACCTGAAAAAAAATAAAAAGCAATGAAATACACATTCCATACATACATAAACTCACGCCTTTTTCCAATGGGGGTAGGCAGAAACCACAGAACGCCACCTGCTACGATCCTTACATACTCCTTTCGCCTCATCTACGTTCACCTTACAAGCACCAAGCACCTCGTCTTACAAGCACGCGAAAGAAGTAATCCGCACCGCAAAAAAAAATATATAAGTATATTTAAAAAAATATATGATTTATTAATTAATTATTGACAAGGTGTCTTTATTTTATTTGATTAATTACGTATTTTTTTGGAGAATGCAAAACTACATCTAGTATTACAAAGAAATATTATTATGTTCAGTACTATTTTTTATACTTGTGTGTATCATTATTTTAATGGCGTGTTTTCGGTATAAAAAGTAAAATTAATTATGCTTGTAACACTAAAAGCGAACAGCGTCCTTAGTACAGATCCGTCCAAGGGTGCGTGCAATGAAGCGTTAGGTCAGATTAATATAAAGACACAACACATCAAGGCATGTGTATTTCAGATTAATCGCAGCCGAAACAAGGATTTATAAACTAACTGTGCCTCCGCTGGCTTATTGCTATGGTAACAGATTCCGAGAAGTCGGGATTAATAATATTAATTTTATTGTGAGAAAAGACCGTACCTACTTACGGAAAAATAACGTCTGTAATCCCCAACGGGTTAGGCAGAGGTGTACCCATTAGTACACGCACATTTCGACAGAAATAAGAGGCAAACCTATTGCCATCAACCGGGCACAAATCCAGACTCCGAGGCTGCTACTGAGAAATTCTTAATGGAATAACCCAATAATACTTTGCCCGACCTAGGAATCGAACCCACGACCTTATGCCAAGCTGTCGCGCTTTGCGACCACTGGACCAACGAGGCAGTTCTCTAGACCCTAGTTTTTGTTTACCTTAAACCTGAAAAGCGGTTATTGCACTCATTATACATAGTATGACTATGGCCTGAAAAAATAATCATCTGTTGAATCGTTCTGTGTTTACAAAAACTACAAAATTTTAGTTTTTATTTAATACCTACATAGTGTTTTTTAGGTTTTCATAGTCAACGAGGAATCATTATAGTTTCGCCACGTCTGTTCATCTATCTGTCCGCGAATTAGCTCAAAGACTCTTAGTAGGTACCTACCTACTTGAGAGCTGTGATTTAGCATGGTTCTAAAATACATATTAATCATGATGACAAAGTGGTAAAATAAAACATTGAATAATACATTTGTATATGTTTTCGCTACTCCTAAAGTGAATAGGTAATATGATTTTTTTATCGTCTATCCCAGGAGTCGGCAACCTGCGGCTCTTTCAATGTAGAGTTGGCTCTTCAGTTCCATACATACACGTTAAATAAATTATTTTACCATCTTAATTTTAAATTTAAAATCGTACAATCTATCCTTAATTAAATATTATCCATATTTAATATATGTTATGTCAAATGTGAAAATTGAAACTTTTTGCTCTTCCGTCTCAAAAGGTTGCAGGCCCCTGGTCTATCCCATGGTATCGAGTGTGGTTGGAAAGGTTGTTCAAAAATAATGTGATTGTTAATAACTGATTTCCCATTCAGGGATCCGTTTGGAGGAGGAGCATCCCCATCTCTCTAGCTGAATGATCGTTTTGGATAAGTACAAAAAAAATATACAAAAATGTTTATTGTGTCCCAAACATAAATAGTAGGTATCTTACAAAATAAATATGTAATAAAGTTCAAGTAGAAGAAGTTAAAAGGAAAACTATCACAACTAGGTATTACAAGGTAACCTAAACTAAAAATGTATTTCGAGCAACTTTGGAACCCTACATTACGCGGGGCCGACTCGCACCAGGCCGGTTTTTTTCAGTTCTAATTTAATTATATAGTAGCTGGTATACTTATGTATGTACTTACTAAAGTTATTTTACACATTACTGATATCAGGGAAGGAAAACATCATGAGGAAACCTGAACTTCATTAATATAAGTCTGGAATCGCTATTTCGCCTTGAGCGTTTGAGAAGAGGCCTTTGCCCTACAGCGGGGCTCTAATAGGCTGATGTTGTTTTTTTTATTATCATACGAGCTGCTCCCCGCGATTCCGTAAGCGTTTTATTTCACCCGTGTTAATTAAAAACTTTATTTACTTACAACAAACTTTGTCCTAACAATTAAGAACACAAAAATTAAAAGAATTATCCAATTCGGTGCAGACGTTCTGAAGCTATGCGCGTACATACATTTTGGCAATTCATTTATATAGATTAAACGTAGTAGGTAGGAACTATTAGTTAATCAGTGGTAGTAGGTCGAAAAATTAGCCTGAGAATCAGCGCTTACTGAATATCAATAGTTTATTCTCGAAGTTTAAAAAGCGTCGATAAGGCAGACCCCTACACTCGATTCCCTGCCCGTATCGCTTCCTAGTTTAACCAACCTACTTTAACCAAGTAAGCAAGATACTTAAGTGGCGCATTAAACCCTCCAGCAACACGTGACGTTGTTATTAACGGACAGATACATGATGCATTAGTACTTACTTCATTGTATCTGTCTATATCATTTAAAATTGCAGTTTAGCTAAAGCTTATTCTTCCCTGAATATGAGTTCTATATTCCCTGAATATTGTAGTAAGTATTTTATTTTTTATCTTTGAATCTTTTGGTAATAGCTATTCCATTCCGCCGCTACAAAGATATCTGAAGTAATTGACTGCCCTGTTTGGCAAAGGTACCATCGAAATGCAGCACATGACTTTCTATGGCTTATTCTGTAGTGCAAAAAAAAAAAACGGTCAAGTGCGTGTCTGACTCGCACGGAACCCTTCGTGGGCGTTCCGTACGAGTCAGACTAACAAACAACACAAGATATAACAGTATTGCCGTTATTAGTATCGAGACAAAAACAAAAAAAGCAGGTCACCCGCTATGGTATGGGCATCCCCTTTCATTCTTAAATTTTATTTATTTTTATATTTGTCGGTATAGCGTCAGCTAGAGTGTAGCTGTTAGGTTCATGAGATGGAGTCAGACGGACGGACTGACGGAGAGCGGAAGCTTACAGTGAGTCCCGTTAGTAGGTACCCTTCTGGTTCGGAACCCTAAAAACGAATAAGGTATTTAATTTTAAATTTTTTAAGAGCGGGAACTCATTATAACAAATTAGTCTACTAAATTCATTTAATAACATAATTATTTCATTTTGTATATTAAAACATTTACATACTGGAATGATACTTTACCCTAACAATAAAAAAGAAATAAAATGTTTGTAGGGTACGTAGGACTGGGGCATTGAATCAGTAGCCACCTTCTTTGGGCGCCTTCATAAAGTATTATCTTGCATGCTAGGTTCCTACATACTGTCGCTATAGCGTCTTTTCAATATAACAGACTAAGGCTGTAGGAACTCTTAGTTAATCTGTGCTAAGACTCTTTGTGCATGCGGTCACGGCACGGTCGCCGTGCCATATGAAAACTCTCATTGTACTCTTAGCTCATACATTACTACTTTACACGGCACGGCGACATGTGCATGTGAAAAGGGGCTAAGATCTCGACATCCGATGACACGGTTGACGCAGCGGTTACGCGATTAGTTGCTGCGCTCTGTATCGCGGGTTCGATTTCTGCTCAGAAGAAATAGTTGTATAGCCTACAAGTCAAGTCTGTTGCGGGCCTGGTTGTTTGTTTATGTGAGTTCAGATGTTTATAAACGTACACATAATGGAGGAATTCCTAGAGTAGGGAATAGCATAATTTTATTTTAAAAAAATCTCAGAGTTTCTTTAAAAGGTATATTTCAGACAGGCACATCATAACTCGTACCCGGAGTAGGTATCGCGTTAGATACCCGGTAAAACTAATACGATTAATAGAAGATTTTCTTAAAGGTGTATAATTTCTTAGAATCTCCAGTATTTCTGCTTCAACTCTTTTTAGGAATTTATGTAAAAAAATTAAACGCGTAGTTATTAGGTATCAGAAACTGAAATTCTTTAATAATGCTTTTCTGATAATTATAACGGAAACATACAGCTGTATATTCTCAAAATTACAGTCATGGTAAAATTATGTAGATGTGGCAGCTCTGGCCGTTTATTCTTTTAAATTCGACTAAACTGTTGTTTTGCCAAAGAGGACCATTAATACTATCATTCAGAAACGTTCGTTCATCTGCAAGCTTTAAATTTATCACCTGTCTTTCACGCTGACACCCGACAACTGTTTAACATTGAGGCCTTCGAAAATGTCGTCATCCGTCAATCAGCCAAAACGTTCTGGTTCTGAACGTTAAAAAACATTTGACGACTAAATTACATGCATAATAAATTCCACATGATTAATACGCTGGAACATTTGGGTCCAAGTGGGAGTGATGCCCGTTGGCCTACCGCCATACTCAGTCGCAGTGAGGAAGCCGGTGTAAACAGGGCTATTTGCACGACTCTGATCTTGGCCAGATCTTGACCTATTAACACGCAGTCCACGCAGTGGATGTCAGTGAGTGTCGCTCCGTGTATTTATAGATTGGGGCGCTGAAGCTTTTTGTTTCGAGTTCGCGCGCAATCGGGGTACGGACGAAGTACGGACGCGTCGCGTCGGATGTAACATGTCCGCTAGGGGGATCAGACGGAAGAAATCGTCGCTGTCCGAAGTAAAAGTTGCTGTAATCGGTGCGCCATCTGTCGGCAAGAGCGGTACGTTGTAGTGAAGTGTTTGTTTATTTATTATTTAAAAAAATGCAGTGGTGTTTTTGTGTATTGTTGACATTTTAATTATTCAAAAAAGTTTATTTTTTACTTTAGGTTTTATTTTCGTATAAAATAATTTGAAGTGGTCTAATTGAAGTGATTTACCTGGTCGTTATTTTAATTAAGTAAATAAAAATAATAGTAAATACGTAGGTCCGACGTTGCTTCTTAATACTATTACTAAAATAACGTGGATGGACTACAAGTGTTTTTGTCTCAAGGCCCTGAATATTTTCAGATCGTAAATGTTACCAATAAAACGTGAGGAATCGATGAGTAATAAAAAAACAACTGAATTTATCATTGGATGATTATTATACAAGACGTTAAATACTAAACATTAGCAGACAGCGGAGATAAAAAAAAACAATAAACTTTTTTCAGCTGTTGCGATTTGCCAAGTTTTAATTCCGAAAACGTTACTTAATTTTATTTGTCTGGTTTTTTAAATAACTTTTACGGAAGTTGTGGCTCTGAAATTGTGATAACAGTGGATTTTAAACATACATTTGACGGTGATATAAGTACCTACTTATAAAAAGAATATTTTATTTAACAAAAGTAAAAAGAAACGCCCGCAGTTATGAGTAAAACACGAAATAACTGGTAGTAAATATAAAGTAACAGGTACGTAAGTAGTACACTTACAAAACATATTTGATTTAATTTATTCAAAGATTTTTTCGCCATGACACAATGATAAAATCAAAGCAACAGTAGATCAATCTGCGAAAGCTCTAAAGTATGGTACCATTATAAGTTGACACGCTGCACAAACTACGTGTTTATAACTCAGTTCACACTAAGCGTCATTTTTAAAGTACGCGACAATAAATTAACAGCTTAGGTATGTATTACCATTATTCAAACTCGGACAAGGAACAAGGAATCGTCAAGCGAGGTTGCTGTGTTTCTGTAGATAGGTGCCAGTGTTATCACAGGCGCAAGATTCACTCTAAAACTCAAGAGACTCTCTGCTAATGTAGATGTCACCTAAGACTTCCCACTGACGGTTCATAGGCGTCAATGGTAAAAAATAAAGGCGTCATAACATTCAAAAAGTCCTTAGGTTCCAAATATTTCAGCAGGAATCACACACTAACTGAATGGAGTTGTTATATTCTGTTTCAGGACACATTTCATGGTATATTAACTCAGTGGCTGACCTGTTGTTCATAGGTACCTATATTTAGAGTCATTAACGGGGTTTTAAGAACTTGACTCGTGTAAACACGGCACAAGTGACGCATGACCGCCACAGTTCCGCATTGCTGGGTTAATGTGACTAAAAAGCTGACTAGAATTTGTTCAGTAGTATAGGTATTTGCCATAGGAATACATTGTATCTAATGGAATGTGCAACATTTTAATTGTATCTACTGACGTTACACACGTAGGTCGTTGTTTAAACACACAACAGTATTAAACATTTTGCTAAACGATTATAACACCAATAAAAGATTACGAAAGAGATGAAAATAAACATTTTTCACATTTTCTCTGCGTTTTGATCCCGATAAATATTCAGGATAATTTCAAGAGTTGTAGCAACCATGAAATGAAAACAGAGCCACAAATAAGACCCTGAATGATTTATTATTATATGTAATTACACGAACTTTATACGTTAATGAAACTTTATTGACTTTTAACCCTCCATATCTGAGCCAAATGCGATTTCAAGTAGTGCCCGGAACTCATTTTAACTCCGCTTATTCCATTAAAAGGTTTCATAAGTATAATATTATGAACGTTTCTTGGGGTAATAATTAACTAAAGCATTATGTTTGCCAACTGAATATAGTTCATTAATGGCTTTAAATAATTATGTATAAGTAAGTAAATTTTTAAAATAAAATCATCATAAGAACCCATACTCAAGAAAATAACCATCTTATGGCAGAAGCTCTACTACAGATAACATAAGCTCTTCACGTACCTATATAAATTTAAAACTAACAAAATGACACTTGTCTATATAGATCTAAACTTGAACTATTTAATCGAATCTCTATTAAAACGTATAGTCGGTAGGTAGGTACATTTACATGCTATACCTAACTTTTCTTGGTGGAAAAACAGCACTGAAACCGCAATCTTTTACATAGTCTCGTATGGAAACATCAATAATTGAATAACTGTAAATTCGAAACTATAGTCATATTGTACCTATTACCCCACATAATGTTTTATTAGAGTTCTAAATTAAGCATTCATACCTTAGTATTTATGCGACGCCCAGCGATTGTTGTGCACAGCGAATGTTTAGAAAATATACCCCAATTAGTATGGAGTGTGATTCCCTGGCCGCGCCACGGTATTGTACCTAAAAACATGTTTCTAGAAAGTATGCCGTGTACCTCAACTGACAAGGAGATAATAGTGTGTAATGATGTCTTAGTCGCGTGCCCAGGAACCTCCCTGGCCGGATTTGGGATAGTTCGTTTCGGCAGAACTAACACCAATTATTTTATTTGCCGTCATAAAGTGAATTGAAAGATACCTACCGCTTGCGCTTGATAATCATAATTTTCCATTATTATTATGTAAATTGTCTCCTTTTACTCTTTTCGACAAACAATTTTAAAATAATATAGTTTCTCATAAAGTTACCTAGATTTATTTTAAAAAGATACAAGTAACAATGTTGCAGCATCATCGTATAATAGGCAACACATAGTTTTGCAGTGTTGCAAACAGCAACATTCCCAGCTTTATTCATTTTATTTCACTGCAATCAATATGTTCGGTAAAGCTCAACTTTTTGTTTGGTATGAATACGAGGCGTATTATGAGATACGGAAAAACTTTTTACGCTTTTTTAAATCTAAATATACGAGTGTGAAAGCAAAAGGTCACTCACTCACTCACTCACTCACTCACTCATCACGAAGTATCGAAAATCGCTAGACGTGTAAAGATGACATTTGGCAGGAAGGTAGTACTTAGTAGACGTCGGCTGAGAAGCGACTTTCAAAAATGTACTTCCTAAGGGGATGAAATGGGGGTCCGATATTTTCGCGGACGAAGTCGCGGGCACAAGCTAGTACAATAATAAAAATACTCGTTTGTTGTTCTACTACAGGACAAAGCCTCTTAACACAGAGAGGAAGCACGAGCAATGAACATCACGTTTGTAGCAGATAACTGCCTAAAATAACTTTTGTAGAAAAAAAACCCAAGTATTTTTCGGATCCGTTCAAATACAAACAAGCGTACTACCTACTGCTCAGTTACTACAGGTACTCAAACTGTTCCTTTTACGTAGTTACTAACTGAAATCTTTCTCTTTGTAAATATTCGTTTATTCACTGCAAACAGTGAGCTGCCATGCGCCAAAGAGGGCTTCAACGTTCGGGTTTGGAAAATATAAAAAATATCGGGTTGGTAGGCTATCGGGCTTTTTCCAATTAGAACGACTGGAAAAGAAGGTACGTAAAATATAGCATTCGTATTTTCCGCGAACGCGGCTTCGGGTCGTTCGGGGTCAGGCTTTTAATTCAACTTCAGTTGGGTTTTCAAATTATGAAATGGGTTGTTTCTTTTTAATCTCGGCATTCAAGAGACATCTGATATCAAATTAAAATAAGTTGTCCTTTTAAACGTTCAAACATTGGTCACCCATCCATTAACTGCGGTAGCTTAACCTCGTACATCGATCGGTCTGCGCGCACGCCATTAGGACCAGTTGCCTCGTTGTAAATATCAAATGCGCAATGCGCTGACAACGACTGTGACGATTCGCAAACAATGTAAACAGCTGGCTGTCTCCCAGATTGTTGGAATTCCCTACTTTTTTTCTCACCTCATTTTGTATACAAGGATGGTTTGTTTAAATGTGTACTGCAGACCTCGTGATCAAGTTTGATCAGGAATTCTATTGATGTAGCTAGAAGCTAAATTTTGATTCGACCGGATGATTGATATCCGGCATTCCCCCGCATTTTAATGCTAGTAGAACTAATATCGCAGATGAAAGCTTATAATCAATTTGGTTTTAGTTAGGTATTTTGGTGGGATTCCGCTTCCCGACTTACATTCTTGTAAACTAAAAGCTTTCCCCGCTACAAAACTGAGAGAGTACCTAGGTACATCTAATAGTAATACTCACATAACTCGCTTGATAGGAGAGAAGTTGCATGTGCTCATGCCTACATGCAAGCTTAAGTTTAAAGCACCCTTAAAGTCTTGTTTCAAACTTGCCAGTAGCGAGGTAGTAAAACTTTTGATAGCAAATAAATCACGTTATTAACAGTTTCAGTGTATTCAATAAGTACCATATTAACACACATCATTATTTCCGTCAGTTCGCAAATGTACGTAACGTACCTATATTATTTATTTAATTTAGTACACTAGGTGTTTATTTCTGTTGCTACACGTGGATATTAATGAGTCCGTCTATTATAAGCGCGCTAAGAATAATTTCCACGCTTTGGGATGCGAAAAAGGATCATAATTTGGTAACCTTGATGTCCTGACGTACGTACTTATTTGTGGTTTGAAAAATCGTATTACGAAAAGATTATTCTTTTTAATTTTTCTATTTTTCAATACCTGGTACTTTGCTAGCTTATCTGTCAATCAACAAATCAATTCTGTTCAAAACTATCTTACAGAAACCTTATGCTAGTTAAGGGTCGGTTCACATCTGACGGAAGATACGTCTAACGTATCGTCTTTTTTACGATCGACGCACTAACTGATCATCGGTTATGTGTGTATGGTTGGCTATTTTATTATCTATTTGTCTGTTTCTGCGTTACGCGTCAGATGTGAACTGACCCTAAAGCTAAATGTCTACTTTGTCTGGTCAGGCGTGCTGCATGACCCCAGACTATACTTACATTAAGTCCGTATGAAACTGCATCAACGGCACGACGGCGGCGCGGTACGGGATTTAACAGCCCCTAATGGACGCCTGTCATCAGTTCCTTTTACTATGCCACTTTCCTATTTCGCAAAGTCTAAAAGTACTACACCTACTTGCCCTGTCTACTTAAACTGGAACAAAGTATTTCATCAAAATATTTTTTATTAACGATATTTTTTTCTTCGTTGAAATACAACACATACATAATTATCACGTAACACAGGAGCCTGGAAGCATAGAGGCAATATGTATGTATGGGTCATAAATTTTATGCTTATATAAACTTTTTTAAAGAAAGTAAAAACTTTTTTTTTCATGGCTTATTTCTTAGTCTCATAAGAAGGGTGCGGCGAGAAAATTTCTTGATTTTATTTTAATGAAGGCTCCAACCAACCTTATTTACAAAGTTGTCCCCAAGTTCTAATTTCGAGCAACAGGTGGAGATCCCTTTGCATAATCATTCGTAATTGTGTCATACAAGTACGTAGTATCTACTCTACCGTTTACCATGGATTTATTACCTGATTGCAGACTAAAAAAAATCTGCTGTACAAAAGTATTACACGGTCAAATAGAATGGAACTGCTATTTATCTGTACATACATAAACTCACGCCTTTTTCCCATGGGGGTAGGCAGAAACCAGAGAACGCTACCTGCTACGATCCTTACATACTTCTTTCGCCTCATCTACGTTCATACATCTCGTCATACAAGCACGCCGGTCGTATTTATCTGTAATTACCGACAAAATGTGTAAACGTTGAGAGGTTCTTCAATCATGTACTGAATACACGTTTTCGTTATATGCCCCTTCCACCCCGCATTTTGATTCGAGGACGCCAGAGCCGCTTAGTTCGCAGAACTATTACAAAATACTTTTAGGAAAGTTATACTTTTAGCGTAACTGTCTTTTTCTTCCTTTCTTTATTGGGTCGTCAGTCTAATGCAGATGTTGTTCCTGCGGCTCTTCCTAGGGCGTGAGGAACGACTTTCCTTTGAATTGATAGTACCCATTATCATACATACCTACTTGTATTACACATTATTATCTCGGGCATCTGCACTATATCGTGGCTCTTTGCCTTCAAAGACGGCCAAAATTGAATAAGAAGCATTTTTCTAATTAAAAAATCCGGTAAACCCTGCCTGTCTGCATCCATTCGCCCCAATTGACAGTCCAGTCAGTTTCTGCAGCTTATTTCGATCAATCGGCCGAGACAGACTTATTTTTGTCGTATAATTTCAGTTTCTCGCTACCTACGTAAAAATGTCATGTGCTTTTCGATGCGGAACGAAATTATGGAATATGGTAAAGGTTGGTTTTATTTAGATATCAAACACATGTTTAACATTGGATAAATTCGGTACTGAATTAATAAAATGTAAGGTGTTTCTAGGTACGTATAAAAACTGTGAGGTTCTTAAGAAAGGTCAGGTGCGTAGTATTCGTAACCGGCGTGCTTGTATGACGAGATGTATGAACGTTGACGAGGCGAAAGGAGTATGTAAGGATTGCAGCAGGTGGTGTTCTGTGGTTTCTGCCCACCACAATAGAAAAAGATATTTCAATATTGATCTACAGCCAATTACTTAGTGAAAAAAACTTAGACTTGTCAATATAACAACATTTTCGACATTCACCTGAAATTTAAAAATTATCC
Source organism: Hoplodrina ambigua (assembly GCA_949774945.1). Lineage (NCBI taxonomy): Eukaryota > Metazoa > Arthropoda > Insecta > Lepidoptera > Noctuidae > Hoplodrina > Hoplodrina ambigua. The sequence continues at coordinate 5,107,722 of OX458963.1, forward strand.
GGAACACACATTAAAAAGACCGATTGCTTAAGCTACTAATCCCATGATGATTGAAAAAACATGCAACTAAACCTATTAAACCAATTACGCGAATCAATCAATCCAGGCTTTTCAATAACAATAGTAATTAATAGCCACAGATAATATGTACGTGCTCAATTGGAGAGAACAATGGCATTCGAAACAATAATGTTAGTACTTAGGTACGTCTAGCGCCCTGTGGTATTGTGATCAGGTGTATTAATGGGTTAAATGCATACATAGCTATACCAACGTATCTATTGTTGGTTTAGCCTGAATAGGGGTGGGTGGTGGGTGGTCGCATCAAGAAATGCATGCTCCCAATACTCAGCCCCTCTACGCCATGGGTTCTCAAACTGGCTCTTGTTTAAGTATATGTTTATGACAACAAAAAGTTGGGTATTTATTATAAATCTAGTTTTTGCGAAAACTACGCTTTCAATAAATATTAAACATGCGACTGCCTTGTTAGTTTAGTGGCCGCAATGCGCGACTGCTCAGCATGAGGTCTTGGGTTTGATTCCCAGGTCGGGCAAAGTTTTATTGGGCTTTTCCATCAGGAATTTCTCAGTAGCAGCATCAGAGTCGGAGTCAGGACTTGTGCCCGATGGTAATACTTGCAAGACAAGACTTAAATATAACTGGCGAAATGTGAATGTAATAAAAGGTACACCTCTGCATAACCCTTCGGGTATTACAGGCGCGATGTAATACCCAATTGTTTGTAAAGCTTCGAAAGTAAAGTAATTTTGTCGATCTAAAAATAAAAATAAAGGAACAACAGATTGTTCTGTTCTCCTAAACGTTTAAAGTGCTTGTAACAGTTCAAGTGGACATTAAAAATAGAACATTTCATAACTGAACTAATTTTAGGCGTTAACATTGTTACCGTGCGTTCACACATGTAGGTCAATGGTTATGTACCACGATAATGTCACCACAACGTAGATAGGTCAGAGGTACTGTTTCTTACGACCCGCGATACAGCGATAAGGGACTTGTGGCCAGTAACAGCAATTTTACGTTATATTTTCGCGAACAGCCGCGTGTGCACAGAACTGGAAATTATTTATTTTTTTAAACTTTCAGTATGCGATAGTGGTATGGTCTTCCCTTAGTTGCAATATTTGTTTTTGGTTTAAGACTTTACATGAAAACCTTCTAGTTACGATATTGAAGGTGAAACTTTTAACTTAACTTTTTTTAGGAAAACGAGTTTGAAAAAATATTTTACCTTCATGACTGACATGCATCCAGCAGGATGCATAAGTAAAGAAGGAAAATGGTCCAATATTCACACCTATAATGAAAGTCGATTCCTAGCATTAAATTTGCTCCATATTAATTTGAAGAGTAGTATGCGGCTATGATGCGTAGTAAACGGGTATTGATGGTTTTTTTACAACCCGTATATAGTCCGTAACGATTCCCTAATTCTTCCGAATTACGTGCACATCCTAAACCCTTAAACCCTATAACGTAAAGATATTATTTACAATATTTTACCAGTTAAACTGACTGCCAAATGTGTTGTTGTTCTTATTGATTTATTATAAATTATTGCACAAGTCCGATGGTTTAAGTAAATCCTTTTTTTCTTTGTAAAGTACTTGGCAGCATTAGGTGGCCACTTTTATTTGGGTATCAGTGGTATTTTAATGTCCACCAAAGTGCAAGTGAAGGGACATCTAGGGCACTGTAGTGAGTGGACCATCGTCTGTTCAAGAGCACTGAACTCGCACTGGGTGTCGGTGGGAGCAATAACCCCCACTTCTTCTTCTCTATCGTGTGGGCAGTAAGGTCTTACGACCTCACACACCCCAGTGTCAGAATTTCTAAACCGCCTCAAAGGCCTCTGACTTGGTTTGGGTAGAACAGTTAGTCCAGGTTTCGTCACGATGTTTTCCTTCACCGATGTCAATTATGTCCAAGCTAATCAACCACAAGTTGCCTAATTTCACTGAGGATAAATTCTTAATTGCTCTCTCATAATGGAACTTCTCTATAAACTTTATACTGCAATAACGGAGTGTATTGACGCGCAATCGCATGATTTATCCAGAATATTGAAAAGCATTGTGAATGGTCTTGGCAGCCATCTGGGGAACGTTGAGGCGTGATCTAGAAACCAGAGGTCGTAGATTAAATCCATATTCCGTTGAACTTTTCCACTGAACCAAATAACAGGACTACATCATTATAAAACATGGGTAGATTCCCTCCATAGACATTGACCGATTGCGTCGGTAAACAAATTCCAACAATGTCAAAATGTTGGCTAGGTGCTAGACAATAATAATCGCTAAGTCTTTAATTATTGCCAAGAAATAGAATCGTCAATGAATGTTTGTGGAAGACATTTATGAGACACGTGTTTGTTCGAAAGCATATGTCTATAATTATCTATCTGTCAATAATGGTTAACCTTAATTCATCGAGAGAGATATTTGCTGCTGAACTTGTAATAATTATTTTACGTTTACGGTATTACATATAAGAAGTGGCTCAATTAATACCCGACATAAAATCAGTTGGACATGAGTCTTTACTCTGCTGTGTAAATATACACGCCACGCTTGAGTAATTATTTGTCAGAAATGTCAAAATGCCAGCGATAGTAAACGAAGTAGTAATTACTCGTGGCGCGGGCGCCGGTATAAAACGAAATACTTTATTGTTCCACCAATTGTTTCGGTTAAAATTACAGCTGAATTTATTACGTATGAACTGTAGCCAAAACTTGTTACATTTGGCGTAATTTACCGTATCTTAATACTGTATTATTATGACGGCACACATTAGAAAGGTTCCTAATGTAACAAAAATAAATATCTAAAAAAAGAGTCCGCCATTAATTTTAAACTTTTATGTCTCCGCTTTGTTCCATCATAAAAAGTGAGGCACCTACGTAGAATGACGATGGTGTTGATGTAAATGATCAAATGTGATTTTACACATATATCTGTGCTTCGTTCAAAGTTGCCCACGTGCAAGCCCACGCCATAATGGTCGTCATAGTTTTATTATCAAATAAAATAGTCTTGTTTTCTATGCTTTTCGTAGAGTTAACGGCTGCCGACAGATAGGAGTTTTAATGTATCAATCTTGAGATAAAAAAAAATGTATTTTATTATTAAATGCGAATATTATATTTAAAAAATAAATAAATCTATTTTTTTTATTAGTAGCGTCTTGCGAATGTCAAGCGAAAGTGGGACTCCACTAAACCTAATTGTATATTATTAGCAAAATATTTTTTGTTAGCTTATTTTTCTTATTACATTAACTAGCGGACATTTTTCAAATCATAAGACTAAGACACTAGCATAGAATTTTAAAAGAGATAAAAACACGAAGTACTTATTATAATGTACCTAACGTTTAAAACGTAGTATACATTAATTGTCTGGATATATTTGCTAGAGTTGAGAAATCACTATTTCCATTTACATGCACACTTGAAATCTTTGTAAATCATGGGTTTTTGATACGACGTCTACTGTTTACTCTGTTGTTTTACATTATGTCCAAAATGTACTAACGACAGGTACACACTGCGCCATCTTATACGGTTGTTATAGGAGCGATGGTACGGTAAAAAGGTACGGTTTGAAGTGGTGGCGACTGTACCGTTTTATCGCTCGCGAGGTACGCTCTGTGTATTTTTGTATTTGTTCTTAATTTTCCTTCTTTATGGAATCAATAGCGGTGGTCATAAACATTAGAAAAGAACGCGCGCAGTTGTTAGGTTTCCATGCTTCATATTACTTTCTCGATTTGTTTTTAATTTTCTGTTTGTCATGTTTAATAAGCATGTTTAAAATAACTGTGCTCTTTCTTGAGGTCTGTTTTGATTGTTATACAATCCTCACAAATTAGGCTGGAATTATTGTGTTGTAGGTAAACATGCTTATAATAGCCACACACGTGGGCTGTTTGCTTATTCACTCGATATAGCCCCATTTCTGTTGTTTTACTGTTACTACTGGGTTCCATCGATGAAACTATGCTGATATTTCTATAAATAGTATTAAACGAAGTCTTGTGTCGATGTAGTCTTTCAATGACCCATATCAGGTACGTGGCACCCGCGTGGCGGGACATTAATCTGATAATAATTGCTTGTGGAATTATTCCCAAGTAACCACAAATTATAGAGCTTGCCGATTTACACTCAAATTAGGTACGGTAGTCTTCTTTTTTATCGTGTGGGCAGTAAGGTCTAACAACCCTACACACCTTAGTGTCAGAACTGCCTCAAAGTCCTCTGAGTTTGAGTGGAACAGTAAATCCAGGTTTCCTCACGATGTTTTCTTTCACCGATGCCAGTGATGGCCAAGATAAACTTTAGAAAGTACATATGAATTGAAAAATTCACATTGGTATTTGCCCGGATTTGAACCCCTGAATTTGAACTACTGGGCCATCACGACACAAACAGTAGTACCAAAAGCCAAATACCCAAACCCCATTTAGCCACAGCAAGCAGGCGCCCTCCTTCAGCAGAAATACGAACAGAACGAATATGTACGAACAGACGTGGTTCCGCGGAGTCATACCACCGTCTCTGGGAAGTTATGTTGTCGTGTAGATCAGTATTTGAGTCTTTGGAAGCTTTAAACAGTCCCTTCCTACTCGTTTCGTGTTCGGAAACTCCACATAAGTGCTTTTTGTTTGCTCTGCCACGTGCCACAGGGAACCTACGTGACACTTTAGAGGAATCGTGGACTTATGGTTATAACACCTATTCCTCTACACGTACAATAATGTATTTCAGTAATGTACCTCTATGATTTTAGTACAACTTACTGAATCTATCCATTGTCTGATCTATGCTAATACACTTCGATTTCGATACCTACTCAAATCACCGAATTAATTGAATTTCGACTTGACGCCTAAAAATAGATAAGTACTACGAATGTTTCCGCTTGAGAACGTACAAAAAACTGTATGCCATTACTTTGCTACTTTATGTAGGTAAAATAATACCTATTTATTCGAAGTAATTGCTATCGAAATCGGTGGACAGGGTTATTGCCGTATGTGTAGGGAATATTATTAGAATAATATTAAAAAACACTAGAGGTCACTGACCTCAAGTTCTCAACTTGTTGGATAGGAAACTTTACTCATGTAGGTAATAAATAATTCCTGAAGAATTTTACGTTTACATCAGAAGTCCTCGTAAAACAAAAGTACATAATTTGGCAGGCTGTACTCAGAGATATTGATATCTCTTCGAGTTCAATACAACAATGTGTTCAGAGTGCTAATTGTGAGTTTTTTCACTCACGTTCGATGATAGCGCTATAACTTTTTCCTATTTAAGTGAAAAAACTGCCACCCTCCTGTAATGCGTCGGGTTGTTTGCCGGTTTGCACAGTGATAGGCTTTGCAGGGATCAGGCGTAAGCGTGCCACTTTGTTGCTGTAGTAGAGGGCTCGAGGAAGCTCGAGTCTCCTGAATGCCATTGACAGCAGATTTGATTGACCTAGTTATTAATAGTACCTATATCAAGTTTCTATATTTACTAACATAGTTATTCTAGTTTTAATGTGTACTAACAATCTATGAAAGTTTAGAAATCCTAATCCTAACTAATATTATAAATGTGAAAGTAAGTTTGTTTGTTTGTTTGCTACCATTTTACGCCTAAACCACTGAACCGATCATCCTGAAATTTTGCGTATACGTTGCCAGGTGTACAGGGACGAACATAGGGTACCTTTAATCCCGAAAAAAAGTACTGTTCCCGAGGGAAATCACAAAAACGTCCTTATGACAGTAGATGGCGCCACGTGTCTATCGGATCATGATTAAATTTTAAGTTTAAGCATGTAATATATTTTGAGTCTAGACTGTCGATAGACCAGTTTCAAGTAAACAACCTAGGAGTACGAAAGTTGTTTGCTTAATAATTTTTCATGCCCAAAACCGCTGAAGAGTATCCTGACATTTTGCATAAAGTGGCTTCCAGACGGACGGACTTGCGGTTACGGCAAACCGCAGCCCGCGGCTCCTAACGCTCCAAAAACACACCACCGCGGTCACAGTGGCGGCCTGAAGTATCATTAGCGTGGTGATTGTGCTACAATCGGACAATCGGACGTCGCAATCGGACGTCAGTCAATATGGCTAACCGTAACGTTGTCTTATTACTCTCATGACTCATTAGTCCTCTCAGAAGATAAGAAAAAAGGTAGGAAAACCGTTTATTTAAACACTTGAGGTGTGAGGTAGAGATAAACTACAGTAAGATGACGCGCCCTTCCACAATTCAAAACGTTTGAAAGTGTTTTTAATAGTATTAAAAATACTCACAACGCATGTGTGCGTATTGAGACGGCTCTCGAGACAAAGACAAATCAGCGATTTGTTGTCCGACTAGCGGCGTCAAAAATTACTCATTATTATTAGTATGGCGCTGCACTGAAATTCTCTATGAAAATGAGAGGTACGTCGTCTTGCGCGGTCGGCTATTTATGATTAGTTGACAAAAAAATCCTAGCCTGCTACTGAAGACGATTACTCACAAAGTCTTTCATACGAATGTGACTACACACATTGAAATGGTAATATGGAGGGAAGCGTCAAGGTATAATAGTTTATCTCTACCTATATTATCATTAGCATCGCATATTACTATTAGGAATAGAGAAGTGTGAGTTAAATTTAAATTATTATTTAAATTCAACTATTTCTATTACGATTTCCATATTTGGCGTCATTTTACAAAGCAGTACACGCGGCCGGATGTTAAAATTTGCAATTGACGCGGCTGCCACAAGATTTCGCGTTTGTCTGTGACCCACTTTATATACGTTGTCAGGGATACAGAAAAACTGCGTAACTGACACTGTCATCACTGACACTGACAGGTGTAAACGCATTCATAGAGGATGCATGGAAGAATAAAGGTGAACTTATAACTACGCTCGGTCAATGAAGCATACTCTGCGATTACTCCGCTAATTGTAAATTGATTTGGATGATTCTTTTTTTGTTTATTTTTTCGAATTGGTCCCAAATAAATACTGTCATGATCTGATGATGAACTTCGGAGATATGGAAAGGAAACTCCTCATAAGATCACAGCGCAGAACTGACTTAACAGTAAAATTGCTTTGTTTAATGCGTGTAGTCGATGATTGACTGAAGGAAGAGGTTAGTTGCTAAACTAACCGTGACCTATGTCGATGTATGTAGACAACAGTTTTTCAACGGCAAAGTTAAGTTTGTCCCTCAGTACTGTTTATTTTTTCGTTAGAGGTATTTCCGGTGTGTTTTAATGAGGGTAGGTAGGTTACGATTTTTATTTTTAGAATATCTCGCAGGTCCAACATACAACCAAAAGCTCATTGCGAGCCCGAGCAAAAATTACTGCTCAATCCTCGGAATCTTCCGTTTATGCCGCATTAAGAAGGCAAGCACAACCGGAGCGACAAGTAAATTTGAGAACTGATGAGACATTTTCTTAAAGCCAGGAAAGACTAGAGAGCCAAGCCGTTCGCCCTCCAAGCTTCTCAGAGAGTGACTGAAACGCCCTTTTAAACGCAATTGCTTTTGGAGGAACAAGCCGAAAGCCAGAGAGCTGTAAGAGCAACTGAGACGCCTTTTCAATCAAACACAACTTCGTCTCAGAGAACAAGCTCAGCCATTACAGCGACAGAAACTCTAAAATAGTCGCAGGTGAGAAGGACCTCTCTTGCAGAAATGCAAACTGAACGCCGACGGACTTTTATGAGTCACAGTCTGTTGGTCTGTAGGTATTTAATAATTCTGGATCTGGCCGAACAACAAGCCGAGTACAGCCCGAATCGATTGTCAAATTCTAAACAAACGCGGGCGAAGCCGCGGGTAAAAGCTAGTATATATATATATACTAATAAAAAACAAAACTAAAGGGTCTTTTTATTTGTTTAAACTTCTCTTGAACTTCCCAGTCGGATTGTTTTTTTTTTTTATGGCTGCCATATTCATGAAGAATACTAATCCAGAATAAAATGATTATTATTACATATATTTTACTAGCTGTTTTCCGCGACTTCGTCCGCGTAAATTTCGGGGTCCCCTTTCATCCCCATAGGGGGTGAATTTTAGAAAATCATTTCTTAGCGGACGTCTTTCGACATTTCGTGATGAGTGAGTGAGTGACCTTTCGCTTTCATATATTTAGATAGACGTGCAATGTGCATTGCATTACATAATATTGTAGGTTCTTACTTACTGCCGACATTAAAAATAACTAATGACCGCCCGCACGCTTTCGGGAAATTCATAAATATTTACGACTGCTACGTAGTTGCATTACTCATTAATTCATGAACAGCTCTTATAATCCTGAACTACATTCTTCAGGAATATAAATTTATAGCATCTCACAGCAAAGCGTAACGGGTGTCTGTCTTTACTTCTGTTCGTTAGTGCGGTTATAACTCAAAATATATTCCATTGTTTGTTAGCTTTGCGTAATTTATTTGATAATTATTAATACTAGCTATGCAATATCTAAAGTTAGTACAGACAGGGCAGGAAACTTACGACGCTCGTGTATGCAAACCTGTCGAATTTTTAGACATTATTATCTTACTCAACAAGTCAACAGACACGATAATAGGTGAACCAGACAGATAGTGTAAATATTATACGAGGTGTCGACAATCAAAACATTTGCATGTAATCACAATCAATGTCAGACCACGTGTGGTCTCGGCATTTCGGCAAGATAGGATTAGAACAGGGGTTCTTAAACCTTCTTCTAGTTCTCAAAATTTCAGGTAGCCCACGGACCCATTCCGAAAACTTAAAAAATAACCGATACTTACCTTGTACCAGCTTTTATTGTTTACCGTTAAACTTTACAGATGAATACGAGTAGTGTGACGGTTACTGCTGTTTAGGGTGAATTAGAATGTCTAACTGAGGAGCCGTTTTTGACAATGTAAGGCGCATGTCATCTTCACTTCTAGGTAGGTAGGCTCTTCATAGAGCCCTAGCGATCATTACACCCAGGGGTCCATGATTCAGAAACCCTGAATTTAATAGAGAATCCATTAAATTTTGCTTTCATGCAAAGGTATTAGTGCGGTCTAATTTAAAATTAACTATTTAAAAGGATTTCCGAAAATGGCCAAAAATCGCTGTGAACTTTTGGCTTCGTTAATGGTCTTTATAAATTCTTTATATTGCATGGTACTAAAATAAACTACTACAACCATTCCTGAAAAGAAAATTAGAAGTAGTTTCACGAGTCATCAGTTTTAAAAGTAAATAATATAAGTAACCGAACCGCCTCAGAGGCACCAACCGCCGCAAGTAGGAAGGTGTGGCTCCAACCTCATAAAGTGGGGGTCCGTGATTGACTGCAGGACGTGGATGTGGAGCCGAGTCACAAACCATGCTCTACCTTCTATCTTGCCCTTTATACCCCAAAACAAACGTGCAACCAAAGTGACCTATGACGCAGTACATAGGTCACTTTGGCTGCATGATTGATACAGACCAATGATGCCATGGAAGTAGTAATGTTTTGGGACACCCAAATTAAAAAAAAAGCTGTCGTGCCAGCGACTCAAAGAAGAAAGTTAATAATACTGAAACTTTGAACAAAACAACACCTGAGCAAAAAAAAAAAATAGGCAAAGAGTATTTATGACGCAATCTAAAATTAGGCTCATTAACGACTTTTAATGCGACGACGGACATCAACATTAACCTACCTACAAATACCGCGTTCACTCGAGTGTTACATTGAGAAATTCCCGATTACTCATTCTGAAAATAATACAAGAAAACGCACTTATCAAGTGCGAGTTTTCAATGCGGCCCACATGTTTTAAACTTGTAATCGACAATGTTGCCATAAAAGTTTCAGTATGATTACATTAACGTTGTATTTACGAATCCGATTACTACATTTATTCAAACGAATATCGATTCCGTATGTTTTATGTTTACGTGGTACCTACATGAGCATAGAATTTGCTTCGCGTGGCTTTTGACTGGGAATCTGCCATCGCTAGGTCGGCTTTAGAAACTTTGAAGAGTATTGCCAATCTTTACGAAATACATTAGGCACGTACCTTCATTCATGAAACGTATCGATGGATTTCATAAATTACATGTTTGATTTCAGAAATCATATGGATATCTTTATTCTAAAAATGTTTGTTTCCTTCTAGGCCTCCTTTTTTACTTTTGGTAATGTATTTTTTTATTTCTGTTCCTATATTTTCTCTACGTATGTATTATGTATTATGTATGTCAATAAATTCCCCCTAAACGGCCGGACTGCTGGACCGGAAGGTAGGTAGGTAGATGGCGCTGCAAGCCAAAGTTCAGGCAAGACAACGCTTGTCGCGTCTGTCGGATTCGTTACTACATCATAATTATTTTGTTTCCACAAACTTTACTAGAAGAAAAAACTTTACTACAAGAAGTAGGGCTGATTTCCCAGAGTGCAGCGGACGTAATAACGTTATAGGAATAATGATACTAATAATTCAATCACTGCGGAGTAGTCCGGAGACACTATTTTAAGTTACTCCAGTAATATTATTTTGCATTAATTTAAATTGATATCATAGCACCGACCATCATCTTTATACGAAATATGAGTAGATTAGAAAGGTTTTGATGGTTGCCTCAATGGTTACAGGTCTTCGTGTCAGTTTATCTTAAAGTAATATATTAAAACTGATGAGCTTTTGTTTGTTGGTTAAACGCGCTAATCTTTAACCACCAGTCGAATTCTTTTTGTATATGATAACCTGATTCAGGCTACATAACATCACACTACGACGTACGAGAGCAGACAAGCAACCAAAGACGTAACGTGGGCGAAGTCGCTGGCAAGAGCTAGTATGTTTATAAACTTAACCACGACAGAAACTAGCTTCAACTTTCTAACTACGGAGTCAACTCAAAAGTTGCTTGCGAATAGTTTACTTGAAATAAATGACTTTGACTTTGATACAGAAGATAGGTATTTCGTGCACCGGAAAGCACATTAAGCCCGTTAGTCCCGGCTGTAATACGTGGATGTTTGACAGTCGTTACGAGTCGTCAGAAGCCTGAAAGTCTGATTGATAACCAGTTTTACCAAGGGGTGTCGTATTACACAGTTACTTGGTTGTGGAGGTCAGTTAGGCAGCCGCTCCATATAAAATACTGGTATTTAGGTGCATCCGGTTAGACTGAAACTCGACCCTAACATAGTTGGGAAAAGGCTAGGCAGATGACGATGACAGGAGATATTCAAGGTTAAGATAAAAAGTAATTTTCCATGAACCAATCCGTGGGATTAAAATAAATAATTTGTGTTATTGTTATAACGGAACGTGTCTTCATTAAAGTCGTGGCTTTATGTTTTATTTTCACGTAACATGTTTTGATATATGTAGGTATTCCACAAACAAATTCAGTTGTAATTTATTTAAAATAATTAATGAGTTGTCTGTGGTGTCAGTTTGTATTAAAATCACGTTGAATGAGGTGGAACGGCTGAAAAACGGCAGGAAAAAAACGGTTTAGTGAAAATTTGTTTTTTAAAAAGTAGTTAGTGGGTTATGGAGGGTGCCAGCAGGTGCTGTGTGTCAAATTTCAGGACCAAAGGTTAAAATTATCGGGATTTTGGTTAGTGGAGACAATGGTTACAGGTTTTATGAGATTGGTAAAAGAAATATGAAAGCAGAGCAGAACCTTACAGATAAATTCGTTGTATAAAAAATAATGTCGGTTATCGCGAACGCAGACGAAGACGCGGAAAAAAGTAGCCTATCCTTTCTTGGGGTTCAAACTTACTCCGGACCACATCAAAATCGGTTTAGTGGTACAGTCGTGAAAGCGTAATAGACAGACATGGTTACTTTCGCATTCATAATCTTAGTATCCAGGATGTCAAATATATTGGTATTATCTTTTCATGCGTGGAAAAGAGAAAATAACAGGACATTGTTAGAATAAGCTTACGATAAGCGACATGTTTATCTCCAAACTCAGAATATCCATGACGATTTTCTACGAAAATACCTACCTATACAAAATTCATCACTATTTTTTTCAGGTATTTATTTTCGTGGTAATGTTAATTTGAACAAGATCCCAATATCTGAATGCAGCAAGTATATCTACTTTTCTCTATGTATCCACACAGAGCGACTGCCTATCCTCATTCCTGTGCGATTAGGGAAGCTGTAACACTAAAGTTATTCTTAGATCTATAAATCTTTAATTTTTTCTCATAAATGTTACAACATCCAATAAATATCGGATTCGTATTATTTATTTGATCCAGAAACTTGTTTGTAAAATTATTAATAAAAAACTATTTTCATTGGAGACGGTCGGTGATTTTAGAGCCAAATCAGCTGTTACGTGTTTAGAAATAGCAAGTTGTAGGAGTATTATTCACATTTTTGTTGTTTTACACGATTCATTTGTATTATAGGTAATAAGATAAATTTAATTGTGCGCTATGTTATGTACCGTAGCAAAATATTATAGGTAGGTACTAAAGCCGAGCCCGAGAACATAAATATGGATATTACAAAATACGTCTCTGGTTCTCGTTCACTGGTATACAGAAAGACGTTATGTAATGTATTTTTATGTATGAAATAAACATACACACATAGGTGACGTCGGATCGCACACAAACAGATGGCCCACCTAATGTTAGGTACACCACCGCCTATCACCGTCGTAATATCAGCTGAACGACGCCGACGTCCACTGCTGGACATAGGCCTCCCCTAAAGATAGTCACAATGATCGGGTCTGGTCAATGTTGGGTGCTGAGCTGCCCGCATCCAGAGGTTCCCCGCGACCTTTACCTACCAGGTTGTCGGCCCAACTCGTGTGACATCGAGTGTGCCCTGACCCTTGAGTTTTGCAATTTTAAAACGTTTACAGCCTAGACATAAACCTGAAAATGTTTTAAGTGCTTGTAATTCCACCGACGAATTAAAAAAAAAATGTACCTATAAAATATTTAGCAAGTAATATAACGGCGTAAGTCGAATGTAATAAGGTAAGGGGATGAGAGAGCCTAAATGCATACATGCTCGTAGTGTGAAGATATTGTCGACACAATTTAATCTACTCATATTTTTGTCACAAAGTAATTAAACTTGATGTAATTTGGTAGATACTTAGAATAAGGCCACTATGATCTAGGCTACTAAATAAAAATTACTTACAAAATTATATGAAGTCAAAAATCTAGATAAATAAAGACAAACAGCTAAATGTGTTGCTAAGTGGACCGATTTAGCTGATTCTTTTTAAGTTGTATCTACACGTCAAAGATAAGTCAATAGAGACGGACAAAATAACGCGATTAAAAAAAAAACCAGGTATCTGTCAGCTCCCTCTACAGACACAAAGGGGTTAAACGAGTTCGTCTACGTCATTCGTAGCGTCGTAGCTGCGTAGCAATGTTGTGCAGATTAGATTGTTACGCTACAAATGATTCGAAATGTAGAAAAATATCACATTCTGTCCCATAAATAAAGACTAGTAAAATGCAAAAATATAATTGTCAGTACTCCACGTGAGCAATCGCTACGCGAATTTGATTTGCAAATATTTGTTTATTTATTTGTATTACACGCCTGCGAATCAAGCTGTGTTAAGCCGGCTTTACTCAACGATAATTAATTTTGCAGTTTTAACTGTACTAACCACGAGCATTCATTACTATACCAACCTGCAACTATAATATACGCGCTGAATTCAACATGCTACTACAATTTATTTAATATCAGTGTTCACTGCCAACGTTTAGAATAAATAAATCATGCAGAGAAAGCCATACATTACCTCAACGTCCAAATATGTTGCAAGCGTAACAAGCTCGTATTATGTAAACATGTTTCCTATTAAAATCTACGGCAACACTATGAAACGGAATCCTGTGAACTTTGTTTAAGAAACAAGAAACACTGTTGCAAAACTGCAGTGTTGCTTAAATTAAATTATGTTTCGCAGAAAAGCTAGTTAAAAACGTATAAAAATGTAGGAAACTGCTAGAATAATAAATACGCGAGCAGATGTAGTGAATGACAAATGACGTATACCCGGCTATGTATGCCTAGCACTTTGCCAACCATTTAGTCCGACTGAACTTTTAAATTCAATCCCCCATACAGTTCATACATAAACGTTACTCATAGTTATCATGACAGTACCTACATACCTATCTCCTTGCAGGTCGCACCTCGGGTTTCGCTTATATTTCATAGCTACTCTGTATTTCAAACGGTTTCAAATCATTTAACATTGATACAATCTTAAAAGTTCACTACTCAGATTCATCGCCATTATTCCACATTCGTCCCAATTAATTTGGGGTCAGCCCTTCACTTCGTTTTCATCCACCCACGTTTCTGAAACAGTTTTCTTATTATTTTTAGTTGAACGAACGACATTGAACGGTAACGCCACAATAACCACGCCTGGCACTTGGCAAGGTGATCGGCGATCTCTTTGACTCAATTTATGTCCAAACCTGTCAGTCATTCAGTGCATTAACCTATTTGGCATTGGTCGGGAGTGTTACTTTTTGTTTTTTAAGAGTACTTAGTACTGTATTTTGAGCTTGTTGATGATAGGGTCTACTTTCAATAGATTTTAAACTATTTGAAATAAGTACTTATATCAAGCTGTTGAGATGAGTGTTAGGGGAAAGATACTGTGTGTAACACGTTCTTCTTGTCTCATATTGACAACATCTGTATAAGACACGACACGATTGGCGCAATGGTTGAGAGATTGGCTGTTGCGGTGCGTGTCGCGGGCTCTATTCTCGCACGGAACAAATATTTATAATTAGGGCCTATAGGTACTTAATCCGGGTCTGGTTGTCTGTATGTGAGTTTATATGTTTTGTTAAGACATCCACAGGAGAAATTCCTAATGTGAGGTAAAGATTCATTTAAAGAATGAAGATAGAAGAAGAATATTGGTTAGTCAGTTGACTGACTTAGTGCCGAAGTCTCGCCACTTCTGAGGCCACGGAAACACCCCACATGGGCTAATTCATTGCGATGTGACGATGGTTTTCCTAGTACTCTCAGGTTACTGATGATATGCCAGTCACACGAAGGAACATGAAAGAGCAGCACATTTAAGCCAACCACCATGACGAGAAGTCTTGTCCGAAATTGACTAGATGGTATCATCATAAGGTTACTGATAATATACGGTCTACCCACTTTCTCTCAGCAGAGTACTGCGGAAGATGACATAAATTTTTTTGTGCGAAATGAGTTATTTGTCTAGTATTTTCGCCAGACCATGACCTCGAGCGCAGGGTCGGGGAAGCTGGGAAAATAGATTCCGGATGTAACATACTCGTAACAACTGTCGTACGAATGTTTTCGTTTCGTCGAACAATTTTAAGTGTTACGATGCTTGTTCTTGTTTGTTTTAATATATTTAAACGTAGTGTTTTACTTAACAAAGTTGACGTTTAATGTACTAAGAGTAGGTATTACATTGTGGACGAGAACTATACTATATTTATATAGAATTAGCAAAAAAACTTTTTTCAAAAAAAGACAACCGCCTTCAAAAACTACGAAGTGAAAAATAATTTCTATGGTATAATACGGTCGTCCGCGGCCCCACTTTTTCTCTTCTATATTTAGAACTCGCCCCCTATTACATGGGACTTAAACGTAACTGACGAAATGTGGGTGTACCTGTAATGGGTACACTGCCTAATCCTTCGGAGATTACTGGCGTGATGTTATGAACTATTTTATCAATTTGAATACTCCGAAACATCTGCGCGGCATCTTTATTTCTGTAGCGTATATTTTTCTAATATCAATCAGGGCAATACAGGAATTACTCATTATCCATTACAAACACTGTGCTGTGCAATCACAAGGGCAACAGTTTTATGTAAACAATGTTCATTTCATAAAGGGTTAATTAACAGCTATTCGAATGAAAATGTAAAAAGCTTTGATTAGCAGAAGCTATTTGAACCAATTCATAATAAAGTAGGCAGTGGTTATCAATTACTACTATAACCTGGTAATGGGTTCTCTTGTTACTGAAAAATGTTAAGTTCATAATAAATGTAACTCGCGGATTAGTTAAAAATTTTGGACTATAATGTTTACTCATGTCTAGCTGGCCGGTCAATATATTTATTTTGTTTATAATAAACTAGCTGACCCGCCACGGCTTCGTTCGCGTGGTATCCTACCTCTATCCTATCCTACCAATACCCTACCCTACCCTACCAGTACCCTAACCAAAACCTTTTTTTTTTTCGGGATAAACGGTATTCTATCTCCTTCTCCTGGTTCTTAACTACCTCTCTACCAATTGTCAGCCAAATCGGTTCTGCCGGTCTTGAGTTATAAATAGTGTAACTAACACGACTTTCCTATATATATATAGATTAAGTACTTTTAAATGCCTACATTAAAAGCAGTACCATTAATAAAAATATAGTTTAAACAATATAAAATTTTATTAACATTACACAAGTTAAAACTCATGCAAGCCTCTTTAAATACATTGATGTAATTAAGTTTATATCAGTGTATTTTATATTGCAATGGTCATTCAATATCTCATTCTGCTGATTTAATACTTATCTATCTATTGATACTGGCTGTTTCTGGGAAACACCACAAATATTCGGCTACGTTCAATAAAATGAATAAGTACGTATTAATTTTGTGTTTTTCCTTCTTTTCAGCTCTTACAGTTCGGTTTTTGACGAAAAGGTACATCGGGGAATACGATCATCAACAAGGTAATTAAATATTTTATTCCGTATTACAGAAAATATTTATTAAAAAAGTTTGGTGTTATTAAAGACTACAGAAACTTGATTTGCTTTGTGCCATACGACACTGAATTAACTACTATTGGATTTTTTATGAGAACTTGATAAAAACCGAATGCAAGTATAAGTAGGCTGACCAACCCGAGGCCCGTGGACCACGAGGTGGCATTTGAATTTTCCCGTCATTGGTTTGAAATCTGATGTTATAAAAATTAAAAATCCAATTTTGTATTATTTTCTCCACTATAAATGGAGGACGGCGCCGCCAGAATCTAAAAATTTAACCTGCCTAGAAAATGATTTGGCCAGCCGTGTTCTAGTCTATCGGCTACTCACTACAATTCTCATTCTATTATCTAATACCTACCTTTTCTCTTTACAGATAGCAAATACAAACACGAAGCACTGCTGGATGGCGAGCCGATTCTGTTCGAGATTTTGGATACCTGTCCTAAGGTAAAACCTTATAAAAATAACCAAAAACAAATTGGGTAGGTACCTAACTAGCGAAAAGAAACCCGCGAAAATAGAATCTACAAAAGGATTAGTTCTAATTATTATTGACACTACAATTATGGATTTCGTATTCACTCAAATAAAATGAACACCACTCTCTCCGCGACTTCGTTAGCGTGATTTTACATTGGGGTCCCTAATTGTTTCATAATAAAATGTAGTCTATACCACTCAATGATAACATAGCTTCCAATTTGCGAAAGAATTTTCAAAACCGTCAGTTATAAAAAAAAATCAGTAGATTTAGAGATAATATTAGTAAGTATCAAATAGATATATTGGTAATCGAATTTTAAGGTTGTTTAGTAGGGTCATATCAGTCACAAAAAAAGCGAGTAGACCGCCACGACCACGACAAGAGGCCTCAACGACCAGATTTATTACTGCACTGGTCGTGGTCGTCTAGAGCGCGAGGTGCCCAATAAGTACAATTTCTTCATAACATTATAAGTTATCGCTTGTCACATTAAATGTGTTAAAAAAAATAATTGATTGACACATTCTTTGCCAAAACGTATTTCTCATAGTCTCGCTTAGTGAAACGTGTCGTTGTACGAGGCGTGAGCACGCATTCAATCTTGTTACGCTTCGTAGTACACGCTTGGCACGGCACACCGGTAGTTTGTGACTGTAATAAACTTGTTCAACAATGTCTAATGTGTTTTTTATAGTCAAGAACCTTGAATTTGATTTCACTTTGGATATATTTGTTTCCTCCACATTTAAATATACGAGTACGAATCTGCAATGGCTAAGCCTTTTATCTAGTAAGTATTCTCTCGACCGAAGAAACCGGCCACGGCGGCCAATCTCAATGAAAACTAGGCAAGTACTTACGTAGGAGATATTATAATGTACAAGTGCGTGCGTAAACACAGGTGCACTACCACTTGCCTCACTTTCATAGCCACATGGGACGGCAATCCGAAACGTCCGGGAAGAAATCAGGCGCAGGACTGTGTCACACAACCCACATCCAAACTCCGGGCTACAGAAATTCCTAATCAAAAATCCTAATAACGTATGCCCGACTTGGGAATCAAACCCAGCATCTTATACTCAGAAGTCGTTTTTGCGGCGACGAATTCCATGAGGCAGTCAAAAATCTAGTACCTACGCAAAATAAAATTATTTGTTCACAGTCTTAACTGTACTCAACAAATCGTTAAGAATAGCAATTTGTTGCAAAAATAAAATTGAGAAAATATCTGAGTGTAATCGCATCAAAGTGGACGCTGTCCTACCACCAATCACCCCTACTAATCATTATAGCCTATACAAAACAAAAGAACAATCCTCAATTGCATACAATACGCAACAAACAAAAGCGAAAAATGCAACAAAGGCAACAATAACGAAACAACTCTTCAACAAAAGCTCTCAACTTTAACAAATTCCAATTTGTTTTAGAGTATAGAGGAGTTGCCGGGAAACGAGATAGCTCAGTGGGCTGATGGGCTGTTCTTAGTCTACTCGATCACCGACAGAGAGTCGTTCAACTATGTGCGGCGCGCCAAGCAGACCCTTCAGCCTGAAATACCGCTTGCTCTCGTCGGAAATAAAGCAGATATGGTGCATTTGAGACAGGTACCTAATTATTATTTTGTAGGGTTTGTACACCTTGATGGTTTTTAAAAACATTTTATCGAAAGTATGAAAAATGTTTATTGACAGATTACATACCTAGCTATTAGAACTCTTAATTTGACGACAGCAAATCAATACTGTATTTTCGCACAAAATTATTGTTTTACATTTTCTATAAATAATAATTAATACTTACCATAATTAATCTTATAGGTATTTGTTTTAGGAAACTAATAAGCATTATCATAAAACCGCAGTGGCAAAGCAAGTACCTACAAACTAAGTTTTATCATATTCAAATTAAACCATATGGGTGCATCAATGATAGTTACCTAAATAAAATTTTGTCTGGCCCATAGTAATAAAAAATGTGTCATTACAGGTGAGTCCGGAGGAAGGAGAAATCCTTGCAAAGGACTTCGAATGCAGCTTCGCCGAGGTCGCGGCCGCCGAGCAAGTCAACCAAGTCGGAGACGTTTTCCACGAGCTTTGCCGAGAAGTTCTAACACATAGGCGAAGAGCCAAACACAGTTTACTCGACCGAATGTTAGGCTCCAAAACAGCTTACAGAGTTTACTCAAGAGGGAAGAGCGATAGTGCGTTACCAAAAGACTAACTGCATTTAACTGTCTCCGGGACTAATCGAGGGATTATGCAATGCACGAAGAACTAAATGAAAAAAGAAAAACAAACAAGGACACGAAGCACGAGATTTCTTTCGTATCTTTTTAGTATGGGACTACCCAAAAAATTGTATTCCAATTTTAATGGCATCTTAACAAGTAGAACTTTATAAAGGGACTCAGTTTACCACACATTATCTAATATTAATATGACGTATATGTAAAGTAGAAGTTTTTAATGGATAAATAATAAAAAATGTGTAGGTGTAGATCTATATCACAGACAGAGACAAACATTACGCATGAATGGTAACCCTATTTGCCATCGGGGGTTAATTGGTTCCCTTCACTTTAGAACGAGTATCAGGGGTCGACTAAAGTGCTGTCGTGTGAGAAGAGGTGGAAGGTGGATTATGAAATTCAGCTACTAATTGATCGTGTTCATAATTAGCTTCTCTATATTCAGAACTGAATGCACTTCGATGGAAAAAAACTTCTGTAACAAGGCTTATGGACTTTTGTACATACTTAATTACGATAATAGAATTTAATAGATAGATATGGAGCTGATAGCGAATCTTTTAAAGGAAATATACTCTGTAAGAAAATTTTACCTACTATTAGATGGTCTAAATTCGTAAACATATTAAAAGTAAGGATATAGTCGTATTATAAAGGTCGTAGGTAGAAAATATCTCATGTTTGGTTGTTCGTTTGCTAAAGACAAAAGCGAATTTAGTTTTGTACTTAGGTTGTGTTGTGTTTACGTTGAAATAAAACCTGTTGTGGCCGGAAATGGTTCCGCGATTAGTATTTTTTTTTAGTTTTATATTTTCTATATTCCCTCAGTGCCATTCAAACCTCACATTACACAGCACACATGTCGTGTAATGTGTCGAGTAAAAGACCACTGTCTTTTAGACGCGACAACTTGGAGTCGGTGATTAAAGAGCCATCATTTCGTCTATTTTCCAATTTGTCTTGATTATAATCATGTCTGGCCACGTATTATGCAAAAGTAAAAAGATTTACTTAAGATTTTATTTTTCAATTTTCAATTGCTAGGTATTGTGCTCTAAAAGATTTTGGCCGACATAATATCATTATTGATTTGATGAGACTTTAGACTGAGAGGTCTTAATTGGTTGCTGTAAATTATGATGTAGTTCAGTACTAATGTCGAAAATCGGTCAGTATAGATCTAATTGACCTTTCTGGGGAATGTCATTCACGTCCCTTGATATCAGGGAGCTAGAATATTACGGACCTACTAATTATTTTTTCTCTTAACTTTCTTGTTATAGGTTTTATGCAGCTACTGTCCACACAGTGTACGTTAAGTGATGCACGGGTGATGTTTAGATACCGTGGCATTTTATTTGTTAGCGAAAATGTTGTTGTTTATTTGATAATGTAACTATGTAACAATAAAATATATTACATAAATAAAATACAAATCTTTTTATTCATTTTACCATTTAGTCAGGAAGCTGCAATCTATTTTGAGGCTAAAGATATTATGTAGGTATTTAGATAGGCGATAATTTTATACGTCTAACAAGAAGTTTAACATAGTATAAAAATATCGTGTTCCCTCAAATTTGCCAGAACTAGAATCCTTAATTAAGGGGCTTGCTGCTGCTGTGTTCGAAAGCACTGAGATTTTACCTTCGGCATTGACCAATGACCCATTGAAACCAATGTTACCAGTTAAATAAAATCTATCGCTGGTAGAGCACGGTGCACCGGACACATCTGCGGCGCGTCTGATGAAACGCGTACTCTTGCATGGAGCAGAGCAGGTTGGGCAATGCATTTCATCCAAATCCAGGATTTTATGAACAACTGACGACGCACTAGGTGGACCGACGACCTGGGGCGACTATGCGGGCAGTGCAGGGCCCAGTCATTGTGGCTCTTGGATCTTTACGGGAGGCCTATGTCCAGTAGTGCATGTCTTTCGGCTGAAATGATGTATATACTGCACTGCGTCCAATCCGAATCCGCATTGGGAAAGTTTTAAATTCGGACTTAGCGCACAACAAGGCTTGCCAACAGGTCTTCAATACAATGAACAATACTACTAAGTAGGAAATCCCAGTGTCCAATGTGCAGTTTTACAATTAAAATTCGCAATGTCATTGGTTGGCGGGCTGCCAGAGGAGGGCGCAGCGTGGAATAAGGTTAGCTAATGGTACCTAGCTGACGGTACGCCTATTGTTTTTCGCAAAATTCTTGAGGTAGATAATCTAGGCTGTAGTTAAAACGCAATGCATAGGTATATGAACACATTTTCATTCAAGTACATGTCTTTCCATCATTTAATTTCAGTAAATGTATTGGTATACTTACATATAGACACACCCTACGTTTGCAACGATAATTAATCAGATAAATAATCAGTTTGAATGTGAATTTTCCAATCTGCTAATCACAGCAGTTGCGTTTCACAATTTGTTAGCTAATTTTCATGAATTCATTCATCATTTATTCACTTTTTCATTTATTTACTTATTTCTTTGATCATAAATAAATGAGCGACGGTCGCTCGTACTACGGCTCAAAAATAATCTACAAGACTAAAGCTCGATGAATAAAACCGCAAAGACAGGGAGAGCATAGCATAGAAAAAATTATAGCACCATTTAATGACGAATTTTGAATGGACTCTATTAAAATACAAAATTAAACAATATAGTTCGGTTTTACTATTTATAAAAATAATTCAAAAAGTATTTCGTAAAAACAAAAAAAAAATACAAAAATGCAAGACTTTGTTAATGATCTTGTAGCCAAAACACAAAATAATAACGTCGATGTCTAAACATCTTTTTACGAAATTGCAACTCAATCATGACACAATACTCTCCCTAAAAGCATCACAGAAAGTGACAAACAAAGAAATAATGAGCTGCGATTCAAAAATGACTAACCAGTCACAAAGGCAACCCCGAAGTCACACACGCAAAGGGTAAGCTCAGCAAAGTGGCCCCAAATTAAAATTTTGATAAAAAGCTCCCCCAGAGTCGTGTGTCAAAATCGACCAATCAGAACAATGCTTTGATTTTACGTTACGTTTTTGACAGCGCAGTGACATATTTTAAAGATGGCACCCTATTCTGTTTGTCTATGATTGCGGCTGGCCATGCGTTGCCTGCAGTACTATATTGAGGGGTATTATTATCGGTACTCGCTCCCCTATGCACTATCTGGCTATTGCGCACGTGTAAAAGAAACGTTTGCAAAAATGATGCTCAATCAGCAACTTTACAATCTCCAAAGACGAAACTTCAACTTTTATTTATTTTTACTTCAGCGTTAGAAACTTTGGAAAGTAACAAAATAATTTTCTTCCTTATTTAAAAGAGCTTATCTACTCGTATCAGTTAACAGTAAAAAAACACATGACGTAGGTACATACACATTACATAGCAGTTAACTACGCATGTTACCAATCAAATTAATTTTATCATTTAGCATTTATTTCAGGGAAACACCATTTATTTTTGTGTGAGAAATCACTGCTTATACACACAATAATATTAAACAATTATATTTAATTTTGCACAGTGCAATATTATTGTACTTATGGGTGCATACAACAGTACAAGGGTCACGAAGTATAAAAGTTTAGTTATAACATTTAAAACTGTTTTCTGTAAAAAAAAAGACTTAGTAAATCATTGTAACTTTTATCTTTAATATCTCCAAATCCAGAACATTCCCAGGTATGGTCCAGAACAAAACAATGACCGCAATGATTAGAAGAACATTTGCCCGACATGGTAATCGTACCTGTGACTCCACGCTTAGTACCTAGTCGCTCTTGCGACCACGGGACCAATAAAAAGTCAATAAAATAATAAGTGCATAGTTAGCACTTACCTTCAAACTACACAAATAAAGTATTTATCTTAGAGACTAACTACACCGTTTATTTTATTTTTAGTAGTAATTGCTGATCTGTAATTCAGGACTATCTTACCTCAAACATCTTACTATCTTAATAATTATTATTATTCTTAGTTGCTTGGTGCATTTTCAATTATTGATAACCTAAACAACTAAAGGGTAGGTCTTTCGACTTTCAGGTCTAGGTGTTAGAACAAACTTTTCAATAGTTTTTCAGGCGGCGTTTTTCTTCAAATATGTAAACCTTAGGAACCATTTTTTACTCTCATTTTCTTAAACTTACCTTACTACTATTATAAATGCGAATGTTTGGATGGATCTTTGTTACTCAATCACGCCAGAACGCCTCGACGGATCTGGATGAAAGGCACGGAGATAGATGAAAGTCTTGAATAACACAAAGATTACTTTTAACCCGAAAAAAGTTCAGTTGCACTTAGCGCGGACTCAACACGGCTGCAAAGGTATAACGGCTGAAAAGTTGTAGTTGTTTGGAACTACTCATTTTAATTCACCCTAAGACTATAGACTAGTTAGCAACACTAGGGACATACAGGTGCTGAACTGTAGAAAACTATAACAATTGCGTTGTTACACAACATTCTAAACTAATAAATAAAAATAATGACAGTCTTTACGCAATTAAAACCTAAAGTAAAAAATCAATAAGATGCATGATTGTAAATTGAAACCCAATTTGCCAATAAATGCTGTGGAATACTAGAGGAAATCAATGATACTGCCTCTCATTCACTCGCACAGTACGAGATAACAAAACGAAATGCAAGCTTGTTGCTCGGAATTTGGATATAGGTTCACTTTCGACGTGTTAAAACGTGTACAGATCTGCAATATTTAAGTGAGTACCTTTTCAAAATCATAATTTTCGTTTTAGAATGGGATAATTAGCCTGAAAAGTCAATTGAATTGTACCTAATTATTGTTTAAACATCGTTTGTGTTAAAATCTTTTCTCGTTTGATTTCCAATTTATCAAGCTGCCATTATACGCCCTGTTGTGAGAAATTCCCCCTTAAATTGTTTTGCTTTTTGAACTCGACTTTAACAGGTGTTTGTGTTGTGACAGTCAACAATTTCAAGCATGCCTAAGTAGCGATTCAATTAAGTAATTATGGAAAGCCATCGGCGCAGCGGAAACGTCAGATTAATTGATCTCCGACTGCAACCCTGCCTCCTCCTCCCCCGACCTTATGCGCTTTATATCCTTTTGCATTCTGAACAACATTTGCATACGTTAACATCACTTCAAAAAAACAGATCATAAGCATTCAAGTGATTACACAACTGATTAGTATTCATATACGCTAATTAAAACACCTGTAGACGTAAGTTACAAGCTTTTCACTCGTACTAATTGATTTTGTTGTGTCGTTATTATATAATTAGTCAATCGAGTGGTCAGTTCGGCCATGTTTACGAACATGATTTCATTCGTTTTCCGTTTTGTAATTGTTAACGATTGTAGACCTTTGTACCTTTATTTGTGAACTTATCGTTGAATCTATCGTGACAATGAAGTGCAGAGTAAAATGACAAATTAAAACATAACAACATCACGCCTGTAATCCCCAAAGGGTTAGGCAGAGGTGTACCCATTAGTACACCCACATTTCGCCAGTTATGTTTTTAGTCCCATGTAATAAGGGGCGAGCCTATTGCCATGAACCGGAATTCCGGATGGAAAAACCCAATAACACTTTGCCCGACCTGGGAATCGAACCCAAGACCTCATGCACAGCAGTCGCGCTTGCGACCACTAGACCAACGAGGCAGACAAATTAACAACATGTAACTAATAGGTAATTGGGTTACCTACACGATTGGATTCTGAGTCAAGCTTTAGCTTGTTTCTTGTTTTCGATGTATCGAATGCTACTGGAATATTTTTAATTAAACTTACTATTTATTCCTATAGGGTTCTAAATAAAACTTGAGGTTTTTTGTAGTATGGGGGTCGGCCACAACAATAAGGTGAAATATCATACTGAATTAACTTAAAATTACAACTACTTGAATTACTTGGTCACTTAAAACTACTTGAAGGATTACTAATCTTCTAAAAACCGAAGCACATTTTCAAAAAATAATATATATTAGAGTGCGTTAGAGTAATTTAATTCATTTTACAGGAAATAGTCTTACATTTTATTTAATATTTTCGACTTATAAAAGGTAGAAGGGTTGCTTGTGAGACACCTAGTATTAAAATAAAATACTAACCTCTTTCAAAATTTTCCTCATAACATAAATTTGTGTAAAAATCGCGATAAGAGTGCAGGAATTAAGTAGGTCCGTAAAATATCAATGTATAGATAACATCACTAAATTAATGTACCAATCAAGAATAAAAGGATTACATGTCATTATGTCATTAAACCTACTTATTTATTTTACGAACGTCGTATATAGAAGTTGGAAACAGAATACGTTTTTTTTTAAATTGCGCTTTTGTTATTATTATGATTGTGTCATTTTTCTTACGGATAATTTTTAAGTGTTATTTTTTTTATTAAAGAAAAAGTACAAGAATTACATCAATTGAAAAAAAAAATGGTTATTTAACTACATATAATTTAAATACCCTTGAATAAATAGATGTACTTATAATATACAGAGCTAGGATCTGATTACTAACGTTAACATGTACATACTAGAATTCGCAAAAGTTATAAATATAATTATGGTTCCTTTACCTTACACTACTCATCAATACTTAAATCATTACATTGATCGTTTCAAATATGAATGACTTCAAATGGACAACTGTTGGGGCGTGCCCGCGCCCCGCCGCTGCCGCCGCCCCGTCCATCCCCGGCGGGACTGCGCAAGAGTCACTCAATCATCAACCAGCCCTCTGACGTAAACAGTGACGTAGCCAAATAGATAAATATTTTTTCTCAGTTTTTCTCAATTGTGAAGTGAATCAGCGTCGATTTTAGAAGTGTGTGACTGAAAAAAGTAATATTAATTAGTGGAAGTAATGAACTAATGGTAGTTTAAAATAGTGTTAAATTTTCTACAGCTTGCTAACTTATCTAATAGATAAGGTGATTGGGACAACCGATAGTACTGTGGACTTGTCCTTGCTTTAGATTCTGTAAGTGTTTTTACAATTAAAGTTTAATCAAATGATAGCTATAGTGCAAACGCGGTAGGTATTGATTACTTACAGAAGTCGCAACGGTGAAAATATTTTATATGTTAACAAGAAAAGCGTAACCTAACATGACTGCTAAGCGTAAACAAGAACCGAACTACCTACTTAGTAACTTTTTTATTCTAGTGGTTTTGCGATTTTTTTTCTAATAAAAATGTGCTCGGGCGCGTTGCAAATACCTATTTTACTTAATTTTTGTATGACGCGGACACCATATAAAACTCTATAAAATATTTTAATAACGGCAATAATTTGACAGAATAATTTAGCTAATGAATTGGCTCACTGTTGATTCCCTTTATGTCAATCATGATATCAAATGTAAATATTATTTGTTAATGATATCGTGATCAATATTATTATTTAAAAGTATTCAAATTAGTGCAATCATGTATGGTAACATAAGGATAGAAATAACTACTTCTACAGATACCTACATAACTATGTAGGTATCTCAACATCGGTATAGGTAGTTGCTGTCCTGAAATTTTCTTTTGTAAATACGTTTACGACGAGCAATAGCTTGCATTTGACATGAAAGGTCACCTGACCTGACCTTAGTCGAGGGTCACATTTTTGAAAACACTTGTCTTGCGAGTCTTTTTCAAGGAGTTAACTTTTATTTTTTGGCGCTAATAAAGCAACACTATATTTTTCAAATTTTCCGAAGTCACTGTAATGATTTTGAACCTTCGGTGCTGAATTATTTTATTTAATTGAAGTTAATGCATTGCTATTTTGTATCCAAATTATTCTGCTCATGCTTTATCTGAGATGAGACTTTTGCTTGCAATAGGACAGTATGAACTAGGCTGGTATACTTATTTATTTATAAACTGCTAGCGAAACAATTTATAACCTAGTTATTTTTTGGATTTCGTGGTTTGAAGTTATCCTATAGTAACTAATATATTTTTACCCCTATCTATAGATATGATGAATACTTATTAATGATGAATTTATTGAAAACCGATAGATCAGTTATGAACTAAACACGAAATCTGGAAAACTTCTTGACTACGAGTATAATAACCTTAACTTTTATTTCGGACAAGTAACTTTCATAGCGGGTTAGAAATAGGGTTCTTGGGTAGGTTATAAAAGGAGATGTCAGCAAGGAAAGGATTTGACTTTGACTTAAAAGTCGCGGGCAGAACTTTGCCATAAGAATTAGGTTTTCTTCACCATTCCACTTCCGCATAGGACCACCACATTGCAGGCTGCGGTAGGTCGTTTCTCTGCCGTCAAAAAGGCTATCAAGTACATGCGGGTATTGAGAGGGTTAAGATGGCTTTTAGGGAAACTTGATATTTTCGACTTGCTGCAGTAGAGACATTGTGTTAATATATATGTCATGATCCATTTAAAAAGGGTTGAAATTAATTTTTTTTTGGTGTTGATAATCATACTCTCTTGCTGTGTGCCGCGATTCTCATATGTTTATTAAAAGCGTTTACGCCGTAGTTACACACGGCGATTCATACAAACATTCAAATTCTTATTTTTCAAAACGAATGAACTGTTTTTAATGAAACTGCTCACACTTAAGCAATATAAAAAGGTCTTAAAACATTTTTGAAATGTCTTATTTAAAAAAAAGATAAATAGAAATATTTGTTTCAATGGAAATCTTAAATTCGTTCGAATTTTGCGGTAATACATTTATTTGAAAAGATTCTTAACCAACTTTTTAGACCTGCCTATGTGTAGGAAGTTTAATTAAAATTGATTTATTCATTTCAAAAAATAAGGACTTGAAAGTTTGTATAAAACGCCGTACGGCGAAAACGCTCTTAATCTTGTAACGTTGTCCCGCTCTAATAGACAATATTTTGTCCTGTATTTTAGATTTTAGGTGCTTTAAAAACTTATAAACTCAAACACATACATATGTGTTCCATGCAGGAATCGAAACCGAGCCACGCACTGCTGCAATTGCTTAGCCACTGCACTAATGTGTCGTCAATCCTATAATGTTAATAATGTTAAGTATATGTTCTAGTTAAAAAACTTTTCTAAATCTTTCTATTTACATAACTACTTAAAAACGGCTAAACCGATTTGAATGATCTATGATTTGTTGGATTCGACTAATTCGGGAATAACAGAATAACTCTATTAAAACATGCGATAAATAATATTTATTCTGAGGCAGTACGAAGCTTGCCGGGGCAGCTAGTATTCAATAATAAAAGATATTTAATATATTTTTTATGTATTTAAAATAGTGCTCCGCCTGCAGCGATGAACCTAAATTGACGGTGGTTGATCCAGAGAGAGGAACCTCCTCACATGGGTAGTGGGCACATAGCAAAAGACTTACAAATAACTAAATTTTACTATATAAATCTGGGCTGCTGCACTAACAACAGTGTGCCTTATTATTTTTCAGTTCATTTTATCGATAGAAAAGCGATTTTATGGGTTAGATATTATAGTAAATTTTAACAAGGGTCTCTGGTCCGCAGGCTAACCTTCTAGGTGTTAATTAGTTAAAAAAAATATAGTTAGTTTCAAAAAAATTCTACTATTAAAGTAACTTTTTTTTATGGTTAATCTCTCTTGTTTATAGTAGCTTTAATAATATCTATTCTAGCTCTTATAATGTACCGTAACTTAAATCTGAAATTTTAAATGTGTATGTTAAAAAAGTTTCTACCTAAATTTTTTGACATTGATTGTCGCTGAGATGATATTTTGGATAGATGAGAACGTTCTTAATTAGAAGAATTGACACTTTGATTAACGCTGTGGCTTATCACGATGTCCAACGCGACCGCTGTTCGACGTCCACAAAATCAAATCCGAAATCTATGACATACCTACCATAAGCACCTACCTATATAGCTATTACGTAATCAAGCCTCTTAAACTCGCTAATCTCCAATTACAAAAATAATAATATAATTTCAACAGAAGGTGGCGTTAAATGAATTTTCCGATAGAAAACTATAACCAGCACCGTTAATAGGTACTGAAATTAATTTTTACTTATTTGTCAAGTTGTTAAAGTTTTCTATTAATGTGCTCCCGTCACGCTTATTGGGTTAATTTTTAATTGTTTTAACACGTCAACACGTTTGTTATCGGTTATTGCTGGCATTACACGGGAGATCTCGTGAGGCAGCGTAAGTCGCTTTGTGAAATCGTTACTTTATGTTTTAAAATTCCATAATTTTACTTATATTTTAAAATTAGGTAATAATAAAGCCGGTGTACCTTGTTCCCTGTACCTTGTTCGGCAATTAGGCACATCCACTTTGCCTTTTTTTAATTATAACTCACTTTAGGCCTAATTCAAGTATGAAAATGCATGTTTATTTTACGAAGTCACCTTTCCTGCGTGTTTCTCTTTTTTTGGTCTGCGGTAAGAAATATTTTTCGTAATATACTTCTAAACGATTGAAAAAGTTTAGTTTATCTTACTTAGTGCTTCGTTACGATCGATTTTGTCCTCTCTGTATTATAATCCTGTGCACCCTATTTATTTCTTTATCTCTTTATACAATTATTTCCAGTTCAGCACATTAAAATACATAACTTCCTAAATATTACAGATTAATATACCCATACCATAGTATGTTTGTTATTACAACAGCTGCATAAAGTCAAACTTAAAAAAAAATGGTCCGCAAATTCTCTTCGCTATTTAGTCCCAAACATTCAAAAAATGTATTAGTGATTTTTTGTGCTATCTCAATTTTAAAAGCAAGAAGCTACCGACTTTCCGATGTTATTATTGGTTTCGCTTTGTTGTTAACCCTCCAGCGGCGCACACCAGGCCTTTTCGTCCCGGCCATAGTCCCCGCTCATCCGAGCCTTTGTCCCGACATTTACCGGGATTATCCGACCCTAATTACCTGTTTTTCGAATCCGTAATTACGTTTGCAATCCCAACTTCTGAGTGACCGACGGACAAAGAGTGAGAAATTGTGCCACTGTGGCTCAAAGCGATGCAGCTCTGTGCTTGACGCAAACAAAATGATTATTGTTTGATTTCGAAGAAAATGTTTTAAGTAAATTGTGTTTTTGTATTGTGCCTTAAACGTACGGATTAACCAGCTAGCGTAGTCAGTACTGATTCAACACTATAAGCAACGTGAATAATTCAAAACATTATAATAAGTAAATAGGTTTAATGATCTGCCACGCCATTTTTGCACAACTGCAATTTCTAACTATTCATGAACACAAACCTCATCAAGAAAGCAACCAATTTCTGTCTCAATTCTCATATAAATCACAACAATCAAATGCAAATAAAATGTAAGTTCACACGAACATACCTTGTCGTATTTTATTATAAGTGTTCCAAATCAAACGGCAGCACTCAATAGCTCTCATCGCAATGGCCGTTTACAACAAGTGGCCACTAGAACAATGAGAATAATGAACAAAAATACAAGTAGCTCTAAGCTTTGTGACCAAAAGATGTCAGTCACAAAGCGAAAATACAATGGAACTTTATTTTCTTACATTTGTTGCTATTCTTGATTGATTCCATTCTTTGCATTGGGTTTGGAGTGCTCTTAAAAACCGCGAAAGAAAGATTTGCACTTGAGAGTTATTTCGCGCGGAGGTTCCTGTGTGAAAATGTTTCTGTTGGCTCTCTTTTGATATTAAGTTATTTTTTTTCTTTTCAGATATTATGTCGAAATAAAAGAAGTATCATCAAATCATGCATTCCGCAACCGCTTCATCAAGTGAGTGTGTTATTTTTTTTTATTATGTTGTGGCGCTATATTTATTCTAATCTATTTAGCGATACATTTATATAAGTTAAATGACGTATAGGTATTATGTCCCAAAATATTTATTCACCTATTCATAATTCTTATTATTTGGCAGTAGGTACATACCTATTCTATTCTAGTATTATCACCGTGTGACCAAGCTTGTGAAGTACCGCATGCTAAACAAATAGCCAGGACATTAATACATTGTATTATCATCTATTCAACCTTCATGTCATCAATCGTTAATTAGCAGCGAATGAGATGACGTGTCCCGGCCAATTTGTCCCGTTGGCGGTATTCCCACGAGGTGCGTGCGCGCATCTGCCGCGGTTTTCACCCCCTCAGTTCGCAAACTGACCCAATAATGATACCATTTATTTAACTCGTTTGTAAATTGGGCTAATATTACCAGACTATATTGTTTATTGATTTTGGTGTTTAACTAGCTAATGATAGTAAGATCGGTTATAAAAGTAACTGCAAAAAAGAAGAAGTTATCAAATGGAACTGTTGCCTTTTATATTTTTTTAACTGTATATTGTGACTGTGATAGTTTACTTCTTAAGTAAAGTATTAAATTCTAAATCTACCTACTTATTCATAAGTAGGTAGATTTGGGAGTCTTGCATGGCAAATCTACATTTTATTGAGTTACAAAGTTAACAATTTTTTTAAAAGTTTCTTTAACGAAATAGTTATTCTCTACGAGTTAACATAGAAAATATACCTACAATGCAGACAACTAGAAAATGTTGTTTAAGTAGTAAAATAATTTAAATATTTATAGGACTGTCCTCTAAATTACATCAGTTATTACAATCATTACCATAAAGCTTCCGTTTCAAAACATTGATCACATATCACATTCACAAATAGCTAGTTACTCTCAATAGTCACACCAAAATTGATGTGGGAACTGCATCACTAAATAGATATTTCAAATAAATTGTAGCATCCTTGATTATTAATCGTGCGTTTGTTTTGACCCTAAGCTGCGGGAGTCACGCCATGGGATCAAACATACCGGGTTCATTCGGCACAGGTGGGCGTTCGCACGGTTGATAAAAATCGTTATGGATGATTCGGAAGCGATAGGCCTAATATCGCATACATGGCCACAACGCCCATTAAAAAAATAAAAAGTTTTTGAGTAGTAAAAAGATGTGAATTATTGAGAATTACACACATTTGCACATATTTGCATTGGCGCATATTTCTTACCTGTATTTATTTGGTTTTAATTTTTTAGATTTAATACCAAATGGTTTTTATTTGGCTTCTGTGTATAATTTTTCGTCATTTTCGCATGAATAAGCAGTTTTTTTTTCTAATTGTATTGGACATAGACAGCTAATCGCAAATTCCTCTGTTTTTAGAAAAGTCAAATGCAAATTATTTTTTTTGCGCTTTCGATTTAACTAAAAACTAATGGATTTCCGTTTAACAGACATTCACAATCTAAACCTCTTCAAACAGCGATCAAGTGCTTGTGCAGCAAACACAAATAAATAAGAAAAGCGACAAAAAACAAAGCCGTCCTCTACCCAGGGTATTGTGAACGACTTTTATTATGAAGTTGTCTTTATACGCGATACGGGAGCCTATAATTATCTATCTCGGCTGTTTTATTCCCGCTCCGTTCGTGTATTGTTAAGCCCCGTTTTTACGGAACACTCGACACCGCGTTTCCTGCATCGCAAGTGTATTCACGTATTGAATATGGGATGTCTTATTCACTTTGCCTTTATGCCTTTTCGACTGGTCGGTTTTAGGCAGCAAAAGAAAATGGCGTCTTATCTCCGTGGTCGTGGGATCAGACAGTGTTTTGTGTTGCATATTGGGGTTCCTTATTGAAAGATAACGTTTGATTTAATGATGGTTTTACCACGTGAAGACAAATAATGTAGTAGTAATCGTTTGATTATTAATTATCTTATCTAGACTAATTATTAGGAGAGATACAAGAGCGTAATTAAATAAGGATGACAAATTTGCCAAGAATAATAAAAGCACCTTAATTCAGTCAATAGAACAATAAGATAGAAAGAAGAACATAGAATACAACCGGAACTAGACGATTAGTAATAACATGCAGTTTTTATACTTAAAATGACCCTTTTTTAATGAACCTAGACGGCTATGAGTTTTATTTAATTCCATAAACTGAATCGTCAGAAAAGTACAGAAAAATATTATGTAAAAGGTATAATATTATGTAAGTTTACTTACTTATTACCGCTTTGTGCAACCTCAACCTATACACATAGGAACAATGCGAAAGTTTTTTTTATTAAATACTGGATGAAAGTAATCTTTAGAACGAACTGTGTTCAGAAATTATTTTAATATGAAGTTTTAGTACTTAGGACTTCCTCGTTGGTCTAGTGGTCGCAAGCGCGACTGCTGTACATGAGGTCTTGGGTTCCATTCCCAGGTCGGGCAAAGTGTTATTGGGTTTTTTCATCAGAAATTTCTCAGTAACAGCCTCAGAGTCTGAACTTGTGCCCGGTTGATGGCAATAGGCTCGCCCCCTATTACATGGGACTAAAAACATAACTGGCGAAATGTGGGTGAACGAATGGGTACACCTCTGCGTAAACCTTCGGTGATTACAGGCGTGATATTGAGAGAAAGAGAGAGATTTTCTGTGTAATCATAAAGCAACAACATTTTGTAAATAATAATTTAATGGAAATAGTTAGTGTTATTTTCATAAAAAGAAGGAAAATAAATTATTTTATGTATAAATGCTACGATTAGTGCGTAGACAAAGCGAACGTAGCGACACGTCGTTGTAGTGCTACGAGGTGCCGACAAGTGCCATTTTAGACCATAATCCGTCTCTGTTTCAAATTTCACTCAGATCCTGCCTGCCTTTCTAGCGTGATTGAGTAACAAACATCCATCCAACCAAACTTTCTCATTTATCATAGTAGGTAGAAGACTTGACTCAACATCAACAGGTTTTTAAAAACAGAATGGCAATAGAAGTATAATTTAGTCTACTGCTCGGCGCTATGTAGTTTAGTAACCGTCGCAGCGCACGTCACTTGTTTTGCGCACTTATTCACACGATTCGAGTGTAAAATGCAGGGTGCTAATAAATTATGCCTCCCTCCAGGGGCGGGGCTTGGGTCCGAGTCGGTCGGTGCTCAATCAAAGCTCAATTGTTGGCCATACTCTTTCTGGTGACAGTAAACTGTGATTTATTAGTGGGTGGCAGCTTTTTTTATAGGTACGCGGATAGGTTTAAATTTGATACATAATGTATTTATACACAAAAGAGACGTCATTATTTCATTAACTTTGTGTACCTACCAACATGTTTTTTTTTTCACTATAGACATGGCGTTAAAAGTAGGTTTGACAAACTAAATGACACTATTCAAAGAAATACTATGAAATGGCTTTTCCTTGTTTAATCATAATACCTACTACCAAAAACATCACTTATAAACATAACATAACATCACGCCTGTAATCCCCGAAGGGTTAGGCAGAGGTGTACCCATTATTACACCCACATTTCGCCAGTTATGTTTTTAGTCCCATGTAATAGGGGGCGAGCCTATTGCCATCAACCGGGCACAAATCCAGACTTCGAGGCTGCTACTGACAAATTCCTGATGGAAAAACCCAATACCTAACACTTTGCCCGACCTGGGAATCGAACCCAAGACCTCATGCACAGCAGTCGCGCTTGCGACCACTAGACCAACGAGGCAGTCAGGCAGTAAAACATCACTTATATTTTAGTAATAAATTCTATGTATTTACAATTATTATTTAGCCCTTCTCATACTAACAAATATTCAATGAAAATATTAAATATTCCGTCACTTTTCTCTACTAGGTCGGATTCTGTATGATGTGCCGTGTGCCGTCTGCCGTGACCACTCATCCGGCAAGCACTATGGCGTATTCGCATGTGACGGCTGCGCAGGATTCTTCAAGCGGTCCGTGCGACGCGACCGGCAGTACACATGCAAGGCTCGCGTCCGAGGGGGCTGCCTAGTGGACAAGACACATCGGAACCAGTGTCGCGCTTGTCGGCTCGACAAGTGTCTGCAAGCTGGCATGAACAAAGATGGTGAGTTTTGGTAAAGGGGCTTCTTCTTCTTTTCGAATCAGACGTACTCGTTACATACCCCCGAATGTCGCATGACACCACTTAAGTACATAAAGTATTAATAAACAACGCACGTGTGGCGCTCCACGAGTTAAAAGTTTAATTATTTGGGCACAGTAGGTCGCCACGTTTACTGTTGCCTCAGAGGTGTAGCACAGGTCGTCACGGGTGCAAGTGAACGGATTTTTTTGGACAAAATCAGAATGTACGGTCTATTCTAGAAAATAAATAGGGTAACATGATAATGTTATAAATGAGATGATGGTAGTGGATATAAAAGTACAAAATGATAAAATGATCAGAATTTTTTAAACTGAATTTTAGTGAAATTCAATTAAAAAGTGTCTGATTGAATTAAACATGCAAATAGGTATGTTTTCGAACAAGCAGATATAGGTACCTAACGTACTTACCCAAGGTACGTTAGGTACCTATATTAGGAACTATAAAATAAGTAAGGTTTTTTTTTACAGCCGTTCAACACGAAAGAGGGCCTCGAAACTCAACCATACGTCGTCAAATGGCATTGTTCATGAAAGACCCACCGCCAGGCCCTGATGTGATACAACCGATCCCACCGCCATTGAATCTAACTTTACCGAGGAATAACCTGATACAACCGCCTCCCATGCCAATATATAACCCATACAGTTATCCCACACTCTTTGATACTTCGGCCCCACCTCGGCCGCCGCCCTCCTCACCCGTTCACAAAAACCCCTTGCTTTTTACTCCAATCGACAATGCAAGAATCTGTGAAACTGCTGCCCAACTACTTTTCTTGAATCTTAAGTGGATGAGAGGCATTCCGGCTTTCACTAACCTCACCTTGGAAGACCAACTCATGCTTATAGAAGGAACCTGGAAAAATTTGTTCATCATTGGAGCTGCACAATTTCTTTACCCAATGAATTTAAATATGCTAATAGTAAGGAATATTTCAATAGACGGTTATAAAACAGAAGCTGAAATTTTTGAATCAGCTTTAGCAGAGATTTGTAAAATATATCCGGATGCCAATGAATATGCGTTTCTCCGGGCTATAGTGCTGTTCAAGACATGTTTGGACAATGATGGAGGCAGCAGCCCTAACAACGTGGACAACGAGAATAGGAGACTAAAGAATGTTGGCATCGTCACCAGCCTATACCAGCAGTCGATGTACATGCTGACTGAGGTAAGAAACGATACTCAAACTCCTTTCCACTTACCTATTTATTCATAGTTTCTGTAATCGTCTAAAATAAATACTTAGAACAAATACCGTTTTGAATGAACCACATAAAAATGTAGATTCTATGTTTTTGTTATAGCTCTTTTATCAAGAAGCGTCAATAATATTACCCTATTTCAAACTAAAGTAGTAACAAACTTTTTTATTCCAGTATTGTCGTTGCACATACCCGCTGCAGCTGGCTAGGGCCTACAGACTGCAGAGCCTGCTGCCCATCATCAAAGGCTTGCCCAGTTCTACAATAGTTGAGCTGTTCTTTAGAGACACAGTTGGAGATACACCCATAGAACGCATACTTACCGATATGTACATAAACGACTTGAAAAAAAGCGAAACCCACTCCGAATAGGTATCCGTATATATGTCCCCAGAATCCACTCTGGGGACTGATCACACACTCTTGTAGGTGAATTTTTGTTGAGTACTGAAGATTTAAGCGACTTTGTCACCAACATTTTCATAATTATGTTTCGTACCGAAACATTCTACAGGTGAAAACTCATCGTTAATCATTGCTTAAAGTCAAGACATAGGCTAATTGTTGATGTCGCGCGTTTTGCCGTCAATACTGGTAACAGTTTGAATTTGACTGTCATTTGTTTGGTAAATGCAATTACCAAACGCACGTTATCATATCTCACAACAGACGTTACAATTTTATCAAAATAATGATTTTGACACTCGTAGAGTTCTAAATGCGAAATTATTATCAATGTTCTCGATGTTAACAGTGTGGTAGTTATGTAAATGTACTTAAACCGTAATCTCAATGTGAGAATGTTTGTATAGACAGTAGCATAAATAAGATGCCCTTAGAAAAGGAACCATTTGATGATTTATTTGTAATTCGTAGTTTATGATAAAATCTTTAAAAAAAACAAACGAATTGATTTCCTGGCCAAAAACGAATGCATTGAAAAAGTTCGTGCGCTGATAGTTGATAGTAAAATTTAAATATGATAAATTTAATGTAGGCCTACCTACATTGTAGTATTGTCGTAGTGAAGTAGGTAATTAGAGAGGCTTCACCCTCACCCTCACCAACATTTAATTGAATTGTTTTGCGAATGAAGCAGGAAAGAGCAAAGTAATTTAGAAATAATACATCTCTACTGATTGTTGTCGTAATTTTTATGTAGGTAGGTAGGTAAATAAAAAAATTGGGGTTAATTAATTAATGTTTGTTTTGGAATGAGTCGTAAGGATTCTTCAAACGAATAGGATTCTTTTGGGTAAACTAACTCCATCATAGACTTTGCCTCTGTCTCCTCCGACCGACTAGGGTCAAGAGCAAGCACATCCAATATTTAAAAAAACAACCATACCAACCATAAATTAAATTATTAAAATTATTTCAATCATATATATATTTATATATGATTGAAATCGCATATTAATCGATCATTTACTAAATGGCAACCATAAATTTAATTTTATGACATTGATGTACCTACCTATGTGAGAAAAAACACAATATTGGTGAATTTCTGAATCATAACCTTTTTTTCTTTATGGAAATCTCGATGGATATTACTATTTATTGCTGTTACATTAAATGTCAATGTCGTTTTCGATGTAGTTACACATAATTAAATATTTAAAATTCGATTCAGTTCGTCATACAAGCATGCCGGTGACGGGTCAGTGTAGGTCTTCCTAGGGCGTCCCCGTCAGATGTGCAGTAGGTACTCGTTTCGAATGTGTAAGAATCGTAGCAGGTAGCGTTCTGTGGTTTCTGCCTATACTCATGGGAAAAAGGCATAAGTTTGTGTATGTATGTAGTTTAATCCAATTAAAATAATGTACTATGTTTATAGATGTCTATACTTATCTATGTGTGTAGGTATATGTGTCTACTACAAGCTAAAATTTTCAGCGATTCGTTCGCGTAGATTTGGAATGTTTCCATACAAACTTTTGCCCCCTTAATTCTGATACCCCTTTGGGGCACCACTTTCAGAGACACTGAAGCAAGTGTTTCAAAGCGCACGCCTTTTTACAAATTAAATTAATGTTTTTAAATATAAACAAAAGTCCAGGGCCTTGTGCTAATTAGGCTTCGGTTGGCTCTGTGTTGATCAATCAGTTAAGAATCAACAAAATTATAAAATCTTTAAAGCGCACATGCCTGTTCGGAACTCATCATCTGCCTAGCCTTTTCCCAACTATGTTGGGGTCGGCTTCCTGTCTAACCGGATGCAGCTGAATATCAGTATTTTACATGGAGCGACTGCCTATCTGACCTCCACAACCAAGCCTGCCTGCATGCCTATTCGGAACTGGGGCCAGAAAATGAACACCTAACATTTGCACTAAATTAACACACTAAATTAACACATCACTTCGTGTTTAGACAAAGGATAAAACTTGTCGATGTAGGTACTCAATTACTCATAATTATTATGTGTTTGTTTCTATTGAAAAATGTGCTGTCTATACATATATACACTTCGAATCTATTATAATTATGTCCTGTATAATGTATGTAAAATTCAATGTAGATAGTATCTACTTAATAGTAGAACAAAAACCAATTTGGAATTGTCAATTAAGGAAAAGTCTAGTCAAAATTCATATTTTCTCATATTAAACATTCTTCAAAACATTCCGTATACTTAATTACTTTTAAGTCGTATAAAAAATTAGTTATATTAGAGTAGGTACCTATTTTATATATTTTTTTGTAAGTAAACTTGTGACCTTAATTATCATATCATTTACTTACTTATATTATAATTTTGGAGAGAGCACAAGACAATTTAGGTGTAAATATTAAATAATTATGCATTTGATAACTATGAACGTAGGTGTTACCTGCATATTTATATTTATAAGTGTTGCTATGTATAACTATTGTAAAATAATATTACTTCTTATGGCCCAAGCTTTAAAAAATATTAAATGTCTATTACAATTTATGTTGGTAATTATTTTGAACCCTAAATGTGTGACATTGTCCTGGCCATCAACAAAAAATATGAATCTAGAAACAAACATATTATGTACTTACAGTACGTAAGGTACAGAAACAAACTGTACCTCAGCAAATAATGAGAAATTATAATGCTGTCTCCAGACAGCTGTGGTTTGTAGTATGGAGTAATAAGATCTCTTCATAGGGTACGAAATTTTATGATTTTAGTTTATTTTTTTTAGTAAGTATCAGCTATGTCCGTTTACGTCTACCGTTTACGAGATATAGTGTGGCAACACCAAAACATCATATAGGTATGATATACCATAATCTGTTCAGAAATATTTTTAGGGTTGCTATTACTAAGCCTCCGCTGTCCGTCCGTCTATCAGCGGGCTGTATCTGTATCTCATGAACCGTAACAGCTAGAGAGCTGGAATTTCACAAATGAAAGGAGGTGGGTACAAGAGACCTCATTTTTACCCGACTACGGCAAAGCCAAAAGGAGGGTTATGATTTTGACCGGTATGTATGTTTGTATTGTTCCCTCATAACTTCTAAACTATTTGTCATAACATAACAAATGAGGTGTCGTTAGAAGCGTCTCAGTCGCCCGCTGGTTGTAGGGTAGGTGACGTGTCACCAAATCCAATATGGCGCCCTCAAGGGGATGTGAAGTCGTTAACGAAAAAAAAAAAAATTTTGCACAGTATCGACATGGGTATCAAATTAAAGGGCTTGATGAGCACAGTTGAAATATATATACATTATTTAGCTTTTACTAGCTACTTTGCCTGTTTTTAAGTGACAACATGGGTATCAAATGAAAAGGCTTAATGAGTCCATTTGAAATTCACTCGTTACTTTGCTTTTATTATTGTATCAAATAACCCCCAAAATAGTGTAAATAAAAAATGAGTTAAAAATAACTAAAAACCGACTACGACAAAATCGCGCACTGAAAAAGTATAAAACAAGAATAATATTCAAGTAATAGCCGTGGTCATGTGCCACCTGCGGTTGTTTCACACAATCTTTATTGGCTAGGTGGCTATTACTTGAATTTTGTTTTTGTTTTATACTTTTCAGTGCGCGATTTTGTCGTAGTCAGGTTTTAGTTATTTTTAACTTATTTTTTGCGCTTTTGGCTTGATACTATTATGGCAATAATGTTATATCTACTACGATGGTACGAAACTCTTCGTGTGCGAGGTTTTTAATTACTCGTACCATATAGCATAAACTGTACTTTTTTTTGAAAAATGTTTTAAGGAACTTACTTTAGCGCAGCCTAGGGGTATCGCACGAAGTCCTTACTTCTTAAGTTTTCGAATGTCCTGTTTCTTAGGTATGCTTACCGTGACTTTATATTTTCGATATTACTGTATCACAGAATATAATACTTACAGGATTCAGGAAACCATAGGGCGTTAGTATGAAGCTTTCCTTCTGCACGGATTTTGTTTTCTGTGATTGTATTCTAAAACTATGCAAGTCTGCACAACGTAAGTATAAAAACAAATCGGATAAATTGATAGGTTAATCACATCATTAAAAATTAGACGTGGACCTCTATGAGGTGACACATGACAGGATTCTGTGGACATTCAATCAAGAATAAACATTAAATTCACTCTAGGTTTATCTCACACCGGAGTTTTGTGAAACCGTAATAATTGCAATGTATTATCTGTATTCTGTGGCATAGGCTACTGGTGGAGGTGGTGGTGGTGCGATACGCGATCCAGATCGACTTGAAGATGCTATCAGCTTTATCTCAGAATCGATGTAAAACTTGCCTGAGATCAAAGTCTTAAAATGAGGTTACAAGTAGGTATAAGCAAAACGTGCGAATCCGTGCCTTTATACGTTAATTCTTTACTTGTGTGTGTTATAAGATGGACATTTTATTCAAACTATTTAGTTTGAATAAAAATATACACCAAATGTAAACCTAGCTGTCGCTACGTAGGCACCTACTTAAATCAATAATAATGATGTGCCCTCATAAGTGCTCACGACAATATGACGGACGAACAGACAAGCTACCCCACGGCAGCGGCATGTGATGTGTGTGTTATTGTGCCCAAATCCCCGATTAATCTCAAACTTTTATGAGCTTTTGTTCACTCCCTATTGAGAATTTTTTGTGGGTTCATCCCATCAACAAAAGCAAACCCCGTCTTTGCAAATGACAACTTTAAGTAACAACAGTTAGAGTTTAGTTTTCCACTTAATGCAAATTTAGGAGCACACCAGCAATTTTGAGCTTTCGAAACCAAAAAATTAAGCTCACATTGTATTGGCAAGTCTGTGATGCACGAGCGTATTTAACTTTTAAAGTTTATAGATTTTCGGTCGCGTCAATCTGTGTATTGTCATATCAGACATAATAGCTATCCCATCCTCACAGATTTATTGGTTGAAACCCGATGACAGTTGCTGCGTATTTCAACAAATTTATTTCTGCATCTCTTTCGCACGAAGCAGCTATTTGGTTTCAGAGAGAGATAGGGACAGACTAATGTCGAAATGAAAGACCTACTTAGGGAAATTTGGCTGTTATTGAGTGAATTTAATGAAGTATAATAGGGTGACAGTCCTTTATGTCTGTGTCACCGTAGGGTACGTGACTATATTTCTGAATGTGACTTATTGTCGTCGGTTAATGCGCCCCAAATATCTTGTAACCAATTTTATGAGTCACTTTTTTGACGGTATGAGCTTCAAACCTTTCTACTTTTTTTTCATTTCATTCTATTGATTTTACACAACGTTTAACTTCCGAATTAAAATAAAATGTTTTGCTCTTGTATGATGTCCTAGAAAGTAAAGGCGCCTGCCTCTCCAACGGTTGTGGGTTTAAATCCGTTAGTTACAACGAGTAAATCGTGGATTGGTAAAAAAAAAAGATTTTACTTTGAAATTGATTACCCTTACTTGCATGAAATTTTATCCTATTGTGATTACAATTATTTTTTAGGCTACATCAAAGATTTTTTTGAGATTTTATACATAAAAATACCTAGCGAGTTACATATTATGTAACTCACTAGGCCCTACTCATCATCATCATATCAGCCGTAGGATGTCCACTGCTGAACATAGGCCTCCCCTACTGATTTCCAATAAGACCGGATGGAAGCGGCCTGCATCCAGCGCGATCCCG
Source organism: Hoplodrina ambigua (assembly GCA_949774945.1). Classification (NCBI taxonomy): domain Eukaryota; kingdom Metazoa; phylum Arthropoda; class Insecta; order Lepidoptera; family Noctuidae; genus Hoplodrina; species Hoplodrina ambigua. The sequence continues at coordinate 5,150,553 of OX458963.1, forward strand.
CGGTCTTCATCAGATCGTCTGTCCACCTTGTGGGTGGACGTCCTACGCTGCGCTTGCCGGTGCGTGGTCTCCACTCAAGAACTTTACGGCCCCATCGGCCATCAGTTCTGCGTGCTATATGGCCTGCCCACTGCCACTTCAACTTGCTAATTCGTAACCCCTACGCCCTAGGCCCTACTACTTAAGTAGTAAGTATTTCCTTATTCTATTTGCAACATTTAACATAACACGCTTACCTATAATATGCATCACGGGCAAGGCCTAGTCTAAGTCCATTACCTCATTGCGTTCTATATGTATCTAGACATAATAATATTACCTAGGTACCTACTTACTTCTCAGGTAGGTAGGTGTCCGGAGTAGAATATAACGGACTGTTGCAGGCCCCGGTGTACCTACTACGTGACAGTTGAGTAAGTTAACCCTAGTTCTGTACCTATTTTGCAATTTTTCTTACTAATGTTGCTAAAATGGCGAGCACTAGCTTTTCCTTCTGGGTCTTTTGTAAACTTATGGACATCGGTCAGCATCAGTACCTATTCGGCAAGATATATATTTCTTCTTATCCTTTTTATACGCGGTAGTGTGAAGGTTGCATGCCAAAGCAAACTGGCTGAAAGGTTTTATTCTTTTAATTTTAAAATAAGAAAAGAAAAGAAAAGACAGACCGTGTGTCGACGGCTTTCAAGCCTTTCAATAAGAAGTAGAATTAAAATAGATTATACTTACCTAATATTGTTTAAAGTTAAGATATCTATTAATATAGAAAGGCAAAATAATATAAATACGTGTTTCAATCAAAAGTAGACTGATATTTCCCATTACCTCGGTCCAGTAACCAAAGTTATGATAACATAAAACTTTATTATTTCTATGTAAGAAAATAAAATAGGTCTATACTTTAAGATGTGGCAGTAGCGCCATCTATAGCTACAGAGTCTTTGCGTGGAGCTAGGGACATCTGTTGAATTGAAGTCAAACTACCTATATAAGCAAAGCGTCCCAGCCAGACTTATTTCATTTTGGCCTAAGTTGCTAGACTTTGCGTTGAATATTTGAAACCATAATTAATAAAAAGTTTATAAAGTAGTCGAAACTTTGCCTATACTTACGTTCTTTTTGGTTTCCTTTGCGGTCGAAACTCCAAAGAGGTTATTTAATCTTTAGAAGACAACTAATGTTGCCATCTTCATCATATTTCTTTTAATTATAATAAGAAAAACTGAATAAAACTTAGTTAAATATCTTTTTTTTTATACATTTTGCGTCAAATCATCGTCAATCATTTTTTATCAATGACAGGTAGATTCTTAATTATTTTTAATTAAATCAAATAATACTTAGAAAATGTAACAAATATTATTTCATATTGTCATATTTTTCTTTTCACTTGTGAAAGATGCATAAGCAAGAAATTTTCTAAAAAAAATTGAATTATTACTTTAACAGTAACTTTGAATAGTTGTTATTTTATCCTTTTGTAAAAAAAAAACCTATTAAAGAACACAGATGGCGTTTCATCAAGTTTTTGGCACACAATGAAAATAGAGCACACATAAGTACTGACAGCCTGAATTTTATTTGCACCCTTGTTAGATTTTATTTCGTATGCGTTAAGGTTGATATTTCGCTATTTATGTGAAATCTGTGGTTCTCTTATAGAATAGTAGGACACCGCGCTCACCAGAACGCTTTGGAAGTAATCGTTTTTGTGTCTGTGTGCGGCAGTGCGGCAGCAAGTAGCTGTCAAAAACTACTGGATGGAGAACGAGTTCGCTTTTTCCTTTAAAAATGATTTCTATTACGTTAATAGTTTAGCCTAGAGTTATGTACGCCCATACATACCGGTACGAAATTATATTAACTTGTTATTTAACAAGCAGTACTTACGCTGACTCCAGGAACCATGGTTCAGTGTCATCCACCGTTGCAACTAGAGGAAATACCAAAAGAAGACGAAGAAAGGCTAGAAAAATTGTTTGTTAAATTAGACACCGATGGAAATGGGAAGATCGACATCCACGACCTGTCAGCCGCCCTCAAGGAGTTGGCTCCGCACATCAACCGCAGTTACGCAGAGGTTAGAATGTCTACTTTTCCTATAAATTGTGCTGTAACGGTTTCACCTTCCGACGGTATGTTCGATTGCCAGTCGACACGTAGCCGGCGAGTCGCATCAAAATCGGCTATTTCAACTTTAAATGGAGCACATTTTTCTTATCCCATGTATTTTTTCTTTTTCATTGGGTACCTACTTATAAAAAACCTCTGTATACTTTTGTTTTCAAACTTTCAAATTTCGTAAAGTTTCAAAGCTTCTTATCCATTGTTAATGTTATGCATGAAAGATAACAGTAAATTATACAAAATTAGGTCAGGTTTCTAAGAAATTCAGTACCTAATAAAAAGTGTCAACACCCTTATTTCTAGCTATAATTCTTTTATATAACTTTATGCTCAGTTTCGATCCCTTTAACTAGTGATCCAAAGATGTTCTAAATTTGACATTCTGTAGCCACAAAACAATAAATCACTGATAAATTATCTCATGTCAAGATTTAAAGTCATGAGTCTCATGACAATAGATAATCTCTCACCATCACTGGTTTCTAAAAGATGTAGTTTAAAAAACAGGATTATATGAATTATAATAAGAATACATAATTATCTGAATAATCTAGGCATTTTAATAATAATAAATGGAAAATATTTTGAATGGAAAGGAAGTTATTTTTTGTAAGGACCATATTTAACCTTTTACACTTCTGTTTGATTTCATTTCTTTTTTGGTTGTAAATATGTTTAAGCCTATTTATAATTAATTTTCTTTACCTCAGACTAATATAATAAATCATGCCTTAAATTTAAATCTCACATTTATTTAATTAGTTTCATTAAATAACACTAAAATATCTAACACATATAAAAAAAATCATGTACAGACGTAAAGTAAAAGCCAAACCATATGGCACAATTCTTGTCCCCAAATCAATAGACTTAAATTACTTAAAGATATTAATTTTGACCCCTATAAGTTAACTGAGAATGTGGGACAGAAATGCCTCTGATAAACCAAAGTATACACAAAGGAGAGCAAAATACTTGCAGAACATCTCATGCTATAGAACATGATAGTTATATGGATAAATGAATTAAACGTAAAAAAAAAGTACTGCACCGCTGACCTAGTTCTCAGCTTTCACTAAGTATGTTTTTAGCCCTTTGACCTAATGGGCTGAATAATTTAATGAGCAACACAAAATTAAAGTAGCATTAAGGTTAAAGACAAACACTGGCACTTTTAGTTTAATTTAACAAAATATCTCCTTATGTAATGTGATAGAAACATGAAAAGATTAATTTAATATTTTTCTATCTAATTTTTATTTTCTACAATCACAATAAACTTAAACTATAGTTACTCCTAATGTTATGGTTACAAAACTATTTAAATATTACTATAATGTGACTATTTCATAGTAAATACAAACATTAATTAATGTTTAAATAGAACTTCCCATTTCAATGACTTTGGTCTAGTTCAGTTCATTTCATAATTATTATAATGTGTGTGGAACTAGTTACGCTCACACTAGGAACAGATTATAATAACAAAATGTAAACATGGAACAAACATACTTTTTTATATTCTTTTAAGATAATTAACTTTAAGTATTATTTATATAAAAGGTAGTGACAAGTTAATACTTTATTATGACGTAATGACGAATATGATGATGTAGCTCAGTCGTTTACTTTAGAAGCTTATGTAAAAAAATAAAATAAAATAATTCATAGTAATCTATTTGATTCTCTACCAATAATATAATAAAGCTGCAGAGTCAGCGTAGCCGTAACCAAAGACGAAATAAAACATTATGCGGGTTAAAAAAATCACGCGGCCGAAGTGGCGGGCAGAAGCTAGTCGTGCAAAAACTAAATGTTCTGCATCTTAAGATAGAGCAGGAACAAAAAACGTTGAAGGTAGGTTTATATATTGGAAAACACAACTCCCTTTCGGTTTGGACATTTTAGATATTTTGACACGTGTTAAGGAACAGGCTGAAGAACTATTCTTTAAAACAACAGACTTCCTTTATAGTTATCCATTTGACACCCTTTTATAGCCAGAGGGCGTACTCCCGCAAACACCCGGTCTCATGATACGGAACAAAAAAGATTTATTACGTAAAAGTTACTAACGTAACTACTTCACCCCGTTATAATTTGATCTATCTTCTCGTGATGCAGTCCGAGTCGGATCTGAGTTAGTCTTTCAGCATAGTTTTCATTGATTCCACACACAAACTTCTCTCTCTACACGTCTCCCTCTATTCAGCTTCAAAGAGCTTCCCCATACTAATGTACAAGATGATGTAACAATCTGATTTACACAAAGCTCATTGTGTCCTAGTAACCTCACTGATTTTATTAGTTTATAACATCTGTCAGCTGCCGTAAACGATAACTAACAGACTTTTGGCATACATCGAGAGACAGCCAAAGTTTTTGGCAAATGTAGTATTAACGAAGGCAGCAATGGATGGCTAGCGCTAAAGTCATTATGATCTGAATTAATTCTCAGTCTTCTATTCTCACCGCAATTTTCTTTGCTTTTTCCCGATACTAGCTTTTTGCAATGCGCGGTGTTTTCCGCCTGACCTTCAATGATCGATATAATATCTTATTTGTTTAGTTACGTATTAGCATATAATATGTTTACCGACGGTCTTCCGTATTATCCGGCATGATAAAATACATTGTTATTGTTAGAACTTAGTCAAACACCATGAACGATGGAATTGTTTTAAGTAGTCATATGTTGCATGGATGACGTGTCACCCTGTGGTTAGCTTGAAATAAGCGAGATAACTTCCCGTAATTGCCGCATATAGGCAACTATGTATAGGAAAATATCTACTCATGTTTCTACATAGTGAATATAAGTACCATCGAGATACGAGCCGCTCTTAGCAATGACGGCCACGGTCCACGACTATAATATTTTGCTCTATATGTCACGCCCCTTATCTTCGAACGTATAACTTTTTTACTGCAGGTGACGTAATATCGTTCCGCCCATACTAACGTTCAATTTAATTCTTTTCAGAAATTCCTGGCAAAACCTGGCTGGAAAGAGGGCGGTGACGTCACTCTATCGGAATTCATCCACTATGTGCGCGAACATGAAAAGAACCTTAGGCTTCAATTCTCTCATCTCGACAAGAACCAAGATGGTAACTATCACAGTCTGTTTACGTTTAGCGGTATCTAAATTAAAAACAAACTGCAAATAGCAGTCCCGTTTACCAAAAGTGCCGATTCTGGCTATGTTGCCATGATTGTATCGGTCAAGTTAACACTTTCAGGACACGTTGCTATGCTAACAGGGAGGGTTGGTTGATTCAGGCCACCGATAATCAAGTCGTTATCTCTGCTCGTTTACATTGACATTTCTCGGCCAACGTCAGTGGTTTACGCAATGCATAGGCGATCGCTAGGTCCATAATATAACCTTTACATCTATATTCAAGTTAGATGACGTAGCTCACCCTAAGGCTTCCCCTCGACGACTGTATGGATTCATACTCACACTCATGTTGATCTTTTGTCTGAGAGAATTCCATTCACACGTTTAATTCGTTTAAAAATCTAGCTGCAGCTATTTCTGTTCGGGGCCCAGTATCAAATGTACGGCATTCATGTTTAATGATCGTTCGGCTGTTTCAGCTCATGAATTAATGTTTCTAATTCTGAGCGACTGTGTAACAGTCATTAGTTTGTTCAAGCGGACATCTACTAGCTCTGTATAGTTACAGTAACTTTCAACAATTTATGGATATCGAAAATGGCGACGCAGTAGTCGCGTTTTCTTTTGGACCAGTGCCCATTCCAGCTAGTATGGCAGAAGAGTATTGTACAACAGTTTTATTTCCATTTTGTATTATACACTACACTACACTAGACAAAATGGATGCGTGAGATTTGTACGTCTATTAATAGAATTTATTACAATAAATTACATAATTATTATGCATGCATAACGAGAACGATGTATAGTATAAAATATGCAAACGTGGCTCATTTGAATAAGCGAGAATAGTTTAAGCAAATAATAATTATTTATAGTGCATCGCCTTCTAGGGTGGTTTTAGATCGCCACGCAAATGTACTGTCTATGTCACATTTCATATACATAATAGTAGTGCTCTATGTATCTACTATGGTATTCCCTGAAGTCTTGAATTAATTAGTATTACTGGCAAGCGGCGGATGATAGCGTGCCACACGTCTACGTAACAACCATCAATGTTAACAGACTATGACGCTCGACGGTAATGTCGACGCCTTGGTTTATGCGGACAGACCTCGAGGATTACGTAGTCTAAACATATGGTCGCCGTTATTTGCTTCAATAGCTTTATAACAATGGATGCAAGGCGTACTGTTAGAAATCTCCCAGATCAAAATTATAGTAGTAATTCCATCAAACTTGGGCTTGTAAAACGCTACTATTATCTTCCAAACTACGTTTACTTATTTAACTCTGATAAAGCTGTAATAAATACAATGTGATGCCAGTAGTTTAAATGTTTTACTAACATTCTTGTCTCCTCTTTTCCAGGAAAAGTGGATCTGGAAGAACTTATATCAGCTTTCGCCGATATGGGGGTCGTAGTAGGCAGAAGCGAAGCTACTAATTTGTTAAAAAGGTAAAAATACTGTCACATTTATGTGATGGCGACTTGTTATCACGATTTAAAAGCACAGCGATTACCATTGAGTGACTTTATTTGATTTTATGTTTTGCTATAGCGATTGCTGAAAATCCTTTGTAATAATTGAATAAATCATAAAACCTACCTATATAACTAAAAAAAAAAACATATAAGGCCAGGAAACCAAACCAGTTAAATAAAAACATTAAAAAATAAATGTTTCAGAAAAGCTGTTTGGCCATTATTCTGGTGGTAAGTCGAAAAACCACATGTAGTCAATGGCTTAGACTTGCTAAACATTACGCTAAGTTTGAAACATCGTCATTAAAGATTCAATAAAGATTTGAAATACAGACCTTCGATAGGCATATGACAGTCGTTAACTTATGTCATTTGAATTTCGAATGTGACAAAATTTTTCATCACTTTTCAGACAATGCTATATTTTAACAGTTCTATTTAAATGTGACAAGTTGCTTGGACTAAATCTTTTGTTGCAACAAAAAGTTGATAGTCTTTTGACATGCACATATTGTTTTTTAATTTTCTCATCCAAGCAGTTTGTACTATTACCACTATTCAGAAATCACAAGCAAAAATATAAATTCACAATTGCTTTACATTACGCTGCGTAACTATTAAAAACGCGAATGTAGGTAGGCTTTTTCACAATCTCTATTTTATTTTTCGTCTGTCGTGTGTTTACAAAATGTGTTTGTTTATTTTCGTCTTTTTTATATCAGCTAAGCTGTGTTCGCTATCTTGTATCGATAATGTGACATAACTTTGTAAGGGCCACACCTTCCTCGCAGAAAAGGTAGAACTATTCCAACAACGTTTGCGCATTATGTCACTCATGCGCTTACTTAACTCTAAAAAGACCTAGCCTCGCTACGTATTAATGTTTCAAACCCGTCTGTTGGTATTTCTTAATCAATGCTCGTACCTTCCCTGTATGAGAAGAGGCATGCAATATAATAGGCTGGTATTAGAATTATTTTATTTAAAACTTTATACCTAAATGTGTGGCCCGACCATACGTAAACTAAGCTTCACTTCTGAATTAAATTATTCATTAGTATTTGTTCACTATCGACCATTTCGAGTAAGAAAATAGCTGCAACACTAGCGTGTGGACTCGCCAGTGGTCGGGTAATGAATTAGTAAATATTTTGATCGATTTTGACAAATGTAGGTTGGAAAGTTATGGCTAGGTTTACGATATTGCACTCCTTAACGTTTCGAACAAGAGTAATAGGAATTGTATGTATACTTAGGTATAAACTTTCGTTTACTTTCATAACCTAAATGTACATAAGCATTTACACTCTATTTTCATGTCATCAAGCTATTTGTGTAGCTAATAGTACACATGTGTTATTGTTAGATCTTCAGCATTAAAACAATTGAATGTAAACTTTTTATAAACAGTTGAATATCACTTATGTAAAGACCTTGAATGTTCATCTTGCATATAAATAAGAATGTCATTTGAATAAAAACACTTTCTTGAAAATAGTTTAATTGAACAAAACATTATTCTAACTAGAATATTATCATATCTGGTAAATGACTGTTATTTTAAAAACATAATTATTACACGTTTTCATTTAGGCGTCACGTTTGTCAAATTGATCCAACAATTATTAATATGCTATTAAGGGCAGACTAGCTGCGATCCCGGCCTTGCTCGCGTCTATGCTAAATGTTAGCCAAAGAATCATTGGTTTTCGAGTGAGTTTATAGTTCTCACTAGCGGACAGGCAAACTGACGTTGCATTTAACGAAACTATTCTCATTAGGTTGTTTGAGATTTGTAGTTGGACATTCACCGTTGACGATAAACGTTAATTATAAAGTAGGTGACCGATTTAAATTATTTAACTAACCAGCTAATCTAACATCAACTCCGTGGTAATCAATGTTACATAAATTGTTACTACTCGTATTAAGCGATGTGTCCGCCTTACTAATGATGTAAAAATGTGTTGTGAATATTGCAAATGTTTATATTATATACTACATTGCACGATGCATGTGCACTTTGTATGAAATACTGCACGAATTAACACACAGCACAAGGATTCCAGATATTTTTCACTATTGACACAAAATAAATGTTGTATACACGACATAATGAATATTATGTCAAAAAAATACCAAAATATATATATTTTTTTAACAATAATTCTTTACCTTTTATAAATTCTATAACTAAAAGTCATAAATCTTCAAATCAGCCGTATTTAGAAAACTATCCGAATCTCTTCTCTTTTAACATTATATTTATTATTTCGTAAAATAAATTATTAATTACCTTTATTCATCATACATGTTCATTACATTTTAAAATATTAATAAATAGTAATAAACAAAAAAGTAATTAAATAAGTTTTTGCATCTACTAATATAGGAATAGAATAACTCTTCTTCGTTCACTTTTATAGCAGAAGCAGCTTACAGCATCTGTCTGTTTCCCTCACTCATTCAATTTGTCCCCAGGATGGACCAGGATGGCAGCCTCACCATCAGCTACGACGAATGGCGGGATTACATGCTGCTCGCGCCGGACACAGACATTCACGCGCTCATTCATTTCTGGAGACACTCTACTGTGAGTACTAGCTGTTATACGGGGTGTAAAAAGACACATAACACCCGATAATAGGGGCTGCCCATCAAACTAAGGAACCTGGGATTTTTTTAGTTCTAAAATATCACCGTTAATTATAGCGCTCTATGTACCTAATACATCCAAAACTTTGTGCTTATGTAGTGCATCTAATAGTATGGGAGCCGTACGAGTGTTTAAAGTTTAGTAAGAACATTTAAAACTTCGGAGTCTGGATTTGTGCCCTGTTGATGGCCCCTATTACATGGCGCTTAAACATAACTGGCGAAATGTGGGTGTGCTAATGGATACACCTCTGCCTAACCCTTCGGGGATTTATGTTATTAAATACTTATTTTTGTAAAAAATATTTTATAAATGTTGAAACTTTAACCTCCAATATCTCCGTAATCAGAAAGTTCCCAGGTATGGTCAAAAACATAACAAATATCGTAATGATGGGAACAACATAACGTTCGGCGTTGTTAAGTGTCTTTTTACATCCGTTATACCTAAACGTACGTTTCCATGCCTTCCGGCGCAAGAGCTTCGCTCAATCAGAAGAACGGCACGGAAGGGTGCGGTTAGACGTTTAGATTTATTTGACGTGATGCAGCAATACTTAATTTAAATATCGAATCATAAAACACGGGACATACAAAAAGAAAAGATTGAGTAACGCTGGCGTAACGTGGCGTGAAACTACTTCAAACATTCATACTCAAGATGTATAACTTTTATCTGTAGAGCAGCTAGTAAACTCATTAACTAATTAAAAACACTAGAACTCGTCCGACCAGTGCTTGAAACTTGTGAGATTTGTGTAACCACTAAACCAATGACATCACGACCTTCATGTATATTTTGACAACTAAGTAATAATATACTCATTTATTTTATTCTGTGATAATTGCCCCAACATTTTTTATGGTACCTATCAATGTTTTATAAAAAATAACTTAAACACACTTTAGTTAACGTCACATGACGCATCCAAGTCATATGCATTAAATAAACATTAGGTTGTTTTTATCTAATAAAATTAGTAAAAACGATCATAACGAAAAAAAGTGTTACGTTGACTTTCTTAATTTACCTGCAATTCAATAGATGGCGCTACGAGCTCTCCTCGTTGAAGAATAGTTACACTCACGTTTACCGAGCCCCTAGTATTACCACAAATTACATTACATTACAATAACAAAGCGAGGAAATATTTTTATTACACTAAATTACGGAAATATGACGTCGTTGCTTGCGTTAAGGGGCTCAAAGTTCGAAAGAGTTCAAAGATAAAGTACCTACCTATGATGAGATACTTAATACCTGCTGCGTATCGATGATGCCTGGTAATGGTACCTGTACTGTTTACTCTTAGCTAAAATAGGATGAAAAATTGCAGAGGCGCAGTTGAATGTTTCTTTTCACCTGTTTGATTTCAAGATCGTCGCTATAATTAATTTTATTCTTATGTTCATAACGAAAAATATTGGACAGTTTTGACCATATAAACACAAATTTAATTGGGTTAACATAATAACAGCTTATTTTACACAATTTTCGAATGTTGGTTCAGACGAAGTCCGAACAGAACATCGCTTATCTAAAAGCACTTTAGAACAAAATAGGTTCAAACAAAAAAACATAATGGATGTTCATGCTCATAGAATGATAGGCAAAAGAATTGTGACCAAAATTATGACGATATAAATAAAACAGGATAAACACTGATCTTGACATCTAACTATGCATCTGACTAGCTTATCTGCTAATACAAATAGAGACCTTTGTCTGACTGGATGTCAAAGGCAAATGATCACAATGCTTCTTGTATCTACTGTTTATTAAAATAGCGATTATTTACAATTGATCAGCAAGTCATTATAATTTTTTGTTAGGAAATTACCTTAATCTTATCGCCATCTTCCGCTTTCCGCACTTTCAACAAAAGCTTTTATAATGACAGATTTAAAACGGTACCTAACTGTTTATTATGACGTTAGACGATGACGCGGCGTTTAGGTGAATAGGCTCCCCACAGTGTGGACCAACGACCTGGTGATAATCGCGGAAATCTTCTGTATACGGGCAGCAGAGAACCAAGCAATTATTGGGGGAGACTTATGTCAGTACCTAGTGTGTGCTTTTGACTGAAATTATGACGATAATGATGGATTTAGAAATCAGACGGCCATTATGTTGGATGTGCGTGTTACATTAACACTCTTATGAACTACCTGTCATTATTTACTCCAAACATATTTGAGGGATTGCTGGCAGTTAAGAACATGGCCGAACTATTTGTGCTTCAAAGCTTGTCTCAAAACTAATCCACTAGTGCATCCAACACTACAGGGGTTATGGGGGTATTTAGAGTAGAGTTTAGTTAGAACCTTTCAAACTTGCTTTCGTAGAAAATGTTAAAAATGTCGGAACGTTGGCCTTTCAATATCTCCGCAATCAGGAGTAAAGAACGTATAAGGAACGTAAAATAGTAAATAAAATATAAATTTCGGTTTCGTTAAGTCTTGTTTATTCACACCCTTTATTTACAAACAACCTACTATAATGTACATACTTGATAGCTCTCGAAATGTTGGGTTTGGTCTTTCGGCTGGATCGAATAAACCTATTGTACACACATGTGTTAACAACGAGAAAAATCAGCATTAAAGTCAAAAGTCAAATCATTTATTTCAATTAGGCCATACAAGGCAGTTTAGAACGTCATTACATGAATGTCATTACATTCTTCACAATACCGTATTACCATTCTTTAGCCACAGCTATTGGCATCCAGGAGAGGCTGTTGGACCTTACAATGCAAATCATAAACATTACTGCGTCTTATGCAATTTCCTGCTATTGCGTTTGATCTCGGTGGTCCGACGGAAACGGGGTGTAGATCTGATTGTTTGTGACGGGTACAACGGTCTTTATATTAAACGTCCAGACTCCAGATACGTGTGGGCACCAACAATGTAACTTTTATTGCACAATAACAATGCATATTCCAAAAAAAATATAACAATGAATAAACTTTAACCGACATTTCTAAATCGATATATACTTACAGCTTTTTAATTTCAATATAAGTTTCAAGTATTTGAATAAGCTCAGTTAAAAAGGGACATGACGTGCATCTGTAGAGAAGTTACGATAGATATTCGAAGCTCACAGACTTACTAAAAAATGTTGTACTTACGTGTACTTAATTTTAATCTATTCAAATTGCTGATATTAAATGCCGTCTGGATTTTGACAGTAAGCAGAACTTGACTAGTTTGGCGTTTCTTGAATTTAAACTTTTATGAATATTACACTTCTTAAGTCCAGCCCTGTACAGAGGTGTGAGCTGTGGCGTATGTGTTATGATGAGGAGACGATTTTCTTATGACGACGTTACTCATCACTCGTTAGGGCTTCTCCGTGCTACATTTTGTTTATTCACTTAAAACTAAATGTTGCAAACTACGGGGCTTTTCATTAAGGACGTTCGATAAGTTTATCTGAGTGATTTACCTCACAAGAAAAAATCAACGTGTTAATCGACATGATCTCGGTGACCAGTTGATATCGCCAAAACGCGAGAAGTCGAGTCAGTCTTTGAAAGGCTAGTTGATAGATGCGACGTGTAGGTTATAGGCTCTGGAATTCCAGATCATACCGTGCTCTCGTTCATTGTAGCAATGTTTTTTACTGACTTCACATTCTGGCGTCAGGTGTTGTTTATTGAACCAGATGATTCGAATTTGACTACCAAACGACGAATAATTTACTTTACAGGGCGATTGTTTGCGCCGTAAAAATCACGTAGCGTGAGTACCTACTCATTTTGATAGTAAAGTTTTATTATTCGAATACTCGTTGCTCTATACTGGAACTTTCTATGACGGTTTACTTACCTCCAAATTTGACAGCTGCAGCTTGACTAACATGGCCGCTAAAAGTGTCAAAGTTCGCGCGCCTTTTTTATTGTAACAAAATAAGTACAAAGACGGATTTTATAACTTGGTCAATCTCTATTAGACAACCCTTTAATTGTTGTTCCTGACTTCATTGACGTAGACTTCACAATTAAGCCAAAATCCTAAATTATCATAGTAAATGTTTTAAATTGATCATTATCTTTATATGTGTGCCTAACAGTTAATTCCGTTCAGCTGTTGAAGCGTGATTGAGTAATAATCATTATAACATTTTACATTGAAAGTCTTAGTAATATTGTTAGATAGATAAGCCGAACACAGCGCGCGTTCACCTGATCCCAAGTCTCCAATTAAAAATAAATAAACAGCCGTAACTTGTGCTTGTAACATTACATTTCGCTGCAGTGCGTTCTAGATACTATCGTTATTTACTTAAAAGCCGTCACCGTCGCCGCCGTCGCTATACCTAGTTCTATTAGTAAGAGTTAAAAAATGTGTATCTGACACAGACCATCTACCTATATAGGTACGCAAAAAAAAGGATAATTCGTTTAAGCATGCAAAAAACAAAACAGGAGGTGCTCCCCCAGCGGCGCCAAACAGACCCACTTCAGCAAAAATGCCAGACCACTTGTGCCTGACGCTGGCTTTCAACTGAACCTTTAGGTGTCACAAAGGGTCGTATCTGTTTACCAATTAGAATTGTTCTAAAACTGCAGCTGTTGATAGTCTCTCTTTTGTCGCCATGAACTCCCAAAAATTAAGGATTTAACAATAAATACATTTAAATAAACTTCATCACTGACAAACATGTTTATTGTTGTTTTTAATATGGTCGTTGAGACCTACCATGCCAGTGTTGACCCGAAACCAAAAATGCATAAAACTAAATACATGAAATATCGTGGCACCGTCATATAATCTCGCTAAAATCTTATACCAACATCTTGTGAAAATTTTCCTGGTTGAAATATGGATTAAACTTCGGTTGAAAAGAGCTTGTTAAATACTTACACGGTTATTAGATATGACGTCCCGCGTCGTTACAACTTGTCGAGGCAACAAAGCGTTGCAACGTTAACTGACAGCAACGTTTGGAAGCTTTGTAAATGAAAATCCGTTGTTACAGATTTTTTGTATCGACGTGTTACGCCTAAACCTTCAATGCTTTTGTCATGTTGTTTTTATAAAATGGTAATATTTAAGTTCGAATAAAAATAGCTACTTTCTCAAAAACTGCGCACATTGGCCAAAGTTAATGACAATTCATTTATTTCAATAGTACCATTATAAAAGGCACTTTTGAAAGTCATTTAACAAAAGGTTTAGCTACTTTCGTATGGAGAAGAATAGGCAAGAAACTCCAATATCTTTCAAAAATGGTTTTACAATAATTTGTACAGGAACACTAGTCCAAAAATGACATGAATGTGAAAACGATGTAACTACCTAAATTAAAACTTAATTTAAGTTTTACAATTGATGCTCACATCTTTACAATATTGTGATCCCAGACGATCGCTCCTAACATTAAAAAAGAGTAATGAGATCACGGAATATACTCGTAGTTTTAATGTCATGTCAAAGAATAAATAAATCAAATTATGTTATTAAATTAACAACCAGTTGATTTTGTTAAGACTAAATTGTTCCATGGAGTCCCATGGAGCAGGACCAGCATGTTTCCAAGCATTTTTATGTTGAATACAATCATCTAATTTGTAAAAAGTATCTATGCTTGTTTACAAAATCTACTCCTAATAATATATTTCTTTTAAATTTCATGTTAAAGTTCTTCCAAATATCGTATTTACCCTTTTTATTTCGATATAATAAATTTTAATACTTAAGGATGAACAGAAAGAACCAACGTTTAATTTGTGAATCACGACTCCGTGTCTGCAATTGAACTTAGCTTTAAGCATATGTTTGGCCTTATTGAGATAGCATGAGAAATATTTTAGATCTATAGTTTGTATATAGTTTAGATTATGTACATAAAACCAGCACAACAAAAATACACATTAAAATACGCATCAACTTTGAAAATGTCTCTAAAAAAACACCGCGAGTCGACATCCCTAGATATAAAAACGCCAACTATAATTCTGTAATTGGATCATCCATCAAAAATGGAAGGCGTGGTCCGACTATGAGTGCGAACTACGTAGCTACTAGCTACGTCATTATTCGAAATGAATTGAGAAGGTACAGGTCAGAATTTCCATCATATACCTAAGGATTTCGTCAGATTATAAGAACGATTATTTTGAGGAGGTCGGCACAGCGAGGCAACGCAATAACGCAGCTTAGCGATGACAATGCACTGCTTAAGTTACACAATGCTTGTGATGACAATCGATAGGTTCTATGCAAACACGATTAGCATAGTAACTTACTACCGAAATAGGCTTTTGCGATACAGGTCGCAAAGTATACGCGGCCAGCGAACTTGTGTGTTCCGTGTCTAGGCGTCTGTGCATGTAGCTTAAATTATTTTGTTGTTGTAATATCGACCACATGTCGTCTCGCCATTCGGTGGTCGGCCTATTTCAAGCCCTGAACACTTTGTTGTTCATACCTTTATAACAAATTGTACATACATGTACGTGTACTAATGAGACCATAATTATATCAAAGAATCAACTGGCATATTAATATTTTCTTTTATCTTCATTTTGATGAAAATAATCTCAGGTCGGGCAAAGTGTTATTGGGTTTTCCATCAGGAATTTCTCAGTGTCAGCCTCGGAAACTGGATTTGTGCCCGGTTGATGGCAATAGGCTCGCCCGCTATTACATGAGATTTAAACATAACTGGAGAAATGTGGGTGTGCTAATGGGTGCACCTCTGCCTAACCCTTCGGGTATTACAGGCGTGATGTTATGTGAAGGGAAATGAAGCCAGTGTAAAGTAAACGAAATAGATAGTAGAAACTGTCTACAAACTCGTATCTATAATTTACATTGACTTCAGTTTTCATCATTATCTCAAAATTAAAAAAATAAATAAAAGTAATTCAAATGCCATTTAATTCTTAAATATTATTATGGTCTCATTAAAACACTAGAGTTATGGGATATCAAAAGGAACACATTGTGTACGTAAGATTTTTTTTATTTACATTAAACTATGTTCAACCTCTCTTACAATATTCTGGTTATCTTAAAAGGTTTCAATTTTGAAGTGACCCTGCAATTCATTATTTTCGCTATTAAACTCAGCGTTACAACCTATGAAGCCAGTTTATTAGCAGAAAATTAATTAAAAAGTGTTTTGAAAAGATTTAATTGGTTTCAACATTTTTCTTATTTTGATCAACACTACGGCGACTGTTAATCGGTCCCTCGCTTTTGAGAAACTGCCGCCAAGTATTGGAAACAGTATTACAATGTCGTTTACTAATTGGCATTATTGTTTGCCACGTTTGAATACTGCCTATTGTGTAGCGTCGGTATGAGCCGTTAGGAAGTGGTCTTTCTGCACATTTTTTGTGCCATATGTAGATGAGCTCGATGCTGAAAGCTACATGAGTGTATTGATCGGAATAGTGTAGTTGTTTGTTATATCGAAGTTTTACTCTCATTGTATGTATGAAATATCTCGTCGAGTCTGCATTCAACAAGTTCTATGATAAAAGCAGGCAGGTGAAACCACCTCTATTATAATGTCTCTTTAATACTGGTCCTTTGTATTCCGTTGCAATTTCCCTAAGCTGCAGTTTCAGATCTTATTTCGGGTAGAGTACTTCATATTTACCCGAATACGGCAAAGTGGAAAGGAGGATCTTTGAAGTGGACGGTTCCGGAATAATATTTACCGGACTTTCGATCACGACACTATACTTCTAGGCTCTAAATTAATATTGGATTACTAAAATCGCTCTGTAGTGCGGAATCAAAGAAATCTTGAACACATAATTAAGTTCATAAACTTTTGAACCTTGCTTTATTTATTAGAAACATCTCAGTTTCTTGTGGGTAGATATAGGTACCGACTCTATACATCGTTACATTCACTGCTTTCTAGATTGATGTCACAATTATAAAGGACAACCAATTTGCCTCTAATTACGGTCCTTTGTCCACGTTGTGTGTGCTCTTGACATTCGATGAAGCCATATTTGTTGATTGTTGAGCAAATATCTATAGTCTGTAGGTGTTAGGTGTTTGTAGAAACGATTGTCCGTTTTGTTGGCGTGTTAACAATAATAATTTAAAAATGTAGTATCGAACACTGTGCTAAATAATCTAATTTTCGAGGCTCTAGCTACGGGTATAAGTATTACTGAAAGTGTCAGTCTGAGTGTGGCTGTCAAAAACAATTAATAATTATGATTTACAGAAGTATAAATATTTAGTAAATAGCCGAATTAAATATCGTGGAAACCTTAATACATGAACCCAGTCTATTATTGTTCCACAGCAGGGCAAGTGCCTCTAACCTAAGGAGTACATAAAACGATAATGTGCCTGAAAGTTATTGAACCTTGCCCTTTAACAATAATGCACCTGAAGACAAGTGGCACCATGGAACGATGAATAAATAACTGCTTTGCGAAACGTGACCGCGATCCTCATAAAAATTTCATCC
The DNA here is from genome assembly GCA_949774945.1 of Hoplodrina ambigua. Classification (NCBI taxonomy): domain Eukaryota; kingdom Metazoa; phylum Arthropoda; class Insecta; order Lepidoptera; family Noctuidae; genus Hoplodrina; species Hoplodrina ambigua. Next base: position 5,168,406 of record OX458963.1, read on the forward strand.
ATTCACCTTATTGTATCGTAATGAAAGGTAATGACAGCACATGACTAGCTTACGTGTTAAAACTTTATACGATTTGTGGATTGTAGAGACATATCGAGTTATTTCGTTACAAAACGTAAGTGTCAATATTACGTACTGAAGTATGCATTTTATATTAAAGATAACTGAAACGTTCATTGCTATGCCCCAACATCAATCATGTTTGTAGCACTACTTTATTTACTTATTTCTACTAGTCAATTCAATTTAATTCTGTTCGTACCGTTTATTTCCTATTTCCGATTTGCGTAAATATGATTTAAAATACGGTGAGGTACGCTTGAAACACTTTTCAGCGTTATATATTTTCTTTTTTTCTGTTTTAAACTCAAGGGTTGTTTTGTTTATACAGAGTTTGAATTTACTTTATTTTTTAATAAGTTTAGCACCCTATTAGATATCTACTCAAGTTCTGCTCTGTGTTCAGAATATCAAAGGAGTCACAGACGGACTGATTGACGACGGGGGTCTTTGTAGGGTTTCCTTTAATATCAGTTTAGAAAAGATGCTAGCAATAAGTAAAGGTTCAATGTTCCATTTGAGCTATAGTACAAAGTTGAAAATATCGGATATATTTGTGCAAATATGTATTTATAAATTGGACAAAGCAAATCTTATTCTTGAGATGTATGTAATGTGTAGTTTTGAAAATTCAAAGAACATCATATTGAGATACTGAAAAAATCTTAGATTCTTCCATTAACCAGTGTCAAACAAAGCAAATAAAAAAAACGGAGTTAACTCAGAGAGGCTCAGTATTGACGGTATTTAGTTAATTAACGACGATTTAATTATTACAAATTTTAAAAATATTTTTAGCACTACTCTTTTCCTTAATTTTCAAAACACAAAAAACAAAAGTACTACTTAATATCATAAAATAACATTTTTCTACACTAAATAGTCGTGTAAACAATATTTCAAACTAAAAAGTAAGATAACTAAAAGTATTGCTAGCGAACAGAAGGTTGTATGCACTATGCGATTTCAGGCTTTCCATGCAACTTTCACGGCTATGTCCTAGTTACACCGACGACCCGGGACGTGCGGGACGGCTTTCAGGACCGGACCACTATTGGAACGGTGGAACTCAAAATTTTAAAACTGCATTTAAAACGTTCTTCATATATTGTTTTCTCTAAAAAAACATTATTTTATTTCCTTTTCTAACATTATCGGGCAGTGTTAAGAGTTTTTAATATAAGTTTCCAAATAATAGTTAGTGGCAGATTTGTGATAAACTATTAAAAAAAAAAACACATTATTAGATGACCCAAAAATGTGGTAAAATTATCATAAGTTGAGACAAAGATTGAAAAGGCGTGTTTATAATTTAAATCAAATCAACTCATAAATTTTACTGAATTAGTTTTTTATTATTTCTTCTTTAAACTTGATGTACCAATGTCTGGGTACTGCGTAAGTAACTAAAAACGATATTTTGTATCCTGTAGACAGAGGTGAACGAAATTAGGGAAATCGCTGACGAAAACTAAGTCCAACCAGTGAGAAAATGTTACTGTTAGCAGTATTAACGAAAATGGAGGACGTCATTTCCAAAGAAGAGGTAAATATGGAATGAGATCGAGACGAATTTCTATATTTGATTTAGCTATGTTTGGTAACATTGCTAAATCAAATATAGAAATTTAGTCTTTTTGTTTTTGGAAGAAAATTTAATTTATGTTTCTGATTACTCTATAGTTCTGGTTTTAATTTACTTTTTTACTCGTTTTAATTAATGTTGTACCAATGTACCTGAGTATATTGGCACAAAATTGATTGGTAGCTACGCGCTAGTTATCTACGGGTGGCGTGGTATGCATTGTATTTTTAATCGAAGTTATTGTGTTTATCCTATAGAATGTGTTTAACGATTCGACGGCAATTTCAATATTAAATGAACTCTATCATTAAAATATATATTTAGTCTAAACATTGTTAGTGAGGATCCGTCAATATGTCATGCGTCATAGTTTAGTTTTTTTATAATAAATGTTTAGTTTGTAAATATATCTAACTGCCGCGTTGGTCTAGTGGTCGCAAAGTACGACTGCTGAGCATGCCGTTTTAGGTTCGATTCCCAGGTCGGGCAAAGTGTTATTGGGTTTTTTAAACAGGAATTTCTCAGTAGCAGCCTCGGAGTCTGGATTTGTGCCCAGTTAGTGGCAATTGGCTCGCCAATGAGAACTACATTAGGCTTAAACATCCCTGGCGAAATGTAGGTGTACTAATGGGTACCCTACACCTCTGCCTAACCCTTCGAGGATTACAGGCGCGATGTTATGTTTATGTTGAAAAATAGTACTTATGTTAACTCAAGTATTGAAAAAACTATACTTTATTTTAGAGCTAAAGCTAGGTCCAAAATTGTATTTTGGACGAAGAATGGTTAAATAGAAATTGCGGTCCGTCGCCGTTTTGGTTCCGTCAATCCACCTTCTGTGGTTTACCCTGCATAAGTACTCGTATCAGACAGAATAGTGGTAGCAGGGTTTGCACTTAGCCTTTGCCACTCATGAAGGCTATTTCAATCACTGACCATGATGACGTTTGCACGTTGTTTGTTTACAATTACATCAAGAACTCTTGCTCTCAATAAGATATGTCACCCAGTATCAAGGCGGTTTCACACCATTGAATTATATCGCTCCACAAATAGAGTATTTATTACTTTGCAAAATGCATACACGGTCAGCGGAATTTCAATTCTCGCACGTCCATTCTTCGCCTTACTTCGCTGGTGTAAACCACCTTCACGCGATTTTCTATAACGCTAAAATAACGTGACCCTCGTTTGTGCCTGGATTCGTACTCATCAATGAAGACAGTACCTCTATTTCTTATGATTTTCCCCCAGCCAAGTACAGCGACGAACTATACAGTATGTTAAATAACAGTGGGCGCACCACAACAATTAAAAATATATATCACTATAGAAAAAGAAGTGATAAAATCCAAAAACGATTGTTGCAAAAATTACAACATTGTTAAAGAATTTGAAATATCCTGTTTAAAACTAAAATAGTGGCACCGAATAGTGCCATAAGCTAAGGTATAGGTAGGTATTCATAAGCTAAATTTTTCATCGCCTAGAGCTATCAAAAAATAAACTGATTATCCATAAAATTTGACCGTGTAGGTGTATTTACTCGCTGTTTTTTTAATAACCAACGCCAACGGCGAGTTTCAACACTGGATTATTTACTGAACCCATAGTAAAAGTTTGCGTTCCGATGTCTCTTCGACCGTGTATATTTCTGTCGGCCCGCAGCCATCATGTCAGTAACCACACAAATTGTTATTACAGTATATAGTTCAAAACTCAACCACACCACGGTCGAAGAAGTCAAATAGCAGGCTTTATAAATTAAAGAGCAGAAATAATGACTATGAGTCAATGAAAAACGAGCATCAAATGTGTATTTTTTGCTTTTCAACTGAATTTAATTTCATTTGCGAGAATGGTAGTGCACCTTTGAATTGAATACCAAGTTCTGAGATCTATGTTTACTGTATTAAAATCATAACTTGAAAGAACTTGTAGGTTTGTAACTTTTCAATTCATCTTACCAAGGTTATTCCGAGTAAGTATTCTCATTGCTAAGAGGAAAGGAAAGTACGAGTATTTTTATATAACTCAGATCACAATAACTAACTTACTTGTTTCTACTTTGCTTTTATGTACAATTTTTATTTTTTCTTTTTATGTTATGTGCGTCATTTTCACGAGAATAAACAGTTTATCTTTCTGTCTAAGAAGTTCTATCGCTCATAACTTTTTAAGTAGGTTCTGAAGTATCATTTAATTACGTAATTCCCGCTATAACAATATTGGGTTTTCTTTCGTTACGTGTTATGCTTAGATAGTTTTTATATCCTGACCTAAAGCTCTTGCAGCCGTGTAACATAAAGCAACGATTTGTTCCGTAAAAGCATTTTGAGTTCACGTAAAAAGATTGCTAGTACATACCTCTTTACACGAGCCAATTTTAATCTTAAATAACTGGCTCACGTGCCGTTCGTTTGTGGTTCGACACACTGATTCATACCCTGAACTTCACCCTTGAAAATACGAGTCAAAGACCAACTCATTGATTTCTTAGTTAATATCAATTCACAATGTTGTTAGAAAACAACAGTCAGCGATTATAGTAAATAATAAGATTCGTATATAATATCCGTCTGTTATCTCGCTAAATTGTTTGTTTATTTCATTATGTGAACAATATGTCAATGCGTAATAAGTATGTTTACAATTTTTAGACACAACTTTGCCTCCTACACACCGCTCGCTGCACACAAGACATTGAATGAATTAAATTCTGTTTTGTTATAATACATTTATGATACGAGTGAGGGAAGTTTGTCATTACGGTCTAGGCTGGATTGCGATATTTTTGGTATACAAACACAAAACTCTATGCCGAGATTTAAATAAAAAATCATCCATCACCGCACTAGTAGTAGTATAAATAGTGTAAAAGCACGCGTGCGTAAAACTTTTTTTCCTTAAAATTGATGTCATTTTACGGGTGTTGAAAACTCTACTCCATATTCCCGCAAATGGAACGGATGATTGATGGAATAGATGGTTGTCCATGAATCATTGAATATAACTGTCAAAAATGTTTTTAGGACTTAATTGATCAATTACTTTTAGTCCCGGCGACGCCTGCAGTTTAAACCTTTGTGAGACTTTTTTCTTAGGTAATGAAATAAATAAGATAAAATTAATAAATAGTAATTACTTGTACTAATTCACGACGACACGGTTGGTTCAGTGGCTAAGCGATGGGCTGCTTGCTGCGCTGCGTGTCACGCGCTCATTTCCCTAACGGAGCAAATATTTCTATGGCCTTCAGGTAGTTATTTCGGGTCTGGTCGTTTGTGTACTCAAGTTTATATGTTTATAAACGTACCCACGATACAGGAGATATTCCAAATGAGAAGCAACAGAAAAAAATTAGATTCCTTAAGATAATTTCTTACCTCATTCAATTAATTTAATTGCAGTAAAGCCAAATAAATCTTCAGTATTTTCAGATATACGCCAAGTCTCAATACTTACTAACTATTTATCTACTGAACGCGAAGTAATTGCCTTCTGACCTCACGATCCTATCAGCAAAAGATTCTCTATGGAGCTAAAAGTCAAAGGCAAAAACATTTATTTAAATTAAAATATCATTGGTGATGAATTGACTTGGAGTCAGTTAATCAGAACTCACAAGTCGTGTTTGATTTTACATATTAAATATGTAGACATTTATGTAGATTCTTTGTGCGCTCTATGATACGTTTCATCACAACTATTTTTTGATACCCTATGCCCTTTTACCTGACTGGAAAAGGAAGAGTATTAAGTTCAACAGTCATGCATTTTCGACCATTATTTGAGTTGTCCTTTGATCAGTTTCGACGCAAAGAGATCTCGGCAACCAAAATGTATTCTTTTCAGAATACTGAATGTCGAATTCAGTATTCTGAACAGAACATCTTCTGCAATTTTGTGCATTTTTAATTCTTGTATCATGTTTTTCTTTTGATTGCATCTCATAGACGGGTATTTTTAATATTATTTTAAGACCATATCTAAATGATGGGTACCTTGTGGTCAATTAATTCTCTTTCAGTGTTATGGATATGTTGTGTTTGACTAAATCAACGTATTGAAGCAGCACGTGTAAAGGTGTGACGTTATCTGCAAATCCAAACAACGATAAGCTTATTTCATTACAACTAATCAACAATACCTATGTGCACTTGTGTGCACATAGTAGACTGTTTTATCTTGAAGGAATGAATTATACGTTATTATGCATAAGGTCACGCGAAAGGTGTTGACCATCTTGATTCATAATTTCACAATTATTAATTGTACGTTTGATTCTATTATATTGCTGTTATATTGCTTGTGTCCATCCAGTGTGTAAAATAACGTCGTATATTGGTTATAATGGAGGTAGTTTAAATGTTGCAGTTAAAAAATAAACACACATAACATCATGCTTATAATTCCCGAGGGGTTAGGCAGAGGTGTACTATTAGTACACCCACTACACGATCGAGGCAGTCAGTTAATTAAAACGATTGAAAGATTCCCCTTACCTTCTAAACATAAAATAAATTTGTAGAGAAATCATTGCATATTTATTTTTTTGCATTTGCAATGTGCAAATACTGGTAGATAGATTTTGGTTTAATTTTCGATACCTACATATTCCACATGGTCTGGTCAGTCTATAGCAACCATTATACCAGCTTGCCTTTAGTTACACTTAAGTTCAGGTGAGCGAAGCCGCGTGCACAGCTAGTTTATAATAGAATGCACCTGACGAAAATCGATCGCCAGGGAATTTGAACGTCAATAACTGTACGTGCTGGCATAAGCTTTCGAGCGGTCAAGTATCCCCACATCCATTAGTGGCATTCCTATTCATTTTATTGACGCTCCATTCCTTGGCAAAAGGAAACTGACATTACCTAATTAATTATTGAACTAATTAATATCCGATGAAAGAATGAATTGCGTCACAAAATTCACATGACCAGTCGCTGTAAGTTACCTAATGAAATTAGCACATTTTCTTTATTTACGTAGTGATGCCAAAAATAAACATCGTAGAGTTTGTTTATAGAGGTACCTACATATTGAAAACATCATAAGATCACAAATAAACAATGCAAGTATTATCACGTATGTAAACATATTATTACGTTCCTATGATTAAGTATTCTATTCCTTATTCCTACAGAAGTAAAATTATAGTTGTATGTAAGTTTCTTGGTTTAATAACAATCTAGGTTATTAAAATCACATTTGATTTAACTATGAAAACATCACTAAAGCTTTAAAAAACGTACGGTGCAGTGCAGTACACGTTTAGAAATAAACTCCGATTTTTATTACAATTATTCTACAACAACAAAAGTTTTTACAAATCTGGACCCCATAATGACGAACTGCGCCAATATTTGATAAAATTGTAGTGTCCATCAAGACATAGGCATGTGGATAGTTGTTATTGATACTAGTATGACAACATCTACTAGAAATTGAACCAATAAAATCAGTTCACTGACAAATATCCATAGTATCCATAATTATATTGTTTCTTAGAACTGCGTGTCACTGTATTTAATTATTGAAGCGTATGACATATTGGCAGACGCAACGCTATCGCAGTACCCGCGACCAAACAAGGCTGCTGGGTGCCGGTTTCCATACATAGGATTGGATAAGCATCGCAGAAGTTACAGGCGCATGAGACGTTTCAGCTTTGCTTTTGCTACCATTTATGTACAATCAAAAAAACAGAAAGTTAGTTAGCCACCCAATAACATAAAAAGTATTTTTTATGGTAATTCTTTTTAGACATAATAAGGTAAAAATTGAGACAAATCACATTGACATCTTCATTTACACAAAATTTACATTTTCGGTTCTTTGAAAAAGTAACATATAAATAAAATGAACAAAAGTATGATAAATAATTTCGATTAATCATCGATATTCCGATTAACCTTTGTACAGATACACAGATAGACACAATAGTTTCCTATTCACCAGCAAATTGATAACGTAGAGCTACGTACTTTAATTATACCAGTAATTGTTTGTTGTGGAAATTTCTGTTCTCGGTTTAATTTTGTACTGTAGACAGACTTTTCCATGTCAATTTTTCACACTAGGTAATCGAATTTTCTCCTCTGATGAGCAGTTTAATAATTGTATTGTTTTTATTATGTGTTTACTCCAGGTGACAGTACTGGGCATTTTCGATAATTGAAACATTTCACTTCGTTCCTTTTTACTGAACATACTAGCTTTTCCCCGCGACTTCGTTCGCGTAAATGTCGGTTATTGTGGACGCAGACGAAGTCTCAGAATAAAATGTAGCCTATGTCATTCCTTGGTGTTATTCAGTCATTACTTAGCCTGTACCTAATTTCATAAAATTCGCTTCAGTGGTTTCGTTGTGTTAGTATGGATACATAAAAACGCTTTCTATAGAGGTCGTTAAAAAAATTGACTGCAATGATCTTGACTCTATAATAAAAAAAATAAAATGTATATAACATATTATAACTTGTATGTACCTATCAGCTGATTGCGGTACCGCACAACTATTAGAAGATGATTGAAAGGAAGGAATCAAAGGGGGTCGCCCCCTTTCAATTCCAATCATGTTTTCGATATCGAGGTCGATAGGTCTTGTGCTCGTTAGTAAGCGCATACAGCGGCTGATCGGCTGCTTTACCTTTGTAACGTGAATTCTGAGATTAAACGATACAAGACACTTGCAATAAGTGAAGGATTTGTAGTGTCCAAGAGAAAGAAAACCTCATCTCTTTAACAGTAACTAAAGAATAACGTCTCTGGCTTGTTACTTACGTTTTTAGTTCTACCCATTCTGGCTGTACCATTCGCTTCTATCACTTGTTGGGGCTGTATATTGCAGTAAATCAATCTTCAAACCATGAGTTTCGTGTGCAAAAGATCTATGTTAGCCTTTTATAAATTTCTTACACACCAATTTTTTTAGACAAGTTTTAGATTAGTCAGTTGTGGTTGGTTGACTGATTATCAATAACCAACAGCTTACGTGCGCTTGGCAATTTGTCACATTAGTTTTTCGTTCAAGAAACATCGATTATTCCAAGTTTCAAAATGTTTTATTACATAACATCACACCTGTAATCCCCGAAGGGTTAGGCAGAGGTGTACCCATTAGTACCTACACCCACATTTCGCCAGTTATGTTTTTTTTTGTAATAATGTTTTATTAATTTCATTAAAGAACAATAATTATAGCTTATAACCTTTCCTTAACCGTCTTGTCCCACTTGAAAATTAATGTTGATTTAAAAACAAAAGACGGAAAACAGTTTCGTCAATATTACTGTCACGTTAACAATTGAAGGTTTATGAATATTATTTGTAGATATGTGATACAGGTCCGTTCTTAAAAAAACAAGGAAAATAACCAAAATCTTATTTAAGGTTTAAGTTTCAGTCAGTCAAAAGTATAAAATAAGTTAATGGCTTATGTAATCGGGGCTACAGGACTGTGACGTGGCTCCACAGTCGGACTACGGCCTATCAGAGTCTTTCATCCAAATTCTAACAGCAGCTCCCCAGATAGTTTTCAGATATTATCCAGGTGGGCTGGATGGGAATGTTTGAGATGTTCATCTGGCAATGCATCTTTCACAAATGAGACCAGGAATACCAATAAATAGTATAATGATGTGTCTAAATGCCAAGGATAAAACTGCCATCCGGGAACGTTCACTAGTGAACTCAGCAGAGTCGAACAAAACCATGTTTATTCAGCGTGGTTACCACAATAGTTTCAAACATCATTCATCCTTGGTATTATTCGTTTTACGGGCTTTCAATAAGACAGGATTTTATTAAATTTCCCAAGACTCTCTAGCAAGTCAATGGAAAACATCATTAGGCGCAGTTAAGCCAAATTAAATTTTGCTAATCGATGAAGTGCAATGTTATTGGCGTATAAATGCAAATTCTTAAGTGTCTTAGCTGACACTGTCTGTGGACTTTGCCCGAAACGTGATCATTTTTTTATACGTTACACATGTTAAGGTCACACGATACCTTCGCTGCCTGTTAAGGCACGGCTATATCTAAAGTCCGAAAACCTGTATATCTATGTTTGTACCACGCTCTTTGAAACACGTTTTTATCCTACACAGACGAACGTTCTATATAGCTAGGCCATTGCGGGCTTCTTTTGATACAGTCGGATCGAAATAATTCGAACACAATCGAACAATGTCGCGCGCGACTAATTGCTGGTGTCGAGCAACACCGTCATCGATGTAAACCATTGTTCATTGATCCTGTGTTGCTATGCAGGCGCACATTTCACGATTGTATTGAGGAAAAGTTGCGTACTTATACGTAGGGTCTTTTAGCTCTGTTCTAGTTTCGGTTTGGCCACGTCTTTATAGCCGACCGTACTAACGCTACGTTAACTATTGATTGCTTTTGATACAAACAAAAAAGCTGTCTTAGGTCTGTTTCCCGGGAAGAGAAATTATTAATTCATAATATCACGACTGTTTTCCCCGAAGGGTTAGGCAGAGGTGTACCCATTTGTACACCCACATTTCGCCAGTTATGTTTTTAGTCCCAAGTAATAGGGGGCGAGCCTATTGCCATCAACCGGGCACAAATCCAGACTCCGAGGCTGCTACTGAGAAATTCCTTATGGAAAAACCCAATAACACTGCCCGACCTGGGAATCGAACCCAAGACCTCATGCACAGCAGTCGCGCTTGCGATCACTAGACCAACGAGGCAGTCAATTCAAAATTATTAATTCTTTCTACATTATTCTACTTACATAAATAATAGTTAAACTTGAAACTATTGTAATACATTATTTCAGTTTACGTCAGCCAGTATAATACCTGTTATGTGATCAATACCAATCATAGTACATGAATCAAAGAATTAAGTACCTAAAAGGAATCCCCCCCCCCCATAAAGAGTATTAATTGTAGTCAATGAATATGTATAAATAATGGGCGTTAGAATTAAACCAAAAAGACCATTTTGAATAGACCTCTATTAAACAGCGCTTTTCGTTTATTACTCTAGACGTTAGTGGAAAAAAGAAGGAGGTGAGGTCGTTTTAAAATGGCCGCACGCACTGATGACACACGTCACGCATACGTCACTTGACATTTAAACAGCTGTTATTTATTACACACCACATGACTGTAGTTGCTACCTCAAGGATTATACTTTTACTTTGTAAAGGTTCCATGTTCGTTCTTCGGCCGCGTTGTTAGTCTTGTAGTTTTCTCGACTTAGAAAAAACATGCATAATGCTTACCTTTCACTAAACACTACTTTACACCTTCACCCGTAATTCACTAGTGTTTGATGGTGTCCGGTTATTTACAAATTCAAGTACAACACACAAGATATATGTAGAACAAATACTGTGACCCATTTCAGCTTACTTTTTGATGTTTCTCAACACTACTATAATTATCTCTTTCCAATTCATATCGTGTTTGCATTTTAAAATTAGCATGAATATTTTAAAAAAATGGAGTTTCGACCTTCACTTTTCAAATTACTTCACTTAACAAACTTTACTTGGTAATTTTTTTTCTCTAAGGTGTGGCAGTGAAACCGGCTTATTCTGACGTCATTCAATGTATGTATTTCCTACATGGCCTTCTATGATGGATCCTTATGTAATGAATTAATGACGTAGTCAGACGACAAGGAGGAAACACGGGTTTATTCGAAAGTTCTAGACACTTATAGGTGCTTGCTTTTCTATCTACTGTATTGCCGTTTGTTCGTGAGGCATTGCTGTTATGGATAAGGTCGATCGGTGTGATGTTTGATGATTTTTGTTAAGTAGAGCCACCTAACTAATATAAACGATGTATTTCTGTTAAAAGTTAGTAAAGTTTTGAGAACTTGTAGGTACCAACGGGCACTCGATAAAAATGATTTTAAAATCAAGATAAAAGCGTTAGTAATAAGCGCCATTTAAATAGAATATAGAAATCTCAGTGTTAACTTTTCATATTCATCAATTTCTAAACACCCACACCCCCGCAATAAACAACAGCTAGTACAGAACAAAATAATTGTTATACCAGAACTAAAAATCCCTGGCGGGCGCTCCATTCAGGTGATCGCGTTCGAACACCATTCATGCAAAATTTTATGATTAATCCGCGACAGTAGACTTCACTAATCTGGTTGTAACTGGTTTGTTGGCATGTTGCCGAATAAAGGTGACGTCACTTTAAACAACACTGACTGGCCGTCCGACGAGACGAGATATTTGGCGCGCGGCGCGTGGTTAGAGCTATAGACAAAGGCCCGTCAAGAGACGCAAATCCTGCCGAAACACATTTAAATCGTTTATTAAGTAGAGTCTGGCACAAAAGACAAGCCTGAATAAGCTGAGGTATCTGCGGATAGTTTAAATAAATGGTTACTGTATTTGACATACAATAATCAAAATATTGACATAATAAAATATATTAGCAATGACAATAGGCTCGCCCCCTATTACATGGGACTAAAAACATAACTGGCGAAATGTGGGTGTACTGATGGGTACACCTCTGCCTAACCCTTCGGGGATTACAGGCGTGATGTTATATTATGTGTTATGTCATGTTTAAAATTTAAAATATATTATGGCGAGTGGAAAATCCATAGTAAGTAAAATAGGACAAGTTTTAATAACGTAAATTCGTTATTTTGTTTTAATAGAATATTATATACGTACATTCATTATATTCTTTAAATAGAATATTCTTAACTAATCTCAACTGGTGATGTAAACCTACACAATAATGTAAGACTGGTGTTATAAAACACCACCTATTGCTATTTTAATAACGATTTCCTCAATTCAACTTATTTTTATCCGTTGAGTCTGGAAATAAATCTTTTTATATTATAAAGAGTGAAACATCGCACAAGTGCTGCTCCATATATCCGATCATGTAGGTGTTGCACTTTTGTATAGAACAGCTGTATTTCTTTCTTCAAATACATTGACAAAAAAATTTATCGCTCGCCGAATTCATGGTAAAACTTTTCATTAGGGTATCCCGTCCACCCCGTGTTTACAATTCCATTATCACTATTCTAATTGTTTTCACTCCAATAAAAACATGATTTTTATATCTACATAATTACTTAGAATTACTTCTTAATTAGAACACAAAAATATCTGACGTATTTAGTTCTAATTGGCAGATTATGCATGCATGTAAGGTTACGTACGTTTTCAATCCATGCGTTTTGTTTTCAATCCATGCTCCGACGTTCACGAGAACAATTGATTACTTCATCATGTAGTAGGTCACTCACAATCTTCATAGATAATTTAAACGTAGCAGGTATTTCCAGTATCAACTGATAAAATATTTGAATGGTTTCCTCCATTTACACCAGCATAATGTTACATCTACCAAACAAGAAAATTCCAAAAGAAAACAGCAGTAGAAACCTAGCTATTTTCATGTTCTACCGACATTTCTAAATTAAACGAACACGTGCACGCTTGCTGCATTCAATAAAAAATCGTTACCAAATCTTATCGCATAAATCATATAATATAATACTGTCGTACCAGACGTGACAGCCTATAAATAAATGACCTTGAAAAGGAATGTCCCCGATTTAGATAGCTTTTTGACGAATTAGCCAGAAATTAATCCAGTGACAACCTAACCACTAGCCTACAAACTCATCCCGGATCTAAGGACCGATTGGTTCTTAGTTCTTAGTCCTTAGATCCGGGATGAGTTTGTAGGCTAGTGGTAATTCTTACTGAGTTACTTAAAATAAAAGTAAATGAATCTAGCAAACAAATGTGTTCGTTTCTCGTGTATATGGCGACATAGATGATGATTAATATCGTTAAGCTTGGAAAGTTTCTGCCTGTAGAAATAACAGCATAATATACGTAGGTTGTATTAGAACAAACAGGTGGCTTAGCTCGAGAAATATTATGCTCCATAATATTCCTATCTTATAGACTTATATAGCTCGAAAACTGCTGTTAGAATCAACATTAAATGTTGCAGTTTGCCTTCATAATTGCTGTAAGTACGCTCTTTCGACTTATAAAGTAAAGGTATATGTTGGTGCAATCTTTTGTACTAGAACTTTGATTCCGACTTTACTGAATTCTGCACTGAATGTTTGTTTACACCTATCGTATTGTCAGCTAGTATTTATGAACATTGGACTTGGATAGTTGACCTCAAGGAATACCTACATTAATAAAATATTTTGTAATGATAAGATGAATCTTTATCTCAGCTGCCTGATCTTTGACTGTGTAGTTTACACAACCAGAATTTATTTCTGCGAATTTTGTTTTAGTATTTACCTTTAATTTTGTATACAGTCACATACCTAATTGAACGTAGTTACTATATGTATGTACATAAAGTATATAAATATATTGTATTTTGTGCATGGACAGGTATTATTAAATTCTTACCTTATTCAAAAATTAGTTTTACGAGGAGATACAGAATGCCTGAGGTCCTAGTCTCAATGCTGACTAAATTGGAATAAAATATCTCAATTGACTTAGTCAGAGCACAAAAGGCCACTAGGTATCTGCGGAACGATATTCCCGGCTTTTAAGCTTTCAAGAGTTTAATATAGGTAATATTATATTTTATATAAAACTCTCTCATCCACGGTTTCTCGGAATAAAAGTATGTATGTGACAAATTGTCAAGCACGCGTGTGTTAGGGACTTGAGATCAATTTTCCACCATTTTTGAGTTTTTCTTATATTGGGCTTATTACCTACTCTACACATAGGTATCATCATCATCATATCAGCGGAACGACGTCCACTGCTGGACATGGCCACCCCTAGAGATAACTATAATCACCGGTCCTGCTACACATATCAATTATATAAATAGCTTCGAGAAATGGTTTTATTACCACATATATTATTATAGAGCTGATAGAATTAGAAATTAATAAGAAAGAACTCGTGTCAATACTATTACTAAGTTACTATACATATTACTACACTAGTACATCATATCACACACATCTATTGTCTTCTACATCTATTGTTTGGCACTAGTGTGCCAAACAATGGGTGTTTGGGGTTCTACAATAAAAAAAAATAGCGTGATTATACTCATTACTCATTAGAGTAGTTTAATACAGTTGACAATTAAGTATCTTGATTTATTCGTCAACACGAAAAGCTGCCAACAATTGTGACAATCTTGGCAATTTAGCAAATGTACTCCTAATCCGGACATACAATTTTATGGTTTAACCTCAGACAAGAATTAGGAGTAAAGTAGTTAAGAACTTAATGAGATCAAATGTCAATCGCTTTATGTAATTTTATATTGAACTAAGTAATTAGTTTAGCTATCAACTCCATAAATGATTATTTCACAAGTGTGAAACCTAACCATTTAGGCTCTTCTCAAATGAGAAGAGGTTATAATTAATAATGATGATGTTACTCGCGTATAGAAAAGCCAATGGGTTCGTATTTTTGTTCGAATGCAATAAGCGACGTAATGAAACATGAATGCATTACAATTGAGATTTAATCATGTGGCCACCACAAAAGTAGCCTATTATGTTTGTGGTCAGGTGTGAACTGGATCATATTAGTAGTCACTCGGCTGAGTGAGTTCGTCCAACTGTTTTTAGTGTAGGAGTTTTTGATCAAGCCTTACAGATCAAATGAGCTCTATTTAGCCTGGTCAGCCCAAACATACCTACTACAAGTTTATACGAGACGATTGAAATTATTTTAACTGTAGGAATCCCCTGTAGAGTACCTACTTACTTATGCACGTAAAACATGTTACGAGGATGCCATAATGTATAATTAAATTGTTTGGTGATAAACATTTATTACATAGTAATTTTATCTATTCTTTATTCAGAATGTCTCCTATACATATCAGGTAAATTACATGTAACGTTGCTATGAATAGGCGTGCCTTTAACATTTAGTGATGTAGTCTAAAAGCAATAGAAATCACCAATCAACTAGCCGGTCAAGCAAATGGCAGATTTACGAGTAGGCACAGCAAGAAAACAATACACCCTAGGTAGCTCAAATCAGTCCTTTCTCATTGACCTAAGGTCTGTTATCCAAAATCCAAAGGTAAGTTCCTATATCGGTAGTTGTAGGGACAATCCCCGTAGGTCTTCACTACTTTTGTCGGACAAGTTGCCTGATGCGATAGTTGTGTGAAGCCGATTATAACCAAATGATCATTTGTGACCTGCCTTTCTAATGGTAAGGTGGTTTTATCGTAAGTTGATCGCCACTTTTGCAGAAGTTAAAACACGAGAACGAGGACCTTCCAGGCAAAACTAATTTGACGTCTAAAATAAGTTCTTATCTTTCACCGTCGTTTTACTGCCTGTTCGTAACTGATGGCAATTTTCCAATTTTATATTAGTTTGTAATCAAGGAAATCGGCATCAATTTCTTCACTGTCCACATAATCTAGCTTTCATAAAATCCTTATAAATTGATTTATTTTTCTATGTAATTAAACGATATTCATACTGTTGCGATACTGGAAACAAATTAATAAATCATATTTCAATATTTCTGATTACTTTCGATATTTCACGCTAACTTCACTGTACCTGAATACCAATAGTAGAGTATAGGTACAGTTATCACGTTGTTCCAAGTTTATTGAGGCAATAGCGTTTGCGTTTGACAGGGTTTATGGCTTATCTCGAGTGTTGACAACACGTGTTTCATTCACTTGTGTAATTACTGGATATTAAAAATGTTTCAATACATGTATCAACATCGTGGCCTATCCTTAAGCCCACGTATTCTGACATTGCAAAGGCTTGGAAAATGTAAATGCAAACTCTTTATTTTGACATAACTCTTACTTAAATACCAGTATCTTAGATTAAGTGAACTTCGTCTACATATCGGAAACAAAAATGTACTCAATTTTATAAAAACTCGTACTTTCCTGGTTGATTACCAGAATAAGCGAATCTTTGTCATAATAATGGAAAATATCTAAATTTGAATACCATGAGTAAGATTTTTTTTTGTATTTCTTAAGCAGGTTATGAGAACCGCTAGCCAGATTCCACTGCCAGGGGTGCCGAGGGAATAAACTGCAATCAATGTTATTATTCTATAATTAACACATAGTGCTATGTGCGATAAGAATACCTACGGCGATCTGTATTGTAATATGTCTAAGTGAGAGTGCAATTGAATGCACTATGGACGTCCCAAAGACAGTCTAACCTTTGCTGAAAGAGACACCATCATGATATTATGCTAAAAGGTACCTAACCTATTTGGATACAAAGTGCTGGTGCAAAAATATAGCGTACGGTATCAACGGTTCTCGGTAAACGTCCCGAAATCTGGTGCTTTTTTCTACCAATTTTACCGCGCTTCCACCACAAAACGAGCTCAAAAACGTAAAAGCTCCAGATAATCTAGTTGAGAATGAGTTTCCAGTCTAGTTAAAGCCCTTATGGGTTAGTTGAAATTTAAAACTAGGTCATAAATGTCGTGCATGCAATAATGGTTGGAAGCATTTCGCTTTTGCATAATCTAAGCTAGATTTAGATTTTGTAGGAACCCATCCATCATACTTTTTATAGACAATGATTTATTGGCTGATATTATTTACGATTAAATAATACAAAACGTTAAAAATCATAACTTACTTATCTTTTTTTCCATTGTGTCTAAACCAATGTGGGTGAACTAATGGGTACGTACACCTCTGCCTCCTAACCCTTCGGGGATTACAGGCGTGATGTTATGATGATGTGTCTAAACCAGATGAGGTTGCCTTAACAAGTCCCTGTTAATAAAATATTGCCAGTGTTTTGGTGGAGGTAGGTCTCACTTTCTTCAGACTTTTATTTTTTAATTCTAGGCATTCCTTCGCCGTTGTTCTTTGGTGGACTTCACCAAAGGAATGGCAAGAAATAACCCCCAACCCAAATTTTATAAAATGGCCTATGTTCAGAACCTATTTGATATTACTTCCTACATTATAATTCTATGTAAATAAAATATCATTCGTACTGGTGTGGCAACCTTATCATACAAATGCTCTTGAAAGAATTCAATGCTTATACTCGGAGCGGAAGAAGCCTACCATTACAAAACAATGCTCGAACAATTCTGAGTAAGGAAATATCAACACTTACAATACGATTTCTACAAAACAATTTAGTGTGCCATAACTCGGCACAAACAAATGTTGCTTTACTTCTGCTAACATAGTTCTGTTGATAAACATACTTACACAGCAGAATATCATTCGGAAATGCACAGGATATAACGCCATACATTGCGGAACCCTAGCTGCAGAATAATATTCAAACTCGGGCACAGGACATTTTGTTGAAAAAGATGGCATATTAATGAAGCATATTTCAAACTGCGAATTTACATTAATTTACTGGTTATGTAGAATCGCAAATATTTTTTTACAATTTCGTCAACTTATTTTTATGACAAATTCGATTACTACTGGAGGTCACATAATTATAATCTGAAAATAATTTTACCGTGGTAAGGTACTATCTTGTGGAGCGATCGTTGCATAAACAGTTTTAAATAGTGCTTATAATCAACTGAACACAAGCTATGGTAAAATTATACTAAAAAAGAAACAACTCTACAGTAACAGCGAGACATATAATGAACATTTTTTTTATAAATGCTAAGATATTTCTGATTTTCTGTTACCACTGCCCACCCGACTCAGGCACGACTCTACTAAACCGATTTCAATGAAATGTTTACATATTTAAATCATATCAGATTTAATTAAAAGTTGGTATACATTAATTTTATTTACGTGTTAACCTAAAATAACATTCGCGAATTTGGGTGATGGGCCACCGCGCCCACGACGATGGATCCGCGCTTACACGATCTAAGTACTGACTACAGATACCACATTGCTCATAAAGCCAGCGCTTTTGTAAACGGCGCAGGTGTAAGTGTCCATAATATTAAAACTACGTAGAGAAACTGATAACGTTTTTTTTTTTTAAAAAAATGGTTCCTTTTCCGCCATGGGTGTAAACATTATGCATATTTATTCCTCAAAGTTCGCAACATCCGTGGTCATTTTAAAACAATCATTACCTACGACCGAAAAATACACTGCGACCTTGCTTATGGCATGTCATTCTGTCGAACATATTTTACCTGTTTCTTGCGCTCACGCTGTCTGTAATTTCAGTCACTGGTCGTTCATATATATATTTTATTGAATTTTTGCCGATGTTTTCACAAAATATGTACATTATATACAGGGTAATTGAAAATTTACCCGAAACCTAAAAAGGGGGCATTGGACTCATCATTATGAAAAACTTTTACTATGGAACCAACCCTGAAATCATGAAACAGCTGATACATTACGATCTTGTTTCGGTTTCAACGACGTCACGTCAACGTCTGTGGGTCTTCCGCAATCCGCATAGCAACTCTTATAAGTACTTATTTTAACCCTGAGCAGCAACCATTCTTGTTCGCCGGAGCGGTATCGAATGTTACTTCTAGGTATATATGGCTCACGGCCCGGCCTACACATAGGAACGTCAAAGCTTGGTTTGTCTTTTGGTCGAAGAAATATAAACGTCTACTTTAATTGTGGTTAGCTATATTGACATATAGGTAGAGCCCACATTATGGATAC
This sequence comes from Hoplodrina ambigua, assembly GCA_949774945.1. NCBI lineage: Eukaryota > Metazoa > Arthropoda > Insecta > Lepidoptera > Noctuidae > Hoplodrina > Hoplodrina ambigua. Next base: position 5,187,693 of record OX458963.1, read on the forward strand.
ATTGCAAATGTTCATACACTTCAACCTACTTAAAATTTAATGGATTGAAATCATATCGTCTGTGCAATATTGGGTACTTGTACGACAAACGGTTTGTTGCCAACCACGGATGTCGGGTATATTGTTAAATTACGTGTGGGTGTACGATTTTTCTTAAACCTTTATTTATATTATGGGTAACTTAGTTATTGGAAAAGAAAGTCACTGTAAGCACGTTTTTGGCCCACTGTTAACTTTCAACTAAAGCCAATACTTATACTATACATTACCCATACAAGGTTACCGATAAAAATAATATATCTTTTATATCTATGCCTGTTATCGTTTTCGAGATTATTCTACGTCCGGGACCTAAGCGTAGTGGTTGGTTAAAACAGGTCTTTGCAGTGCGAAAAATGTCAACGATTAATCGAATTGTAATAGTTGTAACTTACATATGTTCTGAGTAATGATTTAACTTTACGATCTTATGTTACGAGTGATGCTATTTCTCGACTATTATCTTCATAACTTGCCTTAGTATGAGCTGGATATGAAAGCTCGTTCTTATGCTCGTTTTAAACAGATTGGTATGGCGTGATTAGAATTTTCATCAAGCCATCATCCATCGAAACTCGGTTCTCTTAACTCAAATCACAATCGAAAATTCCTGAGACGATCGTAGCTATAACATCGACTCTCCTTTCAACAAACAAATGACAGTTCCACATCGCAGCTTATTCAATACTCATCATAACGTTCGAACATCTAGAAGTTATTTAACAACTCAATACTAAATGGCTAACAAATAAATACTATGGACCAGATGATTTGACGTCAGCCGCACTCCGTCATTTTATTATCAACACGTACCTACTTCTAACATAACATTTGATAACTAAATTACAGGTGTGACGTTAAACGTGGGGTCAATTTCTTTAGAGCCGGTATTCTTTTGACAAATTAAATAATTTGGTATCCCTTAGCCGTATCAAGAGTCTCGTAAAAAAGAAATAAAATCGTAGCTTATCTCTCATCGCATCATTATCATGATCCAAAGTCTGACTCCATCTACTGTTGGTCATAGGCGTCTCCTTGACACAGTGTCGTTAATCTTACGAGCAATAGACACTGATTTTATGGAACGGTGATTTGAAAAGGAGCACTCGAATTATGAAGCACCACATTAGATAATACCTAAATTAAAAAGTGAACGATACCAATGGCTGTAAATAAAATTAAAGGATGTCATGACAGTGACACATTGTGCTAAATCCAGAGCAACAACACGTAAGATTGAAGGATGGGGATAAAAGACATGACTATGCCTTTAAAGAGTACAGAATGAAAAAGAAATGCCTTAAATAATTTTATAATTGTTTATTTAAAGTTAAGTTTGGTTCAAATCACATCAAATCAGCATAGTTGAGGTCTAATTTCTTAACACATTCTTGTAGCGCGCCTGCACGGCCACTTTCACCCATTCACCTTCGCTCACATTGCTAAAATACCAACGCTGAGTACGGTTGCTAACCAGCACCGCTGTACCCTGCCCTATCGCAAATCACTATACGTATGGGGCGAGCCCCCAGTGAACTTGTATGTCGACCTGAACGCGCCTTCATTATCAGCTGTTTTTCTGCCCGTACCAGTGTATCCAAATTCCCGCCGATTTCACTGCACGATCGGGTCCGCCAGCGATACTGAAAGCGTACGATACAAACCTTGGTATCGGCCTGCTATTCGTCGACTACACCAAACCGGTGGCACGCGGTTCTCTACCCGATCACAATGACGAAACCGTATCGTTCGTCGTGCGGTTCACGTCGAGTGCTCAGTGTGAGGCAGTCCGTTGGCCGAGTTAGACGCGTGGTCGTTATTGCCCTAGCCATACGCACACTCGAATTAATTATACGATCTGATAAAGTTCCAAAGAAGAAAATCGTCTGTGATCTTAATATTAAATAGTTTAATTATATTTATCTTATTTACAAAACTGTAAACTAGATAAAATGTCTCTGGAGATGGAAGACTTATCTGTGACCACCGGCGATGTCTTCGAGGATTTCCTGATCGTCTTTCGTCGTTGTTTGGCAAAGGTAAATGCATTCTAAATTCGGTTAGCTAGGGCAGCTGGTCGAGTCGATGCCAGTTACTAAATACGTTGCGTTGGGAACGGGTCCATAGTTTCTTCTTATACTTTTGCACTGATGGATATGGAGTCTTACGACGGCGCTTGGGAATGGATTTTGAAGGTACGATCTAGCCTGTCCATTCTCAATAGTTTACATAAGTGCTTGCAATTTGGAACGTTTTCAAAAGTTCAGAAATTAAATTTAGTTTTGCGAGTAAGAAAAATTTCATATGTCCCGCTATTCGGAAAGCTTGCTGTCTCTGTCCCACCCGATATGCGCGGTTGGGAATATCCATTAACGGCATAAAGCGGGAAACACGTGTCATGACGACAGCGTGGAGTTTGGTTATAGCACTTTCGGGTTTTTAACTTCTGACCGTTTGATTAAATATGAGTCATACGGTACCTGTATCGTATAATAAATTACAAGTTTTTTAGTCTCTAAATCATAATTTGCTTCTCTTAAGTTTAATAAAAAAGATATACCTAGTAATAACGTTAAAAACTTGACATATTTACAGTGCTGATCTTAATAATATTCTTCCAATTCCTATAAAGCGTTATGCTTTTGTATTATCGTACCTTTATGTATTTTGACAATGCGAACGACAAAAACTATAGTCCAATATCAATACTTTCCTGTTCCTCAGTTGGATTTCTTGCCTGTTCCGTTATTAGACTCTATTCAAAACCATACATCTCTCTTCCCTCACCAACATGGATTCAAGTGCGAAGTCATATTATCAGAAGTATCAGCCGAATCAGGAATTCCGCAAGGGACCCTTAGGCTCGGTACTTTTTTGGAATAATTGTTCTCTTTCTATAGTGAGGGCAGTAAGGTCTTTCGACCCCACACACCCTAGTGTCAGAGTTTCTCAACCGCCTCAAGGGCCTCTAATATTTGTTAATGATCATACTTCGCAAATTCCATATTGTTATAACCATCCCCAAAATAATCTTGAGAATATAAACCGCTGGTGTACCTATCATGCAATGATCCTAGCCGCCACTAAATGCCATTACATCACTTTCACTAGAAAGAAAAATCCAAGAATCCATAGAATACATGCTAAACATCACCAAACCACAATGAGTCAGTGAAATCAAAGATCTGTTTTAGACAACGCCAAACTAAAATTCTTCTTTTCATAACTCGAGACAGAAGCAACAAGCCCGTCTTTTACTGTCTACTAGCCACCTTCTAGCTGCTATGCTGTTGGTGTACTTTATTGAATAAATTAAATTAATGAATAGTCCACCTCTCAAAATGATAAAATTTTACCATTAACCTTGGAAGCGTGGCATTTGCGTTTCCTAGGCAACACCGGCCATGCGCGGGAGTATGGATGTATAACAATTAATAAAGACTTCTGGAATTATCTTTACACTACATGTTTTATCATTGTTGTAAATATGTATAGGTAAATGATATACAAGTACCTACATTTCATTTACTAGCCTAAATTTCATGCTTAGCGTGGGCGCCAATATGCGAATTCGCGAATGATGATAAACTTTCTTTGATGACTATTCTACTTTCACTTTTCTCTGTTTAATTTATTTTATATGTCGAGATATTTTACTGTTTCTTCTTCATAATAACCTGAATATTTTATCGCAATTCTTATATTTTCCTACTTTTTCCTTGTCTTAATGACTAAGGCCCACTTACCCCAAATACTTATAGTTAGTTGCTAGAGGTAAGGTCCAATTATAAAATGTGTATGCATACATAATGGGCTCCTGTTAGCAATTAACTCAGTTAAATGATGACCCTGCCTGGTGCAAACGGACCTAATATAACCTTACTATTAAAAACTTGGAGAACATTCCCTTTATCTTTATGCATCGTCAAAGTCATCTTGTTATCAAATTTAGTGATTCTTTTCACGTGTCACAATGATTATTGCAATTTCTGTCAGAATACTTTCTTGCATATCCTAATAACATTTGCTTGAGCGTACTAAATTGACACACCCACACTATTCATAAGCTCTGCTTAAATATGCTATGCGAATTTGTTGGACTTCGTACCCTGTACTATGAAATGACAAACCAGTTGCGCAGGTAAAATAATTTTAATTAATTTTCCTTGATCTGCGTCATTATCTTTTCTTAAAGTTCTCTTTTTTGAAAGACATTTATTTGTTGAATCTTAAGTTTATTTAAAATACAATGCTTTATGTGTAGTTATTATGTGTAGTACACATGATGATTCATCAACCATAGGTCGGTTACCAAACTGTTTGCCTGCCGTAGAAATTTCCAGATTCGAGTCTATCTGTTTTGTCCTATATTCCTTAGTTTTGTGATTGTACTAGAGCGTAGGCTGTCATAATGGTTAGTCATTGACAAACAAGTTAGCTTGAAACTGTGAGAAAAATGTCTGACTTGGTAGTTTAAGCACAAGTTGTTGCTTTGTAGGTCATAATCTAACTCTGAGCTATAGCGAAATACATAGACCGTTAACTTTCAAGTAATATCAGCACCAAAACGCATGCCCTACATATCGCAACAGGTAGGTTGGGTATCTGCCGTAGTGATAATACCTGACTAGGTGAGGAAATATTTGTTAAATAAATAGAGTCAGCCTACAGTTCTGTTCTACACTAACTAACCTAGGTATTCGAACAATAATTTACTGTCGACCACCTTAAAATTCAAATCGATGACGGCTGAATCAAAGCACGCGACATGCCACAGTTCAAATATGTACCAACCTATTCTTTTACGTAAAGTTACCTACTTACTCAAAGTATCGATTTATTTATTCAAGACACGCAAATAGAAATCTATACTCTTATCGGTTGTAAATGTAACGTCACCAGAATGTATCGTCAGTTGCTAATATCAAATGAATCGGTTACGAAGTGACAATTAAATGAATAAATCATTGTTGTATGAATCATTATGATTATGATCATCATGATGGCATGAATCATTTTTCTTAATTAAGTTAATGTTTTGTTGAATAGAAAGTATCAGACTAGTATGATTTAATAGAGCTATAATGATTCTAACATCAGCTATATATATGTTCAAATAATATAACCTAATATCACGCCCCGTTTTTCTCAAAAGGTCTGAAAGAGGTGTATCTACACCGCCAAATGTTTAAAGCACCTAATACCGCGCCTATTGCCATTAACCGGACACAAATCAAGACTCACGTTCAGTGCACACGGGGTTCTCTTGGAATATTCTTGATGAAGGAACCTAATATCAATATCAATGCCCGCCTCGAGAATAGAACCGACAATGTTATATTTAGCAGTCATCGGTTAGTAATAAAGAACATTAGTGATCGATGTTAGCAGTACTTCTTGTCACCACTAGACCAATGACACCGTTGATGTAATATTGTTTATCTATCCTAGCAAAATAACTTTCAGTCAGTGTTTATGTGAACAACAGCAAATAAAACTTGTTGTTAGGAAAGTCCAATTTACAGAACATAAAAATTAATAAAATATATATCTCTTGATACACATTTGTTTGTTATCATTAGTTAACTCGTATCACTGACTTTGTAAGTTTATTATTCATATCGTCGTTATTTTAAATTACATCATTCTGTTTGCAACAGTTTCCTATTATTATTATTAACTTATTAAATAATATTGCGTGCAATATTTTTTGTTGACGGTTATTTTATTAATACATCAAAAATGTACCTGCTGATGTTTCGTTCATTACGATCTGCTGATCATTATTTGATGAGTCATCGTAGATGATCATAGTTAGTATAACGTCATTACAACTGGTTGGGGAAAGTGTAATTGATATGTACATCGACTCTACACATCCGCCTGAGATTGTCCCCTATGCAGTTTTCGCGTCTTGCCAACCATTATTGTCACTCTTAGCGTTTTGAGCTGTTAAGTACCACCTAAATTACCGATCGATTGAAATTGTTTTTGGGACGCCCCTCAAAAAAATATTCTAAAAAAAAATATAAACATTCTCAGAATTTTTTTTCGTTATTTAGATATACTTGTGTCCGGACAATTTTTGAGAACTCCTTCCGGACGACCCCTGACTCCCTCATATCTCCTTGCATATCGTAATAAGTAATCAATGTGTGCACGTGTGAGCACAGGGGAGAGGAGTAGCGCTAACTTCAGACGGCCTAGACAAATATCTTTTCTGTTAGCGATTGTACGCCAAACGGTCTTGTATAAAATGTTTGGCAATGATATTACCTGCGGAGAAGTCATGTGACCTCACCTTAGAAGAGGATCTCACGCTCACATAATGTCAAAGAGTTACTGTTTTATCGTGAGGTATTTATGTAAAGAAAACTCAGAGGTGTAAGGCCGGCCAAACGTTCAGGCTATATAGCGCGTGCGATAAAACGAACGGATAAACTCTGTCTGTGGCGAAAACTGCAAACGCTGCCTAGCTTTAGTTTCTGAAAACACATTTCCATTATTGTATAACTCATTAACTGTATATTTGTTGTAATTTTTACTGAATAGAACATGTTAGTGGTAAAACGAGGAACCGGAAAATGGTAATGACAAAAAATTACCGATTCCTTTGATTCTTAATTAAAGACCCCCTTGTTTTGCGGGCATATGTTTATAACTTGATAATCAAAAATCTCAACCGCATTGCACGCTACCCTTAAAAATGCATTATTTTAAGTGGCATTTAGCCCTAATTTCCTTTCTCCAAAGAAGTTTAAAGCAATCTCTCTACAATGATTAGATTGTATTTGGTAGTAAGTACCTTAGCTACGTCGTGAGGGATTGCCAAAAGTGAATAATGTGAGCTCTACACTACACACATTCGACGCGCATGCGCATGCGCGACGATGACGCGCCATTCGAGCATATTGCGTCACGCGCCCGAGTGTAAAACAACATTCATTAAACGCGTCGGGGAAATCCTTATATTATATTGTAGGAGTTAGGACACAATATCCTTATCACAGTGATTCACACTTTCCTGTGTGTCATTTTTGTACTTATATATTCGTACAGCTAGTGCCTCCGTACTTCAGTTTTTTGCTTGAGGCTAATTCTAGATCTAATTTTAAAAGAATCAAGGTCTAGGCTGATGGCTATTTTAAATTTCCTGAAATTGGGGCACGTCTCTCGTTCTATCTCAACTGTATCTAACATAAGGTAGTCGCAGACAGACAAAACAAATAAAATGTAGTATGTAAACAGTCATGTGCGTGAAGAATGATCAGCTTGTAAACATAAGGCTGATAGCATGTAATTTAATAGCAACATTTCTGATATTCTCATTCTGGTGACTGGCGCGTTAGTGTTAAAATAATATTGATTACAAATTCCAATATCAGTTATCAATAATCGGAAAAAGATATGACTCGCTTATTCTCTATATGTGTATTATGTTAAGAGATTATACATCAATGCATAACTTAGTAACAATCTACGTAAAAAAAATGGAATTTGGTTTGGTACTCATAGTATTTAATAATTATTATCCTTTAGTACCTACCTACCTACCAACTACTACCTAATTACATATGTGGATATACAAAAACAATATAAATTATAGGTTGGCATATTAAAGAATTGTATTAATTGATTTCTCAATCTCATAGTTAAGTCTTAAACTTATTGATTTTCTGACATTGATCCACAAGTAGATGCTAATCACACATCATTAGCTTGCACGTGATCGCATATTTGCGTTCCGTTATTAGTTAATTATAAAACTCATAAATACGTCTCGGCATTTGCCCACCACTTCGTCTTTCTCTAGCGATGATAACTTGCAAATATTAATGCAAAATATTCCACGAAATTTGCTTTTTCACACATTATAGCTGACCCATATTTAATCTTATCGCGTGCCCACATCTGTTCACGTGAGATATTTGGGATAAAGAATAGTGTTATGTAGTATTGTTTTATCGATATTATTAGCACATTCGGCATACGACATTTTTTTTAAGTTTTCATGTACTGAAAAAGGTCCTCTAATCATTATGCAATATGCATGCTGCACTTCAGCACGTGCAACACGTGCAAGTAACATTTGATTATAGTCGCAAGCTAATCAAAAATTTTATGACGTTACCAAGTCTGGCTAAAGCCATGTTATTGACCTTACAGGAAACTGAAATTTAAATCATGAGTGAATGCCGTGACTCTGAACTACGTCGCGACACGCTATAAATTAACACATAACGTACAGTTGACTGTTACGTAACAATACAATATTTTTTTTTACTACGCTACGTAATGATACAGTGATTGATTTCTTCAGAACAGTACTGTAGGTTCGTCATTCGCGATAATTCTAGTATTTTCGTGATCTATTTTTCCGGAAAGATAACCGGGTAACCGTTAACGCAGGTTTCGGGTTTTAGGTTGATTTTCTACGAAAATATTAATGTTATTAATGGCTTTATCTAAATGTCATGACTAATGGCGATAACAATTTATTTTTGGATTTCAAATACCACTTATTTGCCCACTAATAGATAGATATTAGGTTGTTAACATTTAAAATGGAATTGATATTCAAAATAGCAACAGCTACACCCAATGACCTTTATTTTATTACCTGTTCAAAATAATGGATGACATTAAATCGGTTAAGATCTTTCTAGTACAATGGCAATTCCTGGGAAGTCAGGAAACCGGTAATTTACGTTAAAAGTCAATGGTCCTTCTAGAGATGTTTCTGCCAAGGGCATTTGGTCCCAGCTGCCTGTATTGAACAGGAACCTTTAAAGGTCAATCAGAACAAGTTTCCTTCTCCATTTTTTATTGTTATGTTAGGGCGATGTGGTCTTTTCTTGTCAGGTCTCGTAGTCGAACAGGTAGATTGATATAATCTGGACGGTGACGGTGGAAATTTGATAAGTCCAGTACTTTTCTTGATAAGACACTTTTATTTATTTTAATCCGGTTTGAAAGCATAGAAGAGGTCCAAAAGTATTGTTAATAATAATAACCTCTTCTTACGGTTGAAACTACAAGGCCGCCTAAAGGCCGACCTTGCACTTTCCTCGACTAGGCTACTGATTTGCTGATCCAACGTAAATGTTATATTCTTCTAACATACTCAGATTATTTAAAAAATAAATCTAAATTCTTTCAGATATAACGGTTTTAAAGAAGCTACACCAGTTTCTACTGCCAGACATACCTGTATCTGCTTTTAAGCTCCACAAATCTTTTATTGATTGACCAATCGTATGGCTTTGACCGCATTACCTAAAAATTAGTATCGCAAGGTTAAGCTTAATAAGGTTGAGAAAATGTTGCATATTCTATTGTCTGGTGTCGTTAAAATTATTGAGAAGTATTAATGTATGGGCGCCAACAGGTGCGCCATAGGCCTCTTTTAACAAAGACTATCTATACAGTACCTACCTTAAACTGAGTGTTAACAAAAACTATATTTTAAGTTTAAAGAACCTAGGTATGCGGCGAGGTTTAATCAATGCCGCTAAGTTTTTCATTGAGCATGCCTATTTGTATTAAATTATTAAATGCAATTTTTTAAAAGGTATTTTATCTCTAACCTTGTTGCCTACCATTAGGCAATGAGACTCAACCGAATGCGAACCCACTGACGATGACGGCCACCCTTGACACCATTTGTCTACCGAACTCACTGTTTCAACTTGTATAATGCTTTGAATTATTGCTTCAAACACAAATATTAGGTGTTGCCCTCGACATCTGTACTTTAATGAAATTCTTAATCGAATGATTTTCAGATATTTAAATATTGTTACTTATTTTCCTTACCAAGCAAGTTTTCCTGTTAGCGACAGTCATGCATAAATTTTGAAATGACTCACTCCAAGCTCCTGTGGATCTTCACACTAATGATTCTAATAAATAACAAATACAAAAGTTACTGTATTTGTTTGTAACCTCATCTCGAATAAACCAGTGAACAGACAACGAGGTAGTCTGGGACCTGAGGAAGGACACGGGCTACCTTTTTATTTCGAATATTTGAGTACAATTACATACAAATTATGCGAAGACAAACTCACAAGTGATAGCTAAATAATAAATGTTGCAATAAATCGGTAGGATTGTTGCAGTGTGACATGCACTATGAGGAGGGATGGGTTAGCTGCCACTTAAGGCAAGCCCCTGAACCACTTCTACTTACAATTAATCCTACTACTATAACTATAGCTTACGCAAAAGTTTGTAAGAATGGATGGATATTCGTTTGTTACTCTTTCACGCTTAAACGGCTTGACGGAATTTGCTGAAATTTTGTTACAAAAATGTAGATATTTAATCGAACTTAAAGCATAATATATACATTTTATTTGGATTTTGTGTTTTTTGGCTTAAGTCTACGCAGACGAAGTCCACGAGACTACACTGTCTAGACGATTATATTTAGTAGGTCAGTAGGTGCGTTAACATGATGACGACACAATACATGTCATTTACTCTTGAAATGATATCGATAAGCATCGAAGGTTTTAATTATAGGTTTGTATTGCCAGGGGGATACTGTAGTAAAATAGTAGTATTAATAGTCTCGTTTGCTTTATAATTTAGTGTAGTCTTCTATTTATCATTGAACTTGTTGTAAAGCAATCGAGAGTTTCTTGAACCCAATTACTATTTAAATATATCTACTTTAAAGAAACAAATTAAACTTACATAGGATGTATTCGCGTTTCAACTTTCTAATTAGCTCACAAATCGCGTAAACGCAAAAATAAACTTAAAAGAAAACACATAAAAACAAAACGAAGTTTAAACTAAATTAAGTTTTTGGAAGTCGGTGACTTTTGTGTTTTGTCACAAACTTCCGAAACCAATTTTTTTTTTTTTTACTTTGCTAGCGCTTTTTTAAGATTTAAATACTACAACTAAGTTCAAAGGCAATTTTTTTTAAAAGCCCCCCTTTATTATTCCGTGTACTTCTTAATGTGTAAAGATCATAATGTTATCAACATAGATGAAGTCAATTAAAAGCCTATTAAAGACTTCCTCAAAACACTTTCAAAAATATGGGACCACCGCACGGACTACCTTTAATAGGAGAAGTCTACACTTATTGAAAAACCGGAACAGGATACAGATTCTCGGCATAGTTTAAGCTCAATAAATAGCGAGGTACCTACTCAAGCTTTAGAAAGGTGGCTATACGCAAGGCCGTAATAGTTTTAGCGCACCAACGTCGCCGTCGGCAAAATATCTAATAAAAGCTGAAGTGCATTTACAATGTGTTTTTTTTTTCAATAAAATGCAAATAATTTACAGCAGCGCGGTCATGTCTGTATGTGTGATAATACTTTCACTACGAATTCAGCTAGCAATATAACATTGGCATAAATATAGGTAGGTGATGTTAAAACTAAAAAAAAGTGTATAAACATCTAAGTAAATAAAAAATAGTGCAAGTTGCGGTATTTTTACATGACTACCTACTACCATTTTTTGCTTATCTAATTAATGACGGTAAATAAAACAGCATATTATTTTGATATACTGTACCTATAACTCCTCTTTTACCCACGGTTAATATTACTCGCATTAAAAGATTAAAACCTCAAAACAGGAAAAAAATAAAAGTCACAGCACGCCTGACGTCTCTTTTGTTGACGTAGCTGGTCCATTTGTCAGATACTCATCTTCAACCTTATACCAATTCAAAATAAATAACAGTTTTGTTACTCTGGTATTCTAAATTATTTCAAAAATGTACAGTTCAACCCGATATATACTGAATTTTTTCTATACAGCCTCAATCAAGACAGTTAAGATGCGTTGGAAACTATATGTTGCATTGATAACACTTACTATGGAATTGGATTTTAAGACCCTATGTCATTACAAGGATGCGGCGGTAATTACTGTTTATAAGAACTTAGTCTTACTAATAACAGGTCATCCAGTAGGTGATGCTCGAATCCTCTATTTCTGCCACGGACTTTTGTCCCACTAGCAAAGCAATGGATCTCTAGTCATCTAGTGCAGTGCTTTACATAAGAAAGCAGCCATCAAGCCTCCCACTTGACTCTTTGTAACTTGTTTTACTTCTTTATGACTCCATAAGAAAGATCCATTCGATTTTTTTTCATTGCACCCCGTTTTGATAATCCATCAGTGTCTATTTTTAAACGTACAGTTAATATTAAACAGTTTTATATTACAGTATAAGCAAAGCCTTCTAGAGGAATCGAGCTTTACTTTCTATACAAGTTTTAAATAATTGGTTCTAATAACATATAATTTTTTAAATTTGATAATTAATGGCATCATTATTACGGCAGGCAGGACAACTTCAGTTTAAGACCAAGATAATGTTTATAGATAAGGTGAATAATCCTATGAACCTATTGTAATGTAGCATAAGTAAGTAAGTAAAGTGGTTTAAAAGAAGTTACAATGTACGTGGTGCCGTTTCGCATCCTCGTCAAATGGCAGACGGGACGACGACCCGGTACACAGTAATATAGTCGTACGGCACTGCCTACCTACCTAAGGTATCCGTCACGGGGCGATTCTGTCCTTTAAAGAGGTGTCTTGTGAATAATCGTCAAACATGAGCAACAACAAAAAAAAAGCAAAAATATATTGATTATTTATTGACCAGGTGTGTCGTAATTTTATTTTATTTAAGTCTGAAGATGCAAAACAGCACTGCACCGCTAATGTATAATTCGTACTGTTGAGTATTATAGATAATAGTTTATCCTGTAGGCATTTAAGCGATCATTTAGAATACATTATTATTTTTTTACTATCACAGTATTACCTTCTTCGCATTAGCCAATTTGCAGACCGAGTTCACTAAGGACATAAAGCAAATTATTGAAACTGTAACCAAAACAAACTTCCAGAAATTACGGTTTAAAAAAAACTGCTGTTTTATATGTTTTGACCGTGTTGGTTGCACTTTTGTATGGAACAGCAATTTTTTTCTTTCAAAGTCAAAGTCTCTAATAACTAATCCACGCTGTTTATCACTGGGGGTCTAGAATTATATTCTGAATGCACGGAAAAAGTGTTCAAAGCGTGTACAAATGAACTTTTTGAAAACTGGTTCTATTTTTATAGATATGACTAATTAATTGTCAACATGACTCCTCAATATACTGATGAGCTATTTCATTTGTTTTCAGTACCTGGACATTGGTGAGGACATGAATGTGCCCGATGACTTCACCCCAAGCGAGTTACAAACGGGCAAGTGGTGGCGCCATCTACTGGCCGGGGGCATTGCAGGCGCTGTCAGCCGGACCTGCACGGCACCTTTAGATAGACTTAAAGTATTCCTGCAAGTATGTATTCACTTCTTCCTAATCTCTACATAGATACCTACCTATCTCTTGAAAAGCCCATGAGCAGTTTAATAAAAATATGTGGATGCCCATTTTCTGAGGTTTTTCACCGGAATTTATCTATTTGATAATGATTATTGATTAGATATCTTGTTTCTAAACACTTGAAAGGAAGATATCAATCGCTTAAATAGGAAACTTATTCAAATGAATTAATAATTATTGAGAGTTAATCTGAGGACCTCAGAATCTGGGCAAGAGTGAAGTGGAGGTTGCCACACAGACAAGTGTCCAGTATTGCTACTCTAGCCTGTGGTGAACGTGTTGAGAGTCACATGACATTAATTTCCGGAGTGAAAGCTTAATTTTGTTTTTATTATTCAGGCAGCGCAGTAGACTGGTCCTTGCGCCGATGCTTGGAAGAAAGTCTATGTCCAGCTCTGGACGTCTTTCGGCTGATATGATGTCTGCCAAAACAAACAACTCAGTGACTTTGACAGATTCCTGAAATAAGCGATAATAAGCTGATTTAGCGAACCGTAAAATCCGTTGAGTTTCGTCCTGATTTAGTATACCTTATCCCTTACCAAATAATGATAATCTAATATCGGATGTTGTCTCTTTTCAGATTAACCCTGTGAGGGAAAATATGTTTAGATGTTTATCAAAAATGATAAGTGAAGGAGGCGTAAGCGGCTTATGGCGGGGAAACGGCATCAATGTAATCAAAATCGCACCAGAATCGGCCCTTAAATTCACCGCTTATGAACAAGTAAAAAGACTAATAAAAGGCGACATGAGAGCCAACCACCCGTTGGAAATACATGAGCGTTTCGTTGCTGGCGCTACAGCAGGCGTGATGGTCCAGACTCTGATCTATCCATTAGAAGTGCTGAAAACAAGATTAGCGTTAAGAAAGACTGGCCAGTACTCTGGAATAATGGATGCCGCAAAGAAGATGTATTTAAGGGAGGGGCTGAAGTGTTTCTACAAAGGATACATTCCAAATATTTTGGGGATAGTACCGTACGCTGGTATAGACCTCGCGGTGTATGAGACGCTGAAGAAGACTTACATAGCCAAGTATCAGGCTCACAACGGCCAGCCAGGGATGTTGTTGTTGCTGGCGTGTGGCAGTGCCTCGTGCACGCTGGGGCAGGTCTGCTCGTACCCTCTAGCGCTCGTGCGGACGCGTTTGCAAGCTCAAGGTAATTCATTTTTAAATAAATACTAGTATTATCCATCTCGAGTTATGGGGTCATAGGTTTGGACCCAGCCAGTCATACCCTTTGATTAGTGCTTTGTAATTCATCTCCCATGGCATAGAACTCTAGAACTAAAAATTCGAAGATCACCATGTGGGGTCCACCAGCCGCTGAGCCCCCTCTCACAGACAGGTCTGAATACTAGTAATGGCAGCATTATGTATTATAGAACCGACCAATTAAACTCGTCCATGTGACACCAATTGCAAAAGATCATTATACAAAGAAACGTATGACTAGTCTAAAAGTCGTACCCCAGCGTTTATTACTACGGCACAACCTTGGGAAATGAATTAGGTCGGCCTTATTTTCCAGGGTTGTGCCGTAGGAAAAAAATGCAAAATTTCGGAACAGACGACAAACTGTCGCTATATTCCAACTTCGTCGAATTGAATATCCTGATTTGAAACAGAACAATTAAATTATCCTTTATGCGGAGGCCACCCGCAAAGGATCAAGTAGCGTTCAATCAATATTTGACTCCGACACATTAGATCGAATCACAGCCAATCAATGTTCAAGTACTAATTCGATTTGTATTGTTAAGAACACTTCAAAGTAAGCGATTGACTTCTTTAAGGTTCAATGTGCACTCATCGGTTGATTCCGGGACATAAATTATGTTTGCCAATTGTAACTAGTGCCTAGAACTCGCCTTAATTGGTTATTTCGCAAGTTGCAGTTACTCTTACTTCTGCGCTTTCTTTTTTGATCTATTTCGTTGCGGGATCCAAAACAGTTTTATTGTCTCTCCGGGACTCGTCGAGCTTCATTGCCTCGGCGCGACTTTTGATTTCGGTTTTCAGCACTTGCAGTTGTATGTGGCTAGTGAGGCGGGCTTGTCCCAAATAAAAAAAGTTGCAGCTTAAAGTCCTACGTGTAATACAATAGTTTAAACGCAGATTGATGAAATTAATTATCTACGTACTGGGGAAGTATTCGTATATACTGCAAATATTGTGAAGTTCAAAGAATTTAAATCGTATTGGCCTTCTTTGGGGAAGATAACCAAATTATAATGTTTGTTTCAAAAATACTCTTTTAGTGTGCCAAAATGACCGTTCTCGCTGACGCCATATCAATTTCAAACCTTCTTAATATGGTTTAAAAATCACTTACAACAACCTACCTGATAACGTTATCATCATGTCTGTCTTTGCGTTGATAACGACGTCAGTCGGCATTTCCTTGTCCGCAGATTTTACCTAGGTATATTAAAACAGTTTCCCATTATGTTTATCAAGGTGTGATAACGGTATCTACGCTTAACTTCGTCACAGTAGAATTATTTATAATATGTAGAGTTGGGGAAGTCAATGTCGGAATTAGGAACTCATTTTTAATACCCGTAGGGTAAACAAATAGGAGTAGATTGTAAATATTGAATACCTTCAAAAGTTCTGTTTAAAATATGGAATAAGTAAATGGAACATAAAGGAGACTAGTTAATGTAAGGTTAGCCTCAGTTGTTTAGTGGTTGGCGAGCACAAGAAAGTCCCCATCAGCTCCATTTCTCTTAGTCTTCGACCAGTTCATCCGTCGGTATTCTTGTGCAAATTGTAACAGAACGTTCTTGTTTTTTCCAGAAAAAGCAGCACAGGGCGCGGAAGGCACAATGCGCGGTGCGTTCCGCGAGATCGTTCAACGCGAGGGCGTGCGGGGCCTGTACCGGGGCATCACACCTAACTTCATCAAGGTGATCCCGGCCGTGTCCATCTCGTATGTGGTGTACGAGTACGCCAGCCGGTCGCTCGGCGTTAACATGACGTGATCATGCCACCGGCCCACGGCTGCTGACGTCACGCGGTCGGCGCGGCGCTCCTCGTCGCCACCGAGCCGCCCCAACGCTCGAGCTCAAACTCGCATCACATTCTAATTTAAGCATATTAGCAAATTGCATTTCGTTGTACATAGCTCTTGTGCATGTTATAAGTCTTATTTATTCTACATACGTGACATATTCCAATTATTTTAATTGTTTGAAAGAATATTGTAATCTATTAAGCTTGTACTTGTGTAGCGAACCATTGGTTGCATTTGATGTTAAATTGAGGTAGATAGAGTAAAATGACACGCCGACTGAACGTCGGGCTCATAACTGTGATTACAATAAATTATCATTTTTTTTATTTATTTTTTTATTTTATTTATTTCTATTGATTTACCTTGCGCACTCTCTCTAATTAGACCGTCCATGTTGGTTAAAATTTTAAATTTCTGTCTTTATCCTCATGTTATTACCAAACCGAATCTAATTTCTAAGAGTGCACTTGCTTCAAAAGAAAACTTGCTATTATTCTATATTAAATATAGAATATTTTAGAAGGTTACTCTTTTGAATTATAACTTCCATTCTTCAACCTGGGGTATGGAAGTAGGTTTTAGTTAAATGCGAGCAGCTATACTATACACGAGGTAAGGAACGAGCTGTGATTAGTGTAAGCAACATGTTTGGAATAGATTGTATAAGGTATAACCTTACGGATGTCTCAAGGTTTTACGCCAACGTATAATGTAGACCGAATATCAGAGAAAAGATAAAGAACATTACAAACACCAGCGTACGCACAATGCAGTACCAGTTACTTCGTGTGACTGTCAATGGCTTCACGCTCCACTAACATTACTTTATTTTAAGTCACGAATGCTCTCTAATTCCTCTATGTGTGCTATTTTTGTAGAACAATTTGAAAGCCTGATGTTGTTAAGAAAATGTAGTTTAATCTTTTGCTAACCAACTCAAACCGTGGTTCATGATATTATATCATTTCAATATGTTTACATTTGTTTATAGCTAATTATTAACTGTTATGAATTGCTTTTATAATGTGTTTTAACACTATTTTAATATCTGAGTTTCTAAAATGTATAACAATTCATAAAATAACCATACGAAACGGTTAGGTACTTTATGAATTGTTATACATCTTCAGCTTCCACAATATAATCAGTTTAGATTCTTATCTAAATCTCAACATTAATACACTATTTACATATATAATTTTGCAACTACTGATCTTCTTGTTTCCATAGTAAAATCTTATTATTACATATATTAAACAAATAATTTATATAGGTAGGCTTTTAAAATTGTCTATTGCCTTTCTAAATGTTTATCCCCTAGATAATTAGAATTTAAACTAGACAAATTTTCCTCTCTTAATATTGAGTGTTAGGTAGACTTTATTCAAATTATAATAAATTAGTCGAATATTATAGGATAAATATTGCCACTGTTTGCCTATATTACACTGTTAATAATTATTAAATGTCTGTGTTACTTATATAATATGTGCCACATGCAGAATGTATGTGAACGCAACATTTCAGCATTACTTGATCATTGCACAGTTAGAACAGAACCATCCTGTAGTTCTGACCGTTGGAAATGTAATGTCACAGGACATTTTGCATGGGTGTTGTAGTGTTTGATGTGTACCTCCTTATAGCTCTGCACGCGATGGCTTCTCTGTAACGCTTTATAATGATTGACTTAACTATTTCTAACCCTGTTACAAAATTATGACTACATTGACGCACGTGCATTTTTTGGGAAAGTTAAAATCTCTGTAAAAGGTTCTTCGATAAAGTACTCTAGCATCATGAACGTTCCACCTTTACCGCGGTTTTCAAGTGACCCTAAAATATGATATAAACGTAAGAAATATTATACCCTTATGACCCTTATTGAGTTTGACTATGAATGGAAAGAGAACGTTAAGAAACGCCATCGTGAGTCGTTAAATTCAAAAGACCTTTACTTCTATAATAACGTTATATGCTAACTCGCGTGTGTAACTATTTATTATAAATTTTGTGTAACATTACGGATCTGACCTATTCTATCTACTGTTACTATCATGTTAATGTCCTAAATGCATGTTTGTTTGTTACAAATAATGGATTTATGTAAAAAGATCTACTTATGTTTTCTGTCTCCAGATGAAATATCTGAAATGAGTGATCTACGTACATTTATTAATTGTAATTTCGTAAGTAATCACGATATTGAGGCAGGTACGAACAATAATCCCTAAATGGCTGACTATCTATCTACTCGTCATTGTTTGTTCCCACCATGGTTCACAAGAATCACGAGCTATGGAAAGCTAAGGAAGTACGGGTGGTATTGTTTCTTATAAAGAATACTCAAACTTGTACATTGTATTGAATCTCCGTGTCAAAAAGAAAACGTCATTTGGTGGGTCTGTTCCAAATGTTTGATGGAACCAAACATATTACTTAAATAGGTATATTTTAAAGGATATTGCATGAGGCCTTTTCTCCCAATCAAATTTTCACATCAACAATAGCAAAATATATGTTTTATGTTATATCAATCAAATATATTCAGCATTATATTTACAACTAGGTATTACCACACACCGTTGTTACTCGTTTTAATTAAAAGTGCAATGTCATACATGTAGTGTATGTTGAATCTTTAAACAATTTTTGGTGTAATTTAATTTTAGACGTAGGGTAGGTAGAAACAAATTTCGTATTGTGCTTTTATGTAGTTTTGCTAGTTTACATTTTTCCTTAACGTAAATAATATTATACATTATAGTTGTTGAGGACGTATAAGTATTGTAACACGTATTGATAACTATCTGTGCGTTGCCTTGTTGATGACAAGCAATACTACTTACTATTGAATAGATAACTTATATGGAACGAGGCGAGGTTCGTGCGCATTAGCCGGAGTGGGGTGACATGTAGAGGGGGCCTAAAATACCGTTAATCTTTACACCTCATATAGAGAGAATCAAGTACCTTAACAAAGCATTTAACAAAATATATTTACTAATCGCAAGTCCATATTAATAAGTATTTACTAAACTATTATACATAGTTGTTATCGCATAGCATACGCAATACGCATACCTATACGCAATGTGTTTCAATAATTGTGCTTTTATCTTATTAACTTAAATGGTGTGAAGCATTCATATTATTTTATTTGGTGGGAAGTAAGGTTTCCTTTGATTATTCGAAGATAGTTCCTGAAAGAATGAAATTAAAGTACAGTCAGCAAAGTAAGATATAAGCAATGTGCAATAAAACCAGTGTTCTTATTAATAATAATTACCTGTTATTAATACATAGTACGGATTTAATGTAACTGCAATAAGGTAACAGTAAAATATTTTATTCATTCTATATTACTGTGAAATATAATATAATTATTTTGTTGAAATATTTCAATAATTAATTATGGGCTGTTGATTGATATTTACCTGAATAAATACATAAAACTTAATTTATTATGCATTTTTTTTACCAACCTGTTTATGAAAAGCGCGGTGCTTGTACGCCATCCCTCAGATCCTCAAACAAGGAGTACGAACTATAAGGTACCGGCCACTGAGTATGAAGGTAATCACAACGTTTACCTGTGTCATGAACGTCGCTAAAACTCATAATAATGAGAAGTCAGTATAATTTTTCCATTTAAAAAATAACTGAAAGTCACCATTACAGTTGAGTTTGAATATTGCCGCGGCATGCATAATGACGGATTCAACACGCTTGTTACGCTTGTATTACCATGCAAGTATCAAGTATATATTTATGTCGTCTGAAAATTCTGTAATATTACCCGAAGGGCCTACCCCTTCGGGTAATATTACAGAATTTTCAAAGAGAAGTTTGTCGTATTGAGTGAACCGAGCTTTTTAACAAATCTGGCTACCTGAAAAATCATTTCCCAGCGGTCTTAGTAATCGGTAGCCGTCTTTATCTAGAAAACTAAACTATGTGGTGGTGTTTGTGTTATAATATAGGTATCGCTATAAGTTCCTGAAGCATTTTAGTCACACAGAAATACATATACATGGTTTGGTTTTTTATTTTAACAGTGCCTCCTCTCCGAACTATTATCAGATTAAAAGAAGAACTGCCGCAATTAATCATGAATGTTTCCCGTGCCCTCTAAGTTACTATACTCTATGGTTCCCCGATAGCTTTAAAATGATATTGATGTAATCACGAAGATAATGTAACAAGATAATATTCTATCCAACACGTTTTTGGGATAATGGACTACTGAATATTATAATCCCTAAACACTTTTGCAACGATTTTTTAGATATAGTAACATCATTAAAAAAAAATGCATTATTGTCTCTGACTGTCATTTGTATATCTGTGAATTTTCAAGTGTCTTTCTTTTTAATTCAGCACGTGTAGACGCTGACGACTTGCTTATCATCCTGTAAAAGTAATTTAGGTAATATTAATTATTCCAATAAAAACACGTGAATAAAGTGATTGGCTCAAAGATATTTATATTTCTTTGGTGACGAGGGAATTCTACCGGCGTCCTATAAAAAATAAATTTAAAAAGTCAAGACATCACATCAAGTACTTACGGCTATATTTTTTGTGTCGTGTCGTGTATTAAAAAATTGGCATTGACCAGGTAGCCAGAATGCCGTCAGACGCAAAGAAAAGGGCTCAACAGAAGAAGAAGGAGCAGGCGGGCAGCAGGAACAAGAAGCCTGTGGCAAGAGTGAATAATGAAGAAAATGGATCTGCTACGAACGGCAAGGAGGACCGAGAGCTTACCGCAGAAGGTAAATATCACCGTGAAATTTGATATTCATAAGAACGTTTGATATACTAGTTACTTTTTTTCTTTAGATGTAGGTATCTGAAGAACAAAAGTAATAGAATTATCAAAATGTTAGAAGTGTGTGTCATCAAGGCATTGTTGATAGAAGTTTATGTTTAACGTAGGCTTGACTTTCTGGTACGGATAATAGCGATCTAATGACTATGAAGCACATGGCATTCTAATTTGCATTGCTGTCATGCTGTTTCGGTTATTAATTTCAAAGGTGTGTGTACTGTATTGACCTATTTAAATAAAATTATTGATGTATAGTGTTGTCTTGGGTCTAGGTTATTGAAAAGACAACTTGTAGGAAGATGATTGAATTACTTTCAATTTTCAATCAAATGTGGCACTTTGATTTTTCGTGTCAGAAAGTGTGTTGACAATTTGTAAAAGATTATTGTGCTGGAATGATGAATCTGTTCCTACATAACAACCAGCTTAGTTTAGCAGTTCAGGGTGGCGCTGTTTGCTAAGGCAAATGTCAAAATTAGTACTGTGAAAATTAGTTCCATATTTCTCCACTTGACATTCATATTTATATTATCAAAAAATACATTGAAAATAACATTTTAATATAGACAAGCCAGATTTAAGCAGTGCATTTGATAAAATAAACTAATTGGTACATCCTACAATAGTGTAAAATAAGATGCAGGTTATTCAACTGAAACCTGGGCCAAATATTTAAACCTATAATTATTATCAGATAGTTTAGGAAGTTTGGACTGACAAAGAAATCAATTAGTTATGATGTGGCAACCTGAATGATTTGGTGCAACCAAGTCATGGGCCACTGGCTTACAGTTATGTACCCACTGCTGACTGTTGAGAAAAAATAAACAAAAGTCACACTGTATTAGTCATGCTTTCACCAAAATAATGTTGCAATTTCGGCTTCTTATTATTGGTACTTGTGCATTACTTTTCATCATTTGTTAAATATTTCAATTGTTTCATCTACATATAATTATTATCTTCCAAATGCAATACCAACAGTTTATAAATAAATATGAATCTTTTTGCTAAGAATCTCAACTTACCAGTATTTAAATATGAAAAACAGTTTTAAGATGTTCTAATAAGAGTCTTAAAATTTTTTTTTGCTTCTTTTGCCACTATGTTTGTCTTTGTCTAACCAATATTAATAGTATTCATTTTATGTTATGAGTTAATTGTTTGCCAGTTTATGTAAACCATGATTCATGGTAATAAATCATTAATTAGTTGATAACTCATTACTCCGTTAAGTGCACCCCATTGGTACAAGAATCATGTAGATAAATTTATATGCAGCAATCAAATTAACATAACATAACATCACGCCTGTGATCCCTGAAGGGTTAGGCAGAGGTGTTACCCATTGGTACACCCACATTTCGCCAGTTATGTTTTTAGTCCCATGTAATAGGGGGCGAGCCTATTGCCATCAGCCGGGCACAAATCCAGACTCCGAGGCTGCTACTGAGAAATTCCTGACTGCCTCGTTGGTCTAGTGGTCGCAAGCGCAACTGCTGTGCATGAGGTCTTGGGTTCAATTCCCACGTCGGGCAAAATGTTAATGGGTTTTTCCAATCAAATTAAGTTTAGGTTTATATCTGATTTTAACATACTTTTCATTCTTATAAAATTAGTTAATATAATACTTTTAAAGCCTACTTGTTTATATGTCATGGCTCGATCTTAGAATTGATCATTTCATTTCATCAAGTATTTGACCATTTCATAAAACAGTTGTGTTTCAATTAATCATAATTATCAATATTCAATATTTATTCAATGATTTTCATACTTATTGGTGTTCCATACATCACAAAGAAAACAAACAACCTAACCTTTTTAAGATTACTTTTTGCCTGACTGTCACAGTGGTTTTTCTCAAGATAAACACACTTTGCTAAGAATGAGAATTTTGCAATAGCAATATACCAGTCCAATAATAAAAAACTTTTGTTTTAATTAAAAAGTTGTGTTAGGTAGGACAAAAAAAAATTTTTAAGTTTCTTAAAATTTATTATTATTACATATTATTCTTCTGTCTATGTGTGTGTTACTTAACTTTTTGTGTATTTGAGTAGGTCACTGGATGATTTAGATTTACAGTTGGTAAATTAGAGTAATCAAGTAGTATTACAGTTGATAAAGTTACACTTATAAAGTTGAAAAAAAAATGATGTACTCTCCCTTTTCCCCTCTGTTTTTAAAGCTATAGATTTGATTTTAAGCATAGTAGGTACCTACAGCAATAATAGCACTTCAATAGCTTTTATATAGACATCTCAGTGTAATTAGGTTCTGACTGTGTGAGCTGGACTTGCTTGCTGCCCTGGTTATTTTGTTTTGTTTTATTAGGTGCTGTACATACAACCAAGTAACTATAGAGTTATTTCGATCCAAACTTTCATGCTTTAAAGTTTAACAATACAAATGCACTACGAAAAATTACAGAACAGCAAGCAAGAATTATTATTTCTTATCTGATTATTTCCTCATGTACAATTTTTTGCACCTGCTTTGTTATCTCTTCACCACCTTTGGTTGACTGGTAGAGAATGCCTAAGGCATTAAGTCCGCCTTTGTACTTTTTTGTTGCATAAAGTTTAAATAAATAATAAATAAATAAAACAGCTGCACGGGCGCCGTTAATTTAATTCCTTGTTCATTATACAGCTGTTGTACATCTGTTGTGGTTTTGGTTGTGTGCGTACCTTAATTATACAAATAAACAAAATACTTTCTCTGAGCCTTGCATTTTAAACTGTTTGGTTTTACAGTCTTAAAATCTTATATGCAAGCGAGATAAATCATCATATATATAGGTATTGAAGACTAAGGTTCTCATTGGCAAAAGGCATCTGTTAAATTCAACAAATCAAAAATAAAAAAAAACTAATCTGATGTTTATTTATAAATCAATATTAATAGTTAAAAGTATTCGATAAAACAAGTAATTTATTATGTCTGTTAGTCTGCTTATAGAACGTGTACTTTCCGTGCCTCGGAAAGCACGTTAAGCCGTTGGTCCCGGCTGTCATATGTGGTGCTTTGACAGTGGTTAAGGATCGTCAGAAAAGTAACAACCAGTCTTATCAAGGGGTATTGTATTACCCAGATACTGGGTTTTGGAGATCAGATAGGAAGTCGCTGTATGTAAAATACAGGTATTGGTTACTGGCTACGGTACTGGTATCCGGTTAGACTGGAAGCCGACCCCAACAAATTCGAAGAAAGGCTAGGCAGATGATGATGAGGACGCTTAGTTTTTCTACATTACACCATGAATATTTTTTATTAACTTATCACCACATTTCGATGTTTTGATATGTCGCCCCATCAGTAGATGGCCCCCATGCGAAGTAGCTGCAAGTATGCTAGAATGAAATAAGTTGTTCATTCATTACAACATATGATCCGGTCTGTTTCCCCCAGAATACCGTAGATAAAAAAAAAGTCTATAAGTAAACCCTTGTTACAGAGGCACTATGCCTTAAGCTTGAAGAGGAGGCCAAGATGAACTCGGAAGCCAGGTCGTGTACCGGCTCCCTTGCCGTCCACCCAAGGTCGAGGGATATCAAGATTGCTAACTTCTCCATCACATTCTACGGAAGTGAACTGCTCCAGGATACGCTTCTTGAGTTGAATTGCGGTCGAAGATACGGCTTGGTGGGATTAAACGGATGTGGTACGTAATTTTTTTTTACATATTATTTCCATCATCATATAGGTTTCAGTAAACTCTTCGGGCTTATGTTTATTTCCTACAAATGTACATACAATGTTAGATGAACAGGTTGTTAGCATAATTGACAGCTTTTAGCACCTTTGTTCCCATGAACGTCAAAGTCGGCCGAATCAGTTCCTGAAATCTGCCACCTGTGAAATTCTGCATCATAATAGTTTCTTCAATAGTCTGGTCAAGTAGTTTTTGTAATTTCGTATTTAGTCAGTGACTCTCATGTTCCACAGTGAGTGATTAGTGGCTGGTGTGATGCAGACTAAAAATTAATTAATTTAAGCCAGTGTGCTAGCGCAATTATTGAAACTCTATTAATTTTATAGTAATATTTTATGTAGCGTTGCAGCCAAGCGAAAGTGAAAAAAAGGCCACTTTCTATTCTATAATGCGATCTGTAAATTAATTCTGCGATAGGGCTTACAGTCCCGTATCTCTGCCGCAATAACTTATTTATTTCCTATCGGAAGCTTAACTATTTCGGACTAGAGGGAAGTTCGTTTATCGATGTTGCTATCAGACTCGTGTGCAGGTTAATAACGTAACCAGGCATAATAGGACTGTTTCTATTATATAACATTTTTATACATATAAATTCTTCATCACAATAATAACCCTCAAAAATTTCCTTGCCGCCATATAAAATGACGTGTTTCTAGTTTTATTACGTAATTAATTCGTCATTGTAGGTATTATTCACTATTAAACACTTCCGATACGGAGTTATGTTAGCGTTTCTATTTTATAGCATTATCAGTTTTTCCTTGAAGCGGACCAAGGGCAAGCGTAGAATAGATTATTTTACAACGTCCAGCGGACAAGTTTAATTTATAGGCCAAGTGCTCGTTGAGTCCCTCGTCAATATCCTGTACTATTGAACTCTGCACATTAGAAACTCGTTTATTCCCTAAGCAATATGTCGGAGAGCTATCTACGGGATAACACGACGATAAGATCGAATTCATGATTTTAATGTAACATTATTTGAATCTAAGTTCATTGGAAATGTTTGATCAACTTCGTCATGCCAATTTGATCTCTCTTGATCTTGCAACAAAAACACTAAGCGTGTTAGACGTAACCGCAGACATATTTTATTATCGGTTCAATTGTCGGCTATTATAATTTATTCTTAAATATTAATAAAACAGGAACATTAAGTATATTTTTCCTCGTACATTGACTTACTGGGATAACAAAGGTTGTTTTTACACGACTGCCCCAAAAAAGGAGTGTTATGTGTTTAGGGTTAATGTATGTATGTATGTGAGATTTTTTATTCCACCATAACTTTTAAACGCCTGAACCGATTTAGATGTATCGTTACAATCCTTGCATCGTTCCGAGTAACATAGGCTGGGTGAAAAATAAAAAAATACGGCGTGGTCACTTTAAAACGTAAATTAATACCAGCCTATTTTTCTTTTTAATTAATCCCGCTGTGGTTATTTTTATCATCTAGAATTTGATATGTAGATTCAAAAAATGTATAACACTGTTAATAAAAAACGTCGTTAAAATGTGCAATTTTTTGTTATGGCTAAACAGCTCTATAATGACCCACTATTTTGTATTGTTTGAGGCGCGTTTGATTCGTCTTGACGAGCTCTTTGATGTTAGATCGTAACCAAGGTCTGATGATTGAGATGGAAGGTGGCCAATAGGAACTCCGAAACAAAATGACACAAACCTGTCGAGTTTGGAATGGTTTGATTCGTCTTGATGAGAAACTTTGGTCCTACATTGGATCCAAGGTCTGGTGATGGAGCTGAAAAGGTGGCCATAGGAATTCCGTAATTAAACGATACATCTCCTTCGAGATTGGGATCGTTTGATTTGTCTTGACGACTACTATGGTCTCTATGGAGATAGTAGCCAGGGTCTGATGATGGAGCTGCATTAAAAAATAAAATCAATTCCGATTGTTAAAGTACCGATTAATTAGAATTAAGAAATAAAAAAAATTTCATTGCAGTCGGGGGACTTCTAAGCTATGAAGGTATTCCACAGAGCAGAAGTCCCCCGACTGCAATGAAAATTTCAGTTTAGTAGATCAAGTTGTTTTCGTTTTTTTATGTTTGGTCAGTGAGTGAATCTTGTTTCATTGCTTTTTAGATCAGTATTTTCACATAGCAGTCGTGTTTTTTAATTTTTTTTCTATAAAAAGCTTACGTAAACATTCTTGTTACCTTAGAAATAAAACCTTACAATAAATCATTTCTTGTTCTCGATAGTTACGTAGATACAAATTCCACAAAATTATGTGTTTTCTTACAGAAACCCACAAAATTGTGGAAGTATTAATCGCGGCAAGGGGAGGAGAATCTGAAATAAAGAGAATTTATGTTTATAACTTGAGACATTAAAACAACGTGAGGAAACCTGAAGTTTAGAATTAGGAGTAGGTAACCTCCAACCACCAATGCACAACCGTGGTTATCAATGCGCCTTTGTCCTGCTCTGGGACAATAGTGGTGTTATTATATAATAGTGAAAACATATTATTACTATTACGAAGAGTTTTATGTGATAGTACATAATATGATCCTTCTCTTTACTTGCTCAATGAATGATGAACCTGTGGCTATAATAATCTTTGGCTGCAATAACATTGATAAGTACTAAACCACCAACTCTAACGTCGCAATACTGATCCATTTTTGTTTCACTTTACGAAAACAGCGCGCTTGGTAACGAGTTTTGCTAATGTTTCAAGTTAAAACAATACAATAGCTTCAAAATACCAATCAAAATAACTTTGAAAATGTAAGGTTTCGTAGGGGTTGGAAGCGTTAATTATAGCAAGTGAAACCACAAAAAGCTTGTAACCAGTGTAGCATTTTGATATAAAAATTCATGTACAATATTTAATCAATGGCTTCACGCTGTTGACGAGTTGATTGTTCTCAATTTGATCCTTGCGACATGAGAGTAGTTATCGCCCTCAGTTCTTTTTTTAATGATAGCCGTTTCTGCAAAATGCCAAATAGTCATTCACGAGACGCACCCCAGCAGTACTAGAATGTTTAATTAGAAATATCCCAACTCTCCTGTGACAACAAAAAATGATGAAAAATATGGTGCAGCAAACTTGCTTTGCATCTCAATATTATGAATGGAAAATTTTACACAACGCGGCTTACCGACCTTGGTATTACCGTATTTGCTACAAACATGTAAGTGTGATACATAGGTACAGTACCTACACGAGGTAGTAGCAGCTATCATTTGTTATAATTATGATACTTTTATGAGTCGTTTATCGCGGTTCAAACTCTTTTCTCCGATGCACGGACGCGGTCTGGCTATCTAGTTCACATTTTAATCTATTGTTAGATCTCCCAAAATGGTGCATTATACAGTTGTTCGGTGCACAGTCATAAGTTTGAAGAATAAAATCATTCATCAGCGCTTTGCAGTCAGTCAAAAAAATGTTATGTTTGCAATCTCAGAAATTTCATTGAATGATCAGACGAAATTCAATCGTCGGATGAATGCGAATGTGAGATAAGCTGTCACGCACGCCTTGTTATTGTAGCAAAACAATGTAAGTAGTTTAACAGCCAGTGGGCTATTTTGCTACCTATTGTGAATTTATCAAAGTGGAGCTAAACAGCTCTACTTTGATTCACATTAATTTTTGATTGTTGCGAGGTAGTCATCAATATACTTATCCTTCTCCTCAAATCTCAAGCGATTTCGATAATTCCTTTTGTATCTATAAGGAATAATCACAGGTAACAATATAAAGGCTACACAACTAGTGTCTATCCATCTATTATTATAACTATTTCTAGGCAATTTTTAAGGTTTGTTAGAAGCTGTGCAAAATTCAAAGATTAAAGTTCCGCTTATAATAAATCCCGGATACGTCTGTAAACTTTAGCATAAATAGAGTTTATAGTGATATCTAGAAATAGAATCTATCTTTTCTCATGTCTGGTCACTGGTCACTGGTCAATGGTCTAAGTTCATCTTTGACGATGAATTCAATAAAAAACAAGACTTTTATTGTGCAATGGGTAGATGTAATCAATCAATCAATAAATCAATTTTTATTTGCTAAAATATACACATACAGCTTAATTAATTAATTAATTTACAGGTATTAATTCTCCTAAAAGTCAATAATTTACCTAAATAATTCAGAAAAATATTCATGACTTAGAATATCAAAACAGTATAAATTTGCATAGTTGCTAAGTGTACGACACAATTGTAAAATTGTGTTGCATGCTTAGTAACAATGTAAGTGTACACAATCTGCTAATGCTGCTCTCTTTGTGAGCCTGTGATCGAGCTCGCGGGCGCAGTGTGGGTCGGTTGTTGTCGTATGCCTTCGATTTTTTAGTTCTAATAGTTCAAGCTGGTTTTCTTGCGATGTTTTCCTAAAAAGTAAGCTAAGTAATTGCTCATTATATCAGCTATCAGCCCGTGAAAGTCCAGTCGAAATCGATCCAACCCCTTCTTCTGCGGGAATATACACACAAACAGACAGCAATTAAAAAAATGGTTTTTTGGTTTACGTACCATGTAAAATGCATATTCGATGCATTTAATAAGTTGTCGTTTTTATACAAACGTACTTAAATTTAATTTATTTGTATAGTTATCCTGCAACTATTTTATGCTAATTTTACCTCAAGTATAAATGGGGATAAGAGCAGGAGAGTGATGATGCTATACTTTGATTGCCACACCCTTTGCCTCTGCCGCAATGACTGTAAAAACATATAACATAGCCGTTAACTACGCGTATTAAAATAAGTAACATTGAGCGGAACTTATTGCTGGCTAACTATGGCTGCGACTTTTATTTTTGGTGTGAAAAACCCTTCAAATATACTACTTATGTCAGAGTCCAATGTAACGCACTTAAAACAATGTGTAAACGGGTGCATCCAAATGTACAGGGGTTGTCGTTTATATAGAACACTAGCTTTTGTCCGCAATTTCCTCCGCGTGAATGTCCGATCTCCATTTCATCTCTATATGGGGAAAATTTTAGGAAATCTTTCTTAGTGCATACATACGTACTAATAACTATCTACGTGAGCTGCGTATGATAGATCAGTCGGTAATGGTTGCCTAATATATTTTAGACTAGCGAACCGCCCCGACTTCGTTCGGGTGCCAATTTCCGACTTGGTCAGTTTTCAACAAATTTTCTTTCATCAGAACCTTGTCCGGAAAATTACGAATACAACAAAAAAAGAATCAGTCAAATCAGACTACCCGTCAAGTCAAGTTTTGCGCTTAGCAACACATTTAGCGATTCATTTTAAATTAACGACTAAAACTTGTAACAAAGCTATAACAAAAGTTGAAATGGTGACTTCAATATCTTTGTAACTAGAAGGTACCTTGATATGGTTCAGAAAAAAATAATGATCGCAATGGTGGGAGAAACATGAAAGTTCAGATTTCGTTGTGTCTTTTTATACTCGTCGTAGTCAGTAGGTACCTACCTAGTCATTAATGTCTCACTAGCATAAGGTATCGATTTATAATTATGATAATACTGATAGTACGGATAAATTCTCTCTATTTATGATATTGTTTTCCTGGACTGCTGCCAGGTTTGCTGTACTTAAGGGACTAGGTCATGGATATTATCAGAATCATTTAGTAGCTAGATTTTACTTTTGTACCTATAAAACGATTAAATTCAACCCGTCTTTGGTACGTGGTGGTCATTGGGCATGTGCACAAAATACACTATAGCGCACATATACATTAAGTGGCCCAAGTCACGACGTCCAAAAGAAAATTTTGGAAGTCTCTATTTATTTATGTATATATTTTTAGGTTAACCAACAATTGTTTACACATAAACATTACTAAACGTAATGACTAGGGTAACATACTAATAATAATATAATAACTGTTCTTGGGCCTAGCGGTTAAGGCGCCCGCCTCTCATGCAGGAAGGAGGTTGTGGGTTCGAATCTAGGCAACTACCAATGTGACTTTTTCAATTCATATGTACTTTCTAAAGTTTATCTTAGACATTATTGACATCATTCCGTGCCTCGGAAAGCACGTCAATCTGTTGGTCCCGGCTGTCATACGTGGATCTTTGACAGTTGTTACGAGTCGTCAGAAGCTTGAAAGTCTGACAACCAGTCTTACCTAGGGGTATCGTATTACCCAGTTACTGGGTTGTGGAGGTCAGATAGGTTGTCGCTTCATGTAAATACAGGTACTCAGCTGCATCCGGTTAGACTGGAAGCCGACCCCAACATAGTTGGGAAAAGGCTAGGCAGATGATGATGAACTGTTTTTGGAATACCCAAAACATCATGCATGTTCTGCGATTTATTGTATTATTGCGATTTATTGATTTATGTTTTTGTATTATTGACTAGCTTCTGCCCTCGACTTCGTCCGCGTCAATGTTGGTTTCTCCATATAAACTTTGGACCCTGTTTTATCCGCTTAGGGGGTGTCGGGAAATCCTTTTTCATCGGATGCCTACGTCATTATATAACACACCCTCCAAGTTTCAGGTCACTACGATCAGCGGTTTAGGCTGTGCATTGATCCATTAGTCAGTCATTCAAAACAAAGTATTTTATATGTATAGAAGATAATAAATCCTGAAAGTATAGTAGTACGGTTAAAGAGCTACTTTTCAGCATCATTTTTGTCTAAGCGTCACTTCTCACATTCACTTTTCAAATTCACGATACCACGTGAAAGGCTCGGACAAAATCCATTATTTTACTATCTCATTTATACGGGCAGCATCGCCCGAAAAGTAAACGGCCAGCGACATCAGTTGGAGTGTAACTTATATTGAAATGCAAGTTAGACCGAATTGTATGAGCGTTCCTATCTCTCAGCAGACTATCTGTCCTCCCAACGATAAATAAAAAGCGTTGGTACTAAATGCTATCCGTCAGTAGGTTATTGAAAAGCCTTTAGTCGACTTTTGACATATTCTACTTA
The DNA here is from genome assembly GCA_949774945.1 of Hoplodrina ambigua. Classification (NCBI taxonomy): domain Eukaryota; kingdom Metazoa; phylum Arthropoda; class Insecta; order Lepidoptera; family Noctuidae; genus Hoplodrina; species Hoplodrina ambigua. The sequence continues at coordinate 5,219,631 of OX458963.1, forward strand.
TTTGACAAATTCTACACTTGACAGATTGTGCTTTTGGCAGATAGTACATTTGACAAATAAAAAGAATTATTTTGAAACAATTTGGGAGTTGCATGAATGTAGGTAAGCATAATTGTAAAATATTATTGTCAAGAAATAGAGCGCGCGAGGTTTTTCGGGACCTTAACTCGGTCAGGGCAGGATCGACCGGACGCGGAGCGGGGCACCGACTACGCTTTTTAAACTATAATCATTGCAATTGTTTACAATAATAATTACATGGTGATTAATAAATATTGTAGAATCTATCAAAAGCAGAATCTGTCAAGTGTAGAATCTGTCAAATGGAGAATGTGCCATAATTATGTAGTATTTGCAAATGTAGAAAGAATCTGACATATAAGAATCTATCAAATATAGAATCATTAACAGACTATAGTGTCAAATATGTCGACTAAACATTAAAAGCACATAAGGTTATAAGGAGAGATTTGTCTATTTATAGCACTAATTTAGTAAGGATAGGTTATTGATAACGGCCGTTAAACAAGTCGAGATAATGGAGGTATTGGGATAGGCATTTTTGTTACGGAAAACCAAAAACATGTTCGTAGACCACGGCATAAACCGAGCCACATAACAAAATCCACATTTTTTACAAAACACCAAAAAGGAATAAATATTAGGCACATTACGCCGTGCATAGGCATACTACTATCCAAATATCGCTAGCCCTAACTTCCGATCGATATTTTCTACAAAGAAAGACGCCGTCGACGGTATCGGACGTCCATAACGTTACAGCGCTTGCAATTAGCGACACCTGTTGAACAACCGATATAGCCAATAAGTATTCCCAGGCTGCCGTGCCGGCTGGTTGTGTTGGACAAAGCTTTCTTCAGATTAATACTCTTCAGTTTCGCCATGATTTACACCGTGCGCGCCCGCATCTATATTCTCCTCTCTGATTTGAAGAAACCGAATCGAGTGCATGTGAACTTCATGATATGTCAATGTCTAAAGGGAAACAAGCGACTGTACGCGAAGACTTTTCGCATCTGGGCGAAAACTTACATGACCGTCAACGTTTGCGAATGCGTGCCCGAATGTGAGTGCCGCTGCACGTTTGAGTTTGTTCTCCTGGACAAGAAAAAGTAGAAAAAAAAAACTCAAAGTCATAAGGAATGGGTGCGCTGGAAAAGAGCTCTTAGTTTGAGAACTGCCAGGGATGTTTAAAAGCCGAAGGTCATATTGAGCACGCAGATTACAATCCTAATCAGAATATAATAACTTGTGCCTAGAAAAGCAAAATGAACTTTGTCTCTTGGTATACCTGAAGAGCCTTTTGCTGTCTTCGAAAATCAATTTAAAGAACCAGTTTCTAGAAAATGTCAAAAAGTCATCAAGAAAAATGTGGAAATACTATCTGAATCCATTTGCCTCTGAGTTAAGTGATAGACAAAGTGTTAACAAATTTTTAAAAATTGGGTCCTTACGATATGATCTTGCAAATTGTGTAATTAAGTATAACAGCCCTGTAGTCTTGCTAGAATAAGAGCATCGAGGAAGTTAGAAAGTAAGTAGAAACATGTAGATGAAAAGCAATAAAATGATGTAGTATATTTTCGTTTTTTTAATCCATGACCTACTTCAGATGTTGATCTTAAATAAACAATACACAGTAAATGTGTTTTTCTAGTTCGTGTTTCGAAATGTGATCGCTACCTAATTTATACTTCGATACAGAAGGTTACGCTAACACTAGAGTTCCCGTCACGCATACAAAAACCTACAAATTGTTTCACGTCACATATTGGACACAATTTTATTATATGACTATCTTTTACTGGCGATTTAGGCCGCGTAAATTTTCTTATGGAACCAAAAACTGATTTCTCAGATTAGACCAGTAGTTTCGGATATTAGCGCGGTTTAACATAAACAAACAGACTTTTCAGTTTTATAATAATAGCATAGATTGTAGTTTGCCCGCTTTATATTCCGGAAAATCCAAAACTCCAACAGCTACGTACAAAATAATTTTATTATGGTTGGTACAGAACCCTTACAGAATCGATATAGAGTTAATAACTGTGCTGCACTGAATAATATATGAAGACGGTGTGCAAGGTGCTGGACTACACGCTAACCCTGTAGTTTAAACGTTTGCGTCATTGTCAACGTTTTAACCCTGACCGTGGAAGACATGTTTCTTATGTTTTATTGATTTACTTGAAAACTTTTTTTTTTCACCACATTCTCTTTAGCGTCTTTCGTATCGGCATACCCAGTATTTGCATTATAGGCATCCACACCGGCTTCGGACTGTCAGTATCCTGCAGTATGCTTCGACAGTGTCATCCGATTTTTGACGCCATCAGGACATTTACATTAAACAATACATGTAGTAGGGGAGCCCAAGAGGCTAAATGTGGATTTACTCGAGCGTCGTGAGGACCTTTTTGATTGCGAAGATTATATGTTAGAAAGAAAAAATGGACATCACTCCTGTAATCCCCGACGGGTTAGGTAGAGGTGTACCCATTAGTACACCTAAATTTCGTTATGTTTAACTCCCATGTAATAGGGGGCGAGTCTATTACCATCAACTGGGCACAAATTCAGAGGTTGCTACTGAGAAATTTGTCGTGCTGACTCATAATCTGACAATTATGTGCAGGGGGCTTCTTCAATCTAAAAGTATGAAAATAAAAAAATTCGCTGTCCTAGACGCGCACGGCCCTAATACAAGGTTTATATTTGTGATGGAGGTACTTAACAGGGTCTATCCTATGTTAATCTGCCGTGCTTGAGAAAATCCCAAAATCACCACTTGGGCTTCCCTACTCACATAGACCTACATCAAGAATATTGCAACACTTGCCAATTGAACTGTATTAAAGATGTGTACCCTAAAACGCCGGAATATAAATCATACTGATTTCCCTGTTAACAGAACACAAAGAACAGAAAAGAGTTTGTTTTTATTATAAATTAGCTTAGGTACTATGACTTATGATTACTTGCTTATAAAATATGCTTTGTCTTATTTTATTTTTATTTTTTTAATTATAATATTCCTTGAGAGCGGTGTGTTGAACAGCGTCCTTTGTGTCTTCAACGGGCGTAGAACTCGTGACAGAGTCATTGTCCTGTGCCTCGGTTCTATAAACGTTGTCGGCTAATGCTGAAAATCAGCGCCGTGGTTTTATTGCCTTCGTGCACGGGCCACGGCATTATGCTGAGCGTAAGCCCTTTCGCGCGGTAGTGGTGTATATTTCTTTTAAGTATGTATTTGTATTTATTTGATTTTTATTTTTTAGATTTAATACAAACATATTTCTAGTTTGCTTTTATGTACATTTTTTTTCTTTTATGTTATGTGCGTCACTTTCGCGTGAATAATAGTTTTCCTTTCTTTTCTTTTTTTCTTCTTTTCTTTTTTTCTTCTTTTCTTTTTTTCTTCTTTTCTTCTTTTCTTTCTCTTCTTTCTTTTCTTTCTTTTCTTTCTTTTCTTTCTTTTCTTTCTTTTCTTTCTTTTCTTTCTTTTCTTTCTTTTCTTTCTTTTCTTTCTTTTCTTTCTTTTCTTTCTTTTCTTCTTTCTTTTCTTTCTTTTCTTTCTTTTCTTTCTTTTCTTTCTTTTCTTTCTTTTCTTTCTTTTTTTTGTTTTCTTTCTTCTTCCAAGAAAGGCCTTGACCCGGATATGTGGACGGCGCTTTTCGAAACATGCACTGAAGTACAAAAGCTAGTCGGACAGGCCCTGACCCCAGGCAGTATTGATAGAGCTTAACCCTTTCAATTCGTTCGACTTAGACTCCTTGACACAGTTTAATATTTAATACGACGTGCACTATTTGGATTTCCAGCAATGATGCGAACCATCGCAGCGTTTGCGTATGAATTGTTAATGTTCTAGGTAAAAGTTACTTTGAATAAATAATGCGAATTGGAAATCGATGAACGATTCTCTTCTTTGTCTCTGTTTTCAGTTGAATTTTTCAAATAAAAAGTACAGTGTATTTATTTTTTATATCATGGAACTTTTCATAAGCGTTTCTTGTTTTTCTAGTAAGACGTTATAAATTGGGCTGGCTGGTGATTATTGTAATAATGTTAACAAGAATATGGTATTCTGAGAATATTTTGAACATTTATGAATGATGAGGATATGTAATAATCAGTAACTATTAAGATTTTTTTTTATAATTAATTTTTTTTATAAATTACGAGTTTGTAGCTTAATATTAAAGCTTTATATTTGATGACGGTTATTTTCTAATATGATTGTAAACTTTAAATTTTGTACCATTTACTTACGAGAAATTCACAGAGGAAGGTTTTGTAAAATGACTGGCGACTAAAGCCACGTATACAATGGTGCCCTCAGCTCACTTGAAGAGGGCTCTAGACTGTTCTACATATAAGATGCACACTGAGTACCCTTCACCATGAAACTTACGGAGAGAGCCACTAGGATGAATTCCAACATCGCGTAAAATAGATGTTAAAGATTAGGTTTTAGTTTTCAAGCGATAGGAATAACATTGACGCAATAATTAACGCTACCGAATTGCTTTTACAAAGATGCTTTTCAAAAGTCTGATTCATTGATAGATCTTCGTCGAGTTTGAAATAAAGTCAAAGACAATAATATCCTAAGAAACTGAAAAGACAGATCATCTTAGGCCCATTTGCATCTCGTTATAATCAAAAGTATGAAAACAATCTAATTTTGTTCGAATTTAATCAGCGAAAGGTTTTTATTTATTATAGTAAATATTTTACGCCTATGATGCAATATGCCATTGTTTTTCGCTGCGAGCCAAAATAGTGTTTTGCTTTTCTTGCAATAATTGCTTTATTTCTATGAGAAGATTGCATCTTCGAGTAATTACGTCAACGGTCTCCAATGAAGCACAACCTAAATCGTATATATCTTCTTAAGATTGTTTATCGTTGGTCTAGTGGTCGCTGCGCTACGGAAACGCTGCTGGCTTGCTGAGCGTGAAGTCCGGGGTTCGATTTCCGCGTCATTAAGTGTTATTGGGTTTTTCGTTAGAGAAATTATCTGGGGTAGCTGAGTCTGGATTTGTGCGTAGTTAATGACTATAAGCTTGCCCATAATCATGGAACTTGAACAACAGGCGAGATGAGTGTCTGTAGTTTAGGTCCAACAAAGATCGGACTGATTTGGTGGGACCTGTAATACACTGGTGCGTTATTTTATAATGTTTTTATCAGTCGTTATGAGAGCTTCTTTGTTTGTGTTTCCAGGCAAGTCGTCACTGCTGGCGGTGCTGGGTCGGCGCGAGGTCACCATACCTGCGCACATTGACATCTTTCACCTGACGCGGGAGATGCCCGCCTCCGATAAGACTGCACTCGAGTGCGTCATGGAGGTCGACGAGGAAAGGATCCAGTTGGAGAAGCTCGCCGAAGAGCTGGCCCAGTGCGAGGATGATGGTAAGAAAACAAGATTACAATTATTTAAATAGTACGCAACTGGAACTGCTGCTTACCAACTGTTACGCAACGTTTACACTGCGAGCGGAGCGGACCCATTAATGACTCCTTTTACCTTAAATATTGATCTCAATGCTGTATATTTAATTATAACCAATGTAATGCATATCATTAAGTATTTCCTATTACTACCTATTTACAAATACGGTAATAATAGGAATTTATGCAATTCAATTTTTCTGGTAATGCAGTTTTGTATGGCTAGGTAAAAATGGGTCCGTTTATTTGACCGTCGAGCGTCACTTATTTGACCTGTGTCTAGGGACACACACTGCATGAATGCAGTCTTTACGTCCAACGCTTCCGTGTCTCTTATTGGAAATCTATGAACGTGTACGAAGAAAAACGAGTAGCTAAAGGTTTAAATAGCGATCGAGGTACTCTGTTCATTAAACCTATGTGAAAACCGCGTTTGTTTATCCAAACTTGATACTGCCGTGCCACATAATTATCGAATATTTACTAAAAGTGGCGGTAGAACGAGATTGTAAAATCAATCTAATCTAATATATGAAGAACGGGAGAATTTTATTAAAAACTTGTTTTATTAACCTTTCTAGACGCACAAGAACAGCTGATGGACGTATACGATCGTCTTGAAGACCTGAGCGCGGACACAGCGGAGGCCCGCGCCGCTAACATCCTGCACGGTCTGGGATTCACCAGGGACATGCAGCAGAAGGCCACCAAGGACTTCTCCGGAGGTCAGTACAGCACTATTACGTAATACATAGTATACATGATGCTTCATCACATACACATATTCGAAACTTGCTAAATAGCTAAGGAATCCCGTGTGATTCTGAAACAAACTGTAAAAATATAAAGGGCTTAATATACCGCCACCGTACTGTTTCATTAGGTTTCACTCACTATAGTGCGAGTACTGGTCGCGGGATCCAGCGCTGGATTTGCAGGTCGCGCAAAGAGTTGTTACATCTGGTTCTCGGTGTACCTGAACGGGAAATCATACTAACATGCACTTTTTTACTCCTGCATTGTCTCAATGTCGCCTCATCATACCAAACCAAAATACACGTGATCAAGGACAACACTGTCAACACCACTGTTGCCTGCAGGTTGGCGCATGCGTATCGCGTTGGCCCGCGCGCTGTACGTGAAACCTCACTTGCTGCTGCTGGACGAGCCCACAAACCACCTGGATCTGGACGCATGCGTGTGGCTCGAGGAAGAACTCAAACAGTAAGTATTTCTTTTTCTACGAGCAGCATTATTCTAGCCTATCTTAGCTAAGTTGTAAACAGTTGTGAACGCCTTGTTCAGTCTGACTCATTGCAGTTGACTCAGAACGTTTATACACAAAGACAGCCTTCTGATCTCCGCAACCCAACGATTGGTTACACTTAGTACTGTGTGAAGCATAGAGAAACAGAACAGATTGGTGCACTGACACGAAGTGTATAGTCTCGTCCATTTTTGGGTTCCAAATTTTATCATAATCGTTATTTTTTCTAGTTACAAACGCATCCTCGTCCTGATATCTCACTCGCAAGACTTCTTGAACGGCGTATGTACTAACATCGTCCACATGAGCAAGCGCCGGCTCAAGTACTACACCGGCAACTATGAAGCCTTCGTCAGGACACGCATGGAACTACTGGAGAACCAGATGAAGCAATACAACTGGGAGCAAGATCAGATCGCTCATATGAAGGTCAGTTACGACGCATTCAAAGGCTTGACTACAAAAGGCTTATGTTTTTGTATAGTAACGTGCCATGTTCTCTGTTGAAAGGATATAGCCGCCCTTTCACACGCGTGTCGGTTACGAAGACGAAAATATGTGAAGACGTATGTTCTGTCTAACTACTAACATCATATCGCGCTTTCCTAGCATGATCACTCCTTTGACCGCTCATAGTGGCATTGGAAATAGGCTTATATTCAGCAGTAGGCGTGTTCTTGATAAAATGACGAACATAATGTATGCTGAGGAAGAATAACGCAGTTCGGGTGATGTTTCTGCCTGACACCGGGGAGAGTTATTAATGCTGCCTACATCACGATACCCGCGAGCTCTTAGTCTACAACACCGGTGGCCGGGCTGGCGAGCGACGCCTACATGTGAGTCTATGTGTTCGTGGATATTGGATGTTGTGTTTTTTTTCTTTTGATTTAGATTATGTAAGTTTTTTTTAGATTATCTTTCTGGTTGCATCTAAAATTTTCCAGTTTTCATTTATTTTTGTAGTACCTCCGACTTCGCACAGGCGCAATCTACTGACGTGGCAACATGTTAAAATATCAAGATTTCTGTGCTTTGTCTATGTTAAACATGAATGTATAAATCTTCCGGAATTGATTCTCTAAATGCTGACGAAGACCGCGTCCCAGATCCATTGTTCGATTTAGGAGAACAAAACGCGGACATAAACAGAAGAAGACGACTTTGTTTTTAACTAGCAATAAACATTGATATTTATTCATTGATCCTTAAATATATAATATTTACATTTCGATTAACGTGAGTGACGTTCACGCATTCTCTTCTCTAACAAGGTAATCTTATCAATCATAACTTTAAGAAGAGTTTTTTAAGTGGCTCAGCATAACTAAAATGGTGTCAAATAAAAAATGCCACAAACTCAACAGACATTTTTATTGTAAGAACATAAATTCAATGTTTATTATTGAAAAAGTATAAACAATTCGATAATAGTACACTATGATACAAATAAGGTAAGTTTGTCGTTACGGTCCAGATTGAATTGGAGCCCGAACCGGAGGCTACGGCATACTGAAGCTGAGAGAGTAATGATAAAATGCTGATGGGTTTCATAAGAGATTTTTCAACACGCTTGCGAGGAAAATTAAATAATGTTATATGAACTTCAGTATTTTCGACAAGGTTTGTGAAAAATGACACGTGGTTTAATTCAAACTTAGAATCCTGACGGCTACTCGCCCTCGTGTTTAATTGATGAAGTTTCCAAGCAGCCTGATTTAAAAAATAAAAACTGATTATTCTTATAAATAATGTATTCTAGGTCTGTCACTGATAAAATATAAAAAAAACAGTGATGCATGATGTGATGATTTATATTTACCAAATTTTATTAATTAACATACTATTAAGGCTGTTTTTTCATACTTCAGTTTGACATGTTTTCTATACAAAAGCAGTCAAACTGCCATATATTTATACCTCCGTTAAAAGTTATCGGACTATTGAAAAATATAATGTCTATTTTTATTTTTTTCAATGAAAATAGTTTAATTTACTTTATGAAGGCATTAAAAAAACAAATGCTAAGATATTCTAAAAAAAAACCTTAACCGCATTAGTGCTTTAATATAATGTTAAAAGCACGTGTGCGTAATTCGTACACTCTTGTAGTTTGGAAGTGGGTGCGACAGTGACAGCGATACAGCTAAGCCATAGCATGTGATAAGTGTAACTCCTCTTCATCTCAGCCTTACTGTTCTGTTAAAATAGTGTAGCACTATTCTACAACCTTGAAATACTTCTGTTCTATTAAGTTCCTCTTCTTCTCTACTGTGTAAACCGATTTGAACAGCTTGTGATAAGCCGAGCATAGATTGAAATGAATTAACTGCTAGCTTTTCGCGTGGAATAATGTATAATATAATAAAAGCTAGACAGATAAAATAGATCTGTAAAATAACATAAAAATTACGACAAAAAACGATTTATGGTTTTACAGTTAAAAGCGCAATTTGAAGCTGAGAGACGTTACATTCTAAATATGTAACGTCAACTCATATATTTTACATACAGGAACTATCATAACGATTTTAGGCTGTCGTCTCAATAAAGTATGTATATTTTCAGAACTATATAGCGCGCTTTGGTCACGGTTCCGCCAAGCTGGCCCGACAAGCTCAGTCGAAGGAGAAGACTCTTGCTAAGATGGTGGCCCAAGGATTGACGGAGAAAGTCACTGATGACAAGATCCTTAACTTTTACTTCCCAGCATGCGGCAAGGTGCCGCCGCCTGTTATCATGGTGCAGGTTGGTACTGAGTTCGCAATACAACATTTTTGATTTTACAGTCAGACTAGATGAACACTTCTAGGATCTTGCTTCTCATCTCCTCTTCGTGCGGATCTTGAGCCTAGTTTCGTAAATCATCATTTCGCTTTAGAAACTGATGAACTAGCAGTACTAGGACGAATTAAGATATTACTTTGTTAATCCTGATTTCGTAATATGACCCTTAACAACATTTGTTCTACGATATTTCAAAAATTAAAAGTAAGATCCATACTATAAATATGGAAATACTGTATTTTGATCATTTATTTGGGGCCTTAACTTCATGAATAGAATACGAGATCAAAACAATGCCAATTAAATAAGAGTAATTACTACTGTAACACAAAAATTAACCTAGTATTAATATGTGAAGACGGAAAATAAATTAACATAATATATATATTTTTTTTTTTAGAACGTATCATTCAGGTACACCGACACGAGCCCGTGGATTTACAAGAACCTGGAGTTCGGTATCGACCTAGACACGCGGCTGGCGCTAGTGGGGCCCAACGGAGCCGGCAAGTCCACGCTCCTCAAACTGCTATACGGAGATGTGAGTATATTGGCTTGTAATCTGTCTCAAACTCAACGTGCACGAGCAACAATAACACGGTGCCATTTGAGGAACGGTTACGGCGCCGGGGCACGTTTACACACGCTGCGGGCATGCACAGTAGCCCTATTAGTATGAGTGTGTACAAGAAGTATCTCTGCTAGTAATAGCAGAGATACTTCGTGTCGTGTTAGGATTTAAAAACAAGACAGTTGGTTTACACCAACTGTCTTGTTTTTAAATCCTAACACGACACCATACCATGAGAGATACACACACTCCAGTCTTACAATAATAGTAACATCCAAAGTTTGTTTTATTTAAGCGTTCTTATTGGTTTTCTATGGAATATTTTTATTTATTTTTGTAAGACTTACATCTGATCTTGTACAATAGTTCAGTTGTAAATAACATTTATAAGGCCAATTATAAGTTATCACAGGCAAAAGTAGACAGATATAATTACATAGGTAAACAACTTTCTAACTATGGCCGGTATTACAAAACAGGACTTGAGCTGTCTTTGATTTAAGCTAGTTTTAAGTGTACCACACCTTCAAGACTAGCCAGTATTAATCGCAGCAACAGTGACGTCTATGACATACATACATAAACTCTACGACGACGTCTATTAATTCCTCAAATTGCACGTGTATACATGGGACGCTCCAGCAAGTAGATCATGGTCTGGTTAAAAGCACCTCTAGTGTAGAACGGTTCTATAATCTCTATTACGTTTTCCTTTTACAGTTATAAAACACTCGTCAGTTTATATTATAATGTACTTATCATTATTCGTCCCCAGCTCGTCCCATCAACGGGCATGATCCGTAAGAACTCCCACTTACGCATCGGGCGCTACCACCAACACTTGCATGAACTTCTGGACTTAGATCTGTCCCCTCTCGACTACATGATGAAGGAGTTCCCCGAAGTGCGCGAGCGTGAGGAGATGCGCAAGATCATAGGCCGGTACGGACTCACCGGCCGCCAACAGGTTAGTGCATAACATGCTGTCACGTCTGTATTCCTTATGCTTGGAGGACGGCCAGCCGTGGTCATCATTCGGTTGGCCCTTATTTCTGACACCAGTACCAAATAAAGTCCCCTTTTAACTACGGCTCTACCCCTAGGTGTGTCCAATGCGCCAGCTGTCTGACGGGCAGAGGTGCCGCGTGGTGTTCGCGTGGCTCGCGTGGCAGACCCCGCACTTGCTCCTACTCGATGAGCCCACTAACCATCTTGACATGGAGACTATCGACGCTCTGGGCGACGCCATCAACGAGTTTGATGGCGGAATGGTGCTCGTTAGCCACGACTTCAGGCTTATCAACCAGGTGGGTTCCAGTACATTTTATCTGTTGCTTGCGGTCTCATTCGCATTCTAACATACCTTATACCTTGTACCAATTATTCATAATTATTTATTTCGTTGGTTGAATAAAAGCGGGATATCGTCCTTCCAGATCCAGTTTTCCTTAATTACACTTGGAGTATAGTGTCGAGATAGTGTCCAGTGTCTTGGTTACAAGACGGTCATTTATCTATCAAAATAGACGATCATATTACTTACGTTATGTTTTGAGTGCGATGAATATCGACTGGTTGATCGAGCGCGACTTAGTTGCACTTTGACATTTACTTATTCAAATTATTTTGTTTAACAGGTCGCCGAAGAAATCTGGATTTGCGAGAATGGCACCGTCACGAAGTGGCAGGGCGGCATTCTCAAGTACAAGGATCATCTCAAGTCCAAGATCATGAAGGAGAATGCGGAGAGCGCGACTAATGTTCGCAAATAGTCCAATGCTTAGCTATTACCCTTAGTTTATGTTCGTCTGTCGCGCGATGCTCCTGCTCCACCTGCGACCGACAAACTGGCTGCTAAAATCAGTTGACACATTTGTAAAGCTACAACAAGAAGTTGAACGCCAGTGAAAGGGACACTTTACAAATCATATTGTTAAATCGTGCATGAAACCGTACAGCTCGTTCGATGTTGGCATGGCGAACGGTCGGCTCTTAGGTGTAACATTTCCGAGAGTGTTAACGTTATTATTATTATTTACAAATCAAAAATGTTAGAACCCAATTATGTCTGAAAAAGCTATATCATAACATTTAACATATTTACTTAAAATTTACTTAATGGCACTTGACGTAATTATCATACTGTCCGTTATATATAAACTTATTGTTAAAGTTTACTTTGTACACAAACATGTACACAAGTTCGTCTAGACGTAGTCGGAATTCCCTTTTAGGAATCGATGTTCCGATATTAAAACATAATTCGATATTTAACTAAGTGCTACCTGACATATTGTTGCAATAAAATGTATATTCAAATGTAAAGTTTGTAATAAACTTAGCGACGTGGCCGCAGGTGCGGCAGCGTGGTTGGTTATTTCGGATCGGTCTTCCGTAGCTGCAACGGTTAAGGTTACCTTTGAGGCCCCATCTCAAATGACCACTCCGTATGCTGCGGCTTATTGTCGCTCAGTGAATGTAGTCACAGGTGTAGTAGAGATTGTCGCTTAGACCGGTTTGTGAACGACAATTATTATTATAGGATTGTGATTCCTTAAGCTGCCTATTGAAGCTTAGTAATAGTGGTATTATAAATAATTTTGTGATATATTTCCCGGGTGATCGCAGCCCAGTTATGGAGAAAAGTATCTTGCAAACACTTTGAACATAGCTTAATGGATTATATTTTTACACCAGTACGGACGTCGCGTCGCCCGGTAAATGCTAGCAGTGTTAGGTCACTTACATTTGGTTGTATTTCTTAAAATTCCAAAAAAAAAATATAACTATTATTAACAAAAATCACTTTCGTACCTTATTATTATTTAGTAATTTGGTAATTTGTTGCTTCTTATGATCAATTCCGATTCTGCCACTGGATAGTGGGTATGTTCGTGCATGATATTCCAACTACCTCTATCGCTCTCTTTTAGGCATTAGCGTTTAAAACTAAAAATCATCTTTCGTTGCCAGCTAAATGATGATTAGAAGCTTTTGAATGTAACCATGGCATGCGTGCATGCAGGCAGGAGCTAGACCGGCTGCTAAGTAAACCACCAAATGTACGTGACCTCGTGAGAAAGCGCCGCGGTGGCACATAGATGTAATAGTGAATGTTTCGGCTTGCATAGGTAGCAACACGGATGCCTTCTCAATAGTTTTTGACATTATTTATATTCATCTAATATTATACATATTATTAAATGCCTCGTCTATCGTTGACTCTAGTGGTTAAACGAATGTAAAGGGGTTTACAGTGATACAAGGGTTGTGATGATCTGCTTTCGACATCCCTTGCCCCTTGTGTATGAATTTATGACGCAATTGTTCATCAATTATGAAAAAGTATCTGTGTGATTTTGTTTTTGGAGATTGTATTAGCCAAAGGCTAATCAGCTGTGACAAATAGTTTAATCTTAATAAATGGAATGATTTAGCGGACATGTTCATTAGCAACACACACACTCAGTCTCGCCAATCGTTATTTGTGTATTTAAATATTTAGTTTGACTGTTTGTCTTCCGAACTGAATTTATTCTTACAATTGTGCTGTCAGTGCGTACCTAACCCGCGTAATAGTATTAACTTGTATTCAATTATAAAACTTCCATTTTGTAAAATGCTTAATTTGAGGCGAATTTATATAAATCAATAAAATAAACACATGGATATATTTGTTTCTTTTATTTATTCCTTGTAATACCTTCTCATACGAGGGTGACCATCTCCTATATATGTACTATGTATGTGTCTCGCCATGCTGTTCAGTCAGACTGGTCTGAAACGAAATAAAATACAAATATAAGTATGTAATACACAAAATGATTAAATTGACACAAATAAAAATATACATAATAATTGAATTATTCATAACTCATTACAGAAATGAAAAGAAAACAAGCTAAAAGGGTTTTAGAAAACAAGCTTTTGTTAACGGTTAATTCAAAATAATGTAATTCTGACAGAAAATGGCTATAAAAAAAGATTCCGACGAATTGAGAACCTCATCCTTTTTTGAAGTCGGTTAAAAAGCGTGTTACACCTTTACTTCTCCTGACGTCCCAGGTGATGAAAGTTTGTTTTAAGAAACGTAACGTAACATCACGCCTGTAATCTCAGAAGGGTTAGGCAGAGGTGTACCCAATAGTACACCAACATTTCGCCAGTTATGTTTTAAGTCCTATGTAATAGGGGGCGATCCTATAACCGGGCACAGATCCAGACTCCGAGGCTGCTACTGAGAAATTCCTGATGGAAAAAACTGGGAATCAAAGCCAAGACCTCATGTTCAGCAATCGCGCTTTGCGATCACTAGACTAACGAGTCAGTCAAAGTGGAGTGTTTTCAGAAAGTTTTTATTTTAATTTTAATTGTATTTTTAACTTTTTAGTACTTATTTTTCCCAAATTTATTGGGTTTACCAGATATGCATAATAATATGATATCTAGAACCAAAGTATTCGTCAAGACGAATCATACGATGCCAAACTCAACAGGGTTGTATCGTATTTCTACGGAGTTCCACTTTACTGCCTACAACGATAAAAAAGAAGACTGAGTTCCTATGGCCATTTCCCAGCTCTATCTCCGGATCCTGGTACCATCTCGGATCAAATCACTCGTCAAAACGAATCAAATGAGCCCAAACTCAATGGGGTCGTGTAATTTTATTACAGAGTATCTATGACCACTTCGAGCTCGATGAAGATAGTTTAGTTTACCACGCAAATAATAGAACGAAAATAGGAGCGGTAGGAGCACGGCAATGTGTGTCGCATAAATGCGATACAAGCGATGAAAAGAATTTTAACCGCTATTATATTTATAAATAAATTAGTATTTTAGCTAAAATAATAAACTGAACATCACCCCTACATAAGTTTCATCCCGCAGACGATTAATGGCGTCATCGTGCATCGTAAATTAATCTCGCTATTGTTTCGTTACCAGGCATAGTTTAAGGGTATGCGACGGAATACCCATCAACAAGATATACAAATAGACTAACTGGCACGTCTGACTTCGATCGCTTGACACAAACTTTCACCTAATATTATAATCTTTCACCTAACTACAAGTAAAACAATTTTTACTTGAGCTAAGTGGAGAGATTATATCCTACATACAAAATTAAATAAAAAGGCATGCAAGACCCGGCGGCGGGACGGCGAAGTGATCTCGTGCGAGCCGGCGTGTTCCAGCACTGGTCGGCGCGAGGTGAAAGGGGTTAATAGTTTAACACTAAGAAGATAATTGAAAATCCAATCCATTTGATGCATAAAAAGAGGTTTATTATAAGAAATTTTATTATAACGGAAAATAATTTCCATGCACTTTTCAGCAGGCATGGAAAATATTTTTTTCATTTATTGTTTCTGTGAGCATATAAACGTGCGTCTGTTAAAATAAAGCCTGACTGACAATATCGCCTGTTGGGGCTGACGCAATTTCAAGCACGGTACTAGGGAAACATAACGTATAAGGAGATAGCCACATGAAATAGTTAATGCTTGTCAGCGTCCTATCTTGACGATAATAAACCTTATTGTAACAGTGTTAAGGCTTAACAAAATCTCAACAGAAACTCCAAACATAGTCTTATTCACTCGCACAGAACCAATGCCAAACAGCAACTGTATTTAGGGCCGGACACAGGGTTTGAAAATTTTACTTATCCGAGTACAGTGTAGCGGAAAATCTTAAAAAACAGTATAAAATTACCCACTTAACAATTTTTATTATTATGATTCTACAGTGAGGTTTACTTTGGTTAGTCTTTTTTGCAGAATCATTACTTTTCAAAGTGATGAAAGGTCACTTAGACATAAAAAAAAATGAAATTAACTACACTAACCTCTCATTACTACCATTACTATTCCTGATAGTGAATATTTTAAATAAAAAGTAAAAAAAAACAACAACTACAACAATAAATTGTAATAGACCAATGCGGATGGAAAAATGGACGCAACAATGCGTTCATTTTTCCATCCGCATCGGTCACATACAATCGGCACCTGTACCAGGGACACATAGATAAGAGTGGGTCGTTACGAAAATTTTAAACCTTATACTGAAGGAATAAAGGTTTTAAAGAAATTCGAATACATCGACCACGGCTATTACTTAAAAATTTATGTCAAATGAATATTGTTCTTGTTTTATACTTTTCAATGCGCGATTTTTTAATATACTATCCTATAAAACTATTGGTATTGTTATTGAGACGTAAAATACTTCTGGCAAATAAATTACCTATCATTTTAGTAAATATGATTTATTTCAGACCTGTAGGAAGCAATGCATACGTTCGATGAAGCAAAGAAAGCGGTGACGACATGCCAATATGACTACTTAGATTACAAAAACAACGAATTTGACAAAGGTTATAACATTTTTGGAGACACAATTAAATATTTCCTTTCTTTTTTTAAATGACCTGCCTACAGGACTTGCCAATCAATGCTCTATCGTTTAGCCAATTTCATTTCGTGAGATAGACTAATAAATCATCATTATGTCTAGCTATTATGTATTGTATTGTATTGGTATGTTCATTGAATGAAAATTATGATTATTTATTGTCATTGGTACTAAGGTATTGGATTTTTCACAATACCTCAGAGCCAAGCGACACCAAAACTGCAGGCTTTTTCGGATTACATGATTGCAAGTGATTGCAGGATTAAAATTGCAGGTTAAATCTTTGTTCAGGTTATCGAAACCATGGGTTATTCTTCCAGTAGACTTTTTTTCAAAATGTCCAATATAGATGAATTGGTAATTTCATTGCAAAGCAAGACGATGATAAGGTGCGGAGATTTTTCTTGTATTCTATATAGATTTTCCATTTTCTTCGAATATTATTATTTTCTGTTTGTCGATCGTGATAGGGTAATGATGAGTATGTGTCAAAAATTATTTCTATAGAGAAATTAGGTTTTTTTTTAACCACTATCCACGCAGTCCGTATATATGCGGTTTACATAGATACATAAATACTTTCCTTAGAGACAATGATTGTGTATTGTTAGAAGATTATTTACCATATTTCTTTATTTTTATAGGTGAGCCAAAAGATCCTAATAACGAAACTGAGTGAGAAGTATGATAGAGTGCTAAGATACTGCGAGAAGGAAGTGGATAAGATAACCAAAATGTTCAAGAGGCAGCGAGAAGATCCACCACTGCCCCGCAACTACTCTCCAGTCGCTGGTGAGTAACTTTTTTTTTACAAAATCGCATTTGAAGTACCAAGGACGCAGATTTCATAACAGGTGTAACGGTCATTACAAATAAAACGGGGTTAATTGTGTGCGTTACTACCATAATAATATTAATATTAGATTACTAGTAGGTAGGTATTCAGAAATATGTTTAGTACCCAGACCAAAATGATGAGTTACTCGGAAGGTACACCTTCCTTCATTGAACAGCAAAATCGTAAAGTGGTTTTATGAAGAATTTATCGAATTTGAATTTTTTATTTAGGCTAGCTAAACATTTTTAAGTTAAATGTCTATTCAATCAAACCAAAAAATCACTGCACTGCGAAACGAAATAAGCAATTGCGTCACAGTCACTCTTATAAATTTTGTGTAATACAGAAAGGGATGGCATGCTGTAAAAAGGTCTGCCCTTTAGGTACGTGTTTGATATCGTTCGTTACTGATGACGTCGTTAGAATAACAGTGGGGCGGGCGGCGCGGCAGCGGTTCAAATTGTCTGACGTCACAATTTTCGTGGTCGATACAAGGGCGGCAGTGTCCATTGTAGGTGAAAAATCAATATGCCGTTGAACTTTAGCATTGAACTTGAGCGTAGTTCAAAGTCTGTAGGTATTTGTATTACGTACGTAGCTACCAACTATTATGAAGTTTACAGCTCGGAGTAAAATAGATAGCGGCAGTCTGTAATGATCATGATGATGATGAAATCAGACGTCTTTAGATTATAATGATGGTGACGATTTATATTTTGTCATCCAGGTCTTATAAAATGGTCCCGTTGCCTGATGCACAACATGACGAAGAATATGGAGAGTGTGTGCTCCGGGCGTTGCCTGCAGCCGCTGACATGATGAGGAAGTATTTTAAAACCCGTTCCCTCATACACAACTACGAAGAGACCATGAAAGCTGTGTGGCTGAACCAGAATGTGAGTGCCATAGCTTATTAAGACGGCTTCTTCTCACTTATTAAGAAATTTCGAAAAACGATTGACGTTTATAAATGAAATTTGACACGGAGGTAGATTATAATTAGTAGACGTTCGCTAAGAACGGATTTTCTAAAATTCACTCCCTAAGTGAATAAAACGGATGTCCAACATTTACGGGGCGAAGTCGCGGACAAAAGCTATAAGTAAATAAGATATTGACTTAAAATCGGAATGTGGTATAGTATATTAGTGGTCGCGCGGCTAAAAACGTATTTTAATGGAAATAATAATAAAACTAATCATTATTGAAACTCTATTCTGATTGCTGTCACATAAAATCACTAACTTGAAGGTCAAGGCAGTGTGTCATAGATAAGCAGTGTATGATGTTAAACGATATGTAACCATTGGGTAACCTAAAATAAAGTAATCAATTACAAGCTTAGTTTAAAGTAATAAAGTATTATTAGTTTAAAGTATTATTTATATTTGAAAAAGGCATTTTGAAGTGTTTGAAATATAAACTTATTATATCTAATTAATTAAATGTGAGAAAGGTGAAATGAGATGAAATATATTATAGGTTAGGTTTAGCGGTATCTACGAGAGACGATAAATGCTTGTTCGATTGGTTTTTACAAAGCAATGGTAATTTAGCTACATTATGATTATATACATCGATAAAGTACACGACACTCACAAGATGGAATAAAGTAAGCAATCTACTATAATATTATCCTTTACTGTTATCAAAGTTTTCATTTTGAATTAACTTCACATCTCAATAAGCATAATCTTTTGATTATTTTGTAGTCAAGAAATGTAGTTTGACTTCTTCTTCTTCTTCTTATTTTCTAGGATAAGAAAGAGTGATTCTAACGCAGTTTGCAAAATTTGACCTAAACAAATTATTAACAAACATTTTAAATTAAAATAATCAATGGTATAAAGTTTCTTACTAACCGAATTTTAGTACCTACCTAGTTAATTCTTATCATCCTTGCCCATTAAGAAACAGTAAAGGAATGTGTTTCATCTTCCGCACGATTTCTGTATGTGTATGTGTACGATGTCACTGATTGTGGACTGTTCATCGATGAGAAGTTTTATGGAGTAGGTACCTTCGAAGTCAGCTGATCGTAGACTTCGGTTATGTAACTAACCAATTATATTTGATCTTCAGTACAATAACCAAACACGCAATGCAATACATTTACTGTACGTTATTGAGAAGTTGCCCTGTCTACCTCAGAAAGTCTATATCAGATCTTCACGAAATTAATATGGGACGACCCCAGAAGAATACCCTATTAAATAAAAAAAGAATTTTTCAAATCGGTAAACAATTGACGGAGATATCGATGAAAATACACACAAACGAAACCAGAACCTCCTTTTATTTTTAAGTCGGGTCAATCTCAAATTGTCGATTTAGGGATTTTGCGCGATAGTTGGTGCAACAGTTGAGCGACAGGGCAACAGTGGGCAACTGATTTCTGCCAAACGCTACCAGGATAGCATAGGACTGAGGAGGTGTAATCGAAGTCAAAATTTAAAATAGTGACATCTAGATACACCACGCAATACTATCGTTACAGTTACAGCTTCGCTCTCTTAATTCAAATTTTGGTTGTGATGAGTCGCTAGATGGGATTACCAGTATAGATATTTAGAGCTTTATTAATTTTCATTGTCTATTTCCATAACCATAAACCATAGCACTACCTTCCTAAATTACATAAAAAAAAACATAAATAATAAGACTTATATAAATTTTTTTATTTTTAATCCTAAAAGCTCAAAATCATTATAAAAGTATTGTATAAACTTAAACCATTATAAAAGTATGCCAGCCCATTCGTAATAATACTCGTCTATGTCTCAACTTTATTGCTTAATCGGCGAGGGATCAACTTTCTCCGGTTTGGGAAATTGTCACGACATAGTATAAAACAAAGTCGCTTCCCTGTCTGTCTGTTTGTCCCTATATTATGCTAAGATCTTTAAAACAACGCAACGGATTTTGATGCTGTTTTTTTTAAATAGATAGAGTGATTCAAGAGGAAGGTTTAATACATGCATAATATAGTAGAGAAACACTGATAATTTTAGAGGTATCTAATATGATCACCCGTGCGAAGCCGGGGCGGGTCGCTAGTGGAAAATATTTTTTCATTAATTGTTTCTGTGAGCATCTAAACGTGCGTCAGTTCAAAATACAGCCTGACTGACAATATCGCCTGTTGGGGCTGACGCAATTTCAAGCACGGTACTAGGGAAACATAACGTATAAGGAGATAACCACATGAAATAGTTAATGCTTGTCAGCGTCCCACCATGACGATAATAAACCTTATTGTAACAGTATTAAGGCTTACACAGAATTTCAACAGAAACTCCAAACATAGTCTTATTCACTCGCACAGAACCAATGCCAAACAGCAACTATATTGGGGGCCGGACACAGGGTTTGAAAATTTTGCTTATCCGAGTCTACAGTATAGTGGAAAATCTTAAAAGAAGTATAAAATTGTCCACTGAATTTTTTATTATTATGATTCTACAGTAAGGTTTACTATGTTATTCTTTATTGTACCATTACTATTCATGATAGGTAGTGAATATTTTAAATAAAAAGTAAAAAAAACAGCAACGACAATTGTTATAGACCGATGCGGATGGAAAAATGAACGCAATATTTTTTTAAAATTATTTTTAGGTGGTAAAAATCATCAAAATGACTCCTTCCACGTTTGTAGAGCAGAAGGGACTGTCAGATTTTTACTGACTAAAAAACCACCCTGTTCCTTCTGTTGCCCTTTGCGTTCCGGGGCCACGGTATCCTGTTAAGACGTCCGGCAACCCCAGCAGGCGTTATGGACGCAACAATGCGTCCATTTTTCCATCCGCATTGGTCACATACCATCGGCACCTGTACCAGGGACACATAGATAAGAGAGAGTCGTTACGAAAATTTTAAACCTACTGAAGGAATAAAGGTTATAAAGAAATTCGAATTAAATGAACTCATTTCTGTTGATGTAGGGTGTTTTCTGTCCGGTTTTGTTACCATTTACTAGGTTAACTAGCGACCCGCCCCGGCTTCGAACGGGTTACGTTACAATAAGGTTTATTATCGTCAAGCTGGGACGCTGACAAGCATTAACTATTTCATATGGGTATCTCCTTATACGTTATGTTTCCCTAGTACCGTGCTTGAAACGGTGGATTGTCAGTCCCAACAGGCGATATTGTCAGTCAGGCTGTATTTTTGAACAGACGCACGTTTAGATGCTCACAGAAACAATAAATTAAAAAATATTTTCCACTACCGACCCACCCCGGCTTCGCACGGGTGCAATGTACATGTGATACATAAACCTTCCTTTTGAATCACTCTATCTATTGAAGAAAATCGCAATAAAATCGGTGCAGCCGTTCTGGAGTTTTGCGCTCACATTTAGCGATAAATTTCTCATCTCTACAGAATATAAATTAAAACCAAGTCGCATCACGCCTGTACCACCCGCCGCGCCGCCGCAGACGCTATGTACCTGCATTTTAAATCCTAACTAATATCTTATCTTTCCAACTAATATTATAAATGCAAAAGTAAGTTTGTGTGTTTGTTTGTTACCATTCAGGCACCTGCATTTTCCGACTATGGCTAGTGGTTAGTCTAACGAATGTCTAGTCTCTGTCTGCTGTTTTCAAGTTCAGGGAAACAATTTCTTATCTGTCTAGTGTTAAATAAATAGCCATAATAGCATTAATCTTATCTAGCTAGTAAATAGTACTGAAAATCAACTCCAACAAATAGTGGAAGTTGATTTTGTTGCGTATCATAATAATATGCAGCTACATAGAAATAAACAATCAATAAAGCACAAATAAATAACCATATCTAATATTTTGGTTATTTTCAAAACGATATCGACAGTTTACAATTAATTATGAGTTTATATGTAATAATAAATTAATGAAGACGTATTTAAACGATATGTTCGTTTGTCAGATTAACTTTCGTTTATTTCTGAGTTTTATTTTTTGATTTACAAAGGTATTTATTTTAATTAAGCATTCTACAATTGTTAACCTAAACCTAAAACCTTATAGTAAATGTAAAATGTGTACAATTTATTAAAAAAAAGGCAGAAAGGAGGAACCTCAGGCATCAAATGATTCATCCGCGTCGCTGTCAAAGGGGCAAGTGCCCAAAAGGCTGACAGCATTGGCACGTTGTATGACAATGCTGATTATTTATTTATTTAAACTTTATGCAACAAAAAGTACAAAGGCGGACTTAATGCCTTAGGCTTAATGCTTTTGGCTGATTCTTTGGCCTAGGAAAAGGCCAGCCCTCTGGTCATGTGAAGAGTCGACCAGTCGCTTAGCGGACTCAACAGAAAGCCAAGTCTCGTAGACTGTTATAATCCCCAAGTTTTCCTGGTGAACACACTAACGACATCTCACACGTGTGGCAAAGGAAGCCGATTGAGGCATTCCAACGGCGATTGGTACCAGGAAAGCATTAATTCAAGGTACCAGCAGATACTGCGAAAATATTTCAATGGTTCGAAGTGAGAGTAAAACGTACCCTTAACACGCACACGAGTAACTTGAATGTGTGAAGTTTTAACTACTAACTCGGGGGTAGATTTTGTCCCGCTCACTGAACCAGGCACCAAAGCCTGTATGGCAGTGGTTAGAGAGAGATAATAAAGGTTTGATTATTCGTTTTTTAAGTACAGGGATGGGTTGGTTCTATCCAACCCCTACAGAATGTATTGTATTTAGCCTATATTTAATAGTATATCTTCTTTGATTTCTGCTATCCTAGTACATCGAGGTCTTTTGAGGAAGTCGTATGCCTTCTGCGAAAACATTACCCATGCATAGAGATCTTTTTGTTCTTATAATAAAAGTTACTGTTATTATTACATTTTATTTTCTAGAAAAGGGAACCGGTTTATTTCGTATATCTGCTAGATAGTCTTATTTGATAATTGTATAGTACATTCGTTTTCACACCTAATTAATAATATATAATAATAATAATAATATACCATAATTAATTTAATACATAATAAGTACTGCCCGGGCTAATGGCAGGACAGAGCTGACGGTGAGCTTGGCCCAGCCATAGAGCTCGGTCAGTTTTTCTCCGAACCCGATTGTACTAGTAAAGCATAAATGTAAAGGCATGCGTTCTATTTCGCCAGCCGTAGGTAGACATATTCAAGTACGTATCTAGCTCTGGGTTTAGGTTTAAAGCCAATTGATTGCTTGAAGCTAAGTATAAGTATTATTAGAGGCTGTAGTTAGTTTCTGTAATAAAACTTTTTCTTGGTTTTATGAAATTTGTTTTTGTAGAGCTTTAACGTTTAGTTTCTGCTGTATTTATGTTATTTCTGGCAGTTATACGTCGTACTATCGCTCTAAGAAACCATAACTTTTACGAAAAATTCCTTTACTCAGAAAATGTAATGTCAAGGTATTATTAACTAAATAGTTAACGAAACCTTGGTTAGGTATAAAAGCAGTTCGTGAACAACCAGCCAATCAGCATCATTCCAAACCCAAGATTCAACAGGTGGTTGGCCACTACGAGGTGATGTACTAGGAAAACATAAATGCATACAAGTCGATACTATTCTAACATTGACCTTAGGCACGGGCCATATCATACCATTGTCGTAAAATGACATAACTGAGTTTCCTTTGAATACGATCATGAGTTTGAACAGCAAACCTACATACCTAGAATTTAACGACTTTTATTGCCACAATGGTAATATTAAAATGATACCAACACATTATTGAAGCCAACAATTTATGCGTGTTAAAATTATTTCAACGAAGATAGGGACTATCAATACGTGTGTTATAGTTTCTTAAAATTTATTAGCGTTGTTTGATACTAGTTAGCATCGACTATTTATCGTAGATAATGTTTTACATAATATTAAAACTAGTTTAACGACGTTAGTTTCAACAATAAATCGTTGTTTCAGTGTCGTGAAAAAAGTATGCTTTATGAAACTTGATACACGGAATTGTTATTGTTTTTATGTCTAAAACTTTGTTAATTAATTAATGTCATGAAAAGTGTTACATGCCACAAATATTATAATGAATAATCCAGCTTCATGGTCTAATGACAGCATAATTTTACCAAAAGATTTATTATTACAAAATTCTTTGTTGAGAAAGTACTTGGTTTGGGAAAATTTCGTAATTGGGATAATCTGATTGTTATAGCAAGCTGAAGTCGCCCAGATGTACTAACATGGCACAGTTTTTTGGAGGACTGCCAGAGCATAGCTATATAATTATAGTTTTGTTGTGGTATCCGCACTTTTTATATCCGTGCCTGTGCAGGGGTAGCAGACAAGAGAGGAGATGTCTTAAAAGTAATAGTTATAGTAGTGCGTGCTGTTATTCAAATACTACCTTGATATCCTACTCATATTTTAAATGTGAAAGTTTGTGAAGCTGTTTAAATAATATTTATTTGTTACTCAATCACGCGTAAACCGATGAATAGATATGGGTGAAAATTAGCACGTAGACCATTTCCTGGATTAACATAATTATGGGATACTTTTTATCCCGCTAATGTGTTCTCTTGGGATAATATAGTTCAATTTACTTTATGGAAAGTTACTTTTTACTCGCGCGAAGCCGCGGCCAGAAGCCGGCAATAAAAGGTGACCCTGGCTTTGATGACATCACGAATTAGTTCACTTCTATGTTTCTATATCATTTTTATGATAATCTGTGTCTACAACTCTATGTACCATAGGGTATCGATGGCTGCACAAATATACTTTTTGAAGTTTGTTATATAAACGCGAGCAATGTTGTGAGAAAAAGAATAATTTAGAAAAGATTTTTTCAAAAAGATACTTGAAAAAATGTTTTTACAAACAAGATTTTGTAGTTTTCAAAGGCAGTTGTTTTTTGTAAAATTTATTTTTAATTTTCCTCTTTTAGTGCTTGTCGTCAATATTTACGTGTAAACAAAGTAATTTTACTTGTGACGACAGATCTGCTCTGATCCTACAAGGAGTTCCAAATTTTCCAAATACTGGGTGGTACAATTAAGGCCGTCCACACGAAAATTTTGGACTCTTCATAATTAAAATCCCTCCAATCTCTATCTCCTTATAATTTTGTTTTCTTCATGGGCTATCTAAACCACCCCCATGTATGTTCTACGATTTTTTGCGGTTTAGGAGCTAGACAACATTTTAATATTGTTTTGGGAAATTCTTCTTTACATCAGATTTTGTAGATTTTCTCTTTTTGTGTCGCATTTTTTGCAAATATTTTTAATCCTGACAGTAGGGTCTTCGATCGATAAGCACCTGTCAGTCTTGTCACCCGAAATTACTTAAACTTAGTTCAAAGGCAAAAATGTTGTTTTGAAAACTTCGTTGCAGATTTTCGGCTCTTAAAGAAAAATCACTATAAGGGCCCAAATTACCTAAAAGTAATTTCAAAATCTTTCGCGGACCCTCAGCTCTTTAAAGCAGAACAGATTTTACAGGAGGGAAATATAGTCTAACGTCCTTAAGTGTAGTTTGTTATACACATTACTTTGGCGCTATAAACCTTCGAAGACCTAAATACACATTCCTGAAAGACTCTTAATGTTTTCTGAAAACCTAGTGCCGCAAATATTGTACGCTTTAAATGGATCAATACTGTCTCCCGAGCACATGGCTCGCCACGCGGTTTCTATGGCAACGGTGCGGCAGCGACTAGCGTGAAGTTCTTGAAGACCAATGAAACAAATACAGGAATTGGCAATTTAATTGGGATAAGTACTTGATGAAAATTACAATAGTAATGTTCAATTCATGTTATTATATACGAACAAATACAAAATAATCTTATATTTTTTTAATCATGGTATGCGTTTCGATAAATTCAACTAAAAGATACGTTACTACGAA
Organism: Hoplodrina ambigua; assembly: GCA_949774945.1. Lineage (NCBI taxonomy): Eukaryota > Metazoa > Arthropoda > Insecta > Lepidoptera > Noctuidae > Hoplodrina > Hoplodrina ambigua. The sequence continues at coordinate 5,245,858 of OX458963.1, forward strand.
TACGACGGTACATATCAGTGGTAAAATATGATTGTATGAATGCCAATATCTTTCTTAGATTTCAAAATTCCGGTCTTTGGCAGCAGTCCTAGAATTTACGCAAAGAACCGATTATTTTTGCATATAAAATGCGAAGCAAAATCAGATTTTAACTTATAGTCGTGTATCGCAAGAATTTTTTGTGTGAGATTGGAATGAATAGTTGAAATGATTACGTTATACACTGGACATGATAATCGGCGAAGTACAATAATGATAAACAGTGTGTAATTTAAAACAATACTGGTCTTTTATGTACAGCGCTCTTTTCATTTCCATTCGAAGTATTTGATGCAGTGGAAGTAGGCGATCGTAGCGAGCTGTCGTAGCAGCGTAGCGGTGACGTCAGCCACATGTAGGCTATCGGCTAGCAATTACTGTGGCGCGTAGACGGAGCACTTGGTTCGCGTCAACGGTTCGAACCCCGCGAATCACAATCCTTTTTTTCAAGAAACAACTTTAACGTCTCTGATAAACATTATATCACTCTCACTAGACCGCCCAGTAAGGGGCAAGAAATCGGAACCTATTATATCTTCGGTCTTTAGCGACAATCGCAAGATTAAGACAAATCGATTGAGGCAAAAATCATCAAAATCGGTCTTCGCCTTTGGTCTCTATAGCGCCATATATGAATAAACATACATACATACGTTTATATAGGCTAATAAACACATTAATTTTTAGGTCGTGGAGGCGGGTATTAAATAATGTATTTAAATTATATATTTTTAGGTTTCCGTGCCTCAGTCGGAAACTGAACTCTTATAGGATCACTTTGTTGTTCGTCTGTTCGTCAATTAAGACCCTTTCTATTAGAAATGCATGGAGCTGTCAAGGTGAAATTCAAACGTCTGCTACCCCTTGGAGCAGTGAAAAAATCAAACTTCTAAGTTAACGCAATCTAAAGATAAGGCCGTTTTTGGCGTGTATTTTGATGTTTGCAAGGGAATGAAAACCTTTACTTCTTGTAGACTTAAAATTATGAAATTAATGTCTGGTTGTGACTGAATTCACAATCAGACTTTATGTACGAGTATGATCGCTTTACGAAAACTTTAATTACAAGAACTTCAGCACTTTGTCACGTTACTGGCGTTACTGGCCAACTGTGACGTATCACTCGTTATTTAACGCCAGACTTCGTACTCCACATCAAGGGCGGGAACGCAATAAACATGACAACATTTCGAAAACCTCTTAGTGTTTCATCAGAGCCTAGTACTTCAAACATTGTACGGTCTGGATGGGTCAATACTAGCTCCCGAGCACGTGGCACGCCCTCACCCCCCTCCTTTAGTTTCTATGACAACGATGCGCCATATAGCATGAAGTTCGCCCGGAGTTAGCAGTAGGTATGTAAACAACAATAATATTAATTAACAAAACAAACAAAGTTGTTATTATTAATGTTAATATTGTACATTTTAAACTAGTAATTTATTAATTGCCATGAACAGAATGTAATTATCATAATAAATAGTCGAAACTCGAATCGCTGATTTCGATTCGAGACGCGTGTTGCTGCCAGAGGTACTAAGTAATTGTTACACAATTTTGCCATAATGTGATCACTGCTGGGCAAAGACCCCGTCTTATCTGAATGACGATTAGTATTAGAAATGTAGGTAAAAAGATAGAGATAAGTGTACCCCAAGTATAATATAAATAAGAATAAACCTGAATTTAGACTTTGATCGTTCATAAAAGTAAGCCGAATTGCAGAATTCTTCTGGACACGCTCGTTACATCGTAGATTGCTCGGCCTCATTCATAGATTTCCATCAGACGAGATCTACGTGTAAAGTAGGCCATTCGGAATTCTAGTAAATAACAAAAATATATTTTTTATAAACTGTGAAATTAATTTAAAAAAAACATTGTTGTACTTATACAATAAATATTTTATTTCACCTTACAATTATGTTTATTTTTTATTGTTTGTGGGATTTTTGCCCATTTTAGAGTGTTCTTCTTTAACTTGTAAGATTATGATTACGTACAGACCTAGCCAGGACATATAAAACTAAATAAAGCTTATGATAGAAAAACTACCAAGACTATGTTTTAACGGCAATAAATAAATAGCCGATCACTTCCTTCTCCCAAGACGAAGTGGGAAGATACCATTAAAAAAAGAATTTGAGTACCGTAGCTTTGATGAAACATATTTTCAAATAACCTTACACAAACTCTTAAGAGAACGACGTCGCAGTAATAAGTGATATTAAGAATTTTCAACCGACTTCAAAAAGGAGGAGGTTCTCAATTAAACGCGTATGTTTTTTATTTTTTTTATTTTTTTTATTTAAATTTAAATTTAAAGCTTTTATTTAACTTCACCTGTATGTATGTAACTTTGTATGTATGTCCTGGAATTTTGCAATCAATATTTCATCCACTTCTACTAAAGCTATCGAGCTGAAATTTGGCACACACGTTTGGTTTTGATGACAATGCATGAATATGATAAGCATGACGTGATACTGCTGCCAGGATTGGCTCCAGACAAAGGAACTCCTCAGCGGTTAACAGTAGGGACATGAAATTTTATATACTGGTTAAGTCCCAATGACAATGCATGATTATGATATGCATGACGTGATGCTGCTGCCAGGATTGGCTCCAGACAAGGGAACTCCTCAACAGTTAACAGTAGGGACATGAAATTTTACATACTGGTCCAGTCCCAATGACAATGCATGATTATGATATGCATGACGTGATGCTGCTGCCAGGATTGGCTCCAGACAAGGGAACTCCTCAACAGTTAACAGTAGGGACATGAAATTTTACATACTGGTCCAGTCCCAATGACAATGCATGATTATGATATGCATGACGTGATGCTGCTGCCAGGATTGGCTCCAGACAAGGGAACTCCTCAACGGTTAACAATATGGCGGACGTCACAAAATGGCAATTTTAAAATATCAATATTAACTCGTACGATATGGATATCAAACAAAAGGACTTTCTATTTGAAACAACAATTAGTAAAGTCACATCATTCTAAATCCAAAATGGCAAACGTCATAAATGACAATGCAATATTATTATGACATGGAACTGGAATGTGGCCATAGCTAAATAAAAAACCAATGCTAACGTGAGTAAGTGCCGACAGCTGAATGACATGAGGGTGTTGAAAGATGTCATGCCGCTAACGTACAACCTCAGGATACCGGGGGCCCTCCTGTTGTAATTACCTTTACCTCTCTATACGGATCTCTGGGGAGGCGGACCGTTCTTTCTCCGACACTCGTGGGACCAAAAATGAAGACATCGATATCAAAAAACACACAAAAAAAAACAATATCAAAAAACAAACAAAAAACCAGTAAACCGACTGAGACAGCGACACAAAAGAAACGATGATTGGAAAAGAAGAGAAAGAAACGTATGCAAAGTCAAGCGAATGAAGACGAAGAAACTAGGCATTTAAGATTAGAACGCGAAGGACAGAATAAGGCGAAAATGAGAGCTTCTGAGACACCCGAACAACGTCGGAGTCGATTAGATCGCATGAGGCAACGCAATGCAGAAGCTAGAACTGCTGTGACCCCAGAGCAGCGGCAAATTCGTTTAGATCGTATGAGACAACGCAATGCACAAGCTAGAACTGCTGAGACACCAGAGCAGCGGCAAATTCGTTTAGATCGTATGAGACAGCGCAATGCAGAAGTTAGAACTGCTGAGACCCCAGAGCAGCGGCAAATTCGTTTAGATCGTATGAGACAACGCAATGCAGAAGCTAGAACTGCTGAGACCCTAGAGCAGTGGCAAATTCGTTTAGATCGTATGAGAAAACGCAATGCAGAATTAAGAAGCGCAGTAAGTGCTGATGTGGCAACATTTGAAAACACCATCCACACATTCTGCGATAAGATATGCGAAATTTGTACTAAGCGATGCTACCCGAACCAAGTTACAAATTATCGAGTCAACGTAGCTGAAGCGCCATACTTGCCTTCAGAATTGATTCAAAAACGTGAACTGCTTTTATGTTATCGCTGTAACAAACATGTAACTAGTCAGAAGATGGCACCACCACCAAAAGCATACTGGAACCACTTAGATCCTGGCCCAATTCCTGTTGAGATTCAACAATTGACACAACCAGAACAGCGTTTACTAACGAGAATCATACCCTTCATGAAGATCTTCAAGTTCGATGGACTCTTTGGACAGTATGGTTTCCGGGGACAAGCGGTACTCTTCGCTCAGGACATTTTTGAAGTTAGTGAGAAGCTGCCAATAATGCTCCCAAGATCAACGGACAACACGGGAATAGTCATCGTTACAGAACACCTTGAAAACCTCAATATCACCCGAGAGTTCTCAATATCACGTAATAGAGTATTTGCAGCATTGCAATGGCTTGTTGCCAACAACCCGCTGTATAAAGATGTCACAATTGATAATAACACAAGAATCGATGAGCAAGATATAATTCGAGTTACTGAGCCAGTTCAGCAAGAACTACAAGAAGTAAATGCTTACATGCCAATCAACGAAGACTGACATGACTTGGTTTTCACACCAGAGTACGCTGGAGTTCAATGCTGTGCAATGGTGCTAGCTAACATCGTGAGAGCTTCCATTAGACTACCTCACACTTGGTCTACAAACACACTAGATACAAACTTGATTGAGGGCGATAGAATGTACCTCGCAATAAGAACGCTAACTGAACGGAACAATGACGCATATCCCGTCAACGAAGATGGATATTTGGAGGTACGCAATTTCGATGTCATAAAGAGAGACTTTATCATGTACGATAAAGCATTCAGCATAGAATATGACGATGAACCATCCCTCTATGGAAGTCTTCAAGATTCTGCCAATAACAACAATATCGGTTTGACACTGAGAGAGGCTTTGCAAAGACTGTTCACAATCCATAAAGCTGGTATCTTGATAGCTGCATCTAAATCACTGGGAGTCATAAACTATCGTGAAAAGTATTACTTTACGGACTCCCACTCTTGTGGTCCTAAAGGTTCAACTGCGTCAGCAAATGGCAGAGCATGTGTGATTAAATGCGATACAATAGAAGAACTAGTACGCATCTGCAAGCGAGCAACTGGAACTCATAATGAACAATACACACTGAATTATATTGAGGTCCATGAGAAAGAAAGCTGTATAGATGAATGCCCGCTAACAGAGAATGAAGAAGCGTTGCAGGTACAGGAAGCAAATACTCAACCACCAGACGTCTTACAACAAGTAGAATATATTCCAGTACAAACGTCACTGATGGCTCCTACAGATTTCAGACAGCCAGATGTTGAGGAAGAAGTGACAGTTTCTGAAAATGTGAACGAGATTGTCCGTAAGACAAACGTTATTATAGTCAATGAAGCTCACGAACTGAAGGCAGAAGAGTTTGCATGGTACTATCTGTTCCCGCATGGTGTCAATGGATTGAAGGAACAAATCAGACCAATTAAAATCACACCATTGGATTACTTCCAATACCGAATTCTAGGCAGCGACTCAAGATTTCAACGAAATGACTACCTCTTCTACGCCTTGTCCACATTTGAATATCATCGAGTGAAGGTAACAATCTCCACATGTGGAAAGAAGATTCAAGGTCAAGACGGAAAAGTTGAAGATGTTCACCTCCATCTTAAGAACTTAAGAGGATCTGCTGCATATTGGGGATCAGCGTTGAATGAATTGATCGCACAAATAAGATGTCTAGGACCCCCAACATACTTTATAACACTCAGCAGTAATGATCTAAACTGGCTGGATATGAGAAAGGCCCTCTTGATTGCCGATGGAAGACCTGACGAGGATCCAACTGGACTTGATATGATAGCTACACAACAATTAGTTGAGCGGTATCCGGTAATAGTGAGCCGACACTTCATGGTTCGAATCAACGCTCTAATTAGATTTGTTACAAATAACCATGAAGTATTTCGAGGTCGAGTTAAGGATTACTGGTGGCGAATTGAATTTCAAAATCGTGGAAGTCCACACCTACACATGGTTGTGTGGATTGAGAACTACCCATCATTTGAAACAGAAGAAGGAATGCAATTACTAGATGAAGTATGCTCCTGCCAATTGCCATCGGAAGAAGAAAATCCAGAACTCTATGAAATTGTCAAGAAGAGTCAGATACATCGCCACACCCACACATGCAAGAAAAATAATTCGTATTGCCGCTTTGCATTTCCTCGACAAGAGTGCACTGAGACACGTATGACTGCACATTCGTCAGACGAATTCATACGCAACGGAGGTAGAATATGCTTACTGAAGCGTCGCAAGGAAGATAAGTGGGTGAATAACTACAACCCGACTCTCCTAAGGTTATGGAAAGGAAATACGGACATACAACCATGTGGCTCAAATGAGACTATAGCATACTATGTTGCCAAGTATATATCGAAATCTGAGCCCACACAGCTTGACTCCAGCGTAGCACAAGCAATCCGACAAATACAGCGCGAGGAAACGAACATATCCAGAAAACTCTTCAGAATATGCATGCGGATCATGAAAGAACGACAAGTTTCAGCATGTGAGAGCGCCTTCAGATTGTGTCATCTGAATTTTCGAGACAGCACAAGGAAATGTACCTTTGTTAATACCCGAAAGCCTGAACAAAGATATAAGGTACTGAAGTTTGACCAATCAGGCAGAGCTACAGGATTCTGTGATAACATCTTTGAAAGATATGTGAAACGACCAGCTGTACATACAGATTATGACTTCAACAACATGAGTTTACTTGAGTTTGCAATGCTGTTCGAACCGTACTATCGCAAGAGACAAGACGAAGATGAAGAGAGTGTTGATCAGTATGTAGATGGAACAGAGCCAGCACAAAGAAACCGACTGATAACACTTAATGACAACACTCAAATGATAATACGAAGAGTTCCAGCAGTGGTACGAGTACCATACTTCGTGGCAGCGTCTGATCCAGAAAATTACTACTATAGCTTACTAGTTCAATATATGCCATATCGCGATGAAAATGAGCTGCTTGGAGAATTTCAATTTCATACAGCACGCGAGGCATTTTTAGCAAATGAACAACGGCTAAGACAACTGAGTGAACATATGGATTTGTATCGAGAATGTGATCGACAATTAGAGACGGCTTTCAACCAAGCACATGCATTCGAGATTCTGGATCAAGAGCCACCATCTCTTATAGATGAAATAGAAGAGGAAGAATTTCCCGAACAACCAATGCACGATAATCAGTTCCATACAGCACAGAGAGCAATGAATGCTGGACAAAAAGAGATCTTCATAGATGTAACTCGTAGCATCCGGGAGCAACAAAATGGCAGCACTGAACGCCTAAGAAAGTTTATAACCGGCAAGGCTGGAACTGGAAAGACCTTCCTCTTCAAATTGCTCAAAGAACAGTGCAATCGATGCTACGGTAAGCCAGTAGTCAAAGTTTGTGCATTGACTGGAGTAGCGACCCGTCTTGTTCAGGACTCAACATTACACAGCACACTGAAACTACCAGTTCAGAAGGATGGCCGACTAGTACAGATGACAATGCTAAGTGGAGCATACCTGAGAACATTACGGCTGCAGTGGAAAGATACTCTGTTCCTCTTCATAGACGAAATATCAATGGTCCCATACGAAATGCTATGTATGATAGATTCCAGGCTAAAGCAGATGAAGAATAATGAAGAAGTATTTGGTGGCATTAATGTCCTGCTCTTCGGTGATTTGCTACAATTACCACCAGTCAGAGTTCTTAAAGAGCGCCAAAGCTTTTATTTATAGTCTTACGAATACAGAAATACCGTGAAGAAATACGTTAAAGGTATATTTTTGTTGAAATATATTGAAGGCCCAAAATTGATAAGCTCAGACCCTTTGTCAACCCAAAACTTATTTTCTCCTTTTTAGTACATTTTTTGTTAAATAAAAGCTTTTTTAAAAATGTCAAAAAATCAAACATAAAAATTAAAAAAAAAAAAAAAAATTTATGTTTGAAAGAGTATAGTCCCGAATAGGTCCCATAGGAATATTGTCATGATCTGATGATGGACTTTGGAGATATGGAACGGAACTCCTTATAAAATCACAGCAGAACCGCCGTAACAAGAAAAATTGCTTTGTTTATACGTGTAGTCGATGACTGACTGAAGGAAGTGGGGAGGGGGTACGTCAACCCCTCTCTTACCACTTTCCAAAATTAAATATATCGTGTGAGGTATTGTTTGAAAGGGCTTTATGTAAGGATTTCAAACATTAACACACAAGCACTAAAAAGTGAAAAATAAAAATCTTTTTTACAAAAAAAGATCACCGCCTTCAAAAACCACAAAATAAAATATCACTTTAGCCAGGAAGTCGGCGGCTTTGGTTTTATTTCTTGTTATGTAGGTATTGCCACCGACTTCCTGGCTAAAGTTTTTTTTTGTAAAAAAGCTTTTTTTTATTATAATTTAAGACTACACTTTAGGACCAGCGTTAAGTCTTTTTAAGAATCGCATTATTGAATATTTGTGTAGCGGTCTGATTTTGTACTAAAACTTTTTTGCGTTAAATGAACAGCGCCGCGCCTGTAGCGTTGGACGTTAACGCTACTAAACTACGCGGCTGAGTACTAGGAGCCTATGAAGCATTCGCAAGTTCGAAACAGTTAATTTGTAGTAGTCAGAATGTAGCAAGCGCCGTTAGTGTTTTGTGCTATTTTCCTCCCTATGACCTGTTCCACACACAGCTGATGGTATATTATTGTTTGCGGTACGTTTGTACTTGGTGCAAAAATGTTAAGTTTTTCAAAGTTAAGCTTCACCAAAATGTTGTTGTCGGCTTATAATATGCTAAAATTTCGTGAATTATGACTTAAATATGGTATAATAGTAAGTGAAAATGAAGCGCAATGAAACGCTGAACACATTGTAGTAACTTTTACGTCAGTAACTCTGTTCACCGAGTAGTTATAATTATTTAACTTGACAAAGTCGCAGCAAACGTTTCACTCTGTGCAGGGTAGTGTGTGGTACCTACTAAATATATGTTTTGTAATATCGAATGTATCTCCGTTCTTATATACAATGGGTTAAGACAGACAAGGTTTGGACACTGCTCCGCTCCTGTGGGTCGTAGCGTGATATTATATAGTATATATACGTACTATACGTGTCTGGACATACCGATGTTAAACCCGCAAACCGCAAAAAAAAAAAAAAAACTCATGAATGTGGCTAACATATTTTGCTATCATTATTATTCCACTCCTACCGGTAGTTCCAGAGATTAGCGCGTTTAATCGAACTAACAAACAAAAACTGTTCCGGTTTATTATTTAATTATATAGTATAGATGAGAAAACAAAGTTTGATCACTGAGACACCAAAGCTAAGTCATTTCACTTCCATATGAGTGAGTTTCCATGCAAATAATAATAATTGCTTTTTGCAATAGTTTGTTTGCTATTTGAGGATATACAATAAAACTAGCTGTCTCGGTCGCGCGTTGTTGTGGCTTGAAGTAAGTAAAGATATTGAGGTCAATAATCGAGATATAAACTATCCTATCTTTTAAGTTTTACCAAATTACACAAAGTGAGCCATATTTCATTAAAAATGGTTGAGTAGTTTCGGAGTTCATCCCGGACAAACAACGTGAGGCGTAATTTATATATATATTAAGATAATGGCTATTTGTTTACAGCTGAAGTAAGACTTCCCTTCATATGTTCTTTGAATTATTGTCATCAAAATGTTTATATGATCTACGGTTGGTAGATACATTCTACCAACCGTATCAATCAATTAAAATAAGATCTAGTCAGATCACAGTCCACTCTTGGGTTTCTCTTAGACTTCCCGCTATAACATGCGGTTCAGATCAAAGTTAGGAAACCAAGAAAGCCAAACGTTGAGACACAGTACTTCTTGGTTATGTTTTCCTTGTACTTGTTTTGCACGCGTTGCGTTCACATAAATTCGGACACTCATGAATGGCGCGACCGAGGTTGCCTTAAAGTAGATAGAGAGAGAACAAACCGATAGCTTTTTTGATATAGCGCTATCCTGGTTTTTCTTACTAACAACACGACCTGTCTAGACAAAGATAGCAATAGCGAAACGTTTATTTTGTTGGCAGTTCCCACTACAGAGTGAAGGGTGGCAATCGCCAGTATAATGAGGTGGTAGGGTGTCACCCCCAACCCTAACTACCACCCCACACTACGTTTGAATGAAACACCGGCCGTTTATTGCGTGCAGAGTTACTACTGTGCGTTTATGTAGTCCTGGTATGAGACAGTTCTTTAGCGGAATTTCGCGCTGTACCTCTTAAGAACGCCATCTGATTATTACAATACAAGCTTTTATTTAACTTGCAATGTATGTAACTATGTTTGTTCGAGTGGCAATACAATATTATGATGACATGAAGCTGATCTGATGATGGAGCTGGAATGTGGCCATAGGAACTTGGTAATAAAACGACATGACCATATCGAGTTTGGGCTCGTTTGATTTGTCTTGTTGAGTGCTTTGGTCCTAGACCATAGTAATTCGGTACCCAGGGTCTGATAATAGAGCTGAAAGGTAATTTGCTTTAGACTCCATTGAACTAGTATGAAGTGGTCGCGGGCACCATGCGGTTCAAACTACATGACGTGATAAAATTTAGAATACCCAACGAGAACTTCGTTACTTCTAACTTTTATATTCACTCACATAGCAATTTTGTCATGGTTCGTAAGATAATTGAAAAATAAATTCCTACAAGCGTCTTTTGGAGCGCCGCATCCTGATAACATTATAACTGCCTCGTTGGTCTAGTGGTCGCAAGCGCGACTGCTGTGCATGAGGTCTTGGGTTCGATTCCCAGGTCGGGCAAAGTGTTATTGGGTTTTTCCATCAGGAATTTCTCAGTAGCAGCTTCGGAGTCTGGATTTGTACCCACCCGGTTGATGGCAATAGGCTCGCCCCCTATTACATGGGACAAAAGAAAAAAACATAACTGGCAAAATGTGCGTGTACTAATGGGTACACCTCTGCCTAACCCTTCGGGGATTACAGGCGTGCCGTTATGTTACGTTATGTGTTTTTTTAATTTTTTAAATTATGGCTTGTTTTACACTTAGTTTTCTCTTCAACGCGTGTCACAGGCGGGCAAGTCTGCTCGAATACGAAACAAGATACTAGGAGACCATAAACATAACGAGCTCGAATCGGGAATTTTCAGCAGCCAAGTTGTTACAACTACCGTTTGAGGAATATTCTTTATAATATTGGCCTCTATACTTATGAAATTAAAGTCGTAATTCGGATCCATGTTACAGCTTACTGATTTTTCAATGCGCAATCTTCATCAAAGTTACAAACAAGAACTTGAAGTTTCTGTGCTTTTTAGCTGATTTCTGACGAATTATGACAGAAATGTATGTAAACAAGTACTAGTCAATATTTTTTGGATCATCATTTTGTTTACGGTTATATTTATAATAGCCTAAGAGCCCATGAACGCCAGACTTTCCTTATTTTATAAAGGTTGAAAGTTTGTCAGCGCATGCTCCCAACACAGGTAAGAACGATGCACGAACGATGAGGTTTGGGTAACGGTTACTTTGGCAGGTACACGGTTCTAAAAGTGTGAAAAATGAAAATCTATTTTCGTCATTTTATAAAGGCTGATTTTTTGGTATTACCTTCAGAATATTATTAAAAATCACGTCATCAATCAATCAATTATCTTTTTAGACCTATGGGTCTATAGGTCTAAAAGTTAATTGAGAACATTTTCAACGCATGATTTTTTTTTTTTCGGTTTGCGTTGATGTAAACCTGTGAGATGTAAAACTGATTAAAGCAATTCACAGCTCAATTTTTTATTTTAATGATTTACTTATGTATTAATATTTTTTCAAGATAAAGGACAGTCTTCCATGATAATTAAGTTTAATAGAAAAGATCATAAATGGACGTCAGTGTAGTCGACGCTCGAGGTGCACACAGATAAGTGTCGCTGAAGCTGTAGTGGGATAAAAAATTTCGTGTATACAGCGATCGTGCGATGCACACATATACATGTCAGTATTGCATTCCCATTATGCTTTCGCATACCCTCTTGCCGTCGCATGAGTGCGTACAGGAAGGTACAGGTGTGCGAATTCAACCCGTTCAAAGGCAAGTTGGAGATTACATCCTGGTATTCATTGGATCCTGGTGCAACCTATCTATTTATAGATTTAACTTGCATGAAGCAATAACTTTCAAAAATTCAATACAAGACTTAATTAGTTCTTCTTTTTTCAGATTATAATATGTAATCGTTATAGTTAAAATCTCATGACAGTGTCGTGTCAACTCATTTATGAATATATTATGCCTGCAAAAACATCTAAGTCTTTATTATAAAGCTAGCTAACGGGAATTCGACATTTACGCGGAGGACGTCGCGGTGTGCCCTCGACGTCCTCCGCGTCAATTTCCCGTTCCATCCCCTTAGGGGGTGAATTTTGGAAAATCCTTTCTTTGCGGACCGTCTACTAACTATAAAGTACCTCCCTGCTAAATTTCATCTTTATTATGTCAAGTGGTTTTCGATATTTCGTGATGAATGAGTGAAAGACCTTTCATTTTTTTACATTTCGATTAGTAAAAGTCGCTCTTTCTCTCTGTAATTTTTAGAACAAAAATATACAATTTATTATAATGATTAATTATAGATATTACAGATAAAGCGGCTAAGGGTTCTCAAAGGCCATTCATTCATTTATTCATTCCTCCAGTTTGATGGGCGGAGCGAACGGATTGCACCCCATCGAGTACTAGCACGTCATAAATGAGTAGGAGCACAATTTATCTGAAACTATAGGAAGAGATGAAGCTTTGTAAGCAGTGCCTTTTACAGTCGTGTCAGTACAAAGAGAACAACAACATGAAGTAAGCCGTGAATGAATGTTTTAAAAATGGTTGGCAACAGATTATGCGTGTGTTTGTAAAACAAAACAGTAATTACATGTGAAGATGTTTGATTACTCTTAAAGCATACAGATTAAAAGATATTAAGCAAAACTTACCGCTAAACTAATAATTTCAACGATTCCTACAAAAGCAACAAGAAGAATCGCGTAATAACTCAGCCATTCGCATAAACAGATCAACGGATTAACACTGAAAAAAAAGTCGGTCTTAAGGTTCGGGTGGTAACTATTAAATAGAAATTAAATATAACATTATAAAATGATGAATAATAAATATAACATAATTAAAGCAAGCAGTAAATGGTTTTAAAATATCTTTAGTAATGTATCGTAATGCTCAGTCACACAATTAAACCTCGTAGCATATGGAGCCATAGAAGTGCTACGCCGTAGCAACTGGTAGTATTGTGCTAACAAAATATTAGAATCATATGAGTATCAATGCCGTAAAATCCGTCCAATTTCAGCCAGAGTAGACTTTACAGTCTATTTTGATAGAGATCGTACCCTTTTTAGGTACCATTTGTTAAAAAAAAAAATTGTCTTGAAAATGTAAATTACCCCCCCTATTACATGAGACGAATGCGAAATGTGGGTGAATACACCTCTGCCTAACCCTTCGGGGATTTCACGCGTGAGAATTTTTATTCAATGATTTTGGTAATTTAAATTTTTAAACTTCTTCGTAGCGCGATAGCTACGAAAAATATACATATACAATATACAATACATACTATTATTATTATTTTTTTAACTTTACCTACATGGCTTTTTTCCCAGTCAACTTAAACTTTTTATTTAGTTAACAATTTAATTTTAATCTGTCTGTACTCCCGAATTTCGGCAGTAACTTCGACTACAGTTCACAGATATAGCTACAACGTCCGGATTAAACACATGTGCATGGTATTGCATACATCCCTGGTACCGTAAGAAACTACAAAGACGATTATAAACTTGTTTATGATTCTTTTTTGCTTGCTTTGCATGCTTTCTTTCAGTTATAATAAAAATTTGATTTAACGGCTTAACAACATAGCTTATCATGGATTGAAGTTCTGAGATTGAATACACAACACTATATAAGTCAAATCTAAGTCTGTATACTTACTTAGGCATACAGACTTAGACTTAATTTTTATTGCCTTATCATATTATTCATCTTATATCTAGACTGTTTCTAAAACAACCTACTAACTGTTAAAAGTGTTATTTCTGCACTATTTCTGTAATTTTATTAATGTTATGATGATGATGCTTTGTCTATCGCATTACATTATAAGTACACTATGCTTGGATAAAAAAATTAGGATAGGTACACAGTGTAACAATTGAAATATTGTGTATTAATAATTGCGTATTTTCTTGTCCAACTCTATAGTTGGACAATCTTACTCTACCCTACGGTAGAGTTGGCATTGCAACTTAATTACATGTTTGATCGATCGCTGACATTAGAAACATTTTAAATAATATACTGGAAAATGGCATACATCGTGTGGATTTTTTAGGGTGGCGTTCTCGATACAGGTCGTTTAATATACTATTATAACATCCAACAAATATAACTCTAAATATATGTATTTAAACAATAACACAGATCAACTACCAATCCTGAAGTGGTTGACCCTACTATTACAAATTAGATAAATAATCTGCGGAAACAAAATTGAAATTGAGTCGAGTTGTTTGTTTATGTGTAAAGGTACCCCCCATGATATAGGACAAATTATAAGAATAATCTGAGAGCATGGCTCTCTGTATATAATATTTTACAATACAGAGAGCCATGCATGGTCCTTGTTAAGGCGTCGCTACCGTGAATGGGATTCAAATCGATGCCTTTGCCATGAAACACTAGGATAACATAGGTATGCGACGGTGTATTGAATGTTAGTGTTTGATATCATATACAGGTATGCATGTAGAATAATCTCGATCGCTATTTATATAGAGTAGTAGCTTCTGCCTGCAACTTCGACTGTGTAGATAGAAATAGGTAAACTAAATTCCAAAAGTACCCCCGCCACTCGTCCAATTTAATAATAGCAACGTATGAAATGAAATAAACTTTTATTTACAAACAAAGTAGGTATACGATATAAAAATAACACTATTTTAGTCCCTCGTATCTCTCTACTTAAAAATAAGGCATAGGCATAGATTTTTAAAGTAAATTAATATATTTACTCAAAAATTATGATAAAATTAGACATAATTTAAATAATAGTTTTTAATAATAGTATCAAAAGAATCAAAATTAATAACATTTTAATAGCCCGTGCCTCATAGTTCAGTTATGGTTTTTAAAACGCTGTAAAGGGCAGGCTCCTTTAAGATAACAAGACGAAAAGATGTATAAAATACCAACTTTAATAGTAAGGAACGGAAAGTTATAGTTTATTTTTAAAATATTTGTATTACGTATGACATCTGATGCAGAGGCTCTCGTTGGTTAAACCATGTCGAGCCTCATTTTTATAGTTTATAACGGAAAACTTACGTAAAAGAAGTATCAAGATAATAAATCTTAAGTAATAAGATAATTCGACGAATTAGTAAACAGGTACGAGCAATTAATTGTTTTATGTTTTGTAATTAGTTATGAGCTTCTAGTTGACAAGATTCCTATTCTTTTTATGAAGTCCATACAAAAATGTATCGTAACTATATAGACGTGAAAACACAGCCGCCCTCCGCTTTTATTTGTAGGTCAAAACTAGGCCTAGCAAAACAAAAAAAGTTTTGTTTCTGGTCTGACTAGGATGCCATAAACATTATGGAAGCAACATCTATGCATGACGTATCGTGACGTCACCGATCGATCACACCCCATCAGTGAGTAAATAGAAGTGTGTAGCTGCACACATGCAAAGCTTATACTCATGAATGATACACGCACTACCACATCCGAAAGCGCAGTCTCCACTGACTTGTCTGTGTAATGGTAGAATTAGAACTAACATGTTGTATTATAAGGTCGTTTTATGTTTAGCTTTTAATTCTTATTCACGTGCAGTGCCACCACACGTTACACGAATAAGTTGATCGATGGGACAGCCATGATATAATGTACCTACTTATTTTGTTTATTATTTAAACGTTCAACTCGAGCTGAGCTGAGACTAGGATAGGTGGCATGAGGTGGCAGGTAATTTATTTATTTATTTATTTAAATAAGAGCTGTCAAATTTAGTCAATCTGACACATCCATACAATTATAGTTGACATCTTAAACCGTATGGATTAAAAATACGGAAAAGTTCAAGGCAAAACTAATTTGACATCGCTAACTTAGTTCTTTAATGTCACCGTCCTTTCCGTTCACAGTACGTTAGTAAGAGATGTCAATTCTCTAAATTTAGTCTAGTTTGTGAACAAGGGAATCGGCACCATTAACGTAGATTTACATATATATAAGTATAATTCATAATAAACGAGTAGAAAAGACAACCTAGTTTAGCAACCGTTTATTAGCTACGAGAGCTACGACCGCGTAGCTGCCGTAGCAGTGACGTCAGTGTCATGTAGCAACATAGCTTTATCTTTATTAAGTCATTTAATCTGACCTAAAATATATACAAAAACTGTGGCATAAACCCGGACAAAAAATATCCCTTTCGTTCCAAGTTAAGGAAATTTCAGTTTAGTATCGCTTCATTCCCATTCATTGTACGGGGGGCACTAACAGACCTACGCTGCAGTTTGCATCAGTGTGTTCATTACAATTTTGGTCCTAGAAGCTTTGTAATAAGGATCTCAATATATGGAATAGCATGAAATGTAAACCATGTATCCAGCTTTTATGCATTCTGCGTCCCTAGTATATCGGAGGATGCGATATCGAACCATACAGTATCGTTTAGCCGTGGTACGTGGTCGAGGTACGGTTTTCGTTTATAAAAAGGTTTGAAACTTAGTACTTTGCAAATATCCGAAGAAAAATAAAATGACACGATTACATGATTTAAATATTTTCACAAAATGAAAAATTATTTTGATATAGAAGAAATTGCAACTGTTTTCTCATTTGTTAATGTTGCATATTCCCATGGAATGAAGGGGAGCATGTTAACGGCGAACTTTACGCTAGCTGCATCGTTGTCATGGAAACAGCTGTGGCGTGCCATGCGCTCGGGAGACAAGTATTGATCCATCCAGACCGTACAATATTTTGAAGACTAGGCTACCATGTCTCTCCAAGAGCTTGATTCATCACATTCCAATAAGTTCAGTTCCAGAATAACATTCCACCTACTTCGTCTTTGCAACGTTACAAGTCATTTAACAATTTTTTTTAAATATAATATGTCCCGAGGTTAGGATGCCTGGTTTTTAAGGCCAAGTTTCTCTTGAACTGAAGACATCATCAGTAACTTTGTTGATTAACATCTCTGAGTGCAGTGATACCTTATGCAGATAGGTTATACTAATAATCACAATATCATAGTACATATTCCGTCTTTTTCTAATAAAGATACTACATAAAGGTCATTATTATTTATTAAACGCCTCATTATTAGTTATGGATTATAAATAATGTTTTATGAATGTTAGACTGAAATCAATGCCATCTACCTTGAATGTGTTCCTGACCTTCAAAAGGCTTTAAACATGAGTTAATAGTTCCATGTCTGCCCGTAGCTGCACCCGTTTATTTTGAAGGGCGTCGGGCGCTGCTGTCGCTGAATGCACTTGAAGGGGCGAAACAGGACGCAAATTTGGATACAATTTGTAGTGGCACATTAGCTCAGCTGGGTGTTATAGAGCATCGCGCTACCGAGTCGTGAAGGTCGTGGGTTCGAGTCCCACATGTGCCCAACCCCCTTTTGTACCTCAAACTAATTTTTATGACATTTGTACTGGTATTTTTTCTATGTACGAAAGAGTCAATCTAAAGAAGATAATATAGTTTGTGTCTACAACTAATCTGTGGTGAATTTAATTTATAATATTTTTGATTTTTTAAATGTATTTTATAGTATACAGGATGGCGCAAGGCCAAGTAACAGATCGCCAAAAAAAAATTGGAAGCCTCTCTTCTTGGGCTCTCCAGAACACAGAAAGGTAGAACAGGAGACGGCCCTTTTTAAAATTTTTGGGTCTTTTTCTATATTTGTGTTATACTTTTATTGATAATGAATCCTGAAAGTATCAGCTTCGACCGATAAAAACTGTTTTGCAAAGTTCGTTGTAGATATTAGTAAAGTCAATTTTACAGGACATTCAGAGCACAAATAATTGGAGCTTGAACATGGTAAGGCAAAAAAAACAATATTTGATATACGCACATAAGTCAATTCTAATGAAAATGAATTAAATTGAACTTTTATCCAAGTTTTATCAAGTAATGTACAGTTCTTATGGAATTATTTCAATCAGAACTTTAATAAGCAATATATATGTTATTATCATAAATTATAGTTGAATGGCATTTCTGATCGGCGTTTAAACCTTTTGCATTTTTCAGAAATTTAATTATTATTGATTTATTTTTGTCATTTGCAAATTATTTTATGCCGATAAATTAATTTTTTGTTTATGAATTCACCGTACGATCATAGAGTACAAAATATTTTTTTAAAATTATTATCCTTATTTAAGTGCATATTTAATTAGGAGAGTCCCAACGCGCCAAGGCGCGATCAATATCATTGAATTGAAGCACCAGGAGTACAGGAATGCAGCGTGGTGCATTTCCTGTGACGTGTGATACTAAACTGTGGTATAGGTATTCATGCGTTTGGGACCCAAATGCAGTTTCACTTTCTGTGAGCATAAAAACCAAAATCAATCAAATCATCAACATCTTTGCCACATTTATTCTGCGGATAATAAATAATATGTCTGCGGATATCCTTATACATATTTCCCGGACACAATGCCTAGTAAACGTGGAAAAACCTCGAATTGTTTAGACATAATGTAAAAGTGATTTAAAAAAATGTATAAACTGCAAGACCACGCAATAATTGCAAGTTCGTTTTTATTCATTATCATCGGCTTTCACTTCAAAACAAACATATTGCTATTTTCGCCTTACCATGTTCAAGCTTCAATTGCACCGAATAATGTCCTGTAAAATATCAGATTTTTGTACTGTTTTAAAGAGCTGAAGGTCCGTGGAAGTTTTTGAAATTAATGTAATTTGGGCCCTTATTGTGAATTTTATTTAAAGACCGTTTTGTAACGAACCTAAACAACATTTTTGCCTTTAAACTAAGTTTAAGTAATTTTGGGTGACAATAAGACAGACAGTTGTTTTTATCGATCGAAGACCATACTTTCAGGATTAATTATCAATAAAAATATTTCCAAAAAATGCGACACAAAAAGAGAAAATCAACAAAATATGGTGTAAGGATGATTATAATCTATAACCAAAACCGCAAAAAGTCGTAGAACATACATGATGGTGGTTTGGATAGTCCAAAAAGAGAGGAGTCCTTAATTTTCGTTTGGACGTCGTTATCTGGGTCATCCTGTAGATACTTCGTAACACGTGCTCGTGCTATAGTATGTAAATCACGATTGCACGTTGTAGGACACGGATTACGGACAGTTGCAACTGACGGAAGTACGCTCGTTGCACGTTGCCTATCTTTGTCTAGACTAGTACTATTAGCGGTGGTCAGAGCGAGAAGTATAATGAAAAGTACGAACTGTTGCTCTCGGTTTAACCTCTTCTGTTTGACGGCCTGAAAGCCCGATCATGCGTTATTATCACAGGTGTTTATACATATGTGATTTGCACGCGTTGCGTGCAAAGTACCAGTGCAGCATAAATCAGGAAGAGGTAGTATTAACAGAATACCATACTTCAAAGTGCCGTGCACTAGCGGGATGACGTAAACACATGCCTACGAAATATTGTTTAATCATTGTTACAGTATATCCTTGTCACAAGGAGACAACTGACTGACATTATTATTTTGTAAAGCTAAAAAGTTTAACAATTTGTTTTTTTTTTTCGTTTGACTATCCTTTATTATAATAAATTACGTTTCTATTGACACAACAATCTAAAACCAAGGCTGTTGAGGTTGAAATAAATACTATATGACATTGTTTTCTAAACTTAATAGCGTAGGGAATTTAAGTAGTTTAGATTTAGATGAAGATAACGTATCTTAAGGGTGAACATTCTTGTGAAATAAAACTTATGTTTTATTTTTGTGATATAACAAAGATGTGATGTGATACATAGACCTCGAAAGTCACTGCCTGTTTGCTTATTCATAATGTTGCTGAATTGTATGTGTATCCCAAAAGCATAGGCTCATAAAATTTAAGTAAAAAATACTAGTTTCAATAGGTATAATTTATTATGAACTAAATAGAGTTACTTGGTACACAAATACATATCAATATATGTATTTGTGTAAATCCACTTGCTAAATCCACAGGGAATAAGAGATATCTAACAATTTACATATCTCTTATTCCCTGTGGATTTAGCCAGTGTCATATATACAGAGGTCAAATAATTTATGACGTTTAGGTTTCTTGTGTTTTGGATTCTAAAACAATGTCAAAATTCGTAATTCTGGATAACAAAAGAAGAAGCAAATATTTTTACTGTAATCTTTGAATAACTTCGTGTAACAAATACAATCTAAAAAGGTTTAAACGATATCATTCGTTCCCAACTGATGCCGAGGTCAATTAAGGTCGAAGACCCTCGGGAAGTGGTCGATTATTCAATAAATTGATTCACTACTTAAGTAGCCTGAATTAATGTGTATTTGGCAAAAGGAGGAGGAGCATATTTGAACAAAGTATTAAATAGTACCTAACTCCTTCAAATTGAAAATAAAAATCGCAATAACCATCACGTAGGTTAATAGATTTATGTCATAGTATTATAAGTCCATTTTACTGGACTGTCAAAAATTTTAAACTAACCTCTTTTTTGTAAGGTTGAGACTGAAATTAGTAGTGTTCCTATCTTACAATCTACACACCTTACATCTAACTTATACTATACGGACAGTCGGAACGCGCGGCACCCTAATGAAATCGTGTGAACGAAACCATAGCTTGCTTTTAAATCGATGAGGGCCATCTATCGAGCACGGGGGAAGCATTTCGCGCTGATTGTAATTGTGTATTTTATGTCTCTTTTAATGTTTTACAGCAAAAAATAGCTATAAAAAAATAAGAGTGAAATTCTGGCAAATTGTTTTTATGCATATAGTTTTGGTGTTTATAGAAAATATTAAGTTAAGTACATAATTATTATAACTATTCATGTGGTGCTTCATTTAAAACAATCGGTTCATTTACTGTCGCTATTTCCTTATGTACTAAACAGTTTGGCTATATTAATATGCTCAGTTTAACTAAGTATTTTTTAAATATACGACTTCGCAGTTAATTATATTGTAGTGGCGTGCACCCAGCGCCATGGCTCACGTGGTTGCATTTGGAACTATTTTGAGGACAACTTGCAACAACCCCTTTCGTTTTATCATAATACTAGCTTTTGCTCGCGACTTCGTGCGCTTGTTATTTTTTACCCGAGTTAAGTTACGTCTTTTATTATTACTTTGGTCCCGTGGATCGTAGCGTGTTGTTATTTATACTATTCCTCATGAATTGGCTAGCGTATATTAAAATATATTTTTTTCAGTCCGGCTGATAGTTTTAGAGATTAGCACATTTATACAAACGAAAAATCTCTTAAGCTTTATTAGTACATATGGTGAAAAAATGTACAATCCTTATTATATTTTATGTGCTGAATATACTTTTAACCGTAATCAGTAACTAGATAGTTCAAAGAAAGAAACGTGTATCATAGCTTGTGTGTTTTATTACAGTGCATTCTCCTTCAGCTTGGTCCTAGTTGAATATGGTTTTATTTTGCTGAAGAGACAGACTTTGTTTCACCAGTGATGCAAGTTTGGTAACTAAAGCTCCCAAAAAAAAAGATCAATATGATCGCGTGGTAACCTCAGTTACCAGTTAAGCTAGGTCTGATTTAATGTAATTTAAAAATACATAAATTCTGATTTATAGTTGGATTCTTTTAATGCCCTTAGGCGATGCGCAAACTTAGACACTTGTATCTTGTGTTTGCCACAAGCAACCTGCAATTAGCAGCGAATATTTTATTTTCATATCATGCGTAATTAATATACAGGGCGGTCCAGTTGCTGACGTATAAAAGAAAATTTTGGAAGCCTCTTTTGTTGGGCTTCACAGAACAAACTTATGTTCTACGATATTTTGTATTTTAGGAGCTAGACGGTTTTTGATATTTCGCGTCCAGTGGGATCAAAAGTATCCAGTAGAAGCAACCGGCAACTGTGTGCAGTTGTGATCATCGGTCACAACAACCACGTGGTATCCCGTATTAGTCCTAAATATGTTGACGTTTGTGCGGTGTCTTATGGTCCGAAATGATAGAAAGGCACCGTTACTCATACCAATTTGGCCATTATCTTCTCTTAACAATTGGGTTCGATTTTTCAGCTTCATCCCGCAATTAAACCCACTGCCACTAGCCTATAGGCCAATCAATAACAAGTCAATAAGTATCATTCAATAAGTGTTCATTTATTTGTAACACGAGAACGAAAGCATTAGTATAAATAACTATAGTTACATAAAAGGCAGCAGTTACTGGCCGATCTATAAAAACACACCAGAAACCACTGAAAAAAAAATGGGAGTTTAGCACGCAGAGTCACAGATAGTTAATAACGTAGGCATGTGAAACAAATTATTTGTAATTAGTTATAAGTGTACAGTGAAGTTAGAATAACCGCATTTACCGCATTGGGATGTACAGTAATGGTATATGTGAGAAGATAAATAAATAAATAAATAATTTTTTCCAAAATTCACCTCTTAGTATGGTGATAAAACGGGGGTTCAAAGTTTGTATGGACAAGCCAGATTAGATCGCCAATAACCGATATTTACGCGCATGAAGTAGCGGACAAAAGCTAGTAAAGAATACGTATGTAACAAGTTGATGCATTCCGCTGTCGAGCCTGAGCGTACTAGGGCAGCGGAACATTCGCGTAACGTTGCCATGGTTATTATGGTAACGCTACGTGAACCTTTCTACCAGGAGAACAGAACTAGTGAAGAGTTTATATCAACCATGAAGTTGTTCTCAGCTCACAGAGTGACAGTGAAAACTACGATTTTATTATTATATTCCATACGACGAAATTCATACATCTCAAGGACAGATTGACTGACTTCGATAAGTTTTCCTCGCTCATTAAAAAACTATAGAAATTGCTATAAAAAATATGTGTGGGTACATCGCTATATATTAATGTATATGTCATAGTCAAAGGTTGATATGCGGACTCTGATGCAGATGCTAATAGCATGACAATGTCAAGGTTATTATCAAGGTTACTATGTGGCCTCGATCATTATTCATCTAACACCTTCTCGTTGAGACCATTCTTATGAGCCCAAAGACGCCATATCTACTGTAAAGTTTCCGAGGAATTCAGCTTCCCGCACACTATTACATGCTACAGCATCAGCTCACGGCTATATCAATAAACGTATGAATAGATCATTATAAATTAAAGTTAGGAACTATTTCAATCATGTCAGCCTTCGAACCAAAAAACTGTCCGATCGTTTAGGAACTACGATGCCACAGATAGACACACAGACCAACACGTCAAACTTATAACTTTACGATTAGTCCTCCTAATAGATGGTAATGCTTCTTATAGAAAACAAGTGCGAGTTGGACTTAACAACCGAGGGTTCCGTACTAACTTCTTCGTCATAAATCGAAAACCATACATCATAAAAATAATTAAAAATCTGTTTAACCTTGTGCCAATGAAGCCCTAACACGGTTAACTCATAAGGACCGCTGTTCCTTGCATAAAGACCCTGTCTTTTTTACGATTTAAAAACAAATATATAATTTTCAGACTTTTCCCTATACTTGTAGTATAAGATGGTATTACTTGCCGATTTCCATAGTTCTAAGTTAATGGAAACCCTATAAATTTTGATTCCGTCGAGTGTCGAAGTATACGTTTATTGCGGCTTATACGGCCGTATATATTTTTATGTAAACCTAGAATTTTGATATTTTCACAGCTTCAGGAGACTGTCGAGACCTGAGTATATTTTCTTATTTAATTAAGTCAATACCTCCACGCGTTTCCTGGAAGAAAAGTCTTGACAGATAAATAGACGGACAGACGGACAACAAAGTAATCCTATAAGGGTTCCGTGTTTTCTTTTTGAGGTACGGAACCCTAAAAAGAGATGTCGAAAATTCCTTAGAAACTTACATAAAAAAAAGCGTATTTAAAACGTATCGCCGCAACAATCGTACCAAAGATGCGAACTAATGCAAAGGGGAGAAATCTTCAGTGCTTCGGTCCAGAATACTGGGTAAGCATAACTAAAAAGAGATAAAAGATATTGCTTAGAAAGTCAGGTGAAAACTTGGAAAGCGGGAGGACGTATCGCCGCAATGACGGGCACGAAGGAGGACTTTTCCCGCTCCGGTTAAAAATACCAACTAGGATAATATAATTAAAAAGAGATGGAGGAAATCCAAGGAAACTCGCGTCGAAACATGAAGATGAATGTTCAGGGTGCACAGCGTAGCTATCTTTGTCTCGCTAGGTCTGATAGCCTGCGCAAGAACGAGAGAGCACTAATATAAATAACTATCTTCATATAATAGTAAACAATACGTACATCGTATGCAACTAGTAGATGTATTCCAATGTCGAGCCTGAGCATTCGTAACCATGGCAACGCTACGCGTTCGTGCTACCAGGAGGACAGGACTTGTGAAGAGTTTATATAAACCATGAATGTTGTTCTCAGCTCACAGCGTGACCGTGAAAACTGCATTTTCTTTTTTAAATACGTCATTATTTTCACAAACGGCCACTTAAATTAAATGTTGACCACCTTTTAGTTAAGTTACTAGCGGCCCACGAACTATTTTAAATCCTCATGACAAATCACAGTTTTTTTTTGGTTTCTTTTTGCTAAGGTACTTTTAAATTACGTTGATTTTCCCTATTTCCTTACATGCAGAGACCAACATAATATCATTGATCATTATGCAAGCAATTTATTCTTATGTCAAGTCCAATAATTTGTACCTATATTTATTAACCATGGTCCGAGTGAGAAATTTAACTATTCGATGTTTTTCCTTTTTACCTGTGGTTCTATCAATTGGACCATTGTTACGAACTAGAATAGCATCACTAAAATAATGGAATCTTGAAAAGCAGGGCAGTAATTAGAAAAATATATCGCTGCGACGATAGCAGCGAAGGGAGACCTTTAGTGCTCCGGTTAATAATTCTAACTGGTATTACTTAGCATAATGAAAAAAGAGAAGGAGAAAATCCCATGGAAACTGACGTAAAAACATGAAAAAGCAAGACGACGTAATACGCAACGATGTGCAGGGAAACCTTCCGTGCTTGGGCCGAAAATACAACGAAAGTGTCAATAAAAGGAAACGGAGATATTTTTTTGGAAACTCGAAAACGTAACATCACCCCTGTAACCCCCGAATGGTTAAGTAGAGGTGTACCCATTAGAACACCCACATTTCGCCAGTTATGTTTTTAGTCCCATGTAATAGGGGGCGAGCCTATTGCCATCAACCGGGCACAAATCCAGATTTTATATTCATTTTTGTACATTTAATGAACTCAATGCATTTTGAGTACCAAATTAAATTACCAAAGTATTTAATTCAATTTTAAGTTTGTGTTGACTTACTTAAAATTGGTTTTGACGCGGTACAAACTTCGCCGCTTCGGATAGGTAAGTTATAGATATAGATAGCAAAGCTGCTCACGGTTAACGGCTGCTCCTGTTTAATGGGCGGAGCGAACGGATTGCACCCCATCGAGTACTAGCACGTCATAAATGAATAAGAGTACTTTTTATCTGATCGCTTGCAGAACGTTACTTCTGCTGCTGATAAAACATTGTAGTGCACAGCCCGCATCTTTTACATTCGTGTTAGTACAAGGAAAACAACAATATATGAACTGATGATTTTTGCATTTATGACAATAGTAGGAAGTAGGATAGTAAGATTGTTTAAAATTTCCGCTAAACTAACATTTTTAAAGATCCTACAAAGAAAACAAAGAGAATTGCATAATAATTTTATTATACTTCATAATTAAACGGATCAACGGATAAATACCGAAAATAAATACTGTGTACACTTGTTAGGGTGGTAGGTACTGGACATTAAATATGCATTCATTATAAAATTACGAAAAATATAATATTATTACAGCCATGTTGCGCTTGTTATACTAGTGAGTTGTTTTTAATTATCTTTAGATCGTAATACTCATGTATTAATCAAGTTTATAATTTATGCTGTTCAGAAACTATGTAGTTGGAGGCGCACTTTGCTACGAGCCCCGTAGCACTTGGAGCCGTAGCAGTTCTACGCCATAGCTGTATTGGCGCTAACAAAATATTAAAAATCATACACAAGTATTAATGTCGTAAAGAAGACAACATAACCGTCTTTAAAGTATGATCTGAATGCAATAATTGTACTATTTTTCAAATTCTATTTGTTAAAAGTTCTTAGATTCTCTTAAAAATTTAAAGTAGTTATCAATTTTTCAATTTAAATATTAAGCATTTCTTAGAATTGTCCAATCCGTTACCGATTTTTATTGAATGATTTTGTAATTTAATTGTTGCATGTCATTTGTTTTATTTCCGAACAACTTCAATTTTCTATTTTGTTACCAATTTTAATTTAAAGTATCGTATTTTGGTATACTATTTCGATGACAGTATATTATAACTACAATTTCTGGATTAAACACAGTGCATAGTAGTTTATGCATGCCTGGTACCGTGAGAAACTTAAAAGATGGTTAAAATCTTGTTTAAATAAATTGTTCGTATGTGTGGAGTTGCGTTTTCGTTACATTGACATTGGGACACTTATTATATAACCTAAGTTTCTATGGTAACACATAATTAATTTAAAGGCTGAACTGAAAAAGTTTATTTTACATTTCCCAAATTATTGTTGTGCTATTCGGGGCGGAGACAAATCCAACAAATCAAAGATAAAAATCGGTCCAGCCGTTCTAAAGTTATAAATGGTGGATTTGATTTTGTTTTAGCAGTACAGTAGACCATAATTATGTACGAGATCGTACGTAATGTGAGGATTCTCATTTCTAGATAACATTTTCTTAGGCACATACTTTGGTTATATTTTTGTTGTACAAAATCGCGCGCTTTACAGAAGTTATCATGGTTACTCAAATAATTGATTATCGTCCACCATTAATAAACCCGAGGATTGCCCTCCGACTAGCGTGACATAGATATATCTATCTCTCTGTGATTCCTGTTGTGCTAGTACTCCTGGCACGCGGGTCCTATTCACGGTGGCAAAAGCGCTGCATCCGTTTAAATAAATAATAAGATTTCTCCTGTCTTTTTATTATAAATTGTACATATTTTACAATTACTTTAAGGTTTTATGTTTAGGTTATTTATTGTATATTGTTTTAAAATTATTAAAAATAAATATATGATTCAGTATAAAGTTAATAAATATATGATTTAGTATTAATCTCTTCTGAATTGTAAAATCTTAATTCAATGAATAGGATACAATTAAGAAAGTATATAAGAAGTGTTTTTAAGCTAACTGTTAAATTTCGTATTTAGTTAGTTAGTCTATCTACTTATAGCTTCTTAACCCTTTGACTGCGGACGAACATTTGCTGCGCCAAACGCCAGTGCGGCTAGCTACCAATGTTCGCGTGTTCGCCATAGAAAAACACACACGTTTGTGTGTGCGCCGCACTTGCGTTTTTTCGTCAAAACACAACGTGTGTGTTTTCCCGCAGTCAACGAGTTAACTGGCCTCGTTTAATTATTTCTAAAGTGAGAAGAGTCTAAAAAACATTGAAGCGCAAGTAGTTTTCAAAATAATTGTATCGATTCTCTAACTAAAACTACCTGGTGCCCAATGGACAGAAAAAAACGTGTCCTGTTTATATATTCCTAAACAATCTACAGGTACCTATTCAAGAAAGTACGTTTATATTTAGGTACTATTATATTGTTAGCTGTACAGGGAAATGTGTGTATTGAACATATTCATTACGTACTCTCTCTCATTCATTCAACGGTGGCGATAGTTGAATGAATGTGGTGCAGTTCCCCTTCTATTGCTATCGCATTTCCTCTTCATGTTTTCGCAAATATCTGTCGCACGAGTGCATACAGATGAACATATTTTGTTAAGGTGTGCGTCCAACCACGTCCAGACAAAACAGGGGGACCCACATCCTGGTATTCATGGTAGCCTGGTGCGGCGAATCTATTTATAGATTTTGCTGAGCGAGGCCGCACTTGCAGAACGAGGCCGCACCTGCTGATAACTTTTTCAAAAGTTAAATAAAACGAAGCAATGTTCTTTTTCTTCTCCCAAATTGTGATAACCACTCATAGGTATAAGAAAAAGCACATTGCTTTGTTTTATTTTGTTTAGGCTTAATTTTTCAATCATCAGATAACTCTCAACGAAGGGATAAAAATGGCGGATTGACAGTTTTTGTATAGAAAATATGTCAAACTGTCATATTTATTATTCGGATAAAAGTTATTGGACAATTGAAAAATCTGATCTTATGTATTTATTTCAGTACTTTTTCACCCCTCGAAAATTTGTCAATACAGTCATCCTGACTTTTTGACGTATCCCTTAACGTGATAGTTTTAATATTATTAACCAGAACAGCATTATATCCAAGAGGAACCTATCTACATGGACTTCGGAAACAATCCAAGTTTCGACTACACTGTGTGCCTGAATTCGAGTCACCCATGATTTATGTGCTCCTAGTAGCGGAAGAAAGTTAAAAGGCGTTCAGTTTCAAAATGCAAAGATTGTTGATTCGACCCCGCTTTATGTGCCTTTTTAGCCTCTGAGTTACATCTAACACTGACACAATATGACGACATTTTATAATTTAATTTTATGTTAGTAACTGACTCTGATCTAAGTTTTTGGCACAAGTAGGCCTAAGTTTTCGGGTTACTAAACGGTTTCTGATGCTATTTATAAATAGATTTCTTTATCGAATTCTTATTTTTCCTAGACGCTTATATTATTATAGGTAATTGGATTTTGCCGCGATGTCTTAATGTTACCAGTATAGGTACAAAAATATTAACAGATGTTTTTTATTCATACCTACCTAGATAATGCATGGATTTAGCAGGTTCAGGTTCTAAATCCATGCATTAGCTCATTAGCTCATTATTAGTCATAATAGTTAACACCACCAATTAATTGACGTACTTTTTGTACCTATATATTATATACTTGTTAAAACGCGATTCTTCCATATATTTTGTATGGCAATATGTGACGTCACTTATTTGGCAACTCAATTAACTAATTAATTTCAAAGCCACAAAAATCGAATTTTACAGTAAATTGATAACAAGCTACTATAATTAAAACAATACAAAAACACGACTGCAAAAATTGCACATATTGGTACTTTGTTTACTCGTCAGTTTTTTTTACGATGCTTTTTATTTACAGTGTTATATATTTTTTAAATCTACTTGTCAAATTCTAGACCATAAACATAGACACGACCAGATTCATTAAAAAAAAAAATTGAGGCTGGTATTCATTTACGTTTTAAAGTGACCACACAGGATTCTTTATATTTTTTACTTAGTTACTCGGAACGATGCAAGGATTGTAACGATACCCCATACATCTAAATCGGTTCAGGCGTTTAAAAGTTATGGTGGAATAAAGAATCTCACATACATAACCTTAACCCTGAACACATGACACTTCTTTTTATGGGGCAGTCGTGTAATTAATCGAGTTTTCAAGGCTAAAATAAAGTGTTTAATTATTTTATCACCTACCCAATTGGCAGCACTTTCAGATGAATCGATTAACTTTTGGTTTGTAGGGTTTTCTTTTACCATTATTCTTTTTCAGAAAAATCTATCGCTTACAGTGAGGAAATTCGTATTACTTGACAACTTGATAAATAAAAGAATTCATTAGTTATTTCATGTAATCAATATAGCCCAGAAGAAGTACTGCTTCGTTGGTCTAGTAGTCGCAAAGCGCGACTGCTGAGCTCAATGAGGTCATGGGTACGATTCACAGTTCGGGCAAAGTGTCATAGGGTTTTTCTATCAAGAAATTCTTAGTAGTAACCTCGGAGCCTACATAAGAGCCCGGTTGGTGCCAATAGGTTCGCCGTTTTTACATGGGAAAATCATAACTGGCGAAATGTGGATGTAAGCTCTGTCTAAAACCCTTCCAGGATTACCGGCGTGTTGTTACGTGTATGTGACTTTAAACGATTTCGTTGAGAGTCATCTGATGCCGAGGTCAGTACCCCCGGGAACTGGACTATTATTCAATAAAATGATTCACAAGGTTTTAGTAAGTATCTTGAAATGTATGTGACGTGAAGGACCATTTTTCATAAAAGTACTAACGTAACGATTAACGATAAGTCTTAATATTAATGTTGAAAATGATAATCGAAATAACCACGTAGGTTAATAGATTTATGTCATAGTATTATAAGTCCATTTTACTGGACTGTCAAAAATTTTAAACTAACCTCTTTTTTGTAAGGTTGAGACTGAAATTAGTAGTGT
This sequence comes from Hoplodrina ambigua, assembly GCA_949774945.1. Lineage (NCBI taxonomy): Eukaryota > Metazoa > Arthropoda > Insecta > Lepidoptera > Noctuidae > Hoplodrina > Hoplodrina ambigua. The sequence goes on from OX458963.1 coordinate 5,276,531, forward strand.
TCCTATCTTACAATCTACACACCTTACATCTAACTTATACTATACGGACAGTCGGAACGCGCGGCACCCTAATGAAATCGTGAGAACGAAACCATAGCTTGCTTTTAAATCGATGAGGGCCATCTATCGAGCACGGGGGAAGCTTTTGGCACCGTTTGCTAACTTTGTACTTTACTGTTGGTTATAAATAATAAAAGGAAAATGTAGACATATTGATATTAGGCATAATATTGTGTTGTTTACAGAAAAATATTAAGTTAAGTATATACAAGTATTATAACCATTTCTTTAGTATTTCATTTGAAACCAGGTGCCCTCAAACTATTGCTTTTTATATAGGTACTAAACTGTTTGCTGTAATATACTAAGCTAAATTAGTTTTATACAATTAGAAAGGGCTATGTTCGAACTCAGTTTATTTGTAATATTATATTTCGCAGTGTTGTAGTGGCGTACACCCAGCGCCATGGCTCATGTGGCCGTATTTGGAACTAATCGATTTCAAGGGCAAGTTGCAACAACCCTTTGCGTTTTATCACAAAATGTAAAAATGTACAATGCAAAACTTATGATACGTTATGTGCAGATATACTGCGACTTTTCATCGTATTCAGTAATAAAATTCGTATTCAGAATTTGTTTAAATAAAACTATTCAGTTATTCACTGATATCTAGTAAGTAGATTAAAATGTTCATTGTTGTTTCACATCAGTTTTCAGTAAAGTTAATAAAATATGTAACACATCACTCTTATTCAACCTTATCCTAGTTGATTTTGATTTTATATGTGCTGTAAGAGACAAAAGTTGTCGTACCACTTATGCGTGTTTTAGTAACTAGCTAGTAATTACCAAACAAATGAGGATCAAAATCCGCGAGGTAACCACAGTCAATTTTGGCGGCATAACTTGTGACGTCAGCAATTTTATTGTTTCGATTTTAAACTAATAAATGGTTACAATATTAATGTTACAATAAGATTGTGGGTTACATTTTTACAGTAATTGTACGGAAACTGAAAAAGGCACTCTTGCTCGTACCAATTTTATGTATGAATCAAAAGGTCATGAGGACACAATAATAATAATTAACATGTATCTTTCTGTTAATAGAAATGAATATTACAAAACCTAATATAGGTATTTAATATATTGTAAATACATTTTTAAATATTCACAACAAAACACAAACAAAAATATTAAATATATAAAAAATTGTAGCCAAGCGGTGTCGGAAACAGAGTCCGAGTAACTGGTGCTCAGTGCTCCTGAGAAATAAATCTCATAACAATCCGCGCTGTGTCTAGGAATACTGCTTTCTTCATCAACCCCTTGATTCAACCGCCCAACGAGAGCTTACTTAGGTGTTGGTCTCTTGCCTATAATGCCATTGGCTGTCACGACTGTCGGATTGTTGTACTCACATTCCACATGTCGACAATCTCGCGAGCCAAGTTAAGATATTTAATTTGTTTATTTTTCTTAGCTTTTACGGGGTTTTCATATTATCATTCATATAATTACCGTTTTTCAAATAAAAAACGTCCTTGTTGCACAAATTGTGTCACCTAGTAATTTAATTAAAATGTGTTTTTTTAGTCTCAGAGATAAAATTGACAGCTCCATACGTCAAACATAACAATAATGTGCTTTTGGCACATTAACTTCAAGCACACCTTTTTCAAGTTTGACATACCTATAAAGCCGTCAAATCTGTATCCAAGATTAAAGAAAGCACTGTAGGTACAGCCTGACCAGAGGTAACATTCTCGTACATAAAAGGTTTACATTCTAGTCTCAGTATTGAAAAATGCAAAAAACATGAAAATATAATGAAAAGATATCCCAACTAGATTTTAAACGTTATTAATTACTATAAAATATCAATTTTCAATATTATATACGTGTATAGTACTAGAGAAATCAAAGATGTTAAAACAATTAATTTTGTTTGTTGATGCATGGCGTGTAAATATAATAACTGTTAGATGACATAATTGTTTAGTTAACTATTCATATTTTTTGACTGTCATAAAATATTTATGTGATCGGTCGATCAATCAGGCGTATACTTTAATGAATTTTTTTTTAATATTCTTTGCTGACCTCTCTAATTCTGCGAAATACATTAGTCTTCGGAGAACAATTTAATATTATTATAACTTGGAGCTGATCTGATAATAGAGCTGGAAGGTGGCCATACGAAGTCTGTAATAGAACGTCAAATCCCAATTGAGTTTGGGATCGTTTGCACAGCCTTACTAAAGTTTTTAAAAACAAGCTTTTATTACTAAGCTTAGCGGAGCAATCAAGAAGGTGCTATCACGTTTTTAAATAAATTTTAACCGTAAAGAGAGTTAGAATGTTGTATTTACATAGTTTAATTAACGTCAATACTACAATCATAATAATAATATGTTATACAGAATTCCACGCGGATAAAGTCGCGGGAATAAGCTACTGAATGTATCTCGCCGTGGAGGCTGGGGCATTAGTAACCATGGCAACGCTATGCGTTCGTGCTACCAGGAGAACAGGACTTGTAAAGAGGTGTTATCAACGATGAAGTTGTTCGCAGTTCACAGCTGCAGCGTGACTGTGAAAACATTAGTCTTTTACTATATTATAATTTTCACATACGGCCGCTTGTATTTTTTGCTGACATCTTTTTGTAAGTTACCTATTTTACGCGTGAAAAGCCTTACGGACCCAAAAATACGGTGTTTTACTATTTGGGTTTTTGGGTAAGGTGCATACAGGGTAGCCTCTGTAGACCAATAAATAAGACCAGCGGTGGCTACGTACAATCCTCGAATTGATAACTTCGTGATTTGTTTGTTTTTTTTTTAGTTTATTAAACAACGCAACTGTCACTTAAAGTACGTGCATTAGCCCGGCCTAGAATAGGACTTGATATGAAAAAAAAAAGTTATTTCCAATCTTCTTCTTAGCGTATCGATCGCAAATATAGATACATATAAATTTATAAATTTTTTTGTTTGGCCCAGTAAACTCTTAACTGGAATTGAAACTGTATTTAGTGCTCCTTAGTACAATTTATTATTAGTGATTAAGGGATTGTAAGTATGACAGTCAAGACAGCGGCCTGTTGAATAGGTAGTTCGCCTAAAGAAACGTTAATTCAAATCGCTTTTTAAATACAGACACTCAGAAACAGTATTTTTTTTATAAATATAAGCCATATACAGTCATTATTTACTAAATATAACTAGTAGTAAACTGTTCAGTGTTTATTGATCATGGTAAAAACTATATTCGTGCCACTTGTCAGATGCAAGTAATAGGCTCCGGACACGAGGCCAGTTTAGAAGTCAGTTCAGCAGCTGCCGAGCAAGCATACGTGGTTAGTCAGTACTGAGCTATTTTCGAATATGACATGCACAAGGCCATATTGGACTGTCTACTGAGCAGACCCGCAAAGTTGCCTCATGTCTAGAACTCTTTACGCTGACCTAATTTTTCTAGACGAACGTGCATTGTGTGAATGTGTGTGTGTATAACGTAGGTACTCGTATCTGTGAGCGAGTAGAATTACCACATTCTAGTGTTTCTATTTTCCTGGTAGAGTGCAATGTCTTGAATGCATTTTCAGTGCACTCACTCTGTCGAATGCAGGTCTTACGGACGAAACACGACATTGCATTGTGATATGGAAAAGATATTTTGAAATTATGTAACTAACTTACGTGCAGTAATTGACTCGTAGTTAAGTATATTATTAACAATTGTTTAATAATATTATTTATAAATCATCATTGGCAAAAACCTAGCATGTTTCCCAAACTAGTTTTATTTTATATCAAAGCTAACATTTATCAACTCATGTTGATAAATACTACGAAATCCATTAATACGTTTAAACTTAAAATTTATATGAATATATTATGGTCGAATTTCGACCACTGTGGGCGACAACTAGTACAAGTAAAAAAGCTCAAAAAATTATGTTTTTTCTTACTTCTCCGCTTTCTGATTTATTTCGTTGCGGGATCCAAATATAGTTGAATCCTTTCTCCGGGACTCGTTGAGTTTTTTTGCGTCTGTGCTTTTATGGTGGTCGCCACTGTTGATGTTGGCTTTCGGAAGTTGCAGTGGATGAGAATAGAGTGGCGGGTGTGCTAAAAAATCTCTATAGATAACGCTGTTATTGTCATTTGTAAAACATTAAAAAACAAGAAAAAAACAAAATATAGTTTATATATGTTTATCCACGCCAATAAATGGCGTACACCTTTGGATATAGAAGAAAAGAAGGTATTGTTTTTTATTTTTAACCTAAGAAGGAATTCATGTTACTTAAGTCGAACTGAATTAATTTTTAATTATTTGAGTATACATGACACCCGCACGTCGTGTTTACTATTGACAGAGGGGTTGATGAGTGAAGGTTTAAGAAGGTCATTCATACCTCTAGTTTAATGGGCGGGGCGAACGCATAGCACCCCATCGAGTACTAGCATGGCATAAATGAAGAGGAGCACGCCGTTTTATCTGATACTTTTGCAAGCGATAAAACTTTGTAGTGCAGCCCGCACCTTTTACATTCGTGTTAGTACAAGGAGAACAACCACACGAAGTAGTGGTTTCAAAAATATACGCTACGGATCATGCGTGCGCTTATAAAAAATAGTACCAAGACATGTGAAAACATTTAAATATTCTTCAAGTATACAGATAGAAAGATATTGAGTAAACTTACCGCAAGACTATATTTTTTACTTAATGAATATAATAAAGAGAATCGCAAAATAATTATAGTTCATAATAAAACGGATACCATGTAAAACTATATTTTATACCAATTAGGTATATAAATATAAAATAATGCTATCCACCACAAACTATGTAGTTGTATACAACGCGCGAAGCATTTGTAGTCGTACTCGTACTACGCCGTAGCAGCTGGTAGTCTCCGCACGCACAAAATATAAGTAAAATCATATCAATGCCCTAAAGTAGCCAACATAACCATCCGTGAAGTCGATTGATCTGATAGACGAAGTTTTCAAGTTCTATTAAAATCATTAAGATTGTTTAAATTCTATTTTTTTCTTCAACATAACTTGAGATTTTTTTTTTCATTTATGTACAATTTAAACTTCATTATTAACAATATAACTTAAATCTGCTGGTACTGCCGCGTTTTTGGTACGATGTACTTCAACTACAATTTATAGATGTCTATACAACTTTCGGGGTCACTGCATAGTGCATATTATTTTATGCATCCCTGGTACAATGAGAAACTGAAAAGACGTTTAATATCTTGTTTATGATTAAAAATCCTTTCTTATATGGTTTTGTCGTAAAACTCACATGTAACTATGTAAGGCATGTTTTGAATACGTGTCTAAGTTTTGAGGCTAAAAAACGGTTTATGGATGTTTATTTTATTTTATTGGACAAGATACGCAATGTGAGGAGGTTTCTCATACTGGATCCCACTACTGTATAATACATACTTTTGCTAAGTTTGCTATGTAACACGGCAAGCGAATCATCATCATCTGCCTAGCCTTTTCCCAACTATGTTAGGGTCGGCTTCCAGTCTAACCGGATGCAGCTGAATACCAGTATTTTACATGGAGCGACTGCCTATCTGACCTCCACAACCCAGTAACTGGGGTAATATGATACCCCTAGGTAAGACTGGTTGTCAGACTTTCGGGCTTCTGACGACCCGTAACGACTGTCAAAGATCCACGTATGACAGCCGGGACCAACGGCTTAACGTGCTTTCCGAGGCACGGAGGAGTCTCGATGTGTACAGATGGTCACCCATCCACGGACCAACCCCGGCAAGCTTAGCTTAACCTGACGGATCGACCCGTGCGGCTGTTATTACTTAGCCACGAGCTCCTCACGGCAAGCGAATAATAATGACATTATTTGACGAGCTCTCGTCGCCATCGGTATTCCGGCTGTTTGGTCTGGCACGTGACGATGGCAGAAGACCAGACGGCATGTCTATAGGTTCTTAGAAGATTAGTAGGCTTTTAGTGTGAGACGCTACGTGTGTCGATACCCTTACGCCATCCCATGTTTTTAGTCAACGTGCAGTGCTGTCTCTGCAGCTGCGGCTGTAGAAAACATTAAACGACGGAACGGTAACAATATTTATAAATATTGTTACCTTCCCGCTAACTATATATTTTGGAGACGTTTGCGGTAAACCCTTGGGTTGTGAGGTCCGTGTGCCTATTATAGCCTTTTTCAAAGAATCGTCCAAACAGTTGGTTGACACTCCTCGTGACCCAAGGCCTTTTTTTTTGTCGTGGGGTAATCCTCATGGACTGCCTCCACCTCGGGGAAGGCGGAGGGGTGTGTCGGACTCTTACCGACTAAAACCCCACGTTGTTCCTCCAATTACCTTTTGCCGGGGCACGGGGGCGCTTAGAGCATTCTTCCACACGTGACCCAAGGCCTGGATTTTCCCTTAGCCAGAGACTAAGGCTAAGCCATTGCCATTCAAAGTGGTAATGACGCTGACGTAAATAATCTTCCGCACCGCCGGAATTGTGGCCAAAAGTCTGAACTTTTTGTTTGTTTAGGACTAACTTATTTATTAAGTGTTAATATTGTAATTATTACTGAAAATTAAATATATAAGTATTTTAGATTTTTTTAAATGTTAAATATAATCAACCAAACCCGAGACTATAACAACTATGTTATAGTTTCCTATCGACGATTGTTACTACTACTAGCGCAAAGTAGCCTGGTTTCTGTCCTAGATTACTCTAGTGATTCCTGTTGTGCTAGTCCTTTTGGCACGCGTCCGTGGCAGCAAAAGTGCGACGATTGTCCATTTAATAAACAATATTATTCGCATTATAAAGCTCCTCTTTTTGGAATCATAATGTGGATTAATGAAAGAATATAAGGAAAATGTTTTTGAGCTTAACAACTGTTGAAATCCGTATTTGACTTGTAAGAATGGTCACTGTCTTATTAATTAGCCTAAGTAGTCTTGTTTCATGATTCCTAAATTGAGAAAAGTTTGAAATCTTTTCATTTTCAACACTTAGCACAACTTGAAACATAAACAGTTCTTGTTAATTCTTTTATATTAATATAAAATAAATAGTGCGTATCCAGTTTCAATACTCTAAAATATTTTTTGATATTTATGAAAGTATGCAATAAGATTTGTAACGTAGCTAGCCGTACATACAGCTGTGTGGAATAAACGTATTCATTACGTACACGACACCGTTGAATGAGTGTGAGTGTTGCAGTTCCCCTCCTATTGCTATCGCATTTCCTCTTTAAATTTTCATATATGACTGTCGCACGAGTGCATACAGATGAACATTTGTTCAGGTGTGCGTCCAACCACGTCCAGACAAAACAGGGGGACCCACATCCTGGTATTCATGGTAGCCTGGTGCGGCGAATCTATTTATAGATTTTGCTGAGCGAGGCCGCACTTGCAGAACGAGGCCGCACCTGCAGATAACTTTTTCAAAAGTTTAACGTAGTTTTGAAGAAATCCTACTAATATTATAAATGCGAAAAGTATGTTTGTTTTTTGCTACCTTTCCACGCCTATATCATTGAACCGATCATCCTGAAAGTATCTATGTTGTCAGGTAAACAGAATCGGACATAGGGTACCTTTCATCCCTAAAAAATGTACTGTTCCTGAGAGAAGTCACAATAACGTTCTTACCAATGAAATTTTAAATTTAAATTGCGAGCGAAGCCGCGGGCTAAAGCTAGTATAAAATAAATACAAAAACTAAAGCAATAACGTACCTTTGAAATGTCTCTTTTTGTGAACTTTTCTTTGATTATTGAGTAAATGTAAATAAAAAAGGAATAAATAAACCTAAAGGTACAAGGAATATGATTTGGTAATTATTAACGTCTGGTTTTGGTTAGACGAATTAATTTAAAAGTCATGTAGATAGATCCAAAAGCCTGGACTGGAAAGAATACATAGAAGGATTAAACAAACGGGTAAGCAAACTAGCTCATGCCCTTTTATAATAATAATCGTATATTTTTGGTACACGCAACTTTGCTCACTGCAAATCATGGCATCATTAGTCATCATAAGGAATGGCGTTATTATCTGGGATAACTCGTATGAACTATACCTACTATAACTAACTATACTAATTTATTTAAATAGGTGTCTCAGAGCGATGTTTTTACTAATTTTTACTGATATTTTAAAACCTGATATTTTAACATTAAAAATTAAATATTTATACTACCGATATAATACATATTATATATTTATGAATGTGTGGTGTGCGTTAAACACAAACTACCACTATTTAGGAAAGTAACAGATATTAATAGCTAAAGTAGAAAAGGGTATGCTTAGATGGTTCGGTCATGTTGAGAGGATGAGTGAAAGACGATTGACAAAAGGTATTTTTATGGCAGAGGTGAGTGGCAACTCCGGAAGGAGTCGCCCTAGGAAGACCTACCTTATTGGTGAGGTCCTTCAGTAAGGTCAGGTGCGGAGAACTCGAAACCGGCGCGCTTGTATGACGAGATGTATGAACGTAGATGAGGCGAAAGGAGTATGTAGGGATCGTAGCAGGTGGCGTTCTGTAGTTTCTGCCTACCCCCATTGGAAAAAGGCGTGAGTTTATATATGTGTTATTTTTGAAATATGTGATTTTCAATACTATGATTGACAGTATGTAACTTCATAAATGCTAAAACAAAAATAGTTAACGCAAATAAAATTGTTAATTTTTTTGAATTTTACTTCTATGATTAGAATTTAAAGTTTGTGTTTGTAATAAATGTCTTATGTTAGATAATTTGTAGGGATTATATTTTTATTTTATTCCTTTTAATATTTTCTTTATTCCAGAAAAAGACAACAAGGTTACATTATATATTACTTTACAACATACAGAAGTAGAATCACAAAGTATAGGTGCCCTGGCTTCCAAACTAGGTATATACCTGTGACTTGGGAGACAGTGTTCCTCAATTGTAAAGGTCATTATTACGCATGTCGTTGGTTGTGCAATGGTAACAAAAAGGCACAGTTAATTTAATTTATTTAATTATCTTTTAATTGTTTTAAATTTCAGATTACAGGGAATAAAAATACCAAAAATTCAGAAAATAAAAGAAAAGAAATACAAAAATAACATGCATGAATTGTTAGAGATGGTGCGTTGTGAGGGGGTGAATATCATATATTATATTAGACTTACGTGTATGCTAATAATTAACATAATATATTTATAATCAATATTTGTCTCATAATACATTGCATGATGTTTTTATTTTAGAGCATAACAGACATTATAGCCTAAAGGACTAAAACCTAGTGATTTTTACCTCTTGAAAGTTCAGTTTACGTAATGGGTTGACAGAGTTAATAAAAATGTTGACTAAAACCCAGTGATTTTTACCTCTTGAAAGTTCAGTTTACGTAATGGGTTGACAGAGTTAATAAAAATGTTGATAGCATGACAAGGTGTCGATAGAAAATAGCGTCTTGGGATTGATCAGTAGTGGGGCTAATTACAGCCCACGGAATGTTTACGTCGACATTTATATTTTTGAGAGGAATTTTTAATAGTATAGTGTGGCAAACGGCAACAGTACGATTGTTTCACTCTCGATATCTCTGTCTATACTAAGGACTAGCTTCGGCAAATTGACACAAAGAATGACATCAGGACATCACATAAAATAAATTAATCATTAACTTTAATTAATAAGTATATTTCTTAACGCCTTATTGTCAGTGTAAAAACGTGAGATTTAAAATATTTGTGTGATTTATTTTATTTTATTAAAACCAAAGTACCAAAGTAAAACGTCACTGTAGAATCATAATAATAAAAAAATAAGTACAATTTTATACTTTTTGTTTAAGATTTTCCGCTATACCACAGTCTATACTGTGTTCGGATAAGTAAAATTTTCAAACCCTGTGTCCGGACCCAATATAGTTGCTGTTTGTCATTGGTTCTGTGCGAGTGAATAAGACTATGTTTGGCATTTCTGTTGAAATATTGTGTAAGCCTTAACACTGTTACAATAAGGTTCATTATCGTCATGGTGGGACGCTGACAAGCATTAAGTATTTCATGTGGCTATCTCCTTATACGTTATGTTTCCCTAGTACCGTGCTTGAAATTGCGTCAGTCCCAACAGGCGATATTGTCAGTCAGGCTGTATTCTGAACAGACGCACGTTTAGATGCTCACAGAAACAATAAATGAAAAAATATTTTCCACTAGCGACCCGCCCCGGCTTCGCACGGGTGCAATGTAGATACATAAACCTTCCTCTTGAATAACTCTATATTGAATAAAATCCCAATAAAATCGGTGCAGCCGTTCTGGAGTTTTGCGTTTCGATATCCCTGTCTAAGGATCCTAAGGACTGACTTTAATAAAATGACATCACATAAAATAAATTAATTTTAACTTTAATTGAGAAGTATATTGCTTAACGCCTCGTCATTCAAAGCGGTTAGTTTAAAAAACTTAAACATTATTTGTCAACGAAAATAGTTCCCTGTAAAATCCGATAGATGCCACACCACTGGCGCTCCTCAAAAGGGGGCGAAAGCTACACTAGCTTTCGCCCCCTTTACTAGGAGCGCAGAAAAACGAGTAACTACATAAAATTAAGTTAGTATTAAGTTGATCCCTCTCAGATTGCCGCGCTTTCAGTAAGGTTTCAACGTGTGGTGCTATCCAAGTCCCTAATAGTGTAGTATAATAACCTCTACGCATGCGCTACCATAACGTACACGTAACGTAGGTGAGAGGAATTGATAAACATGATGCTATTTCATGAGCAACATAGTCTGACGCTGTTGTGTGAAGCACTCGATCTATTTGTATCACTTAGGTGCAGGAACCCTGGCACACTTCTGCAACCCTACGTGTGTAGTGCATCCAGTTTATCTAGGCATTCCGATGCAGCACTTTAACACCCAGGTCTATCAATGATGTTATCGGCCATGGTATTCTGGTCATGCTTAGCTTGGCCCGCCCAGAGGTGTGGCACACGTGATACTTATAAGGGTGTGTTGGTCATCGGCAAGAGCGCGCGAACTCGAGAGGGATCAACTTCTATTGGCGTATTGCTCTTACACGTTATGCACTCCTTGTACCACTTGGTTGTTCCGGCGGGTTATTGTAAACTCACCACAATTAAAATTCGCCACATTTAAAAATATTGGTAAACTTGCCACAGTGACAAAATTATTCACAACAGGTATAGTAAACTCGTCACAGGTACGTCAAACTTGTTTTGAATGTACCGACAGCAAAACGTAGTGTAGCGCTATTCGTTTAAGCGTAAGAATTTGTAAAGTTATAATTTGTTTTGTCTTGCTACAAATTTATGATTACCCATAAAAAAAACTACTAGGGTGTCATAAAATGGAGCAGGTATATCATAAAAATATTTTTGATGTGCTCAAATCAAAGGGTAGTTTTTTTGCACCTTACACTGACAATATCATTCAAAGCAAATCTCCAACAGTTTTACTCAGACTGGAATTCAGGAATTGTCTTTAAAAAAATATACTAAGGTGTCAGAAAATCGAGGATAATTAAACTTAATCGTAGGTATTTTTCTTTTTTTTAAGTGGACAATTTTTAACTTTTTTAAGATTTTCCGCTATACCACAGTCTATACTGTACTCGGATAAGTAAAATCTTCAAACCCTGTGTCCAGCCCGCAATATAGTTGCTGTTTGGCATTGGTTCTGTGCGAGTGAACAAGACTATGTTTGGAGTTTCTGTTGAAATTCTGTGTAAGCCTTAATACTGTTACAATAAGGTTTATTATCGTCATGATGGGACGCTGACAAGCATTAACTATTTCATATGGCTATCTTCTTATACGTTATGTTTTCCTAGTACCGTGCTTGAAACACTTCGGTGAATTGTCAGTCCCAACAGGCGATATTGTCAGTCAGGCTGTATTTTGAACAGACGCAACGCACGTTTAGATGCTGGCAGAAACAATAAATGAAATAAATATTTTCCACTAGCGACCGCCCCAGCTTCGCGCGGGTGCAATGTAGATACATAAACCTTCCTCTGGAATCACTCTATTTATTGAAGAAAAGCGCAATAAAATCGGTGGAGCCGTTCTGGAGTTTTGCGCTTAGCAACACATTTAGCGATATATTTCTCATCTCTACAGAATATAATTTAAAACCAAGTCGCATCACGCCCGTATCGCCCGCCGCGCCGCCGCAGACGATATGTACCTGCATTTTAATCCTAACTAATATCGCTTCCTAAGTATTATTATTATAAATGTGAAAGTAAGTTTGTTTGTTTGTTACCACTTAACGCCTAAGCCACTGAACCGATCATCCTGAAATTTTGCATATACGTTGCCAGGTGTACAGGAACGAACATAGGTTACCTTCAATCCCGAAAAAAAGTACTGCTTTCGAGGAGATCACATAACGTTCTTATGATTTACGCGGGCGACACCGCGATTTACGTTAAATTAGAAGTTTGATTTTTTCACAGCTTCAAAAGACTGTTTTAAGTGCAATTCGATACCTCCATGCCATGCATGCCATGCTATGCTCCATGTGTTCCATACATAAATGGTCTTGACAGACAGACAGATGGATGGACAGACAACAAAGTGAGCCTAAAAGGGTTCCGTTATTTTCCGTTTAATGTACGGAAACCTAAAAACAATTTAAAATTATGGTTTTAATAAAATTTGTTGTTTGTTTATTGCTAATGAACTTTGTCGTCTTTTTATCTCTATTATTAATTTTATGGACACACACGACCTTCATAATATACTTTATCTAGGTGTAAGCATAATTTGCAAAGAGGACGAAGCCATAACAGTGCTACGCCGTAGCAGTGGCAGAGCTACGGCGTAGCAACTTGTGAGTACAGTGCCCGGCTGCAATGTTCAACGTAATGCGCAACCGTTAAAACCTATGCGATAGTCTTACCCTAAAGCACGATATTTATGTCCGCCTACTTTACTTGTTCAGTCTTCCTAGGTAGACATAATTATCTAAACACCAGATACAAGGTCGCCACTCTATTCTCAGTTACTGGAACTCCTGAAAGTCAAAATCAACTGACAAGTCCCGTCGAAACGATTCAACTATTTTGGATCCTGCAACAAAATTAATCATGCATTAATATCAAGCAGGAAACAGAGCAGAGCTAGGCCAATAGGCATGAAGACGAACCAGGAGAAGCCCAGTATCACCACGAATAAAAATTAATATTCATGTATAGTATGGGTCCTAAAACGTGGGCACATTGATTACACTAGTATGTAAGACTAAAATGTTGAACGCACGGAAACTAGTTCTAGTTTCTACGAGGTTCGCATAGTAAACAACTGTTGATATTACCTAGACTATCTAACATTATGTTACGAGTAAGTATATTGGGTTCATTTTATCTAAGAATTAATTCTCAATACATATTATATACAGATTCTTTGTATTCACAGTCCGATTTAGAATGAAAACCAAATACGATACAAATACAGTCCTCGAACTAAGCCCAAGTTCAATGTCAAGGTTCAACCGCATATTGATTTTCCGGTCGATTGCCGCACCTACTGTGGACGCTGCCGCCCTTGTATCGACAACGAAAATTGTGACGTCAGACAAACTCAACCACAACCCGTAGTATTCGCGTAACGTCACCAGTAACGATGTCAGATAAGTAAGGGATGGAGCTAACTGCGGGATGCCATCCCTTTCTTACTCATCAATCGACAACTTCGTAACATAGGGGGTGAAAGTGGCGGGAAAGCTTAAGAGCGGTGGCTTAAATGTGCTATCCATCCCGCTCTGGCATGCTGAGGCTTTTCCAACGCGGCAACGGTCCATCACCTGCGACTTATTATTCCCTGGTATAAAAGCAGAACGTCGTGTACGCAAAACACTATCGTAGTCCTGCCTACTACGAAAGTGTTTTGCGTGCACGACGTGTAATAAAACTAGCGCAAGACCTTTCCAGAATCGGTTTCTCAATAGATTTCCGCTATTATTTTTGTATGTTAATTTTTCACGAAAATATCTATTATTTAACTGAAATTAGGACAACCGAGTCCTTGCAAGCTAATAATAGTTATTTGTTATACAAGAGTGCAAAGTTGCTTTTTAACCGCGTGTTCAATTTTGATGACCGAGCAAGCGAAGGATTCTAAAATTCAAAATTAGAATCCTGAGCGTTAGCGAGGGAAAAAAATACTCTTTCCGAGATGGTGGGATGAAAAATATTTTTCATCCCACCATCTCGGAAAGAGTATTTTTAATCTTCAATATCTGAGTGGAAAAGCCGTTTTTATTCTCTAGAGGATAAAGTAAATTGAATTCAGAACATCGTGTGCACTAAGTTTGAGAATTAAAAAAAAAACATTAAACCTATTTACTGCTAACTCTATGGTGCCGAATATATCATACAACTTTTTTTTAATTAGTTAAAAACTCAGACTCGGAACCTTCTTGGTGTTCTTTTTACAAAAATATTACACTCAATTTAAATAACTGTAGCAACGTTTCTTTAAAATTTTCTTAATTATACCGTAGTATTATTTTGGTATAATTTAAAGATTATTCTGTAATACTTACCTGTTATAATGTAGTAATTAATACCTAAACTGAAATAAAAGTGTACCTATCTTGTGATTGTAAACGTTTTTTTTTGCATTTAGTCATTTCCTCGCTGAGGTGGAATGAAAAGTTACGTGTTGCACTCGAGTGCAAAGATTTTTCACCTCGTGCTCTTTTGATTCCCTCGCTAACGCTCAAGATTCTAATTTTGAATCACTCGCTGCGCTCGTGATTAAATTTTAGAATCCTTCGCTTGCTCGGTCATCAAAATTGGACACGCGGTTAAAAAGCAACTTTGCACTCTTGTATAACAAATAACTATTATCCAAGGTAAGGAAAACGCCTATTTTTGGCCAAGTTTTGCCCATCAATGTAATAAATACTAAAAAGATACTAATTTAGTAACTTAAATTTTGCAATGAGTATGAGTATCAAAAGCAGATTTTTTGAGACACTCAATCATTTATTGCATTTTCTTACATTATTTTTCGATCAGTGATCAGTCCTGTCAAACTAGGGATTGCAATTCTTATAAAAAGCCAATTTATTAAAAACCGGATACCAAAATAGGTCTCATGCAAATATTATTTTCTATTGGTTGTTACAGTCATTATATTATTTTTGTACGAGTAAAGAACGAATTTCAATTAATAAATACGACTTATACGATACATTGAATTCATATTCCATGTTTCCGGTTTATTTAAAATATAGATATCTGCTTATCAATAATTGATTGACATTATTTGACATGATTTTTTTTGGGAAATCACCGTTTGTTTTTTATTCTTTCTTATTGCGTTTTCACTTGGGATTTTTCAATGACTTTGATAATGATTATGGACCCTGTAACCGCTCCCGATGACGACCTTGGTTTAACTTTGGATTCAGTATCCGCTTCCCACGAAAACACCGGCTTGCCAATGGATACCGTAGGTACCTGTTTCTCACGAAGGACCCGATACGAACGTCATCTGTGGCGTGAATACACGAAGACTATAATATATACAATGTGTTAAGTCAGCAATGGATTGCACCACTACAAGTAAGTTACTCACGTATTTACTTTCTGTAAGGATACTAAAGGTATATACTTACCGACTTGTAATAAGTATGTATGCCGTATGTTGTGCTATGTAACATGTTTCAATGGAATAATTTAAATAATATATGTATTCCTAAAAAATAACACACATAAATACGTAATAGCGGAAATCGATTCAGAATCCGAATCTGAACAAACTACTTTCAGATCTTGCCCAAATTCTTTGACACGTCGTATATGTATGAATTATTCTGATAGATAGGGACCATTTCAAAGTTGTTAACACTATGTTTAGATTATGCTAATCAATTAAAGCTAGTGATCTATTAATTTATGTACCTCTTAGAAAGTTCAGTTTACGTAATGGGTTGACAGAGTTGAATCCCCGCTGAACAAAAATGTTGATAGCATGACAAGGAGTCGATAGAAAACAGCATCTTTGGATTGATCAGCAGTGGGGCTAATTACAGCCCACGCAATGTTTAGGTACGTCGACATTTTAATTTATGAATGGAATTTTTAATAGTATGGGATGGCATACGGCATCAGTACGTTTGTTTCACTCTCGATATCTCTGTCTATACATGGCTAGCTAGCTTTGATAAAATGACTCAAATAATGACATCAGGACATCACATATAAAAAATTAATCATTATCTTTAACTGACAAATATATTTCTCAACACCTTGTCAATTAAAGATGTTAGTTTCAAAAACTTAAACTTGTCAACAGAAATAGTTTCTTGCAAAATTTAATAGATGCCACTACTGGCGTTCGTCATAACGGACCAAATGATACTAGGAGTGCAGGAAAACGACAAATATAAGTTGATCCCTCTCGGGTACTCTCGATATCTGTCTATCTACTAAGGACTAACTTTAATAAAAACGACATCACGTAAAATAAATTAATAATTAACTTTAATTGAGAAGTATATTGCTTAACGCCTCGTCAATTAAAGCGGTTAGTTTCAGAAACTTAAACGTTACTTTTGTCAAAAAAAATTGTTCCCTGCAAAATCCGATAGATTTCCACTATAATGGCGTTCCTCAAAAGGGGGCGAAAGCTACACTAGCTTTCGCCCCCTTTACTAGGAGCGCAGAAAAACGAGTAACTACACACTACATAAAATAGAAGTTCAGATTGCCGCGGTTTCACTGAGGTTTCCACGTGTGGTGCTATTCAACTCCCCAATCGTAACTTATTTATTTTAATTTATATTCTGTAGAGATGAGAAATTTATCGCTAAATGTGTTGCTAAGCGTAAAACTCCAGAACGGCTGCAATGATTTTATTGCAATTTTCTTCAATAGATAGAGTGATTCAAGAGGAAGGTTTATGTATCTACATTGCACCCGTGCGAAGCCGGGGCGGGTCGCTAGTGGAAAATATTTTTTAATTTATTGTTTCTGTAAGCATCTAAACGTGCATCTGTTCAAAAATACAGCCTGACTGACAATATCGCCTGTTGGGACTGACAATCCGCCGAAGAGTTTCAAGCACAGTACTAGGAAAACATAACGTATAAGGAGATAGCCACATTAAATAATCTTGTCAGCTTCCCATCTTGACGATAATAAACCTTATTTTAACAGTGTTAAGGCTTACACTATTTTTTATTAAAAATATTTTCTATCAGGAATAGTAGTAGTAGTAATCAGAGGTTAGTGAAGTTCATTTCTCTTTTTTTTTATGTATAAGTTTAGTCACTTTGAAAAGCAAAGATTCTACAAAAAAAAAAAACAAAGTAAACCTCACTGAAAAATCATAATAGTAAAAAATTAAGTGGACATGTTTATTTATTTATTTTCTTTGGGAAAACAAACAGTTACACAAAGTTTCTTTATTAACAATCCTTAGTATCTAAAGTATACAGTGTATGTGTAACTCACAACGTTATCCACATGTTGCCTATTCCATTTTTTATACAAGAACTAACTAGGCATGCGAGTGATTGTTGTCTTTTATATTATTCTTAGGTTATTAACAAAATAAATTTACTATATACTTAACTGTAGTTAAGTATATAGTAAATTTATTTTGTTAATTTTTGAATTACAGTATTTCGAAATTTGTTGGATGATAAAGTAAGTTTATACTTTTTTAAGATTTTACGCCATTCTGTAGACGCGGATAAGTAAAATCTTCAAACCCTGTGTCCGGCCCCCAATAAAGTTGCTGTTTGCCATTGGTTCTGTGCGAGTGAATAAGACTATGTTTTGAGTTTCTGTTGAAAATTTTGTAAGCCTTAACACTGTTACAATAAGGTTTATTATCGTCAAGATAGGACGCTGACAAGCATTAACTATTTCTTGTGGCTAACTCCTTATACGTTATGTTTCCCTAGTACCGTGCTTGAAATTGCGTCAGTCCCAACAGGCGATATTGTCAGTCAGGCTGTATTCTGAACACACGCAACGCTCGTTAAAATGCTCACAGAAACAATAAATCAAAAAAATATTTTCCACTAGCGACCCGCCCCGGCTTCGCACGGGTGCAATGTAGATACATAAACCTTCGTCTGAAATCACTCTTTTATTGAAGAAAATCGCAATCAAATCGGTGCAGCCGTTCTGGGGTTTTGCGCTTAGCAACACATTTAGCGATAAATTTCTCGTCTCTACAGAATATGAATTTAAAACCAAGTCGCATCACGCCCATACCGCCCGCCGCGCCGCCGCAGACGCTATGTACCTGCATTTTAAATCCTAACTAATATCCTAACTTCCTAACTAATTGACATTTATAAATGCAAAAGTAAGATTGTATGTTACCATTTTACGCCTAAGCCACTAAACCGATCTGGTCTTGCTTAGTTTGACCCGTCCAGAGGTGTGATACTTGTAAGGGTGTATTGTTCATCTGCAAAAGCGCGCGAACTCAAGAGGTATCAACTATTATTGGCGTATTGCTCTTAAGCGTTATGCACTCCTAGTAGCACTTGGCTGTTTTGGCGCCAAGGTCTATTCTATTCACCCATGGCGGAAGGAGTCATTTGATGATTTTTACCACCTAAAAAAAAAGGTCTATACTAAATAAATTGTAAAGTGATAGTGAACCAGCCTTTCGCGACGTCAATTTGGCTTATGTGACGACGCCAGTCTTACGCACCGGGGTTTTTGACTTATGATTTAGTCAACGATTAACATGTTATTATGTACATAATAATCTCAGTTCTTTTTGTAAGTTGCTACGCAGTCAGTACATTTTTTAGTTACTGTCTACAGTCCCGTGTAAACTTTCATGTCTTAATTCATTAAATTGGTGAAAGTCTCATTAAAAATTCCACCCCCCATTTTAGGGGATGGGGGGCGAAAGTTATAAGTTTACGATTTTTTTGTTAGTTGTATACTAAACTTCGATTACATACCAAATTTCAGCTTTCTAGCACTTTAGAAAGTAGCCAAACATTTTGATGATCATCAGTGTGTCAGTGACGAAATCGGTGTATTTTAGATATCAACAAAATCTAAAGTATTAGAGCTATTCAATTGTGATTTTGTATGTTTAATAAGTCTATTATTGGTGAGAATATGAACTATCTGGTACATCAGAAACCAACTCTATGAGGGTTCAAAAATACGACGAAACACTTCGAGAAAAGGTAAGTAGTGCCCTCGCGCTTCGCTTGGCTCGTCTTGGCGTGGGCACTACCGTGCCCCCAGATATGCCATTTAAAATCTAGTTGTAATCTAATCTCAGCGACAGTGACTACCAAAAAACTTGTCGAATATGTATTTACATAAATTAAAAGACTTTAAAGCTTCGCAACGCAACACGAATAAAGTCGACTACGGTGTTGAGTCCATGAACCCAAGAGACATGCAGTAGTTTGATTTTTAATAGTACTCGTAAAAAAGCAGCAAGTACCGTTGAATTTTTTTACTATTCTTCTTCCTATACTGTTTTCTGCACATTTAACTTAAGGCTTATTGCATCCCACACGTATGTTCTTCCGTTCGTTTTCGCTAAAGAAGAAGTCGAAACAAGCTGTGTTGCTGTTGAGGGCTTTTTATGGTATAAATTGTGCCACTGGCCTAGTGCCCATTGCGCATGCGTGACAGTGTGACAGTGACAGTGTGAAGTCAGCTCTAAAACGTGGCATAATACTAGGAGACCATGAACGTCTAAAGCTCATTCTTAATTTCATAGAGTCTGTAGTCTACTATTTTCATTCAGTCATTCCGAAGGCATTTTAATAATAAATGCTGATTTAGGGTTTTAAAGCAAGAAGATAGTTATGTGACAAAATTGTCTATAGAAAAAAGCACTATTATGCAGCGAATATCAAGAAATATTTATTGTGTTTAAAATTTGTTGACGCTGTGGTTTGATGCCAATTTGACAAATATAATATGAAAATTAAAATAATGGTTATGTTCCATAACTGAAAGGTCAGAAACAGTAGGTACTCAGTCTTTTAAAACATGATGTTCAGTAATTAATAGTATTTCTTTTATTACCGTCCATGGCATTAATAAAATTATTTTAACTTAACCGGTCAAGCTCCGACTGACTTACCGGTATGACAAAACAATAAAAAATCAATTGTGTATCATTACACGTGACTTGAGTAATTAAAACTCGTTAAAAACAACATTACTTTACATTAATTGAAAAACTAGACTACAAAGTACTTTATTGGAATGTCATAACGAACTTCACACCACATGCATTGTTGTTATGGAAACCGTAGTGGTTTGCCATGCGCTCTAGAAACGGCTAGCACCTATTGATCCATCCAGACTGCACAATATTGAAAGCACTAGGTCTTCATGAAACACTAAGAGGCTTCTAGTGTATATTTGAATGACGTAGCGTTCGCTCCGGACATGGCGGGAATGTTGGTAACATTGAACTTTC
This sequence comes from Hoplodrina ambigua, assembly GCA_949774945.1. Lineage (NCBI taxonomy): Eukaryota > Metazoa > Arthropoda > Insecta > Lepidoptera > Noctuidae > Hoplodrina > Hoplodrina ambigua. The sequence continues at coordinate 5,297,024 of OX458963.1, forward strand.
CGACGTATAAATTTGTTAAGCTTGGGTTTTTTTCAGATAGCGGCGCCAACAAAACGGCTGCATTGGTAGATAGTATCGGTTATTAAAGATGTCGTAACCAAATGGCAAAAGGAGGTTCAGCGGTTCAGCGGGAGTTCGAACAAAATATCAATGACATACAAATGGAAAACTATTTGTCTAAAGTCACAATAATTTTACTCTGAGACTATTGATATTATTGAGATGATGTCATTTGTATACTGTTATGATGAGATTGGATACTGTTAATTCAGAAACGTATTTAAAAATGTTAATACTGATGTTGTTATGCAATTCAGTTTAAAAATAAAAGTATCAACTTGAAGTCATGTTTATATTTTTTGGTGGAAGTTTTGTCGCAGTCAGGTTTTAGTTTTTTAGCTTTATTTATGATTTAAATTATTTTGGGGAATCACTTATACACATTTTTAAAAATATGTGCTATTTAAGATATTTCATTAGGCACCAAATGTGATGTATATTATTATTTTAATTACTTAATTTGTGTCCGCTGCGAGCCGCTAATTTGTGACATCATATAGGTATTGTCTATGACCAGCGGAATTTTATGGCGCTTCCAACGATGCCTCGTTTCTTAATTTACGATGAACAGTATAAAAGATATGCGCATACAAGTATAATAATATATAATAATAATATATAATAATAATATATAATAATAATATAATATATAATAATATAATATATAATAATAATATACATACAGACATACATATAGACTGCTAAAATCATAACCCTCCGTAGTCGAGTAAAAATAATGATAACACCTATCTCATTGTTCTAAATCGTACTCCACATAAGTATATCAAATTGGATATCTTTATCTCTTAAATTTATTGTGTATGATCACGTAAATGAAAAATATTAATGTTAGATTAACTTGGCAAAAACGGAACAACATTAAACTAAACTACCTTGATATTACGCTTGAAATAAGTTGTTTTGTGAATCCACAATAATAATTTAGATAGAACAGATAAGTATTTGTTCTTTTTTCTTGTAATTAATGTAAAAAAATCAACCAACTAATAGGACTTGAAACATGAGTCTTGTTGTTAAAAACAACCTTTTACAGAAAAACGTTGGCTGTAATTCGATGACTGTAGAGAGTAATAAATAGTTAAAAAAAAAGTAAAAATGCAAAAGGGGGGCAGCACATGTGGGACTTGAACCCACGACCTTCGCGTTTCAACCTCGTACACGAATGCTCTATGCTATCCAACTGAGCTAATGTGCCAGGTACAAATTGCATCGAAATTCGCGTCCTGTCTCGTCCCTTTCAGTGCATTCAGCGACAACAGCGCCCTTCGTCCTTCAATAAATTTTGGTTGCGGACAGACGTGGAACTATTGCACTCAAACCCGTTTGAAGTTCAGGTAAATAAGTCATATATAGCAGCTTGATGGATAGATGGCATTTATTTGAGTAATGAAGCTTTCGCTAATTCCAACAATGATGTCGCTTTTGTGACATCTTTGTTATTGTAGATAAACTTTTAATGAGTCGTTTTATTGCTAAAAGTTATCTATTAAAGACAATCTTTAGTTGTAAATACTGTACTAAAGAGAAACGATACTTGAGTATACAGTAGTATACTATTTACAAAGTATACAATAATACATATTCACTCAAACGGCGAATGCAATAGTTAGTATACGAACAAATACAGGTATGTTCAATGTATTTGTAAAATAGGAAGTAACACAAAATATAATGACAAAAATCAAAATCATACCTACTTGACAGATTTATGAAAACTGTGATCTCTTGAAATCGAAGTACCTAGGAATTTATATAAAGAAGTGATTAATTAAATAACTTAATTAAATAACACTCAGTATCTCAAACGACTAGTCCGATAATAAACATTCCTTGACTGAAAGAAAGCTATACCTATATATACTATTGCTGACTGCCATAAGCATACGTATTATGGTATACTCGACTTCCACATGGACGAAGTCACGGGCAGAAGCTTGTCGTTTCGTAAAAATGGAGAGCATAATACCGATTGACGTACTTATTATTTATTTATAGTTAATTAAAACGGTTACAAACCAATTACAATAATTAACCTAGAACACAATACTAATATTATTATTAAATCTACTACACACTTGATAAATAACAGTGGATATTCTCTCATACTTTCTCTCGCAAAACTTCAGACACACTCGCATTATCTCTCTCCATTCATCGGCAAACAGATCACAATCAGGATTGACTGTCAGTAGGGCATTGAGGGCTTCCAGAGTCCGACACACCGGCGACTCTGCTCTAGCGACCGTACGACATGCTGGCCGTGAAAACAATTTGTGCCTCTTACTAAAGCGGTGACCTATATAGTTGCCAGGCACATATAATTGACAATATAGCTTATGTAGCTCAGGACAGTCAATAAACCCTCTGAGGGTTTTGCAGGCTACCGCAATCTGATTCAGACCTCGTCTAACCTCCAAGGAGTTGAAACCCAACATCCCACAAAGGAAATTCGTTGGGTACTTGTACGGAAAATACTTGTGCACTTTTTTAAACAAGATCCTAAGGAAGGGTTTTTGGACCTTCTGCAGCATTAATGTTTGAGTTGTAGTGTAGGGATTCCACACACATGCACTTGCTTCTAATTTAGATCGGACCAGGGTATTATACAGCAGTTTGCAGTAGCAGCATTATATACACCATTGAAGAAAGCTAAACTTACCTCAATGACGCATCTGGCATAGGGTTACTCAGCCTCTATCACGAAGAATCTGCATCGCTTCAACTGTTAGAATCTGTTATTCAAATCGTGGTCTTGTCAACCCTGAAACCAATGTTTTTATATATTACAAAAAAGTAACATTTTAAAAGTGACAAATGAACCCTGCCTATAAAAGTGTGTAGGACTGGGAGTCAACCTAGTCGTTTCAAATTGTTGGTCTCCAGTCCACGTTGCAAAAAGCTGTTTGGTTCTGGATGGGCCCAAAGTATTGTAAACTAATGAAACGTATCTTGAATGTCATTTTTTGCATAGGTATATAAAAATAAGTAAGTACGTCATTTAACATATTTTTATAAAATAGGTACTGAAAATTAAAAACATATAAATAATTAATCTATGGGTTTTGAACAGATAGGTTATATCGATATATATTAGGTAAAATGCTCCCCAGATTAAAATGCGCCTGGCCAATAATGGAACTAAATACACTAGTGGTTCACTACATCATCCTCTTATCGTTCCCCAGATAGAGACATAAAGGTATTTTGCCACTTTCAGTCAGAACCATACCGTGATCTATATTTTTAAGCTAACAAACGAATGCCACATCAACTAAAGTTGAAGATTAAATCTAGATCTAATAAGATTTGTAATAACACAAAGCCGCTCAAAAACAGCCATAATTAAAATACGGTCTAAGCGGAAAACTAATAACATTGAAAAATGAAATAACGAAAATTGATTGATTACTTTCTCTCTTTAGTTTTTTTATTTGTTTTAGTCAATGAGAAATCGACCATTTTGCTTTTGATTTTGCTGTTATGACAATGGAAAGCATCAAAGCGACTATTGATGTTATCGATAACGATATTCTACCGAAGATTAAGTTTACTGATCTAGTTAATGGATCATATAATAATTTGTCAAATTAAGGAATAAATCCTATTTTGGACTCGAGAATGGTTTTTTCTGTCAACATAATAATTGTAATTTGGTTGTTTAAAAAAAGCAGATTAAAACTAATCCTCAACTTGCTGAAAATTGAAATAAAATATGGAAATATTCAAAAGTATTAATTCAATAGTACGTAACGTAGGTATAGTTTGACCGTTAAAGTTGTAGCACGCCTTAGAAATGCGCGGCGAGACGCGGGGGGAGTATCGGCAGCATTTGTACTGGACTGACTATATGTCAGGCGCACCTGAGTACAAAGATGGGTCGTATTAAGTTATCTCGTAATCTCAAGACCGTCATTTATAATGTGGCCGAATAGGTATTTTAAGAAAAGAAATGCAGACAGAGAAAGCTTTGAACATAATTGCCTGAATCATAGCGGAGGTAATTTTCAATTCACATGTAGCTAATTTGCGACGGTATGAATGGTATCCAATAGTTCCAATATGTCAATGTTTTGAGTACAATTTTCTATACGATTTAAAATAAAAAGACTAATGAAAATTAAAAAAAGTATGCGCCCCATCCCCTAGCTATTTCGTCGGGTGGCGCATGCGTGAAGGTAGTGAGTCTACCCTTACTACTGCGATATTTCCTATATAAACAGAGAGCACAGCGGCTGATGCCAGACGTTCCACTACCAAGGAACGAAACAAGACGTTTCGCTCCCTGGTAGCGGAAAACGTCACAAGAGCTAGTGAAAACTAAAGAGTTTTCAAGGTACTTTTTCATATTTTTGTTTCATATTATGATTGAATGACTTGTCGAATTTTTGCAGATTGAGCTTATTTGATTCAGTGTATCTACAGTTCATTCGTTGATTTATACAAAAGTCTAAGAGCGGAATAAAAAAAATCGGAGTATTTTACATATATTTATTTATTAAAGCGTGAGAAATAAAAAAAATATTCATGTGTGAGTGAGATCAAATGAGTAGCGCTCTGTTAATGATTTTATATTTTTTTTAGTATGTGCACTAGATTTTATGGCTCCATGGAACTCCATTCGATCTTCTCAGACTAGGTCTTCTACATATCCATATTAAAACAAAAAAAAACATACGTATATTTATAGGTAACTTCTTTAGAATTAATTGTTGTAAACCCAATTTCTTTAAACATAGGTTACTCAAGCTTCCTTGTACAATTTTATTATGCTGGATGTACGTGTTTTCATATAAATAACATTCACACATTCAGAAATGTACAAGATACACACGTGGTACAAAACTTCAATCACCGACAATAATTTAAATTGTACACCAAACCACATAACATAACAATAAGAACATTTTACAAACAGTCCAAGAGATTAACGACGAAATCAGATTTTTTCTTTTCAATAATTTTATTAAAACCCTTTCTATTGAAATTGTTTCTATTCAATTGAAGAATACTTAAACCGAAATATAAATTAATACCTACCACACCTACATACACAGACATTTTAAGTACTTAGTATAATTAAGCTTACTAAAGGTAAATAAAATGAATACGGCGAACACGAAAATATCATAACTGTTAAAATAACATTTTATACTTATAGTTGTTGTCTTACAATTCTTAGTTTATAATCGTGTTATTATAATTGATTTAATGTACTTCCTACATTCTGAGCAAGTCAAGATTTATTTAATATTTTCTATATTATTACATAATTTTTCAAGAGATATGAACTCTTTTGTGTCGTCATTTATTTTACATTTTTACGTTCTTCATAAGTACTCTTTTGTTTTGCGTGTACATGAAATAATTATAGAATACATTATGCCAATCATATTTTTCATTATTATTATGCATTATCGTGTTTATTGTCGTTCCTAATCCCATAACATTATCCTTTGAGTCAGATAATAAATAATATTATTTGATTTTACCATTGCGGAATGGATTTAGTGCGTGGGGCGCTAGTCGTATCTAAATATAACAGGATTGCGCGCCTGCGAAAGTGGCTTGAGAGCTCGAAACGTAGATGCTATTCAATGACATCATAAGGTTAGTAGCAGTTCACTTATGTTCTTTGTGTATTTTATGAAGTACTTGGAGAAGGAGGTCTGGCAGAGTAAGAAGCTTCGTGGACTCTTAGTCCGGGATCTGGTTTTTTATTGAGTAAATAGGTAATTTTGGTTAATGGGAAGCTATTCCAGCCATTAGTTACTTTAATATACCCAACATGTTTAACCAACCTTTTAAATTAATGTACTATGTATGTGCCACCGTGCTTTGGGCTCACCCAAAATTAAATGCTAGCGTTTATACAGTGTACGTTGGGACCGACCATTGAATTAGCTAGTTTGGTTCCCAGCCGTACACTGCCAGGATCAGCGGAGGACAGGAGCTTATATACTCTTGTACGTCTGTGAGAGGGACAGAGAATACTATTTTATCCTTGTTTGCACCTGAATATTATAAAATAAAATCTATATCCTAATATTATAGCCTAGTTTATTGATGTAAGGCGTCACCTTTTACAGAAAGGTCTTTAACTTTAATATACCTTTTATAATCTATACATATAATAAAATCGTAGAGACGTCAAAACTGTACATTTAATATTTTTGAAAAAGAAAAAGTGCTTAGGGGTCTTTGAATGATACTTATGCCGAAAATATTTTTTTTTTAATTTTTGTCTGTTTGTCTGTTTGTTTGTTGGAGCATCACGCAAAAACTGTCGGATAGATTTTGTTCAAATTTTGAATGAATATTCCACTGTGGCCAAATTAGAACATAGGCTATAAATTATCACGCTATTTGCTTTGGGGGATTAGCAGACTACAACAGTTTACCAAAGGATTGTAAAAAAGACGAAACAAAATGTAAAAATATTATAAATAGCTGCAGACTGAAGTTGTAAAATAGTTATTATCACGCTATACCTTCATGAAGCTAAGCAGTCAATTATGGAAAACTAGAACGGCTATTTCAAGTCATTTGTCATCAAAGTAAATTGCCTAATGGTTCGTCGACCAACTTGCGAAACGGTGGGCAGAAGTTCGGTCCCCAATATCAGCATTACTTTTTGTATTTTTTAATTTTTTTTTAAATGTTTTTTAATTGAATAATGAGATTTCCTAACCAAAAAAAAAATAAGAGTGCATGTTTCTATCACAACTTTGATTTGTTAACGTATTTTTTAAATATTAATGCAGAAAATAATAACTATGCATAGTTACACATCACATAAATCAACAGCTAAAGTACTTTTGCCTGTTTGAACGACTGCAAAGAATGATTTTTCCATCAGGAATTTCACAACAGCAACCTCGAAGTATGGATTTGTGCCCGGTAGATGGCAATAGGCTCGCCCCCTTTTACATGGGATTGAACATAAATGTGTGTAGGTAAGGATTATCGCATTATGGATATTATTCTTAAACATTTCAGTGCTGGATTGCTATAAAACGACACCAACGGTACATACAATACTGCAGTTAGGTATTAGTTATAATTTATCCTTTGAAATCAAAATCATTATGCTATAACTACAAGGAGCTGCTCAACACTCAACAAGTGACGGGCGGCCTATCTGCAAACATTTTAAGTATACAATATTTTATTACCTGGGCTTAGCTAAGCCAATCATAGCACAACAATACTGCCAAGTATACTACTGGAATACCAGCGGACGTATATTAGCGAGGAGTGGCGAGTGTAATTTTTTTACGCAGTAGTAGGTAATTAGTATTCCTTTCGTTGCGCTTCCGAATTATTTAATAAAAAGATCTTAGTGTAAGATAAGTGATTAGGTACTAAAAAGAATACTTCTATTTCAATGGCTGAATAGAAAGAATTTGGCAACAACCGGAAGTGCACCAAAATCAATTAAAAAATCTGTTGCAGTAATTCTCCTGTTGGAGAATGTCTCACAGACTTCAAGCTTTGTGGGTACTTAATTTAATGAAGATGACTGTGATCGCAGGCAGAGTTTTTTTCATAGCCACCGTAAATGAAACATAATCCACATGCTTTAAAATCAATTTCTAAAAGGCATTACGTTTTTTAGGTTACTCATTACCGCGGCTGTGCTGCAAGACATGAATCTTTCCATCTTAGCAATAGATTCGACACTTAGTATTTCGTGACGAGGAAGTTACGTAGAGTATTAGAAGAACCCTAAGTACCCTGGTGTTATATTGGACAGAGCACCAACTTTTTACATACCTACAATGCCACAACACCAATAAAAAAATCATCTGTTACGACACCTTATTTCTACCAACTAGGGAGCAGCACCCGATGTTTTACGCATAACTGTTACGTCTTTATGCTCCTTCTGCTGGTGAATTTGCGTGTTCAGTGTGTCATTGACCAAAAAGCAATATCATCCTTAACGAGACGTGTAAAATTATATCGGGGCTGCCTGAAACTGACTGCTCAATAAACTCTTCCTATTGGCTGGAATTGCACCATCTGTCATTCGAAGGTATCTATGTAGCATGCACAGATGAAACAAATCAAGACTCCGCTTCCCTACATCCCCTCTATCAATATGCAGTAGCTCTGGGTAGATTCTTCAATCTACTATACTATACTATCCTGTGTGCATCGAAGAAAACTCTTCTTTCTTCGATGCACACAGGCCATACAGGACCATGTCGGCACCCACCATCACACAACTTCCACCAAAAAGAGTTTAACCCCAGGAACACATGGCACTCTGTTGAGATCTTTATTGGCCTATATGGAAAGCGCTTAATGGACTGCGCACTCAGCCATAAGCCACTGCAAACGTAACCTAGGCAAATGAGGAGTTATAGATCCCGCAGACACTCAGGGCAAGTGTGGTGGTCCTTTCATATGATGGCCCACTTACTACAGCGCCCGTGGAACACCTGGGCACAACTGGGCCGGAAAAATATTGTAAAAAATCGGCCAAGTGCGAGTCCAAATCGCACACAAAGGGTTCCGTTACACCATACAATATTTAACACAACAGAAAAAAAGGTTAATAATCGCATAAAAAGTAATTATTATGTCTACATGGCATTGCGTCTTGCCATTCATGATTCTAGGTCAACGGGAAGTCCCCTTTATATTTGTTTTTGATTCCCCAGCGAGCGTCAAAATATGCGCCATAAACGACCTTATCTTTAGTTTGCGGTGACTTAGAAGTTTAATTTTTTCACCGCTCTGAGGCATTGCACACCAAAGTATTTTTTTTTGGGTGGTAAAAATCATCATAATTATGAGTCCTTCTGCCCTGGGTGGGCGGAAGAGACTGTCAGACTTTTGCCGACTAAAAAACCACCCTGTTCCTTCTGTTGCCTTTGCGTTCCGGGGCCACGGTATCCTGTTAAGACTTCCCGCGACTCCGGCAGGCGTTTGGCCCTGTCGGGGCCCCGTCCCTATGCTGACAGCTTATTGAAATGCGCTGTTGACCCGGGCCTGGTCCTTGATTGTACGACGAGCTACCCATCACTCGCCGTCCGCAAGCCTGCGCCTACGGTAGCCGGATGACGTCTCGCAACGTCCGACGCCCTGGGGGTCTCCCGCCGCGGTGGCTGGGGCGTGAGGTGGAGGATGTCCTCTCCTCACGTGTTCCGCCTCCTTCTTCAGTAACATTACTGCTTCGCAGAAGGAGGTTACTGCTTTTCATTGCCTCTCGCTCGGGAGCATGGCCTGAACCAGGGCCCGGATGCGAGAGGACACGGCGGTGCTCTGCTTAGGCAGGGCAGACCTACACCGTATGCTCCACCGTGTCTTCCGGGCGGTCCACACAATGGTCCTTTCCTTCCGCTGAATCCAACACAGGAACCTCCCGAAACAACCGCGTCCGTTGAGGACCTGCGTCAGGCGAGAGGTGAGGACGCCGTGGCGCCTCTCCAGCCACTCCTCCCCGAAACCATTTGATTTTAATTTTTGCTCGATACCTCCACGCGTTCCTTAGAAAAGGGTATTTACAGACAGACAGACGGACAACAAAGTTATCCTATAAGGGTTCCGTATTTGCCGACTATGGTACGGAACCCTAAAAAAGATAATATCTAAAATCATCGATGAATCGTGATTTAAAACGGTAAAACTTTGCTTAGACTTTAAATAAGTCTATGTTTACAGGGTTTTGCTCATACTTTCTTTCAAAAACACGATACAATATCTAAATAATCGAAGCTACAATGTGAGGTACAATATTAAAACAGTAGCTTTGAACTTGCGTTTCAATGGTTTGGGATCGAAAAATAAGTCAATTTTGATACCACTTCATAATATTTTGGGAAGAGGTAATCTCAATATACCTTAAATAAATATACAAAAGCGAAAGTTCACTCACTCATCACGAAATAACGAAAATTTCGCAGGGAGGTAGTTTATGTTAGTTAGTAGAAGTCCGCTAAGTAACGATTTTTCAAAATAAATTACCCATATCCCAAAGAGTAGGTATGAAACGGGGGTCCAAAGTTTGTATGGAGATATCAACTTTGACGCGGACGAAGTCGCGGGCAGAAGCTAGTACCTTTTATAAGTATATTGTAGTTTCGATTGCTCACGTAGCTAATTATTTACCGCTAACGCAGCAATAAGCAATTTAAGCTACCAGTACATTGTACAAAGGCCTTACTCCTTTCACTTTCCCTTGTAGCCTTTCTTCTCACCAATTTATTATTCTATGTTATCTACATAGTCTTACCTATGTCCAAAGACATCCTAACCAAATATTCCACCAATAAATAAATACATAACATAACATCACGCCTGTAATCCCCGAAGGGTTAGACAGAGGTGTACTCATTAGTACACCCACATTTCGCCAGTTATGTTTTTAGTCCCATGTAATAGGGGGCGAGCCTATTGCCATCAACCGGGCACAAATCCAGACTCCGAGGCTGCTACTGAAAAATTCCTGATGGAAAAACCCAATAACACTTTGCCCGACCTGGGAAGACCTCATGCACAGCAGTCGCGCTTGCGACCACTAGACCAACGAGGCAGTCAAAAAAAAAAAAATATATATATTTAAAATACCTACAATATTGGCGGTGGCGTTCTGTAGTTTCTGCCTATCCCATGGGAAAAAAGCGTGAGTTTATGTATGTATGTACCCATAATAAAGATGCATGGCATGTTTTCGACTCGACACCATCATCACCTGTAGACATGTCTATGCAATAATGCAACATACAAACCTAACACCTTACACAATTAATTTTATGTATTGTTTGCAAACTCATGTTTTAGGTACAATTAAAATATCTTTTATCTTTATCAAGTAAAGAGATAGGAAAATTCAAGGTCAGTTATGAGTATAATAAGTTCAAAGTTACTATAGGCAGAGATCATCATGCTTCTACGTCATGAATGTCCTTCAAGTCCTCAAAGTATATGTTGACTGCAGACTGATGTTTGTTCCTTTGGGCGAACTTTCTTCCGGTAGTTTTCATATGGGTGCGGGCAACTGAACTTGGTTCGTCTTTTCACCAATACTGAAAATAATTGTATTATTAGTAGTTACATTATGCGTGGAGGTATCGAGTTGAAATTACGAAAAAGAAAAACGATATCGAATCGGGAGACATTAAAAAACAAATGTTAGAGGGATAAGTGTTTTTGTTATTATTATTATATAAAAGTTATTTGATCCAGAAGACTGATAAAGGCTGATTTTTAAACCCGACCCAGGAAAAGAGGGTGTTATGAGTTGGACGTGGTTGGTCTGTGTGTCTGTCTGTGGCATCGTAGTTCCTAATCGAACGGACCTAAACGGACGGTAATAGTGTGAATGCTGAATCCTCAGAATCTTTACAGCAGATGGCGTCTTTGGGCTCATAAGAATAGTTGCAATGAGAAGGTGATGAAGATGGAGGATGATTGAGGCCACATGATAACCATTATAATCTTGCTAAGATATACCCACCTATTTACATACAATTACTGATGAAAAGAGAAAGAGTCCGAATTATAAATCAATTCAGATTAAAACTAAAGACGTGTGTTGTTGCACTAAATTTTATCTTTTTACTTTTAAAGATTTTTGTCGTTATTGGGGTTTTTTAATGTTACAAAACTATACGATTGTTGTGACTTGTTTTTCATGAAAGGGGTGTGAAAACATAAACAGCACACACAGCACATATATAGTAATTTAGTGTACTTAGTAAAGCTGTGACCATTAAACGAGCTGTGATTTACGAAATACGTAGGTACGTTTAATTGTTAATTATGCACATGTGTTTTAAGATAAATATCAATAAATATAATTATAATGATTGTATAATCGTCTAAAAATCCCGGTGCGTAAGACCGGGCGTCATCAACTACATAAGTCCATTTGATGTTCGCCAATGGTGGTTTAAGATCACTACCGGTTTAAAATTTATTTTGATTAGAACTTGGCGCCGAAACGGCCAAGTATTACTAGGAGTGCATAAAGTGTAAGAGCAATACGCCAATAACAGTTGATCCTTCTTGAGTTCGCGCGCTTTTGCCGACTACACCCTTACAAATATCACGTGTGACCCTCCTCTGGACGGGCCAAGCTAAGCATGACCAGAATACCATGGCCGATAACATCATTGAGACCTAGGTATTAATGTTCTGCATCAGAATGCCTAGATAAACTGGATGCACTACACACGTAGGGTTGCAGAAGTGTGCCAGGGTTCCTGTACCTAAGTGATACAAATAGATCGAGTGCTTCACACAACAGCGTCAGACTATGTTGGTCATGAAATAGCATCATGTTTATCAATTCCTCTCACCTACGTTACGTGTACGTTATGGTAGCGCATGCGTAGAGGTTATTATACTACACTATTAGGGACTTGGATAGCATCACACATTGAAACCTTACTGAAAGCGCGGCAATCTGAGAGGGATCAACTTAATATATTTTATGTAGTGTGTAGTTACTCGTTTTTCTGCGCTCCGAATAAAGGGGGCGAAATTTAGTGTAGATTTCGCCCCCTTTTGAGGAGCGCCAGTGGTTTGGCAACTATCGGATTTTACAGGGAACTATTTTCGTTGACAAGTAATGTTTAAGTTTTTGAAACTAACCGCTTTGAATGACGAGCGTTAAGCAATATACTTCTCAATTATTAAAGTTAAAATTAATTTATTTTATGTGATGTCATTTTATTAAAATCAGTCCTTAGGATCCTTAGACAGGGATATCGAAGCGCAAAACTCCAGAATGGCTGCACCGATTTTATTGGGATTTTCTTCAATAGATAGAGTGATTCAAGAGGAAGGTTTATGTATCCACATTGCACCCGTGCGAAGCCGGGGCGGGTCGCTAGTGGAAAATATTTTTTCATTTATTGTTTCTGTGAGCATCTAAACGTGCGTCTGTTAAAAATACAGCCTGACTGACAATATCGCCTGTTGGGACTGACGCAATTTCAAGCGCGTTACTAGGGAAAAATAACGTATAAGGAGATAGCCACATGAAATAGTTAATGCTTGTCAGCGTCCCACCATGACGATAATGAACCTTATTGTAACAGTGTTAAGGCTTACACAAAATTTCAACAGAAACGCCAAACATAGTCTTATTCACTCGCACAGAACCAATGACAAACAGCAACTATATTGGGTCCGGACACAGGGTTTGAAGATTTTACTTATCCGAGCACAGTATTGCGGAAAATCATAAAAAAAAAAAAAAATTTTACTTATTTTTTTATTATTATGATTCTACAGTGAGGTTTACTTTGGTATTTTTTTTTTGTAGAATCATTGCTTTACAAAGTGATGAAAGGTCACTTACACATAAAAAAAAAAACGTAATGAACTTCACTAACCTCTGATACCACCATTACTATTCCTGATAGTAAATATTTTAAATAAAAAGTAGTGTAAGCCTTAACACTGTTACAATAAGGTTCATTATCGTCATGATGGGACGCTGACAAGCATTAACTATTTCATGTGGCTATCTCCTTATACGTTATGTTTCCCTAGTACCGTGCTTGAAATTGCGTCAGTCCCAACAGGCGATATTGTCAGTCAGGCTGTATTTTGAACAGACGCACGTTTAGATGCTCACAGAAACAATAAATGAAAAAATATTTTCCACTAGCGACCCGCCCCGGCTTCGTACGGGTGCAATGTAGATACATAAGCCAACTATTTCTGTTGACAAGTTTAAGTTTTTAAAACTTACATCTTTAATTGACAAGGCGTTAAGAAATATACTTGTCAGTTAAAGACTTGTCAGTTAAATTTATTTTATGTGATGTCCTGATGTCATTATTCGTGTCCTTTTATCAAAGCTAGCCATGTAGCTAGCAATGTATAGACAGAGATATCGAGAGTAAAACAACCGTACTGCTGCCGTTTGCCATCCCATACTATTAAAAATGTCGACGTCAACATTGCATCGCTTGTAATTAGCCTCACTATTTATCAATCCCAAAGATGCTGTAATATTTTCTATAAACACCTTGTCATGCTATCAACATTTTTACTTGTCCGGTTTTTGTGAACTGTATTTATTGATGTGTAGCATTTATAGAAAAACGTGAAACAGCGGGACGTGTTTAAAGGCCAAAATGAAATCAATGAAAGGAAGTTTTGCTTCCGGTGCTACTAGGACTGCATAAGCATGGAAGCAGTGGTTTGTATAGACTAGGTCGTGACGTATCATGACGTCACCGCCCGAACCTACACGTAAAAGGTATATGTAATAATAATAGAGGATATAATGGTGTGTAATAATAGCTCATAATAAGTATGTCCATTGACTAGTAGTATACCACCAATAAATAGACATACTTATTATGAGCTGCCAAAAGGCAAACTCACCATAGATTTTGTATAGCAAAAAACAAAAGATTCCGAGGAATTGAGAACCTCCTTGTTTTTTAAAACCAGTTAAATAGCAAACCAACTACACTTATAGGTATATGCCAACTCAATTGACTATTTATTGATTTCAAAGCAACTATTTAAAGGTAATTTTACAATTTAATGAAACTTACCGGATTTTGGATTTGCATTTATAGTTTGTAGTATTTACTACCAATTATTCAAGTTGTTTCATTGTTTAATTTTTGTTTTTAAATCCAGCATTGACACCACTTGTTTCACTGATAGTTGAACAATGCATCATATACTTAATAATGATTATGGATCACCTCAATAACTTTCGTCCTTAGTATTTATTTCTTCGCAACTTGTGCGTTATAATTCCGAAAACTTAAAAATTATATAATTATGTACAAGTTCTATTTTGATTGCAAAGCTTCATCTGTTGTTGGTTATCTTGCGACTTTCTTTTGAATTCGATTAAGTACACATACCGTTAGTAATTAGTATCATGCTGAATATTTAAAAATTTTATGCTATCATCCGCTACGAGTGCTACGACGTAGCTGTCGTAGCAATGACGTAGTCGCATCGTAGCAACTTAGCCATGAGTTATTTATATAATAATAATAATAATAAATCCTTTATTTTCAGGCTACTTTGGCCCATAGATAAATACCTTACAGACTAACATATATATCATAATAGTACAAAGTGTGTTAGTGTATAAACTTAAAACTATGTTAGTAAAACACACTTCACTCAAGCACTGTCTTTGTGCGATCGTGTGGCACTTGTCCGCGGAAACGACGGAACATAACACCTTGCGGCCAAAAGTCCTCTGCCATGACGAGGTGCAGGTAGCAAGTAGGTACTCGCACCACGAACGCCTTGAAGTTGACATTGCGGCGCGATTCAAGCAACTGCACTCTCGGCCTGTATTTGGTCCTTTGGCATACGTACTCCACAATGTCCTCGGCCTTAGTGGTATAGTGTAGGCGGGAAATATACACGGGAGTGTTCGGCTGGGCGGCTCGAACAGGGAAGTCGGGCTTGATAGGAGCTGTGCCGCAGCGGTTCTTGTTGGTTCTTTGTCGGCGCTTCTTCCTCTGCACCGTCACAAAACCATCATCATCAGCCCGGTTCGATGCCTTTTCAGGCACGGGCTTCTTTGCGGGAGCGTTGGCGAAGTCGTTAACTCTCACAGGCGCTTTAGACACAGAAATTGTGTCAGCGGGTCCGGTAACTCGAGCGGCGACACGAGGAGCAGCCGCAGGGGCGAGTGCAGGGTTGCGGGGCGCGCATGACGCACGCTCTGCACGCTCAGCATTGTTCGGCGACGACGAAGACATAACTGCTGACGCGAAACTTGCCCCCGATAAATTGAGGCACGCTCCGCGACGCATGTTGACATTAGATGCACTCGATGGTGACCCAGATACCGCTACAGTTTTACGAAACTCTGTTAATTCATTACGCAAATCAGCAATGGTGTTTTGGGATGCATCCAATCTCTTCTGCACATCCGCTAGGCTGGCCTTAAGAAAAACGATGTCTTTCAATAGGCTCGTAACGTCGACATGGTCGAAAGTGACGGGAGGAAGCTTGTTCAAATCCTTCGCCACAAACGTCGGCACGTCGTCAGGGTCGGTCTCTTTCAACAGCGTGATAATATCTTGCAGGCTTTTCTTAGTCCCGTCACGCCGGCGGGACACCATCTGGTCAGCTTTGTTTACCGACCTGTACAGAAGCAGCTTGGAAGCAGCTATATCTTCCTCGCTGAAGTTGGTTGAGCAGATCTGGATTGCGGACACCTCGTCCATCACGTCCAGTTTCTGTTGCAGGAACGACAGCAATTCATTCGCCACAAGTTGACTACTCATGGCGACAAAATAACTACGAGCGACGGCTTGCGCCGCGCTGCTCGGTTTACACTAATTTAAGCGTCAGCAACACGTCCGCATCGATACGCGGTCAAACTGGAATGTATGGAACACCATGAAACCAAAATAAATATCCAGCTTCCGTACATTCTGTCTTCCTAGTATTTCTGAGGGTGCGTTATCGAACCAGACAACACCATCGGCTCGTGGTGCGAGTCGCTAATATTTGAATCAGCACACAATGTAATAAAAAAAAGAATAAAGTATTATAGTAACAGTAAATAACGTAGTGTTTGGTACGTGTTTCTTTTAATTATACGAGGTGTAAAACAACTGCATAGCAGTATGCAGTTGTTTTACACCTCGTATAGTATTTTTTTTTGTTTAATACCTATTATTTAGTCTGATAAGCAGTTATAAGACTAAATAATAGGTATTAAACAAAAAAAAAAATACTGGAGAACGACTTTTTACTAATATTAGTGTGAAAGTTGTTATTTACGGTAGCCCACACTGTAAACACACAACCGTTGTGCTGACGGGCGGTGTATTCAATTCGGCGGGGTATTCAAACGGTTATGCTTTTTTAAGAATTTTGACAGAGTCATATGACTCTGTCATCATGTTTTAATTACATTAAAGGTCACATATAAAAACCAGAAAAATAATTTAATTTGTAAAATATACTTTCGTATAAAGAAGACAGGGCAAGAAAATTCGTACTAACTTTTAAAAAAAATGTTAACAAGAATTTTTGCTTATAGGTACATTAACTCAAAAATTATACGAATATAAAGACGCTGTGCCTAAAAAATAATCCATTTTAGTACTGCAATAGATACCAAGTGCTATAAATTAAGTAATGGGAGCTAAATTCAATACGGATGTGGTGCTCATTTATTAACAGTATTGTGATTGTAGACGATTACTCCTAAAATTTCAAAAGACAGACAGACAGAGAGATAAAAAGTAAAGAAAAAAAAGAATAAAGAGAATCAGTAGGTATGAGACTGCCATAGTAACATGGTTATAATTTTATAATAATATCAAAGAAAAAAAATGTGAGCAATCAATAATGACTCGGTAAAACGTGTCGTCGGGTATATGTGTATATTACTTAATATGTATTATTAATCGAATATCACAGTTCCAAATAGTGCTGTTGAGGGTCGGCTCGACAATTGCAAGGAAAAGAGAATCAATAGGATAGTTATAGAAATAGAATGGGTAAAAATTACACTTTTTATGTTACTTATTATATTGTAAACAGCACCTTTTCGGCGCATGCTAACTGTGTCGTTGCCTTGGAAACCGCTGTGGCGTAGCACGTGCTCGGGAGAGAGTATTGATCCATCTGGACAGTTCTATGTTTGAAGCACTAGGGAAACATGTAATTATAAGAGGTTTTGTGAAAATATACAGTTTAAAAGGACGTGTATTATGGAAATCGTAAAATAATAAAAAATGAAAATAATAATCATCGTTTACATACATAAACTCACGCCTTTTTCCCATGTGGGTAGGCAAAAACAACAGAACGCCACATGCTACGATCCTTACATACTTCTTTCGCCTAATCTACGTTCATAATCTCGTCATGCAAGCACGCCGGTTACGAGTAGGTACTCCACACCTGATCATCATTTATACCCTCAGTATACATATAATATTAAACAGTCTAAATAAATAAGATTAAGTAAATCAGCATACGTAGTTAACATATTTTGTTTTAATAAAATTAATCAAGATAGCGACATAAAAGAATGCTATTATTATTTTTACTTATTAGACACAAAATCTAAGATAAACAGAGCAAGTTTCGTCTGTAGTAAGGTCAAGAAAATTAAGTTTGTATTTTGTGGTGTCCTCCTTGACACAGAGCTCTCATTTGAATGCAAGACCGTCCTCTCTTTTTATTTCGCCTCGTCACGCGAGGCTGATCAAAACACTTTTGAGCGCTGCCGCGTGAATTTTCGAAACAACCGTTTGTACAACACATTTAATTATAAAGTTTTATATTGAAAATTATCTGAAATGTTTAACTTTGCCTTTATGCTGGGAAGTAGTTTCTTGATTTAGATAAAATGCCAGCAATAATCGCCTAACCTGCGTTCCAACGTATTTAAAAACCAATCAGCAAGCCTTTTTACGACTTGCAACCTTTCTTCCTGTTAATCATTTCTAATTCCAAGAATCGACGGGAAATAGGGACATGGAAATAGAGAAAATATTGTTTCAGTGATATTTAGCAACCAACCTTTTTATATGCATGTAACAAATTATTTACTGAGGTTTCACATCGTCGGCTTCGTGATAACCTGAAATAAATTCTAAATCAGCTTTCAACGATGCCCATGCACCTGGCTCTTTGTCACGTAGTTTTTGTTTGAAATTTTTAATTCATGTGTAGTATTAAAATTGTTATTAAATAAGAGTAAAAATAAAAACTACTTTATGACCCTGCCAGGATTCGAACCTGGAATCTTCTGATCCGTAGTCAGACGCGTTATCCATTGCGCCACAGGGTCGGTTGAATAAATGGCTGAAATAGGGCTTTGCATGTTGCCATATTACGTCATTCAAGACATGACGTCAACAATTTAAAAATCGGGGGGCACGGAAGTGCCCCCTCCAAGACGAGCCAAGCGAAGCGCAAGGGCACTGCCTAACTTTTCTCGAAGTGTTTCGTCGCTTTTTTGAACCCTCATAGATAGTATTGTTTAAAAAGGTGTGATTTTATGAAAAGATATCGTAACGTATATTTATGTAAACAATGGGCAGTGTCTGAAAGCCTAATTTAAAAAAAAAGTTTTCCAGCGTTACTAGGACTGCATAAGCACTGTAGCAATGATTCGTTTAACTAGGTCGTGACCGATCATGACGTCACTGCTCGAACTAACACATGCAAGGTTCTACGACAAATCCGTGGAATACACTTACTTTCACATTCATAAGATTAGTTAGGATTGAATTATACCAAACAACTGTAAAACAATTTTATCAGAGAGTATTTTAAGTTTCTTGCTGATTTTTCTCGATATGCTAAGAGAAGGAAAAAGCCACTAGATTTAATTATATTTTTCTTTTGTTAATGACGTTCAAAAATGTCTTATAATGGTCTGAATGAAATAAATTATTTGACTTCCATTTGTTAGTGACAATATATTATATTAATTATCATTGTCAACGAGAAAAGCAACAAGGCGGGCAACTTGAGAAATTTTAATTCCCTTCTGAATCCGTTGGACGTCGCCACTGATGTTGTTCGACGTAACTCATGTCTTACTTATATCTTAACTTATATCTTATTATTCCGACAAGTTACTAGGAATGCAGAAACATTGAGGACGTTGCGTATGTGTGTGAGGATATCGTACCTAACTGACGAACATATATTAAGTCCTTCGCACAATAAAGTCGGACTATGTTAAACATGAAATGGGACTATTTCAATGAGTTGCTCTTACGGGTGGTGGCGCATGCGTAAAGATAGGTACTTAGTCTCTCTCTGTTCTGTAAATAATACACAAACTGAAACGACCGTGAACGGAACCAGTTGTGAGCAATCGCTTGTTTTAAATGGTAGTAGATAAATGCGGAGCCTTCCAAAATCACTTAGAAATCTTATCTTAACACTTTAAAAAACAAAACTTCTACTAAGTTTTGATTATTTTTGCGAAGTTTTAAGAACCAATACAAATTATCAAACGAATGTGAACTGCTATGATTGACTGACTAAATTATCGACAGCTAATCATGTCACTTGATATGAGTTTAATTTTGACACGCCGTCGTCTATTTATTATTTCAAAGAAAAACGGGGGACTTATAATAAAAAATTCAAAACTTTCAAATATCTGGGCGCCTACCGCCATCTCTTATAACAATATTATTTTAATATTACTTTGTAATTTCTGTTGTTGCATTTTCAACTTTCGGCGCTGATCCGAGCGTTGAAAATCCAACAGTGTGGAAGGCAAAGTAATATTAAAATAATATTGTTTTAAGAGCTTGTGGTTGGCCCCCTGTTTGTAAAAGATTTTTTGTACCATGACCCAAATGGAGATTGCATATGTATAAAATGTGACGTTACTTTAAGTTCCAATTACCTACATAAAGTAACGTAACATTTTATACCTAAGGGGATAAAATAGGGGATGAAAGTTTGTATAAATCTTCTTAGATTTTCGACTGATTGAACTGAAATTAAAGATTTGAGCTACTATGATGAAGACGTCCACTTAAATAGGATTTTGATAAATTCAACCCCCATGGGGATAAAATAAGGGATGAAGGAGTATGTAAATGTATTAGTTTGAACCTATCAGTACCTAATGGAACGAATAAATTAAGACGAACAAAATAATTGTAGTAGTTTTGGTTATAAACTGTGCTTTGTATTTGGCATTTGTTTTGTTTTTGTTTGGCTTAAGTATAGGTTTTGACGGTTAGACTTTTTAAAAATAGCTAAAGACAATCTGAACGTTAATGGAGAAGTTGAAGAATGTACTGTCGTCCCTATTGTTGGTGACGGTGCATGTTTGTTTCGTGCTCTCTCTTATTTAATGTACGGAACACAAGATAGAGCGATGGAGGTGCGTTCAGAAATTGTTACATATAATACGTGGTTAATGACTGGAGCAAGTTTTCAATTATGACCCACGACAGGAATGGTGATAACTACGTAACATCTGACAAATATTTTGCTGATATGATGAAAAATGCTATCCCTTACGCGAGCGAAGCTGCGGGCAAAAGCTATAAAACCGAAAGGTCACGAAATATCGAAAACTGGCAAAATTTGTCAAATTTGACTGATGAAATTTGGCAGTGAGGTAGTTTATAGTTAGTAGACGTCTGCTAAGTAAGGACTTTCCAAAATTCACCCCCTAAGGGAATGAAACGGGAGTCCAAAGTTTGTATGGAAAAACTTAGTAGAAACGTAGGAGTAAACTATGATAGGTACTTGAATTAATCGCGAGCGAAGCCGCGGGCAATAGTTAGTTGAGGATATAAAATATAAATAAAGTTAACTTTACTTCGGGGTATATTTTTTAAAAATAATGTCTTTATGATTCATCAGTAGTCAAACTAGTTGCAAACTACGCAATGTTTACATCGACATTTGAATTTCTGAATGGAATATCTGATAGTATGGGGTGGGTTATTTGGTGTGGTAAAAGACAGCAATGCAGTTGTTTCACTTCCGCTATCTCTGTCTAGACTAAGTACTGGTAGCTTTAATCGAAAGAGAGAGAAATAGAAAGTAGCAACTATTTATTGTCGGTTTACTTTCTTTTGCACGTGTGTATGTACCTGTATTTATGTTGGTTGACGCCAAAAGCGCGCCATCTCGAGAGGAATCGATGTTCATTAGAGTATAGCCCTCTCGTTTCTGCACTCCTAGTAGGTAAGACTTGGCACTAAGTTCTGTCATCAGAAGTTCCAGGGATACAGCGGTAGTGATCGTACTATTGTATACCTAATTGAAGATAACGACATAATCGGTCGTGCTCTTGCTTCCGCCTGAGTGTCAGCTGTTTTAGAACCAACTGGCTTGGCACATGACGCTAGGATGAGCCAGATGGGATGACCTTATGGATGAGATGGCCTTCGCCCCCTCTTCCAAGGCATTATTGCCTTGGCAGTTGGGTAGGTAGACCTTTGGCGTGGGATGCAACATGTGTTGACAACCTTGTGCCATCCCATCTTCCTAGCACAACGTGCTGTACTGGGGTGGCTGCTGCTGATGCTGAAAACATCAACCTTAAAGCGCAAATATATCAACCTTCTTGGAAGTAACATGTTTGAACCGTTTTGGCCTTATTGAAACACTAGGGTCATGGGACTGAGCGCTCACCTTTTATTTCGTATTTCGGGACATCGCCAAGCGACTGGTAGACTCTTCACTTGACCAGAGGGCAGGCCTTTTCGTGGGCCAAGAATCAGCATTTTAAGTTTAACATTTTCAAATTAAGTAAATACGAGTACTTAAATCTCGTGACAAGCTTTTATATCATATAAATTGTGTAATGACGTTGAAGTTTAAAGTAAAAGTTTTAAAGGAAACGTCTATTATACTATTTTTAGCGCTATTACATAAAAGATTTTTGTTAAAAAAGTTTTTAATGCGTAACAACATTATTTTACTGAAGCAGTTTACTAGACATCATGAGTGTAAGACTATTCCTCGTAACATTGTCAGTGCAAGCCACACACGTCATAATATACTTGCATCCCTTCCGTTTTATTAAAAGTGGAAGCTTACAAAGAAATTTAAAAAAGCTATACTCTTATGGTGTACAAATTCTCCTCTTTGGTGAATTGGGTATTTGACACCATTAACAATTCATTTCAAGATACAACTTCTAAAAAGAAAAACACCTTTTTTCAGCAGATACACCTGATTAATTTTCAGTTTATTGTAAAATTAGATAGTAGTAATTGAGTTGGTAAATAAGTGGACGTCACAGTTCGATATTACCATACAAAATCTATGGGGAATCGCGTTTTGACAGTCTATAAAAAGTATGTCAACTGATTGTTGGTGGTGGCAACTACCCAATTGTTCTTGATATTCATAGTTCTATAATGTCAACTCTTTATTACTTATGCTATATTGGTGATTTGCACGTGGTTCGTTGTCATGGTTACGACCGTTTGGCCTGTCATGTGTTTTATTGCGATTATGAGTAAACCGAAAATCAAAAGTTGCGGCTATCTATCGCTCTCTCATTTTGTTAAATCTTCCAGTACTTAGTCTAGACAGAGATAGTGTGAGTGAAACGACTGCATTTCTCCCGTTTGCTACTTCAAATACCCCACCCCATACTATCAACTTATCCATTCAGAAATTCTATGATTTATGATGCCCTAGTAGCACAAGAAAATTTGAAGATGTATTTAATAATTGAAAATCAAGTCGAAAATATTTCTTCATAAAGAAAAATTAAAAATATTAAAATTACACCATCATTAAACGTATTCTAAATTTGGTACACTTTTAACCGTATAGTTCGGAAGCGCCCCCAATTGGACCCGAACACAGAAACCTCCGCCGGCTCGGTAGTGGGTCCAATTGGACCCCGGAGTTCGCGCATGCGTCATCCTGACCAATAAGTGTAAATACTGATTATGGTAGCCATCTAATCTCATGTGTGAGCATTAAGTAACAGAGTTTGATAAAATGTTTAAATGTTAGCGCCATCCACTCTTTTAGATTTAGCACGCGAGTATATAAAATTACTGTTTTAAAATCCAAGTGTGAAAATGCAATCATCGCCATTTTGAAGACCATAGTAGTCGAGGCTAAAAAACATAAAAATTGTGGATTTTAGACATCCAAGCTCCACTACAGGAGCAGTAAATAGCTCATTATTGATTTATTTGTCGATTTCATCCATAGTTTAACATAAATTAGTAGTGGTAATAAAGTTTTTGATATCCAAAGTCGAAACTTCGCGCCAATCCGTGCGTGTTTACATTTTTGTTTGCCACAAATATCACTATAATACATTTAGATATTATTAAAAACATGACAAATGTAATTCAAAATATAATAAACAACAAGAAAATGCCCAATTCTTAGTGTAAATTACAAACACGGGTCTAAAAACACGGAATATTCATTACCACTACTCATTTTGTGTTCTTAGAAATTGTCAACCATTTTTTTTTTAATGCATTGATGTGCGATTGTGATTATGTCAATCGATTTTTTTTTATTTCAATCGATTCGAGTAATTAAAATTACTCATATCAGATATCGACTCGTAAAAATTAATATAAATGGAATTTAAGTTTAAATTACAATAAACATTAATTATTTATACTATTCAGCTCAGTTAATAATTGTTATTTATAGTTTTCTAGTTCAAGACTCAACAGAAAAAATATGTATCTACGATAGGTATAGCTCATTGGTCCTTACCAATGAACTATACCTATGGTACCTACCTATATTTTTTTTTTTAATTTTATATTAAATTTAATTAAGAATTTTAATTTTGGTAAATTATCTACTTTTTTTAAATTTGATGCAGCGTGCACATTTTCACTTAGACCTCATTATTTTAAGTCAAATAACAAAATAATTCAGTTAATATTTTAGCAGATTTATGCATAATTATGTATTTAATGAATTATGAATATCCTCCTTTTTGAAGTCGGTTAAAATATCTACTTAAGTAAATCTTATACCTTATTAAAAATAACTTACGCTCCTGATTAAGCTTTGCGTTTATTTATCCATTTAATATAAAATATAAATCCTGAGAAATATTATCAAAAGGTTTTTTTTTTCATTCGGACTCCTTTGGCCAACCTCGATTTTATTTCTAGTATCGATTAGGCTGAACGCGACTTTTGAATCGAATTATGAAACTTGGGTAAACGGTCAGCACTAAGAAGTGCCACAATTTTGTGTAATTGTGACAAAATTTGATTGTATTTTTAAAGTACTTATGTATGGATAATGCCAAAAATAACAATGGAGATGGAATGATAATGTCTTTATTTCGTCTGAATGCATCTTTTTAGCAAGCGAGAAGGTTCTTTATGTACTTAATTTTAGCTAATCTGAGTGGTCTGCCTTTGGATAGGGTGCAGAAAAACTTATATTGTACCAATTTTGCAGTGATCTGAAGTGGTTTTACCGACCTGGAGTTATAATTAAAGATATTTGCCACAAACTTATCCTATAAAATAGCTGCAAACGTTAATTTTTCTTAAAAAATTGAATCCTCTAAGTTGATGTAAATTCCAGAATTTTATGACGTGATCCACAACACCCTGCCGAGTCAAGGGATGTGTCAAATGTCAAAATCTTGTCGAGCAGAGTGGTTTCGTTTACGTTGTAATATTAGTAGAATAATTATGCATTTTTCTGAATGCAATCTTACTACAAAATTTAGGAACCTCTGGTCATAGAGTGTTGTAATAAAAACTGCGTACGAAATGCATGCAATGTGTTTCCTCTCGGAAACATGCTTTTTCCTTAATTTAAATGAAGAAATAAGATTTCATTTGTTTTTTTTTATGTTTTGACGGAAGAGAAAGATTCGTTGTAGAAAAAAGGTTTTCTATACTAATTTTTGCTATTTTATGTATTAAATGTTTAGTTAACTTTTAAAGTCGAGTTGGATTTCATTTTATGTATATTTGACTATATCACGCGCACACAATGTTTACATTTTATCGAGCTTCTGTTAATTCTGTTTCCCTAGTATTTACAATCGGCAAGAATATATAGATATATGCAGTATTGTCAACATCATGGGTACATAGTCAAACACCCCGTATGTATGATACTGGAAAAAGGGCGATTAAATACTATAGCTTAAGTTTAATACTTAGTAATATTATTGTCTTCGAGTTCTTTAATCTTGATGGAATTAGTTCAAAAACACAAAAATACAACTGAAGCAAAGAAAAATATTAGCTCAGACCGATATTTTGACTTACTTTTGTCTAATTTTGAAATTTAAATGATTTATTGTAAATGATTCCAAATATCCAGTCTCTTTAACCTATTAAATCCATCTATGATAGGCTACCTTGCGAAGGTCACCGCTCTCTTTGCCATGATGCAGTTAGTAGGAGTAGGAGTAGTATTTTTTTTATAGTAACTCTTCCTGTCCCATGTATTGCTTGTGTTGTTGGCAGGCGTACTGTTCCCATGGCTATAGCAGACTCGTCCGTGTCTTTGTACTGTTTGTTTAAAATATAAACAAAATTTTGTTTGCATGCTTATTTTAGTTGTAAAGGTAAGATGACTGTTTTTGTACAAAATGGCCTACATGTTCCTCCATAGATTATGGCGTATAAAGTTAATTCTACATAGACATTGGTACAAGAGTAAACACTAATAAAAAGATAACTAACTACCTTTGAATTTAACCAATTTGTAATTGTCGTATCGTACGATAACGATTTGACTTGGGTAGCTTCACAAACAACAGTTTCTAACATTTGAAAACTAGCTAACATCCATATAGGTATTTGGAAATATTGAAAACCAAGTCAAAACAAGTCGAGCTAGATTATCCTAAGTTATCGGCTTTGTGGGTTATATAGGTATTTCAGGATTATCTACAGTACATGGCAACCATTAAGATTTTAATTCTTTTGTCAGTGAAATAAGTTGTTGATTTCGCTGACAAAAGACGCATATTCTTTATATTGAATTTGGATCCAATTTTCACTTTTATGGAATTGATGGGTAATATTTTACATTTCTCTTGAGGTTTTTAACTGTTAACATTTTTAATGTTAGGTAACTAAAGATCGGGAAGAGAAATATGGAACAGAATAAATTAATATGAAAATGATAATTTCTTAGCAGCCTGTGTGCAGCCTGTCTTGGCATAATTTAAGTTAAAATCTGCATGAATTCTACGAAATCAGCATTAACAGTAACACACGCAAAGCATGTGCTTATATGAGTGCATACAATAGTACAGTGAAATAAATTGTGGAGAACTTGCTAAGAACCATACCGTGTCTAGATACGGTTCCTGGTAACTTTTAACCTTCGAAACTGGTCCACTGCGCGGTCGTCATTCACTCAATCTAATCAGCAACCAAGCCTGGATTGATATAAATTTCTCTGAAAATTAAATGTATATTTTATAAGTTATAACGACACGGGGCGCCATATAATAGTATAGTCTAAGTCGTATCTGGGTTAAAAATTAAGTTATTTTTAGTATTTGACAAAAAAAATCTTATTTATCTATCTACAATATTTAATTTTATGATTCCTTTTTGGAGAAAACATTACAAGACAAGACTACTTCTGTATGCAGTATGCTGATAATACAGTTCCTATAAATAAGTTTGTGCTACGGCCCGACCCTGAAGCAAGGCTATTGAGTTTTTCGAGTATGAGCTAGGGACCAACCAAGAGCCAGGTTGGCTCCCAGCCTCATACTGGCGAAAACTGGATAGAACGGGTGCTTTTATGCACGGGTACACAGACGTAGGTGTACAAGGGAGACAAGGATACACGATATTATCTTTAACACCTGAATATTTCCTGAAATCTATGTCTGCCTGGTTTATTGGTATACCATTGTATGTATTGAGCATTCACTTCGAGTTTGCCGTTACCTCCTAGCCACTTCCCCACCCCACGCCTCTAAGTCAGACCCTCTAAGTATGGGTAGAAAATTCATAATTTAATTTCCGTGTTTTTTTTTTATCTGTTTATTTTTTTTTGTTTCTGTTGTTATTTGTTAAGGACACGTTTGCAACTCTGACAAATATAATCTGTTATTCCGTAGATTTAGAAATGAAACAGGCCTGATTTTTCGATTGCAATGTACGCATATTATATATGTCCTGTGACAATACAATTTTATGATGACATGAAGCTGATCTGATGATACGTCGTACGATAATGTCACACGATATACATATGCATGCAAAATTTCAGCAAAATCGGTTGAATATTATGTGCTTCAAAATTGAGTTGCAAGATGCCACCCGAACAAACATAGTTACATACAATCGTTGCAAGTTGCGTTAAAAGCTTGTAATAATGGTACTAGAAGATATAGTAGTAGTAATAAATGAACATTCTCACATGGTGTTCAACTTTTTTTTTACACTTGGTTTTCTCTTCAACGCGTGTCACAAGCGGGGAAGTCTGCTCGAATACGATACAAGATACTAGGAGGCCATAAACATAACGAGCTCGAAACGGGAATTTTCAGCAGCCAAATTGTTACAACTACCGTTTGAGCAATATTCTTTATTCGCCTCTATTTTTATGAATTTAAAGACGTAATTCCGATCCATGTTTCAGCTTACTGATTTTTCAGTGCGCAATCTTCATCAGAGCTACAAAGCAAGAACATGAAGTTTCTGTGCTTTTTAGCTGATTTCTGACGAATTATGACAGAAATGTATGCAAAATAAATACGAAAAATATGCAACTTGAAATACTAAACAAGTTACTAGTATATATTTTTTGGAACATCATTTTGTTTACGGTTATATTTATAATGTTATCAGGATGCGGCGCTCCAAAAGGTGCTTGTAGGAATTCATTATTCAATTTTCTTGCGAACCATGACGGAATTGTTATGTGAGTGACTATAAAAGTTAGAAGTAATAAAACAATGAATGTTTCAATAGTTTTCAATGGGTATTCTAAATTTTATCACGGCATGTAGTTTGAGCCACGTGGTGCCCGCAAACTTACTTCATACTAGTTCAATGGAGTCAAAAACAAATTACATTAATTTAAAAAGGAATTTAAATGTTTCATTGGATGAATTGCCCTGAATTAATAATCTATCTCGATAAATATTAACGGCGGTCACGAGATCCTACTAACTTTAAGGAACGATTGCAATCTAATCTCAGTCCCAATCTGTCAAAAACGCCTCTAATTAGGTACATTTTTCTATTTTGACTGTCAATGAGATGAGATTGTGACTAGATTTCGAATGTTTTTAATTAGTATTTTTGGCCTTCAGTAGTTGTATCACAATGTCTAACAATGGACGTCTTTCGGGTGATATGATAATGACGGTGTATACTTTCATTTTCTTACCTTCGACAGTATTTATATAAGAAGTTAATGTTTGATGGTGTCGTCTAAAGACTTCGTAGCAACCTTAATGAGTAAGACCATGCTATTTCTGTTATAGTGGCGGCGCATGCCGTTGCATGCATTTTTCACCATTTCCTGAAAACTAAAAATAATATTTGTATAGCATGACGGATAATGATTTTTATTTCTTAATTAATGTTGTATTTCTTGACCTTATATCGCAAAGTTATTTCTAAATAATTTAAAATCAGAGCTAAGTTAAAGAAATAAGGTCTGATAATCTTGAACGATATCAAGATTATAAGACCTTATTTCTTTAATGTACAGAAGTACAGAACACCGTGAAACCATAAAAGTTGTGTTTAGCTTCAATACATTCTGCATCGCTGGTATATCAGAGGATACCATGTTGCACCTGATGGTAGTATCGTTTAGCCCTGGTACGTGGTCGAATAGCTTTCGTTTACCTAATCAAACAGTTCGACAACATCTTAGAAAATTACATAACAATACACGATTTTAATCTACGACCAAATAACCTAATTAATTTGATAAGTAAATTGCATTATTTTCATCAAGATTCGCATTTATGTTGATTATTCCCAAGGAGTGGGAGAGGGAGTAAATCAAACCGCCTGTTTACATCGAACTTCGCGCTAGCTATATTGTTGTCATGGAAACCGCTGTGGTGTGCCATGTGCTCGGAGACAAGTATTGATCCAAACAGACTGTACAATATTTTTAAAGACTAGGCTTCCATATGTGTCTAAGAGGCTAACTGGGTATAACGTAAAAATGGAACTGAACTTATTAGAAAGTCAATTTTGTAAACCCTACCTTATTGTGATAGTTTTCTATTAACTTCAAGTTAATTATACGAGTATATTACGGCCGCGATTTCACTGGCAACCGTTTACCTGGCAGAGTAGAGGACACTTTCTTAACTCTAACAAAAAATAGCGCTTTGAAACAAATATTTCATAAACGAATCCCTGAATGGAAAAATATAGTTCACACACCCAAAATATTTTTGAAACACCTATCTAATGACACCCCGCACCACAGGATAGACGAGAAAAAAAAACATCCCATCTTTACATTATAGGGGAAGAACCACATTTATTTTTGTAATATTTGTTTTCCTCTTTGTCGTGATTAATATATATGCCATGCCAAACTACAGCTATCTAGTACTAAAAGTTTCTGAGCTAATCCGCAGAAGGACAGATAGACTGACTGACATGGCGAAACTATAAAGGTTGACAACGGACCCTAAAAACGAAAAACAAAAATGTTGTTAAGAATATATTTGTGAAAACGAGTATCGTCGTGTGTTCACGCCAACATGCGTACTCCTGAAAGTAGAGCAGATAATCAGTTCCTGTTTTTACTTTTTGACATGGGGACACTTTTTGATATTTTTGATATCTGAAATTTATTTGTTTCACCAATAATATTCAATTTCATTTTAAAATCAAGTTGACTTCTTAGGAGTATATCATCCCGCACGCCGTGTTTACTATTGACAGAGAGCCTTTTTTTTTTTTAGTTGGTAAAAATCATCAAATGACTCCTTACGCCCTGGGTGGGTAGAGGGCCTGAATGAATATGGTGAAGGTTTCCGAAGGCCATTAATTTCACCATTTTAATGGGCGGGGCGAACGAATTGCACCCCATCGAGTACTAAGATAGCATAAATGAATAGGAGCACGTTTTATCTCAAACTTTGGCAAGCGATAAAACTTTGTAGTGCAGGCCGCACCTTTTACATTCGTGTTAGTACAAGGAGGACAACAAGATAAAGCGGTGGTTTAAAATATATTGGCAACGGATTATGCGTGCGTTTATGAATAAAATTGAACGGAAACTAAGCCAGGTATATAAAATAATGCTATCCACAAACTACGTATTTGTTCTTTGCAATTTTCCTACGAGGCGCGTAGCATTTGTAGCCGAAATAGTACTACGGCGTAGCATGAGTCTCTTTATCAAGATTTTACATGTTATACCTTACGCAGTCATAGATGCCTAAATCTATGACCTCCTTTTTTTAGATCTCTTTTAGATACATATATCTAGAGGCGATCTAAATAAAGGAGGTCTTATATGAAGTAAAGGTAGAACAACAATAAATTTTTTTTACTTAAATTAATAATGAGGCAATTAAAATACGTCTTTAAAGAATTAAAAAAGAATGCGAACGTTAAACTGAAATTAATGCCTTCTACGTACCTAGATGGTATTCCTGGCCTTCAAAAGGCTTTAGGCGTGAGTTAGTAGTTCCGTGTCTGTCCGTAGCTGCACCTGTTTATTTTGAAGGGCGTCGGGCGCTGCTGTCGCTGAATGCACTTAAAGGGACGAAACAGGACGCAAATTTGGATACAATTTGTAGTGGCACATTAGCTCAGCTGGGTGTTATAGAGCATCGCGCTACCGAGTCGCGAAGGTCGTGGGTTCGAGTCCCACATGTGCCCAACCCCCTTTTGAACCTGAAACTATTTTGCGCCACGTTTATTTATTGCATTTATGCGTGAGAGAGTTGATTCATATAATTTGTGACCAAAACTTATTGCCGTTGAAGTGAATTATTTATTTATAGCCTACAGCACTCGCGGACGACGTTGCTTTTTAAAAAAAATAATGAATTTTTTGTATCGGACCAGTAGGTAGTACAGGAAATTAGCGCGTTCAAAAACAAAAACTTTTTATAATAGGTATTAGGTAATTTAGGTTGAAAGTGGCTATAATATTTCTTTTTAGAAATTGTTCGTTTTCCTAAGAGTAAAGTTAAATAATAATAATAACATTTAAAACTGGTTTTCTAAAAAACATGTTAAAAAGGTTGAACTTTCACCTTTTATTAAATATACAAATGGTGTAAAACAAAAAAGTGAACAAAGAAGTGAGTTATAATAGTTTTTATATTGTTACTAATAAGACTGTTGTACAATGGCTTACAACTGAAAGCGTGTTTGTTGTTTAGTCTAAACAACAGATTTAATAATATTTTTGTGGTCAAAGCATGTTTTTTTTATCATGATCTTAATATTTATTTTTTCAATTAAATTGTCTATTCGATTCAAACTCGCTTAGCAAATAATTAGTAATTTTAGTAAGACTTAAGTAAGATGCGTGTTCATACATAATACAAAGTGAATCAAAAAGTAAAAAGAGATACGTAACTAAAGTTACTTATCATTTTTACTTTTTGAAGGCGGTCGTCTTTATGTAAAAAGTTGTTTATTTTGAAGTCAGCTAAAAATAAATAAACTTGACGTTTAAAAGATCCTACGTTGTATCTGGCCCACGTGGATAGCTCCGCAATAAGCCTGCGTAAAATGTGAAGGTAGCTTGCAGTGCAACTCTCAATACCGGGAGCACATAAGTGAAAACGGTTCTAAGGTTTACAATTTTCAACAGTGAAGTGCGCTGGAAGTGGCCTCTTCAGAACATTCGTAATCGTAATATTCGCAATTAAACGTCATTTTTGAAAAATTCTCCGGGTACGTCGAATATTTACCCTCGTGCGGCGAAACCGTGGCGGTTCGATTGTTAAAAATATTTATTTGCAAATTAATAACATATCTAGTCGTAACGGCCGACACGTCACACTAACAACGTAGTTATGAAAACAGCTGTAGCGCGCCATGTGCTCGGGAGACAGTATTGATCCATCCAGACCGTACAAATTTAAAGCACTAGGATTTCATGTATATATCAGAGGTTCGTAGTAACGAGATTCTAAGGGTACATGTATATAGGTACATACATGGTATTTTGGTAAAGTTACGTTTTTGTATTATGTTATGACGGTCTAAGATGGTTAAGGAGCTCGCTTCTAAAGTAAAACTGCACGTTTAAATTATCATAAAACAATCAATACACTTGGTCTAAAGTGGCTTTTATTGCACAGCGTTTTGGGACACAATGCTGATTATTACGCACGCATGCTTTTAACATTACAATACTTGTAAAATCTTAGTAAGTACCATTAATTATATCTTAAATTAAATCCATATCGGAATGGATCGAGTGATGTGTACAGAGCCTAATTCCCCCACTACTTTTCAGTTCGTTATAAAACTGCGAACACAGTCAGGAGCTCAGACGGGTCGGCGGGCTTGGCCGTGCGGCTAAGCTCGTTCATCCGATCCATAAACAGTCAATATTTAACAAACTACATAGGCATTTCACACGTGTAAATATTAATACATAAAATCGCTTTTAAAATAGTCAATTTAATTATTGTGGTTACTTTTGCTTCGCGGCTTTCCCTGCGTAGAGGTTGAAAATTCATAAAAAATACTTTCAGATAATACTGCAAAAAAGAAAGTACGCTCATAGGAATTTATTTGGATTTGCCTGTGTGCCAAAAAAATAATTCTGTTTCCTTTTCAGTTTCACCTTTTTGGTTTTCTTTCACTTTTTTGTTTCCTACTGACTCTGCTTGTAATACAAATACTTGTTGAAACCTTGACAGGGATTATATTGTGTGAATGTCACACATGACAAAGGTTCTATTGTCAATGACTAAATGACATAGATTGACAAATAAAATATGCACTTATATATGAGTGTGTATGTGAGCCAAACGCTTTGTAGTGTGTGTAATATGTTTAATTTAATTCATTTCTTATGCATATTATTAATTTCACTCGAGGTTGATAACTGTTAATTATATATTTAGAGTTAACTAAATGCCAGAAAAAGAAAAGTGGAACCCATGTCATATGAACGGTTATAGACTGTACTTTTGTTCATTTTATAGCAGCGAAATTCAAATACAGTGCAAAAATGATGTTTTGGTGCGATAGATTATTCTACGCGGGGCTCACTTTTTAACATTGTCCAACAATAATGAGTATGTCAAATGAAAGCTCTTAGGGTGTACTGCTTTACATTTTAATTGCAGTTAAGTTTACATACAGCGCGGAATTGGTATTTTGGAACGTTTAAAAAAAACAATACTATTGATTTCTGGCGTAAATGTACGTGAATTGTGCACATTTTTTCATTTAATTAACAGATAAATAAAGTATGTTATGTATAAGGCCTGGATTATACAAATATACAATTACATTTTGCTATTAAAATAAATATATATATATTTTTTTTATTTATTTATTCGCTTTAGATAAATATTAATGTTTTATAAAAAACGTACCAAAACACAACTTTTGCTATGGATTACACTTCTTCAATACATTAAAATGATACACGTTAAATACACAATGATTACACGCTAAGAGCTATTATTAAAAATAGTTCTTATCACTATTAAGCAATGTTGAAAACTGGGCCCAAAATATTTCGGGTGATATGATGATGATGATAGTATATATGTCGTATGATGTTTTCATTTTCTTACCGTAAGTAAATGTACGATGATGTCGTCGTGGTAACCATTCATATTTCTGCTACAGTAGCAGCTTAGCTGATTGTGTTTTTCTGAAAACTATAAATATTATTTGTAAAGCATGACGGATACTGAATTTTATTTATTATGTAATGGTGTAATTCTGTATCATTATTTAGCAAAGATATTACACCTAAATAACTTAAACTCAAGAGACAAGTTTTTTATGTACATTTGCAATAATTCAAATCGATATACAACAATAAGAATTTGCTGAATTTCAAGGGTAAATTCAATGGTGTTCACAGCTGTTTACTACGGTCTACTCTTGTACCAATGTCTATGCTATCTATGGAAAAACATTCAGGCTATTTTATACACAGTAAAAAAACGACTACTTTTTACTTTCTGCAATCCTGATAGTACCTATAACATAACAGTAATAACGTTAATGAGTATATTTCAATTTAATTCTCATAAATAATGTTCTCTAGCTTCTGCAACTCAAGCACTAGCCCGTGGCGACGCTTGCGAAAATATTAACAGTAATTATATTTAGCGCTACTTTACCTTTGTTATGTTGTTATTATTTTATCAGGTAATAGAAATGATTTAAATATTCTTGTAAAACTTTTCAGAAGTAAATACCTAAAGTTCATAAACATTCATACACGTATACATTAGATAAATTGTATGATTGGATTGAATTATTCTAGGTACTAATTCTTTGTTTGTTTTGTCGATTGTTTGATTTTATTTTTTAATTATAAATAACTCTTTCCATTCAGTGCGAAAGACTTCTTTCACACTGAATGGAATAAGTTAAAATTTGTCACACATAATATATAAATTTGCATAGGGTAATTTTAATCCTGTTTTTGTTCTCCCTTGAGATAAATAAGGACTTAAGCTTAATTTTGAAGTTTCTGCGGACGTGATTGCGGGGACAAGACATTCCGATATATTCATTTTCAACTTCAAAGTTTACGAGCGGTGGTCATCGCAAACAGAGCAGCAATGCGTTTTCCATGTATTGTGCTATCTGTGCAAAGTAGTTTTCTATTCATTGAAAATAAAAAATAAAAATTACAGCTGCCAGGGGCTCAGCTTGACCAGAAATTCTATCAAACGCCCGCCAGAATCGACCATATTATGGTCGATTCTGGCGGGCGTCGGGTTGATAGATATTGACGAAGTTAGTGACATTTACAATATTTACGAAACAAATGAAGATATTATTTAAGTTATAGCTTGACTTATCAAAGGAAAACATCGTGAGAACTTGGACTCATAATTAAGTGTTGATTAATGCTTAACTCTAAATGATCCTTACTCAAGTTTAATAGATCATAAAAAAACGCCAGTGTACTCGAGATACACACAGACAAGTGCCACTGAAGCCGTAGTAGTACGAGAAATTTGTGAAATACAATGGCCGTGTGATGCACACATACATCCATACACACACCCTAATAATGTATTTCCATCATGCCATCGCATACCCTCTTGCTAATTTCGGATATTGCTGTCGCGCGAGTGCATACAGATTTAGGTGTGCGAATCCAACCTGTCCAAAGGTAACTAGGGATTACATCCTGGCATTCATTGGCTCCTGGTGTGGTGAATGTATTTATAGATTAGACTTATGCGACATAAACCATCAGGTGTTTCCATTAAATTGTGTTGGCATTAATTCTACTGGTACAAATTTAGACTGTATCGTTGGTCTAGTGGTTGCAAAGCGCGACTCCTGAGCAGAAGGTCTTCGGTTCGATTTCCAGGTCGGGCAAAGTGTTATTGGGTTTTTCCATCAGGAATTTCTTAGTAGCAGCCTCGGAGACTGGATTTGAGCTCAGTTAATGGCAATGGGCTCACTCCTTATTATATGCGACTTAAAAATAACTGGCGAAATGTGGGTGTAGTAATGGGCTCCGTGTGCCCGGCAATGCCAGTGTCGCTACGGCAACGGCATACTGCAACTCGGCTATGAAAGTTTCTTACAAATTGCCAAAAAGTTGCGGCAACTGGCAACGTTATAGCAACTACCAACTTATACAGGAAACTTTTAAAGAGTTGCCAGTTGCCTCAACTTAAGTTGCTCCGTGTGCAAAACGCCTAAGAATACATAGATTATCTATTCTCAAAACCATCTAAATCGGGCGACTAAAAGATCTTGAGATATTGGGTTTCAAAATAAAAATTAAAAGATAGATTATAATTTTAAAGCGGGTGGGTTTTGTAGGCGGGGCTAACGAATTGCACCCCAATGAGTACTAGCATGGCATAAATGATTAGGAGTATGTTTTATCTGAATCTTTAGCAAAAGCAAGTTATATTTTTTAGGCGGCCGGGATTTGTAGGCGGAGCTAACGAATTGCACCCCATCGAGTACTAGCATGGCATAAATGAAAAGGACTACGTTTTATCTGAATCTTTA
Organism: Hoplodrina ambigua; assembly: GCA_949774945.1. NCBI lineage: Eukaryota > Metazoa > Arthropoda > Insecta > Lepidoptera > Noctuidae > Hoplodrina > Hoplodrina ambigua. The sequence goes on from OX458963.1 coordinate 5,333,695, forward strand.
TTAAGTGATAAAACTTTGTAGTGCAGCCCGCACCTTTCAAATTCATGTTAGTACAAGGAAAACAACAACATAAAGCGGTGATTAATAAAATATTGGTAACGAAATATGCGAATGTTTATAAAAAATAAGTACGAACAAATATTTGAATACTCTTTATGTAGATACGAGTAACCTTACCGCAAGGACAAACAGAGATCACAACATGCTAATTAAACCCCTAAGATTTTATTTATTGATAAAGTAAGAATGTGTTTATTTAACTTAAATTTTAATAACTTGTTTATCTAACTGACATATTTTTAAATTCAATTATCGTAATCTATTGACATGCTAACTTAATTGTAATTATTTGTTTTATGTAGATATTGTACGCCGTATATTGACTGCCTCGTTGGTCTAGCGGCTGTAAAGCGCGACAGCTGAGCATGAGGTCTTGGGTTCGATTCCCAGGTCGGGCAAAGTTTTATTGGGTTTTTCCATCAGGAATTTCTCAGTAGCAGCCCAGGAGTCTGGATTTGTGCCCGGTTGATGACAATTAGCTCGCCCCCTTTTACGTGAGAATTAAACATAACTGGCGAAATGTGAGTGTCCGAATAGGTAAAACTCTGCCTTATCCTTTGAGGATTACAGGCGTGGCGTTATGTTTTGTCATATTTGCAAAGCATAGTGAACATACTTTAGTCAAAATACTATCTGTAACTATAGCTGTGTTTTATAAAATAACTGATTGCTTGATTGATTGATATAAGGCGAACTTAACTTCCTTTATTGCTTTTTTCGTATCGATGTATTGATTTCTTGAACTGAAGGTATGGTCAGCAACGTTATTAAAAAAGTTATTTATGAATCTAAGTGCTGATATACCTTACGCAGTCATAGGTACATATAGGTATCTAAAAAGGCTCTAAAGAAAGAAGATATTATTTTGAAGTAAAAATATAGGTAGAATAATAGTATTTTTTTTTAAATTTTTAAATAACAATGGAGCATTCAATAGAATTAAAGAAAAAGCTTAATTGAAATCAATGCCATCTACCTTGAATGAGGCTCTGACCTTCGTAAGGCTTTAGGCGTGCTTTAGTAGTTCCGTGTCTGTCCGTAGCTGCACCTGTTTATTTTGAAGGGCGTCGGGCGCTGCTGTCGCAGAATGCACTTAAAGGGACGAAACAGGACGCAAATTTGGATACAATTTGTAGTGGCACATTAGCTCAGCTGGGTGTTATAGAGCATCGCGCTACCGAGTCGTGAAGGTCGTGGGTTCGAGTCCCACATGTGCCCAACCCCTTTTTGAACTTGAAATTTTTTCTTAATAATGTTTTAGACTGTGATTATAATATTTCTATTAAAAACTGTTCATTTGTTTTTCCGCTTCAGGGCTACAAAAAACCTAAAAAATGTATACTATACTACAGGCTTCAAAAGTTTTGGTCCGGGAAACCTTGCGAGTATAGGGTTATTAGACTACGTTTACGTACTACTTTCGAAACAAAACCAAATCAGCGATTTGATGCTCAACTAGCGGCGTCAAAAAATACTCTTTATTATTAGTATGGGGCTGCACTGGCATTCTCTATGAAAATGACTGGTTTGTTGTCTTGCGCGGACGGCTATTTATTATTAGTTGACAAACAAATATACGGCCTGCTACTGAAGACGATTATTTACAACTACATACAAACTCTTTCATACGAATGTGACCACACACATTGAAATGGTAATATGGAAGGGAGCGACAACTCAAAGTAGTTTATCTCTACGATTGATCCACTGGTTAGGAATATTGGATACCTATCGCAAAGAAATTTCAATGTTTTGACATATCACCACATGAGTATATTGCACCCGTGCAAAGCATGGAGCTCTGAAGGTCTACGATGTTATAACAATATACCTACCGTGTAAAGACTTTTATTTTCATGTGAGAAATTACGAGGCTATGCTTATAACAAGGAAGGTAAAACTGACCTGTGCTGGTATTTTGTCCAAGAACAGAAGTAGTTTAAAGATAGGGTCATTGATCACTGCCACCGCATTTCTGATGAAGGAGTGCAAGTTGCCTTGGGCTAGTTAGCCCAAGGCAGCTTGCACTCCATCATCAAAGCCGTCTCTACAAAACTTAACTTATCAAATATAGACAACAAGTGCTTCTGTATACTTGTGTAGTATGGGAATCAGATGCCTGACCCAAAATTTCCAATAACGCAGGGTCAGACACATAGAAGAATCTAGGGAACATAGTTCGTTTCTTTTCTTTAACCACTGAGACTCTTTGGCATTGCCAACAGGTGTTCCAAAGTCTTTAGTCATTGAGTCACGCCGGCACAAACGCCATAGTCAAAATAGTTACCGAAAGGTATGTTTGACCAGGAATAAAGAGAGATTGTAAAGAAAGGACCCGCTCCTGTCTGGCCTGCCAAGATCCAAGATCACTCGTCATACCCCGGAATGCAAAGGGCTACAGAAGGAACAGGGTGGTTTTTTAGTCAGTAAAAGTCTGATAGTCCCATGATTTTTACAACCTAAAAATAAACTGGAGTTAGTTAAAAAGTGGAGTTAAGGTTGAATTTGTTATGTTCAGTTTTGGAAAGACGCTTTATTTATTTATTTATTTATTTATTTATTTTACTTTAATTAAAACGGTTAAATAACCAATTAAAATAATTAAAGACACAGAAGACATAAAAGTAAAAATCTAAAAAAAAGAAAACACGAATATACATTTAAAAACAGAACAAAATAACTTCATCCCTTTCATAAATTCACCTCACAGTACTTCTGACATACCGACAAAATCTTCGTCCATTCATCCGCAAACAGATCGTTTGTTGGATTAGAATCCAAGAGATCGTTAAGTACAGACAGAGTGCGAGGTACTGGGGACTTAGCGCGCGCAACGGTGCGACAAGAAGGCACAGCAAATAGCTTGTGCTTTCTGCCGCGGCAGTAATTAGCCGGGACAAAAAAGCGAGCCAGTGCAGTATGTAGATCAGGTGCGTCAATAGTGCCACGCAAAGTTTTACAGGCTATAGTGAGCTGATCTCGTGCTCGCCTTACCTCTAGCGAATTATATCCGAGGCATCCCAGTAGAAATTTCGTTGGGTATAGGTAAGGATAATAGCCATGTATGCGCTTATAAATAAACCTAAGGAACGCTTTTTGTACCTTTTCCAACAAAACCGAATAGGTACTCTCGTGGGGATTCCACACGCAGGAGCTAGATTCTAATTTGCTGCGAACGAGTGCATTATATATAACCTTAATAGGAAGGAGAGGTACGAAAATCACGGCAATTACGCATGACAAAACCCAGCCTTTGGTAGGATTCCTTAGCCACCGTAAGAATGTGACCGTGGAAGGTGAGCTTTCTGTCGAATGAGACTCCCAGATCTTTCATAGCTACTGTTTCCGTGATAGTATTATTATTCAATTTGTATTCAAAATGAACTGGGTGCCGCATTCGACCGAATATCATAGCGAAACATTTAGAAGAATTAAATTCCATCTTATTGTCTAAGCTCCACTCATATATTGCATCAATATCCTGCTGCAGTGCCAAACAGTCACGCTCAGATTGTATTTCTAAGTATAGTTTTAGGTCATCGGCATATAATAAACATCTTGCATGACGTAGTACTTGGGGAAGATCGTTTACCATAATTATAAATAATAAAGGTCCCAAGATTGAGCCTTGACTGACTCCAGAACGCGTGTGGTAGGTGCCGGATTCATACATACCGAGCCTAACAAACTGCTGACGATCGCGTAGGTAGTCTGCGAAGAAACGTAGGAGAGGTGGTGCAAAACCTATTTTGTTAAGCTTATTCAGCAGTGTGTCGTTATTAACTCTGTCGAACGCTTTCCGGAAGTCGAAATAAAGTACTTTGATGCGCTTCGACTCTGCGCTAGTATAAATTGACCCTTACGGTAAAAAGGTGTATTAATTATTATACGTCAATTAATATAATGAATGAACAATTTAACTACACATATTTTTATTTCAAAATTAATTTACTGATTTTTATTAAAATTTATTTTAAATCAAAATTTAGGATCTGAGTCCGACAGGAATTTGACGAATTCGCAACTTGCTCAACCCGCATGATTACTAGGGCGGCATAACTGAAACGGTGAATGGTCAACTCGTTGCGGGCGAAGCACTATTTTTATACATGACATATTTATTTAAAAATATATATTGTTTTTAATTTCTTCTCTAAAACTTGTGTATAAAAATGTTGTTACTTTTATAAAAATGTGTTAGTTAAATAGGGTACAAATTTTGTCAAAAACACAAAATTATGACACTTCTTAGTGTAGACAGTTTAACCAAGTTTCTTATTCCAATTCAAAATTTGCGTTCAGCCTAATCGATACTTGAAATAAAATCGAGGTTGGCAAAAGGAGTTCGTATGTAAAAAAACCTTTTGATAATATTTCTCAGGATTCATATTTATATTAAATGAATAAATAAACACGAAGCATAGTCACTGTCAGGAGCGTAACTTTTTTTTAATAAGGTAAAAGATTTACTTACGTAGATATTTTTAACCGACTTCAAATAAAGCAGGATGTTCTTAATTCATTAATTATGCATAAATCTGGCAAAATATCAACCGAATTCTTTTGTTTTGCATAGACTTAGACCTACAAGTACCTAAGACTTAAAATTTCGTCATGACCGTCTGTCTGTCTCTCTGTGCGTCTGTCTGTCACAACTCGAAAAATCAAATTTTACCCAATTTGGACCAGCTACGTTACAGTAAGTCAACACGAACTTTACAGGCTTTATATTGGAATTTGGTACATTTGTGCGAAAGACACTTGCTCGAGACAATTGCGCGAATGGACATTTGAGCAAATAAAGATACCATTAAAGAAATCTAGTGATTTGAACAAATCCCAAAATTGGTTCAGTTAAATGACAAAACTAACTTTTCTGTGGTATTTTAAAGGTTTATTTTGTAAGATTCCCTACATAATTATAATAATTGCAACATAAGAGGGGTGGAGTCACATTTCAGCCCTTCTCCCGCCAGAAGGCCTGGACGGAGAACCGCTGTGCAGGGCTCCTACTTCTAGTTGGTTAAAAAAAAACCACGAAGGGAATGGCAGGGTCTGTTCGCTTCGCTCCCGAGCTCGCTTCGCTCGGTTTGATGAAATCCCTGTTTTTATCATATCCCTACTACATATACCTAGTACACCTTTTTGTTACTTCTTCGAATAGATAAAATTCATAATGAATAGTTGAAGTTTGTTAATGCTATATTAAGGTGGAAGCTCCACGGTAGCCCGCGAAATTCAAATTTTCTTACGTTCTTACAATTTGCAAGTCAGTGTTAGGTTCAACTTTGACTAAAGCATGATACGCGGGTGTAAGAAGAATGTGTTTTCAGAATTATAACCATTTAAGTCAGCAATAAAACTCCATAGGGCCAGGTAAACCGAAAGAATATTTCATGAAATCTTGACATTTTAGGATTATACCGACATATGGAGTTATTATACTGATTGGAGTTATTAAGATGGTGACCGCGAAATTTTCTTTTTTGCTTAATCAATATTACCACATAATTATTCATCAGAATGACGTATGCGTTAATTCCGGGGTCCACTTGTACCCACTACCGAGCCGGGCGAGGTTTCTGTGTTCGAGCCCAATCGGGGGCGCTTCCGAACTATACGGTTAAATTCGCTTTAGTATAAGATCGCTTTATAAGATTAGAATAAACTTTTCCTTTAAAACTTTTACTATCAACTTATAACGTCATTTCATAAGATATAAAAGCGTGTTGTTTTATTGTTAAATAAATGTGTTTTAAGATAAAAATCAACTAAATATATCATGTATAATCGTATAAAAAATCATAAGTCGAAAATCCCGGTGCGTGAGACCGGGCGTCATCAATAACATAAGTCAAGTCACTATCGCTTTAAAATTTATTTTGAATAGAACTTGGCGCGGAAACAGCCAAGTGTTACTAGGAGTGCATAACGTGTAGGAGCAATACGCCAATAACAGTTGATCCTACTCGAGTTCGCGCGCTTTTGCCGACGACCACTACACCCTTACAAATATCACCTGTGACCCTCCTCTGGGCGGGACAAGCCAAGCATCACCAGAATACCATGGCCGATAACATCATCGAGGCCCAGGTATTAATGTTCTGCAACAGAATACCTAGATAAACTGGCTGCACTACACAGGCAGGGTTGCAGATGTGTGCTAGGGTTTCTGCATCTAAGTTATATAAATATATCGAGTGCTTCACGCAACAGCGTTGATATATGCTAAACATGAAATAGCACCATGTTTATAGTTTTCTCTTACGTACGTAAGGTGTACGTTATGGTAGCGCATGCGTAGGGGTTATTTTAATATTTTATTAGGGACTTGGATAGCACCACACTTGGAAACATTACTAAAAGCGCGGCAATCCGAGAGGGATCAACTTATATTTGTCGTTTTCCTGCACTCCTAGTATCATTTGGCACGTTTTGACGATCGCCAGTAGAGGCATCTATTTCCATTGACATAAATTATTTATGTTTTTGAAACTAACCGCTTTAATTGACAAGGCGTTAAGAAGTATACTTGTCAATTAAAGTTAATAATTAATTTATTTTATGTGATGTCCTGTGTGTCCTGTCCTGCTTTTGTGTCATCAAAACACGCAAAAGATTACAGCGAAAATCATGCGTTATATCAAGAATAAGCAATATAACCATAAAAAGTTTAAACAATCAGGTAAACAACTCAACGAAGAGTTATTCAAGTACTATCGGGAATTAGTAAAAACACAAATCGATCAATCATATACAAATTAAGTATATTGAGTCTATACAGAATAAAATACAACCGTCGGAGATTTGGACATATTTTGTTAAAAACCAACCAGCTAAATTACTTGATAATAAATGAGGTCAATATTCAGAAGAAAGTGGATAATGACAATTGTAACGTAAAAATATAATTTTAATTGATAATAAACGAGTGGAAGTAAAACCAAGTTTATTAACTTTTTATTAGCTACGAGAGCTACGCCCGCGTAGCTGCCGTAGCAGAACGTCAGTCTCTTCGTAGCAACATAGCTTTATAGTTATAAAGTCATTAAATTTGGCATAAAATGCAAATGCACACAAAAACTGTGGCATAAACCCGGAGTAAGTCAAAATATCTCTATCGTTTCAAGTAAAGAGGATTTCAGTTTAGTATCGTTTCATTCCCTATCATTGTACGGGGGGCACTGACAAAGCTACGCTGCAGTTTGCATCAATGTGTTCAATATAATTTTGGTCCTACAAGCTTTGCAATAAGGGCTTTAATATATGGAATAGCATGAAATTTAAACCATGCATCCAGCTTCTATGCATTCTGCGTCCCTAGTATATCAGAGGATGCGATATCGAACCCGGTAGTATCGTTTAGCCGTGGTACATGGTTGAGGTGCGGTTTGCGGTTAACAACAAGGTTTGAATCTTACGTTGCAAATATCCGAAGACAAGCTGCTATAATTAACAAGCTACAATAAATAAAAAAATAAAAACGCGACTGATAAACTTGCTCATATTTGTACTTTTTATTTTTTTTAGTTTTTTACGACATTTTTTCATTAACTGTGATATTTATATTTTAAATCTACTTGTCAAATTCTAGACGATAAACATAGACACGACCAGATTCATTAAAAAAATAAATTGAGGTTGGTATTCATTTACGTTTTAAAGTGACCACATCGGTTTCTTTTTTACTAGTCTATGTTACTCGGAACGATGCAAAGATTGTAACGATACCCCATACATCTAAATCGGTTAAGGCGTTTAAAAGTTATGGTGGAATAAAGAATCTCACATACATACATACATACATTAACCCTGAACACATAACACTCCTTTTTTTGGGGTAGTCGTGTAAAAAATAACAAGACACGATTTAAATCTTGGAACAATTTAATGAGTATCTAATTTGACATAGTATAGGTACATTACAATAGTTTTTAATGAAGCTATGCATTTGTGTATATTGATTATTCCCAAGGAGTCAGGTACGTCAAGTTGGCTGACCAATTTCTTACTTCGATATATATAACAAGTATTTCTTAGCACGAAGGTAGCAAATATTTCAAAATAGTTATTAAATAGTAGCAAATAGGTATTAAACAGAGCACATGGTCTCACATATTTCGTTTGTTCCAGCCATCCTGATGGTCACTGGGAGAGGAGCTAATCAAACCTCCTGTTTATGGCGAGCTTCACGGTAACTGTATCGTTGCCACGGAAACAGCTGTGGCGTGCCATGTGCTCGGGAGATAAGTATTGATCCATCCAGACCTTACAATCTTTTGAAGACCAGGCTTCCATGTCAGTGAAAGAGCCTTGATTCATTACTTTCTAATAAGTTCAGTTCCATATATACAATCCAATTTTACGTATTTGCAACCTTACAGGTGGTTAAACCACCTGAATTAAATTAAAAAAAACTGCCAATAGAGTAGAATGCCAAGTTATTAAGCATGAAAAAACAAATTTGAAACCGTGTAGGTTTGAACTGAAGAGATCATCAGTAACGTTGTAAATTTGCATCTCTGAGTGTAGCGACACCTCGCAGTACTACTGCTCGGATATCAAAATATACCCAATATCATAATATATATTCCTTTTTTTTCTGTTATGATACGATATAAAGGTCATAATTATTTTATAAAGGCCTCATTATTATTTATACAATAAAAATATTATATGAGTATTAGATTGAGATCAATGATGATCAATATTCGTTTTCAAAAGGAGTGAAATTAGGCTAAACAACAAAGTTTGAGATATTGGAATATTTATTTACATTAAATGTACCTGGTCATTGGGATTTAATAAAAAACAACATAAATTTGCCTGTAAAAGTAATTATTTTGTGTGGACAACGAATAGGTAGGTTCCTGCTATGGGTATTGGGTTTGTAGGGGAAATACGAAATCTACGCGGACGAAGTACCAGGAAAAGTGCTAGAGTTTAAATAAAACACGCGTAGAAAATAAGTGAAACTTGCCGTTTGGAAGAGTTTCACGTTGTATCTTGCCCACGTGAACTGCTCCACAATACGCCTACGTGAAATGTGAAAGTAGTTGCAGTGCAACTCTCAATACTGGGAGGCCATAAATCAAAACCATACTACAGTTTACAATTTCTAGTTGTGAAGTTCGCTGAAAGTGGACTCAGCAAGGCTAAACATCAATAACCATAGCAACGACTCGCGTGCATACTACTAGGATTACATACTTCATAAGTAGTTCACGAGTTACGAAGTTACCTCAATATCGGTCCTGCTCCACAGCAACTCGGGAACTACTCACAAATTAGTATTTTTTTAAGAGAATATATCCGTGGAGTTTTATGCATATTGTTCTCCGTACATGTTTAACTACGTTTTGAAACGAACAAAAAGCTAGTTTTAATACTCGTATATCCATCTAAGATGTCTTGGATAAATATATTGAGAACTACATTCTGCCTTTTTTTTTTTTTTACCGATGGGAAATCATCAAATGACTTCCCCCGCCCTGGGCGGGGCGGGAGGGAGTGTCAGACTTTTACTGACTAAAACCCATCCATGTTCCTTCTTGTGCCCTTTGCGTTCCGGGGGCGCGGTATCTCTTTCGAACAACCCGCAGAACTACATTCTGCCTGCGATTTCGTCCACATGGTTTTTTTCAGTCGCGTTCAGTTATGTCTTTGGTTTTTGCTTCGCTCCCGTGTATTATAGCGTGATGTTATATAGCCTATAATATTCCACATGGCAATCATAGGCAAGTTGAAGAAAATCCATTACGACTGGTAACTGCACTGGTTAACAAACAAAAACCTTTCACCTTTAATATAATAATATACAAGTATACAAAACTTTTATGTTTCGTGATTGAGCAGGTATATTGCCATTATTTTCGTGTTAAATACTACATGTTTAGTGTGTAGTAGTCAAGTCTAGTTTAGCCCACCCCGTGGTGTGGGTACTACAGTTCTACTGAATCTGAATGCAAGTGGCAAAACAGCGAACTAACGTAAAATGTTCTGATTTCGACGTATTCCTTCACCAGCAGCGCCACTTGCACTTGTACTTCATTTCAAGTCGGACTATAGGGGTGGACTAAAGCCGAAAGCCTCCTGAATGTTCTGGGCTCCTGGTTACGTCCGGCTGAGATTGTGTTCTCGGTATTGGCCTATGAACGCCGAGAATAACGGTAATAGCCAAGACTGCTGGTGGTAATTATTTAAATTTTCCTCTTTATAATATTAGTATAGATAGAAACACGTGCCTTGCTTTAGCAAAATGACTTGTAAGAAGAACCATCTTCCGTAAAATATTGTAAGAGCTTTTATACAAAAATTATTATTTCCAACATGTATTTTAACTACACATAAAACAAAAAATATATATGGTTCGTCACGTCGTATGGTATGGTAGTTCGCAATGTATTTTAAGGTTACTAGAAATTCTGTTGTGAGTTACCTCCTTAAAGGGTATGTTATGCTAGTGATTTGAGGTGTTGCGATGGTTACGGATAGGTTGCTGAACATTGTATACCGCAGTACGGCTTTCACTTATGAGCTAACATGAAACGCAGGTTTTTATTTTTGAATTATTTTTCTTTCAGATTCGTATTGTGGAACAGTATATACGTGGGCCAGATACAACATGGGACTCTTGCGAACGTCAAGCTTATTTATTGTCTGATAGAAACACCCGTTTTACTTGAGCAAAATCACTTGTATAGTAGAGTAGACCATTTTCTAGATTTAAAAATAATTTGACGAAGTTTTTATTGAAAAATGCTTTTATAGTGTACATGAGTATTTAGATTATAAATTGTAAGTTTTGTTTTTAGATTATAAATTGTAAGTCTTGTTTTTAGATTATAAATTGTAAGTTATGTTTTTAGATAATAAATTGTAAGTTTTGTTTTTAGATAATAAATTGTAAGTTTTGTTTTTAGATTATAAATTGTAAGTCTTGTTTTTAGATTATAAATTGTAGGTCTTGTTTTTAAATTATAAATTGTAAGTTTTGTTTTTAGATTATAAATTGTAAGTCTTGTTTTTAGATTATAAATTGTAAGTCTTGTTTTTAAATTATAAATTGTAAGTCTTGTTTTTAGATAATAAATTGTAAGACTTGTTATTAGACTATAAATTGTAAGTTTTGTAAATTGCGCGGTCATTTTTAATCGTTGTTATATTATTGTGTGGCGAATCTCCTCATTATTGACATGTAAAGACCGTAGCTAATTGTAGGTGGCGTGCTGTAGGTTTACTGCCTTAAAAAAAAGCGTGAGTTTATGTAAATGTATGTATGAATCTGTCACATTATTGACATGGTTATGATTAACATTTATTATTATCGTTTTTTATTATTAGATTTACATTTACGAGTCTACCTAGCCTTTTCTCAACTATGTTGGGGTCGGTTCCCAGTCTAACCCGATGCAGCTGAGTACCAGTATTTTACATGGAGCGACTGCCTATCTGACCTCCACAACCCAGTAACTGGGTAATACGATACCCCTAGGTATGACTGGTTGTCAGACTTTCGAGCTACTGACGACTCGTAACGACTATCAAAGATCAACGTATGACTGCCAGGACCAACGGTTTAACGTGCTTTTCGAGGCATAAAATTATGTCAGTAATGTCTAAGATAAACTTTAGGAAGTACATATGAATTGAAAAAGTCACATTCGTGCTTGCCCGGATTCGAACCCACAACCTCATGCATGAGAGGCGGGCTTTAACCCGCTATGCCATCACGACGTGAAACAAATAACACAAAAACACATGTAATGATTATTTATTTCACATGCAATAAATAATCATTAAAAATTGACAAGTCTTGTATATTTCTTGAAAACTGATTTCAAAGATTTGGTGTCCTGAAATAGTGAGTCGGGGCCGCGGCAGGCCACGAATGAGGTGGCAGGATGAACTGGCCAGATTTCTCCAAAACTGGAGGGATCAGGCACGGAAATGGGAAGGATGGAAGGAGTGGGACAGATTAGGCTAACACATCAAAATTTTGACGTCTTCTCAGTCTGAATACAAGAGATTTAGAATATTTGTGTGACATGTGTGATTGATTTAATTAAAATAAAGTGGTTAATTCCAAAAAGTTAAACATATTAACTTGTCTATGGAAATAGTTACCTACAAAAACCGATAGATCAAATCACGGGATAACTTCGGTTACAAGTACGTATGATTTTAAAATAGTAACATTTAATAGTAATATGTGAGAAGATATTAATGTTGCGGTTCGAAAATAAATAAACGTTCGGAGCCGGATGCCGCTACTGGTGTTCGTCAAAACGTGCCAAAAGGTATAAGGAGTGCAGGAAAACGACAAATATAAGTTGATCCCTCTCGGATATTCGCGTTTTTAGTAGATGTTTCCAGGTGTGGTGCCTTAAAAGTCGGTAATATTTTTTTTAAGATGGTTAAAATATAATTATTTGAGTTGAAATATTCACATTAGTACTTTCCTGGATTTAACCCCACAACCTGATGCATGAGAGGCGGGCGCCTCAATCCCTGGGTCATCATGGCAATAAAGAAGAAGACTACTGAATCGATCACCCTGAAATTTGTATATACGGCGTCAGATGTACAGAAACGGACTTAGGGTACTTTTGATCCTACCGGGGTTGCGGGACGTCTTAACAGGATACCGTGGCCCCGGAACGTAAAGGGCAACAGAAGGAACAGGGTGGTTTTTTAGTCAGTAAAAGTCTGACAGTCCCTTCCACCCCACCCAGGGCGGAAGGAGTCATTTGATGATTTTTACCACCTAAAAAAAAAAAGGGTACTTATGATCTCGAAAAAAAAACTATTGTTCCCGAAGAAAACGACAATATCGGTCTTGTGAAATAGATGGCGCTACATGTCTTTCGAAAAGGACACTACTGTTGTCTTCGAAAAGGCTACTGCTTCCGCGACCTCATCCGCGTAAATTTAGGTTATCGCGGACGCAGATAGATAAAATATTTTTCAAAGTGTATAGTTAACCCGCAATTGGCGACGTCAATGTGACTTATGAATTTTTCAAAGATGCAGCCATTGATACCCTATGGCACATGGAGTTTTAGATACAGATAGTCATACAAATGATATATAAACATAGAAGGGAACTAATTCGAGATGTCATCAAAGCCTCCTTTTATTGCCTTCGAAAAAGTCCATTTATGTACTAGCCACTGCCCGCGGGTTCGCCCGAGTTTAAAGTAACTTAAGTTGAACTATTATAATATATAATAATTTAATTTATTTATTTCAAGCAATTAGGACTCATTATCCCAAGAGAACACATTAGCAAAAATGTTTCCCATAATATGTTAATTCAGGAAATGGTCTATCTATGTGCCAATTTTGATCCAAATCTGTTCACAAGTGTTCTGTACAAGTGATTTGGAAACAAATATCATCTAAACATCTTTATAAACTCTTACATTCATAATATGAGTAGGATATCAAGGTAGTATTTGAATAACAGCACGCACTACTATAACTATTACTTTTGAGACATCTCCTCTCTTGTCTGCTACCCCTGCACAGGCACGGATATAAAAAGTGCGGATACCACTACACAACTAAAACTATATAGCTATGCGCTGGCAGTCCTCCGAAACAACTGTGCCGTGTTAGTACTCCTGGGCGACTTTAGCCTGATATAACAATCAGATTATTCCAATTTCGACCTTTTACCAAACTTTTTAAGATTTTTTTTAAGGAAAGAATTTTGTATTATAAAATCTCTTGGTAAATGGTACGGTCATTACACCATCAAGCCGGATTTTCATTACAATATTAGCGGCATGTAGCACGTAATAAGACATCAATTAATTAATAAAGGTTTAGGACACAAGAACAATAACAATTTCATGTACAAAATTAAGTTTCACAAAGCATATATTTATTTCACGTCACTGAAACCGTTTCATTGATACATGCGATTTTTGTTAAAATTAATGTCGTTGAACTATGTATGTAGTCTCAATCATGTAAAACATTATCACGTCTATGATAAATCGTTGATGCTGACAACTAAGGCCATGATCTCACAACGCTAAGAAATTTTACGGAACTATTACACACGCATTGATATTAACTACCTTCGTGGAAATAATTTCAACACGCATCTAACTAGATTTATAATGTTTTGGCTTTTAAAATAAGTTTGTATCACTTTATGATTGACAGAGCGGCAATAAAAGTTGTTAAATTCTGGGCATGTTTGCTGTTCAAACTCATGATCGTATCGGAAAGGGGAACTCGGTTACGTCAAAATGACGTAACTGAGTTCCCCAGGCAAGGCCCGTACCTAAGGTCAATGTTACAATAGTATCGACTTGTATGCATTCATGTTTTCCTAGTACATTACCTCGTAGTGGCCAACCACCTGTTGAATCTTGGGTTTGGAATGCATGCTGATTGGTTGGTTGTTCACAAACTGCTTTTATGTCCAACTAAGGTTCTTAACTACCTTCAAATCACGAATAATTCACCAAGGTGCTTGTTTTAAATACATACTTGATTTTTTGATGCAATAAATCATTGTTTTACTTTATTTTGCGACTCGGCTTTCCCTGGGGAACCCTAATTAATTTAATTAGGTACTTACATGATTATAATTTAATTATTTTATTTAACATTAAATCTTGGTAGAGAAATATATCGCAAAAGTTAGGGTTTCTTAGAGCGATAGTACCACTTGCCTATATTTACAGATTGATGTCATAATATTGTCTTAACACAAACACATTAATAATAAAATACATTTTTCGTAACATCTTTGTATTACTAGATTTGTTACAAAAATGCTATTATAAAACCGCGTTAGACTCAACTAACACGCACAATGGCTCAATCAAGTGCGGAGACAGCTAGGTAAAATTTAACTGAACTCAACTATATTAGTCTATTATACAAGAAAATGTAATATGCATAAAAAATAATAGATGGAATAACAGTATTTTTTTATTTTTGAATGTTTTTGTATTGCTATTTAAAATGGAATTAACATGTATAGAAAATAAATAAATGAAAATTATATAAATTATAATATTATAAATAAAATTATTATGATTTTTATTACTTAAACGTGGGCAATGTTTTGGCAGAAGGCATAAGACTTCCTCAGAAGACCTCGATGTACTAGGATAGCAGAAATCAAAGGAGGTGTACTATAAAATACAAGCTTCATACGTAGTACATAACAGTCGTCACTGGCTTTTAATCTGTAGGGGTGGATAGAACAACCCCTGTTGTTGTAAAACGAATCATCAAACGTGTAATGTCTCTCTCTAACCACTACCGTACAGTCTTTAGTGCCTGGTTTAGTGAGCAGGACAAAACCCCTAGTACTAACTACCCCGAGTATACTTCACAAATCCAAGTTACTAGTGTGCGTGTATAAAAAACATTTATACTCTCACATCAAACCATTGAAATATTTTCGCAGTATCTGCTGGCGCCTTGAATTAATGCTTTCCTGGTACCAATCGCCGTTGGAATGCCTCAATCGGCTCCATTCGCTGATGACACGCGTGAGATGTTGTTATTGCGTTCATCTGAAAAACTTGGGGATTATATGATGGTTGACCAGACATAGCTTTCTGTTTTTTACGAAAGAAATCCAGATAATTTGACAAACGGACATATCGTTTAAATACAGGATTTTTTCAATTACATATTAATTCCTTCGAGTTTCAGCTTATTAAGTTAGTTTTGACGATATCCATATTTAGATGTAATCGAACACTGGGAATCGTCAGTAACACTGTCACAGCTAGTTTTAAATAGTTTTATTGTCCAATTTCACTAGTTAAAAACAAAGTCCTAGTTTACTTTAAATACTAACATAGTTTAAAACAAAGTCGCTTCCCGCGGTCTGGACCCTTAGATCTTTGAAATTAATAAATTAATAATAAATTTTATAATAATAATGGGACATTGAAAATAAATAAAGCTTTAAATATTTATACTGGCAATGCCACCTAGCGTCTCATCACAAATCATGTTGAAATCACGAGAGTAAAGCTGTAACTGTAACGATAGTGTTGCATGGTGTAGCTAGATGTCACTATTTTAAATTTTTGGCTTCGATTATACCTCCTCAGTCCTATGATAACCTGGTACCCTTCAGAAGAAATCAGTTGCCCACTGTTGCCCTGTCGCCCAACTGTTGCAGCAACCATCGCGCTAAATTAATTAAAACGTCGATTTTCAATTGAACCGACTTAAAAATAAAAAGAGGTTCTGGTTTCGTTTGTATGTATTTTCATCGATATCATCATAAATTGTGAACCGATTAAAAAAAATCTTTTTTTATTTTATAGGGTGTTTTTCTGGGGTAGTCCCTTGTTAATTTCGTGAAGATCTGATACACTTTGACCATGTCTTTGACTTACCGACAGACTTTCAGAGGTTGACAATAGTTTTCAAAGCAATTTTATAAATTAATTTTTCATCCCACCATCTCGGAAAGAGTATTTTTAATCTTCAATATCTGAGTGGAAAAGCCGTTTTTATTCTCTAGAGGATAAAGTAAATTGAATTTAGAACATCGTGTGCACTAAGTTTGTGAATTAAAAAAAAACATTAAACCTATTTACTGCTACCTCTATGGTGCCGAATATATCATACAACTTTTTTTTAATTTGTTAAAAACTCAGACTCGGAACCTTCTTGGTGTTCTTTTTCCAATTTGCTTTGTACGCGGTTATTTATGCGTCATTTTTTCACGTCATTGTTAAACCTTATATTAAAAACAAGAAACTTGAAAACAAGTGAAAAAACTAAAATGAGTGATTCTAGCGACGAGGAAGTTTGCTTGACGCCAACAGAATTGACTGAAACTATTAATAATGCGCAAATGAGCTTTCTCCCTCAACAATCACGCGAGAAGTATTTAAAACAGTACGATATGTTCAACACGTGGCGACTAGCAAAAGGAGCCAAAACTTTCTCAGAAAACGTTTTGCTGGCATATTTTATAGAATTATCCGAGAACAAGAAAGCAAGCACTCTATGGAGTACGTATTTGTATTTATTTACGTGATTGTAAACGTTTTTTTTTGCATTTAGTCATTTCCTCGCTGAGGTGGAATGAAAAGTTACGTGTTGCACTCGAGTGCAAAGATTTTTCACCTCGTGCTCTTTTGATTCCCTCGCTAACGCTCAGGATTCTAATTTTGAATCACTCGCTGCGCTCGTGATTCAATTTTAGAATCCTTCGCTTGCTCGGTCATCAAAATTGAACACGCGGTTAAAAAGCAACTTTGAACTCTTGTATAACAAATAACTATTATTTAATTTTCTTTCATCACCTGCACTCTTTTCATAATCCGAATGAATTTCATCTCAACTGAAATTTTTTAATACATAGAATATGCCTAGGTAGGCTTGCTTACTTATTTCTGAGCATGGCTACCTGGCAAGCAGATGTGAACAGGTAAGTCAATATATGTAACTAAACCGATCTGTTAACCAGTCGATTGATATTACAAGCAAGATATTTTAATTACAAAACAAACCGTAGCTGCAAAAAATAGTAAGTGAAAAAAAAAATATTCAATTCAAAATAGCTATGAAAACTTTTCGATATATCAGTTATCATAGGCATGTTTGTTAATAAATTACAAAAATATTTGATAAAAAATATGTCTCATCAAGTTATCAGATTGGTGAAGGTCGATCTTCCACGTCTCCTCTACTAACATAATTACCTATCTCTAACAATACTAGCATAATTATCATATTGCTCATATTGTTTTTTTTTGTCAATTAGTCTTTTTAAAACTATAATATTTATAAAAGTGTAACAGACTAAATTATAAAAAAAAATTGAATTAAAAAAGGAACAAATACTAAATCGCATTAAATAAATAAATTACAATTATCTGAAATAAACTATTCTATTCTATTCTGTTCTGTTTTTCGTTTTGGTACTAGGGTAGCAGAACTGGCCAGAGGATTCGCCGAAACAACGATGTACGACAGCAACATCTACTTTCGCGTTTTGACTACACGTCGACAGATATTTCTGTGGGTGTGTGAATGAAAATATTTACTTTGTGTGAGAATTATGTCTCGCCCTCCATTACATGGGACTTAAACATAACTGGCGAAATGATGGTGTACTAATGGATACATCTCTGCCTCACCCTTCGGGGATTTTAGGCATGATGTTATGTTATGTTATAAATGAATCAACAATTAAACTTGAAATATATTTATTTTATAATTAATTTACTGATAATTATTTTAATTTAATTTAATCAGACTTTAGGATCCGAGTCCGACGGGAATTTGACAGATCGCAACTTGCTCGATCCGCATGAGGACTAGGGAGGCATAATTAAAACAGTTAATGCGGGCGATGAACGGTCAAACCAAGTAGATTCGTGTGGTAGCCTAGGTGGTGCTGGTCGCTTGTGCCTAACTGACGGCAGGCAGCGGCGTGCTTGGCTCTGTGCTATGAGCCTATGATGTGTTCGAAAATTGTGATGATAAGACAGCATTTTGATGAAGTGCTTAGTTATTTTATAAACAACATCTCCAAACGACCATATTAGAACTTTTCGATAATTAATTTGTCATAGACATAGCAAAATCTTATGTAGTATATTGGAATGGAACATAAATTAAATAGTTCCTAAACTTAAACGATCGTGTTTCTAATTGTGTTTTATACGAAACTAGAATTATCTGTTATTCAAATATTTATTCATTTGTTTTGTCATTTGTCGTGTTCTTTTTAACTCGTATTTGTAAATCGTAATTAAAACTAGACTGTATTTTATTTATACATTGTTTCATTTCATTATAGTCTGGACAAATTAGACCAAAAAATAGGAGTGAGGTTACAATAATTCACATCCAGCTGAAAATTGGATTGTTCAGAACACCATCATAAACGAAACCTAAAAAGTCCTCATCGATCCGAAAATTACTTCAGACAAAAATTGTAGTTCAGAAAATTATCTATAAATATGTGTAAATACTTTTTTTTTCCTAAGAGCCACCGTTTCCGAGATATAACGATTCAAAAAGTTGAAAGAGTTGTAATCGTCATAATATGTACTAGCGATTTTTTAACGTGGTTGTCCCGGTTGGCCTATTCCACCGATATTGGCATGGGTTGAAAATGATATAAGCGGTGTAAATGGAAAAAAAGGGCCGATCGTGCTCCAATGTTGAATCATCATCAATTGAGGATTCGTTTGATATCTACGAGGAGACACGCGATGTATTACTATTGAGGCAATTTACTTGCACGCAGTACTATGAAAAATAACAGGGAGAAGAAGAAGCAGAAGTATCATAGAATTATGAATCAGGCGAAATATAATATATATTTATATATCCCATTTAATTATTAATTCATACTATTTATTATGTTTGTTTATAATTTTCATTAAAAATATAATAGCCAATGTAATAGCCACGCGTTGTTAGGCATCCGCAGGTTTCCGATTCCGCACATGTACTAGGACATAATAAAACACTAAGAGGCTAGCTGGTAGTAGTTGACCTTAGTGTAACTTAAGGAATTAAATATTGAATGCCATGCCATCATAATCCGCCACGTGCATCTAACGTTGCAAATGTGGAATGAAAATTTGTATATTTTTACACGACTGCCCCAAAAAAGGTGTGTTATGTGTTCAGGGTTAATGTATGTATGTATGTGAGTTTCTTTATTCCACCATAACTTTTAAACGCCTGAAGCGATTTAGATGTATCGTTACAATCCTTGGATCGTTCTGAGTAACATAGGCTAGAAAATAAAAAGAAGCCGGTGTGGTCACTCTAAAACATAAATTAATACCAGCCTCAATTTTTTTTAATGAATCTGGTCATGTCTTTGTTTATAATCTAAAATTTGACAAGTAGATTTAAAAAATATATAACACTGTCAATAAAAAATGTCGTAAAAAAAAACTGACGAGTAAACAAAGTGCAAATATGTGCAATTTTTGCAGTCGTGATTTTTTTTATTTTTATTATAGTAGCTTGTTGAAATCTCCATCCGCATTCCTTCAACCCTAACTAGAGAAAATTCTACCCGGGAAGAGTTTACCAACTCGCGATCGTACCTGCTAGGATAATAGAAACCATAGGATTAACGATTTGTTGGCAGTTTTCAAGGCTTGCAAGTTTTCATTTCATTTAATTTTTATAATCAAGACGTCGTTGATATTTTTACAACATACAACTACTACCGTAGTTTTGTATGTGTGAGTAATACATATACTTACGTTATCTCTCTCTTTTATTCATTTATTTCCTTTCTCTTTTTTCAGTTCAGGTACCGCCCCTACCTGACCATCCCCAATATTTCCCTTTCACTAAAAATATCTCCCTTTCAGCTAACTTTGATATACGGCCTGGCCACCCTCGATATCTTCTTTCCACTGTTACCCTGGTAGTCTACGTGCACCATCAACTTGTTAAAGATTGACCATTCGTTCTGAGGCAGTTGACACAAAGAGGTACTTTGATATTTTTGCAATATCACACAGGGAACCTATGTCCAAATAATAATCAGCAAGAAGTCTTTACTCAGGTTGATAATAAAAGTGAAAGTCCAATCATTAATTTCAATAAGGCCATTATCCGTATAGTTCGGAAGCGCCCCCAATTGGACCCGAACACAGAAACCTCCGCCGGCTCGGTAGTGGGTCCAATTGGACCCCGGAGTTCGCGCATGCGTCATCCTGACCAATAAGTGTAAATACTGATTATGGTAGCCATCTAATCTCATGTGTGAGCATTAAGTAACAGAGTTTGATAAAATGTTAAAATGTTAGCGCCATCCACTCTTTTAGATTTAGCACGCGAGTATATAAAATTACCGTTTTAAAATCCAAGTGTGAAAATGCAATCATCGCCATTTTGGAGACGAGGCTAAAAAACATAAAAATTGTGGATTTTAGACATCCAAGCTCCACTACAGGAGCAGTAAATAACTCATAATTGATTTATTGGTCGATTTCATCCATAGTTTAACATAAATTAGTAGTGGTAATAAAGTTTTTGATATCCAAAGTCAAAAATTCGCGCCAATCCGTGTTTGTTTACATTTTTGTTTGTCACAAATATCACTATAATACATTTAGATATTATTAAAAACATGACAAATGTCATTCAAAATATAATAAACAACAAGAAAATGCCCAATTCTTAGTGTAAATTACAAACACGAGTCTAAAAACACGGAATATTCATTACCACTACTCATTTTGTGTTCTTAGAAATTGTCAACCATTTTTTTTTTAATGCATTGATGTGCGATTGTGATTATGTCAATCGATTATTTTTTTTATTTTAATCGATTCGAGTAATTACAATTACTCATATCAGATATCGACTCGTAAAAAATAATATAAAAGGAATTTAAGTTTAAATTACAATAAACATTAATTATTTATGCTATCCAGCTCAGTTAATAATTGTTATTTATAGTTTTCTAGTTCAAGACTCAACAGAAAAAATATGTATCTACGATAGGTATATCTCATTGGTTCTTTACCAATGAACTATACCTATGATACATACCTATATTAATTTTTTTGAAATTTTATATTAAATTTAATTAAGAATTTTAATTTTGGTGCAGTACCTACTTTTTTAAAATTTGATGCAGCTTGCACAGTATACATTAATCTCAGATTGGTTTATATCGCGTTTTTCTCATATTTAATAGAACGACTAATTATTTGCATCAATATTAATAATTAACTTATCTAATTAGTTTGACTGGGGCTGTAACGTTGGATTAGGGTTGCGTACGTCCAAATGAAAACGGAAACCTTATAGAACCTCACGCGTGGTTCGTCTGTCCGTCCGTTTGTCACAATCAAAATCCAAGATGGCGGCCGCAAAATTTTACAACATATGCATTATGGGTATCGTATCCATGGTTTTCGGGGGTGGTGATGCTGAAATTGAGGTCGAAGTGAAAATCCAAGATGGCGGCCGCTTAATTTAACGACATATGCGTCATAGGTGTCATGTCCATGGTTTTCGGGGGTGCTAATGCCGAAAATGAAAAAATATGCGTCATGGGTGTTGGTTCCTTGGTTTTGGGTTTATTTCGTGGTCACGAACCCATGACGCATCTTTTGTAAAATTTCACGACCGCCATCTTGGATTTTCACTTCGACCTCATTATTTTAAGTCTACGCAAAAGAAAATAATTCAGCTAATATTTCAGCAGATTTAACATAACATACAAACCATCACGCCTGTAATTCCCGAAGGGTTAGGCAGAGATGTACCCATTAGTACACCCACATTTCGCCAGTTATGTTTTTAGTCCCATGTAATAGGGGGCGAGCCTATTGCCATCAACCGGGCACAAATCCAGACTCCGAGACTGCTACTGAGAAATTCCTGATGGAAAAACCCAATAACACTTTGCCCGACCTGGGAATCGAACCCAAGACCTCATGCACAGCAGTCGCGCTTGCGACCACTAGACCGACGAGGCAGTCAAGTCAGTCGAGTTCAGCAGATTTATGCATAATTATGTATTTAATAAATTATGAACATCCTCCTTTTTGAAGTCGGTTAAAATATCTACTTAAGTAAATCTTATACCTTATTTAAAATAATTTACGCTCCTGATTAAGCTTTGCGTTTATTTATCCATTTAATATAAAATATAAATCCTGAGAAATATTATCAAAAGGTTTTTTTTTCATTCGGACTCCTTTGGCCAACCTCGATTTTATTTCAAGTATCGATTAGGCTGAACGCGACATTTGAATCGAATTATGAAACTTGGGTAAACGGTCAGCACTACGAAGTGCCACAATTTTGTGTAAATTTTGACAAAATTTGATTGTATTTTTAAAGTACTTATGTATGGATAATGCCAAAAACAACAATGGAGATGGAATGATAATGTCTTTATTTCGTCTGAATGCATCTTTTCAGCAAGCGAGAAGGTTCTTTATGTATTTAATTTTAGCTAATCTGACTGGTCTGCCTTTGGATAGGGTGCAGAAAAACTTATATTGCACCAATTTTGCAGTGATCTGAAGTGGTTTAACCGACCTCCAGTTATAATTAAAGATATTTGCCACAAACTTATTCTATAAAATAGCTGCAAACGTTAATTTTTCTTAAAAAATTGAATCCTGAAAGTTGATGTAAATTCCAGAATTTTATGACGTGATCCACAACACCCTGCCGAGTCAAGGGATGTGTCAAATGTCAAAATCTTGTCGAGCAGAGTGGTTATAAAGCAATTTTGAACGTCATAATATATACAAGAAAATGGAATTGAATCTATTTGCCCCTTCCCACAAGTAGTTTTGTATGGAGAAGAATGGGAAAGAAACTCCATACGTGCTCTTTTTAAATAACACACACAATTACAGTATTTGCACACAAAATTAAACGTAATTAATTACACGTGAATGCCCTTATAAAAAATCAAAGGCTCATTTCTAAATCTCTAATATTATGTTTAGCTTTGATATTTTTGTCAACGTTTGTTTATTTATTTCCTATTAATTTATACTCATACCTTAAAATTAAAAAAAAAGTTGGACGTAAGAAAGATTACAAAGGTTATTTCTTGCTTTTTTATTTGGTATATTTAATTTATCGAAAAATCATCACAATTTTTCATCAAAGTTTTAAAAGAAGTTTTCAGAAAGTTCGGACTCATGCGATTCATCACACCAGGATACCATGAATACCAGGGTGTATATGAGTCCTCCGGTTTGCCTGGATGTTGTTGGACGCACACCTGAACAAATGTCGATAGCCATATACGAAAATATAAAGAGAAAATGCGATAGCAATAGAAAATGAACTGCAACACTCACATTCGGAAGTACTCTCGTGGCTCTCTCCCTATCTTTGTCTGCACTAGTACTATTAACATTGGTCAGAACGAGAAGATGGCTATTACTTTGTTGGACTGCGAGTATGAATGAAAATATCAAAAGTACGAACCGTGTACCTGTCAGAACATGGCAAATACTCCATTTTGTTTGTTATTTCACACATGTAAATATTCTTATTTACTCACCCACAGAAATTTCTGTCGATGTGTATTCCAAATGCGAAGGTAAAATGTCCGTCGTTGCTTCGGCGGATATATCCGATCAAACCCCCAGACCAGTACTGCTAGCCTAGTACAAAAACGGAATTTTTCCGGGATTCGTTGCTATAGCTTCTCGGTGACGGGTACCAGAATATCATATGGTCTGAGGAGGTTGGATCGAAATATGTAAAATAGTGACTTCTGGCTACGCAATGCAATACTACCGCTTCTGTGTTATAGTCCATCGGCACAGTTACTAGACCACAATCTAGTAACTAGGTAATACGATACCCTTGGTAAGAATTGTTTGTTAACCACTCTGCTCGACAAGATTTTGACATTTGACACATCCCTTGACTCGGCAGGGTGTTGTGGATCACGTCATAAAATTCGGGAATTTACATCAACTTTCAGGATTCAATTTTTTAAGAAAAAATAACGTTTACAGCTATTTTATAGAATAAGTTTATGGCAAATATTTTTAATTATAACTCGAGGTCGGTTAAACCACTTCAGATCACTGCAAAATTGGTACAATATAAGTATTTCTGCACCCTATCCAAAGGCAGTCCACTCAGATTAGCTAAAATTAAGTACATAAAGAACATTCTCGCTTGCTGAAAAGATGCATTCAGACGAAATAAAGACATTATCATTCCATCTCCATTGTTGTTTTTGGCATTATCCATACATAAGTACTTTAAAAATACAATCAAATTTGGACAAAATTTACACAAAATTGTGGCACTTCTTAGTGCTGACCGTTTACCCAAGTTTCATAATTCGATTCAAAAGTCGCGTTCAGCCGAATCGATACTTGAAATAAAATCGAGGTTGGCCAAAGGAGTCTGAATGAAAAAAAAAACCTTTTGATAATATTTCTCAGGATTTATATTTTATATTAAATGGAGAAATAAACGCAAAGCTTAATCAGGAGCTTAAGTTATTTTTAATAAGGTATAAGATTTACTTAAGTAGATATTTTAGCCGACTTCAAAAAGGAGGATGTTCATAATTCATTAAATACATAATTATGCATAAATCTGCTAAAATATTAGCTGAATTATTTTGTTTTGCGTAGACTTAAAATAATGAGGTCTAAGTTAAAATCCAAGATGGCGGTCGTGAAATTTTACAAAATATGCGTCATGGGTGTTGGTTCCTTGGTTTTGGGTTTATTTCGTGGTCACGAACCCATGACGCATCTTTTGTGAAATTTCACGACCGCCATCTTGGATTTTCACTTTGACCTCATTTTCGGCTTTAGCACCCCCGAAAACCATGGACATGACACCCATGACGAATATGTCGTTAAATTTAGCGGCCGCCATCTTGGATTTTCACTTCGACCTCAATTTCGGCATCACCACCCCCGAAAACCATGGATACGATACCCATAATGCATATGTTGTAAAATTTTGCGGCCGCCATCTTGGATTTTGATTGTAACAAACGGACGGACAGACGAACACACGCGTGATCCTATAAGGTTTCCGTTTTCATTTGGACGTACGCAACCCTAATCCAATGTTACAGCCCCAATCAAACTAATTAGATAAGTTAATTATTAATATTGATGCAAATAATTAGATGTTCTATTAAATGTAGGAAAAACGCGATGTACACCAATCTGAGATAAATGTATACTGTGCACGCTGCATCAAATTTTAAAAAAGTAGGTAACGCACCAAAATTAAAATTCTTAATTAAATTTAATATAAAATTTCAGAAAAAAAATTTAGGTAGGTACCATAGGTATAGTTCATTGGTAAGGACCAATGAAATATACCTATCGTAGATACACATTTTTTCTGTTGAGTCTTGAACTAGAAAACTATAAATAACAATTATTAACTGAGCTGTATAGCATAAATAATTAATATTTATTGTAATTTAAACTTAAATTCCATTTATATTAATTTTTACGAGTCGATATCTCATATGAATAATTTTAATTACTCGAATCGATTGAAATAAAAAAAATAATCGATTGACATAATCACAATCGCACATCAATGCATTAAAAAAAAAATTGGTTGACGATTTCTAAGAACACAAAATGAGTAGTGGTAATGAATATTCCGTGTTTTTAGACCCGTGTTTGTAATTTACACTAAGAATTGGGCATTTTATTGTTGTTTATTATATTTTGAATGACATTTGTCATGTTTTTTTTAATATCTAAATGTATTATAGTGATATTTGTGACAAACAAAAATGTAAACATGCACGGATTGGCGCGAAGTTTCGACTTTGGATATCAAAAACTTTATTACCACTACTAATTTATGTTAAACTATGGATGAAATCGACAAATAAATCAATTATGACTTATTTACTGCGCCTGTAGTGGAGCTTGGATGTCTAAAATCCACAATTTTTATGTTTTTTAGCCTCGACTACTATGGTCTTCAAAATGGCGATGATTGCATTTTCACACTTGGATTTTAAAACGGTGATTTTATATACTCGCGTGCTAAATCTAAAAGAGTGGATGGCTCTAACATTTAAACATTTTATCAAACTCTGTTACTTAATGCTCACACATGAGATTAGATGGCTACCATAATCAGTATTTACACTTATTGGTCAGGATGACGCATGCGCGAACTCCGGGGTCCAATTGGACCCACTACCGAGCCGGCGGAGGTTTCTGTGTTCGGGTCCAATTGGGGGCGCTTCCGAACTATACGGTTAATACCCATTCTTTATTACCACTGAATGCAACGCGTGACGCGACCGTAAATGAAAGAATCATAAAAAAGATTTTAATCATCTTTTTAGTTTCTTACTGTACCAGGGATGTATGGAATACATTGTAGCTATAATATATCTGTGAACTGTAGTCGAAATTAGTACCAAAATGCGGGAGTACAGACAGATTTAAATTAAATTGCTAAGTAAAAAGTTTAACGGCTAGCAACGGAATAAATGACATGAAAAGTTGAAAAAAAAGACTACAAAATCGTATTTTAATAGTATTTATATACTTGCCATCGATATGCTACGATGAAGTTAAAAGTAAAATTAACAAAATTATTTAAATTTATACGATTTGTGCATGAATCGGACTTGTCTAATAAATGCAAAATACCTACACGTAGAAAAAGTTGGCACTTCACCTCACAGAGAGTTTTTTTTTAACAAATAGAGCTTGAACAAGGGTACAATACTATAAGATCAGAATGTGAAGTCTAATTTGGCAGAGATTAGACGGTCATGTTGGCAACTTCACGGCATTGATACTAGTATGATTTTAATATTTTGTTAGCGCGCAATACTACCAGTTGCTACGGCGTAGCACTTTTACGGCTCCATGTGCTACGAGGTTCGTAGCAAATTGTGTGCATAGCATATTTATAAATCTGAGTATTACGATCCTTAAGATATTTTAAAACAATTTCTTGCTTGCTTTAATTATATTATATTATCTCTAGGACCGTGCGCACGGACTTTTTTTTCAGTTGTAATCCGCTGGTCTGTTCATGCGAGTTGGTGAGTTATTACGCGATTCTTCTTGTTATCTTTAGGAGGTAGGAATCTTTGAAAACATTAGTATTGCGTAAGTTTCCTTAATATTTTCATATCTGTATACTTAAAGTAGTCAAACATCTTCACATGTGATTGTTCTTGTTTTCTATATTATTTATTTATTTATATTATACTAAAGTGGAAAGATTTGATTGTTTGTTTATTTGTTTGCATTGAATAGGCTCCGAAACTACTAAACTGATTTGAAAAAATCTTTCACTGTTGGGAAGCATCACTATCCCTGGGTGATATAGACTATTTTATATTTTATAATATTATCAAAAAATTAGGGATCCGCAAAAATAATAATGCGAGCGAATCCGAATTGATTGGCAAATTCTAAATTTACGTTGGCGAAGCCGCGGGCGAAATCTAGTGTTTTATAAACATACGCATAATCCATTGCCAACAATAGATTTTAAAACTTTCATATTTACAACTTACTTCATGTTGTTGTTCTCCTTGTACTAACACGGCTGTAAAAGGCGCGGACTGCATTACAAAGCCTTATCTCTTCCTATAGTTTAAGAATAATCGTGCTCTTATTTATTTATGACATGCTTGTACTCGACGGGGTGTCATCCGTTCGCTCCGCCCATCAATGAGTTAGTTAGTACACGTGTTTTAAGTAATTAAAATTCTCCTTGTCTTATTTTATCCGAGTTCTGGGTATATCCGTACATGGAGGAATGAATTAGGTAATGAATGGCCTTTGAAAACCCTCACCTCAGCCACTTTATCTGTATCTATAATTAATAATTATAACAAATACCAACACTTTGCAATTTTTTTCTTTCTGAAGAACCTTATAAATAAGGGTAGGGTCTTCCTAAGCCTTTATGACGTAGATATTTGTACGGAACTCTCGGTGGACCAGTCCGACTGGCACTTGTTTTCTATAAGAAGCATTACCATCTATTACACGAGAACTAATCAAAAACATACTGGAATACAGTCTTGAACACGAGTGCCTTCTTGCAGAAGCAGTTGGGCTGATGAAGAAGTGTGATAATCGGGAGAGAGACGTGTTGGTCTGTGTGTCTGTCTGTAGCATTGTAGTTCCTAAAGAAACGGGACGATATCGTTCACATGGCTCTTGTTTATAATATATAAAGATCTGTACGTTTATTGATATAACCGTGAGCTGATGCTGCAGCATGTAATAGTGAGTGGGATGCTGAATCCTTCGGAAAATTTACAGCAGATTTGGCATATTTGGGCTCATAAGAATAGACTCAAGAAGAAAGTGTTTAATGGATGATGATTTAACCTTGATAATTTTACTAAAACAGGAGAAGAAGTTTGAATAACAAATCCATTCAGATTAAAAGTAATGTCGTGTGTTGTTGCACTAAATATCTTTTAACTTCTTAGATTTTTTTTTGTTATGGGGGTTTCTTAATGTTACAATAGTATACGATTGTTGTGACTTATTTTTTATAAAAAAAGGTGTAATGAACCATAGTAATTTAGTGTTCAGAGTACAGTTGTGATCATTAAACGAGCTGTGATTCATAAAATACGAACGTATTGTGGTCAAGTATAATAAAAAAAAACGATAAACGTGGCCACGTAATGGGCCCAAAGCTATAGAAAAAGAAGGGATTGTCTTAATTCATCGACTCGAGAAGAAGAAGATGTGTTTTAAGATATAAATCAACTATATAATTATCATGTATTGTTAATCTTTGAAAAAATCATAAGTCTAAAAAGCCTGGTGAGCAAGACCGGCGTCATCAACTACATAAATCAAATCGTTAATGGCTGGTTACGATCACTATCGCTTTTAATTTATTTTGTCCGAAAGAGCCAAGTGTGACTGCCTTGTTGGTCTAGTGGTCGCAAGCGCGGCTGCTGTGCATGAGGTCTTGGGTTCGATTCCCAGGTCGGGCAAAGTGTTATTGTGGGTTTTTGCATCAGGAATTTCTCAGTAGCAGCCTCGGAGTCTAGATTTGTGCCCGGTTGATGGCAATAGGCTCGCCCCCTAATACATGGGACTAAATACATAACTGGCGAAATGTGGGTGTACTAATGGGTACACCTCTACCTAACCCTTTGGGGATTACAGGCGTGATGTTATGTTATGAGCCAAGTGTTACTAGGAGTGCATAACGTGTAAGAGCAATCCTAACTAATATTATAAATGCGAAAGTAAGTTTGTTTGTTTGTTTGTTACCATTTTACGCCTAAGCCACTGAACCGATCATCCCGAAATTTTGCATATACATTGCCTGGTGTACAGGAACGAACATAGGGTACCTTTTATCCCGAAAAAAAGTACTGTTCCCGAGGGAAATCACAATAACCTACTTTTGGTGATAGATGGCGCCACATGTCTTTCGAATCATGTTCGAATTTTAAATTTAAGTACCTAATACATTTTGTGAGTTTTGAGTGTCGATGGACCAAGTTTCAACTAGGGTGTCATAAAATCGATTATTGATAATTCGGGGTCATTACAACCAACTTACGATTACACAAGAAAAAAAAGTACTAGGGTGTCAGAAAATGTAGGGTTCACTCATGCACTCAAGCCGAGTACAACCCGAATTGATTGGCAAATTCTAAATTGACGTGAGCGAAGCCGCGGGCGAAAGCTAGTACGCCAATAAAAGTTGATCCTTCTCGAGTTCCCGCGCTTTTGCCGATACCAACACACCCTTACAAGTATCACGTGTGCCACACCTCTGGGCGAGCCAAGGTAAGCATGACCAGAATACCATGGCTGATAACATCATTGAGACCTAGGTATTAATGTTCTGCCTCGGAATATCTAGATAAACTGGATGCACTACATACACAGGATTACAGACTGAAGTGTGCCAGGGTTCCTGCACCTAAGTGATACAAATAGATCGAGTGCTTCACACAACAGTGTCAGACTATGTTGGTCATGAAATAGCATTATGTTTATCAATTCCGCTTACCTACGTTAAGTGTACATTATGGTAGCGCATGCTTAGAGGTTATTTTAATTCATCATTAGGGACTTGGGACTTTTAGTAACGTCTCCACACGGTGGAAACATTACAAAAAGCGCGGCAATCCGAGAGGGATCAACTTATGTTTGTCGTTTTTCTGCATTCCTTGTATCATTTGGCACGTTTTGACGAACGTCAGTATCAGTAGAGGCATCTATCGCACATGGTTACAATAAGACTTTTTGTTATAGGTATTTGTTTTTGGTTAAAAAAAAATGATTTAATGTGTAGATGTTATATATTGTGTGTGATATATTGAAGTATGTGTGTGTGTTGCTAGGCTACCGCATCAGGTTAAAATACCTGAAATGATAGTATTTTTTTGTTTTTATAAGATACTAGCTGACCCGGCGAACTTCGTATCGCCTAACAGTTCAAATTGACTTTTAAGTATTATCACAAATCTTTTGTATGGGAGTATAGAAAATTGCAGTTTTTAGACTTTTTCAGGAAATTTTAAATTTTATTTTTATTTTTATAATTTTTCTCTCCGTAAGAACCATCCTCGTACTTCAAGATATATTTAAAAAAAGAATTAGGAAAATCGGTCCAACCGTTCTCGAGTTTTGCGCTTAGCAACACATTTAGCGATTCATTTTTATTATATAAATAATGTAAGAAAATATTTTCGACCCGCGCTGTCGCAGGGATATCAAAAGTTGCGAAATGTAACACAATTTAAGAAAAAGATTTAAAAAATGTTAGTTAAGCCAGCGCTAGCAAAGAAAGCGCCCAAAATTATTTAAAATTCTCGGATTTTCTGTACGCATGTGCACATTAATTCTGACCCTTCCAAAATATATTTTCTGAATGATAGTGAAAAGGGTATCAAAATTCATACCGTGGTATAATACGTAAGTGGACAGACGGAAACAGCGACTTAGCTTTATACAATTTAGCGATTAGAGAATAAATAATAAAACAAAGATCAGTCTCTACAATCATCAACTAATTGATAACACAATTTCTGCAACAATGACGGTGATTTATTTTCAGTGTTTTTTTTTTTGCTTTAAGTACTACGAAATCACTTTAAACTTATTCCGCCGTTTTGAAGGTTGAAAGTCACCAAGAACTATAATTATCTAGACAGTTCAAAACAAGTCGTTCACAATTTATTTTACTGTACTGTTGTTTGCACTTATAAGAATCCCATTAATATTATTTGGTGACTTAGTTTGATTGGCAGTATATGTAGTTTATTTATTTTTATATGAAAATAAAACAGTAATTTATTAAGAAACATACAAGATGAGAAGTAAATATACTACACCCCGTAAAATACAAAATTTATTAACATTCTGTTTACATCGTTCTGTTAACTTCTTGTTACTTATGCTATCCTGGTAATTCGCACGCGATTTTCGTAGTTATAGTTATGGACGTGTTTTGCCTATGACGTAAGTTATTGCTAAAAAGAGTAAACCGACAATCAAAAGTTGCTACTTTCTATCTTTCTCTCATTTTACTAAAGTTACAAGTACTTAGTCTAGACAGAGACAGCGAAAATGAAACAACCGTAATGCTGCCGATTGCCACACAATATAACCAACCCCATGTATCAAACATTCCATTCAGAAATTCTAACGTGTAGTGCTGGGGTGTATGTGTGAGTAAGATACATTCACAGGCGCTTTTGAATTATCAAAGAACCATTTTTCTTTTTAGGTGGTTCATAGAACCATTCAGTAAGAACATTAAAGCTATTTGCTCGTTCTAAAATAAACACTAAGTTTCTATAAAGATGAAACTTCATAAACACTCTTTAAGATCAGTAAAATATTACTTTAGGAACAACTTAGTAAGGAACTCTGTGCAGCCATATAGCTAGTGGAAGTGTTTGGGCTTTTTTGATACGTGTTTGATGAGTAGCTTCCGTATAATTATATTAGCTGTTGAAATTGTGACGATAGAGCGAGTAGACGAACATCGTACTATGTGAAGGCACGAAGTTAATATTCCATGTTTGGGATTTTTAAATAGAGTTTGATGTGTTGCCTGCAGCAGCAACATAGAGATAGTACAGATATAACAGCATCGTCACTTGGGAACTCATCGATAGCACATAGCATGTATTTTGCTACGTAGGTATGCTTTTCCTTATTACTTCAGTTATCACATTATGGATCTTATTACTCAATTACTGATGAATGAAAATTGTGTGGATCGAAGACCATTGACATATAAATCTACCTACAAGCCCATTCAAATTATGTTATCGTAAGCTTCTTATTAGGTATGTTATCCTGGTGATATGCACGCGAGCCGTTGCCATGGTCACGGATGGATGAGATCACTGTCAGCGAACTTCACAACATACAATTGAATACGGTAAACCGGTTTTAACTTATGGGCTCCCGGTATGAGAGTTGTAGATTTCACGCAAAATCATGCACAGTCAAAATCGCTATCACTCTAAATATTTATTGTATTGTAGCAAGAATTATAATTGAAAATGTTTTTTTTATTATTAGTACTTGTTGTATTTGAAACAAAATACCTATTATAAATATCAAAATTCAATTGGTTCGGCACGTATTTTAAGATTTTTGGTAAGTACTACCCGTTCACTTTAAGTTGGCCGTCGTGTCAAATCAAGTACCGAAGACAAAAAAATAATAATGAAGTTGTGTGTATGTTTAATGGTCCATAAAGTCAAAGTCAAATCATTTAATTCAATTAGGCCAATATAAGGCACTTTTGAACGTCATACACAAAAAAGGATTAAATCTAGTTGCCCCTTCCAAAAGTTAGTCCACAAGTTACTTCTTACAATCAATACCTGACATTTGTCCTTTCATTTTTTTTTCTATTTATAATTTAATTTTAATGTAATGATGGCCCTAAATTTTACAAACTATATTAATATTATGATCGTAGTAACACGCACAAAAAAGCAGAAAACACAAGGCACAAAACAGCTTTGTGCAATATTCAGAAAAATAAATGCATTTTTCTATTCTTCTGTTCTATTCTGTTCTATTCTGTTCTTTTCTGTTCTAAAAATAGATTCATCGCACCAGGCTACTATGAATATCAGGATGTTGGTCCCAGTGTTTTGTCTGGATGGTTTGACGCACACCTGAACAAATGTTCATCTGTATGTGTGCACTTGTGGGACAGTCAAATACCAATTTATATAAAGAGGAAATGCGATAGCAATAGAAAGGCAACTGCGACACTCACATTCATGCAGCGATCGCCACCGTAATACGTTTATTCTATATAATTGGGTCACCTTAATGAGTAAGAACATAATATTTCTGCTAAAGTGGCGGCGCATGTCGCTGCCTCCATTTTTCACCATTTCCTGAAAACTAAAAATAATATTACTATTATTTTAGTAATATAGATATATTACTGAAATAATATTAATATTATTTTTAGTCTTGGCATCATTGTAATAAAAAATGTGTTTTTGAAGGAATTATTTCTTTTGACAGCATTTCCCACACCGCCATTTTTGACGCTTTAAGTAATCAGCAAAATAATCCCACGTAATCTATTACGCATAATTTACAACAATAGCACAACTGCAATACAATTAGAAACCACAGGTCCAAAATTTAAAATTGAGAAAAGAGTCAAACAGGGCGACCCGCATCTCCTAAGTTGTTCAGTTGTTCCCTTGAAGGTATCTGCAGAAAGTTGGCAACCGATTGGGAGGAACGGGGCATTGGACTTGGCGAGACGAGACTGACCATTCTCCGTTTCACCGATGAAATTGTTCTCTTTTCTTCTTCAGCCACAGACCTCGAACGCATGCTACAAGATCTCAGCGATGCAAACCTTGAGGTTGGACTAAAGATGAATATGTCGAAAACCAAAGTCATGTCCAAAGTAACACCAAAAAGCGTAACAGAAGACGGGGAGACAATACAACATGTCCAGGAGTACCTTTACTTGGGCCAAGTACTCTCTTTCCAGGCGAGGCAAGACAAAGAAGTCGCAAGACGAACCGAGAATGCCTGGAAGAGCTACTGGTCCATAATATAGTTATTTAAAGGTGATTTGCTCATGACATTAAAACGCAAGCTCATGGACATTTGTGCATTCTCCCCGTCTTGGCATATGGCGCACAGACTTGGTCTTTGAC
The DNA here is from genome assembly GCA_949774945.1 of Hoplodrina ambigua. Taxonomy (NCBI): domain Eukaryota; kingdom Metazoa; phylum Arthropoda; class Insecta; order Lepidoptera; family Noctuidae; genus Hoplodrina; species Hoplodrina ambigua. The sequence goes on from OX458963.1 coordinate 5,368,403, forward strand.
TAATTCTCAGAAGTCCAAAAACAAGGTTTGCCAACGAACAATGAAGCGCAGTATACTAGGTGTTAAATTAATGGACCAAGTTCGAAACACGACTACGTAGCTTAAAACGTTGCTCAACCATAATGGGACTAGGCAGGACATGTCTACCGCATGTCGGACAAACGGTGGGCCTAAACAGCGCAGAACTGGTGCCCTGAAACAGGGAGTCGGGGCCGCGGCAAGCCACGAACGAGATCGTGGGACGAACTGGATGGATTTCTCCAAAACTGGAGGGATGAGCCACTTAATCGGGAAGGATGGAAGGAGTAGAGGGAGTCCTTTGCCCAGAAGTGGGACAGAATAGGCTAAAAATAAAAAAAAAACTTTTACCAATTATATTAATTTCACGTTTAAAGTCGGATTGAAATGAATTCAATCCATTATATATTTGAGTAAATCACCCGATTTACTTAAATATATAATGGATTGAACTAAACTGATTAATTGACGTGCACGTCGTGTTTACTATTGACAGAAGGACTGCATGAGTAAGAGTTCTTAAAGGCCATTCATTCCTCCTGGTTAGAGGGCGGGGTGTACGAAGCGCACCCCATCGAGGACTAGCATGGCATAAATGAATAGGAGCACGTTATATCTAAACCTTTTGCAAGCGATATATATAACTTTGTAGAGCCGCTCGCACCTTTTACATTCGTGTTTGTACAAGGAGAACAACAAGATAAAGGGGTGGTTTAAAAGAAGTTGTCAACGGATTATGCGTGCGTTTACAAAACTAGCGATCCGCCCCGGCTACGCACGGGTGCGTGCGAAGCCGGGGCAGAACGCTGCTACTGAAAAATTCCTGATAGAAAAACCCAGTAACACTTTGCCTTTTAGGAATTGAACCCAAGACCTCATTCTCAGCAGTTTACAACCACTGAACCAACAAGACAGTCTTCAAATTTTTCACTCTTTATAATATTAGTGATATATATAGACTAGTGTAGAAAAGTACCAACTCATGAGTAGATATTTAAATACTCTTCAGGTACACAGATATAAAGATAATTCATTATAAGTTTATTTTTATATAAAAAATGCTATCCACAAACTACGTAGATGTCCTTGCAATTTGCTATGAGGCGCGTAGCATTTGTAGCCGTAGAAGTACTACGGCGTAGCATGAGTTCGTTTTTAAGATTCTATTTTATCATTTTGTCGCCGTCATTAATGTATACCCATGCCAAATTACAGCTTTCTAGTATTAACCGCAGGCGGACAGACAGACCAACATGGCAAAACTATCCTAAGGACTCCTTTTTGACTACCGACCTCTGAAAAGGAGCACGCAGTTTAGCAGTCGTGGACAAAAGTTATGTAGATTTAAAAAGTTGATTTTGTGACTACGGGTAAGGTAGTTCAATGATAATTATAAATACGTGAATCAGGAGGTAATAATGGTAACACCACCTGATGCGTCTTCTAATTGTGATACAATAACAGTTATTAATTGTTATAGGAGCACTCGTGTGGGGCAAACTCAAAATGAACGAACATCAAGATCAATTTGATTGACAGTTCCATTGGTTTTACAATTGGGTTTTTGAATCATTTTTTTTTGGGATAGGTATATGGAAAGATTTTAGATAAGTTTTAATTTTTTTTTGCAATAGCTCAATGTTATTTTAAAATAATAATTTACTTTACAATCCAGTACAGAAAACACCCGAATAAACACGAGCGCGTGTGACGTCATGATAACAATAATGCCCGATGAAGGAACTAACCATTATTACGTGACAACTATGGGGCGCCGTCATTGCGCACCATAGTTGTATGTAGCGCGTTTTTATTCACGTGATATTTTTTTAAATTTTAACTATTTTAAATTGTTTATAATTAATTGTTTTTTTTTAAGTATTTTGCCTTAAGTACATGTATTTTTAATAATAAAGTTTTTAAATACAAAAAATAAAATAACATACAAAGTTGATGCGACAGAAGGGCTTTCCTTTAAACTGCCTATACTAGGTACCAATTTCAAGCTCTGTCCCAAAAATCAATTAAATAAAAGCAGTAGTTTAGTCGCAAATGATGTTTTGAGTTTTTGCCCCGATTGAACACGATGTATCTAACCTAACCTAACCTACCAGCTGATAATGTCTATACGCATAGGTCATGCACCTACGTTGGCGCTTTTATACCTAGGTATCTAAGGTCAGTTAAATTTATTTACAAAGGGTGTTTGCGTTTTACTCTGATTTGTAAGCTATTCAGTTTGTTTGAAAAAAAAGCTCATTTTTATTTATATTTTATTTTATGCCGTATCAAAATAATACTAAACACGTAAAGTATACGTAAGTAGTATAATTTAATGCCCCTCCGTCATATCAACTCTGTATTTTTTTTTCAAATTTCCCATTATAATAATAAATCATAAAATTATGACTAATTTTCTATAACTGCTTTGAGAAAAGTTTGTGATTTTGTAAATTGTTTTATAACATTCTTTACTTTACAAAAATATAATTGTTATTATTTAATTTAAAATTATATATTTATAATAAACGTTGATATAAGGCGAACTTAACTTCCTTTCTCGCTTTTTTATGCACTTCATATCAATGTATTTATTTCTTGAACCGAAGATATTGTCACTAACGTTATTAACAAACTAATTAATGTAGGTATCTGAGTGTTATACCTTACGCAGTCATAGATGCCTAAATCTATAACCTCCTTTTTTTAGATGTCATCTAGATACTTATATCTAGAGGTGATCTAAATAAAGGAGGTCTTATATGAAGTAAAGGTAGAACAACAATAACATTTTTATACTTTAATTAATAATGAGGCAATTAAAATACGTCTTTAAAGAATTACAAAAGAATGCGAACGTTAAACTGAAATCAATGCCCTCTACGTACCTAGAGTGTATTCCTGGCCTTCAAAAGGCTTTAGGCGTGCGTTAGTAGTTCCATGTCTGTCCGCAGCTGCACCCGTTTATTTTGAAGTGCGTCGGGCGCTGCTGTCGCAGAATGCACTTAAAGGGACGAAACAGGACGCAAATTTGGATACAATTTGAAGTGGCACATTAGCTCAGCTGGGTGTTATAGAGCATCGCGCAACCGAGTCGTGAAGGTCGTGGGTTCGAGTCCCACATGTGCCCAACCCCCTTTTGTACTTGAAACTTTTTAACATGACCTTAATTTATTGCAATAATTTACTGTCTTATTCAGCGCGCTATTGATCTGGGCCAAGACGTTCGATACCATGGCAACGGTTGAAATGCAATTAACATACACAATGAGAAGATTTACCAATAAAAATCCGTTACCTTCATATTTTTTTAAAGAAAATACAGTTATTAAGATATATAAGATAGATATACAGGGCCAAACGCCTGGTTTTAAACGTTAAACGTTTTAACGGGATACCATGGCCCCGGAACATAAAGGTCAACAGAAGGAACAGGGACTTTTTTAGTGGGTAAAAGTCTAACAGCCCCTTCCGCCCCTTCCAGGGAGGAAGAAGTCATTTGTTTTTTGTTTTTCATTTGTTTTTCATTTAACAACTTAAAAAACAGAGATACAATACATAGGTATTTTTTCATTCTTAAAAATAAAAAGCTCTTTCAATATTTTTGTTCCTCAGATGGTGAATTTTTATACATTAGTAGTAATTTTTCTCAAGTGAGATGCGTGCTCCTCCTATTTACACACAGAGAGGAAAATAATGTTAGTTTTGGAGGCTTTGGTTCTGTTTGCTAATATGTATTGCCACCGACTTCCGAAAATAAAACTATTTTCCACTTTGTGATTTATGAAGACGGTCGTCTCTTTTGTTTAAAAAAGGCTTTTCTTTTGAAGTCGGTTAAAAATAAATAAACTTGACGTCTAAATGATCCTACGTTGTATCTGGCCCACGTGGACAGCGAATGTGAAGGTAGCTAGCAACTCTCAATACCGGGAGCACATAAGTGAAAACGGTTGTACGGTATACAATATTCAACAGTTTGAAAGTGGACTGTTCAGAACATTCGTAGCCGTAACATTCGCACTCCTCGCGAGCATATCACCAGGACAACATACCTAGTAAGGAGGTTACAACAACAGAACTTCAAATTAATATTTGTACTAATTAACTTACTTGAAATACAGTTATTAAATAAAAGACATGCTCTAAATAATTATTTTTTAATCTATTTTCGTTTATTACTTATTATGATTATTACTATTTTTGTTTTACTGATGATTATTCTTTCTACAGTAGATACTAGGTAGTGATTTTGCTCAAGTAAGTCGCGTATTGTGTTCAGAAAATAGGTAAACCATGACATTTAGAAGAGTAACGCGTTGTATCTAGTCCACGTGGACTGCTCCACAATACGCCTGCGTGAAATGAGAAGGAAGATGCTGTACAATTCTCAATACCGGGAGCCCATAAGCCAAAACTACAGTTTACTACTTTCAGTTGTGAAGCTCCCTGAAAGTGGACTCGTCAAGCCAAAACAACCGTCACCATAGCAACGACTCGCGTGCGGCTCGTGTGCTAAGAAGTTTACGATAACACAAATTAAATATAAGTAGTTGCCTCAGTGGTTCAAATGCCAGAATCCAGAGTGCAACCACTTCTAGTTCCCGGCTGACGAAGACTTGTGGTCCAGCATCCCATACATGACCTGAGAAGGTCACAAACATAAATAATAAATAGGCTCTTTTTTATTTCGTCTTACCTGATAGAAAATGGCCACGTCTATGAGAAGTTCATTGCTACTAAGAGTTCTCATCTTACATCCATTCTGAGAAGGAGCCATAATACGAGTATTATTCCTCTTGATGTTGAACTTCGGAATGGATGTTAGTATCATAGATTGTCGAAAGATAAGGTATCAGCCGATAATTTGTCAAGTTCGTGGTACTGTCAGACTTACGAAGTGAATTCTGGAACTATTTATAATTATAATTATAGTCATTATCCAATTATAATTATAGTATTTAAGAACGACATTAATAATAATTATTCACTCGAATATCTGGTTTACGAAACGCATAAATCTTAGACAAGTGCTTCCACTCCTGAAGACTAAAAAAATTGTTAGTTTACGAATGATGTAGCAGCTTGTCATATGTATTTTTACTGCTTTTTGATGTAGTCTCCGTTCCTTTCTAAGCACCGTCGCATGCGATGGAGCCATTGTCTGTAGCAGTGGGCCCACTCTTCTCTAAGGATCTGTTCCACGCCATTTTCAAACGCAAGCTATACCAAGTCTTTATGTAAAATTATTTCATGGGCTTCCTGATATCACTTCACTAATAAATGCATTACATGTCAAGCCCCCGGCTGACTTACCGGTAAGTCAGAACAATATAAAATCAATTGTGTCGCATTACGTGGGACTTGAGTGATTAAACTACACCAAACATGCAAAAGAGTCATGTTTGGACTGGATACCATCGACAGTTGTACATTAATATAAGATAACATCACGCCCGTAATCCCCCTAGGGTTAGGCGGAGGTGTACCCATTAGTACACACAGTCTGGCAGTTTTGTTTAAGCCCCATGTAATAGGGCGCGAACGTAATGCCATCAACCGGGTTTAAATCCAGACTCCGCAGCTCCTACTGAGAAATTACTGATGGAAAACTTCAATAACACTTTGCCCGACCTTGGATTCTAAAACTTACATGTATACCGAAATAATATGGCGTCTCATTACAAGATATTGAAAATCTTGCAAATTAATTATATTTCAGTCATAACGTCAATATTGCTACCACCACGTAGCCCTCGTAACAGGGATACGCAAATATATCTACTTACAATTTGAAGTGCTATTTGCAGATGCTATGTGCAGGTCACACTAACTGCGTTGTTGTTGCTATGGAAACCATTGAGACGCGCCATGTGCTCGGGAGGCAGTATTGATCCATCCAGACAGAACAAATTTTAAGCACTAGGCTTTCATGTATATGTAAGAGGTAGTATCTCAATACCGAGATTCTAAGGGTGCATTTATCTGCCAGGGCTGCAAATTTCGTTCAAAAGAGTCACCATGGAACGCAAAGGGCATTAGGAGGGCATTCGGAGGAACACGAATGGGTTTTAGTCAGTAAGAGTTTGACACTTCCTTCCACTCCGCCCGGAGCGGAATAGTCATTGATGATTTCCCGTCCTTCAAAAAGTTTAACGTTTTTGTGTCATGATGTTATAATGGCCCTGTTGTTAAGGAGACCGCTTTTTAGTAAAACTGCAAGTTTTGAAATCATCTTAATATTTCTTGTAACATACTTGCTCGTAAAAGGTATCTTATTGCACGGCGTTCAGGGACACAGTGCGGTTTAATATTTGTTAAATCTCAGTAAGTATCATTATTTATTTTTTTAGATGAAATCCATATCAGAGACGGTCGATCGATGTGTACAGAGCCTAATTCCCCCACTACTGTTTCGCTTGTTACTTATCTGTACGGATGTATGTTTGCACCTAGATTCAAGCGCGAACACAGTTGGAAGCTCAGACGGGTCTGCGGGCTCGGCCGTGATGCCAAGCTCGCTCTCCCGTCTTATAAAACATTAAGTAATGAAACAATACATAAGTATTACATAAGTATTGAACACACTTGTGAATATAAATATTTTGAAATCATATGCTCGCGACTTATACAAAAGCTTGAAAAATGATAAAAATCACACTGCGGGTACGCTCACAGAGGGTTACAGTTATTTTTCCTATATGTAATGTGTTAATTTGGAATTGCCTGTGTGTCTATCCAGGTTCAGTTAGCAATTGGGTAAAGTAGGTTTCATTGATTACCAAATGTCCAAAATTCAACAACATTCAAACTTCCACATTTTAGGTATAGTTGATTATTGATACACCAGTGCGTTTTTTTTAAATTTAGACAGACTTTTGATTGTTTTATTCTACAATATTTTGTGAATAATAAAATTGAACTTAGTATGTGTAAGTATATAATATCACCAAATAATTGAATTTTTAAATAAATTGAGATGATTTTGTGCTATTTAGTGCGGTCAAATTAGACCTAAAAATAGGAGTGAGGTTACAATAATTCACACCCAGCTGAAAATTGGTAGGATTGTTCAGAACACCATCATAAACGAGACCTAAAAAGTCCTCATCGATCCGACCCCTGCAATTTTTTTATTGTGAGTCAAAGTTCACAAAAATGGTTTTTTTGCGATTTTTAGCTTAACGGTAAGTTTTGTCATAAAATTACTTTAGACAAAATTGTACTTAAGTTAGAAAATAACGGGTTTCCCTCATAAACATAATTATATCCCCCCAATGAAACAGTGCAGTAGGCACGATACAAATACACTCCTCGAACTAAACCCAAGTTCAATGTCAAGTTTCAACAGCATATTGATTTTCCGGTCCGGTGTGACGTTGTATCGACTACGAAAATTGTGACGTCAGACAAACTCAACCATCACCCCTAGTATACGAATGACGCGATATAAGATATGTAAGAGACGGAACTATGTTGCCATCCCTTTCACACGATTCGTCAAAATAATTTTTATTTTCCAAATGGGTGAGTAAATGAAACTGAATTGTACTAGACTAACTAGTTCCTACTTATCAAACTATTTATCTTCTTCTTCTATCTTTTAACTTTGTGTCTATCTATATAAATAAAAATAAATGGCTAAATATGAGTGATGCTAAGCGCTAAACAACGTCTGGAATGATTCTAATTTGTTTTGTTCGTAGTTTTTTGGACAAGGTTTACATGATGTTTTGAAAGATCCACCAGATAAGTCGGGAATCTGCTCCAGTGCAAAGCTGGGGCAGTTCGCTAGTCGATAACTATTAACAATTAAAAGGAAACAGTACAAGAAGTTCATAAAGGCTGGTATATGAAAACCATGTGATGATATCAAACAGTTTGAATGGTCCAAGTGCAGTACTTAATATGCGCGCCTTAACTTATATTGATGCTTTAAACAAAAGTCCGTGAACCATCAAGAGCTGATTTGTTTTATTACCTTGATGTTAAATACTCTAAATTATCAATTGAATACAATTTCGAATACATTTTGAAGAACACCGTTAATTGTATCCAAAACATGAACACACGAATGTTCCTGAAACAAATGAGAAAAAACATTGCAAGTTAAAAAAAAAACTTGTAAAAGGCTTTTTATCATCCGTCTTTAAGTTGTTACCTTATTTTTTTGCCTTATCTATTAAGAAACGGTAACACTAACTAAATAATTTAATTAACCCTGTCATCTTCAGTACAATAACCAAATTACAATGCGTTTATTGTGTGATAATTAGGGGTTCCATTGTCTCCCTCAGAAAGTCTACGTCAGATCTTCTCAAAATGAATATGGGACAATCCCAAAAAAAAAACTTAAAAAAAATAATTTTTAAAATCGGGCTGCAATCGACTTAGATTTCGACGAAAATACACACAGAAGAAAATAGAACCTCCTTCTTTTTTAAGTCGGCCAAGTGGAAAAAGTCGAGAAATTGAATTTAGCGCGACAGTTGCAGCAATTACAGCTGTCGACACACATTATCGATAAATTGAAGAACTCTCTTAGGAAAATCAGGTTTTCAAAGTGATACAATGTTATAATTTACATAGGACTTCATTTATTACTATTTCAATAGTTATCAATTAAAAAAATAATAGGTAAAAGTACGTAATGTAATGAACAAATACATGCATGTAATAAAAGCACAGTACCTAAGCGAAAACCCCCGTCGCTTCCACTTTAACACAAAATTATAAAAAGGCAAAACCATGCGGTTTAGTCAGGCAGTCCATCCAGTCAGTCAATCTATTCATTCAATCAGTCAGTGCAATTCATATAACACTTTTACTATGGTTAAATGTACAGATTCTGTAAAAGTGTTCTTTTGAGTGTAAAATTTCAGTGTAATAAATTGTGTTCTTTAGCAATATTAAAGGGTTTTTTTTAAGGACCCACGGGACGCCATCCTGACAAATTTAGGGTCAGAAGTAGTATCCCAGGAAAATCGCCGAGTACTGGGATCTATATAGGTGTAGGCGACGCAAATTCATTCCACTCGTCTGCATCATTATATTTGTTGGTTCCGTGGTCAAGAAGTCCTTTTGTAAAGCGGCCGACGATAAGCCTTGGGTTGTCCAAAAGCCTTAGCCCGCGCTGCGTAACTCCAAGTGGCCGACGATAAGCCTTGGGTTGTCTAAAAGCCTAAGCCCGCGCTGCGTAACTCCAAGTGGCCGACGATAAGCGTTGGGTTGTCCAAAATCCTAAGCCCGCGCTGCGTAGCACCAAGTGGCCGACGATAAGCCTTGGGTTGTCTAAAAGCCTAAGCCCGCGCTGCGTAACTCCAAGTGGCCGACGATAAGCCTTGGGTTGTCCAAAAGCCTAAGCCCGCGCTGCGTAACTCCAAGTGGCCGACGATAAGCCTTGGGTTGTCCAAAAGCCTAAGTCCGCGCTGCGTAACTCCAAGTGGCCGACGATAAGCCTTGGGTTGTCCAAAAGCCTAAGACCGCGCTGCGTAACTCCCAAGTGGCCGACGATAAGCCTTGGCCTTGCAAAATGCATGTTGCCCACACGGTCTTACGCCGCCACTGCACGTGAGCGAAGCTGCGGGCACAGCTAGTTATTTAAATATTAGTATTCGTAGTATTAGTATTATTAGTTAAAAAATATTTAATAAAAAGATTCACACACAAATTCATTTTACGAAAAAACATCAAATACACAAGATTAGGCTCAGAAATGCGAACGACATACAACTATATTACTCATTACGGACCAACTAAGGCAAAAAAATGTAATGTACGAAGGTGCGGAATTATATAATAAATTACCAAATAAAAAATGCAAAATCAAAATCTTTAAACAACATCTAAAGCTACATATTTTAAATAACGCCCGCGCACCGTAGTACATGCCACTTCCAGTTGCGCATGTTCCGTGTATGTTTACGTTTTGGCTGTGTTAAGTTATTACCTTACACTTGTAAAATATTTCTGATAGGTTGTAAAAAAGCTTGCCAGGAAAGGGCGTAAGTTTTTAAGAATAAATAAATTAATATTTTAATATTAGTTTTACAACATTCCTCATGTAAGTGATTATTTCACGTTTATCATTTCTTATGGGAAATAAACATATCAAACCTCAAAATTCATTATATTTACGTTTGAAAAAAATATTTTTTAGCATTTAAAATGCAATGGGGGATCAACTTCTTTTTTCTCTTTGTTATCTTTGTAGATTGATCGTCGTAACAATTCCACTGTAAATTTCGCCTACAGTGAGCTTTATAATGTCCAATTTGTATTCCAAGTGATGGAGGAGTAAATTCTATTATTGACAATAATTGAAATTCAGTGTTATGCAATAACAGATGGAACGGTGGATCATCTACTGAAATATATTCATTTGTATGAAATTCAAACGCAATGAGGTCTCGTAAGGCTAGAGTAAATGATTTAATACCATGACAGTTATGTCGACGGCATTGTGTAATTTCCCCACAATTAATGAGTCTATTTGCGGCTTGTTGTAACTCGTTAACAGTTTTATTAACGTCTATATGTAAAACAGGTATTTTCTGCTGAACATTATTGATCGGACATTCTAATTGCGTGCAATGTTCTTTTTCGTCCGCACTATATATGCAATCAATTAATATGCGTTCAAACACATTATTGACATTAGACTCGCAACTAATCTCCACAGTATTAGCTTGTTCAACTTTCTTGACTTGAGCTAATTCTGATCTAACTTTGTACACTTCTTCTGTATCTTTCTCAGTCATTAGCCTAATAAGTTTACAAAATAAATGTTTGCTTTCCTGTATTGTTCTACTTATACGGTAACCATCGACATATGCTACAGCCAAAGCTTGACATAAAGAATCAATGGCGCATGTGTTTCTTAAAATAATTGTTTTGTCTCCAATCTGTAATCTGCTTCCGTTTATTTGTTTAGTTATTTATTTAGTTAAACAAAAGCACAGTTGGGTTTAATTTTTTCTTTCTTTTTTTAACGTCTTTTCCTTTTCCTCCTCCCCCTCCAATTTTCGATAAAGGTCGGATTTTCATCAAAAATTGAATCGTCAGTAAACTCTTCCTTTCTATGTACCTTTCTTTTCTCAACTAAAGCTTTAGAGTCCTTTTTGATTATGTCTTTAGAAATATTAATCTTGACCTTTCCTTGTTGAGCCAATTTATTAGAAGCAACTTTAATCTCTCCTTTTAAGAATTCTAAATGTTTGGATATGAATTCGTCTGTCCGCAGTCTGTGAGATTTTGTGCTCATTTGTAATAAAAGCGTTTTAATGTTTTAAAATCGGCCTCTACATTTCAGGAAGATGGTGTGGTGATGTTAGAATCATAAGTATTAATAATTTTTCTGTGTCAATTTTGTTATTAAACCATTTATAGAATGAATATAAATGATTTTCTGTATTTTTTTGGTAATTTTTAATAGAATGTCCGTATTCTAACACATCTTCAAACATTAACTTTTGGTCATTTTTAGGAGTATCAAGTAATTTATCCTTAATTTCTATTTCATTGTCCGAAGTCTGAAACAGCTGATCATCATCAGCATCATCAACCTAGCGTGTCTCCCGGTTGCTCGTCCCGCCTAGCGCGGGAGAACCCAGGGTCCGCTTTCCTGCTTAGTCTTCTCCACTTTGCACGGTCTTCGGCATCCTGTTTGGTTAGTCCGTTGGCACGCATGTCATCCTGCACGACATCAAGCCAGCGTTTCTTGGGCCGTCCCCTACTTCTGGCGCCAGGCAACGTCATGTTGAGGCATTTGTTTCCCACGTAACCTACCGGGCGTCGCAAGACGTGGCCATACCACCGAAGGCGACTTTCTTGCAGCTTGTCAGCTATGTCACGGACACAGAGGCGAAGTCTGAAACAGCTGATCCAGTGACTTTAATCGATTTTTAACTGTAGAGCATCTAGAAGGGGTGTTATTTTTGTCTAATCCATTATGTTCATTTAAACAAACTGTAATTATATCTGCCAAAATATCTTTAGATTTTTCATAATTTTCACATTTTTTTAACTCAAATAAACATTTAATATAAAAACATCTTACTCTGCTATCAACATGTTTAAAACATGACTGATTAAATAATATTTTGACAAAATGACTGGTGTCTATTCTTATGTAACAATCGTCACTAATTTTCTCTTGTTCCAGTTTTCTGTACGACTCTTCGACATAATTTTTTGTCGAGTTATGTTTCGTAAATGCTTTCACACAAGCGCCAATTAGTGCCGAAGAATCGTCAACATGGACCTCATCTGGTTTTGGATTGCATGCTTGCCAAGCTTCTAACCATTTGTATATTGTCCCCATAGATTGATTCTCCGACAACATCTGTGTAATTGGGACGCTACTTTCATTTTCGATTGTCTTCATGACACATACATAAATGAAGATGTGTTTAGTTACTTTGATTGTATTTGTTGGACCAAATGATTTGAAGATACTACCGGTGTCATCCAGACTAAGAATTAACTTGCCAGTTTTCTTAAATAGTTTATAATAATTATCTTGGCAAGGATCCCAATAATACACATAAAAAGGATAAACTGAAATATACATAATAGCTTCTCTATAAGGTGATATTAGTGTTTAGCCATAGTGAAATAATTTGATTTTGATCATAATATGAAGTCTTGTTTTCTTCATATTTTATTTGGCGGAGGCAACCAAGTGTTGGTAAATGTGCAGGCTCAGCATCACCAGAATTCATTATTTTATTGGCCATTCTGTTGCGGTATGAAACAGCCGCGACATGCTTTAGGTCATCAGAAATTTCTGTTCTTTTCTGTAGGTGATAGTTTTATTTTTTTGGTTAAAGAATGAACAAAATGTTTATTGTAATTTGCTATGATGCATTTGCATCGGGCAATTTTATTGGTAAGCCAGCTAATTGTACTGATGCTTGGGTAAAAGATTCTTTAATCTGAAAACGGTCTCTGCTCCTTTATTTAATGAAATGCGTTTAGAAATGGGTTGCATACGGTCCCACTAGTATGCGTCAATCATGAAAAAGTAAGATAAAGTTTCTTCCTTTATTCCATCGGTGTATTTAGAAACTATTGGTTTTGGTTCTTGATTACGACAAGTCTCAAGATCATCAGAATTTGTAAAAAAGTAGTCAAAATTCTTCTTTAAAGAAAGGAAAAGTGCCTGTTTCCTTATCTTATTTGATAATATTTCTGTAAATAATGGATCGGTAGATTGTGGCAAACTGGACTTACATGAAAAATATTTTTTGAATTGCAAGAAGACATTTTTTGCTCATCTAATGGCATTATAAATTTTCGTCCCCTTTTCATTATCACAAAATCAGAAACCACAAACGTAAGTAGGTAAAAAATTTTACTATTGTGCAAATAAGTTTAACTGCTGTTGTACGAAATAAAATTTAATACAACAGCCATAATGTAAGAGACAATTTCTGACAGAAGAAAACAAAAGAGGAAAAAAAAAATTTTTTTTCAGCCAGTAATATTTACACATAAAAACTCCTTTTAAGCCTGGCCGCATACAGGCCACCATACCTCGACCGCAAAACGCCGCCACCAACGTTTTTCCAGTAGTTTTTTCATAATTTTCAACCGACTTCAAAAAGGTAGAGGTTTGAATTCGGCGGCATGTTTTTTTTTTTACAAGCTTTTATTTATTTTCACTTGTGTGTTTGCTATCACAACTTAAAAGCTAAATTTTATCCACTTCCCGAGCTCAAATTGAGCTGAAATCTTGCATGCATGTCGTCATCGGGGAACATTTTAATATTATTTTGACATGGAGTTGATCTGATGATGAAGCTGGAAGATGGCCATAGGAACCCGGTAATAAAAGGACACTATTAACCCATCGAGTTTCGGCTCATTTGATTTGTCTTGACGAGTACTTTGATCCTAGATGGTAACCAAGGTCTGATTATATAGCTGGAAAGTGGCCATAGAAACTCCGTAATACAAAGGCCATCGAGTTTGGGCTTGTTTGATTCGTCTTGACGAGTACTTTGGTCCTAGATGGTACCCAGGGTCTGATGAAGAAGCTGGAAGGTGGCCATAGGAACTTGGTAAAAAAATGAAGCAACCTCATCGAATTTGGGCTTGTTTGATTCGTCTTGACGAGTATTCTGGTCCTAGATAATATCCATATGTAACTCCATTAAAGGGAAAATAAGTTCATTGAAAACTAATTTACACAATATTTTACCATAAGTTAAAAGTCCTTATAATATAATAAATGTAAGTTATCTACATTAATATTATAAAGAGGAAAAATTTGTATTTTTGTTTGTAATGGATAAACTCAAAAACTGCTGGACCGATTTTAAAAATTTATTAGAAAGCTACATTATCTGCAAGTAACATATAGGCTATATTTTATTGTATTTTTGCGCGGACGAATTTGCGGGCAAAAGCTAGTAATATTATAAAGAGGAAAGTTTTTTGTTTGTACCGATTTGTTTCATTATTTTACCAATAGAAAGCTAAATTTTCAGGAAGTAAAAATTATTCTATATTTCATTTTCAAAATGTGTAAATTGCATTACCGTACTTTTTTGTGACGACCTTGTAATAAAAGAAACTGTTGCCTTTCCCAATCATCAGGCGCTTCGGAGTTTAAATGTTTTTAAAAAGCTATATTTTTTTAACTGTTAGTACTTATGCAATTATTGATACAACAAACTTTTAAAAATTCTGCGTCCTTTATGCTGAACACGGAGGCCCAATATCCAATTCTGCTGGACTGTTTTGTCTGGTGGCAAGCGCTATTTTTGAGTGTGATTTCCTGGATTCGATTTCTAGGTTGGGCTAAGTGTTATTGGGTTTTTCCCAGTAGCATACTCATTAAACATTCCTACCGAAATGTGGATACTACACATACTTCTGTATACCCCTTTAGGCATAGACTTCCAGCCACCTGGCCACCGTTCCGGGCCACGGATGCTGAAAGTCTGGCTCCGCTCACTGAGCTCTCTGTTAGTAAAGTGACAACAAGGAAGGGGGAGCACAGGTACTAATGACCTTCACGCATGCGCCAACCGGTGAACCTAGAGCAGGGGTTTCCAAACTTATTTTGTCTACTGCCTACTTTGAAAATGAATGATTTTCCAGCGCCCCCATTTTTTCACCTATTTAAAAACCGCCTAGTAGATGAAATTACAAATCACTCCCCAGGGTTCTACACAACGCCCCAATTTTTTTTCAACCGACTTTAAAAAGGAGGAGTTTCTCAATTCGACGCGTATGTTTTTTTTTATTTTTTTTTATATATGTTCTACGATTACTCCGCCAATTATGAATCGATTTGGATGATTATTTTTTTGTTTGAAAGAGTATAGTTCCGAATAGGTCCCAAAGAAATATTGTCATGATCTGATGATGAACTTTGGAGTTATGGAACGGAACTCCTTATAAAATTACAACAGAACCGCCGTAACAAGAAAAATTGCTTTGTTTATACGTGTAGTCGATGACTGACTGAAGGAAATGGGGAGGGGGTACGTCAACTCCCCTCCTACCACTTTCCAAAATTAAATATATCGTGTGAGGTATTGTTTGAAAGGGCTTTATGTAAGGATTTCAAACATTAACACACAAGCACTAAAAAGTGAAAAATAAAAAGCTCTTTTACAAAAAAAGTTGACCGCCTTCAAAAACTACAAAATTAAAAATAACTAGCTTGGAAGTCGGTGGCAATACCTATATAACAAGAAACAAAACCAAAGCCGCCGACCTCCAAGCGAAAGTTATTTTTAATTTTGTAGTTTTTGAAGGCGGTCATCTTTTTTTTGAAAAAAAGCTTTTTCTTGGTTTCTTACCGCCCCCCTTTAGGCCTGCAGCGCCCACAAGAGAGCATTATCGCCCACTTTGGGAAAGGCTGACCTAGAGGTTGGGGCTCGTACAGTATACCTATTTTTAATCTAGATATAACATAGCTTCACGTGGGTACGAGATGGCATTTATGAACATAGTGCTGTATCCTTTTTACTTAGGCTCAAGTCTGTTGCGTGATTGACCAGGTATATTGCTGTCACTCTCGTGTCCAATACTAAATGTATGTGTGCGTCAAGTCTAACTTAGCGCACCCCTTGCTGAGGGGTGATTATAGTTCTACTAAATCTGAATGCACGTAACGAAATATTAAACTAACGTAAAATGTACTGATTTCGACATATTCCTTCACCAGCAGCGCCACTTGCACTCGCATTAAGTTCAAGTCGGATTATAGGGGTTGGGGATATGTATCAATTTTATTCGAAAGGCCTCTAGTTTATTATGCGCTCCTGGTATGAATAGACGACCTGCGTGTTTCATCTTTCATGGTATCACTGCCGGTTTCGTGTGGGACATAGCGTAATGATAACTGTTTTAGCGATATAGTATATAGTTTTTTAATTTGTGGTACATTTAGTAATTTTTATTTTAAGTAAATCCTCTGCACATTCATTTAATTTTATTATTGAATTATGTTCTGGGTTGTGGAGGTCAGATAGGCAGTCGCTCCATGTAAATGATTTGACTTTGACTTTGTCTGTATCAATTTTATTTTGAAGTGTCGATCTCCTGACCGTGCTGCACACCTAGTAGAAATAGACTACGGCTCGTAGCTTTTACCTACGGACCGTTCCCATAACTTACTGATCGTTCGTTACCTAAGTACTTGCACTTAAATGCATTTATTATGCATGGTTAAATTAAAGAATTATTATAATATGTAAAAAAATAATTGTTTGTCAAAAATGATGACTTATGGTAACTTTAGGGATTATTAATTTGTAGTACTTTTAGTAACTTTTATTTAAGTACATCGTCTTTACATTCGTTTAATTTAATTATTTAATTAATGTCCCAAAATAAATTATTGGAGGTTTCTTGCTCTTTCTTCTCCATATGAAATTAAGGAAGAAAGGGGCAACGAGATTAAATTTGTTCTTATAGTTCAAAAGTGCTTTTTATTAGTCTAATTGAAATAATTGATTTGACTTTGACTGTATCTAATTTACTTTAAAGAGAAGAAGTGACGACCTCCTGACTGTGCTGCACTCCTAGTAGAAATAGATTACGGCTCGTAGCTTTTACATACGGACCGTTCCGTAACTTACCGATCGTTCGTTGCATTGGTTTTTGCACTTAAATGCATTTATTATGCATGATTAAGTTAAAGAATTATCATAACACGTAACAAAAGAAATGTTTGTCAAAAAATACGTTAGAAAAGGTTATCAAGCAATTATTTTCCTAAATAAATTATTTTTTATACTGAAAACGTCTTTAATTTAATTATTTCTAAAGCAAAGAAGACAGTGATTATTTAAAGAAATAAAACGTTTGACACGGCAAAACCCTATAACAATAGAATGTCTCTTTTTACACATGAATTAGTTCCTGACAGCGATTTTTTATTTGTGTAGGTTTGACCGAGATCACTTTACCGCGCTTTAGGAAAGCGCGGCGAGGTGGGGGCCGAGGAAAAAGACCATGAGTTTACATGAGATCGATATGGTCAGACTAAAAAATAAAAAAAGTTTTATTGACATAAAAAGGTGTTACATTTTAATTTGAAGCCCTGACTCCTGAGCTAGGTGGAACCTGTGTTTCAGGAGTCGGTAGCTTCACCCATTTTTAAGAACAATAATAATTTATGCTATAAAACCATAATGACTTAAAATTAAAGGCATTTTGTGCAAGTATGCTCTTATATGGTTTGTGTTCGTGTGTGAGGGTGGGTGTGTTGGTGTGTTTGGTGTGATTTGTGAGGGTGTGTATGTGTGAGAGAGAAATTGTGCTTGGCTTTGGGTAATATTTGAAATTGTCTGCCCATATGAATATTTAATTATCACGATACTAGTTCTTTAAGTAAGTTTTCGGTCCGTAGGTAATCTAGTGTTTGAAGCCATGTGTTTAATTTAAACTTAATTTTATTTTTTGTTAGTGGGTTTATATTCAGTATTTTGTTTACTTTATTATAAATGTAAGAAGATAGGTATAGGCGTCGCCGTCGAGCGGATGCAGTCTTACATTTGTCCACCGCGCGATATACATTTTTAATGGTTCTCTTTTGTTTGGTGTGATTTACCGGTGTGCTTACATGTTGCTTCATTATGAGATTGAGAAGGTATAGTTGCCTCACTGTCAGTACTTGACAACTTTTATACAGGGTTTTTGTAGGGTACCGGTATGGTTTGAAGGTCATTACTTTGAGCAGTGATCTTTGAGCTCTCTCGAGGTGTACCATACAGGTTTTACAAGTACCTCCCCATGCCTTGACACAGTAACCCAAAATTGACTGCGCCAATAAACCGTACGGAGAAGCTTAAAATCGGCAACCTGCCGTAGTCTCTTAAACGCCCATATAAGTTTCCTTACACGGGAAGCAGTTTGTTCAATAAGGGGACGCCAGCTGAGTCCCTAATCTAGAATCACACCCAGGTACTTCATTGTCTTTTTTTGTGTAATACAACACATAAGCATAGAAGGCTGTTGTTGGGGTGATCGCAGGAGTGGGCTTTAAGGCTTATTATTGTAGGATTAGTTTTGGCGAAAGTAAATTGCAAAAATGAGGTTTTTGAAATATTGAGTGTTAGTAAATTTCCTTCTAGCCAGTGGGTCATTGTTCTTAAGCCTGTCTCTGCAGCTTGCCGTGCCGCGTCCCAACTCTCTCCATGAAACACTAGTACGGTGTCGTCTTCATAGCTATAATTTTACCCTTAGGAGGAAGTCTCCTCCTGACCGAATGACCTTTGCCAGCAGTCGCTGGCAAAGGTCATTCATATAGAGCAGGAAAAGACTCGGGGATAAGCAGCTACCCTGGGGCACACTATATTCAACACTAGTTTCATTGCTAATGATCTCACAAATCTTTACATTTTGTGTCCGGTCATTGAGAAAGTCTGAAAAAATGCTTTGGGCCCTTCCCCGTATTCCAGCATGTTCTAACTTGGTCACTGGGGTTGGAATACAGACAGTGTCTGTGGACTGATCTTACGATACCGGTTTATAATATTTTATTTAAAGCTTTAATATTGGCGATTCCTAGCTTTTATTTATAACAATTCCAGGTTTCCTCACGATATTTTCCTTCATCATCGATGTCAGTAATGTCCAAAATAAACTTTAGAAAGTACATTTAAATTGAAAATTGCCTCCGCTACGATTTTGGCAATATTGGCATACACACACTACACACAATACATTCGCACTATTCTATTAAAAGCGTTTTGTCTACTTTTCTTTTCTTAAAATATTCGACTAATTTAAAATGACGGTCTCGACATCACGAGATAATTTACGATCCTTCTTTGTATATTTATTTAATTTTACGTATCTTTTTAAAAGCGACATAACGCACTAACTGTTGTTGTTATGGAAACCGTTGTGTCAATCCAGACAGGACAAATTTGAAGTACTAGGCTTTCATGTATATCTAAGAGGTAATATCGTAATTCTTAGGGTGCATGTATCTGCCAGGGAGGCAGATTTTTTTTTAAAGAGTCTCTCTGGAACGCAATGGGAAGAACACGTCAGAGCGGAATAAGTCATTTGATGATTTCCATCCTTAAAAAAGATGCATGTATTCATGGTATTATGAAAAAGGAAAGTTACGTTTTTGTGTTATTTCATGATGACCAAGTGGTTAAGGAGCCTGCTTCTAAAGTAAAATCGCACGTCTTCGAATTCATTATAATAATATTTAAATATACCTGGTCGTAAAGTGGCTCTTATTGCACAGCGTTTAGGAACACAATGTGGTTTAATACGCACGCATGCTTGTTACATTAAAATATTTGTTAAATTTTAGTAAGTACCATTAATTATATTAATCTTTGATAAAATCCATATTGTAGGGGATCGAATGGTATGTACAGAGCCTAATTCCCCCACTACTGTTCAGTTTCTCACTTAGCTATACGGATGTATGTATGCACCTAGATTCAAGCGCGAACTCAGTTGGGAGCTCAGACGGGTCTGTGGGCTCGGCTGTGCTGCCAAGCTCACTCACTCGTCGTATAAAACAGTAACTAATTTAAAAAATACATATGACACACGTGTTTACATACTTAATAACTTATAAATTAGTCAATTTAATTATTTTAGTAAGTTTTACTTGCGACTTATAGGGTGACCGGTAAGGTTGAAAATAATTAAAAAATTATACTGTGGGTACGCTCACAGGGATAAAAGTTCCAAGACTATTTTTATACCTTAAAGTAGGTATAATTATTATTTCAGTTTTATTACATTCAGACTTCCACGTTTTAAGTAGAGCCGATAGTGATATTACAACACTAATACGTTCGTCTTTATTAAATTTTGACAAAGACTTTTGATTATTATAAACCTAAATATTTTTTAAATATGTGTAAGTATATTTCACTAAACTCATTTAATTTATGAATAAATTTAGATATTTGTGTGCTATTTAAATAATAATTCTGTGTGTGGCACCTATAACCTTTTAACTTTTTGGGTCCTACTGGCTGCTTGTAAAAGTCACTTGTTGACACGTTGACAGGAAAGATATTGCGTGAACGTCACAAATGTTAAATTAATTTGTTTATGTTCTAAGTTTGAACGTTATTAAGGTTCTATTGTCAAAGACTACTTATTATATGGATTAAATATGTATATATGTGTGTGAGTGTGTCAAACGCATTATAGTGTATGTAATAATGTATGTATTTGCAATGCATCGATACTAATACACAAATAGTAATCCATAACTCTGTCTGTCTGTTACGCTTTCATGCCACTGGATTGACTGATGAAATTTGGTACAGGGTGAGTGAAAACCCACGTCAAAGGACACAGGCTACTTTTTATTCGACCTTGACCTTGTTTGCATCCGCTACACTTGACAGCTAGTATAATAGATAAAAAAATATTTTTTAAATGCTTATTTGTAAATTTTTACATTAATTCCTTTTGATGTTACTAACTGTAATTTACTGTGGGGGAGGGAAGAGGACACTTGTGGGACAGTAAATTAATGTATGATAAACGTGGAATGTGCTCGAGAGACAGTATTGGTTCAAGCAGCCCGTGCATATTTACTACACTAGATTATCATTAAACAGTAAGAGGCTTACAGAATTTCTATTTCCGAGGTCTTCAGATTATTTACGTTCAGCTACTTGTCTATGTTCAGTTGAAAATATATTTTTGTTCGCGTTACCTAGTTTAAGTTCCAATTGCACATAATAAAACCATTTGAGGGTCCTTGGAAGTTTTTAGAAATATCCATGGTAAGGACCGTGGGTATGTTTTAATTTTTTTTTTTAATTTTCATTTTATTAATCAGTATAATCGGCTTTCAGTAGTTGTAACACAATGGTGCCGATTCTCTTGGTCACAAACTAAACTAAATTTAAACTATTTCCATCTTTTTCTGTCCAATAAAACAAGAAAGAGACTAATGTAATTAATAAGAGCTGTCAAATTTAGTCAATCTGACACATCCATACAGTTACAATTGACATCTTAAAACGTTTGGATTAAAAATGCGGAAAAGTTCAAGGCAAAACTAATTTGAAATCGCTAACTTAGTTCTTTAATGTCACAGTCCTTTCCTTTCGCTGTATGTTAGTAAGAGATGTCAATTTACTAAATTTAGTCTAGTTTGTGAACAAGGGAATCGTCACCAATGTCTAACAAAGGACGTGTTTCGGGTGATATGATGATGACGATGCACAGTTTCATTTTCTTACCTTCAACTGTATTCATATCAGAAGTGAATTATTTGATGATGTCGTCAGGAGTGCTCGTGGTAACCATTCATATTTCTGCTACAGTGGCAGCGCATCTCGCTGATTGTGGTTTACCTGAAAACTTTATGTAATATTATATTTGCAATTTATGATGAAAAATGAATTTTATTAAATAGGTAATGGTGTCATTCTGTACCAATATTTAGCAAAGTTATTATTCCTAAATAACTTTAAACCAAGAGCTAAGTTTTTTAAGTACATTTGTAGTAATTCAAATCGATATACACACAATAAGAAGTTGCTTAAATTCAAGGGTAAAGTCAAAGCTTTCAGCTGTTTATTACGGTCTACTCTTGTACCAAAGTGCATGCAATGCCTGGAATATCACGCCTTAGTCTACGGAAGAACATGCAGGCCATTTTGTACAGTAAAATATTACTACTTTTTACTTAACGCAATTCTAGAAATATAATACTTATCACGGTAATAACGTGAAGAGCAATAAGAGTGTATTAATTCTGTTCTTATAAATATTCTCTAGGTTCTACAACACAAGCACTAGAACGCGGCGGCGCTTGCGAAAACATTGTGTATTATAATTTTAATCTTTTACCAATGCTGTTGTTATTATTTAATCAGGTAATAGAAATAATTTATGTATTCTTGCAAAACTCTTAAGGAGTCAGCAATTAGATACAGGATTCATACACATTAGTGATATTATTTGATCAGATTGAATTATCCTATTCATCCTTCGTGCGTTTGTGTTTGTTTGTTAGTCTGTCACACTTATACGGCTAAACGGAATAAGCTACACTCATAGCTAGCTTGCACTCATATACAGGGTCCCCGGTAATTAATAAAAACCTTGAAATGGGTCATAGCAGAACTAATGGCCATTCAGAAAAATAAAATACAAATAATAAAAATCAAGTTGTACCAAAGATATGATTCATTAAATAGTAATATAAGTGCCACCTTGTAAAGTGAGTAGAAATTCTTTTGCTTTTTATCTCATTTCATGAAAGGATACGCGATTAAAGGTAGAGGGGGGGGGGGCAGAACCCACTAGTGTCTACTTTATACTCCTAATAATAATGTGTAAGGTTGTTATGGGGCTACTCCTTATTACATCTTTATTGCTGTGTTATGGTTACGGAGGTTTGACCTATGAAGTGTTTTTTTGTAAATAATTATGACCCAAAATCGACTTATTCTTGTCCAATTTTGGCTCTTTAAATTAATTTAGAAGATTTATTGTCAATGATTCCAATGATCTAGAGTCTTCATTCGGGCACAAATTTAACAAATATGCCGCTTTATTAATGTGTTATTATTGTGCAAATAATAAACATGATTTAAAATATTTATTAAACTTATTTTAAATATTTCTGTAAGTTCGGCTGCATGCAAAATCTTTTCTAGTCTCAAGATTTTATGAATGAGTATACTCAAATATTTGACGTTATGGCCTAGTAATTATATTTTATCTTCTTTACTTCAATGAGTTTTGACTTTTATCAATAATCTCTTTTACACCTGTTGTTATTTTTTTTTAAATTGTCTGTGATTTTAATCCTATAAATAATAATTAAATTTTAATGTGACCATTAAAATGATCCATAATTTTACAAACTATATTTTTACGCTGAAAACTGCAAAATATTATGATCGTAATACATATTCCATTGACAGCTTTATGCAATGTTCAGAAAACCAAATGCATAACCTATTCTTCTGTTTTATTCTATTCTAAAAATAGATTCATCACACCAGGCTGCCATGAATATCAGGATCAGACAAAATACGGGGAGTGTTTTGTCTGGACGTGGTTGGACGCACACCTGATCAAATGTTCATCTGTATGCACTCATGCGACAGTCATATACGAATATATAAAGAGGAAATGCGATAGCGGTAGAAAGGGAACTGCCACACTCACATTCATTCAAAGATCGCGCACTAAATAAGTACAAACGTACTTATTTAGTGCGCGATCTTTGACGAGACTTTACACAATTTCAAATGTACCATACTTTCTTGAATCATATTGCCAAAATCACATGAAAAGAGTTATGAAAAAACAAAAAAATATGAAAAGAGTTCAATCTGTAGGATACCAGATTTTACGAACAGCCAAAATCATATTGGATACTTTACGGCATTCATACTCGTTTTTAACATTTTGTTAGCGCACATACTATCTACAGCTGCTGCTTCTACAGCGTAGCACTTCTACGGCTGTAAGTGCTACGAGACTTGTAGCAAATTTCGCCTGCAACATTATTTATTTAATACTACCGCTGATCCGTTACCTTACTTATGAAGAACAAATATTATAAGATACACTTTGTGCGAATCTTTGGAAATATTAGTTTTGAGGCAAATTTCAATACCATATTTAAAAAAATAATGAAATAAATACTGTATTTTTTTCATGAATGCATAATTCGTTGCCAATAATATTTAAAACATTCATTCACAACTTACTTCATGTTGTTGTTCTCCTTGAACTAAAACGAACGTATTAGTGCGGACTGCATTACACAGCTTTATCACTTGCTTTAATATCTCCTACTCATTTATGCCGTGCTAGTACTCGATGGGGTGACATCCGTTCGCCCCGCCCATCAAACTTGAATGAAATGAATTATTATTTACAATCCCTACTAGCCCCTTACTGTACACTTACTTATACTTAATATTATAAACTTTGAAAGTAACTCTGTCTGTCTGTCACACTATCGCGCCTAAATCGCGTACAGATATAGGGGAAGGACATTTTGTCGCGAAAAAGATTAAAAAAATAATTTGAAATTGTGTATAATATTACAATAATTATGTCGTTAATTAAATTATCCGTCATTATTGAAGATAAAACCTAAGTTTATTTTTTGGGCATGAATGTAACAAATATGCACCACCGCTTTGTGATAATTATCATTATTTTAATGTTAAATAATAAGTTCTCCCAAGCTTGTCTTATCAATACGGGAAAGATCATGTAGGAAGTACTTCGAAATAGACAGACAATGGACTAACTTTTCAATGCATCACTACTACTACTGCAGAAGAACATCTCAACTGATTGCTGTAATAGCTTATCTATTGTTTGTTTATGCCGCTTATAACGTTATTGTCCAGATGTATATTGACACAATCTTATCTGCACCCGTGGCTAAAAATGGATGCAAGAATCAAGCTCTAGTCAATGATAATATACTGCGCCGCCATCACCAGGCTAGATTAGACAGGCTGTGTGTGTAAACTAAAGTTACGATTAAGTTTGAAAAGAAGTTTTCAGAAAGTTCGGCCGCGTGCGATTCATCACACCAGGCTACCAGGAATACCAGAATATGAGTCCCGCTGTTTTATGTGGATGTTGTTGGACGTACACCTGAACAAATGTTTATCTGTATGCACTTGTGTGATAGCCATATACGAAAATATAAAGAGAAAATGCGATAGCAATAGAAAGTGAACTGCAACACTCACATTCGGAAATACTCTCGTCGCTCTCTCCCTATCCTTGTCTACACTTGTACTTTTAACATTAGTCAGAACGAGAAGATTGCCCTTACTGATTTACGATACTTATTTTACTCACACACCCACAGAAATGCCTGTCGACGTGTATTTAAAAAGCTAAGCGTAATCAATCTTTGTTTCGGCGGGTTTAATTTTTTTTTAAATCATAAAATACAAATTATGCATTGGACTGGACGTTTCTAAGAAATGCAAAATTAATTTATTAAAAAGTTGGTATTTTGTACTTTAAAGAGAAATTTAGAATTTGTAACAAATAAAACTTGAAAAAGAGTTCAATCTATAGGAGACCAGTAGGCTTACTCTTGAACAAAATCGAGAATGAGATTGGAATCGACATTACATGTACATCCGATCCAGTTTCAATTCCAATAAATATAAGAAGACATTTATTTATAGAATTAACGAGTTATTTATATATTTTAAAATTTGGTAATTTACGTTTTCATTTGTATGGCAACCTCATGTCAATCGCTGTAGTCAAACATGCAGTCGATTCCAATCTCATTCTCGATTTTGTTCAAGAGTAAACCTACTGATATCACAAACAGCCAGTATCTGCAGCTGCTACTACGGCGTAGCACTTCTACGGCCGTAAGTGCTACGAAACTTGTAGCAAATTACGCCTACCATATTCGTCCAATACTACGACAAAATACTATGTGCCCTTGTTAGGGACAAGGGCACATAGTATTTTGTTTATCCGATGATCTGTTAACTTATGAAGTACAATTATTATATGAATCTCTTTGTGCGAATCTAGCTTTAAGTAGTATCTTCACATAATTATGTGTCTTATAGAGTATTCTAATATCTTCAACATGTATTTGTTTTTTTTTTTAAACACTTGCAGAATACGTTGTTAATATTGTTTAAAACATAATATAACATGACGCCTGTAATCCCCGAAGGGTTAGGCAGTGGTGTACCCATTAGTACACCCACATTTCGCCAATTATGTTTTTAGTCCCATGTAATAATTCATATCAACCATGAAGCTGTTCTTAGCTCACAGCGTGACCGTGAAAACTGCACTGTTACGTTAATTAATTAACGTACGGTCAATTTATGCTGACCTCATTTTATTCATAATTAAAAATCAACCTTTTTCATTCTGTTTTGCTAAGGTTTTGCAATAAATAGATTTTCCTCATTTCTTTACTTACTGACACCAACATTTAATTGACCACGATAAAATCAATCTACACTTAAAGCAGAAACTACAGAACGCCACCCGCTACGATCCTTACATACTCCTTTAGCCTCATCTACGTTCATACATCTCCTCATACAAGCACGCCGGTTACGAGTACTCCGCACCTGACCTTTCTCAAGGACCTCGCCAATAAGGTCAGTGTAGGTCTTCCTAGGGCGACCCCTCCCTCCGGACTATTAAGTAAATGTTTAATTTTATGTTTTTAAGAGCGACACGTCGCACTAACTGCGTTGTTGTTACTATGGAAACCGTTGCGGCGCGCCATGTGCTCGGGAGGCAGTATTGATCCATCCAGACCGTACAAATTTTAAGTACTAGGCTTTCATGTTATCTAAGAGGTAGTACCACAATATCGAGATTCTAAGGGTGCATTTATCTTCCAGGGTTACAAATTTTGTTCGAATGAGTCACCATGGAACGCAAAGGGCATTAGGAGGAACACGAATGGATTTTGGTCAGTAAGAGTCTGACGCACCCTTCCGCTCCGCCCGGAGCGGAATAGTCATTGATGATTTCCCATCCTTAAAAAAGTTTAACGTTTTTGTGTTATGTCATGATGGCCCTGTTGTTAAGGAGACCGCTTCTAAAGTAAAACTGCAAGTTTTCAAATCCATCATAATATTTTTTTTATAATACACTTGCTCGTAAAGTGTATCTTATTGCACGACGTTCAGGGACACAATGCGGTTTGTTACGCACGCATGCTTATAAAAATATTTATTAACTCTCAGAGAAGATCGAGTGATGTGTACAGATCCTAATTCCCCCACTACTGTTGCGCTTGTTACTTAGCTGTACGGATGTATGTATGCACCTAGATTCAAGCGCGAACACAGTTGGAAGCTCAGACGGGTCTGCGGGCTCGGCCGTGCTGCCAAGCTCGCTCTCCCGTCTTATAAAACATTAACATACACCTTATCCTCCAAGGCCCGGCCGTCATACCCGTATGACAGGACAATAGAAAAATCAATTGTGACTCATTACGTGGGACTTGAGTAATTAATAGTCAATTATTGTAGTAACTTTTGCACGCGGTTTCCCTAAAAGGTTGTTTTTTTTTAATGTATAAATTACATTGCGGGTATGCTAACAGGGATAAAAAGTTTCCTATATTTTTCTTAATTTGGATTTGGCTGTGTGGTGCGATACCTAGTTTGTAGTTTGAACACAAATTGCACAGAATAATGCCACTTGTTTTGGAAAGCTAAGGGTCCTTGGAAGTTTTTAGAAATGCCCATGGTCCTTTACGAGTTTGTTTTAAATTTTTATGTTTGTACCCTTCAGTAGTTGTAACACAATGTCTAACAAGGGACGTCTTTCGGGTGATATGTTGATGACGGTGTATATTTTCATTTTCTTACCTTCAACTGTATTCATATCAGAAGTGAATTATTTGATGATGTCGTCAGGAGTGCTCGTGGTAACCATTCATATTTCTGCTACAGTGACAGCGCATCTTGCTGATTGCTTTTTGCCTGAAAATTATATATAAAATATGTAAAGCATGACGACTGTCTGTCTGTCAATGAATTTCATTTCATATGTAATGGTGTCAAAGTTATTTTTTTAAATAACTTTAAATCAAGAGCCAAGTTGTTTACATACATTTGCAATAAATTCAAAGACAGTTACAGCTGTAGGTGTACACACCTACAGCTGTTTATCGCGGTCTACTCTTGTACCAATGTGTATGCAGTGCCTGAAATATTACGCCTTAGTCTATGGAAAAACATGCGGGTCATTTTATACACAGTAAAAAATCACTACTTTCACTTAATGCAATCCTAAAAGTATAATTCCTACAACGGTAATAACGTGAAGAGCAATAATGAGTATATTAATTCAATTCTTATAAATATTTTCTTGCTTCTACAACACGAGCTCTAATTCGCGGCGTCGCTTGCGGAAATATTATATTTTAATCGTTATGCGGTGTCGGGTTGTTAACATATTTAGCGCTACTTTTCTATACTGTTGTTATTATTTTATCAGGTAATAGAAACTATTGAAGTATTCTTGCAAAACTTTTAAGGAGTCTGCAAGTAGATACAGCATTCATACACATACACATTAGTGAGTTTATTGTGATTGGATTGAATTATCCTACTAATCCTTCGTTCGTTTGTGTGTTTATTTGTTAGTTTTTCACGCTTAAACGGATGAACGGAATAAGCAAAAATTTGGCGCACATATATATAAAAGCATAGGGCAATTTTGTTCTGTCTTTGTGCTAGTAAGATAATTTAGAAATTGGCTTAATTATGAAGTCTACGCGGACAAGGTCATGTGCAGAAGCTAGTCAGCACCAACAACTTTCATGACTTAGTTTTTCTTTCTGCGTTCCGGGCCAACGTACAACCTAATGTGACATTTAAGTTCGAGAATTAGTCGTACGAGGGGGTGGTCATCGCAAATAGCAGTAATGTCAGGTAAAATACGCAATTAGCCTTAGCCTCGCGCAGACGCGTGAAAAATTTAAATTTGACCAAATCACTTGTTATAGTACTAACCGTCATCCGTGAAACAAAATATTAAAAGAGATTTTAATTGAGAATTTCAAAAATAATTCATACCTGTAATAAAAAGTAAAGAAAAAAAAATAATAAAAAAAAGTATTTTAGGTAGGTATGCCATGTATGGCAACAATTTTTTGTTTTCGTAACCTCCTCATACTGTATGTTTTGCTGGTAATTTGCACGCGACCAGTTGCCATGGTTACAGACGTTTTGGTTGAAGCCCGATGGCTCGCTGAACAGAGCGAGTCGACTGAATATCAAAACGTTCTACTTCCTATATGCTCTCGTTTTAGTTATAGCGGCTCGTACTAGTCTAGACAAAGATAGAGAGAGTGCAATGTCCAATTGTTAACGCGATCACCCCAAACAAACACCTCTCCTACTATTTTAGGATGCTATTTCAACTATAACTATTTAACTTCAGACTTCGAAAAATAGTGCGTCAGCGAATAAGATTATACTTTCATAACAAAAAACAAATTTAATACTGATACAACGAACTTACTATATAAAAACTTGTATATTAATAATAAACATGATATTTTTAAATAATGTTAAGTACTTTTTACATGTATTTGGGTCGTTTTCAATTTCGGGGCCAAAAAAGTAGGAATTTCATAAATTTTGATATGTTCTTACTTATTGTAGTTAAGTGCATTCATTAATTAAAAAGCTACATGAAAATCAAATATACCCTTTGTTTATTCAAATAATACGAATAAATCGAGTTTTCGAGTAACACAAACGAGAAACATAATTTCCCTAAATGACGAAGACTTCGGTTACACTAATGATTATAGTAACACATATTTAGCCATTCCTTTTTTTTTATACGAGTATAATAATAATAATTTTGGTTTAGTGGACCCATTTAGTGAGTGCATAGTGCAAAGAAAGATAATCGTCGGTTGGTGTCTTATTTTATATAAAGCTACCTAAGGGGCCTAAGCTTTAGTTTCTCTTTTTTTTATTTTGGTTGTTTTTTTTTTATTTCTGTACTTACTTAAGTATGTAGCACGAGTGATTTAGAGAAAACGTCGTTTTAAAAAAATGCCATTTTATACTATATTTCAAGCATACCTATGTGAAAATAAAAGAATTAACATGACTCATTCGTGTTAGTAACAATATTCCTTACCGCTATATTAGTATTCCTATTCTAATTACTTAACATAAAGTCTTGAATATACGTGAATCACTGCCAAACGCTTATCACCAAGGTGGAGAGCTTGCAGCAGCGACTCACGTATCACAGTCAGCGAGTCTGCTGGTCACACAGCGCAGGATAGGGTTGGGGCTGGCCCGCACGTGGCGCGCACCAGGGAAGCTCATCGTTTTCTCATATATGATAGAGAAGAAGATAGATAATCTGATCAGATCACTAATTTAGTACCTACAATTCCGTTTCATTTATTTTCCCATTAGGGAACATAATTGGAAATTTTATCCCA
This sequence comes from Hoplodrina ambigua, assembly GCA_949774945.1. Taxonomy (NCBI): domain Eukaryota; kingdom Metazoa; phylum Arthropoda; class Insecta; order Lepidoptera; family Noctuidae; genus Hoplodrina; species Hoplodrina ambigua. Next base: position 5,398,848 of record OX458963.1, read on the forward strand.
CCAAAAATTTTTCATGTAAAATGATGCCAAGACGACCACATACGGTTTGCCCTGTGATAAAGATATCAGATCTCATGTAGACCCAAGCTTCTGAATTTACACGACCTAACTCTACCGACCCTAACTTCTACATATCAGTAAAAATGAATGGCTTCGCCGTTTCGCTATCGTCGTGGAGGTGATGCGAATATTTCGTTTCTGAAGTAAGTAACGAAACAGCCAAGCCATACGTTACTGATATGTAGCGCTTCGCTTGGCTCGTCTTGGCGGTGGCACTACCGTGCACCCAGATTTGACGAATCGTATGAAAGGAATGGCAACTTAGCTCCGTCTCTTACATATCTGATATCATTGCTGATGGGGTGATTCAAATACTAGGGATGAAGGTTGAGTTTGTCTGACGTCACAATTTTCGAGGTCGATACAAGGGTGACAGCGTCCGCAGGAGGTACGACAATCGACCGGAAAATCAATATGCTGTTGAAACTTGATATTGAACTTGGGTTAAGTTCGAGGAGTGTATCGTGCCTACTACAGCACGTTTGATTGCCTAGGGTTTAAATATTTTTTTAGTTTCATTCGGGGGATAATTGGGGATATAAGTTTATGACGGTAACCCTTTATTTTTAAAGATAAAAACTTGAAAATCAGTGTTTTTTCTAAGTTAACTTTAAAGCAACAGTTTAGTTATTTTGAATATCAATAATAATATTATTTTTAATATTTTATCCCTAGGGTGGTTAAAAATGAGATGAAAGTATTTATCGAAAATACGTTATTTTTGAAATAGGAGGGATAAATTACTGAAGTATGTAATCGAAGAAATACAAATTTTAAAGGAAAATCAAATAACTATCGGCGCACAGCCGTCACTACTGGAACTAGGAACCTTAAATTCCCTTTAAAGAGTTACGAAAGTACCTAAGAAAAGATTTTTAGGAAATCAACACCTAAAGAAGTGGAAATGAGGGATTGCGTGTAAACTTCCTCTTGCGATTCATCACACCAGGCTGCCATGAATACCAAGATATGAGTCCCGCTGTTTTGTCTGGGTGTTGTTGGACGTACACCTGAACAAATGTTTATCTGTATGAACTCGTGCGATAGCCTTATACGAAAATATATAGAGAAAATGCGATAGCAATAGGAAGTGTTATGTACTGCAACACTCACATTCGGAAATACTTTCGACGCTCTCTCCCTATCTTTGTCTATAGTAGTACTATTAACATTAGTCAGAACGAGATGATCGCCCTTACTATGTTGCACTATGAATGAAAACGTCAACATGTACGAAGAGGGTATCTGTCAGAACGTGGCAAATACACCATTTTGTTTGTGATTTCACACACATCTAAATATTTTTATTCAAACACCCACAGAAATGCCTGTTGACGCGTATTCAAAACGCGAAGGTAGATGTCGCTGTCGTAATCTGTCGTTGTTCGGCGGGTTAATCCGATCAAACCCCCAAACCAGTAATGCTAGCCTAGTACAAAAACGCAAAATGTTCGGGAAAATGAATTTTGCCAATAGCTTCTCGGTAACGGATACCAGGATATCATATAGTCTGAAGAGGTCGAATCAAAAAATTTAAAATAGTGACATCTAGCTACGTAATGCATTACTGCCATATTTCTATGAGCCCACCGATAGAGTTACTGCTTTACTCTTGTGATTAAACTCTATCTGTGACAAGACGCTACGTGACGCAACAGGTACTTGTGAAATTAATAAAATTAAAAATACCTATCCTGGCAATCCAAGATAGGCAAATGGATTGTAAATTATAATTTGGATGAAATTTTGTGTGTACATATATCTTAATGGGTTCCTGGATGATTTGAAAAGACAATTGGCTCTCGTAGGGGGCGCTGCGTTCGGTATGTCACTAATGGAGGTCCGCCAAAATTGCCCGAAAAATTGAATGTATCTCAGATTTCAGAGTAATAATATTAGTAGAAATATTGTAAAGTATCGATTGCCAAATTCAGTGGCTAATCTAGTTTTTTTGCCCGGTGATGTTTTGTAAGCGCTGGATGCAAAAATTACACTTTTTATCCTAAAAATACAATAGTGCAAATAATAAGCATGATTTAAAAATACTTATTAGACTCATGTTATTTATTTATTTATTCATTTTATATATAAAGGTTGACCGCATGCAAATTCGCTGAATTTTTACTAAAATAAAAATCTCTTGTACAACTATTGTTCAATTTATTTAAATTATCTGTGATTCTAATTCTTTTAATCTCTAAGGAAGGAAGGAGTCTGTAAGATTGTTGTTCGTAATGAAGGATAATAAATTTAGTTGAGTTAACATTATAACCCCTACAATGCGCGAAGAACTTATAAATATGGAACTTTGTTATAAGAATATTACCAATGTCTTGTGATAAATGCGATACGAATGGGATTCGTCATTAACAAGAGTCAACCGTCTTTTTAGTTTCTCACAGTACCAGGGATGCATAAAATACTGTAAACTATGTGTTTAATCTTGAAACTGGTCAGGGTAGTTGGTACCAAAACGCGGGTGTACGGACAGATTTATGTTATTTTTAGAACGTAGAAAGTTTAATTTCTTCGGAAATATAACAAATGACATGAAACATTTAAACAAATTTAATTATTAAATACAAATCCTGCATTGGACTGGACTTTTCTAATAAATGCACAATAATATACCTAATATAGAAAAAGTTGGTATCTACTTTACATTTTAAAGACTAATTTAGTACTTGTAACAAATAAAACTTGAAAAGAGTTCAATCTGTAGGATATCATATTTTACGAACAGCCAACAAAATCATATTGAATACTTTACGGCATTCATACTCGTTTCTAACATTTTGTTAGCGCACATACTATCTACAGCTGCTTCTACGGCGTAGCACTTCTACGGCTGTAAGTGCTACGAGACTTGTAGCAAATTTCGCCTGCAACAATATTTGTTTAATACTACCGCTGATCCGTTACCTTACTTATGAAGAACAAATATTATAAGATTCTCTTCGTGCGAATCTTTGAAAATATTAGTTTTGAGGTAAGTATAAATACTATATCTTCATATCTGTCTTAAAGAGTATATTCTAATATCATCGCATGTATTTTTTTTATAAACGGTTGACAACGAATTATGCTAGATTTATTTATTTATCATCACTTTCAACTATTTTTACAGGTAAAACCCAATGCAATAGTGAAGCAAATGTAACACAAAAACACAAACTTATTTTCTAAAACTTATTACATAAATAATGTTATCCTTGTGATCCACTCAGTGTACAAGCAAACATGTCCAACTCCTCTGCTACAATGTTAAGAGTGCGAAGCACTCTCGTCAGGGGCGCCTCTTTTAACAGATTAGTGCGGCCACGAGGTACAGCCAGCAGCTGAGGCCGACGTCGCACACTCAAACACACTAACTCTAAAATGTTGGCGTGATGTATCTTGCTCTAATTAATTGAGATAATTCGTTGCCAACAATTTTTAAAACATTCATTCACAACTTACTTCATGTTGTTGTTCTCCTTGAACTAAAACGAACGTATTAGTCGGACTGCATTACACAGCTTTATCACTTGCTTTAATATCTCCTACTCATTTATGCCGTGCTAGTACTCGATGGGGTGAAATCCGTTCGCCCCGCCCATCAAACTTGAATGAAATGAATTATTATTAACAATCCCTACTAGTCCCTTACTGAACACTTACTTATACTTAATATTATAAACTTTGAAAGTAACTCTGTCTGTCTGTCACACCTTCGCGCCTAAATCGCTAAACTGATTTTAATTAATTTGGTACAGAAATAGGGGAAGAAAATCATAGGCTAGCTTTTGTCGCGAAAAAGTTTAAAAGAGGTTGAAATTGTGTATATTACAATAATTATGTCGTTAATTAAATTATTCGTCATTATTGAAGATAAAAACGTGTGACTTTGTATTTAGACGTCTATCGTAATTTTTTTTTAAGCGTTTCTGACATTATGGCGTTTATTTGGGTGAAATAAGAGATGAAAGCTCGTATGGAAGTCCAAACAAATCTATGTATCCCCACAATATTTTTATCAAGGATTCATTTAAGTATAAGTTAGTAGTGTGGATTTTGTAAAAACCTAATTTAAAAGCAAGTTAAAATAATTTCTAACATATAAAACTTTAAAAATATAATGAACTGTAACTTGTTATTAAATCTAATTATTGCAACACCTTAGCACAACAGAATGTTAATGTGAATTACCATGAGGTTTTAATATAATTTCTTTAGTGTAAATTATCTTAATTAGATTACTATCTATTAATAGAATACTTAGATAATTACTCAACTCGAACGAAGCCGAAGTGAGCCTTTAGCAACTTAACTAACAGCAGGTCAGCAATTAATGCAAGCGGCTACATTAAAATAATAACGTATTGTAACGCTTAACAAGTCTTGTTCTTTTGGTAGTACGATCGCATAACGTTGCCATGGTAACTGCTTGACAGCGGAATACATCCACCAGTTACGGTCGTATTGTTCATTATGGGAGGTAGTTATTTATGTTAGGGATCCCGTTCTCACGCAAGCTATCAGGCCTAACTAGATAAAGATAGCTACGCTTTGCACTTTGTATCATATGTAGGTGATATAATTATTTAAAATTCTATTGCGGAAGCTAAACTGATGTTCAATACGGCATGTTATAATATATAAGTACTAAGGGCCTGTGGCATTATTTCTAAGTATCTATTGACCAGATTTCCAAAACAAAAACAGAATTTCAAACAATTTGAAAATGATTTTTAGGGTACCGCGGACCTCAAAACGAAAAAACTGAAGCCTTAAAGAAATAACCAAATCAAATCAATGCATTGTAAAATGTTCGGGCGAACTCAAAATTACTTAGGTATTACATTAGTTTAAGAACTAAGTGATTAAGGTTCATTAAAAAAGGTTTATTATTATATTTTGCTTTTTAAATTTTTTCGGCGGTTTAATATTTTTGTTAAAATGTTTTCTATGACTATTAATAAATAAAGAGAAAAGATTTGTTGATTGTTTGTTTGTTTATGCATTGAATAGGCTCCGAAACTACAGAACCGATTTGAAAAATATTTCACTGTTGGGAAGCTATTTCACTACACTATTTCCGGGTGACACAGGCTATACCTATTATAGGCTAACTTTAATTACAAAAAATTAGGGATCCGTAAGAAACATCACGCGAACTAAGTAGCGGGAATGTATTGTTCTATCTTTGAAAAATCATAAATCTAAAATCTCCGTGCGTAAGACCGGCGAAACGAGGTCATCAACTACATTTAAGTCAAATTGAAGACGGCAATGGCGGGTTAAGATCACTATCGCTTTAAAATTTATTTTGCATAGAACTTGGCGCCGAAACAGCCAAGTGGTATTAGGAGTGCATAACGTGTAAGAGCAATACGCCAATAAAACTTGATTCCCCTCGAGTTCGCGCGTTTTTACCGACGACCAACACACCCTTACAAGAATCACGTGCGCCACACCTCTGGGCGGGCTAATCTAAGCATGGCCAGAATACCATGGGCGATAACATCATTGAGACCTAGGTATTAATGTTCTGCATCGGAATGTCTAGATAAACTGGCTGCACTACACACACATAGGATTGCAGAAGTATGCCAGGGTTCCTGCACCTAAGTGATACAAGTAGATCGAGTGCTTCACACAACAGAGCCAAACTATGTTAAACATGAAACAGCACCATGTTTATTAATCCCTCTTACCTACGTTACGTACTTACACGTACATTACGTTTACGTTTTGGAAGCGCATGCGTAGAGCCTATTTTATACATTATTAGGGAAAGTGGATACATTGCGGAAAGCGCGGCAATCCAAGAGGGATCAACTTATGTTTGTCGTCTTTCTGCATTTCTAGTATCATTTGGAATGTTTTGACGAACGTCAGTAGAGGCATCTATGGGACATGGTTATAATAAGACTTAGACTCGTTAGAGGTATGTTCGGTGTGTTTTAATGAGGGTAGGTAGGTTACTTTTTATTTAATTTTAAAATATCTCGCAGATCCAACTCAGGCAGTCCCTTCCACCCCACCCAGGGCGGAAGGAGTCATTTGATGATTTTTACGACCTAAAGAAAAAACGGTCCAAATCAGGCAAAAGCTCATTGCGAGCCTGAGAGTGACTGCGACGCCCTTCTAAACGCAATTGGTTTTGGAGGAACAAGCCGAAAGCTAGAGAGCTGTAAGAGCAACTGAGACGCCTATTCAAACACGACTTCGTCTTAGAGAACAAGCTCAGCCATTACAGCGACAGGAACTCCAGAACAGACGCAGGCGAGAAGGACCTCTCTTGCAGAAATGCAAACTGAACGCCGACGGACTTCTATGAGTCACAGTCTGTTGGTCCGTCGGTATTTGATAGTTCTGGATATGGCCGAACAACAAGCCGAGTACAGCCCGAATTGATTGTCAAATTCTAAACAAACGCGGGCGAAGCCGCGGGTAAAAGCTAGTAACTTAATAAATATACTACACCCCGTAAAATACAAAATTTATTAATATTCTGTTTACATCGTTCCGTTTACTCCTTATTACTTATGCTATCCTGGTAATTCACACGCGATTCGTAGTTATAGTTATGGAAGTGTTTTGCCTATGACGTAAGTTATGGCTAAAAAGAGTAAACCGATAATCAAAGTTGCTGCTTTCTATCTTTCTCTCATTTTACTAAAGCTACAAGTACTTAGTCTAGACAGAGATAGCGAAAATGAAACAACCATATTGCTGCCGATTGCCACACATTATAACCCACCCCATTTATCAAAGATTTCATTCAGAAATTCTAGCGTATAGTGCTGGGGTGTATGTGTGTGTATGATTCATCCACAGGCACTTTTGGATTGTCAAAGAACCAATCAGTAATAATATTGAAGCTAGCTGCTCGTTCCAAACAGTTAGTTTCTATAAAAAAGAAACTTCAAGAACAGTCTTTTAAGATCAATAAAATATTATTTTAGGACAGCTTAGTGAGGAACTCTGTGCAGCCATATGCTAGTAGACCGTGTTTGGGCTCTTTTGATAGTGTTTGATGAGTAGCTTCTGCATAATTATGAACTGTTCAAATTGTGACGATAGAGCGAGTAGACGAACATCGTACTATGTGAAGGCACGAAGTTAATATTCCATGTTAGGGATTTTTTAAATGGAGTTTGATGTGTTGATGTGCATGCAGAAGCAACATAGAGATAGTACAAATATAACAGCATCGTCTCTTGGGAACTCATCGATAGCACATAGCATGTATTTTTCTACGTAGGTATGCTTTTCCTTATTACTTCAGTTATTATATTATGGATCTAATGACTCAACTGATGAATGAAAATTGTGTGGATCGAAGACCATTGACATATATATAAATCTACCTACGAGCCCAATCAAATTCTGTTATCGTAAGCTTCTTATTAGGTATGTTATCCTGGTGAAATGCACGCAAGCCGTTGCCATGGTCACGGATGGATGAGATCACTGTCAGCGAACTTCACAACATAAAATTGTATAGTGTAAACCGGTTTTAACTTATGGGCTCCCGGTATTGAGAGTTGTAGATTTCATGCAAAATCATGCAGTCAGCCAAATCGCAATCACCTGAATATTTATTGTATTGTAGCAAAAATCATTTGAAAATGCTTTTTTATTATTATAACTTATTGTATTAAAAAAATAAATATCAAAATTCAATTTGTTCGGCATTTTAAGATTTTTGGTAAGTACTACCCGTTCACTTCATGTTGACCGTCGTGTCAAATCAAGTACCGAAGACAAAAAAAGAAATAGTTTTTTTACTGTAAACCTTTTGTAAACGTGTTTCTAAAATATAATAATGAAGTTGTGTTGTCTAATGGTCCATAAAACCAATACCTGACATTTGTCCGTTCATTTCATTTTTTTTATTTTTTCTATTTATTATTTAATTTTAATGTAATGATGACCCTTAATTTAACAAACTAAATTAATATTACGATCGTAATAATATAATTGACACGCACAAAAAGCATAAAACACAAAGCATAAAACAGCTTTGTGTATTATTCAGAAAAATAAGTAAATATTTCTATTCTTCTTGTTCTATTCTGTTCTAAAAATGGATTCATCGCACTGGGCTACCATGAATATCAGGAGGTGGGTCCCAGTGTTTTTTCTGGACGTGGTTGGACACACACCTGAACAAATGTTATTGTATGCACTTGTGTGACAGTCATATACAAATATATAAAGAGGAAACGCGATAGCAATAGTGCGACACTCACATTTATTCAGTGATCGCCACCTTAATTCCAAATAATTGGGTCACCTTAATGAGTAAGACCATATTATTTCTGCTATAGTGGCGGCGCATGGCGCTGCCTGCATTTTTCACCATTTCCTGAAAACTAAAAATAATATTATTAATATTTCAGTAATATATCGGTATAGCATGACGAATTGCATTTTTAGACCAATATTTTGCAAAAGCTTGGCTCTACATGAGATCTGATATCTTTTTCACCTTTTGTGGTCGTCTTGGCAACATTTTACAAAAAATGTTTTTGGTGGGATTTCTTTTATCAATTATATTTATTTTACGTTTAAAGTCGGATTGACATGGATTCCATCCATTATATCTATACTAATATTATAAAGAGGTAACATTTGTTTGTAAGTTTGTTTGTAGAGGGTAATCTCCGGAAGTAATGAACCAATTTTAAAAATTGTTTCACTGGTAGAAAGCTACATTATTCGTGAGTGCTATAGGCTATAAAATATAAAGATATCATGCATATTAGCCAAACTATTTCAATTTTGTCTAGCCAGGCGGAAAAAAAATGCGCTTACAACAAAGTTATTTGCATGCGCTGCCTTAACAGTTGTATATAATTGAAAACAATGTATGGCAACCTGGTCCGCCTTTAATAGTTCTACAATAAAGTCTGCGACACCATATTTCTATCTTTTATATTTTAGCAGATATAGTAGCTTTTATGTGTTAAGAAAGTATTTTTCGACGTACTTAACTTTGGACGATTTTTTAAACAACAAAATATTAAACCTTATTAAAAAAAATATTATCATCACAAGAACATCATAGAGATACGATTTGTCCAAAACAGTATGTCAATTGGTTAAATAGTTTCGAAGATAATATAAAATTACTAAATCGCAAAATGCCGCCGTCCATTCACGAACCACTTTGGAACATGCTTTGTACGGACGTTTTATCCATTTACCCATGGTATTTCTGTTTATGGGATATCGGACAGTTTCAGCGATTGTTTATCATGCCTAAAAGGAAATCACAACTTTCCCGTCAGACATCCCAGAGCAGCTCGAGTACGGAGTACGCCGTACGGAAGAGTCTGCTCTTGAAAAGCATCAGCGCCTCTCGAGGAACGCAGAAAATATTGCGGAAGCACGCGCTGGGGGATCTAGCGCTGACCGCTCGCAGAGGCTCGCTAGCCAGAGCGCGAGAACATCGCAGGCCCGTGCTCGGGAATCTAGCGCTGAACGTGCGCAGCATCTTTAGGCAGGAAATAAATCATAGCACTCAGTACTAACCGAACCACACTCATAATTTCATCATAAGTTAAAATGATTACCGCCCAACGAAGTGGGCACGGGTCAGCTAGTATTATATATTTATTTATGAATCACCCGCACGTCGTGTTTACTATTGACAGAAGGACTGCATGAGTGAGAAGTTTTTAAAGGCCATTCATTTCTCCTGGTTAGAGGGCGGGGTGTGCGAAGCGCACCCCATCGAGGACTAGCATGGCATAAATGAATAGGAGCACGTTTTATCTAAACCTTTTGCAAGCGATATATATAACTTTGTAGAGCCGCTCGCACCTTTTACATTCGTGTTTGTACAAGGAGAACAACAAGATAAAGGGGTGGTTTAAAAGAAGTTGTCAACGGATTATGCGTGCGTTTACAAAACTAGCGTTCCGCCTCGGCTACGCACGGGTGCGTGCGAAGCCGGGTAAGAACGCTGCTACTGAGAAATTCCTGATGGACAAAACCCAATAACACTTTGTCCTTTGGGAATTGAACCCAAGACCTCATTCTCAGCACATTACAACCACTGAACTACCAAGGCAGTCTTCAAATTTTTTACTCTTTATAATATTAGTGACAAGTAAATTAGTGTAGAAAAGTACCAACTCATAAATGGATATTTAAATACTCTTCAAGTAACAGATATAAATATAATTGATTATAAGTTTATTTTTATTTAAAGAATGCTATTCACAAACTACGTAGATGTCCTTGCAATTTGCTATGAGGCGCGTAGCATTTGTAGCCGTAGAAGTACTACGGCGTAGCATGAGTTCGTTTTCAAGATTTTATTTTGCCCCATGCCAAATTACAGTTTTCTAGTATTAAGAGTCTCTGAGCTAAACCGCAGGCAGACAGACAGACGATACATGACGAAACCATTCTATGGGGTCCTTTTTACACAACTGCCCAAAAAAAAGGAGTGTTATGTGTTCAGGGTTAATGTATGTATGTGAGTTTCTTTATTCCACCATAACTTTTAAACGCGTGAACCGATTTAGATGTATGGGATATCGTTACAATCCTTGCATCGTTCCAAATAATATAGGCTAGTAAAAAATAAAAAGAAACCGGTGTGGTCACTTTAGAACGTAAATTAATACCAGCTTCATTTTTTGATTTGGTGAATCTGGTGGTGTCTATGTTTATTGTCTAGAATTAAAAAAGTAGATTTAAAAACACATAAAACTGTAAATAAAAAACGTCATAAAAAAACAAACGAGTAAACAAAGTACTAATATGTGCAATTTTTGCAGAAGTGTGTTTTAATTCTTTTAATCATAGTAGCTTGTGTAAATCGTTTTGTAACATTCTTTACTTTACAAAAATATAATTGTTATAATTTAATTTAAAATAAGATATTTATAATAAACGTTGATATAAGGCGAACTTAACTTCCTTTCTCGCTTTTTTATGCACTTCATATCAATGTATTTATTTCTTGAACTGAAGATATTGTCACTAACGTTATTAACAAACTATTTAATGTAGGTATCTGAGTGTTATACCTTACGCAGTCATAGATGCCTAAATCTATGACCTCCTTTTTTAGATCCCATCTAGATACTTATATCTGAAGGTGATCTAAATAAAGGAGGTCTTATATGAAGAAAAGGTAGAACAACAGTAACATATTTATACTTTAATTAATAATCATCATAACATCACGCCTGTTATCCCCGAAGGGTTAGGCAGAGGTGTACCTATTAGTACACCCACATTTCGCCAGTTATGTTTTTAGTCCCATGTAATAGGGGGCGAGCATATTGTTTAATTAATAATGAGGCAATTAAAGTACGTCTTTAAAAATAAAGAATTAGAACGAAACTGAATTCAATGCCATCTCTGAATGTGTTCCTGACCTTCAAAAGGCTTTAGGCGTGAGTTAGTAGTTCCATGTCTGTCCGCAGCTGCACCCGGTTATTTTGAAGGACGTCGGGCGCTGCTGTCGCTGAATGCACTTAAAGGGACGAAACAGGACGCATATTTGGATACAATTTGTAGTGGCACATTAGCTCAGCTGGGTGTTATAGAGCATCGCGCTGCCGAGTCGTGAAGGTCGTGGGTTCGAGTCCCACATGTGCCCAACCCCTTTTTGTACTTGAAACTTTTCAACATGACATTAATTTATTGCAATAATTTACTGTCTTATTCAGCGCGCCATTGATCTGGGCCAAAACGTCCGATACCATGGCAACGGTTGAAATGCAATTAACATACACAATGAGAAGATTTACCAACAAAAATTTGTTACCTACACTTGACATACAATACCATTTTTCATATTTTTTTATTAGTAAGAAAATACAGTTATTAAGAGACAAGGCCAAACGCCTGGTCTCGGTTGCGACGTCTTAACGGGATACCGTGGCCCCGGAACATAAAGGACAACATAAGGAACAGGGTGGTTTTTTAGTAAGTAAAAATCTAACAGTCCCGCCCCACCCTGGGTGGAAGAAGTCATTTGATGATATTTACCAACGTAGAAAAAAGAGATACAATATAATTATAGGTATTTTTTTCATTCTTAAAAATAAAAAGCTCTTTTAATATTTTTGTTTCTCAGATGGTGATTTTTAATACATTAGTACTAATTTTTCTCAAGTGAGATGCGTGATCTACAGAGACGAAAATAATTTATATTAGTTTTGGAGACTTTGGTTCTGTTCTGCTAATTTGTATTGCTATCGAATTCCAAAAATAAAACTATTTTCCACTTTGTGACTTACGAAGACGGTCGTCTCTTTTGTTTAAAAAAGGCTTTTATTTTGAAGTCGGTAAAAATAAATAAAATTGACGTCTAAATGATCCTACGTTGTATCTGGCCCACGTGGACAGCGAATGTGAAGGTAGCTAGCAACTTTCAATACCGGGAGCACATAAGTGAAAACGGTTGTACGGTATACAATATTCAACAGTCTGAAACTGGACTGTTCAGAACATTCGTAGCCGTAACATTCGCACTCCTCGCGAGCATATCACCAGGACAACATACCTAGTAAGGAGGTTACAACAACAGAACTTCAAATATTCGTACTAATAAACTTACTTGAAGTACAGTTATTTAATAAAAGATATGCTCAAAATAACTTTTTTTTATTTTTTCTATTTTTTACACGACTGCCCCAAACAAGCTACTAAAATAAAAAAAAATACATGTCTGCACAAATTGCACATATTCGTACTTTGTTTACTCGTCAGTTTTTTAAACGAAGTTTTTTATTAACAGTGTTATATATTTTTTAAATCTACTTGTCAAATTCTAGATGATAAACATAGACACGACCAGATTCATTAAAAATAATAATTGAGGCTGGTATTAATTTACGTTTTAAAGTGACCACACAGGATTCTTTTTTTTTAACTAGCCTATGTTACTCGGAACGATTCAAGGATTGTAAAGATACTCTATACATCTAAATCGGTTCAGGCGTTTAAAGTTATGGTGGAATAGAGAATCTCACATACATACATAGTAGCTTGTACAAGAGCTTTTCGTAGCTTTTCTACTATTTTTGTTTATTTAACTGATGATTATTCTTTCTACAAGTAGGTACTAGTGATTTTGCTCAAGCAGGTCGCGATATTTTTTCAGAAAATAAGTAAAACTTGACATTTAGAAGAGTAACGCGTTGTATCTAGTCCACGTGGACTGCTCCATAATACGCCTGCGTGAAATGAGAAGGAAGATGCTGTACAATTCTCAATACCGGGAGCCCATAAGCCAAAACTACAGTTTTTACTTTCAGTTGTGAAGCTCCATGAAAGTGGACTCGTCAAGCCAAAACACCCGTCACCATAGCAACGACTCGCGTGCGGCTCGTGTGCTAAGAAGTTTACGATAACACAATTTGAATATAGGTAGTTGCCTCAGTGGTTCAAAGTGCAACTACTTCTAGTTCCTGGCTGACGAAGACTCGTGGTCCAGCATCCCATACATGACCTGAGAAGGTCACAAACATAAATAGTAAATAATAAATACATCCAAATGGGTGTATTTTTTTATTTCGTCTTACTTGAAAGAAAATGGCCAGGGAGATGGTCAGGGGAATCTATGAGGAGAACTTCATTGCTACTAAGAGTTCTCATGTTACATCCATCCTGAGAAAGAGATGTTCCGATGTTGAACTTCGAAATGGACTAATAGATTGTCGAAAGATAAGGAATCAGCCAATAATTTGTCAAGTCCGTGGTACTGTCAGACTTACGAAGAAGATAAAGTGAATCCTAGATCTATTTATAATTATAGTAATTATCCAGTAATAATATAGTTTTTAGGAACGACATTAATTACTCATTAAACGCATAAATCTTTGACAAATGCTTCCACTCCTGAAAACTAAAATAATTGTTAGTCTATGTATGATGTAGCAGCTTGTCATATGTATTTCTACTGCTTTTTGAAGTAGTCTCCGTTCCTTTCTAAGCACCGTCGCATGCGATGGAGCCATTGACTGTAGCAGTGGGCCCACTCTTCTCTAAGGATCTGTTCCACGCCATTTTAAAACGCAAGCTATATCAAGTCTTTATGTAAAATTATTTCATGGGCTTCCTGAAATCACTTCACTAATAAATGCATTATATGTTAAGCCCCCGGCTGACTTACCGGTAAGTCAGAACAATAGAAAATCAATTGTGTCTCATTACGTGGGACTTGAGTGATTAAACTACACCAAACATGCAAAAGGGTCATGTTTGGACTGGATACCATCGACAGTTGTACATTAATATAAGATAACATCTCGCCCGTAATCCCCCTAGGGTTAAGCGGAGGTGTACCCATTAGTACATACATTTTGGCAGTTTTGTTTAAGTCCCATGTAATAGGGCGCGAACGTATTGCCATCAACCGGGTTCAAATCCAGACTCCGCAGCTGCTACTGAGAAATTACTGATGGAAAACCTCAATAACACTTTGCCCGACCTTGGATTCTAAAACTTATATACTGAAATAGTAAGGCAATCATCATATGCCTAGCCTTGTTCCCAACTTTGCTGGGGTTGGCTGCCAGTCTAACCGGATGCAGCTGAGTACCATTATTTTACATGGAGCGACTGCCTATCTGACCTCCACAACCCAGTAACTAGGTAATACGATACCCCTAGGTACAAGACCTTGGTTGGTGGGTTCAAATCATTGGCACTTGCCCGGATTCGAACCCACACCCTCATGCATGAGAGGCGGGCGCCTTAACCGCTAGGCCATCACGACATCCAACAAATAGTAAGGCTATCAAATCTGAAATAGTAATTAATAACATTTTAGACATAACGTTCATTATTGTTACGACCACGTAGCTCTTCTAACCGGAAAACACAAATATATCTACTTATAATTTGAAGTGTTATTTAAGTTGTAACAATGTTTATTATAATAATTTATACTATTAAATGTTTAATTAATTTTGTTTTTAAGAGCTAACTACAGAACGCCACCTCCTACGATCCTTACATACTCCTTTCGCCTCATCTACGTTTATATATCTCGTCATACAAGCACGCCGGTTACGAGTACTCCGCATCTGACCTTTCTCAAGGACCTCACTAATAAGGTCAGTGTAGGTCTTCCTAGGGCGACCCCTCCCTCCGAAATATTAAAACTTAAATTTTATGTTTTTAAGAGCGACACGTCGCACTAACTGCGTTGTTGTTACTATGGAAACCGTTGCGGCGCGCCATGTGCTCGGGAGGCAGTATTGATCCATCCAGACCGTACAAATTTGAAGTACTAGGCTTTCATGTATATCTAAGAGGTAGTACCGCAATACTAAGATGCTTAGGGTGCATGTACCTGCCAGGGTGGCGGATTTTTTATTTAAAGAGTCTGTCTGGATCACAAAGATCTTAAGGAGGAACATGTCAGAGCGGAATAAGTCATTTGATGACTTCCATCCTTAAAAAAGGATGCATGTATTCATGGCATTTCGGGGAAGTTACGTTTTTGTGTTATTTCATGATGACCCAGTGGTTAAGGAGCCTGCTTCTAAAGTAAAACCGCACGTCTTCGAATTAATTATAATAACATTTAAATATACTTGGTCGTAAAGTGGCTCTTATTGCACAGCGTTTAGGAACACAATGCGGTTTAATACGCACGCATGCTTTTTACATTAAAGTGTTTGTTAAATTTTATTATGTACATATTAATTATAATCTTGGATAAATCTATATTGTAGGGGATCGAGTGGTATGTACAGAACCTAATTCCCCCACTACTGTTCAGTTTGTCACTTAGCTGTACGGCTGTATGTATGCACCTAGATTCAAGCGCGAACACAGTTGGGAGCTCAGACGGGTCTGTGGGCTCGGCTGTGCTGCCAAGCTCACTCACTCGTCGTATAAAACTGTGAATAATTAAAAAAATACAAAGATATGACACACGTGTTTATTTAATTAATATCTTATAAATTAGTCAATTTAATTATTTTAGTAAGTTTTACTTGCGGCTTATTGGGTAAGGTTGAAAATAATTTAAAAAAAAAAACGCTTAAATTACACTGTGGGTACGCTGTGGTCACAGGGATAAAAAGTTCCAAGACTATTTTTATACTTTAAAGTAGGTATAATTATTATTTCAGTTTTATTACATTCAGACTTCCACGTTTTAAGTAGAGTCGATAATGATATTATCACACTAATACGTTCGTCTTTTTTAATTTTGACAAAGATTTGATTGTTATAAACCTAAATATTTTGCGATGATTTAACTAAATATGTGTAAGTATATTTCACTAAACTCATTTAATTTGTGAATAAATTAAGATATTTTTATATGCATATAATTATGTGTGTGTGTGATTGTGTCGAACGCATTATAGTGTATGTAATAATGTATGTATTTGCAATACATTCATACTAATACACGAATAGTAATCCATACTAATAATTATAAATTACATAATAATACTGTTCGTGGCACAGTTGGTGACCTTTCACCTTTTAAGTTTCTACTGACACCTTGACAGGGGACATATTGTGAGAATGTCATACATGATAAATTAATTTATTTATGTTTAAGTTTGAACGGTAATAAGGTTCTATTTGTGTTTTTTTTTTTAATATGCAGATACGTGTGAATATCAAGAGAACCTACTGCTTATAATGCTTTGCAGCTTGGCAGATGCTGTATAAGAGATAACCTCCAGAATGTTACATGGCCCCAATATTATTCGCCCCTTATTATATGGGACATAAACATAACTGGCGAAATGTGAGTGTACTAATGGGTATACCTCTGCCTGTCCCTGGTCGCATGTGACTTATTTAACCAATCTGCTTTGTGAGGATCTTCATACATCGCAGACACGTGAGCACATAATTGTTCGGGCTGTCAATTGGTCACACTTGGCATCAAGCTCAAGGCGTCGCTGTAATTCAAGGAGACAATGCAGTTAGTGTATAGACGTCTGTATACGAGTATGTCTGTATGAGTTTTAAATTTCTTTTTTGATTATTCTCTCATGTACAATTTTTTGCACCTGCCATGTTATCTCTTCACCACCTTTGGTTGACTGGTAGAGAATGCCTAAGGCATTAAATCCGCCATTGTACCTTTTTGTTGCTTAAAGTTTAAATAAATAAATGAATATACCCGACTGTAAAATATGCACGTAAATTATGTTTATCAGTACTCCCTAACTATGACTTACAAATGCATTGTCATCCAACAAATCGATCAAGGCCAACAATCACAATTTGATTTACACCTCAAAGGTCACCACATAAACGGTCCCAGGGAACGGGCATTATCTACATTAAAAACATTAACACACACATAATTTGGTGAGGCAATATCAATATCAATCACTACTAAATTGTCGCGTGATCATTAGTGAGTTCTGTGTACGAAGGTACCTACGGATATGTAGGTGATCCAACTTGTTGGATTTACATTTTAAAATTGAAAATAAATCTTTTAGTTTGAACTGTAGAACTCATAATTTCTTACGATTTTCAGGTTTCGTACCCAAAGGGTGCTAAATGCCCTATTACTAAGATTTTATCTCAACGTCCGTCCGTCTGTCTATTCAACCGTAATATGTAGGCAATTCTAGCAAAGTGTGTATTACTATGTCCGTTAAAATGGGAATTAAATTAAAATAAAATAAAGTAAAAAGTCGGTCAAGTGCGAGTTGGATTCGCACACGAAGGGTTCCGTACCATCGTAGAAGATATAAACAGTGTTGCCATTATAGCATCATCAAGGAAGTCACCTTTCGTGTGTGAGTACGACTCGCACTTAGCCGGTTTTTTTTTGGAAATTTTAGCGCCATTTTACTTTGAATGTTGATCTAAAGCCTTATGTGGCAGTTCCTTTATCATCATTTTAAACATTAAAATAGATTTTAAAATTGTTTTTTGGTAGAAATAGGACTACACACTACTAGTACTACACTACTTTCGTGAAAATAATTATTATGTTTATCGACTTTCCAGCAAGCTTAAGTTAAAATGATCAACGGAGATATAGCTATACAGCTTAAAACCGAGCGGTCTGCGAGGCCGGGAGGGTGTTAGTATACAAGGTTATTTTGCAACCACCATCCAAATTTTCAGAAATGATTTAGAATCGATAACCTTATCAATTAATGATATATAAAAAAATCGAATTCGGGAACGCACACAAACAGCACGCACTACGCCCCCCTTGCTGCGTGTCAATGCATTCTGATTTTTACGGATATTTTCTATTGAGTGATTTTTTTTTGGTTTTATTATTATTTCATTATAATTTTTCACCTAAGATAATAATTTTATTAAGAGACCTCGATTAAAACATTTGGATGATGAATGAAAAGTATCCTTCTCTATTAAAATATGGCAGTTCTGGTCCGATTTCAAAAATTCTTTCACTGATAGAAAGCTACATTATTGCTGAGTGTCATAGAGTACGTTTTATGGTATTCTTGACTTCAACGCGGACGTAGACGCACCCAAAAAGAACGCAGGCGAGAGCTTTTGCATGGAGACAAGGCCATCCGGATTTTCACTGAATATTTAAGTTGTTGTTGTTGTTGTTTGTGTTTTGTGTGTATATTCAGACTAAATCGACGATCACTGCGAAAGTGGGTTCGATTCCGGTATGCGACAAATATTTGTATGAATGTTTGTATCTGCATTAATGCCTTAGACATTCTCATCAACAAAGTGAGATGAGGTAAGTGTGGTTGATTTTTTTTTGGTGTTTTTATTTGTTTATAATTTTTCACTTATGAAAATAATTTTACTAAGAGACCTTGATTTTAAAATTTGGATAATAAATGAAATGTTTCTATCCTTGTCTATTAAACTCTGGTAGTCCTGGTCCGATTTCAAAAATTCTTTCACTGATAGAAAGCTACATTATTGCTGAGTGTCATAGAGTATGTTCTATGGGATGCTTGACTTCAACACGGACGTAGACGCAACCAAAAGAACGCAGGCGAGAGCGTTTGCATGGAGACAAGGCCACCACCACTGAATATTTATATATGTTTATATTCTGACTAAATCACATATTTGTATGAATGGTATGGAACAACACGTTGTAAAATTAACGTGGACATGTGTATGTTGCGACATGTCACAAGTGCGTAATTTTTTATCAACTTAGTAGACCCACGTTGGGCGCCAGTAACCGGCGAATCGATAACCTGTGACCATGTTACGGACAGCTATTTTTTGGGAATGTTATTTGGCTACTACCTTCTGTTTATCTTATTGTCGTGAAAATAACTAAGTTTGACCTTCAATATCTCCGTAACTAGAATTTTATTAGGTATGTTCTAGAACAAAAAAAAAATGCAATGATGGGAATAACGTGTGGAATAAATACAGTTCAACAATAAGTGGTTGAACTTGACTGCACACGCGCTTACCTCAAAATTCGGGAACGCACAAAAACAGCACGCACTACGCCCCCCTTGCTGCGTCCCTTGCTGCGTGTCTTTACATTCTGATTTTTTACGGATATTTTCTTTTGAATGTTGGTTTTTGTTTTTGTTATTATTTATTATATTTTTTCACCTAAGATAATAATTTTATTAAGAGGCCTCGATTTTAACATTTTGATGATGAATGAAAAGTATTTTTGTCTATAAAACTTTGGCAGTTCTGGTCCGATTTCAAAAATTCTTTCACTGATAGAAAGCTACATTATTGCTGAGTGTCATAGAATATGTTCTATGGGATGCTTGACTTCAACACGGACTTAGACGCAACCAAAAAGAACGCAGGCGAGAGCGTTTGCATGAAGACAAGGCCATCCGGATTTTCACTGAATATTTAAGTTGTTGTTGTTGTTTGTGTTTTGTGTGTATATTCAGACTAAGTCGATGATCAATGCGAAAAGCGGGTTCGATTCGGGTATGAAACAGATATTTGTATGAATGTTTGTATCTGCATTAATGCCTTAGACATTCTCATTACCAAAGTGAGATGAGGTAAGTGTGGTTGTTTTTTTTTTGTTTCTATTTGATTATAATTTTTGACATATGAAAATAATTTCACTAAGAGACCTCGATTTAAACATTTGGATGATGAATGAAAAGTATCCTTCTCTATTAAACTTTGGCAGTTCTGGTCCGATTTCAAAAATTCTTTCACTGATAGAAAGCTATATTATTGCTGAGTATCATAGAGTACGTTTTATGGTATTCTTGACTTCAACGCGGACGTAGACGCACCCAAAAAGAATGCAGGCAAAAGCGTTTGCATGGAGACAAGGCCATCCGGATTTCCACTTAATATTTATGTATGTTTATATTCTGACTAAATCACATATTTGTATAAATGGTACGGAACAAATATTTGTATGTTTGTATCTGAGTTTAAAAACACACAGATTTAATATAGGTTCATTATTTTCAGTAAAGTCTCCGCTGGCTGGTCATCATTTATATTAATTATTGATCTAAACTTTATGCAACGAAAAAGAACAAAGACGGCATTAATGCCTCAGACATTCTCAACAAGGTGAGATGAGGTAAGTGTGGTGGTGAGTGATGGTGAAAAGATAAAATGACACATCAAGATTTAAGTACAAATATCCTTATGTTGGACAATTAACGTGGACATGTGGGAACAACAGCTAACTTACTTCCAGAGATTACCTCTTACCTACTCACAAAAATACAAAGAAACTTTACTTGTTTATAATTTTACATTATAATTAATCTATTTCCTCTTGGTCTGCCATTCGTTACGGCTAATCAGAATCCCAAAGCTCTGACAACCAGTCTCATCGTGTTACCCATTATCAATGGCATAGAGGACTACCGTCACCCCATGTAAAATAGGGTGGTAATTAATAGTATTAAGCTACATCCTGTTGGACCGAAAGCCGACGCAACATAGTTCGCAAAATGCTAAGCACATTACATCGCGACATGCATTGTCCAGCGCCGGATAAAGTTTTATAGATAAACTACAGTAACATGAAGCGCCCTTAGTAGTATTTGTAATAGTATTAAAAGACTCACAACGCATGTGTGCGCATTGAGACGGCTCTCGAAACAAAAACAAATCAACGATTTGTTGCTCGACTAGTAGTTAATAGTTAGGCATGCGAGGCTTCATACATTAAAAAAAAATTATATAGATATGTATGTATGTAACATTCTAAAACAAACTTTAAAAACCTATCCTGGAAATAACACTGTGGGTCATCTAGTGTCTCATCAGATAATTATAATGTTTGAATCATGAGAGTAAAGCTGTAACTGTAACGGTAGTACTGCATTGTGTAGCTTGATGTCGCTGTTTTAAATTTTGGCTTCTGATCTAACCTTCTCAGTCCTATGATATCCTGGTATCCCTCGGAAGAAATCAGTTGCCCAATGTTGCTCAACTGTTGCTGCAATTGTCGCGCTAAATTTAATTTCTCGACGATTTTCCACTTACCGACTTAAAAAAAGAAGGAGGTTATGTTTTCTTCAGTGTGTATTTTCGTCGAAAACTTCGTCAATTGTAGCCCGATTTTAAAAATTATTTTTTTATTTGAAAGGGTATTTTTTTTGGGGTAGTCCCATATTAATTTCGAGAAGATCTGATGTAAATTTTCTGAGGTAGACAATAGAACTTCTCATTATCACACAGTAAACGTATTGTATTATAAATTGGTTAACCTAACCGTGGACAACTGATCATAGACTTCGAAAATACCTTATGGAACTCCTTATCGACGAACAGTATAATATAAAGTGACAGGGGTGAATAAATTAGGAATTTAGTTAGTGTTACCGTTTCTTAATGGATAAGGAAAAAACAAGGTAACTACTTAAAGACGAATGTTAAAAAGCCTTTTACAAGTATTTTTTTAACTTGTAAAAGGTTTTTTCTCATTTGTATTAGGAAAATTCGGTGTTCTTCAAAATGTATTCGAAATTGTTTTAAATTGGTAATTTAGAGTATTTAATATCAAGGTAATAAAACAAATCAGCTCTTGATGGTTCATGGACTTTTTTTTATAGCATCAATATAAGTTTATAGGGCGAGCATTTTAAGTACCGCACTTGCACTATTCAAACTGTTTAATATCATCGCATTGTTTTCATATACCAGCCTTTATGAACTTCTTGTACTGTTTCCTTTTAATTGTTAATAGTTATCGACTAGCGAACCGCCCCAACAGGAGCAGATTCCCGACTTATCTGGTGGATCTTTCAAAACATCTGTCATATAAACCTTGTCCAAGAAACTACGAACAAAACAAATTAGAATCAGTCCAGACGTTGTTTAGCGCTTAGCATCACTCATATTTAGCCATTTATTTTTATTTATATAGATAGACACAAAGTTAAAAGATAGAAGAAGAAGATAAATAGTTTGATAAGTACGAACTAGTTAGTATAGTACAATTCAGTTTCATTTACTCACCCATTTGGGAAATAAAAGTTATTTTGACGAATCGTGTGAAAGGGATGGCAACATAGCTCCGTCTCTTACATATCTGATATCGCGTCATTCGAGTACTAGGGCTGATGGTTGAGTTTGTCTGACGTCACAATTTTCGTAGTCGATACAACGTCACACCGGACCGGAAAATCAATATGCTGTTGAAACTTGACATTGAACTTGGGTTTAGTTCGAGGACTGTATTTGTATCGTGCCTACTGCACTGTTTCATTGGGGGGATATAATTATGTTTATGAGGGAAACCCGTTATTTTCTAACTTAAGTACAATTTTGTCTAAAGTAATTTTATGACAAAACTTACCGTGAGGGAATCCCGTTATTTTAAAAGTTAGAAACTCGAAAATCGGTGTTGTTTCTCAGTTAAACTAAAAGAAACAAGTTTAGTTATTTTGAATATTCGATCCCTAAGGGGGTTAAAAAGGGATGAGTGTTTTTATCGGAAATCCGTCATTTATTTTAAATAAGATGGCTAAATACCGAACTAAGTAAACAAACGAATAGAATTTGAAATGTAAAATCGAATAACTATCAGCGCATTGTCCCGTTTTTTTTTTGAATAGGAAGCATTACCATCTATTAATTGAGGACAAATCAAAAACATACTGCAATACAGTCTCTAGCACGAGTGCCTTCTTGCAGAAGCTGTTGGGCTGATGGAGAGAGAAGGATAAGTGTTTATGTTTATATTATAAAGGTTTCTTAAGCCATGACACTGACAAAAGGTGATTTTTAACCCCCGACCCAAAAAGAGGAGTGTGACAAGTTCGACGTGTTGGTTTGTGTGTGCCATCGTAGTTACTAAACGAACGGACCGATTTTGTTGCAGGTTTTTGGACGAAAGCTGACGTGACAGAAATGGTTGTTAGCTATAATTTATAAAGATCTGTTCATACGATTATTGATATAACTAGCTTTTACCCGCGGCTTCGCCTGCGTTTGTTTAGAATTTGACAATCAATTCGGGCTGTACTCGGCTTGTTGTTCGGCCAGATCCAGAATTATTAAATTCGGACCAACTGTGACTCATAAAAGTCCGTCGGCGTTCAGTTTGCATTTCTGCATAAGAGGTCCTTCTCGCGTCTGTTCTGGATTTTCTGACGCTGTAATGGCTGAGCTTGTTTTCTGAAACGAAGTTGTGTTTGAACAGGCGTCTCAGTTGCTCTTACAGCTCTCTGGTTTTCCGCTTGTTCCTCCAAAAGCAATTGCGTTTGGATGGCTCTCCAGTCTTTCCTAGCTATAAGAAAAAGGTCCCATCAGCTTTCAAAGCTGCTTGTCGCTCCGGTTGTCTTGCCTTCTTAATGCGGCATGAACGGAAGATTCCTGGGATTGAGAAGTAAGTTTTGCTCGGGCTCGCAATGAGCTTTTGCCTGAGTTGGATCTGCGAGATATTTGAAAATAAAAAGAAATTAATCTACCTACCCTAATTATTAAAACACACCGAACATACCTCTAACGAAAAAATAAACAGTACTGAACGACAAACTTAACTTTGCCGTTGAAAAACTGTTGTCTACATACATCGACATAGGTCACAGTTAGTTTAGCAACTAAGCTCTTTCTCAGTCAGACATCGACTACACGCATTAAACAGAGCAATTTTACTTGTTACGACAGCCCTGCTGTGATCCTATGAGGAGTTCCGTTTCAGATCTCCGAAGTTAATCATCAGATCATGACAATATTTATATGGGACCAATTCGGAAAAAAAATCAACTCTCAAACAAAAAAAAGAATCATAAAAATCAATTCACAATAATTGGCGGAGTAATCGCGGAGTATGCTTCACTGACGGGTCGTGTTATAAGTTCGCCTTTATACTTCCATACTTCCTCTATGAATGTGTTTACACCCGTCAGTGTCAGTGCCGACATAGTAATGTTAGTGTCAGTTACGCAGTTTTTCTGTATCCTTGACAACGTAAATAAAGTGGGTCCCAGACAAACGCGGAATGCTGTGGCGGCCGCGTCTTTTGCAAATTTTTACAACAGACCGCGAGTACTGCTTTGTAAAATATGGGAATTGTAATAGAAATAGTTTAATTTTAATAACAATTTAAATTAAATTCACACTTCTCTATTCCTAAGAGTAATATGCGATGCTAATGATAATATAGATAAGTACATCACACCTCAAGTGTTTAATAAACAGTTTTTTTCCTACCTTTTTTCTCATCTTCTGAGAGGGCTAATGAGTCATGAATGTAATAACACAACGTTACGGTTAGCCATATTGACTGACATCCGGTTATAGCACACACACCACGCTAATGACACTTCAGGCCGCCACTGTGACCGCGGTGATGTGTTTTTGCAGCGGTTGGAACCGCGGCCTGCGGTTTGCCGCAACCGCTGGTCCGTCCGTCTGGAAGCCACTTTATGCAAAATGTCAGGATACTCTTCAGCGGTTTTGGGCATGAAAAATTATTAAGCAGACAACTTTCGTACTCTTAGGTTGTTTACTTGAAACTGATCTATTGACAGTCTAGACTCAAAATGTATTAGATGCTTAAACTTAAAATTTGATCATGATTCGATAGATACGTGGCGCCATCTACTGTCATAAGGACGTTATTGTGATTTCCCTCGGGAACAGAACTTTTTTTCGGGATTAAAAGTACCCTATGTTTGTCCCTGTACACCTGGCAACGTATATGCATAATTTCAGGATGATTGGTTCAGTGGCTTAGGCGTAAAGTGGTACCAAACAAACAAACAAACTTACTTTCGCATTTATAATATTAGTTAGGATAGTAAAACCGGGACCGGCCTCATCAACTACATAAGTCAAATATATATTCATCTATTGAATAATCCTCGTTGAAAATTTCATGCTAAAATCTAATTAAAAATAATAATAAGCCCATTTCAGTATATAATGAGGTAATACCATCCAATACTGCTGAACTGTTTTGTCTGGTGGTAAGAGCTATTTTTGAGCGTGATTTCCTGGATTCAATTTCTAGGTTGGGCTACGTGTTATTGGGTTTTTCCCAGTAGAATACATTTTAAACATTCCTACCGAAATGTGGGTACTTCACATACTTCTATATGGGGTATACAGAAGTATGTGCAGTTCCCACATTTAGGCATAAACTTTCAGCCCCCATGGCCACCGTTCCGGGCCACGGATGCTGAAAGTCTGGCTCCTCTCGCTGAGCTCTCTGTTAGTAAAGTGATAACAAGGAAGGGGGAGCACAGGTACTGACGACCTTTACGCATGCGCCAACCGATGAACCTAGAGCAGGAGTTCCCAAACTTATTTAGTCTACTGCCTACTTCGAGAATAAATTATTTTCTAGCGCCCCCATTTTCTCACCTATTTAAAAACCGCATATTAGATAAAATTACAAATCGCTCCCCAAGCTTCTACATTACGCCCCGATTTTTTTTCTGGGTCTCTTACTGTCCCCCTTTAGGCCTGCAGCGCCCACAAGGGGGCGTTGTCGCCCACTTTGGGAAAGGCTGACCTAGGGGATGGGGCTCGTACAGTATACCTATTTTTAAATAGCTTCACGTGGGTACGAGACGGCATTTATGAACATAGTGCTGTATCATTTTTACTTAGGCTCAAGCCTGTTGCGTGATTGACCAGGTATATTGCTATCACTCTCGTGTCCAATCCTACATATATAATGTGTACGTCAAGTCTAACTCAGCTCACCTCCTGCTGAGGGGTACTTATAGTTCTACTAAATCTGAATGCACGTAACGAAATATTAAACTAACGTAAAATGTACTGATTTCGACATATTCCTTCACCAGCAGCGCCACTTGCACTTGCATTAAGTTCAAGTCGGATTATACTTAGGGGTTGGGGATGTGTATCAATTTTATTCAAATGGTGAAAGGCCTCTTGTCTGTTATGCGCTCCTGGTATGAAAAGACGGGTTATTGTAGACTCACCACAATGAAAATTCGAACTCGAACCAGCTACTATAATTTAAAAAAAATCACGAATGCAAAAATTGCACATATTTGTATTTTGTTTACTCGTCAGTTTTTTTACGACGTTTGTAAAAGTTAAAAGCTTTTATTTAACTTCACCTGTATGTATGTAACTATGTATGTATGTCATGGAATTTTGCAATCAATATTTTATCCACTTCTACTCAAGCTATCGAGCTGAAATTTGGCACACACGTTTGGTTTTGATGACAATGCATGATTATGATAAGCATGACGTGATGCTGCTGCCAGGATTGGCTCCAAACCAGAGAACTCCTCAACGGTTGGCAGTAGGGATTTGAAATTTTGCATACCCGTTCGGATATGATAGACAGTTGGTGAGTTCACCATGAAATTGATGCCACATCCAGGGTTGTCTGCAAACCAGGAAACTCCTCAAGTGGGACCAAAAATGAAGACATCAATATTAATGTAGATTTCAAAAGACTAAAAAGTAAAAATAAAATTATAAAAAAAATATATTTAAAAAAAGCTTTTATTTAGCTTTCATACGAATACAGCCTGAAATTATTGTAGCAAAAACTTATTTTCTCCTTTTTAGTGCATTTTTTTGTTAAAGAAAAGCTTTTTTTTAAATATTTTTTTTTTTATATTTATTTACAGTGTTATATATTTTTTAAATCTCCTTGTACAATTCTAGACGATAAACATAGACACGACCAAATTCATAAAAAAAAAATGAGGCTGGTATTCATTTACGTTTTAAACTGACCACACAGGATTCTTTTTATTTTTAACTAGCTTAGTAATTTTTATTTCAAGTACATCGTCATTCATTTATTTAATTTTATTATTGAATTAATGTTCTACAAGATTTTCCCCATTCCCATTCTTCTCCATAAGAAACTAAGGAAGAAAGAGGCAACTAGATGAATTTTTGTAGTTTGCTCAAAAGTGCGTTTTAATGGTCTATTAAAATAAATGATTTGACTTTGACTTTGTCTGTATCAATTTTATTTTGAAGTGTCGATCTCCTGACTGTGCTGCCCTCCTAGTAGAAATAGACTACGGCTCGTAGCTTTTACCTACGGACCGTTCCCGTAACTTACCGATCGTTCGTTACCGAAGTACTTGCACTATGAATTTATTATGCATGGTTATAACAGCAGGCTAACATTCGTTTAATTTTATTATTTAATTAATGTTCCTATAAATTATTGGAGGTTTCATGCTCTTTCTTCTCCATATGAAACTAAGGAAGAAAGGGGCAACTAGATTAAATTTGTTTCTATAGTATTGTTCAAAAGTGCTTTTTATTGCTCTAAGTGAAATAATTGATTTGACTTTGACTTTGACTGTATCAATTTTACTTAAAAGTGAAGAAGTGACGACCTCCTGACTGTGCTGCACTCCTAGTAGAAATAGATTACGGCTCGTAACTTTTACCTACGGACCGTTCCCGTAACTTACCGATCGTTCGTTGCATTGGTTTTTGCTCATAAATGCATTTATAATGCATGATTAAAATAAAGAATTATTATAACATGAAAAAAAGAAATGTTTGTCAAAAAATACGTTTAAAAGTTTATCAAGTTAGTGATTATTTTTCTAAATGAACTATATTTTAATACTGAAAACGTCTTCAATTTAATAAGTTCAAAAGTAAAGAAGTGATTGTTTGGAGAAACAAACTGTTTAACACGGCAAAACCGTTTAAAAAAAAAAAGAGAATGTATCTTTTTACAGTTAGAATTAGTTCCAGAAATAGTGTTTTTTTATTTATGTAGGTTTGACCGAGACCGCTTTACCGCGCCTTAGGAAAGCGCGGCGAGATGCGGGCCGAGGAAAACGACCATGAGTTGACATGAGATCGATATTGTCGGACTGATCTTACGATATCGGTTTATAATATTTTATTTAAAACTTTAATGTTGGCGATTCCTAACTTATATTCATTACAATTTCAGGTTTATTCACGATATTTTCCTTCATCGATGTCAGTAATGTCCAAGACAAACTTTAGAAAGTACATTTAAATTGAAAATTGCCTCCATTACGATTTTGGCAATATTCGCATCATTATTCTATTCAAAGCGTTTTGTCTAGTTTTCTTTTCTTCTTTTCTTCTCTTATGAACTAAAACCTTAAGCGGTTGCATATTTAACTGGAAAAGCGGCTAGCCATGCGGTTAGCCACCCCCGCGGTTAACCGCTAGTGCGTAAGAGCGCTAAGGCCTCATTTACGGATGCGTCGCGGCGTGTGTAAAAAATAGTATCCCACCGGCATCAGGAACAGGGTCCAAGCTACCGGTGGTCAGGGCTCCTGAGAAAGGAATCCCCTAACAATACGCGCCGTGTCCAGGAGTATCGCTTTCTGAATTAAGCCCTTGATCCAACCGCCCAACGAGAGCCCCCTAAGGTGTTGGTCGAGGTTCTTGGCTATTATGCCATTGGCCGTTACGACTATCGGCACAATGAATGCTGTACTTATATCCCACATGCGGAGCCCTCGGACCCCTCGCGAGCCAAGTCAAGATACTTCATAGGAACAACGAGCCTGCTGGTTAATGGCCATATCAATGAGGAGTAGCTCCTTAGTACCACAGGACCCGTTCTAACATTCATTTTGAGATACAGACATGATGTAATTGTCGTTAAAATGTTCGTTAATTTTAGCTCCTAAAATAGATGTAAGAACTTTATAGACCGTTGGTAAACAAGTGATCAGTCTTGGGTCCCGTAGTACTACCTGATTTATGGAGCAAGTGGGTTATTCCAGTTGTAATAAATTGGGGCAGCGATCCAGACTCTAAGGCGGACTGGAACTAGGATGCCAAAAGAACGTGCGATCTTTGGAACCATTTTATCCAAAAATTGCGCTGTCCGTCCGGCCCTGGAAGTTTCTAGTAAGGCAACGGACGAACTGCACGAGCTACATTTTGGTGGCTGATCGTAATTGCCCCATTTGTGGTATTGGATCATGCGCTCGCTCAACCTCTGAGACCAATCGCCCTTAGTGTGACTGACAGGCACCGACCAAAATCACACTAGTCTGGTCGCTCCCAATTTCTGTAAACCCACCTCTCATCACTTTAGAATGTGCAATTCTGAGCGTATCAATCTCCTTCCCGCTTGTACCGACGAATACGGTTTGCCCATGCACAGATCTTCTGCTTAAGGAAGTCAATACGCTCCATGACGCAGGACAACTAATCTCGAGGACTGACATCAGTACCCAAAAACGCCCGCCTCACAAACCGCATCACTCTAGGGCGAGTATTGCCCTCCCAAAAGCAAATTAATGAGATACACGACATACCGCTAAAGCTACAAGACAAGACAACCTCTCAACGAGATCTACATTGCTGTCAAAACAGTTTGATAGCTGTGAATCTAGAGCACACACTAGCGTAGTCGATCAAGCACAATGTCATCCAACATTTATGATTACGCTGGATGGCACGCACCTGATCCGATAGTCGCTGTGCCCATACGTTGTCAGCTGGCTCAAAGACCTGAAACTGAGAGAGCATCCAACCATTGTACGCAGTCAAGTTAATTTCCCCCTCTGTAGCCCCAAAGAATGAGCGCATGACGTTTTCATTAACGGACTGTGTCTATCTCATGTGCTGCACACTTCCACCGAGTGCGGGGACCTTATCAGAGGCCGGTGGGCCTCGGAGTACCAAACAACCCGGCGGCCGGCGTCCTCCCCGCCGACGAACATTTTTGGTTTATTTAATTCTATTGCTAATAGGTTTTACTCGTTATTGAAACTTACCATGTGAAAACTGTTCTTTAAATGGTAAGTAGGATGATCAAAAACTGTCAAATATTATACTCGTATTAATAAAATAAGGAGATAGTAGACGAAGAAATATGATGTTTGACATCAAGCTTTAAATAAAATCTTTAATATCAATAGTCGCTTTCCATTGCTATAAACAGCAAAATCAAACGCAAAATAGTCGAGTTTGCTTAAGTAAATAAATGATGGTGACTATTACTTGGCTAAGAAGTCTAACTTTTGACAGTTGTCTCTTCAAGCAATTACCAAACTATAAAATAAAAATCACTACTTGAGTAATTACTTTTACTGAACTAATCACTTTTACTTGTTTATAAATGCCTTGGGTGTAAGTCTTCAAAACTTACATACTGAAATAATATGGCGTCTCATTATAAGTTATCGAAAATCTCGCAAATTATAACATTTCGGTCACAACGGTCAATATAGCTACGACCACGTGGCTCTCGTAACCGCGATACACAAATAATTGTATCTACTTATGATTTGAAGTCTTGTTTAAAATATTAAATAAGTCGTAACTGTGTCTATTATAATATTCCGAACTATTAAATGTTTTATTTTACGTGTGTTTTTAAAAGCGACACGTCGCTCTAACTGTTGTTGTTATGGAAACCGTTGCGCCATGTGCTCGGGAGGCAGTATTGATCCATCCAGACCGTACAAATTTGAAGTACTAGGCTTTCATGTATATCTAAGAGGTAGTACCGCAATACTAAGATGCTTAGGGTGCATGTACCTGCCAGGGTGGCGGATTTTTTATTTAAAGAGTCTGTCTGGATCACAAAGATCTTTAGGAGGAACATGTCAGAGCGGAATAAGTCATTTGATGACTTCCATCCTTAAAAAAGGATGCATGTTTTCATGGCATTTCGGGTAAGATACGTTTTTGAGTTATTTCATGACGACCCAGTGGTTAAGGAGCCTGCTTCTAAAGTAAAACCGCACGTCTTCGAATTAATGATAATAATATTTCATTAAACTTGGTCGCAAAGCGGCTCTTATTGCTCAGCGTTTAGGAACATAATGCGGTTTATTACGCACGCATGCTTTTTACATTAAAGTGTTTGTTAAATTTTAGTAAGTACATATTAATTATAATCTTTGATAAATCCATATTGTAGGTAATCGAGTGGTATGTACAGAGCCTAATTCCCCCACTACTGTTCAGTTTGTCACTTAGCTATACGGATGTACTTATGTATAAGCCTAGATTCAATTGCGAACACAGTTGGGAGCTCAGACGGGTCTGTGGGCTCGGCTGTGCTGCCAAGCTCACTCACTCGTCGTATAAAACTGTAAATAATTTAAAAAATACAAAGATATGACACACGTGATTATTTAATTTATATCTTATAAATTAGTCGATTTAATTATTTTAGTAAGATTTACTCGCGGCTTAATGGGTAAGGTTAAAAATAATTTAAAAAAAAACCGCTGTTAAATAACACTGTGGGTACGCTCACAGGGATAAAAAGTTCCAAGACTATTTTTATACCTTAAAGTAGGTATAACTATTATGTTCAGTTTTATTACATTCAGATTTCCACGTTTTAAGTAGAGTCGATAGTGATATTACAACACTAATACGTTCGTCTTTATTAAATTTTGACAAAGACTTTTGATTATTATAAACCTAAATATTTTTTAAATAAGTGTAAGTATATTTCACTAAACTCATTTAATCTATGAATAAATTAAGATATTTTTGTGCTATTTAAATAATAATAATAATTATGTCTGTAGCATCTATAACCTTTTAACTTTTTGGTTCCTATGGCTGCTTGTAAAAGTCACTTGTTGACACGTTGACAGGGAAGATATTGCGTGAACGTCACAAATGTTAAATTAATTTGTTTATGTTCTAAGTTTGAACGCTATTAAGGTTCTATTGTCAAAGACTACTTATTATATGGATTAAATATGTATATATGTGTGTGAGTGTGTCAAACGCATTATAGTGTATGTAATAATGTATGTATTTGCAATGCATCCATATTAATACACGTATACTAATCTATACTAATAATTATAAATGCTAAATTAACTCTGTCTGTCTGTTGCGCTTTCAAGCCACTGGTTTGACTTTGATGAAATTTGGTACAGGGTGAGTTAAAACCCACATCAAAGGACACAGGCTACTTTTTATTCGACCTTGACCTTGTCTGCATCCGCTATATCCGACAGCTAGTATAATATATAAAAATATATTTTTTAAATGCTGACTTGTAAATTCTTACATTAATTCCTTTTGATGTTATTAACTGTAATTTACTGTGGGGGAGGGAAGAGGACACTTGTCCAGCTGTGGGACAGTAAATTAATATAATTATGATTAACGTGGAATGTGCTCGGGAGACAGTATTTGTTTAAGCAGCCCGTGCATATTTACTACACAAGATTATCATCAAACAGTAAGAGGCTTACAGAACTTCTATTTCCGATGTCTTCGGATTATTTACGTTCAGCTACTTGTCTATGTTCAGTTGAAAATATATTTTTGTTCGCGTTACCTAGTTTAAGTTCCAATTGCACAGAATAAAACCAACTGAGGGTCCTTGGAAGTTTTTAGAAATATCCATGGTAAGGACAGTGGGTATGTTTTTAAAAATATTTTTTTATTTTCATTTTATTAATCAGTATAATCGGCTTTCAGTAGTTGTAACACAATGTCTAACAAGGGACGTCTTTCGGGTGATATGATGATGACGGTGTATATTTTCATTTTCTTACCTTCAACTGTATTTATAACAGAAGTGAATTATTTGATGATGTCGTCAGGAGTGCTCGTGGTAACCATTCATATTTCTGCTACAGTGACAGCGCATCTCGCTGATTGTGGTTTTCCTGAAAACTGTATATAATATTTGTAATTTATGACGAAAAATGAATTTTATTAAATAGGTAATGGTTTAATTCTATACCAATATTTAGCAAAGTTATTATTTCTAAATAACTTTAAACTAAGAGCTAAGTTTTTTATGTACATTTGTACAATTCAAACTTTTGACTATCCATATCAATGTCAAATGTTCAATGTCACCTAGCACAGACGCTTGCCTAAACTCGGACCTAGGTGTGGCCACTAAGAGTACTCCTCCCTGCTTACGACCATCCGCTCGATCGCATCGTAATAATTGATAGCCAGGAAGTACAAATTTCGCGTTCTGAATCGCTCCATTTAGTCCCGATTCGGTAATGGCAAATAAATCAGATCCAGACGATTCCAGTAATGATAAAAGTTGTGTTGTCTTTGTTCTAAGTCCTCTGACGTTTTGATACAAAATTTTTACTGCCCTGACGACTTATAAGTTACTATGGAAAGACTCCGCAAATTACACACTGAAAAAGTATGGCGTCACATTACAAGATATCAAAAATATCTTCTATCTATTATATCTTGCAAATTAATAACATTTCAGTCAATATTGCTACGACCAATATATTTATAATTTGAAGTGTGATTTAAAATATTATATTAGTTGTCACTGCCTCGTTGGTCTTGTGGTTACAAAGCGCGACTGCTGAGCATGAGGTCTTGGGTTCGATTCCCAGGTCGGACAAAGTGTTATTGGGCTTCTCCATCAGGAATTTCTCAGTGGCAGCCAGGGAGTCTGGATTTGTGCTCGCTTGATGGCAATAGACTCGCCCCCTATTACAGGGGAGTTAAAAGGAAATGTGGGTGTACACCTCTACCTAACCCTTCAGGGATTAAAGGTGAGATGTTATGTTGTTACATAACATTATTTATTATAATGTTCGTATTTATAAATAAGAACATTATAATAAATATGTAATAAAGATATTTAATATTATAATTATTATAATATTCCGGACTATTAAATGTTTAATTTTGTGTTTTTAAGAGCGACACGTCGCACTAACTGCGTTTTTGTTGCTATGGAAACCGTTGCGGCGCGCCATGTGCTCGGGAGGCAGTATTGATCCATCCAGACCGTACAAATTTGAAGTACTAGGCTTTCATGTTATCTAAGAGGTAGTACCGTAATACCGAGATTCTAAGGGTGCATTTATCTGCCAGGGTTACGGAATTTGTTTGAGTCACCCTGAAACGCAAAGATCATTCGGAGGAACACGAATGGGTTTAGTCAGTAAGAGTCTGACACTCCCTTCCGCTCCGCCCAGGGCGGAATAGTCATTACATGAATTCCCATACTTCAAAAAGTTAAACATTTTCGTGTTATGTCATGACGGCCCAGTGGTTAAAGAGACCGCTTCTAAAGTAAAACTGCACTTTTTCAAATCCTTCACAATAATATTTTTAATAAAGTGGATCATGAAAGGGACACCATGGCACCATGCAATAACGCACGCATGCTTTTTACATTACAATATTTGTCAAAGTTCAGTAAGTACCACTAATTATAATCTAAGATGAAATCCATATCATAGAAGATCGAGTGATGTGTACAGATCCTAATACCCCCACTACTGTTGCGCCTGTTACTTAGCTGTACGGATGTATGTTTGCACCTAGATTCAAGCGCGAACACAGTTGGAAGCTCAGACGGGTCTGCGGGCTCGGCCGTGCTGCCAAGCTCGCTCACCCGTCTTATAAAACATTAGCATACACCTTACCCTCCAAGGCCCGGCCATCATCCCGGTATGACAGAACAATAGAAAAAATCAATTGTGACTCATTACGTGGGACTTGAGTAATTAATAGTCAATTATTGTAGTAACTTTTGCGGTTTCCCCAAAAGGTTGATTTTTTTTAATGTTTAAAATTAATTACATTGCGGTTACGCTCACAGGAATAAAAAGTTTCCTATACTTTTCTTAATTTGGCTGTGTGCCCATCCAGGTCTTGTCAGTATTTACATTATTCTCTTAATGTTGTTAACTTTTAATTTACTGTGGGGGAGGGGGGAGGGGATATTAGTTCAGCTGTAGGACAGTAAATTAATATAAAAACGTGGAATGTGCTCGGGAGACTATATTAGTTCAAGCAGCCCGTGCTATATTTATCACCTAGGTTATCATCAAACAATAAGAGGCTTACTGAATTTTTATTTTCACGTTCTTAGCTCCGTGCTTCAGATTATTTGCGTTCAGTTTCATTAAATAATTACTAACCTGTAAATACAGAGGTCATTTATTGCATTGTTGACTTGATAAAAGTTCGTTTTAATACATTTTCACTAATTTCACTTAAGCACTAAAATACCTATACTTTTGTGTTGCGATACCTAGTTTGTAGTTTAAACACAAATTGCACAGAATAATGCCACTTGTTTTGGAAAGCAAGTTTTTAGAAATGCCCATGGTCTCTTACGGGTATGTTTTTAATTTTATTTTTTATTAATATTAATATAATATTATATGTATGTGGTTGATGTGACTTTCTCAATTCATATGTACTTTCTAAAGTTTATCTTAGACATTACTGACATCATTCCGTGCCTCGGAAAGCACGTTAAGCTGTTGGTCCCGGCTGTCATACGTGGATCTTTGACAGTCGTTACGAGTCGTCAGAAGCTTGCAAGTCTGACAACCAGTCTTACCTAGGGGTCTCGTATTACCCAGTTACTGGGTTGTGGAGGTCAGATAGGCAGTCGCTCCATGTAAAATACTGGTACTCAGCTGCATCCGGTTAGACTGGAAGCCGACCCCAACATAGTTGGGAAAAGGCTAGGCAGATGATGATGATGATTAATTAGTATGATTGACCTTCAGTAGTTGTAACACAATGTCTAACAAGGACGTGTTTCGGGTGATATGATGATGACGGTGTATAACTTTTCATTTTCTTACCTTTAACTATATTCATATCAGAAGTGAATTATTTGATGATGTCGTCAGGAGTGCTCGTGGTAACCATTCATATTTCTGCTACAGTGGCAGCGCATCCCGCTGATTCGTTTTTTCCTGAAAACTATATATAATATTTGTAAAGTATGATGTCTAATGAATTTTATTTAACATGTTAATGGTGTTTTTCTGTACCAATATTTGGCAAAGTTATTATTCCCAAATAACTTCCAATTAAGAGCCAAGTTATTTACGTTCATTTGCAATAAATTCAAAGACAGATACAGCTGTAGGTGTACACACCTACAGCTGTTTATTACGGTGTACTCTTATATATCTCGTATCAACGCGTTAGTCTATGGAAAAACATGCAGGCTATTTTATACACAGTAAAAAACGACTACTTTTTACTTAATGCATTTCTAGAATATGATACCTAAGTATAACGGTAATAACGTGAAAAGTATTAATGAGTGTTAAATTCAATTCTAATAAATATTCTCTTACTCCTACAACACAAGCACTAACCTGCGGCGTCGCTCGCGGAAGTATTGTATATTATATTTTAATCGCTATGCGGCATCGGGTTGTTAACATATTTAGCGCTACTTTTTCTATGCTGTTGTTATTATTTTATCAGGTAATAGAAACTATTGAAGTATTCTTGCAAAACTTTTAAGAATTCTGCAAATAGATTCAGGATTCATACACATACACATTAGTGACATTATTGTGATTGGATTGAATCATTCTACTAATCCTTTCTTCTTTCGTGTGTTTGTTTGGTAGTTTTCACGCTTAAACGGATGAACGGACTAAGCTAAAATTTGGCGCACATACACAGGGATACTTTTCATTCATCATTCAAATTTTAAAATCGCGTTCTTTTAATTAAATTATTTTCATATGTGAAACATTATAATCAAATAAAAACAAAAGTAAAAAATCAAAAAGGGGGACGTAGGGAGAGCTGTTTGTGTGCGTTCCCGAATTTTGAGGTAAGCGCGTGTGCAGTCAAGTTCAACAACCCATTGTTGAACTGTATTTATTCCACACGTTGTGTTTTTAGTAGTGGATAATGGTGAAAATCATGTTATCGATTCTAAATCATTACTGATTTGGATGGTGGTTGCAAAACAACCCTGTAAAAAAAGCATAGGGTAATTTTTATAAAGCATAGTGTAATTTTTATAAAGCATAGAGTTATTTTTATTCTGTCTTTGTGCTAGTGATATGATTTAGGAATTGGCTTAATTATGAAGTCTACGCGGGGAAGGTCATGTGCAGAAGCTAGCCTCATATACATATTTACATTCAACTTTCATGACTCAGTATTTCCTTTCTGCGTTCCGGGCCAAAGCACAGCCGATTTTTGTTTTTTTGATGTGGTAATAATCATCGAATGAGTCCTACCGCCCTGGGTGGGGCGGAAGGGACTGTCAGACTTTTACTGACTAAAATACCACCCTGTTCTTTCTGTTGCCCTTTACGTTCCGGAGCCACTGTATCCTGTTAAGACGTCCCGCAACCCCGGCAGGCGTTTGACCCCAACGAGGTCACGTCCCTGTGCTGACAGCTTTTTGAGGCGCGCGTGAAACTGAACGCACCGTCGTCCCGGGCCAAAATCTCTATAGATAACGCTGTTATTGTCATTTGTAACACATCAAAAAAAAAAAAAGACGGGTTGCACTCCGGGAGTGCCGGCAGAAGTGAAAACTTGATTATTAACGTTGAGCATGTTTGATATTTTGGAATGGTTAGGGAATCATTTTGCACCAATTGCTTTATCAGTATAAAAGTACTATCATTTATGTGGTAGAATACAATATTCATTTATTGCGCTACCGTACACAAACATGACAATTTATATTACATTAAAAATTTAACACTTTAAAACTATTACAATTATTTTACATTAAAAAGTTATACACGAACATTCGCGCAAGCGCCCTGCGCTGCCTAAACGAAACAGTAGGCCCAGGCATACATTTTCGCCACGCCGTAGAGAGGGGATAGCTGTCTACTCTCCATCCGTCTTACGCTTTTTCGATCAGGTCACGTGTCCTGACGCGAGTTTAAGATTTTATACCCATTACAGAAAAAGTGCTCAACGCAGCTAAAGAAGTTTTAACTTCAACAAGAAAAAAACAAAATATCCTAACTAATATTATAAATGTGAAAGTAAGTTTGTTTGTTTGTTTGCTACCATTTTACGCCTAAACCACTGAACCGATCATCCTGAAATTTTGCATATACGTTGCCAGGTGTACAGGGACGAACATAGGCTACCTTTAATCCCGAAAAAAAGTACTGTTCCCGAGGGAAATTACAAAAACGTCCTTATGACAGTAGATGGCGCCACGTGTCTATCGGATCATGATTAAATTTTAAGTTTAAGCATGTAATACATTATGAGTCTACACTGTCGATAGACCAGTTTCAAGTAAACAACCTAGGAGTACGAAAGTTGTTTGCTTAATAATTTTTTATGCCCAAAACCGCTGAAGAGTATCCTGACATTTTGCATAAAGTGGCTTCCAGACGGACGGACTTGCGGTTACGGCAAACCGCAGGCCGCGGCTCCTAACGCTCCAAAAACACACCACCGCGGTCACAGTGGCGGCCTGAAGTGTCATTAGCGTGGTGATTGTGCTACAATCGGACAATCGGACGTCGCAATCGGACGTCAGTCAATATGGCTAACCGTAACGTTGTCTTATTACTCTCATGACTCATTAGTCCTCTCAGAAGATAAGAAAAAAGGTAGGAAAACCGTTTATTTAAACACTTGAGGTGTGAGGTAGAGATAAACTACAGAAACATGACGCGCCCTTCCACAATTCAAAACGTTTGAAAGTGTTTTTAATAGTATTAAAAATACTCACAATGCATGTGTGCGTATTGAGACGGCTCTCGAGACAAAAACAAATCAGCGATTTGTTGTCCGACTAGCGGCGTCAAAAATTACTCATTATTATTAGTATGGCGCTGCACTGAAATTCTCTATGAAAATGAGAGGTACGTCGTCTTGCGCGGTCGGCTATTTATGATTAGTTGACAAAAAATATCCTAGCCTGCTACTGAAGACGATTACTCACAAAGTCTTTCATACGAATGTGACTACACACATTGAAATGGTAATATGGAGGGAAGCGTCAAGGTATAATAGTTTATCTCTACCTATATTATCATTAGCATCGCATATTACTCTTAGGAATAGAGAAGTGTGAGTTAAATTTAAATTATTATTTAAATTCAACTATTTCTATTACAATTTCCATATTTGGCGTCATTTTACTAAGCAGTACACGCGGCCGGTTGTTAAAATTTGCAATTGACGCGGCCGCCACAACATTTCGCGTTTGTCTGAGACCCACTTTATATACGTTGTCAGGGATACAGAAAAACTGCGTAACTGACACTGTCATCACTGACACTGACAGGTGTAAACGCATTCATAGAGGATGCATGGAAGAATAAAGGTGAACCTACGCTCTGTCAATGAAGCATACTCTGCGATTACTCCGCTAATTGTAAATTGATTTGGATGATTCTTTTTTTGTTTATTTTTTCGAATTGGTCCCAAATAAATACTGTCATGATCTGATGATGAACTTCGGAGATATGGAAAGGAAACTCCTCATAAGATCACAGCGCAGAACTGTCTTAACAGTAAAATTGCTTTGTTTAATGCGTGTAGTCGATGATTGACTGAAGGAAGAGGTTAGTTGCTAAACTAACCGTGACCTATGTCGATGTATGTAGACAACAGTTTTTCAACGGCAAAGTTAAGTTTGTCCCTCAGTACTGTTTATTTTTTCGTTAGAGGTATTTCCGGTGTGTTTTAATGAGGGTAGGTAGGTTACGTTTTTCAATTTTAGAATATCTCGCAGGTCCAACACACAACCAAAAGCTCATTGCGAGCCCGAGCAAAAATTACTGCTCAATCCTCGGAATCTTCCGTTCATGCCGCATTAAGAAGGCAAGCACGACCGGAGCGACAAGTAAATTTGAGAGCTGATGAGACATTTTCTTAAAGCCAGGAAAGACTAGAGAGCCAAGCCGTTCGCCCTCCAAGCTACTCAGAGAGTGACTGAAACGCCCTTTTAAACGCAATTGCTTTTGGAGGAACAAGCCGAAAGCCAGAGAGCTGTAAGAGCAACTGAGACGCCTTTTCAATCAAACACAACTTCGTCTCAGAGAACAAGCTCAGCCATTACAGCGACAGAAACTCTAAAATAGTCGCAGGCGAGAAGGACCTCTCTTGCAGAAATGCAAACTGAACGCCGACGGACTTTTATGAGTCACAGTCTGTTGGTCTGTAGGTATTTAATAATTCTGGATCTGGCCGAACAACAAGCCGAGTACAGCCCGAATTGATTGTCGAATTCTAAACAAACGCGGGCGAAGCCGCGGGTAAAAGCTAGTAGTTTATATATGTTTATCCACGCCAACATGCGTACACCTTTGGATATAGAAGAAAAGAAGGTATTGTTTTTTATTTTTAACCTAAGAAGGAATTCAAGTTACTTAAGTCGGATTGAATTAATTTTCATTCATTTTTCATTTTCAGTATACATGACACCCGCACGTCGTGTTTACTATTGACAGAGGGGTTGATGAGTGAAGGTTTAGGAAGGTCATTAATCCCTCCAGTTTAATGGGCGGGGCGAACGCATTGCACCCCATCGAGTACTAGCATGGCATAAATGAAGAGGAGCACGTTTTATCTGATACTTTTGCAAGCGATAAAACTTTGTAGTGCAGCCCGCACCTTTTACATTCGTGTTAGTACAAGGAGAACAACCGCACGAAGTAGTATCCGGTTTCAACAATATAGGCTACGGATTATGCGTACGTTTATAAAAAATAAATACAAAGACATGTGAAAACATTTAAATTCTTCAAGTATACAGATAGAAAGATATTGAGTAAACTTACCGCAAGACTATAATTTTTACTTAATGAAGATAATAATGAGAATCGCAAAATAATTATAGTTCATAATAAAACGGATACCATGTAAAACTATATTTTATACCAATTAAGTATATAAAATAATACTATCCTCCACAAACTACGTAGTTGTATTTGTTATTTGCTACGACGCGCGAAGCATTTGTAGTCGTACTCGTACTACGCCGTAGCAGCTGGTAGTCTCTGCACTCACTAAATAATAAGTAAAATCATATCAATGCCCTAAAGTAGCCAACATAACCATCCGTGAAGTCGATTGATCTGATAGACGAAGTTTTCAAGTTCTATTAAAATCATTAAGATTGTTTAAATTCTATTTTTTTCTTCAACTTAACTTGAGATTTTTTTTTTATTTATGTACAATTTAAACTTCATTATTAACAATTTAACTTAAATCTGCTGGAACTGCCGCGTTTTTGGTACGATGTACTTCAACTACAATTTATAGATGTCTATACAACTTTCGGGGTCACTGCATAGTGCATAGTATTTTATGCATCCCTGGTACAATGAGAAACTGAAAAGACGTTTAATATCTTGTTTATGATTAAAAATCCTTTCTTAAATGGTTTTGTCGTAAAACTCACATGTAAGGCATGTTTTGAACACGTGTCTGAGTTTCTATGGTAACAGAGAATGTGTTTTGAGGCTTAAAAACGGTTTATGGATGTTTATTTTATTTTATTGGACACGATACGTAATGTGAGGAGGTTTCTCATACTGGATCCCACTACTGTATAAAACATACTTTTGCTAAGTTTGCTATGTAATACGGCAAGCGAATAATAATGACATTATTTGACGAGCTCTCGTTGCCGTCCGTGTTCCGGCTGTTCGGCTTGGCACGTGACGATGGCAAAAGACCAGACGGCATGTCTATAAGTTCTTAGAAGGCTTTTAGTGTGAGACGCTACGTGTGTCGATACCCTTACGCCATCCCATGTTCTTAGTCAACGTGCAGTGCTGTCGCTGCTGCTGCGGCTGTAGAAAACATCAAACGACGGAACGGTAACAATATTTATAAATATTGTTACCTTCCCGCTCACTATATATAATATTTTGGAGTCGTTTGCGGTAAACCCTCGGGTTGTGAGGAACGTGTGACTATTATAGCCTTTTCAAAGAATCGTCCAAACAGTTGGTTGACACTCCCCGTGACCCAAGGCCTTTTTATTTTGTCGTGGGGAAATCCTCATGGACTACCACCACCTCGAGGAAGGCGGAGGGGTGTGTCGGTCTCTTACCGACTAAAACCCCACGGTGTTCCTCCAATTACCTTTTGCCGGGGCACGGGGGCGCTCAGAACATTCTTCCGCACGTGACCCAAGGCCTGGATTTTCCCTTAGCCAGAAGCTAAGGCTAAAGCTAAGCCATTGCCATTCAAAGTGGTAATGACGTCAGACTTTTGGGGATAATTCCAGTTGATGGCGGTGATTATTTTTAAAAGATTTTGTTTTAGTTCCGTTTTTAAATTATTTTTTGTTTGTTTAGGACTAATTTATTTATTAAGTGTTAATATTGTAATTATTACTGAGATTAATTATTACTGACTTTAGATTATTTTTTTATGTTTAGCATAATCAACCAAACCCGAGACTAACAACTATGTTATGGTTTCCTATCAAGAATTGTTACTGCAACTAGCGCAAAGTAGCCTGGTTTCTGTCCTAGATTACTCTAGTGATTCCTGTTGTGCTAGTCCTTTTGGCACGCGTCCGTGGCAGCAAAAGCGCAGCGAGTGTCTATTTAATAAATCGGGAGGCACGGTAGTGCCCCCGCCAAGACAAGCCAAGCGAAGCGCAAGGGCACTACCTACCTTTTTCGAAGTGTTTCGTCGTTTTTTTGAACCCTCATAGAGTTGGTTTCCGATGTACTAGATAGTTCATATTTTTGGGATATGATGTCAATAATAGGATAATTAAACATACAAAGTCTCAATTGAATAGCTCTAATACTTTAGATTTTATTGATATCTAAATTACACCGATTTCGTCACTGGCACACTCACTTACACACTGATGATCATCAAAATGTTTGGCTATTTCCTGAAGTGCTAGAAAGCTGAAATTTGGTATGTAATCTAAGTTCAGTATGTAACCAACAAAAAAACTCATAGACTTATAACTTTCGCCCCCCATCCCCTAAAATGGGGGGGTTGAAGTTTGTATGAAACTTTCAAATGTTAGGGTATTTCCTGAAGTGCTAGAAAGCCGAAAATTGGTATGTAAACATAAATGTTACATACACTCCCCCTGCACTGCTCATGTGCAAGAAATACACCCCAAAAAAAGAAGAAACAAATAAACGCTAAAAAGACTGCCTATTAACTTACCTACAAAAAGAACTGAATCCCACCAAAAACATTTCATGTAAAATATTGCCAAGACAACCACATAAGGTTTGCCCTATGAAAAAGATATCAGATCTCATGTAGAGCCAAGCTTCTGAATCTACACAGCCTAACTCTACCGGCCCTAATTTCACAAATTCTGCATATCAGTAAAAATGTATGGCTTGGTTGTTTCGTTACTTACTTCAGAAACTAAATATTCGCATCATATACATTTTTACTGATATGCAGAATTTCTCGGTATTTATGAAAGTATGCAATAAGATTTGTAACGTAGCTAGCCGTACATACAGCTGTGTGGAATAAACGTATTCATTACGTACACGACACCGTTGAATGAGTGTGAGTGTTGCAGTTCCCCTCCTATTGCTATCGCATTTCCTCTTTAAATTTTCATATATGACTGTCGCACGAGTGCATACAGATGAACATTTAATTTTGTTCAGGTGTGCGTCCAACCACGTCCAGACAAAACAGGGGGACCCACATCCTGGTATTCATGGTAGCCTGGTGCGGCGAATCTATTTATAAATTTTGCTGAGCGAGGCCGCACTTGCAGAACGAGGCCGCACCTGCAGATAACTTTTTCAAAAGTTTAACGTGGTTTTGAAGAAATCCTACTAATATTATAAATGCGAAAAGTATGTTTGTTTTTTTGCTACCTTTCCATGCCTATACCACTGAACCGATCATCCTGAAAGTATCTACGTTGTCCGGTAAACAGATAGAATCGAACATAGGGTACGATCTTTCATCCCTAAAAAAAGTACTGTTCCTGAGAGAAGTCACAATAACGTTCTTATCAATGAAAATTTAAATTGCGAGCGAAGCCGCGGGCGAAATCTAGTATAAAATGAATACAAAAGCTTAAGTAATAACGTACCTTTGAAATGTCT
Source organism: Hoplodrina ambigua (assembly GCA_949774945.1). Taxonomy (NCBI): domain Eukaryota; kingdom Metazoa; phylum Arthropoda; class Insecta; order Lepidoptera; family Noctuidae; genus Hoplodrina; species Hoplodrina ambigua. Next base: position 5,443,034 of record OX458963.1, read on the forward strand.
CTTTTTGTGAAACTTTTCTTTAACTATTGAGTAAATGTAAATTAAAAAGGATTAAATAAATGAACGTAAAGGTACAAGGAATATGATTAGTGAGACAGTTTGGAAATTATTAACGTCTGGTTTTGGTTAGATGAATTTATTTAAAAGTCATGTAGGTAGATCCAAAAGCCTGGACTGGAAAGAATACATAGAAGGATTAAACAAACAGGTAAGCAAACTAGCTCATGCCCTTTTACATTAATAATCGTAGATTTTTGGTACACGCAATTTTGCTCACTGCAAATCATGGCATCATTAGTCATCTTAAGGAATGGCGTTATTATCTGGGATAACTTGTATGAACTATACCTACTATAACTAACTATACTATATTTATTTAAATAGGTGTCTCAGAGCGATGTTTTTACTAATTTGTACTGATATTTTAACATTATTTGTGCCCGGTTGATGGCAATAGGCTCGCCCCCTATTACATGGAACTAAAACATAACTGGCGAAATGTGGGTGTACTAATGGGTACACCTCTGCCTAACCTCTCGGGGATTACAGGCGTGATGTTATGTTATGTATGTTATTTTAACATTAAAAATTAAATATTTATACTACCGATATTATACAGTCCTCGAACTAAGCCCAAGTTCAATGTCAAGGTTCAACCGCATATTGATTTTCCGGTCGATTGCCGCACCTTCTGTGGACGCTGCCGCCCTTGTATCGACAACGAAAATTGTGACGTCAGACGAACTCAACCACAACCCGTAGTATTCGCGTAACGTCACCAGTAACGATATCAGATAAGTAAGGGATGGAGCTAACTGCGGGATGCCATCCCTTTCTTACTCATCAATCGACAACTTCGTAACATAGGGGGTGAAAGTGGCGGGAAAGCTTAAGAGCGGTGGCTTAAATATGCTATCCATCCCGCTCTGGCATGCTGAGGCTTTCCAACGCGGCATCGGTTCATCATCTGCGACTTATTATTCCCTGGTATAAAAGCAGAAGGTCGTGTACGCAAAACACTATCGTAGTCCTACCGACTACGAAAGTATTTTGCGTACACGACGAGTAATAAAATTAGTGCAAGACCTGAAAGTAGTCTTTCCAGAATCGGTTTCTGGATCGATTTCCGCTATTATTTATGTATAATATAGTTAATTTTTCACGAAAATATCTATTATTTAACTGAAATTAGGACCACCGAGTCCTTGCAAGCTAATTTAATATTTTATCCAAGGAAAGGAAAACGCCTATTTTTGGCCAAGTTTTGTCTATCAATGTAATAAATACTAAAAAGATACTAATTTAGTACCTTTTTTATCTGATTTTTTATTTAAATAAGAATTAAAATAATATATAAGTACACTATTTACAAGCTTAATAAAAAAAATAAAAAGAAAAACAACCAGAATAAAAAAAGAGAAACTAAAACTAAATGGCATCAAAAAATTTACCGCATCGCTGTCCACTGGAAATGTGCCCAAAAGACAGGCCGCATTGCCACGTTGGATGGCAATGCTTAACCTCTGGCCAAGGTAATAACCAGCCCTTGGGTCACGGGAAGTGCCAACCAATAGTTTAGCCAACTCCTTGAAAAGGCCATGGGCACACGGTCCCCACGACCCGATTAAATATTTATAAATATTTAATAACTTAATTATTTCTATTACTAGTTTGTAATGAGTATACCGGAATCAAAAGCAGATTTTTTGAGACACTTAATAATTTATTGCATTGTCTTACATTATTTTCCGTTCGGTTATTAGTCCTGTCAAACTAGGGATTGCAATTCTTATAAAAATCCGATTTATTAAAAACCGGATACCGAAAATCGATCTCAGGCAAATATTATTTTCTATTGATTGTTACAGTCATTATATTATTTTTGTACGAGTAAAGAACGAATTTCAATTAATAAATACGACTTATACGATACATTGAATTCATATTCCATGTTTCCGATTTATTTCAAATATAGATATCTGCTTATCAATAATTGATTGACATTATTTGACATGATTTTTTTGGGAAATCACCGTTTGTTTTTTAATCTTTCTTATTGCGTTTTCACTTGGGATTTTTCAATGACTTTGTTAACGATTACGGACCCTGTAACCGCTCCCGATGACGACCTTGGCTTTACATTGGATTCAGTATTCGCTTCCCACGAAAACACCGGCTTGCCAATGGATACCGTAGGTACCTGTTTCTCACGAAGAACCCGATACGAACGTCATCTGTGGCGTGAATACACGAAGACTATAATATATACAATGTGTTAAGTCAGCAATGGATTGCACCACTACAAGTAAGTTACTCACGTATTTACTTTCTGTAAGGATACTAAAGGTATATACTTACCGACTTGTAATAAGTATGTATGCCGTATGTTGCGCTATGTAACATGTTTCAATGGAATAATTTAAATAATATATGTTTTCCTAAAAAATAACATACATAAATACGTAATAGCGGAAATCGATTCAGAATCCGATTCTGAACAAACTACTTTCAACAATTCTGTTACACGTCGTATATGTATGAATTATTCTGATAGATAGGAACCATTTCAAGGTAGTTAACACCATGTTTAGATTATGCTAATCAATTAAAGCTAGTGATCGATTAATTTATGTACCTCTTAGAAAGTTCAGTTTACGTAATGGGTTGACGGAGTTGAATCCCTGCTGAACAAAAATGTTGATAGCATGACAAGGTGTTTATAGAAAATAACATCTTTGGGATTGATCAGAAGTGGGGCTAATTATAGCCCACGCAATGTTTACGTCGACGTTTATATTTATGAATTGAATTTTCAATAGTATGGGATGGCAAGCGAGAGCAGTACGGTTGTTTCACTATCGATATCTCTGTCTATACATAGCCAGCTAGCTACATGGCTAGCTTTGATAAAATGACACAAATAATGACATCAGGACATCACATAAAATAAATTAATTATTACTTTAATTTTTTTTTGGGACAAGCCCGCCACACACCAGAAAAGAATAGCGGAGGAGTAAGAAAAAATATAATTTCCACTTCCCACTCTTATTAACTTTAATTATTGAGAAGTATATTGCTTAACGCCTAGTCAATCAAAGCGGTTAGTTTCAAAAACTTAAACATTACTTCTTGACGAAAATAGTTCCCTGCAAAATTGGATAGATGCCACTGCGTTTCTCAAAAGGGGGAAGCCCCTTCGCCCCCTTTACTAGGAGCGCAGAAAAACGAGTACACACACACACTACATAAAATAGAAGTTTAGATTGCCGCGGTTTCACTGAGGTTTCCACGTGTGGTGCTATCCAACTCCCCAATCTTAACTTATTAATTTTAATTTATATTCTGTAGAGATGAGAAATTTATCGCTAAATGTGTTGCTAAGCGCAAAACTCCAGAACGGCTCCACCGATTTTATTGCGATTTTCTTCAATAGATAGAATGAGTCAAGAGGAAGATTTATGCATCTACATTGCACCCGTGCGATGCCAGGGCGGGTCGCTAGTAGAAAATATTTTTTCATTTATTGTTTCTGCGAGCATCTAAACGTGCGTCTGTTCAAAAATACAGCCTGACTGACAATATCGCCTGTTAGGACTGACAATCCACCGAAGAGTTTCAAGCACGTTACTAGAAAAACATAACGTATAAGGAGGTAGCCACATGAAATAATTAATGTTTGTCAGCTTCCCATCTTGACGATGATAAACCTTATTATAGCAGTGTTATGGCTTACACTACTTTTATTTTAAATAATTCACTATCAGGAATAGTAATGGTAGTAATCAGAGCACGTTAAGCTGTTGGTCCCGGCTGTCATTCGTAGATCTTTGACAGTCGTTACGAATCGTCAGAAGCTTGAGAGTCTGACAACCAGTCCTACCTAGGGGTATCGTATTACCCAGTCACTGGGTTGTGAAGGTCAGATAGGCAGTCGCTCCATGTAAAATACTGGTACTCAGCTGCATCCGGTGAGACTGGAAGCCGACCCTAACATGCCTGGGAAAAGGCTAGGCAGATGAGATGAGTGAAGTTCATTTCGTTTTTTTTATGTATAAGTGACCTTTCATCACTTTGAAAAGCAATGATTCTACAAAAAAAACAACGTAAATCTCACTGTAGAATCATAATAATAAAAAATTAAGTGGACAATTTTATACTTTTTTTAAGATTTTCCGCCATACTGTCACATGAGTGCTACTCTCTGATACTGTGCTCGGATAAGTAAGATTTTTAAACCCTGTGTCCGGCCCCGAATATAGTTGCTGTTTGGCATTGGTTCTGTGCGAGTGAATAAGACTATGTTTGGAGTTTCTGTTGAAATTTTGTGTAAGCCTTAACACTGTTACAATAAGGTTCATTATCGTCATGATGGGACGCTGACAAGCATTAACTATTTCATGTTACTATCTCCTTATACGTTATGTTTCCCTAGTACCGTGCTTGAAATTGCGTCAGTCCCGGCAATATTGTCAGTCAGGCTGTATTTTTAACAGACGCACGTTTAGATACTCACAGAAACAATAAACTTGTATAAAAAGTATAAAGTCCACTTAATTTTTTATTATTATGATTCTACAGTGAGGTTTACTTTGGTTTTGTTTTTGTAGAATCATTGCTTTTCAAAGTGATGAAAGGTCACTGATACATAAAAAAAAGAAATGAACTTCACTAACCTCTGATAACTACTATTACTATTCCTGATTCTGAATATTTTAAATAAAATGTAGTGTAAGCCTTAACACTGTTACAATAAGGTTTTTTATCGTCAAGATGGGGGGAAGCTGACAAAATTATTTCATGTGGCTATCTCCTTATACGTTATGTTTCCCTAGTACCGTGCTTGAAATTGCGTCAGTCCCAACAGGCGATATTGTCAGTCAGGCTGTATTCTGAACAGACGCAACGCACGTTTAAATGCTCACAGAAACAATAAATGAAAAAAATATTTTCCACTAGCGACCCGCCCAGGCTTCGCTCAGGTGCAATGTAGATACATAACCTTCCTCTGGAATCACTCTATCTATTGAAGAAAATCGCAATAAAATTGGTGCAGTCGTTCTGGAGTTTTGCGCTTAGCAACACATTTAGCGATAAATTTCTCATCTTTACAGAATATAAATTAAAACCAAGTCGCATCACGCCCGTACCGCCCGCCGCGCCGCCGCAGACGCTATGTACCTGCATTTTAAATCCTAAGTAATGTCTTAACTTCCCAACTAATAATATTACAAATGCGAAAGTAAGTTTGTTTGTTTGTTACCATTTTACGCCTAAGCCACTGAACCGATCATCCTGAAATTTTGCATATACGTTGCCAGGTGTACAGGAACGAACATTTAATCCCGAAAAAAGTCCTGTTTCCGAGGAAAATTACAATAACGTTCTTATGATAATAGATGGCGCCACGTGTCGTTTCGAATCATGATTTTAACTAAATAATTGAAATGACATAATAATTTTATTGAAATGACAGGACATGGTTAATTTTTACCTCGACTTCGTCTGTGTCCGCGATAATCGAAATTTACGCGGACGAAGTCGCAAGCAAAAGCTAGTAACTCAATAAATAATAACGTTTTATGGAATTAAAATTTCTTTATAAAACGAAAATGCGTAACGTGTGTTATATTAATGTCACCATTGTAGCGCCACGTTGTATTTAGTTGATATTTATGTATCTATAGTAATCTATACTTCTATACTTAATATTATAAAGAGGTAAAATTTGTTTGTAAGTTTGTATGTTTGTAAGTTTGTAAGTTTGTTTGTAGGGGGTAATCTCCGGAAGTATTGAACCGATTTTAAAAATTCTTTCACTGGTAGAAAGCTACATTATTCGTGAGTGCTATAGGCTATAAATTATAAATATATCATGCATATTAGCCGAACTATCTTAATTTTTGTATAGCCAGGCGGAAAAAAATTGCTCTTACAACAAAGTTATTTGCATGCGCTGCCTTAACAGTTGTATATAATTGAAAACAATGTATGGCAACCTGGTTCGCCTGTAATAGTTCTACAAAAAAGCCCGCGACACCATGTTTCTATCTTTTATATTTTAGCAGATATAGTAGCTTTTATGTGTTAAAAAAAGTATTTTTCGCCGTACTTACTTTTGGACGATTTTTTAAACAACAAAATATTAAACCTTAGAGAAAAAAATATTATTATCATCACAAGAACATCATAGAGATACGATTTGCCCGAAACAGTATGTCAATTGGTTAAATCGTTTCGAAGATAATATAAAATTACTAAATCGCAAAATGCCGCCGTCCATTCACGAACCACTTTGGAACATGCTTTGTACGGACGTTTTATCTATTTACCCATGGTATTTCTGTTTTTGGGATATCGGACAGTTTCAGCGATTGTTTATCATGCCTAAAAGGAAATCACAACTTTCCCGTCAGACATCCCAGAGCAGCTCGAGTACGGAGTACGCCGTACGGAAGAGTCTGCTCTTGAAAAGCATCAGCGCCTCTCGAGGAAGACAGAAAATATTTCGCAAGCACGCGCTGGGGAATCTAGCTCCGTACGTTCACAGCGGCTTACTAACCAAAGCTAGAGAACATCGCAGGCCCTAGCTCGGGAATCTAGCGCTGAACGTGCGCTGCGTCTCAGTGATTTAAGGCAGCATGTCTCTGCAACAAGGTACAGGGAGTCTAGCGCTGAGCGCTCGCAGAGGATTGCTAGCCAGAGCGCGAGAACATCGCAAGCCCGTGCTCGGGAATCTAGCGCTGAACGTGCGCAGCGTCTTTAGGCAGGAAATAAATCATAGCACTCAGTACTAACCGAACCACACTCATAATTTCATCACAAGTTAAAATGGTTACAGCCCAACGAAGTGGGCACGGGTCAGCTAGTATTATATATCTTAAAACACATCTAAATTTAACAATAAATTATATTTTTATCTCATCTCATCTATTTTTATCTAGGCAATATTTTATCTCGGTATTTCCACGGAAACTAGAAAAACGCGGGTGAAACCGCGGGGCACAGCTAGTTACAAATACAATTTATTGTTTATGAATAAATGTATAATGACTGTGACCTAAAATGTATGTTAACCCTGATTGGTTTATAAGTATGTACACCATAAACGTAAACAATGGCAACCTATTCTTCGCTCTTTTGTCCTGTGCATTAGTGAAAAGGCGATGTTACACTCAGTATTACTTGCAACGGAAAACTGCCTACTAACTAATGGTTTTCAGACCCTGGCAAGTTTTATTTAAATATATAAAAGCGAAAGGTCACTGACTCATCACGAAATAAACCACTTGTTGTAAGATGAAAGACAGGGAGGCAGTTTATAGTTAGTAGACGTCCGCTAAGAAAGGATTTTCCAAAATGTACCCCCGAAGGGTATGAAACGGGGGTCCGAAATTTACGCGGACGAAGTCGCGGGCAGAAGCTAGTATAATAAATGAAGCGACTCCGTTGAGAAAATAAAATGTAATGATTATGAGACGAAAGTGAGGCGTGCCGCACAGGAACGGTAAACTATTTGGGTACAGTATATCCAAGGTGACTATGGCCCGAGAGTTAAGGCAACGGGTAGGTACGCTCAAGAGGCTTCAAGTTCAAATCTAATTGAAGCAGCAAAGTAATATATACCTTCAATTTTTACAAGTAAAATTACTTAGAAAAATGAAGGAAACTTAAAAAAATACGTAAGAGTTGATAGAATTTACAAAAAGTGGTATCTACACTAAATAACCGATGTATTGTTAATGCTACGGCTGAATAAGAACAGCTATTTGAAATCCATCATCGGATCCTCGGTAGTACAAGTGGTTAGTATCCCTGCCTGTCACGTAGGAGATCAGGGTTCGATTCCCTGCCGGGGAGATTTTTTATTTGTTCGTGACCAAAAAATTATTTTACTTACAGCAATTTGACAAAAAAAAATATATTGTTTTGAAATTTTCTTTTATTTAACTGTTTTAATAAAATGTTAAGAGCTTCCGAAGCTTTCTACGCTTTTGAAGTACACGTAAAGAGCTTCGATAAGAGACGTAAAGATAGCTTCGGTAAGTCAAACAATGTGGAAAATAACATTGAATTAATGGAAGTCTGGCACAGCTTTATATTAAACACTAAAATAATAATAATTTAACTCTGCAAAGCAGAATACCTGAGCTAGACAACCTGAGACATCTATATTTGACTTTTAAACCAATAAAACAGTGTTTGCCGTTCAATTTATAAACGTGAATCCTGGCCACAAGGTCCATTTTATGTAAATGGGGCGTTACTGCTCTATCTAGCGTGCAACTGCGAAACTTGTTGGGGATGGGGCTTGATTATGCGTTTTGCGATGTCGCCAGTTTCCGGTGGGGGCTCTGCATTCGCGAAATAACAGAAAAACTTATATCTTCACTAAAATACTGTCGATAAAATGAAAAGTATTATCTATAAAAATGTATAAAGCTCCTAGGATGCGTATGAAACATAAAAAATACCAATTTAATGTAGGTAATGTGGGAAATTTCGATGTTATGTGCTTCACAAGAAGTAAGTTAGGCCCTTATTTGAACTTTTCATCACTATCCTCGGTAGTATAGTGGTAAGTATCCCCGCCTGTCACGCGGGAGACCGGGGTTCGATCCCCCGCCGGGGAGGCTAACATTTTTTGGCTTTTTTTGGAAATATTTTTATTCTATAAAACTTTTCATAAAAACCAGTTGTAGTAAGGTAGGTAACTCCGGCTTTTGTTAAAGATTTGTGAAATATTTGGTCAAGACACAAATTGATTATTCAGCTTAGGGCTTAACTAAGTATTACTTAATATAGAAAGGCAAGTTTCCTAAATTCACGTTCAATTGGATCGCTGGTCATGCCAGTTTATAATTTAATTAGGCCAGGTTGACGACATTAATTGTAGTACTGAAACCTGAAACCTTACATGTTTAATATTTATCTAATAATATTTATCTATATAATCAAAATTAAATGGCTAAATATGTGTTACTTTTATTAATAATTATGCTTATATTCCACATCTTATTATAGGTACGAATATTTAAAGTTTTATTTAAATTAAACCATTTTAATCATTAATTCTTTACGAAAATCGTTCGCTACCCCAACACTATTAGCTTAAATATGGTAACATTATTTTTCTTTGGACTGTCAAGTTGTCTGTAAACATACATATCTACGTCACGCTGGTCTGAGGGCAATCCTCGGAAAGTGACTGTAAGATTGTTGTTCGTAATGAAGAATAATTTTATTAATTGAGTAAACATTATAACCCCTACAATGCACGAAGAACTTGAAAATATGTAACTTTGTTACTACAATATTACCAATGTCTTAAGATAATATGCCAAACATGAAATGGATATTTTGTCACTAACAAGAATCAAACCGTCTTTTTAGTTTCTCGCAGTACCAGGGATGCATAAAATACTATGCACTATGTGTTTAATCTTGAAACTGGTCAGGTAAGTTGGTACCAAAACGCGGGTGTACGGACAGACTTATATTAGGAAGTAGTTTTACAATGTAGAAAGTTCAACTTGTTCGGAAATATAACAAATAACAAAAAGCGTTGAAAAAACAAATATTTAATACAAATCCTGCATTGGACTAGACTTTTCTAATAAATGCACAATAATAGAAAAAGTTGTTACTTAACATTTTAAAGAAAAAAATAGAATTTGTAACAAACAATTGTGTTTTTTGTTAGCGCACATACTATCTACAGTTGCTTCTACGGCGTAGCACTTCTACGGCTGTAAGTGCTACGAGACTTGTAGCAAATTTCGCCTGCAACAATATTTGTTTAATACTACCGCTGATCCGTTACCTTACTTATGAAGAACTAATATTATAAGATACACTTTGTGCGAATCTTTGGATATATTAGTTTTCAGGTAAGTTTCAATTCCCCATAAAAAAAATGCTGTATTTTTTTTCATGAATGCATAATTCGAATGTACAATTAGCAAAAGTTTTATCATAAACATCCTTTCTATTCTTATTATAAAATATGTACCTATGTATTTATAAGTATGTATATATTATATATATAGGTATATATATAGGTATATATATATTGTATATATGAGTTTATGTACTTGTGTACTTTTAAACTTGTTTAGATATTTGTTTTTAATGATTTTAAAATTTCATTTTTGAATATTTCCTCATGTACAATTTTTAGCACCTGCTTTCACCTGCTGCTCTTCACCACCTTTGTTTGACTGGTAGAGAATGCCTAAGGCATTAAGTCCGCCTTTGTACTTTTTTTGGTGCATAAAGTTTAAATAAATAAATAAATTCGTTGCAAACAATTTTCAAAACATTCATTCACAATTTACTTCATGTTATTGTTTTCTTTGTACTAACACGAATGTTAGTGGTGCGGACTGCATTACACAGCTTTATCACTTGTTTCAATTTCTCCTATTCATTTATGCCGTGCTAGTACTCGATGGGGTGAAATCCGTTCGCCCCGCCCATCAAACTTGAATGAAATGAATTATTAACAATCTCTACTAGTCCCTTACTTAACAACTGTGAAAGTAACTCTGTCTGTCTGTCACACCTTCGCGCCTAAATCGCTAAACTGATTTTATTTAATTTGGTACAGATATAGGGGAATGACATAGGCTAGCTTTTGTCGCGAAAAAGTTTAAAAGAGGTTGAAATTGTGTATAATAATATTACAATAACTAAGTCGTTAATTAAATTATCCCTCATTATTGAAGATAAAACCTAAGTTTATTTTTCGGGCGTGAATGTAACAAATATTAAAAAATAAATAGTAAGTTCTCCCAAGCTTGTCTTATCAATACGGGAATGATCATGTAGGAAGTACTTCGAAATACAGAATGGACTATTCATTACTACTACTACTGCAGAAGAACATCTCAACTGATTGCTGTAATAGCTTATCTATTGTTTGTTTATGCCGCTTATAACGTTATTGTCCAGATGTATATTGGCACAATCTTATCTGCACCGGTGGCTGAAAATGGATGCAAGAGTCAAGATCTATTCAATGTTGACATACTGCGCCGCCATCACCAGGCTAGATGGGCTGTGTGTGTAAACTAAAGTTAGGATTAAGTTTGAAAAGAAGTTTTCAGAAAGTTCGGCCTCGTGCGATTCATCGCACCAGGCTACCAGGAATATCAGAATATGAGTCCCGCTGTTTTATGTGGATGTTGTTGGACGTACACCTGAACAAATGTTTATCTGTATGCACTTGTGTGATAGCCATATACGAAAATATAAAGAGAAAATGCGATAGCAATAGAAAGTGAACTGCAACACTCACATTCGGAAATACTCTCGTCGCTCTCTCCCTATCCTTGTCTACACTTGTACTTTTTACATTAGTCAGAACGAGAAGATTGCCCTTACTGATTTACGATACTTATTTTAGTCACACACCCACAGAAATGCCTGTCGACGTGTATTTAAAAAGCTAACGTAGATGTCGCTGTCGTAATCCGTCGTTGTTTCGGCGGGTTTCATTTTTTACAAATTTTGAATTGAACGTTTCTAAATGCAAAATTAATTTATGAAAAAGTTGGTATTTTGTATTTTAAAGAGAAATTTAGAATTTGTAACAAATAAAACTTGAAAAAGAGTTCAATCTATAGGAGACCAGATATCACAAACAGCCAGTACCTACAGCTGCTACTACGGCGTAGCACTTCTACGGCCGTAAGTGCTACGAAACTTGTAGCAAATTACGCCTACCATATTACTAATGCTACGACCCTAACAAGGGCACATAGTATTTTGTTTATCCGATGATCCTTAACTTATGAAGTACAATTGTTAAGTGAATCTCTTTGTGCGAATCTAGCTCTAAGTAGTATATTCACACGTATCTTAAAAAAAAAACAAATACATGTATTTTTATACTGAATAAGTATGGCGTCTCATTAAAAGATATCGAAAATAAATATCTTGCAAATTAAAAATTAATATTACTACGACCAATATAGGTAGATACTTATATTTTGAAGTGTCATTTAAAATATTAAATAAATTGAATTTACTTAATTGTGTGGTTGCAAAGTGCAACTGCTGAGCATGAGGACATTTAAGGATTTCAGGCGTGATGTTATGTTGTTACAGTCTTTACCTTAATATTCCGGACTATTAAATGATTAATTTTATGTTTTTAAGAGCGACACGTCGCACTAACTGCGTTGTTGTTGCTATGGAAACCGTTGCGGCGCGCCATGTGCTCGGGAGGCAGTATTGATCCACCCAGACCGTACAAATTTTAAGTACTAGGCTTTCATGTTATCTAAGAGGTAGTACCGCAATACCGAGATTCTAAGGGTGCATTTATCTGCAAGGGTTGCGAATTTTGTTCGACAGAGCCACCATGGAACGCAAAGGGCATTAGAAGGAACACGAATGGGTTTTAGTCAGTAGAAGTCTGACACTCCCTTCCACTCCGCCCGGAGAGAAATAGTCATTGATGATTTCCCGTCCTTGAAAAAGTTTAACGTTTTTGTGTTGATGATGTCATGATGGCCCTGTGGTTAAGGAGACCGCTTCCAAAGTAAAACTGCAAGTTTTGAAATCCATCATAATATATTTTTTAATATGCTTGCTTGTATAGGGTATCTTATCTTATTGCACGGCGTTCAGGGACACAATGCGGTTTATTACGCACGCATGCTTATTACATAGCAATATTTATTAACTCTCAGAGAAGATCGATCGATGTGTACAGAGCCTAATTCCCCCACTACTGTTGCGCCTGTTACTTAGCTATACGGATGTATGTATGCACCTAGATTCAAGCGCGAACACAGTTGGAAGCTCAGACGGGTCTGCGGGCTCGGCCGTGCTGCCAAGCTCGCTCACCCGTCTTATAAAACACCAAAACAAACCTTATCCTCCAAGGCCGTTGCAAGGTTTCCCCAAAAAGTCGTTTTTTTTTTTTATTATAAATAACATTGCGGTTACGCTCATAGGGATAAAAAGTTTCCTATGCATTTTTTAATTTGGAAATTGGCTGTGTCTTGTCAATATTTACATGATTTCCCTTGTTGTTGTTAACTTTAATTTACTGTGGGGGAGGGGGGACGTGGACATTAGTTCAGCTGTAGGACAGTAAATTCATATAAAAACGTAGAATGTGCTTGGGAGACTATAAGGTAAACTGGTAGAATATGCCTGAGGCATTAAGTCCGCCTTTGTACAGTGTATTTTTTACATGTGCATAAAGTTTTAATAAATAAATAAATAAATATATTAGTTCAAGCAGCCCGTGCTATATTTACCACACTAGGTTATCATCAAACAATAAGAGGCTTACAAAAAATTTATTTTCCCGTTCTTAGCTCCGAGTTTCAGATTATTTACGTTCTGTTTCATTAATTAATTATTAACCTGTAAATACAGAGGTCATATTGCATTGTTGACTTGATAAAAGTTCGTTTTAATTCATTTTTACTAGATTTCACTTAAGCACGAAAATATAATATATTTTTGTTTACCTAGTTTGAGCTGCAATTGCACAAAATAATGGCACTTGGTTTGCAAAGCTGAGGGTCCTTGGAAGTTTTTGGAAATGCCCATAGACCTTCATGAGCACGTTTTAAAATATTTTTTTTTAATTTATTTCGTTAATTATTATAATAGGCCTTTAGTAGTTGTAACACAATGTCTAACAATGGACGTTTTTCGGGTGATATGTTGTTGACGGTGTATACTTTTAATTACTTACCTTCAACTGTATTCATATCAGAAGTGAATTATTTGATGATGTCGTCAGGAGTGCTCGTGGTAACCATTCATATTTCTGCTACAGTGACGGCGCATCTCGCTGATTGCTTTTTTCCTGAAAATTATGTAGAATATTTATAAAGCATGACATCTAATGAAATTCATTATGTAATGGTGTATTTCTGTACTAATATTTAGCAAAGTTATTACATACATCTGCAATAATTTCCCAAATAACTTCAAATCAAGAGCCAAGTTATTTACATACATTTGCAATAAATTCAAAGACAGTTACAGTTGTAGGTGTACGCACCAACAGCTGTATACTGCGGTCTACTCTTGTACCAATGTGTATGCAGTGCCCGAAATATTACGCCTTAGTCTATGAAAAAACATGCAGGTCATTTTATACACAGTAAAAAATTACTACTTTTTATTTAATGCAATCCTAGAAGTATAATTCCTACAACGGTAATAACGTGAAGAGCAATAATGAGTATATTAATTCAATTCTAATAAATATTTTCTTGCTTCTACAACACAAGCACTAATTCGCGGCGTCGCTCGCGGAAATATTATATATATCATATTTTAATCGTTATGCGGTGTCGGGTTGTTAACATATTTAGCGCTACGTTTTTATGCTGTTGTTATTATTTTATCAGGTAATAGATAACTGAAGTATTCTTGCAAAACTTTTAATGAGTCTGCAAGTAGATACAGCATTCATACACATACACATTAGTGACATTATTGTGATTGAATTGAATTATCCTACTAATCCTTCGTTCGTTTGTGTGAACTTTCATGACTTAGTTTTTCTTTCTGCGTTCCGGGCCGACGTACAGCCTTATGTGAAATTTAAGTTTACGAGAATTAGTCGTATCAAGAGGTGGTCATCGCAAATAGCAGTAAAGTCGGGTAATAAAGGTGAAAATTGAAATTTGACCAAAATATTAAAAGAGATTTAAAATAATTAAGAACTTCAAAAATAATATCATATCTATATTCGAATAAAACAGTACAGAAGTCGTTTTGATAAAAACAGCCAGGGTGTTAAAGGACAACAAATAGAACCAATTTCCAGCATTTTTCGAATTTTTGTGTGTTTGTCTGTTTATTTGTTCGGGCATTACGTAAAATGTACGAAAGCAATGGTAGATAACTTTTATATACTTTGAGCGTAACTTGAAGTAACATTAAGTTTTTTGTTTCATCGTAATAAGTAATAATAAGTTATAATAAGTATTTATTTCACAAAACATAGCACTTTGCACTGTATACATTGTTCGAAGATAAAATTTACTTTATGATACAATAGTAGACTCTATCTTTTAAACTAGGACTAGCCTGTATCTTAAAAGATAGGGTTCAGCCAATAGATATAGTTAATATTCACAAATAACAGAAAACAAGTGAAACAGCGTCGATGATTTGTACTTACAGCTTTACAGATAAGGAGAAAGAGAAAAACAAAACAAAAACTAAGCTAAATAAGAGAGTGGATGACAGTGGAACATGTGTGTATGTATGAGTGTCGTGTACATGTACACGTACATGTTTGTGTTAGGGTGAGGGTGAGTGAGGGAGGTGAGTTGAAGAGTGTTGAATAGGTACATATAGGTGTGGTGAGTGTTGCTTGATATTATGTGCATGATGTGATTTTTAAGTATACACATAATAAATAAATAAGTAAATAATTATATGTGAATTATGTTAATTATGTTAGGAGACGTAAGTAAGCAGATTTTCTGTTGACGTGTAGTCCTGCTGTAGCAGCCATTGAGTTACTATATTCCTGAGCATATGTCTATTTAAATCAAGTATATTTAGTTTCTTGTGTAGATTTTTATACACATGTTTACTTAAAACGTAAAATTGATGTTGGGCAAAAGAGGTTTTATGTTGAGCACCTGACGGGATATTTGTGCGCTTGTTAGGGATTGATCTAGGGATGGATCTATGAGTCCTGAGTACTGACTGCAGAACAAACAATTGTCTAACAGTTAAAACTCCACAATCCTCGTAGAGTTGTTTCGTGGGATATCTATATGACTTTTTGCACATTACTTTCAATACCGCTCTTTGAGCTCTCTCGGCTCTCAACAAGATGGTTTTTGATGCACCACCCCATGCTGTAATGCAGTATCCTATTATCGACTGGCACAGTGCAAAGTACACCAACCTCAGTGTGCCCATATCCGCGGAAACTCTTAGCGATTTAAAGACATAGATGAGTCGCAATATTCTGGTGGTAATCATGTCGAGCTGTTTGTCCCATCTAAGGCCTTCGTCGATTAACAAACCCAGATACTTGACACTCTGACGTCTGTCCAGTGTTGGACATGCACATGTATTTGATGAACTCTGACATAAGTGAGCTATTATTGAGTAGTGGTCAGGGGGCATAGTATTTCGACGGATTGCGAAAGGAACGTAACAGGTTTTGTGTAGGTTGAGTGTTAGTAGATTTAACTGAAGCCAGTTCATAATCTGGCTTAAAGCGTTTTCTGCCATTGCTTTAACATATCCCCAAGTCGGCCCATAGATAACGATTGCGGTATCATCGGCATACGCGTAGATCTTGCAGTTAGGAAGCATCATTCTGCAGAGGTCATTCATATATACTTGGAACTGAGTAGGACCTAATATGCTTCCTTGGGGTACGCCATAAGTCACTGTTTCCTCATTACTAAGATAATTACCTATTTTGACTAGTTGAGAGCGATTTTTAAGGTATAATAAGTTCGCACCTTATAAACAAATGTAAATTAATAAAATTATAATAATATTTCTAAATCATAATATTAAAGCAGCGCCATCTATCGAACTTAGACTGGATTATATACAGAGATCAACTGCGTGCAGTATTGAGTATAGATATTCGAATGATGGCGTGTTGCGTGTGACGTCATTTTCTGAATCGCCTTGAAAGAATGACCTTCGCCCATGTCTGCCGACATCTTTGAGTTTTGTAGGCGTCTTTAAAAAGGTCTTGCTTGACTTGGTAGTATCGTAAATTAAAAGTAAAAAAAAAAAAATTAAAATAGTATCGTAGGTATGCCATGTATGGCAACAATTTGCTGTTTTCGTAACCTCCTCATAGTATATGTTTTGCTGGTAATTTGCACGTGAGCCGTTGTCATGATTACAGACGTTTTGGTTGAAGCCCGATTGCGCGCTGAATAGAGCGAGTCCACTGAATATCATCTACTTCCTATTTAGGCTCTCGTTTTAGTTACAGCGGCTCGTACTAGTCTAGACAAAGATAGACAGAGTGCAACGTCCAATTGTTGACGTCATCACACCAAAAAAGTACCTCAACTTACTATTTTAGGAACTATAAATAATAATATATACCTTACTATTTAACTTCAGACTTCGAAACCTTCAACGTTGCTCTGTCGTTCGTCTATTAGGGTAGTCTCAATTAACGAGAATTTGCGAATCGAAAAAAGTTTATGCGTCAGCGAATAATATTATACTTTCATAACGAAAAACAAATACTGATACAACAAACTTACTATATAAAAAACTTGTCTATTATGATATTTTACATGTATTTGGGTCGTTTTCAAAAAGGCCAAAAAAGTAGGAATCATCATCATCATCATGATGATTCCTACTTTTTTGTAGATTTGTAGTTATGTTCTTATTTTTTGTAGTTACGTGCATTCACTAATTAAAAAGCTACATGATAATCAAAGATTCATCATAATAATACGCATAAATCAAGTTTTTGAGTTACACAAATGAGAAACATAATGTCCTTAATAACGAATACTTTGGTTACAGTAATCTTTGAACGGGGCTTCCTTTCTGCTACCCTTTTGCTTTTCCCTACAGGGTCTATAATGTTCTCAATTATTTAAGTTACTACCTAAGAATACATTTATGGAAAAGCATTATAGATATAGAGTATGAAGTATTGAGTATTGATTATAGTAATACATATTTAGTCATTCATTTTTATTTATATAGATAGATAAAAAGAAATAAGATTGAAGAAGAAGACAGATAATCTGATCAGTAGTCAGTAATCTAGTAGACAGTTTTATTTATTCACACATTAGGGAACATAATTGGCAAATTAGTACAACTTAGCTCCGTCTCCGTCATATATATCTGATATCGTTACTGATGGCGTCATTCGAATACTAGGGGCGATGGTTGAGTTTGTATGACGTCACAATTTTCGTAGTCGATACAAGGGCGGCAGGGTCCACAGGAGGTACAGCAATCGACCGGAAAATCAATAATATGCTGTTGAAACTTGACATTGAACTTGGGTTTAGTTGGAGGACTGTGTTTGTATCGTGCCTACTGCACGTTTGATTCCCTGGAGTTAAAATATTATGTTTCATAATTTTTTTATTTTGATTGGGAGGATAATTGGGGATATAAGTTTATCAGGGAAATTCGTTATTTTCAAAGTTAAGATTCTTAAAAATCGGTGTTTTACAGTTGAAGTAAAAGAAACAGTTTTATTTATTTTGAATATTCCATCCCTAAGGGGGTTAAAAAAGGGATGAAAGGTTTTATCGAAAATCCGTTATTTTTTAAATAGGTGAGCTGTATACTGAATAACTATCAGCGTACAGCCGTCACTACTCCAACTAGGAACGTTAAATTGCATAAGTACACGGTCCTTTTAAAAACTTACGTAAGTACCTAAGAAAAGATTTTTAGGAATTCAACACCCAAAGAAGTGAAAATGTTATTCGTTTTTTTAGGTATTCCACAAAAGACAGGAGCGTTAAATTTGTAGGTGTAACAAGAAATCTACGCGAACGAAGTCGGAGGCAAAGTTTGCTGCGACACACTGAGTAAAATTAAAAATAACTTGTTAAATCACTTTCAAGGTATAAGTTTAAAAAAAAAAAAAAATAGGTATAAGTTTAAAATAATGTATTGTGATGTAGTTTTTGATAGGACTATACTACTTACATGCCAATATTTTCAAAGTCTGACTATATTAACCAGGAATCATTATGGTTTTAAGAATACTTTGTAAATCTTATTTCAACATGTCTTACGAAAATAAACAGCGTTGTACCGTTTTTTTTATAAGAAGTATTATGGACGAAGTATCTTAAACATACTATAATTTATTATGATCTGTTCATACGTTTATTGATGCTGTAGCATGTTATAGTGTGCGGGGATGCTGAATTACTTGTAGACTTTACAGCAGATGCCATATCTGCTGTAAAGTCTTTGGGCTTTGAGTCTTCGGGCTCATAAGAGAATAGTCTCAACGAGAAGGTGTTAGAATGATGACGATCGAGGCCTCATGGTATAATAAGTTTCATTTTTGTTAAGGGGGTTACTTAATGTTAGAAAACTATACGATTGTTGTGAGTTTTTTTAAAGGGTGTCAAAAAACATAGTACTAACATTTAGTGTGCAAAGAAACAGTTATGACGAGCTGTGATTTATGAAACACGTACGTTTTGTTTTTTTATCAAATATACACATGTGTTTTAAGTTATAAATCAACTTAATATAATATCATGTATTGTTAATAGTTGACAAAAACATAAGTCAAAATCCCGGTGCATAAGACCGGCGTCATCAACTGCATAGACAAATTGACGTCGCTATCGCTTTAAAATTTATGTTGAATAAATTTTAAATTTTAATTTTGGTGCCGATACAGCTAAGTAGTACTAGGAGTGCATAACTTGTAAGAGCAATACGCCAATAAAAGCTGATCCCTCTCGTGTTCGCGCGCTTTTGCCGTCGTCCAACACACCCTTACAAATATCACGTGCGCCACACCTCTGGGCGGGCTAAACTAAGCATGACCAGAATACCATGGACGATAAATCATTGAGACCTAGGTAATAATGTACTGCATGAAAATGTCTAGATAAACTAGCTGCGGTACATACACGTAGGATTGCAGAAGTGTGCCAGGGTATCTGCACCTAATTCATGCAAATATATCGAGTGCTTCACTCAACAGAGTCAATCTATGTTAAACATGAAATAGCATCATGTTTATTAATTCCTCTTACCTTCGTTACGTGTACGTTATGGTAGCGCATGCGTAGAGGTTTATTTTTATACATTATTGGGGACTTGGATAGCACCACACTTGAAAACATTGCTGAAAGCGCGGCAATCCGAGAGTGATCAACTTATATTTGTCGTCTTCCTGCACTCCTAGTATCATTTGATCCGTTATAGCGAACGTCAGTAGTGGCATCTAACGGGTTTTGCAGGGAACTATTTTCGATGACAAGCAATGTTTAAGTTTTTGAAACTAATTTTTTTAATTGACAAGGATATAAGAAATATACTTGTCAATTAAAGTTAATGATTAATTTAGTTCATGTGATGTCCTGATGTCATTTTATTAAAGTTAGTCCTTAGTATGACAGAGATATCGAGAGTGAAACCACCGCACCGTACTGCTGCCGTTTGACACAGCTTAATAACTGAACTAATTGCGCTGAAAGGCACGATGACAGTTATTTATGATAAAGGCGAGCGCTAAGAGAGGATTTTCCAAATTTCAGTCCCTAAAGCGATGATAGGTTCCAAGTCCGTATAGAGTGAACTATATACGTTACTCCAAATTGAACGCCAGTGAAGCCATGGCATAAATCTAGTAATATAATAAAGCTGAAGAGGGTTATTGTTTGTTTGTTAATACTCAAAGGGTAAAAGAAAGTTGAACGCGAGATAGATTACAAAGGTAATTGCTTTATTCTTTAATTTATTTTATATTTTCTTTCATCGAAAAAAAATAAGATAAAGTTTTAAAAAAGTTTTTAGAAAGTTCGGCCTCGTGCGATTCATCACACCAGGCTACCATGAATACCAGAATATGAGTCCCGCTGTTTTATCTGAACGTTGTTGGACATACACCTGAATAATGTTCATCTGTCTGCACTCGTGCGATAGCCATATACGAAAATAAAAAGAGAAAATGCGATAGCAATAGAAAGTAAACTGAAACACTAACATTCGCAAATACTCTTGTTGCTCTCTCCCTATCTTTGTCTGCACTAGTACTACCTACATTAGACAGAACGAGAAGACCCTTACTGATTTATGCTAATTACTATTTTTATTTACACACATCCACAGAAATCTGTCGACGTTTATTAAAAAGGTAAGGTAATGTTGTTGTCGTAATCCGTCGTTGTTTCGCCGGGCTTATCAGATCAACCCCCCGGTTCAGTAATGCTAGCCTAGTACAAAAAAGGAATTTTTTCCGGGTTCGTTGCAATAGCTTCTCGGCGGCGTATCAAATGGTCTGAGGAGGTTGGGTCGAAAAATTTAAAATAGTGGCATAAAGCCACTTAATGCAATTCTATCGTTTCTTTATTATAGCTCACCGGTACAATTACAGCTTTACTCTCGTAAAATAAACCCTAACTGAGATAAGTTGCTATGTGACGCTACAGGACAACACCAGCGGGACAAATTAAAAAAAAAAACATTATTAAAAAAATATATATATTTTATTTATTTATTTATATTTTCCTAACAAAAATAATTGAGTGAACATTATAACCCCCACAATGCGCGAAGAACTTATAAATAATATGTAACTAACAAAATTACATTTATTATAAATTGTACTACAATATAACCAATGCCAGTGTTTATGACAAATTCCATACATGAAGTGATATTTAGTCTTATGCAAGAATTTAACCGTCTTTTAAGTTTCTCACAGTACCAGGGATGCATAAAATACATGCACTATGTGTTTAATCTGGAAACTGTGGTCGGGGTAGATAGTACCAAAACGTGGGTGTATGGATAGATTTAAATTATTTTTAGAATGTAGAAAGTTTAACTTGTTCGGAAACATAACAAATGATAGTTGTGAAACGTTTAAAAAAAGTTAAATCATTGAATACAAATTTTGCATTGGACTGGACGTTTCTAGTAAATGCACAATATAACATATTGAATAAGTTGGTGCTTTATATTAGAGAAATTTTGAATTTGCAACTAATGGGACTGGCCTGTTGGTCTAGTAGTTAGTGACCCTGACTGCTAGGACAGAGGTCGTGGGTTCGATTCCCACCCAGGACAAATCTTTGTGTGATGAACACAATGATTTGTTCTGTGTCTGTACGTATTTAGAAATATATAAGTAAATTCATCAGTTGTCTGGTAACCATAGTACAGGCTCTGCCTAGTTTGGGATCAGATGGCGATGTGTTGGTTGTCCTAAAATATTTTTAATATTATTATTAAATAAAACTTAAAAAAGAGTTTAATCTTTAAAGAGCAGCCAATAACACCATGTTGCATACTTTACAGCATTTATACTTGCGTGTTCCTAATATTTTGTGAGCGCAAATAACGCTACCTACTTCTACGGCGTAGCACATCTACGGCTGTAAGTGCTACGAAACTTGTAGCAAATTTCGCCTACCATTTTCGTCCCATAGTACGACCCTAAAGGCTTCTGCTGAACATTACGTGCCGTTTCCAGTACTCAGTTGTCAGTATTCAGCTGTGTATGGGTCACCGATTCATAATCATTTAATAATCGATCCATGCTATGAAGGCCCTTTCTTATTTCGTAGTAGGTAGGTACCTGATGAAAATGGCCAAGTCTATAAGGAGATGTTTGGAATCAGGAGTTCTCATCTAACATCCATTCTGAGAAGGATTATCGAAAGATAAGTAGGTACTGCCAGACTTAAGAAGAAGATAAGTGAAACCAGTAGTTATGATTCTGGGAGCTCGCCCAACACGAGGGCATCGTGGAACTATTTATAAATATCCAGTTTATAATTCGAATTTTTAAGAACGATATTAATTATTAATTCGAATTTCTGGTTTGCGACGCGCATAAATCTTAGACAAGTGCTTCCACTCCTAAAAACTAAAATAATTGTTTTAGTATGAATGATGAAGCAGCCTGTAAATAATTTCATTGCTTTTTGAAGTAATTTCCGTTCGTTTCTAAGCACAGTCACATGCGATGGAACCATTGATTAAAGCAGTGGGCCCACTCTTCTTTAGGGATTACTTCCACGCCACTTTCAAACGCAGGAATTTTTATACAAAGTTTTATATAAAATTATTTCATGGACTTCCTGATGTCACTTCATTAATACATTTAAATAACACAAAAGATGCAAAAGGGTCATGTTTGTACTCGATACCATCGAGTTGTACATTATTGTAAGAACAGTTATTATCTGACGGATTTAGTTATACGCAACCGTAGGGATAATGATGAACTCTGTACAGTAATTGCCCCGATGACTTATAAGTAATTATGGAAAGAGTCCAAAACTTACATACTGAAATAGTATGGCGGCTTATTACAAAATATCGAAAATCTTGCTAATTAATAACATTTCAGTCATAACGGTCAACATTGCTACGACCACGTAGCCCTCGTAACAGGGATACTCAAATATATCTACTTATAATTTAAAGCGTTATTTTATGTTTTTAAGAGCGACAAGTCGCACTAACTGCTTTGTTGTTGCTATGGCTACGCGCCGTTGTGGCGCGCCACGTGCTCGGGAGGCAGTATTGATCCATCCAGACAGTACGAATTTGAAGTACTAGGGTTTCATGTTATCTGAGAGGTAGTACCGCAATACCGAGATTCTAAGGGTGCATTTATGCTAGGGTTGCGGATTTTGTTCAAAGTCAAAGTCAAATAATTTATTTCGATTAGGCCATTACAAGGCACTTTTGAACGTCATATATACAAAAGAAAAAGGAATTGAATTTAGTTGCCCCTTCCAATAGGTAGTTTTGTATGGAGAAGAATGGGCAAGAAATTCCATACGTACTCTTTTAAAATCAATGTTTATAATATTTACATATAGAATCATACATAATGGCACGAGAATGCAATGTGTATGTATCTTATAGAAAAACTACTAAATCATAATAATTAAAAAGTATTACAAATTAGGAATTTAAAGGTTAAAATATTTTCAAATATACATAGTGATCACGTGTTTACAAATATTGGAACTACTCTTAACATCTCAACCACCAGGAAATAGTGTGTGAGCAAAAATAAGTATTAAGAAAAATAAAAATCATTATTGTCTAGTTTGATTTTGTCTAGAATGTGTCATTGTCCCATGGAGCAGGACCAGCATGTTTCCAAGCATTCTTATCTTGAATATAATCCTCTAATTTGATGCTTGTTTGCAAAGTGTGCTTATTAATGTGTGTCTTAAATTTTCTTTCATTTAATTTTAATATATCGGAAGGAATTTTATTGTAACAACAAAAGATGTTTTGAGCTATTTTATCTTTATTTCTATACCGTATTCAAAGAGCCCGTGAGATAAAAGGTAAACAAATCATAAAAGGGTACTTCGAATGTATTATAATACAACTAAATTAACGACCACAGATACTGCGAACATTTTACATTAAAATGTGACGATTTGTAATCAATCGGTCGGGTTATATCCGCCATTGTTTTCTTTGTCTCAAGCCAAGATGAATACAGTGTTATAGTATTAATTTATATCAATTACTTTTTCATAAAGAGATCGGAAGAGACACCATGGAACGCAAAGGGCATCAGGAGGAACATGAATGGGTTTTTTTAATCAGTAAGAGTCTGATCCTCCATTACGCTCCGCCGGGGGTGGTTGATAGTTTACCATCCTTAAAAAAGTTTTACGTTTTCGTGTTATGTCATGATGGCCAAGTGGTTAAGGAGATCGCTTCTTAAGTAAAATTGCACGTAACGTATTTGCTCGTAAAGTGGATCTTCTTGCACGACATTTAGGGACACAATGTGGTTTATTACACACGTATACTTCTTACATTACAATATTTGTTAAATCTCAGTAAGTACTATTAAATATAATCTTAAATTAAATCCATATCGAAATGTATCGAGTGATGTGTACAGAGCCTAATTCCCCCACTACTGTTCAGTTTGCTATATAACTGTGAACACAGTCGGGAGCTCAGACGGGTCGGCGGGCTTGGCCGTGCGGCTAAGCTCGTTCACTCGTCCAATAAACAACCTACACTAATATTTTAAAGAGGAGAGATTTGTATTTTTGTGTGTGTGTATGTCCGTAATGAATAAATTCAAAAATATTAAAAAAAATACAGTGACGATTTCAAATATTTTTTCACCATTAGAAAGCTACATTCACCCTGAGTTACTTCTGCTATATTTTTTTTTTTAAGTCAGGGATCCGTAAGGAATAACACGCGTACGAAGTCGCGGTGAGAGTGCTATAATTAATAAAATACATAGGTATTACACATGTGTGAATATAAATGCATATACCTAATACCTCTTAAAATAGTGAATTTAATTATTTTAGTAACTTTTACTCACGGCTTACCCAAAAGGTTGAAAAATGAATTTAAAAAATGTTTAAATTACACTGTGGGTATGCACAGGGATAAAAAGTTTCCTGTTCCTGTTCCAGATCTTGTCAGTTTTTATATAATTACTCTTGATGTTGTTAATTGACAATTTACTGTTAATCGTGTGTGGGGAGGACACTTGTCCAGCTGTAGGACAAGTATTAATTATTAGAAATTATTTCTTCAGTTACAGTTGTAACACAATGTCTAACAATGACGTCTTTCAGGTGACATGATGATGACGGTGTATAGTTTCATTTTCTTACCTTCAACTGTATTCATATCAGAAGTGCATTATTTGATGATGTCGTCAGGAGTGCTCGTGGTAACCATTCATATTTCTGCTACAGTGGCAGCGCATCTCGCTGATTGCTTTTTTCCTGAAATCTATATATAATATTTGTAAAGCATGATGTATAATGAATTTCATTTAATACGTAATGGTGTATTTCTGTACCAATAATTAGAAAAGTATATATATATTCCCAAATAACTTTAAATTAAGAGCCAAGATTTTTACGTACATTTGTAATAAATTCAAAGGTAGTTACAGCTGTTTAGTACGGTCTCCTCTTGTACCAATGCCTTGAATATTACGCCTTAGTGTATGGAAAAACATGCAGGCTTTTTATACACAGTAAAAAACTACTACTTTATACTTGATGAATTCCTGGAAGTGTGATACCTATAACTGTAATAACGTGACGATTCTATTAAATATTCTCTAGCTTCTACAACACAAGCATTAACTCGCGGCGTCGCCTGGAGGAATATTGTATTATATTTTATTCGTTATGGGGTGTCGTAATGCTAAAACTTGGTATTAGTACGTTTTAATTCGCTTTCATTGGGCTGAGGATCCGTGGAAGTTTCTAAATATATTTTTGGGCAATTTCCAACTTTCTTTTTTTTAATGTCTGGAAATCTGGAGTTTTTTCCCTTCGAAGCTAGTTTTAGTCACTTTGAGTGATGGTTAGGCAGGGGGATTTTTATCGATTGTAGACCACACGCACAGGATAATTATCAAATAACAAAAAAATACAAAAAATCAACAGTGGAAGTGAAAATTAATAATATCTGAAGTCAGGTACAAATTTCACAAAAATCACGTTTCAGTTTTCCTTCACTGCACTGCTCCATGCATTGCACATTCAACTTCAAATACGAATGTGTGTGCGTGTAAGGAAGTTGGAGGTATGCTTGTGGGTGTTGGATAGACTTACCCACTTCTTATTGCTTCCTAGTACATCTTATGCGTTCCATGCATTTCAGCTTCAATGCAACGGACGTCAACAAAGAAATAAATAGTAATAGCTTTAATCTATATTGCCATATACATACATACATGCATACATACATAAACTCACGCCTTTTTCCCATAGGGGTAGGCAGAAACTACAGAACGCCACCTGCTACGATCCTTACACACTCCTTTCGCCTCATCTACGATGATATATTATCCGTAGCCATATTTTCTTAAAAATGCAAGTAAAAAGAAATTTACTAAATGTAATGTCAGGTAAGATTTAACCAAATTAAATAAGCTTAATTCTTTAATTACTATTAATTGCAGAACATACATGGGATGTTATGGGAAGTCCACAGATAGATGGTTTCAAATTTCTCTATTGGACGTCTGTATCTGGGCCACCCTGTAAAGTGAGTGGAAATTCTTTTCACAACCGCACTTGAGAAATTTGTTTTTTCCTCATTCCATGAAGTGATACAAAATTAAATGTGGGAGGGGGAGAACTTACATCCCCTCCCATAATGCACTGTAACTCTCTATTCAACTCCTATGTATGTGTGTTAGGTTGTTAGGGTTTTAATCCTTACTACTTATGCTGCGCTGGTGCTTTGCGCGCTATTTCTTTGTCATGGTTATGGATGTTTGACCTGTGACTTATTTTATTTAGTAAATAATTCTGACCCAAAGTCGATTTTTTATTGTCTCATTTTGGCTCTTTAAATTAATTTACAAATAATAATAATAATAATTTATACAAATAAAAATAAAGTTTACATAAAGCCAACAGTAATAAGATTTTCCATACAATTATAGTGCCTAAAAATAAAGTAAAGCTAAGATTAAATTATTATAGGTGAAAATAATAATGGTTCGGAACTGCAATGTTTGGTAGCGACCCGCCCGATCTAATTTAAACCTGTGCTTCAGGCCATCACTTATAATCCAAATAAATACCTTGGGAGAATAGGGTATAAAGTTAAATATAAATTCGAGAAAAAGCTTAATGGCAAATTGATATATAAATGTAAAACTATGGAATTATACAAAAGTAATCAATTACGAAGGGATCAAATATCGTCATGCCAAAATTTCTAGAAGTTGTACTGTGTCTGTGTAATTGTGTTTTGCTACATATTCTGATAACTTTGCTACATTTTTTGTACCTTACATTATAAAGGCTTAGTACCTTGTTGAGCCTGTTGTATATAGAAAAGGTCCTAAAAGTACATATATTAAAAACGATTAGCAAACGCATGTTTGATTTGAGGGTTTCTGCAAACCAAGTTCTTCCTTCTCTTGTCTGAAGGTAATAGGGTCAAAAGGTAGTGCAGTGTGCTGGTGTAGTACCAAGTAAAAAATAAATAATTGCCTTACTGTAAGCACATTACATGCTGTGTATAGCTACTGCGTAGGGAGTCTAGAAGGGCGAAAGGTAGCAACCTTTGTACTGCTCTTTGAGCTCGTTCTAACGGGAGTAAAATGGTGTTTGCCGCAACACCCCAAAAAGTTAAACAATGGATTGACACAAAGCTAAATATACCTTTTAATCAATTTATAGTGAGCTATTTCCCGCCAACTCTTAAAAACGTACATTAATTTTCGTACTCTTGTACACAATAAATCCATATATTTACGGAAATTAAAATTTGAGTCAATGGTGACACCTAGTAATTTTAAATGGTCAGCTATAGATAAAGTAGGGCAAGAACATGCAGTGTTCAACGTGAAACAACTATTATATTTCTCATTGTAAATAAAATGTAATTTATGGAAGATTCTTTGTATATGATCTAGTCTTTAGCTTATCACGTCCATCTTAGACCTTGTGGTGGTCACCGCTCTCTGTGCCATGAGGGTGGCAGTAGGAGCAGGTTGGTTATTTCTTTAAAAATCTGAAAACTATACATTTGTAATTAAATTATTAAAAACAGGGTCTTTATGCAAGGAACGGCGATCCTTTTAAAATGAGTTAACCGTGTTATGTGGGGGTATCGTATGAAAGGGCTTCATTGGCACAACCCTAAACATATTTTTATAAAGTTTTGTTTTCGATTTATGAAAAATAAATTATACGGAACCCTCGGTGGTAGACTCCGACTCGCACTTGATTTCTATAAGTAGCATTATCAGCTGTTTTTTGTGGACTTTTATTGAGGACTAATTATAAACATACTGGAATACAGTCTTGAGCACGAGTGCCCTCTTGCAGAAGCTGTTGGGCTGATGAAGAAGTGTGGTAATCGGGAGACAGTAAAACACAAATCTTAGAAAGATAATAGATTTGTTAATTTCATAAAACTTCCTTGAGCCATAACACTGATAAAGGCTGATTTTTAACCCCCGAACCGAAAAAGAGGGGTGTTATAAGTTTGACGTGTTGGTCTGTGTCTGTCGCATTATAGTTCCTAAACGAATGGACTGATTTCGTTGCAGTTTTTGGTTCAAAAGTTGACGTTATTGTGTCTTATTTTTTTTTAAATAGGGTGTGAATAAACATAGTTATAAGTTGTTCAAAGTACAGTTGGGACGATTAAACGAGCTGTGATGTATTATATAAATACATACGTTTTATTGTTAAATACACATGTTGTGTTATAAGATAAAAATGAACTATAATATATAAAATATTTTAATCGTTGAAAAATCATAATTCGTAAATCCCGTTGCGTAAGACCGGCATCATCAACTACATAAGTCAAATTGGCGTCGCTAATGGCTGTTTAAAGGTCACTATCGTATAGCACATAATATTTATTTATTTTGTAAGAACTTGGCGCCGAAACAGCCAAGTGTTACCAGGAGTGCATAACGTATAAGAGTAATACGCCAATAACAGTTGATCCCACTCGAGTTCGCGCGCTTTTGCCAACGACCAACACACCCTTACAAGTATCACGTGTGCAACACAACTGGGCGGGCCAAGCTACGCATGACCAGAATACCATGGCCGATAACATTATCGAGACTTAGGTAATAATGTCCTGCATCAGAATGTCTAGATAAACTGGCACTTTACTACACACACGTAGCTTTACAGAAGTGTGCTTGGGTTCCTGCCCCTAAGTGATAGAAATAGATCGACTTCTTCACACCACAGAGTCAAGCTATGTAAAATATGAATCAGCATCACGTTTATTAATTCCTTTTATCTACGTTACGTGTAAGTTATGGTAGCGCATGCGTAAAGGCTATTTTAATACATTATTAGAGACTTGGATTGCACCACACTTGAAAATATTACTGAAAGCGCGGCAATCTGAGAGGGATCAACTTATATTTGTCGTTTTCCTGCACTCCTAGTATGTTTTGGCCCGTTTTGAGGAACGTCAGTAGTGGCAACTATCGGGTTTTAGGCAGGGAACTATTTTCGATGACAAAAAATGTTTAAGTTCTTAAAACAAACCGCTTTAATTGACAAGGTGTTAAGAAATATACTTGTCAATGAAAGTTAATGAATAATTTATTTTAAGTCATTCTTTGTGTCATTTTATCAAAGCTAGTATAGACAGATAGTATATATCGAGAGTGAAACAACCGTACTGCTGCCGTTTGCCATCCCATACTATTGAAGATTCCATCCTGAAATTCAAATGTCGACGTAAACATTGCGTGGGCTGTAATTAGCCCCACTACTGATCAACCCCAAAGATGTTACTTTCTATCGACACCTTGTCACGCTATCGATGTTTTTGTTTAGCAGGAATCAAATCTTCAACCCATTACGTAAACTGAACTTTCTAAGAGGTAAAAATATTAAACACCAGCAGCATAATCTAAAAATGGTGTTAATAACTTTGAAAGGGTCCCAGTCTATCAGAATAATTGATACATATATGTCACAGTGGGAGCGTCTAGCTGTTGAGATTATGTTATAAATGACACATACATAATTTCTTCGGTGACTGACTTCGTTTCAAAGAATACTTGTTAATTAAATTAATCGATTGTTTCTTTTTTTAATATTTGAAGTTAAAAATAAAAATATAAATATAATAAACTTGACGTTTGAAAGATCCTATGTTGTGTACACACGTGAGTAGTCCACGTGGAAGATATCCCACGTGGACTACTCAACATTACGCAGGCGCGTGAAATTTGAAGGTGCAGTGCAACTCGCAATACCGGGCGCCCATAAGTCAAAACCGTACAACGGTATACAACTTTCAGTTGTGAAGTTGGCTGAAAGTGGACTCTGGACCAAAACGACCGTGACCATGGCAACGACTCGCGTGCATATACCAGGATAACACAACTAGTAAGAAGGTTACAATAACAGAACTTCGAATTTACTTACCAATAAAATTACTTGAAATACAGTTGTTTAATAAAAGATGAAGTTTACGATACCAGAATGTGAATTAAGATAGTTACCTTAATAGCCCAAGCCTCAAGCCCCATTATTCATTAATACTTTTCACAGTATTACTGATATATTGGATGTAAGAGACCAACATTTCCGAAAACTAAATTTACTACCCATAATCATGATATATTTTTTTTCTACTACTTTATACCTGAGAATCCACTAGTGCTGGAGATATTGAAGGGTCAAACTAACAACTTTTCGCTACGTTTTTTTTTACAAAAATAAGTTTTAAGTATACCGACTTAACTTTAAAATATACTCCCACAACCTCTGTACGATTGTTTGCAACACGTAAGAATAATAACCTGCGTGTCTTACAATGCATCTTGCAATTTTAAATAGTGATGGTCCACACCAAAAAAAAGAAGTTGTTTCTAAGCAATCATTTTTCTAAATGTTATTTAAATTGTTGGGCAATATGTGTATAGTAAACTAGCTTTTGGCGCCGACTTCGTCCGCGCAAAAATTAAATAAAATATAACCTATGTTACTTGCAGATAATGAGGCTTTCTAATGGAGAAAGAATTTTTAAAATCGATCAAGTAGTTTTTAATTTTATCCATTACAAACAAACAAACAAAAATACAATTTTTTCCTCTTTTTAATATTATTTTTTATTATATAGTGTAGATATCTTGCAAATTAATAACATTTCGGTCATAACGCTCAACATTGCTACGACCAAGTACTACTATATACTATATCTACTTATAATTTTATTTGCAGTGTTATTTAAAATATCAAATAAGTTGTAACAGTGTTTATTATTCGGACTATTAAATGTTAATTCTATTTATTAAGAGCGACACGTCGCCCCTTCTGCGATGTTGTTGTTATGGAAACCGTTGCGGCGCGCCATGTGCTCGGGAGGCAGTATTGATCCATCCAGACCGTACAAATTTAAAGCACTAGGCTTTCATGTAAATATAAGAGGTTCGAAGTAACGAGATGCTAAGGGTCCTTGTACACAAGGTATTTTGGGAAAATTACGTTATTGTGTTATGTCATGATGGCCTCGTAGTTAAAGAGCCTGCTTCAAAAGTAAAATCAGACGGTTTTAAATTCATCAAAATACACTAAACTTGATCTAAAGTGGGTCTTATTACACAGCGTTTAGGGATACAATACTGTTTATTACGCACGCATGCTTTTAACATTACAATATTAGTCAAGTCTTTGTAAGTACTATGTAATAATAAGTACCTTTAATGTTAAATTAAATCCATATTGGAGAGGATCAATTGATGTGTTCAGAGCCTAATTTCCCCACTACTGTTTCGCTTGTTACTTAGCTGTACGGATGTATGTATGCACCTAGATTCTAGCGCGAACACAGTTGGAAGCTCAGACGGGTCTGCGGGCTCGGCCGTGCTGCCAAGCTCGCTCACCCGTCTTATAAACAGTCAATAATTTGAAAAACACACAGATATTACGTGTATTAATAAATGTATATCTTATTCTTCACTATTAAAATAGTCAATTTAATTAATTTTAGCTCGCAGCTTACAGTACTCTGCGAAGAGGTTGAAAAAAAAAAGGTTTAAATTACACGCCCACATTGAAAAAATGTTTCCTATATCTCAACCTGGATATGTCTGTATGTCCGTCAAGGTCCATTGAGCCGTTATCATTTGAAGAAGTGTCATTCATTACCAAATGACCAAATTCATAATCACATTTTAATTAATAGTCATTTAATCATCATTGCATTTTATATTAGTAGTTAATAATAATTAAAATTTAATAAAGCGGAGGAGATTTTTGTTTTTATAGACGCGCTAATCTCTGGAACTACCAGACGGATTGGAATAAATATTATTGTATCATAATATAAAAACACGGAATTGTGCATAATGAAAACGTCTACAGAAAAGTCCGCGCTGGTATTTTCTTAGGATAACGTACAGTAACCATTTTTATCTTTTACATAATACTTATACTAATGGTTCTTTACGGAGCTATTTTAAACAAAACAGTATTCATCATGATATACTTATATAGTGTATGGTTTATATTTTCATTTCTTACCTTCAACAGTAGTCATATCAGAAGTGAATTATTTGATGAACTCGTCAGGAGTGCTCGTGGAAACCTAAATGATTGCGACCGTAAAATGTCTGCTACAGTGGCGGTACATCTCGCTGACTCTGTTTTTCCTGAAAACCAAAAATAATACTGGTATAGCATAACGCATTTAGTATTTTATTTTATAGTAGCTTCTGCCCGCGACTTCATCCGCAGCAAAATTGTTCCCTGTCACTTAGAGGTATGAAATATACTTTGGGATTTATTCTGATACCTACCAAAATAAACATATTTTTTATAAACATCGGTCGAGCCGTTTAAGAGGATTGCGACCAAAAACACCGCGACAGGAGATTTTTATATATAAAGATAGATATAGGTACTTCATAATCATCTCATAAGTTTTCCTACCACATATTACGTATGTTCGATTAATTAAACAATTCCCATTGGAAATTACAATACAAGAGCGAAGTACTTTACCTACACATAAGGCCTACGTAAAAATAATCTTACGTTAGCTGCTTAAACAACCGTTTGGCAGCAACAGCCAGCAGCTAGATTACGAAAAAAATTACTGGAATTGAATAAACAAACGAGAATTTTGGATGACTGAAAATCTGAAACGAATTTTATCAAGCTATCGAATTAAGTCTTAATTACTCGAATTAAGTCTTAATTACTTCGATTGATTCTATTAGATAGGACATTTTTTATCGATTGTAGACCGCTGGATTAATTATCATAAAGAAACGCATCAAAACACAGAAAATTAAATTAATAAAGAATTAGAGAAAAAGAAAAATTATATTTTCTCCCACAATGCACTGCAGCTTCAACTCTAAATATGAATGTGTGCGCGTGAAAGAAAGCCCGTGTACTTGTGATTGTGGGATAGACTTACCTAGTGCTTATTGCTTCCTAGTACATCTTATGCATTCGATGCATTCCAGCCAGAATGCAACAGACCTCAACCACAAAATATTAACAGCTGTATTCTGTATTTAAGCATTTATGATTTTCATGTCTGAAAAATTCAACAGAAATAGTAAAAAAAAATAACAAAATCTGATGTAAGGTGAGAATTTAGCAAATTAAAAAGAACTTTTAGCTCTTTAACTATAATAAATCGCTGAACATACATACATACTTCCCTAAACCCCCCTAGGTTTAGGGAAGTCCATAAAGAGACACTGCCAAATTTTTTTGGGCGTCGTTATCTGGGTCAGATGTAAAGTGTGTGAAAATTCTTTTGTTTTAATCACAACCTGTTAAGAAAGTCCGTTTTATAGTCCGTTTTCCATTTAGCTTGAAATATTACCAGGAAACGACTAACAGTAACATGCGAGTTATTGTGTTATGGGTGCATAATTATAACATTACAGTGAAGTAAATTGTGAAGAACTTGTTAAAAATAACCAACCGTATATGAGATAGATAATTATGATTCCTGGTGACTTTCAACCTTCGGAACAGCCATCATGCTTTGCTGCGTGGCTGCCATCTACTCAATCCAATCATGTACCAACCAAGGATTGATAAGAAGTATTCTGAAAATTAAGTGCATATTTTGTTAGTTATAAGGAAATATCCTTATAACTTATATTGAGAATGAAAGCGTGGAAAGCAAGTATATAAAAAAACACTAGTGGGATCAAATTATATAAACGCCTTTATTTCAGGGTTATCATAAAGATAGTCGTGTTGTATTTTTTTCCGGTGTGTCTGTATGCGAATACGGGAAGCGCAGGACCGGTCATTGTGGTTATCTTTGGGGAAGGCCTATGTCCAGCAGTAGACGTCGTTCGGCTGGAATGTTTATGGTGATGATGATGTGTCTGTATGGGTCTAAGCTTTTACATTTTTAGCTGAAAGTTGTTTACGATAATTTTACAAACTTGAAGGAGCATAACCTACACTGGAACCGTTGTAGATAGTGTGGCTAAGGTTGATTCGTCGTTGATTCCTCGTAAATTAAGTCAAGTTAGTTAGGTGTGACGTGACCACTTGTCAAGTGTCGAGCTTGGTCATGTACGAAATTTCTCTTGCCGCTTAACTGCGACATGAGGTCAATGTCATCCCGTGACCCCGGAAGTAATTTCTGTACATGTGCACAAAGTGAAACAAAACCTTTTGGCACACATTACCAGGAATACATCCTATGAAATCTATTTAACTAACACACTGACACGTATTTCATTATTGAGGTTTAAATCAAGAAAAACAATAATGAAAATTAAAATAAATTAAATGTAAATGTGTAAATTACTGTGTACAATAATTTGTTAAGTCTTAACATACCACACAAACCATCGCGGTTTAACAGCGGTATGGCCGGACACGGCAACTCGGTGCCATTACATATTACAATTAGATAAAAATGAACAATGGTGCCGATTCCCTTCTTCACAAACTAGACTAAATTTAGAGAATTGACATCTCTTACTAACATACAGCGAACGGAAAGGACAGTGACATTAAAGAACTAAGTTAGCGATGTCAAATTAGTTTTGCCTTGAACTTTTCCGTATTTTTAATCCATACGTTTTAAGATGTTAACTATAATTGTATAGATGTGTCAGATTGACTTAATTGACAGCTTTTATTTACATTAGTCTCTTTCCTGTTTTATCGGACAGAAAAAGATGGAAATAGTCTAATTTTAGTTTAGTTAGGTAGGTGGGTTACATGGGGTTTTTTTACAAATTAAGAGACTTTCTAGATCGCACTGCAATTTAGAAAGTGTCTTTTTAATACCTTTGAACAGTTCTTTACGAATGTTATTTATATTACAGACCACTTTCCCTCTCAAAAAGTCTGTGTTTACACAATGGGAAAAATAGACCGTGTGGCAGGTTCGCTCGCTTAATGTTTTGACTATTTGGATTACACTTAAATAATCTTAATCTAGAACACATTTTTATATTTTTGATAATACCCTATCAGGTTTGAAAAGAAATTTCCAATACAGTAAACTGGTACTTTTATCACTTACAACTTTAAAAATTAATTACGTTGGCATGCGTTCTAAAGTTTCATCGTAATTGGATATTTAGTATAATAACGCGATGTCCACCTTTTATTAGGTACACGTGGTTTACCCCTCAACGCGCGTGCGTCAGTTAACTCGTGTAGTCTTGTGAATTCAGTTCGATTATCTACTATGGGGGTTACTAGGAGCCCATAAACGCAAAGAGAACGAATCGGGAATTTTCAGCAGACAAATTGTTACATCTGCCACTTTAGCGTAATACTTTTCTCGCCTTTATACTTATCACTGTAAAGCCTAAAATCGGATCCATGTTTTAGCTTATTGATTTGAGTTTGCGCATTCTCAATCAGAGTTACCAACAAGAATTTGAACTTTGAGGTATTTATCTGATTTTTTAACAATTATGACAGAACTGTATCCAAATTTAACATGGAAAGCATGCCATGAGGAGTACTGTACATGTACCAGTAAATATTTTTTGGAACACCATTTAAATTACGGCTGTGTTTATACTGTTTTCAGAAAGAGTTACTCCAAAACAGCTCTTTTAGGAATTTATTTTGCAAATATCTTACAAAACGTAACAGAAATGCTGTGAGAGTTAACATAAAAGTTAGAGGTTATGAAATACTGAATAGTTTTCAATATTTATCATTACATAGGTACATACTATTTTCTTTCGTTATTCTGTACTTTGTCACGCCAACTGGGTGAAAACAAACACGTCATGAAGTTTGAATCACGTGGCGTCCGGCGCCTAACTTCATATCAGTCCAATAGAGACTTTATTTTGTTTTACACACGTGGAATCGATGGCGATTTTTTACATAATTGTTCGATGGTGTTCTTAGGCGCTTTGCACACGGAGCAACTTTTGCAGCAACTGGCAACTTTCTGGCAACTCGCTGTTTACATGTAATTCAATTGGACTGCGCACACAGAGCAACTCAAGTTGCGAGTTGCGGCAATCGTCAACAGTTTCCAGTTGCGGCAACTAGCAACTTATTTAGTTGCTAGTTGCCGCAACTAGCAACTGTCAAATATTCGATTTCACACCCTCCCTCCCTCGCCCTGTGCCCGGCATAGTGTTGCCATTAACTTAGTGGTTTTTCCCACTAAGTAAACACTTATTTTTGGGGTAATGTGTAAAATTCTATAATAAAATACTTCTTGATATTCCCCAACTAAATGAGAGAAAATTTAAACCATGCATAAAACGCACACTATCTAATCAAGCATTATTATAAGTTAGATGATTATATCACGGACAAAAATGCTTGGCTAAATGCTAGTCCTGCTCCACAGCCACTCGGGCTCACTAAATAGGATTGATTTTTAAGAGAATGATGTTTCTTACCCTTTTTTTTTGTCGACCTGAATAACTTGTACCGTTATCAGTACGATTACTTTTTCTTTTTTTACATACCATAGTAATCTAACGGATAAGTACACTGAAAGTGTTAGTATTGTAAATTTATTTCAATTTTGTTTTTGAAAACCATCAACCTAAAACGTGCCCACTAAAAAATCCACAAGCCACCAGATACAAATTCTGACCACCAGAAGGTGGTCCCAATCTACCAGATCTAGTGGTAATACCGCATAGTTTGCAACACTGCAACTCGGCTAAAAAAGTTGCTCACAAATTGCCAAAAAGTTGCGGCAACCGGCAACTTTATGGCAACTAGCAACTTTTACAGGAAACTTTTAAAAAGTTGCCAGTTGCGTCAACTTAAGTTGCTCCGTGTGCAAAGCGCCTTATTATTCGTACAAATTTTCAGCTTGCTGCGAACCTTTGAGTCCGGTCAAAATACATATTCAAGGGTACACCTTGAATATGTATTTTGACCGGACTCAAAGGTTATATTAGTATAGATAATTTTGATTTCATATTATATTGTGTAAATTTTCGCATGTAATGTTACTAGTATAATAAAGCGATTTTTGTTTCTCTGTTTAATCGCTTTTATCTTTGGGACCACCAGTCGAAATGGAAATTTTCTTTTTTGATATGCAAGCCAGATTTACGATGCACAAGCTATTAACATCATGCAACGCCTGACAGAAGCAGAGCAGTAGCCAAAGACGTAACTTAACGCGGGAGAAAAATACCATGTGGACGAAGTCGTGGCATAAGTAATGATAGTGTGTAAGTTTAATTTTGAATAAATAAGCTAGTTGTATATATCTTATGTTTAGCAAAGTTACTAAATCTTAGCTTTTTACTGAAGTAAAGTACTAACATTACATAAAGACGAACTTAATTAACTTAACTTCCTTTAATTTAATTTGTAATTTCCAAAATGTTATTAAAAAAAAATGTGCAAAAATGCTTAACGTAAAATTCAAGAAAAAACGATTTGCGACCCTGCCAGGATTCGAACCTGGAATCTTCTGATCCGTAGTCAGACGCGTTATCCATTGCGCCACAGGGCCGGTTGATATACTGTTCGAAATAGGACGTTACATGTAGCCGTATGACGTAATTCCAAACGTGACGTCAGCAAACTTTAAATCAATACTTGAAGCCAAAACTTTGTACTCCGTTTTACAAGAATTATACGGACGGAAGAGTATGACAATTTGGCGCAGTTAAAGTTTTTATTGAGACGAGGAGGAGAAAGCTATTATTTTTATATAATAATAATATGTATTAGATTAAATAATAAATCACTACCATGCGTTTTATAATACACACACACCCTCTTATATGCATACTAGCTTCCGCTCGAGGCTTCACTTCCACTTGGTTTGATTTTAAAAAGTAGCCTATCCTTTCCCAGGCTTTAGATTGTACATATTATTATCAAATTATATTACAAACGGCTTAGCAGATTAGCCGTGAAACATAATATAATATATTTACACAGATAAACAAACGGCAAACAGGCAGTTAGGTTACTTTCGGTTTTATAATGTTAGGTAAGGAGTATGGTATGCATTAAACTATAATTCTTGAAGAGAATAACTTTATACAGCGGTTTCACTTGTCGCAAGGTAGCAGCAAACAATGAAAACCGAAAAGATTAGTATGTAAAAAGTAAATTACATAAGTAACGTATGCAGTAAACAGCGGGCCGTGTTTGTAGGCCTAAATTAAAAAAGAACTTTTGTATCCAGTGTTACTAGGACTGCATAAGCACGAGAGAAATGATTCGTATAGACTAGGTCGTGACGTACCATGACGTCACCGCCCGAACTGACACATGAAAGGCTCTACGATAAACATTGTATTCTATACCAACACAGTCACAGTGAGTGCTTCTGTGTGTGTGCGGGTCACACACACAGAAGTATAATCCCCACTGACTTACCGTGTTATGCCAATATTTATATTTTTTACGTTGTTTCATGTTTTGTTCTTCTAACCAACTGTGGCACCATTCGTTTCATAGATAAATTGATAATTGTATCATATTTACTTAATAAGATTGTAGGCCAAATTAAAAATTATTAAATCCAGTCAATATTTACAACTTTACAACTAGTGCGCTATAATCAGAAAACTTTAATCTGTATAATGATGTAAAAGTTCTATTTAAATTGTAATGCATTTATATATTTGTATTTAAACTTATGTCTTGCTTTGGAATAGATACCGTTAAATATAACGTATTATGCTGAATGTTTTCGAAATATCATGCTCCTGTGTAGCGCTGGCATTATTTTAATTGTATTTTTACAAAACTAATAATTTTATCTTGTATTCTCAGGTAAGGTGGAGCACGGGGTGACTGGTAAGTAGCAGCAGCTGAATCAATTACCCGAGCAAAGAGAAGAAATAGTGTTTTGGGAAAATGTGTGTCCAATAGCAGACAAGTAGAGTGCTAGTGCTAGTAATACGTTGTTATTCTGTGACTAGAGGCTGAAGATTTCCTCAGAACTTTGGTAACTACCGACCTGCTCTACCCAGTAATTAAATAGAATCATCCGCTACGAGTGCTACGACCGCGTAGCTGTCGTAGCAATGACGTCAGTCGCATCGTAGCAACTTAATAATAATTTATTTTCTATGAATTGTCAAACTGACAAAAACTAGTTTAGCAGTAATAGTCTAGACTAATCCAGAATAGTTCAATTTCTTGTTTTAAGACAGTGTAAAGTCAACGGATTTTCGGTTTGTTTCATTCTCATTCATTGTACGGGGGGCGGTAACAGAGTTATGTTGCAGTTTGGAACAATTTATTATATGCGATTTTGATACCACGGGCATTGTAATAAAGACTTTAATGTACAGAACACCATAAAACCAAAATTTGTAACAAGCTTCCACACGTTCTGTGATCCTAGTATTTTAGATGGTGCGTTATCGAACCAGACAGCACCATCGGCTCGTTGTGCGAGGTTCTGATATTTCAATCAGCACACAATATAATATTGAACAGGTAAACAAGCTACTATAAAATTGCACATATTTGTACTTTGTTTACTCGTCAGTTTTTTTATACGACGTTTTTTATTTACAGTGTTATATATTTTTAAATCTGCTTGTCAAATTCTAAACGATAAACATAGACATGACCAGATTCATTAAAAAAGTAAATAGAGGCTGGTATAAATTTACGTTTTAAAGTGACCACATCGGTTTCTTTTTATTTTTTACTAGCCTATGTTACTTGGAACGATGCAAGGATTGTAACAATACCCCATACATCTAAATAGGTTCAGGCGTTTAAAAGTTAAGGTGGAATAAAGAAACTCACATACATACATACATACATTAACCCTGAACGCATTAATCGAAGATTGCAGTTCATTAATAAAACTAGGTACTATAATTAAAAAAAAACACATTAAAAGCATAAAAACACTGAAAAGTTCCAGCATGGTCTTAGTAATATTTTTTTCTGGCTAAACCGCATGTTTGTGGCGCACGATATTTGCATCGTTGTCTTGGAAACCGCTGTGACGTGCCACGTGCTCAGACGAGAGTATTGATCCATCTGGACCATTCGGTATTTGATGCACTAGGGTTACATGTAACTACAAGAGGTTTTACGAAATAAAGTTTTAAGCGTTTGCGCCATAAAGTTTAGTTGATATCTTTTTCCCAACTAAATTAGAGTCGGCTCCTAGTCTCTTGGATGCATTCTAAAAGGTATCGTGTTAACCAGTAATTGGTAGTCAAGTTTTTTTTATTTGAATAATATGTCTCTTACCTTCAAAAGGCATGTGTTATTAGGTAGGCGACCACAGGACCCTTTTTTTAAATTGTGAAAGGATTTTTTTTCAGTTTTTTTTTTTAAATTTACACTATAGACATTATTAAATCCTAATAACATCATCGACAATATTTACATTATTGATGTAAGCCGCCGTCTTGGATTAGCAAACATAGTAAATATTGATGTTACTAGTTTTATCGACTTCCACTCTTCAAGCCCTTAAATAGAATAAAATATAAAAAGCGCCAACTTGAAGCCGCGGCCATATTGATTTTTTTACAAATATTGAGTATTAGACATTGTCAACAGAACTAAAAGTGTATATATGCAAAATTTCAGTTCAGCTCAATCGGAAAACTAAATTGTCGAAAATTGGATTTTGTTTTAGATTATTTATTAATTTTAATTCAAAAACTCAAATTGAAAACTAGATTATTAAACTTACTATCTAGATTATCAAAAATTACGTTGAACTTTTTAAAAGTTTTCTGAAATTTCGGCTTCATGCAAAGTCTAAAAATAGATTCATCACACCAGGTTACCATGAATACCAGGATAAGAGTCCCCCTGTTTTGTCTGGATATTGTTGGACGCACACCTGAACAAATGTTCATCTGTATGCACTCGTGCGACGGTCATATACGAAAATGTGAAGAGGAAATGCGATAGCAATAAAAGGGGAACTGCAACACTCACATTCGCAAATACTCTCGTCGCTCTCTCCCTATCTTTGTCTATACTAGTTTATTAACATTGGTCAGAACGAGAAGATTACCCGTACTATATTGCACTATGAATGCAAACATCAACACGAAGAGTGTGTGTATCTATCAGAACATGCCAAATACCCTTTTATTTGTGATTTCACATACAACTAAATATTTTTATTCACACACCCACAGGAATGTCTGTCGACGAGTATTCAAAATACGAAGGTAGATGTCGCTGTCGTAAACCGTCGTTTCGGCGGGTTTATCCGATCAAACCCCCAGACCAGTAATGGTAGCCTAGTAAGAAAAACGAAAAATGTTCGGGAAAATGAGTTTTGCCAATAGCTTCTCAGCGACGGGTACCAGGATATCATATGGTCTGAGGAGGTTCGCACTAAAAATTTAAAATAGTGACATCTAGCTACGTAATGCAATACTACGAAACTACGTCAACAGAATGAAGTCTCTTTACCAAATTATACTCGTATTTTTCCATATTCTGATACCTATTCTATCTCATGTTTTATCTTATGTTTTCTTTTTTCTATTTCCCCTGTCAACTGCCTCATTTTTCGATATCATTTTTAAAGGGCTAGGTCCATTATAACGAATGCTGATCTCTTTCACCGTTGCAATTACAGAATACGAAAATGTAAAGTTGTAGTCAAAGTAAAAAAAATATTTTCTTTAGTATGTACGGATTTCAGTGTCAAGGTCATTGTCGTAACCTAATGCTTTATCAAGACTGCAATACTAAAATAATATTTTGATGTAGCGGCTTTCGAAGCGTGTTAGTTGTTATTATTATTATTTAATTATAACCACGATGCGCCAAAAAGCGGTGCATATAAGCTTTTATTACAGACGTCACTCGTGACGTGACTCTGCAGGATTTTTCTCGGTGCAATTTCTAATATACAAGGATGAGCCGTTGATCATATAAAAAACATCAAGTATTTCCAATCATTATACAGTTATTCATTTTCCATTTCAGTAGAATTTATATATTATTATTAAAAAACGTTATTTAGGGTTCCGTACCTCAAAAGGAAAAAATGGAACCCTTATAGGATCATTTTTGCTATCTGTCCGTCTGTCTGTCAAAACCTTTTATCTCGGGAACGCGTGGAGGTATCAAATTAAAACGATATACCTACTCGGGTCTTAAGTCTCTTGAAACTATGAAATAATCATACTTCGTAGTTATTGTAAAAAAAATATATGGCCGTTTATGCTGCAATTTATAGGAATTTTCCGTTAACCTAGAACTGTAAAATTGTACAAGTAATATCGAAAACTCTGAAAACTATACATTTTTGTAATTATACCATAAAAAAACGGTCTTTAAGCAAGAAACGGCAGTCCAAATTTTGAATTGAGTTAACCGTGTCATTATACCGTGTCGGGGTATCGTATGAATGAGCTTAATTGGCACAAGCTTAAACAAATACAATTTAATTGTAATAATTTATGTTTAGTTTTTGATTGTTGTCTAACGATACGGAACAGAATTTACGGAACCCTCGGTGGGCGAGTCCGACTCGCACTTGTTTTCTATAAGAAGCATTACCATTCATTTAATGATGACTAATCATAAAACATAATTTATAGTATAATTGGACTATTAGAACTAAGGCATTCAATTATTGAAGAAGAGAGAAGTAGTCTGAATAATAAATAAATTTAGATTGAAACTAAAGACGAGTCAGTTGTTGCACTAATATTTATCTTTTTACTTTTGATTTTTTTTTTGTTACTGGCTTTACTCAATGTTATAAAAGTATACATAATTACGATTGTTGTAACTTATTTTTTATAAAATAGTTGTCAAAAAACCTAGTAAATAATATTAAGTATTCTAAGTACAGTTGTGAAGATTAAACGAGCTGCGATTAATAAAATCTGGGGGCATGTTAGTGCCTCCGCCAAGACAAGCCAACGTATGTTTTGTTGTTAAATATACCTGTGTTTTAACATATAAATCAACTGAATATATCATGCATGTATTGTTTGTTAATCGTGAAAAAAGTCGAAATTACCAAAGTCAAATTCACCAATGGCAGGGTGGGATAACTATCCTTAAAAAATATTTGGTGTAGAACTTGGCGGCGAAAGAGCCAAGTGTTACTAGGAGTGCATACGACTTAAGAGTTATACGCCAAAAAGAGTTGATCACTCTCGAGTTGCCGCGCTTTTGCCAAACCCTTACACGAATCACGTATGCCACTCCTCTGGGCGGGACCAGCTAAGCAATACCAGAATACCATGGCCGATAACATCATCGAGACCTAGGTGTTAATGTACTGTATCGGAATGTCTAGATAAAATGGATGCACTACACATACGTACGATTGAAGAAATGTGCCAGGGTTCCTGCACCTAAGTCATACAAATAGATCGAGTGCTTCACACAACAGCGTCAAACCATGTTGAACACGAAATAGCATTATGTTTATCAATTCCGTAGAGGTCATTTTACTACATTGTTAGGG
Source organism: Hoplodrina ambigua (assembly GCA_949774945.1). Classification (NCBI taxonomy): domain Eukaryota; kingdom Metazoa; phylum Arthropoda; class Insecta; order Lepidoptera; family Noctuidae; genus Hoplodrina; species Hoplodrina ambigua. Next base: position 5,487,101 of record OX458963.1, read on the forward strand.
ACTTGGATAACGCCACACATGGAAACCTTAATGAAAGCGCGGCAATCTGGGAGGGATCAACTCGTCGTTTTTCTGCACTCCTAGTAAATGGGCCGAAAGCTATAAACTGTAGCTTTTGGCCCATTTTGAGGAACGCCAGCAGTGGCAACTATCGGATTTTGCAGGGAACTATTTTCGTCCGCTTAAATTGATAAGGCGTTAAGAAATATTCTAATCAATTGAAGCTTACCTATGTTTAATTTATTTAATGTGATGTGATGCTGATGCCGTTCTTTGTGTCATTTTATCAAAGCTAGTCCTTAGATATTAAGAGTGAAATAACCGTACTGCTGCCGCTTGCCACCCTATACTATTAAGAATTCCATTCAGAAATTCAAATGTCGACGTAAACATTGCGAGAGCTGTAATTAGCCCCACTACTGATCAATCACAAAGATGCTATTTTCTATCGACACCTTGTCACGCTATTAACATTTTTATTCAGCAGGGATTCAACTCTGTTTACCCATTACGTAAACTGAACTTACATAGAGGTTACAAAATAATAATCAATCACTAGCTTTAATTGATTAGCATAATCTAAACATGGTGTTAACAATCTTGAAATGGTCGTAGTAATTGATCAGAATAATTGATACATTTATGTCGCAGTGGGAGCGTCTAGCTGTTAAGATTGTGTAATAATCTACGAGTACACATACATATTTTCAACGTTGACGGTTTCTAAGAATACTTGTCTCGATGTATTTTTAGGGTTCTGTACCTCAGTCGCCAAAACGAGAACCCTTATAGGATCAGGATAGGGTCTTTGTTGTCCGTCCGTCTGTCTGTCTGTCCGTCTATCTGTCTGTCTGTTAAGACCCTTTTTCTTGACGCGAAGAGGCATTAAGTTGAATTTAATATCAAATACTCAGGTCGGCTACCCTTTTAAGGGAAAAAAAAACAAACTTCGTCGTTAAAGGCACATATTTTGACGCTCGCTAGGGAATCAAAACCTGTATCGGACTTCCCTTTGACCTAGAATTATGAAATTTAGCAACAAGCAATGCCATGTAACTCAAGTAAAGAAATTCGAAAACCGTGAAGTAGTTACATAACTAATTAATTACTTTTTTGCGATGATAAACTTATTTTTTTAAAATGTTGTATTAAATACTATATTTCTTTTTTTGTTATTTTACAAAAAAAGAAATATAGTATTACTTTCATCCAATTTTATTGCAAAATTTCAAACGACTAATCTTTTGAATTCTTGCAATCAATTAATTATTTGTCAAGATTTTTAAGGTATTTAAAAATTGTTACTATTTCACAGAAATGTGCCTTTCAGCCCGATAACGAAGTGAATGAAATATTGATTGCAAAATTCCATTACATACTTAAACAAGTGAAGTCGATAGATAAATGCGCCCTTCCGCGTCCTTTGTAATACAAAGTCAGGGCAACTACATGTTGAATAGTAGGAGTCCATAAAGCATTCATACTGCACTAGCTAAGTGGAGTTCCCGCGTGAAGTACCTTTACAGCACGAGTCAGCGCAACTTCGGTGACAGTTACCAGGAGTACATGAAGCATTCAGAGTACTGCACCGGCGGAGTGGAATTCCCGCATGAAGTGTTTTCCAACCCGAAGTCAGCGCAACTACGATGACAGTTACTAGGTGCCCATGAGGCATTAAGAATATACTGAACCGGTTAAGTGAAGTTTCCGCGTTGAGTGCTTTCCAACCAGCACGAAGTCAGCGAAAATACGATGTTAAATATTCGGATCACGTAAATCGTCCGCTAGTCTGTACTACGTTGCAATTTTCATAATATTCGAATATGATTCGTTTCACTCTCATCGCCATACTTAAATATTTTATTAAATGATTGTCAACTATTTCTTCATAATGGTATGTATGGTGTACTAGGCGATCGCATACACTGTTTCGACTTTACAGTGCCAGCTACAATTTAAATGAAGCAAATTCACACCCTTTTTTTGAGAAATCAGTGACTGTTTCAACCTAAAACTATCTTCTGCCTGCGTCTTCGTCCGAGTTGAAGTCAAGTATACCGTGAAACATATCCTATGACACCCAGCGATGGTGTAGATTTATATCAGTAAAATAATTTTTGTTTTCGGCCCAGAACTACCAGAGATTCGTATACCTAGGCTATTCGCATGAAGAATTTTCTACAGCTCCGATTGATTTGCTAACCTGACTATTTCATGCAAACCTGACCATTACGAATACAACAAAAACAGCCAGATCTGTCGAGCTGTTCTCAAACTGTCCCACTACAGGGCAAAGACCTCTTCTCATACAGAGAAGGCACGAGCAAAGAGAACCACGTTGCTTAACATAGATTGCTGATTTCAGACTTGCATTAACCAGTATTGAACTTTATAGCCTAAGCACAGTTTACATATAAGAATACTTAAATTAATTTTAAAACCAGTTTCTGCGTTTTCGTCCGCGTGGAAGTCAAGAATATCATTAAACATATCCTATGATATTCAACAATTGTGTAGCTTTCTATCAGTGAAAGAATTTTTATTTTCGGACCAGAACTTCCAAAGATTGGTATTCTTATATGGTTCTGGTAGATTTTCGGTAGAAAACTGGTGTGAATCTAGCTAATGCTAATTATGACACCACATTATACGTTTTTATTGGAGGTAACATTTTAAGGATTGATAATATCACTTTAGATGTGGGTAGGGAAACTTCGTTATTGGAAATAGCCGAGTTAAGTTATTGGCACGCCGATAGGGGATCGTACAATCGATATGCGGAAATCAAACATTCATATTTATATTGGACAAGTAATCATAATTTTGGGCATAAGTGTGAGTCTTGGATGGCTTCCTCAGGGACTGGCGAGAAGAGGCACAACACACAGGAAAGTGGAAGGAATGGGGGGAGGCCTTTGCCCAGGAGTGGGACAGTAAGGGCTAACAAAAAAAAAAAAAAGTGTGAGTCTTACCTATCTTCTTGATGCGTGTTTTGAGTATCGGTAGACCCCGTGTGGAGTACCAGGCCTGCTTGCAGCTGGCGTTACGTGGAGGTCCATGTGAGATCTGGAAAAATAAATTAGTGTATTAAATACGTGCAATTCACAAAGTGAAATAAGAATACATGCAGGCAATCTCGCAACAATAGATTATGAACGGTGCCACATTAGTAATTGTTTGATAAGAATAACAAGTTGTATATATTGTGTTACGCAAAAAGCAATACTATGTAATTAATACACATTTCATAGTTGCATAATGGTTTAATATTTGTACGCATAAAATGTCAATAATAATAAATTAGTTAATAAATAAGTCAAATGTCACCGCGAATGTAATTGCTTAAGACTTTAGCAATTTCATAGGTCAACATCTGACATACCTATATCGCACTCAGAGATAACTTAGCCTCTTATTAGCGATAGAATTGTCGGACTACTAGTTCCGAAGATTCGTAGTAATATTAAGTATAGATTGATGTTACAATCAAATTATGGCATGAGGAGGTACGTGCATCAGAACAACTACCCTCTGCTGCAGTGTGCAAGACGTGGTTGGTTCACAGTTGTAGTGGTAGAGAATTTTTTATTGTTATGATTAGTGATTTAGATGACACAGTCAACTAAACGTTCGAGTTTCTCTGTAAGATAAGTTTTATTCGTGTATAATAGGTATTTACATCTTAATTTACGTAAATAAAAGTTTATTTATTTAAACTTTATGCAACAAAAAAGTACAAAGGCGGACTTAATGCCTAAAGTTTCTAAGAATCTTCTTTTTCTTCTCTTAGAGTTTGATGATTTATGACAATCCCTTTTTTCTATGATTTTTGGGCACAGTAGGGATACATCAAAATGAGGAATAAATTTCAAATAGAATAAATGGCGTTTCATTGAAGTTACGCATTTGTCCATATTCTTTTTACTAGGGATTACGGCAAATCGGACGAACTTCACGCTAGCTGTGCCGTTGTCATAGAAACCGCTGTGGCGTGCCATGTGCTCGGGAGGCAAGTATTGATCCATCCAGAACGTACAATATTGTGAAGACTAGGCTACCATGTAAGTCTAAGAGCATGGCTCACCACTTGCCTATAAGTTCTATACTATTTTTACGTTTCATCCATTTACGTATTTGCAACTTTGCAGGTACTTTTAGGAAAAATAATTTATTCATGTAATTATATCCATAATAACATTACAATCATCATTAACTGGTTTCAAAGCCCAGAGGATGTAAAACCATGATGAAACTGTGCGAGTAATGTGACTTTTTCAATTAATTCACTTTGTTTATTCTAATTGAAATCTTTCGCTCGACAAAATTATTCTGTCAACATATGTCTGGGTATGAGTTTGATAGTCAGCTACCATTCCATCGGATGTTTATAATTGATAGTTCACTTCAAGCTCACTTAATCGAGAGAGGCTTTTACAGAATACTGACTTTTCAGTACGGAAAAGGGTCACATTGCCGATCCTAATTCAACAAGCCTTCTCTGCATGAGAACTTTTAATCTGCAACAGGGCTATAATAGGTGAGAATAATTCTGATCTCTCTTGAAATCATTAGTAACGTTGCTGATAAACTATAATATTTAATATACCTATCTGTGTGCGTATTACCTTACGAAGTCATACATGACGATATCTAAGTAAAACCAAGATCACAGGAAAAAAAGTAGAACATACCAGGTAAAAGTAAAAGCCTCATTAGTATTTAATGAATAAAACATGTTATATGAATGTTACAATTATCAATGCCATCTATCTACCTTGAATAAGTCTCTGACTTTCAAAAGGGTTTAGGCGTGCGTTAGTAGTTCCGTGTCTGTCCGTAGCTGCACCTGTTTATTTTGAAGGGCGTCGGGCGCTGCTGTCGCTGAATGCACTTAAAGGGACGAAACAGGACGCAAATTTGGATACAATTTGTAGTGGCACATTAGCTCAGCTGGGTGTTATAGAGCATCGCGCTACCGAGTCGTGAAGGTCGTGGGTTCGAGTCCCACATGTGCCCAACCCCTTTTTGAACTTCAAACGTTTTTCACGGCATTTATTTATCAATACCAATTTCCGTTGACTTTAACTGAATTTAAGCCCATGACGGTTAACATGCGATACCACGGGAACCGTATATTTTTCCTAGATAAAAAGTAGCCTACTATGTTCTATTCCACACTATATAATCTTATAAGCTTATTCAGTAGCACCTAGTCTTTTTTACAAATTATCATATTGTTTTTATTACTGAGCAGAATAAGATGTTTTAGATGTTTGTTTTATGAATTGTTTTAAGTTTTGTTTTATATTAATTAAGGATTTTTTTTTCTACTTCATAATTTTAGCAAGTTATTCATGATTTTTATCTTTTCAACTGTACAAATTAATAACTACCGAAGAGTATGAAGTGTATAAATTGTTTGTTTGTTACTTGGTTAGCTAGTTTTTAACTTCTAAACTTTATTGTGCATGCTGTGGTCTCCTATAATCGTTGTCGACCATTATTTATATGTCATGTTTGTGTATATCTTTTGTTGGAGATCTTAATTCAATAAAAAAATAAAACTATCTTAGGGCCAAAATTATACCCGGATCCGTTCAGACGTTCTGGCGTGATTGAGTAACAAACATCCCTCCATCTAAGTTATCGCTTTTTTAAACCTATTACATATAATAAATCTGTAACTGGTCGCTGTCTGTACATAAGAAAAAGGTTTGTTGGGGGCATTTATCAATGCGATAGAACCCAAAACAATGATTTTTAGATTTCTTTTCTGTTTGTCTGTTTATCTGTTTATCTATTTGTCTGTCCGTTGTACGCGCTAATCTCAGAGACGGCTTAACTTAATGAAGAGCGGTTTGCGGTCACTAATGTATTGTGGTACTCTGTACTCAACATTTAGTGTTTGTTTTATTTAAATCGGTTTAAAACTTAAAAAGTTATATCACTTTAAATATTCACGTCGAACATTTTGTATATAAAAATACCAAAAAATAAATGAAATTGAAATTTCTGATAAAAAATATTGCAGATAGCTGTGGATTGAACTTCTTAAATAATTATCATCACGCTATGCCTTAGCTGACAAGGAGCTTAGCAGTCAATAATGGCAAACTAGAATGGCTATTTTTGAGTAATTGTCATCGAACTACTTAATTTGTCCATGCCTATGAGATAAATGCTTCTTTACACTTTTGACAAACCGTCACTTCGACTGACGGCTTTGTCATTATTGATAAGTATTTATTGTACGTTTACTAAATAGCATTGTGATATTATATATTAATTAGTAAACCAAATCTTAAACATTTGAAAAATGCCTCGAAGAAAATCGAACCTCTCCCAGTACAGCAAAAATTCTAATAGGCTGAGATTAATTCGATCACAGGAATCTGAAGAAGATCATGAGGTGAGATTTACTGCAACTCAGGAATGTCGGGCCAGGATACGTGTTACAGAAACTTCGGCTGAGCGAAAATCTCGACTGAGTTCATATTGTTCTCGAACGAGGGCTTCTTGGATTCAAGAGAACAGTGAACAACGCGAGGCACGTTTATCCGCCGATCTTGAGGCTCATCAACAATCGCGTGACTTTGAGGCCTTACTTGACAGAAAAACTTGCTTGAGCTCTCAGAGAGTTCGAACAGCAAGTGCTAGGTCTCGTGCGACACCTGAAGAACGCGAAGCGCGTCTAAATGCCGATTGCAATGCACATTCACTATCGCGTGAATCTGAAACCTTCACTGACAGAGAAATGCGAAAAGAAATACTCACAAAGCGAACGACTGCAAATGGTGATTAACCATCTCCTATTTAATAGCCACCTTGGCATGTGACGTGTCTGCCATGAAAATGCCACCCGAGCTACCCGAAGATAGCCTTGGCGTCCTTAGGTATGCTTACGACAGCTGAGACAGGCCGAAGCCGCCCAAAGCAGCTCTCAGGCACTCGAAGCCGCCCTAAGCCGTAAGGAGCCCAAACTGTACAGAGCCGCACCGATGCCCACCGATAGTGGGCGCTGGGCTTTAAAATCCATCTTTGCAACCATTCGATCCGCTTGGAGGATTATGATGGCATGGCATACAATACTAAAGGAAAAAGAAGAAGAGGAAGCACTGTTCACGTAACCATTTCGGTACCTCGCCGAGCGGACCCAACATGTTACTGCGTTCTGCTGTGCCTACAACGCAGCTGTACATTTCGCGTCTGCACTACTCCACGAAGTCTGAGAAAGTCGTGGAGTTTTTAAGAGTGAAGACCAACTGGACTCTGATCTGCTGACCTTCTTGAAAGAGGACTTTTAGCCGAAGGGTGTCGTAATATCGACGTTTTCGAGGCCGGTTACGCGACACCACGCAGCGCAACACGACGCCGACGCTAAGTGTTTAGTTATTTAATAAGACTTTTATTATATACATACATACACTCACGTCTTTTTCCCATGGGGGTAGGCAGTAACTACAGAACGCCACCACTTCTATTATATGTCTTAGTTTATTTTATAAGGTTACTTTGTGTATATTTCTATGGGCCACAGTTGCCTGATATTAAAATGATTTTTTAAATTATTATTTAATACTTAATTCCTTAAGTTACACTAAAGGACACGTGAGCAAAACTGCGGACATATAAACTCATAATTATTGTGAACTGTAGATATCGTTTTTAAAATAACCAAAATATAAGATATGGTTATTTATTTGTGCTTTATTGATTGTTTATTTCTATGTAGCTGCATATTATTATGATACGCAACAAAATCAACTTCCACTATTTGTTGGAGTTGATTTTCAGTACTATTTACTAGCTAGATAAGATTAATTCTATTATGGCTATTTATATACCTATCAAGAAATTGTTTCCCTGAACTTGGAAACAGCAGACAGAGACTAAACATTCGTTAGACTAAACACTAGACATAGTCGGAAAATGCAGGAACCTGAATGGTAACAAACAAACAAACTTACTTTTGCATTTATAATATTAGTTAGGAAGATAGGATATTAGTTAGGATTTAAAATGCAGGTACATAGGGTCTGCGGTGGCGCGGCGAGTGGTACGGGTGTGATACGACTTGGTTTTAATTTATATTCTGTAGAGATGAGAAATATATCGCTAAATGTGTTGCTAAGCGCAAAACTCCAGAACGGCTGCACCGATTTTATTGCGATTTTATTCAATAGATAGAGTGATTTAAAAGGAAGGTTTATGTATCTACATTGCACCCGTGCGAAGCCGGGGCGGGTCGGTAGTGGAAAATATTTTTAATTTATTGTTTCTGTGAGCACCTAAACGTGCGTCTGTTCAAAAATACAGCCTGACTGACAGACAATATCGCCTGTTGGGACTGACAATCCACCGAACAGTTTCAAGCACGGTACTAGGGAAACATAACGTATAAGGAGATAGCCATATGAAATAGTTAATGCTTGTCAGCGTCCCAGCTTGACGATAATAAACCTTATTGTAACGTAACCCGTGCGAAGCCGGGGCGGGTCGCTAGTGGAAAATATTTTTTAATTTATTGTTTCTGTGAGCATCTAAACGTGCGTCTGTTCAAAAATACAGCCTGACTGACAATATCGCCTGTTGGGACTGACAATCCACCGAACAGTTTCAAGCACGGTACTAGGGAAACATAACGTATAAGGAGATACCCATATGAAATAGTTAATGCTTGTCAGCATCCCATCTTGTCGATAATAAACCTTATTGTAACGTAACCCGTGCGAAGCCGGGACGGGTCGCTAGTTAACCTAGTAAATGGTAACAAAACCGGACAGCAAACACCCTACATCAACAGAAATGAGTTTAGTTCATTTAATTCGAATTTCTTTATAACCTTTACTCCTTCAGTAGGTTTAAAATTTTCGTAACGACTCTCTCTTATCTTTATGTCCCTGGTACAGGTGCCGATAGTATGTGACCGATGCGGATGGAAAAATGGACGCATTAATGCGTCCATAACGCCTGCCGGGGCTGCCGGACGTCTTAACAGGATACCGTGGCCCCGGAACGCAAAGGGCAACAGAAGGAACAGGGCGGTTTTTTAGTCAGTAAAAGTCTGATAGTCCCTTCTGCCCTACCAACTCGGAAGGAGTCATTTGGTGATTTTTACCAGCTAACAAGATACTATAATTAAAAAAATTAAAAGACACGACTGCAAGAATTGCACTTAAGTACTTTGTTTACACGTCAGTTTCTTTTTACGACGTTTTTTTATTTACAGTGTTATATATTTTTAAAATCTACTTGTCGAATTCTAGACGATAAACATAGACACGACCAGATTTATTAAAAAAAAAAATTGAGGCTGGTATTAATTTACGTTTTAAAGTGACCACACAGGATTCTTTTTATTTTTAACTAGCCTATGTTACTCGGAGCGATGCAATGATTGTAACGATACCCCATACATCTAAATCGGTTCAAGCGTTTAAAAGTCATGGTAGAATAAAGAATCTCACATACATACATATATACATTAACCCTGAACACATAACACTCCTTTTTTTTAGGCAGTCGTGTAAAATTATATTGCGCCTATTTTTCCATCCGCATCGGTCTATTACAATTGTTGTTGTTGTATTTTTTTAACTTTTTATTTAAAATATTCAATACCTACCTATCTGGAATAGTAATGGTACAAACCTCACTATAGAATCAAAATAATAAAAAAATTAGTGGACAATTTTATACTTTTTTAAGATTTTCCGCTATACTGTACTCGGATAAGTAAAATTTTCAAACCTTGTGTCCGGCCCCCAGTATAGTTGCTGTTTGGCATTGGTTCTGTGCGAGTGAATAAGACTATGTTTGGAGTTTCTGTTGAAATTTTGTGTTAGCCTTAACACTGTTACAATAAGGTTCATTATCGTCATGATGGGACGCTGACAAGCATTAACTATTTCATGTGGCTATCTCCTTATACGTTATGTTTCCCTAGTACCGTGCTTGAAATTGCGTCAGTCCCAACAGGCGATATTGTCAGTCAGGCTGTATTTTGAACAGACGCACGTTTAGATGCTCACAGAAACAATTAATGAAAAAATATTTTCCACTAGTGACCCGCCCCGGCTTCGCACGGGTGCAATGTGGAAACAAAAACCTTCCTCTTGAATGACTCTTTCTATTGAAGAAAATCGCAATAAAATCGGTGCAGCCGTTCTGGAGTTTTGCGCTTAGCAACACATTTAGCGATAAATTACTCATCTGTGCACAATATAATTAAATTAAAACCAATTCGCATCACGCCCGTACCGCCCGCCGCGTCGCCGCGTCGCCGCAGACGCTATGTACCTGCATTTTAAATCCTAACTAATATCCTAACTTCCTAATCCTAACTTCCTAACTAATAATATAAATGTGAAAGTAAGTTTGTCACCATTTTACGCCTAAGCCACTGAACCGATCATCCTGAAATTTTGCATATACGTTGCCAGGTGTACAGGAACGAACAAAGGGGGGGGGGGTGGTACCTTTAATCCCGTTCTTATGATCATAGATGGCGCCACGTGTCGTTTCGAATTGAAATGACAGGACATGGGTAATTTTTTCCGCGACTTCGTCTGTGTCCGCTATAACCGAAATTTACGCGCACGAAGTCGCGGGTAAAAGCTAGATTTTTATAATAAAATATAGCTAATAGCAATCTAGGATAACGTAGCTTAGAATTTTCCATTATGAGTCCACAATATTTTGCAAGTAATCGTCATATTGTTTTAGTCATTATGTAACAAACTTAAAGACGTAAATATGACGAATACTTAACCAAAGTAGACGATATTTCTATGGCACGCGAAGCAGCGCAGAGCCGAAAATATAAACCCCTTAATAAACTACCTACATAAAACCATGTACTCAATCTTAATGTTAACAAGATTTTATAGCTAGTGTGGCTAAGGCAGACGCGGATTACACGCAGATCTCGTTGTCGAATTAAAATTATGAAAATCGAAAAATAAAATACATACAGTAGTACTTAGAACCTCCTCCATTTTTTTTAAGTTCTTGCAAAATGTTTACTGCAATTTTTTTTTTAAGATTGTATAAATTGTCCAATGAGTCCTTCCGCTCAGGGTGGGGCGGAAAAGAGACCGTCAGACTTTTACTGACTAAAAAACCACCCTGTTCCTTCTGTTGCCCTTTACGTTCCGGGGTCACGGTATCCTGTAAAGACGTCCCGCAACCCCAGCAGGCGTTTCGCCTTGTTGGAAAATCATGAAAGTAACAGTATTCCTAGATGCACAAAGATTTTTTAAATAGTCTCTAATAAGATTACCCTAGTAGTCAAGCCATAGTTGAATATGGAATTTGCTTTCAGAGTTGGTAGTGTGAGATGGTGTTTGAAGTGTTCGCGCCAACAATATCTAAGTCTATACTAATAAGCTGCTTTAGTATCAAAACGAGAGTCTAAATAGGAAGCGTAATCACCAGCATGACATACACAATGAGGAGGTTACGACAGCAGAAACTGGTTACTGTATATACATACGTGACATACTACACAATTTTTAAAGGGGTTAAATTCCTATCATTTTTTTTTGTTTCTAAAGCAGTTTTAGTAAAATTAATTAATTAAATATTTTTTACATTTTTATTCTAAAAAAAATATTTCAATGATTGTTCTTCTTTCACAGATCATCTTTTCTTCAAAACAAGTACTCGTAATTTTGATCAAGTAAGACGAATGCTCCTATCAGAAAATAAAGTAACTTGACGTTTGGAAGAGTGCCACGTAGTATTTGGTCCACGTGGACTGCTCCACAAGAAGCCTGCGTGAAATGTGAAGGTAGCTGCAGAACAATTGCCATAACCAGGAGCCCATAAGTGAAAGCCGTACTGCGGCATACAATTCTTAGCAACCCAGGCGTAACCATAGCAACACCTTCCGTTCAAATCACCAGTAAAACATACCCAATAGGAAGGTTACAATAGCAGAACTTCAAATATACCAACAAACTTGTCATACGTGATGAACCATAATATATTTAATATTTTTGATTTATTTTTAAAAACATGAATATGATATAATCCAAAAAAAATATTTTTAAAATAATTATATAATAATAAAAAGCGCTTTCAATATTTTGGTTTCACGAATGGTGATCCTTTCTACAATCCAAGTGATTTTGCTCAAGTAAGTAACACACGTGCTTGCTAACTGTGCTATCAGAAAATAAGTATTTGAAGTTTGGAAGACTCTTACGTTGGATCTCGTCCACGTGGTTTTCTCCGTAGGAGGCTTGCGTGAAATGTGAAGGTAGCTGCAATGTAATTCTGAATACCGGGATCCCATAAGAAAAAGCAGTATTACAGTACACATTAATCAGTAGTGAAGTTCGCTGAAAGTGGACTCTTTGAGCCCAAACTTCCATAACCATGGCAACAGCTCGCATGCATATGATCAGGATAACATACCCAATAAGCAGTTAACGATAACATTGTATGCATGTACCATTCATTGTATGTACCATTATCACCTCAATGGTTCAACATCGTAGTGTAGCTAAACCTATCATTAACTGCCTTTTGGTTTTTAGGGTTCTATTCCTCAAAAGGATAAAACGGAACCCTTTATTGTCCGTCCATCCCTCTGTCTGTCTGTCAAAATCCTTTATCTCGGAAACACGTGGAGGTATCGAGTTGAAATTAAAACGATATACCCTGAGTATAACTATAGTCTCTTGAAGCTTTGAAAAAAACTTCCAAAGTAACGTAAAAAAGAAAAAAAAAGAAAGCAGAAAAGATAACGGCTGTTTTAGCCACAAAAAAGTTTTTAGTTCGAAAGCTAAAGTGATCGAAATGGTTTTTGGCTATAATTTATGATGATCAGCTGTTCATACGTTTATAGATATAACCGTGAGCTGATGCTGCAGCATGTAATAGTGTGAATACTGAATTCCTCGGAAACTTTACAGTAGATATGGCGTCTTTGGGCTCATAAGAATGGTCATAATGAGAAGGTGCTAGATGGATAATGATCGAGGCCACATGGTATCAATCATATAATTTTACTAAGATATACCCACATATTTACGTATTTACACAATTATTGAAGAAAAAAGAAGTCCGTATAATAAATCTATTCAGTTTGAAACTAAAGACGTGTGTTGTTTCACTCAATTTTTTCTTTTTACTTCTTAGGTTTTCTTTGTTATGGGGGTTACTTAATGTTACAAAACTATACGATTAGGTATTTTGACTTATTTTTTTAAAAAAGGGTGTGAAAAAACATAGTAACTTAGTGTTCTATGTACAGTTGTTACTATTAAACAATGAAATACATACGTTTTATGTGAAAAAATCATAAGTTGAAAATCCCGGTGCCTAACGTCATCAACTACTTAAGTCAAATTGGCGTCGCTAATGGCTTTTTGCTTTCAAGTTTATTTTGTGTAGTTTAGCGCCAAAGTAGCCAAGTGTTACTAGGAATGCATACGACGTAAGAGTAATACGCCAATAAAAGGTGACCCTTCTCGCGGTCGCGCGTTTTTTCCGACGACCAAAAGACCCTTACAATTGTACTACCTGTAACACCTTTGGGCGGTCCTAGCTAAGCAGGACCAGAATACCTTGGCCGATAACATCATTGAGACCTAGGAATTAATGTTCTGTATCGGAATGACTAGATAAACTGGCTGCACTACACATACGTAGGATTGCAGAAGTGTGCCAGGGTTCCTGCACCTAAGTGATACAAATAGATCGAGTGCTTCACACAACAGCGTCAAACTATGTTGATCATGAAATAGCATCATCTTTATCAATTCCGCTTACCTACTTTACGGGCACGTCATGGTAGCGCATGCGTAAAGGTTATTTTAATACACTACTAAGGACTTGGATAGCACCACACATGGAAATATTACTAAAAGCGCGGCAATCCGAGAGGGATCAACTTATATTTGTCGTTTTCCTGCACTCCTAGTATCTTTTGGCCCGTTTTGACGAACGCAAGCATCTATCGAATTATGCAAATTATTTCTGTTGACTAGTAATTAAGTTTTTGAAACTAACCGTTTTAATTGACAAGGCGTTAAGAAATATACTTGTCAATTAAAGTATTTTATGTGTTGATATGATGTCATTCTTTGTGTCATTTTATCAAAGCTAGTCCTTAGTATAGGCAGAGATTTCGAGAGTGAAACAACCGTACTGCTGCCGTTTGCCACCTCATACTACACTCAGCGGCACGGAATGTGGTCCAAGCGCGTTATGTGGTTTATTATCAAAATTAAACATGAAACTGGGAGTTTTCTTCGTTGTAAAACTTAAATGTTTATTCAAATCTTAAATGCGAATGATTAATTAACAAAAAAGTGAGTAGACTTTATTAAATCCTACAAAATGACATTAAGCTCTAAATACCTATAAAAAAATGTTTTTGAATGAAATTTACAGAATTAAGCTATGGCACTCAAAATTAATAAAATTAATAGCGGGTATTTCCACCCATGGCCCTGATGACCACCTGCATGCGATCAGACATGCCATGGATTATGTTTTTAATGTCCATCTGGGGAATTTCTTCCCAGAGCAGTTCTTAATTGACTGATGGTCTCTGAAGTGTTGGGATTGGGTCAGATGCATCTTTTGAGCATAACCCAGACATGTTCTATGGGATTCATGTCTGGGTTTTGTGCCAGCCACTTCAATTTTGTGATTTTCACTTCTAAAAGGTAATAATCCACGCAATGTGCTGTGTGAGGTCCGGCATTATCTTGCATTAAGATGAAATCTTCGCTACCGATGCATCCCACGAATGGTTAAACATGTTCCTGGAGGACCTCTTCAATGTATCGTACTGCCGTTAGACAACCATCAGCTACAGCCAACTCTGTACATGCGTCTGAGCAAATCTCTTCCCAAAACAAAACTAATCCACCATGCATACTGACGGTTTGCCTGGTAGTGATTGGCAGAAACCTCTCCCCATGCCTTCTTCACACGTTCGCGGCCATCTGGAGTTCTTAAGGCCATTGTGCATTCGTCAGTCCATAGAACTTTACTCCGTTACTCGTGAGTCCAATTTGCGTATTCGCGAGCGAACCAAAATCGAGCTACGCGATGGTGCCGGAGCAGTTCTGAACCTCGAGCTAACCTTTGAATGCGCAGATACCGTTCCTTAATCCTCCTTCTTATTGTTCGCTCACTTTCGTTGACCCCTCTGGCTGTTTGTAGCCGCAGCCTTATTTCAACCGCAGAAGGGAACCGATTTCTCATAATTGCGAGAGCGATAAACCAACAAATAAAATAATAAATAAATAAATAATAGATAATAGATAATAGTTTGATCCAACAGACAAACTATGTGTAATAGTTTTGTTGGACATTGTGTACGTTATAAAACTTAAAATGTACCTTTTTGATCATTAATAAAAAAAAAAAAAAAAATCGGTCGTCTTGCGCTGATGTACACCTAATACCGCCACTTTCTGGTCTCCTTGTGTATAGGCCGGTCTGGTTGTATCGTGTTAAGGCGTACCTGAGAGTTGTACGCGGTACATTTAAAGTTACAGCAATCTCTCGCTGCGTTCGCCCCTGATTCCTAAGCACCACAGTTTGAGCAACTTGAGCTAAAGTAAGAGGCATTGTGTTCCATTTCTCGAAGTATGATGAAAATGACTACAGATTAATCACAAAGTACAACAGTAAAGACTAAATGCACGACCATTTGAATATCGCTACCGCTAAGTATCACAGAAATTAAACAAATTAAGTTTTTTTTTTAATGAATTTAACAAAAAATAATGTCAAACTGATACACGAAACTTTCATACGCGATATCAAAATCGCTTGTTATTGGTTTGTTTATGTTTGGGCCACATTCCGTGCCGCTGAGTATATTAAAAATTCCATTCAGAAATTTAAATGTCGACGTAAACATTGCATGGGCTGTAATTAGCCCCACTACTGATCAGTCCCAAAGATGCCATTTTATATCGATACTTTGCCATATTTGTTTGTTTTATTCAGCAGGGATTCTACTCTGGCAACCCATAACGTAAACTGAACATTCTAAAGGTCATGGCACATTATCCCAGCACCTCAACTGTACAGCAGTAGTACAGCGTCGCCTCGAATTTAGGCTACGGTTAGCTGCCAGCGTGCTATCTACGCGTAGTCCGCGAGGCGCAAGCTGGGAGACCGCGCGCCATCCGCGAGGTGCAAGCTCGCAGTCCGCGATTTCTCGAGTCCGTGAGTCCTCGATTGTCCGCTCGCTTGCAGCGCGCTGTAAGCATACGGTCCGCTCGCTTGCAGTGCGCGGACTGCGAATCGAGTTTTATGGTAGCGGCAATCGCGCTGACTGCCCACCGTTGGCTTTTTAATAATTATTGTCATCACGAAAAATTTCATATTGCACAGGATTTAATGCTCTAATTTGAATGACAAGTAAATATGGTTGCTTTGGAGCGGTGCCGTTGCGGTGCTGGGATAATGTGCCATGAATTAAAGAGGTAAAAATAATCAATCACCAGCTTTAATTGATTAGCATAATCTAAACAATCTTGAAATGGTCCCAATTTATCAGAATAATTGATACATAATTATATGCCACAGTGCATTTAGCTGTTAATATTATGTAATAATCTACACATACATATTGCGACATTGACTGACTTCGTTTCAAAGAATACTTGTTACGAAATAAATATTTATTTTTTGTTACGCGGCCAAACCTCATTCTGAGCTGAGCTTCGAAAACTTCGTATTGTTATCTTTGGTATTTATTCGTTAAAATATAATTAAAATCTTTTGTTACCTGCAAGTTACCTACACAAAAGTTGCTATAGATACTATGATTATATACAAGAATATAAATAACTAGGCCTCTTCCTCTCTCCTAAATTTTTGCTCTGCCCGACAGGGTTCATATTGATCTTTTACTTTACTATAAATGTATGTATGTACCCAGGGCGGAAGGAGTCATTTGTTGATTTTTACCAACTTAAAAAAAAAGATATATTATAATCCGATTGGAAATTACTGTTTTTATTTATTTTAACCATAAGTACCCCCATAAGTACCTACGTATTATTTCCATCTCTATGTATTTTTCGGATTCTGTACCTATGTCAGCAAAAACTGCTTTTTTTGAGTATCGCGTTTTATCTTTGTCATTATTGTTCTTTTTATAATTAGTGCGGAAAAATAAATATTGCTAAAATTACCTTTTTACGCTAGCTCATGACTCACCTTTACACAGCCTTGGTATTTGAGTGACTTGGAGAAGTTCAAACTCAAGATGTGCCTAGGATCAGTAACGACGGGGTTGCGATAGGCCACGAAGGAGATGGCGGGATGCACGGTATTGTAAAAGGAGTGGAGAGGCATTTGTCTAGGTGTGGGACAGAATAGGCTAACAAAAAATATATACATCTTTTTAGTTATTAAATAGCATTTAATATTCCTTAGTCTGATACGTATACGTAATTTATTCGTTTTTGATATGTACAATATTTACAAACTTCATAAATAAGATAACCTATAATATAAAAATAAACTAAAACCAAATGACATCAAAACTTTCCTCCGCCTCACTATCAACTTTCCAGTTGATGAAGAGGCGGAGGAAAGTACTACATTAAAAAAAAGAACAAGTAGTACCAAAGATATGATTCATCTAAAAATATTCCTTGTTTTTTGTTACCTTATTTTACATTCTTGTACACCACGACCACGAATTAATGAATTCCGTCGATTTTTTATTGTTAACGTAATTAACGTTAACTAAGCTGATAGATAAGTTATCAAAAGTAGGACTACTATTACACGGTTTTGAAAAAAAAACAACTTAAAGTACGTTCTTTTGAAAAAAATAGTGAAAATATTCAATTTTAAGAAAGTTCTTAAATAAAGGTGTACAAGAATGTAAAATAAGGTAAAAAAACAAGGAATATTATGAAATGAATCATACCTTTGGTACTAGGTACTTGTTATTTTTTTTAATGTTTTTTTTTTTTCTGAATCGCCATTAGTTCTACTGTCACCCACTTCAAGATAATCCATTAATTACCGGGCACCCTATAGGTCATCTTTTTTAGTAATTTTACGTCTTATTATACTCGTACATGACAGATACTAAAAGTCGTAAATAACTCGACGTATAAAAAGTAATTTGGTTATAAAAAATCTACAATCCACATAATTCCTACTTGTAAAAATTTTAATCTATATTACTTGTATAGGGTATTATTAAACATTTGCTTTAGCTATTTAAGACGGCGTAAATGATGGATGACCTGTGTTTCTCTAACCGCAGCTTGTAAACTCCGGATGAGTACTAGGCCAGCATAACTGTGAGAGTCTTTCGGACTATTGCTTAACTTTGAACGGTGGCACCGTTCAATGTTATGCGTATATTTTCTTTCTTTCTTCTCAATTATTTTGGATATGTGCAGCATTTCTATTACATTAAAATAATTAAGAACAGGAATTCATTTGCTCAGGGCTGACTGCTTTAGCATTAATGGGAAAAGCTGGCGGTAAGATTTTTTAAAATTCGGTAGAAGCAATAATCGCTGTCGCTCTGCGAGCCTCGGCGTGCAAAAATGACTACTGGCCTCAGTAATAATAACAAATAAAAATGCTGAAATTGCTTCTAAATGTATGCAAATATGTTATCCTAAAAAAAAACATATGGACATACAAATATGTAGTTGATATTTACCTAACTCTGAAAAGTCATTGCATAAAACTTGTAAACTAAAAAGAAAACAGGCGAAAGGGTTTCTAAGGAGAAAAGACCACCAGCATTTCCTTTAAAGCTTGAAACTGAATTGTCTGACAGTAGATATCATTGGGTATCAGTTGATAAGTCATTGAGACTGATCATTCGGTACATAATTTTAAATATTGTAATTGTCGTTACATTATTATAATGTTAATTATTTGTTTTTAAGTGCATCAAACGTATGCAGAATAAACATTTGTTTATTCTTTCTTTCCACATTTTATACAAATTTTATCAACCTCTCGGAAACTTCCAGTACAAAACTATTTTCACCTATACTTCTAATAACAATGCGTAACCTATTAATGCAAAGCCTGTCGCTAGTTTAAAAATGTATCGACCATTGCAGTTGCAGCCAGACACGCTTTACCATATTTTGTAGTGCATTATATTACTCGCAGGGCATGTGACGCGTGCTTCCCCTCACCTTATTAAGAATTCCAAATTATACTCACTAGCTGAAATAGCAAGACATCATTGGCATATTGTAGAAACAGACAAAGTGATAGTTGACTATGTTATTATTATATGTGATGACGTTTTATTTTGTATTTAGTACCAACACTAACGGAAATATAGCTGTCAAAATGGTACAATATCAATATGGGATATAATATTCACACGCGTCCTCTTTATGAAGAGAACCATCAAGAGATATTTAACTACACGCCTAACTAAAAATACTTCCACAAGAACAATGTTTACTGATGAAGACATCGAGTCTATTAATTTACACTGCTCATGTATTGGCACAAAACACAAAATATAATTTTAGACACAGTCACATATCCTTATGCTCTGTTTCAGTTTGCGCAGTAGTAGATCTGAATCACAGGCCCGTGTCTGGCGGGGGACCCAGACCTACTGAATTGTTCTTTGTGCGAGGGGACTACACCACTTGCCATGCGCAGATTTCGTGTAGGTAAAACAGTAAATAAGAGGCAAACTGTTTCATCCACAGTACTAGATGGGGCGATTTATCTCACTTCAAGTACACCTTTCACAGACATTGAATAATTGGAGTAGTCACTCGTCTCAGTAATGACCATAAAATAAATGTTATTGTGCAGTGCCATTTTATTACAAAAACAGCCATGAGCAAATCTGCAGTTACCTATGTGTTTGTGCATGAACGAATATAGTTGGTGCGTCTGGGGCGTTATGGGACACTTGAATACCTGGACTGCAATGGACGGATCGATAATGGCATTGACTGAAAAATATGGACAGGTATGTATTTTTATTCTAACAATATTAATAATGGCGTTTAACGTTAATATCTAAGGGACACGGATAGAAGTGAAGCAAAATTTAATGATAAGTTTTATATGTGTCCAAAGCAAATACATTTCAAGATCTATTATTAGCTTCACAAATGATAGCAAATCGATGCTTGTCTATTAGTCACTGTGTTAAAAAAAGGAGTACGTATACATAGAAAATCCTCCTCCTTCATGAAACTCCGTATTTCTTTTCATTTAATGTATTGATTGAAGGGTATTCTCATACAATGGTTGCATTTTCTCTGCAGGGGCGTACCAATAGAAAATGGCGCCTATGGCACGTATCATAAATGCAATCCTTCGTGAATTATCTTAATACTCGTTTAAAAATAGATACAGAAGAGCCATTATGGGCCATGGGTATTTTTGTATAAGCCTTGGGCCCATTTTTTAACATTGTCCAACAGTGATGAAACCCATGTCACTTGAAATCTCGTAGAGTATGCTATATCGATTGATGTGAATAATTAGTTTATTTTTGCGCCTCCCTTCGATAGGCGCCCAGGGCACGTGCCCTACCTGCCCCACCAGCATCTGAGGATAGAAACTCAGGGAAATCGTGGGAATCTCTCAAAAATAGTAGACTTCCAATCAAGGTGGAGGTTCTATATTCGTTTGTATTGTTGTGTTTGTTGGTTGAATTTTGGAGAATCAGTATTCTATATTACACGTGCGGCTAAATCATTTTCAATAAGTTCAGTTGCTAAAAAGTTGTTAAAAATAATGTAAGATTATAAAATACAACATAAAATTGTATTTATTAACCCTGCCATTAAGTATTGATAAAACTGGGTGTTTGTAATTTCTTTTGTTAATAAAATGTACTATAGTCAGATCATAATAAAAATACTATAAATGAATAGGGGATTAAGTTCATGGGCAGCTGCGGAACCGGTTAAGTCTTGTCTGGACCGTTTATAATTATGACGTCAGTACTGTTGGGCGCCATTTTATTATTCGTTAGAGGGGATGCCATGACCAGTGTTTTAATCGGAACAAATTCAGTTCACCTTACATGAGTATGCGAGTAAGCAATCAAAAGTACCTGTTAACAAAGGCCTTTTGTCATAAAAATACTGACTTACTAAAGTTTTACATCGATCGGTGCATTTCATACAGGTCGTGCCAAGTCAAGCGACAACAGTGCACCTTCAAGCTGCAAATGAGAAAAAACCAGCCAGTTTGACTTGACCGAAAAGCTGAAGTCCTAAAAGTAAGTACCTTCCTATCTATACTTATATTAAACAACGGAAAGTTACGTTTTGTGTTTTTCTGTCTAGGGCGTTTCCAAGTGTTGCAGCTGGTGAATAACGTTCTTAACAAATTCAATGATACTCTCCTACTCGTTTAAACTTAATAGGTATTATTCGGACCATTTAACCGAATCTTTTGCTTTAAAAATTTAAAACAAACAATTCACCTCCCAATACGGCTCTCATCTGTCTGTCATTACAAACAGAACAAAGGGTTACTAAATGTTGTTAATGTCCGCTATATTTTTCTTTGTGTTGACTCCTGACTCCAAATAATGAAAACCAATTTATATGAGGCATTTCGTTGAAAAAAAGACGGGCCTCGAGGGCTACAAAAAGCGAGAAAATGACCACCATGTATATGACCTCATAGTCACTAAAGCTCTAATTCTGATAAACATAAGTACCTTCTTATTTCCGATTTCAATCCCAGCTAACTCTACGAATAGTCTACTAGGTTGTCCTAAAGTCACTTCTTTCTCTCAAAAGGCATAAATAACTTAAAGATTTAATAGTCAGTCCACTTGATGTCAAACCCAAAGCTCTTTGAGTACACGTATGATGTAGAAACTAGTAACAGATGGAAAAGTCTGTCAGGTTAGGTTAGGTTTGTTTTGATCTTGGGACCCTACATCAGAGTCAACTTCTACTAAGAAAAGGTTTCATAGACCATACGTTAACAGATTAGGGAAATGCTTTAGGTTTAATTCATCTTACGCTCGATGGCGTAATTAATTGCTCGAAACTAATGAACATTTTACGAAAACATCAAGTTTCCTATCAAGGATGGCTCAAGTAGTTGTATTGGTTGGATTGTAATTAATTAATTCTGAATTTTAATTATTCGTTAATGTCGCTTATCACATTTTTAACATCATCAATCTGATAGTGAGCTGCAAATATGTAGGCTACCTCCAAGTGACATATGCCTTTAAGGTTAATACAAGTTAGATGTTTATATTTTAGTGGCTCGACTATGACGGATGTTGATGACAAGCGACGATAGTGCATTATCACAGATGCAAGAGTAATCCAGATTGTATATCTTCTGATGTCAATTCATTATATTATCAGACAATAATTTATTCATAGTTTTCGACCGATACGTAATAGTTTTGAACATAAAAAAGAATGTTATTATGCATTTTTGTAAAAAAATGTGTGTTGTTGTTGATGCTGAGTGAGGCTGCTGATGTCTACATTCAGTTAATTTTTCACTGGTATGTTGTGAATGTACATTTTAGTAGTTTTTGAATGTTACAGTTTAGGTGATATCATCATCATAAACACAATTAATGTTATAAACTAATAATATGACAAATAAAATGGCGTCCTCCGAATGCACAACATGTTCTACATAACTGTTGTTGTTGAAAAGGGTCGCAACATTAAAACTCTACACCAAACAGTTTTGTTTAATAGCAAAATTGTGGTGATGAGTTACAGTTTTATATTATAAACTGGTTTATTTAATAATGGCAGTAAGGGTCAAAGCAAATCTACACCTTGAATATCTGATGAACAGTATTTAAGAATAGTGTTCATTGCGTGCATGAATAATATATGATTTGCAATGTTTTTCAGGCCCAAAACACGTCTCAAGCGGAATCATCGCGCCAGACATAGTATCAATGCAACAATCCAATAAAATACTACTGATAGCTAACAGAAGCTCGCACATGAAGCTGTGAACGTGCTGCACATACTTTCAAGTGAGTTAACGTAACTATCTACAGTATTTGGCCGGTAAATAGGCAGTTGGAGTTTTAGCCAGAAACAGTCACACAACAGAAACAGTATGTAGATACGAGTGACAGAGACAACTCGTCATCTGCCATCGTAACGGCGGCGTATTGTTGTTTCCTTGTTGTTGTATATTTGACTGATGCGCTCCAATTAGGGTAAACAAAAGATTATCAACTTAATACAAGGTATGAAAATAAAACTATCAAACTAAGCCACTGCTTACTTTCGACTCTCTCTTGTTTTGCTTGTAAGGAACAAGACCAATACTTGTTAAGTGTAGTCGATAAGAGGTGGTCAGGTTATATCTCACTTTATTTATATGGATAATCTGAAACTCCTTCAATATGAATAAGCAAAATAGAACAATATGAAGTTAAGAGAAAGCAAAATCTAGAATACATCAGAAAACGTGAAGATCATAAAAAGCTCAAATATCAGAAAACATCAAAAAACTACAAATATTGAAAAACATCAAAAAAGTACAAAATATACCAAAAACAGGGAGTAAATCAACATCGGATTGAATAATGATCCCATGATGCGTTCTTGATTTGCCTGTAACCGAATTTGCATTCACAAAAGCGGAGACCGACTCTGTGTCAACAACTAGATTTGTTACTAGTTATTGACACATCATCATCTGCCTAACCTTTTCGACTTCCAGTCTAACCGGATGCAGCTGAATACCAGTATTTTACATGGAGCGACGGCCTATCTCAGAGGCACGGAATGATGTTAGTAATGTCTAAGATAAACTTTAGAAAGTACATATTATGAATTGAAAATGTCACGTTGGCACTAGTTTTTGACACAAAGTCGGTTAAAATCGTCGGTCGATAAGATGGGCAACATATTTATAAGTATGTAGGTACTTATAGGTATTTTGCCCGCCTAACGAAAATATTAAAACAACCACCGAAAACGAAACAACGTTCAACTGAACAACCGTTTGGTAAAATATCTAGAGTCAAGTAAGCCAATGTCACAGTCTCAATTTGGTTTTCGTGCTCACGAGTGTACGGCCATGGCGGTGCACGAACGAATAAATTTTATTGTTACCAATAGCTATATTAGCTATACTAGACCTGGCTAAAGCCCTTAACATGCGGACGCAGATTGTTAAAATCGAAAATCAAATTAATGACAGCCTTCCTGTTACATTTCAAGTCCCGCAGGGAAGCTTCCTAGAACCTACTTTGTTGTTGAGATATACTCGTATTAATGACCTAGCCTACTTTGTTGTTGGGATATATTAATGACAGGACCTACGTAATATTTATCATCAAATAGCAGTTTAATTACTTTCGCAGATGGCACTGCTTTTCTCTTAAGAGCAGACTCATGGGAAAGCGTATATCATTACGCTAGAACTGGGTTTAATGTCATAAGTGATTCGCTGAGAAGTAATACTTTCTCGAATTCAGAAAAAACCAAATACATAACCTTTATACTGAAAAACAACGAGCAGCCATCCGTCCAATTTCTTTCAACACTTGCTCACACCTGTTCTATTTCCCCTAACGGTGATTGCTTCTGTTCAAAATTCCAAAAGGTTGACACCATTAGACCTGGGTGTTACCTTGGATTCTAGACTTAACTTTGCCGCTCATATTAGTTCTCATTAGTTGAATTAGCATATTGCACTTAGTATTTTAGATCCTCTGTTCTGAATTCCGTGTATTTAATTGTGCTTTGTATCAATCGCTGTTGATATATTGCATTACTTCTTGAGGCTTCACGGCATGTTCTTTACGACTGTTGATGTTAAAAAGGGTCGCAACATTTAAACTCTTTAGCAACAGTTTTGTTTAATGACAAAATTGTGTCCATGAGTTACAGGTGAAGCAATTGATGGATTGAACAGAATAATATTGCAATTCACAATTACTATTCGATGCCTAATCTGATGCCTTATAAATATGTATTTGATCAAAAGCATTTACAACTACGTCCACCACGGTTAATTGCTGGTATTAATATAATATGATAGATGATTTACAATATTTTTCAGGCTCATAGGTCGCCTCAGCAGGAATCTGTGCTCCGGGAGGACCTTCAACACAGGACTGATAGTAAACAGCAGCTGGCACATAGAGTGGTCCCGGTGACGTGCAGCACGTACTTCCAAGTGAGTTACTGTACAATGTTAATCTACTGACATGGCCTCTAAGAAGGCAGGTGGAGTTTTATACAGAAACTGTCGCACGTACATGTAGCTACGAGAGATCGACCTTCATCTACCATCGTAACAGCCGCATATTGTTGATTTGTATTTCACTGATTCGATCCAAATTGTTATTCCAATTAATATTGTCAGCTTCTAAAAAAGTATAAAACTAAACTATATATTATAAATTGTATGTAGTAAAAGTGGAAAAGAATCAGCACGGCTGTGTTTTTGCTTAGTATCGTGTAGAATGAGGTTTCTATATTATTACTAGCGCCAGAATTGTACATGACAGAAATTCAGCATAACTGTTGTGTGGGTTACTGGCGCAACAGCAATACTTTTATTTGAGATAATGCTTAAAGAGTTGTTGCATTATTTTAAGCTAGAAGTAACAAAATACCGTCATAATTAAAATGTGTTATTTTTATAAAATGCTAATAGGTACCCACCATAATGTTAACACTTACTGTGGTGCAGTGTCAAACGATGCAGTCAGCATTGGTGTGGCGAAATACGTATGCAGAAATAAAACACGAAGTCGCTTGGGAAGAAAATTCGGTGTTAACATAGAGTGCAGAACATACTGGATGCAGAAGGCAACTCATTCTTGGTGCGTATTACTTTTTTTAAGCATTTGACCGAAGGTCGATGATAGACGAGATTGTACTTAAGTACTAGTACATATTATAGTTAAAGTTTTCTGAAAAACCGATGGATGATTTGGATGAAAGGATCATAGGGAATTGTATGAACCCCGTCCCCATCATCCAACAATATAAGATGCTTATCAATAGTTTAGTAGTCGATTTATCATCTATTTTAGTAGCAAAATTACAAGGGTTTATTTAAAAAGATTAATATTATGACAGTGACTTGCTAATTTATTTATTAACATGTTATTATGTATGTGAGAACAAATCTAAATCTTTTAAGGAAAATATATGACAGACATAATATTGATACCAGAAATAAAGCTAAAATAGCTCAACTACATTTTACATTATCTAAAGTAAATAAAACATATTTTATGGTGCCTTTAGTGTTAAATGTTACAGCAAAATGCCTTCTGATATAGATATTAAAATTAAATGAAAGAGAATTTTAAGACACATATTAAAAGTACACTTTTTGCAACCAAGTATTTTTACAAATTACGGGATTATATTTAAGATAAGAATGCTTGGAAACATGCTGGTCCTGCTCCATGCGACAATTACACGTT
Source organism: Hoplodrina ambigua (assembly GCA_949774945.1). Taxonomy (NCBI): domain Eukaryota; kingdom Metazoa; phylum Arthropoda; class Insecta; order Lepidoptera; family Noctuidae; genus Hoplodrina; species Hoplodrina ambigua. The sequence goes on from OX458963.1 coordinate 5,513,511, forward strand.
CTAGACAAAATCAAACAGATTTTTTTTAACACTTGTTATTTTCTTATGTTTAATTCTCTTTTTATTTATTTTTTACTTTCAAGTGTGTTCAAGACTGCGCAAGCTCACACACTATTTCATTGTTGGTTGAGATGTTGAGTGTGGTCGACTACAGTTCCAACATATTTTAACATTAAACATTATGTATCTTTGAATATATTTTAACCTTTTGCGTGTTATGATATACCAAGTGGTTTTTATTTATAATACTTTGCATTCACTTGCAATTATTATGATTGTTTATGCAAATATTGTAAAACATTGATTAAAAAAAAGTACTTATGGAGTTTCTTGCCCATTCTTCTTCATACAAAACTACCTTTTAGAAGGGGCACCTAGATTAAATTATATTCTTTCATGTATATCAAGTTCAAAAGTAACAAAAGTGAAAAAAATATTTGACTTTGACTTTATGAAAACAATCGAAAATCGTTTTATATGTAAACATAAGCAGACTATTTAATTTCTAAAGATTCTCTACCTGGAAATCATTGAGAGAATAAAATAATATTTAACTTGATATTATTACATCAATATTTCATTACTATTAAACATACTAATGAAATATTCATACTAAAAAATTATTTATTTTACACCTTATAGGTACTTTAATTTTGAAAGTTCGTTGTAAAACAAAACATACCGGCAAAACCGGCGGTTTGTTCTAATTTCCGCTTTAAAATACTTGTGTCTTATCAACCAAACCCATTAAAAACGATAACACTAAATAACCTAACTAGCAAGTGTGTTCTTTCACTACACCTATGTATATACACACCTATGTACTTGTCTGTCGATGTAGAGTGTCATGGGGAACGTTCGAAGTCCATGATCAGTTTACCAGGGATACATAATTAGAGGCCGTGAACGCCAGACCTTCGTTATTTTATAAAAGCTAAAAGTTTGTCAGCGCATGCCTGTGTTGGGACACAGGTAAGAATGATGGACGAACGATGATGTTTGAGTAACGGTTGTTTTGGCAGGTAGATGGTTCTAAAGGTGTAAAAATGTCGATCTACTTTCGTCAAATTATAAAGTGTGATTTTTGGTATTACCTTTAGAACATTTATGAAAAATCACGTCATTCATTGCCAGACACTTAACATAGTGGAAACCCCTTGCCAGATACCCTTAATGTTCATGAAATTATAATTCTACTTACGTTATAGTACAAAAGCTGATATGTATATATGGGGTATCGGTTAATAAATAGATAACCATGATAACCATGGGTCATAGAAGAACTAATGGACATTCAGAAAAAATATTCAAAAAATAAAAACCTAGTAGTACCAAAGATATGCTAAGCTTATTAATACTAATCGATGTTTTTTGTTCCCTTATATTATTGAACATTCTTGTACACCACGATCACGAATTAATGAAATTCATCGTTTTTTTACTGTTAACGATAACTCAGCTGATAGATAAGTAATCAAAAGTAGGACTACTATGACACGGTTAAAAAAAATACAACTTGATTTCAAAATTTTATGAAAAATTTTTTAATCGTCCGTAGTTTGATGTTTTGGGTTCGATTGCCGGGTCGGGCAACTGGGTTTTTGGGATTTGTGTTCGGTTGATACAATAGGCTCGCCCGTATTACATAGGAATTAAAGAGTACTTTGGTCGCAGTGCAGTCTAGAAAGTTTTAATGCTTCATATTCTAAATTATTATTTTTTAACGTAGATATTTCAAATATAATGGTTTTGCTTACGTGTGTTAGAATAGGTGAGACAGAACTAAAAATTCGGTTGTTTATGTGAAGAACATATTGCTTTGAAATAAGGATTGCTGTTGCTTAAATTAACTACATATTTTATTTAACGCGCACTAACTCAAGTGTTAATGTGTGTTATTATTCAAGTGTGTACATGTATGAATGAACAGCTATATGCAAATTACAAATACGTGCATTTGAATAAGCTTTATAAATATGATAAAAAGCTGTTTCTTTACATAAAATATTTGATTACCATATTGTGTCACGATGGTTTTCATTTCAGTTTAATGAAAGAATTTTTTCGTAATTAACGACGCAAATTCATTTAAAGCCGATTTTGAACAAACTCCTTTCAGGTCTTGCGTTTATTCTATTTTACGTTACACACAGATGGAAGAGGTGGATCATCAGTAATGTACAAGATTGGAGGCGGATAAAAACATCAATGCCTACACATACACAATACACAACTATAAATAAAATAATATAATATCAGCATTATTATTTTCTTCGATTGTACTCAAATATTAAAAGCATACTATATTAATAAATCTTGAAGAACTAATATCGTTGTTGAGTCAATGTATAAGAACACTCAACAGTTGCCATAGAAAAAGGAAGCGCCTCATCAAAACGTATGCTGGCGCGAGTTGATATGAATTGTTGGATTTTTTTAAAGCCAATGGTTCATATGAACTCGCTCTTGTGATACTGTATTATCATCTGGAAGAAAGAAGATACACCTCTCATTGAAACACTCTATATTGCGGATTTTTAGCGGAAACTAAAATGCTAAATTCGGTTTATGAAGTGTTTTGACGAAAGTGGGAAAACTTCGGAGAAGAGGGAAGAGAGAACATTGTTGATAAGCTGAGGACAATTTAAATGAACTAATAATAGTAGCGGAGCCCAAGTGTAGATTTTGGGATGTACTCAAGCGCGACATTTGGCATCTTTGGCTCCCCAAGTTTGGAAGTATAAAACATGTTCTGTATACTGATATATTATTCGTTTTTTTTGGACCATTTCCTGAAAAGATATAAAAAGGACAAGTTCTATTAGTACACTGATAAAAACGCCTATTATTTTTGCTAATTCTCAGCCAAATTTTGAAAACCTTTGAAAATATTTAGGAACTGCAGGATTTTTGCAGGAATATTGTATGTATCATGGTACATAATAATATAATATTCCTGCAAAAATCCTGCAATTATGCAAGTAAAAATAGTCTATTGGTTACAATAGAATATTTTTAATACCTAGCAATACCTAGGCCGAAAATGTAAATTTTCGGCCTAAGTATTGCATATGATACACTAGAATAATAATTTCAAATAGAAGCGAACCAAGGTAAAACTATATTAGCATATTCTTCTTAAAAAACGTGACAGGGAATTTCTCCTGTACCCTTTTTTAAGTTGTAAAAACCATCAAATGACTCCTTCCGATCACCTGGATGGGGCGGGAGGGAGTGTCAGACTTTTACTGACTAAAAAACCACCATGTCCCTTCTGTAGCCCTTTGCGTTCCGTCCCTGTGCTGACAGCTCTTTGAGGCGCGCGCAAAAAGAACGCGCCGTCGACCCGGGCCTGGTCCTACCTTGACACGGCTCAAACAAACACATAATTATGCAAGGATATAGGGGAATAATGAGTTACTTAACTGATTTTGATATTTTACTTAGGAAAATTTTCTAAAATATTTTTAGTTCCTACGTAAATTATGATTTTGTGTTGATTCACTCAATAGAAAATATTGGAAAATATCTTTATTACACGAGCGTGCAGGAAATAGTGTCAGCATATATGAGAGTTTAGGTCCTGATAGAAAAAAATATAAATGAACAAACACTAGTTCTTGATAAATAAAGTCGCGTCCTATGATTGCACAACATGTTCTACATAACTGTTGATGTTGAACAGGGCGCAACATTAAAACTCTTTACCAATCAGTTTTGTTTAATAATAACAAAATTGTGTCGATGAGTTACAAGTTTATCATTGAATTGAACAGTGTAATTTTGCAATTCCTATGTGTTATTTAGATATTCAGTCGCTTGTCTTATAAATATGTATTTGATCAAAAGCATTTACAACTATGTCCGATTCCTGGTTAATTGCCTGTATATATAAATAGATGATTCAATATGTTTTTCAGGCCCAAAAAACGCCTCATCAAGAATCTGTGCGCCAGGAGGACCCACAACACGGCACTGCTGGTAAACAGCAGCACATAGAGTGGTCCCACTGACGTGCAGCACATACTTCCAAGTGAGTTACTGTTAATTTATTAACATGGCCGCTAAGGCTGATGGGATTTTAACAGACATTACTGTCGCAAGCACATATCCCATATATGTGCATGGAACAGTAATTTCTGCACATATATGGGATCGACAGTCATCTACCATCGTAATCATCATTGTCATAGTTGTTAAATATTTGACTGAATTGTCAACTTCAAAGGAAGTATAAAATTAAAGTATTTAACTAAACCCTAGCTTTCTATGGCTCGGCTATTTTGTCCGTAATAAAAACAGCAATGTTATAAATACTATGTAGTCGGAGTGTATAAGAAACAGCACGGCTGAATTGCTGACTGTCGTGTTGAACCAGGTTTATGTATGATTACCTACTAGCGCCAGATCTTGTACATGACAGAATTTCAGCTTATCTGTTGTGAGGGAAACTGGCGCAACAGCATTACTTTTGTAAACACGATAATGTAAATGAACTTATTGCATTATTAAATCCTAAAAGTAACAAAATACCGTCCCCACTAAAGTGAGATATTTTATAATAAATTCCAATTCATGTTACTTTAAATAGTAGTTTTAAAAATAAAAGTGGTTTTCCCAGCACAAACTTTTGCTTAAACTTACTTAGTTTTGATAGGCAGTATGTTTACGGGGAGGTGTAGGAAAAAGAGGTATCGTACATTCCATCAATTAGTGGTGCACACACCACAGAAACTGCTCCTAGCACGGAAATGGTCACCGTAGCCGAAATTGGCTTGGAGCATATGCATATGGTTGTGGATTAGGTAGTAACCAAAACAAAAAATATGTGCTTAAAAAAGGGTCAAAATTTACGAGTATGTGAACTCGCTCTTATGATACTGTTTTATCATATGTAAGAATGAATAATAAAGAAAAACATACACTAGTAGATAGCGTATTATTATTTATTTGATTGTATGTTTAAAAATATTTAGGGACTGTACCCGCTTTTGCGTGTAATCTTTGTGTTCTTTCTTAAAAAGTGAAAGTTGAAAAAGCTGTCTGAGTATGTGTACCTTTTTGCGGGAATATTATGAGTAGTTACCATCTTTCATGTCAGTAAAAATATTTTTTTCCAACCTTTTTCGGCTTATTATTGCAATGTGTACACTAGAATAGTAAATTTAAAAAGAAGCTAACCGCATTAAAATCTTTCCTAATAACGTTTTCTTAAAAAAGTGACTGGGAATTTCTCGTGTATCGTGAGTGCATTCACATAATATAGTTCACATACATAAACAAACAGACCCGGAACCAGTACAAATATTGATTTCAGATTCATATTAATTATAAGTGAAGGTTGATTTCACGATGAGTCACGATTAATTCCTTTACCGATGTCAGCGACCGGGTTCATTTTTCAACCGACTTCAAAAAGGAGGAGGTTCTCAATTCGACGCGTATGTTTTTTTTTTTTTTTTTTTTTGTTTTTTTTTTTTTTGTATATTTGTTCTACGATTACTCCGCCAATTATGAATCGATTTGGATGATTCTTTTTTTGTTTGAAAGAGTATAGTCCCGAATAGGTCCCATAGGAATATTGTCATGATCTGATGATGAACTTTGGAGATATGGAACGGAACTCCTTATAAAATCACAGCAGAACCGCCGTAACAAGACAAATTGCTTTGTTTATACGTGTAGTCGATGACTGACTGAAGGAGGTGGGGAGGGGGTACGTCAACCCCCCTCCTACCACTTTCCAAAATTAAATATATCGTGTGAGGTATTGTTTGAAAGGGCTTTATGTAAGGAATTCAAACATTAACACACAAGCACTAAAAAGTGAAAAATAAAAAGCTTTTTTACAAAAAAATATGACCGCCTTCAAAAACTACAAAATAAATAAAAAATAACTTTAGCTTGGAAGTCGGTGGCAATACCTACATAACAAGAAACAAAACCAAAGCCGCCGACTTTCAAGCTAAAGTTATTTTTTATTTATTTTGTAGTTTTTGAAGGCGGTCATATTTTTTTGTAAAAAAGCTTTTTTGTAACGACAATATAAAAAAACGTGGCAGCTCGCAGGCGCTGCGCTGACAGCTAATAGTTAGATCTTTCGAGGCGATGTCGGGCGGGCCGTTGCCGAGTCGTAGCGGTCCTGCTGTTATGAGCGATGACCTCCACTTATAAGAGACACGCTTACTTGCTCACAACTCCAAAATGTTCGTTTCATTTTGCAGTAACTCGCATGGCCAAGTGCTGCGTGCCAGAGGACTGGAACCAGGTCCACGTACTATTGCAACCACTCCAAAAATGCGTGCGACTCTGTGTCAAGCAGTACTACTCAAGCCCTGTAATGGACTGCTAGCGTTCTCGCCTGATCACAAGCGGATCGTATGAGAAACTGAAGAGGTAGGTTACTCAAACTCAATTGAAGCTATATGTACAGATATTATTACTATGCATAATGTCTGTTACAGACATCGTTTTGTCTATCTGATTAGGCAGGAATTAGGACTGCCCCGATGTTCTCGAGTAAGGGATAAGTTGGTGGTGTGACGCCCCTGCGCCGCGGATAGCAAGTAAAGCCTTTGGTCCCTGCCATTTGTAAATCTTTGACAGTCGATACGGGTAGTCAGAAGCTCGGAAGTCTGACAACTAGTCTTACCAAGAGGCATCGTGTTACCCATGAACTTGGTTGTGCCTCGTAACTTTTAACTCAGTAACTGTCACCGTAGCGCAAGTTAGCATGGGACGACACGTAACAATGTGTTGGAGGTTCGATAGGTAGCAACTAACATAACGTTTTTTTTAAACGCCCAATGTTTATTTGAACTTGCTCTTGTAATACCTCACATCTTATCATCAGGAAGAATGACTAAAGAACAAAAAAGATATCCGTCTCATTGATACACATAACAATGACGATTTTCAGCTTATAGTTAATTGCTCAAATCTCATTGTATGTGGTATTAACGAGACTGGAAAAGCTTCGGAGAAGAAAGAAGAGAGAAGAATGTTGAGGAGTTATAGGTGTAAACAGACATTATATAGAATACATTCCAAGGAGTAGGTATTTGCGTTTTTTCATATTGAGCATAAAACCTCCTCTTTTGCTTTAAAAACGTACAACTATAATATACACTGATAAATAGCGTATTATTTTTGTTGATTGTATCTTTGAAAAAATATAGAAACTGTAACAGCTGTAACAGCGGTTGATCTGAATTATTGTCTTGGAAAGGAGAACTTGCTCTTACTGATACTGTATTATCATCTGGAAGAAAGAATAAAGAAGAAAGGAGATATCCAACTCGTCGATACACACAATATTCCGGATTTTTTGCAAAAATAAATTGCAAATTCGGTTTTTTGTGCGTTTTGAGGGGATTGGAAAAGCTTCACAGAAGAAAGAAGAAAGAAGAGAGAAGAATTTTGGTAAGCAAAGGACAGTGCTTAAAAAACGCCGTACCTATAGAACATATTGGATACATCCTTTTTTACTAGAACTTCATTATGGATATAAAACACGCATAGTGCAACATATTGACAACGCACGCGGCCGTGGTTACAATCCGCGTGCAGAGCAAGTGCAGTACTAGCTGTTTAAAATAGTTGCGAGACTGCTTACGACTACAGCTAGCTAGTTAACCACTAGCGTGCGCTGAATGGTGTTAGCAGTTATGAGGATAACAATACAAATTCAATATTACAGTTTTGGTCCCGAATGTTAAAAAATGTGCCGATATAATTATCATCATAATCGCTACATAAATGAACAAACACTAGATTTTGATAAATAAAGTCGTGTACTCTGATTGTCCAACATCTTCTACATAACTACTCATGTTGAAAAGGTCGCCACATTAAAACTCTTTACTAAACAGTTTAATGGATTATTTGTGGCAACGAGTTAGAGTTGTACATGACTAAAAATGTTTTAAACGGAAATATTTTACAATTGCGATGTAACACGGCTCATCTTTTATTGGCTTAGGTCGAAATCACCAACAACAACTAAATACAAAACCGGCCAAGTGCGTGTCTGGCCACGCACAGTGGAGGGTTCCCTAGAAGCCCGTTATATTATGTTCTTTATTTAAGCAACTACTTCATCTTAGTCACTTTAAAAGATGAATGCTATGGATTTTGTATTTGGTACAAAATTATCCAACACCCAAGTTCAACGACTATTACTGCCAAACTAATGAAATTATCTTAACCGCTATAGTTTTTAGTTCATGAAATGCACTATCATCGTGAATTCTCCCAGATTTTTTAAGCTTGCGAGCAGTTTAGCTTTTAGAGGAGGGAGACGCCCCACTGGAACAAAAATTTGCACTTTAATGTTTAATATTTCGTAAATGAAGTATTCAATCGCTACCCTAAAAAATATTTTCCAAAATTTTATTTTACTACTTTGTCGGCGTCATTGATATCATACTCCTACAAAATTACAGCTTTCTAGTACTAAAGGTCTCTTAGCAACGCCTCGGAGAGGCAGACAGGCGGACAAGACGAAACTATAAGGGTTCTTTGTCAGAGCTACGAACCCTAAAAAGGACTGTAGTCAAAGCTTCGATTTGACTGAACAGTGTAATTTTGCAATTCCCACGTGTTATTTCGATATTTAGGTGATTGTCTTATGAATATGTATTTGATCAATAGCATTCACAAATATGTCCGATTCCTGGTTAATTGTCTGTATAAATAAATATATGATGCAAAATGTTTTTCAGGCCCACAAGACGCCTGAGCAAGAATCTGTGCTCCGGGAGGACCTTCAACACGGCACTGATAGTAAACAGCAGCTGGCACATAGAGTGGTCCCGGTGACGTGCAGCACATACTTCCAAGTGAGTTACTGTACAATGTTAATCTACAGAACTTGGCCGCTAAGAAGGCAGATGGGGTTTAACGGAAATTACTGTCACACGCGATCACACGGGACACATAGATCACACGGGATCGACCGTCATCTACCATCATAATCATAGTTGTCATCTATCATTGTAAATTGTATGTAGTCGGAGTGTAAGAGAATCAGCACGGCTGTGTTTTAGCTGAATTCCGTGCAGAACCAGGTTTATGTATGTATGTATTACCTACTAGCGCCAGATTTTGTACATGACAGAATTTCAGCATAACTGTTGTGTGTCTGAGGGAAACTGGCGCAACAGCATTATTTTTACAAACACGATAATGCAAAAGAACAGCGTTATCCCCTGCTAAAAGTAAAAAAATACCGTCATAAGTGTCATAACCAAAGTGTGCTACTTTATAATAAATTCTAATTCATGTTACCAGAAATAGTGGTTCTTCACAACAAAAGTAATAATTAACGGCATCCCCGTTAACATACTGCTTATCAAACTAAGTAAGTTGTTTGTGTTTTATCATGTCTAAAAATGAATAAAGAAGAAATAACGTACACTGACAAATACTGTATTAATATTCTTTATTGTGTATTTGAAAAAATATAAGAACTGTACCCGCTTTTCCGTGTGATCTTTGTATTCTTTCTTAAAAAGTGAAAGTTGCAAAAGCTGAGTATGTGTACTTGTTCGCGGGAATATTTTAGGTAGTTACCATGTTTCATGAAGTTAAGTAAAAATATTTTGTTCCAACCTTTTTCAGCCTAGGTACCTATTGCAATATGTACACTAGAATAGTAAGTTCAAAAGGATGCTAACCGCATTAAAAACTATCATAATAACATTTTCTTAAAAAAGTGACTGGGAATTTCTTGTGTATCGTGAGAGCATTCACAAAATATAAATCACATAATATACATAAACAAACAGACCCGGAACCAGTACAAGTAGGCCGTACAAATATTGATTTCAGATTTATGTTAATTATAAGTGAAGGTTAATTTCACGATGAGTCACGATTACTTCATTCACCGATGTCAGCGACCGGGTTCAATTTTTGTAATGAACAAAATAAAATAAGGTGGCAGCTCACAGGCGCTGCGCTGACAGCTAACGGTTGGATCTTTCGAGGCGATGTCGGCCGGGCCGTCGCCGAGTCGTAGCGGTCCTGTTGTAATGAGCGATGACCTCCATTTATAGAGACATTCTTACTTGTTCACAACTCCGAAATGTTCGTTTTATTATGCATGGGGTAAGTTGGTGGTGTGACGCCCCTGCGCCGCGGAAAGCAAGTAAAGCCCAAAGGCTTTCGACTGTCAAAGATTTACAAATGGCAGGGACTTTGGTCCCTGCCATTTGGTTGATACGGGTAGTCAGAAGCTCGGAAGTCTGACAACTAGTCTTACCAAGAGGCATCGTGTTACCCATGAACTTGGTTGTGCCTCGTAACATTTAACTCAGTAACTGTCACCGTAGCGTAAGTTAGCATGGGACGACACGTAACAATGTTTTAGAGGTTCGATAGGTAGCAACTAACATAACATTTTATTTAAACGCCTGGTGATCATTTGAACTTGTTTTTGTAATACCGCCGTCTTATCATCTGGAAGAATGAATAAAGAAGAAAGAAGATATCCAACTCATCGTTACACACAATATTCCGAATATTTGCAAAAATACGTTGCAAATTCGGGTTTTTGTGCGTATCGAGGGGATTGGAAAAGCTTCAGAGAAGAAAGAAGAGAGAAGATTTTTGGTAAACAATGCTTTAAAAATGCAGTATCTATAGGACATACTGGATACATCCTTTTTTACTAGAACTTCATTATGGATATAAAACACGCATAGTACAACATATTGACAACGCACGCGGCCGTGGTTACAATCCGCGTGCAGAGCAAGTGCAGTACTAGCTGTTTAAAATAGTTGCGAGACTGCTTACGACTACAGCTAGCTAGTTAACCACTAGCGTGCGCTGAATGGTGTTAGCAGTTAAGAGGATAACAATACAAATTCAATATTACAGTTTTGGTCCCGAATGTTAAAAAATGTGCCGATATAATTATCATCATAAACGATACATAAATTAATAAATACTAGTCTAGGTATTGATAAATAAAGTCGCGTCCTCTTATTGCACATCATGTTCTTCATAACTACTGATGTTGAAAAGGTCGCCACATTAAACTCTTTACCAAACCGTTTAATGGAGTATTTGTGGCAATGAGTTACGACAAAAATTGTTTTAAACTGATTTTTTTTACAATTGCAATCTAAAACAGCTCTTCTTTTATTGGCTTAGGTCGAAATCCCCAACATCAACTAAATACAAAACCGGCCAAGTGCGTGTCTGGCCACGCACAGTGTAGGGTTCCCTTGAAGCCCGTTATTATTCTGTTCTATATTTAAGCAACTACTTCATCTTAGTCACTTTAAAAGATTAATGCTATGGATTTTGTATTTGGTACAAAATTATCCAACACCCAAGTTCAACGACCAAGTTCAACGACTATTACTGCCAAACTAATGAAATTATCTTAACCACTATAGTTTTTAGTTCATGAAATGCACTATCATCGTGAATTTTCCCAGATTTTTTAAGCTTGTGAGCAGTTTTGCTTTTAGAGGAGGGAGACGCCCCACTGGAACAAAAATTTGCACTTTAATGTTTAATATTTCGTAAAAGGAGCATTCAATAGATGCCCTAAAAAAAAAAATATTTTCTAAAATTTTATTTTACCACTTTGTCGGCGTAATTGATATCATACTCCTACAAATACGATATTTAGTTGATTGTCTTATGAATATGTATTTGATCAATAGCATTCACAAATATGTCCGATTCCTGGTTAATTGTCTGTATAAATAAATATATGATGCAAAATGTATTTCAGGCCCACAAGACGCCTGAGCAAGAATCTGTGCTCCGGGAGGACCTTCAACACGGCACTGATGGTAAACAGCAGCACATAGAGTGGTCCCACTGACGTGCAGCACATACTACCAAGTGAGTTACTATATAATGTTAATTTACAGAACTTGGCCGCTAAGAAGGCAGGTGGGGTTTAACGGAAATTACTGTCACACGGGACACACAGATCACACGGGATCGACCGTCATCTATCATCGTAATCATAGGTGTCATCTATCATTATAAATTCTATGTAGTCGGAGTGTTAGAGAATCAGCACGGCTGTGTTTTTGCCAAATTCCGTGCAGAACCAGGTTTATGTATGTATTACCTACTAGTGCCAGATTATAAAAACAAATAACAATATGTGCTTAAAAAAGGGGCCATTTACGAGCATGTAAACTTGCTTTTATAATAACGTCTTATCATCTGGAAGAATGAACAAAGAAGAAAGAAAATATCCGTCTCATTGATACACATAACAATGACGATTTTCAGCTTATAGTAAATTGCTCAAATCTCATTGTATGTGGTATTAACGAGACTGGAAAAGCTTCGGAGAAGAAAGAAGTGAGAAGAATGTTGAGGAGTTATAGGTGTAATATACACTGATAAATAGCGTATTCTTTTTGTTGATTGTATCTTTGAAAAAATATAGAAACTGTAACAGCTGTAACAGCGGTTGATGTGAATTATTGATTTTTGGAAATGAGAACTTGCTCTTATGATACTGTATTATCATCTGGAAGAAAGAAGAAAGAAGATATCCATCCCATCGATACACTCAACATTCCGAATTTTTAGCAAAATTAATTTGCAAATCCGGTTTTTTGTGCGTATTGACGAGAGAGGAATAGCTTCAGAGAAGAAAGAAGAGAGAAGATTTTTGGTATGCAAAGGACAGTGCTTTAAAAATGCAGTACCTACATAACAAATTGGATATATCTTTTTTGCGGGAATCGAACCCGCGACAATGCAGCCTAGGTAATTATTGCTCAGACAGTAAGCTAACCGGGTCACTATAGTAACAACTTATTATTATCCAACTGCAGCGCAAAGGCCTCTTCTAATACAGAGAATGCAGCATTGATTACCACGCTTGCACAAAGCGAATTTTCGATTTCAGTTTTATGTTACTTAAAAGTGTAGGTTTCATCACGATGATTTCCTTCACCGATGTCAGCGACCGGGTTCATTTTTTGTGATGAACAAAATAAAAAAGGTGTCAGCTCGCAGGCGCTACGCTGACAACTAACGGTTGAATCTTTCGAGGCGATGTCGGGCGGGCCGTTGCCGAGTCGTAGCGGTCCTGCTGTTATGAGCGATGACCTCCACTTATAGAGACGTGCTTACTTGTTCACAACTCCAAAATGTTCGTTTCATTTTGCAGTAACTCGTATGGCCAAGTGCTGCGTGCCAGAGGACTGGAACCAGGTCCATGTACTATTGCAACAACTCCAAAAATGCGTGCGACTCTGTGTCAAGCGGTAATGGACTGCGAGCGTTCTCGCCTGATCACAAGCGGATCATATGAGAATCTGAAGAGGTAGGTTACTCAGAACTTCATTGAAGCTATATGTACAGATGTTATTACTATGCATAATATCTGTTACAGACATCGTTTTGTCTATCTGATTAGGCAGAAATTAGGACTGCCCCAATGTTCTCGAGTAAGGGTAAGTTGGTGGTGTGACGCCCCTGCGCCGCGGAAAGCAAGTAAAGCCTTTGGTCCCTGCCATTTGTAAATCTTTGACAGTCGATACGGGTAGTCAGATGCTCGGAAGTCTGACAACTAGTCTTACCAAGAGGCATCGTGTTACCCATGAACTTGGTTGTGCCTCGTAACTTTTAACTCAGTAACTGTCACCGTAGCGCAAGTTAGCATGGGACGACACGTAACAATGTGTTGGAGGTTCGATAGGTAGGTTGCTACCTATCGAACATCCATAACATAACATTTTTTTAAACGCGCGGTGTTTATTTGAACTTGTTCTTGTAATACCTCACATCTTATCATCTGGAAGAATTAATAAAGAAAAAAGAAGATATCCGTCTCATTGATACACATAACAATGACGATTTTCAGCTTATAGTAAATTGCTCAAATCTCATTGTATGTGGTATTAACGAGACTGGAAAAGCTTCGGAGAAGAAAGAAGAGAGAAGAATGTTGAGGAGTTATAGGTGTAAACAGACATTATATAGAAGACATTCCAAGGAGTAGGTATTTGCGTTTTTTCATATTGAGCATAAAACCTCCTCTTTTGCTTTAAAAATGTACAACTGTAATATACACTGATAAATAGCGTATTATTTTTGTTGATTGTATCTTTGAAAAAATATAGAAACTGTAACAGCTGTAACAGCGGTTGATCTGAATTATTGTCTTGGAAAGGAGAACTTGCTCTTATGATATTACTGTATTATCATCTGGAAGAAAGAATAAAGAAGAAAGGAGATATCCAACTCGTCGATACACACAATATTCCGGATTTTTTGCAAAAATAAATTGCAAATTCGGTTTTTTGTGCGTTTTGAGGGGATTGGAAAAGCTTCACAGAAGAAAGAAGAGAGAACATTATTGGTAAGCAAAGGACAGTGCTTAAAAAACGCCGTATCTATAGGACATACTGGATACATCCTTTTTTACTAGAACTTCATTATGGATATAAAACACGCATAGTGCAACATATTGACAACGCACATGGTTGCAATCCGCGTGCAGAGCAAGTGCGGAATATTTATTAGAATGACTATGACTTCAGAAACGGTCTGTGCCTGCCTTTCTAGCCATTTGAAATACATAGTTGCGAGACTGCTTACGACTATGTGCGCTGAATGATGTTAGTATTTAGCAGTTATGAGGATAACAATACAAATTCAATATTACAGTTTTGGTCCCGAATATTAAAAAATGTGGCGATATAATTATCATCATAAACGCTACATAAATGAACAAACACTTTTTTGATAAATTAAGTCGCGTCCTCTGATTGCACAACATCTTCTACATAACTACTGATATTGAAAAGGTCGCCACATTAAAACTCTTTACCAAACAGTTTAATGGATTATTTGTGGCAATTAGAGTTGTACATGACTAAAAATGTTTTAAACTGAAATATTTTACAATTGCGATGTAACACGGCCCATCTTTTATTGGCTTAGGTCGAAATCACCAACAACAACTAAATACAAAAAGGACTGTAGTTAAAGCTTCGATTTAATTGTGAACAGAGAAAGATTTGAACTGTGAAATTTTGCAATTCTCATGTGTAATGTCTATAGTTAGTTGATTGTCTTATTATTTTTTTTTTTTTCTTGTATTTGATCAATAACATTCACAAATATGTCCGATTCCTGGTTAATTGTCTGTATAAATAAATATATGATGCAAAATGTTTTTCAGGCCCACAAGACGCCTCAGCAAGAATCTGTGCTCCGGGAGGACCCACAACACGGCACTGATGGTAAACAGCAGCACATAGAGTGGTCCCGGTGACGTGAAGCACATACTACCAGGTGAGTTACTGTACAATGTTAATTTACAGAACTTGGCCGCTAAGAAGGCAGATGGGGTGAAACGGAAATTACTGTCACACGGGACACACAGATCACACGGGATCGACCGTCATCTACCATCGTAATCATAGTTGTCATCTATCATTGTAAATTGTATGTAGTCGGAGTGTAAAAGAATCAGCACGGCTGTATTTTTGCTGAATTCCGTATGTTTGTATATGTTTTTCCTAAATAAGTAGATAAATGGAGTTTTAACCAGAAACAGTTACATATACATGTATATGAGTGACAGAAACAACTCTTTATCTGCCATCGTAACGGCTGCATATTGTTGTTTGTGTATTTGACTGATTTATTACAAATAGATGTAACAAAAGATGGTCAACTTCTTCAATCGAATGTGGCATATAGGTACTATGTCAACAACAACAAATATGTTTTAAAGTCGTAACGTTTATTTAAAGTCGTAACTTTCTTTTACAATTTTTTATGAATGCAGTTTTAAGTGATATAACTTAACTTTAAATATAACTTCGCCCCCTGTAATATTGCATGCACCCGAAAGTGCAATGTGTAGTGTGCTTTACATAGCACACTACAATAAATCGTGACTCATTACACCAAAAATAAACGGTTACCTTTAATATTTTAAATTATATTCTGCATTTTAAAACTACATCCTTACAACGTTATTATGAACTTAGCAAAATATTTTTATTGTCATGCAGTATGGCGAAAGACGTAAGCGGAACTAAATGAAAAAGTTACTTGAGAATTTCGTCTGCTGTAGAATATGCCATTCTTGGTACGTATTTTTTTAACACTTGGTTAAAGGTCTATGATAGATGGGAGATGTACTTAAGAACAATCATTAAAAATATCAGTACCTAAGAACGTCAGATACAATTATGTAGTTGACATTTTGTGAGACACCGATGGATTATTTTGACTGAAAGGACCATGTAGGATTTTGTATAAACCCCGTTGTATATCTGTTTTATGTTGTATGTAACTTCGAATGTGTCGTGTTTAAAGACTAATTTTAAGATTATTTAGGCGCGTCCTTCAAATACACAACATGTCCTTAACAACAGTTGATGCAGAAATGGACGCAACATAAACACTTTGCACTAAACAATTTTGTTTCAAATAGCAAAATTGTCATGATTAGTTACAGCTCTGTTTATTTCAGGTTACTGAAATAGTAGTTATTCAATAGTAGTGGCAATACTGCAAAGGTCATTTATATTTTCAACTTAAAACCCCTTGAAAAGGAGAATCTTTTCAATCTTGAGTCATTACAACCAAGTATAACAGTTGTTGCAGTGTACTCGTACCTGCACACGGAGTCGTGCCTTACATGCTACGCCATCCTACGCGTGCACAAACTGTTTATATTTAATTACTGATCCAGCTCTTGTAATAAATTCAAGAGCCAGGGTTGAGATGTATGCCGTGAAGTGTTAATAAAGAATTAATATCAAAACTAATTAAAAGTCATGTTATCGTTAAAATTATTACTGTATAATAATATCATATTATTATATAATTTTATTTAACTTTGTTTTAAATAAAAACCCTCTAATGTTTTTTCTTATGTTCTTTTTTCAGTTTAAATAACCTGTCTGTAACCCGCTGACTAATTCGTCTCAAGTTTGGTTTATTCTGCTGGACGACACCACCAGATCCTGAATGTCTCACTGCGGCTGTCTGAAGTACCGTTGTCGCAGCCGCACAGTACTTGCCATTGTAACGTAATGACATCAACAGACTTCACAACTGAAACGTAACCTGGAATCGGAGCAGGCGCACGAGTTCACATCAAGTAGCAGTCTTTCAATTTCATAAATATATATTAATATATTTTTTCCCCCATTTGCCTCCACGTAGCATGTTCATGTGTCGTGAGTGGACCCTCACCAGCGAGTACTCAGCCTCGCTCCTTAACTGCCTAATATTTGCCGGCTACATATGCAAAGGAAGTGTAGTGTAAAGTCAAAGCCACAGCATTTATTTTAACATAATCACAATTATTATTAATATAAATGGTAATTTCAATACAAAAGGTGCTTTTAATTCTCCAAAAGTCGGTCAGCAAGAAAGTTGAAACTAGTTCATAAACGTATGTAGGTGTCTATAGAGATGAACGAGCAAGACACTTTACGAACACTCTTTTCAATCAAGTCTCTACATAATCTTAGTTATATCATTTTAAAATAATAATAATGAATTTCTCTCCTGATATTTTAATTAAAACCTGTTCATTTACGGCAAAGATACGATAGTTTGTGTTGATCGTAGCACTCTGCTACGACGCCGTAGCACGTAGCAACTGGCTACGAGAGCGTAGCAGGTAGCCAGACTACCGAGATTTTGCATTACCAGAATATTACAAAACTGATTATATTAAATGAAACGCTTTATCGACCAAATATGAACCGCTTTATTGATTCCTCGCCTCAGCTACTACCAGTGGCGCGGGGATAGGATGAGAGCGGAGACTGGGAGAGGTGCGGGCGGCGCGCGATCAATACACGAGAGGAGAAATGCGCACTGAACAGTTCTTAAGATATGTGACGACACATGGGTATATAATATATTATTTAAATTCTGCAGGCGACGATTCAATTAGGCGGTTCAGCTAATATTCACTACTTTATACTTACAAGAGAACCAAATATAATAACACAAAGTGTTTTGTGAAGAACATTAAAGCAACTTACAATAGGCTTGACAGTGATGTACGAACAATTTTACACACATAGTCGTCTGACTTACTTTGTGCGTATCTAATACTTACTGGTAGGACAGAGGAAGGACAGGCTAGCACAGAGGAAGCAGGAATGTGATGGATGCAGACAGCGACTGACCTGAACAACGTCCTCAGCCGGTTGTTGTGGCGTACCAGAGCAGAAATACATGCAGTTATGCATGTATTTCTGCTCTGCTTTTTATTTTTTAAGGCATCTACATTGTTTGCTCTAAAATTTTAAACGGTTTTGGGAGTTACTGGACAACTGATAACTATAAAAGTCACACGAATGATTTTGTAAAACGCAAGCATTAGCCAGATCAACTACCTACAAAACGATTTTTTTATGTCTTCATATCGTATGCCGCTTTTACTGTGCTATTTCCAGCCGAATAAAATTATTAATTTTCTGGCATGTATGCGCCTGATTGTGCAATACATGGGTACTTGGAGTCTTCTCTTTCTGAAGCCATAAAATTAACATATTCATCTAACATGTTAGTAAGTATTTATTTGAGAAACAACAGAACTACTGAACCCTATGTATTAATTTGTAAGAGACGATAAGCTTGATGTATTTTTATCGTAGCACGTTGCTATGACGTCGTAGCGCGTAGCACTTGGCTACGACGTCGTAGCGCATAGCGCGTAGCTACTACGACGGAGCTTGCAGAAATCGATTAAACGTTGAAACAGGACAGTTCTTACTAGATCTTATCATGGGATTAATTTAAATTTACGTGTTCATATTCTAGACAGCATAATATTTAATACGTTCGTTTTTAGTTTATTTAGAAGTACCGTTCAATGTGTCTCTTAGATGTTTAGCGATATGCTGAAAGCAAATAAACGAGGGTTTGAGTATAAATCGAAAACGTTTGTAATACAAACGTTTTCGATTTATACTCATGCACATGTATTTATTAATGCTTGATACAAGAGTGGGCTGGTTGACAAATTTAAACTCGCCAACACGTAATGTATATGATGATTATTGTTCGCCCCTACCCTATGAGGAAAGACCTTAGTTCTGCAGTGGTACGCCAAAAACCAAGAATTATTGTCATTACATAAACGTGAACGGTAGTAACAAGATGCTATGCTTTTATTAAAGTCGCAAGAGTCATGAGATTCTAACAATATTGTCAGATTAAATCTTTATTAATCCTACGTGGCGAGATACAGCAACTATTGCTATTGAAGATTTCGTCAGCGCCATAATAATAATAATATAATTTAAAAAATATATTTCCTCCAGAAATAATACATCAACCAAAACGTAAACACGGAAATATTACGATATTACAATGTTTATTTGTGAGAGACTGGTGTCTAAACTAAGCCGTAGCCTGTATCTCAGGACACCAGGGACTCCCTCCTACAGGAAAAACAGCATCATAACAATGTATCACCAGAAACTATAGACGTGATAGATAAAAAAAAAACAACAACAGAACAATTTGATCTTTCATTTCCACCTATCCAGCAAGCTAAGAGTTGTGTCTATCTAATGTTATACGTCATTCAGATAGATACAGTCTACTGTCAGTATGTCAAATTGACAGTTACTGTCTGTAGACCGCCACCGCCACTAATTCTGCATGACTGACGCAATAATGAAGATATTGTGATAGATCTGGTAATCGATGGTTTAGTATGGATGCTTTATCAATATTTCATATGACAAGATTTAAGATATTATTATTATCTTAAATCTTGTCATAACCTTCTAATATTACAAATATTTTATTATAGATATTGGTGAGATTATAAAGGATGTTTGGTAATTAATGTTCCCTCAACTGGTAAACAGGCCTCCCCAGGCCTGTTTACCAGTTGAGGGAACAAGGCACACAGGCAAATTATAATTATAGGATTTTTTTATGCCTGTGAACGTTCCCACAGAATAAAATATAATTTAAAAAAAAAATCTTGTTTTAAAATTAAATATATAAACTCTACTATTTTGATGATTATAATACCTACAACACTCGTGTATAATAACTATGCATTTTTTTTATTAATGACTGTTTATTTATCCGACAGTTGAGCGAGCTTGGCCGCACGGCCGAGCCCGCCGAACCGTCTGAGCTCTCGACTGTTTTCGCAGTTGAACGTAGGTGCATACATACATCCTTATAGCTAAGTGACAAGCTCGGCAGTAGTGGGGGAATTAGGCTCTGTACACATCACTCGATCCGCTACGATATGAATCACAAATTAAATTATAAATATTAATAATACGAAGTAATTGTACATTGAACAAAATATTGTTTTCTTCCATAATGTTTAGAGGACAGATCACGTAAAATATAATACAGCATATTCTGAGGGTTTAAGACAGTGTGTATCAGGTGTTACCAGTAAACCTGTTCACGACAATTTTCAGAAAATGTGGTAATGATTTATTTTAGTAATTTCGATGAGAATTAATTATTGGGCGTTAGGTACACTTTATATTATGACTAAAATTGCCCATTAGGACACATAAGTCGATTAAAGATTTAGGTATCCTTATAATGACAGTTTTAAATAATGATACCGATGGTATAAACGGTAATCATCCTTGTCTACGCGTTTGACAAACTGTGACTTTCATAACTGGCGTACCTACTCATATAAACATTCTATCTTTCTTTTTTTCATCTCTAAATACAATATCAATAAATACACACGTCACGCAACTATAAATAGGTGGGCTTCAATTATGATACGTTCTTTTGAGGTGGAACAATGATACGTGCAGCTGCGGCCGCCTAGCAACCAGAGTCTGAGAGCCGTCATGTTAACCACGTCGTAGTAATCGCGTAGGCCTATCAGATAGTTATTAACTGTACACAGATTTGTTTTGTTCTTCTTTTAAGTTGCAAATAAGTCGTATAATTAATGCCTCCCTAGTAGACTAGCGAATATTTGGCAATGTCTGCAATGGTCGAGTTTTGAGTAACTTAACTACATCCTTGTCTCACCAGTATAAAACGACTAGGTGAGAAAGAGCGCAAAAACCAGAGTAAGAGCGTGTATATACACAGTACCACAGGGTTTAACGGCACCTCACGCGACTTCGTCATTGGCAGACTGCCAGAGACTCGTGCAGTACAAATTATTAGCAAGAAATATTTAAAAAATCTCTCACTTCCCTCTTAGGTAAATGTTAAGTGATAGCTTTTTATTCAGTTACTTGGGTGCATATTCGAGAAGATTTCATGTGTGTTTAATGAGATTCAAAAGTGACGATTATTATTAAAGTGTGTCCATAAAATGAATAAAATGACGAAAGTATATCGAAGTTATTTCAAAAAATGTGGGTGCGTTTTTCCAGTTAAGAACCCGTTTTATACAAGCAACAAGGCTGTACCTACCTACGTGTGTGAAGTACAGGACGGAGAGCTGGAGGTATTTAAGTTTAGATATAATATATTAAAAGTTTTTAAAGTAAACGTGTTTTAAAAAGTTCAGTTACACCCGTTGAGCGAAAGATTTAGTCCACATCTGCCATAAACTATATACCCTGACTACTGTATCACAGTGATCACCGACAAGCTGCGATATCTATTAGTAGAGTAGTTGTAGTGCTAGTCATCTCTTCTGACACTTTGAAATATAATTATCATTTATTAAAAAAAAATGTAGAATTTTATAATTTAAGAGTCTATTAATAAATTGGACGCTTGTTGGATATCTACTTGAAGTTGGAATTCTGACATGCAGAATTAAAGAACATGATTCAGAAAATGAGTTAATTATAGTTAGGAAATGATTTTGTAATAAAATACTAAATTTTTCAATACATTTATTTAGGACAAAACAATACACGTTTTCTACAACATAATATTTGGCACGATTAAAGATACCCTACTATAAACACAAAATAAATATATAAACATACAAGTACTACATACAGACATTTCTATTTTTATTAAAGAAGTAAGTACAGAGGAATAGTAGAAGTAAATACATCGAGTATATCAAAGTTCTACCAACATCTAACATCAGTTCATTATTCATAAATCAGCAAGTATAGAGACATTTTATTACTTTTTCTTAAATCAGTAAGTACACAGAAATCACCATTAAATACATCGAATAAAGATATAATAAAATACTACTAACACCTATCATTGATACATGTTTCTTAAGGAGCTAAGTAATATGGAACGAGATACGTTATATATAAATAAAAAAGAAAAATCACTTGCAAACATAGACACACTATCATAACCCTTATAATCTTCATTAACATTTTGACAGATTTAACTAGATCTTGAACAGAACTATATCTACGAAATCAAGTAGAATAACCACACCTTTCCAAATAAATCCCGACGAAATGTCAATTACTTTCTTAACACTAAATGAGTGCCTCATGTGGTAAATGATATGATTATTTTCCGGTATTTCGCTCTTATATTTGGCATACGTGTGTAAGAATCGTAACATTCCCATTTCTAAGTTTGACTGAAATTAAGAAATATATGTATCATACAACATTAAAAGTAACTACTTAGACCTACCTTAAATTGAAAACGAATAAGCAAACTAACTCTTTACATAATAGAATGTACAGTTTGTTTTACAAAAATTATACCACTAGCACTATAAAAGCACTGAAAATGTTGTGAAACACTTGGGTGGCACAGGGCTTCCACTATATTGATTTTGAAGCAATCCGGTGTCGCCGGAACTGCAGGGTAGATATCTCGCGAGGCAGAAATAATATTTATTTCTATTTCGTTTCACGCCTTTAATTCACACAGGCGGTCGAACCGCTCCTCTCACGAAGTCGCTGCGACGATTTAGTCAGATGAATTTTTTCTTCTGGGAATCAAGATGGTTGCTCATGAAGACGAGATCTGTTGCAGGGGCGATTTAACGTTTAGGACATTTAAGTGCTTACTTTATACAATAAGCGACAGCTGAGCTCGTGTTAGTAACGATAACGTAATCTATTCCTGAGACTACATTCTATATTCGGTAAAATAAAAGTGAGATGACAGATGACCGGCGCGCGCTGCAATTTATTACGAAGGTTACCACTACAAAAAATCATAATAGTTGCAATAGCTCAAATCTCTGAAGTGAAGCCAGTTTTAGACATTTAGAGTAATTATGAAAACAATATTTAATGCCCTTTAATCACAATGTAGTTGATGGTAATTACTATAAACGTACGCACGTTAGTATTTATAGTAAATAACTATAAAACGGCAACGTCACGTCTAGACCAGGTTACATTTCAAGATACAACTTGTGTACACTGAATATGGCGTCATAATAAAGGGGGGTCAAGATAATCAATCCCAAAAAAACTTTTATATTAGTCTCTCTCTGTGGACTTTTTGATACACAATTACACACCCATTTTTGCTTTGGTTTTTTTTTTTTAATTACGGAGCTAAACGTTGATGTAATATTTTTTTTAATATTCCTTTCTTACTGTAGAATTTTCACCTCGATGATGTTCACTGAACGTATTATCTGTATTCAAATCCAAAGATTTATCTAACATAAGTCAGTGAGTAAATACGAATTTATGGAAACAAAATTGTTTGTCAAAGTGCGTCTTATTTCAGTGAATCAAATGAAAACAGATGAAGGGTGGACAGGACCCCCAAAGCAGTTTCAAAGGAACGCGAACGGAGCTTTTCAAAACTGTACAAATAACCGGTATTTTATAAGACTTCGTTCGGTGCAATTGGACTTCGAACAATGACATGGTAAGTCAAAAAAAGGCATAAATTAAAGCTAATGAAAATGGATTAAAACGAAGATTAATCAAGTTGTCAATCCAATATTGTGCTTTTCATTATTTGCACTATGTAAATTTGGTACTGTTAAGTTTCAGTAAAGTAAGAGTTAGGTTATGTTTGGTCAGGATAGGCAAGTTGAGTGTACGACTAAACGATGACATGGGTATTAATAACGATACTTCGACGGGACTGTTCGCCGACATGTAATGACTTAATTATGTCCCGTAAAATACAGATAATTTTTATTGTTTTGGATACCTAAATGCATTCGTTAGGTTTTAAATCTACTCTAAGGTCATTGCCATTTTTCTTTTGTTTTTCTGAGCAGCTGAAAACCTGAAACGAATTTTATGGAGCTAAATCTTTCCCCTGTCAACTAAGTTTTAGTCACTTCGGGTGATAACTAGACAGGCGGTTTTTCAATCGAACGGAAATCATACGATCAGAATTTGTTTTAAAAATGCTAAAGAAAAAAATTAAAATTAATATTTGAAGTCTGTTTCTTCAAATAAACGATGAAGTTTTAAACTACAAAAATATCAGATCATAGGCACATGAGGTTGTTTTGAGCAGCCTATAAAGAGATACTTACAAAATTTTGAGCTTTTATGTTTAGTGGTCTTGTCTTAAAATTGCGGAATAGGGATGTTGCCTATTATTTGAAATTGCTTTTATTTTATGGATAGTATATATGAAAAAGAAACATTATTTTTAAATATTACACTATTAATAAAAAATACGTACCTAAATGAAAATTGATTTCAAAAATTGCCGCTAAAACGCTACAAACTGCCACTTGATAATATTTTTACGTCACAAACCGATTAACAAATCTCGCTCGCGTTCTGTCAAAAGTGACACATTTAATTTAGTTAGATACGTCTACTCGTTTATGGGCCAGTGGACTTCATGACTCTTTGATTGATGACCGCTGTCACGGTATAATAGGTATTAATAACGCAATTTAAGAGGAATACTTATGTTCTTAAAAAAAATATTTTAGGTTTGTAAACGATGGTGTCGATTCTATTATGCAATAAAACAAGAAAGGGATGGATGAAAATAAGAGCTGTCAAATTTAGTCAATCTGACACATTCATAATAATAAATATAGTTGACATAATAAAACGTGTACCATAAATTAAAAATATGCAGAATTTAAAGGCGAAACTAATTTGATATCTCTAACTTAGTTTGTAAGTGTCACCGACCTTCTATTCAGCTGTATTTCAGTTAGAGATGCCAATTCTTTAAAGGTCTGCCCAATTTTGTACAGAATGTACGCTTAGTGACATAAAATGCACTAGATTACACTGAATAATATTGCACTCTTAAATTATTTATACAGTTGCCCGGGGAAGAGAATAAAATAACTTTTAATCATAATAAGAAGCACGCCGTTTTGGCGCTCTTGTAAATCATCATCTGCCTAGCCTTTTCCCAAATAATATATGTTGGGGTCGGCTTCCAGTCTAACAGGATGCAGCTGAATACCAGTATTTTACACTCACTCACTCGCACAAGCACTCTAGTAAATAAGCACGAAAAAAAACTGTCAAGTTGACAGGGGAGTACCCCAAAACGCAGAAACGAACGGAATGATATGTGTGAAGTGTCAACGAAAGCAAAACAAAATGACATTTACGAAATGTCAACCCGCGTGACAACCAATTGCAGCGTGTCCCACACCGAGGCGGCTCCAGCCGCTGCCACCACACACTGCCGCGGTGGCGGTGGCGGCCTGAAGCACAATTAGTTGTGGTGTTTGTACTAAAATCGGACGTCAGTCAATATGGCAAACTGATTTTTTTTAACAACGATTTTTTACTCTCCATTGCATTCACGTTTTTCATGTATTTAAACGATATTATTCTATATTTTGTTTTTAATACTATTATTTATATAATCACGTTGTCAAGTAAAAATAATTCTGTATTTGGCGCTATTTTTCCAAGCGATTCACGCGGCCTGTTGTAAACATTCACAACTGACCGCGCGTCGGCCACCGCCAGGGTGCACACACGCTCACACACGCGCGGGGCCGGAGGGGGCGGGGCTTGCGGCCGCGGCCAACCGCGCGTAAGCTGCGTCGTGACCGCGCGTGTGTGAAGTCTCACATACATTGCTAGCGAATACATCTGGCCGCCACCGCGGCCGCCACCGCAGGCCGCGCCTTTGTGGGACACGCTTAAAACGCAATTGTACATGCAAAGTTGCCACATGTTTTAATTGTATAAGGTTATATTTAAATAATTTATTATATAATTAAAAATGATTTATGAATAAAAGTACAATTATTTTCGAATTCCTTCCTCTCTTTTTTTCTCTACGATTTGGTACACGTGTACTTCAAGGCACATATTTGGGTAAAATTATATGGGATATTGTTGATCTCCTTTAGTCTAGTTTGTGAACAAGGGAATCGGCACCATTGTCTTGAATGTGTAAAACCTAACTATACATAAATTTGTATTTATATTACAAATTTATGTATAGTTAGGTTTTACACATCCCTATTAATATTTCTTGAAAATCTTAAAAATGTTTGGTGTTTCCGAGAGACGGTTAACTAAATTTACAAGAATTACAAAAAATAAGGTGTCCGTGTAAGGGTTCGTTTATGGATGCGTTCTGTTTTGCGCTTCTCGAGGTGCATCGCGTGCCGCAGTGCGTCATGCGGCTTTCCGTTCATGTAGAGGCGGGGCCCGAGTCGATGCCCGCAGCATCACACACGCAAATGCAAACATAAAGCAATATGCAGTGTCGTTTACAAAGATGCTGGGCACGAGGTGTTACGATTGCCAGTAATTCCACAAAAACTATGATCATACTGAGATGGTCAAATAAAATAACCAGCCCTACACAAACATTAGCTGAGTGATTGTTAAATAACTCTCGAATTTGATCTTAAAGAAAACAAATTCAACTTTTTATCAATATTAGTTTTAGTCGATTATATTTGCTGTTCGGCCATACTTGGATAGTTACAGGTACCATAGACAAAGTGTGTAAAAGTAATTTCGATACAATCTGTTTTATTCATTGATTAATTAATTAGCTTATCAGACTTTAAATAAAAGATTTTTATAACATTGATCTGTATCATACTTTTTTATGCAGAACTGTAAATTCATAATAGGAAATATAAGATACCGTGCAAAATTGACACACGAGAAACGAAACGTTTTATGGATCAATAAAAAAATATATAACGGTGCGTCTACATTGCTAGCATAAAAAGAAACGTAAACAAGTACAAACAAGTACATCAACGAGTGAATGAAAATGAGGAAATGATTTGAAATTCTCACAATTCCATGATGTTCGCTTTTTAAGTTTTGCAGCACGAGTAGATGCGGTGGGGGTGACAATATTTTATATCTTCTTACTGATATTTTTCACTGGAATACTTATCATCAAATACCTATTTAACTAACCTAACGTTTAAAGGTTGTAAACGTTTTTATTTGTAATTTAATTATGCATGTTATACAAATTACTAAAACATAAATACCTACAGACCAGCAAAGTTTTATACAATGTACGCAATACTTTTTAACGAGTATCACAGACGAAAGGACAATAGTAAGGCGGACATGATCATGTTTTACGAGTTCCTTTTTAAAATACCTTAAGAAACTCATTACGTAGGTAAATTAGATATTCTCGAGTAATAAGCACACTAATAATATACCTAGATGTACCGACAGAGACGTGTTGCGTTTTATCTACACCTACACTAATATTATAAAGAGGAAAATATGTATTTTTATTTGATTGTTTGTTTGCCTACACTTAATATTATAAAGAGGAAAAAAAAATATTTTTGTTTGTTTGTAATGGATAAACTCAAAAACTAAAGGGACCGATTTTAAAAATTCTTTCACCGTCATCTGCGAGTAACATAGGCTATATTTTATTTTATTTTTGCGCGGACGAAGTCGCGGGCAAAAGCTATAATCAGTAAGTTTGTAATGAGGATAATACTCGCTATTGGTCTGTTTAATTATTAATGTTAATTTTGGGACAGAAAAAAATCTTATTTCATGTATTTCTTACAATAAGAATTTCCAAATTTTTAAAATTTGTGAATTTTGTTGTCCGTTTGAATGCAGCCTTATTCGTCTATAAGACAATTTGAACTAGGTACCTATGTTAGTTTTATTCTGCACATGCGCGTAGAAATCGATTAATCTTTTGCTTTGCTGGACGGGCGGAGGTCCACCCACGACTTGCCTGTTGCTGAAGATAAAAAGAATCACACGCGCTAATACACAATAAATAATTATCAGGTATGTCATAAGATAATATACTACAATACTATTAGTAGATAATTTTATATGATCTTGATAATCAAAATTGGTTGAATATTTTGTGAAAGCAACTTTTCTTTTTTGCTATATCCAAAATATTATACTCGTATTTATAATGAGATATTTTCATGAGGTAAAATTCTGTAGGCCATGGCAGAGAGTAACGGCAACGGCAGTGCTGCAGCTTACCTGCACTGTAAAGATAGAAAGTTTAATACGATTTTGAAATTATTATGGCAGTAACCCTGTAAAAATTCATCAATACTTCGCTATTCACTTTTACTGACAGTTAATACATGATGTTCGTGACTGTTCTTGATTATGAACTGACGCATTAGCTATGCATGGGGATTCGAAGGTATCAATTATGTTGAATGAAATGAAGGGAAGTTTGCATAAAACGCGCACTATGTAGACAAGCATAATATAAGTTAGAAGACCTTTATGCTGGCCCTGGTACATAATAATGGCTAACATACATAATAATGGCAAAAAGGAATAAAATAAACCTAATTTGCATGCCTAATTCTTTTTATGTTTTATAACCTTGGTGATCACATTTGTAAACACTTTCTTGATAAATTAGTAGTGATGATTTCTATTATTGATATCATAATTCATCTGTCAAATAGGTACACTGAAAATATTAATAATTCAATTATATAAATGTGCGTACCATGTAGCCATTTATTACTAAGTTATCATGTGTACGACATAAATGAGTATGATGGTTGAAAGTTTTGTCATACTCACTCAAACACTCTGTGATGGCGCGCTATCTTACAAAAAAATCTTTTGCGATATAATAAAATATAAGAGTTGCTTTTATTAGGTATCTCCTTTTGAAACTGCACTAGTTATATACAGACGGGTTACGATCAACTGAATGTGTCCACGCACCATAATAAAACTTGTAGCCATTTCAATATAGGTAGTATTAACATTACTGTTGTTCTTTGTTTACAGTAATGACTTGCAGAGCTACACAGAAAAGGTCGAAAAAGAAGTTCAATATAAGGAAACAACAACGAAACGTCAACCAGAGCATGGGTAAAGACGTTAAACTAACTGAAATGTTTAAAACGATGTCTCTCGAGAATAAATGTCAGCTGAAAGGAAAGCCCGTAAAAAATCAAGGGCGAAATCCAGAGGTTCCGGAAGCGGGAGGTTCCGCTAGCCCAAATCCACCGTTAAGTTATCAGCCGTGCAGATGGAACATACACTGTTGTCATGCTGCATAGATATGCGTTCTGTGTAATCATGTGTGTGAATTTTGTTTATAGTTGTGTCCAGTGTATTTTTTTCGCTCGAATATATTATTATTATGTTATTAATTGCAACTTTTATATGTTAAATTATCAATGTTCAATGTCCAATGTGTATTCTTTTTATTAAACATTTCTTTTACTAATTGTATACTGTGATGTAAATGTTGTAGAAATAATATATAACTCGTTCTGGTATTTCAAGGGAGTCAAGATGCATTTTACAAATTAATGAGTCAACTTCAACCAACAATTGTTGATATAAGCTGTTGCAAATTTATGTATTATTTTATTGATAAGTTATTATAAGTTTACATAATATATAACGAACTATCCGATACAATAATAACGTGTCACTGTACTTCATTTTGAAATACGTCAAAACGCAGTTGACTGTACATTAATATATTTGTTAAGTTTATATAATTAGGTTAAGATGAAATGTATAGTTGTTTGTTTTCCAAATAAATTAAATAAAATAATTATGAAAATTTAAAATATTTGTCACGCGTAAACTAGATTAATTTTTATCATAAAGAAGTATACACTCACACTTATCCTATCCTATATTGTATCAAATGCAAAATAAAATAGTACTTGAGAAAAAATTGTACAAAAACGAACACATACAAATTTTTACTATTATTTTTGTATCTACTTAAAAGTCATAATGTCATTGTCACACTACAGGGCGAAGGGCAAGGTAGATTAGTGATTTCAAACTTTATATTAATCGTCAAGTCTCCTCACTATGTTTTCCTTTATCTATGATAGTGATGTCCAAGATTAACTTCAAAAGTATGTACATTTGAATTGAAAAACTCACATTGGTACTTGTCTGGTATCGTCTTAATCACCGGAGCCATCACGGCACTTCATCTAGATAACTCATTGCAAATCGTTGTTTATTGTAACCTCAAAGCGATTCAGTACGTACGTTATTTCGCAATAAAATTTTCGAAATGAAAAGTTTTATAACTGATTCAATTTTCAAGACATTCATGATTAGGGGACGAGTAGTTACTGCTAGACATATAATCATTGATTTCGGCTTTATTTAGGTATATAAACTTCATTGTATACGTTATTTTACTTTCAGAAATGGATGAACTGCCATGGAACGATGCACCACAGAACGACATGATGATCTACTACAAGGAAGACTTGCACAAATAATGTTGAGTATTCCCATCAATAACGTTTTGAGAATATACATAGACATGCACAAAGTAAACATGCAAGATTACCATCGTCCTCTTCAGCTTAGTTAATGAATTGTAATGTTTTTTTAAAAATTAATTTTGTATTTTTTCACACTTTTTATATAATTTTTAAAGTCATGTATAAAGTTAAACATATTTGTAAAAATTTTACTAGTTAAACATATATTATTCCTTAAATTACCAAGTCATACTAATAAAGAAATCCCAGCCTATTTCAGCTCGTTGGGCCAATTCATTATTATTTTTTTACAATAATAAAAAAGTACTACTAACTATAACTTAATTAGTGTTGCGTATTGTTAAATTGTTCTTGTTTTTTCATGTGTATCTATGAAAGTAACTATAAAACATAAATTTATTTCATTATGTTAATTTTATTGTATAGCACTTAAGACTGATGTTTGAATGTTTGAAGAAATAAATTGCGTTTTATGTTTTTTTCAAGATCATCCCGTAAACACATAGAAATCTAGCAGAGCCACGGCTATAAATCTTGGTAAGTAATTACCATAATGATGGTACTTCTTGACTTATGTTTTATCTCTATATTTCCATTAAGGTGGCAACAGAACTGTGACGTATACAAAATATACACATATTTAACTGTATTTCCTATTTATATTACGGGCTTTTGTACCATCAGGTAATTGCTTGAAGACAAAACGTTACTAGGAAATCATTTTCTTTAATATCAGTTAGTAGTCAGGCAATAGTATGTTATACACAGTAGAATGTCCTTTCAATTGAGGATAAATATATAATTAGGAAGTTGGATATCTCATCTTAAGTATGATTGGGGAAAACATATTTCTTCAATAAAAATGAGTCTTTACAAACAGGATAAACATCTCGGCAAACATCTCGTTTTTTGACCTGATAATGACGTAATTATATCTGTATATTATCTGAGCTCATCAATTGCTTCCTTATATTGTTTGTGATAAGCCGGTAGTTCATTTATTTCAAATATAATAAATTGCTAATGAACCATAAAGGTTGATTTGAGATGGCGCAGGAAAAGAAAAACAGGAAGTAGATGCCAACAGGTGCTTGCGACATTACTAGGGACTGTGTTTATTACAAATAAAACTAGTTTACTTCATAATCAGACGACTAGTGCGGTCAGACAGGACAGGTTTGGGTCAGTACTAAAATGATCATACCTAATGGCAGGAAGAACATGCGACTCTCGACTTAGTTAAGGGTCTTTTTCTCCCAGTTATAATAAAACTAGGTCAGTAGGTATTCCATCAAGTAAGAAAGAGAAACGCGATATATCTGTTCGTCTCTTACAGAAATATCTCCCTGTTACACGATTAAAATTATGAATTTGACGCAATGGACGAGACATGTCATAAATAATTTGGTTCGGATCTCAAAATATATGATGAAGCATTGGCTTATTTATAATATCTACACACTGTATTGTGATTCATGGGATAAAGGATCATAAATCATGGAGTAAGGGATATTTTACGTACAATTTATTTGCCTTTGTTCATTGTGTGTCGTGTGTATTTCGGTACACAGACAACGTTTCCGTCAGATTAGATATTATATTTTTTAATCGCTACATCAATTTTAAGTCTTTGTGTCGTAAATTTCGTGGATTAGCTTCTGTTCGCGACTTAAAAATATTGTTTGTAATTTGATTAGTACTTCCAGAGGTAACCCCATAAAACAAAATAAATAAATAAAAAGAACAGACAAACTTTCATTATTTCTAATATAGATTAGTTATTTCATAATTTCACGTTTTTATAAACGTCGGTCTTGTAGCGATTGGGGCGCCAAGCGCATATTTTTTAGGATATCTGTGGTCAATAGAGTCAATATAGGTACAACCAATGTGGAGACTCGACAGAGGGTTACACTTTGCTGAAGTGAGAGTTAGTTCACATAATATTTAAAGACACAGAGTTAGTAATTCAATGTTTTGTGATAAGATTGGCAAACCAATAGTTTAGTTTTTCATTTGAGGTAAGTTTTGACAAAAAAGGTTTGTGATTGAGGCAATACGTGAATATTCCTCAAGTACCAAGACCCACCCATTGGAGGAAGCCAAGTAAGTAGTTTGTGTAGTTAAAATATACTAGATCCATTATTAGTTTGTTGTTTATTCTTGCAATACTTGCTATAAAGTATCACATCGTAAGAAGTAAGTAGTCAATTTTAGTGCAAGACAATTGATTCGCAAGTTAATGTATCACTGTCCCTAAGCGTGATTGCGCTATTGCGTCACATCTGCCGAAACAAGGCGCTAGAACTTTAGCGTGGCTATGCTTGCAGTACTTTATAAATTATACGAGCTATTGAAATCTAGCCGAAATTACGTTGAATTTTGACGTTATCATAAAAAAAGACGGTCGAGGTGCAGATATCTTCTGCTAAATAAGTACCCTGGCATATTGTATTGGATTTTCGACATGGTTTGTCATACACAACTAAATATGTGTAAACGTACATTCGTGACGCCTTAGTGTAGTTTATGGAAAATACCTTTCTTTGCTCAGAGCACAGAATAAAAGGACATCATAGCACCTCTGTCATTCCGTCGCCCGTGGATTAAAAATCCTGTTATAGCGGTGGGGGCTTGTCTGGCAGGTGCCAGACAAGCCCCCACCGCTATAACAGGATTTTCAGGATCTAGCCGTCGCTTATATTCGTGCATATCTGTGCATAAATATAATTGATGGCTAGATCAAGTTTAGAATATGTTTTTACATAATATTAATGTAATATTAGTCCCCGTCTTTATCTAAATTTCTATAAATAGTTTGTGATAAAGGTATTTTTTTATATCTGTCTGTATGTTCACACAGTTCTTTTAAACCTCTATGGGTTAAGCTCTTCACAGATCTAACTATATTATGTATATTAGCACATTGTGCTAGATCTTATACTATAGCAAACCTAAAGTATATAAAGCCAAATATATATTTTAGCCCTCATTAAGTCTGCGGTACATTCGTAAAAATACTTTTATAGCATTTATTCCCGCGATAACAACAAGTACATAATATTAATATGGCTTGCTATATCTATCCAAACGTACGTATCCCACGGTAACCGTATTTTTTTTCGGGACTATAATATATATTACAGCTACGTCTGTGATGGGCCTTGTATAGATTTCACCATAAGTTGTAGAATTTATTCTGTGCATCATAAATTAATTATTAACTTGCATAAAACCATAATTACATACCTTCCGAATAAGCATAAAAACCAAAAGTGTGCAGTGTATAAGCGATAAAACTAACGTTGATATTTTAAAGATTAAGATTTCAGTGCAACATTGAGCCTGTTACAGTGGCAGTGTACAATGAAGCATATCATGTTTACATAAAATAAAGTCGTGTTACATTCACACCTTTTATAACTCAAGAACACCTGGATCGATTTTAATAATCTATGATTTGTTGGATTCGTCTAATCCGAGAACAGCAGAATAACTATTGAAACATGTGAAATATATTTATTAATTGTATTGCTTTCAACTGTTTTTTTTTTACATTTCAGGTGAAAGTTTGTGCAGTACTTACTACTACCCAAAAGAATGGAGGCACCAGAACCCGACAACCGGTCGTTTTGGCAGCGATCGATCGCATTTTTAGTAGATCTGAGGTAAATAATACAGGTCCTATCTAAAAAACACCATTTTAATAACTAATTTACTTGTGACGTCGGAAGTCGAAAATCGGTTTATCGACACAGTTCAATGCAAATATCTATCGGGTGTCCGGTAAAGAATGGATTATCTTGAAATGGGTGATAGTAGAACTAATGGCGATTCAGAAAAAAAATACATTAAAAAATAAAAACAAGTAGTACCAAAGATATGATTAATTTAATAATATTCATTGTTTTTTGTTACCTTATTTTACATTCTTGTACACCACGACCACGAATTAATGAATTCCGTCGGTTTTTTATTGTTAACGTAATTTACGTTAACTAAGCTATTAGATAAGTAATCAAAAGTAGGACTGCTATTACACGGTTTTGAAAAAAAACAACTTAAAGTATGTTATTTTGGAAAAAATTGTGAAAAAAATTCTTTTTGAAAAAGTTTAAGCGTCTGTAGTTTAAAAAAATGTATCGAAACACAAGTGGCCAATAATTTTAAAAACTTATGTGTTTATAGCCAATTTCAAAATGGTATGATTCAGTTTTGTAACTAATGTAAATAGTGAATTATTGCTATTCGTTTTCAAAAGGAGCGGAATTTGGTTAAACAACAAAGTTTGCAATATTGTAACAAATTTGAACATTAGATGAACCTGACCATCAGGGTTTAAATAAAAAGATTTGTAGACGATAGTAATTAATAGGAAAGCTTGGTTAACCTGTAATGCGACTTGCGGGATGTGATATGATGAAAATATGGTGTGACCGTGTTTATTTTTTATTTTTTAAGGAAAATTATTACGCGAAGACGATCCTTGAAAGACTTAGGTAGCCGTGTCGAGTCAACCACATCAAAAATAAGCGATCGACGTGATATACGACTACTTAGGAGAGCATTTATTCTAATATGTAGGGTCTGAATCAGAGTGGGTGGCAGACAATTTACAACGAATGTAATTTACAACGAATACAGTCTTAACATCACGCCTGTAATCCCCGAAGGGCAGAGGTGTAGCCACATTTCACCAGTTATAACACTTTACCCAATAACACTGCTCGACCTGGCAATCGAACCCAAAACCTCATGCTTAGCAGTCAAAAACAGTGTCATTAATATCAAATGCTGTTTTTTATTAAACCCCAATGACCAGATACATTTAATGTAAATAAATATTCTAATATCTCAATCTTTGTTGTTTACCCAAATTTCGCTCCTTTTGAAAACGAATAGCAATAATTCACTATTTATATTAGGTACAAAACTGAATCATACCATTTTGAAATCGGCTATAAACACATAATCTTATAAAATTATTGGCCACTTGTGTTTCGATACATCTTTTTTAAGCTACGGACGTTTAAACTTGCTCAAAAAGAAAATTGTTCACGATTTTTTTCAAAAGAACATAGTTCAAGTTGTTTTTTTTTCAAAACCGTTTAATAGCAGTCCTATTTTTGATTACTTATCTATCAGCTTAGTTAACGTAAATTACGTTAACAATAAAAAACCGACAGAATTCATTAATTCGTGGTCGTGGTGTACAAGAATGTAAAAAAAGGTCACAAAAAACAACGAATCTTATTAAATGAATCATATCTTTGGTACTACTTGTTTTTTTTTTTATTTGTATTTTTTTCCAGATTAGTCATTAGTTCTACCATGACCCATTTCAAGATAATCCATTGAAAACCGGACACCCTGTATACAAATCTATTTTAGCTTCTATAGCAATTTATAGTTTGGACTGGACTGCTAACTAAAATATGTAATTTGATTAAGACCGTTATCAGTGTATTTAATGGGAGGGCTTCCGTTATTAAATAATGAATTCCACATATTCCAGGTGGAGATTGTCCCGTTATTTGATTCGGTTGATCTGGCGATGCACGTATGCAGAAGGCAGCCTCGACGAAGACGACGATGTTCCATTATCAGAAAGAAACCACGGCCTGTAAGAAGGTAGTACAACTTGCCAGAGTTCACTTTCCACGGAACGCTTTAGAAAAACTTACGTACGTAAATAAATCAATCGTAATGATTTATTTTATAACGTAAGTTTTTTAAACCGTATTTTTGTATCTTATAAATAAGTACAGGAATATACCGTATAGTTTATTTATTCTTGATATTAAAACGAAACTCTCAAAATGTAGCTACGCCCATTCCATTAACTTATGCATAATTAAATTTGGAACAGAAATAAATTAAATAAATCTATAGCTTTGTCCAAAAACTGAAACTATGCATGTGATGATAACTCTTGCTCTTTTTTGAATCTGCTGCTTGGAAATGCCTTCCAAATATGGTTATTCTAGAACGTCAAAAATATTTGGTCAGATTAAACGATTGAAGCTTCCTTATTCCTGTGATAAGCGGAAAAATGTTCGTATGATAAGTAAGATAAGTGTAAAAGTAATCCGCGAAAATAATATCAATGCATACGCACAAATAAATAAAGGAAAGGAAATAAAATTTACGAAAATATATGACCGCGTCAAGTACGACAACGTATGCGTATACAAAGAATGTCGAGATTGAAAGCCTTGCCGTGTAGAGGGACTACATCCTCGGGTTCCAGGGTATGTCTGACTGTTACATGCCACCTAGGCAATAAAAGAAACCAGAATTAGTGCAGTGGTGCAGCATTACATCAAGCCGACCGACAGAGGTCATCGCAAAGTTAAGTGCCGTTACTTCGTTGAAAATCCATATTACAATCCATATCCATAATCAAAAAATCCATAATCATGTCCATATTCTTGGCTGATATTATTAAACAATAATAATACCAGCTTATTGTACCCCACTCCAGGGCAACGGCCTCTTTTCATACGTAAAAGGCATGAGCATTGATCACCACGCTTGCTCACGACGGATTAGCTATATCCAAGTTACATAACATAACATAACATCACGCCTGTAATTTTCGAAGGTTTAAACCCACATTTCGCCAGTTATATAAGTCCAACTTATATTTATAACTAATTCCAGGTTTCTACACGATATTTTCTTTGACCAACGTCAGTGATATCCTATCTATACTTAGACAGTACATAAGTAATTATGAATTGAAACAAGCAACTATAATTAAAAAATTAAAAAACACGACTGCCAAAATTGCACATATTTGTACTTTGTTTACTCAGTAGTTTTTTTTACGACGTTTTTTATTTTCAGAGTTATATATTTTTTAAATCTACTTGTCAAATTCTTGACGATAAACATAAACACGGCCAGATTCATTAAAAAAAATATTTGAGGCTGGTATTAATTTACGTTTTAAAGTGACCACACAGGATTCTTTTTATTTTTAACTAGCCTATGTTACTCGGAACGATGCAAGGATTGTAACGAGACCCCATACATCTAAATCGGTTCAGGCGTTCAAAAGTTATGGTGGAATAAAGAACATCACATACATACATACATACATACATACATACATACATTAACCCTGAACACATAACACTCCTTTTTTGGGGCAGTCGTGTAAAAATAGTGCACACCGAACGCGCAAGCTCATGCTGAAGGCGACTGGGCCATCAAGACGTAACATGCTCTATTAAATATAGAGCATCGCAAATAACGTAATTTTATTCTACTTCTTTATAAATTTCATACATTTCAACTTTTACCAAGTCATTAACGTAAATTGCTTATATGTTGTCCTTCAGACTATTAGGTATTACTAGAATTGTTATTTACACTAATAATACAAAGAGGAAAGATTTGTATTTTAGTATATTTGCAACAAATTAGCTCAAAAACGATTGGACAGATTTCTTTAAAGTTCTTTCACCATTAGAATGCTACATTATTCCTAAGTAACATAAGCTATATTTATATTAAAAAATAATCAGAATAGCCTAAGTTAAACATTAATGATCCAGAAGTTAGTCCTTATTTAACCTGCAAAGCCCGGGCTGACTTACCGGTAAGTCGGCCACGGTAATAGAAAATCAATTATTGTATCTCATTACGTGGAAAGCGCATTCGGTGGAAATTAATAAACCCATAAATGACATTAATACGACAATAATAATAAATGAACAATTAAACATTATTTCTCACCACAATATAACTACGTTACATAAGTATCAATACACGTTCCCAGCACGGTCATCATGATATGTAATAATATGACACTCTGCCCACCACCACTACCACACACATGCCATTGTATGGTGTAGTGGGCAGACTCTAAGACTAAAATATTATCATTATGGCCCTTCTTAGACGAACACAAGTCAATTCTTGTCGATGGAAGAAAATTGATGTTGTGCAGATTCAATCACAAAGAAGCATCCCATTTTACATCATGCATGATGCTTCATGCTGATGCTTTCAATATTTAGTTTAGGCATCATAAGTGGTTGATTAAATTATGTTTGAAAAAGGGACACATAAACAATTTGCATGCGTTCTGCAAGTGTTGCTTGTATTTGTAAGAGAAATAGTGTGGCTCATTAATCGTAGGCAATAAGTACGAAGTACTGTCAATAATTGACGGACATTATTCATAAAGAACGGTCAATTGAATAATTTTATCATAATGCCCACTTATATTTGATATTTTTCAAGCTCTCTGAGCATTATGAATAATGCCCTATTTGTCACTTCTTGGTTCATAACATATTCACATCGAAGCTATAATATGACTTAATGAAGGAGGCATTTGTAATGACACTATTAAATTTTATGATAAATTATGGCCTGTCGGGACGAGTTAAAAAAAATATTCAGCGAAAAGGGTTAAAGTTGCTTTTGCCACAAAAGAAATATAAGGGCAGTCACGAGTCTTTGAATTGTCTGATTTTGTAAGTCAGTAAACAAAATAATTCTATTTTATTTCGGCTCATTTCAGTGACACGCGGGAAGCCGGGGCTAGATTGGCCACCACAAATCTTGTCCTCTCTTTCATCTAACTTTGACTACTTCCTCCTCTCCGCAGGGCGCTTCAACATTGGGAGACTGTTGACTCTTTACCGAAACCAGATCTAGCAGATGTCAAAGACTGTCACGTGCACCTCAAAGAGCTGTCAGCACAGGGACGTCCCCAACGGGGCCAAACGCCTGCCGGGGTTGCGGGAGATCTTAACAGGATACCGTGGCCTCGGAACGTAAAGGGCACCAAAAGGAACCGGGTGGTATATAGTCTGTAAAAGTCTAATAGTCCCTTCCGCCCCACCTAGGGCGGAAGGACTCATTTGATGATTTTTACTACCATAAAAAAAGGGACAGACACATACGCTGCAATGAACAGTTAAAGACAATTTGGATTTTGGTCAGCAGAATGAGTAACCGAGTTGCAGCAACCGATAAAGTGGCGACGAAATACGTCAAGACCGGATATTGGAGATGTGGTGCTGTTAGCAGAGGACAACATACTTACGCATGCTTGATAATTAGGCCGCGTTCTTTATCTTTTAAAAGAATCTAACGAAAAATCCTGAGTTGTAGACATTCTTACCAACAAGGGCTGCGTAAGACATTCCCTAGTTCGTCTCTGCAAAATTCCTACGACAGAAGAACTTAAAGATTGTTGAAATTGATATAACAATGGTTGTGAAGATGTACAGGCTTAAATCCTTCAGTTCCTAATACCTGAGCAATATAATTCATGCAAGATCTTTTAATAATTAATTAACATTTATTAGACAAAGATGATCTGTAATTAAAATTATTACAAGATTTTGGAATATTATTCGACTCGCTATTTTTGGAACCTTGGTTTGGCAACTGTTTATCCCC
The DNA here is from genome assembly GCA_949774945.1 of Hoplodrina ambigua. Taxonomy (NCBI): domain Eukaryota; kingdom Metazoa; phylum Arthropoda; class Insecta; order Lepidoptera; family Noctuidae; genus Hoplodrina; species Hoplodrina ambigua. The sequence continues at coordinate 5,553,487 of OX458963.1, forward strand.
AATATATATGTTTTTCTTTTAAAACCAAATTCTAATTAACCGAGTACCTACACATAATAAAGTCCTGGCTTGACAAAAATCAATAATTGGACTTTTGACATACATTTATGTTAAAACGTTTAAAGAGGCGAAATACAAAAAAAAAAAAACAGTCAAAACCAAATGTTAGCTAACATAATGTTTGCAATGTTAAGATGAATTAAAATATCACATGGTTATTCACATTACAGATGGAGATGGAAGGGAATTCGAGAGGCGTCAAAAAGGCGTCGTCGTGTAATGCAACGAAATGTAAATTGGCATGTGTATTAGCATCGCATATTATTATGGCAAACAAACGATGCGAGTACATATGCCATCTTATACTTCATTGCTGCTCAGCATACCTACTATCAAGAGAATAATAATTATGACTAAACTGTTGAGAAGACCACATGAACATATTCTTCTAAAATTCATCGACGTCACAGTAGCAAGGAGTCAATGAGTAGAGCGGTGGTGAAGCAGGATGAATGAAATTACCTGGTGCGTCATTGCTCTGCTCGAAGCACTTGTTGCAAACAATTAGTCTGCTGTTCCAATGTACAGTTCATCACAGGGCGTACCGTGAAATGCTCTGCCTACTTAACAAAATTTTATTGTGCTCGAATTATGTATGTTTTTAATTCAATTGTGATAAAATAAAAAGAAATGATGGTCTACGTAGTTGATGGACGATATATTTCATGAGTTTATTTCATAGTTGTTGTTGTATCTGTTAAATGTAGCAAGCTTCTTACAATAATATCAACTAGGCGTAATGATTGTGTAATTGTTGTTTATTTATGTTGTCTCTGTCAGCAATTATATTATATCTGTAATTCTTCAAATTTCTGGATGCCAAGCCATTTCTTTGGAATGTTTTACTATAAAATTTACGTGACTCATGAAACAGAACAAAAATCAAAGATTGTTAAAAGATTTGATAACACATTAGCCTTTTACTTATACACGTACTTAAAGTAATGATTAATTTGAAATGTAATTAAATTTAAGTGTATCTTAACAGTAGGCAACGTCGATAGATATTTTCAGGTAGGTATAATTGTTTGTATAATTTGGATATTGATACAATAATAATTTGTATGCTGATTTTAATAATTATGTTCATAATTATGATGGTTGTTTTTTTATGAAGGTTATTTCATGTGTATACAAATATTATATATAGCTATTTTTGAGATTATAGGTGTTTTATGATGTTTCAACGTAATCAGTAAGTACTTATCCTCAATGTACCGGTGTTGTGACTCCTGTGGTAATTTTGATATGTGTCCAATGTTTATAGAATTAATTATACTTGATGTTACGATGTAAAATATACATTCTTCCAAATTTCACATACGTCACATAACATCACGCAGGTAATTCTAAGGGTTAGCCAGAGATGTACCCATTAGTATACCCACATTTCACCAGTTATTTTTAAGTCCCATGTAATAGGGGCGAACCTATTGCCATCAACCGGGCACAACTATAGACTCCGAGGCTGCTACTGAGAAATCCTTGATAGAAAAACCCAGTAATACTTTGCCCGACCTGGGAATCAAACCCAAGACCTGACCACTAGACCAAGGTCCTAAACCAAGGCGGTCTCACATACCTCTTATTATTATTTAGTACTATTTAATTGGCGTTTATGATTTCATTTTATACACACCTACTTAGTTATGTTTTATATAGCGCCAAATAATCTGTCTATCTATAATATCTATATAATAATTGTGTATTAACTGTTAACATCGGTGTTTTACTGTGACAAATAAATGTAACAAACCATAATTGAGTATTTGATTTTCGACGACTGCATTATTGCTATCGAGTACAATTTTATTACGATAAAAAGTTATGACCTCAATATTCTACTGTCACAACGTGAGTCGAAAACCACGTGACTTAGAAATTGGGTCATGATGCAATGGTTTTAGGGATTAGAAAAATGTATAAAGAAATAAATAAATAAATAAATATCTTGGGACAACTCACACACGGCTATCTGATCCCAAGCTAAGCAGAGCTTGTGTTATGGTAACCAGACAACTGATATACATACTTATATAGTTTATAAATACATACATATTATAGATAAATCACACCCAGACACAGAACTAACAATCATGCTCATCACACAAAGTTTGTCCTGGGTGGGAATCGAACCCACGACCTCCGGCTTAGCAGTCAGGGCCACTAACCACTAGACCAACAGGCCCGTCAAATGGTGCCTTTATATACATTTCTTAGTTTTATCGTGCTGGAAGTTGCCAGGACCTGAGGAATAGTGGTCTAGATTATACAATAGGTGTTACATTTGAATTAATCAAGGCAGACCATACTTGCATGAAATATATTTCAATAGAAATTTCGGCATTTAGTGTATTTTATTTTCTACTGATAAACTACTCAAAGAGACTGGATTTTTGAGTGTACGCAAACTATATTTAATGGCTGTGGCATTTAGACACCACAAAAACGCCTACAGCTGCATAACCTATCCCAAACTGCGGTCTCTTAGGAATGCAAACAAGCCCAAATGGAATTTTAACCAAAATGTAGACTCCTATTTGGTCGCAGATGTTTTGACTGCATTCCTTATATCTACGGCAAGCTTAACAATGAAATCGCTATATTACACATGACAAGAATTAAATTTAAAAAACATCTTTTTGAATTTTTAACAGCAATGGACTATGGGTATGGAGAACTTCTTAAATCCATGAGCTCAACACACTACATCCATAACACAACAACATAAAGGTAGTTACGACCAAAATAATTTATTGCATTGTTTTAAATTTTTTTTGGTTATATATTTGGTTAAACTCGCTCAATCAGTACACTACATACATACACTATATATCTACACACGTAACACATTTAAAATAAGGAACTTACTATCTTTTTTTTATTTTATTCTATTCCTTAAAAGTGCTTTATTTTTTGTCGCCTCTAAAATTGTAGGATGAAGGAGACTAGCCTCCACGACACACGACACACACGACTCCAGTCTCCACACTAGGATCCCCATCCTAGTGTGGAGTACTACAGTAGTAACGGTACGGTTAGCTTTCCATCCAGCATCAAATGGTTTAGTAGAAAGATTTAATGAAACGTTAACACAAATGCTATCTATGTATGTTTCTGCTGATCAGAGAAATAGGTGTAGTTATGTTCCGTTAGTTTGTTATGCCTATAATACTAGCAAACAATCTAGCACTAAATTTTCACCTCACATGTTAATATATGCTAATCCATGTTTAAGACTAATATGATTGTCAACAATGATAGTCATGAGTCAATATTTAAATGCTCAGAAAACGCTTACAAGAAATCTAAAGGAGTCATGTGCACAGAACCTGATGCCCAGAGCCACTGGACTAATTGTCAAGAGTGCAATGACCGCGTTAACTCCCGCTCCCAAACCGCTCCCAAACCTGCGAAGAGGAACTTAAAGACTTGATCATTGAAGAAATCAAGTTTAATGACAGGGCATAGCCTTTGCAAAGAGTACTTGATAAGTACTAGTGGTATAGTTGGTGATTTTAAGATTGTTTTTTTTTTTATTATGATTTCTTTTTATCTCATAGAGTTGTCGCTTAAGAGTGGGTACGTAATACGGTAGTTACAACTACTATGACTTTTGCTTTCTTCTAACTAAAAAAATATTCGATACAGTCAAAGACATGGATGTTGAATTCTTTTATTTATATTTATGCATATAACTTTATTTCATTTTTATTTTTAGCTTGTATAACCCACTAGATGTAGATGTGGACTTGCCATTTCATAGGGTATGGGAATCCGTAGCGAACTTTAAGAGAGCTTTATATGACTGCGATTACGTTTCGAAAGAGTATCACATTAATTAAATATTATTTTATTGGAAGATCTAAATTACTTGTACCTATGTCGTGAGTTAGGCCATCTCTCCACAGACATATCACTAGGTTTCTCCCTATGAGGTAAAGACTTCGTAATAGGTTTAGGTAGGCACATATTGTCTGAGAGTTGTAGATAGGATGAATAACGTCTTTCGTGACGCAGAGCTTGTACAATCCTTCTATTCAAGCGCAGGCGTAGCTCATGTCAAGGTTGCTTACTAAAGCAAGCTGGCTGAAAGATTTCTATTATAAACTCTCTGACAAATCATTATTCATATCTAGAATTAAAATAAAATAAACGAATAGTTTCTTATATGATGACAATTGTTTGGTCATTAGCTCAGCTGGGAGCAGTAGAGTCATAAGCTATTTCAATACAAGTATAAATCCGATCGTTCGTTTCACTAAGTATATTTGTGCAAGTAACCCCTAAAGTGGATTTCGGTACCTCAGTCACGTCCTACTAGACCACAGTACCTATAAAGTGTATACCTAGTTGTAAGATGTATACCCATTTAGTTTTTTTTTTAGATAATAATGTTTCATTAGTTTCAAATGTGTTAAGATTACAGTATTGTTGTCCTTACATCTTCATTGAATATACCTATATAGTTACGATGTTTATAACCCTGACCACGCAGCCTGGATCCTGTCTCCCTGTGTGCGCTATCCCTGTATCTATGCGATTAAACCAATACCGATTTACATAACTAAGCGGTAGCGGCTTCTGTTGGTAGATAAGGTTACGCAAATTAAATGTCTTTAATTTTTATATCTATTGAGTTTGTTCTCATAAATTCTCATATGACATAAGAACGGATGCTGTGCTTGATCTGATGGAGGTGACGTGGGTAAGGCATTTTATGGTGTGCGTTTAAACAATCCAAGCTACACAGATGAGATGGTATGTAGGTCGGTGTGCTCCGCAAACTATTGGTTTGTGAGTCATGGGCCAAATAAAAATATATGGTTTTTAAGTCCGGCATCAAATCCCTTTATTGTATTGAAGGGTGTAAAGTTCTACAGGGTTTCCTTGATGATGGACGAAATGAAAAACCATACAGATATGGAGACGGAACGGAGCATTGTTGGTTCAGCTACACCCAAAAGGAATACAATGCTCTCCGGATCCAGTACAACAAAGCATTAAGAGTGCCATGCAATGTATCACAACTTTGCAGAAACATTGAACTTGAAATATTTAGCACACGAAACTTAAAATAGAGACAAACCGGATTTATTAAGCAACGGACACACTGATACTATTTTATAATTAACTATATCATAACTAACTAACATAATACACCGAAGGAATTTAATTGTGTTAGCACACATAGTACTGTCTGTATATACTAGATTTTGCCTGCGTTCCTTTTCTAACGCATTACTACTTTGTTTTTATTATGAAATACCCTAGCCCTTATATAGCACCTAGGAATAACCTAGCTTCCTATAAAGTAAGTATTTTTAAATCAGACTACTAATATCTGAGATTGGCTCGGTCAAACAAATAGCGAATATACACCACAACTCAGAGCTTCATAATATTAGTGTAGATTTTTAAAAATAAATCGTGAATCTGTTTTTGTTTCCAAGATTTATTTACATGTTTTGTGCAGTTCATTGTTTACTAAGAACGATAGCCTTGTTCATAGCGCCACTATAACAATACAGCATGTCATCATTGAGTAGGTACCTACTTACTTATGCTATATTTTAAGATGATGTCACAAACTGTTTTGACCACTGAATTGGCCGTACAGACACGATATAGACTGCTGAAAGTTATATCAAACCAACAAAAATATTATCATCCGACCGCAACGAACATAAAAAGTTTCTCATTAAAGCCTATCATTCATAATACCTTACAAAACTAAAACTTGTAAACAAACTCGCCACGAATTTATCTTACAAAAATAATATGGCTTTACGACATGATTATTTTGTACAGCTGCCGCAAAAAGCTTCCCCCGTGCTCGATAGATGGCCCTCATCGATTTAAAAGCAAGCTATGGTTTCGTTCACACGATTTCATTAGGGTGCCGCGCGTTCCGACTGTCCGTATAGTATAAGTTAGATGTAAGGTGTGTAGATTGTAAGATAGGAACACTACTAGTTCAGTCTCAACCTTACAAAAAAGAGGTTAGTTTAAAATTTTTGACAGTCCAGTAAAATGGACTTATAATACTGTAAAATAAACCTACTTAAATTCAACAAAACAGGCCAAAGCGGACTTATGGCTTGGGCATTCTGTACCAGTCAAACAAAGGTGGTGAATAGATAGTTAAATAAGCTGAGAGACGAATAATCGTAGGAGTAGGAGTAAAAGTAGGACTGCTATTACAAGGTTAAAAAAATTGAATTATGTACTTTTGAAAAAAATCGTGATTTTTCTTTCTTAACAAAGTTAAAAAAATGTATCGAAACATAAGTGGCCAATAATTTTATAAGATTATGTGCTAATAGCCGATTTCAAAATGGTATGATTGATTATTGCACCTTATGTACATAGTGAATTATTGCCATTCGTTTTCGAAAAGAGAAATAATAAAGAAATCTCAGTAAGGAACCTTAAACTTGGCCCGACTTTGTCTAGATTTAATTACTTTTTAGAGATAAACAAGCAGCTCTATCGAGACTTAGCTAGTAAAATAGTTTAGGCAAAAATTATAGGTCATGCAATTACCTATACCAATCGCATTTATACTTTTTTCCTAAGAAAAGCCATTTCTGAGATATGACTTTTCAAAAAGTTGCATTCTCCTTAGGAGCGTTTAGACCTATGTGCCTATCCTGCTTATGTATAGGAAGTTTATTTTGATAAGGAGTAATGACATGTGTGAAATAAATGCGTTTAAATGAAGTCCTAAAAAAATACAAGATTTTTAAATAAAAAAATGGTTGTTGTCCTTAACACGAATTAGATTGGTATTGTATTTTGCGGACTTTTTGTAGATATTTTTAAGGTCTTTAATTAATTAGAACATTTTATGGTTCTGTCTTTTATAGTTTAGGCGGCGTACGCCAAATAAAGAATTTTGGACCCCTAAATTTTCTAAAATAAAATATAGGCTATGTTACTCGTAGATAATGTAGCTTTCAAAATCGGTCCAGTAGTTTTAGAGTTTATCCATTACAAACAAACAAACACTAATAAATCTACACTAATAATAAAATATTATAACAGACCCGCATGACGAGAACCTCGTTAAGGCTGAGAAAGATAAACAAATGAAGTATCTTGACTTGGCTCGCGTGGTTGTCGACATGTGGGATGTGAGTACAGCAATCACTCTGCCGATAGTCGTGACGGCCAATGGCATAACAGCCAAGAGCCTCGACCAACACCTTAGGAGGCTCTCGTTGGGCGGTTGGATCAAGGGCTTGATTCAGAAAGCGGTACTCTTGGACACGTCGCGTATTATTAGGAGATTCCTTTCTCAGGAGCCCTGATCACCGGTGGCTTGGACCCTGTTCCCGACGCCGGTGGGATACTATTTTTTATATTTTTAAAAGTTTTTATATGTTTTTTATAATAATATTTAAAAATGTAATTATATATGTATAGTAAATAAATAAATGGAAAATATTATATAATAAAATTGTATTAATAGTGAAGATTAAAAAAAAACTACTTACTAGATCTCGTTCAACCAATTTTCGTTGGAATTTTACATGGTACATCATGTATTGTTTGGGGGGGACATTTTACCACTTTGGAATTGTCTCTCGCGCAAACTATTCGGTTTAGAAAAATGTGATATAAGATACCTATATATCATTTTTGAAGACCATTCCATAGACAACCAGTATGCGTTTGATGAAAAAATGCGTTTCAGTTCTCAGTATGGGGAACCCCCGTAATTTATTTTTTTCTTTATATTTTTGTGTGAAAATCTTAACGCGGTTTGCAGAATAAAGAGAGAAAGAAAGAAATAAAAAAAGAAAGAAAGAAAGAAAAACTTTTTACTCACGTGAAAGTGACGCACAATACACAATAATAAACAACAACACACCAAGTTTCAACAGTATAGATCTTATAGTTTCGGAAAAAAGTGTCTGTGACACACGGACGGACGGACAGACACACTTGACAAATCCATAAGGGATCCGTTTTTTGCCATTTGGCTACGGAACTCTTAAAATGGTCTGTGTAGTATTTGCGTAATACATGGTAACACACATATTAAGAAATGGGAAAACTAAGGATTTTGACGAAAATAAACGACCCATTTCTTAATACTACGAGTATTAAGAAATGGATGGTTATGTGTTAAGTTCGTCTGCTCGACAATGTGAACCACGCAAAATATTCCACAATTGTTAAAATTGACATTGAAATTGAAATTAGGCTTCTGTTTAAAAACTGAAATGCTTCGACATATTATTTGATTTTTTGGTCAAAGTTGTTTCTGCTTAAAGTGTTAGTATTTTATTTAAATTGATTTTACTACTTGAAGTCCATCTACCAGTACGAGTGTAAACATCACTGACCAGTCCCAAGAAACTCTAATGAGTTTATGCTTGCGTCATCTCAAATATGTTTTACTTTTCTGTTTTTAACGAATAAATAAATAAATAAAAACACTTAAGCCTTTAAAAATCTCATACTAGAGACCTACGTATTAACGTACTGCATTGAAATGCCTCGATAAACTGGATTTTAGACATATGTTAGGTTGTAGAGGTGTACAAGTGTTGTATTACCTTTAAGTAATTGAATGCGTTAAATGTCGAGAGACACAAACACTCAAACTATGTTGAACATGAGACTTCACCATGTTTATAACCTCCACCTACTTGTGAAAAGAGATCAGAGTGTCCCCTAGTTATTTTTCAGGTGGCGCATGCGTAAAGGTTGTTTACGAAATGAGAGCACCCCGAACGGTACCAGTCAGCATTCCCCGACCCTGAATAGCCTGGTAGCCCTGAAAGTAAATAAATAAGGCAGCTATCCAAAAGAAGTTGAAAATGCACGCAATGACACAAAACTTCTTTTGTGTTTTATTTAGTATCGCGCACAGTGTTCATTTAAATATCAACTATAATCGGTTGACTGAATATTGATATTTCAATTTTCGAGGCTTCGGGGCCGAAATTTTGTATTTTTTTCCACAATTAAGGGATTAAATAAAAATCCCATGAAGAAAAAGCTTTTAAATTATACTCGGTTAAATAATATTAATATAATATTTTGAAAATGTTCTAATAAAACCTCTTATTAAATAAAAGTGCCTACGTCCTTTGGGACCATCCTAATTCTTAGTTTATTCAATCTGTGTCTGGGACCAACCAGTGAAACAGCCAGGTTGGTTCCCAGCCACAGACTGTCGGAAAATGCTTCGCCCGTGTCCTTTTATGCACAGGCTCGTCTAGGAGCGAGGCAGGGATGATACGCTTTCCTCTTTGTTCAATACGAGTACTTATTGGAAAATATGTCAGCCTGATGATGATGATTTTAATCCGTTTGACATTTGCGTGCCCATTGACGGTAAAATATGGAGAACCTTATTATAAAATAACATCTATGTACTTACATTACCCATGTTTGCAAATAAATAAATGATATGATTATTTTGATTTATTGGTATGCGACATGTACGATATTGTAAATAGTTACAAATATATTGGAGTTTTGTTGCATAATAATATGTTTCTAACATTCTATCTGTTTAAACGACTTTCTGATATAAATCAATTACTCCACTAATATAGACAATATTAACAACCAAGTAGATGCAATAGGATATTACTTGAACTCGATACCAACCACTATTTTAAAAATTTCCACAATAATGAGACAAATGTAATAGATGAAGGTATTAATTCGTCAGCCGGATGTAGTTATACACATCCGTAGTAAGAAACTGTGTGTTACAGTTAGAGAAAACACGGCATTAAATCCATTAAACGTCAAAACATTGCATAAGCAGCATTCGAAAAAATCTTATAATTTTAATTATTAAACATTATTTTCATAGGATCATAGCAGGACTGTGGTAACAAGTAAAATTGGTTTGTTTTTGTTGAATTATTTGCGGTTATAGTTAGTGTACAATATTAAATTTTCAAATAAATAATGCAGGTCTTATCATCCGACGTCATTTGGCCAAGCTCCATACTAAAGTGTCATATCTCCTTTAATATTTAAAAGAAGCAAATATGCAAATGGCACCCTAGCACGTTGATTATGGTATTTTTGCGGTATTTTGAATGAGAATTGGATTTTATTAAGTATTCCACTCTGCGGACGCGAAGTGAATTGCAAAGGCAGCTTCATTACGAACAAGTTCCGATGTTGTACGCTAGAGAGCGCACGTAGCCCAGTTAGCTAGATGGCGACACGTACCCTATCAGAATGCACTTTCCATTGTACTTATTAGGTAAGTACACTTAATTCGTAAGTAGTAAAACTTAATTACCTATATTTGGCAAAAAATATTGCTGGGGAACCACTTTTTTTGGTGAGCTTATAGCTACATACCTACAGGTCTACGAACAGAGCTCGTGGGGTATGTTAAGTTTAGTTAGAACATTTAAAAATAGTTTTCATAAAATAAAAAATAGAAAAATGTTGTTTTGACCATCAATATCTCCGTACCCAAAAGATTCCCAGATAATAATGGACCAGATAAAAAAAAAATATCGCATCATTTGGCTACGATAAGTTTCTTTTTACAGCCTTTTATGAAGCTTAAGTTCATATAGTTACATACAATGCATCGATACAAAAAATACTTTTTCAGATGAAATAAGTACTTAAAATGCGCGAATACTGAATGCTTCGTTGATCCAAGGGTTGTAAGTTCGATTGTGCTGAGCGACTTGAGTTCGATCCCCAGAACGACAAATATTTTTTGGATTTTTTCTGAGGTTTTTCTCAGTAACAACCTGAAGATAATATTTTAGCCTCGCCCTTTATCAATGAAAACTTTACAAATTCACGTAGTAAGTTTGAAATATTCACATTTGAATATCTAATTGTAGAATACAGGGTATGCACATAGTTAACACAACTACTGCCGTCCTGTATTTTCATATTTAATTTGTGTAGGTCTAGACAAGGATGGAGTGAGATGTATAACCACCCTACGCATCCCACAAAATCACCCTTTTTCAAGGGGGGTCGCCTCCGTGTACCAAAGAACAACGATTTTACACAGAAGGGCAGGTTCCACCAAACATTAGGTTACTCAAGGATAGCAATGTATTTGTTTCACCACGCTAGGCTACAGTAGTGAAACTACTCTCGCATTAATATTTTATGCGATTGAAGTAGCGGAAGAACGAATGTAATAACTGACAAAATCGTAGCACCGTATCTTGTTTGCATTTTTATGGAAAATAGAAATACAAAATTATACAAATTTATACGACCATCTATCAGGAGAACCTAATCATCGTTTTTACAAGAACGAGTGCGGTGTTATGACAAGCTTACTCCATGATTTTCGGCAATATAGCGATTTACTCGAAAATAGGGAACTTATACCTGAATTAGACAGTGGTAAAACAAAAAATAGTTTACTCCGGAGTCAATAAAAATATATCATAGTGTAAAATAAATAATAAATAAAAATTCTGACTCATTCTTGAACTCAAAGCATAGACTAAACCCTGGTTTATGTTTAGAAAAATATAATATCATTTCGGCTTGAAAGTTCGTAGGAGCACTCAGAATAACAAATAAGCAAATACTCCTCTGAGAGAGTAAACAAATCGTGTTGCTGTTGAGGTTTTTGCGGACATTGATTAAGAAAAGCTATCCATTTCAAAGTATATGGCACAAATCTTAAACCTATAGTAGGAAAACAACCCTGTTTTGTTTTCCAATACAAACTCTGGCACCCGCCAGAGTTTGTATTGGAAAACAAAATTAAACAGATTTTTCAATTCGGACCTTTGTATGTATACTACAGTAAAAAATTATCGTCCCCTTAGTATTAGAAATGAAATAGATATTTTTTCGCTTAAAAGTTGCCTAAGTTATACAAAATTATACGCAGACGTAATCGCGTACAAGATACTAGATACTATTAGCCTACTATTATACTCACACAGCACACAGGTAGTCCTAACCCATTTCTGAAACGTGGCGGTCTTAGAAACTAGTTACATTATTTGATTGCATGAGAACCGGACCGTACCGTATCATCGGATCGGGGTTAGTGGCTGGAGACTAAGTAATCATACGCATCGAGTTTTGGTGTGAAAACCTTAAGTCATTGTGTAAGGTTATAATATAAAATATAAAATTTTCCTAACGATTATTTACGTCCAAACAAGTCATAAAGACTGCTGTTACGGAAGTCACTTTTAGTTCTATAGTCAATCGAACAATGCCATAGGCATAAACGTACTGAACAGAATGTGGCATACCTATTAATTATCTTTGAAATTAAAGAAAATGGCCGCCGGCTCAACCTGTGGCAGGTTAACTGGTCATAGAATACCAGATGGACCCTTCCGTGTCTAAATACATTTTAAATGAGTTGTAATGAGAAACCTATTTCGTTTATTGGTAGATGGATACTTGGAAATCACAGATGGATACTGTTTACAAATCTGTGTCATCACTGAAGTGCTTATTATAACTATTTATTTGTAAAGCGGCTTAAAGGAGCTCGCATATCAGCATTATTAAGATATGGAGACATAGCCGAAATAATTTAGTGGCCACAGACGTATTTAATGTATAACTAGTGTCTTAGTGGCGATGTGTAAGCATAATTACTTTAAACATTCCTGTAAGGAAGGAGTGAACCTATTGCTGCATGCTGCTACGTCGTGGTTTTTGATACCAGATGTCAGCAGTTATGGGTTAACTGTGCGGCTGTGTTACCAATTATTGAAAACTCCACAGTTTCTGTATCCGGTAGATTTTTTATGGTTTGCAAGAGCAGTCCAAACACTTTCGGGTCTTCGAAAATACCAAAGTATCGTTTTCAATAGTTAAAAAGCTTTTTTACAAAAAAAAAAACAAACTGCCTTCAAAAACTACAAAATAAAAAATAACTTTAGCTTGGAAGTTTTTTTTTTTCTCTTTATAGTGCTTGTGTGTTAATGTTTGAAATCCTTACAACAAGCCCTTTCAAACAATAGCTCATACGATATATTTAATTTTGGAAAGTGGTAGGAGAGGGTTGACGTACTCCCCCACTTACTTCAGTCAGTCATCGACTACACGTATAAACAAAGCAATTTTTCTTGTTACGATGGTTCAGCTATAAGAAGTTCCGTTCCATATCTCCGAAGTTAATCATCAGATCACGACATTATTTCTATGGGACCTATTCGGAACTATATTCTTTCAAAAAAAAAAAAGAATCATCCAAATCGATTCATAATAGGCCGAGTAATCGCGAAACATAATACACAAAAAAAACATTCCGTCGAAATGAGAACCTTCTTCTGTTTGAAGTCGGTTGAAAAGGTTTATTGGTACGAAGGTTGTGTTATCTTTTTGAAATATTTAGGTGAAAAGATTTACAATAAACCTGAGGTTTGGGCATGTCCAGGCGATTAGAGGCATAACTTTTAGGTCCATTCGATTGAAGGTATAAATTAAATAAAAAAAAAAAAAACAATTACTTGACGTATTTTGTCTACAGATATGGAAGTCAGTATTTTACACAGCATAGTTTAAAAAAAAAGTAATGATGTCTCCGGATGACAACAATAAAGGTCTTCACACTATTTAATGGGACATTTAGCACTCGCGTTGGCCACACTGTTCACTAGCGATATAACTGCCCTCATGTGATTGGTCTAGGCTTTTCGCACGCAACAACTGACAACAGCCATCCTTATCGCTCTAATGGAACTCCAATAAGAGAGTTTATAAAATTGAACTCGTCGATAAATTTAAAATGCGTAAAGTTACATGCAAAACAATATTTTTTTAAAAATCTTTAGCGAAATTGAACCCCTTTTGCTATCTTACTTTTTAGGCAAATACTGCGGTTTACTAGTAAAAAAATAATGAAAACGATTTCCTGCATCGCGCTATCAAAGTTTTCAGCAGTTTAGTACGGTAGCAAATTTCGCGTGGAAACTAGTGCGAGCCAGTAGCTCTTTCGGTAAGGGATACGTCAAGATTTGATAAAAATCATAATAACCCTGTCGACTAAATGACTATGTTGACATATTTCAATATTTAACAATTACTGTTGGTCTGTAAGGCTGAACTAGCAAGAAAATATGAGGTTTCATACCTCTACCCCACGGCTGAGCTCATTGACTCGTTTTGTTATTTATTTGTTAAATTTGTTGTAAATTTCGGGCAAAATGTTGTGCAAATCACTTTTTGAAATGTTTTAAGCGTTTATTCGTATTTCTTTTCTATAATTATAATAGTAATAATATACCATTTTACATAATCTTGCATTAATTTTGTTATAAGTAACAGTCAAAATATTGTGAAAATCACTTTTTGAAATGTTTTAAGCATTTATTTGTATGTTTTGTTGTAATCATATAATTATTTATTAGTTACCTCGCCCAGCTAGTGGCAATATGCGCGCCCTCTATTACATGGAACTAAAACTTTACGGTGACATGTGGATGTACTACGTGATATTGTGTCGTGTTGTAGTAAATGTAAAACGTACATATAACTGACAATTACACACATCACTGTTGGTTGCTCTTAGTAGTACCTACATTAATTATAACAATACGCTACTTAGATTGATTTCCGAGTATTCTTTATTACCCTGTAAAACGGGGTGAATAGAGAGGCAGGGGTGAATCGAGACGGAACTTTAAAAGGGATTTTAAAGTCAAACTAATAAAGTTGGTCGCCAACAATGAGACTAATTTGTAAATCATAATTCAGAAAAAAAGGAGAGTCCTTTTTGTCAACTAACTATATTATTTTAACATTAAAATCTCTTTTAAAGTTTCGTTTCGATTCACCCCTGCCTTTCTATACACCCCGTTTTACGGTAAGTTTAATAATGTTTGTTTCCATTAATTGTTTTGTTGTCTCGTTGGTCTAGCGGTCGCAAGGCTCGCATGTTAAGCATGAGATCTTGGGTTCGATTCTTATGTCGGGCAAAGTGTTATTGTAAATGATTCACCACCTTACTTTACGATTACGATATGTATTGAGACGAGTACGTTTGACCATTACGTCAAATAAAAAGTCAAAGCATTAATTAATTTGAAATAGACCATTTACTGGCACTTTTGAACTTGTCAAGAAGTCGGCAAGTTAGTCACGAGCCAATTGCTCGTTCCAAAATGATAATTTCATTTTGAAATAAATGGTTTTGACTTTGAGTTTTACAACCTGATAAAAAAAAACCGTGCAGTCCGTTTATTTTGCTTTTTGTGTCTAAATCACAGAATTTGTAAAAATAATCATTACAAAACAATACAAAAGACTCCTTCGACAGGCTCCTTGATAATTCAAAAGTGCCTGTAAATGGTCTAATTGAAATAAATGTTTTGACTTTGACTTTGAATAATTTGCGTATTTTAAAGTACTCTGAAAATGACTGATAATTACATCATTGCGAATTTGGATTTAATTAAGTTACCTACTACGATTGCGTAGCATTCGTAGCCGTGACATCACAAATATCGTAGCTGCGTAGCGCACCGGTGGCGACGCAAATGTCGTAGAAACGTAGCACACTAAATTGACGGCAAAAACGTTTTAGCAGTGTAGTACACTACCTGTGACGGCACAAATGTTGTAACAATATGGAGAAACATTGCTCTATGAAATTATGAAGGAGCAACCACTATCCGGAAATATGAACGGCTATGATGTGTATTACCTAATTGTACGAGTAATGTCGCAGCTTAATACTTTATTTAAAATTTGATAAATTGAACCCAACAAGATAATTATTAATACAGATATTAAAATGCTTACCTGCATGCGTCCGACAGCTTGCCAACCTGAGTGGGTAACATCGGCAGTTCACTGTTGTGAAGTCATTCGAGCAACATTCTCCACGACAAGTCTTGGAAGAGTAAGATTGCTGTTTTAACTGCCACTTACCTGAAGACAACGAGAGATTTTATGTTAAGTTTGCATTCTAGAGTTAAAAGGCCTAAAATACGTTTAAGATTGGGCTATTGATCCATAAAATTATTACTGGTATTTGTGACAGCTTCATTGTGTTTATCACATTTTTATATGTATTTTTTAGGTATTGAACTGCTCAATTTTTATTGCAATTATTATTAATTTCAACTTGCGTTTATTTTGGTACACCCTATATAATTACGCGAATAATTTTGACTTACCGACTTAGGCGCTTTGCACACGGAGCAACTTTTGCAGCAACTGGCAACTGGCAACTTTCTGGCAACTCGCTGTTTACATGTAATTCAATTGGACTGCGCACACAGAGCAACTCAAGTTGCGAGTTGCGGCAATCGTTAACAGTTTCCAGTTGCGGCAACTAGCAACTTATTTAGTTGCTAGTTGCCGCAACTAGCAACTGTCAAATATTCGATTTCACACCCTCCCTCCCTCGCCCTGTGCCCGGCAAAGTGTTGCCATCAACTTAGTGGTTTTTCCCACTAAGTAAACACTTCTTTTTGGGGTAATGTGTAAAATTCTATAATAAAATACTTCTTGATATTCCCCAACTAAATGAGAGAAAATTTAAACCATGCATAAAACGCACACTATCTAATCAAGCATTATTATAAGTTAGATGATTATATCACGGACAAAAATGCTTGGCTAAATGCTAGTCCTGCTCCACAGCCACTCGGGCTCACTAAATAGGATTGTTTTTTAAGAGAATGATGTTTCTTACCCTCTTTTTTGTCGACCTGAATAACTTGTACCGTTATCAATACGATTACTTTTTCTTTTTTTACATACCATAGAAATCTAACGGATAAGTACACTGAAAGTGTTAGTATTGTAAATTTATTTCAATTTTGTTTTTGAAAACCATCAACCTAAAACTTGCCCACTAAAAAATCCACAAGCCACCAGATACAAATTCAGACCACCAGAAGGTGGTCCCAATCCACCAGATCTAGTGGTAATACCGCAAAGTTTGCAACACTGCAACTCGGCTAAAAAAGTTGCTTACAAATTGCCAAAAAGTTGCGGCAACCGGCAACTTTATGGCAACTAGCAACTTTTACAGGAAACTTTTAAAAAGTTGCCAGTTGCGTCAACTTAAGTTGCTCCGTGTGCAAAGCGCCTTAAGATATTTTTCGCTAAAAAAACTATAATAATATGGTTTTTCAAGTATTTAACTAAATTATTTCTCTTCCATTTGTTTTTTGCATTGATTGTTATGACTGTATAATTATTGATGATGTATAAATATATCTTCTAGGGTCCGCTTTACTAAACATTTTCAACGAGCTACTATAATTAAAAAAAACAAAAAACACGACTGCAAAGAATGCACATAATTGTACTTTGTTTACTCGTCAGTTTTTTTTACGACGTTTTTTATTTACAGTGTTATATAATATATATTTTTTAATCTACTTATCAAATTCTAGACGATAAACATAGACACGACCAGATTCATTGAAAAATAAATTAAGGCTAGTATTAATTGACGTTTTAAAGTGACCACATCGATTTCTTTTTAAAAGCTTTTATTTAACTTCACCTGTATGTACGTAACTTTGTATGTATGTCCTGGAATTTTGCAATCAATATTATTTTTTACTAGTTTTGTAACGATATACCCATACATCTAAATCGGTTCACGCGATAAAAAGTTATGGTGGAATAAAGAAACTCACATACATACATACATAGATTAACCCTGAAAACATAACACTCCTTTTTTTTTGGGGTTGTAGTGTAAAAAGAATAGTGTTTTCTTAGATACACAATTTAAGAGTCTTAATTTTTTTATGACTTCACACCAGAATAAAAACGTTACAAAGTATTGGTAGGAAGTTTAACTAAAAGCAGTGCCACAGCAGTGCCATCTGCCTCGTTTAATTTGAAAGTGTTCAAACTCAAAACGGTGAGTGCGTATTAGTTCTGCTCCAGAAATTGTTTGAAGGGTTTAGGGCGCTGTTGTCTTACAATGCACTGAATGAGACGATAGAGATTGCCAATTTAGTCGAATATAGTACCTGGCACATTAGCTCAATAGGATAGAGCATTCGTGTACGTGGTTGAAACGCGAAGGTCGTGGGTTCAAGTCCAACATGTGCCGCCATCTTTTTGTATTTGTATTTGACTACACCATTAATGACGATTAATTTTAATATAGAGCATTTTTAAATTAGATGATTACGCGTACATTTCATAACTGCTCTAAAAACTTTACAGCCCGTAGAACCTTTGTAAATGTAATAAACGTAATAAGGTAGTTAAACATCGAATAATGCCGAACTTTATTAATTACATAGTAGCATTAGTGCAAAGTTTTATAAAAGTTTGAAAAAAATTATCATTCTACCGAACTCCCCCTTTTTGAGGGATTATATTTCAATAATTACCATATACAGTAAACTTAGTAAATTTTCATGTGACTCATCATAAAAAAATACAAAGTTGTCTCATAAACTTACATTTATTTTACCACGTTAGATAATAATTTTCAAAGCTTTATGAAGTCTTTTCGTCTTGTGGTACAGTTTTGTAGTCGTTTTTTACGACAAACAATCGATACACTTAAAGCTTGAAATAAGGTTACCCATAACAGGACTAAAGACGGGGGCCCATTTATTGACTATACAAGTCACCTTCTGCCATTTCATCCATGTCATACAAACATTGATCAAGCAGGGAGCCATGGTCCTTCCATAGTACCAGATAACCAGTCCACTTTAGCCACCCAAATCCAAAGTCTAATTCTTAGTGTCCATATCTTGCAATAGTCCTGCGGCAATCGGGGGTTGTCCTTGCATAGTGCATACAGGGATAATTAATGGTTGCTGTTTCATTTCATGACCTGTCTAAGGCACCTCTGCGAGTTGGCTTCGGCTCCTCGTAGGCCTTTCAAAGGTCCGGGACCCAAGGGTTAGGACCCTTGGGTCCCTTGGACCCTTGGGTTAGTTACGTAAAGTAAACACAATAAAAAAATCTAAATAATAAAACTTATTACTTTTATTTATAACTTAACCATAATTATTTAAGTCACAATTCACAATATAAATATTAAATAATAAAAATATTATGTGAATGATAGACTGAAATCAATGCCCTCTACCTTGAATGCGTTCTTGACCTTCAAAAGGGTAAGGGCGAAGTACCACGTGCGTCAGCAGTACTCATTGTATTGATTTTGAAGGGCGAAGGGCGCTGTTGTCGCAATATGCACCCCAAAGGACGAAACAGGACGCGAATTTAGAATTTATTAGTACCGGCACATTAGCTCAGCTGGATGGAATAGAGCGTCACGTTCCGCGCGTGAAGGTCGTGGGTTCGAGTCCCACATGTGCCAAATATTTTGAACTTTTTTTTAATATCCTTATCTGGTAACGTTTGTACGATAGCATAGTATTTGAAATATCATAATTGGATAGAATTGCGTTTTACGGGTTTTATTAACACATGTATTTAGATTCTGATAAGGTGGTTTCTTTAAAACTACTTAAAATCATTAATCTGAAATCATCATCTATCAAATTATATGAATCGAAGATAAGTAGGATATACAAATAAATGTTTGAGAAGAGTAAGAGCTGTTCAGGTGAGATATTAAATAGGCACACAAAAGTCTTTGCTGGGACTTGAGTCTAACTGATAGATAACAACTCGATCTGTTATCTTCTTATTCTTTTATCTTATTTTAATAAGTAAATCTATCTTAACAGTTTAATATTAGCTCAGACGTCTTGTAAAAAAAATAACTTTTTACAGCAGCCTCGCACTTTCACCCGTCTATTGAAGGGTGTTTTTATATGTGTATATAGTTAGCAGCAGCAATCCTGTAGCATCCATTGATTCCTCTCACACTTTGGCAGTTGTAATCTATCTATCACCCTCTTTCAAAGGGTGTTTGAGTTATGGAAGGCAGAATTACATCCCGTGTTTCGTCGTAATAAATACAAGGCACATTAGCTTAGTGGTTAGAGCATCGTGCTAATAACGCGGGAGTCGGGGGTTCGAATCCCTCATGTGCCAAATTTCCTTTTTGTATTTTCTTTTAGAGTTTTTTTATTATTTTGTGTTTTTTAATCTTAATAGGAAAAAACAGTTGAATGTTACCACGACATCTTATTGGAATTACCGAGTCTAATAAGAACGTCAGCCAACTTAGAAATAATATGTTTTGGAACCCCAGTGTGCAAGGTCTCGGTCATACTGGCATACCATCAAACTGAATACCAATAGGCAACAATTATTGCTAGGAAACAACTTTTAGTTTTGGGTTGAATAACCACTGTTTTTGGTATGCCTATAATTATTGTAACGCATGCAAAATCTGTTGCTAACACCGTTCGTTTCCGTCTGTCTCTTTGGCCGTTTATCAAAACCCATAGGGGACGCATTGAAATGAAATGAAATGATATTTATTCAGTAAATTGGTTATAAATAACACTTTTACATGCACATTTTAAACTAGATGAGTCCAGTGTTTCCTAGCCGACTGCTCTGAGAAGAAACACCGAAACAAACTCAGAGGTCAAAGTCTCTTTTAAAGTCCATACAATTACTTGTATTGGTCAAATCATATGCGAACCAAGTAGGTTAATGTCCGAGGTGGTCTCTTGAGGAGAGAGGCACACAAATTTGAGTCGACCTGTCCAGTCAGTGCACGCATTTGTCAGAAATCGTCAAGCTCGACTCAGAATTTTAAGGAGCTCAACGACGCGACGAACAATATTGTTAACCTAGAATTATCTTTGGCAATAAGCAATGCCATGTAACACGAGTAAAGGAAGAAATTCGAAAACTGTAAAGAAGTAACATCACAAAATAATTATTTTTTTGCGATTATAAACTTATTTTATGAATGTTGTGTTAAATACTGTATGGTGGTACGGAACACTTATTGTGCAAGGCCGATTCGCACTTAGCCAACTTTTTTTCTTTGCTGGGCTTACTTTTAATCTACATATAATAATATAATACGGGCGTTTTATTATTAGGTTGGGGAAAAAGTCTTTTCGCATTATAGTATGTATGAACTTGTAATAAAATCTCTTTGGCTATACTATTTGTATCTGGCTGGTTTTGGTATCATTGAAAGTTTAAATTAAATTTAAGTAAAAATTAGAAAAATGTGTGATTTTCATTTGTTTTTCGTTCTGAATGGTGCCTACATACTTTAGTTAAATGTAAATAAAATATTAAAAAAAATGTTTTGAAGTTTCTTAAAAAGTGCGAAGAACCTTTTTCCCCAACCTATTATGTACTTGTTTGATATTTTCATTACCTAAGACTCGTAAGTTTAGTATAAGCAATAACGAAAGGTCACTATAGGACTGCATAAAAACAAGAGAAAAACGCCAACAAACTATTTCTGTATACATAAAATAAGTTTAGTTACTGCTAGACGCTTTCTGTGAGTCAAACTTCAGTCATAATCTTTTAAAGTTTTTTTCTCTGAAGTGACTAGTTGTTAATGTTGGTATTTAACAATGCCCTGTGAAGTTTTATACGTATATTATACATATTATGTATACATAAACTAGTCACCACTCTTGAGTTTATATTATATTATAATATAAATGAGTAAGGTACCTTATGTATCTGTTAGTTATGAAATTGCCTTGCATTCTAACTTGCAAGTTTCAAAATTTCAGCCATATCATAATGATGTAAGTATAACTGGGATTTCAGTCTATTACAATACTAAATTTATTTTTAATTTTAAAAAATAAACCTACTCCCTTAGTATTTCTTCTAAGTCGAAAGGTCAACATTTTCAGTTGAGGACGATGCGGATGATTTTTAAAGCCATTTAGTATTTTTTTTTTTTATTCTGATTGTATTTTTTTTATAATTAAGTCTCTAAATTTTGTACATATCACAAAAATAAATAAACTCTTTATCTTAACATTTGAATGGGCGAATTTCGTATTTCTTTACCTTCAATTCTGAAAAATATTCAAGCTGTTTAGTAGCTGAAGGGCCTTACGATTTCGACGTGATCTCTAGATGGTATTTTACTTTATGTCTTGCTATTACGGATATACTTGTACTTTCGGTAATTCCGTTTATTTGTGAAAATTCTAACAAGCCCAAACACTACTAGAATACTTTATTCCATTATATCATTTCAGCGCCTACCATCTGGGTCCTTCGTCAGATCAGTTCGATGGTAGCTTATTATTTAATGATCATTGGTATAGATACAAGTATTTGCATAGTTAAATCGATAGTGGACGATTTACAAAATCCCAGTATTTAACATCTTAGTTACACTGACTTCGTGTGACAAGCACTACACGCAGGAACTAAACTTCGCCGGTGCAGTACTCTTAATGCTTCATGTGCTCCTAGTAACTGATATCATAGTTGCGCTTAGTTCCAGGAATCCACGCGAGAATTTAACTTTCCGGTGCCGTACTCTAAATGCATAAAAAAAAAACATTTAAAATATATACAATAGTAGGCATCGGGAATACAGTCCAAGCTACCGATCGCGATAGTCAGGGATCCTGATCAAGGAATCTCATACGCGCCGTTAGACACGGCTAGGAATACTCGCTTGTTTGACAACTCAAAACACACATTATTTGACAATTAATTTTCAAGATTTCGGAAACACTGGTAGTGATATCCTCTTTTGTAACAATGATGGTATTTGGATTATATTTTTAACTGACTAAAAACATAATGGGACAGTCCCACGGGTCAGTTCTACGTGGTGTAAAAAAACAAGTGTGTTGTAACAACAAACTTGTTTTGTCACTGTCGTACATCGTTGTTTCGGCGGATCCATCTGATCATCCTCCGGCCAGTATTGCTGCTACCCTAGTACAAAAACGGAAGATGGAATAGAACAGAAGAGAGTAGAATATAAAAATAATAAATATAAAGTAATCGTTTTTTTTCTGATTATTGTAATTTATTTATTTAAATGCCATATTATTTTTGTTCTTTACACACAACATAACATAAAGTCTGTAATATTGTACATACTACTTAAATAAAATTTATTTCAGACAATTAAAAACTATAACTTGATAATATTTTAGCAACAATATTAGCCATTTAATTTTGCCCTATAAGATTCCTCCTTTCTGTTTTTTTTTTTTTTTTTTATAAATTGTTCTTACTTTATAAGATGAATTAATTAAATTTAAAATAACTATGAAAACAAATTGTCTCCCTCAGAAAGTCTATCAGTAAGTCAAAGTCTATCAGATCTTCACGATATTAATACAGGACTAGTCATTTGATGATTTCCCATCGGTAAAAAAAAAACCCCAAAAGAATACCCTACCAAATAAAAAAAGTATTTTTTAAATCGTTCCACAATTGACGAAGATATCGATGAAAATACACACAAATGAAACCAGAACCTCCTTTATTTTTAAGTCGGTTATGTTGAAAATCGTCGATTTAGGGAATTTGGCGCGATAGTTTCTGCAAGAAACAGTTGGGCGACAGGGCAACAGTGGGCAACTGATTTCTTCCTAAGGGTATCAGGATATCATAGGACTGAGGAGGTATAATCAAAAATTTTAAAAAGTGACATCTAGTTACACCATGTAATACTACCGTTACAGCTTTACTCCCGTGATTCCAACATTTTGTGATGAGACGCTAGGTGGCATTGCCAGTATAGAAAGCTTTATTAATATTCAATGTCTTTTTCCATAATTATTTTAAAATTTATTCTTAATTTATTAATTTAAGCATCCAGACCGCGGTAAGCGACTTTATTTTAAACTATTTGAGTGTTTTAAACTATGTATGTGACTTTGTTTTTAACTAGTAAAATAAATTGGATAATAAAACTAAAAATAAAATTTGCTTCCACCTTAATTGTCAACAATTTATCGTACAGGTTTTATTCAGCATGGATTCAACTCTGATAACCCAATACGTAAACCGAAAGTAAAATAATTATACCTCTTAGAATGTTCAGTTTCGCAGTTATAGCTTTAATTGACTAGCATAGTACCATCCTTGAAATGGTCCCAATCAATCAGATTATTTGTTTGTATGCCAATGGGAGCGTCTAGCTGTTAAGATTATGTAATAATTAACACATAGATATTTTAACGTTGATTGACTTCGTTTCAAGGAATACTTGATGAAAAAATGTTTATGATTGTTTTTTTACGTGGCCTAAGTTCATTCCGAGCTTCTTAGCTTCGAAAACTTTGTTTTGTTATCTTCGGTCTTCATTCGATAAATATACTCAAAATCTTTTGTTATTTGCTATTTACCTTCAAGTCCGACGCTAAGCCAGTCGCATTTATTAACGTACGCTACGGAATCAAAACCTAAAGGTGACCCGTTGACCTTGAATCATGAAAAGCAAGAAGCAATACCATGTAACACAAGTAAAGGAAGACATTTGAAAACCGTCATAACAAAATAATTACTTTTTTGCGATCATAAATTTATGTGTGGTGGGTACGGAACCCTTCTTGTGCGAGACCGATGCGCACTTCATCAGTTATTTTTTTAAATATAGTTAATAACTGCATTTAATTGTTTAAGACACGTGATATTTTTTATTTATTTGAATATAAAAATCATTTTCAGTATTTTCGTTTCATTGATGATGATGATGATTCTAATATACAAAGGATTTTGCTCAAGTAAAACGGGTGTTTTTATCAGAAAATAAATAAGCTTGACGTTCGCAAGAGTCCCACGTTGTATCTGGCCCACGTACCTATATACTGCTCCACAATACGAATCTAATGCAAAGGAATGAGAAGGAAAGAAAATTAAGCCCGCGTTTAACGTGAAGAAAGCTGCAGTACAATTATTACAACCCATAAGTGAAAGCCGTACTACGGTATACAATATTGAGCAACCCATTTGTAACCATCGCAACACTTCACTATCAAATCACTAGCATAACATACCCTTGAAAGAGGTAACTACAACAGAACTTCGAATAAACCTTAAAATACCATACGAACCACTGTACCATACCGAGTTACTGTGGTGTTACTTTACCTACCAGTTACCTATACGTGACGAACCATACTATATATTTTTTTTGTTTTATGTGTATAGTTAATACCTACATGTTGTAAATAATCATTTTTGTTTACAAGCTCTTACAATATTTTAATTCATGGAAGATGGTTCTTCTTACAAGTGATATTGCTAAAGCAAGGCACGTGTTTCTTCCATCCATACTATTACCATAAAGAGAAAATTACCTAAATAACTTTTACCGATATTCTCAGCGTTCAGAGGCCAATACCGAGAACACAATCTCAGCCGAACGATACCAGGAGCCCAGAACAGACAGGAGGCTTTCTGCTTTAGAATAAAATTGATATAGCTCTTCCCCACCCCTATAGTTCGACTAGAAATGAAATACAAGTGCAAGTGGCGCTGCTGGTGATGGAAGACTTCGAAATCAGAACATTTTACGTTAGTTCGTTGTTTCGCCACTTACATTCAGATTCAGTAGAACTGTAGTACCCTCACTACGGGGTGGGCTTAAATACATACACTTGACTGCTACACACTATACATGTAGGATTTAACGCGAAAGGGATGGCAATATACCTGCTCAATCACGAAACATAAA
Organism: Hoplodrina ambigua; assembly: GCA_949774945.1. Lineage (NCBI taxonomy): Eukaryota > Metazoa > Arthropoda > Insecta > Lepidoptera > Noctuidae > Hoplodrina > Hoplodrina ambigua. The sequence continues at coordinate 5,579,042 of OX458963.1, forward strand.
AGTTTTGTATACTTGTACTTACATTAATATGCTAAAAATTTTATAAAAGTTAGCAAAACCTTTTTTTTCCTTTTTAGTACATTTTAATATTTTAGTTTTAAGTGAAAGCTTTTTTAAAAGATTTTTTTTTAAATAATTTTTCATTAAATATTTATACCATTACAATTACTTTAATAATAGTTAAATTGGTAGGTATAAAATTATCTAATGATTAGTGCAATTCTCAAATTGCAGATTGATTGCACGTTGCAGAAAAGAAACATAGTAATCAATAATTTTAGTCATTATTTTTCAAGGAGGATTTAAATGTATTTTCAACACATTTAATAAAAATTGTGCTATGTGATGATAAGCGTCACACATTAATAATGTGCTATAGATGTCGTTTATTTCCCTTAATTAATAAAGATATTGGTGCCGATTCTCTTGTTCACAAACTAGAATAAATTTAGAGGATTGACATCTCTTACTAAAATACAGCGAGTTTAATGGAAAAGGAAAGGACGGTGACGTCCTTTCCTTTTCCATTAAACAACTAAGTTAGCGATGTCAAATTAGTTTTACCTTGAACTTTTTCGTATTTTTAATCCATACGTTTAAAGATCATCATCTGCCTGCCACGTTTAAAGATGTCAACTATAATTGTATGGATGTGTCAGATTGACTAAATTTTACAGCTCTTATTTACATTAGTCTCTTTCTTGTTTTATTAGACAGAAAAAGATGGAAATAGTCTAATTTTAGTTTAGTTTGTGAACAAGGGAATCGGGTCCAATATCTTTATTAATCGCCTTCGCGCTAAAGCGCCTTCTAAAACTAGCTTCAGCCAGCGTCTTCGTCCGCATGAAAATCAGGTGGTATACCTGACTTTCATCTTTAAAACAGAATCTTTTTAACTCAGCAATAGAACAGCTTTCTATCAGTGAAAGAATATTTGAATTCGGACCAGAACTTCCAGAGATAAGTATAATTATACTAGACTAGTATCCACCCGGCGTCGCAATTTCCAAAAAGCCTTCCACTTTAAGTTTGTCTTGACTATTACGAACCGAGCCGTTCTCGATACGTCATGAACTTTCATACAAGCAGCAACTGATACTTATCGACACTTATAATTTATAATAATATTGTCTCATTTTATTTAAAGGTATATAAGGGGCCGATGCGAGCCGGGGTCGCGGGACGTCGTAACAGGATACCGTGGCCCCGGAACGCAAAGGGCAACAAAAGGAACAGGGTGGTTTTTTAGCCACTAAAATTCTGAAAGTCCATATACATGTAGTATATAATTATATTTTATTAAATAATAAATATTATAAAGAGAAAAGATTCGTATTACTCAATAAATATTGGACCGATTCAAAAAAGTTCTAAATTTATTTTCAAATATAACAAGCTACTATTAAAACAATTAAAAAACGCGACTGCAAAAACTGCACATTATTATATTCTACTTTTTGGAAGAAGAAACAAAAGAAATAAAATATAACTGTGTACAAGATTTACTGAAAACATTTTTTTAACATTCTTGTAAAATAATCTTGGAGGTCAAACTTAACCAATGTACACCTACATTTTAAAGAGTATTTATAATAATTTCCATTATAATTTCCCTTAACAAAAATTTGCAATTTATTAAGCTTTTCTATTCAGCTTGCACTGTTCGTATGTAACTTGTCCCTACTTTACAAACCATTTTTCGACCATTTGTTCGTATCCGATTGAGCTGTTTTGCATACATCTATAGTTCTGATGACAATACAATCTTCAATATTGTAGTAATTGTAAATTAAAGCTTAATTTAGCTTAGTTAGTTTAGCTTAGTTTATTATTATTAAGTATAGATAAAGCGGCTGTAGGTTCTCGAAGTCCATTCATTCATTCCTCCAGTTTGATGGGCGGGGCGAACGGATTGCACCCCATTGAGTACTAGCATGTCATAAGTTAATAGGAGCACAATTTAACTGGAACTATAGCAAGAGATGTATCTTTGTAATGCAGTCCGCGCCTTTTACATTTGTGTTAGTACAAGGAGAACAACGACATGAAGTAAGTTGTGAATGTTTTGAAAATTGTTGGCAGCGGATTATGCGTGTGTTTATAAAACAAAACAGTACAATCACATGTAAAGATGTTTGAAAACTCTTTATGTAAGGTACCGCAAAACAAATCAAAGATTCCTACGAAGATGACAAGAAGAATCGCGTTATAACTCAGCAATTCGCATAAACAAGAGTAAAACTAAAAAAAAAGATCGTGTAAGAACATAGGGTCTTAAGGTTAGGATGCAATGGCAGCTATTATCTGGAAATACTATATTACATTTTCCACTATAAAATTATGGATAATATAAAAAAATTAAAATCTTTTTAGAAAGGTATCGTAATACTCAGGTTTGTAAATATGCTACGCACTCAATTTGCTACAAACCCCGTAGCACATGCAGCAATAAAAGTGCTGCGCCGTAGCAACTGGATATGTTTATTACGCTTACGAAATATCCTCCCTAAGGTGCCTTTGCCTTTGTACAATGTATTTTTTTTAACATGTTTAAATAAATAAATAAAATATTCAACACGGTCTTGTTGGCTGTTCGTGGAATTGTTTTTCAAGTTCTACATATTTTTTACAAATACTAAATTTATTTCTAAAATGTAAAGTAACTTTTTCTATATACAATAATAATAATATAATAATAATAAAAATCGACTCAATACAGAATTCGTATAAAATGATTTAATTTTTTTAAATGTTTTATCCTAGTTTCCACATTCTTTAATGTAACAGGTATTTACATTTTTTTAAATTACATAAATGTTTCATAAATTTTTCTTTTATAATCTTTATCTCTTCTGAATTTAGAAGTATTAATAAAATTATAAAAAAGGGTTTTTAAACTTTACAACTATCAAAGCAAATTAGTCTCGTCTCTCTAAACTGACCTTGTTTTATAATTCCTAAATAGATAAGAGTCAAATGAACATTAAAGTGTGGGTAGCGATCAAGATAGTTGTCTAAATTAAGGTATTGTTTCATTTTATTTAAAAAAAAACTACCTTCTTAACCAGTGTACAGAAAAGTTCCTACGTGCCCTGTATAAATATTACTAAAGAATCTTCAAGTATTCCAGATAGTAAAAACGTGGTATATACAGGGTGTCCGGTTTTCAATGGATTATCTTGAAATGGGTCATGGTAGAACTAATGACTAATCTGGAATAAAATACAAATAAAAAAAAAACCAAGTAGTACCAAAGATATGATTCATTTAATAAGATTCGTTGTTTTTTGTGACCTTTTTTTACATTCTTGTACACCACGTCCACGAATTAATGAATTCTGTCGGTTTTTTATTGTTAACGTAATTTACGTTAACTAAGCTGATAGATAAGTAATCAAAAATAGGACTGCTATTAAACGGTTTTGAAAAAAAAACAACTTGAACTATGTTCTTTTGAAAAAAATCGTGAACAATTTTCTTTTTGAGCAAGTTAAACGTCCGTAGCTTAAAAAAGATGTATCGAAACACAAGTGGCCAATAATTTTATAAAATTATGTGTTTATAGCCGATTTCAAAATGGTATGATTCAGTTTTGTACCTAATATAAATAGTGAATTATTGCTATTCGTTTTCAAAAGGAGCGAAATTTGGGTAAACAACAAAGTTTGAGATATTAGAATATTTATTTACATTAAATGTATCTGGTCATTGGGATTTAATAAAAAACAGCATTTGATATTAATGACACTGTTTTTGACTGCTAAGCATGAGGTTTTGGGTTCGATTGCCAGGTCGAGCAGTGTTATTGGGTAAAGTGTTATAACTGGTGAAATGTGGCTACACCTCTGCCCTTCGGGGATTACAGGCGTGATGTTAAGACTGTATTCGTTGTAAATTACATTCGTTGTAAATTGTCTGCCACCCACTCTGATTCAGACCCTACATTTTAGAATAAATGCTCTCCTAAGTAGTCGTGTATCACGTCGATCGCTTATTTTTGATGTGGTTGACCGGACACGGCTACCTAAGTCTTTCAAGGATCGACTTCGCGTAATAATTTTCCTTAAGACAGCCCAAATAAAAAAAAATCTCGGTCACACCATATTTTCATAATATCACATCCCACAAGTCGCATTACAGGTTAACCAAGCTTTCCTATTAATTACTAACGTCTACAAATCTTTTTATTTAAACCCTGATGGTCAGGTTCACCTAATGTTCATATTTGTTACAATATTGCAAACTTTGTTGTTTAACCAAATTCCGCTCCTTTTGAAAACGAATAGCAATAATTCACTATTTACATTAGGTACAAAACTGAATCATACCATTTTGAAATCGGCTATAAACACATAAGTTTTTAAAATTATTGGCCACTTGTGCTTCGATACATTTTTTTAAAACTACGGACGCTTAAACTTTTTCAAAAAGAATTTTTTTCACAATTTTTTCCAAAAGAACATACTTTAAGTTGTTTTTTTTCAAAACCGTGTAATAGCAGTCCTACTTTTGATTACTTATCTATTAGCTTAGTTAACGTAAATTACGTTAACAATAAAAAACCGACGGAATTCATTAATTCGTGGTCGTGGTGTACAAGAATGTAAAATAAGGTAACAAAAAACAATGAATATTATTAAATTAATCATATCTTTGGTACTACTTGTTTTTATTTTTTAATGTATTTTTTTCTGAATCGCCATTAGTTCTACTATCACACATTTCAAGATAATCCATTCTTTACCGGACACCCGATATGTAGTTAGCCGTACAAGAACTGATGTTGAATAAACATTATTGGCGATCGTTGATTGAATGTAAGTACTGCAGTTTCCTTTGTATTGCTTTCGCATTTCCTCTTTATGTATTCGTATTTATGGCTGTCGCACGAGTGCATACCTACAGATGAACATTTGTTTAGGTGTGCGTCCAACCACGTCTAGACAAAACACGGGGACCCTCATCCTGATATTCATGGTAGCTTGGTGCGATGAATCTATTTTTAGATGTTGCATGCGGGCCAAACACATAAAAATATTTAAAAAAAGTTTAACTTCATTTTTGATGAGATGTATGAACGTAGATGAGGCGAAAGGATCGTGTAAGGATCGTAGCAGATGGCGTTCTGTAGTTTCTGCCTACCCCCACGGGAAAAAGGCGTGAGTTTATGTATCTATGTGTTCATTTTTGAAGAAATCTTCTAGTACTGTACAGTTCCAAAAGAAAATTTTAGAAGCCTCTCTTCTTATGCTATCCAAACCACCCATCCCCCCATGCATGTTCTTCGATTATTTGTGGTTTAGGAGCTAGACGAATTCTAATATTTCTTTGGGATGTTCTTCCTTGCATCAGATTTTGTTGATTTTTTCTTTAGTGTCATACTTTTAGGACACACTTTTAATAATAATAACAACTCATAATAAAACCATCTCACACAAAAACCTACATTTATCGATTTTGAGATGTTAGGAAGTTCGTCGGGACTGCTAGTATAAAATTAATTTTGAAAACTAATCATTAATTTCCTGTTCTTGTCCATGTTACTTATGGTCGGCGCGACACGATATAAATTAATGAAATATAAATTCGAAAATACTTATCTAGGCAATCCAAGATAGGTATTTTTCAGTTAATTAATTTATATCGTGTTAAGCCGACCTTAAAATACCTATCTTGGCAATGAGTTGCCAAGATAGGTATTTTTGAATTTTATTAATTTTACGGCCATTGACCGGTAGCGACACGGAGCGCCTGTCAGATAGAGTTTAATTCACGAGAGTAAAGCAGTAACTCTATATTTCGGTGGGCTATAACATAGAAATAGCAGTACTGCATTACGTAGCTAGATGTCACTATTTTAAACTTTTTGATCCAACCTCCTCAGACCTTATGATATCCTAGTACCCGTCGCCGAAAAACCATTGGCAAAATTCATTTTCCCAAACATTTTCCGTTTTTGTACTAGGCTAGCATTACTGGTCTGGGGGTTTGATCGGATAAACCCGCCGAAACAACTTCAAATTACGACAGCGACATCTACCTTCGCGTTTTGAATACACATCAACAGGCATTTCTGTGGGTGTGTGAAAAAAAATATTTAGATGTGTGTGAAATCACAAACAAAATGGTGTATTTGCCACGTTCTGACAGATACCCTCTTCGTACATGTTGATATTTTCATTCATAGTGCAACATAGTAAGGGCGATCTTCTCGTTCTGACCAATGTTAATAGTACTTGAATAGACAAAGATAGGGAGAGAGCGACGAGATTATTTCCAATGTGAGTGTTGCAGTTCACTTTCTATTGCTATCACATTTTCTCTTTATCTTTTCGTATTTGACTGTCGCACAAGTGCATACAGATGAACATTTGTTTAGGTGTGCTACAACAATATCCAGACAGAATAGAGGGACTCACATCCTGGTATTCATGGTAGCCTGGTGTGGTTACCGTAATTTTTGTTTAAATCAATAAATAAATATACTAAGAAAAAGCAATATGACCTTTGTAATCTTTATTGAATTCAACTTTCTTATAACTTTTGAGTAATGAGATAAATAAATAGGAAACAAATAAACAAACGTTAACAAAAATAACTGAGTTAGATACATAATAAGAGAGATAATTGAGTAATTAGCCTTTAATTTTGGTTTATTTGATGTGGGTGTACTAATGGGTATACCTATGCCTAACCCTTCGGGGATTACAGGCGTGATGTTATGTTGTTTGATTTATAGGGTTCCGCACTTCCAAAGGAAAAAACGGAATGTGCTTGTGAACTGAGAGACCACACTGGGATTTTCCATTGACCTATAACTACGAAATTTGGCAAGTATAACGAAAATCTGAAAACTAAACATTTGTAGTTAAGGGCGGGCAGTAAGCCAGCAAAATTTTAAAATTTACCCGCGCGCCCCTTTCCTCCCCTCACATCGAACACGATTGCGCACCAAAACAAGTGAACCTAGCCGCGCTCGCTTCTTCTCTAGTATACGTAAAATAATCAGATAATACTACTGTATTCACAGTAGGTACCTATGACTGCAGGAAAGTAGTATAAAAGAAAACAAGTAGGTAAGTGACAATACCATTGATACTGAACATGAATCCATAAAAAAAGAATAGCCCAAAAAAAAATATATTTTAATTAATATACCTACATATCAATCGAAGCAAACGATCACGTCTGTGATGTTTCACCACTTATTTATACGTAAGTACACACGGTGGACTTTAACTCAAGAACAGGGAGTAGTCTGGTCTGCTCTCCGTTCTTTCATCCATTATAATACATTACTCAACAAAGTTTAGGGCACAAGGATATTTTAATGTTTATTTTAACCGTATTTTATCTTTTTGTTTTAGATGTTATATTCCAAAAGAAGCGTAATTTAATACTAACTTTATTTGTTTAATTTAATAAAAACCCCGGGTTAAGAAAAAAAATATAAAAAAGCAAAAGTGCCTTATAATGGCCTAATTTAAATAAATGATTTTATTTCATAAGGCACTTTTAAACATCATTGCAAGATAAAAAAAAAAACAATCTGGTTGATCTCCGTGGAAGAAAGCTCCATACCCTAGAAAGATCTGCAAGAAGCTCTTCTTCCTAGATCAAACTTTGGAGAAAATCAAAAACCATCGGCCTTGCTACACAGCACGGTCGATCACACACGTGCGCGCACATTATATTGCATGAATAGGATTGCTTAGCTTACCTCGTTGGTAAGTGATGACAATAGGTTCCATAATCTCGTGAGGGTATTCCTTCGCATTTAAATTGCCTCGTGTTAAAACAAGAATTATGATCATTACGCTTTGGTAAGTATGATTTTTTTAAGGATTCTGAAATTGTATCTGGCAACCAGGAACTGGCTAAATACACTTTTCTTGAATTGAGATGAAATCCGAAGTAAGACTCATTGGAAAACAGAGTACGTTGGCCCGCACTAAACTATGGCCTCGATTTCAATATTAAAGAGTTGGTAATCTTAGTAGTCTACAAGCGTAAAGATTGACCTCATGTTAACTTCTCCTCGCGACTTGGTCACTGATGACCACTTAGCGCCGGGACTGGAGTTTTCCTTTCACTGACGTAATTTGGAACGGTTCCCCATATTTGAACGAAAAACAATAATAAATTGTAGAAGTGGAAAAATAAATTCGTACTCATTGACCTTATTTATATATATAACAAACACAGACCATCTAAAATCATGTATTTATATTGCTTATACTATACACTACATGTTGGTGCCTTTATTATGTCATTTTGGTTTTCATGTAACAGAACGACTTTATATTTTTTGTGCAAAATACAATGCTTCTTAAGTACTACCTCAGTTCGATCCTGTGTGATTAAACGAGGTAATGTAAAAATAACATAACGATACTTTGAATATTCGTGTTACCTGCCTCAGATAACGGCTATCGGTACAAGTAAGGCCTATTACGCTTTAGCAATTGGCCGCAGACGTGGTTGGAAACGCGGGTGACCGCCATGGCGGCCGACCGCGATAAAACTGCGGAGAGCGTTTGGATCGCTTGAAGGCGTGTTGGTCCATAAACTATAGCTTGTATTATCTATTGTTATTACCAAAAACCACAAAAAAAAAGAACTAGATTCATCCTTTATTGGAAACGCTGCAGACTAAACCGCCCATAAACCGCCAGTGCGTATAAACTAGATGGCGGGCAGCCACGAAGCGGGCCGCGGTCCCGTATTCAGCCGCCGCGGTTGAAAATTAGTGGCGTGCGTACGAATAGAAAAGCGGCTAGCCGCCCCAGTGATTAACCGCTAGTGCATAGGGGGCTTACTCTCAAATTACCCCCGACATTTAGCCGTTCTTTCAATTTGTATTTGTTTTTTTTAGTTTTCCTTTCGAAAGTGTTTTCAATGCTTTCTTCTTATTTCCCATTTTAATATTTATTTCGACCAACAAAGCAGGCAAAAATTTGAGTGTAGTCCTCTCGTCTCAACAGAGCGGCAGCGACTGACGTGTGAAACAAAAAATATGCTTGAGGCTCTGTCAAAGTGCGACGACAGATGACTTGCTTCGCGGAATTAAAACGTAGTATGTGCCAAAAGTGTTTTATCGTAATAATTCCGAAACTAAAAGGAATTACCTAAAATGCCTAGACAAAACCCTCACTTATGTCAAAATTTAACTAATTATCAAATTTTTGTCATATTAGTCATTATAATATCGTGTACAAATAGAAAAAATAAAAAAGTTAGAGGCTACTTCGTGATGTTTTTCTATCGAGAAAATGTTATTATTTTATGTTTTTGATCAATGAGAACCCTCGAAAATATGATGTAGTTTTCATACATACGTATTTTAAGCCTAGAAATCTAGAATTGTTCATGTAAAATCAAAAAAAAGATTGGTAATTTTGCTTACTACGCCCTCTTAAATCATAAACAAGCTACTATAATTAAAAAATTAAAAAACACGTCTGCAAAAATTGCACATATTTGTACTTTGTTTACTCGTCAGGTTTTTTTTTACGTTTTTATTTACAGTGTTATATATTTTTTAAATCTACTTGTCAAATTCTAGACGATAAACATAGACACGACCAGATTCATTGAAAAAATAAATTGAGTCTGGTATTAATTTACGTTTTAAAGTGACCACACCGGTTTCTTTTTATTTTTTACGATACCCCATACATCTAAATCGGTTCAGGCGTTTAAAAGTTATGGTGGAATATAGAAACTCACATACATACATTAACTCTGAACACATAACATTCCTTTTTTTGGGGCAGTCGTGAAAATATTGTTAATTTACATGAATGATATTATAATCTTGATACAAAACGTTCTTGAAATAAGATCGTTTTGTAAAAGATTGTGGTAAGCCCCTTGTTCTAATCTCCTTATCTAAATAAATAATTTCGTATTCGAGACAGTTTCAATATCTGCAAATTACTTTTTGAATTATTATTCAAATTGGACATTAAATTAAAAAATTGTTACGAATTCTAAAATGTTGATCTAAACACATAAAAAAGCTATCTTTACGCTTAGATCTTTTAAACCACGCAGATTTTCAAGCGGTTTGCATCGAAAGATAGAGTAATTCAAGAGGAAGGTGTATAGTTACTATCTATATTGCACTACGCTCATGAGTTCTGCAATAAACATACTTAAATATTAAAGGCACCATTTCAACCTAAAACTAACTACTGTCTGCGTCTGTGACTTCGTTGAAGTCGTGTATACTGTAAAACATATCTTTAGACACTTAGAAATAGTACAGCTTTCTATCAGTGAAAGAATTTTTGAAATCGGACCAGAACTTCCAGAGTTTAGTATAGGTCAGGTAAAAAGGGTCTTGACAGACGGACAGACAGGTGGGCAACAAAGTGTTCCTATATGGGCTCCGTTTTCGCGGAGTGAGGTACGGAACTCTAAAAATAAAAATTAGTAAAAAAAGTACTAAAACTTGATTATGCTGATTTGTTAGATTGAATTTGTAATAATGTGTAGTATAAAATAATATGATCTGAAATAAATATAAATTGCCAATAATTATTTCTTTGATGGTACCAACTTGATTTCGTCTAATAAAATGCAATCATGAACGAGCAATCTTTTTAATATTATCCTGACATTTAATATTAGTCGTTAAAAGACAGGTATCATGCCAACAATTAATAATGATGATGCAATTAATAATGAATTATTTTCTCTTCGATAAGAACATTTTTGTTTTTTATTTTTATTTTTTTTTCATTAAATTTAATTTACAAGTTTTTGAACAATATCAATCAAAATATTTAACATAGGACATTTGTGTGACATGTGTGATTTATTACGTTCAATAAAAATGGTTATTCAAAAATATTCAAGAGTGTGAAACGTTTCGCCAACAGTCGGTTGGCCCATGAACTATTGGTCAACAGAATCTTTCAACCACGAACTTTTCACCCAAAGCACTTTTCACCCACGAACGTTTCGCCATCACCATCACTGTCAAGGAGAAAAGTTTCCAGAAGCCACATTTTAAATGTTGCCGCTGCAAAAATGTGGTTAACTTTCCCTGCAACATCCGATTGATGTCAGCGTTCGTCAAAACGTGGAAAAAGATACTAGGCGTGCAGTAAAATGAAAAGGTTAGGTAGGTTTTAGGATTATACCTACCGACTTATGGAGTTGTTATTCTGATTTTGATGGTTATAATTATTCTGAAAATAATACTTCTTATGCCCCCGGCAATCATACTTTAGTCAACATTAAACCTAATACTGACTTGCAAATTGCAAAAAAAGTAAGAAAATTTGAATTTCGCGGGCTACCGTGGCGAAAATAAATAAATCATATACTTGAAAAAATAAAACATATTAATAACACATTCATTTATTTATTACTTTTACATAAAAACGGCCATTGGCCAATTAAATTAGTTAAAGATATAAAATTTACAATAATAATATACTATAATAAAAACTAACACGAAAAATTAAAATTTACATGTGTTGTAAAACGTATGTATACTTAACTCTATATTGTTTTATTATTTTAAAATCACCGCTCGTTCTATCTAATCCGAAGTCAGTGCAACTGTCAGAGCAACTGTCAGAGCAACTACATGATAACTACCAAATTTCATGTTGAATACTCGGAGTCCATGAAGCATTCAGAGAACTGCACCGGCTAAGTGGAGTTCCTGAGTGAAGTGCTTTCCAATACGAGTCAGCGCAACTCCGATGACAGTTACTAGGAGCACATGAAGCATTCAGAGTACTACACCGGCAAAGTAAAAGATCCCGCGTGAAGTGCTTTGCATCCAACCCGAACTCAGCACGATTACGATATCAGTTACTAGGAGCACAAGAAGCATTCAGGCCACTTTATCGCCGTTGAAGTGTAGTTCCCGTATGAAGTGCTTTCCAACACGAAGTCAGCGTAACTACGATGTCAGTTACTAGGAGCAGATGGGACATTAAGAATATATTGCCGGTTAAGTAAATTTCCCGCGTGGAATGCTTTCCAACCAGTCGAAACTAACTAATAAAAAAAATTTCGAATCGATTTAAAACTGTGCAAATATATATATACTACCTATGGCAATAAAACAATAAGGTAACATATTATCGAACTGCTCTTATAATGAACCCGGAAGGTAGGCATTGTTATTTTATAATATATAATATAATGGGACAAAATATATCCCATTGTGTGGGTTTGGTAAAATTGTTACAAGTAAATCTCGGAATTGCTAAATGTACAAGTTTATCCTTAACTAGCTTCTGCCAGCGACTTTACACTCGAGATTTTTGTCACCAGTGTTATGTTACCTCTATGGTTGCTACCTCGCACCCGTGGATCGAAGCCTGAATATGTTTACAACTTTTTCTTATGAATCGGGCAATAATTTATAAAATGAATATTTCCTATCTAAGTGGTAGTTTCAGATATTAGCACGTGTAAACAAACAAAAACATCTTCAACTTTACTATATTAGTATATAGATATTAAGACTAATATACTATCTAGATTATGTTCAAATCTTAGCGCTAAACCTTCAAGTTCTTATTTTTCGAAACGAATGAACCAATTTTAATAAAACTTCCTACGCATAAGCAGAATCTATACAATTAAAAATTAGTCAAGACCATAATTATTATCCGTAGGTACTATAAAAAACTATCCACAGTCTATTATCCATAATAGCGTAAATCTCAGCCATGTAGGTCAAAACTAGATCAACGACAAATAGAAAAAAAAGTTTTGCTTCCTATCTGACTAGGACGGCATGAGCACGTAAGTTACAACCTATGTATGACGTATCGTGACGTCGACGATCGAACGAAACAGTGACTAAACAGTGTAGTGTGTAACAACTGCACACATACAAAGCTCACGTTCATAAATGATACACACCCCACCACATGCATGTGAAAATACAGTTCCCAATGACTTGTCTGTGAGAGGCATAATTTGGAACTAACATAATAATTATTGTATCATAATAAGGTTGCTTTATGTTATGCTTTTATTTTTATTACTGTGCAGTATCACTATTCGATACACAAATAAGTTAGTCGATGGGAAGTACATGATAATTATGCAGGTAATATCTATCTTATTTAGATTGGTAGTGTTCAATCGCCCAACGAAATGTCATAATGGCACGTTTATGCTAGCGAGGATGAGGTGTAAGGTAAGAGCTGCATACGCGTAACCAGGATGATATGTGATAATAGCGAGATCAATATCCAGAAAAGAGTAATTAATGATGATGATAACATAAAACTATTATTAATAATGGATGAAATACTGCTAGAATATAACAACCTAGATTATCTACCTATAATTTATCAGCTACGAGTGCTACAACCGCGTAGCTGCCGAAGCAGTGGCATCTTGATGTGTGACTGCAGCAACAAAACTTTTTATAACAATAAAATCATTGAATTTGGCGTAAAAAGCAAATGCAGAAACAAAACACAGCTGTGACCTACCATAAACCTTATCCAAAATATTCCTATCCTTTCAAGTTATCGAAATTTCTGTTTTGGTGCCATTTTTACACGACTGCCCCAAAAAAAAGGAGTGTTATGTGTTCAGCGTTAATGTATGTATGTATGTATGTATGTATGTGAGATTCTTTATTCCACCATAACTTTTGAACGCCTGAACCGATTTAGATGTATGGGGTATCGTTACAATCCTTGCATCGTTCCGAGTAACATAGGCTAGTTAAAAATAAAAAGAATCCTGTGTGGTCACTTTAAATTGTAAATTAATACCAGCCTCAATTTTTTTTTTTAATGAATCTGGCCGTGTCTATGTTTATCGTCTAGAATTTGACAAGTAGATTCAAAAAATATATAAAACTGTAAATAAAAAACGTCGTAAAAAAAACTGATGAGTAAACAAAGTACAAATATATGCAATTTCGGCAGTCGTGTTTTTTAATGTTTTTAATTATAGAAGCTTGTATTCCTATTCATTGTACGGGGTTACTAACAATGTTATGCTGCAGTTTCCATCAACATATTTATTGCAATTCTGATCCCAGAAGCTTTGTAATAAGGATTTTAATGTACGGAACATCATGAAAATGAAAAAGTTGCATTCAACCTTCATACATTATGTGTCCCTGGTATATCAGAGCATGCGATATCGAACCTGGAAAATTTAGCCTTGGTAGGTGGTCGAGCGTGAGCTTTTGTTTACCTACAAGTTTTGATACTTATTTTGACCATATCCAAAAAAATAACAAAACAAAACATGATTTAAATCCTAGGAAAGTATATCTAAAGATGATTTATCTCAAAATATAATAAATTTCTTAAGTTTTTATGATGATCAAGGAGTGGGAGAAGAGCAAACCAAACTGTGTGTTTATGGCGAATTTCACGCCAGCTGCATCGTTGTCATGGAAACCGCTGTGGCGTGCCATGTGTCGGGAGACAAGTATTGATCCATCCAGACCGTACAATATTTGAAGACTAGGCTTTCATGTAAGTCTAAGAGCCTGATTCAACTCTTGCCAGATCTTCTTTGGTATAAGTAAGCATGAAGTGAGCTGTCATTCCATCTGATGCTTGGGATTGACAGCTCACTTTATCAAGGGAAGACCGTTTTAAATAGTAAAGCAGGATGGAAAAGGCTGAAATCGCCGATCTACATTCATCAAGCGTGGAACCATAGCTCAATGGTTATACCTTATCTGTATAAGAACTTTTCCTCAGCAATGAGTCAATAATAGAAGACAATTATTTAGCAGGATTTATTAATAATACGGTTACGTCATGCCTGGTCTCAGCTGACTAATGTCCTGTAATGCTTTATGTCTTTGTGAACACTTTGTATTGAAGTGCCAATCTCTTAAACTGAAGAGATCATCAGTTCGTTTTTCCTAAAATACTTAATTCACGTATCTGAGCGCAGTTATACCTAACGCAGTCATGTAGACCAACCAAGTGTAAGTAAAACCAAGATCATAGGAAGTAGGTATTCTTTTTTCCTGAAAAGGACATAAAGTACATACGCCTCATTATTATTTAGAAAATATAAATGTTACATGAAAATAAGACTGAAATCAATGCCACCTACCTTATTTAAGGTAGGTGGCATTGATTTCAGTCTTACTTTTTTTGTCTTGATTTTTTTGTTGTTGTCTTTTAGGTCAGAAACACAAATGTGTTTCTGACCTTCAAAAAGCTTTAAACATGAGTTAGTAGTTCCGAGTCTGTCCGCAGCTGCACCTGTTTATTTTGAAGGGCGTCGGGCGCTGCTGTCGCAGAATGCACTTGTAGAGACGAAACAGGACGCAAATTTTGGATAAAATTTGTAGTGGCACATTAGCTCAGCTGGGTGTTATAGAGCATGCATTACTTAATCGCGAAGGTCGTGGGTTCGAGTCCCACATGTGCCCAACCCCTTTTTGAACTTTTTTGCACGACATTTATTTATTGCATTAATGTAAGAAAGGGTCGACCCTTAAATTAGTACGAGCTGGTTAAGTTAAAACGAGAAGCAAGTAGGAAGTAGTAAGTTTGATATTCAGTGTACTCTCCCTCTTTTCTTTTTTTTCGGCTTCGGCAAATACATCTGTCACCATGTTAGCAGCTCACGTACAAATTACCAGTATAACATGCACCATGAGGAGGTTACGACAACAGGAATTCGTTACTGTAGTAAACACTTGACATTTGGAAGATCTCACGTTGTATCTAGCCCACGTGGACTGCTCTACAATACGCCTGCGTGAAATGTGAAGGCAGCTGCAGTACAACTCTCAATATCGGGAGCCCATAAGTCAAAACCATACTACAGTTTACAATTTTCAGTTGTGAAGTTTGCTGAAAGTGGAAAGTCTAAACATCTATAACCATGACAACGACACGCGTGCATATCACCAGGATAACATATCTAATAAGAAGTTTAAGAATTTAAAAAATATAAATATTTAAGAAGGACCAGGTACCGCAAACGCAAGAACATTTTAACATTGATGCAATTTAAATGATAGATAGAAGAGGCATACATACATACCGGGATGCCTAGATAAGGACGCCCAAAAGAAAATTTTGGAAGGCCCTCTTCTTAGGCTATCCAAACAAACCTCCATGTATGTTCTACGATTTTTTGTTATTTAGGAGCTAGACGATTTTAATTTATTTTCGGAATATTCTTTCTTGCATCAGATTTTGTTAATTTTCTCATATTATGGGCCATTTTTTGGAAATATTGTTATTGATACTGAATCCATAAAGTATGGTCTTCAAGAGCTCATATTGTATTGAAAACTTGATAAGTTTGTAAACGTAAATGAATTTTCCTTACATCAAAACGAATTATAATAATTTAAAAAATAAAATATTAACGAATTTTATGCATATGTATTATTAATAAGTGACCTCGTCTTGCAATCTTTTTTGTTTTGATATTTAAAATAATACGTTCATTACACTTAACTTTTATGTTAACTCACACAGAAATTATTTCATGATTCGCAAGATTTCTGCAAAAGAAATTCTTAAATGCACCATTTTGGAGCGCCGCGTCCTGTAAACATTAGAAATAAAGATAAAATCAAAATGATGTTTCAAAAAATATTTTCTAGAGCATGTTCAGTATGTCAAGTCACATGTTTTCCATATTTAATTTGCATACATTTCTGTCATAATTCGTCAGAAATCACAGAAGTTTCATGTTATTCATTGTAACTCTAATGAAGACTGCGCATAGAAAATGGAAAAGCTGAAAGATGGATCTAATTTACGACTTTAATGTCATGCATTTAGAGATGAATAAAGAATGCCGGTCAAACGGTAGTTGTAATATTTTGGCTGCTAAAAATTTCCAATTCGAGCTCGTAATGTTTATGGGCTCCTAGTATCTTCCATCGTCGTCGCGCTGACTTTGCCGGACTGACGCGCTGACGCTGGCACGTGGAGGAGAAAAATCACGTGCGATTGTTTTTATTGTATTTAGGTACTTTGTAATTTTATTATTTATTTATAATTTTTGTGTCCAGGAGAACTACTATAGAGTATTGTACAAGTTTTTGCTGAAATATAATAAAGAAGAAAACATATTTCAATAAAAAGAGACAAAGAAGAATTAATTATGTTTCAATTTGTCATTGAACTAAAATATCCACCTTCAAATTTTCTTGGGATAGTAGGGCATCATAAATCATAGGATTTCTAAATGGATAAATTGGCGCGCAAGAGGGTGAGTTTGTGTGTGTCAATTGATAGTAAGGGATGGATTAATTGAGTAGCAATCGGTAACAATGCAGTCATTTCGCTCTCGCTATCTCTGTCTACACTGATTACTACTGGTAGCTTTAATATAGTGAGAGCGAGATAAACAGCCGCAGCCATTGTTTTTTTATTAACTCTGTTTCGCAATAAAACACGTCATAGGCCAAACGTCCCTAACCATTCCAATAACTTCAACTCTTTATTACTTATGCTATGCTGGTGATATTCACTCGATTCGTTGTCATGGTTATAAACCACGACGAACGAATCAATGAATTGAGTTAACGTAATCGGAATAATATAAGGCGGGGGAACTTCCGTGCACCCAAATGAATAATTAAGCAATTTACCATTTAATAAAGGCCCAGCTATGATGACGTCAGTGACTTAAACTGACGCCGTGATCATGACAATTTTGATATATTTGAATCTAATGATGTCTTATGGTCTTCATGTAACAATAATACAAGATGTTTTTATGTAATCAATCCCATTCGAAATTATTCCACGTGTATCGAATAGTCACCAAGCGGTAGCTGAACGTAGCAATCATAATATCTTATTAATCGTATACAACTGTACAGTTATGTAGATAAAAAATGTCTAACAAAGCCAGATTTTGTGTCATTTTTGTATATTTTATTTTATTTATTTTTTGTATGTAAACATGTGCTGATGTTTGAGTTTTATCTAGTTATCACATGATATATAAAAGTTAGTATTTAAATAAGGGCTAAACAAGCCTACTTTCAGTTGAGCTTAGCTTTGCCAAAACGTGCCAACTCCCAATAGTTTCGTTCTACTCAAATCAGCCAATCCACAACATCTCAATAATAAATTAATTATGTCATACTAATTTAATATGCTAAAATTATTGATTTATATTGATTATTTCCTCATGTACAATTTTTTGCACCTGCTTTGTTATCTCTTCACCACCTTTGGTTGACTGGTAGAGAATGCCTAAGGCATTAAGTCCGCCTTTGTACTTTTTTTGCATAACATTTAAATAAATAAATAAAATATGTGTGACGTCATAATCCAGCGTTGTGTAGGCAATATCAAACATTACCACAAGATCAATTTTGATAGCACAACCCAATAACTGTATATTACGATACTTCTTGGTAAGATTGATTGTTAGATTTCCCGGGCTTCTGAAAGATCCATTATTATTTTAAAAGTCACACATTTTTAAAAGTTGGTCATTACAATCAGATTTTATTAATTTCATAGTAGCTTTTTACTGTTTTTAGATTTAAAAGAAACACGGGATATGTTTCGTTCATTCTGGTTTCCAACACTCAAACACCCTTTGACAATAGATATGAAGATAACAAAATGCCAGTGTGAGTGGAATCACTAGATGAAACAGAACTCGTTGGTAATCATATACACCTATAACACCCTTTAACAGATAATAATTCACAGACGTCTTCGGAACTGTTGAGATAGATCTAAGAATAACTTATGTAAACTTTTTAATTTTTGACTGATTCACCTATTTTTAATCAGTTCATCAGTTTGATTTTAGTCCCAGCAAACTTTAGACTCAAAGTCAAAACATTTATTTCAATTAGACCATTTACAGGCACTTTTGAATTGTCAAGGAGAGCATGTAATATCTCACCTAACCAGCTCTTCTCACTTCCATACCTCACCACGTCTATTTGTATATTACTACTTAGCTTCGATTCAAATTGCAAAAGTAGTTTAAAGAAAAGCAGGTTCGTTATTTATATCTTAAGCAGAATCTGAATACATATTACGGCATATTTCCAGCAAATTATTATACTCAAAATACTATGCTATCACGTACCTACATGATAGCATTGTATTTGGAATATTTATACCTATAAAAGTTATTAGATTAGGATGTTGAACAAGTTTAAAGTTAAAAAATTTGGCACATGTGGGACTCGAACCCACGACCTTCACGACTGGAATGTGACGCTCTATTCTATCCAACTGAGCTAATGTGCCGGTAGTGATGGAATCCAAATTCGGGTCCTGTTTCGTTCTCTCAGTGCATTTAGAGACACCAGCGCCCTTCGCCCTTTAAAATTTATATAAGGTGTACTGCGGACAGACACGGAACTAATAGCGCGAGTACTAACCCTTTTGAAGGTCAGAAACACATTCAAATTATACGAGATAGATGGCATTGATTTAACTTTTGCATTTGAGTTATTTCATACTTAGACTTATTTTAACCATTATTCTGTTATTTTTCAGAAATAGAGTCTTGACATTGTGTGATGATGAGGTGTTTTTGATGCAAAAAATACTGCATGCTGTGTTTGATCCGGAAATTCTATATACAATATATTATAGACTCTAAGTAAGTACAGATAGATTTAAATTAACTTATAATCAAAGTAGAAAGGTTTATTCCTATCTCATCCCCTATAGTTTTATACCTATAAAAATTTCACACCTCTCACTCCTGGCATAAATCTGTCAACGGTACAGTCATGAACGATAGAACATTCAGGCAGTGAAATTAATATAATTATGTACTTCTACATTCAAAATTTACAAATAAAATATTAAATAAAGTTTAAGTATTAAGTAAAATTTAAATAGATATAAAAACCTTTCGTCATTAAAATTTGCATAAAAATGCTTGGAGCAATGAAAAAAAAACAATTTGTATTTAAAGAGTTTCTAAACATCTCCTCATGTGATTGTACTTTCTAAAACATTAATTCATGTTGTTGTTCTCTTGTACTAAGATGAAAGTAAAAGGTATAGAATACATTACAAAGCTTTATCACTCTAGAGCTTCAGACAAAACGTGCTCCTACTCTTTATGATATGCTAGTACTCGATGGGGCGCAATCGGTTCGCCCCGCCCATTACACTGGAGGAATAAAAACACTTTGGAAACGTTCAGCTGCTTTATCTACCTTTCTTCTTTATAAACACGAATCACTAAAAGTGCCGCCAAGCGCAAAATAAAAAAGGGCTGGACGAATTTGGCTGATTATTATTATTATTACAAGCTTTTATTTAACTTGCACTGTTCGTATGTATAGGTAAAACTTTTCCATCATGCAAACCATTTTTTGACCATTTGTTGGTATCCGATTGAGCTGTTTGGCATACAACTTTAGTTCTGGTGAAAATACAATACAGTCCATTACATTATTATTATTTTTTAAATAGAATGAAAATCGAAGTCAAATCATTTATTTCGATAAGGCCATTATAAGGCACTTATGAAAGTCATTTCAAGAAAAAAAAATAGAATTGAACCTAGTTGCCCCTTCCAAAGGTAATTAATATTAACCAGCTTGATTTTGTCTACAATTAATAGTAATATTATTGTCCTATGGAGCAGGACCAGCATGTTTCCAAGCAGTCCTATCTTGAATATAATCTTCTAATTTGTAATATACTTGGTTGAAAAGTGTACTTTTAAAATGTGTCTTAAATCTTTAATTTAATCTTAATTCATCAGATGGTATTTCGTTGTAACATTTAACGCAGTACCCGTTATAAGATGTGTTTACTTTAGACAATCTAAAATATGGTTAAGCAATTTTATCTTTATTTCTGGTATTATTATTACAACTATCATATTATATTTTCTTAAAAAGTTTTAGGTAAAGCCGGCGGCGGCTTTGGTTTTGTTTTTTGTTATGTAGGTTTTGCCACCGACTTCCAAACTAAAGTTATTTTTTTCTTTTGTAGTTTTTGAAGGCGGTTTTTTGTTGAAAAAGCTTTTATTATTATATGTATAAAAAGCTCTTACAATACTTTTATTGATCCTTTCTACAACACAATTGATTTTACTCAAATTAAGACACGATGTAAAACTTAACGTTTGGAAAGGTTTATTTATGTTCTATCTGAGTCACGTGGACTACTCCACAATACGCCTACGTTAAATGCGAAGGAAGCTGCAGTGCAACTCTCAATACCGGGAGCACATAAGTGAAAACGGTTCTACGGTTAACAATTTTCAATTGTGGAGTTCGTTGGAAGTGGGAGGAGTGTTCAGACCAAACATTCGTAACTGTAACATTCGCAACGCCTCGCGAGCATTTCACCAGGACCACATAACTAATAAGAAGTTTACTTTATCAGAATTTGAATAAAATATAGGCAGTTACCTCGATAATACAAGATTCTAAAGCCACACCAAAACCTGTCATTTTAACATTGATAAAATTTTAAGAATCGGTGATGTATACGTATACAGGGTGTCCGGTTTTCAATGGATTATCTTGAAATGGATCATGGTAGAACTAATGACTAATCTGGAAAAAAATACAAATAAAAAAAAAACCAAGTAGTACCAAAGATATGATTCATTTAATAAGATTCGTGGTTTTTTGTGACCTTTTTTACATTCTTGTACACCACGACCACGAATTAATGAATTCTGTCGGTTTTTTATTGTTAACGTAATCTACGTTAACTAAGCTGATAGATAAGTAATCAAAAATAGGACTGCTATTAAACGGTTTTGAAAAAAAACAACTTGAACTATGTTCTTTTGAAAAAAATCGTGAACAATTTTCTTTTTGAGCAAGTTTAAACGTCCGTAGCTTAAAAAAGATGTATCGAAACACAAGTGGCCAATAATTTTATAAGATTATGTGTTTATAGCCGGTTTCAAAATGGTATGATTCAGTTTTGTACCTAATATAAATAGTGAATTATTACTATTCCTTTCCAAAAGGATCGAAATTTGGGTAAACAACAAAGTTTGAGATATTAGATTATTTATTTACATTAAATGTATCTGGTCATTGGGGTTTAATAAAAAACAGCATTTGATATTAATGACACTGTTTTTGACTGCTAAGCATGAGGTTTTGGGGTCGATTGCCAGGTCGAGCAGTGTTATTGGGTAAAGTGTTATAACTGGTGAAATGTGGCTACACCTCTGCCCTTCGAGGATTACAGTCGTGATGTTAAGACTGTATTCGTTGTAAATTACATTCGTTGTAAATTGTCTGCCACCCACTCTGATTCAGACCCTACATTTTAGAATAAATGCTCTCCTAAGTAGTCATATATCACGTCGATCGCTTATTTTTGATGTGGTTGACCGGACACGGCTACCTAAGTCTTTCAAGGATCGACTTCGCGTAATAATTTTCCTTAAGACAGCCCAAATAAAAAAAAAAACACGGTCACACCATATTTTCATCATATCTCATCCCACAAGTCGCATTACAGGTTAACCAAGCTTTCCTATTAATTACTAACGTCTACAAATCTTTTTATTTAAACCCTGATGGTTAGGTTCATCTAATGTTCAAATTTGTTACAATATTGCAAACTTTGTTGTTCAACCAAATTCCGCTCCTTTTGAAAACGAATAGCAATAATTCACTATTTACATAAGGTACAAAACTGAATCATACCATTTTGAAATCGGCTATAAACACATAAGTTTTTAAAATTATTGGCCACTTGTGTTCCGATACATTTTTTTAAAACTACGGACGCTTAAACTTTTTCAAATAGAATTTTTTTTCACAATTTTTTCCAAAAGAACAGACTTTAAGTTGTTTTTTTTTCAAAACCGTGTAATAGCAGTCCTACTTTTGATTACTTATCTGTTAGCTTAGTTAACGTAAATTACGTTAACAATAAAAAACCGACGGAATTCATTAATTCGTGGTCGTGGTGTACAAGAATGTAAAATAAGGTAACAAAAAACAATGAATATTATTAAATTAATCATATCTTTGGTACTACTTGTTTTTATTTTTTAATGTATTTTTTTCTGAATCGCCATTAGTTCTACTATCACCCATTTTAAGATAATCCATTCTTTACCGGACACCCGATATATACGGTATAAAGGAATTGGATCTGCAAAATGTCCAGTTTTCTTATTGTCTGATAGGCACGCGACTTACAAAATATAACTGTGAACTAATCTAAGCTAATCTGAAATGTTGCTAGCAAAATTTATTTAACTCTTTATAGATCCTAAATGGATTTACACTTTTTTACAGGCGTATGGTTATCACCATAATTAATTTTGATTACTCTCATGTCTTAAGTGACACTTGCAAGATTACTACAAAATCATTGACTTAAAAATCAACTTGTAGTGGATTGTTACTACTTTGGGTTACATTATTGCAATTTACTTTAGTATTTTTAATTTTTGAAAATGTATTAGAACCTATGTTACTACCTAATAATTTAGCTTTTGGTAAAAATGGAGAAAATCGTTTCAGTAGTTTCGAAGCCATTTCGTTAGAAACAAACAAAAAGATCTTTCCCTCTTTATAATTTCAGTATAGACATATAGTACGAAAGAGCCTTTAAGGCGTGATGTTATCTTATAATTTCAAGATGACGTCGCAGACCACTTCTGGAGTTTTCAGGAACTATCAGTGGTCCGCAGATCGCTGGTTAACAACCACTGCTCTGGAGTATATCGTCATTTACTTCCAAATATAAAATAAATAGATGATGTTGTGTTGGAGGTTTCGGGATAATAGATTTATACTATACTGTAGGTTTTTGCTAAATAACTTTACCAGGATAGCATGAACATAAAGTAATAATACCATATACAACTTGGCCGGTGTTTCATCAGTTTGGGTTGGGGTGACACACTGACCCTACCACCACGTTATTCATATTGTCCGCGATTGCCACCCTTCACTTTTGAGTAGGAGTTGCAAAAAGTATGAACGTTTCGCTATCGCTATCTTTGTCTAGACAGGAAGTATTGCTAGTGCGGAAAAGCAGGAAAGGGACATATCAAAAAGGAACTATCGGTTTGTTTTCTGTCTCGGTCACGTCATTCACAAGCGAATTTCTGTGAACGAAACGCGTACAAAACAAGTACAGGAAAAACATAATTAAGAGCGGATCCGTAATTTGACTAAACCTCATTTGAGTTATGAATATTTTAAAATCTATTTTAAAATATATCAATGTCAATTATTCAACGAACATAATATGAAGGAAAGTTTAAGTCTCATAACGCTATTTAAGTGGCATCATATCACACCTGGTTAACCATTTAAATATAACTTTGCGTTGAAAAAATCTATTAGTGTGCAAGACGAAGTAATTTATTCATATAAAATTTATTTATTTAATATATTTATAGTTAATTAAATTAAAATCGTACAACACCAATTACATGAATTAACATAGAGACAAAAAAAGAAAGGTATAAATATTGACAATTTTGTTACGTTATATGTTTTGTTTCGTTTAGTTTTGTTATAATTTTGTTTTTTGAATACTGTACAGTTTTAATAAAATTAACATGGAATAATGGACATCCTAGCATACTTTCTTTCACAGAACACAACACATACACGCTTCTACTTCATTCATTCGCAAACATATCACATTCATCAAAATGCTTTGCCCTGAATTATATTCCAATTAGACTGACTGACGGATCAACGCACTCCCTAAACCGCTGATCGTAGACACCGGAAACTCGGAGAGTGTGTTCTTTGTATGACGTGGGCACCTAATAATAATAGATTTTCCGAAACCCTTTAGGTTCTTCCCATTGAATTAAAAAATAAACTGCAACCTGTAGTGCGATCGTAAGTAGGTTTAGCAGTAAGATACTTCACGGGCGCTACTTCCGAGCCCTGCATTTTCAATAAGTTAATAAAATAGTCCTAATTAATGGAAAGCCATTTGAACCAATAATGTTAATTTACGAGTAATATTTCCAAAATGTTCAAGTAAAACTTCTAAAAATATTTAAGAACCTACGTGCTTTGGAATCACCCGTGATATATAGTTTATTCAATCTGTGTCTGGGACCAACCAGTGAAACAGCTAGGTTGGTTCCCAGCCACAGACTGTCGGAAAATGCTTCGCCCGTGTCCTTTTATGCACAGGCTCGTCTAGGAGCGAGGCAGGGATGATACGCTTTCCTCTTTGTTTAACATTCGACGACTTACTGAAATCTATGTCAGCCTGGTTTATTGGTATGCGACACGTATCTATTTTTAATTTTTATAATAAACTAGCTGTTACCCGCGTCTTCGCCCGCGAGATAATAAAGATATGAAGTTTAATGATGAATAATTCGAGATTTCTAGGCTTAAAATACAAATGTATGAAAACTACATGATATTTTCGAGGATTCTCATTGATCAAAAACATAAAATAATAACATTTTCTCTATAAAAAAAACATCACGAAGTAGCCTCTAACTTTTTTATTTTTTCGATTTATACACGATATTATAATGACTAATATGACAAAAATTTAATAATTAGTTATATTTAGACTTAAGTAAGGCTTTTGTCTAGGCATTTTAGGTAATTCTTTTAGTTTTGGATTTATTACGATAAAACACTTTTAGCACATACTAAGTATTAATTTCGCGAAACAAGTCATCTGTCGTCGCACTTTGACAGAGCCTCAAGCATATTTTTGTTTCTCACGTCAGTCCATGCAGCTCTTTTGAGACGAGAGGATTACGTTCTCTAGGACCCTACTTATGCCATAAAAAAATTATTAGTTATTTTTTACAAAAAGGGTGTGCAAACAAAAATTATTGTTAAACTACCTCGCCCACGTGGACCTTACTGTGACTTAAGGAATTAAGTACTGAATACCATGCCATCATCATCCTCCTAGCAGATCTAATGGTTGCAAAGGTGGTTCTAAAAGTTACGATAGAAATTTAGATGTGTTCTAAGATATATAGAATTCAAAAATTACCTCAAGAGCCGAAATATTCAATTAATACTTACAGCTGATGCACTTTTTTCTAACGGTTTAAATGAAAGGCAATTGTAAATAAAATAAGATGCAAAATGAATGAATCAAAAGGAAAAACATATCGGTCGAAAATAGCAGAAGAGTGTAGAAATAGATACAATGAAACAAACCATTCTGTAACAGGATTTTCTCCTAAATATTTGCTATCCGGGGAGTCTACAGATATGTTACCAGATAAAGTAAAAGGAAAACAGTTATTAACAAAAAGTTTGGAAGAAGACAGGAAAATAGCATTACAAAGGTCAATAAAATCACACAAATACAATAAAACTTTATTTGACAAGAATAGATTACAATACGTAAGTAATTTAAAAAAGGAGATACAAGTATTTGTTGACTTTGGAAACAAATTGAACAAAAAGAAGATGGATGAAATAAGAATTGGTCCGTTTGAAATTGAAGAAAAAATATCGGATTCGGTTTTAAAATAAATACCGGTCGTGGATCAAGATCTATTGGACTATATCATGTCACAAATGTCATCCCTATGTTTGTTGATTAGGTTTTACAGCTAAATTTTATTCAAATTGTTGGGAAAATTTGCATTTCGGAGGGGGGAGATGATAGCTTTGACATTGACACTGACTGACAATTTTTTATAGTCTCGTGTCCTCGTGTCCTAATTTGTCTAATAATTTAATTTTGTAATTTAAATATTTCAGAACTCAAGTTATTGTTAAAACTTGTTTTTGTTGATAATGTAAAAGAACAGTGCAAAGTGCACACAAGGAAAGCATGAACATTTAATTGTTGATTTTCTTTCTTTTTAGGTTAGTAAGTGTTCATTTAGTTCAGCCTTTATTTGTAAAACTAACGGTATTTAATAAATAAAACTCTTTCTTTTTAAACGAATCACATTGTTGTTCATTGCTTGAAAAATAAGCACTAATCTTAAAAAATACATGTTTATCAACTAAATATGTCTTATTGTTAATCGTTGAGAAAATCATAAGTCGAAAATCCTGGTGCGTCAGACTGGCATCATCAACTACATAAGCCAAATTGTCATCGCTAGTGGCTGGTTAAGATCACTATCGCTTTAAAATTTATTTTGTATAGAACTTGGCGCCGAAAGAGCCAAGTGTTACTAGGAGTGCATAACGTGTAAGAGCAATACGCCAAGAAAAGTTGATCCATCCGAGTTTGCGCGCTTTTGCCGACGAACAATACACCCTTAAAATATTACTTATGCCACACCTCTGGGTGGGCCAATCTAAGCATGACCAGAATACCATGGCCGATAACATCATTGAGACTTAGGTATCAATGTACTGCATCGAAATGCCTAGGTAAACTGGATACACATACGTAGATTTGCAGAAGTGTGCCAGAGTTTCTGCACCTAAGTGATACAAATATCCATATTATTCTTGGTGTGTGGTGAATGGTTCCTTGACAATTCAAAAGTGCCTGTGAATGAATCAGACACACACATAAACCCCAGCACTATACACTAGAATTTCTGAATGTAATCTTTGATAAATGGAGTGGGTTATATTGTGTGGCAATCCGCAGCAATACGGTTGTTTCATTTTCGCTATCTCTGTTTAGACTAAGTACTTGTAGCTTTAGTGAAATGAGAGAAAGATAGAAAGCAGCAACTTTTGATTGTCGGTTTACTCGCTTTAGCTATCACGTCCATTGGCCAAATATGTCTATAACCATGACAACGAATCACGTGCAAATCACCAGGATAGCATACGTAGTAAGGAGTTAAAGTAAACAGAGTTTGTAATTTTATTTTGCCAATGCTGGTTAACTAGATTTTTTAAATCTTTTTCTTCAATTGTATCTTTCTAAAATGTAAAAAAAAAATTAACGCCAAGACTTTTTGTAACCATTTCACTTTGTACCATAATATTCATATACAAATATATAAGAATTATACAAGATTAATATTTTATTTTAATTAATATTAATATTATACAAGAATGTTAAAAAAACATTTTTTTTAACATTCTTGTATAATAATTTTGGAGGTCAAACTTAACCAATGCACACCTACCTTTTAAAGAGATTTATAATAATTTCCAGTATAGTGGTAACCCTTAACAAAACTTTGCAATTAATTAAGCTTTTTTATTCAGCTTGCACTATTTGTATGAAAGTTGTCCCGTCTTTACAAACCATTTTTCGACCATTTGTTCGTATCCGATTGGGCTGAAATTTTGCATACACCTTTAGTTCTGATGATAATACAATCTTCAATATTGTAATAATTGTAAATAAAAGATTGATTAAAAAAAAATCATTTTTTTTAATTAAGTATAGATAAAGCAGCGATGGGCGGGGCGAACGGATTGCACCCCATAGAGTACTAGCATGTCATAAATGAATAGGAGCACAATTTCACTGGAACTATAGCAAGAGATGTATCTTTGTAATGCAGTCCGCGCCTTTTACATTCGTGATAGTATAAGGAGAACAACAACATGAAGTTCTGAATGAATGTTTTGAAAATTGTTGGCAGTAGATTATGCGTGTGTTTATGAAACAAAACAGTACAATCACATGTAAAGATGTTTGAAAACTCTTTATGTATATGAAAGTAGATAATTATTAAGAAAACTTACCGCAAAACAAATCAAAGATTCCTACGAAGATGACAAGAAGAATCGCGTTATAACCCAGCAATTCGCATAAACAAGAGTAAAACTAAAAAAAAGATCATGTAAGAGCATACGGTCTTAAGGTTGAACAATGGGAGCTATTATCTGGAAATACTATATTACAATTTTAATTAAAAATTATGGATAATATACCATAATTAAAGCAAGCAGTAAATTGATTTAAAATCTCTTTAGAAAGGTATCTTAGTACTCAGGTTTGTAAATATGCTACGCACCCAATTTGCTACAAACCCCGTAGCACATGGAGCAATAAAAGTGCTACGCCGTAGCAACTGGTAATATTTATTGAGCTTACAAAATATCCCCCCCCCCCTCTAAAGTAGACTGGTAGAAAATGCACAAGGCATTAAGTCCGCCATTGTACAATATATTTTTTTACATGTTTAAATAAATAAATAAAATATTCAACACGGTGTTGCTGGCTGTTCTTGGAACTGTTTTTCAAAATCTACATATTTGTTACAAATACTAAATTTCTTTCTAAAATGTAAAGTACCAACTTTTTCTTTATTTAAAAATAGTAAAAATCCAACTCAATACAGAATTAATGATTAAAAAAAAATGATTTCATTTTTACAAAAGTTTTATTTTAGTCTCCACATTCTTTAATGTAACAGGTAATTATAACACATTTTTTATGCTACGCATTTTTTGTTGGTACTAACTACTCTGACTACAGTTTCAAGATTAAACACGTAGTGCATAGTATTTTATTCATGCCTGGTACTGTGACAAACTAAAAAGACAGTTAAATTCTTGTTTAAGAATGTACGGAATTTATCATAACACTTTATCTATAATATCTTCTATTTTCTTCTTCTATACATAGGTATGAAATACTTTGTTCTGAATGACTGACTAACTGACTGAAGGATCAACGCACTACCTAAACAGCTGATCGTAGAGACCTGAAACTTGGAGGGTGTGTTCTTTGTATGACGTAGGCATTCGATAAAAAAGATATTCCGAAATTCTACCCCTTTCGGGGGTGAAAAAGGGGTTAAAGTTCATTTGAGATTGAATCTTTTTTTATTTAAAAATGGTTTCTTGGTCCAATCTACTTCAAATTTTGAAACCATTAAATATCCTATTAGAACTTTCTTCGACTTCTACGCGGACGATGTAGCGGGCAAAACCTAGTTGGTAATATTGTAGTTATAAAGTTACATAAGTTTTTCGCGCATTGTAGAGGTTATCAAGTAACTAATTATCCTTGACCACTAATAACAGTCTTACAGTCTCCTTCCGAGGGTTGTCCTTAGACCAGCGAGACGTAGATAAGTTTATGTCTAGATAACTCTCTGTGATTCCTGTTGTGCTAGTAGTACTTCAGGCACGTGAGTCCTATTCATAAATAAATAATAAATAAATAAATAAATATCTCGGGACAACTCACACACGGCTATCTGATCCCAAGCTAAGCAGAGCTTGTGTTATGGTAACCAGACAACTGATATACATACTTATATAATTAATAAATACATACATATTATAGATAAATCACACCCAGACACAGAACTAACAATCATGCTCATCACACAAAGTTTTTCCTGGGTGGGAATCGAACCCACGACCTCCGGCTTAGCAGTCAGGGCCACCAACCACGAGACCAACAGGCCCGTCAAAAATAAAAAATTAAATAAATTAAATAATAAAATAATAATAAAATAATAATATAATATATAATTATATAATATTCATTAAATTAATTAATTATTTAAATTCATGGGAGCAAAAGCGCGGCAAGTCTCCAACTATATAATAATAGCGGTTTTTAATTTTTCTTTTATAATCTTTATCTTTTCTGGATTTAGAAAAATTAATAAAATTATAAAAAATGGGTTTTTAAACTTTAGAACTATCAAAGCAAGTAAGTCTCGTCTCTCTAAACTGACCTAGTTTCATAATTCATTAATAGATAAGAGTCAAATGAACATTAAAATGTGGGTAGCGATCAAGATAGTTGTCTAAATTAAGGTATTGTTTCTTCTTATATAAAAAAAACTACCTTCTTAACCAGTGTACAGAAAAGTACCTACGTGCCCTGTATAAATATTACTAAAGAATCTTCAAGTATTCCAGAAAGAAAGTAGGTATATATTTAAAAACGTGTTATATATGTAGTTAGCCGTACAAGAACTGATGTGGAATAAACATATTTATTACGTGCTTAAATCCATTCAAGAGTGGCGATATTTGAATGAATGTAAGTACTGCAGTTTCCTTTGTATTGCTTTCGCATTTCCTCTTTATGTAGTCGTATTTATGGCTGTCGCACGAGTGCATACCTACAGATGAACATTTGTTTAGGTGTGCGTCCAACCACGTCCAGACAAAACACGGAACCACATACATACATAACATCACGCCTGTTATCCCCGAAGGGTTAGGCAGAGGTGTACCCATTAGTACACCCACATTTCGCCAGTTATGTTTTTAGTCCCATGTTATAGGGGGCGAGCCTATTGCCATCAACCGGGCACAAATCCAGACTCCGAGGCTGTTACTGAGAAATTCCTGATGGAAAAACCCAATAACACTTTGCCCGACCTGGGAATCGAACCCAAGACCTCATGCACAGCAGTCGCGCTTGCGACCACTAGACCAACGAGGCAGTCAAAACACGGAACCCTCATCCTGATATTTATGGTAGCCTGGTGCGATGAATCTATTTTTAGATGTTGCATGCGGCCAAAACACATAAAAATATTTAAAAAAGTTAAACGTCATTTTTGAAGAAATCTTCTACTACTAATGTATAGGTACAGGGGGACCAGATAAAGGGGTCCAAAAAAAAATTTTAGAAGCCTCTCTTCTTGTGCTCTCCAAACCACCCACCCCCATGCATGTTCTTCGATTGTTTGTGGTTAGGAGCTAGACGAATTCTAATATTTCTTTGGGATGTTCTTCCTTGCATCAGATTTGTTGATTTTTTCTTTAGTGTCATACTTTTAAGATGATGATTTTTAGTACCTAAAAAAAAAATGTTACTTATGGTCGACGCAACACGATGTAAATTAATTAACTTTCGGTTTAAAGACATTTATTTTCTCAAAGAACAAATTACAGTTCACTTAAAGAGAAACTTAACTAAATTAACAATAAGTTGTAGTTTACATTATGACGTTCAAGCCATCCAAAAAAGAGTAAAAAAAGAGCACACTATAGTTCCATTTATAACATAATATAACTAGTATGTGTTTAGGACTAAAACAGCCAAACTTATGTGTCTAATAAATGATTACTTAGGGCTTTTTTAAATGCTGGTATACTTGTACACTCTCTGACTTTTTTAGGTAATTAATTATTGTATAGCCGAACTCCCTCATACTGTATAGTTTTCCGGCCATACAGGGTTCTCACTCTTGGTACTTCTATTCTAAATTCAACTTTAAATTCGAAAATACCTATCTTGGCAATCCAAGATAGGTATTTTTCAGTTAATTAAATTTTATCGTGTTGCGCCGACCTTAAAATACCTAGGTATCTTAAATTGCCAAGATAGGTATTTTTGAATTTTATTAATTTTACGGCTATTGACCGGTAGCGACACGGAGCGCCTGTCAGATAGAGTTTAATTCACGAGAGTAAAGCAGTAACTCTATCGGTGGGCTATAACATAGAAATAACAGTACTGTATTACGTAGCTAGATGTCACTATTTTAAACTTTTTGATCCAACCTCCTCAGACCTTATGATATCCTGGTACCCGTCGCCGAAAAACCATTGGCAAAATTCATTTTCCCGAACATTTTCCGTTTTTGTACTAGGCTAGCATTACTGGTCTGGGGGTTTGATCGAATAAACCCGCCGAAACAACTTCAAATTACAACAGCGACATCTACCTTCGCGTTTTGAATACACATCAACAGGCATTTCTGTGGGTGTTTGAATAAAAATATTTAGATGTGTGTGAAATCACAAACAAAATGGTGTATTTGCCACGTTCTGACAGATACCCTCTTCGTACATGTTGATGTTTTCATTCATAGTGCAATATAGTAAGGGCCATCTTCTCGTTCTGACCAATGTAAATAGTACTAGAATAGACAAAGAT
Organism: Hoplodrina ambigua; assembly: GCA_949774945.1. Classification (NCBI taxonomy): domain Eukaryota; kingdom Metazoa; phylum Arthropoda; class Insecta; order Lepidoptera; family Noctuidae; genus Hoplodrina; species Hoplodrina ambigua. Next base: position 5,611,711 of record OX458963.1, read on the forward strand.
AGGGAGAGAGCGACGAGACTATTGCCGAATGTGAGTGTTGCAGTTCACTTTCTATTGCTATCACATTTTCTCTTTATGTTTTCGTATATGACTATCGCACAAGTGCATACAGATGAACATTTGTTTAGGTGTGCTACAACAATATCCAGACAGAATAAAGGGACTCACATCCTGGTATGCATGGTAGCCTGGTGTGGTTACCGTAATTTTTGTTTAAATACATAAATATACTTAGAAAAAGCAATAAAATAATATCTTTGTAATCTTTATTGAATTCAACTTTCTTTTAACTTTTGAATTATTAGATAAATAAATAGGAAACAAATAAACAGACTTTAACGAAAATAACTAAGGTACGTATTAAGAGAGATAATTTAGTAATAATTAGCCTTTGATTTTGGTTTGTTTGATTTATATGGTTCCGTCGTACCTCCAAAGGAAAAAATAGAATGTGCGTGTGAACTGAGGGACCACACTGGGATTTTTTGGGAACAAATACGTCTTCGGGCTCATAAGAATAGTCTTAATGAGAAGGTGTTAGATGGATGATGCGCGAGGCCACACGGTAACTTTGATATTTTCTTTTTTGTTACTTTGGTTACTGAATTTACAAAACTATACGGTTATTGTGACTTATTTTTTATGTGTGGAAAAGCATAGTAATTTTGTGTGTTCTACGTACAAATGTGACCTAATGGTCACTTCTGCTGCTTATTTAATAATAAGTTGTGACTTATGAACACGTACGTTCTATTGTTGAAACATGTGTTTCAGGATGTCGTCATCAACTACATAAATCAAATTAACATCGCTAATGGCTGATTATGATCACTATCGCTTTAAAATTTATTTTGTAGGTATTTGGCTCCGATAGAGCCAACTGCTACTAGGAGTGCATGACAATGTAAGAGCAATATGCCAAAATAGTCCATAATCCCTCCCGAGTTGCCGCGCTTTTGCCGATGACTAACATACCTGTACAAATATTACTTGTGCCACTCCTAAGGGCGGGACAAGCTAAGCATGACCAGAATACCGTGACCGGTAACATTATCGAGACCTAGGTGTGAATGTAGGGCATCAGAAAGCCTAGCTTAAGTGGCTCCACTACACACACGTAGGATTGCAGAAGAGTGTTAAGGTTCCTGCACCTAAGTGATATAAATATATCGAGTGCTTCACTCAACAGAGTCAATCTAGGTTAAACATGAAATAGCATCATGTTTATCAATTCCTCTTACGTTCGTTACGTGTACGTTATGGTAGCGCATGTGTAGAGGTTATTTTAATACATTATTAGGGACTTGTATAGCACCACACGTGGGAACATTACTAAAAGCGCGGCAATCCGAAAAATATAAACTTATTGTCGTTTTTCTGCACTCCTAGTATATTTTGGCAGTTTTGAGGAATGCCAGTATCTTGGCATCTATCGGATTTTACAGGCAACTATTATCATTGGCAAGTAACATAGAGCAACACGGGCCACCTGGAAGGTAATGTTTAAGTTTCTAAAACGAACCACTTTAGTATTAAAGTTACTGATTGATTTTTTACGTGGCCAAACTTCATTCCGAGCTCAGCTTCGAAAACTTTGTTTTGTTTGTGTCTTCATTTGATAAATATAAGATAGATAATATACTCAAAATCTTTTTTTCTCTGTCAGTTACTTTCAAGTTCAACGCTAAGCCGGTACTGACCATAGGTACATTATTATTATATTGTGTAATACCAATTTTATTGATTTTTATCGTTAGTAAAGACCTGCGTATTATTTCCATTTCTATGTATTTTTTAGGTTCTGTAACTAAGACGGCAAAAACGTAACCCTCATATGATCAATTTGTTGTCCATCTGTTTCCCCGTCTATCTGTCCGTCTGTTAAGACCCTTTTTCTCAGGAATGAGTGGATGTATCAGGTTATATTTGTAATATCCAAATTTAGGTCGGCTACCTCTTAGAATAGTAAAAATAAAACTTCTAAGTCAATTAAAAAATAAGGTCGTTATGTCGTATAATTTTGACATTTTCTAGAATCAAATCTTATAGGGGACTAATTTTTAACAGCAATATAATGATTATAATTTTATACTAACCGAAAAATAAACTTATATTTGGAAGATTGATTTCTTCTTTATTGAAGCTAGTTACAATAAGATTTATTTCTAAAACGTTATTCTATAGCAAAAAAGAATTATCAAGAACTCAATCAAAGCTTTTCTATAGCATATAGCATATAGCAATTCTATAGCAAAAGTTCAGATATCTTTTCTGATTTTTGCTATGCTGATAGCGTAGTTGGAGTCTTTTTTCAAAATACAAAAGTTAAACAAAAATCGGCTATCGGAAATCGCCAGGTAGGCTCGTTGTAGCGATTCTCTTTGTTAATGCAATCCTATAGTGATCTTTGATTAGTATGTATACACAATTTGCGGTGAGGTATTGTATATGACTATACTTTAATCACAGTCCATTTATTCATGTAGGTGAAAACTAGGCTAAGCAAAATAAAAAAAAAATGCTTTCTATCTGACTAGGAAAGAGCTGCACGGAAGAGTAACGTATGCTTGACACGTGATCTCATCGAGCGATTAAAACTGTGACTATCAACAATGTAATGTGTAACTGCATACAAAAAAGCTCACGGTCATAAAAATGATACACACCCCACCACATACACACGAAAGCAGTCTCCACTGATTCTTCTGGGAAGTGGTAGAATTTGGGACTAACGTTTAAATGAATAGAAATAAGATCGGTTGGACTTCCTCGTTGGTCTAATGGGACTTAAACATAAATGGCGATATATGGGTTTACTAATAGGTGCACCTCTGAATCATTAGATTTAATAAAAAATTGTTTATGTTGATTTCACTTAGAGAGTGGGAGGGAGAAAACCGTAAAGCACGGGTACGATAACTTTACGCTAGTTGCACCGTTGCCATGGAAACAGCTGTTGCGTGCCATGTGCTCGGGAGACAAGTATTGATCCATCCAGACCGTACAATATTTAGAAGACTAGGCTTCCATATAAGTCTAAGAGCTACAAGCTCACTTCATAAAGGGAGACCTTTATAAAATAGTACTACTGCATAGAAAAGTCTGAAATCGCCAACCAGCATTCAGCAGGCGTGAGTCATTGCTCTCATCACTGTTTACAGACAATAATATAGCAGTATTTTTTCAATAATTATATTTATAATACTTTATAGTCCGGTCAAGTTAAACATCCGAGGTTACAATAATTCACATCCAGCTGAAAATTGGTAGGATTGTTCAAAACACCGTCATAAACGAAACCTAAAAAGTCCTCATCGATCCGACAACTGGTTTTCTTTATTTGGGGTCAAAGTTCACAATCGTAACTACTAAAAGTTCACAAAAACTATTAGTAGTTTTGTAACCACTTCGTATCGAAGTACCGATCTCTTGAACTGAAGAGATCGTCAGTATTGTATTAATAAATTAATTAACGTATCTCAGTACAGTTAAACCTTACGCAGTCATACATGTAGGTATCTAAAGTAAAACCAAAATCATTTTTTTTTTTAAGTAGTGGAGGTAGCCAAATAGTTTTTCTTTATGCTTTAAATAATAATAAGACATTTCTATTAACAGTGTAAAATAAATTACGAACGCTAAACTGAAATCAATGCCCTCTACGTACCTAGAATGTATTCCTGACCTTCAAAAGGCTTTAGACGTGTGTTAGTAGTTCCATGTCTGTCCGCGGCTACACCCGCTTATTTTGAAGGGCGTCGGGCGCTGCTGTCGCTGAATGCACTTAAAGGGACGAAACAGGACGCAAATTTGGATACAATTTGTAGTGGCACATTAGCTCAGCTGGGTGTTATAGAGCATCGCGCTACCGAGTCGCGAAGGTCGTGGGTTCGAGTCCCACATGTGCCCAACCCCCTTTTGAAATTTAATCTTTTTTGCGCGACGTTTACTTATTGCATTTATGTGAGAGTTGAACGAAGAGTTGAAAATTGACATACAATAAATGGTTGTTACCAATATAGTAGGTAATAAACAACTGTACCCAGTTTGCCGGCATCCCCACGGTTGCGTATGACAGCAGAAAAAAGGGTTAAAAGACCAGAGTTTGTCTTCAGTAAAATAGCGACACTACTCGCACTATTCGATTTTAGTATTTGATATTCATTTCAGCTTGCTACAACTAGCGTTCCTGAGTAGAAGAATCTTAACGAACAGACAACAAAGTGATTCCATAAGGATTCCTTTTTTTCCGACTAAGTTACGGAACTCTAAATATAAATACATTATTTATTTAAACTTTATGCAACAAAAGTACAAAGGCTGACTTAATGCCTTAGGCATTCTCTAACAGTCGACCAAAGGTGGCGGAGAGATGGTAGGAACATGCTAGGTACTTTTCATTTTTAGTAAAGTTTATTTCACTCCATAGAAAATCACAACAGTGGCAGTTCTACTAACTTTTAGGAACGATCGCAATCTAATCTCGATTTTAACCTGTCAAAAAAATATTCTATTTTTCCTAGATTATTGACATTAATTGTGGCTGAGACGACATTGCAAATAGATTACGTAAATTTTTATTAGTGGGTTACAAACAGTACAGAATCTAAAAATAAACGAGGCACGAGGTTACGCAAGAAAAGGACTGCGTTGATCGTGGAGGCGCACGAAATAGTTCATAAATCTAATAATTTAGAAATTTAATCATGTCGGTTGCTAGGTATAACATCCTGTCTTCACTCCATTTTAAATTATTTTAGCAGTTAGTCATTGTATCCGATTTTGTTTCACAGGAGTTTATATGAAAACCACCATTTGCGCTGCATCCACGTCGTGTAAGCGGTTGTTTTTTTCTAGGTAGTGTCTTAATAATCGAGTTTTACTAGAAATCTATTTGTATAAAAAAAAAACTCATCGCTTGGGAACGGCTCTTCAGATTTGCCACTTTTTTTTTGGAGTTTGTATTTGTCAGGATAAGGTGATCATGAATATATATTTTATTAAATCTTTCACCTTGTATCTTTTTTACAGTTTTTCTATCGTATAGTTTTTAAATCCCTGATACTTAGGCGAGTCACTAGTTTTCAATATAGATAGGTACCATCGTCATACACACACTCATCCTTATTTCGAGAGTTAAAATAAGTATGCAAAAAAGTTTAATCATGTTCTTGCTGATGATTAGTCAATAACAGTACCTATTATACAAAAAAGAGCCATAGAGCATTGCGAGGCGGATAAATGACTTGTCTGTTGCGATGGAAACGGGACGCCTGCCAAGAACACCAGCACAACATGAATCAGGAAGAGTTACTAGCAAATAACCAACCTGCTCTACTAACACAGTGAGCGATAACCTTCGCAAGGTAGCTGATCAACGATGGACTTAATTAATAGGCTAAACAGTTCAGATCATTTGAATCATTTACTATAAATCTTCCAAACCGAACTGAAACTAGACTAGAACTTTTAAAACTTATTTTTCGTTTTATTTTTTTCAACAAGTTCATGTAGAGTAAAGAACATGGAAACAACATGATTAATGAGTATTAAACTTAAGCTTTATTACTTAATTGCTCTTCTTTCACAATTACACAAGTTGTGTGTGTGTTGTAATGTATTCGGTAACAACCTTCCTGATATTTGAATGCCATCAAAAACAAAACTTGTAAAAATTAAACAAGTCTCGCAACGCAGTTCTTCTACCGTAAAAAGTTGTGAGATCCATGTAATAGGTACCAAGTCAGTCGATTTATTCAGTCCCTACTTAAGGGACCTTCTGTCTTAAGATATCACGTAATTAACATTTATGTTTAAATAAAATAGATTAACTTGGCCATCGCATGAAAACACAATGTAACTCACAAGCAATACATATTGTAGTAAATAAGATTGTTTAGTGCGATAGCAAAATCACGCTGACTGAGTCGCGAGACTTGGTTTTTTACAAGTTTTGTTTTTGATGGTTAATCTCTATGATTCACTACTAGGAACTTTAATAAAATGAGAGAGAGATAGATGGCAGTGACTTTTGATTTTCGGTTTACTCCCTTTCCTAATGAAACACGTCAGAGGCCGACCGTCCATAACCATGGCAACAAACGGCGTGCAAATCACCAGCATAACATAAGTAGTGAAGAGGAAATGAAGAAATGAAATATAACAATACTTTGTTGTACGTAATATACTTGAGAATTTACATGTGTAAACGTTAATAACAATTATAGAAGAAGACAGTTGCGAACTGGGCTGTTACTGGAAATAATAAGTTAAAAATAGTGATTACGATATACAATATTCTCTTTAAGTTTCAAATACGGTAACGTGCTTGTAGGGGTCACGGGCGCTTCCCAGGGAGCGCAGTAAACCCACACGTGCGAATACATTAATGTTTTCTACTTTGCAGTCAGAAATATCAAACTAGGTAATCGTTATCATCTAGCGGTTACTGCTTTCTGGACATTTATTTTATCAAAAGCTTAGATTAAAAAAAAGGGTCTTATTATCATTAAAATTTTTAAAGTTGCTAACTAATACAACATGATAGACAAAAAAAAGTACTAAAAGATGGCAGCACATGTGGGACTTGAACCCACGACCTTCGCGTTTCAACCACGTACACGAATGCTCTAGACTATCCAACTGAGCTAATGTGCCTGTACTAAAACCGACCAAATTTGTAATCTCTATCGTCTCTTTAAGTGCATTGTGCGACAACAGCGCCATAAGCCCTTCAGATAGTTACTGGTGCAGGAGCGGGCAGACGCGGAACTAATACACGCACACACCCTTCTGAAGATTGAACGCTTTCAAACCAGACGAGCCAGATGGCATTGATTTTAGTTTAACTATCAATCATTGTATTAGTTACTGACAACCCAAAGAAAACGAGCTTACACTTAGCATATTTAGCTTTTGTAGTTTAGAAGGATCAGTAGCAGTCACCAAAGAACACCTTTAGGTCACCTTCGGATTTGGTGAAGTGATCCGCAAGTGTGACTCATCATAAATAGGCCCAACCTCGGCACATCTAACTATAGTCGGCAAGAAGTCACTAAAGTATACCTTACTCTATCAAGTCCAAAGCATCAGACAATACAGAAAAACAAAGATTTGAATTATGTAGGAACCTAAAAAAATAAAAACTAGGAAAAAATATTAAACAGAAGTATGAAGTATCAAAATAAGTTTAGGTAGTCATTATTCCCGCAGTATCCTTGCGTATGTGTGTATACACTGTGTCGATGTAGAGTTGCGATGTTGTGATACCTATTTTGTAAACGCGTCCTTAAAGTATTTTTAGTCATCTATTTATTAGCTGAAAGCACTTATTACGATAACAAGAATGTACCACGAGTGTGCTACGGTACGTAGCAATGCCTACGCACAATGACGGTTCGTTGTCCGTTCTATTATTTTTGTATACACTTACAAGAGATTCATAACTTTTTTGTTTACCGATTTGTTCGCAGCAAGTTAGTCATTATAAAACGGAAAATTCACACATGATATTGATCAATAGAAGAAAAAGATTTGTATGACTTGAGTACAAGACTTTCATAAGTCGGTTGCTAATTGCTCCGAATAATGACCAGTAAAATATTATATTTACGTTATTTGTACTGTTTCAAAGAGCTGAGGGTCCGTGGAAGTTATTGAAATTACTATAAGGTCTTATGGGCCCTTAATGTGATTTTTCTTGAAGAGTCGAAAATCTACAACGAAAGTTACAAAACAACATTTTGCCTTTGAACCATGTCTTTGTAATTTCGGGTGACAATCAGGCAAAAAGTTATTTTTATCGATCGATTCGATCAAACTTTCAGGATTAATTATCAATAAAAGTATTTCCAAAAAATTCGACACAAAGAGAGAAAATCTACTTAATCTGATTTAAAGAAGAATATCCCAAAAAAGTATTAAAATGTCGTCTAGCTTCTAAACTGCGTAAAATCGTAGAGCATACCTGGGGATGGTTTGGATAGCCCAAGAAGAGAGGAGTCCAAAATTTTTGTTTGGACATCCTTAGCTTGGCCTCTCTGTATAATAAACGCGATATATTTCATAAAATGAACTTTTGTATTTAACATGAAATATCTCGAATGTTTTAACATTTTAAATGCATTATTATTTGCTAGTGTGTGAATAGGCGATTTAAATAGGATTTATTACTCTGATATAAGGCTGACATTTCTTTGAATAAAATATTTTATCAGCTTGTTAGGACGCGGTGGTCCTAATTTCAGTTAAATAATAGATATTTTCATGCAAAATTAACATACATAAATAATGACGGAAATCGATTCAGAAGCCGATTTTGAACCGACTATTTTCTTTTGTGTATATTTATTTACCTCGAACTTTTCTGAGTGTCCGGCCTTATGCAAAATCTAAAAATAGATTCAGCACCAGGCTACCATGAATACTAGAATGTGAGTCCCCTGTTTTGCCTGGACGTGTTTGGACGCACACCTGAACAAAAATGTTCATATGTATGCACTTGTGCGACAGTCATATAGGAATATTTAAAGAGGAAATGCGATAGCAATAGAAAGGGAACAGCAACTCTCACATTCATAAAACAATCGTCACCGTTGAATGAATTTAAGTACGTTTACACACAATTTCTTGTACGGCTAAGTATGTAACAAGTCTTTCAAATCAAATCAAATGAAATCATTTATTTGCATAATACATGTATAAAGGTTGTTACAAAATAATAGTAAGTACACTGTATTATAACCTATTTAAGGTGTGCAAATTTAAATAATAGATACAAATCAATTAAGTTTTAAGTTGGATACATAATGAAAAAAAGTCAAGTTAGAAAATGTCGAAAATAGTAATAATAAAATGTCAAAAATTAATACATACATACTTTTTAGAATGCCAGAAGATTGTAAAGTAGGTTATTTTATTTTATAAAAACAAACAATCCGATAATTTAGAAAATTAACCTGATCTGATTAATCTGGATTAACTTACGCTTTAATGTTCAGTATAGTCTTCTCTATTTAAGAATTATGGAACTAGGGCACTTAACAAGGCAGAGACTTCTTGCTTAATATGGATTTTAACAGTTCTAAAACTTAAAAACACACTTTTTATTATTTTATAGGTATAACCTAATTAACATTTCTTAATTCAGAGAAGACTGTAAAACTTTATAATGAAATACATTATTTATAGATGGAAGCTTGCTTCGCTTTTGCTCTCATGAATAGGAACCGCGTAGCAGGACCACTAGCACAACAGGAATCACAGAGACTTACCTAGATATAAACCTGTCAACTGAACGTTTGTCGAAAGGTAACATTATAAAATAAATCATCAATCATTTATAAATTGTACATATTTTACTGTATGGTTTTATGTTTAGGTTAATTATTGTATATTGTTTTAAAATAAAAATTTATTTATTACAAATTCTGCACTGATTTTTTGTAACAAATGTACTTAAATAATTTACGGAAATTAAAAGTTAGTACTACGCATTTTGAAGCGAAATTTTTATTTCTTAACAAATTAAAGTTGAATAAAAAAGAATGTTGAATCTGTAAGATATCAAATTTCAAGAAATATTTTCTTAGAGCAAATACTACCTGCTGCTACGGCGTAGCTCTTCTATGGCTATAAATGCTACGAGACTTGTAGCAAATTACGCCTACAACTACATAGTTAGTTGGCAGCATAAATTATGAAAAATAAGATACATCTCTAGGCTTAAAAAAAACTCACTGATATATAAAAACAATGCACATCATGGCTTTTATTTATGTTATAGTATCCGAGAAGTTGTGTGTTTTCTTAAATTGTTAATTTTACTAGGTATGTACATAATACTTCATTTATAAGATTTGTTCACGATATTAGGGCAAATGATATTTTTTTATCCGCCTTTCCGTTTACTTATTTATTATGTAATTATCTTTGTGGGAATCTTTGAAAACATTAGATTTACTGCAAATTTCTAATAATATCTTTGTCTGTCTGGCAAATTCAAATACCTTTACATGTACGTGTTTGTACTTATGTTTTTAATAAATGTACGCAATATCCGTTGCCAATCTTTTAAAAACATTGTCTCACAATTTCAATTTGTTGTTCTACTTATACTAACACGAATGGTGGAACTGCAATACAAAGCTTTATCGCTTGCTTTATTTTGAGATAAAACGTTCTCTTATTCATTTATGCCATGCTAGTACTGGATCGGGTGCAATCCGTTAGCCCCGCCCATTAAACTAGAGGAATGAATGAAATAAATGATCTCAACCTCTACTAATTCGCTGAATCCAGATTAATGAATTTGATAAAGGGATAGATTAGACCTAGGAGAAGGTTATTTTGTTGCAACAAAAAGGCATAAAAGGGTTTTATATAGGGGATGAAAATTTGTATTGGAGCTGTCATCACTGAAGATAAAACCACGAAACTATAGGCGCTTGTTAATGAATAAATTAATATTTTCTCAAGCGTTTCTCCAGAATCTATTTACCCGAACCCTACACTTATTTAAAATCATTTTTTATCTCTCAATCTAAAAAGTAAATTTTTGACATAAAGAAAAAACGAAAGAAAAACTATTTAAGCAAGCGAGAGTGACGCACGCAAAAAAAATGAATTGATTACCAAAAATAAGAAAACAATCATGCAATAATGCATGCGGCATGAGAGAGCATCATGCCGTTTGCCGTCACGGCTAACTAGTCGACTTTACTGTCAATGTGCGTCAATTGTTGCTTCACATCAAAAGTTTTGCTTCGGGCGTACTAGGATTGCATAAACATGGTAGCAGTGTTGATACTGTACAAGGCATGACGTAACATGACGTCACAGATCGAACCCATTCAGTGACTAGGTATGAGTATAAATAAAGGAACAAAAAGATCTCTTCTAGCACGGGCAATGCCGAAACATGCATAGAAGAAATCTTCTTGTTCTTCAGAAGGCATACAACTTCCTCAAAAGACCTCGATGTACTAGGATAGCATAAAGCAAAGAAGATGTACTATTAAATACCGGCTGATACAATTCATTCATAAATCGCCCCTGGCTTTTAGTCTGTGGGGGTGGGTAGAACAACCCCTGTTGTTCAAAAACAAATCATCAAACGTGTACCTGTCTCTCTCTAACAATCCCCGTACAGACTTTAGTTGGTAGTTCAGTGAGCAGGACAAAATCTACCCTCGAGTAGTTAAAACTTCACACATTCAAGTTACTAGTGTGCGTGCATAAAGCACCGTCATACTCTCCTAACTAACATAAAAGAACATTTATGTAGGATTTTACTGAAGGAATCAGAAATAAAAATAAGTAAGTGATTAACTCGGGCTTGAAAACTAATTTTTCATGAAAATATGCCAAAAAAGTCAACAGTTCAACTCAAAAGTTTCACTCGCACGGGATAGCCAGCGAATGAGAAGGGATAGGTAAGCGCCACCAATATTAGATTCTGCCCGCGACTTCGTAGTCTTCTGTTGCTGCACCGCTGCCGTAGGTTGCAGCGTGCTGTTATATTATATTTAAACTTTTATATATATGTATAAAGCCTATATTATTCCTCAAAAATCTGGCTATCAAAGAAAATAATATCTTGTTTCTCCATACAAACTTGGCCAACCGGTTTGTCCTCTTAGGGGCGAATTGGGGAAAATCCTTTCTTAGCGCCTAAGTACATCTTAATAATTATTTGCGTGTGTATGTTTAATGTACTAAATTTCACATGAATCCGTTCAGTAGGTTGAGCTGTGTGTTGATAGATCAGTAAGTCAGTAGGTAACAGTTGCCTTTTACGTATGTATTATATAGAAGAAGAATTCTGGACGGATGTTGTCCTTGTACTGGGAAACAGCAGACAGAGTCTAGACATAAGTCAGTCAGAAAATACAAGTACCCGATACACACATTCAAACTCCAAATATTGGTGATAGAGAAATTGCATTGCATTGCAATTGCATGTGTGCATACACACTGTGTCTGTACATTATGACCCAACCCAACACGTCTATACATTTATGAAACCCTGGTGCATTTGACTATTTATAGACTATAGATCTGATAGAATAATAAAAATCCAAACCAGTTTAGGTTGATCCCACGCCGATTACGCAATAAAATGGAGACATACTAATAGGATAATTATTACGAATGGAATAAATTATTACCCTGGTATAACTTTTATAGTAATTTATTTCATGCTAATAAATCGAACTCATCTGTTGAAGATGTTTCACTTCATTATTTTGTTTTTGAAATTTATGGCTCGATAACCAACGGTAATTTTTTTGGTAATCGGACACTGGGAATTGTCAATAACACTAGCTGTCACAGCTAGTTTTAATGTCAAATTTCACTTTTATAGTCCTTACATAATAAATCCAGTCCATTAAATTCAATTGTATAGTTATAAATTAAATTGTATAATTGATGTGGGTCTGTCGACTACCAGGTCTTGAGCTATTAGGATTACAAATACAATTTTTAATATTAAATAAACTCTTATTTTATTTTTTTATTTAATTAAGTAGTTCTATGGTTTATAATCTGGAGAAAATATTTTTTCTTACCGTTGCCCATATAAAAAAGTATTTTAATAAAAGCGGATTACAGTTCTCTGTCTGAATATTTTCTAACTAATAAAACTTTATAAACCCTGTAGATGAGGCGAAAGGAGTATGTAAGGTCGTAGCAGGTAGCGTTCAGTAGTTTCCGTCAATAAAAAAAAAAAAAAAACATGGGGGGAAAAAGGCGTGAATTTATGTATGTATGTTTAAAAACCTATCCTGTTAATAACAATGTCTGTAATGTCATCTAGGTTGTCATCAGATAAAATGTTTGAATCACAAAAGTAAACGTAAACGGTAGTATTGGATTGTGTAGCTAGATATCACTATTTTAAATTTTGGCTTCTGATCCAACCTCCTCAGTCCTATGATATCCTGGTACCCCTCAGAAGAAATCAGTTGCCCACTGTTGCCCTGTAGCTCAACTGTTGCTGTAACTGTCGCGCTAAATTCAATTCACGACGTTTTTCCACTTGACCGACTTCAAAAAAAGGTTCTGTTTTCTACTGTGGGTATTTTCGTCGTTAACTTCGACAATTGTAGCCCGATTTCAAAAATTCGTTTTTTATTTGAAAGCATATATTTTTTGGGGTGGTCCCGTATTAATTTCGTGAATATCTGACATAGACTTTCTGTGTTGTAAACGTGTTGTAATTTGGTGATTGTACCGAAGATTAAAATGTAAATATCTGGTAAATAACGTCACCGTGGTCAACTGCTCATAGACTTGGAAGCCTACCCTATGAAACTAATCATCGACAAACAGTATTATACAGTGACAAAGAGAATTAAATTATTTAGTTAGTGTTACCGTCTCTTAATGAATAAGGAAAAACAAGGTACTACTTTACTTAAAAACGGATGGTAAAAATCCTTTTACAAGTTTTTTTTACTCTTAGTGTTTTTTCTCATTTGTTTTGAGAAATTTTGCTGTAATCTAATGTTTTGGATACATTATAATAATAGAGTATTTAACATCAATATAATAAAACAAATCACCTTTTAATGGTTCATGGACTTTTGTTTATAACATTAAACGTTTTACGCAAGCGCATTCAACCTGTTTTGTACCAGCGCATGGTTTTCATATTCCAGCCTTTTTGACCTCCTTGTACTGTTTTCTCTTAATTCTAAATTATTTTTAACTATCGAACCATGCCAGCTTTAACACTGGAGCAGATTCCCGACTTAACTGGTGGATCTTTCAAAAATGTACTGTCGCATAAATCTTGTCTGGGGACAATGATCACAACAGAATTAGAATCAGCCAAATCAGTCCAGCCGTAAAAATTTGGCGCTTCGCAACAAATTATTTTATTATTATTTTTTTTTTTTTATTTTTTTTTTATTGTTGTGTATTGTGCGTGAATAAAAAGTTTTTCTTTCTTTCTTTCTAAACCGCCGCCGTCAACCGATTCGCGCGGTAGTGGCAAATAATGTTTCTTACGTATTTTTATTTACTTGTTTTTAACTTAAGGGTATATAAGAATTTTGATACAATAAATAATATAGAAATCTGCATACTGATGGTATTTATTAGAGACCGTTTTGTAACCCGAAAACTTAGGCTTACGTTTGCCAAAAACTTAGAATAGAGTTAGTTACTAACACAACATTAACATTATAAAATGTCGTCATAATAATATGTCAGTGTTAGATATAACTCAGAGTTAAAATACACATAAGCAGGATGGTATCTTTGATTGAAACTGAACGCCTTTTAACTTTCTTCCGCTACTAGGAGCACATAAATCATAGGTGATTCGAATTCAGTCATATAGTGTAGTAGAAACTTGAATTGTTTCGGAAGTCCATGTAGATATTTTCCTCTAGGATATAATGGTGTTCTGATTAATATGGTTGAATTTATCACGTTAAGGAATACGTCAAAACGTCAGGATCACTCTGTATTGGCAAATTTTCAGGGGGTAAAAGTACTGAAATGAATATATAAAACATAAAAAACAAAGCAATGTTCTTTTTCTTATACCTATATGTGAGGTATATCAACATAGGTATAAGAAAAAGAACACTGCTTTGTTTTATTTCGTTTATGTTATTGTAACATATTTCATTAAAAACTACTTACTTGTACTAGGTACTTATAGAGAAATTTATTGAGAAAGTTTTCTAAAAGTTCTACAAGTATAATAATTGTACTTTAGCTTACGTATTTAATTTATTTATATTTTTTTAAAACTACGTTAAACTTTTGAAAAAGTTCTATGCAAGTGCGGCCTCGTTCTGCAAGTGCGGCCTCGTATATCTATAAAAAGATTCGCCGCACCAGGCTACCAGGAATATCAGGATGTGGGTCCCCCTGTTTTCTCTGGACGTGACGCACACCTGAATAAAGTTTATCTGTATGCACTCGTGCGACAGACATTTGCGAAAATATGGAGAGGAAATGCGATAGCAATAGAAGGGGAACTGCACCACATTCATTCAACTATCGCCACCGTTGAATGAATGAGAAAGAGTACGTAATAAATACGTTCATTTCACACATTTGCTTGTATGGCTAACTACATTATGACCTAAATATAATATATACTATACTTTCTTGAATACCAGAAGATTGTTTAGGAATATACACATACAAACTGGACACGTATTTTTCTGACCATTGGTTAAGTAGTTTTATTTAGAGAATCAATACAATAACTTAGACAACTATTTTAAAAGCTACTTGCGCTTCAATGTTTGTTAGACTCTTCTCACTTTAGAAATAATTAAACTAGGTTAGTTAAGAAGGCATAGGTAGATAGGCTTAGGTACAAGCTAAACACGGATTTCAACAGTTGTAAAGCATAAAAACACTTTTCATAAATTCTTACATAAATATATCCTAACATAACATCACGCCTGTAATCCCCGAAGGGTTAGGCAGAGGTGTACCCATTAGTACACCCACATTTCGCCAGTTATGTTTTTAGTCCCATGTAATAGGGGGCGAGCCTATTGCCATCAACCGGGCACAAATCCAGACTCCGAGGCTGCTACTGAGAAATTCCTGATGGAAAAACCCAATAACACTTTGCCCGACCTGGGAATCGAACCCAAGACCTCATGCACAGCAGTCGCGCTTGCGACCACTACACCAACGAGGCAGTCGAGGCAGTAAATATATCCTATTCATTCAATTAAGATTTCAAAATTCAGAAGAGATTATTAACTTTAGTCTGAATCACATTATTTAAATGGAGGCTTTCCGCGCTTTTGCTACCGTGAATAGGACCCGCATACCAGGAGTACTAGCACAACAGGAATCATAGAGAGTTTTCTAGAGATAATAATCATAGAGTTATCTAGATAACTCAATCAATCCTCGGGCTTAATAATGGTGAAAGATAATGAATTACTTGAGTAACCATTATAACTACTGTAAAGCGCGCGATGAAATTCTTTATTTTTGTTGCTACAAAAAAATATAACCAAAGTACCTATGTGCCTAAGACAGTGTTATACAGGAATGAGAAATCTCACATTACGTGCCGTGACATGGTTTACTGTCCTGCTGTTAATAAAACAAAGTCGGGTTAGTTCCACCATTTATAATATTAAATCCATTCTTTGTTACCATGGAAACTGAGCCACATGTTCAACGCTTGTCCATATCAATGTTACGTAAACACAACTCCATCCATGAACAATTTAAACAAGATTTTAACCATCTTTTTAGTTTCTCACGGTACCAGGAATGCATAAACTACTGTGCACTATGTGTTTAATCCACATATTGTAGCCATATTATATCTGTAAACTGTAGTCGAAATAGTACTAAACCGCGGGTATGCAGTAAAAAAGGTTTTATTACATTTATTTAAAAGTTTTAATTAAAACGGAGGTATTATTTTATTAATTATTTTATAAAAGTATTATTTTCACCCTATAATTTTAGCAACATCTTATTGTTTGCTTTTTAGTACATTTTAAAATTTGATTGTTAAATAAAAGCTCTTTTTTAAATATTTTTAATATTTAAATTTTATTTACACTTGGGTTTTCTTCTTATCGCATGTCACACACAAGCCGAGTAGCGGCGAAGTCTGCTCGAATACGATACAAGATACTAGGAAGCCATAAACATAACGAGCTCAAATCGTGAATTTTCAGCAGCCAATTTGTTACAATTACCGTTTGAGCAATATTCCATATTCCGTCACTGCCAATGTCACTGCCCCATTATTGGTGTTAGCACACCTCGGGCCGCCTTTGTTGGCGACGGTCAACCTTTTTGATACTTTTTTATTTTTTTATTTTTGAATTGTTTTTTTTTTTTGATAGTTCTTTCTATCTCTTGTCATTGTTTTTTCTTAGTAGTTGTGTCAGAAATATTAAAGTGCAGACGTGTAAATATCGTTAAACTAGTATTGTTTATTTGCCCAATCTTACCCTACCAGTTTTAAATCCTATTTATGAATACAGTCCTTAACAGTGTTTTACATTCTATTTTTATAACGTTAAAGTCGTAATTCCGGTACATGTTTAAGCTAACTGATTTTTCAATGCGCAATCTTCATCAGAGTTACAAGCAACAACATGAAGTTATCAGGATGCGGCGCTCCAAAAGGCGCTTGTAGGAATTCATTTTTCAATTATCTTACGAACCATGGCTATGTGAGTGAATTTAAAAGTGAGAAGTAATGAAACAATGAATGGTTTTCAATAGTTTTCGTTAGGTATTCTAAATTTTATCACGTCATGTAGTTTGAGCCACGTGGTGCCCGCAAACTTACTTAATACTAGTCCAATGGAGTCAAAAACAAATTACATTAATTGAATAAGAAATTTAAATGTTTCATTGGATGAATTGCCTTGAATTAATAAGCTATCTCGATCAATAATAACGGCGGTCACGAGATCCTGCTAACTTTAAGGAACGATTGCAATCTAATCTCAGTCCCAATCTGTTAAAAATGCCTCTAATTATGTACTTACATTTTATTTATTTAACTTTATGCACATGTTAAAAAAAATACAATATATTTTTTTTTCCTTCAAATTTGTATTTTTTTTTCGTTTTTAATTAGTATTATTGGCCTTTAGTGGTTGTGGTTGTTGTGGTTGTATGATGATGATATTATATTTTCATTTTCTAACCTTCAACAGTATTCATATCAGAAGTAAATGTGCGATGGCGTCGTCAAAAAGCTATATGTGCCGCTGAATGCATTTTTCACCATTTCCTAAAAACTAAAAAAAAACATATTTGTATAGCATGACGGATAATGATTTTTATTTCTTAATTGATGTTGTGTTTCTTGACGTCACGAAGTTATTTCTAAATAAATTAAAATCAGAGCCAAGTAATATCATTCAAGGTTATAAAACAGAAGTACAGAACACCATAAAACAAAAAAGTTGTGTCTAGCTTCCATTCTGCATCGCTGGTATATCAGAGGATGCGATATTGAACCTGATGGTAGTATCGTTTAGCCCTGGCACGTGGTCGAATAGCTTTCGTTTACAACAACGACAACATCAAATCAAATTGCCCGTTTACGTCGAACTTTACGCTAGCTGTATCGTTGTCATGGAAACCGCTGTGGCGTGCCATGTGCTCGGGAGACAAGTATTGATCCATCCAGACCGTACAATATTTTGAAGACTAGGCTTCCATATATGTCTAAGAGCCTAACTGGGTCTAACGTAAAAATGGAACTGAACTTATAAGAAAGTACAATTTTGTAAACCCTACTCAATTGTGATAGTTTTCCTATTAACTGCATGTTAATCATATAGGCCGCGATTTTTATCACGTAACCATAAACAACCGTTTAGCTGGCAGAGTGGAGGACACTTTATTGACTTTAACAAAAATTAGCGCATTTATTAATTTTACAAACGAATCCCTGAATGGGAAAATATAGTTCACACACCCACAGTTCCAATTGACACCCGCAACACAACATAGACAATAAAAAATAACATCCTCACTTTACATTAGATATTAATAAGTTTTACACCAAAACTATTTTTTTTAATTTATTTTTTCACAATAATTCAAAAGTTATTTTAAAATTTTAAAAAAATACTTTTGAATCCAGTACCGAAATCACGCCGGCAGCTCCCGAACAAACACAAGTGCGTGAGACGTCATAATTTAAGTTTGCCATGTGACGGGTGTCGCACTATAGGACCAAACGGTATATTAAATCTTGGAAAGGGTTTGGACAAAATTTGTGTTATTGAAACTGTTTTGATTGTTTTTTTTTTATTCTAGGATACATGTCGACGTCCCCGAGGAATAAACCGGTAATCGCAAAAATCAAATTTTACAGGAAAAATGATTTAGTGTTTTTGGCGTATATCTCTTCAACAAAAGGTAATTATGAGAACATTGTTATATGACGGAAAAGCTAATTTTTACCCGAAAAGTTTAAAGTATTAAGTGTAACTATTAAATATACACAGAATAAGTTATTCACCAAAATACATATTACCGAAAATGGTTTCATAAAATTTTTAGGGTATTGATATCTTACGATCCTGACTTATCAATATTATTCCAGTAATGTTTACTTACCGATTTATTCTTGTAAATTTCTTAAAACTTATTGGCATAATATTGCTTTACTGGATTATTGAACGTTTTTTTTTCATTACAGAGAGAGAGAGAGATTGATACTCCCCCATAGTAGGGGGAGTATCAATTACTTTTGAGGTGTTTTTAAATTTGGCGGTAACTTGGTCGCCGAGCGCGACCAAGTTACCGCCAATACGCGAAAATGTGTACCACAAAATTTACGATAATAAACCTGTAATCGCATTAACCAAGATTTTTTTTAAAATATTTTACAGTAATATTACTTTACCGAAATGTAGCCACAGAACTTAAATTGTAATAATGTATAACGTTATTTTTCTAGTAAATAAAAAATGGAAAATTTCCAAAGAACAAAAGTGTTACAAGGAAAATCGTTGGAAATTACCGCAGAAAAAATACGAAAAAAATTGCATAGGTGTATCCCGACCCATAGATTCCGAAAATGGAATAACAGTAAAAAGTCAGTAATAGTATAATACAGGTTTATTCCTTGGGGGCGTCGATGTGTAATCCTATATAAAAGTAAAAAAATATAATAATACAGTTATAGATACATAAAAATACACCCAAACTTTGAAGTTCGATAATTTCATTTAACTTGATTGAGTACCCAATGGAAATTCAACTAAAGATATTTCATAGGTTCTTTAAGGAATATAAAAATGTTATACCCTTGTGGATTTCTTAGGATCTCTAGTTTACAGGTTTGTTATGTTTTTTGAGAAATAAGTATATTTTTTTAACAAATTAAATCTGAAAAAGTGTTCCATCGCATTGTACGGGGCTAGTAGCTAAGAACTACATAGTTTGTAGACAGCATTTTATAAACTTGAATACTATGATACTAAAATACTACTAAACACACACACACACACTCACACACACACACACACTTTTAGTACTTTTTTATTTTTATTTTTTTTAAATCTCTGATTTTGTTGTTTTACTCTCGTAAAAAATGCTTGCACCTACCGTAATAAATAAATAAATAAAATAGTACATAGTCATGTACTATAGTATTTATTTATTTACAATATTACAATCTAAAGATAATTTAATACAATTCACTGGTACAGAAACAAAGCGCAACATGGCTGTAATAATATTATATTTTTCATAATTTTAGTGTAATTTTAGTGTTTTAATGCATATTTTAGTGTTTATTGTTAAGTTAGTATTTTAGTATTAAGTGTACGCAGTATTTATTTTCGGTATTTATCCGTTGATCCGTTTAATTATGAAGTTTAATAATTATTATGTTAGTTTAGCAGTAATTTTAAACAATCCTACTTTCCACTATTGTTATAAATACGAAAGTCATTCATCAATTCATATTGTTGTTTTCCTTGTATTACCACGAATGTAAAAGACGCGGGCTGTTCACTACAAACTTTTATCGCTTGCTGAAAAACGTTCTGCAAGCGATCAGATAAAAAGTACTCTTATTCATTTATGACGTGCTAGTACTCAATGGGGTGGAATCCGTTCGCTCCGCCCATTAAACTGGAGGAAGGTATGCCGTTAACCGTGAGCAGCTATCTATATCTATAACTTACCTATCCGACGCGGCGAAGTTTGTACCGCGTCAAAATGAATAAATTTAATGTTGTGTGAACATTAAGCTGAATTAAATTCAGTTATTTAGTAAAATTAACTGAATAGGTACTTAAAATGCATTATGTTCATCAAATGTACAAAATTGTAAATAAAATGTTTTCGTGTTTCCAAGACTATATATATCCATTTCCTGATCTTGACGCTATCGTTGTATTTTCGGCCGAAGCACGGAAGGTTTCCCTGCACATCGTTGCGTATTACGTCGTCTTGCTTTTTCAAGTTCTTACGTCAGTTTCCATGGGATTTTCTCCTTCTCTTTTTTCATTATGCCATACCAGTTAGAATTATTAACCGCTGCTATTGCTTCGCTTCTATCGTCGAAGCGATATGTTTTTCTAATGACTGCCCTGCTTTTCAAGATTTCATTATTTTTAGTGCTGCTATCGTACTTCATAAAAATGGTCCGATTGATAAAACTACAGGCAAAAAATATTGCCCTTAGCAAAAAAATCTAATAGTTTTATTTCTCGACCATGGACAATAAATATAGGTACAAATTATTGGACTTGACATAAGAATAAATTGCTTGCATAACGGTCAATGAAATGTTGGTCCCTGTAGGTTTGGAAATGGGTAAAATCAATGTATTTTAAAATCACCTAAGCAGAAACCAAAAAAAAATGTAATTAGTCATGAAGTTTTAAATAATTATTTAAAAATTATTTTAAATAATTCGTGGGCCGCTAGTAACTTAACTAAAAGGTGGTCAACATTTAATGTAAGTGGCCGTTTGTCAAAATAATGACGTATTTAAAAAAGAAAATGCAGTTTTCACAGGTCACGCTTTGAGCTGAGAACAACATTCATGGTTGATATGAACTCTTTACAAGTCCTGTCCTCCTGGTAGCACGAACGCGTAGCGTTGCCATGGTGACGAATGCTTGGACTCGACACCGGAATACATCTACTAGTTGCTTAGGATGTACGTATTGTTTACTATGATAGTAGTGATAGTTATTTATATTAGTGCTCTCTCGTTCTTGCGTAGGCTATCAGACCTAGCGAGAGAAAGATAGCTACACTGTGCACCCTGTACCATTCATCTTCATGTTTCTACGCGAGTTTCCTAGGATTTCCTCCATCTCTTTTTAATTATACTATCCTAGTTGGTATTTTTAACCGGAGCGTAAAGGTCTTCCTTCGTGTCCGTCATCGCGGCGATACGTCCTCCCGCTTTCCACGTTTTCACCTGACTTTCTAAGCAATATCTTTCATCTCTTTTTAGTTATGCTTACCCAGTATTCTGGACCGAAGCACTGAAGATTTCTCCCCTTCGCATTAGTTCGCATCTTTGGTATGGTTGTTGCGGCGATACGTTTTAAGTACGCTTTTTTTCATGTAAGTTTCTAAGGAATTTTCTACATCTCTTTTTAGGGTTCCGTACCTCAAAAAGAAATAACGGAACCCTTATAGGATTACTTTGTTGTTGGTCTATTCGTCTATCTATCTGTCATGACCGTTTATCCTGGAAACGCGTGGAGGTATCGAGTTAATTAAATAAGAAAATATACTCAGGTCTCTACAGTCTCTTGAAGCTTGTGAAAATATTAAAATTCTAGGTTTACGTTCCTAAATTTACGTTCCTAAAACTATGGAATTCGGCAAGTAATACCATCTCATACTACAAGTATAGGGAAAAGTCGGAAAAATATATATTTGTAATTAAATACGGCTGGCGAAATGTGGGTGTACTAATGGGTACACCTCTGCCTAACCCTTCGGGGATTACAGGCGTGATGTTATGTTATGTTGTAATTAAATCGTAAAAAAGACAGGGTCTTTATGCAAGGAACGGCGGTCCTTATGAGTTAACCGTGTCATGTGTATCGTATGAAAGGGCTTCAGTGGCACAAGCTTAAACAGATTTTTAATTATTTTTATGATGTATGGTTTTCGATTTATGACGAAGAAGTTAGTACGGAACCCTCGGTTGTTAAGTCCAACTCGCACTTGTTTTCTATAAGAAGCATTACCATCATTAGGAGGACTAATCATAAAGTTATAAGTTTGACGTGTTGGTCTGTGTGTCTATCTGTGGCATCGTAGTTCCTAAACGATCGGACAGTTTTTTGGTTCGAAGGCTGACGTGATTGAAGCAAGCTTTAATTTATGATGATCTGCTCATATGTTTATTGATATAGCCGTGAGCTGATGCTGTAGCATGTAATAGTGTGCGGGATGCTGAATTCCTCGGAAATTTTACAGTAGATATGGCGTTTTTGGACTCATAAGAATGGTCTTAATGTGAAGGTTTAGATGGATGATGATGGAAGCCACATAGTAACCCCTGATAATAACCTTGACATTGTCATGCTAGAAGCATCTGCATCAGAGTCCGCATATCGATCATTGACTATGACATATACATTAAATAAAGCGTTGTACCTTTCTATACATATTTATTCTATAGCAATTTCCTTAGTTTTTTAAAACTTATCGAAATCAGTCAATCCGTCCTTGAGATGTATAAATTTCCTATGGAATGGAATATAATAATAAAATCGTAGTTTTCACTGTCACTCTGTGAGCTGAGAACAACTTCATGGTTAATATAAACTCTTCACCAGTAGCGAAATGCATCCACTTGTTACATACGTATGTTTTACTAGCTTTTGTCCGCTACTTCATCCGCGTTAATGTCGGTTATTGGCGATCTAATCTGGTTTCTAAATACAATTTTTGGACCCCGTGGACCCAGTGGACGTCCTACATTTACGCTTCATTGGTAACTGAGGTTACCACGCGATCAATTTCATCGTCATTTTTTGGTAACTTTACCAAACTTGCATCACTGGTGCGACAACGTCGCTGTCTCTTACTGCACAAGAAAATCAAATTCAACTAGGACCAAGCTGAAAGAAAAATGCACTGTAATAAAACACACAAGCTATGATAGACGTTTTTTTTTTAATATCTAGTTACTGAATACAGTTAAAAGTCGAAGTAGGTATATTCAGCACATAAAGTATAACAAGCACTTTTATATTAAGCAGTTTTCACCATCATCTGTACTAATAAAGCTGAAGAGGTTTTTGTTTGTGTAAATACGCTAATCTCTAGAACTATCAGCCGTATTGGAAAAATAACATTTTATATACGCTAGCCAAATTCATGAGGAATAGTATAAATAACAACACGCTACGATCCACGGGACCGTAAAGTAATAATAAAAGACGTAACTTAACGCGGTTGAAAAATAACAAGGGCACGAAGTTGCGAGTAAATTAAAAGAACACTTTGCAAGCAAGCATATTACAAATTAAAGGATTATATTCAAGATAATAATGCTTGAAAACATGCTGGTCCTGCTCCATAGGGAAATTTAAAGTCTTGACAAAATTAAATCAACTGGCTATTTGATTTGAATTGGTCATTTTTTTATTGTTTTTTAATAAGACTGATTTTACCTTTGGTGATGACTATGGCTCACACACTGATTCGATGTCTTTTGAAATGTTAGAAAATATAGTTGACGATCACAATATTGTAAACGTGTGAGCACTGTGCATCTACAACAATTAATTTAGCTTTCATTTTTTATCTTTGTAGCACTTGTTACATATTGTAGTACTTTGTATGACTTTTATTTTAGGTACAACGTCTTCACATTCGTGTAAATAGAATTAAGGTACCCACTACTTATTGTAAACCATATAATATATATTGTTTAAAAGAGTAAGTATGGAGTTTCTTGCCCGTTCTTCTCCATACAAAACTACCTTTTGTAATGGGCAACTAGATTCAATATTATTTTTCTTTGCTCTTGTAAATGACGTTCAAAAGTGCCTTACAATGAAATAAATGATTTGACTTTGACTTTGAATGCTAGTATAATGATAAAACGAAAGGGGTTGTTGCAAGTTGTCTTTGAAATAGTTCCAAATACAGCCACGTGAACCATGGCGCTGGGTGCACGCCACTACAATATAATTAACTGCGAAGTCGTATATTTTAAATAAACTTAGTTAAACTGAGCATATTAATATAGCCAAACTGTTTAGTACATAAGGAAATAGCGACAGTAAATGGACCGATTGTTTTAAATAAAGTACCACATTAATAGATATAATTATGTATTTAAGTTAATATTTCTATAAACACCAAAACATTATGAATAAAACCAATTTGCCAAAATATCACTCTTATTGTTTTATATATTTATACATATTATTTTTGGCTGTAAAACATTAAAAAAGATATAAAATACACAATTATAATCAGCGCGAAAAGCTTCCCCCGAGCTCGATAGATGGCCCTCATCGATTTAAAAGCAAGCTATGGTTTCGTTCTCACGATTTCATTAGGGTGCCGCGCGTTCCCACTGTCCGTATAGTATAAGTTAGATGTAAGGTGTGTAGATTGTAAGATAGGAACACTACTAGTTCAGTCTCAACCTTACAAAAAAGAGGTTAGTTTAAAATTTTTGACAGTCCAGTAAAATGGACTTATAATACTATGACATAAATCTATTAACCTACGTTATGGTTATTTCAATGTTTATTTTCAACTTTTAGGAGTTAGGTCCTATTTTATACTTTGTTAAATATGCTCCTTAGTGCCGAATACACATTAATTCATGCCACTTAAAGTCTAATAAATAATAAATCAATTTATTGAATAATCGACCACTTCCCGAGGGTCTTCGAGCTTGATTGACCTCGGAATCAGTTGACACCGAATGTAATCGTTACCTTTCTAGATTAAAAAAGTTACATGAAGTAATTTAAAGGTTACAGAAAAAATACTTGGTTCTTCTTTTGTTATACATTGGTGCCGATTCCCTTGTTCACAAACTAGACTAAATTTAGAGAATTGACATCTCTTACTAACATACAGCGGAAGGAAAGGACGGTGACATTCCGTGACATTAAAGAACTAAGTTAGCGATGTCAAATTAGTTTTGCCTTGAAATTTTCCGTATTTTTAATCCATACGTTTTAGGATGTCAACTATAATTGTATGGATGTGTCAGATTGACTAAATTTGACAGCTCTTATTTACATTAGTCTCTTTCTTGTTTTATTGGACAGAAAAATATGAAAATAGTCTAATTTTAATTTAGTTTGTGACCAAGAGAATCGGCACCAGTATTACAAATTTTGACATTATTTTAATTGTTGTGTTTTAGAATAATGGCAAGAAACCCAAACATCACTATTTGATCGATGAGTACACATACATTAACACGTGATGAGTACCTTTGTATATGTGACACTTCCAAAATCCATTGGGAATAAGAGATATCTAACAATGTGTGTAACGAGTAACTCTATTGAGTTCATACTTTATTAAATGAATATAATTTTTTACTTAAAGGATAATACAGTGACTAATTTAGTTATTTTAAATAGAGACAAAAGCTCTTTTATTATTTAAGATTTGTATGTAGGTACGTCAGCGTATTTTAGCAAGACTACTTATACACTTAAAAATGGAAATTAATGAAATGTGTAATTTAAAAAAATACACTGAGTTGTTGAATTTGTTGAGAATGTTCAACTTTTAGAAACCTCATCTTCATATAAATCCAAACCAATTCCCAAAGTTTATAGAAAAATGGCAATTTTTATTTCAACTTTTTTTTGTTTTATCTCATAGTTAAGTGACGTTAGAAACGTAATTTAATGCTCATTTAAAAAAGACTTCAAAAAGTAAGACGAAGAAAAACGAAAATACAAGTTTTTATAGATTTTAATAAAGCGTATTCTGACAAAAACAAAAACAAATAATTGAAATTTTTAGCTTAACAATATTAGTAGATGATACAAAATAATAATGTCAGTCCGTTGTCGCATATACTTTATCAATTATTAAACAATATTTCATAAGCATGTGTTTACGTCAGCCCGCTCGTGCACGGCACTTTGAAGTATGGTATTCTGTTAATACTACCTCTTCCTGATTTATGCTGCACTGGTACTTTGCACGCAACGCGTGCAAATCACAAGTACAACATATGTATAAATAAATATACCTGTGCTATTAAGGCATGATCTGGCTTTGAAGCCGTCGAACAGAAGAGAGGTAACCGAAACTAACAGTTCGTACTTTAAATTATACTTCTCGCTCTGACCACCGCTAATAGTACTAGTCTAGACAAAGATAGGCAACGTGCAACGAGCGTACTTCCGTCAGTTGCGACTGTCCGTAAATCCGTCTCCTACAACGTGCAATCGTGATTTACATACTATAGCACGAGCACGTGTTACGAAGTATCTATATCATTCCTGCTGCTTAATAACATAAACAATGAGTTTATAGGAAAGTCAGTCGTTGTTCAAACTACTAACGTTTTGTAACGCAAATGTAACATGACTGCTTTTCTTGGGCCGTAGTCTTGTAATAGGTATATTTTTTTGGGTAACAACAAAATGCGTTAAAAGAAAATAGGATTACCAGGACTACTTTTAACTTCCCACACATTTAGTTAAATAAGCTACTACTTATGGCGTTGGAAGAGATAGTAAAGCACGTGAAAATTACAGGGATAATTTATTGGGGTCGGGCGGCAACCGGCAAACCAGTTCTATTGCAGTCGAATATTTTAATTGGCATTGTATTTATACTAACGAGACCCTTAAGTTGGCACCTGCAGGTCACATTTGTTCATATCACTTCACTTTAACAATAATATAAACTTACTACAAACTATGCTTACAAGTAACTAAATGTGGCAAAGATGTGATAATCTGATTTATTCTGTTTTTATGTTCACAGAAAGTGAAACTGCATTTGGGTCCCAAACGCACGAATATCTATAGCACAGCATAATTTCAATACACGTCACAGGACATGCACCATTCTGCATTCTTGTTCTCCTGGTGCTTGAATTCAATGATATTGATCGTGCCCTGGCGCTTTGAGACTTCTAATGAAATATGCAATAAAATGATTTTAATGATATTGTACTCTATGATATTGCTTTTTTGCCTTACGATGTAAGAGCTTCAATTGCACCGAATAATGTCCTGTAAAATACTAGGTATTGTTTTGTTTTAAAGAGCTGAGGGTCTGTGAATGTTCTTGAAACTATTTTAAGTCATTTAAACAAACTCACCCATCCCCCTGCTCCGGTTTTCTCTTTAACGACTTTATTAATATCTGCCACGAATTTTGCAAAACAACATTTTTCAATTTGGATCACTAGTCATTTCCGGTGATGATAAGACAGACAGTTGTTTTAATCGATCGAAGACCATACGTTCAGGATTCACTATCAATAAAGGTATAACCAAAAACTGGGTACTAGGTCATCTTGTCTACACTTATTATTATTATAATTATAATAATATTATAAAGAGGAAAAAAATATTTTTGTTTATTTGTTTGTTAGTTTGTAATGGATTAACTCAAAAACTACTGATTTTAAAAATTCTTTCGCCATTAGAAAGCTACATTATCATTATTATTTATTAACATAGACTATATTTTATTTTATTTTTGCGCGGACGACGTCGCGGGCCTAAGCTATGTTCTATATAATAAAAAATATACGAGTAAATTAATTTCACCGCTGATTAGTTGTAGACACGATCTTTGTTATTTTCTTTAAATCGACTCTTTCATATATGAACAATACCAGTACAAATGTCATGCAAAAAAGTTTGAGGTACAAAAGGGGTTGGGCACATGTGGGACTCGAACCCACGACCTTCACGACTCGGTAGCGCGATGCTCTATAACACCCAGCTGAGCTAATATGCCACTACAAATTGTATCCCATATCAATTGATAGGCATATTCTTTTTTTATTACTCTATGTCTCTCTAGTATGGACTATAATACTCTATGGGACCTTATGGAATAGAAATGACAGAAATCGCTAAAAACTTTTCTCATGTTATATTTTGGGCAAGAGAGTCAAACTTCTACATTTTTCAAACTTTTTGTTTTGAGTAGATCCGCTATTGCGTTGTAAATAAGATAGCCTAAAAAAAAGGTAAGTAAACAAGCTACTATAATTAAAAAAATAAAAAACACCATTGCAAAAATTGGACATTTATTTGTACTTTGTTTACTCGTCAGTTTTTTTACGACGTTTTTTATTTACAGTGTTATTTGTTAAATCTACTTGTCAAATTCTAGACAATAAACATAGACACGCCCAGATGCATTAAAAAAATAAATTGAGGCTGGTATTCATTTACGTTTTAAAGTGACCATACCGGTTTCTTTTTTACTAGCCTATGTTACTCGGAACGATGCAAAGATTGTAACGATACCCCATATATCTAAATCGGTTCAGGCGTTTCAAAGACATAACATACATAAACCCTGAACACATAACACTCCTTTTTTGGGGCAGTCGTGTAAAAATGGTTTATCTTTGAAACTTCGAATTCGATTCGAATATTTTCAGGTCTTCTTATGTTTGCGCTGAGAAAATTCTAGATGGATAGGTGCAAGTATTGAACTTCTTTTTAGAAAATGTCTTCAAATCGCGAACGTTTGCACTTCATCGTTTCGTTTCTCTGGTTTCTGTTGGTGTGGGTAATGTCGAACCGAGTCGTACTAGTGGAATGTTATGAAGGTAGTCTTAACTCTGACGTGTATAACAACGTCATTTAAGAGAATATTCAAAACCAGTTAGATCCCAAAATCAGAGTATCCGAAAAAGTTAGGAATGGTCTCCTAGGAATGTTTTCCTATCACTATAATGGTTGAGGTAGCCCTAACTGTCTTGATTCAAGTATACTACGAAATATAAAAATTATAACGTATATCAATCTCAGACACAAAGTATATTATACACAAAAATACTTTTTTTTAATTTACTCTCTCATATATAAATACCTACAAAAAAAGCAAAAGGTTCAGATCTCAATTGAACAATGGGATCTGAACCACGGTACATGTGGGACTCGAACCCACGACCTTCGCGATTCACTAGAGCGATGCTCTCCCAGCTGAGCTAATGTACCACTACAAATCTTGTTCAAATTTGCGTCCTGTTTCGTCCATTTAAGTGCATTAAACGACAGCAGCGCCCGACGCCCTTCAAAATAAGTGGGTGCAAATGCGGACAAAGATGGAACTACTAACGCTCGCTAGGTACACATTTAAGGCAGATGGCATTGATCTCAATCTAATACTCATAACCTAATTACATTTTTATTCTATAAATAATAATGAGGCCTTTATTAAATAATTATGACTTTATTATCGTATCTTTATCAGAAAAAAAAAACGCAATATGTAATAAGATCTTGGGTATATTTTGCCCGAGCCTGTCATTGTATTACTGCGTAAGGTGTTGCTACACTCAGAGATGCAAATTTACAACGTTACTGATGGTCTCTTCAGTTCAAACCTACACGGTTTCAAATTTGTTTCTTCATGCTTAATATATCTATAGGTATAATATAGCTATCGGCATATTTTTGTAAAAAATATTTAAACCACCTGTACGGTTGCTAAGACGTAGACGGCTGCGAAGTAGGTGGATAGTATATGTGGAACTGAACTTATTCAAAAGTAATGAATCACCTCTTTCAATGACATGGAAGCCTAGTCTTCAAAATATTGTACGGTCTAAATGGATCAATACTTATCTCCCGAGCACATGGTACGCCACAGCGGTTTCCATGACAACGATAAGCTAACGTGAAGTTCGATGTAAACAGACGGTTTGATTTGCTCCCTCTCCCACTCATTGGGAACTACTGGACCTATTTTAAAAATTCTTTCACTATTACAAAGCTACATTATTTGCGAGTAATATAGACTATATTTTATTTTATTTTTGCGCGGACGAAGTTGCGGGCAAAAGCTAGTTACCAATATACACAAACGCATAGCTTCATTAGAAACTATTGCAATGTTATAACTACTATTTCAAATTTGTTTCTCATTAAATTGTCAAAGATATAAATCGTGAATCGTGTCGTGTTATTTTTCTTCGGATATTTGCAATGTAAGTTTCAAACCATGTTTGTTTATGTAAACGAAAACTGTACCTCGACCACGTACGACCTCGATACTGCATGGTTCGATATCGCATCCTCTGATATACTAGGGACGCAGAATGCATGAAAGCTGGATACATGGTTTATACTTCACGGTATTCCGTATATTAAAGCTCTTATTACAAAGCACGTAGGACCAAAATTGTAATGAACACATTGATGCAAACTGCAGCGTAGGTCTGTTAGAGCACCCCGTACAATGAATGGGAATAAAACGATACTAAACTGAAATTCCCTTAATACGAAACGAAATTTTGATTGGTCCGGGTTTATGTCACAGTTTTTATCTACATATTTTGCATTTTGCGCCAAATTGATATACTTAAAGTTAAAGCTACAATGTGACTGACATTATATGCGCACTGCGTAGAGTATTACGCATTCGTAGCTCTCGTCTAAACTAATATTATAAAGAGAAGGGATTTGATTGTTTGTATGTTTGTAATGGATAAACTCGAAAACTACTACACCGATTTTAAAAAAATATTCGCCAATAGAAAGCTATAATTGGTTTTTAAAAAATAGAGATCCTTACGAAAATAACAATAATGTAATCCAAGGTATCAAAAAATCTATCTTATCATTAAAAGGAAGATCTATATAAAAGAAAGGCGTGTTAGTTACACTATTTATTACTCGAGAATAGCAAAACCGATTTGGCTGAAAATTTGTGGGGACTTGGGGAGAGGTAGCTTAGAACCAGGAGACGGACATAGTATACTTTGTATCTCTTTTTTTTGTTTTTATCCCGTCTCCGTGGGACCTATGGCAGTACAAATAAGCAATTTTACTCAGACTCGAAAGGTCAACATACTGGATTTATAAAAAAATACTAGGGTGTCAGAAAATCGAGGGTACCTACCTATTCAAAGAAAAACCACTGCACTCATTATTATCAAGAAGCAGAGTACAACCTGAATTGATTAGAAAATTCTTACTAAACGCGAGCGAAGCCGCGGGCGATAGCTAGTTGCCTATAAAATTCTTTATTTGGCGTAAGCTGCTAACTATTGATTGCACATATAATAATGTATTGCACATTTATTGTGCTCATCGTTACCTATAAAAAATCCGCGAGGCTGTATGTCCAGAAGAAAGGAAAAAAAGAAGGAATTTCTTCCTCTCCAAAATTTAAGCAGTAATTATGACGTGCTTCCGGATGAACTCTTCCGGTCGAAGAGTTCATCCGAATCTATGTCCTAGCGAAATAATGTCACCTAGGAATGACACTGGTGCCGATTCCCTTGTTCACAAACTAAATTAAAATTAGACTAAGTATTTTTATGTTTTTCTGTCCAATAAAACAAGAAAGAGGCTAATATAAATAAGAGCTGTAAAATTTTGTCAATCTCACACATCCATTCAATTATAGTTGGCATCTTAAAACGAATAGATTATAAACACGCAAAAGTTATAAGGCAAAACTAATTTGACATCTCTAACTTAGTTCTTACATGTCACCGTCCTTTTCTTTCGCTGCATGTTAGTAAGAGATGTCAATTCTTTAAATTTGTGATTTTATAAACAAGCTTTTATTACCTGTTATTAAAAAGCACAGAAATATTCAACATAATATAATTCAGATAAGAAAAAGTCTGGTAAGAAACAGTCGCCGCTAAACTGTAATGGCTTATGTAAACTAATATGAAAAAGAGAAAAGATTTGACTTTTTGTATGTTTGCCTCTCTTTTATCATCCGTCTAGCCTTTCTCAAACTAAATTGGGGTAGGCTTCCAGTATAACTGGTTGCGGCTGAATATCAATATTTTACGTCCGATGAATGCGCAGTTCCTGTGGGCCATGCGGACGAAGTCGCGGGCGAAGTGCTAGTATATAATAAAAGTTTGCTTAACTAGGTCGTTATTTCCACCCTTTTATTATGAATTAAAATCACAATTCTACGTTATTATCGCCATTTGCCTCTCTCCTCTCACTTCTCTATTATGAAACCATTCAACTTGATCTTGGTAAGCGTAACCAATACAGCTATTACCTGCCACCTCATGCCACTTATCCTATCTCAGCTCAACTCCAGTTGAATGTTTAGATTATACCAAACAACTACTTCTTTGGTATTGTAATGTACCTACGTACATTGTATCATATTTGTCTCATCGACCAACTTATTCGTGTAACTTGTGGTGGTACTACACGAAAGAATTAAAAGCTAAACATAAAACGACATTATTAAACAACATGTTAGTTCTAAATTCTACCACTTCACCGACACGTCAGTGGAGACTGCGCTTCCGGATGTGGTAGTGCGTGTATCATTCATGAGCGTAACCTTTGCATGTGTGCAGCTACACGCTTCTATTTACTCACAATGGGATGTGATCGATCGGTGACGTCACGACACGTCATGCATAGATGTTGCTAACATGTTATGGCATCCTAGTCAGATCTGAAGCAAAACTTTTTTTGTCTCACTAGGCCTAGTTTTGACCTACAAATAAATGCGGAGGGCGCAATATTGCGCAATAAATAGTGCTGAAATAATAACACTTTTAACAGCTAGTGGATAGTTTTAGAAATACCGTAGATATAAATATGATAAGGCAATAAAAGACAAATCTAAGTCTGTATGCCTAAGTATACAGACTTAGATTTGACTTTTATAGTGTTGTGTTTTTATTATTCAATCTCAGAAACCTCACATTGCTTACCTTGTTCAAGATATATCGCCGCTGCTGCGTTGTTTGTTGCATTTACACACAAACTTTACTACCATAATCCATGATTGAAGTTGTTTTGCCTTTAAACTCATTCTTTATTATCACTGAAAGAAAGAACTGTAAGTAAAAGAATCATAAACTAGTGTATAATCGTCTTTTTAGTTTCTTACGGTACCAGGGATGTATGGAATACTATGCACTATGTGTTTAATCCGGACATTGTAGCTGTAAATACATCTGTGAACTGTAGTCGAAGTAAGTACCGAAATTCGGGAATACAGACAGATTTAAATTAAATTATTAACCAAGTAAAAAGTTTATGACATGAAAAGTTAAAAAAAAAAAAATTATAATAGTATGTATATTTGCCATGGATACGCTACGAAAACGTTCAAAAAGTTAAATTACCAAAATCATTGAATACAAATTCTATAATGAATTGCTAGTCTAATGCAAAAATCATGTAGAAAAACTTGGTACTTTACATATTAAATAAATTTTTTTTTTTATCAATTTGAATTAGTAAAAACTAAAAGAAAAAAAAGTTTTTAAAAACAAACTTAGTTTGTTTTTTTATATTTAAATAACTTACATCAATTTTTTATAAGGACTTACAACTTAAAGTAAAATAATGTGTAAATTAGTTTTCATCGAACTTGATTTTTCCTTTAATGGAGTTACATATGGATATTATTTAGGACCAGAATACTCGTCAAGACAAATCAAACGAGCCCAAACTCGATGCGGTTGCTTATTTTATTACCAAGTTCCTATGGCCACATTTCGGTTTCATCATCAGACCCTCGTTACAGACCTTCTAGGATCAAAGTACTCGTCAAGATCAATCAAACGAGCCAGAACTCGACGGAGTTTTGTCGTTTTACTACGGAGTTCCCACCTTCCAGCTCCATCATCAGACCCTGGTTACCATCTAGAATCAAAGTATTTATAAAGACGAATTAAACGAGTCCAAACTCGACGGTGTTCTATCTTTGTATTATGGAATTCCTATGCCCACCTTACAGGTCCATCATCAGATCATGGGTACCATCTAGGACCAAAGTACTCGTCAAGACGAATCAAGCGAGCCCGAACTCGAGGGGGTTGTGTCGTATTCGTCATTTATGATTAATTTAAAGGGTGGCCCAGCTAAGGACGACTAAATGAAAATTTTAGACTCCTCTCTTCTTGGGCTATCCAAACCACCCTCATGTATGTTCTACAATTTTTTGCGGTTTAGGAGCTAGACGACAATATTTTTTTTTTTTGGGATATTCTTCTTTACCTCAGATTTAGTAGATTTTCACTTTTTGTGTCGCATTATTTGGAAATATTTTTATTGATAACTAATCCCGAAAGTATGGTCTTCGATCAACAAAAAAAAACAACTGTCTGTCTTATTTTCACCCGAAATTACAAAAACTTAGTTCCAAGGCAAAAATGTTGTTTTTTAAATTTCGCATTTTTGCAGATTTTCGGCTCATAATGAAAAATCACGATAAGGGCCCAAATTACCTCAAAGTCATTTAAAAAACAAGGCGAAAAAAGCAATATTTTTATTTTCAAATGAAAGCCGATGATAATGAATTTAAACGAACTTTTATTAAGTTTTCAATACAATTGAATTATGAACATCCTCCTTTTGAAGTCGGTTAAAAATATCTACGTAAGTAAATCTTATACCTTATTAAAAATAAGTTACGCTCCTGACTAAGTTTTGCGTTTATTATCTATTTAATATAAAATAACAATCCTGAGAAATATTATCAAAAGAGTTATTGAGTTTATTGTAAAAAATATGTATTAGTTTATAGTTATTGTACTTATTTATGTATTTGTGTTTTTATGGGCCTTAGTTGCCTGAAATAAAGGTTTATTATTATTTATTATTATTAAAAGGTTTTTTTTTCATTCGGACTCCTTTGGTCCACCTCGATTTTATTTCAAGCATCGATTAGGCTGAACACAACTTTTGAATCAAATTAAGAAACATGGGTCAACGGTCAGCACTAAGCAGTGTTACAATTTTGTGTAAATAATGACTAAATTTGATTGTATTTTTAAGCAATTATGTATGCATAATGCCAAAATAAAATGGAGATGGAATGATAATGTCTTTATTTCGTCTGGATGCATCTTTTCAGCAAGCGAGAAGGTTGTTTATGTACTTAATTGCAGCTAATCTGAGTGGTCTGCTTTTGGATAGGGTGTAGAAATACTTATACCAGTTTTGCAATGATCTGAAGCGGTTTAACCGACCTCAAGTTACAATTAAAGATATTTGCCACAAACTTATTCTATAAAATAGCTGCGAATGTATATTTTTCTTAAAAAAATTAAATCCTGAAAGTTGATGTAAATTCCAGAATTGACGTTGACGTTGACGTGATCCATAACACCCTACCGAGTCAAGAGATGTGTCAAATTTCAAAATCTTGTCGAGCAGAGTGGTTAAATTAGATTTAATATAATTTGTAATAATGATTGTCTCTTTTAGTTTAAAAAACCATACAAATTAAAATGTAAATTAAATATTCTTGAATAGATGGCGTTGTTAAGAGTTCAAAGCGAAATTTTAAAAAGAAGAAAAAACTTTCTTGTACCAGGGCAGCATAAACGCAAAGTAGTAATTCTGTACGCAATAATCGGCCGATGTTTCATTCAAACGTAGTAGGGGTGGTAGTTAGGGTTGGGGTTGACACCTTACCACCTCGTTATGCTGGCGATTGCCACCCTTCACTCTATAGTATGAACTGACAACAATATAAACGTTTCGCTGTTTCTATCTTTGTCTAGACAGGTTGTGTTGTTAGTAAGGAAAAGCAGGATAACGCTATATAAAAAAGCAACTATCGGATTGTTCTCTATCTACTTTAAGGCAACCTCGGTCGCCTCATTCATGAGTATCCGAATTTATGTGAACGCAACGCGTGCAAAACAAGTACAAGGAAAACATCATGAAGAAGTACTGTGTCTAAACGTTTGGGTTTCTTTGTTTCCTAACTTTGATCCGAACCGCATGTTATAGCGGGAAGTCTAAGAGAAACTCAAGAATGGACTTTGATCTGACTAGATCTTATTTTATTTGATTGATACATTTTACCCGATGTAATTTTTTTTTATAAAAAAAATATGACAATAATTCCTTTACATCAAATAAACAGACTTTACTTCAGCTGTAAATAAATTACTATTAAATTACTATTACTATTTATCTTCAAATTGCAAATTAACTATAGCATTTGCTTTGTAACGCATCTAACATACAAAAACGCGATTATTTCTTTACGTTACAGTAGCTATTTCAAAACATATAGTAGGTACCACACACTACCCTGCACAGAGTGAAACGTTTGCTGTGACTTTGTCAAGTTAAATAATTATAACTACTCGGTGAACAGAGTTACCGACGTAAAAGTTACTACAATGTGTTTCAGCGTTTCAATAGGCTTTATTTTCATTTATAATTTTGGCATATTTAAGTCATAATTCACGCAATTTCGGCATATTAAAAGCCTTTTGGTAAAACTAAACTTTAAATAACGTAACATTTTCGCACCAAATGCAGACGTACCACATACAATAATCTACTGTCAGCTGTACGTGTGGAACAGGTTGTAGGGAGGAAAATAGCACAATACACTAACGGTGCATGCTGCGTTCTGACTACTGTAAATGAAATGTTTCGAACTTGTGAATGCTTCATAGGCTCCTAGTACTCAGCCGCGTAGTTTAGTAGCGTTAGCTTCCAACGCTACCAGCGGTGTTTTTCAAACGCAAAAAAGTTATAGATCAAAATCAGACTGATATAAATAAAAAATATTTCATTAATGCAAAACTTAAAAAAGACTTAACGCTGGTCCTAAAGGGTAGTATTAAATTAATAAAAGAAAAATCTTGAACACACTTATGGCTTAAAAGTTGCCGTGAATTTTTTATGGTGTCCATCTCCAAAGAGTGGGTGACTCTTTGGAGAAGGAAAAGATAGGCTATTTATTAAAACATAGTCTTGGTATTTTTACTAGTGTAAAATGTTCAACTATCGTTAATTACGTTATTGTTGTTGTTAGACGTAAGGCTGACTTCGGGCGAACTACATGCTTTGAGGTGCATCGTTGTCATAGAAACTAAAGGAGGGGGTGGGGGGAGGTGCCACGTGCTCGGGAGCTAGTATTGATCCATCCAGACCGTACAATGTTTGAAGTACTAGGCTCTGATGAAACACTAAGAGGTTTTAGAAAATTAAATGTAGTCTTGTTTATTGCGTTCCCGCCCTTGATGTGGAGTACGAACGTCGTACGAACTCCTGGCTTAAATCTTTCCAGATACAGCGCAAGCTAATGCAGAAAGATCTTTCTTAGCGCACGTTCGTTAGGACGCACATAATAGAACTTTAGACAAAATATTAATGAAAGTTTAACGAAGTTACCGCACGACTCACAGTTGGCAAGTAACGTGTCAAAATGCAGAAGTAGGTACTTTTAATTAAAGTTTTCGTAAGGCGATACATAACGTCTGATTGTGAATTCAGTCACAACCAGACATTATGTACGATCACGTCAACCATATGAGAAAGACACACTTCTGACTATCATATGCTTACATAAAAAAACCGGCCAAGTGCGAGCCGGACTTACTCACTAAGGGTTCAGTACTACCATACAATATTTAAAGGTAAAAAAAAATATCGCATTAAGTAATTTTTTTGTGATTTCTACAAAACAGTTTTCGATTTTTTTTCCGTTACTTGTGCTACATATGGCATTGCTTCTTGCTAAATTTCATGATTTTAGTTCTACGGACGCTCCCTTTAGGTTTTCATTCCCTTGCGAACATGAAAATATACGCTCCAAGGGGTAGCAGACCTGAGTATTTGAAATTAATTTCAGCTTGATATCTCAACGCATTCCTTATAAAAGGGATCTTGATAGACGGACAACAAAGTGATCCCATAAGGATCCATTTTACCGACTGAGGCACGGAACCCTAAAAAGACAATTTAAATACATGCTTTATTACCCGACTGCACGTTTAAAAGGTTAATGTGTTTTATTCTAATTTAATTCGCTTATGGTTCGAATCGTTGACGCGACTACTAAATCTACGTGCCAGCCATAATTGCTAGCGGTTATGGTTACAGTTAAAACCCACCCATGCTACGCTACATGTGACGTCACCGCTACGCTGCTACGACCGCTCACTACAATCACTTGCTTCCACTACATCGACTACATCGCATGGAAATAGAGAAGCGCGCCTTAAAGTCCAGCGCACTGTTTATCATTATTGTACCTCGCCGATCATAATGACACGTTACCACCCGAAATATCAAACTCAGAATGACAACCAAGCCAGATACCGTTTCAATCAGAAAACGGTTTTAACACAGCAATAATTGCGTTCAGCAATAAGTGACTATTCGAACACATATAGAAGTAAAGTCTGCCAAGAAAACTCGCTTCGTAGTGTTTCCCGTCCTAGGCTCGCAAGAACTACAAAATCAACTTAATGATTTAAATCTTTTCAGTCGTAGCCCATAATATCTCAATTCAAAAAATATGGCGGGGCAGACTGCAGCTATAACCAAGCTAGTCTCTAATATTAGAGAAGTAAAAATCCTAAACCCTAAAATTCAACCTGACCTAGGCACCCCACGTGCATGATGGGT
Source organism: Hoplodrina ambigua (assembly GCA_949774945.1). Lineage (NCBI taxonomy): Eukaryota > Metazoa > Arthropoda > Insecta > Lepidoptera > Noctuidae > Hoplodrina > Hoplodrina ambigua. Next base: position 5,650,752 of record OX458963.1, read on the forward strand.
GAACGAGTGAAGTTAGCTAAAATACCTAGCATATTACTAGGAGCCCATGAACATCACAGACATATTTTATGTCCATGTAACTGTTACAAGAAATTCCGACAATTTCTTGGTACTGTCAAAAAATTACTTATGTATTTGCTGTAATGCTGCCTTAAACTTAGTTATTTGGGTATTTATTACGCTATGCCTACTACCTATTACGATCACACATCAAATCATAAGATAAAATCGAAGTTTGCTTCGCATTTTGTATGCAAAGATAATCGCTGTGTTTTGCGTAAATCCTAAAACTGCTGCCAAATACCGGACTTTGAAATCGAAGAAAGATTTTGGCACAAACAATGATATTTTGGTATGAAACTTATTGTAATGTTGATCAAGTACCAGATCCTAATTAAATTGCCTGTTCCGGTATTTATTTTATTGGTATTCAAGAACTTCGCGCTAGTCGCTGCCGCACCGTTGCCATAGAAACCACGTGGCGAGCCATGTGCTCGGGAGACAGTATTGATTCATTCAAACCGTACAATATTTGCGGCACTAGGTTTTCAGAAAACATTAAGAGTCTTTCAGGAATGTGTATTTAGGTCTTAGTAGGTTTATAGCGCCAAAGGAATGTGTATAACAAGGTGCACGTAAGGACTATATTTATTATGAAGTGAATTAATGTTAAACTGGATTATAATTGCAATAAACATTTTATTTATTATTTTATTATACAAATTTCAAACATGGCCCTTCGAGCCAAATCATTGTGTACATAAACCAGCACAGATAACCAGTCGGGCAATTTTGCAACATTTCCGGTGGATTTTGCAAAAATATTGCTCATACAAGCCTACTAGTTCGTCGACACGTTACCGCCAAATGAAAATGACGTTATATGAAACATAGAACGATCCAAAACCAAAATACAAGATTTTTATTGTGTATCAGTTTTTAGTTTCTGTCATAAAGTATAAACTTTTTTTCAATTTCAAAAGTCTCTTCAATTGATCCTATTGCACAGTTTAAGTAATGAAGTTAAAGAGTTATAGGTAGTTGAATTTGGAATTATCTTTCTGAGGTGGTAAGATGAGATGCTTGCTTGGAGTGGTCGCGTCAACAATACGGACGTTGTCTATCTTTGTCTAGACAAGCTTTAACTAAAACGAGAGCTTAAATAGATTGTAGAAAGTTTAGATATCCAGTGGACTCGCTGTATTCAGCGCGCCATCGGGCTTCAACCAAAACGTCTGTAACCATGGCAACTGGTCGCGTGCAAATTACCAGCAAAACGTACACTATGAGGAGGTTACGAAAACAGAAATTACATACTATATTGCTTACATACTTATACTTCTTATATATATATTTTTTGTTTGTATATGGTATTATTCTTGAAATTCTTAATTATTACAAGCTTTTTAAATATTTTGTTTCACGGATGATGATTATATCTATAATACAAGCGATTTTGGTCAAATTTTTATTTTTACCCGATTGCGCGAACCTACGTACGGGTAATGCGTATGTAAGGATAATGTGTTTATCAGCCTATGTGTGTTTATTCATTTGTGTGTCTACGTATGTGTGTTTGTTCTTTTGTGGCGCTCTAGAGAACAAAATAACAACGTTGGCCAATTTTGTTGATTTAACGTTAATCAATTTGTCGTAATCTTGCAACTGTCGCTGAAGACATGACGGTAATCAAAATTCAATAAGGTGACAATCAGACGCCATAAACGGAAAAGTTAAAAAAAAAAAAGTTGAGGAACTATGTCAAAAATTATCTTGACATTTAATTATTTTACTCCTAAACTATGATCATTTTTCATTTTGAAAGACCATTTAGGACATAATTAAAAGAATATAATAAAAATCGACTACGTAAAACATGAATTTTAAATAAAAACTGAAAAGAAAAACACAAGTCCAATTTTCAACCGACTTCAAAAAGGAGGAGGTTCTCAATTCAGCGCGTATGATTTTTTTTTGTATGGATGTTTACCCGATTACTCCGCAGATTATGAATAGATTTCGATGATTCTTTTTTTGTTTGAAAGAGTAAACTTTGAATAGATCTCATACAAATATTGACATGATTTGATGATGAACTTAGGGAGATATGGAAGAGAACTCGTCATAGGATCACAGCAGAACCGTCGTAACAAGTATAATCGCTTTGTTTGTACGTGTAGTGTAGTAGTACGTGTAGTCGATGACTCACTGAAGGAAAAGGGAGAGTGGGTACGTCAACCCCCTTCCTAACACTTTCCAAAATTAAATATATCGTGGGAGGTATTGTTTGAAAGGGCTTTTTGTAAAGATTTCAAACTTTAACATACAAGCACTAAAAAGTGAAAATTAAAAAGCTTTTTAGTCGGCGGCTTTGGTTTAGTTTTTTGTTATGTAGGTACCAACTTCCAAACTAAAGTAATTTTTTTATATTTTGTAAGTTTTGAAGGCGGTTTCCTTTTTCAACCGACTTCAAAAAGGAGGAGGTTCTCAATTCGACGCGTATGTTTTTTTTTTTTTTTTTTTGTGTGTTTGTTCAACGATTACTCCGCCAATTACGAATCGATTTGGATGATTCTTTTTTTGTTTGAAAGAGTATAGTCGCGAATAGGTCCCATAGAAATATTGTCATGATCTGACGATGAACTTTGGAGATATGGAACGGAACTCCTTGTAAAATCACAGCAGAACCGCCGTAACAAGAAAAATTGCTTTGTTTATACGTGTAGTCGATGACTGACTAAAGGAAGTGGGGAGGGGGTACGTCAACCCCCTTCCTACCACTTTCCAAAATTAAATATATCGTGTGTGGTATTGTTTGAAAGGGCTTTATGTAAGGATTTCAAACATTAACAAACAAGCACTAAAAAGTGAAAAATAAAAAGCTTTTTTACAAAAAAATATCACCGCCTTCAAAAATCACAAAATAAAAAATAAGTTTAGCTTGGAAGTCGGTGGCAATACCTACATAACAAGAAACAAAACCAAAGCCGCCGACTTCCAAGCTAAAGTTATTTTTTATTTTGTGATTTTTGTTAGAACGTTTTTCAATTTTTATTTTAAACTGTTTAAAGTTATGAAAAGAAATGTAATTCGCCATTTTGTGGTGGAGGCCATCTTGAATTCGAAATTTATCATGGTGTATAGTATTCTACTAGTCAAGCCCTTTCATTTGATGTAAAAAAATATGTTATCCACCATTTTGTGGCAGCGGCCGTCTTGGTCCGATTTTCCTCAATCATAGCTTAAAACACTCCCGACTAATTCACCTTTTAAACAAAAAAAACAAAATCTAAATAGGTTCATCTGTTCTGGAGCTACGATGCCACAGATAGACACACACACAGATACGTCAATCTTGTAACACCCCATCGTTTTAGCGTCGGGAATTAAAAATGGCCTTCAAGACATTGCGAGCAAAACATACTAAAATAAATAAATTACACGTAATACCTACGTATCTTTCTAAATAAAATTGATTTACTGGTTTATAAGACGGGTGAGCGAGCTTGGCAGCACGGCCGAGCCCGCAGACCCGTCTGAGCTTCCAACTGTGTTCGCGCTTGAATCTAGGTGCATACATACATCCGTACAGCTAAGTAACAGGCGCAACAGTAGTGGGGGAATTAGGGTCTGTACACATCCCTCGATCCCCTACGTTATGGATTTCATTTAAGATTATAATTAATGGTACCTACTTATTAAGATTTTACAAATATTTGTAATGTAAAAAGCATGTCAGCGTAATAAACCACATTGTATTCCTTAACGCTGTACAATGAGAGCCACTTTACAAGCAAGAATATGATACAAAAATATTATTATGATTAATTCGAAGACGTACGGTTTTACTTAAGAAGCAGGCTCCTGGAACCACTGGGTCATCATGACATAATGCAAAAACGTAACTTTCCCAAAATACCATGCACCCTCTTTTTAAGAATAGGAAATCATCGTTCCATGGTGACGCTTTCGAACCAAATCAGTAGCCCTGGCAGATAAATGCACCCTTAGAATCACGGTATTTTGGTAAGTTACCTCTTAGATACTCATGAATGCCTAGTGCTTTAAATTTGCACGGTCTGTATGGATCAATACTGCCTCCCGAGCGAGCACATGGCGCGCCACAACGGTTTCCATAACAGCAACAACGCAGCTAGTGCGACGTGTTGCTCTTAAACACATAAAATTCAACATTTAATAGTGCGGAATTATGTCCTAAAATAAACTCATTGTTACAACTTATTTAATAGGTATTTTAAATAAAACTTTAAAATTTTAGCAGAAATATTTGTATATCCCAGTTACGAGAGCTGCGCGGTCGTAGCAATGTTGACCGTTATGACTAAAATGTTATTTATTACCTTGATTGATATCAATTCGATATCAATCAAGGCAGGTTGCCTTAAAGGGCTCATTTAGTTAGTTTTGACAATTTCATAATCCCTCTTAATCTATCTTTGGTACAATAGGTACGAAATGAGATCAAATCTTAAATTACAGAAACAACATGCACATACATACATAAAATAACGCCTTTTTCCCATGGGGGTAGGCAGAAACTACAGAACGCCACCGGCTACGATCCTTACATACTCCTTTTGCCTCATCTACGTTCATACATCTCGTCAATCAAGCACGCCGGTTACGAGGAGAAAGGTCAGATGCGGAGTACCGCATTTGACCTTTCTGAAGGACTTCACCAATAAGGTCAGCGGCCCCTCCCCTCACCTCTGCCATATAAATATCTTTTATCAATCGTCTTTCAATCATCCTCTCAACATGACCGAACCATTAAGCACACTCTTTTCTATCTTTGTCACTACATCTTCTTTTAATCCGCAACGGTCCCGTATAACCGCATTCCTCACTCTATCGTTTAAAGTTACACCACACATACTCCGCATGAAATGCATTTCCACAGCTTTAATCCTACTCTCATGCCTCGTTTGCCATACCCAACAATCACTTCAAAAAAACAAAATACTTACAAAAAAAAAAAACATTCTAAAACAAACTTTAAAAACCTTTTCTTAAAATATCACTGTAGGGTCATCTAGCGTCTCATCACAAAAAATGCTTAAAACACGAGATCGGTAGTGGTAGTGGGTTCCTCAGTAGTTGTTGTTGTAGGTACCTCTGTTGTGATAGTAGGTTCAGCAGCAATTGTGACGGTTGCGGCGGCATTGTGTAGCTTATAGATGTCACTATTTTAAATTTTTGCTTTCGAACGAACCTCCTCAGTCCTGTGATATCCTGGTACCCCTCGGAAGAAATCAGTTGCCCACTGTTGCCCTGTAGCGCAACTGTTGCTGCAACTGTCGTGCTTAATTCAATTTCTCGACGATTTTCCACTTGTCCGACATAAAAAAAGAGGTTCTGTTTTCTTCTGTGTATATAAAAGAAAGTTTAGCCCTTATGTCAAAGTAATAAAGGCTTTTTAAATTCACGACCGTATTTTTAATTCGCCCATGCGCCACTTGCAAAAAACAAATAAGACAGTTAATATCTGGAAAGTCATATTTATGTTGAGGCTCTGAAACGGGAAGGATGGAAGGAGTGGAGGGAGGCCTTTGCCCAGGAGTTGGACCGAATAGGCAAACAAAGCAAAACTAATAAATAATAAGGCAAAAGTCTTCCTCGGCAGGGAATCGAACCCTGGTCTTCAACGTGGCAAGCGGGAATACTAACCACTATACTAACGCGGATTGTGACTGAAAACCTGAAATAAAGGTTCTCTTGCTTCTTGTCATCGTACAAATCGTAGAATTTCAGCGAAACCGCGCCATTGAACGTTCCATATTTATGTACGAAAAGATGCAAATATGCAAATGGCCCTAGCAATTTGGATCCGGTTTTTTTCGATATTTTGATAAGTATTGAATGTTATTAAGTTTTCCACTCTGCGGATGCGAAGCGAATTGCAAAAACAACTTCATTACGAACGAGTTCCGATGTTGTGCGCTAAAGAGAACTTGTACATTACCTACCCAGCGACCTGGTCAGATGGCCACTTGATAAAAATGCACTTCACGTAATTTTATACTTACACTAGATGAGTAGTTACATCTGGCAACATGTTATCTAAAGATTCAATAAGTTTTAATCTACAACTGAGAATGATGCTGCTATTGCAGTGCACATAATATATCAACAATAAGATAACAATATTTAACCTACAGGGTGTACAAAGACACATCACGTACCCTGTGACTACGCATACCGCCTATCAAACTAACAAATATTAAGCCAAAGTTATTCCTGGGAAACAACTTTTTAAATCACTGTTTATATAGTATTCATGCAATAGAATAGGCAAATTATACAGGTTTCCCAGTAATGAATGGATAATCTTGAAATGATTATCCATAATTATTAAATATTCTTTATTTATCTATCTATCTAAATGGGTCATGGTAGAACTAATGACCATTCAGAAAAAAATACATCTAAAAAAAACCAAGTAGTTCCAGAGATATGAGTTATTTAATAATAATCGATGTTTTTTGTTACGTTATTTTACATTCTTGTACACCACAAGCACAAATTGGGTTATTCCGCTGCGCTCCAAGAATGCGTAGCACTGCGCTCCAAGTTCTATTACCTTTAATACAAAATTTAAAAAAATATAAGTACATATATGGTTCTCCAGCGCTCCAAAATAAAATAAGTAGATTCAGCATACAAGTCAAACCGTATTTAAATTAAAATAAAGTGTTTCTCTAAAGACATTACGTCTTGAAATTGTTGAGTAATGGTGTCTACTACCCAGTTGAAGAATGAGTAGGCCAGAGCGGGATGGATAGCACATTTAAGCCACCGCTCTTAAGCTTTCCCGCCACTTTCACCCCCTATGTTACGAAGTTGTCGATTGATGAGTAAGAAAGGGATGGCATCCCGCAGTTAGCTCCATCCCTTACTTATCTAATATCGTTACTGGTGACGTTACGCGAATACTACGGGTTGTGGTTGAGTTTGTCTGACGTCACAATTTTCGTTGCCGATACAAGGGCGGCAGCGTCCACAGTAGGTGCGGCAATCGACCGGAAAATCAATATGCGGTTGAACCTTGACATTGAACTTGGGCTTAGTTCGAGGACTGTATTTGTATCGTATTTGGTTTTCATTGTACATCTGACTGTGAATACAAACAATCTGTATATCTAATGAGAATAAATTCTTAGATAAAATGAACCCAATATACTCGTAATATAATGTTAGATAGTCTAGGTAATATCGACAGTTATTTACTATGTGAACCTCGTAGAAACTAGAACTAGTTTCCGTGCGTTCAACATTTTAGTCTTACATACTAGTGTAATCAAATGTGCCCACGTTTTAGGACCCATACTATACATGAATATTATTTTTTATTCGTGGTGATACTGGGCTTCTCCTGGTTCGTCTTCATGCCTATTGGCCTAGCTCTGTTCTGTTTCCTGCTTGATATTGATGGATGTTGATATTATGATTTTTCTTACTCCTCCGCTATTCTTCTCTGACTAATTTTGTGGCAGGATCCAAGACAGTTGACTCGTTTCTACGGGACTTGTCAGTTGATTTTGACTTTCAGGAGTTGCAGTAACTGAGAATAGAGTGGCGACCTTGTATCTGGTGTTTAGATAATTATGTCTACCTAGGAAGACTGAACAAGTAAAGTAGGCGGACATAAATATGACATATCGCGCATTAGGATAAGACTATCACATAGGTTTTAACGGTTGCGCATTTACGTTGAACATTACGGTCGGGCACTGTACTCACAAGTTGCTACGCCGTAGTTCTGCCACTGCTACGGCGTAGCACTATTATAGCTACGGCGTAGCACTGTTATGGCTACGTCCTTTTTGCAAACTATGTTTACTTTACACCTAGAGAAAGTATATTATGAAGCTCGTGTTTGTGTCTATAAAATTAATAATAGGGATAAAGAAGACTGCTACGTTTATTAGCAATAAAAAATGTTTTTTTATTAAAACCATAATTTTAAATTGTTTTAGGTTTCCGTACACCAAGCGGAAAAAACGGACCCTTTATCTATGGAACGTATGGAGCATGACATGGCTTTCATGGCATGGCATGCATGGCATGACATGAATGGCATGACATGCATGGCATGGAGCTATCATTATCTTTCATTAATTATTATTTCAAACATGTGTATGTTACTAACGCTGTCTTCTACCTTCTTGTACCTATTTATAAGTAGTTTCTATTTATGAATCTAGTTTCTGAAAGAAGTTTTCCGGAAAAACTAAAATACAACAACATGACATCACGTCTGTAATCCCCAAAGGGTTGGGCAGAGGTTTTCCCATTAGTACACCCACATTTCGCCAGTTATGTTAAAGTCCCATGTAATAGGGGGCGAGCCCATTGCCATCAACCGGGCAAAATACTTTACACCGAGGCTGCTACTAAGAAATTCCTGATGGAAAAACCCAATAACACTTTGTTCGACCTGGGAATCAAACCCCTATATCTCATTCTCAGCAGTCGCGCTTTGCAACCGCTATACCTAATTTTCGGCATCAGCACCCTCGAAAACCATAGAAACGAAACTCATGACGCGTAGTTAGCCGTTATACATTTTATTTAATGGATAAAGTGTGTACGGAACCTTATTTCAAGAATTTTGCCCTTTTTCCTATAAAGTGTCGTTACAACTTTTGGTCTTCATTTTTTCCGCCTAGCCTTTCACAACAATCGCAACGCGCGATATGGAACTTCGTTCCAAAAGTAAAGCAAAATCAAATTAAAAGAAATAATCATGTTAAAGTGTGATTTATGAAGAATAGCCATTTCCACCTAAAACAAGCTTCTTCCTGCGTCTTCGTCTCCGTTAAAGTCAAGTATACCATAAAACATATCCTATCCCGTTAACAATAATAGGTAAACATCAAAAGAGGAAGAACGCCTACAATACGGTTTGATTAAAAAAAAGAACATTTTTGTAATCCACGTAAACAATGTATAGATAACTACTGTCTGTAGTCTGTCTTACTACCGTCTGTACTTAAGACCATCAGACGAATTTCTAACTTATAATTTTAATATAAAAAGGTTGAAATTCGTTTCATATTAAATATAATTTTACTGGTCCAGAAGAACAAAGATCTTATTAGAAATTCCTCACGTAACTAGTAGAATACAGAACAAAATAGTTACGTTTCACCAATAAAGAAGTAAAAAGCAAAAAACCTTCCTCCTTGGCAGGGATTCGAACCCTGGTCTACCGCGTGACAGACGGTGATACTAACCACTATACTACCGAGGATTGTGATTGAAAACCTCAAATTAAGGTTCTCTTACTTCTTGTCATCGTACAAAACGTAAAATTGCAGCGAAACCGCGCCATAAAAACGTTTTAATATTTATACACAAAAAATTAAAACATTCGAATGGCTCATGGAAGCAAAAGAAGTCGAACGAAATTTCTAACTTTGCAGAGTTTGACTGTCTACTACTCTTAACTAGGGACATCCATTTGTATCACTTATAGAGCTCAAGTTGACTTAGCTGCGTGTGAATTACAACTGACTTAAAAGAACCGCGCTGCCTACTTATATGCATCGATTTACAATTATTTTTTTTAGATGGATCAAGTACTTAAAATTAGCGTATACTGAATTCCTCGGTGGTCCAGAGATTGCAAGATCGACTGCTGAGCAACCGAACCTAGGTTCGATCCCCAGGACTGGAAATATTTTTTGCTTTTTTTTAGGGATTTTCTCAGTAGCAACCTGAACACTGTATTTTAGGCTTGCCCTTCAGTAACGAAAACTTTACAAATTAACGTAATAATAATAAAATATTCAGATTCACCTCTGGCTATCTTGGAGAATACAAGTTTCGCACGTCGTACCAAAACTACTGCCCTCCTGTATTTTCCAATACCATTTGTGTAGGTCTAGACAAGGATGGAGTGAGATGTATGACCACCCTACTCATCCCACAAAATCACCTAACCATAGGGGGGTCGCCCCCGATTATCAAAGAATAATGATTTTACACAGAAACGATACTCGTCTAAATGCGGAATGAAAAAATGAATAAAGTTGCCTAAGCTATTCAGAATTACACGCCGACAAGGTCGTGCACCGGACTGTACCGGATCGTGGGTACGGTTCGTTTACGGATCGGGGTTAGTTGGCTGGAGACTAAATAATAATATGTGTTCCAAAATGTCCAATTACTTATTGAAAAATTAAAATATTTTAAGTGTTATTTTATTAGTACCTAGTATTGTATTATATGTGTACCCTAGTATATTACTATATTTTATTTAGTTTTCTATTGAAATATTTTTAACTTAATTCTAGTATTACTTATAACATCGTTTTGGTTTCTTACTGTAAAGGCGTTATAATTGTGTGTGTAAATAAATAAATAAATAAATGTGTCGAGTTTTGGTCTGTTTAACCTTACTTCATGTGTAAGGTTATCGGGCACGACGCAGTCGCGGCTGTAAGACCCATTTTTGAGGAGTGGCTGGAGAGGCGCTACGGCGTCCTCATCTTCCGCTTGACGCAGGTCCTTACCGGTTGTTTCGGAAAGTTCCTGTGTCGGATTCAGCGGGACGAAACGCCCGGGTGTCACCACTGTGTGGAGCGCCCGGAGGGCACGGTGGAGCATACGGTGCAGGTCTGCCCCGCTTGGACCGATCACCGCCGTGTCCTCAAGGAGGCGATAGGCGGCAGTGACCTCTCGCGTCCGGCCCTGGTTCAGGCCATGCTCCGGAGCGAAACGGAATGAGATGTATTCACCTCCTTCTGTGAAGCAGTAATGCTAGCGAAGGAACAGGCGAGCCGCGTGAGGGAGAGAACATCCTTCATCTCACACCCCAGGCGCCGCAGGGATGCCCAGGGCGTCGGACGTCGAGAGAGGACGTCCGGCCATCATAGGCGCGGGGTTGCGGACGGCGAGTGATGGGTAGCTCGCCGTCTCAGACGGCGTTTTCTGTTTCAAACGCGCCTCAAAGAGCTGTCAGCTCAGGGACGGGGTCCCAACGAGGCCAAACGCTTGCCGGCGTTTCGGGACGTCTTAACAGGAAACCGTGGCCCCGGAACGTAAAGGGCAACAGAAGGAACAGGGTGGTTTTTTAGACAGTAAAAGTCTGACAGTCCCTTCCACCCCACCCAGGGCGGAAGGATTCATTTGATGATTTCTACCACCTCAAAAAAAAATGTGATAACGTATAATAATTTGTCAAACCATTACGTCAAATCAATTAAAAAAAGACTGTTTGTAACGGAGGCCCAAATAGATGTACCTGAGTTCGTATAAAGTTGAGAAATATAAATATTATTGTTAACCAATCAAATTGCTTCTCAATAACACTGCTGTAGGCATTAACGTACTGAACAGAATGTAGCATGTCTGTTCTATAATCTTTGGCATAGAGGAAATGGCCGCCAATTGAACTCTTCGCAGAAAGCCTGATTGGTCTAGGCTTTTCACACGCAACAACTGACAACACGCGTCCTTATCGCTCTAATGGTACTCCAATAAGAGAGTTTATAAAATTGAACTCGTCGATAAATTTAAAATGCGTAAAGTTACAAGCAAAACAATATTTTTAAAAAATTCTTTGGCGAATTTGAACCCCTTTTGCTATCTTACTATTTAGGCAGATACTGCGGTTTACCAGTAAAAAAATAATGAAAACGATTTCCTGCATCGCGCTATCAAAGTTTTCACGGCAGTTTAGTACGGTAGCAAATTTCGCGTGGAAACTAGTGCGAGCCAGTAGCTCTTTCGGTAAGGGATACGTCAAGATTTGATAGAAGTCATAATAACCTTGTCGTCTAAATGACTATGTTATCATATTTCAACATTTAACAATTACTGTTGGTCTATAAGTCTGACCTAGCAAGAAAATATGAGGTTTCATACCTCTACCCCACGGCTGAGTTCATTGACTCGTTTTGTTATTTATTTGTTAATTTTGCTGTAAATTTCGGCCAAACTATTTTTCAAATCACTTTTTGAAATGTTTTAAGCATTTATTCGTATTTCTTTTCTATAATTATAATTGAAATAGTAATAATATGCTATTTTACTTGATCTTGCATTAATTTTGTAGTCTCAATCAAAATGTTATATAAATTACATTTTTAAATATTTTACTAAATTATTTGGTCGTCATTACGGTGAACTGTGGATGTACTACTTTAAGTAAGTACGCCTCTGCTTGCCTATTAGATAAAAAGCGTGATATCGTGCCACGTAAACCTAGTGCTAGGTTGTTCAAGTTTATTTACAATAAAATAATCAAATAATATAACATTTCTGCCATGTTATAGTTTTTAGGAGAATTCTCTGTTTATTACAAAATTGACAATGGATGCCTTCCCAGAGATATTTGTAATGTTTTACCAGACCTTTGAAGCACTATCTATATTATTTAATTAAACAAATACAAAAAAACATTTTGTTTGGTTATCAGTTTGTAGTAACTATACTAGAGTAGACTACACTACAAAGTGACAAGCCGGGCATGTTTCAGAATGTATTCCACACAAAAGAAAATCGAATAAAAGCTGTTGATCTCTAATTATCAAGTGATATACTTAAATATAATATAATATTAGGTATATTGGCATAAACAAGTTACAAATAATTTGTGCATCGCTGGTGCCTGGGGTCGGTAATTAAAACCTGTATTACAGGTCACCAGGTTCACCTCTCGAAATCCGTTGTACAATAATATTGTAAAGTACCAAATAACTACTAACAATGTACTACTTCACGAGATTAAAAGTATTGTAGTGACAATACTCTGCTGTTTCACAAATGTAGATGCTGAGTAGTGACTCAGCATCTACATTTGTGAAACAGCTCTATTTAAACACTGCAATCTGAAACTGTCTGAGTATCGTACAAGAAAGCGTCATGCAGATAAATTATGCCTTCCACCAAGTTAAACCACTCTCCTTTCCAAAAGCTTTGTTTGCATGGCCTGAAAGATTTATAATAAACTACCCTCAGTTATTCGCAGTTCCAATAGTGTACATTTATTTTAAACGGGCTCCCTAGCAAGTTTATAACATTATCATTGCAGTATTTTGGTAGAAATTGGATTTTATTAAGTTTTCCACTCTGCGGATGCGAAGCGAATCGCAAAGACTGCTTCATTACGAACAAGTTCCGATTTTGTACGCTAGAGAGTGCGCGTACATAACACACCCAGCTAGTTAGATGGCGCTGATGACAAAATTATACTTTACATTGTACTTATTAGATCTACTTAGATAAGTTGTCACATCTGGCAACATATTATCTAAAGATTCTGTAAGAAATTAATTCCTGCAGTTCTTAATACTACTTCAGTTAATATTTTACTTACTACTAATTTTATAAAGAAATATTTTATATTTATGCGTAATTTATAAAAAAATATGCCGTTTTATCAACCCTAATAATACCATGACTTAACTTTATCAGATCAAAATTATTCATTACTTTGAAGAAACTGTTCCGGTTCGCCTTAACTCCGCAGTAACCGAAACAAGATGTTAAGACAAAACAATTTACTGAAGCAAAAGAAGTCGAATGAAAACTCTAACTTTGCAGAGTTTGACTGTCTACTACCCTAGCTAGGGATATCCATTTGTATCACTTATAGAGCTCAAGCTGACTTAGCTGCGTGTGAATTACAACTGACTCAAAAGAATCCGCGCTGCCTACTCATATGCATCGATTTACATTTTTTTTATTTTTTAGATGGATCAAGTACTTAAAATTAGCTTATACAGAATTCCTCGGTGGTCCAGAGATTGCAAGATCGACTGCTGAGCAACCGAACCTAGGTTCAATCCCCAGGATAGGAAATATTGTTTGCTTTTTTTTGGGATTTTCTCAGTAGCAACCTGAAGATTGTTTTTTAGGCTTGCCCTTTAGTAACGAAAACTTTACAAATTAACGTAATAATAATGAAATATTCAGATTCACCTCTGGCTATCTTGGAGAACACAAGTTTCGCACGTCGTAACAAAACTACTGCCCTCCAGTATTTTCCAATACCATATGTGTAGATCTAGACAAGGATGGAGTGAGATGTATGACCACCCTACTCAACCCACAAAATCATCTAACCATAGGGAGGGTCGCCCCCGATTACCAAAGAATAATGATTTTACACAGAAACGATACTCGTCTAAATGCGGAATGAAACCAAAAATACAAAATGAATAATTAAAATATAAAAGGGTATCTACAATTTTTTTTGACGAAAATTATTATCGTGGGTGCATTTACTAACTTAAAAACTGCCTGACGACTGCCGACCTGTTTAGGTATTATTTTCTTAAAATCGTCCTTTCAGTAGTGGGAATACAGGAGATAATTATATCGTTTCACTTTAAAGTTGCCTAAGCTATTCAGAATTACACGCCGACAAGGTCGTGCACCGGACTGTACCGGATCATGGGTACGGTTCGCTTACGGATCGGGGTTAGTTGGCTGGAGACTAAATAATCATATGTATCGAGTTTTGGTCTGTTCAACCTTACTTCATGTGTAAGGTTATCGGGCACGACGCAGTCGCGGCTGTAAGACCCATTTTTGAGGAGAGGCTGGAGAGGCGCTACGGCATCCTCACCTTCGCTTGACGCAGGTCCTCACCGGTTGTTTCGGAAAGTTCCTGTGTCGGATTCAGCGGGACGAAACGCCCGGGTGTCACCACTGTGTGGAGCGCCCGGAGGGCACGGTGGAGCATACGGTGCAGGTCTGCCCCGCTTGGACAGATCACCGCCGTGTCCTCGAGGAGGCGATAGGCGGCAGTGACATCTCACGTCCTGCCCTGGTTCAGGCCATGCTCCGGAGCGAAAGGGAATGAGATGTAGTCACCTCCTTCTGTGAAGCAGTAATGCTAACGAAGGAACAAGCAAGCCGCGTGAGGGAGAAAACATCCTTCATCTCACACCCCAAGCGCCGCAGGGATGCCCAGGGCGTCGAACGTCGCGAGAGGACGTCCGGCCATCATAGGCGCGGAGTTGCGGACGGCGAGTGATGGGTAGCTCGCCGTCTCAAACGGCGCGTTCTGTTTCACGCGCGCCTCAAAGAGCTGTCAGCTCAGGGATGGGGACCCAACGGGGCCAATCGCTTGCCGGCGTTTCGGGACGTCTTAACAGGAAACCGTGGCCCCGGAACGTAAAGGGCAACAGAAGGAACAGGGTGGTTTTTTAGTCAGTAAAAGTCTGACAGTCCCTTCCGCCACACCCAGGGCGGAAGGACTCATTTGATGATTTCTACCCTCAAAAAAAAATGTGATATCGTATAAGAATTTGTCAAACCATTA
Source organism: Hoplodrina ambigua (assembly GCA_949774945.1). Classification (NCBI taxonomy): domain Eukaryota; kingdom Metazoa; phylum Arthropoda; class Insecta; order Lepidoptera; family Noctuidae; genus Hoplodrina; species Hoplodrina ambigua. The sequence goes on from OX458963.1 coordinate 5,666,050, forward strand.
CGTCTAATCAATTAATAAAAGACTGTTTGTAACGGAGGCCCAAATAGATGTAACTCAGTTCGTATAAAGTTGAGAAATATAAATATTATTGTTAACCAATCAAATTGCTTCTCAGTTACACTGCTGTAGGCGTATTAACGAACTGAGCAGAATGTAGCATGTCTGATATTTATTTAATCTTTGAAATAGAGATGGCCGCCAATTTAACCTGTGAACTCTACACAGAAAGCCTGGTGGACCCCGTCAATAATGAAAGATTTTTTAAGGGTTGTAACAAAAAGTTTTTTTTAAGTATTCATCTGTAAAATAACAGTCCAGTACCTAGCTTGACTTTTTTTCACAGATTAATACTTAAAATGAAATATGGGTGAGCCAAAACGTTGATTGTCGTAGCATAGCTGAGATGATGTCAGTGGGTTTAGACAATTTTTTAATAAAAGAAAGATAAAGAACTCGTGTCCTAGTGGCGTTGTATGAGCATATCACACTAACCATTTCTGTAAGGAAGGAGTGAACCTATTGTCGTGGTTTTTAATACCAGACATCAGCAGTTAAGGGTTAACTGTGCGGCTGTGTTACCAACTTACGAGAACTCCCCTATTTCTGAATCCTAGTTTCCTGCTTATTATTTAATTTAGAGCCAACACTTTTGTTTCTTCAAAAGTATCAAAGAATCAGTTTTTAAAAAGGTTTATTGATACGAAGATTGTATTGTCTTTTTGAAACATTTAGCAGCATATAGGTGAACAGAACTTACAAAAAACCTGAAATTAGGGGATGTTCATGTGACTTTAGGCATAACTTTTAGGTCCATTTGATTTAAGGTATACATTAGAAAAATTAACCATTCACTTGACGAATTCTCTAGAATACGTCACGCGATTTTATGGGAGAATTAGCACATTTGCGTTGGCCACACTGTTCACTAACGATAGAACTGTTCTCATGTGATTGGTCTAGGCTTTTCACACGCAACAACTGACAACACGCGTCCTTATCGCTCTAATGGGAACTCCATAAGAGAGTTTATAAAATTGAACTCGTCCATAAATTTAAAATACGTAAAGTTACATGCAAAACAATATTTTTAAAAAATTCTTTGGCGAATTTAAACCCCTTTTGCTATCTTACTTTTTAGGCAGATACTGCGGTTTACCAGTAAATAAATAATGAAAGCAATTTTCTGCATCGCGCTATCAAAGTTTTCACGGCAGTTTAGTACGGTAGCAAATTTTGCGTGGAAATTAGTGCGAGTCGGTAGCTCTTTCGGTAAGGGATATATCAAGTTTAACAGCCAGTTCGATTTTCAGTGCAATGACTATGTTGACATATTTCAACATTATCAATTACTGTTGGCTTATATGGCTAAACTAGCAAGAAAGTACCCCACGGCTGAGCTCATTGACTCGTTTTGTGATTTATTTGTTAATTTTGCTGTAAATTTCGGCCAAACTATTTTTCAAATCACTTTTTGAAATGTTTTAAGCATTTATTCGTATTTCTTTTCTATAATTATAATTGAAATAGTAATAATATGCTATTTTACTTGATCTTCCCAGAGATATTTGTAATGTTTTACCAGACCTTTGAAGCACTATCTATATTAGTTAATTAAACAAATACTTATGGATGTTGAAGTCAATTTGAACAAAATGACCCGATTCTAGATAATTATGCGTCACGAAATAACATTTTATTTGGTTATCAGTTTGTAGTAACTATACTAGAGTAGACTATACTACAAAGTGACAAGCCGGGCATGGTTCAGAATGTATTCCACACAAAAGAAAATCGAATAAAAGCTGTTGATCTCTAATTATCAAGTGATATACTTAAATATAATATAATATTAGGTATATTGGCATAAACAAGTTACAAATAATTTGTGCATCGCTGGTGCCTGGGGTCGGTAATTAAAACCTGTATTACAGGTCACCAGGTTTTCACCTCTCGAAATCCGTTGTACAATAATATTGTAAAGTACCAAATAACTACTAACAATGTACTACTTCACGAGATTAAAAGTATTGTCACTACCCAGCATCTACATTTGTAAAACAGCTCTATTTAAACACTGCAATCTGGAACCATCTGAGTATCGTACAAGAAAGCGTCATGCAGATAAATTATGCCTTCCACCAAGTTAAACCACTCTCCTTTCCAAAAGCTTTGTTTGCATGGCCTGAAAGATTTATAATAAACTACCCTCAGTTATTCGCAGTTCCAATAGTGTACATTTATTTTAAACGGGCTCCCTAGCAAGTTTATATAATTATCATTGCAGTATTTTGGTAGAAATTGGATTTTATTAAGTTTTCCACTCTGCGGATGCGAAGCGAATCGCAAAGACTGCTTCATTACGAACAAGTTCCGATTTTGTACGCTAGAGAGTGCGCGTACATAACACACCCAGCTAGTTAGATGGCGCTGATGACAAAATTATACTTTACATTGTACTTATTAGATCTACTTAGATAAGTTGTCACATCTGGCAACATATTATCTAAAGATTCTGTAAGAAATTAATTCCTGCAGTTCTTAATACTACTTCAGTTAATATTTTACTTACTACTAATTTTATAAAGAAATATTTTATATTTATGCGTAATTTATAAAAAAATATGCCGTTTTATCAACCCTAATAATACCATGACTTAACTTTATCAGATCAAAATTATTCATTACTTTGAAGAAACTGTTCCGGTTCGCCTTAACTCCGCAGTAACCGAAACAAGATGTTAAGACAAAACAATTTACTGAAGCAAAAGAAGTCGAACGAAATTTCTAACTTTGCAGAGTTTGACTGTCTACTACTCTTAATTAGGGACATCCATTTGTATCACTTATAGAGCTCAAGTTGACTTAGCTGCGTGTGAATTACAACTGACTCAAAAGAATTCGCGCTGCCTACTTATATGCATCGATATACAAAAGTTTTTTTTAGTTGGAACAAGTACTTAAAACAAGCGAATACTGAATTCCTCGGTGATCCAGAGGTTGCAAGATCGACTGCTGAGCAACCGAACCTGGGTTCGATCCCCAGGACCGGAAATATTTTTTGTTTTTTTTTTGGGATTTTCTCAGTAGCAACCTGAAGACTGTATTTTAGGCTTGCCCTTTAGTAACGAAAACTTTACAAATTAACATAATAATAATGAAATATTCAGATTCACCTCTGGCTATCTTGGAGAATACAAGTTTCGCACGTCGTAACAAAACTACTGCCCTCCTGTATTTTCCAACACCATTTGTGTAGGTCTAGACAAGGATAGAGTGAGATGTATGACCACCCTACTCATCCCACAAAATCACCTAACCATAGGGGGGTCGCCCCCGATTACCAAAGAATAATGATTTTACACAGAAACGATACTCGTCTAAATGCGGAATGAAACCAAAAATACAAAATGAATAATTAAAATATAAAAGGGTATCTACATTTTTTTTTTGTCGAAAAATATAATATTTAAATAGACACTTCGATTTGAAACTTCGCAGCAACATTCCGAAAACATATATAAACACATTTAACGTGATTTTAATATCGTTATTTCAAAAATCAATCAGTTATGGGAAAAAATGGGGTAAAAATAATGTTGAAATCAACAATAGGTTTTTAAAACAAAACGTAGCCCTAGGACGTAACACTAGGAATTTCTCCAGTATCGTGGGTGCATTTACTAACTTAAAAACTGCCTGACGACTGCCGACCTGTTTAGGTATTATTTTCTTAAAATCGTCCTTTCAGGTAGCGGGAATAGAGGAGATAATTATATCGTTTCACTTTAAAGTTGCCTAAGCTATTCAGAATTACACGCCGACAAGGTCGTGCACCGGACTGTACCGGATCATGAGTACGGTTCGCTTACGGATCGGGGTTAGTTGGCTGGAGACTAAATAATCATATGTATCAAGTTTTGGTCTGTTCAACCTTACTTCATGTGTAAGGTTATCGGGCACGCCGCAGTGGCGGCTGTAAGACCCATTTTTGAGGAGTGGCTGGAGAGGAGCTAGGGCGTCCTCAGCTTCCGCTTGACACAGGTCCTCACCGGTTGTTTCAGTAAGTTCCTGTGTCGGATTCAGCGGGACGAAACGCCCGGGTGTCACCATCATATCATACGGTGCACCTCTCGCGTCCGGCCCTGGTTCAGGCCATGCTCCGGAGCGAAATGGAATGAGATGTAATCACCTCCTTCTGTGAAGCAGTAATGCTAGCGAAGGAACAGGCGAGCCGCGTGAGGGAGAGAACATCCTTCATCTCACACCCCAGGCGCCGCAGGGATGCCCTGGGCGTCGGACGTCGAGAGAGGACGTCCGGCTATCATAGGCGCGGGGTTGCGGTCGGCGAGTGATGGGTAGCTCGCCGTCTCAGACGGCGTTTTCTGTTTCAAGCGCGCCTCAAAGAGCTGTCAGCTCAGGGACGGGGTCCCAACGAGGCCAAACGCTTGCCGGCGTTTCGGGACGTCTTAACAGGAAACCGTGGCCCCGGAACGTAAAGGGCAACAGAAGGAACAGGGTGGCTTTTTAGTCAGTAAAAGTCTGACAGTCCCTTCTGCCCCACCCAGGGCGGAAGGATTCATTTGATGATTTCTACCACCTCAAAAAAAAATGTGATAACGTATAATAATTTGTCAAACCATTACCTACGTCTAATCAATTAAAAAAAGACTGTTTGTAACGGAGGCCCAAATAGATGTACCTGAGTTCGTATAAAGTTGAGAAATATAAATATTATTGTTAACCAATCAAATTGCTTCTCAATAACACTGCTGTAGGCATTAACGTACTGAACAGAATGTAGCATGTCTGTTCTATAATCTTTGACATAGAGGAAATGGCCGCCAATTGAACTCTTCGCAGAAAGCCTGATTGGTCTAGGCTTTTCACACGCAACAACTGACAACACGCGTCCTTATCGCTCTAATGGTACTCCAATAAGAGAGTTTATAAAATTGAACTCGTCGATAAATTTAAAATGCGTAAAGTTACAAGCAAAACCATATTTTTTAAAAATTCTTTGGCGAATTTGAACCCCTTTTGCTATCTTACTTTTTAGGCAGATACTGCGGTTTACCAGTAAAAAAATAATGAAAACGATTTCCTGCATCGCACTATCAAAGTTTTCACGGCAGTTTAGTACGGTAGCAAATTTCGCGTGGAAACTAGTGCGAGCCAGTAGCTCTTTCGGTAAGGGATACGTCAAGATTTGATAAAAATCATAATAACCTTGTCGTCTAAATGACTATGTTATCATATTTCAACATTTAACAATTACTGTTGGTCTATAAGTCTGACCTAGCAAGAAAATATGAGGTTTCATACCTCTACCCCACGGCTGAGTTCATTGACTCGTTTTGTTATTTATTTGTTAATTTTGCTGTAAATTTCGGCCAAACTATTTTTCAAATCACTTTTTGAAATGTTTTAAGCATTTATTCGTATTTCTTTTCTATAATTATAATTGAAATAGTAATAATATGCTATTTTACTTGATCTTGCATTAATTTTGTAGTCTCAATCAAAATGTTATATAAATTACATTTTTAAATATTTTACTAAATTATTTGGTCGTCATTACGGTGAACTGTGGATGTACTACTTTAAGTAAGTACGCCTCTGCTTGCCTATTAGATAAAAAGCGTGATATCGTGCCACGTAAACCTAGTGCCAGGTTGTTCAAGTTTATTTACAATAAAATAATCAACTAATATAACATTTCTGCCATGTTATAGTTTTTAGGAGAATTCTCTGTTTATTACAAAATTGACAATGGATGCCTTCCCAGAGATATTTGTAATGTTTTACCAGACCTTTGAAGCACTATCTATATTATTTAATTAAACAAATACAAAAAAACATTTTGTTTGGTTATCAGTTTGTAGTAACTACACTAGAGTAGACTACACTACAAAGTGACAAGCCGGGCATGTTTCAGAATGTATTCCACACAAAAGAAAATCGAATAAAAGCTGTTGATCTCTAATTATCAAGTGATATACTTAAATATAATATAATATTATGTATATTGGCATAAACAAGTTACAAATAATTTGTGCATCGCTGGTGCCTGGGGTCGGTAATTAAAACCTGTATTACAGGTCACCAGGTTTTCACCTCTCGAAATCCGTTGTACAATAATATTGTAAAGTACCAAATAACTACTAATAATGTACTACTTCACGAGATTAAAAGTATTGTAGTGACAATACTCTGCTGTTTCACAAATGTAGATGCTGAGTAGTGACTCAGCATCTACATTTGTGAAACAGCTCTATTTAAACACTGCAATCTGAAACTGTCTGAGTATCGTACAAGAAAGCGTCATGCAGATAAATTATGCCTTCCACCAAGTTAAACCACTCTCCTTTCCAAAAGCTTTGTTTGCATGGCCTGAAAGATTTATAATAAACTACCCTCAGTTATTCGCAGTTCCAATAGTGTACATTTATTTTAAACGGGCTCCCTAGCAAGTTTATAACATTATCATTGCAGTATTTTGGTAGAAATTGGATTTTATTAAGTTTTCCACTCTGCGGATGCGAAGCGAATCGCAAACACAGCTTCATTACGAACAAGTTCCGATTTTGTACGCTAGAGAGTGCGCGTACATAACACACCCAGCTAGTTAGATGGCGCTGATGACAAAATTATACTTTACATTGTACTTATTAGATCTACTTAGATAAGTTGTCACATCTGGCAACATTTTATCTAAAGATTCAGTAAGAAATTAATTCCTGCAGTTCTTAATACTACTTCAGTTAATATTTTACTTACTACTAATTTTATAAAGAAATATTTTATATTTATGCGTAATTTATAAAAAAATATGCCGTTTTATCAACCCTAATAATACCATAACTTAACTTTATCAGATCAAAATTATTCATTACTTTGGAGAAACTGTTCCGTTCGCCTTAAATCCGCAGTAACCGAAACAAGATGTTAAGAGAAAACAATTTACTGAAGCAAAAGAAGTCGAACGAAATTTCTAACTTTGCAGAGTTTGACTGTCTACTACTCTTAATTAGGGACATCCATTTGTATCACTTATAGAGCTCAAGTTGACTTAGCTGCGTGTGAATTACAACTGACTCAAAAGAATTCGCGCTGCCTACTTATATGCATCGATATACAAAAGTTTTTTTTAGTTGGAACAAGTACTTAAAACAAGCGAATACTGAATTCCTCGGTGATCCAGAGGTTGCAAGATCGACTGCTGAGCAACCGAACCTGGGTTCGATCCCCAGGACCGGAAATATTTTTTGTTTTTTTTTGGGATTTTCTCAGTAGCAACCTGAAGACTGTATTTTAGGCTTGCCCTTTAGTAACGAAAACTTTATAAATTAACTTAATAAGAATGAAATATTCAGATTCACCTCTGGCTATCTTTAAGAATACAAGTTTTGCACGTCTTAACAAAACTACTGTCCTCCTGTATTTTCCAATACCATTTGTGTAGGTCTAGACAAGGATGGAGTGTGATGTATGATCACCCTACTCATCCCACAAAATCACCTAACCCTAGGGTGGGTCACCCCCGATTACCAAAGAATAACGATTTTATACAGAAATGATACTCGTCTAAATGCGGAATGAAACCCAAAATGAAAAATGAATGATAAAAGAATAAAAGGGTATCTACAATTTTTTGTCGAAAAATATAATATTAAAATAGACACTTCGACTTGAAACTTTGTATCAACATTCCAAAAACAAATAAGCAAACATGTACTTGTATTACTTGATTATTCTAAAATCAATCAGTTGGGGAAAAAATGAGGTAAATAAATTTGAAATCAACATGGGTGAGCCTATGTTATTATTGAGGGTTTTTAAACAAAATGCATTAACAAACATATAAACTCACGTACCACTCCGCCAGATCGGGAACAATCAAGCCAGACAAATGTTTGTTCCCGTGTGGGAATCTAACCCGTGACACGCAGCACAGCAGCCAGTCGCCGAGCCACTGCGCCAACCATCACCACCGCCAACAAACGCCTTTAAAGTCCAACGTAGTCGATATGACCAATAATTTAAACCAGAGAGTAACCGGGGTTTCAGAGTTTGTATTGGAAAAAAAATATAAACAGACTATTCAATTCCGACCTGCGTAGGTGTATAACAGCGAAAAACGGTATTATTTTCTTAAAATCGTCCTTTTATTAATGGGGATATAGAAGATAATTATATCCTTGCCCTTTAAAGCTGCCTATTCAGAATTACACGCCGACATAGGCGTGCACCGGGCCGTACCGTATCATCGGTACGGTTCGGATCGGATCGGGATTAGTTGGCTGGAGACTAAATAATCATATGTATCGAGGTTTGGTTTGTTAAACCTAACTTCATGTGTAAGGTTATCATAATGTATAATTTATCAAACAATTACGTCCAATCAATAAATAAACGACTGTTTGTAACGGAGGCCCAAATAGATGTACCTGAGTTCGTTCAAAGTTGAGACATAAGTTTAATGACTTTTATTACTCATAAAGAACAGTTCACTTACAATGAGCTTAAATACCTAGTTATAACTAATTACAGTTATTGAAATATATACCTAATCTATTACAGAGATCGAACGGTTTTAAAAGTTGTTATCATAAATATATTTCTTCAATCGAGTTTTGAACACTGCACTTGATTGACTGTCTCTAATGTCATTTGGTAGATCATTATACAGTTGTGCTCCTTCGTACGTAATATTTCTCTTACCGTTATTAGTTCTATGACTTCTTAATTTTATTTTTATTTGTATTTCTTAAACAATGATGGAAAGTTCTTTTAGTAAATATTATTTCAGATTGAATTTGGCCAGTTAGTATTTTTCTCACTAGTATTCACACTGTAATATGTACATATGTCGCAGATTGAATATTTTAGTATTTGTGTATAATTGACATGTGTTTGTAAAACGACTGTAATTAAATAATGATTTAATTATTTTATTTTGTGAGATTTAAGATCTTTTAGATTAGAATTTGCGGCGCAACCCCATATTTCGATAAGGTACTCTAAATGAGACCTCACTAGGGAATTATAATATAATCAATAATATATAATTATTATTTATTATATATTATAATTATAATATTATATTATAATTAATATATTATTATTAATCCGTAGTGCATGGGGAATGCACCCCGTGGCTCGTTTGAGGATCCAAGTCAGAGAAAATAATTTTGACCTTACGTGTGCAATGTGGCTCTTCCAATTTAATTAATCATCAAGTCGTAACCGTAGATATTTTTCCTGATGGGAGCGATGAATTGCAACATTATTTATGGTTAGTGATGGGTGTTCCGGAATCTTTTTATTTTTGGTAGAAAATAACATATAAGATGTTTTGTTTTCATTCACTGTGAGTAGGTTACTCTGACACCATATACTAAATTTGTATAGATCGCTCAGTGCTATATTGACTTTACCAGTTAGATTTCTCCCAAAGTAAAAAAGGCATGTATCATTCACATATAGGATGACGTGCCCAGATAGACCTATTAAAAATTTTTGTTAACCAATCAAATTGCTTCTCAGTAACACTGCTGTAGGCATTAACGTACTGAACAGAATGTAGCATGTCTGTTCTATAATCTTTGAAATAGAGGAAATGGCCGCCAATTGAACTCTTCGCAGAAAGCCTGATTGGTCTAGGCTTTTCACACGCAACAACTGACAACACGCGTCCTTATCGCTCTAATGGGAACTTCATAAGAGAGTTTATAAAATTGAACTTGTCGATAAATTTAAAATGCGTAAAGTTACATGCAAAACAATATTTTAAAAAAAATCTTTGGCGAATTTGAACCCCTTTTGCTATCTTACTTTTTAGGCAAATACTGCGGTTTACCAGTAAAAAAATAATGAAAACGATTTTCTGCATCGCGCTATCAAAGTTTTCACTGCAGTTTAGTACGGTAGCGAATTTCGCGTGGACATTTGAGGGAGTCCGTGGCTCTGCCGGAAACCGATAGAAGCGAGAAGTCGGTCTAAATTCTCGGTGACAATAAGACTATGTTTAAACATATAACAACCGTCAAAAAAAAATTAAAAAATCCAAAAATAGAGGTTAACCCCTCAACCCCACGGCTGAGCCCATTTGACTCCCTTTTGTTATTTATTTGTTAATTTTGTTGTAAATTTTGGGAAAACTATTATGCAAATCACTTTTTGAAATGTTTTAAGCATTTATTACTATTTCGTGTCTATAAATATAGCTGAAATACTAATAATATGCCATTTTACATTAATTTTGTTATAAGTTTCAGTTGAACTGTTATGCAAATAGCTTTTTGAAATGTTTTAAGCATTTATTCGTTTTTTTTCTATTAATATAATTGATATACTAATAATATGCCATTTTACTTGATCTTACATTGATTTTGTTATAAGTTTTAGTTGAACTGTTATGCAAATCACTTTTTGAAATGTTTTAAGCATTTACTCGTTTTTTTTTCCTATAAATATAGCTGAAATACTAATAATATGCTATGTTAGTTATATCTTTTCTTCGCTTTGTTATAAGAATCAGCCAAAGTGTTTAGTAAATTACTTTTTTAATATTTCGGTTTTTTATTTGTAAGTTTTGTTGTAATCATAATATGATTAGTTATTAGTTACCTTACAGTTGGTGGCAATATGCGCGCCCTCTATTGCAGTGTTTAGGAACGCCTCTGCCTAGCCTAGGCGTGATATAGTGCTACGGAAACATCGTTTCACAATTTGCTCGATAAATGGCGTTGTACGTTGTACAGTGTGGGAAAAGTGAGAAAAATAAATATTTGCTGGGTAAAGAGCTCTCTTATCTTTGTTGTAAAAAATATTTTTTATTATAGTGCGGAATATAGTGTGCGCAAAACAGTGTGATTACGAGTGGATCCAACAGTACGGGCATCATGAGTATTTAAAGTTTAGTTAGAACATTAAAACCTTTCCCTTTGACCTTCAATATCTCCGTTGCCAGGTGTATGTTCCAGAACAAGAGCGTGCTCTCAATGATGAGAAAAACATAAAACTTTCAGGGCTGTTAAGTGTCTTTACAATCGTTATACAGAGATATTTAATACGTAGTTGCTTACATTATAACAACTATCTAGTACATCGGAAACCAACTCTATGAGGGTTCAAAAAACCACTTCGAGAAAAGGTAGGTAGTGCCCTTGCGCTTCGCTTGGCTCGTCTTGGCGGGGGCATTACCGTGCCCCCCGATACACAAATGGACGCAACATAAATACCTTGAACCGAAAATTTTAGTTTAAAATAGCAAAATTGTCGTGATGAGTTACAGCTTTGTTTATTTCAGTTTACTCAAATAGTAGTTTTCCAATAGTAGTAGCAATACTGCACGGTTCATTTACACTTTGAAAAGGAGAATCTTTTTAATCGTGAGCCTGAACCAAAAAGTCAGAACCAAGTAGGTATAACAGTTCTTGCAGTTTCAAAGCTTTCCCTTCATGTTAAGCCATCCTATGCGTACAAGAACTATATATCAATTAATCGACAAGACATTATAAGAGCCAGATCAGAATCTGGCTCTTGTAATAAGTTTTAGAGTCAGGGCTGAGATGTGTGCCGTGAAGTGTTATTAAAGAATTATTATTATAACCTTAACTAATTTACAAATAATATTTTCTTTAAAATTACTGTCTATTATTGTCATATTATTATATTATAGTACCTATTTAAGATTGTTTTAAAGGAAAACCTACTAATGTATTATATAATGTTTTTTCAGATTTAAAGACCTGTCTGCAAGCCGTTGCTCATTCGTCTCAAGACTGGTTTATTCTGAAGGACGACACCACCGGGTCCAGAATGTCTCACTGCGGCTGCCTGATCAACTGTCGTACGTCTTCCCCCCCATTTGCCTCGTTGGCCGGCTACATATAAGAAGGAAGTGTATTGTACTAAAGTCAAAGCCAGAGCATTTATTTTAATGTATCCGCACTGAATATTATAAAAGGTAATTTCAATACAGCAGGTGCTTTACAATTGTCCAGAAATCAGTCAGTAAACGACAAAGTTGAAGCTAGTTGCTCATTCCAAAGCGTGGGTAGATCTGTAAGGAGAAGAACGCGCGAGACACTACGGACACTCTTTACATAATCTTGTTAACATCATTTTATAAGAAAAATAAATTGTATGGTAAAGATGCAATAGTTTGTATTGATCGCAGCGCTATCGCTACGCTAGCGACATATTCGCAAGTTACGGTGTATTTTCTGAACAATTGATAAACTGCGGTAAAAAAGTCACACGAATGATTTAGTAAAATGCAAAACACGGACCGACTACCAAAATAACGGTTCTGTTTCTCGCTACAGATTGTTATGTGTTCTGTTCTAGTAATATTAATTGTAACGTAATTAAAAACCTTCTGGGATGTTTGCACCTGATTGTGCAATTCATGGGTTCTTGGAGTCTTTTCTTTGGTTTAGTCCCATCTCATCCCCTTCCCATGACATCCCCCATGCTTTAATACCTAAAAAAAAATCACACCTCTCACTCCTGGCATAAATCTGTCAACGGTACAGTCTTGAACAAAAAAAAACTCATGCAGTAAAATTGAGTAGGTAATATAATATATTAAAAATTAATAAACAAATATATTATATTAAAAATTAACAATTAAACTATTCTTTTACTTTTTAAGATAACCTATAAAAAACCATGTAATAGGGGGCGAGCCTATTGCCATCAACCGGGCACAAATCCAGACTCCGAGGCTGCTACTGAGAAATTCCTGGTGGAAAAACCCAATAACACTTTGCTCGACCTGGGAATCGAACCCAAGACTTCATGCTCAGCAGTCGCGCTTTGCGACCACTAGACCAACGAGGCAGACAAAATATCACTGAAAATATTTTTCTCGTCGCCGTTAAATTACAGAGGCCGTTTTCTTAAACTCGTTAATCTATGTATATCAATAAAAGATTTTAAAAATATATCATCATAGAAAAATTGTAAATCCATAACCAAAAAATAAAATTAATGTTAAATATAATGTTGTATATTTGGTAGGTATGTGAAAAGGTCATAACGTATATTTCATACCGCTAGGTAATAGGGATTAATTTTGACGCAGACGAAGTCGCGGGCAGAAGCTAGTATATCACACAAATGTCGTTGACACTGTACTTTAAACAATTGATTTATGCCAGGAGTGAGAGGTCTGAAATTTTTGTAGGTATAAAAGCATGGGGGATGAGATGGGAAGGGGATGAGATGGGACTAAACCTTTTCTTTCTGAGGCCGCAATATTGACATAATTATCGCTCCAGCAAGTTAGTAAGTATCTAGTTGTGAAACTACATCACAACTGAACCCTGAATTTAGTTCAAAATAACGATAACGCTAATTTGTTTCTCGTAGCAGTTTGCAGTGCCGTCGTAGCGCGTAGCATTTGGCTACGACGTCGTAGCGTGTAGCAATTAGCTACGACGACGGAGTTTACAGAAATAAATGAAACGTTAACACAGGACAACTCTTATTAAATCTTATCTTAGGATTCATAATTATCATATCTTATGTCTGTTTATTATTGTAGATAAGGCTATATCTACAATAAGAAACTAGCAACAATAAAAAAATACTAAACTACTAAAATAGGCATTTTATTAGTTATTTTTTATATTTAATTCGAAACCGAGTTACCGATTTTATCCGACTACCGTTCAATGTGTCTTTTAGCTATTTGGGAATATACTAAAAGAATATGAAGGCTACACTTTAACGAACACTTACGATTTATACTTATGCAATATACAAATTGCATGAGTATGAATCAAAAAACATTAATAAATACATGTTAATGACGGGTATATATTAATGCTTGATACAGGAGTGGGCTGGTTATTATAGCAAGTCTAAACTCCACTACTAACTTTAGTGTTTATGATACTTAGTATCATAAACATTGTGTAATTGGCCTTAGTTCTGCACTGGTACAATAAAAACCTAGTATTATTGTCATTATATAAACGAAAAATAGCAGCATGATGCTATCTTGTTATTAACAATCATGTTCGTAACAAGATAGCTTCGGTGGTAGGCATGAGATTCTAAGGCGCTTTGCACACAGAGCAACTATTGCAGCAACTGGCAACTGGCAACTAGCAGCAGCTGGCAACTAGCTGTTTACATACATTTCAATTGACAATGGACTGCGCACACAGAGCAACACGAGTTTCGAGTTGCGGCAATCGTCAACAGTTTTCAGTTGCTGCAATGGATGACTAAGCTAGTTGCTAGTTGTACCAACTAGCCACTTTTAAATATTGTACCAGTTTTTAAAGCTGGCGGTTTCCTCTACCGTCAATCGCAACGCTTCGGGCGATTTCACACCCTCCCTCCCTCTCCGTGTGCCCGGCAATGCCAGTGTCGCTATGGCAACGGCATACAGCAACTCGGCTATGAAAGATGCTTACAAATTGCCAAAAAGTTGCGGCAACCGGCAACTTTATAGCAACTATCAACTTTTACAGGAAACTTTTAAAAAGTTGCCAGTTTCCTCAACTTAATTTGCTCCGTGTGCAAAGCGCCTAACGATCCCATTCAATTATTTCAACTTTATGAAACAAAAGGTACAAAGGCGGACTTTAATTATGTAGGTAATGGAAGGAAGCAGGAAGTTGGACTGGATTGGTGGGAATACACAATTATTATTCTGCGTAATTAAATTATAGTCACTTCTATTACGAATGTGGAAGTCTGCACGATGGTGAGACAACGAATTTCGATGCCTGGTAATTAATTATATCTTAACAGTTAAATAAAGGGAGGAGCGCACAGGATTCTGGATAACGATGGATTTTTAATTACTGTAAGCGCTTAAACACCACGTTAAATTTAGGAAACGTTACTTTTTTATCATTTTATACGTCTACGCAATATCAACCGCAGGCATAAGTTAGTAAAATAAATAAACTATTTGATCAAGGATTTTTGACTATTTAAGTATTATTGACTATATTAACAAGCATAATAAATAGATTCAGTACGCTTTTTTAAATTACATTAATATCACACTTATGTAGGTATTTTTTTATTACTGCTGTTTATTTATCCGACAGTTGAGCGAGCTTGGCCGCACGGCCGAGCCCGCCGAACCGTCTGAGCTCTCGACTGTTTTCGCAGTTGAGCGTAGGTGCATACATACATCCTTATAGCTAAGTGACAAGCTCGGCAGTAGTGGGGGAATTAGGCTCTGTACACATCACTCGATCCGCTACGATATGAATCTCAATTATAATTATAAATATTAACAATAGTACTATCGAAGATTTAACAAAATATTGTATTCTTTAATAATGGTTAGAGGACAGATCACATATAATTCACCTGTACACTGGGCGAGTTCACAAGAGCCATGTACTGTGTAGCATGTAAATTATAGTTAAGTGTATTTTAAGTTACTTTGTCGCATTAGATGTATTCTGTAATGGCAAAGGAAACTTCAGAATAAATAAATAAATAAATAAATAAATATTTTATGCAGCGTGTTTCGAGTGTGTTGGACAGTATGTATCAGGTGTTTTCAGTAAACCTGTTTACGATACATTTTCTGAGAATGTGGTAATAATTTATTTTAGTAATTTCGATGAGTAACAAAAAAATTAGCTATAGGGTTACACAGGTTAGGGTACACTTTATTTATTACTAAAATTACCCATTGGGATCTATTAGTGTTTACGAGGCCTATCCCTATGACGATAGTTTCAGCATAACAATACTAAAATCCTGGCATTCCTACTTATATAAAATTTTTATCTTTCGTTATTTACTGTACACTGATTTGTTTTTGTACTTATGTTCAGTTACAAATACGTCTTATAATTATAATAGCTCCTTGGTAGCCTAGCCAATGTTAAAACATTCTGTAATCGTCGAGTTTTTAATAACTTTCGCCAGAAGTGTTCGAATGTTGGGTTTATAATATCCTTGTCTCACTAGTATAAAAACGACTAGGAGGGAAAGAGCGCGAAAACGAGAGTAAGAGCGCGTATATACACATCACAGGGTTTAACGGCACCCCACGCGATTTCGTCATTGGCAGACTGCCAGAGACTCGTGCAGTACAAATTATTAGCAAGGAATATTTAAAAAAATATTTCTCTTTTTAAATATATGCTAAGTGATATCTGTATCTTCAATTACCCAAGTACATGTTTAATAAGATTTCATGTTTTGAAAGTGACGACTGTTAATATGTGTCCATAAAATGAATATGTGAAACACGGACAACAAAACTGTTTCATTAACTGTGGGTGCGTTTTTATGTGTAAACACCGTATTATGCAAGCACGTATAATAAAAGGACGGAGAACTGGAGGTACTTCAAGTTTAGATAAAACATTTTCAACATTTTCAACTTTACCGCCTGTATGTGTAGTATGGATAAGTTTAACTTATTTTTTAATCCCTTATGTATATTTTAACACCCGTCGAAAGGAAAATCTTGTCCACATCTGCCATAAACTATAATAATATACCCTGACTGCTATATCACAGTGATCACCGCCAGCGGCAATATCTATTACTAGAGTAGTAATTGTAGTGCTATATAGTCATCCCTTCTGACACTATGAAAGAATAATATTTTTATTAAGTATTTTTCTAGAAATTTAAAAATCAGTGAAATTTTTTTAAATACCAGCTACTACTAGTCATCTCTTAACTCTATTCAGGTCAGAGGTAACAGAGATAAAGTCTACGATGGTGTCAGCTTACCCAGAAGAAGCCTGTTCACTCTCATTTTGAACAGATTTGGGTAAATGCGTTTAGAAATACTTACGTAGATAGAGTTTCACTCGACCTTTGTTGTGAGCATTATAATCATTTATTAATAATAGTCATCTTTTAATAAATCGGAAGCTTTGTGAATATAGACTTCAGTTAGTTATTCTGTGCATAATTAAATGACAGTAATAACTGGTAAACTATAGTTGGGAATCTATTTTGTAATAAAATACTAAAATATACTACTACATTTTATTTAGTTCAATCTAAATATACAATACAATCTACCTCCTCCGACTCCTACTAAGAATATAAACATAAACATCAAAGTACTAAACATCGATATTTTTCTTAAAACAGAAAGTATCTACAGAGGAATTAAATACATCGAGTATATTAAATTACTACCAACATCTAACATCAATACATTATTCATAAATCAGCAAGTATAGAGACATTTTATTATTATTTCTTAAATCTGTAAGTACACAGGAATCACTATTAAATACATCGAATACAAATATAATAAAGCACTACTAACACCTATCATTGATACATGTTTCTTAACGAAATAAGTAATATGGAATAAGATACGTTAAATACAAATAAAAAAGGAGGACTAAATGCAATATTATCCACACTGCTAACTCCCTAAACATTTTGACAGATTTAACTAGATCTTGAACAGAACTATATCTACGAAATCGAGTAGAATAACCACACCTTTCCAAGTAAACCCAGACGAAATGTCAATAATTGTTTTAATACTAAATGAGTGCCTCATGTGGTAAATTATATGATTATTTTCCGGTATTTCGCTCTTATATTTTGCATATGTGTGTAAGAATCGTAACATTCCCATTTTTAATTTGACTGATCTTATATAATAGATAGTACACAATTAAAAGGTTCTACTTAGATTCTGAAAATATCTGACACCGAGGACAAATTATACTAACTCCTTACATATTAGAACGTGTAGATGGAAAAAATAATACCACTTGAAGTACACTACAACACTGTTAGTTAAAAATAATAAAGTTGTAAAACACTTTGGCACAGGGCTTCTAGTATGAATTCTTCATTGAACTGGGCGTTACATCTGATGAAAAAGAGAATTATCTCGGGAAGTTGAGATAATATTTATTTTTATTCCGTACTCAGGCTTTTCTTGATTCAGGTGGTAGAACAGCTCCGCTCGTGAAGTCTCTGCAAAGA
The DNA here is from genome assembly GCA_949774945.1 of Hoplodrina ambigua. NCBI lineage: Eukaryota > Metazoa > Arthropoda > Insecta > Lepidoptera > Noctuidae > Hoplodrina > Hoplodrina ambigua. Next base: position 5,684,014 of record OX458963.1, read on the forward strand.
TTAACTTACTTCATTAGTATTTCCTTTGTACGTGAGGATAGTTGATCATGAATAAGAAATTTTTTGAAATGGCGTCTGTGAAAAATACTTACTGCAATGGCTGAAAACTCGAAACTTTCAAAGATTTCACAAGTCCATTCTAGTCCTTAATCTAAACAATAAGCTATAACTCAACTCATGTTAGTGAAGATTACGTAATTTATTGACTACGTTCTACGTTTCTTTTATTAGAAGTGAGGTGACAAATTACCGGCGCGCGCCGCTTTTAATTACGAAGGTTACCACTACAAAAAACGATAACTTGCATGGTCCAGATCTCTAAAGTAAAGCCGGTCTTAGACATAGGGAAAAAATACAAAACAATATTTTTACATCGGGTAAACATAATTTATTATTTGCTATTTACTACAAACATACGCATGTTTATATTTAACCGTAACGTCAATACTAGGTTACGTTTCAGGACACATTTTTGATGTTCCTTGAAACTGGTGCCAATATATGTTATAATGGCGGTCTTACACTGAAATCATACGAGACCATAGACGAAGTGTGTAGTTTCAGAGGCAACAAATTTTATCCATTTATTTATTAGCTTTTTAGACTTCTAACTAAAGTTTATTTTAAAACATTAATCTGTTTTCTTTTATGCTGAAATACAAAGTAATGATGAGTACCATAGAGCACCGTGCAAAATTTATGTAGAGAAACTAAACGTTTTACGGATCAATACAAAAAATATAAAGCCGCATCTAAATTGCAAGCATTAAAAGGCTCGTTCGCGAGATGTTTTTCTTATATTCAATTATTGTTATTTCTTTTAAATGTTAAGTTCGCAAGCGAGTCATTGGCTTTTTCTTTTAAGTTCCCTACTTCATGAGAATGTTTGTTTTTATTTTCGACTTCGAAATTGGTAGTTGCGGTGGGGGTGAAAAATTATTTCTGATTTTAGACACTGGTATTCCAGTGTCTAAAAGATTATTGTAGTAAAAAATATTTCAAAAAAAAAAAATTGTCTTTCCGCTATGCCTGTTTGAACGATTACCGAAATATCTATAAAGCAAAAAAACTTTCCTTTTCAACAGGGTGTAACGAACGGGGGGACAGATAGACAGGAAAACATGATTATGTTATAAGAGTTCCTTGTTCAACTGCCTTAAGAAACTCATTACGTAGGTAAATTAGATGTTCTCGAGTTATGAGCACACTATTAGATGTATAGATAATGACGCGTTGATTATTATAGTAAATATATATTTTTTACGTTATATTAAATTTAAGAGTGGCCACCAACCGGGCCCAAAAATTATAACAAGAAAAGGGGTCGTCTAAAATCATCGACTCAAATAGAAGAACGTTATTTTAGAGACAAAGAAATTTCGTTGATGTATTTCACAGCCCTTCGATAACTGAAATTTAATGAGTGACAATACTTCACTATATTTAGACTTCACTTTGTACGATGCCTGTCTGAACGCAGCTTTACTCGACTATAAGATAAGTTGAACTAGGTATGTTCTATCCTGCACATGCGCGTACAAATAAATCAATCTTTTGGCTGTGTTAGGGGTGGCGGTTGACATTTACCTGTTGCTCGCTGGTGATTAAAGAATTACATCTGGATCCTAAAGTAATGGCAGGTCAGTTATATTAAGAATAATAATATTTAACATCGTCAATTGTAATATAAATTAACGTAACGTGGACTTCGCGGGAGAGCCATAAAACTCAGTTACATTTAAAGAAAGAGTCGTAGCTTTTTGTACGCCATTGTAGTGGGTACCTACTGTTTCTAATTTAAAATAAACTCGTCCTTATTATTAATTCAAGGAAAACGTTGTTTGTTGTGAATGGAATATTTACAATCATAGAAACAATTCTATTGCTAGTCTTTACTACACTTACTATTTTTTTTTTTTTCAATGTGTTTTCTGTCTTATCCTCTATATTGGCTTTAGGTTGTACTTTTGATTTTCCATTAATATTAGTTCGTCTTTTCTAATGAGAAGCAGGAATATTATTCTTCTTCATTTTGTGTATTTTCTTTTTGACCCATCAACTACTACACGGTTTTTGGCTTCGTTATCATGTCAAGTTACTTTTTTAAACATAAAAGACAGCTGTAAATAATGTTATGTATCCTGCTAAGGTCCTTACCTCGTCATCGCAGAGTTTTTGTGGGCATATCAAGTACCATTAAAAAAACTCATAGCTATTTTAATATAGTTTTATTTAACATTACTGTTGTTCTTTGTTTACAGCAATAACTAGCAGAGCCGCACAGAAAAGGTCAAAAAAGAAGTGTAATATAAAAAAAAAGAAAAGAAACGGCAAGCGGAGCATCGACAACAGCGCCAAATTAATTGAAATCTTTGAGACCATGTCTCTCGAGAATAAATCTCAGATGCATGGCAAAACCGTAAAGAAACCAGAGCCGGAGCCAGTGGTAGCAGGAGGGTCCGCCTATAGGGAGGGCAACCCAAATCCGCCGTTACCCTATCAACGCTGCATACTGAACATACGCTGTTGTCATGCTGCATAGATGAGCGTGTTGTGTCATCAAGTGTGTGAATTTTGTTTATATTTGTGTCCAGTGCATTTTTTTCGCTTGAATATAATATATATGTGTAACTTTTAAAAATCAACCATTTTCAATGTCCAATATGCAATTTTGTATAAATATTTATTTTGCTAATTAATGAATTTCTTTTGCTATGAAATGGTTATTAAGTAAATGTTTGCTATGTCTGTCTAGTTTAATTTTTATCATAATAGAGTACACACCCATTCCTCAATATTATTAAATCCTACTATATAATAATATTATAAATGCGAAAATTAGTGAGGATATATGGATGTCTATTACTCTTTCACGCAAAACCTATGAAACAGATGTGGATGAAATTTGGTACACATATAGATTGGAAACTGAGTGGAGTGGGAGTTAGATTGGAGTCTGGAATTTGAGTGGACGAAGTCGCGGGCAGAAGCTAGTAAAAAATAAAATGACCAAAGATGGAATTTTTATCATGATCAAAGCACTAGATTGTTGATAGCGGGCGTCTTAGAAATGAGAAGTTTTTTTTATTTTCTTTGTATTAGAAGTTGGCACTTTAAAGCTGTAGGTTATCAAGATGTGTCTGAAATCAATAAAACACATCTGTTGTATTCAAAATCACACATATAGATATTTATAAAGTATTTATTTATTCTTATCTAACATATTAAAATCACGTGTCAAGGCTAGAAGAATACAAAATAGTTTTCTTTTCAAGTGGATACGAGTTCGTTGTAAAATATATACCATCAATTATAACTGGTAAAATTTTCAGAGTATATTAAAAATGGCTAAAATTTCATTTCTTTAATATCATGATGTGGATGGATAACAGATCTTTATAATTGTTATTTGCAAACAAGACTTACGCATACACATTTTCACAGTTATTTTTTCAAGACAACAACCTCTAAAGTCATCGCTATAGGATATCGTTGTTAAATGTAGCCTTAAAGCAATAGAAGAGTAGTGAGAAAAATTAATCGTCATGCATACTTATACAGGAAAAAACTGAAGAGTTTTTAGTTTGTTTGTGTGTTCGTTTAAATGCGCTAATTTCTAGAACTCCCAGCCAAATTGGTGAAATTCTTTTTGCGGGTATATGATAGCGATATTCGTGAGAAATACTATATGCTATATAACATTACGCCACGACCTACGAAAGCGAGTAAACAAACAAGTAAATTTAAATGGGTGAAATAAATCACGCGGATGACGACGCGGGCAGATGCTAGTATCATAATAAAATTTATTTAAATAATTGACTCAATTTCCAAGACATCCATGATTGGGCGGGTTGTTTTTGTTAGATATATTATTATCATTGATTTTCAGCTTTATTCATTTACATTAATTTTATTGTTAAAGTTTGTTCATTGTTACTTTCAGAAATGGACACCACGAAGTAAACCGCCATAGAATGACAGATGATTTACTACTAGAGAGATTTATGCACAAATAATGTTGATTATACCCATCAATAGAATCATTTAATGCAACGAGCTGAGACTACCCTGGATATTGAAGAAATACTCCAACTTCTGGACATTTTTTCGAGTGTACAGCCAACAAAGTAGATAGGTATGCAGGGTCGTCAGATATAGTTAGGGTTTTCTTAGAAACCGAAGAATGTCTTCGATTGAAACTTAACTTAATTAATTAACTGTATATCATATACTTTTTAAATTAAATTACATTTGTTAACATCCATCGGTTTCTAAGAAAATTAGAAATATATTTGACGACCCTGCATACTTATAATAATCGTTGGAACGGTCTTTTGATATAAATAAATAATTGTAGTATATACCTAATAACCTACAGTAAACCGTGTAAAGTAAAGTTTAATTATGAAATTAAATTAATAAAAAGTACTAGTAAGTAATTGAATAATATTTGTTATAAATTATTTTTAATGTGTATCTATAAATATCCACAAAACGTAATCCTATTTAATTATATTACATAGCACTTAAGACTCAGCTTACCTATCATGTTAAAAGAAATAAATGTAATATTGTCATTATTTTCAACATCAACCCCTAAACACATTTACAGAGATTTGGCAGAACCACGGCTGAAAATCTTGGTAAGTAATTACCGTGCGTAAGATGGCACTTCTTGACTTATGTTATATCTCTTTATTTCTATAAAGGTGGCAAAAGAACTGTAACTTGCAGACGTATTTAACTATCGTACCCATCATTTAATTGTTTGGGAACAGAATATTACTAACTTTGTAATATTAGTTAATATTCGAGCAATGTATACGTAATGTTACACACAGATCAATGCCCTTTCAATCGACGATAAATATAGAATTAGGAACTCGGACATCTCACCTTGAATGGAAATACATAAGAAAAAACTTATTTCCTCTATAAAACAGGACACACACATATCCCGTTTTTTGATCTAATTTACTTTCGTATTTTGTTTCTGATAAGCTGTCAGTTCATATATTTAAAATAAAAATGCTAATGGTTGAACTATAAAAGTTATTTTGAGGTGGCGAAGGAGAAGGGAATCTGAAACGAGAACGTCTACTAGTAAGCCTTGGTCCATAAGTGAATCTGTAAATCACTGAACCGATTTTGATGATATTTGGTACGGGGTAAGTCTGAATCCCAACAAAAGACCTAGAATACTTTTTAATCCGCGACTTTGACTACGTCCGCGATATGCGACATTTATGCAAACGAAGTAGCGGAACAAAAGTTAGTTTTAAATAAATAAACAAGCCTAGTTATCGTCTAGTCTTTCTGTACATTACAACTGAAACATTGAAACCAATTTAACTAGGGGTTTCGGTGTGATTAGTCTGTAGACGTGCTGACAACCGTGCAGCGACTTATGGTCATAACATTTTAAACCTGTTTAAGCAATAAATACGTTAACAAGTTGGAACTTTGACCCTCAATATCTCCATAGCCAGACGACTTGTGCAGTCAGATAGGACAGGTTTTACCAGTACTAAATCTACTATAATGGCAGGAAGAACATGCGACTCTCGACGTCGTTAAGGGTCTTTTTATCCCTGATATCAATAAACTGGGTCAGTAGGGATTCCATCCAGTAAGAAAGAGAAACGCGATATATCTGTTCGTCTCTTACGGGAATATCTCCCTGTTACACGACTAAAATTATGAATTTGACGATTGGTGGAACTTAATATTGAGACATGTCATAAATAATTTGATTCGGATCTCAAAATATCATTAACTAAAAATTAGCGTTTTAAAAAAATATGCCATTGCACCCTTGTATTTACAGGTGGGTATTATACCTACACACTGTTTGTAAATTCAAGGGTGCAATAAAGAATCATCGATCATGGAGTAAGCAATATTTTACATACAATTTATTTGCCTTTGTTCGTCGTGTAATGACACATTGTAAAACATTATATTAGCCCTGTAATTATCCACTCGGCAATAGCTTTCTATCTGTTAAATATTTCTGTAATTTAACCTTTTAAAACAAAAATAAAATTAAAACAACATTTTTTCATATATTTGATTGATCAGGAATATCATAATTTCATAAAAGTAGGACGTGTGCGATTGGGGCGCCAAGCGCATATTTTTTATATCTGTGGTCAATTGAACGAACATGGTTACCGCCGATGTGAGGGCTCGACAGAAATTTACACCATTTTGAAGTGAGAGATTGATCGAGTGCTTTGCGTGATAAAGTATTTTTCCAAATCCTTGCAATATTAACGACGCTTTGTATTTAATTGTGTTTGTGACCAGATTGGCAAACTAATAGTTCAATTCTTTATTTGCGGTAAGTATTGACAAAAAGCCTTGTGATTGCAATATGTGAATATTTCACACGTACCAAAAATCATGGACCCATTGGCGCAAGCAAGTAATGTCTGTGATCAAAATGTACTTGTTCCTAGAATTATCAGTTTTTTGCTAATGTTTTGTATTAATAATTTAAAACTATAAAGTAATCGCATCGTAAGAAGGTACTATAAAGTAATTACGCTCTAGGATTTTGGCGTGGATAAACCACTTGTCTGCATTACTTTAGAAAATTAGACCAGTAAATTACATTCATCTGAAATTACGTTACGTTTTTACTTATCATAAAATCAAAACGACGCGCATTGATATCGGGCGGTCGAGACCTTTACATTAAATTTTCGATGCGCAATTTCAACATGGCGTCTCGTGCACCGTATACGTACCGTATACGTCTAACGTAAATTAGTGGCGCCACGACGACGTAGTTTATATAAAATTTATCTCTTCGCGCACTGCACAGAAGAATAGGTCATCACAGCTCGTCTGATCATTCCGTCAATTCAAATACCTGTTTTAATGGGGACTTGTCTAGCAGAAGTGTATGAATATAATTGATGGCTAGATCAAGTTTGGGCTAGAATACTTTTTTACATATTAATGCAACATAATCTGTATCTTTGTAAACAGTTTAGCGAATTGGAGTTTGGGTGAAAGAAAACCAGGCTGTTGTTGAATGAGTAGAAATAGTTGTGGTTTATTAATTAATGTCCTATCTATATACAATTTTGGGTTGCTCAAGTAGCTGTAGAAGTAATGAACCGATATATGAAAATTAGCTAAACGTTACACAACACACAATTAACATAAGTAATTAATATTACGCATACCGTCACTAAAACGCGCGACACGGCGGAAAAATAAAAAAGATAAATGTAGGTGGCGATCAGCGGAGCGCTAGTTTGATGACAAGGGGCGCGCGCGCATTGACGTGCGCGCTGCCATAATAATATAAAATGAAGACATTTTCAATATCTATTCTGTCTTCAAAGCTCATAGTTCTTCTAAACCTCTATGGATTTTATGTTGTATTCACCATCATTTACAGAATTTATACTGAAAGGTATTATGTGCATCATAGTATATCCTAAAAAACATAAAAGCTTTGACTTCCTGTACATAATAACAGTAACAAACAACTAAAAAGGATAAGACAGACATCGGTCTCTAATAGATAAAAAAAACTATTTTACAAAAAGGACAACCGCCTTCAAAATAAAAATAAAATACTTAAGTTTTGGAAGTCGGCGGCTTTGGTTTTGTTTGTTGTTGTGTAGGTGCCTCCGCTGAAGGCGGTTGTCCTTTATGAAAATAGTTTTTTTTTTTATTACGTTTTAGTGCTTGTCGTTATTATTTGAAATCCTTCATCATCCCTCATCATAATATTATCAGCCGTAGGACGGCCACTGCTGAACATAGGTCTCCCCTACAGATTTCCAATAAGACCGGATGGGAGCGGCCTGCATCCAGTGCGATCCCGCGGCGTTTATCAGATCGTCTGTTTACCTTGTGGGTGGACCTCCTACGCTGCTCTTGCCGGTGCGTGATCTCCATCCTTACAAAAAGTTTTTTCAAACAATATCTCACACGATACACTTAATTTTGGATAGTGGTAGAAGAGGAGTTGACGTACTCCCTCCCCTTTTTGCTTCACTTAGTCATCGACTACACGTAAAAACAAAGCAATTTTACTTGTTATGAGAGTTCTGCTATGATTCTATGAGGACTTCCGTTCCATATCTTGTAAGTTCATGATCAGATCATCGCAATATTTATATGGGAACAATTGGAAAGCATACCCTTTCATCAAAAGAACAATTTTCCAAATCGGTTCAGGCGTCTACGAGTAATCAGCGAATATACATAAAAAAAAAACTAAAAAAAGATTGCGACGAATTTAGAACCTCCTCCTTTTTTCTTAAGTCGGTTAAAAATATTCCTAAATACACTTCATGAAAGATTTGACCAATACCATTCAAATGCTTTTAACTTAATTGTTTTTTTTGCATACCTTGGTGAAGGAGACGATAACGCAGTCACCGAGAATTAACAGATTCTGGTTCATTTGGCAGCGCTTCATGCCACTATGGGAAGAACTAAGGTAAAATACACAAGTTGTATCTTAAAATATCTTTGTTTTGTATTGTATTGTTTAGCGGGCTGAAGTATGTAACTGTACTTCTCAGCGTATATTTTCAAATATTACTTTTGATCAATTAGTGAAGCAATTTTCAAATCATTTCACGTCATATTCATATGTAAGTTGGATTCAAGGAAGTATTTAATTTTAAATTTTATTCTGTAAATATATCAAGCACCCACTTGTAGCCGATATCAATATCGAGCAAAAAAAATAACGTTCATTGTATGGGAGAATAAACAGAATAAAGTGAGTTTTTAAAGGGGGCCCTTTAAAATTTACTTTATTCTGTTTTTTTTAGTATTTGTTGTTGTGGCAGCAACAGAAATACATCTGTGAAAATTTCAACTGTCTAACTATCATGGTTTATGAGATATAAAGCCTGGTGACAGATGAAAAGACAGACCGACAAACAGACAGACGGATAGACAGCGGAGTCTTAGCAATAGAGTCCCGTTTATCCTTTGGGTACGGAACCCTAAAAACCAAGTCTTACAATCAGTTCTTCTACCGTAAATAATTATGAGATTTACGTAATGCCAAGTCGGTTGATTTATTCAGTCCCTACTTAAGGGACCTTGTGTCTTAAAGCCCAACACAAGCTTTTATATTATGTAAATTGTGAAATGACATTATGAGTTGATTGTAAAAGTATTGAAGGAAAAGTTTATTTTCCTTTAATACTTTTACACTACTTTTTTTTACTTTTTTTTTTTCTTTCTAGCGAATAAAAATAAGATCTTATTTTTAAAAAAGTTTTAACTATTAATTTATTACATAATTAGCTGACCTAAAAACATTTTGAAGTGAACATATCAATATTAGATATATTTTAAATAAATAGATTGACTTGGCCATCGCATGAAAACAGAGTGTATCTCACAGGTAATACATTATTATATCAAATTAGATTGTTTGGTGCGATTGCTAAATGATTTTTGATATTGAAATGGTCACATTGGTACCGAAATTGGTACTGAAAACTGAACACACAACTGAACATGTTATAGTACCAATATCTGGTATACAGATATAAGATAACATGTTGTTCAGTTTTCAAGCTTCCAGTTTCATTTTATTTCAGGGATCAAAGATGGCCACTTTTTTGTTTGACTTGGCGGGCGCACTGCCATCCCTCCCCAGAAACGTATGATCTTTGTTGATGATATTATATAATGAATATCTATGTTACAGTTTCAGATTTACTCAATTTCTGGCTCGGTTGATTTTGCGATACGGTTTTGCCCAGGCGAGCCTAGAGGAGGAAACTTTAGAGGAGTATGAATTGGCAATCAATAATCCAGAGCTAATCTAGAAGGTAATTATACTGTCTCACATCTTAATATATATAATTCATAATATAAATAATAATTCTCACATAATAAATAAAAATAAATAAATAAATAAATAAATCATTTAAAAAAAAATGTTACCGTAAATAATATACAGAAAAAACATTTTTTTATTGAAAAGGATGGATTGTACTGACGAAATGCTGTGGACTATTATTTTAAATGCACCAACTCGTTTGCTACTTAATTTACAATACCTTAATCTGTAACTAGAGCAATAAATGTTGGTCTGTTTATTCTTTAAATGAAGACACTCAAGATTTAATAATGTCCATTTTTTCAAAACATAGGCTTTTTTTTTGTAATTATTTGATTTTAATTATAACATGGTTTCTCACATTACAGTTGGAGACTGAAGCGTATCCGGGAGGCGTCAAAAAGGCGTCGTCATCCTAGGCAACGGAGTGTAAGGTGGTATCTGTACTCGAATCGTATTTTTAATGGCAAACACACGATGCGGGCACGCATACCATCTTGTACTTCGTTGCTACTCAGATAATTTTGCTGTTAAGAGAAAAAAATCACCAAACTTCTCAACAATAATATAGGCATTTTCTTTTAAAATTCATCGATGTCACGGTAATAAGGAGCTAATGAGTAGAGCGGTGGTGATGCAGGATGAATGAAACTACCTGATGCGTCATTGCTCTGCTCGACGCACTTGTTGAAAACAACTTCGGTCTTCCAATCTTCGGTAAAGCACAGGGATAGCCCTGTGGTTTGCGTGGAATGCTCTACTTTATTAAATTGCCCTCGAATTATGTATGCTATTAATCAATTTGTAGACTACCATGAAAGCATAATACATAAAATAAAATGATTGTCTACGTAGTTGATGTTGTTAACACTTATTAAATGTTGTAAGATCCTTATAACCATCTCAATGTAATGATTGTATAATTGTTGTGTATTTAAATTGTCTCTGTCTGCAATTATATCATACTTCCTTTGGCCCGCCACTTCGTATGCGTGGCTTTTTTCACTCGCATGTGAAACGTGTACGTCTTTGGTTACTGCTCCGCTCTCATGAACTGTAGCGTGATGAGATATATTCTATGTTATTCTTTATAAATCTAACTATATCTATATTGGTACCTCGCTGAGATATATCGGCGGCGGACTAGCGCCCTGCCTGCTCACCACCAACATTTTCCATTGATGCTCCGCTCCTATTGGTCGTAGCCTGTTGTTACATAGCCTTCACCGATAAGTAAACTATCCAACACAACAATATTTTAGCTTTATAATATCATTACTAGCCGCCATTACTGCCCGCGACTTCTTCCTCGTGACTTTTTCCGCCCGTGTCAAGTTACGTCTTTGGTTACTGCTCCGCTCCAAGGGGTCGTAGCGTGATGTTATATAGCCTAGCCTTCCTAGATAAATGCAATATTCATCACAAAAAGAATTTTTCAAAAAATCCTGTTATTAAATGTCTGATATTAGCGCGTTCAACCAAATAAATAAACAAGCTTTATAATATTATATTATATACTATATATAGATTATTTATTTGATTAGATCTGTTATTTTTCAAATTTCTGCAAGTTTATCCATACATACCTCAGAAAAATATAATCTACAAAATAATGAAAGTTATGTGAGTCATTAAACAAAAAAAAGGCTGTGAGAAGATTTGAAAATACGTTAACCCTTTACTTATACACTGTACTTAACAAAATAATTAACGTCTAGCTAATTATACGTGTTCGGACGTTCGAAGTATTTTCAGATACATTTTGTTTGTATATATAATTTGGATATGATACAATAATATTTTAATATTAGTTGTTATTTTATTAAAGGTGATTCAATATGCATACGAATATTAAAAGAAATATAGCTATTTTTGAGATTATAAGTGTTAAAGAATAGTCTAACAAATAAAAACATTTAATGGTATTTTAACGTAATGTTCATATGTGTTCAATGTTTGTAGAAATATAATTGATGTTACGAATTTGTATTGTTAAATGTAAATTTTCCCAATTGCGTGAACATGTTCATATTATTTAATACCATATATTCCACGTTTATGTTTAAATGTTATAAATACCTATTTAATAGTAGGTTTTTCTTGGTGTCAAATTATCAGTCTATATTTGTTTATGAAACTATAAATGTAATGATTGTGTATCAATAATTCATATTGATGTTTTACGGATCAAATAAATGTAACAAACTATAATTATGTTTTTAATTTTCGACGACTCCAATATTGCTATCGAGTACAATTTTGAATAATATGAATAGAATATATATCATATAGCCGCTAGCTGTTGTACGCGACTTCGTCCGCATGGTTATGAAGTTTAATTATGTTTAACACAAACTTTATTTATTGGGTGTCAGAATTTCTAACAGAAAATTCTAATTAATATTTAAATGTACGGAAATAGTATCGAAGGCGATAATTATCATAGACAAGCAACAATTTTAAACTGAGAGCTTGCAAAGCCGTTAATATTTTTGAGTTAAAGAAAGACAAAATTTAAAGACGTCTGCAATCTGCAAATAACAGCATCGTCGGGTCATTGTGTGTATATGGTATGTATATAAATAGTACGAGTTAAAGCTATATTCCATGATATTTACCTAGTTTCCTTGCCAATTGGCATCCTCTAGTTAAACTATTAATGGGATAAAGTTTCAAAAACTGCGTGTATCTTTGTTATATGGTTCTAATCCCAGCGGTTTAGGACGTGGGTTGTCTGCCAAAGAATGAATAAAATTTAAGATACACTTCTAAACTCTCCTAGATGTTTTAAGCCATGCATGATCTGTCATAAGAGATCACTACAGGTCATACTTACTAGTGCTATCACTTATCAGGCTGGCACCGAATCGGCAACACTTCTCCATCACCTGTGACTGTAGCCGCTCAGCACATCCGCGGCATGTCGGCACGGCGATCGTCGATCATCGCAATTTTTTGTACATCTTTGTGTTATACGTAGGTACAGTGCATGGCAGTTATGAAACCCAACAGTGTAGAAATAAACAAAATTAAAGTCAACATTTCTACTAGTCCGTTTATTAAAAAGTTCATTAAAGTACACAGATTTAATAAAGAAATTAAATAATTAATGTTTCAGAACATGAATTGAACAAATAAATATACGAATTACAAAATGGGGTGAGCAGACTCATATCAAAATTTATATTTTTTTCCACATTTTTATATTCTGTGAACATCAGAAGGTTAAGATATTTTTTTATTTACTAAAATAAAATGTCTGACGGTTGCATGACTGTTAACACAACATGACTAGGTATTATAAATACAATAACACGACACAAGGATCTGAGACATCCTAATTGTATATTTTTTCGATGTACTCCAGGACAAGTTCCGTAGGTAGCCGTATTCCGTATCCGAGAAGTTCCATGTATTCTTGATATGTATAAATCGCCATGCCTGCCTTCTTGCGCCCGTACCAAAATGACCGGTCAAAATCCCGGGACCGAAGGCTTGTTTGACCCAGGAGAGTTCTTGAAGGACCTGTAATAAACAATAAGTGAAATATTAACAAAGAACTTCACATACTCTTAAGGAAAGGAGCTCAAGAAGTTTTAATCGATTATTTGATTGATAACGAACTAAACACTACAAAAATAGTGTTGAAAAAGTGCAATTATATAGGTACAATTTTTAGATCTATTTGTGTATTTAAATCATTACCAAAGAATAAATGATATGAGCTCGGGCATAATACCGTCATGTTTGAGCTGAACCTTCCCAGACATGGCACCCTAGGTACTGACACGGATGTTCGTTAAAGAGTAGAGAGACTTATTCTTACAACAATGAACAAAGTATATTAGGAGTGCTACTATTATCTTTCACTGAAATCGTAAATCATCAAATGTCTCAAAAACTTTGAACATTTTCTTGATGTCGCAATGAAGTCTATAAAATATTATTCCATTACTCTAAAACAGTCTAGGACATCAATAGGCGTAAGATTATAATAATAAAAAGCTGTTAGTATATACTTACCAAAGCGTTGGGCAGTTATTAAAGCTCTAACAATGAGTGTTGAGGTAACGACGACTTAGGAGTATTAGTTTAATTACTTGTAGGCCTGTATTAGGTATTTGCGTAACACATTAACTATCACAATTAAGGAGTAGGGGAACTAACGATTTTGACGAAAATAAACGATCCATTTCTTAAATTATATGTTAAGTTCGTCTGCCCGAAAATGTAAACAACGCGATGAATATTCTACTGTTGTCAAAATTGACATTGACATTGAAATATTAGGCTTCTGTTTAAAAAGTTAAAAACTTTGACATAACCTTTAGTAGTTTTAGCCAAAATTGTTTCTGCTTAACGTGTTAGTATTTTATTTAAGTTGATTTTGCTACTTGCAGACCATCCAGCTGTTCGAGTTATCACTCGAACTCGAAGATGTTATCACTATGTTATAACTTCTCTAAAAAAACTCTTCTTTTTAATTTTGAAAATCTCAGAAATGTTGAACTTAGGTACTGTAAAATTAGAGTTTCAGTTGCGTTAAATTCAATAAATAGAAAGTCAATTGAGTTGTCAAATAAGTGACGCCCCAGATCACTATTGCCATTCAAAATCTATGTTGGAGTTGCGATTTGACAGCTCATGATATTAAGATAAGGACAAACGACGACCTGTTGTAACATTATAGAAGTCGAATAAAAAATTTAAACGCCGCTGGTGTTACATATAAACCATCTATAATAATAATAAAATGGAGCTGTCTTAAATTGTAATGTAAAAATAATAATAATAGTTTTTTATAAAATGAATATGAATGTAGGTAGGTACAAAGTAACTCTGCAATGGATAAAAGGGCACAGGAACTCACTGGGTAACGACGCAGCCGATGAATTGGCTAAAAGAGGTATGAAGACAATATTATAGTATACGGCCCGGAACCGCTGCTCCCTATACCTCAAGCCCAAATAAAATCATGGCTACGTAAGAAAACCGAGGATACACACTAAATGGAATGGAGAAACAGTGTAACCTGCAGGCAAACAAAGAATGCAGTTCCGGAAGCATCAAAAAGACTTGCCCGCAGCCTTATTAGATTGAAACGGGACGAAATTCGGAAGATTATAGGCATCATAACCGGCCACTGTCTCGTAAACAAACACCTATTCACCATAGGTGTGACGGACAGCCCTCTGTGCAGAGGATGCATGGAGGCGGAAGAAATACCACAGCACGTGCTTTTGAAGTGCAGAAGCGTGGCAGATCAACGGGCATGGACTCTCCAATCGCCGGTATCGCTCCCCGAAGCCTGCAACAGTCTGAAAAGACTGCTGGCATTCTGGGAGGACCTGGGATTGTTGGAGTAACTCCTCGAGGATATTTTTATACGCACAATGGCCCAATAAAGAGGCTAAGTGCGGAAACAGCCCAGCTAACCGAACCTAACCTAACAGTAACAACACGAAAAAAAAACTATTTTTATAAAGTCAGTCTGTCGGCCTGTCTGTCTGTTCGATTATTCCAGATTATCTCCCAAACGGCTAGAAAGATGTTGACGGGACTTTCACTAGCCCATAGGGACACTGGGCAGGCAATATGAGAAATTTTAATTAGAATTCGAATCCAATGGACGTCGCCACTGGTGATAAAATCCAACGAGTTATTAGGACTGCAGAAACACAAGGAGCACGTCATGACCAATAAAATGTTGATCCCTGTCGGTGTGGCGCTTCAGTGGTATTGCCAGGTGTAGTGTTATCAAAATCCCAACAATGAATTCAATTAATTTATTTTCGAATTAAAGACTCCAAAGCTTACATATCTACTAATATATTTAGTATGACGTCTTGTCATTGTAATTGTGTTTAATAAAACACAGATACCTCACATTAAAAATCTTTTAACGGCGAGGGTTACGCTAACTGCGTTGATGTCATGGAAACCGCCTGTGGCGCGCCACGTGCTCGGGAGATAGTATTGATCCATTCAGACCGTACAAGTTTGAAGTACTAGGCTGTCATGTAAGTCTAAGAGGTTCGCAGTAACGAAATTCTAAGGGTGCTTATGTACAAGGTACTTTCGGAAAGTTACGTTTTTGTGTCATGTCATAATGTCCAAGTGGTTAAGAAGCCCGCTTCTCAAGTAAAACCGCGCGATTTCAAATTTTATTAATTATAATAATTATTTTTAATACACTTTCCCGTAAAGTGGATTTTATTTCAGGGTTTAGGGACACAATGCGGATAATAAACCGGTTAGTAAAAAGGATGCGTGCGTAAAATCGCACGCATTCTTTTTACATTACAATATTTGTTAAATCTTCGTACGTATTAATTATAATCTTAAATTAAAACCATATCGGGAGGATCGATTAATGTGTTCAGAGCCTAATTCCCCCACTACTGTTACGCTAGTTGCTTAGCTGTACGGATGTATGTATGCACCTACATTCAAGCGCGAACACAGTTGGGACGTCAGACGGGTCTGCGGGCTCGGCCGTGATGCCAAGCTCGCTCACCCGTCTTATAAACTCTAAATAATTTAAAAAATACATGGATAATACACACGTGTGTAAATAAATGTATATCCTATTCTTCACTATTAAAATAGTTAATTTAATTATATAATTAATTTTAGGCCGCGGCTTAGTCTGCGTAAAGGTTGAAACATGATAAAAAAGATTTTAAATTAAACTGCGGGTACGCTTGCAGAGTAATTTTTTTTTTCTTTATCTTTTTTTTCTTCTTTTTCTTTATACCTGAATCATTACACTAATTTTAATTTTAGGTAGATTTGGCTTAATTTATTCAGGCAACCCATATGCAATTATATTTCTTCATGTAGGAATTTAATTCGCTACTATATTATATCCATGTGCTTTTTGGATTATTTATTATCTCGAGTTTTTCACCTTGGTATCTAAAACAGTTAAAAGCTACCATGATATTAAAGACTGATTAGAACGACGAAGGCCTTAAGAAAGAGAGACAATAAATAAAAATGGAACTACTTATTGTACAAGTTTGATTCACTTCTATGAAAATGTCATTCTTTAATTTCCTCTATAATAAGTTATACACGAAACCTACTTCTCTTTGATCTCTGTCACAAGTTCACAATTGCCAAATTTCAAGAAAAGAGATGTCTGTTTATCAGGCATTTTCCAAGCGTTGCTTTATTTGAATTTATTTTAATCGTATCTTAGTGATTTTTGCAACATAATGTAAAATAATAAACAATTAATGTGAACCGGAACCATTTAAAATAAAGAAATAGAAATGTGAATTTCTAAGGCTCGCAATGATCAGTGCCCATGGTACGAGGGAAAGGGGTTGATCATTCACGGAAATACTCTCGTCGCTCTCTTCCTATCTTTGTCTACACTAGTACTATCATCATAGGTAAGAGCGAGAAGAATTATTAGGAGTACATTGGAATAGACTGTATTATTAAATATGAATTACTTGTCTAATACAAAATTTGTTTTCGTGGTTTAGATACAAAACGGTTCCAAACTACAAAAAAAATTCAAATGCGTTCCGTGGTTTTATTTTAATGTATTAAAAGTCTCAGATTATTACTTATTTCGAATCTCAAGAATGCTTCAAAAATCTCAAGAAAGATTTATGTCCTAATTATTTTCATACATTTAGGTACATCTTAAAATAACGCTAGTCACGGAGAGTGTCTGACCATAGTGTATCGATTTTTAACAATATTCTCTAAAACATAATGCTTTTTTAAGAACATTATTATTAGTTTGTAGTTAAGTGGGTATGTGTACTTGCTGGCTTCAATGCTAGGCCTCTCTTACGGGGTATCAGATACAAAAGTACACGGATATGTTCATGTGTGAAGGCGGGTATCCATAAATACTATTATTATTATTTAGTGTTTTTAAAGTAACTATTGTTTAGAATTATGAAACATGCCATTTTAACTTAATAAAATCCAAAATACCTATACTGACAATACCTGTAGTATTTCACGAGATTAAATCTGTAATTGTACTGGTGCGCGGTGGGCTATAACATAGTCACGGTAGTACTGCACTGCGTGGCTAGATGTCACTATCTTAAATTTTCCGCTCCAACCTCCTCAGACCTTATGATATCCTGGTACCAGTCGCCGAGAAATTACACGCAAAATTCATTTTCCCGAACATTTTCCGTTTTAGTACTAGGCTAGCAGTACTGGTCTGGAGGTTTGATCGGAAGAACCCGCCGAAATAAGGACGGCTTACGACAGCGACATCTACCTTCACGTTTTGAATACACGTCGACAGACATTTCTATGGGAGCGTGAATAGAAATGTTTGCTTGTGTGTAAAAATACGTGTCTGTGTGTGTGACTTGTGGGTTGTGTAGAATAACGTGAAATAAATCGCGAATATTGGACTATATCTATGGACGGGCTCAAACTGTCAAATGAACACAAAATGGCCTCTCGAATAATATGCGTTATAGTGCGCTTCTTACAAATAAGAATCATATTCAAATAACATAACTATACACAAAATGGTGTTCTTGCTACGTTTTGGAAGGTCTACACTCGTCGTACATATTGTTATTGTTTTCATTCATAGTATTCAACATAAATTCAGAAATGGCAATATTACGAGTACTTTTGATATTCCAAGTTGAAGTAAGTGCCGGATTATAAGAAGATGTAGTAACAAAGATAGAAAAGAGTATGCTTAGATGGTTCGGTCATGTTGAAAGGATGAGTGAAAGACAATTGACAAAAGGTATTTATATGGCAGAGGTGAGTGGCAACGCCGGAAGGGGTCGCCCTAGGAATACCTACACTGACCTTATTGGTGAGGTCCTTCAGAAAGGTCAGGTGCGGAGTACTTCTAACCGGCGTGCTTGTATGACGAAATGTATGAACGTAGATGAAGCGAAAGGAGTATGTAAGAATCGTAGCAGGTGGCGTTCTGTAGTTTCTGCCTACCTCCATGGGAAAAAGGCGCGAGTTTATGTATGTATGTACGTAAATAAAAGAAAATTTAAGACATATATTAAAAGTACACTTTGGAAAGAAGTATTTACAAGTTATATTCAAAATAAGAATGCTTGGAAACATGCTGGTCCTGCTCCATGGGACAGTTCTAGACAAAGTCAAACCATTGTTAATAATGATTTTAATTTTTCTTGGTACTTATTTTGTTATTTATTTTTTATTTTAAAGTATGTCATAGATTGCGCGGACTCACACACTATTTCATGTTGGTTGAGATGTTAAGAGTGGTCGTCTAAAGGTCCAATATATACATATGTAACACGTGAATACTATGTATTATATTTGAATATTTTAACCTTAAATTCTTGATGACTGCCTCGTTGGTTTAGCGGTCGCAAGCGCGACTGCTGTGCATGAGGTCTTGGGTTCGATACCCAGGTCGGGCAAAGTGTTATTGGGTTTTTCCATCAGGAATTTCTCAGTAGCAGCCTCGGAGCCTGGATTTGTGCCCGGTTGATGGCAATAGGCTCGCCCCCTATTACATGGGACTAAAAACATAACTGGCGAAATGTGGGTGTACTAATGGGTACACCTCTGCCTAACCCTTCAGGAATTACAGGCGTGATGTTATGTTATGTATGTAAATTCTTGATTTGTAATACTTTTTAACTGTTATGATTTAGTAGTTTCTATATAAGGTACATTGCGTTCACGTTCCATGTATAATTGTGTGCTAATATTGTAAACATTGATTTGAAAAGAGTACGTATGGAGTTTCTTGCCCATTATTTTCCATACAAAGCTACCTTTTGGAAGAGGTAACTAGATTCAATTCCTTTTTATTTTGCATTTGACGTTCAAAAGTGCCTTGTAATGGCCTGATTGAAATAAATGATTTGACTTTGAGTTTAATAAAAGCTTTTGCGCTGAGTCACTGCTGCTATTTAATCATTTTAATATCTAATGAGGGCCAAAGCATTTATTAAAACTGCACAATTTTATTATTTATTTTATGACTCGAGGACCCCGGGTAGTGGTCAATAAAATTAATTCAATAAAATTCAATAAAATTAGTCACGGATTTTTAACTAAGAGCCAAAAATGTGTTTTCGATGCTAAGGACCACATTCCAACAAAATACTAAGTTATTACTTAGTATTAATATATTTACCATTAATTAATTAGGTTTACTCATAAATTTAAAATGTTTTTTTTTTTTAATTTGCTGGATTAAATTATTAGTTTATCCCAGAGTATTATAAGTCCATTTTACTGGACTGTCAAAAATTTTAAACTAACCTCTCTTTTGTAAGGTTGAGACTGAACTAGTAGTGTTCCTATCTTACAATCTACACACCTTACATCTAACTTATACTATACGAACAGTCGGAACGCGCGGCACCCTAATGAAATCGTGTGAACGAAACCATAGCTTGCTTTTAAATCGATGAGGGCCATCTATCGAGCACGGGGGAAGCTTTTGGCGCCGGCTGTAAAAAGATTTTCAAAACAACAAAGGGGTTATTTTGATACTCTTTTTACGCCTAATACTATTTCTATATTACAGAATATTTATTAAATTCTTTACTTACGGAATATTTTTCCTAACAGAATGTGAAAAATATAAAAATCAATTTTCCAACCACCAGATATTCTTAACGTTATTAAGTAAAAACTAATTATCCTGTAAATTAAAAAACAGGTAATTTCAAAAGTTTAACTTGAAAAATTAAACATTATTTTAAGCAATAAAATATTGCTTAGGTAAACTTATGAATAGCAAACAATTTTAACCTTTTTATATTAAAAACAATCCTTAATTTGTACGATACGTTGCGACAGCTCAAGTTTTACTGGTCTAGAAGAACGAGCGTTTGTTGTGTAAGGAATTACTCAGGTAATAAAATAAAAATTTACTTACTTTTACTAATAAGAAGTAAAAAGTCAAAACAACCTCGCCGGCAGGGGATCGAGCCATGGTTTAACGTACGGCATGTGGGAATACAAACCACTAGGAATACTACCGAGAATTATGACTGAAAACCTGAAATTAAGGTTCTCTTGCTTCTTGTCATCGTACTTTACATCGAAATTCAGCGTCACCACGCCATTACACGTTTGGCATTTATTTTGAAAGGTCAGAGGATATGACACAAAAATAAAATTCTTTGTGTTGGGTAACAATAATAAACATATTTTTTAAATTCAGACCTTTGTAGGTATTAAAAAATAATAATAATAGAATTTTCATAAAATCTACCCATTATAAGAAATAACGGAGATTATAACTAAAAGCTAATCTACATATTTAAAATTAAAGGAATTAAAAATATCTGTTGTCGTGCATAATAGGTTAATCCGGTTCTGGAATAAGACGATGATACGACGATACGACGATTCTTTCTTTATCGTGTAGTAAGGTGTTGCGACCCTACATACCCTGGTGTCAGAGTTTCTAAACATAGAAATAAGGTAGGTATATTATAATTTATAAGAGTGTCAGCGGGTGACCGTACCGTTTCAGCGGTTGAATGCTTTTTGTAATCATACGTATTCTTTGGTGGTATATCTGTCCATATGTCAAAACCTAACGTCATGTGTAAGGTGAAATTATAATAACTTTAAAACCGTGGCAGAACTACATATTTTTATTTACGTCGGAGTACTGAAGTCGTTGGAAAGTATTGCGAATACGCGAATATGTGTCACTTTAGCGAGATTTGATGCTGCCTACTGTGCGCGATGTGTATCCTGCCGCAGAATTCCCACAAATTAAATACATCTACGATAATGCACCTATTCACATGGCACGTTTAACCTGCACCGTGACATTTTTCTCATTAATGGCCTGTTGGCTGACTGCCCCGTTGGTCTAGTGGTCGCAAGCGCGACTGCTGTGCATGAGGTCTTGGGTTCGATTCCCAGGTCGGGCAAAGTGTTATTGGGTTTTCCATCAGGAATTTCTCAGTAGCAGCCTCGGAGTCTGGATTTGTGCCCGGTTTATGACAATAGGCTCGCCCCCTATTATATGGGACTAAAAACATAACTGGCGAAATGTGGGTGTACTAATGGGTACACCTCTGCCTAACCCTTCGGAGAATACAGGCGTGATGTTTTATGTAATGGCCTGTTCAGTCACCTGATAGGAATCCGATTAAAAATCTGTGGGGCATAATAGTTCAACGCGATGACTTCCTGATGATGAGACTTCCAGATTATTAGAAACCCTCAAGAGTGTGTTGTGTTCGAGATGTTACTATGGGGACTGATTCATGTGCGCGCCTTGTCGCATCTATGCGAGATAGACTACGTGCTGTCATAGTTGATGATGGAGGAATGTCCGCATCCTTTTTTGTCTCTAGTAGATCACCTCTTTGAGTGATCGATCTTCATGTTAGTAAAAATCTATGTTCTATACGTAGTCAAATCACATACACCTTGTGATATTGGTGAGTGCAGGAAAATACGAACCTTGAAGTGGTTTACAATATTTTTCTAACTGCGACCTGTTCCTATGTTTAAAAGAAACCATACAAATTAATAATTGACGGCTAAATTATGTTCAAAGATACTATTCATTTATTTTTATTGTTAGTTATTTTTTATTACATAAAATAATATTAACAATTCGCTTGCCTTGTTTCCGTATGATGATGATGATGGTTATGGATGAAAATGATACTTTCCTTCAATGAAAGGTCTGATTTTAAGTCAACGAAGAAATATATAAATATGCAGCATAGCTAGGATATTGTATATGGAAGACCGCATTTTGCACAGCATAAGTTCACAGATAGTTACAATAAAGGTCCCATCAAATAGCGCTATTTAATGAGGAATTTAATACATTCGCACAGGCCAGACTGTTCACTAACGATTAAAAAAACACAAATAATAATAATAAATAATAGTACCTTTGAACATAATTTAGCCGTCAATTCTTAATTTGTAAGTTTTTTAATCCATGGTACAGTCGCAGTTAGAAAATGTTTACCATCATAAGGTGCATAATTGCTTGCGCTCAATTGTGTAAGGTGCATAATGTCACAAGGTGTATGTGATTTGTTGAACGGTGTCTCTAGCCGTGCTCTTCGTATGGTCGAACCATATCGCTTATTTATGCGGCAATTAGCAGCACCCGTCGTTTTAAATTTCTTCTATGATCAATTATTTCCCTTCTTCTCCATGACGCCGAATCCAAAATGTCACGGTGAATCGAGATTTAATGAGTTCTCGTGATTTAGCACTAATGCTCAGGCCATCTTTTGCTTTGTTCCAAGGTTAAACTTGCCATTTTATTTGTTTAATGAATAATTTTCTAACCAAATATTCTTAATAAATGTCAAAATTGCATTGGTTACAAAGATTTTATATATTGAATTTTATATTATAGATTACAAAATTATTATGTCAAATTTTAAATTGTTTGATTTAGAATAGGGTATTTTGCACCATTATCCAATAATTTTAAGATACAATTACTTTAAAAAAGATTATTGGACCCCTAAAAACCTGGTTAATTTCTAATTAGTAGTAAAATTAGTTGTATAGTTCGCTTTAATATAATCTAATAGATAAATAATTGAGTAAGCAAAAACATGACATCAATTTTTTTTCCATATTGAATCTAAGGGGCAATCGCTTTTGACAATTCTTAAAAGTATATTAAGTGATTGATCGAGAGACCAAGTAGCCAATTATTGATTCTTTACAAATTTTAAAAACTAATAAGTACCTTGATATAGTATTTTGGGTTTAACTGCACAGTGTAATAAAGAATCTAATTTAAAATCTGATAAACATTTTTAGACCATGACCGTACATTGCATTCACGTGTCATTCTGTGTAGAAAACATGAAAACATAGACATTTCTTTAAATAAAAGGAAGTACCTATAGTTTCTTGACATTCTTATCCATTTTGGAAGGGGTAACTAAATTCTATTCTTTTTTCTTATGAATGGCGTTTTAATAGTATAATAATTAAAATAAATGATTTAACTTTGACTTTCATCACATTAAAAATTACTTTGTTTTAGTTATATACAATAAAACATTAACATTCAGCTATTGGTCCCGGCTGTTATAAGTGGATCTTTGACAGTCGTTACGGGTCGTGCTCTATGTAAAATACTGGTATTCAGCTGCATCCGGTTAGATTGGAAGCCGACCCCAACATAGTTGGGAAAAGGCTAGGCAGATGATGAGTTATATACAATAAAACATGCAGCAATTTTTGCCACAATTACAAGAGCAATAGGGAGAAACATTGTTTCATAAGATTATGAAGGAGAAACCACTATCCGACAATATTGCCGGCAATGATAATGCAGTAATTGTACAATTAATGTCGCAGTTCAAAACTTTAGTCAATTTAAAAAAAATTGTGAGGCCAATAAGATACTTCTAAATGGTTTCTTAAATGCTTACCTGCATGCGTCCGACAGCTTGCCAACCTGAGTAGGTAACATCGGCAGTTCATTCTTGTGAAGTCATTCGAGCAACATTCTCCACGACAAGTCTTGGAAGAGTAAGATTGCTGTTTTAACTGCCACTTACCTGAAGACAACGAGAGATTTTATGTTAAGTTTGCATTCTAGAGTTAAAGACGTGTAATATGCAAAAGATTGGGATTTTAATCCAGAATTGTTGTTATTGGTATATAAAACACCTTCATTGTTTTGTCCATTTTTAGCTTTCTTGAGTCAGGGAATACTGGAAGAGCTGAGCAAACTGAAATTATTTCAAGTTTTTCAATTATTTTGTTAGATTATGATAAACTAATCATGTAATGCATGGATTGATAAAAATATAAAGTGTTGCGTATATTTTGTCAGTTCTTTAGGCTGACCGTAAAATATTACAACTCAAAAACAACAGTATTATAATGGTATCGCATACTTATTAATGATAACATAACATCACGGCACCAATCACCGAAGGGTTGGGCAAAGGAATACCGATTGTACTAATGGGGAGCTAACCAACATTTTGCCAGTCCCATATTATAGGGGGCGGGCCTATTGCTATCAACCGGGCACAAATGCAGACTCCGAGGTTACTACTATAAAATAATTAGGACACAATCCTTGCGATCCGGAATCTACACTTCTACACTAATATAATATTATAAAGAGGAAAGATTTCTATTTTTGTGTGTGTGAGGATGTGTGTGTGTATGTTTGTAATAAATATACTCTAAAACTACTGTGCCGATTTCAAAAACACCATTAGAAAACTACATTCACCCTGAGTAACATAGGCTAAATTATATTTTCAAAAATGTTAGGGATCCGTAAGGAAAATCACGCGAACGAAGTTGCGGGAGGAGTGCTAGTAAGTAATGATCTGAGGCTTTTAACAAACTAAAATAAAAACGCCGAGCACATTGAGAATATTTCTTTTGGTGGGTTTAGAAACATAATTTTTTAAACAAATCGACAAATGCATAATTTCATATCTACCTACTGTAAATAGTTGCTCCTGTTAAGAGAAATGACCCGCCATCAGTTTCTCATTTACCTTCCTATACTCTATATAAACTGTAATCTATATCCCGTTTGTCCAGTATCTTCTTTCTCCTCCTGACAAAAACGATACGCCACCAGTAACATACCAGTGTCAGAAGTCGAAACACAATTCCATTCCAAATTATGAGATTTCAAATACAGTACTATTACGTAGGTACAACGTTATCAGATTAGGATATTATAAAGTTCAAAAAATTCGGCACATGTGGGACTCGAACCCACGACCTTCACGTGAGAATCGTGACGCTCTATGCTATCCAACTGAGCTAATGTGCCAGTACTAAAAGAACCCAAATTCGCGTCCTGATTCGTCCTTTGAGTGCATTCAGAGACACCAGCGCCCTTCGCCCTTCAAAATTTATATAAGGTGTACTGCGGACAGACACGGAACTAATAACGCAAGTACTAACCCTTTTGAAGGTTATTCTCTCATTCAAATCATCCGAGATAGATGGCATTGATAAGTCTAAAACTTTTTGAGTTACATATAAATCTTAGAGAGGCGTATTTCGTGAATTGTGACTTAAATATGGTAATATTGTAAGTAACGCTTAATCCCAATGAATGAAAGAAGAAATAAACAATGAAGAAATGAACTAAACACATTGTAGCAATTATACTTGTCGAGTACCTAGATAAAATTACTTGAGAAAGTAGCAACAAACATTACAAGTGCCGGGTAGTGTACATAATACATGTTTTGAAATATCTGTATGTATGTCTCTATTCCTTTATACAAATATTTTGGGGTAAGAGAGAGATAATTGCGTTTTCATATGTTAAATCCCTTTAATGCAGACTAGTTGTACCTCACACACATTAAGTTACGTCTTTGGTATCCTTCAAAAGTCAAAAAGTCAAAACATTTATTTCAATTAGACCATTTACAGGCACTTTTGAATTGTCAAGGAGTCGGTCAGTTAGTCCGAAAAATGAAGCTACTTGCTCGTTCCAAAACGGAGGTAGGCCTCCATGAAGAAGAACGAGCATGAAAGTCCACGGCACTCTTTTTAAATTAGGTTTTTACAAAATCCTGATTACAATATTCTTGTTGATTCTATAGGTATGTGAAAACAATAAAGATAAATATAAAACAGTAGTAAAAATACTAAAAATAAAGATGTAAGCCATAGCAGTTAAGAGATGACCAATCCCAACTGACAGCACTCGTTCACTAATATGACGCATGGATCAGCACCACCTAACTCAACTTTCATGAAGGGAGCCAAGTGATCCAACACACTGAATCCTATAATAATCCTATCATATCCTATAAATCCTATAATACTACTGAATCCCTCTATCAATAGACTTCCCGCCATAACATGCGGTCCAGCTCAAAGATAAAAAAAGGGAAAACTAAACGTTGAGACACAGTACTTCTTGGTTATGATTTCCTTGTACTTGTTTTGCACGCGTTGCGTTCATATAAATTCGGACACTCATGAATGACGCGACCGAGGTTGCCTTAAAGTAGATAGAGAACAAACCAATAGTTGCTTTTTTGATATAGCGCTATCCTGCTTTTCCTTACTAACAACACGTCCTGTCTAGACAAAGATAGCAATAGCGAAACGTTTATATTGTTGGCAGTTCCTACTATGAAGTGAAGGGTGGCAATCCCTAGCAATACGAGGTGGAAGAGTGTCACCCCCAACCCAAAGTACCACCTCATACTACGTATGAATGAAACCCCGGCCGTGTAATGCGTACGCTTATTGGAACTACTACTTTACGTTTATGCTGTCCTGGTATAAGAAAGTTGTTTAGCGGCATTTTACCTTCAACCTCTAACAACGCCATCTATTTATCAATTGATTATTAAAACATTTTATTTTGTATAATATTTTTTACTCAAGGGAGACAATGTTTACTATAAATTAAATTAAAATTTGTTAAAAAAAAATAACTACCTAGGTACGTACTATAAACCCAGTCAACTAGTTTAACATAATTTGTAGTAAGTAAGTGTGCGAGTAATTTAGCTACCACTGATAAGTTAGCACAACTGAACTAAATTCTGACTTCCACAACAGTTTCTTCTTGGTAAATACGTCATAATATTGCTTGATTAGTAGTACTTTGTACCTATTGTATCTGCTACACTGTCTAGACGTTATTTTAGGAGCATTTCCTTGACATTTATATAAATCATTGTTTGATTAATGTGCCTGTACAATTTATTTTCAATCATTAATATTTTTTGAAATGTAAGTACGGTTACTGTGTCTGCCATACTCGTAATTGTATGCAGCAGGGGCAGATTGGACTAGGTTGATTGATACTAACTCTTCCTGAATCATGTTGTGCTAGTATTCCTGGCAAGCCTACCGTTTCCATGGCAACAGAAAAGCCGTCCGCACCTCCAAGCAGAGCGACTTTTTTTATCACACAAATACTCAACTTCTTAGCAACTAGGCAGCAGCGGAAAATCTAATCAAACATTTGTCTATAGTTATTTTGCATGTCAAATATAACGATACAGCTTGTGTAGGTAGAATGATGCTATAAGGGGTCGGCACGGCAGTGCCCCCGCCAAATCGAGCAAATAAAAGCGGCACGGCCGTACCATCCATTTCTCGAAGCAGTTCAGGCTTGTTTCGACCCCCTATAACTTTGTTGTAGATAAAACTAGTTAAACTAGAAGCCTGTATTACTAGTTACCGAGAAAGCATTGTAAAAACACGGTGTTTAAAATTTCATACAATTTGAACCAGTAGTTTAAGAATTATAACTAGTCAAAGCCCTTAATTATGTCATTTTGTGTAAACCAACTGCATAAATAACTTTGTAATCCCATTGATATGATATAACCATATGGAATTACAAAATTATTTATGCAGTTCAGTATTTTTTACAAACTGCCTCGGACTGCCTCGTTGGTCTAGTGGTCGCAAGCGCGACTGCTGTGCATGAGGTCTTGGGTTCGATTCCCAGGTCAGGCAAAGTGTTATTGGGTTTTTCCATTAGGAAGTTCTCAGTAGCAGCCTCGGAGTCTGGATTTGTGCCCGGTTGATGGCAATAGGCTCGCCCCCTATTACATGAGACTAAAAACATAACTGGCGAAATGTGGGTGTACTATTGGGTACACCTCTGCCTAACCCTTCGGGGATTACAGGCGTGATGTTATGTTATGTTATTTTTTACAAAAAGAAATGAGATGCCATCAGAAACAAAACTTGTAATACCAAGTCAGTTGATTTATTCAGTTCCTTAAGAGACCTTCTGTCTTAAGTTATTACGTATCTAGCAAATCTAACTACATCATAAATAGTGACCACATTATTATTGAAAATCTTTTATGTTGACAAGTTTCGTTTTCTTCCTATGCAGCCTTGCATTAGTTAGTCAGTCAGCGTCTCATACAAAAATGTACTTAGGCATCGTTAGTGAACTATAGACGTGAAAAGCAGCCGACCTCCGTATTTGTAGGTAAAAACGTAGGCCTAAATAATCATGTTAAATTACGTGGTAATTGAAGAAGACAATATCCAGAAGAGAGTAGCTAATGACAATGATAATGTATAAATATAATTTTAAATTTAATTGATAATAAACGCGTGGAAGTAACAACCTTTTATTAGCTACGAGAGCTACGACCGCGTAGGTGCCGTAGCAGTGACGTCAGAATCGTCGTAGCAACATAGCTTTATCGTTATACAGTCATTAAATTTGGGATAAAATGCAAATGCACACAAAAACGGTGGCATAAACCCGGACTAAATCAAAATATCTCTTTCGTTTCAAGTAAAGGGAATTTCAGTTTAGTATCGTTTCATTCCCAATCATTGTACGGGGGCACTGACAAAGCTACGCTGCAGTTCGCATTCATGTGTTCAATATAATTTTGGTCCTAGAAGCTTTGTAATAAGGGCTTTAATATATGGAATACCATGAAATCTAAACCATGTATCCAGCTTTCATGCATTCTGCGTCCCTAGTATATCAGAGGATGCGATATCGAACCTTGCAGTATCGTTTAGCCGTGGTACGTGGTCGAGGTACGGTTTTCGCTTATAACAAGGTTTGAAACTTACATTGCAAATATCCGAAGAAAAATAACAAGGCACGATTTAAATCTTTGGACAATTTAATGAGAAATTAATTTGACATAGTATAGGTACATTGCAATTGTTTTTAATAAAACTATGCATTTGTGTATATTGATTATTCCCAAGGAGTCAGGTACGTCAAGTTGGCTGACTAATTTCTTACTTTAATATATTTCTTAGCGCGAAGGTAGGAAATATTTAAATAGTAGCAAATAGGTAATAAACAGAGCACATGGTCTCATGGATATATTTCGTTTGTTTCAGCCATCTTGATGGTCACTGGGAGAGAGAGCTAATCAAACCAACTGTTTATGGCGAACTTCACGGTAATTGTATCGTTGTCATGGAAACCGCTGTGGCGTGCCATGTGCTCGGGAGATAAGTATTGATCCATCCAGAACGTACAATATTTTGAAGACTAGGCTTCCATGTCAGTGAAAGAGGCTTGATTCATTACTTTCTAATAAGTTCAATTCCATATTTACAATCCAATCTTACGTCTTTGCAACCTTAGAGATGGTTAAACTACCTGGATTAAATTTTAAAATGCCATTAGGGTAGAATGCCAGGTTATTACGCTTGAAGAAACAAATTTGATACCGTGAAGGTTTGAACTGAAGAGAACATCAGTAACGTTGTTAATTTACATCTCTGAGTGTTGCGACACCTTACGCAGTAATTTTATTTATGTATTTATTTAACAGATGGAGAACCAACAGCTGTTCAAAAGTTGGATACAGAACTTGAGTAAGTTACATTAAGCCAATGTAACAGGTTTTCACTGGTAGAAATATAATAATAGTTTTATATAGAGATCTTAAGGATCACTAACAACAAAGCACAACAATCAAAAAGTTTTAAGATGAAGGAATAAAGTCACAAATTTAAACAATAGTACACACTAACTATTTATGACTATGAGAACAGGAACACACGGCTGGAAATATAATATTTTTTTAAAGTGATCTGAGGGATCACTAGCAGCAAAGCTAAAGGAACCAAGCTTCTATAATTTAAAAAAAAATACCCACGACTGTAAAAATTGCACATAATATATTTGTACTTTGTTTACTCGTCAGTTTTTTACGACGTTTTTTATTTACAGTGTTATATTATACATTTTTTTAAATCAACTAGTCAAATTCTAGACGATAAATATAGACACGACCAGATTCATTAAAAATAATTGAGGCTGGTATTAATTTACGTTTTAAAGTGACCACACAGGATTCTTTTTATTTTTAACTAGCCTACTCGGAACGAAGCAAGTATTGTAACAATACCCCACATATCAAAAAAAATCTAAATCGGTTCAGGCGTCTTCGAGTAATCGGAATTGTTCGTCTACAATCAACACAACACAAGCCAACAAGCCACAAGCTCTGCTTAGCTTGGGATCAGATAACCGTGTGTGAGTTGTCCCAAGATATTTATTTATTTATTTATTTACAATAGTTACCATTTTTTTTGGACTGGATAACTTTTTTCTCCATAAGCCAATTTTATGGTGTCTATAGTAAAAAAATATCCTACACTCATGAACTATTATATGGACTAGATTTCATCAGCCATTTGGACCAGAACCGCCTATTCTTCGTTGTGGAGATATTTGGATTTCGCCTTAATTAAACGTTTTAGACACGGGGAGTCCTAAGTCGGGTATGAGCTTTGAAAAACTGTTGCAGTAGGAAGAAACCTACTTTGAACATCCGCTATGGTATAAAAAACGTAACATACGGAATAAGAAACATTTACAGCGTCGTTAAGCGACATTCCACAAAATAGGTTCGTCCAGTCTATAGCTGATAGTTCCCCATTGATTTCAGCAAAGCGTGTTGATCGTAAAGATACCGAATGTAAGGGTCTGGAGTTAGGTGACTGTACTCGTAAAAGTTCACTTCGATTCGAAGGGCCCGATTTCATAAGTTTACATGGAGCGACTGGCTATCTGACCTCCACAACCCAGTAACTGGGTAATACGATACCCCTAGGTAAGACTGGTTGTCAGACTTTCAAGCTTCTGACGACTCGTAACGACTGTCAAAGATCCGTATGATAGCCGGGACCAACAGGTTAACGTGCTTTCCGAGGCACGGAATGATGTCAGTCATGTATAAGATAAACTTTAGAAAGTACATATGAATTGAAAAAGTCACATTGGTGCTTGCCCGGATACGTACCCACAACCTCATGCATGAGGGGCGGGCGTCTTACCCGCTAGCGAGGTGTCCTAGCTTCCAGAGCGACAGCGGTGCTAAACCTTTTACATAAAATGACAAGACAGCTGAGATTAGTGTGATAATATGACGATTAGATTTACTTAAAATAGACTTATGATTTGAAATAGGTAGTTTGAATATAAAATGACTAGTGAAAAATACAATAGGTACTCCAATTTAGTTTGTTTAAAGCCTTTTCATTGGAGATAACAAGAACAGCCGACCCTTCCTGCTTTCAGACATGTATCTTTCCGTGCTTAACCCTTACGTGCTTAAACTCCCTCTCCTATGCTAAAACTCGGGTTTTATTCAGCAACTTCTTGGAATCGGGGTTTAGGTGGTTATTAACGTAAACCCGGTTAGACTGGCCATCGAATCCAAGGTCATGAGTAGACAGTGCCTTGAATGAGCGCGCAGCCGCAACAAAATCTTCCTTGACGTACCTGTTCATGAAGCTGACCACAATTGCCTTATCTTTGGAGTTAAACAGCGGAATTTTCGATTTAATTAATTCGGGTTTTGGGAAATGTAAAATTAACCTTCTGGGCGATCGTATCCAAAACAGAGAATAAATTTTCGTCTTGTTTTTATTGGGATGCCCTTGATTTCGACATTGTTAAGTCTCGATCTCTGGTCACTGGCGGACAGCTCCGACTTAATCAAGTCAATGTCAGATTGAAGAGTGCGGACAGAATCCTGAAGCTGCTCAAGGCCAACAACCCTAGACTCAAGGCCTGCAATTTTGGTAGAGAGACCAGCCATTTACTTTCGAACTCTTTAGAAATCCTGAGCTTCATCAGTTCTTCCTTAACGATCTTGATGTCTTGAGAAAGCGTCGGTCAACTAGCTAGTTGAGCCTTGAGCTCACGGATCTCAATAAAGATCGTTTCCAGAGATGCAGGTTCAGGTGTTGGAACTGGAGACGAGGACGGGGTCGCGTTTTTTCTGATAAAGATACGATATAAATGTCATAATTATTTAATAAAGGCCTCATTATTATTTATAGAACAAAAATAATATATGAGTATTAAATTGAGATTAATGCCATCTGCCTTGAATGTGTTCCAAATGTGTGCCTTAGATGAGCGTTAGTAGTTCCATTTCTGTCCGCACCCGTTTATTTTGAAGGGCGTCAGGCGCTGCTGTCGCTTAATTCACTTCAATGGACGAAACAGGACGCAAATTTGGACAAGATTTGCAGCGGTACATTAGCTCAGGTGGGAGAGCATCGCCTATTAAATTGCGAAGGTCGTGGGTTCGAAACCCACATGTACCTCAGGTTTGGAACCCATTTGGGCAATGAGTTCCAAACCTTTTGCATGACATTGTGATAGTATTGTATTTATTTTTTATAAATAAATTCGATTCTTACGAATTTAATGAGCTAGAACGATTTGTTCAAGGACGCAAATATTTTAGAATACTGTTATGCCAATTTTAATCTTTAATACGTTACATTAGGGTAGATAATCTTTAGAATACTATTTTGTCACATAATGGAGTTGTTAATTTCAACATCATTTATAAAGACGATTTGACCGAGTGGTAGCAACATGGTTCTAAGTTTGCATTTTTGACACTTTTTGTTACTATATTTTATATTTTTTGCATTCCAAATATTATTTATATTAAATTAAAATAGTTAATAAAAATTAACTATTTAAATACAAAAATAATAACAGAAATGAAAAACAGTAACAATATTGTGATTACGATTTTATTCAATATGGTTAAATGTAAAATAATTACCGACACAAATAATTACTTGTCATATTATATGGCTAAAACATATAAAACAAGTTAGAGTAAATATAAAATAAACTACTGAACCTAGAACTTGATAAAAAAACAGAGTCTTCGTTTCAATACTGCCTATAAAATACCTATATTTTTACACTATTATACCTATATATATTTTTTTTACCTGAAAATGAAAAATTTAATAATTTATTGTCGAGATAAAAGTTCACAATTATATAACACTAGTCTTCACACTAGGATCCCCTGTGTCGTGGAGGCTAGTCTCCTTCATCCTACAATTTTTGAGGCGACAAACTATAAAGCACTTTTAAGGCATAAAATAAAATAAAATAAAGATAGGAAGAAGATACCTACAACAACAGTTTACTTAAGACACTCACACTGCACTGACACTTAAGTATTATGCTCTGCTGACGGTGGTGCTGTCTTATTAGCGAAGTGGAGCACCATCTCTTGAGCAACATGTTCTTTTCAATTAAAATCTATATATTCTTAGGCAAAGCGGACTCTTGCTTGGCGATGAACAGCAGTTTTTGACAATTTTTCGGTCTCTTAGGCGGAATGAAGGAGGCGTGGACGATTCTGCAGGCGATTGGTTCGTCAATTGATGCTCCTCGTCTATTGAACTATCGCATGTCATTCGGTACACTTTCTACTGTACGCTTTTGTAGAATTATAGTTACGTTTTGAATTTTTAAATCGTTTAAAAAACTAATACGTTTTAACATTTTTTTTTTGTTATTACGTATTAGTTTTTTTTTTTTAATATTGTTTAATTTCGTTATTTCGTATTTGTTGTGTTTTTTGTTTAATAAACATAGTCCATGTTTACTATTTAGTCTTATAAAATTGCTGTGTTTTTAATTTTTTTAAGACATTGAAAAGTAATATGTCATCATCATCTGCCTAGCCTTTTCCCAACTATGTTGAGGTCGGCTTCCAGTCTAACCGGATGCAGCTGAATACCAGTATTTTACATGGAGCGACTGCCTATCTGACCTCCACAACCCAGTAACTGGGTAATATGATACCCCTAGGTAAGACTGCTTGTCAGCCTTTCGGGCTTCTGACGACCCGTAACGACTGTCAAAGATCCACGTATGACAGCCGGGACCAACGGCTTAACGTGCTTTCCGAGGCACGGAGGAGTCTCGGTATGTAAAGATGGTCACCCATTCACGGACCAACCCCGGCAAGCGTAGCTTAACCTGACGGATCGACCCGTGCGGCTGTTATTACTTAGCCACGAGCTTCTCAAAAAGTAATATGTGTTAGCCTTTATTTGGCCAAAAGTGTACATGTGCGAAATCCTACAATCTGTGCTCACGACTCGTGCCGGCACTTTTACTGCCACGGACTTCGAAAACTGAAGTTATTTTTAATTTTGTAGTTTTTGAAGGCGGTTTTCTTTTTTGTAAAAAAATATTTTATTGAAGTAGGTATAGTTATTTAATAAAAGACATGCTCTAAAGAACTATTTTGTCATAACCATATAAAGCTATTTCTATATTTTTGTTTGGCTGGTGATGATTCTTTCTACATTAGGTACAAGTGATTTTTATCAAGTAAGTTGTGTATACAAATTAGAAAACAAGCTAAAAAAATAAAAAACACGGCTGCAAAAATAACACATATTTGTGCTTTGTATGCTTGACAGTTTGTTTTAAAGACGTTTTTATTTACAGTGTTATATATTTTTTAAATCTACTTAACAAATTCTAGACGATAAACACGAAAGACATGACCCGTTTCATAAAAAAAAAAAATTTAGGCTGGTATTAATTTACGTTTTAAAGTGAACACACCGGTTTCTTTTTATTTTGTATTAGCCTATGTTACTCGGAACGATGCAAGGATTATAACGATACCCCATACATCTAAAACGGTTCAAGCGTTTAAAAGTTATGGTGGAATAAAGAAACTCACATACATACCCACATTAACCCTGAACACATAACACTCCTTTTTTTGGGGCAGTCGTGTAATAAGTAAAACTTGACATTTGGAATAGTTCCATGTTGTAAGTATCTTGTCCACGTGGACTACTCCATAATACGCAGGCCCGTGAAATGTGAAGGTAGCTGCAGTACAACTCTCAATACCGGGCGCCCATAAGATAAAACCGCACGTGGTATCCAACTTTCAGTTGTGAAGTTCGCTATAGACTCTTCGGACCAAAACGCACGCGACCATGGCAACGACTCGCGTGCATTTTACCAGGATAATAGACCTAATCAGAAGATGACGATACCAGAATTTGAATATACGCAGTTACTTCAATAGTCCAAGATCAAAACCGCAATTACCTATCAATTTCATATTGAAATAATATGCATTGCATACATAGTAAAAAGAGATCTATACTTGCTAGCTTCAATGCTATATTTTTATTTTTAGCAAGGTTTAAGGGTAGCTTAAAAAAAAATATCGACTCATAAGTGGCCAATAATTTATAAGATTATGTGCTTATAGCCGATTTCAAAATGGTACGATTCATTATTGTACCTAATGTAAATAGTGAATTATTGCTATTAATTTTCAGAAGGAGAGAAATTTGGTTTTTTTAAAAGAACATAATTCATGTTGGTTTATTTCAAAACCGTGTAATAGCAGTCCTACTTTTGAATACTTATCTATCAGATTAGTCAACGTAAATTACGTTAACAATCTAAAACTGATGGAATTAATTAATTCGTGGTCGTGGTGTACAAGAATGTAAAATAAGGTACCAAAAATATCGATTATCATTAATTAACTCATATCTTTGGTACTACTTGGTTTGTCATCTAGATAAATTATTGAATATCGATTAGTGAAGAAATGTATTTGTAAATTAGGCGATCATAGACTACAATATAATATATTAGTAAAATTAATATGCTTAAAGCGTTTCTATTTTGCTTGCCTATCCTCAGATTTAAGTACACACTGTCCTCTCAAATCCATTTTATTGAGAGTCTAAACGCGCAAGAGAACGATCAATATCATTGAATTGAAGTACCAGGAGAACAGGAATGCAGCGTGGTGCATTTTCTGTGACGTATTGATACTATACTTACTGTGCTATAGCTATTCATGCGTTTGGGAGCCAAATGCAGTTTCACTTTCTGTGAGCATACGGACTAAATTCAGATCATCACATCCTTGTAAGCATAGTTGATAGGAAGTTTATATTGTTGTTAACGTGACGTGATATGAACAAAATTAAATGTGACTTGTAGGTGTCACCTGAAAGGGTGTCGTTACTATTAATAAAATAAAAAATCAAATTCATTTATTTCAGGCACCTCATAGGCCATAACCTACCTACTTTAACTCTGACACTAGGGTGTGCGAGGTCGTAAGACCTTACTGCCACATGAGTAGAATAAACGGACTTACTGCTCACACGATAAAGAAAAAGCCCTTATAAGCCCCAGAAACATAAATCAATTTAAAAATACAAAATCACACACAAATAAATATAATGTGAATTATACCGACATCAAATACAAATTCATACATTAATAATCAATTCATATACATTACAGGAGTCTCTTACGTCGGACACTATTTGTGGTAATTGTCTATTACAGCAGTGTCTCACATAAGGACAGTCAAACCTACTAGCTATCATACTCAGAACGGTATTGGAGCTAGAAAGCGATGTGCGTCTCTTGTGTATAAGCAGCATGAATCATATAGATACTTCGTAACACGTGCTCGTGCTATAGTATGTAAATCACGATTGCACGTTGTAGGACACGGATTTACGGACAGTCGCAACTGACGGAAGTACGCTCGTTGCACGTTGCCTATCTTTGTCTAGACTAGTACTATTAGCGGTGGTCAGAGCGAGAAGTATAATTTAAAGTACTAACTGTTAGTTTCGGTTAACTCCCTTCTGTTCGAAGGCCTCAAAGACAATCATGCGATACTAGCACAGGTATACTTATGTCGCACTGGATGCACGTGATGCGTGCAAAGCACCAGTAGAACATAACCCAAGAAGAGGTAGTATTAACCAAATGCTATACTTCAAAGTGACGTGCACAAGCGCGCTAACGTAAATGTGTTCGTTTCGAATCAATTTTTGAATTGGGAATACAAGTACCATAAATTAGTTACCATTGATACGAATAAAGTCATCAAACTGAATAAATATATTGTGCGAAACAGAAACTGTAGTTTAAAATTTGAATTTTGCTCGCGTGCTCCTGCTATTAATCAAATATAAAAGATGATGATTGATGGTTGATTATTGACACTTAGATAATTATTTATTACGTGGTCAAACGTCATTACGAGCTCAAACGAAAACTTTGCCTTCTGCTTCGAAAACTTTGCCTTGTCACCTTCAGTCATCATTAGATAAATATACTCACAATCGGTAGTCGTAGTAATAGTAGCAAATAGGTAATAAACAGAGCACATGGTCTCATGGATATATTTCGTTTGTTTCAGCCATCTTGATGGTCACTGGGAGAGAGAGCTAATCAAACCAACTGTTTATGGCGAACTTCACGGTAATTGTATCGTTGTCATGGAAACCGCTGTGGCGTGCCATGTGCTCGGGAGATAAGTATTGATCCATCCAGAACGTACAATATTTTGAAGACTAGGCTTCCATGTCAGTGAAAGAGGCTTGATTCATTACTTTCTAATAAGTTCAATTCCATATTTACAATCCAATCTTACGTCTTTGCAACCTTAGAGATGGTTAAACTACCTGGATTAAATTTTAAAATGCCATTAGGGTAGAATGCCAGGTTATTACGCTTGAAGAAACAAATTTGATACCGTGAAGGTTTGAACTGAAGAGAACATCAGTAACGTTGTTAATTTACATCTCTGAGTGTTGCGACACCTTACGCAGTAATTTTATTTATGTATTTATTTAACAGATGGAGAACCAACAGCTGTTCAAAAGTTGGATACAGAACTTGAGTAAGTTACATTAAGCCAATGTAACAGGTTTTCACTGGTAGAAATATAATAATAGTTTTATATAGAGATCTTAAGGATCACTAACAACAAAGCACAACAATCAAAAAGTTTTAAGATGAAGGAATAAAGTCACAAATTTAAACAATAGTACACACTAACTATTTATGACTATGAGAACAGGAACACACGGCTGGAAATATAATATTTTTTTAAAGTGATCTGAGGGATCACTAGCAGCAAAGCTAAAGGAACCAAGCTTCTATAATTTAAAAAAAAATACCCACGACTGTAAAAATTGCACATAATATATTTGTACTTTGTTTACTCGTCAGTTTTTTACGACGTTTTTTATTTACAGTGTTATATTATACATTTTTTTAAATCAACTAGTCAAATTCTAGACGATAAATATAGACACGACCAGATTCATTAAAAATAATTGAGGCTGGTATTAATTTACGTTTTAAAGTGACCACACAGGATTCTTTTTATTTTTAACTAGCCTACTCGGAACGAAGCAAGTATTGTAACAATACCCCACATATCAAAAAAAATCTAAATCGGTTCAGGCGTCTTCGAGTAATCGGAATTGTTCGTCTACAATCAACACAACACAAGCCAACAAGCCACAAGCTCTGCTTAGCTTGGGATCAGATAACCGTGTGTGAGTTGTCCCAAGATATTTATTTATTTATTTATTTACAATAGTTACCATTTTTTTTGGACTGGATAACTTTTTTCTCCATAAGCCAATTTTATGGTGTCTATAGTAAAAAAATATCCTACACTCATGAACTATTATATGGACTAGATTTCATCAGCCATTTGGACCAGAACCGCCTATTCTTCGTTGTGGAGATATTTGGATTTCGCCTTAATTAAACGTTTTAGACACGGGGAGTCCTAAGTCGGGTATGAGCTTTGAAAAACTGTTGCAGTAGGAAGAAACCTACTTTGAACATCCGCTATGGTATAAAAAACGTAACATACGGAATAAGAAACATTTACAGCGTCGTTAAGCGACATTCCACAAAATAGGTTCGTCCAGTCTATAGCTGATAGTTCCCCATTGATTTCAGCAAAGCGTGTTGATCGTAAAGATACCGAATGTAAGGGTCTGGAGTTAGGTGACTGTACTCGTAAAAGTTCACTTCGATTCGAAGGGCCCGATTTCATAAGTTTACATGGAGCGACTGGCTATCTGACCTCCACAACCCAGTAACTGGGTAATACGATACCCCTAGGTAAGACTGGTTGTCAGACTTTCAAGCTTCTGACGACTCGTAACGACTGTCAAAGATCCGTATGATAGCCGGGACCAACAGGTTAACGTGCTTTCCGAGGCACGGAATGATGTCAGTCATGTATAAGATAAACTTTAGAAAGTACATATGAATTGAAAAAGTCACATTGGTGCTTGCCCGGATACGTACCCACAACCTCATGCATGAGGGGCGGGCGTCTTACCCGCTAGCGAGGTGTCCTAGCTTCCAGAGCGACAGCGGTGCTAAACCTTTTACATAAAATGACAAGACAGCTGAGATTAGTGTGATAATATGACGATTAGATTTACTTAAAATAGACTTATGATTTGAAATAGGTAGTTTGAATATAAAATGACTAGTGAAAAATACAATAGGTACTCCAATTTAGTTTGTTTAAAGCCTTTTCATTGGAGATAACAAGAACAGCCGACCCTTCCTGCTTTCAGACATGTATCTTTCCGTGCTTAACCCTTACGTGCTTAAACTCCCTCTCCTATGCTAAAACTCGGGTTTTATTCAGCAACTTCTTGGAATCGGGGTTTAGGTGGTTATTAACGTAAACCCGGTTAGACTGGCCATCGAATCCAAGGTCATGAGTAGACAGTGCCTTGAATGAGCGCGCAGCCGCAACAAAATCTTCCTTGACGTACCTGTTCATGAAGCTGACCACAATTGCCTTATCTTTGGAGTTAAACAGCGGAATTTTCGATTTAATTAATTCGGGTTTTGGGAAATGTAAAATTAACCTTCTGGGCGATCGTATCCAAAACAGAGAATAAATTTTCGTCTTGTTTTTATTGGGATGCCCTTGATTTCGACATTGTTAAGTCTCGATCTCTGGTCACTGGCGGACAGCTCCGACTTAATCAAGTCAATGTCAGATTGAAGAGTGCGGACAGAATCCTGAAGCTGCTCAAGGCCAACAACCCTAGACTCAAGGCCTGCAATTTTGGTAGAGAGACCAGCCATTTACTTTCGAACTCTTTAGAAATCCTGAGCTTCATCAGTTCTTCCTTAACGATCTTGATGTCTTGAGAAAGCGTCGGTCAACTAGCTAGTTGAGCCTTGAGCTCACGGATCTCAATAAAGATCGTTTCCAGAGATGCAGGTTCAGGTGTTGGAACTGGAGACGAGGACGGGGTCGCGTTTTTTCTGATAAAGATACGATATAAATGTCATAATTATTTAATAAAGGCCTCATTATTATTTATAGAACAAAAATAATATATGAGTATTAAATTGAGATTAATGCCATCTGCCTTGAATGTGTTCCAAATGTGTGCCTTAGATGAGCGTTAGTAGTTCCATTTCTGTCCGCACCCGTTTATTTTGAAGGGCGTCAGGCGCTGCTGTCGCTTAATTCACTTCAATGGACGAAACAGGACGCAAATTTGGACAAGATTTGCAGCGGTACATTAGCTCAGGTGGGAGAGCATCGCCTATTAAATTGCGAAGGTCGTGGGTTCGAAACCCACATGTACCTCAGGTTTGGAACCCATTTGGGCAATGAGTTCCAAACCTTTTGCATGACATTGTGATAGTATTGTATTTATTTTTTATAAATAAATTCGATTCTTACGAATTTAATGAGCTAGAACGATTTGTTCAAGGACGCAAATATTTTAGAATACTGTTATGCCAATTTTAATCTTTAATACGTTACATTAGGGTAGATAATCTTTAGAATACTATTTTGTCACATAATGGAGTTGTTAATTTCAACATCATTTATAAAGACGATTTGACCGAGTGGTAGCAACATGGTTCTAAGTTTGCATTTTTGACACTTTTTGTTACTATATTTTATATTTTTTGCATTCCAAATATTATTTATATTAAATTAAAATAGTTAATAAAAATTAACTATTTAAATACAAAAATAATAACAGAAATGAAAAACAGTAACAATATTGTGATTACGATTTTATTCAATATGGTTAAATGTAAAATAATTACCGACACAAATAATTACTTGTCATATTATATGGCTAAAACATATAAAACAAGTTAGAGTAAATATAAAATAAACTACTGAACCTAGAACTTGATAAAAAAACAGAGTCTTCGTTTCAATACTGCCTATAAAATACCTATATTTTTACACTATTATACCTATATATATTTTTTTTACCTGAAAATGAAAAATTTAATAATTTATTGTCGAGATAAAAGTTCACAATTATATAACACTAGTCTTCACACTAGGATCCCCTGTGTCGTGGAGGCTAGTCTCCTTCATCCTACAATTTTTGAGGCGACAAACTATAAAGCACTTTTAAGGCATAAAATAAAATAAAATAAAGATAGGAAGAAGATACCTACAACAACAGTTTACTTAAGACACTCACACTGCACTGACACTTAAGTATTATGCTCTGCTGACGGTGGTGCTGTCTTATTAGCGAAGTGGAGCACCATCTCTTGAGCAACATGTTCTTTTCAATTAAAATCTATATATTCTTAGGCAAAGCGGACTCTTGCTTGGCGATGAACAGCAGTTTTTGACAATTTTTCGGTCTCTTAGGCGGAATGAAGGAGGCGTGGACGATTCTGCAGGCGATTGGTTCGTCAATTGATGCTCCTCGTCTATTGAACTATCGCATGTCATTCGGTACACTTTCTACTGTACGCTTTTGTAGAATTATAGTTACGTTTTGAATTTTTAAATCGTTTAAAAAACTAATACGTTTTAACATTTTTTTTTTGTTATTACGTATTAGTTTTTTTTTTTTAATATTGTTTAATTTCGTTATTTCGTATTTGTTGTGTTTTTTGTTTAATAAACATAGTCCATGTTTACTATTTAGTCTTATAAAATTGCTGTGTTTTTAATTTTTTTAAGACATTGAAAAGTAATATGTCATCATCATCTGCCTAGCCTTTTCCCAACTATGTTGAGGTCGGCTTCCAGTCTAACCGGATGCAGCTGAATACCAGTATTTTACATGGAGCGACTGCCTATCTGACCTCCACAACCCAGTAACTGGGTAATATGATACCCCTAGGTAAGACTGCTTGTCAGCCTTTCGGGCTTCTGACGACCCGTAACGACTGTCAAAGATCCACGTATGACAGCCGGGACCAACGGCTTAACGTGCTTTCCGAGGCACGGAGGAGTCTCGGTATGTAAAGATGGTCACCCATTCACGGACCAACCCCGGCAAGCGTAGCTTAACCTGACGGATCGACCCGTGCGGCTGTTATTACTTAGCCACGAGCTTCTCAAAAAGTAATATGTGTTAGCCTTTATTTGGCCAAAAGTGTACATGTGCGAAATCCTACAATCTGTGCTCACGACTCGTGCCGGCACTTTTACTGCCACGGACTTCGAAAACTGAAGTTATTTTTAATTTTGTAGTTTTTGAAGGCGGTTTTCTTTTTTGTAAAAAAATATTTTATTGAAGTAGGTATAGTTATTTAATAAAAGACATGCTCTAAAGAACTATTTTGTCATAACCATATAAAGCTATTTCTATATTTTTGTTTGGCTGGTGATGATTCTTTCTACATTAGGTACAAGTGATTTTTATCAAGTAAGTTGTGTATACAAATTAGAAAACAAGCTAAAAAAATAAAAAACACGGCTGCAAAAATAACACATATTTGTGCTTTGTATGCTTGACAGTTTGTTTTAAAGACGTTTTTATTTACAGTGTTATATATTTTTTAAATCTACTTAACAAATTCTAGACGATAAACACGAAAGACATGACCCGTTTCATAAAAAAAAAAAATTTAGGCTGGTATTAATTTACGTTTTAAAGTGAACACACCGGTTTCTTTTTATTTTGTATTAGCCTATGTTACTCGGAACGATGCAAGGATTATAACGATACCCCATACATCTAAAACGGTTCAAGCGTTTAAAAGTTATGGTGGAATAAAGAAACTCACATACATACCCACATTAACCCTGAACACATAACACTCCTTTTTTTGG
Source organism: Hoplodrina ambigua (assembly GCA_949774945.1). Classification (NCBI taxonomy): domain Eukaryota; kingdom Metazoa; phylum Arthropoda; class Insecta; order Lepidoptera; family Noctuidae; genus Hoplodrina; species Hoplodrina ambigua. Next base: position 5,727,505 of record OX458963.1, read on the forward strand.
GGCAGTCGTGTAATAAGTAAAACTTGACATTTGGAATAGTTCCATGTTGTAAGTATCTTGTCCACGTGGACTACTCCATAATACGCAGGCCCGTGAAATGTGAAGGTAGCTGCAGTACAACTCTCAATACCGGGCGCCCATAAGATAAAACCGCACGTGGTATCCAACTTTCAGTTGTGAAGTTCGCTATAGACTCTTCGGACCAAAACGCACGCGACCATGGCAACGACTCGCGTGCATTTTACCAGGATAATAGACCTAATCAGAAGATGACGATACCAGAATTTGAATATACGCAGTTACTTCAATAGTCCAAGATCAAAACCGCAATTACCTATCAATTTCATATTGAAATAATATGCATTGCATACATAGTAAAAAGAGATCTATACTTGCTAGCTTCAATGCTATATTTTTATTTTTAGCAAGGTTTAAGGGTAGCTTAAAAAAAAATATCGACTCATAAGTGGCCAATAATTTATAAGATTATGTGCTTATAGCCGATTTCAAAATGGTACGATTCATTATTGTACCTAATGTAAATAGTGAATTATTGCTATTAATTTTCAGAAGGAGAGAAATTTGGTTTTTTTAAAAGAACATAATTCATGTTGGTTTATTTCAAAACCGTGTAATAGCAGTCCTACTTTTGAATACTTATCTATCAGATTAGTCAACGTAAATTACGTTAACAATCTAAAACTGATGGAATTAATTAATTCGTGGTCGTGGTGTACAAGAATGTAAAATAAGGTACCAAAAATATCGATTATCATTAATTAACTCATATCTTTGGTACTACTTGGTTTGTCATCTAGATAAATTATTGAATATCGATTAGTGAAGAAATGTATTTGTAAATTAGGCGATCATAGACTACAATATAATATATTAGTAAAATTAATATGCTTAAAGCGTTTCTATTTTGCTTGCCTATCCTCAGATTTAAGTACACACTGTCCTCTCAAATCCATTTTATTGAGAGTCTAAACGCGCAAGAGAACGATCAATATCATTGAATTGAAGTACCAGGAGAACAGGAATGCAGCGTGGTGCATTTTCTGTGACGTATTGATACTATACTTACTGTGCTATAGCTATTCATGCGTTTGGGAGCCAAATGCAGTTTCACTTTCTGTGAGCATACGGACTAAATTCAGATCATCACATCCTTGTAAGCATAGTTGATAGGAAGTTTATATTGTTGTTAACGTGACGTGATATGAACAAAATTAAATGTGACTTGTAGGTGTCACCTGAAAGGGTGTCGTTACTATTAATAAAATAAAAAATCAAATTCATTTATTTCAGGCACCTCATAGGCCATAACCTACCTACTTTAACTCTGACACTAGGGTGTGCGAGGTCGTAAGACCTTACTGCCACATGAGTAGAATAAACGGACTTACTGCTCACACGATAAAGAAAAAGCCCTTATAAGCCCCAGAAACATAAATCAATTTAAAAATACAAAATCACACACAAATAAATATAATGTGAATTATACCGACATCAAATACAAATTCATACATTAATAATCAATTCATATACATTACAGGAGTCTCTTACGTCGGACACTATTTGTGGTAATTGTCTATTACAGCAGTGTCTCACATAAGGACAGTCAAACCTACTAGCTATCATACTCAGAACGGTATTGGAGCTAGAAAGCGATGTGCGTCTCTTGTGTATAAGCAGCATGAATCATATAGATACTTCGTAACACGTGCTCGTGCTATAGTATGTAAATCACGATTGCACGTTGTAGGACACGGATTTACGGACAGTCGCAACTGACGGAAGTACGCTCGTTGCACGTTGCCTATCTTTGTCTAGACTAGTACTATTAGCGGTGGTCAGAGCGAGAAGTATAATTTAAAGTACTAACTGTTAGTTTCGGTTAACTCCCTTCTGTTCGAAGGCCTCAAAGACAATCATGCGATACTAGCACAGGTATACTTATGTCGCACTGGATGCACGTGATGCGTGCAAAGCACCAGTAGAACATAACCCAAGAAGAGGTAGTATTAACCAAATGCTATACTTCAAAGTGACGTGCACAAGCGCGCTAACGTAAATGTGTTCGTTTCGAATCAATTTTTGAATTGGGAATACAAGTACCATAAATTAGTTACCATTGATACGAATAAAGTCATCAAACTGAATAAATATATTGTGCGAAACAGAAACTGTAGTTTAAAATTTGAATTTTGCTCGCGTGCTCCTGCTATTAATCAAATATAAAAGATGATGATTGATGGTTGATTATTGACACTTAGATAATTATTTATTACGTGGTCAAACGTCATTACGAGCTCAAACGAAAACTTTGCCTTCTGCTTCGAAAACTTTGCCTTGTCACCTTCAGTCATCATTAGATAAATATACTCACAATCGGTAGTCGGTTAGCAGTCCTATTAGAAGAAAATTTATTATGATATTATGAAATGAGAATACTCGGAATTAACCAAAGACCAGTCCATTGCAAAATTTGTATTGACTGCACAGAACAGATATTGACTGATTTTGATAAATTAACTTTTTAAACGTTATAATGTCACATGTAATATTTCCGAACCACGTAAAGTCTTATATTTAGCTAAGAAAATCTTAATCTGTCTATAGGACACACCTACACCCGCGTTTTGTTACTAACTTTAACTACAGTTTACAGATATATTATAGGCTACAATTTCCGGATTAAACACATAGTGCATAGTATTTTATGCATTCCTGGTAGCGAAAGAAACTAAAAAGACTGTTAAAATATTGTTTCTAATAAAATCCTTTCACTAAATGACATTTAACGTAACACTGACTTAGACACGTGTTCAACAAGTGTCTAAGTTTATGTGGTAACAAGCTACTATAATAAAAAAAATAAAAAACACGACTGCATGAATTGCACATATTTGTACTTTGTTTACTCGTCAGTTTTTTTTTACGACGTGTTTTTTATTTACAGTGTTATATATTCTTTAAATGAACTAGTCAAATTCTAGACGATAAATATAGACACGACCAAATTCATAAAAAAAATAATAATTGAGGCTGGTATTAATTTACGTTTTAAAGTAACCACACAGGATTCTTTTTATTTTAAACTAGCCTATGTTACTCGGAACGAAGCAAGTATTGTAACAATACCCCATATATCTAAATCGGTTCAGGCGTTTTAAATTTGCGGTGGAATAAAGAATCTCACATACACACATACATTAACCCTGAACACATAACACTCCTTTTTTGGGGTAGTGGTGCAAATAAAAATATATACATAGGTATATATATATGAAAATGTGTATAATATATATATATATATGATAAATAACGGGTATGAAGGCTTAACGACTGACATATAGTACATTAAGTAAGGGTTATGTGTAATACAGCAGACCGTATCTTAAACACCATACGCATTATGTGGTTTCTCGTGCTGCTTATCACTATTTTATTAGATATACATACATCAATGTAGCTTTTATATTTTTTGAAAAAAAAAATACTTAGAATTTTTATTCATGTATTGATTAATAATAAGTTCATCACGTGTTTTGCGGTTGTTTCATAATACAACAAAGTAACTGATTACCCTCCACCACTAACAATGATCTTATAGTCTCCTTCCGAGGATTATTCTCCGATTTGTGTAAAGTAAATAGGTTTATGTCTAGATAACTCCTGGTGATTCCTGTTGCGCCAGTGCTCCTGGCACGCAGGTCCTATTCATGGCAGCAAAAACGCGGCAAGATTCCATGATTAAATGTCGAATATACCGCATAGGAACATAAACGTATAGATATAGATAGAGGCACTTATTATCACTTTCTTGAATTCAGAAATGTTCATTAGGATAATAAATTATACGAATGAATTGTGTTGTTTTTTTTTTAAATTCAACTACCTCCTTATACAACGTACAGAAATGTACGTGTCCTATTGAAATAAAACTCCAGTTTCACTGTATAGACCTCTAAATCAACACTCGTTATGTTACATTAAGGATTTGTTATGTAGTTAATCGTTCAAGCCAATGTGTCGAATAAACATAAACGTACCTATTTATTACGTACTCAAATTCATTCAAAGTGCGATCGTTGAATGAATGTGGTAGTTGCTGTTTCTTTTCTATTGCTATCGCTTTTTCTCTTTATAGTATCGTATATGACTGTCTTACGAGTGCATACAGCTGAAAATTTGTTCAGGTGTGCGTTCAACCACGTCCTGTGAAAACGACGGGACCAACCTGGTATTCATGGTAGCCTGGTAGGAGAAATCTATTTTTAGATTTTATTTGCATGAAGCAGAAATCGCTTATCAATTCCCGCGGGAGTGAAACAACAATTAAAGATGTAATATAACGCGGGAGAAAATCTACCCGGACGAGAACGCAGGGAGAAACCAGTGTTTATATAAACATTTTAAAATATCTTTTGACTGCATTGTTGCGTAAAAAATTAAAAAATAAAACTGGATAATCCGTATAAGTCTGACATCGAAAATAAGCCTTCGTCTGTCAGCAATGATTTGAAACTACAGTATTATACTGATCAACGAATGGCTTGAACGTATTCTTCCTTAGTCAGATGAAACCCCAGTAGTTTGTGAGACGTGCACATAGTACAGGGTGGCACGCAAGATCTTTGCACGTGGTACGAGGACAAGAGTTACAACTAACGGAAATATCGTCGTTGCTTATATAGACGAATAATTTATTAAGAGTACCAGCTGTTAATTTTGGTTTACTCCCTCCCTCTCGGTCTCCCTCCGGTTGGCGAATCAAAGCTAAAGCATCCGTTTACATGGATACGCGAAGCGTGGATATTACCAGAGCAACATAAACTAGAAAGAGTTAACCATTGCAAGTATTTGGTTGTAGTACCAACAACTTTCGGTTTACTCCCTTCCTATTAACTCGGCGGCCTCAAAGGCCAAGCATCCTTCGCCATAGATACGAGACAAAGAAAGTTGTGACCTTTTTAAAATATGTACCTTTAACCACATTTGGGAACAAAATTAAAAAAATATATTTTGACGAATCGTATTAAACGGATAACATGCTCATAAAAGACGGTGCTTTAATAAAAGCGGATCACAGCTCTCCGGCGAGAATATTGTCGCAGATATTTCAATATTGGTGGGATTAGCATCCTATTTAAACATAACTTTCAATGTTCAATTATTATTATGGTAATGGACATTGAAAATAAATAAAACTTAAAAAACCTATCATTATAAATAATACAGTAGTGTGTCATCTAGCGTCTCATCAGATACCTATATTGTTTGAATCACGCGTAACTGTGCCGGTAGTATTGCTTTGTGTAGCTAGATGTCCCTATTTTAAATTTTGGCTTCCGATGCAATCTCCTCAGTCCTATGATATCCTGGTACCCCTCGGAAGAAATCAGTTGCCCACTGTTGCCCTGTCGCTCAACTGTAGCTGTAACTGTCGCGCAAAATTCAATTTCTCGACGTTTTGCCACTTGACCGACTTCAAAAAAGAAGGAGGTTCTGTTTTCTTCTGTGTGTATTTTCGTCGAGAACTTCGTCAATTGCAGCCGGATTTTAAAAAATCTTTTTTTATTTGAAAGAGTATTCTTTTGAGGTAGTCCCATATTATTTACGTTAAGATCTGATGTAGACTTTATGAGGTAGACAATGGAACTCCTCAATAACGCACAGTAAACGTGTTGTAATTTGGTTATTGTACTAAATATCAAATGTAATAGCAGGTTAGTAACCTAACCGTGGTCAACTAACTGATCATAGACTTCGAAGATAGATTTAATTTTCTCAGTTTTGTCCTTTACACATTTTTCTCTGAATGATATGTATACTTATAATTGGTGTGTACATTAGATATAATTATTTGTAACAAGTACATTGTACTTTAATTTTCTGAATGTATAATGTATTCACTGTTAGTGTACTTAATAAATAAATAAATAAATAAGATGAAACTACTCATCGACGAATAGTACACACAACAGAATAGATAGATTTGCACACCAACATCAATGTTGGGGTGTCCTACACCAACATAAATGTTGGTGTGCGTAAAATCAATAGGTGCATTACTTCGCATATTTATATTATTGTTTGCTTCACAATATATATGAAGCATAAATTGAACCATATAATTAACTGGTCCCGTGGCACAGGTGTATATAAACATTCAACCGGTAAGTCACATGTATTTAGTTCGAATCTCACCGCCGGCATCAACTTTTTTGTATTATTAAAACATCTTGTTGAATTTTTATTTTTGTAATCTCGAATAGTGTTCTTATCATCATGATAAGAACATTATTCGAAAAAATGTATATGAAAGTAAAAATTAAACAATCAGTAATAAGAAAACAACAATATTTATAGACTAGGTTTTTTAAAATTATAATTTTATTACAAATTACAAATTTTTGTGCATGACGAATATTCTAAGTCGGACAAGAATTAACAACAATATTTCTTATATTCAAGGGTGTGATTTATTTATTAGTAATATGAATAAACATGTTAGCAAGTCACATTATGTTAAGATACAAATTGTAATCTTACTAACAATAACATCATTCACATTAATTATGTTATTACCCCCTGATATTTTTATTACTAGCCAATTGGTGCGCCTTCACTACATATTCCAACACAAGTCAGTGCCACGAAACGATTTCCATGTCGAGGTAACAGCATTATCTAAATTTATAAATAATTTGTAATTTTTAGAGACTAGACAATTAAAATCCACCCAAATATAAAATATAAAGAAGACTCGCTAATAGTTAAGCAATGAATTAAACAAACAAAAGTATAACATTTTATTCAATCATACAAAAACATCGAGCCTGTGGCACTCGGATTCACTCGCAGCGGCGACCGCGCAGTGTAAAATATTAAATACCGCACGTTTGACCAATGCGCCACAGAAACGATTGTAACATCAGTTTTTATGCTTCATATTCCCTGCAACATTAAAGTGCAGCAAGTGTGCGCGTGGACAACAGGTTATTTTGAAGCAAACTAATGATAGGCGAAGAATGACATCCGTTGATTTTACGCACACCAATTATGTTGGTGTGCCCTGCAAACTGCTGCTAATTTGCTGTGAAACAGCTAAACAGTGACAGGTATCGTGCGGAAGATCGAATTCATTACCTTATTAAATTATTTAGTTAGTGTTTCTGATTCTTATTGGAGAACGATTATACAAACGTGGAAAGTACTTAAAATTGCATAAGAAAAAATATTTTACAAGTTTTTTTTACTTGCAATAGTTTTCTTATTTGTATCGAGAAACTTCGTGTGTTCTAATGTTTTAGGTACAATTGACAGCGTTCTTAAAAATGTTAAAAATTGTTTAAAATAAGTAATTTACAGTATTTTAACATCAAGATAGACAATCAGCTCTTGATAGTTCATGGGCATTTTGTTTTATTTTAAGCCCGTTCAATCTGTTTCTCACCATCGCAAGGTATATATTCCAGCCTTTTTTAACTCCTTGTAATATTTATTCATAATTCTAAATTATTATTGACTAGCAAACTGGCCAAGCTTCGCACTGGAGCAGATTACTGACTTAACCGGTGGATCTTTGCTCGAGAAATTACGATCACAACAAAATTTAAATCATCCACAAAAGTCTAGCAGTTGTATTTCGCGCTTAGTAACACTATTGAGCCATTCACTTTTATTTAAACACATTGATATGCTCTAGATATAAAGTTATAAGATAGAAGAAAAAGAAACATAAATTATGTGATAAGTTTCAATTATTTATTTGGGAACATTTGGTGAATTGTATTTTGACGCATCGTATGAAAAGGATGGCAATTTAGCTCCATCTCTTACATATCTGTCGACGTCACAATTTTCGTATTCCATACAAGGGCGGCAGTGTCCACAGCAGGGGCGACAATCGACCGGAAAATCAATATGCGGTAGAAAATTGACATTGAACTTGGGTTTAGTTCGAGGACTGTATTTGTATCGTACTTACTGCACGATTGGTTACCAAGAGTTTAAATAATCGTAAATTTTTGAGTTTCATTGGGGGAATAATTGGGGATATATAAATTTATGAGGGAAACGAGTTATTTTCAAAGTTAGAAACATGAAAATTGGTGTTGGTTTTTTTAACTTAAAGGTAAAGTTTCAGTTATTTTGAATATTCCATCCCTGAGGTTTTTATCCGAGGTTATTATCGAAAATGCGTTATCCCGACACCAAAAAATAAAACATCAAATAGTTAAACATACTCTCTTGGCCTTTAAACTTCATTAAAAGTGACTTCTAATATTTTGATGATGAGCGTAGTAGGTAAATTAAATCAAAAATACAAATCACAGAAGATAGAAAAAGGGTGTGAAAAAACAGTACTATTTAGTAGTATTCTAAGTACGTACAGTTACGACTATAAAATGAGCTGTAATATAAGAAATATACGTTTTATTGTTAAATATATTATTATCATGTATCATTGAAACCTTAGGTCGAACATCCCGGTGCGTCGGACCGGCGTCATCAAGTACGTAACTCAAATTGACATCGCGCATTTTCCAAACAGCCTTTCCCGAAGTGGCCGATAACGCCCCCTTGTGGCAGTGCCGGCCTGAAGGGGGATGGTAAGAGACCCAGAAAAAAAATTGGGGCGTTGTGTAGAGGCTTGGGGAGCAATTTGTAATTTGATCTACTAGGTGGTTTTTAAGTAGAAGGAAAATTGGGGGCGCTGGAAAATAATTTATTTTTAAAGTGGGCCGTAAACAAAATAAGTTTGGGAACCCCTGGTATAGAACTTAGTATTTATCTTGTATAGATCTTAGTGCCGAAAGAGCCAAGTGTTACTAGGAGTGCATAACGACGTAAGAGAAATACGCCAATTAAAAAAATCCCTTTCGAGTTGGCGCGTTTTTGCTGATGACCAATACACCCTTACAAGTATCACGTGTGCCACTACTCTGCGCGGGCCAAGTATGACCAGAATACCATGGCCGATAACATCATTGAGACCCAGGTATTAATGTACTGCATCGGAATGCCTAGGTAAACTGGACGCACTACACACACGTAGGATTGCAGAAGTGTGCTAGGGTTCATACACCTTACTGATACAAATATGTCGAGTTCCTCACACAGCAGAGTCAAACTACGTTAAAAATGAAATAGCACCATGTTTATTAATTCCTCTTCACGTTCTCTAAAATTTACGTGTACGTTACAGTAGCGCATGCGTAGAGGATATTTCAATACATTATAGCTGGGGAGCCCAAGATGCTAAATGTGGATTTACTCCAGCGTCCTAGCGGCCTTTTGGATTGTGCAGATTAGATGCTAAAAAGTAAAAATGGTTACAGCGCATAGGTACAGATTTTAAAAAATGAAAATAAAATCTCTATTAACCTTTTAACCGCCCGACTTCAAAACAGTTGGCGTGCCCCCAGCGCCCGGCACAGTGAATCGAAAATTAAATACCTACAAAAAAGAGGGATGTGCAATATTTAACTATGCGATGTCGATATTTCGTTTTAATAACGACATTTGCATTTGCGAGCGTGGTTAACTAACAACTACATCTCACCAAGCTTATATTGCACCTCGCGTCATTTACGTCACACTGACGCTTAGGTACGGGCTGCAAAAAAGGATTTGCTATGACTTTAAAAAAGTAAACAAATGTTTGTTAGATTTTACTTTGCATTTTTTGTTTTTAACATTATATTATAAGTAGGTACACGGGTACACGCCGCATTCCAGCGAGGGGTAAACTTAGCTTGGTGGAGATATAGGTACCTACCTACTTGAATAAATCTTTTCTTTTCTTTATCTTACGAAATTATTCGGTACGAACATAAATGTAGGGAACAGCTGATTCAAGGTCTAAAAATAAAAATTCTTCATTTTTGTTGTAGTCTATGATTATAAAAATATGTTATTGTCTATGGAAGGACGAGGTCCCCCGTTCTCTTCCATCGTCAACCTGAATCATGTCGTGTACAGTGCCAAATAAATAATATCTTTATAAAAGAGTCCAATGCAGTTTCCTTGACAATGCAAGCCATCCCGACCGAACCCCAAACAATTTTCATCGCCTTCTAGAATTCGTATTAACTCTTCAGTAGTCGTCATGACAAAATGTACATTTATCAACATACGAACGTAAAACTTCATGCACAAGCACAACACTGATGGAAAATTCCAGAAGTCGGCACTCGTTTATGACGTAAGAAGCGGTCGTCTTTATCCGACTGAGGCGCAGGGCGTCCTAAAAAAGTAAGTTACGGAACATGTAGGCTAGGGATGGGAACCATCAATTCAATCGCTGACATTTCATAAGTGAATTTACTTAATTTTAAAGGAATTAAATGAAATACTCACAAATATTAGTAAAAAAATGTTTTATTAACAATTGCTGTATTTGTTTTAAAGTAAATTAGTCAGTATAACGAGAAATATTTTGATATATGTTTATTTTTGTATCGGTAAATCTTGGCATATGTCCCGTCCCTCATGTCGGATTTTGTCGTCATGGGCGTTGCACATCAATACAATTTTCTAAAAATAATGTTAGCATTTCATCTAACTTTGGACATTATTTTTAGGACTTCTAATTAAGAAACTAAAGTGTATTAAACTGTAAATGATTACTTAGTTAACTATATTTACCTAATATTAACATATTTTTGATAGAATACAGCGTAATTAAATAAAAAAGCTGATTAAACGAGCAGTGATATTTTGGTCGTAAAAATCCGACTCTGGCGAAATGGGCCCGAAAATATTTGTCGGATTAATCCGACGTAGGCGGTTAAAAGGTTAAATACTCAAGCGTGTCAGATATTAATAGTGTATGCGCCCAACGTTTTTGATAACCGAGAATTATTAATCTGCTGGTTTGCATGGTGGGGGCGGCCGTACGAAGGGGTTGAAAATTGTTGAAAATGGAAGACAAATTTTTACATTGAAACACTCGAGCGCGTCTTATTAATATATTATACAGAAAGTTCAGCTTGATGTTCTTGTCGTGCTGACCCTTAATCTGACAATTATGTGCAGGGACTTCTTCAATCTATTGGTTTTAAAACTAAAATCTGCTGCCCTAGACGGGCGGCCGTTTAAATAGGGCTTATATTTGGTACTTAATATGGTGCAAGTTATCCCCCTTTTATTAATTTGCCGCGCTCGAGTAAATCCAAAAATCCCTTCCCGGCCTCCCCTACTATTATTAGGGACTTGGATAGCACACGTAGAAATATTACTGAAAGCGCGCCAATCCGAGAGGGACCATATTTTATATTTTGTCGTTTTCCTGCACTCCTAGTATCTTTTGGCACGCTTTAACGAACGCGAGCAGTGGCTGGCATCTATCGGATTTTGCAGGGAACTATTCTGTTGACAAGTAATGTTTGTTTCTAAAACGAATTATTGCTTTAAATGAATGAAATACACATGTTACACAAATATTCTGAATCCCTCGTATTAATACTGACACGGACACGGCATTAAGAAATACACTTGTTAATTAAAGATAATACATAATTTATTGTATGTCTCACCCGGCGGAAACATAGTTGTGCTTTTTTTTCAGCTTTCCATGATGTACAATTTATGTTTAATGATGATACAAAAATCCATAAAACCTTTTTAAACCTTATTTTTGTACATAATTATATTAAAATAATAATTATCATAAGGTTTTAATCAGTTCGATTACATATATGGGGCTATTCTATATTAGTCCAGCCAAATTAGACCAAAAACGCCTAATAACAAAATTCCAGGTGTCGGATCGATGAGGACTTTTTAGGTTTCGTTTATGATGGTGTTCTCAACAATCCTACTAATTTTCAGCTGGGTGTGAATTATTGTAACCTCGGATGTCTAAATTGACCGGATTATATTGTCCTCATGAACTATTTGATTACAAGACTTTGCAAAAGTATAGTCTAACATATACAATGTGTTAATGAAATTACCCAAAACCTTAAACACCCCAACCGATTTTTATATTAATAAATTGATATGACGTATAATTTTTTACAATTTTTTTTTTCGTGGCAATAGGCTCGCCCCCTATTACATGGGTCTAAAAAATAAACATAACTGACGAAATGGGGGTGTACTAATAGGTACACCTCTGCCTAACCCTTCGGGGATTACAGGCGTGATGTTGTGTTATGTTATGTATAAATTTTTTTTTTCATAAATTATCGTAAAAGATATTTGTAAATATTCTTACAGATTCGTAGGTCTTTCGCCGCGCCGCTATCAAAAGTTCGTTGATACGGAGGCATGGGACAGTAGTGTACAGCGTCGTTAAAAAGTATTAGATACGGCATGTCAAATAATTATTTTTTGGACCAAAACTACCTTTTGGAAGGGGTAACTAGATTCAATTCTATTTTTTTTTCTTGTAATGACATTCAAAAGTGAAATAAATGACTTGACTTTGACTTTGGAAAAAAATAACCTATATTAAAGACTATTATTGTATTTGATTTTGCTGCGATTCTAAACAAACTAGTTTCAGGTTATGGGTTATTTCATTAACACATTGTATATTCTCAATAAAACTTGATCATTATTGTAAAAATAAAGAATGATAACCATTTTAACCAGTAGGACTGCTATTACACGGTTTAAAAAAAAATAACTTACACTATGTTCTTTTGTAAAAATTCGTGAAAAATTTTCATTTTAAGAAAGTTTAAGCATTCGTAGTTTTAAAAAATGTACGTAAACACAAGCGCCAATAATTTTAAAAAATTATGTGCTTATAGCCAATTTCAAAATGGCTCATTATTGTATCTAATACAAAAAGTGAATTATTGCTATTAGTTTTCAAAATGAGTGAAATTTGGGTAAACAAAAAAGCTTGCAAAATTGTAACAAATTTGAACATTAGATGAACCTGACCATCTGGGTTTAAATAAAAAAAGTAGACTTTAGTAATGAATAAACATTAAAAAAAACTTATATTATGTTGTTTCGGACCACTGCAGGCAATAAAGATAATATGCATATTAAACCCTTAACAATGAAAAGATAGAATTAGTAAGAGTTGTCAAATTTCTAGGTATCCATTTAGATGATTTAAACTAGAAACAAGAACTGGCACATATAGACTCGACCATATCATCTGCGTGTTACGCGTTGAGAACATTGAGAGACGAAATAAATACAGAACAGATAAAGATGGTATATTATGCTCTTGTTGAATCCAGACTTCGATACAGTATAAAGTTTTGGGGGAAAAGCTATGGATATAATTTTCAGCGAGGCTTCATTCTCCAAAAAAGAGCTATACGCACAATTGTTAGAATCACCCAAAGAGAAAGCTGTCGATCTCATTTTCAGCGTTTAAATATTCTAACATTGCCTAGTCTATACATACTTGTGTTAATGGTTAACTTAAAAAAATGGATCCATGAATACGAGTCTGAGGAAGAAAGATTAGCTAGGGAAAACACTCGTAGAATGGATCTTAAAAATAAAATAGGTCCTAACCTTAACAATGTCAAGCATAGCCCTCACTACCAAGCTGTACAAATATTTAATTAACTGCCAGCGGATTTAAAAATTCTGTTATACACTAGCTAAGTTAAGTTAAGACTAAGCTCAAAGCATTTCTAATGGATAGAAACCTATACTCAGTTTTGACGTGTAACTTAATGTCAATATCTCAATTTTCTACTTTATAAATTGCTATTATTATTATTGTTTTAGTAATCATGTGTTTTTTTGTTTTCTTTGTCTTCTTTTTTTGCATGTTCTAGAATCTACATAAATTTTAGTAATAATGATGTATGTATAAAACACAATGTAAATTGTTCATGATAAATAAATAAATAAAAATAGGAAAGCTTGTTAGCCTGTTATGCGACTTGTGGGATGTGTTTTGATGAAAATGTGGTGTGACCGTGTTATTTTTTATTTTATTTGGGCTGCCATAAGGAATATTATTACGCGATGCCGATCCTTGGAAGACTCCACGTAGCCGTGTCCGGTCAACCACATCTAAAATAAGCGTTCGACGTGATAAGCGACTATTTAGGAGAACATTTATTCTAAAATTTAGGGTCTGAATCAGAATGGGTGGCTGACAATTTAAACATTTATTGTAGGTAATTTACAACGAATACAGTCTGAACATCACGCCTCTAATCCCCCAATGGCAGAGGTGTACCCACATTTCACCAGTTATAACACTGCCCTATAACAATGCCCGACCTGGCAATCGAACCAAAAACCTCATGCTCAGTAGTCGAAAACAGGGTTATTAATATCAAATGCTGTTTTTGATTAAACCCCAATGACCAGATACATTTAATGTGAAAAAATATTCTAATATCTAAAACTTTGTTGTTTAATTTCGCTCCTTTTGAAAACTAAAAGCCAAAATTCACTATTTTCATTGGGTACAATAATTACATAACATAACATCACGCCTGTAATCCCCCAAGGGTTAGGCAGGGGTGTATCCATTAGTACCCCCACATTTCGCCAGTTATGTTATTAGTCCCATGTAATAGGAGGCGAGCCTATTGCCATCAACCAGGCACAAATCCAGACTCCGAGGCCGCTACTGAGAAATTCCTGATGGAAAAATCCAATAACACTTTGCCCGACTTGGGAATCGAACCCAAGACCTCATGCACAGCAATAGCGCTTGCGACAACTAGACCAACGGGGCAGTCAAAAAACAACAATAATTAATCATACCATTTTGAAATCGGCTATAAGCACATAATTTTATAAAATTTTTGGCCAATTGTGTTTCAATACATTTTTTAAGCTATGGACGTTTAAACTTACTATAAAAGAAATTTTTTTAAAAGAACATAGGAAGTTCAAGTTGTTTTTTTTTTTACAATACCGTGTTATAGCAGTCCTACTTTTGATTACTTATCTATCAGCCAAGTTAACATAAATTACGTTAACAATAAAAAAACCGACGGAGTTCATTAATAAAATTAGTGGTCGTGGCGTACATGAATGTAAAATAAGGTAACAACATAACATAACATCACGCCTGTAATCCCCGAAGGGTTAGGCAGAAGTGTACCCATTAGTACACCCACATTTCGCCAGTTATGTTTATAGTCCCATGTAATAGGGGGCGAGCCTATTGCCATCAACCGGGCACAAATCCAGACTCCGAGGCTGCTACTGAGAAATTCCTGATGGAAAAACTCAATAACACTTTGCCCGACCTGGGAATCGAACCCAAGACCTCATGCACAGCAGTCCCGCTTGCGACCACTAGACCAACGAGGCAGTTTATTTATTTTTAAGGTAACAAAAATCAACGAATATTATTAAATGAATCATATCTTTGGTACTAGGTACTTGGTATTTTTTTTTGTATTTTTTTCAGAAAGGTCTTTAGTTCTACCATGACTCATTTTAAGAAAATCATTACCGGGCACCCTGTATATTCTCAATAAAACTTGATCATAACTGTAAAAATAAAGAATAATAACCATTTAAAATCGTACGCTGTAGTCGCTACGCCGTAGCGCTACGCCGTAGCGTTACGTCTACGCTAGGCTACGGAGGATATAATAATAATAATAATAATAATAAAATTTCTTTATTCGGACAACTTTGATCCATAGGTACATGAAAAAACTAAACAAAACAACTAAAAGATAAACTAATACATAATAGTGAGCAGGGACTTGGTCCGCTGCACTAACACCCATGTCAGGGGACAATCGTGCCTAGTGGCAATGGCATTCAAGATGCTGTGGCGACTTCCACGCAACCGAGTGATAAATGACGCGGTTTTTTTGTCTTTTTTTTTATAAATGCCCAGAAGAATTCGCATAAGATGCAAAGATTATTTTAGCCCTAAGCTATGTATTCCGTTAACAATAATAGGTAAACATAATAAAGGAAGCATACAACACGGTTTGATTAAAAAAAAAAACAGTATATTTGTGACCCACGAAAACAATGCATAGGTAAACTTAGAACCATCTAGCGAATTTCTAACTGTTACAATTTTAATAATAAAAAAAGTTTGAAATACGTTTAAAATTATTTAATAATACTGCTCCAGAAGAGCAAAGATCTTATTAGTAATTCCTTACATAACTAGTAGAATACATAACAAAATAATAACGTTGTGCATATGAAGAAGTAAAAAGCAAAAAACATCCTCCTCAACAGGGATTCGAACCATGGACTACCGCGCAACAGGCGGGAATAATAACCACTGTACTACCGAGGATTGTAATTGAAAACCTGAAATTAAGGTTCTCTTACTTCTTATCATCGTGCAAAACGTACAATTTTATCGAAACTGCACCATTCAATTTTTTAATATTTATACATAACATAACATCACGCCTGTAATCCCCGAAGGGTTAGGCAGAAGTGTACCCCACATTTCGCCAGTTATGTTTAAGTCCCATGTAATAGGGGCCGAGCCTACTGCCATCAACCAGGCACAAATCCAGACTCCGAGGCTGCTACTGAGAAATTCCTGAATTATCAATTAATATTTATACACTAAAAAAATAAAACATTCGAATGGCTCCTTAGAGTTTATAACATTATCATTGCAGTATTTTGGTAGAAATTGGATTTTATAAAGTTTTCCACTCTGCGGATGCGAAGCGAACCGCAAACACAGCTTCATTACGAACAAGTTCCGATTTTGTACGCTAGAGAGTGCGCGTACATAACACACCCAGCTAGTTAGATGGCGCTGATGACAAAATTATACTTTACATTGTACTTATTAGATCTACTTAGATAAGTAGTCACATCCGGCAATATGTTATCTAAATATTCAATAAGAAATTACTTAATACTACTTCAATTAATATATTTCTAACTACTGCCTCGTTGGTCCAGAGGTTGCAAGCTTGACTGCTGAGCAACCGGACTTGGGTTCGGTCCCCAGGACCGGAAATATTTTTTGTTTTTTTTTTATGGTTTTTCTCAGTAGCAACCTGAACACTGTATTTTTGGCTTGTCTTTTAGTAACGAAAACTTTACAAATTAACGTAATAAGAATGAAATATTCAGATTCACCTCTGGCTATCTTTGAGAATACAAGTTTTGCACGTCGTAACAAAACTACTGTCCTCCTGTATTTTCCAATACCATTTGTGTAGGTCTAGACAAGGATGGAGTGAGATGTATGACCACCCTACTCATCCCACAAAATCACCTAACCATAGGGGGGGTTGCTCCCGATTATCAAAGAATAATGATTTTATACAGAAACGATACTCGTCTAAATGCGGAATGAAACCAAAAATACAAAATGAATAATTAAAATATAAAAGGGACAAAAAAATAAACAATGTTTTTGTCGAAAAATATGATATTTAAATAGACTCTTCGATTTGAAACTTCGCAGCAACATTCCGAAAACATATATAAACACATTTAACGTGATTTTAATATCGTTATTTCAAAAATCAATCAGTTATGGGAAAAAATGGGGTAAAAATAATGTTGAAATCAACAATGGGTTTTTAAAACAAAACGTAGCCCTAGGACGTAACACTAGGAATTTCTCCAGTATCGTGGGTGCATTTACTAACATATAAACCCACATACCCGAGTAGCCAGACCCAGAACAACTATTTATCTGTAGGCCATACAAGTATTTGTTCCGTATGGGAATCTAACCCGTGACACATAGCACAGAAGCCAGTCACTCAGCCATTGCGCCAACCGTGGCGACTTTTGGGACGTTGATTGCGAGAATGGTATTTGTTAAAGCCCAACATGGTCGACATGACCAATCATTTAAAGCTACGGAGAGTAAACGGGGTTTCAGAGTTTGTATTGGGAAAATATCTAAACAGACTTCAATTCCGACCTGTTTAGGTATTATTTTCTTAAAATCGTCCTTTCAGTAGTGGGAATACAGGAGATAATTATATCGCTTCACTTTAAAGTTGCCTAAGCTATTCAGAATTACACGCCGACAAGGTCGTGCACCGGACTGTACGGGATCGTGGGTACGGTTCGCTTACGGATCGGGGTTAGTTGGCTGGAGACTAAATAATCATATGTATCAAGTTTTGGTCTGTTCAACCTTACTTCATGTGTAAGGTTATGATAATGTATAATTTGTCAAACCATTACGTCTAATCAATTCATAAAAGACTGTTTGTAACGGAGGCCCAAATAGATGTACCTGAGTTCGTATAAAGTTGAGATATATAACTATTATTGTTAACCAATCAAATTGCTTCTCAGTAACACTGCTGTAGGCATTAACGAACTGAGCAGAATGTAGCATGTCTGTTATATACTTAATCTTTGAAATAGAGGAAATGGCCGCCAATTTAACCTGTGAACTCTACGCAGAAAGCCTGGTGGACCCCGTCCATAATGAAAGATTTTTTAAGAGTTGTAACAAAAAGTCTAGGTCCTTGATTTTTTTACAGATGAATCTCAATCCTCCAGATCTAGTGGTAAAACCACTAAGTTTGCAACACTGCCTAGATTGAGCAACTCGGCTAAAAAAATTGCTGCAAAAAGTTGCCGAAACTAGCAACTTTACAGGAAACTTTTAAAAAGTTGCCAGTTGCCTCAACTTAAGTTGCTCCGCGTGCAAAGCGCCAAATTGCCAAAAAATTGCGGCAACCGACAACGTTATGGCAACTAGCAACTTTTACAGGACACTTTTAAAAAGTTGCCAGTTGCCTCAACTTAAGTTGCTCCGTGTGCAAAGCGCCTAATTGTCGTAGCATAGCTGAGATGATGTAAGTGGGTTCCAACGAATTTTCAATAAAAGAAAGATAAAGAACTCGTGTCCTAGTGGCGTTGTATGAGCATATCACACTAACCATTTCTGTAAGGAAGGAGTGAACCTATTGCTGCATGCTGCTACGTCGTGGTTTTTAATACCAGACATCAGCAGTTCAGGGTTAACTGTGCGGCTGTGTTACCAACTTACGAGAACTCCCCTATTTCTGAATCCTAGTTTCCTGCTAATCATTTAATTTAGAGCCAACACTTTTGTTTCTTCAAAAGTATCAAAGAATCAGTTTTTAAAAAGGTTTATTGATACGAAGATTGTGTTATCTTTTTGAAACATTTAGCAGCATATAGGTGAACAGAACTTACAATAAACCTGAAGTTTGGGGATGTTCATGTGATTTTAGGCATAACTTTTAGGTCCATTCGATTGAAGGTATACATTAGAAAAATTAACCATTCACTTGACGAATTCTAGAGACATGGAAGTCAGAATTTTACACAGCATAGGTTGACAAAAAAGTAATGATGTCTCTCGATGACAACAATAAAGGTCTTCACGCTATTTTATGGGAAAATTAGCACATTCGCGTTGGCCACACTGTTCACTAGCGATAGAACCACCCCTCATGTGATTGGTCTAGGCTTTTCGCACGCAACAACTGACAACAGGCGTCCTTATCGCTCTAATGGGAACTTCATAAGAGAGTTTATAAAATTGAACTCGTCGATAAATTTAAAATGCGTAAAGTTACATGCAAAACAATATTTTTAAAAAAATCTTTAGCGAATTTGAACCCCTTTTGCTATCTTACTTTTTAGGCAGATACTACGGTTTACCAGTAAAAAAATAATGAAAACGATTTTCTGCATCGCGCTATCAAAGTTTTCACTGCAGTTTAGTACGGTAGCAAATTTCGCGTGGACATTTGAGGGAGTCCGTGGCTCTGCCGGAAACCGATAGAAGCGAGAAGTCGGTCTAAGTTCTCGGTGACAATAAGACTATGTTAAAACATATAACATCCGTCAAAAAAAAATTAAAAAATCCAAAAATAGAGGTTAACCCCTCAACCCCACGGCTGAGCCCATTTGACTCCCTTTTGTTATTTATTTATTAATTTTGTTGTAAATTTTGGGCAAACTATTATGCAAAACACTTTTTGAAATGTTTAAAGCATTTATTCATATTTCTTTTTATAATTATAATTGAAATAGTAATAATATACCATTTTACATGATCTTGCATTAATTTTGTTTTAAGTTTAAGTCAAAATGTTATGCAAATCAATTTTTGAAATGTTTTAAGCAATTATTATTTTTTTTTTTCAATAAATATAATAAATACTAATAATATGCCATTTAATTTGATCTTGCGTTAATTTTGTTATAAATTTCAGTCAAAATTTTATGTAAATTACCTTTTTAAATTTAATTATTTTTATTTGTATGTTTTGTCGTCGTTACGACGGTGAACTGTGGATTTACTACTTTAGGTACGCCTCTGCTTGCCTATTGGGTAAAAAGCGTGATATCGTGCCACGTGAACCTAGTGCTAGGTTGTTCAAGTTTATTTACAATAAAATAATCAAATAATATAGCATTTCTGCCATGTTATAGTTTTTAAGAGAATTCTCTGTTTATTACAAAATTGACAATAGATGCCCTCCAAGGGATATTTGAACTAGACCTTTGAAGCACTATGATCTGTATTATTTAATTTACAAACACTTATGGATGATGAACTTAATTTGAACAAAATTACCCATTTTCTAGCTATGCGTCACGAAATAACTTTTTATTTGGTTATCAGTTCGTAGTAAAACACTCTTTTACAATGAACAAACAGTTTATTCTTGATAGTTGATCCACTTAAACTATCGTAGTACACATTAAACCTCCCCAGAGTACAGGGCTCGGGAAAATTGCGAATGCAACAAAAATGTGGCCGTCCGGCTCGCTACGACTTCGTAGCATTCGTAGCCGTGACGTCACTAAAGTCGTAGCTGCGTAGCAAACTAATTGTGAATTTACTTTAGTGTTTTTTTTTCCTTTTTTATAAAATCTTTTTCGTTTGTGTTTTGCTATGTTACATTTGGTTCACAAATTGTTATATCTTAAACACTCGATTTAATTGTTACTATTATATTGGTTGTGCCCGTTTTATGAAAACTCTTCGCATTTTTACTAGAAACTGACACTGATATTGTGTTATTGTAATTATTTCGATGTATTCCATAATATTTTGCCGACTCCATTATTTAGTCAAAGTCTCAAGGAAGATGAGACCCCAGGCTTAAAAATAAACTGGAACTAAGCATAACTAAAGCCATGGCTTTTTGTTAATTTCGTTCATGTGCAGGATTCATTTTTGACTTCTTAAGATAAACTATGAATAGACTCAACAAGTTATTTATTTGAGTCGAAACCTCTTAAAACCTCAAATTAAGGTTTTCTTGCTTCTTGTCATCGTACAAAACGTAGAATTTTAGAAATAAATGCGACATTACACGTTTTAGTTTTAATACTAAAACATGCAAATAGCACCCTAGCAAGTTAATAACATTATTTTTACATTATTTTAGTAGAAATTAATTTTATTAAGTTTTCCACTCTGCGGATGCGAAGCGAATCGCAAACACAGCTTCATTACGAACAAGTTCCGATATTGTACGCTAGAGAGCGCGAGTACACAACACACCCAGTTGGTCGGATGGCGCCACTTGATAAAATTGTACTTTACATTACATTTTACTTATTTGATCCCCTTAGTAAGTAGTCACGACAACATGTAATCAGATGATTTAACATGAATTATATGTTTATATTGTACGCTAGAGAGCGCGAGTACACAACACACCCAGTTGGTCGGATGGCGCCACTTGATAAAATTGTACTTTACATTACATTTTACTTATTTGATCCCCTTAGTAAGTAGTCACGACAACATGTAATCAGATGATGATGATGATGATTTAACATGAATTATATGTTTATTTTGGTGTAAATAAAAATTACTTTTCTACATATTATTATATTCCTACTTTTTAAATTAAAAATCTGCTGAAGCTTAAAAATCTCCTGACTTGGGCGTGATGTGCCCGCATCGACACAACGACACATTTCGCAACAAATAGTTTAGTTACAACAAGAACTATTGTTTAGCAGAAAAGTAATGAACTGTGAATACCTTTACGCTTTCACGTACATTTTTCTCGTGTAGAGTTAGAAGCTTCTAATAACTTTGTGACAGTGCGAGCCATAAGGTCTCGTATTGGCAACATTTTTCCTGAAAATGGTGGGAGGTATGGTAGGATCTTGTTACTCATGACAACGTCACATATTTTTCGGTAAATTGTTTTAAATTAAATCACAGGCTAAGCCCGGACTTGTTTATCTGACTGTGAGAAGTAAGTCTACATTGAACGCCATTTAGAAATATAATTGGTTATTTTTTATTGCCTGACTACTTACGGCGAAGCAAAAGAAGGGTTATGATTTTGACCCGTATGTATGTATGTATGTGGATCCATTAATGAATCTCCCTATCTTTTTCCCGATTATGTATGTATGTGTGTATGTATATTCATCTGTTCATTCATAACTCCTAAACTCTTTATGATATTTCGAATGAAATGAGGTACCTATTACTTGACACGAATTCAGTTAGGAAATAGTCTGGTTAGAAACAGTCCCAGATTTTTTAATAAAAGTTGTTACACCTTCTTGATTTCTCGTAACGTTTTAGTATAACACGAGTTTATTAAAAAAAAATGAGACTGTTTCTTACTAGACTATTTCTTATCTGAATTAAATTATTTTGAATTTTTTTGTGCTTTTTAATAACAGGTAAAAAAAGATTGTTTTTAAAACTTTTTCTTTAAATTTTTCATATTCAGACTAAATCAACGATCAACAGCTTTTATTCGATATAGGTTTTTTTTGTCTGGACAACATGTTTAAATCTCATGTAATAGGGGGTGAGCCCATTGCCATTAACCGGGCACAAATCCAGACTCCGAGGCTGTTGCTGAGAAATTTCTATAAAACCCCAATAACAATTTGCTCGATTTAACCCAAGACATAAATAATAGCGGAAATCGATTCAGAAGCCGACTCTGAATAAACTACTTTCAGGACTTGCACAAATTCTGTTACACGACGTATTTTTTCAATAATTCGGTATCTATTTATATTTAATAAAAATGCAAATTATTTAGAATTATATATTGATCATCCTCTATCTCGAAAATGGTTAAACATTTAAACAAAAAGATTAAACAAAACTTGAAGAGAATTTAATATTCTATAAAATTTGTAATCATACAAATAGCATAAACCCATAGGAAACGAGATATTTGCAATAAATGTATAAAAAAACGTTGTTTTGACCATTGACGTTGAAATATCTGTGGTCGCAATAAGTACACACCCTACGATAAGTAAGTTTTGAAAAAAGTTTTTGGAGTGTCAAAATAACGGTTTATACAATTTTGTATTTGACTATCTCTCATTCCGAGGTGAAACCCAAATTTTCCTGGGCTAACAATGATATTCTTTGGAAGCGAAAAATCTGGTATGACAGTCATTTATGAGTAATAAATTGTAAAGGCTTTAAAACAACACACTAAGATCTACGGGAACCACATTAACCGAACATGTAAGTTTACGTGAGTTAAACAATCCATGCGGACAAAGTCGCAGGTAGGAGCTAGTCTACAATATTTTATTTTTTTGTTTAAAAAAGAAATATAAGGTCCAGACTTCTTTTGTATGGAGCACGCTGTTAATACAGTCCTATTAAATAAGATAATCGTGCTACGGCCCCACTCTGAAGCAAGGCTATTGAGTTTTTCGAGTATGAGCTAGGGACCAACCAAGAGCCAGGTTGGCTCCCAGCCTCATACTGGCGAAAACTGGATAGAACGAGTGCTTTTATGCACGGACACAAGGTCTGCAAGTAAGACAAGGACGGTACACGACTACCGACCGTATCTGTTTTAATTCCTTAAATCTATGTTCGCCTGGTGTATTGGTTTGAAGTAGATATGTATAAGGTAGGTTACATACTTTTAGAATAAATGCCTGAATTTGTACAATTCTTACTTAGGACACGATGCATTCATGCATTTTTTTTAACTGATGATTATTTAATGTCATGATTTAGTCTAGGGATAGTAGGTAGGTACTTTTTTAAATTAATAACTTTGCTTATACCACAACTCTAGTACATTTTATGGCGATCTAACATCCTATTTCTATTACGATTACCAACGGAAAAGTATTGAATAATAATAATAGAAAATAAAAGACTGTAATGCCAACCTCTCTAGAGAAATATGAGTCACTATGTCAGATGTCGACATGCTGGCCCTGGTAAATATCTGTTTGTAACTTCTGCAAGGGGATAACTACCATCGTACAGACGCATTATAATGAATGACTGCGAGAGGTGTGCGGAGGGGAGTCTGATAGTGACCTTGAGACCAGACCAAAGCTTAGCGGCAACCGTTTCTTATCGAATATTTTGAGTTTAGGTCAAGGAAGTTGCAATTCAATGCCGGATTTCAAAAAACAACCAATATTATAATTATATCTGATATTGATGATGGGTAAATTTATAATAATTCTCCTTTTTTAAACGGTAAGGGACGGTGAGGGCACCGTTTACGTCATCTCTGAAAATTATAGTTAAAACTATGAAGATAACATTTTACTGTGCGCAATTACCATTAAAAAAAAATGATTGATTTTAACTCAATGATTTAAATTAAGTGAAAATATTTTTTTTAATTTTCCGTGCAAAATTGGTAGTGCAGCTGAACGCCGTTGTGTTGGTTCAGTACCTACTTTTGCCTACGGCCTCTTCAAAGAGTTGTCCAAACGGTTGGTTAACACTTCTCGTGCCCAGAGGCTGGTTATTACCTTAGCCAAAGGTTAGGCATTGCCATTCAAAGTGGCAACGTGGCCAGTCTTAGGCACATTTCCAGTTGACGGCGATGCGGATGTAATTTTTTTATTGCCATTTAGTTTTAGTTCTTATTTTTATTATAATTCTGATTATTTTCTTTATAAAAGTAAGTCTGTAAATATTATACATATTACTTTAATAAAGATTTCACGAATCCTTTTCCCTTTATGTGCTCCTAGTATTGAATATAGTATTTTTCCTGGCGTAGTATTTTCCACGCAAGCGCAATAAGAAGCACTCCACGTGGATTGATCAGCACGTGGCGAGCTAAACGACAGACAGAAGGCAGCATAAAAGGTAGATTTAAAGGAGGCCCAGTAAAAAAACAACTCAAACAATATTGTGCTGAAGTTATCTAAGAGGTCACATGAAATTTCAATATTTCCTCTGAAATCATTCCAATTATTCTTGTATTTTTCTGACTTTTTTAATATTACTCACAACCTTCCTTCTCCTGCCACACTGTAGGTACAAATCCAAAAATTGATTCGATGCCCATTTACTTTATTTATTTATTGGGATACTATACATTATACTATAATGTAGGTGGCTCAAGCCACAAAGCGCAAATGGAAACTATTGAAACGTCACTCCATAGGCTTGCTCTCTTGCTCAAATGAAAATGAGCATGATCTGTGATTTAGTTGTGTATCTAAAGTTATATGTGTAAGTTCTGTGTCCTTAGCGTTTAAATATTTTATTACCTGATTTCAGATTTAGTTTTCATTTTTAGGTTTTTTTTACTAATGTCCTGAGAATTTGATCTACAATTATTAAAAAACCGCCTGTCTATTCGACAGTAGATTCAAATACTTTCACGGACCCATTGTGCTTTCCAAAACAGTACAAAATAACGGTATTTTAGGAACATTATTCGGTGTAATTATAGGTCAAACTCAATATAGCGAAAATATCAATATTTTAGTGTTTATTAAAATAAAATTATTTTTATAGAAACTACTGGTCCGGTTTGAAAAATACCATTGCGTTATACAGCCCGCGTTCATCGAAGGTTTATAGGCCATATATAGCAACATGCCACGACCCAATGGAGCAAAGCAGTTACCAGTAACGCGTAGCTAGTATAAATTTTCATATTCCATTATGTTAACTTCTTATTACTTATGCTATTCTGGTGATTACATTGTCACGGTTACGGGCGTGCGGCCATCGGCGAGTTTCGTTGCGAAAGAGAGTAAACCGATAATTAAAAATTGCGGCTATCTATCTCTCTCTCATTTTATTATAGCTACCAGTCTTAGTGTAGACAGAGATAGCGAGGGTGAAATAACTGCATTGCTTCTATTTACTCCTTCAAACAACTCTCCCCATACTAGCAACTTATCCATTCAGAAATTCAAATGTATGGAATGATGACGTATCTACGTCAAAAATGTTATATAATAAACTATCCTGTCACGTGAGCGGGAGCAAGTATTGATCCATTCATACCGACAATATTTGAAGTACTAGGCTCTGATGAGACATTAAGAGGTTTTAAAAATGTCTTGTTTATAGCTTTCGCGTCCTAAATGTGGTGTACGAAATCTAGCTCTAAGTAATTTCAGATACAACGCAAGTTCTAGTGTTTCCATTTTATTTTGTTAACCAATTGCAGATAGAACTTTCGAAGCGTATGGTAATTAAGGCACACGTAATAGATCTTTTTAAAAATAATAATTTAGCCTCAACGAGGATACAACATAAGTGTAAGTGTTTTAATTTTTAATATTTAATTACCAACTTGTTTTTATTTTGCTTTTGTGTAAAATTTTTATTTTTATGTTATGTGCGTCATTTTCGCTTGCATAAACAGTTTTTCTTTCCGTCTCTCTAAGTAACAAGTGTAATGTGACAAAGTACAGTATTATTTATTTTTCTTTTTGTGGTGATAACTAAAGAAAAACAAAGAAACTATTAATCTCGACTCTTTAGCCCATCACGTTTATCTTTGGCCAACCTGGCCACAACTAACTGTGCCATAAGGCAGGTAGCAGAAGCAGATTAGTTATTTAAATACTAGTAAAACTTCCGGATTCATGCTGTACCCGTGTTTCTGGCACACCGATTTCATGGTAACAGAGCCGTATATGCCATTGATATTAAATAAGCATCAGCAAAAGAATAATTTAAAACTAGCGTCCCGGCCCTACATCGCAAGAGTGTAGTTCCAGTATTTTGGGATATCTTGTATCCAAACCTTTTTTTGACATTTACGAACACAAAAAAAAACCAAATTGGCACAAGTTTAAACAGATTTTTAATTATTTTAATGATGTTTTCGATTTATGTCGAAAAAAGTACGGAACCTTCGGCGGGCGAGTCCAACTCGCACTCGTTTTCTACAAGAAGCATTAACAGCTATTAATTGGAGGATTAATCTAATACAGCACGAGCACGAGTGCCTTCTTGCGGAAGCTGTTGGGCTGATGAAGAAGTGGGATAATCGGGAGACATTAAAAAACAAATGTTAGAAGAATAAGTGTTTTTGTTAATTTCATAAAAGTTCCTTGCTCCTTATTTATGATGATCTATTCGTACGTTTATTGATATAACTGTGAGCTGATGCTGCAGCATGTAATGGTGTGCGGGATGCTGAATTCCTCGGAAAGATATGGCGTCTTTGGGCTCATAAGAATGGACTCAATGAAAAGGTGTTAGATGGATGATGATCGAGGCCCTATGGTAACCTTGATAATTTTGCTAAGATACACTACATAATATATTCACGTATTTACACACAATTAAGGATTAATAAAAAATAAGTTTGAATAATAAATCAATTCAGGTTGAAACTAAAAACGTGTGTTGCTGCACTAAATTTAATCTTTTTAGTTTTAAGTTTTTATTTTTGTTATAAGGGTTGCTTAATGTTACAAAACTATACGATTGTTGTGACTTATTTTTATGAAAAGGGTGTTGAAAACATAGTAATTTAGTATTCTTAGTACAGTTGTGATCATTAAACGAGCTGTGATTTATGAAATACGTACGTTTTATTGTAAAATATATAATATTTTACAGTAAAAATTTTATAACTAATTAATTATCCATTGTAAATCATTGAATAAATCATAAATCGAGAATCCTGGTGCGTAAGACCGACGTCATCCACTTCATAAATGAAATTGACGTCGCCAATGGCTGGTTAAGTTTACTATCGTATAGAACTTAGTATTTATTTTGTATAGATCTTAGTGCCTAAAAAGCCAAGTGTTACTAGGAATGCATAACATCGTAAGAGCAATTTACGCTAATAGAAGTTAATTCCGCTCAAGTTGCCGCGCTTTTGCCGACGACCAATACACCTTTACAAGTATCAATCGTGTCACTCCTTTGGGCGGGCCAAGTAAAGCATGACCAGAATATCATGGCCGATAACATCATCGAGGCCTAGGTAATAATGTACTACATCGGAATGCTTAGATAAACTGGATACACTACATACATGTAGGGTTGCAGGAGTGTGCTAAGATTCCTGCACCTAAGTGATACAAATATACTGAGTTTTTCACACAACAGAGTCAAACTATGGTAAACACGAAATAGCAACATTTTTATTAATTCCTCTTAAATACGTTACGTGTACATTAATGGTAGCGCATGCGTAAAGGTTGATTTTTAGAGACTTGGATAGCACCACCGTCCTCACCTGGAATCATTACTATAAGCGCGGCAATCCGAGAGGGACATAACTTATATTTGTCGTTTTCCTGCACCCCTAGTACACATTTTCACGAACGCCGGTGGCGGTATCTATATGATCTTGCAGGCACCTATTTTCGATGACAAGTAATGTTTAAGTTTTTTATTTACACCTAATATTACAAACACTAACCGCTTTAATTCAAAGTCAAATCATTTATTTCAATTAGAAAATTAAAAGGCACTTTTGAACGTCATTAGAATCTAGTTGCCCATTCCAAAAGGTAGTTTCGTATGAAGAAGAACGGGCACGAAGCTCCATACTTACTCTTTTAAAATTTTTTATATATATATGGTTTACAATAAGTACATTAATTCTATTTATACGAATGTGAAGACGATGTACCTAGAATAAGTCATATAAAGTACTACAATAACGTACCTACCAAGTGCTACAAAGATTAGAAATGAAAGCCAAATTATTTTTTGTACATACACAGTGTTCACACGTTTACAATAATGTGATCGTCAACTATCTTTTCAAAAGACATCAAATCAGTGTGTGAGCTATAGTCATCACTAAATGTGGAATAAGTCTTAGTAAAAAAACAATAATAAAAAAATAAATACCAATACAAATCATATAATTGAATTTTTAGCAGCCATTTGATTAAATTCTGTCAAGACTTTAAATTGCCCTATGAAGCAGGATCAACATGTTTCCAAATATCTTGAATATAATCCTCTTATTTGTAAATAATTATGCTTGTTTGCAGTGTTCTTTTCATATAATATTTTTAATTTTAAAATTTAGGTATTTAATTGTAAAATTTAACACAGTACCTACTCCATAAAAGATGTGTGCACTTTGGATAATCGAAAAAATGGTTGCGCTATTTTATCTTTATTTCAGGTATTAAAATTGTGTCTATCACTTACTTTATCAAAAGATGCATATTTTTTCTTACATATTAATATTTTCGTAAATGTATTGACAAGGCACTGTCATAATATTAATATTTTTAAATAATTCCGTAAGAGATTCGCGACGAGGTAGATTGTAATTATGACTCTGAAAGCTCTCTTCTGTAAAATAAAAATGGATTCAATGTCAGCAGCCCAACCCCACAGTAAAATGCCATTAATTGCATGATGCTGTGAAAGTAATTAAAATAAACCAAGCGAGCGGTTTCAATGTCCGTTAACTGTCTACTCTTCCTAACAGCAAAAACTGCTGAGATCAGCCGCCCTGCAAGAGATGTTATATGTGGTCCCCATTGTAGTTTCTCGTCTACCGTTATTCCTAAGAAAACCGTTTGATTAATAAAATACAGTTTTTCTCCAATCAATACGAGGTCACATGCACTACTTCTAACATTTGGTAAAGTAAATCTAATACATTTAGTTTTCTTTTCATTTAGTACCAAATTATTTACCGTGAACCAATTTTGGACTTGAGCAATTAAGTTATACACATCGTCAAGATTTTCAGTACGTTTGTCTATCTTAAAAATTAAGATAATATATATATAAATATAGATAATATATTATATGCATCATCTGCAAATAACACCATCTTAGGTTAATTTTGGAGTAATTGGGGAAAATTATTTATGTAATCTATGAAGAGGAATGGACCCAATATCGAACCTTGCGGAACGCCTATCGTCATTTCAGACCCCAATGATTTTACGCCGTTTACCGGAACTTTTACCAGCCTGTTTATTAGATATGATCTTGGTAAACCAAGAGATGTATTCTCAATCCCATAATATTCCAGTTTAAATAAAAGTGTTTCATGGTCTACGCAGTCGAATGACTTTGAAAGGTCGCAAAAGATTCCAATGGCATCATGTTCGTCCTCCCAAGCATTAAAAATCTTTTTTATTAGGGAGACACCGGCGTCAGTTATACAACGCCCTTTGGTGAAACCATACTATTGTTTATACATTTGACTGAGTATTAACTTCTCAAACACCTTACTGGGAACTGGCAGTATTGACACAGGCCTATAATTGTTGAGTTGAGTACTTTCACCGGATTTTAATAATGGAACTACTTTATTGTATTTCATTAGATTCGGAAAGATTCCCTGATCTACGCTTGTATTGAATATGAAAGCCAAATACGGCGCAATAGTTTCCATTATATAGATGTACAGACTTTTATAGACATTTTATAACAGCTTGGTGATTCGTATGTTGAAAGCTAAACTCCAAAGGGCATGCCTTTACATTATTTCTAAGTAGGGCAACAGAAAAAGCGGGTGAGGAATTTAAAGATTCTGTTATTTTTAGAGGAATATTAGCAGAAAAGTTTTTGAATTCTTGAGCTACTTCTTTAAACATAGTACACCTATTTATTACTTTTTCTAATAGATAAAATTATAATGGGTAGTTGAAGTTGGGTAATGCTTTAATAAATATAAGTCATAGGTGTTTCCACCAAGGTTTTCGGAGGTGCTGATGCCGATTAAAGATCTGAGATGGCAGCTGTAAATTTTTATGAAATATGCGTCATGCGTGTCGTGTTCAAGGGGGTGCTGATGCCAAAAATGACGTCATAACGAAAATCCAAGATGTCGTCGTCGTCGATAGTCAGTTGCCCCAAGATATTTATTTATTTATTTTAAAAAAAATCACGACTGCCACTTTGAATGTTTTATCCGACCTTAATTTTGGCATTAGTCTCCCAAAATCTTGGAAATGAAGCACTAGGTAACCAACTTCAACCAGCCATTATGAACTTACATTACTAAATACACAGTATATGCAGAAAACTACCAGTATTTTATCTTCATAGAAGCGGTCGGAACGCGAATCATACCTACACGCGTCGAGCTCGGTTCACATTCGGTACACAAACAGTCTCGACTGCGACTGTAATGACGAACGGATGGTGTAAATGTTTGTAAGCAGTAAGCGTGCGATATATTTTAATATGGTTATGAGAAGTTATAGACTATATTGTGCAGTGTTTGGTTACTTGAATTCATCAATAACGCACCCCGAGGATAACATTTTTTAAATTACCTATAAACTACGAAAGGTAAGACTTTAAAACGCCTTTGTACTTTTTTCTTGCATAAAGTTTTAATAAATATTTTCTTATCTTTATATAATTAATCATTTACCTACTCATACCTACGTAATTCATTTATTTATTAAACATGTGAATATGGTGAAAAAAGTGATACGAATGACCTACCTACGCCATTCGCGTTAAAAAAAACTAGAACGTAGTTTCCTAGTTTCGGTTATCTGCTTACTTATGTACGTACTTAGTTACTTAAACAAGCTACTGTAATTCTGCAAAAATTGCACATATTTGTACTTTATTTACTCCTCAGTTTTTTTACGACGTTTTTTATTTACAGTGTTATATTATATTTTTATTTACACAGACACGACCAGATTCATGGCAGGTTGATGGCAATAGGCTCGCCCCCTATTACATGGGACTAAAAGACATAACTGGCGAAATGTGGGTGTACTAATGGGTACACCTCTGCCTAACCCTTCGGGGATTACAGGCGTGATGTTATGTATGTATGTACGACCAGATTCATTTAAAAAAAAAAATGAGGCTGGTATTAATTTACGTTTTAATGTGACCACACAGGATTCTTTTTATTTTTAACTAGCCTATGTTACTCGGAACGATGCAAGGATAATGATACCCCATACATCTAAATCGATTCAGGCGTTTAAAAAGTTATGGTGGAATAAAGAATCTCACATACATACATACATTAACCCTGAACACATAACACTCAGGAATTTCTCAGTGACAGCCTCGGAGTCTGGATTTGTGCCCGGTTGATGGCAATAGGTTCGCCCCCTATTACATGGGACTAAAAACATAACTCGCGAAATGTGGGTGTACTAATGGGTACACCTCTGCCTAACCCTTCGGGGATTACAGGCGTGATGTTATGATGTTACATAACACTCCTTTTTTTACACGACTGCCCCAAAAAAAGGAGTGTTATTGTGGCAGTCGTGTAAACAGTCCTTTTTTGCACGTTAACGATAACGTTTGCAGCAGTGCGACATTGGAACGACTTTTAAATACAACGCAACATGTATTTTTATTGAACACTTCTTACTTCAATCACAATGAATTAATATTGTTAAACTAAAAAAAAATTACTTTCACAAAACTAGAAAGAAACTCAAGAAGGATAATGAAATTAAAATACTTTAGGCGAACAGCCCTAACGCGCACAAAACTGTAGGTACTTAATTCAAAGTTACGACCCAGACAAAATACTGGTAATTTCTTTACCATGATAATAATAGAAAATAGACCGCCATAGGTATAGATCATTGGTCCTGACCAATGACCTATATCTATCGAAGATACCGTAATTAAAACATAAACCGTATTTTTATCTTCTGTTGACCCTGGAACTAGAAAACCATAAATAATATTTAATAATTGAGCTGGATAGCAAATATTATTTATGTTTTTTTTGTAATTTTAAACTTAAATTTCATTTATATTAATACGAATCGATATCTGATATGAGTAATTTTAATTTCTCGAATCGATTGAAAAAACTGACATAATTACAAACGCACATTAATACATTTAAAAAAATGGTCCACTATTTCTAAGAACACAAATTCAGTAGTGATAATGAATATTCCGTGTGTTTAGACCCGTGTTTGTAAATTACGTTAAGAACCGGGATTTTCTTGTTGTTTGTTATATTTTGAATCATGTTTTTAACATTATCTAAATGTAAGTATAAGGGTGAGAGAAATACGAGTCGCTGCCGAAATTCGTTTGTATATTTGATTAAATGGAACAATCAGAGACCCCGCCCTCGAATTACATTTCGACGTGACGGCCGTAGTTCCACTTTTCGCCAATTCAAAGATAAGTTGGTAGGAGTGTACTAACAGATCGTCGGTCATCCTCATCATAATATCAGCAATATGTGTTGTCATCAATAATAAATTGCCTTGCTTTTTATGAGCTGTCAAAACGTGACTCCAACATACGATTTTGAATAATGGCAATAGCGGTCTGGGACGTCACTTAGTTGTCAAGTCAATTGATTTATCATTTATACGTTTTAGCGTAACTAAAACTCAGATTTTGCAGTAAGTAAAACATTTTTTCAGTGTAATATAATCAAATGTTGTGTCTTTTTATTAGACAAGTTGTGAATTGGAATTATAGGTTAAAGATTTTTACACGTTGAACAGAAATATCCTAACCAAAGCTTAGGTCGAAATATTGAACTTTTAAACAGCATCATAATTACGTCACATCCAATTTTAATGTTATTGCTTTTTCTTTTGAAGATTTTAAAATATTCATTGTGCTACTTCCGTTGCTGCGCAGACAAATTTAACAAACATATTAAGCAATGGACCGATTATTTTCGTCGAAATCCTTAGTTTCCCTATTCTTTAATTGAGATAGCAAATGTGATACGCAAATACCCCACAGGCCTACAAGTAATAACGTGTCAACAAATCTTTTAAAATGTAAATTAAGCGGGCTTTCCCATCGGGTCCATTCGCTTGTCTTTAGATACATTGGGGACGCAACTCGATTAAAACAAGACTCGGGTAAATTCATTTTATCTTTAAAAAATCGACCAAACTATACAGCAAACACCATAACATGATAAGAATTTAAAACAAATAAATACTATTTATTTCAGGAGATTTTTAGAAGTTACGAACATAAAGAATAAACTGGGTTTGTAAAAGCAAAACCACACATGCGCAGAAAGGATACAATATCCGATCAATACTCCGAAGGCGTCATTACCTCGACACTCGCTGTGAGAGCTGTAATAACTGTCTAACGCTTTGGTAAGTAATTACAGCTCTTTATTATTATGAACTTTTGCCAATTGTTGCCCTTGATTGTTTGCAAAGTAATGGAATTATATTATTATATATTATATTATTATATTGGATTTCATTGCGATAATATCATGCCGATGTCTCCATTTTTTTTTTCATTTACATTTGATGATTTACGATTTCAGTGAAAGCACAGTAAGTAAATATACAGAATTTTATCTTCATACAAACGACGGTCGGAACGCTATAAACACGTTACGACGTCGCATCGTGCTACGACGCGGCAAAATTTTGGAAAAATGAACCTATTTTTTAAGTTTACGCTGCGTCGTAGCAGCCTCAGGGCGAGCCCTCAGGGCTCTCACACATAAAGATACGTAAACTTAGAAAATAGGTAAATTCGTCGTAACGTGTTTATGTGTGGGAGCCCTTACGCGCGTCCAGGTCGGTACACATTCAGTACACAAACAGACGCGAATGCGCCGCAGTAACGAGTGGACGGGTGTGATAGTTTTGGAAACAATAAGACGCTTTGCACACGGAGCAACTATTGCAGCAACTGGCAACTGGCAACTTACTGGCAACTACCTGTTTATATATAATTTAATTGGACTGCGCACACAGAGCAACTCAAGTTTCGAGTTGCGGCAATCGTCAACAGTTTTCATTTGCGGCAACTAGCAACTTATTTATTTATTTAAGTAACATGGAAGACCGACAGCTAGAAGAAAACAGACTAGTGACAGAAAATTAGACTAACAGCCAATTACAGGTCTTCACTTATAAGATACAGAATAATACTATGTTCTGTGGACACTGTAGATGCCTACAGGATACAGGCCTTATTTAGTTGCTAGTTGCCGCAACTAGCCACTGTCAAATATTATACCAGTTTTGAAAGTTGCCGGTTTCCTCAACCGTCAATCGCAACGCGTCGGGCGATTTCACACCCTCCCTCCCTCGCCCTGTGCCCGGCATAGTGTTGCCATTAACTTAGTGGTTTTTCCCACTAAGTAAACACTTATTTTTGGGATACTGTGTAAAATGCTATAATAAAATACCTCTTGATATTCTTCAACTAAATGAGAGAAAATTTAAACCATGCATAAAACGCACACTATGTAGTCAAGCATTATTATAAGTTAGATGATTATATCACGGACAAAAATGCTTGGCTAAATGCTAGTCCTGCTCCACAGCCACTCGGGCTCAATAAATAATAATAAATAAATAAATATCATGGGACAACTCACACACGGCTATCTGATCCCAAGCTAAGCAGAGCTTGTGTTATGGTAACCAGACAACTGATATACATACTTATATAATTTATAAATACATACATATTATAGATAAATCACACCCAGACACAGAACTAACAATCATGCTCATCACACAAAGTTTGTCCTGGGTGGGAATTGAACCCACGACCTCTGGCTTAGCAGTCAGGGCCACTAACCACAAGACCAACAGGCCCGTCAAGGATTTAAAAAGCAAATAGGATTGTTTTCTAAGAGAATAATGTTTCTTATTGTCTTTTTTGTCGACCTGAATAATTTGTACAGTTATCAGTACGATTACTTTTTCTTTTTTTACATACCACAGTCATCTAACGGATAAGTACACTGAAAGTGTTAGTATTGTAAATTATTTTAATTTTGTTTTTGAAAACCATCAACCTAAAACTTGCCCACTAAAAAATCCACAAGCCACCAGATACAAATTCTGACCACCAGAAGGTGGTCCCAATCCACCAGATCTAGTGGTAATACCGCTAAGTTCGCAACACTGCAACTCGGCTAAAAAGTTGCTTACGAATTGCCAAAAAGTTGCGGTAACCGGCAACTTTATGGCAACTAGAAACTTTTACAGGAAACTTTTAAAAAGTTGCCAGTTGCGTCAACTTAAATTGCTCCGTGTGCAAAGCGCCTAAGTGTACTTACTATGGCAGAGAGATATTACAGACTATATTGTGCTATTTTGAGTTGCCTAGTTCGGCAGTAACATTTTATATTACCTGTTAGCCTAAGCGCTAGCAATTAACCGCGGGGGCGTAAGAGGGCTAAGAGCTGTGGAAGATCGACCTCCACCCATCAGATAACTTGATGAGACATTATTCTTAATCACATATAATTTATTAATAAACATGCCTATCGAAAGTTATCATAGCTATTTTTAATTGAATTCATTTTAATAAATTTTCTTTCATTACTACTCCTTTCACTTTCTTCACTCTTTTCATAACTGAATGAATTTCATATCAACTGATAGTTTTTAACACACAGATTATGCCTAGGTAGGCTTGCCTACTTATTTCTGTGCATGGCTACCCGGCAAGCAGCCAAGCAGATGTGAAGTTGTAAGTCAATATAGGTAACTAAACCGATCTGTTCACCAATCGAAATTGATATCGGTAAGATATTTTAATTACAAAACCAATGGCGTAGGCTGGCCTGCAAAAAATAGCTATGAAAACTTTTCGATGGGCAAGTTATAATATGCATGTTTGTTAAAAAAGTATATTTGATTAAAAATATGTCTCATCAAGTTAGGTCGTTCTTTCACGTGTCCTCCACTATGTTGTACGCGTGTAAGTATTTATTTTTTTAATTAATCTTTTTATGCGAATGCGGATTCCATACACTATTAAATTTCATAATTAAGCTTATCGCACGTCTCAGTCGAGGTGTTAATATGTTTCAGTACCTACTCAAATAAGGGTGTTTTTTTAATTAAATTTTCTAATAAAAAAACATAACATTTATTTTTATTGCACACTATCTCTTTCAATCACAACGCATTTTATTTCTATTACAAGCTTTTATTTAGTTTCACTTGTGTTTCTCATCACAACTTGAAATCTAAATTTGATCCACTTCCCGAGGTCCGATCGAGCTAAAATTTTGCCTGCATATCGTCATTGGGGAACATTTTAATATTATTATGACATAAAGCTGATCTGATGATGGAGCTGGAAGGTGACAATAGGAACTCCGTAATAAAACGACACAAGCCCGTTGAGTTTGGGTTCGACTGATTCGTCTTGACGAGTACTTTGGACCTAGTTGGTACTCAGGGTCTGATGATGGAGCTGGAAGGTGGCCATAGGAACTCCGTTATATTAAGACACAACACCATCGAGTTTGAGCTGGTTTGATTCGTCTTGACGAGTACTTTGATTCTAGACGGCAACTAGGGTCCGATGATGGAGCATAAAGGTGGCCATAAGAACTCTGTAATACAAAGTCACAACACCGTCGAGTTTGGGCTCGTTTAATTCATCTTGACTAGTACTTTTGTTCTAGATGGTACAAGGGTCTGATGATGGAGCTGGAAGGTGGTCATAGGTACTCCGTAATGAAACGATACAACACCATCGAGTTTGGGCTTGTTTGATTCGTCTTGACAAGTACTTTGGTCTTAGATGCTGACCATGATCTCATGATGGAGCTGGAATGTGGCCATAATAACTCCGTAATAGGACGACACAATTCCGTCGAGTTTGGGCTCATTTGCTTCGTCTTGACGAGTTTTTTGGTCTGATAATCAGGGTTCGATGATAGAGCTGAAAGGTGGCTAAAGGAACTCCGTAATAAAACGACACAACCCCGTCAAGTTTTGGCTTGTTTGATTCGTTTTGACAAGTACTTTGGTCCTAGAAAGTAACCAGGGTCTGACGATGGAGCAGAAAGGTGGCCATAAGAACTTGGTACCAAAATGAAGCAACCGCAACGAGTTTGGGCTCGTTTGATTCGTCTTGATGAGAAAATAAGATCATTGAAAACTAATTAAACATTATTTTACCATAAGTTAAAAGTTCTTATAATAAAAGAGATGTAAGTTATTTAAATATAAAATACGAACTAAGTCGTAGTTAATTTCTCATTGATTAATAAATGATTTGATTTAAACCGTAGTTAATTCCTCATTAATACTAAAAAGTTAAAAATGAAAACAGTCATCATTTTTTTTAGTAAAAGTGTGTTATACTAGGACGTTTCGAGAAATCGAGATGTAACACGCGTTTATAAAAAAAAAATTGCTAATAAAAACTTGTTTTTAAAAACGAAAAACCCTTGCCTGAAGAGCATTGGAAGTTCTTTGTTAACATTTCACTTATTTGTCATTACAGATCCAACTAAAACATTATTCATGTCAAACATGACTTCGGACCCCAACTCGACTGCGCAGCAGCTGGATGCCACGCAACACCGGCCTGTTACAAAGGAACCGTTTGTTTTGCCCGATGACTACGTGTCGTTGGGCCCGCGAATAATGCCCATCGAACGGTATTACGACTTGTCGGTGTTTGAACAACAGAACTTGTTGGAGGACATGCAACGGTAAGTTCGTGTTCTTCCTGATGGTTATGGGGATGGGTCTACGTTTCACCCTGTTAAGTGCCTCCACCATATATAAGCCGCTCATTCCGTTACACAGTGTATACAGGATGTTTGGTGCATCGTTTGCTACATCAAAATGACAGATATGAGAAGTCATTAGCTATCTCTTCACGCCCAATAACTCATACTTGGTCCCGTGACCCCCGGCATAAGGGTGGGAGGGAAACACCGGGGTGGTTTTTAGTCGGTAAGAGTCTGACAGACCCCGCTTTCCCAAGGACGGTGGGCATCCATGAGGATTTTCCCAAAAAACTTAACCAGGATGGCAATCTCTTTTATAGCAGTTGTTATTTGTTTCGAGCTTATTGTTTACCCAAAAACACGGTTTTATCCCCAATATGGAATAGCTCGGTGTGCGCCCCGATACACAAAAAATAGTGAATTAGTGTGTGATAGTGATAGTGAATTAGGACGTTTTTAAGAGTTTTTTTTTTGACAAATTGCGTACCGTTGAAAAGGGGGCAGACTAGAGAATTTAAAAAAAAAAGCTTAGTCCCCGGATCGCTTTTTGCTTTTATATTAAAAATAATATTTAAAGTTGTAGTTAAAACTTATTTTTCCTTTACAAAAACTTTACAAGTTAATACAAAGGAAAGTAAACGTTATTAGCAAGTAATTTTGAATTTTACAGAAACATACGACAGTACACGTAAAAATAAAATGAAATTTGAAGGCTATAACTTTTTTTAAAATTTAAACCTAAACGCTGAGCTTTGGAATTAATCTAGATTAAAATTAAAAAGTTGTTATAATTAAACCCGTGTAACAAAGTGTGAGTTATTGGGCGTGAACAGATAGCTAATTACCTCTCCTATGGGTCATTTCGATTTGGCAAACGATGCACCAAACACCCTGGATTTATACTTTCATGTGATCTGTGGTTTTAGACTAACTCTCTAATGGCCGATTTTAGGTTATCAGAACGTTAAATACACTCAGCGGCACGGAATGTGGCCCAAACATAAACAAACCGATAACAGGCGATTTTGATATCACGTATGAAAATTTCGTATGGCAGTTGGTCAGGACATTGTTTTTTGTTAATTTAAAAGAGAAAGCACAGAAAAAATCTTACTTTGTTTAATTTCTGTGACACTTAACGTTAGTTCGTTACCGGAACGCACGAAACACGGGTGAGTTAAACCTCGATATTCAAATGGTCGTGCATTTAGTCTTTACTGTTTTACTTTGTGATTAATCTGTAGTCAATTATGCTTCCAGAATTGGAACACAATGCCTCTTACTTTAGCTCAAGTTGCTCAAATTGTGTTGCTTAGGAATCAGGGGCGAACTCAGCGAGATATTGTTGTAACTTTAAATGTACCGCGTACAACTCTCAGATATCTATTAACACGGTATGACCAGACCGGCCTATATACAAGAAGACCAGAAAATGGCGGTATTCGGTTTACATCAGCGCGAGATGACCGATTTATTGCTCTCGCAATTTTAAGAAATCGGTTCCTTACTGCGGTTGAAATACGGCAGCGGGTACAAACGGCCAGAGGGGTCAACGAAAGTGAGCAGACAATAAGAAGGAGGATCAAGGAACAGGATCTGCGCATTCAAAGGCCAGCTCGAGGTCCAGAACTGCTCCGGCACCATCGCGTAGCTCCACTTTGGTTCGCTCGCGAACACGCAAATTGGACTCGCGAGTAACGGAGTAAAGTTCTGTGGACTGACGAATGCAGAGTGGCCATAAGAGCTCCAGATGGCCGCGAACGTGTGAGGAAGGCCCGGGGAGAGGTTTCTGCCAATCACTACCAGACAAAACGTCAATATCTATGTTGGATCAGTTTTGTTTTGGGCAGAAATTTGTTCAAACGCATGTACAGAGTTGGCTGTAGCTGCTGGTTGTCTAACGGCAGTACGATACATTGAAGAGGTCCTCCAGGAACATGTTTAACCATTCGTGGGATGCATCGGAAGCGAAGATTTCAACTTAATGCAAGATAATGCCCGACCCCATACAACACTTTGCGTGGACGATTACCTTTCGGATGTGAAAATTACAAAATTGGAGTGGCTGGCACAAAACACATACATGAATCCCATAGAACATGTCTGGCATATGCTTAAAAGACGCATCCGATCCAGTCCCAACCCTCCAGAGACCATCAGTCAATTAAAAACTGCTGTGGGAAGAAATACCCCAGATGGACATTAAAAACATAATCCATGGCATGTCTGATCGCATGCTGGTGGACATCAGGGCCATAGCTGGAAATACCCGCTATAAGTTTTGAGCTTAATTCTGTAAATTTAATTCAAAAACATTTTTTGAAACTTAGAGCTTAATGTATTTTTTGTAATTTTGTAGAATTTTAATAAAGTTTACTTACTTTTTTGTTAATTAATCATTCGCATTTAAGATTTAAATAAACATTTAAGTTTTACAACGAAGAAAACTCCCAGTTTTATGTTTAATTTTGATAATAAACCACATAACGCGCTTGGGCCACATTCCGTGCCGCTGAGTGTACATTGAATATAAAAAATAAACCTTATTACAGTTTTAGTTCATTAATAAATTATCAATCAATATTAATCAATACAAACTTCTCGAGCTCCTTGCCTTAAGAGTATTGGAAGTTCTTTGTTAACATTTCACTTATGTCATTGCAGACCCAACTAAAATATTGTTCATGCGTCAAACAGGATGGCGGACTCGCCGCCGGTGCAGCAGCTGGATGCCACGCAACACCGGCCTGTTACAAAGGAACCGTTTGTTTTGCCCGATGACTACGTGTCGTTGGGCCCGCGAATAATGCCCATCGAACGGTATTACGACTTGTCGGTGTTTGAACAACAGAACTTGTTGGAGGACATGCAACGGTAAGTTCGTGTTCTTCCTGATGGTTATGGGGATGGGTCTACGTTTCACCCTGTTAAGTGCCTCCACCATATATAAGCCGCTCATTCCGTAACACGGTGTATACAGGGTATTTGGTGCATCATTTGCTACATCAAAATGACAGATATGAGAAGTCATTAGCTATCTCTTTACGCCCAATAACTCATACTTTGTCCCGTGACCCCCGGCATAAGTGTGGAAGGGAAACACCGGGGTGGTTCTTAGTCGGTAAGAGTCTGACAGACCCCGCTTTCCCAAGGACGGTGGGCATCTATCAGGATTTTCCCAAAAAACTTAACCAGGATGGCAATCTCTTTTATAGCAGTTGTTATTTGTTTCGAGCTTATTGTTTACCCAAAAACACGGTTTTATCCCCAATATGGAATAGCTCGGTGTGCGCCCCGATACACAAAAATTAGTGAATTAGTGACGTTATTAAGAGTTTTTTTTTTTGACAAATTGCCTACCGTTGGAAAGGGGACAGACTAGAGAATTTAAAAAAAAAGCTTAGTCCCGGATCGCTTTTTGCTTTTTTATTAAAAATAATTTAAAGTTGAAGTTTAAACTTATTTTTCCTTTACAAAAACTTTACAAGTTAATACAAAGGAAAGTAAACGTTATTAGCAAGTAATTTTGAATTTTACAGAAATATACGGCAGTACACGTAAAAATAAAATAAAATTTGAAGGCTACAACTTTTTTTGAAAATTTAAACCTAAATGCTGAGCTTTGGAATTAATCTAGATTAAAATTAAAAAGTTGTTATAATTAAACCCGTGTAACAAAGTGTGAGTTATTGGGCGTGAACAGATAGCTAATTACCTCTCCTATCGGTCATTTCGATTTGGCAAACGATGCACCAAACACTCTGGATTTATACTTTCATGTGATCTGTGGTTTTAGACTAACTCTCTAATGGCCGATTTTAGGTTATCAGAACGTTAAATACATTGAATATAATAAACCTCGTTACAGTTTTAGTTCATTAATAAATCATCAATCAATATTAATCAATAGGGGGGAGGAACCAGTAAGTTCGTGTTCTTCCTGATGTTTGCATCATCGTCATTGATCCTTGTGTGCCGTGTCTGTGTATTAGTCCTATTCATGTTGTGTGTGTGTTGACATGCCAATGTCAGTACGAGATTTATTTTTTACCGAAACTTATATTATTAGTAGGGGAGCCCAAGTGGAGATTTTGGGATTTACGCAAGTGCGGCAGATTAATATAGGGGTGAGTCTACGTTGCATCCTGTTAAGTACCTCCACCATATACATATAAGACCTGTATACATGTATAGGGCCGCACGTCTAGGGCATGGGTCAGCCCGATAAGAACATCCAGCTGAACTGTCTGTATGTTAA
The DNA here is from genome assembly GCA_949774945.1 of Hoplodrina ambigua. Classification (NCBI taxonomy): domain Eukaryota; kingdom Metazoa; phylum Arthropoda; class Insecta; order Lepidoptera; family Noctuidae; genus Hoplodrina; species Hoplodrina ambigua. Next base: position 5,770,294 of record OX458963.1, read on the forward strand.
TGCGACGCGCTCGAGTATTTGAATGTCATATATTTTTTTTCTCTTTTTCAGCCCCTTTGTACCGCCACCCCCACCATGCAAACTAGCATATTAATATTCCCCCGTTATTAGAAACACGTGGGGCGTGTACACTATTAATATCTGACACGTTCGAGTATTCAAATTCAAGGTTTTTTTTGCATTTTTAAATTTCTACATGCACCATATATGGGCATACATCTCATTACCTTTTTTCTTTTTAGCATCTAATCTTTACAATCCAAAAGGTCCCTACCACGCTCGAGTAAATCCACATTTAGCATCTTGGCCTCCCCAACTAAGAGGAAAATATAAAAGTTTAATCCTTAATAATGCGGATACCTTTGTAAGCAGTTCTTTACAATATATTATGTAGGTGAAGGTAAACAAAAAATATCCTTAGACTGTTATAATTTCACTTTTAAGAGATCGTCATTCATTTTTGAGAAAATCTTGATAACCTTTACAGGGACGACGGACGTCGAGAGACGACATCCGGCCACCGTTAGCGCAGTCTTGCGGACGGCGAGTAATGAGTAGCTCGCTGTCCGATCAAGGACCAGGCCCGGGTCGACGGCGCGTTCTGTTACACGCGCGCCTCAAAGAGCTAGGTCAGCACAGGGACGGGCCCCAACAGAAGGAACAGGGTGTCTGACAGTCACTTCCGCCCCACACAGGGCGGAAGGACTCATTTGATGATTTTTACCAGCTTAAACAAAAAGGGTGACCCAGGCAAGCACGGCTATTTAAATTTAGTTACTTTTAATGTCACATTAGTAATAGTATATATACGAAGTATCGTATTCCATCGTTAAAAACAACTGTCTGTCTAATCATCTCCCAAAATTGCCAAAACTTAGTTCAAAGGGACGCTGCCAGGGGTACGGCCTCGTTGGTATAGTGGTAGCAAAGCGCGACTGATGAGCGTGAGGTCTTAAGTTCGATTTCCAGGTCGTGCAAAATGTTTTTGGGTTTTTCCATGAGGAATTTCTCAGTAGCAGCCGCGAAATCTAGATTTGTGCCCGATTGAACATACTTAAACATACCTGGCGAATTATGGGTGTACTAATGGGTACACCTCTGTCTAACCCTTTGGGGATTATAGGCGTGATGTTATATTGTTAGTGCAAAGGGAAAAATGTTATCAGCTCTTTAAAATAATACAAATAACTAGTATTTTACTGGACATTCGGTGCAGTTGAAGCTCAAAAGGAGAAAATCAACATAATCGGATGCAAGGGAGAACATCCCAAAAAAAATATTAAATCGTCTTGCTCCTTAACCACAAAAAAAAATAGAATATAAATTATGAGGGTTATACTATGGATAGTCCAAAAAGAAAGGCTTTCAAAATTTTCTTTAGGACGTCCTTATCTGGGAAACCCTCTATAATATTATTACTCTATCGAAATTAGACTGGTCAATGTTATGGCACATTATCCCAGCACCGCAACGGCACCGCTCCAAACCAACAATTTACTTATCATTCAAATTAGAGCATTAAATTGTGTATCGTATAATATTAAAGGCAACGGCGAGCAGTCAGCGCGCTTACCGCTACCATAAAACACGACTCGCCGTCCGCGCATTGCAAGCGAGCGGACCGCGTGCGGACAGCGCACCTCCTCCGAGTTACTAGCAAGACGACGTCGTTATTATGAAAACGTGCAAGTCGAACACGAATGCCATATAACAATTGTGTTCGCGGTAACAGCAAGCTTGCGCCTAGCGGGTGGCGCGCGGTCTGCGAGCTTGCGCATCACGGACGACGCGTAGTTAACACGCTGGCGGCTAGCCGTAACCTAAATTTGAGGCAACGCGCGACGCCATGCTGCAGCTGTGCAGTTGCGATGCTGGGATAATGTGCCCTGTATTCGTGTAAATGTATACAACTTTAATGAACATAATTTAATGTTAGACTATTAGATATTCTAGGCACATTACACGTCTTTTAATCCCAGCAACAATAGATGGCACGCTTGCATAAAAAAAATGTGCTGTGATTTGATGCTGGTATTGATAATAGCAATTGTATTACTGTCAATAAGGTCCAATATTTGTAAACATGTGAACACTATGTACATATTTTTAAACTTTACATTCTTAATTTATAATTATTTTTAAGTGTTATGATTCAATAGTTTTTGTATAATTAATTGCATTCACGAGTACGGATGTAGGTACCTATTCTTCTCCATACAAAACTATCTTTTCGAAGGGGCAACTAGATTCAATTCATTTTTCTTTTGTATGTGAAGTTCAAAGTAAGAGTCAAAAATGCCCCAAACGGGGCATTCAAAACAAAAGGAGTGTGTTTTTTGTGCACAACGCCTGCCCTCGTACAACCTACGTCCAGTAGTCACCTGACTTGGCGTTTTTAGACTTTCATCTTTGCACCTCCTTGAAGGCACACAATGTGTGGAATTAAATTATCATCCGAAAAGCAGATGCATAAAGAATTTCTGCAGAGGGAGATATGGTGATTATGCTGTCACGCTCACGCACCACTCCCGCGCTCCCGCGAGAGAAGTTATTGATGCCTTAATTGTTTTTACTACTTAGAAATAAAATGGTCTGCCCAAACCTACTGAGTCTCGTAAAGTTTCGTGCTCCAACTCGAATTCCGCGAAATCCTATCACACCACTACACCCTCCTTTGCGCAGAACGGTCCTAGATGGTAACTCACCGATAGCACGCCTGTGTAAAATCTTAAATAGTTGCAGTGATCTTACTGAATTATTTTATAAAATAATTCTCGAGCACTATTCTCACAACGAATGATCTCACAACTTGGAGTTCTTTTTAGTAATTTTAATGTTTTTTAAAGTTTTATGGTTATTAGTTAATATTTTTTAATATATACATTAATAAATGTTAATGTTTTCAATTTGTTTATTTGAATTATTGAAATGAAACTATAGTTATTATTGCTGCGTTAAGTTACGGTGGAATTATTATTGTCTATGTATTAATCAACCATTGTTGAATACTAATAAATTATAATTAAATTTATTGCGATAGACACTATGTAACACCATAAATGGCGCATGTTGTGTTGGCCTGTAAGTGATTGTTGCACTTATAAATGTACTACTTACTAAGAAATTTATTTTAAGGTGGAAGCTCCAAGGTAGCCCTCGAAATTCAATTAATTAAACCATGGAATTATTGAATTATAACCATTAAAATCAGTATAATAGTCCGGTCAAATTAGACCAAAAAATAGGGGTGAGGTTACAATAATTCACACCCAGCTGAAAATTGGTAGGATTGTTTAGAACAACATCATAAATGAAACCCAAAAAGTCCTCATCGATCCGACCCCTGGTTTTCTTTTTATTAGGGGTCAAATGGGTTTTTCGAGATTTTTAGCAAACCGGTAAGTTTTATCATAAAATTACTTCAGACATAAATTGTAGTTCAAATAATTGTCTATAAAAATGGATAGTCGCTTTTTTCCTAAGTGCCACTGTTCCCGAGATATTATGACGATTCAAAAAGTAGGAAGAGTTGTAATCGTCATAATACGTACTATAGTGAAACGGTGTACTTAACGCGTTTTTTTTTTAACTTGGTTGCCCTGGTAGGCCTATTCCACGGACATTGGCAAGGGTTGAAAATGATTACCCCCCACCCCCATGGGAAAAAGGCGTGAGTTTATGTATGTATGTTAAATGGTTATAATTCTGAAAATACATACTTCTTATGCCCCCGGCAATCATACTTTACTTGCAAATTGCAAAAAATGTAAGAAAAATTGAATTTCGCGGGCTACCGTGGAGCTTGATTCTCCTTAAATGTACTGTGTATACAATTGTTGGCTAACCTTAATAAATAAATATTTAGATAGATAAATGTTTACCGTATCTTTCAATGTAATTTGTTACATTATAATTACCTAAAATGAGCTCATAAAAACATTTACATTCACATTACGATGAGCTACTGCCATCTGTTTGCTTCGTGATGTATCCTATACCTACGAATGCGCACGGAAGGTTGTTTTCAATACATACAATTGGCAACGGGCGCCCTAGATGGCGTTATTAACAATAAAAGGAAAATGCCAATTTAGTTCTCTATTTCGCCACGTTTATTTCGATCCATATGAAGTAGGCACAAGTACACAGCAGAGTGCTGGGAACTCAAGAATATGACCAAATCAATAATGAATACCTCAATATTTAAAATGAAGCAAGTAACGCTTTAGCACTTTATACTAGTCCCTCCCAACGTTGTTTTAAAATATTTTGTTGTACTCTACTCTAATTAGTTTGTATGTTTTTACTTCTAACAATGTTTCTTGTATCTGTAAGTTTAATGTTTTAAGAATTTCCACTGTATTATTCAGAACCTTGACTTAATTCTCGAATGAAAATGAAACAGAAGTAAATTCTGAACATACCTATTTACTTCTGTATCAGACAAGTTTTTTTTTTAAGTGATGCTTCTATGTTTTTGTTTACAATGCTGTAAGTTAGAGGAGCTTCAACATTTGAGCAATGATGTGACAATTTGAAAAATGTCTATATTATAATATTGTGTTATGAGTAGAGATGAGATATAATAAAATTAAAGAAACGCGCCAAGCCAAGCACATGACGCACTACTTTAGCGGGAATTGGGGCAATATAGAAGAACACTGTCGTGCTCTGGCCTAATCAATAATATATTTTCAAATAGTGTATGTCAAACCCATACATTTACATAATGACCTTATACCCTTATCGTCGTAGGTACATAATATACGAAATAATGCATTCCTATGGCTTCGCCGCCCTCTCGGGTAAGATAAAAGGTTAATTACTCAAGTCCCACGTAATGAGACACAATTGATTTTCTATTGTTCTGTCATATCGGTAAGTAAGCCCGAGCGTGACCGGTTAAAAAAAGGAATGTTAAAATAATAAAAATATGGAATATAATATATCATTAATTCAAGATTTAGATTTCTAGGTTGAGATAAACTACTACTGGAAAGCTCATGGAAACTTGGCATTTTATATTAGCAAAGCGTTTCTTTTTAATCATTACTATTGTATTTGATAAGACACACAAGTAGGTATATGGTAAAATATTAAAAATGTTGTATGTGTAATTTTGTGTTAGTTTACTTTAAGCATAGATATAAATATTTTATTAAAACCATGTTAAAAGTGACTCAATTTAATTAAAAATATGTGTTGTAATAAAAACATATTATTTACCTTTTTAGATCACAGAGGATGGATTTCGAAAAAAAAAGTTTATTTCCTATACGACCGGCTTCCGTACGTTTTGGTTAGGTACTGTTTTATTTTGTTACTGTGATAAGTGAGAATTCTCACTTGCCACAGTAACGAAATAAAATTCACATTACTCATAGGCATTGAATAATTGTCAAAAACTCGTTTAAGTTAATACTTACCGGACAACTATTAGATTACCGAATAACGACATATTTTTATAAAAAAAATAACAATATCAGTAGTCATATTTTCCGTTTTCTTTTTAGACCTTTATCGTAGATATAATCAACGATCACTGATGTCATGGCGACATCTTATTACGTCACCTCGGTATAACCGCTATTATACAGTACAGTGAGTGGCCATTAAGTAGCCTTTGGTGAGTGGTTAAAACCACATGCAGTTAACAAGACGTGACGCTGTGTTTTTGCCGAGTTATTAGTAATATAATTCGACTTTAGTCAAAATAAGATAAAGTGAAACCAACAAGATAATTATAAATGGTTTCTAAAATGCTTACCTGCATGCGTCCGACAGCTTGCCAACCTGAGTAGGTAACATCGGCAGTTCATTCTTGTGAAGTCATTCGAGCAACATTCTCCACGACAAGTCTTGGAAGAGGAAGATTGCTGTTTTAACTGCCACTTACCTGAAGACAACAAGAGATTTTACGTTGAGTTTGCATTCTAGAGTTACAGACCTTTAATACGCAAATTAATTGGGATTTTGATCCAGAATTGTTGTTAATGGCATTTATAACACCTGTATTGTGTTTGTACATTTTTACTATTCTTGGATCTGGGAATACTGGAAGAGCTGAGCAAATTGAGGTCAAAATTGAACCATACTAGAAATTATTTAAGATTTTCAATGATTAGGTCATTTAGTTAGATTGAGTTGAACTGATCATTGGTAACATTGATTATTAACAATTTATGTTTCGAATTTATTTGCCAGTTATTTATGCTGATTGGTTAGTGGTAGCTAAAGCTTGTATGAAAAAATAATGATTATAGCCAGCCATTATATACCAGCTATAGCATTGCTGTATTAAAAATAGGTACAATAGCCACATACTTATTTCTAAAAGTAATCGGCGGCATAAATTACTGCCGTTTACTTTTATAATCTCACATAGAACACAGTAGCCGAGTGCAATTAGTCCTAAAATACCTCTCAACTGGACTATCGTTTATAGTTCACGGATTTTCATAGGACTTTCTTTGTTATGTTAAAAAGAGGTGAGAAAAAGCAAAATAATAAAAAAAAACACTCTAAAAATAAGTTTTTTTTTTATAGTCATGTAGTGTATCTAAATAAAAGGCTCGAGAAGACAATTTACGGTTTAATTTCAGAAATAAAACACGATAAAACAGACAGTAAATAAAAAAATATACATAGTATGTCGTGATGCCCCAGTGGTGTAGGCGCCCGCCTCTCATGCATGAGGTTGAGGGTCTATACCGGGCAAGTACCAATATGACATTTTCAATTAATAATAAGTACTAGTACTTTCAAAATTTAACTTTTATATCACGACTATTGACTTCCATGTAGAAAACATCGTGAAGAAACCTGAACTTGCATAATAACATAAGTCTCAAGTCGCCAATCCACCTTGAGCAAGCGTGGTGATCAATGCTCGTGCCTTCTTTGTAGGAGAAGAGGCCTTTGGCCCACATTGGGACAATAACAGGCCGGTATTTAATGGGGGACAACGGCGTCAAATTATTACATTTAAATCCTGATAATATAGCTCCTATATGTATAGCGCGTGCGGATATATTCAATGAAATCGAATCATAGTAGGTACCTAGGTATTAATTTGTATCGACAGCCCACTACGCATACCTTCCATCTTTTTACCACGACGTCGTTTGTCTTTGCCAGGTTCAGCGCAAAACTCATAAATTATAGTGCAGCAAGCTTATTTAGCCGGTGACGGTGTCGCATATGGTGATCAAGAAAATTGCAGTATTTTTCATATTTCTTAGCGATTTCTATAATACCAATTAAAGTCTTGGGGCCAGGTAAGTGTGCTAACGTAGCTCTTAAACTGGTTTGTTCCTAAGCCAGGCCATAATGGGGTGACATTCATAACGTTTCCATAATACCAAGATACCATAAGCAAGCAAGAGGTGCATTGTTAACTAAGACGACTCAGTGTTATGATCTGAATTTGCAATTATTATCATCCAATTAAAGAACTTCAAAGCCTATTGCGACACCTATACAGGTCCATGTGTACTACGTAGTCAGCTAGCTAGTGCAAGGCGCATCCTTTATTCTGTTGCTTGTTGAAATCTACAGATGGAGCCACTACAATTGGACTGGCGGACACGTCCAAAACAAATCACTGTGATAAAATATAGAAGGTCTGATCATAACGAGGATTCTCTTGGACTGTTATCCCAAAGTAGCCAGGCCTATGTTATTTAGCATGACTAAAATTGAGAGAATAAATAGAGTAAATCGTAATCAATAATGTTTTGCTAGTTTCTATTATAAAACACCAACGTCCAACATACGTTATTGCCAGCCATTTTAATAGCCTAAACTCTAAAGCTCTGTCTGTCTGATCGAAGTTGTAACCCACGGAAAGCGTCTAACATTAACGACTAATGACTTGGAACAGTATCTTGTAAAACGTTACATACGTACACACTCAACGTCAAAAAAATCGTACTTCCCAAAATGTTGTTTAGTCCTCTGAGACTAAACAACATTTTTCGATTGAAATTAGTTTTAATTGTATAGTCCTATAACTGCCTAAAACAAATTATCATTAAATTTTAGAAACAATAATATTGCCTTGCAAAAGTGACGTTGAATTTTGATATTGCCCCGAGACGACCTTGCTGCGCTAGCTAATTATAAAGTAATTAAAATGAATGTAGACAATGAGGCATTTTAGTATACATATATATTTTTAAATGTCTCATTGAATTGATTCTAGAAGTTTTGAATTAATAATGTTTATTGTTTCTTTCTCAGTTAATCGGTTTTTTAATCCCTTTACTAAACAAAACAAAAATTATGATTGACAATAACGTAAGTGAGTTAAGGTATCATTTGTACCTGAGACCTGAAAAGGGATCCAGTATTGGAACTGGGAAGTACTCATACCTTCTTAACATGTACATACCTTCTCATATACTTCTCATATAAATATTATCAAAATGTCCGTCATGCTAGATTGACATAAGTCTGGCTAGTCTGGTATCGTGGACCATCATAAATATTCATCGTTAATAGACTATGGCGTAGGGACAATCACGTCGTTAACCACTTTTCACCCTTATGCTAATAGTGATAAGGTTAAAAGTGATAAACGCCATTTGTCCTCAGTTGTAGGTTTCTATTTTTTTATATGTTTGAAATGCGTTCATTTGGAAGTGGCGGGGCGCACAATAAGGTCACCTATTGTGCGCACGGATTCTTTAAAAGACTGAAAATTAAGCAACGCTACTACTAGTGAAAATGCATACTAAATACATTTAACAAAAAACTAAGCAAGAGCACAATTGCGTAACGAAGTAGATAATGTTTCAGGTATTATGATACATCCAACATTACATGACAAACTCTTGTGCTGTAGCTGCTGTTAGAAATGTATTCTTGTCGCTATTATTGTAATGTAAGCATGTAACAAATAAAATTTATGTTATGAATTTGTATTAGCTTAGAAGTATATTTTTATGTGTTGATTGTTTTATTTTTTAAAGATCTTTCTTAATATGGGCTATGTGGTACCTACCTAATATATATTTTTCATATATGTGTTAGGTACCTACACCTAAAGGTACGGCCACACCATCGCGTTCAACATGCGTCGGATTCCTAATTATTCTAAAAGCGCATAGCAGTGCATTTTCATATGATATTGAATAAAACACACACAGACATTAACATAAGGTGCAAAGACGTACCTACCTACTACTACTATCAATGCAGACATCGAGCGACTGTTTTTCCAAGATCCGACCGTGAAAAAACAGGTGCTTGAAATCTGCAATGCAAGTGTTGCTTCTTGCTTTATGACACTTATACAAAGTGTATTATTACTGGAAGTAGTTTAGTACTGCCACCGAGTTAGTTGCAAAGCCATGCAGCTGGCTGCAAAGGTGATTACCCCCGACACTCAGCGTAGGATACAAAGAGTATTGGTCAATATGGGCGTAAGGAACTATACACACAATACTGTACAATATACATTGAAATAATTTTCATTTTTTATTATTGTAACTAGCACCAAGGACGCTGGAAAACAGAGCTAATAAGAAATGCAGCTCTTCTACATTACTGTACCGGTTTACCAGGCATAAGGCCAGTGAGAACTCGTGCCCATATCTTTTCCGTCTTTTAGCCGACGTCAAAGACAGGAGAATTCAAGTTATGTTTTTTATTGTCTGTTTATACAACGATTATTTAGTCCAGTTGATTGTTTATTCCTGATGTTGAGGCGCCCGCCTCTCATGCATGAGGTTTTGGGTTTGAATCGAGGCAAGTACCAATGTGACTGTTTCAATTCATCTGGGGGCACGGTAGTGCCCCCGCCAAGACGATATATATTTTCTATAAGTTTATTTCAGACAACGCTGACATCAATCCGTGCCTCGTAAAGCACGTTAAGCCGTTGGTCCTGGCTGTCATACGTGGATCTTTGACAGTCGTTACAAGTAGTCAGAAATCCGAAAGTCTGACAACCAGTCTTACCAAGGGTTATCGTATTACCCAGTTACTTAGTTGTGAAGGTTAGATAGGCAGTCGCTTCAAGAAAAATACTGGTATTCAGATGCATCCGGTGAGACTGGAAGCCGACCCCAACATAGTTGTGGAAAGGCTAGGCTTGATAATGATGATGAGATAAATACATATACACGGTTACTTTTAAGTCGTCCTGGAACCGAAAGCCATAAACTCGAAACGATTGGGACCATTTTTTTTCAAAAAGTAACAATAGCAACAATCATCTGTTTAGTACACTTTGACGAACATAAATGTAGTGAACAGCTGATTTTTTTTATTGTTACTTTTTGAAAAAAATGGTCCCAATCGTTTCGAGTTTGATGATCGAGTTATGGCTTTCGGTTCCAGGACGACCTAAAAGTAACCGTGTATACAATGATTTCTCTGTGATTTCTGGACCAATTTGCGAAGTTAGTACTATGTGAAGGGGTATCCTCCTGAAGTGGTCCCGCATTAATTTCGTGAAGATCTGAAGCACATCTTCGGAGATAAACAATGGAACTCCTAAGTAAGTAAAAGTACCTACAGGTATTTGTTATTTGGTTAGAAGATCATTTCTGGTTACATATCTACCCGTGATTAGTGAAGTTCATCCAAATATGAACTTCGTGGTACCTACATGGTAATCATGAACTTTGAAAATACCCTCATTGATTAACAGCACAAACAGTAAAAGGGGGATTGTGCGGAAGATGAAACACATTGGCTCATAAGGATGTTGAGTGTTACCATTTCCTAAAGGATTTGGATGATAGGAAGTAGGTACTAAAAAGTGAAAAATATACACTTTAAATAAAATCAACCGCCTTTTATAACTACAAAAAGAAAAATAAGTTTAATTTTGGAAGTCCGTGGCAATACATAACAAGAAACACAACCAAAGCCGCCGACTTCCGAAACTATTTATTAAGTTATTTTCACTTTCTAGTTTTTAAAAGGCGGTATCGTCTGTTTTGTAAAAATGTTTTTAGTACCTAGGGTTAGGAAAATATTATGAACCATTTATTGCTCGAAACTATTTTTTTTTACTATTTATATATATTTTTTGGTAAATTTATTACAGTAAAAAAAATATATAATATGTTCATATATTTAAAAAAAAAACTAATTTGTTGAATTTTTTTTTTAATTTAACACTCAACGTCAAAAAAACGCTTCTCCCAAAATTGTTGCTTCGTCTCAGAGTATGCATAATAATTTGAAATTAGTTTCAATTGAATAATCTTTTACCTACCTTGATATGTACCTACCTATATTTTAGAGACAATAATGGCGTCTCATAAAATTGTCCTGAAGCACACTTGTTCCGCTAGCCCAAAGAGGTAGCATTAAAGTATTGTTAAATATAGATTTAAACCGCTCAAGGCCTGGCCGTCATACCGGTATGTCAGAACAATAGAAAATCAATGGTCTCGTGAATCGTTTATTTTTTATTTTTCAAAAATTAATTTTATTTGGGTTTACTTTTCCTTATTCAGTTAATCTGTATTTTATTATTATTTTAAAAGGTATTTTTGCAACGAAAGGTGCGATTTCTATGACGTCAAGTGTATATTATAATGACTAATTACTATATTCACAAAATATTTATGCATTTAATAATCAAAACTCTAGGTTTGTCAAAATTTTATAATTAGGTATATATTTTTTTTGTTTTTGTACTTTTTCCTTTAGTTACATTAGTGCCTTAGAAGGCGAAATACATGAACTATTATTTAGGTATGGAATACCTACTATACATTACAAGATTTTGTTTCTGTTGGTTTTACGCCCAGCCCCCATAGAAAAACGTTCAAGGTCCTTTTGATAAAAAATAAGACAACAATTGCATTGCATTCAAGTTATTTTATTGACAATAAATTTAATACAGTGGTTAGTAATTGGAATTAAAATCAGGAACAAATAGGTAGCGCTAGCTGTTTTTGCCATTTGTACACCGGGATAAAATAAACTTACGAAAACATTATTTTTTAATATAGCATTGCAAATCAAAAGAGCGTATCATGTAACTTTTATTCACATCGACATAAGGTTTAACTTATTTATGCACGCTTCTGAAATGCAACCATTCAACAACTTCCTGGTGTGCAAATGGCTGGGTCGTCAAAACATTTATTATTTACTAGAGACCCGCCCAGGCTTCGCACGAGTGCGATAAAGATACATTAAGCTTCCTCTTGAATCATTCTTTGATTAAAATTCGTTAAGTTGTTTAAAAAATCTAAGCGTACAGACAGCTGGAAGCGACTTTGCTTTATACTGTAAAGATTAAATAAACAATGAATGATTCGAAAAACCACTAATCTAAGCTTAGTTTCTAAAAGCCTAAGTAGTCGATGCCGCCACATGTCTATCGGTCGTTTTGACAGCCCCGCGCGATGATACGACATCTAGTGGTGCTGACATAAACACTCACTACTATGAAAATGGCGGCAGACTTCTACGTCCGCCGCAGTGATGAGATTCATTGTCATGCAGCGCCACGGCCTAATTTTGTCCACAGAAATATATTCTAACCACAAAGGTGAGGCTAAACGAAAGTCATTTAGGTGCGCAACATGAGTTGCAAAATTTGAGCTCGAATGAGATTGAACAAATAGTGACAGACTACCCTTTTTGCGAGGATTGCTCAAATCGAATTTTTATCTAAGACAGAATGCAGCGCAAATAACATGACTCATAAAATTATTCTCGTTTAGTTTCATCTTCATGCAGCGGCACCGCTTCCTTGCTAAAACCAAGCTTTACACATTATCTTAATTAGTTATACCATTCGCTTTAGCTTGCAAATTCCAGCATGTTAGTAGATAATATTACTAAGCCTATCACACGTTCAGGCGGCCCGGCAGTGCATTTATGGGAGAAATTCACAGGTAAGTAGTACGTGTTTTGACGCTTTGTTGCAGCGCTTATTGATACAAAAATGACTGCAGCGCTGTATATGCTGCGGACTACCCGTCGCCGGTCTCCTGGCTGTCTGAACGTGAGAAAGGGACTAAAAGCTATAACAGATTAATTACGACTAAGGTAAGTAATTAATAATTTACATAGTTAGGATAATATATACATAAAGGTCATTAAAGGTGAGTATGCACAAAAATACATAAAATAAAATTGGTGGTGTACTGAGTCAGGTTACTTTATTATTTACAACATTCGCAATATATGCAGTTTACCTTCACGTCAAATTTGAGGAATGAACAAACATCGTACGCTTAATAATAACAACAGAGAATGAATATAATGCGGCACGCCAATACTTAGTCCCAAAGAAATGTCTCGTTTCGATTGATTACACAATATTATGTGCCACTTTCTCGTGAACTACAAGCTAAACTCACTTTTCTTCCACTTTTGCTATTACAAACAGTTAAATTGCAAGTTAAAAACAATTTTATGAACTTCTTTGAAACTCAAAATAGATTGACGTGTGAATACTACTACAACTGTGCTATTACTGAAGGTTACGAAGTACGGAGCGCGTTGTGGCGACTCGTGTATTTTCTTTCTCGCTCTCACTCTAGTAAAGTAGATTGTTTCTTATTCAGTCTTGCGTACTAGGGGGAGTCTCCGTAGCCGGCTAAACTCTTGGCTGCTTTACGCAGTTCATTTTGTGAAGCGATCACAATTTTTGAGTTTTATTTAATTGTGTGGTTCACTATACCGCACCATAAAGAATTAGAAGAAGAAATTAAACACACATTCAATAAAAGGATGGTGTACTGACACTTATTCACATTACGCGGATCACCCCTGAGTACCTCTCAGGAAAACTTAAAATGAGGGTCAGGTCGTTAACCCCGTGGTGGCACGGACAGAACTAAAGTACCTTTAGGGTAAAATTTCAGCACAAGCTTTTTTTTCTTTTAAATACCTACCTACGTAAAAATTAAGTAAATCTTTATATTTTAGTTAAAACGCCTTGGTAAGATTTTAATAAAACTGTTATAAAATGTTATTATTTCTTTCTTTGAGTTCTTATCTTTGACAGAATAATATATAGTTTGACAGAGGAGGGTGGGCAAGTGTATGACAATATAACGTTTTAGAAAGTAATCCATGGGGATAATAATATATGATTACAGCGAGGGCAAAGCGAAAAATCATAACTTAAAAAAAAAAAACAAATCATCTCCTAAAATGGGTAATATGTACAATTAGATATCGATGCGATGCGATGATATTCAGCTCAATCACTCATTGGGAAGTGGCTCAAATATAGTTTTATGTTGTTTAATTTTATGGCATCAGATTTCTTTACTAGAGGTTTAAGTGGGATGATATTTTGATTGATATTTTCTTGTTCATAACTTTTATTATCACGTTGTTCTCCGCTCAAGCGGAGCGGAGTTATATAATTTTACTCTTAGGCGTGACGTTATTAAGAATCTGGCTATCATATACGAAAAGATTTTTGCCAATTCGACTGGCAGTTCCAGAGATAGACGCGTTTAAATTAACAAACGAGCAAAAAAAATAAGCTCTTCAGCTTTACTATATTAGTTTAAATAGATTATTGAGGCCACAGATTTTTTTTTTGCATAATTACGCGTTTTTTTTGCATAATTACGCGTTCTTTTTTTAATTTTACTGATAATATTTATCTGTAAAAAACCGTAGAATTAGGTAATACAATTGAATAAGAATAATTTACTTTAAAATTGCTTTGGAAGTCTTGAGCATTGCGGAGGATATAAATGGCTTTCTCAACATGCGCTAGTGTACTAGGTTACCAGAGTTGTAAAGGAGATATACTGTACTGAGTCAGTCAGTCGCTGCTCTGACTTTCTGGGGTAGCTGGGTTGGGGTGAGTAGCCTTGTCTCGCTCTCACGATTTCCAACTACACTAAAGTAGACTCAGTGAGCAGACCGTAACATAAATATAAATTCTACCCCTAGTTGGAAAAAGACTGCACACATTTATGTATAAGTCTGTACGAGTAAACTGTTGAAAGAGCAGGTCAGGGCACTCCACCCCTCGGTTCATTTTCAAATACTAAACACACATGACACATCTATTGTTTATTGCAACCGAGCATGCTATTAGTTGCGTACACAATTACACATACAAGTTAAACGCCAACGTCATCTATTGGTACATTTATTTTTATTCAATATTTATTTTCAATACTTGTACGTACGTTACAGAAATTACATTTAATTAAATTTAATAATTAATTCAATTAGGTTTATCACTTATAGTTAAATAAATATAAATCAATAACATTAATATTCAAATCAGTACAGCTGCATATTAACAACAGTAATTGTTCATGCCTTGGTGGCCAAGTTGGCAACTCAAAAAACATTGCGCTAGTGTTATAAGCATTTTACGCAGGTCCATGATTGCTACGAGCCTACGACGTAGTTGTTACAACATAATTATAATAAGTTTGACCTTTGCGTAGGTACCTACTGTAAAGCTGTCCGTAGGCGTATCTACGCTATTGTGTCATGCCTTCGAGTAGTTTCGACGATATCACGCTTTGAGCGGACTTCACTTTCTAGGGCACGCGTGCACGTGCTACCTATAACATCACAGGATATAATTAAAAATGGATCAAGTACAAGTCATAGTGTAGTTGCCAGATGGATATATTTTCCACAGTACAAAAAAAAACTCTCAAACGTTTTGTCCAGCTGTTGTTGCTCTAGCGTCTTTTATAACCGACCCGTTAAGGGTTACAGTCCAGTCCTATTAGGGGTTACACCTCGGAATAAAAAATAATAAGCTGGAAACTCGTATACACCTTCATTTTAGCGTCCAAAAAGTTGTGTCAAAAGTCTCAAAAATTTGTGTCGGTGTCAAAGTTATTCAGGCGGTTTCCCATGTTTATCTAGATTTGTGTAGCTCCAATAACAATAAAGAAAATTGTAGAGCATAACATTTGCGAAAAATTAATATTTTTTTTTTCACGTTTATCGATTATGTTATTGTAATGTATCCATTATATTCATTACAAAAAAAAATAGTTTTCCCGTTTTCTGGATTGTGTTTTGAGCATTTTTTTTATATTTTGAAATATGTAGTTAAATATAACCCTTTTTCAAACCATCATTCAATTTATTACAACCCACCCCAGAAACCTCCTACTTAAGCACTACAAAATAAAATAAAATAATAATATAGTTAGAATGAAATAAATAATATAGGTACATTTTACTTGCTTTGTTTTTGCTTAATTCAAGCAAAACTTCGTCCACGACCTTCTCTCCCGGTCTTACCTTATTCATTCAAAGTCAAAGTCAAAGTCAAAACATTTATTTCAATTACACAATTTACAGGCACTTTTTAATCGTCAAGATTTCGGTCAGTTAGTCCGAAAGCTGAAGCTAGTTGCTCGTTCCAAAACGTAGGTCGGCCTTTATGGAGAAGAACGAGCACGAAACTCCACGGCTTAAAACACTTTAATAATACTTACCTATTACAAGTAATAAAAAACGATTAGAAATGAAACAAGTTAATAATATATTTTAATTTCATTTTTATTCAGCAGCTGTTGTTATATTTCTTAGTGCAGTGAAAATCTACAAGTCTTAAATAATATAAAGAACAAAAGTATTCATTTTTTTCTTCTTCTTCTTCTTCATCGTCGTCATCGCCCGAGGGTTTAAAAAAAAATCGTTACTTAAAAGTGTGTTACTTACCTCTTTCGGCGAAAACGGAACCCATAAAGGATGACTTTGTTGTCCGTCTGTCCGTCTGTCAAGACCCTTTTTCTCAGGAACACCCGGAAGTCTCAAGCTGAAATTAATATAAAATACTCAGGTCTGCTGCCGCCCTTGGAGCAGTGAAAAACTTAAACTCCTAATGGCGCACTGTTAACGCTTGCCAGGAAATCAAGACCCGTTGACCTAACATAATGAAATTTGGCAAGAAGCAATGCCATGTAGCACTAGTGAAGGAATAAATCCAAAAATCATTTTGTAGCTACTTCAAAGAATAATTACCTTTTTGAGATTATAACCTTATTATTTTCTAAGTTGGATTAAATATTGTGTCAATTTTTCGGGTGTAATGCACTCTCTTCCTCGGGGCCGCTTTGCAATTAAACAACATCAAGGTAAGCTTACCCATTACACTATCCATAAGCTAATGTACACTGCAAGCCTTTTCTGTACCCGTAGCGCGGACCATATCCTTTCTTACAATTACAAAATACGGTATTACTTAAGTCAATTTAAGATTTTTTGAAACTTTTATAACTCCAAAATGAAGGTGTATAAAAGATTCCAGTCTATTTTCTTTAATCCGAGTTTAACCCCTTTTTAGTATAAATATCTGCATTATTAGTTCTGTAGGAAAATAATAGCGTCTAAAGCCCGCTTAACTTTGCGTTTTCAAACAAAAAGAATATATGATTTGAAACTGGTCATGTCTTTTTAGATACACATTTCCTAATGCTTAGATTTTAAATAAGCTCTGAAATAAAAAACTAGCGCGTGGAAGTTTAACTACAATCAGTGCCATCTGGCTCGTCTGGTTTGAAGGTGGTCAATCTCCAGAAGGGTGTGTGCGTGTATTAGTTCCGCGTCTGTCCGCTCCTGCACCAGTAACTATCTGAAGGGTTTAGGGCGCTGTTGTCGCACAATGCACTGAAAGAGACGATAGAGATTGCAAATTTGGCCGGTTTTAGTACAGGCACATTAGCTCAGTTGGATAGTCTAGAGCATTCGTGTACGTGGTTGAAACGCGAAGGTCGTGGGTTCAAGTCCCACATGTGCCGCCATCTTTTTGTACTTATTACAATTTGTATTTTTAAACTGACAATAATTTTAATAGGATCAAAATCATTGTTTTATAAAAGAATAATTTATTGTTCGGAAACCATTTAAAGTCCGGTCAAATTAGCTTGAAAAATAGTACTGAGCTTACAGTTATTCGCAACAAGCTAAAAAATTGTACGAATGTTGAGAACATCATCAACAACATTATGTGAAAAATCGCAATCGTTCCCGCGTGTGCAAGGTCAAAGTTCGCAAATATGTGTTTGCTGCATTTTTCAGCGGAACGATCAGGTGTATCACGGTAAAGAAATTACCAGTATTTTGTCTCGGTCGTAACCTTGAATTAAGTGCCTACAGTTTTGTGCTACATACACACTCGTTATCATACACAGGGTTGCCCGCCTATAGTATTTTAATTTCATCAACTTACTTGAGTTTCTTTCTAGTTTTGTAAATGAAAAAAATATTTTTTTTAGTTTAAAAAGGGTAGGGGAAGGGTAGGGGAAGGGTAGGGGAAGGGTAGGGGAAGGGTAGGGGAAGGGTAGGGGAAGGGTAGGGGAAGGGTAGGGGAAGGGTAGGGGAAGGGTAGGGGAAGGGTAGGGGAAGGGTAGGGGAAGGGTAGGGGAAGGGTAGGGGAAGGGTAGGGGAAGGGTAGGGGAAGGGTTGGGGAAGGGTTGGGGAAGGGTAGGGGAAGGGTAGGGGAAGGGTAGGGGAAGGGTAGGGGAAGGGTAGGGGAAGGGTAGGGGAAGGGTAGGGGAAGGGTTGGGGAAGGGTTGGGGAAGGGTAGGGGAAGGGTAGGGGAAGGGTAGGGGAAGGGTAGGGGAAGGGTAGGGGAAGGGTAGGGGAAGGGTAGGGGAAGGGTAGGGGAAGGGTAGGGGAAGGGTAGGGGAAGGGTTGGGGAAGGGTTGGGGAAGGGTAGGGGAAGGGTAGGGGAAGGGTAGGGGAAGGGTAGGGGAAGGGTAGGGGAAGGGTAGGGGAAGGGTAGGGGAAGGGTAGGGGAAGGGTAGGGGAAGGGTAGGGGAAGGGTAGGGGAAGGGTTGGGGAAGCGTGGGGGGAAGGGTGGGGGAAGGGTAGGGGAAGGGTGGGGGAAGTGTGGGGGAAGGGTGGGGGAAGGGTAGGAAAAGGGTAGGGGAAGGGTAAGGGAAGGGTAGGGGATGGGTAACAAAGCTGAGGAGACTATGTGTTTGTGTGTTTATTTAAATGCGCTAATCTCTAATTACCAGCCTGATTGGAAAATATATTTGTTTATTATACTCACATTTATGAGGCTATATAACACATATGCCAGGTCTTAATAATGGTAAAAGTTTTACCGGTAGGATATACCGTGGTTCGTTTAGACTCCAAGAATTATATACACAGTACTGGTAGACACACGTAGGTACAATAGCAGCCATTTCAGTGTGTAAGTAATCCTCAACGACATATATTACTCCCGACACTTGCATGGCTTGTTAAGTGCCTACTTGTGTCGCTGTGTAACGCACGCGGAAAAAACAAAGAGGATAGTTTATTGTGTTGGTCAATTCAATATGTATTCATGACATCGAACATAATACCATTTTTTTATGTCAGTAGCTGACATATTTATATAATGGCCCACATGATATTAAGTGGTCTACGCTGCCTATGGACATCTGAAATACTCTGGATTTGCAGATGCAATACCATCCAAATGAAACAAGTTCAGATGTCTCATGTGCTTGCCGGCATCCATACCCTTCAAGCCAAAACACAGTAAGGCTGCTTTGCTACAGAAATAGGTAGTGTCGGGCCTTTTCTTTCTTTATCGTGTGAGCAGTAAGGTCTTACGACACCACACACCCTAGTGTCAGAGTTTCTAAACCGCCTCAAGGGCTTGTCGACATGGTTCAGGTGGAACAATAAGTCCAGTTTTCCTAACGATGTTTTCCGTCACCGATGCCAGTGATGTCCAAGATTAATTTTAGGAAGTATATATGAATTGAAAAAGTCACATTGGTTCTTGCCCGGATTTGAACTCACAACCTCATACATGAGAGGCGGGCGCTCTAACAACTTGGCCATCACGACTTCGAGTGTAGGGTATACTACGATAGCCACATATCTTAAGACCAGTCCCGTGCACATTACGCCCCTTGCGTTTCGCCTCTTTCACGCTACGACCGCCCGCCACCCGCACGTCGCCCGGGTGTCGTGCGGGTGGCGGGCGGATGGCGGCGGTCCCCTTCTCGTCTCACCCCCGCGCCCTTGTACTCCGCAGGCGAGGACTTAATTAAGCGGTCTAGCTATTATAGTCAGGCATCCGTTCCTGTTATATGATGGATGCTCAACTTTTTAAGTAAATGTAGTTATATATTAAAAAAGACATAGCATATTATTGTTAAAAAATACTATTCTATTATTTATTTTTAGTTATAAGAGATTACTTATTTTATTAATAATATATATATGTATATATATATATTTTGTGCCACTTTTGTAGGCTGTTGCCCTGAAATTCAGCCCGAAATGTATGGAATTTTCTGGGTCATGTTATTTGCGTTACCTAATGACATTTTAAGCATTTTAGGTATACCATTGTGACTTTTATATTACACCTAAACATAAAAGAGATGGCGTTGATTGGTGACCGGCTCGGTGCGCATCAGGTATACTCCGATTGCGCAGGCACAAGCCTTGCAGAACTTGAAAAGAGAAGAGCGTTTGGAGCATACTCTGCCGAATAAACTCTGGAGTCCTGAGATTCACACTTGTTGGTATGTTTTCAGTCTCAATCTATTATTGTTTAACCACGCGACTTAAATTCGCCACTGCTACCCGCCACCAAATATGTGAGCACTCGAGAACTAATGGTACCTCTCCTAAGCTCTTTCTTCTAGCAGTATGTTTTCTCCGCCTTCAATAAATAGGAAGGAGATGTGAACGTCCATTATAAACTTTGCGTGTGTTTTTTTAAATATTTGAAATGGATCTCGATTATTGTTACGTCTATAGCAAAAGGCGCGTGTAGCCAGTATAGCGGCGAGCGAATGACGTCGAACCCGCAGTGAAGGCCTTCTCGAATGACGTAACCCTCGGAATCGTATCGATTTGCTTAGAACAAGAGAGCGGCCTATGCTATCGTTTCGGATGTGTGACAGAGATAAAAATAGCGAAAGGTCGGCCTTGTGTGCTACATTTAGGATCTCACGCAATTTAATTTCCAGTTCAGTTGAAGCAAGGCCGTCCCTTAAAAAAAATTACAACCTATTATTGTCCTACTGAAAGCAAAGGCCTCTTTTCATTAATCACCATCCAATCATCAATCAATCACACTTGCTAAAAAGTCACTTATCTACTTTTACCCGGTTTTGAACTCACAACCTTATTTAAGAGAAGCGAGCACCTTAACCACTGAACCATCACGACATCTTCTTAGCCATCCAGGACCTTTTATTGAAAGTAAAAAAAAAAATACCGGCCAAATTGAGAACCTCCTCCTTTTTTTGAAGTCGGTAAAAAAATGGAGTAATGCTTTTTGCTTTGTAGCGACGGGTCGGTCATCATTATAATAGATCGTTTAATTAATTTAAATGTGTTGTCTGTGCAGGCATTTTGTTTTTCATAACTACCATGAACATCCTTTGTACGATCAATTGAAATGTTTTTAGTTTAAACTTCGAACTCTTCAGGCTTTACTATTTTATTATAGCAGGTATTAATTATTGTTATTTTAATTTAGCTTGTTTATTTTTTTATTTCACTTCAATTATATACGTATTAATTTTTTATTTTTGAATTGTATAAATAATATGTTACCGGCAAACTGTATAATCCGGTATTTTATACAATACCTAGACAATGTATGGAATACCTCAAACGTGCAGGTAATGTATGAAATATTATTTATTTTATACTTTGCCTAGGTATTCTATACAATACCGAATGCGCAGCCGGTAATGTGTAAAAGAGTCGGAAAGGAGGTGACGCGCGAGTCCAATGTGTGCGACGCGGCTGGGAGGACGCGTACAACGTGTAATTAGGATCCTAAGACAAACTAGTTTTGGCGTAGTCGACGGAGGCCCGATCTACGAAACTGCTGCGCGGGGCTCCTATTTCTAGGTGGTTAAAAAAAAAAGCTTTTTTACAAAAAAAGATGACCGCCTTCAAAAACTAAAAAATAAAAAAATACTTTAGCTTGGAAGTCGGCGGCTTTGGTTTTTTTTTTCTTGTTATGTAGGTATTGCCACCGATTTCCAAGCTTAAGTTATTTTTTATTTTGTAATTTTTGAAGGCGGTCATCTTTTTTTGTTAAAAAGCTTTATATTTTTCACTTTTTAGTGCTGTTTGAAATCCTTACATAAAGCCTTTTCAAAAAATACCTCACACGATATATTTAATTTTGGAAAGTGGTAGGAGGGGGGTTGACGTACCCCCACTCCCCACTCCCCACTTCCTTCAGTTAGTAATCGACTACACGTATAAACAAAGCAATTTTTCTTGTTACGGCGGTTCTGCTGTGATTTTATAAGGAGTTCCGTTCCATATCTCCAAAGTTCATTATCAGATCATGATAATATTCCTATAGGACCTATTCGGAACTATATTCTTTCAAACCAAAAATAAACATCCAAATCGATTCATAATTGGCGGAGTAATCGTAAAACAAATATACGAAAAAAAAACATACGCGTCGAATTGAGAACCTCCTCCTTTTTGAAGTCGGTTGAAAACTATCCTAACCCATCTGAGTCGGAGTACCTCAAGTCCCGAGCTCGCTACGCTCACTTAGGATGAACCGGTTTGGCCTATGACAAAATTGCTTGGCCTAAAATCGGGTTTGGCCGGTAACATACAGTGATACGTTTCATTCATCGTCTAAATTTTAAAATTGAGGTCTCTTAATTCAATTATTTTCATATGTGAAACATAATCATAATAATCAAATAATAACCTAAACAAAAAAAAACATTCAACAGAAAATATCCGTAAAAAATCAGAATTTAAATACACGTAGCAAGGGTGCGTGTGTTTGTGTGCGTTCCCGAATTTTGAGGTAAGCGTGTGTGTAGTCAAGTTCAACAACCTATTGTTGAACTGTATTTATTCCACACGTTGTGGTTTTAGTAGTGGATAATGGTAAAAATCATGTATTTTTTTATGTTTTAATTTCATTAATTATAAGGTTATCGATTCTAAATCATTTTTGAAAATTTGGATGGTGGTTGCAAAACCCTGTATTTAAGAGTAAGACATAAATGTAAGAATTTTTGAGCCGAACCAAAAAAAGGGCTAGAATTGTGACTAACCACTTCACAGCCCAGTTAGTTACAGTTACTAGGCTAATACCAATTCTAAAATGCATTAGTAAAACCTAGGATTTACCATTATTAGGGCTTTTACAGTAACATTTAGACCAAAATCAAATTAAATTTTGAACATTGCCGGTGGACCAGCAGGTACTCTATGGCCAGCCGTACACGGACTGCTTCAAGCAGTTATGACCGACTGCTTGATGCCGCGACTAGGAATTGTATACATTACCTAGGTAAAGTACTATCCATTACTTTATTCATAATATTTCATACATTACCGGGACGTCCTAGATATTCTATACATTGCCTAGGTATTTTATAGAATACCTGCATTATACAGATTGCCGGTTACATATACAAACGTAATACTTATTATCACACCGTGGGAACCGCGCGGTTAACGCACGGTGTCTAAGTGTTTAAACGTGATTATTACTGAAACTCATTATTAATTGGTTATAACATCGTCTTGGAGTAGTCCATAACAAATTATACTTATTGATATGAATAAATAATAATCTACTCTGCCCAGCCTTTTCCCAACTATGTTGGGGTCAGCGTCCGTGTAATCAGATGCAGCTGAATACAAAAATTTACCAACGGCTTAACGTGCTTTCCGAGGCACGGTGGAGTCTCGGAGAGTTAAGATCACCCATCCATGGAACAACCGCGGCAAACGTTGCTTAACCTGATGAATCGACCCGCGCGGCTGTTATAATAAAGCCACGAGCTAATAAAAAAAAGAAAAAAGAAAGAAAATGTTTTTCTCATAATAAACATGCCAATTGTTTATTTTTTGTTAAACACTAATTTTATTTACAGAGAATACGAATAATCTTTATAATTATCGCTTAGACGTTTATGCGCTCAATAGCTTTAAGAATAGGACCGAGTTTTCCCGCGCAATTTCGCTATTATAGGAACCCACCAGGCCAGGAGAGTTCAGTTGCCCTGCGGGCTCCGTGCTCGTCGGACCTCACAGGTTTATTTCAAATAGAACACTTTTACCGTTCGCGTCGTACTTTAAGCGAATGATTCCTTAACTTCCAAGGTAACGGATCACTCAAATAGCCGTTTTATTTTATGGAACCCAATTTGAAATAATAACAAAAATCTTTATTACAAATATTTTTAATTGATGTACCTACTAAGTACATCAATTAAAAATATTTGTAAGAAAGATTCCATTATTTACATTAACTTTTTATATAAAAGATGGAACTGATTGTTGTTGTATAATTAGATGTTGATTACTGAACAATTTAGGCTCTGCGCAAACGTGGACACTTTTTGTCTTGTGTCGGATGCAAGCTACCAATAAATATTTGATTTCTATAGAACCAGTATGAAACCAGCCATTCCCTGCTCAGACGTGAACATTTTTTGTGTCCAGTTGCCTCCACTTTACACATACTCGTTGACGATCAAAAAGAGTTCGGTGTCGGTAACTGGAAACTAGAAGTCGACAGTTGAAGACATAAGCAACATTAACCATGTTTCTTACAATTGTACCAGTGACCAGCGACCAGTGACTGTGTCCGATCGCCACCACCGGACACAGCAACTATGGTTACCAATGACCAGGAGCAGCGACCGGTGACTGTGTCCGATCGCCACCACCGGACACAGCAACTATGGTTACCAGTGACCAGGAGTAGCGACCGGTGACTGTGTCCGATCGCCACCACCGGACACAGCAACTATGGTTACCAGTGACCAGGAGTAGCGACCGGTGACTGTCTCCGATCGCCACCACCGGACACAGCAACTATGGTTACCAGTGACCAGGAGTAGCGACCGGTGACTGTGTCCGATCGCCACCACCGGACACAGCAACTATGGTTACCAGTGACCAGGAGTAGCGACCGGTGACTGTGTCCGATCGCCACCACCGGACACAGCAACTATGGTTACCAGTGACCAGGAGTAGCGACCGGTGACTGTCTCCGATCGCATACATATGTGCACTACATGACACAGCTGCTACGGTTTCCTGTGATGGTGTGCATTGTCGGTAATAAAAAGTGTCTACGTCTGCGCAGCGGCTTACCTAATCATAAACGTAATTTTGCGAATCCTTAGAAGTAAATAAATCGTGAAGTGGCTCTCACGAAGCCTACAAATTTCGTGGAACCCGCTTTACAAATTGCTGCTTTAATATGTTGTACTAAACATGATTCAACGTTATTATCCGGGTTTACGATGTTTACGAATACAAGATATTGTAAAAAGATTTTATTTTATTGGCAAGTGGAGTGGAAGCGTATCAATATCTCTCGTTAATAATCTTATATCAAGCCTTGAACCCGAAAACGAAAGGCGCCACGCCGGCCGAGGTGGCGGGATGACCTAGACACGTACGGCGAGAGTTCGAGGTGACGTAGTACTAGAGTTCCTGGAAGGACTTGAGGGAAGCTATTGTCCTGCAGTAGGACAATATGGGTGGGACAGTATAATACATATCATTAAAATTACCTTTTTTTTTAAATACTTGCTTTTTCGTTGTTTCTACTTCTATTAAATTATGTTATTCCTATAAAAGAATATAAACAAAAATATTTTTTACAAAAAGGCATATTGCAAGCGTCTTCGAGGAATCGGAGAACCCTTCCCCTGTTTTTTGAAGTCAGTTAAAAGGCAAACCTACTTGAAGAATTGAATAAATTACCTGATCATTTAAAGATGGATTTCCTATGCAGCTTTTCCGCCATTTTGTGACCATCATTGTTAACTGTTTTCACCTCAATAGGGCCAAGCTAAGCGATGTCTGTAATCTGAAAACGAAAACACTACTTTAAATTAGGCACCTAAGCGCTATTAGTAAGTATGCCAAACCACGTGATCGATAAGTAAATATCAGGCAAACATTTAAAAGGTCAGAACTTTAAAGCTGGCTGAAGTCATGACACACGATTTTATTATATAATACATAAGTACGTTGCTTTCTAACAATATCCTGTAAAACATAAATATCATATTGTAAATAGCATGCTAGTATTTTTTGAACATAAGGACCCATTTACGGAGACACGGGGCGTCGCGCGCCACGTGCGGCGTGGCGTATCGCGCCGCAAAAATTAATACGTCTAAAATCGCTTCTACGTAAACGCACTCATACAACGCCTTATGTTTGAATCCAGAGCGGGCCGCGCCGCACAACGCGATGCGCGACGACCGCGTCTCCGTAAATGAGGCGTGTGAAGAAGTGCGTAAGGTACCTTCGGCACCTGTTACCTGTCAAATGGCCCAGGGTTAAAGCTGGCAAATACTACCTGTATAACTACATTATAATCCGTTTATTTTATTAATACCAGCCTTTTTTTGTCCCACTGCAGGACAAAGGCCTCTTCTCATACGGAGAAGACAAGAGCATCGAACACCATTCTTGCTCAAGACGGATTGGAAATTTCAGACTTATATCAATCCTAACTAATATTATAAATCGACGTCCCCGAGGAATAAACCGGTAATCGCAAAAATCAAATTTTACAGGAAAAATGTTTTAGTGTTTTTGGCGTATATCTCTTCAACAAAAGGTAATTATGAGAACATTGTTATATGACGGAAAAGCTAATTTTTACCCGAAAAGTTTAAAGTATTAAGTGTAACTATTAAATATACACAGAATAAGTTATTCACCAAAGTACATATTACCGAAAATGGTTTCATAAAATTTTTAGGGTATTGATATCTTACGATCCTGACTTATCAATATTATTCCAGTAATGTTTACTTACCGATTTATTCTTGTAAATTTCTTAAAACTTATTGGCGTAATATTGCTTTACTGGATTATTGAACGTTTTTTTTCATTACAGAGGGAGAGAGAGATTGATACTCAATTACTTTTGAGGTGTTTTTAAATTCTATCTATGCATTGGGAATCTCCTCTATGACCCGAAAATGTACTTGATTCGCCGAGCGCGACCAAGTTACCGCCAATACGCGAAAATGTGTACCACAAAATTTACGATAATAAACCTGTAATCGCATTAACCAAGATTTTTTTTTAAATATTTTACAGTAATATTACTTTACCGAAATGTAGCCACAGAACTTAAATTGTAATAATGTATAACGTTATTTTTCTAGTAAATAAAAAATGGAAAATTTACAAAGAACAAAAGTGTTATAAGGAAAATCGTTAGAAATTACCGCAGAAAAAATACGAAAAAAATTGCATAGGTGTATCCCGACCCATAGATTCCGAAAATGGAATAACAGTAAAAAGTCAGTAATAGTATAATACAGGTTTATTCCTTGGGGGCGTCGAAATGCGAAAGTAAGTTTATTTGTTACCATTTTACGCCTAAGCCACTAAACCGATCATTCTGAAATTTTGCATATACGTTGCCAGGTGTACAGGAACGAACATTCCCTGTCCCTTTAATCCCGAAAAAAAGTACTCTTTTCGAGGGAAATCACAATAACGTTCTTATGATCATAGATGGCGCCACGTGTCGATTCGAATCATGATTTTTAACGAAATAATTGAAATGACATAATAATTGAAATGACAAGACATGGGTAATTTTTTCCGCGACTTTGTCTGTGACAGCGATAACCGAAATTTACGCGGACGAAGTCGCGGGCAAAAGCTAGTTATAATATAAATTCAGGTTTCCTAACGATATTTTCCTTCAGCGATGTCAGTTATGTCCAAGATAAACTTAGAAAGTAAATAAATAAAATATAAAAAGTCACATTGGTAGGTACTTGTCCGTGCCCGGTTACGAACCCACAAGTTTAGCGTGAGCGGCGAGCGCCTTAACCGCTCACGGCTTCATACTACATCTACCTACATCTATGCTGAATGTTTCAGCGAAGCTAACATGACGTAAGTCTGGCGATTGTCGGATCGCAGTTCAACATTGATAAAGTTTTTCATAATATTAGTCTACTCGGTGCAAACAACGAGCTATTGTGACTCATGTACATTTCTAAACTTCAGACAGACTGCCATAATGTTGAGAAATTGTTTGAATCCACCATTTAAACGAGAACTCATATGATTTACTTTCCCTTCGAATATTAATAAATATTTTAGAGTTAACATTGATAATCTTCTTTATTAAAGTTTACCTTCTAACAATTTCTTTTTCTGGTTCTTTTTCCAGCTAAATTTACAACAATAGGTACTACTGTAAAGTACGTATATTTCCTCAATAAGTTATTTTTTGATAAATGTCGTACAACGTGGAACACCGCACTGTCCAAATCGGTATTATTACTAGGATTTCATGGATATAACAGAAGCGAATTATACTCGCTGAAATTCGGGGCCTTAAACCGTGTATTCACCCTCTATCCTACGTAAGGTATCGATTTTTACAAACTTAGGGAGGGTTACAATGTAACCAACAGTGGCATAGTGTTGTTGTGAAAAGCCATAAAATTGGTGGAAGGTAGTAATATTTATTTGATTTTGTCTATTAAACAACACGCGGGCAGTGTTTTGACCAGTTTTGATTTAATTTACGTTCTTTTTAATTGGGAAAGTATTTATTATGATGTTCATCGAACTATTAGTCAAACTACCTAATCACATAATGAGACTAAAAACATATTCAGTGACCTATATGAAATAATCAATAATAAACTGTGAACGGTCCAAAACGCTGAAACCATCCGCAGCGCCTAAGCCAACATCCCTACTAGGACAGCATGTATATAGAAGTATATATTATATTCCAAGAACCCGAGTTTTAGGGATTGTGGCCACGGAGCGAACAAATAGTAGAAAGAATATTATATAATAGTTTCGCAGTCTTTTCTTGTAAACAAATTTTGTGCTGATAACTTCAGTAAAGATTTTTAAGAAAATATTTAATAATACTTCTACAGAATTAAAAAGTTATTTAAATAAATAATAAAAAAAAATCTCCAAAATTCTAAAAGGTGTCGATCACAGTTCAGCATAGATGATCTCCCTGAATTAAATTCAAACTTAGAATTCGTACACCTACAGAAACGTTAAATTATAATATTATTTTAAAACCTTAAGAGGACACGTACCCATTTAATTGGAATTTATATCCTGCTTCACATATAAAACCACCATTGCAGAATTTGATAAAATAATACCCAACCAAAAATGCTCACGTAATAATTAACCGTAATTCCAATTTCGATTAATATTACTCGAAAAATTCACTGAAAAAAAAACAATACACTGCACTCATCACAACAGACTACCGCAGTTGTATGTAACTTGTCTAATAAGTATTTTGTATTAAGTTAGTAAACTGAAAGTACGTGTACTCACAACGCTGTCTCTAACTTTTCTGAAACCAGCTATGTGCTTGGGTATATATACCTACCCGGCATTATATTTTACAGAGCTTTACGAGCCTTTCACTTCTCTTCTTCAACAATAATTGCCATTCATTTTCGCAGTGCACGCAAGCTGAAGTGGTACCTCATAGTTAGCAATCTAAAAAACATCATAAAAGATAACTAAGTAGAGTAAGTTATAAATCTACTTATTACAGCTTCATTTAGAATATTAAACTTCATTAAAACATTAACGTGCTATTTTGTTGAATATTTTTGTATGTATAATTGCATCAGATGGGGTCAATGTCCTTTAAATTCACGTCGCTACTGCAGATATTCCACACAGCTGGCGAGGGAAAAAGTCCCCTAGCTTAGTAATAAGTTTCTGCAACGAATTAAAAGACTGGCAAAATTCGGGATTAAGTAACGTTGGCATAATTTATTATTTTTTTATATTGAATACGTGCAAATTATATATCTTAATATATATGAATTACGCGTCACGTTATTTGTCTTGGATGGACTCCTAAAATACTCAACCATTTTTTATGAAATATGGCTTACTGTGTGTACTTTGGTCAAACTTAAAAGATAGGATAGTTTTTATCTCGATTATTGACCTTAATATCTTTACTTACTTCAAGCCACAGCAACGCGTGGCCAAGTCAGCTAATATATATATTTATTTGATTTTCTAATACCTACCAATGAATGACGCCTCCAAAAAAATGTGTAGCGTAAGTAAATAATTATTATGGAATGGGAGACGGAGTGGTAAAAAAAGGCGCCGAAAAAAATAATAGGTCCACATGCCTATAAAAAACTACCATTCGAGGATAGGTGCGGACTGTTCATTACGAGTAAAAACAGTTTTTAAACCTGACAGACCAATTAGGAAATATTAAAAAACCATTACAATGGAATAGTGACCATTATAAAGACAAACTACCCGAAAACCGATAACTGGAAAAATCTGAACTTTAATAGAAATTTCTTGAGGCTACAGTTCACTGCTAGAAAAGTAGATGTCGCTTCAGGGCCTGTGTACCTAAACATATCATAGGTGTCGCTATGTAAAATCCAGGCATTATCTCATAATCGGTATATAGGTAATCCTAGTAACGGTATACCAGTCTTGCCTTTACCTAAACAAAAACATTATTTAATCTCCTTTTATGGCCTAACTGAGTAAATTATAGCCGTCGGGTAGGTATCAGGTGACTGAGATCTGGGTGAGACCACATTCGTCAACTATTATATTCTAAAAACTTTAGTAAATACTATCTACATTTTGGGTACATACATTTTCGTATTTTTGATTGCTAATCACCCCTACATTTACTTTAAATATTTTTGTTCATGCAAGTTGTGAAAATGCCAGCAACACCAGCTAAGGCAGGATAGTACTTACAATTTGAAAAGTTAAAATTGAATGGACCTGCAACACACATACACCTACATAGGTAACAAGGGCAATACCTTTCATTTTAAAATTCAACAATATTCAGATAGCGTTCTTTACATTGTCGAACAGACACATTTTTCAAACATAAATTATCATTATAAAGCTATGGTTTGTGAATTTCTTAAAAATGTCTTGGGATTGTAATAAAGGTGCTTTAACTTCACATGGATATTGGACAAAGATGACGGAGCGGGTCTGCTCAGACATCGCTTAGTTATAAAGTCAGAGATCTCAATAGCTTAACCTAAAAACAAAAGGACTGGGCTACTAACCCAAAACTTTATCCACAGGAAATCCACTGCGGAAATATATATCTCGAATGGTTCCTAGCATTTTGCTTCAATAACCACAATACACGAAACAATATAATGCTCTTCAACACTTGATAGGCATTTGTGGACAATACACCACAATTTTGCCAATATCAGGTGATAATACAGTTTCAAATTTGAATACAAACACTAAACCACAATTTTGCTCTTACGAGTTTATTCCAAAAAACCTTCAAATACACTATGGCCAAAAACGCAACGTAAAACTTGCAATCATAGTTTGACAGTTGCGTAGCAGTGACAGAAATGTTGATAGTCAAACTCACGCATCTGCCATTTGTAAAATCTTTTGACCTAAACTGACAGACGCACAGCTTCTCTATGGTATAGGTACCGTAGACGAAGTATCTGTCATATTTTAATGATAATGCTTAGGCATAGAGCAACACAGGCCTCCTGACGGAAGTGCTTAGGTAGCCAATTCAATGATTCGATGATGATTTTCGTTTTAGTTTAGACACGCTGACGCATACGCTGACTTGTTTAGTATAAACAAGTTACTGACTCCCTTTTCTCTCAATCTTTACAATTCATCCATTTATTATTTGACCTTCCTCTCCCTCTCCATCTATCCACATTTATATTCTGAACTCTAGTCAAATTTGTTTCAGCTAAAATGGTTAAACTCATATTTTTTTACAAATAAGTAGATCAGATCAGATAGTATGAGCACTGTTACACAAGTGCGAAAATCAACACTAAAACATGAAAGCCAGTATATATAAAACATTGAAACAACTTGGCAGCCCAATAGCACCATAAAGGCTGAAAACGCAAGGTGTTACAAAAATGTCCCAAGTGTACAGGTCACCCTCAGGTTACACGTATGTATTAATATAAATTTTTAGGCAGTAAGATTTAAAAAGTGTACCTTTTACTCCTTTTCCACAATGTTCAATCCAACAGGCGAAAAAATTACATAGGATACCCAACGCCTTAAGTACACTTACGACATCCGCATCTTCATTCAGGTCTTCGGACACCCAGTTGCCCAATATTTAATAGTCTGTTTTAATTACTGAAGGAGGAGCTATTGCCTTCGTTTGTCGTTGGTGTTTGTAATTCTAAATTCAAATAAAACAATTACGCCTGTCTTTTGTATTATTTACGTTATAGCGTGAAAATTGTTTGTCTGGAATGATGAAAAGAAAATATTGAAAGAGAAATCTTATCAAGATTGTACCCTTCTAACAAGTCAACTATGTACTTATTACACGAGAAAAATTAGGAATATTATGTTTTACATTTTCATTTTGAACATCACCGCCATTGAAAATCGTAAAAAAAACACATGACGACAAGACAAGGAATACTTTGTAAAACTTCACAACCGCCATTTTGAGGCAGGCGTGTCCCTGTCTCACTATCTCACGACAATAGCTTTGTCCTAGGCCCACAGTTTGTCTGGCATGCGACAGACATGTTCTGCTAAGTCCCATTTAAGTTAAGCAACCTATTAAGCCAAGTCAGCTACACCTGTTTTGGAGCGTAATTGTGTTTCGAACTCGATTCGCTAATTTAACACCTAGTATACTGCGCTCCATTCTCATTGGCAAACCTTATATAAAAAATACATACATACATAACATCACGCCTGTAATCCCCGAAGGGTTAGGCAGAGGTAGGCGGAAGAGCGGCGGAGGCGGAGGTGAGGGTTATATAAAAAATATATTTAATAATAATTAGACTAGCTTTTGCCCGCGACTTCGTCAGCGTGCAGACATTAATGTGAACGTAGTTGGAAAACCACGTTATTAACAATAATTACCAATGCTCTCTATGACTGCCTCGTTGCTCTAGTGATCGTAAGAGCGGCTACATAATTCATAATTGACATCCGTTTCGTCTTTATATTTATTTACCATTTCACTCCTTATGTGATTGAAACACGTGTTTGTTTTTGTATTTTTAGGAGTTATTCTACGAAATCCGTCAAACTGAAAATTTCGAAATTGAACACTGTTGTGGTGGTGTGGTGCCGAATGTGGAATACGTCGATTAATGAACAGTGCCACATCGTGAGGGAGGGACATCATTCCTAAAAAGTTTGTCTGTTAAAGACCATATGTTTAGTAGTAATGCAAAATAACCTTTAAGTCTGGCACATAAAGTTGATTTCTATTTGTAATTTGAAATATTGCAGGCAGTCCTCTCTGTGCAATATTATTTTTAAGCCAAATGTCAGTCATGAAAAAGAAAAAGTGTGATTACTTTTTCTAGATTATAAGCAAATGGTAAAGTAACTAGACTAAATTATACATGTAAAAGTAAAAAAATACAGACATTTTATCTGCGTAAACACAGATGTAATTAATAATTTATTCTCTTAAAATCTCTGAACAATCTCCAGCACTCAATGGTGTATCACAGTTCCTACATAAAATTGGCATAATTATGGTCTTTTCCATAAAAGTCAAATGAAGAGTTGAAGTTGAAGTCATCTGGAAAAGTCATTGTCCTTGTTATTTTTTGTAAAACACGAGGAAAATGTAATGTACACATAAAACATAAACGCACAAACAATATTACTTTTATGTTCGTGTTACTAGTCTGTGACCTCATCGAAGATATTGATTGACATTTAAGTATTGCCCTGAGATTATAGATTGAGGCAGCACTGGCTGTAAAAGATCCAAATGGGAGACAAAGGAAAAGCAGGAGCCAAAGGAGGCGCTAAAGGAGGCGCCAAAGGAGGCAAAGCAGCTCAGCCTCAGCGCGAAGCAGGAGGATTCTTAAAGGATTTCATTGCGGGTGGCATATCAGCCGCTGTTTCAAAGACTGCAGTAGCTCCCATCGAGAGAGTGAAAATCATTTTACAGGTGCAAGCAGTTAACCTTCAAATAGCAGAAAGTGCAAGATACAAAGGTTTGTCGCATGCTAATCTGTATCCTTTTTCTGTTTGATTTTATAAAGAAAAATAGAACTGGTTAAAAATTGTGGGACCTTCTGATCGTATTTTCAACACGAAAGTTTGTTCATCGTTATTCAACCGAAAGACGTCCTTTGTTGAACGTAGTTATTAAATAGATGTTTACAAATGTACACGGGCTTCTAAGCATCGCTCGCAATTCATAGGCACATTTGAATTCTCATTTTTTTCTTTCATTTTAGGTATCATGGATGTACTAGTCCGAGTATCAAAAGAACAAGGATTTTTCTCATTGTGGCGCGGTAACCTGGCAAATGTGATTCGATACTTTCCAACACAAGCCCTAAACTTTGCATTTAAGGATAAATACAAGGAGCTTTTCATTGGTGGGGTAGACAAAAACAAAGAGTTTTTAAAATATTTTGCTGGAAATCTCGGCGCAGGTGGAGCCGCGGGTGCAACGTCTTTGTGTTTTGTGTACCCCCTAGATTATGCACGAACCAGGTAAATGTAAATTTCAATAAAAATAATATATTTATGAATGTAATAATGTTCTAAATATCGATGGCGCGCAAGGTTTCCTGTGATGCTTGTGTGGCCTACTACTTACTTAGGTAGTGGATTACGGCCTTCTCCTTTTCAGAGATAGGTCCACTGATTAGGCGCTTTGCACACGGAGCAACTTAAGTTGCCGCAACTGGCAACTTTTTAAAAGTTTCCTGTAAAAGTTGCTAGTTGCCATAAAGTTGCCGATTGCCGCAACTTTTTGGTAACTTGTAAGCAACTTTTTTAGCCGAGTTGCAGTGTTGCAAACTTTGCGGTATTACCACTAGATCTGGTAGATTGGGACCCCCATCTGGTGGGCAGAATTTGTATCTGGTGGCTTGTGGATTTTTTAGTGGGCAAGTTTCAGGTTGATGGTTTTCAAAAACAAAATTGAAATAAATTTACAATACTAACACTTGCAGTGTACTCATCCATTCCTATTTCTCTGAATGTATCGTTTGTAGCAATTATTCAACAAATGTAGCAAATATAAGCAATTTGGTAGCAATTCTTGAATATACTCTCAGAGCCGCTGGTAGCCGCTGGTGATAGGCAACCATCCATTCTGACGCTAACCGTTAGATGACTGTAGTATTAAAAAGAAAAAGTAATCAGACTGATAATGGTACAAGTTATTCAGGTCGATAAAAAAGAGGGTAAGAAACATCATTCTCTTAAAAAA
This sequence comes from Hoplodrina ambigua, assembly GCA_949774945.1. Classification (NCBI taxonomy): domain Eukaryota; kingdom Metazoa; phylum Arthropoda; class Insecta; order Lepidoptera; family Noctuidae; genus Hoplodrina; species Hoplodrina ambigua. The sequence goes on from OX458963.1 coordinate 5,805,464, forward strand.
GAATCCTATTTAGTGAGCCCGAGTGGCTGTGGAGCAGAACTAGCATTTAGCCAAGCATTTTTGTCCGTGATATAATCATCTAACTTATAATAATGCTTGATTAGATAGTGTGCGTTTTATGCATGGTTTAAATTTTCTCTCATTTAGTTGGAGAATATCAAGACGTATTTTATTATAGCATTTTACACAGTATCCCAAAAAGAAGTGTTTACTTAGTGGGAAAAACCACTAAGTTAATGGGAACACTATGCCGGGCACAGGGCGAGGGAGGGAGGGTGTGAAATCGAATATTTGACAGTTGCTAGTTGCGGCAACTAGCAACTAAAAAAGTTGCTAGTTGCCGCAACTGAAAACTGTTGACGATTGCCGCAACTCGCAACTTGAGTTGCTTTGTGTGCGCAGTCCAATTGAATTACATGTAAACAGCGAGTTGCCAGAAAGTTGCCAGTTGCCAGTTGCTGCAAAAGTTGCTCCGTGTGCAAAGCGCCTTACAGTTTAGCTTTAATTATTTAAACTTTGCTATGCATTCATTACTTTTCTCCTTGATACTGCAATATTAAAACAGGCAGTTTAAAAATTGTTCTAAAACTACAGATTGGCAGCTGATGTTGCTAAAGAGTTCAATGGGATGAATGACTGCCTTCTCAAGACTCTCAAAACGGATGGACCTATGGGCTGGTACCGAGGTTTCGTTGTATCCGTGCAGGGTATCGTCATCTATCGTGCGACGTACTTCGGGTTCTTCGATACAGCAAAAGCCTTTTTCCCTGATCCGGCAAACACTCCACTGCTTTTCAAGTGGCTCATCGCTCAGGTTATTGTTTGTTTTTTTTTTTATTTTATTTTTTATTGGAACATGACAGACATGTAGGCTCTTACAGCTAAGAAAAAAAAATAACAAAAAACGTTACCATTTGATTTGTAATATTAATTATTGCTTATGCGTTGAATGATTCATATTGTGTTATTTATAGTATACATAAAAATGTATATAGGGTGGGCTCATTTTCTGAATACAGTTCATGATCATGTTGTTTGTCGGATAAAGTAATGAAACACAGTGGTTCCATACAAAAGTGCAATATATATATATATATATATATTGCACTTTTGTTGTTGTTGTTGTTTAATTAACTTATTCAACCAAAAATGTTAACGCTAAACGATGGGCGTCTTGAATCACTTAGGTACTGAAACCATGGTAAAAGTATTCGTTGCGATGGCCCTTCCACCGTGTGTAATAAATAATAATAATGCTGGTCTATTATTGTTTCACTGCAGGCCAAAATCCTCTTCTCATACAGAGAAAGTACAAGTAATTGATCACTATGCTTGCTTAAGACGGATTGGCCTTTTCAGACATTACATTAATTATAAGTTCCTTCGCCGTATAAAGTGATGTTCAAGATTAGCTTAGGACGTACATAATATATAAAATTAAATATTCATGCCAGTACTTACGCGATATCGAACCCGCAACCTCATGCATAAGAGGTGGGCGCCGAGACAATGTTCTGATGACGTTCAAATATCGTCGCTGGATGACGGACGTCGAGTCGCCTTGTCCGGGTCGGAATAAAGCTACGTTCTTTTCGCCTTTGTTACATAATTATAAAGTTTTATTTGACCGGTTCAAGCCGATTCACGTCGGTAATGTGACTTATGATGTCTCGCCCATAGGATTCCTTTTTTACCATTTTGTTACGGAACCCTAAAAATGATTTGATATGTTACGTTGATTTGTTATACATAATGTTATATTGATTTCCTTGATACAGACTGTGACAACAGTGGCGGGGATTGCCTCCTACCCGCTAGACACAGTGCGACGGCGGATGATGATGCAGTCGGGAATTCCAGTAGAAAAACGTCAGTACAAAAGTACAGCAGATTGCTGGGTGAAAATATTAAAAAATGAAGGTATGGGAGCTTTTTTTAAAGGCTCTCTCTCTAACATACTAAGAGGCACTGGAGGGGCCTTCGTACTTGTGTTGTATGATGAAATCAAGAAATTCCTGTGAGCTTCAAAAAATTTGAGTAATGGTAGCTGTAGGTATATCTGATTTAAACTAAGTTTAACACATAGTTTAAATCTCAATAAATAAAATACATTATCCAAGCGTTCATTGGGTGGTTCCTGTCTATACCATAAATATTGTTTTGGAATATAAATAGCCGAGTGTATTGCGCGTTTTGCCTGGAACGAAGTTTATAGCAGACAGATTTTCATGGGACTTACTAGTAGAATACAAGAATTTAATAAGACTTTTTAAATGTAAGTAGGTTTTCTAGCAAACTAAATACCTAACTTTAAAAAGTCAAAAGAAATAAATCACTTTTGTATTGCATTATTTATTAGAAGAGCGACCAGCGAACAGCGCAGTGTCACATTACGATGTGATCTTTTGGCGCTGCTAATTCAAAAATCTAGCCCAATTTCCCAATAATGGATCCAGACTGTTAAAATCGCTATGTTCCATATAAGAATGTATAATTTGGTGTGCAGTCTGGGTATTTTTTTTATTTTTTCCTATCTTTAACTAATTATTACACACAACAAAAAGGTTCCATGAAAATCTGTCCACTACAATCTAACTTCGTTCGAGAATTTTTTTTTTTCGTTCACACATCTATTGAAAACATTTTTTTTTGTAAAATAAACAACTGCGTTTTTATTTTTTTCTTTTATTTTACAATTCATGACTTACATTTTTTTATTATCAACTGCGCCTTGGTAGATCTAAAGGTCATGGCACATTATCCTAGTACCGCAATGACACCGCTCTAAACCAGCAACTAACTTGTCATTCAAATTAGAGCATTAAATCGTGTGTAGTATAATATATTTTATAATAGAGCTTGCGCCTTGCGGACAGCGCGCGGACAACGAGCATGCACCTCGCGGACGACGTGCAGTTAGCACGCTGGCATAGCCTTAATTCAAGGCGACGCCGAGCTGGTGCTGAGCAGTTGTGTTGCTGGGATAATGTGCCATGACCTTTAGGCTGGCCAGACGCGACAGCCACAAACGCCGCCACATAAAGCTAGAAGCGGCTACAAAGGTAGCTGAAGCTCGCGACAGTCGCTTGTGGTCGGTGGTAGTCACTTCGATTCTTCTTTTCTTAACCTATTTCTTGCAGTATCATAATGTACTCCAACATAGAAGGTACAATTGCGCTGCTGCTAATAAAAAAAGTCTCGAGTATTTCTATAAACTTTAAAACCAGGGTCACCAATTAGTTCTTTTATAAATTATGATAATATAACGGTCTACTTGGTAATAACAAATAACATAACAACATTTTACTAAGGAAGGCTGTTACCGATTCAGCAAAAGCCTAAATATCGTCAGCGCTTGTCAACACCAACTTTCTATGCGGAAAACATTCCAAAAATTAGAGAGTATCAAAACAAATACTACTAGCAACAAAATCGTTTATTGAATCAAAAATAATACGAGGTACTTTTATTCACTTTATATCACACAACAGGGCCACGCCTCTTAGAGTCCAATGTCTGGGATTGCTATCAGTTTCAAAGTCTATAGACCCCACATACTTAGCATCGGTTCTTTGCGGCTTCCTGTAGATTGGACATTCGTATAACCTGGGATCTTTGCCGGCAGTCGTGTTGATTGCGAAGATATAGATCACAGGCATCTGCTCGTACAGGACTTTGGGCTTTGATTCTATCAGTTTACCTGTTTTTCTATCCAAAGAAGCTCCTGGAATTGTGAAATCAAAATAAGTAAGATACAGGTCCGTTTTATAATGGTACCTCTACACATTGTGACGTACCTACTCACGCAAGTTTAGAAGTTGTACGATTCAGCGTGATAGCGCTGTGCTCACAAGTGGATCAGACATTTTTGCTAATTCATGCCACACTCGTTAATGCATACCTACTCATTGGCGCAATTATATCGTGACGTGTGTAGCCTGCATACATTTTTGTGAAAACCTTTTGATCACTTGCTGACAAATACAACCTTTTGAAAGGAGTCGCTCCACCTATTCTAAGTAATCCTTAGTCAGTGCATTTTGCCGACCACAATCACAATAAGTTAACTCAAGTAATAAGTTTACTCTCTGTGTTAGCAGCCATAGATACAATCCTGTAAATATTTTACCTGTTTTGATTAACTATTACGGTTGTAAAGACACAGATGGCGTAGGTTTTGTAAGTGTCGTAAACCGTCTACGTAGGTGTGGAAGAACTATTTCAAGATGAACGACGACACCAAACTTGGAGATAATTTCAAAAATATCCTCACACCATCAAACCGAAGACACTGCTGGGTATAGACTTCACCTCCTTTCTGCCACCCTTTCCGTTTTAATATTAGGTATATTGAATTAAATATAAGTTTAATATAGATAGAAACCTACTAAATTAATGATTCTACCTTCTAAAAACAATCCGTAGACGTAGACCCCCTCCGCAGGCCCTTCGTGTACCTCCTCCCTGTTCAATTTGGTGATGTGGTTTTGCAGAACCACTGAATCAAGAGCCCAGCCCTTGTGGCTACGCGTCACCTCCTGCAAATTGTTAATTTATCACTAAGCAGTTAACTAATTCTCATTTATTCATTCAAAATACTTAATAAATTTTAAAATATTCCTATAAAATAAAAATATAAAACAATAGTGGTGTACCAGCGGCATTAGGAACAGGGTTCTGATGCCGCTGCCTGATGACTCGAAAACATGAATCTTAAAGTGATACATGCATGACTGCACATTTGTCCATACATAATTTTATCCTGATGGCACTAAATTTGTGATACCTTCAGTAGCACTATCAATTGCACATTGTTGGGGCCAAATAGTTTCAGATCATCCATGTAAAGAAGATGAGATATGACGTCACCACCTCATCTCAATTGATAGCATAGATCCGAACCCTGCAGTCTGCAGTACTGCGCTTAGAGAGTTTAAGTCTAAACAAAACTCTTATTGTATTTTTTGATTGACATATATTGTAAGAACAACGATTCTAATTTATAACTTCGCTGAGTTTATACATGTGCTTTTTTTCTAAAATCAGAGAGTGAGACCTGTCTCATAGCTGTGAGGAATCCCTGAGGGTTAAAGAATCCAGTCATCCAAAATGCTGAAGGTCTTCCATTTCGAAGCCAAATTCTGTACTGTTGTTCTCTTTCCAATAACTCGGTGTACCAGAAACCCAGCGTTGCAGACTCCCAAGACACCTTTGAAATAAATCATGATAACATTAAATTCTGAGCACAGAAAAAGAGATTGTCTATGTTGTAGATCAAGGTTTCAAAGTCGGTTTTTATATTACGAACTGTTTACACTTTATTTAGTATTTAGTTTGTGCCTGCGACTTTGTCCGCGGGAATATTATTTTTCTGCGGTGCTTTTTTTTCTGCTAAGTCTGTTACCCAAAGGCCAATTTATTTCTTATAACACCAGCTATCTGCCAGTTAAAGTTGCGTCAAAACCGCTTCATTTCGGAAATAAGTTTTAGCAAACAGACAGACAAATATATATTTAAAAATTGTTTTTTTTGTGTAAGTGTAAGCATTTTATTTATTTTACGCGGTGACCAATGAATAAAAATTCAATAATTTTCAGATGCGCACAATTTCTAGACTAATTACTATAATACTCATCGATATCGGGCCAATTTTTTTAATTAATCAAATATTGGCTGAACTTACCTTGAGCCATTTTTGTGGTATTCGGGCGTCATACATGGCATCCAAAGACTCCCTGAGCCCTTGACTCATCACGATAGTGCCATCTATAGCTAACTTCAGGTCACACAACGTCGAGCTGACAGTCTTCACTACCTTCTGTATCCTATCGATTTCTTGTCTGTAAATAAATATTATTTATCAGATATATCATCTACTTCTATCATGTACTTACTAAAATTGTAAAACTAAACCTTACAGGCACTTGGAAGTCGTACTGTCGATGTCCAATGAGCGACCATTTTACATGTATAACAATATTATCAATAAATTAATATCTAATCTAAATGTTACCTTAAGAAAATATTCATAGGAAGAAAAGCGCCCATTTTTTGAAGTGCTTCTCTGACCTCAAAGCTAACGTATTGTTTGGGTAACTTCTCTAGCATGTCTTCAGCTAGACGATACACAATACTCTCTCTGGTCTCTCCGCCCTGGCTACCTCCTTCCTTAGGTTGCACATTCAGTATAGTGTCCAAAATATCCTTCGCGCTGTTAATTTGATAGGTAATGTCTGCGTTTCCGTGCAAACCAAAGACTTCAGGAGTATCAGTTAGCGGAAGCTGATTAATGTAATCCACGTACCCTTGAATATTCCTCGTTGTTGGAACTTTGTAACCTTTATAAAACTCAAAACCGGGTCGTAACAAAACATCACAAAACCAAACGTTAGTAAAAGTAGTAAGTAGGCGTTTATCAAAGTCATCCGTAACCCGACCGCCATACATAACTTCTCCAAGCATATAGCATATTGTTGGCCACGATATACCCTTTTTAGGATCAATCTCATCTAAATGATTTTGGACAAATTGGACACTGGAAGCATAATCAGATTGATTAAACTCGTACGGTATGTTCCAACCCAGAGGACCAAACTTTCGTCTTTCTTGTACAATAGTATGTAAAAAGGCTACTGCATAAAGAAGTGGCGGCCACTGAGATAAAGAAGAATAATCAAGAGAGTCTTGCGTTATATTTTGATATGTTCTTTTCATGCTAGCTCTGATACCTTGTGGAGGTTCATTGGTGAACTTAATTGCCATTTGTAATAAACCGATCGGAAACTCAGTGTGAACTTCAGTTGTGAGCCAAAGTCTAAATGATTCTTGAATATGCTCGGTCTCAATGAGAGCATCCATAGCCTCCACACAGAATGGTAGTGATAAATGTATGTTTTGTAGCAGAACCCAGCCACCGTCGGTCATTGAATCTGATATCATTTGTCTTGCAACTATTTCTTGACCTTGACCCATGGACACAGATTTCAACACTACAATAAAAACATTTTATTGGTTAATGTCGCACTTTAGAACCTCACGACATGACAATTTCAAGTTTTACATCTTACCGATTTCCTTAGCTTTTGCAAGAGATGCTATTTGAGCTGAAGGGTCAGAGCCAATAGACAAAATACAAATGAGGGGAGTACGGGGTTCTGATTCTTCCCATGTTGTTTCTAAGTTGAGGATACATCCTTCACCATATTCAGGACCAAGAGAATCTAAAACATATGAATTTATATTATTCCTGACTATCTTAATAATCTATAGGACGCGGTAGTAGTATTCAAGGCAGAAACAAAGCAAACATATCTCACCAACAATGTATTTTCTGGCTTGCGATAACGTTCTATCAGGACTCCAGGACCTAATAAGTAATAATTTTCTAAACACATCAAGACTTTCTTGATAACCGCTAGGAAAACTCTCTTCTTCTGGCTTTGCCTTTTCATACCAGACACGCCACTCTTTCTCATTACTTGTTATCTAGAAAAATAAATTACGCTGTCATCCCGAAATAGCAAGGGGACATTAGAATTGAGGTTTATAAATAAGTACTACTACTTACTCTGGGGAGAACGTCACTAAACGTTTTCAGTTTACTAATTTCAACCAGGTTCAACCAAGTGATATCAAGAATCCATCTGAAGGGTTTAGGAGTAACAGCATTCAAGTCTAACGAAGCACCTCCTTTTATGAACGCCATGAACTCATCGTGTGATATTAATCCACGTTGGCAATCTATTTTCATTCCTAACATTAAAGTAAATAATGCCTTATGCCTCTCATACAAACTGCGTAGTGTAAAAGCCCATACTTCATGCGTCAAGTGCTTTAGTATGATGTTTATTCGATCTTCGGTAACATTACTTTTTGTAGACTTAGTTATTGAGTTATCAAATATTGTCAAAAATTGTTTTAATGAATTCTGGTACATGAGGTTCACATTGCTCATTTCTACGATCAAAAAGTAAAGAATAGAACCTCTGGCGGCTACAGCTCTAAACTCTTCTCGAGCTTTTACAATCTTTTTCTCCGTAACTTCTGCAACTTTGAGCTTCTCATTTACTTCTTCAGCAGTCGTCTTTGTAATTTGTAACACTTGAATTAAAGCTTCATCATCTACTAAGGACCCTTCAGATGACGTTAAGCGTGACAGTAGATTACTTTCCAACTCTTTCATACTCCTTTGGTTTTTCATAACAGATTCAAATAAAGCAACTCTTTCTTCCTCTAGGTCAGATTTTTCCATTAATATTACTCTGCCGAGAAGTTGATCTTCTAAACCCCGCATAGTAACAGTAAAGTCTATAATTGATGTTTTAGCACTTATTTCGGGTGAATAAGCAGGATTGGGAAGTTTAGTTGTTATATACAACATGAATCCAGGCATTACATCACATTCCTTATCCCCTACAATTACTTTTTCTATGGACCCTGATTTAATAAAGTTCTTTTCAAGAACATTATCTATGACTGGATCTAAGTCCACAGCAACGTCTTCTATAAGCAGAGGTCTACCAAGGGACAAGCTATCTTCTAAATGAGTTCTGAAATATTTGTGATTTAGAGATGTAATCTGAAGTTCATTAGAACTTTCTTTATTTTTAATCCAATTCTTTCCTTGACTTTGAGGATCAACTAAAAGTGGATAGGAACTCGATTTAGTCACTATTAAAGCATTCTGAACCGATAATTCATCATTTGGAAGACCTTGCAATGTCCATTCCGAGATGGTTGCATTTTCCACTAACATATTGGTGATATTCAAATCATGCGTTACAGGTATTTGTTTACTAGTTAATATTCCCATCCATGTACTCAATAAGTTATTTCTAAACTCCTGATTGTAAGGACCACAATATGACAGAAAACCTGTAGCCAAAACTACATCCCCCACTAGTCTACCAAGTTGTTCTTTAAAATCTTTACTTTGCTGTGTCCACCGTATTTTTTCACCACCTAATCCATTAATGAGAGCTGTAGCAGCTGTCATCTTTCTTAAGCATACATTAGCTGCATCCGTTAATTGTTGTTTCTCAGAAACTGCTGACTCATATTGTTCCTTAACTTTTCGTAGAGACATTTCTCGTTCTTCCAATTGTCTTTCAGCTGATGCTAAGTCATCCATGGCGACCTACAAATAAAACAAATACTAGTTTATATACTTACATATTATTATGCATACATGTCATAATACTTTGTTATTGAATTACAAGATATGTACCTTCAAACGGGCTTCTTGCAGTAAAAGATTAGCTTTTAGGGGCAAGACTTCCTTATTTACGCTATGGAAAAACGCCATAGCTTTTGTCCAGGATAATAAGCCAGCGACGTCACCACATACTCTTTTCGCTGTGTCCATGTTGTAATCTTCCATTTCAAAATATGGTGTCAAGTGTTCTACCATCTCATTATTAATTATATCTTTCGGATAGTTTTGTAGTTGTAACAAAAATGTAGTGCTGGCCATCATCTGAAAACAAAACAGAAGTATAAATAATGGTCGTCATTTACCGACTAAACGGTACGCTAAAAATTAATTCAATAACGCTTTGATGTCTTACAGAATCTCTCTTGGCTGGATTTAATATAAGCTTGCCTAATTCCCGCGATCAGGCACTTACACGACATGCAAGTAAGGAAAGATAAAATTAACCGGCGATCTTTGTTGTTTACGGAACTCTAGCAAGATAGATATGGTTTGTAGTAACCAGTATACTATACCTTTAACGATTCTGCCCACGATGGTTTAGGGCAGGGGGCAGCGGTATCCGCTATAACAGGATGTAACCTTCTCTGGAAGAGAATTAGCACACAGTCCATAATTCTCATAATGAGATGTGGTGGTCTGCCTAGCTTTCTGACGGTTGCTATATGAGCTGGCTTAATAGTGTTCAGTGCAGCCTCTGCTTCTTCTAGAGCCGGTTTAGCAGCCTCTAATTTAATTTCGGCTTTCTCTTTTTCTTCGGCAATGTAAGCGACTAAAACCTCAGCTTTTTCCTTTACAATTTGGACTTGATTTTTTACAATTTCAGCTTGCATTGCTCGATCTGTTACTTCAGTTAATACTCGTCCAGCTTTTTCTGAAGCCAAAGCCAAGTCTTGTTCCATTACAGCCAAGTCTTTTTTCAAAACTTCAACTGATATAGATGCCTCTCGCAGTTTTTCTAGACCAGTGTCCATTCTTAAAGCACCGTCCCCTAATTCTTTCTGCTTCATCTGATATATAGTTTTATAACCTCCGATAAAATTTAGATATGACTTTGGCGTGACGTGAGATGAACGACGAAATCTTTGATAATACTCCAGTGATACTTGAGAGACAACATCCTGAATTGTCCCTAAAACCGTGACTAGCTCTTTTTTAACTTCTTTAGTGCATTCAATTTCAAACTCTGCTAGAAAATGATCAGCTACTGAAACTAAAGCATCTTTAGGCCAAGGTTGAAACCAATCTATTGTACACCCAGAAATTAGTGCAGGAAAACGCATAGCACGATATCGAAATGCTTCGCTCACCTGAAAAATTTAAAATATAAATTTTAGCAAAATTAGTTTTTATACCGGAGAATTATATTTTGTCAATAAAATAGTATGCCGCTTCTTACCGGTGAAAAGCACAATACTACATGAAGATTCTGACAAGTCCTGTTCAAGAAATATTCCATCACCAATTCATTAGTCAGGGTTCGCTTTTGGTTTTCACGTTTCATAATTGGAGTCAATTCAGAAATTATTTCTTGTTGCTCGTCTTTAGTGAACAGATTTGATATGACACCAGACGAAAGGATATTGTTTAAATATTCTAAGAAGCCTTCCTCTTTAATGTCAAGATCCGTGAATATAAAAGTAGTCCCTTTCCCTTGGACACCACAAGATCTGTATAGCAACTTAAGATCCTCAAGAAAATTGCTAACATTATACGATCTAGTCAACGCAATTTGAAAGGACCGGTAGCCAGCTATAAATGTGGAAAGCTTCGTCAAAGACTGCTTCCCAGAACCCCCCACGCCTACGAGCATTACGTTTCCTCTAGGATGTCTTATGACTCTGGAAATTTTTACTAAATGAAGCATAGCATCGGGGAAGAACACCAGATCCATGCCCGACCCTCGCACCATTTCATTGAACTGTGCTAGGAACATGTCCAGGCGTTCACGAAGCTCGGCGTAATCGAACACAGGCTCGTAAACTTTGGGTAACTCCATGTCTGTATCTTCGCCTTCTTCACCAGTCGGTTCTGGAGCATCTCTGTCATAGGAAAAAATATAATTAAGATAAACTAGTATGAAATAACAATTGGGTGTTGTTCGAACGAAAATAATAAGGGTATCACATATCGTGTGATGAATTCTACGTCCGTGCAAATATAGATACATACCTACCCATATTGCGAACGAGGAAAACCGTGGCAAATTGAGATTTCAACTAGATTCAATTCTATTTTGTTTTGTGTATGACGTTCAAAAGTACCTTATTGGCCTAATTGAAATAAATGATTTGACTTTGACTTTGACTTTGACTTTGAATCTAGCAAGTATTAGTATGTCGATCCACATTTTACGCAATGTCATGTCACCGTAGTGCAAATTTGATTTGGAACTTGACGGACGTCAAAATTTTACGACACTTCACAAACATTTTCAATAGGTTATGCTATCTAAATTAAACTGACACTGGGTTTATCTCGTTTTTTTTTCAGTAGAAATTATAACTAAATATGCAATGATATTGCGCACGGAGAGGCCATACAGTCCACTCTTTGGACATCTTTGCCTTACGGCGCCTACTTGGTCTTCGATAGGCGGCCGATCATAGCCGAAGGTTTATAGATATGTATTAAGTACTGTATGAGGAATTCATGATAGGATGACTTAATGTTTTTAAACGTGTTTTTTATACTTTTCTTTATTTCTATTGTGTTTGGTTACTACCGTAACTGTCATAATTAAAGTAAAAGAAAAAAATATTCCATAATTTTAGATCGTTGTTTTTGAACGAGATTGTTGTAAACGAACACAGGGGTATTTCGTATTTGAACACAAAGCACCCCAATATTTGTCCCCCTATACTATCACCCTTTTTATTAAGGGTTCATTGGTTCAGTGAGTGAGCTTTGTATTCAAAACGCGAACCAACATCTACACTAATATTATAAAGAGGAAGTTTTGTAGTTTTGAATTATTCAAATCGGACATCCCAATCAAAATAGGAATTTAAAAATGTCAATCTAAACAAAAATACGAAATAAAATCGTTCTCGGCCGTCGACCCGGTAAGATCTTTTACTTCCTAAGATTCATGTTGTGCTGGTGTTTCTGGCGCGCGTACCGTTGCCATGGCAACCAACGCGCGCGGCGAATAAACATCCTCTGAAAGCGAGTGAGTGCGGCGGTCTCCCTATTATTGCTATCGCATTTCCTCTTTGAAATTGCATTATTATTACATGGCTGTAGCAAGAGTGCGTACAGATGAATATTACTATCCCGGGTTCAGATGTGTATAATATCGTCCTGAGATAGAAGGGGGACACTGGTAATTATGGTGAATGGTCTCTATATAAAAAGTTCAGAATCCTGCCTCATAATAGATCTGCTATATCTTAAGGCGAAGATAAATATAAATGTAAGTTACACATACTTTTCTATGCTACCGTCTATATAATACACGACTGTCAAACAACAAGTGCAAGAGCACTTGCTTTCTGACAGTCGTGTTTATCTTGTTTTTTTAGCAACTCTAGTCACCAAATGGATGTCTGTGGCGCAGAATTTTGCTTTGCGCAGTTTATAAACGACTAAGGCGCGTTGTGGACCAGAACCTACAAAGATATCATAAGACAAAGCGATCGTAGGCGAAACAGACTTGAAGGACTTTTAGTGCTCATACAGAGGTGCGTAGTTTATAGTACTACATACAGAGGTATTTGTTTTTAGAATCGGTCTCGGCTATCATAGGGCGTTACGTCATATCATGTTTACGTCGCGCATTTAATTCAAACGTATAGCCATACATGAGAGCGTTCATGTAGAAGCGTTTGTTTGACCTGTAGCTGCCCTCGCGGTGGAGCACACAGCGGGTAACGTTGTGGCGCTCGGGGCATCACTCACGGCAGTACACGCGTCTCCTCAAGAAAAGGTGTGGGTGTAGGATTGCTCGTGGCTTTTCACGCGCCGCGTCCCCATAAAAGAACCCTTAGGGTGCAATTATCTATCACACTTATAATGTGAAGCCCTTTTATTTTCACAATTCAACAATATACATTACGTGGTGAAAGGATTTCTTTACCATTTCCAGTAAGAAGTAATAGATTATGAATTCCCATCAAATTCATTAGGATGCGATTCCTATCTCAAAATGAGATTATTGTTCAACTACTTGCTTCAATACATTCAGTACATATTAAAAAATAAAGGTAACAACAGCGACATCCTTCGGCTCCGTATCATCATTTATATTGCCAAACCATTCGATTACAAAACATTGAAAACAGCATAACAATCCGCCTAAAAGTCCACTTTTGTACTTTTGTTGCATAAAGTTTTTAAATAAATAAACAATGAAAGCTGCCATGCTTTCCGTTCTACTCGCGCGTTTTACTGTATTATTTATGTACAATTACTAATCAATAGAAAACACATTGTTCTCATACTGTATATGCCGCTCCACGCTACAATGGTTGGCGACCAAATTGATGTGAATGTACAATGAGTGTCACATTTCAGTAGTAGTTGTTATATTCTAATTTTAATTTACCTCATAAAATCCACAAAGACAGGCTCCTTGTCCAGCATCATCTTCTTATATTCAGTACCAAGCACTTCTTCAGTAATATCATACATGGCTTTGTTGAACCAGTCTTTATCCTTATCATGAGTAAACCGGTCGGAGAACACTCTAGAAAATTCATGTTTCCACAAGAGCATTAGACATTTCTCCGACTCAATCACAGTTGGCAGAGTGCCTACCATTCCTTGCCACACTCTTGAAAGGTCTCGCAAGGAGAAAACGTAGTGAAATTTAGCTGGTGTAGGCAATAAGTTAGCTCTAGTCCTTGCCCAAAGTTCTCTTGTTAAAGGTATCACTTTCTTTATCAGTGATCTAACTTCTGACGTGAAGCCTCGTTTTGCGTTGTAATGACCCTCCCCAATGCATTTGAAGATTTTATCTATTGAATCATTGTTAGGCAACGGACAATTAAATATGGAAAATTGGCGCTTTAGACGAGCAGGAATGTCGTTCCTTCCGCCACCTGAAGGAAAATAAAAGGATTTATGTTTTATTTTTTTATTAATTATTATTTACAGCTATTTTAAAATAATCACACGTACCAGGTTGACCCATAGCAGCCAGAAAGAGTATATCAATGACAGTGGTAAAATCACCAGGTTTCTCAAGGCTATAAAAGCCATTCATACCCATAGTTTGCCTTACAATTTCATTCGTTATCTGATCACCCCACTCGTTAATCTGTGGTAAGTTAATATCATCTATGAATACCAACATTTTCTTTCCACCAGGAGGCCCAAATGTCATGCCACTGCGTTTCTCCACGTAGCTTTCTATAGTTTTTTGAAACTGGAATGGGCTCGTGGCTGATGAGAAATTGAACGATCGTCCAAGAAATTGTTCTGGATTACAATTCTTCATATAGGCTTTCATCATGACAGTTTTCGCTGAACCTTGTTCGCCAAGCAGTAGAACTGCTTTCCCTTGTTTGGCAATACAGTGAATCAAGTAATTAATTCTAACGTTATCGACAATTGGAACTAAAATGCTCGCATAGTCAGGTGTCGCTGTGTCAGGATATTGATAATGCATCATCAAGTCATCCCACAACTCCCATTTGCCAGGATGTTTGACAAAGAAATCAAAAACTATACACGGTTTGTTATTCGGATGTTTTGGGAAGTCTAACATTTCACTGAATTTTTTTCTCAAATAACCATCAAAACGTTTTCTATCTTCAGTTTCAAGTAGAGATCCAAATCCCCAAACAAGACTAAAAACATAGACCTTATGGAGGTGTTCAGGCGTAAACAGTACGATCTCCTCTGCTTTATCTTTTTCTTCTTCGTCCTCATCACCATTGAGAGATTTATTTCCTGATGGGTCCTCCGATTCAACTACCTGTGGAGGAACCAATCCATCTAGAAGGTTCAACATTTGTGCTATTATGTTACTTTGAAGTACACGCATGCTAAAGATGAGATTTTGTGTGCACCAGGTAAAGGTGACAGGAAACGTTTCTTCAAACAGTGGAGTATAAACTTCATTTTCACGCGGTGATCGGGTTTTTAGCCAAGCACGCAGTACTGAAACGAAACATTGGGTTGGCTATCTTACTGCATATAATAAAATTAAATAATAATTATTAATATTTGTTCCAAGTATATAGGGTGACTAGTAATTAGTGACTGATACTTAAACACAAGATTGTCTCATGAAAACGCACAACATTCCCAAAGAAATGTTTTCACCCTTCAAAAAAGGTTTTAGAAGTAGGTGATAAAATATTTGTATACTTAATTAACATGGTGTGCCTATCTAAAATGCCGAGTGAAAGAATGATGAACATGTTAAACAATGTCTGACAAAACAATAACATGCAAAAATAAATCTTTATGTATGATCTACCTGGGTCCCAAGTCAATCCTGACGAGCTCATGTACACCATGCCGTTTCTAGATACGGTAGCTGGCGAAGCATTATCAATATTTTCCGGTTCAAATATAATTTTTGAAGTAGGAGACATCGTCAATCGATCACCGTTGGCCAAAGTCAAAGTTTTATTGTCATCAAGAACGGAGTTCAAGTTTTCAATCCATATACTGTCAACTGGTCCATCTAAGACCAGCCAAATATGTTCACCAGTCCGTATCTTGAGAGTCTTACGCCAAAGTGCTGAGAATATCCCATCAGTCCAGTCGTTGGTAGCGACATCCAAACGTCCAAACATCTGAGCGGCGGTTATGGCTTTTGGATTCATTCGCATTTCTCTGTGTATCATTAATAAAACTATAAGCAAAATCGAGGTCAAATCATTTATTTAAATAAGACCATTAACAGGCACTGTTGAATCATGTAGAAAAGAAAATAATTAAATATAGCTATAGTTATACCTATAGCGATATGGGGACATGAATATTATAATTCTTTCTTTTTCAAACAAATACGTTGCCGCACACTACGAATTTCTCCTGTCTCAAAGTTGCATAGAACATAATAATCTCACATAAACGAACAACCAGACCTGAAGAATTTTCAAAAAGTTTTTTTTTTAATCTTTGTGCTATTTCCCTTGCACAAAATTGAAAATTTTGTACATTTTTTTCTTTATTTGTAAGAAGAGGAACAAGAACGAAAAAAAAATTATTTGCGAGTTTAAGAAGCCTTCCCACTTTTGCTTGGCGTGGCTTGAAAGAAATATTTAAATCAATTTTACAAAAAAAAAAAAAATTACGTGCGAGTGATAAACGTCATGATAAAGACGCGGCGGCGGCGCTACGACATAAGTTTAATGATATAAATTTAAATATTAATCGTACCTATGCCGTATCGTACTAGCTTATCCCGAAGAGAAATTATGCTTATTAGTGTACGTTGCAGTGCGGAGTTCCATAACAAGAATACTGAGCGGCTCTAGTGTCTCTAATATCTAACATGCAGTATACAATCAGTATATTTATTTAAAATGAATAATAAGCAATCATAGGTAATGATGCTAAATATTTTAAAAACACTGGCACGCACGCACGCGCACTGCTCCTCTGCTTGCGGCAGACGATAGCCGCGGTGGCGACGACGGCGCGACGCGTCCCTCAGAGTAGATTTGACTCTCGCCCCGAACGGTGGCAAGGGATAAATCTACCCTTAAAAAACACTAACACTAATTAAATAGTAATCAAATATGTAGGTACAACTCGAGTTTATTAATATCATTATGAAATAGTTACGGTTAGAAACATTTTGGAGCTAAGGTATTTTATTTAGTACGCATGACTATGGATGATGATTGCGGAACAATCATTTAATTAATTATATCTAACATATTGTTTTAAGTTTTATTGATGACTAGCTACTGTCTGCGGGTTTTCGTAAAATGACCGATAAAAGTTCCATCACAATCGCATCAATGGAACGCATAAAGTACAAACATTCGTTTTTATTTTTATACAACTAGAGGGTTAAGAATAGCACTACATTATTATGAATGACGACCGGTCTTCATGATTGTGGCAATATTTAGGGGAGGCCTATGTTTGTATAGCAGTACAATTTTGAGAAACATAATATGTTTCTCAAAATTGACCACTAGACGAACGAGGCTAGCTATTTTGAATATATTATATTCAAAATAGCTAGCCTCGTTCGTCTAGTGGTCGCAAACGCGACTACTGTGCATAAGGTCTTGGGTTCGATTCCCAGGTCGGGCAAAGTGTTATTGGGTTTTTCCATCAGGAATTTCTCAGTAGCAGCTTCGGAGTCTGGATTTGTGCCCGGTTGATGGCAATAGGGTCACCCCCTATTACATGTGACTAAAAACATAACGTGCAAAATGTGGGTGTACTAATGGGTACACCTCTGCCTAACCCTTCGGGGATTACAGGCGTGATGTTATGTTATGCTATAACGTAGCAAGTTTTACATCAGCTTTGACCTAGAGTCTAGGTCCTAGACTACGCAATATAAATTTTAAAATTGCACGTATATAACGTACAATTTTAAGATTTATATTGCCTCTCATTTTACTGATCCGTTGGCCATGATACTCGTACCTTCTGTAGCAACCTGGTTTGCATAGATTTTATATTTTATTTTGCTAAACTTTCATTTGTTTGAACCTGTTAATGTGGCACGTAAGTAAAAAACAAATGAAAATACCAAATAGCCCGACTTCAAAGGAAAGTCATTTCAAAACAATCAATATGAATAGTGAATAGACACTTATAATAGCGAAAGTATTTATTTCTACGGGAATCGATGCGTCGTATTAATGTCAGGAATTGTGAAATTGCTACCTACTTACATAACAATCTCCAATCAAGAAATACTTGATATTCTTTTCATGAAAGGCGTCTATTCAACGGCCCGACCACAGTGAACGTCGTTTTCTGAGTCACTTGTATTTGTATTATAATATCGATCGTAGGTATATTGGGGAATGTTATGTATACATCTTACTTGTGAGGGTTTTCAATTTCTGTGAGTGCGCTCATAAGGGTTTGTATGCAGGTTGTCTTGCCGGCGCCCGGCGGTCCCAGCGTCATGATACCGTGACGGACTCGCTGAGTTTCGTATAACTGAAATGCACATTTCATTTTTTCAACTCGGTTGTTTATTTCAAATGAATAGCTTCCCAGTCAAATATTTATTAATGCAATCAAATATTAGGTAGGTACTATTTGACTGTTATGTCGTTAGCTGAAATGGAGGAAAATGTAATAATCTAGAATTTTGTAGATACTTAAATATGTCAATCAATCAGAAAATAATGTCAGACTGGTAAATAATGAAACGCGGGCAACGACCCAGCATTAACATTTCAATAATAAATGGGTATTATTCTGAACGTTGCAAGATAAGGAAGATACATGAAGCTCTTTATTATAATCAATTCTAACTTTAAATTGCTTTTTCACTATTTACCTGTATGATCTTCAACAGCCACGGCGGATGACTGATAAGGCCAAGTAAATCAACCTGTTTCTTGATTGCCTCCTCCAAGTCGTTATAAGTCGTTTTCTCCAAGGCCTGGTTCGGGAACAAGTCCGCTACCAACGAAATGAAGAGAGGCTCATCTTCATCTATCAACTTGGACAAGTTCATGTCTCGGAGGACTCGCATGACGATGGTACTTTCATTGTCTTTAGAGTTGACTCGTTTTACTGCGCCGAGGGTTCGGAGTACGGACAGGATGTTACGGAGACCGAAGTCGTAGTGAACCTGAAGTTGATTACATGTACCTAAATAAGATGAGTTCGTTCGCCTACAACTAGATTTTTCCTGAACGATCATCAATCCGATTTATATCGATTTGTATTTTGATTTTTATGTTTGGAAAATAAAATACTAGCAATGTACCATACCAGTTCTATTCCAGATATAAATCGACTCTCATCCCAAATAGGTAATTCAAACATAATTAACAACAATCATCATTTATCATTATTACTTCAACAAATCAATAGGCACTTTTGAAAGCCAACTTAACAGGACATAATAGAAAAATAAAAAAATAAAATCTTTAACAAGCTGCTATTACAAAAACGTGGAATAATTTTTAAAAATAATGATCTTTGCAAAATATATTTTTAAGGCGCTGGTGGAATTTGGGTAGGCGGAAGAAACTTTATGATAATATTTTACCATGAATTCCATACATTATTCTAGACACCTAAGCACTTTGCGTCGGTTATTAAAAACAATTCCCCGCTGTTCAATACAAAAATGCCAACTCGGCCAAATTTATGGAACTGGTGATTGTTTATGTCTGATACTTTAGGTACGATTAAATTGTGCTTTTTGAATTAAATAATTTAATCTAATTAAAGTTTCGTACGCCATACATTTACAAGTTGCAAACTTTTTTGATCAATTATTTTAAACCAATCTTTCACACTAACTAGGTTTTCGCGATACGCGGCGAAAGCTCAGTTTATGCCGGAAACCACTTGGTTATAACGTATTCTACGTTATTATATAAATTAGGAAAAAAGTCGGCCTGGTCTAATAAGCATTTGGAAAATAAAATAAACAAAACAGTGAACCGCAAAGTTCCCGCGTGTACTGATCCGCATGGCAAAGTTAACGCAACTACGATGTTGAGTACTAGGAGCCCATGAGGCATCAGCAAGTTTGAAATGTTTCATCTGATAAAATACTCAAAACGTAGGAAGTACCGATGAAGTGTTCTTCTGTTTTCCTCTCTATTCTCTGTTCCGCACGTACAGCAATAGTCTATTATTGCGTGTGCTAATGTCGTACTTATTACAAAAATAATAATCGGCCAAGAGCAAGACTGCCTCACATAGTTACTACGACTACATTGAGTAGTCAATAGAATGGCCTCTGGTCCGCTCTGAGGTAGCATCTTATGTATACATTTCAATGACTCAATGACTTAACTAACCTTTTTTTTATTTGAGTTGTAGTTTTGTTTAGGTTCAAATAATATAAAGTATTTACAGGACGCGGCTAATATGAGGCGGGTGCATGCTCACATGCAGGGCTCAATTAGCTAGCCGCTCCGGGCATAATATTCCGCCGCCCTTTACACTAACACCATTTAGGTCTTGAGCTTGCCATTTCAAAGATAAGATGATATGTATATGTGATATTGTTTTAATTGTATATTATACACATACGTTAGTCTACTACGGCTTCTGAACAGGTATACAAAAATTCAAAAGAGTATGTTGGCAACCGAGTGCAACTGCCTTGCACCCCTAATTTTGCCGCCACTCATTTTTGCCGCTCCGGGCATTTGCCCGGCTGGCCCCCCCTC
The DNA here is from genome assembly GCA_949774945.1 of Hoplodrina ambigua. Taxonomy (NCBI): domain Eukaryota; kingdom Metazoa; phylum Arthropoda; class Insecta; order Lepidoptera; family Noctuidae; genus Hoplodrina; species Hoplodrina ambigua. The sequence continues at coordinate 5,825,972 of OX458963.1, forward strand.
AGATCGGGCCCTGCTCACATGTTTATACCGGCGCGAGTATAACATGCAACACCCTTAATACAGGGGTCGATATAATGACTTACCATAGTAATGGTTATCTTTGCAATTGACATCAAGTTTGTTGTAGTTTTCGCGGAGTCGACTAGGAGTACTCATTCGATTTGAGAACTTTTTTGACGTGATGCTTTAGAAGTGACTACTAATCATTTTTTAATTATTATCACCATCATGAAATTATTAAAATCGTTTCATTCATGTCGAAGATTTTGGACTTGATTAGTTTTCTTATTTACTCGGCCATTACGACAGTTTTCGCACACAATGCTGTGATAATTATTTTATACCAATTTTATAACTATAAAAACTTAAAGTTACGTTAGTTGTTCATTCTCAAGTCAAACCAAACCAACACCAACACCAACACAACTTACTGTGCCGCATACACGCTTTTAAGATATATTTTTCTCAGTTAAAAATGAAAATATATTATGTTTATGCAGCATGATGGCGTTGAGATCAAATAAGATTTTACTATTGTTTCATTACCATTCTTGTATAAGGGTCGACGGAATAATCAATAGGTACAACTGAAAATCGGTTCTTATCATCCCTGTTTTGCTTTTTTTTAGTTCATCCATAAAGTGGTATACAGTCCACTGCTTTCTTTAATTTATTCCAACGCGACTATACTATCGTTGCGATCAATATGTTATATATTGATCGCAACGATAAGTCGCGACCTAGATTATATTATAATTATTTACATATCTCGGGACCCTGAGGATCCCGGGCCATAGTAAAGTACGAGGGTCCCTAAGTAACCTATGATGAAATGAGACACCAACCGACGATTATCCCTGCATGCAAAAATGCATAAAATAGTTAGTTGTTCAGACTAATGCAATACACGCTTCAACACATCACAATACAATGTATAAGCCGTAGTAGATATTCAGGTACTAGGACATCATAAGCTCTGCACACGTTATGTTGTGTCGCAGTGTGTTCGATTTCGGGGCGACACAGTATATTCTGTGCTAGTTTTTTCTGTTGAACGCGAAAACTGCCACTTATAGTTCAGAGATTCTGACCTCGGGATCAGATGACTTTAAATTAAATTATGTATTTTTTGAATTGTGTTTGTTACAAATAGTTGAATAAAGATTTTTTATTGCTTTTCTTCGTTTTCCAATACCTGTAACCCAGTTTTTTTTCGCGTTAATGGGGAGTCAGCCGAAGTGGTATGTAAAGTCTAGTGTTTATCAATAAAGAATCTTTTCTTTAGAAAATTAGGCAATATAAATATTACATTAAAGCCATCGTAAAGCTTTAAACTAATACGACGACCTGGACGCTCACTACGAGGACTAGTTCGAAGAGACGTGGGTACTGAGAGCCTGGAAGGGCTGCTTCGCTATTGCCCAGCAAAGCAGTACACTGTTTTAGCTAGAAAATCAAAATCAGACTAACCTGTTTCGTCAGCTGTTCTTCACACAATTTGTATAGGGTGTAGAACTTCCTGGCCAGAGTGATGTTCTCTAGGAAACCACAAGACGCGAGTTTCACCCTGATGATGATCTGCCTGTCTGGAACCATCATAGCTACCGTCCGAAACTGGATCTTCAAATTCTCTGGTAACTCTTTGCGACCAGCGTACCCCGGGTTCTATTATGAAAACAGTCTTGGTTATAACGTAAATGATGAATTAACATAAATGTCAAACCTCGTTCTACCCATCATGGGCTCGGAACACGAGGCCAATTTGCGATTCAGTTCAATTGACGGATAAGCGAGTCGAGTTGTTTGAGTAAAATCATTAATACGAATAGAAGATCCTTATTTTCATAAAATATGGGACATCGAATCTAAAATATTATAATAAATGTTTCCACATTTTCTGACAAGTCAGTGAGAAGTTGTGTCTGACTGAACTGACTCACAAACTGGCTTCGTGTCCGAAGTCCTTACATTTTATAGGCCTCATTGAGCGTTTGCTAAAATTTCAACGTGAAATGGAATCCTCCAGACGTACCATAGTAATAAATATTCCAAACTCAGGACACATATCAGAGGAGTCTCCATCAGTGAAGATAAAACTCTTCTTCTTCTCCTTTTTAGCAGCAAGCACGACAGCGACCTGCTGAGCCGCGACTGACAGCACTGGCAGCTCGATACGGTTGAATTCGTCGAAGCACCCCCACGACCCTGACTGAGCCAGCCCTTTGTAAATGCGCCCCAAACCTCTGTAATTATCAAGTATATGGATTTCAGATTTCTGTCTCTGAAAACGTTCCCCTCAGAATTGTAACCTAATAAACTTTCTCATCTCATACAAATCCAATCAGATAGAATCGTAATACTCTATCCTTCAAAATAAACCAAGCTGGGCACCGACAGATGTATATGTATATCTATACAAATATTTGTAATGTTAGATAAATGTGTATTCCGAAAAAATCTACAGTAAGGGACAATGTTTTAAGTTGAGCCTGGGTTCATACAAAATGAATAATCATATTTTTTTATAAACTATGTTAAACAATGATCCTTCCCTCATTTTGATAAAATGTTTTTTTTTAAGAGTTATATTTTTATTCTGGTCAATCTTTATCGTTTAGTGTTAAAACCTAGCTAGTTTGTACCATTCAATTTATACTATGTAATTACCTGTAGTCCATCTGATCGGAGCAATTGAAAACCACGACGTACTTGGCCAGAGTCTTGCCCATGTCCTTGACTGTCTCCGTCTTGCCCGTGCCGGCGGGCCCGCACGGGGCGCCGCCCATGCTCATAGCTAGCGCTTGAGCGAGGGTGATGTAGCACCTGTAAAGCAAAGGTAGACATTGCTCAAAATATCGTGTTTTTTTTTATAGAATTATACTGTAGCCCTTGGGTCATGGAAAGTATTAAACAACTCAAGGTTTTCTAACCGTTACTGAAATACGAGTATATCGTTACTCTTGCTGAATCTCGCAGTTTTACCCGCGGTCAGTAACGCATTTGGTTACTGCTCCGCACCTGTGGTTCGTAGCGTGATGTAATTATAGTCTACACATATATTCCTCACGTATATTCCTCATAAATCTAGCTATTGAATACGAAAAGATTTTTATCCCATCGGACTGACGGTTCTAGAGAGATTACTTCACGTTCAAACAAGCAAAAAAAATCACTTTTGATTTATAATAATGCAGAAATATAATATATCTACGTTTTCCTAAAACTTTTTCATTCTTATAATTTATTTATGGACATGACGATAACGTTTCTGTGCCGATACTGTCGGTCGCATTATAGTTGCGGAGCCTGATGTTGCGAGATTATTTTAGTCAGCGGGAGCAACTTTGTGTCCTAAAGTACTAGCACATCATAAGGACAGGGGATCGTGATCATTGATCCACCTACTTGTACTACATTTATAGCATGAAATGTACTAGAGTTTACATCTTTTCTTGCCAAGGAATGAAGGAAAGACAATTTATAGACCATGCACCGAATGTAATCATATTAATGTCTGTGTTTTAATTATTACCTGTCTGTTAAAGGTGTTATCACAAGCCGATCTGTGCAGCCCAAGTATTCGTTCTGATAAGTAAAAGTGACGTCAGTGACAGAGATCCAGGTCTTATCAGCGTCTTCTTTGAAGTAAAATCTGCACTGCTTCAGCCACTCGAAGTCGTTTGCAGAACGGACATTCAGACGACACTGAAAGTTTTAAAATCACTTGTATATTACTATAGCGTACTAAATATAATAAATATAAGTATCTTTGTACTTTTTAAATAATAAATATAAGTATCTTTGTACTTTTTAAAAGAGGTTCTACTTATTTTTATTTTTCGGGTTTTACTCTCTCCTCTCCTACTCAAAAGGTACTAACAGGACACTTACGAGCGCACGTTAAAGGGCTTATGCATTTTGAACTCTATTCTGTACTATTAACTTACATATACCTACTCAAGTTTAAATAGTTCTTAGCCGGTACTTTTTGTTAGCAAACGCAGTGTGATTTACGTTTTTTTTTTTATTTAACTCTGAAACCGGATCAATATAGCGAACTCTCAACACCAGCACAGCAGAGGTGTGAAGTTGCATTCGCTTTGATAAAATATCTATAGTTAGATAGGCTACCTAGTTCGACTAGCCTCCGATCGTTATTTATAAAGGCATTGACTAGGGCATTATGAACACGAAGGTATAGAAGGTATGATCATAGTGTAGTACTTTCACTATCTATGACCCCGAGTTTATGAATGGGCGTCTCAGTTATTATTTATAGGTCAATAAATTCATTCATTGCACTGTGCAATATAGTATAAAATATAGATGAAGAAAGCCTACCAGCATATCGAAGATGTCCCTTTGGTGTACATGTATGGTAATCAGAGTCTCGAATTTTATTCTTTCTATCTTCAGTAGGTTCCTAGTGGTTTGGTCGATCAGTGTGTTTAGTAACTCCAAGAACTTATTGTTGGTTTCCATCATTATCTTCTTGTCCTGGCGAGCTTGCATTAGTGCTAATTCAGCATCCCTCGTCCATATTATTTGTATACCCAATAGGCCAATCTGTGGAAGTAAAAAATTGGCTAAGTTTCAAAACTGTTCGTTGAAATTACTTATGCCACGGAATTATTTTTAACTGGATAGTATTTTAATATAGTTTTTTTTTTAATAAACTGTATAAGTTTTTCAAATTAAAGTAAAATAACCATTACTTACGTAGGTAAGTAACGGCTAACGGCTATTTTAGAAAGAACAACATAGGTTAATATTGTGCGTTATAACTACATTATAACGCACAACATAAGCTATGCTGTGCTCTCCGTTTTCACAAAAAATATAGTTTGTCATAAACCGAACTAAGTTAATCTTAAAAAATATGTCCGCTGGTGTAATTTTTCGGGGAAAGAAAAGAGAAACACGAAATGAACGCCGGCCGCGTTATCTCTCACGAGCCACCCGTTAACTGCGGAAAACACACCCGTTTTGTTTCTACTAAAAAACGTGAATGCGGCGCATACACGACCGTGTTTTTCTTGGCAAACACACACACTGTGTAGCCAGCCGTACTACGGGCTTGGCGTAGCGAATGTTCGTCCGTAGTCAATGGGTTGAAATGCATAGAACAGATCGATCTCCTGAATATTCCTTGTCTCCTGGTATAGGTGCGAATAAACTGATAGGTATATGATTGTTACCTGTAGGTAGTGGTGTACCACTACCTTGTTGTTTGTACACCTATGTAGGAGGGACATGCATGTGGATTTTCTTTGGTTATTATTATAAATCGTAACGATTAATACAGATACACTGCAGCACTGATTAAACTACTAGAAAAAAAAAACATGTCAAGGCAAACCATTTATTAGTACACAGCACAATAAAGTGACTTTTCATTTTCAGGTACTTAAGATTGTGTGTACTTCATCATTATTATTTCAGCAGAAAGAAATCTACCGCTGGACATAGGCCTGCCCCGTGTCGTCACATCACGGTTAAAGTGGCGGTTAAAGAGGCACTTTTCACAGATTGTTAATTCGTTATGCAGTTTTTACCATAATTAAAAAACAATATTCCGAAAGAAATATGTGTGTTATTTTAACTGCGGAGCAAAAGCGTCCCTTTCTCCTTTCCAGTTATCTATATACTAAAGTAGTGTAAAGGCAATGATGACAGTTTGAGCTTGACATTTATAGGTAGGATTGATCCACACTAGCTATGGACATGTTTACTAAATACATATAATTATATTAAACTTGGATATCGCATAGAAAATTCAATGTTTTGACATATCACCACATCAGTATATTGCACTCGTGTAAAGCATGAAGCTCTCTGTCTAGGCTCAAGGTCTACGATGTTATAACAATATACCTGCCGTGTAAAGATCACGTTAAAAATTACGAGTCTATGCCTAAAACAAACAAGGTAAAACTGACCTGTGCAGGCATTTTGTCCAAGAACAGAAGTAGATTAAAGGTAGGGTCATTGATCACTGCCACCGCATTTCTGATGATGGAGTGCAAGCTGCCTTGGGCTGACTGCAAAAGCGAGGTTAGCCACGTCTCTACAGAACCTTCGGCTCGCACTGGACGCTCTAGTTTTATTTCTTCACCTTCGGATGACACTATTGCTATCATCTTGTTGTATTCTAAAATAAGTAATAATTACTTTTTATGTTTATTTCAGGATATGACATTCTATGTGGCACTAACAAATAATGGCCTGTAGTGCTTTAACGTGCGTTAGTCAGATTAATGGAATTACTAATTTCAACATACTTCAATCACTGAGAAAATTATGAAATGTCATTTACACACGGTCATTTAACTAACATTAGTAGTAGTAACTAAATGTTAAGCACTGCGCCGCCGCAAACTGCGATTAACTTTTCTAAAAACACTACCTTGAGACGGTTATTACTATGTCATGAATAACTCACCGATATCATGAAACTTAACGTATCTGATATTATCAAATATCGACAATAAGTGATTCTGAATAGTATGGGAATCAGATGCCTGACCCAAAATTTCCAATAACGCAGGGTCAGACACAAAGAAGAATCTCGGGAACATAGTTCTTTTCCTCTCTAGGTAACCACTGAGACTCTTCTGGCATAGTTCCAGTTGTTCCTGTAGATGTGGGAGCAACTGTCTGAGTAGATCGTCCCCTACACAGCAGGATACTACTCCGGGAGTTTCATGAGCTCTTTGCATGATCTTCTGCCAGGATTTGTCAATTTTTGAGAATCTTTTAGCTTCCTTTGGGAGTTGTTTGGCGATGTCACCGCCGACGAATACGGCTTCAAGATACACCCACATGTTTTGTACTAGCAGCCATCTTTCAAGGATCTCGTTTGTGCTTTGAAGATCATAAAGCCATTGCTGGATTTGTTTTCTGAATGGAGCGTTGTAGCTATGGAAAAAAATACAATCGACTTAATCAATATAGAAAGTTAAGTATAATTTTGCAGTAAAATTAGACCATGAATAAGTAAGTTCAGTTAGGAACCTATTTGACGACAGCAAAAATAATATTTACATTCGATTAAAAAGTGCTGTCAATTAATAAAAAAAAATCTTAGTTTTTGTTTAAATAACTGTTCAGTTATGAGTACAATAACGATTAATTACCGGTTTGAAAGTAGAGAACCTAAAATCATAAGACTGTCTTCCAGCTGTCCGATTGTCTCAGCGGTAGTATCGCCCCTCAATAGAAGCTCGCCGCGATTGTTGAAAGTTTGGAAAGTTAGCTCGTGAACCGACCACTCGTTTGTTACTCCACGCAACTTGCCTTCTATATCTTTCTCTTTCATCGCCGATATACAAATGTCCTGTGGAAAAAGGACAGTATTAAGCAAGTTATCAATTAGTTAACTTGGAAAAGTTAGCGGAAAATAAAGTTTTCTGGAAGAGAAAAGCAAGGAAAATGTAGTGAAACATGGACTATTATTATTTCTATTCTAAACCACGTGACTCGGGTAGTTTTCGTTTGGTATTTTACTTCCCGTTGCAAAAACAGTTTTCTTTTTCACCGAGTCACAACTCACAATCTACCTCTATAAAGTGAAAGTTGTGTTGTCTATAAGCCATCTATAGAAAAATCCCCGTCCACAACTAATTAAGTAAAGAGTAAAGTTGTAAGAAAATTAGGTAAGTTCAGAGTTAGGTTGATCCACCAAAATAGTGAAAATTCGTGGGAATGTTGAGAACACACACCATCACGAAGAATTTATGTAAAAAAATGACCATCGACGCTAACTTAAAAAAAGAAAAATTAGCCTTCCTCACTTTGGATTCCAAACCGCTGTTACCTCGGGTCTAACCACCTCGTTGCGGGCGAAGCACTACTTTTATACTTCTTTCTTTTTTATTCAAAAGTTGTGTAAAAAAATGTGTTAAAAAATCAAAAGAATGTGGAGTAAGTACCTATTAACACACGGTATCGCTAAACGGTAAAAAACAGCAATCCTACAGTACGAAGGTATATTTATTAAACGTCAATTAATTTATGAATTAACAATTTTAACTTTAAATATTTTCGTTTCATTATTAATTTACTGATATTTATTTAAATTTAAATAAGTATCAGTCAAGAATTTAGGATCGTCCGACAGGAATTTGACGGATCCGCAACTTGCTCGATCCGCATGATTACTAGGGCGGCATAACTGAAAACAGTTTACTGCGGGCGGTGAACGGTCAACTCGTTGCGGGCGAAGCACTATTTTATTTTTATCTAAATGACATATTTATTTTAAAAATAAATATTGTTTACAATTTTTCTTTTCTAAAAGTTGTGTATAAAAATGTGTTAAATAATAAGAATATGGAGTATACCCAAGTTGCTTTTATAATTTGCTAGCTTGAGGGCAATAAACGAGATATAAACTATCCTTTCATTTAAGTTTGACCAAATTACACACAGTATTTAATATTTCATAAAAAAGTGGTTGAGTAGATTCGGAGTTCATCCCGGACAAACAACGCGTAATTTATATTTATTATATAAACATGATATCGCTAACCGGTAAAAAAAAACAACATTCCTACTTACGGTACGAAGGTATTGTATTTATTTAACGTAGAACGAACGTAGAATTCATGAATGAACAATTTAAATAAAATATTTTTGTTTCACAATAATTTACTGATATTTATTTACAGTTGATTTAATCAAAATTTAGGGGAACCGAGTCCGATAGGAATTACACGGATCCGCAACTTGCCCGATCCGCATGAGTACTAGGGCGGTATAACTGAAAACAGTTTTAATGCCGACGACGGTGAACAGTTAAACCAAGTAGATTGCTAGTGTTATACTGACAGCAGGCAGCGGCGTGCTTGACTCTGTGCTACAAATTGTGATGTTTTTTTTTTTTTTTTTGAGGTGGAAAAATCATCAAATGACTCCTTCCGCCCTGGGTGGGGCGGAAGGGACTGTCAGACTTTTACTGACTAAAAAACCACCCTGTTCCTTCTGTTGCCCTTTACGTTCCGGGGCCACGGTATCCTGTTAAGACGTCCCGCAACCCCGGCAGGCGTTGGCCCCGTTGGGGGCCCCGTCCCTGTGCTGACAGCTTTTTGAGGCGCGCGCGAACAGTACGCGCCGTCGACCCGGGGTTGGCCCTTGATCGGACGGCGAGCTACCCATTACTCGCCGTCCGCAAGCCCGCGCCTACGGTGGCCGGATGTCGCCTCGCGAAATTGTGATGATAAGACAGCATTTTGATGAAGTACTTGGTTTTTTCGTACAAACAACAACTCCAAACCATTATAATTAGAACTATCGATAATTATTTATCAATAAAAATAATTTTCTATGTAAAAAGTATTAAGTGTTCATTTAAAAGTTTCTTACAATGTTCAAAAATAAGAGTGAAAAATACCAGCACCAAAGTTCTTTTATTTTATTTTTTTATTAAGTTTAAGTTTATTCATTTTACAACTCAAATTTAAAATTCACAATTAAGCAAATAATTAAAATTATTAGTTAATACTATTATGTTTGCGTATAAACTCCAATGAAAATTTCAATGCGCCACGCCAAACCACGCGTTGTTAGGCATCCGCAAGTTTCTGATTCCGCACATGTACTAGGACATAATAAAACAATAAAAGGCTAGCCGCTAGATTGTTGAACATCACTACCCTGTGTTAGTTTAGTTTAATATTAAAAATAAATTAAAGTTAAAAACGAAAGGGCCCAGTGGCGTAGCTTGGGTGAGGGGGGAAATATTGGGTCGCTTCCCGTAATGTTACGTGTGAAGATCCAACAACAGAAATTACAAAGTATGTAATACTAAAATGGTACTGTTAGGAGATGGCGGAGGGTCCCCCCATATCTTTCCGATAGATGTATGTTCCTTACGAAGAAGTGGATCCTGACTTTCAAGAAGTTGTATGATGTCTTATTTATCTTCTACGAAGGTACGAAACCCTTCGTGTGCGACTCCGACTCGCACTTGGCCGGTTCTTTATTTTACTTTATTAACATTTATAAAAATGAAAATTTACATATTTTCCTACACTACATACATACATCCCTTCAATCAACCATACTCAACCATACTTAACTAAAGAAAATTCCACGCGGGAAAAGTTTACCAACTCGCGGTCGTACCTACCAGGGCAAAAGAAACCATAGGATTACCGATTTGTAGGCAGTTTCCTGTAATAATAAAGTTTTATTTTTAAATTCGTTCTTTTGTATATTTGTCATTGATATTTTTACAACATACAACTACTACCGCAGTTTTGCATGTGTGTGTAATGCATACGCTTACGTTGTCGGTCTCTTTCATTCATTTCCTTTCTCTTTTTTTCAATTCAGGTACCGCCCCTACCTGACCATCCCCAATAATATTTCCCTTTCACAAAAAATATCTCCCTTTCAGCTAACTTTAATGTCTGGCCTCGCCACCCTCGATATCTGTTTATTTCTGTTACCCTGGTAGTCTACGTGCACCAACAACTTGTTAAAGGTTGACCATTCGTTCTCAGGCAGCTGATACAAATAGAGGAATTAGATAATTTTGCAATATCACACAAGAATCCCAAGTCCGAACAATCATCATTACGAAGTCTTGGCTGATAATAATAATTATTATTCTTTGGCCAAACAACAATGTTACCACATGCAAAAATGTTAGTTCGTATAAATAAAACGTTGGCGTTGGAATTCTGCTGCTTCGCAGTATGGGCCGAATTGGGGAAATGCCTTTAATTATTTCAAAATTCAAAAAACCTACTGTAATATTTTCTGCCCTGGTATCTGGTATCTGCAGGAACGGTAGTTTTATTTTTCGTCCTTACTCGATAAAAAATCATATTTAAACATTTTCTGGTAGTGATACATTTTCCAATGTTTTGAAGGTGGAAATGATGACCTAATAAAAACTAGCTAAAATATTGAGAGAAGTGCACTGAAACAGACGTGTTCAACGTAGTTATGTCAAGTATGTAATTGTAGAACTTAATAAATTAAAGTGATACATAAACTTATTCAGGTTCTTAAAATATATTATGTATTAAAATGTACTATGACGAAGCATTGAAATCCGTATTTAATAATTTATGTAGATTCGATTAGATCTGAAACTTAGGTAAATAGAATTCAGTTCTCCGGCTGGGCAAGTTGTTATTGATTTTATTTTAGCAAAGAGAATTACATCAATCGTTCTTTTAGTGGCTCACTATGTATTATAAAATAGCCTATCTGTGGATAATGTAGTGGGCTGCAGCATTGATTTATAGTTTTATATATTTAATGTATGCTATTTGTACGTCATAGGTGTTCGTTATCCCTTTCAATAAATAAAATTAAAATAATTAAATATTAATTCATACTTTTTATGTTTGCATAAAACTCCTTTAAAATTTTTGTGCAAAAACCACGCGTAGGCAGGCATCTTATCCGCAGGTTTGTAATTCCGCACATGTACTAGGACATAATGAAACACTAAGAGGCTAGCCGCTAGATTGTCGAACATGTACATCAGACTGTGTTATTTTAGTTTAGTTGCGAAATAAGGCCTAAGTAAAAACAAATGATAACACTGGGGAACAAAATTTGAACTTTGTCGTGCCACACGAACTTCACTCATATTTTTTACTTTGATCGATGATTGTTAGTAAAAATAAGTAATTAAAAAACAATTATTGGCCTAGAATTTTATTGATTAACGTAATTTAAAAATTTCAACAAATAATGACAGTCCGAAACAAAAAAAGTTCTATTATGAATTTATAATTTAGGATTTTCAGGCAAATTTAGCTCCTGGATGGTCCCTTTTTAACGTCCAACAGTAATCGGCCAACATCCTTGGGTTCCATTTGCCCTGATAGCGCTTTTCCATCTGTGAAATGGCCTGATGGAACCTCTCCCCGTGCTCATCGCTCACAGCTCCCAAATTCTTCGGGAAAAAATCCAGATGTGAGTCTAAGAAATGAATCTTGAGTGACATGTTGCAACCCAATGCTTGATAAGCCAACAACAACTCGCTAACAAACTCTTTGTACTTCTCACTCTTATGGTTACCTAGAAAATTTGTAACAACGTTTTTAAAAGATATCCATGCTCGTTTTTCTAGATCGTTCAATTTTTCTTCAAATACTGGATCTTTTATTAACTCCCTAATTTGAGGTCCAACGAAAATACCCTCTTTTATCTTTGCGTCACTTATTTTAGGGAATTTTTCTTTTATATACAAAAATCCGCTCCCATTCCGATCTATCGCCTTAACAAAATTTTTAATTAGGCCTAATTTAATGTGCAATGGTGGAAGAAGAACTTTAGACGGCTCTACAAGAGGTAAATATTTCATTTCAGTGTGTTTTTTTTTAGAATTAATACCTTTTATATCTGTAAGACAAAAATAGCAGTCTGAAACATGATCTTTTGGTTCGGTCCAAATCATGGGTACAGCAAACGGCATAGAACGGGACCCTTTCTTCCAATCACTCAAATTCTTAACGCAGGTTATGCAACAAATATGGGGAGCCCAAGATTTGTCTTGATGAGCCACAGGGAAACTCCATCACAACTTTAGTGAAATTTCGTCTTTGTTTTTTAAAAGTTAATTCTCCACAAATATAACAGAAAGAGTCAGGTTCGTTTTTACTTTACTTTCTCGGCATATTCACACAATTGCAGCAATTATAAATCACTAAATTTAAACTAATACGAAAACAATTAATTTAACGACAATTTATTCGCGATCGTTTGTTTGCGTTTATCGCCGTAGTACTGGTTATACGAATCAACACATCACAAGAAATCTAAGGCCAATCGGAATAAAACTATTGCTGTTTATTAATGAGTGTAGGTGGCAAAAACAATATTAGCCATCAGAGTTCGTGTGGCATGACTAGTGTTGACCAGTGTAATTATCATGTTAATGATTAGAATATTAAGTGGGTACCTACTATTTACTATTATTACATTAAAGTATGTTAATATTTTAAAAAGCGGTTGATCGATAAAATAAAACGACTGACGACGATTACAAGCACGGAAGCTATCAAAGCAAGCCAAAACAAATGGAATAAACATTATTTTAATTTACTTATTAGTTTGGATCTGAGCCTATTATTATTCAATCAAATCTTTAAACTAGATAATACTTTAACACAATTCAAAATAATAAAATAGAACCCGGCGAAATGTTTGCATATTATCTATCATCTACCAACTACCTCATAAACGAAATAAACATAATGTTTGACTTCTATTAACTCTTCAAATTTATGATATCTTAGTGATAACTCATTTTTATTAATATATTACCTATAATAAAATGTTTCTTTATTTTTTTAATAAACTATTTTAAATATAACAAATAAATGCATTTTTCTGCCCTACCTGCTCGGTTTTCATGCTGTCCTAGTAACTATAACGCCACTTTGTCCTACGTGGGGTTGGCGATACCAACGTTTGACATTTGATTGAGAAATGAATATTTATGTTTTCAACGACACGTAAAAAAAATATTGTTTATTTAATTTATGTACTTTGCATTTTAATAACAATTTACTGTTATAACAATATAATTGTATACATAACTACATAAATCTATGTATATAAAAATCAATTGCTGTTCGCTATAACTCGAGAACGGCTGGGCCGATTTAGCTGTTTTTGGTCTTGCAATGTTCATGGAGGTCTAGGGAAGGTTTAAACAGTAAGAAAATATGGGGTAGGGTAGGGGAGTCTGGAATAGAACAGAGACTCTTTATCCCACTATTATGTTGCAGAGGGATAGTTTAGAGCTTTGGCTTAATTCGGAAATCTACGTAGACGAAGTCGCGGGCAAAAGCTAGTTAGCCATAAATATGGACAAAATAAATAATAGTAAAAGGGCCCAAAGGCGTCCAAGATCTTAGGTTCATAGTCAGCACAACTACGGCGTCTAGCATGGCTTAAAACAGTTGAGCCCCGAAAGTGACTTGAATCGACTCATCGAGAAGCCAGATCAGCAGAATTTAAAGTGGCAGGAACATGTCTCCAACCCTACTTGTGTAACACGGCTTTAATACAACTGTTATGCGAAAGTCCTTTATGGTTCAGACCGCACGCCGGCTCACACTCAAATTTTATATCGTTTGAATTTGTTTAGTATCTTATTTTTTTGCAAGTTATAGAGATTATATGTTTTCAATTATAATTGTGCTACGAATCCTATAAAGAGATTCCCTAAAAACCTCCCTGAAGAACAATATTCCTTATACTTGTCAATTCATTTAACTAGAATAAATAAGTAAATAATTATTTTGATATATGCATAGGTACTTGCTGAATTCAAGAGATCTGGTATAATAAAAAGTACCTTAATCAGCTATGTTAAAGTTTAACGAACAGGTTTATAATTATGATTTGAAGGATATTGTTACTAACCATTATTACTCTTTCAAAGCAGGGCACTATTTCAGCCAAACGCTCTCAAAAATTAATTATCACAAACTATTTAGTCACGCAGATCTGATCTGATTTTGGCGACTTGAAATCGGTCAAAAATGTAAAGTTTTATACTTAATCGCAACTTTATCTGCATCCGCGATAACTGACATCCAAGTGGAAGAAGTCGCGCGCTAAAACTAGCACCTTTATAATTTAAGAAAGTAAAGCGAAAGTAAACCTTTGGTCGTAAGCTTCATTGTTTAGGTAACATAGACGTACTTACGTACGTACATTGGTAGGTATTGGTAGGGTCTGTTTGATCAACAACGTCATGCACGACATTGGGTATCGTACATCTTAAGGTTCATGATAGCCTAGTAAGTCCTCTTGCACTGGACGGTCTCTTCGATTATCGAACATGCGCACTGCGCGAGTAACCACGTGCTCTGTTGCGAGTTTTCAATTGAATAACACGTGATTTTGTAGACTGTTGCCCTAGTTTACCGCCTTGTAACGACGACCCTGCGTAAGGTTGGTTATTTATAGGTAGAAATAGATGTTGAGACTGGGTCTAGGTCGCTAGGTCATTCATTTGTATGTCAGCGTCGAAGTTGAACAGGGGGAAAAAAATACATCGCGCAAGCATAAAATTTGTTGTTTTAGTTAAATAAGTAAGTTTTAACTATTAGGTTAGTTAGTTAGGTTGTTATTACGTGATAATTTATTATAGATGTCTAGGTATATTGGAATATCTTGAGCCATTAGTATACATATATATTTAACAAGAAAGAAAAACATGTAATGAACACGCTGAGAAAACCATAAAAATAACAATTGTTTTTAAATGTATCCAGTACCTTTTGCGCTTCTGAAAGCTTTAAAAACCATTTCTTTACGTTTACAACTAAGAGGTTTATAATAATAATAATAATAATAATAAATTTATTTGTGAGAATATTGTTATACAAGATGTTACACGAAATTTTATGTCCAAAGTTTCTCGATTTAACAAACATGACTGTTTTCAAATCGATGATGATGATTGGTTTGTAGTCCTTTTGGGTCTAATTCCCCCGTATTTGTGTGAATATTATATTAAAACTCTACGGTTGCTTCTCGCTTTTCTTTCAGGGAAAAACGTGTCTAGAAATGTTGTTTATGAACAAATATAACCCGAATGTTGTAATGTCACCGGTCAATAACGGTGACATATCATAATCATTCAATAATGATAATCAGTGTGTGTGAAAGTTGCTCGTACATCCTAGTATCAAACATAATTACTAATATCTGTAATATGGATTTTGTAGTGAGTGTATTTATTTATTTATTAAACTTTTTGTAGACTTAACAGGTCAACCCAAAGCGTCTACAAACAAGTTACATTTAGTAATATACGCGTACAGATATTTATTGTTAACATAAGTAATGTTATTATTAAATACTACTGTTTAAGTATTAATAGTGAATATAACATAAAGAAAGAAGGAAGTGTAGATGGGTTGATTAATAAATTATCCACAGTACCTACCTACACAAATCTGACATACGTCATGATAGAGTGAAACGTAATAACCTGTCGAACTTATGCGAAAGAGGGAGGGAAGATATGGCGTGATGGATTAATTAATTTCAACTTCTTTAAGCTCATGCATTCCCGGTGACTCATTAAATTTTTCAACGGCGGTTGAGTCCTTTTCCTTCTGATACACGCGCTGTTTTTAAATTGGGGTATTTAAGTGGGTCAAAGCTATTCATTAGAAAATGGGAAGACATTGCACCGGCAGTAAATCATTTGTACAATTTTTAGGTTTAGTATAACTTGTGCAGTCATAATTTTTGTTAATAACATATAATATCACTACATGATTAATTAAAGTGATGCTTAAGTAACTGATCCTACTCTAATAGGTACATTTATTCCCTATTAAACATTAGAAAAGCCCGTATGCATGTAGGCAAAGTAAATTATGCAGTAATAAAAATAAACTGTGAAAAGGTAAAATATGATCGCAACGGACGAAACTCTATTCACATTGTGGTTTTAATAATAATTATATTAATTGGAGTGATATTTTCTGTTTTTTTTTTTTGGTATCTTCCATTGTCGTTCAAAAATAAAATTACCTATTCATACAACTATGTATTTACAAACCCTTTCAAGGCACAAAACCTCGCTCTAGTGTGTGAATGCTTTCATCACATACTAAAGCGCGCGGCATGCTTGGTACAATATGATAGCTTCTTATGGTGATGTGGTCATAGTAATGTAAACTCTTCAACGCTTATTCAATCCTGGTAGCCCATTAAAATTTCTAGCGGGCGTTGGGAGGGATTTCCGGCCCTTGTGCTAGGGTTCCTTTAATTTGGGCGTGGGCGTGTTTGTGATTGGTTATGAAGGTCAGCGGGCGTTTTCCGCTCTTAGGAACTCAGGTTATGGTTTAAGAATGTATTAAATACTTTTTAAAAGAATAAAGCCTTTCACATTCTACCGATGATGTGATTCCATGAGTTAAATTGGTGCCATTCAATCGTCGAGCTACTAAGTTTTTTAAGTATTATTTAAATTCATGATAAGTCATTTATTATTATAGGTACACAAAAATATAAGAATTATCGAACTATAATTAAGTCATAAGTCTTACTTCAATATCCTCCTTGTTAGGCAGCAGAGGTGCTTCCAGAATGTTCTTTAAACAAAAGTCTTCGTTGTCCAACTCAAAGATGTATTTGGTAACTTCCATAATCCGTTGCCAATGGCGTGGCTTCATCGCTTTGTTAGCCATCAACTCCAAGAGGGGACACATGTCGTTAAAATCATCTATAGTTTTCTTTAGCGCGAAGAAGGCTGGCCATTCTTTGAGCCTGTAAAAAATATTGAAGTTTGCAAGATTTTGAACTTGGCAATTTTGTAAGTCTGTTTTTTTTTTCTTTTTATAAGGTAATCATCTTATAAAAAGAAAAAAAACAGACTTTTTATTTATTTATTCATAAAACAATTCGCATTGTGTTTGAATTATGACTACATTAATCAATTAATGACAACTAAAAATAATAAATTATGAATTTCAAACAGTAGCATTTCACGAAAAATTATGAATAACCTAAATAGTTTTATATTAATTTATTATGATGTAGATTAGTACCGATTTCTCAGATATAGCGCGTACTATGTTTTATGTTAATCTAAGTTACGCTCAAAAGGTTTGAAAAGACTCTGAGCCATGTGATACATCAATTAGAATTTTCATCTTTCTACTTACCCCTTCGGCAATTTCCTGCATCTATTTTGGAACTCCATGAGCTCATTGTTGATCTCTTCAATGTTTACCTCTCCCCAAGGTATGTCGTAATAACTGCTAACCCTATCTATGACGTCATTATATAGTTTGTATAGCTTTTGAAGGAGGTTGAGTTCTTTTCTGATCTGGGCCAGTTCTGGATACTCTGTGTGCGGTAGACCAAAAAGTTCCTCACCGTTTTGATACGTTTGAAGCTTTCGCCACATTCCGTCAAAGCGGTTCTAAACAAAGAAAAGGTAGTGTAAAGATTTTATTTAGAAAATTCCACTTTCCAAGTATTTCACGTTCAACTGTAGGGCTGTAATTTACCTGGAATAATATTAGTCTATCAGAAGCCTCTCTTGGAGTCAATCCTGGCTGCATAGGGCCGGCATATCGATACTCATGGACATACTCAGAATTGTCTTCTCTAAACCTGTCCAGGTTACTGTGGAGGTCATCTTCTAACTGCGGTTGCATCTTCAGCAGCATGAAGTGTGACGCTAGGGCCCTGGATTGCAACTGTTGCCAAGTATAGCGGAGATTATCTACTTGTTCTATGTCTTCTTTGCTCACTGGTAACTCGTATCGGGTTATAATGTTGAATGCTTCCTGTAATTTTATTATATTCATCTATATAAAGTAATCCATCTTAGGTTCAGGGAAGGTTAGTTAACAATTTAATAATACTTTAATTTAATACATATTCCATATAATTTAAGGTTTTTAATGGTTTGGTAATTAAATTAAATATAAATATTATTCATTTTACCTCGACGGGGTCGATTCTAAGTTCCATATCGACCTCTTGCTCTCTGATTTTTTTAAGGGTCTCCATGACAGTTCTGACGTCATCCAGGTCTCGGATGGGTCTCTCTAACTTGCGTTCTAGGTCGTTCATGATAGCGTAAACGTAATCCATCTCACGCTTGTACTTCTTGCGCATAGCCTGGCTTATTCTGTGAGTGCCATCTAGTGATTCAATTTAAAAATAATTATTTATACCATGACGATTATGACTGTGTTATTTCTGATACAGTAAGTTTAACTGACTTATTAGTTATTGACAGGCGTAATATTTAGGTAATCTACTGCGGCTAAAGCTTATGTTTCTGTGGCTCACTTGCCAAGACTTGACAGAACAAGCGATATTTGTGCCATTATCATAAAAAACTAACAAACTGTTTAGCAGCTATTGGCATTTGACACTTTGTTTTTGTAACAGTAGACTCTGAGATGACAGG
This sequence comes from Hoplodrina ambigua, assembly GCA_949774945.1. Taxonomy (NCBI): domain Eukaryota; kingdom Metazoa; phylum Arthropoda; class Insecta; order Lepidoptera; family Noctuidae; genus Hoplodrina; species Hoplodrina ambigua. The sequence continues at coordinate 5,844,897 of OX458963.1, forward strand.
AGTTTTGCTAAACGAGAGGGTTTTTTTTATTAATGAGGCAAGGACGTCAACAAACATTAAAGTTATAATAATGAAACGTAACATTATCATTATATGCTCACTTTTAAGCTCAGTAGTTAATCCAAGCTTCAGTTTCTCCGTAGAAACAGCTAGACAATTCCCAATAATAAGCACATCAGGTTCAAGTTCAAGTTTAGCTTCCAGCTCGCTGTGCCTCTTGAGGGAAACTTCAAAGTCGTTCAAATTCCACGCAAGCAACTGCCGCAGAGTCTTCTCGCATTTCCACAAGTAGTGGTATGGTCGCCATCGTTTTACTAAGGTATTTACTTCCTAGAAAAGTGGGTAACGTAATAAATTATAGGAAAGGGCAATTAGTAAAAAAAAAATAAGGTGAGTCTCCATTTTCAAACAGCCCTATGATTAGGCGTGAATTGGCAATTGAGAGGCGTGGAGTTCGATAGTTGCAGGAATTTATCTGGTAAGTATCCTTTGAACCTTGAAACTTTTTTCTCATGATGTGGTCTTAAACAACGAATTACTGAATTTACTAACCGTTTTGACATTAGCTGAGCACATGGACAGCAGAGTTAAAGTCTTGACAATCTCCTTATTCTCCATAATAGAGGGGTAAAAATTCTTCTGTTGAAAGGGAAATTGTGGTTTTTCCTCTGACTCTAGTCTGTAATGTTTCTTCCTCTTCATCTTGGCCATGTCAACCATCTTCGATGCCTTCTGAGCCGGATTTGGTGGTGCCGTGACTGATTGGACCTGTTCGTCAAGCTTGGTAACAACGTCTAACAGCGGGTTCGATGGAGGACGAGCGATTTTCTTCCAGCTTACCTATACACATCAAAGCCACGACGCGAAGCATATTCACAGCATAAAATAAATAATTAAGCCACATTGAGTGCCAGCAAATCAACATATAATGCACAAGCACATAGTTTGCAGACAAAAACACAGTCAAATCCACAGTGTGCACAGTGAGACAAACGACACAAGACAATTAACACCACAAGTAGGAAGAGAGAAAGAAATCTCATTAGTTATTGCATTTTTTGTACCTTAAAATAGAAAGAAAACAAGTTGTAAAACTACTATAGTTCATACATAATAACAAATTAAATATTTACTACAAATAATTTTAACTATAATCTGGTGTTAAAAAAAAAGGAATATTTAAATTGCAACTTATGTACATTTTGCAAAAATACAAAGGAGATGGTCAAAAATAACTTGGGCCCGTACCCCAGATTAACATTTTACATACAAATGTTTGTCATATTTATAGTTTATCTTACAGGCGTTTAATCACAGTAATAGCTAAAGAAAAGTGAAAAAAAAGGACAGTGATTTTATAAACTGAAAATAAATCTATTCACCGTAACTACTCGTATTTTTGTAACATAAATTACGTACATAATATGAAATAAAACAAAGTGCGTTACTTTAATAATTTACTGTATGCAATACATACAATAGAAACATATTATAATAACCACACAAAGAGCATTTGTTTTTCTTTTAAATAATTAACTTACATGCAGACGCCTTGATGATACAACTGACGAAGGATCAATTGCGAAATACTGTGTCTTCTTGTACTTGTGACTGATATGCCGCAGCCAAAACGAACACAGTCATGCATGACCGAGTAGACTTTCCTTTGAAATCGTTGCAATACATTTTGTTATTATTTTCAAAGCAAACACCGCAGACAACTATGGGATGGCAACTAAATAAACGTAATATAAGTATATTCACACAAGCTAAGTTAAAATATCCTGTATATTTACCAAAATAAAACTCACCTCAAAAGTTAACCACTGATATACAGGTAAAGATGATATCACATGGCCACCTGATGCATTTTCTAATTATGTTACCACAATTAACATCGTTTGCAAAAGGTCTATTTTCCTATGTTTTATACAATTTACAAATAAGTATTAGTAGAACACTAAAGTTACGTGAGGAAAACATGAAAAACAAAGAAAATCAAGATCGGGGCCTGAATAGATTTTGAATATTTTTTTTAATGCTTTTTCATTAAAATAATTATAATATTTTACTCCTGTACAGATCTGAGGCAGATTTTGACCATCTCCTTTAAAATTTAGACGTTTAATAACACTGTTTCGAACTTGAGAAAAAAATCGCATTATTAAAATATTATTGCACTATCATAATTATGTATGAGTATTTAGGCATTAGTAATGAAAGATTCCTAAAACATTACCCTTGATGTTTTTCCCCCGGTCCACTGCGCAACGCCCTTCGACAAACCGGATATATGTTTGCCTGCTAGCAGCAGAACCTCTTGGATATCGTCAAGAGTAGGAGTCACCGATACGTTAGGTATCATTAGTGACGCTTGAAGCAAGAAGATGGGTTTCTTTTGTGTTTCTAAAAAAGAGTGAAAGGTGAGTAAAAAATTACATTATTTTTAAATTTTAGGGAAGAACCATTCATTACATTTATTTTTTATAGATGAAACTTGAAAAAAGTACTTCTCAATGGACTCAACACGGTCTTATTTAGGTTGGTTGTTGTCAGTTGTCCACGATTAGTTGACCACAGATATAATGAACTTATATAATTATTAAAAAAAAACACACAGACGAACATAGAACCTCTTTCTTTTTTTGGAGTCAGTTAAAAATAACAGGCAGGTGCCGCTGATAACAATTTTAAGGGATGGCTCCGACCAACCAATGAAAATTCACACGCAATCTTTTCCTGTTACCTATTTCCCACGTCACGCCCTGGGGAACGCCCCAAATGAGCGAATTGCTCAACAAAGTACTAGGATCGCATGAAAGTGAAGGAGACGATGCGGTTCAACAGCGGCAACGTGTCATGCAATGAGCAGATAAGTTAATCTAAATCCTATGAAACTGAATAATTAGGAAATGTTAAAACATGGACGACAAAATATGGCGTTTCCATTGTTTTCATCATAATCCTATCAATGATTCTAAAAGAAAATGCTAAAGCAAGATCCATGCTTAACTAATATTGAAACCTCCTCACCTCTTCTAACTTTATTATGAGTGCTTTCGTATGCAATGTACTTGACAAACACGTGCCAGAACAGAGAATGTCAGAGTACGCTACCTAAGTAAACGCGTACGTTGTACACTTTTCAAAATGTATTATTGAATGAAACGACCACGTGGACTATGCCCTAACGCGCTTGCGTGAAAACGCAATAGCGGGAATGCCGTACTTGATACTAGGAGCTCAAAAATTAAAGTCGGCTTAGATATTCCAGTAGGGAACTACGATAGGTACTACGATGTAAAATGATTGGGTCTGTTAAAAAAGTTATTTTATTACATAAATTAAAAATGGTTTTATAAGAATGCAGGACATATTTGAACATTATAATAACCGGCCCCAATTTACAAAAATTGCTGAGCTAACCCTTTGTAGTATATTTTAAGTTGAAAATGAAAGGGAGTCTCCCCCCCCCACACGAAAGACCCGTTTTTTTGCCTTTTTGACTCGATTCTATAATGGCAATACTGTTATCTTCTACGTTATTACGGAACCCATAGTGTGCGAGTCCGACTTACATTTGACCGTTTTTTCAAGGTTGGTCTAAGAACTCGTTTCTAGTCAGAATCAGAACCAGTGGTTTTTGTAAGTGAATTCAAGACTTTTATTAGAAACCAGCGAACTGCCCCGGCTTCCCATTCTCATTCCCATTCTCCCACGGCTGCAAATTTTCGTCGTTTCCAACAGATTAAAAATATCAAAATCAATTTTGCAATCCTTGCCCGGAAAATAACGAACAAAAAAAAATGCCAAATCCATCCAGCCATACAGAGAGTTGCGATTAGCAACACATTTAGCCATTCAGTTTTATTTATAGAAGAAAAAAGAAAGATTTGCCACGTGGTGCTTAGTCCTCGTGGAGTGTGCTTACTGCGCCTGCGTGAAAAATACTACGTAAGGGCAAAATACTATATTCAGTACTAGGAGTCCATTACCTACAAAGTACCGAATACGTTGATCGCAATTTATCAATGGATTTGATCACAAGTACCAAAGCTTGTGACGCAACGTAATTGCTAAATTGCTTGTACACAAACAATTTGGTCAGTTGTTTTATTTATTTTGTTGATAACATTGTAACATTAGATAGATTACGGTCAAAGAAGTTTGCATTTTTAATGAAAAAGGTTGATTCGCCAAATTGTGATTTATGTGATAAGGTGGATGATGTGTTTAATACCAGAGTGGGACTCAGAGGGCGGCATTGATGCAAAAATTTAACATAAATAAATTCGATCAGGGTGCATTCTTAAACATATTAGCAGAACCGACATCAGACGCAGCAAAATATGTTGTTTAAATATGATTTTGCATCAAAAACTCCGACCCTTTCTTATAGGATGTAATGTTGTTTAGGTAACGTTGGGGCTCCCATGTCCTTGCCTCCTTGGTGATAAATGACCCTAAACAAATAAAGAAAAATATTTTTAAAGCAATAACATTGTATTACAACAAAACCACATTACTAGCGTATAATGTGGTTTTGTTAATTTTGGATGTTTGATTGCTCAACAAAATATGTCAAATATTGCACAAGAGTTCCAAAGATGGGGTTTTTATTCCTTTATTATAGAAAGTTAAGGTTAAAAGCCCACAAACGTAAATATTTTTAAGTTTAAATACCAGTCTGTCAACATTGTCTTAGTTTAATAATTTTATCGCCCCTACTGGTATCAAAATATAAGCGACGTATTTTAAATTGGTTAAGTGGGACTGTGGGACCTAAAAGTGCGCATGTCTGACGTCCTCCATCCGCCGCGGTTGCCGCGTACTGTTAAACTGTTGATGAGGTCTAGGCCAGTGCCAGCCAATAACCTGCGACCCCCCCACAGTAGTCATAACTGCGCGCGCATATTCGACGTTAGGTATTCCCCAACAAAGTAAGAGACAGACGTGTACCAGGACGACAGGAACGCTCAGGAAGTATTTCTTAACTGACACACTGGCACTGACACACTTTAGGGTTGGGAATGAGGTTGATGTAATATTTAGTTCTTATTTAGGTCATTCGTGTCTTACCTACTTTGAAGTTCGAATATTGCAAATGGTGCTTAAATATAATGCTTAATTTTTAAATAATAACGAGTACTTAGTAACTAATTATGACAGAACCACTTTTCATGTAACTTATTAAAGGTATTATTTTCATAGTATATTAGATAGATATAGATTTCCGTTTCTTTACTACTTTTAAAATAAAGTAATGTTTATATAATTGAAAGCTACGTAAAACCATTCGATTTCGGAGTACATGTTAATGACGCGAAGTCCTATTTCTGAAAGTTGATTCTTACTTTGGGCTTGTTTTAATGATACTAATGTTATAAAATGGTAGATGATAGAGGTAACCCTTTTTTAATCCAAAAAAGACAGGAAATTGTTCAATTACTCCGTGAAATAACTGGAGAACGCTAAGTCAAATAGTTACGCTTATTATATTTATCTAAATAATGGTGTAGTTCCTATTATGGTAGACTGTGCCTATCTTTTTCTTTCTTCAATAAAACAAGAAAGGGACGGATATAAATAACAGCTGTCAAAAGTTACATAATTTGAAATATCAACATACAAATGGGTGACATGTCAAAACGTCTTGATTAAATTATAAATAAAAAAAATATTTAAAAAAAAGCTTTTATTTAACAAAAAAATACACTAAAAAGAGGAAAATAAGTTTTTGCTACAATAATTTCAGGCTGTATTCGTATGACTATAAATAAAAGCTTTGGCGCTCTTAAAGAATGAAAAGTAGAATTATGATTAAACATTTTTTCATATTCAATATTTAAAGAGCGCCAAAGCTTTTATTTATAGTCATACGAAAACAGCCTGAAATTATTGTAGCAAAAACTAATTTTCTCCTTTTTAGTGCATTTTTTTGTTAAATAAAAGCTTTTTTTAAAATATTTTTTTTATTTATAATTTTATTTTCTACTTTTTAGTCTTTTGAAGTCTATATTGAGGTAAAGGCAATCCTAAATAAAAAATAAAAAATCATTTATTTCAGGTATTTAAACAATTGCATTACATTAATAAAAAAATAATAGACTAGTTCATCAATTCAATTCAATAATTTATGAATTCATTAATTCATTTATATTAAAGCATAATTATTACGATACATAATTTAACTTAAACTAAACATTGCAGCACTCATACACTGCCTAGACAATTATGCTTTTTGTATTTCTTAATCTGGTCATAGAGTATGCAGCCCTTTTCCTCATTTGACATGTCAACTTAGTTTTTAAGTGTCACCGTCCTTTTTTTTAGCTATAAGTCAGTATGAGATGCCAATTTTCGAACTTTAGTTTATTTTGTGACCAAGGGAATTGGCACCATTATGTTTTAAATAAAACGCCCACGTCTTCGGCTGACAAAAAGGAAAAGATGGTTTTTTGTTTCTTAAAGAGACTTGAATTATTTGTTTTTTGGTAAATAGACAAATAATAATTCAACATACGGCCTGATAAAAATATTAAATTGTATTTTGTGCATATTATAGCAAAAGTGATAATACCAGCTTATTATTTATTGTCCCAATACATGGCGAAACCTTCTTAGCACAAAGAAAAGGCACGAGCATTGATCACCACCACGCTTGCTCAGGTCAAGGCGGATTAGTGATTTTAGACTTCCAGGTGTCCTCGCGATGGTTTCCTTCACTGGAGTCTGCCTGAGCCTACGTGATTCCCGAGATAAACATAAAAATTTACTATGAATGGAAAAAGTCACATTGGTACTTGTCCGGTATTGAACCCACTTCGCGCAAGAGAGGCGGGCGTTTTAGCTACGTGCACAGAAAAAAAATGATTTACTTACGGAAGTATATTTACTTCTTTTGCCTTGTCCACATTAATTACTTACATCTGATAATAACCGCGTTATAAGATCATTTTGGTATCATAGTAAAATGTAGAGAAGAGTGCGAATTAGGTAAAGTTTTAAATACAATAAGTACATACAATTGCACGGATTTATATAGGTATAATATATAAAATAAAAATGTTGGTACTAAATTTCGTGTATAAGCAATTTCCCTAATTATTAGTCTGAACTTAAAGAATATTGAGATCTAACTCAAACTTGTTAGCATGCGCAAAAGAAAGAATCGAAGTGATGCTCGTAACAAACAAGATTTTCCGGGCGATGTCCGCCACCGTACCAAGCGGTATTTCCCTCAACGCGCGTGCGTCAGTTAACTCGCGTAGACCGGCGAAGTCAGCTCGAATACGATGCAAGGTACTAGGAGCCCATAAACGTTACGAACTCGAATTTGAAATTTTCAGCAGCCAAATTGTTACAACTACCGCTTTAGCGTTATACTTTACTCGCCTTTATAGTCACAATATTAAAGACGTAAATCGGATCCATGTTTTAGCGTACCGTTTTATTAATGCGCAGTCTCCATCAACATTTCCAGCAAAGACATGAATTTCTTTGGGTTTTAAGCTGTTATCTCATGAATTATGAGAGAAATGTTCGGAAAATAAATAAGGAAAACATGCAGTATAAAATACTGAACAAGTACCAGTAAACATTTTTTGGAAAACTATTTTGAAAACAGCTATATTTTGAATGTTATCATGACGTGGCGCCCAAAAAAGGAGCTTTTAGGAATTTGTTTTGCAAATATCTTACAAAATATGACAGAATTGCTATGCGAGTTGACATAAAAGATAGGCATAATTTAACACTAAATGGTTTTCAACAGTTTTTATTTAGTATATGTTTTCCCTTTATTCGTAATTGTGAATTTTGTCATGTCAAGTCGATGGCACGCGGCACGTTGGTCAACTTCATACCAATTCAAACTAGGTCTACGTTGAACTTAGAGCTGCGGCAGAAAATGCGGTACTGTTTGAAAATTGTTTTACGAAATAAGCTGTGTATTTATATGATTATTATTTTGAACTATTAAAAAAAGAAGAAAATTAAATTTGATAGTCGTAGATAGGCGAACTACCCTGTTATGAGACCGCGACCTTCATTAGATTCTCAGTCCTTGTGACTTTCTCACACAAAACGGGTGTGTCGCGCAATCCGTCTTTTTCGCTCATAATGATGAAGCTATTTTGGAACCTTTACCTTCAAGCGCATTGTTGTCGCTGATGAATTGTTTGATGATGATATCAAGAGTCCTTCTGGTAACCTTGATGAGCACGTCCACAACTTTTCTGCTATAGTAGCGCCGCATTTCGCTCACTGCGTTTTTCACCATTTCCTGAAAAGATAAAACAATTAGGTAAATATTTTTCAAAAGAAGAGAATTTAGTAAGGCGGTCATACACCAGTTTGACAGAGAAATTTAAAAAATATGCTTATTTATTAATTGTTCTTCTATTACGGATTACATAATTATTATTAAACCGTATTTTTAAAAGTTATAGGTCGAGTTTTTGTGTAGGTACAAGGCGGCAATAACACCTTTGTTCAATTTTAAACAGTCCCTATCTAGTTTAGAACTAAATGTCTTACTGTTTATTAAAACATTACTGTATAATCTAACGGGCGAAGGGGGGGGGGAGTGAAAGAGGCCTAAATGCATTACTTCATGTTTCGCCAGTTAATTAAGTATTCAATAAAAGTCCCATGTTAGGTATAATTATTTTGAGGCCAGCCTATTGTCTGGCACAGTTCCTAATAAAACTTATTTGTTTTAAAAGTTAGCCTCGCAGAATGCCTTTTTTACTATCTTGGTGAACTTTGCGCAGATGCATCGTTGCCATAGAAACCGTCGCGGCGTGCCATGTGCTTGCGGGACAGTATTGATCCAGTCAGACCGTGCAATATTTTAGCACTAGGAGCTCATACAAGAACGAGAGGTTGTCTGGAACGTTGTTTTCAGGTTGCCATAAACATGTTTGTATAGGTGTAAGTAACACTGCCCTTATGACATCAGACTTTTTCAAAATAAGGCTTTTACTGCTACTAAGATATTATTTTATACCTTATGATTAGGAGTACCTGCATACTCTTCGACAATCCACCAGCGGGCATGGACAGCAGCCGGTGAGGACTCTCGAAGCACTCCCATACCGCAGACCAGTCCTGTTGACCACTTGATGACGAGTCGTTGACGGTGGAAGTGGCTCCACTCCCCGCTTGACTGTCATCTAAGAGAAATAATTATCAGAATTTTAGCAAAGAATGAAGTAATTTTATTTTCGGCATACTGGCTCGTAAAGTGGTACTTATTACATCATAGATTTTAATGTAGTAAACTGTAAGTAGTAATTACTGCAGCATATTATTGCGGTAATGGTTTTTTTTTTTTGGCCAATCGTTTTCATTGATTTATGCCAATATAATATTTTGTAAATAGTTAAACTAAGTATGTTAAGTAATAAAATATAAACAATTAACGCTATGTTTCACCAAATTATTGATTTTTGTCAAACCATTTACGTTAGGTAAGTATTTACAAAAATATTCAATTTTACTTTTTAAATCAAGCTGTTTGGTGGTTTCAGCAATCCATCACAGTGGTAAGCGACTATTCGATTTCGAAGTTTAAATTAAGATATCCGAGCGCCAGCGATTTCATAAATCTTTGTCCTAAAATACTGAAGTTTCTTTTTACGATCTGGATGAATTATAATAATATAACTAACTTATTTTGTTGGATAGCTAAAAGTTTCTTTGGTAAGTCAAAGGTATATGTGAGTGAGCGTAATCCTGTAAACTAGACACATATTCAAATAAACTACGAGCTGCTGCCAATGTCTACTACTGAAAAAATCGTGATGTAAAACGGCTTAGAAATCGATCCTAATAGCAACAGTGCTTACTACCACTAGGTCAACGAATCCGCCATTAATTAGAGTTTAACGAATCCCGTATAAAATCACTTGAAATATGTCTGGACCCTCAATTGTATGCAAGGCCTTACAAAGTCAGGAGTTTCATTATTGACAAGTGTGAAATTTTGACAAAAAATAGTATAGAGGACAGCTACCATGGCAACGCTCAGTTACAAACTATTTTGTATTGAAACTTTAGTTTGGATCAGCAGGAGAGCATAAACATATGAAAGATGAAGAGACATATTCATATGATGTGTGTGACCTTTATCAACTACACATAAACGATTGGGGCGTGTCTTCATATTTATACTCCTACAATGTCAATTTACAAAATAAACGCTTGCATTATCAACGTAGCATTCAAACGGGCCAGTAACGTAGTCGGAGAGCTTGTAGTCCTGGAGTTTAAATTTTTGCAGTATACCAGGAGCTCAAAGCGAGCAGGATATAACCAAACGCTTGCACTATCACGTTGTGTTCGTACGAGCCGGCAACGTAGACGGGGAGTTTGTAGTCCCGGAGTTTAAATTATAGTAACATAACTAGGAGATCAAAACGAACAGGAATTCATTTCATACTAAACATACGGCAGTTATTTGGCGGGAGAGTATCTTCCCATTCAACTCGAAGTAACCTCGGCCTGTTGAGAGTAAGCATTTCATAGATTGATTTGAATGTTTTAAACCACTGAATAGATTTTAGTTCCACAAAATGCGTTCACTTTTCCCTTATCACACATAGCAGACATAAAAAAGGATTTTCCCTTTGCAATTTATATTTTGGATTGGATTTATTTAGAATTGAGACTCACTTGGAAATGGCCAAGAGAGTCTCAATCCTATATGAACTATAATCATTAAACAGAAGAAAGTTACTGAAAGTTACACTGTCTGTCTGTCTAGAGACAGATCATTTCTGATCAACCAAGATTCATAATATCCAACATAACATTGCCCTACTAAGAACAAGCAATAACAAGCAAGGCGTGCGTATAAAATCGGTGTTCTTCTAAGTGCTATCAAAATACTACCTTTTCTGGGTTTTTATATCCTTCTGAAAAGCTGACAAAGCAAGAAACTATCCAATGTTATTTGTACTCCAAGTGCCATGCATGTATTTAAAACAAACAAGGATAGTTTAAATTTTTTTTTTAACATGAACTTTCCGATGCTTTTTCTCCAAAGTTGTAGAGACTATATAATATAATAGGATTAGTTCATTTATTAGCTCTCAGAAAAATATAAGTTTTGCGTCCAGTGTTAAAATTATACCTTAAAATACGCAGTTTTGGTCGAAAGCCGCGTGGAAAATCAGAGCAATCCAGTCGAAAATAGAACCTCCTTCTTTTTTTCAAGTCGGTTAATGAACATAATGCATATTGAGGGTAAGGGTGAATTAATTTCCCCAATTTTATTTATTTTCTAAAGCCGATTAACGTCACTGCTTTTTCCAAAGATAACGTTAATAAAATTCACTCTCTGGTCCTGCTGATGGATGGAAATATCTCGCTGCCATTAAAATTACCTACTGTTTAATCATCATATTAATTAAGTAAGTAGTAAATCATTGTATTTAATTTATCTACTATTTTTTTTTATATACCTATATATTATCTACTTTTTTTGTTTCAACCGTAACGTAACCGGTAGAGATTCAGTTCGCACCTTACCTTATCCAAGAAGTATCAAGCAACTATGGTCGTCTCCCTCCCACAATGCACTATTATTCTCTACCCCTGACTCTTTATATGTGTGCATTGTGTTGAGATGTTGGTTAGACTACCTAGTGCTTATAGTTTCCTAGTCAGTCTAATGCATTCAATGCATTTCTACCTCAATGCGACTACACCTTCGATAGCTTGTACTCATTGCATTTAATGTTATACTGAAATTTAGTTTATGACACAAATATGTTTACCTGACAATGATATCCTAACATACATTTCTAATTGATTTGACAAATTTTAAAGTACCGTACCCGAAGGGTCCTTATTACTGAATTCATGCTCTCATTCTATCCGTCCGCATGTCAAAAGGCTGTTTCTTCTTAATAGTTAAAGGTAGCTTGTTAAAATGTTCACCAAAAACGTGATAATAAGATGGCAAATTACAATTCCTAACTCTATTTCTGGTGCATTTTAGATAATTTATAAATTAACTAGTAAAAAGTACATATTATGGCTCTTCTATCTGCGCTGACCCATGCAGAAAATGCATCAGAACATAAAATTCTACCAGGAAACTATACAAACTAGGACGTGGATCTTATCGCAGAATATTGCAGAAAACATGCATTCGTGTTGTATGGCTTCTCAAATTGCAACGCATCGTACTTCTAACAAACTACCATTTTCTGAAAGTACTTCCAACTTTTAATTTTAATTACCCTCCCATTACAAAATGTTGCGATTTTAGTGGGAAACAATAGAATAGTTACAGAATAAGTTATTATTTATGTAGCAGTATCCGTTTTATATTTTAGTCATTAAATCAAAATTGGGCGAAATTATACTGGCCAGAATTCCTCTGTCAATTAATTAGGAGGTTTAAGTACTTCCTATTATTGGATTACTAATGTACTATTTATGCGTACTGTTAACAACTATGATGTATTAAGTAACCTTAGTGCAAAAAGTAGCCGAAAATGTTCAAATAATAAATCGGTTAGAATTAATCTGACGAATCTTCACGGCGAGTAACCGAAAAGCCGAAAAGCTACGCAGAACACACTACCAATACTTTGTATCTAATGATAATGCACCGACAAGTAAGACATGGCACTAGGATACAATGAATACGAAGATGTAGATCCCGCTCATACATTGTGTACTTACACTAAATTGAACACACACTTGCATTCTCGTAAATGCATGTGTGAGTTCGCATGCATTGAACTCCGCAATAGCCATAATTATGTATTATGCAAGAACGAGTGCAATAGCTCAATGACCGCCTGTCACGCACATTCAGAATGATCAGATTGATAGCATTATGTTATCACAATTGATATTCTTGACTCTTATCTTCACGAGCTACAATAAACCGACGAAGAATAGTGGTGGGTCCACCACGTGTAATATAAACACTGCTTGTGCCGTAGTCTGCATTACGGAATACACTAATGTCACCGGGGTCACTCGTTAAATTCCTACTTGTCAACGCTATACACAAGTATTTGTGATACTTGAGTAGGTATGCCCGGCTCAACCTAACCTAGACTAGCTATATCTTGCTGACTTGCTGGCTATAATCTATCATACATTATATTGCATCAAAACTTTTCGACATCATTTTGGACATGTGCCCGAGTGGCCGAATTTTCATAAGAGTATTTTGGAAGGTAAATAAACTTAACCAAAATAAAGTTAAAAAATCATTTGGAGATGTTACGGCTTAGAAGATATCACTTTTAATACTTAATGGGCATGTGTTTTTTTATGACTGTTAGTACCTGCGAATATCTGTAAAAGGCGGTCATGTTAAAGAGGCAAGGCTCAATGAAGTTGCATCGTTTACGCAGAGTTCACATGGCCACATACCGAGTACAGCATTAGACCAGCTATTTGACATCAATATTAAAGATTTTTTTTAATATTTCAGAGTTAAGAATCTTTACGTTATGAACTTATGACCCAGTGACAATCAATTACTGGACAGACCATTGTTTCCAACAAATTGTGGTTTAATTACCCAAAATACTTTATATTATTTTTCAAAAATATTGAATCTAATGACTATCATTTTATATTTCTTAAAGACGTCTTTGAGGTCTGGTAAGCATAGAGCAACTTGACTGCCTCGTTGATCTAGTGGTCGCAAGCGCGACTGCTGTGCATGAAGTCTTGGGTTCGACTCCCAGGTCGGGCAGTGTTATTGGGGTTTTCCATCAGGAATTTCTCAGTAGCAGCCTCGGAGTCTGGATTTGTGCCCGGTTGATGGCAATAGGCTCGCCCTCTATTACATGGGACTAAAAACATAACTAGTGAAATGTGGGTGTACTAATGGGTACACCTCTGCCTAACCCTTCGGGGATTATAGGCGTGATGTTATGATATGTTATGTTAACTTAAACTAGTGCTTCTAGGACCGAGGATTTCTTTTTTATTTGTTATTTACCCCAGCATAAGTTTAACACCGCGCTCGATAGATGGCGTTGACGTCGAGTTAGATCTCGCTATGGTTTCGTTACCACCCTTAGTATAAGGTTCGACGTAATAAACTGTACTATACGATTTGAGAGGTTTACGTATCGCTGATTTACTAATAGAATTTTTGCCTAGTCGGCTGGGGATGCTCAGCCGACTTGAAAATTTATTTGAACTTAGATTTAGAAGTCACTATAAATCAATAATTAATTACTATTATTAGTGATGTAACGAATGTCAATTTTTAATCATTATATACACCTATTTTTATTTCTGACGTACATTTTCGCATATTATTAGTATCAATTTTATTCTTCTGATGCGGATGCGAATGTGAATATCAAAAGGTTTGCCAATATACATGTCTACGAATGCGAATACGAATGTTCGCTTCATAACTAACTAATTAACTATATTTTTTATGAGCTTATTATGAACATTTCATTTTAGATTTTTATTAAACGCATTAAATACAAAAAATATTATAATAAATACCTGAATTCATGCATTGTTTTTCTCATGAACCTACTGTAACAGATTTTAAACTGGGGAATCCCCGAATAAAAACAATTTCAAATCCATCCATGCATTCATTGATTCTCACAAACTTTCGCGTTTATAATAATAGTAGGATTTACGATGTACATGTAACAATGGCAGGATTTTAATATTATGGGTTTTTAAATTATTCTTTGTAATCTATGATATTCTAGTACCTTGTAGTTTGGAAGCGTTACTTTGATTTCAGATGTCCGATATTCTATAATTTAACATTTAACTGATGTTCCACTAAGAGTAAGACAGAAAGAGAAAGAGAAGAAACCATTTTTTAATTTTTATCTTGTTCTGTGTCTGATAACAAATCTCATTAGTTAAATTTGAAAACTTCCCGGTGTTCAAAAGAGCTGAAATTTTGCATACATAATTCAGAGGTGGTAACAGGAACTCTGTAAATAGACTACATAACCCCATCGACTTAAGGCTCGATTGATTCGTCTTCACAAGTACCTTGATCTCAAATGAAATCCAGGGTCCTCATTATGAAAATGGAATACGGTCACAGTAACTGTAATTAAACAAAGTAATCCCTTAGAGTTTGTGCTCATTTGATTTGTCTTCACCAGTGCCCTGGGTCCAGGTGATGTCCAGTGCTGAGCTGAACAGTGTCAAAGCTGCTGGTGTCTGATGATGAAGCTAGTATGTGGTCACAGGAAAAGGATATACAATTTGCAGATACGATTTTAAACATGATCTTCACAATAAACTGATTTCCAGGGTGTCTTGTCAAATTGTTATCTGAAATTTAATTCTATTTCGTGGTAGTTTTATTAATATCTAACTTTTGTAAAAATACTTATTTTTATTTTAGTTTTTTACCGACTTCGAAAAGGAGGAGGTTCAATGTTCGGCTAAATGTATTTCTTTTTCTTATGTTCTCTGATTTATCGGTCAATTGTAAACCGATTTTGAAAATTATTATTTTGTTTGAAAGAGTAGGCTTCCGATATGATCCCATACAAATATTGCCGTGATCTGACAATAAACTTAGGAGATATGTTACGGAACTCCTCATAGGATAATAGCAGAACTGTCGTATCAAGTCAAATTGTTTTGTTTGTACGTGTAGTCGATGAGTGACTGAAGGAAGAGGGGGATGGGGTACTTGGATTTTTCATGAAACTCGTCATCGAAACAAGACTCTTTCTTCTTTATCATGTGGGCAGTAAGGTCTTACGACCCTACACACCCTAGTGTCAGAGTTTCTAAACCGCCTCAAGGGCCTTTGTCATGGTTTGAGTGGAACAGTAAGTCCAGGTTTCCTCACGATGTTTTCCTTCACCGATGCCAGTGATGTCCAAGATAAACTTCAGAAGGTCAAAACTTTAAGACTTTAGAAACAAGACTTAAAGGTATTTACAGTTAGAGGACCACGCAGAAGACGAAACACATTCAACAATATGTAAATTCATGAATTTAGATGATAGGGAGTAGGTACCTACTAAAAAGTGAAAAATAAAAAACGATTTTACAAAAAAGACTCCAAAAAACCGCCATCAAAATTTTCGGAGTGAAGGTGTTTGTCGTTTTGTAAAAAAACTTTTTATATTTTAATATAATGTCATTTACAAGAAATAAAAATGCAAAAAATACCTTTTTAATCACAAAAGCTGTACACTGGACACACTACACACTACACTACACTACACTGTACTCGGTAACAAGCTGCACAGCACTACACAGGTAACAAGTAATTGGCACGTAATAGAAAATTTATAAAATTCGACACAACAAGTGATTACGAGAAATTTTTCTTATTTTTTATTATTATTTATGTGTTGTTTCTGTGTATGAACATGAACTTGAACGTGAACTTTCACTCTCAAAATTTCTCTTTATATAGTTAGCTTAGAGTATCTGAGTTCTTCCGTGACTAATCTTAAAGTGAACTTGATATTATTCCAATTAACTTTCTCTCCCCCGCCCCGGATTATCTCGGGTACTTGTATCTACATTGCACCCGAGGAAATCCGGGGCGGGTTGCTAGTTAGAAAAAAGTAATAATAAATTGACCTTAGACTGTCTTGTAGTCTAGTCAAGAAGATTTTTCAAATCTATTTCTTTTCGTCGTTTCTCTGAACTCTTGTAGACTTGAAAGTTCCAAAAGGTTATAGGCCATAAATAATAATAGTCTATCCGAAAATACATAAAAGTACTACGATTCAGACATAATGATTTCTCACAGCCAAACCTACCGGCACGCAACGTACTTCTAGGTTTCCGTACCCGAAGGGTGCTAACGGGACCCTATTACTAAGCCTCCGCTATCCGCTTATTCTTATAAAAAATAATTAATTTGACGCTTTCAGTATTTGTATATCGATTAACTTTATCTTTTACAATTATTAATTTAGATAAATAGTGTAAAAAATATTACGATACGATTGACTAAAGTAGAGCACCCGCGCCGCCGCCGTACGACAAGTCTTCTTAGCGTATCGATTTTTTTTTTGTTTGGCCCTGGATTTTGCTACAACACCATCCGCTGACGCAGTCATTAGGTCCTCACGTGTGCAGGCGACAGGGCATGCGGCACAAGATAGTAGGTAAGCCATGGTCTGCGGTGTCCTCCTTTGGGAGGCCCAACTTTGGAGATTCTCTTTGCAGCGGCCGACCAGGGCACGGGATCTGTTTAAAATTTTCCAAGTCGACCACGGCAACGCGTGCCCAGGTCTGTGTCAGAAAATCTCTCCGATCGCACCCTTCCGAGGTAATGTTGCCATCAGTGGACTCACGCGGCCAAGAAAACCGGCTTTTCCGTCTTTTTAAAAATTGATTTAACATATTTATTCAATCAAAATATTTACCTTCATTATCTATACATTGCTGCCATTTAATCGGAAGTTTATTTTTGCATTTGCGATAGAACAGTGGGGATCTTAATTCGACAAACTGTGTGAAAGCATTTGTACTGCCTGCTGGGAAGAAAATTTTCCAAATCACGAATATATGGTAGTCAGTACGGAGGAATGATGTATGGTTTCTAACTGCAGCTCATGTAGAGTTACAACGTTGTCCGGTGCAGTGTGAGGTCTTGCGTTTTCATGGAGCAATAATGGTGAAGACCGATTCACGAGTCTGTTCGAGTCTACGACATTGTTTCACTGCCAGTTTCGCTATCATTGTTGAAGGATTGGTACAGTAAACATCTGCTGATATTGCTTAACTAGACCTGAGAAAGATTTTGTGAATGATACCATGAAGACACCATCAAACAGTTACCATTACGCTTCTATTAGTAACCTTTGCTTTCGGGCACTGTTGCGGCGCTTGACCTGGGGTCAACCATTGCATTTTTTGCTGACGGTTATCGTAAAGAATCTACTTTTTGTCATATATCACAATTCGATCCAATATTCCTTCATTTCCGTACCGATTCAACAAGGCGGCGAAAGTTTTAACACGCGTTTCTTTCTGCACATCAGTCGTATCATGAGGCACATATTTTTCATATTCCTTTATGTTATTGATTTGATGCTAACTACTCAATATTGTAAGAAAGGTAACGTTAAACCAGCTGATTCCTGAGTAGTTTGACTCGGATCGGCTTCCACCATCAAATTCAGTGTTTTTCACCTCTGTGGGCGTGGGTCATTCTTTAAGTCGAAGTTTCTCGTATCTCACTACTACTTCACTCGTAGTTATTAACAAATTAAGCACTTATTACACTTGCCTGAATTTAGTTGTCTAAATTCAGAAACTTACAAATGATTCAGTTAATCACTATGAAGGTTTAATGGCAATTCAAGCATATATTATTATTACTATAAAACAGCAATTTCATACTTTAACCCCTAATAAACCCCCCCTCGCCCTGCCACGTTTGTAGTAGTACAAATTTCCGTAGTAGGTAGATATGGGTACCTATAGGTTCTACGATACAAATCAATCGAATACAAACACGCTGAGTGGCAACGTCGCAATCACCACGTGCTCTCAATACAGGTAAATATCTACCTATAGGCTTTTTGGATGTTGGCATACTAGGATAACAGAACTAACAAGGACATATTGAAACGGCTAGTTTTATAACCTCGGTAACCTAGGTAACTTTGGCCTCAGTTGGGGTTACTGTCTGTTTCTAATATGGCTCACCCGGAAAAACATAATACTTTTTTAGACTAAGATTATTTAATGCCTACTTCTACGCGATACCTAAAAATTAAATAATAATAAAAGTACATTGTTGTATTTTCTACGCTTGCCACAGCGCCCACAGCGACAAATATTGAAAATGCAACAAGGTAGGTAATCATTTAGATATTACATTTAAGTCACATGTAGTTATGTCAAACCGGCTATAACAGGAATACAAATTCAAAATTCAAATTTTGAATTCCTAAGACCAGGCTACTGCTTGAGTATATTGAATCCATCAGCAAATACATTAGACCTATTATCTTGTAAGATAAACCGCCACGCGTGTTAATGAAATCGGTCACATTTTAGTTATTATTACGATAATACTAATTATAACTGTTAATCTGTACCTCAATCAGTATAAAAATAAAAGTGCTTCTAAGTTAGAGTAACCACGGTAGTCTTGTAGTAAGTAGTCAGTCCCATGCAATTTCGAAATGTGAACAAGCAGCCTGAACAAGCAACATTGTAGCGCCAGGCCACCAGGATTTCATAAACAGCAAGAGGTACATTGTATGTCTGAATATAGCACCAATAATCTTGTCACTAAATGGCGAAACGTGTAACGTATACATATCTCTTTTACTCTTGTTAGTGTGCCCTTCTGCTAGAGAGGGCCGGTGGTAACAACTGCTACAGTAGGCTAAACGCTAGGTGGCAACTAACTAATCGTACAAACTCCTCGAGGCAGCTGATCCCACTTTATCAGAAACTAGCGAACCGGCCGGCTTCACCCAGGTGGAAATATCCGACTTTTCAGGCGGATTTTCCAAACTTAACAACAAACATTTTTTCTTATTTTCTTTCATAATAAATCGTGTCCGGAAAATTACGACGACAACAAAAAGAATCAGTCAAATCGGTCCAACCGTTTTCGTGATTTGCGCTTAGCATAGCAGCACATTTAGCCATTTATCTTTATTTAAAATATAGATAGATGAGGAGATTGATAAACTGAAATAAGTCCATTTCTAAAGTTTAAGATTTACGAACTGTTTTGTTTTTTCTCTTTATAGTATACAATACATAGGCACTTTTTAAAAACTATATTTGATTATATTTTGTAAGCACGTGAATCACACTACTTCGGTAAAATATATAAAAGTGCAACTAGATACTAGGATCAGGTTGGGGTAACCAAGGACGCTTCACATAATATTGCTAAGCTGTTAGTTATCTTATGAAAGAACATAGCATAGCAACAGCGAGTACCTACTGTACCGACCTATTGTTAATTTTTTATAATTAATTAAATTATTATTTGAATCAATCACTGTGGGATATAGATATAAGGTTAGTAAAACGCAAGCTGTTTCAAAAATATTTATTAAAAATAAAGTTATTCATAAAAATGTACATTTGTTGTTAAATAACACCACAATAAAACTATTCACCCAGTCGCTTTTAATGCAGAGTTACAATTGCAGCATAAATAAGTAGACTACCAAAAATCGCTTGTGCATAGGTTAGTTAGCCAGCATTATGATCGAATAATTTACCTTGAAGTCAAGACAGAAGAACGAACATTTTCTAATGTAACATTATTTTACGCTTTAAATATTAGACAGAATGCCTACGTAGATATGATGCCTAAAATTGACAGACACTTATTCCGTATTATCTACAAAATATTTTAATGAGGTTCTCAATAGGTACGTTACACAATCAACCTAATCCTTATAATAAGAAATCCAAATCAAACGAACGTGCGACTACTATAACAACTGTGCAGTGACTAAAGTGAGTGAACAAAATGCTCATGATAGGTACTTTATCCTGTTCTCTCTTTGCGTAGTTAGATATTGCTTATTCGGTCTACATGTACTAGGAGATACCGCAGCTGAGATCACTTGTCCAGCGATTTTCCAATTCACGGTTAAATTACTTTGCTGCCGCGAATAACTTTTGCAATACAGCTGGCTGTTAGAAGCTGTTTGCATGCGAGTGCCATAGTTAACGTTACAATACGACACAATCAATGTTAAAGCGTGCGGGTATTCAGTTTATACCTCGTGCCATAACAGAAACGATAAAAAAAAATGAAAATGGCGGCGTTCTTACCCGCAAATAAACAAATATTTGAACTCACCTTCAGCGATAAGAAACTCAAAGTCTGGGTTGATTTCGGTTGGCTTGATTTGCTGAGCTGCTTTCTTCACCAAATCCAAAACTTCTTCGACTGCCTCCTCTACCATGAGACTCTTACGATTGAGCTCCACACACGCATTACTGCAAAAATAATGCGGTTAGTAAGTTTTTTAAAAGCTCAATTTTTTTGTGTGTAATGAATAATTGTTTACAATGCGTTCTAGAGATTCGTTGTTTGACGTATGCCATTATTTTATGAATACAGAACTCAGCCTTGAGATTACATAATAGTTTTAAAGCGTTAGGTTTATAAAAACATACTTTTTTTTGACAAATCCCAAAATAAGTATTGATCCAAGTTCCCTACGGCGTAGCCTTGAATTTCGTTCAGTTCAGTTCAATATTTCGCAAACCAAAATACTAGGGTAGCAGAAATAAGTTGAAGATGTACGAAAATGTTAGTGATATGCACAATGTTGAAGAGGTTCTAAATATCATCAACGAAAAGAAATACCATAAAAATTAAGATTTATTTTATTTTATTTAAAAACACCCTATTCGTATTCGAATTTATTTTATAAGAAACATAATTTAAGGTTTCGAAAAAAATTGTATTGTGGCCTGCACTGCATTACTTTTCAAGGTTTCATACCCTAAAGGTACTAACAGGACCCTATTACTAAGCCTACGCTGTCCCTATGTCCGCCCGGCGGTCAATCAGCAGACAGTTAGTTGAAATTTTAAAACTAATGAAATAAAATAATTTATAATAAGAAGTTTATAATTTGATTATTAAGCTAGTTCTATTCCTAGTTTAGAAAAGATTGCAACAGTGTTGTTTCTTTTTAAAATAAAGAAATGTTTCCTTTGAGTAAAATAAACTATCTCAACAATTTAAAGCGGTTTCCCTTTGGGGCTTAATGATCGTTTCCATCCTGTAGTCCAAAACAGCAAGACTTAGTTTAAAAAATTATATTATTTTATTAGATTAAAAAATTATACATTATTATTTGGCAAAAAAAATGTTTCAATGGAAGCACTGCCCACGTTTTTAATACATATTTGTTTATACCTATCAAAAGTACGACATATCCTAATTAGCAAGAATAATACAAAAGTAATTACTATTTATTATTAATTAGACTAAAAAAAATACCTTTTGGCAATTTATCAAAAGTCTTTTGTTTTGAGTAGCCCACGCCTTTTGTAATGTATTTTTTTGCTTTTTCTGCAGTACCTGCCTAAGAAAGCATGTTTTTTCTTAAACCAATAATTTATGTTTCCCTTTAATTTGTAAACCCTCTTAGTGTTTAACCCGGTTCATAGGCCAAAACAAGATTTATGCATCTTTGAATTTTCTCACTGTACCAGGGATTCATAGATCACATGTGGGTCATGATTCAACTGAAATCATATCTGCAAATGCGGTAGTA
This sequence comes from Hoplodrina ambigua, assembly GCA_949774945.1. Lineage (NCBI taxonomy): Eukaryota > Metazoa > Arthropoda > Insecta > Lepidoptera > Noctuidae > Hoplodrina > Hoplodrina ambigua. The sequence goes on from OX458963.1 coordinate 5,867,126, forward strand.
CGTAGCTACAAACCAGGTCGAGCTAAGTTTGCACCTCGCTGGAATACGGCAAGTTACAATAACCGTATTGTGTATTCAAATTATAGTTGTTAATACTAAATAGTAGTTATTGATATAATATTAAGTCAATTATCAAAAGTTAAATTAGCCGACACTTTTTAACAAACATTCGTTACACAGTAAACCCCTATTTTAACTTAACTCGACCGGTTTCTATTGTATATTTTGATGTACATAGTATTTATGTACTACTTACTACTAAAAGGTTAAAGGGCGAATATTACGTGGAACATAACATCATAGCAAAACGTCATTATTAATAAAAAACTACATACTTAAAATACAGGTGTTAAGTTTAAAAACGTTTTCAGATTAACTTTTAGATCACTTACCGACATCCCGTTTCGACATTTTCAATAAACTCTTCCACAGACCACGGTGTATCTTCTGTAAAACACAAGAAAAATAGTTGATATATTCTTAGAAACTTTTGAAAACTGAAGTGGTTATGTTAGAAGTAAAGCAGATTTTAAATTATACAAAATTTATTATGGAATTAATCAAAAACGCTTTATATAAAAGTCAGCAACTGTTGCGGAGATAAAGGGCAACTTTTTTTACTTTCCCTCTTTGCGAAATTATTAATTTATTTACATTATAATAGTACTATTATTGCAATTAGCAATAAATAAAACTTACCAGGCAAAGTTATTAAAGTAACATCTTGCATTCCACTTAGCATATATATTATACGGTTAGTATATATATCATGAACCCTAGTTACTAGGACATCAAAGCTTTTGATAGCAGCATTGGCGCGATCTATGAATTCCCGCCAATCGTCGCTGGTCCAACCCACAAACCGGAGGCCGGGGAGTAAAAGAGACGACAAGCGCACCACCTGCGGGAGAAACAGAGGCCGCACTTCCAGCTTCACACGCCGTACTGTCCGGAGGTAGTCCTCTAGGAGAAACTGAAAAATATAGATATACTTAATAGAATCATATATGTTCGCCGATCCCTTTTAGACGGAAATATAGGCTAAAGTTATAGTTACTTAATATATTCACTTTTATTTCAGGATCCACAGTAAGAAAATATTTCTTACTTACTTGTAAGGAATCATTGACAAGCGTAAAGTAATTTTTCTTAGCATACAACGAGTGGCAGACTATGGGTAAATCCACGCCCATCTTCACGAGACAGTCGGATTCTCTGATCAGAAGTCGTATTGTGTGGTCTAGATTTACTACAACACAACCACTATCATCAATTCTCAGCAGTGTATTGTTCAAGCAGTCATCAACATCCCATAACTGTAAACAATAAAACTTACAATATGTATGGTTATCCTCAATAAATACGTCAGTCTAAAACTTTAATATCCAGGCAAAAATTATATGTACGAAGATTGGTCAATATCCGTAAAGACTTGCAACGCCTGCTACGCTGCTACGGCGTAGCACGCACAGCTACGCGTACTGTGCACTCGTAGCAAGTTCCACCAACGCACCTGAGTAGTCATCTAGTTCCTTGTTAGGCCGCCATACGGACGTATGACATTATTGTTCTTTTAGAAAATCGTTTTTTTTTGTTGCTAAACTATGATTTAAATGAAACATATTTCTAAATCATCATCACACTCCATTGTGCCAAACCCACGACGGAATAATTTATATTTCGGTATGATGAAATAAAGAAACATAACTCTAAGACTAGGTACACGTTACAAAGTAAAAAAATTACACTCATTAAATATGTGCAGCCATTGATACCCTATGGTACATAGAGTTTTAGACACAGATTGTCATACAAATGATATAGAAACATAGAAGTGAACTAATTCGTGATGTCATCAAAGCCAGGGTCACCATTAATTGCCGGCTTCTGGCCGCGGCTTCGCGCGAGTAAAAAGTAACATTCCATAAAGTAAGTTGAACTATTATCCCAGGAGAACACATTAGCTGAATAAAAAGTATCCCATATGTTAATCCAGGAAATGGTATATGAGCCAATTTTCACCCAAATCTATGCAACGGTTTACGCGTGATTGAGTAACAAATAAATATCACCCCCCGATTTAAACAGCTTTACAAACTTTCACATTAATAATATAAATAGGATAACAAGGTAGTATTTGAATAACAGCACGCACTACTAAAACTATTACTTTTGAGACATCTCTTCTCTTGTCTGCTACCCCTGCACAGGCACGGATATAAAAAGTGCGGATACCACAACAAAACTATAATTATATAGCTATGCGCTGGCAGTCCTCCGAAACAACTGTGCCGTGTTAGTACTCCTGGGCGACTTCAGCTTGCTATAACAATCAGATTATCCTCATTTCGTTATTTTACCAAACCAAGTACTTTCAAAGCAAATAATTTAGTAATAATAAATCTCTTGGAAAAATTATACGGTCATTAGACCATCAAGCTGGATTTTCATTACAACATTAGTGGCATGTAGCACGTTTTAAGACATTAATTAATTAACAAAGGTTTAGACATAAAAAAATAACAATTTCATATACTTATAGAATCAAGTTTCACACAGCATACATTTATTTCACGACCCTGAAACAGTTCCTTTAATACTAAACTAATGTCGTTAAACTAATTTTAATATCATGTATAACATTATCTACGATAAATCATTGATGCTAACGAGGATTACACAACGCTAATAAATTTTAAGAAACTATAACACACGTTTCGGTAGCCCCTACCTTCGTGGAAATAATTTCAACACGTTTAAATTGTTGGCTTCAATAATGTGTTTGTATCACTTTAATATTGCCAGTGTGGCAATGAAAGTCGTGAAATTCTAGGTATGTTTGCTGTTCAAACTCATGATCGTATTGAAAAGGAAACTCAGTTACGTCATTTTCCGACAAAGGTCTAGACAAGGTACCTAGCCCGTGCCTAAGGTCAATGTTACGATAGTACCGACTTGTATGCATTTATGTTTTCCTAGTACATCACCTCGTAGTGGCCAACCACCTGTTGAATCTTGGGTTTGGAATGCATGCTGATTGGCTGGTTGTTCACGAACTGCTTTTATACCTAACCAAGGTTCTTTATTTAAATACATACTTTTTTTTAAATGTAACATGTATTCATTACATTTATTTTATTTTGCCTTGACTTTCCCTTGGGAACCCTGATAAATTAAAAAAAAATAAAGTTAAAATATCGTTAACTATTATACATAATTAACAATACTTTGACATTAAATTGACCTACCTAGTAAAGGAATTTATCGTAATAGTTATGGTTTCTTAGTGCGATAGTACCACGTATAACTGCCAGAAATAACATAAATACAGCAGAAATAAAACCATTGAGCTCTACAAAAACAAATTTCGTAAAACCAAGAAAAGGTTGTATTACAGAAATAACTACAGGCTCTAATAATACTTATACTTAGTTTCAAGCAATCAATCGGCTTTAAACCTAAACCCAGAGCTATACGTGCTGGAATTTATCTACGGCTGGCGAAATAGAACGCATGCCTTTGCGTTTATGCTTTACTAGTACTATCGGGTCCGGAGAAAAACTGCCCGGGCCGATGGCTGGGCCAAGCTCACCGTCAGCTCTGTCCTGCCATTAGCCCGGGTAGTACTTACTTCTTACGTATTAAATTAATTACGTTAGGGAAATTAAAAAAATGTACTAATAATTATCAAATAAGACTATCTAGCTAAAATACGAAATAAGAACGGTTTCCTTTTCTAGAAAAGAAAATGTAATAATAACAATAACTTTTATTATAAAGACAAAAAGATCTCTATGCACGGGCAATGTTTTGGCAGAAGGCATAAGACTTCCTCAAAAGACCTCGATGTACTAGGATAGCAGAAATCAAAGAAGATATACTATAAAATATAGGCTACATACAATACATTGACAGTCGTCACTGGCTTTTAATCTGTAGGGGTTGGATAGAACAACCCCTGTCGTTGAAAAATGAATCATGAAACGTTTATTGTCTCTCTCTTACTACTGCCATACAGACTTTATGCCTGGTTCAGTGAGCGGGACAAAATCTACCCCCGAGTTAGTACCTAGTTAAAACTACACACATTCAAGTTACTAGTGTGCGTGTTAAGGGTACGTTTTACTCTCACTTTCAACCATTGAAATATTTTTGCAGTATCTGCTGGTGCCTTGAATTAATGCTTCCCTGGTACCAATCGCCGTTGGAATGCCTCAATCGGCTTCCTTCGCTGATGACACGCGTGAGATGCGTTATTGCGTTTATCCGGAAATTTTGGGGATTATAAGATGGTCGACGAGACTTTGCTTTCGGTTTTTTTTACAAAAGAAATTCAGTTAATCTGACGAACGGACATAATAATATCGTTTAAATACGTCTTCATACCTTTCTTATTACATATAAACTCATAATTATTGTAAACTATGGATATCGTTTTAAAATAACCAAAAAATATGTTTATGGATGTTTATTTGTGTTTAATTGATTGTTTATTTATTATTATGGGGTTGTTATCAACACTTAATTAAGTCTATGTAGCTGCATCTGACAGGCACCAATATCAACTTCTACTTTTTTTGGGGGTTGATTTTCATTACTACTTACTAAGATAAGATTAATACTATTATGGCCTTTTTATTTAATAGTAGACAGATAAGAACCTGTTTCCTTGAACTTGAAAACAGCAGACAGAGACTAGACATTAGTTAGACTAAACACTAGACATAGTCGGAAATTGCAGGCACCTGATACACACATTCAAACTTCAAACATTGTTGATAGAGAAATTGCAATGTGTGTATGCGTCTGTGTCTGATTATGACCCAACCAAACACACCCTATACGTTCATGAAACCCTGGTGCATTTAGCTATTTATAGTTTATAGAATAATAATTTCCCCCAACCGGATTAAGTTGATCCCTCGCCGATTAAGCAATAAAGTGGAGACATAGACGAGTATTATTGCAAATACCGTGGCATACTTTTATAATATTTTCTTTTTCATACATGTTGATCAATAGAACTTATTTTTGTTGCAAATATTTCACGTCGTTCTATCTTCATTTCATAGTTAAGGTTCCGTAGCTAACGGGTGCCAAACGGGATCCTATCACTAAGATTCGGCTGTCTGCTCTACCGGTTTGTCTGAGAGCTGTATTTGTTGAACTGTAATAGGTATAGGTACACAAAGAAAAATTTCACCTGCTATCATTATGGCCACTATAACAACAAATAATAAAAATAAATACCGAGTTATAAATGAAAACGAGTCCCAAAGAGAAAATAAAATACATAATTTTGTATTATGTTATCTTCCGACAGCAAACATACATAGTTGAACAAAGTAGTTTTATCGTTATAGTTAAACAAATAAAACAAAGTCGCTTCCCGCCTTCTGTACGCTTAGATCTTTGAAATTGCGGAACAAATTTTAAGAAATGATAAAAAAAAACCAGATTGACTTGAATGTAAGTATGTATGCGAGTACTTTTGCTGTTACGTGAAAAGGGCCCCAACATTGAAACTAGCAAAAACACATATTACCCAACTACATATTCCTCAATCGTCTCAAATTCAGCCATTTCAAAATTACGTAGGTAGGTCTGGGTTTTTGAGCTTTTAGGATTAAAAATAAAAAAGTTTGCTATGGTTTATGGTTATGGAAATAGACAATGAAAATTAATAAAGCTCTAAATATTTTTTACTAGTAATGCCATCTAGCGACTCATCACAACCAAAGTTTGAATTAAGAGGGCAAAGCTGTAACTGTAATGGTAGTACTGCGTGGTGTAGCTAGATGTCACTATTTTAAATTTTGGGTTCGATTACACCTCCTCAGTCCTATGCTATCCTGGTAGCGTTTGGCAGAAATCAGTTGCCCACTGTTGCCCTGTCGCTCAACTGTTGCACCAACAATCGCGCGAAATCCCTAAATCGACGATTTGAGATTTAACCGACTTAAAAATAAAAGGAGGTTCTGGTTTCATCTGTGTGTATTTTCATCGATATCTCCGTCAATTGTTTACCGATTTTAAAAATTCTTTTTTTATTTGATAGCGTATTATTTTGGGGTCGTCCCATATTAATTTCGTGAAGATCTGATGTAGACTTTCTGAGGTAGACAGGGCAACTTCTCAATAACGTACACTAAACGTATTGCATTGCGTATTTGGGTTATTGTACTGAAGATCAATTATAATTGGTTACATAACCGAAGTCTATGATCAGCTGACTTCAAAGGTACTTCATAAAACTCCTTATCGATGAACAGTATACAATCAGTGACATCGTACACATACAGAGAAATCGTGCGGAAGATGAAAAACATTAAGTTATTTAAGTAAGGTTACCGTTTCTTAATTGATACGGATGATAAGAACTAAGTCAGTACTAAGTACTAAAAACCGTTAATAAGATTTTAATTTGCAATGTTTGTTTAGTTCAAACTTTTATTGCTAACTGCATTAGAATCACTCCCTCTTATCCTAGAGAATAAGAAGAAGAAGAAGTTAATCAAACTTTTCTTGACTACAAACTATAATCAAAAGGTTATTGCTTATTGAGATGTGAAGTTGATACGAAATCAAAACTATGATAACAGCAAAGGATATACGTATTATAATAGATTGCTTACTTTATTCCATCTTGTGAGTGTCGTGTACTTTATCGATGTATCTAATCATAATGTAGCTAAATTACCACTGCTTTGTAAAAACCAATTGAACAAGCATTATTATTACGTCTCATTTTACCTTTCTCACGTCTAATTAATCTAATTAAAATTCATAATACTTTCAAATGCCTTTTTCAAATATAAATAATAATTTAACTAGTAAACTGAGCTTGTAAGGCCGTTGAATACCTTATTATAGGTTACCCAATGGTTACACATCATTTGACATCATACACTGCCTTGACCTTCTTAAATGTCAGTGATTTTATGTGACAGCAATCAGAAAAGAGTTTCAATAATGACTGAAACCTTATTTTTTAATCCATAGAGCAACACGGGGCAGGTGGCCCGTGTTGCTCTATGTTTTAATCAAAGAGGAAAACCCTTTCTTTAGTTTTATTATTATTTCCATTAAAATACGTTTTTAGCCACGCGACCACTAATCCACCACATTCCAAAATTAGGTAAATTAGGTATTATTTATTTATTTGCTTTCGTAAATGTTGAACCCCCGTTTCGTTCACTTGGGGAGTAATTTTTGGAAAATCCGTTCTTAGTGAACGTCTACCAACTGTAATCTACCTCCCTAATTTATAAACGACAATCGTTTTTCGATATTTCTTGATAAGTGAGAAGAAGCCGTCTTAATAAGCTATGGCACTCACATTCTGGTTCATCCACACAGCTTTCATGGTCTCTTCGTAGTTGTGTATGAGGGAACGGGTATTAGTATACTTCCTCATCATGTCAGCGGCTGCAGGCAACGCCCGGAGCACCGGATGAGCGCATACACTCTCCACAGTCTCCGTCATGTTGTGCATCAGGCAACGGGACCATTTTATACGACCTGGATTACAAAACTTGCATCGTCACCATCGCTATAGTCCAAAGACGTCTGATTTCATCATCATCATGATCACTACAGACTACCGCTGTCTATTTTACTTCGAGCTGTCAACTACATAACAGTTGATGGCTACGTACGTAATTCAAATACCTACAGACTTTGAACTACGCTCAAGTTCAATGCTAAAGTTCAACGGCATATTGATTTTTCACCTACAATGAACACTGCCGCCCTTGTATCGACCACGAATAAGGTGACGTCAGACAATTTCAACCGCTGCCTCGCCGCCCACCCCCCTGGTATTCTAACGACGTCATCAGTAACGAACGATATCAAACACGTAAAGGACAGACCTTTTTACAGCATGCCATCCCTTTCTGTACTAGTCAAAATACAATAAGAGTGACTGTGACGCATTTGCTTATTTCGTTTCACAGTGCAGTGATTTTTTGGTTTGATTGAATAGAATAGACATTTAACTTAAAAATGTTTAGCTAACATAAATATAATTTCTAAATCGATGAATTCTTCTTAAAACCACGTTTTGATTTTGCTCTTCAATGAAGGAAGGTGTACCTTCCTAGTAACTTATCATTTTGGGCTGGGTACTAAACAAATTTCTGAATACCTACCTACTAGTAATCTAGTATTATTTTGGTAGTGACGCACACAATCAACCCCGTTTTATTTGTTATGACCGTTACACCTGTTATGAAATCTACGTCCCTGGTACTTCAAATGCGATTTTGTTTAAAAAAATATTACTCACCGGCGACTGGAGAGTAGTTGCGGGGCAGTGGTGGGTCTTCTCGCTGCCTCTTGAACATTTTGGTTATCTTATCCACTTCCTTCTCGCAGTATCTCAGCACTCTATCGTATTTCTCACTCAGTTTCGTTATTAGGATCTTTTGGCTCACCTATAAAAATAAAAATAAAGAAATATGGTAAATATTTTTCTAAAAATACACAATCATTGTCTCTATGGAAAGTATTTATGTGTGTATGTGAAACGCATATATACGGACTGCATAGGTAGTTAAAAAAAAAAAACATAACTTTTCTTTTGAAATATTTTTGACACATACTCATAAAGTCATAGTTAACCATACCACGATCGACAAACAGAGAATAATAATATTCGAAGAAAACGGAAAACAAGAATACAAGAAAAATCTCCGCTCCTCATCATCGTCTTGCTTGCAATGAAATTACTAATTTATCTCTATTGGGCGTTTTGGAAAAAAGTCTACTGGAAGAATAATACATGGTTTTGATAACCTGAACAAAGATTTAACCTGAAATTTTGATCTTGCAATCACTTGCAATTATTTAGCTATCCGGAAACGCCTGCAGTTTTGGCGACGCTTGGCTCTGAGGTATTGTGCAAAATCATTTCAGTATATACCCTAGTACCAATGAAAATAAATAATCATAATTTTCATTCAATGAAATGAACATACCAATATACATATAATAGCAAGGCATCATAATGATTTATTAGTCTATCTCACAACTAAATAGGCTAAACTATAGAGCGTTGATTGGCATGTCCTGTAGGCAGGCAGTTATATTAAAAAAAAATAAAAGCAAGGAAATATTGAATTGTCGATTCATCATTATCATCTCGGTTCATTATCATTAATCGTCGTTTAAGCGAGTAGGTAAATGACGCACCTTCTCAAATCTAGTCAAAAACTTGATGCCTTGGGGTGTCTCCCACACAGTAGAAAAATTTTCTTCTATCGTGTTTCCTATAGATTCTCTGAGAGCATTCGTCTTGTCTTCAAAAATGTTATAATCTTTGTCAAATTCGTTGTTTCTGTAATCCAAGTAATCATATTGGCATGTCGTCACCGCTTTCTTTGCTTCATCAAACGTATGCATTGCTTCTTCCAGGTCTGAAATAAATCATATTATTATTTACAAAATGATAATTCATTTGCCAGAAGTATTTTACGTCTCAATAACAATACGAATAGTTTAATAGGATAGAATAAAAATTAGGAAAACGTGGAAAACATAATTTACTTCATATCTATGGGTATTTATTTAGTATAATAATTTTAATTTAATATTATTATCATTATATTCTTTAATTAAATTGATTTTTATTAAAAAGTAATTAACTGTATAATGTATATCAATTTAATATCCTCACTTCCACCATGATCTATTTGAACAAAAAGCAACGATATTATTTTCGATCTATTTTTACAATAACATCATAAAACAATAACCTAAATTTATTAACCTAGTAAATGGTAACAAAACCGGACAGCAAACACACTACGTCAACAGAAATGAGTTCAGTTCACTTTATTCGAATTTCTTTATAACCTTTATTCCTTCAGTATAAGGTTTAAAATTTTCGTAACCACCCTCTCTTATCTATGTGTCCCTGATACAGGTGCCGATGGAATGTGACCGATGCGGATGGAAAAATGGACGCAAAAATGCGTCCATTTTCCGTCCGCATCGGTCTATAACAATATTGTTTTTGTTGTTTTTTTTTAACCTTTTATTTAAAATTTCAGTATCAGGAATAGTAATCAGAGGTTAGTGAAGTTAATTCCGTTTTTTTTTATGTCTAAGTGAACTTTAAACACTTTGAAAAGCAATGATTTTACAAAAAAGAATAACCGAAGTAAACCTCACTGTAGAATCATAATAATAAAAAATGAAGTGGACAAGTTTATACTTTTTTAAGATTTTCCTCTATATACTCGTATAAGTACCAACCAGATTTTCAAACCCTGTGTCCGGCCCCCAATACAGTTGCTGTTTGGTTCTGTGCGAGTGAATAAGACTATGTTTGGGAGTTTCTGTTTAAATTTTGTGTAAGCCTTAACACTGTTACAATAAGGTTTACTATCGTCAAGATAATCGATCGATATCGCTGACAAGCGTTAACGCTTCATGTGGCTATCTCCTTATACGTTATGTTTCCCTAGTACCGAGCTTGAAACTCTTCGGTGGATTGTCAGTCCCAACAGGCGATATTGTCGTCAGTCAGCCTGTATTTTTAACAGATGCACGGTTATGCTCACAGAAATAATAAATGAAAAAAATATTTTCCATGCCTGCTGAAAAGTGCATGGAAATTATATTCCGTTATAATAAAATTTCATGCATCAAATGGATTTGATTTTCAATTATCTTCTTAGTGTTAAACTATGTTAAACCGCGAGGTGAAAGGGGTTCCTTTCACCTCGCGCCGACCAGTGCTGGCACGCGCCGGCTCGCACGCCGTCCTGCCGGGTTTTGCATGCCGTTTTATATGTTATCTACAGTTATTTTATAAAGAGGTACCTATTTTTTTGTAATTTTGTATGTAGGATTTAATCTCTCCACTTAGCTCAACTGAAAATTATGTATTTTACTTGTAATAAGGATGCAAAATAGGAGGTGAAAGTTTGTGTCAAGCAAACAAAGTCAGGCGTGTCAATTAGTGTATACTCATATAGTAAAGTTAAAGATTCTTTTCGGATTGGAGTAGAAAAAGTAGTTTCGTATATGATAGGCAAATTCATGAGAAATATTAAAGGCTATGTAACATTACGTTACGTTTTCAGATCTACGGCAGCGCAGCAGTAACCAAAGACGTAACTTTAGTCGGGTTAAACCGCGGGGTATGGCTAGTACATTATAGAATCATACAGTATAGTAATAAAACAACAGTTTCCAAATTATCACGGAGAAAAACCTTTTATGTAATATTAATATAGACGGAATTATGGACAGCATAGCGTTTGTGTACGGAACTCTAAAAGGAGTTATATTAGTGTATTATAAGTGAGTTTTCGAAATAACTTATTAAAAAAATATAATTGGTAGTGTCTGTTATGAAAAACTTAGAATCGACCGAATTTAGCTGTAAGTCAGTAACAGGATTTTTTGAAAATATTTTCTGTTAAATTTTTAGACCTACGTTTCCTGCTTATGCGTAGAAAGTAGGTACGAAGAAGAGAGCTCATTAAAATCACGCTTTTATTTAGGCATTATAATTAGATGTCGTCCAACATTAGTGAAAACGTGCATTGGTTTTTAAAGCTACGTCGTAGCTCACCTTCTCCCAACAAGAGTCCCTCCATCCTCTTCTCAAACAGATTATTGTAGTCATCCATCAAGTCGAACATGGCTATAATCTTATTTAACCTTTTGCAAAACGTGTCGAATTTTCCAAAAACATAATTCTCTGAGAAACTGAACTGCTCCGTATTCGGAAGAAACGGTTGATTTTTCACAAATAAGTATGTTTCTCTGTACGTTCTGTTCAGGTTGATGCAATGGATTAACTTGTCCCGTACTAGGGCCCGCTCTTGTGACCATATCGTTTCCTTGAATCGACACGTTATGTATTGCTTGCAGGTTTCTATCATTTGATTGGTTATCTGTAACATAAGGTTTAATAATGGTTAATTACTTGCGAAAAATGCAGCTATTTTGTAAAATTAAGTGTAGTTAGAATAATAGTGAGCATAATATAAGCTGTCAATCCTTGGCAGCAGAATGACAGCTCACCTCAAGCTCACTTCACTTGAAATTCACCGAGCGCCTCCCAAGTCTTTAAGTCTTTACTATAACAAAAAGCACCCACCTTCACCATCAGTGAAGATATCCTCTCAGAAGTATTATAGAACTGCGACACGCTGTGTATCAGCCTGACCGTCTGCAGCAAACTTAAGATAGAGTCCTTGATCTTCACTGGATCGTCTAGGTACAGAGAATGGCAGCACTTCTCCATCGCCTGGATAAACTTGGCGTTGTCTTTAGCTTCGTTGTAACAGAATGTTATTTTGTGATCGGTGTCCCGCCAGAGCTTTATTACTTTCGAGTTTGCGATTTGAAGACAGCTTAGAGTCAGTTGGACTTCGTTGTCCTGTTAAAAAGCATTTATACGGTAATAAAGCCAAAAAATATTATAGGTCACTTTTTTTTTAAAGCAAGGTCAATAGGTTGTGATGTATTGTTGCAGCACTAGACAGTCAACTAAACCGTCTTGTTGCCTGCGTTATATATTTATGTCATACTCAAATGTTATGTCACCCACCCACCCTCTAATGGTATAATACCAACCTGTAAATACGACACTAGCTGCGAGAACTGAGCGCCTCTTTTCTTCCAGTACTCCAGTTCATCTTGAGGGCCACTGGAGTCCACCTCGCGTCTAAGTTGTTCACTTTCACTTAATATCTGGAAAACGGTGACAAATACATTAAGTGTCAGCCCAAGTAGACCATACTTAGCAAACATCATATTTTTACACTACTGTTAGTGTTTATTAGTGAGTTGCAACGCCAAATATAAAAAGAATCCCTGGGTATTTTTTAGACAGGGACCTTCGCGATTGTATGTACACGAAGCTTTCGTTAGAATGCGTTGAAGATACACACACACAGAAACATTCATTGTTAGATAATAAAAATGTAGGTGAATAATAATTTCGTTTTGTGGTACCGCGTAAGAAATATGTTTACGATTTTAGTTTCGTATTAATTTCGGTCTTCCTGACTAGTTAGCAAAAGTTTTTCTTATAAAGAGTAACAGACGTGAGTTATACGTACATAAAGCACGATACGCACGCGATTTATTCGCAGCTAGTGAGCGATTGCACTCCTGTGCACGACGGCTGTTAGCAGCGCCGCGCCGTAAACTTTGGTCTTTATAGCGACGGTCACGCACGTCGCGTACCTATACAACTACTCTTATTATACAGGTGGAAACCAGTCTTTGTTGATGTGTATTTAAATGGATTATATTCTTAACCGACTTCGAAAAAAGGAGGAAGTTCGGAATTCGTCGGAATCTTTTTTATGTACGTTTAAGTTCCCTGATTACTTGAAGACGCTTGAACCTACAATATGGAAAATTTGGAACTCCTCATAGGGTCATAGCCGATCTGTCGCCACAAGTAAAATTGCTTTGTTTACGCGTAAATATTAACAACAAGCACTAAAAGATGAAAAATAAAAATTATTATTACAAAAAGACCTTCAAAAACTGCAAAATCATTTTTGTAACAACATTTTTACAAGTATCTTTTTGAAAAAATCTATTTAAAATTATGCTTTTTCCCACAACTTTGCTCACGTTGATATATTACCCTTACAAACTTAATACGCCGTTTCTTTTTTGGGGTTTAAAAAAGAATGGCTATTGTCTTTTAAGGTTTCAGCTAGGCTACCTTTAAGTATTAAAATCAGATAAGTGGTTTAGTCGTGTTAACATAGATATACTTTTAAAATACTGCTTTTCAATTGTGATAAAGTTTGTAATCATCTTGTGTTAATTTGAAAATTAGATTGATGTAAGCCACTCAATTAAAAAAAAAAACACGCATCTGCACCGACCTCCATAACTTTCTTGATCCACTCGTTGACGCGGTCCTCTAGCATGGTAATGGTGGTGGGATTCTTGGCCATGTCCTTCAGCTGGTTGTGGTCATGTAGCTCAGCCATGTGAGACTGCCCGTCATCAAATAAGTTCACTTGGTTGCACACGTCTTCACATACTGAGGATAGCAGAAGATTTTGATGAGTTAATTTTATAATTTAAACCTCCACATACCACTGTGGTGTTGAATTCATTGATTCTGGATTTCTGCTCAAGTTTTTTGTTGTAGAATTGGATTTAAAGATTGTTTGAAATGAAACATAATTTAGGTTTTCTTCAAGGACTAGGATAACTGATAAAAAAACTGTACCCAATTATTTTATAAAAATTAACTCAATTAATAGATAGGTATGCGCTAAGTATTAGTTTCATAGAAATAGGTAAGGAAGCGGCCACTGCCTTGTAACAAACCTTTTAATGCACTGCAAAATGACCTCAACCCGGGTAGAAGTTGATTCTTTACGATGGGGAACCTCGTTTCATCTTCCTCGCCGTCGTTACTCGGATGTGCCAGTGCATTCATGTACACGTGTTCCATTACTCGTTCAATAGCAGTTACCAATCCGACTTGCTGAGCGTTCAGAATACCACAGAATCTGCAGCAATAAACCATCAGAATGGTAGTGTTGTAGGCATTTTGGCAGTAACCTTCTGATATTTTCTGTTACTTAAATTATTGTATTGTATATTATATTATCTAAAATAAATTACAATGACTCCCAAAAATGCATTATGAGCCTGATCATAACTATAAATGTTATGCGTTTTTCTTAGAAAAATAAGATAGATTTGCAAAAAGTGACACTCACAGATCCTTGTGGAATCCTTCCTCAGGCAGTTGCTTGCTAACATTTATTCTGAACATGTAAATGCAGACGCCCGTAAACCGAACATCCCAGCCGTCAGATAAAAACAGCTTCTTCTTCAGGGTTATGATAGGAGGTGGTGGTTTCCCTTGGCCTTTCTTCGTGCCTTCTGGCAATGGACGGTGCTCAATTTCCTCCACATCCTGGTAGTACCACAGAAGTTTGTTCCTCATGTGCGGCAGGAACAGCTGGTTGATGTCATCCAGCTGCAGGAAATACATATTGGCATGCAATTGAGATTGTTATAGAAAACTTTCTACACTTGTGGCTGTCACTGATAAAACTTTCACTTTCTTTGTTTTTTATTTGAGCTGCGTTTGTTTAACTTTGCAAATATTATGGAAGTAACTCTTAAATATTGATCTAAGCATTTTGTTATTTTTGTAACTTAACCCGAGAAAACACAATTATGTTTTAGAAATAGGATAACCACTTGATCCACTAATTTGTACCATATTTCCTTCGAACACATGGTCCATGATGGCGTGTCGCGGGAGGCCTGTGCCATCTATCAGGAGCTGGAAGGTGAACTCCAGCCGGGGGTCCATTTCCCCCCTCCTCGCCTTGCGCTCGCATTCTTCTCTTCTTTTCTGTAAAATTTAAACACATCAGCGTCTTGCTCGCATCTGGCGTCATAACATTTTTGGGTTCCAAGGAACAGACCATGAGGATGTCCATAACATCTTCCTCCTCCTCTTCCTCACTCGACCCTGGCTTAATACCGTGGACGAACATTCTTACTACGTATTCGGAGAACCAAGTGAGGAGAAATACAGCAATTTGTTTTTGTTTCACTTAGATATTTTCAGCCAGGTCTGAAGTTTTCTAAAACTTCAAAGAATACTGGCACTATTCCTTTGCGTGCTCAGTTCGTCTTACACCTACGTGTCGTTTTTTAGTTTGATTATTTCGTTACCACCATGACGGTGTCTGATTGTGGTCTGTTTCAAACTAGCCTAGAGCACTGGCAGTCAAATTGTAATATGCAAATTAATGAACAGATAGATGGGGTTCATTAAGGCAGGGTCGTGAAAGGGGCTGGCACGGCGCCGCACTTTCCCGTAATGCTCAAAACACGCAAATCACTTCTGATTGTTTCATAGGCAACAGGCATTACCGAAACCGGTTATTAGAAATACATTTTCTTATTTTGATGTGACAGTTTCATAATGGAATTTTTGCGGTAACCGTTCGGATGGCACGATAATTATAATTATTATTGGAACGGCAATAAAAATATGCTCTGTGAATATTAATCCAACTAATAATTGCCGTCAAAGTTTCGTGCAAATGTCTTTGTACTATTAATACTAGATAATTGCTTCTAGTTGCTGATAACACTTTTACATGCAATCTTAATTTAACAAAATAACTTAGACAGCTTCTATTAGTTTACAACCAAATCAAAGTTAGATTATTGATTTCAATTATAATTAAATAGGTTTCTAAAATAATTTACAACAGAAAAGAGAATTGTATTATCGAGAAGAATCGGAAAAAACTCAATACATGCTTATTGGTTGATTTTACGGAATGCCTAAGGCGTTAAGTCGGTAGGTATTTGTACTTTATGTTGCATACAATTTAAATAAATAAATACTTTATCTTGTATAACTAAAGTTTTACAATATCTTGTAAAAAATAATAATCATATCTCTCATAACAACATCAGCTCAAAACAGATTTCTTGCCGTACGACCTAAGTTAACATTGCCATACAACGTGGCAATGCTGTCAGCCTTATTAGTATAGTAGCACTTGCCCCATTGACAGCGACGCAGACTAATTTTTTGATGCCCTATGAGGTTTGTCCTTTCTGTCGTATACATATACTTCTTATAATTTTATTTAAATACATTATTTTTTTTAAACTAGGTTTTACAATTACTTTTTAAAAGAAAATGTGTGTAAATATATATTAAAATAAAGAATTTGGTAGTAAATAATTCTGTATAGTTCGATAAACTGCGCTACATTCTGCCGATCCACGGTATTTTCGTTTAAACTTTACCTACCTTCCAAAGAAGCACCGTGATAGGTCCAAGTGCTTGCATCGTATACTTGTCACACCGCACCGTCCAAATAATAAGCACTTGCTCTAATCCAAGTCTAAATCAGGTCACTAAGCTATTTCATTTTAAGTACTTACAAAGTTGCTTATAACTTTCCCAAGCACTGACATATCCATTTTGCTAGATTTCTTATTGTATCCGTAACAGAAATTATTAATATAAGCAATTGTTTACAACGTTTTATTACGTGGAACAGAATGCAAATGAGGGCTACGTGGTACTGGATACCATAAAGTATTACATCATCATGTTTCCACAACAGATTCTTAAGCTATGTTGATTCTCAACAACTAGATTAGAAAAAAGCCGTTGAATACGTATGGATGAAGGCTGAAGACTAAGCACAAATCCACGCGATTATATTCTACATAATACGTCTAAGTTCATATTTTATGCCCATATGTCGAACGATAAAAGCCGGCGTGATACTAGACATAGTGTATGTGACACGAAAGTCGTAATTCAAAAAGTTTGATGTCTGCTGGTGCTTGGAAGACGATGGCGACACGAGACGCCGTATTTCTTACATATGTGTCATATGCATGTGAATGTTTTGTTACGAAACTATTTCAGTCTGGGCGGATAAAGATCTTGATAACAAACAAAATAATATGTTTTGTGTCAGGCTTTCAGCCCTGTCGTCATAGCAGTTTGTTACGCGGCCGAAAGAAAACTGTTCCGTTGTATTTTCTGTGACCCGAACTATGTAGGTTACATCTGATAGTACGTTATTAATTGCTTGTCTTTTAGAGTTCCGTATCTGAAAAGGAAAAAACTAAACCCATATTCTGCTATTGCCGAGCACCATGACCAAAGAAACCAATGTAGAATAGAAAAATATATTTATATTGTTAAAAGGATTTACGGGGGAAAACTTACCTTATCATCTGCCCAGCCTTTTCCCAACTATTTTGGGGTCTTCTTCCTAGCTAACCGGATGTAGCTGAATACGAGTATACTGCAACCCAGTAACTAGATAATATGATAGTCCTTGGTACGACTGTTTGTCAAAATTTCGGGGTTCTGGACGACACGTAAGGACTGTCAAACATTCGTCGATGACGTCTAAGATAAACTTAGAAAGTACATATGAATTGAAAAAGTCACATTGGTACTTGCACATTTCAGGTTGCGAACCCACAGCCTTAACCCAGCGGTGGCCCAGTGGCCAACATGACATTGACAAATTTTTAAACCAATAATAAATCAATAGCTATACTATCATAAAATGTGTATTAAGTACCTATTATAATTGTATACCTACCTACAACCACATTTACTGTTCATCTATATTATAATTAGTAGGTAATAAAAATCTAAAATTACAATTACTTTGAAACATCACGACATTTTTCTCATTTTTTTGCTTATCGGCAGATCCTACTATTTTAAAATGGCGCCTTACATTTTAAAAAGCCCGTAATTTAAAATTTTATTCCACATAGAATGAATGGAATCGAATCGTACTAGAATCACAGCCATTTTTTAAGAATCATAACATGCCTTTTTTTTTTTTTTTTTTTTTTTTTCGTGGGGAAATCCTCATGGACTGCCTCCACCTCGGGGAAGGCGGAGGGGTGTGTCGGACTCTTACCGACTAAAACCCCACGGTGTTCCTCCAATTACCTTTTGCCGGGGCACGGGGGCGCTCAGAGCATTCTTCCGCACCCCGGCAGGCATCGACCCGCCACCGCCACAAGACGGGTCCCGTCACCCCGTGCGGCCGTCACTCACCGGCCGCACTGACTCCAGCACAGCGCGCGGGGAACACCACGCGCGCCTTACTCTCGGGCCTGTTTCTGTTCGGGCCACGGACTGCCCCCAAGTCCGCTGCCCGCAGGCCCCATGTCATGGTGGCCGAAATTAACAGTGATGTAACTAGAAGTGTTATCATTACGGGGTCCCTTTCCCTGTGTGTAAATTAAATTTATACCTATAATCTCTTGCGAAACAGCTCGACCGATTTTTATGATTTTTTTATGTAGGTTGGTTATATTTGGTAGGTCGTAAATTATATTTCATGCCGCTATATGAAAGGCATCAAATTTAACGCGCACAAAATCGCGTACAGAGCTAGTTATAATATAATAAAACGTAACCTAGATAATTTATTGGTATAGGTACATGAGGCGCGAATAGAAGAGTGTAGTGAGTGATCCAGTGCTCTTGAACGCAATATCCGTCATTCAATGTCCTATTTTTCCAATATTTATAGCTTCTACCACCACCGCCATAGTGAGTCCTCTCACAGGTTCACGGATCTGGTAAAATTTGTATATTATCAACCTGTATCTAACTACATAAATATTATATTCTCCTTGAGGGCGAGCGTCTGATTTCGGGTCGGATTCGAGCAATTTATTTTAATTTATTAATAGCATATTTTTGTGGCGTGGCGTGGGTTCGAACTCAGTATGCTTATTTGACTTCTAATATAAACACTACTGGGTACCACTGCTGGGCACCGCTGCTTGCACTGCCAAAGTACACCTAAAAACAGTTTGTTTCAATTACTACTTTTGTTTATATCAACCTAGTAGCCCCATCTATCCTTACAACTTGTAAACTTCGTTGCTCTCTACATCCACAAGATGGCGTTACATTGTTAGGGTGTGGGGTATTTATGGCGGGAAATCGTCTACCCTTGCGCTTTCCATCCCTCTCTGGCCTGACCATTTCCAACGCTCTATTATATTCTCCTGTGACTTATGCTACCCTGGTACAGATGCGGTACGACCTCAGCACCCGCACCGGAACGGACGATACGAATTTCGAATCGTGTTTTGATAACGTCGTACTATTTATGAATAACGATGATGAAAATTAAAGCAGTCCACGCATACATTTTAATACAGGGAGAGAGTTTAGAGTTTTAGAATTAACTGCATCGATAAGTACTTAACTGAATATTTTAAAATAAAATAATATTTACAGCCTGCCTGATTAATATTAGTTCTTTATACTTGCCTTGTGTTAGTTTTAAAACACTAATTTCTTACTTGTTTCTTTTTTCTTTGCAAGGAATTCTGTTTTGGACGTAAAGTATGTAATGTACTGAATTTTATTGCCCGAGAAGTTTTTAAACTCTCATTAATTTTGAATGTATCTTACTTATTACAAAATTTACACTACTCTTATTACACTACTCCTTACAAAATTTAGGGCAAGTTATATCATCGTTTTCGTTATATATTTAATTTCAGTTCTTCTAGTAGACTTCTAGGCAAGTCTGTATGGTCTAGACAAAATTAATTGTCATTACTGCAACGTACCACGAAACTGAATTCGAAATTCTGATCAATATATTTGAACGATGGTAATACCAGTCTTACGTCTTACAGAACTAGCGGAAGGTTGATCCAAGAAGGGCGAAGTTTCCACCTAGCATATCAAACTAATACAGACTTTATAACGATGAGCACTAAGATTCAAAAGCTTGGTCAGTAACACTAGTTTTACAATTAGTTTATTTCATACCAAACTACATTTTATTTAGAACTGACTTTTAATATTATAATAAGTAGGTAAGTAAATTAAGTTCCGTAAAACGGGGTGTATAGAAAGGCAGGGGTGAATCGAAACGAAACTTTAAAAGAGATTTTAATGTTAAAATAATATAGTTTGTTGGCAAAAAAGACTCTCCTTTTTTTTCTGAATTATAATTTACAAACTAGTCTCATTGTTGGCGACCAACTTTATTAGTTTGACTTTAAAATCCCTTTTAAAGTTCCGTCTCGATTCACCCCTGCCTCTCTATTCACCCCGTTTTACTGTTTTTAAAGAAATAGGTAGGTGTTGCTAAAGTTTTATCAAACTTTAAACCTATACACTAATTATTTTATCATTTAGCGATACAATAATATGTATTTATCACAACATCAATCATATAGTGTAGTTGCAAACTAATTTTCTAAAACGCGCGTGTGTATGCAAATTATTTATTCGTTCAGCAACACACAAGGCATTAATTAGCCTAAAAAATCTTGCTGGAAACTAATCTGTTCTACATATTCACTAAGATTATCTGTTGTATAAGAAAAAGGAAAAAAATGACTTTGGAAGTTTCTTAAAATTGCTTCTTTTTTATTTATTTGGAAAATACTTGTAGAATACTCTTCCAGCATAACAGAGATGGGATATTAGACAGAAAAATATGTAGACACTGCGTAGAGGAAGTTTTTTTTTTTAATTGTTTGAAAATAATTTTAATAACACTTTAAGACTCACTGTCCCTTGATTTTTTTCTCAGCTTTTTCTAAGACTATTTTAATTTTATACTGTAAGGCAGTATCCAAAGGATTTTTTAAAGTTAAGGGACTTAACTTGAGATAAACTCAAAGTCAAGCCAAATATAAAATATTGTATCAGCGTCGTACGTCACCTGCACAGCATCTTCCTCCATGTCCACAACACTTCACTAAAGTAGTTGAACTGTTGAACTCTAAGGACACCAACAACACACTTGCCAATTTCCGCGTTCGTCCGGCTACTTGTACAGAAAACTTTTTTGACTGAATACTATGTTCATGTCACATGTCTGTAGCATTCCTCATATAAATGTGGGTGATTTGCATCGTAAGGCCGCGGTCGCGTGGTCGTAATCAAAGTATTTTTATTGCTTCGATGGTATTCGTTACTGAATTCGATTTCTGTACATGTATGTACTAGGTCAGTTAGCTCATTTTACTGGGTGATTTGCAAAAAAATATTTATTTATTGATTCTGAAAATCGACTGTATATTTAACTATCTATTGCTGCTTGATCTTAGTCCAAATACTAAGATTTTTTTCCTGTTTTTAGTTCCGTTGTATGATGCAGGGATACTATGTTTACTTTACGCACTGGTTTCAAAGTTATTTTAACAACAACAATAGTAGTTAATTAAATTATTAAGTTTTTGCAGTAGATACTCAAGGAACAAGCAGATCTCTTGTATTGTCTAAGTGAACTGAGTAGATTGCATTGTTCTAGCAATAGAAAATGTTTTTTTTTAAACCAAATTGATCGTTAAATCGTCAATATTTTACTTAATAGTTTAGCTGTCATAATATTTTACATTCTTACAGTCGCAATTGTATTGGTTATAGAGTCAATTTCTGTTCATGATATCAAGTGCTTGAATTTTTATTTCAAATTTATCGGTTTAATATAAACCATCACAGTAAGATAGGTAATATTATACTTATATACTGGCTTATATTTAATTTAATCATGTATAATAGTAAGTATATTGTACATTACATTATGTCTGTACTGCCCGATGTGTTAGGCAGAGGTGTACTCATTAGTACACCTACATTTAGCCAGTTGTCTTCAATTTCTATTGAATAGGGGACGAGCCTATTGCCATCAACCGGGCACAAAAGTAGGTACATTTAATTACAATAGTTTAAGCTAGAGCTTTTTCGTAGACCACTACGCTTTGCGGCTACGACGATAATTTACGTAGCCGCCTACGAAAAGATGCGTGGCGCTTTCGTAGCCCGTAGTCAAGTCTAACAAAATAATAAAGATTGCAGATTTTATATTTAACCTACTTACCTCAATTTAAATTAATGTTTCGTCTGTATTATTAGATGCCTTATGAATATATTAGTTGTACTCATTACGTACCTATTGTTTGCTTCTTGGTTACGTCTAAGTTATGATACCCTCAAGTAGCAATTTCGTAGTACTTACAGCCTAGACCAGCAAACGAATAATAATATCAAAACGTACCTACCTGACATTGCCTGCAAAACTACATAAAGATAGCAACAACGAGTTAGTTCTATCAGCAGTCTTAATCGAGTTTTAATGACTAGGTTACCATACAAATGTTATTAAATACCTCGGAATTTTCCTCATCGTCGTCAAAATGGTCATACTTCACGAAAGCATACCGCAGTTGGTTCTCAAAGTGCTCCCTGGCTTCAGCTTTTTCTAGAGCACTGACTGCTATTCTCTTCATAACTACTGGTAGACACAATTACAATAACGGCACTTTAATTCTAGCGATTGTTTCATTTACACCTTCTCTTAATCATTTCTTGGCAAATTCAAAAGGTTTCTCTCCAAAATTGAGCAGCAGTTGAACGTTTAAGCGATTTCCACTGTCCATATGAGAGATACTAAAACGGTAAAGGTGTAAAACTATCGACAAAACATTCTATCTAGGTGTTTATGGGGGTGGAGCGGTAGGTAATTACTTTCCATCAAACGTGAATTGGGTATAGACATGCATGCATACATTTGTTGTTGTGTTTGTTCGTTCCGTAGTATGGGTAGACGATTGTTCATTCGAAATTGCATGTGTGTGTGTCGTTATTAGGTATGTTTAACTGTGTAATAAAGGTGGTCTATGAAAATATATAATTGTCGTCCCAAAACATCCCCATGGATGTTCAGTGATTATTTATTGTATTTTAAGTGACTTAATCTTTTCAAAATGTCTCTTTTGCGTCGTTTTTTTTTATACACATCCTTACGTTACGGTTTATAATCGATAAAAAGTCATCTGTCTATAATTCGTCACCCAAAGTGACTAAAATCGTGCAGCATATAAGACCTGCTATGCAATTTTATTGTTGTCTCACCTACCTATATGCATTGCGGTCTATTAACTTTTGATGTAACTTCTTGTAATCAAATAACAATGTTAATTTTGTGTGAGGTCGCGTAAGTAGGTATGTTTGCCGTTGTTTGCGCTACATCCGTGTAAATACTAATCATAAGGCATCAACTACACACACTACTCCGTTTCCTTACGTACTTCACTTAACTGTTTACTGAAAACATTACTAAGTTGAAATGGTGTTTACAGTATAACAGCAAGCCACATATGAACCTAGGTAGCTGAGCATCTAGGCATCGTTGCTCAGAAACTATTTGAAACATAGTTTATTTCTTGGCGACGACAAGGTAGCCAAAAAAAACTATTATTTGTCTAGAAGTCATACATTTTATTATACTTTTATATGGCCTAAGATTATAAGATAGGTTTTCGAATACATTTGTAAAATATCCGCTCGTGTAACGCAATCCGGGAAAAAATAAAATCTGTTTTATGCTAGCGATAGTAATTTGCATATTGATATTTCTTCTGATAAGCCTGATAAGCAAAATGAAACAGCGATTTAATGTTATGCTCTAATAGCTTTATTGCCCGTTTTAGGCTAGCTTCAAGAAAGGTAAGTACGAATATGATTGTGATTGGGCGCAATCAACAAACATTTGAACCATTTTGTAATAAATGCTGACGTTCTTTACAACTGGTCGTACTGGTCTCACTTGAAACTCCTTCAACAGCATCTCAATGTCTGCTCAGATATTTAATTGGTTTCATTTATTTATAACTAGCGAACCGCCCCGGCTTCGCTCGGGTGCAACCTTTCAGGTGGATTGTCCAAACAAATTCTTTCATAAAAACCGTGACGGAAAATTACGAACACAACAAAAAAAGAATCAGCCAAATAGGTCCAGCCGTTTTCGAGTTTTCCGCTTAGCAACACAACCATTCATTTTTATTATATAGATTATCAGGAACAATTTATATTGTGTTTGTTGATACACTATATACCTTAATATTTTTAGTATTAATATAAATTCTAAAAGTGAACATTAAGCTATAATAATAAAAAAAACATGATTAATAAATATCGTATTTTTATTTTCAAATATAAAATTGAATACTCTTATTACAGTTCGTCTATTCTCCATTGAGTTGGTACAAGTTTTTATCTAACATTATAATTATGAAATGACATAGGTATTATATTAAATTATGATTAACATTTTTTTTAATTCCGCTCATGGCTATCCTTGACAATTTTAAAGTTAGGTACATCTTTATTTTAAAATCCTTTCTATGGGTGTTTTCCCAGGCCATTATTTCTATCTCAAACTCGTAACGTATTTATGGATATATTTTTTATTAACTAACAATAGGTACAAGAAGTTTAATCTGGGCAAGGCTGGCAAAGGTTGAATCAAATACAATGTCTAACTTGCAGCGTCTGGCTAAAGCTAAGTCGCGCAATGGGTCTAGCAATATGTAATTAGTTTTTTACAATAGCTGTCACAATTGAACCTCAGTGAGTTAGGTGCCTTCTGTACCTGATACCTAACTGAAAAAAAGCCTAAGGTTAAACTAGCAAGTATACATTCTAGGTTTTATGTAGGTATTCTTAAAATGTCATCCGTGCTAAAATGTCGTTAAGTCTAGTGGCTAGATCTTAGTCCGAGTGGCACAATCTTGAGCCAAAAAGCCCGGCTTGTCCAATAAGATCAAACAATAAAAAAACTCATGCTAACAAAGCAATGAACTCAAATTATCACGCGCTAATTACCAATTCATAAATAATTATGTAAAGTTGGTTGCACAGCAGTTTCAACAAGATTACTCGTTATGTCATGGATTTGTATGCACTGCTCCATCATAAAGTCGGTGTCAGTAGCTATAAGCACTATTGTAAATTTGGCATATTCTGTAGATGTGGGTAAGTGCATTATCGTAAACTTGACATCTGAAGGTATAAGCATTATCTTAAACTTAGATCTGTCGTCATAAGCATTATCGTAAACTTGACATCTGCAGTCATAAGCACTATTGTTAACTTGACATCTGTAGTCTATAGAGCTCTATCGTGATTGACGTTTGTAGGTATACCTAAGAACTTTCGTAACCTTGATGTCCGCAGTCGTAAGCACTATAATAAACTTAGTGTCCTTAAGCAGAAAATAAATGTCCGTAAATATTATTTCAGGATGATGTTTATTTAGAGGGATAATATCCTCAAGTGCTGAAAACATTTTGATATTATTTTCTGAAATCTGAATTAAATAGCACTTTCTAAAAACTATGTATATGTAAGACTCGATCAAAATGTTTATTTTAAAAACGTGATTGAACGTAATTATTTGTTATTCCTACTTATATTTTTTAAATAGTATTCACTAGTTTCTACCTGCGACTTTGTCCGCGTCAAAGTTTATATATTATACTACAAGAACAGTAGGTACATATTTCCATGATAAAAAGCCTATGTGCTATTCCAGACTATAATCTATATCTGTACCCATCCAGATCCGTTCAGCCGTTCTGGCTTGATTGAGTAACAGACTTTCATCCATCCAAACTTTCGCATTTATAATAGTAGTAAGATTACTTCTATCCTAATTTTGAACGTATTAAAAACAATCTTATTATTAATGCTACATTAATTTGTATTGCGTCAGACATTGATGACGTCTCTATCGGTTCCACCGGCACCAACCAAGACCATTATGAGAATCAAATTAATTTATTTACGGCTGTCTTCAAAAGTTTCCTACTTTCTAAAGTATGTGAAGAAATGTCGATCGTAAGTCATAAATATCTGCCCGAAAGCAGCACGAACGCTAGCGTGCGTTCCACACACACCGCGTTTGGTACGTACCCTGGCGATCTCCTCTTCTGCCAATAGCATGGCCTGTGCTCTTTCCTTATCATCCGTCTCCATGTGTCAGTTTTACTCCCACAAAACAATTAATTACACTAGAAACCGCAACAGAAAAAAACCGCCCGACGTCAGGGCGACGTAAAAAACAACTGGTACACATTACCCGGGAGTTTTTCCAAGGGCTTATTAAAAGGAGAAAGTAAAGTAAATTAGAGCAATATGGTTTATTAATGTTGAAAGTAATTTTGTTCGGATGCGGGGAGCAGCGGACGTGGCGTGCGGTCACGCGCGCCAGGGACGTCGCCGGCTTGCACAGGCCCGCCCTGAGTTTGTTTTAAAATCCATATTATGTGGCGAACCTGCGACAAATCATTCCAATGTGAACTATACAAACAGTCAAACATACCGCACGAACTAAATCTGTACCTACTACGTACTGTACCTACTAGAATAACTGCTAGTACTTTTTTGGTTATAGGTAAGTATTATTATACTCAGAACATCTATTTGCTCGGGTTCTATTCCCGGCTAGGAAAATTAATTTATTAACATTTTTAGTTTTTATCAAAGTTGAACCCGAGACTGCTTTCGCTTATTCTTAACAGAACCTTGCTTCATTTGATTGGTAAAAACCCGTCTTAAATAATGCTTGGGTCATGTTAGGTTCCGTAATAAGCCCTAGCATCTTAAAGCAGCAGGCTAAGGGTTGCGACCCTTACCTTTACCCTTTACGCTAGTTAGCGGCTGTTACTTGTATAGTTCATCTCTTTTCCTCTTAGTTATCATGACTCAAATGGTGAACCAAACTCGAGATTTAGATTAAGTACTAACTACTTTGTTTGTATCTTAGTTATTATGTGTATCTTAGAATATCCATTTAAGTTATATCAACCGCTATAAAAAAAAAATAAAGTCTGTAGATTTGTTGCAGACTTATTATTACAGTAGTCATATATACATATTATTAGAAAGCAGAAGTGTTGTTTGGTTTTCCACAACTTACAGGACATGTTATAATAATATGTCTTGATTTAGTACGATGTCTGAATCCTGTTGGTAAATATAAAACTTTCATACATTTGATTAAAAAAAAAATATTTTAACCAGTCAAGCCCCGGCTGACTTACCGGTAAGTCAGAACATATCAGACTTCAGTAATTAAGGCAAGGTTTTCTCCCATTTTTAGGGTTCCGTAATCTACAAGCCATGTTCATCCGTCTGGCCGCAGTTAAGTCAGGATTCTTAATACTTACTAGAAAGCTATCATTAGCATGGCTATATTCATTAGTCATGCCGCCAAAGCGGTATAATAAAATCTTGAAAATGATTTTTGCCCCTATGGATTCATAGTACTTAGTATTTATAACAAAGTTAAAACGAAAACTATCACGGTTGGGTGGGCTTTACAAGTTTACGAGTTATAGTCGACCAAACTTATAAAATGTACTTGGGAAGTAAAAAATTCGGAACACTACATTGCGCGTGGCCCAACACGCATTTGGCCAGGTTTTAAAATACCTAATTGTATTGATTTTGAATATTTCATCCTGATTTTTAAAATGCTAGCTGACCCGCCACGACTTCTTTCGCGTGGTATCCTACCAATACCCTACCCTACCACGTCTTTTTCGGGATAAAACGTAATCCTATGTCCTACTCCTGGTCTGGTTCTTAACTACCTCTCCACCAATTTTCAGCCAAATCGGTTCAGCCGATCTTGAGTTATAAATCATGTAACTAACACGACTTTCTTTTATATATATAGATAGATAAGTGAATAGGAAATGTAGTACATTTTATAATTATAATTGTATCCTATTGTTTTTCTTATAGCCGCGGAGCATCATTTCAGTTGTTTATTCCATAGCGAACTGTCCTTGCAATCCGGGCGGTCATGCCCGTAGTTCCTTTGTGCGGCAAAGCTTGTGGCTTTATAAGCCGCCGGGCACGCCGCGGCTTGGCCGGCGCTGTATGTAGGTAGGAGTCTCTACTGGTGGGGGGAGAGTGTAGGTGCAGATATTCAAAAAGGCAAATAGAAATAGTCACAAAGAAATACTCAAGCCTGTCAGATATTAACAGTGTATGCGCCCCACGTGTTTCTAATAACGGAGGAATATAAATCTGCCGGTATGCAAGATGGGGGTGGCCGACTTATGACATTGAAATACTCGAGCGGCTCAAATTTATGTACAAACAATATTCAGCTTGATGTCCTTGCCATGCTGACCCATCTGACAATTGCGCAGGGACTTCTTCAATTTTCAAAGGATTGAAAAAAGGCTTATATACGGTGGAGGTATGCAAGGGTGCAAGGTATCCCCCCACCTATGTTAATCTGCCGCACTTGAGTAAATCCCAAAGTCCCCACTTTGGCTCCCCTACTATTAGATATCACAGTAGACCGTCGGTTTGTTTGCTATTCTTTATTATAAAGTAAAAAGTACTGTTTTTAATTCCTCTTTTCTAGCTCATACCTTTTATTTTTAATGAAAATGAAATAAAACAAAAAATATGTTGAATTTGCTTTATTTGAGCACATTATTATACAAATAAACATACATACAAAATATTACAATTTATATAGATAGGTATTTAATAAAATTCATTTTACTTTTAAATTATAATTACAAATGTTATGATTTTATTATAAAAACTAAGAAAAACATTAAATAATACATTGTCAAATTTATCGTACAGATATATAATATTTATATAATTCTTTATTTTCTTTCATCACTTGGTGATTTACCTCGATCAATTCGGATAATAAGGATAGGTATGTTTTAAAATTCTATATATAAAAATAATATCCTACTTCGGTACTACTCAAGTAGCAGAACTGTGATTAATTTTATTGTTTTCTGACAAATTTTCATACAATAAAGCTTCGTAATGAATACGAAGCTTAGCTACAGTTGATCAACGTTGTTGATAAACAGCGAGAATGCTGCCGGGCGTCAACTCTGTAACATGGCGTGATCAACTCCGCAACACAAGTGTTGCCCGCAATGTGTTGACAGCAACTCTCGGCATATATTTATGCAACCATGTTGCTAAACAAATGTTTACCATGAATACGAGACATAAAATTATAGTTGACATGTCAGAACGTCAGAATATAAACACGGCGAAGTTCAAGGCAAAACTAATTTGACGTTTCAAACTTAGTTACTTTGTATCACCTTCCTTTTCTTTATGTTTCAGTCGTGCTTGTCAATAAGAGATGTCAATTCTCTAATTTTCGTTTAGTTTGTGGTCAAGGGACTCTGCATCATTAATGGCAAAATCAGCCGCATTGCGTTACAGGCACACACGTAGTTTAGTTTCATTTAATACGACCGGATCTTCCTGTTTACTGTTCTTTACGTGTGTGACGAATATAATATTATATTCGGCTATTTAGCATGTACTTAAAAATTTTAAATTCTGGGACAGTTTCTTGCCTGTGCCAAAGAGATGCACAGGCTAGGAGTGTACATTTCTCGTGCTTGGTTATTTTTTTTTTGTTTTCTGTAATAAATAGCTCAAAGGAAGGTGATCACCTTTAAATCATACAAACTACTAAAAACGTAGAATATAAACTTGTTTTGTTAAAATCTATTAAGCAAAGAGATTCAAGGCTATTCATAAAATATACACACAATACTGTCTAAAATTGTACTATTTTATGGGTAACATAATTATTTAGTTTATATATATAATTCATTTGTGTACTTACGTCTATAAACTTAAATAACCCTTTGTCTTTATAGAGCTTTGATTTTATTAATTAGCATAGATTGCAGGATGGTAAAATGTTCGGTCCAAAAGCAATTTATTTAGACCATGTAACACAACTCTGTGTTTAAAGAGAACAAAGGTCCATATGACACTCAAGTGTCCTGGAAAAATAGAAGACGTTTACTTAGATTTCATTAAAATTGTACAATATTTTTTTTCTAATATTAGCTTACGTTAATTCAAGGCAAGTGTAAACAATGACAACATTTTACATTACATTGTTAAGAAAGTAAAGGTTTTCAGGAACATTGTGATTTTTTGTATTACATGTTTGTTACTTCTGATTAAGAAAATATATCGTAAAAATGCTACTTGCAATAAAAATAGATCAGGCTACTCTCTATCTTTTCCACGAAGTTGATATCAGCTTTTATTGTAATTTGTTGACACATCTCCGCGCAATGACTGTTCTGCAACAATACAAGAAAATCGTTATTATCATCATCTTAGACGTTGACAACCATATAGTAGGCCTCTGCCAAAAATGTGGAATCGTAATGAATAAAGGATTCATTAAGATTATCTCTGGTTTCTCTGGTGACGCACACGCACTCCTTCATGTCTTGTCCGTCAATTGAGTACTTGACACTACAGAATTGATTGACATACTTTTATGAGACCCCAATAACAAACAATGTTGTCAATAGTAAACTGCGACGTCACTTATTTGCTAACTCTCTATATAAGCATTGCTTTAAAAGCAACTAAAAATCTAATTTTACGGTTTTCATGGCAAAAATTAAGTGTATTTAAAGAAATTGAGTATTAGAATGATTGTTTAATGTTGTCAAGTCCCCAGTTCATAGTGTCAGCCACCAGTCAATCTAACAAGCTACACTCAACAATACTGACATTACGGCTCATGGCAATGTATGGAAAAAGATTAGTTTCGTTCACTTCCCGTGATAACATAGTATGATTACTATGGTACACTATGATATGGTGACTTATGATATTCTACTATGTAGATGTACTTTGCGGCGCTTCAAAGCTTCTAATACAAAATTGTGGGTAATTTTTTAGTGAATTGGTTTTCGGATGATTCATTAATTCATGAGCCATCAGAAATGTACAAGATTTGTGTCCTGAGTACATTTTTTACAGTTAGCAAAATTTGAGCAAAAGATGACAAAAAATATAAAGTTTTTAGGATCAAAATGAAAATTAGTAAATTAGATATAATTTTTAAGGATTACGTCGAATTACCAATCACCCTGTAATCAACTGCATGCTATCCCAGATGAAGGGAAAATGTCTCATGTAATTATTATCACCCAGCACCAATACCCACAGAACCAGAATACAGCAACACTGTATGGCAGCAATAGGCGGACACTGCTGTACTGGTTGTTCTACTTAAAATGTACTTACTACACTATCACAGCTATGTGATGACGAGCCTGGGGGTAGGCAGTACAGTCGAGTGCTCGGCGAACATCAGCGCAGTCATCCACTTCAGCTGGTCCTCAGTCACGGCGCCCGCTATAGTGCATCCGAACCACGGCTTGTCTTTACTCCTGAAATAGAGTTAACGCAACTTTTGTAGAAATAAAACTCAACCAAGTGTAAAATGTCTTACCCGCTATCTTGCGATTTTAATTTCACTCTCATTTTCAACATCAACAATCATGATAACCATGGAAATGATACCCATGACAAATATTTAAGTCGTAGTCGCCATCTTGGTTTTTAATGTAAAGATAGTATAAAACAAGCCAAAAAAATCCTGATTATTTCAATTTACCAAAAATTCCGGAACAAGAGCTACAAAATGAATTTAAAAGAATTTAACCGAAGTTTGTAGTATTGATCTACCCAAAAATGAATAAAGTGGCTGGTTAAATTATATGGATCCAACTAAGCTAAACATGATGTATATACTGCATGATTATCACCTAGTAGCTAGTTATCTCTTAGCTAGCTTCTAAGACTTACATTTATTTGAACATGAAACGAGACTGTAAACACATGTGTGTGCCACATATCGCAAATTTACAATAAATAAATCATTGAGTACCGTTTCTGTTTGTTTCTGGGTATAAAAGTGATGGCCCACCGCGACTGCGGGTTTCGCTTAGGCTCGTGCCCCACGTACCACAAGATGTCCTTAATCTTCCATTCTTCAATCTTATGGGAACCCTGGAAAATTACAATGTGGTATATTATTTACAGAAGTCCAAACATTGCACATTTTATATCGAAATTACCCTTAGGCACTTTGCACATAGAGCAACTGTTGCAGCAACTGTCAACTAGCTGGCAACTAGCTGTTTACATATATTTCAATTGGAATGATAGCAACTCTAGTTTCGAGTTCCGGTGATCTTCAACAGTTTTCAATTGCTGTATTCGACGACTAATTAGTTTTTAAAGTGTTGATAGTTGCAAAGCGCCTAAATCTCGTTTATTCAGTAATGCAGATACGCATTCCCCTGTTAACAAACATTTTTATTAAGTTAGTCAACTCCCTGGCAAACAAACAGACGGCCTTTCTGATGATAAATGGTAACAGACTCCAATTTGAAGAGAATAACAAATATCTCATTTACGTGTAATTGAGACGGCTGTGGCAATACAATATAGTTATCAGTACCAATTGTTTAAAGTACTTATTGGCATAAAGCCTCTCCGCTTTAGAATAATAATAATTACCGGCTGCACATTATTTTCATAATTTGAACTCGTTTGAAAACGTTTCAAGGCAGAATGCGAATGCAAAATATCGATTAATTTCCGAAATATTTATTTATTTATTTATTTTGGGAAAAGCAACAGTTACACACATTTCTTAATTTAGTATAATAAAACTTATAAAGTATGTTTACATGTGTAGCTCACGACGTTATCCACATCTTAAATAATACAATTTTTTAGAAACTTTTTTGCATGCGAGTGAAACTTGAAAGAAGAAAAAATAAAAATAATTATATATAAGAGTTTAAATTAAACTAAAGCTAATCTAAATATTCTGCTTATCTGAGTCATTAATTAATTTTAATAAAGAGCTTCTAAAGCTATTGGCAGGCAGCGAGAACAGATCCAAGTCACCAAATAAATTATTGAAATTTTTTGCTATACGGCGAAGAGGTGCGCGAACACCAGCGTTAGTGCGGCAGGCAGTGACTGCGAAAAGCGGACGAGCGCACACCTCTCGCCAAACAACAGTCCTCGGAACAACAATGCTTAACTTATTAATAAGATGGATGCAGTCATATCTGTTATTACACAAGTCATAGAGGAACTTCGTTTCAAGGACACACACACACAAATATGGACATATAGATTACCATATGTACCAACCGCACGTGTATTTCAGTATATTAATACTGAAATACCCTTGCGGTTGGTATGGGTAAAACGGGGTGAATAGAGAGGCAAGGGTAAATCGAGACGGAACTTTCAAAGGGATTTTAACTTTAAAATAAAGTTTGTCGCCAACAAGAAGACCAATTTGTAAATTATAATTCAGTAAATACAGTAGTCTTTTTTCCAACAAACTATATTATTTTAACATTAAAATCGCTTTTAAAGTTTCGTCCCCATTCACACCTGCCTTTCTATTCGAAGCTTATCTCTGTTCAAAATATAAAACACTGAACCAACCTGTTTATCTTTAAAGTAACACAGCCTTGAGTTCTGCACCTCGAACATGTGCAGTTTGAAGGACTTCATAGCTTCCGTGGCCAGTCTGAGCTCGCCACACACAGACGTCGTTTGCCTCAGCGCCTCCATATCGTGCAGGATCTTATTTTGTTTCACCAACAGATAGTTGTGTTTCCTGTCGTCTTCGTCCCAGTAACTCCACCGCAGTACGACGTCGAGTACTACTTCGTCGATGTGCACGGTGCGCCGCATTGAGTCGTTGCAGATCACTTCTTCTACCATGAGAAGATGGGAATCTGTTTTCGCCTTTTCGCAAAGCTCTATACAAACGTCGGAGCTCGTTTTGTTCGGTGTAAGCTGGAAGCAAAAGTTAGTTTACAAAATAGATGATTTATATTGGTTGCTTGCACACTATATGCTTTGAATTTCTTAAAAGTGTTCTATACGTACGCGTATTTGCGCCTCTTATAGAGTTGACACCACAAATCAATTGATAAACTTTTTTTAAGTTGTTAAAACGGGATTCCCCCCATAAATTTTGTATGGCAATAGTAATGTGTGACATCAGTCATTTGCCAACTCAATTGACAAACTATTTGAAGATTTCAAAGCGACTTAAAATCTAATTAAACAGTTAATTATAAATTGATTGTTTTCAAGGCTAATGTAAAGTGTTTTTTTGAAAAAGTTGTGCCTTGAAATTATTGGTTATCTTTGTGAACTACCCAATTGTAACTCTTACCTAACTTTCGACCATATTGTATTGTTAAACTAAATACAAATTATTTATTTGCACCTTGTTAACAGTAAAATATATGTATTTTACTGTTAACAAGGTGCAAATAAATAATTTTTATTTTTATTATTTTTTTATTCCTGCTAAGGCCCTTACCTGACTGTGGAAGTCTCATCAAAATTGATTCAGCCGGTATCCAGAAAGCGGCAAAAAATAAAATCAAAGATGATTTTGTTATGATAATGTGCTACTATAGATGTGACTCTAAAAAAGTAGATATTGCAAGTCAATATCAATAGACGCTTACAGTAATTTGATAGCACGTAGACTTATCATGCACATAGACCCAGGCGCGCAGGTCGCCAGCTGCCTTAGGAGCAGTGGGCGCCGAGTTGCTCAGTACTCGCATGATGACGCGTCTCACCGCCGCCTCGCGACGTTTCTCAGCTTCCGTCGGCTCCCAAATCTTCTCAAAGTTGCCGATGAGATCTCGAACAACGAATACCTCCTTGGTTGACCAAGCGGTTTGAAGTGTGTTGCTGGTCTGGCATGGAGGAATTGATATATTATAGATTAAATCGATGGGTGGAAGGAAAAATGTATTAAGTATATAGGTATTTTCGTGTTATATTTTCAACCTTATTAGGTGGTATACAAACACCTAATAAAGTTAGGGATTCGTTTTAGAAGCAACCAGCTTTAACTTTCTAACTGACCGACTCCTTGACAATTCAAAAATGCCTGTAAATAGTCTAATTGAAATAAATGCTGTCTAATTGAAATAAATGCTTTAAGATTGATTGCATAAAAAAAATGCCCAAATCGCGATGGGATTTTCTTCTTTCTGAGATCGCGATATGGCCGAAGTATCAAAGTCCAAGATCTGACATCATGTTGTGGCTATTCTGAAATGATCACGTCGCGATGTAGAGGTTATTTCTGAATAGTGAGCATTTTCGTGTTTGAAGCCTAACATGCACAGCCTGTGCATCCATTAGGAAACAAATAAACGTTATGTATGTATTTGTAACGTCTTAGCTTACCATGGCAGCAGGCATGATAGTAGGTGCCCATACGGAGGCGAGGTTCTCGGCACCCATCTTGTTGGCGTGGGCCATCGTGTGCAGGAAGTGGAGGTGGGCGAACAGCTTGCGGGCGGTGTTTCGCGCGACCAGGGGTAAGGACGACATGATCCGGTGGTATTCATGGTGACGGGCCGTCTCATCTGATAGCTCTGCAAGTATAAGTAAGGCGAAAGATTTTAAAATGATAGTCAATGCTCAATATTTTTATTGCTTTTCCATATGTATGCTTAGGTGGTAACTTAAATAATTAAGATCATTATGGACCCTGTAGAGCACAGTAGTCTTTGTTACGGTTTAGCCAAATATTCGTTCTGACAATAATATTGGTTGGGTTGTCCCTAAGTCTGGTTTGTACAGAGCTGAGCTAAACAATGACTGACTCATCTGCTTTAGTCAGATATGAATTTTCAGATGAAAATGTTTACAACAGCCAGTCCTTATGGTAGTAGAACATCATGGGCTGGGTGCACCGCATGTTCAACCGCCAAAATTCGCCTAAGTTTCGTACTTATAAAGGGGTTGTAAACAAGTATTGGTAGAAGTAAAGTTCATTGTGAAAACATTTCAGCTTTGGCCCTAAAATACTGCACTTATATTTACAAATATGCAAATATGTAAATAATTTCATTATCATAAAATAAAACACAGCCTCTGGTATTGCAGAATAGGTGGCAGTAACAATCATACTACAAATAACCTGTGTGTGTACAAATTCCCAGATCGTTCGACATTTGTTTTAAATCTACTAAGTCCCCTAGGAATCTAGGACACACTAATTTTATTTGGCGAATTCTCAGTGTGGTCTTTCAGTCAACCATCAGGCCACCAACTTGTTTGTCTTAAGGATGGACAGACAAGCTTAGTGTTATTTCTCACAAAATTTATTTTTCTTTGAACTTACCTAGTGCTGAGATCAGGTCCTTATGTTTCTCCTGTGGCACCAGAGGCTCTGGGAGGTCGCGGAAGAACCTGAAATTGATAATAATAATACATTCATAGCGATAAGCGTAAAAGTTAAGACAAAGGAGTTGACATGGACTAACGCACAGAGACTAAAATAGAAAAAGGCAATAAAATTATCCATTAAATGTTATTTTTTTTACTAATATAACATGAGTTTGTGCGTCGCCATCTGAATATTGACTATATTCAG
Organism: Hoplodrina ambigua; assembly: GCA_949774945.1. NCBI lineage: Eukaryota > Metazoa > Arthropoda > Insecta > Lepidoptera > Noctuidae > Hoplodrina > Hoplodrina ambigua. The sequence goes on from OX458963.1 coordinate 5,903,755, forward strand.
ATGGCGACGCAGCGAACCATAATTATAGAAGATAGCGGGTCCAGCTGGACAAAAACTCATTAGGCATAGACCAAAATGAATGGATGTTATGGTAATAATGCAGTACCCAGTATCCCTAATATAACACTGTGGACCAAGCAGACGTAGGTGTACAGAAAATATATTCGTCTTTCCACTACACTGGCAACATTATTGTTCAAGATTATTTGTGTGCTGCTTTATAACTTTTTTTAGGTTGAGAAAAGACTGATGTAAGATCCTATACTTGCAAGCTTTAATAATACTTTGTTTGGTTTCCTCGAAACACCAGTTCTAATGTCAGAGTAGGCAATCACTTTTATGTATTTCCGGGCCTACCTGTCAAAATAACATAATATTTTATTTTTATGATTCTATGACCACTTAAGATACAGTACAATTATTTAATATGCAGTTTCTCAAAATAGATCAATTTATTAATTTAGAAACAACCCTCGATTCTGATGTCACAATGCTCACCGTAATATGATGTTTTCTAAACATACAGTAACATACATTTATAGAAAATCTAGTACAATTATGAACATTTCTCGTAATTTCAGTATATATTGGATTTATTTGGAAATCATACACTGGCTATTCTGGTTGATAGAAACTAACTGGATACAGCTGAATGCCAGTACTTTAGCCTAGCCTAGTTCCTGAGTAACCAGATGGCCGTCCATAAAACCAGTATACCCTACTTTCTGCTACTGATTACCCGTAACAACAATGATCCTCAAGCCACCCTTACTTTTTCTTAATCTCTTCGTTTTTAATATACATACCGTTTTAGTACACCGGTGACGTCATGTTCGGAATGTTGCGTGGAGCTGAGCTGCACCGACCAAGCGTCGCGTCGAAACCGCGCGAGGAGCTCGGAGAGCACCGAGCTACTGCCCGCGCGCCGATATATGCCCTCGGACAGGCTACCTGAAACACATAGTCAACTATTGAACAAGAAGAAGTTTTATTCAGTTTCACTGTGATACACACTAAACAAGATGTGTCTCAGGTGTGTAACGATCCTGGTATGGAAACATGGTGATGACATCCTACAGTTTTTGTTGGCATTTTTAGTTTGTGCTGACACAAATGTCATATGAAATTTTTCAACAAAAAAAAATAAAACACACAAGGAACAAACAAACGTAAGAATGTATTGTTTTGTTAAGATATCTGGCATACGGCTTTTTCTTCAATAAGATCATATTATTATTATCTCTAAAATATCGAATATAAAGGTGATATAAAGTGAAGTGTGAAGTCTTTTTTCTAACATCAAAATATCGTCGAGAATCATGATTTTTAATGTTTTTTGTTTCCAAATTTTACTATTAAAATAATCACGAGAATTCTTAAAACATCATCCAAAAATCATGATTCTTAATGTTTTTTGTTTCCAAATTTTACTATTAAAAAAATCACGAGAATTCTTAAAACATCATCCATACTAAAAAGTTGTATGTGAAAAAATATGTAGAGAAGACCGTTATTTTGACAAAATCAGTGTGAACAGCATAACTTGTTATTTTCTTTTTTAAATCATTGATTTTATTTAGAATACTTTGTGAATACTGTATTAAGTTAAAAAGACGATCATGAGTTGTGACATTTCAATCGTGGTTTTTTGTGATTTTGAGTCGTATTTAAAGTAGTTTTACTCAGCAAAATTGAAGAACAATAAAGGGTAATCGGGTAATCTGATATTATAAGCAATTAGTGTCCGATAAAATAGCCTAGTCGTATTAAAAGTCCCAAAAATCACTAAAACAAACCAAAACCATAACAACGCGTGACATGACACTGACAGTGACACACCAATGACATTGCAATGGACAAAAGAGCACAGATAATACGATTATAACGTCACAAGATTTTTTATGGCATTATGCTACAAACTATAGTATGAACCTTGATATACCACAGTATTATATCAATACACAACTGTGACACACTTTGGTATATCCATAGAGCAACGCAGGACTCCTGACGGAAGGGTATACCAGAATGTTATGGCAAATGGGGGCAAATCAAAATGTATAGTGTGCATAACCAGAGAAATTGGATTAAACGATCTTGATACTGTTTAGTTTTCGTTATTCTTTAGTATTATTATCAATTGTTTACATATTAATATATCCCATACTTAACTTAATAATCCTAATCCTAACTATCCTAACTAATATAATAAATGCGAATTATGACGTAAAAATATCTGCTATAAAGGGTGTTTCCATATTTTTGTTTGTTTGATACTTTCTTTAATATTTGAAAATAGAATTACCAGTGCCTCTATACGGCGAACCATAGCTATTTTTGACGTCTGGTAAAAAGAGGAGAGGACGGAGATAGAAAATCAACTTATAGTTTCGATTTGATTATTGATCGTATTTAGATTTGATTAGGAACAAATTATAAGTATGAGCAAGCTTAAATAATTTAAATTTTAAAAAGAGCGATTTTATTAAAAATACCTTTTTATCTTCATCATCCTCTTAATCCGATGAGGAACAAGAAATGCAAGTGGGATTTTTAGAATCATTGTGTAGTTTAGAATGAAGTTTTAAGTATTCTGTATGATTTAAACGACAATAATTATACATATAATGAATTAGTATGTAATAAGGTTTATTCATGTTTCTTAGTAGGTACTAAAGATATCAAAATTAAACAGTATCAAGATAGTTTGATATAATTTCAACAGTATTGCACACTATCCCTTATTTTTTTATTTTCCCATTTGTCATGAGATTCTGGTATTTCTATAGCACAGGGGTTTCCAATCTTTTTATACCGTGGCTCCCTTTACGGGGAGTAATTTCTTTTTTTTTAACGCCTCTCTATTTGAATATTTTTATGTAAGGTGCTAACAGACAAAAATATTAATTAATGAATTTATTTAGAAAACTAAAGATTAAATCCATAATATTACTATTTATTTCAAAATATAACAGTTTAATGATTTTACTTTACTACAATCTACGGCAAGCTGGCGACCTGTGTATCTCAGTCAGTGCACATCTGTGTACTCAGTATAGCTCCACGACGCCCCAGGACGTTGCGAAACACATTTTAGGAACCCCTGCTATAAGTTTGCGCCGGTTCTCGTTCGCTTATGACAACTGTTATTATATTACTTTTAATGAAAACCTACATAATATTTCATCCAGTGAAAGACTGTCAAAAGAACATAATTTTTAATTAGGTACATATGCAGTTTTATTTCCCAAAAGCTAACTGGATTATAAAAATGGATAAACTACTAACATAGGTACCTACTTTCTTACGGATAGTATAGGAAGTGCGTGACTCGTGAGTGCCTTTCTTTAACCTTTCCCTTTTATACATTTATTATTATTAGGTATATCTAATCTTTATCTCTATGTGAGTGTGTATGATTGTAATGAATATTAACTCAAAAACCAATGTGCCGATTTCATAAAGTTAGGAATCCGAACGAAGTGGCGGAAATCGAAAGCCTCTTGGCGTATATAGATGAAAGGCAGGCAGGTAGGTTATAGTAGACGACCGCTAAAAAAGGATTTTCCAAATTTGACCCCCTAAGGGGATGAAACGGAGGTCCAAAGTTTGTATGGAGAAATCAATATTGACGTGAACGAAGTCGCGGGCAGATGCTAGTCTATACATATAAAATGATTTGTCTTTAATGACTGACTGACGGATCAACGCACAATTAGCATTGTATGATTTGATTAGCCACAGACACCGGGACTGATGAAAGTAAATAATAAAACTTGTAAAATATATTTAGTTTGTAAATCTTAGAACAAAAAAAACAGTACCTACCTATGTGTATTAAATAAGGACTTTAACGAAACGAAATACTACAAAATTACAATGAGATACCGGTACCCGTTCAGCAGATACTCGTATATTAACAGTACACTTTGTAATCAAGCTTATTACAAATTAGAGGAATATTTTCAAGTTAATCATGCTAGGAATAGTCGTCTACGATCAACATGGTGAGCACTATGTAGGTACTTAACTCATTTCTATTTTTTTAGCTCTTGGTAGGTACGTATTGACATGACTTTTAAGTGGGTACATTGTCTTCACATTCATATAATAATACGGAAACTACTTACTGTATAATGCACTGATCTACTTAAAAAACATACTTTTTAACATATCTCGATTAAAAGCAAACATAACTATTTAAAAAAAAATGGGATTTGATGAGTTTCTAGCCCGTTCTTCTCCATACGCAACTACCTTTTGGAAAGGGCAACTAGATTCAATATTATTATATTTTATTTTCTCTTGTAAATAACGTTCAAATTGCCATTTAATGTTCTAATGGAAATAAATTATTTGACTTTGTCGTTTCAGTCCTTCTTATAGAGAAAACATTTAATGCAACAGCTATCTTATCTGTTCACAGTTAAAGTTGGGATTTGTATCATAACCGCACGTGTTTATCTGTATTTTTTGTCTTTTAGCGAATTATATTTTCGAAGCCGTCTTCTCAAGGCCTTTACTATACGAAAGCAAGCGGCAAGCTTAGGACGTCCAGACGATCTGATGAGGACCGCGGGATCGCGCTGGATACAAGCCGCTTCCAACCAGTCCTATTGGAAATCTGTACGGGAGGTCTATGTTCAGCAGTGGACGTCCTACGGCTGATATGATGATGACACGAAAGAATCGAATAATAATTTTGTCATCGCCGAAATTGTAACTAAAGCCCCATGAACATCCGTCCACTATAAGCTTCGTTTTAATCCGGAGGTATTTTTGGTATAATTGCTCTCGGCTACTTAAAGTAATCATAACAAATACGACATACAGTCAGTATTTTTCTAAATTAAATGGTTAAAAGCTAACTTGTAATAGTCATCCACTTTAGGTACTTATCACATCTCCTCATTAATCCGCATCTCATATCCTCACCATGATTATCGACACGGATAAATAAGACGTTTACGTACCATGAGCATAAATAAAACTAAGACATTTGTCTACGATGGCGGGTACATCTTCCTTCGTGAGTTGTTGGTGATGGATGTGGGCGCCGTTGTTGTGCGCCGCCAGCTTCACCATGTAGCGCCAGCCCTGGAATGTGCACGTTACGGTTACAATTGTCTAATCTCAAATATCCAAGAAATACTAATATTTTTTCTAAGTATACGCATTTAAACTGAAATAAAAACATTAACATAATAATAATGTCATGACTGCTTTATTTAATAGATAATAATTTAATATGATTCGGGCATATAAGCGCCACGGCTAGCCCGACTGAAGCGCAATCGTGTAGTCCAATTTCTAAAACTTTCGGAGCATCTGGGGCCTTATATCAGCAATATAACGTTGACTTTCAAATAGTCCAACGCCTCTGGTTTATCAGCATAGACTAGTGAATTCACATATCCCTAAAGAAAGTAATCTAAAGGTGTGAGATCACACGATGGAGGCCAGTTCACAGGTCAATTACGCGAAATTATGTGCTCAACAAATGTTTTACGGAATAAATTAATGGTGGCGCCCACCGTGTGGCAAATTGCGCCATCTCGTTAAAACCAAAGCTCTGTCACATCAAAGCCCTTTAACTTGAGGTACGAAGAAGTCAGCAATCATAGCTCTGTAGCGCTCTCCATTAACGGCAACGTTGTGGCCATCATGTGGCATCACGATTGCGCTTCAATCAAGCTAGCCGTGGCGCTCATAATCCCCGAAATCATATTTAAACACTAATGGTATAACCTACCTTACCTATCTTCTATTAAATAAAACCAATATCAAGAATATTAACATTATTTTAATATCTTTGTTTTTATTTTGCATGTTTATAGGCTAAAAAAACACCCCTTAGATTTAGAAGCCCCATAGGATGCAACGGGACTTCTAAATCTAAGGGGTGTTTTGTTACCTCATAATAATACATGCCTACGATGTGCCTTATTAATGGTCATTTCTGTCCAAACAAGCCCGGTACGGCGTCCCGCTCAAGTCAGCTTACCCTGTATTTCCTTTATACAGGGTGTCCGGTTTTCAATGGATTATCTTGAAATGGATCATGGTAGAACTAATGACTAATCTGGAAAAAAATACAAATAAAAAAAAAAAACAAGTAGTACTAAAGATATGATTCATTTAATAAGATTCGTTGTTTTTTGTGACCTTTTTTTACATTCTTGTACACCACGACCACGAATTAATGAATTCTGTCGGTTTTTTATTGTTAACGTAATTTACGTTAACTAAGCTGATAGATAAGTAATCAAAAATAGGACTGCTATCAAACGGTTTTGAAAAAAAACAACTTAAAGTATGTTCTTTTGGAAAAAAATGTGAAAAAAAATCTATTTGAAAAAGTTTAAGCGTCCGTAGCTTAAAAAAGATGTATGGAAACACAAGTGGCCAATAATTTTATAAGATTATGTGTTTATAGCCGATTTCAAAATGGTATGATTCAGTTTTGTACCTAATATAAAAAGTGAATTATTGCTATTCGTTTTGAAAAGGAGCGAAATTTGGGTAAACAACAAAGTTTGAGATATTAGAATATTTATTTACATTAAATGTATCTGGTCATTGGGGTTTAATAAGAAACAGCATTTGATATTAATGACACTGTTTTTGACTGCTAATCATGAGGTTTTGGGTTCGATTGCCAGGTCGAGCAGTGTTATTGGGTAAAGTGTTATAACTGGTGAAATGTGGCTACACCTCTGCCCTTCGGGGATTACAGGCGTGATGTTAAGACTGTATTCGTTGTAAATTACATTCGTTGTAAATTGTCTGCCACCCACTCTGATTCAGACCCTACATTTTAGAATAAATGCTCTCCTAAGTAGTCGTACATCACGTCGATCGCTTATTTTTGATGTGGTTGACCGGACACGGCTACCTAAGTCTTTTAGGGATCGACTTCGCGTTATAATTTTCCTTAAGACAGCCCAAATAAAAAAAAAAACACGGTCACACCAGATTTTCATCATATCACAACCCACAAGTCGCATTACAGGTTAACCAAGCTTTCCTATTAATTACTAACGTCTACAAATCTTTTTATTTAAACCCTGATGGTCAGGTTCATCTAATGTTCAAATTTGTTACAATATTGCAAACTTTGTTGTTTAACCAAATTCCGCTCCTTTTAAAAACGAATAGCAAAAATTCACTATTTACATTAGGTACAAAACTGAATCATACCATTTTGAAATCGGCTATAAACACATAAGTTTTTAAAATTATTGGCCACTTGTGTTTCGATACATTTTTTTTAAACTACGGACGCTTAAACTTTTTCAAATAGAATTTTTTTCACAATTTTTTCCAAATGAACATACTTTAAGTTGTTTTTTTTCAAAACCGTGTAATACTGCCGCGCTTATGATAATTACAGTAAGTCACATTTTTGACGATATTGAGTTGTATATATATTCGGAATGTAGAGATTGAGATCTACATTTCTGTATATTTAAAATTTGAAAATGTGGCATAGAACATCAAATAAGCTTAAGCATAATTACAGTAAGATACGTTTTGCGTCAATGCATACTTATTATGATTGCAGTATGGGCACATACGGTTGATTTTTTCATATAGTTAAACCCATTTCCTAGGTAATGCTACAGTAAGTAATCTTGCTATTATCATTTTAAAGTTATGAGTATTTTTTACCAAGTACCACTGAAACATATTAACAGTAAGTGACACATGTTGTTATTATATTAAGTGTTGGAAATAAATCATTATCATACTAAACCTTAACATATTTACAGTAACAGCATATATTATATTAATGCTTAAGAGTTTCGCAACGTATTAATGTATTATCTTAGCATAAGTACAGTAAGTGGAACTTACTGTGTATATGATAAGTCAGCGAATTAAAATATATATTTGTACGCATAGACGTAATAACAGCAAGATTCAGTACTGTAATTATGTTTAGGAATACTTAAATTTATGCGTAGACTTGCCTGGAACAAATAAGGTAAATACGTTACTTACTGCAAATATTCTAAAGCCTCCTCTACACGTCTGCAGATGCATCCGCAGATGGATCACCACGAGCTGTCCACTAATACTGTCTACTAAAGCTGTATTATTGTTGATTAAATATAGGACTGATGTTGTTATCCTAAAATATTTTCTTAATGTAAAGATAATATTTTTGTAAGCCTACATTTTACCGCCCAGCGAGAGCCTCCTAAGGTGATGGTCGAGGCTCTTAGCTATTATGCCATTGGCCGTTACGACTATCGGCACAGTGATTGCTGTACTCACATCCCACATGTCGACAACCTCGCGAGCCAAGTCAAGATACTTCATTTATTTATCTTTCTCAGCCTTCACGAGGTTCCCGTCATGCGGGACTGTTATATCCACAATCACTGCGCGACGCTCTAATCGACCTATCACCACTATGTCAGGCTTATTGGCAACAATAGTCCTGTCAGTGATGATAGATCGATCCCAATATAATGTGATATTGCCATTTTCAAGAACTGGGTCGGGCACATACCTGTAGTAGGGTACTTCCGATTCCACAAGACTGTATTTAAGAGCAAGCTGCTGGTGGATAATCCTGGCTACTAGGTTCTTCTTCTTATCGTGTGGGTAGTAAGGCCTTACGACCCTACACACCTACTACTAGGCTACTAAGTTATGTCTACGCAAGTAGTCTCCGTTAGCCAGACGAGAACACCCAGATATAATGTGCCGGATTGATTCCCCGGGACGATGGCATGCCCGACAAATGTCAACCGTACCGTCCTTCACAATATATCTCCGGTAGTTGTTCGTCATTGCAACTTCGTCCATAATTGCGCAGACAAAACCTTCGGTTTCCCCACAGAGGTCACCAAAGCGCAGCCAGGATGCGGACGCCATAAAGTCAACATCAGGCCCATGTAGGGCCCGGTAGTAGCGCCCGTGAAGCTCCTTGCTCTTCCATACCTCCATGCGATCATTAGTATCCAATACTACAGGTTTGCGCCAGTTCTCGTTCACTAAGGAGAGCGGGGTGAGGCCCTTGTCTACTAAGACCACATCTCGATGCATCCCCACGTCGGCTTTTAGGAAATACTCCCTGAGACTGCATATCTCACGGTTGTGCAGGGTCTTAGCATTTAAAAAGCCTCGACCTCCGCACTTCCGCGGGACATACAGTCTCATTACCGATGACCGTGGGTGATGCATCCGATTTGCGGTCAACAATGTGCGGACCCTCCTATCCAGGGCATCAAGTTCCGTCTGAGTCCATTTGAGTATGCCGAAAGAGTACATCAAAACCGGCATGACCCAACCGTTGAAGGCGCGCACCTTGTTTCCGCCTGACAAAAGACTATTTAATACTTTATTCAGGCGGCCAAAGAAGCGCTCCCTCAACGATTGTTTCATATCGGCAGCATTGATGCCTAACGCTTCCGACATACCCAAATATTTGTAGGTCAGAGGACTCAGACTATCGCCCTGAAATATACCACGCTCTATCCTTATCGGTTCGCTGCTCTCTCGAATCTGCCTACATCCTGGATAGCGAAGGAACGTCCTCCATTGCTCCATACATGACATTAGGAAGGTGCGTAAAGTTGCATCTACTTTGTACAACTCCAACACCCTCATAAGCCATGTATGTGATACCGAGTCATAGGCCTTCTTATAATTTATCCAACATGTAGATAGATCCTTTCGAGAACGTCGAACCTGCTGGTTAATGGCCATATCAATGAAGAACCGCTCCTTAGTACCACGGGACCCATTCCTACATCCTTTATTATTTTTGTATGAAGAAGTACAAACACGAATTTATAAAAAGTTTTAGGGGAAAAACGATTGTTTCATGTACGGAGCAGGTTGTACAAACACGAATTGTTTTTTTTAGTTAGTTTATAATCAGATTTTAAAATGCTTAAAAAATAAAAAATAAACGTAACTGATTATACAATTTGTACTATTAATAAAGCTGTGTACTTCCTACATTAAACTGTGATTTCATAAGATTTTTTTTGTTTCATTATCTACAAATAATATTAAGGAATAGTAATTAATTACGGTTCCGGTGCTTTGTGGCAGAGAATTAATTTTACATATTGCTCCTAGCTATAATTACAGTAAGTGATTAAGTTTCATTAGGCAGACTGTGTAATTTTTGTTATTCTATTTAAACATTTATGTCATTTTGTAATCATTGTTGCAGTATGTACTTCAAATTAAAGATTGTTACAGTAAGTCACACACTTACTGTACCAATACTAAAAATACATAATTTTTTTAATTCTTCGTTCCTTAACATAAATATTTTTTTAAACTTTACAATTAAAATATTAATCCTAATTAAAAATTAAAATATAGAAAGTGTTAAACAAACCTATACTTATCTTAAATATTTTAGAAAACTTAGGTTTAATTTATATTTTAGGAGGAATGGCAAAATAAAAAAAAAAACTTTAACCGCCTTTTTCTCGAAAGTGTCTCCAGCGCACTTACTGTATATATCACAAGCACGGCAGAATAGCAGTCCTACTTTTGATTACTTATCTATTAGCTTAGTTAACGTTAATTTCGTTAACAATAAAAAACCGACGGAATTCATTAATTCGTGGTCGTGGTGTACAAGAATGTAAAATAAGGTAACAAAAAACAATGAATATTATTAAATTAATCATATCTTTGGTACTACTTGTTTTTATTTTTTAATGTATTTTTTTTCTGAATCGCCATTAGTTCTACTATCACCCATTTCAAGATAATCCATTCTTTACCGGACACCCGATATATTTCCATTACAGCATAATATTTTTCATTTCGCCAGATATGTTTTAATCCTAGATAGCATCATAGCGTAGCATCCTAGGGCGCTAGCAAATTACCAACAGAGCACAAATCCAGCCTCCAGGCTTAGACAGACAAATTCCTAACGAAAAATCCCCCAATAACTACAAAACCAACTAAACTAAACTATCTATTTTGCGCGATGGCGAACAAAGCGCATATTGCAATATTATAGCGCGCGACTGCAATATGGTTTTTACACGCCGAGCAAATGCTATTTCTTTTAATTGAATGTCGTCGTCCAGGTTTGCCAATCAATGACGCCTATTTATTCGCTTGTAGTATTTTAGCAAAATTTATTAGGATCAGTCGCTACATACTTGCTCGCTTAGCTTAACTTAAGAGCCTTTACGTCTTACGACATTTCATACAATCTTTGAATTCCTTATTTTTTGAAATACTTAAACCGCAACATATTACACAAGCAAGATACATAGGTCTAAAAAGTTAGTTGAGAATATTTTCGAAATGTTTTATTTAATAAAAGATAATTGGAAATCTCTATTTCTATGGAAAACTTTAATTCGGCCGAATTTAGCTGTAAATTTTTCTAAAATGTTCTCATCTAGTTTTTTTAACCTATGTATGCTTATGTGTAGGAAGTATCATTAAAATCAGTTCTTTCATTTCGATTGTACGAAATGCCGTACTGCGTAAACGCTCTTGAAGATCCATCCATCCATCTGAACATTTCTGTGCCAGGGCAGCTCCACTTTCCGACGGAACGCTAGCCGACGGAACATTTTCCGACGGACGGTAAAATGGTCCGTCCATAATTATGTTTGAAGAAAAGTCAAAAACAGCTTATACTCGTAGCTTTACTTAACTTTCCTTAAAATACTGTTGATAATGTCAAAGGAATTTAAAGTTATACTTACATGTTATGCGCACATTCTGTGAGGCAAATGTAATTGAAAGCCCTACTTGGTACATTTATGCAATAAAAAAACTGCACATAGTTAGACACGAGTTTAATTCATAAATGCTACAAATACTTTTATCCATCAAGTATAAGGTACAAGTATATTACTAGATTTGTAAAAGATAATTAAGTCTTATACAATACAATATAAAATACAGTCATTTTGTACGGTCAGCATTAATGATGGTCATGGTTCCTGTGAATCAAATTCTTTGTTTTCTATAATGCTGGCTATACAAAAAAATATATACATTTTACAAAAATTAAGATTAGTCACTTTAATATTGTAAATGACTTCATGCGAATAGAACATGCTCTGTAAATACAATTTCAATTTTACCCTGAACACTCCGAAGATTTCATTCCATTTTGCACAAATCGGTTCCAGAAAGCATTAACATCACATGAAATTAATTACAGGACACCAAATGAATTGGAAATTACACACGATTAAGTTTATTATTATAATTACGTATTTAACTGTAATATATGAAGTGATATAATTATAATGATTATTGTATAATTTTAGCTCTGGGTTTGAGACATGTTTGGTTGCATGTTTGTGCATTTCGATAATATGATTTGCCACTGATTACTTGGCACGTAATTCCCAAGAACTCCCTGCAGTTGACGAATTAATTAAGTTCCCCCATTTCTATATAAATAATTTCTGATGAATCGTCGGAGTCATCACTGTTTTCATCGTCATCATTATCATCATCCCTTGGGCGTCGGCGGATGGATGGTATGTCGTCTGTGCTGATTTCTATGTAATCATCGTCGTCACCCTCCTCACCAGACTCGGGCTCTAACATCCTGTCAATATAGTCTCCAATATTTTCTGCTGGCACGTGTCCTGCATCACCCCCACCAATATTAATACTAATTACAAGATTTCCTTGATTTCCCTGGTCATCCGAATCCATCATCTGGTCGAACATGTGTATGGCTTCGCCGATTCTCATCGCACGGCGACTACCAGCGAGAACACGTCGAGGCTGGCCCTGCTCAGTGGGCGGTGGGTTATTACGTCTGTTCGCTTGTTCGCCAAGTGGTGGGTCCTGTTCTACGTTTACTTGCTGTGGAGGAGCCACCGCCACGGCTGCTGGCTTTGGAGGAGCCACCGCCACGGCTGTTGGCTGTGGAGGAGCCACCGCCGCGGCTTCAGGCTGTGGAGGAACCACCTCAACATTTTCTTGCTGTCGAGGATCTACCTCCACGTTCTGTACTTGTTCGTCCTCTTCGATATTCAAATGCTGTTGACGATCCATGTTTACTGATTTTGTTAACTCTCAACGTTCACTGCTGTGGCTGACGTTCACTATTTAGTGCGTTGTCGAATATATAAAATTAGTTCCCGATCACTAACGTCTGTGATGTTCTGATCGATTCCAGAACAGGTATGAGCCGCCGCTATTTAAGGTAGCTATTATTTCACATACATATAAATCGGTACGGTATATAAAAGACGACGTCTGGATCAATAAAATGAAGCCTATCGTTTGTCTCTTACTGTCACACAACAGTTGCAACAAATCAGAGAGAGACAGATAATAAGGCAATGTTGTCAGCAACTAAATACAATTTTGCCCTTCTATTTTTAACAAAAAATTTTGTTAACAAAAGATCTCAGGCTGATTAAAATTATTCCAAAAGAAGGTGCTAATTAACCAATACTGATGTGCAAATATTCGACATCGAAATCGTGCTTTTCACTGCGTAAATGTTGCCAAGCTGTACGGGCACTGCGATGCCATCTGTACGGGGGATGTGTAAGGTTGTTCACGCCCCTAGCGCGCGGCGGAGCAATGACCCTAGTTTAACGATGAAGTTACCGCCGCGAGATGGAGCTGCAGTAGCAACTAATTGTTACTCTATCGCTGAACAGCATTTATTTTATAGGTGTAGTTCTATTTTGTTACTTTCTAAAACTATTACAATTATATACTTCGAAATATGGGAGAAATGTTACAACCCAACTGTACAACATTTCTCCCATTTTCAGAAGTAATTGTGGTAGTTTTAAGGCTAATTTTTCAATCTTCAAATAACTCTTAACGAAGGGATATATATGTGGCGGTTTGACAGCTTTTGTATGGAAAATATGTCATACTGTCATAGGTATTTATTCCTTGAGATAAAAATTATCTGACTATTGAAAAATTTGCTCTTAGATATCTAACACTGATTTATTTCAAATCCTTGCATATGCTTTGAGCGTAAGTAATGTAACACATGGTCTATAAATAAAGCAATGCTAACGCAAACTAATTAACAGCTCTTTATTAAAATATTTTCCTTTAAAATGCCATGTTTTTAAATCAATTGCTGTGGATTAAAAATCACATTTACTCTATTCAAACGTTTAGGTCCAACAATCAATCAACCGTACTCATTTTAAAATTCAGGTAAAAGAAATAACTTAATGCCCATTTAAGTTTATGAAAGTTGACCAGTAGTTTTACTTGTTTTGCACTAAGTAGGTACAGTAACCACATATTATTGTTATTACGGTATTTGTTTTCTATTAGTATAGATAATATTTTGTATTATAAAGAGGTAAACTTTGTCAGATTTTTTATTATTTTTTTGTTTATAAGAGTGGAGTACTCTTTGGAAGAAATCTTTGTAATTACAAAAAAAAATGTTTACTGGTAGAAAGATACACTATTGTCGATTGTCATCCATACTATCCTTACTATTATTATAAATGCGAAAGTAACTCTGTCTGTCTGTCAGTCTGTTACGCCTTCATTTGGTACGGGGTAAGATTGAGCCCCAAGGAAGGTCACAGGCTCCATTTATTCCGCGACATCGTCTGCGTCCGCAATAATCGACATTTATGCGGAAGAAATTGCGGACAAAAGCTAGTAGGATATTTTTTATGATATACCTACTTGACCATCACACGGTTGAAGTCGCGGACAGTAGCTAGTCCTGAATTGAGATGAGGAAACCATCTTACCTTGAGTTCTCTTTCGTGGGGGAATCGCAGGTACAAGGTAGCATGCGGACAGTCCATAAGTAAGTTGTCGCTGCCGTCTGTTGGACACAAGGACTTGGTGTCCTCGTCAGCCTCCTGGGTCACTGTGGAGATAAGGAATAAGAGAGGAATAAAAACTCAGATCAACAACGCCTTTACGTAACTCATAAGACGTTTATAGCAACGTCTTATTTTTGTAAGGGATTTATTTCAAGTCAACTGATTTTATCAGCAGTATACAAACGCGACCCTTTAATGTCAAAGATTTTTTTGCTTTAGAGATGAAGCGTCATTATTTTATTAAGGTAAGTATCTTGATAATTTATTATTCTTTTCTATGATACAGAATTGATATAGAACTGTAGCAATATGACTTGCGTTGAAATATTGTAGTTACTCACGTCTTGTAGATCTTTAACTTTCGGTTTTTGTCTTTCTTATTTTAACCTTAATCCAACTCAACGTTACTTTAGCGAAAATGTCTGATGTATTTTCCATGACAGCAAACTACTAAACGAGTAGAATTTTTAATTCTCATCTTTTTCCTAATGTAGTTTTTTGTAACATCAGCTTACATTTTTTGTACTCAACATTTTTGACGCTTAGCCGTCCTAAATGCAATCGTTTTAATTACGATAGTGAAATCGATATTTTCTTTCTAAACAGTTTATTTTAATTATTTTAGTAAGGGCCGAGTAAGTTTTTGTTGTAGCTCTATTTTACGTTATATTGATCAACATTCACAAGCAGCAATTTTTTTAATAGTATACTTAGTCATTGATACTTTAGAAATTATTTTTGATTAAATTACGAGTATTTTGCGTAAATATGACGATTCCCAGATAATATTCCACTCTGTATTTACATTTTAATATCGTAAGTCCATAGGTACTAAGAAATCAATCTTCTTTGAATTGAAAAGGCTTCGTCTGATGTCTAGTATATTAGAGAAATGATTAAAATTCTCAGAAAAGAGCGGGGGCTCTCAAAGATTATTAGCAAACTAATGAAAGGCATTCGCGTTCGTAATAAGATTAGAGAAACATTTTCCTTCCATAATTGCTTGAAGATGGTACGTAGGTGTCAATTTGCAGACGTCTGAGGTAAAAATAAAATTCTAAGATACGACTCGAGCCCTTTAGTCTTCACGTAGCGTTAACAATTATAGTTGCTACTTACAAATAGGCATAACTTTCGAGACTAATGATATATCTTTTTTTGACTATTATTTCTATGTTATGATTTGTGTATACCTTTGATAAATAAATGACCAGGTGAAATACTTATTTTAAATATGAAAGGGATTATTGGATGCAAATAACAATCACTACAACAATATAATCCCTTGTGCAGGTAAGTGTGCACCTATTTGCCAATATCTTTTTGCTTCAGGTTACACATTATCACTTAGGAGGGATGTATTTGATAAGCGCCTGGATTCAGCTTATTTTATGTATAATACCTATGCGGCGCGGCATTTATGCCGTTTGCTAACTGTAAAATTCCCGAAATCAAAAACGAAATTAGAAAATTACGCTAATTGCCGAGATAAGACTACTGTATAATATAATTATTATTCTGAATGAAAATAAAAAGTGAAATAACATAAAACTGCTGTCTTAGTTTTCATCAATTCAAACTTTTAGTTTCTAATTTGCTAAAAGTATGCAGTGACGTGACTTCAAAGGGGTTCGTCACATTGCTGCGCGCTTATGCAACACCCCGGAACAAAGTTACCTTGCAACAGAAATGGGGATGATGAAGTAGTAGCGCAACTTATACTCGCGGTTGCTGCTTGATTGAAAAGAGAATTTAATCAAATGTTATTTCTGTTTTAAAAGACTTGATAGGGAAATCTTCTTTGAATTACACTGGTGACTGACTAGCAGGAGTCTGAGTTTAGCAAGATTGAGATTTCTACATAGTATTTTAAAACATAGTTGCTTCCCGCTGTCATACTGGTATGACAGAACAATAGAGAAGTTGGTTAAAAATCAATTGTGTCTCATTACGTGGGACTTGAGTAATTAAACTCTGCAACGAATTTTAATGCGATTTTCATCAATCGACATCCTGTTCCTCTTGAATCACTTGAATCATCCGTCCGACTTCATATGGGTGAAATGTACATACTTATTATGTACATTTCACCCGTACGAAGCCGAAACGGGTCGCTAGTATTAAATAAATAACACTCTATAATCTATGCTAATCCGTACTAAACGGTTTACTTAAACTTAGATTTTATTTTTGACAAGTTGTCAGATCATAACGTAAAATATACAACTGTGGCCTTCAACAACTGTTAAATAATTATTATCTCGCGTAAACACGAACAAAACTGTATGTTTGTGTGTGTCAGCGGTAATAAAACGTAATTATGGGACTTCCGGGACGTCGCCACGACGTATTTGTTAACGATTAACTTTGTTACACTAATTGTGACGCCTACTAGCAATCATTAAAGCACACGATTTTAATGCGCTGCCGTTCATTGTGATGGTGTCTCTTGTAGTTTCGAAAATACCATGGTGGCACATACCTATGTCATTAAGAGTTCTCTTAGTAAAATATAACACCACGCCTGTAATCCCCAAAGGGTTAGGCGGAGGTGTACACATTAGTACACCCACATTTCGCCAGTTATTTTTGTAGTCAATAAGTTTTTTTTTTTATTATAAGTTATTATTAATATCTTATAATTTTTCTTTTTATAATATATTTTAATTATCGCTCATAAATATTAAGTATTTATATTCATTAGATATGAAAATGTACCTTCAAATTTTTTTAATGTTGTCTTGGAATGATCGCCATCATATATTATCAGTCGAACGACTTCCACTGCTGGACATAGCCATGGACACGGATATTTCTTGCCTACCTATTCTAAGATACTTATCTCATATTGCTAACGTACAGGTATCAAGTTTTTTGCATCCATGCATATTATGGTATGTCAAAGCCCAAATCATTTCATGGTGAATAAACGAGGCTGTTTTGCGAGCCCGCGACATACACACAATCGATTACCTGATTATACCATGGGCTAAGGTTACCTGTGTACAACCAAGGATTAACAAAGGACTTCGTTCTTTGTTTAGTGGTGTGGGCGTTTCCATGTGGGTGGAGCCAACGGGGTTTGACCTACTTGGCCCCTCCTTGTAGGATATCCGACTGAAAAAATCCGACAGTGCTATATTGTTGTCTTTTTCCAAAATCACCGTGCGATTGTCCCTGCCCTAATACTATTTATACTTACACCCCTGGGCCACAGTCCCCGGACCATAAATCTTAAGTGTCCCCACAGCCCGGGGTATGAAATTCGATATTACACCATGCGAGGAGCGCAAAATGGCGTTCGACAATGTACAGATTGTACCTGACAATGCCATATATCATTACAAAACAATAATATAAGACAGTACATGGTAACAAGATTTTTTCGTTCCGTCTGAAGCAAACCAATGATATGAGATTCAGTGCCTAGTGATACAAAAATAGAAATGAGCGTACTGCGTAGGACTCGATCAATCAATACGTAATTGGAAGGAGCTAGGTACATGAAAAGCTTCGGAATAAAACACGCACACAGTCATCAGGCTACAGTCGAGACAGAAAATTGGTGCTCGTTTAATAAAATTCCACTGAAACGGATGAAAGAGCACTAATAGATAATGTGTTTACTCAATCAACAAAATTCTATATTGTATTATGGGCGATTTTCAATTATTCCATAGACCTTACATAACATAAAACATAACATCACGCCTGTTATCCCCGAAGGGTTAGGCAGAAGTGAAACCATTGCACCCACATTTCGCCAGTTTCTCAGTAGCAGCCTCGGAGTCTGGATTTGGTGCCTGGTTGATGGCAATAGACTCGCCCCCTTTTACATGGAACTTAAACATAACTAGACTTTACCTACCTACAATTTCATAATAATAGAAGTATAATAGCTTACCTCTACCCCGCGCTACGAAGGGATTAACTAGTATGAAATTTCATAACTGCGGGAAATATCTCCAGTATCAATCAAAATAATTTTGTAGTTCGCCTCTAAAACTGAACATGACGGTGGGGCAATCCGAACTATCAAACTCCTGACATGCTCAATTGACTGTACTAACTGAAGTAAACGTCAGGGCTGAATAATTCCTTGTAGCGACAAACTTACTTATTCTTTGATCCTACATTGATCAGAAAATAGAACCTAAATACAAGTGTGCAGTTAAAGTGAAGGCCATTGAAACGAACTTACCGACGCATCTCGTCTTCCTGAGGTCGACCGCGCACACGGTAGGTTCCTTAGTAGTGTAGTAAACCATCACCCGACGGATGAGCATCACCCAGGCGCCACGCCACTCGCCTGTCACTCCCTCCTGTGGTACAGAGATTGAAGGTGTTCAGACTACTAAGTAGATAGAGCTCTTTTAAGTACTAAGTTAAAAAGTTATGATTAGCGTGGGACAACAACAAAAAAAAAACTACAAGATTTTTGACAACCAGTATAAAAAATCACCTCAAGGTTTGAATAATATTTTTATTTATTTAGTGCAATGCCACCAACGATACCGTGAAAGAGGCAATGTGTTTTGGGCCGTCCAAAAAAAAAACTGTCGTTCCAGCGACATGAAGAAGAAGAATTTAGTGCAGTACATAAGCGAGCGATATTTTTTAATTGTCACTTTTTTTTAGTCTCTGTCCTGAGTATACTATTGTACCTACTTTAAGCAATTCCGAAATTTAGTTGTGACGATTTTAATAACTATACCCATACAAGTTTTAGTTTATAGTCTCTCTGTTCTCAATATACAATTGTACTATAAGCAATTTCGAAATTTACTTGTGACGATTTTAATAAGGCCTGACACGACTAGAATTCTTAGTAGGATCAACAAACTCTTTGTTGTCTATGATCGAGCGCTCGCTCTCACAGTAAACAGTGACATGCGTCAATTAGTAAAATATTTATCTTTAGCGCTCTATACACGGTCCATCATGCTGTTCGTCCTGCCATGGTCATGCACGATGCAAAAGTACCATCAAGGCCTTGGGTTATATTCATAATGCATCATTAAAGTTTCAGTAAAGATGCCGATTTTTTTTTTTTGAGTAGTAAATATGCCTATGTCACTCAGGGATAATGTAGTATTCTAACGGTGATCATGTTTTGTCATGGTAGGAATTTCACACAATTACAAAGTTCTAAATTTATACTACAATCGGAACGTGGTTAAATTCCACTTTCAAAGTCGTAAATAACAGGTGAAGTTAACAAAATGTTGGTAATTTAAAAAAAAGCATACTATCATTAAAAGAGTCATAACCAAATTTTCCTAATCAACGCCGAAGTTACTTGTAAATACCTACTTTTCTGATTCTTTGGATAACCAGTAAAAAGGCGCAACAAATTTATAAAAATACCAGACATGTTTCAAAGCAAAAGGAAAAGACACCGCAAAAACTTTTAACGATTGAAAAGTTTATAGTCGTCACGCGTCATTTCATTATTTTGACCTAAATGAAAAATGTCCCTACAGATATGGTCTAACTGTAAAAAAAAAGAATAACATAATCATGCGGAACATTAGATACTTTATCTTTGTTTGAATAGATCTTTCACATAAAGCACAAAAATGTACACCTACCTAATAGGTATAAACTCTGAATACCTTAGATCGCTGAACTTCGCAGACGAGACGTTTCAAATATCAACGATAAAACAAAATTAAATTCAAACTCATAACGTAACTACACTACCAGCGGCCGTTGAACTCTTTGCCTCTTTACCTACTCAAAATATATAGAAGATATTTTATTTTAACGCCTTTAATTATCGTTTCCCATCACCTCTGGTAAGTTTCGCCAGCTAATTTAATTTGTATAAAAGTTACAAATTCAAGTGCATAATAAATTCGCAAACCCTTTACAGAACCACTTCCAATGTTCCTGTGTAACGTAACCACACTCGCAATCGCAAAAGCTTATATGTATTTTCACAGGTACAACCACGGTAATAAGCATTACGCACAAGAAAAAGTTTAAAAACTAAAATCCGGCTCCGATAACAACGTCCACCAAAAAGCTATAAACAAGATTTCAAATTAACGCATTTATGTCTAATCTTATATATCGTAAACTATCTAAAAACTGTACAAATAATTTATTGTTTTAAAAGCCGCAGTCACACGTTATTATTACATTATTTCGTAGGTCGGTGATTAAAACAAAAGACGCATGAATACGACCGACTCTACCCCTACGCATTTTTTTAGAAAACTACCATCTCAAACCATCTTTTCTAACTTCCAACGAAAAGTACCTTAAACATTTACTTACGGTACTTATATTCTACTACTCTTTCCCTCACTTCGTACGTGAGAATATGTAAACAAAATATTAATAAGCGAAAACGACAGCTGCAAGCATTCCTCGGAAATGTCTTTGTTGTGTAAGGTTAGGGAACGAAGGAGTGGCACTAATGTAACGACTAATTTATACCGTTTATCTAATCAATATTTAAATGGACATGTCATTTATATTTGTGTAGCTAAATAACTAGGTAATTAAGGTAGTAAAGTGAGATTTCTAGGGAAAAATAACATTAGCACTAGTACATGACAACATTGGTAAGTGCTAGGTATCGAACTCGTTTAATAAAACTAAACACTCGAAAAGTCCTTTCGGTAATAATGCCCGGTTTTCACGCGGTTGCGTAGACAGTGTGTATTAGTAAAACAACATTACCTTCCTGATGCAACGTGCCAACCATAGAATATAATCCTAAGTAATGCCTAGATAAGAGCTAATGGAGCACCCATAAGCTGGACCAACGCGTATCCGCTTAGCATTAAGGACTAATGTGTAAATGACTAGTTAGCCTCCCTTAGAGCAATTCTGTGTCCGAGATTATTGATTTAGTCTAGTGAAGGGTGAAGGGTGCAATAGTCCCTAGGAGTAACAGGGTTAACCCTCTATCTGTGCAATTATGTTTAATAATAAAATCAATTTTTCAACCAGTAAGTATCAAATTATCAATAATGTACTGTTGATGATTTCATATCCCAGTTATTGATTAAACATTCTTCTTTTGTTAATTGAACAAAGCAGTGGGACGTCATAAGACATCGATTTTATTTAAGAAAAACAAACGACAGGCAAGATTTATTTTGATTGTAATATGACTAGTTCAGTTTTAAGTTAAAATTTGCGCTACGCAGACGATATCTACCGTTTAGTAGGTAACCCTAAAAATAATATGAGGGGAACACATTGAAAGTGAAGCATTACAATTAGTGAACATGTGCACGTTACTATCAAAGGCACTGCAACAATGGAATGAAATTTCATTTATGCTCCCTCTCGGTGCGGGGGCAGGTAAGCCCTAATTAATAGGTACGGGGGAAGCAAAGGCACAAATATTCACCCGTATCAATACAACCCACTGTGTGAGAGTGGCAGTTACAATTTTGAGGTGCGTGATCAATGCATCAACTATGAGTATTTTGTAAATAAACCATTTGCAATTTACTCCCTTTGCGGACTACGCGCAATAAAATTAATTACCTGTTCGACATTTTTTTTAATACAGTTTTTCTTGAAAACAGTTAATAGAACACTTATAAGAATCTTGTACGTATGTTGTTATGTATATAAGGTCGTCAATCTATTTTCTACGTTCACTGCTCTGTCAATTCCACTACAATACAATGGTACGAGTACAATAAGATCTATCGCCGAACATAAGCTGGTAAGCAATATACAACACTTTTGATAAAATCTTTCTTAGAAACAAGCAATTATCGAGTGGCAAAGTTTTGGACAGTCAACCCGGCTCTCATTTTTGTAACTAATATTTTTTTCACTTTATAGGTACCTACAATAAAAGAAAATTATGCAATAATTTTTAAAAATATTTGTGTTTTCAGTTAGTGCGCACCTTTAGGTTCAAAAATGTAATCCCCCTCAACGAGCACTGTCAGTGTTAAGCATAAGGGGCTTTAAATGTACGAGTATGCGTCACAACAGCGCCGGCACGCTCGCGTCAGACGCTTTGTGATGGACTTAACGTTACCAACACATGGAGACACCAATTTCAGAATTCTGTAATAATCCTTACCTCCGCTTCAATAAAAACATGCACTGAAATTATTTTAGTGCATGCTTTTATGTAAAATCTGCATTCCGCTGGGGCAGATTAAAATATTTACATAAATGAAAATATGACAGCGTTAAATTATTTTTTTATTGTTTCTTCCTTTTACCTTTTTTATAATTATTTGGTTATTGGCAATTAGGCACGTACAAATATCTGCGATTGTACTACGATGCTGACGTCGACACTAGAGAAATTCCTTAAACACACGAGTGCAACAAATAACCTACATGCACAATTAATAAGATTGTAACAAACGTGTCTTAAGACAATTATAAAGATGCTGTGTTATAGTATATAATAACAACACACTTTCTTTCAAATAATTTATGATGGTTGATTATTGTGTATAATTTGCCAGAATGAAGAAATTATTAATGGAAAATATAACAATATGCTACATTTAATATAGCACAATATTTATTTAAACTCACATGTCTCATTTATTTGGAACTTTGGAATTCGTTTAACTAAACAAGACCACTGCAATCCTTATTATGTAATAATCCCCTTTTTAACCGAGCATGCTGTATTTTAAACAATATTGAGCCCTTCAAATTGCAACCCCTCTATCGAAGCAGAACCCCTCGGTACTTAAAAATCGACCGAAACTGCTGCCCTTGACCATGGTCACGGTAGCAATACGTATGATTGGGATGAGAAAACAACAATAATAATTTATAAGTTAATTTTCCCTCTTCATTTGAATTTGTGCTTGAAGCGTGGTAATAAAAATAAAAGAGAATTATGATATAACAATAAATTAAAAATAGGGGACAACTCCCGTATTAGAATAATTAATGAATTATCTTTTTGTAGCAAACAAGACACAATCATAGTTTAGTAAAATAAAAACAATACTGGTCAATTATTGTTCCACTGGAGAGCAAATGGCTCATTGCATTGATCACGTTTAGTTGGATTAATTAAATTAGATCAGACTTATATGTATATTTTTTTATTTGTTGTCAGAGACTAACTTATAAAGTACATAATATATTTCAAAAGATTCATTGGTACCGTACCTACTCATTATTGTATCCACAAACTCAATCAAAAGAAAGAGTAAGAGTAAAAAGTTAAAGACCATTTTCTATAACTGATTGATTTCCAACCGGAAAGTGAACGCTTCCCACATTGTGTCTGTGCGGCGGGCGGGCGCTTGACGTGGAATCTTTGTATCGCAGCAAACTCGAAATAAACAAATAATCCGCATGTCTGGTTGCTACCCGATTCAAAGAATGAACTCATCATTTGTCATTTTGAATAGTATTAGGTAAGCATTTCGGCTAAATGAGGCATATTTAAATGAAAACCGCAAGAGGATTACTTAAGTGAAAATTCCCTAACTAGGGACTTAACATTTCAAGTTGGAAATGATTTCAAAAGATTGTGGGTGCTTGTTAGCAGTTTATTACGTAGGTGCAGCTTACAAAGTAGAGGTACTTAATAATATAATAAGAAAACCACGAATATATGAATATTTCTCTAGCTGGGAGGTGAGGGATAGAGATACTTACTTGAGTTAAATAATGAGGTGGTTATACAACGTGTCCCAAAATTCAAAAACGATATCATAAGGGGTATCCATTTTCAAAGGATTTCATTTTATTTTTTTATATTAAAAAAATGTTTGTAAAAAGTTGAGATTTTATTTTTCTCGAGTATAATATACCATAAGCTGGTCCACCCTCTGGTGCCCGCTTATCGTTGAGTTTTAGGACACGTTGTATATGTACTTGGAACAGTATTATACTGTAAAAGCAGAAGCCTCAAGTAGCCTCAAGTAGAGGTTACAGGGCGGGAGTGAAGTTGGGAAGTAATAAAGATTAAGAAAGAGCAACATGCGCGCCTATCTCGCCACACAGCAGACGGTACACGACTCTTGAGTAGTCTCGAGTATCTCGTTACAATATATTAGATATACAGAGCAAGTATCGACATGAGACTGGGGGCGAGGTAAGATTTTACGGACGTTTTAAATTGGTTTATCGGAGGTAGGTTAGTGCGTTTATTTATTAGAAATCTAAATATTCTGTCTATAGGTACTCTATAGACAGTCATCAGACATTTTCATTTTTGTAAGCACTAATACTTGGAAATCCGAAAAAAATATCCCATGTCAAAAAATTGTCTCGAAAAAATATAAAAGCAATCAAGGTAAAACCAACCCTCAAAATAACAAGTTATGTGGCGAATAACATTAAAGAAAAGGGTCAGTATAGAAGAAGAAAACATACTGCGCCGACCCCCTATAACACGAGATAAACTTTGTTAAACTTGAAAGAGCTAACCCAGTTTTGCCGAGGCGCTCTGCGTTCATTCATTCACTTACTAGAGAAGGGTGATACGACAACCAGTTTGCGTACAAGGTGGTGACCTTTAAATAAACATAGGGTTGTATCCCTATTCCCTTCGTATTCCCTTAAGTCTTTGTTTATAAGAAGGTCAAGGTTAGTTTGGACGAGGCTGCTTGCAAGGGGAAATTACACTTGATCGTTTTGCAGGTTAAGACAAAAAAGAAACAAGTACATGCATAATACATTTTTCGTTTATTAATACCTTAAATTCAGAACCAATAGGCAGTAACCATTCTTGATGAAGATTACGAAAAAAAGAACGAGAGAATGATAAAATCTTTCTAACAAAACAAAAGACTTAAGAAAATCCTATTAAAAGCGAGTAGACAGCAAAACAGTTCAACTTACTGTAATTTAAGCTGCAGACGTCCGAAGCCATTGGTCTATCATTTATAAATTTTTGCGCAAAGCATGACCGTCAATCGAGTATCGATCCAGACAGAACCCCTTACCTTGCCTACTTACAACCCATGTAATATTCAGTGTCATGCGTTTTCGTTTGCATTTCCGATGCCCCATGCATCAGAAATGACCCTTTGTTTTACACATTGCAAGTTGTTTTAATTTTTTCTCATAACTGTAATTCTTGGGTTTCGATAAAGGTTAGCGATAATTAAATTCTAACTAACTATTAACTAACTATCACGAAGTTTCAGATCGAAGACGATAGTAAAGTAGTGATTTTCCTTAATTAATTAGGGAAACGTCCATTTTATTTTTCCGTTCTACTAACGTGATGCGAATGTATAGGTACTAACATAAAGAAAATATTAAGAAGTTTCGCATGGAATTTTGATAACTGAATAGTGTCTGGTAAAATGATAAACTTTACCCTTTCAAAGGCAAAAGTGTTTAACCTTAAATTAATTAATTTACATACGCGTAATTGATACGTTATTTCTCATCATTGCGCTCTATTTGATAATACACATTATTAAAATATCTATCAAACCATGTTAATATTGCAGGGGAATTACTTTAAACTCCCTCCCTAATTTAAAAGCAATTATGCATGTATGTGTGTGTGTGTAGTGGTCAAGGGGAGTTTTGACATTTCAATCAGTATATTTCACAAAGGACGCAATTACACATGTTTCAGTAGTCAGTTACATGAGTTTTAATTAATCGCTATGATAACATGGTTCTTGCAAATGACAATGGAGAATTTTCCCTTTTGCGGTTCAATCTACCTTAGGATTAGTTTATTAATAGACCTTTGAATATCCCATGTACTATTACGAAATATTTTATTTTAGATGACATAACATCACGCTTGTAATCCCTAAAGGGTAAGGCAGAGATGTACCTATTATTATTACACCCACATTTTGCCAGCTATGTTTAATTCCCATGTAATATGGGGCGAGCCTATTGCTATCAACCGATTACAAATTCAAATTTCAAGGCTGCTTCTGAGAAATTCCTGATGTTAAAACACAATAATACTACACGACCTGGGAATCGAACCCAAAATCTCAAGCTCGGCAGCTTATGCGGCCACTAGATCCACTACGCATTTAATTTAAATGATTTCAATTTTAGTTTTAAATATAGTTTGATTGTACTTATAAAGTATTAAATCAAATCCATAGTAATTATTGCGATAGTTCAATTAGTTACTTTAAGAGTTCTATGTGTGTTAAGTTTGCCGTAAAAGACCTCTACGTGCCGGGGTTGCGCGTGGCCCCGGAATGTAAAGGGCAACAGAAGGAACAGGGTGGTTTTTAGTCAGTAAAAGTCTGATAGTAAGGGCGGAAGGAGTCATTTGATGATTTTTACAACCAAAAAAAAGGCCTCCCACGTTACATTTTTCTTTTTCTAAGTTAGGGTAATCTTTGTACGTGATATAACTATAGACTAGTAATATTTTAAAACACCACCTTTCTAAGATAATAAATACGAGAACACGTCCACAAATGCACGTGACACAAAAATTACGGAAATACTAACTGCATCAAGGCGTGCCGTCCCACATTATTCTCCTAATCTTGAAAAATTATCGGCACATGAGATAACAAAGATATCTTATTTTATAGATAAAGCACGTTACATTGATAATGCCTGTCCCATAATAATTACATGAGTAACATGTTGTATCAAATGCGAAGTAAGTAGAAGATAGGTACTCAATAAATTATAATAGGCTGATGCAGAATGCAAACAAATTATGCATTTATCGTTACGACGAGTCTTTTTCTAGGCGCAGAATTTCTCCTTTTCAATATAGGAAACGAGTGTTTAACGAAACCATAAGTTACATAACTCTTGTCGTCATTGCGATAAATATTGTACTGGAAACCTTCCGTAGGTTTCCAGTACAATATTTATCGCAGTTCAGTTTATTTATCCCACTTTCAGTTACGGAGATATTGAACCTTAAAGTTCCAATTTTTTATTAACGTTTTTCTGTGAAAACAATTTTTAAATGTAATAATTCTTCTTCTTTTCGTTTCGATTGACATAAATTTTGTCCGACCAATACTGAGCTATATTATAATAATAATGTTATGAGCTATATTAAATTAAACTATAATTACCCCCACGGACCCTGCACTGTTGCATGCACCTGTAATCAGAATCTTTGCTTGTGTTTTTTCCAAACCCTTTGATTCCCGTAACACCTTAATAGGGTTATTGTCTAACGCAAAACAAGGAACACTCTTTCAAAAGCGACGTCAAAGGACAAATATTCTCGTAAAATAAATATAACACAAAATAAGTGATAGACAGACATAATTTATTGAATCTGTCACAAAGGGAAGCCTCGGAAATAAGCTTAGGGGGGAAATGTCTTCTAATTTCATAAAAAAGCTATGACGACGTAGTCGCGTCGCGGCGCGGCGGCATGGTACTGGAAATTGTAGTTCTAAAAATAAGCTAGACGCAGCGTAGGTGGGTACTTAAATTGATTATTTTCTCGAGTAGTAAAGGTAAGAATTCAAAGACTTTTTCGCTATAACAATATAAATTATGGCGGTAACTGAACATTACTGTATTTAAAGGAGAACATTTACGGAAAATACTCTTATAAGTATGCACTTAGGTAAGACGTTTCGTTCCCGGCTTCAAAGATAACAACAAAGTAAAATACATTGATCAGAATTAGCCTTCACAAATTAAAATATTTATGTTACGTTTCCCAATAAATTCTCTTTTTTTTTAATTCCAGATCTGTCCCACTAAAAATATACACAGGAAGAAATTATAATTATCACGAATGACAATTAACTAATAATAATTAAAAAAGCCTTTATAACAGAAGCTATACGCGCCTGACGTGCTGCTAATGCAATGATAAGGTATAGAATGCAGCAAGACGGAATTTAAACACATTGCGAACCAAACGAATTCATACTGATAAGCACACAACACACACTAATACATACAATGCTCAAAGGAATAGGTACTTGTTGGATTATAGTTCATCATTGTACTAAGTAGGTTTACAAATTCACGCAAAATATATGAACATGATAATAAGAAAAAAGGCAGACCTAAAAAAATGTTGTAGGCAAAGGCATATTATTATAGTATAAATAAATATAACACTGAGATAGAAATCACAACTGATAATTCAGAATTAAAGAAAAATACCACTTAGAGGCGAAAATTATGTGACCAGATACACTAACAAAACGCACGTTTTCTTTATGAGGCACGTACTGTAATTTTGTAACTCTAAGTAGGTACCTATTTTCCCCTCTTACGGTGTAATAACATTTCTTAGAAATATTAAGAAGGAAGCCGCCAAGTGCTCTCAAGTTCATTTCACAATAAGGGCGACTGAATGCCTCGAAGGCATTCTTAATTGGATTCTGATCTTTTCAATAAAAATAAATTGTTATGATAGCAGTACGTTATTTAAATAGGACCTACCTACTAAATAAAACCCGCCTGCGCTAGTGCCAACAGCCAACGTGTTAGCATTCAGGAGGTTTAAGATAAAAATAATCTACAGTTGAATGGTAAATCCAGGATCTTTTTATAAAATATTTAAAAACTCATTTAATTTACCGAGGGTCGTTTGATCCCTCTGTCTCGCCGACCTGTTGCTAAAGGAGACGACGACATAAAAACAAGTTATACTTTTTCGAACACAACTAGGTATATACCTATTCTTTTTTAAGGACATGCGTACTTGCTAGTTGCTTAACCTAAATTACACCAAGTTACAGGCATTTCTCGCTTTTTGTGATACTATGACATGCTGGTATATCCAATACGTGTGATATTCACAATGTAAGTACTTGTGGTGTCACTTGAACCAATCACTGCCACGTTCCCAAATACAATATATGTGAATAGGTTTATCTACTCAACCTAAGTACAAACATCCATTGTATCGATCAAATTAAATAAATAAGATAAGGAAAATATATCAGCTTTAATTGGCAAATAGCGTGGGCATGGAGGTCAAAAATAAGGAGGAAAAAACCACCCAAAAGATCATTAACCTATTTTGAGGAGCTTGGAGAAGAAGATCAAAAGATACACGTGTAGACGATTTAGGATTAGCCGTAGATTTAGAAGAAACAATTGAATGCTAAATTGGGTAGTAACTAACAAAAGTCCTACGTAATAATATTTTCAAGAGTATTTTGTTGCACTGGCATTAAGAAATCACTAAAAAATTTCCTGTACAACTAATAACACAAAAAGCACCAGTTAAGCTCTACGTTTTAGACGAACGTTCTAATCCTGTCTAGGTCAGGTCAGCATTACCTAAAATGGCTCCGCTAACTAATAAATTATTCAAAAGAAAGCGGAAGGGTGCAGTCGGGTATCAGTTAGATCTAGCTGTAATTCAAAAATAGATCATTAACTGGGTCAGGTCACTTCCATCCGCTTCCATCTTGTGTGATTGCTCCAACTAAAAGCATGTTTCATGAACTTCAGCAAAATGTAACAGAGTAGATGACGAAAAAGGTAGACCTCGTAATTGAAAAGAAGACACAATAATTAGGTAAGGTTGCATCACGCAGCTGAATGCAATAATGGCAAATATTTACTGTACCTAGTAAATAGTTCAAAATGTACCTAAGCATTGCACTAATACATACATGAATCAATAAATCAAAATACATTGTAACAACAAATCAATAGGGGTCTTGTTAACTAAGACGGATAGGTCGTACAGAAATCCGGGAAACGCCGCCTACGCTGGCAGTATCAATAACACGAATTGATCGGAGTTCAATTAGTCAAAGCACCGAACTGGATAACACCACCGGATAAATGCCTTTGTCCATGAGTGCGAAGTACCCGTCGACAGACTACAAAGAACACTGTTATTATTGTGTACTATAAAATTCAAGGTTTGACACAACATAGGGACACCTCAAATATATAGAAACAAGACGGGCACCATTAGTTTTAAAGTAAATTGTAACGAGGTACGTTAAAACTACACAGAATTATTTATATCATATATTTTGAAAAGTCGCTTATATATTATTTTCTCTAGTAAGGGAAAGCGATAAATCTTAATAATGTACTAAAGTATAGGATAATCTGAGGAGAAACATAATAAACAATAATGGTACAGTAAAAACCGTTTTCTATTTAGACTAGGCACGATGAAGTATGGTGTACTCGGCGGCACCAACATGAATATTGAAAACAAATAAACCTTTGCAAAGAGCAGACTTTGATGAAACGAACGGAATTTATTGACACTAACTAACGGTTCACTCTCTCCCAACATGCAATGTAAAATGTACCTACACGACTCTATTATTCTTGCGTTATTGAAATAAATTTTTCAAGCATTTAAATATCGATGGGTAGGTATTCATCTGATATTTGTCGGTAAAGAGTAAGCTTAGCGCGTAAGCGGTGGTGCGTGAAAGGATACCATGAGGTCCCATCATTAAAAGAAAATGGGGGTGGGATTCACAAGCCACGTGCCGCCCTTAGACCAGGAAATCATAAAAAGATGTTAAGTTTATTGATTTGGCTGTTTACCGAATCAATCGACTATAGCTGATTTGATTGGCGATTATTTTGTATTGAGAATATGATTTCTACAGAATAAGCAATCAGCTGATCAGTTTGGCGAAACCAATTTCATAGATACCTATCGCAAAATAACTAGAAATTATATTAGGTAGAACTAGGGCTGCCATCCGTCCGGGTTTCCCCGGATTTGTCCTAGTTTATAGGGCGTCCGGAAAACGTCCGGAAAGGGTTGTCAAAATGAGTACGGGTAAAACCTGGTCACTTTTATTGTCAGTGCTGATTAAATAAATTTATATTATAAAAAAAGATCAAGTAAAAAAAACCCAATTTCACCCAAATGTCCGGGATTTTTGGAGTTTTTGTCCGGCGTCGGCAATTTTGGTGATGCCAGCGCTAGGTAGAACATACACAAAATTTTCAAAAAATATTTTCTTGTTAATATTCCGTTGAACGATATTCTTTGAAGGATTTTCATTAAATCTTCTAGGAATTCGCCACGTCTTGAACTGTTTGTGTTTATAGCGTTGCCAGGCGTTCGGATAAAGCCGGACATAGCGACATGGCTTTTGGATTGCGTGTCCGGACAAAATACCCGGCGTCCGGCTTGACCGGCTTTTGTAAATTTTTAATTAAAAATGTTGATAAATGCTTATCATAATATATATAATATAATAGACTGACTTTGCATTCGATTTTATTTATATTAGATTAGGATCTAACAAGATTTATGGTAATAATGGTAAAAAAAGCTTGATTTTACATTCAATTTTTCTGTCGTACCTATTTATACTGAAACACAAAATCCTCAATGTTGTCCGGCCTTTTTATCCAAATGTCCGGCCATACTGACTGGTCCGTCCGGCAATTAGGTTTGGCGACCTGGCAACCCTATTTGTATAAGAACTTTTACCGCCGAGGCAAAGAAAAAAATATGTTTTTCGCGCGTAGGTAGATCTACGCATCTTTTCATGTGAATATGGTTCCCCTCGAAGCGTCTCAACGGCTGAATGGGTTTTGATCAATGATCGTGTTTATTGATTCGTCTAAATGGTGAGGAGTTATATTTTATCCATCACGACTAGATTTCATATTGATGAAACTAATTCATCAATATGAAATCTAGTCGTGATGGCCTAGTGGTTAAGGCGCCCGCCTCTCATGCATAAGGGTGTGGGTTCGAATCCGGGCAAGTACCAATGTGACTTTTTCAATTCATATGTACTTTCTAAAGTTTATCTTAGACATTACTGACATTCCGTGCCTCGGAAAGCACGTTAAGCCGTTGGTCCCGGCTGTCATTCGTGGATCTTTGACAGTCGTTACGAATCGTCAGAAGCTTGAGAGCCTGACAACCAGTCTTACCTAGGGGTATCGTGTTATCCAGTTACTGGGTTGTGGAGGTCAGATAGGCAGTCGCTCCATGTAAAATACTGGTATTCAGCTGCATCCGGTGAGACTGGAAGCCGACCCCAACATAGTTGGGAAAAGGCTAGGCAGATGATGATGATATTGATGAAACTAATATGGAAGGCGTAAAATACAAAATGGCGGTAGAATCGAAAAAAGAAGGGAAAAAACCATCTACTCAGTGACATTCCAATTATGGTATCACTGGAAAGCTCTTTCGAAATCAAGATTTAATATTTTTTACTAATAAAAGTAACCACGGGGTGACATCAAAGAAAACATCGACCCCCGCGACGTACTGATATGAAATCCTGACAGCTACCTAGCAACGTAAGAGGGAGATAGTCACAAAACAGAATTATGCAGTATATCTACTAAATTGAACACGTAATAACATCATTCATGAAACATCAGAAACTGTCGATGGATTGGATCCTGGGAAAATGAAGTGAGGCTACTAAGTCAAGGCAACCTGTTGCCAGTCTTGGCAGAAACGAAGAGCATAAAACTGCTTTTTCACCAGAGATGTGCTATGGAACGCTGCTATGGATGCGTTTGATATGCACCAATCATATTCATTGATCCACATAGCACAGTGCTGGTGAAAACTGATTCAACTAAGCTACGTTTTTTGTAGATGATGGTTGTAGATAGATGGCTCCGAGAGGTGCGTATGTGCAGAGCAGTGTACCTACAATAGGCGAGCGTTTGTCACAGGAAGTAGATATGCAAAAAGTTATTTTATCAACGTATACCGGTAGCACATCTTACTCGTTCCGCTACATAGTTTAGTTTCTTTCTTTCTTTCTTTGTCAAGCTCAAAACCGTTCGCGATGTAGTCAACCTCTTCCCCATCAAGGGGTCACAGGATATTAAATCAAGTAAGACTAAAACTTTTTGTTTTTAATTATTCTCTCTGTTTTTGGCGTGTTAATGAAATGTACTAAATATTTTCTTGTACTAAATATTTTCTTGAGTACGAGTGGGTCTTCTCTGTAAATCGTAAATGTGGCAGATAGACCTTGATTATGAACGTTCAAAGAGGGTTCGAGGTCAATGTCAACTTTCGGAGATTCTCAATGTTCACAAGAGGGCGTCGAACTGTAGGGTTCGCTGTTCATTTGTTCATTGGTCATAATTATTTCACGTGGATTTGTGGCTTATAATGATGTTAATTTCCTCTCTACAAATCTACACAGGTTCGGTGGCTGCATGAAATAATAAGACGAATATCTAATTTCAAGTTCGCGTAATGGGTTTGGGCGCTTAATTAGTGCACCCTCCCCTTTAAAAACACTGTTTTTGTCTGAACGTTCAGTGTGTGTGTACAGCAGTACAATTATAAGAGGTAGGATCAACGTACCGTAGTTTTAATAGTGCTGTTAAACTAAAATGTAACGATACATTTTTAAACGCATCTAATTTGGATGCAAAGTTAAGTACACAGGGAGCAAATCAAATCGATTAAAAGAAGCACTAGCATTCGTACTATGACCAATTTTATAACGAATGATAAAAGACGAAGTCGAATGTTAATTCCATCATTGCGATCATTTTTCGTTTTGGAAAATACCTTCTTCTTACGGAAATAAAAACGTTACAAAAAGGTCACAAAAGTTCTAACTTTTTGTCACGTTTTGTTTTATACTGTTGCATGTACCCGAAAGAACAAAGTTTGACATGCGCCACATTTCAAAAACACCCTAAACAGTGGAAGTGGGTTCCCAGCAGTATTTTTTGCACAAAGTTACTTAGTTCGATGGTCATTGCAGTATGCGTAGTTAACGGCTATAATTATGAGGCTTCTACTGTTCTTTGTGTCGTCTGTCTACTGAGAATAAAAACATTAAATTTTCTTTATTTTAAATATCGAACCGAAGAAATAATTCCGTTTTATAGTGAAGGTGATCATGCAAGCCCAAGCATGCATATAGTAGAAGACAAAGAGAGGCTGGTTTTTATTTTTGATGTATAATTTATAACATCTAGCGCTTTTAAAGATATAATAAAATAGATCGGCTTAAAACCTACGAGGTATTAATGCACCAACGAATCCTTTTGTCCAGTACCAGACCATTACAGAGATCCTTTGATGCATAAGTGCAATGCCCGTTACAACTACATAGATGTAATAAACCCGTAGCATTCCAGAGATACACCGGTGAAAATGGGGAGGTTTGAGGTGGGGTGGCATGGGGCGGGGTGAGCCTACTCATAGAGCATAGGGAGAGTAGCTCGCCCCACCGCGCACAGCGTCGGCTGCACTTTATTAAAGCTCACGTCCCGAGTGATCGACGGATATAGATTTGTTTATGGGGACGCACCAAACTGGGGTTTAAATCATTTCAACAGAATCCTTTGTAAGCTTAACAAATAAAATAGTTCGGTGCTGGACGTGTTCCAGGTCTGATAAAACGGATGAATGCCCACTCTCAATGATACTTTCCCCTTCGTAAATTAAAAACGCACGGAGTGATTAAACTGAAAAAAAAACCAGGATTGGGACATTAATTACCGCGACACAAAAAATACTGTCATTGGTATTGTTACCAAAACAGCTCTAAAAATAAGAATTATTACAAAATAACTAGGTAGGTTATTCAAATTGCTAAAAATAAAATCAGGGAAGGAAATTAAATACATTTATTTCTCCGAGTAGGTATCAGCATTGTACATTTAATGATAAAACCTGTTGGAATTTGAGTCGCATGAGTGACAATCAACGAAAGCAAATACTGGAAAATATCTTTATTTTTGTTTATATGACACTATAAAATTTTCATAAATATTAAGAAAGATGAGCGGCTTCGTTCGTGTTAAATTCGGGTAACTTAGTTTACTCCTACGTTTCTCCACGTTTTTCCATACAAACTTTTAACCCCGTTTCATCCCCTACGATGTGAATTTTAATAAATACTTTCCTATCGGACGTCTACTAACTATAAAGCACCTACCTCCCTCTCAAATTTCATCTTTAATAATTACGTCAATTACCTAAGCGGTTTTCGATATTTCGTGATGAGTGATCCTTTCGCTTTTATAATTTAGATTATTTGAACATTATTTTTGCCTGGCTACAAGAGGTAGGTAAATTGATATTTTGAAAACAGAATTACTGTTTGTTACCATAGGTACTTTGATGTAACGTAAGGACGGATTTTCATGTAATTAAGTCAGTTCTGCGAAAGGCCTTTTAGCATGTTTAGTAGAAGTAGTCTATTATACAAAATTTAACGATTTATCTAGAGCTGCTTTTGATACAATCCGATGTTAGTAATGAAACATTTAATTACAGTTGGTACCAGGTTTGTTCGCGACCGAAGAGAGTAGTAGTTAGCTACTCTAGTAGTAGCTAGTTAGTTAGCTACTAAACTCTTTGTTACTATTTGGCATTATAGCAAAGGATTGTCATCGTTTAGATTAAAGTCTACCTTCCGCTTACTGAATAAGACTTTCCATATTCACTGGGTATTTATATTAGTTTTCATAGACGCTACTCAAAAATGAAAATGTTTTGTGATGTAAAGTTGGTTTCCTTACAAAGCTTCAAAATACCGCTTACTTATTTAAAATGTTTACGGCTGTAGCGACAGCCATGAACACACAATGACAATAATTAAAATGTGTAAACGTAAAAAGTACAAAACTTGATGCACAAAACACATGTAGAAGCGCGACCAACTATTTACGTACCTACCTATTGAGTCGATTCGTTTCCATGCACATTTACATACACGTCGTTCATGAATGAACATTATCGAATCAACACGTCTCTTTGTTTTATTAAGATTAGTGGCCGTAGGTACATTGCGCGACAATTTTATCGAAACATTCTTTAATAAACATTACTTATCGAGTACTGGTAAATCTCAGACTTGGGTTCAATGAACCATACAAGGCTAGACATTTGGACAGTGGTTTTGGACTCTAGGGTACACCCTTTGGGCCTAAATTATTTACTATTGTGTATAAAGTCTTTTATACAGTTTATTACTTTTTTCACTAATAGTTTAGTAGGTAGGTACCTACAAAGACTTTAATCCGACATATTTTAAATCTGAACGAATATACAAAACTTGTTGCTATGGTGTTTGTTGTTGTGGGACGGCGCGGCGGGTGATTTTTCCTTTTTATAGGTAGGTACCTACTTATACAAATAAGGAAAAATCACCCGCCGGCGGCGTCGCCTTGCTTCCGGATGCCGAGTACCCACCTAGTCGGCGTCCGTAGTGTATTCGCTTCATAAGCTCATACTCTATTCAAATATAGATATACCTGCCTACATAAATTTAAAGAATATTTAATTTGATTCCCCCAAGATATTCATAGAAATGAGGGCACTTGTTGGTAATCACCGCCGTCTTTTAATCAAATTTTAAATGCGAAATATTAAGTAAATATTCTTTACTGTGGAAATTTGAATTGTAAGTCATTAAGGTAAGTATTCCAAACAAGGTGTCGGCTGTGTAAACAATAGTTGCAGAGTGCATGGTGCGAGCAAGACCCTCTGTATGAGGAAGTTCTAAACGCTACCAGCTACCTAATCACTCACGATACGCATTGAACTTCAGACTTGCGTAATGTCACAACAAATTAGGTGGTCCGGTTGTCAATGGTTGTAATTAATTAAAGCTAATATGCTTTATTTAACACATGCTCAGTCAAATATCAAGTGAAAAGAGTGCCTAAAAAAACAATAACCTTATATGCACCTTTTATACAAAGGCAAATATGATTGTCCTAACAGGCGCATAGTTACGCGGGTCCTAAGCTGCATAAAATGCGCTAAGCGATGCGTATAAGGTGAATGACACCGGAAACCGCATCCTGACGCCCCACCAAATATAAAATGACAAATTGTTTCAGGATATGGATCATAATTCGAAAATTGCATTGAGTGACATGTTTTGTCACCGACACCCCAGTTATTTATAAACGATTCACTGATAGAAGAGCAGATAACGAAAATGAATTTATTTAGGTCGATTTATTCACCTTTCCGATAACGCTGAACGAGAGTTTTGTTTGAACATTGGAACCATTAATTATTTATATGAATGCATGCACCTAGTATAACATGACTATTTTTAATTATAGGTAAGTGTTTAATACCATATTAGGTTAGTATTATTCTAGTGTTTATTAAAATTTATGTCAAGACACATAACAAACGATAAGGGAAACAAAATATTTAAATCACGATAAGTAGGTACCTACCCTACCAATAGCGTATTCGATATTAGATAAGTAAAACACGAACACCGAACACAAGTGCAATTTGAATATAATAAGGTGAAGCAAGCTTAACACAATTAAAATTAATCCTACAAAGGCATCCTACTTTCACCGAAGTTGCAAAGTTGCGAACTTGCGGTGAACTATAAACAGACGAGATTAACCACGGCAGGTAGCTGCATTCCTTATTGACGTTACTATTAGATACAAAACAAAGACGGTAAAATAAGCACTTTCATCCTTATACATATATTATAAATTGATTTCTGTCTAGACTGTGAACCTTTTACAAGCTTAGTGTAATGGCTCTTCTTCAGCTCAGTTCAGTTTAGTTTGTTTGGTCAAATTAAATTCAGCATTAAATAATTTATGCAGATTATTTTTAATAAAAGCTTTTAAGAAAGCTTTGTTCATAAGCGAGATGACTCGCCATTTCTGCCTCATTTATTGTCTTGCTTGCTTACAATAAAGTTAACATTTTTGTTCAAAAGGTAGGTATAACAGTCTACTTCAAGCCCCACGTAATGAGACACAATTGATTATCTATTGTTCTGTCATACCGGTATGACGGCCGAGCCTTGAGTATTTTATACAGGCAGCTACGTTTTAAATAGGTACGTACTACTAAAAAAAAAATACTTTTTTGATGTGATTTTGCTGAATAGTAAATTTTTCACATCACACACTATAAAAATGAATATTAGCAAATGAGTAGTAAGATGAGTATTTTTTCCCTGTAGATAAATAAGTATGTCAATAAGGTTTTTCGGCTGAACAGCTTCCGTTTAACCTACCTATGTAACAAACATTTTTCGGTGGTGATTTCCTATGTCGACAACATTGAATTACGGTGCGATGGCCCCTTCAAAATATCGCTTCTTGTACAACGAAGTGAATTTACATAATTTTGACCACCTTTCAGAGCGAGTTAGTAATAACATTCCCATTTTCATGTAGTCAGTACCTATACCATACTATAGGCTCGTGTTGTGTTATTTTAAAACGTTGATGATTACGATCCTAGTCCGGTAACGTGGAGCACTCAACAATACAAAGGTTTCATAAAGACCATTGACACTGTTTGTGACGACACAGGCACAGTATGAAATAAAAACGGAGTGAGAAAGCTATTTGAACATGGAAACGGTAACTTCTATGAGAGTTAATGTTGCGTATAAAATATTCTATGTCACGTGTTCTAGCGAAGGTTAGCTATCTTACATGATCTACGTTAACAATGATCAGCTGAAACAGTAAACGAACAGGATATGACAATTTACTTAGCGTCGTGTATTTTGGCGTCGTGCAAAAAAACTATTATAAAACATGTTATCGGCGAACGATCAAGTGTTAATGTCGTAGATGATTAACCTTTAAAACGCCATTGTCACATATGTGACAAACGAAATCTTACCCTGAACGCTAATGTCACAAATATATGAAATAAACAATTTAATCAAGTTTAGGAATCAATGTTTTTTATGAAGGTCATTTGACAGAAAAAGTGGCCTGGCGTCAGGGGTACGGCGATACGTTTATACTGTGGCGTTCAAAAGGTTAAGTAAGCCGCCGTTGAACGTGTCCTTAATAGAAACACTAGCTTCGGTTGGACACAATCGACAATAATACAATATTTAGTGATAAAGCCCCAATAAGGTCTGGTTCACATTAGGTCAGACTGACAGTTTTACCGCTGGCAGACTGTCGGGTCTTGCTGTTCACATTGTAAGCCACCGTTCGCCACGGCTCGTCACAAAGCAGTTGTGACTTAGCTTTTAACGTTCAGGTTGTAATGTGGTATTTAAATAGAAGTCAGAAGAAAACAAAAAAGATATATTTGGTGCATCCAATCATTGTCGAACGAAATTAAATTGGAACGTTAGCGAATTAAGATGAACGATGAGTTAAAGTTCTATAATTACTTTAGAATATCTATTCGTTCCTTTGACCTATGACAGGCGGGTGGCTCCGCTGCTTACAACCGAAAACAATGTTTCAATTGCACAGTATTCCAATATTATATCAGATCCGACAATAATCGCGGGAAAATGTATCGTCGTTATAATTTTAAGTTTTATCGAGCCGCCCTCATATGAACAGCACTATTGAAATACATACACAACATCTTTGTCGTTTAGATAAAATTGTCTGTTCAACCTAATGTTAACCAGGCCAAAGTCGTTTGCACCACCGGCCGTTCCTATCGATCAATAGAGCGACAAGAACACACCACAATACTTAGCGACTAGAATATTCTAGTAGCCCATTTGCCATTTAGGACTTAACGTTGATGTAATTCTGAAAGTCTAGACGTAACTATTTAAGTCCCAATTAATGAGTCAGGTAACTCTAACCTCGCAAAGTGGGGATAGGGTACCGTGACGGATCAACTGCTTGGTGTAGTTGAGGAGCTGACTCAGAAACAATGCTCCACCTTCTATCTTGCCCTCTCTGCCCTAAAACATGCAGCCAAAGTGATGACGTTCTGCACCAACCAAAATTTTTAAAAATTGTCGTGTAGCGACACGAGGAAGAAGCCTTATAGAATGAATATGTCGAATTATTATGGAATAAATATTGTACTCATAATACTAAGCTACTTATTTAGAAATACAGATTCTTGACCTAATTAGAATATTATTATTTTTATTTTGCTAGACACTTCGGTAGCAAGCAGACACTAGATTCATTGCAGAATTACGAAGTACATGCAATGAATGAGCTACGAAAATTGAAAATAACCATTTTTCAATAATATTTCATAAGACCTCTATCCTCAATAAGTCTGGACATTATTGTATCACAAATTCTTTTCATTTTAAAGTAATGAAATACCTAGCGAATCGGAATTTTAAGTATTCTTAGAATCTTTTGTTGAGCCACCCCTCTCAGCTGAGCCCTGTTGCGACACACAAACGAGTGCGGGGAGCCCGACGTCTGCCCGCGGGTCCGCCGCGTAACCCTAACTAGTCATTTAGTTGCATGTTGTAGCTGTTGCATGCCATCTAGCAAAACCGCGCGCGCGAATTACTCTTTGTTCTTCTAACTGACCGGTTTAAAAATGGAAGCAAAGTCATTTATTTTAATCAGATCATTAAAATATACTTTTGAATGACATATACCAGAAAATAAATGAATCTAGTTGCCCCTTCTAAAAGATTATCAAATATCAAATCAATTTATTACACCTCGCACAATCATCCTTCTACCTTGCTTCACCGTGAATTATCGTCTGCTTAACCTACTCACCAAAATAATTAAGGAAGTGTTTCCAGAAAATAACGAAGGGTCAAGCTTAGAAAGTCGATTCGTTAGCTATACATGGGCGTAAATGGTAAATAAGAAAAAAATATACAACACTGTTGGGTCACTCGCTGAGAATCTGTCTCTAGCAAAACCTTTAGTGTAGAACAAATGACACAATAAAAGATATTTCTCTGAAAATCTTTGGTACATTACAAGACAATTCGAGTATTTTTTTCAAGATTTAGAATAAAATACCTAATAACGGAGACAAAAAATAAAATTCAAGAAGAGGGCAGGCCATGTCTGACTTATGCATGAGCACCGGGTCAGCTATATTGTTAAAAGTATTTATGAAACGTATGATATTTTTTAGGTGTTAAACGGAAACTGCAGGACAAAGACCTTTTCATGGTTATAAACTCTGTCAATGAAAAATATTCCTACATTTGGAGCTCTATTACAAAGATTAATTCGCTCTGACATGCATAAACCCTCAATGTGGTGTGTCATGGTCGTGTAGTAGAAGACGTGTGTTCGATGAACAAAAAAGCAACTTGCAGGTAAAATCGATTGTTATTATCTCATTAGGCATTCTGAGCCGTGGGTAGTGAAGTTCAAACCGGCGGTCGATAAAATACGCTCTAAATTTTTAAGTCATTAGTTCTAGCTATCCAGGTCGCTGTGACGGAAAATACGTCTTGCTGGTCGCTGGAAATAACTTCAGATATCGATTTTATTGCACTTGGTTGTCAAACTGTACTTGTAGTTAACTTACAAAAGAATATAAGTTGATGAGGTAGTTCTTGATGTCGTGTCATAAGTTTACAAAGACGTCTCCTTTACCACAAAAACAAGTGTCTAGTAATATTCTTATGTCCAACTGTATAATTAATGTCGTGTTGAAACTACTAAAGATGCGATTTTGTTTTAACGTTTAGAAATACAATAGGTACATCTACGGTACAGTTACGCAAAACTAGAAAATAATCTTATTATAAAAATGAGAAGAGGCCTTTGCCTTGCAATAAAATTATTTATAGTCCCTCGTAATGAGACGCAATGATTATCTATTGTTCTATCATATCGGTATGACAGACGGGCCTTGAGTGGTTTATTTATTTGTATTTATTGTAATTATTTATTTATTATTAGAGAAAATAATGGTGCTGATTCTCTTGGTCACAAACTAAACTAAAATTAGAATATTACCATCTTTTTCTGCCCAATAAAATAAGAAAGAAACTAATGTAAATAAGAGCTGTCAAATTTGGTCAATCTGACACATCTATACAGTAATAGTTGACATCTTAATACGTATGGATTAAAAATACAGAGAAGTTCAAGGCAAAACTAATTTGACATCTCTAACTTAGTTCTTTAATGTCACGGAATGTCACCGTCCTTTTCTTTCGCTGTATGTTAGTAAGAGATGTAAGTTCTCTAAATTTAGTCTAGTTTGTGAACAAGGGAAACGGCACCAATATCAATTTTAGTTAAAGAGGTCACATGCAGTTGAGTTTGTTGGTGAGGTTGCATGCAGTGTGACCTCAAGTATTTTTTGCAAATAGTAGATACTGCTGACTGTGCCATTTTCCAATGGCAGTTATAGAAACTAGGGATGTTACGGAGATTCAATTCCGATTCCAATAAGTCGGAACGGAAATAAAACTGCGAAGCTCGTTCATTAAATGCAATTTACTTCTTTTAAAGTCGCTATTAGTAATAACTTCAATTCCAGTTCCAATTCCAATGCCGGTTCCGATTCCGATGATTCAAATTTAAAAACTCCGGTACCGGTAAACCCACCTCCATCCCTAGTAGCGACCGAACTTTGAATGAAAGAGGGTAGAAATCGAGTTGTATGTATAGTTCTCGACACTAATGTAGAATTAGAAAAGCTATCCTATGATAACCTATCATATTTAAGAAGCATAGACTCGCTCTGACCGTTAAATAGAGCACACGTACGTCGGTGAACTACTGCACTGATTCATGCATTTGTGTCATGATACCTACATCAGTATTCATTTCCTTTTAGACTCAGAGACTAGAATGAAACCAATGTCGATTGAATTGAAGTCCATTGGAGCGTGCGATGCAGATAAGGACCAACATTTGGGATCGCGATGAATTCGTTAATTAAACACATGAAAATGAGTGGCTGCATGCATAATACTCGCAAGACTTTTTGATCCCCTTAATTTGTGCAATTGCTGCTGCTAATTTAATTGTAATTGACATTCAGAAAGCATTTTTTAAATACGCTTTCATTTTTCACATAAATTAATAATGACAACGAGTTTGTCGTCACTATAAAAAAACATCCAAAGTATTTTTTGTGAAAATTCTAATTCTGACGAGTTCTTTGATCTCAACTTAAACAATACTTTTCTTTGACAATAAGATTCTACTATATGAACTGTTTTCAATTATGTGCCTAAACTAGAATGGTGTGTTTTATTGTCGACCACTACGTTATTGTATTAGAAAACAATTTAAGTTAAAATATAATTTAATATTAGTTAAAAATATAGTTTTATGCTCGCAGACGATACACAAAGCTACTAAAGTATAAGTCAATAGATAGGTACCTACTCTTAGAATGTGAGAAAACCAAAGACCTATTATTCATTATCTATGAAGCTATAAGTAAGTTAAATTGAAAGTGTGATGCGACAATGTCGATGACTTTGTATGTCGTGTTATTGACATATTTATAGTTCAGTTCTCCAAAGATAATGTTTTAGAATTCCGGATACACGAGCCTCAGAGCCGGGCTAATATTGTCAATTGTCAATCGATTTAGCCAATTGGTGTACCGACACATGTTGACCTAGACCTTCAAATTGCAAGACTACCGTTGTCTGACTATGACTAGAAACTAGAGATGTTATGGATATGACATTTCGGATCTGGATACGGATATGGATATAAGAATAAAATTATATCGGTTTCGGATACGGTTACGGATATGTAATTAATCGGATTATCCGTTAGTTTCGGATAGTTTCGGTTACGGATATTAGATTGAAGTATAATCACAAATAGTATGTAATAATTTACCTAGTCTAGTTTATCATTTGGTAGGTATTATAATCAGTCTGTACAATGTAGGTAAGTAATTATATAGAGCAAGATCGGTTCGTTACAGTTACGGATATATTTTTATTTCGGATATCCGATAGTTTCGGTTAAAGTTACGGAGCTCCATAACATCTCTGCTAGAAACACATGTGGATAAAC
This sequence comes from Hoplodrina ambigua, assembly GCA_949774945.1. NCBI lineage: Eukaryota > Metazoa > Arthropoda > Insecta > Lepidoptera > Noctuidae > Hoplodrina > Hoplodrina ambigua. The sequence continues at coordinate 5,948,097 of OX458963.1, forward strand.
ACAGCTAGATATCTTCATCCAAAGTACCGATCAGCAAATAGGCCACCACAACACGACTCGGCAAGCTCGCCAGTCGCAAATAATCTTGTTTAACGAAAACGCATTTACGTAATACAAAAATATGTTAAAGGTAAGATAGTAATTACACAATTTTCTTTTATCCAGAGTCGCAAACAAAAATAAAGTAATCGTAATTTTATTAAGATGAAAGAAATGTTACGATGCTATAAAATGCTCAGCTCATCATATTAATCACAGCGAACACATAAATGTATGTAGTGAGTTAAATTACTACGAATATAGCGAAACGCTACTTGGAACCCAAGTAATCTAGGATTTGAAAACTTAAAATAATATTACAACGTAGGTACACTCTTGCGATGGGCTACCAGTATTTAAAATTATCTTTTCAAATACCTACAATATTTGCTTCTGCCATTAACATAATAATTTCCTGTTTAAAATCGCACAATGCAGCGACAGTGATTACTCATTACAAACGTGATATCAGGGACAGCGGTATTCGCGTCACTAATTCTAGTTAGCCGCTCCCAAGCAAGGTGATCACGCCTTTGCTAGTAGTGGGCTCAGCACAATAGTTCAACTAGGTCATTACTTAAACCGTTGTTGGTCTATTGTCGCATATTTACGCTGCGTATTTGAGCAGAACGCACTATTAAGGCGTCAGTTATCAAAACAACTATACGTAGTCAGCTCGAGGTAGGTCTTACTCACCGACCAAACAAAAGACTCGTTCTTTAACTATCGTAGTATTTAGTTAGTTTGATTGATTTTGCAAACAAAGTGAAGATAGCGAGTTATCACTGTTGAGTGTTCATTAGATCATAGAAACCGATGGTCAAGTGGAGTACGGTATTGTGCACTGTTCGCTATTCCACAAAACGTTTTAAATCTTGCTTTTATTAATTTAATATTATTATTATTTCACGGTAACTGTTTCACAGCGATATGTAAAAAATACATAACAAAAGCTTTAATGCGTCATGGTAAAGAGTTTTTTTTATAGGATTTGCTACAGCTGTCTACTGGATCATGTTTACAGTTGCTGAGCTAAACTCGTCGCCTGCATGCATGACACATGTGTGCGGCACACAATTACTTTTTCTCCTTTTCTTAGTTAATGAATAAGTGTACGTTCGATTGTTTTAAAATGTAATGTATTCGAACATTGACACCAACTTGAGAGAGAGTCTGAAGAATTATGGATTGTATACCTACCTATTTACTTTGAAAATCAGCATGACTAACATTGATGAATAAACTGATCACCCCGTTTCAATGAGCTCTTGAAAACGTAAACAAACCAATCCACAGGAAATCTAGTCAGGAAAATATGAAATTATGGTTTCGATGTGCATTATGCCTTATTATGACGAAATTTTAACTATGGGAAAACGAGTCACAATGATGTGAAGAGTTCCATCTTTAGAATTTGCCTTATATGGAAAATGTATGACTAGACTTGTAATTGTATAGGCATGTACTAGTAATGATATCATAAATAGTTCCATAAGGACGAGTGTACCCTGACTCAACAACTTCTTGGACCTTGACTTACAGATTACTAACCACTGTCTGTCTTACAGTCAACTTAGAAAAATGTAATGTGCAGTACCTACTTGGAACACTTGTGTTAACGCTTGCAGGTTGAAATTAGCAATGTTTATACATATTAAGCAGCATTCGCACACACAGCTGTACACAAGATAACAAATACTTTTGACAAAACCCTTGATTCTCGTGTGAATCATCTAATAATAAATGCCAGTCATAAGATCGGTTCTTTCAAAGCAGTGCTAACATGATTGGCTTTCAATTAATGACTAAAGAGACATGTTCAGACTTTTATTAACAGAATTATAAATATGTGACTTACCTTTAGGTAACACCAGCCACATCTAGTGAACTCGGAGGTATACTTGTTGGCGAAGCCGCACGTCAAGTGTTCAGCGATCTTCTGCGCCCAGTTGCGACGTTCTGATGCGCTGGCACAGCTGAATAGGATTTTGCGAGGTGAACTCCTCATGCCCCCAGACGAAACCATCAACTCGAAGCAGTAAGAGTTGCTTGTTGTGCTATGACCAATTGAAAGAAAAAATAAAATATAAATGAGCTTAATCCATAATTTCAATTTAAATCTCTTACACTATTTTATTAGGAATTGGGTTAGTATACTAACCCCCCAATTTATATAATAAATCATTAATTTAAAAATAATATTAGTTTGAGCAAATGATATTCTTTAAATATTCATGACAGTTATTGTAAATTATTTCATTCATTCTTGGCATGTGCCTGTTGTAAGTACTTTACTGTGTACATGGTAAATGTTTACTGCTGATAGTATCATAAAGATAATCTTCATAACATTACTAGTATGCAACCATACATTATTGCAATAAATAAACAAAGAGGTACACTGTGAGGTACACAGTTGGTGTCACACTGAGGAAACCATGTTAATTAAGGCAAATGCAAACTGTTATCCTTATCACGCTGGGTTTAAAAAAAAGAACCTATTATTATTTAATTTACATCGAAATTCCAAAAAAAAACTTTTAAAACATTTATTTGCTTACCTAGAAGACAAAGGTAGTACAATCTGCACAGAGTAAATATTATCCAATGTATACGCTTCTTTCAATACAGAGTTTGTAGGGTCCGAGTAGCACATTAACTTTTGATCCGAAAGCACGCAATAACGGGTTTGTGAGTTCTTGAACAAGTCCTCAACAACTCCTGACACAATCCTTGTCAGCAACCCACTGAAGTATGGCACTGGTAATGAGTTAACTGGAGGACGCTCTACACATTCTACTTTCTGCGTCACTATCTTCGATGTCCTATTTAGTTTCTCAAATTTAAGCATATGAGAGAATTTTTGCATTACTGAATTTGTTGATTTATTATCATCTTCTGTAACTGAACTAATTGATTTTGTCTCTGTGTCTGTTGTGACAAACCAGTTAGAATTTCTATCTTTATCAACAACATTCAATTTTGTTGTTGGTTTTGTTTCATTGAAGAGACTGTCTGACCGTTCTGGTGGGGTTGGGGGATTAAAATATTCACTTTCATAAAACTCAAAGCTGTCATCTGTATTGTCTGAAGCTACTATTGTGCCATATGTGTCACCGATTAAGAAGGATTCTAGTAATAATAATTCATTGCTCACACCATCATACTTCTTTGCTGATGTACTTGATTGCAACGGGTCAAACTCATATATTGTGCTTTTACTGGGCCTCGGTAGATCTGCATGAATAGGGACCGGTTCTTTGGCTGGAATTGACCTTGCTGTGTTGTTGCCAGCTGACTGAAATGGTAGTGTCCAGTTTTCATACATAGAGTTCTGCCGCATTACCTCCATAGATGCAACACTTTCTCTCTTCTTTCTCCTCTCTGGGATGTCTGGACTGGATCCAACTGATGTGGAACTCATGGAACTAACTATACTGTTAGTTCTAGACGGTTTTGGTATGTCATATGTCATCTGTTCAGTTTCTAAAGTTAAACTAGAAGCATTCTGTTCTAATTCCCTGCTCATGTCATAGGAGAAACTGCTAACAGAATCAGTATTGTCTGAATTACTAGAAAACAAAGACAAATCATCAAAATTTGATGTATTCAGATGCAAGTTAGGATGATCTTGATTGATCTGTGCACCAACCACATCATTGTGAAACCTCTTTTGTTCCAAAAGTGGTGAATTGAATTGTATATTGTCAAACAAACTCACATCAACAGCTGGCATGGAAACACATCTTTGTGGGTCAGTGTCATCAGGACTATCTGGTTTTTTTGTTCTTCTTAGCCTAAGACCAGCTGTTCTGGTTCCTTCTATTACAGACTTTGTCACTGAGTGTCGCACAGCTCGAGACGTTGTCAGAGTTTTCTCTAAAGTATCTTTAGCAAACCTTGAACCGTCCTGGATGGACCTTTCTAACTTTTCGTTGGCAGTTTTTGCAGAATTACTCACTTTCAACGCTACATCCTCGGATAGCTGCTTAGAAACTGTACTTATCGACTTGAGTATGTCGGAGGCTGAAACTCGGTCAGCCGGCTGCGGCAACTTGGTGCGCGGGACAGGAACAGGACGGGTCACCGACTCGCTAGGAGGCAAGAACGCACTCCTGGGCTTCGGCACCGGCGGCGAATCCATCACTTTGATTAAACGCGAGGCCACTATCACTAAATAACTATTTAAAAGCTGGAGATAACATTGTTAGAGTACTTTATACGCAACACAAACAAAAACTAGAATGACTCACTGAGAAATGAATTACACACATCACTGTGACCCGATTAAATAATTTGAGTGACAATGCGTTGCACATCCACATCCACAATTAGAGAAGCTGTCAGGAAATGTTTTAACGACGTCGATTGAATCTTACATAAATTAAACACTACGAATTTGTTTTTATAATCATCTGCACTCACACACAGCGCGACCGATAGTGATATAGTGTTGCCAGCTGTGAAATGTTTACTCAGTGCTGCACTGAGATCACAGACATTCTATATTAGATGCAAATATGCCACGATAAATCGATAATGCATGCGTTTCGGTCAACCTGTTGAGTCTATTCGACTACAACATAGTTGTAAGTTGATACTCCACACCAAATTAACCACATAAGTAAACTAATACAAAGAGTTGAAGTTTGTTTGTTTTCTTGGTTGATTAGTAATTTCTGGAAGTACTGACCTGATTACAAAAAATGTCACTGATAGCTGATAGTTTTGGACCTAGCTTGTAAGATGTCTGGCAATAACGAATAATTATAGTACCTATAATACAATATTTTGTGAAACATGCTTATATTTAAATACTTACTTGACCGTAAGTGTAACTCTTGAAAGTAAAGAACCTGTTGTAGAAAAGCGGTGTCGCCTAATATACAGGCATTGTTTGCTTACAAGAAGACTATTGTCTAAAATGCTAATTGTTACAATAAACTATTTTGTATTTGTATTTCTGTTGTACCTGAATAAGATCTTAACATTGAAGTAAGTTAAAGGTAAACATTAGATAGGTCTTTGTTTTGTACCTACATTAAAATCAGTATGGGCGAGAACGATAAGTTTGACTTATACGTACTGGTTTAAGTTTTTCGGACTAACTTATAATTATATTTTTATTAATGTACGTATTCATTTTCGAAGGGTTAAGTACATAATAACTCAATTGTATGCTTTATTAAATACACGTTACAAGATCAAGATTGTATCATTTTAAAACATGATGCCAAATTAAAAGACAATTAGCCTACTCAGACGCAACTATTATTCGGACTTTGGAAAAATACAAACAAACATACATACATTCTACGGTACACGTTATAACATAATAATACCTTAATCTTAACAAATTAAATTAATCGATGACGACTCACTTTTTTACAAAATATACCTGAGTATGTACTAAAATTATAATTTTGGCTTATACAACTTATTGCTATACAAATGTTGTCAGGCGTTCAGTTTACTTACATTGAATACAGCATAATTTTTATACTTAACATATTTACTTAAAGTAAAGAATAAAATTACTAATAATGATAAACTGTAAGTGCTGTACTTGTACATACATAATAATATGTATACCTACACATCTAACTGTCGCCTTTATATGTATTGTTCATGTCATGTAGGAAAAGCAGACAGATATTTATGAAAGGGTCAGAGCTCTTAATCTATATATCTACTGAGGATTATTGTTTATTAGCAATATTTAACAAACAGTAGGTTACCACTTATGGTTAGGGTACTTAGAAGTATTCGACAATTCTTTATTATTTACATATGAAATAAAATAAAGTATATTAATATACGCTTTTTAATTTCAATAATAATATATTATTTCACAGGTTTTAAATATACGAGATTATGAAGATATACAATGTATATTTTGAAATTATATAGCTATGACTTTTGTAGGTATATTTCGTAATGTACCGTGTTACCTACATATATCTGATTTAAACGTACTAGATGTGTATCCAACTTGCACATTTCAAATAAGACTCTTAAAAGTAGGTACATAATTACAAATTAAAAGTAAAAATTAAGATTGTAATGAAGTTAGCATTTTTTTTTAATAAAAGATTTATGGACCTTTACACATACAGACGTTTACTCATTAAAATAATGGTATCACTCAATACCTACTATATCATAAACCTTTGAACAGAAAACCATTTAATTAATTAATACGTCTACGGACAAATCAGAAATAAAAGCTTATAATAAGGCAGAATATTTTGCATAATTGCAATGTTTCTCATAAAGTATATTAATTTGTGTCCGAAGTCCCCTCCGCTCCCTATGCGGGAGGTTGTCGCGCTCGCCGGACGGCGAGTCGATACGGCAACGACGACGACTCCCGTCCGGCAGATTAGATTAGTCCCGAGCGTTATGTAGGGTAGGTGCTGGGTAGGGCAGGTGTAGGGTCTCGAGGGTAGGAGCTGTTCGAGTCCAAGACATAGTTTTTAGGGTTCCGTACAGAAAGGGTAAAGCGGGACTAAAACTTCGGTGTCCGTCCGTCTAACTGTTTGGAGTCAAGTATACCAGCGTAGTACTTGATCATTATTTTGTTGCAGAGTTATTTTAAAACTATGATATCTCAATAATTATATAAATACTGGTACTCAGCTGCATCCGGTTAGACTGGAAGCCGACCCCAACATAGTTGGGAAAAGGCTAGGCAGATGATGATATCTCAATAATTATATTAATTGAAATTAAATTATGTCAAGGGCAATTTTGTTCAAAATAAACAAATGAACATGAGATGAATAACATACATATAACATTTATTTGGATAAGGATGAGTCATGTTTATAAAAATACCGTCGTTAATAATGCATTATTTTGGAACAAAGATTACCATAAAAAAGGTTTAGTGAATCGTAAAATATAGACATATTATTACATTCGCGGATTTTTTTTAGAACTATGGAATAAGTACAATTCCGATATATATGATTTCAGCGTAACTTTAACCGATAACGCAGCGCACGCAACGGAAGCTTTCAAAACGATGTTCATTACCCCATTTTTGCATCATTTTTCATTGATGCACCGGTCCTTTTGGTTTTAGTGTGATGTTATATAACATATAATAACCTTAATTGATAAATGGATTCAAACCAGTAGTTCTTGAGATTAGCTCGATCAACCAAACAAACAAACTCTTCAGCTTACTTTACTTCTTTTATAGCATTTGAAAGAGATCCAAATAATGAAAAAAAAAAGTTTCTTGATCTAGCGAAGGCCTTAACCACCTTCCTTATTCTCATCCTCCTACGCAAAATTGAAAAAATAGGCATCCATGAAATTCCGCTGCAAGTCTTTCGTGATTAGACAATCAATAGAAAACAGATCGTAAAAATTAATGACGACTTAAGTCATGAAGAGTATATCTATTCCGGTGTACTCCAGGGCAGTGTGTTGGGTCCTACTCTGTTCCTAATTTACTTTAGTTACTTTACCAAAAAGACAAAGAATAACATTTGCTGATGATATGGTTACTGTTATACTCTAACATTTAAAACGTCAGTTAATCAGTCAGTTAGGTTTTTTTTTATCTGTAGATGTAGTAGATAGATAGAAACGTATAAGTAGGCTACGACTGTGCGTACCTACTGTGTACGAGTATTATGACCCTAAAAACAAATATTATTATTGTTATATTTCAAAATATGTAGTCATATTTTTAAGGGCACGAAAAGGATTTAGGTTTAAATAAAAAACGCATTGTTTTAATTTAGAAAACAAATTGTGTAACTTCAGATGTGGAGAAGTTCGAGCTCTTTAGTGAAATTGAATTTAAGACCGATGTTTATTGATCCACTACGCCTTTAGATATTATTGCTTCTCAACTTTTTTACATTCATTCGGATATTGTAATGTGCATAAAAGATGTTACCTTAGACATCCGATTTTTCGATCACTGGTAAACAAAACTGTAAGTATTCTATTTTCATCGCGCGCCGACTCGAGGGCACCACGTATCGATTGCACCCGGCGCGCTACATAGGCTAGAGCCGACCTTGATTTGCGCTGCTTTCTAGCCTCGACAGTAACGACAAACGAACTTTTAACTTTGACATCACTGAGGTAATATTTTATTTTCTCATCAGTTTTAGACATACATTTGTTTTTTCAAAATCCATGATGATGCTTTATTAGTTCATCAAATTTATGTAGGGCACATAGGTAACAAGGAAATAACTATGCACGTATAGATTGTCGCCCTGCACGGCGACAAATCAAGCTACACAGTGCCAGTATGAGCTCACCTTGCAGTGAATGGAACATTGGAAAGCCTATCCAATACGAGATCAGTTTATACTGAAAACGTATAACTTGATATCCCGCTTTGCTTTGTGAACGATATGTTGAGGATTAGTAGAAATTGTGGAACATTTTCCACTAAAGTGGTGCAACAGGTTCCGAGAACGCGGAGTAATAGTGGATATTGTGGGAAATCCTCTTAACTACTCAAAGAGCTCAAATGTAAGATATCTACTCCAAAATATTCTGAAAAAATGTGGGAATGACTTTTCAAAATAAATAAATTAAAATTAACGTGATGGCAAAATTTTGTTTCGACTGTGGTACTTATTTACTAATTAAATAATTAGACCAATTTTAGCTGTAATAATAAACACAATGTCATGACGACACGGTCGAATTATGTATAGTTAGTATAGTTTTACGAATCACAAGCACAAAGACTGCACGGCTGCACTGCCCGCTTGTCTTCGGAATGTTTTCCGCGCGGAACAAATATTTACACGACCTACAGATTCGGTTCGGTTCGATTCGGTTTCGGGGCTGGATAATTTTATTTATGAGTTTATAAGCTTGTAAATGCCCCCACTTTATAAGCGAAATGTCGAATGTGGGCCAATGATTATATTAAAAAAGGGTATGTAGTGCGCATCATACACATATTTATAATAAATACTTAGCCTAATATGTATTGATAATGGGCTGATACGTATTTCGGTGTCTCACTGCAGTGCAAAGGCCTCTTCTCATACTATACATGATCACTCTAGGACAAGGTGGTTTGGTGGTTTTTAGAAGTCCAAGTTGCCTCATGATGTTTGCCTTCACCGATGTCCTAAATAAACTAAGAAAGTACACATGAATTGACAAAATCACAGTAGGGCCGGTATCGAACAACACATTCCTTATAACACCGTTTCATACAAATAGATACAAAATCATATAATAGAATCATCTCCATTTCAATTAACAGATGACCATTAAAAAGGCAATTAAACAAATTTTGAACTATAAGCTAGACGCGTGGGGCGCGGGACGTCGCTCCCGTGTGTGGACAGCTTCAGACAACGCCAATTACCGTTGGCGCAAATTGTTCGCTACATTGCTTGCAGCGACTGGACATTTATAATTGTATCAGTCAGCTGGCGAGCGAGGGTTGGAGGTGTTGCCTGCAGTGGTCGCTAACTAGTTAATGCATGGGCTACGGATAATCCGTAAGTTAATCCTGGGCGAGCACTAGTTAGCACGTCGGACATTTGCAGTGCTTAAATAATTGAAAGCGGATTTACAGCCGTAATGTTTATAACATTGGACTTTAGGGGCATGCGGAGGGTGGGTAGTAAGGCAACATTATTGAAAATCGATGAAATGACAACGTGCATCGCTCCACTACTAAATATTAGTAAATCTACGCAAATGTGTGTGAGTGAGCTCAGTCAGAAAGTACCGACAAATCCCAATTTAATTGATACGGGGTGGTGCCACGGGCGGACGCAGTGACTCAGCTAATCGAATTAGCAACGCTTGCCGGGGATAAAACACGTTTAGTGTACAGTTTTTTTTGTTGATTTGGTTACAGGTTGTGCCAATTAGTATTTTGAAAACTCTTTCAGCAAAGCAACGGTACAGTTATTTTTTCAAATACGACGAATGTTTATTTAAAAAATAGCTGTTCTTGTCTTATGAAAATAAATTTCAGGTGCCATCTTAAAGAAATAATGTTCTTTTTTTTATTTAAAAAAAAGGCTCCCAGGTCTTAGATAAAAACCGTCTAGATACATAGGTAGTAGGTAGGTATCTAACTATAACTATAATATCTAACTGGTAATTAGTGAGTACTTAAACACGCGATTGTACTCATGATGACTAAGAACTTTTTATTTTTATTTGTCAAAAAGAAAGCTCGTTTTCCGTAAGGTTAATAGTCAAATGAAAAAAAAGTCCTTGGAAAAAACCTTAGAGATTTATTTGTAACAAGTAATAAGTAAGTAAATTCAATTACAGTTGTTTGTGTTGTTTTTCTGGTACTTAATATCTATTTCTATTTTATTAAGGTCAAAAAATTCGTCTCTTTATGAAAGTTGTTTGTTATCATGATTATTGAGCCCAATCATGTATGGTATCGGTTACTAATTAGGTACCAGTCAACCTATATTATCGGATTACAGGGCGACGCTATAAATGTAACAAACATCGTTAGAAGATTCTTAGAAATCCCTCGTCATTATTGTTACTTATGTTGAACTATGATTACTGTATTGATATCTTAGAAATCCAATACTAATTATCTATCTTGATAATATAATAAAGTCGAAGGGATTTTTTGTTTGTACGGTTTAAACGCGCTCTCTTTTGGTTTAATCTCTGGAACTAACAGTCGCATTGGTAAAAATCTTGTACTTGTATTTGATAGCCAGATTCATGAGGGATAGTATCGCGCTACCCTCGTTGGTCTAGTGGTCGTAAAGCGCGACTGCTGAGCACGAGGTCCTGGGTTCGATTCCCAGGTTGGGCAAAGTGTTATTGGGTTTTTCCATCAGGAATTTCTCATTAGCAGCCTCGGAGTCTCGATTTGCGCCCGGTTGATGGCAAAAAATATCAAACGGTCGATGTCGCGGGCAGAAGCTAGTTTATTATAACAAACATCAGACATTACATTCTATTATTTCATTTATATACGGCTAAAATATTATCCTCATAGGTATCCTCAACACAACAGCACGCTCCATACAAAACTAATCTAGTCAATCACAAACTAAACTTGATAAAGTTTAGTAGATAAAATAAGGCTACAGTTAGCCAGTTTCCCATCAAATAATTTAATTTCAAAATGACAATTAACTAAAAAATTACATTGATTTAATTCACATTTTTTAATAAAGTGCCTATATTGTGTTGCTTTTAATTTTTTTAGTTGTTTGTTTTTGTTAATTAATGACTAGGAGGTATAGACTACCTTTGTACGGAGCGCGCTGTCGGCAGTTACCTTGAGAAAAAAAAACAGTTATTTATTTTTGTTTTATTAGCTACGTGACACAGGATATTGTAACAATATATCGGGATTAATTAGCTAATAGGGGAAAAAAAAGAAACGTGTATGGAAACATGTTACTGGGGCCGACAAACGTATATTTTACCGCCCTATGGAACATCCTTTCCTCGTTATGAGGGCACTGAGAAAGGGCGCTATAATCCCACCCTTATACAACTCGACGGACAAGTCGTTCAAATCTGTTTTTGGAGACACCTCTAACAAGAGTTATTAACAAGCTACTTACCTGTAATTAAAAATATTAAAAAACACGTCTGCTAAAATTGCACATATATGTACTTTCTTTAGGTACTCGACAGTATTTTTTTATTTATTTTTTAAATCTGCGTGTCAAATTCTAGACGATAAACATAGACACCACCAGATTCATAAAAAAAAATTGAGGTTGGTATTAATTTACGTTTTAGAGTGACCACACCGGTTACTTTATTTTTTAGCCTATGTTATTTGGAACGATTCAAGGATTGTAACGATACCCCATACATCTAAATCGGTTCAGGCGTTAAAAAGTTATGGTGGAATAAAGAAACTCACATACATGCATTAACCCTAATTACACATAACAATCATTTTTTTGAGGCAGTCGTGTAAAAAAAAACTAAATGCTCAAGCTCAAGACTGAAGACTAAATAATAATAAAAGAACTGTAGTGACACTGTACTGCTATAATCTTATTGCTTTACCGATATACCTACGCATTATCTATATTTGGTATCTGTACGCAAAAGAAAGATTAGAAACTCATGCGTGAATTACCCTAAGAAGGCGGAGTAAGGTTGCTAAGTGTGGCTCTCATTCGACACTATTCATCCGACTGTAGTAGGCACATTGGATTGCGTGAAAAGGAACTTTTATAGAGCGAACTCATCCGAATAACTCAAGTGGAAATACGAAGATTCGCGCGGAAAATCGTTGTGTCCTGTTGTCGTTTTATCGTTTCACAGGACTGTACCTGAATAAAACAGAAACATGGTCTAGATTTTCCTTTGAACTTATTTGTACCTAACGGGGGGCACGGCAGTGCCCCCGTCAAGTGTCCTTTTTTTGAAAATAAAGGTAATCCCTTTTCCATTGAGCGTTTTCCTGGAACAAGGCAAAGCTTTGAACATAAAGTCGTTATGCGTTAGGCAGTCACGGGCACACACATTACAGCTGACGTCCTTTGACTCGGACTGCTCACTTTACTCATTTTATTTTGTGCCTGGTTTCGATTAATTAGTTTGGAATATGTAGCCTACTATAATTAAGTAATTAAAAATTTGCACATTATTTATACTTTCAAATATTACATCAATCTTTTACGTTTTATTCTCCATTCTTCCTGTAAATGCGATAAGGTTTGTGTTCTGAGTCCTACTTGAGAACCATCAGGTTATGAGAATTTTGAAGGTTAAAGTTCCAACTTCCAACTTTCTACAATATACGTACCGATGTCTTCTTACACCCCGTATCGATGGTATAAGGATCCATGTTTAAAATTGCGTCCGTGTGTTTGTATAAATGCGATTAATTACACGTTCTAAATGAAGTGTGTAAAAATTAAAATTATTTGTTATTTTAAAGTAAATATAACAACAACAAAATCTCGGGTATTAGCGCTCCGTAATTGAAGCCGGTAAGAAGTGTTATAATTATCTCATTTCACTAATGCAGTTTAAGTAGGTACTTGGGTCACTGGGTCACGGACAACTTCGATTATAACCTTGAAATTGAGAGGGAGCGCAGGGTTTTGTGTGTGCGTTGCAAGTGCAACATGCTGGCCCATAGATTTACACGTTGTAGTAAGCAAGTTATTTTGACATATTTTAAAGCTTAGGTCAATCCTTTTACACGTGGTCTATGGGTCAACTACACGCAGCGAGTATACGGGTCTCTGTGTGTTCAATATAACAACGCGTTTGGGGAGTTGTTTGGGTTGTCTTATTTTTACAGCGCGTCGACTATGTTTGCTGAGGCGCATGCTAATTGCTTCTATGCGACCACATTACGTCTAGTATTCTCCGAGGGATGGCGGCAAGTAGCACTGATATAATAATTAATATACGACTTTCATCAATTATATTACACCATGTGAAGTTTAATCACACGTAATACAACCGGTGGTAAGAGGCTTACTGATATTGTAAGCATAGAACTGCTCCTTTGGTTCATAACATCTCGCGTAAAACCTTCGCCATCGCCACCATCTATAAAATGCACAATGCTCAATCAATAAAATCACGAAACTCAGAAGCAGGTAGTTATGCAGTTTATTGAAACTTTAGGCCAACCAAAGGCGGTGAAGAGATAACATTGGCAGGTGCAAAAAAATTTACATGTGTAAATAATAAAAGAAGAGATTTAAAAATCTTTGAAAATAAATATCTAAATAAATAAAAACGTACACAAGTACTAAATAATTAAAATTCATGTATAAATTACTATACATAAACTCATATATACCATACATAATATAATATATAAGTATATCATATATACATACTCATAAATACATATCTTATAATAATAATAGAAAGGAAGTTTATGATAAAACACTTACTTCTGAAAATAAATTCGCAACTTCCGCTTGAAAACATATCGACTGGTGGTGGCTGATTTGCTATTGGGGTGGTTACACTCCCGCAATACAAATACCCACCCACTGCGTGAGCGTCCGATTTCTGTCTGGTACTCCATCAATTATTTGGACTTGTATGTTAAAATCACTAGGGTAGGTACTCACTAGATAATGAAGCATCCTTGCTTTATATTCATTATCATTGCGAGATGATAAATGCGAATTTGATGAAAATTGGCAAGGGGTAAGTTTGAACTCCAAGGACGGACATAGGCTTCTTTTTATTCCGACTTCGTCTGCGTCCGCGAGAACTGGCAAAAATATACCGTTGACGTAGGTACTACGTAAACTAGGGAAGATGGCAATTATTTCAACATAAGCTTTCTTTGTAATTCCATGAAACCGAATTCAAAGCAGCTCCTGTTTTTATTGCTATTTTAAGATTTTCTTCGAATAAGACTCGTGACTTACTCAAAATAGTTTCATAAAGCAAGAAAACCCACAAGCGCAACGTGTTGAAATTACTTGCCAACAAAATGTAATTTTCCCTAAGTCAGGAATAGAAACTGTTTGGCAATGTTTATGACTACCTACTGTTATTTTCACAATTTAACAGTCTTTAAATAAAACGATGCTAAAAATAGACGTAGAGCAGGTAGATCCATATTCTAATAAAATTTGTTCTTACATTACTGTCAACTGAAACCAAGCAAGCACTTAAATTAAACTTCATATAAAAATTGAAAAATTTTAACGCATTGAATTGCTTTTGAAATAACCCTGAAAAAGACGTTCATCTATCTCGTCCATAGATTAAAATAAGAAGAAGTTGCTTTCAATAAATTAATTTTATAGCTAACAGAAAACAAAGGAGAGAATTACCTAGAATAAGCGGATTCCCAAGAACTTAAGAGTACCGCCGATCGCGTTTATTAGCTGGAAAATAACTTAAGGAAAATTGTAAAGCAAATTCCTAACTACTTTACTGAACAAAATACGTGACTTATTTTTCGTACTTCATACTTGCGTCAAAAGAGAGTCTTAGAATTTTTTTAAAGCTAACTTTAGTAAATGTTTAATGATTTTAATTTTAAAATATACTTTATAATTATGAAATGAAAAAGTGTCGTGATTGCCAGAGATTAAGAGGTTGCAGGAGGTTGGGTTCGATACTGGAAAAGTACTCTGTACAATGTCACTTTTTCATTTTATACGTAGTTTTTAAGTTTTTCTTGGTTATTACTGATAAGGGTAAAGGAAATCATTGTGACCAAAACTGGATTTATAATTAATCATCATCTGCCATCATCTACCTAGCCTTTTCCCAACTACGTTGGGGTCGGCTTCCAGTCTAACCGGATGCAGCTGAATACCAGTATTTTACATGGAGCGACTGCCTATCTGACCTCCACAACCCAGTAACTGGGTAATATGATACCCCTAGGTAAGACTGGTTTGTCAGACTTTCGGGCTTCTGACGACCCGTAACGACTGTCAAAGATCCACGTATGACAGCCGGGACCAACGGCTTAACGTGCTTTCCGAGGCACGGAGGAGTCTCGGTGTGTAAAGATGGTCACCCATCCACAAACCAACCCCGGCAAGCGTAGCTTAACATGACGGATCGACCAGTGCGGCTGTTATTACTTAGCCACGAGCTCCTCGCTGGATTTATAATTAATATAAGTCTGAAATCGCCAATCCGCCTTGAGCAATGTGAAGAACAATTTTTTATTATTATTATAAAAATAATATCTGATTAGAAACTTGAAAAGCCACAAGGCATCATCACTATCAGTCGACGTCACCAAATGATCCCTATCAGCCGCACTGGCTGCGAGGGTGGCAACCAACCCTAGACATGTCAATTATCATTCATCGCCCTAGGGTGTCATCACTTTACGGTATGGGAGGGTGGATGTTGTGAAAAACAAAAAATGTGACTATTAACACATTATTATTAGCACTAAATAACATCAGATACTTGACTGCTTTGAGATCGATAGTACTCGTATGTTCAGTGGTTATTACTTATTACTAGACCGATTTTTAAAAACAAACTTTTATTTAAAATTGCTAAAAAGATTAAAATATTTTTTCCCTTTAAAACTTTTACTATCAATTACAATTTGACGTTAAAAAAGCTTGTCACGAGATTTAAGTACTCATTTTTACTTAATTTGAAATTTTTTAAATGTAAATTGATCAGATCAATTTATTTATTCTATTTGTTTATCTACACAGGTAAATCTCGCGACAAGGTTTTATATCATGTAAATTGTGACTCCCAGATATTCTTGCCCGCTATAATTATAATATAATAATAGGTAAAACAAAATGGTGTGGGGTACATTTATATAATACATTCCTGTAACTTTACTTTAGATTAACTGAAATATTTACTGCATAAGCTATGAAAGACAAGGAAACTTGCGCGGGCTTTTTGTTTCTCCGAATTATCAGTGCATGGAGGATCTAAGTAAGGTACTTAGGTACCCGACTCCAAAAAGGAGTTTTTTCATTTGTTATTTATGTAATAGAGTGGAAAATAAAGAAACCGATGGATATCTTCGATTGAAACTTCACTTAATTAATGAACTGTTTGGTATTTTCTTTTAAAATTAAATTCCATTTAAAAACATCAATCGGTTTTTAAGAAAACTTTAACTATATCTGATGACCCCGCATCCTATTACTTTTGTTGACTGTACGCCTTAATCCACGAACATCGAGTAAATGTAAATAAAACGAAATGAAAACATCACTTTGATTAAAAAAGTTCGTCTGTATGCAACTGATGTTTTCGTCAAAGGGATTTTGCGGTGAACGCCAAACACATATCGCATTAAATGTTTGCTTTTATGGGAAGCTGAACCAATAAACGCTGCACTGTAGGCAAAGTCGAGAAATTAAACTTTAGTTTTAGAAGTCGGCGGCAATTAATGATTTTGTTTATTGTTATGTACTGTGTGCAAGCCACCAAACAAACTTATGCACAATATTCTAGCAAATAAATAAGTTTGATTTGATCTAATTTGATTTCCCATCGATTTCCAAATCTGAAGTTATTTATTTTACTTTATAGTTTTTGATGACAATATTTCTATAGGACCAATTCGGTAGTATACCTACTCTCTTTTTTTCAAAATTTCAAATCAAAATATTTAAAATCGGTTTACTATTGACCGAGAAATATGTAAAAATACATAAAAAAAACATTCAGCTGAACTCAGAACCTTCTTCTTTTTGAAATCGTTTATAAAGTTGTTTACCACAATGGATTTTTATGCAGTTTTCATCAATACATAGAGTAGTTCAAGAAGAAGGTTTATACCTATAATATCTACATTGCACAAGTGCGAAGCTGGGGCGGGTCGCTAGGGCTGACTTTACAAGCCTAAGGCATTAAGTCCGCCTTTGTACTTTTGTTGCATAAAGTTCAAATAAATACAAGTGCGGGTTTCATCTCTTGAGCATTACCCACGAACAAAGTTTTGAAAGTGCAAACTTGTTGATTATATTAGCTGGTTTCCTTATAAAGTTTATGTGTCCGTTAACACTTTAAAAGTTAATTGACATTAGAATTTGTTACGCAACCCAGAAGCGTTATATTAATATAAGCGTTCTGATTGATAGATAACGTCAGCAACAAAAAACAATCAACATTTCAGATTTTTACTTTCCAATTATTGAGAACAATATCAATTCAATTCCTTAATGGTAAGGTTCTTCAGTAAGGTCAGGTGCGGAGTACTCGTAACTGGCGTGCTTGTATGACGAGATGTATGAACATAGATGAGGCGAAAGGAGTATGTAAGGATCGTAGCAGGGGCGTTCTATGGTTTCTGCCTACCCCCACGGGAAAAAAGGCGTGAGTTTATGTATGTATGTGTAATATAATTTGAAGTACGAAACTGATGTAAAATAAGGTTAAAACTCTTAGCTATTACCTGAAATGTTTAGAAGAAGAAGTGCACTATGTTATTTCGTATTTTACATTTAACGAAATGTAATATTATGTATATTATTATTATATTACCAGTGTTCATTGACTTGTCCGCACCACCTCTTCTAAACTTCCGGAAATCATGTTACGACCAATATTTTGTTTTGCGGAGGGAAACTTTCAGCTTATATACCTACTGTTACATAGGTTTGGCAGTCATGAGCTTATTTTTTAAATAGGAAGTGTGAAATTGACACCCAGTCAGTGACAGAAATGTTTAAATGGTATCATGTCTTATTTTATTTTATTTTTTTTTGTTGGTAAAAATCATCAAATGACTCCTACCGCCCTGCGTGGGGCGGAAGGGAGGAATGCATGGCATATGATAAAGATGTGATAACGAGGAAAGAATACATGAGACCAGGAGAGATGTAGGAAGTAAATATATTTAGGTATGTTGATGGGTAGAGGGGAGAGAAAACTAGACCAAAGATAAGATGGATTGATTATGTGAGTGATGATGTGGAAGGAAGGCTGAGGTCACAGAGGAAAATAAAAGTAAAAAGCTTATTGCGCTGATCCTAAGTCCGAGGACACTTTAACGGCGCCGGCGGCACGCTACCACCATACCCCGACCAAAACCTTGTTTTTAGTCGTTTTTCAAAGGCTATTATCTCATTAATTCAGGGAATTAAATGACATCTAAAAGCACTTATTAATGTTTGTTAAGTTATCATCACATAGCACTCTAATTTTGTTAAATACATTTAAGACCTCCTTGCAAAATAATGACTAAAATTATTGATTATATGCTTCTTTTGCTTAATGCAACGTGCTATTAATTTGTAAATTGCACTTATCATTAGATAATTAAAAAATGTAAATGAATGATATACGTTAAATTTTATTTAACAAGCTTGTCTTGTTTTTTATATTAAAATAATTTCGAAAAATTGCGTGGAAAACAGAAAGAGAAGAAAGAGATGAGATGAGAAAGTGGCGTGCGTCAAAAAGAGAACGAATATTCAAGGTCATTTGGTCAGGGAAGCGCCTTAATCGGTACGGGTGCCTGTGCGATTACAGGTAAATGAGACATTTCAGTTTTTATTCTGGGGTGACAACACATCTGCAGTGCCTCTGGTATTGAAGATAACTAAAGGCAGCAGTGATTACACCAGGTGGGCTGTCGGGTTGTTTGAAATCCAATGGCATAAAAAAGTGATTTGTGCCAACAACGGCAGGCAGTACAAGAACGTTGAAGGTTGAAGGATTAGGTAGAATATCGTTACCAAAATTAAAGACCACTTACGTCTGACAAACAGGATTGTTTTGAATCCGCTATCTTACTGATCCCACGTTAAGCCTACCAGAGTTTAACAAAAGCTTAAGAAAATAAGTAAGTATTTTTTACAAAGAACGGTTCACAATATTGATAATTTTGACGTAAAGTAGACGGGCAAAATGTGCCCCAGATCTGTACAGGAATGAAAGTATTACAATTACATTTATGATATAAATAAAGAATATTAATTACCAATTTACATCTCAAAGCGAGGTAAAAAAAAATACATAACTAACTAACGACAAAGAAAAAGAAAGAATGCTATTCTTTCTTTTTCTTTGTCGTGTGGGCAGTAAGGTCTTAGAACCCTAAACACCCTAATGGTGCCGATTCCCTTGGTCGCAAACTAACCTAAAATTAGACTATTTCCATCTTTTTCTGTCCAATAAAATAAGAAAGAGACTAATGTAAATAAGAGCTGTCAAATTTAGTCAATCTGAAATATCCATACAGTTATAGTTGACATTTTAAAACGTATGGACTAAAAATATGGAAAAGTTCAAGTCAAAACTAATTTGACATCGCTAACTTAATTCTTTAATGTCACGGAATGTCACCGTCCTTTCCTTTCGCTGTATGTTAGTAAGAGATGTCAATTCTATAAATTTAGTCTAGTTTGTGAACAAGGGAATCGGCACCAATGTCAGAGTTTCTAAATCGCCTGAAGTGCCTCTGACATGGTTTGAGTGGAACGGTAAGTCCAGGTTTCCTCACGATGTTTTCCTTCATCGATGCCAGTGATGTCCAAGATAAACTTTAGAAAGTACATATAAATTGAAAAAAGTTATGGTGGAATAAAGAATCTCACATACATACATACATACATACATTAACCCTGAACATATAACACGCCTTTTTTTGTGGCAGTCGTGTAATTACTGGCAAATGCAAAGTCTAATAATTTATTTCAAATATACATTTAAAAGACACTTTCGACTGTTACAAGAAAATGGCAAAGAAAACCTAGTCCGGTTTTAATAGGTTTTAGAAATTCACCTTTATTCTACATCAGGCTTTAAAATGTCAACAGTAGCTAAATAAATAATATACATTATGTCATAATGTAAACATTAATAATAATCATGCATTGTCATTGAGACCGGACCAGTGTGTAAAATTTCATGTCCCTACTGTTAACCGTTGAGGAGTTCCCTCATCTGGAGCCAATCCTGGCAGCAGCATCACGTCATGATTATCATAATCATGCATTGTCATCAAAACCAAACGTGTGTGCCAAATTTCAGCTCGATAGCTTTAGTAGAAGTGGATGAAATATTGATTGCAGAATTCCAGGACATACCTACATAATACATACATACAGGTGAAGTTAAATAAAAGCTTTTAATAAAAAGGAGGAAACAACTTTACTAACAGACAGACTATTTTTAAAAGAATTTCCATTAATGCCTACCAGTAGAATTATATGGAAAAGGATTCCACTCTTCCTCACCAGAGAGGAGATTTAAGGAGAGTGGAATAGCTCAATATTATGCTCTTCTGAGCATGAAATTTGAATTTCGATACAAGAACATATATCTATCTATTTTCACAAAATCTTGGTAGGTACAGTTGGCATCGAAAATAGCAGGACGAATAGACTGCTCAAAATAATACAAAAAAAGAAACAAACTTCACCTTATTTAGATAATATTCTCATCAAAATAACAGTTATCGTGTGCTGTGTCCATTCTGAAGGATCCTTATATCCAAGGACATATAGTTTATTTTTCTTATGTCGTTTAGAACAGTT
Organism: Hoplodrina ambigua; assembly: GCA_949774945.1. Classification (NCBI taxonomy): domain Eukaryota; kingdom Metazoa; phylum Arthropoda; class Insecta; order Lepidoptera; family Noctuidae; genus Hoplodrina; species Hoplodrina ambigua. The sequence goes on from OX458963.1 coordinate 5,969,066, forward strand.
TTCGTAGCCTATTTTTCCATATATTTTTGATGCTAACTATACTTACGCACACCTTGAAGCACATTATATACATGTTTGTTATATTCTTTCATATAGTTGTATATAATACGTTAATTCGTATATAATACGTGTGGAGCGATGCTTCTAGAACATTTTACCAGGCTATTTCAATATAGGACTATATGTACTCTTAGACCTATACTATAGAATCCGGTTTGTAACTTCAGAAATTAAATAATTTATATAGCACGGGTACAGTATACTCACACAGTGGCAGAGTGGGTGGTGATACGCCCCTCGCGTGTTACCTCGCGCATGCGTTGGAGATTTACCCGGGCGATGAGACTTCTTCTAACTTTCCAGTCACCTTCGGCCCTGCACACTGAACGGTTCTTTGTTACCAGTAGTGCAAGTTTTAAGTGCTAACTTCCTCAACTTACTTCTACCTTCAAGCTCCCGAGCACCTCAAATATCTAAATATGTCAAACCACCCAGAACGTAAGTACCGCTAATACATTTCCAGAGATGTTTAAGAAATGAAAATTAAGTTTGAATCTGGCGTAACATCATTAAGTTGACTTTCGAGTTTGATAAAATAATTTTCGACTGCCTCATTGGTCTGGTGGGCGCAAGCTGCCTCGTTGGTCTAGTGGTCACTAAGCACGACCTGGGAATCGTACCCAAGACCTTTTTGAGTGAGATTGAGTTTTTCCATCAGTAATTTCACAGCAACTGTCTCGGAGTCTCGATTTGTGCCCGGATGATGGCAATAGGCTCGCCCTCTATTAAATGGGATTTAAACATAACGAGTACACTTCTGCCTATTCCTTCGGGGATTTACAGGCGTAATGTTATGTTTATTTAACAATTTTCTATCAAATTGCAAAGATATACAATATTAGGTCTGATATAGAGAATTGCGTAAAAAGTTACCGGTGACTTTTAAAATAATTTTGTAAGTCAGAAAGTACTCTCTTGTCAAGATTCAAGACTTAATTTTCTGCTGTGTCCTTTATAGCTTTAGATTCCTGCAGCGCCTGGTGATGGGGAAGAGAAGCAACCGCGACTTTCTGCTCAAGTTGTCTATGGTTAAGGTTCAAATTAGGAATCCGCAATTTAATTATTTCGTAAGATTTTTGATGATATTTTAACGAATTAAATGTTAAACTTTTATTTAAGGCCTGTAAAATTGTAAAATACAAACGCGGGTTATTAGTTTGAGCCTTAGTTATTACTTATTGTTTTTCATTTTGATTAGAAGCTAGAAGGTGGACATCAGGGCAGCAAATCACTACTATTTTATTTTATTATTTTGTAAATAACATAACGGATGCGTATCATTTACGAATTTTGAGGTTTAGTTCATTCTTTCCCAAATCAATCAATCATTTATTGCGTTCCATAATGTACATTAATGGTCTTATAGATATAAAAGTACAGAATCATATGGACCCTGCCGGCACACAGCAATTTAAACTTAAGAGAGAGGAAGAGAGAGGGCTAAATAGCAAGAACTTAATATCTAAAATCTTGTTAGTTCCTAGTTCGTAATAGGGTACATACATTGAGGGTAAACAAATGAAGACCTTTCTATCTTTTCTTATCTAACATTTCAAAACCTAATGAAATACGTAAATATCTAGCGGCGCAAGACTAAACGATTGACTGCCGCGGTTCGGTTCCCGCACAGTACAAATATTTGCAGGACCAACAGGTAGTTGTTTGGAGTCGGGCTGTTTGTGTATGTGAATATAATTGTTTTAAGCGCATACACGATTCACGAACAAATCCTAGTGTTTTTTTTTTAAGAAGAAAGAGTTGTTTCTTTCTTAATATATTATATATCAACATTTAGGTCATTATATTATATGTCTATTAAAATATTCGGCTGGCTTGCCATCAATCGGGCACAAAACTAGACTCTAGGTAGCTACAAAGAAATCATGATGGGAAAACCTAATACCTAAGTTAACCTAACACTTTTTTCGATCTGGGAATCGAATCCTGTAGCAATAATAGGTTTAAAACGTAGACGGTAGCGAAAACAGGGAGGAGGGAACCAAATTACGAATATAATATTATAAGAGGATTCTGTGAAGACGAGACTAAGTTTACGAGTTCTGCGAAGATCGGCGACCATCCTTCTTTATTCATGAACATTCGATAATAGATTTTATAAGCCTTTTTAGGGTTCCGTACCTCAAAAGGAAAAACCCCTACAGGATCACTTTGTTGTCCGTCCGTCCGACTGTAGGTATGTCTTTCTGCCAAGACCCTTTATCTTGGGAACGCGTGGTGGTATTGAGTTGAAATTAAAACGATATACTCAAGTTTTCAGCCTCTTGAAGCCGTGAATAAAACAAACTTCTAAGTTAACGTAAAAAAAAATTGAAATCAAAAATTGGGTATTTTTCGTGGACTGAGAACTATGAAATTTGGCTAGTAATACCGTCTTATACTATAAAAATGGGAAAAAATCTGAAATCTATACATTTGTAATTAAACCATAAAAAAGCAGTGTCTTTACACAAGGAACGGCAGTCCGAATTTTGAATTGAGTTGACCGTGTCATGTGAATTACTTATCGTATGAAAGGGTATCATTGGCACAAGCTTATCAGATTTTTTATTATTTTAATGAAGTTATTTCGATTTGTAACGATGAAATGGAAACAAAACATATTTGTACGGAACCCTCGGTGGAAGTTTGCTGGACGGTTGCTTGTTGAAATATAGTCAATTTTGTATCGGATTTTATCAGATCCTGACGGGTGCCAATATTCATCCTCATTATATCAGCCGTAGGACGTCCACTGCTGAACATAGACCTTCTTACAGATTTCTAATAGGACCGGATAATATTACTAAGTGATTAAAGAAAAATACATTACAATTAGGTACTAAAAAAGAAAAATATACCTATAGCAAAAGAATATTTTAATATTGGAACTTTGATGACACTGCCGAAGCGGAGCCGGAGGCCCGATCCACTCAATTGAAACACTATCTAAATTAATGTTTCAATTTATTTGTTTATCGTCTAGAATTTGAAAAGTAGATTTAAAAAATATTATATAACACTGTTAATAAAAAACTGAAGAGTAAACAAAGTACAAAAATGTGCAATTTTTGCTGTTGTGTTTTTTATTTTTTTCAATTATAGAAGCTTGTTGTTTCATGCGTAATTGTTTTCTATAATATGAAACATTTCTCTTCATCTCAAACGTTGATTCATTTGACACCAAAAATATTTAACGACTCTCCTTTTCTTTGGTTGCTTCCAATATTTAACTATTGTCTTATGTTTCGGACCATTTCACAATAAATTGTTTTGAAATTCTAATCTTAATTGTCCATTTAGATAAAAAATAAATGAACTGGACTGACCCGATTTACATTTTTTTCTCCATGTTCTGATTCCCTGGACCACGACAGTAATCTCATCATCGTCTCGATAGTTCTACTCAGTCTTATGCTCATTCTCTTTTTCATTAAGTAATAAAATAGTTCTATCTTCTAAAATATTAACATTTTCTTTTAAACCCTCCTCAATTGAGACCGCAACCTGTTGCTGCTCGCCGTTGTCTCCTGCTCGCTGGCTTCAATTGAAACTGAGCTCAAAAATTAACAACAGTGTCAGGTTGTTCGTTTTTGGTGTCGTTATGTGATCACTTTATGTCCGTGTTTCACAAAGGGGGTTTTTTCAATGCAACGTACTTAGGTTAAACGCAATATTGAATCTTGATATCGTGCACATAAAAGTCAGTCATTTTAACACGACTGCCCCAAAAAAGGAGTGTTATGTGTTTAGAGTTAATGTATGTATGTATGTGAGTTTCTTTATTCCACCATAACTTTTAAACGCCTGAACCGATTTAGATGTATGGGGTATCGTAAAAAATAAAAATAAAAAGAAACTGGTGTGGTCACTTTAAAACGTAAATTAATACCAGACTCAATTTTTTTTTAATGAATCTGGTCGTGAATGACTTCCTCGTCTTAGGTTCGATTACCAGGTCGGGCAGTGTTATTGGGTTTTCCATCGAGAATTTCTCAGTAGCAGCCTCGGAGTCTGGATTTGTGGGCGGTTGATGGCAATAGGCTCGCCCCCTATTACATGGGACTAAAAACATAACTGGCGAAATGTGAGTGTACTAATAGGTACACCTCTGCCTAACCCTTCGGGGATTACAGGGGTAATGTTATGTTATGAATCTGGTTTTGCCTATGTTTCCCATCTAGAATTTAACAAGTAATTTTAAAAAATTTATAATACGGTAGATAAAAACGTCGTAAAAAAACTGACAAGTAAACAAAGTACAAATATGTGCAATTTTTGCAGTCGTGTTTTTTAATTTTTTAACTATAGTAGCTTCTTAAATATAGGTATTTGACGGGTCAGCTTGATCCTAAGATAAAAAATATATACCTACATCGGATTAATTATAGGATTCTTAAAATACTATTTTCATACTGAGTCACCCTATATCCTCTAAAGAATTGGATCCTGCAGTAAAAAAGCTTATACAAATTTAAAAAAATATTTAGGTGTAACGTGTAGGTGTGTAGGTGTTTTAGTATATTTATCATTACACCTCCACGCATTACGGTTACGGTTTATTTTTAGCTTAATTTTCCTGTCAGTGACAACTCGAACAAACATTGTATCATGCGCTGCTCCCGCGATCACCAAAGTGTAACAAAGTACAGCATACTACTATAAGCTAAGCTAATGTGGCATATATTTTACTAGTGATCTGCCTTTGCTAATGAGCTTGCGACAATAACAAACACGAACATCATACCTTATCATTAATCTAAGTAAGTACTAACGTCTTAATGTATCTGAGAAATCAAGTTATACTGTAATAAAGTCACAAAGTATTACGTGCACATTGATGCAAAACAAAACGATGTAATACAGAGACAATACTAAGTTACACGAATTTGGTCTTCATAAATAAATAAAAAAAAACCCTAATCGCGTGACTTGAAATAGAATGTGTTCTCGTCGACGAATAGCTGGCGACGCAGCAGTCAGTGGGCGGGGCAGAACGCCAGCACTCAAACATAACCGACAATGTTCGCTCAACTCCCAGCCCTCATTGTTAGCTTGCGCGCGCGCATACAACGCGTCTATTTAGCACATAGCGCTACGGCACGCTGCGGCGTAGCCGTAGCACGATGTGTACTCTGTATTCTGTAATATGCTACGACAGCGAATTCATGTTTATAAGTTAAACCATTTGAATTAGACAATTACAAAGTACGTCATTTACAAAAGAAAAATATAGACTATGAATGCCTATGCCTCTTTCAAAAAATTGTTTCGTATGGAGAAAAATGGGAATTAAACTCCATTCTTACTCTTTAAAAAAAGTAGTTTTCACAGAAATTCAATAATTATAATATATAATTGTGAAAACGATGCTAATATGAAAACCACTATAAGTATTAAGTAGTTTAATGATACAAATGGAGCAATGAAAGTAAAATCAATATATTTATAGAATAGCGGTACCACATACTTAAGTATAATCCTAATTGTAACATAATCTATAATCCTAACATAACAAAAAACAATGACAGCGTGTGAGCTATAGATATCACCGAATGTAGAATTCATTTCGAAGTAAAACTAAATCAATAAATAAATAATTAACTTAGCAACCAGTGTGATTTAACTGTAAATTATTCTATGAAGCATGTTTCCAAGCATGTTTTTTTTAATCTTTAAGCTTAAAATGTGTACTTTAGTTATATTTTATAAATTTTCTCGTAGGTACACATAAAAGAGGTATGCAGATAATCGAAAAAATAGTTGAATAAAAAGATGAATATTTTCGCTCCCGTACATAATATTTTAAATAAAATATATTATTCATATTTTTAATTAAAGGATTACTTATTTCAGTATGAACGCGTAAAACCCGTATTCTGTTAATAAATAATCCAAGATCACTCTTGGAAAAATTAAAACAAAAACAAACGCAGAATCCGTCTTGAAATTAAATTAAATTTAAAGAGGAAACGTACAAAAACATAAATTTCGCGCACGTGCTAATCAGCTAACCAAAACTTGAATAATGTCACAAATGAATGTGACAGTCAACTATTTTGGCACTACTGCGACCTTTAAAATTGAAATCTTAGGTTTAACCTGCTGAGCTTACAAACTTTCGATCTGCGCATCTGAGTCTTCCTTTGGACTTGTCTGTCTTTGTTGAATAACATAATTATAGATCTATATGCCATACGCAGCACGTGTCGCATCACGCTGCAGTGTGGCCAAGCTACTTGCACGCGCCAGCATAACACGACGGTGAATATTGTAATACACTACTATTCTACTTAGAAGTAAAATTATTTTAAAATGTCAAATAACTTTTTAAATTTTTAACAAACCCATATTTTTAATTTTACGAAGGTTTATCATGTTTTATTTCACGAGGGTGTGTATAATAGGGGTTACTTCTGTCAAAACGAACCTGCTCATGTCAATATTTTTCAAAATAGTTGTAATGATTTTAATTATTTTATGATGTTTGATTAAAAGTCTATAAGATGTTACGCGAGCTTCTACGTTTCAACTTTACAGATGTATGTAAAAGAACCTTAACGAAGCTGAAAGTTACATATTCTTGATATTCTTCCCATCAAATTAAACAATAAACAAATACATTTTATTCATTGCATCTGGGCCTCGTGTTACTACTTACTGGCTGGTCAAATAATTAAGAATACTGAACAATATTTTATTTTATTCAAAAAGTAGAGAACACTCATTGGCTAGATCACTTTTCGTGTAATTTTGGCGCCTTGGAGTGCTGTAACAGTCGAAACCGAAATCTTCATATAAAGACAATAGAAAAAAATAACTCTTGCGGTAAATCTACTACGAAAGTAAAAATACTCAATAATCAATGTCTTTATTAAATATTACCCATTACAAACAAACAAACAAACAAAAATACAAATTCCTCTTTATAATAGTACAGAAAACTTCGTGAGATAAATAGGTCGTTTAAAAAAATTGCTGGACTTCAAAGGACTTCAAATATTTCACCTGTATACCTAAGAGCTCTTACACACGAGCGGCATGTTGCAAACGGCAGAGGTAAAGTCTGCAGCCGTCGACTTTTCCACTTCGAAGCGCAGCGGCAGCCGTCGTCAGCTCTCTTAGAATAGAAGTCAGTCACAAAATAGATTCCGTTATTGTTTTTCTGCGACGACGCCGACCAAAACGAAAAATAAAAACATATTCAGCGTGCATTCAAAAAAATAATGAATAGAGATTAAGATGGGCATTATTTTACTCTATTACCACATTTACGAGATATATTTAGATTTAGATTTTCGAATATCCATTGCTTCTTTTGATGAGCTTACGGCTAATTTAAAAAGTTCAATATTTCGCTAAGATACCATAATGCCGAAAAGCATTATAGCTGAGCATAGGCTAATACAAGCATTTTTCTCTAATGCGCCCGTATTAAATTTATTTTTGGAGCATGATTTCTCACACATGGGCTTGCGCCGGCAACCGTGCAGTCACTAGTTGTGTGCACCAGCTACTAGTGGAAGAATATTGTGAATATGTTTATTGACAACCTCCAATTTACGTTGAAATGATCGAAAATATAAGTAGGCTATTCTACTACTGCTGAAAAATAGTTTTATATTATTTGTTATTGCATAAAATGCAAACCATTTTAATATTTCCTGGAGATCTGTCGTATAAGTATACGGATAAAATCAATGTTAAAGTTTGAATTGAAAAATTACGCGCCATAACGCAATTTTTGCTATGGCGCCTGGTTGCTCTGACAGATGACGTCACACATAAGTAAACAACAAACTGTTTTTGAACAAATTGAAAACTGCTATCTTAAATAAGTAGAAAATAGGTACTTCCGCTGCCGTTTTTACATTTTTAAGTTCCGCTGCATAAAAATCTGTATTATTTCTAAAAAATTGTCCAACCATAGAAAATTGTCATACCATCTACTTTGGGTAAGTTACTGCTGTCAGCTTGCACAAAATTTCTCTCCATTTTATGCACAGAACTTTAAATAAACAAAACTTTAATAGGACGGCTGGGAAATAACATAATAAAATAGATCGCACGATAAATATAAAGAAAAACAGAAAGCATGCACTGAATCTAATGTTTACTTCTGTGTGAATCGTCATCAGAGTTGCAACCAATCACAGAGCGTTTTCAAACATGTGATTAAACCACAAAAAAAAACATTTATGTTTTTTATACAGAAAATGACCTTATTTTTTCAGAACATCAATAAAATATGCTTTTTACATTACATTTTATTAGGATGACAACAAATTGTTCCATATTTTAAACACAGTCAAATAGCCTATAGTAGAACGCGCGGGTAACGGAGTTTTAATTCGCAACGTAGTAGAAAGTAGTATTTGGAATACAAAAATATCTATACTCTAAAGACGTGCTGCCGATTATTTGGACATTTCAGAACAACAATGATCCTAAACATACTGCACGCACCGTTAGAGAAATCCGCACATCGAAATCAGTTTCTGTCTTAGACTGGTCAGCTAACAACTGACTGACTGACAAAGACTGACTGACTGTTCAAAGATGTTTAATTGGATTTACCCAATGGAACATTTTTGGAGCGAAGCAAAGTGTATCAAATCGCCAGTTTGGCAATTGAATAGAGCTGTAGAACTTTTCTTAGAAGAATGTAACTCTCTCTCTCTCTCTCTGTAAAGCCGTGGACATGCCACTAAGTACATATTATTTTTTATTAAAATGTATTAATTTGAGATGTGCATTTTTTCTTATTTTAATTTATTAAGTCTAAGTTTCATCAAAACCAATTATATAAAAAGTTTAATAATAGTTCTTAATTATTATTTGTCCAGCTTCATTTATATTTGAGTTTGTTATTATGCTATATACTACTCTATTACAAATTCAGATTGCTGTATTTATGTGGGTACTTCATAACAAAACTAATTTAATCTAAGAAAAAACACAATACTCCATAATAATTATATTATCATGATTTATATGATAAAATCTGGAACTATAAGTCGTTCTTAATTATATGACCACCACTGTATATACAAGAGAACAAAACTAATAACCAAGAATCTAATATTCAATAATGGAAACTAAACTTTCTATACATAGATACGCATCGTTATGTTGTTATCTGTTCGCTGTCTTATACTTTTTTACATTTGTATTGTTTAGATGTTGGGTCTACATCTGACGAAGTGCATAACATTGTTAGAAGAGGGATAATTTCGACTGACAACAACGACACCACCGATGATGTCTGTAGGTTTCTCAACCTAATGCCGCCTGCTCAAAGACGCGTCAATTCCGATGAACGACATAACACGCAAGAACCCACGAGTACAACGGAAAACGAAAACACCGAGTTAAACAATGTGGATAAGGATCCATATGAATCGGAGCCGGTGCCGGCCGGTCCCTCATGGGCAAAGCCCAGCGAAGTGGATTCGCTGGATTCAGCGATAATATACAGAGGACCTTACAGTAAGCACGAAATTATATCTTTAAACGCCTGATTTGAACTGAACATAGTAACACACTGATAAATGTGTCATTCTCTGATGTCTGTGATCGTACACGCGGTAGCGTGTCAAGCCAAGTTCAAGCTAACAGAACTGGCGAGCAGCACCGTGTGTAGTATTATACGAACCAATTGGCACCATTTGGCGCCGCTTTTGATCCAACCCCTCATAACTCAAAGAAATAGTCTTTCTTAAAATGTTCTCTATTAAAATATATATTGAGACATGCGAGATACATATATTAAGAGCGAAAAGCATTCCACTGCCCTGCAAGTTTTGTATTACCTAGGTATTTCATTTCAAAAATAATAATAGTTCCACGGCGCTCCAACATAAAATAAGTAGAGTCAGCATAAAAGTCAAACCATAAAAAAATAATTAAACAGCATCTCTGACAATCACATCTTTATTTTATATCTTCTTATTTTTGACTGCCTCGTTGGTCTGGTGGTCGTAAGCGCGACTGCTGTGCGTGAGGTCTTGGGTTCGATTCCCAGGTCGGGCAAAGTGTTATTGGGCTTTTCCATCAGGAATTTCTCAGTAGCAGCCTCGGAGTCTGGATTTGTGCCCGGTTGATGGCAATAGGCTCGCCCCCTATTACATGGGACTAAAAACATAACTGGCGAAATGTGGGTGTACTAATGGGTACACCTCTGCCTAACCCTTCGGGGATTACAGGCGTGATGTTATGATGTTATGTTAAAATCCCTATAAACGGGTACATATCAGAATACCTATTGAAAATTAAAATATCGAAAATCAAAATGTCGAAAATCAAAATTCAAATGCTTATGAATGATCGAATGATCATATAATCGAAGTTCAATATATCAAAAATCATATTATCGAAAATCAAAATATCGAATGTTCAAAATATCGAACTTTTGAAAACGCTTACAAAAGATGGTGTCGCATGGAGAAGAATGGGCAAGAAACTCCATACAGTAAGTAAGTAGTGTATGGTACAGACGCAAGTTGTAAAAGGCGCCACACGGCAAATACGTTATCACGAAAAACAAAAATTCGATATTTTGAACATTCGATATTTTGCATGCTTACATGCTTTGTATTTTGTTTAGGTGGCCGGCATCAGCTCATTGGGAACGTTATTGAAGCCAACGAGCTAGTGATGCGCCGCCGCCGAGCCAATAGTAAGTAAAGTAATTCCTGTAAATGGTGTTTCAGTTGCACCATTTTGTATTGGTAGATCCATACCCTTGCATTCCAATAAGGATAATTTGGCAAAAAACCGTATCCTAAGTTACAGGTCTCCTTGTTTAAGAGAGGGTTAAGTTTTGGTAAATATTAATATAAAAACATAAAATCATTTAAAAATATCTATACAAAAATAGGAGCACACCGGCATCGGCATTGGGAACAGGTTCCAAGCTACCGGTGGTCAGGGCTCCTAAGAAATGAATCTCTTAACAATACGCGCCGTGTCTAGGAGTACCGCTTTCCGAATCAAGCCCTTGATCCAACCGCCTAGCGTGAGCCTCGTTAGGTGTTAGTCGAGGCTCTTGTGGCTCCTGTTATGTCATCGGCCGTCACGTCTAGCGGCACAACGATTGTTGTACTCACATCCCACATGTCGCATTCTCGCGAGCCACGTCAAGATACTTCATTTGTTTATGTTTCTCAGCTTTCTCGAGGGTCTCGTCATGCGGGACTGATATATCCACAATCACTGCGCGACGCTCTAATCGAACTATCACCACTATGTCAGGCTTATCGGCAACAATAGCCCTGTCAGTGAAGATGGATCGATCCCAATACAATATGTCTATTTTCAAGAACTGGGTCGAGCACATACCTATAGTAGAGCACTTCCGATTACAAAAGACTGTATTTAAGAGCAAGCTGCTGGTGAATAATCCTGGCTACTAGGTTGTGTCTACTTTTCTACTCAAACCGGCCAATGAAGGCAAGACAGAGGTGAAAGCTCTGTTCTTCGTCAGTATTCACTGTAGCCGGCCAATAAACGCAAGCTAGAGATAAGGAACAACACTTCTTCTGAGAGATCAGATCCGTGGGGTCACTACTGCCCAACGGCGAGCCCCAAGCTGCTCGGCGGATGTATTATTATTATCGTTATAGAAACGAACTATATGCAGACGCTGCCTTCGGTACCTTACCTACCCCTATCTAAAAAAGGGCCCATTCGTCGAGTATCGACACTCGACACTAAACGGCTGGGCCTATAAGCGCATAAGTTCTATTCGCTTGTATGTAAGGCGATTAACACACGGCACCGCACGCCGGTCCGGCATGCGGTGATGCGGTCCTCATGTTACACTAGCTTCTATGAAATCCGCATGAACCTTGCACACGATCACCGCTCGACCGTGCGGTCGTGCGGTTCTCTCGCCACGTCCGCATCTCCGCGCGGAAGTCCGCGCGGTCGTGCGGTGCTTTACACACGGCTACTCTGTGCACACGGGGCGCCGCATTACCGTACGGATCATCGTGCAGGGTTCCCAATTTAGGGCTTTTATCCAAGCGTGTATTCGCTGTTGCTACCTATTGTGACAAATGGAACGCACACATAACAGTTTGTTCTCTATTCCGCCACCTTCCGGGATGTCATTATTTGCGCACTGCATTCAAAAATCATTTTTCCCCAATCTTACGCCAACTGACGCTTACTGAGTATTGAGTATTGAAATAATGTGTTCCCCAGAATTTACCCCGCAGTTTTAATTTCACCAAAAGTTCCCAAAAATGTTTCCCCAAATTGGGGAAAAATAAAACCCCAACCTGGACACCCAGAAAACAAAACAAAACCGGTAAAAAATAACTGGTTAAAACCAGAACTGATCAAAATCGATCTGAGCGGTCATGCGGTCGAACCGCATCACCGTGCGGATAACCGCATGGAAATCCGCTTCACCGCGACCGGATCCCGGAGCGGTGTGCGGTGCCGTGTGATAATCGCCTTTTATGTAACTATACGGTGACATGCGACACTTGATGATAGGTCACAGCTAAACAAGATTGCTATCTTGTTTACCTTCTTATCTGAATGCCTACAAACTGCACTCTCTATTTTCAAATTATCCGCCATGCCTAAACGGCGCAGGTGTGGCGATCCTCGCACCTCAGTCTATGTTTTAAAATGTCCAACACGCTTGACTCAGTAGTTAGTGCGAGGCCATTTCATTAAGAAAAAGCGCTGATACTTTTCACTGTTTACTTTTCTCATAATATTTATTTTTCCACAGACGAGGGAGAGGGAGCCCAGGGCACATCCAGCCCCAAATACTCTCCGTATGAAGTAAGTTACTTTATATAATTGAGGAGTATCTATCTATCTACTAAGTTTATGCATAGATTAGGTACTTTAACTATTTACATTGTAAACAATTATTGGTTGGCCAATAAAGGAAAAAAATTGAAGGGAGTTTTGCTATTTTTGGTAGTACTTATACCTAACATTGCAATTACATTTTTGTTCTGAATCATTCCTAAGACCCTTTTGGTTATAGACATAGTGAGAGCCAAAGTTCCTTAGTTTTTTTCACCGATTACCTTTACGAAAATAAAGGAATATTCATACAAAACTATAGCAGCTAAAGGTTTCTGATAGATATATAATATAATATACACGGCGTTTACTATAAAATATATATTGTCTCCCTGTTTTCTTGTTTCGGCTAATTTCCAAACGGGCTGGATCGATTTTGACGGGGCTTTTACAGGCATATAGCTCATGTTTAAAGGAGTAACTAAGGTTATCTTTATTTTAGAAAAAGAATTATAAAACCACACAAAAACATAAAACGGCGTGGTAAGCGAGAATTACGCGAGTGAAGTTGCGAGCATAAACTAGTCTATATACTCTATACTAATACATTTTAGAGTGTCTATTTGTAATGTTAAAATAACACCTTTTTACCAAATAAATTAAAAAAACACGGGACTCACACAAAAAAAAATGTTTTTTATTTTTAATAAGAATATGATGATATAAGAAGTAACTTTGGCTATTATAATTTTAGAAAAACAATTAGAGTTCAAAAACAGAACCCCGTGGCAATTGAGGAAGTCGCGTGCATAAGTTACAATTCCAGCAGAATTCCTTTCAAATCTTCAATCAAAGCAGAATTGGCAAACAGTATCACAAGTTTAAGTCTTAATAATAATAATTTAATTCGATTTAACAAATATAAGTAATCTTACCTAAAGACTCAGCTTGATATTGTTTTCTTTTTTAAAGCTGTAGATTTCTTCAAAATTGTATGTATTATTAATTTTTCAGTACAACCGTAACAATTCTCCTGGAGACAGATTACTGCAACGGTCCCTAAATGCTCACACGCCACATAGAGTCATTGAACTAGTTACTCAGGCCTCCACGATCACTTACCCTACCCCGACATATACGGCCAAACCTTGGCCTACACCTACATATCCTACGCCACCCAGCCCTACACTAGCCTACCCTCAACCTTTTCTCCAAAATCCTGCGGCGTCTCAACTGGTGCAGGCCTGGTGCAACACGTTTTTTCCGCACCACACCATGTTTAATTTCCAACCTTCAATGTTCATTCCGAGCATGCCACCTAACTTAGTACCTCTTATACGACACGAGAATGACAGGCCACTTAACAACTATCAACAAAGCACCACTTTGCTTCCTAATACTGACAAGCCTTTAGATCTCTCAGTGCCTACAAGGCCGCTTCCTACTTTAATTCCAATAACATCAAGTATATCACCTATAACCAAGGTATATTCTGGATCAGGGGGAACTCAAACTCCTAATCGTGGCTCGCCCCACACTCACGCCGTCACTTCAATATCATCCAATGTCGTTGGCGGTGCCCCTATCCAGTCCTCTGATCCATTCCATGTCCCATTTTACAACGAAAACCAAATGACCACCAACCAGAATGTAGCAAACACAGACTGCTCACTCCACTTGTCAAATCAGACAACACGACAACCTCAGCCATATCATCAAGGTCAGTGGTCACAGTCACGTGCTCCTGACCTGCTTGAACACCAGCAATACCAATTGTGGCCATTAGGCCACGAGATCGAAATACAATATTCTGTGGAAGTGGAGACCACTGACTATGATGATTGGTTGAACATGCGATCACCCGATCCAACTGTAGTTCGTGATGCGTCGAAGACCCCGGCTCCTATTCCCACTTCTACAGACACCATTGTTCCCGTACCTCCTTTAACATCAGCTACGCCCTCACTCACCACTCTACCACCTGAGGTAAGAAACAAATAAAAGTTCAGGGACTCTTTGTCACTTGCAATATTTTTGACCTAGTGTGACTGATCGACAAAGGTTGCTTTTAAGCTTTTACTATTCAGCCATTGAATTTTCACTTTTTCTGTTGCATTTTTTGTTTCTTGTTTGATATAGTTATCCTGAAAGTGTGATCCCGAAATTACTAAAAGTTAGTTTTAAGCGTAGAAACTTAGCTCGATAATTATCGTTCCAAGTTTTCTATCACTCAAAAAAATAAAACAAAAGAAGAGTGGCAATAGCCTCAAAGTGGATTCAAAAACTTTCACGGGCCCTCAGCTTCCCAAAACAATACAAATACCTGCTATTTTATACGACATTATTCGGTACAATTAAAACTCGAACGTGCGAAAGTATAAATATTTTTAGTGTTCAAGTGAAAGCTGATGAAAATGAATTTAAACGATTTTTTATCAAGTTTTCAAATACAATATGAGCTCTTTCACATTTTTCACGCCATCAGATTCTAATAGTCGTTGTTTTGTAAACGAGTAGGGTAAAGTTTTCTATTTTGCATATACATATTAATATGACTATGTACTGGCTGAAAACCAGTTCGTTTTTTACTTTTTTTATTGACCTAGAAGAATGGCCTAGGAGTCACCTAGAGGTGCGGGAAATTTTATTTATAAATATATTTTTGACATTTATAATTTTACGTAGGTACATATAAAAAACTAATAAAATTAATAAGCATTATTGTCTATAATTTTTTTTGATTATTAAAAAAAATAGTAAAACTTCGATTTTGGCATTAAGTCCGCCTTTGTACTTTTGTCGCATAAAGTTTAAATAAATAAATATATATTTTAAATCGAGTTTATAGCCTTTAGTTACGATATTGCCCGCGACTTTGCATGAAGTCGGGTTATCACGGGAATTTTTCAGTGCGGAACCCTAAGTCTATTTTTAAAAGTAGCTTAATTAGCCTGTCTATTCAACATTAGCTGTCGGTCCAGCGATTTCCTAGATAAACCGGAACAAACAGTCAGACCGACAAACTAGATTTCTAAAAAGAGAAAACGTGTAAACATTCTTATTTATATTGTAAAACCTGTTAATTTAACATCACAAACAGACATTTCATTTTATTTGTTTGTTTAAATGTTTTAGAGGTAATACGAGCTTATTAAATAAGACGGGTACTTTAGAAAAAATACTAAATAAATATAATTATTTCTTGAACAAAATAGACTATCGCTTCTTTAGACAATAATTTAGTGATAGGTTGTAAATGAGGCATGCTTGGAAGAGAGTTAAATTTTTAAATTTGGAGTTGTCGAGCTCATATTGCATTGAAAACTTGATAAAAGTTCGTTTTAATTCATTTTCATTAGCTAAAATATTGCTTGTTTTAACAGTTAAAGACTGTCGTCCTGCGTCATTGGTGTTTGTTGCTATAATATAAAATGGTGGATTAATCATAAAGTTTAATCCATCTAATATACTAATATTATAAAGAGGTAAACTTTGTGAGGTTGTAGGGGGTAATATCTGGATCTACTGAACCGATTTTGAAAATTACAGCCTTTCCCCACTCATGTATTATAATTTTACATTTCACTACACTTACACACATTCTACTAAAGGCTCACTTGTATACTGCGCCACCCTTGACATCGTCTTCTGTTGCAACCATTGTAACCTACGTATATACGTGTTTCATTAATGTGAGAATGCTGGTATCCATAACACAAGGTTAAACTTTCTTTGGATACCAGGGTTCATACAAAGATTGCTGATATTACTTTTTTTTTATATATCTATAATACGCTATTATTGTGTGTTATTACATTATTGTATAATTGCATGGTGTTGTTTGTAAGTGTCCGATTGTTCAACCATTTTTGTTCAATAAATCCAATTATTATTCAGTATTAAAAATCACGCGAACAAAATCGCGGTGAGAGTGCTAGTATGTAATATATTTCAATACTGTTGGTCTTACCTACCCCCTTTTTGACCAAGAGTCTTTTGTTCTAGATAAAAAGCTAATTGAACTCTGGTAATGGAATACCATTATATAATATACCATTACCTAATAAAGTATGTTGTGTACATTGTGCATTAAATAAATAAAAAAATAATAAGTATATTTTGTGACACAATCAAGTACAAAAGCATAATATCAAGTACACATCTGGATCTTTTTTAGTAACATTGTAAATTATCTGAATGTTAATATATGTATATATTGTCAACAGAAGCAGAAACCCGACCACAAGTAAATCGAAGATGGACAATTGAATTATTTACGTGAATATGTATGATTATGTAGAATTGTAATTACAAATAAAAACTCCTAGTAATTAATACTAACTTCGTTTTATTTATAACTGCAAAAGAAACACAATGGTACTTAACGTTTATAATTTACTCTATTTCATCTCTCGCGCTCTGGCGCACGATTTATGGTTTTTCAAATACTCAACTTACAGTAAATAAGATGGTTTTCACTTACAATCCACACATATTATTATTATTAAAATAATCCAACTAATAAATGTGTTTCTTCTTTCAACCCCTTTCACACATTGTTATAAATTCATTCATACGAAAATAAAATAAATAATTTATTTAATCATGAGTGGTTTTTTATTAATGATAGATGAGAGTAACATTAATTTTTATTTATCGTTTCTCTTCTTATATTAAAGTATAATTATAATTTCGTATCAATGAATTTATAACAATGTTCAATCCTCACAAGTTGATCATGTACTATTTATTGTAGCTAGTGTATCCCATGACAATTTCAAAAACCAAAAACATGGCTGGGACATATTGTTAATGTTTTATTCCGGAGTTCCGGAGCCAAAACTTCTATGGGTGGTGGGAATGGGTACCTAATTACGCAAAAACAATTGTATTTAAATACCTACAAAATCTATCGGATCTGTTACATCAATTTTTTAGTCAGTCGAAATTTCTTAACGCCAAATGAAATCTTATAAAATATACCGTTACCGAACTGTGGTATAACGTAATGTAAAAAGCATGGTTGCAAAATACGGCGCGTAGGTAAAGTATACTCTGGCAACATATGCCATGCCTAGTCCTTCCAGCAGTCGATGCAGTGATCTGTCTGGAGTCAGAGACTCAGAGACTTCCCGAAACCGCCATTTCCAGAGTCCACCTGCCTTACCCGAAACTTCAGGGGGCCGTACCTCCTCCCGGGCCAGTCTGCCAGTACCGGATCGCCTCCATGACGACGGTGACGCGACGACTCCATGAGGCCGGTAGGAACTAATTTACTCTCTTCTCAAAAACATACATTTCTAAATAAAAATAAAAACTTAAATTATATTGTAAGTTCTAGTTCAAACAAAGTCTTACATAACACTACATACATAAAAGAAAAAACATTTCTTTGTTCAATATTTAACAATGAATTATCGAGAGCACTGTATAAAATAGTCTACATTAAAATTAATACACAATTGTTATTATTTTCACCTTCTTCTTTATCGTGTGGGCAGTAAATTCTTACGACCCTACACACCAAAGAAGATTATTTTAACCAACAAATTATTTAATACTGTCGATATCCCACTAGAATCGTACTATAAAATGTTACAAATAAAAAAAATACATTTCTACGAATTTGTATAATATTATAAGCACTTCATAAAATGTATTGTGACATCAAGAATAGGTGATACGCCATTATTATAGTATTAAGTATTCTGACATAATATACACTAATATTATGCACTTATAGGCTACGACGTAGCCCGTAGGTGAAGGTGAAATATAAAAATAGTGGAATCATTTTTAACTCGATACTAAAGAGTTACTATGACATTACCTATTTTCTACTTCAAAGACTATAATAGCTCTGACCTGCTTGTCTTTTACACTGCGATACATTGCAGGTGACTTTATTGATTAAATCGAGTACTAAGACGTAGAAAAGACAAGACTACTTTTGTAGCGGCTACCTATCGCTTAATTTCAAGAACTATCGATCGCCTGAATAATAACGTACACGGCATAGTGATCTGCATCATTCATGCGACGCGACCAATTAGGTTAAAGATGGGTTTGTGTGTTGTAGGGGTATTTATTAAAAATACACCCTTTGTCTTTTAAATTTACTTTAAATTTTGAACTTTAAGTCCATGTCTTGTGCTATAAGTCTGTAACCGTAAGTAACGTAATACCTGTCCTTGTCATTTCTACGACAATGAAATGGAAATGTCAAATTTTTACATATTCTATTCTATTCTACTTAGTAGTTAGTAGGACTAGAATTTGGTACCTACTACATATTGGTGCCGATTCCCTTGGTCACAAACTAAACTAAAATTAGACAATTTCCATCTTTTTCTCTGCAATAAAATAAGAAAGAGACTAATGTAAATAAGAGCTGTCAAATTTAGTCAATCTGACACATCCATACAGTTATAGTTGACATATTAAAACGTATGGATTAAAAATACGGAGAAGTTCAAGGCAAAACTAATTTGACATCTCTAACTTAGTTCTTTAATGTCACGCAATGTCACCGTCCTTTCCTTTCGCTGTATGTTAGCAAAAGGTGTCAATTGTCTAAATTTAGTCTAATTTGTGAACAAGGGAATCGGCACCATTGTCAACTTATTACTTAACTGCTCCATACATTACCGCACTAGTGTGGTATGCATAATATTTATTACACAACATAAGTAAGTTCTACTTCAGTATTCTGCGGTGTTTTTATCGTAATTCTGCATATGTGGGGTAACCGAAGCAGGAGTCCGTTGAAATGAAATTATCATTAGGTTGCTGGATATTCATATAATTACCCAACCATAATCGTGATGTTACATGTTACATTAGAATAATTAAAGGACAGGCACACAATAGAAATAATCTATGATAAAAACAATTCGAGTGATCTACACTCATAATCAATATCTATCTGTAATGGCGGATGGCGTCCTTTTTTGCGTCCCACAGTGTTGCCACTTTTTAGTGATGCGATACGAACGCCACACCACCCCCCTACGGAGAACATAAAACACGGCGATGTTGCATGAAATAACAAATAATAATAATAATAGAAGTATCTTCACTAAACCAAAAAAAGAAAAAAAAATATTACATTGCACAAAAAACAACAAAAATAAGAAAATATAATCTAGACATATGTATTAACACTCTTAAATATAAAATATTGTTACATCAAATTAGTCAAAATTTTTAAATTTAACCCGTCTGCCTGAGCGTGTGGTATAGGGCTGCCTTACTGGCTGAACGGGTGAATAATTTTGTGTCGGCACTGGTTTAGCAGGCCGTTCACTCAAAGCAGGTTGTCGAGAAGTCAAAGTAGCTGGGACAGATTGTGGCTCTGTCCGAGACAACTGTTTATCGAAACAATCAATGAATGCCGGTTTTAATCTATCGACACTGACGACAACGCTGTTTCCTTTGACTAAGATGGTAAACGTCTTGCCATCACAAGAGCGCTTTATTACTTTAAAGGGTCCACTATATGGCGGTTGCAATGCACGTCGAATGGTGTCGTCTCTTAAGAAAACGTGTGACGCAGTTGACAGTTCTTTAAAAACGAATGTAGGGGATTCACCGTGTTGTGTCGCAGGTAATGGTCTTACTGCCGACATTTTCCGTTGCAATTGCACGACAAAATCAGTAGGATTTTCTAAGTTTCCTGATGATGGAAGGGAAACCAACATTTCCCCGGGAAGTCTTAGAGGCTCACCGTATAAATATTCCGCGGCTGAGGCTTCGAGATCCTCTTTGTAAGCCGATCTCATTCCTAAAAGCACCATCGGTAGTGATCTTACCCATGAATCATTGTGGCACATTAACGCTGCCTTTAGCTGCCGATGAACTCGTTCAATCATACCATTCGCACAAGGGTGGTAAGAAGTGGTTCTTAGACGCTTAGTGGCGAATTGAAGCAACAGACGGTTAAACAAGTCCGACTCAAATTGCGATCCCTGGTCCGTGGTAATAACCGACGGTACGCCGAAACGAGAAATCCATTCTCTAGTAAAGGTTTCAGCTACCTCCTCCGCGGTGATAGACCGCATAGGCCCGACTCCGGCCACCTGGAGACTCTATCTATAGCAGTCAAACAGTACCGGTACTCATTGCTTACAGGCAAGGGCCCGATAATATCAATGTGAATATGTCTGAAACGACCAGAAGGCAAGTCAAAATTACCAACAGGTGTAGAATTATGTCTTGATACCTTGCTGCGTTGACACGCTTCACAAGATCGAGACCAAGCTCGGCAGTCCTTTCTTATAGAGGGCCAAACAAAACGTTCTGCGACAAGACGCGTAGAAGCTTTAGCGCCGGGATGACTTAAATTATGTAACCTGTTGAAAGCGGCGCGGCGAAATGAAGGGGTCAAATAGGGACGCGGCTTGCCGGTAGAAACATCACAATAGACAGGATTGTCGTTACCAGTTGTGCAGATTTTAGTAAGCTTTAAATTGGTACCGCTTTGAAGTAAATCGGCGAGTTCCTGATCGGAGGCTTGATCCTCCGCGAGGCCTTTATAATCGTGCTCCAGAGAAATAGCGTCAATATCGATGCGGGACATAGCGTCAGCCACGACATTTTCTTCGCCTTTAACGTATTGAATATCTGTAGTAAATTGACTGATAAATGATAATTGGTTAAGCTGTGGCGGTGGCAGTTTGTCACGTCGCTGAGAAAAGGCATACAACAAGGGTTTATGATCCGTAAAGATCGTTGCGTGCTGGACTTCCAGGATATGCCGAAAATGTTGGACGCTCTCGTATACTGCTAGCAATTCTCTGTAATATGCCACTGCGCCTGCTGAGGGGTCAATTTCTTGCTAAAGAAGGAAAGCGGAAACCATTGGTTATTTACTTGTTGATGGAGACATGATCCAATATGAACGCCTGATGCATCTGTGAACAACCCAAGCTTGGCATTACCGACTGGGTGTTGTAATAGAGTGGCGTTAGATAGGCTCTTCTTGCAGTCTTCGAATTTTTTTAATAGCTCGGGTGTCCATGGAAATGGCTTTGCACCTTTGCTATTAGTCGCCACCAATGCCTCAATCAAGGGCGCCTGAAATTGTGCGGCACGGGGTACAAATCGACGGTAATAATTGAGCATGCCTAGAAATCGGCGCATACCTTGTACCGTTGCAGGAGGTGGGAAATCCAATAGAGACTGAATGCGTTCCCGAGGAGGTTGAGTTCCTTCGCTGCTGATGTTATAACCTAAAAATAAAACTTCGTTGACTCCCAACACACACTTGGACGGATTTATAACCACCCCGTAATCCTGAAAGCGTTTGAAAAGAATACGCAAGTGTTGAAGATGAGCGGCTTCATCCCTTGAAAAAACAAGAATATCATCGACATAAGGAAAACAAAATTCCAGACCCCGTGTGACCTCATCGATGAAACGCTGAAAGGTTTGTCCAGCATTTCTTAACCCGAACGTCATGAACGGAAATTCGAAAAGGCCAAACGGTGTCACTATAGCTGTTTTTGCAATGTCTTCTTCAAAGACCGGAATTTGATGATATGCCTTAATTAGATCTAAAGTGCTGAAAACCTTGGCGCCAGCGAGGTTGTGAGTAAAGTCATTGATGTGTCGAACCGGATATCGATCTGGCACAGTCCGAGCGTTCAAGGCGCGGTAGTCGCCGCACGGACGCCAAGTGTTGTCTTTTTTAATGGTCATGTGTAACGGAGAAGACCATGCGCTTTTAGATGGGCGTGCCGTCCCGCATCTTACCATTTCCTCAAATTCTCTTTTTGCAGAGATAAGTTTCTGCGGCGCTAGTCGTCGAGGGCGGCAGGTGACTGGGGGTCCATCTGTTGTTTTTATATAATGCACGGTGTCGTGTTTAATAACCCTAGGAAAACCGGGCGGTCGAGCAATATCTGGAAACTCAGATAAAAGTTCCGTAAAAATTGACTTACCTGAAACCACTGCACGTATACTGGGCTGGTTGGTGATGGCTGCCAAAACGGTTGATGTCAGTCCAGTAGTACCGTCGGCCAGTTTTATTATTACGGCAGTCAGGTAAGAGATGGTAATATGCCAAAAAATCAGAACCAATAATGGCTGTGCTGACGTCAGCTATTACGAACTGCCAGACAAAATCGCGGCGTAGACCTAAATTGAGCTTAAGGTTTATTGTGCCAAAAGTTTTGATACAGCTTCCATTTGCTGCGCTGAGGTCATAGTTGGTAGCTTGCCTGCGATATGGCAACCAACTGTGAGGGTAACAACACAAATCCGATCCGGTGTCGATTAGGAACCGACGCTTGGTCACCTGATCGGTGACAAAAAGGCGGCGGCTGATATCCTGGCAGTCAGTTGCCACCGCTACTGACTGCTGGTCGAGTTTCCCGGTTTCCAGTTGCAAGGGCTGGTACACTTGGTTGCTTTAACTCCCCATTTCCTGTGATACCAACACCGTTTGGAGCCATTCGAAGACCTATCTGATGACACCGAACGGCCACGTGAGGGTCGGCGCTGTTGCCTAGAGAGAGCAGCTACTTGGTTGCTTACCTCCTCCAGTTTTGTAGCCAAAGTTTCTAATGAAAGTGCCGGAGGTGTTGTTGAAGTAGAACAGACTACTGGTGAGGGGGCCAATTCTGTTATTTTGTCCGCTAACTCTGCAACCTTATCTAGATCTAAGTCGGCTTGTGCTGCCAGGATTGCCTGAACATGTTGGGGCAAGCGGCGCAACCAAAGTTGGCGTATGATGTTATCACCTGAAAGTGTTGATCCAGCAAGTGACCGAAGGTGACGGAGAAATTGGGATGGCTTTCTATCCCCAAGCTCTTCCTCACTCAGCAGTTGTCTCACCCGTTTTTCTTGTGAGATAGAAAGGCGCTGAGTCAAAACATCTTTCAATTTTTCATATTTCCCTTCTGCTGGAGGGTTAGCTATTACATCTTCAACCTCACCTGCCAATCTCTGATCTAAATGACCTATCACATAATTATATTTAGTTGTGTCCGCAACAATATTGGCTATTTGAAATTGGGCCTCGACTTGGGCAAACCAAATAGCTGGCCTATCTGCCCAAAATGTTGGTAATTTTACTGCAACTCTACAAACATTTGCTTCAACCTCATTCTGAATGAGGCGCTTTTGCAAAACTGCATTTTCTGCTTGAAGTTGCTGAAGTTGTGCCTGCAATTGCTCATCAGCCATAGTGCAATGCTTAACTATTTAATACAAAAATAAACAATAATACCAGACACTCACACAGACCAACACACAAATAACAATATTTTGTGAAAATACAATTACAAAGGGAAATCCTAAAGGTAAATAAAAAATAATGAGGAGACATGCAATTAAGCAGTGCACTAAAAGGTTCAAAATGTAAATGAACTTCAATAATAACTTAAAAATAAAAAAAAATAAAATTAAGTTTAGTACATAAATCCTGCAGAAGAATTTATAGCATAGTGTGAACGTTTGCACCACCCATTTAAAAGTTATGCATTAAATTTATACACACCAAGAACCAACATAATGCAAGAATAGGTGCTTATAGCAAGAATAAATCAAGTCAATAGGTGCTTATACTGACTCAGAGTCTAATGTTAGTACCTAAGAGCTATAATATGATGGTTGAAATAGATACAAATATATCTCATGAATCAAATATAAATCTTGGTAAGTATATATAGTTACTTAAATTAAATACAAGTATTGGTGTTAAAATCATGTGCAAAACTTGCGTAAGAAGTCCAACTGCAACTAAGCTTCAAGCAAACAGGAACAGCCCACCACTTTGTAGGAAGTTTATAGGTTTGGAAAGGTTAATTTGGTTAACACTTTGTGGGAAATAGCAAAACACTGGCACTGTAAGTACACACAATCACATGCAACCCGAAGAGATGCAGCACCGGGCAACTGTTGTTGCTATGCTCAGCTAGGTCTGCACGATGAATAGGAGCGATTCTTCCTCAGGTCAATTCCACGTCGATTTAATTACGTTGATTCAATTATGTCGATTCTATCACGGCGATTCAATCACGTCGGGGTCACCAATGTGGGGTAACCGAAGCAGGAGTCCGTTGAAATGAAATTATCATTAGGTTGCTGGATATTCATATAATTACCCAACCATAATCGTGATGTTACATGTTACATTAGAATAATTAAAGGACAGGCACACAATAGAAATAATCTATGATAAAAACAATTCGAGTGATCTACACTCATAATCAATATCTATCTGTAATGGCGGATGGCGTCCTTTTTTGCGTCCCACAGTGTTGCCACTTTTTAGTGATGCGATACGAACGCCACACATACTCTCAGAGCTGTAAGCGACACTGCCTCTCTTTACGAAGCCCTGCGCTCAACTGGCGGCAAATGGCTTTCAACCGGTTCGGTGGAGAAATAAGAAACACCTCCTATCTTACAAGCTTTTAATTAGTATTACCTGTCCCGGTGTCTGGAATCAAATGTTACTAGTTCCCGGTGTTCAGTTGAGCTGCGCATGCAAATCGTATATATATACAATGCAATATAATGATGTCATAGAGCTGGTCTGATGATGGAGCCGTAAGATGGCCAGATAAATAAATTTGACTTAAATTTAACTGGCCTGTTGTTGGTCTTTTTGTTGTTTTTTTTAGTGACCCTGACTGCTAGGACGTAGGTCGTGGGTTCGATTCCCACCCAGGACAAATCTTTGTGTGTTGAGCACGATGATTTCTTCTGTGTAATTTATATATAATATGTATATGTATGTATTTAGAAATATATAAGTATATTTATCAGTTGTCTGGTTACCATAGTACAGGATCTGCCTAGTTTGGGATCAGATGGCAATGTGTTGGTTGTCCTAAGATATTATTCTTATTATAAACACTGTAACAAAATCCCGTTTTTGCAACATTTTTCATTGATGCTCCGCTCGTATTGGTCGTAGCGCGATGTTGTATTGCCTTATCGATAAATGGACTATTCAACACAAAAAATAATTAAAATTCGATCTAGTACTTCCTGAGGTAAGCGCGTTCAACCTAACAAACTCCTTGGCATTATAATATAATTATGTAAGTATAGATTAAGATTTCGGCTAAAAGCTATGAGAAATAAAAGGCGTAGCGCCGTAGCCGCGTAGCACGGCGTGTAGGACCACGCGTAGCACGACGGAGTTTTTTGCATGCAGAGGATGTTTGTAGCTTACCAATGTGTTCTTCAAGATAGTTCACAACTTAAGCCTTTTTTTTTGTGGTAAAAATCATCGAATGACTCCTTCCGCCCTGGGTGGGGCGGAAGGGACTGTCGGACTTTTACTGACTAAAAAAGGGACTTGAGTGGAAAGTATTATAAATATTCGAGAGCCACGTGACCTTGCAGACCCAGCGTAACTACATCAACCTTGAAGCCTCTTATTAACTTTCGAATAAACATTTAAATGTACGAACGTACATCTGTCCTCTCAATATCAATATAAATATGTATGTAGGTATATTAAATAAATTAAAATAATAATATGTAATGTAATGTACACATTATAGGTGTAGTTTTTGCATGATAATTTTAGATCGAAATATTTTCTTATTTCATACTTTTTAATTTTTAAACTTTCTCTTTCCTTATAGTTATAATTAAAGTAATCAGTACAAGATAATATTGCCTACTTTAAACGATACTATACTAGGTATAACTACTTCTGGAAATAATTCTGGTATATCAACCAGTCCAGCCTTTTTGGACATCGCCTGGCTGGTCACAACCGTAGATGTGTAGCACCATTCACTTTATTTTCCGCATACAAGAATGTTTAGATTTTTTTTTGTACCAAAATTATGTAATTAAAAAAAAAGAGACAATTTTTATGTAGGTAGATAATGTAGGTATGGTAATAATTGTTTTTACGATTTTTTTTAACAAGAAATATTCGTCCCCTCATTGGGCGACAATAAACAAAGCCTCTAATAAATTATGACTACACGACTATGACGCCGAAGGATGCCACAGCCATAGCAGCAATTTGTTTGAAGGTAAAACCCTGTTAAAATGTCACTCTGACTGGTAGCTCTATGATTATGCCTACTTTGTCGCAATGCATAAGCGGACAATTATGGAAGCCGCATTGTACAGTCAGCCTCAGAAATGTAGGCATAACACTAAGTCTATTTTTTTTATAACTTATAAGATCTGATCTAGTACAAAATATTATGTTGGACCTCTATGCATTCCTAAACCACTGATCCAATTGTGTTGAAACTTTTGAGTTGTTTTGCGTACGTACGCGAAGGTTCCTGGCCCATAAAATTAAAAACATCTTGAAGTCACTGGTAGTGGCTAGTAAACAAGATACAAATATGGTCTTTATCAGTTAAAAAAAAAAACAGAAGGTACACAAACGACAACTTATAAGAATATGAAACGTGCCTATAAGACTTTGTGCAATCGCGATAAAGTTTTCTTAGTTCTGATTATTTTGTAGACTGTTCGTCAGAATAGACTTTGCGTAGTCCGTCCGTTGCCGCCATGTCTAGTAAATATTTAATGATTAAATGCGGCTGCTCTATTAAATACAGCCTTCACAAGTTGGTGCGACTTCAATCAAACGAAACGTTATTTTACTGTCAAGACAAACGAGCTCCTGCGGTACCTACTCAATCAATTACCTATTTATTAACTTTTCAGAATGTTTCGTAATTGCTAGGGAGCAACAGAACTGTAATGTGCGTGTTTATTTAACAAACGTTTGTTTGTTTTGCAATGTTTGTTAGTTTGTTTAGGTCAAGTCTTGCAAGGTGAATTAGAACCATTTAGATACCTACCTAAAATTGAAATTTTTCATGTTGTGTTACTTCCAAAAACAATGCATTTTATGGTTAGGTTAGGTTATGGTTAGTAGTTTCAGACAAAAGCTGACACGAAATTGTTTATGTACTTAGTGTAGGTACTTACTTTGAGTGTTATTAGCACTGGTTTGGAAACCGCCCTAGGAAAAGAAAACCTTTAATAAACCTAAATAATATAACTACGTAATTCATCAGTTTGGGCTCGTTTGTCTTCTCTCACCCAGGTTTCAGAAGATGTCAAGGGTCCTGATGATGGCGCAGGTACTACGAAATGAAACAATAAATGCCCATAGAGTTTGGGCCGGTTTGTTTAACGAGGACACCGCATTTAGTGAGTGAATTTACACCATTGTAGACGAAACACTGAAATGGTAGATACTTAATGGCCAAGACTGTCTCGTCACGCAACACGATTAATGATTTTATTTATTTAAACTTTATAATTTTAAAATTTAATTTATTATTTTCTTAAAAGTTTAAAGCATCGAATGTTCTAAGTGCTAACAAACAAGAACAGTCTCAAACTTTTATGAAAATGTGCTTAAATGAGCTGGATGTAGGTACTATAGAGACCCTGGCTGGTTGAGCCATATGCAAACTATTTGATATGAGATAAATATGACTTTGATTTTAGAATAGATGCAGACCGCGTGTCAGCGGCTGTCAAGCCTAGAATAAGATTTGAGAATTAACAAATATAATTTAATTTAAAGCGAATACACGAACGTTCATGAATAATAAGTGTTTCAATAATATAAATATATCCCGGTATCACGTCACGCCACAGTGACGACAGTACCTATCAGGACTGACACGTGTGGTTAGACACGTGTGGCTCGGGGCATTCGTATTGCGACGTTATAATTCTTGGAATGTCGCAAGACGAACATCAGCGAAAGAAAGAATTTGCCAAAGGTGTTTAACTATAAAATCTCTTTTTTTTAGAGTTAATTAGAGTTTACGACCCACAGAGAAAGAGAATAATAGGTACCTACACTCCGCACGGAGTGCTTGCATTAAAAAAAGGTTTAGCAAAAGGAGTAAGTAACTAACTATAGCTATATATAGTGAGGTAAGTTGTCGATACGGAAGAAGGTGAATTGCAGCCCGAGCTGAAGGCGAGGGCGTACTATTATACTTTATTATTACGCTCAAGGCTTCATTGGGTACCTAATGAAGCTGCGAGCGCAATAATAAAATGATCTTGTGCTTCGTACATTTCAAAATTTATTTATTTTCTTTTATTCCTTTATATTTTTTCGTCACTAGCGTGGTGAAAAACACTAGTGAATGAAATTAAGTAACATTTCATAAATTCAGTACCTACCTATGTTGAAAGATTGGTGAAAAATTGCGTGCGGATTTCCTAATTCAAACTTGGATCCCAGACGGTCACTCACCCACATGATTGAATGTTAGGACCTCCAAACAGGCTCAATTTTAAATAAAACCTTAATATTTTCATAAATAGAATACAAATAAGTAGATACTAAATTTTTTGACAAAAGTAAATAATTTTGTGAAATAGGTATACCTATTGTCTTTTTATCATATTTTGATAATAACACATAAACACAGAAAACTCTTTACAAAAATAATTTAACCGCTACTGCTGTAATTAATGTAAACTAAACTACATTATGATGACCCTAAACGCGGTGAAGTAAGAGCTACTTTACGAACAAGTGTGTTGAAAAAGTAATTTTAAACGAGCTTCTTCGTTTTACTTGCAACAGTCAATTTCATAGTAGCGCTTCCACCGGCTATGAAGTAGAATAAAGTAAAATTAAGTAACTAGGTAAGAACGAGTCTGCCTCGGCACATCGTCGTCGGCGAGTTTGTAAAGGACTCCGCATGCATAGCTTTCCCAAAGTTGGTAGGTAATTTATATTAAAATATCGGCATTTTTATGCACCTATATGAAAAAAATAATTCTAGAATTTAGTCATCGTTTATATCATAGGTTAGGTTAGGTTAGGTTAGCTGGGCTGTTTCCGCACTTAGCCTCTTTATTGGGCCATTGTACGTATGAAAAGGATATCCTTGAGGAGTCACTCCAACCATCCCAGATCCTCCCAGAATGCCAGCAGTCTTTTCAGACTGTTGCAGGCTTCGGGGAGCGATACCGGCGATTGGAGAGTCCGTGCCCGTTGATCTGCCACGCTTCTGCACTCCAAGAGCACGTGCTGTGGTGTTTCTTCCGCCTCCATGCATCCTCTGCACACAGGGCTGTCTGTCACACCTATGGTGAATAGGTGTTTGTTTAGGGGACAGTGGCCGGTTATGATGCCTATGATCTTCCGAATTTCGTCCCGTTTCAATCTAATAAGGCTGCGGGTAAGTCTTTTTGATGCTTCCGGAACTGTATTCTTTGTTTGCCTGCAGGTTACACTGTTTCTCCATTCCGTATGGTGTGTTTCCTCGGTTTTCTTACGTAGCCATGATTTTATTTGGGCTTGAGGTATGGGAAGCAGCGGTTTCGGGCCGTATACTGTTGTCTTCATACCTCTTTTAGCCAATTCATCGGCTGCATCGTTACCCAGTGAGTTACTGTGCCCTTTTATCCATTGCAGGGTTACCTTGTTTGTGTTCGCAATGTGTTGGAGTTTATTATGACATTCCAAAACGAGGGCAGAGTTTATAGTGTTGTTTTGTAGCGCTTGAAGCACCGATGCACTGTCTGAGATAATTTTAATGTTGAGATCTCTGACGTCTCTGGCTGCAACTGCTTAAGCCGCTCTGGTGATGCCAATGCATTCTGCTTGGAAGATCGTGTTAAGTTTACCTAAAGTTGTTGACATTTTGATGTTTAGGTCGTTTGAGAAGACGCCAGCTCCAGTACCATAATTGGTTTTGGACCCGTCTGTGTATATCCGAACTTCATTGATGCCAGAGTAGTCTTCGGCTTCCGCCTTAAGTTGGATATCATATCTTCGATCAAAGATGTGGTGACATGAAGTTCTGTCCATGGGTGCCTCAAGGAGTGGTATTTCCTTTAGAACCCCTTGCAGAACTTTGGAGTGTGTTGTGTCTGCGTTTAATTTCCACAGTCCGTGCGACCTTAATCTTAAGGCGGCTATCTTAGCCTCTTCCTGTATGATAAGATCTAGAGGTCTCAAGTTTAGGAGGTACTCTAAGGCGGGTGATGGAGTGGTTTTCATACATCCGGTGGCTGCTACGCTCGCTAAGCGTTGCAGACTTTGGAGTTTTGTTTTTACTGTGGTCAGTTGTGTTCTGGGCCACCACACAACTGATCCGTAGGTCAGAGAGGGTCTGATAACTGATGTGTACAGCCAAAGAGTAATCTTTGGGTTAAGACCCCATTTTTTACCAGCAAGTCTTCTGCACTGACCAAAAGCTATACAGGCCCTCTTTGTTTTTGCGTCGATATGACTCGCCCAGTTCAACTTACTGTCGAGTATGACACCCAGATACTTTACTTGCGTCGATAGGGAGAGTTTGGTGTTGAATAATTTTGGTAACTGTAGTTCTGGTAACTTCCTTTTGTTGGTGAAAAGGATGAGCTCTGTCTTTTTCGGGTTTACTGACAGCTGTTGTTCGTCACACCATTCTTCTACAATCTGAAGGGCAGAACGCATTACTTTGCATAACACATTTTCTGCATTCGCGTTTATCAGAATTGTTAGGTCATCTGCATAACCAATAGTAGTGTATCCTCTTTCATTTAGCCGTTTTAAGAGGCTGTCTGCTACTATGTTCCATAATAGAGGTGATAGGACTCCCCCTTGTGGGCATCCTCTGACTACCTCCAAATTGCGTGCGGATTTCCTAATTCAAACTTGGATCCCAGACGGTCACTCACCCACATGATTGAATGTTAGGACCTCCAAACAGGCTCAATTTTAAATAAAACCTTAATATTTTCATAAATAAAACACAAATAAGTAGATACTAAATTTTTTGACAAAAGTAAATAATTTTGTGAGCTATGTATACCTATTGTCTTTTTATCATATTTTAATAATAACACATAAACACAGAAAACTCTTTACAAAAATAATTTAACCGCTACTGCTGTAATTAATGTAAACTAAACTACATTATGATGACCCTAAACGCGGTGAAGTAAGAGCTACTTTACGAACAAGTGTGTTGAAAAAGTAATTTTAAACGAGCTTCTTCGTTTTATTTGCAACAGTCAATTTCATAGTAGCGCTTCCACCGGCAATGAAGTAGAATAAAGTAAAATTAAGTAACTAGGTAAGAACGAGTCTGCCTCGGCACATCGTCGTCGGCGAGTTTGTAAAGGACTCCGCATGCATAGCTTTCCCAAAGTTGGTAGGTAATTTATATTAAAATATCGGCATTTTTATGCACCTATATGAAAAAAAATAATTCTAGAATTTAGTCATCGTTTATATCATACTTAGAATAGTAGCTATATAATTTAACTATTAGAGACCTCTCTTTGAATGCTTAGCCAAAAGCTTAGTTTTCCAGTTTTCTTCTTTGTATGCACATAGTCAGAATTCCCTTACAAAATACACAGTCAAGTGAGTCAAGCCCCTTTGACCATTTAGTCAAAGGGGCTTGACAACGGCAACGCGAGCGAATTCAGTTGAACTTAGTAGTTACAAAATTCAACTGAACTCGCTCGCGTTGGGATTCTATCCTTTCTTATTTTCCGTTTAGCTCCGCTCATTTCTAGCTGACATTTCTTTTGCAGTTGAAAGCAAATAATAATGATCACGCCTGTAATCACCGAAGGGTTAGGCAGAGGTGTACCCATTAGTATGTAGTACCTAATAGGTCCCATGTAATAGGGGGCGAGCCAATTGCCATCAACAGGGCACATATCCAGGCTCCGAGGCTGCTACTGGGAAATTCCTGATGGAAAAACCCAATAACACTTTGCCAGACCGGTCACGCTTTGCAACCAACGAGGCAGTCACTAATCAATCGAGTCAGTAAATAAGTAATAGTCACTTTTGTCAAGAAGCTTGATTCCACATAGCGGAGATACATCGATTAGAGCGTCGCACAGTGATTGTAGTTAAAACAGTCCCGCGTAACGAGAACCTTGTGAAAGCTAAGAAAGATAAGCAAATTAGGTTTCTTGACTTGATACGCGATGTTGTCGACGTGTGGGATGCGAATCACTGTGCCGATAGTCTTGAGACAAGAGGCGTATCGTTAGAAGATTCCTGTCTCAGGAGCCCTGACCTCCGGTGACTTGGACCCTGTTCCTGATGCCAGTGAGCTAATATTATTTAAATTTATAAATGTTTTTATTTTTATATTTTTAATTATATTTTATATAATTTAATATGTTTAGTACCTAAATGCATAAATGAAAATAATAGTTAAAGTAATAATGCGTTCATCCTGACAATGAATACCTTTTTTAAACTGTTCTGTCTTACTCCCGCCATTCTATAAAGAAGTAGGTCTGGCGGCTCTGGGAATTTAGACCATCATACAGTATCACAATCTGAGAAAGTAAATTAGTGGCAGTAAAACATAGTAAGTTTATATGTTTGATGTTCGATACATAAACGGCTATTTCGGAGAAAAACTTCTTTATTTTTGTTTGCCTCATAACGCCATCTATATTCTGTCACTCTCGAACCGACGTCGGAATGTGAACTGCCCACTTTATCCATAACATTTAGTCCCTACGATTGCTAACAGGTGGCGGTCTTCACAACAAGAGAGAGCTATGTACTTAGCTATAAGGGATTTGTGCTTTTGCTTTGAAATTGTATGTATTTTATTTTAGAATGTTGTTTTATAAATAAATTAACACATTTACGTTTATGATGGAATATCATTTACACTTTCTAAATTTAATTATTATTGGTCATCTGACATATATCAAAACAGTTTTCTAAAACGTAGTTTCTATATACTCTTTAATTCTGGTATGTAATACTAAGTGTAGTGTAAGTGAGTGCATAAGTAACTCAGCATTCTTACATACTGAGATCACCTGATCGTTTAATTATTGTTTGTGAGGTACACAAACTCATAACTCACATAATAATTCGTATGTATACCTAGTAAACATTTTGCCCTAGGCATAAAGCTAGCTATAAAAGGGATCTCTTCAATAAAAACATTTCCAACCAGAATGCACGTTTATTTATTCATTTCCAGAAAAAAAAACAATCACAAATTGTAAAAGCTGTTACAAAGTTCCAAATAATGTCTTTGGCGACAGAGGTACAAAAACAGTAAGGAATAGTAGAAAACAACGGGTTACAAAGTTGCCAAAAATTGGTTTCGAATTTTTGTGCGCAATAAAAGGTCTACAAAAATGTTAAATGGTAAGTATACAATGGGAAACAATGCAAGTGCGGTTACTGCGGCGCCGTGACGCGGTGCTGACGAGTCAGCTACGAGGCCGCGTGCGGCCGCCGGCTGACTCTCGAACATGCTTACACAATCAAGGATTACAAATAGCAAACGTTTGTTCATAAAACTGAGTTTAATCTACTTGTATACTTATTTATTTAATGACTACACTTTTTAAATTGTAAAATTATACCTTCATAAATGTAACTAAAGGAATATTCTGAACTATTTTCTATACGTACAAGAAATCATTGATCGAAATATTTTTGATTCCTTATCAATTAATTAATTATGAATGAAACCATCAATGTCTCATAAAACAACATTTAAGAGCTAAATAAGGAAATCATTTAACGTAAAATTAAATAACAAAAATATATGTACAATTTAGCAATAAATAATTACAAAATAATAATAGTAAATAATGGAATCTAATAAAGACGAACATACTTTTTTATAATTATTACTTTATGTCATAATCGTTCTGAACGTATACTGGAATGAAAAATAATAGACAATAATATTTTTAATGAAATCTGTTGAAGGTCTGATAATACACGCCATTGAGAATTACATTTATTATAATTATTACTATTTCTTATTCTTTGAGATCTAACATTGAATAGACACAAAACAGATGTGTTGAGTACAATATATTTGATCCACACTGCGAATATACGAAGAATGAACAACGAAATTACTGTCCTATGCGACAAGCTTGCTAGATATCCATATTGATTGAAATTTCAGAAAAATACCAATAGACAACAAGATTTTTAAAACTTCCGTACCGCTACGACAATAGTGAGACGGTATCTGATATGATACTAGCAAAAACACGGCTATTACTATGATTAATCGTATAATTGTATACAGGAAACTATTACGAATAACTGAAATGCCCTCAATTTTTAGGAGCCCTCAAACTTAAGAATTGAATTTATATTTTTTACGTTTTAGAAATGTAAATAAACTTCTTCAACAGATCAAAATCCCCAGCGAGAACATTAGCGCCAAAATATAGTCAACGATCAAATGAACAGAAAATCTAACGTTAACACTTTAAATGCAATACATTTTACTTGCAATAATCGCTAATACTAAGTATATTATTGTAATACATAATTTAACATACACACTAGCATTAGAAATCATTTGATTCGCAATAATCACAACAATATATTGTGTTACAGAAAAATTACGAATGTATCGTCTGTCCTTTAATAATTCCCACTAACAAGTCTACATTCCAACTATTAGGGACTTGTGCCGTGTTTTGATTCCACACGACTTCATCACGACCATCGTCGATACAATAACTACTAACTATTGCAGCTTCCACGTAACATTACTCACTGTACCAGTAAGCACACAAGCCGATACTTTAGCACGGGTCATGATGACATCGCATTACAAGACTAGACTCTTTTGAAACTTCATTTCTTTAGCATTTATGTTTTTCCCATCAACGATAATTATGTGCTTACTGCTACATTACTTAATCTGTGATAATACGAAATCATTTAGATTCCTTACCAAATATGGCAAATCAAAATACTACACATTAAACATTGCAAAGGCCCGGTGCACAAGCATTTAAGAAATTTAAATAACAGATATCATTAAAGTAGGATTAATTTACAAGGCATTAATATAAACGAACTATAACAAAATAGTTGTATATTAGTATAACCATATTTTTATTTAATATATTTAAATAAGTTTCGTCAAGAGCCATCATGCGGTGAACGCGGGAAGCTAGATGTATGCACTTCGAATTGCAATCTACGTTGATCATGTAGGTGGCGCTATTATGCAACGTTGTCGCTCAGACTAGTAATGCCCGTCTTCCCCGATAGATAGTGCAACACGTATGTCTCAAACCAAATAAAAGTTTGTAAACTAAGTTTAAAAACTTTTGTGAACTCGTAATCTGCCAAAAATATAGCGTTAACTTAAAGCATAATGCGCCAGGCCTTACAAAACTATTCTAAACACTTTGTAGTAAGTTTTGTAGAATCAAAACGTTAACACGTGCCCGCGGCCGCCGGCGTCGCGCGGCGGCCGCACGGTCTGCGCGACCGTTGGCAGCAATCATGGTATCATGTCAAATTAGAGTCAGTTACGTGTGAGGATAAGGGACAAAGGTAAAACAATCTAAGTTCAGACTTACATCAGTCTAGTTGCGACTTCAGATCGTTATATCAAGTCGCAACAACTTACAAATAATTCGCGCTTGCAGTCTTTAGATCTTCCGTTCCGTTATTACATAAACACGAAGGGAGATAAACGAAAAGTCGAAGTTGGGTTCACTGACTCGATCGTCTTGGTTTAGCGATGGGACCTCGAGGTGTTCGCGGTCACTTTAGGGCGTGCTCCGGTGGGCTTCCGGTAGCACGAGGTGGCCGGCTGAGCATGTGTTGCCGGCCGCCTGGGTCTCGTGGCCTACATGTTGTAGGCTATATAAATTGCGTCAATCTGGTCGGAAAGGAATCCGTCGCGCAGGTGCATGCGCTGCTTCTCGCCGCGCGAGTTGATGGGCACTACGCCGGGGTCGACCACCACCACCACGCCCACGATGAGGTGGTGCTCCTCCAGCACGGTGTTGGTGACCAGCGGCACCAGGTTCAGCGCCTCGCTGTCGTTACCGTCCAGCTCCACCACCACCACTAGCAGGTTGGTCCACGTGAACACGGCGCTGGAAGGCATACATTACAATATGTTATTATGGTGAAAATATAACAACTAAAATAGAATTAAACAGGAATTGATACTTCAAGAGTCAGCTGATTACTTTTTTTGTTAGCAAGTAGTATTAAAATGTTTACCATTCAGCGATCTTCTTGTGGCACCTCATAACAGAATTCTCAATGTCGATGGGATGGTACCGCATGCCGCGCAGCATGATGGTCTCGTCGAGCGCGCCCACCACGAACACGGCGTCGTGCGTGTCGTGCGTATCCGCGCTGATGTTGAGGCTGCCGCACGCCGACGCCAGCGACTCCGTGTCGCTGTCGCGCGTTATCATCGACGTGTCGTCCGAAACATGGCTCGTCGTACTAATTTCCGTTCGCCGCAAAAAGCCCAAATATCCAGTGCGGGCGTACACTTCTCCAGTATTTCCAGTCACAAGCTGAGCGCTGAAATGATCAGCATAGTCGCTCTCATCACCATATATAGTGAAGTATCCGCTCGCATTGTGGGGTGACTGTACCCATATCTCTCCCAAATGGGAGTCGCCGCATTGTCCCTTAGTCTCGGGATTCGCGGTTATCACTTTCACTCCGGGCAGTAATTTGCCAGACTCCATGAGGCAGAGTGAATGTGGGCTGCCTCGTTCGACGAGAGAGACACGGTCGTTCCGCAGAGCGCGAAGGTCCACGTACACAGTGGATGGTTCGGGACTAGACGCGCCCTGCAGGCAGATGGCGATGTTCACGCGACACCCGAACGATGTAGACACAGCGCGCGGACTGAGACCGAGCGCCGAGAATAGTTTGGAGAATGAATTAGTCAAGTTGATACGCGGGCGCTCTTCGGCGACTACCACACAAGTTCTAACGCATGCCAGACTAATGCCCTTAGCTTTGAGCTGATTGACTGAGCTGCCCAATCCTTTAGTGCAAAGCTCCATGACTCCGTACGAGCAGAATGTGTCCCGCACTTTATATTGGGAAACGGCACTCAACCATAGGCCCGGATTGATCTCGACTTCGGAAGGTGGGATAAGGATGGAGTGATGTCCCGAGTAGATGCTGCTGAGGCACCACAGAGCGAAGCCGAGGCCGCAGTAGGGGTCGAGGCAAAGCGCGATGTGGCGCGAGGGATACAACTCGCACGCAATCTTCATGGAGCGGCACAGCGACGTGACGGCCGCGTGCGACATCTTGATGCCGGCGAGCATGCCCGTGGTGGACACACTAAAGTCCAGGTACGCCAGCATCTCGGCGGTGGGCGCGCGGTACAGGATCGGGAGCTTCTTTTTGGGCATGTCATCAGTGTCGAGCGTCAGCGGCCAGGCCTTGCTATCGAGCACGTTACTGGCTTCCTTGGAGCGCAGTAGTTTTATCACAGATTGGTTGGAGAGGACTAGCGTGGCCTTGCTGACGTCGACGATCATCCTTACGGTGGGGAGCGTGGTGTGCAGGTTCTGCGGGTGCGGTGGGCGAATGGTTACGGGGACCGCGCCGACATACAGACATCCGTAGAAAGCGCAAATGAGATCAAGTCCCGGTGGAAAGATGAGAGCGACGTGATCGCCCGTGTTGACGCGACCCTTCTCCAGCAGTAGGTTGCCGATCCTCTCGGCCTTCTTGTGCAGTTCAGCGCAGGTCAGGATCTTAGACACAGCGCCCTTCGAGTTGAGCAACGTGAATATCACATGATCCGAGGTACTCATTGCACGCCAGCGTAATATTTGGGATATGAACTGGTACTGAAATGTTAGAAAAAGTCCAATGTAGCAGTAAGTGGTATTAAATAAATCATAAAATGTAATGGAAACCTAAACGTGTATTATGTACCTTTCTTGCGGCATCCGAGTCGTCGGTATATCCCATGTCGCGTCCCTGAGCGGAAGCAAGACGGTTGCCCTGCACTAAGTTTCCCACTATCACAGAAGCGGGGCCCACATCTAAACATACCACAACATTTAGTTAATAAAATAAAAATACTCATCGTCATTCGCAGAAAAATTGCGCTCAAGGAAATAATATGTTTAATAAATCTGCTTGGAAACTACCTAAATCACAAAACGCAAAAAAAAAAAATTGCAAATGCAAAAGGTAACAATATTTCTGAAAAGATAAAAATTGTTTGGAATAGCCTTAGCCATGTTTATATCTAAGCGCTAGCTGCTGTAATGCGTAAATAAGCACAATAAAACAACATTACTAAAGAAACCATTCTTAGAACAAAAAAATAAATTACTACATCAATGAAAACACAAAATAAGACCACAGCACCTTATCATTACATTATCTGAAAATAAAAACATTATATAATACCTGAAATCAAACCTTTAATCGCAAATACACAGAACATATTACAAAATCCACACGAAATAATTGAACGCGAGTCTCGACATCTAGAGCAGGCTTACCTGAATGAATCTCCCTTGGCTTGGGCAGATTGGTGACGCACGTGTGGGGGCACATGAGCACGTTGGCTGGGTGCAGAGTCCCTTCGAGGAAGCGACGCTTGCATTCGCTGAGGTGGATGCCACCCAGCGGTGTCTTGGGCAGGTAGTTCGGCTGGACTAGAGCCAGGCAGTAGATGCCCACCTGGTGGATTGAGTCCACCGCTTGCAGGACGCGGGACATCCATTGGAACGACTGAAAGAGGTAAAGATAGAGGTTAGATTTTATGTCGTGTTGTTTTACCCAGTGGTTATAAAACGAGAAAAATCTATTCAGACAGAGATTTACACTAACGACAAATTATATTTTTGTTTCGTGCTAGTCTCCACCTGCTAAACTTTGACAATGCCTAAGTTTACGCCTAACTGTCTAAGACGTGAAAAAAATGCGATGCACCAACCCAGGCGGCTGCCTAAATGCTGTCAGTTGCATTTTGATAGTTAGAAGCGACTTGAATCACCTATCCTCGGGTGAATAATATATTTTTCGGACAGTTAACAAATAATATTTTTTATTTTTTCAAAGTTCAAGTTATATGAATAAAATAACCACATTAAACAACACATACACATATATTTTCCCTTTTGTATCAAGGCTTTAATGATTAAAGCCTTGATACAAAATGGAAAAAATATATGTGTAGTAAGTTAAAGTAAAAATATAACGTGGTATTAGAGTAAACAAAACTTTGCAAAACTATTTGTTACGATCATACTCGTATAAGTGCACTTCGGCAACTTACGTTCACATTCGGAAGTTTTATTGCTATCTCTATCCACCCTGTTATGATAAGTGAGACAACTATTCCTGCACAGTCTGCGGCTGCGTCAGTTGCGATCTAGACTTCGAGCAGACTGCACGCGTCCCTCCACCAAAAGTTATACAATCGTAAGAATTACGTCACTGACATTTTAATATTGCTGAATCAAGTAACTTGTGTTTGATTTTTTGTGAACATTATTAGTAAGATAGTCGTAGTAGTAGTTTGTAATATATTCTTAGTAAGATATTTCGAGTTTTATTTGTAGGAAGCTTTTAATAATTTAATACTTTTATTTCAGCAGCAGTTATTCACAAAGAAGTAAGAATAGCAACTTGGCAAAGGGAAGATCGAGATAATATTTTATTTATATTGTTCTTAAGCTGCTTTAGTTTGGCGAGGCAGGATTGTAATCCATATTAGCCTATTCATCAATACTATAGTTGTTGTTGCCTTCAAAGTCTAGATCGCACTAAGATAGCATTTTTTAAGTATTTTTATAACACCATGCTAGAAAATAAATGGAAATACAATGGA
Source organism: Hoplodrina ambigua (assembly GCA_949774945.1). Lineage (NCBI taxonomy): Eukaryota > Metazoa > Arthropoda > Insecta > Lepidoptera > Noctuidae > Hoplodrina > Hoplodrina ambigua. The sequence goes on from OX458963.1 coordinate 6,009,463, forward strand.
TTAACTTTTATTTGTAATATGCAACTATTTATATTCGGAGCATGCTAAAATATGCATGTTTGTAAATCTATATTATATTATACATTTTATATATGTATGTAAAAGGAGAATGTGTTTGTCGTATCAGCAGCACAGCTGTATCTACTGGAACTAGGCACGTGAAATTTTACACGCGGCTTCCTTTTAAGATGTACATAGGTATGAGTGTGTGGACTAAGAAAGGTTTTTCTTAAATATAACCCCTAAAGAAGTGCAAAGGAGGATTTCGTTTAAATGAGAAATCTTTTATGGCGTAATCAACTTGAAACTTATTACGAAAATTAGCTTAAGTAAATTAAAATATTGCCATTATTAGTTTTTTTAAAGTAAGTACCTCTCAAAGGAGGTTTAGGGGAGTTTAATTTGAAATGGAAAGTAAGAAATGTATGCGGACGAAGTTGCGGGTTAAGTGCTAGATCATCGCAGACAGCTAGCAAATGGCGACGTTATCACTAAATGCAATGTTACGAAACTACCTACAGCTGATACTGAATACAATACTTATCACCACCACTTGTCACGTTTATGAGCACCCTGATAGTGCGCATCAACCTTGGTGCGCACTATCGGGGTGCTCATATTGATTTAGCCTTATTTCTAAGATATCAGTGATATTATATAAATAAGGTATTCCTAGCCGTTGGTCTAGCTAGATCAATGGCTCGGAACAGCTACGAAGCCACTTGTAGTATATTCCCTAGTAAACAGAGACACAGGCCGCGGTGCTAACGAAACGTAAACAGCTTTAGCTAAGAGCACCTATCGTCAACTTGATTACGCAACCAACCATACATTTTGTTGGCAGCGCAATCTGTGTGCGTCGCCCTGGCGTCTCGGGGCCGTAATCAACCCCAACTAACACAAAAAAGTAAAACTGTAGAAGTAAAATTTAACTTTAAAATCTTGAATGTATGGAATACCTATGCTATTAATATTGCACGTTATTCCAGTTAATTTGAGGTATGATAAAATGCAGATTATTTCCACAAAAATGTCGATCGTGATAATGTATGCAATGAAGTACCAAGTGCTTAAACTTTTATCGTTGAATTTTCCACCGCGCAATTTCCAATGAGGATGAAAATGTGAACGATTTGAAAGGAGAAAATGTTTAATCGCATAATCCGTTTATTCTTTATTTTTAAGTGGTATATTTATGTGCCTTTATTGCAGTTTCGTTTTATTGAAGGAAGGGGAAATTTGGCGAATATGTTTGCGTTCCGTGTGTTCATAGTACAGTTGCTATTTACGTCTAGTAAATATTAGCCATGTACGCCTGTGAATGCATACAACGCAGTCCGTAGTGATTTGATCTCCGTTCGGAGCCAAATATCGGCTTGGCCTCAGGCCTGAGCCTATTGTTTGGGCTCAAATGTTTGTGAATGTCTGCCGTCGTGTTAGGATTTGATATCGAGGTGTTAGTCGTAAACACGGTGGCAGCCTACGATTGCAACGTACCTTCTATTAATCAGATTTGTATGTTTGTGTGTTTCGAAGGCGGTATGTCCAATCAAGAATAATCTGTAATTCCTGTATCCACATTTGATTTTCATGTGTCGGTATGAACTATGAATACCATCGCAGCCAGATTTCCCGACTTTTACCTTGAAATTGAACGTCCCGCGTGGGACAAACGCCGTCCTGTGTAAATTAAGAGTTATCGTGTGCTGACTTTAATATTTTTTTAAAAGAACCGATGAAATCTTTAATTTTTATACGAGAGAATTTAAATATTAAACATCTTAGTTTAGTGTTGTGATAGATGAATCTCGATTTTATTACTTGACGGGATTTTAAAATCCCGTTTTGCCCGATAGAATACATGATATAAGTACATTCAATAACGTGATTATTTGTCGATGGTGTCATAGAATCTAATCCTGAAATACATAATAAAACAAGCTCGTTGAACAACTAAGATAAGTAATATACCTACAAATCCTTTTTCCACAACGTAGGCAGAAGTAAAGATCTTGTACTCAAACAAATAAACAATCCTGTAAAAGATAAAAATCGAATAAGAATAGAACATACACGTACCTCCTCTTCGCCACAGTCCGGGCGCTGCTCGGCCACGATGCAGATCCTCTCATCGCGCAGGACCCTCACGGAGAAGACGGCGATGCGTCCCCTGTAGATGAATTTCATCGGCTCGACAGCCAGCACGGTGGCTATGATGTCGTCCATGTTGTGCTTGCGGCCGGTCACCGTCATCAAACCGTCGCGGGAACCGCATACGAATACTAGACCTGGATCGGCAACCGATGCTTCGAATTAGTGGAGGATATTTGTGTTTGTTTCGTCATCGAACTACTGCTGCTAAGACATTTGATTCGAAGTCGAATTAAGATTTTTCCTATCGAATAGGTTTCCAATTCTTTTATTTAGAAAAAACATGTATTTTCGATCTATTTTGATTACAAGAAAGAAGACGTTGTACTCATTCGTTGTACAATTGGCCTTCGACATCACCTAATGATCAATTCGTTAGCTAAACGAACAATAGAAAGTTAATTAGAAGTAAAAGTTACGGAGGTAATTAACTCTTAAGAACTCGCATCAGGTATAATCAGGTGTAGATTTAGTCAAGATGACCTGTAAGGCCAAAGCAGACGAGGGCATTTGCGCCTCGCAAAGTGAATTGTACCAGAAATAGTACCCAAAGAATGTATTATTAGCAGCAATTGGCTTTGCTATGTGCCCGAATGACAAAGCGACGAAATTGATGTAAGGTAAATTATGCAACTCACTTTGCGTGGTACACGTAACCTATGTTAGGTACGCTCGTGTGACCTCAGATTCTACTTGGCTGTTGCTTATTATTTTTAATCTTTCATACACAGCCCAATAAAAAAAGAGCTTGTAATTAGACCGTTACTACAACAAGGATATGAAAAATATTAAAAATGCACTACTAATAAAAGTAGTTTCACGTTGACGCGTCGCGGCGAAGTTGCATTTGTATAATTTATTATCCTGTGGCCCTCAATGCAATTTCGAAATTTCACGCGTCCTATAACATTAGACTGTGGACGTAATATTACGATACAGTGCATTCAAATTACAAACCACAAATGTAATTTATTATTCACGTGCGATAAAACTCAAAAAGAGTGTTTATTTATTTATTTTGGCACGTATATAATGCATAATTATATGATAGATGACTTACCTACCTAGACGTCTGTGTTATGATTATTTCTAGACGTAGTTGATAAAATTACAGTCACAACTGAACATTTATAAACGTCTATTCCAAAAAAAAAAAAAAAACTACTTTCTTTATCAATAATCGCTACCTTCAGACGGAACCCTTTTTCTATTATAAAAAAAAGTATCGTGTGTTAAAAAAAATATACTAGGTACGAATAAACACATTTACGAATCAATCTCCGAATATACCGCTCCTCACAGACTACAGCTAATAGTTATATGTCCAATGAGAACTCACCGCCAGGTCCCAAGAATCCAAGGAGTCCGCTCCTTACATAATGTTCTTCTCCAATTGGTTCGCCGTCGGCATCGAGAGGTCGAACGCGAAACACGGTATTGGTAAGACCGGGCAGACCCCAGTATCCAGATCCGGTTGCACCGGACAGTACGCAAATTTCGCCAACTTCATCCGTCTTGCAGAGATAAGCGGGACCCTCCATTTTCACGACCACTATCACGCCTATAGGGAAAAAAATTGGCCATGAAATTCGTCCGTTCTTTTGGGCATCCTATTCCAAAAATGCTGGCTACATAATATAGAAATTATGTAACTATTAATTTACTAATTATGATAATAACACGGCAAATTTTCGAAATCATAATGAAATCAATATCATCATCGAAACAGATAACGAGAACCGCAACATTCCAACATTGCGGTTAAATTGTCCAAATTCTCTGTAAACTAACACATTGCGTTTACACACGAAATTAACCGCACCGCGAAATTAAATTAATCGAAACTAATTGACTCAAACCAGCATTCCTAAGTTATTAAAGTGATGAATTGATGCTGTGATGTTAATAGTGGCTATAACTTACATGACGGCATGACTTGTCCGCAGTCTTGCAGCGTGAGCGATGTGAGCGAGTTCTCCGCGTCCACGCGTACGACGCCGTACGATAGGCCGGACATGGAGAGGACGCCGCGGCCGGCGGAGGCGCCGCCCCGGCCGGCGCGACGCACGCACACTGTCAGCGACTCGCTGCTGCATGCACATGGGCAGATCGCGTCGCCACGGACGCCTGACACGAAAACATTAAGAAAATTCTAAGTCTATCCGAACATGTGGAATGTGGGCCTTATGTGGCAGATAGACGGTTCAAGTGGTGAAACAGCACCTCAAAATTTTGCGAAAATTTCTCCTACCTTTGCTCTGGAAAACGGACAAGAACTGGTCGCAAGACGACAGCGACCACGGGTTAGCGCCATCGGCGACCAGCAGCATACGCAACGAGCTGAGCGAGATCTCCTTGTGGTCGCGAGTAGCCAAGAGGCCCCAGTGCAAGTCACGGGACTTCACTATGGCAACTGATGCCCTGTGTGGTCATAAAAGTTTGATTACTTAGTGAAGAATGAAGCAATTCCTTTTTACATAACAGCAAAAGTGAACTAATACGGAAACGTTTTGGACAATGTAATGAGACTCCTTGTGAATTAATTTCAATATTATTTTCTATTTCTTCTATCATTTATCTTTTCAGAACACTGTTTTAAAAAATAAATAAGTAGTGCAAATTCTACTATGCAAATATTTACCTGATAAGTGTCAAAGGGAGGGAATATTATAGTAGCTAGTCTCCAGACTGCTATAGATACCATGGCGCCAAACACTTTTATAATTGATTCAAAGAAAGTTCGTTAGGGGCTTCTCCTAGCGCAAAGGTTTCTCTATTACATTATTAAACCAGGGGACGCTGTTCCGTGGTCACAGCCTATTTGTTTTATTTTTTACTTGATGACATAATTCTTAAAAAAAAGGTTTTGTAAATATGCTCCGATAAAAATATAAAATGGTGATGAAGTTAAACGACAAAAATATTCAAAAAATTCAAACACTCGTTAATTGTCTCTTTGTTGTGTTCTGTCGAAAATACGTAACACAATCGAGTGAATGTATGTTGAGTGCATGTTTGTTTCGACATTTTATATTTCAAAACATTCATTCATTCTTTCCATTTTATATTTGAAACACAATCTCTTTGTTCTTTCAAAAACACTGTTTTCTGATATCACTGACCTGTACTTGGTAATCATGTGCATCCAGGACGCGGGGCTAACTTTCATGAGCGCGTAGGGTATAAAGATAACGTGCATTCCGTTCAGCACGCTCGCGAGCACGGCGTGCCACAGCCCGGTCTCGCGCTTGAAATCAAGCACGCACACCATGTGCTCTCCCTCAGTGTAGTTGCACGCCACAGATAGCATGCGGCTATGGGCCAGCATTGAAGCCCTGTGGAAATACCCGCCTTGTAGCCATTATCAGCCAAAACCCGGAGGCGGCTGTAAGTTCTAATACCAAAAGCCTATAACATCCCGTACTTAAATAAAAAGTTGAGAAGTTATATATAAGATGTATTTCTTCCTTTCATATTTTCTCTAGCTTAAAATAATACAAAGTTGATAAAAGTGCCACGATGCAACGATAACAGTTTAGTCTCACTTTACTGTCACTTAAGCGCATGCAAATGAATAACGATCGATAAGCTGAGACTCATGGGCTTCGTTTTTCTTTTCTTTATTGAGGAACTTAACTGGATCAACTTTATTCAGTGAACAATTTTGCAATAACCACTTTGAACGGTTACAAACTGTTTACTAAATGAGGAGTTAATGAAACATTTTTATTTACATTTAGTTACGTATTTATAAAATAATTAATTTGTTCATTAAATCTAATTCTATCTAATATATTCATTTAAGTCCGAGTCCGTAAAATATACAAAACGAAACGACTTAAAATAAAAACCACAAATAAATAAATCACATAGTAATCAACAACTTTGTATTGCAATTTCAAGCGAGCAACTTTGTGGAGCATTTTCATTACTTTTTTGAAGGACTTTCGTGGACAACTATGGTTTGTTTGCCGTCCATGTTTTTTTATAAATAACTGTCCATTCATGTGATAACTGGCTTTGACGCGGTGATACGCCATCGAATACAATAGTGTACTTATGATGTGGACATTTTTGAAGCGTCTAACAAAAGCGTGCGGTCCCACTTGTTCTATTATAAAAGGTTTTGATTGGCGCGTGATTACAATAGCGACGATAAACAAAACACTGGATTCTCACTTTTTGTTTCTTTTTCTGGTAGAAAAATATATTGCGATTAAAAGATTAAATATGACACCCGTAACGAATTGGTTGGTTAATCAGTGCAACACACACTCAATTCATTATTCTAGTTCCCAGATAGACGAATCTGATCTCCGAATCATTAATGAATCCGTTCATAAACGAATATCGCGTGGTCCAATATCCGGCACCACGTATCAAGTACGTGAGAGCAACAAAACGAAGATTGAAAGAGCACGAGCGCGACAAAACGTTTCAGCAATAAACGTAAGTGAGACTAAAGGAATATTCAACTTATTCGAACGGTGCAGGAGTGACTAGACGAAGCATCGCACCGCCTTTCCTCTTTAAATCTGTCATTTTCTTTTTATTTAAGCCCCTTGTGGTGCGGCAAAGAAGTGTCGGCATTTTGCCTTTCCCTAGCATCTGATTTCTCTCTTATTTTCTTGATCATTGAGTGGAATTTTTAAGATTGTTTTTAAACATAATACCTAAACATCTTTGCTTTTATTTTTAACTCTGAGTTATGATACTTCGTTCACTTATATTTTACACCAGGATCCCCAACGTTTAGTATTTAGCTCGCAAATGGCGAGACTGATACTCATTTAAAATGTTTGACTCCTATTGAAACAGTATATTTTATAAAAAGCTGAAGTATTTTGTGAGAGTGCTTAAAATAAAGTCATTTTAAGACCGGTAACTCCCTAAGCCGTCTGATAATTCGAGGGCTGCAGCCAATCACATGTCTCCAGTGTGTCACGTATCCACGTTACTTCGCAGATCCCATTAGCTGTGTAGTGCAGTCAAGTTGATTTGTTCAATATCTGCATACACTAACATTTCCGGAGCTTCCACACAGGTTTTATTCAATAAACATTGTTCTGTCTGACATACTTTAGAATATACAGATACAATGCTCGTGGGAGCTGCAAAACGTTATTTGAACTTGGATTAACAAATGGAAACTTGAAGTGGATTTAAAGCGTTCCTGTATGCATCGTTCACCTACCGTATAAGTACGTTATTAAAGTTACAAGTTATAATATTATTTCATTCAACTTCTAACTTCAAATATTTGTGTTACATATTCTATAGATATACCTAAATATTTTGCGTCTGCATAACTAACAGCATTGTTGTTGGAATCTACGAATATTTACTTGTAGTTTATTTACTATGTTTAATCTAGTAATGTATTCTTTGGCTAGTACAAATTTAACTTTTAAACTCTATTGCTTTGACGATAGACAATAAGCTATTTACTACGATGCACTACAAAGAAATTTAGAAGTAAACGTTGATAAAAAAATAAAATTTAAAGATCCTATATTTCTATCAGCCTTTTAAAGAATGATTCAATATAGTGAGTACACTACTTGGGGTATTTAAGCTTCGATATTGTACAGTACACAATTATTGTAAATCAACCAACTAAAGACTAACGAGAGTCATGTGGTACGCAGTTTATCTTGTGTCTGACCACAGGCGCGTGTTACGCATACAAGACAATGACAATAATGACTAACACGCACTTTCGCAACTAAGCTATTCGTCAGCCAAGATCTTATTTAAATTCTATGCAAATTGAAGACCTTTGAAGAAAAGTGAAGACTAACGTAACAGTCCAGTCTGTAGTTTAAGCGAACTGTAGTTAATGAGATACATTATTCAGTTAAATTTTAAACGTCCCAGATTTGTCGCACGGACAGCGTCAATCCAATTACAGATTGGTGTTAATAGAATAGAATCGCACCGATGGGACGGCAAAAAGCTCTTCCATATTGACATTTTCAATTTTATTAATTTTCCGTGTAGCGGTGCTGTGTATGAAAATATTTCAGATACACGGTCTACGTTGTGTTTTTTATTATTTGGTTTGTTGCATATGGATATTAATTTTATCGCGGATAAATGTATCTGTTGAATTGGTTTTACATTTTGGGAATCGGCTTAGTTGTTAAACGGTTTATTTTCGTTCAATTTAAATGCAGAAAATAAATAATTATAATATTTTAGTCTTTGATAATAAATAGGGAAAGGCCAATATTTGTGTAATGAGTTATGAGCAGTCAGTCCAATCATTATATTACGATATTAAACGCACGAATATTGCTCCGGTGTTGAGTTGCACCTTATGCACTATATTAAAGTACGTCCAGCGGAGATAATTGATCACACTTTATCTAGACGCTATTTATCGTTCCCATGACGACTAAATGGCACAGCGGGAGTTATCGCCACCGGAATTCCAGAAGTCGGTCTCCTACATTCCTACTGTGTTATCCCGCAAGTGCAAGGAATTTAAGTGATTTTGCGATTATCCGGTTTTCAATTTGTAGACAACGTAGGTATGGTGCAATATTTTCTCATTAGAAGTTTGTTTAACTTTTAACCCACATTTTGTTTCTAAAATACACACATTGATAATTCCAGTCCAAGATTGAAAACGTCAAGATAAATAAACCTTAATATAACCTTACCTGGTGACGATGACACCCATAGCAGACCCATCAGCAGCCGAGGTGTGCTCGATATGAGCAGGACTGTCCTCCGCAGGGCGGGGTGGCGGGATCCAGTCGCGCGGGGGGCGCGGAAGCTTCTCAGTCGAGACCCACTGCAGGGATGGCCAGCCGCGGAACGATACGACGTCCCCTGAAGATGTCTTCGGCAGTCCTGGTGTAAACGTGTCATGTTTTACTCATAGAGTAAGCAAAATTTTCAATTTCTCTAGGGTACAATAACTAAAAGGAATCCATTGCCACACAGCTTCAGTCCTGATAATACAGAAGTAGCAAACTATAAATTAAACAAATCTGGGCCTCGATTCCACTAGCACATTTGAATATATTTATATATTTTTTTAATATATTTCATACAAACGGATTTTAAATAAATTTCATCATGGAAATGTCTAGAATTTGCTGTCCATGAAGCTTAGTCGGGTTTGAAACTGCTACAACGTGCTAAATTATGGCACCTCCATGCATAGCATCAAATTCAGGGTACATATTGTGACGACTGGCCCGAATATTCAAGCCAGGAAGAGAACAATGCAAGGGATTTAGATGACGATCTTCCAATATGGTTTATTTGGGATTCATTCAACAGTACGGCGAATAAAGGGCATTAATCGTTTTGAAACAAATATTACAGAAATATGTTGGGAATACATTCAAACTTTCCTGAAATATAAACAGTTGTAAACATGCCCCTTCAGCAGAAGAGTTAAAATTATAGAACGTTTCTGCAAAAGTCTGGAAAAGCTTTTATTTAATCTGCGTGACAGATTCGTCGGCGCACGGATTACCTCTGTACGATCGTTTTATGAATACTGCAGCGATGCTGCGGCGCTACGAACTACGATTTAAACGATTCTTTATTTATGCAAGTGTCTAGCGAGCGGCTCGCCATCGCCTCTTTCGTTTGAATTGATACGAAAACGCTGAATCGAGTGTAAGTGGTGGTGATACTTTGTCAACACCGTACTTTTTAGATTAGTCTGAACATCCACAATCCAATTGTGCCGAAGTATCCCAGTCTCGCATTTTACTCCATTATGATGTGAGTCGTAACGTCTTTTGTTCAGTAAAAATGAAACGTTTTGTTGTATTAACTGAGATTATATCCAAAATCCGTTTTGCACTAGCGTCATATTCACGATCGCTAACGTCTCTTTGAAAATAATTTATCAAAAGCTACATCTACATGAGCGAAGTTCATGTGTGTAGAAAGTTTTTAAAGAGACATGGTAAATTCATTGGTAGAATGTATTTTAAGGCAGGATGTTACCTACCTACTACAAACTTTGTAATAACGAAATTACAAAGTTTCAAACATCGATATACAAAGACGTACGTCTAATAGAACAAGAAAAAAAAATGGACGAAGGTATCGTTAGTTGAATATTTTGATAAGTGTCAACCAACGCCGCAAAACCAGCGGGCCCTTCTTAGCGTATCGATGATAAATATAAATAATGAGTTTTTTTATTTTGTTTATAAAAAACCGGGTTGATTATTGAGACCTGAATTCCAATATTTTGATTGGAATTTGCAGCATTTTAAATGGAGTTTACTGAAGATTAAAATATGTTTCATCTCCAAAATATCGCGAATATAATTACGTAAAAAAAATTATTATGAATTTTTCAATGTAATTGTTACACAAATTCAGAAATATGTAAAATATTTAAAGTCACATTGTCAGGTAATAAATATAATGCTTAAATTAATTATTTTTAAAGTAGTAATCTGTTTGAATTTACAATTCATATTAATTTATTTGCATCCCATACTTTCATTGTACTCCAAACATGGGCCAAATCTTACCTTTCAAGCAATTATCAGAAGTGAGCGCGTACTGAATGCCGCAGGAACCAAGTAGGAATCCAACTTGCTGCAAGCCAGCATCGCGGCGAGTCAGCGGCACTTCTATCGGAACCGGCACTATGCCCGCCTGAAGGCACCCGTAGAAGGCGCACATAAAGTTAATGGGATCGTTGTTAGGGTACACCAGCGCGACGCGGTCTCCAGGCTTGATGGAGTTGTCTCCAGTCAAAGGTCCACCACTACTGGTCTTTGAGGTGAACGTCTTATTCAGCAAAGCATGAGCGATTTTGAGCGATCGACTGAGCAGTTTTCCTGCGAAAAAAAGCTTGTTAAAATTGGTGCCGTATTAAACGCGATTAGGCAAGGAAAGGGATAGAGATATATTATTAGGTTCATTTGCTTGGCAGCCCTTTGAAATTAATTCAAGGGATTCATTAATGCATCGTATAATATGATGGGCACAATACAACAATGAATCGACATGCCATTGTATGCATACTAAAAAAATATAAGTAACAGTACTTGCCATAATTGAGCGAGTTGCTGAGTTTTCCATTCGGGTCTAGAACCGTTGCCACGTTAGCTTTGAAAGAGGCGGTTCCGTATCGCTGAAGAGCAGCTTCTAGGTTGCGTGGCAGCCCTGCCGGGACCACCAGTTGTTCGCCTACAGCGGGTGTCATGGTCCCGCCTTCTGGCTTTGGGGCATTAGGATCCTTTGGATTGGCAGCCAGCTCGAGTTCTATGTCGTCGTCTTCGTAGAATTCTGGCAGAGGCCGGCGTTTTGGGCGCTTCAGCGTGTTAAGCAGTTGTTGTATCTTTGCTGATACCTATTTGGAACAAAACTTATCAGTACAGGGAGTTGTGCGTATTACTAGGCCAATTACAAATTATTTTTTGAAACTCTGTCTCGTAAATGATTGATGAATCTTTAAACAACTGGTCCTTTATACGATACAACTTAGTATTTTTAATATCTAGAGATACAGATACTATTTTCTTTTTATTCAAATTAATTTTTCACCAGATAAAAAAAAATAGCTACTGTCGATTCTTATAAATACAAATAAAGCAACAATATTTCTTATATCTATGTCACTAAGATTCATACGATACCATATTGACAAACAACTGCATGAAAGGATACACGACAATACTAACACTTATCGAACAATTGTACAGTCTTACTGTCTATCGAATGTAGCTTCACGAATATTCACGGTTGTCTTACGAGTTGCCAGTTTGGCAGCAATATTGACTAACTGCCGCGTACCCTTGGTGTCCAGCAAAGCGGATAGTTACCGGTTACCGCAGAGGTGCTACGTCTGGACCGACGCTATACGACGTCGACGTAGCTGTACACAAAGACGCTATCGATAAGGAAATTGCTTGTCAAACGCACGGTCAAGCTCTGATGTCTATAAAGCCCCAGGAGGTGTAGACACTAGCCACTCGGTGACGGTATATAAATTGCATTCGGCACGTTACAGGTATATTTCAAAGGAGTATTTATAAGTATTGGTCAGATGATACAAAGTTGGGATTTCTATTTTGGATGTCAATGTAATGTAAACGCGTTCAGTTACTATGTGTCACTAAGTCAGCTTGGGAACGGTGTACGGAAGCAGACTATTAAGGATTACGTAATCGATGCGCCTAACGACCCACTATTTATCGGCGGTGATTTTTAAGCCGTAAATCTTACAACCGTTTGACTTTGAAACACCTGTTCCGTAAGCCAATTTAGGCGACTCAGTAACATTGTAAATCCAATACACTTAACTAAACTGTGATGTAATTACCTACATTAGTTATGTGCAGTCCGTTATAGTTGAATCAATCGGTATTATGCAACAATCAAACCCATCGACAGATCGTAAGTTTAAATTGAAGTGTTTGATATAATCTGGTCACAATAAGCAGAGTTAACACATTAATAGGTACTATGCAAATCGTCTCTGAATACTCTTTCATCGACGTTGTTTATAAAAAAAAGTAATAGAAGAAAGCTAAATAAAATATTAGAACAAAAGCAACTTCATAACTTTCCCGTTTTTAATGGTTGTAAGTAGCTACAATGCAAGGTGTCAAGAGGTAATGTCAAGAAGACTGTTCTTACTACATACATACAACGATTTTTTAAACTACTTGTTATGAAAAAAAAAAAACAATAATTTAAGCTTTTTATTAAAGCTAGCCTTCAGCGGCGTCATTTGAAATAAGAGAAAAAAAGTTTAAAATAATGAAAATAAAAAAAAAAACTTGCTGCATTACTTACGCTTACCTTCCATCGGCCAGTACCGGTGCCGGTGTCCTCGGGCTGCGCGTAGCACTGCACACGGTCTGCTACCAAGGCTCCCCCACGACGAGCGCCTGATGAAGCATGAGTCACATCAGGCTGGATGTCTGATAACAAACTCCGAGTTACTAAAGCTCGCCTATTAGCAGAGCCAGGAACAGACTTCACTACGACACGGCTGACTTCCCATATTCACTTTAGTATTTATTGTAAAGCATCAAAATTTAAGTACTCGTGTAGTCTGTGTGTTCCTGGCTTAAGAGCCTGCACAGACAGTAAGCAGTAAAGCAATCGAGCATTCTGTGCAATAATGGTATGCAAATTGTTTATGACATTCTTAGCTCTGTACAAACTGCCTGCTGTCTGTATCGTTGTCAGGCTCTTATACCTATCCAGCCTAAGCAAAAGCCTCCACCCCTGGATGGCTCGGGACACTCGCAATTGCTAATACGCGTTTCGTACGTCTAGCAGTCTTAAAAGCTACAGCGAGTTTAACTAATTAGTTTAAAAATAACTGAAATGATTAGTGGTTAGAAGCCAGAAACAGATAGGACTTGGGAGCTTTAATGATTAGAAACACAGATACCATCTACCTTATTTTATTTCATCTTAAAACATTACGGACTGTTCGTGAAGTCTACGTAAAAGGCCAATGGACTATTGATTGATGGGTGTGTGGAGTTTTTTCATCAAGTAGATAGCTCCCCTCGTTTACGCAGATACCTACGAGTAAATAGATGATACCTACGCTTGTAGTGCTAAAATGCTCAAACATTATGATTCTATTTTTTAAGAGAACTCGATATAAATACTTGATAATATCGATATCTATTGACATTTTCTGCACATACTTATTAATTATGATGACAGTTTATAAAGTAAGATGGATCACATCGAAACCGATAATAAAATGCAAATAGGCGTCAAATAAAACGCAATATTTTAAAGAGCGCAGTCGTTAAATAATAAAATAGTGGAATTATCCATATCATTTTCAGTCTGTTGCGCGCCGTAGGCAAGTGTCAAACAACATCGCCCAACCTATGCTTTATGAGGATATGTATTGATTAAATCGATGACTTTCCACCTGAATTCATATCAGACATACACTAATTGTATTTTATCACTCGTGTTAACGTGTGATATGCTCATCGATCGGACGGTGGAAGCTGTATGTTTGAACGCGTTGATGTGTGCTCTAGTCGATGACGTTAATAATAATCGAATATGGACCGCGGCCGCACCGTAACCGTACACAGAACCTGACAAAAAACGTATAAAAAGCTAAGGTACATGGGGAAGACTAGGAGATACGCCGTGATTTTATTGTGATCTTGATAAGCTTTTGTTTCCAGATGCACAGACGTCAACGGATACATTTTAGGTAACACAATCATAAAAACGAGAAAAAAGCTTTTAAGAAGGTGTAAGAGAAAATTCACCCAACGGCTATTCGATCAATTAAATCCCTACTTTGAACCATTATAAAGGTACCTACTGCCAACGATTTTTTAAATGAGTTTGAAATCAGGGAAACCTTTTGTTACATGATATCATACTAGTAGAAAAAAAAACCACCAATCAGCACTTTAGCAGTGACGTGAAATCAAACATTTGTTAACCTATCTTCGATTGCGAAATGTTTGCCCGCCCGCCGGGGAGAAGCATCGGGTTAATAAATCATAGAGCGAGCCCTTTCTGCGAATCAAGTTCCAACGGCTTCTACGAACTCGTCTAGCCTCCTAGTTAATACCCATCTACACAACAAGCAATCACATACCAAGTTGCGATGAAATTGTCCAATAAACCTAAACAGAAGGCCAATTCCTGTTATTAACAACGTTCAAAATCTAGTCGCAGCGAAAATCTCGGAAAATTTTAAGTATTTTTGTCATACCTACTTAGACTGAGATAGGAATGCGATCGTTTTTAATAATACGAAATCGTAATCTATCGTATCTTTAGAATTAGACTTAGTTTTACATACAACATTATTTACATACCTAGATAGTATGCATTATACATATTGTATTTACAATAGGGCATTATTCCGTTGAATTAATATGATTAATAAGTTATTCTGCGAAATACTTTAGTAACAGGCAAAACATAGTGATCCGTTATTTGTTTGTATAATTATGGTACCTACAGACTTACTAAGCTACTACATAGTCAACAATTTTATTTATACTGAGTTGCCATTCAATAGCTGGTGCTTTTACTGTTTGGAGAATGACCGCTGAATAGAATATAATTTATTTTAGGTAAGAGACTCAGAAAATTAATTGTGGCGTTGTGTAGAGGCTTGGGAAGCGATTTGTAATTTCACCTACTAGGTGGTTTTTAAGTAGGTGAAAAAATAGGGGCACTAGAAAATAATTTATTCTCAAAGTGGGCAGTAGACAAAATAAGTTTGGGGACCCCTGAAATAAAGTACTGAAATGAAGTACTGATAATAATATGCACCGTGTCAAAAGCTTATAATAGATTTTCGAGACATTACCGAGTTACCGATTGTCATGCGATTAGGTGAAATTAACCTAAATTACTGGCTAAGCAGTTTAATTAAGTTGAACTTAATTCGAGTACCTTGCTCATTACGAGCTGAAGCACATACACATAGCTTAGGTATAAAATAACAATAAAGAAGGGGGTGAGTAGTTATTGTTATTAAAGGTTTAGTTATATTTTTCTCTTTCGAAAGCTCAATCCCGTGTATTATAACGAAGACTTTTCTTCTTTTCGAGTCGATGATACCTATTACGTCACTGGGGCCAAGTAGGCGGTTCAAGAGTTCACATTTTTTCAGTAGACGAGTTAGCTAGGTATACATAATACAATAATATTTTATAAAATTGAAAACATGACATGTTCATTGTTTCTGCACCGATAGCAAATTAACAATGTAATGAATGACCTTACACATTATCCTCATATAAAAACATAAAAATACTTACACCTATATAAAACTCAATGTGGTTAAAACACTACAATTTTGAGCGATTTTTATGAAATATACGTAAAACTACACTTTTCACAGCACTGGTTAGCTCTAGCCCTTTGCAATCGTATTCACAAACAACAGATAGTCCCTTTCATATAAAACTGTCACTAATATGGAACGGGCATAACAACAGACATTGACCGATCAACTCTTTTCCTGAAATGACGGTTTATGAATTTATTTTACGTTTAAAGTGACTCAAGCTACATACCGCGCTGGTATTCGATGAAAAATATTCGAACATGATCTCTATTGACTTGATGAGTTTACCAATAAAATGTGATTCATAACAACAACTCAAAAGAAACTTTAGTCACAGTTGTCGTTCGGCGTATTTTTTATTTAGTACCTACGTGTAATATCGTGTTGAATTGGAATAAACAGGGAATCTTCCTCCTAAATAGTTAATTTAAGCGATTAATAAAAATTAAAATTAATTCAAGAAACTACAGGAAGAGTTGAATTCAATTATATCCCGCAAAAATAGCATTGCACTTGTCACGCTCACGTGATTGTGGTTACTCCTAAAGAAGGATAATTATCTCCTACTTCCTATTTAATGAATCCGGAGTAAAATTATATTATACATCTTTAAACCAAAATAATGGAAATATGTGTATTTACAAAATATTGCACAAATAAAAACAACATTATTACTTTAACTGTAAGACAGTTAAAAATGTGTACGTTATACTAAACAATAGTAGACAAGGAAATTTTAAGAAAAAAAATAATGAGGTTGGAGACCTAATTATTAGCACGAATGTTGAAATCAGAACACATTATTCTCTTTCATCACTCATACAAGACACCTAACATAACAATCGAGGAAGTAACATAACCTACTTTTTAATTACGTAATCTGAAGGGCCAAAGATAACCAGATAACTTTTGGTTGGCGGCAGCTAAAAACAAAACCGGTACGTCTGCTAGTTTAGCAGATCCAGTAAACTCTAAATAGAATTAGCTCAGACAAAACAATTAGAACGTAGGATAATATTGGAATTTCACACAAAGTTAGCGAAGCGTCGCTGAAGTTACAGTCAGGAAATTAACTACCTATTTTTAAACTTTACAACAGCAGAACCAGTAAACCGCCAACTAGAATAATTAATGATAGGTGTTTATTTTTGGTAAAAGGTATGTTTAATATATTATCTCAAATTATTTCTATATATCCTATCGTGATAGTCAAGTGGTTAAGGCGCTCGCCTCTCCCCGTGCATGAGAGGCGGGCGTCTTAACCACTTGACCGCGGATTCTATACTGGCCAAGTTCAAATGTGAGTTTTTTAATCCTTAAGTACTTCCAAATTTTATCTTGAACATTACTGACATCGATGAAGGGAAACGTCGTGAGGAAATTTCGAATTATAATTAATGTAAGTTTGAAATTGCCAACTCGCCTTGAGTAAGCGTGGTCATCAATGCATGTCTTCTCTGTATGAGAAGAGGCCTTTGCCCAGCAATGGCAGCAATAGGACCAAATAGGCTGGTATTATTATTATAATATTTTTATTTTCAGACTTTTATTTATAGTGAGATACTTACTTTCCTAAAATTTACGAATTTGAAAAATATATTACAGTAAATCGACACTATACCCAGTCAAGAACAAAACGTATGATTTAAAAAAAATCGTTCAATTTTGTTCAACGTACTAAATTAATTTAAAAATGTACCAACATTATTATAATCTAAGAGATAATTATCGTTATCGTATTTTGCACCTAAATGTTCTGATAGAGGGAATATTAGTAGACTGTACCTACTACCTACCTACAGGTCATACGAGATGTGGAAAAATAACCAATATCACCTTAATTACAGACAAGCTAAGAAAAAGCTCTCGTTGTAGAGCATATCTATATAATAAAAATTAATCGCTAAATGTGTTGCTAAGCGCAAAACTCAAGAACAGCTGGACCGATTTGGCTGATTCTTTTTTTATAGTGTAGTGTTTTTGTGTGTGTGTGTTTTTGTGTGTAATTTTCAGCACAAGGTTTTAATGAAAATAAAAATGGAAAATACACCGGAAATGTCATAAAGTACCCGTGCGAAGCCGGGGCGGTTCGCTAGTTACAAATAAGTCTGTATGTATAGATATATCACATCGTTTACGTCAAAATATATGTTCAAAACGCAGTCAGTTATTTACTGGTTTTAGTAAATAACAAACCAACATTACGTTAGAATTTTAGATTATAATGGTATTATAATTACTTTACAAAGCATAATAATCAGTCCCCTCTTCCCCACTGGGCACTATGGGCACGTGCCCAGGGCCCCGCGATCGAATGGGGCCCCCTAGTTCCTGCCAGATTACCAAATGATAACCGATATTTAGGTATTACCGAAAAACATTAATTTTTAAAATCTGATGATAATGACTTACTACAATACCTACGCTTATTATATTAGCTTTAGTTTGCCGCATGCGGATAGCTATTCCTTGTACAACATAGCTTGAACTTTTTGACAGATGGGTCAGCGATGGGAAACAGAAAATATCTATTGGTGTAAAAAATGTGTTGGCTAAATATGTGGCTGTATGTATGTTTTAAACTATTCAAAATAAATAAATTCATTCGTCAATCAATTTTATTGCACTAGACATAAAATCATTTTTTTCAGTTTTTGTTTTCAGTTTTTCTAGTTTGTCGCTGATGTCCATAGAATGTGATATTCTCAATACCATAGATTTTGAAGATGTGATTAACGATTTTGCTCATCTTAAATCTAGAAGGGTACCTTTGCAATCAACATAGAATTAATCTAAGGATTTTAAGTTAAGCGAGTTACTTTTGTAGATTATTTTTTATATTTCCTATTTTTTTATAGTTAGTAACTAAATAAAAATAAATTTAGAACCTTGTTTGTCTTTCTTTATCTATTGTAACTAAATAGTGTTTTCTCAAGGTCATAGGGGCCCCATGATCCTAATGTGCCCAGGGCCTCAAATAGTTTAAAGACGGCATTGATAATAATGTAAAACTTGTTAGGCAAATGAAATCAGGAAATGTTTGACAAATGTGTTTGAGATGAACACGATTGAAACTACTCAATTTAACTAAACTGTTTCTTGTAAGTTTTTATTTCTAGTTAAACAACCCGTCTGTTCAATTATGCGTTGTTTGAAAAGACTGTTCTCCGTAATATATTCATAATGCTTCTTGATCTAATACTCGAGCGACTCATTGAGTAGAATGCTTGGCGTGCTACTAAGTTATCTTTTATTATTTCCTTGGAAACATTTTTTATTTATGCCATTTTATATAAAAATCCGTAAGTAAGCTATATACTGCAATTGTTACTATGCGTAGTCAAAGCCAAACTATGATAAGTAGTCTGTAAATGAATATTTAAAGATGATATAATGTATGATTTATTTTTTTAGATACTTAATGCTATTTCGAGAACGCAGACAGGTTTGGATCTTCAATTCTGCATCCCTAAAATCTATGAACAAATGTTGGTATGTGTTTGTGTATGTTTGAAGCTTATGAACTTAGTTAAACAACCGAAACGTCCCGATTATTAAAATATTAATAAAGCCACCAGGGGTTAAAATATTGGTAGTATCCTCCAAAATCTTCCTCGTAATATCTCAAAATTGTACTTACAAGCAGGCAAATGTGTAAGCTCGGACAAATCAATCTCAGTGCGTTCACGTAATTCAGTGCGGTCGCGTAACTCAGTACGTTCGCGCATCTCGGTCCTGTCCCGCACGTGCTTCTTCTCCCGTAGATGATGGGGTTGCGGCAGAGGGTGGGGGTGTGCACGGGGGTGGGGAGCAGCGGGGCGGCGGGCTGGTGGCGAGCCCAGCTCCGGTGGTGGGGGAAGCTCAGCGTCGCCGGCGCATGAATCTTCGTCGGATGATGAGGCTATGACAGGATAAACATACACTGTAGTGAATTATTGAAACCTACATTTTCGTCTTTTTGTTGGTATCTAAATCTTGATTTAGGACCTTAAAATGTATTTCTTTAAATAAAAGTAAACGCTTATCTTTCACGTGTGTTAATTAAGGAGAAAGTTTGAAAAGGTTATTAAAAATTCAGCAAACCTATTAAATATGTTTTCAGAGAGTGAATGGAAACCTTATAATATTTGCAGCAGAGTCGGATAATAAAAAGAATGGCTCCGCTATGTAGCGTAAAGAGCTTCGTTAGCAAAAAACGCGCCTATGAAACACACTCGAATCGTCAGATTTTCATTAACGAAGTCTGTCGACTTCCTCTTCAGACAGAGCAGCAAAGAACAAAACAATACTTCGGAAATATTCGTAAACACGGGGGTCACCTCACTTACTTGGTGCTGAATAACATAGATGGGGACGATATAGTACAAGTAGATACTTTAGAACTTTTCAGAAAAAAAATAGCAAGTTTTAACTCCTGACTAATTAGATTTTTTATTGCTGGATATATTGGATGATAATAGCAATATTATCATCCATTGCACAAATAGATCAATCACGCTATCTTTCTCAATTCGGCTAACTTATTAGTCTATTTCATTATGATTAATGTTCATCTGGTTAATTGATTACTCGGAGGACCAGGAGTGAAATTAGTGGAACGCTTTAAGACCGATACTCTACTAATCTCTTAAAAGCATACATCTGGGACCTAGTTGAATCTTGGCTAAATTACAAATTGATATCTCTAATCACTACAATAAAATGTTCTGGAAATTTGTCTTGAACGAGCTTAGAAATGCCTCGTAGTCATAGTTCATCTATAGGGAAATACTCGTATCAACGGCGCGGCGTTTGAAGCTGGTACTGAAATGTAGATAATGCAATTAGTGCGCCGAGTCCTGTTTACGATCGTAAAGCTATTCTATTTACGTGTACAGCAAAACCGATTACCTAGTATTATTTATTATAATGTCGAATGTTTTTCTTTATTAATTGGCTCTGCTAATAACAAAGTAATACGAACATTTTCTTGAACATAATGCTACATGCTACGCCCGCCTACGGCAAGTAGGTGTCGAGATACTGGCTGTAGGCGGCGTCGTAGCCGTAGCACTTCGACGGATTAATTTATTGCGTAGGTGTAAACATTATTCGTCAAATATTTCTTATTTTTTCTTTTTATATAGAAATAAATTGGTGTCGTGGAAGTTTCCTAATTTTTAACGGAAACCTCTTGTCGTCTTTAGCAGAAATAAAAAGGAAGAACCTGTAATAATGAATTTGTTACTGAAACGTATCATGACAAGTAATTTACAAAAAATAAACTGATCAGGAGTAAACGGACGTGAGATGTAATTACGCCACGGATCAAAACGCAGCGCAGCGCTGCCTGTTAAATCACCTTCGTTTATCAATTGAACGTTGTTTTTGCAATCACTGTGCCGATCTTCTTCATTCAGCCGTTTCCATGAGTAATTGGATGGTTTCGCTGCGCTCTGTGCGTCGGCTAATGAGCGTAATATGAGATCCTTTATCGTTTATAAGGCGAGTTTCGTGATATTATCACGAAAATTTATAATTAGAAAAGCGTTTTCCGTCTTATAACAGAGATAATAAAATGAAGATATTTAAATAAAGATTTACTCTTATTTGGCTTCTAGGTAATATAAACAACAGTTAGGTACATCGTAATGTGCACATTTCCGTTCAGAGAGCATAATTATGTATCTGACACCACTCGTTTCTATTTATTACATAACGTATCAACATATTCAATTATTTAATTAAAACTAGCTGAAATCGAAATGACAGCCAAATTAATGGTTTTCATTTATATTCCCCAACCATGTTAATATTGCTTAAACAAGATTAATTATATTTGCTGCGATGCAATGTGTGGTGGGGTCGGAAAGCGATATGATTGTTAACGCGGTGAAACTGATTTATTTTGAGTTAAAAGAAAATGTTTTGAGAAAAAAGATGGTAATGCCGCATTAAGAAAATATGTATCACGTCATGTCTCTTCTTGTAACCACGATCAATGCGACTTGATCGAAACGTTGCCTCCCGACGTAGATCAAAATGTAATACGATAAACGTACGCAAATTCTAATCATATATTCTATTCAATTTATTGGATGGTAATCTTCGTCCACTTGACTATCAAAATAACAGAATACGAAAAGTTTATACCACAACTATACCTTGGTATGTCTAGGTACACGTTAAAATCCTGAAACTATTCGCTCCCTTTTCTCTGAAAGCATATTCGTTTATGAAACTGTGTGAAGCTAAGCCGTTTAGCTCGGGTGACCACATTATTTTTTTTTTTTGTAAAACGAAAAGTTGCGGTTTAAAGCCCTGCCCTGTTGAACTTTAGTGGTGTACTCATACATACACAGGTATAATACTGAGCCTGCTAGCGGTTAAGCGGTCAACAGAACACTAGACATGCTTTGCGCATCGTAAGGGTCTGGGAAGTAATCTTTAACCACAAATACCCATTGTTTATAGATATGAGAATAATCTCAAATTCATAAACAATGGATAGTGCCTATGTTCATCTGAATAAAATTACATTTTATAGATAAATTAAAAATGGATCATTGTAACAAAATGACATCTAGATGTCATTTTGTTGCTGTATGTCAGCATGATAAATAGATTTTAAGAATACCTAAAGGAGATCTGCATTTCAAGATTCTATTCCTTAAAACAGCTTGCGAATGCAAGTCATTCATCCACCCATCACAATCTACGGTAAATAATAATTACAAAGCCGAAATCAAAACATACTATATGTATGTACCTGCCTACCTATTACACAACCTATCTCCCACTATGTAAAACCGACACTGATTGAACCGTTTACGATAGATTAATAGCGAGTCGTTCGGAAGCTACTGATACGCCGATCGTAATTGCAGTAGGTGCCCGTGGTTTTGAATTAACTTGTTTTGAGTTAAAGATAAAATATATATAGCTTTAAATAACTACAGTCTTGGTTCAACACATAGTAAAACCTTAAATAACAAACACATTGTATTAAACAAACGGTTTAGTCCCATCTCATCCCCTTCCCATCTCATCCCCTTCCCATCTCATCCCCCATGCTTTTATACCTACAAAAATTTCTCACCTCTTACTCCTGGCATAAATCAATTGTTTAAAGTACAGTCTAATCGACATTTGTATTACATACTAGCTTTTGCCCGCAACTTCGTGCGCGTCAGTTTATCCCTAATATCTAGCGGAATGAAATTATATGTTGCCTATTTGGTAGGTATGAGAATACTCTTACCTACCAAATATACCTACAACATTATATAATATAACAAATGTATTTAAGCGGGTCCTACACAGAAGTAGCCTGCGGTGGCGGCCGCACGGTCAGTTGTATTCGGTTGCAATGCAAGGGAGTCTTTAAACACGCGCGGTCATGACGCGGCCTGCGAGCGGTTGGCCGCGGCCGCATGCTCCGCCCCTTGTGCCACGCGGTCAGTTGTACATTTTTACAACAGGCCGCGTGTACCGCGTTGAAAAATACGTAAATTGTAATAGAAAATGAATCCACATTTTTCTGTTCCTGAAAGTAAGCGATGCCAATGATAATATAGGTATCTCACAACTCAAAAGTTTAAACTGTTTTTTTATTTCATTTTTTTTTCTTATCTCCTAGTCTTATTACTCATAATATCCCTGTAAAAAATACCACTGTAGAAAAAAAAGAACACAACACCACAGCTAATCATGCTGCAGGCCGCCACCGTGATCACGGTGGTGAGTCGCCGCAGAGGCTGGAGCCGCGGCTCGCGGTAGGCCGCCACCGAAGGCCGCGTCTGTGTGGGACCCGCTTTAACATTAATTTTATTTTTGGATTTTTGTATTCTTTTTTTTCTACAGTGATATATTTTTTTAAATAATCTATTGATGTAGATTATCGAGTTTATGGCAACGGCCTCTGTTATTTAATATAGTGTATTTATATACATATTACATCGGCAACAAGAAAAATATTTAGTTTTATCCGTTTAGGGCTTATTGTTATTGTGTTTTTATATCTTAAAGTAAAAGAATTTTATTTGTTAATTTTGAAAGTATATTAATTTCACAACCTGAGTTTTTTTTGTTCATGACTGTACCGTTGACAGATTTATGCCAGGAGTGAGAGGTGTGAAATTTTTGTAAGTATAAAAGCATGGGGGATGAGATGGGAAGGGGATGAGATGGGACTAAACCAAACAAACTTCCATCAAGAGTCGGGTTGACAATTTCATGGTACTTACAAAGGTCATGTCTCTCTCTGTCAGGGCTCTTGGCCATCATGGATGTCCTCTTCGAGGGCATCGGCAGCGACGGCTTGGGTCTGTTCTGCATCTCTGCCAGCGCTTGTTGCACGGCCTCCTGTCTCACTTCTGCAAAACAAATCTATGTTAGAGAACAGTCTTCAGATAATGAAAAATATCGGGCCAAAAAATTACCGCATGCACTCTAAAGTGTACCTATAGCATTTTTTATACCACAGTTATTTTCATTGCAAACACTTGGTACTTGGCACACACAAAGGTGAAAGCAAAACTCAAATTTAATGTCCTTTTAAGCCAGGTACAGTACTGTTTACTACAGGAGAAATTCCTAGGCATAAAAAGATATATTATGTAAATAAAAATATTACGTACAATAAATAAGCGCAAAAGTAAAATAAGGTACCAGGTGTCCAAATGGTTAGGAATAAATGAATGTGGGGCCTACAAAACTAGCGACCTACAAAATTCATTCGTATAAAATTGGGTATTTTATTATAATAAAATGAAGCGGAATATAATTTTACTCACACAATACTAATTTAACAATTCTAAACAACTGGACATATATGTATATTCCAAGTACCCAATTTGCTTGGAAATAATATGATGTTATAAATAACTGCAGTATAAACATAACAAGGCTCAAGAACAATCAAAGGCGAAATAAATCAAATTCCTGATAACATTCTTTTTTTTTATTAATTATTGTTTAACGAATACTATCGCTTAGATACTGGTAAATATAGTAGGTACTTTCATTAACTTAAAGTATCCCTTTATATCCTAGAAAGCGAGCGCCATTCGAAACAGAATGGATTTTTAATCAACTATTCCAGATTCAAGTTACGAGGGCAACAATTCTATTGGTCAATTAAATATTTACTCCGCCTTTGATTTTATTTAAATGACACCTATGAACTTACACATGCATCTGACTTTAACACATGTAAGGCACAAAGCAAGACCACTTTTATCATGTAAGATTAAATGTCAAAGTTTTTAAAATCGGATGACATATTTGAAATCATGTTAGAAACGTGTAAACTTATATGATTATAGCATTCTCATCATGCAATGATTAAGCGTAAACCTCATGCAAATGAAGGATTAGTGCAACGTATTAGACCACAAATGGACGCGGTGACGACCGTGATAACACTACACTGACGTTGGTGATGACAGACCGCAACCCTGCTGCCACGATATAACAGCACGCAACAGCTGATTGAATTGATATATCGTAGTGTAATGTAATCTTGTCAGATTTATACCATAGAGTCCATGTTTAACATATAAAGTCATCCGAAAAGTAAGTAATCATACAAGAAGAGGAAGGATATAAGTAGATATATAATATATTTACAGTAATTTACAGCAAACGTATGATTAAAATTAGCATATGTAAAGTTTGACTTAAAATAAATCATTGTATTGACAGATTCATCTCATACGCAAAAAAAAGCAAGCATTGATCAATTTATCCTATAATAATGTATTGAATATGAGATAAGTCGTGATCAAGCACATCGATTTAGAAGAATATGATTGACAATTTGGTCTACACGTTATAGTCCTTTGTAGATGTAACAAGTTTACGTCCCAATCAGAGCGATAAATCGGCTTACAGACTGGGCAGCTTTCAGCGTTCGAGAACCATTTCGTACTAAACTCTAAAGAGCCCGGGATCACGGTGTTAAATTGCAATTTTTATTGTAACTTATTTATGAAAGCAGGCCATTTGTAAATCTCAAATCAAGGTCTAAAATCAACAAAAAAAAAAAAAAAAAACTCAAATCACATCTACACACTTACAGTAGATCGATATCACTTGCTTTGAAGACAGTATAAGTATAGTATGCAAGCGCGGGTGCTCGCGTAATTTCTCGTAATTTGCGTAACCTCGATGTGCATAGAAACAGTGTCAAATTAATAACACGCGTTTGCGTTTACAAGTCATGCCAACAACACTGGCCGCTTTAAGTTAAAAACGACAGCGTCCTGCTCACAGAACTACGTTGTAGCCCACAGACGGATGGCACAGAACTGAGAAAATACGACGTCGCGAAGTCAGACTCAATAAAGTATATAGGTACACTAGCATTCACTCTAAACAGCATCAGCTCTCAAGTTTTGTAATTAAGATAAAATATGAAGTTGCAAACTTCCTGATACATCGGACAGTTCCCTTTTTCACTTGACAGTTTTCTTTTCAAAGCTACTCGCCGAGTAGTGTACAAATAAACCTGGAGTAAAATTGTTCCCGCCAGACTCACTCGTGTGTACTCAATGAGGATTGACATGACTGCGGAGTCGGTGCTTTTATTGTGTCTTGCAGTCAATTTATCTATCAACCACACCGAGAGCGAAGCGAAGCATTAGGAGAGAAAGCAAATAAAAACTGCCAAGAAAATACATAACTTAGGCATGCGTGCACGATAGCTCACTAAATACAATTAGCGCTAAACATTACTAAAAGGTAATCGAATTTCCGTTAATCACCTGAAGCTGACGGAGCGTTTTATGTTCTGTGCTAATTGTTTTTGGTGGGTATCATGCAAGTAGTTTAAATGTGAAATATAATAAATTCCCATATAACGTTACATAACCATAAACATTTATATAAATAATTGTACATATTATAAAAATGTATACTAATTTAAATGAACACTGGCACCAAAGGTAAGAATAAACTAGTGCTTTATTTTCATTGAATTAATGTAGACTTGAGTGGACGCTAAAGAATGCACTTCTCTCGCGAATTGATTTTCGCTCGTTAGTACGGAAAAAAGTCTCAATTATATCAACACTAGAGTAGTTAAATTTTGTGAAATGTCTCAATGTTTAGAAAACAAAATATTTTCAAAGGAAATTGAGTTATTATTGTTTGCCGGAAGAATGTTAAACTGTAGCGTGATTAAGCAGTATTACAATGATGCGTTTACATGGCGCCTCGTCTACGAGTTTAATACCCGCTGTCGCTTGCGTATTAAAACTTGAGACAGCTATTAACAACACTCAAGGTCGGCCGCGACTCTAACATGCTGGTTTTTGTTTGATGCACATCCTCTCTATTATTCGCTTTTGGATAACTATGTAACAATGAGATATAATAATGAATATTCATGTGCACGTAAATATAGTGGTTTTTACGTTCGACTGGTCGTTACGTCACTCTGAAGGTTTTTGTACAATAATTATCCAGTTTTATGAATGTTTATTTTGAGAAGCCGAACTTACAAAATAAAATTCAATAAATTGAGTTACAGAAGTAATCAATGTGCCATAATATTTATGCATAATATATATATTCCATAATTATTACAAAACTATCTCGTTGTACCCAAATAGTAGATAGTCAACACCTTAATCTATTTTTAATTTATTTCATGCTGAAAATATTTATTTAATTCACGACTCTTCCACCGTAAAGAAGTTCTGTGAGTGATTATATAATATTATTAAACATTGATGGCATTACTGTTGAAGTCTTGTTTAAATGTCAGAGACATTTTTTTATAAATTATTTGAGTGCTCTTTAATGTAAGAATTTTTTTTTCTTCTAAAAATGGCATGTCTAAAGTGTCAGTGCCATTCACTGTCGTAATAATTGAGTAGTAGATATCATAGCCAATAATTCTAAGGCATATCTTCTGTAAAGAAATAATTTATTTCATCCCTGAAAACCCGATTAATTTTAAATTAACTGTAAAATCTGATTTTCAGTTGCTTTGAAATCAATAAGTCCAATTGAGATGTCAAAAATGTCAGTTACAGATTACGATTGCCGTACAAAATCTATGGGAAATTCACGTTTTGACAGGTCATTAAATGTATGTCAATTGAATGGCAGTACTTATGCAATGCGCAATTCATGTATTCTCTCGATTGCTTCTGACAGTCAGCATCATAGCGGATGTCACTTATTAATTTTACTACAGATTTGTGTTGCGAATATCCAAATTATTGACATAACAATTTGATACTTATAACAGTTTATTTATAACTAGTTAACCCGCCGCGACTTCATTCGCGTGGTATCCCACCTACCCCTGCCCTCCACATTTCTCACCGTTTAAACCTTCCCTGGACTACGACAAACATTTTAATACCAAAATCAGCTCAATCGACCCAGCCGTTCTCGAGTTTTAATCAGACTAACGAACAACAATTCATTTTTATTTATATAGATTCTTATTCAAAAGGTCGCACATTGTTCATAGCCAAATTATTATTGTTTTGAATTGTCTATTCATATGCTTGTGGCTTGTATTCATGTCGGAGAGTTCAAGTATCGTGCGTGTGTGACGAGATGACAGTGACGTCAGAGTCGCCCACCGTGCCCGTATTGTTGGTGGCAAGCTGTGCGGTAGATGTGCACTCTTATTGTGTGCATGTCGCAGGCACTTGCAATCATGTGACACTTTTTAAAACGTTCCTCATCGATGTTGAATTTTTTTTTCAGAATATATGAAATAACCGGAAAGTTTAGGTGGTATGATCAAAACGATTTGTGTTGTAAAAAGGTTAAATGAAATCTAAAATTTCGGAACCTAATTGTGTACGTAATTTAGCAGCCTTGACGAAACTTCAAAATCGAGTAAATTATGATCGTTATCTTTATTATCGGCCAGGAAATGTGGTTATGCTAATGAGCCAGTTTCCGTAGAATGGACACTACGACAGACTGTAAAATAATGGAAGCATGAAAACTAGTTTTAACTAGTTTTATTTAAGTTCTGACTAGCTTATCATCATTTTATTTAATATATTTCAAAGTTCAATAAAAAGGTATTTACAAAATTATAATTAAAAAAAAAATGTTTGGTACCTACTTAAGGTATTCATCGGCGCAAAATTGTCACTAGTTCATCATATCACACTCAAAATATCAACATTTAAATAAAAGCATAAAATTGTACACACTAGAGACTGCTTGAAATATGCAATAATATACTGACGGGAACAGTTATTGAGACGGTTGAAGTGTCACTTGTCACTATCTATGAATGCAATGTCGCGACAATTACAGGTACTAGTACATGAGCAATGCAGGAGCAATTAACGTTAGCCCAATTGAAATGTGCTGCTGAAATGAGCTGACCCATCGAACGGAATTTGGTAACGAACACTGCGACACGAGAGTTTCATATATTAGGTATAAATAGTCCAACATAATTATTACGTGTCCGACGATTGGGTTGAAGGTGCGAAACAGGCAGATAAGGTATGGTTCTTTCATTCTTGATACGAGTGGGTACTAGAACTTTCTTAAAAAGCCGTATGTTTATGATTTGAGTGTGTCATTCATTGCTGTAATGGATGGCACGTGGTGGCAGCACGTTGATCATACTGTGGTGACACCTGCTCCTCGCTTGGCAACCAACCGCAGTGTGGTCACCGTTGTGTACTACCACTACCTACTTTAATTTAATTGAACCATTTTTTTCTGTTTTTTTGGAAATAAATGGTTTGGCATTTTGTATGGTTACGGAAATTTCAAATGTAGGGGAATTCTATGGCTTTCTTCTTGAATGGAAGTTTATGCTTACAATATTGATGCATTGCTTATGACTCAAACCTCTGTTTTCGAGCATATTGTAAGTATCTAGAAAGTATCCAGATACTTTATTTGTAACAGAAATTGTAAGATTATCAGGGACTTTCTTTGTTTATCATTATTTAAAGTTTTTACTCATACATTTTATAAAGAGTAGCATTAGTAGTCGAGTATATTCGTAATATTTTCACCGAATCTTACCAGTGCCAAAGCAAGTAAGAATGGTTGCGCAGTTGTCGAAACATGTCTACAGATGTATCTAAAGACTGTCTATTTGTTTGCCTATTCGTTGCGTGCAACCAAACATCAGTATAAAACGTAGAATAATATTTATTGTTTGATGCTCATTCATTCGTGGACGTTACTTTCGTTTGTCTACAGGTGGCAGACACACGTGCCGAAGCGTCAGCTTTTTTGCACATGTCTGTGTAGAATATTTTTGTCCGTTGAAAGTATTATCGATGTAAAATCTACTTAACTGTGACGATGTAAAGTCGTTTATTCAAAACTTAGGTTTCTGAGGAAAATGGCATGTTTCTTTGTTCTACCGTTTGCTCCAGATGTTAACATCGTTGGTCGTGTCAGATGTGGCCAAAGACCGACAATTGAAACGTCAAAGGGTCAAATGGGACACTTTCTTAAACAAAATGCTGTTTATGTTCATCTGTGGTCAAAACTAACGCAAATAAAGTTGTTGTTTCCGTTGGTCAATCATCGGAAGCAACGACCCGATAAAGTTAAGATGATATTAAACATGAATCCTAATTAATTAAATTAAAGTCGCAATGTGCTATCAAAGGTATCTCTACGATCTTTAGCTCCTTACGGTAGCTTCCTACGAATACCAAGAAACTGGTGTATATCCTTAAAGTTCACTTTTGAAATAGTCAAAACTGTGAATAGAACCGTAAATTTTTCCTTTAAGTAATGTGCATTACACGACTACGTTACTCTTGGGAAAATAAAGAAAATAATCGTAGCTGCAATATGAAGAGGATTTTCGAAAAGCGTACCGAATATGGTAACATGCGCGCTGCGGTTTATTCCAAGATACATGTTGAGAGAAACTAGAGCATGAATTTACGTACATCTCTAAAATTTTGTCACCTTTAACCTACGCTATAACATACTGAACGTAAAGGCTACGCTAGTGCAGATTGCTATTTCATATATAAACAATATTTAGCATATTTAAGTTGAATAGAGCCGAATTAGTACATACAATTACTATGTACTTATAATAAGATTGTGTGGGTGAAAAACTTCATAATATATACCTAAAGATGTTAGTTGTGTCTAGACAGAACCGACAGTTAAAACTTTGTACTGCTGTGGAAGCCACGTCTGATCCCATCAACTTTTAATTTGAATTACTCTTGGTACAATAACATCTACAATTTTTCGCCGAATACTTTAAAACTACCGCTGGCTGCCATGATTAATATTTTATTTTCAGTTAAAGAAAACGCAATTAAGTCAACATATAGGTAACTATCGATGATTCCTGTCAAGGTAGATATTTTATAGAACTACTGGCTCCTGCCTGCGACTTCGTCCGCGTCAAAGTTGGTTTCCTCAAACAAACTTTGGAAAATCCTTTCTTATCGGATGCCTATAAATGATATATAAGAAGTTCCAGGTCTCTACGCTGAACGGTTAAGGCTGTGCGTTGATACGTCAGTCATTCAGGAAGGATAAAGCATTTTATATGCATAGATTATGGATTCGATTCGAATTTAAAAGTCAAAGTATTTGGAAAGGCTCTCAGATCAATTAGATTAATAAACGTAATCACGTGGAAATCCGTATTCTGTTTGTCTTACGTGAGACTCAAAGCTAATTTAAGTTTGGCATGTACCATACAGGCACCGATTATCTATAGATCAATAATGGGACAATTTTGTCTATTTAGTTACACAAATAATAGCACCGTTTATGTAGCGTAGGTGGTAACTAGACACGGTTAATTGTGAGCTATTCATTATAGTAAATGGTTTGCACATTGATAATAATCTCGTTGTGTTAGTTGAGGCCATCACTATAATTAGTGTCAATCAATCAACTATTTCGGTGACGGTCAATTATGTATAAGGTAGGTCAGTAATGAGGCGTACTTGTTCAGAGTCTCCATCTGATGGCAATGTTAGTCGAGTCTTGTGTTAATCGTAAGACTACCGATATAGTTATAAGGCATAACCGGTTCAATTCGATACCTACCTAAAAATTAATTCGATCAACTAGTTGATAGTTAATTATAAGTACTTATTTGGATAATTTGTGGCTGCTACAGAGTCAGCCTTGTGGAAATCAGAGAAATATCGACAACTCGTGGATAGTAGTTAAATCGCAAAGGAAAAAGCCAGATTGAAACACAAAGATACGGTATAATTTTCGGGACACCGAAAACCACGAACACTTTTAATCTAACTGACGATGGTAAACACACTACTATTCCGGTTCTATTTAACATGTGAAGTAAATGCGAAATTTTACTTCACTGGTAAACGTATCATGTTCTGTCTTTTGAATAAATATAGAATTGCATCAAAAAGGTATGTATATTTAAAGAAGACTGGTTACGAAAACCCACAAATGGTACCAACGTTTCTCTTCGCTTAATGACGTAACATTTTGTAGAACTTTTGACACAAAGGATTTTGTCCAAGCTCCACTATCTTTGAAAGGGTTGTCGAGAATTCAAATTAATAAGATCGCTGACCGTGACCTGGTTTTAAAATATATATTTTTTAATGTTAACTTGTAAACATCTAGGGCATAAAGGGGAGACAAGAACGTCGTCTTTGTCTTACTTGAAAGCTTTTGACCTTTGCTTCATAAGAACTGTTATTTAAAACTCATCTTTTTATAAAATGTTCGGACAGGTTGGCTTTAACTTAAGTTTTTCAGTTGTATTTTTAAAAGGAACGGTTTTCTTATATAATACCATACGCTGGCATCAAAAACATGGCTGGTAATATCTAAACATTTTAACATTTAGTTTACCGAAACGCAAATCGCGGCTTACATACATAAACTAAAAAAGTTAAAACCAATTTCATGTCATATTTAATGTAGTCTAACCGTTTTATCAATACAATACAAATTTTAATGGAACGAGCAAAAATGAACGAATGCCACACAGCCAAATTAAAGTCAAAGCATACCAAAAATATTAACTGATGAAAAAAATACACAGCGGCTCTGCCAGCAACGAAGTATCGAAATATTTAAACTGTCAATCAAAAATGCTTGCAAATATATCACAATTAAACGTTCGTTCATTATTTGCAGTCATATGAAAACAAAACACGAGTCGTTGGGAAAAGTTTAACTACAGCGTCAGAGTTATTTTAAAGAATCGATGCTGTTTTTTAGCTGTGATTTTTTAAAATCACCCTCTATTAAAATTACTTTAATATTTCATCATAATATCAAAGTACAGAAAAGGCAAATTCTGCGTCAAAAGTGAAACTAAGTTAGTGTTCTTAAGACGTCTGACAGTTATAAAGAAACTAAAAGTTTATAGTTGAAAAACTTGCCAACACAATATCTTGACTGAAAAGTATTTAAATTTTATGAAACTAGCAAAATATTCATATTACTAACTTTCGACAGATAGTTAAATATATAATTCACAGGGCGGGCTGACAAGTTGAGCAGACAACTACTGAAAATTGTGTCTAGCTTGTTAAATTGTATGTAGCTTCTATACCTACTTCTATCCTACCTATATCAATTTATACAGCATCTATGTTCAAGCAGAGTTAATTGATATATCTATAGGCATACGTAATTGATTCTGGATGTATCTATTGTTAGGCACTGCGACTAAATTATTCCAATCAGCTGGTTTCTAGGACGCCTAAGATTCTGATAATCAATCGATTGAAATCCTTTAAAAGCTTGGAGTTATACTTGAATTGGGTTGATATAATTATATTAGTTGAGTTGCACTATAAATTAAATTGTGCTGCAGTGGACAGTTGTTGTTAAATTCCTAATTCCCTTAAGTTACTCGTAAAGTGGTATTAACGAAAGCTTATCTACGGCCAGCCAGTCCAGAAGGATTTAGAAACGTCTGGGTTAAGTTTTAGCCAGACTGAGCTAACAAGCACAATTGATTAGGATATTATACTGAAATAGCAGAAGGACAGTAGGCCAGAGTACACACATTAAATGTTGAAGTCAGAAATGTTAGTAACAATTAATTAAATAAATGCTTTTTAAAATAAAGCATAAAATTTTAACACAAAAATGAAACTCATAAAAAATTAAAGGGTCTAACGGTTTCCATTTATAAAATAGCAAAACGAGCGAATCAAGCCTAATTGAACATCGCTTTGTAAATCAAAAGTGCAACAAATCGGATTACCCATTTCGTGCAAATAAAATCTTTTCTCATCCCGATATATTTCCCTCTGCGGACGAGCAGTTCGCATGCAGCTATTCAATCATAGCCGACGGCGTTACCAATTATCGATATGTGGGTACCACGGTAAATGGAACAAAACGCAGGGCTTATGGTGCACAAAGTGCAGACACCGGACTAACACCGACGTCGAACCTATTAGTGGTCCCCACTAAATGTATGCGTAGGTACAAATGTTCACCGCACACATTCGCCGGAATATGATCCCTCTGTTTAATTCTTCCTTTGTGTTCGTTCATGGTTTCGACGCTTAGGTACGTGAATAGAGCCCGAATGGGGAAAGTTTAGTCAGATTTAGAGTAGTAGATAACTTTGGAAAATTTATAATGTAGGTATTATAACTGAAAGAAGTGTATAGGGATAAATTCTCTACTTCCGTTGAAAAATATGTCATCTATACCACATACTAAACAAAGTAGTAGACAGTCCACTTAGACAACGGATTAGCTAACAGAGCTACCTAAATTAACAACTTGTTCTCTATGCGCGGGAACAGTTGAAACTCTTTAGTCTCAAAGGACCAAAACGAAGGCTTACGAACGAACAGTACAATGAATAATACACACACGGACTGTCTGCAGACTTGCTGCAGGAATTCCTTTGTAGGGACATTTTACATGTATGTCCAACCTCTGGTCAGAAATTATTGAACTTGTCATATTTAATTATTTTTCCTTTGCTTTTCCTTATAGCAAACCATACATTTTGTTCATGTAACCCTTGCCGTTCACAATTTGCAAATGTCACCGCAGTAAATCTAATTGCGGCAGTAATTTGCGCAGTTGCAATCATAAAATGATATTCATGTCCATTTCGAAACTCACGCGTGTGATATCAGAATTGTATAACCGTGTGACATATTAGGCACACTTAGCGTTGCGTCAATCAGTGTTAGGATTAGCGTCCAGTTAAATAATATAATCGGAGTTAGCACGCACTTTATCAGATGTTGTGGTGTCACTTCGACTTTACAAGGTATGCGCTAACATTGCAATCTGAAATGAGATCTTCCGGAAGGATTATCCACATTAATCAAGTAGCATATGTTGTTTTAACTTGAGCGCAAAAATAACGCAGTCAGGTAGATGAAACCACCTCTTTATCTTACATAATACCAAAAGCTTCCCAACATGAAATTCACGAGAGCGTACAACTTTCCCGTCTTTCTTAAAGCAGAACTAATGAGAAAGCTGAACAACAACAGAATGAATGCAAGGGTACCAATTATCTAGAAGGTACGTAAAAATACAACGAAGCAGTGCATGTGTTCTGCAACTGCATTTCGTTAGCCGGGTGTTGCGGACTCCTGAATAATGGATGCAAGTTATGAGCACCCACAATGGAGAAAGATATAACTACGCGTTTACCGCATTGAACTGCGCACCGGCTCGGTTTTAAAATAAAACTATCTTCCAAATGCTTTCAACGACAGTAAAATGTAACGTTCTACTTCATTTTCGTAAGCGAATGTTAGTCACGAGCTAATTTGTAATGAAACTAGGTTCGGCTTTTCAACTTTGTCAGCTTTACGTGCTTAACAACGAACTAATTGTGATTAGTCATCAGTAATGGCTCCTGTTCGACGCGTCCATCACTCAGTACCATCGGATTCGAATATGCAATAGGCATTTGAATTCTATTCGTTAATCTAAATCATGTGAATGACATTTGCGTAAATTAATCTATTTTATTTATGGTCATCCCGAATTCCAGAACTTTACTAATATTTTAATATCACATTTTAAGCACAGTTAAAAAGATAAAGTTGTGTTTGTAAGAAGTAATCTCTTTTACAATAATCCATTGCTAATAGAAAACTATACCTATTGCGGAGAGCCAAACATTGTGTTTAATGGTATGCTTAACTTCCACTCGAACGAAATCCCTGGCAGAAGCTAGTTAGATATATTCTTCTTCTTAGCGTATCTTTTATATTGTAAGCAATTTACAATAAAACGTCAATAATAAAGAGCAGTCAAGATCGATTTGCTTCGCACAGACAGGGTTCCGTACAACCACACTGAGCAGTCTATCGAACCGGCACCGACCGGCGTCTAGCGTAATAACTGCATTACGATTTGCAAAATAAAACACGCTAACTCCTAAAGAATACATTCAAACACAGTCTCCGGTAACAAAATGATTTACGCTGTATTTTTCTATCAACTAATATTTTTTTTGATCAAAAGTATTAAATAAATATTTTATAGGTCAAAAGGCCTTGGTAGATAAGCACCTACTTTTAGTATTTTTTTTCTGCAACTACTAGGCCTTCTTTTCCCTTTTGTCCCGGACCCTAAAAATGATTGTTATTCTGATAGTTTCGACAGCTCTAATCTATACCAGGAATGTTATTAATTATTTTGGTCGCTAAGTACGCCATTAGCGAGTGACTACAAAATAGTCCCCATTATACAAACGTGAGCAATAATTTCGGGAATTTGATAAATTCACCAAATTTGAGTAAATATATTAATTTTGCGCATTGCATTGGATTCACAAACCTTCTCCACTAATTGAAATTGTCGGGTCTGGTAAAGCATTGAAATATAGGTAATATATAATTCACAAACAAGCAGTCCGAATAGAAGACAGGGGCTTTAAAATAATTATGCCTTCATGAAATACGCTAGTTGTATTAATATTTGGTTGCAAGCGTAAGCATCTATGGAGATGGGTACTTAAGTGTTAGATTTTAATAACTCATTAGAAATAATAAGACCAAAACTTTACTAACGAAATTTGCAAAGCACTGGTCCAAAAATGCCGTTCAAATATCAAGACTGAAATTAGAGCATGATAAATTATATCTTTACGTGGCCTTCTCCAGAACTAGGCCATCAAACATAGTAATTAGGTCTTCCAGAATTAGAGCATAATATAATGTGCATATCTGTATCCTACATAGTGCAAAAATAAATCAAGACCGTTTAGATTAAAAGCAATTTTATTAGATCGGTTTAATTTTGTAAAAAAAAAACTCCTATAAAACTGTTATTTACTGCGTATTTGTGATACAATACAAAGTGATAAAATTACGTATGTTTTGCCACTTACCGCATACAATATTATCATAATCTTTGCACGATGACGACATTTGTTTTCTAAGTTTTCTAAGTAAGTAAGTATTGGACTATTTTTACAAAAACGAATGCGACATTGTCAAGGACTTGTCGACGCTAAACCTATAGGAAATATCCAGACGTACAGCGAAAACTTTCTTATTCCTTGACTAAACCAGTGAATGAATCATGGTAGGCGTGGTGGCTACGTCAATACCGTTCCACCTACGGACGTACGGAGCTGCAACATATTTCAATGTTAGTATTGTGTCTAGAAAAGGAACATAATGTGTGTCTATTTTTACCCAACCAAGAATATTAGGTACAGACCGATTTAAAATTTCATGTAATATCAGTGCACTGGTTTTATCCAAATAATCGACGTCGTTTTCGATCAGGAATGTGCAGAATTTACTGGCCATAATCGGATTTTATGCGGCGCCGCACACTTTCCGTTCACCGGCTATTGAAATTGCTATTTCATTTAATTATTGACAGGGAACAAATTTTGGCCGCTTCGTGTGCAATTTTGGTACTTAATATAATTAGAAGCTATCTAGACATCACATCAGTAACAAAGCGGGTTTAAAAAGTACTATATAGTTTATACCATATTTATTGGGGTTTAGTACCGTTTTATAAGCGTGTTTATAATACCAAATGGGGTCTGAAATACCTAAATAATAAAATAAATAATAAATAATATGTACAATACAAAAAAATATATAATAAATGTAAAGTAACTGAATAAATGGAATCCTAACTAATATTATAAATGCGAAAGTAAGTTTGTTTGTTTGTTTGCTACCACTTTACGCCTAAGCCACTAAACCGATCATCCCGAAATTTTGCATAAACGTTGCCAGGTGATCAGGGACAAACATAGGGTACTTTTAATCCCGAAAAAAAGTAC
The DNA here is from genome assembly GCA_949774945.1 of Hoplodrina ambigua. Lineage (NCBI taxonomy): Eukaryota > Metazoa > Arthropoda > Insecta > Lepidoptera > Noctuidae > Hoplodrina > Hoplodrina ambigua. The sequence continues at coordinate 6,047,616 of OX458963.1, forward strand.
TGTTCCCGAGGGAAATCACAATAACGTCCTTATGACAGTAGATGGCGCCACGTGTCTATCGAATCATGATCAAATTTTAAGTTTAAGCATCTAATACTTTTTGAGTCCAGACTGTCGATAGACCAGTTTCAAGTATACAACCTAGGAGTACGGAGTTGTTTGCTTAATCATTTTTTATGCCCAAAACCGCTGAAGAGCATACTGACATTTTGCATAAAGTGGCTACCAGACGGACCGACCTGCGGTTGCGGCTAACCGCAGGCCGCGGCTCCAACCGCTGTAAAAACACACCACCGCGGTCACAGTGGCGGCCTGAAGTGTTATTAGCGCGGTGTTTGTGCCACAATCGGACGTCAGTCAATATGGCTAACCGTAACGTTGTCTTATTACTCACATGACTTATTAGCCCTCTCAGATGATGAGAAAAAAGGTAGAAAAAAAACCGTTTATTTAAACACTTGAGGTGGTGAGTGGTGTGAGGTTATAGTAGTTTATCTCTACCTATATTATCATTAGCATCGCATATTACTCTTAGGAATGGAGAAGTGTGGGTTAAATTTAAATTATTATTTAAATTCAACTATTTCTATTACAATTTTCATATTTGGTGTTATTTTACAAAGCAGTACACGCGGCCTGTTGTTAAAATTTGCAACTGACGCGGCCGCCACAACATTTCGCGTTTGTCTGTGACCCACTTTATATACGTTGTCAGGGATACAGAAAAACTGCGTAACTGACACTGTCATCACTGTGTCGTCACTGACACTGACAGGTGTAAACGCATTCATAGAGGATGCATGGAAGAATTAAGGCGAACTTATAACACGCTCCGCCAATTGTGAATTGATTTGGATGATTCTTTTTTTGTTTATTTTTTCCGAATTGGTCCCATATAAATACTGTCATGATCTGATGATGAACTTCGGAGATATGGAACGGAATTCCTCATAGGATCATAGCAGAACTGTCGTAACAGTAAAATTGCTTTGTTTAATGCGTTTAGTCGATGACTGACTGAAGGAAGAGGTTAGTTGCTAAACTATGACCGTGACCTATGTCGATGTAGATGTGTAGACAGCAGTTTTCCAACGGCAAAGTTAAGTTTGTCCCTCAGTACTGTTTATGTTTTCTTTAGAGGTATGTTCGGTGTATTTTAATGACGGTAGGTAGGTTCCTTTTTTTTAAAATTGTCTCACAGCTCCAATTCAGGCAAAAGCTCTTTGCTAGCCCGAGCAAAAATTACTGCTCAATCCCCGGAATCTTCCGTTCATGCCGCATTAAGAAAGCAAGCACAACCGGAGCGACAAGCAAATTTGAGAGCTGATGAGACATTTTATTAAAGCCAGGAAAGACTGGAAAGCCAAACCGTCCGCCCGCCAAGCTTCTCTGAGAGTGACTGAGACGCCCTTCTAAACGCAATTGCTTTTGGAGGAACAAGCCGAAAGCCAGAGAGCTGTAAGAGCAACTGAGACGCCTATTCACACACGACACACAACACACATGACTACACGACTTCGTCTCAGAGAAGAAGCTCAGCCATTACAGCGACTGAAACTCCGGAACAGACGCAGGCGAGAAGGACCTCTCTTGCAGAAATGCAAACTGGACGCCGACCGACTTTTATGAGTCACAGTCTGTTGGTCCGTAGGTATTTAATAATTCTGGATCTGGCCGAGCAACAAGCCGAGTACAGCCCGAATTGATTGTCAAATTCTAAACCAACGCGGGCGAAGCCGCGGGTAAAAGCTATAAATATATAAATTTCAAATACGTAGGTTATGAAGCTATAAAAGTAATAATAGAGTAGTTACATAGTAAATCAATCAAAGGCGATTTAAAATACAATGAATTTGTTTTTACCCATTAATATAAATCAACTCGTAGGACAATGCAAGAATGCGTAATGACAAAGTTCGACTTACAGAGTTATTATTAGTTAATGGAAGTCCCGTTCCAAGCCAACGAGAACGGAAAAATTAAAATTACATCATTTTTGTAACACATTATGTACGAGTTTTTTTGATTAACACGATATTTATTTATATACACTTTAACAACGGTAACAGTGCAATGTATTTAATTCAAATAAACATGATTATATTTATTTTTTCATGAATATGCACTGGGCCTAAATGATTGAGCTGGTACTTAAAAAACTTACTAATCTCTTCGCTTAAAACGTCTTCCGTATTTTTGCATCCAAATCAATATACGTATGTAAATAGAAAGCCAGTCAGTGGACCCGTCGCACCGGTTATGAGACCACGTATTTGCAACACGATTTTATTAGCCGGTGCCAATTCCGGTACTTGAGACCGTAAAGTAGGTACTAAATAACTAGGTGTGCCTATATTAAATTAAATACAATACAGCCACAGTGTAGCAGTTATGATAGTACATGACATGTGTCACTTAGTATAACATTCTTTAGTCTATGTCGCCTTAAAATAAATTAAAAGAAAAGTAACATAGATTATCATAGAAATACATAAAAGAAGAAATAAATACAGAGCGAAACACTATAAGAATCTATCTAACCCAAAAAAAAATACTTTTTCTAGCAAGACTGAATGCAGTTGTTGATTGAACCCTAAACCACCCAATTAAAAAAAATACATCAAGTATGACATCACACCGATAGGGTTGCCAACCGTGATTAAAAAACTTTGCAGTGGTTTAAGTAGATATATTGTAAATGAACAAAATATAATTATCAATCGATTTTTTTTTGTTAATATTTGAATGATCCTGTGCGAACTGTTACTTCGTAAAAAGTTTAATCAATATTCTATTACTATAGGTGAAATTGTAATTTTGCCTTCATATACATATCTAATATTACAGTAAGAAAAGAAATCAAATAAAATCAAATAATTGATATAAATCACAATCTCTATAACTTAAAATACAAATGTAATAGAATATGGTTTCAAGTTTTGCTTCAAACAACTTGTTGTCCACGTGAGTCATAAAATAAAAAACCAAAACGGTTGGCAGCCCTACACAACACCAATGACCGACGCGTCTACGAACAGAGCGTAAGGTTCTTTATAATTGTAGTGACTCACCCGAATGGTAGCGGCTCTCGTTCCGCGTTAGCCGCCTGTTGGTCCTTCCAGGCGGCGAACGGAGCGCCGCGGCCGATCTCACTGCGACCCGATAAAGAACCACACGTACACGTAACAACACACACACAGACGCGCCACACGCTTACTTACACAGACGCCACATGTAATACCTTTTATTTTGAATTCGAAATCGACATCGCACTAATATTTTTAGCAAATTAACCTGAACCGCTTGTTGTTAAAAATGCAAACAAATAGCGTCGTCGATTTCGAAATCACAATAAACACGTTTAATCACCATCTTAATTTGTTTAAACTATATTTTAAACCATTAGCGATTCGTCTAATCACTTAAATGGTGTTTAAACTTGTTTTTATGTTAATGTCTTGGTATTATTTCCCTGGGTTCACACTCAGAAAACATTTTAATTACACACTAATTATCTACAATTCTTGTAAGTTCCTATAAGTCTGTTTTGCATACAGTACAAATATCACGCATATCAACAACCACATTTTAGTTTTAGGTACTATTCAACGTTTTACGATACACTAACGTATGAAAAGGAAAATAATTAACAATGAATTGGCATAGATGTAAAGAGAATATAGAAACAAAATGATTAGGTTTGGAAAAATCTCGTGTAAGCGATTATAATTGTTTATAAAAAAAAATTTAGTTCGTTTTGCACGTAGACAGACAAAAGCTTCAAGGAATTCAAGGAAAATCAGACCACTCAGTTGTCTTATATTAATATGGACCTAAGTACGTAATGATCTGCAAAGGTAAATAATTCAAAATATATTTTATTATTAAATTACTTTCTGCCTATTAGTATGCGTTCCAATAAAATTCAAAGAAATTAAAACGCTCTATGATAAACAATAAACTATTGTTTAATTAACGGTTTCGGACTAAGAAGATAATAATTGGTCATATTTTTTTAGACTTTGTAATATAAATGTCACAAGTAAGCAAAGAGAAAACTCTACAAAGGTCGGCTATCCGAAACAGGATTTACGTGCCGTCAACTAAAAAAAAAATACTTTTTTTAAATAGTATTCTTTTTTTAGCATGAACTGTCATATCTGGAAATGAATCAATGTCAGTTATAAAGACGTGAATAATAATTGAATTTTAGTTTTACAATGAGTAGATATTTTGAAATACCAGAAATCGATGTAAATATCGAGCGTTTAGACTCGGACATCATCGACGAACACCTTCGTAATTCCACCATTGTGTTGCAAGATATCTTGAAAGACAAGGAAGACTTCAACGACTGCGACGGTGAAGCGCCCTCTGACGGTGACGATGACAATGACGACGGTCATCATATGTGCCAAAACTGTGGGAAGATTTACAAAACGGCTGGTACGTTACACGCTCACTACCTGCTCATGCACCCTAAGAACGAGGTAGAGGGGCAATGTTTGGAGTGCGATAAGAAGTATCCTTCAATGCTGAGCTTGCAGAAGCATATACGATACATGCATCGATATGGCCATCGCTGTAAAGCTTGTTATAGAACGTTTGCGACACCAGAACTATTAAGTGTTCACGGTAAGAGTTGCAGTAAAACTGAGACACCTTGCTCCCAGTGTGGGAAAGTATTTGATTCCCAACTCGCTCTACGTAACCACATAAAGTATAAACATCCGGAGAGGAGGGATCATTGGTGCGAGCTGTGTCGTCGAACGTTCACGACTCACCGTGGCTTGATGAACCACAATGCAACTGTACACCCCCCGGGAGCAACTAGTTGCGTATGGTGCGTGAAGACCTTCAACTCGGTGACAGCGCTTCAAAGTCACATTCTTTACAAGCATACAGAAAGTGGATCCAAGTGTGTACAGTGCCACAAAGTGTTCGCAAAGAAAATATGTCTGCTGAAACATTTAGTGAAGAAACATCAGCATAATATAACAAATTATGCTGACGATTCCGAGCCTTCGTCCGAGTCAAATAAAATTAATGGTTAGCTTAATTATGAATAAAAATTGTTACATCTTAGCTAGTCAATAAAGATTTAATTTCAATATTCTGTTTAATTTAGTAGTAAACCAACATACATCTTCATTGCATAAAGTTTCAGTGCAGAAAAGTAATTTGGAGGATTGTAAATAAATAATACAAACAAATATCTATCGACTTTTTGTAATTTTTGTCTGTTTGTTGGTCTGTGTTATAGAACATGCATCGAATTTTAACTGGCGAATTGATTTTAAGGGATTGCAAAAATATTCATAGTCCGTATCTTGAGGTCCACTCTTACATAAGTTATTACAATCTAAAGTCAGAAGCAAAGCTATCTTGTGTTCCAATCAAGATGGTAAATGTAAGAAATAATGTGGTATACTGATAAATAAATAAACGTTAGGTAATTAGTGTCGTGTTTGTAAAGTTTAAGTTAACCAGTATATCTGAAAGACGGCGTTGTGCAAAGAACGTGATTTTTTGAACGGCGCCGTTCCGCAGTAGAGGTGGCCCTCATCCAACGCGTCGATAATATACGTCGAGACGAATGTTTGAGTACGACAGGCATATCTAGTTATGTGAGCCCCGACCAAAGACCGTGGAAAAAGTCCCTAGGCAACCCTCCCCACAATCAAGATCACTTTGCCTGATCGGTTTTTTCAAATTCTTGTTTCTGACATCCACGCGAACGAAGTCGCTGGCACAGCTACACAATATTCTTCAGTTCTTAAGAAAAAACAGACTTTATAAGTTCACTTTTTGTCCGTCTGTCACAGAGGGGTTCTTCACAAGATCTCTAAAGCCTAGAAACCTGAATTTTAGTACAATATCAGATCTTGATAACAAAGGTATGTATGTATATTGCCACAAAGTAAAAAAAAAAAAAAAGATAATCGCTCAGAAGTTTAAAACAAGAAACAGTTTTATTTATTATATCGTGTAAAGTAAAACTTGAAGGAGTGTTTTCTAAAGATTCATAAAATATTTTACGCCTCATGTCGTCGTTGATAATTGGCAAAAAACAGTAAGCTTCTGTTTGAAAAATAGCAGTCTATGGTTATCCATACATAGTAATTTTACAGAAGGTATAATGAAATCTGAATTAATTGTGTAATCGTAACCGTCTATTTAGACAATCACAGGCTGTAGTTATATCATTGTCAGCCCGTCGTTAACCGTAAAGTGCACGACACGGTTAACCCAACCATGACATTAAAGGTCGCCTTAATAAAATATTAATATCCCCCACATTATACCTGCTAGATATAAATAACTGACCACATCGCATCATCCCATCCTTTTCTACTTTTTTTAAGCAAGTCTACACAGGATATTACCCGGACGGACGGAAAATTGATTTTTGCATCAGCAAACGAGCGTCCACCGCCTAATCAAAAACGAAAAGTCTCGTGTCGGATTATGTCTAGAACTAAACCAAAACGCGTTTTGATTGTTCTAACCGCTGGATTTTCCGTTTCCAGAAGGGAAGTTTCTTTTAAAGTGTGCTTTAGTTAAAAGAAAACTGAAATATCAGTGAACGCAGAGCTGAGCTTTACATGCATTAAATAAAGTTTCAAAGTGGTAAAAATATAAATCTCATTTATAAGTCTTACAAAGTCTAATTTTATCATAATAAATACGATGTAAATGTCAATAATATTAAAAAAAAAAACACTAAGCTTCGAACCTTTGTTATAGGACAAGAGGCTATCGCTACTACGATAATAAATTATAATAATACCATTATATTTAAATTAGGCAGACACTGTTACTTTGAATTAATTAGGGCTTACACAAGACAACCTACATTGTATTATTGTTGGGAGGTTAATTTTGGTTAGCCGTGTTGGGTTTTTAAAGAAGTATTAAAAGTTCAATAAAAGCTTTAAAAAAAAGTTATATTATTTAAGGACTGCGTCCTACTTCAACACCATTCACTATACATTGTAATCTGGTTAGAAAACAACTGCACAGTTGCACACACAGTTATGACCTAAGGGAAAACCTTCCTCCTATTAACATGTTACTAAACCCTTTAAACCCTTTCCCTTAAAAAGGTTTTAAAGATTTCAAGGGGATATCCGTTCAATCAGTTACAAAAATAATAAGGCAATTAAAGTGTTATCGTTACAATTAGTTTTACGATTCTTGGGCTTCAGTGTGGATTGAATATAAATATTAAGTAAGGAAATGTTGTATTAAAACCCATTTCATTCATTCATTCGTCATTCAACATAACAACCACTCGTCTATCGCATGTGTTACGAAAACACATGCATTAACACATTTATGTCAATGGTCGGAAACGATGAGTGATGCATCATACATGCGACTAGCTATTATATCTCGCTGTCCAAACACTGAGCTTGTTGGATCTGAAATAGTACCAAGTACCGTATAAATGACTTGTATACTGTACAAGATTATTCAATATTACATTTAAAATGAAACTCAAAACATAATAAATTTTAAGTACAATAACCTGAAATAACCAAGACAATGTTGTATAATATTATCAGTTGCATATTAAAACACATTCAAAGGAGAAGTTGAAAAGAACAGATTTTATTTGGGAGAAATTATGGAACAAGCCATTGTGAGAGCATTTAATTAATAGTTCTGCCTTTAGCGTTCTGTCGTGTCTTTCAGAGAGCCTGTCGTTGAATGTAAAATACTGAAAACAAAGATGGAGAATTTATGAGAAAATGGTTAGAATAGCGTGTGAAAATGAAACCCGATGGCGAGGTGACTAAGGATTATCCTCATGAAAGCGTTAAAATGTAATTAAGCCAGAAGTGACAAAGGATTTTCTCGATGTAATAAAAATGCAGTTTCTAGAAAATTAAAAGCTGAGATTTTATTTTATTTTATAGAGTATTTATTACAGTGAGACAAGAATCTTGAAAGTGTCAGATAATTCTAGAGTATTGCGTGATCCTTCTTAATGGAGTTTATTCTCGTTACTGCAAATCAAAGGTCTGATTTCGAATCCGCAGGTATTTTCGAACAGACTCCAACTGACCTCTGAATGTTTAATAGCAACGCAGCTGGCTTGTCCGCAATACTGTCTGGACTTATTATACGAATTAGATACGTCCAGCCAAGCTTTTGTAAGCGGATTTTATCAAAGTAATAAAATAGTTACAACCAATAAACATCAACGACTTTCTATACCTTGCAAGAGGTTAAAATTAAGACTTGTCTCGAATCGATGCTTAAGACTTTCTGTCGGATATAAAAAATGCAATTGCCGACTGATTTGTGGTATGGTTTGGTGAAACAATTGTATGGATTAAGCTCACCCGGCTTCCGCTCCATCACACATCTATATATAACTAGTAACTTTTTAATACGTACGTTAGTTCCGTAATCGTAGACTAGGTGGTCGTTGATCGAGTGTTTCTATCACGCGAAAGGGTAATAGGCATAACCGTGCTTTGACCTTTAATACCACGATATTTCACCGGAAAAAACCTTTTTTTCTCTTTTACTTTGCTTTGTTCGTTATTTTTTAATACCGACGACTGCGTCTGCTTTGAAAAGGAATAAAAAAAAGCTTCTTAACACTTTACACTTATTACATGAGCTGAATAAGTGAACTTTGATTAATCATTTAATTTTGTAAAAAGGTTTATAGTATATAGTTTACCACTGAACGATTGGTAACTACTAGTCAATGTGAAGTTAGTAGGTAAGATATCTTATTCTTTATGGTAAAATATTTTTTATCCTTACTCAATCATATATTATACAACATAATTTGATTGAGTGCTGTATTTGAAAACTAAATTAAATAGTTAATCGATGCACGATTCAAAGTATTTTTTTTTTCTACTATGATACATTTGCGCCGATTCCCTTGTTTACAAACCAAACTGAAATTAGACTATATGTATCTTTTTCTGTTAAATAAAAAAAGAGAAAGGCGGAAATAATTTAGACCTGTACATTTTAGTTAATCTGAAACTTTCAGGCATAAGTTGACATCTCAGAACGCATTGATTAAAAACACGAAAAAGTTCAAGGCAAAACTAATTTGACATCTCTAACTTGGTTCTAAGATATCACCGTCCTCGTCTGTCGCTGTAAGTGAGTAAGAAATGCCAATTCTCTAATTTTAGTGTAGTTTGTGAACAAGGGAATCGGCACCATTGCGGCCATATTTTTAATCGAAATAATATAGCAAAGTGTTTTCCAATACCCTCAAGTCATTTATATTTAATGCCTTATTTGGTTGTTGGTAGGTATTATGTTGACGTAAAAATCTTGTTTTCTTAGAACGTGAACGGAACTTCGATCAATACGGGAAGGGGCGACTAATTGGTGTCGCCTGGAGAAGCTAAATTGACAGATGAAAATTGGATAAACACGGAATTGTTAGCTACCGTTTAGTTGAGCACTTTTTCCTACAGGCTGATTAGTTCCAGCGTAAGTCTCGCACGTTTTCTTTATCAATTCTACTGGCTGAGTGGCTGCAATAATATCGCAGCGAAAATGTCTATTGCTTGTTTGAGAAAATTAATTGTCGTCGATAGAAGTTTGCCTCACAATAACGTTGTTACGACACGGTACTGGCAGTAATTTGGTTAGTGCCAGCCAACCACGTGTCGAAATAGTGTTACGATATACAAAGATCTGTTATTTGATTTATGTCGAGGCTTCCTTGGAATGATAATAGTAAAATAAATATACGCAGCCATTATTTTCGGATTACTGAAATGATGCAATGCATTATTTGTAAAGAACTCAATTACGGTTGAGGGAACGGAAATTAAAGTCTATTAAAAATTAAATACTTTTAAAGCTTGTGTTTAACTGTTTTTATATGCACATAAGAGAGAAAATGAGCAGCTTCCTACTGAGTAAATGATTAGTTATAAAATGGGTTACTATCATAGCGGATGAGTTAACAGCCTGCCTATTAATACGGGAACAACCGGTAACTATACTTAACCATTTACGCACTGCTGCAATTGAATTGCTACACGCAAATGCTACGATACGTGACTAAAAGTAGTAAACACTGTCACCGACACTTTAAACTAGCTTTTTCTTGCGACTTCGTTAGTTTGCATTAATTTACAAGATGTTTACAGCTCCTGCATCTTCTTCAGACAGCCTTTGTTGAACTTTTTTTTAATTCAATTGAAGAGGCTCACTTCACGGAGTGTATTCTGCCGGCCGGTGTCGTTCCCCCGAAAGGTTCATGAATTAATTATCAACGGGATAGTAGTTACTGTTTGTATAGTTAAAGAGAGTGGGTTTCTTGGGAAGGAACATATTTTATGTATCGGGACTGTCACTTACACGTGTAACACGCATGGAAATTCCCAGGATACCATTGCAGCTAACATTTCGATACTTAAATACGTAATGGCTCTGCATGGTGGCCAGTTTATCGTGACAGTCCACGTCGGTGCTGGTGTTAAAAGTAGGTAAATGTTTAAATACGTGACATCTTATTAGGTTCATTCACGTGTTGTTCCCTATTTTGCCACTCATTTATTATAAAAGAGTTGTATTGAATCAGGATTGAGTTTCTTGCCCATACTAACTACTAACTACCTTTTGGAAGGGGTTATCAGATCTGATAACCCCTTGGTTATCAGATTTATTTATTTGTTCTTAGTTTTGACGTAAATGTTTAATCCGATATTCTATAGTCGTCGGTACGTATACATAAAGGTCAACAAATAGCTACTAAACTTTGTAAATAAAATTTGCGGTCAATAGTAGATACTTCACATTTTTTAATAAACGGTTTATTTGACAAAACAAAATTGTCGATACGTGTTGATTTTGCAAGTCGGTTTCAGTTGACTCATTACAGTATTCCTTGACCGAGTTTTCGTAGGAGTAAGAATGCAGCAGAGGTTAAGGCTGAGTGTACGTACACCTATCAACAAAGATACTGAATGATTTTGCATAACTATAATTGGCGCATCGCGTGTTGGGGCCTTACGAAGGCCCACAGCATTAACTAGATTGTTATTGTAACTAATTTCGTTAATGTAGAAATACTCTTCACGATAATTTTGAATAATCTAAACTGTTCAGCTAGTGGTGTGTTATTTAAGAGCCCATATTAATTTACAAGACCGACTTTTGGAATTGCTTTCACGTTTAAAATTATTAAAAACCCATCATTTACTTTTGGCACTGGAAAACACAAAGCTATCACCTATCAATCTTGCTGTCAATAATCTGGAATATAAACTAAAAACGTGAGAGAGTGCTGTCAGCTGGGCATTTGCATAACGCCAATTTCACACCAATTAACAATGCTTCGTGTTCTACGTCTTCGTAGGACTACGTATAAAACGGCAGATTTACTGCGAAACATGATCTATAAAGTTTATCATTTAGTAGAATTAATAACTATATACGAAGCCTATATTGTGATCATATCTGTACAATGTACGTACAGTAGGCACATACTGCGTATTATCATTTTATGTCCAGTTTTTTGACCAAGGCAGTATACCTAACTTGTCCTTGACTATTAATTTACAACTTATTATTTTACAACTAAAAATAGTTACAAAAATGTTCATGAGTAGCATGCGTTCTTTGAACTAAAAATAAATCGTCTTGTGCTGATAATGCAAAAAGAAGCAAAACAATGCATACGAATGACAAAATTACTAACGTAATGTATGTATGAGCGTCGCATTATCATTAAAAAATGCAACTATCAGTTACAATTCAACGCATTGTATACAACATTATAGTAGCGCCATTGAATTATAAATAGAATGCGTAAACAAAACAAATATCTTTGGAGTATAATCACAGCGTGACTCATTCCGCATGTATACGTAGGAACAAGCTAATTGTACTCGAATAAGGCTTGTCATCTCATTTTTAATTTAACTATTAAATTCCCGGAAAATAGCGTTGTCATGCGTTTCATAGCCGTTAAATGAGTTCCGAAAACTCGCGACACATAATCTCGTTGCTTATAAATCATATTTTTATTTCAGCTCAAAACAATGTATAAAAGTTGCGGGGTTTCGGTTTGAATTAAAACGTGGAGGGTAAGCAACGGGAGCAACGTGAGCAGTCACGTGGAGCCGGTGAAGTTCGTCGCTGTGCAGACAAAAAGGGATTACAAAATAGGGTTAGATTAAGCGACTTGCTTTAATTTGAAAGCTTACGAACTTTACTGTCATACTTGCCTGTTATTCACAGTTTAATAGTTGAACATTTATTATGTTAAGTATAAAGAGTTATCTTAAAATATTATGAGTTCGGTACTTAGTACCAAAAGCTACACCTACAACAAACTGTGATTAAAACAATATAGTACCTATTTTATTTACCAGTTTCAATTCTTCGAAACTAAAGCGTTAAAGGCAAGCTTGAGTAACTGAATAACTGAATTAATGGCAACAACGTAGATAACTTGAGCGTCCCCAAAACGAAGGCCAATCTACTAATTTAAAAAGCCCAAATTCTAGCCGACATGTCAGCGACAATCAATGTTCAAAAATGTAGGTAAATTAGAGGAATTGAGAGTAAGATTAGACTGCGATCGTTCCTAGGAACTGTATTCAGTCAATCGCGATTAAGATCATATTACGTCAATGAATTGTATTGGCGTCACCAATGAGAATTGCAATTGATCGTCCAAAGCAGCCTTAATTAAAGGCCAGTAAGAACCAAAAAGACCAAAATGTCACAATACGAAAACAAAGAAAGTCAGTCAAACAGGACTCAACTCAAAGGCGTTACAAATAAAGAGGAAAAGTTAGAACATAAAAAGAACCCTGCTTTTCCATTGCATTTAGCAAGCGACAATAGCTTTCCCCATTTGTCCAAAGAGACACGGACAACAAGACATTTCGTCGATACGTATCCAACTATCCAAGCTTACGGTTTACAGATTACACGTTAAAATAATGGCCAATTCAACACTGCTTGATTGAGCACAGACAAAAATTAAGTAATCAAAGTTATTAATTGACTAAAATGTACCCAGATGGAGCCCTCATAGATCATGTTGTGAAAATGCAAAAGCAGATGGCTCAAGACTAATTTTGACCATTAAAATCGATTTCACTCAACCAAGATGATAACAAATTGAAAGTGATGCAATCAAAAGCGAAAATAAGAAAATCAATCCACTTTTCATCCGTGTACACCAATCAAGTTTTTAATGTAAACAAATATCAATACTTCAAAAATGGTGTGGAATGTTGAAATGCTTTTAAAAAGATGCGAAGTAAGGTTGAGTGACCCCACCGACTAAACTCAATTTAAAACGCGACAGACAGACTGGAAGCAGACAGAATGGTCGGTATTGATATAGCGGAGTTGTAAAACCTTCATTGTTTTTACTGTAGAAAATCGACTTGTCTTATTTCTTTTAAAGAACCTGGCAGCATCATTTTTTATAAGAAGATTCAAAGAGCGTCACTCACTTACCTTCTCCAGGTTGGCAAGAGCACGGACTGTTTAGCACTTGACATGTTACTTTCATAGCGCGGTCGGCGTAGCAGCTGATGTATTCAAGTGCAGCCATCACACAGTAACTTTCAGTCAACTAGTTAATTTAGTCCATAAATCATAAGTAAAACGTTATAAATCAGTGAAATCTAAATTTAAAACACCAGCACCTCCACTAAGGTTATCAAAAAACCGCAAGGTCGAACCCCGCGGTGTTCTATAAATGCGCAAATCAAATTGTGTCGATTTAATTGAGAAGCACGCGGCGTCTCAGTTCGCACAACGCTGACCAGATTCTAATGGTCAACAAAACACATGCGTCGCCGTCGTCTGATCAAAGAACTCTAATATTGTACATAGACGCTCTATTTATCAACACGCGTACAATGCACAGGTGACAGCTGTTACTCGGAATTCTCATACAGTCAATAAAACTTTAGTGGATTAACAAGCGTGCTAATTCTTCTATGCATACATCATTCATTCATTGTCGGGTACACACATAATATAAGTCAGTGGTAAATTATGATATCCATATTTATTTGAAGTTTTAAAGTGTTTACAGGAATCTAACATTGCGCAGTTTCTTTTAATATCTATAAATAGCTCAGTGTTCCCCCAGCATTGTACTAATAATTACTATTCTTTGATTACGCTACGAAACTTTCTAAATCTACCATAAAACGGTAACACTAAATATCCTTACAAAAAAATGTGCTTCATCTTTTCTGTGCATGATACCCTTTCCTTTTCACTGTATTGTATGCTCGTCGATGAGAGTTCGAAAACTAAGCATTCCTATTACTTTGAATTGCAATGCTAATAAGTTTTTTCTCATAAATAATACTAATCGGGACAACAAAAATTGGCCTCAAAGACTCAAGTCTCAAAAATAGTGAAAAATGAATTGCAAAATTGATATCGCTTACAAACAAGTCTCAAACAACCGGTCTAAATGGATAACACAAAGGACTTTTCATATTACAGACGAAAATTCCACGTAAAAAAAAAAATGAACTTAACGTGAGAGCATGAACAGCAAAAATCTATTTACGTGAAGAGCAATTGGAAAATTGGACGATGGCCGCCGGCTATCTGTTCTTCGAATAAAGGCAGACTGTGAGCAAGAGACAATAAAATTATGGGAAATAAAACTCAATGCTACGTATGTGAAAGATTATCTACTACCACTCGTGTATCAAACGAGAATAAGTAATACTACAGGATGAGGCCATGCTAATAACGCAGCGTAATTTTCGTCACCTGCAAATTTTATTAATGTCCTGCATAATTGAAGATTACCTAAGAACAACACTAATCGTTCAGCAAAATAGAAAATTCAGTACGTAGATAGCGTCAAAGAATGCGTATTTAACAAGATTTATATTTTAAAACATGTTCATAAAACTAACGTTACGCTTTTAACTTATCTGGACTTAATTGATTTCTAAGATAACAATCTATAATCTCCAATTTTTAATCACAGTAAATCTGAGTTCGCTCGTTTTTCTTTAGTTCGGAAAACAATGCAAAGTTAGTCAGACGGTCAGTATTAATACCGTTGCAATACTATTCCCACTTAACATTATTTCTTTATCTAAATAAAGATCTGTTACTATCACATCCAAAGCAACTTCTAAACTAAAATTCCCAGAACACGTCAAATAAATACGCGCGTAGGTTAAATGCAGTCTAACCTACGCGGTCTTGAGGAAATAAAAAAGTTATGCGTTGGCTTCCGTCGTCTACCTGCCGTACCTGCGAGCGTTATCACATTACCTCCACCCTCGGGACTCATGGCCGAGCAAACTGTACACAAACGGATGGATTCAACGTAAATAAAGCAAAAACGTGTTAATTAAATATACGAGCCTAAGATAGTCGGATAGAGCATTGCATTTAGTTGAAACGTAGTTGAAACTCTTCATATGTACGCTTAGATTCTGTTTTTATTGTAATTGTATCAAAGAGAACCTTTGTCAAAGTACTCTTTGTTTTATAAAAAAGTTTTCTTTTTGAGAACAGAGAACAGGTTTTGAACGTATAAAATGTTAAAAGTGCCAGGAGCGAAGCAAAAAGTTGTCCGTTTGAAAGCTCTTTCTGATTACTAATGAACAGTTTTAATTTAATGGGATCGGAACATAAGTAGATAGTCCCGTTTTCTGAATCTGTGATCCATCGGCTTCCGGAATATTGTACCTGTATTTTGGGACTAAATTTTAACAAAAGCTAGTAAAAGAGACGATTTTTGTGATTTATGATTTTATGTGGTCACATAGTACCTACACTGATGTAATCTATGTTTCTTACCATATTGAGGCGTGAACTTTTCGTTTGACTTTTTTACATAACAAGCTATTGTGACAAACACATATCAAATTAATGGTCTACAATCAACGAGCAGAAACCAACAGAAAAACCTTTTCCAATGCTATTATTTTATCCGGCTAACGCATTTTGTTGTTCTTTTATTCATAAAGCGAAGCGTGGATGAACGAGAAGGAAAAAGTATCGAGTCCTAACTAGGTATGGCTAAACATAGTTGCATAATTCGATTGTCTGCCGCCAGCCGCGATCATTAGCTGTAGGCGCCCAAAATACGCGAGTAGTTCGAATTAATTATTTACCTGTGATTTAAGTGAGTGGTGTAGATGCAGTCGAGGTGAACGCTCGGGTCAATTCCTTGTTGATTTTTATTATTCAACTGCATGCTACTTACTTTTGATTGAAAGAAGTTGATGGTCATTAGTCTTATTTTATAACGAGCACATTGTTTTAAAATTAGACTAGCCAAGTGCTTTATTAACTATGGATAGTTATACTGACAGTCTGACTGGAAGGTAGACGCATCATTGTCTGCATTGCCAACGCTGTTCTTTTAGAATACGAAACATTAAATAATTACGGTCCTGTTAATTAAATTATTAAAATCAAAACTTATTTTGTGACTCATTTTTGTGATCACATGATTTGTAACATGAGTTTCTAATTTGTACTTACATAGCAATGAATAACTCAAATTCATTTCCTTTTTATTCCGGCAGTGATTAAGTCTTTGAGATAAAAATATCCTTAACGACTACCTGTACTACAGATAGCATCGAAACCAGGTTTCTATGAATAACATTAAAACTTGTTTTGTAGATCAACATCTCGTATAAACAAACGGAGTCACTAATCAACATTATGTACCTATATTTAACCAATTAATAGCAATCTCGGAAGTATGATTGAAGCACTTTAAAATGTATGAAGTAATGCTATATGGGCTCCTATGAGATAAGAGGATTATAGGAAGCAGTAACGCTATTGATAGTATGATCGTATTAGCGGCGTTTGAACCACAGAGGGAGGATGTCACGTCCCCTTCTGCCGGAACATACCTTGTTTTATAGCAGACTGACCACAGGGTGCACGCCCGCCGCATTTAGTTATTAATAACCTACCCGCCACTGTCATTGACTTCCGTCGCCACCAAATCTATAAATGATGGACAATAATATGGAACAGCATTTATTTCTGTAGGCATTATTGTGTGTTTTCGTAATTTTCTTAAAGTTAAAGACTTCTATGACGTTTCATACACAATCACAATTATTATGTAACCTTATAATGATTTAGAAAGTAGAACTTATTCGGATAGAATTTCATCTATAAAGTTTCATAGAACTGTCTCATTTAAAAAATCGATGTAACTTTGAATTGAGCTTTCAACCATTACAATTTAAACAGTTTTTTTATCAATCTATCATTCAGTTCACTGTGACGAACCTTTTCATCATTAATTATTAAAGCGTTCTCTTTAACGAATATGGCATATTGTAAAATGAATCCTTTTTAAATGCTCGCGTTTGAACTTCCGCTCTGATAGATAATTTAATTAACGATTGAATACGTCGATTTTTGCATATAAAGGCACCTGAAATTTTGTGACGGGCGTTTAAATTTGTATGTAGTTTTGTATGTATTCGTTACAGTCACTTCAATTTTATCATAGTATTTTGTTTTATTTGGGGTGTTTGAACTCAGAGGACAGACAAAGGTGAAAATAAGAAAGGACATCTTAAGGAGCATAGAATGACCTTAACCTTTCTACTACTACACGCCTAATAAATTATACGATGCTCTATGCAGGCAAACACTTCACACATCTATTATTGTTAAAACACGCGTTGCTATGTCAATCTGAACATTCTCTAAAGTTGTGAACAAACGTTAAGCTGCACAAGCATCTCAACTTTACTTTAATATTTTACTTTGGGTGAGCAGTGTGTAAGATTACGTAAGAGCGAAATAATCTGCCATCCGGATGCCAAAGACCGAACAAAGCGGATAAGATTGCAAAGTACTGCGGAGCCCAGCAACAGACGGATTAACAACAAGGGTTGGAGGAGATTAGGGAACAGGACAAAACAAGAAACCTTAAAAACTCTACAGCATAAATGACTATGCACTATATTCAGAACACTGCCTAGCAATCTGTTAAGAATGTAATTCTTAGTGCCGAAGTCGCCACTATAAATTCCAGATTTTGCGAGATAAAGTAAATATTTGTCGCTTGACTAAGCCGTTAGTACGACAACATTATGTACCGTACTGCGGTCAGTTAAAGGACTTGTCGCTAAGCAAAATATACCTATTCGGATTTGTAAAAAAACATCTATTCCCCATGTAGCAATTGTACGAGTATTATGGATTAAATAATTAGTAAAAAGCTACGTTTTCTTACTAACTGCCCTAGTAAAAATCAGGCCGACTTAAGGGGATATAAAAAAAACACTTTAAAGCATCTTTTTTCATTGTCATTGACGCGAATTAGTGCTCTAAAACCGCCTCGTTGCATTTTCTTCCATTCCCAAATTACGACGAAGACAAAAGCACGGTCGGAAAAACAATACTGTTCAAGTTACGAAAAAACAATTAAAGGTCCGAGTGGGCTTGACGCGGAGAGAAAGGCGGCCCGGACTCCCGGTTGTATAATAAGGCCCTTCAAGACCAAGAGACAGACGAACGTCGTTGACATTCGCACGAAGTGCAATTCTAGCGGGAGCGAGATGAGCTGATTTGACAGATATCGGAGAGCAATTGCTTCCGATAAATTCGCAAGACCTTTTTAAAAAACATTTTCAGTATTCCGTTGCTCCGCAGATCGTGTCGAAACGAACCGTAACAAGATTAGATGAAGAGATAGTGCAGGTTTTCTACCTGTTTTTTTTTGCTCCAATTGGGAAAATAAACTTTGTTCGCTTGAGACTAGATAATTATGTTTAATGGCTAATCTAGACAAAAACTAAAATTAAAATAATATTAATTCTGTATGATTAAAAGCTTTTGTGCCATGGATGCAGTACAAGATTCTAGAATCTAGACACACTAAAGGCTAAAATTTCCTTCGGTAAATTAAAAAGCAGCTCCATACATTTTGACCATCAAGGTATTGCACTTGTATTTGAAACATCTGAAAGCCAAATTCTGACAATTACAAACGAAAATCAATGTCAAAAAATGTAAAGTAAGTAAATATGACGCATTTGTAATTGGGATAGAATAGACTGCAATCTGCAATCGTTTTTTAAAGTTAGTAGGACCACGACCAAGAATTTCAACGCTTGGGGGTCTAGAATCATGCACTGAATCCATAGTAATAGTTTGCCCCTTCCGCCGTGTTCCTATTACAATGCACTGCCAGCTTCTCTTTGAAAGATGAATCCAATTTACTACTCCCGTATTCACGAGTCATGTGACGCTAACTGTGAACCGCTCAATGTTTAGCTCAATTAAAACTCCTTCAAAGTAAGTGGCACTAATTATTAGTAGGTCTGTCGCATAAGGTCTCTCACGTGCAGACCCATTATATCATAATAAACATTGTTACAACGCGGCGGATGTGGGTTTCCGTAGCGTAGTACTTACATGGCTACCTAAATACCTGTACGTAATTAGGTCCGGGCACCGCACGACCGATGGAATGGAAAGCGTGGTTTCACTGACTAAAACTGCTGCGGCCAGCGTTCATCGATTCTGTTAATATGGAATTTGTTATCTTTTTAACCGTCTTCAAAAAGGAGGAGGGTCTCAATACGGCGGTATGTTTTTAACGTGTTATAAACAGATTAGTTATGCGTTCAACCTTTAGAGAGTACAATTTCAATAATTCCTAAAACTTGTACCTACAGTATCATTTTATGTACCCTATCCAAAATGGATTGTATTAAAGAACCCTTTTCTACTTTTGCACTATACCTAGGTTTTTCAATGCATTTTATATATATCGTTTTTTTCTACAAATCAATTGCTATGTTTACAAATAATCGTACAAAAAGGACACAAAGAAGTACTGTAGTACATCGATCGATAGCAATACTTCAAATCAAATATTATTACCATTGTAATGACTAGGAACGAATGAAACAAGTATATTAAATTCCAATCATGTCCAAACCAATTGAACTTCCTCAAAGTTAAGCTATTCTTAATTCATTCATATTTTATTTTTATGTGAGGGGTCAGGGAAACCTTATGGTTGGAAGTCTATTAAAAGAGAAAACTGTTTTTCTTGTAGTATGGCTTTCTTTCTATAGAAAACTGGAATTTCGGAAAGAAAATGAAACCAAACCAGTTTCATGGTTCCCACGGACTAGATTTATTGTACAGTCACGAGCAAGAAACATGTATACACTCAGCAACATTCTAAAGCTATTTTCTTCTAAAGTATTGATTGAAATGTTATAGTGTTAACAATAACATAACAACGACTTATTATTGGTCTCATACTATGTTGAAATAGAAATAATCTCAAAGATTCGATTAGGTATTGTTATTTGACGAGAAAATCGCCTTTGAATTTTCATGTACACTGCACATTCTTTTAAAAGACTTTTATTCAATTCACAAAAAAATCTTCGAATTTATTCTGAGAAGCCGACTAATAAGAAATTAAATTCAAAGTTAGACCTATTTGGGGTTATCGTAAGGCAATTAGACTGACAATAAAAACACATCTAAATGGAACGAAAAATTGGAAAACTTGGGCGTTAGTAGACATAAACAGACATAAACACTGGTACTTTTTGTCTCTAGTTACTTCACATGATTGCGATTGGTACAAACAGTTACTAAACCGAAAACCAGTTTAGACTTATGTACTACGGAACGTTAAAGTGGTACCTCATTAATGCTGAATATCTCGTAGTTAGTCATATCGAATCTCAAGTGTTAACCTGCATAATATTAGTACTCGCGGCGTTGATATCAACAGGTGTACTAATAAGACAAAGACATAGTTATTTAGGTATTTATAAAATATAACGGCTACCTAAAAGAAAGTTCTCTTGAATTATTCTTTTCAAAGTAGCTACAAATGCCATCGTAATATTAAAATGAAGAAAACTGCTTTCTTCTAAAAGCAAGCGCTGAAAAGCTAGGAACTCACTATGCATTAGTTCTCTGAAAGGAAAAAGGTACTCAAAAGAAGTAAGTCGCGAAGAAAAGTTAGCACGTTCTTAATTTCTTAAGATTTATTGAAGTCACACTGCTTGAGAAAATAAAATGTAGCAAGAGGAACTAATCAATGTTTGACCTGAATTTGACGCGGGGAATAAAATGAAGAAAAAATTAAAATTTAGGGTGGTCCAGCTTTTTTTAATCGAGCAAACTGGGAACCTGACTCAAGCCTTTATTCAACGGAAAATTACCTTCGCAGATTTGTTTTATTACAGGTGTTGTTTATTATGTAAAAAAATAATGGCCGTATACATGTTCAATAGTATGACGTATTCAGACAAAATATTTTGTCAACTCAATATAATCATTGGAATAAAAGGAAAAACAAAGCTTTTAGTTAAGCACTTTGTGTTAAAGCACCGTTCAGACAGAGGCGGTGACGATCACTTGCCAATTTGACATAATGGTAGGTAATGATCCGACATACGACAGACCGTACAATTATGTCAAACTGACATCTGACATTTAATCGCCACTGCCTTTGCCTGTACGATGCTTCAACTCATTTTACGCAATCGATTATCGCGCCGGCTAGACAAAGATGGCGATAGCCAGTTTGACATAATCGTAATAATCTGGCATAATAATGTCAGATCAATGATAATGCAAACGGGCAGCGGACCGCCACCGCCTCTAGTCCAATAGAATAAAACTATCAAAGTACTACCAATGCGCATGGTTAAGAGTTTTAATAAAAAAACTACAACATCCGGCACTAAATTCGCGTAGTTTTCACATTCGCTCAAACTACGCGAGCGAGCTTCCAACTTCCAACATTTTTTTTTTGAGATTCGTAAACAAGATGCGCAGGCCGATGGTATTTCTGTTAGTGTACAATGAAATATTTTAGCACGTAGTATACGGCACACGGTACACGAGAATGTGCAACACGAAACAAACCAGCATATTAACTGTTTGGCTAGTTGTTATACAAGTTTCCAATCAAGGCCGCGCCATTGTTCCTAGTGTAACCAGCTGGGCGTTTAAAAGTTATAATATAATAATAATAATATGTTTAGTTAGGCTCCACGAAACGATCGAGTGCGATTGCCAACGTTTACATCAATAACACTCATTAATGCGAACATTGAACGTTTGCTATAGCAATTGAAGCGCTTCAATCGCTATTGGTATTGTCAATCGTGAATTACCGTTCCGGGGACTACCTTTATGTGTTAATCGACTACTATAACGGGTGTAAAGATACACTTAACGATGCCGAAAGTTACTTATCCTTCCCACCATAGTGATTTGCATAGAACCAAACCTGGAAACCTTAAATATGGTTTCGATAATATTGAAGGTCAAAGTTCTTCAAAACGTTTATCTACAAAAAACAAGTTTTATATGTTATAACTAAACTTTAAATACGCATATTTTTATATACATACTTACTTAGGGCAAGTACAATGTTTTGCATGCGTTATACTGCGCGTTACCATAAACATTGTTTTTTCTTAACACCAAAAGTTAATAGTCGTTTCATAACAATATTGTTTTTTATCCCGTATTATAATTTGTTAAAACTAATATTTGTCATAAAAGAAAAAGTGTAAGTATGTGTATTTTGTACGTAATCAATACAACTATTCGGATATACCTAGTAAAAAAGAATACAACATGAAATCATTCACAGTCCTTCCTTTTTACTCTTGTCTCTGGTTACGAAGTGACATCATATGGTGGAAATAATAAGTATTCATCAAGCTCTAAGTAAGATAATGTTTTTGAGGTTAACGCTGTTCTTGGCAATAAAGTCGAAGCTTTGCAATGCTTCTTGAAACTGTCACATAAACAGAACAAATTGCCATTTTGCTTACATAACATTGCCTACTGACCTGAGCTATAAAAAGGTTCTTGCGAAATCACCGTACATCCTATACATACAGGATAAATTTAGCAGGCTAAATACGATGAAGGGACTGACTTAAGCACGTAAGGGAAGCGGTAACCGACGGTGTTACAGCTTCTCGTAAAATAATATTTAAGGTTAAAACATATACTAGAACAAATATTGGACGAAATATTTCTCATATTTTCTTTGCTGATTTAGGTTTACTAGGAAATATTTCTGCATTTTCCTGTAACTGTTTACTCTCAACTCTCACATACCTAGACCTAACTGAAAAACTAAAACCCGACCGCAACTATGTCTATGTTAACATTAAAATCGGATGAGTAAATCTTTCTTTCTTTTCTTTCTTTAGCGTTACGATGGAATATACGTACAAACGTACATAAAATGCAAAAAAAACCCCAAAGAATTGAATTTGCTGTAGTCAGTTAAATAAATACAACGTAAACTTCGTTAGCGTGTGTCAAAATCATTTGGAAAGACCGCGTGTTCATTGAATTTCAGATGAATAGCGCTGTCAGAGTTAGTTTACAAGTTTTGCTGTGAATAAAACAAATCTGAGTTACAGTTGAAACTAAGACCTGTTGAATTTGGTCGAGCGAGCAGTACGGATGGAGGCGTGTCGCTAAGTCGGTGTAAATCCGCATTGCTAGGAGAGAGGGCTGTGGCGGATAAATTGTACACGTGTGTCAGTTCCGATTTAAAAAAGCTCTTGAAAGTCATAACATAAAGGTGTAGCTAGCTCGTCTGGATCTCTAAAACTTTTATGAAACACCATTGCAAGTTGCAACCTAAGGCGCTTAGTTACCTATCGCTACAAAAAATTCTTCAAAAGTATGAAAGGTTCTTTAACTTTAACAATTCACGTCGTAATATTAAAATAACTTTTGCACGTGAGTACAATACTCAATATCCGATGCACTTTGTAGTCGCGGAAAATCCCTCTAAAGCTTTCAAAGGGAAGCCATATCGCATTATAAGCGAATTGTAAAGCAGGCTGCGTTGATTCCACTCGGTGAAAGAAGGCATCTTTGATCCCATTGAGACTGACTAGCTTCGAGGGAAAATCAAAATATTGAGGAAATATCATAAACCCTTTGACTGCATTATTATTTTGCCTTCAACTTCACCATTATGTTTGAGTCAACTTCACATTTCGAAAGCTGTCTACGAGGTAGCTTTAATTTAAAATATATAGAATTATAACGAAAAAGTTATTGTGATCAAAGCATCCTACAGTATTATAAAAAACGCCTGAAATAAAGTCGTACATACAACAGGTGTTCTTACCAAATAAACTGTACTCACTTCGACGAAAACGTTAATAAATCTTCACCAATTTGACGTGTTACTATCAAAGGATAGTAACACGTCAAAAAACAAGAAAAAAGTCTTCATTACGATGAGGTGCAAAAAATCGAGACAACAAACTACTGAACTACAACACCATAGTGCTAAGTGCGTAGTGTAAGTGCAGTAAATGTAAATATGTGCATCTCTAACTACTTTACGAAGCTTTAACTCTGCTACCCCATTACCACACGACAAATAAATAACAAATGCCTGTCCCTCGTTCGTAGAACGGGTCCATCGCCTTGTCTAAACAAATGAAATAAAAAATAATAATACAACTATCACATCAATGCATTCGACAGTCATGCCACAGTGACTAAGTGTAACAAGAATAAAAAAACCATTGCCTAACGAAAAACGAAAAGAAAAAGAAGCTGAAAAAATATCGGGCCCAGTGTACTACGTGACTCAATCATACAAGGTTAAAAGGGACCCGTATTGGTAACTGCCACGTGTGTTAGTGTGTTATAGTGTACCCTATTTATAAATAATATTATAAAAAACTTATATGTTTTTTATAATTTTTTTACCTAATAGGTACTGTGTGTAAAGAGGAAACATTTCGGTGTAAAAAAATGTTTAAAAAATACTGAACTAATGACGGGTGTTATAAGATTGTTTATCTATTGAACGTTAAAATGTTTTTCTTTACCCTTGGAGTATACAAATCATTTAGTAAGTTCTACAGTTCTGATGCGAAATTAAATGAATGGTTTTATAGTTTCAAAAATGAAACAGGAAAACACTCAAAGTATAAAACTGAAATGAAATATTGAATCGTGTTCTTGGAAAACCTCTACGGATACAATTTGTTTGACGCAGAGTACCGCAAACGCGCCGTATCAGTTCTAATTTTCTATTTCTCCCGCCTTATTCCTGGCTGAGAAAAATATTTTTACAAGTGGAATATGAATCGTAATTGTGCACATTTAGAGTACCTTTTTTGCTTTGTAGAAAAACGTATAAACGTTGCGTTGTAATAAAACGATATAAGTAATCAACTTCAAACAATTCTTCTCATTCTATAATGTTACCGATAAATCAGCGAAGACAGGTACTAAGATTTTACCGCAATGTCGATATTCATTTGGTTGTAGTTAACAGATTTCCATTTATAATGTAACCACAATAATATTGTACTTGTGGTGTGAAGCGTGATCTCGTAATTATATACCAATATACTAGTATAAATTGATTAGACAGGTCGCGGTATTTCACCTGTGTACGTACTCGCCAATTTGCCTTAAATTATTATAGTCACAATCGCCTGTTGTTCCGTATTAGTAAACGACAGCATCACACGATTGTTTCCAAGAAACTGTCGAGTAACCAGTAAAAAACAATGCCATTTCTCTCTTGTTGTAACTTAACTGCAATTTGGTTTCTTCACTGTAATACTGTATCTACGTTGAAACGATTTTTTTATATCGTCAACACGGCTTTTATTGGATTTTTGTAAATATAAAGGAGTATTTGAAGGGTTTTGCGCTGTTATTAATGTAGATTAAGCTTGCTTGATCACGTACGCATATTGGATAGTTACCTACTTAATTCATTAGATTATAATTCGTGATTTCAGTAAACTGCATTAGTCGCGACTACAATCGGCTTTAAAGATGATTTTTTCGAGACCTAGATTTTCCTGAATTCCTATTACTTAAATAGAATCAAAGGCAAAACCTAAATAACACCCTTTACTTTGTTTCTACACAGATATCAATGTTTTGTGACGTCAAAATAACCAGTGCCCGTTTTTATTTCGTCGGTTTTGGCGCCTCGTTCGAAGCTGTAGCAAACCAAATTAGGTCGTCACACGATGCCACATAATGCACGTTACGTATAAAATTGTCTGGTGCATAGATTGGCTCGTTAAAATATAACGTAATAATAGTTCAAAAATAGAGCTTTGTTTCTGCCTTACTCAAAATTTGAGGTACAATTTTGTTAACTTGAGACCGGATATCCAGGTTAGGCAAGAGTTTTTAGAGAATTTATTTAAACACACACCAATGAGCTTGCTACATCAAATTGCCGTATTTTGGCTAAACAGCATTTCTCTCAACAGATACCTTCTTATTTATTTCTATTTTACAAATATGTCAATAGTAAATCATTTGATTTATGAAAGGAACGCAAGAGGCCATATTATTAAAAGACCCAACTTATGTAGATTACCCCCAGCAATGAACTATATATAAGTCGATGTTGCATGAGCTTATCAAAGTTCTCAACTTCCGAACGAACAATGTTAGACTTGGGAATATATCGACGTTGATAGTACAAGTTTGCCCATGTGAGCATTCTACTGTAGTTGGCAACTTGTATGTAGCGAACTAACAAGAGTTACCGACTGCACGCATTGTGTAAATACTTCACCTAATGTTTGCTAAGTTCGGTGGCGATGCTCTTGTTCCGTATAGTTATTACATACATGTCAACATTATTGTACACAATATTATGCATATCGTTTAATGATGCATCTCTTCGATGTAATTCTGGAATCGACTAAAAGGATTAGGTAAAGGATTTGTTAGCTTTCTTTTTCTAGTTTGAGGGACTTCTATTCTACAACGTCGTTGCCTTTAGAGCAGGATCGAAATACATTAAGAATTTCGTTCAATATCGAGTGGAGTTTTTCATTCAAAAAACATTTTAATTAAAACTTGTATGACTTTTATGAAGCTGTGTTCGTGGCGCTAACTTTTTATTTTACTTTTTTCATTTCCCCTATGGAGAAAACAGTGAACTATAAAACGAATTGCCAACACGTTTAATTAAATAAAGGCTAGATTGCCAATAAAAATCTAGGCAACATTGACGGACTACCAGTTACTGCACACTGAGGCAATTAACTTTTTCCCAATAAACCCCTTTCGTATCGAGCGATATTAAAACAAAGGGAAGACTGGATTAATTAAAAACTAAATGGAAATCTCACTTAGCAGGAGCGTTGTTAAATATAGATAGGATCGCAGTGGCATCAATTCTATTGAAGAAATGCTTTCAGGTTTAAAAATCCAATCTAATGAGTTAATGGCTTTAGATCGAGTTAAATTACGAGAAGTATTTAAACCGCGCGGAGGACAAAAGGTAATCCACATAAATACATTCATAGAGAAACAATAAGAATTTAATTCAATGTGCCTCGTGAATTTTATATCATAACCATTAACCATATCTGTCAGCGTGCAGCGACAGATTGCTCTGTTACCGTCATACTATTTAAAATAAAGCTGTATTTGCATTATTTTGTATTCCCGGGTGACATTTGTGACAATTTAACTTAACTTTTCAATTTGAATGAAAAGGCGGTGAAAATATAACCTTATGTGGTAGAAGTCGGACAGAATCGAGCACAATTTTATTTTAAATCGCTTCCCTCTGTACGGTAAATATGCGTTTATGGGAATATTGGATTTCGAACAAGTTCAACCTTTAAGCATATTGGATTCTAAGCCTTCCAGGTTTATAGGGTGCAATGCAAATCATAACCAGGCGTGGGATTTGTAATAATATTAAGAAATTGCAATCATTTTACCGGCTGCTCATGGATTAAGTTCGTTTCAATGCTAAAGCATGTCATCGTATTCTCATTGGGGTAGATTTTCATTTTAGAATTCACATGAAATTCGTTGAGATTGCAAATGTATCAGTTCTAAATAACCTTGGCATTACTAGTTGTGATGATCAAGCAGAAATCTAATACTAAATATTTGTTATATAATATTATTACTGGGTCAAACCTCGCTGTACACAGTATTAGCTGCGTCCACAAAAGATAATATAACATAAAAGCGATGTAACCCGCATTTTTTTTTCCAAGCGAACACTTCAGTTTCCGTTTCGTTTTGATAGCCAATTTAAATGCACTGTTCTACTGAAATGCGGTACCCGTACGACCTGCATATACGTAATAATAAGTATTGTAAATAAAATATAGAAAAGTTTCAACCCATAAAATTTTATTCAAAGCTGCTATACAAATATTTAACCAAATGGATAAAACAGACAAGAAAAATATTTCTGCATTTATTTTACAAAATCAGTTTATTCTCGGGCATATTACACAGATACGTTATTCGAGACAAACGGTGCATTCTTTTTCGTTGCAATAAAACATGTTATATCAACAACAATGCAACAAACATTTACACCATTTTATAAACACTCTTTGATGTTTACAATATAAAAACTATATAGAGTTTATAAGTGGAAATAGAAAACGAACTAGATAACATGACTGCATTTCGTGAACAAAATTAGAGTTCTGATCCGGAAACAATTTTAAAGAAGCGAAGAGTTCTGTGGGTTTTGGTTCGACTTGTGTGCACTTAATACCACAAATATCAGTTTTATACTTTTCTACAAGCTACGGGTGGTATATTACGAGTATTTTCATTGTCTGTAAGCCGATTTCAAGATGTCATTTATTGTCGTCTTTTAATACATTTTACAAAAGACCTCCAGAGGATTCAAGAAATACGAGTATATCTGTTATTTGTACACGTATTTTTATTGGTACCCAATTGTTGAAAAAGTAGGTATTACAAACTTCATACCGCTCCTTGGCTTATTAAAAAATGTTCTTGATTTTTTACAGCCATTTTACTTTGTGTAAAATATTGTGTGCTATAATCATTTAAAACGTTTTTGTGGGTGTGGGCAAAATATTTATCAACTTTTTGTCACGCCATTGAATACCGATAGTAGGTACTCATTGGTACTTACATACAACAGCTTAGCATTGTATCGGTTTGGCTGATAACGAAAATAAAGCTCTGGAAATATTCTTATTACTTGTAAATCTATAGTTTTAATTTAGTAACCATAAAGTTCAATGACTTGAAAATTTTCGTTTCGCGTGTGACGTCACGGTCGCCAGCAGGTGCGCTCTACTGACATACAAAACACTACAAAACGAAGACAGATCGACGACGTGAGAATAGAAGCCGCGTCACTTTTATTTGTCTTACCCAATCCATTAGTCACGACCAATTAACCATTTTTACGGATACAGTCCATATTCTTTATTTTGAGTGCCGTGTTTTCCAATCGTGCCGATTTTATGCACCATAATAGCTCTGGCAGTATACCAAAAATTCTGAAAGTATGTGTGCCGACATTATTCGATTTAGGGTACTAATAAACCGTCACTGTTATTTTACACAAGCATTCTGATACGTGTAAGTTAACGTTGTTACTACATAGTAGGTGTGAATAGTTTTGCAAACCATAAACTACTCCTGCCGTTTCCCCGGTCTGCTATCGGGAAAATCGATCGTTTGAAACAAAGCGCTCGGACACTTCCTGTATCCACCATGAGTTCTGTTATCATTTTCACTGGATATACCATTCAAAAGTGCTGTTTTGTCAAAAATATTATTTATACGGCAATTTTATCGTAGAAGACATCCATATTTTCATCAAATACTTCGTTGGATACTGTTGCTTTAGGTTTTTTCGTTTGCTTACAAATAAATGAAGATAGTTTATTCCATCTACCCGAAAGGAGATCGTTAAAAGTATCGTCGTATTGTGAACGTTATCATAGTGACCTTCAGAAAGTTTATGTTGTTTTTTTGGGTCAACGATACTTCTTAGTTTTTATGAAGGTGCTTGTACAATTAGGGGTAGCATTAAGAAATTATCACTTGCCCTTTGATAAAGGTTTGCTTAATGCATAAACCTTTTTTACAGGTAACTTATCTTGTAGGTATGTTTCTAATAAAAGAGTCTGAATGTGATGTCGGAATTTACTTTGTATTTATTTGCTAAAAAGGAGTATCTGGTTTTGTCAGTCTATCTAACTGGAATAGCAAAAACATGCTTCAATAATTCTGCCCACTGTAGTTTTATAAAAGTAATACAATTTCTTCAATAAAGCTTTTTCAATAATCTCAGGATAGATTTAATCGAGTATCGCTAATTCAACAGATAATCGGTTCATCGAATCAAATACAACATACAGGTTATTTCCGCCCCGCTTAAAGTATTTATCACCTCACTTCAGAATTCTGTCAGATAGGTATTAATGCAAGGCTAAATACGGATTGCACGGTGAACTCGACGATTCGAGGAAATATTGCGTTGAACGGATTCTGTCTGCATCTCCGCTTTTGCACTAATCATGTTAACGCCAATACCGTTTTCGATTATATACGGGTTGTAAACTTCGCATAAAACACATTTTTAGTTTGTTTATGATTAATGAATGGATTTCCTAATGAGTTACGTTTAATTTATTTTAGTATCTTTATTTCTTTTTCAGATTTGAAAACTCTTCTCCCGATACGGCTTCAAGCTACATTAGCGATGGGATGGTTGCAGAACCAAAGAAAGTGAATTCTGAACAAGTATTTATTGGGGTTTTTGGTGTGAGCTTACAAGCTGATTGTATTTACTTAAGCATTGAGGTAATGTCCACCAGGGCTTTCACGGGGAAATTTTCTTGTTGGCACTAGTTAGAACTACAACTTTTTATTCGAGATTTAGTTTATTTTTCTGCATTATATTCATGTGTGAAAACAAAAAGAACTCTATGAATGTGAGATAATGCCTATCAATACCTTATTGTTAATATCAAGAAAAAAATATTTTGGGCTTTAAAAAAGACATCTACGGTTTCTTAACTACAAGGATGAGCCTAAAGATAGCAGGCTTCAGACGAGTAGCCACGTGTATGAGTGTGGAGATAGCAGGGTTCAGAACAGTATCCACATGGATGAGCGTGGAGATAGCGGGCTTTAGATTACTAATTTACAAAATAACGTCTTCGTTTGAGAACAATAGCCGATAATACAAAAAATAACTGGTCAGTAACGATGCAAAATGCAGATTCCAGAAGTTAACGTTTGTTCAGAGTCGAGAGGAAAACAAAAAGGAGTGAAACAATGGCGCATAGCTTGGTTCTGTAGCGAGTGCTATCTTTCGTATTGTGAGACCGCACCGATAAAATTCAATCAAGTTTCAATGAAAAATACATATCGCTTATATACACGTAGATTAGGTTTTAGCCTAATTCTGGATGTCAGTGCATTTCTTTCTACCTTTCATCCGACATTGTTGACATCGGTAAAAGAAAACATCGTGACCAAAACTGGACTTCGCAGTCTAGAACGCACCATGAGCAATGTGCCAGTGGTCAATGCTCATGCTTTCTCTGCATGAGAGCCTTTGTCTAACCTACTTTATGACGCTTAAAGGCCAATATTATTGTTCTATTTACAAATGTTTTAAGTCATAGAAACAATTATTTTAATTTATGCTTAGGCTTCAGGAGTTTTTAAACATTTATTGTGTCTTATAAGATCCAATGAATGCCAAATAGTGTCTTCATACAACCAAAATAGATGCAAAATGGGTTGTTTAAAATTGAAAATGGACTGCCTAAATGATAAGTCGAACCGCGTCAGTTTTCCTTTGACAATTTAAAAGCCGCACTCTGTTCGGACCGAGATAAGGAGCTTAGTTATTCTGTATTCCATTTAAATCTCATGGTAAGTCGGTGAACTAAAAGTTAAATCTTCAGCAAAGGCATATAAATAAAATTCGCTACTATTTTCCAAACACAGACTTTAAGTGGCCACAAGCGTATGGCTTTATCGTTTTCTTGTTCTCTTTTTATCTCAAAGCAGCTTTTCAAAGAAGCTGTTCACTGTTCAGTAAGAATAAAATTGCGCTACAATATAAGTTTATAACTTGAGGAGTTTTTCTGCGGCCTACCTAGCCTGGCTTTGTGAGTTAATACCAATAAAAGTTGTTTTCTCTTTATTTTATTTTAATAATAGGCTGATCAAGGTCGGTCGAGGAAACTAAACTTTTTTCATTCAAGAAACCGGTTAAATAACGTAATGTTTTTGCGGCTAATTGTCAAGGGGCGTACGCTGATGTGATTGGTTGGTTGGTTGTGATTGGTTGTTGGTGGTTCGGTTTGAAAAACAAGGGGTTAAGTCCTTAGAAAAAATACCCACGTTATGTGCATAATTACGATTTCACACCAAAGCATAATGCGCTACACTTAAAACTTAATCAAATCTCAAACTATGTTCTCATAAAGCGATCGATCTTTTCTGTCCCGAAACCGCTCAGCTTCAACGAGCACGAAGATAAGCAAGCGTCCTCATTACCCCAATCGCGACATCAGAGATGCAATAGTTTCATCAGTACAGCAGCTTTCCTGTTACGAAACAACACTACACGAGTACCGTAATACTTTTTTTAAACCATTGGCCTATATTTGACGAATGCGTAACGTATCGTTTGCTCCCCGTTATTTGTTTTTCTCGGTTTCGTGAGATAACTCGGCGTAATTAAAAACACTTGTGAAGATTTAGTGTGTTTGTGTACAGCGAACTGATCAATTACCAGTTGTTTATTAAGAAAACTAGGCGTGTAAACTCATTTTCTGTATCGTTTAGCGGTCCGTACGATTTGTACCAGTCCGTCGTACAACTTGTAGTTAATAGTGAATGGTTTGCAACATTCCGATGTACACGAGTTTTGCTTTTGAATGTGGATTCATTTATTTTTTGTTTCAAAAACTTTCTTTTCAGTTTTAATGCGCTTTTTTCAGTCTACCCACACAAACTTACGACGCCTAGTCTAATTAACGTATGAACATTTTGTAAAGCTAATAGAATTATTTTTAATAAACTTGCAAGCAACTGTAGAATGGTGCAACAGAGCTCCCGAGGCGTTTTGTGTGTACAGTAATCTCATGTTTCTTTTTAAACCGGAATAAATCCTAGACGCAACACCGCACGGAACTCTCGTCCCTATAACAATGAGATAATAGTCTATTATTACTTGTTTACTGTTGTATATTACAACGCGTACGTTCGTGCAGTTACCACGCAATTAAACTTTTTGAACGCTACTGAAATTTACTGCACAATTAGTGTTCGTAATGAGAGAACGCTCGCAATGTATTATTGATAATCAAATGTCGTCTATGTTTCGTGTTGAGAAAATTGCTGTTTGAAATATATTTGTGGGTAACGCAAGTTTTAATGTTTTAATTGCTCAAATTGAGGAGGTAGCTTCATCCTATCTTACATGATGACATGAAGACGTGAAGATTTTATGACATTATCGCACGCAATTATCTTAATTATCCGCATAACAATTATTGTCTTGTCGTGTTCTGTTGTTCATAAAAACTATTGTTAAATATAAAGGTAAGTAGGTAAGCGTTTCCGTATAAATTGATGTCTAACCATTGTGCTAACTCATTAGTTAGACAGGGGCGCGAGAACCCTTCTTGAGGATTTTTGTGCTCGAGAGTATCATTAAAATGTATCCCCGTCTACATCCTGTTAGTGTTGGGTGGGTGTGTATGTGCGTGTGGCAACTACCAATCGGAGGGCTCCCTGTCGGATACCTGAATGGTATCTCTTCTCATTGTGCGTGACGCGGCGATGTGTGCGTCGGTTCCTCGTGTGCTGTCGGCTGCTGCCGCCGTCGCCTCGCGGGCCCCGAGGCGGCTGGCTACCAACTGCGTCCAGAACAGGCCATGGCCAATGTTGGCAACCAATGTTTGTACATAACCGCCTAGAAGCTAAATAAATATTCGTCGAATAAGGAGATACTTAGATTGACTAAAAAGATTATGAGACTTGCTCGTTCTTCAGGAAAGTTATTTGAATTCTAGTTTATTGATTATTTTCATGATCAGTTAATAAAATTAAATGATCCATGCCTTTTCTATTAGTACATTTAAACTTTTGACGAATATTCATTTAGCAAAAAACAATGTATAATACAAAAGTACCTATATAGGTAAGGATGACGATGAGCAAAACAACATCGCTTTGACATTAAAAAGCTCTTTATAACACAACTTCGGCTTTTGAGGAAAATATGTTCAACTCACGTTATCGGGTCAAATGTCACTTCAAAGGCATTAAAAAATCATGATGTCATTATTATTTGAAAGATATCTGCAATTTTTCCCATGATTTCACAGAGTAAACTCGAACAAAATGTTGTTTCCACAATGTTTTGATATTCCGAGCATTATCATTTTGTTCATTACGCTAGCGAATAAACTTCGATAAAGAAAAATATATATTTTTTAAATGCCTTTGAAAATATTAACAAATAAACTGATTCAAATTTAAATAAAAGGACGTAAATGAAAAGGATTGGTAAAAATAAAAACAACGCCAGGTTCTGTGTCGGAGAAAATATTTCATAATTTCGAAATTCAACATCATTTTGTAGAAATGATTTTTTTTTCCATTCAGTTTAGCATTTACTGAAGTGTTCGTGAAGTCGATTGCTTGCCAGGAGTTAACATCAATTTTCAAATATTTTTTTTAATAACAGTTTAAAAGGCAAACAAGTTTGTGTTTCTAGTCATGTTTCCTTCAAATCTAAATTCTGAATCGATGGTGCTTTTTATTATTATTTGGGGTTTACAGTCTAGTATCAAATGGAGCCTGTCAGTGCCTGAGGAGCCTGGACGATGTCAAATTCCAATTTTCGTCGTTCTAAATTACATAAGTAGGTATTTATGAAGGTACAAACATCAATTTTCTAAAATTCTATGAATGGTTAAATTCTTGGAGGCAAGAAATTACATATATTTCCGAAATTTACAGTTGAAAAAAATACGGGAAAATGCAGTTATGTTTTATTTTTGCGATTCCAGAACTCGAGATAAATTAATTTGCAAACTTTATTTATTACAGCAACAGATATCTAGGAATTTTCAACAATGGCATTAGCTTTTCATTCTCTTAATGCTTTTACTAGAACGAAAAGTTTCCTTCACTTTTTAACGAGATAATTATTCATTTTAACAAATTCTGTAGATAGCTGGTCATATTATACTAACTAATTTTCATACATAACTACCACACATTTGCCTCATACGATTAAACTTATCTAGAAACCCGAAAAGGCAAATTTCAGCTCGTTCACAATGGTCGTGAGTAACAGTAGTTAGCGGGTGTGGTGTGACAAGGTTTTAACGTGTGCGTTCGGCGCGGGTTATCACGCGGGGTCAACGACCAGCCAGGCTGATAAGCGCCATTTACGTTATCAGGTACCGCAATGCAGGCCCAAAACTATGCCTAAGGTAAGCCAATCGATACATAGGTACAGGCCTACAATAACACGGAGTTTTGTAAGCCAGCCATTCTTAGTGATCTAAAATAACTTAATGAGGGCGTTAAACATAATAACTGAAAATGAGACTAGGACACGTATCGTATTAAGATAATTAGGGAATGTCAACAGATGTTGTTTTTGTTTGTTTTAGTCCAATTAATCTGGTCTAATCTTGTCAAAAAATCCAATCATATTTTGGAAAATACCTACCTACTTTCAATGTATTTCTACTACCTACCTATAAATTAAAGACATGAGGTTTTATCTCAATATTCGTACAACTAATAACGACCAAATTACTAACAAAACTTTATGATTTAAAAATTATTTTAGGGTTGACATAAGAGTGCAAATAGTGATAGTCTGAGTGCAGTGCAGTACAATCTCAAAATCTATAAATATCTAGAACAGGAGATCTCCCCAGAGAGACAAGGATACGAATAGAAAGAGGGGAATAGAGCTCTGTACGCTTCAAGGGGTTGGTGCAATTGAACAATGCTCTTTGATCTCAGCGCGACAAGTGCTGTGAAATTCAAATAGTAACTTTGTCTTAAGATGAACTACGAATTGGAAACTGTGGATAATTGTTCCACAGAAGATATCTGTTTCAAACAGGGATATATCAGAGCGATCATGGTAAATTTTATTCAACAAAATTAAGGAAATTTAGTAAAAAGATCATCTTGAACACATTGCGAATACTTGCACACATAAACACATTTGAAACAAACTCAACAGGAAATGGATGCTCTGGCTGTCAAAGCCACGTAGATCTTGAGGTCGTTACAGTTCAGACGGTACGGATTTAAGTGAGGTCAGACCTAAAGGTAGAACTGACCATGTGTTAGCCTTAGTAAAGTCAGATATTAGAACGAATCAAACAATCCATCCACGCTGTGAAGGCTCAAAAAAGATATGAAATTTTATTGAGCATGAACAGCCAATTAAATCATTGCAACTAGTATCTGCTGCTATTTACTTCAGTGTTTCGCTTTATCAGGGCATCGGAAACGATCCCCGTTATTAGCTAAGCCTAACTGATGATAAATATAGCTCCTCCGTTATTTAGAATCGACGATAAACTCAACTACCAACGCTGAATAAATATTGTAATTGTTGTTTTGGCTTTCGTGGTTCTTTCCTATCGTACAGATAATCAAAATATCACATTATACAACTCATTATGTACCGAAATATTTGTTCAATTTTTCTGTTTACATAATGGATCACGAACTATAGACATGGCGTACAATATTTATTAAATCTCGGCTCTTCGGCCGTTACATTTCACTCGTAAAAAATACTAGAATGAATTCACACGCAACACACTACGTACCTAATAGTTGTAATAAGTATACTACGTAGGTATGTGTGCCTACCTGTCTAATGTGTTTTTTTTTTCTAATGTGAAATGTGAACCGAATAATGCGTACCGTTTTGAAATTCTTTTGTGATTGCAGTGATAAATCAGCGTAGCGGGAACACTTGCGAAGTGTTTTAATTAATTTCAATTATTTTGTATGGCTAGCTTTATAATACAGTTGTAATCACGGAATATTGTTATTATTTTTAAAATTTAATATCTAATTATATTTGACAGTGAAAGCAAAAAATAACAGGTATTTTTCAATGACGGCTGACGGTTTTTTAAGCAAGAAGCAACATTGAATGCAGTTATTCATATAATTAGCTATAAATTTGTTCGTAATGACAATATTTATTTTCGTCTCGCTACGCTTATCACAAAGTGTTAAGAGTGCAGTGCAACTGTCCGAAAAACATCGCCATTCGTTTAATTCGCGTCTCTTCCAAACAATTTCACCTCATATTAGTAGCTAATTTATGTACATTCCAACACTACGCCAATTACTACATCCATTAGGAACCTGATAGGGAAAGGTTTGTCATTACGTCATGCGTACACGGCAGACAAACGAGGCCGAAACAAACAGTCACTTGCATGGCTTTTAATAATATTCAGTGCATTATACCCATACATTGTTCAACAACAATATGCAGCGATGCGACAGTTAGAATACAATGAAACAACGGGACGCATTCAACGAATCGTACCGCAATTACATTATTGGATGAATTCTGAATTTGAGTAACATGTTCAACAGATTTATACGGGCGAAAGACTAAGCGATTTCAATTATTGGAATGTAATAGATATCGAGAGCCCGAGGCGTACAGTTAACTCGTGTGAACGAGCTCTAATCTCGTTTGCTAAAGCACGCTAAAGGGACGCGTTCCTAGCACGTGGAAATCAATAATTAGTCTGAGTTATGTTGCTGCAAAGCAAACTCGAAGTTTTGAATCGTCGAGTTAGTTTTTAATAATATTTAACCCTCACGTTTCACCTCGGGCCAAGGTTTAGTGAGCATTTTTTGTAGGCGAAACTGCACCGCAAGCGATTAAAGCTGGTACATTTCGACAGTGTCATTATCTAGTGTTATTATAATAAGTGCCATTTACGAAATAGTACCGTGGTGATAAAGTGTGGTTGTGTGCGTGTGGATTACCGACTAACTAAACCATAACAACTAAAAAGGGAAAAAAGAAAAAATATATTTCCGAAAAAAGAATCGTTATCGATGGCAGTTAGACAATATGCTCGTTTGTTGTTTAGTTTCTTTTTTTGTAGCATTGAATGAAGGTCGACCTCATTATTTAAATAATTTCGACTGCTGAACCGATGCTAAATTATCTGATGACGGCTTTAAAATTCACTGTCCGGCCAAAAACAATTTAACCTTGACAACTAGTGTTTTAAATATGTTTTGCAATTAAGCTAGAAACTTGTCAATACAGTTTGTTTATAGAAAAAATAATTATTTATTTACTTACGCTTCATTTCAATTTACAACTCTTGCTGCTTAGGTACTTATGTTTGTACACAAATACAGCAGCTATCAGTATCGTGAAAGCCGTTCAAGTGTAGTATTTTAAAGCCGGCAAGTGTATCAGGGGTTCATCGTACTCTCGTTCTAAATACGAGCAGTCGGGGGTCCAGATTCAAGATGGCCTCACCGTTTGACCCTCGTTGCGGAATCGGGCCGGGCCGTCTCGATAATTTCGCGATTGTCTAACATCCATCGACGGCGATCAATTGACACTTGACCCCAGCGACGCTTCTGTCGCGGCCTTGGACGCCTCAGTACTGTAATTATGGAACACGTGACGTCACTGACTAAAAACGTGCCAGTACTGATGGGTCTTGTAAGGTACCTTATTAGTTCAGGCAACGGTGTTAGCAGCCATATTGCGTTTTATGGTTAAGGTGAGAAAGTTGAACTTACCTTGCGGCTGCTGCTGTGGAATGTACGGTGTGAGGAGGCGCGTTCGCTTCTTCTCATATCCCTTTTGTGTAATGTCACCTTAAACAAATATAAAAATCTAATGTAGTACAGGTGACAGCAGCGTAACCTAGTGGTACTCTTTTGGAGCTCTATCTTAAAGTAATAAAAAATGACACAAAACGTATTCACTTTAATGAAGTCAACTTTAAAAGTTTTCGTACTATAAATTTATTGCTGATTAAATTAGAAGGTTTACTCGTAATAAATTCCTAAATACACAGTACACAAATTGTTTTACCACGTTCAAGTAAATTAATTAACCTTATACCTTAGTTCATTCTCACGAATTTCCCTCTACAGTTAATACTAAAACGAGTATAGAATGTACAGTAAACCTTAATTCCTAGTTAAGCGAGCTTTATGGATATTGTATTTGTGCACACCCGTGAAGGTTCATGAAACCTGACTCGCAGTTCAGTGTACTACACGGAGTCAGGATCAAAGTACTCACATAAAAACTACTAGCTCCGCATGAGGTATAAAATGTTCGACACATAATCCAGAGGTAAAGGAAATTAGTAAAATATGCATGTGGTCGTAAACAGTCGAGAGGAAAACGGGTATCGTTGTTAGGAGATAAGCCATGGTCAGGAGTAGTATCACAGTACCAGCTTTTTAGTTGCATTAGAGTAATATTAAGTTACTCAGCAGAACCTGTGCACAAGACGCCATTTCTACGAGCAGACGAACGCTCGTTAAAGCTACCATTAGTCGGAAACTGGAAGCAGCTGCAGATTGTACCTCTTCAAGTTTTTTTTTTAACACACAGCGCAGATTACTGTAAGATTACCCGCGCAGAAGACATCGTGTACATTGGTCCAAATGAAGTAGAAATCAGTACCACGAAGTTTCATTCGATGTATCGTACTTTACGACCGGTTTTGATGATTATGGTTGGGCACATTAATAAAAGCTCCTAAGGCACTTTTTAAAACCTAGGTACCGAATCAGATTTGCATACCCTGGTTCTAAACATGCTGCATCACGTCGTGTAAAATATCTGCTACAAATGATTCCACTTAATTTACTGTAATTTAAGCAGGTTGGCTACTTAGAATTTTATTCAATAACACAATATATTAACTGGTTTTTGTTACAATAATCGTCGCCCCGATATTAATGTATCATTACAAAGAAACACTCGATACCTACCTAATGGAAGAAAAGTTGGTTCACAGGAATTCGATTTGCAACGTAGGATCAAGCATGTGTGTCGTAAACAGCGGGAAACAATACAGGATTGGAATTCGTATTATTATAATTGTATGTAATTAAGTATGAATAGCATTAAGCATATCACAACTGTTTCAATAATTCTAGTTAATATCGAATGTTTTTTTATTGATTAAACAGATGATGGTACAGTTTCTGTATCTTCCTACTAGTAATAATAAACAAAGTTTGGTAAGTTTATTAAGGTCCGCCAAGGAATTAACAAAGAGTTTTTATTAATCTGTTAACTGTATGTCTCCTTAGAAATCGCTATATAGAGAATGCACGGCACAGATGAAATTCATCGGTTTTGTAATAATCAAAGTAGGCTTAAGTTGCGTGCCTTATTCAGGCCAGGAGATCTAAAAAACAAGAAAAGTATTCATCTGAAGCTTCACGACCAGATACAACAAAAAGGTTTGATATGACGCACATTTTTTTGTAAATGTAACAAAATGCTAAAATGTTGAGCTATCCGCTCAATATTTTAATTATTTTAACGTCATCATTAAAAATTAACTAGGTAGAAGTTTATTTACGTAACTGGTATTTTACAGCGTTCTAGTTCGCAGATCCTTAGTAGATACAAAATTATTCTTGTCTAAGTAAAGGCTTATTTATATTATTAATTATCTGAATGGTGAAAAGTTTTATTAATCGTAATTCCCGTTAAGCGTACCTAATTAGATTTCTTAGTATTTAGAGCCGTAGCAGAGATATAGAGTTACCGGGAAATCGCCTGACAGACTGCACTTCGTTCACGACCATTCGGAAAAACAGGCATAAAGGATATTAGTTACAGCCGTAAATCAAAACTCAATAAGTAAATATCAATGAGGATATAATATGATGAGTGTCGCTGCGGAACAAAAATTTTTTACATACAAATAAGAATTTCATGACTTATAAGTCTTTTCATGCGTTATTGGTCTTCGGAGTCTATGGTTCGATATCCTCTACTTTACAGGTAGACATTTTACATCAATAACGTTTTACAAGAAGTTATAAAAATTTAGACGGCAAACATTATGTTAATCATTTTACAACGAAAAGCTAACTATAAAAAAGAAGCAAGAAGAAATTTTGAAATTCGCAACGGGTCACTATTAAATACTAACGGTGTACCACTGTGTTAACTATTGTTTGTAAACTCGGATAAACACAAAAGCTGTGCTCATCCTGAATTAACGTAATGCATAATTCAGCAAACTACTTCAGGATATGCAAATAATAATTAGTCCAGTAATGTTCACATCTGCACATGAATAAATACTAAATGCATTGCATTCATTCATGATATTATTCAGAGAGTTTTGTAAATTCAAATATCAAAGATTAAGGTGTGAAATAGATGATTCCATTTATTAATTTCAAACCAAATTCAGGTTCCAGACGTCTAATACGCGGATTATATAATAAAAATCAAATCAAATATGAAAAGTTTCAGGTCATATTGATTTCTTATTAGTTCATATCTCGATAGTGAATCTTGAAATGCTCGCTCCTGTGAGTAACCGACGTATTTGAAAGGAAACTCATTAAAAAGAAGCGTGGGGACGCGATTGATTTCCACCTCTATGGGATTTATCGCGACTGAATGCACCCGGGGCTTTAAACTTAGTTATTGACGTCCAACCAGCAATTATCGAGGGCGGAGTTGGAAAATTAAAACCTAATAAATTTAAGTCAGAGCTAAGACTTCAGCTTTTTAATCCAGCTAGATAAAACGTTGCTGACGTGACCTATAATACTTACTGCATTTCGAATTATATGAACAAGACACTTGTATTTAACGTTCATACTTTAAACCTACAAATGGAAATCTAAGCTTTTGATTACAAAATGATTTGATGATCGGTATAACCACATTTATTCCTTTAGCATCTAACTTGAAGTTAAAAGATACGGGACTTAGGTAAGTTACCCAGGATAGTTTTTAATTCAGAGTTACAAGGCCCATTAATTAAATCATTATCAATCAATATAATCATTTTATCACATTTTGTAATTTAACCTCGCATTAGCAGCTAACGGCGCAAGTGGGTCTCAGTTAATTTAATGGAAAGAAGTACTTAAATAAAATAAAAAGTTGTGACCACTTGACCCGTTCGCGCTTCGTGAAGCATGTGATTTGTCGCGAAGACGCTAGGTAGGTAATGTATAAGTACATCCACCAAGATGACGAACTTTTATAATTAATGAAATATACAAACGCTATTAAAATTTCTAATAAATAAAGAGAATCGTTTTAGACTTCGCCATTATTACCAATTTGGTTTCGGAATTAAAGCAGCGCAATATTTTTTTATATTTTGATCTTATAGAACCTTCGGATACCCTGTTACGATTTTTAACTAACCAACTTAAAATCCACTCGATCTCAAGAACATTTAGGCACTTAAAACACGATTAATTAACAAAAAGTTCAACCAAAAAAAAACTAGGAAGCACAACCTTGATGTAAAACATATTTCTTTGAATACGATTCGTAATAAAAACAACAATACACTGTGTATTACGAATTGTGTACTACAATAGAGTAGATGCGTAGGTAGGGGATGTAAGAGCACTGGCTACGATTACCGGCCCAATAAGCAGTTCCTGGATAGGTACATTAAGGAAATCACTGTACTGGATAATCATCTGTAATAATC
The DNA here is from genome assembly GCA_949774945.1 of Hoplodrina ambigua. Lineage (NCBI taxonomy): Eukaryota > Metazoa > Arthropoda > Insecta > Lepidoptera > Noctuidae > Hoplodrina > Hoplodrina ambigua. Next base: position 6,090,164 of record OX458963.1, read on the forward strand.
TTCAAAGAATTGCCGTTGTTAGAAATAATATGTCAATCTGCCTAACCTCTTTCCATCTATGTTGCGGTCGGCTTCCAGTGTAACCAGATGCAAGTAAATACCAGCACTATACATAAAGCGACTGCCTATCTACCTCCACAACCCAGTGACTGGGTAATACGACAGCTCTTGCTTAGACTGGTTGTCAGATTTTCGGGCTTCTGACGACCCGTAACGACAGTCAAAGATCCGCGCCTGACAGCTGGGACCAAAGGCTTAGCATGCTTTCCGAGACACGAAGAAGTCTCGGCGTGTAAAGATGATCACCCAACCATGGAACAGCCCCGGCAAGCGTAACTTAAGCTGATGGATCGACCCGTAAGGCTGTTTTAGTTAGCCACGAGCTCCACCCCGTCCTCCTAGTTCTTAGAAATATGTATCCGTTATTATTGGTATAACTAACATTCATAACTTTGTAAAAGTTTCAGTTTCAGTATTCGCTATGAAAACCAGCCAAGTTATTAGTTACAGTAAAATTGTACCTACATACAGCATGTATAAGTTTTGTGTGTGCATGCAAGAAATTGATTTAGTATTAATACCACGCAGGCTACTTTTTTTTTCTGCATGCCCATGACTTTTTAAACGTAAGACACACTGAAACGAGCGATGTCTAAAACTTGAGTACTGAAGCACACGCACAACATGGATTATTCAGTAGCATTCGCTATCAACCTGCATTCTTATCTCTTTTGTTGTTAGTACTGTACCTACAACGATATTCCGTTCAGGACTTCAGGTATATTTTTTTGTTAATTAATTACAAGAATTCGAGAAAAACCTTTTTATGAAATGAATTGTTGAAAGGTTTTTTCTCGAGTTCTGCAGAGTCAGTATCAAGATGCCATTTAATTAAAGTTCTATTAAGATCTTGCTTTTACACGAGATTACAATATTTTGTAGAATAAAGCAGAAGTGTTAACATTTTGTCCGCGAAGAAATACCTTAGGGAAAAGCATTCAGGGAACTTTTAGTATTTTTCTAGATCGCAAAATGTAATCCAGACACTGCGTAACTTTTGCAAGATTTCAAAAGCAAAGCTGCCAGCCTTTTAAGAGCAACTTCTCTTGGTTGGAGTACCTGCCTTTGCCATCTTATCTCAAATTTCACCTTGTATCTATTAAGTTGAAAGCCAGTGCAGTAGATGGCAAGCGACGGGTTTAACGTAGCGTAGTGGCGGTGGGCGTCACACCCCGAGCGGCACGGCGCCGGTATTAAACGATCGTTTCAGCCACCGATCGAACCATGATTGACAACCCAAAGAGGCGTTGATAGGACGGTTTAACGTAAATATCTTGACGTTGTGGCAGGTTGGTCAATGCCTCAATGGTGTCAGTTGAAATATGCTGTTATTATTGTCAACGGATTGATGATGTTAGTAGGTATGTATGTAGGTATTACAGAGAATAAAAAAGACTAGTGTACTAATTTTCTTTTTTGGTTTAAAGCTTAAGGTTAAATAAAAAGCGGAGGAGGTGTATCTAAAAAATATTCGCGAACGGTTATCAGTCATTCTCGCTGAAGGTAAAAGGCGTCTCTGAATTGTGAATCTACTTAAAACGACCACAGAAAAATCCTTATCCATGCGGCTTAAAATCATTTCACAAAAAAGGTTTTAGTAAATTAATTGAGATTGATTTCTGTCCGCCTTAACCTCTATTTTATACAGTGGATATAATTGATTAATTAATGTACCTGTTGTAGTTTCCCCCCTAACAAACTACCCAAACTCTTCCCTAACAATATGTATTAGAGGCCATAAGTAGACTGCAAGAGAATATTACATCGCATAATCGTATTAACGAACGTCGTCAGTTCAGCGAACTATATTCGTATAATCGCTGTAATATGAACGGATTTGTGCTCGCACTGCATCTAATGTTATTAGCACCAGGTGGATGCAACCTCCCGCTCAGGCGCGTTATGCCATTAACAAGTAATCACGAGTGGCCTATTAATTGCTAAGATCACACGATACACACACATACACGCTATTAAGTGATATATATGCTACTGACATTATTTTATCACATTTTCACCGTATTATTTCGTCTACAATTTGTTCAATACTTAATAGTTTGCTTTGAACTTGCCTCCGCCTCCGTACCAATTCCAAATGCAATACAATCGTAATAAACCTTTCAAAGCAATAAACTTACAGGGCCTACATTTCTGTTCCTAAAATCAGGTTATTTAGATAGATAATTTATCGACTTATGATTTCCTTAATTTATGATCGATCGATTTATCTTGATAAGTGTCCACAATAACTAGACAACATAAAAATATTATTTCGGAAGGTCTACAAGCATAAATCAAACTTCTATACCTATCTAAAACTGAACGTGACAAAAAATCAAGAGTTATTAAATTGTGAATTGATTGATAGAAATAATACCTAAATATGATAAACTTATTAAAACTGTTCAACAATATTATCATATAAAATATATAATTTTTCTTACTCTAATATGATTTGACCCGATTTCAGTGCAAATACGACGCGTGCGCACTCAGCCGCGGTCCGCTTGTGTTAATATTATTATTACTCATCCCACCACGCGACAATATAATGAAGATAAAAGATCATTGTGTCACCTAAGATGCTATTATTATACGAGCAATCAATTTGCTTCATTGTAAGTATGTAAACAATTTTAAACTTACATAATTATTTATATGCATAGAAAGTTTGTTTTTTGTTCAAACGCTTTAATATCCGGAATCACTAGTCCGATCTTCCGCTTATAGAAAAATACGTTATTCTTTATGTGAGCTATATGTAGTTTATGTCATACCACTAATCTGAAAATTAATGTTGAAGTATTTGGCAGGTCAGCGTAAGAACGAGATGCAAAAGTAGATAATTAAATATTTTATGACGATATATTGTAATATCTTACAGTAAAGAGTAGAGCTGGGAGAGCTGCACCCGTGTTGGTAGAACCCAATCTTTACGTACGAAGTAGCTATACCCACTTGTCTAATGAATGACTTTTAAAGTGCCAGGCGCGTACCAATCACGATCAGATTGACAGATTAGGACGTGAGCAGTCACCTTAATGCGTGGTCATTAATCGTTTCTTCCGACACAGAAACTCCTCACATCACCCTATTTATCACATCTTGTAAACAAGATTTATGTCATGCAAGTGTTATCAAATGTCTGTCTTCTTTTCAATGACAACTCATGTACATCATTGTACAGGACCAGACTTCCTGGTACCATTTGTACATATTAAATTGTAGATAACATTATTATTCACAAGCGATCTTATCAGTTGCGGAATACTGCGCTATGCAAATTCGAATGTCTTACCAAACATTATTCAGGGACAAAATGATATAACGAGCGAAACTTATTAGGCCTTGGATACGAAACAGAAAATACATAGGTAAATAAGTACATAACTACTAATTGTTTTTACCCTGTAATGCTAATAGTAAAGCATTGTATTGTCCTTTGTGACTATACAAGAGGTGATTGAATGCCTACGATAAGAGCAAAACTGTTCGAGTGTGCATCCAGCATTGTGTCATCATAGGTATGTAAATCATAGGTTATAGTAGGTTTTACTCTACATTCGGCGTCTACAGCGATTATGCCACAGTTGTACAAACAGCTTGCAAAGCGCTATAATGGTTTCTTCCTATTGACAAAACAAGATGTAAACAAAAATGCAAAACGATTAAATCAGTGTTTTCTTTCGTAGGTCCGTTCATTATAAATGATACGGATAAGTACCTTTAAGAGAAACATGATTTCATCACTAGAAAAAAATAGAATTACGTCATCACATTTGCAAATAGGTACATTGCAAAACAGTGGATGTACTAATGTTAAGTTTACTTGATCACGAACACGCCTCTGGAAATTTATGAAGATTGTTTGCGTAGGCACATACATATAATTTATTAATATAATTTCTTGTAGAATTAAGAATTAATAATCAAACAAAATAGAAACCGCAGTGGCAGTTTTATGTCAGTCAACAACAGATATTGATCCGCTCTCGATATTTCGATAAGCTATCGTTGGATACCATTTTGTTTTCGGAACTAAAATGATATCACTATCGGAATGATATCTATAGGATGAATGCATTTATTTGTGTCAGCTCTTTAAATAAATTGACAGTACATATCGATCAATTGGATAATGCAACAAGAGCGTTATCTTGTTGAGAGCATTTGGACCGTAAGACCAAGTTCTGCTGTTGACATGGTCCTAATGCTAACAACGGGAAATACTTGAGTACCTATTTCCCACTACTGATACATTTGTATCGCCGCGAATATCGCCGATATACAACCGAACGGTGTCTAAACTACAAAGCCACTGACGATTCCAAGAACAGAACGTGACAATACACTCATATAATTATTGTTCCACATTCATTGTGACATTTAACGACGCCCAAAACAAACATGACGTCATCGGCACATTTCACTCTATCTATTTTGGGTGCAGATAAAGAGATTAGCGACAGGATTCCTGACCCGAATGGGGAACGCTTGAACGCTCAAAAAGTAAAATAATGATTGTCACTATCAGCATCGCATCGGGTGTAGATAGTGACTGCCCGTCACTGCGATAAGATTGGTTCGACATCTATTATTCACGGTTTTGTGAAACTGAAAACATTTTAGTGCATTATTCTATGTAGAATTGTGTCATTTTAATATGTTCAAGCGATTACAAGCCTTATTATTAAGCGAAAAAAGGATTTTAAAAAATTAAGTCTTCCATTTCTAGTGCATCCTTGCCCTCTTTATCAATTTATTATTTATCTTTTTAACTCTCTACATTTTACTTGCAAAGACCAGCCAATTATAATTTTAGTAAAATGTGCTCCTAGCGTACGAAGAGTGGTCACCGAATATAACTAGCAAGCGAGACACAAAAAGGATACAATTTTTTTATGTAGATGTTCAAGTTTTTAACCAGCGATTCGTAATTTCTAAGAGTCAAGGGTACTTTGAGAGATGAGTAAATGTGGTTGCACAGAGTCGACAAATTAGAAAATGTAATGATAAGAGCAATGAAACTACTTTGTGTACTCGTGCAATATTTTTTTTCGGTAACGTATGGACATTCGTTTAAAAAAAGAAATGCAGTGTGTTGTCAAATATCTTTTCTGTTAGCGTTTACGCCCGCCGCAGTTATTGTTCTTTGATAAAGCTGTCTGTAGCGTGTGCGTAAAAATGAACGGATGAATTTTGTCTGGTCTCTCTGGTCAATGACCGACAGCCACTCGTTGCATCAATTAACCCATTGACTGTCGAAAAAATTTCAATATGTCATGGGCACGCCTTATTTTAAGCATCCCTAACCATTAAGCAATTATAATATAAAAGATTTTGAATGTCAGACAAGCCTACCACCATAGCCAGTGCTCATTCATACTATCAGGGAATTTATCAAATCAGAACCCACGACGTTGAATCTAAAATCACGACAAATGGCCTTTTCATTCAAGATTCTAAAAAGGGAAAACATGGTGGATCATCTAATTACCGTCGCACGCTGATGGGTTTTAATGACCCTCAGACAAGCTACTTGTCATTGTGAGTGCACTTCGCAATTTTTCGCACACAATACATGTCGTGTAACTAATAGGATAGGTACTACAAAACCCTTTCAATTTTATTTTATGAATACTTGGAATATGTCAATTACTACTGCTATCGTAGTAATTTCTCGGAAATCGTCACATTATCCTGCTATGCGTAATTGGTATTTAGTTACAGTTTACATGCAATGAAATCAAAAAGGTTCTCCTGTACGAGAATAAAAGCAAAGAATACTACGGCGAGACCGAGACGAGAAATATCTGTCGTGTGAAATATTAGTTTTAGGAGAACTAACACGAACAAGTACACATTCGTCGATTGAACAAAAAGGACAAAAAGCCGACCAGATGACAACCGTGTCAAGTCGAGACCTCATACTGATGCTGCATGGAACCGATAACGATTATCTTATTCAATTCAATTGAATTTGTAATCGATATGGTAATGTTAGCACTCGTAACGTTATATGCGATTATTGTCGGCTATTAATAAATGCGGCACTTGCATGAATGGAGTGCAGATGCGCAGGGTGCGGAACAGATGAAATACTCTTAGGACTGGCGCAGATGTATCGCCTTTGACTCGAATTTTTGAAAAGTAATTTCATTTAAGTTAGATATTTTATAAGTGATGCCGAAATTAAAAAAAAAAATACTAAATTGATGTTAGCATTGAGTGGCTGAGCCATTTCCACGTTTAGCTTATGCCAGTAGCAGTATCCGCCAGGATAAAAGTTATCATCACGTAAATCCATGTTATTTCAATATAGAAGGCGACTATAGTATCAGGCTGATGTAGAAGTAATGTGATGCAATAATGTTGAGCAATAGATTTAATAAATAACAAAGTATACTATAAACAGGAAAATAGAAGAAAAACATTATATTTTTAGTAATAAAGTCATTAAAGAACCCCATAAACTATAGGCTGCTACGAGGAACGGAATTTGGTACTCCAAATTCCGTTCAGCCATTTAAGCATGAAAGAGTAACAAGCATCATCCTCACAAACTTTCGCGTTTATAAAAAATAGTAGTGGAATTTAACACCAGCCAGAACAATGGCCATTGATAGTCACCGCGAATTGGCTCTTTTATTCATATTCGAATAAAATTGAAAATGGAACGAGAGTAGGTAAAACTGACGTATTTCACATTTTTTAAACCGGTTACAATACCAACCTTTCGACCGAAAAATTGCTTCTTTTTTAGCTTTAACACACGGATTCGCACAAGTCGCTTTCCAATTAGAGTCGAAAAGCAGACATATCGGCACAGAACTGGCATCGATCGAAGATAAGAAGAAGCATAAGCCCGCACGTTAGTTCGAAATTCGAAGCTGCTCTTGTGGAACTAAGACTTACATGCTAAGTTTACAACTCACAAAGATGTGGGGTCTGCATCGTATGTATGCAGCAGGGATTCAACTTTACGATATTAAGCAAACCTAAAGTTATATAATGTCAGTTAAATCGATACACTGTAGGTAGTTAGGCTAGATATATTTGTACCTATATCTTTAATGGGAGAATCGTAGACTAAGTTGAAGGAAGTACCAACCAGACTGTCCCACAGTGCATCCGTTGCGATACAATTCCGTTCTATGCCTCCCCAGCCTGACTCCACTACTCTTTTGTCTGGAAGGACTAAAGTGGAATGGTTTCGATTAGATGTGTAATCTAGCGTCATGTATGGTCAATAGTGTGCATCTACTAATTAATTGGTTACCAATTCAGTGCACCGATGAACATCGTGAATGACTGTCAGAGATGATCGACTGGCTGTCCGTCTAGGATTAGACATGCAACGTTAAGCCTGCTTATATATAAGTGTATATATATTATGCTTATATGTATATTATGTAGTACCTACTGTACGGTTTTCCATTCAATAGAATTTCAATTCGTTTCCACTGACACAAGATTGATCAAACACAGGCGATTGGGAATATCAAAACTATTTCGTTTTCAGAGTAAAACTAGCCGTTGCTATCAAAAAAGTGGAATTTAAAATTTGTTTCATGATCGGAAACGTGCTGAATATTCTGTGCCACTGTAGGGTACAAAAAGAAGAGAAATCATTTGCTTTGACGATTCATGTTCATTAATTACCAAATACACACAGACTAGAGCATTCGTATGCGATATAGCGTCTCTCCAAGGTTCAACATTTCATAAAAAGCTTCAAAAAGGTACGAGATAACGGAATTACAATAAGACAACAGTTTATGGAAAAGGCTTTGTCCTCCTCAGTACTCTCCGGTAATCTCAGACTTGTCTCTCGGTCTGCAGAAAATAAACGGGACACGCTAACACGACAGCTAAGAGACAGCAGCTTGTTTACATGTGGGAATATAAAGCTTTTAGAAGAAAGAATTGAGCATCATTGAAAATCTCCGAGAACTTTTACAGAACCCAGGCCTTATTAACACGTCTTCGAACTATCGAAGTTCCGATGAATCGATAAGAGATGAGACTGTCGCAAATGGATTGTAAGTGAAGGATACGAACGCTCCACATAATTCACATTTTTCTTAAACTTGATGAGTCATATTTACGACCAAGTTACTGGTAAAATCTGTGGATTTCTCGTTTTGCATAACGTTAAATCATTTTACTAAATAATAGCTAGATTTAATTTTGAGACGAGACGAGTAAATTAAGTATTTCAGCGATAACCCAGACTATACGGCAAACAACAATTAATATCTATGCAGTTTACGTTGTCTGTCTGTTGTCAGGTAAATCCTTTGAGAGAGAGAACTCAATTAAAGTTTGTAAAGCGGCGTATCTCGAATATTCATTTTACGTCTTAGTTCTGACGTCGTAAATGCTTTTCAATTTAGCAAAATTAGAGATCCACTGTATTAAGAAAACAGAGTTTAAGGCTTATGAATACTTTATTATGGTTAAAGGTAAGTGAGATGTTTATCAGTACTGACAGTAAAATGGAATTAAAGATTTCTGCACATACATAGCATTACCAATGTGAAGAGCTTTTAAGCGTGTTCTGCACTGTAACTACTGACCGACTAGTCACTGCCAACAAGACAAGTTTCAGTATCGGAATGAAACCTCTACTAAATTACCTTTATCGATCAGCCGTAGTTAGTGACAGGAAGTGCACGAGCACGATACGTCCTTATTACACTATTAGGTGTGTGTAAGACGTCTGCGGCCTCGCAAGAAAGTTGGAAATAATTAACGTTAACATTCTTAATCGTTAGCATCACGCCCAATTAAAACTCTTGTAAAGGAAATATTATAAACCAATCTATGTTGATGTTGATACAACGTAGAGGATATTGGACGAAGGATATTGCAAATACGCTCCGCCAAACAAAATATTATGTAGTAGTTTTGAAATGTTATATAAATGTAGATTTGAATTGTTCTCCGGTTATTTTTTAAAATTAATTATTGTCCTTCGCTGCGTTTATTTGGACATAATATAACAATTAAATTGCATCAAAATTATAAAATAAAAACCAGAAAATTAGGAAAATATGTCTACGTCGATATGCGGACTAGGATAACAATGTTTATGTAGCTACATTAAAACTTCAGAATGCTGGCAGCAATCGATACGAATCTCAAACTTGAACTGCACCTGATCCTCGCAATTCACGTTGCTTTTTGTTCTCAAATGGTATTTATTGTTCGGAAAGTTCGAATGGCGATTCTGAAGGTGGGTAGGTATTCAAATATAAAGACTACGAGAGAGGTAACTACGTTGAGTTGATCGCTATAGATCGTGTGCAATAAGTTGGCAGGGGACGGAGTGGCTGACAAAGGCTTAATAACAAACAGCAACGAACAACGGGCTAGTGCGAGACCGTCAAGTGTCCATCAATAGGTCGAACACCTGTCAGAATAAAACTATAAATTTTAAATTGTGACTCGGTGCGATTAAACAATATTGAGGTTTGTGACTCGATTCACAAGCAATGTGGATGCACCACTACGAGTATATTAGTGCCCACGTCTATTAAACATGGTTTACACTCCTAAATAAATAGAGTAGTATTCGCGTTGGATAAACAAACCAGCGATGCGAATGATTAGTTGGATTAAAAACTTAAACAGCCGCCAGTCATACCCACGCGTTTCAAACTTAGCCTGCGGTCTGAATAAAACCGGACCTCATTACAATTTTGCCTTATCACAAAGAATCTCGTGAGATGCAAGACATCTCTGACAACGCTTTGAATATTTTTCTCAGTTATCTTCGCTGATAAATTATCGTTTATTATTTAAAATACATAGATTCTAAAGAGCATTATCTACAGTGGCTTCATTTTTCGTCAACATCAGAATGCAAATCAGGGTTAAACGCCCGGATACTTATGTAGGGCACTAGATACTTAGTACACGACTAGGGAGGGTGACTGCTATCGTTCAATTTGGATGAAAACGACGCGAAATTGCTACGCTTAACACCAATATATCCAGCGACAAATAAATTGATTTATTACTGAGTGAATCAGCTAGCAAGAGTTGTGCTTAGTTAAAGACAATGAGCTTAAGAGGAGTACTACGAAGATGTAGTAAATTGTCGAGGGAATGTAGCGACTAGACGCTTGAAAGTACTTGAATGTACAACGAAACTTGTATTAGTACGTTGTATATACATATGTATAGTGTAACTGTAAGAAAAGTCAACAAGATCTGTGTGCCTGTACAGAAATATACATGTCTCTAACTCTCTACAGCTGATACTGAAGTCTCATTATCAGATACTCTTCTAATAATAATGTAAATGCATGCAAGTCTAATATACATACTAACATTCTTACACTTCTTACTTAATTTTAAAAATAAGCTTAATATAAAATGTACTTGACGTTGCGTTTCTATAAAGCCTTTGGCTTGACTGGCCACTGTGTGGATTTTTATATCAGTAGCGAACTTGTTAATTCCGGGCATATAAAGCGGCTACTGGCCTTTGAACCACCAGCGGCTCTTTATTCTGTCTTTTTGTTATTCCACTACACTTTTCCAATCCATATACTAAGTGTATAGAAATTGCAATGAAATAAAGTAGCAGGGAACTTTTTTCTAAATAAATTCCTATTGATTGCTTGAACAAACAGAAGTATTTTAGTTAATTCTCATTAGGTCACTGCGCAATGTTTCGTAATCATTTAAATACTAAGGTACTCTTTAGTCAGGCTTCAATTTGCTGCTAGGACCGTGAGAACGCCGACAGAAGTCCTTTATTTCTATTATTCACTGTTCCCTACATTTTTTTTATAATTGTAGCCTTCAGACAGTTTGCTCGAGATAATAAGCCAATAGCAGCAAGCCGTCTGGTCTGAATCACGACGCTCATTGAATTACTCCGTCCTGAACGACTAAGACGCTGTTTATAGCAATAAACAGCTGCTTCATTCTATGTTAGCGAGTAGTTACAACACAAGTACAACTTTTTTTTCTATCAAACTGTCTCAAGAAACCGATACAGTACACTACTGAATTGTTACCTAGTGATGTTTATCATACTATATACACTTATAAATACGCAATTAAACTTAGGTAATATAGAGCAAACATTTCAAATGTGTTCTTTCAAGATTCAACTACATATAATGCATTGCCTAGCAACTGAAAGTCGTATTTGAATTCAACAGCACATACGAACCACACTCATGATTTCCCCGAGGCTATTGGTACATGTGCAACACGACCGGAGAACCAATCCACAGTACACCTAAATTGTTATATATTTTAGACAATTATATTAGTCTTTAATTTACTGTTCTACTCTACTGGATTATCTAGAAATAAATTATGAATTTATGGTAAGTAAGAGCTTCTATTAAAAACGCCACTGATGCCGCGATATATGTCGCCACATACTGGGGTCAAATACATCTTCGAAAAGAACAAGTTAAATAAAGCTTGTAAAAAGAATGGCTTTCATCAAATAACGCGCATCAAAGTACTCTGAAACCTAATGATCATGTAGAAGTTAATTAATTGACTGAACTATCCTAGTACACCTGCAGGTGGGAAACTAATCGATGATGTTTCTAAAATAGTAAATACCAAATATAGAAAGAGGAACGACAACCGCGGTCAGTTTCATAAAAATGCAATAAAACACAGCTAATACATTAGGGCCATGTCCGTTCTTTAATATAGTCGAGCTAAAATACTCAACGCCCGGTATAAAAACGTTCCTTTTGATGAAAATTGCACTTTACGACTTTACAATAAAGGCCAATTTCAATGACACGAAAACACATTTATAAATTCCTGCCTGTAGCGGAGCTCAATTTGCGTATGAAAACTGTCGTCTAATTAACAAATGACAGTGCATATGAATAGTATGAGTGTTATTAAAAAAGCCTGTTGCATTAAACTCACCTAATGAATAGAAACGTGTATTAATTCTTTTAATAGACATGTTATTTTGCTGTACTCTTATTCACACCGTTTCTAATGAAATAATGTGAATACAGAAAATTATTTTACGTTTTAGACGTTGAATGAGCAGTTGTTTTCTGTTGCAGTAATGTAAAACGCGTCGGGGTACAAAAAAAGAACACACTCAGTGGAATTCGTATTAGGATTAATATTCATAGGTGATTCGGAATACATATCATAGAGTGATCATGCATCATACATGCACTGCGTAATTTTGACCAATTATCCAATTATTTGTAGTTATAGTAGCAAGTTGAAATAGTAAGTGCTAAAGTAAATTTGTGTCTACATTTTCTATGATTATTTGGAATACATTACCATAAACATACATCATAAATTATGCATGAGTTAAAATTGTCACAATGCGTATACAAAGTATTCACAGATCAGGTCCTGCGATTAGCCGTGTACTAAAAAGACGTACATGCTTTACTTCTTTTATTGTAAAGAAATTACCAGTACCTTGTCGTCACGGCCATCAAGTTTACATGAATAAAGGAGTCAGTTTCAACTATGAACTGCTCATACAAAGCCGTACTGACTGATAATAGAAATAATACTGTGTATTCAAACAAGACCAGTTTATCCCGAGAAGCTTATAAAATCTTAAATTATACCGGTTTTTAATATCCATTGTTCAATTCATTCTGCTGTATAAAATCTTCTCCCCAGAGTAAGCAACAACTGCGTTGCTAGTCAGCCGGTCGTCACTCATCCTAATTGAGCATTAACCCATTGACATCAAAACTGAGCAGGGGACCGACTGACAGGCAAAAAAGCTCGTCTGTCTACTAGGGGGGGCGCAATATAATGTGATGGGAATCGTCTAAGTAATCTTACGCTTCCATCTGGTAGTGTCAGTTTCTTACAATAGGGTAAGTTTCTGTGCCAATTAAATAAAGCTATGAGATATTTCTTAACGTGTACATAAATTTAAATAAAGCTACTCTATAAATTCTTCATTGTTGTTTATTTTTTTTAAATCAGTCATGACAAATGCCTTTCTTATTAAATCAAAACACCTGAAATCTGCAAAATTTGTTTTCATAAAACTTGAACTGTATTTCAGACAGCAAACTGACAAGAGCAATGCGAAAAGTCGACCACTCTAGGTTTTAACATAACAATATTCCTCGATAGCGTATATTTAAGAGAACCGCACGAGACGGTTACTCAAAGACTTACTGCTGCCCGGATAAAAAAGGATTACTATCTATTTTCTTTTTGTTTGGTATTGGCGATAGAAGCTCTGCTCGGCGCACCTCTTATATTATTCAAACTTCACTTTTATAAATTCTAGATAAAACTTATTCATATTTTTTAATATTAAATAAAGAAAGATGGCTATTGAGAGGTTTAAAGGTTTTGTTTTTCAAGAGTTGTTTGCATTCAAATAACAGTGATCTCAGAGCGTAACAGTAAGTTTAAGTTCATTTTGGTGATACTTTTGCTAACCACGAATTTATAAATAAAATCAGAATCCGTATTTCTTTTTGCAAATCCCGTGTGAAGCAGGAAATAAAATCGGAAGCAATCTGCAGCGTGGCTTATTGACTAAACGATATTTTATTTCATTTTCTTAACGGCTTTATTATTAAGTTTCTACTTACTTCAATGCAAGGTAAGAATCCCTGTACTATTTTTATCCCAGTTCAATGATTTTTAGGACGTTCGGTTAAATAGATTTTCACAAGTTTACACAACGAAATTGACACGAACGTGCAAAATGATTGTGAAACAGAAAGTGTGTAAATAACAACTATAATAATATATTGGAGAGAGTGTACCTACAGCACGAAGGTTCGGCTATATCTAAGGGTAAACATTTTCATTGTAAACATATTTCAACAGCATATTCGTTGTGGTTGCGGCTTTTACTTTGTGCAACACGGGACGATGGAACGTGTGAGCTTACTTCAAATATTACTTTGAAATAGGCTTTCAGTTTGGGCGAATGTCGGTCGTTGTGATTCGCATGAACGTGAATAAATGGCTCTATACAACGAGGCACGGCTGTTTTTGAAACGTAATATTCTACCTGTGACTAAATGGAATTGGTGGTATTGGGCATCCGGGCCGCGTTTGGAGCAAGTACACGCGACATTGCCATACCCGGTTCAATAACTTCTGGATATAATAATTACCTTTTTAATTTGCGGTTGCTTGATGATACGTATTTTGTTCAGCGTATTACGCGTACGTTAGGCGTATTTTTTACGATGATTTCAAATTCGATTTATACATTTCTGAATTATGATTAGAAGTTCAATTACAATATATAATTATTTGTCCGAAATAATATGTAAATTAACCTTAAATATCTGGTAAGGTATATAACCTTATATACCTTAAAAAGGGTGCTCTAAGAGCTTACATACACATTTAAAATGAAATAAAATATTAAAATAATAAATCCTAACTAATATTATAAATGCGAAAGTAAGTTTGTTTGTTTGTTTGTTACCATTTTACGCCTAAGCCACTGAACTGATCATCCTGAAATTTTGCATATACGTTGCCAGGTGTACAGGAACGAACATAGAGTACCTTTAATCTCGATAAAAAGTACTGTTTCCGAGAGAAGTCACAATAACGTTCTTATGATCATAGATGGCGCCACGTGTCATTTCGAATTGAATGACAGGACATGGGTAATTTTTTCCGCGACTTCATTTGTGTCCGCGATAACCGAAATTTACGCGGACGAAGTCGCGGGCAAAAGCTAGTCTATGATAATTATGACTTTTAAGTGGTATCGTGATACTGGCCAGAACGTTTCCTAATATTATGCTATTTTCTTCGTACCTCATTTAAATTTCATTGATGTGACAGAGTTTTGTTTATAGCGAAAAACTTTAGGTGAAGTTTGAATTTCGCGTAATGGACCTGTGAACTGGCTTCCACGATCATATGATATCACACCTTTAGATAATTTTCTTTGGGGGTATGTCAAGTCATGAGTCTATGCTGATAAACCAGAGATATCAGACCATTTAGAAATAAACATTCGCCGTGTCTTTGCTGATATAGGTACGGCCCCAGCTGCTCGAAATAGTTGTCGAAAATTCGGCTACACGATTGAGCTTCACTCTAGCCGCTAATAGCATAAGATTATCTTTTAAATACAGCCAATATTGTAATATAAAAATATTTTTAATGTGTTTTATTGCATACTGCATGTATACCTCTAAAAAAAACCCTTTTACTTTAAGATATAAGTGTATAGGATAAATAATTCTAATGCTTATAATTCACGACTTCAAACCAAGTAGAGAACGCCAAATAAATAATTAATCAGATTTATACACACATTTGCCCCAGTAAATGTAGTCCATAAATCTGAATAACTATTTTTAACATTAGGCTATTATTTTAATCTAGAACATTTCTAAGAACCGCCGAACCGCAGACAGTGCTGCATCGTCTGGAAACGATTTTATTGTCTGTGATTTACTCCCCTTTGTACTTATATATGTATAAAGGAAAGATTTGCATGGCCCTAGTTCTAAAACCAAGAAAATGTCATCGCACATATTTACATAATTACCCAATGTAATTCTAGGGTTATCATTTCACACGTATTCCAGTATAAGGCTCTTAATTAAGTCTGTCAGTCACACTTATTAAGGCAAGAACGAACCCGTTTAATTAACCGAACTCGGCCGTTGCACAAATAACAGCGATTCACACTTTAGTATGATTCACAGAGAGCTGTTTGATATATTTTTCACGTTAAATGACAGATACGATTCGTGTGGAATGGTTGATATTCATGACGTATGAAGTAGCCGGCGGCGGTTTCAGTATTCAGGATAGGATGTGCATGTTTATTGTTATGTCCTATTGATTTCCATATTTTTGGTAGTCAATCAATAATATTTTGTGTAAATAATGTTGTTAAATATGAGGATTTTATACGACGACAGCCACTGGATTGCCGCTATTGGATACGAATTTAGCATTTTTTATCCTTGAATAGGAAATGTGCCTTATGGACAACTAGGTACGTGTAAACGAATTTCGAAATTCGTGTCTATAAGTATATGTGTTGCAACATTAATGCTTTTAAACAGCAAACCAATCCGAAGCTCCCGAGCAACGTACGAATATTATCATGTGAATATTTTAAAAGGTTATTGAATTTATTGTGACGCATTGTCGTGTTGCAAAATGATACCCTCTGTGTAGGTTTGTTTTCATCAGTTCTCAACAGTATATCGCAATTTTAAACTCGACTCCATAAACATTTATGCCTGAATCCCTTCAACTTTTATCTCATCGATAACATTTGTTTATAAACTTACCACACATTTTGTAACACGAAACTACTGTTCACTCAACGGTCATAAAATTCACGTCTCGCAACTCGACTTGCGCTTGCGCATGAGCCGCCAACTATTTTTATGGCTATCTCGCTATATGTACCTACTTTATGTGTATGTTTGTATGCGTAATCATATTGAATGTTAAGTGTTTGCTTACACTGTTATGATATATGTACGTGTATTGTGTCGGCTTCATGTGCACGCCCGGACTTTCTGCTCGTTGATTGAGACACTTTACGCGTGACCATAATAGCCCGACAATATAATAATATGGTAGCGTAGTCCAACTCAATGGAAATTAGCAGAGTACGCAGAAAATATTATAGTGCACAAGTGTATACGCAAACACAGATGCACACCTTCCGTCACTCTAGTCCGATGATGTGGTAATCCACAACGATAGGCGAGAGGTCAGGTGCAGGGCCAATATTTTTAAGAGTACTAAAGTAAGATAATAACCCAGTTTTATCATGAATAAAGGAAGAAAGGAATTTATAAAGGTGCTTTTCCAGGGCGATGCAAGACAAACAACCAAAATTGTAAGCGATTTGTTAGTTAAACACACTACGGTACTAAAGAATTATCGTCTTATTCATCCTCACTAGTCCAAACCATTTCTACCGAAGATGCGCTAGGAGAAAATTTTAATTTTATTTTACAATCCCCGCTTTGTCTCCTTTCAAAAGAAATGAGCATCGTGTTTATTAAAGGATTATTCCTCAATATTTACGAATTTGAACTAAAAGATGATAAATGTAACTCGTAACCGGCGTGCTTGTATGACGAGATGTATGAACGTAGATGAGGCGAAAGTAAGTAAAGGATCGTAGCAGGTGGCGTTCTGTGGTTTCTGCTCACCCGCATGGGAAAAAGGCGTGAGTTTATGTGTATGTAGATGATAAATGAAAAACAAATTATTATATTGTCGAACACTCATACAATATAAAGACCAATATAAAACCCACAACTGCAAATGCATTTTTCGAACCAAATGAAACACAACAATAGGGAGCTACATACACAGATTAAAACCTTTGAGAGACTTTATCGCTCGCACCTTCAATCAATCTTCCCTGAAATGAAACTGCCTGTCCAAAAGGATTTGCAACTTTTTGAAACAACAAAACTGCGTGTACCAAACACACGTGTACCACCCTCGGTACTTGACAAGCAAAGGTTTGGCTAAAACGTCCAAATATGCCTTTCACGTCCAACGGAACGTTACGAATTGCGAACAGCAGCCAACTCACATGAATGCTTCCGATTGCTTCACAAAAAGCAGTTATCTTTTTTGAATGTTTAGCATGTTAACTAGTTTAAGAGAGCAGGCAAAGCAGAGTCTATGCCTGTACCACCTTCGTCAAAATAGTATGAATATTGGTACATAATTTTCAGTTATCGCATAATTTTTTTTAAAATAGGAGACATATATATTGTCTCAACCTGCCAAAAAAACTTAAGATCTTATAAAAGGCTTTAGAACAAAATTCGCTCAATACAGGCCGGCCATGTGTCCCGCCGAAGCTAAATCAGCGCTAGTCTTTTCAAAATGCAAGAGCTAACTTAAAACGGAAAACTAAGTATATTTGCACATCTACATGTTTCAGCGCCCACACACATGAAATTGATGGCTTTATAACATTGGACCGTCCATACGGGAAACAAAATTACCAATTTAGTCAGTGATGTGTAGCCAAAAGTTCACCAACGCCCGCAGGACAGTTTGTTTAACTTTCGTACACGTTCGTCAATATCGGTGTTGGTGTCCTACGTGTTAACTATATGAGTTTGTTATGCCGCCGTGTTCCGGAAGTGTATCGCAGAGTTACCGCATGTCGTGTCTGTCCTGTCGTTGACATCGAACGACAGGTCGTCGGGCGATGCCCCGCTTCCGACCTGTGAATTTGCAGCAACCGTATTTCGGGTGTCAAATGCTGCATATTTAATGCATTACCGTCTAGCTGCTCACTAGGAAAATATTTATATGGAGTTAGGTAAACAGTATTGTACGTGTCAGTGTGTAATGTTCAGGATACTTCAAAAGTTCAAATAAAGTGCCGATGTTCAGACAGGAACGCATAACTCTCGACTGGCACAGCAGGATGCCATGGAACTAATTGTGTATCACATACCTACGTAGATTCAGACATTTCGTTCTATTCGCTAGCGCGGAATGTTGTAAGCGGCCATTTTGCCGTTTTTTTTATTTGCGCTCAAATGGCAGGATTTGCAAAGGGTCGAAGTAATTTGTCGAAAACTGTTTTTATTGCATCGATGTTGCCTGTGATCTGCAGTGGCTGTGTGACGCGTGAAATTTTTTGTTTGAATGGAATGTTAGTAGCGCCTGGCGAGCTTTTATGTTCTGGACTTCGGATTCCCGAATTCTTGATACGGTGACGACAACCCTATTTGGTCGATAGAGATAGATGTACAATGGTGAAAATTTTAACAGCGAATATTTTGGGGACACATGAACATAGCACTTTAAAACGATCTGACAGAAGTGGAAAATCATACTTATTTGCGTAATAGTTGGTCACGTCAGTGTCAGTATTAATAATACCCCTCTGCTCAATACATTTATTAATTTTGTTTCTTTAATTACTGTCATTTTCACTATTGAAACAATTTCAATAAGGCTTTGACGAAAATAAAATGGTTTTGAAGAAAAAAAAACGCACCAAGTCTAATAACAAGTTTATAGTTTGATGATAGTTATTCTAATCACCATTTAAGACTTTATCACACGGTACAGAAATAATCCTGTTTTAATCTTTGATAAAAACTTATTTTGCATGAATACCTAACAATAACAGTAATAACATTTTTTTATTTGAGAATTGTAATAGTGACCGCAACTCGGCTTAGTCAGAGCGAGTCATGACGACAAAACGGGTTAGGTGATGCGTCATATCAGTGGAAAGAAAGAGGTCGTATGTGCCTGCGCACGAGTCGACACACGAATGAAACAATAGCACAGAATTATAAGGATAAAATGTGCTGAAAGGTACGAAGAATACATTGTGTTAATCCTAATCTGCAAGAATTATACTAGCAAGTTATTAAGTAAATAATGAAACAACATTCTATTTATGGAAGTTGAAAAAATGAGAGACACAAAATGATAACAACTTAGTAATATCAAACACCAAGCATTTTATATACATGAGGTAAAAAATATATATAAAATTTACTAATATCAAACTTCCCCGCCGTCCCCAACTAGTGAATGCTCAGGAAGTCATGCAACGAAGTTAGCCTTAGGCGGCAGACATTTGCTTGGTTCACACAATGAACTCAGAGGGATGTTAATTTTATGTGCAGAATAATGTTATCTTATTTCACGAAATGTTTCTAGGCATTATCGCAATACTGTGTGTGTTCAGATAATGATGAACGTAATATGTATTTCGCATTATAATCCGCTTTGGCTTCATTCATAGTATTTCAACAGCGTTTCCCGAACCATCGTTTCATGAAACGTGTAATTTTATACGTAGTTGTTGTGGCATTTTCCTTTTATACCAGACCATTAAATCCTTTGTATTTACCTACGTACCAATAAATGAGAGGACAATTAATTTGATTCCCTCTTTCGAAAGCCGGTTAGGAAAATGTGAAAGTGTAGTAAATATGTCTGAGGGAACTATGATTGAGCGATTTTTCAATTACTTTGTTTAAAGTTATGAAAGTAAGGGGTTGAGGTTGTGGGTTCGAAATCGGGCAAGTACCAATGTGACTTTTTCTATTCATAATTATGTACTTTCTAACGATATCTTGGTCATTACTGATATCAGTGCAGGAAAATATTGTAAGGATTAATATGATAAGTCTGAAATCATTCTCTTAATGAGAAGGGGCCTTTGCCATGCAGTGGGACAATATTATGCTGCTGTTGAGTAGGATATATCTTGTTTCCTTTAAGTAAGAACAACATCAGCAAACAAGTATGTCTACTATTGCTGGATTTCAATATCGCTGTACGTTTCAATATTTTTTAACTGACCGATTTGCCGATACCAATTTCAAAGGCAAAATAACCCATCAAAAATGCGAATTGTATTGATATTGCACAAAATTACTATTACTTATATAATACTCTTTATAATATTAGTTTAGATTGTATTATCGTGAATATTTGCCGGAGTCTACGAGACATCTATAATTCTTCAGTAGCCAGCCGATGTATAAGTTTAAATAGTTTTTTAGTAGTAAAGTAATAGGACATGGGTTGATTTTCAAACGGAAAAGAAAGTACTTACTTATGTTTCTATATTTAGATCACTATTAATTATTGTCGCATATTAAATGTTCACGCTCCGAGTCCCAATTCAATGATATAAGGAGTTGCACCATTGACACCTGTCGCAGTGTCATATTATCGTTTATCGCTCAATAATGCTCTTGCTAAGCCTTTGTTAAGTAAGTCAGTGAAATCCCATGCGATGTGGTTTCTTAGTTATTTACTTAGGTTGTCACACAACTGTATTTGAATTAGGTAGATGATTTTTTCATTGATTATTACATGAAATCAAGCATTAAGTAACTATGTAGGTAAATTGTAATTATCTTTTTTCCTTTTTAAAAACGTTGTCTCAAGCTAGGTATTTCTCCTGTATCGCGGGTGCGTTTACAAGCATTATATATATACTCACATAAACAAACAACTAGACCATTATGTGATATTAAGTTATTCTACTCAAATTCTATATAAAATAATTCCAAAGAAATTGTGATAAATACCTACAGTTCAATCCTACTAATACTACCTACAGTTCTATATGATCATTATTCATTATGAAACGTTTGAAGAATTCGGAATAAAAATGGTTATAAAAATCTGGTCAAAGTATTCTACGGTAAAATTTTATACTAAAAAATACAATATTATATTAATCCATATTCTCAGTTAAAAGCAAATAATGTATTCTGTTTATTATATCTAGGTATAGTGCTTTTGCACAATGCTGTAACTTTACAGCACTTTCTAGACTTTTTGATGTGAAAGCCCTAAGCTGTACTCAGATGCAGAAGTTTATAATGTACCGAGGCTTTAGTTAACGCAGTATGTGCTAGAGAGCGGAGCACAAAGATTTACTTTTCACATATTGCCTTCAAATTACATTTTTTATGTATATTGAAATTGTGTGTTATTGATTATGTTTTTTTTTTTAAGCAAAAGGTTCAGTTATCCTTTGTTCAAAGAAGGTACACTAATAACATTATTTTTTGTATAAGACGAGGTGATAAGTTTGTGTGTTCTTCTTTACCCAAGGGTGGACTAAATAGATCTGCTAGTTCGGTAAACGGAACCAGTCTTTATTCATAAAATAAAACTATTTTTAAATCTAAATCTCTATAACTATTTATTAAAAATCAATGTTATATGTAGCTTTAATCAGAACTTTTTAGTCTCAGACATCATAAACAAATAATGTTTACCCGACTACGGCTAAGCCAAAAGGTGGGTTTTGATTTTGACCGGCATGGTTGTATCTAATTATGTATGTATGTTTTATATTCCTTACTTCTCTATTGTTCTTCCAGCATTTTAAAAAATACTATTACTGTGTACACATTTTTCGTAAACGGCTGAGGTTCAGCGCGGAATTTAATATCCGAATCGTTCACTAGTTAGAAAACTAAACGGTGGGCTCTAAAACAATAACTACGATAAACTTTCAAGCACAAATTGTAATTAAAAAAATGTTCAATTTTGTAACAATTAATGACGTGAAAAAAGTAAAGCCTCGTCCAGAGTGATAAACGTGCGACTTTGTGGCTACTGTGCGCCGCGAGTTGTCGTAGCGAGAGAGCATTTTCAGAAATTAGAAACAATGGACGAAAATTGGCTGATGTCAAACAACTACATATTGCATGTGGAGGTGTTAAATACACGACACAGTATGCACAAATGAAACACAAATAGAGTAGAGAGTGGTAAATTTTTGTTTTAATCTAAAAGTAAAACCTAAAATCACCAAACCAGATACAAACTTTCGCATAAGTATCCGCCGAGCGAAAAGACCAAATTGATTTGGTGACCCTCGCTAGCTAGGCCGGTCAGTGTGGCCGCAACGAGCAGATAGGATCGTTTGAATTTAGAGCGTATAATTACGCTAGATGACACTGTCACTTCACTCTGGACGCATAAATATAGCGAATTTTTACGATTTATATTTTGCGCCCGCCGCCGCCCGGGTTGTCGTCGCGCTAGCACATCACTCTGCACGTAGCCTTACGTTTGTGCATTTTGGCACCGAGGCTGCATGGGTAGTCCCCTCATAACCCCGCCGTACACTGATCATCAAATTTGTTTTTTTTTAAGCTATTCTGTACTCTCCCTCTCCTGAGCCAGGCCCTCCCCCTATTCCTTGCTCTAGGTCTACTTTAGGTAGACTTTAATAGCGTGGACCTTTCAGCCCTGCTCTACCCTATAGTGTAAACTATTATTGCGGGAGTAAGAATAACCTCTCTAGAAAATGCAGTGTGGTATTTATCAGACTTAGTTTATCGGTAAGCTAAAAATGTGTTTGGAAAACACATTACGTAATGTTGTGAATTAATTTTCTGATTTGTCTACAAGACAACGGGGGGAGCGGGGGGATAGCGGCCCAAGCTCTATTTAATGAAAGAAAAGGTATCTCTGTATGGAAATAGAATAAACGCGAATTTGCTTCATAACTATTTAAACAAAAATATAAGGTCAAACTTGAGAAGGGTAAAAAATAAAATATAAAAGTAAAATATTTAAATTGATAAGTATAATTTTTTTATTGTCTTTGTAAATGATGATAGTATCAAGAATAAACCATTTCAAAGAAACAATAATCCTTTATTTCCATTCGTGGAATAAAAATAAATGGAGCGCATTTAGTAATATTTGTAAAAAAAACAATCAGTCGTGTAGCATTTGTAGCCAAGGAATTCGCAACTGCTGCATACTCGATTAACACCCATCAAACATAAATGCTTTTAGTAATAATAAAGCAAAAAAAAAAAACAAATAAACAAACATAAATGTAACATTCGCATCGTGCCGCTCCGCTTGCACGTCAAATTATCACTTATTACACAATTATTATTACCGTTTCATGTTATTGCAAAATTAGAAATAATAAAAATGTAAAAAATAACAATATGATGGATAAATAAAGAAAGGACCCACGCAAACAGGGAGTGATCAGGAGTTCCGCGTTCATTGCATCTCCATCCTCTACTTATTTAATTTGTAACATTAAAAAGAATGCTGAACACTGAGAGCTTCCTGTATGCTTGTGCCACAAATAGACTGTTAAAACATAACAAAACAAAAATATTAAGTAATTAGGGGGGTTAAAAATACTTTGAATTTTAGGTTAAGTAATAATGGTTAGGTTATGATCTGTTATTTATAAAGGTTGGCTTTTATAGGGCACGCTGCTATAGCGGCGGTAACCATAGTCCGGTTAAGCAGCCGACAACCTAATAGGTTGACCTGCGAGATGCCAATCCGAAAAATAGCGGCGGTAAGCCCCGTGTTGAAGGAGTGGCTGGAGAGGCTTTATAGTGCTTTCACATTCCCGATAACACAGCTAGGTGCTTTCTGGACACGGATGCTTCGGCAAGTAACTGTGTCGTAAACTGCGCCTAAGTGCCACCATTACGCAGTTTACACTGAAGTGCCCAGCTTGGGCAGCGCTTGATCTCGTGGCAGCGAGAACTGCGGATAGCTTCTCATTCCCGGACGTGGTCCTGTCTATAGTAGGGAGCGAGAGTGCTCGGGACGCCGTCGCCTCCTTCTGCTAGGAGGTGATGGCCGCTAAAGAAGGAGAGCGGGAGGTTTCTTCCTCCCATCCCGCCGGCGCCAGGCGCCGACGGCGCAAAACGATCTCCGGCCACCATGAAATGGGCCTTGCGGGCGGTGGACTTCGGGGCAGGCGACAAGAACAGAGACAAGCCCTTTTCTGGACTCAGTGCGGCCGTTGGGTGACGGCCGCACCGTGTGACGGGAACCACCTTGTGGCGGTGGCGGATCAATATCTGCTCAATGCTCTAAGCATCCCCATGCCCCGGCCAAAGGTAATTAGAGGAACAACGTGGGAGTTTTAGTCGGTAGGAGTCCGACACACCCTTCCGCCTTCCCCGAGGTGGAGGCAGTCCACGAATATATCTTCAAGGAAAAAAAAAAGGGTTGATTTTTATGAACGCCTATGCTTAGACCTAGTCCCGCTGGAGCGCTTTATGCGCGTGATTCAAGTAGCGCGTAGTCAATTGCGCGATTGTGAATTACTTTTTGTTATTTATAAAGCTATCGTTATATTAATATTAGCATGTATAAAGTTTCATTATTTCACAATAAAAATCAAGCAATGTAAACTTTTTGCCATTTACATTTAAAAAATAGCTCTTAAATGAGTTATTTTAACAATACTTCTAGGTTATTTTAAGTTATTAGTATATAACTATTATTTGGCCGCTTAGACCGTATAGAAGCCCCTACATTCCAGTCACTAGTAGTCGCGATGAGTCGCGCGTTTGCTGATCACACGTGATCTCTTGAAAGTGGCCGGAACCTCAATTCGCGCGAGTGATGCACAATCTGCGCGAGAGTCGAGGCACTAGGGACGTCATTACTTCATCCGTACCATTACACGCGTAACAGTTACACAGTCGACTGTATATATTTGAAAATATTAAAATCTACGGTCTGCCCGCGACATCGTCCGTTTGGTCTTTTAAACCCGAGATAAGTTACATCTTTGACTACTGCTCCGCTTCCGTAGATCGTAACGTGATGTTATTAGTCTATTCTACTTTTCCTCATGAATCTGGCTAACATTTACAAAAAGATTTTTTCAAATCCGACTCCTAGTTAGTGATAGTCGTATTTAAAAAAACAAACAATGAGCTCTTCAGCTTTATTATATTAGTACAGATGAAGCGTGCCTGAAACCGTCCTGGAAAACTCGCGTAACGTAGCATTTTATTACGTGGAAATAAACGGTACGCTAACAGAATGCCAGTTTTGGTAAAATCGTGTCAACGTGATGTAAACGCGGCGTCTAAGCGTACCTAGACGGCACCCATGCGTACGATCTAAATAAATAAAAAATAGGCCTACATTCGTTTAGAGAAAATGTAATCAAATTAACATTTATGCTGACCTCAGGAATTAATATTGACAGGTAATCTGGATTTTGAGAGCTTAAAATATTATTTTAATTAATTACCTAATTATCCATTAACACACTGCAAAAAAGCAGTGCATCGGATATGTGGATTTTTACTCGAATTTATTGACGAGGAATTTTAGTTATGTACAAGGCAAATAATTTTAATGCAGAGTTACTACATTATTCAATTCTTGACAGTTTTTGATAAACAAAAAATTTGGAACATAGCAAAAAGTATTATAATAAAAACTGTAACTAGTTTTTATTATAATACTTTTTGCCATGTTCAAAATTAAAAACAATATCCAATAAAAAAAAATACTAATTATACAATAACAAAACTAGTGAAGGTAATCATAAATGATCTCGAAAATAACTGAATAATAGCACTTTGCCACACCTAATAATAACCACTGTAGACAAATATAATAAATCATATAATAATTGAATCTAAATGTTATAACTTTTAGAATATCAGTAGGTACAGCCATCTTAAATAATGCCTCTGTCCTACTTGATATTACATAATATATTTTGCAAATACTCTAATTAAATCTTTCAACTAGGTATTTACTACTTAACTATAAAAGAATATGCACATATTACATCAATTGACACTGTTTGGTGCTTATTTGTATTTGCAATATTGATAAAAAAAAAATGAGATTTGACTAATGTAATCAATCTAATAAGAAGATTTTTTGACAAGAAATGAATTTGAAGTACTTAAATTCAAAATGTTTTTCCTTTTTTTATAATAAATAAAAAAAATCTTCAATGTTAAACTATAGTCTTTAAACCTTTTATTAGAGTACAAACATATATTTTAGTTAGGGTTACGAATAACCATTTAACTTAAACCCGTAAACATGTTCCATATTTATTGTTTATTGTTATTTAAATATAAGATCCTACTGGGATCCTATATTTAAATAACAATATACCAGTTGACCTGTTTTCAAAGATGGTGTTATTTCCATTCATGATATTCAAGGATAATTTATATGCACCCTTAAAATACATTGAATAACAATTTTAACACAAAGATATATGATTTAAATAGTACAAACAACTAGAGAATTCCTTAATTCCATCAGTAGAAATTTTTATTAATCTAGCTAGTTTGTGGTACTAAAATTAATCCAAGCTATGTAGTTTAGTTAACAGAAATAGCTACATAGTACTACAAAGTCATTTCAAGGAAGATTATCTTGCTGCCCTCTCACTTCCTGCAGTTGTAAAGGATAACACTAAATTGAGTGTATAAACCTGCAAAGGATATGAGCAATTTATTCAAACTAACTTCAGTTGGAATGATTTGTTCACAAAAGAAACGACAATGAGTAGGTCGTCATATTGGACCATGACTACGTATTCTCAAAAAGAGTGAGGAAAAACCAACGACTCTCGTAATACAGCAACCTGAAGTCCTGTTTCGCTCTGCTTTAAAAGTTGAGAGAGATACTTTTAAACAAGTTTTAAATGTATTAAAGCGGTAGAGGCGACTTATCTGAAGGGTAAAACGCACAACGGGTAGCCTACAGACTTGTTCTCGGCAACAAAAGTAACAACGATACAAAGTTACGAGTAAGTAAAGAAGCGTATTCTAAGAAGCGTCGTCGTCTCGTGCAGTGTGATGCATTCCTTAGTACGCCATGTGTGACAACGTAACTATTCGAGCGTGAACACCTAACACACATAAGTTTATCACAACATATCAAAATCAACGACTGTAAACTCGTAACCATACTTTATTTACCGAAGACATCAGCTGGCGAACTGCGTCAAAAAAACTTATTTCTAACACGAAACTAACATTAAAAATAATAAAATAAAATCTAGAAACTACTAATAAATAAATAAATAATAGCTAATTTACAAAAAAAATAATCTAAATTAACAAATTATCGATCTACGAGTAACGCAGACTTACTGCATTCTTACCTTCTGATAACTCCAAGTCTAATTCGGCTAATTTATCTCTTATGTCCTCCGGCAACTTTAATATATCAACACTTAAGTCAGCCATCATGGCAAAGCACTTTTTTCACTCAAAACAAATAAAGTTAACTATTACAATTCAAGAAACCATCGTGACACATGGCCATCTTGAATTTTGAATAATTTCTGACTCCGACTCGCCAACTACTGATGATTCTGCTCGTGAACACCAGGGACCGCTAGCGACGAGCAAGCGAGTCTGTTCTCATTTACACCAAACTTATTTTGTCACTTTGGCAGACAGTGTTTCCGAATTATAATTTTGAATAAAATTTTATTATTTTATTTAATGTGATTTATTCATGAACAAATTAAATATATTTTAAATTCTCAACTTTAATATTAAATTTAAATATATTTAACATTTAATGTTACCATATCAAATTAGCTTCACTGATATCCTCCTCTTTTTACAGACGGATGAAACGACGTTTTAACTCTATGTGACAGCGTGTAATAAAGGCGGATCTACACTTCGCAAACGTGGCTCGTGGAGACTTTTCACACGAGTAATGACGAGCGAAAGCTGCAAGAATTCCAGCCGTGCTGATTCCAATAAAGGGATACATGTATCGTTTGAAAAATTTATCTTTAATGACTGAAAAACATAAAAAGCGTGCGTTTATACTTATATATGGTTAACAAACTGCATACGTCCATCAAAAGCCTTATAAAAACTTTAACTTGATACATTTATGGTTTGACAAAAAAAAAATTAGACTACACAAAGAATATTTAAACTCCGGTGTCAATCGAATACCTTTGAAGTTATTGATCATTACATTACCTAGAATAAACTTCGAGAAAGAGGTCAATCACCGAATCCATGTCAGATAGATAGATTTTGTAGTAAACCTAAACATGACTGCATCAACAATTAAATGAAGTCAAAGTACCCTTCTGGCAATTTTTTTTTTTCAAATAATTTTCATTACCCTCATCCAGGAATATAAATAAAAATAAAAATTACAATTTTTTGAGGTATCAAAAAATTTTAATTTTTTTTTTTTTTAGACATTAGAACCAATAAATTGGAGTTGGAGATAATGATATAATCAAAGATTTAAATCGTCCTTTTTTTATACGTTGTTTACTTTACACTATATTTTTTTTCTGAATTGTAGGTGCGTTTACAAACATAAACTCACATCACAGGCAGACCCTGAATAACTATCTGTAGGCCATACAAATATTGTTATTTAAGTGAATTGAAGCGACTGCGCTAAACGTGCCACTAAACGTATAATCTAGTACTGAGCTGCGGGTTTACCTTATCGTAACCCCGTGAAGTCTCGCATCTGTAATATCTTATTATACAATGGATTGTTACAACAACATACCTAATACTATAGAGATATTCAATTCGGTAAGACCAGTGAGAATATTATCTAAGTGGGTTTTCGATTACAGTTTTATCGTCAAGTATCATTTCATATTTTGTGATATGGCAACTCAGTTGCATTGTTGTGCTAGGTGGCGCTAGGCGTTTTCTCGTTCCGTCATTCTCATTCGTTGCCCAGTTTTTCTTTTTGCATTCGTTTAAAGGTACTTTGGTAGGCTGTTTAAATTTATTCTGGTAATGGCTGCCACGCTTGATGTCTAGCGTATACCTGGCTTATTTAAAACATTTAAAACATAAAATATATAATATAAATAAATAATAAATTGGACATCGATTTTGGGAATCAAGGAAATGCAAAAATTCAACAAGTGTGGGAAAGTGGTCGCGTGAGTGTGCTTCTTAATATCAATCTCCCTGGAACGTTTCCTCTTTCATGTTTCCTTTTTTGGCAATTAAAATATGGACTCGGCGTTTGTGTACTGTATGCAGTAAAAACACTATCTATGCTCCGTGAAAACTATTCGCATGGACCATATTGAGTGTAAAGTGGTTTCTCTTGAGTTAAAATGACAGATAATAGGTCTTCGTCAGCGTTGTTCAAGAGAGCAGAGCAACTAAAACGATGGGAAGAATCGGAGACAAACAAAACGTCTTCGACGCCACGTCGGGCTGCGCGGATCCAGTTCTCATCGGGCATAGTTTTTTTGGCGGCATGCACGTCTGGCGACAAGGACGAAGTGCAGAGACTTCTGAAAAGAGGCGCCGATATCAACACCGCCAATGTCGATGGCCTCACTGCTCTTCATCAGGTAAGAAAGCCAAAGTACAATTTTAACCTATCCATGTAAAGTTATTTCCTACTCTCACTATCACAAAATTGTCACTACTCTCATACTTATTTCATGACAAATTTCATCAAAAATGCTATATATGGACATCTCTCCAAAGCTAAGTCCATTATTTTAATTTTTCCATGTTGTTGGTAGTTATTATTTTTTAATTTTGATGAAATTACTACAAATTTTGCAAAAATAATGAAAGTTATAGGCATATCTGACTTACAATTCATCATAGGCATAGTCGAATAAATATAACCTGCCTGTAACTTTCATTATTGTTGCAAAAGTTGTAGTAAGTTTCATCAAAATTAAAAAATAATAACTACCCACAATATGGAAAAATTAAAATAACGGACACAGGTTTACTTTCTTTCGTTGTAGATAGAACTCCATGCAACTCAAATTATATCACCAGCTACCTACCCTACTGCTTGAAAAACGGCACATACTAAAGTTAAGCAATTTTACCTTCGGCTTTCACAGAAATTGACCCTTCGTCACTGTAGGTATTACATTAAAATTGTAATTGAGAGTAGTTTCTATTTATTGAATAAAAAGCATTGTTATACTGCTCACATCAATAGCTGCTGTAGGATTGTTATCCCTCTGCTTAGAAGTACCTACATTGATTATTTTTAGTCGGCTACTAAATTCCACCAATGTAAGCAACGGAGCATTGTTCAAGTCTTCGTTTAGTTATAGTCTTAACGCATTCATTAAGACTCTTGACAGCAGCGGATGCTGCTGAATTGTCCCTTTCTATGTAGAAATACCTATATCAATTATTTTAGGTCACTAAAATGCAACATTGGAAAATTATCCAAATCTCAAAATAATAAGGGTTACTGTACTCAGTACTTTGCAATCATAATCCACATCAACTACCAATACCCATATTTTGGTCCTGAAAGTAATTGGATTACTTTTAAGAAAATAAGTTGTAAAAAACTAAGTACCCTCCTATTAACTATGTAAAACGTCTGATTTATAATTTGAATTATCTATAATCATCAGTATCAATATAAACGAGATGGATGACCATTATTATAATGCTGATAACATTAATAATAATAACCATTTACTGTCCCACTGCAGGGCAAATGTCTCTTTTCATACAGAGAAGACACAAGTATTGATCACCACACTTGCTCAAGCGGGATTGGTATTATCAGACTATAAAACAAGGTTTTCTCATGCTTTTCCTATAACATTAATCTTTATTTCCTTTTGAAGTTTTCCTGTGGAGTTACTCGCTCATTCTTCTCCATAAAACACGAACTTTTGGAAGGGGCAACTAAATTCAACTCTCTTTACTTGTAAATGACATTCAAATGTGCCTTTTACAGACTAGGTTATAAACTTTTTAAAATTGCATTCTTCTGACCTATCATAGCATATCATAGCATTTACTAGATTCTGAATGTGTGATCATTAAAACTATAGGATGTTAATCCTGAATCATGCAGTACAAAGAATTATATAATAGGACTTAGTAAGTATTTATAAAGTACAAGTAATTAGGTGAACATGTACTCCCAGTAGGATATCGTCGGTGAATGAAAAAATTGTGGGTAAACCTGGACTTATAATTACCTAATATAAGTTAAATCTCCTTGAACAAGCATGGTGCTCAACACTCATGCCTTCTCTGTATAAAAGGCTCTTCAGTGAAACATTAATAGGCTAATATTATTTTTCAGTTAGTACCTACATCATGTTATAGCTACATTTGCCTTCATATAGTATCCAAGAACAAGATCATTTGGCTCCGGCTTACTTGTTTCCCATTGTTTGTACCACATAGGATTTTTATTAAGTGGATGACTAAATACATATATAGAAATTTTAAACATCAGCATGCCAGTAAAGCATGAAATATAAAAAAATATATATTTGAATTCAGAGGATAATGTTCTGTGTAATATTATAACAGGGTAAAAGCCCTTTTTCCTGTTTAACTTAAAGCAGTAACTATCTAATGACATTCTCCATAATATGTTGTCCAAACTCTGTATAAAATTATAGAAAACACTAATTGAAAATTAGTCAATATTATTCCTTATTAAAAAAAAAGAGTTATTCTTTTTTATTACATAGTTGAACTTCTATTCTAAGGGATTTCTTTAGAAAAAATTAAATGTAAGAAAAAACAAGATACCCTCCAATTAGTAAATGTTGAACTACTACTGAGACAAAAATTCTATTTGTTAATCCAGGAAATGGTCTATCTATGTGTTAATTCTCATTCAAAACGGTTCAACGGTTTACATGTGATTGAGTAACAAACATCTTTTTAAATCTAAATAATCTTCATAAACCTTCAAATTTACAGTTTTAGACATTTATTGTTCATAAAAAGATAAACAAAATCGCTTACAGGTTAATATGTATATATCTTGCTAAGGATACATTTAGCCGATTGGTGAAGTGGTTGGTATTATGACAAATTATGTTAAAAGTAATAGTAGGTAGTTGCAATTAAAAAAATATTAACAAAACTAAGTGTGTGAGGTAAATTTATAATGCATATTGGTAGGAAGTAGGATGTATGGAATAACTACACTTTAATGGAAATAATAAGCATATAGTTTTAAAGCATACCTACCTAACTAAAAATAGAATGAACCTTTTGGTCTATTTCTCTATTCTTCCATCCTGATAATCTTATGACTTGTGACTCAACATACTATACAATACACATGCATTGATATTGTAATGAGGTTCCCCTTTAGATTACAATGCCACAATGTTACATCCAGGTGTAGATAATCCATCTTATGAGTGACTGTAAATAAGTGGCGCAACTATTAAATGGTTCACCACACAATATTTTTCTTCTCTTGCTTATCTTGCAATCAGCCGTTTCGACTATAAGCAGATGAAATGTAGTCACGACGATGGATAGTACCCCTAATAATTATGAATTCATATAGTTAAACTAGTTTCCGCCCGCTACTTCGCCCGCGTCGTAGTTCAATATTATTATTCCAATTAGTCATTTAGAGAATGGCCATTCAGAGAATTGGGCTTTTTGAGAACATGTCTTTAGTCCTCTGTTGTCATTTTTAGAATGGGGCATTCTGCGCCTAAACCGTAAGAATGTCAAAATTCAATGG
Organism: Hoplodrina ambigua; assembly: GCA_949774945.1. Taxonomy (NCBI): domain Eukaryota; kingdom Metazoa; phylum Arthropoda; class Insecta; order Lepidoptera; family Noctuidae; genus Hoplodrina; species Hoplodrina ambigua. The sequence continues at coordinate 6,122,981 of OX458963.1, forward strand.
GATTTTTAAGTAAAACAATTTAATTCGTAACTAATTACCTATTGTTTTTAAGCCAATACTTAGTTCAATGCATTGTTAATATTACCTACAGAGTTGACAAATTATAAGCTTACTAGCTCTTGCCTGCGACTTCGTCCGCGTGGTATTTTTTACCCGTCCATGTTAAGTTACGTCTTTACTATTCCTCATGAACCTGGCTATCATGTACATTATTTTTCCAATCCGACTTATAGTCCCAGGTTTAGTGCGTTTGAATAGTAGTAGGGTACTAGGTAAATAATATACAATTAGTTAATTTCATCCTGATTGCTGTATCTCCTTGGAGATTAATCGATTTAGTATTAATCGACTTCCGCAAATCGATGTTTCGAATAGAACATGGCATACCGAGTCACGTGTGTCGGTTTAGCACTCGGAATAACTTTCGATTGTTTCGAACGAACACAACGTCACCGGTACAGAATTAGAATCTGACTGTCTACAGCACTATCTCATACGTCACTGTGTACATTGCTGGCATAAGTCGAAGCGACACGTCCGTTGACATTTACCATAGCGGCGTTGTATCGGTCCCAAGTTGAGATTTCCAATGTCGCGATGTATTTAGTTTTGATGAATTTAAGGTGACTGCTAATGTTGTTAAAAGTCGTACAGCTTATAATATCATTAAAGTATATTATTTTTACTCAGTATATTTTTTGTTTGAGCTGGAATTTACACATTTCTTAGGTAAGCATTTTTTTCCTGGCCCTTTGACCGGAATTAAAGGCCCTATTAAAACTTCTTAGGTCGTAGGGTAGACGCGCCCACATGCAAGATTTGTTTAATAACCCAGTCAATGACCGCAGGAAGGTATTAACAAGTTTTAATAGAGACAATTAATGTTCTCCCATACGAGTCTTGCGAGGGGCTTACTATTGAATAGTTGTATGATGTTGTCATTTACATTTTTGACTAAACATCCGTGTAAATAGTTATGAACTTAAATACTTAATACAATAGGCTGGTGTCTCAGGCATAAAAGATTCCAGGTTCTATCAGAATCACGGAACTAATAGTACCTACGTACGTACCTCAGCAAATTAATTCTGTAAATATTTTCCGAAGTAATCGTCAACTGGAAATGATTTAGTTGAAACAGGAAACATTGATTTGAAAGACGTATTTTTAGCAGAACTCTAGTTACCTTAGTCCAACGGGGTTACTCTACTTAGTATTACTTGCGTCATTTTCCAACTTTGGACTAATGCAATGGTTTCATTTATTTTTCCAACAATTCGTAGAGAACTGTTCACTGCAATGTGGATTTAGAAGACCTAGTAGTGCTTAGTACCTATTTGTTCGTTTAACAAAGGGGCTTAATGTTAAAGTTTAGTTGACTGCACATGGTAATAATTATAATCGTAAAAGGTGAAATAAATGTAGGAGAATGAGGAGACGAAAAATGATACGCTCGGATATCGCAACAAGCATTATTTGATATGCGACACTTAACCGTAACTGTGTACAGTGGCAATTCTATAAAGATGCAATGTTCTATTAGATCACACTTTTGCGTCACTGCAGAGAATCGAAGGGTCACTGTCAGCGGTTTAGTTACACGTAAGGTGTCGACTGTTCCACCAGAGACACCTCATATTTTGTCGATATAGCTCCAACATAGACGCAATCTGGCAACATTCCGTACATTCCACAGATTCCTTACGTAAATAGACTATATTGAGATCATAACCCTACTGTTGGGTGTAACTGTGGGCTTAGTTCGTCGTAGGTATTCTTGAAAATGCAACGACGAGTGGTCTCTGCTGCGAATAGACCGTACGTTACCTCTATGCGATACTGCGCTGTTATGTGGTGTATATTTGAATGTAATGCAGTATTAGAATCCGGTTTAGCATGGCCTGTAATAAAAGTTCCACCATCATAACCTTATCTACATCATCATCAACATCGATCAGTTTGTTAACGAGCTTTTGCAAAACGCAGTTGTCTTATTATGATTGCGCAGAAATCTCAGAGTTATAGGTACCAACGGATGGTCCGCGACAACCTACTTGCGACACGACGTAAATGTCGCACACAGATTTATATACGCTCATATTTACCGTTGAGTTCAAATAATATATTATGATGATTTTTTTAACGGCCTTATCTAGCCTACCTACCCTGTATAGGTCCACTGCTGGGCATTGGCCTCCCCCAAGTCCTTCCAGGTAATATTACCTAGAACCAGCCCTCGCTATGCGCATGTATGTCATCTAGCCACCTCTTCCTGGTTCGGTCTCGGCGACGCCGACCATCTCCAGGGACCCATTGGAGTCCAGACCCATGGAGTCTTTCCCCAGCGGTCACTGCTCATGCGGTTGATGTGAACAGCCCTATCCTATTTGAGCCTGGCAGCCTTTTTGTCCACGCCTGTAGTCCTCGCTTTGTCCCGTATTCTGTCTTATTTTACACTCAGAATGTCGCTTTCCATTGATGATGTTGATATTACGAATAAATACTAGATCGACCTAAGACTACTGACCTCGTAGAAAGTTCTCAGTTTTCTGGGAAGTAATGTACCTATATGTAATCCATGATGTGTTCTTATCGAGTTCTAGCTAGCTAAATCGGCTTATCATTTACGGTAACTATGTAACCAAGAATAAATTGTAAAGTAATTAGTATAATACGTATCTATCTAGTTAATTAGACTAATGACTAATGGCAATGATCGTAGATCACATTTCATTTCAACTCTCCTTCTTAAGTATTACTTCGTTAAACAACGCATCAAAAAATGAAACAAATTCCTTACAAATCACAGATTTTGACACTGCGGAATTCTAACACAAAATATTTTGTAATAGCTGGTTCAAGTATGAGCTTTTATCTGCATGCCAAAAATAAATAGGGATAAAACAACAATATTTATTTAAGCCTTTATTGCTTTCGATAAAGTCATTTAATTGCATTTTATCTTATCTGTTATGAAAGCTAGCCGGCTAAATTCAGGGCGCGAACTTTTAATAACACCGTTGCGGTTCTGCAGCACATATTTTGTGTTTAACTGACCTCTTTTTCTGGGAAAAGGCTTCCTCCAAGTCGTTTTAGGTATTCTTTTCGCGAGGAGCCTCATTCATTCAACCATCATATAGTTTCAAAGCTTTTACGTATTATAAAACCAAACGATTGATAGTTTTCCTCTGTTCTGGTGTGAGGATATAAGGAACTCGTGCTCGCAAAGTGCAAAGATTTAGCGCTGTATAATAAGTACTGGGTTTAGTCTACCATTCAGTCGTATGCAGGGATATATTAATATATTCGAATATATCTCGATCTGACTGCAACAGGCGCAGTCGTGCACGATAACAGTAGTGTGGAGTAGCCATCCGACTACGAAATACAGTTTAGTTACTAATATCGGGCAAATTATATAAGGCTAGTATGACATGACTATGATAAAAAATCGGATAATAATGACACAGTAATGCAAGGAAGCAATCAATCATAATTTGTGCACTATTGTGAAGCTAACATTGATTATGTACTCTACTGACGTCGTTCGAATTACTTGTTTCCTGTAAATAAACAACACGAGAACCTTCATATTTTCCGCTTTCCTTTGACAGAACGTGACACGGTACGGTACGATTTGGTGATTGGTTGATGGATATGGCCATCTCGCATTGATGAAAAATACTTTTCTAGTATTTTCATTACAGTCAGCGACTAAAGACGCCTACCCGTTAACACCTTTAACAACAAATGTCGCTGAACACTCAGGACGACACCATGTGAACATGTTAAGTTAACAAATATCGGTGATCGGCATAGAACAATATTATGCATACGTCAATACGTCCGGGACTTTGTTGATTTGACGTGTTTAGGTCAGCTAGCTTCAATCCGCGACCTTATTCGCGTGTTTTTTTAAACTGCGTTATGTAACGTCTTTGGTTACTACTTCGAGCCCGTGTGTCGTAGCCATTATACTAACCGTCGTACCCATCATTTTGGGATTTTCGCTATATGTTGTTTTATGCGTATTATGTTACCCTAAGTATTGAGTAGATGTGTCGCTTAGTGTTCAGTAATAGAGGGAACGTTGTACCTACATGTTCAACAACTTTTGTTGTTTATAGTAGATACCAACTAGGAAGTCCAATCCCGCATTTACATGATCCCGCACCTTTTTTTCAGGATTCAAAATGAGGCATTAGCCATGCGTAAATTCCGCGGAACCGTGGGATTAATGACCCCAACCCCGCAGGTTTGCGGGATTACGATTTTGATGCGGGATTGGATGCTCTAGTACAACATTAATTCAGAATCTAATCCAAAGAAGTTCCGATTAATAGTTCGCAAAAATACGGTTTCCAAAGAAAATATTGACAGTGAATCTTGGATGTATCCGCAAACAACTGTTGGTTGGCCGAATTAACAACATACATTGTTTTAGTTTAGCCGCTGGTAGCATATGATCAGTTTTATGACTTGGAAACATTTCAGAATGTAAGACAAAAATATAGGTATTAAAAAAGAAATACGTGAAGCAGAAAATTTGTACCCCTTTTATACAAAAATTACGCGGACGAAGGAGTATAGAATTTTGCACAGTTAAAGTTTATATCACATAACATCACGCCTGTAATCCCCGAAGGGTTAGGCCGAGGTGTAGCCATGAGTACACCTACATTTCGCCAGTTATGTTAAAGACCCTGTAATAGGGGGTGAGCTTACTACCATGGCGCTGACTATACGCCCTAGAAAGGCCATCTGACAAGTATTCAATTAGAAACTATTAGCTAGAATTCCGAAAATTAAAACTCTAGGCTCTGTACAATATCCACAATCAAACCAGAACCCGTACCTATTTTCACAAATAACGGATTTAGGTTGATGATGGCATCAAAATGAGATAAAGCAATAAAAAAGTATCATTAGTGTTTAACACAAGTCGTAAAACCACCTAAACTGTTCCTACAACTTTAACGGCATTTTAAAAACTTTCGTCATGTTGGTACCACGCGTGGTGTTAAAATCACAACCATTGTTTCATTTCCAGAAAGTGATGTTTGATACTTCCACTGACTTCATGTTTGCCTTACAACGAAAATATTATGTTTCGGAGTTTATATTTCATTATTTCAGACGAATCAGTATGCTTTATGGTATTTACTGTTTTTAAGACTGCAAAAATATTATTTAGTTGTCAGTTTGTCAGCGTATTCCTTAAATCACAACATGCTCAATATTGAAGTGTTAGGGGGCAGGCAATGGTTCTAGTTCTCTCTACTTTTCAAGTCTATATAGTTTGCAAAAAAAGAAAATTGCAAAATTCCTACTTACGTAATTCTATTTTCAGCGACAGTATTTTAGATCAAGTCTTCACGTCATTTAACTGTGTGTTTCTATAACATAGAAGCATAAACACATCTAAAATAACATGTGTAGACGTTGATTCCGTTCGACGTTTCCCCAAAAATTCCCACGCTTTTCTATTGTTAATATGCCATTTTTAATCGGCTCATGTATCAGATCAGACTTAAATATAAAGAAAATAAGCTTCTGGTTCATTTTTGTTTCCTCCCTATTTCGGTCTTTTCCTCTTTATAAGAAAATACTTAAATCATCGCGCATTGTTGATACGACAAGAAGATGAACTTTTTCCTTACTGTCATTTCCAGTTTATTCAAATTGTGAAATATTGCTTCATTTTAATAAAAGATCCAGTCATGCTTCAGAAAATAAACGATTACTTCCTGGTCCCATTGTATGGTTATAGTTGCATTCTACATTTCAAGTGGATCGCAAACTGACTTGCCCATTGACGGTGGTCCATCTAATTTTCGCATTGTAAACCAATTATTGCAGCAGTCTAAACACCCACGTTCAGCGTTTTACTCTTACGGGATAATCGGATGTATTAAATTGATTTTATCATTGATCCTGTATCTCTGATGTTACAATACGAAATAAATTTATATTAAATGTAATGCTCTGTTCCCTTGTCAGACTTGCAGTGATAATATCCAAAGCCGCGTGGAAATTACGTTACGTACATCAGCGAAACATGGAAACAGTCTGCGTATACTATTCTTAACTCGATTTTCTGGTACATGTGTTGCATCAGAGCTTGCCGTTGACGCATGGGAATACGATACTAACTGAACACGGTGCCGTATGCGTATATTAAAACATACATAGTAAAGTGTGCGGTTTAAAGGTCGTATAAACGTGTACAAGTAGACTTCACAGACTATAAACTCGTGGTCATGTTCCCTAAAGGGTTAAGCTGCGGTAAACCACTGAACTTCTATGCGCGAATAATGTTTCATTTTTCGTTCTGAGCGCCAATTCGCGTATATTTATGACGCGCCTATCAGATTTCGATTACGCCTATGTAAAGATGACGCTCGACTAAGAAATGTATTTCTGGTCATCTTTGCACCTGAGGTTGACGCGAATCGAATTAAACAAAACTAGCCACGGTGTTACCATGTAAAAAAAATAAACTAAATAATTTAATAAAATTTATTAAGTTAAAATTAAAATTAATGTATAAAATATTATAAAAAAATGTCCTAGTACAGATTTAGATCTTTATTTCACAATAAAAACAAGTCATTATGTTTGGTTCTACTTTGGAGGTTCTACAAAAATAAATGGATATACATATAGCTCATTAATTCTACAATAAAATCACGTAATTGATGACGTTTTCATTTGTCGCACCTATTTCATTTCCTTGGGACAAAATCCAAACACTGAAATTTTCATAAAAAAATTTTGTTAATGTCTAAATAACTACAGTTACTCATAAAATATATCACTTACATTTTCAAAAATACACAACTTGAAATTCTTTCAATAGTGGAACTTATGTTAAAAGCTACCTTCACTGCATGTGAATCGAAATAAAAAAATCTCAAACCTGTCACTTGAAACGTCAAATGATTTATAGCATATCGATCGCGTTCCGTTCTGAATTGTGCACATATGCGACATAGTAACAAAATGATGTAAATAATGTGCACGAGACACGAAGCTGGCGCATACATTTATATGACACCATTCGAGGAATAAGGCGAATACAAAAATGTCTGTTTAGATCGAAATCGAATCGGAATTGCACTGCAAGTAAATGAATTTAGTAAGGTGAATTAGTCCACAGCTACACGTTTACTTTTAAGGATATCCTGAATTTTTCCACAATACGTGACGTTGGTCTTACTCCAATTTCTATAGTATTGTACTGCTATAGTACTTGTTACATTCGAATCTCGCGATAGAAGTTGAATTGTGGCCAAAGTGAACCATTGTGTGCAGGAGCCATTCATTGTAGATAAGTAATGACATATCTTGCACTTCGCAATAAGTACCACGATAAAACATTTCGCTGTACTACAAGTTGTAGAGACTCAGCTGAAATATTGTTTGTTTATTCCATTTCTAACTGTATCACACAGAATTGATTTAGCGATCAATTTGTGTTTCTTAGATAAGATCAAGCGCCCAGGCTAAGGAATACTTACCGATAACCGTCTCACAATTATAGACATACATTTGAATTTCCTGTAGCGTGGGTGATGTTGCACAAAATCCATTTAATGTACCGTCTACTAAAATTTATCCAGATACGGAATTCATTTATCTTGACTCGAGTCGATCACGCTTGCATTAAACCAGAACTCGTAACAACAGATACTGCAGAATTGTAGCTGTACCACGTTGGTTGGTTCCACGTAGGAGTTATAGAAAAACAATAATGGCTTATCTACACGCGTGAGCCGGAAAATCCGACGCAGAGAAGAGGGAACTAGTAGCTTCATAGATATTATTGTTTTATCAACATTTAACTCGCCGTTCTACTTTAGTGTTTCAAATAGACCTCACCCATAGTAGGTAACAGTTTATTTGCTGTAAGTACAAACATTTTTAGGTTCAACATTGTTCAGTGCGCTTCTTTGGATATTTTGTTTAATGGATAATGGTATGTTATGTTCTTGCATATGTGTATAACACCTATATTTCGCGCTCCAATAACCGGGTCGTCAGCGCTACGTCCATAAGCGACATCTTGGCACTTGATGGTTGACTGAATAAATATGCCAGGCTTTTCAGACTATTGGTGAGGATCGATAGATATCTGTCTATCGTTACGTAAAGCTGCGTACTGTCCCTTTCTGTCACTGGTTCTTTATTTGGGCATAAATCTCAACTTTTTGCAAAAGACATGACAAGTGATGCACATAAATCATTATAAAGAATTCGTTTTTTAGTAAATATTGTTGATCAAATCTTTCGCTGTAGAAATTTAAAGGGAATAATAGCAACATATCCACTTAATTGCTCGTGAAACGTGGGGATTATTGGTGTGAAATAAAGTTGATTCAGAGTTTATTATGTTTGTACTGTTTTACTTACATTCAAAGTTAACAATGTTCAGGGCATAGGGACCCTCGCCATCCTAGAGGGTGGAGAGGTGCGTCACACACAGCACTATAATTTTGTTTCAACAATTGCAGCAAAGCTACTGTAAACTAAGAACATTTCTGATGTATTGACTCCTTCATTTGCAACTATTCCAAGGCCGTTTTTTATTTTGAGATCACTGAAATCCGTAATATTTTTACTGTTTACTTCAAAACAATTTTACGAACATTTTCCTTCGTATCTCAAATACTACAGTAATTAGGTCACGAATATACAGTTTGTTATTTGACACTATATTCCTCGTTTCCATTATGCCAATCGTGAATGTTGAGGGTGATGTAGAGTTGGCCTGAGCCCGGTTCTTAACCGGTACCGGACCGGGCACGACGAAGGGGTTAGGGTTTGGTATATTTCCCAATTAAAATTGGGTTTTTGTTCATTCGAACAGTCTGTGTACCGAGGAAGGCACTCTTAATGAGTTCAATCGATTGGTGTTGACGACTTCTATTGCCCTGATTCCGTTGATCTTCTTCGAGTTCAAAATAGTGTTGATATTCGACAAATATATTAATAAATGAAAACTGTTACTTGAAGCTTTTAACTTAACATTATACACCTGTGTCTTGTCTGTATCGGTAACCCTACTGCGCATCAATAGTATATGATGCTCATTCTAACTATTTTTACTGCTGCTAATATTTGGAACGATTTCAACGCCTTCGGTACAGTGCGTAGCGCATGTGTTAATGGATGCTTCCGTTTTTTGTAACTTCGTATTCTGGACGCAGTAGCTAAGAGTGTGGACACAACAGGTGAACTTACCAGCGCGTAACTACGTCATGCATTTTTAAACCTTAACAATAACATTTAATGAACTTAAAGATGGGAAATTGTTTAATAGGTCTTTGGGGGCATGCAAAAAATCTACATCTTCTTACCTAAATACATCTTTTTTTATCTTTGTATTTAGCTAATTGACGAGTGTTTGGCAGCTTTGCGTGCGAGTTCAGTTTCTCTATTTGTTATATTTTTAGTTTTAATACAATAGTTTGCGTCGCGTGTAGAGTCTATTGACATTGTTTGCGCCATGACAGTTTTAGTAGCCGGTTATCAGTCAAATTGTCGGGTTAATTCAAATTATTGATTAGAAAGTTACAATTAGGTAGTGCTAGATTAGACTAAGTCTTATAAATGACTAATACGTTGAACGTTTACCTACAACGTTTAAAAACCGCTGTGGAACTACTTTTCTCGTCTTTCCATTAAGTAAATGTCCAATTAAGTGAACCTAATCCTACTTATGGTAGAAACGTTAAAAGGAAGTGTAGGAAGTGTCTAAACTCATTTGCCTATTGGAAAAGTAAGCCTCTATTGTGCGTTACCGCCGCTGCCATGTTGCACTGATTCCATTGTAATACCGTGAGGATAACTCGTAAGCCTAGAAGCATAAGCTTCAATGAAGTGAACTATTTAATGAAAGGTCGGAATTAGGTCTTAGTAGAAGTCTTGTAAGGCGTTATGTAACTACTAAAGCAGCATCATCCAATGTTCAAATGATACATTACGCTGAGTTGTCCATCTACAAGGGTATGAAGTAAAGTATGGATATTTCTGACAACACTTTTTCAAAATCCAAAACGAACATTTGAAACTTGCAGTGACAAGAGTCTGTTCCAAAATGAGGTTACTACACGTAGAGCATAATTCGTAACTGTGTTATGTGACAGTCAAGATTTATTATTTAGTATCGGTTGCCGGGTTGGCAGTCGCCTCGCCCGTCATTTGGACGAGCTATCTGTGCACCGGTGGCTAAATATGACGGCTAACTATTGTGAAGCTATTCGTTAAAAAAAAAACAATAAATAACGCTTGGTTTTCCAGTTTCAACTGAGATAAATGAGTTTCAGATATCAATGTTGTAGGTGTGGGCGATACCGACACATACGATCCGGTGCATCAATTGGAAACTGAGGCTCCATGAAATATGTCAAAGTAACGCAATCGACAGTCAAGATATAGTAACGGCCAGTTTATATATACATATATAGGTTACGCGAATTGTGAACATCACCCCTAGTCGGTCGATACTCGATTAGGTAACGCGTCCGCATGTTGAATTCTGACCATACCTGTCTGTCATCCGGGATTTCCACTTGATAAATCTGATAAAGAAATCATGGCTCGACCTATTTCTAAGGGGATAACAGAGCAACAAAAAAGGGGTGTGCTGTTTCAATATTTCAGATGTTGAAAGGGAAACCTACCAACCGACCCCTCTTACACAACATTTTTTCCACCCCTAAATTTTTCACAATAATAAAGGTTTTGAAAAATTTTCATACAATTAGTGCTCTTATTAAAATGTTTCCCCTCGGTCACGTTGTTGTAGCCCACTGGCAACAACGTGATTTTGATTTCAAAAATTTGCCAACAGTTTGTTTTTTGTACGTCTTCGGTAAATTCAAAAGAAATGTTGGGAATGTTTTTTTACATTTTCCTTGTATTGCTAGACAATGGGTACCTACCTAAATAAACAAAATTGGGGAGTGCCACGTGCACGTTCAAATTTTTGTTGTTGTGTTTACTAATAGCTTCTGTACCTACGTTTTTAAATAATTAGCTCAACATTTGCATGTGATCATCATTATTCAACGATTTATCATAAACGCAATAGTAGCGTAACGTTAATGTAACTTGAAAAGCCTCAGCCATTAGATATACTAACCTGTGACGTCAATTTATGGGCGGTATTATTTCCAAGTTCTCTACATGTGTTTGAAATGAGGGTATACAGAAACTATGTGTGTTGGGTCTGCAAGTGATGTTTATAATTGACAAACAGGGTGTAGCAGCAGGACGTAGGTGACATTCAGTAGTGAATGGTCGTTGTAAACTGTGAAATAATTAATCTGTAATGAGATGTTATCATTGAGTAATGTAACTGATCAAAAAATTCTTAGCTTAGCTTTTAGCTTCTAGAAATCAGGGATTACTCTGCGATGAATCCAATAACCCGCTTACCATCCCACTTCGCGGCAGATTGGATTCATCGTCAATTTAAAAACTCATTTGCCCACCGTCGCTGGCTTCCCGGTATTCCGGACCTTTCCTAATCAAATGAGCAGCCTGAACCTGAAATATTCATACTTGAGTATGGCGCTTGGTTTACAAATGTTGAATTTTTGACACAGTAGGTACATGAGTTTCATTCGAATAAGAGGCATATTATTTCAGGCGCAATGATCAAAATTTGGCAACCGTACATTCCCAAAGTTGTCGTTTTGGACATGTATTGCTGCCAACGACTTAACGTTCAGCGCCAAGCATCACAATAATAAATGGATTACATCTTCATTACACTTACCATAACCGATGTACCTTATGACGATAATCATTACTTTTGATGACTTGATTCATGTGCAATGTCACCTTTATTTATAGTGTTATTATGTGTAATATAGTCATTCTGAGATATTGTGGGTTTCTCGATTTATTTGATTTGAATGTACCTCATATTGTATTGAAATATTGAACTGTCGCGAACGCCGCTAGCGCCTGGCTGGCATCAATTGCGTCGATGTAGTAAAGCTCCTTGCAAACGTTGGCAGTTTGGTATCTAGTAGCCATCAGTGAATATTTTATTTTCATATAAGTATGGTGAGGTGGTGGTTTTCATACGCCGACGCAGCTACGGTGGTTAACTTTTGCTTCCACTTGATCTGATCGCTGATCACAAGTGTTCGGTATTAGCAACGAGACACTGAAAAATTTCTGGTAAAACACATATTAAGCAACAATAATATTAAGATTATAAAAATCTTTATATAATTTGTATGAGTAAAAAAGTTGATGGAATGTTCGGAAAACGACGCTGTTGATCCTACTGGCATAACATCATAACATAACATCACGCCTGTAATCCCCGAAGGGTTAGGCAGAGGTGTACCCATTAGCACACCATATCCCCCATTTCGCCAGTTATGTTTTTAGTCCCATGTAATAGGGGGCGAGCCTATTGCCATCAACCAGGCTTTTTTTTAATAGGGACAGGGTAACTAAATGAAATTTAGAAATGGTTTTTATTGACAGCAATACTTTTTTGTGAGAATGTTGAATCTTTCCGTATCTATATCTCGTATAGATAAAAATACACATTTATACATTTTACTGCTTCGACATTCGACCAGCCAGATTGGTAATCTTAAGTGTGTTAGGTACACACTTCTTTCTCTTATTCAAGTACAGATGATCTAGTACTACATATTAATAGAATTTGAGAAACCCACTCAATTATGCCTGAGCCATTACTACACCCACCAGAACGAATGCGATAGTCTATTCAAAGACGAATCCAGCGTTTTAAAATACTCGAGCCAACATCAATCTTTTTAAAATTCTAATAGTTGTAGTTTATTTCAACACACTAACACCGTAAGTTATATTTAGCTCCAGAATTTTTGACAACTACGAAATGAACAGGGTGCACAATTTTGCCCGTGTCAAGATCAGACGTTTCGAATATATGCAACCTTGTTATAAAAATAAGAGCCACGCTAAACGTCTGTGGGAGACGAATGGAAGCGTCGCGGAAATTGTAACAAATTTTATTGTAAAACAGTATGTCTTCAGAAATAAGTAAGTGGCAATGAGCCAACCATATTACCCATAGAACCGATGGCCGTTGGGGGTAGAAGAGTTTGTTTGTGAAGGTAGCAAATAAGTCTACCTATTAGCTAGTAGGTGGTCTCAGGCTACAACGTTGTACTCAAATTGGCTGAATAAGAGTAGCCGAGGAACGCGAAATGGCTGGTGATTGGAAAAGCCTAGATAGAAAACATCAGCTTTAGCCATTTCAATTTAATGAACATTAAATCAGTAAAGCAAAGAATATTTTATTTAAGTAATAGTCTATTTGGTCGTCCAACATAGTCTAGGTATTTCATCCATGTCCATGAGAATCCACGATTTTAGTAACCTGAAATATTGTAGAATTTCTAAGGTTTACCATTCTGTCAAATAAACCTGATAACCTGAAAAAAATAATTTGTTTCTGTTAAATGTTTATACCTAACGGAGAACAAACTGGGTTATTTTATTTCTATAAATACACACTAACTCTTTCCTAGTTTTTAATACAATTCATGGTTGAATTTTCAAAATTAATATAGCACCATGTTTTGTAGGTTAGCACCATTTTGATTTCGCCGTCAAGTTTCATTATAATTCATCTATTTTTGTGAGAATTCTGGTTTACAGTTTGTATGCTTCTGAAGGTCATTTCTTTTTTCTTCAGCACTTCTATGCTGACCTCTGCATCCCTCCGCGCTGTAAGCATTCTGTTTATTTTATAACAAGTAATACAATAGTATTTTTTACTATAACTGCGACAACAACCTTCGGGGGAAACTACTAACTTCGCGAATTGATTGTACCCATTTCAATGAATACTGAGACCATTATGGTGTTGTTAATTTTTTTATAAATACCGTTTCTAATCGAGTTCTTACCGTCGAGAAAACGAACGTGTGCTAGCAAATGTCCAATGTCAGTTTTGTAATGACTTGCCTGATTGTCACGCAAGGTACAAAGTTAAGAAGGAAATGTTCAATACTGTCGTACTTACTGCAGTAGATTATGTAGTCGGTTCACTATCAAAATCCTATCGCGGTGCTCTTCAATGAGTGTCGAGGTGGGTCTTTAACTCATTATCAATCTAAGTTTCAACGATTTTCGACGACTTAGCTGCTACGACTGTTGTAGCCAGCGTAATTTGAACTATACTTTTTACATCATTCTTCCAAATACGTAGTCAAGTCAAAATATCTTTCAATAATGCAGATTTTTAAAGTCACTATTCATTAATTAAATAATAAATAAACATTGCAAATTATCGAAGATTAATTATCTACAGCTCAATTTGTAGCTTTTATCGATTTTATATCGATACTACAAACAGTTGCTATCCGTTTAGAGCCCTGCACGCATTCATCTCTGTTTACATCATCGGTCCGAGCCGCACTGATCATTTTATCGATTGCTATATATTTTTATATTTATGTTCCGTGTGCGTACCGCATCTGGACTGGGCGTGTGTGCCTGCCCTATTTATAAAGTGCGGTTAGTTACCTCAGAGCAGATATAAACTACAGACGTGCCAATGACGAAAAGTATGACTACGAAGTACCGATACCTAGTGAGGCTCGATCTATTACGCTTGTGCCAATGATCTTGTTAACACGGATCGATGTGATCAAGTGTTATGAATGAGCATGCTCTCTCACCGCACTAAGTGGATAAAGAGTTAACAAGAGAACAGCATTGACAAATACACAATGTTACTTTTTTACCTTCCTGTCTGCCAATCATGGTCCAAGCTGGAAAGGTTGTTTTATTATTACCTACCCTATGAATTATGCAGATCATAATTAGTACGCTTTAACATTTGAAGTGTCGACTTTATGAGCGCAATTTTATGATCGCACTGCAGCACGGTGCACTGACCACTCGGAAAGATCATCATCGGGTGCTATTTAGTAGCGCGTCTGTATATTAATATTCATCAATCTCTCACACCGTACGTATGGAGTAGCCTGTGTAGTTGGTGTAGTGTAGTGTGTCGATTACCTATTGCGTCACTTTTATAAATTATTGTTTGCGATGCCGTTTGCGTTTCACACCGTTTTAACATGATTTTATCAAGGTGGAAATGGGCGAGTCTGCTGCCAGTCTAGGTCGGAACTCAGATTTGGCACGTTTACTTGCCTAGCCGATTTTTTCTTCCACTTAAAATATTTTACATTCGTCCGACAATATTTCACTAACCGATCACATGACGGCATTAAATTATCTATTTGAGCTCTAATGTAAATTCGTTCTGATTTTTCTTACATTACTTTCTGATTGCGAGATCGACCCATTTTACATAACAATAACACCGTAACCTATTTAATGTTGGTAAATATATGTGTATAGAATTTTTAAGATCGTAATTAGAACAGTGGGGTAATTGCATAACACACTTGCAATTTCAATATAAAGGATTTTAAAGGAAATTCATCATCCATTGCCGTTTCTTCGACAATGTGAGTAACACAATATTTTTTAATTGTCAGAACGAAACCGATTGACACTGGATGTGTGTTACGCAATTACTCTGCTGATCTAGTGAGATCACTTTAAATCACAATCGAAAGCGTTACGTCCACGTCTGCTTTATTTATTATAATTGTAAATCTGCTATCTGTTATTGCCATCTAGCCCAATGAGTTATTATTTTGGCAGCGTCTGATCGCGGATGCGTTTTGTCTTCTCTATACGTCTAACATAACACTCGGTATTTATAGTGTGCGATAGTCATCTCGTTAGACAGTCCAGGAAATTGGGTCGATGACTCGTTGCCACCGATTCTGCATGTACTATCTAGTGCTCTTGCTTATCAGTTATGTTATTTAATTGGTAATCTCTTTTGGTGTCTATCTTCATGTTATGTTATGCAAAATCGTAAACGCTCGGTCAGCTAAAACCGCCGCACCAATTATTGTCCTAGTTTCTAGATAGGAAGCAGCAGTCTAGATACGATATTCAGTGCTGTCATTGACCGACCCAAATTTTCAGGGGGTATGACGTTCGTAACTGAATGACATAGCGCCGCGTAATTTTAGAGTTGGACGAGAAAATTTGATTTCGAGGTCACGTCAGAGACAGAGATTCGTTGATATTGGAGTTATATTACGTCATAGGTTGCGCACGCGACGTTTTTTTTTTTTCGTTAACTTTGCCAATATTGGAAATTCGAGCATAGTTTTTGGCAACGAATTGGGACTCCTGACTGTAATTAAAGTCTTTAGCGCCTGTGTACTGTCAGCCATCCGATACCTAATGATGTTGGTTTATTACTCTTATCTCGAAAGAAGAATTTAATCTCGACTGCATTTTGTACGTAAAATCAAACTCTATGGGCTGTTACACACGGGTGACTGTCGAGAATTTTTATGACAGATTATTTCTATTTTAATTCATATTTAATGGGTCCTGTCATGTGATGAATCATGACTATATATATTTATATACTTAGATAGGCGAATGACTGAAGACAGGGGACACATTGTGATGATGTCAGTAGTAAATACAAGTCAAGTCATTAATTTGGCTTACATAAATCTATTGATTTATGCCGCGAATATAATTTAATGAATGGCCTATAACTTTTTCACGTGTGAAATATAACACAAATTAGCTTATGTTGTAGTATTCAATATTAGATATTAGTAAGACTGACTATCAAAATGAACCTTTTCTTTAAGGTTTTGGCAGTGTGTTCTAATTTCGAACTTTGTAGCGGACAATGCGGACACGGCATTTATAACAATTGCCCAAAACTCCGTCTGAACTAAGCTGCAAACAAGATTGCCCTAAATTGGTAATAAGCGCATAATTGGCTCATATGAAATACTTTTACGGCATTTTGCTTTTTTGGTTTTTGTATCAATTTGCGTTGAATGCACACGAAGAATTTATCTTTGTGATGTTCAATATAATTAATTGTAGTATTTCTGGTTTTAGATTTAAATAACAAAATTAGCATTTTAATCATATACCGTTTGATGGGAGATCCGTTTTACAAAAAATCACCATTTTATTTTAACAAATTATTGTGGTAGAACTTTGTAACAAAAAAATAGGAAACCTGCTTTCTCGTGATAGAAGTCTATGACCTCAAATAGCTATCAGTGGTTTTTTTGTAGACCATGCAGGTACACCAATAGCGTGCACTACACAATGATATAATTGTGTTACATTCTCGCCACAGTTCAAGTAACGTTTTTTAATGTTTCTGTTTTGTTTAATTGTCATTTATCCTTCGGCAATGGAAACGTGTTTTCGTCTTAAATTTGTTTTTGCTCTAAAGTTAGCTTCTTTCCTCTAGCATACAAATTTAACCTTGGCTGAATTGTTGACGTCACGTAGACTGCGCTAACGTCGCTTTAGCGCAGCGTATGAGTTCGTTAAATGTCGACGGTAGATGCGACGATTGCCTAGGCAGTTTAGCACAATGAACGGGACAGTTGTTACATCAAGATATAAATGTCGTGATGCTTCAGTTATAGAGCTTCCATCTGCAGCTATCAGCTCCCAGCCTGGCATCCTGGCATCTTTTGTCACCTCTATATAGAAATTCCATATCAAAGCTGTTTTCCTATATAAATATTTGCATATTGTTCGTACATGTCTGTGTTTCTATTGTGGGGTCGATACAAAAGTGCTCATTCTTCTCTTAGTGCGCCCATGACACATCAAATTGAGTCAGCCAAAAATTTGGCAAAGAGTTTGACACTTTCAGTAGCGTTCATCAGCTCGTGATGAGCAGACAATAGGACAGGCAGGACACGATATTAAAACAATTACATAATGAAAAGCTAATTGCACTGTACAGTAGGTACGCGTTCACGACACGACTCGAATATCGGTCACATCCGGAGTGTTCACATAATGAGATACCCACATCGATATCCATTATCAATTCTGTCTCACCCCTGTACCATGAGAGTATCCTTATAGCGACAAATGTATCAAAGTGTACTTGAAAATTCTATAACCAGTTTCGTAATGCAGTGTTTTGCTCGTGGTTGAGTGCCAGTCAAACATTTTCTATGCTACTGTTACTGTTCACAGCAAAAGTTTTAGTTGTCAAGCAGAGCGCTTTGACCATTGCGATGTAATACCGATGCAACAGCGAAAGTGATCACCATTTTAGAATTTTTAATAACAGATTTTATTTTTACCAATTTTCATTTCCTTTGGTTATTTGCGTTTTTTTTTTAATGATGCTGGCTACGTCGATATTGATTAGAGAAAAAGGCGTAGTTTATTTCCGCTGCTTGTTATCAACTTTAATTGTAAGGGTCAATTGGTGGAAATTGCTTGTTGTTCTACTCATTGGTAGCGGTCGTGTAAGTAACATTATTTATTCACAATAATATTTTTTATTAGCAACATTGTAGTAGGTTGGTAACTAAGCGATTCAGATTGCGACGAAGTAGATCCGCTCATTGTATATCGTCGAAGATCAAGAACAGGTGATTTATCAGCTGGCTGTCTTAGTAATTTCCGAGATATTCATTGGACTTATTTCTTTTTATTACACTAAACGATGAATTCTATAAAATGGTACAAATGCTTGGTATCTGGATATCTGGCAGTAATTATGCCAGCTCCCTTGTGCTAATAACTTCCACAGGCTTGCCAAGAGCCGTCTGGTTTTATGAGATATAAATGTCAAAAAGTAAACGATTGTTCTTTGTATAAAGAATTTTCGAGCTATGCGATTTAATTACTGCGTATCAAAACTGTTTTGAGTGATTGTCATTATTGTTAGGTGACGTTCTGTATTTTGATTATGGGAGAAAATGCACACATTTGGTTACTCTTGTTGAACTTCGTCTTCTTCGTAGCAACCCCGAAGTTATAATTTCTTCACAAAAGCTAGTCCATCCTCGTTGGCAGCGAGCTCGTCGGTCCGGCACTGCATGCGCCAGTGACCGCGGCACTGACCCTGCACTGGTTCCGAACTGATGCACATACAGCTTCACTCACTGCTGCTAACATGACGTGTTATTGTTCAGATTCATGCTATTAAACTTCCACGCTGCTGGATTCAAAGAGAAATAAACTTATTTCAGCTTATTACTGTGCAGTCGTTCCGTTTGCACAAGTTGTATGTGTAGTTCTGGGATAGGGCTTGATCAGTATTTGCATCAAATTATGATCATGGGCATGGTTTTTGTAATCCAAGGGATTATCCTTTTTCCAGACCAGTCATAAGTTTGGGTAGGGGGTGTGTAATCGCGATTCAGACAGCTTTGCTAAGTGCCAATGCAGCTCCGCGACAGTATTTTTACGCTGCTCACAGGCGGAAAAAATACCTATAACGTTTTATGCTTTGATGCGAATTTCCATTTAAACGGTTTCAGGCGTTACTAATAGACTTTCTACAGAAATAACTTGACTGCCAATAAATCTACTATTAGGACTGAATTATTGAGTTGTAAGTTATTGATTTGTGCGAGAAAGACCGCTTCGGAAATTCAACAAAAATAAAAATGAGGCCGTTAATTGTCGAATGACTGTCTTCTACCGAGTCGTTTTACTAGGGTAACTTGGGTTTACCCATAGAAGTAATAGGAGTATAGTTATCGCATACAGAACGACATAGTGACCGCAGCTTGGTGTTATTTGTATGCCTGTGGATGGTGAATCCCCTTGACTCATGATGTTAACAGGGAGTCATGAGGCGACATATACACGTTACTGCAATAAATCTTACTCTTATTAATGAAATATCAGTGAAATCCGAACTCTTTCCATAACGTATAATAATTTAAATTACCGCTAATGTAAGCACTCATGCAACTGTTACCTGTTTAAAATTCAAGCAAATGCATTTAAATGGCTCCAACTGTATTATGCTCTGCGTATCATTGTTTATTCATTAAGTAAATCATTTCCCGGCCAATGTTAGTGATTTCAGTCGCAACTTAAGTCTTAGATTATTTCTTTTTTATGCGAATTTTGGTTGTCTGTGCGTATAACTACTAAATTGACTCCGATTTATAAATTGCGCTTCCTAATGTAAATAGTTAAACAGGTAGTTTAACTTTATGCTATGTGTTCCTTTTGATTTGTATTTAAATACGAGTCCCGTAGTGTCCCGTAAAATCTTTTAGAGCCATCTGACAGGAACAAGTTATGGTCTTACACGATGATCTTGGGTAGATGATATGCAGCCATGTTTGAACTCTACCTAAAAGAAATATGAAAACATCTGTAGTTGAAACCTTCACGTTTAAGTTCACATATTATTCCTTATTTATGATAGTCAATAAGTCAACTGGATTATATTTCTTTTTTATCCGACTAAGGCAAAGCCAAAATGAGGGGTTATAATTTTAGCAAGCCATGATAAATGACATTTACTGCGTAAATAACTCTTTTGTACGTCATTCTTTTTTAAGTAGTTTTGATCGGTGTTTCCTGCCTGACTACTCTGAGAACAAACTCAGAGGCTCAGAGGTCAGTCTCTTTTGAAGTCAGTTTCTTGAAATCGTCAATTGGTAAATTTTGATGAAGGGACCACACATCTTTGAGTGGACCTGTCCAGACAGTGCACGCATAATGTCAGTCATCGTAAGCTCAACTCTGAACTTATTGAACTCAACGACCCGACGAACATCCATACTAATATAAAAGCGAAACTAGCTTTGTCTGTCTGTTACGCTTTCTCAACTAAACCACTGAACCAATTTTGATGAAATTTGTCACGGGGTATGTTTGAACCCCAAGAAAAGACATAGGCTACTTTTTAATCCGCGACATTATCTTCGCCGCGATAACCAACATTTTTTTTTGAGGTGGTAAAAATTATCAAATGAGTCCTCCCGCGGAAGGTAGTAAGGGACTGTCAGACTATTACTGACCACCCTGTTCCTTCTGTTGCCCTATATGTTCCGGGGCCACGTTATCCTGTTAAGACGTCCCGCAACCCCGGACTAACTTTACTGCTGCATTATAATTACTGCTTACTTAATTATTTTTTTAATGTAGAAACTAGACTTTTTTCAGTGTATCCATTGTAGACCTCATTCAAAATGAATTCATAAAATCTCTTAACACAAAATATTAATTTTATTTTCAGGCATGCATTGACGACAATTTGGACATGGTGGAGTTCCTATTGTCGCATGGCGCAGACGTCAATCGCGGAGACAACGAGGGATGGACGCCACTGCACGCGACTGCATCATGTGGCTTTATCAGCATAGCTAGGTAAATTGAAACATTGTGTCCATTTCCTCTTCTTATAGTATAGTCTTGTATACTTCTTCTATAAGCCAGCTCGCGAGATCTTATAAAGATGCAAAGTTAGGCACACTCCTTTTCATGCTACCGACACCAATAGTCACTATATCATACCCATTGAGTGCGGCCGCCGCCGAACATTCACCACGCCAAGCCAGCAGTGCGGCTGGCTACACAGCTCGTGTGTTCGCCATAGAAAAACACATACAGTGTGTGCACGCCGCACTCGCGTTATTTAGTAGAAACACAACGGGTGTGTTTTCCCGCAGTCAAAGGGTTAAATATTTTTATGTGATTAGGGCTTTTAATTTGTTTCTGTTGATATATTTGTGAAGGTTTGAAAACTGCACAAATACATTTTTATATTTAAACCTGATGTAAACTTATAAGTTATATGTTGTTGTTATTTCTGTCAACAAATAGGTAAGCGACTTGATTAAACTGGGTGGATACACAAAAATAATGTTCCCCAAACGAGGATAGTTCCAGCACTATCCCGAATCACAATTTCCTTTCAATTAATAATTATTGATTTATGCCATAATTATAATTGTAATGAATAACACAATATTGACGCAGCGAGCGACAGAAGATAGGCGACTGTAAACAAAAGGTTGAGTCACACTGACCCAATAAGCGGGTTTTCTGTGAACGACACTATTCATTGTATTTAGCTAAGAATGATAACATGTTGAAGTTTATTGTTTTGTGGTTATTCACCAATTATGGTTTATTGGGTCCGCGTTATGAGTAGGTAGTTCTGTTAAACTGTCATGTATGTCAAAATCAGGAAGTGGCTTTAGAACCGTAACGATCCCCAAAGCTTTAAAACTACCAAGTATGGATTATGATTTGGAATGATTGATCTGGCATTGGGTCGGCCATATCAGAAACTATTACCGTTTGGATAAACGTATTCTTAAGCAGATGCCGAGTATCCGTAATCGTAGAGTAAATGAGGCGAATGGAGTTAGGGCTTTTTTGGGGGACTTGTATAAGATTGGTCGGTGATCAAGTAAACGGCGTATGAGCATCTGGTCAGTAGTAGACAGCAAGGACGAAGATTGCAAAGTTCTAGCGTTAGCCAAGTAACACCGCAGAACTAAGTATTGTGCATTCGCTTTTACATCCTCCAACTACCTACATTCTTTCACTTAGTTTCAACAAAAGTATAGATATTGGTATGAATTATTAATACTAATATTATAAAGTTAAAGCGTTTGTTTGTTTTTGCATATATTTGGTTTTGGTGGATTAATTACTTTCAATATGCTACACATTGATAGAATAATTTTAATTATTTTAGTTATATTTATTATTTTCTCTTAGGCTAAATTGATGCATAGTGAGGATAAGCATTGGTTTATTTACATGCCACCGTATATTTTATGCACTCAGTGAATATCTAGTTTTTTCCTACCTTTGTTGATCACTTCATTAGGTGTGGTGGTCTAAAATAGTAATAAAAATATACCAACTTAATATCATTAGTGTTTAAGCTAAGACTGAAAAGGAACCAATAATAAAGAACATTATATATTTTCTTTAAAATTCACTTTAGTTTGTTCCTCGAGCTCTAGAATGGTGCGGGTCGTGATATTTGTCAAACTGTTGCTTTTCACTCTTGAATGTTACGGCGATTTACAATCATGATTGAATTATTTGAAGAGTAAGAATAATACTACTACAGCACTTAAATATAGTATCGTAGTATTTATTTATATAACTATCTTTAGGCCACTCTCGACTTCTCGAATATTTTCATAATGTATTCGAATGATAGATTCTTGGCTCCTAATACTGGGTATTTATTGCTATAATAGTGTAGCTGTCTTGGTTGGGATTGCTTACTATTGCTACCATATGTGTGATATTGAATTATTTACATTTCAAATGGATAGTGCTTTTAGTAACTAGACAGATGTCCTTTCATTTCATTATATACAAATCCACTGCAGGACATTGGAATTTCTTAAGTTTACACGACTCACTACACTTGGCATTTCGTGGTCTTCACACAAAGAATTATCTGCTTCAACGGCCATTGATTCGATCCTTACTCTGTATACTATAATCAATAACACTAGAGCCCTTTTTATCAAACAAAGTCTTTGCTTAAACAAGGTTTAAATCGTCGAGCCAGTTTTTATATTTCGGACTTTATTTCGATAAAAATATAGTTTGTAATACAAAAATTTACTCAGTTAAATAAATCTGGTTTAAGCAAAGACTTTGTTTAATAATAAGGCTTTAGTTGTAGTGGTTGGTTGCGAGTGACCAACGACGGGGGGGGGGGGGGAGCTAGAAGAATGGTGGATAGAAATTTTATGTAAACCGAAATTAGAAATAAACTTGTAAAACTGTATTATTCAGGCTCATTGAAGAAGCCCCGCAAGCCTCCTTCGTTGCCAAACAGTTGTTTTCCAGAATGTTACATTTTGGAACTTATGTTTTAATAAAATTTCCGATCACAGATCTGTATTTTTTTTTATAATAACAATATTATTTGTTGCTGTTTCAGATACCTCATTGAGAACGGCGCAGACGTTGCCGCCGTGAACTTCGATGGCGACCTACCGGTAGACATCGCCGAAAGTGATGCCATGGCCGACATGCTCCAGAAGATCATTGATGAGAAGTGTTAGTAGTACTAACAATTACATTTGTTTATACTTTGGGAATGTAGTATTTTCAAAAAACAATATTTATAAATCCTTAATCAAACATAGCTAAGAACACTCCCGACTAATTCACCATTTAAACAAAAACATCAAAATCAAAATCGATTAATCTGTTCGGGAGCTACGATGCCACAGACTGACACGTTACACACACAGACACGTCAAACTTATAACGTCCCGTCGTTTTTGCGTCGGGGGTTGAAAATAGTGTTATGTGGCTACTAAACGCGATATTCACAGAAAAAGAGCTTTCTGTAAATTTTGAAAAATGACAAGCAAATATTTACATGTTTTCTCTTAGATGTCCTAGTTTCAGCTATTAAAGTTCTTTCTCTGGGTCATTATTACCTATATTCTTTCATTCTCAGGTGTGGACTGCGATCATTATCGCAATGCAGAGATGGATGCCCTGATGACCGATGCTCGCAAGTGGGTAGTTGACGGTTATGTGGAGGTGAGAGACGTGAATGGTGGCACCCCGCTCCATGTCGCCTCAGCTAAGGGTTACACCGATGTTAGTATAATGATTATTAATTCAGTAGGTTGTATGTTTACATTGGTGTCGATTCTCTTGGTCACAAACTAAACTAAAATAAGACTATTTCTATCTTTTTCTGTCCAATAAAACAAGAAAGAGACTGATGTAAATAAGAGCTGTCAAATTTAGTCAATCTGACAAATCCATACAGTTATAGTTGACATTTTAAAACGTATGGATTAAAAATACGGAAAAGTTCAAGGCAAAACTAATTTGACATCGCTAACTTAGTTCTTTAATGTCACCGTCCTTTCCGTTTGCTGTATGTTAGCAAGAGATGACAATTCTCTAAATTTAGTCTAGTTTGTGAACAAGAGAATCGGCGCCATTGTATTTTCTAACTATGTCTTCAACATCATTCACGTCGATGACGAGACATCGTGAGGAAATGGGGACTTATTATAACAGTTCTGAAATCGCCAATCCGCCTTGACCAACCGTGGTTATCAGTGCGTTTATTATAGTCACACTGCAGGGCAAAGGCCTCTTTGCCCTGCAGTGGGACTATAATAAAATAGTAACATTATTTGATTGCCATTCTTTAGATGTCATTGAAAAGAACAGAGAGTGAATTTTACGAGTTTCCATTCTTGGATTATCAAATAGTTTCACAATGAGAAGCATTTTGTTACTCGTATCTTACGGTGTCTTCGAATATCGAGATGAAGGCTGATGACTTGCCGTGCTGATCTTTAATGAATTCGAATAAGGCATGGCACGATGAAGTTAAAGTTATGTTATAACACAGTGTTTAAATCTTCCTGTTTGATATTTCTAGGTCGCTAGGATTTTGCTGGAGGAGTGCGGTGCGGACCCAGATTGTGTCGACTTCGAGGGTTGGACCCCACTGCACGCGGCCGCTCTCTGGGGACAGAGGGAAACCACCGGACTACTGCTGAAGTATGGAGCTGACCCTTTGTTGAAGAACTACTCAGTAAGTGCAGAAAAACATTATTTAGTACTGCAATCATTTTAGAAACTAAATGCCAAGAAATGTAATAGTCCCTGTCATTCAAGGTGCGGGAAAGCACGGAGAATATATAGGTGTTACGGTATTCCTAAAAATTCATACCTACAGTGTATCGTACTGACTCGCTGCTATGTTTTATGTCCTAGGAATCTGAATTGTGTAAAAATAAAACATATTATTAATTAGTTATTTTGTATCACAACATTATTATCATACACTAATTCACAATATTTTTTTCTTTCAGGGGCAAACCTGTATGGACCTGGTGGATCCATCGATGTTGACATTTTTGCATGATGCAATGAACTCTCAGCGTCGCAACAAGAACAATAAGCGCAAGCGCAGCCCGCCGCAGCTTGAACCTCAGCGGATAATTGAGCCACAGCCCGAGAAAGTCGTCAACGGTAAGACCGAAGGTGCTTCCATTGAATTACTATATATTTCTATAAGTATTGGTGACTATTTGTAAGTTTTGCTCTGCAAGTTGATGTTTGTAAATACACTCCACTTTTCAAGGGTAACGGTTGGGTTTGAAAGCGCCTGTGGTGTGCCAAATGTAAGGGCAATATTCGTATTTTTTGTATTTTTTTTCTGCGGTTGATAGTACCGTATTGCAGGTATGTATTACTTTCTAAAATATGATGCTTGAAGTCAACTTGCGTAATGAAACTTGCAAATAGTCATTATGGCATGGATTTAGTTAGATCCTACTCCTATCTGTGGCTGTTGTGTGTGTGACATCGATAAAGGCAAGGTAGCTTGAAGTGTTCTCACTAGAATTAGGCCCCGGAATGAATGTAATATACAGGACTAGAAACGCAAAATTTGCACGATATCTAAAATAATGAATTATGACAAGTATACAAGTTTTTGCTTCGTTATATTTACGAAAATATAATTGAGGATATGGTCATTCCTAATTAAGAATGTTCGAGCCTTTACGCACTTTTCTGTTTCCACGTATGGTTGTAGTATTCAATTGAATGTCATCGGCATCTGTCAAGATTCTGATGATGTTATTAATCCCTAGCTTTTCGAACGAAAAGCTCACGTGATTTGGTTCAATGAATCATCAACTGCCAAACACAGCAGCTTATGGACGCTTGACAATTTGTTCCATTTTGCGGCGATTTTCGTACGAATCCGGGGCTAAGACACCTAGAAACAAAAGGTTGAAGGCCTCTTACCAGTTCTGGATCAAGAGTCGGATAATATGTTATTATATTGGCAAAACAAAACATATTATATCAGAAAGCAAATCAGTTGCTTCAGTCAAATATATTATTGTTTAGCTGTCCAGCAGTTGATCCGGCACAAGGGAAACAAGCCACTAATATTCACATAGTTGCATATAGCTTGCACGTAGTTTTAGTTTCTCGCTTATAGCAGGTTCATTTTGCAGACTATTTTGGTCAAAATTGGACAGTTTGCTAAAACTAAACGTGGCTCTGACAGCCGTGCATTTGCAGCTATTGAATAAACTGGTTATAAGAGCACACGAGTTTTTAAGTATTAGAAAAAGTTAAAGCGCTGTTTTTTTGACTGATCGTAGTTTGAGTTTGCAAATTTTAATCATTTGCAGCACTTTCAAACATGTGCGTTTATGTCCTTATGTAATGACTGCTTATACTAAACTCAAACATAATTATTGTTAACCGTATGAGTGTTTGTTGTGCTAACTGCCACTCGCCTGATGAGCTGGTCGAGGTCGCATTTAACTTCATACCGGTTTGGACAACATCAATGAAAAAAGTTCAAAATTCAAAGAAAAATTTGGAGATTTAACGTCTTTGTACTTTATAAAAAGATGTTGTTCAAACCGATCACTCATTCATACATTACCACGACAGACAAGCCGCCGGCGCCGGAGAGCCCAAAGACGGACGGCAAGCCGCCGCGTGGGCGTCCACCGTCACCCGAGACCACTGAGTCTTCTCCCGAAGACGCGCCTTCGTGGCGCCGTTCAGCCTCTTTTCGCAGGCAGCCAGACCAGCCTAGTAAGTTATAAAGTACCGTCAGCTCGGGTAGCATTGAACAATCGATATTGATCACCTCAAAACTGAATCAATCATTCATATCAACCATTTTACTAGTTAAAATCACCGCTCATGTAACAGTACGGCTCCGAGACAGCAAATAATATACTATCAAAGTTAAGGCGTCATCGTGTGCGTTAAAGAATATTTTAAATAACAAAGTAAAAAAGGTGACGGCTGGCGGGCGGCGCGTTTTCACTAAGTATTGAATTTTAAATTGTGGCCAGGCTGTTGCCGTGTCGGAGCGGTGCGGTTATAGTAAACGATGACCATTAACTGTGCCGCATCCCGTCTGGCAGGGAAGTCGATCCACGTCGATCAACAACAGTATCGATATCGTTCGATCGAAATCCAGCTGCCGATCACGACATTGGAACGATATAAACAGTTAATGTTATTGGTCGACGGCAATCTAGTTGCTTATTACTTATAAACATCTGTTATTGAAAATAGTCCTGAACACAATAGAGACTAGTATAATTTATAAAGTGAGAGTTGTTAAACAACACACGTTTAACAACTCTCACTAAGGGTCAGTCCAGACAACATAATAATATGTTCTAGCAGCATATTGCTAGTCTGTGTGCCCTGACACTAGGTATGACTAATAAGTATAATGAGTAGAACATTATGTCATAAGGGACGAAGTGTACTTAGTTACGCTACTCGCTCAGTTCTATAGGGAGAATGAGGTTGTCGTAAGTCCTAGTACTCTTATGATAAAACTAGTACTCTCCCCGCGACTTCGATCGCGTGATTTTCCTTGCGGATCTCTAACTTTTGTGAAAATATAATATACCCGGGGATTCTTACTCCTCCGCTATTCTTTTCTGATTAATTTCGTTGCGGGACCCAAGACAGTTAATCGTTTCTCTGGGACTCGTCGAGCTTTATTGCCTCGACGCTTTTCTGGTGGCCTCCACTGTTGATTCTGGCTTTCAGGAGTTGCAGTGGGTGGGAACAGTGTGGCGGGCTTGTCCCATTTAAAAAAATACCCGGGGATAGTATAGCTTCCCAACAGTGAAATATTTTTTCGTATCGGTTCAGTAGTTTCGGAGCCTATTCAATGCAACCAAACAAACAATCAAATCTTTCCTTTTTATAATATTAGTATAGATAAGAAAACTCGTTAATAGTCATGAAAAACAACCCCAAAAGTGTCTGTAAATGGTCTAATTGAAATAAATGTTTTGACTTTGACTTTGTCATTTTATAAACTTCCAGACTGTTTTATAAATATAAGACTAACAAAAAATTAAAACTATTTTCAGGGGACAACAACAACAAGACTGCGAGCAATACTTCTGATAGTGATACGATACTGAGGCGGACACACAGCTTCGAGAACGATAAGAGGTACCGATTTAGCCGCGAGCCGCGTTACACTGTGTCTTATACTTTAATAGTGCACATTGTTTTACGAAGGCGTTCTGTAAAAAGTTAAACGGGAATAGAATTAGCTACTGTAGTAGCTCCGGACAGTACTCCCGCAGTATACTATTTGACAGTATACCACCACCTCGCCCTATCACCTCAGTTTGAACGAAGCACTACGCAAGCAGCGTTGCCGTTCTTAAAGGTATGGTTGATGGTATATTTCCATGCACATGAGACATTTATGTTTTGTGTCTAGGATGGCGACGTATCTACGACGCGAGAGATGGCTAGGTGCGGCACTTACCACTTATTATGAGGTGGATCGCCAAATCGTGTCCACTCCATTAAAAATAAAACGAGATTGAACATAGTGCCTCTTGCCACGACACAACCATGTTTATCAGTTGTTGAGGCTAAACAACACGGCGTGTTTACATAGAGTTTGTGATTACAATGACATCAATTAGACACGCGTCAAAAATGCGCGTTGAAATGCAATTGCGTTGAAATGTAGCGTTCTGTTAAGGTCTTGTGATAAGACGCACAGACTCACAATAACTTGAAGTCATATAACACACCCGTAATCAATCAATATCTAAATTAAGATTGACATATTCTATTTCTAATCAACATTACAACAGTAATAAATAATAATTATATAATATTAATTTTATTTAAAAACTCTTTAATGGAATACTATAATTATGTAGGATGCCGCAAATGGCAGCCAGCCAGGTTTTATTTTTATTGAACGTCTACAAAAACTGAACTGTTGTGCAATGTTAAAGTATCGCTGTATAAACAAGATTAATTGTTTGTAGTTAAAATTTGGCATGACAACTAAAATATTGATCAATTAGAAACATTCTTAGAGAATTGTGAGCCCAGAGTACTTCTTGTTGTAAATCTTTGAACGATTTTAACTAGATGGACAGTCGACCTGCTGAAGGTCGTGGGGTGCCATCGGATGCAATCGCCTCGAAACAGTTTGATATGGAAATACATAAGAGAGGTCTATGTTGTTGGTTGTCTTACAGCTGGAATGTAGAACTATAAAACATTAATTAATTGGTAATTTAATGACGAATTAAAAATATGTCTACCTGTCGCTATAAAGTATAAGTGATACACAATTCATTTTCTACATATTGGAAAAGTTAGGATATCAAAGTACCTATATACCTAACTCTCCTCATCTATTGAGGAACACCTATTTGCAATGTATAGTTTTGATGTTAGCAAATTAGTTGAGCACTTTAATTTCTTTTTGCTATATAACATTTTCTTATTTCTTATTTTGCTCACAATTCTTTAGAAACGTTAAAAGCTTTTTTTTAAGTCATGATCATGGGTTTATGTTTAGTGCTGGCATACAAGTAGGCGTATATGTATTAATGTAATGTGACGTTCCGGGGTGCTTACTGGGCTTTGTGTGACAAAGACTCGTGATGTCATGACAATTATAGCCAACACATATTAAAATGGTAATCTTTTATGGCTATAGCGATAACACGTATGCTCGCCGAATTCCAATAAGATGACCCTGGGCTTAAAAAATCTGAAAGGTACTTCGGGATGGTTATTTTGGCTTTTTGCTGGCGGCGGCTGGAAAGCAGTTCTTGCATCCAATAATTGTGCTGCATAATCAAGTAACAGCTTACGTGATCTCCCAGTCTCTGCTCTACAAACTTATCATAAAATCAAAACTATTGTCCAAAGAAAGTTGGTGACATCGAAATGTTTTTGCGGAGCTCGCCTTCTTGTTTTGCTAGCACTAACCAAGAATATAATGAAATACATAAAGAATTAACGTTTAACAATGTGCTAATGTAACTGCTGAAACAAAAAAATAATATTCATTCTAAATTGAGAACAAAATACATTATAATAAGTTTATGTTTATAATATCCGAGACCTTCCATTAAAAGTGTATTGTGAAGTTATGAGAATTGGGCTATTTATGGATATAATCTACAACTCATGCAGAAGGGGTCTTCTAATCAAGATTTACGATTTGAAATTTCGAATAGTTGAGTACTACCAAAGAGTAAAATTGTTGATTGAAATCATTTAAACAAGGGGCTGAATCAATATTTCTAACAAATAAGATACTTAAATTGAAATTCACCATACACTTTTCGACCACCATTCACAAAATTCTCAACGAATTCTTGGCACTCGCCAAGATCAACTTCGTATCTCTATAACATTTAACATCGCATACGCTACGTACATGTCGCATGCTTGTGTGCATTGTAGCTTCTACCAACGGTACCGAGACGTGACCGCACGTATTAAGGCGTCGTCCTGTCCTTCGATACCGCCGGCGCAGCCACCAGCGGAGAGGACAAAACCTCAAGAGCACACTAACCCCGAGAGTACTAACGACGACGTACAAACAAGGTGCTCGTTAAATATAAGCTGGCGATCGCTGTGGTTCGTTTTCAACCTTTGATAAAGGGTTTACCGAGTATTTGTGCAATCTTCTTGAATTGAAGTGCATTTGGAATTTTGGTGCTATTGTAATTCAATACATTATAGTGCTTTTGGAAAGGTACGAGTACCTAATGTTTCGGCCGCAAATATGCGTTGCTATTACGGTGTATGAGTGCCAGGATAATTACAGGTACATGTGACTTTCGTCTTTTGTTTTTGGAACGGCAATGCATCTGCGATGCCTCAGGTATTGCAGATGTCCATAGGCGACGGTGACCACTTACCATCAGGTGGGCTGTCAACTTGTTTGCACCTCCATAATATAAAAAGAAGACAAAGGAACATACATACACAGGCTGATGAAAAAATTACTGTTTGCAACACCCAGCCGGATAAAAAAAACAGTTTGACATATTCGATGTCATATTTTAATCTGTATAGAACTAAAAATGTAATCTTTGGAAATACTATTCCGATTACAATTTTACTAATATAATGTTGCACTAATCCCTATTGGCACCTAGAACTTTCTATGCTCGAGAAGTTTAGTATTCCTGGTGCGATATCCTAAAGGGTGAAACTGCGAGCGCAGTTAACAACAAATAACTGTATAGAAAGTTTAATGCAGTATTTGTTCTGATTATGTTACACCAATAACATATATATTTTAATATAATCTTATGAACGAACCGCAGTGATCGTTACCATTCATGAAAACATGAATATTTAATATTCAACAAAATAACTGTAATTTATGTCCCGCAATGTACGCTTATTTTTTTTTTAATGTTGTTCTATATGTTGCTATATATACTTGTAGATATTATGTGTATATATTTTTGTTTATTTTATTCATACATTTCACTCACAACTTTATATCAGTTCTTATATTAAAAACTGACAGAATGTGTCACATTCTTGTCCTGATTCTCAGTTTTTTCAATATTATGAAAAGTAGTTACTGCTTCTTAATCGATCTTGTTCCACTCCTAGGAGAGAAGTAAATTGTAAACAATTTATTGGTTTCTTGAAAACATACACCAATAAAAGTAAAAAAATAAAATACCCATAAGGTATTTTACTATTAGACTCCAATACATTAAACATACAGCTAATACAAAGCTATTATACTATACAATAATTAAATATGTGTTCTGGATGTCGTAGTCAGTGTATATGTTTGCGCACTTAGAATAAACCCAACGGAGAGACGCGAGAGAGATGCGAACACGTGGAGCGGCCCCACCACCACTACCCCGAACGTCAGGCCCATAAACACCACCACGACCACCACGACGGTCAGAAGGTACGGTATTGTCGTTCATGTCTGCTTTAATATTCAATTGTGGGTGGAAGCTCTTTGTCAGAAAATGTAACCTCGCAGAACAAAGAGGAACATAGGGTAGATTTTTTTTTTGAGATCATCGATGCGTCCATACAGGCTTGTTTGTGCAGGCTCAATTGTAGCTTGGAATTCCTCAAAACAACAGTGCCGCTATTATGATGGATTTCATGGA
Source organism: Hoplodrina ambigua (assembly GCA_949774945.1). Lineage (NCBI taxonomy): Eukaryota > Metazoa > Arthropoda > Insecta > Lepidoptera > Noctuidae > Hoplodrina > Hoplodrina ambigua. The sequence goes on from OX458963.1 coordinate 6,155,812, forward strand.
AACCATAGTCGACACCGTTCTAGGGAACCAACACTTTACAATGAGGAAGATTACTATCCCATTAATTTCGAGTAAATGGCGCTATGAGTTTATTACTCTCGTTCACCTGCATTTTCTGATAACTTTGCCGCGAGATGCTGCTAGATGTTAAGCTTCTTATCGGTTCATTGAAGATAACAAACACAGTGCTCGTTCGCGGCAAAGGTTACAGTTTTCTTCCCCATTCTATGTTTATTTTAGCGTGCACATTTCGTTTTGAGTATCATGGTTTTGTTTTAAGGATATTCATAGTCTTACCTTGTTTTCTCGATTGGCTAGTGAGTACAGAGTTTACCTGACCGCTCGCTCTCTTTACGATAAGTTTTAAACCGCACTTAAATAATATTGTATGTAGGTATTTTATATTTATAACTCTGATGTATTTTAAGGAATTTATTTCGAAATTTTGTTCATAAGTAGCACATAGTCAGCAGTTTGTCTGTGTTAGGTAACTTGTGTTTGTGTTAGAAGCAGTAGTAGAAAACATTATAAGGACGATTGTATAACACGATTTGAACCTTATAAATTGATGGTTATGAATTAAGTATATTTGTGTCACTTTACTATAGAAATCAGATTTATGTAAAAAAGTATGGCATTGTATTACAACAGTTCCCCGGAGAGTGTAGAGTCGAACAGTAGCAATTCTACACCCAGCTCTGCCACGCCGACCAAGTTGTCGCCCGGGAACATATTCAAGAACTTTTTCAAGTAACCGTGATGTTATGTAGAATGCTTGGACACGGGAACTGTGACCTTATTCGTTTTTATAATGTTCATAATAGAACGGCATATTCTTGAACGAAACTATTTTTATACTAAATGTTAAAAGTGTCACTATCACTGGCAACTGTAGTGAATCAATCAGTTGAAATATTTTGCCAACCTAGAAGACTTGCCATATTACCGATGATAATATTTAGAGAAGTGATTTGCATCTGTTGCCTAGTTTCTATATTTCAATTTGAAACGGTTCTCGTGTTCAAGCAAACTCGGTTTTATCTGTGTGTTAGTTATCATTTGCGCTTCGTCTGTTTGTGCTCGGACGATTTAATTTGCGTTTTTTTTATACTATAGTTTCTGTGAATATCAAGCATGACAAGTTTGATATTTATTTTGTTTTTTAGACGTCTTGCATGTCTAACAGAGTCTTTGATTAGAGAATTTGCAATAATTATTCTGTTTTTGCTTGTTTTGTGTAATCGTCTACCCCAACAACAATAAATAATATGGGTAATTTTACAGGTCCTTTGTACCCCCGGTGCGGGATGAGGAGAGCGAAACGCAACGCAAAGCGCACGCGAAGCGCGTGCGTGAGACGCGGCGTTCCACCCAAGGCGTCACTCTCGACGAAATAAAATCTGCCGAGCAACTGGTAAAACAAAAAGCTGGTAATGGCACCACCGACACCACGCCTGCTCCTGCCGTAGTGCCCACACCAGAAGTTACCACCATCTCGGTACGTACACAGCAAATGTACAACTAACCCAATAGTCAAGGAGTTACACTCGGTAGTAGAGGGTTGAGAGGACAGGGATTACTAAAACTATTTTTTTCTCAAAAGTGACTAATTGGTAAAAGGGATAATGCTATTAACTATTAATGGAAACAAGTTAACACGATATTATTATCCGATCTAAATGTTGATTTGCCAAAGTTTCATAATGAACAAAAATGATGTAGGCTAGTGTAATTTGAAATTGGTGATATTATGGATTAGTTAAATTAGTGTAAATATTGTATTGACAGTAGCAAGACTTTGATAATTTATTTTGTATTGATTTACAAATATTGTACTTTTTTTACACCTTTTGTTTTGGCTTTATAAGACAGGCATGATGGCAAATTGTTCAAGATATAAAAATTACACTGGTCCTGCAATACTTGTACATACGTTGAGTTTGTATTTTTGAGTTTTCCGTTTATAATTTTACACCAACACTCATTGGTCCAATGTTTGCTTTATTTTTTTATTTTCATGTCGTCTCGTGTTAATTTGACCATTCAGTACATTATCATGATGTTCATAGACCATACCATTGTGATCCGACAAAAGGAAATATGATAATGAGAAAGTCAAAAATAAAAACAACTGTTGCCATATCATTCCTTTTTAATTGGGGTATCGTAAAGAAAAAGAGGATGTTTAAAGTACTATAACAAGCCTCGTTGGTATCTTCTAAAAAATAAAATAAAAACTGAATCATATTTTTAATACAATTAGAACTGTAAAAGTAATTAGGATGATAAAAGAAAATTTCAATACAGCAAAAAGGGATCCAATCAATTCAACTTTCGATTTACATTCGAAATTATTTACGAATTCAGTTACTGAATTCAAGTTAATTGATTTGTGGGGTGTGTATAGGCGCGTGCGTCAGTTCCGGGCGGCGATGTGGCGGTGTCGCTTGCGCTGGCGTGCGCGTCTGCGACGGCGACGGCTACCATAGCCGCCAACAGCGAGCGCCGGCCGTCGTGGCGGCTCAGGCTCGACCCCACTAATAAGGTGGCTATAGCATTGCGATGAGCGAATGAGATTGTCGATAGAGAACAAAATACAGTTTTTAGCTTTTTCTAACATCTTCTGTACCTATTTTTATTTATTTATTTTGAGGTTTAATTTATTTTTATGTCGATTACTACATTATAGTTGCCGCAAATACCTACCTTGTTTTATTTATTTGCTCTGCATTGTAATCGTGTTTAATTTTACTATATGCATCTCATTGTCTAATTGAAATCTCAGTTATATGATAAGAATCGCTAACCGATACTTCTTATTTAGTTAATCTCCATTTACGTATCGGTTTTGAAATGAAGAAGTACATGATGCATATACGCCTTATTTCATCATTGAAACATTTTGAAATATTTCCGAAAAATAAAGGTTAGCATCGACAAACTCGTTTGACTCAGTCGCTGGACGGGACGCGCATGGTGTGAAATAAATTACTTTTCGAAAATCGGTGTAAAAATTCTGATTGTGGGACTATAGTCACTATGAGACTAGATATTAAAGACTAATCTGCTGTGTATGGCTTCCTGCGGTAAACTAAAAGTGTTACCGAATTGGTAAAGCTTGTAGTTCCGTTAATTAGAGGGTATAAGCCACAAACGCAACAGTATTTCAAAAATAAAATTTTAACCCTCTGACCGCCACGCTCGTACCACAAATTGCCACCTTATAAATATTCGATAACGTTGTTATTTTCGTTTTTTTACGAACAGTTATTTTAATGCTATTCGATTTCGACTCCGCGTTTAATTTTAGGGATTTCTAATAGAAAAAAAAATGTAAATTGCTTTATTTATTTCCATATAATATTAACGCGCCGAAACGTCCGTGGCGGTAAAAAGGTTTAATTTACATAACTAAGCATACGTTGTCGTTGTCATCATTGCGTCTTCAGTGTCATTCTCTCCCAACATCAGAATTCGCGTATTATTAGTATTTTTTACAGTTATACTTATCATGCATTACATTTTTGGCGTGCCCTATGTTTCCTGCACAAATTACATCCTTCACAGTATTCCGACTTGCTTTCCGGTTATTGGTAAGGTTAGGTATGTTAAAAAAGTACATAGTAGAATTCGTTTAAAATAAAGTTTTTCTAGGCATTACGCTTGACGCAAAAGCTACAGTGGGGTTCTCGTCTTGGCGGGGGCACTACCGTGCCCCCCGATCTGTAAAAAAAATAGTGGCAAGTTTCAGATCAAATTGTCAAAAGTACACACTTCTTTTATGGGGTATTAAGTGAAATGTTCTTATTAAAAAATATGTTGGATCATTCGGTTCCCTTCAAGATTTTTGAATTAAATGGTGCTAATCCACGCGTCATGTTCGTGAACGGGCGCTGTCAGTTGGTATTGATAATCTCTTAACTGCCATGGCATACATCTTAAATTTAGGCGAAATTGTACGTTGAAATGAAACATTCAATTGTCGCCCACTGAAATAAATTATCATAATTATTTTTTTTCCATGCGCCTCTTTGATGTGTGCTTGCGTAGGATGACGAAGAAGGAAAGTCGAGTTGCTGTGAACCATACCTTTATTTTCTGTCTTTTTCTACATTTTCTTGTCTGTTTGCATGTATGATCCACTGGCACCGGTACGAAAATTGTTAGAACCCTTTCCAATTTAACTTGAAAGTAAGATACCATACAAACTTTTATTTACTTAGGTCGGTGCATAAAACTTGTATGTTTAATCTGGTTGAGATTAGTTAAATAATCCATACATATTTAATATGTTAGGAATAGTAGTATTGTTTTACATTAGTTTATTTGCTTTGCATGCATGCTTTCTTAAAACAACTAAAATATTATTTAATGCAATGTGCTTGTTCATGTATTTTTTAAATCATTGATTGTTATGTCATTTTTGTTATAGATAGATAACTATGCACTTTATTTATAATAACGATAATAGTTGCACACACAGTAGATATTAAAGAATTGTTATCATTAACGATTTATTGAAAGAAATGTATTAATTATAAATAGAGAAAACAGGTAAATATTTTCGTGGATGACGCTGCTTATGATCTGAGTTTGATCTGAGGATTGCATCGAAAGCTTAAGCTAAATAATCTATGCAATATTGATGAGCAGCTCATTTATGAACCCCTGGTCTAGCTGGTCCACCTGCACTTGAAAAAGTAAAACCTGTACACTTAAAAAAGACAGATTCCCAAGAAAATACTTCCAAATCACATCTTAAGGTTTTCTAATAATTGCAGCTCCTTGAGGGCAGATATTTCCCACTTCCATTCAATCATCCTCTTGGAAAACTAATGAGTTGTAATGTTGTAACAGTTTGAGCTAGAGGACGCTGGGCGGGCATCGCCGCGGCCGGCCACCACGGCAGCGGAAACAACAGTGACGCTTCCATTCCGTCGCCCTCCCACCGGCTCCAACGCCAATACCACACAAAAAAGCGACAATAGAACAGGTAAATTCGGACTATATGTTTACAGGGGAATCTAGATTGCAGCCAATCGACTAGTCGATATTAAACGCCTTAAAATTTAATCATTTGTTTATTTGAAGCGATAAACAAAAAAATATTGGTGAAGATTTTGAATCAGACTATATCAATATCACAATCATCCGACTAGTTTGATCTGATCTAGTTTAACCCTTATAACAAAGATGCGGTATCCAAATCCCATAAACCGAGTGGCTAAAACTGTTTTCCATTTCTTTCTCAGAACCCTCTGCCGAGGAAGAAAGAGGTGAAAGCACGGAAAGCAAATCGTCGACCCCGTCGAGCACACAGGCCGCGCTCAATGTAATACAGCGCCGGCGCAGGCCAAAGCGACGCTCCACCGGCGTGGGTCACGTCGATATGGACGTAGGACATCATTCATATTACTTTTACATAATACTTATATGACCACGTATATAATGGCCACTGCCTGGTACGCCCTGGTAAGTCGCCTTACCACGCTGGCATGTCAATGAGTGGTTTCACCCCGCCCCTTCTATTCTCTCGTACCGATGGAGAAAGAGCATAGCTGATACAGGGAGCGGGGTTGAGGCCCCAGTGTGCTGGAAGTAGGTACAAATCTTTTAATAATAATATCCAATATAAAATATATTATTAACACGTAAATGGTAAGTCCACTTAATAAACACAATATAAATAAAACATTACGCACTTAACAAGCGTTCGAAAAAAGCTCGTAGTCTAGCGCGTGTACATTGGTAATTTGGCTTAATGTAGGACTACAAGGCGGCCGCGCCGTTAGAATAGTTTAATGCGGTCGTTGTATACACAGTGCTTAGAGATTGTAAAGTAGATAATTTGTCTTGTATAAAAAAGTAATATTATAATATTAGCACAAACGCATTTTCGTCCCCTCCCCTGACTAATATATCCCCCCCCTCCCTCCAAAGTACGCACTTCGGCTTACTGTTTGTTTGTTTATTAACCACTTTTAACTTTTTATTACTTTTACTATTTCTTCTATATTTTAATCACTATTATCATTAGATAACTTGTCAAAATCATGTAAGCATAGCTTTAATTGCATCAAAAAAAAGCGAATGCTTGTTGACTTCCATATTTGAAGCTCTACTTAGATTGGAAGACAAGAGTAGTTCACGTAACTATTTTCTATCTAGTTATTTTATTTAAGATTTTATTTATTTGCTGATTGCCTTTGCTCTTGGCAGGCTGGCTCTTAGATTTATTTCGTGCTAGGGCTGGGTACGAACCCGAAGTTAGTCTTATATTTTTACCTCTTTATTTACATTTTCGAAAATGTTCGTATACCTATACAGCCTTTGCTCCTAGCACGCTTTGTCCGTTCTACATTACCGAGTGCTCCGGAGCGCAACACCTCATTTTTTGCAGTTTGCATTAAAATATGTATAATAAAATATAGAAAATTTTGCAATATTATTTATAAAACGTAGGTACCTACTTTGTCGGTGTTTTATATTTGTTACATAGATTGTTCTTTACGTGTAAAACTACAAGGTGGATTTTTGTACTTGGCGATAAGGGTCGCGGTAAGGTTAATGCGGTTTTTATACTTGGCGGTACTCACTTTAACCGTTGTCGTTCCCGGAAAGCGTTTGACGTACAATTTTGAGGGATAGCTTGGCGGTCAAAGTGTTAACATTACTCAAAGACAGTTTCTTATGAAAGTTTGTATTACAACGATAAAGGAAAAGAAAATAAAATATAATAATAAACAGAATAAAATTTGGTATATATTTTAAAACAATCAAATAAACAATTTTGGACGTGAACCTTAACACATTGAAATAAATTTATCAAAAACTTGTATTACCAATTAGGAATAAGCGCCATTGTTATGTGTTTTATTATGAAACCATTTGGTGTCTTATACATAATTTTATCTGTACATTTTAAGTTCATTGTGTTCTGTAAACATCTAAAGCTCCGATCGAATGCCGTGGAATGCACGTGCATGCGTCTGGAACCGTCCGCATCCGACCGGCTGCCGAGGGGTGCGCGAGGGTTCCGGCACCGTCGGCATCCGGTCGGGGGCGTGCGGGAGCCCCCTACGTTACTGCCCGAGCTCGTTGCTGCAGATCAAGAACATCGAGCGCTCGTGAACGCGAGGAGAATCGCGAACTTGCAACGCTTCGCGAAGCACCACCGGCCGCTTCCATACTCGGAACGTAACGACGCACGGCGTCAGGTGTGACTCCGAGTTTATTTTTTTAAACCCAGTCTGCCAAGTGCTTCGGTATTTGTAAGTCGGTAGCATAAAGTTATCGCAATATTGTCCAGGGCAGTGACGGGTGCAAACTGTTATAAATTCAAAGTAATAATTGAACGTAGGAATTAAAGTTAGCTAAATCACTTGGTTTTTTAACATTTCACCATTACAGTAACTATTTCTATGATTAACTTGTAACCAAATATTTAGGATCTATACTAAATAGTTCAATCTTACGCCCCACCAAATAAGACATTTCAACATTAACTGGTGTAAGCTTTGACTAGACTATAAAATAAATTATGATACGTTTTGTTGATAATTTGCGCACCTGCCCGTGTTCTGGACTTTATAAGCATGTTATGATCTCATTGTAGATAAATAGAGACGATCTCATCGTAGACAGAGTAGTTACGATCATCGATTGATAAGTTGTACATGCGTCGTGGTGATTTCAGACTTAGGTCTAGGGTTCCACACGGGGTTTCACGTTCCTAGACGTTCGTCTTGAAATCATAGAAATCCATAAGCCATATACTTTCGGATCATTACAAAGTTACATCGCACGTTTATTCACAAATTCGCATTTTATACCGAATTCTGTATGAAACTGAATGATCACAACAGGAAACATTTATTTAGATTATAACAATTAGGTTTGCATATTCATAGATTCATCCACCCTACTAGGCTCTGCTGGGATTGAACTGTCAGTTGACTGACTCGCAAACTGACCACGTTCCTGGACCCCCATTAGTTATACAAGCCATCAATCAACCCTATTCAGTATTCGAACAATGACGTAAGGATTATACATGCAGATCATCTTTGCAAGTATTTTGATGATAGTCTAGCAATGATAATAATGTAAAATAGTTGTTATGTAAATGTTGAAAACGGTTGTAGGTCGTATTTATTTACGATCGATGGCTTTGTAAAATGTCACGCGCGTAGGTACTGCGGCCTATTCGTTGGATGACTCCCAGGACAAACTGTTATTGGGTGAGCTTATTGCTAATTTATGTTCACAACCAGGTTTAATACATAGTATTACGTCATTGACACTCTTCATTTTCTTCTTCGAGCACCACTATTACGTGTTTGGACAGCACGTACCATCGACCAGCATTACGGCATGTCGACAGTGTGTTGTCAGTGTCTGCTTTTAGTGTTAGAAAATATTGCACTGTTTGATGTGTTACGTGTCGTTTTTTCCATGTAGTTACTGAGTGGAATAACATTGTAATAATTTCTTAATTCAGGTCCCGGATTGAGGTAACAGTTTTGTTATATGCGTGCTTGTAAATGACATTGGTGTACAAACGGTATAATCAAAATTTATGCTCAGGTTGGCTGCCCTCGCCGACCCCATTCGGATGGTAACCCGTTGAAGTATATCAGAAACATTTAGAGCCCTGAAATTAAAACAATTTGTATTCTACCCATAAATAAATTTATTTTTTTATTTACATATTACAAAGCTCAGTCCAAACTCGTGACCAGAGCTGTCATTATCATACTATGATTAACACTCCATAAAATGTTCTCAGGATATCGTAAATGACCGCGGCGGAGGCGGTGAGGGTGCTGAGGCTTGCGATGCTGATAACGAAGCTCCAAATGTGAGTACATTTAATACAATCCTTTGCTCGGGGTTCACTCCGATCCTAGGTGAAGTCGTTCGTTAACAATATTTATCAATGTCTTTGATCAATCAAATCTGAAGCAATTAATGCGTGAATGAGTAAAAAACATACAAAAAAAATTACAAGAGTTTTCTACAAACGATTTCCCCTAGGCTTTGATTGAACTTTAACGTCTACTCTGTAGGTTTTCATGAAACCATTATTGACTGAGTAGATTATTATTAAATATTGACTTTGACACGCGTTGTAGTTTGAGTGGGAATTGATCTAAATCTTAGTGACTTATAGTGTGACGATAACACCATTGTAGGTGATATTGATGGATTTGTTGAATTAAGACTTGAAAGCTTGTTGATAACAGAAAAACAAGAAAATAAAATAACTGGGCCCATGCAATTAAAAAAAAAGACCCACGTGCGCCAAACACTTTTTCAGACCTAATATCATGCGTAAAAAGCCCACGTTAGCAACTAATTCGAAGTTAAAAATAACCCTTATTGGCGCAATCGAGCTTAAAAATGTTAATAAACGATCAGGTCAACTCCGTAGTAATAAATCAAAACGGATGTATCGCCATACATTAAACCCACGTGAGGAACTAAAATAGTCATATAGATATGAACAAGCTCATCATTATGCGTCATGAGAAACTTCAAAATAGCTTCGTTTGGACACGTACCGCAATATAATTTAATGAATCCTGTTAGTCACCAGTTTGTAATTTTATTATCCTTGGTCTGATCTCGTTGTGTTCTGATATGATATGTGTAGGTGCTTTTACATGTTGTTTATTAAGCCCATTAAAAAGGATTTCGCTGCGTATTCTCTAACTGAAATTAAGGGGAAGGCGGGCTGAAAGATTTTTGAAAATTAGGTATTAAAAAAAACGAGTGCTCGGTGTTCAAAATGGTTGAGCTAGGTGGTGCTGATCCATGCTCGTGAACGAGTGCTGTCAGTTGGGATTGGTCATCTCTTAACTGCTATGGCTTACATATTTATTATATTATTATTTACAACTGTTTTTTATTTATCTTCATTGTTTTCACATGTAGAATCCACAAGAATATTGTAACCAGGATTTTGTAAAAACCTAATTTAAAAGAGTGCCGTGGAGTTTCTTGCTCTTTCTTCTCCATGAGGCCTACCTCCGTTTTGGAACGAGCAACTAGCTTCATCTTTCGGAGTAACCGACTGTCTCCTTGACAATTCAAAAGTGCCTGTAAATGATCTAATTAAAATAAATGTTTTGACTTGACTTGACTTGACTAAATAGCCTAAGTTAGTCGTAATTCGGTGTTTGGCTAGCGCCTTCTCCTATATTGAACCAATATAAAAGATGTTTCGTAAATTGTACAAGTAGGTTAACTGTGTCCCTATGTTTTTCTTTTTTTCATTAATAATTTTCTTTGTACACTAAGCTTCTGTTAACAGCGGTATAATTTATTATGCAATTTGAGCATTGTTTGTGGGTAAATCATTAAAAAGGAAAAATAGGGAAATCATTGCTTTAAAGTCATAAACCTGAAAAAAAACAGGCTATAACGTTTCTACGTAGAAAAGTCCACTTGTCAGTGGATGACGAAATGGTATGACAATATTTGCTTTTCCTTTTTAACGAATAAGATCTTTAGAAAGATCCGAGTTTTATGAAACAGAAAGGCGACATCTTGAATGAGTCTTGGGTTTGCTAATGACTGTTCCCAATATTCTTAAAAATGGGCCCGGTACTTAAAAGTTATCTAAAAGCAAAAATATTCATGTTTTGTTCGACGGTCGTTGACCGGGAACCACCTGTCAACGTCAAAAACGTAGACACATTTAGCTTTTTAGCACTTCCACGCAGTGTATTGTATGATATACTTCGGCCATTAATCAATCACCCCTGATGCTACTTGCATCCGAAACCTCTTTATACGCGTTGTCAGATCAAGGTCAAATAATTATATACATTGACGTCTTTACTCGTTACTCTAATCAACCTTAAGTATGTGAGACGAGCAATGAGTGTGTTTCTTTCCAAGCGGTCAGAGCTGCTGCCAGCGCTAGAAAAATTATGACTTTGTTGTTTGCAATAAGTCATACAGTCACACCGCCCTAGGCTTGTTTTTTGTCATATTGATATAAGAATTTTAATAATATTGTATATTCTTTTGATATTTTTGAAGAGATAAAATGAAAAATTGAGCTTTTTAAAACATGAAAACATATTCGCGATTAAATATTTTAAGCACGGAAAATTACGTGACGTGCCAGCCATGGTCCAAATGCAATTATAGATTCATAGTAGTTTATCTACCCAATCCATCTAACATCAAAATGTCAAAATAGTATTCTGTTCACACAGGTCTTGGCGCTCATAGCCATGTTTCGTAATCACCTAATCCTTAATAATTACTACAGTACACAAATGTCGTGTGTTATTTTTTATTGGGTCATTTGACCTCTGAATGTTGGACTGTTAAGACACCTGTTGACGTATTTATTCAAAAAAAAAGATTGCTAAAATGACGCTGTAAATCTGTTAGTGAAGTGAAACATTAAAAAGATAAAAGAATTGGATTAGTGACGTGTATCTGACTTATGATAATATGGCGCTGGTGCATGTCATGTTTACAAAATAATCAAATTACGCTACTATGCGAACCCCAGTAACGGATAGTAACAGAGGGCTAAAATTATATTGTAGCTAACCGTGATTGTTAAGATCTAAGAGCAGTGACATATTGAAGCCATGACAGCAAACAATTAAAATACTATTGTTACATATTGAACTATCAAAACGTGACAGTAAAAAAATGTCCCAGTCACACCTTTAGGTCGTGATTTATAATGACACTATAACATACGACTTGTTTAATAATATTCATTACTCTATTATGCTTCTTTCACCGTGTTTAGTCACTCATATTAATAATTATTCTAATCATTTATTTTTCTTTCATTCGATGGCTTCGTTTAACCGCTTTGCTTACAAGCCAAAAAAAAACAGGGTTCGCTTATAACATAGCACGATCCTGAATACTGAGGACCCATACGGCTCGAAGTCCAGACATGTTGTAATTAGGTCGTACCACGTAAGCCAAAAAAGTAGTAAGATGCACTAATTATCACATCATTGTGTCATTAGGCCTGCAAGAGTCCCCGTGACACTCATTATAGTTTACTGACACCTGTTTGTGTTGTATTTAGCTGAACAAGTCTTAAAATGCTGCGTTGAGTGAGTAGTTGTTGAGAACGTTATACATAGAACAGAAGATCTCTCAATGGGACGTATAATTTCGTCGTGGTTCTGTTCTTGTGGCGGAAGCTATTCTCTGAAATAAACCATGAGTCAATTGTAAGCTTCTGACTAATAGATTTACTCAGTATACGTAGGTACAGTTTTCCAAGTGTAGGTAGGTATATTGCGTTCAGTATATCATTTATAACTACACAACATAGTAAGCTTTATTAATTTACGATGCGTAAATGTGGTACAAGGATTACGATTCCCAGATTTTTATATAACATCATCTAAAGTCCGACGAAAAATATTAGCAGTCTAATTTAAATAATTGACAGGAAACACGACGGTGATTTTCAAAATAAATTGCTTCTTGGACTCGCAAAAAAAGTGCACAAAATACGCATCACTCGTATTTATTAAAATACAAAAATATTTTAATATATATGGATACGCGGATATCGCAGCGTCATCTTAGCGGCGTTCACCTCGCTGGTTGACGTCATCGAACAATAGGTGCGGGATATTTCTGGATGTTATATCGTAACTCGTATTCGTCAAATGCTATGAACTCAGCTGGTCCATATGATTTATATCGATCGTTTAAATTCGAGCAAATCTATTTTTGGGAGTTTTATTTCTTGTAAGCTATTCGATATGTTTGAACTGATAATTTTCTCCACTGAAACGTTTGATATTTGTATTGGAACGGGTTTTTAGGACGAGTAATGCCGTTGCTATGGCACATAATTAATTATGTGATCATGGCAAATGTTATCTATAATGTTCATTTCGGTGGTTTAATTTGATCCATAGCTGATAGATCACGTGAGATACAAAAATAAATGTGTACTACTCTTTCAAGAGGCACAAACTGCTCAAGTATAAAAGCTTTTCTCAATAACAGTTCTTTGATCTGAGAATTATTTTAAATAGAGTGGTACGAAAAATACCACTAATAATTTTAGATTTTTAAAATTAAGTTCTGTTACTATTTCTTCTTAAAATCACTACAAATACATGTCGTAGGCAGTCCACTATCTTAAGTATGTAGCTTCGGAGTAATAACTTCTTGGTATTTCGCTCTTCGCATACCAAAAAGAGCCTTACATTTTTGATGAAAATTTTATAATGAATCCTGGTAATCTTGAGTGTGAATTGCCAACTTTTATGAAACCAATGATCACAAATGCAAATCAAGATGGTTTTAGTTACACTTTTGTGGTTTCTTATTCCTAATACTAACCTATTTTGGAAAGATTTAAATTTTGTCATGTAACAATGTTCATGTTTTATAGTAGCAAAGCTTCATTCAAAATTCAAAACAAAATCTTCATTTATCCATATACCTTTATTTCTAAATTATTGCACCTACCCAAAGGTAGACAGGACCCATTCTTGTTAAGGTATAATTCGCCTCTCGAGAAAAACACAAAGTACACATTTCATGTTCGATGACTCTGTATCCACTTTCGTAACCGTAATGCACTTATCATTGCATAAAACCTAATAGTAAATAATCCATTATGTTTTGGCACGATAGTTAGAATTCTATTTCTCTAGACTGATTACCACTCTGTCTTGATTGTGCTTGTCAAATAAGAAGTATTAGATAATTCTATCGTGCTATTCCATTATACATTAGATAGTAACGTGGGTGGCGCGGGAAATTAATAGGAATAGCAAGTGCAGATACGATTTGATTTACGTGTTTGTTATTTTTGTTGTTGATGTCGTTGTTGTAGGTAAGCCTCTTAATGTACAGTCGCCGTCACATCAGATTGTTGTAAAACATTACAATATTGCAACCGCATAAGATGCCGCAGTGTTTACTTTAATGCGCTGTTGTATGTGATAGTGTGTACAATGCATCATACCTTCCTCGTAAGAAGCTTTTCTGACATGTACAGATAGGAAAAGCTCCATACGGCCTACAAGAAAAGCTTCTTATCCACCACGCCAGCGCTGATGTATAATTCTAACACCTAGAAACTGAAAAGTTGAAGTGATTTATTGTTGAAAATACATGACATAACATCACGCCTGTAATCCCCGAAGGGTTAGGCAGAGGCGTACCCATTAGCCACATTTCGCCAGTTATGTTTTTAGTCCCATGTAATAGGGGGCGAGCCTATTGCCATCAACCGGGCACAAATCCAGACTCCGAGGCTGCTACTGAGAAATTCCTGATGGAAAAACCCAATAACACTGCCCGACCTGGGAATTGAACCCAAGACCTCATGCACAGCAGTCGCGTTGAAAATACGTAACTTTGTTATGCGATTCCAAGGTATTTTTGCGGGAAATGAAGGCGTTGGCAGTATATAAATACACAAATTCAACGCAGACCTAAATATCCAGTTGTAAACAAAGTTCTCCACACCGATCTCAATTCTCATTTCATCGGTCTCAATAGCCAGATTTTCACATTTATTGGAACTGAAATTTTCACGAGTAGTCTTACATTTCAATCAACGTAAGATAAAACCTCTGATTGTCCAAAATTTGATTGATATTCGTTGAGATATACCTGCATATTGTCATGTGTGATATTGTGGTATTAGTAAATCTAACATTGTATTTAATTCTCGTGTCGCAGAGTTCGTTACCAAACTCCTCCGAAACGGCTTAACCGATTTTTATAAAATTTGTGTGCATATCGGTTAGGTGTGAGAAAATAAGCCAAAATCTATAAAAAAAAAATATATATATATCGCGGTTCCTCTATCAAAAATATATGTATAACTCAGATAACTTGAGAAACAAACAGCGAATAGGGCCAGTGCAGTTGTAATCCTCCTAAAAAATTCAACTCATTATAAAGAGCAACCTCGTCTTGTACCCAATCAAACTTCTATTGCGTGATAAAAGTGTTAGTTTTCTTACGTATTAAACGGAAGTGAAATGATGTCAATGTTATATGTGAATGTCACACCTATTTTTAAAGCAATCTTTCATTTCTGTTCTTGAAAATCTTATGGGTTGTTAACATGCAATGGTAATATTGTTAACTTAGTGGTTTCAAACACGACTTTTTAGAACAAGGCGTCTATATGTCGAAATTAATCAGACTCAAAGGATAAATAATCCATATTCTTTGGGTAGTGTACGAAAACAAAATGTAACCAGTTGGATCACCATTAGCTTTGTCTGTTTAGTGCAGAGTGATATAGTGATAAACCTATAAGAAATGTCGGTCCCCCGCCAATGTGCGCTTCCCACAATGATTCACTTGCTAATGTTGTGAGTGACACTGCGTTATTTACGAGCTCATGTGCAAGGTTGGTGAAATACGACCATTTTAAAAGGGACGCAGTTTTGGCAACTCATTTTCAACGTCACCGACTCTAAACATGTGTTTTCTGCAAAATGTATTTGCTGCGGTGAAAGGTTCGTGCGTCAAGGGATGTTAATGTTCTGTTTCGCCTTGGGAAATTTATGATTTGGGAATTTTCCATGCCAGCAGACTAAGTAATTTCAGCTGTCATTCAGACAATTTCCTGATAGTAAATGTTATGTTTGTCTTGCAATGTAACGCGCACGAGGCGTTTAATATCTATACTTTTAACTTTAAAATAAGAATTTGCGCATGAGTGGGTTTTGCCGAAATATTTGTTACGTATAGGTAAAATATGGCCGTAATTTTCGTTTTAAATATTGTTAATGCAATCATCACCACATGTAAAAAAGAGTGGTAGCTACGCTACTACAGATTTCAATTGTATAATCTAACATTCGTAAGTAATCTTAGGTCTCAGTTCTAATTACAGAATTCACGATAAAAACGTCTTGTAGAAGATAACTCGACAGGTTGTCACTGCATCCTAGTCGCACTGTCTTCGAGTGATAGATTGCGATACCGATTTTTGAAAGATCTTTATTATTGATATCTTCATGTAATCTACGATAACTGTGCTTGCTTCGGCGCCAGTCTGCCTTTTGAGTTCAGTGTCAACGGAGACATGGCCCTGTATATCTAGTTAGTAGAGAAAGTGACGACGTTTTACACGATTTTTAAGTGCAAAATATATAGAACGGAATAGGGCGCGCGTGTGATTTACGAATAATGAAGAAAATAATTCTCTGATCGATTTATTCGGAAGCAATCTAAAAGCTTATACAGCAAAAGTTTTAGTAAAGCTCATTGTAAAAAATAACCCCGAGCGACTGCATAAAAAGCAACAAAAATATCTTTTTTAAGCAATTTGGTGCATTTCTTTATAGTACATTCAGCCGGTTGGATGCTACGAAAGAGTTGGATAAAAATCCGCCAACAAACTGCCGAAAAATGCTAAAAGAGGCGATGTTATTTTCCCAATACTTTCAAATCAAACCATACGTCGTATAGTTTATTGCCTTTCAGTGCCAAATGTGTCGACCATTGAGTGAAGTCTTAAGCGAACCGTATATCTTTCGTGATTCTAGTTAGGTTGACGTGACCATTTCAAAGTTATCTCCATTAGCCGAGATTCCCCTTGACCACAATTCTTTGTTGCCAAACGATCTATCACCGAATGCTAGAGCTGAGACACTTCATTACAAAAACCATTACCTACTGACACTTCTAAACTAATACAAGATTCTGTGTGTACAATCTTGTCTATAACATTTTCGTCATTCAGGAAGTTAATTTGAAGCACGTAAAAAGTAATATATTATTTACGTCTCGTGCTCCACAATAAATATCCAGGTTTTTGTGGACAACATGCCAAGAACTGGCATAATTCCAACATCGCTATGAACGACACATAAATTGCGTTTGAGTGGTCACTACTCAACCACGTTTACTGATTTTGTAAACATTGTTATTTATCTACCTATGACGTTTGTTTCGTGTATGTTTTGTCATTTATCGACTTTTTATAACGAGACAGTTAAAGGCGTCAAAGTTATTGGGTTACAGTTAGTGTTCAAGTGTGATTTGCCGATTTATTAAATGAAAATCGTATTGCGCAATTGTTTGTTGAAAGATAAGGCTGTGAAACACAAACAACACAAATGTTAAATTCAACTTAGCTTCGCTACTGATCTAAATGTTATAGTTTAAAGCGTGAAGGGAATTCGAGTGAAGTTGAAACAGCATTTCCTGCAAATGTGGCTAACATGCATCACTAAGGAAGCAAACAATAAACCGAATTGAATTCCTTGAAATACTAAAAGGAATTAAATGTTTATGAACGATTACTAAAATGCGTTAAAATGTTAGCGTAACAATTCATTGCAGGGTAGGATTTGCTGGCATTCATTACTTGTCAGTCAACTGTCTGAGATACAACTTGATACCTTTATCCCCAATTTTGTTATTCAATGTTTTGACAGCTTGTGATAAGAATGGTGGAAAGATTGAAGGTATTTATTGCTGACATTTATTTTGTCTGCATAGTTAGCAGTTGAAGGGTTAAATTTATTCTGCTTAATTCTAGGAATACAGCAAAAAGGGCCCATGGGAATCCAATCACTATAAACTTTGTTCGACTTGAGACTGAGAGGTATTTTTGGTATAATTGCATTCGGCTTGTACGTGTAAATCGTACCCTTGACACGATACTTTGCATTGGAAACTCCAAGAATTAGCCACGGCGTCATTCCTATAATGTTTTCATTAGTCAAGTGCTAAAACGCTAATTTTATGGTTCACGAACAATTTATAACTACTTTGTCAATGTCCATAATGTAGGACAGACATCGTGTCGTATGCGTAGCGTCTATCGCCCACGTGGAACGCGGAGTTAGCAGTCGAGTTTCCCCGAGTCAGTTTAGAAATATATTTTGGTGTAAATGACGAAATTTTGAAAAACGATTTGGCCCCTTCTGCTTGACTTCACTGTGGAAAATAGAATTAGGCCACAAGATCATTGAGTTTACCACATTATTGTAGGTTTTCTAAGAATTATGTTCATTTTGTAATCTTAGGGAAATTCGAACGGTCGGTGATAAAAGCTATACAAGATTTAGATCTCCTTGCGGTTGATTATATCGCTGAATACGAGTGGTTCATAATTTTAGTCAAATGTTTAGATAGTTCCCAACAGGATAGTATTTGGGTCATCGCTTTCGGAATCCGACACGCGTAAACTTGAAAATAGAATTTATATATAGCATAATACGAAGACCAGAAACTGATGCTTGTTTCATAAACGATGCGGCAGCTATTAGAACGGCAGTGTTCCCAGTTTACGATGCACCCACTTCTCTACACCTGCAGGGCATATTCGTGTTTAGTGTAACATGTAATGTTTATAGGAGCTGTGGGCTTATTTTTAGCATGTGCGTTGTGTACCTGTACGATCAGGGCGGAGGCGCGAGTTGGCCGCGAGTGGCCTTCGATCAGCGCACTAATTATGAAGTAAACCGTCGACTGATTGATGAGGCGTCGCCGATAATAATAGAGGGCTGTAATCTCTATTTGCGTAGCGACGTCCTTGCGGTACGTCGGGTTCGGGCCACGCGCCACCGGCCGGCGCTCCCTGCGCGACGCCGTTATATTTACAGGTGATGGTCTGCATCTGTCTCACGTGTCCGTTGGATATCGCCCTCTCGTCTGAACATGCCAGTGCGTCACCAGCGTCACACGCGCGCAATCCTGCCGCCCGCAACGTGGGCTCACACAATATTTTCACATCACGTAGAATAAAACTCGGGGATCGGTCAGTGTGTTTACGTAGCGCGCGGCGTTCGCCCGCCGATTGTTCTAACTAGTCGCTCGCGGTGAAATGTGCAAAAATGAGTCGTAAACAAGATAGGTACACTTCTAGGCCGCGAAGCCTTACTTCGCATTACAGCTCGTCTCCCAGTATGCTAGGAACGATGCTTGGCAGTCAATACAGTCCTTACTCTAACAATTATTCCAACTACAGTTCTAGCGCGTACAGGAACTACAATCCTTACAGTGCGGGTCTAGGACGGCCGTCGTCTAATCTCGGTATATACGGCGGTACGAGTTCAGGGTATGGGGGTGTGTACTTAAGTGGTTCATCTTTGGGATCGTTGAATTTGATGACGCCTGTGTTGAAAAAGTTAGACAAAAGATTGTTGGCGAGCAAAAAAGACTTTAAGCCTAAGCCTGTGCCGCTGGCGAAGGTCCAGGAACCCACCGAGGCACCAGGGAATGTGCCGGCGGTGCTGGCAGCACCTGAGGTCGCAGATGTCCCGCCTGTGAGGCCGGAGCGCAAGTCCCGTGCGAACAAAGCTAGCAACTTGGACAAGGAGCGCTCTCGCTCGCTCAGCTCCTTAGAGACGTCAGGAGCACTCGGCTCCCGCTCTCTCAGCTTGAATTCCCTTGCTTCAGATGGATATTGTGTACGTAAAGACCTGCAATACATACATTCTGGTGTTTCGATGATTAAATATAAACAGAACAATCCTTTAAATATTCGACGAACTGCTTTGTTTGTTTACATATTACAGTCAAAACATTGATTTCAAATAAACCATTTACTTTTGAATTGTCAAGTCTGATTCGTCAATAATCGAATCACGAGTAGGTACCTAAATAAAAGATCGATACCAGTAGGTCCTTTTTTGTTTATTATTTAAATCCGCCTAGTAGAGAATCGAGAAGAATATAATGAATATAATATAAGAATATTATATATTTAATGTTAATATTTTTTTTTATTCTTATCGTATATATTTATTATTACAGAAAAAGTATATTTATGTCAGTCCTTGGAGTCATGACGTAGAAACGTCCGGCTTGCTGTTACAATCAGTTTATAGTTATTTTAGAGACCTCTTAATAATAACCAGAAGTTCATAAATTTTGATTTTGGTTTTTAAATATTAAAACAAATGTTACGATAGGTTGAACGTTATGTTTCGAAACACTGTTTAATGACTGATCCATTTTAGATATCGAAACCAGACGAAAACATTTATTTATTGTGCTCTTACAGGACAATGTTAAATCCTAGGGAAATATCTTAAAAACATAGACATTTGAATAATGTTTAGGGACTGACTAATTCTGGTGCTTAAAAATTCAAAAAATATTTTGCAATGTTTCGACCCCTAGCAGAACAAAACATTTTTTTGAAACACACTAAACTTCTCTTCTAGGAAAAAATATGAACGTACACCAGAGTTGCGATCTCGGGAAATCTAAAAGAAGAAAAGCGATAAATTATCTTATTGTTTTCTCAAAGCGTGTTGTGGAAAGTATCTAAGCTCATGTGAACGCGATCAAGAACAATCACGTAGTTTTTACAGCTTTGGTGTTAGTTCATCATTTCTATTTAAAGTAGATTCGTTTTTAGTTACTATTTCTTACGAATAACACTGCGCTTGCGTTCTTTTATTAAAAATATCGAATTAATTCTATTCGTTTGAAGTTTTCGCCTGTGTTACCGACGTTTAATGTTTATTGCACGTTTTATTGATAGTTATCTGAAATAATACCATGATTCAGCAATAGTTATTAAATATCATTAGAAGCTTTTGTTACAAGCTTTCAAAGAACAATTTAATTAATCCATGAAAGATTGCTGTTTTATTACCTTAAATCATTCAATTATGGAATCTACTCTTTTTAATAGACTTTTATCAAAACCTACTCATAGCAAAAACTACTCGCTGTCTAAAAATCAAAAGTAACAATCAGTTTAGTGATACTGCTACACTATAACATACTAAAATATTACCTTGTATCATTCCAGTCTGGTAGCGAGCGCACAGAAGAGAGCGAGGATAAGGATTACAAGGCGCTGTACGAGGCGTCCCAGAGCGAAGTGAGGCGCTTGCGCGCCTTGCTCAGCACCTCCGAGCAACAGTTGCGCGATGCACACGCAACTATAACAAGGCTAACAGTGGTGGTACGATCATATTTAGTAGCTATGTGTGGTAGCACTAGGCTTTTCATGTAATTTTATTTAAAATTTTATTGCCTTTGGTTTTTTTTACTTTTCTTTTTTCGTAGTCAATCGAAAAAGAAAACTAGGCTGTTGTAGCCTCGAGCTGTTGCCGCCGATGTCTTTGTCCCGAGACAATGACCGTAAAGATTTTCAAATGTATTATTGCACAAGTGTCAATGAAACAGATATTTATGTTTGACAGTTGATGCTCAAGCTTCACAATTTGTTGGCCGTTATAAAACACTTCCTGTACTAATATTCCATTTTCTGTGTTCATGCAATCATTTATGAAGATTTTCAAGTATGCAAAAACGCGAGGCGGTCGTGCGATTCTGCTGTTGGTTAACGCAGTTATATTGCACTGTGGCACATTATTACTCTATTGAGCCATCAACATTTACTTTTTCCCGGTTATCATCATTATCCAGGTCCTATAAACAGCGTAGGACATACGACAGGAACAATCCATCTGATAAGATTCCTCTCTGAAGCTTTTTGTTGGATCTAAGAATAGTTTCCTCGTGGTTTCAGTAATGTCATATGTTTATTCCACAAGTTACTATACGATCCTTAGTCTTTATAGTAACTTGTGGAATCATCATTTAAAACTATATATTTTGTGCTTACAACTGCTATGTTTAAAATGTAGCGAACATTTGTATACCTATGCCTATGCAAACGTTAAACAGATTTGTTTTGCAGGTGCAAATTATTGATAAATGTATCCTTTTTAGCGTCTACCAGAACAATTGCTCGCGTATCTTTTTGTTTGACTTATCATGAAATTCATCTCGACAGCATCTTAAAGATAAATAATCTTTAAGATGTTGTCGAGGGTTCAGTCTCGCGTGCGTAGTTATTGAATTTTCAGGCGATGATAAGATTTCATCAACTTGCACGATGAACACATATACTCTTGATCCTCCTATACCTACCCTTTTGGAAAACATTGTGAACCCAGAAACTGACACATTATTATTGTGACTATTAATATTTCAAACGTGTGTTCACCTTCACCGTGACTACAGCTACGTGTTTTCCAACGTAATTAGCACGACTATTTTAGATAGTTTGACTAATTCCCACCTACGGCACAACACTAATTATTTGCAAAGACAGCTGACAGATTGGTGCGAGTTCTCAACTTTACCATTTATATTAATGGGAGCTTGTATGCTATGCTGTACTGCATTTGCAAAGCGACAGTTAGTACAGAGTTATATTATTTTTTATTTTTTTTTATAACTTTTGATTTCACTTTATGTTAATTTATGTTTTGTGACGTGTCGAAAACATTATGTATTGTATAACCGAATAGGTGTTTCCAATTATATTTCTCCTTCCTTGCAGAATCAAAATTCGACGTCCGAGTCCGATAAAAGAGAAAAAAGGGCTGTGGAAAGGAAATTATCTGAAATGGAGGAAGAGCTAAAGGTAACTTTGGAATCATTTTTAAATAATGATCAAAGCGGACACATACACAACACATTATGTATAATTATATGCAAAAATTAGTTGGTTTAAAATTATAGCGTAACCGTTAGCTTTTCAAGTTTGAATTAAACCAAAATGGCGGACGTCAAGATAGCTGCTGCCGCCAAAAAAGAAAAACGGAAATAATAAAATTGACTTGTTGGTGTTCGTTTTATAGCAATTGCAAAAACTAAAAGCCGAGAACGAAAGGCTGAGGGCAGAGAATCGTGCCCTTACGCGGGTCGTGAGCAAATTGACCAACTCTGCCGCCAAATAGGTAAATGTGTATGTTAATTGAGCGCTCAGCTCAGTGGCGACACCGTGCGGCTTGCGCCGGAACTAAACCGATCGTCGCTCTCGCTTACACGTTGATATATTCACATTTTTCTCACACAGAAATACTATTGATATTTTCGCTAGGCAATCTTACACGTCCCCCTTTTACCATAGTCGATTATTTTTGAATGCCATCACTTGAAGTTTATAATTTTAGCGACAAAAGCAATTTGTTTTAAAATACATACGCTTTGGCATATTATTTTATATACTACCTACCACACTACTTACACAAAGGTAAAATGAGAACGTGTCTGATCTAACTTGCATATTATTCGGAGTGACATTTTCAATTTACTCACTTTTTTTACAAGATTTTTTTTTTTACATAATACACAATGTTTGGCTTTTTAACTAAACTGAAAAAGAGAAACCGAGTGCTATTAGAAAAAGTGTATTTGAAAAAATAACTAAATTCTTCAAAAGAGCAAGATTAGTTTTTTTTTGTAACTAAAACTGTAGATAAGCCTAAAAGGTCGGAATTAACGAACGTTCATTAGCACGTGCTTTGGCTTAGCATTATTCCTATCACTGGCGGACAACTATCAAACTACAAGTGCAGAATAAACCCGGATAAAAATGCGTGAGGGGCACCTATTAAATACATTGTTTGAATCAAATTATAAGGGACCATTAAAACAAGTCCCTATCGAACTACACTATCTATCCCACTCATGACACAGGCGTGTGAGCGAGACGGCACGATAGCCAGAGCACAGTCGCGCAGCGTCGCGTATTTGTCGAGCCCCCGCCCCACTATGATTAACAGTGTGTTATGGCGAGCATGCTTTGGTACATGTCTAACTTGCGTGCGGAAGTCGTGGCGCGTGTATTGGGTCCATGTTACGAGCACGTGACGTCATAATAATGTGTACGCGTAGCATTATCGGGTGTAACTAAACTGCCGTCAATCGACATAAATATAGACCAGTCTATTGTAATATATAAGGATTCATATAGTCTCAGACATTGACCGTGTAAGAAAAACTTTTATCCTGTGCCCTTTTTTCCTGTTGGCCAATATTCCACAGACGTTTCTTGTATGACCGTTATTAACCTAACGTTTTTCGTATGACCGAATTTAGACCAACGTTTTAGTATGACAGTTTTATATCAGATTAATCGTGTATTGAAAGCCATGTTTGTTTTGTTCTCAGCTACATTTTACCTAGTGCTTTATGCGGTCTCTGCGGTACAAGAGGTCGCTGGACTACGACAAATCATGCATATTTGTGGAATTAAACCCAACACGTTATTTGTACACTCAATAAAAGTGTACAAATAATGTGGGTATTTGTGCTCGTTTGCTTGTAATGGTAAAAAAACATTAATTACCTTTACAATGTCAATGAAAATTATCTGCGTAGAGTTATTTATTTTATATAGCTTATCAAATACTAAATGAAATTGACTAGTTCGTGTCTTTGATTGACCGCAGTTTTAAATTCACCTTTACAAAAACGTAAACTGACCAACGGTGACTGTCGTCACTAAGTCATCTACGTAATGGTAACGTTTCGCGTCCGCATTGTTTACGTTACGTGTGCGTAATATATACGTACACGCGCCTTCATCCATTGTGTTTTATCAGAAGTTCTATCAACTAATTAAGTCATTTTTTTATTTACATGATAATTATAATAGAAAACGACCGTTGAGACAAAAATGTACCCTATCAATGGGCTTTATATGGTTTCTTTCACTGTTATTCGATGTATTTTGCTGTCATGATGTCAAATACTTATCGTAATATTTCTACAGACATTATAAATACTCTATTGTTAATAATGAATTGTCGACCGCAACATCGCATACCATTGGGTAAGACGGTGGTTAGAAGTCCATGGAATATATTAAAGTTATATAATTTTGACGTATACGTCTTATCGAAATGATAAACTATGTAACGTAGCAGGAAAACGATTGAGGTTTTTGTTTTTCCTCTTTGAACAGCAACCGAATTAGTAATATTTTAGGGCAGTATCAAAATTCTTGAAAGTCTGAATAAAACACAATGTGAACCGTTGGCTAGCGTGTGTTGCATGACCTGTGATGCAAGGAATATACATTACATGTATTGTATTCGTCAGTGAAACATTTACAGTAATTCCATATTATGTCATGCACTGGGTTAAGTTAAAAAAAAATTAGGATCTACTACCAACCGGCAGTTCTTCAATGCTCTCAACTTAAATTCAGTTTCGCCTCAAACGGAATGTCATTAGAGTACAAATTAGCAACGTAATTATCGGCAGCGCCAAATAAGCCCTCAGTTACAAAAAGGTGCAGCATATGACATCAAAGGCTTTATAACTATAAGGTTTGAACGACCCTAACATCCACAGTGTTGCGCACTTGTAAATATGTGATAATAGCTTTTAGTACAATAATTGTCATGTAATTAGGTAATGTACGCCTCAAGCCCCATGTTCGATGTCATGAATTGACTTGTAAAGAAATACCAAAAAATTAAGCTCCCAAAAATTTTGCAGCAAAGTCAGGACAGACCCAAAAACGAAGGTCATGATATAAATTCACATTTTCGATAACTTTCTGCCAAAAATACAGATCAAATCTATATTAATCATGTATTGAACCTGTTACATTTGTTAGAAACATGAGTGTGGGGCTTGATGCGAATATTGATTATTTGAATTATAACTATATTGAACTGTTTTCGTATACGCGATGCGTAACACACACTGTACCGTCATTTCCAAAAACATTGGAACGGTATACATACACTTGTGTGCGTTTCTGACGTAATACGACGGTAGGTTTTAGGTAACAGAATGGTTTCATTTCACAAACGCATCGTGTGTACACCATTACATAAGTTCAATTTGTAATATAGTCCCCCGTTCCTGAGAGATTGTTTTTTATCAATATTGTGACTAAGGGATTGTCCATGAATCACGTGAGTCTCCAAAAAAAATAGGGAGGAATTTCAGAAAAAATACGAAATAACATAAACATTTTTTGTTGAACACGCGATTACTAAACCGAATTTTTAATATACTTTTGTGCCATAAAAGTACACATGATTTATGGTAGGGGATGATTCTAAAACCTCACCACGTATCACCAGTTTGAAGGGGGGGTTAAAAAAGTTACTGAAAACATCACGTTATTCATGTATGGCCCCTTATTACACAGCTGCTTTAAGTATACAGCTGTGTCGCTCCCAATGTTTTGCTCTGTTTATGCCATAAGATTGGTTGTGACTTGTGAGTCTCCCATGTTGTACCCCCGTTGTATCTTCGTATATACTGTTTGACAACTTTGTCTGCGTGTTCATTCAGAAAAATCGTATGAGATAATTCTAAAGTTTGTCTGTTCAAAACGAGTTCCCAAAAATGATGATACAAATTAATCAAAACTCATACAATTAAATGAATGAGAACGCAACCTTCTAACACATTACACCAACACTAGTATTTACTATATTTATTATACATAAATTATATTGACGTAACTTTTATAAACATCTACAGTATCAACAAACGCTGCAAGCTGAAAACCAGCGGCTGAAGGACGAGAACGGGGCCCTTATCCGGGTGATCAGCAAACTGTCCAAGTGAACGGGTCGCCGCCTCGCGTCTCGCGTCTCCTACAATCATTTAGTAGCATATTATAGTATAGCTCGCCAACTGTTGATCGGCAACACGTCCTTTATCGACGTGCTCTTTAGTCTGTTATTTCAAAGGTGTGTCCATAGACGGAGTGATTAAAATTCCGATGTATTCTTTGAAAGTGGATAAACCAGAGCTAATATGAAATAAATTTAATCCCGAACACTTGCCGTCAATGCTGACTTATTGAGTTATAGCGCTTTTTGAGCTTTTTTTTCCTCTGGTAGCAGTAGTTCGGCTGGTTAGTCCGGTTCACCTAACTTCTGAAACTTTGAGTTGCGATAGTTCGGTTCTGACAAAGCACCGAACTACTGACACATAAATATGTCCGATGGCGTTAACATTATTTCAAAGTTGACCAGTAAAAAACATTTGGAAAGAAGACATTGCCAAAAAGAATCAAGAAGTGTGTTGAAAGAGACGATTTGATAAGAGAAGCCCAGAGAACCCCACAAGTACAACTTGTGGGGTTTCTACAGAGATATTCTTATACAAAG
Organism: Hoplodrina ambigua; assembly: GCA_949774945.1. Lineage (NCBI taxonomy): Eukaryota > Metazoa > Arthropoda > Insecta > Lepidoptera > Noctuidae > Hoplodrina > Hoplodrina ambigua. The sequence continues at coordinate 6,182,706 of OX458963.1, forward strand.
TTGCTTTTTTTACGTGTTGAAAATAAAATTACGATATAGTTTGTTTACATATAGTTTTTTAGCCGAACTAAAGGAGTATATATTTAAGGGTCAGTAGTTCGGTGCTTTGTTAAAATCGAACTATCGCAACTAAAAGTTTCAGCAGTTCGGTCAACCGGACTAACCAACCGAACTACTGCTACTAAAGGTTTTTTTTATGTCTTTCGACCAAAAGTTGCAATTTGTAAAAACTTATTTAACTCGGGACGCAAATGGATGCCTTAAAACTGTGTTCTTTTTCATACACCTATAGAATGTGGGCTCTGCTGTACCATTTCAGAAGGCTAATGAAACAAGAATGTTTTACTGTAATTTGTACTTAGTGCCATACATTTATTTTGAATAATATGTTTCTAAAACAACGGTAGAATTAAGAAATTGACATAAAATAAACTTAAAGAAGCTTTATTTTTCAAAATGATGGGTTTTGTTTTTGGGAAGAATAATTTATCCATTGAATAGATTTTTACAATAATAGTCCAGTCAAAACAGATATTTACAAAATAAGCAACAAGCTTAAAATGTGTACGAATGTTGAAAACACCATTAGGGGAAAGTGGTTACCCTTCGTACGCGGGGCACATTCGTACAGTTAGTATACAAAAAAAACTAAACGGCACAGAAACACGCCTTTGCTTGTGTGCATAGACATACTGGCCACCATGTTGCTAGTGGAGTATCGCGACAATCGCACTACGGTGTATGAGCTGACAAGACTTAACGTGTTTTCGTGCGCGGTGAGTAAATTTTTTACCTATGTTTAGTTCGTAATTGCAAATAAAATTGTTATGCTTTTGACAATATGGTGATGATTAAATAATGTTAACATTGTTAATTTTGAGCTTTAATTGTTATATTTCTCAAACTAAATTAGAATTTGTATAAAGTTGTATTTTAATTTTGTGCAAGGCAATGGGGCACTTTCGGACAGCCAAACAGGGGGCACATTCGTACGCGTACGAATGTGCCCCTTTAGATTTTATTAGCCACCAGTACATGAAAACTCAACTTTTATAATAAAATTATCGTGCAGACAGCCCAATAACATTTTTTTCTTTTTATGAAGTATTTCTACTAACAAAATGAAATATTTTTATTATGTAGGTAAACCTTATAATTAATATTTTATTGCAGAATCATGGTGCGAAAATATAAGAAAGAGGGTACACGTAATCAGGAAATGGGTGAAGAGTCCACGAATTTAGCAATTGATAATATAATTCAAGGACGGTTGTCGTATAAAAAAGCCGCGTGGCTACGAATACGCGAAAGCGTTGAATTTAAAATATCATAATACAGTTCATTTAAATAATTATAATGTGCAACAAGTTCCAAAGTAACCGTCGAAATACCTATCTGCTTACCTACTTTATAAACCCAACACACAGAGAGAGCGGGAGCGGGACGTGTTCATTTGCCACGATATGTCGTGGACTAAATGGCCCGCCGCTATTGGTCAGTCTGCCGACCCGCTCACATCCCGCTCTCGTCACGCTCACGACCCGCTCCCGTCCCGCTTCCGCTCTCTATGTGTGTTGGGCTTTAAGTTAAAATTGTCAGAGACTGTACCCTGACTGTAAAATCTCATACAATATGGTTGTAGAGACCTCATTTAGACTGATCGTAAAGCTTAAAATATTATTATCAACATTTTATTTTTTGTTATTTTTCTAAGGAGAGATTTATCGACTATGAGTCAAGTCAAATATTATTAAGTTAGTTCCTTTGATAAATTATTATTTTTATAACAAATAATAAATAATTCACGACTTTAATAGGCTTTTTAATTACCCTGTATGAATCTACCCCATGGCGTACGAAAGTACCCCACCTACTGTACGAACGTACCCCATACGTGGGGAACGTTCGTACAAAAATCTTGTCGTAGAAAAATGACTATAACTTTTCACCGTTTTGACAGAAAGGTTTCGGACTTTTTTGTAACAAACTACAATATATTTGTTACACTTAAGTACATAAACGAGATAAATTCGACAATTAACCATTAAGTAAAAAAATAAAATGTAAAATGTGTACGAAGGGTAACCATCTTCCCCTAACCATTAACACCATTGAACCCAAGACCTCATGCACAGCAGTCGCGCTTGCGACCACTAGACCAACGAGGCAGTCACTTAAAAAAAAACTTAATTAATTTCTGTAATTATAAAACCATCTTGTAGTAATCTCAAGTGAATGGTAGTCAAACTTGTTTCAAATTAGCTCTCCTTTATCCACTTTCAAAGAATGCATCGAACTACCAATCATCTTGTATATTTCGTGTTATTTATTCATTGTTGATAGGCACTTGAAGTAAACAAAAACGTGTTTAGAGTATATTTTATTTAATATGGCCCAAATGGTTCTAAAACTAATGTGTAAAGTGGATCCGCCAAACTTTATTGCTGCTATGTAAAATTATATTTACGAATGTAGGTTATTTAAAATTTTTGACACGATTTATTTATCACTACTCGATTAATCGACATCCAATATAAGTAATTAAAGATCTTTTCGCCATTAATTTAATATCTTTAATTTATAGACAACATAAATTTTAGAACAACGTGGCAATGCCAAGTATTCTCAATAATGGATTACCGAGCAATCAGATGAAATTGACTGCAGTACAAAATCTGTATATTATGCTTTTATGTTTTTATAGCAGTCCTTTATTTGTATTTGATGTCCTATATATGGTGAACACCATAAGTTTCATATAAATGACTATTTAATTGTTCCTGACGTATAGTTTGAAAACTGTTCGATGTCTGGCTGTAACAAGGTTCTAGAAAACAGCTTTTAAATGTCGTACACAACACATAACACTGATTATCATGACCTACGTCTTTTAACCATGGCTAAAATATTGAGAATAGACAGATTATTTAGTTAAGATCGTGCGGGTACTTGCTAGCATGAATGCTGGGCTTTTTCCCGGTGTGTTGTAAAAATCCTTCTACTTATTCATCTAAATTTCTTTTGAATTGACGTAGGTCTTTTGACTCCCCTTACCTCTTGTTCAACCCACTCGCGTTGTTGAGCCAACCCGCTCAATGCAATCAGAATCAGGTCGTATTAATAAATACACACAAGTTTTTCAAGAACAGACAACCGCAATACACTAAGTGACCGCATCATATTATCTAAACAAGAGATCGATTTAAAAAAAAAAAACTTGGATCTATGTAATAAACTTATTTGACTGATAGCCATGATTTTAACGTAATTCATTACCAAAACATGGTTGTACTTTTATTTTGATTTTGTTTAATTGGCTTTTATTATTGATCTGTAATAATTTGTCCAACAGCAATAGACTAATGTAACTTCTTGAATCACATGTCTGAGTATCATAAGAGTGTTCTTATGATACACCTCATGATCGATGTGAGTCTGGAAAAGCTAAGAAGAATCAAATCACAATTTAAAAAACATAGTATTGCAAACATTAATCTGTCACACGGATTTTGTAAGACAATTCTCCCAATATAATATTAAAATTTTCTACATTATACAATGTATTCCGTCTATTTTATTACAATCGTATAAATTTTTATGTCGACAGCCATAAGTGAAAAAAAGTTAATTTTATGAACCAAAAATTATGTCAACAGGCCTGCTTTTGCCGTGGCAGTGCCGTCGAAAATATACAGACCTTTTCATAACCTCAAATAATAGGTTATTCAAAGGGCATTCCCAACGCGTGTCTTGACTAGATATTATATTACCCCTCTCCCACTGAGCGCTTATACCATATACCATATGACTGTACTGTCATCACAATATTTCCAAGAATACCTAAGAGCTGATAATCCGTCTTCATTTTAGTCAGTTTCACCTACAGTCAGATTTTCTCGTTATATTGACTTGAGTAATGTGTGTTGTATTGAAAATGTATTTTTATATTTAAATACACAACTCACCTTTTATTTTGATTTTATTTGAGAAAGTATTATGTACTTATTGATCGTCATTCGTACTTAGTGACGTCGTCGTATCAATTAGGACGCATGGACTGTGTATACGAGTAATGCTTCAATTTAATAGTTATTTGGTTCCAGTTTTTTTTTTCCTGCGTGAATTATTTGATGAGCTAAACGGTAGTTTATGTACAAATCTTTGTGACTGTATTTTTTTTTGTTATACTTTCAAATTAGAACGTAATCATATTATGGGCTTATACTCACTACCTGCTATTAAAATGGAACGTTACATAAAGTACCACATTTCTCGAGGTGTATTTCTTGTCGATAACTTTTGACATATTCCTAAATAAGTGTAAAGTAGATTAGTTTTATTATTATTTTTTGTAGAGGGCTTGATTCACCCGACTTAAATGTTATATATAGCTATGTATGTCGCCTAGATATTGTTTGTGATGAAACATCTCCTGATTGACTTAAACCTTAAAATTTTATATAAGTCAATATCTTCGCAGCATATATATCTCGAATTACTAATATATTAATGTATAGATTTTTTTTTCTAGGCAATAGTCTATAGCCGATTGGATTGATTTGTGATATATCGATTTTGTACGACAATCATAAAACCTGTTTTTTTTTTTGTATTAGCAACATAGACTGTTGATATTTACCTATTAAAGTATGAATTTATCGGGGCCATAAAGTGAAAGTTTATATTATGTTTTGCCTCTTACTAAATAAGGCCTAGCTCCTCTACGGATCAAAACTAGATCGTACGTTCTAATGACTAGTAAACATCTTGTTATTAATAACTCAAATATGTAGGTCTGATATCATAACGCACGACTCCGGCCGCTCCAGGCCGCGGACTCGTGCACTTAAACAATATGACTTGGCCTATGAAACGTGTCTTACACATATTTAACGTATTAAGTCACTAGTTTTGCCTTGTATTATACTGTCGAGTTATTTGGCCCCAGCAGGGCACTTAAATGCTAGTCTTAATTAGCGGCGTTATATGCGGTCCAAACGGCCTCGTACCTATGAATCAAAAATGTTTGTCTGCATAAATCTTTGCCATATTCTCAGCAGTTGTTTGTAATGATGTGGTACTGTTAACAGTTATTGATAATATCATTTGAGGCTTTCATATCTGTCCAGTCAGATTGTGGTGGAGGTGCCGTTTGTGGCCTACATAAGCAGGCCTCGCCACTGGATTGTTTGACAATGAATACGTAAATAGGTTTGAAAGACCTCGTATGTTTATGTAACTGTTTATTATCTCAGTTTCATTGCCGAGCTGTAATAAAATTAACGTTAATTATTATTAAAAAGAACGTTTATGTAAGCTTGTTAAAAGTAACGTCGTGATGAAGATTGATAAAGATTAAAAGGGACTTGTTAAAGTAGTAAAATGATATTCATATATTATTATACTACAAATATTCTGTATAGGTACTAATTGTAAACCTACATTTTTTTTTAACTTAGTGATCCTGAAAATTTTTGTTCATTTAAGTTTTTATTTATTTGAAAAGAAAGTTAAAATAAACAGTTCTTCATTATGTTTTTTGTTTTTTCTTCGTTTTTACTGACAGTGAATTTGTTGTTACAGTATTTTTTCTTTCACGTCTGTCACCCGGTTTCTCCCCATTCCATCTATAGTAACTTCCCAAAACTTTTTACAACCATTTTCCTATAATTATTCCTTTGCGACACATTGTCATGCCTTATATTTCCACATTATTCCTCTTACTTATAAACATATTTTTAGTGAAATAAATATAAACGTCAGTGTTGTTACCATTTATTAATCGATTGAAACTATGTGTTCCTTAGATTTATACAAAACGATGCGACTTTTAGGGTATGGCAAAAGGAAAACTGGATCCTTATAAGATTACTCTGTATCCCTCTGGCATAAAGGAGATTTTTAACCTTTTGAACGCCAGAGTATAATCGTATCGCCGTACCCCTGACGCCAGGCCACTTTTTTGTCAAATGAACTTAATGCAATAAAGGGATTCCAAAACTTGATTAAATTGTTTATTTCATAATATGGTGCGACGTATATTTTGTCATATATTTGTGACGTTGGCGTTCAGGGCAAGATTTCGTTTGTCACATATATGTGACAATGGCGTTCAAAAGGTTAAAGATCTATGTAACGAAGCAATTTAATATTTGGTTCAATGTTAAATCTTGATAACGCGCTCACATACATATCGCCAGTTTTTTTTTTAATTCCGTGGGTTCGCTTGAACTTAATTAAAAAGTTTTTATTAATAAATCGTATTCCTGTGGGGGTAAGTATCATACTTTTTTCCCGCCGGCGCTACTTACAGTAATTGTAATTTTCCGTAATACCATTTTATGTGTACCACCGCATACATTGCTTAACTTACTTATAGCTTTTCATTACTTAGCTTAACATTTTGATATAATTATATAAACTTGTTTTTGTAAATGATCCTCCAGGAATCTCAAATGGTTACCCCGCCGAAATAGTAGACACGCCGCTATTGTTATCATTTAATTCATCCATGACATCCACCTAATGTTTTTTCTGCACAAATAAACCAAAATACTAATAAATTTATAAAATTGCTTCCATAAACCGACTGAATTTCTAACACTACTAATAACCTTTTTTAAAATATGGTTTTCTTAAAGGTTTTGAGTTTTTTCGCCGCCGGTGCAGTCTATGGGTCTGTACACGCTTTCTAACATAAAAAAAAATGTTATACACCAGGTGTAAAGTTTTTGATTTTAAGCGGTTAGTCTTTCCTTCGCAATATCCGGTTTAAAAGTATATCATAAGTACAAGTTTCGAGGATTGCTATTATAAAAAAAAAACAACACGCGATATGTCCTATTTTTTTAATCGTTCCTTGATAATTATTTTTTAATTAATATTTACAAATAGGTAGAAATAAAATTAAAATCTATGAACGATATTTTTTCAATAATTCATGCTATTGAAATGACTAACGCGTGCCTTTTTACACGGAGTTCTTGTAGTTAGATTATATTATATTAACTAATTTCGGGCTTCCAAGCAACCCTGGAGTTGCCCTATTCTTTAATTTAGCTTTAAAAAAGCCTATTGATCATTTGCGGAAAATGGTCTGGTCAACTCATTTCAATTATAACTTAAATCCCACTTATAAATAGTGGATCCACTGCCTTTTGACAGATGGCTCATAAAAAGCTTTATATTTTTTCTACTTATGATGCTTTAAGCCTTTAGAAAAAAGTCTGACCTAGGTAACAATAGGACCTACTCAACACTGCCATCCTAAGAGTTCACATCGGAACTTCTGATAGTCGGATTAAAAATATTAAAATATACCTAAACATTGCCATTTATGTACCAACTGTTCTGGCTATGAAGCTTAGCTTTTAGGAACATGAGGTACTCGCACTAGTACGTACCAAAAGACATTTAAAGACCTATGCTTACGATAGATGGACAAAGCTAACTAAATCGTAAACTACTCCTTAGATTCTAGCGCAAAATCAGTGTAATAAAATAATATATTCGAAAAAAGAAATTATACGTATTTATAATATATTACCCAGTATTATTTTTTTATCGTGATATGGGCATTTGCTAAACGTCAGCTGTCATTCTCCTGATTTGCTTTATGCAGTGGAACAACAGATGGCGTTAGACTGGAACTGCTTTACCTATTTTTTGTTAGGTAACGCTAGATGGCCACATTGGTATTTAAAACCACAACTGCTGTAAGATATTTCTTCTGATAGCTTAACCATAGTAACTTTAAATTTCTTTGGTACGTACCTTTTGTAAGTATACTTGCATATCTAGTAAAATAGATATTGTTGTCGCTATGCCTACCATCACCTTTTTGACCGCTTTTCGCTCAATTAATTCCTACTTATGTTTATAAAGGTGTAAAAAGACACGATACATAGCCACTTACAACAAATTCTGTGTATTAAATTGAGCAACACTGAGCAACATATACTTTCATTTTTGGTGTGAAACATTGCTGTTTGACGCTCTCAATTTACTTAACGCATGCAAAGCTTTATGCTGACGAGTGTAAGCAACAGCACAGGAGTAGTGGGGATATTTGAAGTTTAGTTAGAACATTTAAAACTTAATTTTGTAAAAAAACAATATAAATAAAAAGTTGGTACTTCGACCTTTAATATCTCCGCCATATGACGCAATATGGTGCCCAGGTAATGTCCAAAAAGAAATTGGCCAATGATGGGAAAAACGTGGCTCTCGGCTTGAATAAGTGTCTTTTTATACCCGCTAAATACATATTTAATAAAACGGATATATAGGTACTTTTTCCTTTTTTTGCTACGTCTACCATCGTCTTTGTAACACGCTTTTCGCTGAATCCTTAGCATTGTTTTTCTAAGCATGATTTTACAACCACACCTCAAAGATTCTCGCTACAAGAACTAGTTTACTTCTGACAAACTGATATAATAACTGCAACAAGATCAATCAGCGACAAAGAGGTTTAGTTGTGGAACCACACATTACGTCACGCGTAATATATCTGCCCAGCCTGTACTGCGGAAAGCAATTAATGTAACTTTACAATTTCCAGCAAGACACGATAAAAGTGCTGACCGTCCCGCCGGATTCTGAACGTGCGCAGCGCCACGTATCGCGCTGCTATCGTCAGTGGGTGCAGGTGACGGAAGATTTAAAAAAATGAAATAATTTTATTATAATTTAAGTAATTTTTTCACCAATGCGCATGCCTTGACTGTACGAGAAGACGCCTTTCAATTTAAATTTTGTGTAAAATAATACCAAAACAAACATCGGATGAGTTATTACATTTTGTTTATACAATCATATTCAAACTTTTGTAAACAAAATCATTTTGATAAGATTAAAAAAAAACATTACCTCACTAGTCCTGGAATATAATTTAAAAAGCACGCTGCATTAGGAATCTAAAACCGTCGCAATAAGGCTGACCCCACATTAGGCGCTCGCGCTCGCGTCGCGTGCATAGTCCATTTGCCCGCTATCCCCGCCGCCAAAGCAGCAACGCGACGTGAGCTAACACGGCACTGTCCAAATTGTTACTGACTTGACTGAAGGGGGTTAAACGCCAATTCGATCGCCGCTGCCCGCGTCTCTCACTCGCCTGAGGAACGTGCACACCTAATGTGAGGGACGCCTAAGAGCTTTCCGACCAAGTGTGTTGAAAAAAATATTTCAGTTCTCTATTGAATAAAAATTGAGTTAAGTATTCTTAATACTCAATTTTTATTGCATAACATATTATATTCCTATTACATTATATTATATACAAAGTAAAAAAGACCATTATGGACCGTCAGGTAATATTATAAATATCTACTGTATTCATTACACTTTTAAAAATGTTGTCATTAGATTTTTAATCGCAAATATAATATAATATCAAAATTTTTGATTCGAAATTTTTGAAGGCGTTTTCTCCTTGTTAACTTCCATTTTTCCTGTATTGTTTGTTGGGGTTGGGTGTTGTTTGTTTATATATATATTTGTTTTTTTATTGTTAATTTTTATTGTTAAATTAATATAAACGAAATTTTTAAAGGCGTTTTCTCATTGTTAACTTCCATTTTTCCTGTATTGTTTGTTGGGGTTGGGTGTTGTTTGTTTATATATATATTTGTTTTTTTATTGTTAATTTTTATTGTTGAAATTAATATAAACTAAATTTTTGAAGGCGTTTTCTCATTGCTTACTTCCATTTTTCCTGTATTGTTTGTTGGGGTTGGGTGTTGTTTGTTTATATATATTTTTGTATTTTAATGTTAATTTTTATTGTTGAAATTAATATAAACTAAATTTTTGAAGGCGTTTTCTCATTGTTTACTTCCATTTTTCCTGTATTGTTTGTTTATATATATTTTTGTTTTTTTATTGTTAATTTTTATTGTTGAAGTTAATTGGACGTAGTTACACGAAAAGGATCCAATCCACACAAAGTCACTTTAGAGATATTGACGTTTGAAGTTTGGAAGATATTTCTTCATTGGTATTCATATTAATACTAATGAAAGTATGATATTGTGTGTGGGATTATAAAACTGTTTTTATTGTTAATAGTAAAGTCAAGTAAAATATAATAGCTATTATTATATTTTCCGAGATATATGTAAATTTATATGGTTGGATCCTTTTCGTTATATGGCAGTTTCTATAGTGCATGCTCTAGTCTTAATTTCGTTAAAACGCCCCAAGTAGTAAATTAACCTTATTTCATGAAATAAAATACATTTATTTAAAATTTCGGTCGGTCGGTAGCGTCTTGTAAGTTATTTTTGTAAAATGTAAGTACCTAATAATATGACAATGTGTTTTATTACGGTAGGTACCCATTAAATTAAGATTGTCCGATAAGTCAACATATCTTTGAGGTGATTGTTTTTAAAATGGAAGCAAGACCAGTGGGACGATTCACGTACTTTTAAGAACGTTCACAAACTGTCAAATATTCCTTTTTTGTCTTGACATTTTTTAACAACACACCCTTTTTTCCTATAATTTCTTTTTTAGTTATTGTTCAGATGAGATTGCGCCTAGATTTGAAAAATTTGTAATTATGGAAATTGACTTTACTTTATTTCTAAGTAGCGCCCCTAATTCTATCAATCCTCTTCATGTTAAATATAACAACGTTAAGATCACAGAAAAATCTAGTATGTACCCACATATCAGAATATCGAAAATTTAAAATATCGAAAATCAAAATGTCGAAAATCAAAGTATCGAAAATCAAAATATCGAATGTTCAAAATATCGAAATTTTGTTTTTCGTGAAAAAATATGTGCCGTGGGGCTCCTTTTGCAACTTGCGTCAGTACCATAGACTACTTACTGTATGTATTTTCTTGCCCATTCTTCTCCATACGACACCACCTTTTGTAAGCTAGCGAAGCGAGCTCGGTACTTGGGACATTCCGACTCGGACAGATTAGGTTAGAAGGTCATCCGGCCCGCCATCCCCTTCGTGGTTATTTTTTTTAAACCGCTCAGAAGTAGGAGCACAGCTTGGCTCCGTAGACCGGGGTTCTGTTGACTACGCCAAAACTAGATTGTCCAGGTATTGTTTACCTACCCGCACGTCATCTCCTTCTCTACTCCCGTCTTTTACACACGACAAATTTTAAAGAAGGGGATGGCGGGGTCTGGCAGACCCCGCCATCCCATTGTTCCAACCTAACCTGTCCGAGTCGGATTGCCCCAAATCCCGAGCTTGCTTCGCTCGCTTACAAAAGGTGGTGCCGTATGTACGTGTCGAAGAATGGGTAAGAAACTCCATACAGTAAGTAATCTATGGTACTGCCACGCAAACGCAAGTTGCAAAAGGCGCCACACGGCAAATACGTTATCACGAAAAACAAAATTTCGATATTTTGAACATTATATAGTTTGATTTTCGATATTTTAATCAGTCGATTTTAATAGGCCTGGATCGTTTTCGCAAATTAATTTAAATTGATTTTGGATAAAAATCTAACCAATAAAAATGTACCAAGCACTCTGGATCGTTTTCGTTGACAGATTTATTGGAATACTAAATGAAAATCAATTTATAGAAAAGGATCCAAGCATTCTGGATCGTTTTAGTGTTTTTATTAAAGTGACGGTGATGAACAAATTGTAATTACGTTAAAAGAATCCAGACTCCTTGATTCGTTTTACTGAATCGGTTGGTAATACTGGTTAAGAACCAGGAAGGTTGGATTATTTAAGGTGATTTTGTTTTTTAACGTGCCATACATGTGGATTGGTTCTGAGGCTGAAAAAAACGTGAAAGACAGTTGATTTTGCTGGGATCTTTTTTACTGGCCGATAGTATTGATATTTAGTATCAGTTTTATGCACTTAACTCATTTTTGACCATGTTGTGGATTGGATCCTTTTCGTTTAACTACGTCCAATTATTATAATAAATTAGATAGACATTTATTATATACAATAAAATTGTTATGACTTAATAAATTATTATGACTTAAATAAATTACTTATACAATTTTTGTGTGTTTATACTATCTATCCTACCTAGATACCTAATGTATGCTCAAATGTACGTCTACGTTATAAGTACTGTTTTAATGTTACCAGTACTAACAGTAAAAAATACAATAAAATAAACCTACTATAATGAGGTTCATTTCTTAGGAAAGATTTACCAATAAAATAATCGTAATTTATTCACGTCAATACAAACTTACTTTTGACATAATTATGCTTGTTTAGAATTTCTAACGTTAGTAGGCTCGTTCAAAAATGGAATGAAAATGAAAAAAAAAAGATTTATTTGAATACCTATTATACACAATGTTTAAAATTAATAACAAGTAGGTACGTAAATAAACAGATGAATTCTTTAAATATTAATTGGAATGTTAACAAGATTAAATAAGTAGTTTTATGGCATATTAATCGTTTAATATATTCAATATATCGTCAATAGTTCAATGTTTGCATTTATCAACTCAATGTTAGAAAAACAATGTCACAAAGTAGTACATTAGCACAAGTATTTATTTTACATTCTCGTCACTAAGGGGTAACACATAATTGGGTAATTGGGTAAAATAGTTGGTATAGCAGACACAATAAACTAATAATTCCAACATGACTTCTACAATATAAATATATTCAATATCAATATAAATATATTCAATATAAATATATCTGTATTTTTCCTCTGAAAACCCGATAAATATTCAATTTACTGTAAAATTTGATGTTTAATATTTGATTTTTAAAATTTTAATATAATTTATTTAATTAAGTAGGTATTTACTGTTTTTACATAGGTATATCTCGTGCCCACCTGATTTTATAATAATTTAAATTTAATTCTGTTATTTTAATGTAATAAGTCATATTATAAAAATCCTCGTAATAAAATTGTGATCGGCCATATATTTATGTATTGTAAATAACCATTAAGTACCTGGTACATATGTATATACATATTATATAATATTAATAAAAACTACTAAGATCAAAAGCTGTCATTCTTGATGTATTTTTTTTGCAAATAAAGGAAGTAAAAAAACTCGACTAGTTCAGAATTTTAACTCTTACAATTAGGTACTATTAAAGCCACCATTACAGTCAAAAAATCGGTCAGATCAGACACGAAGGGATGCTTACCATCGTACCTACAATACTTAACACTAAATGCAAAACAGCACGTCTCTTGTATGGGGGCCACCTACCGGTTGACTGCGGGCGAACATTCAATAGGTAAGCCGAGCCCGAAGTGCGGTTGGCTGCACAGTTCGTGTGTTTGCCGTAGAAAAACACATACAGTTGTGTGTGAGCGCCGCATTTGCGTATTTTAGAAACACAAAGGGTGTGTTTTCCAGCTGTCAAAGGGTTAAATTTCAACTTGATTAATTATCTTCTTTATCTCTTATCTTCTGACTGTCGGATCAACGCACAGCCTAAACTGCTGATCGTAGAGACCTAAAACTTGGAAGTTTTTTGTATGACGTAGGCATCCGATAAGAAAGGATTTCCCGAAATTCTATCACTTAGGGATGGAAAATGGGGGGCAACGTAGAACTATTAGAATCATTTTCGACGGCGGACGTAATCGGGGGCAAAAGCTAGTTACTACTTATTATCTCCAGCCTATTCTTACTACTATTCTATCAGTTCATGGACCCCTTCGAAGCGTCCGTGGCAACTACGCTCAAAGTTCGCCAAGCTGAGAGTTTACTAACAAGGCCGTTCTAACTTTGAGACTGACACTTGAGTGCAACTAAACTGGACAGACCAACACAATCGATCGCAAGTACACAACTGTTTATTCAACGCGAGTCATTATAATATTTCATACAGTCCTGTGACTATTTGTGTTTATAAATATATAATAACATAACATCATACCCATTAATAGGTACACCTACATTTCGGCAGTATTGTTTAAGTCCATGTATAGGAGGTGAGCCTATTGCCATCAACCGTGTACAAATCCAGACTCCGAGGCTGCAACTGAGAATAAAAAATTCCTGATGGAAAAGCCCAATAATACTTAGCCCGATCAGGGAATCGAACCCAAAACTTCATGCTCAGTAGTCGCGCTTTACGACTACTAGACCAACGAGGTACCGATTTGTGTTTATTTTAGAGATTAGTTATTTCACTAGCCACCTTATGGTTAAGTATCGGAACTCATGGAAGGGTTGAGAAGAATAAAAGGTAAAGAATTCCCAAGGGAAAGTTTCTGTACAGAAGTTAAAAATAAAACATACACAAGTACCACATTCAGAACATTTATTTAACGAATCCGTCTTCTACATTATAAAAAATATTGTACCTACATATAAAATATAACAAAAATATTACTTTAGATTATGATGAACACTTATTATTCACAATATTATTAGTTTATAATGTCGTTGCTTGTGTAAGTACCTACTAGGATACCACTTAAAAAAAATGTTTTTTTATTAACCATGGCCTATTGGCAGTGGCACGCTCCAGGGCCAAGAATGAAGGCGTCACGGGTGTAAAGGCCTGCCACATAGATAAAAGAGGGGATACTTCTCCTAGGATATTATATCCCCTGTGATAATTACACGTGTGTGGAGAAGCTTTTATAAGTTTATAGAAATAGAGATTGACTTGAGTTCTATGAACGAATATCCAATTTCAATTTTTGTTTACCTGAAACCTGAAAAGGGGTCGAGAACCTAGACAAGAAACATTTTCGCTTTTTTGTATTGGTCCCATAGTAAATGTCTATAATTATAAGTACAATGACCCCTATTCAGATTTATGGCAAACAAAAACTAAGCTTATATATCACCCCGGTGATAATCGCTCGAGTAATGGAACCTATTGTATCGAGATAGATATTGTCAAGAAAAAGTTTGATATCTGGGGTGGGTGGTGGTGTAGGGCCAGGCCATGGTCTTTTTAATTATTATCCTCAATTCTGCAGCAGAAAAGTAATTGAGTGTTACCATGCTTAAAATAAATCCATTTGTAAAAATAAAAATAAAAACATATAAAATGATAATGTTGCTATCTACATAGTTGTTCATATTTGTTGTTAGTTTATCAAGCATAGCATATCTATGAATTGCGTAGATCTACTTTAATTTATCGTGCAGTCTACACATTATACGTCAAATAATTTACAGTTTGTTGTAATATAGATTTTTACAGGCATTGGATATCGTATTATTTAATATTAATGCTAACTTAAATAATATTTACAAAACATAAATGAAACAAAGCAATACGGAACAGGCATGTGTTAGTCCACCATTAAACACCGTGATTATCATAAAATAATTCTGTTTTTTCTAAAAAACCTACCTGTTTAGAACCTGCCTACTCAGGTAAGTTTATCCCAATTAAGAAACTAAATAATTCAAAAGGAACAATAAGGACATAAACTAATATTCCTTAATTTAAGGCGTTTACAAAAGCATGATTAGCAGAATTATTTTGGCATCAAACTCTAATCGCTCGATATACAACAATAAATACATTTTTTATATCTAAATACCTACATATATAATATTCGCAATACTCTTTGTTCGTATTGAAGGTTTTCGATTAAAAGTTATGAACAAAAAGTACACACGACTTAAGACTGCAATTCTCATGTGCTTTTGTAAGATAAAGTAAAATTGGTTTCAGAAAACCGAACGATAGACTAGACTTTTTCTAGATAGAAGTATGTTGGAAATCAATATGACTGTTATGTCGGTCTCCGAATAGGTATGAAATGTATGCCAAATGAAATTAATATGTAACATTAGTTCATTTAATCCTGTATCCCCTGCCGTCTGCGCTCGCCCTTGAAGGTATGAGAATCGCAGTCTTAAATATTTCACACGAATCCAACACATTTACATCTTTGGTACAATACCTAGTAAGGGTTGGTGATCAACTAGCAAATGGAATTCATAACTAACCCTAAAACTATCGTATCGTTTGAACACTCGAGTCAATGGTAACCACTTTAATTATAGGGAAAATTTACAGGTAACATTTACACTGAGTAACACCAATTTAGCTTCGGATTTGGTTACCTAAAAAGTCTTTCGAGCCACTACGTGTCGATCACTGGTCAACGTACGGCGACTCCGTTGATTGTGACGACTGCGCTAGGGCCCGTCGGCTCGGGCTCGTACGCGTCTGAGTCGCTTCGCCGTCCATACGCCACGTTGTCGGTGATCCTCTCGCTGTAGGGCGAGTCGTACACATTGTCCGAAACGTGGTCATAAATATGTCGTCCATTAGTGTCGTGGAGCGTCGCGTAGCTCATCACTGCAGCGTTTTGGTCTTCCTTGCGTTCGGCGCCTTCAATGTTCTCCGTGTTCTTTACTGGCGTGGCTTTTCGGCTAAGGAATTAGATTAATGTTTTAATAAGAAATTAAGGTATCTAATTATTAAATATAAAGTAGGTATCTATCATACTCACAGCCTTAAATAAATCACTCCAAGCAGCATGAGTAAGAACAGGACTACGCCGCATCCGACGCCGACACTAAGCGGCAACGTTCCGTTCTCAGCGGCTTCGTTGGTAATTATCTCACAGCTAGGCTCTTCGCCAGACCACTTGCCATCGTCCATGCACTTGCGGAGGAATGGTCCAACACGTTGGAATTGCGGCAAGCAGTGATACTCGATGGAGCTGCCGAACAGTGTGGAGCTGTTTGAAATGATGATGCGACCATTCTCGATCGTGCCCGGAGACTTGCAGTCGATAGCTGTGGGCAAAGAGGTTATATAGAAGTGATTGGTAGTAAAAATGTACGATGGACATACGAGTAGGTAAGATACGTACTAACTAGTACTGCTTTAAAATCACCTTATAGGTATAAATATTTATATACATGGGTACTTACGTATGCACACTGGCGGTGCCCCATTCCATACTCCCTTTGGCTTGCAGGTCCTGGTCTGGTTTCCTTGCAACCCGTAACCCCGTTCGCAGCGGTAGTGGGCTTCTCCTCCGATACTTAGCGTCGAAGTGGCTACCAATAAACCTACGCTGCCCTTGATTTGGATCGACGGGTCTGTGCACGTTATTTCTGTAAAAACAAAAAAATAGACTATGGTTTAAAACAGACTCACTTATGTAGAACTGATTGTAGGTAATGTGTGTATAAACATGGCTGGTTACAAAATCATTATCTATTTATTTTGTCTCTAACCTGAACTTCTTCAACTAACTCATTATATCGACCCTAAAGCAAAAGCCGGAATCGAAATCATCTTGTGAAAGACAGCTGTTGTCAACCCTGTGCCTAACTCATACGAAGTTGACCGCCACTGGGTACCAGAGGCCCCGCACGACATCAAATAATATTTTGTCGCGCTGACATTGGCGTTACGCTGCGAGTTGCGGCGCGTTATTTTAGCGGCTGAATGCCTAGGTAGGGCGAGTCGATAAATTATTGTACCCTTAGCTTACCTTTGCATACTGGTGCTTCGGAACTCCATGTACCATTATCCTGGCACAGTCTTCTCGATACGCCATCCAGCTGCCAATGTTCATGGCACTCATACAACACCGCTGCGCCGTAGTAGGTGGCGTTCGTCGCTAGCGTCACTATGCCGTTTTGAATTGGACCTGGGTTACCGCAGTCCACGTCTGGGGAGTAAGATAGATACGTGGAGTCATTCGGTATGTGCTTTTTTTCTTTGATATTCAAGACCTGTGTTATCTCTGAGTCTCTTGCGTGACGTATTATTAAAGGCAAAAACGTAAAATCACAATGCACCTAAAAGGTTTTGCGTGCGCTAAAGAGCAAGCACAGTTCATAACTCATTGATTTTTTATCATAATTTCATTCATTTTAACCAAAAAAGTCAACTGCTTGAGAAAGGCCACTTAGGCTAGGAATTGCTACAACGACTAATCATACTCTGCCTATATCTAGCAGATTTCTGCTTTAGATTTACTAAAATTGTACTCTGAATAAAATTCAACTTACATTGACACCTCGGCGTGACTCCACTCCACTGTCCATTATCCTCGCAAGTCGAGATGCTCTCCCCGACGACCTTGTATCCTCGTTCACAACGGTACTTGACCAGGGCACCGATACGGTAGCTATTACCGACGCTTGTGGTGACGGCAGTTCTGATCAACGTGCGTCCGTGATTCCGGTCGTTACCCGTCACCGATACGATGCTGTTCTCCGGTACTACCGGGTCGGAGCAACGGATTTCTGGAAACACGAAGAGAATGATGTAGGTTTTTACATATAAGTCATAGTTCTTAAGGTAACTAAGCTTTTTTGTAGAACTCAAAAAGTGTTTTATGTTGACACATAAGGTTGTAGTTTTTTATGTGTAACTGTTATTTATTTATTGCATAGTAGGTTACCAGTTACCGGTATTTCATTTTCAACTGCGCCAAATTGTTGCGAATAGGTATACTGCCTTCTAATAAGTTTAGTGTACAATTTTTTAATTATAATGAGCACCAAAAGTCCTAGTCTTCAGATGACATCAGCCATGGATCTAGCTCGTTACCTTCGCATCTGGGTGAAGAATCACTCCATTGGAAATCTTCAGTGCAGATCCTCCTGACGGGGCCGACGAGCCTGAAGTTGGTGGTGCACGAGTACTGAATTACACTGCCTAGATGTGTGGTTCCATTTAGTAGTTCAGCAGAACCATACGTCAGTGATGGAAGTTTGCCACAATCCACATCTGAAAGAGTTTAAAGATTTATTTATTTAATAATTTTCGTTTCGTAGAAGTAGGTATCGGAAACGGGACTTTATTTCTTCTGACCAGTGACCTGCTAGTAATGAAGGATGGTTTAGATTCATTTACATTACATTCAATAAAATTGAACCCGACAGGTGGCGCTGCAAGACAACGTTCTAAAAGACAAAGTCTATTGGATCCACTAGCTCTACTTGATTATAAAGTTTCTTCAAAAGAAGCTCCAGGAATGGTGAGTTTGCTAAGAAGTACTCACATTCACATCTGGGAGACTCCCCGGACCACTCTCCATCTTGGCCGCACATGAGGCTTGCCTCTCCGACCAGCTTGTGTCCCTTCTCACAGTGGAAGTCAATGGTGGAGTGAACGTTATAGTCGTAGGCTTCCATGTAGCCGCCTGCAGGGACTTCGGGGTCAGCGCAGGATATCACTGTGTGAGAGAGCAATTCACATGTTATGTTTGTGTAGAGACAGTAGAGGGAAGTAGGTACAGTCTAATTGATTTCGTGTTTGAGTTTTAATTATTATCAAGGACAATGGGGGATTTTGTATAGACGTCGACCTCGTACACTGCTCGTTATTGAGGAATTCCATATTACTCACTTCACGTAGTAAGAAATCATCTGTCTCCTAGATTAGTTACAATTAGTTGTAAATCTAGTGTGAACGTTTAGGTACTTTCTTCTTATTCTCCTTTCTCGCGTTTTCGTTTTGTGATAGAGAACAGAAAATGCAGTATGTAAAGGCCCTTGCCATAGCCTAGCTGGAATTCAGATAATCTGTGTCAATCTGCCCTAGTTTCAACCGGGTCAACAACCCTCCCACAATATTAGACTAATTAATTCCAACAATTCTCGTCGTAGGTATCTATCACTGCACTACATGCTATCAAATTTCTCAAAGGCCATCTATCTGCCTGACGTTGTTATCTAGGTTGCCTATGTCCGGGGAAACAGAGCAGGTTAGCCCAGTTGCATTCAATTAAAATTGATGTGACATCGTGTCGGAGATATTGATTAATCTATTTTCTATAATTTTACAAAGTATGCACTTTGTAAATTGTGGGTTATTTAAAATGAAGATAGCCCTAAATGTGCTGATTCTGCGCAGTGCCTATGCCGCCTGTCCTTAGAAGGCACACTACTTGTCTTCTGCTAATAATAAAGGGTTAAAACTTAAAACAATTACTTGGTGTCACCTCACAAACGTTATGGGTATATCTACGATAAACCAAAAATAAAACTCATATTTTCAGGTACAACTACAAGCAGCCATTGACCCCGTAATCAATATTATCCTGAAATTATAAAATATATACATTTGATGTTTGGCCAGTTACCTAAGTAAATATAAAATTTAAAAAGATGATAAAATGATGATGTTAAAATGATGATAAAAATGGTGGGTTCTGATAATTGTACCTAACTTTTTGACATACAATATAGGTACTTGAATAACTAAATAGGTAACTTACATTCACACGATGGGATGTCATGTGACCATTTTCCATCTCTATTGCATGTGAGGGTCTCTGCTCCGGCCAGCCAGTAGTCAGGTTCGCAGTTGAACCGAGCGATGGAGCCGTAGGTTGTGGTGCCGTTCAACAGTATGAAGGAGCCCTTATGGACTTGAGCAGGTGTGCCGCAGTCCACGTACTTGCAAGATGGCGGAGTGCCCGACCAAGATCCTCCAAGAGTACAGGTTACACTCTGGAAATAAGTAGGCAGGTGTTTAGATACAAACATTTTATTAAAAATCATAGTTTTTCCTGTTTTTTTGGTCCGTTTATATACACGGACTTCACACATTTACCTAGACAGCTAGATTTGGAGCAACCATCAGTAGGTATCATCAACTTTTTGGTTTGTGCGGGAATTGAACCCGAGCCTCGACGCGTAGCGCCACACTTTTACAACTTACTGTAGCATCGCGCAAATATTATAACTGTTTGTTACAATAACATCTCATTTAATACTCGTAACAAAGAATACGGCTCCGAAGTACGATGTTACTTAACGAAATAATGGATTTAAGAAACACGCGTAGCGTAGTACGATGTGAGAGGAGAAGAAGCACGTACTGAGAAAATCCTGTCTAACAAGAATTTTTAGGAATTTCTTTCATCAAATTCTGCTATTGTACCCATCCCAAGGAATAATACCAAAATATACTGTAAGTATAATACCAAAGTATGGTATAATACCTACTTATGGCTTTCCTCGAACAACACACAACAAGATACAATAGCCATGAAATCCCACCTTACTTTTATAATGGTTTCCTAAAATATAGTACCTAAATAATTGGGGCTAACTAAAGCCCGAGCACAACACGTTTATTTTCCGACGTTACCTTCAATCCACCATATTGTAACAAATAAAAAAAGAAACTTTGAGCCTATTGTTGCAGGCAAATATATAGACAGCTTTGCACTACTCGTTGTCGAATTTTGTCAAATGGAAA
Source organism: Hoplodrina ambigua (assembly GCA_949774945.1). Classification (NCBI taxonomy): domain Eukaryota; kingdom Metazoa; phylum Arthropoda; class Insecta; order Lepidoptera; family Noctuidae; genus Hoplodrina; species Hoplodrina ambigua. Next base: position 6,203,856 of record OX458963.1, read on the forward strand.
CAATGTTACAATAAATGAATACCAATCAGTTAGTTCTCGAGTAGCGTGCCCTAATTAATGAATACCTGGTACAGATGCCACTGACTTCTATCTAGGTCATGTTTGGGTTTCAGTTTTAATGTAAGCTAGGTATCCCGGGAACTGGGACAGCCTCTAGAGGCTCTGGAATTGATTAAATTGCTGCCACCAAAATAGTTGCAACTGTATTACATTATAGCTTTTAAAATGTGTTTTTAGGTCACCTGAATCATTTGATTCATTCGGCTTTGATTTGTTTTACCCGCGCTGTTTGTTTTGAGTGCAGCGTTCTGATCGACTCCGGTTGTAGCGGAGAGAGACCCGATTGCTAAGCGCCAGGCTTTAAACGGACATATTGTACAGTTGACGTTTGATTCTCGTAGTTTCAAATTCCCCTTGATTTCGAAACTATTTATATATAAAATACTTCGAATAACTATGAGTTTGAAATAATTAGAGGTTCGGAATACGAAGAGGAGATATAATAAGAATTATGAAAAGCTAAAGGTAAATGTTTTTTTTTATACTGTACGTGTCCAAGCATTTGTACTTTTTGGGACTCATTAAGGTAATATAAAACAAAAACAAATCATAGGAAAACGAAATCTTATACAAACTGCAACTTAAGCTGATCATTTTTTGTGTGTGCCTGGTACCTATATAAGTTTTAACTTGTTCAGATTACGATAGCATTCAAATGTCGAGATTTTTCGGTGAAAATACCTCGAGTTACCCGATGTTCTGATACTTCAGGATGTTTTTGTGTTTCAATTTATTGAGCGCCAAAAACCAGTGGCTTTTTGATTTATTGAGAGTTTTTCTAGGAATACCTACGCAACGATAGTTGGTGTTGCAAATTATATAATATAGAGAGGTTTGAGTTCCAAGAGCCGAGTGTACGTTTGTGGTCGCAAATCGAATAAAAGCCTGCCTCTATTTATACCCGAACATGAATACGAAGATAGTGTACATTAGGGAAACTGCACTATCATAGTATTCATGTGTCATTAAATTATAAATTAATCTATACAAAATAATGTAAAACGTTAGTATAAAATTTCTTGCCCATTCTTTTCTATAAGAAACTATCTTTTGGAAGCAGATTCAATCATTTTCTCTTTTATATGACGGGATGATACAAAGTGCATTTCAAAGATATATTATTGAGATAAATGGCCTAGTGGCGTGTTGGCCTAGCGGTCGTGATGGCCTAGCGGTTAAAGGCGCCCGCCTCTCATGTACATATGTACTTTCTTAAGTTTATCTTAGATATTACTGACATCATTCCGTGCCTCGGAAAGCATACGTTAAGCTGTTGGTCCCGGCTGTCATACGTGAATCTTTGACAGTCGTTACGAGTCGTCAGAAGCTTGAAAGTCTGACAACCAGTCTTACCTAGGGGTATCGTATTACCCAGTTACTGGTCGATAGTACAGGTCAGATAGGCTGTCGCTCCATGTAACATACTGGTACTCAGCTGCATCCGGTTAGACTGGAAGCCGACCCCAACATAGTTGGGAAAAGGCTAGGCAGATGCTAATGATGATTATTGAGATAAATAATTTGACTTTCAATTTGCCAGTTCAAGAACAAAGTATTGGCATCGATGTGTGGTCGTCAGTCCCTAATCAATTTTTTTACCAAGACTTGGAAAAGAAAAATGCCACTTGCACGTCGCGCCACGCGTAGGGTAGGGTTTCTTAGTTGCTTAGGTACATCTCTTCTCTTATTAAGTTGGTCGACTTTTACTCGTCAAGACTTACTTAACTGTGATAGTTGACTTCTAACTTCCGTTTATACTACTATTGTGTTATTTTTTCATATATATCTCAAAAAAAACAATTAGGTTGGGGCAGACGACTTGACTGTTTTTTTTTTAAGTTGTAAAACTGATCCCCGGAATGGTTTTTACACACCCGCAATATTTTGGTATTTACATAACATCACGCCTGTAATCCCCAAAGGGTTAGGCAGAGGTGTACCCATTAGCACACCCACATTTCGCTAGTTATGTTTTTAGTCCCATGTAACAGGGGGCGAGCCTATTGCCATCAACCGGGCACAAATCCAGACTCCGAGGCTGCTACTGAGAAAATCCTGCAGGAAAAACCCAAAAACACTTTTGCCCTACCTGGGAATCGAACCCAAGACCTCATGCACAGCAGTCGCGCTTGCGACCACTAGACCAACGAGGCAGTAAGTAGTAGTTTTGGAATTTATTTGACTATAAACCCTAAAAATGGGACACAAATAATCGATGTTCACTTACGGGTGGCCCAAACAGTATGAATCCATTCTGGCAGGTGTAAGTAGCCAATGATCCAGCTTTATGTCCGTCAACGGCCACGATGGCTCCGGTCACCGGTGGTGGCTCCGGGCACCAGTCGAACAAACACTTAGGAGCTTCTCCACTCCAGATTCCTTCATCGGCGCACATTCGTATCGGGTCTCCAACCAGGGTATAGTTTTCTCGGCATGAGTATACTGCTTTAGCTCCATGTGTGGTCCTGCCATCGACTAGAGACAATTCTCCGTCTTGGATTGTTGTCAATCCGCCACAGTTGACGTCTGTAAAATTTATTTGGTTTTAGTTTTTATTTTTAATTAATAACACAACATAATATCACCCCTGTAATCCCCGAAGGGTTAAGCGAGGTGTACCCATGAGTACACAAAATTTCGCCAGTTATGTTTAAGTCTCATGTAATAGGGGGGCAGCCTTTTGTAACCGACGTGCTTATATGACCAACGTGGATGAAGCGAAAGGAGTATGTAAAGATTGTAGCAGGGTGGCGTTCTGTGGTTTCTGCCCACCCCCATAGGAAAAATGCGTGAGTTTATGTATATATGTTTTTTAAGTAAAACTCAACATAGTAGGTATCAAGTTAGCAATATATTTAACTAAACGAATGAAAATAGTTTGGTTTCCTTATTTTTATTCTTTAGTGAAGGTTTTGTTACCAATATGAATAGGTCGCCCTAGCTGTTTTGTTTATCTAAGTTTAGAATTTTATTCCTTTTTCACTGCATGCCTTCTCTGGCTTAGAAAACGCCTTCGTCCAATAGTGGGACAGCAATAGCAATACCAGCCTATTACTGTCCCCCTGCACGCCAAACGCCTCTTCTCATACAGAGAAACGAGCACACCTCGCGCTCTGGGCGGATTGACGATTCCAGACATAATTATATTAATTATAAGTCCAGATTTTCTCACGATTTGTGTGCAACAAGCTGGTATTATTATATTTTATTAGCTGCATTACATTCCGAAGCTATGTCAATGCTTAGACGAACAGTAGAACAAGCCATTTGGTATACAGGCCCACAGCTAACTTGCAACTACTTTTGAACCATGTTTAAAAGTTACTAGAGTTGCAATTTGTGTAGTAGCCGTAGTGTGTGTCAATTCTTTTCAATCACTATAAATAGATTTCAAAATTATTAGACACCACAAGCTTGAAAAGTGAAAACAAAATAAAAAGGAATTGCAATGTATCAGAAAGATAATTATTGTTGTCGGTCAACCAAATAGCTTGTCGACCGCATCTAAAGGCGCTGCACGGCCGTAACTACTGGCTGCCCTAGTTAGATATTTGCCTACGACAAATAAAAAGTGTATACAAAACCAACTTACATTTGCAACTCGGAGCAGTTCCAGACCAGAAGCCATCCTTTTTGCACTCTCTAGTCTTGTCTCCCAGTAGCATGTGCCCCTCTGGACACCGGTACCCGATGGAAGCTCCAACCTGGTAGTTGTTTCCTTCGATCGTCGTGTTCAGTAGCTTATCCGGGCTCCCACAAGAGGGCGGCACTGGAGAAAGAGATTAGATATTTTGGTCTGTCTTAAAATCTTAAGAAATTCTAATTGTCATATTTAGGGTTCCTCGCTTATAACGCCTAGTTATCTAAAGATGTTGCAATAGCTTGACTTGAAATAACTTGAAAGTTTTATAATGGATTCAATATACATTAGTCTAGACCCCAAAGTGGTTAATTATTTTAGTAGGTTAATAAAAATAAACTGTGCCATACTAAAGTGCAAGCCTACACGGTCAAAATTTATGGAACAACAGGTTTCTTTTTTTTTTAAATGACGAATAATAACAATACCTGTGACCCCTCTCTAAAATCATGTACTGAATCTATAATAAAAGTTTTCGTGGTACGATGTCCCTTCCACCTCGAATAAAAAATCCTTGAAATCTTTTACTAAAATGTTTCGCAACTTGTGTATTTAAATAAAACTATTTAGGGTTTTCGCTAGCAATAATAATTAAATAAATAATATGTCTTGATCAAAAGACACGATGCAATCTATTGTTCCATAATCGCACACAGCGCCCCTAGTGGCAAGAAGTGAAACTGAGCCTTATTGAACCGGCTATAACCCGACAGTAGCTAGCTGTGCCGCCAATAAACTGGTTTATTTTCTTTTTCAAAGGCCCCTGAAGTTCAAGTTCAGTGTACTACGTTTTTTTCGCTCGGGATGAAACAGATTTACCTATTCACGGACCGACCGTACACCAGACATAATAATTATTTCGGATTGTATCCCGCCTATCATAGGTATGTTTACATCTACCTTCCTGTACTCAATGCTGATATTTTATTTAAAAAAAAAAATATCTGTTTTTGTGTATTCACGTTTGCGAATAAAACATAACTCTTACAATATTAAAGTACACAATAACTACACGAGCGCTTACTATTCTCCGCGACCACTAAAATACGAAAAATGAAATACGAAATTCATATTTTAATCTTGGACGTTTCATCATAGAATATTACGTGTGCCAAGTTTAAAACTCGTGTATGAACTATCCGAATGTAAATTAATGTAGGTACCTCTATCCAGTCCCCGTTTAATACCTTATATTGGATCTAGTGCATACAAAATTTGCATCCCCAAAAAAGCCGTAGGTAGCTAAAGGGTTAATTCACATACACGATTCGACGTCGCATCGTGACACGTTGCGACGTCGTGTCACGACACTAAGGGTTCTCACACATAAACACGTTACGACGTCGCATCGTGCTACGACGCGGCGTAAACTTAGAAATTAGGTACATTTTCCAAGATTTTGCCGCGTCGTAGCACGATGCGACGTCGACGTGTTTATGTGTTCCCAGCCCTATGTCGTGGAATGTATATTTGTAAAAATTCACGTCACGGTCACGGTACCTATGGTATCGTGATACGATGCACGGTACGACGTCGCGTCGAGATAATTAACACGTTCCCTGCGCCATCACTTTCAAAGAACTTTCAGCTGGTGCTTTGGAGACCTAAAAGATCTCCAAACTAACCTACCTTTTGGTGCGTTTGAGACCTAATCAGTCTCCTAAAGATACAGTTTTGAAAATCTTTCGACCTTTCTCCTAACGCAAGGAATGAAAATAATTACAGTACTGTGCGTTAGGGACCTAATCCATCTCTAATTTCTTTTTTAATGTCCTTGAATTCAGCTTTAAGTAGGAAGCAAATATGTATATTTGTACTACTCATACCTAAAGAACTTTACACGTTAGATCCTCCCGCAAGGAGTGAAAAAACACGATTATGTTCAACGCACAATAACAAAAGTCCTGCAAGAGATCTGATAGATCTCGTAATGCAACGAACGTGTTAACGATGCAATCCTATGCCGGTGTCGCATAGTTATAGATGATGCACGACATTAATGAATGAACAAAACTTAGTGGAAGAGGGTTCGACAAAATAGAAGAAGATTACAATCATAAAATAAAAAATATTAAAAAAGCAACTTCAGATATTCTTTAAATTTCGTGCATCTTACCACGATGCACTTGATGCGATTCTTTACAATGCATGTATTTAAAATCGTGGAATGTTTGCAACTGACTGAACTTCGTTTAACTCAAAGATTTACAATCTGTAAACTAGATGGCGTTAGTAGTCACTACTGAACTATGTTTTGTTACCAAGTAATTTTTTTATAATTATATCGAACAGAGTTTGACGGCGCGGTTGACGCAGTAGCCGAGTGATTGACTGTTGTGCAGCGTGTCGCGGGTTCGATTACCGCGCGGAATAAATATTTGTATGACTTTCATAATTATATGTAGTTGTTTAGGGACCGGTTTTTTGTGTATGTGAGTTTAGGGAAGAAATTAATAGTGAGAAGAAACATTTTTTTTAAAGAAATCAAGAATTAGAGTAACTAATATCTTGTCTCGTTAATACGTGTGCTAAGTGCATCAAACTTTCAATGAGTTTTTAATAAGGCGCATCAGGTAAATATTTAACAGATGACTTATTTCGTCTAAATTTAGGCTGCCTCGTTGGTCTAGTGGTCGCAAAGCGCAGTTGCTGAGCATGAGGTCTTGGATTCAGTCAGAGTCAGATCGGGCAAAGTGTTTTCCATTAGGAATTTCTCAGTAGCAGCCTCAAAGTCTAGATTTGTGCCCTGTTGATGGCAATAGGCTCGCCCCCTATTACATGGGACTAAAACAAAACTGGCAAAATGTGGGAGTACTAATGAGTTTACCTCTGCCTAACCCTTCGGAGACAACAGGCGTGATGTTATGTTTATTTAGGCTCAATTGGAGTACATTGTGTTTTTCATTAAGACATCTGAAACTAAATATTAAACGAACTGTTTAATATATTAATTTTTTTGTTGTATTCGAGCTCTTGGTGTCCTTGATATGCACGTACAAAGTGTATCGATCGTTAAAAATTACTTTACTTTCTTTTTACTCCGTTTAGGTACTAGCTTGACTTCTAAATCTGTATTGGCAAAACATCATTCTAAACAGTTCTCCCTTTTTTAAATTTTATTTAGAGATATGCTCAATTGCTTATTGATGCCCTCCGTCTGGGGATAACGGAGGGTTTTGTTGGACTTTTACTGACTAAAACAAGGTAGCAAGAGGAACCCCTATGGTTCCTCTTGCTACCATAAGTCGGAGGCCCGATATTGACGCTACGCATGATCCGCGCCTCCGACCTGTCACAGTTGTCCCTGCCTTTAAACTCGGTGCACTAGCTATACACATTAAAACCTGAAAACGGACATCATGAAAATCATGAAAAAAAAATCAGTTGTTCCATATTTTATGAACTTCATTAATTATTGTAGGACAGTTAATATTTTTTTAACGATGAGTATACTCAGCAAAAAAAGAATCATCCAAATCAATTTATAATTGGCGGAGTTATCGGTGAACATAAATACAAAAAAAAACGCGCCGAATTGAGAACCTCCTCCTTTTTGAAGTCGGTTGAAAACAAATAGGTATCCAGGGTTGTCAGATATAGTTGAAGTTTTCAAAGAAACCGATAGATTTTTTCGAATGTAATTTAATCTAAAACGTAGATAATTAACAGTTAATTAATTAAGTTTCAGTCAAAGACATCCATCGGTTTCTAAGAAAACTTTTACTATATCTGACGACGCTGCATACCTATCTATTTTGCTGTGCGTACCTACTAATACTCCTTTCCTGGTTTTCAGTCAATTATAAGTCAACCTTTCATAGTATAGTTTCCGCGTACCGACGTATACAATAATTCATATACTTAGGCACTCAATAAAATAACTAATATATCGGAAAAGGCTCAGGTTAGGCTAGGTGACCTATTTCAAACATGCCAAGCGTGAGTCGGACTTGCTCACAAAGGGTTTCTTTTCTTCTTCTTTGGAACAAAGGGTTCCTGTACCGCCCCTAAACACTAAACGCTAAACCGTTTTTATAAACACTTTATGCAAAAAATACATTTCTTGAATTGGGGCCCTCAATATGGGCGCTAATTTACAGGCGGATAGACAGACGGACGGACAATGGAGGTTTAGTAATAGAGTCCTGTTGGGTACCTTCGGGTAGGCAACATTAAAAAACATAAATCCGTTCGCAACAGACCAAACTTAAATTTGAAGTTTTCCACTGTGTAAACTAGATGGCGTTACTAGTCACCACTGAACTACGTTTTGATACACATAATATTCTTCAGACCGATTGCGGTCACGGGTACTAATCTCAATGGAGACTAGCCATGTAAGCAGGAGATATTACAGTGCACAAGTGTGTGCGCAAACACAGGTGCACTTCCTCTTTCCTCATAATCCGATGGGACGGCATTCCGACTCAACCGGGAAAAGATCAGGCGCAAGCGGTAAATACTTATATGTGAATCTCGCACTCCATGCCATAGGCTGGTAGGAGTCCGACATGCCCCTTCGTCACCCCCACGACGGAGGAAGTCCATGAGGATTTCTAAAGCGAGAAAGGCTGCTATTGAGAAATTCGTCATGGAGAAAGCCAATAACCTTTTTTGCCCGACCTGGGAATCGAACCCAGAACCCCATGCTTAACAGTCGTACTTGCGACCACGGGACTAACGGAGCAGTCCGCTTGACGCACGTATCGGCAGCATGTCGTAGATGCCCACGATACGACTTCCCATCGTGACACGACGTCGGATCGTGTCACGATGCGACGTCGTATCGTATGATGTGTTCTAGCCCTTACGTGTGAGACCAACGCAATCAAATTTGTTTTTCCTCCATGATGAAATTTTCATGGTGAAGGTCACACGTATTTTGTTTCCGCACGTGTGCCTGGGGCAGCTTGCATTCAAATTTGTATACATATGAATAAAATTCGTACGATGTGCTAAAGCTATCCTTTTGATGACGTTGGAGAAAAGGCATGGCTGAGCGTCAAACATAATTGCTCTTGGCCAGAGTCTTTTCAGAAATAATTGTGTACTAGAGATACAGAATATGAGAGTACCCGGAAGATAATTATGTTTAGAATTTGCTATTCTGTCTGAGATAACGCTTAGAAATCGTAGAGATCTCAAATTAAAATAACATTGCAGTTTTGCAGTTGAATGTTAGAAAGTAAATATGGATTACTAACTTATTTTAATAAATATTTTAATGTTTTGTAAAAGAAGATTTAAAAGGATTTTGCCCTGCAGTGAGACAATAAAATAGGCAGGTAATATTTTAATTACGCAAGTCGACGCCTCCAACTTTCGATCACTTGCATCCGCGTTACATATTCGTACGCACAGGATAAGTAGGCAATTGGACTTAATATTGCAATAGGTAACACAATTCATACGCAAATTACATGTAAAATAACATTGCTTGCAGCAAGAACTATTAAGAGGTATTCGGTTGTATGAATATTGTTAGTAGTTAATTATTCGACTTCCTCATTGGTCTGGTGGTCGCAAGCTAGCCTGCTGAACGTCGAGTCATCGAGTCGAGTAAAATTATGCTGGTTTTTTATTTGGCATTTTTTTTGTGCCATGTGATGAAACCAGGCTTGTGATCAAAGGGGCAATTTCCACCTATCTGAGAACGGTCTCATTCCAATCTAATTTGTTTAAATACAAATTTTAATATATAATATATAACTCATATTTTAAATAATTATAATTTAGATACATTTTTAATCGATTGTCTCTTGATTGATATGAGATTTTTAACGTTTTTAATTACAGCCTTCTGCTGTTTATGCCAATCTTCTCGGTCCGTTGGTAGCAAAAGGGGCGTTCTTTTTATCTGGAATATTGTTAGCTAGTCACAGTAAAGGAAAGTGGAAAGGGTTCCGTGAAGTGCTGGCTGAAGGTCATACGTCTAGTTGGTCTTTTTTTCAAACGAAATTGCTTTTCTAATGTGATACGGTTTTGGACTCTTTAGAGTTTCATGGAAAGTCCAAAATTACTTCACACCATGGTTACTATAGTTTATGTTACATGTTTTAGGCAACAATTATGGTCAGACTTCGGTTTATTATTTGTTGATAACAAGGTTAGAGGTATGGGATAACAGAATCAATGTTTTGAGTCTGTCACGTAACAAAGTTTCGACTTCATGCAATACTGTGTGACGCTGCAACGTACACTGACCTGCCTTATTTACGCCGGAAATACGGAACATCCGTAGTATCCATGCAAAATAAATACGAGAAAGAGGTATATTTTATACATTTTAGTCGCTCAGCACCTTAGAATAAACAAGAATCGTAAAATATGAATATGAAAACATCTTTTATATTATTGAGTTTTACGATAACCTTTGATAAATAAAAAGAAAAATAAACTCGTAGCGAAGACGCGACGGCACCGGTAATTCAGCCACGGACTGTTTCTGCGACATTGAAAAATGTGTACACGTTTTTCAATGTCACAGAAACAGTCCTACTAATACAGCGCTAACGCTGCCTCGTGTTCTGCCTGAACTGAATCATGGATAACTCCGTTGCAGATTCAATATCTGTAGTCTAAATTATTTACGTGTAGTCCCAGAGGGTTGTTTTAAAATAGCCTGCTAATGGCAATACCAAAATCTGGGTAGCTATTTAGGCACTTTGCAAAATGGCTTATATTTTTAGTGAGACATGACCAATTTAATTCCTACAAGTCGTAATGGCCTAGTGGTTAAGGCGCCCGCCTCTCATGCATGAGGGTTCGAATCCGGGCAAGTACTAATGTGTCTTTTTCAATTCTTTCTAAGTTTATCTTAGACATCACTGACATCGTTTTGAGCCTCGTAAAGCGCGTTAAGCCGTGTAAAATACTGGTATTCAGCTGCATCCGGTTAGACTGGAAGCTGACCCCAACATAACTTGGAAAACGCTTGGCAGATGTTGATGACCTATTTAATACCAACTTTCGTATACAAGGGTATTTTTTTTTTTCTGGCACCAATCTTGTTAACTCTACATAATATAATGATCAAAAATTTATTCGCAACGTACCTTCGCGGTGCACATTCGCTTGCAACCATTAGAAAGGGATATGTACCTATGTATGACACTCACGGTACTGGCAGATCCAGTGCAGATAGTCTAGGTTACAGCCGACGTCGTTCCACAGCCACGCTCGTCCACCGTCAAGGACCACGCAGTTTTGTTCACCATTGTAGTTGTTGGGTTGGTCCTTGCCCCAAGTAGGCTTTTGCACCTGCTCGCCTGTAACAATTGTCATATTTGTATTTGTGCGATTTCAAATTTACTATAAGATGAGTTTTATCCTACGTTTTACTGAGTTTTCCGATGGTACGAAACAGTTGGCGCATTGTGTAAGCGACTAGCTGCTGCGTGTCGCGAGTTCCATTCTAGCGTGGAATAAATATGTGTATAGTTTGTTGGTTTTGGGTCTGGCAAATTGTGTATGTGTTTGTTAACGATACAAAAGAAGTTCAACGTGTGGGGCAACGTTAAAAAAATTGAAATAATAATATTGAGCCTACAACTGTTTTTTTTTGTGGGGTGGTTTCTTACCGTCAACCCATTTCCAAGTCCTAGAAGTAAGTCCCGGTTCCTTCTGAGCGCCGATCCAGACCAATTGCGTCTTCAGCTGGGGCTTCCTCCGCTCCAATTCTTGAATCAAGAAACTCAATGTTGCTCCCTGATATAAAAAGAGAAAACAATAAGTATTTATAAAGTTACAGCCGGTAAGAGATTTCATAACAGCCCGGGGCAAGGTTCTCAAAGGTGAAGTTATTAATACCACAATACGAAAAAGTTCTTAACATAGATCAATTATCATTTATATAATTACATTACACAGATCATTTTCCATAAGGGTGATATTACAAAAACATTTCCTTAAACAGAAATAGACACAATTCTTTCAAGTTGCGGTGCGAGCTCCATTTAGGTAGAACATACGCAGATTATTTCCTGCTAGCATGTACATCTAAAATTAATGTAGGACGTGATGGCCTAGTGGTTAAGGCGCCCGCCTCCCATGCATTAGGGTGTGGGTTCGAATCCGGGCAAGTACCAATGTGACTTATTCAATTCATATGTACTTTTTAAAGTTTATCTTAGACATTACTGACATTCCGTGCCTCGGAAAGCACGTTAAGCTGTTGGTTCCGGCTGTCATTCGTGGATCTTTGACAGTCGTTACGAATCGTCAGAAGCTTTTGAGTCTGACAACCGGTCTTACCTAAGGGTATCGTGTTACCCAGTTACTGGGTTGTGGAGGTCAGATAGGCAGTCGCTCCATGTAAAATACTGGTACTCAGCTGCATCCGGTGAGACTGGAAGCCGACCCCAACATAGTTGGGAAAAGGCTAGGCAGATGACGATGTACATCTAAAATTAAACGGGACTCTCCAAACTGTTGCAAAACATACCCGACCAAAACAATAAGCTACGGAATAAGTACCTGCTACTCATTACGTAACTAAATTACATTTTTTTAAAAATAAACTGTGAAAGATTTTTCATCCCTTCACTTGTGGGATTTCGATGTACGCAACAGTTATGGAAACTTTTCTAGAAGGTTGTTTTTCTCATCTTACGTAGCTTTGTAACTTTCGACTTGAATACAAACAGTAGAAACTTTCTATGGGCAATTAAACAAAAGCCCTTAAAGACAATATAAAAAAAAAAAACAGCTAAAAGCTACTCAGACTCGCACATGAAGGGTTCCGTACAATATTTAACACATCTGCCTAGTTTTTTCCCAACTATAGTGGGGTCGGTATCTTGGTTCTTCTAAGGCGTTCGTCTAAGCAAATATCAGTGTTTTACATGGAGAGGCTGCCTATCTGACCTTCACAAACCAGTAGGTAACTGGGTTACACGTTACCCATTGGTAAGACTGGTTGACAGACTTTTGGGCTTCAGACTTTAATTATAGGCTTTTGACTTAATTTTTAACTTTATCCATTGTATTGTTGTTTTTGCGGCCATAGTAATAAGCACTTTGTGAAAATTTCGAGTGGGCAAGACAGTACAGTTCAAAATAATGCAGCCCTGTGACAGTCGGTCCGCTCCGCTGTCTGCCCGTCTGTCCCTATAACTGTTGGTAGTTCATCTTTTGGCACCTTTTTGGTACGGAACCCGGTTAATTTAATAGCTTAAAATAACTGTGCATAACAACGTTATTACTCACGCACCTTCTAATATGCCATCTATGATGAATTTTATGCGCGATAGAAAACGATAATTCCGTTGTCATGGTGGGTATTGGTCGTAGCTATTAGTTATTATATTTTTTCTAAACTGGCGTAAACTATCTTAAAAATTTCATTTCTCTCAACTAGACTAGGTACAATATTTTAATGAGAACTTTGTACGTTTCTGGTTATGTGACAATCCTTTAGTTTCCAACTTTTATCAAACAAAATTTCATTCTAATCTTAACTAATACTATGAATGCGAAAATTAGTTAGATTGTTACCTTTCCACGACTAAACCACTGAATCGATCATCCCGAAATTTTGCATATACGTTTTTAGATGTACAGAAACGGACATAGGGTACCTTTTATCCCGAAAAAAGGAACTGTTCCCGAGAGAAATCACAATTATTTATTACTTTAACTATAACGGTCACAGAACCAATTAAAATAATCAAAGACACAAATAAAATTAAAAATACGAACAACGACGACAATAACAATTACGTTCTAATGATAATAGATGGCGCCACATGTCTTTCGAATCATGATCTAATTTTAATTTGCGAGGGAAGCTGCGGGCTCTTGCTAGTATACCTATAAATTATACGAACGTACATTGTGTGACATAGGCCTATTCACAGACTGCTACAATTCACGGTCATGATCACACATTGGCTATATAGTGCTTAGACGGACGCGATGATCTTGAAATGAAATCCCGTGATGCATGATGCTATTGTCCGATTACTATGCGTAGTGTTCACACTTGGCCACACTACACCTTGTGTTCGATTGATCTTGATACATAATGTGTATATATATAATTATATATTATGCTCCCGCCACCTAATTATCCATTCATCCTCTTGATTCGACTTAGAAATGATGGCCTAGCTCAGAATTTGTGAAATATTTATGTGTATTCTAACGTGCGTTTTGGTTCCGATTTCTAAATACGCGGCAACATCTTAATATATATAAATTACGCGTCACGTTGTTTGTGCGGGATGGACTTCTAAACTGCTGAACCGATTTTAATCAAATTTTCACACCGTGTGCAGTTTGATCCAACTTGAAAGATAGGTTAGTTTTTATCTCGATTATTGGTCTTAATATTTTTTGATTGCAAACGTGAGCCAAAGCAACGCGTGGGCCGGTCAGCTAGTATATTATAATATTTAGTAATATTTCCTTAACTAAGAATCTATGTCCGAGATTAGATTGTTGACTGTTAGCTAACTATTGATTGTCGTTCTTCTTTTTTAAAAAACGCTGATTAACTCTAGGATTTTATCCTGTATCGCGGGTCTATTTACAAAAATATAAACTTACGTAACAATGAGACAAGGAACGAGTATTTGTAGGCCATACAAATATCAGGTTCGTGCGGAAATCACAGCACAGTATCCAAACACACAGCTACTGTGGTGACTGCTGGTGGAATAGCCACCTAATCTTGAGCTCCTTGACAATACACCGTCAAAGAAAATACGCCTTTTGACTCACTCTAGCAGTAAGTAGGCGGTAAGTAGGTACACTAAGACAATCAAAAATCGAGCCTTATCATAACATAACATTACGCCTGTAATCCCCGAAGGGTTAGGCAGAAGTATACCTATAGTACACCCTCATTTCGCCAGTTATGTTTAAGTTCCTTGTAATAGGGGGCGAGCCTCCTGCCATAGAATCTTGTCTATACAACCTCTCAGTCATTGCGATGCAAACCACTTTCTAATTAAGAATTTACAGTGAATACAAACGCATCCATATTGATGACAGTTCAATATACTCTGTATGCTTCGGCTTCAGTATGTCACTGGTTTCTCTTGGGGCGATACTGATATAATAATATAATGAGCTAAGTGCATTGTTGGTACATTATGAGGTAATTTAGTATTGAGTTCGAAGTTACATATATTTAAAACGCGGATACTCGTGTAGAAAGTGCGTTTTATGAGGCTATAATTATATAGGCGTGACTTATCATTATTATGCTATTTTATTTCTGCTGCTTTCGCATTGGACTGCTTCCGTGGTAGCTGCTGTCAGCTTGAACGGTTTTATTAAAAAAATCTAGGTATATCGCATTTAGCCACAAATTCTTAGGTATTAATGTGCACAAGTGTGTTTACAAAAACAATCTGTATTTCCTCACTCTCATAGTATGATGGAACTACAATCTGATACGAATGCTTGAGCGCCTTCAGCGGCATGGGGATGGCACACCAATAATTTCTAAACTCTGGGCTGCTACTAATAATGTTACTACCAATAACACTTCACTAGGCTTGGATATTGAACCCCACGCTCACTTGCAGACCTGAAACTTTAACCCAGGACCCCACGTTCACTTCCATAGCTGTACTTACAACCATGAGACGAAACAGGGTAGTTGACATAGACATTAAGAAAGCCGTAAAAGGGTTTAGGTAAACCTTTTCCTGCTTTTCCACGACAATGGTAGACACAGGATGGTCGTCGGCGTCGGCCGGTCGTTACCTTCATGTGTGGCTATTATTATCTCTTAGTAACACGATTTTTCTCTTTGTTTAATAAGATTATTAGCCTCACACAGGTCTTTCACACCGGACTTTCATTTATTTTTGTTTTAATTTTATTGAACGTGTAGGTACCTAATACCGTATTATTCTTTCTTTTTTTTTTTGGGAAGTTGAGCTTATGATTTTGTGTTACTATGAAACGATTGGCGACGACTTGGTGAAACGGTTGATGTAGTGGTTCAGCGATTGGCTGCCGTGCTTCGTGTCGCAGGTTCAATTCTTGCAAAGAACAAAATATCTATATGGACTACAGGTCCAGGTGGCTTCAGGTCTGCAGGTTGTTTGTGTCTGTGAGTTTATGTTTGTAAGCGCACCCTCGATACAGGAGAAATTCCTAGTGTGGGGCAGTGTTTATTAAATCTACAAAATAAAAATCTCGTGTCACGATGTTTGAGGTCGTGCTCCTCTGAAACAGCTCGACTAATAAAAATATATATTTGGTAGGTATCAGAAAGTACGGTCGTACCTGAAACCCATGTATCAGATCACCTCCATGTGACTGGCATTGCTTCCTGGCGTCATCGAAGGACATCCCCTTGGCCACGTTGAACTCGTAGCAGTTCCTGGAGAACGCGGCCAGTTCGATCTCCGCTGGGGCTCCAGCCGGGGCGCAGCGGTCGTTGGAAAATTCTGTTAAAAGTACATATACAGTTAGGCGCTTTGCACACGGAGCAACTTAAGTTGAGGCAACTATCAAATCTTTAAAAGTTTCCTCTAAAAGTTAGTAGTTTCACGTTTGCCGCAACTTTATGGCAATCTGTGAGCAGCTTTCATAGTCGAGTTGCTCAATCGACGCAGCGATCAGCGTTAACGGAATCATATTTAACAGTTGCTAGTTGCGGCAATTAGGAACTAACTTAGTCATCGATTGCAGCAACTGAAAACTGTTGACGATCGCCGAAACTAGATGTGTCCAATTGAAATATATGTAAACAGCTAGTTGCCAGTTGCTGCAATAGTTACTCTATGTGCAAAGCGCCTTTGACGTGCTGACGTGACGTGTAAAACATACCTTCAGTAGTGAACACCTCAACTTCACAGAGGGACAAGGAGCCTTCCACTCCAACTAGTTGCAAGAACACGTGCTGACCGACCAGCGGCCGCGCGCACGTAAATGTCTTCGTTATACCTTCATCTGAAGCAAAAGACATTTTCTTCAGTAAAATTCGTGGACGCGAATCATGTGTCAAGTGTATACCAGGCTCCGGCCTTAGTGGCGTTTAGTTGGTAACAGTCAAAACCCTCCGATTTTCCAGACGGAGGTTATACATGAGGAATTTTCCACAAAAACAACGTATGGAATAGAGGCGAGGCCGTCCTATCATCTTTATATAAATTACAACTAAAATGTCAAAAGATTCATGTTACAATAATATACGTGGGTAGATATTATTAGTATATAAAGAAAACAAAACACTATTTATGAACTCATAAATGTTTGGTCCTTATTTCTTTGTTTGTAAATACGTCGTGCCCATTGTAACAGATAGGGCTTTATTCTAGGCTCATCTTCTCCACGTGTAATATTTATAATTATTTTCATCGTCCACGTGGAAATCTTGTTACCATACATTATGATTGTATTAATATAACTCTGTACAGTCAACAAAAGAGATAGGCATCCACATTCATATTAACTTAATTAAAGAACTGTTTATTCTCTATTTTTTTAATAAAATTACTTTTGAAAACTTCCATCGGTTTCTAAGAAAACTCAACCATATCTGACCACCCTGCATACCTATTTTTTTTGTTGACTGTACATGTGTAAATAGCAAAGTCTACCCCTCTTTACGTTTGAAAAACAAAAAAATAATGCAAAATAAACTCTTAAAAATGCGATAAGATGTTTACAAAACGAAAACAAAAAAAAAAAGCAAGTACCTATAGAGTTTATTGTCCTTTCTTCTCAACACGAAACAACTTTTTGGAAGGGGCTTCAAGGAGGTTTAATATTTTTCTTGTACAATTTAATTAAAAAAAATGTTTTAAAGGTCAAATTGAAATATAAAATTTAATTTTTCAAAGTCAGTTCAGGGTAACTTTGAATTATTAAGATTGGAAGATACAAAGCTTTCATTGTGTAGGTAGGTGGGTACATATGTGGGTACAACGCTGCAAGATGCCTAAACACTTCCCTATTAGAGCTACCAATTGTAACAGAGCACTGTACCGTACACTGTACGTATCAATTGAACAGAATTGAACATTCAACAACCTCAGAAAGAAGTTAATTTAAACAGCCTGTTTATGTAACTTTATAGAGCCATCTCTTCCTACTAGACAATTGTCAGTGATTACTGCGTACGCGCCGGTCGCATGTTTGCGCTCGCGCTGGCATCTTGCGAGAGGAGAAATGCACGCTATGGGTGACTATCACACCGTTTTGTGATAATATATTATAAATTATGTTTTGGATCAATTGATAGTTTTCCATAGATATTAATTTGGTGTGTCCAGCAATACAGTACCTAGATCATGGTCTATGGTCATGGGCTTTTTCACAAAGATATACAAATGATACAGACGTGACTTCCGAGTTGATCTCGATATTATCACTCGAGCCCTTTGGCCTTTGTAAACATATTTAGGTTTGTTTTGAATTTCTTCGAATAAAAATTAGAATAATATGGCTGCTGGAACTTTGCTCTTGACCCACTCTTGAATCGCGTTCTTACAAACTGCACTCTTCAATATTTTATTTTGTTCACCTTGAAACGTACGGCATTTCTTCAAATCGCAATAACTGAAAAAGTTTTAACACGAGAACTTTTCTTTGATGAGTACAGGCTGGATGAAAAGGAAATCAGTGGATGGAAAATACTTTGACGATGGCAAACTGATAACCTGCTAGATTGTACTGCTGTTAAAATCTCATAATCTCACTTGGTTTCGGACCTAAAAGAACCGAAAGAAGAAAGTAAAAAAAAAAATGCACGTCCCAAAACTTTTTTGTTATATCCTATCATTAATGGCGATTTTTCTTTTTCAGTTAATTTTGTATTATTTTTTATACTGATGGCTAAACAAAATAAAAATTATGATTGATAATACTTTATAACAGAATATTTTGATCGGTACCTAAGAATTCTCTTAAAAATGATTTGTTTGAATAAAATATTTTAAGATATTTTCCAACAAAAAGTGCTATGAAAGTGCGTAAATGGATAACCACCCAACTAAACTTTCGTAGTCTTTCTTATAATAAGTAAGTAGTAAAAGTAATAACGTATAAAATAATAACAAAAAACATACACGAAACCTTCACATATACTGAAAATTTTACAGTCATGGTCATTTATATCGGCATTTTCGGTGGCACGTGTATCGTGAAGTAAATTGAACAAAATGATTGAACGATCCGATTTAAAAGCTATTATTTTAGTGTACAATTATTGTGGTGTTGACAATAGTTGCAATATGAAACAGTACATTTTAACTCTTAAGTATTTCACTAGCCCAAAAACGTTCCTGCTCTGTATTTTAAAATTAAACAACTGCTCAACAGACATTTAATACCTATACCGTTGTATTACAAAACAAGGTTTATTTTAAAACCAGATTTGTACCATCGGAACAGTTTTTTGTATTTAGAAATTTAGTTCAGTTAGAATAAGGTTCGAAATATAATAACTAGGTGAAGATACATTTTCCTTTGTAAGAGAAGACGTATGGTTCCGATGTAAGAATGGCATTAGGCTCACGTTGAACAAGTGTCTTAGTTTTGTGGTAAGACCTTCATGGTTTTTCAACATACTTTGTCGTGTTAGCTCAGTGGTAAAAGCGCCCGCCTCTCTTGCATAAGTTTATAGGTTCGATACCGGGCAAATTTATACCAATGTGACTTTTTCAATTCATATGTACTTTCTTAGTTTATGTTGAACATCACAGACAACGGTTATAAATACATCATGAGGAAATCCTTATAGTGAATATAAGCCTAAAATCGCCAATCTGCTTTGAGCAACCGCGGTGAGCAATACTCGTGCCTACGGTCGGTCAGTAATAGGCTGGTATTATTTATATTTTCATTGGTTCGTGGTTTTTTAATTAGTATAGTTTCTTTATCTTTTAAAGGCGGAACTACGATCTATAGCGAAACTAGAACTTGAAGGCTTTATTTTATGTAACTTTATAAAAGATTTGATTTAGCTTGCACTGTTCGTATGTATATAAGTAAGTTGTCCTTTCAAAGTTGGCAAACCTTGTTTCGACCATTAGTTGGTATCCGATGAAGCTGTAATTTTGCATACACCTTTAGTTCTGATGAAAATACAATTTCCATTACTCAATATTGTAATAATTTTAAATTATTGCTTGTATGACAAAATATTTTTTTAATTAGCTTATTAAATTTGTGGTAGGCTAATGGCCATAACACAGCATTATCACCATCTGCCTAGCCTTAACACAACTATGTTAGAGTCGGCTTCCAGTGTAACTGGTCGGGTGCAGCTAAGTACCAGTATTTTACATGGACCGACTGCTTATCTGA
The DNA here is from genome assembly GCA_949774945.1 of Hoplodrina ambigua. Classification (NCBI taxonomy): domain Eukaryota; kingdom Metazoa; phylum Arthropoda; class Insecta; order Lepidoptera; family Noctuidae; genus Hoplodrina; species Hoplodrina ambigua. The sequence goes on from OX458963.1 coordinate 6,223,828, forward strand.
CCTCCACAACCCAGATTAAAAGGTAACACTATACCTTTGGTAAGACTGGTTGTCAGACTGTTGGACTGGTAACTACCAAAGATCTACGAATGACAGCTTGGCAAAATAAATGCCAATGGCTACGCTATATAAAGAACAAAAAATCTGTTATTTGAATGACTTAATTAACACCATTGCTTTCGCTCTCCACAATGGAATTATACAATTTTCATGTGTTTCCGACGAGTTTTTAATTACTCGCCTGCTTCGGTGTGACAAGCGTCCATAACTATCTCTTTACAAACACTTATTGGCTGTGGGAATCTTCATTGTCGTTAATAGAAACCGTACTATACTTTAGAAAGCGTAAGTATACTTTCGCGTTTTATATCATTGGGATTTTTTACATTACTTTTCTGATATAGCTCTGTGACTCAATCGTTTGAAGCAATGAGGTAATGGATTGAGTATTAAGCGTGTGATCGCTTGTTAGAGATTTAAAATCTGATGGGTAATTATACATGGTGTTTGTTACAGCGATTTGTATGGTATTGACACAGCCGTATTTTAGTGAAATATTTTCTCCTCTTTTTACTTTCGGTTGTACATTTTGTTTAGTTATTTCGGAAAATTATATATGTTTTTGCTGCGCGTTTAACAAGTAAAGCATTATGTACTTACAGGGTATTTATGTACCTTCAAATGAGCTAAAATATTATATGCTTTACATTTGCTGGTGGTTCTTACGTGGTTCGTGACCATAACTGAATTCCGCACAGTTAAAATATCTACAACAATTATGCAGTCTTTGAACTTGATATATTTTATGATCAATTCCAAGTGACGAACGAATTGGAAAACACATTTTCATATTTAATTCATTATAATTTTATTATTATCTAATTATAAATGCGAAAGTTTTGATGGATAGGTGGATGGATGTTCGTTAATCAATCACGCCAGAACGGCTGAACAGATATGGATGAAATTAGGACATTTGTTTTTTTTGGATTATAGTCTGTAATAAATAGCTCATAGGCGTTTTATCTCGGAAAAATGTGCGGTTCCTTTGTCATAATATCTCAACTTTAATGCGGACAAAATCGCAGACAGAAGCTAGTGCTATCATAAATGGTAACAAATTTTCAAAAGTTTCTAAACATTTCATTTACATTCTGTGTTAGGTATGGTTAGGCTACCGACTTTATCTATTCCAATTACTCGCATTCATCAAAACAATAGCACTATGAAAGTTTCATAGCAATTATGCGACCCATTCTTGCGTTACCTAAGTCATAAAAACAAACAAACAGACAAACTTTCTTTAGGTTATGCAATGTTTACCCACGTCCTATGGCATTTACAGTGCATTAAGTAAACTTGTTCATAATAGCAACACCGCCATGATTCTTTTGTTTTTTTTTTTCGTTATATAATTAGCTGTACATTAAAATAGTCTGGTCCGCACTGCCGACGTTAAAAACAATACGCAGTGAAGTGAAAACTATAGTTTATGTAATGAATAAACAATGTTGTTAATTTTACATAATTATTTTAATGTGTGAGGAAGTTATGAGCAGAAGGAGGGCGCGGTAGCTGTCGCGGTTTGCGACGTGAGAAAAAAAAATACAAAACCTGATAAACTTTGGAAAAATGGTTACGACGCTCGGAGGATAAGAATAAATAAAAGAAGTCGTAATCATTCAGTGATTAAGGTACCAATGTGGGTTTTCAAATCATATACATACACTTTCCTTAAGGTAAATAAACCTTCCGGGGTTGCGGGACGTCTCCGGGGTTACGGGACGTCTCCGGGGTTACGGGACGTCTTAACAGGATACTGTGGCCCCGGAGCGTAACGGGCAACATAAGGAACAGGGTGGTTTTTTAGTCAGTAAAAGTCTGACAGTCCCTTCCGCCCCACCCAGGGCGGAAGGAGTTATTCGATGATTTTTACCACCTAAAAAAAACGTAAATAAACTTTCCTTTCTCCTTAAAGTTATTTTAGACATCACTGGCATCGATGAAGGAGAAATATCGTTAGGAATCGCAGACTATAATTATTAATACAAGTCTAAAATCGCCAGTCCACCTTGAGCAAGCGTGGTGATGGAAGCATGTTCCTTCTCTGCATGAGAAGAGGCTTTAGCCTATCAGTAGGACAATAATAGGCTGGTATTATTACTATTATTATTTCCGAAGACCTTCTGTAGACTTGGAAATATTATCTTCAATCAATGCGTTTCCACGCACGAATTTGCTATCAAAATCAATATTACGGGAACTAGGCCGTTTAACAATTTAAGTGAATGAATCTGTGTCTATTAATAATGATATATTCACGACATACATAATTCGAAGTTGGCCATCAGTGGGAAAGTGCATATGGGTTTAATTTGGTTCCGAGAACTGTACATAAGTACAATGATATCTACAAATCCAGTCACAAATTCCGTCCTCAGACAGCCAATGAAAATGTTGAGAAAAAGATAAAAGTTTACGAACTGGGTTTCGAACCCGGGTCCGAACACATCAGGTGTAGACAGGTAGTAGATATTATTTTCTTCCGTCAGACACCAGAGGGATAATTCTTGTATTTATTAATGCAGATGGCGACTAAGATTGAGTCGCAATTTGTCAAAACCTCGCTAAGCTCATCTCAGGTTAAACCTCATCCCATTGCGACTAGAATTTGTACTTTTTTAATAACGAAAACTGGCCTTCATGTACTGTTTTTTTCTTCTTCAGAAACGCTCGCGGCTTACCCGCTCTTATTCTCAATGTAACCTCTACCTCGCGTCACACATACTGGATAATTAGTCCAAGAACTATTGCGAGCGGCTATTATTATCGCTCAACAAATCAAGTGTCCATTCAAGAATGTAGCCACGAAAATGTTATGAAACAAAACGAACCTTTGATTTCCGAAAAGCATAAAATTAATTATTGTTGACCCTCAAATTTATTATACACCAAATACCGCAATAAATATTACGTTTATGTGAATATTTATACATGCATAGTTATTTCTCGTCCGCATTTTTGAAACTAGAACTTAAATATGAGGATGGATAATTTTGTTTGTGCATGATTGTAGTTCCTTCCTTTTGCCCTTGTACATGGACTATTATTATGTAAGCAAAGAGTAATCATCATTTAAGTGAATGAGTGTTTTAAGTATTTTTTTGTTTCGGGTTTGCCATTGAGACAATTTTTGGATATTTTGCCAATAAAACAGGGCGCAGTCATTAAAGAAAGACATGTTTATTAAAATCAAATAAAATTACGACACCTGATTAATGATTAATAAATATGTACTTGATTTTTTAGTTGTTTATGTTTGATAGTATTCAAGAATACACCTCCTTCAAACCACAGAATAGCTCCGTAACGTATGCGGTAGGCACGGCAGCAATCACTAGCATAGTTACCTCCTAAAATTTAACGAAGATGCAAAACTGCACCTTAAATTGTTAGCGAATAGCCCCAGCTTCGCACGGGCGCAAATTTATAACATTCCCAGTGTACATTCACCCAAAAAAAAAACTTCTATAAAATCCTTGTCCGGAAAATTTCGAACACAACAAAAAAAGTATTAGTCAAATCTATCCAGCCGTTCTCAAGTTTTGCGCTTAGGAACACATTAAGAGATTCGACATTTTTATTATTTAGATCTACAAATACATTTTCATTCAAAAATTAAGCCTAGATATTAGCTGTTATCGTATTGCAATTTGTCATATCGAGTTTAAGTCTGTATTAACCAAAATATTAATAGACTACATTTCATATTGCGCGCGCTATCGGCAAAGTTTGCTAAGGTTATCTGTAGGTATAAAAACTCCGCCGAACGGCATTGTACGAGGGCCGATCCCACCCAAAGAAAAAGGCGTCAGGGAGGCAACCGCCTCGATGCCTAACACGCCGACATCTCTAAGGGCATGGGCGCCCAAATTGGGAACTATATCCGCCCGCCCACCTAACAGAGAACACGGGAGCATAGTTTACGAGCTACTGTGCACAGCGAGGCTTAGAAACCACCCCTCTAAAAAAAAATGTGGGTTTCTTAGGGTTTACCCTAAGAGGCATATCTGGCACGGATTTTTAAGCAGAATCGGAACTCTCTTCATGTGGCACCACAGGTGGTTAGGCAAAAATTCCACACCCAGGGGGGGTGTTACCCTTGTCTGTTTCTGTGTCTTGTCTGTGCCTTACCTTAAAAGACCGGGCGCTTCTTAAAAATGAAAACAAACAGATATAAAACTTCGATTTTAAATTAAATTTACTACCAAAGCTTTCATTTTTCCATTCAGCTACCCACATAAAGCTTCGAAAGGTCATACTATAGTGTAAAAGGTTACTTAAAATAAACCTGTAAAAGCTAGCCGAAACGTTAATTACTGCTCCTTCATTTATTTCTTAGAATTCATGGCGGCTTCGTTCGGATGCGGCGATACAATAACATAATTGCATCAGAACATAATAATGACTTTATAGATAATCATGTTTGTTGGAACGGGATTAGTACAAGATCGACGTTGAACTTCGGTGAAAATTATAATACTAGCCTATTGATGTCCGGCTGCAGGGAAAAGGCCTCTTCTCATATAGAGAAGGCACGAGCATTGATCACCACGCTATCTCAAGAAGGATTTCAGAATATACGTTCAGGTTTTTACACGCTTTTATTCCTTTACCGATGTCAGTGATTTCCAAGATAAAGTAACAAAGTACAAATTAATTGATAAAGTCACATTAGTACTTGCCCGGATTTGAATCTACGACCTCATGTAACAAAGGCGGCCGTTTTAAACGCTGGGCCATCACAACTTTGATTGATGGAAAACGTGAAATGTGTGAAATGTGTCTGTGAGCGTCCCATACACAAGCGAGCCGGCCTGTCGCGTCGCCATTGTCAATACAACCCTGTATAACGTTGTATTGAAAATACCAAACCGAATGCACCAACGCGCTAATGTGTCATAGCGGTCCCAAACTCAAAAGGAGAACAAAACTATATTCACTACAGACTGCAAACTGCAAGTTGTTTAATTGGTTAGAACGCATATTTTGGTTCGTTCTAGTTTCCACACAAGTACCTACGTACTAAGTAGCAGCACATACTTTAGTTCAGTATTTAAATGCACCAGAAGTTTTTTAAATCCATTTCATTTTTGGGGGAGTACTCTGGTGCACAGTGCACGTTCGAACGTCATTCAATCAGGTTCAAGGGTATCCGGTCAAATACCTATCTGGAAACTAGGGCATCCCGATTTGTGGGGCAGTGCTGACGTTATATTAGTTATTCATAGGACATTCGGAACTAATTTGTGCAGATAATCGAGGTCATTCAGTCAAGTTCTCGGACATACTGGAATCTAGGGCACTGCTGATGTAACATATACATATGTTCCTCAGTGCGAGAGACTCGAAGATACCTTGGTCTATGATGACTGTGTGCAATAACTCAAGGGTACCTAGGCCTTTTTTTTTTTTAGGTGGTAAAAATCATCAAATGACTCCTTCCGCCCTGGGTGGGGCGGAAGGGACTGTCAGACTTTTACTGACTAAAAAACCACCCTGTTCCTTCTGTTGCCCTTTACGTTCCAGGGCCACGGTATCCTGTTAAGACGTCCCGCATCCCCGGAAGGGTACCTAGGCCTAAGATATTACAATGTACAACAGACTCAAGAGTACTGTGGTTACGTGACTAAGTGACCAAGGAACTAGGTGTAGCTGCGGTTAGTGTACGGGTTTCCAAACTACAAACTTAATCAGTTAAATATCTATTTTGAACTAATATTGAAATTATGGACTCACATTTAAAGAGGCGCAGAACAATTGCGTCTTATAAAAAGAAAATCCCAAACGTAAATTATTTTGAAATTCGAATCGTTATTGGAATTCGACGTTTCAGCCAGGTTTTCGTGGTAAGCAACCTTCACAGTACATTCGCACAGTACCTACATTCGACTATTTGCTTTGTGCAACAGATTCCAATATTCCTTTGACTGTGACTGACAATTTCACGCTGACATTAAATACAAATACTGCAATACTGAAACAGGTAACCTTGAAATTCAGTTCCTTTGACGTTGAACTTGAGGAAGTAGAAACATATTCTGTGTCTCACCCTATTCATTGAATCGATGATGAGAAAATCGATGCATGATTGCATCAATTTATTCATAAGCAACACATATAGCGTAGGGCGTCGTATTCGTAGTTCTACAAAACTGATTCTCTATTTTGTTTTGTAATAAAGACGTGGTTTGTTTTTATTCCCTTTCTTTATTATTCTTATTATAAACTCAGTACCTACAGGTATAAATATGTTAAAGGTATGGTGGATGGACATTTATTGAATGGGTTTTTCCTGTATCTTTTTCCCTGTATCATGGGCATGTTTACAAAAATATAAACTTATCTATACAAGCAGCCAACCCGAAAAATAAATCTACATAACATCACATAACATCACGCCTGCAATCCCCGAAGGGTTAGGCAGAGGTGCACCCATTAGTACACCCACATTTCGCCAGTTATGTTTTTAGTCCCATGTAATAGGGGGCGAGCCTATTGCCATCAACCGGGCACAAATCCAGACTCCGAGGCTGCTACTGAGAAATTCCTGATGGAAAAACCCAATAACACTTTGCCCGACCTGGGAATCGAACCCAAGACCTCATGCACAGCAGTCGCGCTTGCGACCACTAGACCAACGAGGCAGTCTAAAAAAAAAGAGGAAAAATAAATCTTTTAGTCCATATACTTAAATATTTGTTTCGTGTGCTAATCTTAGCGTTATTAGATACTAGGCAATAACACGCACAATTGCACATTGTTCACCCTCACTGCCCTCCTAGTAATTAGCTGTAGATGATGTAACTAGTTACTTAATAATGATATGTTAGGTATATCAACATGACTAGGATTGCCAGGTCGCCAAACCTAATAGCCGGACAGACCAGTCAGTTTGGCCGGACATTTGGGTAACAAGGCGGGACACCCTATATTATTAAGGATTTTGTATCTCAGTAGTTGTATATAAATTCAAGCTTTTTTTATTATTACCATAATACTTGTTAAATTCTAATCTAATGTAAATAAAATCGAATGCAAAATCAGTATAAGTACTTATTATTCCATTTATTTATTTAATATACATATATAATTACATTTTAAATATTATTATAAAAAAAATATAAAAACATTTAAAAATATAAAAAAGTACTTTATTATTAATCAGTCAAATAAAGTCATCAGCCAAAATTAAATTCTAGATAAACATTTATAAACATTTCTTATAAAAAAACCTAACAAAAGCCGGACAAGTCGGACACCATTTATTTCGGCCGGACACGCAATCAAAAATCTTAACTATGTCCGGTTTTATCCAGACGTCTGGCAACGCTACACACGACACTGACAACCGTACTGCGATCACTAATTCATTCGATCATTAATGAATATAATTATGAGCCTATTATTGTCCCACTGCAGGGCAGAAGCCTCATCTCATACAGAGAAGGCACAAGCATTGATCACTACGCTTGCAAAATTCGGATTGGCGTTTTTAGATTTATATGAATAAAAAGTCCCAGATTTCCTCACAATGTTTTCCTTTAACGGTGTCAGTGATGTCAGAGATTAACTCAGAAAGTATTCATCGTCGTTATCATTATATCTGAATAAAAGCAATTCACGTATAGACACAAGCTACTTCCTTCTCCCTTTTCCCTGAAACAACGGTGTTTTGGAAAGAGAAAGAACGGCTCTCGCACTACGAATTGCATGCATATGTTGGTAGCTTGGTACATTTGCTAATTGCTTATTTTACATCGTTGTTATAATTTCCCTTTATTCTCACGCTTTTTGTAACGACTTATGGATTTGTGAGGGAAGAAACTCGCTGTAGTATTATGTAGTACATGCACTTATCGAGTTTACAGTTTATCTTAGGTGAGCTCTTTCAACGTGCACGTCTTGTTATATTGTTCTCACATGAATGATTTTGTGTCGAATCGACGGGTGCAACGTAACTTAATGCATGTAACCTAAATCTATACTAATATTCTATAGCGGTAAAGTTTGTGAGTTTGTGAGGTCATAAGGGGGAATTTCCGCATCTACTGAAGCGATTTTGATAATTCTTTTGCAAATTGGAAGCTACACTATCACTAAGTGCTATAAGTCTGAATTTTATAATCAAAAAATTAGGGATAAGTAAGAAAAAATCCATGAACAAAGTCGCGCGAAGAGTGCTAGTTTGTAATATTTTATTATTCCAGTCACTTTCCCGAATTCAGATAGAGGATGCCGAAAAAAAAAATATCGAATGTCGTAACGATTTTTTTTCTCATCGAAACTTAAGAGTGGTACAGTCTAGATACCATGGATCACTAAAAAACGCTATTTAACACAGCTAAAGAAGACCACAGCGTGATTTAACTCAGTGGAAAGTCAAGCTCTCCACTCTCAGGACAATTAAAAAATTTCAAAAAAAGAAGAATAATTTACAGCGGCTTTTCTTTTCTAATACCTCTGATCATCTGATATCAATCAGCAGTAAACCGCTTGTAGACAAACGCTAAGCGGCTGCAATGACATCATTACGCTGACCCGCTTCCACGGAGCCACACCGGTTCCCAACAACACGTAGAGAGCATGTGAACTAACTGACACGATTTCAACTTTCATAAGATTGATGCCTTGCTGCGCGTGTGTTTGGATGATTCAATTATTGGTTTTGCATTATTTGCTCTTGGTTTTGCTAATTATGACGTATGTACCTAAGGCTGAAATTTGTTAGAATTAGAAATTAACATGTTTTTGCCACCAGCTACCCACGCTCATTAAAATACTAAAACGTTAAATGGAAGTGTAGCTGGGCTAATCTGCATTTTTTTTTTACTATTTACATTTATAAACATAACTGGCGAAATGTGGGTGTACTATTAGGTACACCTCTGCCTAACCCTTCGGAGATTACAGGCGTGATGTTAAGTTTTATTCAATTTAGTGTTTTTTAAAAATTACAGTCATTTATGGTTGTAAATGAAAAATGAATTTAAAGAAATAATCCACAATGTATAATGTATTAATTACAAAGTACCTACCTATCTAAAAGTATTAAAAATAAGTATTAGGTAACACGCACAGTTCTTAACGCACTCTTTCAAAAATAAATATATACGTTTAACGAAATTTTGGAATACAGGATCTACTACTAGCATAAAAACTACCATAACCATAATAATATTTACAAGGTATTATAAATTCAGAAATAACAGGTAAAATTATGTTCAAAGAAAACTTAACATATTTACAAATACTGAAACTGTAGACAATCAATCTTATCATTTCAACAAATCATGAAATAGTGTGTGATTTAAAGCAATTTGAAGTAGAATAAAAATAAAAATAAATAAAATGTAATAAATAAGAGAAATATCAAAATGATAATATTGATATAATAGAAACCATCTTATTGATGCTGGATTCACAAAAGTCAAATATCCTTGAGGACGACGCGGCCATGGACGCTCCGTCTGGCCAGGTCTGGTCGAGTCTTTTGAGTGCACTCGTTTGGGAGAAATCGAATTTGGATTCACATTGAAAATGTTAAACTCAGCATTAAACGATATTCAAATTGTTAACCGATAATAAAAAAGAAACTGAAAAACATAGTGATAAAGACTCGTTCGTTTGTTATCACGTTGGACATGTACCTACGTCACGGGGTCAACGCGCCCGATCGATTGCAGACAGGAATATAGGTAGCTGTAGAGTTATTGCATCGGGGGAGGCGGATGTCATAACCCCACAAGCCTGCAGCTCTTGAATGAATTGAATATCTATACTAGGTCAGCTTGTATATACGGTGGATTGTTAAGCTAGTTTGTTAGTCCTTTTTCTATATTCCTCTTCGAAATATTCGCAAACATGGCGGAATCAAATCATTTTTAATTAGCGTGCAGTCGTATCGTATGCTACTTTCATTTGGTAAAGTTTTTGTTTGACTGTTTACATTTGCATTTAATTTTACATATTGTTTGGTGGGTTTAGGCTTCATATGCATATATATAGACATTTTTCAACAATCATGTTCCTTTTTTATTATTACAAGCTTTTATTTAGCTTGCACTGTTCGTATTATGTAAGTAAGTTGTCCTTTTATTTGCAAATCATTTTTCGATCATTTGCTGGAATCCGATTGTGCTGTAATTTTGCAAACACCTTTAGTTCTGATGACAATACAATGACCAATACTTAATATTGTAATCATTTTAAATAAAAACATGTTTGTATTTTTTTTTTTAAATTATATTTGTATTTGTACTTTTACGTCTACTCTTTAAGAAAAAGAAAAAGTAAATGAAAAAAAAAAGGAACGGATGAATCATACCCTTATAAAATATATCGATTATATTGACCCAATCTCCGTGTACATTTTATAAATCTCTCACATCATAAACAGTTCACCATGACCTACTTGTGAGAACATCAGTACAAATGAACTATGGATTTTGTAAACACTGAACTGCATACTCTATTTTTATTGATAGGAAATAAGGGCGATGGGGCAACACTGTGGACCCCTCTACTAACCTCGTTTGTTTTACACATACTTTCAATTTTGTAATGGTTGAGTAAATAAATAAAGGTTTTGGTTTAATGTTGAACTGTGAAGTGTTAACCGTTTATTGTGCGAGATACTATAGAAGCAATTGCATTTTAAAGTATTATTGTATTATAGTGTTTATTATTTTTATAGTTTATTTGTTGTTACTTTTTAGAGTTGTATGTGATGCAAGATTATATTTCCTTATAAAAAAACTGACTCGATAAAAAATGAAGCGAGTGTGAGGAGCACTATGTGATGACAACTTACTTCAAGCTCACTGCACCTAAATTCACCGAGGTCGGTGTTTACAGAATAGGCCGGCTGGACCGTAGAAAAACTTACCTTTTAACAAGATTATTTTACAATTATTTTTTAATTGTTTTCTAAAATAATAAACATCTAATTCTATACGGAATGTTAAAAGACACATCATGTAGCAGTTTACGATGGGAAATACTTTCCAATAACCTAAGTAGCATTGAGCAAGTTATTGCTTGGAAATAAGTATTATTTTTGTAAAAATCTCGGTTTATACTTAGTTGTGTGCAATGTAACAGTACAGTGGGGTCGTAAAAGTATTAACTAAAATTAAGTTAAGTAATAAAATGTAAAAAAAAAATCCGTAAAAACAAAATTAATTCTTCAATACCTCCGTAACCAAAAGATTATTTTGTTCAAGAACTAAATAAATATTGCAGTGATAAAAATCTCATATTAAACGAACTGTTATTTAAGTTCTTATGAGAAATAAAGTTCTTTAAACCTATAAAAATAACATGTAACTTTTAAATTCGTTAAGTAGACCCGTTATAAATAAAATCTATATACTTTCTTAAACTCGATATTGAATAGTTAATTTTAAAGTTAAAACCTTTCAATTGTTTCTCATTAAAAGTCATATTTGCACTCAAAGTAAATTAAATCTTCAATTGGGTAGTTAACACCAGCCTAACTTAATATTATAAATGTGAAAGTAAGTTTGTTTGTTTGTTTGCTACCATTTTACGTCTAAACCACTGAACCGATCATCCTGAAATTTTGCATATACGTATCCAGGTGTACAGGGACGAACATAGGGTACCTTTAATCCCGAAAAAAAGTACTGTTCCCGAGGGAAATCACAAAAACGTCCTTATGACAGTAGATGGCGCCACGTGTCTATCGGATCATGATTAAATTTTAAGTTTAAGCATGTAATACATTATGAGTCTAGACTGTCGATAGACCAGTTTCAAGTAAACAACCTAGGAGTACGAAAGTTGTTTGCTTAATAATTTTTCATGCCCAAAACCGCTGAAGAGTATCCTGACATTTTGCATAAAGTGGCTTCCAGACGGACGGACTTGCGGTTACGGCAAACCGCAGGCCGCGGCTCCTAACGCTCCAAAAACACACCACCGCGGTCGCAGTGGCGGCCTGAAGTATCATTAGCGTGGTGATTGTGCTCCAATCGGACAATCGGACGTCGCAATCGGACGTCAGTCAATATGGCTAACCGTAACGTTGTCTTATTACTCTCATGACTCATTAGTCCTCTCAGAAGATAAGAAAAAAGGTAGGAAAACCGTTTATTAAACACTTGAGGTGTGAGGTAGAGATAAACTACAGTAACATGACGCGCCCTTCCACAATTCAAAACGTTTGAAAGTGTTTTTAATAGTATTAAAAATACTCACAACGCATGTGTGCGTATTGAGACGGCTCTCGAGACAAAATCAAATCAGCGATTTGTTGTCCGACTAGCGGCGTCCAAAATTACTCATTATTATTAGTATGGCGCTGCACTGAAATTCTCTATGAAAATGAGAGGTACGTCGTCTTGCGCGGTCGGCTATTTATGATTAGTTGACAAAAAATATCCTAGCCTGCTACTGAAGACGATTACTCACAAAGTCTTTCATACGAATGTGACTACACACATTGAAATGGTAATATGGAGGGAAGCGTCAAGGTATAATAGTTTATCTCTACCTATATTATCATTAGCATCGCATACTACTCTTAGGAATAGAGAAGTGTGAGTTAAATTTAAATTATTGTTTAAATTCAACTATTTCTATTACAATTTCCATATTTGGCGTCATTTTACAAAGCAGTACACGCGGCCGGATGTTAAAATTTGCAATTGACGCGGCCGCCACAACATTTCGCGTTTGTCTGTGACCCACTTTATATACGTTGTCAGGGATACAGAAAAACTGCGTAACTGACACTGTCATCACTGACACTGACAGGTGTAAACGCATTCATAGAGGATGCATGGAAGAATAAAGGTGAACTTATAACTACGCTCTGTCAATGAAGCATAGTCTGCGATTACTCCGCTAATTGTAAATTGATTTGGATGATTCTTTTTTTGTTTATTTTTTCGAATTGGTCCCAAATAAATACTGTCATGATCTGATGATGAACTTCGGAGATATGGAAAGGAAACTCCTCATAAGATCACAGCGCAGAACTGACTTAACAGTAAAATTGCTTTGTTTAATGCGTGTAGTCGATGATTGACTGAAGGAAGAGGTTAGTTGCTAAACTAACCGTGACCTATGTCGATGTATGTAGACAACAGTTTTTCAACGGCAAAGTTAAGTTTGTCCCTCAGTACTGTTTATTTTTTCGTTAGAGGTATTTCCGGTGTGTTTTAATGAGGGTAGGTAGGTTACGTTTTTTAATTTTAGAATATCTCGCAGGTCCAACACACAACCAAAAGCTCATTGCGAGCCCGAGCAAAAATTACTGCTCAATCCCCGGAATCTTCCGTTCATGCCGCATTAAGAAGGCAAGCACAACCGGAGCGACAAGTAAATTTGAGAACTGATGAGATATTTTCTTAAAGCCAGGAAAGACTAGAGAGCCAAGCCGTTCGCCCTCCAAGCTTCTCAGAGAGTGACTGAAACGCCCTTTTAAACGCAATTGCTTTTGGAGGAACAAGCCGAAAGCCAGAGAGCTGTAAGAGTAACTGAGACGCCTTTTCAATCAAACACAACTTCGTCTCAGAGAACAAGCTCAGCCATTACAGCGACAGAAACTCTAAAATAGTCGCAGGTGAGAAGGACCTCTCTTGCAGAAATGCAAACTGAACGCCGACGGACTTTTATGAGTCACAGTCTGTTGGTCTGTAGGTATTTAATAATTCTGGATCTGGCCGAACAACAAGCCGAGTACAACCCGAATTGATTGTCAAATTCTAAACAAACGCGGGCGAAGCCGCGGGTAAAAGCTAGTAAACTAATAATTCCAAGACATAACTTCTATAAAGAAATATTTTATTTTAGCCCTGAAAACCTTAATTTATTATTTTCAAAAAAATAATTTTTAAATTTAGAATTTGAAATGCTTCGAAATGTATAAATATTTAGTCAATTGAATTGGCAAAAAAATGACGTCACAGATGTATGTTGGGTGTGCAAATGTGTTTATTGCTTTCTTACTGGTTTTATAGATAGATAACTTTTCAAATATCAGATGTTTCAAAATCTATTACACTAATCTTCAGAACTACCAGTCCGATTGGAATAAATCTTTTTGCATATTATAGCTAAATTAATAAGGAATAGTATACGGCTATATGTTATGTAACATCACGCTATGATTCACAGGAGCGCAGCAGAAACCAAAGACGAATAAACCACGCGTACGATATCGCAGGAAGCAATATTTTAAAATCTATGTACCTATACTAATCTTCGAAACTACCAGTCCGATTGGAATAAATCTTTTTGCATATTATAGCTAAATTAATAAAGAATAGTATACGCCTATATGCAATGAGACATCACGCTACCATCCACGCGAGCGGAGCAGAAAAGACGTAACTTAACGCGGTTGAAAAACACCATGCGTATGTTATCGCAGCGAGCAGTATTTCAAAATCAATTTATATTGTATTTTATTTGTATCGTTGTGTATTTGTATTGTGTTTTGTTTGTTTTTATTTGTAATGTTTTTGTGTTTTTATTGTACTTACTTTTAGTTTTTAATCGTTATTCTTGTAAATTAATGTTTTTGTAAGAGCTTTTTCTTTTTGTTTTTGTTTTGTCTGTTTCAGTTTCCTCTTCGGTATAATGAGGTTTCTAATCGTGCGTAATGAAGCAAATAACACCCACAATAAGGAATATATTATAAAACTGTTGTTTACTGTCACATAATTATTCTATGTAAATAAAATAGTTTTTTTTTTGTAATTTATCATTGGTTGTTGTTCCTAACGATTAACTGTAGATCATCTCTCAATAGTGTTTGTTGATGGTTAAACCACGCCAGCAGGAAGCAATATTTTAAAATCTATGTACCTATACTAATCTTCGGAACTACCAGTCCGATTGGAATAAATCTTTTTGCATATTATAGCTAAATTAATAAGGAATAGTATACGCCTATATGCAATGTGACATCACGCTACCATCCACGCGAGCGGAGCAGAAAAGACGTAACTTAACGCGGTTGAAAAAACCACGCGTACGTTATCGCAGCGAGCAGTGTTTCAAAATCAATTTATATTGTATTTTGTTATTGTATTTTTATTTGTATTGTTGTGTATTTGTATTGTTTTTGTGGTTTTGTTGTACTAACTTTTAGTTTTTAATCGTTACATACATACATAACATCACGCCTGTAATCCCCGAAGGGTTAGGCAGAGGTGTACCCATTAGTACACCCACATTTCGCCAGTTATGTTTTTAGTCCCATGTAATAGGGGGCGAGCCTATTGCCATTAACCGGGCACAAATCCAGACTCCAAGGCTGCTACTGAGAAATTCCTGATGGAAAAACCCAATAACACTTTGCCCGACCTGGGAATCGAACCCAAGACCTCATGCACAGCAGTCGCGCTTGCGACCACTAGACCAACGAGGCAGTTAAAGTTTTTAATCGTTATTTTTGTAAATTAATGTTTTTGTAAGAGCTTTTTCTTTTTGTTTTCGTTTTGTCTGTCTCAGTTTCCTCTTCGGTATAATGAGGTTTCTAATCGTGCGTAATGAAGTAAATAACACCCACAATAACGAATATAAAACTGTTATTGTTTACTGTCACATAATTATTCTATGTAAATAAAATAGTTTTTTTTTTTTTCAATTTATCATTGGTTGTTGTTCCTAACGATTAACTGTAGATCATCTCTTAAAAGTGTTTGTTGATGGTTAAACCACGCTTACGATATAGCAGGAAGCATTATTTTAAAATCTATGTACCTATACTAATCTTCGAAACTACCAGTCCGATTGGAATAAATCTTTTTGCATATTATAGCTAAATTAATAAAGAATAGTATGCGCCTATATGCAATGAGACATCACGCTACCATCCACGCGAGCGGAGCAGAAAAGACGTAACTTAACGCGGTTGAAAAACACCATGCGTATGTTATAGCAGCGAGCAGTATTTCAAAATCTATTTATATTGTATTTTGTTATTGTATTTTATTTGTATTGTTGTGTATTTGTATTGTGTTTTGTTTGTTTTTATTTGTATTGTTATTGTGTTTTTATTGTACTTACTTTTAGTTTTAAATCGTTACTTTTGTAAATTAATGTTTTTATATAGCAGGAAGCAATATTTTAAAATCTATGTACCTATGCTAATCTTCGAAACTACCAGTCCGATTGGAATAAATCTTTTTGCATATTATAGCTAAATTAATAAAGAATAGTATACGCCTATATGCAATGTGACATCACGCTACGATCCACGCGAGCGGAGCAGAAAAGACGTAACTTAACGCGGTTGAAAAAAACGCGTACTATATTGTAAGGAGCTGCTAGTATATAAATAAAACAGAATGGTTCTATTTTTGTCCCCATGCGTTCCTAAACCATTCATCCGATTGTGGTACAACTTTGGCGAGTTGTTAGGCGTACGGGCGCTAAAGTTTAAATTGAAAAATTAATACTGTTAACGTTGTTGCCGGTTGCAGTTCGTAGGTAATAGATATCAAAGGCAACTTGTTTAGTATGCACTTCCTGGTTCCTGATCGATCTGTTGGGAAGTTGTATGTTCGCTGTTTGGTGATCCAATATTGGACAGTTAAAATATCTCAGTAACCATAGTCAATACGTAGCAAGGGTTTAATTAGGTACCTACTTCTGGGTTTTCATTAAGTATGTGAATATAATCATTATAATTTATTATTAAGCTTGTAAATAATGTATATATATTTTAATTCTTATTTAAATAAAAGCTTTTTGTGATATAAATTATGTTGATTGTCATTTTTTTACCTTAGCCAGAGCCTATAAGCATTGCCATCAAACGTGGCAATGCTGCCAGTTTTATTGACGTTTCTAATTTTTTGATGCCATTTAGTTTTATTTTATTTAGTTTCATTTTAATGATCATTGGTTTTTATAGGTTATCTAATATATTAAGTTTGTAAATATTGTACATATTATTGAAAAAATATAATTTAATAAATTGAAACATGTTTGAAACACGAAACATGCACATGTTTATATCAAGTTTGTGTATAAGTTATTTCGATGATATGAAGTCAGTAGGTACTTACCGATGGTACCAGGAAACCAGGCACATAGTGGATTCCGCTGCAAGTCGGTACTGCTGTTGCCCACTCTTATTTCTAGATCCTGAAGTGGCTGGTGACCTGGTAAATAAGAGCAATGGTTATTACAAGAATATCAAAGATGAGGCGAGAGTTAGTTGGTCCTCTGGGCAAAGAACATAAACACAGAACCAAAGAATGATAATAAAATTAAAGGTACAATTTATAAAAAAGACAGAAAGAAGGAACCATATAGGGAGGCTGTTATGTTAGATAAAAGAAGAAACTATTTTTGTCATTATGCGAGTCTCGGGATGCGAAAAGGACAACTGCAGATCCGACTGAATAACCTAAAAAGTCTGATTTCGAGGTTTTGCTCTCGCCTATTTCGTTCTCTAACATTGAACCAATATGAAAGATATCTCATTGACTAAATGAAAAGAATATTGGTTTGCTGTGGTTTCGAGCATTTTCTCTGGGTTCTAGTGCTTATAAAAATAATTTATCATAAGAAAGGAAAAAGTAAGGGGACATTAATTATAAATCATTGCTAATAAACTGTAAAAAAGAAATTGCAAACCAGTAAGAGTGTTTCTATAGGGAAAAGACCACGCAAATTTCGTTTAAATCTTCATATTTCCCAAAGAATACATATTTATACCGTGAACATGAATTTCTAAAACAATATGTTTCTTTTACGCGATTTTCCTCGGTATTATTTGTGTGTCATAACGGCAACTTTCACGCAAATTATCTATTTAATTACCAATAACTGCAGCGTTGGGTAAATTTTACAAAACATTTGGCTCCGTTAGTTTGCGCCCAGACGGGGGGCAATTACCGTTGCCAATTATTGATTAAAACAAAATGTCATTACTATCGTTCCTTATTCTTAATGCAATGGCTGCGTACCTACTATTTATTAAACGTTAACTGAGATTGTTAGTAACTGAACTTTAAGGCAGAATTTAAAAATCTATCGAGTGGAAACTTTGTTAGCAGTTGTCGGGGAGATTACGCTTGAAATCCGCTCCGTATTTTGTAGCTGTTTTGCCTCTAAAGAGGAATAGTGAGCATGCATCGGATTTAAAATACCTTTAAGTAAAGTCGACTAAGCTATTTGGTAAACAGTCAGTTAACTTGCAACTAGTTTTTAACAATGTTGTGAGTGCGCTGAGTAGTGAATCCTTTTACTTCTTTCTCTCTTTTCACCCTACTACGGCAAAGCTAAAATAAGGATCCCGATTTTAGCAGTGAGTGTTCATCTGTGTACATTTCCTATATTCTTTGTTTTGTGAATAAGGTATCGTTAGAAACGATGTTCAAGTTATAGCTTAAATTAGGTCACAGAAAATTAAAGAGCGAAATATTACACGTCATCTAAACAATAAGATTTTGCAAGTTGAATATTTTTAAAGTTAAATTCTATTAAAAAAGGTTTTCGCATAAAATAAAAACAAATACTAGCAGTGTAGGAAAAAAGTAATTTTTTTTTGCCTGTATACTAAATAGTTCGTTTGATTGTACCTAGATAAAACCTAATAATAAAAATCATATAACTTCCGCTTGATTCTCTGAAATGAACTATTAATATAAGGCTCTGCATCACAGCCAGGGAGGAACGCACGCACATGACTTATTTTCCAGAGATTTCCATTATATCTCTGCGTTGTGTTGCTTTACTTGACTTAAACCGACATAAAGAAGATTAGATTTACCTACCTTCAACTTTAATATTTCCGCTGCTTAACATTTCCGTGTTCGTAAACGCAGTGAAAATAGTTTATAGAGTTCACTTTAAAACTTTACAGTGAAATTTGCGGTCAGTAAATTGGGCAGACTGAATTAATGAACGTATTTTGCTGTTTGCACATGGTTTTACTCGTTCATTATTCTAGCTGAATGAAGAACTTTGTTAGAGTTTAGCTGAGTCAGGACTTTGCTCATTATATTTCTCAACTAACAGATTCTATTTCAATATAATTATATGGTAAAATAAAGGCTTAGCTTACCGCAGCACCCTCTGGTGGTAACTCTGACGACTTTCACGGCGTAGTGTCTGAGCAAGTCGACTTGCCACCAGGGAGAAGCCTCCCTCTGCGTCTCGGTGCACCGCTTGCCGTCATGCTCCGTGGTCTTCTCACCATCGTTGCCGTTAGCAGCAGCACCGCCACGGACTGTTGTCGACTGGTTGGCTGGCTTTCTGAACGCCACATTTGTGCCTAGAATATAGGATAATTCGAACTTAATGAATATGTCTATAAGATTTGAGTTTGCATCGAGATATGTCTACGACTTGGTCATAGCACTTCATAACAGCACGACTTCGACACAGCAAATAGTTTGTCAATCAATTAAGTGCTTAAAAGTGCGTGCGATGAGATATTTTTTTAATTGACAAGATAATAAAGGTTGGATTTTTCAAAATCATTTCGGCCCTACTGTTGCGGTTTCGGAGCGGTGCTGTTATAGTGAGATGATCATTATTACTTATTTACACGCACCGGCTGCCGTATTAAACACATACCCACATTAATTTACCCGGTTTATCCTAAGCCGGGGTTTGTGGAAGAGGGCTTAACGTGGCAGCTAAACTCAAAATAAGAATTTCTGTCTTACCACAGAAAGGAGCGTCAGCAGTCCAGTCCCCTCTCAGCGTGCATTCCCTCTGATGAGCCCCGAACAGTTCATATCCGTCATCGCACTCGTATGTCGCTATCGTGCCGGGTACTATGTCCCCTGCCGGTAGGGATACTCTGGCGTTTGGAGGTACGGCAGGGTGGCCACAGCGCCGATCACCTGGAAAGAAAAGATGTTTTAGTTTAACATTTTAAATATAATAATAGCCTATTGCTGCTCCGCTGTAGAGCCAAGCCCTCTTCTCATGCAGAGCAGGCACGAGCATGAATGATTAATTATAAATTCAGGTTTCTTATGAATGTTATCCCTAACCGATGTCGATTGTTCAACATAAACTTAGAAAGTACATATAAATTGGAAAAGTCATATTGGTACTTTCTCGGTATCGTATCGGCCACATCACGCATGAGAGACGGGTGCCTTAACCACTGGGCCATCAAAAAAATACTGATCGACTGTGCAATAGGCATGGCGCTACGGGTCGCGCGGCAGAAACTCACTTGAAACGTAATAGTTATTTGAATGGGTTGAAAGTTACCCGGGATTTTGTCAAAGTCCGAGCTCTTGTCATAAATTGCCTGACTGCAGATCTCCATAAGCAACCATTCGTTCGACCTGGGAATCAATCGACCACCATAGGCCACCATAGACCTAGCCTAGACTAGACCAGCAACGCGACGCACAGCGTATCATAATAATTGTGTAGTCAAGGAATTAATTCTAACTACCTAACTTTGTAAAGTTTGTTTATTTGTTACCTTTCACGCCTAAATCACAGAACCGAGAGAAGAACACAACAATTACATTCTTATATCGATAAAAGATGGCGCTACGGGTCTTTCTAAATAATTATGATTGAATTAAATTGATTGTGAAATTCTAAATGAACGCGAACGACGCGACGTGCTAAAGCTAGTTGACTCATGGTTATGAAACAGCATATTTATCGGACGATATTGTGAGTGAACGATAAATAAAACTATGAAGCAAAACAAACAAGGAATTTACGAAAATATATCTGCAATTTGTTCGAAAAAATATTTTATAACTGCTTGATACGTAAGTTATGGTAGATGAAATAAGATGTTTTTTAAATATTGTGCATTTTATAGGGTACTGCCTCATTGGTCTAGTGGTCACAAAGCGCGACTGCTGAGCACGAGGTCTTGGGTTCGATTCCCAGGTCGGGCATAGTGTTATTGGGTTTTTCCATCAGGAATTTCTCAGTAGCAGCCTCTGGATTTGTGCCCGGTTGATGGCAATAGGCTCGCCCCCCATTACATGGGACTTAAACATAACTGGCGAAATGTGGGTGTATTAATGGGTACACCTCTGCCTAACCCTTCGGGGACAACAGGCGTGATGTTATGTTATGTTTATGTTTATAGGGTAGGTATAAGTGTAGTACGTCGCGTTACACGGACGTGCAATCATTATTCGTGCCTGAAAACAGGATAACAGCCTTTAGTACTATTCCGTAAAAAAAAAACTAGGTAGAGCGAGTGTGAAGTGAGCTGTCAATCAATTGCACCGTGACAGCTACACATTTCAACTCTGGGTCACTTCACCTACCGATACGTACTCAACGAGGGAGATTTTTTTACAGGATAATATTCTCGCGACCGAAATTCGGTCACCGCGGCTTATGTTAATGGAGACAACCAAACACGCAAGAGATAGTGCGCAAACATAGATGCACTCCCTTTTCCCTAAATGGAAAAATCAAAAGATACTTTTTGATCGAACCCAGATCCCGTCGATCTGCCGCCGCGCTTACAGTCGGGACAGGACGGGACGGGACAGTCAAGTTTACAGAAAAGCAATGCAAGTGGGGAGCAAGAACAACTGTAGCAAGCAAACAAAAGTTCAAAACAAAATAATAAAACATGACAAACACATAACTGTAGCAATTTAATACAAATAAACATAGTGTAAAGTATATAATACCAATCCATCAACTTGAGACTTCTTGTAAGGTCACAAACCATACAAGGGTCATAAATAACGACCTATAGGAAGGCCTTACTATCGCTGTTCCGTTCCTAACACGAGGCCAGACAAATGTAATAGGCATTAAATATTTATTTTTATTTTTATTAAACAGTGAAACATTAGATTTTATTGCTTAAGACTTCTTCCGAAAGTCTAGATTCAAATACGCATGAATTACGGAACAGCAAAATATCTTACAAAACGCTCATTTATGCAGTAATGCCATGCAAAAAGAAACGCGGAAGCCACAATCACGTAGGTACTCCATAGATTCTTACAATTCAGTCTAGTTGCATTATATCGTAACATGCGTGATGCATTGCTAGTAATGTTCCAGCAAATTGGAATGATGGTTCTGTAGTGGCGCAATGTAACGCGATCTCATCGTAACATCTTCACGGATGCAATTGTTAGGTAATAACTGAACTGGATGCAATACTGATAGGTACGGGGACTTGAGAAAATCTGATAACTATGTACCTAATCATTTGATCCGCTTTTAGATGTTAAAGGAGCTAATTGAAAGGGGCATTTTTTTTAGTATCCCTTGTTTCAACTGCAGGCAGAAATTATTTCATATAATATTGTTTGTTCTTTGTAATTTCATTTCGAATATTTTTGTTTCAACGACTATATAATTGAATGAAACATATTTCACAGGCACACAACACAATTCAATAAAATTTTATAACACTTTTTTATTTAACAAACTCATAAAACAGTAGGTACTTGTAGTTATATTTTTAACGAATATTGTTTGTTCGATAAATACATACATTCAAGGATATTAAAAAAATTGGTAAGTGGATTAATTAATTGGAAATTAGTATTATTAATCCTCATTAATCACTTGGGGTACCCCGACTCGTACAGATTAGGCTGGAACTCAAACCGCGCCATCCCCTACGTAGTCTACTTTTTTTAAACATTTGACAACCGACTATGCCTTTGAAGCAACTAAAAGCAAAATAAACTCAGTACGTGCAAATGAAGTCACTCTTAATGAGAATAAGAAGATTGTTTTCCTGCTTGACTAGAACCTGCTCGCATTGTTTTTGTGAACACGGTTTTGTCATTTTATACGACGGTAGGCATGCATTTATTTAAAGGTAAGAGTTGAAATATTTAGGAACATTCACTCGATAAAATGTTTTTAAAATATTCAGAGAAAGAAAGAATATTAGTTTTGTGATAAGAATATTCTGTGATACCCATTTTTTTTTGTACCAAAAATAAATTTTAATAATTAATAATTTTAAAATTAAAATAATATGGGTTAAAATTTATGTGAAACGAAATTCTATAAAACTACTGTCTCCAAAACAAAGTACCTAAAATTCTTTTTTTTCTTCGGTCTGTTGTGATGTTTTATATGGCCATAACTATGGGGCCCCCATACAGACTTAATGAGGTCACTAAAATTAAAACTCATCACATCATTGAGTGATGAACTAAGTAGTTTCTAATAGACTTTGATATTGGTACAAATGAAGAAATATTAAGCTTTACATTGCAGCAAAGCAACCAGGTGACCTCACATAACATAGGATTTCCGTACTATGAGAGGTATACTGGGAAGCAGCTAATACTGGATAATATTATTATGTCGTACTTTGAACCTAACCTACATACTCCATTTAGAACTATTTCATTTTAAATCATAAATCCTTTATTCTCGGAAAACTAATCGCAGAAAGGATGTGAATACTAGACATGTTTGTATGATACGCGTTGTTTTTTAAACTCTCATTTTAATTGAAAACCTTTGTAATATAGATATTTCATTTCAGTTTCCTAGAAATATTCACTTGTGCTCGACGAGACGTACGGTTGCATCAATTAATTCGATTGCTACGATATTTTATTTTATAAACGATGTACACTGCTTTTTGTATTATTACATTTTATTTCAATTATTAGCCTTTCAACGTCAGTGGATGAAATATGGACGAAATTGTTGGACAAAATGTAGTTAGGTAATATCCATTTTCATTAAGTATCATGTTTGTTTATTATGTCAGAAATGTGTAATTTCATCAGAATGCAACTTGTTCCAGAGTCTTTTTGATTTGACGAATTTTAAAGTAAAATTCTATTTTAATTTATTCATGATCGTGAGAAATATAAAATGGAAGGTCATTTAAAAGTTTCCACTGAAATGTACTAAAGTAAAACAAAATAACTGACTGCCTCGTTGGTCTAGAGGTCGCAAGCGTGACTGCTGTGCATGAGGTCTTGGGTTCGGTTCCCAGGTCGGGCAAAGTGTTATTGGGTTTTTCCATCAGGAATTTCAGTAGCAGTAGCATGTCAGTAGCAGCCTTGGAGTCTGGATTTGTGCCCGGTTGATGGCAATAGGCCCCCTATTACATGGGACTAAAAACATAACTGGCGAAATGTGGGTGTACTAATGGGTACACCTCTGTCTAACCCTTCGGGGATTACAGGCGTGATGTTATGTTATGTTATGTAAACGAAAATAATAAAACGTTAGTACGAAGCATTTAATTTAAAATAAAAAGTAGGTTACCTAAAATACGATCCATTTAATAGTCAATACATAGAGAGCTAGTTCCCCGCGAAAGCAAATCCACAAATAAATGCTGAAGGTCAGAAAGGCAAATATTGAATATCAAGTTCACTATATTTATAGACCACTCTATCCCAAAATATGAGTCGCGACCCACTGGCTGTCGCGAGCGAATGTTAGGTAAGCCCTAAACAGTCCTACATTCATTTAGTTATTCCCCTTTTTGATTCATGAAAAAGTTATATGAGCCGCGGTCGAGTTATTATTATTTTTCTTTATTTATTTATATATAAACACATTTTTTTTGCATAATTATACTTTAACAAGGCACACACTTAGACCCCTGGGGTCTGTCTTAGCATGCCATGGCTTGAGATTAGATCAACGCGCTAATTAACAGTTAGGTTGTATTGATCAAGTTGATTTAATGATATTTTAGCTTGCGCTTTATGTTTTTACTGTTCATTGAGTCCCTAATGTCAACAGGTATTGTGAACGAAGCGGTACGCCTGCCATAAAAATTATTTTTGCGTGGCACTTGGAATGATTTCAGTTTGGCTTGTCGTGTATTAACGTCATAACATACGTCATACGTCATAGTTAACTTTGGGAATCACTGATATAGACAATTTATTCAAAGTTGTACTCGCACGGATAAAAAACGAATTTTGCCTGACCTGGGACTAAGAATGAATGCATAGAAAGAAAGAAAAACTGTTTATTCACATGAAAGTGACTCACTTACATAAAAACATGTAAGTAGAGAACAATAATGTCTTCAATTCACTTACCAGTAACTTTATCTGCACGAACAATGACTAAAATGTTCAGTGTACCTGATTAAATAAAAGACTTTTCTCGCATCAATATAGTGGTAAGGCACCCCACGAGGTGGACTAACGACCTGGTGAAGGTCACGGGTCACGGGCTGGATGCGGAAAGCGCAAGACCGGCCATTGTGCCTATCTAAAGGCGGGGCCTATGTCCAGCAGTGGACGTCGTTCTGCTGATACGATGATCGGTCGAAGTTGTTTACAACAATGATCTTTATATCTAAGTGATAATTGATTTTCATTAAATTAATTTACATGTACCTATTAGTTACTGACAAAACATTTGGAAACATTAATTTCTCTTTGGATAATAAGACAATCAGTTCTGCTAGTGCGATTTCATGTTGTTGGCGTGCAGAATGATTTAGAATTGCGCGAGCCAACGTCATTTGTGAAAACAAAACAAAAAATATGGACCCAAAAGGGATCCCTGTGGCATTCCTGAGGGTGTTCCTTTTTTATTTACTACTTCTTTTGCCGGTTCTCGATAAACGACTTAAACAATTTGAATAAATCACCTACATTTGAAATTTCATTCATAGGATCGCAAATGACTCTAATATTCATAACGCATCTAGGTGGTAACGCACACAATGGTGCCGATTCCCTTGGTCACAAACTAAACTAAAATTAGACTATTTCCATCTTTTTCTGTCCAATAAAACAAGAAAGAGACTAATGTAAATAAGAGCTGTCAAATTTAGACAATCTGACACATCCATACATTTATAGTTGACATCTTAAAACGTATGGATTAAAAATACGGAGAAGTTCAAGGCAAAACTAATTTGACATCGCTAACTTAGTTCTTTAATGTCACCGTCCTTTCCTTTCGCTGTATGTTAGTAGGAGATGTCAATTCTCTAAATTTAGTATAGTTTGTAAACAAGTAACTAACCTGACACAATCGAAAATTAAACCAATTTCAAGTATTGTGTTTCCCATTGATTTCCAAAGTAACCTTCAATTTCACATCGTGTAGGTTGTAACCATGAAAATAAAATTTCATTTTCAGGAACACTTTCTTAAAGGACTTTAATATGCTTAAAAGGTCTGATGCAATATTGCGTCTTCTTTTGTGTCCGTATATGGATTTGTACAGAATTTCGAACTAGAAATAGGTTTGTAACAAAATGGAGATAAATCATCCGCACATTTTTCTCAATACGAGTTTAATCTTTAAAGCAGGTAAGAAATATCTCAAGATAAAACGTATCTTACACAACAGACTTGTCAATACCAGTACCTGTTTTGTATTCACTGAATATATAACAACCAATGCACAAGCAACATAACTACTAGATATCAAGCAAAGCGTTACATTACATAAAGTTACTTGAAAACCTTTGAAAGTCAGACTATCATAACTATCAAATCGATTCTGACTGAGTATCTTCTGACCAATTTATGGCAAGAACTGAATGGGTGCAAGGAAGTTTCAAGATCAATTTTCTAATTAAGGTTACGGCGAACTGATGAAGCCAAAACGGGAAACTTGAACTTAAGTATTGTCTTGCCATTTTCTAATTGTCTTGACTTGATTTCTACTTTGATTGCCCAAAACAAATTATCGTTGCAACGTGCATCAATGGGAAGAATGTAGTAATTGGTAAGTTTATCTACTTATACTTCACGATCATTTGCGCAGTTTTGAACAGCGTTCGTATCATAAAATTGTATGTATGTTTAATTTTGGCGGGTTTTGAGGACAGTTTCATGTTTTTTGCAGATATGTGACAGATATA
This sequence comes from Hoplodrina ambigua, assembly GCA_949774945.1. NCBI lineage: Eukaryota > Metazoa > Arthropoda > Insecta > Lepidoptera > Noctuidae > Hoplodrina > Hoplodrina ambigua. Next base: position 6,250,667 of record OX458963.1, read on the forward strand.
TGTATCAAGATACATATTCTATTTAATAATACATTCTACAATATGAATGAAAACAAATTGGAATGCAAATATTGTTTGTGGCAGCATGTTATTGTGGATATGTGGACAGTTGGGATACACTATTCAAATACAAACATGACTGCGTGGGCAGTTCTGTTGCGTCAATCAAAGGTCTGATTCTACCATGGATTCGTACTAATAGACGCTGCATGAGCGGCATATCAATGCCCACACAGGGTGATAGGGGTGCGACAAGATCGGTTTGAGTGCAACCGTGCCGGATTTTAGGAGTTTGCTACTAATTACATTGGTATTATCGAGGAGGTTAGTGTCAAAATTGTGAAGGAAACTCGCTATAGAACAAAAAAAAAACAAGTTTTAAAAGTCAGTTTTTGTTAATGAAAATAAAAATACAAAGTGAAGTACTCCGACTTTCGGACTCTTCTTTCAGAAATTAACATGAATGACTAAATTCACGAGATTAATTAACTAAATGAACATTGTGGAACCGATTATGAAGAGAAAGAGAGAATTTTGCTTTTATGCAAGCTGTTCCAATATTCTACCAAAGTATGTTAAATGTGCTCAAGAAATATTTAAACCGAAATTCGACCGGTCTGACTCTAACTAGAACTTGGTTATTGGAATAGGATGCCCGTTATACTCCCAATTATATGTCCAATGCTATTCGGTAGCCGAAACGTCTTTGTGCCCTGTAGCCGCAACAGTGGCAGTTAATAATAGACGGCTCAAGGAATATTCTGGAGCTTGTATGCAGCAGATTCATAGAATCTGCTGACGTAGACAATAGGCATGATCATGCGTAAGACGCTTTGTAGATCGCAACTGAAAATCAGTGGCTGGTAGTAAGTACTTACTCGTTCTACTAATAAATGAATCGAAGAATTATGGCAGATCCGATGTCGCTTTGTTCCAGAAGCGTTTGGGTGTGAAAGTATTTTATATAAATTAATAATACAAAATAGTATTTTTATTTGTCTGCTCAAAAATATTCTGAACGGACGGCTGTTTTCATTTTATTGTTTTATGCCCATTATATTTGATGCGTGACGATGGCATATGCTCCTGGTATCAGAAAATGATAATGTATCCTTATTGAAAATTGCGTGGCTCTAGAATAAATATTTTTCATTTATTACCTTAAATTGTACAAGAAACGTTTATCTAACCACAGCACCTTTACAACAAAGGAAATTGTGTTCACGATGAATTCTAGCGCCAAATGTATTACTATCATTACGATATTACTACAATGTAAGATATTTATTTTCATTTCATAAAATGTAACTAAGTAGATATATGTAAATGACGATTCTTATACACCTAGGACCTAGAACTAAGATGCGAAGCCTATATGACATTATTCTGATAAATGCAGTGTCGAGTAAAATCGCACTCCCAACCCTAAGTTCTACACGCGTGTGGTTCATTACTGCCCCTTTAGTCCTTACATTGAAGGTCACGGTCACTCCGCCAGTGGCCACTTTACACCGTGATGCAGCGAACTAATTTGATCAAGTATAATTGATTTCCCTTAAGAGTTGTAGGTTTCACTAGTCACAAGTCAGTACTTAGTTGTGTGTTATGTTTCTTTTTATGCAGTTAAACCCTAATATCTATAGCTGTATGTATCAGCATTGAACCCTAAGACAATAGACATTTCAGACTTTTCTTGGGTTTTTTGAACGCAAAATGTATGTGATAAATATTCGGGTGCCGCGATTGGTTAGTTGAATTATCATCGATCAATCACCTTAGCTTAACGCACTTGACAATTTTTTTCCGGTTTAACCGGCGAATCGAATATAAATCTTTAGGGGACTGTACCGACAGCGCAGACAATACAAACGTAATCTAGTCATATTTTGGTCAATAAGTGGTTACAAGAAGGAAGGTCCTGACTCACTCATTCACTGACTGACACCTCAACGCCCAACCCAATCCCTTGGACCTAGAAAGCTAAGATTTTGCACATAGGTTCCCTTTATGATGTATAGTAATATTCATAGTGACCGCATCTCTCAAGTGGCCCGTAATTTATACATACAATAAATAAGGAAGGGTATTTTGAAATATCAACCCCTAAGGGGGTTATATAGGGGATGAAAGTTTGTATAAAAATCCTCTATTTTTGTAGTTAGTCACGAAAATTGATGTTACGTTATTCGGGTAGAAAAAAATTTTTCATTGTTTTTAATGTGTTCTCTAAGGGGTTGAAATAGGCGATGATAGACTATTTGGCGTCCATTTAGTAGTTGCATTGTATTGTATAGCGGGCTGGTGTCAGCAATTTCACGTCTGCGCGTGTTATGTATGGTAGGTATATCTACGTATATTTTTGTAGTTAGAAACTGGACAATGTCGGTGGGAAGAAGGTTTTATGGTAAATCGAACCTGTTGAAGGTACCGTCAAACCTATCATTTTAGTTACTTATAGAAAAAAAATTACATGTTTATTTTTTAAATACACCTTGAAATTGAATCTGAGTAATGAAATAAGTATATGAAAAATTGAAACGTCTGAAGCTATAGATTTCTTATTATGTTCTCGCAACTTATTTATGGTAAGACACTGGGATGAGTGGAAAACTCTGGGGAACTCCTTTGCCCAACAGTGGAATAATAAAAGTAAAAAAAAAACATGCAGATGAAATCTTTGTGAGCGTGAGAGTGGATTTAAAAATGAGACAGTAAAAAAAAAATAGTTATAAAAGCGTGAATAAGGGATAAAATCGTATGAAAAATCGAATCAGCTAAAGAGATTATTGACTTTGAGGAATACGGGGAATACGGGAAACGTTACATATTCATTTCGAGCTGGGCCTACGAAGAGGTCAATATTTATTAGTGGGAACGAAATAACGTTGTTTATCCAATACGGGTGAGCCTAGTTTAATTATACATCGTGTTAAAAATTTTCATTGAGTGTGAAGTGTGCTGACATTACAGTCCTGGATAGTAGTTTTATAAATGGTTGCTTTTTTTTATTGTCGGCATCTTCGGCACTTGATCGTTACTTTAGATCTCAATTGCCCTTTGTGATCTTCAACAATGAGTGTCAATATACCCAAACAAAAAAGGACCATGCCAATCTTGGCTAGTAGCACATCATACTTTTGTTTTATGTCATTGGATGACAAACAATCTGTCGGTCCACTTGACGTTAAGTGGTCACAGCTGCCTATTGACATTTGCAATATCTGATGACTTGTAGATGCGTTGCCATCTCAGAAACAAAGCTGAAATGTCTCATGAGCCTATAATAACACCGGTACCTATAACCCCTTTAAACCAGAATTCGGCAACACAGCTTTGAGGCAGAAGGTATGGTCTGTGCTTCCTCGACCGAGCTCCATCACAAAGAGCTCTATTACTATGCTTGTCCCAAGCAGCTTACCTATCGCTTGTAATCTAATTCAACGTTCCAATATGTGCTGTACGGGGATCTCAATACAACCTATTCATTGACAACGTAATTGAGTCCTCACATTTGTATGGTCTAAGTCCAAGCTTGCCGTTAGAACATGACAGGATACAATCAAGAGCCTCTAAATAGATTTGCAGCCTACGCATCGATCCGGCGAATAGTGCAATGAACTGTCAAATTACTATTATCTCACATTGACGGATAATGCGACGGACATCGGATAACGCGACCAGTCGACCATATAATTGATAAATTGAGAGAGCTGACGTTTGAATCTCCGGGCTGTGTATTGATTCGCCTGCATCAATGCCAACGTAAGGCAGTCCATACCTAAATAGATGCGATGACAGGTACATATGATATATGTATTACACACACTTGCGTTTTACACACGGCGAAAGTCAAAGTTTATGTTCTATGAATAATGGATACATTACGCAACTCGTGTTACTGTTTATAGCGTTGACACGTTGAGCAAAAAGAGTTGTGTTGTCTATGCGTTGGCTAGACATGAACGGTTCCGTACGTCACGTAAAAATTATTTTGGTATGAAAGGTGGCAGGTTAAAGACGTCTGTGGAAGCATACAATGGCTGATTGATTTCTTTGTTCTGTGATAGTTTTATTGTTGCTTACTTAATAGTTATGTAAATAAACATGAGTTATGTTTAGTCATTTTTATTTTGGGGTCCGTGTGCCCATGGCCTTTTGTTGACACTTCCCGTGACCCAAGGGCTGGTTATTAACTTGGCCAGAGGTTAACCATTGCCATCCAACGTGGCAATGCGGCCAGTCTTTTGGGCACATTTCCAGTGGACAGCGATGCGGATGATTTTTTTTGATGCCATTTAGTTTTAGTTTCTCTTTTTTTTATTCTGGTTGTTTTATTTTTATTTTCATTATTAAGCTTGTAAATAATGTATACATTATTTAAAAAAAAATTGTAACATTCTATTATTTACTGTGCTTATGTAAGGTGCAAGATTTACATTTCTTGCTAAATTTCAGGAGGTTGTCAAAAAGAATGTGAATTATCAAATAAAATTATAACACCTGGTCAATAATGATTAATTACGTGTTTTTATTATAGTTGTTTAATTGTGTTTGACAGTATTTCAGAATACACCTCTTTCAAAGAACAGAATCGATTAGTATGCGGTAAGAAGTGTCGCGGCTTTATTACTGTGAGTTTGCGTGCGGGTTAATCGCCTCGCCTGCCTAAACCCAGTGGCAAGATGCAGTTCTGCAGGCTTGTTCAAATTCGAAAAACATCTATAGAAAAAAAAAGAAAAAGGAAATAAAATAACTCGATAAGTCGCATTATCAGGAGAGTAATAATATAAAGCGCAGCACTTCACAAAATGAAGTAAAAAAAAAGACGGGTTGCACTCCGGGAGTGCCGGCAGAAGTGAAAACTTGATTATTAACGTTGAGCATGTTTGATATTTTGGAATGGTTAGGGAATAATTTTGCACCAATTGCTTTATCAGTATAAAAGTACTATCATTTATGTGGTAGAATACAATGTTCATTTATTGCGCTATCGTACATTAACATGACAATTTATATTACATTAAAAATTTAACACTTTAAAACTATTACAATTATTTTACATTAAAAAGTTATACACGAACATTCGCGCAAGCGCCCTGCGCTGCCTAAACGAAACAGTAGGCCCAGGCATACATTTTCGCCGCGCCGTAGTGAGGGGATAGCTGTCTACTCTCCATCCGTCTAACGCTTTTTCGATCAGGTCACGTGTCCTGACGCGAGTTTAAGATATTATACCCATTACAGAAAAAGTGCTCAACGCCGCTAAAGAAGTTTTCACTTCAAAAATATTTTCTAAATAAAAAAACCCCACATTAAGAATTTCTCCTATGTGCATACAAACATTTATAACCTCACATACACAAAAAAGAAGATGCGGCAACTACCTAAAGCCCCACAAATTTTTGTTCCGTACAGGAATCGAACCCGCGACGCAACGCAGCAGCCAAGCAGCTTGCACCTACCATGTTATCTGTTCACCACCTTTGGTTGACTGTTAGAGAATGCCTAAGGCATTAAGTCTGACTTTGTACATTTGTTGCATAAAGTTTAAATAAATAAATAAATCAGCCACTGCGTCAACCGTGCTTTATTACTTTCAACTCAAGATCTTTTACTCAACACCTCAATGCGCTTACATGATTGAATGTCATAATTATACAATTATCACTTAATCATTAGATATAACTGAAGACAAATCCAAGATGGCGGCTCTTGCGTGCGCACAGCAGCGTTCATTTAGAAATACGAGTAACGGCGGCTATACGCGACCGTTCTAGGAAACATACTTAAATATGTTCTAACGGCCATCAGGCAATTTAAAACGTAAATTATAATGGGCTTTATGTAATTGTAAAAGCAGTTTTAACTAAATTGGACGAGAGTACTTGTCGTGTGAAATTAGTACGCAAGTACGTCCGATTGTGAAAGTCTGCGTGCTGTTTTGAAACGACTTAGAACTCAGGCAGACAGCTGACTGATTACAAATACAACAATCGAAGGAGATTAAATGAATTAGTGTTTGTTGCACTCCACATCGACTGATTTTCTTGATTTTCATTCGGCTAAAGTCATGGCCGTCACCGAACGAAAGGTTAATTCTTTTAAGGTACCAATCATCCTTCTGTCTTTATCCGGCTTCATACTGTTCGATCTTAATTTTTTTTTTAAATTAAAAGATTTTTAAGAGTTTAATAAGTTTTGACGTGATAAAACATTAATGTTCTAAATTATTCGAAGATTATCATTTAACAAATTGTTCTATGAAATTAAATTTCACAGTTAAAATGCCATCTGTAATTGCCGGAAGTATTAAACTGTTACTGCTGTAGTTCAACAACAAACTAGAGCCGTACCTCGGGTCAGTTGAGCTAATATATTCAATTGCATTTTGCACGAGATGAGTTCAAACCTCTCACTTATTTCTCAATTCCAAGATCTTAATGACTTGAGTTTCGTAAGATATATGTACCTATGCATGTACCTCATACAAACGCAATATATCTTTGGAATCTAACGAAACTTAGTTACAAACAAAATGCAATACTTTAACAAAAACAAAAAGTTTTATCAGCGTAAATTGTGATAAAAATGGAGTGACAAGTCTCTGTCCTATCTATAAAATAAAAAGACAACAATATATTATTATCATAATAAGAAACTATCAAGTTGTCTCATCGGAGCACCGGACGCGACTACTATTATAATAGAAAATATATTCTTACAAGAATGGGAAATACATTTTCCGGGAACTGAACTGCCGCTCTCGTTACAAATTCAAACGGAAAGCTGTTGCTTCGCTCCGGCTATCTATTCTTAGTAACGCTGGAAGTCGAGGCGACAGGATAAATTGACGTACAAAATTGACCCTTTGTGACCTGGCGTTATTGGCGGAAGGAGGTATCGACCTGTAGATATTTAATGACATAACCAGTTCTACGTGATATTTCACGGAGTTTGTTATGACTGCAACTTCTCGATCTAGATTGCGTTTATTAAATTAGTTTATCTAAATGAAGTGGAATGAATGAAAACCACGTTGTAAACCACACAATTCATAAACATCCATAATTAACTCGTGGAACGCAATAAATGAATAAACAAACCAAAATTCATCTATTAATTAAATTAAAATATATCATTTTTGACGTACAACATTGTTATAATGGCTAATTAACTTCGTAATTATAAAAATACGACTGGATCCGCACTTTTGCGTCCTCGGTCCGAAGGCCTATTTTCGTGGGTATGTAGGTCGTTTTTCTTTGAATGTACTAAATTGTACGCTGACCTAAGAAGTGTACGTATATGACACATGAAGCGAGGTGGCAGCGGCGGCGGCGCATTCAGCGGCGGTTGCGGTCAGCTCCCAAACAAAGGGCCGCATCGACGTCCATTCAGCAATGTACCGGTTTCGTTTGTCACTTGTTTGGCCGGGCCTAGTGTTAGATAACCGAGCCTTGATACGGAATTCCTAATTGTGTAATGTTACGCGAAGAAAATAATAAAAAGTGATCAAATTTGGATGCGCATGCAAACTAACGGTTACATAAGTTAGCATGCGTTACGAAACACTGTTACATATTGATACTGTTTCCTTGTTTTTATCAATAGCCGGCACTCGTCATGGATCGACCGGCTTTCAATCGAGCTTTGAATAGCGTTATGACTTTTAGATAGCTATTAAATTTTTCCACGTAGTCCCGAGCGCTGCTATATTCTACTCTCAACGATTCACTTTCAGTTCCCAGAACCAAGCCATCAGATCGATATGAATTTTTAATATCGAAAATATTAAGATTGTGTGGAATTTACACCGATACCATGAACCTGAGAGAGAGAGGCCTGGGATTTAAAGTAATAACTTTTAATCCCAGGCTTCTCTCTCTCACTCCTGTTAATAGCTTCGGGAAATCCTTTGAAACCTAGTTAGAACTAAATAATAAAAATAAAATCTCTATCAACAAATACAAACAGTCTTTTAGCCTTGCCGTTTGTAATAATAATATACCCGAATTTCAACCCAGAAATAATGTAAGTCTCGCAACGTGCGCTTTACTGGTAAAAAAAGTATAGTCTAACAGTAAGCGACATTCATAACTTGTATCCAATTTTCAAGCTTAGTAGAATGCAGTAAAAACTATTGAGTGGTATAAGTAGCCAAATACCAGCGGAAAGTCCGTTGTTAATGAGCACTTTTTTTGGCAAATTAAAGAGGGCTGTTTGAAGTGGTTATTTTGATGGCGATTGTTGTGAAAGGTTTGTGACGCAGCGGTGGATGACTTAAGCGATTCCGCCATTAATTTTGTATGGCTATAGCCAACTGTGTCGTCACTTATTTGATAACTTAATTGACTAACTAATTATTGATTTCAAAGTAACTATAACTGAAAGTTAATCGGGTTTTCAGGTCTAAAATAAAGTGTTTTCAGACAAGTCTTGTCTTGGAATTAATAATTAAAACTCCAAGATTAATTCCAAGATTCCATTACAGATAACCAGAGTTGAATAGTTTTGACACTCTTACACCTTAGGACATCACGGACATCGTTCATTAAACATACCTGTGTCTGTAATCGTTCTGCCGCTTGTCTCTTACACCAGCATCTCCTTCAATCGCCGCCATCTCATAAGTTGTTACTCTGTAACCGTGTCGCCTCAGTCACGTAGTCACCGTGACGGATTGGACGGCTCAAAAGGGGGTCGGCACGAGTCGAGGCTATCATTATTTTTACTACAGTATTGTTTGATTGTCCATTGCTAAACTATGTAATTTTATATAAAAACCTGATTTTTTAATCATTGACGAAAAATTTTCTGTGTGTCTGATTTATGTACTACTATTTTTTTATTACGACACCCCTCACGTATGAATGGTTTCAGTCATCGATTTTCATTCAAGGTAGCAGGCGGACGGTGCCAGGTTTGCGATTCCGAGATTGGCGGTCAAGGTATGATTGGTTTTACTCCAGTCCTGCAATAGTATAGGACCGTAGATCTATTCTTAGATATTGTCAATGAACCGTCTGCTATTATTTCCTTTAGAGTAACTGCATTACTACCGGAGGATGACTAGGGATACAATAGTGCTTTGAATAGCAACCCAATCGACCGCACTGGTTGGTAATTATTCTCGGCCACATCCGCTACGTTTTGAATAAAGTAGAACGTCAAAGCTTGAACGTTTTACTGATTTTTCTTTGTTTATCGTACCAAGTAATATTATGTAGTTTCGCTCGTTAAGAGTAGTCGATTTACCAGATAGAGCTACCCAATCTGAAACTAGAGTTAACTCGAGTTAACTCCAGCTGAATCTCAAGTTGACCCGTCAACCGTTGGTTACCCGTTGGGTAAACACTATTATGACACGCTTTTAGGACACCCTAATTAATTAAATGTTCACCAACTTAATTTAATAACTTGCATTTGACGAAAGTTAGCTGTACTGCTAGAAATATTAAAACTTGCAGGGAATCTTTTAATTAGCGTATGTATAATTTTCCTGTGATTAACTTTTAGTTAAGCGGACTTGTAGTTATTAAGTTTATAGACAAGTCAATTGAACATGGATGCACCTACCTCGTTGACATTTAGAAGTTTATGTCAAAGGATTCTAGTTTCATAACCATTCAATTATCAGGTATGGTAATGAATCAATTAAACCCTAATTAATTTGTTGGTATTTCATTTAAATGGTTTTATTTATTTGCTAGCTTCTGCCCGCGACTTCGTCCGTGTCGAAATTGATTTCTCCATACAAAGTTTGGACTCCCGTTCCTTTGCTGTGCAGTAGGACAGTAATTGGCTGTTATTATGATTTTATTGTACTAATTAAATAAAACAGTGAAACAAAACATTGTGGGCTAGAATATTTTGTGTTACCAATTTATTTATTTAAACGTCCATACCATAAATTGAATTCCAACCACAGAACCATTGAAATCCTCAATTTGTAGTTTATTGAAAACATCACTATAACATTTTACCAATTGCCAACCACCATTGCGCTACTCCTGTAACTTTTGTAATTAGCAAGTGTATAATTATTTGCAAAACATATTATTATGACCTAAATATCGTAGTTTGGTAATTATGCGTAAAAACTAGAACGTTTAGGTGTACCTGCTTACATCGACACTAGAATCACGTATCGGTGCAGATGGCGATAAGCAGGCTGCGCTGCCGACGACGGAGCGACGTCGACAGAGCGAAACAAGAATATTATCATCGACACATCCGTAAAGTGGGCGAATAGCATTTGCTAACAGTGCATGCTTCACTTGGTTGTTACGATACGAGATGCATTCGTTACGTGTAACTTTTATCATTCAAGATTTTGTTGTAGTACTTTCGCAACGCTTCTGCGCTCCTAGTCTTTTATTTTATTTTTTAAGTGATTCGAGAGGAAATCGGGAAATGTATAAAGAGAAATAAGCATCCTTAGAGATCGTTGTTTGATGTATGTACAAAGAGATGAGTTTCACGGTCGTCAGAAAAAGTTGAAGCTTTCATAGAAACCGATTCTGCATTCAACAGTACCAATTAGGTATCTACCTACCTATTGTCGATTGACAAAAGGTACGGGATATTTTTGTTGACACTAATAAATAAAAACAAAAAAAACATCGAGTAATTTATTAGGACGTATCCGCTCTTAAGATTTATTAAAATAACTATTTATTACTCTTTATTACTCTGGAATCTCGTAAGAAGTAGTGTTATTATTAAGGCTATATTTCTCCATAAAAGTTGTTATGTAAATCTCTTACAAATAAATAATATTTTAAACTGAAACTACGAGTTAAACATAGTTGTAGAATAGAGTCATGTAGCACGTGCCATTAAAATTGCTTTTGTTCAAAGTATCCCTCATACGGAAATCAACGGACAGTTATCAAGAGTCTATCTCATCGAAAACTGGCAAAAGCTGTACACTTAAACGTCGATTTTTATTCACAATACGGCACAAGGGCCGACGACCCACATACCGGGTAACGGTGTGATTGTTCTAGCCACAAATACCTATAAGCGGAGACGTGTGTGCCCTACTTAAGAATGTGGTGTTATTTTTGAGTGATAGCGGAGCCACGATCTTATAATACCAGCCTATTGCTGTCCTATTACAGGGCAAAGGCCTCTTCTCATACAGAGAAGGTTCGAGCATTGATCACCTAATTGCTCAAAGCGATTGGCGATTTCATACTTATAATTAACTATACATCCAGATTTCCTTACGATGTTTCCACCGATGTCAATAATTTCCAAGATAAACCTTAAAAGGTACATATGAATTGAAAAGGTCACATTGGTACTTGCCCGTACCCGGATGCAAACCCACAACCTCGTGCATGAGAGGCGGGCGTCTAACCTAACCTAAACACTGGACCATCACGACATCACAATCGTCATAATGTTAGTCAGTATTCATTTTATTTAAATCAACAACTAGTTAATTTTGTGATAGATTTTATGAGCAAACCAAAAGCTTACGAGCTAAAAGCTGACATCCCAGGAGGCTCTCATTAGGCTGCTAGATAGTAGAGCATAATGTCGAACAGCACTCCTAGATATGAGGGTGACTGAAATGACCGATACTGTACTCATGACGAAAAACAACTTACCCAAAGAAACGTTTTATTGTTTAAAGTTGCAATCCGCTTGACCTCTATCAACCAAAAAGAATAGTGAGTAACAAAAACGATACACAATCAGCTGGAATTTAGTTACTTATCTCTTTTTACAAACAAAACTATATAATTATCTTTAATCATGCATAATTTTTCTACTCATTTCATTTTTAACCGAAAGAATCACGCGTGTGCGCGCCCCTTTGGGGTGATTGGGGTACTCTTTTATTTTCTTAAGTTCACATTTCAGGCTATTTTAAGCTGAATAGTGTTGTGATAGATCGGAGTTAATTTTAAGTAGAAACTCAATAATTTCACACATTATTGGCGTGAAATTCCACGATCACCACATTAAAGCGAAGCTGTCTCTCATTAGCTTTTTAAATCATTTAAGTTACTTTCTCTACTTTACTATTGCAAAGGTTTTCCACCTCCTAATTAGCAGTGGGGGTCGAAGAGAGCTTTTGTCGGATAGTACCTACTTATACGTTGCCTTTCTCACAATAAGACCGAGAGCTTGGAAAATAAATGGGACATTTTTTTAATACATTCATTTGTAATAATAACTCTTAAATACATAGACATTATTTGATAATAGATAAGAATTATTTATTTGTCAAGCATAGGTACGTCATTTTGGTGTTGAGCTATTTTTTGCCACTAATGACACACAAATGTTATACACGAACGGGATACACAAAATACATTAAAAGACACAAAAATTCCTAATCACTAATTTTGCTAGCTCGCGACCGCCTGTTCCTTGCACCACCACCTGTGGTCAAGTATGTGCAGTAGCAATAGCTAGCCGGCGCGGGCGCAGGCTGGGCCAGTAAGCCACGGCACTCGTATAATAATATTAGTGTCACACCGTATGCTACGTCCAGGAACTGAACTGTTCTAGGAAACTGACCCACTGGCACGGCATCTTCGGGCCGTAAGCAGTAATAAAATAATTCTAGCATTACTGGCCGTTTCCTGATTGTTATGTCAAAGGACACTGGGCATGTTTAAGACCTATCACGGTAAGCAAAAGGCAAATACCAGTTATTTAAAGGTGCCTCAAATCGTGCTTCAAATTTAAGCGGCATTGTATTTTTTCTATTACATTTGTAAGAAGCTGACTGATTTTATTGATCTTCATTTTTTTATTCTCTTTCTTCCCCACCCTTCGCGGATTACAGGCGTAATGTTATGTTATGTAAAACATAACATATCGAGTGACAATAACAATCGTCCAATTAGTTCGAGACATAGATATCCTAAATAAAGATTGGTTGTCAATCTTACATGAATCTGAGTTCGTTGAAAACTGTCACAGATAAGCTTAGACACAACTGACAGCTTATCGAGCTGTCACTAGATCATTAGAAAATGACGTAACGATCAACCTGACATAAGATTAATTAACTGAGTTAAACCATTAACCAATAATTCCAATACATAACTTCTACTATAAAGAAACACTTTATTTTAACCATGAAAACATGTAAAATTTCAAATGAGTAAATAGTTAATCAATTGAGTCCCCTCAAAACTGACGTCACGGTTGTCTTTGCTATTCAAAATCTATGGGAGAGTTGCGATTTGACAGGTCATAAAAAGTACGTCAAATGATTGGTGGTGTGATCTGTCTCGAGTGACATAATGAATCTGACAGCTGTCAAAGAGGTATTTCTTGGCGGTAAAGTTTAACTTCGTCAATAATGGTGGCACAAGATTTTTACATTCTTAAAAAAAAAACATAATTGACTTAAAAACTAAACAAAAGCATAACAACTGTGGGTGTACTAATGGGTACACCTTTGTCTAACCCTTCGGGGATTACAGGCGTGATGTTATGTTATGTTAAAAAACTAAAAATACAAAATAGCGTAAATCAACACATATAAACCTATACTTAAAACTAATAGAATATGTAAATGGGTCAGGTTATTATACTCGTAATGATACAGTAATTAAAGAAAATGTGTGTGAAATCTATTTCGAACACTATACGTGAACTATTTCTATGAATTTTCTTACTGCACCGCCGTTCTGTGACTTTTGTTTCAAAGTATTCCTACGAAATAATACCATTACGAAGAAAATACATAAAAGAAGTAAGCTTCTTGATACGTTTAAAGGAAAATAAAATATTTTCTCTTCCTAACACACTGCCAATAACACAATGATTGTGGAAAATAAATAAATATCAAGCGACGATTTTTTTTCTTCTAAGAAAATATGATCTTCGTTTCTAATAAATAAATTATTTATTCGGTTAAAAGAATTATAAGTACAAATCATTACTTGTTGTCATGGGCGTAGCCAGCCATGGGTGGGGCAGCAGTCTAAAATAATATATAACTAGCAAATTATACCCACGGTCTTACCTCGTTTATTTATTTATTTTTTTCATACAAAAAGGTTACACTCTGAATCTGTATGTATAATTCGAATTATCCGAAACACTTTCTTATTGAACTACACCACGAAATCTTCCATTAAAAAATGTGTCTCTAACTTCAGCCGCTTGGGCTCTGGGCGTATAGCAATTTGTTAATCAGTCAATTTAGAGGTTTATTTCTATCTATAGATACCTAGTACTTTCAGGTACAGTAAGTAAACTATTACACATAGGTATTAAAGGTTGATTATTTATTTCTAACTTCAAAATATTACTTTAACAGAAGCCGGCGTGGGTTCCGGCAGAACCTCTTTATCACTTCGAACTTTCTTACGGATATTATGTATTGTAGTTAGTAGCTAGATAATTTATTTATTTAGGTTAGATCTTATAGGTCCGAGCCAGGGTGGGGCGCTTGCCCCACCCTATCTATACACACTTAATAAAGTTGCTTCTAAGTTTAACTCATAGTAGGTACCTATATTCTCTAATTTCTAAGTAGCGATGTATAAAAATTTACTACTTATCACACTATAAGAATGCTGAAAAGTAGTTGCAAGTTAGCTATCTGTATGTTAAATAGCGTATTCAATTGTATTCGTACATAATAAGTTATGTTACAAGTACATAGTGCTGCACTGAGAACTCTAGTAATAGTTTTGAATCGATAGATGGCGCTGTCTGCTGTCAACCCAGTATTCAGCCTTAAAAATGTTATTTCTAGCGTGAAACAACGCTCTGAATTGAGGGAGAAACAAATCTGTACTAATTTTGGTTTAACTATACATTGTTAGGTAAGTTTAGCATAACTTTACTTCGAATTTATAAGATGTTTGAGTTTAGACTATCCAAACCACTGTTCAAAAAGTGAGAAAATTATGTCAAATTAACATCTTTTACGCGTCAATGAACCTAAGATACATTAGGTATATATAAGTAAGTAGGTATTATGAGGTAGGTATGAACAAAGATGACACGACTTTTTTTTTGAATCATCGTCGGGTCGAACACCTTTTAGTAACAGTTACAATTAACAATGGTATAATAGGACTATCTAATTAACTTGCAAAATATCCCACCTTCGCATTTTGGGCAAAAAGCTGTGCTATGGAACAATGTGAGCGAGTCATGTTCACACTTCCCCACACTCCCCACACTCCCCACCTTCTGTGTCTGTAACGGTGAAATATCGGGAGGCTTGGGGACATCTATGGTGATAGAAGTTCTATAGAATATTATATTTTTTTATATATTAATTTATTTATTTTCTCGCCACAATACACATTGAGTACATATTTTTAGGGAACAGTTGGATACAGTAAGTATATTGCGGGAGACTGGTGCCTAAACTAGGCTTGGGGCCTGTATTTCAGGACACCAGGTCTCCACCCTTTAGGATAAGTACATATTAATCCAAATCAGACAGTGGTCGCAAATCAGTAAACAATTATTAAAATTATTCTAAATCTATATCTATATAGTCTTATACATCTTCACTCACTACTCAAAACCATACTCTACACTTTCCTTCATCCCCACACAATACTAACCATACAGAATAATAATAATAATAATTTTTTTATTCATTCATTATTTATTATTTATTATTACAATGTACAATGGTTTTTAAAATATCTTGGACTGCTTACGTACCTAAAACACCCGACAGCATTTAAGCTGGCTAGTAAGCTAGTAGTACCTACTTAACTCAAATAAATATTATTAAAGATAGGTATAATATATTCTCAAAATACCAGTCATGCTTACATGGTGTAAGTCTAAACTGCGGGTATGATCTCAGTTCGAGTTGTACACGAGAACAATGCAATTCAAATTTTATATTTGAAACTGCACGGTTCATGATATGATGCCGCAGCTAAAATAAACTAATCCCCTTGATTGAGGCACTTCTGTAGTTTCCATCCTAAAATCATAGTGAAACTAACATAGAACTGACTAGCTTTTGGCCGAGACTTTGCGCGTTTGAATGTCAGTTTGAAGTCGCGGAATGAAAAGTAGCATTAGTCCTGGATTGGGGTCGAAACTTACCCCGTACCAAATTTCATAAAATCATTTAGTCGTGAAAGCGTAACAGACGGATTTACTGACGCATTACTTTCGCATTCATATTATTAATAAGTACGAAAGTATGGCTTTTAATAAATCTATGTCTAATATGGATCCCATGCAATTCATCATTGATTCTAAGCAGGAAAAAAGAAAGTTGGTTCATTGCAAATCACCAAAGTCTTTATGCCTCCGTGAACGATTGCCGTGCTTTAGTGGCCCTGGTGAATGGTTTTATCATGGCGATGAACTTTATTTCAAGTCTTAGAATATTACTTATTACCTAGAAAGTTTTTTTTTATAGGTAAGTTGGTGTGTGAATAAGTCAGATTATGTAGTTTTTAAGTGCTCACCCTAAAATAATAATTCTATCACAACAATTTTAAACTAATAAAACGATTTATTTATGCTAAAAAATTATTATGTGAAATAATATTCGCAATTAATTTAATTTACTAACTTTCTGAAGTTGGTAAGTTACAAAAAGGAACAATTTTATTATGAACTATTTAAAAATAAAGCGTGATCTGTTAGGGTTAGCTTACATTGAAACGAAATGCATCGTAGCTCACACCCTGAGGCGCATCGCGACGCCCGCCGCGAGGCGTATTCGTAACTCTGTATTGAACTTATGCTAGCTTAACCCTAAATAGCTAACGTTCCTGAACTTCTATGATAAACTAACCATTCGACTTATGACGACCATAATTTTTAACGCGATTTTTATAAAAATTGTGTGTTTTTAATTAGGTTTATTATATTTATGGACAATATGGGATATAAATTAAAGATAATTATTACATAAATGATTATTTATTTAACTTTAAGGTATTACCTTAATCAAAAATCTTATCTTGGAGGTATAAAAGGCAACCTTTACTGACGGATTGATCAACCAACACACAGCTAAAACCACTGAACGGATAACGCTGAAATTTGCCACGCATATACCTAGTCAAAATGTAGTAGGAATGTGCTAAGAAAGGTTTTTCCAAAATTGACCACTAATGTGATGAAACGAGGCGTCGACGTTTACGCGGACGAAGTCGCGGTCAAAAGCTATTCTATTATAAACACATACATGTGATTAAGTTAATAAGTTCTTAGTTAAGTCAAGGATAAATACAAGTGTACAAGACAGACGATCCATTGTTATTATTTTCCCACAGCGTAATATTATGTTGTTATGACGGACAGGACATCGTTTTATTGTTATTTTTTTTCGTTTAGTGATATCTAATTGCTGATTACTATTTATACATGGGATAATATAGTAATATTTATCGTTAGGTAAGTCTTATCAAGAGTAATCTTCTCGCCTAATGAAAAACTAACTTTGGTTTTAATAAAAACTGGATTTAAAATACGGATATTTATTTTAAAGTATTGACGAAAGATTCTTTTAATTCTTTAAATAATAATATTATTTTTCCGAAATAAAAAACCTATGTGCTATTACAAACTATAATCTATATGTGTCAAACATCCAGATCCGTTTAGCTGTTCTGGCGTGATTTAGAAACAAATATGTATTTATTCAAACATTAAAACTCTAAAAAAAACGAAAACTAAACTAAACTCTATAAAAGATTAAAATTACCTTAGACTTAAAAAAACGGCATCTGGTTGGTTGCAGTAACGAATACAAAAGTGAAGATATCTGGTTTGTTTTAAACCATGTTCGGGAACAAACAAGTGTCTTCAAGAAGATAACAAAATAAAAAGTCGAAAAAGATTAAGTTTTTTATCTTTAACTGATTCGTTGGTCTAGTGGTCGCAAGCGCGACTGCTGTGCAAAAGGTCTTGGGTTGGATTCTCAGGTCGGGCAAAGTATTATTGGGTTTTTCATCAGGAATTTCTCAGTAGCAGCCACGGAGTCTGGATTTGTGCCCAGTTGATGGCAATAGGCTCGACCCCTATTACATGGGACTAAAAACATAACTCTCGAAATGTGGGTGTACTAATGGGTACACCTCTGCCTAACCCTTCGGGGATTACAGGCGTGATGTTATGTTATGTTGTTTTTTATCTTTATCTTTACAAAAAAAATTGGAAACTTATAAAAAAGTTTGTAAAAACATCTCGAGAAACTATCGCTTAACAGCTGGGTCAAGGGTCAGATGCAGAAGGCGGTCGTCTTGGACACGGCACGCATAGTGAGGTTCCTCTCTCGAGATCCCTAACCGCCGCCGTTAGCTTGGGTCTTACCACCTCGCTGCGTTCGGAGCACTATTTTCATTCATGATACAAAAAATTAACTATTAAAAAAAGTGTTTTTAAAAATGTTTATAAAAATTAAGAATAATAATATGGTTAGGTATAGTGTTGGTAGTAATCAAGGTTAAAATTTATTCAGAAAATAATAATCATACCAATATCGTCTGTTCAATTTTTAAATGATCTGAAATGTCTGCGTCGAGGTGAAGTGAGTTCTAGGTGAGCTATCATCCCATTCACCTGCAATTTTGCACAAAATAAACCTAGGTACTGGTTCAGTGCATTAGGACATGAGAAACAGCCGTAAGGCACGTTTTTTTTTTTAATTAGTTATTATTATAACAGTGAATACAATCTATCTACAATTTCTTGCCTTGTCCTCTGTGTTTCATTTTTTGGAAATTTTCTGCCCATTGTTTTCTAATACAATGCCGGTGTAGCTATTGTTAAGAACTCGGTCATCGGTCATAAATTAATCCGTCAATAGTGATCTGTTTTTAACCAAAGCAACATTGACATGAATGACGTCATCATAGCTAGTTTAAACAAAGCCCCATTCCCGACTCCTGCGCAAGTAGGGCTACCATACTTCATTAATTTTGTGATATTGTCCTGCTTTTTTGGCATATGCAAAGTAGCTCAAATATAATATGTATCAACTATTTTTATTAAAGTTATTTGCAAAAATATAGTAGGCATATTATTTAAATTATATAAATTTAGTTATTTCTGGTAAAATTAAATAGGCCCGCATAATTTAACATTTAAATAATGTCAGTGTCTATATATAAAATGTAGAAATTATTTGGTTACAAACGTGTTTTTTAGCATACATACATAAACTCACGCCTTTTTTCCATGGGAGTAGGCAGAAATCATCGGAATGTCACCTGGTACGATCCTTACATAATCCTTTCGCCTCGTCCACGTTCATACATTTCGTCATACAAACACGCGTTAGCGAGTACTGCTTGTTTTATACTATTTTTTATAATATTTTTCCCCCGACTTCGAGCGTGTAATATTTTCTTACAGGTCCGTTATTTTTTTGGCGATATAACCTGTGATATAACTGTAATAGCCTATAGCACCCAGAGGTAAAATAGCTTCCTAATAGCGGAAGAATCTTCAGAATTGGTCCAGTAACTCCGGAGATCAGCACATTCAAACGTACAAATTCTTCAGCTTCATAATGTCAGTATAGATATGAAAATGCGAAAACGAAAACGCTTCGTATTTCCTGGAAAAACAACAATATTTATTGGAATAGTTACAATATTTATCGTGCAAAAACTTGCGTACCTACGTGGAGCGTGTACAATTTATCAGTTCTAGTTTTTAAAGGTTCAAGTTCATATAGCTTTATACCGGTTCTATACATAAATTCATATATGAATACTAATTAAGCATGTTATATAAGACACACTCATGCTGTAAGTGATCATGTGAGGTTTCGGTAGAACTCTTAAAACCACCCATTGTCACGTCAACAAACCCACACGTCCATTTAAAAAGACAAATAGATGAAAAGCTGAATATTCAATACGTTACGAATCAGGTCAGGACCCATATTTACTAAAAAAAAAACGAAGTCGGGTAAATAATATGAGTATTGCCATAAAACATGGCAATACTGCCAGGCTTTTGGTCACTTGTCCCATTGGTAGCGATGCGGACCAGTTTTTTGATTATAAGTTCACCCCGCTTTTTTATAAATTGTACATTCCTTATTCCCACTGCATGGCAATGGCCCAAACAGAGATCGCACGAGCATTGATCACTACGCTCAAGGCGGATTAGTGATTTCAGACTTAATATATTATTAATAAGTCCAGGTTTCCCCACGATATATTCCTTCACCGATGTCTGTTATGTGTAAGATGCATTAAGAAGGTACTTGCCCGTTCCTGATTGTGAACCCACAACCTCATGCATGACAACGGGCGCCTTAACCACTACAGGCCATCACGCTACTAATGAGAATTACTGATTTTTAATTATACTTTGAACTTTTTAACTACGGCTTAATTTTGGCTAGGACAGGCTCCAGCGGTAGAAATGCTATTTTATAGACAGTGACGTTGGCTGAGTGGCATTGGGGCCTAGGTTGTGGTCAAATAACTGGCTTATCAAAGAGCCAGGTTTACCTTGCCTCCACAAACGTGTGTAGCCGGCCTTTGACAAGTAAGACAGTTTCAGCGGGTTTCAGTCACGATGTTAAAAGTCTTTGTTCTGCCTTCATCAATATTTCCATACTTAGTGTGAAGTACCTTTTTACATATACGCAAAATAGTTTAATACACCTTCACTTAAATTCAATTCAATGTTAATTATTACGCCATTCAACCAGATAGGTACTTTAAAATAACTTCCCTTTTGACCTTTCCCCGTAATAACTCCGCCACGTTGCTCGCCCGTTCATAGATGGCGTTAGTAGTTCGCATACTGTAAGCTTTCTACCCACTGTGGTATAAAGTTAGCTGAACCAATGTCCGTAAAAACATAAAGTTTCAACATAGCCCTTTTATTTCCCTTTTTTTACGTAAAAAAATTTTAAATGTTCTCGTATAACTGAAAATTAAGACCCCTGTTATTTGAATACATCCATAAGCACATTGTTTTGAGTGCGTTACATTGTGCGCTACTATGAACAGTAATTTGGCACACCAAATATAAAATCGTTTCTCGGCAATCTTTTTTACTTAGGGATACTTAATTTGAAATTAATATCTTTTTACACTCCAAATTACTTATATTTTAAAATGAAAACCAATTAAAAATTGTCAAATCAATATAAATTATCAAGAAATTCCGTTGACATGCAAACGCATGCGCCTCCTACTCTCAGGCGCACGTTGCCTGTTCAACAGATGTCGTCAAAGATGTCTTGCCGACAGATTTACAGGCTCTTGGGTTGCGGTCGCAGGTTTTTGTACCCATTGACTATCAGTTTACGACGAAATTGACCCTCACTGAACAAATACTGGGTTTGTGTGGTCTATTTTATTTGAGTAATGATTGAGTAGTTTGCTCCTGACGGTATGACTCAGCCGGAAGCTTGCGTGCAGTTGTTACAGTTGGTTGGAATATATGTGGGTTCTATCTATTTAAATCGCCGAAATGTATGTATGTACGCGCATAACCTACGAACGACTGCACCAAATTGGATAATCCTTCTTTTTGTTTTCTTTATTGTCAGGACAGAATATGTATAAATAGAAATTTAAAAAAAAAGCTGTTTTTTTTTTTAAGAATATTACCCATGGTGCTGGAGCGGAACTGCTAGTCCTAAATATATTTCTCTTTCAATGATTGCGATTTTGCATTAAATAAGTCTTTCTTCTGATGGCTGCTGTTATTTAGCGGCGGTGTGTCGTGATGGCCCAGGCAGCGGTTAAAGCGCCCGCCTCTCATGCATGAGGACGTAGATTCAAATCCTGGCAAGTACCAACCTAACTTTTTCAATTCATATGTACTTTATAAAGTTTATCTTGGACACCACTGGCAACGGTGAAGGAAACCTGGGACTCACTGTCCCACTCAAACCATGTCAGAGGCCCTTGAAGCGGTTTGAAACTCTGACACTAGGGTGTGTGGGGTAATAAGACCTTACTGCCCAATGATAAGAGAAAGAAAGATTTAGTGGTATCTTTGGCAACATCAGAGCTGATACCGATTAACTCCAAGTTTCATAGGTACCTAAACTAGAACACACTCATGTACACATATATACTATGACACTATAATACCTGAATCTCATTATTGATTACACTGAAATCTATTGTCATCGTATTATCATAATTATTGATTAATTAGCTAATTGACATTGACCTTGTAAAGCAAATTCATGATCATGATATTTTATCGGATGGTTCAACTAAAGCTCTGAAATGTGGTAATTAGCTAAAAGCTTAATTATTATCGCGATTGGCAGTGACACTGCGTCATAGATCGGCTCATTTCTATTAGGTACCTAATATTATGGTAATACCGTAGTTGTATGGAGTAGTTGGCCATTGTATTGGTCTACTGTAAGCTAAACTGGGGTTATTGTGAAGAGATTATTCCGCTATTCACATTTTTAATAACGTGTCCTTGACATTTTATTTAGAATTACTTGTTGCTACAGTAAAATTCGTTTACCACTTAATAAGTATGGCGAAATTAGAGTGCGAAGTTTGATTTTTAATACACTAATACGAAACTAAGTTGGATTTTAAAGTCAGACTTAAAAAAAAGTCATCATGAGCGTAATATGAGCATCCATAAAAACATACATAAACTCACGCCTTTTTCCCATGGGGGGGGGGGGGGGGGGGGTGTAAGCAGAAACTACAGAACGCCACCTGCTACGATCCTATGTGCAATTTTTTAAAATTATGCCTTTTTATATTAACCGGGCTTGAGTAAATTCCTAGTAACAATTTCATTCATAGACATTTCCGCGCACTTCCACGATCCCCGCTACCATCCCCCGCGTCACCCTGTGCGTGGCTGGTGCGTGCTTCGTTTATGTTCTGATTCTGTTTTGGTTGCACACTCAACATTACGCCTGTAATCACCAAAGGGTAAGGCAGAGGTGTATTTCGTCAGTTTTTAAGTACCATGTAATAGAGGGCGAGCCTATTGCCATCAACCGGGCCCAAATCCAGACTCCGAGGTTGCTACTGAGAAATTCCTGATGGAAAAATCCAATAACACTTTGCCCGACTTGGGAATCGAACCCAAGACCTCATGCTCAGCAGTCGCGCTTTGCGACCACTAGACCAACGAGGCAGTCTAGGTCTGATTTGGTTTTCTCTCTATAAAACTTAACACCTATTTTTTTCTGAGATAATGGTTCGCATTTCCCTTTGTCGATAAGAGGATTCTAATATAATACAGACTAAAACATAACTCAAAAAAAAAATGGGATATTAGGGCTGCATTTTTGCTTGAAGAGGACCGTACTAAAGCGCATCCCGGATAAAAAGTAATCTGATCATATTTAAATCTACAATTATTTAAACTGTATTCAACTTTATAGCAGAAAGAATAAGGGCACTTTTTGCGTTGTGATTAGTCAGTTTCTGAACAATAACAACTTGATTTTAAAATTATAAGTACGTATTTTAAAATCTCGTATTTTATTTGTGCTTGGAAACGTAAATCATCTTTCTATGTCTTACTTGCCTGAACTAGATAATTCTGTGTTAAATGCGAATCGAACACAAAGCAAAAAAAAAGAAACATGTAAAAAAGAAAAGTTATTGTGTACAACGAGTTACTAATTACATAAAATTATTATGCCATTGCATGGCGCACTGCCGCGCGCATTGAGTGGACCGCAGTTTTGACTTCGCTACGATTTTATTATACGTATAGACTATTATAAACTTATAAGTTTATACTAACTATTATTAATAGTTAGTCCTACTAACTCCTAAGTTCCTGAAGTAGTACAAATTGATAATAATGCCTAAACCCTTTCGTTTCATTGTCATGAAAATGACAAAGACAGGAGCTAAATACTTTAAAAAAATACATCACCGACGGTTACCTACAGCTAGGGCTGACATCACCTATATTTGGGTAAAATTGAGTTATTTTTCCCGGACAAACAAAATTTTTTCAATAAAAATAAATATTTTAGCTTTTTTTAACTAAGATTTGTTTTTATTTATCTTTTAATTAATCGGGATTCCGCTGACACTAAAAGTGTCCACACACTTTTTGACAACCCCTCTCGGACGTCCCCCGGACGCTCTCTAAACTAGGATAAATCCGAGAAAACCCGAACGGATGGCAGCCCTACCTACAGCAAAAGACAGGGACGGCCAAAAGTACATTTAAAAGAAAAAGTATTTAAAACTATTAACTAACATTTTACAACACACTAACCTAATTAGCAAAGGCCGCATCGCATGAATGATGCAAATCAATGTACCGTGTACTTTATTATTCAGTCGATCAATAGGTGTAGTTCTTGAAATAAATCGAATAATAGGCCACCTTCTAGCTAGATAGTTCCTAATTCAATCTATCAACGTGTCACCTGCAACGTGCCGCACTACAAAAGACAAAGCAGGTCAGAGCGTTTATTATTCCCTTTGAAGTGGATAGGTAATCGTTCAATAATTACACGTTAATTACATTTCTTTCTACGATACGAATGCATATTGTTTGTTAGGATTCCCTACCCGAAGGGTCCCAACGGGAATCTATTACGAAGCCTCCGTTCTGGATCTGTCTGTCTATTAGCGGTTTGTTTCTCATAACTGTAATAGCTAGAGTTGAAAGTTTCACACTGAATAACTGCCGCTATACAAACAATAAAACCATGATAAAGTTGGGGATTTAAGAAGCGTGATTTTTTTGTATAGTTTTAAATATTGTACGGTGGTATGGGGGGAGGGGGGGTTGTGTGCGAGCCCCACATGGCGGGTTTTTGCCCCATGAGCAGCGCACAAATAACGTCAAAATACTTTGATGACTTTAGAATGTAAGTAAGAATTTGTGTAGTTAAATAAAAATAAGTAACTGAAATGTAAAAAGTAAAACTTTCTTCCACTATAATCGAGGTCACACGTCTAACGGAAATCTATAATATCGAATAAAAAATGTTTCCTTGAATTTTACTTTTTACCTTCACCTACGGGCTACGTCGTCTATCACCTAAGTGCATAATATTTACTAGTGTCTATTGTGTCAGAATACTTAATACTGTAATAATGTGGTATCATCTACTTCTGATGTCATCATAATATGAAGTGCCACTTATATTGTACAAATTCATAGAAATTTCTTTTGTTATTGTGACACTTATATTATCGGCTTTGCCTCTGAATGGTGGTTGCCATGGGGTTTGTATTTTTTTTACGCAGAACCCTAATTATTTTTCTGAAATAAAAGCAGCGTAATTTACTTCACTTCTTAATCAGTCCAGACGTTTCGAAGATTTTCCAGAACATAAAGACAGAAAGATAGACCGGAACACAGATTTTTTATTAACTTAAATTTTTTGTTTCAGTTGTGTGTAAATGTAAACTTTTATATACATGTAATAATAAGTTTTTATTATAACATTACAAACATATACTTCTATTTTATGTTTTTGTACAAAAAATATTGTATAAAATAGACTGCGACCGGTGGTGAGTCGGCTTCATAGTAACGAAGACGAATAATTTATTGAATATCGACCAAAGACATTTTACCTACCATGTTGAGTTGCTAGTGCAATTATTAGCAGTTCTATATTGATTTTAACACGAACTATTTCATATAGTGACATGGATGTATCATCTATATCTATACATAAAAATGAATCCCTATTTTCCTTGGTCACGGCATCACGCGTGAACGGCTGGACCAATTCCGTGTTTTATTTTTTTCGTGTTTGTTTTTGTCAGGAGAAGATCGAAAAGTCGGTCTCAAGGGTTGGGGTAGGGTACAGTAGGGTAAGGGTAGGGTATTGACAGGGTAGGGTTGGAGTACGGTAGGGTTTGGGTTTTGTAGGGTATGGGTAAGGTAGGTATTATTTTTGTCAGGAGAAGATCGAAAAGTCGGAAAAGTCGGTCTCAAGGGTAGGGGTGAGGTAGGGGTACCGGTTGGGTAGGGGTGGGGGTATCGGTTGGGTAGGGGTAGGATACTACGCGAACGAACTTGAACGAAGTATAGTAACAAAGAAACGTATTCTTTCACATGTTATTGATGCAATTATTAGCAATTGTGTATCGATTTTATGAACGATGTTTTGAACTTGAACTTACAATTATTTAATGTCATCTTTTTTTTATTTAGTATAAAGGAGAGGTGAAATGAGTTTTCTTTCATACCTGATATATAAAATGTTCCTTTAATTTTAAGGAATTTTGGGGTAGTGGTTTATTATGTATATTATTCAAAAATTTATCAGGCACCTTAAGGATAATATGATATTATGATCAAATGAAAAAAATATATCAAATGAAAGAGTCCAGACTGAGATGGTACGGTAATGTTCTTCGACGACCATGTCGTGAAAGAACAAATTCTCCCATCTTCTGAGAAAGTTCTTCAGAGAATAGGTACCTATGGAATGGAGTAAGTTGAATGATGTTATGGCCCCATACACGAGCGCTTTATCGCATCATTCCGTGCCTCGGAAAGCACGATAAGCTGTTGGTCTCTGCTGTCATACGCGGATCTTTGATAGTCGTTACGAGTAGTCTGAAAGTCTGACGACCAGTCTTACCTAGGGGTATCATATTACCCAGTTACTGGGTTGTGGAGATGAGACAGGCAGTCGCTCCACGTAAAATACTGGTACTCAGCTGCATCCGGTTACACTGGAAGCCGACCCCAACATAGTTGGGAATAGGCTAGGCAGTGATGACGCGTTTTATATTAACGAAATTCTTGCAAATACATTGTGGTCATAACCTGTTGGTTTTCCATCTGATAAATAAAAATAAATAAATAAAAGTTTTATTCAAAAATACTTCAACTTCGCAATTCGAAAGAAGCCGACCTTCGTGTTATTATTTTCCCAAAAATAAGCGTTACCCAACTCGACAGCTGTTTACTTGTTAGTACAAAGCTTTATTGCTTATTTGTTACGTAGAGTCGGCCGATGTCGAAATACATTTTCGACAGACTGAAATATAATAGCCGTGTCTTACGGACAATGGTGGTTCGCGATTTGTAATGAATGTTAAAGAGAGATAGTACCTACATTCGGGTGTGCCTTACATATTCTTGTACTCGATTATGCCCAGAGCACGTATTTAGTGTATTGCTGTAACAATTGTCAACATCGATGTAACAATCATTCAAATGATTAAATTAAGACGTGTATGAGGTCATGAGGTCAGCATTCCTGATGAACGAACAGAATTTCTAAGTTATTTAGAAAATAGTCACATTATTAAATTCTACGTGTATATGGAGCTAGTTATAATATGCCCGTAACTAGAGCTACATATAAATATAAATAGAAGAGATTGTAAATGGACGAGATTTTCTTAATATGTAGAACACATTCTGCATCTACATTATAATAATTAGGTAGGTATGCATAACTACGCTTTACGTCTAGAATTCAAAGCATATATGATAAACTTTCCTACGAGCTAAATAAATACGTACACATAACGTGCAAGTTCTTTAGAGACTCCGGTTGGTTTACTCATATGCATCCCTTTAACTTACTTAGTTAATTATTTAAATGAATAATGTGTTCCAACAGAAATAATAAACACGACAGTCCGCCAAAAAGATCGACAGGCGAATTACTATCAGAGTTAATATGATACAAGAAAAAACATATACACAACAAAAAAAAAACAAGCAAATCAAATACATTTTTCTTTTTTTTTTTTCTATTATGTGATTTTCGAATTCGTACTATCAATCTTGCCGCTTGTTTTAGGCAGAAGGGCGATGACCCGCACGCACACTGTGAAATAGTCGTGCGACGCTGCCTAACGTTTTAGCAACGGGGCGATTATGTTCTTTGATAGACAGAATTTCAATATACACCATTGAAATTCTGTCAAAGTAAAACAAGTATTTATTATAATTTCTTTTTACCAAGTGTCATAATTTTATTAGATTATTTACATATTTTACGATCACCTTCTGAAATTTAGCGAGGATGCAAAACTGCACCCTAATAGAAAAAAAAACCAAAAAAAAACATTGGTGTTCCTGATGGCTCTGTGGTTAAGACGGCTTCTTAAGCATGAGAGGATGTGTGGGATTGGTTCGATACCGAGCAAGTACTAATGAAACTTATTGAAATCATAATGTACTTGTTAAGTTATCGTCGACATTACTGACATCGGTAAAAGGAAAACATCGTGAGAAACCTGGACTTTAATATGAGTCTGAACCTACTTGAACGCCTTTGTATGAGAACAGTCCTTTGTCCTGTAGTGAAGTTTAGAATAGACGAGAAAATAGGAAGAAAGCTCTTGCTTATCAAAATATTCTGATCAATATTCAAAGGCTTTTTACAAAACGTTCGATACAAAAAAAAAGTGAGTGGTTTTTTTTTAACAGTTCACAGTGATTGTGCAAGTTCCTCTCAACTTATAATACTTTCATAAAGTTAAAAATAAGAGCAAGGTTAATTAGCTTAGTACGAACGCTTGGACGTATGTACTGATATAGTATTTTACTTATATTATGCAACGAGAGTAATATTTATGTTACCTCGTAGTCGAGTTTATAATAAAGTTTTCCGGTCCAACATTAAATATAGACAGGTACACGTAGACTCAATATTAAATAATAAAATACATGTAAGGGGTTGTCTATACTTGTGTCATTTCGGTGTCATCATCTGCCTAGCCTTTTCTCAACTACGTTGGGGTCGGCTTCCAGTCTAACCGGTTTGTATCATTTCAATGTACCAGGGGATAATTTTCACTTTAAAAAAAAATACCTATTTCTATCTAAACCTTAATCTGTCAAAAATACTTCAATTTTTTTCCAACATTTTTGTCATTGATTTTCATTAATTGCGAGTACATTTCGAACGTTTTTTTTAACGATAGTTATTATATATTAATTACTGTAACACTGTATCTGTTACACTTTCATCCGCATTAAACGCGCCTTTCGGGAACACTTCAGTTTTGGATTCATAAAGCGATGCGCCCATTTTTGGTACGTACGCATAAATGTTACTAGTGTGGACAAGGCCTTAACTACTTAAGGTTATAAATAAATTGGGTTTAGCACTTGCAATAATTGAAAGGCAAAAGGCTTTTGTTTGTTTGCCTGCACTGTTGTACTAAAAGCTGCATTTTTTTTTTTAAAGTAAGCAGTACTTTTCAGTTTATCTCTCAAAGCGAATATTTTGTTTTCTTCATATTTATTTTCGGACGAGGTACTTCTCCAATAAAATTGGTAAAAGCATCAATATTACACGTATTCGTACATGATGATACCGACCCAGTTAAAGTTTTCCTTTATAAACCTGCCATCAATTTATTTTATCTCAATTAGCTTATTAAAATATTTTATATGCTGCACTTTTCGTGGAAAAGCATTTTAATTTTGTATCGTTTGCTTTTGATTTTATTATTAAAAGGATAATTGGACTGATAAGTAAATTTTCACACATTTAACTGCTCGGTTGGCAGACAATAAATTAATAATGATGTTTTCATTAATTTCGCCTATCCTATAAACTGTGTAGATGGAAAAATAAATGGCGATTGAATTGACGTAGTATTAGCATCGTGTCCTCATTCCGAGTGGGTCACGACTCTATTAGGTACTGCCCATAGTCCTGGTACGACGTCCACAAGATTACGACCTGCTACAATTCTCAATAAAATTCATGAGAAAAAGGAATCTAAGTCCACCGAGATAAATTTCAATTATCTGTATCTAGTTCATTCACTGCATGCCATTTGTGTATCTTGGAATATGCTATCATAGCAAAACTGATTTTATCGACAGAGTTTACAGCAACAATAAAATTGAGAGAAAAATATTGTTTCTATATTATCTATTTAAGCTCACTATAGTAAACTATGATATGCCATTAAAGTTAGGGCTTTAAATCGTGTGCATTAAAGCATGTTATAAAACGACGAGAAAAAAAAGTTGAGGGTTGATGGGCTGGCAGCTAATAGTTGGAATTTTTTCGAAGCGGTTCCGGCCGGGCCGTTGTTGTGTCGGGGCGGTGTTGTTGCAGTAAGCGATGACCTTAGGGCTAGCCGACACAAAAAACGCATTGGTCATAACTGCACGCCAAACGCAAGACATGTGTCCTGCTTATGTAGTAAAGTAACCATCTGCATATTAGATGCGCTTGATCTTTAGAGAAAGAGACAAAAAATGTGTAGCCCTTTATGTTGATATCTTTTGGCGATGTGCTCGAGTTTTGTGTAGAACTTATTTCTTTGTTGTGCGTCACTCGTTAATCTACTTAACAAAACATCATGCTCGTTTTTGCCGAAGGGTTGAAGAGAGATTTACTTACATCCACATTTCGTGACATTTATGATAAAGTCATAATTATGTAAAAGAAGCGAATTTATTGCCTTTTATCGAGCACAAATTCGAAAATATCGAGCTGTGAGAAATTTCTAATGCAAAACCCCTATGACACTTTGTCCGACCAGGGAATCGAACCTTAGACTTCACGCACAGCAGTCACGCCGTTCGATCACAAGGCCAGCGAGGTATATCGCGGAGAGCATGATTGTTATAAATTGTTTAGTTCGGAAGTAATCGATAATGGGTTGGAAACGTAGTGTACAACTACGTCCTAAAAAGTTAAAACGTTTCGTTAATAACACATATTTTTTTACTTCACCTGATATCCTTAGGTTTCCTATACAAATATAGAAAACAAAGCAAAGATTTCATAAGGAATCAAGCTTTGAGAAAGTAGAACTGAATAACAGAAATTCACTTTGATTTTTTTTCCTTATTTAATTTTATTGCTTTATTCTGTTGAAGTTTCCTACCATGTAAACAGGGAAATATTGCGATTTATTCAACTGTTCAATCTAGTCTAGTTGACGTTCGTATTAAATTTAGTCTAGAATATCGATGTTTATTCGGTCGAAAGCAATATGATTAACGTGTAATAAACAATAAACGATATTGCATCTTATCTGAACGTTATTGGCATCCCGATAGAGCGAAACCACAAGCGAAACTATAGATGTGGACATATTGTAAGTTTGTTTGGTCTAGGAATAGCATTGGGCTGAGAATCGGATATGTTTTAATAATACCGTTGTGCCACTGCAGACCAAAGGCCTCTTCTCATTCAGCGATAGGTATAATACTTCTTCTTATCGTGTGGGTAGTAAGGCCTTACGACTCTACACACCCTAGTGTCAGAGTTCCTAAACCGCCTCAGGGGCCTCTGACATGATTTGAGTGGAACAGTAAGTCCAGGTTTCCTCACGATGTTTTCCTTCACCGATGCCAGTGATGTCCAAGATAAACTTTAGAAAGTACATATGAATCGAAAAATTCACATTGGTACTTGCCCGGATTTGAACCCAAAACCTCATGCATGGGAGGCAGGCGCCTTAACCACTGGGCCATTACGACACAGGTATAATAAGGTAAGGTATAATACTTATATAAGTTTACAGTGTAGGTATGTGAATATGAGTGATTCCCAAGACAATCTTAGAAAGTACATAGAAATTGCAAAAGTCGCACTGGTCAAAGTAACGTTGCCCAGTTCAGACTTGTTCTAAAGTTTAACAAAACTTCATAGAAAGTCTGTCAAAAACGGGGGAGACTGGATAAGGTACTTCTCACACTCCCTTCTTACCTACTTTAAAATCAGGAGACAATTCTACTAATACTAACTTTTAGAAACCATCGCTATCTAATCTCAGTCAAAATTTGCTAAAAAGATCACTAATTTGCCTTAATTTTTTGACGATCTCGTAGAAAACCCATATTTGCTACGAGATTTTTAACGTTTTAATTAATGGAATTGACCTTCAGGGCCTTTAAAAAGTTCCATCGAAGATCGTTACTTTGAAACCTTGACCACAGTCAGGTTCTAACTAAATTATCGGTTTATTGGAAGCGAGCATCCTGTTACAGTAAGCCTAGAATAGACTTCAGCGCAGGGAGAATTTTCTAGCACGGTCAAGGTACACCGTGTGATGTTATGTGATTAGAGGATAATTTTCCACGTGCCGTTCGTTATCGGCCTGTACTCAGCTACCACGTAACCTAACTATCCTGAAGGCTAATTAACTTTACTCGCTATCTGCGATATATGAACTTGAAATCCAACGCAGATTTATCAAAACGTGAAATATTCAGTTATGTGCCAACCGAGCCTCGAGGCTGCCACCGCTTTTCGAGCGATTTGCAAATTTGTTGTTGTTTTTTAGATTTTAATGGAAAATCGTCTTCGTTATTTACGATTGAAATTATTATGTACAATACATGTATCTAAATTCCCAATTTATTTATAAGCGTTTAATATGTGCGCACGCCTTTTAATTGCATACCTTTGATGTATACACGTGCTACTAGCACAACGGTAAAGCTTTTTCCTATGTATTCACTTCGCAAAAACGCTGTTCATTGAAGAAATAATTGTTTGTTTAACTAAGTACCGCCTACGGGTTTCTCGAATTATGCATTCGCCAAATAAATGTTATTTTGAGTGAAAAGTCAAGGATTTTCGCGAGTGCAACGTACTCATCCGCCTACATGCATTTGTTAGATTAGTTCCCCATGCCTTGGTGGGCAGCTAAAATGTGGGCGTTTATTTCTGAATTCATTTTAAAGTGGTTCGGAAATATTAATTGGCTCTCATGATACCTATTACAGAATATTGAAAACTACGTTTTATTATTCGTTTCATCAAATATAGTTTAAGAGGTCCGGTCGTTCCGTGTCTTAATTGGTATTGATCTAGCTTTCAATGGGGAAGGATATAATAAAAGTTGTATGAAAGTAAAAAATCAGACTCGAACCGAAGGGAATAACGAGCGGGATGTGGGGCGCGGGCTGCGGGAGGCTTCATACAGCTCTTCGAAGCCTTATAAACTGGTTCATATTTATTTCTAGTAACCTGGATACTTTTTTATCTTAGTCCTTCGGTAAACTTGTGTTGGAAAAACAGCACCGGTTTATTATTTACCTGAAACAATAATAATATCGATATTACATTAAGCAATAATAGTTTCTATGCAGCATTTTAAAACCCTGAGTGGTATGTGCGTAGGCACACTAATACGTGTTCATTGACACACACACTCACACAGGTGTAAAAGCGACTGTATGTGACGAATGCTATGACATATTAGTTTTTATATCCGGTTTTACAGATTTACCTGCTAAATTAAGAAAACTGTTCCTGTGATTTTTTTTTAAATGTTAGATTATTTTTCTATTCCCTTGTCTTATGCTCAGGAGAGAGGTTCATTTTGGATCTCTAACTCGGGTTAGTGGTAACTCATAACGAAGCCAAAAGTTACATGTTATTTCCGACTATGCGATTTTTTTTTGTTTTGAAGTTAGCTGGGACCCTGCTCGTTACGGATAAATTAAAGGTCAAAGTTCCAACTTTTTATCTTTATGAATACAAGTTTGAAATGTTCTTACTAAACTTTGAATACAGCCACAACCCCTGTACAGTGATTTGCGGGAATAACATTGCGCGTTACCATAATAGTGATTTTTCTCAGCAGTAATGTTAGATAGGCAGTTTTAATAGCGAACGGGTATTTAATAATAAGAATAATAATCTTAATTTATTACACTCTTCACATAGGTTCACATAAGGAGGTACTGTCAGAAACAAAAGTCGATTAACATTTATGATTTTTAAATCCTCATTGATAAGTACAATATTAAAAGTAAAATGCAATGAATGTAAAATTCAGATATAATAAACCCTCAGCTATTGCTTAAATTCTGAAAGCCAGTAAATTATGTGTTTAGTGTCTGTTTATATGAAAAAAGTAACATTGTTAATCGACTTTTGTTATAACCGTACGTACGCAAGAAATGAATAAATTAACCAAAATGCATGCATGATCCTGATAATTCGATGTATCTTTTAACAACCCATAGATTACTTTCACTAACTTTACAACTGTGTCATTCATCCATCCATAACATACACGTGCACATACGCTTAACAAAAAAAAACAACAATCCTTCAGCGGGGGAAGTGTACGATTAACATTGACCGCCTTCCGTTCTAAACATTCCTTGCATATTGAGAAGTACATATGGTTATAGATGGATATATACAGCTTCTGTTGCATTATATTATTTTGTTGCATAGGTAAGTATATAGGTAGAAGGTGCATCATGAATTTTCTCGTTGGTCTAGTGGTCTTAAAGTACGACAGCTGAGCATGAGGTCTTGAGTTCGATTCCCAGGTCGAGCAAAGTGTTATTGGGTTTTTCCATCAGGAATTTCTCAGCATGTCTGGATTTGTGCCCGGTTGGTGGCAATAGGCCCGCCCCCTATTACATGGGACTTAAACATAACTGGGGTAATGTGTGTGCATTAATGGGTACACTTCTGCACATTTTACAATGGGTACATTTTAAATTCGATTTTTCAGAGGTAAAAATATTGTCGAATATAAACAACATTCATTTTGATAATAATGTTATTTCAAAAATGCACCTATTGCAATGAGCAGTTGCTTTTTTCCAGATTTCAGGAATTGGCTTCTAAATGTAATGTAAGTTGATCCTATTCACGAGTTTCACCTTCTAAACGATCGAAAGTGAATCAAAGGTAGCCTGTATAAAACTCGAGACGGCTACTGGTATCGATTTAGGGATGACGAAGTGAAATAGTGGGTCAAACAAATATGCATGCATAAGAGTTCGATTATATACAATAAGGTAGCAAACGGTAGCAAATGGTAGCGAATTGTAGCAAAGAATAGCAAAAGTAAGTGGCTTTTTTGTTTTTGTGCAACAATTGTTAAATAGCTACGGTAGTTTTTTTTAAATTTATAAGTGTGATTTTTTTTATAGGTTGATAAAGATGTTTCTTTAAATAATGAAATATAGATATTAATATTATTATTTATTTATATACTTTATGTATCTCGGGACCCTAAGATCCCGGGCCTTTGTAAGGCGTACGAGTGACCGAAGTCAACTCGCAGAGGCCTCTTAGGTAGCTTTATATGAAATAAAACACCAACCGAAGATTATCCCTATATGCACTATGCAAGTGCACACAAGGACACCTCCGGTTGGTGCAGGACTATTACAGGACATGGAAACTAACAATACTGCAATATGGGTATGGGTTTCTAAAGTGACTTGGTTATTATTATTATAAATTATATTATATTTTCAACTAATAATTAGCCTTTTAGTAAAATGCCTTTTTTGAAAACTGCTGTACACTAACGTTGGCTTCAATGTAATTAATAAGGTACGAGAAGTGTACATACATTTTCTTCCACAGTAATAAGTATGTTGAATGAAGTTGTAACTACTTTCTATATATTTTGTCACACCATCTTATATTTTTTATTTAACGTTACTTAGTTTTATGGGTAGTAGGTACGCGTAGTAATAATGTGATAACATGTGTTTTATAGGTACCTCGTATAAGCATACATTTTCTGAACTCTCGAAAAACACTGCATTTGTTTATGATAAAAATCAATCTTGTCCTCACCACGTAACATTGGGAGGTTTTCGACGGGATTTCTATAGGTTTTTATAGTTTTTAGTGTCGTCACATACGGACAGACTCCACCAGTATAAAATGTCTATGATAGTGTCGTGTACCATTGTACCAGTAACGGCTTGACGATTCACTGATAAAACCCGTTTTCGCAATGTTTTTTTACGCGGCTTGTGTAGCCTCTTGAAACTTTAATTGCCTAAGGGTAACAACTTTAGTTAATTAGTAGGAAACTTAGTGACAGAACTGCCTTCAGTTACACTTCCACGGCTTTAACTCTTGAAGTCATATTTACTCGTTGGATCCACTCATTCGTTCATACCTTTGAGATGCTTAACGTAGTACGTTCGTTTTCAGTTCCAGGATTTGTAGTACGCTGAGTTCCTAGCGTTACGTCAACCGTGATCCTTCGTGATAGCAGTTTGTAAGTAGTCGTGGATTTCAAGATGTTAAAATAAAACTCGTGCCCGAGAAATTGCGAGCTGCTCATTTTGTGAATGAATCTATAATAAAAATGTAAAGTGGCTATAAATTGTTTGATTGGTTCGATTGTCAATGTCAATAACACACAAACAAGCGAACGACTAATATTACGCAAAATCAAATGCTTGATTTCAATCAATGTCTTTGCTTTTGAAATATACAAATTATAATAAAGTTTTAGTTTAATTTACTATTTTTTTTTATTTTATTACATATGTAATACATTCTGGTTTACATAATGAACACACAATTTAGTTGCTTGTTCAGAACCACCATTAAATCTAAGTGCCTCTTTGCAAAAATACGAAGACGACTGCAAAAATAATTAGAGTTCATCTAAACCGTTTTAGATCTGGTTTGCGTTCTACGGGTCACGCCATCACGCGGCAACCATAAAAACAAATGGTTGTAACAAAAGTTTAATTGTAACAATTGGCTGTTACTTCTGCTTCTAATTCGAAGTACTTAGACCTTCGCGAACTAAGCATGAGAATATAGGAATGAGGTCGCTAATCCTGAATGACTCAAGTGATGAAAAGTGAGCGATTGTGAGGTTGATGAACATGTTGAAAAATCGCATATAGGTACTTATGTAAAAAGGTGGTAACTATTCTTAAAACTAGACGTAGCAGTGCCGCTTTACGTCAAATAAAGGTTCATCATACGGCTGTTATAGGTACGTTCGGGAATTTTTAGATTTGTTCTAGTTTAGAGGCCGTCTAGGGGTCATCCGGTAGAGGTTCAAAGAGTGACCTGATAGTTTTTGTTTAAAAAAAAAATGCCGATTAATTAAAGATGAGCAATAAATCATTTTTTTTCTCAAAAGCCTAGATGTTTTTGAAATTTTGAGCATGCGTCGGCTATTTAGGTAGTGGTAACGGTAATTATAAAGAGCATTCAAAATGCGTCAAAGTTGTCTATTTGTTTGTGGAATTGTCTTACCTACTACCCTTTCTGATGTCCGTTATTAGGTATATCTACGTCATCGTTAAAAAATTCCGCAGCCAATAACTTGTTGTCAGTCACCCATCTCATAGATAACGGCATCTACGTTTGCTTTTCAACAGCAATCGACACACATATTACCGGTTTCTATTTTTTCTCATTCATCAAGAATTTCTTTTAAAAATATTTGCTAAGTTATTCTTCTGTGACTTACAACGAATAACAAAATTGTTCGCAATAGCATATCCAAAATAAATTGACCAATACGACTTGCGAAAATGCAGGAGTTTAAAGACCAACAGTTATTGTTGATTGCTATCTGCGAAATTAATCAGCATGTCTGCTATGGTACATGCGTTACTTCCATTATTGAGTCATGGTGTGAGACCGCAGTTTAAATTCCTTTGTTTTCTGTTGATAGACAAAACCATTTATTATGTGCATGCTAAAAACGCGGTAAGTATGATCATTTTTGTGAACAAAAAAAATACAGAAAATATACAAGAAACCCGAAATCTTTTTTTTTATGTACTAATATTAAATTTATTAAATAAGTTAATCATTCAATAATATTTATCACTATGTATACTGACTTCGCAGCAAGATATAATATTATTAATTTCTGCTAAATTTCTGTTTACTTATTCCGACAACTAAGTAGACAGTTAATTTCCAAAATATTAAAAAAAAACCTACGTAATTTACAATTTCCAAATTCCGAAAAATTAAAACATAACATCACGCCTGTAATCCCCGAAGGGTTTAGGCAGAGGTGTACCCATTAGTAGGTACACCCACATTTCGCCAGTTATGTTTTTAGTCCCATGTAATAGGGGGCGAGCCTATTGCCATCAACCGGGCACAAATCCAGACTCCGAGGCTGCTACTGAGAAATTCCTGGAAATGGAAAAACCCAATAACACTTTGCCCGACCTGGGAATCGAACCCAAGACCTCATGCACAGCAGTCGCGCTTGCGACCACTAGACCAACGAGGCAGTCCGTCAGTTAATTAATCATTTCTCAATGGCAATGGAGAACAGAGACCTTCATACGTGACCTAAATAGTTCTGTAAATCCTAGTTCAGTTTGTCTAAACAAGTCTAAGGCCTAATAAATTATTTGAAATCTAGTGCAACACGAAAAGGTCACTTCAACGTCCATATTCGATAAGCTTCCAACCGGTGATGGACATAAAACGAATTGGGCCTTGTACTATAAACTGTAAAAATCCCCATTTCCACATACAGTGATTAAAAATGTATAGAGATTTCTTAGTAACAAGGCTTATATTCCCTTAGGCTAGGCAACAATGAACATGCATTAGAGCGGTTACCGTTAAACCGATTTTAATGAAACTTTCTACAAGTAGGCAAGCAGAATACATAGGTCTTAAAAAGTTTTCAGAAAATATTTTCGAAATGGCTTGGAAAATCGGTTTATTTATTAAAATAAAATAAGGATTTTAAAGTTTGTGTTCAATTGTGGTTAAATGCTGTACGGCGTAAACGTTCTAAAGGAGTGACACGTGATTGGTCGGCTTTTTTGTATACGTAGTCTTCCTTTTGGACAAGCCCGCCACATAACTCAGACCCTTTGCTTGCCTTTGACCATTGCCGCAATTATGAATGTCGTAACGAAGCAAGTAGCACCACACCACTGATTACGGCGACTGCGGTAGTACCAATTTCTTGTTAATATATTTAACCTTGAATATTCTCCCACGGCCTAATACTGTTGAATAGACATTCGGTTTTAACAGCAGTTAACTAAAAGCAGAAGGACGTTTAGCACTCAATTTAAAATTATTGTGGCATTCATATTATAAACATATTTGCTTTCAGTTCTTTTTCGCAGTAAGTAATCTTCTAGAAAGGAGACGGGAATTTCTGGGTCTGAGTTGTAGTAACTTGAGAGTTTCAAAAAAGCGTTATAATTTTTCTATTATAAAATATAAATCGATTTACAACACGAGAAAACAAAAAATCATACTTTTTGTCATGAATAAAATAGGTTAAATCCAATATAATAATCGATAAACGTGAATAAATCCACATTTTCATTTTCTGTGTTGGCAACTTGGCACGTCGTTTTGCAACCCAGGCCTAAGATTGTATGAAAGCGAATCCGACTCCTTTAGGTATCTACATTATTTTACACGTCGATATTATTCGTCACTGACCAACGCCGCGCCGAGAGACGCGCCATGCACGGAGCGTCTATGTTGGGAAAATTAAAATGAAGTATTCTAATAGGCATAGTAGTGCGTGTCATGTTTCTTTCCGTGCTTGATACGTTCATAGCACGGTCGGTCATGGTATGGTACGGTAAAGCAGACTAGATTTTCTAGGCTAAGAGGGTGGCACCGCGCTGCCAACGTCCTTCCTCAGGCGTGGTGTTTTTAGCTATGACTACACGTTAATACTTAAGACAATAGCATATTCAAAATACTCATGGTTCAACACAACACCGTCGCCTACCCAACAAATGTCAGAACATTATTTATAACTATTTTCAAGTTCAAGTTGAAGCGAAACTTTTTTGCCAGCCGAAACCAAACCTTATTTCTTGAACTTTAAGATTGGCCTGTATTCAAATCTTAGTGCGGTATTTTCGTGTTGGCGGCAGATGCGTTTTGTATAATTAATCTTTTAATTGTTAAGCTGTTAAGAATACATGTGTTGGTTAGCGCTGCTATATCCGGGTCCGCATAAAAATATGGAACGGCCGCAGTTAGTAAGGACTGACCTGGTTTTAGTTTTATTCGTAGTTCGTTTTTATTTGTACAGCTTCCGTGTTCCGAGCTTGAAATTGAATTTCAGCGAATAGTAACGGTTGACAGTTGAGCCTTGCCTGGTAACAGAACTTGAACGGAAATTAAGCGGCTTGAAATGTAGTTCATCCCGAGCACCAGAGGGCTGCTTATTCCAGGTGCCTTTCTTATAAGGCATCTGGAGCAAATTAAAGATGAAGCTATTCATAAACTACCTTGTATAATCAAAATAGCAAAACCAGTAAGTTGGGTTTTAATTAAAAACAGGAAACAAGTTTTGCCTTTTGCTGTTTTAATAGAATATCTTGATGGTCATTACAAGACACAAATTTGTTTTAATATTCGGTGTGGTTAACACAATATTGTAAGTATGTAAGCACCACATATCTATAAATATATTTACATATTTTGATCTCTTTGTTTAATTTGCAGCACTAAAATTATTTATAGTGATTTTTATTTTAGGCACGGACGACAGCGAATTAAGATAAACACTGCGGCATCTTATTCAGTTGTAATAGGAGCGATTTTACAACGAAAAGGTATAGTCTGACGAGCTGGTGACTGTAGGTACATCGTCTTCACTTTCATAAAATACTGAATGTGTCTCATACAATGGTAAAAAAAAATTAGAATCAATATGGAATTTCTTGCCCATTCTTCTTCACACGAAACTCCTTTTAGGCTGGGGCAATTAGATTCATTCAATTATATTTTTCTCTTGTAAATGACGGGCTAATTTAAATAAAGGATTGACTTTATCATTCCTTCATCTGGAATTTCCTAATAGAAGAAGGTTCTTGGAACAAGAATACATAGTACTTTTACTACTACAGCCTTCATTGACGTAGTATGTTATCAAAAGTTAAAAGTTTACTCATATTTGAACTATTTTTTAAAACAACGCACGTTGGTCGTGAACTCGTGACAGGCGACCATTAAAGTTGCGCCGGCGCCGATGGATCTTTTGCAATGCGACTGCGATTTCGCAATCTGTTCAAACTTAATATAATTAATCGCAGTTTTTGTCGCACTTTTTTTTATAAGTGAAACTATAAATGTTAAGGTTGCTGTTTTATGAAACTGGTTCTTAGTGCTTTTTAGGAACCTGTCCTAATGTTTGTTAGTTATGTATAACCTTGCGTATACCTGTGACTTTGTCCGCTTAAATGCCGATTATCTGTGGAGTTTTAATTTGATCGCGCAGAATTCTAATTCCTTTTTTTATTAACATAACATAGATTGCTCCCTAGAACATAAGCTTGTCAAATTTGATTCAGACGTTTCAGAAATCAGCCGCAACAAACAGACATATTTTTTTTTTACAGAACTTTAAAAAAAGAATGTTTACTAAAAAGTTTGTTAAACATTTTTATATGTACCGCCAGCTTCTATCTAGTTCATTATTTAATGTAAAATCTTAACTTATTCAAAGTTCTACTAAAACCCGATATTACAAGCCAAGTTCCTAAAGAAGCGGAAAAAAAACTAGAACACTCAACTAGGCAAAGTTCGCTAGCAATGAGCGAAACCAAAGAATCATAACTATTACTACGATTCCAATAGAAATAGTTCCACTTCTATATTTCCAAGCGCGGTGTGCTTTGAACTCGAAGAAAGAATAAATAGAAATTGTCCAACAGGACAGAATAACTAAAGAAAACTTATTCCTGACTCCAGAGTCCACTGACATACAAAGTTAATCAGGTATTGCTACTATAAGGGTGAACGTATTTCGCAATACAATTCCTATCGACCTAGTTACCCACTTGCATCGAACGTTGACCCCTAAAAATGCTACAAATTCTAACATTTATTGTATTTAAAAAAAAGTTTTATAAACCCGACTAATTCGCTTCGGACAACTGTATTTGATTCTACATAGCGGTCCATTCTCAATATTAACACCTGCGGAATGGAAAAAAATATGATTAGAAAACGTTGTACGAAATTTTTATGGTGGCCTCGCGGTATGCAATTGAGGTTACGACATAACCGATAGTTTTAGAAGGTACGTACTCGTATTGGATTACTGTAGCGAGTTATTGAAAATACCTTGTTTATTATATTATATAGCTTTTTTATTATATTGGTTTACCTATAATAAAATAATTGTTTCACTGATTGTGGATTGGACTGCCTCGTTGGTCTAGTGGTCGCAAGCGCGACTGCTGTGCATGAGGTCTTGGGTTCGATTCCCAGGTCGGGCAAAGTGTTATTGGGTTTTTAATCAGGAATTTCTCAGTAGCAGCCTCGGAGTCTGGATTTGTGCCCGGTTGATGGCAATAGGCTCGCCCCCTATTAAATGGGACTAAAAACATAACTGGCGAAATGTGGGTGTACTAATGGGTACACCTCTGCCTAACCCTTCGGGGATAACAGGCGTGATGTTATGTTATGTTTCAATGATAAAAAAAAATACAAGTCATAAATATTTAGACATGTCTTAAATATTTAGATTACCAAGAGTAAAGCAAACTTGTAGTAAAACTCTTATTTTAACAAAGTTCAGTATTTAAGTATGAAGATTCGTGCACATTCTTCTCCATACAAAACTATTTTTTTCAAGAGGCGACTAGATTCAAAAGTGCCTTTTAATGATCTAATCCAAATAAAACTTTAATATTCCTTTTTTAAAGTAGATATGTCAGTTTAAGTGTGCAGAACACGACAATTCTGAATTAGGTTTGGTCTCACAAATCTCCAACAAAATAATCTCATATTCATACTAAGATCTCGTTCATTTCGCAAGTGGGCGCAGGCCTTTGCCCTATAACGATTTGTTTGGAAACGGACCTTTAACTATGAACAATGGACAACCGACTGCTCTTTATATGGGCCTTATAACCTTGGGCGATATGCTTTAATCTTGGCCAGTATTTAAATCATTTTTGTGTAGGCGATTAGCTAACTGGTCGATACTGTATATTAATTTACTTTAATAAGGCAAAGTAACTTCGTAATAAGTTTGTTATGCTTGTAAATCGACAGGTGTATGCAAC
This sequence comes from Hoplodrina ambigua, assembly GCA_949774945.1. Lineage (NCBI taxonomy): Eukaryota > Metazoa > Arthropoda > Insecta > Lepidoptera > Noctuidae > Hoplodrina > Hoplodrina ambigua. The sequence continues at coordinate 6,293,306 of OX458963.1, forward strand.
AGGAAGGGACAGATGTGCGAACACATGTTTAGTCTTGGGCGATGCAAAAGTGAGAGGCGAAGAAAAAGAGGAAAGCGTACACAGGAAGGGGGGTTGAAGCGCGTGGCGTTCTGTTCCCGACTTCCTAAATGGACACAAGCGTAGTACCTATACGACTTATGACGCATTTATGAAATTTAAAACTTGTAATATTATAAAGTATTAGTTTTTTTTTGTAAGTGGTATTCTCTGGAAGTACTGATTCGAGGGTCAAATCTACAAACTTTTTGAGAACGATCGCAACGTGATCTCGGTCTCAATCTATCAAAATGATTCTTAATAACCTACATTTTTTGCCATTTATTGTCAAAAAAGCAACACTTTTGCCGAATGTCATATTCTATGTTTTATGGTACACTTAACTTCTACGCGTACGAAGTCGCGTGCTGACAGTTACTTATGAACCCAAAGCCAACTAGGAACCTTATCTGAAAAGCGAAAGTGAAAATTCCAGGAATTCCCTGAATGTTTCACTATAGGTAGGTACTAGAAAATTTCACAGTTCGTTTCCCCTTTGAGATTGTAGGAAAAATGTCTCCACTCCAGTGCACGACTGAATGGAACTGTCCATTCGTCCAATCGATCCAATAGAAGTGTCTCTTCTATTGGACTTTACCTCAACTTTAAGAAGCGAGCACTGGGAGCGTGCACTTCTTGGAAACAAAGTAGATACTTACATAAAAGTTCCTTAAACTTCATAATTTTGAAATGTCAATAAACGTTGACACCGCATAAAAAATGTGCTTTAAAATAATACAATAATAAATGCCGCCAATAATACAATTCATACTAATATAATATTATAAATGCGAGAGTAACTCTGTCCAAAACCGAAACCACTAAACAGAATATTTTTTTAGGTAAGGTAAGTTTAAACCCTAAGAAAGGATTAGCTAGGATAACTACTTTTTATTTCGCGTCTTCGTCTGCGATAACTTACATTTACGCGGACGAAGTCGTGGAAAAGCTAAAATGAAATAATTAAACACTGAAATGAATACCTGAATTTCGAAGTAAACCACAGTAAATAAGTACAATCTAGAGTACACAAAAATATTTATATATTAAGAAGTAATAAAGTTATAATAACGCCAGCTCTGATTCAAGCAAGGGTCACAGTAGTGTCCGCCACAGACTTGGCAAAGTGGTTGACCTCGCCGTACGGTCGCTACTCGTTGTCATATCAAATATCTATAAATATCATATGTTGCTTTGACACATAAGTACTTAAGCAAAACAAGCTTCTAATTAAGGTGAAAATATAGTAATACTAACATTAATAAGAATAAACAATATTAGACTGGACTTCACCCAATAATTATAGCATATCTGATTACTATACATAGAATTATGTTGCTTCTGTCAAGTAAGCCAAGTGTGCTATTAAACATAGCCTTATGGCACCTGTGAGTCTCGCTTTCTATGAGTGAAACGAATTTTGTAAACCAGAAAAATTACCTACAAATTATTAAATTTAACCTTTTTTTAGTACCTAGTAGTTTAGATTTTGAATGAAGTAAGTAAGTCTCTCAATAAGGGTCTCTCTCTAAGTCTCTGAATCATTCTTTAGGTGTTTTTATTAACTGCATCGCACCGGACTTTGTTTACTTGACCGTTAACATTTTAACTTGTCTACAGGTCAGGGCGCAAAGGTCAACAAGCTACCGATTGTCTCGCTTAAAATTAGACATCGGCGATTTGCATCCATCGCAGACAATCACGGATGAAGTGTCTTGCGCTCATGTTAACTAGAACGTGCCCAGTCGTTTCTTCTAGGGAGCTTTGAGTATACTAGCGTAAGCCCAGAACACTAAAAGAGGATTACAAATAAACATTATTCAAATTAAGCCAAGAAGGCTTTCCAGTGTTAATTCAAAGGTTAACTAAACTATGCCTGGATCAATCACTATATTAACACAAATGGATTCCACAAATTCAATGCTGGCTGGTAGTCACCAGCCAGCATTGAATTGGCAACAGACTTGTTTCATAAATTGAATGCAGCGTAGTTTCGAACCGGTCCGGTACAATGACGTCAACGAGTGGGTCGAAATCGGTCAGCGTATTCCAACAGTGACACAGTGTCATTCTGTCACTTACATTTTCTAAACCACGACCAACACTGTGCTAGTTCGAAATAGAGATTTTGAAATTTCGGTGGCAATAGGTATCATATTAATATGTATTATATTTTACCTAGTTTGGTAGATCGGTTATTTGTTTGTCTAGCGAATTGTTTACAGCAAAAACGTTAGTTTTGCAAGTGGGACAAGTACGTTTGCAAGTTTTTAGACATGTCCGTGAGATTCGGAATAAGGCGTGGGTTGGTCATTGTCATATTTTGAAACTTGTTGATATTGTTTAAGCGGACGTGTATAACGGTGTATCTAACTTCTGTTCATTTGGTTTTATTTAAGATTTGTGTATTAAAAATTTGTTATCTAATTTTTTAAGTTTTATTTTCCTGTTTTTTGTTAATGAATTGTTGTTACTTTTCGGAAGCTTTGCTGTATCATCGTATTGTTATAATGCCCTGTATCTCTGCCTTCAACGGTGCGACGATGGAGGTAGGTATATCTGATAGTGTCCGACCTGGCAAGGCAGACTTCGCAGTCTCATAAAGTTGCTACTTGGTGACCTAGGTCTTAGGACACCTACGTCATATTTGTGGCTTAAGTGTGATCGCATCACATATCTGTAATCCTACAATTATAAATACGACTCTATGGATGGATTGATGTTTGTTACTCAATCACGGCTGAAGGTATCTGGATGAAAAATGGCACAACGATAGATTATTGTTTGGAATAAAGAAGAAAGGAAGACGAAAAAGCTTATTGACACAGTCCATGCTATTGTGCACGCAGAAAAATAAAACAATAACACAGGAATAGCACAAAGGAAAATTTTTATCCCGGAAAAATATACAGTTCCGTTGCCGTGGTATAAATATATTACATCAACTTGCGACTAAATCGCGGGCTGATGCTAGTCAGTTATAAACAAACCACATAATATTACAAACAGGACAAAACGAATTTCATAAATACAAGAGCTAGTCCGTAGTTTGAATAGAATTGTGAGAATAAACCTGTGCTGTCCAACGAACAACCAGAAATCCAATAGCTCACACGGCGCTCTTACAATTAAAACAACAATTTCCACGAATTCGTTATAGACGGAATCACGTGAAAACAGTTTTCCATTTTGATGACATATTCGTGTGTTGAAAACCAACAATAATTATGACGTCACATCGGATTTTAGAGTCAAATGTAAAGTTCACAATCACTCGTTTTAGCTCTTATAATTTATACACAAGGTCAATAATATATTAGCTGGTACCGACCAGAAGGAACGGCTAAGTTCCGCTTTGAATTTATAACTACCTATCTTCTAGAAACATTCATTCATGAGGACATATCAGGATATTGCTTTATACACAAGACTTTCAGAAAGATGGGGAAAATGTAAAAACTTCTATAGAAAAGGTAATAAGAAAAGCAGCGATGTCCTTTTATGAGCACCATCAAGCCATGAATTATGAGGCTGCATTTCCATTAAAGACGTGTGAGGTAGCCAGGAGGTGCAGCTAAGCTACGAAACTATAGGCTTAACGGCTATAAGGCTAAAATACTCCATAGATACAGGTAATGCCTAGTTTGGGGACAGCCGTGCAGTTAATAACACATTTTATAAATATAGTAAAATAGAAAGCATACTACTCGTATAATATTAAGTAGTTTTAAATATATTATATTTTGTTTTGTTCCAATAAATTATTCTTATTTTTATGAATATTTTCATTTAATAATTTGCACATGTAAAAACTTAGCTTCGTTGAACTCTTTTCTCCCAGACCGAAAGATACTAAAACCTGACGAAGACCGCTAAGAAAATAAAACCCGTCCTTTCATTTGAAACCTACATAATAAGTTCTAATATCTGAAGACCCATTCTCGTAACTAAGAACGTTCAAAATCTAATGACAATTTCATCATAACGGCATTTAATGTCAAAAACTTGTCACAAATGTTGAAAAATTTTTGTTTATAACTGTCACAATTTGCCCTTTGTGACAGTTTTAAACAAAAATTTATATTTATGTGAACGTACTTTAGAAATAAGTGAATTACCTTTAGAGAAATTCTAATTTCAAATATATTGAACTCTTACACATAAAATATATTCAGTTCAATGAGCTGATAAGAGGATATTGAAAAAGTATGACAAAACTTGACACGTGGCGTGGAGTTCGCGTCGACAAGTTTTAAATCTTTTACATATTTTACTTCAACGACGAAGAGTACTAAGTTCTAGGAATTACACGTGTCTTTAGAACAGTGTTAAGTCTTGTCAATTGGAGACTAAGTCTTGTAAGATCTATATAAGTTTCTAAAGTACCTACAACATTACTATGCAGCTATTGGATTCTTTCGATGTGTAAAAAAGGAAGCAAAGAATCTTTAAAAATGTTTTTTTTAAACGATTTCGTGATCAATTTTTAAAAGAATACATTTATATTATAATTTTTATATTATCTAATAAAAATACCTAATATCAGTAAAATGTTCAAAAATATGAACCCTTTCCTTTTCATCATCTTATGCCTAACCTTTTCCCAACTATGTTGGAGTCGGCTTCCAGTCTAACCGGATGCAGCTGAATACCAACATTTTATTTTTGATTGCCTATCTCACCTTTGCAATCCCTATACCCCCCCCCTACCCCTATTATATCCCCTATCCTTCTAGATGAAACCATTCTTTTATGAAGTGAAATTCTTGATACAATTTGGCGTAGTGCACAAGTGAGAAGTATGTAAAAGGAAAAGGCATTACAAATCGAATATTCCATTGACATTGACTGCGCGTGCTCCGCGCAGGCGTCTGTCGCTGGTAATGGGCACAAAGAGCACCTATCCTTTGAGTTGAAATGTCACCGCGTTTTTGGGATAGCCCGATACACGAATATTCCTCTATCGTTCAAGGTTACAAGTTTGCCACGTGCAAAGCTATTGCATCACACGTAGAAGATACAAAATTGAAATTTTTAAAATTTTATTCTTATTATTTTTATTTTTATTCATCTTCATTCTCGCCCCCTATTACATGGGACTTAAACATAACTGGCGAAATGTGGGTGTACTAATGGGTACATCTCCGCCTAACCCTTCGGGGATTACAGGCGTGATGTTATGTTATGTTTCATCTTCATTGTTTTTACATGTAGAAGCAACCAGAATATATTGTTACCAGGATTGTGTTAAAAGCTAATTGAAAAGATTGTCCACGGAGTTTCTTGCTCGTTTTTGTCCTTAGAAGGCTGTAATTGGTCTAATTGAAATAAATGTTTTGACTTTCACTTTGACTAGACGAATATGTCTGTATAGACAGGTACTTGCTATTAAGGTAGGTACAGGATAAAACTAAAGAAAACTATTCACTCTTTCTTATTGATTTAAAAGATCTAAGCGTCCAGACACCTGGAAGTGACTACGAAACGGGAACTAGTAATTGCTTAATATCTACACGTGGGTCTTTATTATATGCGTAAATACTACCTGCTTCACAAATTCGGTGTGACGACCGGGTAATGAACTCCTGCGCAGTCATAACGTGTACGTCTTTTCCTTTTAACATTTTTGTTTTGGAATAAAATGCATACAAGTATAATGTTAATACTGTAATATACTTTGTCATAATAAAAGCTCATTTGATTGTTATTCAAATACTAATATTTATTTTATTATTTAAGTATTTCAATGGCGTCAAGGAGGGTTTGGGCTCGATTCCTAGGTCGGGCAAAGTGGTATTGGGTTTTTATATCAGGAATTAAAGTTAAACCGTTAGTTAACTTTAATTCCTGATATAAAAACCCAAACCTCGTTGGATCCAATGCCTTATAAATTTAGAACAGACTTTGTCTGGTAGACATATAAACAAATACAATAAGGTTGCATATTGCTAAACCAGCCAGTCCCACACAGATAGATATTTTCATTCAGGTTATTCTTAACTTTACTGATATTGATCTCGAACGACGAAGTCATCGAGAGCTTATGACGTGGTAAAAAGTGTTAAAATTTGTTTAAAAAGTGTAGTAAAAAGTCCAACTTACATACATACATAAACTCACGCCTTTTTCCCATGGGGGTAGGCAGAAACTACAGAACGCCACCTGCTACGATCCTCACATACTCCTTTCTCCTCATCTACGTTAAAAGTACAAATTAATAATATTATCCCACTATAGGACAAAAGCCTTTACTTTTTCAGAGAAGGCCCGAGTATTAATGACCACGATTTCTTAAGGCGGATTGGCTAATTCAGATGTATAATAAATTACAAATCCAATTTTCCCACCGATGTTTTCTTTCACCATGGTCAGAAAAACAAAAAAAAAATTTACTCAAATTTTTTAGTTAGTTATTGATACCCAATTGCACCCAACACAAGCTGAGAGAGCGGCCCTAATCTGTAAGTTGGCAAGAACCGGAGGTGTATATCGGTGGTAAACGCAAAACTTTCTCCTCTCTCATAGCTGATTGGAGCCAAGACTTGGCACTGAGACGGAAGCGGAGAAGTTAGCGGAAATAGGGTGCTGGATAGACGGGGCTTAGGTGCATAAGTTATAATTAATTGAAAACCTGTTTTTTTTTTTATTTGAACTCTCGTTATACTACGTTTAATATAAGACCAAACCGAAAACTATAAAAAAAAAAAATTTGATCCATACATTTTGTTGACCTATCTACGTAAATTAACGAATGGATCAGATGATTATTTTCAAATTTTACCGGTTATGAAGGCCGGGATCCAATGGGAGACGTCTATGGAATAATGGAATTTTATAAAAATGGAATATATGAATTTGGATGATAATTTCTATTATTATTATTATAAAATATCAGCTTGCTATACTCGTATAACTTTCTGCATATTCATTGTTAATCAATCAAATTGCACATACGACTGTCCCGTAATGGTTTGGTTTATTTTCTTGCGAGTCTTTAAACTAAATATGTGCAAAACGGGTATTTCCAAAGAATTTGCGTTTACGTTGACTCTATGCGCTCGTACTACGCACTCTGAAATATTGTTGGAAAATTAAACTCCATGAAGAAATGTTTGTTGCAGATAGGTACTTACTACAGATTATTATTGTTTGTGTATGCAAGTTTTGCATGTTTGGAAACACACCCACGCACGTTATAGGAGAAATTTCCAAGGTCTTAAAAGATACGGTTAAAGAAAAGATTTGTAAAACTAAACCTTCATCAAAATATTCGCTTAAAGTAAGAGATAACTAACAAGATTAAAACAAAAAATAGTGCTAGATGTCTCTATACGCAATTAAGAAGTTCGAATCGTATTTATTCAGGCATTCGGGTATATCCCCATGAAGCGTCGCATTTTCGAAATTACATCGTTTGACGCGATGGCACAGATTTTGACGAGAGAGTTACGTCGTCCTGTACTAATCAAACCGATGCCATCAAAGGAAATATCTGCTAAGCTGAGTCCACTGGGTTCAATCCCATCAACGTTGCTACTTACCTTATTGGCTATTCCAGTCAATTCCATATTTACCTGAAATTTTCGCGCAAATATGACTAGCACGGAAATCAAAATGTTTGCGAACTGTTTGCAAGCGAAGTACAATCATTCGGTAGATTCAACTGGAAAGTTTTCTTGGAGGTATAAAAATGTATAATTTTATACATTTCGGTGTGCTCTTTCAACTATGCCGCTTACGTCGCCATATTGGGAAAATGGCGCCTAATAACAGTTTACAATAAAAAAAATAATATTTAAAATAAAAATAAAAAATTCTACTAAAATAAATAAAAACAATTAATTTAGAAAAATCATAAGATTTGGCGTGCGAGTACCATTTTGTGTGTGTTTAAATTGGTCCATGTATGGTTTACAATTGGACCTGTAGGTGGCGCTGTACACCAACGTTCGGGAAAGAAATATTTCCAAAAAACCATTTCTGTTGAGAAATCATAAAACGTGCGACATTGAAATGTTGTGTTACTATTTTCGATTGAACTAGTATCGAGTGGTTAAACCAGTCCGCAGACGGGTTTGCCAATTTAGAGATCGAACGTAAAAAGGCGGTATCCTGTTTATTATATTTCTATCGATTCAAAATTAGTCCGTTCCGATCAAGGTAACTCAGGAAAAGAAAACCTGGTAGAATTTATGTCGAATTTTAGTCATTGCCCAATAGTTGGACAAAGTCGGCTTAACAAAAACCGTTTTTCATCATAATACCTTGACAATGAATAATAATAAATCAACAACAACACATAACATAACATACACACACACACACACATAAAATTTTCAACGACTAAGAGGCCCGTTTCACTATCTTTTCTAATAAATTCCGATTCATTACTTGGCAGATCAATCCACACAAATTTGGTAATTCTTTAATTATTTAGTCAATGTAGTCTTTGAAACGTGGTGCAAAAAGTTTTAGGACCAAATTATATTTCCACAGAAATAACAAAGCATTCCTTGTAACGGGCGACAAAGCTGACAAACAGCATCTACCTAAAAATACATTTATATTGACTTATTTATATAACTAGATACTCTCCAAACCTCTAAATTCTATCCTGGATTTAGTAGTTAAACAGGTAATTCAATCTCCCTAATATCACCTTAACTCGAAACTATCCGCCTAACTATCAACCGGGTTGTCTGTCAACAATATAAACTTGCACTGCGACACTATTGTCCTCCACGGATATTTACTTAGATGCAAATACAACGGCGACGTCATCACACGTCGTATTGACATTAACTGATTGATTGAATAAGGAAACTCGTAATCTATTTAATTAAAAACACCATAGATCCACTTTTGTTTTACTTTTGAAAGGCATGTTTCGTTAAACAAGTTCATGGTTTTTCTTCTGTATCGTAGATGCATTTACAAACAAAATCTTGTATACAATCAACCAGTATTATACTTGAAGGGCATACAAATCTTATTGCCCAGCCGCGGCGCCGCTTTCTTGATAAATAAACCATAATCAGCTTTCATTTTACAAACAAGTTGAATTGAACCATCCAACCGTTATAAGAAAACTTATATATAACTGAATAACGTGATTAGGACGGGAATCCTTCTGAAGGGCATGCCATCAACCAGCGACCCTGACCTTTACTGCAAATGATAGAAAATTGCTATCAGGATATTGAATTCTTTTATAACTGACTACTTTAGACCGAGCTAATCTTCTTAGGATACTAATAAACTGCAATTTATAATGAACTGTCAGCCATGATAGGTAATGAGCTTGGTGAAATTGAACTTGACTTTCAATTACCGCCTTAGGATGTCTATAACTGAGATTGTATAGTACTGGAGATTAATAGAAATTAAGCTTGGTATAGCCAAGAAATATGAAATAAATACGATCTATCAGATTCTTAATGAATAAAAACCACCCCGGTGTTCTTTTCGTATACTTGGGTCGGGGATCCCGGTAACAAACGCTCCTTTCGCGATCCCCAATTGACGCCGGCCCGCCATTGTGTTCTCACTCAGACGCCGGCGAATACAAATTTTACTCAACTGAACAAGTTAAACTCAAATCACAATTTGTCGAAAAGCAGAACCCGTGATTCTTTAGCTTTTAACATTCTAAGTTAGAGAAAAAGCTGTATGATTTTTTTTCATTGATATTTTAAAAATAATCGACCCCTAACTTCTCCCCCCTCTTATCCCTTTCCTCTGCTACCCCCTAAAAACCTGTGAAACCCTTTCGCAGTTAACATGCGCAGCTCAATGTGTCACTGCTGTTTGACCTCGGGTCAAACATAACAGCCTCACTAGAGAAAGCCGGTCAAACTGACGTCGTATAATTTTAGCATAAAAATGCCGCGAATATTGTATAGTATAGTATTCGCATAGGAACGAACGTTTCGTGAGGTTAAGCATCTCTCGGCCCGGTCTGAGTTTGGATGGGTGGGTGGATGGGCTTTCAAAATTACGTCGTAGCGTATGTATGGAATGATTTTTTTTACCAGTCGAAAAGTCTAGTACATTCATACATACTCTTTAGCTGGACGCAAGGACGTATATAACCGTCAAATATTCGTTAGATATTGGAAAAAAACTATTTTTTTGAAAAGAAATATCTATTTCTGACTTTCTTTTCATAATCCTTGATAAAAGGCTCATGCTTAAAGCTTCATTAAAGCTTTGGTGTAAAAGATTTACTAGTGCTTCATACGTCCACTAAAAATAGACACCCTCCTATCGTTTCCACGAATACGCTACTAACGGCGAAGCCACCATGAGTTTTTGCAGAGAAAATATTTAACGCTCGTATCACGGATTTAGTCGTCCAAAATTCTTAGTATATGGATTAGGAGAATTTTCTTTGTTGGAAATATTTGCCAAGGTGTTGTACCTGTAATTTCTTTTTAAATACTCTTCATATAAGTTATTATCTGTGTATCATACTCAGCGTTTCCAGACGTCTCTATTTCTTCGTTTATATCCACAATAAACGGAATTGGTGCGAGCATCAGTCCTGTATTTTTATGGATTTTCGTCTTGGTACATAGAATTTAGAGTTTACGTGTGATTAGTTTTATAACTTTACAAAAGAAAAGAAGGAATTTTTAGCTGTTAAACTACAAGAAATTATAAATTATTGACATTATATCCCATACATGAATCCCGATATTAAACATAAAGTATTTCGAAATCACAATTTATTCAAAAAAAAAATCTGTAATCACTGACCATACTGCCATTTCTAAATCTAAAGATGCTTATTTGTTCAGTCTACATTACATCCGTGTTTTCACAAGTTTATGATTTTATTTAAATATATGTATGTGATTACCTCGTTCTTGTTAGCTGCTCTTATTTTCAATCGATGTCTCGCCAACCAACCAGCGACGTCATACCAATTAAGTTCTATAACCTAAGCATTCTTGAAATCAATAATACCTTACCTGACCCGATTGCATTACAAAGCATAGCAGAGTTAGCATTCTTTATAACAGGCGTTATAAAATATATATTTTTCTGGGGTAAGTATTATTTTCATTAGATTTTATACGAGTAAACTACTGAGGGTGACGATTCGAAGGACCTTATACTTCCATCGAATAGTCACACGAATGAGCCGTCAAGACTGGCGGAAGAATTTAACCGTCGCGTTGTTGAAAAACTTTGTGTTTATAATTTTGCTGTATTAGCACTTCAGCAGGGTATAGGACACTAAAGTTCAACATAATTCGGTGTGTCTTTGACTACACAAGGTGCCACTATTTTTGAAATTCTCAACACAAATCAACAAGAAAATAAAAATAATGATCATGATCATGCCGCTGTCGTTGTCTTAAAATACAGATGTAATGACAGGTAAATATAGACACTCGATACTTGATTATTAGTTGTTTATGTTCGACAGTGGTGCCGATTCTCTTGGTCACAAACTAAACTAAAATTAGACTATTTCCATCTTTTTCTGTCCAATAAAATAAGAAAGAGACTAATGTAGGTAAATAAGAGCTGTCAAATTTAGTCAATCTGACACATCCATACAATTATAGTTGAAATCTTAAAACGTATGGATTAAAAATACGGAAAAGTTCAAGGCAAAACTAATTTGACATCGCTAACTTAGTTCTTTAATGTCACCGTCCTTAGCGTTCGCTGTATGTTAGTAAGAGATGTCTATTCTCTAAATTTTGTCTAGTTTGTGAACAAGGGAATCGGCACCAGTATTTCAGAATACACCTCTTTTAAAGAATAGAATCTCCCTGTTGTGTATGCGGTAAACAGTGTGGCGCGACTATGTCATTATGTGCATGCGGGTTCAACGCAAAATTACAATTACTTTGAAGAATGAGAGCGGTTCATAAACAGAGGGTATTTTCGGGGAACCAAATGAAATTTGACGTGGATGCAAATCTGCATCTGGTATAAAACTGATTTAAGTATGGATGTATATTGAATTGTTATTTATTGGATAATTATTTAACATATTCGGCATATTTCGTCAGTTTGACTCAATGATTTAACTATTGAGAGATTACCAATAACACACCTTTACTAGCATCCTAGATTTTTTCCGTACGTTTGTGGAATAAGTAGGATAAACTAGAAAAAAAATCTGGAATTTTCCGTTAATACAGAAGTGGAATAAATAGGATGGAATAGAAAAAAATATCTGTCATTTTTCTCCCAACTTGTTCATACGCCTGACGCGAGCTTCTATGTAGTTTCTAAGAAATTTATTTCATGTAGTCTAGGAGTGTGAGTGCGGAAATGGAGAAGAGAGTATATATATATACAGAGTATATCTATCAGAATCAAGATCTGACGTTATCTCATAAGTCCATGTTTAATTAGAAACTGTTGCGCGTATTAATTATAATGTATTCCATGCAACTGTCAACATAATGTTGGCAATTCTGGGTATTGCCAAATTAGGTGTAACGTTGATCAAATACCGATTCTAAAATCGATATTACGTCGCACTTACTGTCTGTAGCCTACATCAGCGAAGACAGCAATATTATCGAACAGTTTTATTGCAGAATTGTATCTTGCACACAATTTTTAACTCTATTCGTGATGTTTAATGGTTTCTTATCAATTAATAAATTTAAGCCGCTTAAGCTATTGCTACTGTTATCATTCATGGTGATAGTGTATTTAGCAGAGGTGTTATGACTAAGAAATTTCGTATGTGGATATAAATACGCATGTAACGAAGCCGCTAATTACATGGTCTTCCCATTATTGCATTTCTCTTTTCGTTCTATATACCTGGTATACATTAAAGTACTTTGAGCTTTTTTTCAGTCGTTTCCCAGCTATAATTTTTAACTTATTTTGATGGGTAGTAGGTATATTTAGTTAATTGCTATGTGATGTATCTTTTACACCACGATTTCAAATATGGTTACAGATATGATATTATTTCGGAGTTTAGAAAATACAAAGTAATGGCTAAATGTTAATTATGGCCAAGCAATACAAAATAATAAAAAAACTAGGAATGCAAGAGAACAATGCAAGCAAGGGACGCGCGCGGGTAGTGTGTCCGGCTCGGTCGGACGGAAACTTACCATAACATTTTTTTCGCCCCTGTCCGAAATTTTCAGAAATTTTTATATCAGATCCAGTTACGGTTTCGAATAGATTTTTATTTTGGATATTCGATATTTTTGTTTACATCCGTATTTATACGATGGGAGTCAAAGTCTCAAAATAAAGCATTTCAAGCAAGGGACGTAATTACATTTTTATTTTAATACATACCTACATTCTGATTTACATGTAAAACTGGATCCCACACTAGGATACCCTGTGTCGTGAGGTCAGTCTCCTCTATCACAAGGTTTGTGTCTTATTATCATATGTAAGCAGGAGTTTATTAGAGATAAGAACTTAATACAGATAAGAACTTAAGTTATATGTTAATTAACTAAACTTAACTTCTGGGGTTAATTATTATATCACAGAAAGTGTATCTACAATTATTGATTTTCAGGTTGTCTGCATAAAAAATTTAACGCACGCATTAAATAGAATGTTGATGCGGACTGAATAAATTGATGCGGTTATTCAAAGTTCAGTGTTTCTACAAGCTTTTATTTAACTTTTCTGCTTTTTCTGTTTTCTTCAAAGCTTGTAAATGTTTGCACCATTCCTTCTATCTTACGACTTGGATGTTTATTAGAGCATAAGAGTTAAAAAAGAAAGAGAACAATTTATTCGAAATATTTTTTTGTGTAATATCTCTAAGGATTCTGCATGATTAAAAAAAAGTAGCTTGCACTGTTCGTATGTATGTAAGTTGTACTTATAAAATTTTATCGACCATTTGTTGGTATCCGATTGAGCTGAAATTTTGCATACACCTTTAGTTCTGATGACAATACAATGTTCAATGCCCAATATTTTAATACTATTAAATTAAAGCTTGATTTTAAAAATATTTTTTAAATTCATTTATTTTATTTATTGAGTAACACAACCTAGTCGTTTTAAACACCTGATAACTTGAAAATATTACAGATCCCAAGAATTATTCGATTTCCACAAATACTTGTATGGCCTACGTAAAGATACATACATACACATACATAAACTCACGCCTTTTTCCCATGGGGGTAGGCAGAAACTACAGAACGCCACCTGCCACGATCCTTACATACTCCTTTCGCCTCATCTACGTTCATACATCTCGTCATACAAGCACGCCGATTACGAGTACTCCTCACCTGACATTTCTGAAGGACCTCACCAATAAGACGCACAAAACGAACGTACGTAAAGATAGTCGCACAAAATGTGTCTGATTCTATTTCAAATACTTAAATAACATTTATATAAAATGTAATATTTTCAATAGAAATTCGTGGCATCATCGGTTAAAGTTATGAGGAATTAGCTAATGCAATTAATATTTGCGGATTAATTAACTCAAATACTGGATTTCGTGAAATCCCGCCAGTAAACTAACCGCATGTAATATATATATCTGCTATCGATTCTGTGTTCAGTGTTGAGAGCTGTAACCCTAACATGGACACGCTAATGTAAAAGGATAACATTCAAGTTGATTTTTGAACCAAAAATACAGTTCACTTTTTGGTATAACTAGTACACTTTATTAGATATTTCTACGAATAAAGCCTTCATTTTACTACTATTAAGAGAATCTACTACTATACTATACTACTACTACTATTATAAATGCGAAAGTTTGGTTTTATGGATGTTACTTACAAACGGGTAAACGGATCTGAATGGCACAGATATAGATTATGTTCTGGAATAGCACATAGGCTATATTTTATCCCGGAAAACGGTTCCCATGGGATAATAAATATATTAACTTTGACGCTGGCAAAGTTAGTACTACTTAAATAAAAAATAAAAATGCAATATAGGATTTTTCAATTTAAAAATCGATCGAATATAAGCTAACTATACTGCACGCGCTTGTGGTGGCACGTAGACTGTGGAGTACAGTTCATATTTATTGTCCAATCGAATCAGAAACAAAATGGTGTGCCGTGCTAATTAAGTTGGTTTAATTAATATTCATATTGAGTACAAGTTTTCTAAAGTATATGGATAATGATTTATATACATTTTTTAATGTAATATCGTGTAAATATGTATTAAAATTAGTAAAAAAAACGTTTATTAAAACGCTTTTTTTTATAGACTGTTACTACACATATAATTTATATTTATTTATATAATTATATAGTCCAACATAACATCACGCCTGTAATCCCCGAATGGTTAGGCAGAGGTGTACCCATTGTACACCCACATTTCGCCAGTTATGTGTAAGTCCCATGAAATAGGGGGCGAGCCTATTGCCATCAACCGGGCACAAATCCAGACTTCGAGGCTGCTACTGAGAAATTCCTGATGGAAAAACCCAATAACACTTTGCCCGACCTGTGACTGACCCAAGACCTCTAGCTCAGCTTCGCGCTTTGCGATCACTAGACCGACGACGAAAATAAATAAATACTTCTTAGTAGCAAATGAATGTCTAGTACATAGGTGTTTTACTAAACGCTTAGAACACATACTTTTATTCCCTCCAATTGTTTCAATTGTCGTGAGCTGTATCAATCCCCCTTATACCAGTTCCATTCAAACAGGAAAAGAAAAGCAAACAAATAATCCTGTGATCACGATTCAGCGATCACGTGTGTTCCCAGTCTAAACGAGTCTATAGATCGAAAGCTCAAGTTATTCGGTCAGATCGGTCACGAGTTGGCATCGTGATTGTGTGTCCTGGCCTTAAGACCGGTATATCGCGGTATATCGCTCAACGAACGCACCAGAATGCGCACACACAGATATCAACACACACATAGAAAAACTATGTGTATGTACACAAACACATAGTTGCTGAGGATAAGTGAAAGCAATCTGAGTAGCACGCGATTCCGAGCAGTGCGAGTCGATCGAACTTTTTGTACAACCATTGTGTTTGGTTTGAAAACGAAATTAAGTTGATTATGTATTGTTGTTTTTACTTTTATGTGGCTTATTAGAAGATTTCAAAACATAAATCGTAACTTATTTTCTTTCCTATCTCAGTAAAGTCTAGAAGAAATAACATTTTCCATAAATACACTTTTTTAGATTATATTTGAAAGCACTGGAGGAGGCTTTGAAGCGAGTTCTCTGTAAGTTAATTATAGCGACTTTGCTTTCACGGCCAAGAAAATGCAGCTACAAGGTAAGAGCAACCAATGTCAAGTTCATAAAAATCAAATCAAGTGGTTTCCACGATCGTGTTATCAAAGATAAGATATTTTTTTTCTTGTCGCCAATATTAAATACCTACACAATACTAAACGGATGGATAAATTAAATATCTTGGACCGCATTGTGAAGACCGCTGCGAGCGTTGGCTCTAGCTCGGCAGAAACGACGTAAAGTATTTCATGAAAGATAATAACTTACTCCGTGTGTTATCCTATACTTCGTAAAATAAGATTAAAATAAAGGATAGGATTGGACTTAGATTTCCTGTTTAGAGAATTAAAAAATACGTTAAAGCCAAACTCATGGCAAACATTTGTTTAGCAACAGTTTATTAACGTTGTTGATGAACGGCGAGAATGCTGCTGGAAACTTTGTTTAAATCAATATGGGTTGTCCACACACGTCAACATTTGTTGGTAAACTGATGTTTTCGCTCGCCGGGCGTCAACTCTGCAACATGGCGTCATCAACTCCGCAACACAAGTGTTGCCCGCAATATGTTGACAGCAACTCGGCAACATGTTTGTGCAATCATGTTGCAAAACAAATGTTTACCATGAATACGAGACTTAATAGTCTAGTGAAATTTTGGTTCATAATACTTAGCTAACTCAAAAACTCATATTGGAAAAAAACTAGTTACTGAGTTACTGTTTTGAAATTAAGTTTTGTGACAAAAAATAGGCTAGCCACAAGCCTAGAGAGTTTTTATCGTATCTACAGAATATCATCGAGTTCAATTGCTCATTGATATGCAGAGCGCGCTTTTAGTAAAAATCAGGCTATAGGAGGCCATGATGTCAAAGCACTCTTGAAGACTTAAGCCACATTGACCGCAATTGAGAACAGTAAGAACACGCATTTTTAGTGCAGTTGGTGCAGTTAGCAAGTACCAGTAAAGAACAAAGTGGTGTTAAGCCACGCCGCCCGCAGTTCGTCATACGATTGCAGACAGCATAATAGGTTAATATTTATTCTAATCACGTTCAACGACAAGAGTAAAAGTGAGAAGGTGACTGGTGGCACGCGAGTACAGTTGTAACCCATTTTTTTGTTTACTTTTCTAATTTATGACGTGTCTAATGAGCTAGCTATTTAGTGTATATGACACATTCCGCGCTCGTACCGTGAGTTGACATCTTTTTAAACGACCTCAAAGTAAAGAACAACAAATGCTCTCATACTTAGATGCATAGAAAAGCACATTTATATTATAGTGCTATTCTGTACACTGTTTTTTTTAAATAGTTTAAAGCTGTTAGACCCGAAATAGTTATGTACGTAAATAACTACCATACATATAGAATAAGTGGTTATCAATGACCGACACTTAACAATATGATTGTTCTTATGTTGACCAAGAACTTTCCCAAATATTTCTTTTTTGGTTTTCTAAACTACTTGATCCTAATTAGGCCACGCGCACGCGCGTTCCTTACGGTTACTAGTAAAATTAAAAACAAATAATGCAATAACGTTTGTAAAAAAGTAAATTACAGCTGATTGTGTGTTATTTTTGTTTCTCAATATTCTATTGGGGTGATAGAGGTCATGCGATATGCAAATGAAAAACAAAATCATTTTTTTGGAAAAGTTGTTTATTATTACGAGTACAATCATATGTATAAGTATTGGTCACTAAATACCAGTCACCCTATAAAGGAACAGTAGAAAAGATAATCTAGAGTAATTAAGAAAGTCTTCCTACAAACAGTTTCAATCAAATTGACTTTTAACGTGACACAACTTGTATTTAAAAAAAAACTTAATAGTCCACCCACATTTCACCAGGTAATAGGGGGCGGGTCTATTGCCATCAACCAGGCTCAAATCCAGACTACGAGGCTGCTACTGAGAAATTCCTGATGGAAAAACCTAATAAAACTTTGCCCTACCTGGGAATCGAACCCAAGACCTCATGCTCAACAGTCGCGCCTTGCAACCACTAGACCAATGGAGCATTAAGTAAAACATAAGCTATTACCTGTATTTATTAAATTTTTGTTCACCCATGCGGTCAGTAAATAGAGAGAAAACTATTCTTCAAAGAGTAATTGCTAGGGCTGTAATGATGTATGTTTTGTGCTATCCAAGCTTTATAGAAATGTTTCTACTGTAAATGACGGGCCTGTTGGTCTAGTGGTTAGCGGCCCTGACTGCTAAGCCGGAGGTCGTGGGTTCGATTCCCACCCAGGACAAACTTTGTGTGATGAGCATGATTGTTAGTTCTGTGTCTGGGTGTGATTTATCTATAATATGTATGTATTTATAAATTATATAAGTATGTATATCAGTTGTCTGGTTACCATAACACAAGCTCTGCTTAGCTTGGGATCAGATAGCCGTGTGTGAGTTGTCCCAAGATATTTTTTTTTTTTTAAATAATATGCAAATACTGTGACAGCGTTCACCTAGGGCCTTGGGCCTAGGGCCCCCATCTGTCGGGATTTGTCCGACTTTTTGCTCCACAGCCCGGACCAATTTTATTGAAAGACTGGATTTTTTCCGCAACTTCAAACGCGATTTTTTTTCCGGATTCCTAATTTTTTTTTTTTACTTTGAAAACACTCAAGAATAGCGTAGCTTTAGCGTTAGCGAAAGATTTTTGGAATCCATGAGTTTTGGAGATTAGCGCGAAGAACAGGCAAACTTTTTAGCTTCATAATATTTGTGTAGATAAAAAGAAAATTTTAAATGAGTAGGTACTGAGACAAAAAGAGATTAAAAATAAACATGTCCGATTTTTTTTTACAACTGTCCGGTGTTTTATATCAGGACTTTTCACTTTTTGAAATGGTGACGCCAACTATATCCGGGTTACTCCATTGTATTGTATTTCTCTCTTCGAGAAGTGATTTATCTTCATACAATGTTCTCAAGATTCAACTTTCTGGACCATAAAGACGCTTTCCATCATCAAATACGATTCATTGTTTACTATCGGTGACTGAAACCACAGAATAATGAATTCATATAGAGGCGAAATGCATGTATTTCAGCAACTACTTCTTTTATTGGACCGACTCTGAAATAGGAAAACAGAAGCAGCTTTTCCAGACTGGTTTTTCAAATTTATAATTTTTTATTTGCATTTTTTTTAGTTCATATTTCAGAGTTTGTCCGATTCATATTCATGTGTACTTTGACTTCCAGAAAAATCGGTATCGAATTAAAAGTTATTCTGTACCAACCAATTCACCATACAGCACGCTATTTCCCGCTACGAAATACAATCCCAGTAGTCAAATATGTCCGAAGCGAGAATGCAACTTCTATACGATCATTCTATTATTTTCTCAAAGTTTTAAATGAAGTCGGTTAATGTTTCGTAAAAAATTAAAAGTGTGTAGTGTGTTTCTAAGTAAAAGAACACGGTTATTAAATAACTAAATAAACTTGTAAATGATTCACCTTCACTTTCTATGGGACATAGAATCCTGAACATGTTTTAAAGGTCACAACAAACTTAAAAACCGGACCAAAGAATACCTACAAGTTTCTTAAATGTAATTAATTTTTCAAACAGATACTACGTAAACTACTCGCTGATCTTCCCTGGGTTGCACAACTCGTTGGCAGGTACTAACTATATCGATAAATCATAAGTACATTAGGTGTTTGAACTGCAACTTCGGTCAATAGCAGACGTTGCATTCTAGTGCTAAGGTAAAGTTTCAGATTTCAGAATTGTGAAGAGAAATTCTCTGACCAGCACTAACGTTTATTGGGTTTGTACAACTCAAAGCTGCAAGTATAAATTCACTCTGAATTTTTTAAGAGTCATCTTCTAGGAAAGCTTTGCTTGAAACTAAATTTAGAATTATGCAGTTTGACTGAATAAACTTACGTCGTTTTCTTTGTTTATGCTTATTGCGCGACAACTTAATACCAAAGGCCAATTATTCCCGTACCTGATTAAAATCTTTCAAATTCTGCAATTTTAACTTAGTGACAATTTAAGTGTAGATTAATCTACAAAGACATTTTAGACACTGAGTTAAGAATGTGAACGGTTTTAATAATACACGAATTGCCCCTCAGACCGTTGCCGCGTTGGTCATATTTATTTTGTCGGATCAAAGTGATAGATGACCAGACGCCATCGCTACGGAGCAAGTTTATTTAAGTTAGTATTAGCTAGTGTTTATGCAAGGTGCAGTTTTGCAACCTAGTCAAATAACGACACCTAGTCAATAATACATAAATACTTTTGTTATAAATAATTTCAGAATACACCTCTTTCTAGAATAGAATCGCCCTGTTGCACATGCGGTATTCAGAATCACGCGTCTATATCACTGTGTGCATGCGGGTTCATCGCCCGCCTCTCTAAACCCAGCGACGAGATGGCTAGTTTGAATTAGAAAATAAACTTAAAAAAAAAACACATAAAATTAAACTTGGAAAACTGCAACCTTGTATAGTAATACTACATATAGAATAGCGGCACATGTCGACCCTAGCTCTAGCTCAGCTTATAATTTCCTGTTCTTTCATCTTACGTTGAATTTGAAAGTTACATTTTTCGATAAGCAATAAAGATGATAATCGGCGTACTTGTATGATGAGATGTATGAACGTGGACACGATGAGTAGTATACCTAGTTAAATATGTCTTTTACGACAGATATTGATGTAACTTAACACAAAGGATAATTTTTATCTCGAAGGATTGGCTTCACTTTGGAATGTACAGAGATGAAGTCGCTGGCAGAAGATAAATTTTGCATTCAAAGGTACGTTTTGTTCAACAGCACGACAACATAACGTAATCAGTGCCCGGACATTGCGGAAAAATGAATGGTTTTGAAAAGAATTTCATGTTGAAATTTCCTGTTTGTCTATAGCTGGCAAACAAATTGTAGTTTGAAGCAGCAGCGTTCTATTTTTAAATTTCCCTACATTTTCTACAAAAAAAAAACCATTAAGTTATAAACTCCGCCTGTTACCGGGATAAACCATATAAAGTAAAATCGAATTTAGAACGTCGTGTACCACAATACCAACGAGCTGACAAAAATACCCGTAAAACATTTACATACAAACACTAGCCATCCCTCGTTTACATAATTAAGTAAGGCACCATTGGTAGCCTTGATTGGGAAAAGGTTCAAGCATTCTAACTAGTAACTACACCTGTACTATCACTGAGTACTATGTAACGAGATAAATCGTCAGGCGTGAATCGAGAGCAAACTTTGAAAGGGATTTTAAAGAAGAAATAATATTATTTTTTAACATTATGGGCACTAAATCCCAAATTATAATTCATTAACCTTTATTAGAATCCTTTTGCCAATATACTATATTATTTCAAAGTAAGACAAAGTTGTGTATGTACACCATGTCTATACAAACAAATAAACTTACTCACTTAAAAATATTTTATAAAGTATCATCTCGATTTCAGGGAACAGATTCTCTATAACATCCTCTATAATTTACGGTAGATACATATTACTCTATAGATTTTAATATTTTCATCGTTCTCTAAAATGTTAGAAGACTAGATACTCTGAAATCCTGGACAATATTGAAAAGTGTTCATGTAACGACCGACGTTCCTGGAATGATGTTTGGTCCACTTGAATTCTGTGACTGGATTTCTAGTAATAAGTATAACGTGGGCGACGTTCTTTAACTAGAATTCTAAAAACTCGTCGTTACTGGCTCTGTAATATTTGGTAAGGGTGTTTTCGCATTGGACGTTGGACGTTGGAGCGGCAATAAAGGACGCGCGGGGCGGGGCGACGCGGTCGATGGCGCTGTGTTCGTCCAGGCATTGATAACACGGCGAGTCTATCACCGTTAAACGCCATCGAGACTAAAATGTCACTATTCGCTGCTTTGTTGTGCGTCGCGGGTTCTTGTATGGGCTGTATCTGAGTTTATATGTTTATAAATGCACCTACATTACAGAAAAAAACAATAAAAGTACGGCAAGTTAAAAAAAAATGAAATAAAAATTCTAAAAAGCACATGATATCAAAATCTAAGTTCTTATTTCCTATATCTTTCTCGTATACGAAGCATACAAAGCAGCTGCATCAGCGCTACGTCAGTCAAGTTCAAGTAAACTTTCCATTTCCACGAAAATTCTTGTGAAGATCTGAACCAGAACAGTGAAAATCGAATTCGAATTTTCGCCAAAATGAACTGAATGTACAGCACGCGACCGTCGAACTAAAAGTGATACGTGACGGATTTTGATTGATCTTTGCTTTTTGTGCATATACTTAACTAGCTCTTCGCCGCGGCTTCGCTTGCGTTATATTCGGGTAACTTGGTTTACTCCTACGTTTGTGCTGAGTTTTTCAATACAATTTGGACCGTTTCGTCCCCTTAGTAGACTTTAAAATTCACTCAGTTCATTCAGTAGTATTTTTAAATTCATCCTTTCTTAGCGGACGTCTACTAACTATGAACTACCTTCCTGACAAATTTCATTTTTATACGTTTAGTGGTTGCTGATATTTCGTGGTGAGTGAATGAGTGAGTGAGTGAGTGACCTTTCGCATTTATATAAAAATCACGTGTAGCGAGTTTGCTTACACGTGTTCTCTATTAGAGATTCACACTATAACGAAAATCGCTATCTCGTGTACCTAGTACGTACATTGTACATCTACATCCCAGGTCGTATTTACGTGGCAATATTCTGGTCGCTCTCGGACACTATAAATAACTATCAAACATGCTGAGGTAACAAGGTTATTGCAACATGATATGCATGATGAACACGGCTGTACATTTCTCCGCCATGACCGTTGGCGTTAATGAGACTATAAATGTATTTTTTTATAGACATACATAACATACCATAACATCACACCTGTAATCCCCGAAGGGTTAGGCAGAGGTGTACCCATTAGTACACCCACATTTCGCCAGTTATGTTTTAGTCCCATGTAATAGGGGGCGAGCCTATTGCCATCAACCGGGCACAAATTCAGACTCCGAGGCTGCTACTAAGAAATTCCTGATGGAAAAACCCAATAACACTTTACCCGACCTGGAAATCGAACCCAAGACCTCATGCACAGCAGTCGCGCTTGCGACCACTAGACCAACGAGGCAGGAGGACCAACGAGGATTTTTTTATAGAGCACAGATATTATTTTAAGCGAAAGGAGTATGTAAGGATCGTAGTACACACCCTTAGTTACGAAATTAATTTTCACCTGCTCCTATGAAACTTAAGTTCGTTGCAAAGTTTTCCCAACAAATAAAACTAGATACAAATTCAAATTTTGTTTTGTGCAAAAATATAGGAATCTTGCTAATGAAATGCTTCGTGGAAATTGAAAACTTCGTTTTAGCCTCCTCTGCACACAATACGTGGGCGTTACTAGGAAAACGAAACTTCACCATTTAATGCGCTCACGTCGACGTTGAAGCACATGAAAAGCGCTGATATTAAGATTAATGTAACAAGTTAAAATAAAACTTATGAAGAACTAGATATAGTTCAGATTCGGTGCCTCAGACTATGACGAAACTGACTGACTGAATAAGAGTTGCAAAATGAAAATCTAGACTAATAGATTTAAGTCGGTCAATGCACAGAAATATTGAAGTAAGAAATTGTCGTCTTATCTAACATGGACTAGTATTAAAAAATGACATAATTAGATTCTAGTTGCAATCCGAGAATTAGTTGTCGGGGACAACTTTTAAGTAGTCCCCGACAACTAACTAGGCTCGCCCCTATTACATGAGCCTAAAACATAACTGGCGAAATGTGGTGGTACTATTGGGTACACCTGTGCCTAACCCCTCGCGGATTACAGGCGTGATGTTTGTTACGTAGTCATAATCCTTTTGTAAAGTCGTGAATCTAAATTATTTCCAAGGCAAAATTTTTACAGCATTAAAAAGGGTGATCATTATTTTTATAACTACAAGTTCACGGTACGCCAGTCTGTTTCAGTTTGTGCCTGTGAGCTGTGGTTTGAAAACCCACGCACAAAGTCTGGCGGATGGCGACAGTCTTTTCCCCTCTGACCTTGAACTGTTTCAACGTCAGTCGCCGATTGCAAGCATGTTTTTCTATGAATGTTATTATGACTTCTTTATACCGCTATAATGAGATAAAAATATGAATATATAATATAATATGTAACTAGAGCGTTACTGTAAAGCTTTTAGACTATCTTCCAAATACAATTCACAAAAGCGATAGGTATTCAGGGTCGTCAGATATAGTTTAAGATTTCTTAGAAACGGATCGAAGTCTTCGATTGAAACTTAACTTAATTAAAGAACGGTTTATGATCTACTTTTACTTTAAATATCATACGGAAACATCCATCGGATTCTATAAAAAAATCAGCTATTCGACGACCCTGCTTACCTATTTCTTTTGCTAACTGTATATTGAACATAACTATGTAACTTGTCAAGCAATTGTCAAGTAGGTAGATACGTACACACTAACGACCCAGCATATAATTCTTGTAACAGAACAGTGAACTACGAGAAAGTCAATAAAATGTTCCTATATTTACTTGTATACAAGTTAGCCCGTTCAGTCCGCTCGAAGCGCTAAATTATGTATAGCTGTGAATGCAAATCTAGACACAAACGAGTGTCAAGGAATGGAACTTTGGAGGTACTTACGACTCTTTAGTCTTGTAGTTACAATGTTTAAGAACTCAGTCATATATACGTGCAGTATAATTTGTATTCTATACTAATATAATAAATCTGAAACTTTTTTGTTTCTTTATTTGTTTGAACGCGCCAATCTCTGGAAGTACCAATCGGATTGGAAAACTTCTTGTATATACAGCCAGCTTCATGAGGAATAGTATAGCCTTATATAACATCACGCTACGTCCCACGGGAGCGCAGCAGTAACAAAAGACGTAACTTAACGAGGATGAAAATAAAAACGCACACTAAACGACGAACGACAAAGTCGCAGGCAGAACTTAGTTTAAATATGTACCCCATGTGAATTGCACTTGCGATTAAGTACTTTATTGAATTAGTGCAATTTATGTACTCATGATTCAATGTCATGATATTGAATCACGCTCTATTGGAGTTTAATAAAGATGAGTAATATTACATGAAGTCACTTATAGAAATCCGTGCAATTACGCCCATGCCTTGTAGAAAATTTCATAAAGCGTTCAAATATCACGAGTTTATTCGCATAGAATCGATTATAATATTTATTGCGCTTAAACTTGAACTTTTCAAAGCGTGAAAAATCTACTTCCCGCTTTGAAAAGTTCAAGTTCCGTTCACTAATACATACATCAGGTGCATGATTAAATAGTATGATTACATCATCATTGGAATAATTATTATTTAGTTGACATTTCTAAAAATGTCAAGAATATTCGAATTTATAAAATTTGTTCACCTAGCTTATGCCCGCTACTTCATTCGTGTGAATATCAATTACCACGGGGTTTTATGAAAATAACTTTTTCTAAAATAAAGTAAATTAAATAAAATAAATAAAGTAGTGTAAGTTAGCTCCATAAAACATCAGTCATAAACGCAGATGAAAGTCCCGTCAAAATCTGTAATTTTTTTTTTCGTGTGAGTACCTCGTTTAAGTTCATGTTTATTTTTTAAAAACTGTTATTTTGACATTATAAACAGACACTTCAATTTTAGATTTGTGCAATTTGCCTCACGTATTGTTGTGATTATGTCATTTGAAATAAGTTGGCCTTGCCTAGCACGGAGTTTTGATAAAACAAGAGACCAGCTTATACTGGGTTTAGTTTCCACTGTCGGTGCGATACACCGTATTAGCGTTGCCTTCGACACCAATCAAGGATTCCGACGGATTTTGTCCAAATCTAACTGAAACACAACGTTATGTAACATGTACGATAATAAAAATCATTTTCATGCTTATCACTGGCAAGTCCTAAATGTCCCTTAAATTCGGCCCATATTCGACAGTTCCCTCCAATAGGCACGTGTGACCTTATGTCGTGTAACTCCTATTGACCAATTTGCCATGAGCATCCACGCGCTATTCGAATAGTCAAGTTCAGATTTGGTTCACTCGTTGCAGAAAAAATAGATTAACTGAACTTAATCTCTCTACTCAGGCTTTTGCGATATTCTCTTGAGATGAAGTTATTGCGAAATAATATTATTTAAATAAGCTAGATATAATTTAATATTTATGCCATCGTTTCCGTTCATTTCCTGGGTACCTGTCGCCGACTGTCGCGAACACTGGAAGGCGTTGTCATTTTATTATTTTAATTAATTGTTTTGTATTACCTTGCGCATAAGTAGCAAAATGCATAAAAAATACAAATATTGTAGTGGTTTACCAAACCTACAAAACTAATAGGCAATAATCAAAATTGCTTATATTTACTCGCGTACTCGATCCTTTAAAAAGATTTTTCCACTAAAAATATCGAATGTAGATCGATTAGCAGTTCAATGAAAATTGAAACTAAGTGTTCAGTCTGTTCACCCCAAAACCAAAAATAAGTGTGAACAATAAAGAAAATTCTTGGTTTGAAGAGATAAATCCTAAACGTCCATCATTGTTTCGAGACCGTATTCTATGATTCACAAATTTATAGGATCATTTCTATTTTTAGGGATTCTTTAGCAGCACATAAACGACGTGTTATTTACGAAGTGGAAAGCAACATGCATAAAGGTACAAGGTACAAAATACTTGGTCTAACATAGACAGGTTTTTATTTCGATAATCGGCAAGAAAATTGTATCATAATTTTATTTATTTATTTTATGTACCTACATACAAATTATATTTTAAAATTCTCGTATTAGAATAAAAAGATAAAAAAAAACATTTTTAGCCCACCGGTAACAGTAATAGGGTCCAAGCTAACAGTGGTCAGGGCTCCTAAGACTGAAATCTCCGGACAAAACGCGCCGTGACAGTAGTACCGCTCTCTGAATCAAGCCCTTGTTCCAGGAGGCGAAAAGCGGCGGCGACCTCTCGCGTCCGGACCTGGTTCAGGCCATGCTCCGGGGCGAGAGGGAATGGGATACAGTCACCTTCTTCTGCGAAGCAGTAATGCTAGCGAAGGAGGAGACGGGCTGCGTGAGGGAGAAAACAACCTCCACCTCACGCCCCAGCCGCCGCGGGAGACGCCCAGGGCGTCGGACGTTGCGAGGCGAAATCCGGCCACCTTGCGGACGGCGAGTAATGGGTAGCTCGCCGTCCGATCAAGGACCAGGCCTGGGTCAACGGCGCGTTCTGTTCGCGCGCGCCTCAAAGAGCTGTCAGCACAGGGACGGAGCTCCCAACGGGGCCAAAGGCCTACCGGGATTGCGGAACGTCTTAACAGGATACCGTGGCCCCGGAACGTAAAGGGCAACAGAAGGAACAGGGTGGTTTTTTAGTCAGTAAAAGTCTGACAGTCCCTTCCGCCCCACCCAGGGCGGAAGGAGTCATTTGATGATTTTTACCACCTCAAAAAAAAGACCTTGTTCCAACTCCCCAACGAGAGCCTTCTCAGTATATATCAAGGCCATCACAAATATAACCATTATTATTGCTGTATTCACATTATTCCAAATATCGACAACCCCAGCCAAGCGAGAATCTCAGTTTACTTTTCTTTCTCGGCTATTACATGGTTCTTGCGATGCGGAACTGCTACATCAACAATCATTGCGCGACGCTCTAATCGACCTGTCACCACTATTTCACGCTCGTAACCAACAATAGTCCTGTCAGTGATGATAGATCGATGCCGATGCTATAGGATTCCTGTAGTAAGGTACTTCCATTTCCACAATACTGCATTTTAGAACAAGTTGCTCCACTAGCAACTTGCTCTTGATCCTGGTTACAAGGTGTGCTAAGCAAGTAGTATGCGTTAGCCAGATGTGAACACTTAGAAATAATTTGTCGGATTGTGAAATTGAATTGAATTGAAATGTCAACCATCCTCCACAATGTATCTCCGGTAGTTTTCGTCATCATGACTTCCTCCACAACCTCATTGGCATAATCTTCGGTTTCCCCAATTGGTCTTTGGGGAAACCTAAGATTTTGGTTGTCGTCACAAGATTGTCATCCAAGCGCAACCAGGAAATACATGAACGTAATTTGGGACATACACACACATTTTTGGGATTTTAAATAAAACGGTTTGAGTGGATTAAACAAACTTTATTAACACCTAGTAAGTCAATATTACCCAATTTGGTCCCAATTTCAAACGTAAAAAAGAATGTTAAAACATTTTATCCACAGTAAAATCCTTTCCAGCCAGTATCGAGCAAGTTATCGTCGATTTCTACAAAGAACGCTCAATACTCCTTACGTCTGTTCGCTCCGGCTGCCAGGAGCACACTGACCCTTAGCAATCCCTGACCCAGGGGAGTGCGCGGCGCCGCTTCGGAGACGGTAGTTATGAGAACGTAAACAGCTGTGAATCGGGAACTAAGGAGACCTATAAACCTACACTCCGCTCTTTATGGATCTAGTGCACTAGTGTCAACTGCACGTCAAGGCTAACGGGTTCACATTGAAAGCTTTTTTTCGTTGCAGCTTGATGGTTGTCATAATTAAATGTTCCCTTTTTGCCTTCTGTCGATAATTTCTTTCATCAAATACCATGCAAAAACCCCCTCCCCCCCTCAGCTTAAAAGTTAAGTCATTCAGAGCAGTTTACGGTTGACCGAAATGGTCGCCTTCCATTATTTACAAAGCTGGTCTGGGGTCTGGCATTGAACTGGTATTTGCCGGGAATAGGACTAAATCTAATCAAGTTATCTGTCTTCCGCTACCGCAGGCACGTTACATGTGAAAGCAAACAGTCTAGTTTAACTAGAGATCTGAAGCGAGGAATGGTCTATATTGCCAATACACTTTAAAGGCCGTGACGATTTTCTTGCACTTTGTGCTCTGAGTTTGTTTCGGAAAAAAATCGATATATCGAACTTAACAACATTTCTGTCGATTTTTAACATGTCTAGGATAAAACAAAAATTTAATGTTTTGAAAAATTTAAAATCGTGATAGAAAGTAGTGCCTCTAATCGATCTATCATCACTATGTCAGGCTTGGTGGAACAATTATTGGTCCAATAAGCCTGACATAGTAGATCTATCATCACTATTATAGTGATGATAGATCGACCCCATAACAACGTGATATTGTCATTTTTAAGAACTGGGTCGGGCACCCAGTTGCTTCTTTACTTACAACAAGACTATTTCCGATCAAGTCCCTGGACATGCACCAGCAACTTGCTCGGGATCCTGGCTACAAGATATGCTGTACAAGAAGTCTTTATGTTAGGCCGATGCGAACATCCAGAGTTTATGTGTCGGATTGATTCCGCCTTACGGTGGCATACCCGGAAAATGTCAACTGTACCGACCTCAAAAATCGATCTCCAAAAGCCGCTCGTCATCATAACTTTGTCCATAATAGCACAGACAAAAACTTCGGTTTTCCCAAACAGCCAGAAAATATAAGTATTTTAAATAAAACGATTCGAATGGATTCCAAAAGCTTTATTAACACCTAACAATTCAAAAATTATCCAATTTGGTTCTACTTTCAAACGCACTAAACAATATTAAAGCGTAGTATCCACAGAAAAATTCTTTCCAGCCATTATCGAGTAAGTTGTCGTCGTTTTAGACAAAGAACGCTCAATACTCCTATGTACGTCTGTTCGCTCCAGCTGTCTGGAGCACACTGACCCTTACCAATCCATGACCCGGGGGATGCGCGGCGCCGCGTCTGAGACGTCAGTTATGAAAACATAAACAGCGGAGTATCAGGAACTAGGGAGACCTATAAACCTACACTCCGCTCTTTAGGGATCTAGTGCAGTAGTGTAAACTGTACGTAAAGGGTTACGGGATCACATTGAAAATTTTACGTCGTAGCAGTAGGACGGTTTTAAAAATTTTTGTTACTTTGTCGTCGTCTTTTGGTGCGTTTTTTAACGAAGGACTGTGCTGCACTCCCCCCCCCCCACCACCATTTAAGAGTAAAGTCATTCAGAGCTCTTTACGCCTAACGGAAATGGTCCCTTTACATCGAAATATTTGCAAAGCTGATCTAACTGGTCTAGGAAAATACGAGAAAGGCCAATCCAATGCCAGAGCATTGGATTGGCCTTTCCCAGAAATAGGACGAAAACTAATCAAGTTATCTGTCTTCCGTTACCGCAGGCACGTTACTTGTGAAAGCAAATAGTCTAGTTTAACGAGACGGATTTGAAGCGAGGAATTGTCTATATTGCCAATACTATGAAGACCGTGACGATTTACTTGCACTCTATGTGCCGATTTTGTTTCAGGTTCAACAAATTGCTGTGTGTATCCGTTTTCTCAATAACACACATTTTGGATTAGAAAAAAAAAAACAAATTACGGGGAAAATAAACGAAAATTTGTAAGAAGCGTTTTTTTGTAGTTTTTTTTGCGCGTATTTCGATGTTTTTTAAACCTACTTTTTTTAAAAACTTTTGCTAGTTTTGCCCTTCATTTCTCGCCGTTGCACTAACGGACAGACAGAGAGACTTAACGATTTGTAATAATTAATATTATTCAAGAAAGTAAAGTAAAAAATATTAATTCAATTTTATAATATTAATTTTATTTTTAATAGTTTATGATTTATAAAATTATAACGCTTAAAAGAAGTAACTTGAAGTCTTGTTTTTAGCTTTTTGGTAGACGTTTAATAGTTTTTGGGTTTTTGAACTATTTTATTATTTACAAATTATTTTTTACTTGTATAATTTTGCGACGTGTTACTTAACATTTATAAGATTTCTAAAATAATGTAACAACTAATTTAATTTTTTGGATAGTGTTTCATGCCCGCTGTAAGCCACCATTTTCTGTGACGTCATTTGGCATGTACCTAGCGGAACATCATAACGCTTCCAACGATACCTCTTTTGTTCACAATAGTGTACTTATACGTCGTGCGTAATAGTTTAGGAGATATGCGCACATACATAAATACGGTCTATCAAAGAGAAAAGTAATCAGGTCCATCCGATATAGTTGAAGTTTCCTTAGACATCATGGATGTCTTCGATTGAAACTTAATCCCTTTGACTGCGGACGAACATTTGCTGCGCCAAACGCCAGTGCGGCTAGCTACCAATGTTCGCGTGTTCGCCATAGAAAAACACACACGTTTGTGTGTGCGCCGCACTTGCGTTTTTTAGTCAAAACACAACGTGTGTGTTTTCCCGCAGTCAACGAGTTAATTAACGAACTGTTTATCATCTATTTCTTAAATTAAATTACTTTTAAAAACATCCATTGGCATCTAAGAAAACTTTAACTATATTTGACGATCCTGCTGGTTCCTTATCTCTTTTGTGGACTTTACCTTCATAGACTACCAAAATCAAAACCATTAGTAGTCGTATAAAAAATAATGTGTATGATTGGTACTGTAAACAACCCAGACGTGGGTTGTTACTTGTACCGGGATATTAATCTATTATTGAAAGACTTGTGTTCACTTTTAAATAAAATATATTTGTTGATTCTCGTTCTTAGCTTAGGCTTGACAGCCGTTGACACACGGTCTGCTTTTATTCTAAATATAAAAGTAATATTCATCTCATACCAAACAGTTTGCATATGGCTCAAACAGCCAGGGTCTCTACAGTACCGACGTTATAAAGGTATAACAATATACAGGTTGTTTAATAAGAAAACCGGTGTGACAAAGTATGAGTATTTATACAAAGTATGACCTCTCCCATCGGCCATTTCGATTTGACAAACGACGCACCAAACACCCTTTATATCTAAATAATATATCTTCACATTATACATTTACGCTGTTCGTAAGCTCTATTGATATACATTTTTAATAATGTTCAACAGTTCTTGATTTAATAATCGGCAAATGGCACTGATTTTATAACTTATTGCATTATTACCTCATGTCTTACCAGTGTTACGTCTTATTAATATATTAATATGTATGTCGGAGGAATTATTTAAAAAAGACCTGTCGAAATTTGTTTAAGTTGTACATTTAATTATAAATAGACTGCAGTATGTTAAAGTTTCATTCTTTTTTTATAATTCATTTTTTAGTTCTGTTAGTTTTCTTATAGCATCGCTTTAGTTTGACTGTCATGATTGTATAATTGTGTGTATATGCAAGTTAATAAATAAATTATAATCCGAAACATAAGTAGGTACTCTCCAGCGCAGAGTAATAATCTCTGAGAGGGATACTTATTTCTTTTTCCAGACTTTTTTTGACTTTAACACTTTTTATTTTCAAATATATATTTTAACTTATTTTTTCTGTATTTGTATTATATTATATACCCAGAAATTAGAAAGAAATTAAATAGAAATAATCCAGGAATAAGGAAGCATTACAGCTGCTCACCTGAAGATTACCACACCTAAATTTACCGAAGGACATTTTTACTGAATAAACCTTCAGGAGTAGTGTAATATTAGAATTTAGTTAACATCACACCGACACTGACACTAGGGTTTAAGCTTATACTAACGGTCAGCCAACGAGTTTCCCTAACTTGCTGCGCTACTCCGCTTTGCTACCTAATTGGGTTATTATGCCTCTAGATCAAGTAGAATAGCCAATCAGGGACTTGATTCTTAGGACCGGTACAATAATGTGTGTAATAATCAAACACTATAATCATTTTGTTAACACATGTAATAAACTGCAAACAACGTTCACAAAACAACTAAAATGTTCGTCACCTATCGGCCTTGAGCGCTCAGGCGTAATGAAAGTTTGGAAAGGGGATTTTGAGGACAACAGGTGGCCGCAGACATTGTGCGAACGTGTGCACCGTGTCAGTGAACCTACAAGTAGGTTACAACATTATAATGGAGTTTTAGAACTTCGAGAAAAGAGGGTGGATGCAGCGAATTTGAAAGGACTTTGGAGTAATAGAGCCGTTAACTGTGAACCGTCCATGAGGTCAGTACTGTCACTTTTGACAGTTATTTTTAAAAAGTCTAAATAAAAGTACCGATAAGTAAAACGAACAAATCATAGAACAAATTAGTTGGAATAAACATAAAACGTTATAAAAGTAAAATCTAGAACACTACTAAAACTAGATAAAAACTAATATCGAGAAACTAAAGTTAATCGCTTTAAACAGTTAACATTTATTACCAATCCCGTTAAAGATGATAACTTTTATTTTAGATCCAAAATTTGATTCAAATTAAGCTGCAGAAGTGACTCAATAACCACATTTTGCTCAAAGATGTCTTGATTCCATACCTGACCACAGCGCAGAACCAGAGTTATAGATAACGCTTCATAGTTTCACTTCAACCAACGTTATAAACTTGGCTAAGTTGTTCAAACCAAAAATACAAGTTAAAATCCGTTTTGCAATCAATTTTTTTGTGCATAATGTCAGTATGACAGAGCCGTGAGATACTTCTTTTTTCGTCTCGAGTCGAGGACAGCTAACACAATCAACGAGTTTACTGTAGAAAAAAATGGATAAGTATTTGTATCGTAATCTGTAAGTGTTTGGCAGAAATTGAACTGAAATCTATAAAAATCTAAATCTATAATGCTGGTGCTCCATTAGCGGACAACGGCGAATATTCGTGTTAACACGATTAGTGTGGCTCGACAGATCGTTGAAATGCGTAGTATTCGGGCGAACACGAAGTACCATCGGGGCACTGTCGGTAAACTGGCGCGTATCAAAGGGACAATATTCGCTTGGGTGGCTACACCTACATTACGCCGCACAACAGAGGACATCACAATCCGGCACGATGAATTTTCGCCCGCCTGAAGTAGCCTCAGCATAAGAGGAAATGCAGATAGCCTTTTCGCCAAAGAAACGCTCTAGCCTGTTGTTTTTCTGGTTTTTTACAGTACAGTAAGTAATATTAACTTTTGTATGTGCAGGCGTTTTCCGTTTTGATGACACGTTAGTTTTATAAGCCCTAGAACCCACAGAAAATGCTTAAAATTGTCTATTTATACCTCTGCCAACAGAGGCCTAGTGTACGAATTTCAAAACTGTAAACTAAAAAGTTAAGCCTAGAAACACAATATTCCTTCGTATTCAGTTTGTGAAATATCTGTCAATATTATAAAAGTAAATATGCGAGAGGTAAACCCCGAATTATACGAGTATGTATTTACTTAGGCAGCCAGATCTCCAGTGGTCATTTTCGCACACTGAGCGCTCGCAGGTGACATAGAATCTTCAAAAATAAAAAATCTTTCTAGCTATATTTAATGTATATTTTATTCAATACTAGAGACCCGCCCCGGCTTCGCACGGGTGCCATAAAGATATATTAACCTTCCTCTTGAACAGTTCAGTTTACAAAATCTAAGCGTACAGACGGCGGATTCAAGCAACTTTGATTTATAATATGTAGATAAACACAAAAAATAATGATTCTTCTATTTATATACTTTATTTTAGGGACAAGCCCACCACACTGTTCCCACCCACTGCAACTCCTGAAAGCCACAATCAACAGTGGAGGCCACCAGAAAAGCGTCGAGGCAATGAAGCTCGACGAGTCGCAAAGAAACGATTAACTGTCTTGGGTCCCGCAACGAAATTAATCAGAAAAGAATAGCGGAGGAAAAAAATAGTTTCCACTTCCCTCCAAACACGCAGGAGACAGAACAGAACTAGGCCAATAGGCACAAAGGGACGTTTGCAACTGGGAAAAGCCCAGATTGCCAAATTAAATTAATGGGTCCTAATGTGAGCTGTTACTTTTGATTTCAGTAATAGGTATGGCAAAAACGCTTGAACTGAGGGAGTTATAATGAGTAGTTCGACGACACGGTTGTAAACGGGTTGTTACGGTTGTTTGTGTAAGTGAATTTATACGTTTGTAAACCTACCTACGATGCACGAGACATTTCTCCGAATAGACAATCCGAGAGCTAACAAAGTAAACAGACACTGCCGAACAGATGGTTTACTTTAACAAAAGGTTAACCAGTTTCAACAAAATAATATTGCACTGCTGTCTCAACGTTAACCCAATCAACTTGAAACATGGACATTGGACTCTCGAAGTGTTGCTATATAACAGCCCAACAAAAGATATGAACGAGCACATTGTGGAACAATTCTTGAACGTATTTGTTAAGGGAAAATATGTGGAAGTATCACTATTTGAAACTTATGTTAGATTAAAATCGTTTTCGATAAATTGAATTAGAAGATTTAAGTACTGAAATCCAATTAAAATACTTTTAATGTAATTAATTTCTGTGTAATTTTTGTATTTTTGATTTGTATTTTTGCCATGATGGTGAAACAAAAAAAATTTTTTTTTTTTGTATGAGTTTTGCTTGTTTCACCTTCGATTAAGTTCAAATTAAACTACTTGGCAGATCATTTCATACAAAGTCTAATCCATTTTTGAATTAGAGCGTGTCAATCAGATCCTTTTTTTAGGTGGGTCAAACAGCTAAGTCTTAAAATGGTTGTCTATTAGGGAATCGCGATCTCTAGAGATCAATTTCTTTATAAGAAAGGGCAGACGTCGTGCAATGTTGGATATTTAAAAAATAATTGTAATCTGACGCAAACTTTATAAAAGCACAATCAAGTAGTGATCTTGAAACTCTAATAATGGACAGAAACGCTTGATCTTGGCTTAAGCTCTGGAAAAATGGACGAAAATGTATTCATTTTGGATATTAATAATTAATTAATTTTTATTCGAAGCATTTGGGCGTATATTCAACTGTAATAGTGAAAGATGTGGGAAGATTGGAAGATTGGTGATGTCACCAATGAATAACATACTTTTTATAGCTGTAAAAACGCGATTCTCCCACAGATTTTGTAGTGCCAAAGGTAGCTGTTACGTCAATTTTGTACCGATTCAATTGACTAACTATTTATTAATTTGAAAGCAATAAAAAATCTGATTGAAAATTAATTGGATTTTCAGGGCTAAAATGAAGATTTTCTTTAGAGAAGTTACTCTTTAGAATTATTGGTCATTGTGTCAACTACCAAATTGCTTAATAAATAATATTCATGTTACACGTTATTGCAATGTTGAATTAGTTTAACGTAATTAATTAAATTATTGAGAGATTATCGTGTACGTTGTTTTTACAAAATTAAGCACATTATTAGGTAATTAATTTTGACACAGTTAACCTTGAGTATGGTCAAAAATGCCTCTATGGCCTCTAAGGCCTATGGTCAAAAATTTTTACCGCCTCATAAAAAACAGAAATAAAGATAATTTAAGTAAAATAAAAGGCAGACAAAAGTCGAACATACGTTATAGTTGAAAAAGTATTATGTTCGATGGCCATTGTTAAAAAAAGTAAAAGCAGTTTTTTTATGGCGCATATAAAGGCCTCATCATGCAGAACGACAGACGGACCACGCTCGACGGAGTCCCAACGCAATTCGCGACATAATTATCATAATCGTTTGTGGACAATGGCAGTAGCAGCTAATTACTTAGGTAGGTATGTATGTCTATAAAACTTACGTCATGGTATTTCAAAATCACACTTTTATTGTGGGTAAACTATATTTAATTGTTAATTGTTTCCCTTTTTATGGGATTTTTTTAACTTAATTGTGTTATGTAAAGCTTGCTTTGTTCTTTTTTAAACTTTAGGTACGTATTTGCTGTTGTTAGTTGCAGGAAGTCGCGTAAGTTTCGCGCTACACAAATGTGGAACGTCGATAATTTTGAATCCCGACAAGTGTGTTTACGGGGACCATTTTTTTATGCAAAACTAAGCCGAATTTCGGCATAACTTGAGCGAAGTAGTTGTAATGTAATAATACGTATTTCAGTATGTACAACTTAAAGTACAAAATTACATTCTTGCACTTCAATATAAAACAATACTTTTTAATTTGCAGGCATGTTTAAAAAGTAAAATTTAAAATAAACTTTACATATTGGTTTCTGCGCATGCGCCGCATAAAAATGTTATGAACTGACTGAGTCATAAGTTGACGAAATACCTATCTGACCACTGATCAAGCTTTTATAAGGACATTGGCAACATTTAATTTATTGATATAGCTACCTTGTTTTAAGTTACCAATAAGCAAAAGGCGCTTTAGAAAAGCAGTTTTTGTACAATCAGTTTCATAAAGGTCTCTCTTACAATATCTTAGCAGTATAAAAGGCTAAACCTATCTAATATCAGTATCTCACTACAACCGCGGTTTTTCATCTAAGTAAAGGAACGGATTGTGCATTGTTCAACTCACCTTGGGCCAAAGCCGGCGAAAGAGCGCTCCAAATAACGAGACAAAAACACAGAAACATTTTGCAATCGTCTTTAGGATTGACGAGCATCACTTGTTCATGACGTCACACACACTTGCACAGATGAAAATTCGAAAAATCTCTATTTAAATGTTGGCGCGAAAGTTAAGCACTTCGTTCGCGACGTTCGGAGCGGCGCAGGGAATACGACACACTCGAGTATTCGCGTTGGACTGAATCGGCGCCAGCGCTGCTGTCTGCCCCCACCACGAGACGCCTTTCACCGTTACAATTCGTAACTCGAAAGACTGCGTTGAGCAAGGCTATATGACGATTGACATTCAACAAAAACGGCCCATTTGCTACACGGAAATAGTGTGTTTACTTCTAGTGTAGCAGCTCCATACATGGGCTTGTTGTTATATCCCAAAGCTTCTATTGGGAGATAAATCGTCAACGAAAAAATTTCACTAAGTTTCACTAATCTATAAATATATATAAATAAATATATATAAATAAATATATATAAATCTATAAAATATCTATAAAATAATCTAAAAATTTTCACTAATCTCTCGATTGTTCCATGTCACCTCATAAGTACATAATACCAACTGTCTGTTTTCACTCCTTCGGATAGGTCTAGGTTAACTTTCATTATGTTCCATTTTGCTTTTTCTAGAAACTAGCAACCATTAAAAACCAGTAAATTGACAATAAAAAATTAAACAAAAATCTAAATATTATTTCAAATATTTCTTTTTTTTTATTGTAATGGTAGGATTTAAAAAGTATTTAACCGATTTAAAAAAATCTTTAACCTATAGAAAGCTACATTATCAGCGAGTAGCATATGCTATACTTAAGAGAGCAAAAAAAATTGGAGTTAGTAAAAGTTCTAAGGTAAACTGTTTCATATTAAATCTTCAGCTGTACCAAAGTCTATAAAATAATGAAGAAACAGACATGACCATTTTTTAAATTCAGGCATCTGTTAAGAAATCGTTTCTTGCAGTGCTGTCTTCTCGTGTCGGATGTCAAGGAGCCACTTTGTGTCGCTACATCAACAGAATAAGTAATTATCTAGTTCTTTTAGCAGACTAGAATAAAAACATGGGTGCACTTGAAATATTTTTTTTGGTAGACTTAGAAACGTATTTTTTTAGACAAGTCGTTCTTATTTAATTATATAGTCGTTATACAGGTTTTCTATTACGCTTATTTCCATCAAGTCTCTCTGCCTATCCTTTTCCTAAATAGGTTGGGGTTGACTTCCAGTCTAACCAGATGCAGCTGAATACCAGTATTTTACATGTAGCGACCGCCTATCTCTCCTCCACAACCCAGTAACTGGGTGTAACTGGATAATACTATACTCCTTGGTAAGACTGGTTATTAGACTATTTCCGTCGAGTGGTCAATAATTATGCCGATGAAATGCCGGTGTTCACCACCTCCATCATCAGACCCTCGTTACCAAGTATAATATAGGGACTTATCAAATGAGCCCAGTCTCGAAAAAGATCACTAGTAACAGTTGAAGAGTTCCACAGTCCACCTCCTAACTCCGTCATCAGACCCTCGTTATCAAGTATAATGTATGGGCCTTGTCAAAACTAATCAAATTAACCCAAACTCGACGTGGTTACTAGTAACCATTGAAGTATTCCACTGTCTACCTTCTGACTCCATCATCAGACACTGATTATCAAGTTGAAATTATCATAATATTGAATTGTCATGAGAACTCAATGTATGTGCAAAGTTTTATAAGAATTGGGTTAGTAGATTTAGTTGTACAATTTGTTGCAAGATTTGTACCAAAGACAAACCAACAAAAATACGGAATCAATTTAGTCAGCCCCATTTGACTTTAGGGGGTAATTGCAGTACATTTAAAAAGTTCACATTCTAATCTCGGTGTCAATCTGGCAAACATACTTTTAATTAACCTACATTTCTTGAGATTGATTACCGCTGAAATAGGATTTATATTTATTTAACGATTTTACGGGTCTGCCTTTGCGGCCTTTAAAAAGAGACGTTTACTTTAACCCATAAGTATATAAGTCAAAAGTAGTAAGTTTCAAAGTCATATAATTTATTATGGAAATAATTTACAAGAAAAAGAAATTAATTTTGTTGCCCCTTCTAAAAGGTAGTATCGTATAGAGAAGAATGGGCGGTTCCATACATCTTTTAAAAAAATCCAGTCACATGCTTCCCTTAAACGAAATTCACATTAAACTATGTTCCAACCTAGACTGAGATTCTAGATTCGCCAGACCTATTATCACGTCGTCATTTTATCCATCTCTGTCCCAAACATCTAGATCCATTCAAGCGTTCTGGCGAGATTGAGTAACAAACATCCATCCAGCCAAACTTTCACGTTTTTTATAGTATAAGTAGTAGTAATACAGAGAGTAGGAAGAAGATACTTACTTCGTCCTTTTGAACTAGATCCCTACCTACTATACTTATGCTTCTCCTTGTCTTCGTCGAACACCGGCAAATTGTCACCATGTGTTCCAAGATTACCACGGCGAAGAGCGCGTGCGCGTCTGCGGCTCAAGATATGATGGACAACGCTGCATGGCGCGAGATGTCTTCTGACGTGTTGCGTGTCACGGTTACTGGCTACAATTTTTTCGTTCTACTAAGTTGTTCTTGTCAAACTTTTCAGTTTCAAGTGTGTACGTAATAACAGGCAGATTATGCATTTCTGCTAGGATATTGGGATGACACTGCATCTGCTATGTCCCTGTTGTTACAGATGCAGTATCAGCCGTTTGTATTCTATATAAGTCTTCCAGGGTGAATTTACGTGTAGGGAAGTTTGTTCCAAGCCCCCCTTCCCCTATAGAGAATGACAGCTCACCTCTAACTAACTTTTTCCTAATTTCACTGAGAAATATTTTGTGTCCGTGATTAGATTTAATTACTTGAGATTTTGATTTTGTATTTTTCTTTCCTTTTTGTTATTGTTGATGTTAGATACTAGATCTATACCAACACCTGAGTCTGTTAACTTTCACCAACTAGTTAAAATGGCGTAGTTTTTGAAGTTTATGAGGTGTATAAAGACACATCACATAGCCGTTAATATATTATTTTGAAGCCATCAAACTAATTATCTTAGAGCAAATATTTTTGCTGGGAAACAGATTTTATTTATAGTGTGATAAATCACTGTTGCTATGGTGTGTATGATAGCGCGAAACGTGAAACATGCGAAACATTGTGTTCAAAAACAGATAAGAAAGTTGAAACTTTGAACTTCAATATCTTCGTAATCATAGAAAAAATATCACTATAATGGGAAAAACGTGAAAATTCCGGCTTCGAAAATGTGACTTTTTACACCCTTTATTAGGTAATGTGAGTAGTGTTTGTGTAAGGTTTTGTTTAAGTGAGTGTGCTTTATACAGGTGGTTTAGGAAAAATTCAAATAAAAATACTAAATTACAACATTCAGATTTATTTCAAAATTCACTACATAACAATAAATTACTACAACTACCACATTTATTTTTGTAATTTTTTATAATTTTATATTTTTTTTGGTTCCAGTAAATATAAGACTGTTAGCAATATGCAATGTGGACTTGTCCACATGACTCGTACTACCCAGTCTGTTAACCCCTCCAACTATGCTTGAAGTGGGTTCACGTCAATAGTACAACGGATGGGCTCGTTCGCTTGAACGCCCCTTAACCGATGGGCTATCGCCGCTTAAATTCCTTAAATATAATTATATTATACATTCCTATATTTAACATCAAGATAAGTTTCAAAATGTTTCAAGAATACTGTCAAAATTGGTAATATTTAATTTATTTCGCAATAAATGTTTTAGGCACAGAAATCAATGATATAAAAAAGATACGAGATTGTGTAATTTTTAAATAAGAAAAGAATGAATAGGCCGTTTATACTATATTTATATACTTGCCATAATGTTCGCAATTTTGACAGTATTCATGTTATAATAGTAAAATGTAGTGATTTATTTCAAAAACAGTATCTCAACTCGAATAATTGTAATATATAAATACATATTATCATACAAGCCATTATTTAAATATTTTATTAAAACTAAAATTATACATATAAAACGGCAAGTATACTACCCTGGACACACTTCATAGTTAAAGATTCCAAGCAAGTAACAGAGAAAATCACTTTGAAAGTGTCTAGCAGAACCAACTGCCTCCCTAAGGATCAAAAGAATACGGCTGCGTGAGTTTCATAGAGTATACCGTCTGGTCTCTCTCAAATAGATATTGTGTGTAGATTTTAAATGTTAGTAACCACGTGGTGGTAAATGGTTCACACGAACTTGCTTGGAATCGTCAACTTTACCGAAATACAGTCTTACTTCTCATTACACCTCTGTTCACCCTGTCCGGACTAATTAAACAGCTGTATCGTTCTTAGTATACAAACAGGCATATTACTGTGACTCAGTGGAAACCCCGGTTACGTCTGAATGAGAAACATATATTATGTTAACAAAAGGAGATCGCCGACCGCCAGATTTCCACCGCGTCTGCACGGGCCGTAGAGTTATCCGTGCACTAGGTACGACAATGCACTGCAGCGGAGCAACACGTCCAAACATTTTATTTAAAGTATTGATTTAAATTACCTATTGCTATAAAAAATCCTAGATACACAATTTATTTTTTCCAATTTGTGGTAGTTGAAAATATTGTCTAGTAAAAACAAAACTAGGTACCTACATATCAAAGGCGTAACATCGCGTGCTTCAATTTTGATAAATAAACACAAATACCAATTTCAAACCAACCCACACAGTAGTTTTATGATTAAAATCGAAAATAGACGTGAACGCAGGCTGCGTTCTATTCTGCCAAATTTTTAGTTGCTAAATGTGTATCTGGGATGTTTTATTGATCAATGATGAAACTGTTAGAGATGGACCGCATTACGCGCCAGCGTCGCACTCTGCAGAGCAGTGTTATGCCTCTCAATGGCCGTAATTGTCCAGCCAAAGTGTACAGTAGGGTCACAAATCTTACTTCTGACTTTAAATGCCAATATTTATTAAGCCACGTTAAATACAGCTTTCGTTAAATGGAAAAAAAACAGGTTTACATTTCAATGAACGGGTCGAATTAGGTAGGTAGAATTAGGTTAGGTCGAGGACTAAG
The DNA here is from genome assembly GCA_949774945.1 of Hoplodrina ambigua. NCBI lineage: Eukaryota > Metazoa > Arthropoda > Insecta > Lepidoptera > Noctuidae > Hoplodrina > Hoplodrina ambigua. The sequence goes on from OX458963.1 coordinate 6,336,028, forward strand.
TTTCAAGATCAGGTAAGACCTTGCTTGCATTCAGCGTTAAGCTACGCGATTCATTTTTAACTGTAATTTTTTAAATTTTAAATTTTGAATTTTGCTGGAAATACTTATTTATTACAGTTTTTAAAACTTTAAAAACAGTCTTCCTTTTAAATTCGATTTTTTATTTATATCAATTTTAATAAACAAAATGAACAAGTTAGTTAATTAATATAAATACAATATAGACGGAGACGGGCTTTTACAGTTACCCACTATACATAATTAATATAATTATGTGTATATTTAATTTAATGTTGATATTGATTGGACAGATTTATTGGCCTGTCTCCATCATGTATACATCGGTAAGCTCGCTCCTTTTTTAGTTAATATTCAAACGTTTAAGCTTGAGGACGGAAGTACTATTAAAAAAACTGGGTATATTGATATTTAATTATGTATATTTTAACACTGAATGCACAGTGCGGATATGTAGATATACCATAATGGTAGTTATATATTGGAGGGTGGCTTGAAATAGAAGAAAAGAAAACAAGGATAGTTGTAGAAAAAACGAGTAGTCTAGATACTAGACTATTTGATTGAAAATGTGAATGCTTATCTTTAGATTTATATTACTTTGAATAAAATCCGTAGAGGAATAATATAATATATGTATGGCCTATATAATGGCCTCTTTTAATAAATAAACGTAGAACGTACAATGATAGTATATTTTTCATAGAAATACGTTTGTTGTACGTATTGTACGTGTACGTTTAGTAAAGGTACACGTAGTTGAACAAAGAGGTTGGTATACAATGCAGCTAACATGCACACAGTTACTTCAAACCAAACCAAGTGTGGGCACGATGTAGTGGTAAAGTGATTTACGACATCATAAAGAATACATTTGTATAAAACTCTTTGTTCAATGTACGTTGTATACATACGAGTATGATAATACAGAATTAACTACAAACTAACCGCCTAATACAATTAGTCTAATAAACACGTAAAACACTACTAAAACCTGCTACGGTCTGATTTCTTAAAACGCTACCAAATTTAGATTCCGTATTTTCGTGCCATTGTGTCATGTGTCAATTACAAATACAGTCAAGGTTATAACATTAAATATAAAGAATATTATGCACAAAAAGTGAACCTGGTGAAAAGTTAAAGTAAAAAAAAGAGAGAAATGTGAATTTTATTATTTGAACAAGTAAAAGTTCTTCCAATATCTTTTATACCAGATTGTCCAAAGAAAAATGATCTTCTTCGATCATTTCCACAATCTTATCTAACGTAATACAGTAAGTTCGGTTTGGATCAAGAGGATGTTTTTGTAGATGCTTAATTATCAACTTTTCCTTTTTGTATTTTTTTTTAATCTTTCTATTCATTTTCCAAGCCGCGAAAGATTTATTAGTTACGCGACTGTATTTTTCACTCTTATGTCTGTCATATCCATCGGAGTAATGGCAACGGGGCACTCATAACTCAATAGTCTCCTGAGTCGAAGTCGTGGCACGTTGAGGGCTGTTCACCGCGGGCGCCATGATATGTGTCCTTACATCAGCAATAATGGGCCGAGGTGCATTCGAAGTGTCATTTACGCGTCGTTGGCGCGGAGAGTAGCTTGTCAATGAAGTCTTGCAGCAGCAGTAATAGAACAAGTTAGAATAGGCTTTTCCGAAAGCACTGTGAAGTGTACCGTAAAACACACTAGTCAGTAATGCTCGGCTAATTCCTACTGTTGCTGAGCTATAAATCTGTCCATCCGACGCTTCGGGGTAATGGTAGACAACGACCAGGTATGGTATCCAAGCGACAACATACATGCAATACGTAAAGAGGTTCAATTTTATCATAATTTTGTCTCTCTGAAATTGTAACGATCTGTGGTATCGGGTTCTAATGCGATTATGTTCACGAATTTGTAAAGTGGAAGCGATCAGGGCGTATACGGTTAAAATACCGCATACTCCGTGCAGCAGGACAGATGTACCGAGTCTAAAGTATAAATTGCCGTTGTGTTGACGCAAACAGTAGTCATAGTCTAGCTTCCAATACGTGCCAACTACTCCCAAACTCACGGCAAGGCCAATCACCAAGAGTATGACCATTACCAATCTTCGGTGCACGTCCATGATTAGGAAACATACATTAGAGTGGTACACTCGGGTGTATGTTTCTCCGGCCACTAACTGTGAACAAAATCGATTATGTACCATACAGCGCGCGACATATCTACTCAATGATAATTAGTACTTACACGTGTTAAATTAGCAGTCAATTAGAGATAGACCATTGAATCTAAAGATTGTGTGCTGGTTGCTGACCACGAAACTAGGGTTGTAACAGAGGCCTTCTTAATGGAGTAGGAGGCGGATGTGGAGGAGTTATTTAAAATAGGCACGCTGATAAATAAATGCGAACAAAGAAGCAAAATTTTTATCATTTCGCTCATAAATCAGCTGAGAGGACTCCTCGCTCGTTGTATGTCAACCTAAACACACCTCCATTACAACTCCATAAAATTGTTACGGATACGGATGCGGAGGCGATTCGATTTATTGAGGCGAGGTTCCGTTACAACCCTACACGAAACTATTACAGTTCGCAATAATATTAAGTAGAACGCAGTAACGCGCAAGCCACTAGCAAGTATACGCTTCACGTCGCACGTTTGCTGATCAATTAAGATTTAGAAGTAATAATCGCTTTGCACACCAGCACACAGTTCTTAAAATAACAATAGGTACTAATTTTCATTGTCAGTTAAGATTATATTATAGAAGTCGAGGTAGAGAAATAAAGAAGTTGTAGATACTTACTGTAAAAAACAAGGAATACATGTATGTGGAAGTAGTGGTAATGGACTGTATGAAGTGGCATACTGGAGTTGTATCCCACTCGCCGGAGAGCAAAACGGCGGCTGACATTGGCAGCACACCAGCCGTTATAATCATGTCAGCAAGGCCAACGCACGCCAGGTACACGTTGCCTGTGGACAAATGTCGATAGTTCAGACCATCTAGTAAAATGTCCATTTATCTCATAAATATTTATATTACGAGCGTTAACGCCATACGGCATTTAATACAAACTTTCAAGTCAAAATTTTTGGAAATTAATTAAAATAATGAATAAAAAAAAATGATTAAACCGATTTTAAATAAACTTCTTACAAATAAGCAGGATAGGTCTAAAAGTTAGTTGAGAAATCTTTTGAAATGTCTTATTTAAAAAAGAGATTTGAGAATATGTCTAATTTAGCTGTAACATATTTTTTTTTAAATGTCAACAAACTTTTTAGACGTATGTATTCTGCTTAAGTGTAGGAAGTTTTTATTCTCTCTCTATCGTGTGGGCAGTAAGGTCTTAGACCCCACACACCCTAGTGTCAGAGTTTCTAAACCGCCTCAAGGGCCTTTGACATGGTTTGAGAGGAACAGTAACAGGTCCAGGTTTCCTCACCATGCTTTCCTTTTTCATTTCCAATTTGTATGTAATACCCTACGACGTAAACGCTCTTAAATCAACTATAACTAACATACACAAGGCATAATACATTCGCATTAAACATTCGCAGCGGCAGCAAACATGGCAGCAGATTTTCAGAAACTCACCAACGCGCTTTAGCTCCTGCTCAATGAAAAAGGAGGTAATGAAAAACCCATTAACAGTGGCTCCAAAACAGGAAACAAATACACCTGCCGCAAGTCGTCCGAGTGTGGACCACTCGCGGTTCAGTGTGATCGGCGAGTAAAGCCGGGTCACGTTAGTCACGTTCATGGTCGTACCTGGGAAAAAAAAACCTTATCGAAAAACAATACAATAATCAAATGGTTTAAAAAAAAAATACTTATAAATAATGTGAAACATCTTTTGGCGTACTTTGTTAGTAAAATCGACCAGTTTGCCGTGACGGCAAACGGCATGAAGCTTTCTTATTCTGTCATGCCCCCCTACGTCGCTCCCTTGTGGGTATTAGCTGCTTTTTTATCATTTTATTCCATGTAAATTTTTACTGGTTTCTATTAATTGAGAATTTGAATATTCACTGAGGTGTTTCACATCTGCCGTGTTTAGGCAAAATAGTTTATTTTTACAACTAATTATGAGCATGCACCTAATGGCATATTAATATAACTTGAATTAAATTGTATTGATTACAAAATAATTCTGAAGTAAAACAGGAAGGAAGGATCTCCTTCATAAAACCGACCGTCTGTAGTAATTTAGACTGATTATTGATCCACATTATGTAAATACAATGGAAAACACCAATTTTATTACGTACAACATTTTTCTTTATAGAAGAAAGAAAAGAAACTAGTACGTTCATTTTTCCCTGTTAAAGAGTTAAACGCGTGTGAAGGTGCAACCATGAGATTTGCATATTTTTTTCGTATTAAGTAAGGCTAAATCAGATAAAACTGATGTTTTGAAATAGAAACTCAAAGAAATATTTTCACCCACGCAAATTGCGGTTGCGGAACCGCAAGTCCTAGGTTATCCCAGAACTCTGAAGTACACTCTTAATCACAATGTTTTGCGTACGTTACTTTACACGTTACATCAAACAGTGATGAATTTTATATTTGATGTGAAACATTCACATCAAATATAAAATTCGTTATTCAGCAATATATTTTCCTCAACGTTACCTGGTCTATGTGACGTGTCACATAGACACCTTGTATATCGTGTCACATAGACACCTTGTATATCGTGTCACATAGACACCTTGTATATCAATATAAAACAAAACCAAATCACTTTTCATTTGTCTGTTTGGTCGCTTAGTTTTTCAAAACGGCGCAGTAATTTTTTATGCGATTTTCATCATAATTCGAACATCGTGGGTTCGGTTCCCTTTGAAATGGTTGGGGTAAAATGTAAATGGCGTCGATTCATGCGTCTTGTTCGTGAATGAGTGCCATCATACTATCTCTTAGATGCTTCAGCTATTTGAAATTTATTATTAGAATTAATTTATTAATATTTTATTACACTCTAGACCTCTTTTAACGCGCACGTCTTTTTACAATGTAAATGACGTAAACAAATTTTGTAATATTTTATTGATTTTAAACAAGAGTTCATGGAGTTTCTTTCTCATTCTTCTCCATGGAAACCTAATGTTTGGAACGAGCATTCAAAGTTGCGGGACTCTAGTGTCCCAAATTATATATAAAGTTTTAAAAATGTTACATTTCATTTAATCGATATTTAAAACATAAACGGTCACCTATCCTAAACATGGTCACGGACACAGTTGCTTAACCTTCCCGACCGAACAAAAGGTGGATATCCTTTTATTTAACACTAGCTTTTGCCCGCGACTTCGTCCGCGCAAAAATAAAATTCAACATAGCCTATGTTACTCGCATATAATGTAGATTTCTAACGGTGAAAGAATTTTTAAAAACGGTCCAGTAGTTTTTGAGTTTATCCATTAGAAACAAACAAAAATACAAATTATTCCTCTTTATAAAATTAGTGTAGATTGAAGTGTAATAGATAAATGAAGAAAAAACCACTCAAAGTGTACAACAGGGGAACCTCTTTTAGTTATTAGCTTTATTTTATTTTTATTTTTATTTATTATAGCGGCCAGACCTTAACACACTTCATGAAAATGTTTTCCTACTAAGGCCTTAAAGATACAGCCCTATGACAGATGGACGAACAGATAGACAGCGGATACTAAAAATAGGGGGCGGGCCTATTCCCATCAACTGGGCACAAAACCAGACTCCCAGACTTTATTAATAGCATGTCACATAGCTATTAATAAACATCAAGCTATTTCTAATACCCGCATTTATAACAAAAGTAAAACCACATTATTTTCATTGTCTTCTCTATTTAAATAAAACTACGCTTCAATAAAGTTTATTGCACCACGCTGTATTGTAGCCCGGGATGTCCTAGATAAAAACAAAGCTGGAGTGAAGCTGATGACCTACATATTCTGATCCCAGATAAGGTCAATAGAGATATTAATAATAAAAGGCTAAGCTCCATTAGCCTTTTATCTCTCATTTCAAGTCATTTTTCTATTATCAAGAAGTTCGTCCGCATTACTGTCAAAGGGGCAAGACCCAAAAAGGTAGGTAATATTGCTAATTCTTTGGCTCCGCAATAGGTTAGTCCTTTGGTCGAATGAGGTGTCGATCACCCGCTTGGAAAAGTCCCGAAAAACAAACGAAGCAATAGTGCGATATGGGTAGGTACTTCAACGGCATAGTAGAATTTATATCAACAGAAATATCAAATTACATAAGAGCCTATTTTGTATACCATGTGTTAATGAAATAACCCAATACCTCGGACACCCCAACCGATTTTCATATTAAATTGATATGAAGTAATTATTGATTTTCATAAATCATAGTAAAATAATTTGTATATATTGTTGTCGCGCTACTTCTTACAGATTCGTAGGTCTATCGCCGCGCCGCTATCAAACGTTCGTTGACACGGCGGCATGCATAGGACAGTAGTGTACAGCGTCGTTAAAAAGTGTTAGATACGGCATGTCAAATAATTATTTTTTGAACCAAAACTACCTTTTGGAAGGGGCAACTAGATTCAATTCAATTTTTTTTTTCTTGTAATAACGTTCAAAAGTGCCTTATAATGGCCTAATTAAAATAAATGATTTGACTTTGACTTTGAAAAAAATAACCTATATTAAAAACTATTGTATTCGATTTTGCTGCCGATTCTAAACAAAACTAGTTTCAGATTTTGGGTTATTTCATTAACACATTATTTCATAAACAGTATGTTATTAAACGAAAGACGTACTTAAAAGAAGAGTAGGATTCACAAAAATAAAACCAACACTTAAAGTCCCCGTCACGAAAAGCTATAAAGGATTTGGGATTATTTGTTGTCGAATGAATTTACGTAGATTCATTCGACAACAAATAATCCCAAATTTAATCAACTCAAAGTAACGTCTAATAAGAAAGTAACGTTCAATTTCACTTGATCGGGTATATTATAGCTATATAAAGCGCTGTCGTTATGTTTTGTGGTACTGGAACGCGTCTGACACATGGTACGTTAACATTGGACAGGCATTTTGAAGTACGAGTAAGTTCACACTGACTCAGGGCCTGATCTGGCTATTCCGCCACTCCGGGCAAATTACTTTTGCCGCCCTTTTCACTAACACCATATTATATTATTTCATGAGCTTGCTATTCCGAAGATGGGATGATATATTTATTTATAAAGGCTTACCAACTAAGACACATACAGACAATCTTAACAATATAACAAGCAACAGTTAATGTATGCTCTTAAATTACAGGTAGGCACAACATTATTTTTTGACACTGTTCAAGCAAATATAATAATAACTAACTACGAACTATAGAAAAATTAGTATAAAATGCCGCGCCATTACTAGTAAGTAATAACGCAACATCTCATACCAATTTAATTTAATGCATGTCCAACCTCATATATTGCTTAGTTTGCAATATTATTATTATATGTGATATTGTTTTAATTATATAATATTGACATACGTTAATCTACTACGGATTCTGAACAAGTATACAAAAATTCATGACAGTATGTTTGACTTGGTGCAACCGCCCAGCACCCTCAATTTTCCGCCACTCATTTTTGCCGCTCTGAGCATTTGTCCGGCTGGCTCCCTCTTAGATTGGGCCCTGCACTGACGGAGTATTTGATCTTAGGGTTACGATCTTCACCTCCTTCTGCGAAGCTGTAATGCTAGCGAAGGAGGAGGCGGGCCGCGTGAGGGAGAGAACCACCTCACGCCCCAGCCGCCGCGGGAGACGCCCAGGGCGTCGGACGTCGCGAGGCGACATCCGGCCACCGTAGGCGCGGGCTTGCGGACGGCGAGTAATGGGTAGCTCGCCGTCCGATCAAGGACCAGGCCCGGGTCGACGGCGCGTTCTGTTCGCGCGCGCCTCAAAGAGCTGTCAGCACAGGGACGGGGCCCCCAACGGGGCCAACGCCTGCCGGGGTTGCGGGACGTCTTAACAGGATACCGTGGCCCCGGAACGTAAAGGGCAACAGAAGGAACAGGGTGGTTTTTTAGTCAGTAAAAGTCTGACAGTCCCTTCCGCCCCACCCAGGGCGGAAGGAGTCATTTGATGATTTTTACCACCTCAAAAAAAAAAAAAAAAAAAAAAAGGGTTACGATCTCCTGAATGTGTGTTTACTAGCTTCTCGTGACGGGGACTTTAGGTATGGGACTTTTCTAACAACGGAGTAAAAAACCTGCTCCATACATTTAGTCGAATTACGCAAACTAAAAATGCATGAATTTTGTCTTCGGTACCACCTACATACAGGCGTGAAAATTACGAGATGAACAAAAACGTGATTTTTTATGCTTGCCAAGGAAATAAGATCCCTAATCTGTCCCTGTACATTTTACTTTTAAACGTACTCCGTTTCACTTGTTGGATTCAGTATTTTGAACACGTGCGCTCCATCTGTAGGCGTCTTGTGGGAACTATCATGAACGTAAAACTCATTCATGACTTCTTACTCCTTCATTAACGAAACTTTCAGCACGAACGTAAGTCCTTATATCCAATATATTATTTAACAGGCAGTACATACAGCACCCTAGTTAAAAATTGAGACATAAAAACGACCCTAGCACAGTCAAGTAACAAAATAAAACGGTCACAGCTGTTAGAGCTCCGCCATTCATAAGATTTATGAATGAAACATCGTAACAGCGCCATGTGGGCCTTTCGGGAACTAAACAGGTCATTGACACGAGATATTCAGTTGTTAAGGTGTTGATAGCAGGAATTCTTAAATTTCTAATTTTTATGTTCTTTGCAAAGGGTAGATTTACGCCGTTTTATTTATTTATTCGTACGTTAAGCTTGATCTATTCCTGGCTTAGTTTGTAGTGAGATCAAAACACATTAACTCAGTATTTAAAACTACAGAAACTGAAGTCAGAACTACCTGTTAATAATCTGGAGCGACCCAATTAATGCTCTATTTACTCTTTGTTAAAGAACTTCTGACAATGCAGGTACCACTCAGAAAACTGTACAACAAACGGAATTAATTAAACTGCGTTTCTGGTTTATAGTACCAACTTTAATTAACCTTATTTTCCACCTGCTTCGAATTTTTTATAAAAATATAGTGTCCGGTCTCTTTATAAAATGAAAATATTCTGAGTAATTGGTTATTGGTATTGGTTTTTGAGACGTAATGGACTTTTATATGTTCTTCCGTTTACCTTGTTACAAATTGTGTATTATGGGAGTGATGCATTTTATTTATAGCAGAATTTATATAGGTTAATATTTAAAATCCTGTCAGGTTTTCTCTCGCGACTCGGGGTAAATAATATGGTATTTTTTTTTAAAGAAATACGGCACTTATTAATCTGTTGGCCCATTCAATTTACTGTCAATGATACTAAAAATATGTGTTCCTACTTATATCCAGGTAAAAGGTAAAAGGGATTTTCTTAAATCATAGACTCAAAAAGAACAAGAAAGTCTGTGTAATATCAAATACAAACCTAAACTTACTGCACTTTAATAAATAAGGTAATCACATTTGGAAAATAATATAAAATACAGCGATGTAGCAAAAATTTGGTGATTTTAGAAATTTCATGTATACTAACGCCATCTAGGAGACAAAGCTGGTAATGTTAGGAAACTCTGCGGACACGAAAGGTGAAAATGAAGCTTCGGTTGGTAAGGAACGTAGATTCAACTCGCGAATACAAAATATTTACAAATAATTCTGATTATATTATTACTATATTAAAATATTAAATTACTGACTTGTTAGTTAGGTTGTTGTGTTGTTAATTGTTGGTAGGTTTAGTTTGATTATGAACTAGTATTTTGCAGTTTTTACTCATTGAAAAGGACGCAAAACGCAAACTCAACCAAAAGATTTTCACTCACGCTGGGGGATGGCGTTTTATGAAGTTATCAAACCGTTGCTTTATAATTTGTTGTTGACAAGTTAGAAGATTTATGAAATACCTACCCATATATGTGTTATTTTTTTCTTACTACCGCCGAAATGTTAGAGGCTCGTAAGTCAGCAAGTTAGTATTTAGTGAAGTAAATATAAGTGACGTGGTTTTTTCTTATAATTGTACGATAGTAGATTTGAATTACGTTAAGGGTTGTACTTACGTGGACGTGCTCCCGTCGGCTTCTTCGCGTTAATGACCTCAAGTATGAGGATAACTAGCAGCAAAAGTGCTGTGGTTATCAGCTGTGAACAAAAACATTTTTTTAAAGATATCCAAGCATTAAAGAGGTATGTCTTACATTTATAGTTCTAATTAATGAAATGATGTATGGGCATTACCTTAAATGCAAATGAATAAATTCATATATATATTTTTTTTAATTATAATGAGTTGTTAAAAAACCGGAATAGCCATCACGGTATAATCGCACACTAGACAAGAAACGTCCAGGCAAAAGCTATACACGAAAAAAAATACCGCATAATTTTATAGACTGCTCTATTGTAAAAATCATAAGGTTGTTATTCCTTTGTAATTTTGCTCACAATGGTGTCGTATTTATATTTGTTCCCCATTTATTGTCCAGTTTTATGGGAGTTTGACGTTAGTTAGTACGGCCAGATGTACATCGTTTGTCGAAAACTATTGGCCCAAATAACAATGTAAATAAATTTCGGCGTAATTAAGTTTTTTTCTGATGAACATATTTAATTACGCCTTTGATATGATGCATACGACACTAAAAGAGAAATGTTGATATGTCTTTGATTTTATTTAGTACTAGCTTCAGCCCGCGACTTCGTCCGCGTCAAACTTTAGACCGCTGTTTCATCCTCTTAGGGGGGAGGGGGGGATTTTGGAAAATTATTTCTTAAAGGACGTCTACTAACTATAAAATATTACCATCCTGCCAATTTCATGTTTATACGTCGAGCGGTTTTCGATATTTCGTGATGAGTGAGTGGCCTTTCGCTTTTAAATATTCAGATTTTCGGAGGCCTGCTCAAATTAAGTAATTAAATAGTTTTAGTCCAATAGCAAAGGATGCCGACATTATTTTTTTGTTGTGTGCTTGATGTTACGTTCAATAATTTAGGAAGTTAAGTTTAATTAGCCAATATAAATAATAAAAACAATTGTTACTTTGCACTTCTGCGTGTTATTTTCAATACTGTTCGTCCGATGCATTGTGTTGGAATTTTTTTCAGTAGTTCAGCACAGCGCCGCCAATCCGCCTGGCTTTAAAAGAAAGAAGGAAATAATGACGGATCTTTTGTATTCAATTAATGCAACGATTAAAGAACAATAAACCCTACTTATTTAGCGAGCATCGAATATATTAAAATACTTGCTATTGTGAGTATGCAAAAAAATGTCGTTGGAAACATTCTAAAATACGAAGTATATGTTATTAGGTACCTAATGTAATAAAATAATAATAGCAGCCTATTATTGTCCCACTCCAAACCAAGGCCTCTTCTGAAGAGAAAAACGAGCACTGATCACCACGCTTGCTCAAGGCTGATTGGCGGTTTTAGACTTATATTAAATATTAGTGCTGGTTACAAGATAAATATACAGATTATACTTAGATATGAATTGAAATTGTCCTACTGGAACTTGGTGTCAAACCCACAACCTGTTCATGCATGGCATGGGAGGCGGGCGTCTTAATCACTGTACCATCGTGACAAGTCAAATTTTTTTTTTAGTTTTGTGCTAACACCGTCATGCAACTAGCACTCATTAAAGTTTGAGTAACTCTAAGAACATTTATACGTCCTACATCCTCCTACGAAGACCTCCTGCAGCTATGGCTAAAGCCGTTGACACACTAACATCAAAGCGCTGAACCTAATTAACCTCGCTTTTAATTTTATTTCTAGCAAACTACTACAAACATCTCATTTAGGTTTAGTAGGTATCTCACATGCACGCTTGTTGTGACCAATACTTTACTATGACTTAATTTTCTTAATTTGTTCTATTAATCACGTAAGAAGTTTTAAAGCTACATGTTTTTTTTTTTTCGTTTGTGCGATCCACAGAGTAAACAACTTTGATATCCGAGTTGGGACAACAGGCAACTCGAACTCAAAATTATCTTTCATATGATTTAAGAAAATTAGCAATTGCTGCAACTGTGAAATATTTTTTTTTAATAACTTGTCTGTTCTATTATCTAAAGTTTCTACGCCTGTAAGTGCAACGTAAAAAAACGATTTATTTTATGATTGGTTCTTGTTGAATTAACTTGCATGGTAACCTCTTTGAATTTGAGGAGGATACAAAACTGCACCTTGTATAATATTTCAATATGGATTGAAGTTGAATAAAGAATTGTTATAACAAGAATATTTTATCTTTTTAAAATTAATATTTTAAAGTTTTTATTGAATTGCCGGACCGAATTTGCTGTTGCTCTTAGTGTGTCACGCGCTTAGGAGACTAACTGAATTACAACTCAATTCAGCTTTTGCAGTTTAGAATAAACGCGGAAAGCTGAATGGATGCGTACGCATTCATACAACATCGGTGTATTATACGAACAAACGCTGAATTGAGCCGAATGAGTGTACTTCTTCCTTAATGTTATATCTGCTCAATTCGTACCATCTACTTTTGGAGACTGACTTTTGATTGAATATTCATCCACACTATTTAAATGACTCGTAATGGTCTACTTGAAATAAATAATTTGACTTTGACAGTGACTTTGACTTTGACTTTGGCTTTGGCTTTGGCTTTGACTTTGACTTTGAGTTCGTCTTTGACTTTGACTTACAGTCTTGTCATTATTAATATTGTATCTTAGTTTTCGTTTCGGTTCTAACTAACTGTACAGTTTCCGCAATCGTTGGTTAGTTTGAGATCTTGAAATGTGCAATTTTCGCTAAACCTGTTTTACCGATTAAGCGAACAAAGAGACAGTTACATAGAGTTAAGTACCTGGATATCTAAATGAATTAATGTTATTACGCTCTCAAGTAAATCTTCACTCGCGGAAATAATATCTTCCTAAATTGTTATTTCTGTAAAGTCCCGTAGCGACAAACACATAAGTTCTTCAAAGTCAAAGACAAATTATTTATTTCATTAAACCATTAAAAGGCACTTTTGAATGTCATATAAAATTTCAAATTCAAACGCAACTATAATTTATTCAATAGGTACGGTCAGCAACAAAAGTTGATTAACTATGTTGCTTTCAGGTAATTTATCTTGTGTTTTAATTTAAGTATGAAGATTCAAAAATCAAGTGTTAATCGATAATTAAAAAAGTGTTAATTGACTTTTGTTGCTGACCGTACCGATAGTCATCACTAACTACATAAAAAGTCTAGTCATCGTCATCAACAAACAGACCCGCCGCCTCTTCCCGTCGGCATAAATCGATGTTACATAACCAAAGGGTAATATACTTATATGTGCCTACAGCTCCGCTTACCCGTTTTTTGTGACATAGGTGTTCCTAATAAATCAATATTTGAAAACTTCAACATTATTCCTGTAACTACCTACAGCACTGCCTACCCCTTCTATAATAACAGGCGTGAAGCTACTATCAAGAATGAAAACTCCTAAAACTTTTGTTCCGGCCGAAAGTTTACGAAACTATCAAAAAAGACAAAGAACCATCTTTAAAAGCGCTAGATATTAAATATTTTTAAAATATTAAATTTTAAATTTTTTTTTTCCACCTCAAAGTAAAAAAAACAGACTTAATAAAACTTAAGTATGTAAGGTCATACTACAATTATAAGATCATTATACGAAATAATGAGTCTTATAAAACTTAAAAACCACATTATTTTATCAAAAAATCAGAGACCAGCCTTGTCCCGTTGGCATCAAGTGATGTTACAAAATGAAATATAGTCATATGTAACATCTCTGCTCACCCGTTTTTATAACACGAGTGTCACCAAATAAATCAATATATAAAATAAAAGCTTCAACATTATTCCCGTAAGTACCTACAGCACTGCCTACCCCTTCTATAATAGCAGGCGTGAAGCTACTGTCAAGATTGATAACCCTAAAAATTTTTGTTCCGGCCGAAAGTTTACGAAACTATCAAAAAAGACAAAGAACCAACTTTAAAAGCGCTAGGTTTACCCACGATTTTAAAACCTTTTACAAAAAAACCCAAAAAATATTAAATATTTTTTTTCCACCTCAAAGTAAAAAAAACAGACTTAATAAAACTTAAGTTTTAATATGTAAGGTCATACTACAATTATAAGATCATTATACGAAATAATGAGTCTTATAAAATTTAAAAACCACATTATTTTATCAAAAAATCACAGACCTGCTTTGTCCCGTCGGCACCAAGCGATGTTACTAAATGAAATATAGTCATATGTAACATCTCTGCTCACCCGTTTTTATAACACGAGGTTCACTAAATAAATCAATATATATAAAATAAAAACTTCAACATTATTCCACTAAGTACCTACAACACTGCCTACCCCTTCTATAATAGCAGGCGTGAAGCTACCCTCAAGAAAGATAACTCCAAAAATTTTTGTTGCGTCCGAAATTTTACGAAACCAAATTTGAAACTGCTAGGATTAACCACGATTTAAAAACCCAGGGACTTTTACAAAACCAGCATGAAAATACATATTTGTATGAACCTACACCTCTCCAACTCACTAATCAATAATAAAAAATAAAAGCTTCCACATTTTTCCAGTAAATACCTGCAACATAGCCTACCCTTTTTAATAAAGCAAGCGTGATACTTCTATCAGGAATAACGACCGCTACAATTTTTCTTGCTGCTAATTGTAAGCGAAACGTTCCAGGAAGGAGAACAAAGAACTAATAACCTACCTATATATGAAAAGACTACAATTTCCAAGGTTTTATAGAAAATCTTAAAAATATTTTTATAAAATGTTTTCAATCTCGAGGCTAAAGTCTTAGAAAGAAGCTTTAGAAACTAAAATTTAATTAGGTATTATGATTAGGCCAATTATGAGATCAAATCATTCTATGAAAACGATTGAAATCCACTTTACTTTTAAGTATCTATCTGAATTAATTAATAGTATAATGATAAAAGCTGCTAAGTTTTTCATTAAAATTATCAAATAACTTATTCTGCTCTGGGCGGAGCGGAAGGCCGCGCCAGCCTCTTGCTGACTAAAAACTCATCCGTGTTCCTCGAAATACCTACTAACTACTATTACTAAATTGACGAAGGAATTATCCGACCAACAGTCAAAGTCCGGTATGGTTAAGCCACTTTTTCAGTGTCCTAAGTCGTGAAAGACATTACAACAACTACGTTATTTTTAAAGAAACTAGGCATCATCTGAATTTTTCCCTCATCAAAAAGAAATTATCTTCGCGAAACGAAAATATCATTACGATTACAAACTTCTTAAGATCTAAGTCCAAAGTCCGAGCAACTATGGTTCTATAAGTAGGTATTTACTGAAAAAATCAAGTCATCATCAACGCAAGAATCATCTGTGTGGTCATTAACAAACAGCAGGCCCGCCGCCTCTTACCGTCGGCAACAATCGATTTTACATAACCATGTAGAAATATATGTGCCTACACCTTTGCTTACCCGTTTTTATGACATAGGCGTTCCCAATAAACCAATATTTAAAAGCTTCAACATTTTTCCAGTAAGTACCTACAACACTGCCTACCACCACTGGTAAAGCAGGCGTGATGCTACTATTACGAATGATAACTCCTAGAATTTTTTCTCCAGTAAAAATTTTGTGAAACTATCGGGAGAGACAAAGAACAAAAGTCGAGGAATTTTCAGAATATTCCAAAAATACTTTCTTAAAATCTTTCTAAACCATCGTCAATGCAAGAATAATGTCTGTGGTCATCAACAAACAGAAGGTCCTCCCCTCTCCTCATCTACGTACGATGTTACGTCACTAAGGTGGAATATAGTTAAATGTACCTTTACTTATGTAAAGACCTATCAGTTCTGATGACACAGTAGTCACCAAAATCAATATTTGAAAGCTTCAACATTTTCCAGTAAGTCAATACTGCCTACCGCCTCTGATAAAGCAGGCGTGATGCTACCATCAAGAATGATAACTTCTAGAATCTTTCATCCGGTCACTATCAGAAGAGAGATAAACAACAAAATGTCAAAGTGCAACGATTAGGTACCTACGATCTAAATTAACAAACTAAAATCATTTTTTCATTTTAAACTGACTTTTCCCCACACTAGGATTTTTTCCTCTATCGTGGGTGCGTTTACAAATATATGAACTTACATACGCTGACGGCCACAACCGGAGCAACTATCTAGGTCATACAAATGTTTGTTGCGGGAATCGAACCCGCGACCGGCAGCGCATCAGTTAACCACTGAGCCGATGCGCCAATCGTGTTGATTCCATCCCAAAGTTTAAAATTGGGACTTGAAAAATCTTAAGTATAATTACGTAATCCCATACTAATAATACTTTCATAAAATCTATTTCAGATCAAAGCCTAGTCATCGTGATCTCAAGAATCATATCTGTGGTCATCGACAAAAAGAAGGAAAGGACCGCCGCCTCTTCCCGTCGGCATCAATCGATGTCTCATAACCAAGGTAAAATATAGCAATATGTGCCTACACCTATAGGACTGGTAAGCAGAAGACCTACCAGTCCTTCATCTTTTTCCTGTACATCCTAGAACATTGCCTACCACCTCTGATCAAGCAGGCGTGAAGATACTATCAAGAATGATCTCCTAGATTTAATTTTACAGTCGAATATATACGCGAAACTATTGAAAATGTAAGTTTTGGAATTATCTACCATTTAAAAGTTTAAAGTTGAGCTTGATAATCTTTAGGTTTAATTATGTAAACCCCATACTACGACAATAAAGTATTGTGTTGTAAGTACCTACTAAGTATCTAAGTCGATGGTAAAAATCTAACTAACTTCCTAACAATAGTTTATATTTTGTCTTAAAAAACCGGATGAGGGAAGCCTCTTATTACCGTCCTTAAGTTTTTAAAGATATCCAATCAAGTACGCAGCTATTACAGAAGGCGAACGCTATTACAATGTTAACCCCGTGTAATAAGCTCAATGCCGAAATGCAACCTGAAGAATTTCCGACCATTTGGAAGTCCTACTGCTATATTTTTCTAATTCAAGAAAAGCTTAGCCCTTTCGGCGTCAATCAGTCTATTGTAAAAGTTCAAAGACAGGCGGCCCGCCGCCGCCGCCGCCGCCCTATCCAGGCAGCCCTAAGAATCGCAGACGTGATAACTTGGGTGCATTTATAGCGGATACGCCCAGTAAGAGAATTAAGGAATTATTTAATCGTCTTTATAATTAATTAAGTAGGTAATGCGATATCTACTCAATTTATTACAAGGACGTTAATTAACCCTTAGTTTTGGCCATCAAGTGATGAATAAATCATCAAATGAATTGGGAAAGAATTACCTATGTGAGCGCGTTTTCGAAATCAGTTGAATTTAGGTAGTTCTGTTTCTACGGTGTGAATAACCGTTTGTAAAAAGTCTAATCAAGTTATTTCAAGATTGACTTTTTCAGTTAATTTATTTCCGGGTACTTAGGATCCCTATCTGATATCTGCATTGCGAAGGCAATGTATGATTGGTACATATATGTATTTTAAAATGCCGTCAAAAAGATATCGATATAATCTGCTTCTGCGTCAGGAAAAATCTGGGAAAAAAAGCGCGAGAAAATAAAGCACAAAAAGCACGAATTTCTCTCGAAGAAGCTCGTTGCAGGCAAGTCGAATTTTTCTTCAGGAACAAAGACCTCGTATCACTGAGGATACGGAAAAAATCCTTCTGGTTAAATACGAAGAGTCCGGCTGCCAGCTAGAAGAAAAACTACAAAAACTACGAAATAATACGAACAATAAAAGCATTTTCCTCCAAGTCTCCCTTTTTCCATTCTCCATCATTTTTAAACTCCACGTACGCAAATAATAGGTGAAAATAACAAATAAACCTGGTTCACTTACCTTTGAAAACATCGAGTTGTTGGTAGCGGGACAGCGAAGGAAAACTCGTAACTTAGTTCGTGAGGAAAAACTTGGAAAAACTTTTAAACTGTAGTTTAAAAGCTTAAAAATTTACTTTACAGGGTTCAAAATGAGTAGGAAATTGAAGAAAAATTTGGAAAGGTAAGTAAGAAGGTAATAAGGAGGATAATTAGGTAGTTAAGTACTTAGATTCTCTAGGCCGGAGCGCGGTATGCCTCGCAGGACGCGGGCACCTCAAACTACGGTCGGGAAATAAGTGGCGGTGGCGGGCCGTGCGACGAGCTTTATAGCCCACCTGGGTTGGGGGTTGGGGGTCGCGGTGGAAGCTGCGCCGTAGGGTAGACCATTTCCCCTGCGCAGAATTTTGCACGATGTTCGTGCAAACCATGGCGACAGCAAGACGGATGACGACAGACAAGACAGACATAAAACAGTCAGTTTGATAATGACGAAATCCTTTGTGCAATATGTTACCATCAATAATAAAAGCATAACTTCATAGGAATTCACTCTTTCTAGAGCTTTTAAGCTACTTCCTACGCGGATAGAATGAAACAGCGATCCAACATTTGTGTTTCGCGGGCTTTACACCAGAAGTAAAAACTTGTTCCAAAGTTGCACAAAACTTACTTATCTACAATATTTATGCGTTTTACAGCATCTAATTAAAATATTATTAAAAAATGTGTAAGATAATAAGTAAGCTTCGCTTATTGCATTCACTGGTAGGTAGATAAGCAGATCATGAAGTTACAGACCTTACTTTTGAGGAGCTATTTTTGGAAGCTTGTTACAGCAACTGACGATCACCAAGCCAGGATAGCAGATCCTTAAGTTCCAAGGCCAGCATCAAAGTTATTGGCGACATAGGAACCAACTTTAAATTGCCCTAATAACGTCGACTTTATTGAGGTTGGTACCTCTAGTAACAATCCCTCGAAATGTGAATCGGGATAGCCAGTAAACAATCATGTAAAGTTTGCGTTTTGTATTTGGGAGATGATAGTATGATGGTCGTTTAGTTCGACTAGCGACATCTAGTTTTTATTTCTGTAAACGTAATGACAGGACAAATGATGGGTTGCCAACTGTAAAACTTACAAAGGATTAGTATTATTTTGAGCTTTATATGTGATCGTGTTTGAAGAATGACTACGTATATATTATGAACCAATATTTCCATTAATATATTGATTTGTGATTGTAATGCTCGTCTTTTTTAGCTTATAGAATAGAAATAAATGCATATTGAATACTAACTCATCATTTTGCAAAACAGTACCGTAATTTATTAAAATAATAATTTATCTTTGATACTACAAGAAATTTTGTCCTGAGACTTATTTTATTATTGATTTCAATTCAAATGGATAGACTTGTATTATAATTCTCCTTTCTATTCTTTATTAGTTATGTATTTAATATTTATATAGGAATATATAAATATGTATGTATGTATCAAGGGCGTAGCTACCGCCGTATCTGCCGTATCAATTATACGGGGCCCCCGACCCACGGGGGCCCCCAAGGTGCCTTATCAAAAATTTATAAAAACTTCTCAAAGAAGTTTCTAGAAAAAAAAACTAATAAAAAAATATTTAAGAACTTCTAAGGGACAGGAACGCCTGTCAGACCTGTCACTATTGCCCATAGAGGCAGAAACTTAAGAAAAACTAAAGTCATCATCAGCTATGATTGATTTATTTAATCAGTTTGCCGAAAAAAAGGCAAGGAGAGTTAATATTAAATTTGAATTGTTTTTAAAAATGTGACAGATAGATAATTATGATGAATAAATATTTCTTTTAATTTTATGCAAACATTTTATTCTTTTTTGAGAAATCTTTACCTCTCTTATGGGCCCCCGAACAATTTTTTATATGGGGCCCCGCCAAGGTACGCTACGCTTCTGGTATGTATGTATGTTTATTCTATGGTATTTTTATAGTAAATAATTATGTAGTATTTTAAGTGTTTTGTACATTTTATTTTATTTAGATAAATACTTTGTGTTTAATTTTTTCAAAGTAATTTAGCTGTTTAGCGCTCTTACATTAATTTGCACCTACCATGTTATCTCTTCACCACCTTTGGTTGACTGTTAGAGAAGCCTAAGGCATTAAGTGCGCCTTTGTACTTTTGTTGTATAAAGTTTAAATAAATAAATACATTCGAATAAACATAAAAAAATACCCTTGGCTGTCATATCGGGAATACTGACCTATGAAGATGGAGAGAGGAAGAGCTACTGATTTAGGAAGTCGCTGATTGTGGGAGACATGTTCTATCCCTGAAGTGCAAACCCATAGACATGTGCATTTTGCCTATCCTAACCTACGATGTTCAAACATAGGCCCCGCCTGAGTCTCAAAAGTCAAAACTCAAGGCGATTGAGTATGGCGTATTGGGTGATATGCTCAGCGACCAAATACGCCGGAACCTTACAAGGTAACTTTTATTACGCAATTTATTAATCATTATATTAACAACACAACATTAAACACCATAGTTTAAATTTGGTTGATTCTACAAGTTCAATAAAGAATCTAATATTTTAAAACATTTCAGAATATTATTATAGTACATACATAAATAAAATTATTATGTCGAATTATTTAGACGGTTTTTAGTACTTGAGGCTGGCAGCATCTAACTCATACGTCAACAACTCCGTCAACACCGTCAACACGACGTTAAAAAAAATGAAGTTGGGTGATTTTTATTAAATTAAAATTCGATCATAATTCAAGTTCTTGCTGATTTATAAATTACAATGTCACCAAAAATAGCACATAATACCTCTGAATACATCCGAGAGCATTCCATCTACAGTTTTGACTTGTAAACGTGTACAATATAATTCTTTCATCGGTAAGTAATGTGGACGAATTTTTATTATAAAAACGATCTGACCTTGGCATTAGATCAAGTGTAAAACAGCGGTTGATTTGATTGAGTACCGGTGAAACACCTTTGGCAACAGTAGTGGCCAACATCTTGCATCAAATAGCACGTTCCCATGTAGTTTTGTAACCCCGGGAGTTGACACCAATTTTTATTATTCGTGATAGTACCGGACGTGAGTGATAACAGCCGGTAATTTCTTTTCTATTATTTGCGCCCTCAAAAATCCTTCTAATTAATTTTGAACTAATCTTGTCTCTGTAATAGAACAGGTTTGTTATTTTTATTGTAAAAATCTGGCTGGAAGAGCTGTTCTACAGGGAATTTAAATTAATTTGAAAAAAGAAGTTATTTCTCTTCTTTATTATTAAATGAAGTGACCTGTGTTAGTTTTATAATCAAATCACAACAAAACAGCTGTTCAAATTAAAACTATGTTACTCATTATTTCAATGTATTTAATTAATTAATCTTTTATTAAAGTCAAGTAGATTCTCTTTTTAATAAGACTGAATACTTACTTATTTACATACTTAAACATCTAGAGTAATAATTTAATATTTTGGAGTAACCAATTACTAGTCAGTACATTCTAATTTATGTATTAATTAATTTCGTTGGTACGTATAGGTATATACTTATAAAACTGATGAAATCAGTCAAAGATAAGCCTTTTTTACATTCTCTTTGTTACTTTCACCTGTCCCAGTGTTGGTAGCTAATCAAATTTTGCAAGTTAAATTTGAACCGCTTCCCAATGTTTGTTTGAGCTGAAATCTTGCTTAAATGTACAATTTGCATGACAATGCAATATAATGATGTCACAGAGTTGGTCTGATGATGGAATTAGATAGTGGTCATATGAACCTAATCAAATCTTATAACTTCAATTTGATCCACTTCCCAATGTTAAATTGAGCTGGAATTTTTAATACATAAGCACATTACATAACAATGCTACACAACATTTTACCAATTTCATGTTTTTCTATTATAAATTCTGTTTTTTCTTTCAAGCTGTAAACCATATAATATTCAACATGGAAGGCACCCTTGTAAAAAGTTTTGCAAACATGCTCAGTACGATAACCATACTGTCATGTCTATTCCTAAAAGTACCACAGATTATGTACATGCGGGAGAAGGAGTCGGCTGAAGGGATCTTTATTCAAGCAATGCTTATGGAAGTTTTTGGGTAAGTTTATTAATTAGTATCTCTCGCAGTTGTTGTTATGTGGCCATTTTTCCACTGCGGGGCGAAGGCCTCCGTTCCCTCGTTCCATTTTTCCATGTTTACATACTGTATGGGGACTGAGAGCAAATCCTTTAAAAATATTGATGATTTTCCTTTTTTTTATGGGTTCATTATTCAAATAAATGAACATATAGCATCAATTGTGTGTCTGTTCGCTGTTAAAGCTAATTTGTTCCGAATCTAGTGAACAATTATGTTGTTTGGTACATTTATAAATTTCAGCGACCCAAACACTGTTTTGACACATAAACAAATGAATTTTGAACTTCTGGGTCACTTGGGGGTAAAAGAGAAAATGAAAAATCAGTGTAACTTTTTTTATACATTATAACTTACATGTATGACATATCAAATGAAAGGGCTTGTTGTAAGGGTCTCAATTTTTTTTTTTATGCCCGCAACTATTAATTTTTTTTAAAATACAGTATATATGAATACAGAAAAGCCTATAAGGTTGTGTGTTACATTTGTTTTGGAATGTATGTGAGAGTGATTTCCAACTACAATGTTTAATTGGTTCTTGGGATAATTAATACGATTACCCCAAGAACCAATCCATGAATCACGAAGTACCAGCATCTCCCGGAACTTCCTGATTCATGGACAAACTTGTTCATGTCCGGTTTTTAAATTTTATTCCATCTAACTTATTCTTATTCTACTTCTTTTTTATTTTATCATTGATACTTTGCATTTATCAACTGACCTGTTTTCTTTCCACTTGTTCATAATATAATAAACACATACTACACAAAGAAATACGATACCATTTTTTAGGATAGAATATTTTTTAAATAGAATGTGCTAAAAACAAATTTGAATACTAGAAAAAGAAATATGTAAAATAGTTATGCCATGCTTTGGCCTCGAGTTTACCCGTTACGCGGGGTCTGCTTTCCTAATTATGCCGCACCGTTTATTTCGGTCTCGTGCATCATCTTTCGTAAGTCCCATCTTCCTCAAGTCCTTTTGGACCTTTTTTAGGGTTCCGTACCGAGTGGTGTCAATTGGACCCTATTACTAAAGCCTCCGCTGTCCGTTCGTATGTCAACGGGCTGTATATCATGAACCGTACTAGCAAGATAGTTGAAATTTTCACGGAATGTGTGTATTTCTATTGCCGCTAAACCAACAAATAATAAAAATTAAAATGGAATAGGGTCCCCATACAAGAAACGTGTTCTTTTAAATATTTAATTATGGTACGGAACCCTTCAAGTGCGAGTCCGACTAGCACTTGCCAGTTTAAAAAAATATTTTAATACCATTACATATTAAAAATGGCTGTTTGGAAAATATAACTTTAAATAAGTAAAATAAATGTTGTTAAAGATGATATTGGAAAATAAAGTTTTTTTTACAACTTGCAATAACCCGCAGTTACACCTTAAGTTACGGTTTTGACAACTGCTCCGCTCCCGTGTATTGTAGCGTGATGTTTTATAGTTAAAAACTGATAAACGGGCTAACGCAAAAGGATTTCTTCAAATAGGGCCAGTAGTTCCTGAGATCAGCGCGTTCAAACAAACAAATTCTTCAGCTTTAACATTTAAGTATAATACATGTTATTCCTTGGCTAGTAAAATAAAAAAATAAAAACTTAATATAATCCAGTTTTGCGTCTCAAAACGTTAAGTTACAATCACTAGTAATGACAAAAACAAAAAAATATCTATAATCTATGGTTGCCTTTCAAATCACTAATCTTGACGGATTAGTGATTTCAGCACTATCTCTTCAAGATAATTCATTATTATCACTACATATGGGGTATAAGTATATATGTAGTCGCCATATTGTTAATTAAAATGATACGTTTATCTTTAGCACTAGACTGGAATACAATATATGAACTAGATAATGTATGTCTGTCATTCTTTTTAGGGTTCCGTACCTGAATAGTGCTAACGCGACCCTATTACTAAGCCTCCGCTGTCCGTCCGTTAGCGGACTGTAACTCATGAACCGTATAACTAGAGCAAGGGTCACCAATTTGTTTCGCTCGGGGTCCGTTTTAAGAAATGAAATGACCATCGCGGTCCTCACATTTTATAGATTTTTTTAATTAAACAAATTACGGAAATAACAAAGGTTTTTTTCCCACACCGCGACGATCAACGCTTTCGTGATCCGCGAACCTCTTCTAGCTTGTTGCTCGGTGTTCGCCCGGCCGTTTTCGAATTGACGTCAACAAAGATAATGCGGGGATTAATATTAAATTACTTATTCTGTAGTGCAAGTTGCTGTGTTCCTGCGGTCCGCACGAAATGGGTCGGCGATCCGCCATTTGGTGACCCCTGAGCTGAAATAGATAGCTGTATTTCTATTACCTACCGCTATACCATCAAACAATAAAAATTATTAAAAGTTTAAAATGAAAGGAAGAAAGATAATGAATAATCAATAAAAGAAATGCGTTCTTGGTATGTTGTATTAAAAATTGTACGGTGGTACGGAACCCTTCCTGTGCGAGTCCGACTCGCAATTGACCGGTTTTCTTTTTTTTTCATAATGTTTGTGATGTTAAAACTATTTCTCAAATATTTGTCATAGTGCATATAAGGCATAAATGCATGCCTTTGCATACTAACAATGATAACAATTTGTTTCATATGACACGTTTGCCAGTGATTAAAAGTCTTATCACTGATTAATTGTTTGTGAATGTGAGTTTATATGTGTAAAAGCAAGTACGATACAGCCGAAAATCATAGAGCAAAGCAGTTTAAAAAAGTTCTTCTATTTGAGATTTTGTCTATTTTTTAAATGTGTCTATCTGATCACACAAACCTGCCAGTGCAGTGGTAAAACTCGAAGGAGAAATGGTCGGGGAGGCAACTGCTTCGACGCGTTCAAACGTTGAAACCCCACCGTCTCTTTCAAAGCAGGTGGGCCTCCGAGGTCACGTGCTCCAGAATGAGACTCAATCCTCCCACCAAGGGTGACTTCAGGGAAGACGGTAGACCGGTGGTCATGTGTGCATAGTAAAGCTCAGGGGGGTCTGTAAGGGGTTCCCTACAGTCCCCATTGGTATGTGTCCCACCAGGCGTTGCACAGGGAGGGTTCTGGTGCAGTCTTTTAAGAGGAAACGGAACCCTCCTTATATGCAAATGGTGGACACCGCGGTGGTTGCCTCTGAAAACAGAAAAAAAGGAGCAGTAGTGTAGAACAGTAGTAAAAATAAGGCTGTCTCGTTGATCTAGTGGTCGCAAAGCGCGACTGCTGAGCGAATGAGGTGTTGGGTTCAATTCCGAGGTGGGGCAAAGTGTTATTAGGGTTTTTTTTATCAGTAATTTCTCAGCAGCCTCGTATTCTAGATTTGTGTCCGGTTGATGGCAATAGGCTCTCCCCCTATTACATGGGACTTCAACATAGCTCTCTGCCTTACCCTTCGAGGATTACAGACGTCACGTTACTTATGTAGTAAAAAAAATCTTTTCTCTTTCCAGATTCACAATAATGACACTATATAGTTACACGAATAACTACAGCGTTATGACGTATTTGGAGTATCCAATAATACTGCTACAAGTCTACGTGATGTTCTACTACGTTCTAAAGTATAAGAACATGTTAGCGTTGTCGGTGGTACCTATAACTGCTATATTGTACTCGGTGACGATCGCCGGATTTGTGACAGGCACTATCCCAAAGGGCATTCTTTCATACCTGGTGGTAAGTACTTTGATTTTTCTTACCTACTTTAAGACCAATATCCCAGGGCCCAGTGGCAAAGCTCGCTTGGGTGGCAACCGGGGCGGATAACTGTGGTGTCATCCCAAGAATAAAAACTTAAAATTAATAAACATCCGATTAACGTGAAGCACGTATTATTTAATTATTACAATACGTGTCTTTCATAATTAAAATATAATGTAGTAATAAAGTTAGTTACTAAATACAGAGTGGGTATCCAAACCACCCTCATGTATGTTCTTATTTTTTTTGCACTGTCGGGTGTCACCCCCAGGTGGTGGCACCCGGGGCTAACTACCCCCTACTCCCCCCCTCCCAGCGATGCCACTGCAAGGGCCTACGGCATTTTAGCATGGCTATGAGATTTGTAGAGGTGGAATACCCAAAAAAAAATCATTCATACAAACTCTGTCCTGACAATTACGCCATGTCGGTTACATAATATAAAACAAATATCTGTAAATATAAAAATCTCGCGTCACGATGTTTGTCCGGGATAAAGTCCAGAACTATTTAACCTTAACTTGGTCAAATTTAATAGATAGTTAATATATGATAGATAATTTAATAGATAGAGAATAGTTTTTATCTCCATTATTGACCTCAATATTTTTTATTGCAAGTTAGACGTATTAGAACTATTGAGCCACAGCAATACGTGTCTGGGTAAGTTAATATATAAATATGAATATAATATTAGCTTTTGCCCGTGATTTTGCGTAAATATCGGACCCCCGTTGAATTCCCTTAGAGGTGAATGGAAAAACCGTTTATAGCGGATACGTCCTCTAACTACACGGTTACTTTTAGGTCGTCCTGGAATCGAAACCCATAAACTCGATCATCAAACTCAAAACGATTGGGATCATTTTTTTTCAAAAAGTAACAATAAAAATAATCAGCTGTTCAGTACATTTATGTTCGTCTAACTCGTCAAAATGTATTAAACAGCTGATTTTTTTTTATTGTTACTTTTTGAAAAAAATGGTCCCAATCGTTCTGAGTTTGATGATCGAGTTTATGGCTTTCGGTTCCAGGACGACCAAAAAGTAACCGTGTAAGTATAATCTACCTCCCTGCCAAATTTAATCTTTATACGTCAAGCGGTTTTAGATATTTATAGATATAGGTACATAGATGTTTTACAGGAAATAGTTTGATTCTTTATTGCCAGACACACTTCGTTGGCCATAATTAGCCAGACCCGTCGCGGCGCGATGACAGTTTGGTTAAAATAATGGTATGCAATACAAAAACAGCTACAATTTGTTTATACAATTTAGTTTACTTTAAAAAGTGTACAATCAACATGACTGACGTTGCAATTTCCAATTACAACCATTATTTTCATATGCAAATGCTTGCCCCAGCATTATACTTAGTTATGTGAATACGTTTAGTTATCATATTATCACACAACTTTTGAAAAATTGTAATCAGACTAGTATTTCCATATTGTATCTCTCACTAACAAACAAAAAACGCAATAAATATAAAATACTAGTTGCTCCATCCGACTTCGTGGTTTTTTTATCTGTGTTAAATGTAATATTCTGTATGTATACATATGTGTGTAATATTGTTTCGTGCGGGAATCAAACCCGTAACACGTGGAGTAACACAACTACTGCGCAAAAATAGGTCAATCAATTGGCAATGGTGTTGTTACGCTCATAAACCCGTAATTCCTTTAGATCAATTATGTAATTAATTAACGATATCAATTAATAGTCTGCTATACTATTTGGTACCAGTCCAAAAAGACGTTAAAGTACTTTTCTATCGTTTGAAATCTAAATATAACCTATAAATAATCTATATCTATACAAATAAACAAAATTGAAGTGTCTGTTTGTAATATTAACTTAACCGCTTTTTACTACATGCATATGAATGTATATACGGTATAATTTTTGTTGGTCTGTTTGTTTGTTCCGATTAATCTCTGGAACGGCTAGACCGATTTTGACGGGACTTTCACTGGCAGATAGCTAATGTAATAAGGGGTAACTTAGGCGTACTTTTATTTTAGAAAAATTATTAGGGTACCACGCAAAAATTTAAACTACGCAGTAAACCGACATTTACGCGGATGAAGTCGCGGGTATAAGCTAGTCTACACTATCTACACTAATATTATAAAGAGGAAAGATTTGTATTTTTGTGTGTATGTATGTTTGTAATGAATAAACTCAAAAACTACTGATCCAATTTCAAATATTTTTTCCACCATTAGAAAGCTACATTCGCCCTGAGTAACATAGGCTATATTATGTTTTCAAAAAAGTTATAATTATACGAAAATATAATTACGCTTAGATAATTATACATTGCACCCGTGCGAGGCCGGGGCGGGTCGCTAGTTACGAATAAAAGAAAGAAATACTCCGTACAGGTCCTCGTAATCATCACCAGTTAGCAAAATTTGAGGTTCGCCTTAAAAATAAATTCAGGTCGGTACTGTAAGTAGATGGTCCGAAACTGTCTGTGCACTGCAAATAAAATGACGTCCACACGTGGTCGAATGTGTTATCTTTCCGCGCGGATTTAATTTTCAATTGTTACATTTTTAACCCTCAATTTCCATTTTGATTGCCTGCGGGCGTACTATTGAGAGTGACCGGTAATTTGAAGATAACGAGAATTCCATTAACGATTTTCCTGAAAATAAATTAACACTTACACGTGTAGGCCGAATTTTGAGTGCATTACGTTTCGAGAAACGTAAAAGTACCTATTTTTATTTGGTTGCACAAGCTGTTTGCTATCTATCATTAATTTTTGTCCGACCGATGAAATATTGGTTAAGAGCAATCACATTGTTGTACTTATGTGAGCTAGCTGGACTAGCATTTTATATCTTCTATGTGTAGTATAAAGGGTGAAAAAACATTTAATGAAGTCAATTCAATCAATCTGCCTAGCCATTTATACCTACTATGTTAGGGTCGGCTTCCGGCTTCTAACCGGTTGCAGCTGAATACCAGTATTTTACATGGAGCGACTGCCTATCTGACCTCCACAACCTAGTAACTGGGCAATACGATACCCCAGACTGGTTCGGACTAATGATTACCAGTAGCGACTGTCAAAGATCCACATATGACAGCCGGGACCAACGACTTAGCGTGCTTTCAAAGGCACGGAGGAGTCTCGATGTGTAAAGATGGTCACCAATCCACAGAGTAAGGACGAGTTAACCTGATGGATCGACCCGTGCGTCTGTTATTACTTAGCCACGAGCTCCTCCTAATAACTACTACGAACAGTGTTTCGTCATAACTAGTCAAATGATAAAAGAAAATAAGGGCAAGTGTGTCGTTTAATTGACGGAAACAATGTAAAGTGTCAACACACTGTCACCATTTCTGAACTCCAATTGCATATTATTACAGTTCGCATCGGTAGTTGCACTCAATTAGGAGTTCGAGCGTTCCAGTCGGCAGTCAATGCCTTGATTACAATATGCTAACGAGTTGTCAATAACGTGCACTTGTCTCGTGGAATTGGATACTTTACATTGTTATCGCGAAGAGTTGAACACAATAAGACAATGTCTCTTCAAGACCTTTGACTTTGTCAATTTATGCCATGAAATTACACAATGGTTTTGATTGGCTGACGGCCTCGTTTAGGGAGTAAGCAAGCAAGTTTTCTATATCTTGGAATGCTAGTTTACACAACAAATAGAGTGACGCGCCTCATTCACTGGCCCAAGCCAGTGAATGAGGCGTCCGCCTCTAATGCATGCATGAGAGGCGGGCGCCTCATTCGCTAGCAGATTTGAACCCACAAACTCATGAGTTTGTGGGTTCAAATCCGGGCAAGTACATACCAATGTGACTTTTTCAATTCATATGAACTTTCTAAAGTTTATCTTAGAGACAAGTTCCGCGCCTCGGAAAGCACGTTAAGCCATTGTCATACTTAGATATTTGACAGTCGTTACGGGTCGTCAGAAGACCGAAAGTCTGACAACCAGTCTTACCAAGGGGTGTCGTATTACATAGTTACTGGGTTGTGGATGTCAGATAGGTAGTCGCTCCATGTAAAATACTGGTATTCAGCTGCATCCAGTTAGACTGGAAGCCGGCCGAAAGGGTAAAGGGTTTCATAATCCATTAAGATACTCGTAAGATAAGATTTATTTGCTCAAACATGTGTATATACGTACATACAACAGTAATATGTACATGCAAGATAACATAAAGAAAATTGGTTCAGACATGTTTGCCACAAATGAGTGCAAATGTTTTGAATAACAATTTTTATATCCTACAAAAATACATGACTTAATCTATGACTGCACAATTATGAGTACATTGCTACATAAAAATGAAAATAGTGTGAAATCGACAAAGTATATAGAACGATGAATAATGCTGAATTGAAAACTATAGAATAACCTATTGTTACGTTACTGTAGTTTTGGATTTTCATTTATTTATTTGTTTATTTAGACTTTATGCAACAAAAAGGTACAAAGGACTTAATGCCTTAATTTTTGATACGCAATAGCACTGCCGGTGCATAAAATTAAACGTGCTATTATACTTGAACCTGCCGGCTTGTTAGCATTGGACGGGAGAGGAGGTGATGCGATGCTGATCGAGTACCGGGGTTTCGAATTGTCGACATCCTTTAGAGCAGAGCTGTATAAAGTAAGGCCCTCATGCCGCTTGCGGCCTGTGGCTCATATTTGCGCGGCATATCTTTGATCAAACGCAAATACGAAAATTTTCCTTTTGTTATTTTTTTTTTTACATTATTTAATTTGAATGGCATCCCAAGTAATGAAATATTTGTTCGTGTGATAACAACAACTTACCCTGTTCCTCCTACTTTTAAATAGATAGGTACATATGAGTCAACATAAGCTTACCTACTTCCGCCACTTTAAAACAATTATGTCACAAAATATCTGAGGACATTAAAATTTTAATCTAATACTAATTTTGTCTTCGTATGACATTTCCAGCCACTCTGCACTCCACTCAGCGGTTTCGCGAAGATTACCTACATCTACGGAATCGTCAGCGAGGAGAATGCTGACGCTATATCGCTGACCACGTGGGTGATTTCCGTGGGTACTAACTTAGGTGAGAATTACTCATTTTTATTTATTTACTTAAACTTTATGCAACAAAAGTACAAAGGCAGACTTAATGCCATAGGCATTCTAACAGTCAACCGAAACCGATTTTTACTAACACCTCTTGTAGTGTAATGTCGTGATGGCCAAGCATAAGGCGCCTGTATCTCATACATTCAAATTCAATGAATTTTAATGCACATGTACTTTCTAAGTTTATCTTGGACATTACTGGCATCGATGAAGGAAAGCATCGTGAGGAAACCTAGAGTTTAACTCAATATAAAGTTTAGACGACACGTTTGGCGCATTGGCTATACGATGAGCTGCTAAGCTGCGTGTCGCGGGTTAGATTCCTGCACGGAACAAATATTTGTATGACCTACAGGTAGTTCATCCGGGTGTGTGAGTTTATGTTTGCAAATGCACTCACGATACACCAGAAATTCCTGGTGTTGGGCAACGTTTTATTACCTAATAAAAAATTAAATGAAAATCTTAAATATTGCGAATAAGAATATGGTCCAAGGTCACAAAAATCAGTCTATTGCAAATATTTCGTAAAATATTGGTTCATTGTACTGCTTAAAATGCACTAAAAGGTGTTCCACGTATTCTACGTCAGACCAATTACTTCTCTAAAATACTCTAGATAAGGCTGAAAATTATCAGGAAAAGCGTAAAACCCTATTTACCTAATAAAGCGGTGTATGCTAATAAAATAATGTTATCATGCACAAGAAAGTCGTTAAACACTACGCGGTAATTTTAACGACTACCCACTACTACTACTAATACATAAAGACATAACATCACGCCTGTAATCCCTGAAGGGTTTGGCAGAAGTGGCCATATTTCGCCAGTTATGTTACACACAACTAAATAATTAATGAAAAAAAAACCGACCAATCGGACAATATTTAAAACTGCATACAAGAAAAGATGTTTCTAGTATGGCCCCCTATATATATATATATTTTTTTACTTTAGTTAATATATTATTTATTGTTATAGCGACAATAGAAATTAATACACACTCTGTGACATTTTAACTATCTTTTATTGTTCATGAGATACAGCCTGCTGACAAACACACGGACGGACTGACGAGGACGACGGAGGCTTTGTAATAAGGTCCTGTTGGCATTGATACCCTTCGCCCCCCTAACCCTGAAAAGGTACTTGTAGTTGTCGAAGGTCGTTTCGAATACGATTTAATTCGAAACCGTACCTATGTTTTCTTCTTTTTTAACCATTCATATTTATGGTTATCATTTCTTTAACCTCTACATAAACCTTAACCGTCACATATATGTAAGACAGCAAAAAAGAAGAGTCATCGCTCATAATAACACAGCTCCGGCACAGCAAAGAATTTTCTATTCAAGTTAAGACTTTATATCATGTTTAGTAAAGTATCTTTTCTAATGACAAGATAAAAAAGTGACAGCTCGCGGGCGGCGCTCTGGCAGCTAACCGTTAGATTTTTCGAGCCAATGTCGGCCGTGCTTATTTATGCCTTGTCGGAGTTGTGTTGATAAAACGATTACCTTAAGATTCTTACTAATTTGTTTCATTGTTACCGTTTCAGCACGCATATTCACCATCTACGTGGACTCCGGAGACAAGAAGCTCATGCTGAACTTCCTGATATCGACGATCCTCAGCTCAGCGGTATTGGGTACTGCCTTGTACTATAAGAAGTCCAGTCGCTCCTGTTCATACAGGCCGCAACACACGCGCGCCCGAAAATATTCCTACAGCCGAAGACGTAGCCACAACCATTCCGATTAGTTTCGCTTATTTATTGTAGTTAGGGGTAGAGATAAAACACCAATAACATGGTGAGACCCTCCAGAAATTCAAAACGTGTGAAAGTAGTTTAAAGACTCCCTAAAGACCCCCCAAAGGCACCCGAAACAAAAACAACATCAGCGATTTGTTGCTAGACTAGCGGCGTCATTAATCACTCATTATTTCTAGTATGACGCCGCACTGACATATTCTATGAAAATGACTAGTGCGTTGTCTTGCGCAGTCAGCTATGATTAGTTGAAGAACTTTGCCGGCCTGCTACTGAAGACGATTACTTACAACTATTTCATACGAATGTGACTACGCACATTGAAATAGTAAAATGGAGGGGCGCGCCATGTTATAGTAGTTTATCTATACATGTATGCATATGCCATCCGAGGAATTTAAAACGCGTTAAGAATCGTAGGAGTCTTGCTAAGTAGCACAACACCCATGGTACAATATTTTCATGTGCCCGCAAGCGGGTGAGTGTTTAATTTATTCAAAAGCGCGGCGTGAAAAGGCCGCAATTGGGTATTTGACACCATTAACCAATGATTATAAGAATTAAAAAATAATTTTACTTTAGCCCTGAAAATCCGATTTTCAACTAATTGTAAAATTAGATTTTTAGTTGCTTTGAAATCAATCGAGTTTGCTAAAGAGTGATCTCACAGTTTATTATTATTATTGCCATACACAATCAAAGTCTAAGTCAAATCATTTTTTTTCAATTAGGCTTTTCAAAGACACTTTTGAACGTCATACACAAGAATAAAAAAGAATTTAATCTACCAAAAGGTCGTTTCGTATGGAGAAGAATCAGCAAGAGAGTCCAAACTCCTGTATATTTGTTTGCAACGTACCTTGCATAAAATCTACTGTATCAAATATGCAAAAAACTATTTCAAATTAAGGATTGGGATTTTGAAAAAAAAATGTTATTTTTTTTTTATGTATTTTAACTTTTTAATATTATATACTTTTTTAATGCAAAAAACTTAATATATATTTTTTTCAATTAATTACATTTAAAATTTACAAAAATTTTAAGGTAATTACGTGACTATAACGCGCCATGATTGAGCACCATAGTTGTGACGTCATAATGTTATAGCCGCCCGATGACGTAATCCGACACCCGTCACCCGGCAAACTAACATTATGACGTCACACGTGCTCGGGTTTGTTCGGGAGCTGTCGGCGTGCCGTAGGTACTGGATTCAAAAATAAATTTTTACTTTAACATTTGAATTATTGCGAAAAAAAAAGAATTCAAAAACCCAACTAACCCAATTTTCGTTACTTTGAATCTATAGGGAAATCACATTTTGACGGTTCATAAAAAGTAAGTCAATTGATTGGTGGTGTCAAGAACCCAATTTGTGCGTCTTTTAATAAAAAATATGGTGAAGCCGCCGTTGGAATCTAAATTTAGCAATAAAAAAGTATAGTTAAATTAGCGTAAATTTTTGTTTCGGAGTTTGAGAGAATATATTTGAAAAAAAAAAACTGTTAGTAGTTCTTACAACTTTTTCCATAACCACGATGGGCACCTGTAACAAAATATAGGCACATTTTAAACTATTTAGAAAGAGAAATAGTATAGGATTTGCAAAATTTGAACTTTTCAATTACTCGTTATACTTATAATATGTACCTACTACTTAGAGTAAGTCTTTAAAAAAAAAAGACGCTTTGCTCTTCTAGTTCGGCCTTACTAAACTTCTAGCAAAATATAAGATTTCGTAATTTAAAAAATAGTCTGATAAATTATATTTAGAACGAAACGATGTTTAAATATCATTACAAAATGTATCCGGCCGTAATTACTAAGCAAATCTTTTAAAAATCTATCTTTGTTATACAACAATTTTTGTCAATATTATAAATATCTCCTTACACATTTTAGGCGATTAACACACGGCACCGCGCACAGCCGCGGTAGGCGGTGAAGCGGCAATTATCACACGTACACCGCTTGACCGCGCGGTGTACGTGTGATTGGCAACGACGGATTTCATAGAGACCAATGCGACATGAGATCCGCTTAACCGCCTACCGCGGCGGTACGCGGTGTTAATCGCCTTACAGTTTGGTAGAAATGCTTGTAGCTTCTTTTGGCTGTGGCTAAGTAGTATGAGACTTATACAAGCGACGCCTAGTTAGTTAATGCCTAAGCTAAGACCAGATTAACTTAGGCACCTCGCGCACTAGACGGCCACCACCAACGTACGTAGTGGTACGTTGCGACCACTGGTCGTGCGCGAGGTTCCTAAGGGTGCATTCCACTATGTCGTGATAACAGATTATCGTAACGTTTAAAACGTCGTGGCTTTTGTATTTTAATGGCGTTGTTCACATATAGGACGACACGATATACTGTCGCCCACCATTTTTTTGCAGTGACGAAATATTGTGAAAACTATGGAAATTGCTAGCACGACAGTCGTAAAACGATAGAAAAACGTCACGACTTATTGTGACGGCAAATCGTGTGTCATTGCTGCTAGTTTCTATTACAGGCACAATAAAAATTACGTCACCGTATAATGGGAACAGCTAGTTTCGACAAACGTCCTATGATAAAATATTTCAACGACACAGTGACGATAAACAGTTCATATAATAGGAACAGCTAGAGACGACAGTCTTCTAACGATGAATTAACCGTCACGACATAGTGGGAACGCGCCCTTAAGCATTACCTAACTAGGTAACTTAGCAACGATTTCACTTCTACTATTCGTTCCTAACTTAAACGTTTTACTTCCTTACTACTTAGACTACTTCCCACTACATGAGTAAACGTACTTTTAGCAATATTAATGCCTAACTTCTGCCCGCGACGTCGTTCGCGTGGTTTTTTTAACTCGCGTTTAGTTACTGCTTCCATGGGTTGTGGCGTGATATGATTTAGCCTATACTATTCCTCATTAATCTAGATATCATATACAAATAGAAAATTTCCAAATGATCTGGTGGTTCCAGAGATTAGCGCGATCAAACAAACAAAACAATCTGTTCGGCTTTATTACTAGTATAG
Source organism: Hoplodrina ambigua (assembly GCA_949774945.1). NCBI lineage: Eukaryota > Metazoa > Arthropoda > Insecta > Lepidoptera > Noctuidae > Hoplodrina > Hoplodrina ambigua. Next base: position 6,371,852 of record OX458963.1, read on the forward strand.
ATAATGACTGCCCCGTCAATTCTAGCTGGGGCCACATTGTAAATGATGAAATATTATTCAGCTTTATGCAATTTTCGGACGAAATTGTTAAAGGGAAACGTACAAAGTAACTATCGTTCTTAGAGCACTTTAAGAATTAACGTAGAAATAAAATCGTAATTTAATAGTGAGAAATAGTTTTTAATTCAAATTAGAAATGCCATATTTATGTTAGGTCTCATTATACTTTTTGCTTGGTTGTCGCATACGTCGTCGAACGTACACATTGTTCAAATGTTTATTAAACTTTAAATTGTAGAAGACTTCTAGTTGATTAAGAAATTGTTGTGAAAATATATTTTTCTAACTCTGCGGACAGAAAACCGTATTTTGAACTTAAGCCTTGGTAGCGCATTTCACGCTTAATGGTCAGAGCAAGCGAAGCAATAATATTGTAGAGCAGTTTTCATTAAATTAATTAATTGATAATTAGTAAAGAAGTCAGAAATTATGCAATTATCAACTGTATTTCTGTAGTATTTTAGTATATGATCAACTAACTTCTGTTCGCGAATTCGTCTGCAAAGACATTACAATTAATGCAGAGATCAAATATGTTCATGGGAACACAAAATAGGATCAAACATATTACATATGTTAAGCTAGATCAATATACAGGGTAATTGAAAATATACCCGAAACCTTAAAAGGGGTCATTGTACTCATCATTACGAACAACTTTTACTGTGGGACAAACCCAAAAATGATGAAAAAAAAAACAGCTGTTCCCTACAAAAATGCTACGTATAACAAGATCGTAATGTATGGATCAGGTGATTTTTTTTCATGATTTCAGGGTTGGTCCCATAGTAAAAGTTGTTCATAAAAATGAGTAAAATGACCCCTTTTAAGGTTTCGGGTATATTTTCAATTACCCTGTATATACGGAGTTAAAAAAGACACGTCGCATAACCGTTGACTACGAATAATGCTTATCAAACTAAAATCAGTAACATAGTTTAAAATTACTGTTGGATAATGACCTTTATTTTTACAGTGAAAGATCACGTTTTTGGTAGCGCCTAATGTAACGCAAACACAGCATCGTACATGCAACAGTTCATGAGTCGTTTTTTTTTTTTACGAAGACATGTTTAAAATCTTACAACTAAACTTTAAATACCCCAATCCCTGAACTGTTGCATGCAACCCTTTTTGTGTGTGTTACATTGCGCGCTACAATAGACAGTGATTTATCACAACAAAAATGTTAAGCCGGGTACTCATTAGCGAGCTGTAACCGTAACTTATGTGATACAGTAACGAGGTTCTAGTGTGTACGCAATGAGTACGTTGTAAACGTCGGGTCGCTGCAAGGCGCACGCGTACCGCTCGCAGCAGGTTTGCGAACCACGTACACACTATGTTTTTTGGTTACAGTACATGCAACGGTTACAGTTACAGCTTGCTAATGAGCACACAGCTTTAGTTGTTACCCAGTAAAAAAATGTTGCTTAGTTTAGGCAGAATGCGTAGTATGAAATCTGGTCTAGCATATTTTGTTCTGCTTGGACTGACCTTGACGCTTGTTATTGTACTATGGAGACGAAGCAAGCATATCGCGTGTTGACTCATGCCTGTTTTTCTTTATTTACGGATGGCAATAATCTCTGTTTTTGGTACTACCAAGTTATAGCGTTATAATAACTGTTGCATAGAATTGCGTACTATTTGAATTATATTATTACTCTTCAACGGAAAATAATTAAGGAATTCACAAAATAGTAACTCATCAAACCATATACTGCCTTATGTGTATCTCATGTACATTTAGTTTCAAATTATATTAAAATCTTCTTACCTCTTATGAGAAGCTATAAAATATGCAATTTTTTTTGTAAATTAATTATTTAATTTTAATTAATTTAGCATGATGCATTGATCCCAAGTAACAAGGTCAGGAAGATGGTAATGATGAATTAATGTATCAAATTATATTGTTATGTTATAGATTTGTTTAGCTCGAGTTGTTATATGAAATGTAAGGCTAGTTATGAATATACTCACTGGCTACTAAGGACAGTGCAAGGCAAGGGAATTAAAAACAAATGCGACTCGCGAATCACATTGTGATAAAATTTAGTTAGGCTAGATGCCTTGGTAAAGACTATAGTAGCCGGCAATCATTTTGAAGTGACGTGAAAAACGTATTGGGCGTAGGTGAGCGTTTCTATTTAAGTCTGAGATGGGGGAGAGTGGGGGGCTGCGCAGTCGGCGCCGTTGCCTGTCAAGATATTTGCTGGCTTTACTACTTTAGAAATCTTGCTTTTTTAAGCCAAGTACAGATGATAGAATATCGTATTATTAGGTCTTGCCTTGCCAGTCTTGCCACACCAGTGGGTAATTATATTCCTGAAATATTTGATATTTATTAAAATTAATTATAGTAGTTTTATGTCTATGAGCTATTTAAAGTCTATCTTTATTCTAGTCACAGATGCAATTGGCTTTGAGAAATATATTGTCAAATTATCATGTAAAAAAATATGTAATACATTCATCTAGTTATTTTAATATTATTAGACATTTTGTGGTATTTTTTGTACCATTTTGAATAATTATTTTATGTTATTTTATTTATACACTTTTGACTCATTTTTAATATTACTCAAATAACTATTTAAACTAATAAATACGTATGTGCGGTTAGTATATAATTTCCACATACTAAAAATGTTGCGGTTCGCTGCCGATGCGGGCGCAGCCAAATATCGCTTTATGAGTTGTTTGCCTTTGGGAAAATTCTCACCTATAATAATGAACGACATCAAGCTTTTATACGCACTTCACAAAAATAGTTGCTATGTACAGGAAGTAACCTTACAAGAACTCTGCCTTAGAAAATTGTGCGTTAATCTAATTGGAATAACATTTACACATCAGCGATCGACTGTTAATGGTCATCAATCAATATGGCAGTACCTCACCGACACAGCAACGGCAACTAAAAATCCAACCGTTAGCTGCCAGCGCGCCGCCCGCGACCCGTTATCTTTTTTATCGTGTTAAGTTATTTTGACGCACACGATTGAAAGCGTTAACTTGAATGGCAAATTATTTGCTGTGTCGACCCGTGTTTTTATAACTTTATCGCTCTTTCATGTACCGATGGTTTATCTGACGATTGCTGTCATCGATCGACTTCGTTTGGTTGTGGCTGGATGGGATACCAATTAGTCGCGAGCAGAGAATTATCCGCTCCGTTTGAATACCACTTTGCTTTTTACTACTTAATATAAAATAGTAATTTTAAACAACAATTATTATAACCGTGACGGATTTACCTCCAGCCGTGTTTTACTAATTGTAAAATGTTTTATCGATTAAGTAAACATCGCCAACATAAATTATTTTTCAACATTTGGTACAAAATTTAGAGAAACTTCCCATAAAGGTTGTCATTGTTGCGCAATTGTTTGCTTGAATTTAGCAATAAAAGACAAACCCATCTTCATTATTTTTCGTGCATACCTATTATCTATTTAGTTACTACGAGTATTTATATCAAGACGTTTTATATTAGGTACTATAGCATAATAATTTTGAAACATAAAATGTATTTATTTTTTACAAAGTATTTAGTGCCATTTATTTTTATAAAAACAAATTTTATCATGTAAAATAGAGTAAGTGCCAAATGATGGTCGTATCCGTTATAATTTATATTCCAATTATGACACTGATGTTATTTAAATAAATGATATATAGAACAACACATTTTTTAATTATTATTTTTCCTTTATTAGGTAGGTACTAAAATAAGTTCTTCTATTGCCCTTTTCTTATCCATGGGCTGCATAAAACAACCTGGACATACGTGCCATTGACTACGCCATATATTACAAGTTTCCTGAAGCGGCTCTCCCTATGGGTACCCATGAACACCGGTACAAACATTTTCTTTTTATGTAACTGGTAAATAGGTAATACTTTGGCCCATTTGGCCTTTCTTAAAATTAGATTCTGTTAACTATTAATAGCATAATAACAGTAACGAAGAATCGTTAGAAAAGTTACTTCATATCAGTAAACAGACTTCAAGGATTAAAAAATCTGTTTAATTGTTTGTTAATTAAAAGTAGGTAATATTTTATCATTATTTTTTTAAAGCAAATACGGGTGATCACCTTTTTCCCTCAAACGCAGCTGTCACCTTGTCAACTGCATATGGTTTTAACTACTCACCAAAGACTAATATAGTTTATTATATGCGTCAAAAGTGTATTAAAAAGGTTACTCTTAAACTTAATACTCCTGAACTTCTAATCTTAACAAAAACAATCTCTCAAAACAGTAGGAAAGGGCAAAAGTGCCTCTGCCGCCCATTTCACCTCAAACGTTCGAAGTTATGGCGGGCAAATCAAGCTCCCCCATTGGTCGATGTAATAACATTCGCGTCGTACAATAAATTGTCGAGCGTTCCATTCCCCCGTCGCGCCATTGCTTCTACCAATCCAAATAAGACTAGTGTTGATATAGCAAAAAATGAACAGATTAAAAACAATATTTGACATTAAGACATTTAAATATTTATTTATGTAAGGAATTAAATTATTTATACATTGTTCTTTTAAAAATACAATTGACTATCTAACAGTAGTCATTCTGTATCTTTAACAGTGGCGTTTGACAGCATCTCATACAACCCTGAACCGTGCCCATAATTAGCAAATTTCGCTTGGTTAGGAAATTTATTTGCCTCTCACTCCCAGCATGGTTTTATCCATGGTCGGAAGCGAGAGTGCTTGGGACACCGTGACCACATCCTGCCAGGATGTGCTAGCCGTGAAAGAGGTGACGGATCACTAGAGGGGGGTTACTTTCTTCTATCCCAATTGCAACAGACACACCAGGCGCCGAAGGGCGCAAAAAGACCTCCGGCCACCATGAAATAAAGCCTGCGGGCGGCGGATTCGGGGTCAACCGAACAGAAACAATCCCGAGAGCGACGCGCGTGATGTTCCCGGCGGCCCTTCCTGCGACTGTGCGGCCAGTGGTTGACGGCCGCATCACATGGTCTCATGTCAATATCTCGTTTGGTTCAGCCATCCTGATGGGCACGGTGACAGGATCCACCTTGTGGAAGTGGCGGGTCAATACCGGCCGAGATGCAAAAGAATGCTCAGCACCCCCGTACCCGGCCAAAGTTGATAGGAGGAACTCCGTGGGGGTGGGGTTTAGTTATTTAATAAGACTTTTATAATATGTATTATTTTATTTTTATGATTATTATGTGTATTTTTTTTATTGGCCACAGTTGCCTGATAAAAAACCAATTTATTTATTTATTTAGTCAATAGATGCCCACCCCGCCTTCACAGAGGCGGAGGCAGCCCATGGGAATATCCCCACGAAAACAAAAACTGGGGTTTTACTTTTAAAGCCCGAAAAAAAACCCGCTTAATTCTTATCAATTCTCTATTCCTCTAGATATGTCGACAACCTCGAATAGATAGGAATTGTTTTTCACTGCCCCCAATAAGGTGCGCAGAGTTTAACCGATCTTATACGACTCTAGCACCCTCATGAGCCATGTATGTGGCACCTGCAGTCATAGGTTTTCTTATAGTTTATATAACATGTCGACAGACTATGCTTTCGGGATTAGCGGACCTGTTGGCTGATGGCTATGTGAATTAGGAACAGCAGCAGCCCCATGATAACGCGTATTTATGTTTGTCATTAAGATTATTTTTATCATTCGGTGTTGCAACTTATCAAGGATGTTGAAATAGGCATTAAAACAGTTTAAAAGTACAGTATTATTTATTTAAAAAAATAAAAAATAATAATACAAAAAGTTCCTGAATAATAAATTTGGTAAGACCCAAACTGATGGTGGTTCGGGATCCAGAGTGATTGCCATCTTCATTTGACACTTAACCCTATCCTGCAGGTATTGGTCACGACTATCGGCATAATTATATTGTTAATCCTTATTCCACTCACTCTCTGGTAATTTAATCCTGGCAATGCTTCCCAAAAACAAAATATGAGTATTTTCTTTATACTTGAGAAATGAACTTAGAACTGCACTTTATAACTCTATGGCACCGCGACATCATCTATGTCTTGGATTAACATTATATTGCTTCCCTTAAGCAATATTTTTCCAACTTGCTTCCTTGTTTTAGTCTTGAAGTTAATTTCTACGGCGTTATCCAAAACAATGTTCATGTGCTCATCGTAGCCCACGATGCTCCCCTCAATTTTTATATTCACGGACCCGTTTAACCAAATTTGAACTCGAGACCTGTTTTCTAAAAATCCCAAGATAAGATTGGGCTTCGGTTTTATCCTCTCGCCTTTCAGTAGGCCTTTGTTTACCATTTTGAACGCACAGGGTTCGAGTAAGTAGCAAAAATAATGTTATTATACGATAACAGGCCCAGGCCCGGCTTCGCGATTGCGTCCGATCAATACTCTAATGCAGTGTGACCAGATTAAATAATAACATGGAAATACCGAGGCACCTCAAAAAATTACTGAAATGTACCGATTTAAATAGGGCTACTAAACAAATTATAACAGATTTACATTTCATATTTATCGCTTCATACATAAAGTGAAGCAAAATTAATTTAACTAAGAAATTAATACATTCAGTTCAGCAGTGGACGGCTATAGGCTGCTGGTATGATGATGATGAAATAAAAACATTCTAAATAATTAACGGATGTATTTTTAGATTTGATTTTCAAAATAAAATACCATAAAAATCAATTCCTAAAGCTTTATTCAAAAATGTCATTGTGTTTAAATAGTGATTTCGGATAATGTAGCGCAGCGCAGCAGACGCATTAAGCGTCTAAGAGCACAACTTCGACGATACCAGTGATTGGGGATACCTAACCTACATAATATTATATTACTAATCTGTGTACCTAACCAACTACTAAAATCTAGAATAATGGTGACTACCAGAAAAGCGTAGCAATGTGTACTAACTATTGTGGTTTTGAGTGAACGAGCGGCCGGCTGACAAATGACTGTCAGTGTCAGTGTCAGCGAATGACATTGACATTTTCGTTTAAGGAGTTAACTGCTGCGAGTAAATGAGCGCCCGACTGACAGCAGACTGACTGTCAGTGTCAAAGAATGACATTGACAGTTTTGTTTTAAGATTATACCGCGAGTGAATGAGTGGCCGGCCGACAGCTGACCGACTGTCAGTTGGTATCAATGAATGACATTGACAGTTTTGTTTCTTGCTGGTACAAGGTGGAGCGCCGCGGTAGCCCGCGAAATTCAAATTTTCTTACGTTTTTTGCAATTTGCAAGTCAATATTAGGTTTAATGTTGATTAAAGTATGATTCGCGGGCGTAAGAAGTATGTATTTTCAGAATCCTTTGGGATTCACTGACAGTAGATGGTACCCGACGCAGGTATTATAAGGAGAATAAGAAAGCACCAAAAATAATATTAATACACATATATTGACAAAATATTAATTGCTTTATTGGTTAATTAATTGCTTAATTAATTGCCTCGATGGTCTAATGGTCGCAAAACGCGACTGCTGAGCATGAGATCTTGGGTTCGATTCTCAGGTCGGGCAGTATTATTAGCTGGTTATTCCACCAGAAATTTCTCAGTACCAGTCTTGGAGTCTGGATTTGTGCCCGGTTGATGGCAATAGGCTAGCCCCCTATTACACGAAACTTAAGCATAACTGGCAAAATATAGGTGTAGGTACTGAAGTGTACCACACCACTCTGCCTAATCCTTCGGGGATTACAGGGTTGACGTCATGTAAATATTTATAACAAAGTAGATGTTTTTATATGACATTAAACGTAACTTAGAGATTTTGAATATTTGTACAATGGGTAACTGTATAAAATACTAACTGTATCAGAATCCTTAGTTTAGCATTCTATCACACAGTTTTCTTTTGAAGTATTGAAAATCGGAATATTGTTTTTCAGATCGAGAACCCATCGAGCATTTATTTCTTCGAAAGTGTGAAAATCAGAAATCAAACAAATCGCATTGACGACTTTCGGTAAAATAATTTTCGTGAATTTTAATAAAAGACATTATAATTCTTAGATAATTTGGACTTTTGAAAATCGGAATACCTATTTAAATTCGGAATAAAATATTTCGGAGAATTTGGGTGTCCCTAATACTATACGGTTCAGTTCAGTTCCTTCAGTTGAATTTCTTAACATCAAGTTATCTCACCTAGCATGACATGTTTTAAAATAAAACTTATCACTAAAAGGTATAGAATAGAAATAAATAATTAAAAAAAAAAGAAAAACACGACAAAGGAAATTTCATCAAGTAGCAATTCGATTTTTTATTTTATGTCAATGATTGAATCTTGTTTTTTTGCTTTTCGCAGTCATGTTTTTTAATTATTTATTTTTCTATTTTGTTGTAGATTACTCTATTCAAAGAAAATAACAACAGACACACAGGACTATTACAAATGTAATATCCGCAAAGACGTGTCGGAACCGCAACAAAGACTACAAGACCCACGTTTATCTCATGACTTTTCTATCTTATCCTTTGTCGCGACATCCAAATAGAGTTAAGGGTTTCTCTATTTATTACAACTCAGCGAAAAGTACGTAAGTATATGGAAGAGAGTAAGCTGTGAATTAAAGCGGCGACCTAAATAATTAAACTACTGGTTAATTCTTAAACTACTGGTTCAAATTGAATGAAATTTGAAATGTACCGTGTTTATACAATTCTTGCTTGGTTACAAGCAAGAACAAATACAGGCTTCTAGTTTAATCCACAACGAAGTTATAGGGAGTCGAAAATGGCCAGAACTGCTTCGAAAAAAGGATGGTACGGCCGTGCCGCTTTTGTTTGCTCGACTTGGCGGAGGCACTGCAGTGCCCCCCGATTGTTTAAATAAACATAAAACAGTACCTAAACATTACGATCCTTGTACTTTCAAGTTACAAACAAAGAGTTTATATTTAGTTTTATTTTTATCCATTATAATCACTAAGCTAAGATATTATTTGATGGCATGTCATAGTCAAAATATTATTTTTTCGTAAAAAAATGGCACTTTAACCAATACAGGTTCGACATTCCTGTTCTAGGTTATGCCGGTTTCCTCACGCATGGTCCTTTCCGTCATGACTTTGAGAACACCGGTAACTAAAAATCGGTATCTTTTAGTTGATGAAACTTATGTAGAATCTTTTGGGCGGGGGACAGAGATATAATAGATGAAGACTTTATAGTCATTAGACTAGCCCGAGACCTTTTTAGTGAGAGAACGTTACGAGCTGATTTATTTTTCGAAATAAAACTATCCCTGGAGCTGCTGTGTTTAGACATTAGAAGCCGGGAGCAAAGTACTCTCGGTGACACCAGATCGAAAGATGATGATGACGTGTATTTCGCCTTCGGTGACGATACCGATTCACGATAAGGCGAGCTACAGTAACATGTCTCCTGTTTGTACGTCTCTTGAGAAGGTTCAGCAGTATTATCACTTCTCACTTCAGGTAATGCTGGCAATCCCTCAGGTTCGCTAATCGTACTCTCGCTTTGTTCCAGCAGTAGGTTTTCTTTTGTCATTCCTTGTGGCTCCTGTGCTGCAAAACTTGATCGACTTGCTAACTGCCTACCTCTTTTCCTTGCACGAGCCTTTGCTATTTTAGCATCGCTCTTTGAGCTAATCAAGAACATGTTTTGATCGATATACCTGCAAACGGCTTCAGCTTCTTCTTTGGGAGACAAATGTGCATCTCTAAAGAAGCCATAACCGTTGCGAAAGTCATGAATACATTCGATAAATAGCCAAGTTAAAGTACTTATTACAAGAATTAACGTTGTCACAACTGCGATGGCGGTTGTTGTGTCTGGACCGGTCAGTTTATATTGAATCTTACCAATAACACCATACGTCACAATGTTTTGAGTATGCCTATTGCTATGCGCACGACATGTATAAAACCCTCTTAAATCATGGTCAGCTGTTGCTACAAGTCTAAGAACGCGGCCGTCGTCGACTGATCTCACTGGTTTTTTCCTTTTAATAGCAGTAATAGCTGTATCTAAGAAAAACCAGCTAGCTTCATGTGGAGAATTAGCCGTCCTTGCATGAAGGCATGTTATGTTTAAACTATTGGATTTACCCCACGCAGTTTCATGATAAGATCCAGAGATACTCGCAGTCCTTGAAGATATCTGAATTTTTTCATCCTTATATCTTTCTTTACTATATTCATGTAAATCTAAAAGCACTCCATTATCTCTAATGGATGCTATTATGCCAGTAAAGGGAGCAAATTCCTCCTTAATATTTTTTTTTACATTATTAGGTACTCCACCGATATAGAATTCGTCAGTGCAAAAATCGATTGTCGTTGGGGATGGTACGTCGTCAAAACTGTTAAGGTCAATAGAGAATTTTGTTATAGATACATTTAAATTTGATGATGTAGTAGAGGATGTATTTTGAATTGATAGTGGGTCTTTGAAGGAGAAGCGTCTTCTTCGATATAATTCATTCTCACACAGAACATGCAAACGTTCTCCAGTATTGATAGATGCTTCTATTGCATTTGTGTCCTGGTTTTTCAAAAGAATCAAGTCAAACCATTGATCGGGCGAACAATCTGCAGTTGTACTGCTGCTCTCTGATCGGATTTCGTCAACAGATAACTTCATCTTTAATCTCATGTTTTGCAAATATATGTGTAACCAATTAGTGCTTCTGTTATTTTTCAGAAATAAAATAGTTCCAGACTCTAATTTGGTTTTTAAAGTAAGTTCCAATTGCCAACTTTTTTGGTCCCGGAAGCACGGTAAACGTAAATATTGATCGTCATTCACGTGCATGTATGCTTCATCCATGCCTGCTTTTTCGTATTCTATGTTTGAGGCGGCGGTCGGATGGAACTCCGCCTTTCTTGATCTCAAATTTCGATTTATAACCATATTTAAGGGAATGAAATTTAAAATTAGCTCCTGAATTTGTCCCTGATACTTCTCGCCGACATAAATATTTAATTTATCATCAGGCAAATCTGGATCACATGGCCATGCAGTCTTTAAACCTGTAACAGCATCATTTAATCTTAATACAGCAGCTTCGCCCGTGACAGTGAGTAGCACAGAGTGCCAATTTGCGGGCTCTAAGTTTGCATGTGTACAAGTTCTAGGCAGACAACATGACCGGCTAGAGTCACAGGCGTCAAGGCAAACTCGCCATTTCTGCAAGCTAAGACGAACGAATGCATTTTGCCCGGCTTCCCGACGTACCAGCGTCCCATGAGGCGAAACTGGCATAAACCTAATATAAAAATGATAAAGTATTGCATGTTTATTTTCAAAGTTGTAATGAAGGGACGAATCACCATGAAAAATAGCAACTATATGAGGAAGTGTTTCACAGGGATACAAATGACAAGCTCCCACTTCAGTTCTTGGGCCAACGCAATGTATTCCAGTTCCTTGAGGCAGTGGTCTGGTGCAAGTTCTCGTTCTAGACCGTCTCCCTGCTCCACATGTTTGCGAGCATGGACCCCAACTACCCCAACCCGTCCATCCACCATCTAACGAACACTGAATGTTTTGGCAAACTTTTATCTGATCGTGTTGTCCTCGACAGTGTGTTCCCCACGTTACTGAAGCGGGAGGTGTATTGGTTTCGTGACAGACTCTTCTTCGACGTTTGACTCCTGCTCCACATTTCTCTGAGCACTCTGACCATGAGCTCCACTCTCCCCAACTTCCTCCGGAGTCTTTCTTAGTGATAGCGCATTGCTCGCCTATGCACATGTCTGCTATAAGCGGAGATCCGACGCAAGCAAAATGTGAGTCAGAAGGTGCTGGCATGTCGCATCGTCGTAGTCTCCATTTCAAGCCTCGTCCACATCTAGCGCCACAAGATGACCATGCGCCCCACGGTCCCCACTCGCCAGCCACAGGACAACCGAGATTTTGCTTTACGCATTGTAATGAATTCCATAGAGATTCAGCATTAAGTTGCCATGTGTTGTCGAAGGCTAAGGCGGCTTCGATTGCCTCAAAAGGACATTCCATTTGAAGGCAGCGTTCCATTAGAGCGGGGACGGCTTCTAGTTGATTTAGAGCTTCAATTCTAGCGGTGTCTCCTTTTACCAGTTCTCGGAAATCAGAGACAGTACAGTTTGTGAGGTAACAACCTTCCGTTTGTTCGTCAGAGCCCGTACAAGGTGCGCCATCTTGAGACGGTGGTGGATTGATGCATTCTCGAGTCCTGTGGCGGTGCCCTGTGTCATCACAGATGCCCTGACAAGAAGACCAGGGGCTCCAAGGCGACCACCCTCCATCTATAGGGCAGTCAGGGTCAGTAATGATGCCCAGTTCACATTCAAGGCGCCAGACCACTTGCTGATGCTTGCTTACAGGTTTCATTGTTTGGATCATAAGTACCCACAAAACCCAGACAGTTAAATACATATGTATGTTCTTTGGCATTGTAGAACACACGGTTGTGGTAACACAATTTTACTCGAGTGCGGAAAAGATCGATACATATAATTACAGAATTTATTATTTCAACATCAATTCACAATTCGCTCCTTGTCAAAGCTTTCATCGATGAATGAATATGACATCTGTATTGACAAGCTGCCTGTAATATCAGGCCAAACATTTGTTTTGTTTTTCTTCTTTGGGAACACTGAAATCCTTTTTATTGACTGGGTTGTTATTTTTATTTATTCTATTCATTGCCTAAAATTGACTGGATAAACAGCATTTAGTGGAAATTAAACCATTAACGAAAAGTTAAAGGTATAAAACTATTTGTAGATCGGTAAACCAGCAACCAGCCTGGGCAATTAAAAAGATTTTCCACACCGCCAACCAAAAATAAAAGTTAGCCATCACTACATATTTTGCCACTTTAATTCCCATGTAATATAATTATCCTATTACTAGATCCTGATAGAAAAACCCAATAACCGTTTGCCCGACCTGGGAATCGAACCCAAGACCTCATGTTCAGCAGTCGTGCTTTGCAACCACTAGACTAACGAGGCAGGTCTTAAGAAATTTGGTGTTTAATATTGGGTTAATGCAACTTTCTAGATATCACATTTTTCAAATCGAGATTTTCATACAAAAATACCATCGTTCCAATTAAACCAGAGAAGTATACAAAAAAAAAAGTTTTATACAAACCTTGTCCTGGCAATTACAAAAAAAAACAAAAACTATTTGTCAAGCTGTTGACAGAATAGGCGATGATAACATCACGCCTGTGTTCCCCGAAAGGTAGGCAGGGGTGTACCCATTAGAACACCCACATTTCGCCAGTTACGTTTAAGTCCCGTGTAATAGGGGGCGAGCCTATTGCCATCAACCGGGCACAAATCCAGAAACCCAATAACACTGCCCGACCTGGGAATCAAACCCAAGACCTCATGCTCAGAAGTCGCGCTTTGCGACCACTAGACCAACGAGGAAATCTAATAAGTGATACGTTTAATAATGATTCTAAGATGTTTTTGTCTGACTTTTTATTATCAGTCCTCACGGCAATACCACAACCGATCATAATGTTTGACAAAGCGATAACTTGGGATGAGGATAAGGACATAGGATACTTCCCGTAGATTGCGGGCGAACATTCGTTGAGCCAAACGCAAGTGCGGCTAGCTACCATTGTTCGTGTGTTCGCCATACAAAAACACATACGGTGTGAGTGCACCGCACTCGCGTTTTTTAGTCGAAACACGTGTGTTTTCCCGCAGTCAATGAGTTAAATCCGCGACTTCGTCTGACAATAACGCGAAGTCGTGGGCAGAAGTTAGCAAATAAATTAATTAAGGGCTACTTTTTCAATCGTCTGATAAGGCTGAGTTCAAACGTCCGGTTTCCGGATCAGGAAGCGTGTATATACATACACATACATAATACACACACGCACATGTAAAAAAAATTACGTATGTGTGTGTATATACATATACGCTTCCTGATCCGGAAACCTGATTCGGAAACCGGACATTTCGCGAATGGACGCCCAGCGAAACTCTTATCGAAGGGATAAATATGGCAGTTTGATAGCTTCTGTATTGAAAATATATTATTATGTCAAACTGTCATATTTATTCTTTGGACAAAAGTTATTTAACTATTGAAATATCAGCCCTAAGTAGCATCACAAGTGTATTAACCACACGGCGCCACGCTCCGCCGCGGTAGGCGGTGAAGCGGCGATTTTCACAGGTGTGAAAGGCAACGTCGGATTTCATAGAGGCTAATGCGACATGAGATCCGCATCACCGCATACCGGGGCGGAGCGCGGCGCCGTGTGTTAATCGCCTAATAAAATCTCAATGCCAAAAAAAAACACAGCACCGTCAATTATTATAACGTCGTCGTGGTAGAATGTCTATGAGCTTATTTACGTAAAAATCTAGAAGCCCAGCATTAAAAGCCAGCAAGTACGCATAGCTTGAGAACTTAATTTTGCTGTATCTATTCTTAATAGCCAGCTAAGTACAGTCAACAAAAGACATAGGTAGGTTCGCGAGCTCGGGACTTGGGGTACCCCGACTCGGACAGGTTAGGTTAGAAGGCGATGGCGGGGTCTACCAGGGTCGTCAGATATAGTTAAAGGTTTCTTAGAAATTTATATATGACGACCCTGCATACCTATGTTTTGTTGACTGTACATTGATTTAATAAAATTGTCTTTGGTTGGTAATTGTGGGATCTTGGACCACCGACTACAAAAACTGCAGAATTGTTACGAAAATAATGATATCGAACATTTTTCTTTATTGTATGTGTATTCATAAACAAACCTCATACGCGCATGCATGGGATTTGATATGCGTGTTGTGTGTTTTCTTGAAAATCTTTGAATGCAGTTTTTGTTCACCTTAAAATCGACAGTACGGTTTCTTGGAACACATTAGTCTACCTCATATTTTCAGATTTGCCTCTTATGTACTGATCAATCTGAAACTATCAGCTATAGTTGAATCAACATTAATTTATTATTAAAACACACTATGTTTTGATTTAAAAAAAATGTAATCAACAAGGTAATAACTACTAAGGTACTACTAGCTTGTACGGTATGGTAATTTGATTTACGTTAGCAAGTGCCAGAATTACTAATAAAAAAGTCACATAGCGACTATATTAAATGGGTTTTGTAAATACTTTTTCAAATTTACAAATGTAGTAGTTCGCGGAACTATAGAGCTACTAATTTTGTAAACTTAGGAATCATCGCAAGCCACACCAGTGAAAAATAACCTCAAATCATTTCAACTTTATTATAATGTAAGTACATTTGATGCTAAATTACAATTCACAACAAGCAGTAAAGCAACAATTATTTATATTACTGTGTTAATACTACTTAACATTGACAATTTCTGGATCATTTTCAGCGGATAACACAAAATATACTTAACATTAAATAAACCTACTGCAACAGAAAATATTACTAATACAACTCGTAAATAACGTAATTAATAACATCATCCAAACAATTATTCACATATAACTTCAATGATTATTGAAAGAAATTAACTGGTCCTGGTGTACATACTCGTGGACACAGAACCGCTCGGTGCGCATGGGATCTTAATTAAATGAGTATCTTCCCATTTGATCAGAAGGTTGACGTAACCGCGCGGTTCCCCTTAATCAACACAGCTAAGCTGTTTTAATTCACTTAGATAATACTGTTGGAACAAAACCATCAAATTCTAAGCAAGGATCGGATTATCGATTGCATATTTACCAGTGTTCAGGTTTTTTAGTATGGAACGAACTTTTATGATAGAAAAATCGCGTGGAACGCTCTTAAGTAGACGATTACTTACGTCAACACCGGTAACGACAAATTTGTGACGAATATATTGTCATATTATGAATATGCATATGAATGATTTTTTATGTGATGTGGATTTTTTTATTCAAGTCAATTGTGGAACTCATGTCCATACTTTTCATAATGAAGGTAAATATTCATCCGATCATCGGAGCCCTAATTATAAGTAATCTAAATAATAATTAACAAAAATAATGTACTGTGTACTTTAATCAGGAACTAAAGATTGCTAATACATTAGAAATTATTGCTTCAATTACACATCTCCAGAGTTTCAAACTCTAGATTTTTTTAATTTTTATAATCATAATAATGAGTTGTGCACTAGGTGCGTTTACTGAGCGCTTGCTTTTTATCGGGCTGCAAGGAGACGAAGAGTTGACTGAACTAATCCCACCAAAGCTTTATTAAAAAACGAACTATAATATTGTTTACTTTTCCTCGCTTACAGCTCCCCTAGTCGCACAGCTGTTGTCTAAAGAAAGCCATAACACAGTGCGCTGTTTGAAAACATTTGCTGTGCTTATTTATAAATAAGTTAAACTAAATATTACTGGTGATAAGGAAACAAGTTTTAACACATCAAAATATCACAATTTCGCATGTTATCAGAATTCATAATTCCCTTCCAGTATAAGTACTATACACGTTTAACGCCATAAAATCCAGATGGCAAATCTAAACATCCAGTTTATATCTGTACAAACGATTACACCGGTCCTAGCTATTCCATAGCCTAGGCGCCATTTTAATTTTAGAAAAGGGCTTATTAATTGGTTCGTTGTTGAGAACCATGGTAGATTAATTTCCACTTAAATTGGCTATAGTACGCTAGCGTTTAAGACGTTACAAACACTAAATCTTAAGAAGTTGCTAACAGGGAAAAAAGTAAAAGAATATTTTATCTGCTCACTTTTTTCAGTGTTATCAGAGTTGTAACTCTGTTAAGCATGGATAAACGAATGGAAAAAAGAAAATAGTTTAAGAAAATCTAAGAAAAATTAAAGCGACAGTTGATAGAAGACAAATTATTCGATAAATATTCACAACGTACATAAGTAGTCACGAGCAAAAATAAAAATACACTTAGCAAAATTTAAAAGCGATTTTCTTATAAATAGCTGTTTACAGCGATTTTCAAAGCGATTATGAAATCATAATATTAAATTAAAAATACTATATTCATAAAAACATGACGTTTCCATCAATATATATTTGAAGAAAATCGCTTCTTTATGTTGCTAAGTGTATACTTGTTTTTGCTCGTGACTATACGTATGAAGACATGTTTATTTACAAACCTATAATTTATATAATACATTATTTATAAAGCAGGTCTATATAAAACGATAATAACGTCTAAAAACTATTGTCTAGAAACAATTTAGAACATTATAACAATAGTTTTTTTTTATATGTCGAGGTATTTGAATATAAGAGCACATTTTTTTAATATTTAAGTCTGCTATACATTCATTCCTATGGTTTCTGAAAGGAACAATTAATGTGAAAAAATTTAAGGGCAATTTGCTACCAGAATTATTAACAACCAACCAAAATAATGAACGCGCGCTTGACAAACTGTCACAGTAATTTCAACTCAATTTTCACTCCAGAAACCGGGAACATTTGTGTGAATACTGGAAACAAAAAGCACTGTGAAAAACTAACTACAATTATTCAGCTCACTTTAGATTTTTCTTTTAATCTTCCTTTTATTGTGTGGGCAGTAAGGTTTAACGACCCTACACACCCTATTGTCAGTTTTGAAAACACCAGTTTTGTATCGCATGCGTTCAAGCGCGGAAAGCTGAATGGATGCGTAGTCAACTCACACTAAGTTGGTGTTTTCTATGGACAAAAGCTGAATTAAGCTTAATAAGTGTAGTTAGTCCCTTGCTTAAGCCCACACATTGTGCATTTTAGATATTTTAATAGATTACTTTGTGACAATGCCACGTTTGCACGGAAGGTACATGCACGAGTAGAGTTGCCAGATCCAAAATACGGAACCACCGGCCAGAAAAAAGTCGGATTTTGTGTCTGAATTTTAAAATGATAACATTATTGTATTTATTTTAAGTTTTTGGACAATGTCTTTATCATGATTTAAACCAACTTCTAGTAAATTAAATGTAAAAAGCATTACAAAGGCCGGACAAGCATCTCAAAAGCCTGACAATATCCAGCTTTATCTGGGCGCCTCTGGCAACCCCACACACGAGTCACTACACTAGTCTTTTATCGCATGAGAGATCGAAATGGATTACAGTTTTCAAATTTAACGAGTTTTCGGACAAAACCGTGGGGCTGCGGCCTGTACATTGTACAGACAGCGCCATCCGCTCCAATAAGCAAACTGTACATTTTGAACTATCTACAATTATTCAGATCTTAGTTGTTTTTGTGTGTTGGAACCCTCCCATCCAATCCTACGCCCCTTTTCCTTACCCCCATATATGTTACATCATTATTTTAAAGCATAAGACATCTACACCCTAGAGCAAGCTATGTTAAATTTGTGGCTCACAGATATAATAACAATAATAATGTAATATTATATTAAGGGGTTACAGCATAATTATTATAATTCAGACCAACCAGAATTAGTATATTAGAAACACTAATAAAAACCTTAAAAATATAACAACTGATGTGTTCCATTTTCACATAAAACTATTACACCCTTAAAATATTGAACACTATTATTGTTAAATTGTGATATGTAGGCACTGGTGGTTATAGATGGTATTAAATACCTAATATATCAACACCCAGTTCTGTGGATGGTTGTACCCTAAGAATATAGGAGTGTGTAACAATAGCGAGTATGAAGTTTTATCCACATTTTCAGATATACGCATCCACGTTTGAAGCCAGTTCTTCATTTCTTGGTTTGTTAGATGACTGCCATTTAAGCCTCTTATATGACATGCGTTTCTTAGGGCTTCCATGGCGAGGGCATCTACTCCACCTTCCCTGATGATTGCCTTGTCCATCTCCATTAGTAAGAATGCGCGGTACTTTAACTTGCTCTTCCTAAACACTGCTCTTCTTAGACCATGCATTTTCAAAAGGTGACCCTGGAATGTGATTTGTATTATTTATTAATGACTGCCCTGCTGTTCAAGCGCAGGTTGGGCAGTATAATCAGTTATATTTATTTTGGATATTTTCAGAATCAGCCATCTATGTGTGCAGAGTGCCAAGTTGGTAGAAATATGCCTGCCTCTTTGGGACATAAATAAAAAAATAATAATATTCTGCTGGTTCAAATCTGCCCAAATCTTCAAGAAAAAACGCTGGTACTTTTTGTGTTCGATAATATACCTATACCTCTGTTTGAACTGATTATTTACAAAATAATTCAAATCTTATTGAAAAAAGAAATGCTACTAGCATAAAAAAAATTAAATGAAATAATGATTACTACTCAACCAATCACCAAAACCAAAGCTATATAACTGCCAGCCAAAATATAAATCAATATTCTACTACCTGATTGACCCGGCTGCATGCTGCTGTGGCTCAAATTTGCATTTGCAATAAATTTATATAATCTAAACTATACTATGCTTAAAATTTTGACTCTGTAAGTCAAATTTAATAAAAAATTGGATAAGCAGTTCTGGAGTTTATCCCAGACAAACATTGTGACGCGAGCAAGGAACATTGAGCATGGATTTGTTATTAAACTCAACATTATTGCATAACAACATAGTAATAGCACTCATAATTTGCAATGCAAAAACCATACAGCTTGATTCACACATATCAGTGACGTCACAGTTTCGGCACCATACCGTATCAGTGATTAAATTATTCTTTTATACATTCTATATGAACGCGCCGGCTCTGACACTGAGAGCACTGTGTCGTCACTGACACTGACAGGTGTGAATGCGTTCATAGAGAATTTATGTAAGAATAATTTATCACTGATATGGTATGGTGCTGTAACTGTGGCTTCACGGATATGTGTGTATAGAGCTTAAAGCGGAAAAAACGCAAGCCTTTTGTTGCATAATTGGTAGTAGTATAGTTTAACAGACTGTTATCTGCAGCTGCATGGCATTGGCGCATATTTTGCATAGGTATTGTCACATAATTATTTATCAACACACACACAATTAATGAAGACCCATTTTATCAAAGTTTTTATATGATTACAAAGATATGGGTCTTGTACAGTCATAGACCTGCATTATCTGAACACTCTTAGAAAAAAGGAAAAGAGGCAAGTGTTACAGATCAGGTTTTTGAATTTAACCTTCAAGTTAAGTAGGATTAGGTTAGATTTTTATTTTGTGTGCTGTAATTAAATATATGTCCCACTAAAACATAAATAAAAATTAGAAGTAATTAAAAATTGTAGTCGCTAATAGCTGTAGTGTGTCATATTAGACGCGTTTCAACAGTAATGATCATCTGGAACGATTTTTGAGTGGTTGCTATGTTGTTATACAAACTAAAGTGAGTAGGTATTTCTTACATTTTAATTATTGAGCTCAACTTAGTAATAATTCCTTCCTTTTCTTTTTAGCTCATTTTTTAGCCGTATAATAGATATTTGCCATTTAGCTTGTCATAGGCACAGTTTCTATGCCAATATGAAAGTGATTGAAAGTACAGTTAGTTAATAGTTTGCAAGAAATACAATTAAAACTCACCGTATGTGCATAGGTCAAGCTGCTTAGCTGATAAGGTTCTTTTACAAACAGCTCTTTGCATGCTATAATATCTTCTGGTGTAGGATGTACTCCAGATCCTAGTAATCCTATAATTCTTTTCCATTTCTCCCTAAGTTCACTGTCTGGTATTGAGTCTAGTTTTGCTTGCAGAGCTCTGAACACAGGCTTATTATTCCTCAAGCGTTCCATCAAATCTTGTGTCGAAAATTCTAATTTTTGTTGTATAGACCAGAAATGGGAACAGAGAAGTACCCTTGGCTTTAAGAATCTGAAAATCAACATGATCATACTGAATATAAATCACTTTAGCAGCAAACTCAAGAACAGAAGGGGACTGTATTTGCCAACTAATAAAATATAATAGCTATTGCTAGAAACTTCGTAGGTACCATTTAGATTTTTTTGTGATAACTTTTATCTTCTGGTCTGGTTATACTGCTACTCGGGGTGGAGACAAATTCAACAAAACAAAGATCATAATTATCTCTCCAGCTGATCTTGTGTTATATATGGTGTAAGTAACTTGTCTTTCTTTTATTATTTATATATAGATAGATATACTTACGCTAATGGAAAAATTACATAGTTGCCAAATGGTATGGCAGACAATATTAGAACTGGTGCTATTCTCCACATGTCAGATGGCATTTTTTGAAATAACTCAATCTCTTGTCTGGTCAGCTTCCCAAATCCTTGATCTCTTGTGATTTTTATTCGTAAAGATATATACGTCTTCAGATCCGTAAGAAAATCTTTAATTCCTACACTGAAAACTCTGTACATTTTCACTGCAGTAGGAAATCTGTTTTCTAAGACTTTTGTGTAGTTCTTCACATAATTAATGTACCTCTGTATAACATATGTCCGTAGCTTTTCTTTTTCGCTTTTTAATACTTTGGTATGTTTTAGCCTGTTTATAGTCAGACACCTGTAAGTTGAATAATATATAACATTAATTATATGACAATTAATTAAGATTACATAAAAGAATTGGCATAACTTTAAAGATATGATAATATTTATTTATTGCTAGTTTTCATTTACATTTGAAATTATTCTGCTGATTATATGATTATTTTCCTATTGCCATGATGCAACAGCATTAATTTAGGTACTTAGTAACTTTAAAAAGTTGCTAATAATCAAGGCGTGTATGTAATTCTGAACTGTAAATTAGTAAACTGTCGACTTGAGTAGTTCTATGGCCTTCCTGCCTCCCAAATTATGACACACGCTACATTCAACGATTCATAAATTCATAGAATAGATTCACTTCTAAATTATGAAAGGTTAAAAATAAAGTAGTTTTGGCTTCAAAGCATGTTGTCTTCGACGATAAATTGCGTATTATTCGATGGAACCACTCACTTGTACTCATTCAACTGTTGTTGATTTTGATTTGATTTGATATATTTCGTATGCATTATAAAACTGGAGCGATTAGTCTGAAATATCCTCGACAAAGCTATAACTCGTTGCAAAGGCATTGTGTAAATAATTAAAAGTTTCTATTTCTACACAATTTTATAACAAAAATCACAAAACAAGACCTCGTTTTTCAAGTGAATTATACTGTCACTTTTTGACAACTTTGTTAATTCATTCACTCACTCTCAAAAAGGGTTGCCAGCATCAGAAATATTTTATTATTATTATTTTTCAGTTTAATGTTTCACTTATGTTATAACTTAAATCCGAATCCCTATTTACACAACTAATAAATAATAATAAAATTACGTAAATCAAAGTAGGGCTAGTTAACTTACCAGCATTCCCTTTCAACGTGGTAATGCTGCTAGGCATTGTGTATTTCATTTATTTTATAACTTAATCTGAATCCATAACTACCAAACTCATATGTACCTAAAAAAATATTATTTAAATCAAAGTAGGACTGGTTAACTCTTATCAGCAATCAGTATTCCCTTTCGTTGAATGGGAATGCTGAGTTTTGAGAATAAAAATAAGTCTGCCCTCAGGTCACGTGAAAACTCAACTAGCATCATAGCAAAATTAATACTAAAAACAAGGTGAGCACTCGGATCCCGTGGCCCTAGTATTTAAACCCTAAACAGTTCAAACACAAAGGTTCCAAGAAGGTTGTTAAATTAATTAAACCCCATCGGATGCAAAAGCACGACGGATGACGACAATAATGTTGGGGAGTCCTGCTATTCAGCCTGCGCGTTTACTGCGGGATAGGCCATGGTGTCTGTGTCAGTCCATAACTTAACCGCACTGACAGCTATGTGGAGCCCTAAAGCAATGAGCGCCCTGGCACATAGCGAGCCGCAATAGCGACGCTAGGCCAGACTTGGACGGTGTCATAATTAGCGTTGCGAGGCTTTGCTGGCGCTCACCAACTTCGCCGACGCCGGAATGTTGTGTCGCCCAGCCTAATATTGCCTGTTTTGAGTAATGTGAGAGAATGAAGCCACAAGACCTACTCTCAATCACTCACAGCCAGCAGGCGGGCACGCTCGGCAGAGTTGGCGGATATTTCAATTTAATATTATGTTAAGTAAGATTACTCAGAGCTGTAAAACAATGTCTGTACGATTTTTATTAACTTTTATTAATGTAACATAACATCACACCTGTAATCCCCGAAGGGGTAGGCAGAAGGATATCCAGTTGTACACTCACATTTCCCCATTTATATTTAAGTCTCATGTAATAGGGGGTAAACTTTTATTATTTAGTGAATTTGTCTTATTTGTTGAGACTGTTTTATTTGTACGTGGCACGACCTTACGCGAGCACGTCTGTGAGGTTTTTATGTTTTTTTGTATGTTTTTGCGCGCTAATCTCAGAGACTGCTTAACCGAATGAGGAGCGGTTAATATACTCCCGATAGAATTTCGCTCACAGTGGCCAATCTGGGGCTAGCCAAGTACGCAGAGGTATTATAGTTCACAAGTGTGTTCGTTAACACAGGTGCTTCTATCACTCCCAAAGTCCGAAGGAAAGGCAATTTAACTTGGCTGAGGAGTGATCAGCGCAGGACCAACCGCAAAAACTTCATAAGAGGTATGGGGGTGTCACATTACCAATTTCCAAACTCCAGGCTGAGTAACTTGCTACTGATTAATTCCTAATGAAACTAATAATATTTCGTCTAACCTGAAAAAAACAAGGATTTGATCACGAGCCCAACGACGTAGTAGAATCCATATAGGGGATATGGATTCAACTTTAAGGTATGCTTTACCAACGAAGTTTAACTAACACCGATAAGTGGATATTGGAGAAGTTTCCAATTGAATTAAGTATAAAAAATAAGATATATATATTATAAGAAATAAGGGGTGGATTCAGTACATGATTCCAAATAAACCAGGGTAAACAGTTTTGGTCCGTTATTAAATTAAAAATTTGCTGTTCCTAACATTTTGACCGTTTAGGTGTTACTCTTTTGTATAAAAAAATGTTTTTTTTTTAAATAACCCATGAAAAATTTCATCGCTTGGGAATCTAGAATCATGGTTGAACTAAATAGTAGTAGTATATGCAGAATTATTAAAATATTTCAACCAATAAAAAGGTGATCTTTAAAATTGCGCTTGCAAGAATTATTTATTAAAAAACAACCAACCTATACTAACAGTTGCACCAGACATACAAGTTATTGGGCAATAATAATTTATAACCTAATAACTTAAAAAGAAAATCATAAAAAAGAGAAACATAAAACATATATAGTTTAACAGAATTACAGAAGATGAAAAAAAAATAGTGAATTAAGAAAGAAAAAGGAAGAATAATAAAAAAAGATAGTATAGTAGAGTAAGAATACTTTCGTTTCACGCGGTGTTCTAGAGTCTGATGTCACACAACGACTGAACTCGCCGCTCACCTTGGTTCGCCTGACACTGATAGAAAGAAAGGAAAACAGATAAGTAGGCACTTAAAAAGTTCAACTCCATATATATTTCAGCACTAACCTAAGATGAGATATTTATGGTGTGACGATCTCGGATAGGTAAAATGACGTCACACTTGAGTGAGAGACCCCAATCGATATATGTTAAAATTCTAAATTGTCAGTCATTAATTGTAGATGGATTTCAAATTCTTTATCACTCATTTCTTAGTTTTGACCTATATTTTAATTATATTGAGTTAAATAAAAAAATAACAACCTTGAAACTTTTCCATTTTAAGGTTCGAAACCTCATTATGTCCATTTGGGTTAGAAGTTTATTGTAACCATATACTTCTCTCACAAGAACCGAGATAAAATTACTGGCTAGACCAATAAAGTTCTCGGATCTATTAAAAGCTATTACTCAAATTCAGGTAAAGCGTCGATCAACAAAAAAAATCAATACTTATGAAATTTTGTATTGATTTTGTTAGCTCCAGTTAAAGTAATATATTATTAATACGTAATAATAATTAAAAAATACTAGCCTATTACTGTCCCACTGCAGAGCAAAGGTCTCTTCTCATACAGAGAAGGCATGAGCATTGATCACCACGCTTGCTCAAGGCGTATTGTCGATTCCAGACTAAAGGCTGAAGTCATAAGGCCACATAAGCTTACTAATCATTTGGAATAGTAGCTAGTTAAAATTTATATTTATATAAAATAAATAAAATTGAAGTGTGTTTTTGTATTGTCTAAGAAGCAGTACACAGAAAAATCAATTTCTTAAAATTTTGTCTGTCTGTCTGTTTGTTCCGCGTAATCTCCGAAAATGCTGGACTGGCTAAAATCGATTTTGACGAAACTTTCAATGGCAGGAGAAACTTCGGCTACTTTTATTGTAGAAAAAGAACTAGTGATCCGCACAGACATAATACCCGATAACCGAAATTTACGAGGAGGAAGACACGGGCATAAGTTAGCCAGCAAAAACAATTATAATTTTTTGTATATAGCAACATTTATCTTTGGCTTGCCGATTTCATTCACTCACTCACTACCTAAATCATTCACTGTACGAGTTTTTCTATGTTGTTGAATTGCGGGATAATTTAAAATTAACAAAGCTTTGATGCGATAAATTAATATTATTACATAATATTTGTTGCTAAGTCATAATTATATCTTTAGAGGCTTAATAATTTCGTATATTCCATAAGATATTATTTTGCTAAGGTGTTGATACTCTGAAATGTTATGACGTAAGATATATGAGAAAAAATGACGATGTAAAATAAAATACAACTGCTTTTTCCTGACAACAGAAGCCTAATAAGGTACAATGTGCTTTAAGTATGGAAGGTATAGCTCGGTAAGAATTATTTTTCAAATACCTACCAACTGCAGTGTTTTCAATTTATTCTTAAAAATATAGCAACCATATTATCGACATACTTAATAATATTCTTTAACCTTTAAACAATTATGTTTAAAGATATTGCCAAAACTGTAAGGCTCCTTGCTTGGGAGAATTCAAGAAAGCGGTCGATCTCCAATATTCTGGGCTTGTTATTTATGTTCACACCAAAAAAGATGAACAGGTTTGTAAAATATTGTCATTGTTTAACATTATTAGTATTGCCTTAACTTATTCACCTACGACTACCTACTATACATATTCACAACCTACTATAAATTTCATTATCTAATAATGTCATGACCGTTGCGCGATTGGTCGGGATTGTAAATGCCTGTTTGCTTCCCGGCGCATCCCGTGCCGGTAATGCAGTCGTGACAGCACCGCCGACCTAAACGCACGCTGCGTTTAAGCTCCGCTAGGAGGAACGTGTACGATCGACTTGTTGGAAAATTAACATTCAACTAGTTGTGAAGTTTTATAATAAATCAAAAATAATTAAAAGAAAATTGGTGATACCGTGAAGTGATATTATAATATTTTTTATTATCAAAACTTAAGTATCTATGATACATAGAGATATTGTTGTAGACATTCGTTTATTTTGTGCGAGTACACCTACCCACTGAGAATTAAGAGAAAACAGCACCAGTGCCTCATTTGGATCTTTAAAAAAATAAACGTCGAATATGACGTCGACTAATGAGATGGAGAGTCAAAACCCGCCACCAGTAGAAATGGCCGAAAGCGATGATGCCGCTCAGCAAGCCAGGATCAGTGACTCAATTCCCATGCAAGGTATTGAACATGAAGAGGTGAGTGCTTCTTCACCTGATTTGGCCAGACACAACGCCCCCACTGTAAACCCCGCTGTATCAACGTCCGGAGAAAACAGTGAGCGCGATAATAGCGAAAGGTCTAGCCCCCCAATTCAGCTATTGGTGTCAACGACACCTTTGACAGATGATGCTCGGGTATCATCTTTGACAGTGGAAAGGGTGGATAGTTCAACACGACGGGCTAATGTCACTCGGAAACTAGCACTATTAGCATCCAAGGGGCCAAGCAGCTATTACAGTCCCTCGGACAACTCCAGCGATGACTCAATGCAGTCATCAACGTCGTCCATGACAAACGATACAACACCATCCTCGAGTGATAGCGATGAATTCCCGCTAGTGACACTCTACCACAATAAGACAACTGAGTCTCAAGTAGACAGGGCGAAGGTGCAGGAGCCCAGACCCACCGCGCCACCTGCAAGGCAACTAGCTGGGCGTTCCGCACCGATCGCGATTCCAAAACCAATTCGCCCGAGGGCACCAGCCCGATCTGACGACGACACTCCACCTTCGGACACGGGGCCAACTAAGGCCAAAAGATCTCGCCGGTCGACGGGTCCGAAACAGTAAATGATAAATGGAATCAGTGTCAGTGAGTGCTAAATGTGTCAGTAGTTGATTTAATATTTGAAATTAATATTATGTACCAAGTACTAGTAGGTACCCACTACAACAACCTATGTGGACCCTTTAATTTCAGTGGTCAATATTTTTATCTTGATATTGTTGATAGTTGATAGGTACCTACCTACTTTTTTATCTTAACTGTAATAACAAAAAAAAAACTAATTTTTGGATGTGATAGTCGATGTAAAGTCAATTATTGATAAATATTATATTTTGTATGAATGTATAGGTACCTAAACTACCTAATGACTTAAATCTAAAAAAAAACTATTTTAAATTATGTATATTATATATATGTACATGTAACTTGCATTAATTCAGTCAAAACGCATCAACACACGTTAAAATAATTTATATTTTGAATAATATTGTACCTAATGATTTTGAATATTTAACGCTGACTAATTTCATATTTAAGATGTAATTAATTAATTTCAGATGTAAGTACATAGTAACTTTTATTGCTAAAGTAACAAACACATTTAGCGTATTGAATTGGTTTGACATAGTCAATTTAATTATCGAGGCCTGCCTCCCGTTGAGAACGAGCTACTAGCGTTAACTTTCTGACTGACCGACTCCTTGACAATTCAAAAGAGTTTGTAAGTGGTCTAATTGAATTAAATTCTTTAACTGTGACTTTGACTTTGACTATCGTGGGTTGGCTCATTTTGACAGAACTAAGTTCAATTGTCTCTTTAACTATTAAAATGAAAATTTAAAATGATCTATTCTACTTAGCTATGATATTAATTTCCTATTTCAAAATTAAGTACCTACTACAGTATTAGGTAATTCTATTAATGCTGATTTTTCAAAATTCAGATAATCAAATCTTTATTGAAACAGTTTAACATATTTTCTATACAAAAAGTTTTTAAAGCGCTATATTTAATTCTCGGCCAAGATTTATCTGAAGATTGAAAAATAGGCCCCTAGATGATAATTTTAGAATAACGGTGCGAGGAACCCTGTAACCTTAGGAAATTGGAATACCAGTGATAGAAAGTGCTTAAAAGTGGTGGGTGGGTTTTTAGAAAGTAAAGAAAAGAGTAGTTCTGGTTTAGGGGATCAAGATTGTTGATGTTAGATATAAGTAGTCTTTACGTCTTTTCTTACCAATACAATATCTACATGTATATTAGATCTTCATAGCAGCTGAAAAATGGTGCATTTTACTAAACTAAGAAGTTTTGCATTGAAAACGGCTGAATAAGCGTCAATAACTATTATTAGGTATTTAGAAATCTGTAAACTGTACCTCAGTACTCGGCGTAGCCAAGTTTTGGTTTTGGTTGGGGCAATACTGACTAAAAGTATAACCTAATATTATACTTTTAGTCAGTATTGCCCCAACCTAATATTGTATTCAAATGTACACAACTATGATTTAATTTCTGGATTGTAAAACATTTTTTTTAAGTGTATTATAAATTGTCTTGCCTATCTTTCTACATGATGTAACTACGTTTCGGAAGCAGCAACTAATTTAATTTAATTTATCTTTATTGAGCCTTTTAACGGCCTGACACTAAAACAAACACTAAAATAATATTTAAATTTTATTTCGTTTAGATTAGAATATTAGTTTTTATATATGATTTATTTAAATATAAATAAATCACCCATAAGCCAGTTAGGGTAGGGCAAGCGCCCCATACTGCCTCACAGTGGCTACGCCCATGCCTCAGAAGTAACATCTTTTATCAATAGTCACACAAACGATGCTGTAGGCATCTATATTTAAGTTAATGTTACATATATACAACAAAAAAAAAAACCAAATACTAAAAAAACAATAAAAAAATATCCATAAAACAGAAAAATACAAAAAATAATTTCAGTAGTTCAGTAGAATTAGAAACAATGATAAAATAATCGCTTTTAATTCAGTAGCACCTAGTTATATTAATATTATAGTATTTAAGTACCTACACGTATACGTATAGACTATAACCAGTATCTTAATTATATTCCCAGTTTCCACCAAAAAAAATATATAAAAATCAGGTAAAAAATTCAAAAAAAAAAATATCCAAAAAATATAATAAAATGTACCAAAAAAATCTAGGTAGGTAAACATTATGTTGGTTTATAGGAGGGACGTACCTTAGTTTATCGTGGACATCAATTACATCAGTAAAAGAAAACCATAAAGCTGCCTTGAGCAAATGTGCGAGCAGAGATAAGGCATCTCTGTATGAAAGAGGCCTGTAACGGGAAATAATAGGCTGGTTCTCGACAGAATGTAACTAAATAGAACAGCCGATTTTCTTTTCGCGATTTAAAGGCTTTTTCAGTACCTTTACTTCACTTTCAAGTACATCTTGTTTAACGCCCTCGAAAAATAGAATTAAGGACTTAGGGCGCCTTCAATTAATATTTATTATATGCCTCCGCGCGGCCCTTTGCGGAAAATTTGTAGGCGCCCTAATTGTTGTAGGTATTAATAATAATTTCACTATATGATAGAATGGTTCATTCTATGAATGTATCAAACTTAATTTAAGCAAATTTTTACCCTACTGACACATTTAATGTATGTCTATGCTATCCTTCATTTTAATTCATGTACTGTAAGACGTGTATGTAAATTAAATTTATGTAAATATCAAATATTTCGTTTAAATAATACTTCCTTTTTTACTAATAACCTTCTCAGATTTTCGTATATTAAAGGCCTTATTATAAGACAAAGTCTTTGCTTAGACGAGTTTTAAATCATTGAGCCATTTTTTGTATTACAAACTTTATTTCTAACGAAATAAAGTTAGAAATAAAAAAACTGTCTCGAAGGTTTAAACCTGGTTTATGCAAAGACTTTGTTTTATAATAAAGCGAAAGGAACCTATACTTCCATATATATTCACAAGCGTGATATGGATATAAGGGTAACTAATCACAATTAAGAACGTTTGCGCTTTACCGCAATTCATACGAAATTTCAAGTCCTTTTTTTTTCGAAATGAATGAACCGATTTTAATCAAATTTCTCACACATAAGCAGGATAAGTAGGTCTAAAAATTTAGTTGAGAACATTTTTGAAATGTCTTATTTAAATATAGATAATTGGAAATCTCAAACTTGCTCGAATTTAACTTTAAAACACATTTTTTTAAAATGTTCTTTACTATCTTTTTTAGACCTATGTTTGCTTATGTGGAGGACGTTTCTTTAAAATCGGTTCATTTAATTCGAAAAATAAGGTCTTCAAATTTTATATGGAATGCTGTAAGGCTTTAGCGCTCTTAAAATAAGCTGCGCTATACTGTGCCTAGACACCGTCTCCATAGGCGACATACCTAAACTTCCAAATGGAGGCTTTATAATTAACTTTATTAATATTAGGGTGACTGTCCATCGTTAAGGTATGTTGCGCTGTGCTGTGTTTAGGCACAATCTTCATAAGGTGATATGCCTAACTTGTAAGAAAGCGTCGATAGTCCCGCTATGCCATAAAATTATCACCATGTCATAAAGAGATTGACTCCTATAGTTTCTACTAAATTTTAATGGCACGGCGAGACTATGAAAATGGCGTCTTGGCTCAGCAAACTTTCTGGTGACATTTTTTTCTACAAACAACTTCTAGGTATGCTTGCGACACAGGGATTGCAGAATGCTACTACTAGCTAAGGAGAAATCAGCGCGCGATACTCGTTTTCATCATCAGCATCATCATATCAGCCGTCGGACGTCCACTGCTAAACATAGGCATTCCCTACAGATTTCCATTAGGTCCGGATGGAAGCGGCTTGCATCCAGCGCGATCCTGCGGTCCTTATCAGATCGTCTGTCAAACTTGTGGGTGGACGTCCTATGCTGCGCTTGCCGGTGCTCCTACACTCGTTTCATAACAAAGCATTTGCCATAGTAATTACCAAAACGCGCGCGGTAACGAGCGAATTAAAAAGAAGAGTTTCGCAAAATAAGCAAAAGTTGATTAACCATTTCATCTTCGTTTTACATAGGTAAATACAATATGTAACAAGTGAAACTAGACACCAAAATAATATTTCAAAACGTCGGAGCTGTCCATACGGCGCCTGTCCCACCGCAGAGCCACTAGCTATCAACTATTTTCTCAAGAAAAGTACAATGACATAGGTCACATGTCAATAAAAAATTATGTATTTATATTAATTTGTAATTGTGTAAAATTGTTGATAGTTCACTGCGCTCACACTGCTGGCGACAACTCTCTCTACTAGGTAGTTTCATATTCATAAATTCATTTACACTAGCCGCACACAGGCCTCACGCCACAGCCACAAACGCCGCCACCTGAAGCTAGAGCGGCCACAAAAGTAGCTGAAGCGCGCAACAGCCACTTGTGGACGGTGGCCGCCGCTTGCGGTCGATGGAGGCCATTGTTTTTTATCCTTCCTAGAACTACTTGAATAAAAGTCACGTCCTGCACCACGCGGAGTTTTCTAGACCATGATTATTATCGAGGTAGAAGAATATGTGATTTTTAACTATCTGTAAACTTTTATAGTGAGTATGTTTTTGATAAAATAATAGCAAGCTAGTGGTCGCAAAGCGCGGCTGCTGAGTATGAGGTCTTGGGTCCGATTCCCAAGTCGGGCAAAGTGTTATTGGGTTTTTCCGTCAATAATTTCTCAGTAGCAATCTCGGAATCTGTATTTCATCCTGGTTGATGGTAATAGGGACGCCCCCTATTATATGAGACTAAGACTTAACTGGCTGAATGTGGGTGTAGGCACTAAAGGGCCTAAGGGTATAATCCTACGGGGATTATAGGCGTGAAGTTATGTCGTATGATTTTTAATTGAAACAAATTAGTCGAATAGAATAAACATTTTAATACTCTTAAATTAAAATCAAAACAAACTCAAAATCTCTTCTTTGTATTTATAAAAAAGTAATTGAATTAATCTATATTTGTTATATCTATATCGATAGCATTTTTTTTTTTACTTTTATGTATTTCTATCTATTGAGTTGCCTTCGATTTGAACGAGTTGAGTGATGCGAAAGCAAAGAAGGGTGGGGTACCGCACGCGAGTAACGTGTGTCAGCGTTTTGTGGCGGCGTTTAGTGGCCGGTGTTGGCCACAAGAAGCGAGCATAGATGTTTTGTGGCGTGTGGCGAAAAATCCTTACAAAATGTATAAAAACTATTGGTGATAGGTCGGTGGCGGCGTTTTGTGGCTGTGGTAGAAGGACCGTGTACGGCGAGGGTTAGTTGTAAACCATATTATGTATAGAAGATGTTACATAAAGCTTAAAGCTGAAGTTCAGTTGTGGACCCTGTTAGGGCACAGCAACATGCTATTAACTTATAATATAAAATTTAAAAATAACACCTGCGACAAGAGCTATAAAAATAAACTCGCTCAGCGTTGCTCGCATGAAAGTGTGAATACTCGCCGAGCGACTCTTGTTTGGTACATATGAATACAACTTGTGATAGCCGAGCGAGTGATGCGAGTAATCGCCCGTCGCCTGCGACTAAACCATCGGAACTAGACACTCATTTCTCGCAGCTCGCGAACTCGTTTCAAGTTTCTAGCTCTATTCGCTTTTTGCTATTTATCGGCGGTGGGACTGGTATCTTATATTCATTCCTTAGCTTACATTGGGGAGGGTGCAATGTATTCCGGCACCTGATTATATACAGTCGCTCCCAGAAAGATGTGAATGTAAATAAGTTTCATTATAATGTCCATAATTCACCCCTTACGGGGATGGAACGGGGGTCCGAATTTTGTTAATGGAGAAATCAACTTTGACGCGGACAGAAGCTAGTTAGGAAATATAACAGTACTAGCTGTCGGCCGCGGTTACACCCGCTTCTTTTATTACTGCTCCGCTCCCGTAGGTCGTAGCGTGATGGTATATAGCCTACAGCCTTCCTCGATAACTACTCTATCTAACACTGAAATAATCATTTAAATCGGACCAGTAGTCCCAGAGATTAGCGCGTTCAAACAAACAAACAAACACTGCAGCTTTATAATATTAGTATAGATAATGATTGTAAAACAGTCAGATGCGACTTGTGCGTACAGTCGTGCGATGCCCTCACTCAGAATTAATAGCTTTGCGACGCCCCAGGGCAGAGCGCACAGAGCACAGTTTGCAAACTCCTGAAATATACATTGATCTAGCTTAACACATAGGATGTTTGAGTTACTTAGGACACCCTCTTTTGTATTCCCGTAGGATAATTTAGGATTTTGACTTAATTGTAAAGTCTAGCTAGTTAGCTAGAAGCTGGCTAGTTAGTAAATATCAAATTAACTACAGCAGAAAAAGGCGGGCGCTACGAAGTATGCCGATACTTATATACTGCACAACACTGGCAGTAAGCAGATTGAGAGGTCGGAGTGTATTTGCGAACTCAGTAAGTAAAACAAAAGTCTAGTCTTTTCATGTGGGCGCACTCACTCACTCACTAACAGTAGTAGAAATTTGGGCTCTTTCAATTGGGTAGGTACTTGATACCACTAATCAATTAACATACTTTTATGGGCTTTCGAAACGCCCTAAATTCCCCCGTAGATTTTGTACGGCAATAATAAATTGTGACGTCACTTATTTACCAACTCAATTGATTGACTAATGACTGATTTCAAAGGAACAAAAAATCGAATTTTACTGTTAATTGAAAATAAATCTATTTTTTAGGGCTCAATTGAAGTGTTTAAGAAGTTGTGTCTGAATTTATTGTGTCGAGTACCCAATTTAACGTTTGGTCGTTAGACGTTTGTCGATCTGCCGTCATGGGTATTGCACGGCGCTCTCAACTTGTGATTCACGACACCAACTCAGTCCTAGTGCTTGAGTAATCAACGCAAATATTGAAAGAGCCCTTTGACATTGGTAGCAGCTTTATTGGTAGCAGTACTTAGAACGGTTTTCGTAGTAAAAGCGTTACTACGGCTGTGCGGTTGACTGGTGAAGCTTCTGATATCAGCCGCTCCCAACTCTACTTGTATTGGTTCATAGTTTCATAAGTATTACTTGTTTTAAAAATAAAATTGATTTTGTAGCTAGTTTTGAAGTTAAGATTAAATCATGGTTTCAATTAATTCAACAGATAAATTGAAGACAAAATGTGCGGAATGCAAAACGATAGTACAAGTAGTTCGTAGCCTCTTAGAAACAAAAACTATAAAGAAAAATGAAGTTGTTGGAGTTTGTGAGCATTGCAAACGAGCAACGAGCATTAACAAAACATGTAAAAGATGCGATTTCCTAGTTAGCGAGTTTATTTCCAGACATGAGAAAAGACGTAGAGAAAACCAACAGCGTTTCAAGGAATGGCTTTGCAAAGTAGTATATTTGTTACAAGCAATGGTTGATGAAGAAACTACGTGTAACTGTCAGTCTAAAGTTTATAAAGATACTGATTTAGAGAGAATCCTGCATGTACTAAAAGAACCCTTGCATAAGCAAGAGCCAGTCATAGATTACTTTTCGAACCTGGATCATGAAAAACTAATGTCAGAGAGCAACGAAATGCTTGAAAAAATATTTTCAAAAATCAAATTAGATGGTGGAAAACGTATTTCTTCAAGCGATAGTAACCACCCGTTACCCTCCGAAGCGAAGTGTTTGTGTAAATTCCTTAAAGAAAACTTTTTAGGAGAAATATCTGGTGTAGATTTAAGACAATCTAAAGAATCTGTACTGTCTTTAGATCCACTGAAGGATTTTGGTGGACAAATTCAAGAAGGATATAAAACCTTATTAAAAAGATTAATAGATCTACGCAAAGCTTTACCATTAGCTTCTTATTACCTAAAAAAAGATTTTTTTCAGAGTATTACTGAGGCTATAAATACAGCCGTAAAGCATAAATTAACTGAAAATGTTATATTAAAACTGATAAACGAATTAACAGAATTACACAAAATTCTAACTCACGATTTATCTAAGGATTTAAATAGAATGGTTATACAAGATTTGATTAATGATTTAAATGATTTACTAGGAATGGGATCATCTAAAGATCTAAATCATGACTTCATGAAACTATTAGTCGATGTGAGTGATTTGCTTACTCAAGAACTTTCTAAAGATTTGAATACAGTGCAGTGTAGAGGTCAATGTAAAAAAGAAATACCACAAAACTCACCAATGGATTCAACTTATGCATTGGTGCAAAAATTAGCCAACCTAAATCAAGCACTCGCTGCAGGTGTTCTAGATAAAAAACTTGTACAAGAATTATCCAGTGACATCAATAAAATGTTAGTTGGAGTACCATCAGAATTATTAATTAAAATAATTAAAGAATTAACCAATTTATGTAATCCAGCAGTACATGGAATACCCAAAACAGTAAATTTGAAATTAGTGCAAGAGTTGATTAACGATGCAAGCAAAGCATTGGGTCAAGGACTATCCAAAGACCAAAATAAAAAAATGGTCCAGGTTCTACTTAATAAGCTTAATAATGCACTCGCTCCAGGTACAGGAGAAGGGCAAAAAATATCTACAGGTTTAAAACAAAAAGTCTTAAGTTCAAGTAATTCTAAAGGTAAAACTAGTTTACCTGACCCTGTCGTCAAAAAAGAAACAAAACGCGCTGGTAAAAAGACATCAGCAAATGAAAATGTACCACCTGCAGATGGGAAAAATATTTCGGCACGAGCAAAAGAAATCACAACACCGTCAGAATCTGTATTTCTAAAATTGTTAAAAAGTAACCGGGAAAGTGCAGAAAAGTTAAAGTTGCAGAAACAGAGACAGTTAGCGAAACAGATAGAAGTAAAGACAAAAAAACTTAAGAAATTAACAAGGAAAAAAGTAACGGAACAAGAAAAGAAAACACCACCTTTATTAATTCCAGACAAAATGGAATCGGAAAGTACACTTGTGTGTGGAGTCCAGCAATCTCATGTTCCTAAAGTCATGATAAGTGGAGATAAAGTAATACCTCTCAATACCCATTATAAAGATAGAGAAAAACCTAGGGACCATGAACCACTGCTCTATAAGACTCAGTTTCACTTTGATGATAATGACCCGATTGCCACGCCTAAATTGGAACATCAAGTAGGTATTGACTACCTGGTTCGTGCAGTTTTATATCGACTTGATTTCATAGATTGTAGCATGTCTTCTCCTACTGCTTTTGTGGAATGTCAGTTGGATAATCGAGGACTTGCCCGAGTTACGCGAAAACAATAACGTTATGTTTCAGACTTTGCCAAAGGATGATGTTAAAATTATATATCAATTATCTAATGACGAATTTATTCGTAATGGATGGACTATGCTACCTACACAAAAAGTTATGCGAAGGGTATGTTATATTGCTCACGTACCGAAACTATGACGATATTTTTCTTCTAAGTAATGAACTAGTAATAAACCTAATTGAAAAGAGTGTCCACGGAGATTCTTGCTTGCTTTTTGTCCATATAGACTTGCCTGCGTCTTGAAACAGACCACTAGCTTCAACTTCTTGGAATACCGACCGACTCCAAGACTAACAAAAAAAATATTCAACTTTGACATTAAATTTGATGTATTAATAGCATATTTCTGATATGTTTACGCTAACCATAACAGTGTGTCGATTTATTTTCCGACGTCGCGACGCAACGATTACGGAGCAAAAGTAGCTTTCCATTCAAAAAACGTCAATTACCTTATTACCTTCAATCACAAACATTGATTTGATTTGTCGTCTTTTGTCCAGATAAATATATATAGAATGAAGCCAAGTAATCCACAAAATTGCTGGTTCGACCGGCATAAACATCTTCGGGAGTTATTTTATGATAATGGTCAGAAAATGGCTGATATTGACTCTGACGGCTGTGGATGTTGGTATTACCGGAACGGCACCATAGCATTGGAATATTATAATGCTCAAGGTACATTCTGACGTGCATTTTAATAAAGTGCAAACATGACAAATAGTAGAAAATATTATATTCGCTAACCACGTCTGTCCTCTTTTGTGTCACCGCTGTTCTTTTCTGCCATACGTCTGCATAACGACTGAACAGATTTGAGAACTGAAGATCAAGTTACTCGTTGCGGGACGTCTTAACAGGATACCGTGGCCCCGGAACGTAAAGGGCAACAGAAGGAACAGGGTGGTTTTTTTTTCAGTAAAAGTTTGACAGTCCCTTCCGCCCCACCCAGGGCGGAAGGAGTCATTTGATGATTTTTACCACCTAGAAAAAAAAAAGATCAAGTTACTCACAAAAAAACTAAGTCAAAATCGTTTGGTAGGTTCGATACCCTAGACAGGTAACCTTGTACACGTTAAACTTACTGTTCACTGTTTTTCCTGGGGGTTATAAAAATACATAAGACATATAAGCCTGAAATCGCTAACCTGCCTTGAGCAAGAGCGGTGATAAATGCTCGTATCTTTGTATGAGAAGATGGCTTTGCCCTGCAGTGGGACAATACCCTGGTATTATTATTGTAAAAAAAAAAAACATTAATCACCTTATTTGCATCTCAGAATCCAATGTCGGGCAACGATATGTTGTGTACAGCTGTAAAACTGAAATGGAGTGTGGCAAGATAACGCCACGCACTATCCTGGCTTTATTTGACGTCCTCGGGAATGGTATTGTTTACGACCAGTATGGAAAAGTCAGGTACCTAAAATCGACAGAAGTAACAACAATAACAATTACAATAACATTTATTTGGACCAAATAATATAGCCTAATACAGAAATGGAACTAAGAACTAGTACACTCTTCCGTAAGTAATTATACTCACGGAGTGTCTAGCAATAATGTACGTTGATTTATGTTTATATTGTGGATGTAAAAAATGCTTTATGAAGCCGAAAGTTACATGTTCTTCCCATTGGTCTCACATTTAGTTCCAGACCACACGTCAAGGGATCCTTCTAGTTACGGAGATATAAAAGGCTCAAAATTTTGAATGTATTTTTGAGAAAATATTTTTTATTAAAAAAAATTGATACTGCCACAGCACCCGTATTATTTCAAACACCCATAAGCACAACAGTTTGCATTTTTTACACAGCGCGTTACGTACGTTTTTCTCAGTAGAAATAAGATTCGCGTTCCAGTAAAAAAAAAAACTCAAACCGAGTTTGATGAGCAGTATGCATAGTTAACGACTATTTGTGATCGGCCTTTTTACATCCCGTAAACAACCGTTATTATTCTTGCTGAAAAGTGAGTAATATAATTCTTGTACCTGATACTTAAACCCAATAGGCGCAGCTGCCGCCGCATCAAAGTTTCAGGCACCCTAGCTTCACAGGCCCCTAATCCGTGTAAGAAAAAATACGTAAAAAATTTTCTACTAAAACAATATTATTTCACTTAAATTTTAAGGCCGTACGCTAGGCGTTATGGGACGAATAAACATTGTTTCTTCTTAAAAACCTTTACCCTCCATTTGGGCTTCGCTGCAATTAGGTAGCTTCTTAGCAAATTTTTATACAGGGCCCGACTAGGGCAAGCATAAGTAAATTTTCTATTAAGTATTGGACACTGGTACATCACTGTCCAATACGTAATAGAAAATTTACTTTACTCAGTTACAAACATTACTAACAAAGAAATTAAAATTAAAAATGAAAAAAACCTTTTTTTTTTTCTTTTTAATTACTGGAGTCATTATAAAAATATAAATTTGCAGTAATGAATGCAAGTTTCTCATAATTTGTAGAGGTAGTATTTATGATTCTTAGCTGTGAAGTCGAAGCTGGGTGCTATTGTTATCTCCCTTCAACTTTTCGGGGGTCGCACGCAGAATTATATTGTTATATGTATGTATACTGCTGAAAATACGCAATTTTCGTGAAGCTACGAAATAGAGAGGCGTGGCTTTTTTGTGATTGGTTGGCATGGTTACCTAGTTTCCTGAAATTCAAGTCACTGCCTTCTTTAGTGGCTTTGAAGTAAATGGTCTAAGATGGAACATGCAAAAACTGTGGCTAGGTGTATGATAGCCGGGAGTGGAAAAAGTGTAGATAGTATATTTGTTATCACAGGTTCCCTTTTTATCATTTTCAGAATATGGACATTCAATTAAAGGTATTTTTTTTGTTAACAAACGTCATTTCTCAGATCATCACATCATCGATGTTGCAATCACACATTTGGTTCTGTACTGGTAAATCTCGGCCATGTAAGAAAAGTGCTCTAGTTTAAGCGCTGAAAAATAAGTCTACTAAACTAACTAAGTCTAGTAAACTCATTTAAAACTTTTATTTACTCAACAGACTAAAATACAATCAATCCGAAGGGGTAGTAGTGGACCCGAAGATTGGTCCACCAAGTAAGTGGAAATGGCATACTTTGAACGACCCTCCCGTCTTCCAGCGAGTATTCGTCGATACATACTCGAAAGAACGGGACCCTAGGCTTGAAAAAGTGCCAAGACCACCGCAGACTCAAGACGCAGAAGAAGTTTTGAGGCCAGATCATCCCGATATGCTTGCAATAGAACTAAGTAACTTTGTCAAAGAGAAAACAATTAGACTCAAGCAGAAATTCAGGCCTTTTCAGATAAGAATGAAAGCTGTCAAACTGAATGAACACTTCTCTTTAAAAATATTGGATCAGGCGACAATATATTTGCTTTATCGAGACGGATCTACGACCCTGAAACTGAATTTGGGTTTGTTATTGGACAGTGACGAGATAATTGACACACTTGCTTCAGATATGGCAGACATAGGAACTCCTTATGACATTTATCCCGCCAAGACGAAGAGTGTGGAGAATATTCAAAAAATACTTAGTTCCGTACGGTCTGGTAAGGCCAATCTACCATCGGAAATCACAATTAAGTTTTCAGTTGATTAATTTTTATTCTATTTATTTGTTAACGAGAATGAGATTTTTATATACATTTGCTGAATGTAACGTTGTGTTCAAGGTCAGGAGTAGATCCGTTTGGTTTAAATTTTGATTTCCTTTTAAAAATTAGGAACTACGAATAACTTTATATGATGGACCCTATCGTTAAGTTTTCACTTTTAATTAGTTCGTTATTATTGTTACGTTAGTGTTTTCTTTTAAGTTTTAACTTTTTTTTTAAGTTATAGTTTGTTTGGTATGGTTATTTTTATCGACTATGTTTTGGGTACTGAAAATTATGTATTAACATTATAATAATAATTTGTATAGGAGTACATTATGGTTGATTGTATTGTTGTCCTTTTAAAATGGTCTACTATTTTCTTCCTTTTTATCTCAACTTTCATTTGATTTTATTTGAGGCATACACAAAGAAGCTGTGCTTCTGGGTACTGAATAAAATATTTCATTTACCTGTCAGAAGTGTATTATTTAAGTAAAATATTAGAAAAATATATAGGTGGAAGTAAATAAAAGCTTGTTAATACACTGTTGTTATAAACAACTAAATCCGAAAATGAATAAGCTCGTTATGATTATGAAAAAAAAACATGATCCGAATCATATAAGAAAAAAGGCATAATCCCCGGTTTGCGAATAACCAAAATAGATTATCCATCGCATGGATCAAAGGGCATGAATAGTGGAATTAAAGGGGTGATTGAGGGGTGCGTACGTTGCCTGGATACTATGTCCGCTGGGTGGCTTTAGACTGAGTACATTAGTCGTATTATCAGCTCGACAGTGAGGGGAGTCAGACAGGGTGTTGTTATAGAAAAGGGATAAACAACGTTCAGAATGGGACGTTGTAAACAAAATAATTATCTAAGTATAATATACGAAATGTCCCCCAAATAGAATTCAATAGATACTTAATAAATAAAGAAGTAATGTGCTATTATTAGTGCCAATACACTGAATTTGGCTATACATTTAAAATTATGGAATAGAAAAATATAACGATTTTTTACACTATATTTTAACTTATTACAAATCGGGCCTAGAAATCCGGAAGCAAATAGAATGGACGATGGTTTTCGGATACTACATAATTATTATCATGTACTTATTTATGATTTTTGACAAACAAGGTACTTGGTTAAAAATGTTAAGTTATTTATCCGTTTTTGATTCTGTGCATTCTAAAATGAAGGCTAGAGATGAATTTTGAAGAGCTAGATATCAATATTGTTAAAAATTTAATATTACATGACTGACTGCCTCGTTGGTCTAGTGGCCGCAAGCGCGACTGCTGTGCATGAGGTCTTGGGTTCGATTCCCAGGTCGGGCAAAGTGTTATTGGGTTTTTCCATCAGGAATTTCTCAGTAGCAGCCTCGGAGTCTGGATTTGTGCCCGGTTAATGGCAATAGGCTCGCCCCCTATTACATGGGACTAAAAACGGTGTGCTAATGGGTGCACCTCTGCCTAACCCTTCGGTTATTGCAGGCGTGATGTTATGTATGTATGAAATAATAATTAAAAGAGTGTTTTAATCACGTAGATTGACTAGCCCCGCACAAACTATCCCCTTCCAGCGGTTACAGTACTTTAGGCACGACGGCAGACTATACTTGTCTGTCTGTATTGATATCGGACCGTATATTCAATAACATCCTAGCATTATATAAAACGCAGCGTCTCTTGGCCTGATTGTGCGGTAGTGCATTCACAATGCGAGAGCCACTTATTCAATTCACATATTTTTAGTTTTATTAGGCCATGGAAGCACAATTGCAGGTACAGCTTGTAATAAAATATATTTGTAACAGTTATAATATTTTATTATTTATTTACTTAGGTTCAATTATGAAGATATTTGGTTTGTTTATTTGTAATTACTCTATCGCTTCCTAGTGCGTCATTGGATTGGTTTATTTTATGAGCTTCTGGTTTCTAGGTCGTGTAATTTGTAGTCGATCGCTCGTTCAGGCTCTTGAAACTGCAGAAGAATTTAATTGGTTCAAGATCCTTTTTTAAAATAACTTAGAGTACATTTTTAACCTAATTTAACAAAGTTAAAGTCAAATTATTTATATAAATTATACGAGTATTCAATAATGTGTAGAAAATTTATAGACAATATAGAATAATAATCTTTAAAAAACAGATTATAATATTTTGAACTAGAGAATTTGAAACTAAATGGGATCATGAAATCGGTTTGTATCGCCGTCAACTGGAAATGTGAAAGCAAAAGACTGGTGGCATTGCCATATTGGATAGCAATGCTCAGCTTCTAGTCAAGGTAAAAGCCTGACCTTGGGTCACCCCGTCAGGGTTGCGAAATTTGTTTGAAGGAGTCACCGCGGCCGTGGCCCTGGATTGCAAAGGGTAGTAGGAGGAACACGGATGGGTTTTAGTTGGTAATACTTCCGCGCTCCTCTTGAAAAGAAAAATGGCTAATGTTGATCTATAATGAAAAAAACCCGTGGGTCACGGTCACAGTCATGGAAAGTGTCAACCAATCGTTTGGACAAAAAAAACCAAAATGATTAAAATTATAAAAAATGCTCCTTTGCACGTCATTTACATAAAAAAAAGAATTAAGTATTGATGCCTTTTCCAAAAGTTAGTTTTATATTAGAACTTCCATATTTACTCTTTTAGATAACAATAAAATAATTGGTTAGGTTTTTTTGTTTGACAGCGAGTTTTTTCGTTCCCTGTAAGCTTCCTCTTTTTATATTATAAATGGCATTTACCTTGTTATTATATATTTTTTTATTAGGTATGTGCATGGTTAATTATTATAAAAAAATTGCTTGGTTAGTTTTTATTAGGAATTTCAAAGCAGCAGCCTAGTTCTGTGCCCATCAGTACTTGCGATGTTATTGTTCAGCTCTAGAGGTTATCAAGGACAAATAAATAAATAAGACCAGTTGTGATGTACCAGGCTCACAGATTGACAATTTGCACGTATATCTATTGTATGCAGTGGCATTGAAGACCGGTTAACATTGTTTACAATGTATATTTTGCGCTGCTTCAAATGACGATATTCCCGTTCACGTGAACCAGAAATTATTACTGCCAATCACTGATCGATTGTAGATAATTTGTTATACATTGTTTTATACCTATTTCCATACTAGGCTATTTTTCTGTATCGTGGGTGCTTTTATAAATCAATTGTGCTTTTTAGAGGTAATACATTTAAAATGATAAAAAACACATTAAAATAAAGTTGATGTCCATGATGTTCATTTTATTTATTATAATGTTTTATGTCATTAGTGTTAAAATATAATTTCGGGCATTTGAGCGCAACGGCTTGTATTAATGTATGAAAACTTTTTTATTTGAAAGTAATGAATATAGAAGAAGAAAAAATTGAAAAGTGTCCAGTAGACCTAATAAATCCAGAACACTACAAAAACAATTTTGATCAAGCTTTTTTGTGGTTTAGGAGCTAAACGATTTTTAGTTTTTTTCTTGGGATATCTTCTTCCTCACATCAGATTTTGTTGATTTCTCTTTTTGTCTCGCGTTTTTTGGAAATATTTTTATCGATATGAGTGTTACACCGGGTGCGTTGAACGACCATTTATAACATCCCTCGATCACAAACTGACCAGGCTGTTACTGCATCTGGACAGAAGCAGCGTGCTCCTGGTAACCTTCACCGGACACTGCTAGCTAAACTAACACTTCCATACAATAGGCATCACATACAGTCCACTTCGCAGAGCTTTCACGGAATCCGAAGAAACGGTTGCGCATGTGCTCTTCGGGTGCAAAGGCGTAGCCCAGATCCAGAAAGACCAAACTCACCAAACTCTCCTGAAGGCGCCTTGAGCAGTCTGGATGGTCGTGGACGTTAGTTAGGCAGTCGCTCCAAGCTCCATGTACGAGATTATAGCAGTTACATCCAGTAAGGCTGGAAACCGTGACCATCAGGATGGCTGGATCAAACGAAATCTGTACACGAGACCGTGTGTACTGTTTAATACCTATTTGATACTTTTTTACCACCGACCCCAACATAGTTGGAAATATGCTAGGTAGATAACATATAACTCATTACGGTGGTCGGCTGATGATGCTGAGTGGAGCCAAAACCGCTACACTAAAATCGCTTGCTGTAATTTTAGAATCTGTGGTTTTGGGAAAACTATTATGTATGTATACACACTAGTCGTTGCTTGCAGAGCCGTTGCCATAGTTTGTTTTCCTTTTTTTAATAAGAGTTGTTTTAAATATACAGATACGTATGAATTTCAAGAGAACCTGGTGCTTATAAATTGCTTTGCAGTTTGGCAGATGCTGTATGAGAGGTAACCTATAGAATATTACATGCTCCCAATATTATTCGCCCCTTATTACATGGGACTTAAACATAACTGACAAAATGTGAGTGTACTAGGGGTACACTGCCTAACCAACCAGGGTTAGGCAGTGTATCCTTAGTACACTCACATTTTGTGCAAGTGACTTATTGAACCAATCTACTTTGTGAGGATCTTCATACATCGCAGACACGTGAGCACATCATTGGTCGGGCTGTCAATTGGTCACACTTGGCATCAAGCTCAAGGCGTAGCTATAATTCAAGGGGACACTGCAGTTAGTCTGTAGACGTTTGTACCTATACCCGTTTGTGGAATCTAGACGTAATTATCTTTATCAGTACTCCCTAACTAAACTACGATAAGTTCATTAATAACTTACTAATGCATTGTCATCCAACAAATCTATCAAGGTCAACAATCACAGTTTGATTTACATCTCAAAGGCCATCACATAAACGGTCCCAGGGAACGTTTATTTCATTAAAAACATTAACACACACATAATTTTGGGAGGCAATATCAATATCAATCACTACTAAATTGTCGCGT
This sequence comes from Hoplodrina ambigua, assembly GCA_949774945.1. Lineage (NCBI taxonomy): Eukaryota > Metazoa > Arthropoda > Insecta > Lepidoptera > Noctuidae > Hoplodrina > Hoplodrina ambigua. The sequence continues at coordinate 6,416,847 of OX458963.1, forward strand.
GATCATTAGTGAGTTCAGTGAGTGAAGGTACTTACGGATATGTAGGTGATCCAACTTGTTGGATTTACATTTTAAAATTAAAAATAAATATTTTAGTTTGAACTGTAGAACTCATAATTTCTTAAGTTTTTCAGGTTTCGTACCCAAAGGGTGCCAAATGCAACCCTATTACCTACCTAACTTATGACTTTGCTATCTGTATATTCGTCCGTCCGTCTATTCAACCATAACATGTAGGCACTTCTAGCAAAGTGTGTATTACGATGTCCGTTAAAATGAGAAATAATAAAAATAAAAAAAGTAACGAACGAAGAGTTCCATACCATCGTAGAAGATATAACCAGTGTTGCCATTATAGCATCATCAGGGATCATTTTGTGTGTGAGTACTTCTAGCACTTTGCCGGTTTTTTTGGAAATTTTAGCGCCATTTTACTTTGAATGTTGATCTAAAGTCTTATGTGGCAGTTTCTTTTTCATCATTTTAAACATTAAAATAGATTTCAAAATTGTTTTTTGGTAGAAATAGGATTATACAATGCTACTACTACATTACTTTCGTGAAAATATTTATTATGTTTATCGACTTTCCAGCAAGCTTAAGTTAAAATGGTCAACGGAGCTATAGCTATACAGCTTAAAACCGAGCGGTCTGCGAGGCCGGGAGGGTGTTAGTATACAAGGTTATTTTGCAACCACCATCCAAATTTTCAGAAATGATTTAGAATCGATAACCTTATCAATTAATGATATTAAAAAATAAAATTTAATTCGGGAGCGCACACAAACAGCACGCACTATGCCCCCCTTGCTGCGTGTTTCTACATTCAGATTTTTACGGATATTTTCTTTGTTCAAAGTGAGATGAGGTAAGTGTGGTTGTTTTTTTTAATTGTTTTTGTTATTATTTGATTATAATTTTTCACATATGAAAATAATTTAATTAAGAGACCTCGATTTTAAAATATGTATGATGAATGAAAAGTATATCCTTGTCTATAAAACTTTGGCAGTTCCGGTCCGATTTAAAAAATTCTTTCACTGATAGAAAGCTACATTATTGCTGAGTGTCATAGAGTACGTTTTATAGTATTCTTGACTTCAACGCGGACGTAGACGCAACCAAAAAGAACGCAGGCGAGAGTGTTTGCATGGAGACAAGGCCATCCGGATTTCCACTGAATTTTCAAGTTGTTGTTGTTGTTTGTGTGTTGTGTGTATATTCAGACTAAATCAACGATCACTGCGAAAAGCGGGTTCGATTCCGGTATGAAACAAATATTTGTATGAATGTTTGTATGTTTGTATCGGAGTTTAAAAACACAGATTTAATATAGGTACATCATTTTCAGTGTTGTCTCCGCTGGCTGGTCATCATTTATATTTATTGATTTAAACTTTATGCAACAAAAAGAACAAAGACGGCATTGATGCCTTAGATATTTTTAACCCACAAAGTGAGATGAGGTAAGTGTGGATGTTTTTTTTTGTTTTTGTTATTATTTGATTATAATTTTTCACATATAAAATAATTTTATTTAGAGACCTCAATTTTAACATTTGGATGATGAATGAAAAGTATATCCTTGTCTATAAAACTTTGGCAGTACTGGTCCGATTTCAAAAATTCTTTCACTGATGGAAAGCTACATTATTACTGAGTGTCATAGAGTATGTTTTATGGTATTCTTGACTTCAAGGCGGACGTAGACGCAACCAAAAAGGACGCAGGCGAGAGCGTTTTCATGGAGACAAGGCCACCACCACTAAATATTTATGTATGTTTATATTCTGACTAAATCACATATTTGTATGAATGGTATGGAGCAAACATTTGTTTGTTTCTAAGTTTAAGAACACACAGATTTTATATAGGTACATCATTTCAGTGTTGTCTCCGCTGGCTGGTCATCATTTATATTTATTGATGTAAACTTTATGCAACAAAAAAGAACAAGAACGGCATTAATGCCTCAGGCATTCTCAACCAACAAAGTGAGTTGAGGTAAGTGTGGAGGTGAGTGATGGTGGAAAGATAAAATGACACATCAAGATTTAAGTACAAAAATCCTTATGTTGGACAATTAGCGTGGACATGTGTGTGTTGCGACATGTCACAAGTGCGTAACTTTTTATCAACTTAGTAGACCCATGTTGGGCGCCAGTAACCGGCGGCGGCGAATCGATAACCCGTGACCATGTTACGGACAGCTACTATTTACTTTAAAAGATAGCATCTTCAACCCATTTTTACTCAACAGTGTTAATATTATCGATATGGATGTTTAATAATTTATTGGGATTGCTATTTGACTACTACCTTCTGTTTATCTTATTTTCGTGAAAATAACTAAGTTTGACCTTCATTATCTCCGTAACTAGAATGTTCCCAGGTATGGTCTAGAACAAAAAAAATATCGCAATGATGGGAACAACGTGTGGAATAATTACAGTTCAACAATAAGTGGTTGAACTTGACTGCACACGCGTTTATCTCAAAATTCGGGAACGCACACAAACAGAACGCATACATTCTGATTTTTTACGAATATTTTCTTTTGGATGTTTTTTTTCTTTGTTTTTATTTGTATATTTTGATTATATTTTTTCACCTAAGATAATAATTTTATTAAGAGACCTCGATTTTAACATTTGAATGATGAATGAAAAGTATATCCTTGTCTATAAAATTTTGGCAGTTCAGGTCCGATTTCAAAAATTCTTTCACTGATAGAAAGCTACATTATTGCTGAGTGTCATAGAGTACGTTTTATGGTATTCTTGACTTCAACGCGGACGTAGACGCAACCAAAAAGAACGCAGGCGAGAGCGTTTGCATGGAGACAACGCCATTCTGATTTCCACTGAATATTTAAGTTGATGTTGTTGTTTGTGTTTTGTGTGTATATTCAGACTAAATCAACGATCACTGCGAAAAGCGGGTTCGATTCCGGTATGAAACAAATATTTGTATGCATGTTTGTATGTTTGTATCGGAGTTTAAAAACACAGATTTAATATAGGTACATCATTTTCAGTAAACTCTCCGCTGGCTGGTCATCATTTATATTTATTGATCTAAACTTTATGCAACAAACAGAACAAAGACGGCATTAATGCCTCAGACATTCTCAACAAGGTGAGATGAGGTAAGTGTGGTGGTGGGTGATGGTGGAAAGATGAAATGACACATCAAGATTTAAGTACAATGAATATTCTTATGTTGGACAATTAACGTGGACATGTGGGAACAACATCTAACTTACTTCCAGAGATTACCTCTTACCTACAAACAAAAATACAAAGAAACTTTACTAGTTTGTAATTTTACATTATAATGTATTTCTTTTTGGTCTGTTATTCGTTACGGCTAATCAGAATCCCAAAGCTCTGACAACCAGTCTCATCGTGTTACCCATTATCAGGGGCGTAGAGGACTGCCGTCACCCCATGTAAAATAGGGTGGTAATTGATAGTATTAAGCTACGTCCCGTTAGACTGAAAGCCGACGCAACATAGTTAGCACAATGCTAAGCACATTACATGGCGACATCCATTGTCCAGCGCCGGATAAAGTTTTATAGATAAACTACAGTAACATGACGCGCCCTTCCACAATTCGAAACGTTTGAAAGTATTTGTATAGTATTAAAAAGACTCACGTAAAAAATCGTTTTCACGTCATAAACTAGACGGAAAACAGGAGAGAGCGTTTATGGCGAAAAGACCACGTGCGTTTTCTGTAAATTAGTATAAAACTTAACACAAAAAAAATACCGACGAATTGAAAATCTTCTCCTTCTCTTTGAAGTCGATTAAAAAGCTTAAAGACGTAGAACAAAAGAAGAATTAAAGAATATACGATCTAGTGTTTGACACAAGTAAATGCAATGATAAAAGATTATTTGTGCACCCCTATCATTGTAATCCCTTACGTTTCAAAATATGAAGAAAAATAAATCCTTCTGTGTTGTCCTTTGAACACGACCTTTCAAAAAGATTTTAGTAAGCAGATGACCATACCGTGGGTTTTAGTTGAAAGTTTGCTCGATAAATCTGATGTAATCAAAGTACATACGTGGTACATACTCCACAATAGAGCAGTATAATCTGTTTGAGTTCACAGTTCCTTTGTTGAATACGTCTTTTGAAAGATGTTTAGCCCACACGTCTGAGGTAAGTAAAAGAGATAAAGAAAAAACACTTTTTTCTCTTAATCTTCTTTAAGCCTTTGTGTATTCACAGACACAGTTGTTTATTCTCACCTTTTTCTAAGCTTCAAAAGGTATTTGGTTTTATTTATAATGCTATTTTCTAGACCCGATTAGGTGAAATAAATAGAGTGTAAAAAACATATTTTGCTCGGTATCAACACGCCCATTACAGTAAATAACATAAAAAAAAAATATTACACGAAATCGGTCTTCTTTTTCATGTGAAAAATCACTGATTATGGTACTCACGATATTTTTTTGTTCAGGTCAAAGTTATGCTTTATTTTCAAAGAAATAAGTTTGAAATGTTCTGTCTCTGTGTTGTTGTTGTTGTTATATTTTAAATACCAGCACAACCTTTGTTTTGTTGTATGCACCCATAAGCATAATAACTTGCGTGTGCTACAGTAATGCATGGTATCATAAATAGTAATTTTACACGAATAACAAAGTGGATTCCCAGCAATAATACTTGCTAAAAGTTACTAAGTTTGTTGGACATTATAATAAAAATAATATATTTTTTTATATTTTTAAATGTTTTTATATCTTTTTTATAATAATATTTAAAAATGTAATTATATATGTATACTAAATAAATAAATGGAAAAAATAATTCCTTAATTTCAGGTAACTGAGGCCCTTACATTACAATACATAAAAAAATGTAACAACTATAAACTAATACATATAAAAATATAAACTATGATATATGTATGTAGAAAACGGGCAAGTAATTTGTTTTACATTCCGTAGTTATTTCTGCGGTAAAAAAGTATTGAAAAGCAACTAAACAAGTACAAGGTCAATGTGTTCACATTTTCAGCACTTCGACCATGAAATTGACATAAGTAGGTTGGTGGGTGTCACAGAGTGTGTGTGGTCTCTAAATGCCCATTCGATGAGAAAGTTCCATTACCGGTAAGTGCCAGTTCCAAGCGTTGGCATTATAGACACAAAACTGAACAACAATGATGTTGTTCGTCGTCTATGGCGCTTTGCACACCGAGCAACTTAAGTTGAGGCAACTATCAACTCTTTAAAAGTATCCTGTAAAAGTTGATAGTTGCTATAACGTTTACGGTTGCCGCAACTTTATGGAAATCAGTGAGCAACTTTCTTAGCCGAGTTGCTCAATCTACGCAGCGATCAGCGTTAACGGTATGATATTTAACAGTTGCTAGTTGCGGCAATTTGGAGCTAACTTAGTCATCGATTGCAGCAACTGAAAACTGTTGACGATCGCCGAAATTCGAAACTCGAGTTGCTATGTGTGCGCAGTCTAATTGAAATATAATAATATATGTAAACAGCTAATGGCCAGTTGCTGCAATAGTTGCTCTATGTGGAAAGCGCCTACAGACGCCTTTGTGACATGTGCTCGCTACTGATTGCCATTCTATTTTTGAACAGCTCCAACTGTAGATCTGAACGAATGTACTGACGTAATAGTATTCGATTTTTGAATTGGGATGGATGAATTTACATTTAACAAATCAATTTGTTTATGTAATTGTTTTGAGTTTTTTCTGTAATATCTTTGTTAGTCAATAATTTGCACCTGGCATGTTATCTCTTCACCACTTTTTGTTTGTTGCAAATATTTAGTTTAAATTAATATAAATTCCATTAATATGTATAAAGAATTTAAATTAAATAAATATAATGTTGAAAACGGGTAATTTTTAATTTAATAATCGATTGTACGAATATTAACGATACATTTAATGCGCGCGCTAGTTCTAGGCACAAAATATCGATTTGAACATACAACTTCTCAACTACAACCTCTGCCTAACATACGCGCATACAACTACTTATCACATAGGACTTCTGCTCTTTGTGATAACTATACTTAAGACATAGAACTTCTGCTCTTTGTGATAACTAGGCAGGTAGGCACCCATTAGCAGGGGCGCCGACTCCCTGGGTGCTCGGGTGCTCCAGCACCCACGAGAGGTAAATAGTGAGTGCCGAGCACCCAGGATTATGAATATCTTAAATAATTCTCTTTCTCATCTTTTAACCCGTACCGCGATTAGCCTAGATTTACGTAAAAGTGCAAAATGCTGTGTAATACAATAAATTACCTTTTCTAAATATGTTGTATTTTATTGTGTCTATTAAATAACAAAAATAAATATAAGTAGCTAGGTATGTCATTAAAAAAGCTGGGGCACCCACGGGAATTTTAAAAAGTCGGCGCCCCTGCCCATTATTGCACCCACATTTCGCCAGTTGAGTGTATTAGGGGGTAAGCCTATTGCCTATTATGCCATTAACCGGGCACAAATCCAAACTCCGAGACTGTTACTGAGAAATTCCTGATAGAAGACCCCAATAACACTTTGCTCGACCTGAGGATTAACCCATGACCTCACACTTGACCATTAATATCTATGAAACTCGAAGGCTCCCAAGAAAAGACAAAAAATAAAAGGAAAACCGCATTGATAAGGACACTACTGCATGTAACTATTAATACGAATTAGCTTTGTGGAGTAATTCCCTTTGATTAGCAACATTTCTAGCAGCTGTGTCTTTTCCCATGCATTTATAAATTAATTGTAGAAAGTCTACAGCCCTGAATATATTTTAAAAGTGGTTTAGCCCTCATGTGTAAAGTAAGTAAAAGAGATAAAGCAAAAACCTTTTTTTCTTCTTTTTATTTAATTCTTAGTGTGGAACGGGTATTCTTAATTTAATGATCGATAGTAGGTATTTACCATACATATTAGAATTTCTACTCCGCGCACTCGTCCTAGATACAAAATATTGATTTATTCATGCAACTACTCATCACAAAGAACAAGAACATCATCATCATCTGTCTAGCCTTTTCCGAACTATGTTGGGGTCGACTTCCAGTCTAACCGGATGCAGCTGAATACCAGTATTTTACATGGAGCGACTGCCTATCTGACCTCCACAACCCAGTAACTGGGTAATACGATACCCCTAGGTAAGACTGGTTGTCAGACTTTCAAGCTTCTGACGACTCGAAAAACAAAAAACAAGAACATTAAATAAAAAACAAAAGTCATACAACACTGCAATCCGACTAATATTGAGGAACAATCGCAATCTAATCTCATTCTGAAACTGTCAAAAATGCCTTTATTTTACTGATACTTTTTGACATTGTTTATTGCTGACATGTGATTGCTATTAGATTTTGTACGTTTTTAAAAAGTACAATTGGCTTTCAGATGGTATTAAACTGTTATTTAATATTTTTTCTCGTAATAAATAGTAAAAAAGGTAGTTTCACCACCAATATCTCTGTAAACCAATGATCAGAAACAAAAAAAAATAACTATGAGGAGATTTCATGTAACTAACGCAAGCAAAGCTAAGCAAATAGATTTCCGCTTTGGTTAAACTTACGACATTCCGACATTTAAGGTGAACGTAGATACTGTGTTATACGTTTAAAAGTGCCTAATAATAGCCTAATTAAAATAAACGATTTCACTTTGACTTTAACTTTGAATATATCACTTATACATACAGATGTAGGTACGGCCTGTACCGCGTGTTCACAGCAATTCAAACCTTAGCATGTTACTGCACTTATGACCTGTACGGTCGGGCCGTACATGTAAGTGCTAGCTTTATGCAGTGGGTTTTCACACTCATTATAAGTACATCATACAAACTAAGGAACGATAAAACACCCTTTGGTTAGCTTCGTTTCTATCAGCTGTCTCTTTTCCCATGCATTTATTGAGTTAAGTATAGGCGGTCTAAGCGGCTCTGAAGGCTGACATATGTCTTTATTGGTCATCAAATCGATAATTATTTCCTTCGTACGACGTTGCGAATATGGCGGTATCTTTAATCAATATTCTGTTATGCATAAAGAATGAACGAGCGTTTGATTTGTTTCAAATGAAAACGAGAATTTTTAATACGAAAATTACTTTTCAAAGCTACCGATTTTTCAATCGAATCATGTAACACTTAATGGAGAGTTAAATGTATGGTGACGACAGCTTTTGTATCTATACAAAATATGTCAAACAGTCGTATTATTGTTTAATATATAAAATAAATTTCGTAGAATACCTTATACCCTTATTAGTTACTTTACAGAGCTAAAAGTTTTCTAACAACTTATTCACCTATAACAACTAGTGCAATATGTAACTCTATAACACAATTAATTGTTACTGAAACTACGCGAAACCGCGCTTCAATGTTCGACGTTGTAAAACAATTTCGGAACTAATACAATTATTAATATACTCAAATTCAGAATGTAGCTTGTAATACGTGACTGCAAAGCAGATACTAACTTTGACACACGCTAAACAACAACAAAGTCTGAACTCGAAGTGAAAGTTGTACTATAAACAATGCCAACCTCGCAAGTATGCAAGCTCTGGTGTATTACATGCAGCGGGTACGGAACTAAACTCATGAACAATGTCTCGCACCGCACCGCAGAAAATGCAGAACCGAACACTTTAATTAGTCCAATAGATCGATCAATAAAACCAGCGACGTAAGTTTTTTTACTTGACAACGGTTAGCCGCAACTGAAAAGAAATTCTCGCAAAAGAATAAGAAGCAGTATCCTGATTTTGCATTAAAATGCACGCAATTATCAATTTACCTGTAATAATAATTATGGTAATTATTTATCGAACTTTTATTTTAACTGCCAGATTATGTACAGCTAACTTTACGATACTATGTAGCCATATAATTATTATTATATGACAGATTTGCCCATATAATTATTATATGAAAATATGAGCCTAATTATCTGTGTGTGTCCCACACAGATAATTAGGCTCATACTTTGTGCTTGAGCACTGTTTAGATAATGGGAATCTGTTGAGTGTGGAAAGTATAAAAAGTTGTTTTCTCAGTTCTTCATATTTGACAGTATATCAGAATATTATACCTCTTTCAAAGAACAGAATTATCAATGCGTATGTGATAGGCAGTGTCACGTAACTATTTCAGTGTGAGCGTCCGGGTTCATCGCCCCACCGCCTGCCCAGCGGCAAGGCTTGTTCGAATTCGAAAATCATTTACTAATAAAAATATAAAATAAATCCTATTTATTTTACTATTGAGAATTACTAGCAAAATTATTCTTTTTGAATTTGACGAGGATTCTTCACCTGGTACAATATACAGATAACAAACTCGCGACTACTATAAAACAATATTGTGAATGGTTCAAGTAGGTACTCAATTATTTTATCCAACATTAACAAGAAAGTCATAAGCTTAAAAAGTTATTGAGCACACAATAAGAAGGAAAACTGGGAGCTCAATGAAACATGGAACATTTTTTGTTTGAACAAAACAAACAGCTAGATCGACTGAACAAATTCAAACACTACTTTATGAGTAGTATTTGAATTTACTCCATGTTCCGGAGCTCGAACTTTGCTAACAATAGAACTTAAATATAGATGTTGGAGTTATTCGACAGGGTCTGCATTAAGTGCACTTTACGTTCTTCTCTCCGGAGGTAAGCTTACAGCAACAGTCCATGTTAATTGTAGGGGTTATTTTGAAATTAATACAATAATAAGTTTAGTATTCCGCATTTTTTTATTTTCACTGCTGTTTAATTTATTGATTTATTTAAGTAACATGGAAGACCGACAGCTAGAAGAAAACAGACTAGTGACAGAAAATGTACTTGTATTTAGACTGACAGCCAATTACAGGTCTTCACTTATAAGATACAGAATGATACTATGTTCTGTGGACACTGCAGTTGCCTACAGGAACAAAACAACAAAAGAAAGAAATTACTGAATAACTTATATACCACACAGCTATACAAAATCAAAATCTGACAAAAGGACTACTCTCACTAACAACTATCATATTATGTTAAACTATATGAAAAAGTTTCGGCTTAAGGACTTCCTGGCCTAGGACACACTAGTTGAAAATGGATCGATGTCATGCTGTTTACTTAGTTTATTAAAATTACTGCTTGCACGCACTACGTAAGAAGAACACTGACTGAGACTGTTTAAAGATTATGCTAGATTTAATTTATGTAATTTTTAAGTTTATTTTGGATTTGACTGATGTTGCTTTTATCACTGATACGGGACGGCGCCGTAACTGTGGCCTCACTGATATATGTGAATCAGCCTTTAAATAACGATCGGAAACCTGGAGTTTTGATAAATATTAGTCTGAAAGAGTCAATCCGTCAAGGCAAGAGTGAGGATCTATGCTCATGCTTCCTCTGTGTGAGAAAGGCCTTCGCCCTGCAGTGGTTAAAATTGGTTGGTATTGGTTATTCATTATTATATTACATACTAGCTGCGCCCTGCGACTTGATATACGTGGCTACCGTAGGTTGTAGCGTAATATTAAATGTATAGCTTATACTGATCCTCATTCATTTGGCTATCACATGCCTTGCATGCTTATCGCATGCTTTTGGCTATGGCAATAAGGTCGCCCCCTAATACAAGTACATGGGAGTTAAACATAACTTCAGGGATTGCAGGCGTGATGTTATGTTTATGTACGTTATGTATACAACAAAAAAATTAAACAAACGAACTAACAAAAGACTCATTAGCTCTATTATAAGTATAGAAGCATTCTAGATACATGATTAGGCTAGAAGACAAAAAAATGGATCGAAAAAATAACAAGTAATTAATCTCTTGTAAGTGTACACAAAAAATGTAACGGACAACGAACCTTCTTCCAGCGTAGGCATTGCTACGTGCCGTAGCAGTTGCGTAGCACACTCGTAGCACTTTCTTCTTATCGTAATAAGTGCTTTCGGCTTATAAATAGATGACTAAAAATACTTTAATTATATAATCAAAATAGAGTATATGATAATGAGGTCGCTGTGCCTTATAACAACGAAAATAATGATCAAAATAGTCATTCAATTATCACATAATTTCATTAGAAATTAATAAACCCAAATGAAAAAACTATTATGTTGCAGATTCAATATAATAGAAGCCGGCTTTAGATATAATTATTTTAAGAATACCCCTTTTAACATGGAAAAAATGTTAAAGGGGGTATTCAACAATGGAAACCGTACATCAAAGTGCTCAACGTTCAGGCAATGACAGGTGAAAGTGAGCCTAAAACTAATCCAATTAGTCAACTCAATTATCCACTAGTTCTAGCTTGCATTGTTGAATATTCAGTCGTCTCTGGTTTACCTCGCCCCTCCTCTCTACTCACTAGGAGTAGAGGGTCTGTGACCACCAATCTGTTCGCAGCAAATCAATTATTAACAAATGGAAAATGTACAAGCGTTAATGTTTATTAAAAGAAAATAATTAATTTATGAATTTGTTTCATTTAAAATGTAGGTTCCACTATAAAGTCGAAACAGTATAATGTATATGCGTTCACCTATAACACCGTACCATCATCATTACTAATGGGTACACCTCTGCCTAACCCTTCGGGGATTACAGGCGTGATGTTATGTTATGTTATCATCATTACCATGTCATAATTTATCATAAAAACATTTGAACATTTGAATGACATGACATTTAATGTCAAGTAGGCTTGAAAGAAGAATATTTTTCAAATTCCACCGGAAAAGTTAGAAACTAACGCCGTGAAAAGCCGGGCGGGTTCCAGTCCTACATTAAACTTTGGCAGTTCTGGTCCGCATTTAAAAATTCTTTCACTGATAGAAAGCTGCACTATTGCCGAGTGACAGAGAGTACATTTTATGGCATATTTGACTCCAACGCAGACGAAGACGCAACCTAAAAGAATGCAGGCGAAAGCGTTTCTATAGAGCCAAGGCTACCCGCATTTTCTCTTAATATTTCAGTTGTTTATAATCAATTAATCAAGGATCAACAACTTTGATATGGATTTTTTTTGAGTGCGTATTTTCTGACCCGTTTTGATTTACTGAACTATGTAATAATATTTTTATCTAGTGGTCGCTTGTCGTTTTCATTTATTTATTACTTTTCTTCAATATAAATTGTATTTTTTATATATGTATATTAAACTGTATTTTTTTTAGGATTAAAGGTTTAATTTAACTTTGAAACTTTATAGCTAATTTATACCTTTAGTTCCTAAAAAAAACATACCTATAAGCCTGACTAAAACTAAAACCTGGACTAACTAACTAATAAATGTAATGATTTTTGGTACGCTACTAACATTTATTAATCATTTTGTTGTTCAGTTTATTCCAGTCATCCTTCACTTTCGAACAATCACTTGAGAATGGCTCGATTTGTAATGGTCAGGACAAGTTTTGTTTAAAAATATTTTTTAAATTCCACCGGTAAAGTTGCAAATTACTCCCGTGCGAACTTGCGAAGCCTATACTAAAATCTGGTAGTTTAGTCCGTTTTCAAAAATTCTTGCACTGATAGAAAGCTACACAAGTGCTGAATGTCATAGAAAATGTTTTATGCTATTCTTTACTTCAATTCGGAAGAAGACGCAACCAAAGTGAACGCAAGGGAGAGCGTTTCTATGGCGAAAAGACCATCCGCATTTAGTCTTTATATTTAAGTATGTTTATATTAAGACTAAATCAACGTTCAATAGCTTTTATTCGATATTGTTTTTTTGTTGTGGACAACTTTCAGATACATGTCGATTTACTGAAATGTGTAATTTAATGTTTAACTAGTGATCGCTTGTCGCTTTCAGAATTTCATTATTTTTTACCAATTACATTCTTTTGTCGTATGTATGAAAGTTCATCACTTGAAATCAGCTCGATTCGTAGACTCGAAGAATAGTTTTGAGCAATCAGACATTTTGGAAAGTGGTCCGAGCGAACCGAGCACCCTCTCGGAGCTTATACAAGACTCCGGCAGTTTGGTCCGATTTCAAAAATTCTTTCACTGACAGAAAGCTACACGAGTGCTGAATGTCATAAAATATGTTTTATGGTATACTTGAATACAGTTCGGATGAAGACGCAACGAAAAAGAACACAGGCGAGAGCGTATCTACGGAGACAAGACAGACTCAACAATATATTTGAATTAAGTATGTTTATATTCAGACTAAATCAACGATCGCTGCGAGAAGCAGGTTCAATTCCCGTACGGAACAAAAATATTTGAATATGTTTGTATCTAAACTTAAAAAAAACAGATTAAAATTATAATATTTTCAATTTTCTTTTCTTTAAATTAAAAATGTTGTATTTAAGAGTAGAACTAAAGTAGTATAATTTAACGTTAAAAACTTTTTTGAATGTTAAAGAATAGTGATAAGAAAATAATGGAATTCTGAAAGCGATAAACGATCACTAGTTAAACATTAAATTACACAGTACAGTGAGTCGACATGGATCTGAAAGTTGTCTACCAAAAAAACAATATCAAATAAAAGCTATTGAACGTTGATTTAGTCTGATTATGAACAAAATATTAAGTCGAAATGCGGATGGTCTTTTGACATAGAAACGTTCTCGCCTGCGTTCTTTTTCGTTGCGTCTACGTCCGAACTGAAGTCAAGTATACCATAAAACATATTCTATGACACTCAGCAATAATGTAGCTTTCTATCAGTAAAGAATGTTTGAAATCGGACTAAACTACCAGAGTTTAGTATAGGCTTCGCAAGTTTGCACGGGAGTAATTTGCAACTTTACCGGTGGAATTTAAAAAATATTCATTATACAAACCTTGTCATGACCATTACGAATCGAGTTTAACGTTACACATAAAACAACTGAAAAAGAGGCAAGCGAACACTAAATAAACGTTAAATACCTAATAGAGTACTTAATAGTCATGGGTCAGAACGTTATCCAGACAAACGAAAATTCAGTATCGAATAAAAGCTGTTGATCGTTGATTTAGTCAGAATATAAACATACATAAATATTCAGTGGTGGTGGCCTTGTCTCCATGCAAACGCTCTCGCCTGCGTTGTTTTGGTTGCGTCTACGTCCGTCTTGAAGTCAAGAATACCATAAAACATACTCTATGACACTCAGCAATAATGTACCTTTCAATTAGTGAAAGAATTTTTAAAATCGGACCGGACTGCCAGAGTTTAGTAGAGAGGGATACTTTTCATTCATCATCCAAATGTTAAAATCGAGGTCTCTTAATAAAATTATAATCTTAGAGCTGTTCTCAAGTGATGGACAGTTTTATTGATATTGTTTTTATATTAAGATAGACTTGTTGTGGCCAAAGTTCTATGTAAAAATGTGCAATGCTATATAAGAGTGTAGGGTGAGTTTGGAATAAAATAAACAATTAATAAATGTTATATCAGGCATGATATTATGTACTTATAACAATAATAATAACAACTTATTATTATTCCACAGCAGAGCAAATGTGTTTTCTCATACAGAGAAGGCATTGATCACCACAATTTTTCAAGACCGATTGGCGATGAGTTCCTCATATGTACTCATAAATATAACATATTTTTAATATAAGAACGAAAGTAGGTACAGTTTAACGTTACACATAAAACAACTGAAAGAGGTAAGCGAACACTAAATAAAAATTAAAAATACCTAATAGTTCGTTTTTTTCTTTCTTATTTTAATTCCCAATTTGGTTTTCATGTAGTTTAGTTATTTGATTTTAGCTTTAGTTGTACTCTAAAAACTTGAATTATGTACGTGCTGTGCACACCTGTAAGTAACAAATTCACTCTAGCATTTAAGTTTAATTGTTACAGTACCCCAAAAAATGTATTCGTGAATAAGTCGTTGGAGTGCCATTATTAAATAAATAGAGTACTTATTCGTCATGGGTCAGAACGTTATCCAGACAAAAGAAAATTCAGTATCGAATAAAAGCAGTTGATCGTTGAGTTAGTCTGATTATAAAAAAAATGTTAAATCGAAATGCGGATGGTCTAGTCTCCGTCGAAACGTTCTCGCCTGCGTTCTTTCCGGTTGCGTCTTCGTCTGAACTGAAGTAAAGAATATCATAAAACATATTCTATGACACTCAGCAATAATGTAGCTTTCTATCAGTGAAAGAATTTTTGAAATCGGACCAAACTACCAGAGTTTAGTAGAGACCTTAGAATCCGCCCGGCTTAGCACGGGAGTAATTTGCAACTTTACCGGTGGAATGTCAAAAATACTTATTACAAACGTTGTCATGATCATTACGAATCGAATTTAACGTTACACATAAAACAACTGAAAAAAGAGGGAAGCGAACACTAAATAAACGTTAAATACCTAATAGAGTACTTACTTGTCAAGGGTCAGAACTTTATCCAGAAGAGAGAAAATTCAGTATCGAATAAAAGCTGTTGATCGTTGATTTAGTCTAAATAAAAAAAAAATATTCAGTCGAAATGCGGATGGTCTTGTTTCCGGAGAAACGCTCTCGCCTGCGTTCTTTTTCGTTGCGTCTTCGTCCGAACTGAAGTCAAGTATACCATAAAACATATTCTATGACATTCAGCACTTGTGTAGCTTTCTATCAGTGAAAGAATTTTTGAAATCGGACTAAACTACCAGAGTTTAGTAGAGACCTTAGAATCCGCCCGGCTTAGCACGGGAGTAATTTGCAACTTTACCGGTGGAATATCAAAAATATTAATTATACAAACCTTGTCGTGACCATTACGAATCAAGCTGTTCTCAAGTGATGGACATTCGATTTTTTAATATTGAGATAGACTAGTTGTGATCAAAGTTCTATATAACAATGTGCAATGCTATATAAGAGCAGCAGAGCAAATGTCTCTTCTCATACAGAAAAGGCATTGATCACCACGATTTTTCAAGACCGATTGGCGACGAGTTCCCAATGTGTACTCATAAATATAACTTATTTTTATTTTAAGAACCAAAGTAGGTACAGTTTAATGTTAAGCTTGTCATTAGCAATTGTCGTTATTTATAAAAGATATTTATAATTGTTATTAGTCTGTAAGCTTTCCTTAAAAATAAATAAATAAATAATAAGTAATAAAACAACTGAAAAAAGAGGCAAGCGATCACTATACCTAATAGAGTACTTAATCGTCATTGGTCAGAACGTTATCCAGACAAAAGAAAATTCAGTATCGATCAAATGCAGTTGATCGTTAATTTCGTCTAAATATAAACAAAATATATATAAAGACTAAATGCGGATGGTATTTTTGCCATAGAAACGCTCTCTCTTGCGTTCTCTTTGGGTGCGTCTACGTCCGAACTGAAGTAAAGAATATCATAAAACATATTCTATGACACTCAGCAATAATGTAGCTTTCTATCAGTGCAAGAATTTTTGAAATCGGACTAAACTACCAGAGTTTAGTAAAGGCTTTGCAAGTTCGCACGGGAGTAGTTTGCAACTTTACCGGTGGAATTTAAAAAAATATATTCATTATACAAACCTTGTCATGACCATTGCGAATCGAGCTGTTCTCAAGTGATGGACAATTTTATTGATATTTTTTATATACTAAGATAGACTTGTTGTGGTCAAAGTTCTATGTAAAAATGTGCAATGCTATATAAGAGCGTAGGGTGAGTTTGGAATCAAATAAACAAGAAAATGATAAATAAATGTTATTTTAGGCATGATATTATATATTATTTACTTATAACAATAATAATACCAACCTTTTATTGTTCTGCAGCAGAGCAAATGTGTCTTCTCATACAGAAAAGGCTTTTATCACCACGATTTTTCAAGACCGATTGGCGACGAGTTCCTCATAAATGTACTCATTAATATAACATTTTTTTTTTTAAGAACGAAAGTAGGTACAGTTTAACTTACACATAAAACAAATAAAAGAGGCAAGCGAACACTAATTAAACGTTAAATACCTAATAGAGTACTTAGTTGTCATGGGTCAGAACAGAACGTTATCCAGACAAAAGAAAATTCAGTATCGAATAAAAGCAGTGGATCGTTGATTTAGTCTGATTATAAACAAAATATTAAGTCGAAATGCGGATGGTCTTGTTTCCGTAGAAACGCTCTCGCCTGCGTTCTTTTTCGTTGCGTCTACGTCCGAACTGAAGTCAAGTATACCATAAAACATATTCTATGACACTCAGCAATAATGTAGCTTTCTATCAGTAAAGAATTTTTGAAATCGGACTAAATTACCAGAGTTTAGTATAGGCTTCGCAAGTTCGCACGGGAGTAATTTGCAACTCAACCGGTGGAATTTAAAAAATATTCATTATACAAACCTTGTCATGACCATTACGAATCAAGTTTAACATTACAGATAAAACAACTGAAAAAAGAGGCAAGCGAACACTAAATAAACGTTAAATACCTAAATTAATAGAGTACTTAATAGTCATGGATCAGAAGGTTATCCAGACAAAAGAAAATTCAGTATCGAATAAAAGCTGTTGATCGTTGATTTAGTCTAAATATAAACAAAATATTAAGTCGAAATGCGGATGGTCTTGTTTCCATAGAAACGCTTTCACCTGCGTTATTTTTCGTTGCGTCTACGTCCGAACTAAAGTCAAGTATACCATGAAACATATTCTATGATATTCAGCACTTGTGTAGCTTTCTATCAGTGGAAGAATTTTTGAAATCGGACCTAACTGCCAGAGTTTAGTAGAGATCTTAGAATCCGCCCGGCTTCGCACGGGAGTAATTTGCAACTTTTTTGGTGGAATATCAAAAATATTTATTATACAAACCTTGTCATGACCATTACGAATCGTGCTGTTCTCAAGTGATGGACAATTTTATTGATATTTTTTATGTACTAAGATAGACTTGTTGAGGTCAAAGTTCTATGTAAAAATGTGCAATGCTATCAAAGAGTGTACGGTGAGTTTGGAATAAAATAAACAAGAAAATGATAAATAAATGTTATTCCAGGCATGATATTATTTATTTATAACAATAATAATACCAACCTATTATTGTTCTGCAGTAGAGCAAATGTCCCTTCTCATACAGAAAAGGCATTCATCACCACGATTTTTCAAGACCGATTGGCGATGAGTTCCTCATAATTAAGTACTCATAAATAAAACATATTTTTATTTTAAGAACGAAAGTAGGTACAGTTTAACATTACACATAAAACCACTAAAAAAAGAGGCAAGCGAACACTAAATAAACATTAAATACCTAATAGAGTACTTAATCGTCGTGGGTCAGAATGTTATCCAGACAAAAGAAAATTCAGTATCAAATAAAAGCTGTTGATCGTTGATATAGTCTGATTATAAACGAAATATTAAGTCGAAAAGCAGATGGTCTTTTGCCATAGAAACGCTCTCCCTTGCGTTCTCTTTGGTTGCGTCTACGTCCAAACTGAAGTGAAGAATATCATAAAACATATTCTATGACATTCAGCACTTGTGTAGCTTTCTATCAGTGAAAGAATTTTTGAAATCGGACCGAACTACCAGAGTTTAGTAGAGACCTTAGAATCTGCCCGGCTTAGCACGGGAGTAATTTGCAACTTTACCGGTGGAATATCAAAAATATTCTTTATACAAACCTAGTCATGACCATTACGAATCGAGCTGTTCTCAAGTGATGGACATTCGTTTTTTTTTAATATTGAGAAAGACTTGTTGTGGTGAAAGTTCTATATAAAAATGTGCAATGCTATATAAGAGCAGCAGAGCAAATGTCTCTTCTCATACAAAAAAAGCATTGATCACCACGATTGTTCAACACCGATCGGCGACGAGTTCCTAATGTGTACTCATAAATATAACATATTTTTATTTTGAGAACGAAAATAGGTACAGTTTAACGTTACACATAAAACAACTGAAAAAAGAGGTAAGCGAACACTATACCTAATAGAGTACTTAATCGTCATTGGTCAGAACGTTATCCAAACAAAAGAAAATTCAGTATCGATTAAAAGTAGTTGATCGTTGATTTAGTCGAAAAATAAACATTATTAATATAAAGACTAAATGCGGATGGTCTTTTTGCCATAGAAACGCTCTCTCTTGCGTTCTCTTTGGGTGCGTCTACGTCCGAACTGAAGTAAAGAATACCATAAAACATATTCTATGACACTCAGCAATAATGTAGCTTTCTATCAGTGCAAGAATTTTTGAAATCGGACTAAACTACCAGAGTTTAGTATAGGCTTCGCAAGTTCGCACGGGAGTAATTTGCAACTTTACCGTTGGAATTTAAAGAAAATATTCATTATACAAACCTTGTCATGACCATTACGAATCGAGTTTAACGTTACAACTGAAAAAAGAGGCAAGCGAACACTAAATAAGCGTTAAATACCTAATAGAGCACTTAATCGTCTTGAGTCAGAACGTTATCCAGACAAACGAAAATTCAGTATCGAATAAAAGCTGTTCATCGTTCAATTTTATTTATTTTTATAGATTCCTGTAATATTACAAAGTACCTATGTACTTATATTAGAACAGTCGAGTTGTTTTTATTAAATTATACAATATTTAACCTGTACATAAAACCTTAAAGTAAATGTAAAATATGCACAATAAAAAAAAAGGCAGAAAGGAGAAACCTCATAGGGCATCAAAAAATTTGCCGGCGTCGCTGTCAATGGGGCAAGTGTCCCAGAGGCTGACAGCATTGCCACGTTGTATGGCAATGCTGATTCTTTGACCTAAGAAAAGGCCAGCCCTCTGATCGTGTGAAGAGTCGACCAGTCGCTTGGCGATGTCCCGAAAAACAAGGTGAGCGCTCGAACCGTGACAGTGTTTCAACCCCAAACACATAACTTCCAAGAAGATTGTTATATTTGCGCCGTTTGAGGTTTTCGGCACCAGCAGCGGCAGCCCCAGCACAGCACGACGTGCTAGGAAGGTGGGATGGCGCAAGGTTGTCGACACATGTTGCATCCCACACCAAAGGCCTACCCAACTTCCAAGGCATTTATCGTTGATTTAGTCTGTTAATAAACAAAATATTAAGTTGAAATGCGGATGGTCTTGTTTCTGTAGAAACGCTCTCGCCTGCGTTCTTTTTCGTTGCGTCTACGTCCGAACTGAAGTCAAGTATATCATAAAACATATTCTATGACATTCAGCAATAATGTAGCTTTCTATCAGTGAAAGAATTTTTGAAATCGGACTAAATTACCAGAGTTTAGTATAGACTTCGCAAGTTCGCACGGGAGTAATTTGCAACTTAACCAGTGGAATTTAAAAAATATTCATTACACAAACCTTGTTATGACCATTACGAATCGAGCTGTTCTCAAGTGAATAAATGTTAAATACCTAATAGAGTACTTAATTGTCATGGGTCAGAACGTTATCCAGACAAAAGAATATTCAGTATCGAATAAAAGCTGTTGATCGTTGATCTAGTCTAAATATAAACAAAATATTAAGTCGAAACGATGGTCTTGTTTCCGTAGAAACGCTCTCGCCTGCGTTCTTTTTCGTTGCGTCTACGTCCGAACTGAAGTCAAGTATACCATAAAACATATTCTATGACACTCAGCAATAATGTAGCTTTCTATCAGTGAAAGAATTTTTTAAATCGGACTAAATTACCAGAGTATAGTATAGACTTCGCAAGTTCGCACGGGAGTAATTTGCAACTTCACCGGTGGAATTTAAAAAATATTCATTATACAAACCTTGTCATGACCATTACGAAACAAGTTTAACGTTACAGATAAAACAACTGAAAAAAGAGGCAAGCAAACACTAAATAATAGTTAAATATCTAATAGAGTACTTAATCGTCATAGGTCAGAACGTTATCCAGACAAAAGAAAATTCAGTATCGATTAAAAGTAGTTGATCGTTGATTTAGTCTGATTATAAACAAAGTAAGTCGAAATGCGGATGGTCTTGTTTCCGTAGAAACGCTCTCGCCTGCGTTCTTTTTCGTTGCGTCTACGTCCGAACTGAAGTCAAGTATATCATAAAACATACTCTATGACACTCAGTAATAGTGTAGCTTTCTATCAGTGAAAGAATTTTTGAAATCGGACCAATTTTGCCAGAATTTAGTAAACAAAATCACATCCGCCCGGCTTCGCATGGGGGCAAATTTCAATATTTCTGGTGCCATAACGAATAAAGCCGTTCACAAGTGATGAAGTTTCATACACGCGGCTATTCAATTTTATTTTTACATAATGATGTTATGGTCAAAGTTTTATGTCGGCGGGTGAAAGTCAAATTGTATTAAGTGACAATTTGGTCGTGTTATATTTTCAACCTTAGTAGATGTTTATTAGGTTGAAAATATAACACGATAACACTAACACCCGTCGATGTATGAACGTGCATAGCTATAAGAGTGGAGGGTGAGGGTTTATATGCTAAACGCTGGAAGTTCTGGTCCGAAAATGAAAATCTTTTCACTGATAGAAAGCTGCACTATTGCTGACTATCTTTAGAATAGTTTTATGGTATACTTGACTTTAACACGGACGAAGACGCGGGCAGGGCTCTGTCGCGGAATGTGCACTTCGCAATTAGTGTATAGTACTAAGCTTTTGATATAATAACTTTTAGAAAACCTTTTTTTAACAGTTGTTTTGACTTGTTTATTAGTCCATAATGATATTGAATTAGTCTGGTACTGTAACTGTTTGCCTTGAAAAATCTTGTTGTAAGTAGAAAATATTTCTACCTACCAGACAGTTGGAATAAAAAAGAGTACATCAAACTGCTCAACGGGATATTTAGACATAGTGAGCTTAAACTAATCTAATTAAACTCTCAATTATCCACAAATTATAGCATGCGTCGTAATTACATAGGTAATTATTTTAATAGGTAATAGAATATTTAGTCGTCTCTGGTTTCCCTGTAGCTAAGCTAATTATTGAATTATGTCAGTCCCCCCTCCCATCGGGAGGGGTAGGTTTTTGACCACCAATGATTTCGGAGCAAATTAGCTAATATCAAAACGGAGTAGAGCCATCATTTCCAGAATTTAAATCCACATTGAAACACTTGTCACATTTTGTCAATTTCGTTTCTGAATTGCCTGTCCGGTAAACAAACCATGGCATCCTAATTATTTATTAATTAAATCCCATATTGAATTGTATGAAATAACTCGATATGCACTTGAATTCACAGGCCCATTTACACGAGAAGGCTTTCTCGCCTGTTTAATGGTGCCAAAATCTCGACATACTTTCATACAACGGTAAAAATATTTTAAAAAAGGAATTTATTTTCGTACTTTCGCTCGTAATATAGTACGCACCGTTAGCAAGAGTGAACATTTCAATCTTCGAGAATTACACAAAAACAGGCGAGAATCTCTTCTAGTGTAAGTGAGCCATATGAATGAAATACCGTGCGATTTCAATATGAAAGGTAAATTCAATATTTCAAATGAGAATGGTGATGGAATGCTTTGTGTTTTCATATTTCCTGGTATATTGTCGAAAATTTATGGCGGATTAATGCCATGGAAATGACAAGTAAATACCTTTGATGTGGTTACGTCATGATTTTGAGTGCACGTACGAGTATATTTTGTGAGGGAAAACTATATGAATAAATACATTACCTCGTTGTATTAAAACAAAAACAATTTTAGTGAGATGGTAAAAGGTATTTTTTAACTAGTGACTCGCCTTGGCTTCTCACGGGCGCACTGTAAATAAAGTCTTCCTTTTGAATTCCTCTATCTATTGAAGAAAACCGCATTAAAATCCGTTGTGAACTTTAAAAGATCTAAGCGTTTAGACGACGGCATGCGACTTCGTTTTATTAAGGTAAAAGCATTTTTGCGTCTTGCTAATGATGCACAAAACAGCATGAACTATGTATTTTTTATTCTTTCTTTCTTCTTCTAAAAGTGACTTTTTTATTTGTAAGTAACAGACAAATGCTTCGTTAAATCCGGCTTGTTAATGTCATGTCACATTATCCCAGCGCCGCAACTGCTCAGCAGCAGCACGGCATTGCTTCAAATTTAGGCTTCGGCTAGCTGCCAGCGTGCTAACTGCACATCGCCTGCGGCTCGCAGACCGCGCGCCGGCCGCGAGTTTCAAGCTCGCGCGACCGCCGTTGGCTTTTTCATATTGACATTATGAAATGTATTATACTACACATGATTTAATGCTCTAATTTGAATGACAAGTTAATTGATAGTTTGAACGGTGCCGTTGCGGTGCAAGGCCAATGAGCCATGACCTTTAGAGTCACCGTGAGCTTCTTTTTGTAAATTAATTAGTCATCTCTCCATGAAGCAATATTCTTGGAAAAGGGACGGCTTGATAGGATTTTAATGCTTTTTTTACAAAACAACGGTCCGTGGAAACGAGAAACTGATTAAAGAAATAAAATTCTAATTATACAAGCTTGGGAAGCTACGCGGTGTATTTTCGTCTCATCTTTCAGCAGTCTTTCTTCTTCTTTCTTTCAGTGTCTCAGGATGAAAGACTTTGACCAGAGTGGCACTTTTAAAAATGTCAATGGTGTCAATAAATTCTATACTGATTTCCTGGCCATATTGTTCGCAAATGTAGTCAGTGTTTTGTCAAACGCTTTGGGGGTACAAAACGGCGAAAGTGTTTTGTTTTAAATTATAAAAACTAGCGGCAATACGAGTCAGATTAACTAGTTGTATCGAATGACAGCTAGTTGACGCTTCGATTAAGTACATTTCAATGTAATTTTATCTAGAAAAATTAAATAACACAGGGTGACTTTTTGTTTATTCTATTCATCGTAGTGATTTTTTAAAGTACTTCTATATTTTATTCTCACCAGTAAAATTCTAAACAATGTAACAGCCCACATTAGAACTTTGCAATCTGCATGTCCCAGTTGTAAACATCCTGTTGTGTTTATTTATTGACCTAGTTCTGTTTAGTCTCCGGCTTGTTCGGAAAAGCGGAAATTATGTTCCGTTGTTCTTTCCTGATTAATTTCGATGCAGGGATTCAAGTTTTATTGCATCGGCGCTTTTTTGGTGGTTGCCAGTGTTGATTCGGGGTTTCTGGATTTGCAGTAGTTGGGAAAAGGGTAGCAGGGTTGTCACATAAAATAATGGGAAACCATTTGCAACCTTTTTTTGGAACATTTTTCATTGTGTGCCATAGAAAACAAAGCATCAATAAAAATATATAAAATCATAAGGTCATACACTCACTCATCAAGAAATATCGAAAACCGCTTGACGTATAAAGATGAAATTTGGCAGAATATAGTTAGTAGACGTCCACTAAGAACAAAATTTTACATTATTCACCCCCATGAAACAGGGATCCAAAGGTTGTAGGGGGAAATCAATTTTGACACGGGCGAAGTGCATGCACAAGCTAGTTAAATCGGTCTTTGCTATCGCTTTTTCATCATGTCTATCTTGTATTCAAACATTTTGTTTGTTAATGAAACAAATAACAAGAACTTGAATGAAAGAAGCGCAGCAAAAGATCGCAGTAGATCCAACTCACTAACTAACTCGCATCCGCTCCTATGTACTTTGCCTCGCTCACAACGGCTGAACTTCAAGTACGATGTTAGGACTGTCTAAACTGTCCGACTACTTAGGAAACGTCTTGTAATACTTACCCAAGTAACATATGTAGATAAAATTCAGATCATATAGTTGCGGGACGTCTTAACAGGATACCGTGGCCCCGGAACGTAAAGGGCAACAGGAAGGAACAGGGTGGTTTTTAGTCAGTAAAAGTCTCACAGTCTCTTTCTCCCCACCGAGGGCGGAAGAAGTCATTTGATGGTATTTAAAACCTTAAAAAAAAGGTAGGTATACTAAAACTAACTAACTACTACTACTAATACTATATTACACGGGACCTAAACTTAACTGGTGAATTGTGGGTTTACTAATGGGTACACCTCTGCCTACCCCTTCGGGAATTACAAGCGAGATGTTATGTTAAATAAGTGTAGTCTCCGTAAGAACAATTACAATTTATTTAAGTTCCTTAAACTTGTCTGGCGGGTAGTCGTCATTTTATACTCGTATTATTCCGGAGAAAATAATAAAGTGTGCTTTATATTTGGACGTTTTTGGGTAGAATTTTACAGACCTTTGCTGACTGTTACCTGCTAAAGCCACGGTGATCTGTACTTCATACTTAGAAGACAATCGTTCCTTCCCCCATTGGGGACAATGCACGGAGAAACCTTCAGCCTTTATATTAAGACGTAAAAACATTTTCAGTGTTGCTAATAAATAAAATCAAATAATGTTTTGATTGTGAATGTCATTAGTATTTGGCCTAGTTAGTCTCATCGTCGTAAGCAAGACTGTTGAGCGTGGGTTCCTGGGTTCGATTTCCAGGTCGTGCTAAAAGTGTTATTGGGGTTAGCACCTCTGTGCCTCGAAAAGCACGTAAAGTTGTTGGTCCTGCGCCTGATATCTTTTCGTCTTCTCGTCCGGCCGCGTCGGACTGTGAGAGTGAGGGAAGAGGGAATGCACCTGTGTTTGCGCACATACTTGTGCGCTATAATATCTCCTGCGTACTAAGCTAGCCTCCATTGAATTGGTCGCCGACATCGAAATCGGTCTGAAGACATTTACATTAGTATTGAAATAAATTACCTAATGATGAGAATTCCAACTACCACTCTAATTACATACCTACTTTAAAATTAAAATGCGATTACGATACGTTCGGTTACTGAAAAGGCACAGTAAAAGCCAGATTTATTTTTAAACCATTTCTTGTTAAGACTGAACAAGTGGAACATCGCGTGCTTCAAAAGAGACGACGAACGGACGGTTCAATTCCGATTCTTGGTAAATTTGCCTATCGACTAGTCTAATACGTTACCTATGTACCAAGTGCGAAGGATCTTTGTTGATTATATAACATAACATCACGCCTGTAATCCCCGGAGGGATAGGCAGAGCTGTACTCATTTGTACACCCACATTTCGCCAGTTATGTTTAAGTCACATGTAATTATCGGGCGAGCCTATTGCCATCAACCGGGCACAAATCCACACTTCAAGGCTGCTACTGAGAAATTCCTGATGGAAAAACCCAATAACACTTTGCTCGACCTCGGAATCGAACCCAAGACCTCACGCTCAGAAATCACGCTTTACGACCACTACACCAACGAAGCAATCTCTACTCATTATTACGATATTTTTTTCTACTACATTAAAGCTGGGAATCTATTGGTTCTGAAGATATTGAAGGTCAAAGGTCGAGGGATATTTAAAGTTCAAAACGTACTGAAAAGTTGTAACTTTTCACTACGTTTTAAACTTTAAATATCCCTCGACCCTTGTACTGCTATGCTGTATGCACCCATAAGTGTATGAAAAATGTTATTATGATAGCTTGAGTAGTTAGATGTGAAAGCGCAACAAGTAAACGAGCTCACTTTCCCATTTATATAATATTATAGTTAGAATATCTGCTCCTATTTGCTTTTCGAACCGTGATGGAGATAGTTACGTTCCAGCTAACAACGTAGTTACAGCGATAATATGGTTCGAGTTTCCCTAGAATCGATGCATAGCTGTTACTTTATTTCTCGATGCGATGGTATCCAATTATCCTTTCCAATAAACATCACAACAGAGCTCGCGTATATACTTAGACATTTTATGAAATTCAGGAAAAATGTTTCACAGTTTTAATTAGCAATAGTCCATTGGCGTTAAGTAAATAGTGAGCCCTTGAAGCAAACTGAAAGGTGATTGGTATTTGTAAAAAAAAAATCGACATGATTGGTCAACGATGACGCGCTAAATTTATTTTAACGCAAATGGACTATAGATAAAAAAACAGTCCAAATTTATTAATTAATCAAAGATAGATACAGTAATGAAATACGAAACCTAACAGACGGTCAGTTTTATCAATTTGACTAATTAAACAAGTAAGCAGTGTAAAGTCAGTAAAATAAATATGAATTTAATGTTGGTTGGCCCTCGCTTTGCAACAGTTTTGTGACGTCATCAAGTGCCCAAAAGGCTGGCCGCATTGCCACATTGTATGGCTTCTTCATTGTGCGAGCAGTAAGGTCTTACGACCCCACACACGCTGGTGTCAAAGTTTCTAAACCGCCTCAAGGGACTCTGACATGGTTTGAATGGCACAGTAATAGGCTGGATATTATATAAGTCCAGGTTTCCGGACGATGTTTTTCCTTCACCGATGTCAGTGATGTCCAAGATAAACATGAACGTTGTATGGCAATGCTGATTCTTTTACCCAATAAAAAGGCCAGCCCTCTGGTCATGTGAAGAGTCGACCAGTCGCTTGGTGATGCCTCGAAATACAAGGTGAGAGCTCAACCCCAAACGGCTAAACATATATAACTTCCAAGAAGGTTGTTATATTTGCGCCGTTTGAGGTTTTTGGCACCAGCAGCAGTTGCCCCAGCAGAGCACGTCTTGCTAGAAGGCCTACCCGCTTTGACCTTTCATCACTTACTCGCATCTGGCCTCTTCACATCGCAGTCCTCGCGTGTCAAGCCAATTGGTTCCAAAATTGCTGGCACTTCGGCGGAGGTAATCACTTAATTGAATTATTGAGTGATTGTGGGCTGGCGCGTTTGGCTCCTTTTGACAAGTCTAAGTTCAGTTATGGTAATGAAAAAGTTATTATATAATAAAATAGCTTAGTAAAAAAACGAAAATTAATTGTCTAGATATTTCGAGGCAATTATTTGATATCCACATTTATTGCAAAACGAAATCAAAAACCTGTATTCCAGACAATTTGTATTTTATTATTTTGATACTGAACAGATCTCAACATTGTCATTGATTCGTTTCAGTTTATTTGTCAGTGCCGTTGTTCTACGCTCTTCAACAGATGTGGTTGCATATTGTGATTCTCGTTATTAAGATTTTTATATTTTTGTTTTGTTTTTAGGATTGGATTTCGTTGTTTCGCATTTTCGAGTGCTCGTGGATCACTTGAATTACAAGTTCTGCACACAATCGATTGTGTTCACAGCCGAAGCTCGAATCGTATCTCGAAATAGAAATAGGAAAGGAAAAAAAAATCGTACGTTTTCCCATTGGATGGGATAGCTGGAGAATATTTTTCAAGGTATATTGAGTTTTAGTAAATTGAAATTTGAATTTATTTTGAGCTGCATAGATGGAAGTTTCCGAAAGATGAATAAAGCTTTGAATTCTCAGCCTGATGTCGACACATTTCATTTAAAATGAGCGACATTTTTAATATATTCATGGCGCAGTTTTTGTCATTAAAACTCATTACATACAGTAGTTTATTATATTAGTACAGAGAGTTCTTTTCAGTTTTTAATTAAAGTAATTTATTTTAGAAGTGAGTTTATTTTGTGTTGTATATGTTTTCTTTTTTATTTTATTTTAAGGTGGTTAAGTGTTTTTTTTAAAGTGGTCTGTTGCCCTTTACGTTCCGGGGCCACGGTATCCTGTTAAGATGTCCCGCAACCCCGGCAGGGTTTTTTTGTGTTAGATCGAATCAGAAATAAGGAGATTCGTAGGCGAACCAAAGTCACCGATATAGCCCAGCGAATTAGCAAGTTGAAGTGGCAGTGGGCAGGCCATATAGCACGCAGAACGGATGGCCGATGGGGCCGTAAAGTTCTCGAATGGAGATCACGCACCGGCAAGCGCAGCGTAGGACGTCCACCCAAAAGGTGGACAGACGATCTGATTAAGACCGCGGGATCGCGCTGGATGCAAGCCGCTTCCAACCAGTCCTATTGGAAATCTGTAGGGGAGGCCTATGTTCAGCAGTGGATGTCCTACGGCTGATATGATGATGATGATTTTAGAAGTCGAAATTTTGCTTTTTTATTTTTCCATTTCCTATTTCCTTGTTTCCATGGACACTATTACGTTAAATCTTTATTAAAGTTGTATGAAAAGGAAGCCACTATGTAATTTCACTCACGCCATCAAGAATTTTAAACTAGGTTCTATTGTAGGACGTAAGGTTTAAATATTCATCGTCGTTGTATCGAATCGATAGTGTCTTACATCTACCTTCTGTATTGTATTTCTGGATTGATCTATTGCTATAACTAACCACTGGTCATTTCTTAGCTGCGGGCAGGGATCGATCTAGAGATATATCTGGAGATTCATTGTAGGCTTTACTTACATACGAGGTATGTATGTGTTACATTATTTAAATACTACTTTCTACCTTCATCCGCGATAAAGTTGATATCTCACGGGAACTATAACTTTTTAATGATATAAAGTACCCTTTATGCTATTCTAGACTATAATCTATATCTGCGCTATATTTTAACCCGATTAGTAACAATCATCCATCAATTCAATTTCGCTTGCATAATAGTGTATTCAGGCGTTTTAAAAGGCCAACACAAACGTTCTAATGAACTATTAAATAATATTTTAAGCGTATATTATAATTTGAGAACAACACCATATTGTATTAGTTCTGGACTAATTATATTTACCGCACTAATTAATCAGTAGTCTGTAAGTGAAAACTAACCACAGCGCTACGAGGCTACGAGTGGCTACGGGAGCTACGAGTGCTACGAGCTACGGACTACGAGAATTACTCCATGCTACGCCAATTACATGATCTTTCTAAACCTTTATAAAAGTATATTTTAAGGCAGTTAAAATGTATCTATTATGTCTGGTATGTAAGTAATGTACTTTGCCATAAACGTAAAAGGCCGTTTTAACGATATGTTTTTAAAGGAAAACATGCTATAAATGCACTGACATTTCGTGCCGTGACCAATTTAGTTAAGAATATTTGATTGATTCCTACGTCTATCATAGCGGTTTACAGTGCATTACCTGCATATAATAGCATTCAAACGGCTACTGTTTGATGTTACTGAAGTGGATAATAATAAAGGGGAAGAAAATTGTACGGTGATTTTGTATAATTTACTTTACTTCATTTGAAATAAAACATACGTTCTTTTTCTTTGTTTATCGTGTGGGTAGTAAGGTCTTGCGACCCCACACACCCTAATATCAGAGTTAAATAAACATACGTTAGTTTATATGTTTCACAAATTAATTTCGGTACCTTCCTTTTGGTTAATTATATTTGGTAACATAGGTCATTTGAAAATTGTTAAATCTACACCCTGAAATGTAAACCGTTGCAAAAACGCGGCAGAACGATTCGCCCTCAGTAGTACTAATGGAACGTAGAGTTAAACTTAAAAAATAAAAATATTTTTATTTTAAAATATTAAAAAAAATATTCATAAACTCGAAAGCGTGAGTAACAATAGTTACACTGTCACGCACACAAACGCAACGTAGCGAACAAAATGATACCTACGTCCTAACGTAGGTATCATTCAAAACTCATGCGCTACCGACAAAGTAAAAAGCAATAAATCATAAATGTTCAGAGAAAAATAAGCTCTCGTGCCTTGTGATACGGTATAAACTAGAGCGCGTAGCTTACACTCTCTTCATTCGCCGCCACAGATCAAAAAATGCCGCGCCGTGCCGCGCAGTGTCGCGCACTCGACGCTCAGTTGTCTTGCGGACGTTGTACTTGTAGGTTAAATAAGTGAAAAATGGATTGAAATTACGATTTTTCTAATTTTGAGTGAGACCCATTATTAAAACTAAAAGAATTTATTTAAAAGTGCTCGTTTGTGTGTGGAATGTAGTGGCTTACACTTCGAACACTTGCTTCGATACCGCGAAGTGTAGGTAAGTACTTTGTGAATAGTGAAAATTCAGAAATTGGTTAGGTGATTAAAATCATTGTAAATAAGTTGATTCCAACTTTTTAAATACGACTAAAATACTTACTTTATTGTCTTTGTTTAACTTGTTATTTTGTTTTCGTGTTCAGTAAGTAAAGTTGTAGGTAATAAAAAGTATTTTTGACAGTCTTAAGCCTGTAAAAGTATGAAGGGAGAATTGGAATAACTTTTTGGGTGTTGTGTTACATTAAATTAACTAAAGATCAGAAAATCAGCTGTTGATAAGCGCAAGGGTTAACGACCCAGGGTTCTGGCGCCCGCGCCGTCAGCCGCTCGGGTCTCGGCCGCTGCGTTTGACTAGGTACTACTATTTGATTGCGTTCATTTTCGAGTTTCGCTTTTCACAATTGTGAATCTGCCATTTTTATATTTTCATAGTAAAGATATTTACTAATCGATTGTACTACCAAAACAAAGTCATTTCGCTGCAGCTTTGCAACGGTTTACATTTCACGTTGTATACCTATCATATAAAATAAGTACCAGTACCGATTTCTTGCAAGGTACGATTGTTTTGTAGTTGAAAGCTGTGCTGAAGAAGTGAACGCCATATAAAAAAATTAAGGTAGTTTTGTATGGAGAAGAATGGTACTCTGAGTTAGAGTCTAGTTAGAATATGTATGTATAATATATTTTTAATTTATTTATTATAATAAAAATGGGAAAAAAATGGAATGGAAATTGGATTGGTTGATGGAATGGGAATTTATTTATTATTTATAATTATTTGGGTTTTTCCATCAGAAATATCTCAGTAGCAGCCTCGGAGTCTGGATTTGTGCCCGGTTGATGGCAATAGGCTCGCCCCCTATTACATGGGACTTAAACATAACTGGCGAATTGTGGGTGTACTAATGGGTACACCTCTGCCTAACGCTTTGGGGATTACAGGGGTGAAGTTGTGTTATAATTAAAACAAATACATCATAAAAGCGTCGTGTTGCGCTGCGAGGTGTTGCGTGGCCTTCCGTAAAATTCTCGGTAATCCCCTTTGACCAAAACTCTTCATTGAACGACTTTGAAATTAATACAACAGTATTTTTTATTTATATTTTCATGCTTGTAACTTAGGTGGAATATGTTATTGTCTACCGCCTTTATAACTATTGAATTGTAAAAAAAGAGTAAGTATGGAGTTTCTTGACCTTTCTCATTCATACGAAACTACCTTTTGGTAGGAACAACTAGATTATTTTTTTTTTAAATTGCTTCCAAATGGGCTTATTGAAATGAATGATTTGATTTTAAATTTGTTTTTCTGCATTTAATACCCATTGTGTTTTCTAATCGACTCTAAGTAGTATACGATAAAGTATTATAATATTAATAAAAAATCAATAACTATATTTTATGCCAATAAAATAAATTAACATGCGACTGTGCTGCCACAGGTTCATAGATTGCAGATTAACCCTTTGTTATTCCTGGTCCTCTCATTACTCGCTGCATGGTACCGGCCATCATACTAGCAGCTGTCAGTAAATTGATTAAACTGCATCCCCAACAATATCAGATTGTGAATATTGTCAGTGGATTTCAAACATTAAATTTTGTTCTTGTTTCAACTGTTTTGTGGTAGGTTTTGTTCGAAATATTTGATATAATGGTATATATAAATATGGTAATTTGAAATATTGTGTGATTAGTCAGGACGTATTTTCCAAATCCGACCCTACAATCAAATTAGAGTAATATTTATCAGATCGGATTAAAGAGACGTATTAACAGTTAATATGGCAGCCGATATGAATAATGTAAAAATTTACATGTCAATGATTATATTATTACTACGGCTAACATCTACTCAAAATACTTATTGCAATCGTACTTCGATAAAAAACTTAGGTGGTAGATTTTTTACTGAAATCTTATAGGAATCTACGTAAATTTTATAAGTTTATGTTTATTTGATTCTAAGCGATTCTATGCAATTATATAATTATATTTAAAATATTCCACAACCCCTGTACTGTAACATGCGTTTTTATTTTTATGAGTTTTATTATAATCCTTGACTGCCTCATTGGTCTAGTGATCGCAAGCGCGACTGCTGTGCATGAGGTCTTGGGTTCGATTCCCAGGTCGGGCAAAGTGTTATTGGATTTTTCCATTAGGAATTTCTCAGTAGCAGCCTCCGAGTCTGGATTTGCGCCCGGTTTATGGCAATAGGCTCGCCCTCTATTACATGGGACTAAAAACATAACTGGCGAAATGTGGGTGTACTAATGGGTACACCTCTGCCTAACCCTTCGGGGATTACAGGCGTGATGTTATGTTATGTATTATAATCCTCCTTTTTATTATTTATAAGATATGTAACAGTTATGTAATATGTTATGTAATATGTTTATGTATATAATATACCGCTTACTGGCTGTTCTAACTTGCCGTACTGTTGCACACTCCAAGTCTCCGATTCCTCGGACATTAGCTGCTATTAACGCTCTCCTGAACTCTAACAAAGATCTTAATATGTTTGCGGTTAAATGGAAGTTTGGATACTGTCAGAATGTTGGAATTATTGCGAGAAGAATGCATGACTGTGATAAATAAATAAATTATGTTTTATGTTATATTTTATTGTTTAAATAGTGTAATTGGAATCGGCCGTTCTATTTAAAATAAACTTTTCAGACTAATATTAATTGCAAGGTCAGGTTTCCAAACGATATTTTCTTTTACCGATGTCAGAGATGTCCAACATAAACTTAAAAAGGAATCGAAAAACAAAATGTTCCAAGCAATCAATGTTGAGCATCTCTGCCAAGCGGGCGATAGGGGTAGTGTTTCATTTCGAAGTAATTGAATACTAACCAAAGGACTGATAATTAATACTTACTCGTCAATATCAGGTAGTACAAAGATGCCTTTGGTAAACCAATAGATAAATCAAAATTAATTTCCAGGATAACATAGAGGCTTCTTACTACACACAGGGCTGGAGGCAAGGCCAGCTTGTGCCGGGCGTTTGTGCCGCTGGCATGTGCCGCAGGAATATGCAGAAAGCCGCGGAGCATCCTTTCAGTTGTTTTTCATAGCGAACTGACCCTGCAACCCGGGCGGCCATGCCGGCGGCTCCTTTGTACGGCAAAGCGTCCGGCTTTACAAGCCGCCGGCCGCACCGTGGCTTGTAAGTAGACTAGGCTCTATGGGTAGGAGCCTTAAGGCCAAAACGTTAAGTCCACCTTTGTACTTTTATGTTGCATTAAGTTTGTAAATATGAATGAGATAAAGATAATTATAATTCTATGATTATATTTCCATCCATTCCATTTCTTCTATCTGCTGCGGCTTTGCGCTACGTCTTGCTAATTCGTAATGAAGTTGACTAAGTCATCCCGCCATCTCCTTCGTGGTCTACCGCGTATCCGTCTCGCCCATTTCGAGACACCAATCTTGTGTTTACGGGCCCATAGTTTGTTCGACATGTGGTAGACCTAGCCCAATCCTAATTAATTACGCTAACAAGTCAATGAACTGCGGTTTGGAGCGCAGTATGCTGCTTCGAAATACTAAGTAGATTGGATACAACCGTTTACGTTGTGGTGCTTTCTCTGTATGAGAAGAGGCCTTTGACGTGCAGAGGGACACTAATAGGATGGTATTATTTTTATAATTTATTACTTTTAACACCGTAGGTTCTTGTTAGGAAGGAACAGGGTGGTTTTTTAGTCAGGAAAATTCTGACAGTCCCTTCCGCCCCACCCAGGGCGGAAGCATTCATTTGATGATTTTTACCACAAAAAGTATAATAAAATAAAGGTTCTTACTAGGCCCTTTAAAGTGACCACACCTTATTCAAATATATAGGTACCTTCAAATAAACAAGGACGACGCCGTCTTACCAAGACTTCCGATATTGAATGAACTGTAATTATTAATTCAAGTCCTACATCAATAATTATAAGCCCTATGTTTGGCACCGAAGGTGGTAATTATTTCGATAGTTGCCGGTACTCTGCGTACTACCATCAACCTGCGGGGTAGTCACCCACCGCGCTCGAAGTGACATGACCTACAGGTCAATAGAATGCTAGATGAAGCGACTTGATTGTCCATTATTAAATAAATATCGATTTTTGAGTTCCATACCACAATCGGCAAAAACGGAATCCTTATAGGATCACTTTGTTGTCCGCCTGTCAAGACCTTTTTTCTCAGGAACACGTCAAGGTATCAAGCTGTAATAAATATCAAATATTCATTCATAATTCAATTCATGTTCGCACAAGCACGCGCGCGCGGCTGCGGAGGGGGCGGGGCTTGCAGCCGCGGTCGGCCGCTCGCGGGCCGCGTCATGGCCGCGCGTGTTTGAAGACTCACTTTACATTTCAAACGAAAACAACTGGCCGCCACCGCGGCCGCCACCACAGGCCGCGCCTGTGTGGGACCCACATAAACTATTCACTCGAACCATTATGATGCACGGATTTTAAAGATAGGTAGTAGGGTGTTCAAAAGTGTACATATAATAGTTAAAGGAAAACATTAAGGGCCTTTTTTCTATTATACGAATTTCTGTCCACATGGTTGTGTGGACTGAGCGGGGGGTACGCGCTATCTATCGTTTCCCGCTTATGTCTTTTATTATGTCTAACTGATTAAGCGTAAAATTATTCTTCGATCGTTCTTCGCTATATTATGGCGTGATTTTGATAGATCGATTCGGAAATGTATCAATGTGTCTCATTATGTTAGTACGTCTCACACAGTGTATAATTTTCCATTTAATTTTGGGCTTTATATAGTGTGTGTTAATTGTTCTTTTATAGTTACAAGATTAAAAGGTGACGGCTCGCTGGTGGCGCACTCGCACCTAACGGTTGTATTTTTTATGAGACGATGTCGGCCGGACCATTGTTTTGCTGTGTCGGTGCGCTGAGCTATTACTAGTTATCTTCGTATCTGTTTTAATATTTTTGTGTAGGACAGGTATGTAATTCAGTAAATTAAACACATTTGTGGGCCCATTAATTTATTTGAGATTAATCGAATGAATAATTTTTTCTTATGCATTATTTCAATTTCTAATACTACTTCTAAATATTTACCTACTCTAAATCAATATATAAAATATCATTTTCATATTTATTAATTATTATAATGTAAAATAAATTTGTGACCTACGCTATAAATTGTTGGAATATAGATTATAATAATTTAACATACTAATTACTACTACTTAATACTAACTAAACTATTACTACTTTCTTAATTATTATTCTGTAAAAATACATGTCGTTTGATAAAGATCTGATACAACGAAAGGAATACTTTTTCTCAAAACTAAACGACACTTTAAACATTCGAAATTTTCCAAACAATGAACGTTTAGTAATCGAGAATCAAGAATCCTAACGTTGTACTGTCTTCGACCTCAACTACCTTTTTAGAACTTTTCTACGCTTTCCATAAAGCATGATCCAATCCATTAAATGTATTACGAATAGACCTTGGCCATTATTTAAATGACCAGATCGTTAAAAATATTCACAAAATTCATGATTCTAACTGTGTTGCAACCATCGAGACTTTCGGAGCTCACACTAAATCTATTGTGTTATTCAGACACACAAAGAATTAGTTAACGATTATCTTTTCAAGTTACAGCACACTTAGTAGCATATTGTTGTGACTAATCAGGTACGTAGCGCGCTTGTAATACATTTTATGTTGAATCGCTCTTCATATAATTAAAAGTAAAATGCTATGTAGCATCCCTAATACTATCGATATAAAAATACATTCAATTTATCATAGCTATTTAATTGCGTTTAATAAGCAACATTTACACATTTTTTTGCGTTTTTTTATTTTTTTTTGGTGGTCCTGTTGCTTACTGTATGTTCTCATTTAAATAGCTGTGACGGTTCATAACATGTGTTATATCGATTTTTAACCCGCAACCAGTAAACATAGTATAAAAATATTGGTTTATTTAGAATACAGAAATATTTTATAAACTCCAGAACATTTTACGTTTAGCTGTGCGAACTGGACGATCGGCTTTTTTTATTTATTTTTTTATTATTTTTCCTTTTCTTATTTTTGAACATCAATGTTTTTTTTTATTTTTTTGGCTAAATACGATTTTTTCTTATTTTTTTTGTTTTTTTTCTGTGTGTCAGCTTCTCTGTTTTTAAAAAATTCCAATTGCTTTTTTGTTACTTTTTCGAAACTAATTTTTTGTTTTTTTTTTTTATGTACGTATTTTTCAAATTTTTTTGTCGACTTGTTATTTTGTTTAAGTTTTCTTTAAAATTCCAATTGCTTTTTTCTTACTTCGTTGCCACTACTTATTTTTCTTCATTTGCGTTTTATTATTTTTTATATATATTTTTTCTTGCTCACCTTCGTACAGATCGCTCAGCTAAATAACAATAAATGGTAACGTGCAACATATTAACGGATAACTCCTATCCTCCTTGGCTCAAGTGGAGGATAGGAAGTTATTTTTGTATAAAAAATAAGTACTAAATCGCAGCCAATCCATTGTTCAAACTGAAGCCCTCTAGCCTTTTCTATCCAAAAATCGTTTTCGATTTTGCCTTAAAGAACTTTTTTTTGTAATTTTTTAATAATTTTGTTGGTTTTTTTTTGCATTTATGTTTTTTTTTGTCAAACATTTTCAGTTGTTCAGTATAAAGGCTGCGATTTATGTTATTTCTCCACTATTGGTGTGTAAATCTTGTACTTAACATTCCGTCCGTCACTTAGCACCCGCCAAACTCATGTATTCTCACTAGATTTCTTTGAATACTGCTACGGTAACTATGTCCTAATATAATTTTGAATATAATTTTAACTATGACTATAAATTTTGCTACAACTACTTAATTTAACGGTTTAAAAGTATTTTTATTTAAGTTTGCGATGATCGGTTTTAACTATTTTTTTTTGTTGTATTTAAAGTGCTGAAAGTCGTACTAAATATTATAACTAAGAACAGCATTATTATTATTGTAGCACAGCCATATGATGAGAATCGGATTTCCGATTTAATAAAATTATTTTAAACATCTTCTTATATAAATAAATTACTAATAAACAAGTTATTATTAGTACGAATTACAAGCTGAAGCTAAACATGTCTTGGGCTGAAAAGATTTATTACTGCTGCAACAATTGCCCTTAGCTGGTGTAAAAAATATTCAAATATCTGAGAACGAATTCCAAAGAGTTAAAAGAAATATTAGTTATCATTTATGTAGTTTAAAGAATGGCTGGCCAAAAAATATGTAAAATGGAAATTTTGAAAAGAAAAAATCATTAAATTCAGTTTCAATTGTTTTTGTGCTATTTGTTTATTTTAAAGTGTTTGATAATTTTTTGGTTGGATCGTTTTTTCCAAATCCGATCCAACAATTGAAGATCCAATTATTTATATATAATTAACATACAACATTTAGAGATTGAAAACCTTCTATGTCGACGATTACATTAATTTCCTACGTTTACTACGGTTAACATCTACTCAAACTACTTATCCTACTAGTATTTCAATAAAAAACATAGGTCATTCATTTTTTTATGAAATCTACATTAACACCTACCTAAATTTTTCGGTTAAATGCGATTATATGCGATTAAATGCGATTAAATACGATTATATGCGATTATTTGCGATTATATGCGATTATATACGATTATATAAGATTATATGCGGGCCCATTTTTTATGCTTTTTTTATTTTCCTACGGGGCTTTTGCCCATAATATTTTATTTACTACATGTTTAATAATATTGAATTAAATCTAAGTTACCTTGAAAGTGGAATATAATACTATGGGAATTTTACTACCATCCCTTTCCTCTAGTCTATTAGTAAAATTGGAATATAATTCTAGTTTAATAATATATTAAATCAAAATGTTAAATTTTGCAAAATAAGTATAATGTGGCATTCCGGAAAAGTTTACATATTACTACGGGACTCCTCTTTGGCGCGCATGAAATATGTTATCATGTCAATTGGCAAGGGGAAAACGATAGTTGAATTCTTCTCTGCCGAAATGGTGTTCAGCGTCTGTAAAAATACCCGTTTGTTAAGAAAGTGTACACTATAATGGGTTAAGAGAGATACTTAACGAGGCCGTAACTTGCATATTCTTCATTAAGATTATTTTTTACTACTGGTCTTGACCTTGGAACCCAATGATTACGATGATATTGAAGGTCAAAGTTTCAATTTAAATATAATAATTATACTTAAAATACCCCTACAACTCTTTTACTGTTGCATGCAACCGTAAACACAATGTTCAGCGTGCATTATATTGCACGCTATCATAATCAGTGATTTTTCACATCGTAAATAAAAATTATAACCCAGCAAAAATATTTGCTAAATGTTACTTAGTTTTCTGGGCAGCATGCGTAGTTATATGTATTCAGTTTTCTTCTCTTTTTAATTACTGACTTTCAATAAGAATGATTGGCTGATTAAATAAATTCTTTGAATGTACTAGTAATGATTATCTTCTACATATTATGTATAATTTTACCAAATCGAATATTTCAATTAAAAGAGTCTGAAATTAAATATGGCTAAAAAATATATATAAAATAAAAAAAATCACGAAAATATTATAAGATAAAACCTAACCGTTCCGCCAAAAAGCTCCAGTTCTGCTTAAATGTCAGATAATTAGTCCTTGACGCTGATTTTCGATGTAGATACTCAAGCTGTCAATAAACCAGTACAGTACCTGAAGATAGCGAAGTTGTAGTGCCGCAGGGCTGTCGCCGATGACCTCTGAGGCCTCACGTAAAGCGCGGGAGGCCTTCTGTTCCCCTTCAGCTGCGATCACTTTGGCACGGGCCTCCCTGGCAGCTTCGGCTTCAGCAGCCATTGCCCTCTGGAGTTGCACGGGCAAACGCACGTCTTTTCTGTTAGGGAAAAGCGTTTAAGTATACCTACCAAGTGCCAAAGTGTACTCACCAAAATATTGGATTAAATATTTTTCTTTATTATAAGTCTTTTATTTTCTTTTATGACGATGTATATTTGTCTAAACATATATCTACCTATGCCAACCCCATAAGTAAGCGATGATATTTAATTCGATGATGCATTGATTGATTTTATATTGTAATAATTAACTCTGCATAAATAGTTTTAAAATGCTTTTGATTCATTTTATACGTCGATCAAAGTCACTATAAAGCTTTTCACTATTAATGGAAGCTTCTGTCATTTTTTTGTAGCTAAAGAAAATTAGGAATTTTAATTTTAAAGCTGCAGACAATTAAGAGAATTTTTAATACCCGAGAATTTTATTAAAATACTCAGCGCTCAGTTATTTCAGAAAATGCTATCATAATGAGTCGAAAAATGCACCTTCCATTTTTAAATTTTTATTAGATGCTTTAAATTTTTAGAACAAATCTAGAAGAATGGAAGGAAGAAAGACCAAAATAAATAGTTAAAACTGATTATTTAATAACTGACAAGTACCTAAACACATACCTTTTAACAGCTACACAGATAAAACAAAAGAAGTACGACATCTTAGTAAAGTAAAAAACAAAACAACATTAAAACGGTAGCATAAACTTCGTCCATTATCATCTAAATTATTCGTGGCAATCGACTGGTCAGTAGTACTACGAAAACAGCCCTTAAGCTTAATTCACACAAATCCGTGAAGTCACAGTTTCAGTACCGTACCGTATTAGTGAAAAAATATTATTTCATAGATTCTATGAATGCATTCACACCTATCAGTGTCGGTGATGACACAGTGTTCTCAGTGTCAGTGCAGACGCGTTCATAGAGAATGTATGAAAGAATAATTATCACTGATACGGTACTGTGCCGGACACTGATACGTGTGAATCAGCTTTTATGACTACAAATTACAGCCGTTGTGAAAGTGAAATGGTTACATGACGTAGACGGGATCATTAAACGATAACAATATGATGGGCGGTCATTTCCAGCGCTTGCACCGCAAGCTGATAGGATTATTAGTTTAAAATGATCCTAGTATATGTCAGGCCAGATACGTGCTCCCAAATTATATTAACTCCGTCAACGTTGCACGCTGACACAATTAACCTGGTTCGTCGATGAACTGTGAATTTACGTCGCCTACGTTCGCTTCCAATAAATCATGTATCGCGATTTAGGCAGGGTTTATTCTTTTATCACATTCTTACTAGCACTATTATTATGCATTTAAATTAAATTATGACAAGTTATTATTTAGAAGAATTCGGAGTTTGGTGTTGCTAGATTAATAGGTTATTTATTATTCTATTGCTTTCTGAAGACGGCAGCTCATGACCTATTGTGACGACAAAATATTTACAAGGACTGGTGGGATGGGTGTAAAAAATCACTTAACCAAACCAAGAATCATAGTGTTCTTATCGTCATTACGATATTATTACTTTTATTCGGAACCGAGATATTGATGGTCCACCCCATAGTCGATATACATGCATGCACATATTTGGCGATTAACACACGGCACCTCATGTCGCATTGAGAAATCTGTTGATGCGTAACAAACATACACCGCCCGACCGCGCGGTCGAGCGGTAAAATCCACTTTATCGCCATCGCCCTCCGCGACAATGTGCATTACATTGCCTGCCACTGTAAGTAATGTTACTATGTTTGATGTACGGAACACGTAGGCGAGAGCTTTGTGATGTGTCTCTTTACGCCTGTGCATACTCACATTTCAACGCGTTCCACTTTGATGCCCCATGCCTCAGTGGCTTCGTCCAGGGAGAGCTGCATAGTTCCAGAGATCGTTTCCCGCTCGCTTAGGATCTCGTGTAAAGGTCGGGTTCCCATAGTATTGCGTAGGGTAGTCTGAGCTAAAAGTCGAGTTGAGTGGTGCGCGTTTTCGACGTTGGCTATGGAGATAGTCGCATTATGGACGCGGTAGTAAACCACTGCGTCCACTGATACGGTTACGGAATCTTTGGTTAAAACCTGCAAAAGTTTTCTGGACTTAGTATTGGCGTGGTTTTTTGTACTTTATGAAAATTAAATGGTTTTTCTCTTTTGTTAATTTGATATGTTACATAAAAAAATATTCTGTGAGTGCTAATGTCTGAATTAAAATTTATAAGAATTAGAAATTATAAGAGAGTAAAAAAAAATTACTTTGTTTTACTAACGAAGTTTAATAAAATAAATGAAATGTTTAATAACGAAGTCAACGGTACCTCTTGCGGTGGGATGTCATAGGTACGGGTTCGCAGGTCTACGCGGGCATACGTGTCGATACAAGGCAAAATAAAGAATATTCCTAAAAAGATACAATAATTATCATATTTTTACACACCATTACACCACACAATGAAAGATATATCAACCTGCTTGAGTTCCTTACTAAAAACATATTTTACTACAAGTACCCAGATGCACGGCACACGGCAGTTTGTCAGCCAAGTTCTGTGACACACACGACACACCTTCATATCATAATTTGTATTGTTTCTATTTTAATTAATGTTATTGGTATTGTACCGAGTTAATTAACTGCAAATAAATGAATAAATAAAATATATTTATTGCTTACCGGGTCCCTTGGCACCTCCAGATAACAAGCGGCCCAAACGAAATATAACTGCCCGCTCATACTCTTGTACTACCTTAAAACGAAAGATAAAACGTATTAATAAACGGTTCTAATAATACCAGAATGTTTTTATCCCACTAAAGAGCAAAGTCCTCTTCTCGTTCTGAGAAGGCACGAACTTCGA
This sequence comes from Hoplodrina ambigua, assembly GCA_949774945.1. Classification (NCBI taxonomy): domain Eukaryota; kingdom Metazoa; phylum Arthropoda; class Insecta; order Lepidoptera; family Noctuidae; genus Hoplodrina; species Hoplodrina ambigua. Next base: position 6,459,356 of record OX458963.1, read on the forward strand.
TCACCTCGCCTGTTCAAGGCGGATTGTCGATTTCAGACTTATATCAATTTTAAGTCCAGAGTTCCTCATGATGTTTTTTTTTGATTGATGAAAGAGATTTCCAAGATAAACTTAGAAATACATATGAATGGTAAAAGTAACATTGGTACTTGTCGTTCGAACCCATATCCTCACGCATGAAAGGCGGGCGCCTTAACCTATAGGCCATCACGACATATACGCTCCTAATAGTTACCTAATAATCTATTTCTGACAATGAACTCGGTTCTTTCAAAGTTAGTTAAACCCTAATCTCACGATCATTTAATTAATTACTGCAAAATTAATCGACGTTATATATCGAAAATCGTTGCAAATGAAGTAACATCAAACAAACGAAACTTGGCTCAGCTTTCTTTTTCTTTGTTCGCAAATAATGCTTTACGCTAGCAAAAAATCTTAAAAATTATAATCTTAATTAGTCAAGTAGTTAAAATTTCCTCATTGTTTAATAAACAACGTAAAACACAACATCACGCCTGTAATCCCCGAAGGATTAAGCAGGGGTGTACCCGTTACTACACCCACATGAAATAATAATAAAACGCCCGGCAAATGTGAAACATCTCAGTAATAAAATTTCTAAATAAAAGTCAATACAAAAAAAGTGAACGCGCGCGAGTTGAGATCGGTGGCATAGTGGGGCATCACGGTATGACAGCGTCATGCCATTTGCCGTCGCGGCATTCGTGTCAGTTTTACTGCAAAGTCGCGCCATTAAGATGTTTTGCATCAACAAGATAGAAAGATGCTCCTTCCACTTGCTGCAGAAGTACGTTCAGACTTTTGAGGAAGTTCCTACAATGTTAATCAGACAACCCACACACAGTCTCATCTCTCATTCAATTAACAACTTTGAACCCAATTGGTGAACACTTGCCCGTGTCATAAGTTCTATCCAGCTGAGCCGAGAAAAAATAAATTTATACTAGTTTTATAAAGAAAGTCTACTGAACCGATTTTGAAAATTCTTTCGCAAATTGGAATCTATGTTATCACTGGCGTGCTATACACTATTTTATTTTTATCAAAAACTTGGTGATCAGTAAGCAAAATCACGCGAATGAAGTCGCGGGGAAAAAAAACAATTAAGGAGAATTTCCATATTTTAAAAATCATTAAACGTACAATGAAGTCTAAAAACACTAATTGTTTCTGAATTTGCCAAATATTCTGTTTTTCAAATTCAGAAACTAGTTTATTTTAATTTATTTATAAATAAAATCACCCCGTTGCATTTATTTATTTAAACTTTAAGCAACAAAAGTTAGCGTAGGTATTATTATTCAATCGACAGCTACATTAAATTAACTAAGTAATTAATCTTTTATTGGAAAGTCTCCCTAAAATCTGCGCTCGCTATTCAAGTTAGATCTAGCAACAAGCTATCAAAAGTTTATAAAAAAGAGTGCCATAATCTGATCAAAGAATCACAAAGGTTTCTGTTTTTGTTTAAAAATAGAAACTAAATAAATGTTTGTCTGCACTCCAGTTCGTGATTCACTATGAAACAATTCAGCTGCAATTTCATTCTGACAAATGTGTGCGGGAAACCGTTCTATTTGCAACAAGACTAGTGTAACAAGCTGACGTTTTGATATCCGCTTGAATATTAAATAACATTTTACCCGGTCTATCATTTTCTATTCTGAACTGAGAGGCTGTTTCATGTTCCGTAGATATTCTATAAAGAGCACATCAGGTCTAGTTTCTTTGTAAGGGCGTGATTTAGTTTATATGGTTGCAATACATTTGGACTGCTTTGTTGGTCTAGAGGTTGCAAAGGGCGACTGCTGAGCATGAGGTTTTGGGTTTTCGATTTGGGGTCGGGCAAAGTGATATTGGGTTTTAAAGACTCAGTAGCAGCCTTGGAGTCTGGATTTGTAACCGGTTAATGCCTAAAGGGTCGCCCCTTATTACATGGGACTTAGACCTGACTCTCGAAATGTAGGTGTACTACTTGTTAATGGGCACACCTCTGCCTAACAATTCGGAGATTACAGGCGACATATTGTGGTTGCAATAATTTTGTATGAGTGATAGGGAACAAAGCACACTCGAAAGATGTTTCATTATTCGTGATTTACTCATAGGAACCACAGTAGATAATCTACTTCACGATCATTACTATAGCAATTGATACATTTTCCGAAATAAAAGTGTGTTGTCGAGTTATATCAAATCAATTCAAGCCGCCACCCGGTAAAATAAACTGGAGCAGTATTGTGTACACTTAGTGCATATGAATTGGTAAACAAACATCTGTTTATGCACTGGCGTGTTCAGGCTAGGCAAGCAAGGCTTTTACGTTGGTACCTATCACTCAACTGGGCACATATTGCTTTTAAATCACGTAATGCTTTTGATCGCGTTTGTAAATATTGATTTTTTTTTATACAAACAATACTATTATGAGGTGTTATGAGGATTTGTTACTGTTTCAAAGCCTTTTTTGTAGCCGTTACATTATTTGCTGTCCGTAATGGACTGGATTATACACTTCAAAGTTTGCACTTTTAAGTGTATATTGAATGCATCCGTTAGGTAGTGACAACAAATTTTTAGAAGCTTTTATTTAGCTTGCACTGTTCGTATGTCAGTATTATGTAAGTAAGTTGTCCTTTCAAAATTTGCATACCATTTTTCGACCATTTATTGGTAACCGATTGAGCTGAAATTTTGCATACAGCTTTAGTTCTGATGACAATACAATGTCCAATACTCAATATTGTAATAATTATAAATTAAAGCTTGTTCTTTTTTAAAACTTTTTGAATTATTTTTTATGTTAACATTATTTATAATTTCCAGAACTGTGTCTAATCGATAGTTAGGCATTTTTCCGTTTTCAAAAATAGACTTTCCGCGCTTTTATTTAGGGCGGGACGTCGTATGTTTATTTGATATTTAATGCCCCGTACGGTTACTGTGCCATTTTGTTTTGTGATTTTTTGACAGTGCAGCGGGAGTTTCGCTAACTTAATAGGTTACTTAGGTATAATAGAAGGAAACTTTAAAAGCAAGAACAACATGTGAATAATATATGTGAGTTTCATCAACATCTGCCTAACCTTTTTCCAATTATGTTAGGGTCGGCTTCCAGTCTAACCAGATGCAGCTGAATACCAGTATTTTACATGGAGCCGCTGCCGATCTGACTGCCACAACCTAGTAACTGGGTAATACGATACCCCTTGGTAAGACATGGTTGTCAGATTTTCGGGCGTATGACGACCCGTTACAAATATATAATTATGTGAGTATAATAATGTAAATTTATTATGTCCCGCTTTCATATAAATAATCTCGATATTTTTATCCCGATTTAATTTGCGGAAAAACTGGTTCTCTTATATTAGTAATCTGTTGCCAGAGCAAGTAGTGAAGTGACATCCTATTTCCGTCTAGCCCGTTTGCGAAAACCTATGGAAGTTGGGTACTTGATGCGACTTATTAACTGACATACTTTATAAAAGCTGTCAAAACGCTATTCCCCTAAGGACTTTGTGTGGCAATGGTAAACTGTGAAGTCAGTTATTTATTAATACGATTAACTTTTTATTAATTTCGAAATAACTAAATATCTATCTAATTTTACTGTTAATTCAGGTTTTAAATAATATTGTTTTTTAAAGAAGTTTAGTCTTAGAACATAACATAACATCACGCCTATAATCCCTTAAGGGTTAAGCAGAGGTGTACCCATTAGTTCACCCACATTTCGCCGATATGTTTGTTTGTTGAGTCTTGGAATAATTAGTTAATTAAGTTAACTATCCAATTATGACTCGTTTATGCACATGACATCGTACTCAACAGTATGGATGTATGGGTGTGACGCAATATGGATGTCATGACCTTTTAAGTAAAGTTTCTCAGAATCGTAAATTATAGTTGTTCGGACTTTCCTTTTTCAGTTACAGACTAATTGAAGTTTGAAACAAGCCTTTTCTTTTATTGAAACGTGGCTGCTACTATATAATCAACGAATCACTATCGATTCAGCGATCATTAGTGTGAAAGTAACATTGGGTTATCTAAAGTGTATTGCTATTGATTTTCCATAGCACCGATTTTTTTTTTCTATTTTCCGACCGTGAATCGTCAATCTTGTTCTTCGATTATGGGTTAATAGAAAAGTTACATGGGGGATATATGGGTGTACTAATAGGTACACCTATGCCTAACCCTCCGGTGATTACAGGCGTGATGTTATGTTAGAATAGTGTTCTCTGGGTAACGTTATGATTAAGTAATATGTTTAAATTACACGGAGGTCAATATTTTACCATTTTTATGGCACCTTTGACTGCCTTTTCGGTCTAGTGGTCGCAAAGTGCGACTGCTGAGCATTAGGTCTTGGGTTCGATTCGAAGGTCGGGCAAAAGTGTTATTGAGTTTTTCCACCAGGAACGTCTTAGTAGCAGCCTTGAAGTTTCGATTTGTGTCCGGTTGATGGCAATAGGCTTACCCTGTCACATGGGACTTAAACATAACTGGCGAAATGTGGATGTACTAAAGGGTACACCTCTGCCTTACCCTTTGGGGATTACAGGCGTGATGTTATGTTAATATGTGTTTTTTTCGAAAGTACAGTATTAGAGTAATAATTTACATTGTAAAATCGAATAATAAATCTTTAAATATACGACCCCTGTATTTTTGCATGCACCCGTGCGTGCGTCACTGCGCATTGATGAAAACAATTTTTTTACACCAGAAATTAAAATCATTTTCCAGCAACATTTTTTGCTCTAAGTCAGTTTGATGGTCAGTATTTATATGCTTTGTGTTTTTTCAAACTCTTTTTTTTAATTAAAAAGAAACGGTTATTTTATTTTTCCGGGAGAAACCTGCGTTGAAAAAAATAAAATAAATAAATATAAATAATGAATAAAAATCATTGCTTCTTGAATTCTAGTTAATTTTAGTTTTTATTCTATATTTTTTACCGTTAATGTTAAAATTGAGCAAACGTGGTGATCAATGTTCGTGCCTTCTCTGTGTGAGAAGAGGCGTCCTGCAGTGGGACAGTAATAGGCTGGTCGCTGGTATTATTATCAATTACTCAAGAAATGAGACACAATTGATTTACTATTGTTCTGACTTACCGGCAAGTCAGCCGGGGCTTGACCGGTTAAAGGTGAATTTAAAAAATATGAAAAGAGGAATTTCGTTAGAAGATATAATAAAAAAAAATTTTGATCAATAAAATGATAAACTTATAATTTATGAGAGCCGCGCGCTGTTTTTTTCCAGTTACGTTACTATTGATCGTTATTTTTTAAGTACCAAGCAATAAGTATTTAAAAATAAAGTCAGAAACAATTTAAATACCCTTTTTAAGTAACATCAAATAAATATAAAATAAAATCATTAATAATTAGATAATTATTTAAATTAATTTTTGTAATTAACCCGTATGATTATAAAACCAAATTAATTTCAACAAAAGATAAATTTCAGCTTTAAATTCTGACAAAAACCAATAAAAAATTAATTGTAAATCGTTGTGATTATTCCAAAAATAAAAGTGAAGTACAATACCTGATGTTCTGGTAGCACTTGCCTTGAAGAACAAAGGAAATTGCAGCGGAGCGGTAACGGAAAAGGACTCAGGAGTCGAACCGAGGACCACCCTGCCGGGGCTGAGCCTAAACCGCAGCTCAGGTACAGCCCCGGCAGGGCTTGTAAGGTAAAAGGTAAAAAGGTTAAGTAAAGGGTTTGAAGAAAAGTAAAAAAAAATTAAGTATAAAAAAAAGTGTGAGAGAGGGTAGAGGAAGCGGGAGCAGAAGCTGGAGCGGGTTAGAATAAGGGAGTAAAATGTGAAGGGGTAATATCAGAGAGGAGGTATAAAGTGAAGCTCGGGACACGTCTGATCACTAGGACTTCCTATAAGATACTGAGAACAGAATCTGCAGCTCCAAACAGGTAAGAGTTTCATCCCCCCCGCACCCCCCTGATGCACACGTTTGCATCGACCAATCTGAGGCCTCGGCGTCATACGTAGGCGGTTTATGATTGGCTGGTACGAGAAAGGAGCGTCTTCTGTGGCGGTTATTGTTAAAATGAGGTCAAACAAAGATCTCTTGAAAATGCCATTGAGTAAACCTTACATTTCCGTAGTTTTTTCCAATTAAGCATTTTTTTATAGCAGTTATTCACTTCTTTATAGAAAAACAAGAAAGTTTGTCTAATGATGTAGTGAAGTCTCCCGAGAGAGTCGAGACTCGGACATGGACTCGTTACTATCGAGTTTTATGACAGTGCTAGGACTAGGCCCTTTGGAGGTTAATATACATATTTAGTAAATCGGAGTAGTGCATTAATAATTAAACGATTATCGATCTCCGTGTGAGGCTTTGTCTCAACGACCACTATTCATATTAGCATTGGGTTCAATCAACTTATGCGTGTGAACTAGGACAGCTGATGTACTACTCAATTATTCATATAACGATGACATTTAATGGCCAAGGTTTCAACTTTAGTAGTAAAATTTTCTTCAAAGGTATATAAGAAAATTATAAACCTCATTTTTTTAACGATTGACCTTTATTTGGCCTGTATAGAAAATGTCCTAGATTAATTAAGTTTTAAGGAAATTATGATTTATCAACCGATTAGGTCAGAAATAAATATTTATAACGCCAGCTGCTTTCCGCTCAGGTGTCAAACAACTATCGGAAGCACGATAGTTGCATTAAAATTGACATGTCAAATATATAATATTAAATCAGGACAAAATAATTGTAAAACACTAAGAAATTTTTGCAAACAGTTTTTGCTATCTTTAAAATTTTGTCACACTTTTCCGTTTTCTTTTTAATAAAATGACGCGAAAACAAATATCTTAATGTACGAGAATTTGTTTTTACTGTAAGTAAGAATTATTTTGAGAATTCAAAAATTATTAGCAAAATGCCCACAATATAAAAACAATTTCTCTTTGAAAACAATATTTTGCCAAGTTACGTAATTTTAATTGACGCACGGCAGCTCCTTGTATTCATTCAAAAATAAAATTTTTATGTATAGCATATACCCTTTAAAGCCACCTTTTAAACTTTTGAACTGCATATTCTTTTAATTTCAATACCCAATTAAGTATTGTTATTCTGAAATCTATAAATATGAACGCCACTCCAGTGTCCGAGTGACCCATATTCTGCGCGCAGCGCGTCCTTGAATTTATGGGAACGCGGGTTCGATCCCAGGTATAAAACAGGACTAAACTTTTCTGTTCAATTGTTTTAAGTTACTATTTAAGTATGCATGTAAAAGGGACCGTAGTGGTCTTTCCTCTAGACAAAATCGAGGTCTCGCAAGCTATTAGGTGTTTTTTTTAAAACTTTTGTGAAGGCTAGGGAACAGCAAAATATCACGCGACAAGGCAATTGCTTGGACCTCAAACTTTACGACGCGAGCTTTTTAAATTAAACACATTAAGAAAAGAAAAATCATAGCGTCCTATGCATTTCTTCTTTCTTTCTGCGCTTAATTTAAAATTCTTCATACAACTTTGAAAAGCACAGATATCCAAATAAGTTAAACTTACCTTGAAACATATGAAGAGTGAGAACGGCATCGTCAGGCAAACAAGAATCCATGACAAGACTACAAGTATCTTGCCACAGGTTTTTCCTTCAGAGTCCGAGTCGTCATTGACTGAAAACCACGAAATAATTTAAAACACATTTTAACGCATAACAAAAAACAGAATAACTTGAAAAAATAATTAAATAGGTATCTACAAATTGCTGGGTTTAAATTGACTGTTGAAAGCTCACTGCTGTTAGTAATAGTCGGATACAATTGCTGCCGACTGGACATTTCCATCATTATTTGGAACAATTAAGAACACGATACCATCCATGCGCTACCGGCAAGCGTCTGATATTTACTGACCCTGCATGCTTACGTTAGCTTATTAAATATTCACGCGTGAACCACAAGGTGAAAACTACTACTAAGTTTTTATAAAAATATTATTAAATGTTATAATACGTACCGCTATCGTCAACCACCACATGGGTGGAATCTAAGTAGCGCGCCACTTTGGTGTATTTTTTATATGAGAGCGTGTGAACTGAACGATGTCAATTGAAAGACTGATAGAGAAAAATCGGAGAAGCCGTGAAGCGAAATAAATACGCTGGGCTGGTTGCTGTTCCTTTTATAGGGTCTTAACACTCCGCAGTGCACTTGCGCGGGTCTTATACCATATGTTATGTATGAGCACTGAGATACCTCGCTTTTATTGGTCAACCGAAATAAAGTCTAACCCAGAGATGCGGAGTTTTAGGTACTGAAACTCCTCCCTCTTAAAAACTCGATCCGTTACCTTTTTGCTAACTTTAAGAGAGTTCGAATGCTTAGTAGAGGTAAACTTTTAACTTCTATAACTTAAAATAACTGTACACACAGTTTGATGAATGTTTTTTTCATATAACTGGTAATTTTAACTGGACTATGACGTATTTTATAGCTCGTGAAATTACTCACGACAGATGACCTTCAGCAGTTATGTCAAAAGTACAAAGTATAATTTAACTAACACGCTGTCATTTTGATTGAATGCTTAGTTTAAAATAGCGTATCGTGTATTTGATAATTTTGTTCATAAACGTCACATATTTTTAACTAAAAATAGTGTAAAACAATTTACAAACAAGCATTTTAAGTTTATCTTAGACATCACTGACATCGGTAAAGGAAAACATCGTGAAGAAACCTGGACTTACACATAATAAATATAAGTGTCTGAAAATGCCAATCCGCCTAGAGCAAGCGATCCATGCTCGTGCCTTCTCTGTATGGGAAAACTCCTTTTCCCTGCAGTTGCACAAAAATAGGCTGGAATTATTATTTAGTATTATTTATGAAGGATGTTAGGAGTGGAGAGAGGCTTTTGCCCAGGAGTGGGATAGATGAGAATAAAAAAAATTATAAATGTACAAGTTTATTTAAATTTTAACAACATTTTAGAAGGTGTAACTTGTTTCAATATTTTTTTCCGTACTAGTAGGTTCTCTTTTTAAATGTCATTGGTATTTTTGATTCACTACAAGATAATATCGAAAAAATAAAACCGACAGTTACGGAGAAAATATATTCTCTTTCTTTAACAAATAGATAGCCGATGTCTATCAAAGTTGTTATGACCTTTTACTTGTATGAAACCATCTCTAACTCATGTCCCTATAGGTATAGGATCATGGGTTAGAGGTTGCGAGGTCATAGGTTCATGTCCTTAAATTTTAGAATGAACGATAATCGTCGTTGGTCTAGTGGTCGCAAAGCACGACTGCTGAGCATGAGGTCTTGGGTTCGATTCCTAGGTCGGGCAAAGTGTAAACGGGTTTTTCCTTTAGGAATTTCTTAGTAGCAGCTTCGGAGTCTGGATTTGTGCACGGTTGATGGCAATAAGCTCGCCCCCTATTACATATGACTTAAAACATAAGTGGCAAAATGTGGGTGTAATATTGGGACAACCTCTGCCTAACCCTTCGGGGATTACAAGCGTGATGTTATGATGATTATGACGATAATCAGAAAAAAATGTTAGTACTCTACTCCATTGAACTTCGTTTTTCTGTTCCGCTCACTATTTTGTTAATAAGTGCGCTCTTTACTTGCTATTCAATGATTTCAATAACGTGGCTATCCAATTAGGGCCGGCGTCTATACAAAGTGCAGTTTTTTCATCCACGTCTTACAGAACATTGTCATGATAGACATAAATAAATTGAATAAAATTACAAAAGTAGTAGTAGTAGTAGTGATCGCAAGCGCGACTGCTGTGCATGAGGTCTTGGGTTCGATTCCCAGGTCGGGCAAAGTGTTATTGGGTTTTTCCATCAGGAATTTCTCAGTAGCAGCCTCAGAGACTGGATTTGTGCCCGGTTGATGGTAATAGGCTCGCCCCCTATTACATGGGACTAAAAAAACATAACTGGCGAAATGTGGGTGTACTAATGGGTACACCTCTGCCTAACCCTTCAGGGATTACAGGCGTGATGTTATGTATGTATGTAAAATTACAAAAGCTGGTCAATAGTTTAAGAAATACTTATTTTTGAGTTGTTCTTGTTTGACAGTATTTCAGAATACACATCTTTCACAGAACAGAATCGCCCCGTTGCGTATGTGGTAGGCAGTGTCGCGCGACTATATCAATGTGTGCGTGCGGGTTCTACCCCCGTCTACCTAAATCAAGCGGCAAGATTAGGCCAAATTCGAAACATAACATCACGGCTGTAATCCCAGAAGGGTTAAGCAGAGGCGTACCCATCACTACACCCACATTTCGCCAGTTATATATATGGAAAACCCACTAACACTTTGCGCGACCTGAGAATCGAACCCAAGACCTCATGCTCAGCAGTCGCACTTTGCGACCACTAGACCAATGAGGAAGTTGAAATTCGAAAATCACCTAATAAAAAACAAAATATCCTCTTTATTTTATTATTGATTTATAATGAGAATCGTTAGCATTGTTACCGCCTTGAATTTGACGAGAATGCAAAGCAACACCTGTATAGAAAAAAAATCATTTGTATGAAAATTGTATATAAAAAGGCTTATTTATCAAAAATAATTTTATTAAAAAAAAATACAAACACTTGTAAGAACACAGCACAATAAAATTACTTATACCTAACACTTACTGTTTATATAGGCACTGTTAATATACCTACTTGATGCAAGATAAATAAGCTAAAAGTATACTATCAAATCATACTTTTGTATGTTTCATATCAGAAACACTATACTATACATGTCAAGAATAAAATAACTTTCATTTTAAAATCTCAAGGTTACAAATACTAATAATATAGTTAACGTTAGCAAAATCATCCATTACCATTAAACTGTTAGCTAAACTAAATTAACTTATGATTTAAATCCTTATTTGTACCAAATCTTTTGGCAGTGAAATTAATTGGTGAACCAATTCACATGGCAATTTGTTACCGAAGAAAATTCCAATATCTCCTCGTTCTGGTACAAATCTTCAATGAGAAAAACTTAACATTTTATGAACTATTTTAAGATATTTATCGTCTTGTTTATTTGAAAAATTTTAACAGGTGCTAAGAGATTTGCCATACCTATTACTGGAATCAAAAGTAACAGCTCACAATAGGACCCATTAATTTAGTAATAATTACAATCCGCTTGGCAATCTGAGCTTTTCCCAGTTGCAAACGTCCTTTTGTGCGTATTGGCCTAGTTCTGTTCTGTCCCCTGCTTGTTTGGAGGGAAGTGGAAACTACTTTTTTTTCTTACTCCTTCGCTATTCTTTTCTGATTAATTTCGTTGCGGGACCCAAGACAGTTAATCGTTTCTCTGGGACTCGTCGAGCTTCATTGCCTCGACATTTTTCAGGAGTTTTACATTTTTCAGCTTTCAGGAGTTGCAGTGGGTGGGAACAGTGTGGGGGGCTTGTCCAAAAAAAAGGCGCTAAGAAAGGATTTCAAGAAATTCTACCCGTAAGGGGGTGAAAATGATGGTGGTGGTGAAAAATTGAAACTGTTAACACTGCAGATGTCAAACTTAACATTTGAAATTCTTATAGAAATATTACTTTACAAATAATCAAGGGGCGAAATAAGGAATAAAAGGTTGTGTGGAAAATCGATGCTATACAATGTAAAATATTATATTTTACGCTTTCGTAAAATTCTTTTTACGAAACATTCCTGATAGAGTTTCTCAACTCCTTGTGAGTAAGTGTAGGCAGACGCGGAGTGTACGCGGCAGCTATTGCACCCGCCACACCTCATAAAACATATTGATAACTATACAGTTGAATAGAAATACAGGGAATACGGGAAACGTAACATGTTAATTTTCTACACGACTTATGGAAAGGTCACGATTTATTACATTTTAAAGTTGTTGTTTTCGCACTACGTCTACATCAGTGCCATCGCGAGGTCGATGTCACGGGAATAAGCTAATCTAAGACATTTATCTGTGTTATAATGATAGCAGTGCTTTCAATAAAAAAAAGTTAGCTCTAAACTAAATTATTAGTACAAGGCTGTTGTACATAGTTGAGACAGAACCCTCGATTGCCTGTATCGATTGGAGCTTCAATGTTGTCTGAGTGGAACCAGAGACGGAACGGCTTAACAGTACCTGAAAAAACGAAATAAAAAAGTGATAAAGATTATTAAGGCTGTCGGATGAATTTTATTTTATCTGCTGTAAGTGGAAGAACTGAATCGTTTTAAATTGATTTTTACGATTAGCTTTTACTGTGTCCACCTTGAACATAATTATAATGATTAAAATAACAAAGCTCTTGGTATACTATGCATTCTGTGATGACCGATAATTGTAATATTAAACCAATTTTTGCGTTAGAAAGAAAGAAAGAAAAACTATTTAACTATTTATTTTTCTTGGGTTCATAAAAAGCTGCCGAAGTTCCTTAATAAGCATTTAAAAAAAAAAAAGATTATATCAAAAGCCAGAAAAGGTCACATAAATCTGTGATTAGAATCATGTCTAAGTATTTTAATTGTGTTTAAAACAAAGATTTGAGACCAAAGTACGGAATAAAATGTTAGGAAATGCCTAAATTTCCTGATGTCTCAGCGGTTAAAGCGCTGCCCGCTAGAAGCCCGTCTCTACATGCAGTTTTGAGTTCAAGTCCGGGCAAGTACCATTATGACATTTTCGATTCATATACTGTTTTACTTTATCTTATACATCGCTGACATTGATGAAGGAAAACATCGTGAGAAACCTGAGTCTGAAATCGCTAATCCGTCTTGAGTAAGTGTGGTGATCAATGATCGTGCCTTCTCTGTATGATAAGAGGTCTTTGCCGTGCAGTAGAACAGTAATAGGCTATATAGTATTATCCCATTTATTTATTTTAACATATATATTTTCATTTTTTAATATTAATATAAAAATAAAAACCTTTAAAAATATAAAAAATAGTAGCCCACCGGTGGCGAAAACAGGGTCCAAGCTACCGGCGGTCAGGGCTCCAAAGAGAGGAACCTCCTAACTATACGGGCCGTATCCAAAAGTACTGTTTTCTGGATTAAGCCCTTGATCCAGCCGCCTAAAGAGAGCCTCCTAAGATATTGGTCGAGGCTCTTGGCTATATATAGTATTATTATTATTATGTTTCAACGAAGCGTAATGCGTGTCACTGTCTACAAAAACTACGAGTAGCAGTAAGATAGAAGCAAAAACATAACTTAGGCAAAGTGTATGTTAAGTAGTACCTCGTTCATAACTCTTGGCCTGAAAGTAAGGCTTTTAGAGGAGAATGGCTTACCTGTCCTTTATAGAGAACATTGGGTAGTACATTGTCACTCAATGCAGCTTTTACGTAAAGACCAAAGTAAACTAGCTACATATTTTCATTGGCGGCAAACTCGAACAGATTTCGGAAGCTTAATGCTTCATTCGACCTCTATGACCACAGATAAATGTCAGTCGAAGCGATTGAGTCGATCGATGCAACTTCACCTACACGGAAAGTCGACAAATCGCAGTGCTACAAGCGCAAAAACGCGTGATTTAGTCGGCGTTGCAAAAACGTTGATTGTCGTAGTTAAAAGTAGCAAGTCTGTTTTGGCTCTAAGTGCTAAGTTGACAGTTGATAGGCAATAGGTAGACGGGCAGTGTTCTACATGTAAATGTGCATTATTTAATCTTCCGGGGCTGGCAGCGGGCACTCGGGTTTGATGCCAATTTAATTTTGTAAGCTCACCTACGGTTAATGCTTTAGTAACATTAATTGGTCTTCGGTTTCTTATATATATATTTGTGCATTTAATTCGTGCAAAAAAAAAAAATACAATTTTTTATTTATTTTCACCTGTCCCGATGTCTGTGGCTAATCAAATCGTGCAAGTTTTTGAGCTACTTCCCGATGTTCAATTCAGCTGAAATTTTGCTTAAATATGAAATTTAGGTGACAATGCAATATTATTACATCACAGTGCTGGTCTGATGATGAAGACGAAGAATGCCCATAGGAACTTAATAATAAAATCTTACAAGATAAGTATGACCTACTTTCTGGTGTTCGAATGATCTAAAAATATCTCCGCTGTGGCATCGAGTTCAATTTCTTGAAGTCTTGATCTAAAGAAATAATAAGCCCTGGTCCGTGCAGGATTAGGAAGCCGACAAGATGTACTTATCTTAAATTGCATAAAATAGAAAATGATTTTCAAGGAAAATCTTACCCATGCAAATTAAAATGTTAGGCTTCCTTTACACTAGGATAGGAATGGCAAACTTTTCAATCGCGGCTATTAGTCTAGTCAATCGTGTCAGGGCTTAAAAATAATAACAAATTGCGCAACGTAATGCATAATTTTACGACGTTCTTCTTAATAAAAAAATCTATATAATTGTTATACTGAACTTATGTACTGTTTCATTTACAATTTTAAGAAGTATGTGATTGGTAGATAGTACAGGGTTACGTCAGCAAAAAGTCGATCTAGGGTCTTATCAAGTTGGTCATCCCTCACTAGGACAACACGCAGTTTTGTAATTAATGTACTTACTATTTTTATTGTGTCTTTATTCGGCCCCTAATTAAGTGCGAGTAAGTTTGCACACACTGGGCGGCAAGACTTTTTGGTAAGGTAAAACAGACTTTAAGATAACATGATAGGAGTTATGTAAAAAAAAATCTTACTCAAAACAGTAGCTCCTTGCATTGAAAGTTCCGCCGAAAACGTTCCTCCGCAAATTCTGTCCGTACATAATGCTTGTGCCGGCTGTATTCGTCCAACGTTGGTGGCGCATGGAAGCAGCAGCCAATCGTTGGCGCAATTGTTGGGTCCAGCTCCTGAGCCAATCATGGCATTGACTGGACCGTTGCTGTTGCCACTCAGTGTGAAGGATCGGGAACGGTTGTTTACTGAAAGGTACCAATTTTAGTATAAACCTTACTATAAAGGATAAACCTACCTTACTATCTAGGTGGTAAGGTTTATTCTTTAAAGTACTAAATTAATAGTGCAAAAATGTCGTTGTTGCGCTAGACCACAACATTTTCTCATTAAGAGATCTTTACCAACAGCACGCTCCATACAAAAATAGTCTAGTCATATATTGGTCAAGAAGTAAAAAGTAATTAAGTGTTTAGACAGGATAAGGGTATTCTGCTGGGGTTGCTGAATTTGTTCGAAAGAGTTACCGTGGCCCTGGTACACAAAGGGCACTAGAAAGAACACGGATGGGTTTTAGTCAGTAAAAGTCTGACACTCCCTTCCGCTTCGCCCAGAGCGGAAATAATCATTTGATGATTTCACATCCTTAAAAAAAAGTGTACTAATTAGACTAGATTATGTTGAATGGAGTGCGCCGATAACGTTCTTTTATCATATCAGCTGTAGAATGTCCACTGCTGAACGTCCTCTTAGTAAAATCATAATATTTTTTAGTCCAGATTCTCAAATATCACAAGAAAATACTCGTCGATTGAAAAATACGCCCTGATAATGTAGTCCATTGAAACGTACACCAATTACGGGTCAAGAAAATTCCGTCTGAAATATTTAAACGTTTTCTCTGCAAGTGGAGCGTAATAATCAGTATTCAGTGTGCAAAAACCTTTAAACAAATTAGTATTGCAGGTAGGATTCCAAGAAAGTTCTCAATATTCCTATTTCTCTTGAAAGGAAACGAGGGGAGGATTATTTTTTTCATTTGAGCATGATTAATGCTCGCTGCGGATGCGATTCTTTATTTATACTTTTTAATAAGCTATGTTTTACTATACAGGGTAATTAAAAATTACCCCGTATAGAATTGTAAACAAAAAACGTCGTAAAAATAAAACTAACTCGTAAACAAAATACAAATAGGTATGTGCAATTTTTGCAGTCGTGTTTTTATTTTTTTAATTTTAATAGTTTGTTGTGTAAAAAAGTTCGAACTTACTTAGGTATGGACTAGTGACTCCTTTCCAGGTTTCGGGTGTTTTTTCAATTACCCTGTATAGGGTACATACATTGCTTTCACGTGCCATGTCGTGTATGATTTTATATACAAATGTTGTAAACATTGATTTTAAAAGAGTACGTATGGAGTTTCTTCCCCATTCTTCTCCATACAAAACTACCTTTTGGAAGGGGCAACTAGATTCAATACTTTTTTTTGTGTATGACTCTCAAAAGTGCCTTATTGGCCTAATTGAAATAAATGATTTGACTTTGACTAGAATAAGAAAATGACCCGAATGGTAGGCCGAACATGTGACTTCTGTTTTTATACCCGACTGCGGTGAAGGGCAAATTCTTTTGACTTTGATTTCTTTGACAACTTTCTTTCTTTTTGACTTTGAGGGTTAAATGTTTGACCTGATGTATGTCCGTTCCTATGTCTGCTTGTAACTACTCAACGGCTTACCGGAATTTGAATGATTTTGGATGATACGTTATTTGATGGCGTTTTGGATGGTTTTTGTGGGCGACTGTCGGTAGGTACATAAAATTAAAAAAAAAAGAATAACATGGCGGATTGTAACTAAAAATAAGTGTAAAAACTGAAATGCAAAATCCGACTACGTTAAAAAATATTATTAAACATAAACTCACGCCTTTTTCCTATGGGGGTAGGTGGAAACCACAGGACGCCACCTACTATGATCCTTACATACTCCTTATGCCTTATCTATCTACGTACCGGCGTGACCGGGTTACGAGTACTGCGCACCTGACCTTTCTAAAGAATCTCACTAATAAGGTCAGTGTAGGTCTTCCTAGGGCGACCCATCCATGCGTTGCCACTCACTTCTGCCATATAAATACCTTATGTTAATTGTCTTTCACTCATCCTCTCAACATGACCGAACCATCTAAGCATACCCTTTTCTATCTTTGTTACTACATCCTCTTGTAATCCGCAACGGTCCCGTATAACCTCATGCCTCACTCTATCGTTCAAAGTACTATTTATAGGTATTACAAAACATTTTTTCACTTGTTTTGGTATGTTGATACATTGGTATTGTAGGTATTGTAAACCTAGGGTAATTACTTAGGTCTTACTAATTACTCTAAGTTCATGAATATCACCAGGACTTAAGTGATGCCTTTTAACGTTCAATCAGATAGCTGCACTAAGTGATTGCTTGCTTGACATGCCTTAGAATTTGAACAACGGCCCTTTCAATCAGATTGAATCAAACGTTGTACCATGTTAGTATCTATTGCCAAGTCCCTTTTTAATGTAGGTATTGTATTGAGAGGTACACAGTCTACTAAACTGTTTGTGTTTTAGTTTTTATTTTACAGTTTTTTTATGTACTTATGAATTCAATCACAAAAATTGTAATGCTCTTGATTTGAAAATATATTCTAAACAGTTTAAAAATTTGCTGTGAGGATGTTATCAACAGTACAGAACAGTTTGAATATAAATACATTACCTGATAATTACGCGATTATGATGAAGTCAAATGCAAGTTTTAGGAAAAGGAGGACTGAAAACTTTAAATGGCCTAACATTAGTTATAAAACTCTTTATCAGAAATATTTTACTACTCTTTTTTTAGATTATGTATGTGCTGTTTCGTATAAAACTATGCTACTGATTCTCAGTACGTATCAATTTTAAAACCAAAAGGTTTTCAATGGGATTTGATTTACATATCAAACTAGCCATCGTGCCGCTGGGTTAGGCAGGTGGGGCGATGAACCTGCACGCATACGTGAATCGCTGGCTTTTACATGGATCTTTGACAGTCGTTACGTCTGACGAGTCGCCAGAAGCCTGACTGTCTGTCAACCAGCCACCCAGGGGTATCGTATCATGTAGAATATTGGTATTTAGCTGTTTACGGTTAGACTCGACGCCGACCCCAATATGTCAAGAAAAGGCTAGGCAGATTGATTAGATCAAGATTTATTAAATTCATTTTATTTGATTAGATCAAATAATATGAATTTAAATGTAGACAAAAAGCAGCAAAGTGACAAAAAAAAATAATTATCCGTAGCAGAGAAAACGCATGCAGGCAGTAAAACAAATAACTAGTATTGTGCATATTATAAATGCAATGGGCACAAACGTGCTTACAGTGTGATAGGCGTGATTAAAAATATATCTGTTTGGACAATAGGTGGTCTATACTGAGCCTGCGCTCCCCACGAACATGTTACTTTAAAGGAATGAAGGATTAAATTTGTTTGTCGCTGTTGACACTATTACAATAAATGTTTTTGCATAGAGATTTGTTTTGAAAATATTCCTACGTTTGTAATTATGAAAGTTTGGATGGATGGACCTACTGAAACAGAATGACTTAACGGATTTAAATTAAAGGCACAGAGATGGATTATAGTCTGGAATAGCATATTGGCGTTTTTCCTGGATATTATCCTGTTGTTCCCGAAGGATAATCTTATATTAACTTCGACGCGGTTGAAGTGGCGGGTCGAAGATTAAAGTTATAAATAAGACTTCAAGTTATTGTAAAACATATTTCTTACAAAAGATTTAACTAGTATTGAGTTACTTGTTATTCTTCTCTATACGAAACTACCTTTTTGTATGAGAAACGAGATTTAATATTACTGTTTTTTTTTTGTAAATGACGTTCAAAAGTGTCTTTTAATGGTCAAATTAAAATAAATGATTTGACTTTGAGTTTAACTTCAAGTTAATACATTTGGTGTAGTAATTCTTGTGTTATAATGTCATAAATCACAAAACATAAAAAGATAAACACCGTTAGAATATAAAAAGAATATTGTTTGTATAATTTCGTAGTTACACGTCATATATAACATTATATTGTTGGCCGGTGAATCATACAAACAACGTGTGAAAACGATTTACTTTTAATTTTTTCATTTTTTGACTGTCCTGTTGGTCTAGTAGTTAGTGACCCTGACTGCTAGGACGGAGGTCGTGGGTTCGATTCCCACCCAGGATAAATCTTTGTGTGTTGAGCACGATGATTTGTTCTGTGTCTGGGTGTAATTTATATATAATATGTATGTATTTAGAAATATATAAGTACATTTATCAGTTATCTGGTTACCATAGTACAGGCTCTGCCTAGTCTGGGATCAGATGGCAATGTGTTGGTAGTCCTAAGATATTACTATTATTATAAAAAAAAAAATACTTTTGACCTACAGTAGTAGGAGATATGCGCACACAGTTGAACATACAATAGACTGCTAAAATCTAAACCCTTTGTAGTTTGGTTAAAATATAATAATAAATCCAGCTACAAAAAAGAGCAGGTTTATATAAAACTAGCTATTATATAAAATTAGCTATTTTTCACCAGCGTTAAGTTACAACTTTGGTTACTGCTCTGCCCCTGTGGGTTATAGCGTGATGTTATATTATAGCCTATACTATTTCTTATAAATCAGCCTATCATATACAAAAATATTTTTTGCTATCCGACTAGCAGTTCCAGAGATTAGTGTGGTCAAACAAACAAGAAAAAATCGGTTCAGATCAGTTCTGTGTCTTGCGTTGTTTATTAGTACAGATAGTACAGATAGTACAGATGATAAGTATCAAAGGAAAATATCCCAAATCTTTGACACAGTACAGGCTTATGTTGGCACAAAGGAATATTAGTAACGTACATGTATGTCTTTCAAAATAAACATGATATTTTTTGTAGAATAAGATCCCAGAGCTGTCAAACCTACGCCATTTTAGCATGGCAAAAATTTTGAGAACAGATAATTTTATAATTTAGAAGTAATGATTTGTTTTACAGGTTGTTGTTTAACATTATTAGTTTTTTAGTTATTAACAATATCCTGTAAAATACCACATAGTGCAATGTTGCATTGTTTAGCCAACTTGCCGCTGGGTGTAAGCAAGCGAGGCAGACGTACACACTGATAAAGTCGCGCGACACTGCCTACCGCATACGCAATGGGGCGAGTCTGTCCTTCGAAAGAGGTGGAATACTGCGAAACAAGTAAAGAAACATGTATTTACTCATTCTTGTCCCGGTGTCGTAATGTTATTTGATTATTTATATTTTTGTGATAACCTCCTGTTTGACAAAGTTACAAAACTGCATCCTACAGTTGCAGTTGCAGTTTGTAACTTTGTAACACCTGTCACGCCTGTGGGGTTAGGCAGACGTGTACCCATTAGTACACCCACATTGGGGACGAGCCTATTGCCATTAACCGGGCATAAATCCAGACCCCAAAGCTGCTTCTGAGAAATTCCCGATGAAAAAATCTAATAACACTTTGCGACCACTAGACCAAGTCAGCATCTTGTATAGGTCTAAAATCTAGTCGTCAAACTTGAACATAAGTAAGATACCTTTTGTATCTGATACTGGGAAAAGAAACAGTATATACGCTAGTAAGCTAATACATTATTTACGATATATTACTAAGTATTATTTCTTAATTTTATTTATCAATCTTCAGCAAGGTCGGCATTGAATGTCATTGATTGCCAAGTAATCTTGGACTATTGTATCTGATACTGCGAAAAGGAACAGTACTCTGTATTCTAGTAAGTAAACACATTATCTACGACGTATAACTAAGTATTATTCCATAATTTTATTTATCAATCTTCAGCAAGGTCGGGATTGAATCTCATTGATTGCCAAGTAATCTTGACTATTGAGATACCTTTTGTGTAGAATCTGATACTGGGAAAAGGAACAATATATACAGTATTAAGTAAACAAATTATTCAGGACATACCTATTACTCATTATTCCTTAATTTTATTTATTCAATCTTAAGCAAGGTCGGGATTGAATGTCATTGATTACCGAATAATCTTGGACTATTGAGATACCTTTTGTATCTGATACTGGGAAAAGGAACAATCTGAACACTAGTAAGTAAACACATTATTTACGATAAATGTATTTCTAAGTATTATTCCTTAATTTTATTTATCAATCTTCAGCAAGGTCGGCATTGAATGTCATTGATTGCCATCTAATCTTGGACTATTGGTTATATAAAGGAAACATAATAAAGTCTGACAAAAAACTACCAAATAGAAGGTAATGAGGTACGTGTAACGAGCAACTATAGTAAAGGTGATGTTTGAGAGGAGAGATAGATTGATGATTACTCTTTCATTCTTAAATATCTGAACAGAAATAGCTGGTAATTCTGTTCGGCCATTAAATTATATAAAAACATATATTGGTTGCAGCTGAAAATCAGCGTCAGGTGGTACACACCTTGTGTTGCAATTTGACACTATGCTGAACTGTGGCCCTTTTGGCATTATATTATAATTATTCTCTGTTGTCATAGTTTTAAGTTGATGAATTTTGATGTAATGCCAATAAACGCAATTTTCTTTCTTTTTTTTTCTTTCAAACAGAACTCTAATATTTTTTTTTGTCGATCTCCGGGTTGTCGGTACTGGAGTTTCTATACCAATACAAAATAATATTTTTGTGATGAACGCATCACAAAAATATTATTTTGTATTTGTACCTACTTTATCAAAACACTAAAAACTAACTTTCATAGATATCTTGTACGACAGATGAGTGTAAGATCTAAAGTCTTTTTGATAATTATTTTTATCTTTAACATTGACTATATCGTACTAGTGAAATAAAATAGCTAGTGTTTATTTTTAACTGGTTTTATTCCCGGTTTAGGTAAGCATATAGAGAATCCGTGAATCCAGTTTTGTTTCATGTTAAAAATAAAAAAATGTCCTTGTCCTTGTTCCTTCAATTATCTATCATAAGGATATAAATTGGTTTCCCTTCAGGGCCATTGATATTTTCCACTCTATTTATAGATTGATCTACCTCAACACATATTTTTTTACCCCGTTTTTGTGTCAAATATTTTTTGGCCTTTTCCATAAGTTTACGCAGACAAAGTAGCAGGCAAAAGCTAGATCATCATCTGCCTAGCCTTTTCCCAACTATGTTGGGGTCGGCTTCCAGTCCAACCGAATGCAGCTGAATACCACTATTTTACATGGAGCGACTGCCTATCTGACCTCCGTAACCCAGCAACTGGGTAATACGATACCCCTAGGTAAGACTGGTTGCCAGACTTTCAAGCTTCTGACGACTCGTAACGACTGTCAACGATCCAAGTATAACAGCCGGGACCAACAGCTTACCGTGCTTTCCGAGGCACGGAATGATGCCAGTAATGTCTTAAATAAACTTTAGAAAGTACATATGAATTGAAAAAGTCACATTGGTACTTGCTAAGATGCGAATCCACAACCTCATGCATTAGAGGCGGTCGCCTTAACCGCTAGGCCATCACGACATCTCCTATGTGTGATGATAATATGACATATAAAATAATTATACTACTATTAAAAATGAGAATGTTTTGATAAATGTTACCATGTTTGTAATTTAATCATACTAAGACGGGTGAATGGATCTAGATTAATTTGACACAGAGACACATTAAAGTCTGGAGTTCTCCATAGAGGCCTACCTCCGTTTTGGAACGAGCACCTAGCTTCAGCTTTCGAACTAACTGACCGACTCCTTGACAATTCAAATGTTCCAGTAAATGGTCTAATTGAAATAAAAGTTTTGACTTTGACTTTGAAATCGTATATAAGAAGAAAGGACGATTCCTATGGGATAATATATCATCTTTGACAAGTACGAAGTCGCAGGCAGGAATTATTATGAAATACTTTTTTTTAAAACATCGGAAATCGATTTAAAGCAGCTATATAGTGCATAATACATGAAGAAAAGTTTCAATTCACAGCTATTGTAGAAGCCACGCTCATGGGAGTGTTAGAACCTTGACCTTTCTATATTGATAACTAATCAATAAAAACATAAAGTTAGCTATCAAGGATTTTTCCTTGTCAGCTAAGATGTTTATGTGAAAGTATATGATCATTTCTTAGTGTTTAATTATTCAAATACACCCCATTTTGACAAGTTTTTGACATTGTAACATAACATCACGCCTGTAATCCCCAAAGGGATGAGCAGAGCTGTACCCAATAGTACACCCAAATTTCACCAATTATGATTAGGTCCCATGTAAGAGGTGGCGAGCCTATTGCCAGTAACCGGGCACAAATCTAAACTCCGAGACTGCTAATGAGAAATTTCTGATGGGAAAATCCAATAACACTTTGCATGACCTGGGAATCGAACCAAAGACCTCATGCTCAGCAGTCACGCTTTGCGAACAATAGACTAACGAGGTAGTCTAATTTTTGACATTGTAACTGAGATGATTTTAATAGATTTCGAACGTATTCAGTTACATAACGAATTTGCCATCAGAAGATGTTATATCGTAGGTTAACGTTGCGCACATAAACTTCAAAACCATTAACATGGCGTTAACAGGCACATGATGTAACACAGGAAAAATCCCCAAACCAGGAAGTTTTTTTTATTTTTTAAATTGTCCGTTTAAATAAAATCTACTGATTGATACAAAATTGCGATACTTACATGATTAAAATGATTATGCAACAGCTTTATTGTAAAAAGACCTTGTCAAAACAAATTTGTTTATTTAAAAAAAGAACAATACACATTAGCTGTGGGAGTCAAGTGTCGCGTTTTGTTATTTATTTTTTTAGTAAGAAATCGTTGCTCCTCTGCGGCTCTGGCAAATTTTACACGACTGCCCCAAAAAAAGGAGTGTTATGTGTTCAGAATTAATGTACTTATGTACGTATGTTAGTTTCTTTATTCCACCATAACTTTAAACGCCTGAACCGATTTAGAAGTATGGGGTATCGTAAAAAATAAAAAGAAACCGGTGTGGTCACTTTCAAACGTAAATTAATACCAGACTCAATTTTTTTTTTAATGAATCTTGTCGTGTCTATGTTTATTGTCTAGAATTTGACAAGTAGATTTAAAAAATATATAACACTGTAAATAAAAAACGTCTTAAAAAAAAACTGACGAGTAAACAAAGTACAAATATGTGCAATTTATGCAGTCGTTTTTTTTAATTTTTTTATTATAGTAGCTTGTTCTATAAACCAGTACTTATCTGTGTTTGTGTTGTAGTGTAAACTATTATTGTTTAATAGAAGACTTTTTTTCGCAAGATTATATGAAGACTACTATCCTACTTCCTACTACGGAACTATTAAATAACATGAACAATTTTAATGGTGCATGTATGGATGTTTACTACTCTTTAACGAAAAAACTACTAAACGAAATTCGACGAAACTACAGAAATATAGGTAATACATCAGTATAATTACATAGGCTATAAAGTAAGTGGCAACTAGTAAACCATATTCTTTTCTATTCCTTACCTGTATCTGGGCAGGCGGTGTACTGTATCCCACAGAAGTTTCTTTCCATCCTGACGCATATTCCATAGTCTTGGTTACTGAGCTGCAAGCCTGAAGTTGGATCATAGTTGAAGGAGCGAAGTTGACCTGATACCCCCGTGTAGTACTGCAGGCAGCCTTCATCAGCTGTTGGAAAAATAAAATTGTATAAAGGCTTTTTCAATTTATGCGGGAGAGTTTTGGGTGTCGTGCGGCTTACGGACGGATGTTTTATTTCAAACAGTTTTGGCGCCGTGGGACACCGGTACCGTGTAGGTACGATGACGAGACGAAAATAATAATAAACCATTTATTTTTCAGGTTACAAAGACACATAGAATATTCTGCAGCTAGCTTCAACTTTCGGACTAACTGACCAACTCCTTGACAATTCAAAAGCGCCTCTAAATGGTCTAATTGATATTAATGTTTTGACTTTGACTTTAACTTCTAGATAAATTCATAATAATAACAATTGTGTGAGTAAATAAAACTCAAAACTATGATAGTTAAATTTAGTTTCACTAATTCTCTGTGCGGCCCTTGTCCGCGGAGGCAGTAATAAAGCGCGAAACGTGGTACATCACCTGTATAAATTTTAATAATGACAACCGGTCAGGTTCCGTACGACACTACCGCTCCGGCGCGGCGCGGGGCTGTAGCAGTCCGGCAGCAAATGCTTAAATTGGAAGAGCACTTATATTATAGATACTAATGCGCTCGCTTCCGCTTCTCATGGGTTCAATCTACACTGACGTCACCAAAGCACCGAGATATCTGAAGGCCTACTTATTAATAACGTTCAAAGTCTACTCGGATTCTCATCTCAGCGCCAATCAATGGTAAAAAATGTCGGTAGACTAGAGGCGTTTTTGAAAGGTTGAGACTATGATTAGATTACATTGCGAATGCCTAAAAGTTAGTAGAATTACCCCCGTTCTATATTAAATCGACGTTTAATGTGAATGCTTTTATAAATAAAGTCCCTAAATTATGGATGAAAACGCGTGCAGACAGAATCGTTAAACGACTTTAAAATTTATGGGTACTATCTGGAGTTATAGAAAGTTAAGGAAAGGTTCCATGAATCAGCTGACGTGTAACAGTGTGAGTAACAACAAATTTTCAAAGTAGTGGGTATCACTATAAAGTCAAAAAATTAATTTAAAAACTAAAACGAACACAAGCAAAACGTCCACCTAAAAGTTATGATTGATTATATATTGGTACATTCATCTAACACATAAAAGGCAACTATTACTGACTGATCCGTCAATACACAGCCTAAGAGTGCCTTCAAATTAAGCGCATAGGCGCAAACTGCCGCGCGATGGCGGCGCGGCTGCAGCGCTGCCGCCGCGCTACTTTGTTGATCCATATAAATAACTAGCTTTTGCCCGCGACTTCGTCCGACCAAAAATAAAATAAATTTTGGCATATGTTACTCGCAAATAACGTAGCTTTCTAATGGTGAAATAATTTTTTAAATCGGTCCAGTGGTTTTTGAGTTTATCCATTACAAACATAAATATAAATTTTTCCTCTTTATAATATCAGGGTAGGAAAACGCGTGGCGGCAGAGGTGCAGCCGCGCTGCCACCGCGGAGCTCTTTTCGGCTACTTTGAAGGCGCTCCTAAAGTAGCTTGGCCCGTAGATAGTTTTCAATTTGAATTTCATTCAATTCACCTCGGTAAAGGGATGAAACGGGGATCCAACGTTTACGCGGACGAAATCGCGAATCGCTAATGTATTATAAATCACAACTATCAAAAAATTATATGAAGCACAAAAAAAGTTGCATTGTTACAAAGAATACTGTTTTTTAAAGTCTTAGTTACTAGTAATTTGTGTGAGTTACGGGCCTATGACATAATATAATTTAATAACGTGTGACTGTGGATTTAACTAGAAAACAATATTAATTGTAATTTAAAAAGATTATTTGTTTATTTTTATTTATTTATGGTATATCTAAACTACTCAGTAATGTGATCATTAAGACCTTACATTAAACACCAAATCTTTACTTACATAGTCTAAAACAAAGTCACTTGCTGCCGTCTGTACGCTTAGATCTTTTAAACATGCAGTTTTCATCAATAGATAGAGTGATTCAGAAGGAAGGTTTACATCTAGATTACACCCGTGCGAAGCCGAGTATCGACAAACTCACTCAAGCTCTTAAGCCGTATGCAAAACTTTCCGAAACGCGCACGTAAAAATAAACATATATCTTTTGTAAAATCTTTACCCTATATCTGGGCTTCGCCGCAGTTAAGTATAAGGGCCACAGCAAATTTTGATACTGTTTCCGTCTTGGACAAGCTACGCCACTGGTACCTATACAATAATTATACCACCATGTTTTCAATATTTACAGTTCAATGCATTATCTCGTCTATAGTCATCAATCAATTATCTAACCTGTCTAAACCTCCTACAGAGCACACAGAGGACACAAAACGTACAGGAGATGTAATAAAAATCAAATCAAATATTTTATTAGAACTAAAAAACCTAGGTAAAGTAACAATACAACTCGAACCTGACGCTAATGATTTGTATCTCAGATAAGAAAGAAGAGAAGAAATGTAATGGGTGGTTTGTTCTAAATCTTTCTACATATACGTATGTTAATAATATTCTATAATATTCAAGAACAATCGTAATCTAATCTCAGTCTTAATGTGTTAAAAATGACTCTTAATTTACCTATATTTTTATATTGATTTATTAGAATTGGCTTTGAATTTTACATAAAATACTTTAAAGACTTTAATCGCATAATTCGGTAATACAATAACTGTGCTCGTTGTAAAATAAAATTTAACCAAAATGCTAAAGCATATTCCCAATACGTATTTCACCGTATTCCAAATTCAAGCCAACGAAAAAAAACAAAATAAAATTCCAAAAATTTAAAATTTTCCGATTGAGTATTTCCAATTTTAAAACACTCAAAACGAATTTTTTTACGCAAGAGTGCCCATGCCAGGCCTACTGAAATGGAAATAGTGACTGATAATGAAGATCGATCATCATTTATCTGTCATGCATCATCATCATCAATATAATATATGTATGTAGCTAGCATAATATTACTATAGTTTCTATTACTATTGAAGTAATATTACTATATTACATAATATTACTATTGGAGTTTTACATCAAAATTTCATAGTTTGGTAGAAAAAAAGTATGTTCACAAACTAAAACCCGACTGCTGAAATCGCGCTCTACACAAGAAAATATTTCCATCTAAAATTATTTTTGTTAGTGATGTTCAGAGAATATAAACCAGCGGACGATTAAGTACCTCTGTATGTATACCCGCCTAGGTCGAGTAAATTAATCATCTTTTACGAAAAGAAAACCTAGCACAATCTGACTTAAATTGCTTAAGTAAACATAATAAATGTATACTTTAGCAATTTAAGTCTTTGCTTTTTTTCAGTAAGATGGTATTTTTTATTTTTAAAACTTTAATGTTCTGTTAATGTTCTTTTTACATTTCAATTAGAAACTTCTATTGTAGTATAAGCACCTCAAATAACAATATTCTGATAGCAATATTACCAAATCCTAACTAACCAGTAATTAGAAATTCAATTAATTATGTCTACTGTGTTGTAAGCTAATTGATTGTTAATAGACTTAACGTCTCCGCTGCCAAAATCAATTAGTCGTTATTAATTCAAGTCAAGACAGCAGCTATAACAGCTAAGTATCAGCAGTCAAAGGGTCAACGCAAACAGACAACCAGAGAAACAGTATTAATTTCTGGATTGATAATTTACATCACAAATAGAAAGCTGCATGCAAGATTCTTGCACGCAATTTCCAACTCTATTTCTGTTACATCTTAGTTCATTATGAATTAATCAATGAAAATTTTCATTGACTAATTGGGTTGCGCTGACTCACAACAGTATGGTTAAATACCTACTCAAAACTGCACTGCTCAAAGTAAACGTAGGCAGTCTGTTTGGAAAAAATCTGACTGTTTACTCGAGCAAGGGGAAGAAAAATATTTGTACCAAAAATATAATATTTGGATTTCTTCTTAGCCTATCCGGTTAACGTACTAACTTTTAGGACCGCTCGCAATCTAATGTTAGTCTTAAACTAAACTAATTTATCTACAGTTTTTGACATTGATTGTCGCTGAGATGAGACTAGATTTTCAATTAGATGTTCAATTGGCTTTCTGAATAAAATGACATTAAAACGAGGCACGCGCCACTCGCACGCCGTAGGTATGTCGAATGGAAGGGCGGCGGGGATTGTGAAGCGCACAAAAGTAATCAAATTATCTAGGAATTTAATCATGACCGTTCCTTTAACCGGGCATATTATACGAGGAATGTTCACAAAGTAAGTGTACTGTGACTATAACGGGCTGTGATTTTTTGAGGGGGATCTCTTGATAGAGTCTGCATCGCAGAAACACGATAGCATAATATAAACTCACGTTGTAGTATCCGGATGCGTGAGAGATGTCGGAAATTTTTTAGAAGAAATAACATAATGTTTTTTTTAATGAATCTTGTAATTGGAGATGGAACGGGTGACTTATTTTATCCCTGTGTCTCTTGGTTGTCAAAGAAATCAATTAGCTCATTGAAACTCATTTCCACTTTAAATATGACTTTTAATTACCTAAATGTCATTCATCAATATTATTTTTGAGTTCTATGATTAAAAACAAAGATGGCATAAATAGATATATTATTTATTTATTTATTTAAACTTTATGCAACAAATAAGTACAAAGGCGGACTTAATGCCTTATGCATTCTCTACCAGTCAACCAAAGGTGGTGAAGAGATAACAAAGCAGGTGCAAAAATTTGTACATGAGGAGATAATCAAATATGATATAGATGATGTACAAAGAGATAACTATGAAGTGACTTCCTTTGTCCAACTTATAAAATCGAAAACTTCAATACGAATGTGGAACTGAAAAATTCTCATTTATCTAAGTCATGAAGTTTATAAAACGTCAAGTCTGCACCAAGAAAGAGCGAAATAGAACCTTTTGGTAATTATGATAGAATACTTTAAAGAAAAGAAAATATATCAACCAGAAAGACAAACGAAACCATTAGAGCAAGTATCGTCGAAGTGCAAGTTGGGGCTATCTCTCAATCTGCAAAAGTTAAGAGACTAAGGTAAGTGAAATAGATTAGGTAGGTAGGTAGGTAGGTACGGTCGAGTGTCGGTGCCAGAACAAATCTAGATGACATCCGTCAGAAGTCTATAATACAAGTTACTTGGTCACTTTCATCTTTAGGCGCCTACCGCCATCTCTTATATCAATATTATTTTAATATTACTTTGTAATTTCTGTTGTTGCATTTTTAACTCTCGGCGCTGATTCGAGCGTTGAAAATCCAACAGTGCGGAAGGCAAAGTTATTTAAAATAACTAGCTTTTACCCGCGGCTTCGCCCGCGTTTGTTTAGAATTTGACAATCAGTTTGGGCTGTACTCGGCTTGTTGTTCGGCCAGATCCAGAATTATTAAATACCTATGGACCAACAGATTGTGACTCATAAAAGTCCGTCGGCGTTCAGTTTGCATTTCTGCAAGAGTGGTCCTTCTCGCCTGCGTCTGTTTTGGGGTTTCAGTAGCTGTAATGGCTTCTTTTTTTTAGGTGGTAAAAATCATCAAATGACTCCTTCCGCCCTGGGTGGGGCGGAAGGGACTGTCAGACTTTTACTGACTAAAAACCCACACTGTTCCTTCTGTTGCCCTTTACGTTCCGGGGCCGCGGTATCCTGTTAAGACGTCCCGCAACCCCGGCAGGCGTTAGCCTCGTTGGGGGCCCCGTCCCTGTGCTGACAGCTCTTTGAGACGCGCCCGAACAGAACGCGCCGTTGACCCGGGCTTGGTCCTTGATCGGACGGCAAGCTACCCATTGCTCGCCGTCCGCAAGCCCGCGCCTACGGTGGCCGGATGTCGCTCCGCGGCGTCCGACGCCCTGGGCGTCTCCCGCGGCGGCTGGGGCATAAGGTGGTTCTCTCCCTCACGCGGCCCGCCTCCTCCTTCGCTAGCATTACTGCTTCGCAGAAGGAGGTGACTGCATCCCATTCCCTCTCGCCTCGGAGCATGGCCTGAACCAGGTCCGGACGCGAGAGGTCGCCGCCGCCTATCGCCTCCGTGAGGACACGGCGGAGCTCTGCCCAAGCGGGGCAGTCCTGCACCGTATGCTCCACCGTGTCTTCCGGGCGATCCACACAGTGGTGACACCCGGGCGTTTCCTCCCGCCCTATCCGACACAGGAACCTCCCGAAACAATCGTGTCCGGTGAGGACCTGCGTCAGGCGGTAGGTGAGGACGCCGTAGCGCCTCTCCAGCCACTCCTCAAAGAGGGATCTTACAGCTATAATGGCTGAGCTTGTTCTCTGAGACGAAGTCGTGTAGCCGTGTGTGTTGTGTGTCGTGTGTGAATAGGCGTCTCAGTTGCTCTTACAGCTCTCTGGCTTTCGGCTTGTTCCTCCAAAAGCAATTGCGTTTAGAAGGGCGTCTCAGTCACTCTCAGAGAAGCTTGGCGGGCGGACAGTTTGGCTCTCCAGTCTTTCCTGGCTTTAAGAAAATGTCTCATCAGCTCTCAAATTTGCTTGTCGCTCCGGTTGTGCTTACCTTCTTAATACGGCATGAACGGAAGATTCCGGGGATTGAGCAGTAATTTTTGCTCGGGCTCGCAATGAGCTTTTGCCTGAGTTGGAGCTGTGAGATATTTTAAAATAAAAAAAAGTATCGAAGTTGACTGCCTCGTTAGTCTAGTGGTCGCAAGCGCGACTGCTGTGCATGAGGTCTTGGGTTCGATTTACAGGTCGGTTCGATTTCTCAGTAGCAGCTTCGGAGTCTGGATTTTTGCCCGGTTAATGGCAATAGGCTCGCCCCCTATTACATGGGACTAAAAAAAAACATAACTGGCGAAATGTGGGTGTACTAATGGGTACACCTCTGCCTGACCCTTCGGGGATTACAGGCGTGATGTTATGTATGTATGTAAGAAAAAGTAACCTACCTACCCTCATTAAAACACACCGAACATACCTCTTACGAAAAAATAAACAGTACTGAAGGACAAACTTAACTTTGCCGTTGGAAAACTGTTGTTTACATACATCGACATAGGTCACGGTTAGTTTAGCAACTAACCTCTTCCTTCAGTCATTAATCGACTACACGCATCAAACAAAGCAATTTTACTGTTACGACAGTTCTGCTGTGATCCTATGAGGAGTTCCGTTCCATATCTCCAAAGTTCATCAGATCATGACAGCATTTATATGGGACCATCATCATCTGCCTAGCCTTTTCCCAACTATGTTGGGGTCGGCTTCCAGTCTAACCGGATGCAGCTGAATACCAATATTTTACATGGAGCGACTGCCTATCTGACCACCACAACCCAGTTACTGGGTAATATGATAACCCTAGGTAAGACTGGTTGTCAGACTTTCGGGCTTCTGACGACCCGTAACGACTGTCAAAGATCCACGTATGACAGCCGGGACCAACGGCTTAACGTGCTTTCCGAGGCACGGAGGAGTCTCGGTGTGTAAAGATGGTCACCCATCCACGGACCAACCCCGGCAAGCGTACGGACGGATCGACCCGTGCGGCTGTTGTTACTTAGCCACGAGCTCCTCACAGTATTACAGTATTTATATGGGACCAATTCGGAAAAAAATAAATAAAAAAGAATCATCCAAATCAATTCACAATTGGCGGAGTAATCGCAGAGTATGCTTCACTGACGGAGCGTGTTATAAGTTCGCCTTTATTCTTCCATGCATCCTCTATGAATGCGTTTACACCTGTCAGTGTCAGTGACGACACAGTGATGTCAGTGTCAATTACGCAGTTTTTCTGTATCCCTGACAACGTATATAAAGTGGGTCCCAGACAAACGCGGAATGTTGTGGCAGCCGCGTCAGTTGCAAATAATAACAACAGGCCGCGTGTACTGCTTTGTAAAATGACACCAAATATGGAAATCGTAATAGAAATAGTTGAATTTAAATAATAATATCAATTTAACCCACACTTCTCTATTCCTAAGAGTAATATGCGATGCTAATGATAATATAGGTAGAGATAAACTACTATAACTACTATAACCTCACACCTCAAGTGTTTAAATAAACAGTTTTTTTCTACCTTTTTTCTCATCTTCTGAGAGGGCTAATGAGTCATGAGAATCATAAGACAACTTTACGGTTAGCCATATTGACTGACGTCCGATTGTAGCACAAACACCACGCTAATGACACTTCAGGCTGCCACTGTGACCGCGGTGGTGTGTTTTTACAGCGGTTGGAGCCGCGGCCTGCGGTTAGCCGCAACCGCAGGTCCGTCCGTCTGGTAGCCACTTTATGGAAAATGTCAGTATGCTCTTCAGCGGTTTTGGGCATAAAAAATGATTAAGCAAACAACTTTCGTACTCCTAGGTTGTTTACTTGAAACTGGTCTATCGACAGTCTAGACTCAAAATGTATTAAATGCTTAAACTTAAAATTTGATCACGATTCGATAGACACGTGGCGCCATCTACTGTCATAAGGACGTTATTGTGATTTCCCTCGGGAACAGTACTTTTTTTCGGGATTAAAAGTACCCTATGTTTGTCCCTGATCACCTGGCAACGTTTATGCAAAATTTCGGGATGATCGGTTCAGTGGCTTAGGCGTAAAGTGGTTACAAACAAACAAACAAACTTACTTTCGCATTTATAATATTAGTTAGGATATTGTTTTGAGAGGTTGTGGTAGGTAGGCCCCTCATAATTATAAAAGTTTTACTTAAAGCAAACTATTTTATTTTTTTATTTTCCCTATTTCGAAATAAAAATTTACTTTTGAATCCAGTACCGAAAACACTCGAACAAAATTAAATACGAGCGCGTGTGACGTCATAATGTTTAGCTGCCCTGTGGAGTAACTAAACATTATGACGTCACAGCTATCATATGGTGCGCCGTCATAGCGAGTTTATAGCCACGTGTTATTTTTAAAAATTTAACAATTTTAATTGTTTATAATTAATATCATTTTTTTTAAGTTTTTTGCATTAAATATCAATATTATTAATGGTAAAGTTTTTAAATATTCATATTCCCAATCTGATACTTGACAACTCTAGACTAATCGTTGACATACCTACTTTTTATAAGCCGTCAAAACGATTTTATAATAGTAAATTATGACGTTACTTAATTCTACAATTCCATCGGTTAACTCTTTATAAGGTTCAAATCTATTAAAAAAATAGTTATACAGGTAATTGGAAATAGAAACTTGGTTTCAGGGTTACGATAAATTGTTTTTTGGAAAAAAGTTGTGTCTTCTAATTATTGATTAATTGTGTCTACTACCCAATATTTTGTTGAATGAATTATCAACTACAAACCGGGAGTGAATGTTACAAGTTATTTCTGGGTTACAGTTGAAATAAATTAAAAATAGATAGGCAGTCTTGAAGTGGCTCGCTCTGGCAAAGTTTTACCTGCCAATCGGACTATAATTAACAGAGTAACTCGGAACAAGGGAACAAGAATAAGTCTGCTGTTTCAAACTTTTTGTTGATTTATATATAGAACAGCGGATTGTAGTAGTTTGGCGATATTTGTAGGCCGATTCTAATAAAAATTTAGTCGTAATCTCATCTCAACGTATTTTTAACAGATGGGACTGAGATTAGATTGCGATCGTTTCTAAAAGTTTATTGAATTGTCCTCTGATTCCACAGTAGAACTTGTTCATAATATTGATTACAATGACACCATATAAAATTATGTCGAATAAAAACTTTTTACTTGAACAATCCTAACTAATATTATAAATGCGAAAGTAAGTTTGTTTGTTTGTTTGTAACCACTTTACGCCTAAGCCACTGAACCGATCATCCCGAAATTTTGCATAAACGTTGCCAGGTGATCAGGGACAAACATAGGGTACTTTTAATCCCGAAAAAAAGTACTGTTCCCGAGGGAAATCACAATAACGTCCTTATGACAGTAGATGGCGCCACGTGTCTATCGAATCGTGATCAAATTTTAAGTTTAAGCATTTAATACATTTTGAGTCTAGACTGTCGATAGACCAGTTTCAAGTAAACAACCTAGGAGTACGAAAGTTGTTTGCTTAATCATTTTTTATGCCCAAAACCGCTGAAGAGCATACTGACATTTTCCATAAAGTGGCTACCAGACGGACGGACCTGCGGTTGCGGCTAACCGCAGGCCGCGGCTCCAACCGCTGTAAAAACACACCACCGCGGTCACAGTGGCAGCCTGAAGTGTCATTAGCGTGGTGTTTGTGCTACAATCGGACGTCAGTCAATATGGCTAACCGTAAAGTTGTCTTATGATTCTCATGACTCATTAGCCCTCTCAGAAGATGAGAAAAAAGGTAGAAAAAAACTGTTTATTTAAACACTTGAGGTGTGAGGTTATAGTAGTTATAGTAGTTTATCTCTACCTATATTATCATTAGCATCGCATATTACTCTTAGGAATAGAGAAGTGTGGGTTAAATTGATATTATTATTTAAATTCAACTATTTCTATTACGATTTCCATATTTGGTGTCATTTTACAAAGCAGTACACGCGGCCTGTTGTTATTATTTGCAACTGACGCGGCTGCCACAACATTCCGCGTTTGTCTGGGACCCACTTTATATACGTTGTCAGGGATACAGAAAAACTGCGTAATTGACACTGACATCACTGTGTCGTCACTGACACTGACAGGTGTAAACGCATTCATAGAGGATGCATGGAAGAATAAAGGCGAACTTATAACACGCTCCGTCAGTGAAGCATACTCTGCGATTACTCCGCCAATTGTGAATTGATTTGGATGATTCTTTTTTATTTATTTTTTTCCGAATTGGTCCCATATAAATACTGTAATACTGTGAGGAGCTCGTGGCTAAGTAACAACAGCCGCACGGGTCGATCCGTCCGTACGCTTGCCGGGGTTGGTCCGTGGATGGGTGACCATCTTTACACACCGAGACTCCTCCGTGCCTCGGAAAGCACGTTAAGCCGTTGGTCCCGGCTGTCATACGTGGATCTTTGACAGTCGTTACGGGTCGTCAGAAGCCCGAAAGTCTGACAACCAGTCTTACCTAGGGTTATCATATTACCCAGTAACTGGGTTGTGGTGGTCAGATAGGCAGTCGCTCCATGTAAAATATTGGTATTCAGCTGCATCCGGTTAGACTGGAAGCCGACCCCAACATAGTTGGGAAAAGGCTAGGCAGATGATGATGGTCCCATATAAATGCTGTCATGATCTGATGAACTTTGGAGATATGGAACGGAACTCCTCATAGGATCACAGCAGAACTGTCGTAACAGTAAAATTGCTTTGTTTGATGCGTGTAGTCGATTAATGACTGAAGGAAGAGGTTAGTTGCTAAACTAACCGTGACCTATGTCGATGTATGTAAACAACAGTTTTCCAACGGCAAAGTTAAGTTTGTCCTTCAGTACTGTTTATTTTTTCGTAAGAGGTATGTTCGGTGTGTTTTAATGAGGGTAGGTAGGTTACTTTTTCTTACATACATACATAACATCACGCCTGTAATCCCCGAAGGGTCAGGCAGAGGTGTACCCATTAGTACACCCACATTTCGCCAGTTATGTTTTTTTTTAGTCCCATGTAATAGGGGGCGAGCCTATTGCCATTAACCGGGCAAAAATCCAGACTCCGAAGCTGCTACTGAGAAATCGAACCGACCTGTAAATCGAACCCAAGACCTCATGCACAGCAGTCGCGCTTGCGACCACTAGACTAACGAGGCAGTCAACTTCGATACTTTTTTTTATTTTAAAATATCTCACAGCTCCAACTCAGGCAAAAGCTCATTGCGAGCCCGAGCAAAAATTACTGCTCAATCCCCGGAATCTTCCGTTCATGCCGTATTAAGAAGGTAAGCACAACCGGAGCGACAAGCAAATTTGAGAGCTGATGAGACATTTTCTTAAAGCCAGGAAAGACTGGAGAGCCAAACTGTCCGCCCGCCAAGCTTCTCTGAGAGTGACTGAGACGCCCTTCTAAACGCAATTGCTTTTGGAGGAACAAGCCGAAAGCCAGAGAGCTGTAAGAGCAACTGAGACGCCTATTCACACACGACACACAACACACACGGCTACACGACTTCGTCTCAGAGAACAAGCTCAGCCATTATAGCTGTAAGATCCCTCTTTGAGGAGTGGCTGGAGAGGCGCTACGGCGTCCTCACCTACCGCCTGACGCAGGTCCTCACCGGACACGATTGTTTCGGGAGGTTCCTGTGTCGGATAGGGCGGGAGGAAACGCCCGGGTGTCACCACTGTGTGGATCGCCCGGAAGACACGGTGGAGCATACGGTGCAGGACTGCCCCGCTTGGGCAGAGCTCCGCCGTGTCCTCACGGAGGCGATAGGCGGCGGCGACCTCTCGCGTCCGGACCTGGTTCAGGCCATGCTCCGAGGCGAGAGGGAATGGGATGCAGTCACCTCCTTCTGCGAAGCAGTAATGCTAGCGAAGGAGGAGGCGGGCCGCGTGAGGGAGAGAACCACCTTATGCCCCAGCCGCCGCGGGAGACGCCCAGGGCGTCGGACGCCGCGGAGCGACATCCGGCCACCGTAGGCGCGGGCTTGCGGACGGCGAGCAATGGGTAGCTTGCCGTCCGATCAAGGACCAAGCCCGGGTCAACGGCGCGTTCTGTTCGGGCGCGTCTCAAAGAGCTGTCAGCACAGGGACGGGGCCCCCAACGAGGCTAACGCCTGCCGGGGTTGCGGGACGTCTTAACAGGATACCGCGGCCCCGGAACGTAAAGGGCAACAGAAGGAACAGTGTGGGTTTTTAGTCAGTAAAAGTCTGACAGTCCCTTCCGCCCCACCCAGGGCGGAAGGAGTCATTTGATGATTTTTACCACCTAAAAAAAAGAAGCCATTACAGCTACTGAAACCCCAAAACAGACGCAGGCGAGAAGGACCACTCTTGCAGAAATGCAAACTGAACGCCGACGGACTTTTATGAGTCACAATCTGTTGGTCCATAGGTATTTAATAATTCTGGATCTGGCCGAACAACAAGCCGAGTACAGCCCAAACTGATTGTCAAATTCTAAACAAACGCGGGCGAAGCCGCGGGTAAAAGCTAGTATTGTTATAATTAATTACCTTTATAAATGGAGCTGCAAGGTATCTGAGTCACTTTAACTTTCCATAGCCTCTCGAATGTAGTCCCGCTGGTGACGAACGTCAGTTTCACAGGGTTTGTCATACCGATCCCTGCATCTATGTACACTGTTAAAAAAAGATAACAAATTTTATTATTCAGCGTTCCTATCTTGCTTCTATTTTTCACGTTCTACTTCATTAGAGTGTACCTTCACTGAGCATTGTCGACATAAATTAATAAGCGATGTGGATGGCACTGTAACATTCTCGTAGAGTACAGGAAGCTCTATTTGCAAATGCAATAAGGTCCAATCTCAGAGGTGCATGCTACCGGATGCCTGCCATCGAGTATGAAAATTGAATTGTGCCGGGTTGCGTGTCAGCTTTCATAGTTCTCCTTACACATTGCCTGCTTCCTGTCTCACAGTTGCATGGCTGGTCTAACAAGGGAATTAGCCGTCGGACGGTATATGTCAAAAGTTCCATTTTACACTTTTGAGCATGACAATATCGGATAATGGAAACTTTTACTAACATGAGGACATATAAAAAGAGAGCGGAGAATAAACCCCCTAGTAGGGGAAGCATGGACATGGTTTCCAATGTTACAAAACGATAGATGCAATATCCTTTGTGTCAATTTACCGTCCAGAACACACTCTATATCCTTTACAACACAGGTACTCGTAAAAAGCCCTTTGAACATGTCACACAGAGCGATTCATGGAACAATTCCCGTGAAACTGAGAATAAAATGCACGGTGGTAATTTCAATCCTATGAAAGCTGGTCTCTGCGGAAATTGCATCCACTCAATGTCAACAGAGACCAATTCACAGTACAGTTCGGTAGTATCAATCCTATATGTAACACCCCGAAACCAGTTTGAAAGGATGAATTGAAAGTACATTCCTTTGGAAAATTCATCAAAGGTTGTGCATTGAATAGA
This sequence comes from Hoplodrina ambigua, assembly GCA_949774945.1. Taxonomy (NCBI): domain Eukaryota; kingdom Metazoa; phylum Arthropoda; class Insecta; order Lepidoptera; family Noctuidae; genus Hoplodrina; species Hoplodrina ambigua. Next base: position 6,497,817 of record OX458963.1, read on the forward strand.
ATTCTCAGAATTAGGTTTAGGATTTTGTTTGAATGAAAGTTCTGGGTTGCTAATACACTTGCATCGATTGCTACGTGTATCCTAACCTGAAGCTGCAAATATACCAGTTAAGTTGGAAAAATAACTTGAATATGAATATTATAATGATATATAGGCACCTATATACGCTATGACTCATGAAGGCAGAGCAGTAATCGAAGACATAACTTAATGCAGGTGAAAAAGACCTCTCGGTCGAAGTCGCGGACAGGAGCTATCTATTATATGTATAACACCGCGTAATTTTAAATCTATTGATAAGAACACAAGAACTACTTTTCGAGAAGTTTTTATAAAACTATTTACATACCATCTAAACATCTAAACTTTAATATGATGTACTACAAATACCCCATTATGCAATAAATACTTATTATTATTCCATTTATTTATTTAGTATACATATATAATTACATTTTTAAATATTATTATAAAAAAGATATAAAAACATTTAAAAATATAAAAAATAGTATTATTATTATTATTTTATATACTTTTTGTATCTCGGGACCCCGAGGTCCCGGGCCTTTGTAAGGCATACGAGGGGCCGAAGCCAACTCGCAGAGGCCCCTTAGGTAGCTTTATATGAAATAAGACACCAACCGACGATTATCCCTGTATGCACTAAGCAAGTGCACCCAAGGAACTAAGCAAGTGCACCCAAGGAATTATTATTATTATTTATTATTACATAGTTCTACGAATTCAGAAATTTTGAATATTTGTTCAGTGCAGAATGTTTTTTGAAAGTTATTTGATTTATTTCTGTAGTCTAAGACTTACTAAAAATAATTATTTGATGCAATGCTTCGGTTAGAAAGTTATACTGTAATAAGAGTATAACTTTCTAACAATAAGGCAGCATTTTTAAATTTTAATTTATTGCGTATGCCAGCGTAATATATTGTCCCACTGCAGGGCAAAGGCCTTTTCTCATGCTGAGAAGGCATGACTATTGATCATCACGCTTGCTCAAGGCAGATTGGATACGTATACTAATATAATATAAATCTTGATTGTAAGAATATGTCTGATTACAATAACTTCTGTCACTAATAGAAAGCTATACTATTGCCGACTGTCATGGGATATGTTTAATGGTATATTTGACATCCCCGTAAACTAGGTCGCAGGCAGAAGCTAGTACCTATATTATAAGTCCAGGTTTTCTCCCGACATCTTCCTTCACAGATGCCAGTGATGCCTAAGATAAAGTTGGAAAGTAATTTATGAAATGGAAAAAGTTTAACCTGTCCCTGCGACTGGGGCTAATCAAATCTTACAAGTGTTTGAACCACTTCCCTGTGCAATTTGCATGACAATGCAATATAATGATGTCACGGAGGTGATCTGATGATGCAGCCGGAATGTGGCCATAGGAATTTGTTAAATGTTTCAAATTTATTTGACCCACTTCCCGGTGATCGACTGAGCTGGAATTTTGTATACATATGCACATTGCATGCCAAGCAATATAAAAGCGATTTTGAACTATACTCACTATGACTGCCTTGGTTGACGCCACAGATGGCCGGTACAGGGTTACCTCCAGACACAATGAACTGGTCCTGGTTGCAGACATTGTTCATCTGCTCCGGCCCAGCTATTGAGAATCGATTGAAGTCCAATCTAAGTACACAGAACAACGTACAATTAATTGATGTGTAACTGTTGTTGATTATTGTTTGTATGTCATGTTTGTGTATATCTTTTGTTTGAGATCCTAAATAAATAAATCAGTTAACCAATACAGTTACATAAAATTAGAAAGGTAATAATATTTATAAACTTTATTTTTTATTTTTTAGATTCGGTTCGCTGATTTATTATTGTAATCTAAAAATAATCTCTAATAATCTTTATAATCTAATAAAAATAATCTAATCTCAACGCATTTTTAATAGATTGAGAATTTGAGACAGATTAGATTGCGAAAAATTCAAACGGCACTTTATAAAAATCATATTCTCGTAACGTTAGTAAGAATTTGTTTTACATTTTGCGAAATTGAAACATATCGTCAGAAAATCTTGCATTTTCCTGTGACTACTTTTCCCAGCAACTTCACCTATCGTTCGTAGCTATCTCTTTGAGTCTAAGATGGAAATACGATGGAATTTATATATTACCAACCTGGAAAATTCCCTACCTTCCAACATGTTCAACTAAATTACGTGAATTTTGCTGCAGACGGACGGTATTGCATGTATTGATGTTTGCAGCTGAAGTAATTGGACCCTGATTTCATCACGTTCTGCGTACCTTACAAATACATGTGAGTTTTTCAAATGTAATTGAAATGAGAAAAATGTTGAATGTTAAAGGAAACTTTTCGAATCATTTCATGGGAGAAATAGACAGAACCCATTCCGTAATGAATTGCATGAATAAAGGGTTCATTTTTACTATTAAACGGTGTTTTTTTTTTACTTTGATACTTTCAGGGTTAAAGGGCTTTTGTTATTCGTGTTTGGTGCCGGCCAGCTGCCGCCCTGAAGCAGTACGGGTCCCGGACACGTAGAGAGCGCTGTATGACAACGGTATTGAGACTGTAATACAGGTGGTCGATAAAAGTTCTTTGTCAACATTATGAAAAAAGACAACCATTCGTGTCGAAGTATTTCTAGCACCTATTTCTTGAGGTATTCCTATTTGAGTGGTGCTCTAACACCACGTTAAAATATTAATTGGTGCTCAATGCATAGATGCTCAAAAAGGAATATGAATACGTGTCTATAAATTAAAAGAACTCTAAAGCAACTCTTGAAAAAGAACTCTAAAACAACTCTCGAATTTGAAAATAGGTTATGTCGCAAAAAATCAACTACAACAAAATAAATTCAAGCGCCAGTTGGTAAAAGAAAAATAACTAATGTAATTTTTTGATAAAACACAGCTCTTTTTCGTCTTGTGACGGCACGCCATACGCCATCGCGGCTAATTAATTACCAATAATTGGATTGGTAGCGGCAGTCGACGTAGCCCTAACAAAGGGAGCTGTTAGCTCTCTGCAAATTTTTGATTTTCCACTTGCATTACTGATCACTGGGTTCATAAAATTTAAACTGCTTTAGTGTAGTTTTTGGAAGTTTAGAATGAATTAAAAAAGAAGGCAGGAAAAGTATGAATGGTAATAATAATTGCGTAGCGGCACGCTATAAATATTCAGAATTTAGCTAGCAAAACAAAATTCAGTGAAATCATCCAATTCGTAAAGTCACAGCGTGTCGATGTTTGTATTGTGTAGCTTTGAACTGCGAACGCGCCAACGCTACGTATGCAGTGACGCGTAGCACCGGCCTACGAGAATTTCGTAGCACAGTGCTACGCTGTTTGTATTTCTGCTTGGATCGCATGCACATAGTATCCACACAAACGTCAAAGCGGTGATGTAAATAATATTGGAATTCTCGTAAACCCTGTGTATAGTTAGTTGGGAAGTTTCAAATGGGAAAATAGCTTTAAAAAATATTTTTCTATAAATAATATAGTGTTACTTTACAATAAGCCTCATGTTACATATTTTATGCGCATTGTAGTATACTTACAAATAAATGAACATGAATATGAATATAACTTGATATTTTACAAAGAAAGTACAAGTTCCCGGAAAAAATGTATTCCTGACCTTCAAAGATTCAGATGGTTTTCCGTACTCACAAAGTTATTTTCATACAAAATATGACCGTTCCATTCTCAACAATTTACAAGCGTGATTCATATGAACCTTATGTTCTCGTTAGAAGGTATAAATTACAATGACGTGATTGTGAAATATGACAAATATACTCACCTAATTTGACAGACATCGGGATGTGATTTTAGAACGGTAAGTTCACAGGAGCCGGTTCCATCATATACCGATGGATAGCCTGAGTTTACGAAGTAAGTACCATTCTCCGACGTTGAACTTCCACATGATGTCATAACTGTAAAAATTTCAATAATAATAATTGATTTTGATAATGCAATTTATTTGAATAATACTCTTTTTTTTGTTAATGCATTTATTTTAATAAGGGAATTTATTTTAATTATGAACGTCTTTCTGGGGGTGAAAGTACCTACTCATAAATTCAAACGGCTTTTGTTATGGAACCAATTTATAAATATGAAAAGAAAATCTGTTATTTTATGTATATTGCACTGAAAATCTGTTATTATAATTATCAGTTTACAACGTGGCAATGGTAATACTAACAGGCTTTTGGCAACTTGCCCCGTTGCCGGATTTATGTTATTGAAGAAAGTTATGGTTTGTTTAGTTTTAAAACTTTTTTATGAATCTTATAAATTCCAATACAATTAAATGGCTCCATTAGACTTTATTTTATAATCATACGCACATCATTATGTGTATTTCGTACTTTTGCATGCCGTGTGGTAAAATATGGCTGATGCCAATTATATTTTTGTGTGGCCACTATGTCTTGTAGGTACTTACGAGTATAATTTCAAAATAAAATTTATTTTCTTTTTGTAACAAATTACTGCTTTGATTTTGTCATTATTCGTAATTTATACACAAAAACATGAAGAAATATTTATTTTTAGGATTCAGGGACTTTGTATCGTCAATAGTCTACTACCAGTTTTGTTATTATTTAGGGCCTATGTTATAAGGTGCTGTCTCGTTGGGCTAGTGGTCGCAAAGCGCGACTGCTGAGCGTGTTTTCTTTTGTTCGATTTCCAGGTCAAGCAAAGTGTTATTGGGTTTTTCCATCAGGAATTTCCCAGCAGCAGTCTCGGAGTCTAGATTTGTGCCCGGTTCATGGCAATAGGCTCACCCCCTATTACATGGGACTGAAACATAACTGGCGAAATGTGGGTTTACAAAGGAATAGACCTCTGCCTAACCCTTCGGGGATTACAGACATGAAGTTACGTATGTCATGTTATAAGGACCAGGCCACTGTCCGAAGGTGTAATTCCTGTAGTGTCATTTTAGTACTTGACGATTTCTGTTTCTTTCAAACCAAATTTCGTAAACCTTTAGTAACGGGGCCACACCTCTTTGTTTCAGTACTCGGATAAACACGCCCACTGAAACGAAAGACACACCTACTTTTGGAGGTACTGTTTCAGCTGAAGACTTCATCTCTTAATGCATAACGTTGGGTACCACACCGCTGAGCAAGGACGCATTTGCATGTGTGTTATGTTTAAGCTTACACATTTTATTCTATGGAATATGTATTATAAAATACTATTAAAACTATGTTTTAATGTATATCGTCTGAATAACCGAGCGTGATGAATAACTCACAAGAACTTGACACTGACGGTAAAAAGATCTGTGGCTACGCTAACAAGTAATTCAAATTAACCATTGGTTTAATTAATGAAACTTACATTACATTTACTGAATAAGTTTAGATAGTGAATTTATTCTTACAGATTCAGGCGATATATCTCTTTATTTCATCATCGTCATCATCATATTAGCCGAATGTCGTCCACTGCTGGACATAGGCCTTCCCGAAACATAGCTACAGTGACCGGTCCAGCACTGCTCGCATTCAGCAATATATTTTTTAGTTATAGTTAATTGAAACCGTGCAAAACAAACTACAATATTTAACATAAAAGAAGTAAAATGTAATGAAAACACGAGTATCTAATGTTGATAATTGGGTCATAAACAAATATAACTATTATGGAATTAAGTAGTGGACAGTTTTGCATGCAGCCTCTCAAAGACTATCAGACATACACGCATAATATTGTATAAATAAAAAAAACAACGAGAAAACATACAACATTTCTTGGTTTAAAAAAATTTTCGCTATCTAATCTCAGTCATAAAAAAATGACAATTTTGAGAGTTAAAATCGTTAAGGAATTGGCCTTTATCCCGTAAATATACGCCAAATCCCGTAACTAATAACGTGCTAAGTCACGTCGCGATCTCACCTCAGCGTCAATAAAAAAATAAAAAACTGGTCAGAAATAAATTAAAGCTTTTTTTAACAGATTGACACCGAAATTAAAAACCAAACGTTCTTTTGATACGAAAATTTTCCTTTTAGCATCAAATAGATCATTTACCGTATATCTGATAGCCACGCTGTAATCCCCGACATCGAAGAAAACAAACTTGCTAATTGAATGACAAGAGCAGATAGCCTCAGGCTGCGCCCGATACATCTATATGTGGGTGCCGTCAGGATTAATTTCAAGAAGTGCATCTGCCTCTACACCGAATACTATTAGCTAATTAAATATGTAAAAATAGAAGACATTTTTACATGATTGTCTGTTATATCAATTAAGATAATTGAATAGCAACATTGACTTAAAAAAATATCTAAATCCTTTTCATGTTGTTTTTTTATGACGGGGGGTGGAAGTGCCCCTATAAGCCTGCTGCCGGTACCCACCCATATGTAACATAATTTTGTGGTAGGTACATATAATAATAATACATACATACATACATAGTACGGCTAGGGGTGGAAGTGCCCCTATAAGCCTGCTGCCGGTACCCACCCATATGTAACATAATTTTGTGGTAGGTACATATAATAATAATACATACATACATAGTACGGTCAAACAAGCTATTTGCTTATTTTATGTTCACTTTTAAAGCTTGCAGTGTCTAATAATTTTGAAATCTATTTGAGTGTTTTAAAGAATGTGCAATCGAAACATTGATTAAAAATAGTTGCAAGTTAGCTGCCTGTATACCGAATGGCTTGTTCGATTGTACTTATAGACAATGCTCAAAGTAACGCTTAACAACGACAACAAGTAACAATAACAAGCTTTCAATTTACTGTAAAATTAGATTTTTTGTGGCATTGAAATCAATAAATAGTTATTCAATTGAGTTGCCAAATAAGTGACGTAAAAAACGTAAGAAAAATAAGGACGCATCAGAAAATAAGGAAAATCTTCTAACTTCGATATATATTAGAGGCAGATAGTGCTGTCCACACAAAAGAGGTATAGTCATATATTGATCAATAAGTAACTAAACTCGATCAGCACTAATATTAGGTTTAGCTTCTAACTGTAAATAACTAAAATTCTAAATGACCATGACATAATCTCGTACCAGATTTTTAATAACGTATCTTTTAGATATTAAGTTATTTAAAGGCAAACTGAACTGCTCTTCACCTATCTACAAAATATTATCAAATTAAATATAATACTTTTGTAATGAGCACGCTTCCGAGAAAATCTCATTAGACGTCAGAACATGTATATAATTATAGAACATGCAGACGGTACTCATTAAAATAGAGGAATAAACTCAAAATTGCAACATACGAGTACATAAAATCCCGGGGCCAAGCTTGGCCAACACTACTGTTCATGTAACATGAGTTACCCTTGCCCTGCTCTCCAATTAAACGTAAAATTCGTTGTGTGCACTCATTATTCTAATTGCAACGAAAATTAAGCTGCATCATTTATGTTCCGCCGAATATGAGGAGGAATCAGAACTGCAATTAAGTTTATCCATCAGAATAATAATGAGGTATGTCTTAATTACTGTTTCTGGACGTACATATTCTGTGCATTTGAATATCTATACTAACATATAGATACGAACATGAAGATTTATTGTTTGTTTAAACGTGCTCAACATTGAAACTACCAGTTGGATTAGAAAAAATCTTGTTTAAGATAGCCAAATTCATGAGGAATAATATAGGTTATAACATCACACTTCAGCTGTAACCAAGATCTTACTTAGCGCGAGTGAAAAATATCACGCGCACGAAATCACGAGCAGCAGTTAGTCAAATTATAATAGGTACCCTAACTATTTTAGGTTCCAATTTTGTATACATAGTACTACGAACGAAGTTAACTCGAATTATTCGATTCGAAAGCCAACTTACCAACCTTTACTATTCTATAAAATCCTTACTATACATCTACGTAAAATTATTGAATTCAAGTCGATTTAAAATTGTAAATTAGCGTATCTTAAAGCTTTTTAGCGTTATTTTATACGATAAGCACAATACACAAGTACATTAACAAGTACTCGTATCATCAATTGTGTAAATAAAGAATTCGATGTGAGAAAGTATTTCTTGCGAAACGGATGTCAACTTAAAAATGGATCGAGGTTACGTGATATTTACTTCGCGCGCTCTTGCTAGTTTTCCGTCGTTCCGATACCGTTTAAATGAAATTTGATGTTCGATTTCAGTTTCAATTTTGTTTCAGCGGTTTAAAGTTCAATTCTCGCTTAATTTTTACCTCTTTCAAAGTGGGTTTTCTTTTCCTAGATATTTAAACTATACGGATATTTGATATTTGATTATATTATATTTGATATTTGATTATTTGAAAAAGTTAAGTTTTTGAGGTTGTAGGAAGTCATCTCTGGATCCACAGAACCGATTTTAAAATTCGAAGCTACGTTATCACTGAGTGCTATAGGCTATATTTTACAATAAAAAAAATAGGGATCCGTAAGAAAATCAGGCGAACCATGTCGCGGGGAGAGTGCTAGTAATTTAATATTATTAATTACTATATGACGTTATGGTCCTTAGTTTATCTTAGACATCTCTGACATGGTGAAGGAAAACATCGTGAAGAATCCTGGGCTTATAAATTTATATAAGTATAAAATCGCTAATCCGCCTTGAGGCCTTGAGGCCAGACGGACGTTTATATGACAAGAAGGTTATTGAGGTATATTATTCTCAAACACAATATCTCAATGTTGAGATACGCATGCAAGACTGATGATTCCATAATGAATCTATATTTCAGTTAACCCTAAACTTGCCGAAAAATATTTGAGAAATGTTGATGAATTTTATTCAAATCGTTTCTGCACGTCTCTAGATTTTTGAAACGTACACCTACCAAATTATCCACCGAGCCAAAGAAAGGGTTAACTTAACGAGCCAATACTGTTCTCAAATCTATTAATTACTAGATAATTCTTATCAACAGCAATCCCATTTCAAAGCATGATCATGTAATTTCCTCCAAGATCTAGATGATGCCGTTTCAATACTTCATTAGTGGACGTTCCTGTGCATAGACTACGCCGAGAAGCTAACAGGAAATTGCTTGCAGTTGCAATCAAAGGCTGGCTGGTATTGCTGCCTATGTAGGTAGATGTTGACGCTTTGTTGTGTCCCTCGCAGAAGCGGACAGGTATTGACCGTATACAGCATTCAATTATCATGTCCCCCTATGTTTGGTATCGCGTTCATTGCATAGCATCGACGTCTAATCTGAGTCTATGCCGGTAGCTTTGACGGTGTAGGTAGGTAATACACGAGCCGCAGGAGTTTATACGAACAAAGGCCGTATTGCAATGTGTTGCAATTCACCTATTGAAACCATGTTTGGTCCAGTGGGGGGAGAGGCGAAGCTATGGAAGTGACAGTGCAACGGAAATTGGGCATGAAATTTTTTATTGATTGAAATGTTTGAAATAGCTGTTTTTTTAGTAACATAACATAACATAACATCACGCCTGTAATCCCCGAAGGGTTAGGCAGAGGTGTACCCATTAGTACACCCACATTTCGCCAGTTATGTTTTTAGTCCTATGTAATAGGGGGCGAGCCTATTGCCATCAACCGGGCACAAATCCAGACTCCGAGGCTGCTACTGAGAAATTCCTGATGGAAAAACCCAATAACACTTTGCCCGACCTGGGAATCGAACCCAAGACCTCATGCTCAGCAGTCGCGCTTGCGACCACTAGACCAACGAGGCAGTCAGTTTTTTTAGTAATTGGTAAAAAAATATTGTTTGTCTAGAATCATGTACTGAATCCATGCTAAAAGTTTTCGGTACGATATCCCTTCCACAAGTTTTTAAACCTAATGCACATGCTTTTTTCGTATCCAAGGGCATAGAACAAGTGCGTGGGTGCCCACGTGAATTCGATCGATTTTTTAATTAGAAATACCCGTTTCGCACATGATATTAATTTAGTTGGAAGGCTTTTCTCATATCGAGGATCTACTAGCTCTAGTCGTACAACATTAAACCAAGATAAAGACACTCGCTTCAAATAAAGCTCGAGTTCAGGCCCCCATGTCGTCTTGTAGCGACATCTGCCGGCGCGACGCGAGCACTAAGTATGCGTTACTGGCACGAATTAATTTGCCAAGTATTGTGCGTTACAGTGTGCACTGTATTTGTATTGTCCCTAATATTTCTCTTGTTATACAGAAATCAGAATCAGAAATAATTTATTTGCCAATAATGTAGGTATACATATAACGTGGTGATTTTGTGGACAGTCCCAATACATTTTACCTTACGGCATGCAAAGAAAGACTAAAAAATACACATAACATCACGCCTGTAATCCCCGAAGGGTTAGGCAGAGGTTACCTACTAGTACACCCACATTTCGCCAGTTATGTTTTTAATTTCATGTAATAGAGGGCGTAAAATAATAATAATAAAGACCAGAATTATTACATAATACAATGAATAATAACAAAACAAATAGCAATATTATTATTTTACAGGGCGATTGTTAATTTCCCTGAAACCTAAAAAGGGGTATTTTTACTCATCATTCAAAAATAACGTTTTTATATGATAACCAGAATTATGAGGTTTTGTAAAGATGATATGACCCACGGAAGCGGAGTTGTAACTAAAGATGTAACTTAAAACGGCTGAAAAATAACACGCGGACGAAGTCGCGGGCAGAAGTAGCTTTTCGCAGAAAATAGAAAAGCTTTTGTCTCTTACATATTCATGATTTAATATACATACATAATATATGTGTAATTTATGAGCTAATCTACTATACTTTATGTGGTAAAAGTCATCAAATGACTCCTTCCGCCCTGGGGGGGGCGGAAGGGGCTGTTACACTTTTACTGACTAAAAAACCACCCTGTTTCTTCTGTTGCCCTTTACGTTCCGGGGCCACGGTATCCTGTTAAGACGTCCCGCAACCCCGGCATTCTACTATACCTTAAGTAGAAAATATGTGACAATTTATGACATTTCATACTTACAGATGCAACAGAGTCCAAATCCGTTGGCACAGTACCCATTAGCGGAGCCGCCTCGCGCAGTGCACTCGCGCGCAGTCATGCATGTACCGTTGTCACCGGAGGCGCCCGCGCAGCCACCATTAGGGAATGTGACCACGGTAAAGAGAGACAGAACTGTGGATTAATTTAAAAACAGGAATGAATTAAAATAATAATGACTTATGTGTATTTATTTAAATTACAAGTTATATCTTAGTTGCTAAATACGACAAATAATAATAAGTAATAAAGTTAATACTTTTATTTTAAGGTAAAAGCCGCAAACTCAATTTTTTAGAGTATTTTGTAATTTACAGCTTACAGGTTTGTATGTTGAACAAAAAATTTACACGACACTAACTTATAATAAGTATTAGCATAAGTACCTAATTATAATCATTTGAATCACAAGTCAGAACATCAAATTCACGGCCAATTTTATTATAACTTAGATTGTATTGTTTTTTGTCATGATTGTATAGGGTGTTTGGTGTATCGTTTGCCGATGTGGCAAAGAATGAGTTATTAGGCGTGAAGACATAGCAAATGACCTCTCCTATGGGCCAATTCGATTTGGCAAACGATGCACCAAACACTCTGTATAATAATTCTGTAGGTGCACCTTTGTTACTATCGCGTTTAATATCATACAACATGATACTGAGCTGCAAATTGTAAAAAACAACTTCGAAAAATTCTAACATTGCGGGACCCTTAAATCTTAGCACATTGCCCATGGCGCCTAAAACCGACAACTTACTATGTCGTGGGTGCCAATACAAATACAAAATACAACTTTAATCCATACTAATAATAAAAATGAGAAAATATCTCGAACAGGCGAAGACGCGGGCAAAAGTTAGTTATAATATAAAATATTCTGAGCTTCTCAGTGAAATTCCTTGAAGCATATTTGTATCTAACTTTACTCTTAAACTAACAAAGTATAAGCTCAGTTAATATGATAGAACTAGTCAGAACTACCTTATTTAATCCCATTGCCAGGCTTACCTAAAGCAGAAACGGAACAGAATCACTGACTGTGATAATTCTCAAACTTAAGCTCGGTCAAAACGTTAGTGCTTAGTTTGCTTCACGAAAGTCAACATGGCTGAAACCAGACGAAATTTACCTAGTTCCGTTCTAGTAAAATAGAAGCGCAAACTTCGTATTAAAGTCAATGGAATACTCTGGACTGCACCGCTTTAGTTTGTCACTGCAACGTTACGGAGAGCCCCAATTAATACCTCGTTCTTTGGATATTTACTGACTAAGCTTAGTGTTTTTCAACAGTATTACGTTTTGATAGACGGTGAAAGTCCTAATTGGAAGGGTTTATGTTAGAAAGTGTGGTTCCAAAAGAAATTGGCAAATGAGAAACGTGCGATTATTTTTGTGTATCCGTTTTTTTATGTGAGAGTACGCCCGTCGCTCATTAGTCGACTTTCTGTAAAGCAAAATCTTAAATTTCGGAAATAAAGTTTCGGATCAGGATGTTCAGCTTTAGCGGTAGATTGGTTGTTTGTAGGTGTAATACGTGCCACGAAAGACGACAAGCGTCATTAATTGGGACTTTGCGCAGGTATGGATGTACGAAATAGTTAGGCCTCTTGTCCACACATGTTTGTTAACATACCGGTGGCGTCACGTCACGGCACGCCGTGCATACACACGGCGAATTAACCGTGTATGTTAACAAACTCTCACAGTGACCCATACAACACTGATGACCATGCCTACACACGGAAAATTAACCGTGTATTTTTACGCCGAAGAAACGTGTATGGACAAGAGGCCTATTCCATAATTTGCTTTTATCCATTCAAGGGGTTTTGGATGATATTTAGATTAAAATTCTTATAAATACTATAATATTTATTAAGAAATAATAAAGTTTGTGTGGTGTCAAGTCTCATATTTCGTGGCACGTATTGTACATTCATACAAAAAATTACTAATGAACTAAAAATATTTCAAGAGAAGCATTTTAACAAGGCGAAATATAACTAAAAACGTATTATAAAAGAGAACGAGCGCTGTCGATGGAGCAACGAAATCAAAAATAAAACATGGCAGACAGAAAACTGGCAGGGGATGTACAGACTAAATAGAAAAAATCTTTTGTGCATCTCGCGCCGAGCTTTCGCAAGGCACGTGCAGGCAAATTTAAATATTTACGAAGTAAATTTTAAAAGCAAAATTTTGAAATGAAGGTAAAAAAAAGCGGGAAAAACACAACAGTATAATACATTACTACAAATATATATTACTACAAATATTATATATTATTACTTACATCGACTCTCCTTTGGTCCTGGCGGCCAAAACCGCTGGTCCTTCGATACATCCTGCACCTTTCCCTTATGACGACTTGCGAACGAAACGCCGCGAACCCTCCCATTGGCCCTGACATCACTAGCATCACAAACCCCATACAATAACACGATTATCACCAAATTAGGTCGCATCTTTACTGCTTAATCACCGATAGAAGTATGGGACGGATATAATGTTGCTGTTTCTATATATATCATGTTGTCGGAAAGGGAAACAATAGTGAATTTCACCTATTACACAGATGGTGACAATGGGTTAGTGATAATTTTCTTTTAGCCAACAGCATGGAACGTGATCACCTCCCTTTGTCATAACTTAATGATGCCACTTACATAGGTAATCGTTTTGTAGTTTCGCTGACAGTACCAAGTTTATTGTTTGGTTAAATGTTAAAGTATTGCTAATATTTGTAATGAGCTGTGATGTGTAATGTGATGAAAGTTGTGTGAATATGCAATATGGCGTAAAAGTATTGGTGGCGCCGCTCGGCAGTTGTAATTTATTTTGGTTGCAAGGTCGTTCCTTGTTTGTGTAGTGGTCATAATCTTCATAATCTTATTTTTTGTTATTTAATTATGAATATACGAGTACTTATAATCTACTATATTACTTTTGTATACTGTATTATCATTATTCCATTTTATTTTTTATATGTATTTTACTTAGTTATTTTTTTGAAGTAGAATAAAAATTAATCCGTTAAAAATATATAAAGCTAACAAGGTATTGATGCACTACTTATTTGCAAAGACGTATTTTAAAAGTAGCTCTAATTGGCATCACTAATGGAGGGTTCTACTGTTGATATCACCCCTTACAAGTACACATTAACATAGCTACTTGTGACAAGATAGTCGGCCGTTACACAGGGGTTGTCTAATTGGGGTTGTAATTGTTTTATTTCGTAGTGGCATCCTCGCAGGCTGACCCAGGGGGCTGTCGGCAGCTTAAATTGAATTTCCTTGAGGTGGCTTAATAACATTATTGCCGCCAGCCAGGACCAAATCCTCTAAGCTATTATGCAATTTATACTGACCGTTCATTCAATTAACACTTGCATTTTTAATGATAATTTAAAATGTATTTCAATAGAATAGCAATCCTCTTCTGTTAGTCAAGTTTATGGTAAAAGGAAAATGTCGACAAAAATGGCGAGGCGTGAAAATTGAAAGAACAAGCAACGCATTGTTCACATGTCTACCTACGTTTTGTAAAACAATCTAAGTCTCAACAACAAAAGAGTTTCGTTTTTTGCGTCAAAACAGCAACAATTGAGTTGGAAGTAATTATTGGCAGCATAACATAAAACTTTCGAGAGAGAAAAGGATTTTATACGTGCAAAGGAAGTATTGACGTGTTAATAGTAGCAGTCGACACCTTTAACACAATTTTTTTTTAAACTCTTAAATTTCACGTTCTGAAAACCCAATTAATTGTATATTTCTAATTACTGTAAATTAAATCAGTAAATCGTTGGTTACATACATACATAACATCACGCCTGTAATCCCCGAAGGGTTAGGCAGAGGTGTACCCATTAGTACACCCACATTTCGCCAGTTATGTTTAAGTCCCATGTAATAGGGGGCGAGCCTATTGCCATCAATCGGGCACAAATCCAGACTCCGAGGCTGCTACTGAGAAATTCGTGATAGAAAAACCCAATAACACTTTGCCCGACCTGGAAATCGAACCCAAGACCTCATGCACAGCAGTCGCGCTTGAGACCACTAGACCAACGAGGCATTCTAGTAGTAGTCTGGTATCGTTGTTTAGTTATTATTAATAATAATAATACCAGCTTATTACTGTCCCACTTCAGGGCAAAGGCCTCTTCTCATTAATTACTGTTAAGTTTTGTGTTTAGGTTAATTATTGTATATTGTTTTAAAATTGTTAATACAAAACAAAAAAAAATGTACAATTGAAAAAAAAAAAATCGTTGGTTGAGTTGGCTAATACGCAACGTCACGGCCATAAACAATCAAAGGGGGAATCGCGTTTTGACAGTTCATGAGATGTATAGCAATAGCTTATTTTTACTTCATTATTTTGCAGACCCCTCTCTGCGTCCATAATTAGACTCGCATATCGTGTCCGCTTTATTTTACCGGTCTTTTGCATCACAATACCTGTGTTAAAATGTCGGATCATAATATCCAGTATGCATTTTCTATTGAGAGTCGAGATCGTGCAAAAATCTGTTAAAGCAAAATCCGTCCCTTTTAAACGTTTACAAAGGCCTTTGTGAAGCTTACTACTTTTTTAAAACTTTTTCCCATATTTTGTAGACTTCTTTATTGACCCACCGGGCATTTTCATGTTAGGTCTAAAGGCAAATAAAAGCGTCAAACTAACAATGAGCCAGAGAAAAAGTTTTTATTATATCTAGCCATCTCTTTGTTGTCATTGGTGCCGATTCCATTAGTCACAAACTAAACTAAAATTAGACTATTTCCATCTTTTTCTGTCCAATAAAACAAGAAAGAGACTAATGTAAATAAAAGCTGTAAAATTTAGTCAATCTGACATATCCATACAATTATAGTTGACATCTTAAAACGTATGGATTAAAAATATTGAAAAGTTCAAGTCAAAACTAATTTGACATCGCTAACTTAGTTCTTTAATGTCACCGTCCTTTCCTTTCGCTGTAGGTTGGTAAGAGATGTCAATTCTCAAAATTTAGTCTAGTTTGTGAACAATGGAATCGGCACCATTGTTGTTCCAAGTTTAAACTAATAAGCTTTTGAAAAGATAAAAAAACGTAACACAATTAATAAAGGGTGGCTTCGATAAATTGGTATCGTTTTTGCAACTTTAAATTGTTTACTGAACTACTGAAAAAATACTGTTTTCATTTAGCAGTATTCAATTTTTTCCCCCATCGTTATATGAAAATAAAGAATACTGCTGAATAAAAACTGTTTTTTTTCTTGGGAGTTTTATGAAAACTCATCTAAAATCAAATCCTACAGAAAATGGTAGCAGCATAATTAATGAAGACCTAAAAACATACTTTATGC
This sequence comes from Hoplodrina ambigua, assembly GCA_949774945.1. NCBI lineage: Eukaryota > Metazoa > Arthropoda > Insecta > Lepidoptera > Noctuidae > Hoplodrina > Hoplodrina ambigua. Next base: position 6,514,213 of record OX458963.1, read on the forward strand.
TAGCAAAAGTTTAATATTTTCTATGCTTGTCTTTTCATCATAAAAGTTTACGCAGGATTTTGACAAACTTTATAGCAGTACGTTTAGCATCCACCTTTAAGTTTTCTCACAGTTTTTTAAATAAAAACATATTAAGGCAGTTTAAAAACATAAATTGTGTGCTATAAAAAAAATTGGGTAAACATATTATCTACCAAAATTTCGTTATAAGAAATTTTAGTTAGATATTACTGTTTCACAATTTGTGTTAATTTCTTTTTTTTTTTGTTAATTTTGTATTGGCTGTTTCTTGTTTTTGGATTAAGAAAATCACAAAAATATCCAACACCAATTATTCTGAAAACTTTAATAAGGTACTATAAACAAACACATAAACAGATATTTCGGGTGTAAAAAGACGCTTTACAGAGCCGAAAGGTACATGTTCCTAGATTTTGTTTTTGTTCTTTACCGTACCTTCTTCTACGAAGATATTGATGCTCAAACTTCCAACTTTTAGTTACGTTTTTTACGGAAACATTCATAAAGGTTAGAATAGAATAGAATAGATTTATTTGCTTAAAACATGCAACTTCTTACTATACTTTAAATACCCCTACGACCTTTGTATACACAATAACTTGCATGTGACGTTAGACAGTTGTTTTCACACCAAAACAGTATTTGTCTCCTAACCAATAATTATTGTTTCTTCTAACACCCCATAAACACCATTGCAATTGAAAATGAATAATATATATTAAAATTGCTCGATGGAACATTATACTAATTTCACTTTGATATTTCACAGGAAGCTCCCCTAGTCCTTACAAATTAATAGCCAATAACTGCAAAATTACCCTCATTGCTACAATCACGAGGCAACAAAGTAATTTCGTATGAAATTATAGGACATGTTACCTCGACAATTTCTGTTGGCGCACCTGAAAATTGAGTGGGTGCATATTGCGTGTGTAAAATTACAGACTATTATGTTAATTGAAGGGGAGAATCAAATGCACCTACGCCAGAATATGGAAATGAAAACAAAGGTGCACCTCAGTAGGTAGCTGTAACTCAGTCATTTGTTGGTTATTTATTCATTACCTATTCATAACCTTCGTTATCCCTCTGCAGGACATATGCTTCCCTTTGGACTTTCCAATATTCTTTATTCTGAGCTTGTGTAAAACAATTCTGAATGTAACTGTTAAGCTCGGTTTTACATTGGGGTTGATTTAAAATAAAATAAACATTATTTAAACTCTGTTTTTATTTGAAGTCATAACAGAAACCTAATTCCACCGCCTCTCCTAAAGCCATGGGATGAATCATATATCCACGAACATAACAAAGTAAGACATTAGTTGACATTTTGGCAGCTCCATTAAAAAGTCGCAGCTCAAAGGCTTCGCCCGCCAGTTAGTTTGTCATTCAGTTTTAATAACTTACCCGCAGCCCGAGGCAATATCGCTGTAACAGTGAAAACTTGTATTTGCCTCGAGAGCAAATGACTAACAACTTTAAACTAACCTGTAATACTGTTTTGCTATATGTAATGACTTTTATGGGATTTCTGATGGTAGAGTTTGAAATTTAAGTCTGATGGATAAGGCTAAAATTAAAGCGGAATAAAGCATTTCTAAATACTTTTGGCGATTCAGGGTGGGTGAGGTCAAAACGGTATAATTTTATTATAAATATGAAAGTTACTATTTCTGGGATTGTTCGTGATATTATGGTTCGTAATGGATTTATTAGAGATTGTAGTGAGACACTGCATGATAAAGTTGTTTTTACATGAATTACTTTATCAAAACGAAAAAAAACCTACACTAACCAGTGCACTTCCAGAAAATAATAATCTTCATGCCATAATATTTTCACATACGTAAGACATTCACAAAAAAAAAACAATTTAGAAATGGTGATCTTCATTTCTATTGTTTTTAAAGTTTTTTCTAAAGTATTTGTGGAACTGAAAAGTTTCGTTACGACATAGGTACTTGTATCGACCGCTACGTCAGTGACTACTTAATTAAAGTAAATAATTTTGTATTGCAAACATTTCAAGCTACATACCAAATACGAATACCTATCACAAATACCCACCAATTTTTGTATTGAAAACAAAAAATGATTCAGCGCTGCATTCCATGCATCCTACCTACTGCAAATATGCGTGCACCGAAAAACTCATTCGACTAGTCAGTTTCGATAATCAAACACGCATCAGCGAAGTCCTTTGATCCCTTTGATGCGTCGCAGGACAAATCGATGGCCGCATCGAATAAACGGGCAAGAGCATGAATTTTTTTGTTGTTTTCTGTTACTTTGCCCATTCTCATACCCCTTCATATTTTATACATTTAAGTCTAAAAATAATTAAGATATTACATTGAATAGATCTGCTAACAAGGACCCCGCGTTATTAAAGATTAAACATTTATATTTTTTTCTGTAAAGTTGACTTTATTCACTTGCATGTTTATTCGATGCGGCTATCGAAATAGAGAACTTAAAATTTGAATTTTTGTACAAATGAATACAGATTTTCGAGAGTTCGCTCAAACCAATAATTCTCAAATCCCTGCCATAATAAGGCGATTAACATACGGCACTGCACACCGCTGCGGTAATGCGGTGGCGGTGAAGCGGATTTCAATGCGGTGCGCCGCGCGGTAATGCGGCTTACGCGTCTGACCGTGCGGATGGATTTAACGCAGTTTTGACCAGTTTTCAGGGGGTCCAGATTGGGGTATTTTTTTTTTCTAGAATTTGGGGAAAATTCTGGGTAACACATTATTTTTTGGCGTAAGTTTGGGGAAAATCTGAAACAAACTTAAAAAAAAACTAACATAAAACTAGGTAGATAATCAAGCTTCACATGACCTAAACATAATTAAGTGCCAGCCATCAAATACGATAGCATTTCATCAAAAGCACGAACGAATATTGCTTAAGTCGACAAAAGTAAGTACCTAATTTAAAATCTAAAAATCTAAATCAAATCTATCTTCTTAATTCCTCGAAACTTGAACTAGTTGCCAAATGCGAACAAGTTTAAAATGTCTAACAATCAAGTTTATCAAGAAAATGCATTTTCTTTTGTTCTTTCCAACCAATTCTGGGTTAATACTTTTATCAATCCTATTATATTTTATTCGTTGATAATATCTTTGACATTTAGAAAAGTCGTGTAGACATATTATTGTTCAAGTATCAATTTCAATTTAAACGTAAGACGAAAATAATTTTACATAAAAAATAATTCTTGAGCATGTTCTAGTTATAGCATTAATGAGATAAACCTAGAAATAGATTCATGTATTAAGGACAGATTTCGTAATTTATATAGAATAAAATAGTTAAAAGAACAATTTTTGACTTAATTTTCTTTCATACAAGCCAACATCAATGAATTAAGTATTTATGGCTCAGTTCCTGTAGTATCTGGCTGACTGATGCAAGCCCTTTTACAGTAATTCGAGCGAAGTCAAAGGTTCTCAAACTATGGCTACATTACTACCTACAGTTTTACTAGACTTGTCAAAAAGTGTAAAGATATATTACATACATACATAACATCACGCCTGTTATCCCCGAAGGGTTAGGCAGAGGAAGTACACCCACATTTCGCCAGTTATGTTTTTAGTCTCATGTAATAGGGGGCGAGCCTATTACCATCAACCGGGCACAAATCCAGACTCCAAAGCTGCTACTGAGAAATTCCTGATGGAAAAACACAATAACACTTTGCCCGACCTGGGAATCGAACCCAAGACCTTATGCACAGCAGTCGCGCTTGCGACCACTAGACCAACGAGGCAGTCAAAGATAAAGAAGTCAAGTCAAGTCAAGTTAAAGATATAATTTAACATAAAAATAATAAAAGCTTGTAAAAAAGAAACAATATTATAAGACAAGTAGGAACTGTCAAATACCTATGTTTTTAGGTTACCAATTTATCTATCCAAATTGAATTTGTACTAGTATTAATTCTTATTATAGTGTTGGAATTATAGTGTGTAATTATAAGGTATTATTTCCGTAATTTAACATAGTTACAATATCATTGAGCTTTCCAGTCTTGTACAAAAGACATAGAAAATACTCCCCACGTTGACGTCTGCGAACAGTAAAATGAAAAATCTAACCTCTGATTCTAAATAAAAGCAAAAGCCTGCACTGGTTTGGCAACATGATTATTCCACACAGCTGGCTGGCACCTCGCTGCAGCCTGACATATTCTTTGAGGTTTAGACGTTGAAGTCAAGTTCTTTTTATTCACTAAATTAATGTGACAAACTCATGCGCGTGGAACAAACTACGTGTGTCTTCATTACTGTAACTTTTCGGTCGTGAAACTGGGGGGAAGTCAGGATAAAACCGCTAGATGACATTTACTAGTTCGTACTCGTAGCGAATATCAAATATAATCAATAGCATATTTTTCAATATAATTATTAAGGTGTATTTTGTCTCTTATTAAATTAAAAAATAAAATATTGAAGACAAGAAAGAGTAAATAAGTTAAAGAAAACCTGTTCCAACTAGTTTTCAGATGTCTTTAAGATAATTATTATGAAAATTTTATTCGATTAAAAGTAGCAAAAAGTTTGACAGGAACTGCCCCAGACTATCGTAATCAGAGATTCCAAATGGGATAGTTCGCCCTGCGTCCAATTAATAAAGCTTTTCACTAATGTAAAATACCAGTTTTGATTGAATATTATTGGAACTGGATTCAATAATGAAATAACTTCTGTCTGGTTTATTGTTGATCTTAAAATATTTTATACACTGTACTGTGATGACGTGATTATTTAAATATTAGTGAAAACAAAAGAGATATCACTTTTACTTTATAAGTTTTAAAAATTGGTGGAAAGCGATCCTCTAAAATCTAATATTCAAATGGTAATTGACAGCCGATAGAGTGAAGGCTGTAGCTTGGCGTGCGTTCGCGCGGTAAGGTAATTTCCTGCAACAGACAATTTTCTCTTGTCAAAGGAAAACTGATTTTAAAGGTAGGAAATTCAATTTTCATTTTCCTAGAGGATGGGTAAGAGAGAAATGCAATATTGTTAATGGAATGACTACGACGTACCTAAGACTCCAATTAAATTAAATGCATGTGCATCTAACGTCAAAAGGAAATATGTGGTGTTATAACATCTTTAGACTAAAACTTTGCAACATTCCTTTAAGTACCTATCAAAAAATTAAGTAATTACAAGAAAATCTGCTAAACGAAACTTCAAGCAAAGTTTTGGTCTGAAATCTACTGATATATTTTCCTAAAAATAGCTCGGCAGAACATTTTGTTTGCAGAGCATTGTTATCTTCAAATATTCCTATTTACAGTTACATATGACATTCTAAGTTTGTCTTGAATTTTCCCAACGAAACTTTTGTCTGTAATGTAGTATGCATGGAGTTACTTGTTCTTCTCTAGAGGAATGGGCTAGCATCAACTTTTAAACTGACCGACCTACTTTAAATTCAAAAGAGCCTGTGCAAACTTTCTGCTTGAGTAGCAGGTGTCCTAAAACTTCGTATTCCTATGTCATATCAAAACTAACAATAATAACAGGTGTAATAATTTTTTATAAGGTGCTATCTCCTAGCCTATGGTCACCATGTTAATAGTTATAGCTACATAACGCGCGCAACCACCACAGACCCCAATGCTGTTATGAAAATGGTCCGCAGTCAGTTTAAAGATAATTACGTACCTACGCAAATCCCCTTGTGCGCTTGCATTCGCGTTTCGAAAGACCAAATTGCTTTTTAATTAAGCCCTTTGATACACATATTACATCTGTTATTGTTAGCTACTATTTGTATGCATTTGATCATGATTAAAAAAGGGGTGCTCAGAAATATTATTAGGTACTTATGTTAGCAGTTACCTATATTTGTTTTTTTTAATACTTACTTTTTCTAGTTTACTAATCCCTATAAAATAATTTAGTTGCTTTTAACAAGCTTTTTTTTATCTTTCAATGTATATAACTGTGTTTGTTCGTACCTATACAGAATCTTGTAACTTAATTTTGAAGCAGTTATCTTCATAAACCGATTGAGCTGAAATTTTGTAGATACATTTTCTAAAAAATCTTTTACTTTTAACTAATAACGTCATTACACAATTAATATGATATAAAAGCTTGTCGCGAGATCTAAGAACTTGTATTTTCTCAGATTGAAACTTTAAAAATATAATCAATCACATCAAGTTATTCAATTGACTTGATTATCTACACAGATAAATCTTTTCCGTTTTGCTTCGACTTGCAGAAGTTTTCCATTTTCCATTTAACTTTCCCGCGGTTAAGATATTTGGATGTTTTAAAGGGTTAGATTTTACAAACATCCTACACTAACTTTTAATTTTTTTTTTGTGTTGCCACTATCCATTGAATGATTTATTTGTTAAAAAATATAATACTTTTCATAGTATTTAGTTAAAACTAATATTCCTATCATATTCTTGTTAAAGTCAAAATCAAAACATTATTTTAATAATTGAAGCTAGTTGCCCCTTCGAAGTGATAGTTTCGTATGGAGAAGGACTTATTCTTTAAAAAAAAACCAATTTAATTATGTTTTTAGAGACGCCTACAAACATAATTAAATTAGCTTTAATTTCTTCATTTGTGAAACTTGGTACTGTAGGTATTTTAGGTGCATCGTCTTCACATTCATATAATTATTGATGCACCCGTACAAAGTATTGTAAAACTACTTTTTTTTAATAAACCCTCTCCATACAAAACTAACTTTTGGAAGGGGCAACTAGCTTCAATTATTTAATAATGTTTTGATTTTGACTTTAACAAGAGTATGATAGGAATGGTTATAACTGAATACAAAAAGTACTATATTTTTTAACAAATAAATCATTCAACGGATAGTCGCAACGCAAAAAGAAACTGATAAAGTTAGTTAAGGATGTTTGTAAAGTTAGTCTAAACTTTAAAAACATCCAAATATCTTAACCGCGGGAAAGTTAAACGGGAAATGGAAAACTTCTGAAAGTCTTTGCTTCAAATCGTCGAACAAAGGAAACTTTGCCAGCCCTACTTTAACATTTTAAAACTAGAAATTATTATCTAATTACTAGTTTTATTATTCTGAGTAAAAATTTAAAGGAAAAACATAGGTAAACAAATTAGGAAAGCTAGTTTCACAAACAAAGACTGTTCTGAGAATTGGTTAGGTGGTCTATTTCTGAACTGCGCAGCTGCGCGGTGGAAAAATCAATACCAGAACCGAACAAGAGAATCGCCGAACTCGCTTAAGAGTCATGCAGTGCCATCTGTTATCAGTTTCCTAAGTAAAAAATATTCAATTTTAGTGAAAAATAAATCTTATTGTAGATATACGTAAGGTTTATTTTTTACTACCGGACAGCAGTTAATCGCCGGGTAACGCCATCTCTTATTAGTTTTCATCAAAAATACAGAGTTGGAGGTAGTGTTGCAAAAATATTCCACTGCACAATGGCTGTACGTATACGTGTTTAAACGGTAAACTTTTTTCCAACTGATGTGGAAGAATATTATTGACGGGTCTTCTTTTTCTTTATCGTTCAGGCAGTAAGGTCTTACAGAGTTTCTAAACTGCCTCAAGGGCCTCTGACATTGACATTCCTCTGACATTGACAGGTGACATAGAATATTATTGACAGGTTTCAAAGAATACTATTGACAGGTGACAAACAATACTATTGACAGATGACAGCTGCCAAATTTGAGAGCTGCTACGTGCACGAGAAAGATATGATACAAAAATCTAGGTATTGAGACATCTTTTTATTAATCTAAACATATAGAGCAACACAGGCCTCCTGACGGAATCCAAATTATTAATTATATATTAGAGTACTAATTATGTATTGTTTAAAACAAAACAGATTTCTGCCTGTTGTGGCCTGATGGCAAACCTATTGTTTCAGCGAAGTTAGCTGATTTGCAATGAATTTAAAAATACACAAATGTTGTCTTTAGTGTCATAAATACTGCAAAAGTTCGGAGAATATCATTGAAAATGTTTATGGGTTTGTTGGAGAGCCAGATTTTGACGTACAACTGTACTTACTGTTAACAATAAAAAAAGCCTATTATTTTGTCATATACATATTACGTTATTTTATTTTAATTATTCTTTAACTTATATCATGTTAAATAGACTAAAATAATAATTATTTTTGGAAATTATGTGAAAAAAAATTGTTTTGCAAAATTCTTTACAAATTTTCGGCCCTTGAAGAAAAATCACAATAAGGACCCAAATGCCCTTAAAGTAATTTCAAAAACTTCCACGGACTCTCAGCTCTTTAAAACAATACAAAAAAACTAGTATTTTACTGGACATATTATTCGGTGCAATTGTATAGAAAACATGACAAATGAGTTCGTTTTAATACATTTCCATCAGTTTTCACTTGAAAACTGAAATACCTATTGCTTTTTTCGCCTTATCGTGTTCGGGCTTCAATTGCACCGAATAAAGTCCTGTAAAATTGATGCTTGATGAATATTTTCGATCCCATGTAAGAGGAGCACACAATTAAACGCAAGATGCGTGTACGGGAATGCAAGTGTCAAAATAAAGACTGTCACTACTATTAAATGCCAAAATGTCAACTGTCAATTCATCGACTGTCAGTGTCGATGTTGGCCGTTTCACACAGCGCTTTCAATCGCTTTATGCTGTTTATAACTAAAAATCTTACGCGTAGATCAAGCGCTGAAAGTGCTGAGTTTTGTAATTAAGGTAAAAATAATTTTGTTTCAACTTGTTTAAAATAAAACAAGTTGAAACAAAATTAATGGCGCCAGGGAACAAGACCGCAGTGAATTGCTTTTTTATAATGTGTTCGTAATTATAAAGTCCGTTCTTTTGCTTTTAGGTCCAAGCCACGTCCGCGAAGCCTCCACAGATGGTTACTCATACGACATTGAGTTTGCGTCGCTGCTGCTCGGCGCGCGCAGTTTGAGGTGCGCGAAAGTTTTCCAAGGACCATTAACTCGAGTACTTAGCATAATAATAATGTTGCACTTCACATGTATTTCAGTTTACTGGAGTAATAACTGAGCGTGTGGTGTGAGGGCCACTTTTTTAAAACTCTTTAGGTTTAGGTTTAAAGATATTTATTCTCAAAAAAGACACAAAGTCACTTACATGAGAACAGAGAGCCTTATTATAATATTAATTATAAATTCATCACTGCATTAAACATTATAGAAAGATTTTTTTCTCAACAGCTAGTCATAACCATGCCAAAAGGACGCTTACCATCTGTTCCTATAGAAGAACAAATATTATTATTTAGAAAATATTTAGCTGTCCTGCGGGATATAGACATTAAATATAAAAATCCCGTATTTACGTATGATATAGAAATGAATGGTAGAATGTCGGTAAAAGCTCTGCACATGTCGTTCGTGCGGCATCGCCATACTTTGTTTACAGACACTTTTGTAGTCGATACAAACCCTTCATCAGACAGCACAACGACTGCTGAATCTGATGAATTGTTCAAAGGCTATGTTAAGGGGTGGGCCAATGATACATCATTATTCTTGTTTGTTATTATTATTGATGAACATGAATGGCAATAAATTAAACCAATTCGGTCCATTAAAAACTGAATTATTCGAACTACTACAGGACTTATACAACTTTGCCAAAATTCTAATGGTCGACTATGCTAAAAGAAAATATTTGGTTGCATTCAAAAGTACCATGTGAATGGGTATTGAAGACGAACAAAATATCGGCAAATGTTCAATTGTTGTTCAAGGCCAATATTCCCAGTGCAACTTGCAAGGCACAAATTAATATTAGTATTTATAAGGACTAGCAATTTTCATTCAGCCTTTTGCATTGTGTCGAACTTTGATCCCAAACACACACAATGGTGCCGATTCTCTTGTCACAGAATTCTTTAAACCAAACTAAAATCACTAACTTGTTTAGTCTTGCCAAACGATGAAACCTATTCTGAAATTAACTAAAGTGACACAACTAAACTATATTATAGGTTGACAGCACTTAACTTGTATAGTTGTGTCACTTTAATTTTGATTGTCAAACTCAAACACACTATACTTAATCGCGATTAAAAAAGTGTGAAAAATTGGTTGACAGGAAATAAAATTCACAACGCACGTTTTTCTTCTTGATTATGAAAGCATGTGTGATTGCAGTTGTTATGGATTCGGCAGAAAGGTGATTATAAAAATAATTGTTATCAGAATGCAATACGAAATGCGTTAATTTCGAAAACCTAAAGGGATTTTTGTACAGAACATTTAATGTACTGTAGAGACCCTGGCTGATTAAGTCAAATACAACCTTTTTCGTGTTATGAGATAAATATACTTTTTATATTTAAAAATAGAGACAGACCGTGTGTCATCGTCTGACAAGCTAACAGCTAAGAATTAGAATTAACAAATATAATTAAATTTATTGAAAGTGAATACACGAACTTTAATGAATAATAAGTGTTTCCATCAAGTAGATTGATAATTGTATCCCGGTACAAGTAACAACCCACGTCCGGGTTGTTACATTATGATTCGGATAAGACGCATGTAAATCCACTCCCAAATTCTGTGAAATTAAAAATAACTATTTTTCAGAAACCATGAAGAAAGAATTTATCTAGAACGATTAAGAGACCTGTCCAACCCTTTTAAAATGGCTGAAGAAAAGTTTAAGAAAAATTTTAGGCTCTCTAGGTCGGGAGCCCTTTATCTATTAGAGATACTAAGAAATCCTTGATTGAACGAGGAATTTTTCCCCAAGCACATAAAGATTAGAACAGTTTTTTGTCCTACTCGTTTTTTGTGTCCTTTCTTAACCAGACACCTATTGTTGTTCCTCTTGACGATGTTCGAGTATATACGTACAACTTTGAGGGGGGGGATTAACAGACAAAACCAACTGGGCTGATCAGTATTTGGGAAGCTTCGTATTTCACAGAGCCTAAAGATTAAGGTCTTCAATCAGTGCGTTCCGTCTGGTATTACTTACGGGGCCAAAACATGGACACTAACGATACGATCCTAAAAATTGTGGTGGGTTGATGATGACATTACACCTAATTATTACTATTAGTGGTGCCGATTCCCTTGTTTACAAACTAGACTAAATTTAGAGAATTGACATCTCTTACTCACATACAGCGAAAGGAAAGGACGGTGACATTTAAGAACTAAGTTAGCGATGTCAAATTAGTTTTGCCTTGAATTTCTCCGTATTTTTAATCCATACGTTTTAAGATGTCAACTATAACTGTATGGATGTGTCAGATTGACTAAATTTGACAGCTGTTATTTACTTTAGTCTCTTTCTTGTTTTATTGGACAGAAAAAGATGGAAATAGTCTAATTTTAATTTAGTTTCTGACCAAGGGAATCGGCACCAGTATCTACCTCCTAATTATTACTATTAGTATAATAATAGAACTCGTATCCATATTCAGATCCTAGCTGTTCTCAACCTGTTTGCCCAAGGACAGCAGCATCAGACAGCTGTTGGACAAGGCAACATACTTGGGCTCAGCCAACCTTTAGTGAGCCGGTATATAATCATTACAGCAGAAGAAATTTTAGAAATCCTATCCTCTCAGTGCTCAACTTTTCCCTTTACCCGAGAAGAAAAGGAAGCAGTCAAGAGAGAGTAAGTTCAGTTCAATATTTCTTAGCTTTAAAAGGTACTAGATTTCCGAATAGCTTTTTTTAAGCTACTCTCTTATTCATGTAGAGATAAACTACTACTATAACTTGACGCTCCCCTCCATATTACCATTTTAAAGCGTGTAGTCACATTCGTATGACAGAGTTTGTATGTAGTTGTGAGTAATCGTCTTCAGTTAGTAGCAGGCTAGGATATTTGTTTGTCAACTAATCATAAATAGTCGACCGCGTAAGAAGACGCACCTGTCATTTTCATAGACAATGTCAGTGCAGCGCCATACTAATAATAATGAGTAATTTTTGACGCCGCTAGTCGAGCAACAAATCGCTGATTTGTTTTTGTTTCGAGAGCTGTCTCAATACGCACACATGCGTTGTGAGTGTTTTTAATACTATTACAAACACTTTCAAACGTTTTGAATTGTGGAAGGGCGCGTCATGTTACTGTAGTTCATATCTAACACTGCTTGTGTCAGTTTTCAAGACCTATATAATATGCCCAAGACACTAGGTGCAGTAGATGGGATCCATATCGCAATAGCAAAACCACCGCTGAATTGCCATACTGCACCGGGCAACCTCTTTTATAACCGAAAGGGTTATTCAGTATTAACTGCCAGATAGTGAGTATTAATTAATAAAATATATTTTTTTTACATTTTATTCAATTATCTTGAACTCTTTATAAAAAATATATACTTTCAGTGCGAGGGGCCAGATAATAAGGCCTAAACCCAAATTTTCCGGGATCCACTCATGATGCTGCCATTTGAAGGGTATCAAACGTCAATTGAGTCCTGAGAAATGAGATCGTGCGTGGGGTAAGATCTCAGTGGCTTCTGGGTAGGTCACAAGTAGACTTTTATAATCACTAGGTATCTATTAGCTATTACCTACATTATATATATATTTTTTTATTATAGGAGATAATGGAAACCCTCTTCAGCCATGGCTCATAACACCTATTATGGTGCCAACCACTACAACGGGCACGGAATGTGGTAAAACTGTGTAATGGGCGCCTCAAAAATAATTTGTTGCCTACACAGGCACCGCTGTCTGCATTACCAGCCAGAAAAGGCAGCTAACATTATTCTGACATGTTGCACGCTGTATAATATGTTCATGGAAACATTGCGTGGTAAGTGTACCTACCTAGGTTGTTTATTAATAATATGACTGGAATGCTTCTCTGTATCATATTTACGTTAAAAAAAAAAAGAAATCTAAATAAGTGAATTTTTGCAGATGAAGAAGATATTGATTTAACCGTAGATAGCAGTGACGAGGGAGCGATTGCGAAAGAGGTTATCAACCCTGATTTCCTCATGACACCAGATTTAAATCAAAAGGTTCTTCCGCCAAATAAATACATATCCTCCAATTTTGGAGCCAACAACAAGTTGATTTCTATAAAATGTATGTGTAGGGCAACGGTAACCATTGATGCAACAGGCTCAATTTTAAAAAAAGTCTCTCTTCCAAATGGTACAATTACAATAAGACTGTTTTTGTACCAAGGATTAATCACGGGCGATAAAAAATTGCGTTCTGTCCCAATTTTTCAGATGATAACTGATTCTCATAGCCACAAATCTATTTCTAATTGGTTAAAGGTTTGGAATTTGAGTGTTGATGGGATAAAGCCTCAAAAAATCATAACTGATGATTGTGCAGGATTAATACGAGTATCAGCAGTAGTCACAAGGTCTACTGAATTTAATTCTACTAAAGCCTAAATTGAACATGTATTTTTTATTTTAATTGGAATTAAACAAGAAATAGGTACGACCTGTTTTTATAAGACTCGATACGAGTCATTTCATAAAAACTTAACACAATTTACCATGTTTATAAAGAATTGATATCGAAATTAAATTATTCTACATACGGTGCATACTTTATTTAAGACATGCGTAGATTTTCATAATTTGAAATGTACTATAAGCGATATATTGGACTTATGCTATAGTAAAAAGATATCTTCTACAAAGAAAAAGCTCGACAGCGTTTGGAAAAATAAAGACGTTCCTTTTCCACCAGATGATAATGAACACACTAAGAGTGTGGATCTTGGAATTGATGAGCATGAACTGAATAACTATTTCTTTTGTTGGTTTGACAAACAAGTACTGTAAAAAAGAAACAACGAAACCCATAATTTAGAAGATAATCCATTCTATTTGCCTACGATTGGGGGACATTATTGAATACATCGTCTACAGGTGTGGAAATCTTTTTCAAAACACTTAAGCATTTGATTTTCAAAACAAAAGCACAGAAGTACAGAATTGATGAATTCATTCAGATTTTTGCACAATAAATATTGAAGGTGATCTTAAGTTGTCAAAAGTTGACTTTGCGAATGAAATCCCTCCGGAGCAACTGGACAGATTCGCAACTGGACAGAGTACAGTCGTATATAAAAATAAGTTTATAAACTATAAAACATACTGATAAGGATGAGGAAAGTCTATAATAATAAAACACAAAGGCACGACAATAGAATAAGACGTCATGTTACGTGTACGACCTTACAATCTGTACCTATTGAGATTGTTCTAAGACAACAAGATTTAAAGAAAAAAAGGACCGAAAAGACAAGTTACAAAAAAGGCCAAGTATCAAGTTAAAGTACTTACTTAGGACTCCGTTTTTTCAGACAAACCTTCTCTAGTAGAAAACTGGAAAGGAGAGGCCAAGGAAGATAATACAACCAACATAATCAATCAAATTAAACACATGCAAAACGGTAACTTATGTTCTTCTGTTGATATTAACAACATAAAATTACAACTTCAATATACCTTCGGACTAGATTCTGTATTTTTCTTTTTTTCGTATGGATATAGGCATACAAAATCAATTTCTAAAAAATGTGATTAACTCGTTTAGCTCTGGGTTAATTCCAGAATACCTCAAATGTTTGGCATGTGCAAAAACAGATTACGATCCTTACAAACTCCGAGAATATGTAGTTCTGAGACATTTTATTAAAGAAACACAACTCGAATCTAATAATTACGTCACTATTGCTGATTGCCAAAGCAATGTAGTTAATTATATTGAAACAGTTCAGTTGAACCATTTTTGCAGTCCCTTATTTACAAAAGGATGCGTTAACAACAACTGCACATCGATTCCAATAGAAAGACAATTTGCTTTCTTACCACTCAATTCGGATATGTTATCCGTTTTTGGGATCGAGTGTTTGGAAAACGCTATTTGTTTTGGCGAATCATTCCAGTCTTGTCTAACTTGTGGTTCTAACGTATCAGTCAACTACGAACTACATTTTAATATTGCATTTGATTTAAACGGTACTGTTGAGTATAGCCTTCAGGATATACCACACACACTCAGAATAAAATCACAGGTGTACAAACTTGGGCGCAATTGAATTCGTTCCTCCGCCTTTCGCCAAAAGTATCGGTTATTACAAATTATATGTATTAATTAATAGTAATTTTAAATGCTATGAAGATAATAAGCGAAAAATCGAAGAAAGTTTATTAAAACCGACACTACATCTATTAATGTTTGGTGCAATTTAAAAATAACTTTTAGAGTATTTTTTTTTGAGTATCTGCTGTTGGACTCAAACTGACAACATGGAAACCGTTTTATGCAATCATGGCACCCACTATCGCATTAGGTTTTTCGCATTATTAATCCTGTAATGATATTAGTTAAGGTTTTATAAATAAAAAAAAAATATAATAAATAAATGGAACAGACCGTTTCTGAGGTTCGAGTGATACGGTGTTTGCGGAAAACGCTTGGCGTATTTAACAGAGATAGTAATTCTGAACGAGGGTGCTGTAACTGCTACCAGTTATTTTGAGCGAATATACTGACTATATCATTCCCTTTTCACAGAGTGGGTTCTGGTTTCGTTTTTAAGCGAGATTAGATTAGGCTCTTATTTGTTAAAAAAACTTACTTATAAAATTTTGAGAAGTCTGATATCTTAACCTAAGATGAGCAAGTCTCACCAGGATTGGAAAAAGTAATGTATCTTTTAATAATCCTAATTATTCACGTTTTTTTTCATTTTATTATTTAATTTAACTATATTTTAGGGCGAAACGGAACGCGCTCTCAAGAGATTGCGCGTGAAATTCCCCTTTGTCTGACACTCGAATGCCAAATAAAAGGGAAATCCTCTTGTAGTGATTTGTACCTACATCTCGCTTACAATGACGGTCTTACTTTCGGGATGACAGGCATTTATTCGTTTAGTTTTGTTTACTATTGTTATTGACGACAATAGTTTGTAAGTGAATTATAATTTCTCAATCTGTTCTTTTAAGGTTAAATTTCTGTAAAAAAATGTAAAATAAAACATTTTTATTAAACCATTGATTTTTTATTGAAAACATCAACATCATCTGCCTAGCCTTTTTCCAACTATGTTGGGGTCGGCTTCCAGTCTAACCGGATACAGCTGAATACCAGTATTTTACATGGAGCGACTGCCTACCTGACCTTCACAACCCAGTAACTGGGTAATACGATACCCCTAGGTAAGACTGGTTGTCAGACTTTCAAGCTTCTGACGACTCGCAACGATTGTCAAAGATCCATGTATGACAGCCGGGACCAACAGCTTAACGTGCTTTCCGTGGCATGGAATAATGTCAGTAATGTCTCTTCAAACAAACATCGTCTGATTTAAACTATGATTTAATTTAAAATGACTTATTCACATGCCAACCATATTCACGACCAAAGATGTGTTTGGACATTAACCCTTTGAACGCCATTGTCACATATATGTGAAACACGAAATCTTACCTTGAACGCCAACGTCACAAATACATGACAAAATACACGTCTCACTATACTATGAAATAAACAATGTAATCAAGTTTTGAAATCCCTATTCTTTATCATTGTCATTTGGCAAAAAAAGTGGCCTGGCGTCAGGGGTACGGCGATACGTTTATACTCTGGCGTTCAAAAGGATAAAAATTAATTATTATTTTGAACATGTTGAAAAGAAATTGTGGTCAACCTATTTCCTAATACATACAATAAAAATTAAAATAGATTTTCTTATACAATAGAGGGTCCTTTTTCTTTCTGGTGTCGAATTTGTTGCACATTTTTTCACAAGAAGCGACGATATTGTATTTATCATATATCTTTCATACGTAACGCGTAATAATACGAAAACAAAATAAAATGGAGGAAAAAGTGGTGTTCTGATCTTGCTTTCGTGAATTTTTACTATTGATTTAGAAGCATAATATTATTATGGGATATTAAACAGGTGCTGTAAGTCAATGGTTTCATTTTATTTGCGTAATAAACTTTGACGTATACGACAATCGAGGGCCCATTTTAAACGAAGATATACAAAGTGGGACAGTGTTTTGCGATAATATCTTGTTTGCACAAATTTTGTTTGGCTTTAGCTTAGATTTTGGCATGAACACTTTTTCTGTAGTGTCTATAGTTTAGTCAGTATAGGTGGGCCCTCAAACCGCTATGTGCGAACTGAAGGTCAGACTTTACAGTACATAACTCGCTTATTTGACTTTCACAAAATCTGATTTCAACTTTCACATTTCTTTGGGAATACACACTAAATCCTAAGCACATTTTCAAAGAGTTTTAACAAAGTTTTCACACCACACATGCATGCACTTACAAAACGTATAATTGTGTTCCTTCCATGTTATTCTTATTCTTAGTAATTAAAAGACTACTAGTTGGCTGCTCCTATTGTACATTTGAACGTGGCCGGGTCACGTTCAAATGTACAATAGGAAAATATTAAAATAAAAACCGCCGTATCTTTTAGACCAAATTACATATAGAGAGACAAATTTCATAAAAATTGGTTAGCTAGTTCCGAAGTTTATCCCGAACAAACATCGAGATGCGAGATTTTTATGTATACAGATATGGATTGGTGTGGGTAAAGGTTTCTAAAATAAACAACAACAATATCCTACGTTGAAAAGACTTTATTCAAATAAAAAATTACATCAAATATGTCGTTACATGATTGAGACTATGGCCCGGATGGCAACGATGTATGAGAGGAGTCTCAGGTAATCTTATCTAAAAATCTAAATTATACAAACATTAGACATGACACAAATATTTTATAATTCTATTTGATTATAATGCGATCGTAAACGACTAAGGATATTAATAGTCGGGTTATTCTTAGATTTTTTTTTTTGGTTGCTCAGTGTACACACACAGTCGTTTAGTGATGTGTTATAAGTGATTTTTTTAAAGTACAGTCACGAGCATAAATATGTATACACTTAGCATAATTCAAAAGTGATTTTCTCGTGAAATAACGATTGAAGCTTTGTGATAAGATCTAGGTATGTCATGGAAGTATGCGATCCAAAATGCTATATTTGTAACAAGATAATAATTATTACAATCAATACTTTAGGAGAAAATCGCTTTAGTACTCCCTCATGGACTGCGGTCAAGGTGTGCAATCGCTTTTATTCTGTGTTAAGCAAAGTTGGCCTTTATTCTCGATACCTTCGAGGTCAAAGTCTCATTGGACTGGCCTCGTAACTTATCCTACGTGCGTTTACGCGTTCCAAGCTCTTAACAACATTATCCAAAACATCTAACATGTTTTTAAAACACGTTTGTCCAAAAATACTCATCTTTAAGGAGCTACCAACCTAGTCTCATTTTGCGATCTATATAAAAAAATATAGTAAAAGTATTATAGTAAAAGTACATATAAAGAGTGCATTTTGCTTAAAAAAGAATATAATTTTAAATTACGAATTAGCATGTTTTTTTTATATATCTGACACTATTCCTTGAGTTTATCTATAATAGACAAAAATATTTTTTCCAATCCGAATGCTAGTTCCAGAGGTGAAGAGGATTTTTGTTTGTTTAAACGCTAACAAACAAAGAAACTCTTAGAAGCTTTATTATATCAGTAGAGATTTTATTAGGTTCTTGCATAAATCCCCATACATTTTTCTAAACACTGGTTGTAATAGACTTTAATATTGGCTAATTGAGCTTAGTTTTAGCAAAATGAGTCTCTCGAAACGACGAACCGAAACGTGGCTTATGTGTTTCATTACTATTTAGCAATAACAGTTCAATGAAGATTCAAAATGTACGCTTTAATAGATTTCAAATTAATCAGCGATAAAAATCAAAAATAATTTTCGTTACTTCGAAAGATGAGATAAATTTTGACGTTTGTTGATTCGTATTGACAGTTATACCCAGGTTTTAGATTGGAATACATTTGTAAGTTATATAATATTTGTCTACACAAAATAGTCCGTCTGTGTTGGTAAAGAAGAAAAAAAAAAGAAGTAGGGCTTTTTTTATACGAAAATCAGCTCACTAGGAAATTATGAAGACTAGGATGGTAACACCGATATCCGTTCTTATAAAAATTACGTACAAATACTACCGATAAATGTATATCAAATTATACATAAATATTCAGTTTCAAAATTTTCATACAATGTATGGTCGTTAGAAGTCGCAATCTTCTCTTTTCTTAGTCAAATGTAATATAATATATAAGAGCTTTGCTCTGTAAAGCTTGGACTTATATATAAAGTTTATCTCACTTCAGGCCTCCTTACATTTCATTTTAGTGTGAGTGGATAAATAAAAAAGGAAAACAATTTTGTTCGTCGCTGTACTTTATACGAAATATATTTTTTGTAATAATGTTTAGGAGTTAGTTCCTTAATTGATACTTTTTCGTCATTTTTAATGTGTAACCACTCGCAAACTGTAAAGGGGCCTTCAAAGACTTACTTATGTTAGGAGAATCTAATTGCACGTTTACATTAGATTACGTGTGAAAATAAAAAATATCTTTAATAAATTAGAGACCAGCTCATTGATATAAACAAAACATAATTATTATGATGATATAACATAAACATGAAAAATAATCTCTTTAATATTTAACTATTAAATAAATAAAATATATTAACAACAGAACAAGTATTGCAATATTAATTTTATTTTGTGGTTATTTTAATATTTGGTATAAAAGACTAGATTTACCCACGAATAACTAAAAATAACCATTTTGAATAAGAACTTTACGAGTCCACTGGCAATGCCGCTTGGAACAAGGTAGGTATTGTATTCCAAAACTGTGATCAAGCGGTTCTCTTGGACGCATTGTGGTAACTTCAAAACCATCTTCGGAACGAATCCAGAAATTTTCGAGAATAACCCGAAAATACAGGCTATAATAGACTAAAACACCGGAATCATTTAAAAATGTTATGATAATATGAATATTGGAGAAATATCTATTATTTTCATACAGCTATTTTTTTTTTGGATATTTAATAAGTTTATTAAATCTATTGGGTATTTAAACCCAGATCAGAATTATAGTTCCTACTATTATATGATTATAGGATAGTCCTTAACTAACATTTATGATATAATCATGCCAAGTTACATCGAATCTAATAGGCCTTTTGCCATATAAATATTAGACATTAGACCTATTTTTACCATCACCCGCCGTCCTTACTTATGTAGGTCAAGAACGAGCGCTAGTCGCTCAAAAAGGGCTACACATAGGTTAGACGTAGCATAAAATCTTATGTCCTAAACATCTATAAAATAATGATAATTTACCTAAAGAAAATAGTTGCAGACAGCCCCAACAGAACCTATAAACTATATATTAGTATCATCAAAATTGATCTAATTTAAAACGTAATTCTTCTTCTCGTCTTCTTCTTTTGAAAGAAGATGTGTAAAGAATTATAGCAACGTAAACCGATATAACATAGGTAAAAATATATATATATTTTATAGGAATGTAATAGTACCTAAATATCCTCGAAGGAAAGTACGAAGGAAATGCAACAATAAGAAACAATATAAAAAAGTGTAAAACTGAATCCACCAAATAGGTGATATTAAAACAAAGAAAAGCAAGTGATTATGATATAAAGTATGATTTAGCTATATATTATGAACTACACGACATTTACTCTTAGAATAATATTTCAAACTACGACAATAAATTCGAGACACTAATTCATTTTGATATAGGTATAACTAACTTTTATATTTTATTTTATAATAATATGCCTAATGACAAAGGTAGTTAAATCAAGGAAATTAAAGAAAATGAAAAACTAAAGTTGAATATTGAAATTTCCTATAGATCAAAAATTGACGGTAAGTTATTTTAAGAAGACACCAAAATAAGAATTGTATTACATTAAGGTGAATAAAATTAATTCTAAAATCAGTGATGGTTTATCTGGTAGTCAAGTCGTCGGGTTTTTCGTGTATTTAGCCACCTTTGTTGAACGATGAGGCCGTTCGCAGCTTCTTGCGAATCCTCGGTGAGCTCCAGCGGGGGATCACACGAGTGTCACCAGGGGAAACTCCTTCATCTACATCATCAGCTTCTGTCTTTATTTCCATTTTCTGAAAATTCAGGTTTAAGTGGTTAATAGTGCGCAAAATAAAACGATTCCTTGCGTTACTTTTTCCACCGACGTATTTGTTTGTCAAGGACGAAACTAATAACAACTAAACTGTAAAGGTAACTAGAAAATTAGGACTTAAGCAGGACACCGAAGGTAAGCGATATAGCCCATAGAATCGCCAAACTAAAATGATAGCAATCAATAATATTGCTCGCAGAGCCTATTTAGCTGAAAAAATCAGATAAAGGTGAAGAGTTAATACACCCTCGGACTTCGGACTCGGACACACAAAGACTTCGGAATCTGCTGGATGCGAACACAGGACCATTGGCCATGATGACGCGCTGCATGGGGGAGGTCCATGTCCAGTACTGGAGGTCTTTTGGCTGAATGAAAATGATGAACGAAGAGAAGTAAACATACCTGCACAATCAGGCGTACGAGCGTATGTTGTTGTTCCAGTACCACTGATATATCTCGCAGTTTGCGCTTCTGTTTCTCCAGTTCAGCCGTGATGTAATCCTCGCTGCTCTCCAGTACCAAGTCGAGGCCGGCTGCAAATGACGTGCCAACAAAGACAAATACTTTAGGGATTTAGAAATTCTTACCATGACAAACAGGCAATTAAATTAAAACCTATCGCAATTAAAAAATAATTTATCGTTGCGTTTTTACACAGTGCATTAAATTTTGCATAATTATGGTTATTTTTATTAACAGTAAAATTTGGAAGAGCCTAAGCGCTTTTAATGCTAACACGATCTAGTGCGCCGTGCCATCAAACTCTTGCTGCGATAAAAAATCATGGAAGGAAGCATGAATATACACATACACATACATATATAATACACACACACACACATGTAAAAAAATGTATGTATGTGTAATTTATGTATGTGTGTGTATGTGAATATACGCTTCCTGATCCGGAAACCAGCCTTAATTTGATGGTACGGCAAGAATATCGACACGGTACTCTCTCTACTTGTGGATATGGAGCTTAAAAAGTAAACTTTACTGGTACAAGATACAAAGAAGT
This sequence comes from Hoplodrina ambigua, assembly GCA_949774945.1. Lineage (NCBI taxonomy): Eukaryota > Metazoa > Arthropoda > Insecta > Lepidoptera > Noctuidae > Hoplodrina > Hoplodrina ambigua. The sequence goes on from OX458963.1 coordinate 6,536,385, forward strand.
TACGCAGAATAATAATTTCGCCAATTTGAAAAATATCAAATATCACACTTAACAGATATTGAATTTATATGGATCCGTCGCTTTGCTTTATAATGTAAGTACCTATAAAGTATTAATATTAATTTATGCCAACATACTATCATCAGTGAAGGGGTTGCAGAACCATTTGCGAAGGATCAGGTCCAGGAAGCCGAGCTTGCATTTCTTGTTGTTTGGGTACTCGATCAGTTCGTCTTTATCCACTTTCTCTAGAAGGATGGCCGGCAGTTTGCGTTCGAGCTCAGTGTGAAGAACGACCTGGAAAGAGAAATGAAAAAAATGAGACAAATTTTGTAAAAAGAAAAAACAAAATTTTGTTGTAAGAGATTGTCTTGATTTTCTGGCAGGTAGAGATTATAGTGCACAAGTCAGTGCGCAAATACAGGTGCACTCCTTCTTCCCTCAATCTCATAGTCCGATGGGACGTCAATCCGAGTTGAGCGGAGAGAGATCAGGCGCAGGACCAACGGCTTTACGTGCTTTCCGAGGCACGGGGGTGCACACCACCAACTTTTAAACTCCGGGCTGCTACTGATAAATCCCTAATGGAGAAACCCAATAACACTGCCCGACCAGGGAATCAAATCCTGGACCCCACAGTCGGTAGTCGTGCTTGCGACCACGACACCAAGGGGGCAGTTAGTACAGTGTTTAGGACTAACGTATAATATACGAGGTGTAAAAAGACATCGTATACCCAATAACTAGTTACACATCAAACAAAATAACAGTTACTATAAATAATTGATGGGAAACCAATAAATTTTCGGTTTCATCCATCGGTTTTCCCTCAATTATTTATACTAACTTACGCGTTACTTGTTTTTGGTGGGAAAAGTCACTGTTTGTGGTACCATCTAATGTAATAGCCTCAAGTTGTTGCACTTATAGGTGCATACAGTGTTATAGGAGTCTTTGAGGTAATTGAAGTTTGTTTAGAACATTTCAAACATGTTAATGAAAAAAAAACGTAGAAAGAGTAACATTCGAGATTATCTCCGTAACGAGAAGTTTCCGCGCTAATAGGTGCATATAACGGTATAGGAGTCTTTGAGGTAGTTGAAGTTTGATTAGAACATTTCAAACTTGCCATAAAAAAAAAAAACGTAAAAAGACTTGTAACTTTAACATTCGAGATATCTCCGTAACAAGAAATTTCCTAGTAAGTAAGGTCCAAAACTAAAAATATATATATTTTTTTTGTTTTGGACCTTAACTAGGAAACGTTTACGTTTTTTCAACATGAGATTTACGGCTTCGTTCAATATCTTTTTACACCCGAAATGACTATATCGAGTTAAAAACTAAAAAACAGGTTTTGAAACTACGCACATGCATATGTACTGCAACCCGTCAACACATTACCTGCATAGCCAGCCTCTTCAACTGGGCATTCCTCCTCACACTTTCAATGTCTCCCACAGCCAAACCAATCAGGAGGTTCATCAGCAATATTGGCATCAGTACCATGAATATGCCAAGAATGAAGAATGTTGGCATTGGAAAAGGCAGCAGTATATCAGTCTCAGATTTGTAATACGGCTGAACATAAGTACCAACAAAGTCCAGTTCTCCAAGCATCATGGCAAAGGTCCTCATAAGAGACATCGGTATGCTATTAAAGGATAAGTGGTGTCCCTGGAAAAAATATAGGTCAACCATTTGTAATTCGTTAGGTATATACATATTAGCGCAAAGCAAATGTCGCGATGGCCTGAAATAGGTCTTTGGTCGCATCAATGAAGATGAAAGAGGATGTTTCGTGCTATGACAGCATTTTCGCTTTATGTGCTTTCTACGAAGTAGGCAGTAAAAATCGCTTACTGTGAAGTGCAAGTATGTTAGATCAGGATCAGGTATTTTCATGACGTCATGAACGCAAAGCTGGTAATATTAACCTCACACCTAAAACGCTAAAAATAAAGGCTTGGAAGGACAATCCACACTACAGTGTTAGAGCAAAAACCTTGTGTAAACAATTGTAAAGATTGAAACACACAAATCACGTACACAAACATCCAGACTTCACACAAGTAAATAGTAGTAGTTGTATGTGCTGTACAAACATTGCTTCTGTTCGGGAATAGTGACCACGACCCAGTGCACAAAAGGCGAACCCAATAGCGCTTTGCTATTTGGGCTTTCAAGAGTGCAAGTTACCACATTATTCACTTACCTGCTTTTATGTTAGTGTATTAGAAAGGCCTCAGGTACTAACACTATTTTCTACTTTTTACTGTGCGATAGCGTTAGCAGTGGTAACTTTTTCTTTAATTATAATATATCTTACCAAAAATCTACAAAAATAGCAATATACATAAATACCGTCTCATCAGGACCCACTTTAGACAGGAGTATATAGAACGCCATCCCAAATGCGATGATCAGGATCGAAAACACCATCAACACTTTAATCAGGGTCTGAAGTATTTCAAGGAACATGACAACGTAGATTCCAACTTGGTCGAAACGTTGGAGCAGGAGAAGCAGCTCAAACCATGACAGAAATACTGTGATTGAAGCTGCCGAGAACTGAAACATAATTTATTTTTAATAATATTCATTTGGAATGAATGTTACAGTAGGTGGAACTCAAACATTACAATTTTTATTCAAAATTATCTAATGTAGGGTAACTGATAATAAGGATCAATATTGGGACCTACCTGACTTTCTTCAAAACACTTGAAGAGTGTTGGGAAAACCATCAGAGTGGAGCTAATGTACAGCATCCATGATACTAAGTTTGATGGATCGACGATGTAATGCCATTTCTGTTGCTTCACGTTATATGCTTCGCGGATCAGACAGATACAGTTGTACACCAAAATCGCTACTGTACTTGTGTACATGGCAACTTTCGATTCGAAATCTGAAAAAGAAATATGAAATGTGAATACTGAAAACAAGTTATGTTAATTTCTTATCCCATTTGCGCCAAAAAAAATCACTCAGTATTAGTTTCTGTCACGATGTCAGAACAAAATGTGTTTATAGTTTAACCTCATGCAAGCATTGATTCTGAATTAAGTTTTGTCGTAAGTGGGGCTAGTAACAATTATAGCCGATTTTTTGCTTGTTTATGCCCGATTTCATTTGCTTGAATGTCGGTTATCATGCAGTTTTTAAATCTACTAGTGAAACTACCGTTCGGTTAAATCGGTACAGCCATTTCGTAGATTAGTCGGACCAAACAGACAACAGTTTCAATAAATAATTTTACTGTATAGTTACTATGTAGACATTCATATGCATCTAGTAAAAAGCTATTATTTTGACATTATATGTGTAATTTAATAAATAAAACGATTACCTACATCGATCACTAATAAAAAATATAATGTACAGTCTATTCGCGGTAAGAAAATAGTGAGTCAACGTTGTCCGCACACTGACTCTGACATTGATCAATCAGCATAAAATCACGCCTGTAATCCCAGAAGGGTTAGGCAGAGGTGTACCCATAAGTACACCTACATTTCGCCAGTTATGTTTTTTAAGCCCCATATGGCGAGCCTATTGCCATCAACCGTGCAAGAATCCAGACTTCGAATCTGCTACTGAGAAATTCCGGATGGAAAAATCCAATAACACTTTGTCCGACCTGAGAATTGAACTCAGGACGTCATGCTCAGGAGTCGCAGTTTGCGGCCACATTACCAAAAAGGCATCCAAATTAATCAATCGTATTGATGATTCACTATTTTCTTAAAGTGAATAGACTACAATAAACTAAGCGTGAGGTTGTGACTATTTCAATTAATATGCATTCTCTAAAAAAAATCTCGTGGAAAACATCTTGAGGAAACTTGGACTTATACCATCCTATTACTGACTCACTCAAACCATGTCAGAGGCCCTTGAGGTGGTTTAGAAACTCTGACACTAGGGTGTGTGGGGTCATAAGAACTTACTGTCAACACGATAAAGAAAAAGTGTTACTTACCCGGAGTAAATACAATATTCTTTTCAGTTTTGTTTTCACGTTCAACATTACCAGGGTCAGATGCGTTACATTTAGCAGCTTTTTTCGTTGGTAAGGCAGAGTCGGAATTTATCATCAATAAGTAAGTGTACACCGTCACAAAGATCAAGAAAATGCAGTAGAACAGAAGATTGGCCAGGTGAAAGTATTTTCCGTAGCTATGCCATTTCATTTGGAGATACTTCTGGCTTAGTGGATGGGCCAGGAGTTCAACTCTGCCGTGTGCGACCATGGCCTGTAAATATTTAAATAAAGAATTAGTTTTGAGCTTCATTTCAAATGTATGATGACGAAGCTTCCATGATTTAAAGTAATTGCATCGTTTTTATTAAAATTGACTTTTTTTTTTTCTAGTAGCCCTCTTTTTGGATTAAATATGGCACCTCTTTTTTGTTGTACGAAAAATTAATGTAACAATTTATCAAGCGCGCATAAGCTGCTGTGATTAGTTGATTGAATTTTCTGTAAAAGGGTATTTGACACCAAATTCCAAGACACAACTTCCCTATACAAACACTTTATACCTGTAATTAAGATTCATTTTCAATTAACTGTGAGAATAGATTTTTAATTAAAAAGCTAGTCAATTGAATTGACGATAAAGTGACGTCACAGATTTCTGTTGCCATACAAAATAAACGAGGAATTAATCGTGTTTTTACAGCTTATAAAAATAGTGTTCATTGATTGGCGGTGTCCAATAATAAGAACAGCTTACGTGAACCTGATAATTTGTCACATATATTTTTGGTTTTAGATACTGAGGGTTATACTCTCTTACTTTATAAAACTTAATTCAGAGTTAGCTGATAACACAAGGTTAAATTACAAATCATGCACGACTTTTTGTCATTAAACCTAATATTACCTACTAATGTTGAGTTACATTTATGGCGCAAGTAAACCGCAGTGGAGGCATCTCTGCCTAACACTTCGGGGATTACAGGCATGATGTTAGACTATAACCTTAGTTCATCGAAGCTTCATCACAGGAAGGTTCTTCAAAAATACGTGCTACTGTTATTGCGGTGAATTTTATATCTATTTACAAACACAATAAGAAAACAAGCAAAATTAATACAAAAAACCTCCACCGAAACAAATAGTGTTGGTTAGTGACAGCGACGCGTGTTGCTGTGTATTCGAGGAAATGCCAGGAATTTGATGCTTTGTTTTGCTATTGATAACGACACATCTTCAAATTAAAGGATAACAACATAAAAGCGGTGCGGCACGGTGCCGCAACACAACTCGGCAGGGATTACTCGGACTGCTACCGTAGCGTAAAGTGAACACTTTTCCTACGAACATTAACGTGTGTGACGTCACTACACTGAAATGCCATACGCGATGCACATCGCATTTTTTTTAGATTCCTTTATTAGCGGTGCGGCACCGCATCGCTTTTATGTGTGTCGACATAGTACTTCTAAGCTATAGTGGTGACCTCAATGTATATGAATAAGGAACTTATACCTATAAATGGTAGCGGAATGATTTGATTATATGTGAATAAGTAGAAAAAATAACTGAGTAGGTACTATTTCCTTTTTCTTCTTATAATATTTTTTTTTCTAACCCTTATCATTATTTGGTTTGATTAATAAATAAATAAACATGCAGGTTTTCATACTTTGTAATGTACTCACTACTGATAAGTATTTTTATAAAATAGTTACCAAACTATTCTTTGTAATTATTTCAGTTTCTAACAAATGATTTCAGTGTGACGTTTTTAATTTCGTTGAAATAAAATCAATTCGAGGTGGATTCTTGAGCTTTGTTCATGAAATGTTGACTTTCACACATAAACTTTAAATGAAGACATCAGCAATTTTTCTTCTTATTTTTGATAATATTTAGCGAGTCACTTTTTAATTTAAGAATTACTAAGGTAAATAGAGTTGAGAATAGCAACCACCGCGTAATCAGCGCTATGGTTTTATTACTGCGCGCGTTTTATAAGGTCGGGTTGACGTTAAAACATGCCGATGAAGTAAATGGTCATGCCGTCTTTCCAACCGTGAGAAAAGTCGACTGGGCATAAATCCGGTCGGCTTTAAAATTACATAATATCAAGTTATCAATGTCTGCTTGATAAATTTTAAGGTACATAACGGCCGCTTCCGTTTTATTTATATTTATTTTCCCCTAAGTCAATCTTAAGCGCTGATAATGAATTGATAATGAAAATTGATGATTTAAAGCTCCAAAATCCTGGCATATAGGTGTATACAAGCTAGGCACCACTCTGCAAAGAGTATTGACTCACGTTGATAACACACAACGGTTCTGGCCGATACTTGGGGTCATTTAGGGCCAGTCTTAATGCGTCGACTTCAAGCTTCGACCGTTGGTAGAATTTGAAAGAATACTTAATCTGCGATGCAGCAAATGAAAGAAAAAAATGTATAGAAATGCTTGATTATTATATTAAAACTTACATTTAGAGCGGGTAAAGGTATGTTCTGGGATTTAGGCACGTTCTCCGATTTCCGACGAACGTTATTGCCATCTTCCAACTTTAGTTGAGGACACAGGGCATCGAAGCTATATTTTATCTAAATAGGTTTTGAAAATGTTAGATTGGTTGAAAATTTGAAAAAAATCTAATGCTATCTGTCAACAACTTTTAACAGTTTATAATTCTTACCTCTAAGACGTAAGATCAAACCTAATTTAAAGACAGAAAAAATAACTAATTTAACCTTTTTTTAAAATACTTAAGGTATTTTAAAAATACCCAAAAATTAAAAATCATTTATGACTTGTCCTCAATATTTGAGTTGTAATTTATATTATTATCTTTGTAGATTCTTAGATTGTATAATTCTTTATGACTTCTTATTATGACTTCTTTACAAAAGTAAGGTAATCTTAATGAAACTTTTTAATGGTAAAACCCCATTTTTTCACCAACTGTCATCGGAGAGACATCTTCTGCTAGGGCAATATTCCTAGCATTCTGTCTCAATAATCCATTATCTTGTTTTGTAATTTCTAATCATCATTTAGCCTTTTCTTAGGTCAAAGAATCAGCATTGCCATACAAAATAATAATGCTGCTAGCTTTTTGGGCACTTGTTCCATGGAAAACTTTATGTTGCCCTTTAATAAATTCGTTTAAGTACATTAAAATATTAATAGTAATATACTGATAAAGTATATATTTAATTTCGATTTAAAATTGTTAAATAAAGAATAATATTTCAATACTGTATGTATCACAAACCTTCCCAAAATTAAAGAATTATTCAATCTGTAAACTAGGACCAAAATGGAAAAAAAAATGATTAAAATCCAGTTATTAATGGTATAGTATTTCAAACTTACGTAAAAGCTCTTAGAGTCTTTCTTGCAGTTGGCTTTAGTAATGCATTTGTCCTGCACAGCTTCGAAGACTCGAGGCATGTAAGCGATAAGAGCCAGAGTCACGCATGGATGACGATCAGAACGAAGCGCCATCACCTCCTTGGCCCTGTAACATAATGATTATAAAGATAAAATAGGAAATGACTGGTTAGTTTTAAATTACTCTATATAAACAAAAAACAAAGAAAATAAGTTCTCCAGAATCGAATTGAATGGGCTGGTCCCAAGGGGACGTCCTTTCTCCACTCCTATGGAATTTTGTCAAGGACAGCCTCATCAGACGTCCTAATGATAAAGGCTATTTCACCGTGGCTGGACTATGCGAATGATATCACCATACCATTTATATGTGCTATTTATTAGCACATATAAATTCAGACAATGCAACTTTATGCGACATACTTGAAAAAAGTTAAGGTTTAGTGTAATGAATACCAACTAACAGTAAACCCCACAAAAACCGAATTAATTCTCTTTACCAAAAAAATGGACGCTGGCAATACAACAGTCACCACAATTCTTCGGTACAAAATATATTAATCCCATCAACTAAAACTGAACGGTGTGAGGGTTGCAAGGGTCCACTGGGGTCTCCACGTAGATAAATCCGCTGCATAAATCTTCAGTGGAGTCCATCGTTCGATGAGCAGCGGGAGCGTAATCGCCATCCGCGAACAAAGTCGGGGTGCAAAAGAAGTTGAACGCACCGAAGAGTTTCTCGCAGAAACTGTGTCGTGTCTATCGCACTGTGCCCCTGAACACATCCCTGGTACTGTCTACGATACTCCCTCTCGACCTCCGAATAAAAGAGGCAGCTTTGCTACATGAAGCCAAGAAGAGGGAGCCCCATCTTAAGCTTGGAGACCGGGAGATCAAGCGAATAGCATCACAACTGCTACGCCTAGTAGACGAGGAACAATATAGCGACCACCTCGATTATGCGGTGCGAACATTCACAGACGAATAAGAAAGCGATCGTTACAAAACTTACGCGATTGATCATCAGGTGTAAAAGGTACCGGACTCACAAACGCTGAAGAGTGACGGCTGGTTTTCATAGCATTGTTAAAAACCAAGGCACTGCAAGACACTTTCTGTGGCAAAACTTCAGCCAGACGCTTAGGCCGCAAGAAACGCCATTATGCAGTGTAGCGAGTGGCCAGTATAGGTACTATTGTAATCTTTGGCGAGTGGTTAAAACTACATAATTGACAAATGACAGCCATGTTTTCATCAAGTTGACATAATTCGCTCTGAGTGGCGTTTAACTAAAATGACGATCACCTGTATTTCCTTAAATCATGAACATCTTACTTTTAATATTAAAAAATAAAGTATTTTGAAGACTTGAAACCTACAGGACCTTACAGTATTAAAATAACTGTTCTAATAATTCTTAGTTACTGTTATCATGCCTGTTATCAATAGTTAACAGAATCCATTTTTAATAAAGGCAATAGGGTTATTTACAAACTAGTTACATAAAAAGAAAAAGTTCGTACCGGTGTTCATGTGTAACCATAGCGAGAGCCGCTTCAGGAAACTTGTAATAAATGGCGTAGTCAATGGCACTCATGTCCAGGTTGTTGTAGCTGAGGCGGCAGCCCATGGATAAGAGAAGGGCAATAGAGTTGGGTTTGTTCTCCATCGTAGCCAGGTGCAGTGGTGTATTCTGAAATATAGAATAAAATCAAATTAATAGAAAATTCGAACTACCTACGGTGAGACTTAAGTTGTGGAAGGAACGACATCCACCACCACCCAATTTCGTTCAACCGCAGGAACACTTGCCACTCGGTTGTGATTTGCAGTGGCCTTTATGAAAAGCGCTCAATAGACTACGCGCCCAAGTAGGCCGCTGCAAACATAACCTAGCAAAATGGGGGATTATAGATCCCACCAATACCCAGTGCGAGTGCGGTGCTCCTGATCAAACGATGGCCCACTTACTGCATTGCCCAAAATGTCCCTACACCTGTACTTTAGAGGACGTTAATAATGCTACTGATGCCGCGATAAACGTGGCCACCTACTGGGCACAAAAACTATAAAAAAGGGGATTGTCTTTAATCATCGACTCGAAAAGAAGAAGAATAGAAAATAATGGTTTGATAGTGGCTATACTGGCTTGACAGGTTACCAGTGGTAAGGTAATAGTAATCTGAGAAGTGGAGTATATAGGTACTAGACTTCTTTGGTCTACTACCTAGCCTATTTTAGTACCTATATACGGTGAGTGCCCTGCATTACGTGACCCTTTTTAGGAAGTAGTAGAGGCGTCAATGTACCAATGGCGCCGGGCGGAGCTGGAACGTAGTGAACTACCGATACTTCGGGAGTTCGAGGCACAGCGGGCCGAGTTCCGCCGGACCCTAGTATGCCAATGGAGGGAGCGACTTGCGCAACCCAGATGGGGGCACGCCACAGTAGTGGCGGTAAGACCCGTAATGGACGAGTGGCTGGAGAGGCAGCATGGCGCCCTCAGCTTCCGGCTGACGCAGGTACTGACTGGACATGGTTGTTTCGGGAAGTACCTGTGGCGGATAGGCCGGGAGCGGACGCCCCGTTGCCATCATTGTGTTGACTGCTCCGAGGACACGGCGCAGCATACGTTGGAAGAGTGCCCAGCGTGGGAGCGGCAACGCCGTGGCCTCGTTGAAGCACTTGGTGCGGGTGATCTCGCGCTTCCGGCCGTGATTCAATCCATGGTTGGAAGCACGGACGCGTGGGATGCCGTCGCCTCTTTTTGCGAGGAGGTAATGCATACAAAGGAGGCGGCGGAGAGGGAGAGGGAGCGAACCTCTCTCTCCGCCCGCATCAGAAGGGCAGCAGGGCGCAGGAGGGCGCTCAACGATCTCCGGCCACCGTGAGGAGGGGCCTGCGAGCGGCAAACTTGGGGCAGTTTGTCGCTTGACCAGTCATAGGCCTGTGATGGTGGCGCGCAGTGTCCCGTGCGCGCCTCTTTAGTGGAATGTGCGGTCGCAGGATAGGCCGCACATGGTGAAGGGGATCGCCAATGGCGGTCCAATACCAGTCGGGGGCGCGGATCATGCGTAATGCGAATACCGGGCTTCCGACTTATGGTAACAGGAGGAACCGTGGGGTTTTAGTCGGTAAAGTCCGGCATACCCCTCCGTTATCCCCAAACGGAGGGAATCCATGAGGATTTCCCCACGAAAAAAAAATAAAAAAAGGAAGTAGTAGAGAGAAATTTTAAAATAACAATGCAGGATTCTTCTCCACAAATTTTCTCTAAAAATTGGCTTCGTTGCACTGGACGAACGAAGAACGTGCCCTTCGCAACTAATGCACTTCTCATCAGAATAGAGAAGAAGATTTTTGCTGTTTATGTTGATTTAAGGTAGCCTTTCGAACTGAGCGTCACAAACGCAGCGTCTATAGCGTCACCAACACCGCACTACAACAGCGGCACTGTGACGTCACTGACGCCGCGACAGTGACGCTGCGCTCGAATGACGTTCCCTAGAATTTCATACATTTGCATAGAACATCTATCTGTCGCACTGTCGCGGCGTCACAGCCGCGGCGCCAATGACGCCATAGACGCTCAGTTCGAAAGGCTACCTTTATTGTGTAAATAGAACACAAAAACTGCAAACCTGTATGTATTTTTTTTTATTACTAATTACTTCCCTTATAAAATTTCCATTGTACATATAATTTTTGTTTCCTGCATAAGAAGTTCCTGATATTTTCTTGTCTAATTAAATTGTATAAAAAAGCGAAAGACTTGGCAAGCAAAGAACGTTGTGTTTTATCAAATAACGTGAGTCAACACTCTTTGCAGAGTGGTGTGTAGTGGTGTCATTTGGCTCCCTTCATGATGGTTGAGCTAGGTGGTGCTGATCCATGCGTAATACTCGTGAACGAGTTCTGTCAGTTGGTATTGAATTTGTTCATGTCTTAACTGTTATGGCTTACATCTTTATATTTATAATTTTCTATTACTGTTTTATATTCATCTTCATTGTTTTCACATGTAGAATCAACAAGAATAATGTAAGCAACTAGCTTCAACTTTCGTGCTAACTGAACAATTCCTTGTCAATTCAAAAGTGCCTGTAAATGGTCTAATTTAAATAAATATTTTGACTTTGTCTTTGATTGTGTTTCGACGCTTGTCTCACAAAATTAGTTTCGTCTTGGTTTTGTGAATTCTTTTCTGTCCGAGGCCGAAAATCTTAAATTGGCTTTGACTAAGACTTGAATCAGACCTGAGGATTGAATAGTTTAACTTAGGTGCGCCCTAATGATAGATAAATGTGATAACAATGGTGTACATACCCCATCCTTGTCGGACTGGTCCAGGAGATGGGAGTGAACGGAATGCAGCAGTTCAATAGTCTGTGTATACCCAGACATAGCGGCCAGATGCAGTGGGTTGCGTCCATTGTGGTCTCTGTGCAGCAACGCTCCACGGTTCAGGAGTAAATGCACGACCCTGGTGTGGCCTTCACGAGAGGCGATGTGGAGAGGAGTCAGGCCCTCCCCGTCACTCTCGTTGATGATGAATGTGCCTTTATCGGAGTCAAGCAGCTGGCAAGCAGTATGGTAGCGACCGTATCTGAAATCAGCCAGGCAGTACTAGTTAGTGTAACTGATCTGAAAAACCCTATGGAGTGTACACAAGACTAAAATATTGTGCTATCGAGATTTTTTGCTTATGCTGACTACAGAAAGGAAAACGCCTTTGTAACAGACAGACGGAAAGTGATTTTAAGGGGAAAAGTGATCTTGGGAAGAGGGCCAAATAGAGGATGAAAGTTTACGTGGGAAATTTGTTACTTTTTTGAGTCAGAAACATGACAATTGGTAGTTAGGTTTTGGTGAAACAAAACAAAAAGTGTAATTCAGTTTTTTTTGGAAGTTCACTTCCAAGGGGGTAGAATAGGGGATGGATAGTAACATCGGAAATCCGTTATATTGGAAGTTTGAAACTTGAAAATTGGTATTAACTTTTTGGTTATAAAGGGACATCACTGACATTTGCAACGAACGAACGATTGTTCGTGCTTTTTCTGTATGAGAAGAGGGCTTTGCCTAACATTAGTGATACGATTGGTTAATATTATCATTAATTAATTTAAGGTAAACATCACGTACCTCGCAGCAAAGTGCAGTGGACTCTCATTATTATTATTCTTCAAGTTGATGCAAGCACCAAGTCTAATGAGGTTCTCCAGAGACCTTATGTGTCCTTCACGACTGGCGTAGTGGAGAGGTGAGCAGCCAGCGCTGTCTTTCTCGTTCAGAAGCTGCGCGAGGCTCTTGTCACAGCGGTTCTGTAATGTTAACTGTTTAGTGCAACATAGGGTCATGAAATTGGATTATAAAGGGTAATTATTAACAACAATTACAGCATCACAATAATTAATGACGTAAATTATTTTTGTTATAATTATGTTAAGCATTAAATTCATGTTAAAGTGATTCTTATCCTTAACGTTTGTCGAAGGTATCAGTGAAAAGTAATGGGGATGCCTACGGCACAGTGCGACTACTACTTAGGGGCGTGCTGTACACTATAATATATAAAGCAAATATCTAATTGTATAAGTAATTTAATTAGTGAATTAATATCGTGCAAGTTCCTAAAACAAGGTAAGTAGTAGTAGTAGTAGTTGTAAGTGATACTCTAAAAACCCAGACTACGATAAATCCTAAGATTTTCCAGTAAAACCCAAGATTTGCCACCACGTTTTATGGTCATCGTTTATTTCGATCTTTTACCTCCATTCACTTGGTAAATCTTAGGATTTGCCTTAAAGACGCCGAAAATGTTGAAATAAACATGTCAGAACTGGAGCATGAATATCGAAATAGCGCTTGTTGTCATTTATATGTTACTGTAAAAGCCTGACGGAGGCCCGGTCTACGGAGCCCTTGCACGGTGCTCCTATTTCTGGCGGGGTCTTTCAGACCCTGCAGTGAGGCAGCGCTGGGATTTTTAGATCACAGAGTTTTAAATCACCAAGTGAAAATTTGTTAATACAGTGTACATACTGCACATAAAAGCCACAACATAAATCTATAATTTGTATTTACAAATAAAGGATAAAAGGTACGAAAGTTAGTTATTAGTTAAAAAATTGGACTACTTTGTACAAAGTTAGGGGTAAACATAAAAAAAATATAAACATGTCAACTTAACTTCCTCCATAATGTCGGTGTATATAAACTATAGTTACGCGATTCAATTAAGATGTATTTTTTTTTATTGATTTAATTGATTGATACGTAAATAAATGATATTGACTCGTTTACGTAATTTTATTTAAGGCTTTTTTTTCAACAATCTTTTTATAATATTGTCGATAATAATTCAATTAACAGTTCGAAATCGTACGTAGGCTATCATGACAGCTTATCAATTCATTTTTCGATATTGAATACTGAAACTCGTATCTTCTGAAAATTTAATATACTTACTATTCAGGAAATATTTTTAAAGTAAACTAATCCATTTACGAAAATTATTTACATAAAAATTCATTAGGTATTTTAAAACCATCGAAAGAATTTTTCGGTGGGCCTGACTATTATGACTGACTTACAGGTTTTACTTACAGGCATAATTGTACCTGTAAACTAAGTTAATATTAAACTTTAGTTTGTAGTAAAAAAAAAACAAGTTGGTATAAAATCTGAAAAATTAAAAATAAATAAATACATGTTGTCTTAGAATGAATTATGCGCCAGTATTACGCAAACACAATGGGTGTGTTTTCCCGCAGTCAACGGAATCATGGTCTACGAAATTGGCTTTTCAAAATTCATTGTTTTCTACAAATTATTTGGATTATAACTATGTGCTCCTTGTTACTACATACGCGTTGTTTTTTCACCCGTATTAAGTTACGTCTTTGGTTACTGCTTTACTCCCTTGGATCGTAGCGTGATGTTATATAGCATTTACTATTGCTCATGAATTTGGTTATCATATACAAAATACAAAAAGATTTTTTCAAATCCAATTTCGATTTTTTTGTAGCTTTAGCAAAAAGCGCGTTTAAATAAACATGTCAGTATAGATATTCGAAATTCAAATAAACACAATAATTATGTACGTCCAGAAACTGCAATTAAGCATAATTATTGTTTAGGTGGATTTAATTTAAATGCAATTCTGATTCTTCCCCATAATCGGTTGAGCTTAATGATGCAGCGTTATTTAATATTCGTAGCAATTAGAAAAGAAAGTGCACACAACGAATTTCACGTTAATTTGAAGAACAGAGTAAGAGTAAATCAAGTTACTTGGCCATTACTGTTGGTTAAGCTTAGCTTGTTCTTTTATGTACTCGTATGTTGCAATTTTAAGTTTATCCCTCAATTTTAATGAGTACCGTCTGCATATCCAAACATGTTCTCACGTCTAATGAGACTTTCTCGGCAGCGTGCTCATTATAAAATGAAATTCAATTATATAACATTTTGTAAATAAGATAAGAGCATAGTATAGTTTTTAGTTAGTTAATTTCCCTATCGTATTTAGGATGACTGGTAATTAAAGACCGATACTTATTTACATAATTGTACTTAAACAAACAACTTTTCCAAAGAAACGATTTTTTTAATTATTTGCAAATGACCTTGAACCTTAACCTTAATCCTTGACCTTAATCACCCCAATAGAATATTAAGAAAAAAATACCATACAATCAGCTGTAATTTAATTTAGTTACTGATCCCTTTTTATAAACGAAACTATTAAAGTTATACCATGATTCTTTTTCCCATTAAACTATCAACCGTACTGAACGCACGCGTGCTCACCTTTAGGGAGATTTGGGGACAAAAACAATGAATATTAAAAAAAAAACTTTTGATAAAGTTGCTTGTTATCATGGGTACAATCACGTGTTTGAGTATCGGTCAGTAATTACCAGATTCCCTATTTAATATTCCAATGCATTAAATTAAACAAATACAATCAAGTAAAAAATTGAAAATAATTACCTTGCAAGTAGCCGCGAACTCCTCAAGTCTGCCGCCGTTCATCACGACGAGATGGAGAACGTTCCTGGAGTTGATGTCTTTCAACTCGATGTCGGCGCCAAGTCGAATCTGAAAAAGTTTTGTGATTCATATTAAACATGGCACGTCTACAACGTAAACCCATTTTTATTTCAGTGAACAAAAGGGCATTATAATTTTAGTTAATTGGGGCTAGTTATTAACTAAAGACATTTGCTGTTCTGAACCAAGAATAATACTAACATTATCAGATTTATACGAAAATGACATGAATTAAGACTATAATATAATGCTTAATTGCGTAAAAGTTATCAGATTTATACGAAAATGTCATGAATTAAAATTATAATGTTATGTAATATTTTTATCAATGTGACTTAGTTTTATGGACAGTGTGCGTAGTTACTAACAGTTCTGTAATAGCTTTTTTACTCAAGTTGAAACTTGAGAACTAAAGCATCCATTATTAAAAACACTAGACTATAAAAGAGGTATAAATAAAATCGAACAAGTATATATTTGAGGCATAGTGTACCTATATTAAGTAGTAAGTAAGTTGCCAAGAATCAATTTAATTTTGATTTTACATCAATTACGTACCTATATCTTTCAATGTTCTGCGTACCTACAGTGGCTGACTACGTATGTCATTATTAATTCTCATCAGGCTTAATTTTTTTAAGTCTTTTCTGATGCACATATAGTAAGTAGTCTAAAAGTTTGTTAATATTATCTTTGTATTTTACAGGCAATATTTTATAATTACGCTCGACAAATATTTGGTCATAAATTCTAATTAAAACTCGACCCACATCAACTTTTAGGGGAAAAGACATGCTTCCAGTCTATCTTCGCAGATTCAATATAAACAATGTACACTGTACGTGTCTAGCATTAAAACATTAGGGTGTGCGCAGACAACCGGGTGTTTACAAGCGTAACCATATTTAATCGTAATCCAAAACGTGTTAACTTGAAATGTATCTTACACAACAACGACTCCTAATCAATTTTCGATTATTTATGATATCACCTGATACCGACAAAATACGTTATTTCCACATCTTTTTGTTATACTGATAGTTAGACTGCAACACAAATGACGATTTCGAGAACCTCGGTTTCACCAACAAAAAAATATTAAGACAAATAGTCACGCGTGCTTAAGTTCCTGCAAGTGGTTGACCGAATTATCCAATCACTGCAGCTTACATAGGTTTGACAATTGATCACATAAATTTTTCGTTCCAGAAACCAGGGTAGAATCTGTCATAAATATAGATTTATATTATGAAGAGCCCAACTAAGTAAATGTTTAACAGTGGACAGTCTTCTAACGTCCTAACATAACATACGACTGGTCGATACAAGGCGCTTCCCATGTCACATGAATAATAGTACCAATTTGTCGTCTGTCACGAGCACTGCTATGTAGACGACACTTTATCGAAGATAAAGTGGTCAAGAGTTACGACAATTCTGAGCGTCGAGACATTTGCAAATGTCCATATTTTAGTAGTACTTTTATGTCACAATTCATTGCCAATGAATATTCAATACGACAAAATTATGTCGAAAATAAAGAGTACATTTTGGGAATCCTCAGAATATGTTTATACGGGCCCCATTTTGATGAGCAACTTTGTGTAATATAAGCATAAAAAGTCCAATTAAAAGTTAGTGGGCTGCATCGTGTTAGAATTAAGAGACTATAACTTGGTTTATTGATTCTTAGACAACTCAAAGTGGCGTCTGCGTTGAAAATTACGAATTTGTGTGAATTTCGAAGTAAAGTATGTATCAACTTTTGTTATAATTTAATACTGGTATAACTTGACTTGACAGCTGATCTAGTAATATCTGCATCTTTGATAATATAATCTTACCAGGGTCTGCACAGTCCTCCAACCAGCTCTCGATGCTGCCAGCAGCAATGGCGACCTGCGTTCCTTGTCCAGAGGGTTGATGTCGGAGCCCTCGGTTATAAGATAGTTCACGATGTCTGGGTGGTCGAACATTGCAGCACAATGGACAGGAGTCATCTTCTGAACGTCACACGACGTCAGGCAGGCGAGCTTCTCCGTCGGCTGCATCGTAAACATCAGTTTGACGATCTCAAGGGCACCCTGGAAATTTTGTCCAATAAATGAGAAAATGTACTCAAAAACACCTTGGGATTGGTTATTTCGTATGAAAAACATACCTGAGCGCAAGCCAGGTGGACTGGTGTAGACAAATCGTACTGCTGCGTTGAAATCTTCGCTCCAGATTTAAGACAAAGCTCAACCGCTTTGATGTCACCTCCGTGTACAGCCGAGTGCAGCGGCACATTTCCCTCGTTGTCATATAAGGATATCATTGAATCTCTGGAACAGCCCTTAGATTCGCCCCATTGGAGAAACACCTCCATGGTTCTGGATGAGGCGTTCTTAGCTGCCTCGTGAATTGGGTAGTAACCGTTGTTGCAAGCTCTCTTGAGTTCAGCGCCTAAGTCTGTGATCTGTGTCGATTTAAACTAGCATAAATATAGAAATGCTTTGGTAAAACTGAAAGATTTGAGAAAATTTAAGAGAGAATTTCTTTACAAAAAATTTGGTTTTGTTATTACTCTTTCCACTAGCAAGCAGAATGTCGCCACTTTTTTTTGACAACTTCATTTCAGCTTTTATTAAACATCGTGATTTTGTAAAAGCTTTTTGTGTTGAAATGGCGCGCTCATTAACATAAATGGTATTTGGCAAGTTCTCAACAAAATATTTGTTATTTACTTTAGAACTGTACATAATGTATACGTTACCAATATTTTGGCGCAGATATCATGGTCGTGTATGGCAGCGAAGTGGAGCGCAGTGCGGCCGTGCTCGCCTCCAAGCTCCACGTTAAATTGGTCCTTATACTTCGCAAAAGTTTGGAGTACCGAGACCTAGGGAAGGGAATATTTAATTATAAATAGGATTTAGCAGCAGAGTCTGGAGACCAACCCCCATCTATTAAAACAGTAATATTTTAATATTACTTTGTGCGCTGTTAGATTTCGAAAATCCGACAACAGAAATAACAAAGTACTGTTAAAATTGCGCTGTTTTAAGTTGCGGTAGGCCCCCTGGATCCCTGGCCCTCATACCATTATAATTTATAAAGTACATGGTACAAAATAGCATAACCAATTGTCTAATATTTAGCAACTCTACGGAGTAGAAAGGACATGATAACGAAAACTTTTATCATGAATTCCGTATACATGATTTTAGATGCCCAAGGTCAACATTTTTCGTCGGTTATAAAAAAAACAGCTGTTTCATACGTAGTAAGTATATGGCACTTAATAGTACCTAAACTTAGCATAAATCTTGTTACTGAAAGGAAGCTGTCGTGACGTAATCAGCTTGCCATAAAAGTAAACTTACCCTGTTCAACTCGGTGGCCAGATGAAGCGCCCCTTGGCTCTTGTCATTCAAAATGCTGGTATCGACACGACTGAAACATAATAAATGAAAACTAAGATATCTGTATCGGTTTTTCCGATCGAGTAGAGAAGTTTATCATAAATACCGTAGGTAACATCGAATCGTCGAGCGAGATATTAATTTTGAAAATTGTACATTTTATCGATAACCCGTAAACTCAAAAAGTTGCAAAGTTATTTAATTATTATCAGCTACTGTGGCTACTTTAAAGGCTGGGGGTCCACACTACGTTAAATTGACTGAGTTTTCCTATTATATTTTAATAGGAACGTTCTCGTAACGACAGTAAAATAATTTCCCTATACAAGAAAGCCAACCTTTCCATGAATTTAAACCCCATCTGAAATCTACTTAAGTGGTTGGATACAATCTGTAGGGACAGAACTAGTTTGCATCAGGTTACATTAGCAAACAACCTTTACACTATCTAAACACGAGTAAATATTCAAGTTACGAAAGTAACACAAATCGTTAAAAACAGGATTCAATACACTTAGAGTCAAGAAAAGTACATCTATATAAGTTGACAATAAGATTTAAAAATAAATCCATAATATCTGCGTCTAATTAACTGTAGGTACCTGCTACTTTCACTAGTCGGTACTCTAGAGACAGTAGTAACTTCAGCGAAGGTGTAAACAATATGTAAATAACATAGATTTATCGATATGCAACTTGTAAAAGTAAATAAAACACGACTACGTTGCTGCACGTTGCTCCGATCAACTGCGACTTGAGCCTTGATAGGAAAATTGGACATTTATTATTATCACAAAATGGATCCCTCTACGACAATGTATTGCTGGAAGAGTTTTTATAAACGTTCTAAGAATAAAGATAAAAGGCCTTGGGGTGTTGTAATACTATAACCGATAAACTACGAATTGGAAATACACAACACATAATAATTGGAGGTCTACAAGACAGTCGGGTTGCGGAAGAATGCTCAGACACCCGAACCCAGGTCAATGGTAGTTGCCGAGCCCGTCATACCCCTCCGCCTTCCCCAAGGAGTCAGTCCATGAGGAGTAACTCAGAAAATATAGAAAAAGGTGTACAGTGTTCCAGTATTGAATATGTGGAAACTCCCCTGGCAGCTTCACCTATCGTGACCAAGAGAGTAGAGGTGGCATCACATTTGAATAGTTTCTGACAGCATGGTCGTCGTACAAGCATTAAACAGCAACAAACCTCTGGGCTAAATATACGAGTGTGACCAAAACATACACCAGGTGGGGAATCTCAATAATATTACCATACAATTGACTTGAAGATACATCCGTTCATGAAACAGAAGTTTAGATGGAATGTTAATTAAGTAGACTCCAGCAGCACGTGAAAGATTTATACGACTTGAATCCCTCAGATTGTAGTGCAAATAGTCTCCATGTTGAAAATCCGAACGATATTAATTAAGAAGTCAATTTCAAAAAGTGTGTTTATCTTTTAAGCAAGTTTCATTAATAAACCCGATGTTATTTCTTCCGCAAATAAAAATGCATCCAATTTATTTATCCAGAGAGCTACATGTTGAAAAACACATTAAAATTACGTCATCGTTACTGATGTTCACGTGTGGGGTCAAGTTCAATTTATTTTAGTTTTTATTTTGCTCGCCATCCAATTTGCCTATAATGAAGTTCTCAACCAGCAGACGTGGCTTGTCAGTTCCAGTATTATAAACCTCGAGGGTGACCAGTTTTTATGTCAGATTCCCGCGCGTTGTGTAATTTTCATATTTTAACTAATCTGTCCACAATTTACATTTTGAGAGAGCACATATAATATTATGTTTGTTTACGTGCATATGATACTTTTTCCTAAAATTTTGGACTAAGTCTGAAATATCAAATGTAAAGACTGACAAAGTTTTTTTTTTAAAGAAAAAATACTATTTTTATCACTATCCAGTACCGGGGAAATGAAACTTATAAACTGTAGTAGCAGTATATCATAAAAGTAGCTACCCCTCTAAGTAGCCATTCAGAAAACGTGATGTTTCTAAAAGTTCAGCCTACAGCTTGTAGTATGTACTTCAAACGTTATTGTCAACATCGATTTGCAAATGGCGTTTTATAAGGTTCTCAGAAACTTTTTCAATGCGTAAATAACTATTTTTATGATGAAAAATATCCCCAAAGGTGAAGAAGACTACCAAGTGTTGCGCAACATTGAGCACGTGTAAGCAACAATGCATCATAAATAAATTGAATAGAGTCTATTCTACCGTTACATTGAGAAATTTCAATTTTCAAATCTTTATTGTCATTTTTGTACAATACGATACGTCTACGAAATATTTTCTATTAAAAATGAATACAAACTAACTGACGTGTAAAATAGTGTTAATGTGACTGTGTGAAATGATGTTTGAAATATTTAAATACTTACTGCTGCAGCAAGAACTCAAGGGCATCCAAGGCGACGTTTTCCACAGCCACGTGAAGCGGGGTGTTGCCAAAATTATCTTTAGCATTTAAATCTGAAATTAATAATTTTATAGATTTTTATTAATACTCCCTCAGAAGGTAATTTTGCAAAAATCTGAGAAAAAGGTAAGTGTTGAAGTCATTTATTAGACCATTACACCTTTCAATTAGATCAATAAAGTACACTTAAATACTTATACATCATTTACAAGAGAAAAATATAATTGAATCTAGCTGCTTCATCCAAAACGTGTGGGTAAGAATATGGAAGAAACTCCATACTTAAAAATAAAATAGTTTTATAATAATTTGTTTAAGTACATTAATTGAAAAGACGTATTTAAGTAGATTAATTGAAGAAGAGGATTATATTCAAGATGTTTCCAAACATATTGAATATAATCCTCTAATTTGTATGCTTGTTTTGTCCTTCGAGTCAGTTCTCTCATTAGTTAGATCCAGGCTACACCTAAATGCGACAGCCACCGAGATTGGCACCGAGACTCCTTCATCTGTCCGTCAAAGTGTAATTGTGTTCCAACACAACTACCATTCTACCAACTACTACATACCTACTACTTCTTGCCAAGTTCCCTCTACTATAAAAAGGGCATCTAAACAAAAAAGGGCAAACCATCCTTGATCTACTTTGCCTACATACTCCCAGTAATAATTCATCTCTGTGGTAGTAATTAAGCGCAGTGTCCTATCGTTATTGGAAAAGTTATGCCACAACTGACACAGATCGCTTTTGGCCTAAAAAACTTCTGATGCCTAGGCGTATTTAATGAATTCCTTTGATTACTCCCAGTTGCTATCTGTAAATGGTGTCCCAGACCTAAGTATTTTTAGATATAGTATAGAACGCGTCTGCAAATAATGAGGTCCTGGAGTAGCGTGGGAAAGAAAATTCTGTTTAAATATTGGGATACACCGACAGAAAGAACTTTAATTAAAAAAAAAAAATACTAGCAGTATAGTGAATCTTATTTAATAAATAATAAATTTAATCAATCTATACCGATTTTACCACATCATGTCCAAGATATCAATAGTAATTTTAGCACGCCTCATTGAAGTTTTGCGAATAGAAGCATGTAGTAAACAAGGTAAACGTACTTGCTTGAATGCTGGGCCCTTACTCAGGTATCATGTACAAAAGGTCATTAAGTACGTCGAGATCTTAATTTATAAATATAGTGTTCATTTTATACGATTTTTAGCAGCCATATTGTGAAAGATCATTGAAATGAGTAATGCTAGAGTTTGAAGTGAAAAATGTCTCAAAGCAATAAAACATTTTTCTCCGTGTATTTTATCACATATTTTTATAAACAACTTTAAAAAATGAATTTTATTTCTACAGGGTGACCCAGCTAAGGACGTCCTTACGAAAAGTTTGGACTCCTCTCTTCTTTGGCTATCCAAACCCCCGTGTATGTTCTAGGATTTTTTTGCGGTTTAGGAGCTAGACGAAATTTTAACATTTTTTAATCATTTTGTAGGTTTTCTCTTTTTGTGTCGTATTTTAGGTATTTTTATTGATAATTAATCCTAAAAGTATGGTCTTTGATCTATAAAAACAAATGTCTGTCTTATTGTCACCCGAAATTACTTAAATTTAGTTCGAAGTAAAAAGAATATCCCAAAAAAAAATTTCAAAAAGTCGTCTAACTCCTAAGCCGCAAAAAATCGTAGAACATACACGGGGGTTTGGATAGCCAAAGAAGAGAGGAGTCCAAAATTTTCGTTTCGACGTCCTTAGCTGGGCCACCTTGTATAATTTTTTAAAGTTTTAGAAATAAAAAATGAACACTTAGCTTGACGAGTGTTCCTTCAAATAACCGGTCATGCTGTCAGTTTCATCAAATGTTTAAAACAGGGTATGGTGTTGTTATATAGCATTGAACAGTTTATAGAAGTTTAGTGAAGGTTTTAAGCGGCAAACACTTACGTGATAATATATATATATATTTTTTATACAGTCATCTTTATTTTCAATGACTAACATTATTCTCCTAATTTTTTATATTTTAACATAATTTTTATACACAACTTTAGAAAATTAAATAACTTTTTTTTTAATTTATAAAAATAGTGTTCCGCCCCCAATGAGGTGGTAAGACCCAGCTACCGAGTAGAGTAAGATACCACCTCGCTATGCATGTCGTGTCCAAGACGACCGTTTTCTGCATCTGACTCTTGACCCAACTGTTGAGCGATAGTTTCTCGAGGTGTGGGTCGAAACAAACATTCCACAAGCTGGTAATCTCGTGAGCGAGATCAAGATGTTTGATTTTTTCTATTGCAGTTTTCACGAGGTTCTCATCATGGGAAATAAATAGTGACATCAAAAATACTGCACGACGCACCGACCGATCGATTACCACTTATTGATTATTAGCAGGAATAAGCTATCAGTGACAATCAATCTGCCCCAGTAGAACGTGATCTGACCGTTATCGAGATCTGGTATATTTGAACTTATTTTAACCATTCAATTCTTAATTTGTAATACTTTTTAAGTACTATGATTCTGTATGCAAATATTGTAAATTTTGATTTTGATTCTTTTCCATAGAAAACTACCTTTTGTAAGGTTCAATTCCTTTGTTTTTGTATATGACGTTTGACTTTGACGAGTTCGGGATGCTATTGATAGTACAGTGCCTCGATTTCTACACATATTTAAGAACAAGTTGTTGATGGGTAATCCTGGCTACTAGGTTGTGTCTATGCAAGTAGTCGCCGTTAGCAAGACGAGATCATCCAGAGGATATTGCTTCATCGAGAAGGTGACAAGCATATGTACACTTTAGTGTAAATTTATAATAAGGATAATAATAATATTTTAATATTATTAATAATAATATTTTAATATTATTATTATCCTTATTATAAATGAACTGACTTCTCCTAAACTGTATGTGATTCACTCCGTACTATATGCCAAAAACAATATTAGGCTAAAACTGACCTCAAAATATTTGCAACTAGCTTTTACCCGCGGCTTCGCCCGCGTTGGTTTAGAATTTGACAATCAATTCGGGCTGTACTCGGCTTGTTGCTCGGCCAGATCCAGAATTATTAAATACCTACGGACCAACAGACTGTGACTCATAAAAGTCGGTCGGCGTCCAGTTTGCATTTCTGCAAGAGAGGTCCTTCTCGCCTGCGTCTGTTCTGGAGTTTCAGTCGCTGTAATGGCTGAGCTTCTTCTCTTAGACGAAGTCGTGTAGTCATGTGTGTTGTGTGTCGTGTGTGAATAGGCGTCTCAGTTGCTCTTACAGCTCTCTGACTTTCGGCTTGTTCCTCCAAAAGCAATTGCGTTTAGAAGGGCGTCTCAGTCAATCTCAGAGAAGCTTGGCGGGCGGACGGTTTAGCTTTCCAGTCTTTCCTGGCCTTAATAAAATGTCTCATCAGCTCTCAAATTTGCTTGTCGCTCCGGTTGTGCTTGCTTTCTTAATGCGGCACGAACGGAAGATTCCGGGGATTGAGCAGTAATTTTTGCTCGGGCTAGCAAAGAGCTTTTGCCTGACTTGGAGCTGTGAGGCAATTTAAAAAAAAAGGAACCTACCTACCGTCATTAAAATACACCGAACATACCTCTAAAGAAAACATAAACAGTACTGAGGGACAAACTTAACTTTGCCGTTGGAAAACTGCTGTCTACACATCTACATCGACATAGGTCACGGTCATAGTTTAGCAACTAACCTCTTCCTTCAGTCAGTCATCGACTAAACGCATTAAACAAAGCAATTTTACTGTTACGACAGTTCTGCTGTGATCCTATGAGGAATTCCGTTCCATATCTCCGAAGTTCATCATCAGATCATGACAGTATTTATATGGGACCAATTCGGAAAAAATAAACAAAAAAAGAATCATCCAAATCAATTCACAATTGGCGGAGCGTGTTATAAGTTCGCCTTAATTCTTCCATGCATCCTCTATGAATGCGTTTACACCTGTCGGTGTCAGTGACGACACAGTGATGACAGTGTCAGTTACGCAGTTTTTCTGTATCCCTGACAACGTATATAAAGTGGGTCCCAGACAAACGCGAAATGTTGTGGCGGCCGCGTCAGTTGCAAATTTTAACAACAGGCCGCGTGTACTGCTTTGTAAAATAACACCAAATATGAAAATTGTAATAGAAATAGTTGAATTTAAATAATAATTTAAATTTAACCCACACTTCTCCATTCCTAAGAGTAATATGCGATGCTAATGATAATATAGGTAGAGATAAACTACTATAACCTCACACCACTCACCACCTCAAGTGTTTAAATAAACGGTTTTTTTTCTACCTTTTTTCTCATCATCTGAGAGGGCTAATGAGTCATGTGAGTAATAAGACAACGTTACGGTTAGCCATATTGACTGACGTCCGATTGTGGCACAAACACCGCGCTAATGACACTTCAGGCCGCCACTGTGACCGCGGTGGTGTGTTTTTACAGCGGTTGGAGCCGCGGCCTGCGGTTAGCCGCAACCGCAGGTCGGTCCGTCTGGTAGCCACTTTATGCAAAATGTCAGTATGCTCTTCAGCGGTTTTGGACATAAAAAATGATTAAGCAAACAACTCCGTACTCCTAGGTTGTATACTTGAAACTGGTCTATCGACAGTCTAGACTCAAAATGTATTAGATGCTTAAGCTTAAAATTTGATCATGATTCGATAGACACGTGGCGCCATCTACTGTCATAAGGACGTTATTGTGATTTCCCTCGGGAACAGTACTTTTTTTCGGGATTAAAAGTACCCTATGTTTGTCCCTGATCACCTGGCAACGTTTATGCTAAATTTCGGGATGATCGGTTTAGTGGCTTAGGCGTAAAGTGGTAGCAAACAAACAAACAAACTTACTTTCGCATTTATAATATTAGTTAGGATATGGTATTTATAAATGAACAGGTGTACGGTGTACAAAATTACATATAATAAGTACTAACAATAATAAGTATTAACAAGGTAAACCGGTCGAGGGCTGACAAAGTTTTAGGGTCGAAAGTCTAGAGTATTATAGACTTTAGGGTTTAATAATTATAGTGCAGAATTCATTGAACAACTTATTTTTAGGGTGATGTATAGTTAGGGTCATAATACAAAGGGCCGTGCTGTCTAGACCTTGATGGTTGCTTTTATTACTAAAATGTAAGTAAATCGGTAGTGGATTCATAGCTAAGATATTTTAAACTTGTGAAAGGTTAAAATAAACATAGGTTTCTGTTAAGCGGGCTTTTTTGTGTTTACATAATACATTTTTCTTTGCAAGGCAGATGTCACTTACATCGCCTACCTAGCCTTTTCCCAAGTATGTCATTTCCAGCTACCAGTCTAATCGAATGCAGCTGAATACCAGTATTTGACATGAAGCCTGCCTTTCTAACGATCATATCCTAGTTGGTAAGCCAAGAAGTATCGAACTTAATGGGATCAAATTACAAAGTATCTGAACAAATCTGACAGCCAGTCTTAACTGGTTTGTAGGTGTTCTTCCGTGAAATAAAATAAAAGTCGTAAATAAATTTAGTACAATAACTGTATGCAAGAATAATATATGCAAGAAACAATTTTTGACAATCACATAAACAAAACAATAACAAAAAAAGGGAAACATTTTTTAACATTTCACCAGCCAGCATTATTTACATGTGTATAAAAACTCCTTTTGTGTGGCGGTGATACCGCTACAGGTTATTAGACTTTCGGGCTTCTGATTACCAGTAATAACAGCTGTTGAAGATCTACAAAGAACAGCCGAGACCAGAAGCTTTACGTACTTTCCGAGGCACGGGGTTGTCAAACGGTTTAACTTAAACCACTAACCTCTCCAAACTCTGTGCTGTTATTGAGAAATTTCTAGTGAAAAACCCAATAACATTTTGCCCCGACCTGGGAATTGAATCAAGAAGCCCACGATTAACAGTCGCGCTTGTAATCACGAGCCGGGGCAAAAATATAATTTATAAAATATTTTCCCTTAACATTCCCTTATAAGTATCTACTTAGTAGACTCATGAAACTTATAAATAGTTACATGATCAGTTCTTATCAAACCCTTTATTATTTAAAAATATAGAAAAAACAGATATACATCTGCAAATTAATGTAGGTATATGTCATGTTCATAACATTTCAGTTAATTACGTAACATCCTAACAAGACATTGTAGAAGCTAATTAACTTGTGTTTACTCCGAACGATAAATAATAATACATTATTCGGTATCAAACCAGACGCAATGTATAAGTACTAATAGAAGTGAATATATTAGAAAAGAGAAAATAAATCATTACCTACTAACTAATACTATAAAAAACAAAGTTTGTATATTTTTTGTTTGTAAGAGGTAATCTTTGGAAGTATACATTCAGTTGTAAACTCTTTTCATGATGTAAAGCTACTTTATTTTAAGTGCTAGTATATGGTAATTTTGATATCCACGCGGACATAGTCATGAGCACAAGCTAGTCCTTTGTAAACAAAGTTCGATTGATCTGTTCACTGTAGGTACCTTCCACATAAATATATATCTAAGTTATAATCTACCTAGCCTTTTCCTGACTATGTAGGAGTCGGCTTCCAGTCCAACCGGACGCAGCTGAATACCAGTGTTTTATATGGAGTGACTCCACAATCAAGTAACTGGGTAATACGATACTCGTTGGTTCTGAGACTAGTTGTCAGGCTTTCGGTCTTCTGACTACTTAACCTGATGGATCAACCCATGCAGCTATTATTACTTAGCCACGAGCACCTCAGAAACGACCACCTTCTAAGTTATAAAACCACTGGTAAAAATAATAAAATCTTGGAATATAATAGAAATGATAAAATGTACAAAAATCATAAAAAAGCCTGTTAGTAAACACAAAATAAATACTTTTATAAAAACGTCCGATTTATCTGTCCCATCCAGGTACCTACCTGTCTATCTTTACGTACTACCTACGCATGTTATGTCTATATAGCTTAGTAAAGATGCTATCGGTAGACAATAATACTATCTGATATCAAACCTATAATGTTCAAAATAAACTATGTAGGTATGTCTAAATATACAGAAATCATAAAAATAAACATTTATAAAAATGAAAATGGTTATTTATTTATGGTGGAGGGGAGGCCTATATCCAGCAGTGGATGTCGTTCGGCTGATAGGATGATGACGATGATGATAAAACAGATAATAATTAATATTTTTTAACAAAGGAATGGCGACCTTTCAATTCTTGGCAGCCAAGAAAAAAAGAGAGAAATGAAATGAAAATACGCTCTCAAACTGTAAACAAAACAAAGCTTTTAATTCTCTATTCATTCATCACATTTGGGCTAATTGAAGTTCTTTTCTAATTAATTCCCATTTAAATTTATACTTTATTTAGTGGAAACTAGAATTTATATTAAGTAATTTATCTTTTAATCCGTGCAGATTCCGTCCGTCATATTCATTGGTTTTGATTAGAGTATTAATATTTGGACTATCCTTTGTTTACTATTTAGGGCACTGAAAATTACGTTTCATTTAAATTTAAAGGCTTTTGAAAATAACAGTTCTTGAATTTACTTGTGGTTTAAGCAAAATAATGTTTTGATTTTAAAACCTAACCTTAAAATTGTGTTGAGAATCGGTATTTTTTTGTCTTTATTTATGCCGCTTTCTCTGGAAATTCTCTGAGAAAACACCTACCTACTATTACCTTTTTTCAAAGGACTTATATAAGAAGGATTATCATAATAGTGACGCACTGTTTTGTTATGAAAAATAAGTAAACAAAACGAAACCAAAACAAAATCTCCCGTACAAATAATTTCTCGAAATTTTTATTTCATTTGTATTAATTAAACGATTCTTATTCCCGTTCATATTGAATTATCAACAGACGCACTGTTTTGTTACTAATAAAAATAAACAAAACACTATCTCCCGTACTAAAATCTGCCCGAAATATTTATTGTGACACTGATAATAGGTACTTCTAAACTTACTAACTTTCCACTTTCAAACTTACTAAATTTATTTCAAACGATGCCTTTTATAAACAAATACTATAATTGAAACTTACCAGCACCTCCCAGAACTAGGAATCCTAATGCCTGCGTATTATCCTGCTTGCTGAAACAATGACTTCCAGATCCGCCTCTTATACCAACACTCGCGAGATGAACAGATGTTTCCACCACAGATTCAAATACCTTAGACATTTTCGCGGTTAGAGTTCTACATTAGGAATGTGCAACAAGTTACCGTGCCTGTAGAACTTCGTAAAATGCGTTCCGTGCGCCTGCGTTACCCCCGCCGCCTGGGGCCGTAATAGGGGTGAAATGACGGACGCGGGCGAGCGTTCACGACTATACGCTGAGGTATAAGCAGAGACGTGTATAAGCGTTCATTACAATGAAAATAAATGATATTAGAATTGTAATGTATTATCTTGTTATTTTTATGACATGTTACTGTTTTCAATATACGTTACAAAGTTTTCGGTATGATTTGACCACTGTTGTTTATTGCTGAAGTAGTAAAATTAATAGAAATAGGTACATACTTCTTTCAGTGGTAATAAAGTTATTTTACTAATCTTTATATTTTTAAGTTACGTAACATGTTTACATCCTTGAATAAAATAAGTTTATTTTACATCTTTTAATGAATAAATTACTTCTCGAATTGTAATAAAATGTCAAAGACATAATATAACATCACGCCTGTAATCTCCGAAGGGTTAAGCAGAGGTGTACCCATTGGTACACCCATATTTCGCCAGTTATGTGTTTAGTCTCATGTAATAGGGGGCGAGCCTATTGCCATCAACCAGGCACAAATCCAGACTCCGAGGCTGCTACTGAGAAATTACTGATGGAAAAACCCTATAACACTTTGCCCGACCTGGGAATCAAACCCAAGATCTCATGCACTGCAGTCGCGCTTGCTACCACTAGACCAACGAGGCAGTCTAAGACATGGCTTGATAAATCGAAGGGTACTTTCCATATCAGAAATCTAAACCTTCGTAGGTTGCTACGGTCTATTGATGTGGCTCTAAAAAGATTTTTATGAAGTACCTATTGTTATGTATAAAGTACCGCTAATTCTAGCAGCCTTACTCAACAGGACTTTGATGACAGTCTGTTCCAACTTTAGCATAACGTTTTGAACCATGATAGATATTATACTTGAAATACAAGCACCTTGTAACTATTAAATGATGACAAAAGCGCTCCCGCTGTCCGCGTCAAAGTCAAAGTCAAATCATTTATTTCAATTAGACTATTGAAAGGCACCTTCAAACGTCATTCAAGAAAAACAGTTATATTGAATCTAGTTGCCTATTCCAAAAGGTAGTTTCGTATCGAGAAAAATGGGCAAAAACTCCATAGATATTTCTCTCTAAAAAAAATATTTTACAATATTCTGTGTAGGCGATGTACTTGTACCTACTAATTGTAAATTGTAGCGAATATGATACGTGGCAATAACATTATAGAAGCGCACTTAGAAAGTGGCAAAAGAAAATTTTGTAAAAGGTCTGATGCGCAGTACGTACTCGTAACCGGCGTGCTTGTATGACCGTAAGTAAGAATCGTAGCAGGTGGCATTCTATAGTTTCTGCCTACCCCCACGGGCAGAGGACCTGAGTTTATGTGTGTATAGGTACAATGTTTGTATTGTTATGGCCTGATAACGTCATCTTAATAAAGGTATGTAAATTACGCGTCACGTTGTTTGTCCGGGATAAACTACGAAACTACTCAACTATTTTTTATGTAATTTGGCTTACTGTGTGTAATATGGTCAAACTTAAAAGATAGGATAGTTTTTATCTCGATTATTGACCTCAATATCTTTACTTACTTCAAGCCACAGCAACGCGTGGCCGAGTCAGCTAGTATAGGTTATATATAAGTTTAAGTTTCACGGTATTGCCTATGAGATCTTGGCAAAATATTTCCGCAGGTTAAGGCGCTTTGCACACGGAGCAACTTAGGTTGAGGCAACTCTTTAAAAGTTGCCTGTAAAAGTTGATAGCTGCAACTTTCACAGCCGAGTTGCTGTATGCCGTTGCCGTACCGACACTGAAATTACCGGGCACACAGAGAAGGAGGAAGGGTTTGAAATCGCCCGACGCGTTACGAATGACGGTTGAGGAAACCGGCATCTTTAAAAACCGGTATAATATTTAACAGTTGCTGGTTGCGGCAATTAGCAACTAACTTTGGTCACCGATTGCAGTAACAGAAAACTGTTGACGATTGCCGCAACTCGAAACTCGAGTTGCTCTGTGTGCGCAGTCCAATTGAAATGTATGTAAACAGCTAGTTGCCACCTAGTTGCTAGTTGCTGCAATAATTGCTCTGTGTGCAAAGCGCCTAAAGAAGCTTTATTTCGCCGACTTACCTCCACCATAGTTGTTGATGAAATGCAGTATATTAGTGTTGTTTCGTGCAGCTGCCTGGTGTGCCGCGGTGCGTCCTCTGCCGTCCCTCACTGCTAGTCGTGATGGCTCGCTGAGATAAAGTCGCATGAAGTCCTCGACATTACCACTCTCCGCTGCCTGTGGACAGAAAGAAAAAGCAGTATTAGTTAACCATTCAACAAAAATAAACAAACAGTTTTTTTTTTTCAATCTGGTCAATGGAAGTGAGAACGAGACAGTACGAGACATCAAATACGATTAATAGATACTCAATACTCAATCTTTATTGGCTTTACATAAGGCATATGTTTAGGTGGTAGATATTTACAATTAAGATCATTTTGGTCCTTGTCGAGTGGATTGACACAAATTATGTTTGCTGGGTAGTATTATTCCCACGTTTATCAAGAATCTACGGAGATTTGGAAGGATAACAATATGATATGAAAATAATCTCTACACAAAAGCTTTCGACTACGTTCCAAATACACACAGTTACATAATAATAAACAAACAAAGATATATTCACTCACTTTCACCACTATATACCATCAATAAAGGAACGACCTTGAAGCAGTTCGCTGTTTGTCAAATCGAATAACAAGTACACATGGTTCTCTTCTATCATAGGTATTCAAGAACGTAGATATAAAATGGATTTATAAATTCGCTAACAGGTCAGGTGTTACAATTTTCGAGTACAATGAGTACATATATTGTGAGTACTGTCGTTATCCTCGCACAGTTGTGCTCTAAACACGTGCCTTCGAGTTAAGGATCTCATAACAAATCAAATAGATAATATTTTTTTGACATTTTTGTAGTAAAAAAGGTTAGTCCCATTAGAATCTTTTTCGAGATTATTATTTATTTATTTTTGTTTTTTTTTTCAATCGAAAATACATTTAATAATATGTTTGATAAATATATTTCAACAATAAATACCTACCTATCTATAGAAAGAATAGGCTTTGACAGTAATTACTACTAGTAATATTTTATATACCCAAAAATAATAAAGTTAAAAAAGTAAGTACCTGTCAAGAGTTTTCGTCCGCGATATTTTTTTTCTTGAATGAAACTTACATCACAATAAAACAAATTACTTTTAGGTCCAATATGTCGGTTTAAAGTATAATAAAACTGACCACACGCACAACGTGGGGCAGTTTTCCAAAAAAAAAACTCTAGTCCTATGTCATACAAGAGTATGCATGAGGTATGTAAGCGTGACTGTCGAATTTTCTGTCCAGTATATCAGTGAACGCGTGTAACGAAACCATAGCGCGATCTAAATCGATCCCAACACCATCTAGTTCCGTCAGCGACAACTCTGCTCGGTGACCCACAGTCCTGTTTCTAGAGTGTACAAGGAACATTAAGTATGTGAGACCACGGACTTTTGAAGACAAAATAAAGTAGTCTGTTTTTAGTTTTAATAGCTAAATTAATGACTATTTCAATTCACATGTGTTTATTCAAAACTAATTGATAAAAATTTATAAGTCTTAAACCAATATTTTGTAGGTACAAATAAAAGACCGAAGACCAAAGACTAAAAAGAACGAAGACTAAAGGGCTGGTGACTGAAGGGCTAACCTTTTCTTGGCCCTTATACTATTGGCATTGCCATACAAGGTGGCAGTGCTGCTAGCATTTTGGGCACTCGCCCGATTGACAGAAGATGCGTTTTTTTATACAAGAGTTAATATGTTCTTAATTATCTTTTCTAAACTAGCTTTATCGCGCAACTTCGCCCGCGTAAATGTCGGACCCCATCTCATCCCCTTAGGGTCCCAATTTTAGAAAATCCTTTTTTAGCAGACGTCAACTAACTATAAACTACCTTTCTGCCAAGTTTCATCATTATACGTCAAGCAGTTTTCGATATTTGGGGATAAGTGAGTGAGTGACCTTTCGCTTTTATATATTATATCAAGATTTAGACAAGGTAAGAGGTTCCTAAATTGTGCATACTTTATAATAAATACTGTTTATAAGTTTTGTATAATATAGATATTTTATTAGTGATCTGCCCCGGTTTCGCACAAGTTCATTGCAGATACTAACCCATACGTATAAACCATCCTCTTGAATTACTGTATGCAAATAGCATTTAATTTAAATGCTGTTTGCATTTAGTTTTAACATTTTGCCGTTGCGTAGGTTAAAAAATCAAAACATACAGACGGAAGCGACTTTGTTTTATACTATGTAGAAAAAAATGTAAAACAAATAAGTAATCTAAACTTTATAACATGATGTTGTTTATAACATAGATTTTTTTGTAATTGAAAAAGTCAAAACAACTCAAAATCACGTTGCTAAGCTCTCTTAGCAACGTGATTTTGAGTTGTTTATTGAACATTGAGAATAAGAGAGAGCCAGCAATGCAGAATGATCGTCATAATGACCTCCTGCCTTTATGCCATATTATTGCAGACTGGTGCAACTTATCTTCTGGCTCTCTCTTATTCTCAATGTTCATTTTAATTCTAGACATTTATCTGTTACACATATCTATGAACTCTGAAGAACTAACGTCATCACCATTCTTTTCTGTGATCTCCTATGTGTAAGCGTGGCATTTTATAGTTTTTTTTTTGTATTATGATATTTTTCACAAGTTCCTGGGTCTATTACAAGGGCTTTCAGTGTTTTTTTTACTATTTTCTAATAAGTCCTACATTATGTTTAGTAATAATTATTATATTAACAGTCTCAGTGCAAATGCAAGTCTAGCTTGACACGTAAAGGGACTTTGCGTATCTGTGACATTGATTTATAATTCCACAACGTTCACACTGAACATTGCAGCATTACAAATTGGAATTCTTACTGTTGTGTGAGAACAGTATACAAAAATACGAGTTATTAAACTTCGCTTATGAACGGTTGCTCGAAAAGATAACAATTAAAGCTAAATTGACGTTTGACGTCCTACCTACAAGCTACATTGCCTCTTCCCGAGTGTGCTGTGGGGATGCAAGCCGCCGGTAGTCATGATTCTCGGGTAAGCAAACGCTTGCGACTTCTAATTCGATCCCAACACCATCTAGAGGCGCACCGTGCATTAAAACTTAACCCCTCAAGGTCACTGAACACACTAGCGCCAAACCAGTTTAAGGACTTATTTGGAATTAAATTTTAAAATTAAATTACTGTAAAATGAACCTTCAGTGCTTTGACATAAAGCAGAGTGGAAGATAAAGAAAAACCAGATCCCCTGAAAACATAATAAAACGGATTCCTTTTATGGCTACTGAACACACTAGCGCCAAAAGGGTTATAGTATTTTTATGAGAATTAAAATTAGGTAGTAGACACCACAAGTCAATTGACGTACTTTTTATCAAAAATATATTCTCCATAGATTCTGTATCTGCGACGTCACTTCTTTGGTAACTCAATTTACTATCTATTTAATGATTTCAAAGTTACTAAAAAATTAATTCTACAGTTAATTGAAAATGAATCAGATTTTCAGGACTCAAATAAAGTGTGTTTTCAGAGGAGATGTGCCTTAGTATTATTGGTTAATTGTATCAAGTACTCAATTGCATTGTTAAGAACTTTGAATGTGTACACTGAATGAGCGTTGAGGGAAACACACACTACTTTAAATCACACTCTAATGAATTCAGCTCCAAGACGAGGTATCTGTATATTGTACAAAAGATGTGCAATATACAGATAATTATTGTGCACGGATAATTATTTTTCTAACTGTTTCTTTAACTGTTGAGTTAATACAGCTCATCTTTATTTGGTACGCATGATTTGTATTATTTTACACAACAACTAGGGTAGGTATACCCACTATGCACCGCTTAGAGATTCATTAATTTCATAACCACCTTCGTAGAACAAAGCTGTCTTATTACTAATTATGGTATTCTAAAACTGCCAACACGTCATACGTGGGACAGCTTATACAAAAATATGTTAAAGGTAGTAGGATTACAATAATTTTCCTACGGCTTAATGTTGTGAGTAATTTGACTAAGTGACGGGCCGAGGGTCATGAAACGCGTGTAACGAAACCATATCGCGATCTAAATCGATCCCAACACCATCTAGTTGCGACGCCGACAACTCTGGAATTCGTCCTCCCTCGGTTGTGTTAATGGTCACTAGCGACAGTGGGTAGGGGCGGAAAATTTTGGAACTACTTTCTTTCGCGATTATTTTTTGATGCATTATAGAGATAAGAAGATAACCAGCATTTAGTTACTTTTGTTTAACATGTTTGATCAGGCCCTGTAAGTTTAATGTGTAAATCTCTGTTTTGTAACTATAGTAGATATTCGACTTTTTTTAGCGATGATGAATCAATCAGTCAAGAAATCATGTGTCACCTCAATATGCATACATATAAATATTGTTCTAGATATAGATCAAAGAGTCTCAGTGCAAATGCAAGTCCAGTTTGTCTTCAGACACGTGGAAGACCTATGCGTATCTGTGACATTGAGTTATAATTCCACAACGTTCACACTGAACATTGCAGCATTACAAATTGGAATTCTTACTGTTGTGTGAGAACAGTATACAAAAATACGAGTTATAAAACTTCGCTTATGAACGGTTGCTCGAAAAGATAACAATTAAGCTAAATTGACGTTTGACGTCCTACCTACAAGCTACATTGCCTCTTCCCGAGTGTGCTGTGGGGCTGCGAGCCGCCGGTAGTCATGATTCTCGGGGAAGCAAACGCTTGCGACTTCTAATTCGATCCCAACACCATCTAGAGGCGCATCGTGCATTAAAAATTGACCCCTCAAGGTCACTGAACACACTAGCGCCAAACCGGTTTGAGGACTTATTTGGAAGAAATTTTAAAATTAAATTATTGTAATATGAACCTTTAGTGCTTTGACATAAAGCAGAGTGGAAGATAAAGAAAAACCAGATCCCCTGAAAACATAATAAAACGGAACCCTTTTATGGCTACTGAACACACTAGCGCCAAACCGGTTATAGGATGTTTATGAGAATTAAAATTGGATATAAACACCACAAGTCAATTGACGTACTTTTTATCAAAAATATATTATCCATAGATTCTGTATCTGCGACGTCACTTCTTTGGCAACTCAATTGACTATCTATTTGATGATTTCAAAGTTACTAGAAATTTAATTCTACAGTTAATTGAAAATGAATCAGATTTTCAGGACTCAAATAAAGTGTTTTCAGAGATGTGCCTTAGTATTATTGGTTAATTGTATCAAGTACCCAGTTGCATTGTTAGGAACTTTGAATGTGTACACTGAATGAGCGTTGAGGGAAACACACACTACTTTAAATCACACTCTAATGAATTCAGCTCCAAGACGAGGTATCTGTATATTGTACAAAAGATGTGCAATATACAGATAATTATTGTGCACGGATAATTATTTTTCTAACTGTTTCTTTAACTGTTGAGTTAATACAGCTCATCTTTATTTGGTACGCATGATTTGTATTATTTTACACAACAACTAGGGTAGGTATACCCACTATGCACCGCTTAGAGATTCATTAATTTCATAACCACCTTCGTAGAACAAAGCTGTCTTATTACTAATTATGGTATTCTAAAACTGCCAACACGTCATACGTGGGACAGCTTATACAAAAATATGTTAAAGGTAATAGGATTACAATAATTTTCCTACGGCTTAATGTTGTGAGTAATTTGACTAAGTGACGGGCCGAGGGTCATGAAACGCGTGTAACGAAACCATATCGCGATCTAAATCGATCCCAACACCATCTAGTTGCGACGCCGACAACTCTGGAATTCGTCCTCCCTCGGTTGTGTTAATGGTCACTAGCGACAGTGGGTAGGGGCGGAAAATTTTGGAACTACTTTCTTTCGCGATTATTTTTTGATGCATTATAGAGATAAGAAGATAACCAGCATTTAGTTACTTTTGTTTAACATGTTTGATCAGGCCCTGTAAGTTTAATGTGTAAATCTCTGTTTTGTAACTATAGTAGATATTCGACTTTTTTTAGCGATGATAAATCAATCAGTCAAGAAATCATGTGTCACCTCAATATGCATACATATAGATATTGTTCTAGATATAGATCAAAGAGTCTCAGTGCAAATGCAAGCCCAGTTTGTCTTCAGATACGTGGAGGACGTCTATGCGTATCTGTGACATTGATTTATAATTCCACAACGTTCACACTGAACATTGCAGCAGTACAAATTGGAATTCTTACTGTTCTACGGAGAACAGTATACAAAAATACGAGTTATAAAACTTCGCTTATGAACGGTTGCTCGAAAAGATAACAATTAGGGCGCGTTCACACGACACGCGCACGCTCAGCGCACGCCACCCGCGTCCAACTCGCATTGAATTTTTTTAAATAAGAATTTGAGCCATATAATGCATCAATAGATCTCAAATTGCATTTAACGAGGTCTACACGCGCACGCCATGCGCACGCCCCGCGCCCGCCTCGCGCCAACCCTGCACTCGCCCTGCCCGCGCTCTGCACCCTCCTGGAAGCCACTATGCCTAGTGAACGACGTAGTCCAGTCACTAGTAGTTTAAGTGGGCGCGAGGCGTGTGCGAGGCGGATGCAGCGCGTGTGCGGGTTGAAGGCGGGCACAACGCGTGCGCGGGTGCTGTGCGTGATCGGCGCGTGTCATCTGAATACGCCCTTAAGCTAAATTGACGTTTGACGTCCTACCTACAAGCTACATTGCCTCTTCCCGAGTGTGCTGTGGGGTTGCGAGCCGCCGATAGTCATGATTCTCGGGTAAGCAAACGCTTGCGACTTCTAATTCGATCCCAACACCATCTAGAGGCGCACCGTGCATTAAAAATTAATCCCTCAAGGTCACTGAACACACTAGCGCCAAACCGGTTTAAGGACTTATTTGGAATTAAATTTTAAAATTAAATTACTGTAAAATGAACCTTTGGTGCTTTGACATAAAGCACAGTGGAAAACAAAGAAAAACCAGATCCCTTGAATACACAAAACTGGCCAAGTGCCTGTTGGCGCACTCGCCGTATAGGGTTCTGTAGTTGCTTAGACTATTCGTTGACTTGTAAAACCTATTTAGCTGTGATAGTTTCCTTATAGGTTCGATATAATATACTACTGCCATAAAATTCACACTAAGAATCAGACATTGAGCTAGTAAGGGGGACCCTCCCCCTTGCCAGAATACTTGAATTTTACATAACATTGCACTAAGCTTTAAAGCTTTAATATCCCATAATCAAAAAATGGTTTACACTCCCTGTGCAATGAAACGGAACCCTTTAATGGCTACTGAACACACTAGCGCCAAACCGGTTTTAGGATTTTTAGAGGAATTAAAATTGGATAGTAGACACCACAAGTCAATTGACGTACTTTTTATGAACTGTCAAAAAAATTATAGATTTTGTACCTGTGACGTCACTTCTTTGGCAACTCAATTGACAATCGGTTTAATGACTTTAAAGCAATTAAAAATCTAATTCTACGGTTAACTGAAAATTAATCATAAAGAGTCTCAGTGCAAATGCAAGATTAGTTTGTTATCAGACACCTGAAGGAACCTTAATTGCATATCTGGGACATTGACTTATAATTCCACAACGTTCACACTGAACATTGCAGTATTACAAATTGGAATTCTTACTGTTCTACGGAGAACAGTATACAAAAATACGAGTTATAAAACTTCGCTTATGAACGGTTGCTCGAAAAGATAACAATTAAGCTAAATTGACGTTTGACGTCCTACCTACAAGCTACATTGCCTCTTCCCGAGTGTACTGTGGGGCTGCGAGCCGCCGGTAGTCATGATTCTCGGGTAAGCAAACGCTTGCGACTTCTAATTCGATCCCAACACCATCTAGAGGCGCATCGTGCTTTAAAAATTATCCCCTCAAGGTCACTGAACACACTATCGCCAAACTGAATGAACCTTTGGGACTTTGACATAAAGGAGAGTGGAAGACAGAGAAAAGTCAGATCCCTTGAATACACAAAACCGGCCAAGTGCCTGTTGGACCACGCTCCGTATAGGGTTCTGTAGTTGCTTAGACTAGTCGTTGACTTGTGAAACCTTTTTAGCTGTGATAGTTTTTCTAATAGGTTCGATATAATATACTACTGCCGTAAAATTCACACTCTAAGAATCAGTAATTGAGCTGGTAAGGAGGACCCTCCCCCTTGCCAGAATACTTGAATTTTACAAAACTATGCACAAAGTATGTATGCACAAACTATGTATGTAAGTATGTGTGGTGTAACATTGAACGATAGAGTGAGGAATGAGGTTATACGGGACCGTTGCGGATTAAAAGAAGATGTAGTGACAAAGATAGAAAAGGGTATGCTTAGATGGTTCGGTCATGTTGAGAGGATGAGTGAAAGACGATTGACAAAAGGTATTTATATGGCAGAGGTGAGTGGCAACGCCGGGAGGGGTCGCCCTAGGAAGACCTACACTGACCTTATTAGTGAGGTCCTTCAGAAAGGTCAGGTGCGGAGTACTCGTAACCGGCGTGCTTGTATGACGAGATGTATGAACGTAGATGAGGCGAAAGGAGTATGTAAGGATCGTAGCAGGTGGCGTTCTATAGTTTCTGCCTACCCCTATGGGAAAAAGGCGTGAGTTTATGTATGTATGTATGTATGTATGCACAAAGCTTTAAAACTGAATATCCCTTAATCAAAAAAATGGTTTACACTCCCTGTGCAATGAAACGGAACCCTTTTATGGCTACTGAACACACTAGCGCCAAACCGGCTATAGTATTTTCATAGGAATTAAAATTTGATAGTAGACGCCACAAGTCAATTGACGTACTTTTTATGAACTGTCAAAAATATATAGATTTTGTACCTGTGACGTCACTTCTTTGGCAACTCAATTGACAATCTATTTAATGATTTTAAAGCAACTAAAAATCTAATTCTACGGTTAACTGAAAATTAATCATATAGAGTCTCAGTGCAAATGCAAGATTAGTTTGTCTTCAGACGCGTGAAGGAACCTTAATTGCATATCTGTGACATTAACTTATAATTCCACAACGATCACACTGAACATTGCCGTATTACGAATTGGAATTCTTACTGTTCTACGAAGAACAGTATACAAAAATACGAGTTATAAAACTTCGCTTATGAACGGTTGCTCGAAAGATAACAATTAAGCTAAATTGACGTTTGACGTCCTACCTACAAGCTACATTGCCTCTTCCCGAGTGTGCTGTGGGGATGCGAGCCGCCGGTAGTCATGATTCTCGGGTAAGCAAACGCTTGCGACTTCTAATTCGATCCCAACACCATCTAGAGGCGCATCGTGCATTAAAAATTAACCCCTCAAGGTCACTGAACACACTAGCGCCAAACCGGTTTAAGGACTTATTTGGAATTAAATTTTAAAATTAAATTACAGTAAAATGAACTTTTGGTGCTTTGACATAAAGCAGAGTGGAAGACAAAGAAAAACCAGATCCCCTGAAAACATAATAAAACGGAACCCTTTTATGGCTACTGAACACACTAGCGCCTAGCCGGTTATAGGATTTTTGTAGGAATTAAAATTGGGTAGTAGACACCACAAGTCAATTGACGTACTTTTTATGAACTGTCAAAATATATAAATTTTGTACCTGTGACGTCACTTCTTTGGCAACTCAATTGACAATCTTTTTAATGATTTCGAAGCAACTAGAAATCTAATTCTACAGTTAATTATTATTGAAAATTAGTCAGATTTTCAGGGCTCAATCAAAGTGTCTTTTCAGAGGAGGTGTGCGTTAGTATTATTGGTTAATTGCTTCAAATACTTAATTGCATTGTTAGGATCTTTGAATGTGTACACCAAACACACAATTGTTTAGACAATTGTGTGTTTGTGTGTGTTGATCCAAAGATTAAACGAGGCATCTGTATATTGTAATAGAAAGATGTGCTTCAAAACATAAATCATTATTTCTCCAACTCCGAGATTTTTTTTTAACTATTTGGGGTAATACAGTTCATGATTATTTGGTACTCATGATTCGTATTATTTTACACAAAAACTAGGGAAGATATACACACTAGACTAATTTCATAGACACCTTCGTAGAACAAAGCTGTCTTATTACTAATTATGGTATTCTAAAACTGCCAACACGTCATACGTGGGACAGTTTATACAAAAATATGTTAAAGGTAGTAGGATTACAATAATTTTCCTACGGCTTTATGTTGTGAGTAAATTGACTAAGTGACGGGCCGAGGGTCATGAAACGCGTGTAACGAAACCATATCGCGA
This sequence comes from Hoplodrina ambigua, assembly GCA_949774945.1. Lineage (NCBI taxonomy): Eukaryota > Metazoa > Arthropoda > Insecta > Lepidoptera > Noctuidae > Hoplodrina > Hoplodrina ambigua. The sequence continues at coordinate 6,578,385 of OX458963.1, forward strand.
TCTAAATCGATCCCAACACCATCTAGTTGCGTCGCCGACAACTCTGGAATTTAACCTGCCTTGGTTTTTGTCGTGAAAGTTGAATTTAAGTGATTTCTCGGTTATCAGCATAAAAGAGTAATAACTTGGATAGCTTACTTTATAGCTACCAATAAAGAGAGTTATTCAAGTACATTATTTAGCTGTTTTTCTTCTTGATGGGACAAACTGTATGGTAATTCTGGCTGTTGTATGAAGCTTTTCTTTGTAGTTTCATTTGTACAACTACCTTATCTTACATTTTTACTCACAACGAAATGACGGTGAGACGGTGTACTTTTAAAATGAGATTGTGTTTGTGTGTGCAAAAAATGTTCCCAATTTACAATCAATGAAATCATTTTGGAGATCAAAATTGATTGAGGTACGGTTTAACCATCGCAAATAATAAACAAACCCTTTACAAAAAAGGGTTTGTTTATTATTGGCGATGGTTTATAAGTAGATGTTATGGTTTTAACTCATCAGGTTTTTCTAATATTTGATAACAAAGAAAATAAACTCAACTTTCTTTGATTTGATTTATGCCAAATCAGTTAAGGGTCATTTTAATAGTAGTTTAATGTTTAATTTAATTCCAAATAATTCCTCAAACCAGTTTGGCGCTAGTGTGTTCAGTGACCTTGAGGGGTGCAATTTTAATGCACAGTGCGCCTCTAGATGGTGTTGGAATCGAATTAGAAGTCGCAAGCGTTTGCTTACCCGAGAATCATGACTACCGGCGGCTTACAGCCCCACAGCACACTCGGGAAGAGGCAATGTAGCTTGTAGGTAGGACGTCAAACGTCAATTTAGCTTAATTGTTATCTTTCGAGCAACCGTTCATAAGCGAAGTTTTATAACTCGTATTTTTGTATACTGTTCTCCGTAGAACAGTAAGAATTCCAATTTGTAATGCTGCAATGTTCAGTGTGATCGTTGTGGAATTATAAGTCAATGTCACAGATACGCAAAGGCCCGCTACGTGTCTGAAGACTAGCTAGACTTACTTTGCACTAAGCCTCTTTTATCTATATTTCAAACTAGCGGTACGACGGTTGACATAATCAGTGGTTATCACTACATATAAACAAGTCCTCTGCCGCGTCTAATATTTCGTAAATGAATGGTTGCAATTTTGAAATTATAGAACTACTTTATAGTAGTATGAAATCTAGAATTCCCATTACATTTTAATAAATCTTTTACGAGGAAATTGCTTTGGAATGTTGCTATTTGTAAACATAGAACAGTTATGTTCATGACTGTTCTAGTAAGTACTCAAAAAACCACCATATGCTAAACCACTGTTTTTTTTAAACTAATGAAAAAAGGAATTCTCGCGTTTGATTGGCCGCGACTAAGAAAATCACCAATCACCTCAGCTAAATATTTAGTTTAGTTTATTTTACTTTGTTTAGTTTATTGTTAGCTTTTGTCCGCTGTATATTTTTTTTAGTGTTAAGAATATCTATTAATGATGTATAAATTATAAACTGATTGACTGCCCCGTTGGTCTAGTGATCGCAAAGTGTGACTGTTGAGCATGTGTTTTTCGGATTGATTCCAAAGGGCAAAGTGTTATTGAGTTTTTCTGTTAGGAATTTCTGAGGAGCAGCTTCGGAGTCAAAGTCAAATTCAAAACATTTATTTCAATTAGACCATTTACAGGCACTTTTGGATTGTCAAGAAGTCAGTCAGTTAGTCCGAAAGATGAAGCTAGTTGCTCCGAATTTGTAAGTACCTGATTGATGGAAATAGACTCGCGAAAGGTGAGTGTACTAATGGGTAAACTTCTACCTAACCCTTCGGGGATTATAGGCGTGATGACTTATGTAAAATGCAACACAGAAATATGCAATACAGAAATAATACATTAGCAAGTAAGCAATAATACAATAGTAATTATAAGTACTTTTGAAGCTTACCGACAACGCTTTATGTATATTATGCTGTTGGTGTACTTTATTGAATAAGTAAATTTATAAATCTAGGTGTATAGTTTGCTTGTTTGTTTTACACCAACGTCCAGTGCACCCTGGGCAATAATCCTGCCACCATCTTGCTGATTGGCTTAGGGTCAAACTACTTTGACCCTACAACATCTAAATATCGACACTCATGGGGGCTATTTTAATTTTACATAAAAGTTAACCTTTGACAAAGTTCATAATATTATGGGCAATCTACTTACGATAGCTTAGGAGTGATATTGCCGTTTGATCATTATTCAATCAGAATGAAGTATGGCTACTTTAAATTATTTTATAACTATAAACTTGAACCTCTTTAGAAAATTACTTGACGATACTATAAAATAGAATGCAGGTTTAGTGCCTATTGACGCTTAGGGAGTTGTTTGTACTGAACAAAATCCTTATTAGAGAATAAATCCCTTTGTTTATACTAAATTGCACGTTTTGATTTCATTGAGAGATGGATTTGATGTCATTGTTTCTAGTTTATTTTGTAATCTTTTGTTTTGTTGCTAGTTAAGTAGCTGTCCGTGTGCAGCACGATATCCCCATCAGTCAGGTGCTGCAGCAGTCCGGCACAGAAATTACTTAAGAGGCGTTAATAATTCTACCTTCTTAAAATAATTTTCAATTAAATTACTTAATAGAGCATTCCTATCAAATTCTTTAACATTTTTAGGGTTCCGTACCTAAGTTGGCAAAAACGGAACCCTTAATCAAAAACTTTGTTGTTCGTGTATCTGACAGTCTGTCAAGGCCCTTTTTCTTAGGAACGCGTGGAGGTATCAAGCTGAAACTAATTATCAATACTCAAGTTAAATACTCCTTGGAGCAGTGACAAAATCAAACTTCTAAGTCAATGCAATCTAAAGATAAGGTCGTTTATGCCTCATATTTTGACGCTTGCTAAGAAATCAAAACCTTTATGCAAGCGTCCGAGCTGATCGCGCCGCCAAATTGGTTGCGCCACCAAACGGACACCAGGTGAGTAACTCTCTATAGAGCTGTATACATTTTGCTGGTAGCGGCGACTGGTTGCGCCGCCATGGCGTCCCGGTGAAATATAGCCCTTAAAGGACATCACGTTGATCAATCAATTGGTCATCGGTCAATTTGGCAAGAAGCAATGCCATATAGTACAAGTAAAGGAAGAAATTTTAAAACTGTTGTAGTTACACCACAGAATAGTTACTTTTTTGCAACTATAAACTTATTTTTTTGTATGTTGTGTTTAATATTGTATGGTTATACGGAACCCTTCGTTTACGAGTCCGACTCACACCTAGTTGATTTTTAATCTACTAGTGAATCTGTGACTGCTTCGTTGGTCTAGTGGTCGCAAGCGCGACTGCTGTGCATGAGGTCTTGGGTTCGATTCCCAAGTCGGGCAAAGTGTTATTGGGGTTTTCCATCAGGAATTTCTCAGTAGCAGCCTCGGAGTCTGGATTTGTGCCCGGTTGACGGCAATACGCTCGCCCCCTATTATATGGGACTTAAACATAAATGGGTACACCTCTGCCTAACCCTTCGGGGATTACAGGCGTGATGTTATGTTATGTTATGTAGTGAATCTATCTATTCAAGTCTGCTCTTAAAGTAACAACTTAAGTATATAAACTACAATATCGAATCGAGTTTGCATCTCACCATTTAACACTACCTTCTATTACTGGTACATACAATCGTCCACTTTATGTATAGGTACAATTTACAGGAAAACGAGAGAAAATGTGCTTCAGTGCAACCTCCAATGCAAGTAACCTTATCAAAGGAAAAAGAAATAAACGTAAAACACAGGAGTTATATACAATCTTACCTACATAGGTAAGTTGTATATGTTTATTGGTTGTATATTGTCCTGTGTTTTACGTTAATTTTACATAAAAGGAGGTATATATGTAAAATTGAGAGGAATTCCTATAAATGATCATCATCTACTCTCATTAGCCATAAATGTTGATAAGGCTCATGGCCACTCAAAAGTCGAGTAGTCAGAAGCTCGACAGTCAGACAGTCTTCAAGACATGTACCAGTCTGATTTCGAGTTACCTAGCAACTGGGTTGTGGTGATCAGATAGGCAATCGCTTTATTTGAAATTCTGGTAATATCCCATAGAAACCTGAATTTATTTCCCGACTCAGGAAAAGTGTTTGGTTTTCTCATTAAGAATCTCTCAGTAGCACTACAAAGTGTGGAAGTTTGTGATGAGACACTCCCGTAATAATGTCCAATTAGGTCTGATGACTAAAAGGTAACCCCAATATGGTTTACAAAAGGCTAAGAAGATAATAATGGTCAGCCTCAAGTGTTAGCACGGCTGAAATTTAAGTTTACTCTCTGAAAAAGTGAGTCAGTTGGAAAGCCTTTACACGGGTACAAAAAAATAGGGTTTAGTGAACGTTGGTGAATGATGCATGTTATTTTGATTCAGGGCAATAAAATAGAAGACAAGTGTGAGAAAAATATTGAATTTGAATGTGCCTTTAAGAACTTGGCAATGAGTAAAAATGTAGTGAATACTGATGAAACATTCTAAACAACTATTTAATGAAATACAAAATCTCGTGTCACGGTGTTTGTGGTTGCATTCATCCAAAACGGCTCGACCGTATTTTATGTATATTTAATATGATAAGGCATGAGAATAGGTCGTTAAGTATATTAAAGACCGCTAGGTGATAGGGATAAACATTGACGCGGACGAAGTCGTGGACAGAAACTAGTCTATATATGTAGCGATGAGGTTGATAGATATAATTTTGTGTAGGAGAAGAAAACATGCTAAGCTGATCTATACATAAAAGGCAATTGTTACTGTCTGACTGATCTATCAACACACAGCTAAACCCACTGAACAGATTGCGCTGAAAAGCATGCAGATAGTTATTGCATTTAAGCATAAGCTAAGAAAGGAAAAGAACGAAGAAAAAAGAAAGGATTTTCCAAAATTCGCTCCCTAAGGAGATGGAACGTGGGTCCGACATTTACACGGACGAAGTCGCGAGCAAAGGTTAGTCTCAAATGAATTGGGGCACAGATTATAAAACCGAGGTAAAAATTCTTGACATATTCTCGAACGTCGACACGAGTAGCGTTAAAATAAATAACTTCTAAATTAAGTTCAGCAAGGTACTTACTAAATAAGTGCCATATAAAATTGCTAAGCTGTCACACTTCTGCCACATACTTCATTATATCGCTACTTTAAACTTGTTTAATTATGACAAACACTGTTACTTCTACATACAGCAGTTTTATAAAACTAATGAAAGCTTGACCTTTATAAGACGTTATATTTAGAATTTGCTAATCAATTCAGGTTGTACTCTGCTTGTAGAAGAGAGAGTGAAGTGATTTTTGTTTGAATAGGTACCCTTGATTTTCTGACACCCTAGTACTTTTTTTTGTAAACCCGGTAATTATGTTAACCTTTCCAGTCTGAGTAAAATGGTTTATTTCTACTGCCATGTTTTTAATTATGGATAAAAACAAAAAAAAAAGATAAAAAATATCCTATGTCCGTCTCCTGGTTCTAAGCTACCTCCCCACCAATTTTCAGCCAAATCGGTTCTGCCCTTCTTGAGTTATAAATAGTGTAAATAACACGACTTTCTTTTATATATACAGATGTCTAAGTACTATCATTTCATTCCCATGAACACTATTACCACCCATTACCATTATTTTAAACGATTATAAATATAACAATATTACTAGTCAACAGCCTTTAGAGATAGCGTATCTACTTTCCTTATTATTACCTATTGGCAATAATAAGGAAACAATTATGTATTATTATTATTCTTGGCGTAAGTTATTCTAACGCAAGGCAATTGCCTCTCTACTCTTCTACCATTTCTCTCTAGTACGGATTTTTAATAGCAGCCAAATAGGTGAAGACAGCGGGACAAACTATAATTCATCCCCCTTCCTCCACCTGGGTCTATCGCGATGAAGTTTGCCATGTAAAATGGCATGGTCATGTACGTATTCTACCTTTCTAATCGCCACTGTTATTCTGTGATGTGTCCTGTTCTTCATCATTTTAGTCTTTGACATATTTATGTAAAGTCCGTCTTGCCTGGAAGTCGGAATTTGGATGAACATGTCAAAGACCATAATGCTGTGCTAATATAGTTGCTGTGTAGAGCTGACTAAAGTAGTCAGTTTGGAAGTAGAAGCCACGAAGAGAACAATATCGTCGACAAAACTGAGATTGAATAATACTACTATATCCGACCATAAATGCCTTACTTAGCCAAGTTTGCATGCCGAATGCCAGTATTATTGCTAAAAGTGTTGAAATATGGGATACACCTAATACTCCCGAAGACTAATTGTCAATTAGCCAAAATACCCTTCAAGATTGTCACTGCGATGCGAACAAAGAAACTTATAATAGTCTATGATCAGGCGAGGTCGTGGGCCTCATGACCTGAACATTTTAAAAGACAAACTGGCTTTTCAAGCTAAAAAATAATGAAAGTATAACACTTAAGTGACAATATCTAGACATACATCGGACATCAAGTAATTGGCACACACGAAGAGTACTATTGAATGCGAATTGAAATAAAACAATCAACCGAATAGTCTGTGAATGTACTCTGACGTATTGCTTTTGTTTTCTCCTTTCTAGAATGTTGTCGCTTTAGTGAAAGGTGTATTAATTTTCTTATATATTTGCTGAGTGTCTAGAACACATATTTCGCTTCCATTACGTAGATCATTTATCACGTCTTTGGTATTAGGTAAGCAAACAAAAATATTCATTTAAGTGTCACCTTTCCGTACGTTATTTATAAAGACGGTCTGTCTTGTTGTCATTGGGGTCTGACGCTAGTCACTCGTTTCTTACGTCACTAAATACGTTTACTGTTTCTTCATTGCCTTACTCAATAATCTAAATACTTTCGAGTTCGTGGTATTGTCTTACTTGGTACAATGTCGAGAAAAAAGAGAATTGATGAGGTTATATTTCGTCACATTAAACTTGCATTACTGGTGTGCCCACACATTTGACATGCATGAAAATTTTAATGCAAATCTGCTAACATACTGGATAATACTAGTTACTGGTATAAACATTGGACGAACGTGATTTGCATTGTGCTTATAAATCGAAAAATATGCTACTAGCAAAAAATAACATTGTGCCAAAACCATTGCGGCGCGGCGCCAACGAATTTTGATACATGAAAAATTGTGTTACTGTTTATGGAACGTCGCAAAAATACCTTTCTTATTATTATAGACTAGCTTATGCCCGCGAAATCGTTTACGTGAATGTGTCTTATTTTTTGAGTGGTACCCGAAAGATTTTTCTAAAATAAGAGCCAAGATAGGCTTTTATTTTAGAAAAATCATTCCTTGTAACATGAACTATCTGCCAGAGAAAGTCCCGTCGAAATAGGAGCACCCGTTTCGGACAAGCAGAAAGACAAAAAAAAACTAAATCAAAATGGATATACCTACGTACGGTGTAAACATACTTAAACATATAGTAAAAAGCTGTTATTTTGACATAACAACCAGATACTTTAATTATATTAAGATTGAAAGCTACAAAATAAAGTAAAACACTGTATATAATATTAGAAATTGTCTTGCACTTTACCTAAGTACTTTTTACCTCAGTGCAAGACAATTTTTAATATTATAAACCTACCTATCTGCCTTATTTTTTCGTCTTTGAATTAAAAACTAAACTATCTATACAAATAAACATTTTTTCCTTTAAAACTAGTGGACTTACTTCATTCAAAATATCAATTTGGGTCCAGTCGCTGTCCAATCGTGATCGATGACAGACGAATAGCTTCACGCTATTGTAAACTAACAATTATAGGAAGCGTTCCTTCACAAGCAAATGTTTCGTATTGTCCATTGGATACTATAAAAATACTTTATTTAATTTGTTAATAAACAAGTTAGATTTAAATAAGCAGTTACAAAACACAGAAAGCTATAACTTCGGTAGTTTAATAACCTCTCACTAGATTCGATGATAGAATGCTGTGTCGTATAAATTACTTGTTGCAGTGCGCATGATCGAAATGCAAGCCCCGACAGCGGGTCTGCGTTTGAATTAGTCGGCAGACGGGCGCTATCCGTAGCTCCGAATGGGCAGCTACAGATAGCGTTAACGTCACCAAAACAGTCGTGAAACTTACAACAAAAAAACGCGTGCGGAAAGTTTTTTAAGTATTAGAAGAAATTTTTGCTGTCGCTTTGGCGTGCGTAAAAGACAACTGAAGATCCGACTGAGTAGTCTAAGTAGAAAGTATTTAAACTGTATTCTTTCATACATCACGCCTGTAATCCCCGAAGGGTAAGGCAGAGATGTACCCATTAGTACACCCACATTTCGCCTGTTATTTTTAAGTCTCACTTAATAGGGATAGGGAGCAAGCTTGTTGCCTTCAACCGGGCACAAATCCAGACTCTAAAAAAAAAGGCACCTACTGAGAAATATCTGATGGAAAAACCCAATAACACATTACCAGACCTAAGAATCGGACCCAAGACTTCATGCTCAGCAGTCGCGCTTTGCGACCAGAGAGGCAAGACTAGACAGCAACTACCACAACAACGACTAGCAGGCTAGACCAACGAGGCAATCTACTATTTTCTTTTCCAAAATTAAACCAATATAAAAGAATATTTCATTGACTGAATACGAAGTATTGCCGAGTAGCAGTCAACAAAATTATTGCGGGTAACACTTGTGTTCCGGAGTTGATCACGCCATGTTGCAGAGTTGACGCCCGGCGAGCGAAAACAAGTTTCCCGAAGCATTCTCGCCGTTCATCAACAACGTTGATCAACTGTTGCTCAACAAATGTTTACCATGAATACGAGGCTTTAGGTATAGGTTATTTAAGGTACAGGCACTAGGCCTACCTCGTCGTCTCTTTTAGACATAGTTTTAAGACAATACTCTGTATTGAAATGTTCTTGAAAACAACATAACTTGGGTCAATTTTTATCTGACCTGCGGCGAGATTCCGTCAGACAAATTTCACTAAAAAACCTTGATCTAACAAGTTCAATATACTTACGCATGATGTTCAAATATAAGTTATTATAAGAAACATAAATAACATTTGATCGTTTTAGTGATTTTAATTGTTAAAGAACTTAGCAATAAATTATGGGAAAATTCGTAACATCGCTGTTCTTTGTTTTGTTCTTTTTACTTTTAGTAGGTTTTCAGTGCCAAAATTGAGAATATTTGCAAAGTTGAGAAGTACGGAACACGCTTGTGTAAATATTTTTTCTTCGATGTTTTTAGGTCAACGTTCATAAAGTTTATATTCGGATTAATTTATTTTTTTCTTTATTTTCCATCCTCCGTTAGTAACATCATAATTCCCGAAGGCCCAGGTAGAATCCAATCACCTATCTGCATACGAAGGTCTCTCAAATAACATAACATCACGCCTGGAATCCTCGAAGGGTTAAGCTGAGGTAATGTTCCCATTATCGTACCCACATCTTGCCAGTTATGTTTTAGTCCCATGTGGTGAGCCTTTTGTCATTAACAGGGCATAAATCCCAAGTAGCTACTAAGAAATTCCCGATGGAAAATCCCAATAACACTGGTCGACTTTTGAATCGAACCCAAGACTTCATGCTCAGCAGACGAGGCAGTCATCCGTTAGATTTTTATAAAATCATTCTGGGACAGATTCGGACGCTTACCTATGAACCAAAAGAATAATTTAAACTATTCTTGACGAAGCAATAAAAACCTTACTACGCTCTGCGAACGTATATTTTTGATCCAAACTACACGCAGTACCTACAAAACATATGAGCATCACAATATTTAATTTCCTGTACCCTGCTCAGTGCTCAATGCATCATAGAATTGAAAAATACCTATCAGACTTTTCATTTCATGGAACATTTGACTGACAAAGCACGCTATTGTAAACTTCCTAAATAATAGTAAATTAGTTGTATGTACTCATATTATATTACATACTGTTATGTAAGAATTTAAGACTCTTTTTTTTACTTGTAGTCAATGAAGTAGCTTTATATGTCTACTATACACAATCTATAGTAATATTTAATATAGAAAAGCTGAAGAGTTTTTGGTTTGTTTATATGCACTATTTTTTCTGACTGCCTCGTTGGTCTAGTGGTCGCAAGCGCGACTGCTGTGCATGAGGTCTTGGTTTCGATTCCCAGGTCGGGCAAAGTGTAATTGAGTTTTTCCATCAGGATTTTCTCAGTAGCAGCCTCGGAGTCTGGATTTGTGCCCGGTTGATGGCAAAAGGCTCGCCCCCTATTACACGGTACTAAAACATAACTGGCGAAATGTGGGTGTGCTAATGGGTACACCTCTGCCTAACCCTTCGGGGATTACAGGCGTGATGTTATGTTGTGTTATTATTTCTGAAACTACTAGCCGCATTAAAAAAAAACATTTTTTTAAAATGATAGCCCGATTCATGAAAACAGTATAATAGAGAGTCTCTACGAGAGTGGAGCAATAACCATAGATGTAACGTAACGCGGGTGAAAAAACCATGCGGATAAAGACGCGGGAAGAAGCTGGTTAAGTTTATAGTATTTGTGGCGTTTTAATAAATTGTTTAGCAGATGAAATTTTGAGACATGCCTACGAAGAAATGGAATTCCGTCATAATCCTTTGGATTGATTTAACACGGGTATTGGATACCGCAATTACCCCACAGTTTGCTTTGTTTGTAAGAATGGCTGGTTGAGTATGCACATTATGATTGCTTTCATAGATCTATACATGGTCAAGAATCTAAACTAGACTGAGTCTTGACTTAGTCTGCATACAGCTTAACGAATAGGTATTATAAAGAGGAATTATTTGTATTTTTGTGTGTATTTTTTATGTTTGTATTTATTTATTTATTTAAACTACAAAGGCGGACTTAATGCCTTATGCATTCTCTACCAGTCAACCAAAGGTGGTGAAGAGATAACAAAGCAGGTGCAAAAAATTTTACATGAGGAAATAATCAAATATGAAATTTTAAAATCATTAAAAACAAATATCTAAACAAGTTTAATCGTACACAAGTAAAAAAAAAAAATCTAATCAAATCAATCGTAATGATAAAGTCAAAAACTACTGTATCGACTCAAAAATTTTATTCACCATTAGTTAGCTACATTCACCTTGAGTAACATAGGCTTTATTATAATTTCGAAAAAGTTAGGGATCCGTAAAGAAAATCACGTGAACGAAGTCGCAGGGAGAGTCCTAGTTATATAATATGTTTATAAGTTTGAGTTTCTCTTTAATTATTATTTATTTAATGAACTCCAAGACCAATGCCATGCTAATTTTGAAAGCTAATTATTTTATTTTGATTAAATTCCTGTAATTTGGAAGTATAAGTATATTTAGGACAGCGGACGACCCAAATCAACCTTTCGCGTTTAAAATTGAACTGAACGGGTAAATATAACCCTGTCATGCATAGGTGTTAATTAGACTCTAAATCAGAGAACATCTAATGTTAAATAAATATACCTATATGAATGTATAGTACGACCACGGAAAAAAGTCCTATCGGTTATCAAAAGAAAAAGGAAAAGAAAAAAAAATACTATCGACCTATAAAAATGAGTTAGGCAGAAGTGTACCCCATAACTACAGCCACAAAAATAAAATGAATTTATCTTTAAATACGTGTGCAGAAAACTTTGCACCTCTTGTTAAGCTTATTGCTCGTATGGAAGAACGAGAGATTTTACTTAGTTAATGTATAGTTATCTGAAAAGGGAGCGTAGAAAGCGAGAATAAAAATAAATAAAGTAAAAATGAATTACTGTCGAATTTCGACAACAATTCGAATATTATGATCTCACTAGAATACATTTATTTTGTAGGTAAGTATCTATTTGTACCTAACTGAAGCCTATCTTTGCCTGTAACCAATCAACAAAATAAATAACTTTAATATTTTATCTTTTGAATTGGGTTTTGATTGGAAAAAGCAACATGATATTTTTCTCAGTACGTCGCGACGCGACGCGCGTATCCAAATACTTTCTCGCTCACACAGCGACTATCTATTTCATTCACACAATAACTGGATGCCCACACACGCTTTTCTTGTTGAATTCAGGAATTAATGGTTTTTGTGAAAAAATATTATTACAGATATTTATAGCAACAAAGAACTGATCATTTACTAATATTTTTATAACCAATCAAGAAAATAAATAACTTTAATACTTTTTCTTTTGAATTGAGTTTTGATTGGAAAAATACAGCATGATATTTTTCTCAGTACGTTGCGTCGCGACGCGCGGATCCGAATACTTTCTCGCTCACACAGCGACTATCTATTTCATTCACACAATAACTGGATGCCTATGCACGCTTTCCTTGTTGAATTCAGGAATGAACGGTTTTTGTAAAAAAATATTATTACAGATATTTATAGCACCAAAGAACTGATAATTTACTAATATGTCTATAACCAATCAACAAAAAAATAACTTTAATATTATATTTTCTGAATTGGGTTTTGTTTGAATATCGCGACGCGCGGATTCGAATACTTTCTTGCTCACACAGCGACTATCTATTTCATTCACCCAATAACAGGATGCCTACGCACGCTTTTCTTGTTGACTTCAGGAATGGTTTTCGTGAAAAAAATATTATTACAGATATTTATAGGAACAAAGAACTGATCATGTAGTAATATTTTGAAGTAGGTAAATTTAAAATTTGTAGATAATAAAAAACAATTACATTAAAATAAAGAAAACTGAATTTAAAATCTACCCAGTAACCAGCTCATAGGTGGCTGGTTACTTATCTGTGATCAACTTACTGATCGTGGACTTCGAAGTTACCCTACGGAACTCCTTATTGATGAACTGATAGTGAAAGGGGTATCGTGCGGAAAATGAAACATGTGCTGGTAAGGTTATTTAGTGTTACCATTTCTTAATGGATTTAGTCGGTAAAGGCAAGAAAATTAAAAACTTTGACAAAAAGATAAACACAGACGTCTTTGAATCTGTTTATTATTTTGTATTGCTGTCGACTTCGAAAACGATAGTTATTATTCACTTAGTAGTTTTGAAGGCAGTTGTCTTTTTTGTTCAAAAGTTATTGTAGAACATTCCACTACTCTAAAATTCGAGACGAAAATTGGGAAAAAATAAAAATGTCTCGCCAAATCCCTGTTAAATGAGGACTGACATAGAAGTAATTATGCGACCGTTACTATCTGCATATCAATAAGGCAACGGAATAATCAAGTGCCCTGCTGAATCTGTCAGCAGATCAATTCCAATCATTGTGAATTGAATCGAACGCCGCGCGACGTCCGGGAAGGGAGACGGTGTCGCCCTTCGACTAAATCTGTGCTAGTTACGAGTATAATCGAATAGTGATTGACAATGTTGAATTTCTAAAGACAATTAGATTAGGCGGGCTCTTTATCAGAAGAACAATCAGCTTTTGACTCGGGAAGAAGCTGGCTCTATTCATATTTGTACCATAATCGACATTTTATTTTCAGTCGTTACGGGTCAATCCTGAAAGTCTAACATCCAGTCTCACCAATGGTTGGTATCCAGTTACTGGGTTGCGGAGGTCAGATTGGCTGTCGCTCTATGTAAAATACTAGTATTCAGTTGCACCCGGTCAGACTGGAAGTCGTCTCGAACATAGTTGGGAAAAGGCTAGGCGGATTGATTACTTTTTCATATTGTGATGATAGTTTTAGAGAATGTTATAAACGTAGAGAAAGACTTAAAAAAGGTAGGTAGATGAATTGTGTTATTAATGGTCACTCCTAATATTACGGCCACGGAAAATGAAGCTAACAGGGTTGTTTCTACTACCCCATAAGTGGTGAAATACTTATATAGAGAAATAGTTTTAGTGTAGTTAATGTAATTGACATCGCAGTGGTAGCTTCATCTACAGTCTCTTATCGAGTTGCTAGCAATAAACTTAGTAAGTCGACGCGTTAGTTTAGCCAAATAATGGAAAGAATACGATTCTGTTACGAATGTTATTGACGCTCAGCTATGTTGTATGAAGATGTTTGTAGGAATTTTAATATTAAAGGCAACGAACCCTTGTACAATGTATGGTCTTGTCTAAAGTTCGCGTGCTTGACTGAAGCGCGCGGGTGGCAGTGAAACTGACTGCCAGCTGGCGCCCTCCCACCCACTCAGTACTTATAGGTACACGATCATATTGTTTTCTACTTCAAATTTGATTGATTAGACGCCCTTTTTCAGTTTATGATAAATAGCTATAAGAAAAGAGGCATAATAATTAATGTGTATTTAATATTCAGATATTACTAGGATTTGCCTGCGACTTCATCCGCGTAAATGTCGGTTATTGAAGACACAGACAATAAAAAAATTAAAATCGTCAGTAACTGTACTGTTATGACGAATGACATGACGATACTTGACACTATCAGCCAATTTTCTAAGACACTGAAGAAATTCTGCTTTAAAAAAACCCCTTTTTTTTCGTTGCTTTGAAATCAATAAATAGTAAATCAATTGTGTTCTTAAATAAGTGACGGAAAGGGGGAATTGCATTTTCACAGTTCATTAAAAGTATGTCAATTTATTGGTGGTGTCTAGTACCAATTCTGTTCTACTTGAGATTTCATTAAAATAATTTAAATTTGCTAAGACTGGTAATAATTATAGCTTGAAAACAAGATATTTTGATTTGAAAGTATAAAGTTCGCGCGTAAACTCGCGTTACCGAGCGCGGGGCAAGACGCGCGGGGGGCAGTGAAACAGCCAGCGAGAATCTCACTCCCAGCCACCCCCTATCGATTACAAATGACACGCGCCTAAACATTGCCTTACATGAGATTTAATAGAATTGATATGATTAATTGAATTTTAATGTACTTTTTCAGTTCAGTTTTTCAGTACCTAAAAAGGTTTTACAAAAAATTACACAATAGTAATGTTTCAAACTAAATCGGTTGTAATAGGTACTAAGAAGTCTGGTAATCACATAACATAACTTAACATAACATCACGCCTGTAATCCCCGAAGAGTTAGGCAGAGGTGTACCCATTAGTACACCCACATTTCGCCAGTTATGTTTTTAGTCCCATGTAATAGGGGGCGAGCCTATTGCCATCAACAGGGCACAAATCCATACTCCGAGGCTGCTACTAAGAAAACCCAATAACACTTTGCCCGACCTGGGAATCGTACCCAAGACCTCATGCACAGCAGTCGCGCTTGCGACCACTAGACCAACGAGGCAGTCTGCAGTCTGGTAATAATGACTTGAAAACAATATATTTCACTAATAATAACAGTAAAAAGTTCGCGCTCTAACTTCATCGGGGACGCGCGGGGAAAGAAGCGCCTGCGAAAATGCTCTATCCCAACCACCCACTATCAATAACCACATGACTAAAAGTTTCAGACAGAACCCACTGTAATACTTAATTACTATTTTGTTTTAATAAGGGCCAATTTTTCAATCGTCAGATAACTCTTAACGGAGGGATAAAATATAATAAAAATCTTAACTAAATATAATAAAGTTAAAACACGAATTTTGTGTTTGTTCAGACGTTTAGGGTAATCTCCGAAACCACTGAACCAATTTGTAATCTATATAATAAGTATATTATTTTTAATTTCTTCTATTTTATATTTGTGTGCACGGGGCACATCTAAATATCACTTTTTAATAATGTACATCACACAATATTAACTGTTATTTTCGTTGACTTGTTTAATTTGTATGTCTCTCTAGTTTTTGAAATATTTTATAGTAATCTGTGGAAAACGTAGTGGGTAATATATTTATCATAGTTTAGAGTGTTAGCTTTATCATAAACATGTATTAAGTTACTGTTTGTTTACCTTTAAATAAAATAAAAACAAATATGGCAGTTTGACAGCTTTTGTATAAAGTATGTCAAACAGTCATATTTATTGTTTGGATATTTATCTGACTATTGAAAAATCAGCCCTAAGACTGCCAGTAATAAATATTCTTTTTGTGTGGCTATTTATGGAAATAAAAAATATTAACGTTTCTTTGGAAAAGTCGTGCGTTCTTATAAGTATCGGGCATTAATCACCAGTCATCCTATTATGCTTCTTCGTAACGGAAGTAAACAGTTCGCGCGCTATCTTCATCGGAGCGCATCTTACCCAGCGTGAAAGCACTGAAACTGTCCGCGTGACGGAACCTCCCGACCACCCACTAACTGAACAGAAGCCGTAACTTGAAGTGACCCTCGTCCTTTATCACTTCCCTAGTCTCTTACTTAACAATAAACAATTAAAAATCAATTAATTTGGCTCTTACTTTTAAAGTAGCATTTGGTGCCTATTGTAGTACTTAATTGATTTTTATTTTAGATGCATCGTCTTCATATTCTTGTAATTATTGAATTAACGTACCTGTACGTTATTGTAAACGTGTTTTATTTGAAAAGAGTAAGTATAGAGTTTCTTGCTCATCCTTCTCAATCCAAAAATAACGTTTTGGAAAAAGGCAACTAGAGTCCATTTTTTTCCTTGTAAATAACGTTCATTACGCCTGTAATCCCCGAAGGGTCTCCTGTAGGGGTCTAGCTTATTGGCATCAACCGGTCATAAATTCAGACTCCGAGGCTGCTACTAAGAAATTCCTGATGGGAAAACACAGTAACACTTTTACCCGACCTGGGAATCGAACCCAATACCTCATGCTTAGCAGTCAGCAGTCACTACACCAACAAGGCAGTCATTACGTTCAAAAGTGCCTTTTAAATGGTCTAATTGAAATAAATGATTTGACTTTGAAATAAAGTATTGTAATTTCCATCTTACATCTAATTTACGTAAAATGCGAAAGTTTAGATGGAGGGATGTTTGTTACTTAATCACACCAAAACGGCAAAACAGATCAGCATGAAATTTGGCACAGATATGGATTATAGTGTAAAATAGCGCATTGACTACTTTTTATCCTGGAAAACATTACGTTTCCTGTGCGAAAATATATGTCAACTTTGACGCGGACAAAGTCGTTGGCAGAAGCTAGTGGATTACAGTTAAGTTGAAGGTATCAAGTCCCAAAGCTATCAAACCAAAGAATGTTCAGTCTTTGGGTTGCTGTTCTGAGAGCATAAAAGCATGTTCCTATTCTTTTTATTATTTCGTTTCTCTTCTCACTGTTACAATAAAATAGAGCTTTTGAACCTACGAAACACACTCAGAATGACAATCGCTTTCAAAGAACAACCAAACAGTTTCCATTACGTTATTTTTATTGACAAGCAGAACAATTTATAATTTCGACAAAGGAATTTAGCATTAATGTTAAAGCTGTTTAGGTACCAACATATTAAAATCAATGTTTGATAATAAGCCGTTTTCGTGCCTACTTTTCAGACAAAGCGCGGGGGACGAGACGGGAGGAGGGAGTGAAACAATCAACCCAAAGCCAACCATCAACTTGTATTGAGATAGAACAACGAGACACATTGTGGAATTTTTCAACCGACTTCAAAAAGCAAGAGGTTCTCAATTCGGCGCGTATGTTATTTTTTCTTTTTTGTATGTATGTTACCCGATTACTCCGCCAATTATAAGTAGATTTGGATGATTCTTTTTTTGTTTGTATGAAGTTTTTCAATCATTAACACAAAAGCAATAAAAACTGAAAAAAAAGCTTCATCCAAAACTATAGTTATTTTTTATTTTGTGGTTTTTGAAGGCGGTTGTCTTTTTTTTTTAACTTTTTTTTTTAACACCCGTCCGAACTTTGTCTCACTTCAGTCAAAATTCAGTGTACGTAACGCATAAGTTACGTCATGGCCTTATTTCATTAAAGTGCGTAATATGCGTACATACAGAATAAATTTGAGAGACAGCCTTGTTGGTCTTGTGGTCGCAAAACGCGGCTGCTGAGCATAAGGTCTTGAGGTTCGATTCAGAGGTCGGGGAAAGTATTAATAGGTTTTCGATTAAGAATTTCTTAGTTACAGCCTCGAAGACTAGATTTGTGCTCGATTGATGGTAATAGGCTTGCCCCTTATTACATGGTACTGAAACATAATTGGGTCTTCTTCCGCATTGAAGTTAGCCCTCGGAAAAAGTGTAGCTATCTATCAGTGATTTGAATGTGATTTGATCTTTCAGAGATTGCAAACAAATTAATATTTTACCCCTTCATAATATCCGCAGTCCGGTTTTATATATAATAGCACTGAATTGTACCTACTCGCCCACCATAATTAATTAATAAAAAAATATTTTTATATCGTAACCTAAAGACAATCAGATTTAGTAAATCAACAGCTCTAAACTAATGTAAATACGGTGCATTATCTTAACTCGTTTAATAAAGTTGAAGAGATTTTTCGTTTCTTTGTTTACATGCGCTTATCTCTCGGACTACCAGTCGGATATGAAAAAATCTTTTTGTATATTATAGTCAGATTCATAAGGAATAGTATAGACTATATTTAATACCATGCTACGACCAACGGGAGCGGTAGAAAAACCGAAGACGTAACTTTACACGGGTGAAAAAAAAAACAGCTAGGTACAATCGTACAAAATAATGACTGTGAGACAACGTCGTAACTTTTAAATCAAAACACCAATGTACCAATGTGAATTTTTCAATTCATATGTACGTTTTAAAGTTTATCTAGACAGGAAAACATCGTGAGGAAACCTGGACTTACTGTTCCACTCAAACCATGTCAGAGACCCTCGAGGCGGTTTAGAAACTCTGACACTAGGGTGTGTTAGGTCGTAAGACCTTACTGCCCACACGATAAAGATGAAGAATACAAAACATAGAAAATTAGCAAAGAGTTATACATATAGATGTCATTTGTGATATTACCGTAACCTATATATAAGGCAATTTTACCAACCTGCGTAGCTTTATTGGCAATAAAAAATGTTATCACAAGATTGAGCTATGTATAAATAAGTGTTACGCAAATTCGGCATATTGCGGTTTAATGTTCAGTTATATCAAAGGCGAACTACTGATGCGAGAATGTGATTCGGGAGTACCCTTAGAACGTTCACAAATTGCCTTCTGAGTTAGCAGCGATTGGTATACATGGTATACAAATTAAAAAAATATATATAATATGTAACCCCAATAATATGTATTTGGTTGTTAAAAATCTATGTATTTATTATATAATATATAAAATTCTCGTTCTTCTGAGTTAGCTGCGATTAGTATGTACATCGTATACAAATTAAAAAATATATATACGTGACCCCAATAATATGTATTTGGTTGTTAAAAATCTATTTATTTATTATATAATATATAAAATTATCGTGTCACAGTGTTTGTAACCAAACTCTTCCGAAACTTTTATGAAATTTTATGTGCTTATTGGGTAGGTCTGTGAATCGGTCAAAATCTATTTCTCATACTGCAAAAAATGGCGGTACGTAGTTCTCTGGGTCAGTTAGTAATTATAATAAAGTTGATAAATAATATAATAATAATATATCTTAGGACAACCAACACATCGCCATCTGATCCCAAACTAGGCAGAGCCTGTTGTACTATGGTAACCAGACAACTGATAAATATACTTATATATTTCTAAATGCATACATATCATAGATGGATTACACCCAGACACAGAACAAATCATCGTGCTCATCACACAAAGATTTGTCCTGGGTGGTAATCGAACTCACGACCTCCGTTCTAGCAGTCAGGGTCACTAACTACTAGACCAACAGGCCAGTCAGTTTTTTGTCTTAACGTTCTAATTTCTGGAACTACCATTCGGATTGAAAAAAGCTTTGAGTTAAAGATAACCAGATTTATGAGGAATAGTATAGGCGAAATAACATCATGCCGGAATACACGGGAGCGTAGCAGTTACCAAAAACGTAACATTTATTTTTATGTATTTATTAATTTATTTATTTATTTGTAATATTGGTCTTTCATCAGAGCCTTTTCCTCCTTCCTTTTCCTGTACTACGAAAGCGGAAGATCAAATAACGCGCCCACGCGTCATTCAAAAATATTTATCTAAAATATGTTATTGAAATTTTCTTTATATTTTCCTGCCAAGTATTTTGAAAGCAAGCATGGAACGTGTGAGCCTTTATCAAAGACACACTCTTCTCCGTTACGTTCTCACCTTCAGCTCGGGCTACACTCCAACCTCGAGTGTAATGACAAACTTAGTTTACTGACATCATTAGACACTACTCAACAAAGTCTAGTCAAATCAGAGTTCCATACATTACGATCGTATTGTAAAGCATTTTTGTATAGAACAGCTCATTTCTTTTCATGATTTCAGGGTTGGTTCTATAGTAAAAGTTGTTCATAATGATGATTAGAATGACCCCTTTTCAGGTTTCTAGTAAATTTTCAATAACCCTGTGTAACTTCTACCACCTTTATGTTTTACATTATGGATTGCAATTAAGATTTGAGATCTTTTTGATTCTTTGTTACTTGAAGGATACAAATTCAAAAACCCAGATTATTTTCATTCATTATGTCAAATTCAAAGGGAATTTGGCAGAAGAAAGACAAAAATCACTTAAGTTTATTATACCTACTTATAACGGATTCATAAATAATTGACTTAAGTATCCTTGACCTTGGGAAACGTATAAAAAATAAGCAGCAAAATAATCCCAAGGTTCAACAAAATGTTTGTGACAGCAAACGTATATTACATAAAAACAATAAACAGAATGACTAGAGATGTCAGTTGTGTATTATGTCTTTGTAAATTAAGAACCCGTAGTCGTCAAACCTAGGTCATATTAACATGGCCGAAGTTTAGTACATAAATCAGTTAAAGTTCTTAACTAGGTACAAATTCACACTTACATAAACAAATAAAATATTTTTTTAACGCCATTCAATCTTCATCATAAGCTCAACGTAAACACTGAAGAGTTTCAGCATTTCAATATGGAAATATAACTGTTCAAAGAACAGTTTTCAAAAATATCTCGCAGTGGACACACAAGTTCCCTAACATGGTAAGAGCTCCTACAGTTACATGTAAATAGAACTATAAGCTATTGCATCTTCCCGAGAGTGCTGTGGGGATGCGAGCCGCCGGTAGTCATGATTCTCGGGTAAGCAAACGCTTGCGACTTTTAATTCGATCCCAACACCATCTAGAGAGCTTGTCGACATCTCAAGACCCTTCGGCTACTAACCATATAGCGATAAACCGGTTATAAGATGTTTTCGGAATCAAAGTAGTATATATTGATAAAATGACCCTTAGATGCTTTTGCGTCAGGCTGAATTTTAGAATAAGTTAGCTTCTTTTTTAATTTTAAATTGAGTAGATACTGACTGAGATCCAAGACTTGCCTAACTTGCGTCATCTTGGCTGATATGATAAGTACAACATCAACACTGAATATTTTCGGCATAACGATATGGAATTATAACTGTTCTAAGAACAGTTTTCAAAAATATCTCGCTTTTAAGACGAATAAGTTCCTCAGCCCGGTAAGAGTTCCTACAGTTACATTTGTAAATAGAACTATAAGCTATTGCAACTTCCCGAGAGTGCTGTGGGGATGCGAGCCGCCGGTAGTCATGATTCTCGGGTAAGCAAACGCTTGCGACTTTTAATTCGAAGCCAACACCATCTAGAGAGCTTGTCGACATCTCAAGACCCTTCGGCTATCAATTACAAACCGGTTATTCGAATTATTCGGACTTAAAGTATTGTAAAATAATCCTTAAGTGCTTAAGTGTAACGTATAACTTACTTAAGCCAGTCTTTGTAGTTCCGATCTTTAAAGCATATGGTTGAACTTTTGGCCTACGGAAAGTATCTGTCAACAATATCTATATACAAGTATTATGTTGTTTTTTAACAAAGATCTGTAAAAATCAACCGTCACATTCAAATGTATTTATGAAAGGTACTTATTATCTCTGATATTAGGAAAGTGATCCAGCATTGATACCAGTAAGTGCGTTTACCTTCTTGAATATATCTTAAGAATGTTCCGCGCTACGAAGTTCTTCTCTTGGATGGTTTCTAACTACATATTTCTTTAGGTATTTAGAAATGTTAATATGATGTAGTTTTGGCTACACTGGACTCTTGGACCATTGTTATGAAATATCGAATCAAATGTTATGATTCCACGTGATCTGTGACTTGGAATCAACGACGCATCAAACTAACAAGTATTTAGTATGTTGATGACACAATCTGTCGCTGACAGCCAAAACAACAGTTTAGTCAAATCTGATGTGTATACGCTTGTTTTTGTATAAATCCCAGATTGACTAAAAATGAGTCTTACGGCTCAACATTTAAGATTGAATTCTGTATAATGTAATAATCTCATGGATGACTAGTTTTAAACATGAGCCTTAATCAGTATAACAAAGACCTAGAATATCCCCCTATTCTTTTTAGATTTTGAAATAGGTTTCAAAATATATAAAAAAGCTTTTAAACAAAACGTCTGACAAGTGACGACGGTGTTCCTTATTTAAATTCAGTGATGAAACAAACTTAAGAAAAAAAAAAAACATCAAAAGAGTTTTACGTTACTTTTAAGGCAGAATAGCGTACCTACTTCAAAATGGACACAGTAATGGTGAGTGGTGTTTATTGTGTCAATTTTCTCATAAACACATAGATGTTGCAAACCCCAGAATGTTCCATCACCGATAAGAAAGTCTTCCAATTATACTATTACTATATTTGGTAGTTAATTGGTTTAACCGATTCTCAAGGTCGAAAGTGGCACTTAAGGTAAGCGCTGCTGTTCAGACTAATTTAGTGAAGTGACGAGCAGCTCATGCTTTGGCGGGAAAGAGCAGAAGGGCAAAAGAACGCTTGTTATTGCTCGCTCGTCGCTAGTAGGCATAGTATGAGCACGCTCTTGCAAAAGTATTTGGTTTGAGTAGATTTTCGAGCTAGAAATAAGACTGTATGTTATCCTTTACCATTTTAGTGCAAAGCAAAATTGGGTAGCGGATACTATTTACCACCAATAATTCCAAGACTCAATTTCTTAAAAAAGATTATTTTATTTGAGCCTTCAAAACCAGATTATTTTTATTTACCCGTAAAATTAAATATGTTAATCATATTGATATTGACTATTGCCTTCCAAAAGCTATGGGAGAATCGAGTTTTAACAGCCCATAAAAAGTATATCACCTGTTTGTGTGATGTCTAGTATCCAATTAGTATCACTCATCAATCCTTTAAACTGAATAATATTAACGGATATATATTATTTAAATATCAATCTATTTTACGTTTTCTTTACGCCGCGAATCCGAGCGAGGCTCTCTCGACAATACAAGTTGGTTTTACATACTTTTGATAAAATGCTTTTGTTTTGTATTCATACAAAGCTCAACAAGAAAATGATCTCAATCTTTTTTTATTACATCAGATAAACAAGACTGAAAACATGGCTTACTATATAAGAGTTACGCATTGTTGCCGATAAATCTTAATACTGGTTGGTAAAATAAGGCTACACAGCTTTCAGGCATTGACTATCATTCAATAATAATTAACTGGGCCTTAATAATGTTTCTATCTCTATCTTACATATGTGATTTGACAGATGTGCGACAGTGGCAGCAAAAAAGTACGTGCTAAGTAATGGTTACTTATATGGGGCTGAGTGTTATGGTAGCCTCACACGTTACTACTTGGCGTTGTATACTTGTGTGGTCTTGAACAAGTCAGCATGACGTCATTGTTCCCACAAATGGCTCAGAGACTTGCGCTAATAAATTCAACTCACTCAAGTAAACGAGACTTTTGCTAGTTGGAATTTGCGGTAGTATCGATATGTGTGAGAGTCGTATTATGCTTAAAATTAACAAGTATTTCAAGAAAAAGTCTACGTTTATCCTATGATTGAACACCTGAAGGCGAATACTAATTAAGTACCTTGTTGAAAGGAAAAGCGGCTGAAAAGATTTTTGGAAATTAGGTATTAGAAGAAACTATCGCTGTCACTCTGCAATGCTCAGCGTGCGAAACAGACAACTGCAGATCCGACTGAATGAGCAAAAAGTCATTATTCGGGGTTTGGCTTTCGCCAATTTTCTTCTCTAATATTAAACTAATATTAAAGATATTTCTTAAACTAAACAAGAAGGATAAATACTGTTCCCCTATGTTTTCTTTTTATTATTATTTTTACACTAGGCTACAGTTAACAGCGGTACAAAGAGGCAATATTGAGCATTTCTGTGGGTTCTAAGGCTTATGAAAATATTGTATTATTGAAAACGAAAACATAGGGACATAGGTACAAATAGTTGATATTTTCTTTACTCTAAACAATTGCTTTAAAGCCATAAACCAGAAAGAAAACAGGCGAGAGCGTTTATATGGAGAAGGGACCACCCGCGTTGCCTCTTAAAAACATAACGTCACGCCTGTAATCACCAACGGGTTAGGCAGAGGTGTACCCATTAGTACACCCACATATTGCCAGTTATGTTTAAGTCCCATGTAATAAGGGGCGAGCCTATTGCCATCAATTGGACACAAATCCAGACTCCGATGCTACTACTAAAGAATTGCTGATGGAGAAACTCAATAACACTTGGTCTGACTTGATAATCGAACTCAAGACCTCACACTCTCTTATAAGGTTAAAAATCTAGTAGCAAACTTATCTCAGCGACAGTCAGTTTTAAAAATCTTCTCAAAAATGTAAGGAAAATTTGGGATAGGTATTGCGACTGAGATTTGAATGCGATCGTTCTTCAAAATACGGATATCGCCTCTCAGTTCAAATTTGTAGATCAGACGTTAGTATTATCGCCACATCTTATGGAAAATAAATCGAAGCCTTCCCCTTTTCAATGCTAATGCTGGCACCCAGAAGCATAAAATCCATGTTTATGAATAGCCTCATTAGTTTCAGTTCCGGAAAATGAAATCGGTTGAAAATAAGAATTTTTGACACACCAAAAATGGAAAATGGATGGAAAAAATAACGTGGTAAACGTGATATATATATATATATTACTATATGATGCTATTTGTAAAATAAAGCTGAAAGATTGAATTACAATGTTGCAAGATTGAAAATAATCAATACAAATGTTTAAAATGCAAAAGTAGGTTTGTTTATCTGTTTCTTTTGTTACGCTGGTATTACTACTGAACCGATTTTATTGAAATTTTACTGCAAGAATATAGGCTATTTTTTACTAACTTTTATTAATCCGCGACTTAGTCGGCATTCGCGATAACCGTCGCGGACGAAGTCACAGGCAAAACTTAATAACAAAATATTTATTTTATTGTTATTATTTTTGCTTTACATAACAGTTCAATGCCCTGGTTTTTTAAAGAACTCAAGTAAAATAACATTTTTTACTAATTTAAGATATTGTATCAAAAACAAAGCTAAATCAATTTTAATGCTTTGTTAGAATCAAATTAAACAAACAATTTCCTCAGAGCGCTTCGTTTACTCATTGTAATTAGATGCTGTTTCAATTAAACTCCTTTTATTCAAATTACCTAAAGTTTTGAGAACTTAGTTGGCGCCCAACGTGGGACTCAGAAACGTTTAAGAAAGTAACGAAATGTTGGTGCTTACCTCGTAAATTACGGATATTTGTTATTTATAGTAGAATTATACGAGTATATTAAATAAAACTATGATGTAAAACATATTTTTTTAATCCCCTAATCTTCCTCCTTTATTTTTTATACAATGTGCATTCTCTGTATTTTATTATTATTTATAAGTTTTGTGTTTAGTTTGATTATTAATATAGTAATGTACAGTTTAAATTGTAATAAATAAGTATTATAAAACGATGAATTTATTATAGACACAAACGTGTTTTCTTTTAGCATTTCCTTAATAATATGAGTATATCATTTGTGAAAGTGTAGATTTACTATTTGTAGTATAATTGTAAATCTACATATGTATTACACATAGCGTTATATATTATGGAATATCGATACTTATAATATTGACGCCCTATAAGGCTCCGTCTTTCTTTTTTTTCATAATTTATACATACTTATAATTTTATTATTATTCTTAGGTTTTGTGTTTAGGTTAAGAATTGTATATCATTTATAAACCAAATGTAATACATAATATATACGGCGTATACAATTTAAAAAACACTGAATAACAAATACATGCCTCCTTTTTATTACGTACCTAATTAATGCAAATATTTTCATGAATGATAATTTGGGAGCATTAAAATTCAGTAATCAACGATGATTGACCAAGTCGGCTAATAACCTATTACAGAATCTGAAGGGAATAATTTGCTTACATTATAATTAAGTTGGTAAACTAGGTACTAAAGTAAAGTTCAACATTTCTAACCTTAGAGTTTAATTTGTTGACCAATCATAATAATTATCAACAAATATTGTACTCAATTGCTTTGGAATAAGTTCTTAAAAGGATTGGTTGGTAATTACGTTGATTTACTCTTTATTTATTTTTAATTGAGATTTAAAACTCGTTGAGATGTATGAGATATATACGTTGAGATATAGCACTATGCACACTATTAACGCCCCCGGACTCCTTATTTTTTTTAGTATAATAGGTATACCTAGATCATTTATTTGTATTCCAGAATTATGTACTTTCTAAACTTATCTTAGACATAACTGACATCAGTAAAGGACTCCACTAAAGGAACAGTGTTTCCCTCCCGTGAAAAAATCTGGACTTATAATAAATATAAGTCTGAAATCCGTCTTGAGCAAGCGTGGTGATTAATGCTCATGTCGTCTCTGTATGGAAAAAGGCCTTTGCCTTGAAGTGGGACATTACTAGACTTTATTATACCTAAATTTTCTTCATCAACTTCATCGTAAAATTTCAAATTTGGAACAATGATCACACAAAGATGGCTAGTATATTGTCTTCAAAACTACATAATAACTTTTTCTTTGTCTTGTCCATTGTCCATTTTTTTTTTGTTTTTACGTTGTATTTCTTTATAACTAATATGGAAATGCATGATTTCTTGATTTAGAAATACATATATTTGGGCCTACACCAAGGGCCAAGGTTCTTGCGTCAAGTTTTAAGACTCTTGGCTCATGGTGGTAGAAGGAACTGTAGGTTTCAAGTTAGCAAAACTCCGACATGACATAGAATAGTTGTATCCGTGAGGATTTAGCCAAGAATAAAAAAAGAAGTTCATTATTCTACTCATTACACTTACTTGTAATATCTCCTCAGCTGAAGCTTTGCTCACATTAACAAGTCCAAGCATCTTTGACCAGTGTCTTGGTAGTTTAATGGCGCCACTTTTTAAATTCTGAAGGTTTTTTAACCGCTTTGACTGGCTGAACGAACCCATCACTAACAAATTCAAACTTCGCGGTCAATTACAAAAATTTAAAAAAGTTTTTAATCCTTTAAAAATTTTGATAATTTAACTAATTAAATTTTAAATTAATTATTAATTATTAATGAACTGAATTTAAACTTATTTGTGAACAAGCGACGGTTGGAATGTCATGTTCGCGTACCAGTGAAGCGAGTGGCGTCGCCGGCTACATGACTCCTACTAAAAGCTCGAGTCGGAGTTGCTCGTCTTATATAACATAATATAACGTACCAGGAACATTCTATAAGTCGTAGGAACTTTCTTTATTATTTTTTGTACTATTTGTACATAAACAAATAAGTTTGTATAATATACATTGCATATATTTACATTTATTAGACAGGATATTATCTAAAATATGGTCAATGTAAGTTGCACTTTTAAGCAAGCATCTATTTCTTTGTTTTGACGCGAAGCATAAGTTTATATACGCTGAAAAATGGAACGTTTTATCACCAAAGGTATTTAAGGTGATAAACAATATAATATAGGCGCTAAAAGTGTACTGAATTGGTCATTCGCGATTATTATTGCAATTGATCAACGCTCGCATTCTTGCCAACATAGATTTAAAAAATTAAATTATTATGTGAATGACTCTAATTGGAGCTTTACTTAGAGAAATTAAATCAATTAAACAACTAATTGATAAATGAAAATTGATAATCTTAATTGATCGTTTTGGGGAGTTTGAAGGAAAAGCTGAATGTGGAAAAGAACTTTGCACAAGGGCCCATAAAAAAAAACTAAACTGTTACATAGGAAATGAAAGTTTTTATAAAAATAAACATATTTTTTTGCTGCTCGGAAAATTCTATCAAAGGACATTGTATATACGCCGATTGCTTTTATACAAATAAAATGTTTTGCTTTCCAATAAAAGTATTTACAATAAACTGCATGTGTGTACTGTTGCAATAAAGAAGTTGTTCTACGGCTACGGCGTAGCATATCTGTAGACACTCTCAGGCTTTACACTTGCTACGCCGTAGCGCTAAGGCTACGCTTTATTTCTAAGGTCCACTTGCACTAGACAGGTCGTATTAAATCCGAGTTAGTTGCTGGCACGTGCCCATCATGTACGACATTGTGTAATTTAACCTCTTGTTAGCAAGTAAGTCTGAGTTAGGTTTTTGGCGCATGTGGGCTTTAATGTAACTATTGGCAACGTAAGAATAATATTTGGTGCCGCCGACCGTGCGTTAATCCCCAAATGGTGCCGGGTTCAAGGCGGTGCCACGAGAACAACTCTTATTTTTTGGTTTAATAAAGTAAGTACGTCAGACAACAAGAATAATGTCACTGACATGAAGCGACTTTTATGAAGACGAAAATTGAATGTGTGAGTGAATTTTGTAAAGCTGTAGATGGTATTTTTTTTTGTATTGTTATTATATTAGTGTGTATTAGATTCTGTCCGACCTAGAAAGTGGAAGCTATTGTGAAAGTTGTAGACGATGGAGTGAAGCTTTTGCCCAACAGTGAAGCAGACCGCACAAATAAATATTGTATAGTAAGACCCAACGAAACTTTCCGTAAAACTAAGTAATATTGAGCAAAAAATATTGCTAGAGAAAGACACAAACACACACAACATCACGCTTGTAATCCCCGAAGGGTTAAGCAAAGGTGTAGCCATTAGTACACCCACATTTCGCCAGTTATGTTTTTAGACCCATGTAATAGTGGGCGAGCCTACTGTCATCACCCGGGCACAAATCCAGACTCCGAGGCTGCTACTGAGAAATTCCTGATGGAAAAACCCAATAATAACACTTTGCCCGACCTGGGTATCAAACCCAAGACCTCATGCACAGCAGTTGCACTTGCGACCAACGAAAACCAACGAAAAAAACCAGTATTCACACTTAAGAGCCGCGTTTACACCTTACGGAATTTCACACAAACTTCCAAGACCTACTGCACAGCAGTCGCGCTTGCGAACACTAAACCAACGAGGCAGCCTTAGACAGAAAGACTTTTATTAAAAAAAAACTGTAAATGGTAGCGAACAACGTAATGGACACAGAACATTGTGCTTGCGGGCTCATTTTATAGTAAAAGGCACATAGCGAAAAGTAATACAAATACCCCCAGTATTTATAATTTACTTCGATTTCAAATAGGCATTTTCGAGCTAACTCGCAGATGCCCATTAGACAGCTTTAGGATGCAATGAAGGTATATAAAGTACATACTATTATTTTTGTCAATTCGGATATTTATTTACATAAATAAACTAAATTAGACTGGTAGAAAATCCGCAAGGCATTTAGTCCTCCTTTGTACAGTGTATTTTTTTTAACAAGTGCATGATGTTTTAATAAATAATACACACAGAAATTGATTGTGGCAATTCTAACAAGCCCAAACATGACAACGATCCTATAATCTGTTATAGAGTTCCAATGTCTACTTCCCGGGTCCAACATTAACCCTTCAAAGCCGCAACCATGGTCAAAGTGCAACTCAACACAATCTAGCAATCTTAAATATGACTAGAAAATACGTTTTAGCATTATCGAGTTTCATTGTCTACCTTCTAGGCCCACCATCAGATAAGTTCGATGGTACCATATTATTGTATTGACATGTGTATTAAGTGACTAACACACTGCACCGCACACCGCTGCGGTAGGCGGTGGCGGTGAAACGGATTTCTATGCGGTGCGCCGCGCGGTTGAATTTTTAGGGTGTCCATATTAGGATTTTTTTTGCCCAAAGTACCCTGGGGATCTTTTGAGAAATTAAGACATGCTGGGAAAATTCTAGGGAACACATTATTTTTTGTAGGGTTTTTTTATTTGAACAAACTATCATTCCATGGATTAAATAGGTATATATTTTTTAAAATGGATTAAAAATATTTAAATATATTCATAGGATTTGCTTAGCTTGTCGTAACTGAAATTGCGTGTATGCGCACGTAATACAATGCAATGCTACTACGGACTACTACGTCTACTACTACTTTAGAAATTTAAATATATCGTCTAAGTGAGGTATTGTTTGAAAGGGTTTTTTGTAAGGATTTCAAATATTAATGATCAGTAATATTGGGACCTAGTACATTTGCGCGAAAAGATGTTTGCGCGACCTTTGCAGACCTAGACCTTTGCAGTACTAGATACCGCTAAGCTGCTAGGACAACAAATAAAAAAATAGGTTTAAAAAAATATAAGAAGTCAAAAGTCCCTAAAAATACACCAAAACATATAACGCCCCTAAAAAAAAAATTCCCATTTAATATATTTACCCCCTAAATTTGGGGAGGAAACCCCTAAGTTGGGAACCCTGCACTATGATCCGCCCGATTATGCGGCGCCCCGAGTGTGAGAAGCCTCTCGACCGAACGGTGATCGTGTGCAAGGCTTTTAAAGCGGATTTCATAGAGGCCAGTGCGATATGAGATCCGCTTCACCTCATAACGCAGCGGTGTGCGGTGCCGTGTGTTAATCGCCTTACATACGCTGGCAAAGTTTCAAATCGATTCTATAATTTGGAAATTTGTTAAATTTGACTTCCAAGATTTTTTTAAACATAAAGCTTAACAAAAGGCTTCTATTAAGCCTTTTAAAAAGATAGTGTTTAACCGGCCAAGCCCCTGCTGACTCACCGGTAAGCCAGAAAATTAGAAAATCAATTGTGTCTCATTACGTGGAACTTGAGTATTTAAACTGATTTTCACTTAATAAACTAGATCTTATACAAAAATACCAACTTTTTGCACTATAACTGCAACATGAAATAGAGGGTTCGTACTGCGCATGACCGGAATGCAGGCATTGAAATTTGTCGAGCTCATCGTCAGTCAGCGTATGGCCTAGGCGCTAGACGGCAGCCTACACCATACACTGATCATACCAAAGAGAGAACCAAACGCTTTAACAGTAAACTAATCCCTGATGTGTTGTAGAATGGAAACGCATTATCTCGTTAAAGAATAATAATGTATTCTTTTATATTTCGTTCTGATCAAAATCCGTTCAGTTGTTAGTATTCTATAATTTAGAAATTGATTAAATTCGACTTCCAAGATTTTTTTTTTAAATAGTGAAGCTATTAAAAGCCTTTTAAAAAGATAGTGTTTATACTGATTTTCACTCAATAATCTAGATCTTACATAAAAATATCAACTTTTTGCAACATGAGATAGAGAGTTCGTACTGCGCATGACCGGAATGCAGGCATGGAAATTTGTCGAGCTCATCGTCAGTCAGCGTATGGCCTAGGCGCTAGACGGCAGCCTACACCATACACTGATCATACCAAAGAAAGAAACAAAAGCTTTAACAGTAAACTAATCCCTGATGGTTGTAGAATAGAAACGCATTATCTCGTTAAAGAATGAATAATGTATGTTTTTTATATGTCATTCTGATCAAAATCCGTTCAGTTGTTAGTCATGAAATCGTAACAGACAGACATACAGAGTTACTTTCGCATTCATAATGTTAGTACGGATGTTTGTGCTCAGTGAATATCTGAACGATGAATCAAGTCAATTATTTTTTTCTGATCTTTGACTTGCACTGCAGGATCTGGTAAAGACTGTAGGCGTACTAGCCTTGCTTGCTAGTTTCAATGCTGGGCCATTATACAGGTATCAAGTCCAAAAGGTACCATATTTAATTACGTACAAGTGAGTCCACGATCTAAGAGTGACCTTTGTTGTTTTTAGTATAGATGAGAGAAAAATTATGAGAAATAAATGAGAATTATTTAGTTAAAACATACGCATGCGAACTTGCTTATTCCTGTGCTGGAATTTTTTAAGGTATCAGGTTTAAAAAGTACCTTACTGACTTATATTAAAGTGTGATTAATAGTTTTTAAAACTGTTTTACAGGATATTGTTATAAAACATAATTATGTTACCTAAAAATAGCCCAGACTTTAAATAAACTAGCAAGTACATACTTGGGTACTTGTTATTTTCAGTTTCAGTTCTTCTAGTTTTCTAATTATTTCAAGTTTTAGAAAGTATGCACCTTCTTTGTAACATATTTTATTTATTATCTATTCTAAAAATATCAGCAAAGATGACGTAACTCGGGCAAGTCTTGGATCGCAGTCAGTACTCAATACATTAAAATTATGATTTGAAAAGAAGCGAACTTATTCTAAAGTTCCTTTTTAAATCGGAAAATTACATCGCATATTTAGCCTTATGCTAAAGCATCTAAGGGTCATTTTATCAATTTATACTACTTTGATTCCGAAAACATCTTATAACCGGTTTATCGCTATATGGTCAATAGCCGAAGGGTCTTGAGATGTCGACAAGCTCTCTAGATGGTGTTGGCATCGAATTAAAAGTCGCAAGCGTTTGCTTACCCGAGAATCATGACTACCGGCGGCTCGCATCCCCACAGCACTCTCGGGAAGTTGCAATAGCTCATAGTTCTATTTACATGTAACTGTAGGAACTCTTACCGGGCTGAGGAACTTATTCGTCTTAAAAGCGAGATATTTTTGAAAACTGTTCTTAGAACAGTTATATTTCCATATTGTAATGCTGAAAATGTTATATTCAGTGTTGATGTTCTACTTATGGTGATAATAAATGTCGTTAAAGGTTAAGATTTTTTTTCCTGTAATTTTACTTACACACCGTAGAAGCTTTAATCATGAAGTTTGAAACTTATAAAACTAAAATTAACTTAAATCTTTGGCCCATACTGAGTTTCGTTTAAGAACGTTTACGCCTTACGGCATATGTATGTATTTCACAACTATATATACATTTCACAACTATATACCCTACGTATGTATAGGAATATCATTAAAAAATAGGTTCATTCATTTCGAAAAGAACGGCTTGGAAGTTTGTGTGAAATTCCGCAAGGTGTAAACACTCTTAAGTGTGAATACTGTTTTTTTTCATTGGTCGCAAGTGCAACTGCTGTGCATGAGGTCTTGGGTGCAAATCCCAGGTCGGGCAATATTATTGGGTTTTTCTATCAGGAATTTCTCAGTAGAAACCTCGGAGTCTGGATTTGTGCCCAGTTGATGGCAATAGGCTCGCCCCCTATTACATGGGATTAAAACATAACTGGCGAAATGTGGGTGTACCAATGGGTACACTTCTGCCTAACCCTTCGGGGATTACAGGCGTGATGTTATGTTGTTTAAATTTTTAACAGGATATTCTATAAAATATTATAGATAGTGACATAGGATATCAGTCTAGTCTGTAGTAGAGTGATATCCAAAAGTATTGAGTATTGAATAGATTTTCAAATTAGAAAAGTAGCTTGCTTATTCTGTTAATCTTACAATTTTAATCGGCGGGTTTGGATGTTTCTTGTACTGTGCCTTAAGCAAAAGCACCTAAGGGTTATTTTACGCTACTTGAAGTTCAAACAAATATAATAACCGGTTTGTCGCTACGTGTTCTGTAGCCGAAGGGTCATGAGATGTCGACAAGCTCTCTAGATGGTGTTGAGATCGAATTAAAAGTCGCAAGCGTTTGCTTACCCGAGAATCATGACTACCGGCGGCTCGCATCCCCACAGCACTCTCGGGAAGTTGCAATAGCTTATAGTTCTATTTACACGTAACTGTAGGTACTCTTACCGGGCTAAGGAACTCGTTCGTCTTTTAAACAAGATATTTTTGAAAACTGTTCTTAGAACAGTTATAATTCCATATTGTAATACTGAAACTGTTCAGTGTTGATGTTCAAAAATACAAATTCACCGATTAAAATTAGAAGATTTACAGAATAAGTAAACTTTTTTCGAATCGGAAAATCTATTCAGTACTGTTATGGACTTGGATCCAAATGGTTGCCAAGACTTCGTCATCTTGGCGAAAATTTTAAGAATAGGTACATAGTGATGATTTTAGCTAAGATGGACTACCTTCTTTGCAACAACATTAGTTGTTGTTGTGTTATATGTACGTACAAACAACACAACAATTATAGTATTCCAAATATGGCCCAGAATTTTTACTACCAAACTACCTACCTGCTAGTAAAAATTCTGGGTCATTTTTAGGTAAGTCAGTAAGCTACCTTCCTGACAAATAGCCAGCAATACAAATCATAACTTTTTGTTTAAGTCTATACACACCTTAGGTTGGATATATTGTCAGTACGTCAACCAAATTGTAGAAAAACCACGTCACTACCAATAACTTTAAACTTTATCTTTTAACATTTATTTTCACCATAAGAATCTATAATATCTACACTGAACAGTTTCAGCATTACCATATGGAATTATAACTGTTCTATGAACAGTTTTCAAAAATATCTCGCTTTTAAGACGAATAAGTTCCTCAGCCCGGTAAGAGCTCCTACAGTTACATGTAAATAGAACTATAAGTTATTGCATCTTCCCGAGAGTGCTGTGGGGATGCGAGCCGCCGGTAGTCATGATTCTCGGGTAAGCAAACGCTTGCGACTTTTAATTCGATCCCAACACCATCTAGAGAGCTTGTCGACATCTCAAGACCCTTCGTCTAGAAAGCACACTAACGACAAACCGGTTATTATATTTGTTTGAACTTTAAGTAGCGTAAAATAACTCCTATATGCTTGTGCATAAGACCGAATGTGAGAAAAATGCAAATCCATCGATAAAAATTAGAAGAACTTCAGAATAAGCAGACTCATTTCCGAATTATAAAATCTATTCGGTTTTGTTATGAACTTAGATCCAAAGGTTGCTATAACTTCGTTATCTTGGCTAAAGTTTTGAGAATAAACAATGACAATTGTAATTCAGTAATTGTACAACACTAGTTGTTATTGTGTTGTTTGTAGGAACTTGATAATTAAAATTCTGGGTCATTTTTAGGTAAGTCATTAAGGTACCTTCCCGACAAATGGCCAGCAATACAAATCATAATTGGTGGTTTGGATTTTCCTCACCCTGTGCCTTAAGCAAAAGCACCTAAGGGTTAATTTACGCTACTTGAAGTTTAAACAAATATATTAACCGGTTTGTCGTTATGTGTTCTGGTAGCCGAAGGGTCTTGAGATGTCGACAAGCTCTCTAGATGGTGTTGAGATCGAATTAAAAGTCGCAAGCGTTTGCTTACCCGAGAATCATGACTACCGGCGGCTCGCATCCCCACAGTACTCTCGGGAAGATGCAATAGCTTATAGTAGTAGCTATTTACATGTAACTGTAGGAACTCTTACCGGGCTAGGGAACTAATTCGTCTTAAAAGCGAGATATTTTTAAAAACTGTTCTTTGAACAGTTATATTTCCATATTGTAATGCTGAAAATATTATATTCAGTATTGATGTTTTACCTATAGTGATAATAAAGGTCGTTAAATAATGTATATGTAACAAATAAAGTACATAATTTTATCTGTAATTTTTGTACATACCATAAAGCTTGAACCACATTAGTTTTGATACGTCAAAACACATAATTTAACTTAGTTTCGCGTAAAACTAAGCACATTTATGTATAATTATGTTGGTTATGCGTTCTATTAGGTATACAATTAAAAACAATAAACTTATACAAAATGCTAGAATTACGGAAAGAAAAACATTCTATATGAAGGAGCGGTGTTATACAATAAACTGTCAGATGAAATGACTAATGTGAAAAGCACAAATATCTTTAAAAAATGTTAAAAACTTATGTTGCCAAAATTTTGTAATTAAATTTTCTTTGTCTATACTTAATTTTTCTAGAACCTGATATATATGTATTGTATTTCTCTTTTTTTACCAATAAACGTCTCACGGAGTCACGATGTAATAGTATAACTGCATGATCTATTTATAATCTCATATTATAAGCGAACTAATTGGTTCTTTACGAGAATATCTTTAAACTGAAAATGCTAGAAGCCATTACTATCCAGCAAAAACAGTTCAATGTAATCAAAAATTAAGCTAGACATAATTATTATATACCTATTTAAAATTAATCAACGGTCATCATTTACATCGCCAATATCAATAATATATAAGACTGCCTCGTTGGTCTAGTGGTCGTAAAGCGCGACTGCTGTGCGTGAGGTCTTGGGTTCGATTCCCAGGTCGGGCCAAGTGTTATTGAGTTTTCCATCAGGAATTTCTCAGTAGCAGCCTCGGAGTCTGGATTTGTGCCCGGTTGATGGCAATAGGTTCGCCCCCTATTACATAAGACTTCAAAAAAAACATAACTGGCGAAATGTGGGTGTACTAATGGGTACACCTCTGCCTAACCCTTCGGGGATTACAGGCGTGATGTTATGTATAAGAAATATTAAACGAATTAACCTCCAAGAAAATTGTAAAACCGATTTGTTGCTTGTGGGTTTAAGAATAGTTATATTCATTAAATATTTTTTACAGTATTAAATACATTTTCCTATTCAAAAATAAAGTATTCTTATTATTACAAAATCTTAAAAGATGATGTTCTGAAAAGGCAGCTTAGCATGTTGAAGTAACATATTGCACAAACTATTTTATTATTATAATTTTCGATTGCCTGAGTTTGCACACAGAGGCCTCTTAGGTAACATATATAATCCAATTGATTATCCCTGTAAGCATTAAGCAAGTGCACAAAAGGAAAACTCCGGTTAGTGCAGGACTATAAATAAATAAATAATAAATATACTATTACAAGTCATGAAAACTAGTAATATTGGACTATGAGTACAGGTTCATAAAATGAATTGATTAACTTTGACTTTGAAGTGATTATAGCCCTCACCGAATCAATGTTTGTAGGTATATAGGTACACGGATAAAATGAAAGGGGTGACTTGCTCACTCAATAAATGGGCCCTCATAAACGGTCGCTATCACAGAGTGACGTAACTAAACACTTCCTTCCTTCGAGTACGTTCGCTCTTGTGAGTCTTCAATCAAACCACCTATGAAGGCAAGAGAGAGGTGGGAGCTCTGTTTCGCGTCCGTGTTCACTCCAGTCGGTCTATAAAGGCAAGCCAGAGATGAGGCACAAGATTTCTCCTGAGAGATCAGGTCGGTGGGGTCATAACTGCTCACTAATAATAATTATTGAAAATCTCTTTTGGTTTCAATCAGTTGATCTTATTTCTCTCTTATATTCTGCCATATGTAGAAGGATCTAAGGGTCAATTTACATTAAAAGGCACTAACAATGCCTTTAATTCTCATAAAAATCGTAAATCCGGTTTGGCGCTAGTGTGTTCAGTGGCCATAAGGGGCGCCGTTTTAATTCACAGTGCGCCTCTAGATGGTGTTGGGATCGAATTAGAAGTCGCAAGCGTTTGCTTACCCGAGAATCATGACTACCGGCGGCTCGCAGCCCCACAGTACACTCGGGAAGAGGCAATGTAGCTTGTAGGTAGGACGTCAAACGTCAATTTAGCTTAATTGTTATCTTTCGAGCAACCGTTCATAAGCGAAGTTTTATAACTCGTATTTTTGTATACTGTTCTCCGTAGAACAGTAAGAATTCCAATGTGTAATACTGCAATGTTCAGTGTGAATGTTGTGAAAATATTTGATATTGTAAGCAGAACTATACGGTTTTGTTGTCCGGACAATTTTGAACTAAGGAATTATTACAATATTAATACGAAGAAAGCAGGAAAGTAAAGTACGTTCGCATTATATTAAACTCTAATGAACCTTGTATATCAATATTAGGTACAAGAAAATACAGAAAGCAATAATAATGGAGTGTCACGGAACGAAAGTACTGTAAACAAAATCAGTACACGCCGCCTTTTGCATTAAAAGTTGGTCCTTTAATTATTTAGGATTAATATTTTCTATGTCAAGGTTATAATCCACAAGGGCAGTTAAGAGCTTTAGACCGGTTTCGTCACTATACTTCGTCTTTATATAGGTACTTTGTGATCCCTCGGTCCGACTCAAGGTCATTGCTTAATACAAGAGCACCGCTTCGTCGCGGCAATGTACCGGACGATGTCGCGCCGTCTTGAGAAGTCCAACCGTTAGCTGCCAGCACGCCGCCCGCGAGCTGTCACCTTTTTTATCTTGTCGATGTAAAAAATATTTTAATACACACGATTTTAAGTCCTGTATAAAGCGATTAAAATCTTGTTTTTCTATCAGGAATTTCTGAGTAGAAGCCTCGTAGTCTGGGTTTGTGCCCGGTTGATGGCAATAGGCTCGCCTCCTATTACATGGGACTTAAGCAAAACTGGCGAAATGTGGGTGTATAAATGGGTAGACCTCTTTTGAATCCTTCGGGGATTACAGGCGTGATGTTATGTTATATTAAAGCTCCAACTTGAGTATGTTATTAAGGTGTGCTGGAGTCGTGCTGTCATAATTAACGATGATTCAAAATCTCCTTCTATTTTTCTAGTCCTGTCACATCGCATAAATAATATAGGTACTATTATAAATTTAATAGACTCCTCAACTACTTATAAATAGATCGCGTTATGGCAACAAATTATTACTAGAAAAGTGAAGTGGTGTGTCTGGCAACAACGAATCATCATCTGCCTAGAATTTTCTCAATTATGTTGGAATCTAAACGGATGCAGCTACATTACAGTATTTTACATGGAGTGGCTGCTTATCTGATCTTCACAAACCAGTTACTGTGTAACACCATAACCCTTGGTAAGACTGGTTGTCGGACTTTACCCGTAACGACTTACAATGGAAGCAGCTGGGACCAATGGCTTTAGCTACTTTCTGAGGCAGTGGGGTGTAACACCACAACGTTCTAGCCTCAGGGTTGTTACTGAAAAATTCCGAATGAAAAATCCCAATAACACTTTGCCAACCTGAAAATCGGACGCTAAACAGTAGCTCGTGAAATTACGAGCAAAAACAGGACGGTTATGAAAACCACAAAAACCAATGTCACACTTTAACGTAAATGGTTAAGGTGGTAACATCAATCATCAAATGACTCCGCCCTGGGTGGGGCGGAAGGGACTGTCAGACTTTTACTGACTAAAAAACCACCCTGTGAGCTATTGCCCTTTACGTTCCAGGGCCACGGTATCCTGTTAATACGTCCCGCAACCCCAGCAACGTAAGGTACATTTGCACCTGCAGCATTCAAGGTAGCAAGAAGGTACGCACATTTGCTAAACTACCTAGTTATTCCTTTACCATATTATTTCAGCCATGCCAAAACAACCTAGGTCTTGGGACTCCTGGATTTTAAAGATCTGAATAGGTTTTCCATAATGGCTTTGAAAGGCACAACACAAGTTCAAACAAGCAAAAGCAGATAGGTACATCAACTCCAGGCAAACAGGAGGGAGAGGGACATAATTTGAATACTATTTTTCACAAACAAGTAATGTTATTACCCATTATTGAATTTTTAGACGCCATTTTTAATTCTATCGTCTTGAACCAGTCGGTATCCGCCAATCAATTGTAATAAAATCATTTTTAATGGTTTATTTTCGAGACATTTTGTGGTGTTTATAAGATACTAACTTGTGCCTGCGACTTCGTCCGCGTGGAAGTCAAATA
This sequence comes from Hoplodrina ambigua, assembly GCA_949774945.1. Classification (NCBI taxonomy): domain Eukaryota; kingdom Metazoa; phylum Arthropoda; class Insecta; order Lepidoptera; family Noctuidae; genus Hoplodrina; species Hoplodrina ambigua. The sequence continues at coordinate 6,618,189 of OX458963.1, forward strand.
CACTATAAAACATATCCTATGGACACTCAATCAAAATTCTTTCACTGGTCAAAGGTCAATAAAAGAATTTTTGTAATTAGACCCGGACTTCCAGAGATAATCTCATACAGACAAAAAGTCAAACAAAACTTACATGTTTCATCTCATTGGTAAAGATTCGGCTACCTAGTCTATAGCAAAAACAAAAACAATAAACAAAAACCAAACAAATACATTGGACAAAAACATTGGCAGGACTTGACTTGACAGCTCGTTTCAATCTTTTTGGGCAATAAAAACTCAATAAGACTTTGATAAGCGCACTAATATTCAAGTTGTGGCATATAGTCTTAAAGTGTAACCTTGCTACAAGCGAGTTAAATGAAATTACAGACGAAAAAATGTTATTCGTGTAAAGCAGATCATCAAAATCTTGATAGCTATGCTAGTTCGCGTAAATTTCATGATAACGTTAAAATTTTCATGATAACGATTAACTTTTGTTATCATGAAACTTTTCGCAGTAGTAGCTACCGAAAAAATAGAAAACTTTAACCACAAGTTAAGCTTCAAAGCAATAACATTCAGCATACAATTATTAGACTATAAAATCATAAAGTAATTGCTCCTGAATTATCCCTTTCAATTGCTGGCGCTATTTTATTATTCTCGACAAATACGACCTACTGTTAGTAGGTTACACAACCAGTAATTTAGATGTAAGACAAAGATAAAAGCTCTTTCACATTTCCTCCACTCGTTTAATAAGTGCCACTCACCGCGTACAGCTTAGTCGGTGTCACGGGTATGTTAGGCACCGTATTAGCGCGTTTGAAGAGCCACATTTTTCACACATAAACACATCCAGCCATGTCCATCCACACACGGGTTAACAATGGCTATTGGGATTACACGGACCGATGTTATCTTACATAATCGAGATACAACGATAGCCCATTAACAGGTTAACGAGTTTAGCGATTATCTACCCGTGGAACTTTATCAAACAAAGGAGGACGTGCCTATGTTAGGATAGCGCGAGCGGGTTTGTGTGTGGTCCAATTTTTGCAAGGTTTATGTTGTTAATTTATATTATTATTTCTTCTAAATCTATGTTATTTTATAATTTATATAAGGCAAAGAGATATTATTATATTCACAGCATTATAATTATTCGCTTAAAAAAGGTAACATGATTTGGAACGAATTGACTTTTCAATCTTTGGTTATGTATAATTCATATAAAACGAAGAAACTTGAAGGGTTATCAAGCATTGGAAACATTCGCATATAAACAAAAGATAATCGGAGTGATTGACATGTCAAAATAATTATTTCACTTTGTTTTATTAGAAAATGGTGGAACGACTTGTTGCTATCCTAGTCAAAAATACAAGAAAATTTAAAAGGAATTGTAATGAGAGACAATCAATATTGGCATCGATTATGTCATACTGTGTCAATTGGCTGGTGAGTAGGGTAGTACACCCTTGCAACCTTGTACACATTGCCTGTCTCGCCGAAGATTTTTCTTTTTTCATATTTCAGGGCTTTTCACAAAGTAAAGTTGTTCTTATTCAGTAATAGTTTGTCCCCTGAAAATTTTCTTTTTTTCTTTCCTGATTTTTTTTTCCAGCCGGTAGACTACCATCGACTAGTTAAGAGAAAAGAAGATAATCACATGCATTGTTTAATTTTATTAAACCAGTAATAGGTATTTAAATCTGCATAAAAGAGCAGCTTTTCGTCAAAGACCTTTACAGCTACATAGAACGACAGTGGTAGTGTGAATGAACCATTTCACTAGTTACGTGACATTGATTGTTACAAACTATTCATGGGCAAACTTTGAATAAAGATTGTAATGTGATAACCATAAATGCCATTCTAATTTTAAATAGGAAAATAAGTTATGGTAGTAGGCACGAGTATCAAAAACTATCGTGTTTTTTTCTTTAACAAACTCAATCTAGGCCTGAATAATTTATGGTATACATATAATTTCAAAACAGTTATTAGACGATTTTTGTTTTTTATGTTGTTGGATATTGTGTTTAAGTAGGTATATTTTATGGTATAGTTTAATTTGTGCATATAACATCGTCTTGTAGTAGTAGTAGTCTGGGTCATTAAAAGTGACTTTGTATGAGCGCTAGGACCAGTACTAAATACAAAACATTCGAGATACGAAACGTTTCCAATATGTAATAAATAATGGTAACAGAAAAAGGATTCAAGGTCAGAATGACATTATAAAGGCAGCCGAAAAATTAACCGTAAGAGGTTACACTTACGGTTGATTTTCCGTCTGCCTTTACACTTGCAAGTTTTACTCACGTAAGGATTGTAATTAAGTTACAATAAATTTGCAAATGTATACACTCTTTTTAAGTTACTTATAGTAATTTATTAATACTTTCAAAAGCAGCCGTAAGGTACTTAAATAAATACGGAAGCAACTTTAAGTCTACCTAAAGTCATCCACTTTCAATAAAACATTAAAGTACCTACTCCTTCTGTCAGTCCCGCCAGCTCAGCGTGAGAGTATTATTTACTTTTTACAATGATAAAAGAATTATTCAGTCAACCACATACCCAGAGAAGACCGAGGATCATTTACATAACCGTCTAATTTGACTTACTGAAAGAAAGAAATAAGTATAACAACCCGCTACGCGTTCTCACCGTGTCCGCTACATTATAGCAACTTGAGTAACGATGAGCCAAAGCGGACACTCTTACTTATTAGTGTAAACATGGCTTATGACTTTATATGACTGTATTGGCTACATTAGGTGATAACTTTTTTATGTTACATGGCGCGTAGGTGTTGTTGAAAGTTTAATAGAAAGGTAGGTAACTAACTATGATTACGTTTCTTGTTGATATTTTCTCAAAGTTCTTAAAATACAGGATGATTTATGCTAGATAGTGTCTCGTATGAGGTGCATATGATCTCATACCTCATGAATATATTATATTACAAGAAACAATTCATGCCTGCATACCGCCTACCCATGTTGTGTTATCAAAACATTCCTTTTTATTTTCTTTAAATTTCTTAATCTCAGGGGCATTTTACTGTCCCAAAAATTGTTATCGTTGTTTCAATATTCAATAAAGTTTTGTCCTTGCATGGGGTTATATCGATGGCATGTGGGAGCGTCCTTTGGTTATGGTTATACCGTTTTTATAGCCCCAAAGGCAATGTTTTTATTTAGACGCATATTTGACCTCTGACGGAAAAGTTAAACAATATTCGGTTTGTGTAATATCATATTTGTATTCTGCGGAGATCTGTCTACGATTTGGGGTAACTTATGGATCATTTATAGTTAGATCGTACCGTATTCGAGGTCAAAGGGTTTTTACTACCGTGAGTCGAGGACTTTTCCTGTTTAACTTTACTGTCGCGTCTTTTGCGGTTCTCATCTATGACTTGGCATGGAGACCTCATAAAATAACTACTACACGTACCGGATGAAAAGTTCTTCAGGCTTAACAGCCCGCTTACAACTAAGACTACTTCTAAACTGCGGGTTCGAAGAACATAGAACATGTTTGCATTCTGTAAAATGCATTTAAACATACATAATTATATTGCACTTTCTAGAATATTGACAATTCAAATAATTATAATTTTGAGACTCAACACAATACAGTGCCTGAGTTCAACCTCGCTTACTTATACGCCTGTTGTCTGGTATAAAATGTAAGATAACGTCACAAATCTTCGTAATAACTCCATAAAGCGAATATGGAATGTGGTGTATTGACAAATAGTTTAATAAACAGGGTTTCGCCGTTGGCTTAGCTTGACTTTGCTTAAGAATATAACAGCTAACCAATGGTTTCTGGCTTACATATCAGTATTTTACTGTAAGCAGCTCTTAGCAAATCTTACCTTACAGGTTGACTTTCAGAAATTAGAACATTAGGACGGTGAGTACATCAGAACTTACTGATGAATATGAACGACTTTTATTGTGGGACTTATTACTGTCTCAATGCAAAAAGGCCTCTCATACAGAGAGGGCAAAAAAAAATACAGAGATGGCATGAAGTCTGAAATATGAAAAAAATCAGTAGTTCCATAGTTTCAGCAGGCCAATACTATTACCTAAATTACTTTCAAATTCAAGTCTCAATCTAGTTTCCTAGTTTCAGTGTCAATTCTTGTTTCTAAAATGTTCAAAATCTAGTCACAATCAGCAAAAGGTAGACAAATCAGAGGTATTTTCGATCAATTGAACTGAGATTAGCGATCAAAGTTACAGTAATTGTCCAACTGATCGTGTTTAAGTGTTTTTGTAGCACAGTTGATTTATTTTTGTATTTCACAGTTGGTTCCAGGTCGGGCAAAGTGTTATTGAGTTTTTCCATCAAGAATTTCTCAGTAGCAGCTCGGAGTCTGGATTTGTGCCCGGTTGATAGCAATAGGCTCGCCCCCTATTACATGGGACGTAAACATAACTGGCGAAATGTGGGTGTACTAATGGGTACACCTCTGCCTTACCCTTCGAGGATTACAGGCGTGATGTTATGTTATGTTCCAAAATGAATGTTGTTATTTCTGAGTGTCTACTACACCTTGTTCGCTAGTGAATAAAAAGTCATCAGTTAAAGCGTACTCTCAATTACAAGAGGGATACTCGTATCTACAAAAGACCCCATCAATTTGCACCCACCTGCTTTACTCAACGCTAGCCATTAACGAGGTCACTATGTTCAAGCATGTTTAGTTCAGTTTACATGCCTTGTTCAAAGAGGCCATCAAACCATCAATGTGTACCACCTGACAGACCAATGACCTCAAATAAATTCCTGATACGCAATTTATTCAAAAATATTTATATGATTATCTTGAATTATAGACCATATTACAATCACGGTCAAGTGGATTTTAGTAGAATGACAATGATAATGGTATCTAAGTGCTTATCACTCCATTAGTCAGTAATAAGGGTATCAGTGGTATAATGAGTCGAGCTTTTTTTTTGCAATGTACGCGTGTGTGTGTGTATATTGTTGCGTAGTTTGGGTGACGTAGTTACACGTGGTCATGCCATGATCAAATGTAGAGAATGGAACTCGACTCTGACGTGGGTGACGTAAATGGTGTCTCTGATAACGAAATAGAACCGAATTGTACTAAATTCCAAAAGTAATTTTCAATGGTGGCTTGTCCTGTGTTCGGAAAGTGTTTTTAGGGTTTGTAACCCGATTGTCCGTTTATCAAGACCTTTTTCTCAAGAACGCGTGGAAGTATTAAGCTGAAATTTATATCAATACTCAAGTCTGCTACTCCTTGGAGCAGTCAAAAAATTAAACTTTTATGTCAACGCAATCTAAACATGAGCTCGTTGGCGCATATTTTGATGCTTGCTAGGGAATCAAAACCTATAATATAAGGGACAGGAAAATTTGACAAGAAGCAATGCCACGTAGCACGAGTAAAGAAATAAATCCGAGAATCATAAAATTTGTAGTTACATCACAAAATATTTATTATTTTGCGGTTTTAAACTTATTTTTTTTGCATATTGTGTTACTTGGTAGTACGGAACCCTTCGTGTACAAGTCTGACTCGCACTTGGCCGGTTTTATTGTTTGTAATGACGTTATTGATGGAGTGTGATCAGTATCATGTCTATGATGTAGCTAATATGATATGTTATCTTTTATTCGCGTTCTGGGTCAATCATTTTCAAATACCATGCACTCTCTGCAACTACTACGTTCATATAAATGTCATAAAATATAGACTGCGATATTTTTCAATGTTTTTTCTTAATATAGGTATATCGAAAGCGAAACTAAAGGTCACTCACTCATCACGAAGGACGGAAAACCGCTTGACGTTTAAAGATTAAAGGAAAGAAATTTATAGCTAGTAGGCGTCGGTTAAGGAAACATTTTAAAATTCATCTCCTGAGGGGATGAATCGGATATCCAAAGTTTGTATGGAGAAACCAATTTTGACGCGAACGAAGTCGCAGACAGAGAAGCTAGTTTTTTCATAAACTTAACTAAATACACACCCTCCAATATTGCAATACTACAGGTGGTGCTCCTGAGAAATTGCACAATCGAGAGGTCAGAAAACTTCTTGAAGATTGCTTTTCAGGATTACTTTAAAACCAAGATCTAGGAAAGCTTCGAACAACTAGATTTTTAACAGATGTTCTCAACGTTCGCTGACGAGTAGTTTGTTAACCTCTCAACATACGAATTCCTTGCAAAAGTTTTAGAAAGAATTTGCAATATTAAAAACTTGCGGTTTCTTACTTCTTTAATTTATTGCAGTAAAGGGAGTTTTAAAATGGCAATTTAAAATTGTTTATTGTTTCAAAGTTTTTGTCAACTACAATTTTAGAAGACTAACTTTTCAAATAAAACTTTTGTTTCTGTATTAAAATAATGAAGTGTGAATCGATGTCTCGCTTTAAGAGGAAGTACTAAAGATAAATTCAGAAACGCCCGTACTGCAATGGTTTCGTATTCTTTCTTGGCAGAAGTCGGACTCCCACAAGCCTCTATAGCAAATCAGAAATTTAATTAAAACTATGCGCTTACCCGCAAGATCCTGAAGGGACTCTCAGCTAGCAGGCAGACTTCTCCGGAGGTTGGTTTGTCAGGCTGAGCTGGCAACATGATCTGCAGCTCACCTCCAGGATCCACCTTCTCACGATTATTCCTGTTCTGGCCTGTTAAGGTCCACACCCATTCCTGGAAGCAAGTAATTTGGGAATTATGATATTATGATTTGAGAATTATGATTGGCTAGTATAGTATAGTTGGGGAAAACATGATAGGCATTTAAGCAGGGGTGATTTAAGTAGATATGACTAAACATCGTTCTGAATTACAAACCGTAATCCAAATCTACGGAAATTTAAACGAAAAAAGCGTCCTCCAACACTTATAATTCACATTGGTTTGTGTTTATTATCATGGCACTATCATTCGCGTCAAACAATGGTCACTAATGGATAGCTAGGATGGATAAAGAGGGATTACCATCTCAAAATGAAACCATAACGTTGAAATATTATCATGACGGTAAAGAAGCTTTCTGACTCGCTTAGCAAATGAATTGCTAAACGCTACTCGAAGCCTTTTGACAAATTGGTTACGGTAAACATAATTATAGTTATAGGCCTCGTATTAACTACAAATAATTACTATTTCCTAACAACTAACTAATCCATCATCGTTATTATCATATCAGCCGAACAACGTCCACTGCTGGACATAGGCCGCTCCTAAAGATAGCCACAAATAAGCGGTCTTGCGGTCCTTCGACAACCTGGTAAAGGTCATCGCCTGGTAAAGCTGAATGTGGCTAACTAATACATACTAATACAAATTACTTATAGAAAAAAAAACGTGAAAGAGAATTTGTTTATTATGTTTTCTGCTGGCTAAACTACCAAACCGATTTTGATCAAATTTGGTACATATTAAGCTTTGATTTGACCTCAACTATGGACAAAGGCTACTTTATAATCTACGGCTTTCTCTGCATTCGCAATAACCGACACCCGACGCAGAACGAAGGGCAAAATCTAGTAATTATTATAATTTCAACAATAACAGCGAACTCAGGCTACCAATTGTTTTTCATGCAACATTCTTCCTAAATATGGTAACCAAGTCATGTTCCGCTTAGCATCTAGTTTCATGGGCACGTTCGAACCTTGGACTACGGTCTACTGCAACTTAGCACTTCAAGTTCAAAGTCATAATAACCAAGTTAAGGCACAAGTACTTTCACGTGTTTTTTACCCGTGGCTGCGTTTTTTGCGCTTGCAATTAACTTCACAATAAAATGTGCTTTTGTTTCGAATCCTGGCAACTTTTGAATGAAACCGTACTTTAACTGTCTTTGGAAAAAACTTATAATTTCCTGAGGAAAACTTGACTGCTGCATTTTCATTTTTAAATTTTAATTTAAGTGTCGTAATTTCCGTTGATTGCGCGACACGTGTGATCCTTTTGAGCAATTCACCGTTGTTTATTTTAACTGTAAGTAGAAATTAATTAGATGTTAATAAGACTTCCTAACGGTTTAAAGAGTCACTGCGCAAATATAGTTCAAGTACCAAAAGTTCCAGAAGCTTCTTTAATTAAAGCTTTAATCCAATCATAATAAACAAAATAAGGTACCAACATAAACGTGATCTAAATCTAACAAAATTTATATCAACATATCACATTGGCAAGGTTTCATATATCGTACCTACTTGTATAGTAAATAAATTAAACTTTTGTACAATAAATTAGAGTAAAATTTGTAATCCCTTATGCGTCATAGACTATGTTAATTCTCAAACATATTGCTTACAGTCCCAAGGGATTATTATGAATAACCGCCAGAATTTGTATTAAATTAAGCTTTTATTATAAGTACGAATAGTACCTCATTTTGGTAATAAGCATTACCGACCTCGACTGTTATTAATAGGCGAGGTTGCTATGATAATATTAAGGTAGGTAACTTTCGGCCCAAAAGACCAATAAAATGTCTGTTCATTATATTCCTTTCTTTTGATTCCTAGAAAAATGATGGAAATAGAAACAATTTCTAACAAGTTTGTTTTCGCACTGCGAGTGGAATGATTTGCGGTTCCATTATTTTCTCGAAGGCTTCCAGACAGAAGGTACACGTGTAACTGAAAACCCGAAAACATCATTATACTATCATTATGTATGTACATCTATTACTATGGTATCTACCATGAAAAATAAAAAATGTCAGTTCACCAAATATTTTGTTGAGCTACGTGACTAAAATCAATGAGCATGTATGTTTATTTATGTTTAGTTTATTTATTTATTTACTGTTGTTACAGTGGTTACCTTATAACTAGGTTTACATAATAATTATAAATCGGTAACATTTGGCGGTCCGTAGTTTGGTGAAAACGATGGTCCCCATGTTTTCACCAAACATTTTCACCATCCTTATGGATTTATGATTCATACATACCTACATAAACATTGCTTTTTTTTAAATGCTTAAATGTATGTATAGTATAAGTACTTTTATAGGTACTTATGTAAAATGCGCAGTGAAATGAAAAGCAGCTCCAATATTAAGCTTAGATAAAATAATTAGTCAGGACACTACTACTTTTTTGCATTAATATTATTTTCACCTCTTCCTAACCCCTCGAGAATATAGTTATTTTATTACATTTGTGATACCTTTTCTATCTTTTATTAGCCTGTGACTTCGTCTGCGTGGAAATCAAGTATGCCATAAAACATAGCCTATCATCATCATATAAGGCGAATAACGTCCACTGCTTGACATAGGTCTCCCCTAAAGCAGTCTCTAGCATTTTCCTGTGACCTTTACCGGGATCCACCTCGTGGGATAAAAATGTATGTGTTGATGTAAAGTGTAGCTTACTAACAGTGAAATATATTTTGTAATCGGACCCGTACTTTTAAAAAAGCAAACCAGCTTTGTCTTTTACAATATTAGTATAGATAAAATAGAACAATTTGATAAAAAATAACTTCAAATATACTCTCAAAAATCACTTTTACAACGGATATAACCAGACGCAATCACGAAAATGATCCATTTGTTTTTCAATCACATTTCTACGAAGATGGAAAGTTTTGCTGCAAGAGGTTAAGTTACGTCATAGATAGGGCAATCTCTTAACATTACTACTACTAGCTCCCCTGAGGTTAGAGCGAGATATCATTCCTTTTAAGTTACGTTTCGTTTGCTACCAAACTTATTAGAGAATGAAAGAAAAAGTGTAGCAACGTTTGTTGACCTCAAAGAGCTTACAGGAGTGGTTTAATCATGAGATCCATGTTAATTCTTCTTGCTTCTTGTTCTAGCCATTCACTTGGAAATCTTAACTAGTTTTTCCACACGACTTCGTCCGCTTAGATGTCGAAGTCCCTAGAACCCTATCTTAGCTGACGTCTCCTACCTACAAATTACCTAACCTATCTTTCAGCTTCATACCATAAAGTACACAGTATTTTTAAGATTTCGTGTTTAGTCAGTGAGCGAATGGTGCATTGCGATGGTGCACACCAAGTGGTGTTGCATTTTCGCCGAATTCAAGGAGGTAACTACCTATGCTAGTGATTCTCAACACAAACCGATTTTAAAATAAATAATATTTTCTTAAGGATGTAATATTGCCTGCCCATTGCCACAGGGTTTAGACAGGCGGGGCAATGAACCCGCACGCGCACAGTGATATAGTCACGCGACACTGCCTACTGTGTACGCAACGGGATGATACTGTTCTTTGAAAGAGGTGTATTGTGAAATATTGTCAAACGTAAACAATGAATAAAACAAGAAGTATTTTATTCATTATTGACCTGGGAGCCTACTACCATCTCTTATAACAATGTTATTTTAATATTACTATGCCTTCTGCACTGTCGAATTTTCAATGCTCGGGTCAGCGCCGAAAGTTGAAAACGCAACAACAGAAATTACAAAGTAATAGTAAAATAATACTGTTATAAGAGATGGCAGTAGTCGCCCAGGTATCATCATTGTATTTATTTATTTAAGTACATATGTTATAAAAGTCAAGGATGCAAAACTGCACTTTGTGTAGATGACATAAATAGTAATTTTCCAGTCACATTTTTAATGGGAGATCTACTCGTATTTTAACTTATTTAATTCTAAGTTTATGTATCAACTGAACTTGAAAACTCACTCATAACCTGTCTGCCCTTCTAAAATAACAAGCGTGATGATGTTATACCATAACTTAAGTGCTCTTAACTCTCTACTTACCCGCTGACAAAACGAGAACACTTACTTGAAACAAAGGGATATTCTAAATATTTATGAACCCGAAAATCCAATTACGAGGATATAATATCAAAAGAATCAAAAGTTAAAGCTATAAAGACATGCTTTTAACGTTAAATATATGCTATAATGAAATAACTATACGATGCTTAACTGAATTAGTTATGTCTTTATTCAGGGAATATATCACTATAGTTAGTGGGTGACATGTGTTATGTTCCAAAATTATTTTACATTATAATAGGTACCTTTCGGGTACTGTGTGCCTACTTAGTTGTATGTTATTTATTTACATTGACATTGAAACGTTTGTTTTTGTTGTTTACTATGTAAGAGTGCGTTCGTTATTTTTGTTTAAGGATTTAATTAAGTTTTATACCTACACTTTCATTTTTCAAAGTCAAAGTCAAATCATTTATTTCAATTAGGCCATTAAGAAGCACTTTTGAATGTCATGTACAAGAAAAAAAAGACTGACTGCAGTTTGACTGCCTCGCTGGTCTAGTGGTCGCAAGCGCGACTGCTGTGCATGAGGTCTTGGGTTCGATTCCCAGGTCGGGTAAGGTGTTATTGGGTTTTTCCATCAGGAATTTCTCAGTGACAGCCTTGGAGTCGGGATTTGTGGCCCGTTGATAGCAATAGGCTCGCCCCCTTTTACATGGGACTAAAAACATAACTGGCGAAATGTGGGTGTACTAATTTGTACACCTCTGCCTAACCCTTCGGGGATTACAGGCGTGATGTTATGTATGTATGTTAAGAAAAAAAAGAATACATTTATTTATTTAAACTTAATGTTACAAAAAAAAGGACAAAGGCGGACTTGACTTAATGCCTTGGCATGCTCTACCAGTTAACTAAAGTTAAAAAATATCATGGCAGGTGCAAATTATTGTACGAAATAAAAAGATTTTGAAAGACAGAAATATATACTTCTTTTAATCAATGCTTTACAATATTTGTATACAGAATCACACAAAGTTACACGTGTTTACAAAGTATGTCATTAATTTTGTACGCAAAACTAAAATAATTTAGAATTTTGCTTTTTACCTCGTACTACCAAAACTGCATAGGTTTAAGTTTAATTTCTTTTGAAAGCCCAAAAGTTGATATTTTCTATAAAAATAGAATTAGCAAACTAATGACTTGATTGGCGAGGCAATCTACCCAGAGGTGGGTGAAAATTTGCCTCCGTAAGTAGATTGGAAATTTATCGATAAAAATATATTATCTGCATATTGTGACATCAAGGGCAAGGCTGCGTCCATTCTCATCCATAACATTAGTGAATTGAAAATGTGTGTAACAGGAAAATCCAATTACCTAGGTTGGTATACACACCTACACTTACTGTTGACCTTTTATTCTAAGGCAGCTAGTATCTAATAACTTTCCACTAGGTACTTAGGAGTGTTGTATGTCAAAATAAGCACCTACTTACCAGTGCCGAAGAGTCAATTTGCCGCAACGAAATTCGGTTAATTCTATTAGTTACAAAAAGGTAGGTAAGGTACTATTAGGGCTTTTCTGAATTTGACTCCGCAAACCGTAGAACCAAAGACAATAAAATTTAACACTGTGGATATACAGGGTCATTGTTATTTTACCAGAAACCTGAGACAGGGTCAGTGTATTAAATATTATGAACAACTTTTGCTATGAGACCAACTCTGAAATCATGAAAATAACATCAGCTGCCTCTTACTACGATTGTGTTATAAAGTATTTTCGTAGGGAACAGCTTTTGTTTTTTCATGATTTCAGGATTGATTCCATAGAAAAAAATGTTCACAATGATGAGTACAATGAGCCCTTTTGAGGTTTCTGGTGAATAAAAGAGACCCTCTATTTTGTTTTTATTTGATGGTGTAAATGCGTGAAATTCTGTTGCCTTAACTACTCGGATATCATGACGACCAATATTCTAATCTTAGTAATGCAGGGAATGCAAATGAAATCGTTTCCCTGCCTGCCTGACTCATGTGCCTGACTTTCCCCACAATATCATTATTTTACTTTAAACCAGTTTCCGCTTGCGTCTACGTCCGAGTTGAAGTCAAATACACCATAAAACATAGTCTATGACATTCAGCACTTGTGTAGCTTTCTATCAGTGAAAGAATTTTTGAATTCGGACCAAAACTACCAGATTTAGTATATTATACTAGCGCCCACCCGACTTCGCACGGGAGCAAATTGAAACATTTCTGATGTATTTACAAAAATATTCTCTACACAAATCTTTTAGTAGCCTTTTTCTTTAAATGAACAATGTCATGTGTGCATTATATGACAGTAGTGAGATCAAAACTATTTATAATGGGTATAAAAACACGAATTGGGTACTCAAAAGAACTATACTATTATATAATGTACCTGGGTATATTATGTAATAGTAAAGTAATTGTAGTAAGGCAGGGAATGCGAAAAGAACATTTCTTTGACTGCCTGATTATTTTATTTTAAACCAGTTTCCGCCTGCGTCTACGTCTGATTTGAAGTCACATATACCATAAAACATAGCCTATGACATTCAGCACTTGTGTAGCTTTCTATCAGTGAAAGAATTTTTGAAATCGGATCTGAACTGGCTTACAGAAAAGGCACGAGCCCCGCAACCCAGAAATCCCAAAAAAAAAAACATCATCTGTTTATTCTTACTATGATTGTATTTTGTAAAGTATTTTGGCAGCGAACAACTTTTGTTTTTTCGTGATTTCAGAATTGATTCCATAGTAAAAATTGTTCATAATGATGAGTATAGTGAGCTCTTTTCAGTTTTCTGGTGAAAAACGATACCCTGTGTATTGTTTTTACGTGGTGGTGTTTAATAAAGAACTTACAATGCGACTACATTATTTGGTAATAGCAGAGTTGATACTAATGACTGCAAAATTTTTCAATGATGGTAAAGTATTGAATTGTTCCGAAGTGAAGCCGGTAGGATTCGAGTAGCATGGTATGGAGTCCTCGCCACTGCCTCTTAGATAAGTTAAACTAAATGTCACGTTTCAAGCATCAAAATGTTTTGAAGTCTCTTTGAACATTACTCGATGTTCTGAATGCAAATGCGAAAATAGGTACAGTCACCAGCAAAGGCAAGTATACACTTAGCAAAATTCAAAAGCCATTTTCTTGTGAAGTAATGTTTGTAACTTTGATATAAGACCTATTTCATTGTAGTATTGACTTCAAAATACTATATTCCTAAAAACATGACATTTCAATCAATATACTCGAAGAAAATATGTTGCTAAGTGTATACTTGTTTTTGCTCGTTTCTGTACCTATATAAGTGTGGTAATAACGCCTTTCTGTTTGAATTATTTTAAGGAATAAGTGTGTTACCCAATCTCTAAACTTCGAGTGATTAAGTCTGAATAAAAGCAAACTTAAATATGAGCGGGACCACCTCAACCTTAAACTCGCTTCTGCCAGCGTCTTCTTTTAAGTTAAAGTTTAAAATACGACAAAACATATTCTATGACACTCAGCAGTAGTGTAGCTTTCTATAAGTGAAAGAATTTTTGAAATCGGACCGAACTGCCAGAGTTTAGTATAGGCTGGTACGCGCTCAACTACGCACGAAAGGAAATTTCCATCTGTTACGGTTTTTCACAAATATTCTTCGTCCAACCCTACTTGTCCGTCGACACGATACCGATAAATAAAAATTAGTTATTAATAAAAAGTACTCAAACATATGTCACATGTTTCTTGATAATGGTAAGGTTAAATTGGCGATCGCATAGACTATCGACTTTGTAGTGCGACCTACATTTTAAATTAAACTATTCAACACGATATTTAAGAATAAAGATTTTCTTTCTTTCTAGTCAAGTAACACAGGCCTTTTTCTTTAAATGAACAATGTCATGTGTGCATTATATGTCAGTAGTGACTTCAAAACTATTTATAATGGATAAAAAAACACGAATTGGGTACTGAAAATGATCTATACTATTATATAATGTACCTGGGTATATTATATAATAGTAAAGTAATTGTAGTAATACGAAAAAACATTTCTTTGACTGCCTGATTTTTTATTTAAACCAGTTTCCGCCTGCGTCTGCGTCCGAGTTAAAGTCAAATTTACCATAAAACATTCCTATGACACTCAGCAATAGTGTAGCTTTCTATCAGTGAAAGAATTTTTGAATTCGGACCAAAACTATCAGATTTAGTATATTATACTAGCACCCGCCCGACTTCGCACGGGAGCAATTTGTAACATTTGCGATGTATTTACAAAAATATTCTCTATACAAATCTTCTAGTCTGCCGACACGTTATCATCAAATGAAAATGACGTTAAATGCATGGCAATATTTCTTTATAATGGGTTTAAAGTACCTAGGTAAATTATTAATAGTAACAATATACCGGCCTATAATTGTACCAGTGCAGGACAAAGGCATCTTCTCATACGGAGAAGGCACGAGCATTGATCTAATAATGCAGGGAATGCAAATAAAATCATTCCCCTGCCTGCCTGACTCATGTGCCTGACTTTCCCCACAATATCATTATTATACTTTAAACCAGTTTCCGCCTGCGTCTACGTCCGAGTTGAAGTCAAATATACCATAAAACATAGCCTATGATATTCAGCACTTGTGTAGCTTTCTATCAGTGAAAGATTTTTTGAAATCGGAACAGAACTACCGAGTTTAGTATAGGTATAGAGACTAGTAGCCCGCACGGCTTGCAGAGAAGGCACGAGCGAAGATCACCACAAGGCGAATTGACGATTTCAGACTCAGAATTTTTAGACTAAAGTAGATAAAGTTGAACTATGAAAACCTTTTACAATTATGAAGAAAAGTAATGACAAATTAATGATAATTAGAAAGTCACCAAATAAAAATTAAATTATAAAGTTCAGTGAAACGACATGAGTCAGAATGTTTTCTACACAAAAGAAAATTCATCATCGAACAGAAGCTGATGATCTCTATAATTCGAATAATTTAGTTTAAATATAAACATATTCGAACTAAAACTGGGTTCTGCTAGTGTCTCCGTCAACGTTGAAGTCCAGTAAACTATTATAACATACTCTATGACATTCAGCAGTATCGTAATTTTCTATCAGTGAAAGAATTTTTGAATTCGAACCAGACTGCCAGAGACATACACTAGAACCCGCCCGGCTCTGCACGAGGACAATAGGTATAATTTAATGTTGAAACGTTGGAACGTTGAAGAAAAGTGTTTATAATGAAAAGCCGAAAGCGACAAGCGACAGTTAAATTATACAGTTCAGTGAATCGACATGGGTCAGCACATTGTCCACACAAAGAAAATTCAATATAGAATAGGCTGTTGTTGATCTCTAAACTCAGAGAGATTTAGTCTGAATATAAACATACTTAAATATTAAAGGGGCCATTTGAACCAATCTGGAACGTTGACGATCAAGGTACGTTTTATAAATCAGATTACTTAAGTAGCGTTTTAGTTGTTATTTAATCAATTATCATTTCGTCTTGAAAGGAACGGTTAGTTATAACCAAGACAAAAACAATTTTCCATTGTTTCGTAGCAGTAATATGCTTAAACATTTTTTTACATTTTAAATAGAGTCGAAAATTGTGTGCATGTTATAATTACATTTGGAATTATAACTTATTATAATTATTATTACATTTATCTTGCAGACAATTATTGAATTCGTAACCCTATTTCTATTACATTTAGGTTCATTGAAAACTTCGAGCATGATGCTGTTCTATCCACTGTCAAAGTCATTTGACTTTATTATTATTATTTTTTCATTTATTCCAATGAAACCATTTAAATGCCCTTTTGAACGACATTAACAAGAATGAAAACAAAAATAATACTAAATCTAGTTGCCCATTCAAAAGGAAGCTTCGTATGGAGAAGAATGGGAATGAAACTCCAGGAAAAATGGATATTTCCTTTTGACATTAACGGATTCTATTTATAGAAATCGGCCTGTGGTGCCCTGAAAAAAACCTTTTAAGTGAATTTCATTTCTATTATTATAATTTATTTGAACTAGAAACCTGATAACTAAACAATATTTTCATGGTATGATACAGTGTAGTCTAGAGGGCAGACTCGTTTGTATATCTTTCTAAGTTTATCTCGGAAACCACTAACATCAGTGAAGGAAAACAATGTGTTTTTACTAGGTCTTATCTATACTTACATACTAAAACCAGTTTATTTGTTTGAACGCGTTAATCTTAAGAACTTCTTGTATGATTCGAAAACATGTTTTTGCGTTATATAGCGCGTTATTCGAGGAAGGTTATATAATATTACGCTACGATTCACAGGAGTAAAGCAGTAATCAAAGATGTAACTAAACTTGAAGCTATGGCGTATTGCTAGTTAGTAGTGTAGTCTAATAATGGTGCCGATTCCCTTGGTCACAAACTAAACTAAAATTAGACTATTTCCATCATTTTCTGTCCAATAAAACAAGAAAGAGACTAATGCAAATAAGAGCTGTCAAATTTAGTCAATCTGACACATCCATACAATTATAGTTGACATCTTAAAACGTATGTATTAAAAATACGGAAAAGTTCAAGGCAAAACTAATTTGACATCGCTAACTTACTTCTTTAATGTCATGGAATGTCACCGTCCTGTCCTTTCGCTGTATGTTAGTGAGAGATGTCAATTCTCTAAATTTAGTCTAGTTTGTGAACAAACCGAAATTTGCCTTAACTAAGCATTGTTATCAATAAAAGAAGCCTTTGCTCTGCCATGGGACAAAAATAAACTGGTATTATTATTATTATGTAAGTATAATGGTACCAATGTGATTTTTTCAATTCATAATTATGTACTTTCTAAAGTTTATTTTGGACATCACTGACATCGGTGAAAGAAAACATCGTGAGGAAACCTGGACTTATAATTATTATATAATATTATAAGTCTGGAATCGCCAATCCGCCTTGAGCAAGCGTGGTGATCAATGCTTATGCCTTCTTTGTATGAGAAGAGGCTTTTGCTCTGCAGTGGGACGGTGATAGGCTGGTATTATTAATTTATTAGTAAGTGGTAAACAAAAAAAAAACAAACAAACAACTTAGCTAGTAATTTCTCATAAATAAGTGTTTATTATTATATTAATTAAGTAAACAAGCAATATAGGTGTTAAAACACGACAGCGAGTGCAAAGCAATTAATTAGCATATATGAAGCCAATGTCCCTCGGTGTCCGAGCTAAATGCATCGCTTTTACGATCACGACGAAGTAATGCCTGTAATATGAATAATAGAAAGGCATGTACGTAAAAGCAGCTTCACGCGATTTTAAACTTTAAAAGAAATTGCAGTACTTCCATTTTAGAATGACAAAAATGACTGAAAAGGTCATAAGACTGATCAGGTGGTAAAGTAAACTGTAGTCTGTAAGTAATAAAGTTAAAGTTTCTAATTCCATAGCAAAATGTTTTATTTTAAATTGGCTAGTGTGTATTTTTACCAGCTTTTATTAAAAGCTTAATCCCTTGATCCGCCAAAGTCTTGGTCGCATGCCATTTGCTGATTGGAGTATTTGCGGAAACGAATACGGGCTTTTGATGTTTGGACTGGATTTCGATTCTTGAATGTTTTAGAATTGGGATTCGAAGGAATGTTTAAATTGAATCCAAAAACATTGTTGCTAATCGTGTTGCTAATCTTCTATTTAGATCCAGAATTAAAAACACTCTCCTACACTTTTACAGAATCAATATTTATTCGTCGTTTTCCTTCCCAAATAATTACCTATTTGTCGATCTAAATTTCACTTTTAGAGGTTTTTGAGGTGAAAGGGTTTTTCAAGACACGAAGGTGTCACATCACCAACTTCCGAAATACTGGGCTCAGAAATTCTAAATAAAAAAACCTAATAATAGTTTGCCTGACCTAGAAATCAAACCCACACCAACGGGGCAGTCACTGCTTAGGGGGACAAACTGCTTGAATGTAACAGAAATATTGTAAATTGACGAAACATGCTTTTAGGAAAATCAACATCAACAAGGTCTCTCAAATTAGCGCGATAATATTCATGGGGGCTTTAGATTAAGCTTCTATGAGATAGAACTTTAAGAACCTTTAGCCCCAGCAGTCTTATCAATATTTGACGACACAATCGTCTTGTTAAAGGATCGATGTTTCTCAGTAATTGCGTTGCGAAAATTTCAAACTGAAAACCCAGAAAAGGCTAGCGAATAATCATGACCAGACTCGCTAGACGCTACAATTTTGAATATAGTTAAAAGAATAAAAAAATGTCTGAATTTTTTATTCTTTTCTCAAAACTATATTCAAAATCGTTTTGCTTATTTGGCCTATTGGTCAAATGACCACACAATGACATATCTAAACGATAATATCTGATCACAAACAATTACTATCTTCAGAATGAATGTTTATTCACTTGTTGCTTCCGTCAACAGATCGTAAATAAAGTAAATAATGTAAACAAGACCATAACGATCACGCTACGCTATAATTTTCTCGTATAAATCATAACAAAGGTTACGTACGTTCAATAACCAATAGAAACAATGGCAAACAATATAGAAAAATACAGAGAACAATATGGAACTGCTCGCGTTTGTCTTCAAATTGATCACAAAGTAATAAACGACGAAGTTGTTGAAATATATTTTTAAAACTGCACTAAATAAATATTGAACTGATGCAGCAGTTTAACTTATTCAGTAGTACCTTCCCTATTTCCAGTATCTACACGTATGATAGCTACACGGCCACATGGTCGATCCGTCAGGTTAAGCTACGCTTGCCGGGGTTGGTCCGTGGATGGGGGTGACTATCTTTACACACCGAGACTCCTCCGTGCCTCGGAAAGCACGTTAAGCCGTTGGTCCCGGCTGTCATATGTGGATCTTTTACAGTCGTTACGGGTCGTCAGAAACCCGAAAATCTGACAACCAGTCTTACCAATGGGTATCGTATTATCCAGTTACTGGGTTGTGGAGGTCAGAAAGGCAGTCGCTCCATGTAAAATACTAGTGTTCAGTTGCATTCGTTTAGACTACAACAACATAGTTGCGAAAAGGCTAGGCAGATGATGATGTAACGAATGAAAGCTAATAAAACTTGATAATATAGTTGGTTCATGTAACGATAGCACCTACTTAACTTAGACTTACGCGTATCGTACGTATATTGTAAAGCAGCGATGTTATAAATAAACTAGTTAGGTTTTGTGTTTTCTCAGCTTGCTTAACGGACCAGTACGGTCGGACAAGCTATTTGGTTTACAGACTACAATAATTATCTTTCTGCTACATTGGCATTCATTGTTATTAGGTGTTTACTTTTTAAGCTGGTGGTGTCTTATAATTTTGGTACCTATATAAAGCGATTTAAAAGAATTGACACACTTGAAATATTGTTTAAAATAGTTGCAAGTTAGCTGCCTTTATACCAAATGACTTGTTCGACTATACCTACGCCCAAGACACCCTAACCGTTGCGCGTCCGTCTGTCTATATGCGGGATGTGAACTTGCAGAAAGCCGAAAGTCAAAAAACTTCATAAGAATGGTAGGATATTTAGGCAGGTTTAAATTCTCGTTCATAAGTCAACACCCGAGAGATAATGAAAATGTTCAAGTACAGTTCCGGATACGTTTTGGACAACTTCGGGGAAAACGTGAGTATTTTTTCCTGTTTCCTTGTTATAACCGTAATTTTATGAAAACGTAAACATATTAAATTACTGGCAAATTACTTTAAGAGACATTGCGGGCTCCATACGTGTTGCAAAGGTTTTATATAGCAAATTTTTGCGGCTACCACGCGTTAATACATTATTTTGTATGTACACGGCAACCCGCTGGTGAAGAAACACGTAATTATCGTGTTCCTACAAGCGTTTCACGAATAAAGTACGTTTTACGACGTAAGTACTTCGCGTACTTTAAATGTAAAATTGGACCTCTACGTTTCTACTTAGGTGCGAAATCGTCTTCCAGAGGCTTTTTGTACAAGCTTTTATTCAGCTTCATTTGTTATAGGTAATGGGTAGGCAGGAAGGCTAAAACCTAACTAAGTGGTGAAAAATGGTTGCCACGCTCAATTTAAAGCGTGCAAAAAAATAGATTCAGATCAGTAATTATAGAATTCCTGATGAAAATATCTTGACCGTTAAGTTAAGATAGAAATGAATGAATGAAAGAATCTGAATTACTCGTAGATAGTCTGCTGTGTAGGTTTACAATAGAAATTTTAGCAAATCAAAATATAATATTATACCATAATATCTAGATACACAGAATAGAAAACAAAGTTAATTTCTAGTCGAAAGGTTGAATCTCCCGGTACCATAACCTCGTTCTAGGGGTTACAGTACCTATCCGTGTAAGAGGGGGAGAAATCTGGGGGTAATTCTACTAACATTTATAAACGAGCGCAAAAATATCTGTAGTTTATCTCAAATTTCTAACATTAATTGTCGCTGAAAACCCTTCTGTCAATACAGCTAAGCAACCTTTTTGTTGCAGCCAAAAAGGCCATCTGGTACTGATTTTCAACAATCATAGTAAGAACACTGCTAACTTATCTTACCTTTTACACAAATATATAAAATCAAAATCGGTTCATCCGTGTGGGAGCTATGATGCCACAGACAGACACACACACAGACACGTCAAACTTATGACACCCGTCGTTTTTGCGTCGGGGGTTAAAAATGTGTATATTAAACTTACAGCGAGTCCTCGTTTTCTTGGAGCAGTGGCGAAGTTATGCGAGATGCATTGCACTTGGGGCACACCACCATCAGGTGTGGCCAGGATCGCAGGTCCGCGGACCGCACGCTGCGGTGAGGGTCTTGCGGCTCCACCGCCTAGCAGCCACATGGTTGGTATAACATCAGATACTGGAACAAAATACATAGACTAATTAGATTTAGACAGTCGTTTCAAAGTATTTTCTTTTACTTGAGGAAAATACTAGTTATTATTTTTTATTATTACTTGAGTCCCACGTAATGAGACACAATTGATTTTCTATTGTTCTGTCATACCGATATGACAGCAGGCCTTGAGTGGTTAAAATATTTTGGAGCTCTACGGAATAGTTCCACTAGGTACCCATCAACATATTCATTTGTTTTGTAGGTTCTGTGAAAAAATCAGTTACAGTTATAATAAAAGGCAGAATGTTATCTTCTGTAGAGTCGATCAAGATACTGGGAATACTGATTTGTCCAAGTCCTTGTATAAATCAAGTTGTCAAAGCTCCTGGTTCTTTGCTGCCAGCTAAAAGTTCTGACCACTTGATAGAAGGACACTGGAGTGGACTGGATATAATGGCTTAATTACCATAATCAGTAATAATGATGTAATTTGGATGCGAATAATTTCCGTCAGTGGACTACGAAATGTCGAAGTTTGCAAATTTCGGAATAAAGATATATGAAACTAACTTTTTGCCAGTTATCAGGCACAATGCCAACTCCTCTGAGTTTTGGCTGAGAAGTCTTCATGTAAAGATTTTAGCGAAATTATGATATTGGTGTATATTAAGCTTCAAAAAGCTATAGTTGATGTATTATCCCACAGTAACTGTACATTATTCTGGGATAAAAAGCAGCCTATATGCTATTCCAGACTATAATCTGAATCTGTGCCAAATTACATTCAGATTCGTTCAGCCGTTCTGGCGTGATTGATTATCAAACATCAATCCGTATCTTCGCATTTATAATAGTTAGTAAGATTCAGACTTCGTATTATCTCCTTATTTTGACTTGGCCTCATACGAAACCATGCTGAGTTCAAATCAACTTTTGGATACAGATTACATCATAAAAGATAGTAAAAATGAGATATCAAAATGAAGTAGAAAATAGAAGTCTAGGACGCAGACATAAATTGATGTCTCAAGGGACATAGTCGTAACATGTTATATAATTGAACTTATCGAGATATAATATAATGCTCTAAGATAAAATTACGATATAATATTATAATGTTTTGATTTACATCATAAAAAAACAACAAATTCACGGTATCTCAACCACAACTAAAAAGACACCTCTAGGCGATTAACACACAGCACCGCGCACCGCAGCGGTAAGCGATGAAGCGGCGATTAGCACGCGTTCCTACACCGCCCGGCCGCGCGGTCTGACGGTGTACGTGTAAAAGGCAGCAACGGATTTGCCAATGCGATATGAGATCCGCTTCACCGCCTACCGCGGCGGTGCGCGGTGCCGTTTGTTAATCGCCTAACAGACACGTTTTATTCTGATACCAATACTAGGAAACCCATAACCCTAAACTGCAAAGTTACGAGGCCACAATGACATCACATCCTCAAATCCCTAGACCACCATAAAAAACCGATAGTGACAAAATAACTACCAAAAAACCGAGTAATTAAAATAATTCACAGAACTATTGAATGTGAGGTCAACGTTCTGATCAAACAGCAAACATTTATATAGAAAATGATTACTTAATTGGTACGTTACGCGTTTACGACTGAACAGGTAAATGTTCTATAAGTACATACACACATGCCCGAGCCAATTACAGGAGTCCTAAGGACGAAAAATACACGCGACGTTTTTTTTTTTCGTACCAACTGTTGGTCATGTTAATCAATTAATACCGCAATTTGACGTGGCTTATCAAACATCGCTCATCGGGTAATGGTGCCACGCCTTCAAGTCGGAGAAGGCTAGCGTAATTATAGGGTTGGCGATTACTAGAAAAAACGCATCAGTTAGGTTGCAACCACTCCCTGAAATCGAAGTGTCTTCGTAGTCATACTGACAAGCTTTATTGGAAAATTTGTCGTAGAGGGCAAATATATAAAGGGAGGGTCAAGACAATATCTTAATTAATTACTAATTACTTTTACTAATATTATTATAGTGGAAAATTTCTTGAGTAGAAAGACGCCATGTTCTCAGACAGTTTTTTTAATATTTTAATGGGACTATCCCGACAGCGTTGTCTATAAAAAACAGTTTTGTTATATTGTGGTTAATAAGTAATTTATCTCGATTAAATGTTGTAATATCTTGCTTTTGGTTAGTCAGTTATTTGACGGGGAACTGACTACTTTTGTAAATAGCATACTCTCTTCGAAAGTCTGTTTATAGCTTAATAATGTATAGTTTAGGGTAAACTACACCAACAGCACAGTATAAATATAAATCTTCCTATTAAAAAGTCAAACGTAGAATATTAATAACTTATAATTTTGACCTTCACCACATAAACCCATTTTAACCTTGACCTTGGGTAAACGCAGTCCCTGAGACTAATCCGGCTTAATTTATTTACCAATTTCCTTCAAAATATTAAAATCAAAAAGTATTATTTTCTCATTG
Source organism: Hoplodrina ambigua (assembly GCA_949774945.1). Lineage (NCBI taxonomy): Eukaryota > Metazoa > Arthropoda > Insecta > Lepidoptera > Noctuidae > Hoplodrina > Hoplodrina ambigua. Next base: position 6,642,334 of record OX458963.1, read on the forward strand.
GAATTGCTAACTTAGTCCAAACCAAGACTGGATTTACCTTATGATTTTGAAAATCATTCTTCTTAGCCGATGATTTTAGATGATCAGGGGCTTTATTACAATCATTATTCTATCGTTCACGTATACCTTATCTCTCTATCGATCGGGAAATATTTTGACACTAACGTTTACCCGCGACTCCGGCCACTCAAATTTTCTTCACCCTCGTCATCATAACAGCCAAACGACGTCCACTGACATATGTAGGCCTTCCCTGAAGATAGCAAAAAATACTGGTACAGCGCTGCCTGCATTTTCTTACTGCTCTCAAGGTTCTCAAGGATCATGTAGCTTTCTGTGTACGAATTTTCAGAATCGGACCTTATGCCCAGGAGATTATGCTGTCGACGGGGCAGGGCCCAAATCTGGGGCTAAACAGCTCTAAACAGGGCTAAACGCCTGACGGGGTTGCGAGACGTCTTAACGACGGGAAGTGTGCTAAAGATAGAATCAGATAGATGACTCTGCCCTTTTTTTTAAGTTGAGGACGCCGTAGCGCTACTTCAGCCACTCCTCAAAGAGGGGTCTTACCGCCGCGATTGCGGCGTGCCCGATGACTCTGCCCTGAAGGGTATATGTCCTGCTGTCTACAAACGATACAGATACTTGTAGTGGGATAGCCTCAGCAGTTTTGCAGAAACAAAATCCAGTAATATCTCTACAGCACTTTAATCACAAAATTCCCCTTTCTTCTTGTACAACGGTTGCACGATGACTCTCGACTGTGATTTACTTCAATTATGATGAATACACTATCTTAAATTAATATAATGGCTAATAACAAACGATTAGTCATCTACAATTAGTTGTTTGATTAATAATACATTTAATTATTATCATTTAGATATTAACAATGTAATATTTCACTATAAATTAAAAATATTTAATCTTTAACAGCCATACATTTATTAGAGGTATAATTCTAGGATATATAGAATAATAATCAGACGTACATTATACTAATTAGGCTTACACTTGATATCGTGTCCAGCCTGTCCTGGGGGCCTACCTCAACCTCTTAAAACAATATTATTTTATTATTACTTTGCCTTCCGCACTGTTGGATTTTCAACGCTCGGATCAGCGCCGAGAGTTAAAAATGCAACAACAGAAATTACAAAGTAATTTTAAAATACTATTGTTATATGAGATGGCTTAAGACGCCCTGCTCTCTGCATATCACGGAAGCTGATGGATGCTAATGAAAGTGCTAAACACTGCCAAAATTTGGGCTGATTTAATTTGAACTGTAGACGAAACGTTAAAAGAATTGCTACATTTCTTAAAATAAAAATTGCTTGTGACCATAGATTGTTTGACTACCACTGTGATAAAGATTCTTTATGAGTATCATTAAAGCGACCTTCGACAGCGAACATTTTAGATGCCCAATGCTCATCAATAAAGCAATTTTTATAGCTTTGGTAGGTAATCAAAAACAAATAAAGTTTTATTTTCGATTTAATAAAAAACAAATGCCCAGTACACGCTACAAGAGTTTTTCCTAGAGCAAACACATTCCATGAACCAATGTAATAATGAATCTCCTTGGGGAATATCGCTGCGGACTATATTCGACTAGATGGGCCACCATGAAAAAAATCAGAGAGGTACTGGATACAATGTTAACTTAAACCATTTATTTAAATTATACCTATTTACAGGCATTTTGAAACTTTCAAGGAATCGGTCAGTTCGTCAGAAAGTTGATTGGAGTCACAGGTTCTAAAACGTAGTAAGTTCTCCATGGAGAAGAACGAGTAAAAATCTCCACGTACATTCTTCTCCATATACAAAAGAACGAAGAAATATTACTAAAAGAGAAAGGCTACACGAGTTTTGTCAAGGAGTCGATTATTTAGTCGGAAAGTTGGATCAAGGCACCCATTCTAACAACTAGGAAGTTTTCTATGGAGAAGAACACCTAAAAATCTCTTCTTAAACGAAGAACGAAGAAAATTGTCTAAAAGTGCTAGGCAACATCCTACACGAGTCAAACGCGTCTCAGTAGTTTGTATAGAATAAAGACACAAGGCTAAATGTTTTTGCGACCAAAACAGTTATATTTCGTTTTACAGCTTCATTTTACCTAAGTGTTTCAATTACTTGTGGGTAGTCGCTTTTATTGTGGTGTCGTAGTGTAGCTGTAGTGGTGTTGGGTAGTATAAAGTTAATAAAAGACACCTATAGTGTCGTGTGTTTTATCGAACATATAGGAACGTGAATGATGTAGAATTCATATTTCTACACTTGTCATATTATAAAGATTAAAACTTTGTATTTTTGTATGTTTGCAACGAATTAGGACAAAAAGTATAGGACCGATTTCAACATTTTTTTCACCTTTATATTGCTACACTTTCCTTGAGTAACATAGGCTATATTTATTATATATTACTCACTTAATTTCTTTATAATTTTTTACTACTATTTTATGTTTATCTTCATTGTGATCACATATAGAATCGACAGGAATAATGTAACCAGGATTTTGTAAAACCAATTCAAAAGTGCCTGTAAATGGTCTAATTGAAATAAATGTTTTGACTTTGAATTTGAAATATGTGAAAACCTAACTGAAGTAAAACCATTGAACCAATACCATCGTTTGCTTGTCCGAGTTACCCAGACTGGAGATTCGACCACGTTTCGACATAATGCTGAGGAGTTTTTGTGTTTGTTTAAACGCGCTAATATCTGGAACTACCGGTCGGAAAGGAAAAAAATCTCTTCTTTTGTAGATATTTGTCTGTTAGTCAGATTTAATAGAAAAGTTATAGGCTATTTATCATTACGCTCCTCGGAAGTAAAGCAGTAACCAAAGACCAAACTTAAAGCGGGTGACAAAAAAACACGCGTACGACGTCGCATTGAGCAGTTAGTTTAGTATAAAGATAATACATGGCTGGGTTCTCAATAGTTAAAAACTGACATGCTTACATACATTTATGAACCTTGATTACGTAACACTCAGCGTTGCCAGATTTTTTTTCTAACCAATCAGCATCTTGAAATCGTTCAAGTCAAAAAAAACAGGATAGATTCTCTGAAAGCGTGACATAATAAAAGCACTAAACCAAAAGGTTTGTTATTTATATACTCTTGTAGATTCAATTGACTTTGTAGATTTCTACGTTTTTTTTTAATACACCACTACTACTTATTATTTAAAATTATTGCTGATCTGTCGAACCGAGACAGTGTTTGTCACGCGTGGGGCATTCAATTTGAAGTTAAAAATCGGGATGTCTGGCAAAAAATCATTCGAATAAAAAATAAGTACATTATATAAGTTTACACGGATGTAAACCGTTTATCTATTTCATATACCTGCAAAAATCTGAATAGTAGGTATTTCTTAGTAATCGTAGCTGTTGGAACTTCGTTTCTAACTTAAGTATGAAAAGATTCAGAAATGGACATTATTATTGGTAAAGCCATCTCCGAGGCCAAGGTCATTAGGAAAAACGAATTTTACTTATACAAGAAGTGGATTCAGATATTTTTTTAACTGAGTATTTTTATTCAATAACATTAAAATAAAGATTCACTATCGCACTCAACCTAGTGGCATCTATTCAAACATTTCTCTCTAAATTAAATCTAGATTTTGCGGTATTGGAAGCCGATTTATTTGTCCATGAAACTGTACCTCCTTCTCTGTTCAGATAGAAGGTAAACATCTCTTATCTTGCAACTTGTCCCAAGTGAGATGACTCACTTCTGTTGATAGTAAAACGTTTTACATCAACTTACTTCTAGGAAACTTTCGCAACCGTGCCAATGTCGTAATTTTCTTAGAAATCTTATAGATCTGTTGCAATATCTTGAAATAGAACGTTGTGGCGTGAGATTGGAAGTTCAATCAACCTATTTAGAGAAAATTCAATCTCGTCCTGGTTTCTAGAAAGTTCATTCTTGATTGACGTCACGAAAGATAAGAATAACGAGGACATAATAAAGGCCAATGAATCAGCAGACTGCATTCCGGTGAAAAGCGGAAAGTTTAACATGAAAAACATTGAGTAAAAACTTCCTGGCCGATTGTTTTTGTGGGATCTATGCATGTAAAATTTATTACCTTCTACCTGAAAACAAACTTTGGAAAGATTTATATTCGTGGCTGTAATACTGATTTTGGTAAAAATTGAATTTAGCTATTTATTTATGGATACAGTTGGTACTTGGGCACGTACTAGATACATAAATATTTTATTATTTTATTTTCTCACTTCCTTCTTTGTAGGTACACTCTGCAGACCGATTGTGTCACCATTTTGCCATACGATTTCGGTCAGCCCTAATCCATTTTAGGATGTAATACCATCCTTATTTTATTTTTAATTTCTACCCAATACCTACTCTATGTAGGTATAACCTTTCATCAAATTAGGCAACTATAGAAAAAATAATGCTGAGAATTGAATTTTATTTTTGGTGAGAAAATTCATTTTTTATTTAAGTGCGCACCATAACGCAATCAAAATAGAGTGCTTACGTGTGCATCTACCAAGATAGGGGTTATAGAGGTGTGTAAAGTATAAAAAGTAATAACTTTGACCTTTAATAATCTCCGTAACGAGAAGGTTTCCATTTATGGTCCACAAAAGAATCTGATCGCAAGGATGGGAAGGATGTTATTAACATAACATAACATCACGCCTGTAATCCCCGAAAGGTTTGGCAGAGGTGTACCAATAAGTACACCCTCATTTTGCCAGTTATGTTTTAAATCCCATGTAATAAGGGGCGAGCCTATTGCCATGTACCGGGCACAAATCCAGACTCCGAGGCTGCTACTGAGAAATTCCTAATGAAAAATTCAATAATATTTTGCCCGACCTGGGAATCGAACTCAAGACCTTACACTTAGCAGTCGCGCTTTGCGACCACTAAACCAACGAGGCAGTCTATTAAGAATATTATTACGTAACTGTCAACTTCGTTATGTGCCTTTATTATGCGATACCTAATGCACAGGACGAATATTACGTCGTAAAATTGAGGATAAATATAGATTGAAAACTTTCATGAATTCCTCTCACTCTAAACTTATCAACATAATCTTCACTCATTCTCAAACAGACTGTATGAAAAGATGAAAATATTTGGTTGGATTTTTTACAAATTTTCCGTGGCTCGGATATTGGCCAAAAATATAGGTAAAAATAGTATTTTTCCAAGAGTTGCTCGAAGGACAACGGCGCTGCTATCAATCAAAGTTAATTTGGTTTGCTTCGACTTTGAAAGCATGATGTAGGTAAGGATATTTCTTAAGAGATTCACCGTCGATACATCATATTGTGAAATATTGTGTTACTAGGATATTATTAAGTATTTTTAAATTTATTGACAATCTCTTTCTATTTTTTCGTCATGAACTGTTATTTCACATAATTCCTGCTGATAGGTCTTCAAAAAATTAGCCAGTCACTCAAAGTGCACCAGACAGACGTAATTAAGATCAAAAGATGTGAAAAGTAAAAATAAATCTTATTTGAATGACGTACAATTCTATTTTAAATACTTAGCTCTCAGAGCCCGGCTACGTAAATGGATATTTAGTATTACCATTTTATACGATTTAATGGCAAAAATACTATGTAATGAGCTATGTGCTATGTCTATGTATGAGCGTGGGGTCTTAGGTTTGGCTCCCAGGTAAAGATTCGGGTTGTACTTAAAAAAATTCTCAGTACCAGGCCGGTGTTTGGAAGTTGGTGGTGTGACACCTCCATGCGTCGGAAAGCATGTAAAGTCATTGATATAGCTGTAATTAATCTCTCCCAGTTGTGTCGGATTACAATCGTAGTGAAGGAAGAGGGACTGCATCTGTCTTTGCGCACATACTGTGCACTATAAAATCTCCTACATACTTGGCTAGTGTCTATTGAGATTGAAAGTCGTGACTGAAATTAGATCGACAGAATATTATTACTTGATGATTATTAGTATAAATTATCATGGTCTTGCAACACAATTATGACGTCATCTTGTAAGTGTCGTAGGTGGAGGTGATATACTAGTGTACCATTAATTTACAAAAGATGTCGAATTGTCGATGACAACAGTACTAAGAGTGGGCGCACCTTCCGTGTTATGAGTAATATGAAAACCTACGCAAAAATTATAATAGGCTTTTAGATATAGTTTGTTAATTGCTTAGAATAATAGGTAGATATATATGGAGTATATAATTAAAAGTAACAATGTCAGGATGATCAATTACTATTTAAATAACCCGCTACATAACAACGGCCTCTGTTCCTATAAGAGAGAGAAAAATAAGCAATGTGCTTATATAAAATAACAAAGAGAATCAAATATTTTATTTTCTTAAAAATTGGCTTTTGATGGTTAAATTAAAGTAAATTATTCATTTGACTTTAAAATAGAAAAATACTTTAAAAATAAAAATATCTGCTATTTATAATCAACTAGAAAACTGTTCACATTAGGAAAATAGAGAAGGCGTGCACTAATGCATAAAAAATGAAATACGCTAAATAATTAAAATTTGCTGATGTAGTGCAAAAAGATAATAAAAATAACACAATACCACCCCTGTATTCCTCAAGGGGATGGGCAGTGGTGTGGCAGTACCTACACCTACATTTCGCCAGTATTTATTAAGTCCCACGTAATACTGAACATATTTATTTATTCCTTAGTTACGATATTTAGTTTGTGGATCATTTTAAACTTAACATCTGTAACTTGTACTTACTTTCTGTGCAAATAAAGAACTATTCTATTCTATTCTGTTGTCAAAAGTCCGAATTTGTAACCTTCAGTCATAAACTCCGGGCTACTACTAAAAAAAGTGAGGAAAACCAAAAATAATAATAATATAACATCACGCCTGTAATCCCCGAAGGGTTAGGCAGAGGTGTACCCATTAGTACATCCACATTTCGCTAGTTATGTTTTTACTCCCATGTAATAGGGGGCGAGCCTATTGTCATCAACCGGGCACAAATCCAGACTCCGAGAACCAAAAGTTAAAAAAAAAAAACAATTTAACCAATTAAAATAAATTCCATAGGTGGGAAAAAGCTGGTAGCTTTTAGAGTACACTTATAATGTTATGCAGAGTAACTAATCTAGCTTAGAGAATTTGTAAACTGAAGCCGCCTCGCAGGTAGGATATATTTCCCTTAGGGCCGCAGTTACCGCTCACGTCCGCAGTAGGTAGGTAAGTAAAGAATACCTTCTAGACAGGTAGGTTGTTCTAGTTAAACAGTGGAAGCTAGAACTAATTAGGTACTGTAAAATAACATTCTAGTCTAGTAGGTAGTATAGTTATATACAAATTAGTAGCGAAGAAATTGTTGAGGTTACAAAACAAAACAAACAAAACCACGAAACCCTTATTATATTTATCCATTTTTCGAAGTGATTTTCAACCGTATTCAAAAAGAAGGAGGTTCTCAATTCGACTCGAGTTTTTTTTTTGTATATTTGTTCTACGATTACTTCGCCAATTATGAATCGATTTGGATGATTCTTTTTTTGTTTGAAAGTGTATAGTTCCAAATAGGTCCCATAGGAATATTGTCATGATCTGATGATGAACTTTGGAGATATGGAACGGAGTTCCTTATAAAATCAAAGCAGAACCGCCGTAATAAGAAAAATGCTTTGTTTATACGTGTACTCGATGAGTGACTGAAGGAAGTGTGGAGGGGGTACGTCAACCCCCCTCCTACCACTTTCCAAAATTAAATATATCAATGATTTTGGTTCTATTACAATCTATATAGGTACTAGGTTATATAATAAACCTGAGGAGCTTTTGTTATTTGTTTGTTCGTTTAAACTCACTAACCTCTGGCAGTACCAGTTGGATTGGAAACATTATATTTATTATTATTTATTCATTTAAACTTTATGCAACAAAAGTACAAAGACGGACGCAATGTTTGAGCATTCTTTAACAGTGGACCAAAGGTGAGTAGGCTTTTTGTATGTGATAACGAGATTCATAAGACATAGTATTACAGTATAGGCTATATGACATCACACTACGACCCACGGAGGAAGAGCAAAAACCACGAACACAATTTAACACGGGTGAAAAAAACCTCATCATTATCTTCCTGCCCTCCATGTTACTTGGGGTCGGCGCAACACGTTTTCTTCTTCCATTCCGTTCTGTCAGCAGTCATGCAATTATTGCAAATGCCTTTTGCTTTCATATTATTCTTCACACAATCCGTCTATCTTTTTTTTGACCTTCCTCTTGCTCTCCCTCCATCCACATTCATATTCAAAACTCTCCTGGTCACATGCGTTTCATCCCTTCTCTTCACATGCCCATAGGTACAAAGACAAACGATTCCCTTTCAACTTTTCAATGGATGAAAAAACCTAATGCTGTATAATTTAAAATCTATTGTAAGGCATTCGTTTTGGATGTACATTGAACGTTTGGCATATTTAACAAGTTTGACTTAATTATTAAGAAATTGTTTGGCAGAAGTTAATAATAATGTTATTTGCGAAAAGAATCTTATCATGACCTACATTCGTTCATGTGAATTTCAATTATATTGTCATTATAATTGAGTCGTTAGTGGCTGGCCACGACATATCGACATAAACGGTGTTTCCAGCACGTTAATTAAAATCCTTTGATCATCTCTAGTAACCCATTATGAAGATAGTGGGATGTTTGATAATAATTACTTCAGTATATATACATAATAGATAGTGATTTATCCTATATTTTAATAGTAGATAAAATAAAGGTTGATTATATATGTATATTATATACATAAATTTATATATAAAATATAAATCTGAAATATAAAATTCTCGTGTCACAGTGTTTGTTCCCAGTGTTGACGAGAATCCGCCAACATCTATTTTTCATGCCTAAAAAAATATGAAGGTCACTGGGCCAGCTAGTAGGTATATTATATATTTATAATATATAGAATGAGAAGCTAACATTAAACAATTTTTTTTACATAGTAAGGAAAACTGAAAAAAATATATCAGAAATGGGTATCTTAGGAACAGTAAATTAGGTAAGTATTAATATCATTGTTATTTTACTGGGATTTAAGGCAAGTAAAAGAGAATAATCGCATTTTTATTGGACATTTTAAAACATTCATATTTCATCTCGTGCGACAGTGAATAATGGATTCTCATACGCTGTTTGCATGAAAATCTTAAGATAGACTATTAAGATACTTGATATTTACAACCATATTTTATAAGTCATGGAAAATCAAACTGAGAGAAGCGTGATCGTGATCGATGTGTTTACATCATGACTAGGAATTAATGTCATACCGTAGGCCTAACATGAGCGCGACGTAAAAATATTCACTCGAAATCAATTTTTACATAGAAAATTATACAAACAGTAGTCATCAAAGTCAAAGTCAAAATATATATTTCAATTAGGCCATTTACAGGCACTTTTGAATTGTCAACTGTCATTGTCATTGTGAAGAAACTCCAGCTATACAATGCTAACCTAATAGCTATACAATGGAATTCCTACCAGCTTTACGTCAAAAGTTTTGGATAACAGAACGGTTCCCACAAACTGTAGTGTCTGCTATTTCCAAATCTATACTAATCCATACTAATAATTATTATAAATGCGAAAGTAACTCTGTCTGCCTGATACGCTTCCACAACTAAACCACTGAACCGATTTTGAAGAAATTTGGTACGGACTAAATTTGAACCCCAAGAAAGGATCTAAGCTACTCTTAATTTTTTTCACGGACATTTACGCGGACAAGAAAGAATCAAAGTGAAAGTCAAATCATTTATTTCAATTAGACCATTAAAAGGCACTTTTGAATGTCATTTACAAGAGAAAAGAAAAATTATAATATTGAATCTAGTTACTCAATATAATCTAAGTTACTCTTTATATTTACATGGACATTTAAGTGAGGCTAAAGCTAGTACTTAATATAATCACACAACAGGTAATTTAATTAAATACGTTATTTGACGGTGAAGTTAAGAAGAAGAAAAAGAAACATTATGGAAACGTTTATACTAAAATCGTTTAGCAATTCCGCTTTTTACAATTAATTGGTCCTTCGCATCTGATTTATTAAACATTAAGGGTAGTTAATCCGAATCGGCAATTTTTAATTCTAATCGAATTTGCGTTACGTTTATTCTGCGCCGTCGTACTAGGCTCTCTGATCCGTCACCTATGACAGTTTTAACGTAAAGCGACAACGCTTTCCACGAACGCAAATAAAATCATAATAGAATATGAAAAGCAGATCAAAGTAAAGAAAAGATCAAAGATTTAGATAGGCTTGTAGTTTACAACAGTACAACTGTTTGTCACACTACACTTTGATATATCTCATAAATAGAAACTAGTAATAAATGTCATTTTAATTAACTTAAAGTATTTAAGATTTCTGAAAAATTACCTTCGACTGTTTTTTAATACGATTGTGTGTATAAAATTCTTAAATAAATGTGAATTATTTAGGTTCTTCATAAAACCTCAGCTATCTGTCAATGAAAATCCTGTCAAAATCGGACTAGTCGTTTCGCAGATTAGCCGAAACAAACCGGCAGAGAACGTTAATATTTTTTTTACTTTCTGTGTGTGAATTCATATTTTATGCACGTGTTATTTTGACATTAAAACAGATATTTAAATAACTATTTAAATACAAATTATATATATTTAAATACCTATTTAAAATACCTATTATATTTAAATACCTATTTAAATACAAATTATAGATATTTAAATACCTATTTAAATACCTATATTATTTATTTGTAAAGATTTAACACGTCCCTAATTAGTTATATTTTTTATGCTACGTTATAAGTTATGTATATTTAATTACAAATATATGCTATAAATATTTATTTTACAAATAAATTTTAAATGAATAAATATTAATTCTAACTACTACTATTAAACATTTTAATACTGTACCTTAAAGTAAACACATCCCGCTTCAAAATATTCTTTATGGTACGTCACTAATGGCAAATTCCCACCCTTACGTACCTTTAAACGTGAGGCTACATTCAGAGGTCGGATTTTATAAACTTAACGGATTTGCGCCCTAATTTGACTACGTCGACATAATCTGACTGTGCCGCACAAACGTAAACAAATTAAGTGTACTCTTACCAAGCCTTAGTGATGTGGGTAGTCAGGAAAACAATATTTTTAAACATAACATAACATCACGCCTATAATCCCCGAAGGGTTAGGCAGAGGTGAACCCATTAGTACACCCACATTTCGCCAGTTATGTTTTTAGTCCCATGTAATAGGGGGCGAGCCTATTGCCATCAACCGGGCACAAATCCAGACTCCGAGGCTGCTACTGAGAAATTCCTGATGGAAAAACCCAATAACACTTTGCCCGACCTGGGAATCGAACCCAAGACCTCATGCACAGCAGTCGCGCTTGCGACCACTAGGCCAACGAGGCAGTCAATATTTTCAAAAACATGCATTAATTTGAAATTATTACAATATTGAGTATTGGGTATTGTATTGTCATCGGAACAAAAGACGAATGCAAAATTTCAGCTCAATTGAAAACCAACAAATGGTCGAAAAATTGTTTGCAAATTTTGAAAGGACAACTTACTTACATACATACATACGAACAGCTAGTGCAAGCTAAATAAAAGCTTGTAAAAATAAAGTTTAAACCCGAAACATGGCTACGACATAATCGTCCACCAAATCAACTAGAAGCCTTGCTTGTAGTTTACAAACAAGGCTTTTAGTTGCTACAATTATGTTTTACTAGCTCCTGTCTGCGAAGTCATGAAAAATCCTAGCCGATGTCCATTCTGGGTTCAAACTTACTCCGTACCTTTCATCAAAATCGGTTCAGTGATTTAGTCGTGAAAGCGTAACAGACAGATAGACAGACAGACAGGTATTTTAAATATTAGTATGGATTAGAAAAATAACAGCAGTTATTGTGTAATATTCTTTAAATCACAGCATTTTTGGAGATGTTTTTGCAACAAACTTCCTTAACGCGGTTTGCGGTGGGAATTAAAACTGGAAGAAAATGTTACTAAGGGAAAACCATTAGGCCTGGCGATCTTCCCTCTCTTTCTCTCTACCTCTTATTTTAGTGGCTAATTATCTACATATCTTCATTTTTATCGTGAAATAATGGAGCTTGTTATACGTTGAAGTAACTATAGCGTTATAACGTAATTTTTCATATGTTAAATTGAATGGAGTATAGCAATGTGGACCAACGTAAAGCTAAATAAAGAGTTTCATTTTACACCTTATACAATAAGGATAAAGTGATGCCCTTGTTGACATTCTGTCTTGCTTCCTGTTACGTTCTACTTACTCACTCTCTCTACCTACTCGAGTTCCACACTCTTATTATAATGGTCATGTGAAACTTCATCTGACTTAACGTTACATTTTTGCCGTTTCTACTCTTACGTTAAGGAAAACATCGTGTGGAAACCATGACTTTTAATAATATGTCTAAAATCGCCAAACCGCATTGAGCAAGCATGGTGATTAATCCTCGAGCATTCTCTTTATGAGTATAGGTTGTTCCCAGCAATGATACCATAATAAGCTGGTATTATTATTATTATTAGTTACCAAACATCAAGATCGATTCAGTCGTCTAGTCGTGAAAACGTTATAGACTAGTTACCTCTGTAGGTGGTCTGTCTATTACATTAGAAAAAAATAACCATTTTTTTAATTAACCAAAATTTATAAAAAAGACAGGGAATGTCCAAAATCAACGACTCAAAAAGAAGAAGAACAGACACACAGAGTTATTTTTACATTTATTATATTAGCATGGTTTTTTATACCGTAAGATTTAGTCGCAATCTAAACATAATAATAGTTTTCTGTATCTGTGCACCTAATATGTTTTGTCTCTGCACCACCCAAAGGTAGACTGGCAGAAAATGCCCAAGGCATTAAATCCGCCTTTGTACAGGTTATTTTTTTACATGTACATAAAGTTTAAATAAAAGTAAGAAGCACTTTATTATTGTCCCAGTTACCTCATTCGTAGGTACCCAGCAGACCAATGAACCTAACCCTAAAAATATAAACAGAAACAAAGAAAGCGTATTCTTTGTTCCTGTATTTATGTCGCTTATTCGCCCCTAAATGGCAGAGACGACGCAAGGCTTCGAGCGTTGATTAAGCCATTCAATCACTAAATAACAACAGTACTAGAAATAAATGGATGCGGTATTTAGGTGCTTACAGTTTTACAAAATAAATTGTTTTGAAATTAAAATTCTTTGATTTTGGTTTTCTCTTTTGTCGACTGTCGCCTTGACTGCCAATGTTTTTTTTGTTAGTAGGTAACAGAGCTTGTTTTAGCAAGTGGCAAAAATCCTGTTAGGAAAAACAATGAGCCGTTCATCGTAACTGTCATGGTTGATGGCAAACGACCAAACCACCAAAAAAGCGCCGAGGCAATGAAGCTTGACGAGTCCCGGAGAGAAGTACTCAAGTGTCTCGAACCCCGCAATAAAATAATCAGAAAACTACAGCCGCGTAAAAGAAAAACATAATAGGTAATTATCCACTTCTGCTGAGTAAGTATATTACATATTCTAACTGAAGTAAACTATTTTAGATCAAATAAAATGGGTGCTATTAAAAAGTAATAATTATATTAAAGATGGCGCCCCACAATGCCTTCTATTTTTCAGTAAAAATAACCGTACTGGGTCGGGGTCTCATTATGGCCATAATTTGACATAAGTACCGACATAACGATGATAAGAAACATTACTACAAATTATTAGATAGTACGACGATGACCTAAGTGAGTCTTCGGGCGAGAGTTTTCAAAAATAATTTCCTATAAGGAAATAGAATAATTTAGAAGCTCCAGCAAGATACCTAAGGGTTATGTTCGGCAATTTCCTTCGTACATCAACGGCGAAGCGTGTACAACCACGTGGTTCTTTTGGGACTTCATAAATTAATTAAAAGCATAATATATATAATTTGGCTGGTTGGGCAATCGCCATTGTAGGGTTGGGTTAACGTTGTACTATGGGAGTTCGAGGTGAAAATTGTAATTAATTTCTTTGAACGTTGTTTGTATCGGGGTTATCGGATTTAGTATTGTTTTCACATTAGGGAATAATATCAAGGGGTTGCAAGAAATAAGTAACTATGCGGAAAATATGAATCGTCATACCGGTATTCACCAAAGATTCAGATAGACTTGTCTTGTATAATAGACTGACTTATTTAATTTATTTTTCGGATTCAATTTCTCTAAAACTTTGCACATTTTGTTTCACGGTGCGTGTTAGGTACCGGAAACCAGAGAGTGCACTATGATTGTCTATTGTAATTTTTTTTTCAAAGTGCACACATTCCACAATGTGGTATAAAGTTATCAATCATAGTACAAAATAAACATTACCGAGAACGACCCTCCAAAGTTTCAACACAATCGGATCAATGCTTTAGGAAATATGTTAACTAACTATGAAGAAGTCAAAGTTAGTCATACATAATGGATAAACAATTATGTTTATATTAATATATATAGGAAACTTGTTAGAGATGAACGTAAACTTTTAAATCTATAGACTGATTATCTGCTGATCACACAACTAAGTATTCAAGCTTACATTTATTTTTATTCATAATTATTACTAGCTGACTCGACTACGCGTTGCTGTGGTTTGAGGTAAGTAAAGATATTGAGGTCACTAATCGAGATAAAAAGCTATCCTATCTTTCAAGTTGGATCAAACTGCCCACGGTGTAAAATTTGATTAAAATCGGTAAGTCATTGACATTTATATGGGTTAAGTAGTTTAGAAGTCCATCCCGGACAAACAACGTGACCAGTAATTTATATTGATGTAGGTAGATAAGAAACTTGTTAGTAGACTAATGTTAAATGTGAACTATTAAACTCTAAATAAGATTTTCTGATCATTCAATAAAATATTCAAGCTTCTTTGAAAGATCATTTAAAAGGAAAATAAGGTTACCTTTTCGATAAAAATATCTATTTTAACCTATAACACACACACACACACATAGGCACTCATTTCTTTCAACAGCTTACACTATTCAGACAGCAATTTTTGTACCACGAATCACGAATAAATTGCTTTGTGGCATCAACCGACAATAACACCGCAAAATAATATTTCTGAGCAACAGTATAATTATTCTGAGAATGCTAAAACGGTACCTTTTCGGTATTTCTTCAAATAAACTCAAAAACCTGTCTCGCTTTATGTAGCTACATGATTTTTATTTGGCAAAAATTTTATGAATAGGTAGATAGACGAATTTGTCATCATATCATATCAGCCTATGGCCGTCTTTGCCATAGGCAAAGAGCGCCAACCATCCCGGTCTTGGGCAGCCGGCATCCATCCGCTGCACGCCACCTTCTCTAAATCATCGGTCCACCGTGCTTCAAGGCGTCCCACACTACGTTTGCCTAACGGTGTTCTCCACCGACCGTCTGTCCGTCTGCAGACATGAACGGCCCACTTATATTTCAGCGCACTAATTTTGCGAGCAATGGCGGTGTCTTTAGTTCTCTGACGGATGACTTCATTGCGAATTCTGTCCCTCAGAGAAACAATTAACAGTTGAATTAGTACTTAAAAATAATTCTCTATTTTTATTTAAAATGTGTCTCACTCACTCCATTATTTCAACCATACTTTTTCTATTAACTAATGAAGTATGGTGGTTCATAATAAAAAATATAACACAATCTACGCAGCAAATACTAACATACAAAATATAAACAGGCTAGTACTTTCCTAGCTGCTTACGTAAACTTAGCTCAACAAGTTACTGTTGCATGTGACTTGGAAAGTTTGTAAACATAGCGATATTAGATGTAATAAACTCAAGTCACTTATAGGACCTAGGATCTTCGATACGTGATGTCATTATCCGGTTAACGTGATCGCATTTTAACAGTACGATTCCGACATAGCAAATAATTTTACATTACAAGTTAGGGCTTTAAATCGTGTTATAATCATGACATGATAGTAAAAAAAGGTGAAGGATCGCGGGCGGCGCGCTGGCAGCTAACGGTCGGCATTATTCTATTGCGGCTGCCGTGTTTTAGCCGTGTTGTTTTAATGAGAAACGACCATTACGCTTGCCTAACCAACACATAGGTGTTGGTTGGGGTCCGATTCAAGTGAAAGTAACACTGGTGTGACTAATTAAGGGAATAGTAGGGTAACTATGAGAAAATCTGGACTAATAATAGCCTTTATTCCTTAATCTGAATGAAGCAAGTTCAAGGAAAAATGAGAACCATAGACCCGTCCGTCACTTGGTGTATCTTCGGATCTTTTGATTCGACTATGTCCCTTTTACTATTTCTGTTTATGCGCCCTTAGTGACATATACGTGGCCACATAATAGGCGCAAACATTATAATAATATGTAGTACCTATAGATGTACTGCCAGTACGGAAAAATGACTAAGGAAGTAAATTTTCTCTGAAGGGAGACCTCTGCTCCGCGTTTGAATCTTCAGACTAGGCTAGTACTACTGCAGTTTTGATCTACATGACTGAGACATCTGAATTGGAAAACTGTGTTCCATGAAATCATAAACTTCTCAAGGTTACTGGAAATCCAAAAGTATAAAAAGAAAAATTCGATTACAAGATAAAAGATTTCATTTTTCCGCCAATTAATAGTTGAACAACTATTCAGTAATCACTAAAGTTTGAAATAGAACAATATAAGACTATATTTCTCATGAGATACTTTTCCTTATCGCTTTAGGGAATACGACTGTGTGTAAGTGGCTCCAACTTTTATACTTAAATGGAAAGAAAGACTTTTCAAGAATATGATGTATTCATTTAAAAATAAAGTGCTCACAGGATGAAGAAAACTGCCCAATATTAAAAAAAAATAACTCAATTTTTAAATTCGAAAAGAATCGGCTGAGTATATTTATGGATAAAAGTAAGCTTTTTAGTCAGGTTGCCGTGGCATACAAGCTTTACTATACCTTACCTATAATTGTTATAATAATTTATGAATGGTACTAAGTCAGACTGGTACATTTGCATATTTTTGGCAAAATTCCGCCACAGTACCTACCTACCTATATTAAAAATCACGAAACCTCTTGTTAACTAGAATTTACACTGGTGACTAACCCCGCGAGCAACGAGTCTCAGTTCATAACTCAAATGTCTCGGAAACCGTACCTATCAGTAATTTTGCCAACCAATATTGTATCCATACAATATGTCCACAACCGCCAGACAAAAGTAGACTAAGGTAGACTGATAGAAAATGCCTAAGGCATTAAGTTCGCTATGTTTTTTTTTACATTACGTGCGTAAAGTTTAATTAACAAGTAAATTATTAAATAAAAGTACAGCAACACTTAACACCGATAAAATAATACAAAAATATATTTTTAAATTAACAAGTTAATAAAAAAAAACTTACACAATTCGTCCCTTTCCGGAGCAACATCAATTATATGGGACCCCGTCATTGTAGTGTTAAATAAATAATAACTTTTATGATCTGAAGTATAAAAGCCACAATACTAGATTGCCCGTTGATTTAAAACTAACCATAGCTTGTACCTTGAGGTTCACAGCGCGATTGAGCAATGGTTTGGGTTGACATCTATAATTAGTAGTCTTGTTTGGTACGATCTGATAAGCTGTAGATAATTACTGATAATACAGTCACATTAGTGGAATAACAAATAAAATAAATCAAGCTTTTAAATACATATAATATACTTATCCTGTTGAAGTCATAACCCTCCTTTCATGCCGCTATTGAGTAAAAACCTGCCACCTCCTTTATTTTTTAGCTCTGAATTTCTATTTAGATCTTATTCTTAAAACTTAAACTAATCCACCGGGGTGACAGGGCTTCCATCTACTTGATTGAAACACAATTTGCGTAATTATCTACTTCGTATTTTAAGCTAATTATGTTATTAAACTAGCTTCTGTACGCGACTTCGTTTTTGTCAAAGTTAATATAAATATAGTATTAAGCCACGCGAACCGTAAATTTTTCCAGGATAGAAAGTCTAGCCTAGATATGTGCTATCCCAAACTATAGTCTATCTCTGTGCTAAATTTCATCCAGATTCGTTCAGCCGTTCTTGCGTGATTGAGTAACAAACATCCATCCATCCAAATATTGGCATTTATAAATATAATAGTAAGTTTTTTGCTTAAGTTTTTACGCAATAAAAGTATGTCAGATATGATGAATGTAAAATACTCAGTACTGTGACTGTCCCGTTGGTCTAGTGATCGCAAAGCGCGACTGCTGAGCATGAGGGCTTGGGTTCGATTGTCAAGTCGGGGGAAATGTTGTTGGATTTTTCCATCAGGAATTTCTCAGTAGCAGCCTCGGAGTATGAATTTGTCCCATTATATGGACATAACAGGCGAAATGTGGGTGAACTAATGGGTATACCTCTGCCTAACCCTTCCGGGATTATAGGCGTAATGTTATGTATGAATGTAAAATAATAAAATAAAGTCAGATTATATAGCTAAACCAGTCAGAGTTTCTACAGTACGTAGGTACCAAAAATGACGTTTGTTTATGTGCACAATTTTGATGGATACAATTAGGGATTGCAATCCAGCGGCGTTTTTAATCCAGCGGAATTTTTGCTGGATTGACCTGAATCCAGCTGGATCCAGCCCGGATCCAGCAAAACGTAGAACGAAAATAAAAAGACGACATTTTTAAGACTTTTTTTATTAATTTGTACTTCTTACGATAATCTTTGAAATCTTCCACTCATTTGGTGATATCTTATATTAATTTTGCTTTGGTTTTTTAATAATTTGAGATCAAAATAATCAACATAAAATTAAATAACAAACATATAACCTTATATTCATATAACATTTAAGATAATGTTTCTAAGTAAGCACTATCTTATTAATTACGCTTATGTTTAATGATAGGACGGCTAATCAGTAGCAATCAGTCTCACAAATTCTTTTAAAATTTACTTAATTAACATTCTTTTAAAAAAAGACCGTAACAATAACACTATTTTAATTTTCAATAGTATTTTTGTATCAAACAAAAAAAGCTTTGAAATAATCTTCTCTCCGCTCGTTAATCCTTAATAATTAAGCAGTTTAAAGTCTGACGATAAGAGACTACTTCTTTTTTGAATTCTGTGCTGTGCTATGGTGACAGAACGGCAACGTTGCCGCGCCGATTCGAAAATGGCGGCAACTCAAAACTAAACAATAGAAATTGATACGTTTGCGGATCCGCATCGCTGGATCAAGATGTATGCTGGATCCAGCATGTTTAAAAAGGCGCTGGATCCAGCTGGATTGCTGTATGCTGGATCCAGCAATTGCAATCCCTAGATACAATACAGTTTGATTTCATTCTATTTTAATCCGCAAAGTGGTGTTATGTTTACCAGTTTGCGGATGCGGTCATGATAAATAGACCGCTCATGTTGATTCAGGACTGGAAGGTCATCGACTAATGTAATAGCAAAATATTTAAAGGGTACCAATTTTAGTTCAATTTGGTAGGTGCCCTATTTTCGCAGTAGATTCGATGTTTTGATCGTCAATTCTTAGAATTCCTGGAACTCTAACCAGGATTTTGGGATGCGTAAAAAACCTCTCTTAAATTCAATCTTAGTTTATGATATTAACATAATTGATAATTATGTTATTTTAAAATGAATTTATAATAATACTAGCTTTTACCCGCGGCTTCGCCCGCGTTGGTTTAGAATTTGACAATCAATTCGGGCTGTACTCGGCTTGTTGCTCGGCCAGATCCAGAATTATTAAATACCTACGGACCAACAGACTGTGACTCATAAAAGTCGGTCGGCGTCCAGTTTGCATTTCTGCAAGAGAGGTCCTTCTCGCCTGCGTCTGTTCTGGAGTTTCAGTCGCTGTAATGGCTGAGCTTCTTCTCTGCGACGAAGTCGTGTAGTCATGTGTGTTGTGTGTCGTGTGTGAATAGGCGTCTCAGTTGCTCTTACAGCTCTCTGACTTTCGGCTTGTTCCTCCAAAAGCAATTGCGTTTAGAAGGTCGTCTCAGTCACTCTCAGAGAAGCTTGGCGGGCGGACGGTTTAGCTTTCCAGTCTTTCCTGGCTTTAATAAAATGTCTCATCAGCTCTCAAATTTGCTTGTCGCTCCGGTTATGCTTGCTTTCTTAATGCGGCACGAACGGAAGATTCCGGGGATTGAGCAGAAATTTTTGCTCGGGCTAGCAAAGAGCTTTTGCCTGACTTAGAGCTGTGAGACAATTTAAAAAAAAAGGAACCTACCTACCGTCATTAAAATACACCGAACATACCTCTAAAGAAAACATAAACAGTACTGAGGGACAAACTTAACTTTGCCGTTGGAAAACTGCTGTCTACACATCTACATCGACATAGGTCACGGTCATAGTTTAGCAACTAACCTCTTCCTTCAGTCAGTCATCGACTAAACGCATTAAACAAAGCAATTTTACTGTTACGACAGTTCTGCTGTGATCCTATGAGGAATTCCGTTTCATATCTCCGAAGTTCATCATCAGATCATGACAGTATTTATATGGGACCAATTCGGAAAAAATAAACAAAAAAAGAATCATCCAAATCAATTCACAATTGGCGGAGCGTGTTATAAGTTCGCCTTAATTCTTCCATGCATCCTCTATGAATGCGTTTACACCTGTCAGTGTCAGTGACGACACAGTGATGACAGTGTCAGTTACGCAGTTTTTCTGTATCCCTGACAACGTATATAAAGTGGGTCCCAGACAAACGCGAAATGTTGTGGCGGCCGCGTCAGTTGCAAATTTTAACAACAGGCCGCGTGTACTGCTTTGTAAAATGACACCAAATATGAAAATTGTAATAAAAATAGTTGAATTTAAATAATAATTTAAATTTAACCCACACTTCTCCATTCCTAAGAGTAATATGCGATGCTAATGATAATATAGGTAGAGATAAACTACTATAACCTCACACCACTTACCACCTCAAGTGTTTAAATAAACGGTTTTTTTTCTACCTTTTTTCTCATCTTCTGAGAGGGCTAATGAGTCATGTGAGTAATAAGACAACGTTACGGTTAGCCATATTGACTGACGTCCGATTGTGGCACAAACACCGCGCTAATGACACTTCAGGCCGCCACTGTGACCGCGGTGGTGTGTTTTTACAGCGGTTGGAGCCGCGGCCTGCGGTTAGCCGCAACCGCAGGTCGGTCCGTCTGGTAGCTACTTTATGCAAAATGTCAGTATGCTCTTCAGCGGTTTTGGGCATAAAAAATGATTAAGCAAACAACTCCGTACTCCTAGGATGTATACTTAAAACTGGTCTATCGACAGTCTAGACTCAAAATGTATTAGATGCTTAAGCTTAAAATTTGATCATGATTCGATAGACACGTGGCGCCATCTACTGTCATAAAGACGGTATTGTGATTTCCCTCGGGAACAGTACTTTTTTTCGGGATTAAAAGTACCCTATGTTTGTCCCTGATCACCTGGCAACGTTTATGCTAAATTTCGGGATGATCGGTTTAGTGGCTTAGGCGTAAAGTGGTAGCAAACAAACAAACAAACTTACTTTCGCATTTATAATATTAGTTAGGATTTTTAAAGAAGTTAAATAAACTTACTATGTTTATTACTCACCTTTATAAAATCCAAGAACCTCTAGAAGTGACCATTTAAATGATCGAAATATGAGAGTGCGGAAAGAGACAGTGTAGTTTCACGCACACAAACTTGCACTATAATATATCTTCTGCGTACCTAGCTAATCTCTGTAGTGATTGGTCGCCATGACCGACTTTCAGTCATGAGGATATTATTGGAAAGCCCATCTGTAACACTACCTATAATACTTATTTTAACACACCTATCTAAGAAGACCGAAAATTTAGCATAAGTAACATAATAATATGTAATCAATATAATCTACTACAACCTCAATTTTCATTCCATTCAGTCCTAACAGCATACATAACATCACGCCTGTAATCCCTGAAGGGTTAGAAACATTAGTACATCCACATTACGCCAGATATGATTTAAGTTCCATGTAACAGGGGGCGAGCCTATTGCCATCAACCGGTCATAAATCCAGACCCCGAGGCTGCTACTGAGAAATTTCTGATGGATAAACCGAATAACATTTTAACTTAACAGCTACCTACCTAGAAAAAACAGCAAAGACAAACGACAATACTAACTAATTGTACATTACCAAATAGACTTTCTTTAGAAGACCGTCTCCATTTTGTGAAACACAATAATGTGAAAACATAACAATGTTCTCGTAATATGTCTTGGAACGTGGAATGCATAAAAAGTGCTCTCAAGACGCGGTGTGGTCGTAATATGAGTACGTACGTATAAGGTATTGCTGCCTGCGTTCCGCCTGTCTTAATGGCTTTTCAACGAACAATTGCGTCAGCAGTACAGTTTTGAAGATAGACATGTTTCGTGATCGCACGCACGACTGCTGGCTAGGTTCGATTTCCAGGGGGGAAAGTGTGATACGATTTTTCCATTACGAAATTTCTCAGTAGCAGCCTGGAGTTTAGAAGTTAGTAATCTGACATCCCCGAGCTTCGAAAAGCACGTGCTATCTGGTTTCTTGGTCAAGTGTCATTCTTAAATCTTTGACAGTCATAAGACTGACAGTTTGAGAACCAGTTACAAGGAGTATCTCGTTACCCAGTAACTTGGTTGTGAAGGCCAGATAGACAGGCGCTTCACGTAACACACTGG
This sequence comes from Hoplodrina ambigua, assembly GCA_949774945.1. Classification (NCBI taxonomy): domain Eukaryota; kingdom Metazoa; phylum Arthropoda; class Insecta; order Lepidoptera; family Noctuidae; genus Hoplodrina; species Hoplodrina ambigua. Next base: position 6,665,157 of record OX458963.1, read on the forward strand.
TACATCTCAGCTACATCTGATTAGACTGGAAGCCGACTCCAACAAAGTACGGAAACGGTTAGGAAGATAATGTTTGAAAAAGAAATCGAATAGGAACCTCAAGAATAATATTGTTCTTTGTATTAAGAAATTATTTCACTTACTAATAGGTACCTACTTTTCATTTATACAATCCGTAAATTCACGATCGAGTTTGAAATACGAGTAGGTACTACTTATACCACTAAATATATCATACATACCTACATACATCAATATACACTTTTGAGGCTAAATGTAGATTTCGAAAGTACCTATACCTATACAAAATCCATCAGATATGAAGCAAGTTGTAAAGATGATTGAAATGTTTCCTTCTCCATGTAATTTCGTTGCTTTTCGTGCCGCGGACACATTACAAGTGCGCCTCGTATATTATCCTGACACATTCAGACACATAGGGTTACACGTGTAAATATTTGTGCCGATCAATGCGGGCACCGAATTTGTAACGTTATAATACCTCCCCACTTTGTTCGTTTTATCTTCTAATATTGGTAAAGCATTAAGGATCATATTCCTAAATGAGCAGTCATGTAGAAAAATATTGACAGTAAGGTGGTTGCGGAGATGATAGCCATATATTTCAAACATACGCAGCGGAATCGCATCCTTAGGCACCGTCATTATGGCGTGAGATAGGTCGCGATAGCCTCGTCTGTGGATACAGCGCCTTACGGATCGACAGCTGCTAAAGTTATTTTAAAGCGCATTAAACTCCGACACTCTGAAGGCCAATTCTCCTAATAAGAAACGATAAATATCTAGTCGCAATATCATCATCAGCGACAGTCTATATCAAATGTAAAAGTAGCTAAATTGACTGAGACTAAGGTTAGATAATGATTGATACTAAAACTTTACTTGAGATTGTGTGTGACACATACAAAAATATCATCGTACATTAAAGAAATCAGGGGTAAAACAGTAGTTAACTGTTAATTGATCCAAAATTCAAAAAACTAACATTCAATTTACTTGTCTCTAGGTCAAATTAAATATTCAACTTGCCTTTGCAATTTAAAAAATGATTGCATATAAATCGCAATCTTTGCTCATCAGTCGCAATATGTAAGTGCGACTGGGCTGGCCACATATGTCATCCAATGCGCTGTAGATGCCATAATAACCACTACGTTAAACCCTATACTGGCAGACGTGGCAAGATCATAAGACAAGCTAGCCCTGCATCCAAACAGCTGAAAGTCGTAGAAAGCTTATGGTGAGATGATACAGGCTGAAAATCAGTTTTAAAATAAAAATGAGGCATGTATTTATAAAAAAAAAATGGAATATTATATAGTTAGAGTGTATTACGAGGGCTCGACTAATGGACGTACTACTCGTATTAACGTTTTTGCGACAGAACTGTACGGCGACTCACCATTCTTCGAATGCACACTTGTGAGACACACTATTGACCACATCTATAATTCCACTTTTAATTCTATTCAGTAACTTGACAGTTCAACGAAAAATAATGTTACCACACGCACTATTTACCCCGCACCGTGTAGCTTCTCCCTTATACCACCACATTATCTTCTTTTTGTCAAAACTTAGTAATCCTTTATCTGTCAAGTTACTGAATCGAATTAAAAGTCGAAAAATAAGTATAGTATAAAAGCATCATCAATTTCTTCTATCTTACCTTTTCATAATATACCTACCTAACAGATTAAAGATAAAAATATTTCATGTCTATTTTAAACATAGACTTCGAGCGACGTTTTCAATTTGCAGGGCTATATTTTACAAACGTCACAGAAGCGGGATGCCAAACTAAATGTTTTAATTAAGAGTATTTCTTTTGGCACCTGGTATCTAGAATAATTTCGTTATTTTCACCTACCTGTCGCCTAAATGGTGACGAAAATATCGTGTTTGTACGAGGCGAATATACCTCGCACGTGAAAACAGGCAATATAGGCGGTATACACATTGATATGGGTATTTTTGTATAACAATTTGGCAACGTTACAGAACTGAATATCGGTTTTCACTACTGCATACAATATTATAAATCTACAAATATTTGATTATGCACTTACGGATAAAACTTCGTAAACATAAGTAAATAATGTCGTTGCTTTTTTGAATATAGTCAGACTGGAACAGAAAGGCGGAGAACCATGTGTGGTGATCCAACTTGAGTAAGGTACCTATATGACCAATAGTACTAAATTTGTATTGTGGCTATTGTTATAGAAAAAAGCCTAATGACAGATAAAAGCAAACTATTTTTTCGGTATACAATTGTCCCACAGTAGAACAAAGGCCTCTTCTTATACAAAGAAGGCACGAGCGCAGATCACCACGTTTGCTTAACTCAAAGCTTAGTGCCGATTTCAAACTTATATTCATTTTAAGTCCAGGTTTCCTCACAATGTTTAAAATTTATATTTACGACATTTTATGTACGATTAAAATAAATATCATAAGTTAAGTTATACCAACAAAGAATTCCACAATCCGAAGCTCAAATAAATGATAACAATTTGTACAGCTGTTTCAACTTTTTTTTGGGTAATAAATAAACACTGACATGGATTTAAAAAATGTCTCTACAAACAAACAAACTATCTATCTTCGAGTGTACCTATATAAGTAGTGAAACGATATGTTTCCCACGTTTAATATGAAACTGGTGCTGTTTGCTGAACACTCTTTGTTATTCGTTAGCGTCGCATGAAATCTACATGTGATATAATGCTCACTTTGTTTTTCTGTGCAGTTTGTTATAACTATGTAAGTTTATGAGAAAAATACAGAAGTCTGTTTGAATAGCTACAATTTGTATGTAATTTATGTAATTGTTTATAGAATGTTAAAAAGAAAGTATTAATTTGAACCATCGACTCAAAAACAAGAAGATACAAAGTTTAGTAAAAATAAATACACCTCCAAAAAGGACTTTCCTTCTCATATAAAGAAGGCACGAGCATGGATCATCCCATTCGCGAAAATAATTGCTATATGCGAAAGCAATTTACATGTTCTAAACAGTCATATGACTGTTCAAAAAATAAATAATTTGAAAAAATTATCAAGAAAACAATATTCAGTCACTGACCAAACATGAAAAGTTTTCGATTTTTCATGTTTGGTCAGTGACTGAATCTTGTTTTTTTGCTTTTCACTGTCGATTTTTTATTTTTTTTTAATTATTTATTTTTATCATCATAATTAGGTAGGTACTACTGTCCGTGCCGTATGTCTATGTTCGTACATCCGTGAAAGATGTTCCATCTATAATAATAAAGAATTTAGATTTTTATTTTTAAAGCTAGGAATTCAGTAGAACTTTTTTGTTTTTTAAATTTTTATAAATTTTTTTTTTCATTAGTAGTAGTTGACACGACACCATCAGTCATTTGACGTACTTTTTATGACCTGTCAAAACGCGATTCTCTCATATTTTTTGTATGGAAAGACGTCGTGACGTTACTTTTGTGACAACTTCATTGATTCTCTATTTATAAATTTGAAAGCAGTAAAAAATATTTTTTACAGTTTATTGAAAGTTAATCAGGTTTTTCAGGGTAAAATTAAGGTTTTTTTTTTAGAGAAATTATTGGTTAATTGTGCACCATTCATTAATAATTCTTCATAATCGTATTTAATCAAATCACTTAAGTTTATACAAACCCGACGAATTTTGAATGAACTAAAATTAGGTTTTTAGTTACTTTTAAATCAATAAATAGTTAATCTATTGGATTTGCAAATAAGTGACGTCACAGTTTGTTATTGCCATTCAAAATCTACAACCGTAGATAGCCGTATTGGATACGTAGGATGTGTTACGCGAAGTCTGTGTGCAACAATTACCTAAGCCTAGCTGTCGAAACAAGTAAACTTATAATTTCTCAATATATTTTTTAACTAATCTCCATGTCATAAACATTTCTATCCAGAAATGTCAGTATCATCCAAAACATATGCTTATGCATGAGGTTCGACCCAGTACAAATGTGATTTATTCAATTCATATTTATATCAATTCAATTCATGTTTATTTATTTTCAATTCATATTCACTTCTTAAGTTTAAATTGGACATCACTGACTTTAGTAAAGAAAAACATCGTGTGGAAACTTGGACTTATTATTGTTTGTAAGTCTGAAATCGCCAATTCGCCTTGTGCTAGCTTTGTGATTAAAGATCGTGCCTTCTCTGTATGAGAAGAGGCTTTTGTTCTGCAGTGGGACTTTTTATGGCATTTTTCAGTAGAGCTTATCAATATAATACAACTATTATTTGACTTATAGGTAAACACGAGTTAGTATTTTCATACATAATTAGGTAGGTACTGCCAAGTTTTATCACTAAACATCTAACCAGACTCCTTAATTATTTCAGTCAGTGAAAAGTTATAAAACAAATAAATTCAATCCACCTCTCACGAGTCTTGGCCGTCCAATGCTCATAAACGAACAACCACTCATATATACTCACTTTATGACCACGATGTACTTACCTAAAAATTTTCCTTCATATTTTATAATTTATTAGTTACGCGTCAACTCTATAATCATCATTATTATTAAAAGCGAGGTGAATATCATACACCGTAAAGTTTACATCGAGGCTCGATAGATGGCAGCACAGGCAAAATTAGAACTCGCTATGGTTTCGTTACCGACTCGGGTATAAATACGCCCGCCTCGAAATTCAACAGTCATTCGTCATTTGCTGTGCAGGCAATATTTTCTCTTGAAAGGAGAGGATCGGGTAGTTCCCGGTCCTCTCCACAGAACACCATTATGTAAATTATCAACGTTTAGTTGATAATAAAGGACGTAATATATGACGTCCCTTATTTTCAATCAAACGTTGATATTTATCGGCACGTTAATGAAACATTAATAAGTTATAAACTGCGTTGTTTGCCATGCTAGGTCGTGTTGGAGAAAATAAAAGAAGGTAGTGGACAGTATAATTATTAATGTGATTTTTGGTGATATAACAGGCTTTCGGGCTTATATATTTTATAGTCACTTCAAAATTAATAAATTTTAACAATATTAGATATTAATGAATATAATTGTCAATACAATATTGTAAGCCAGCAAGAAATTCGTCAATAGTATAGAAGCAATTTTGTCTATCAAAATTTAATTCGTTTACGTTTAACCACCTTGATGCAGTCGCCAATTTTTGCCCACTACAGGGCAACACAGAGAAGGCATGATCACCAATGTGAACGTATGTAAACTACAGGTTTCTTGTGTATTATAGTAATTATTTAGGTCGCCGCTTTAATTCACAGCTTACTCTCTCTCATATACTTACGTATTTTTCGCTGAGTTTCTGTAAATAGAGAAAAGCTTAACTCTATTTGGACGTCGCGAAAGAGGATTGGTTGTGTTAAATGCTACAATGAAATACCTTTGATATTTTAAAATTAAATGAAAGTAAATTTAAAAAATATATTAAAAGAACACTTTGCAAACAAGCATTTTACAAATTAGAGGATTATATTCAAGATAATAATGTTTTTGCGATTTTAGAAATGTTAGAAAAGACAGTTGACGATCACAATATTGTAAACGTGTGAGCACTGTGTATCTACAAAAAATAATTTAGCTTTCATTTCTAATCTTTGTAGCACTTGGTACATAATGTAGTACTTTATATGACTTATTCTAGGTACATCGTCTTCACATTCGTATTAATAGAATTAATGTACCTACTACTTATTGTAAACAATATATACATTTACTTTTTTTAAAGAGTAATTGGGGAGAGTGGAGTTTCTTACTCGTTTTTTTCCATACGAAACTACCTCTTGTAATGGGCAACTAGATTCAATATTATAATTTTTCTTTTTTCTTGTAAATGACGTTCAAAAGTGCCTTTTAATGGTCTAATTGAAATAAATGATATGACTTTGACTTAAAAAATCAATTGCCGTGCGTTAGTCTCGAATTGTATAGCAACATTTTTTTTAAGGAGGTTAGTACTAACTTCTAAGAACGATTTCAATTTAATCTCAGTCTCAATTTCTCAAAAATACTTATCGCTGAGATGAGATCATGACTAGATTTTGAACGTTATTAATTAAAAGAATTGGCTTACAGAAGGTTGTCCCCGTGTGGAGCATGGCTAGCAGATAGCTTATTTAGTAAATAAAAGCTTTAAAAAAAGATCTCGTGTTCTCGTAGGTACCTACTTATCACGGTATTTGTGGTCGCACTCTTCCGAAATGGCTCGACCGAATTTTATGGAAAAAAATATGTATTTGGTAGGTATGAAAAAAGGTCTAAAGTATAATTCATACCGCTAGGTGTTAGGGATCAAGTTTGACGCGGACGAAGTCGTAGGCAGAAAGTTGCGTGCAGAGTTGCGGATTTTGTTCGAAAGATTTACCGTGACCCTGGAACACAAAGGGCATTAGGAGGAACACGGATGTGTTTTAGTCAGTAAGAGTCTGACACTCCCTTCCACTCTACCCAGAGCGGAAGAAATCATTTGATAATTTATCCTTTAAAAAGGGCAGAACGTAGCATACTTATAAAATGTGAATATGTCATTTATCGTGTGTCGTTTAGGTTCAAATTTAGCAACAAAATATCACCCACATAGGTAAAGGCCGCCACGTGTTACGCCATAAAAAAAATATACATACGAGCTATCAGTGTCACACATAAAACTAATCAACATAACAAACAAGATAATGTAAACAAAAGTAAATAGTGTGAAATCACCGGTCGCTGTAATAAGGCTTATTACTCCCACTTAATTTAGAATAAAGCTCTGGGATTAGTCAGGGTTATAAAACACTTCAATTATTATAATGTAATGCGTAATGTAATATCACAAAAAAAGATAAAATCATTTTATTTTTTACGTATTAGAAATTCGCATCTTTCTGATACGCTTTTTTAAAATCCTTACGTAATTAGCAGTCTGGCAGATAGGCTTATAAGGTTACTAGCTTTTGCCTGTGACTTTGTCTGTGTAAACATCGAAACGAAGTCGGTAAACAGCGGAATAAAAATTAGCCTGAGTCTTTTCTTGGGGTTCAAACTTACCCCGCACTATTTTTCATCAAAATCGGTCCAGTGGTTTAGCCGTGAAAGCGTAATAGACAGACAGTCTGTCGAGTTACTTTCGCATTTATAATATTAGTAAGGATAAGTATGGATTAACGTGCAGCCTTTGGGCAATACTTATTGACTCCCCATTGAAACAGCCAGCGTACCTACTACTTACCTGTTGGTACCGCCTGCAATATTAGTTTTTTAAGTTACTATAATTTTTAACTATGAATCTGTGTGTCTAAAATAAACAATGGTGCCGATTCCCTTGTTCACCAACTAGACTACACATAACATAAACATAACATAACATCACGCCTGTTATCCCAGAAGGGTAAGGCAGAGGTGTACCCATTAGTACACCCACATTTCGCCAGTTATGCTTAAGTCCCATGTAATAGAGGGCGAGCCTATTGCCATCAACCGGGCACAAATCCAGACTCCGAGGCTGCTACTGAGAAATTCCTGATGGAAAAACCCAATAACACTTTGCCCGACCTGGGAATCGAACCCAAGACCTCGTGCTCAGCAGTCGCGCTTTGCGACCACTAGACCAACGAGGCAGTCAACTACCAACACTACACAACTAACAACTACCAACTAGACTAAATTTAGAGAATTGACATCTCTTACTAACATACAGCGAAAGGAAAGGACGGTGACATTTAAGAACTAAGTTGAGATGCCAAATTAGTTTTTCCTTGAACTTTTCCGTATTTTTAATCCATACTTTTTAAGATGTCAACTATAACTGTATGAATGTGTCAGATTGACTAAATTTGACAGCTCTTATTTACATTTGTCTCTTTCTTGTTTTATTGGACAGAAAAAGATGGAAATTGTCTAATTTTAGTTAGGTTTGTGAACAAGGGAATTGGCACCATTATATCACTATTATTAAAAACATGAAACGTTGCAAGTTAAAGGCAACATTCACTATTACTGCCTATAAACTTAGGAAGTAGTAAAAGATTTGCCAGCACGATTTTAAACTTAAAGAAGAATGATTAAAGTCAATTATTTATTGGTTGCATTTTGCCAGGCCGTACCATGTGACCGAGCGTGATAAGCGTGACAAAAATGGTTGATGGTTATCGTCATATGGATATTAACTACTATTTTTGTCATGACTGCCTCGTTGGTCTAGTGGTCGCAAGTGCGACTGCTGTGCATGAGGTTTTGGGTTCGATTCCCAGGTCGGGCAAAGTGTTATTGGGTTTTTCCATCAGGAATTTCTCAGTAGCAGCCTCGGAGTTTGGATTTGTGCCCGGTTGATGGCAATAGGCTCGCTCCCTATAACATGGGACTAAAAACATAACTGGCGAATTGTGGGTGTACTTAATGGGTACACCTCTGCCTAACCCTTTGGGGGTTACAGACGTGATGTTATGTATGTATTTTTGTCATGGGAGGGGAATTAAAATCTCGTTTTCTATCTGGTATTTAAAATTTCTCATGTTTCTGTGTTTTAACAGTTACCTATATTTTAGGATTACCAACCGTACTATAATATAAATATAATACCTACTGTATTTCAGGTAAGCCTACTGTATACTGTTGAAGAAATAGTAATTCGCAAAAATATTATATTTAAATTGGACGGATCAATCTTTATTTCGCAACACCCAAACTGATAAAAATTGAATTCTTTTTGATTTGATTTGATTGATTGAATTCTCTCAAAAAAATATTTAGTTTAAAAAAAAACAAATTACTGACAATATTATTTTATCTTTATTTTAGCTAATTAGTTTATCTTTCAGCAAAAAATCTATATTTTTTAAGAGTGAGTTAATAGAATGATTATTTGTAATGTTCTAAAGTAAATCACATAAAATGGCTGTATAGGCTTACAGTTAGTTTTATCTCGAACAAGCGCCCTTCACAAGCTGTTCAAGATTTCTTTTCAATAAAAGATTTACTGATCCAAATTGAAAGTCGTTAAATAATGCCTAAGATTCATAGCTTTTAATCATTAATTTAGCACTTAGAACATACGTATAAAAAGAGTAGGTAGATAGGTACATAGGGAGGCGACATAGACATGGTCGATGATAATGATAATGATTAAAATAAGTACCGTGGTATGCACTTATAAACAACATAGCATTTTGTTTCATTAATCACTACAACCATTAATGAAAGTGGAAATAATTAATATATTGTAGTGCTGCGCCTCTACTAAACGTTTCGTGAAATATAGACGATGAGCTAGCCACACATTTAGTGCCAAAAATAGAAAAGATCAGATATCTGAAGGCATTCCCGTAAATAAAACGTTTGAGAAACGTAAACGTTTCTCAACTAGGTACAATCAATATCAAAATCTTATTAAAAAAAATATCTATATTAGAAGCATTTTTTACCAATAAAATTTGAAATTTGAACGCGAACGTTTATATAAGTTAGTAGAGTTGGCTGAAGGGCTAATTCTCGTAAATACAGACGTTCAAATGTAGGTAAAATAGAGGGGTAATTGGTAGATTGAGACAGAATATAATACGATTGTTCTTAAAGATACAGGAATTTCCCCTCGGAATATTGTTATATTAAGCCTTGATAAAGTAGGTTGACTTGTACTAAAATGCCTGACAGTCTTTAGAAAAGAACAGTGGAGTGTGAAAATGGCTGAGGGTATCCTTTGGCAAGGCAAAGTGCCTTGCCAAAGGATACCAGAGACTAGACTGAAAGCTATATTTTTGATTTGATTTACAGAATTTACTCGGATCCTTAGGGATCCACCATTTTCGGGAATCCCTTATCTAGGGACTAATCTATATAACATCATAATCATCATTCACATTTCGCCAGTTATGATTAAGTCCCATGTAATAGGGAGCGAGCCTATTGCCCTCAACCTGGTACAAATTCAGACTCCGAGACTGACACTGAGAAGTTCCTGATGGAAAAACCCAATTACACTGCCCGACTTGGGAATCGAACTTAAGACATGCTCAGCAGTCACGCATTGCGACCACTAGACCAACGAGGCAGTCAGGAAGTAATCTAGTTGACTATTTTGATATACCTACCTAATAAAAGTTTATTATTTCATAATATTTCCTAATATATGTACAACACTGTGCAATGTTTGCAATGATAAGGCTTAAGCCGCAATGTAAATATTGACAAAACAAACAGCATGTTTGAGATTTCGAATGGTTTATGACTTAATGATGGAAAATGTTAAAAAGAATATTCTGAGTGGTAATAATAAAATCATTAAACAACGAAAATTTCAGGTGACTGCTACCTATTTAAAGAATCCTACGTAGGGTTTTAAACTGAAGGTCCAATCTAGTAAGTCCCCTTGCTGTCTTTCCCCAGTGGCACCCTAAGCAGAGGTCCGTAGTTTTCAGGAGTAGTTCTCACCTTATCGTGTAGTCGTTTAGTCTATAAGTTCTAAGCCCTAATTGTAGGCCTTAATTTTTAAGGCACCACAGGAAAGTCCGGCTAAGTCGCCGATAACCTCTAAATGGGTATTTATATTGAACGACGAAAAATCGTCTACATTCCAAAGGCCAGGTGATAAAGTTTACCATATTAGATACCAGTATGAAATGCTAGTTTAAATCGCATGAGATTGTCATTACTCATATTTTTTAAAAATAAGGCTTTGCACAATATAACAACGTTGTCGTATGTAAAACAATGAAATATGTAGTTGATCTCAAAAGATGAAAAGTACACAATAATAATAGATTTCTTACAAAATAATTATCTTTAATAATCTCTGACTAGGACAAAGTAAAAAAAAAAAGGTTTTTCTGGTGTGCAAACCATAACAAGAAGCCTATAATTCGCCAGCACAATGATATCTTTCAAAATACTACACTCCTTTACTTAAAGTTCATTTTGCAACAAATAAAATCAATGTTTATATGTGTAAAGTTATAAAAGTTCAATTTTATTCGTATGGCCTTGCATATTCATATCGACAGCTTTTTTCTACATGGTAAATCAAAAAATCCTTGACTCTTAATCAATTCTTCTGCATCATCAAACGTCTGTGGCATATCTCTTTGAGCTGTTTCAGGAAGAGTCAAACTAATTAACGCAGCTAGCACAGAAATGGTGCCAACAATAATCATAGGTAACCAAGGCTTATATATCTCAAGATATGCTACAAACGGAGATATTACAGTACCAATATATCCACAAATATGTACAATTGATGAACCAGAACCTCTAACCGAAGTTGGTAACATTTCTGCTGTCCATTGCATAGCTGTGTTACAAGCCATATTCACTGAGAACCTTGCTACAACTGCACACAACACAGACGCTAGACCACCGCCAACAAACGGTATCAAAAAGCTAAAGATGGCGCATATTGTCAAAACGACAATCATCATTGACTTTCTTCCCGTATAGTCTAATACGAAGGACAGAATAACCAGTGAAGGAAACTCTGTCAAAGATATCACAGTGAATGATACATAGAAATCGAACTGTAATTGTCCTATCGTTCGAATCAGAGCGTCAAAAATGATCATACAAAACATGAATTCTAGACATGTGCAAACAAAAATCCTGCACAGTAGTGGCCTTTTTAGCATCTCCATTATATTCCCAGACACTTTCTTACTATTTGATGTGGTATACTTAAAACCATTTATTAAACTTTGGGGAACCACTTTTTTATTCACACGAGCAATATTTAAAACTTTATCCACGGCGTCATCGGTTCTTCCCTTCGACAATAACCACATTGGACTTTCTGGGATAATAAAAGGAGCAAGTAGGGACAATGCCATCGGCAAACTTGTTGCAAGGGCTATTTTTTTCCAATGTCCACAAGCCAGTGATATCCATGGCAACGCAACCGCCCCCGAGGTAAAGAAAACGGCGAAGGATAAATTAGATATCCTTGTTCTGTATTTTGGCACAACATATTCTAATATAAGTAGGTAGGTCATCATCATGCAGTTGTCATATGACATACCCATGAAAAAGCGACAGATGGCGAATTCAGCGAAATTTTTGACGAATATGCTGGCTGTGCCTGCTATAGCTCCGATCATGTTACTGCATACAGCGGCTGGTATTCTTCCAAAGCGATCAGCAATCCAACCTATCAGAAAACCTCCAACGATAGATCCAACAAAGAAAATTGATTGAGCTGTTGCTTGGTTACTATTTCTTTCACACACCCATCCCATTTCACTTGCTATTGTTGGATATGCAAATTCCGTTTTATTAAATTCCCAACCATGTTGGCAGGGCGCTGTTTTCCAAGTTATATTTGAAGTTATTCCAGTAGATAGCACTTCGCTCCAGTTAGCTTCATACTGCTGACAATGTGAATATCCAAATGGTGAAGCTTCATCAAAGGGTATGGCTAGACTTCTTCTTTCCAGCACAGTCAAATTCTGCAACTCTGGGACGAAACACCAATGGTTCGGAGATGTTTCCGTCAGGAAGACTTGTGAAAAGTAGGAGAATGCACCAAAAACGTTAAACGGTGCTGTTACAAGGAACAGGAATATATGATACCGACCAAATTCTCCAGCCGACAGTAGCAGTTTGTCGTAGTCAACATCTGTGGCTTTTCCATTTTCATCCACATGGATGTTTTCAGAAAACTTCTTCGCCTTTCCATCCATATTAAATTTTTACACATTAACGAATTAAATTAAATACAAAACTTGCAAGCGCGTCAGTCCATAGAAATTATTCTTTAAACTATCTTATAATATTTGCGTTCTTTTATAGAAACCTGTGAGATAATAGATAACGCTCTAATTACTTTATTATTTATCATTTGAATAGTTGCCCCAGTGTACCAAATCTACGTATGCTGACACGCAAGACATTATTAAAATTAGGAATTTCCATTTATCAACTTGAATACCGGGAATTACCCTGTTGTAATGATTAAAGGTTCCTAATTAAATTAGCTAATAAGGGTTTCTTCATGGACGAGAAAATAAAAAAGGAGCCTTCACTATTGCACGGTGGCTGTTGATATCATTTTTGCTTCGCATTTTACAATAATTGGCTTTTCTAATGTGATGTGAATAAAAAACCCATGGTTTGAGTGTTCGTTGAAATTTTTTAGATTTAAGCTATGAAATAACAAATATACCTACCAAGGTTTATCATTTATTTAATAAAATACGCCCAAAAATTACAAAGCAGTTAGCGGAGATAAGTTTCGAAATGGAAATGTATTTTTCTATTTATATCACATTGATATAATTTTAGACGAAAAAAAACCACTACCAAAAATACATGGGTACGTTGGAACGTTATAGAAGAAAAAATATTTATGATTGTAGTTGCCCCTTCCAAAAGGTAGTGTCATATTGAGGGCAAATGCCATACACGTAAACAAAGCTTTCCAACTAAATAAATATTATGTGCAAAATGGATATTTCTGATTTAAAAATCAATCCATACTTATTAACCCACTGATCCGATTTTGATGTTTGATAAAACATAAGAGAGCGCAATAATATATCTCCTCTATTCTTTGGCTAGGAGAACAGAAATTCACCCACTCAAAAACACACAGACATTCATTCACTCGTGGCGAGATCAGATGCAGGATCAATGGCTTTATGTACTTTCCGACGAGCGTGTCCGACAACCAACTCTCAAACACCGGGCTGCTACTGAAAAATTGCCAATGGAAAAACTCAATGACACATTTTGCCTGACCTGACAATCGAACCCAAGACCCCAAGAGACCAATCAAAATATTTATTGGCTACACATCGATTATTTTATTCGTCATCGTTTTGGTTAAAATCGTAAAGAAACTGTGAACTGATTGTTTTTTACTTTTTCTGTCGTAAGTACGAAATTGCGATAGGCCCCTGTCCCATAAACTTAATATACTGGCAATAAGCGAGCTCGGTTCGGATTTCACGCTGTAATTGGGGTTAGTTCTGCCAAATCGAACCAAGCCACGTAAAAATGTCTCCTTTTTTCAAATATATTGTAATGATTGTGAATATTTAATACAATTCAATGTGGATTTGTCTTTTTACTTCTATATGGGCCGAATTTTCAATAGTCAGAACGGATAACTTTTATCCAAAGAATAAATATGACAGTTTGACATTATTTTCGATACAAAAGCTGTCAAACCGCGATATTTATCTTTCCGTTAAGACTTATCTGACGATTCAAAAATTAGCCCTTAGCCTTCTTCAAAAGAACAGAATCACCCCATTAGCTTATGCGGTAGACGTTCGCGCGGATTTATCGCCTCGCCTGCCTAAACCCAGCGGCAAGTCTGAATTCGAAAATTACTAAAAATCCCATTTAAGTTACATAACAGTTAATCTTCTGGAATTTGGCGAAGGTGCACACCTGCACCTTGTCTTTTTTTATCGTCAATAAGCTTAAGAAAGTATAGCAGAGAATGAATACGCCATATTTTTTTCCATCGCAAAAAAGAGACAGAGCTATTCATAGCTGATAGCACCATCCTTGTCTTGCACTGGAAAAATGAGGGCACTATCAACACGTACGTCATAATACGAGCCCTGTCATGAGATTGCTTATGCATTATTTATCTATAACTTTCTCTTTGTTGTAACATCTATTTATACCTGCTTAAAGCTTATTTCCAAAAGCTAACCTACAATAAATTTAATTCTATATAGCCTGTATGTATTTTTTATGTTTTCCCTTTTTTACCAGTCATTGTATGCCATCGCTGTAATATTATGTGGCTCTTTTTAAGCAACATCAATGTCTATTAAACAATATGGATCCTGTTTATTAAGAGGCTTAAATCTTGTGCTATCGCAAGATTTAAACCTCTTAATAAACAGGATCCATATTGTTACTGTACTGTACTATATTGTTACTGGACTGTACTGTTACTGGATCCATATTGTACTACACTACACACACAGCCTACACTAATGATCGTTTCTTGAAGTGTAAATAAGTAATTATTTACCTACTTGATGTAACTCGGGCCCTGAGGACCTGGACCTTGGAAAAGCGTACGAGGGGTCAACATAAAGCCAGTCAACCGCAGAGGCCCCTTAGACGGATTTTAGATAAAATGAAAAACCAACCGATAAATACCCCTGTATGCAATAAGGAAGTACATCCAGGACAAAGTATTATTAAAATAATTCAAAATTCCTTCGTTTTAGATGAAAAAAGGTGGTTTTATCAGGGTTCTGTTTTCTCGTTTTAAGGTACGGAACCCTAAACACTAGACATTCATTTTAGTTGCTGTCTCATAATATTATCACACTATGTCACTTTGATAAGGAAATGTCCGTGATGTTGTTTAGTTAGTATAGTGATTGATGGTTAAGTACATTAGATTTCAAATGATATTTATGCGATATTAAACCTAATTATGATTACGATGTGGTTGCTTTTTAAACGAGCAATGCTAGCTTGAGTTGAAAATGCTTTTAATTTTCTGAACGGCAAAAGTCTGCTAACCAGTCTGACAAATTCAAAATCATGAAGCATTTATTTCAATTAAATACTTTTCTAGACTTTTTTGGAGTGGCAAGGACACATAACATAACATAACATCACGCCTGTTATCCCCGAAGGGTTAGGCAGAGGTGTACCCATTAGTACACTCACATTTCGCCAGTTTCAATGGCAAGGAGTTGGTCACTTATTGTGAAAATCTTGTTCGACCTATGTAGCTTTTAAGCAAAGTCAAAGTCAAAACATTTATTTCAATTAGACCATTTACAGGCACTTTTGAAATGTCAGTGAGTCGGTCAGTTAGTCCGAAAGTTAAAGCTAGTTGCTCGTTCCAAAACGGAGGTAGACCTCTATGGAGAAGAACGAGCAAGAAACTCCACGGCACTCTTTTAAATTAGGCTTTTACAAAATCTTGGTTACATTATTCTTGTTGATTCTATGCGGCGATTTCGTGCGGTGAAAGTTGAAGTCAAAACACTTTTCATTGTTCTCAATTCACAATCATTTTCCCCCATACAAAACTACCTTTTGGAAGGGGCAACTAGATTCGATTCAATTTTTTTTTATGTGTGGCGTTCAAAATTGCCTTTTAATGGCCTAATTGAAATAAATGATATTTTGACTTTGACTATTAAACTGATATTTAAAAAAAAGACTCGTGCCAGCGTCATGAAGAAGAAGAAGCTGATATTTCATACATCAAGTAAGTAGTTCTCGAGTTTCGTGATTAATCTGTGAATTTCATGATGTTTTACTTTTATATATAGTACTAGCTCCCGCTAACAACTTGTCCACGTCAAAGTTAATAGGTATATTGTCTCACCGGAACCATACATTTTTCTAGGATAAAACATAGCCTATGTGCTATTCCAGACTATAATCTTTCTTTGTGCCAGGATCCGTTCAGCCGTTCTGGCGTGATTAAGTAACAACATCCATTCAGCCAAACTTTCTCATTTATTTTTTTAAGAATCTTTTTTTTTTCTAATGTGTACACCTCTGCCTAACCTTTCTGGGATTACAGGCGTGATGTTACGTATGTTTCTCATTTATAATAGTAGTAAGATAGTTAATTAAAAAGCTATTTTATACCAGTATCTAAACCTAGTTTTCAATTGCCAGTATTGAAGTTTCCGCTACAAGAAAGAAAATAAAAGGAAAAATGTAGCAATCGTGAATGTCACCGACCTACATTTTATGCCATACCACGTGGATAAAGTCGGGAAAACTATAGTACCTTATGCTATTATAGTACTTAAGTAATAGTTCCATGTATTGTACCTACCTGTTACTTGTTCTAAGTGATAGTTCTAGCTTACTTCCATAGAAATCTAACTTGCGTTGTTACTCGCTTGCGTGGCTTTTTTCATTCGCGTATTTGGTTACTGTTCTGCTCCAATTGGTCGAAGCATTATGTTAAAATATAGCCTATACTATTCCCCATGAATCTGGCTGTCTTAACAAGATATTTTTTTTAAATCAAACTGATAGTTCCATAGGTTATCGAGTTTAAATAAACAAACAAAAACTTCTTGAGCTTTACAATATTAGTATAGATTTGAGGCAATTACTTCATCAGTCTTTGGGACACATTATGGAATATTTTGAAACATAAAAATTTGTGTTATTTATTATTATTATCTATCAGTGGTATTTTAACAACGATAGATGTATGAACAGAATGATTTGACATTCCTTGAAAGGTGGCTGATTGAAACTACGAACAACAAACACCATAAAAACTTAGGCTCGTAACTGGGTTGATTTTGATTTATAAGATTTTTTAAGTTTCTTAATATAAACTGCTGTTGCTTTATAGAACTGCCTAGTTGGTTTAGTGGTCGACTGCTGAGCATGAGGTCTTGGGTTCGATTCCTAGGTCGGACAAAGTATTTTTGGGTTTTTCCATCAGGAATTTTTCAGTAGAAGCCTCGGATGTCTGGATTTGTGCCCGGTTGATGCCAGCAGGCTCGCCCCCTATTACATGGGACTTAAACGACGACTTCGTCCGCGTACATGTCGGTTATCGCAGACGCAGACAAAATTGCGAAATAAAAAGTAGCCTATGACCTTTTTTGGGGCTCAAACTCACCCTTTACCAAATTTCATTAAAATCGATTCAGTGATTTAGTCGTGAAAGCGTGACAGACAGACACGCAGACAAAATTACTTTCAAAGTTTTTATTAGTTTTTGATAAACACACCTCTAAATCAACCTAGTATCGATGACAAGTTTTCATAGTCGTTTCAAATTACCTCTAGTTTATTCTCCTTTCAAGGGAAGCGTCGTATTACCAATCAACCTGTATAAATTTAATTAAAAACACTGGCTAAGTGCGAGTCGGATTCGCATAAAAAGGTTTCTGTAACTTTGTACAATTTTTATTCTTCAGGACCCTTGGATTTTGAACTTTATTTTAATTTTATTGCTTATGGTTATAGGGTTTGCACAAATACACATTCTGTGAAAAATTACAACTCTCTACTTATGAATCGTAATTCATGAGATATAGCTCGCTGACAGGCAGGCGGACGGAATGCGAAACTTTAGTAATAGGGTACCCATGGCACCCTTAGGGTACACTAAAAACTTTAAAAATTGCTCCAACTCAGTTACAACCCAGTATCGATCGGAAATTTTTGGAGTAAATAACATAACATAACATCACGCCTGTAATCCCAGAAGGGTTAGGCAGAGTAGTACCCATTAGTACACCCACATTTCGCCAGTTATGTTTTTAGTCCCATGTAATAGAGGGCGAGCCTATTGCCATCAACCGGGCACAAATCCAGACTCCGAGGCTGCTACTGAGAAATTCCTGATGGAAAAACCCAATAACACTTTGCTCGACCTGGGAATCGAACCCAAGACCTCATGCACAGCAGTCGCGCTTGCGACCTCTAGACCAACGAGGCAGTCTAAAAATAAAAATAAAATAAAATTAAAAGAAAAAACTCCTAATAAAAAACAAAGGAAAATAAAAAAAAAATAAAAAATAAAATTATCTCTAATAAATAGAAATTTCCCTTTTAAGATGAATATAAGTTCTATTTTAACCGCATTTAGTAAAAGTATGCATTTACCAACCACATTGTATAGGTTTAAAGAGTGTTAATCCGGTTCAATAAACGACCGAAATAACACAGGATTTAACTACTAACTCCAGCCAGCAGTAAAACTGCCATCATTTCCATACACCACATCCAAAATAGAAAATAATGGTAGATAGGTACCTATATTGTTTGTAGGTATAACGTCGTTCAGTGTAGTGATGTCAGACTTTGATCGGGTACCTACTTTGCTAATTGATTGTGTCGATGATCCTATAGCTTGCTATACGGCTATGAAAGATATCCTAGCTACGCCCAAAATTACAATGAAGGCTATATAATCACATTACCTGTTTTCTTAAAGGCGGCTTATAATACCTGTCTTATAAATGCAGTTTAATCTATGTATGTATGTGAATAAAAAATAATCTACCAGTCCTATAAACGCATTCTAATCTTTATAAATAAAAAATAATTGAATTAAATGTGTATATACGAGCATAACATCTGAATGTCTGCACCAAATTTGATATATATTTTTTTAATTTGTTATTGTTAGGGCAAGGTTTGTATAAAAGAAAAAAATCGAAAATATTTCGTTATAATTAAATGCAACTAATTAAAAATACGGCGGTCCGAAGTTCGCAAGGTCGGTTCGGGTAGTTTTTTATATTTATTTCCAGTTAAGCCTGATGTCCAATCCACTATGAGCAAGCGATGAAGCTCTGCCTTCTCTACATGAGAAGAGGAACTGCGGCAAGAAAATAATAAGCCGGTAATTTCAGTTTTAAATCAGGAAGCTTAAGAACGATAAGGGTTATTTTTTCAATCGTCAGATAACTCTTAATGGTGGATATGGCGTTTGGCTTGATTTTGTATAGAAAATATGTCAAACTGTCATTTTTATTATTTGGATATGAGTTTCCTGACTATTGAAAAATTAGCCCTAAGTGATACTACGTATTTGAAATAAAATTGAAAAACAGTAAAAAATAACTCGGCGAGGAATATGCTTAATCAATTTTATTATAAATTTTAAGTAAATACCAGTAGCTAAGTATATCAAAAATTAAAAAAATTATAACAATGTTTAAGATACGGCCTGGAAAATGGAGGGAAACAGGGCGGGGAGGGAAATTCAATTATCTTGTCAATGAGTAACTAGTCGGTATATCAAAATAAGTTACTTTATGTATGCATAATAAAAGTGAGTATATGATATTTTTATCTTATGCATAAAAGCTTCGTAATGGCATAATTCTTCGTCGCCGAAAATAATAAAACATTTATTTAATGAAAGTAAGGAATTCTTATTAAATTGCTTTATTATACAGCTTGGTGATAAATTAATATGAGTGTGTGCCTATATTAAATCATAAGCCGACTCCTGTAATTTATTCTGGCGTTTTAATTTAAAAAAAAAAACACTGTACGTAAATTGTTTAAAAACTAATGAAAGTTCCTATTTCCTATCTATAGTAGAGAGCTAAATAATGCAGACCCGTTATTTATTGACCTTAATTTATCAAATGTTATTTCTTGTTAATTGTGAATTATACATATCACTGTTTTCAAAAAATAAAAATATAATAATACTTTATTAAGTAGTATAAAATGTAAGTTATTTATTATTTTAATACAGACAAGTCTTGGTAAAACTTTTCACGTTTCATAAAAGATATTGTGCAATAAACCTACTGTATAACAACTATTAGCTCGTAATTAAATCACTCAACCTTTAAACTTTCTGAGAATAACTCGCGTTTTATTATTTTTGACTTGTCATTCAACGAGGCTTAGGTCGCATGCGTAATATTCTAGTTGACTATAATGTTAGACCCCAATCAAGATAACAATAATTTTATCAGCACTTCCTTATTACACTGTCATAGTAGAAACGGAAAATAAACTAACACAGGTTTACTCACAATATAAATAATTAATTATTATCATCTCCACAAATAAATACTAACATAATTAAATTTTAAAACACCTCCGTAATTTTAATTAATTTCACGTAAAAATATTTCCAAATTAATTTTCGCGAAAATTCAACGCCAAATTCCGGATACTTGAATAAACGCCACAGATAAATTAAATGTCAAAACTTACCGTGAATCCGGTAAATACACAAATCGTTCACTGGTGCGCGAAGATTTAATAACTTTTGTTTTTAAAGTTTTTAAACAAGTTGCGTGCGTTCGGATAGGTGACGGAGCGCGGACGCGGTTATTATGGTCATCGCGATGAGTGTGTAGCGAATGGGCGGCCCCACACCTCTCCTGGGTAGGCATGCGTGTAGCGCCCTTTCGGTGGACAAAACTTTTCAAAGGCTTCTTGGTGGACGGACGCGGAAAATTAAGCTTTAGAATACTTATTATACTGTAAAAGTAAAAAAAAAATCTTACGTTCCTCTTAAATTCATGTCACGTCTTATTCTTTAAATCGTGTTTATTATTTTAAATAGTTATAACTTAGGTAAGGTCATCTACAAATTGGTAGAAAATAATCATGGTTTTTTTGTTGCATTTTTTGTAGTATAAACTATTTTGTAAGAAATTTATTAACGTAGATAGTTGTCTACTGTACTAATAAAATCAACAAAATATTTTAACTAAACAACGGCTATGTTTGAGCAATCATTACGTTTATAAGATAATGTGCAGTTGAATCAAATTCTTTATTCATTTAATCCAATACTGCTTTATCTGCTGCTTTGTGTACTGCCAATAGGAGAATGTAAACAGCACCATCTTTACAGATATTGTGTAACTAATTTGCAAAGTGCTCTGTGGACGGTTTGTGTCGTCTGTGAAGTAAGTAGAAAATCCTTTCGCACACATTTTTAAGCGACGATAAACTGGAATCTTTCTAATCGATGTGTATATTTATTTTTATTATGTTTTTACATTATATGTATTCTTACATAGTTCTTAGAAATGTATAATCAAAATAGATTCAGCACACTCATCGCAAAATATCTTAATTCGTAAAAGCCAAGAACAGTAGCTTTTAACCTTTAGGACCGTGTACCTACATAGGTATATCGGGTGTCCGGTAAAGAATGGATTATCTTGAAATGGGTGATAGTAGAACTAATGGCGATTCAGAAAAAAAATACATTAAAAAATAAAAACAAGTATTACCAAAGATATGATTAATTTAATAATATTCATTGTTTTTTGTTACCTTATTTTACATTCTTAAACACCATGACCACGAATTAATGAATTCCGTCGGTTTTTATTGTTAACGTAATTTACGTTAACTAAGCTAATAGATAAGTAATCAAAAGTAGGACTGCTATTACACGGTTTTGAAAAAAAGCAACTTAAACTATGTTCTTTTGGAAAAAATTGTGAAAAAATTCTTTTTGAAAAAGTTTAAGCGTCCGTAGTTTAAAAAAAATGTATCGAAACACAAGTGGCCAATAATTTTAAAAACTTATGTGTTTATAGCCGATTTCAAAATGGTATGATTCAGTTTTGTACCTAATGTAAATAGTGAATTATTGCTATTCGTTTTCAAAAGGAGCGGAATTTGGTTAAACAACAAAGTTTGCAATATTGTAACAAATTTGAACATTAGATGAACCTGACCATCTGGGTTTAAATAAAAAGATTTGTAGACGTTAGTAATTAATAGGAAAGCTTGGTTAACCCGTAATGCGACTTTTGGGATGTGATATGATGAAAATGTGGTGTGACCGTGTTTTTTTTTTATTGGGCTGTCTTAAGGAAAATTATTACGCGAAGTCGATCCTTGAAAGACTTAGGTAGCCGTGTCCGGTCAACCACATCAAAAATAAGCGATCGACGTGATATACGACTACTTAGGAGAGCATTTATTCTAAAATGTAGGTCTGAATCAGAGTGGGAGGCAGACAATTTACAACGAATGTAATTTACAATGAATACAGTCTTAACATCACGCCTGTAATCCCCGAAGGGCAGAGGTGTAGCCACATTTCACCAGTTTTAACACTTTACCCAATAACACTGCTCGACCTGGCAATCGAACCCAAAACCTCATGCTTAGCAGTCAAAAACAGTGTCATTAATATCAAATGCTGTTTTTTATTAAACCCCAATGACCAGATACATTTAATGTAAATAAATATTGTAATATCTCAAACTTTGTTGTTTACCCAAATTTCGCTCCTTTTGAAAACGAATAGCAATAATTCACTATTTATATTAGGTACAAAACTGAATCATACCATTTTGAAATCGGCTATAAACACATAATCTTATAAAATTATTGGCCACTTGTGTTTCGATACATCTTTTTTAAGCTACGGACGTTTAAACTTGCTCAAAAAGAAAATTGTTCACAATTTTTTTCAAAAGAACATAGTTCAAGTTGTTTTTTTTTTCAAAACCGTATTATAGCAGTCCTATTTTTGATTACTTATCTATCAGCTTAGTTAAGGTAAATTACGTTAACAATAAAAAACCGACAGAATTCATTAATTCGTGGTCGTGGTGTACAAGAATGTAAAAAAAGGTCACAAAAAACAACGAATCTTATTAAATGAATCATATCTTTGGTACTACTTGGTTTTTTTTTTATTTGTATTTTTTTCCAGATTAGTCATTAGTTCTACCATGACCCATTTCAAGATAATCCATTGAAAACCGGACACCCTGTATAATAGAAGAGTTAAGTTAGGTACTTGTATACACGTGCCTTATTTACAATCCAAAGTATCTAAACTTACACTGCTATGACGTTTCCGGTTTAACCGTACCTTTTTCTAGCATATGTTTGGCAAAACTTAGCTCCGGGTTATTAAAGAGGAGGTCATGCCTATCCCCATCGCATAGAACAGTATTTTTTTTTATATTATTTGCCTTGCATACTAATGGATTTTCAACGCTCGGCTCAGCGCCGAGAGTTAAAGGCTTTTCCAATCGGACTGGTAGTTCCAAAAATGAGTGCGATTAAAAAAATACACAAACAAAAAATCTATTCTTTATGTGAAGTTTAAAGTACCTATAGATTTATATTATTTAGGTAGTGTAAATACACTACCTGTACAGTAGTGTATTTACACTACCTAAATAATATAAATCTGTTTGACATAATTTATGCAACCTATAACTCAGCGGAGTTAAGTTTGAGCTAACCTTCGCGCTGCTGATGATTCGAGTTTATGGATATTCGAGATTTTGATGCATCAAAGTAGTGAACTGTCGCGCTCAAATTCTTTGAGTTTTCGAGCAACTGTTTAACGAATGTTTGTTAAAAAGTGTCGGCAATTTAATTTTAAGTAATTGACATAATATTACATCACTACATCTTCTTTTAACTGCGCATTCAAGTGAGGTGCAAACTAACTCGTTAAATTATCTAATATTTATATGAGGCAAAGTCTGTTGTAAATAAGAAAGACCGGACAGTCCGCCACGTGATCAAATAAGTTAGTTTTAGTAGGTACGTACCTAAACATGATTATATTTAAAAATAATAATTATAATACAAGAAATACTCATTTAAAGCTAATTGAGTACACATAATTATTATATCAATGAATAGTCCTGTTGTGTTCGAAGAACCCCCCTACGCGAGGGGGGTTGCCGCGCTCGCGGCGAGTCCATACGGTAACTACGACGACTCCCGTTCGGCAGGTTAGGTTGCCTGGCCCCGAGCGGTGACCAGGCGATAAACGTAACCCACCAATACGCTATATAGACTAAGAGACCGTCACTGCCAGAACAATGTCATAGTTAAAACCTAGCAAGCATGCATTATCATTAATGCTTGTTTGCAAACTTATACTTTTAATATCATCAACATCATCATTATCTCAGCCGTAGGATGTCCACTGCTGAACATAGGCCTCCCCTATAGATTTCCAATAGGACCGATTTTAAATATAATTATTAGGTCGTAAGTTTTCTATCATTTAGTTTTATGGAGTTCCAGTGTCTACCTTTGAGGTCCACAATCAGGTACCAGAATGAAGAAGGAAGGAAGAAGAAGTAAAACGTTAAAATAAAGTTTGAAGGTACCAGAATTATTATTGTATTATGTAAACAAAGTTTCAAATCGATACGATAATAATAAGTTGGTTAAACTCGATTTTCAAACATAAGTACTTTGTGAGTTACAATCTATAAAATTATTGACTCGAAAAAAATAACTGACAGGTAGAAGTAATAGAAACATATTACAAAAAAAGAAACAACAATTGGAAGGAACTGCGTATTTATTGCAATAAAAGTCAAATTATAAAATTTAGTTTAAAACATTTTAGTGTAACAATAGAAGTGTAAAAATTATACCTATTTTTATCTTAAAACTTATGTATACTGCTTACAAAAGATGGCCATACTAAGTATAAATATTAACAATAGGAAATTTAAAAAAATAATACTACCGCTAGTTTTCTCGTCAATTCGATGACGTTTCACACTTTCACGAGGGTGCCCGCCGTTTAATCAAAGTTTTTTCGATTTGCCGAAGTAATGTTTCGCAACAATATTTACGTAAATATGTGTTACAGAAATAACGAAATCTAACAAAAGTGTAAAGTGCCCATTTGACTAATTAAACAATGGTCTATTCAGCGTATCTTAAAGTAATTAGGGAATTCAATCGGTCGGCGGTTTTTATTCGGCGTAATGAAATGTGGCGACAGACTTTTAGCCAATTAAGAACATGCTTAATCAGTAACTTAAATATCATTTTTTTATTTATTTTTTATAAATAAAAAAATGATGTTTAAGTAACTACCTAGGTACTTAAACATCATTCGGTATTTCGGCAGAGAACCCTTTCGCGAGTTATTAAAAATAGGTCAAACACATATTTTTGAGTTATCGGCGGATGGATTACTTATAAATTTTGCACACAAAGTTTTCAAAAGTGCATATGCAAACGCCATTTTACTCGAATGTCCGTCGAACCAAACGCAAGAAAGACGTTCATCGAATTTACGTCAAAAGGCTATGACGGTGTTTTTGGGTGGCAGGAGGGTTTTTCACTGAAAGAAAATAAAAACATAATTATGTTATAGTTTTACTAAACTTAACAAAACATTCAACCATCTTCTTACAGAGAAGCAATTCTAAATTTTTTAAAGAAACCGCAATTTAATCTCTTTCTCAATTGTCAAAGATACCTTTGTTGTCAAGTAATTAAATAAAATAAGTAACTAAGCACGTTAAGCCCTTGGTCATGGCTGGCATATTTGGATCTTTGACAGCCATTACGGGTCGTCAGAAGCCCGAAAGTCTGACAACCAGTCTTACTTAGAGGTATCGTATTACCCTGACTTGTCTGAGTTGTTGTTACTGAGTTGTCCGCAACTCAAATAGCAGTCAGATAGCGGTGAGATAAGCAGTCGCCCTATGTAGAATACTGGTATTTATTTGCATCCGGTTATACTGGAAGCCGACCTCAACATAGTCGGGAAAAGACGGATTGATTGTTGTCAAGCAATTAATTAAGCTGGCGAAGGTTTTCGGAACTTTACTACGGAAAGTACTGAATTAAATTTTGTGGAGAAATTGCAAATTATATCGGAATCGTGCTGAAGACGATTTTGACAACTTTTTATTTTTATTTTTCATAGCTACAGTTCCCGCATTGCATTTCCATCTCAAATCTATGAATTATAAAGACACTTACTGAAAAATCGATCAGAAAAAGTGGCACTTCAAGGTAACAAATTACTGCGACCACGACAATAATCATTAGCAAGATAAACGCTATCGCTACGTGTTCTTTTTGCCAGTCATTATACTTGATATGTTTAACGAACTTCAATGGATTAATATTCGTTGCACGGCTGTAAAAAAAAAGATAATTAAAGTTTTTGTTTTTATATATTCAAATCAAACATAACATACATAACATCACGCCTGTAATCCCCGAAGGGTTAAGCAGAGGTGTACCCATTAAGTACACCCACAAACAAACTCAAATGAAACTTAATAAAAAAGTAGTACAGTAGAGTAAGTGATTAATGTAAACTTTACTATTATTATAAGTTAAAAGTATGTTTGTATTTCATTGTTATATGTAAGAGCTTTGGAAGTAATGGTCCGATTTATAGGACACGCTGACCATTTTAAACCGTTAGCGTTGAATGAAAAACTTCCTCCATTTAGCAGGGCACAGTGGACAAACAGTTTTGATTCCGCAAGAATCCCTAAAAAACCTCGCCAATATGGGCTTTTTTTTTTTTTTTTGAGGTGGTAAAAATCATCAAATGACTCCTTCCGCCCTGGGTGGGGCGGAAGGGACTGTCAGACTTTTACTGACTAAAAAACCACCCTGTTCCTTCTGTTGCCCTTTACGTTCCGGGGCCACGGTATCCTGTTAAGACGTCCCGCAACTTAAGACGTCCCGCAACGCCAATATGGGCTTAGGTGGTCTCTTTACCACCACATAGGCAGCACACAGGAGAGGTCTAATATTGAGGAGGAGGATTATTCCATTTGTTTCTTTAATTTAAACAGAGGACGTGGTTGAAGAGCAAGGGCGGTACTCGTTGCTATCATCGGGAGAACTAATACTGTTGACTGCACCCGTGAACTTGTAAAATGAATAGAGATCATGGTTATGATGTCTGACTTGAAACAAAAGGAGGGTCTTGGCTTTTTTTTTTGTTTGGGTGGTAAAAATCATCAAATGACTCCTTCCGTCAGTCAGTCAGTCACTCCTCCCTGGGTGGGGCGGAAGGGACTGTCAGACTTTTACTGACTAAAAAACCACCCAGTTCCTTCTGTTGCCCTTTCCGGGGCCACGGTATCCTGTTGGTCTGTCTTGGCTTGACTGCATGGATTGCGAGAAAGATATTTTTTATAAAAATAATACCAGAACTTGCAATTAGAGATAATGTTTTATAAAATTATAACTCCATATTTGTTACTAACAAGGGTTCTGGCAAAGGTGCTGGTGGTTCTCTCCCCAGTCCTACCGGCATCAGTATAGCCTTCTCTTTGGGCAACAGAGTCATCTCCAAATCGATAACACCCTGAAATTGGAACGATAAATGATTATGTACAACTATACACACTCAAATATCGAGCTCACAAATATAATTTATGTAAAGCAGTGTACAAATTACACACAACATCACGCCTGTAGTCCCAAAAGGGTTAGGTAGAGGTATACGTAATATCCGTTATAGAGGTTTTCCATCAGGAATGTCTCAGTAGCAGCCTTGGAGTCTTGTTTTGTGCCCGGTTGATGGCAACAAACTCGCCCCCTTTTACATGGGACTTAAATATAACTGGCAAAATACGGGTGTACTAATGGGTACACCTCTGCCTAACCCTTCTGGGATTACAGGGGTGATGTTGTGTTACTACCCTCTGAAGGTTTGTACAATTATTAACCAGACTTTAATTTAAAACGACTGGAGGAAAGTCCAGCATTTTATGTCAGTGTCAATCTATCAAAAAGAATAGAGGCATATTCTACCAATATTTTCAAGTGAGTCCAAATGAGATTGCGAACAAAATAAAAAAACAATGGCCTTCTGTTTAAAACCGTAGCAACTTAATACTTACAGCAGCTGAAGACATGCCAGTATTCCGGTTGGTGTATATGAGCGGCCACCAAGCTCTGATCTTCATAGTTGAGAAGAGGTTTATGCTTTTATGTTTATTCATTTCTGCTACATGACATTTGTTAGGCTGCTTTACCCCTTTGGACATTGAATTCAAGTTGAAGGATGCTGATGCTGAAAAAACAATTGTGAATTTATTGTTTTTTTCTTTAGGTAACAACTGGTACTTGTGTAAAGTATTGAAGGTACTACATAAAATGGTTGGAAAACTGTAAAATTAATTATCAATTTGGCCCACTGGTTTAGGCGGCCGCTTCTTATACACGAGGTTGTGGGTACACAATCGGGTACGGGCAAGTCCCAGTGTGACTTTTATTTCATAGGTACTTTCTAAGTTTCTCTTGGATATTCCGGACATCGGTGAAGAAAAACATCGTGAGGAAACTTAGACTTATTAGCAAACGTGGTTATCAATGCTAGTGCTTTCTTTGCATAAGAAGAAGCCTTTGCCCTGCAGTGGGATAATAATAGGCTGGTATTAGTCCCGGCTTGGCCTTACATTAGATTGTACAGTATTAAGTTAGCTCCAAATGCTTTTTTAGACATTTAATTTAAAATATAACTGCCGAAATGTGGGTGTACTAATGGGTACACCTCTGCCTAACTCTTCTGGGATTACAGGCGTGATGTTATGTTTATGTAAATTAAACAACATTTAAAAAAATTAAGACAGTTTTTGCAACCGGTTTCTTAGATAAAGCTCAAAAAAAAGGACCAAAAGTAACTGATTGCTTTTGTACATACCCAAGTAATCGTCTTGAGAAGCAGCATCGCTGTCCAAGATTTGTACTACAAATATTGGTGCCATATGCTCTTCCACCTCTGTAAATGGACCTTTTTCTTTCTTTACCATCTAAAACGAAAAATGATGTTTAATGTTTGTCTCAGGAATGTTTATAATTAAGTAGAAGGAAACTGTAGCTTTTGCTCTATACTACGGTAGTAAGTAGGTATAAAACATTTTTATTGTTTACCAGAAAAAGGCTATCATCGTAAATAACTTTTTGGGACAAATCTTATGGATAACCTATTATACTTACAATGAATGTTTTTTAAAGCTGATATATTTAAGCATGACGTGTGACTATGGCTTAAAAAAAGCAATACTTTTTGTGTAGTTTTATATTATTTTTTCATTGCTTTTACGGTTCCGTTATGTAACCATTATAATTTCGCCACGTTCGTCTGAAGTCTGTCCGACTGCGATTTAACTCAGAAACTCATAATAGGTACTAGAAAGCTATAACTTGGCTTGGGTACATAATAAATATTAATCACGACAGAAAAGTACCTAGTAAAATTAAATTTAGAAAAAAATTAACAGTTTTTAGTTTTAGTTTTCTCTCCTTTATTTATTTATTTATATTAGTCTCTGAACCTAATGCGATAGCCTAGGCACACAGCCCGGTTCATGTAAAGTGGGGATGATATTTTTTTCTCGTCTATTAGTAATTTAGGTAGTCCAGGAAAATTAGGGGTTCAACCTCGGAATGAGAGATAGTAAACTATAACGTTGCATAAACCTTTATTTTACCAACCTAAAACTTGTCTCAAAACCTACTTATCGTTGAATGTCCGCTACAATAGATATAGATATTTCAAGGTAAAAAAAAATACACATTTATTGCAAATATCTCGTTTCCTATGCATTTTATGCTATTTGTGTGTCTATAAACATTGCAGAGGAATTAAATTCTCTACAACTTTTGTCTAAACATTTTTTATATCTTGAACCACTTTTGAGATGGGTATTATTGGTAAATATATATTCTTCAAAAATACGCTGTCTATTAATTTAATACTTAAGTAAATTCCAGAATGGATTTAAATTTAAATAAAAAGGCGAATTGTTTTATACGGGTTAGTACAATAAAAGTCAAAAATAAAGTTAAATCATTTATTTCAGAAAAAGAATTGAATCTAGTTGCCCATTCGAAAAGGTAGTTTCGTATGGAGAAGAATGGGCAAGAAACTCCATACTTACTCTTTTAAAATAATTGTTTTACAAATATTTATTTTATAAACACGATCAAAAATTAATAACACATGAATGCGATATACTTTGCAGAAAACAATTTTATCATATTATGTAGTTACATAAGATTACTAATTGTTTTCAAGTATACATAGTGTTCATGTGATTACAATTATTTTACATAAATATAATATAATATAAAAGATATAATAGATAAATTGCAACTACACAATTGGATTAAGCATAAAATCTACAATAATTTATAATTTTATAATATTTACAAAGTATTACAAAGTTAGCGTTCGCGTGTTTACAAATATAGAAACTGTAGATATCATAGTCCACTCTAAACAATTAAACAGTGTGTCAGCTAGTGCAATCTATAACATGGTTTCTCTCTGCATCGTGTGGGTAGTAAGGCCTTACGACCTTACACACCCTAGTGTCAGAATTTCTAAAACGCCTCAAGGGCTTCTGACATGGTTTGAGTGGAACAGTAAGTCCAGGTTTCCTCACGATGTTTTGAAAAAGAAAAAAAAAAATAATGGAACAAATTACAAATTATAAATAAAAAAAAATATTAATGAATTATGACAAAATGTATTAACGTTGACGAGGCCAACGGAATGTGTAAAGATAGTAGCAGGTGGCGTTCTGTGGGTTCTGGCCACCACCAGAGACAAGCGTGCGTTTATGTATGTTTATGTTTACATGTATAATACCACAATCTTTTACACTAATTCTAATATACGTACAAAAAATAACAAATTAAAAAATGACGGTTATAAATTATGTTCAAGATGACACAAAGTTCACATGTTTACAAAATTGGAATTGTAGATGAGGACTCTAAACATTTTCAACAAACAATTAAATAGATATAATAGATAAATTTGCAACTTCACAATAAATTTGCAACTATACAATAAATTTGCAGCTACACAATAAATTTGCAACTACACAATAAATTTGCAACTACACAATAAATTAGCAAATACACAATTTAATTAAGCATTAAATCTACAATAATTTATAATATGAACAAAGTATTACAAAGTTAGTGTTCGCGTGTTTACAAATATAGGAACTGTAGATATAGTCCCTCTAAACAATTAAACAGTGTGTCAGCTAGTGCAATCTATAACATGGTAGAAAGTACATATAAAAAAATAAAATATTAATGAATTATGATGAAATATATGAACGTGGACGAGGCCAAAGGAATATGTAGGGATAATAGCAGGTGGCGTTCTGTGGTTTCTGGCTACCACCAGAAACAAGCGCGTGTTTATGTATGTTTATGTATACATGTATAATATCACAATCTTCTACATTAATTCGTATATAAATATACGTATAAGGAATAACAAATTAAAAATTGACGGTTATAAATTATGTTGAAGAATACATCACCTACGTGCACATATATGAAAATATTGGAACTGTTTATGAGGACTTTAAACATTTTAACAATGAAATAAATAGTATGTGAGCTAGTACGATCTACATGGTAGAAAGTACAAATAAATAAATAAAATTTAATAAAAAAATATTAAAAAAATTAAAAATTATGACGAAATGTATAAACGTGGACAAGGCGAAAGGAGTATGTAAGGATCTACTACATTCTTCTAATATAAAAAATATAATATAAAAAAACGTACAAAAAATAACAAATTAAAAAATTACGGTTATAAATTATGTTCAAGATGACACAAAGTTCACATGTTTACAAAATTGGAATTGTAGATGAGGACTCTAAACATTTTCAACAAACAATTAAATAGATATAATAGATAAATTTGCAACTACACAATAAATTTGCAACTACACAATTTGATTAAGCATAAAATCTACAATAATTTATAATTTTATAATATTTACAAAGTATTACAAAGTTAGCGTTCGCGTGTTTACAAATATAGAAACTGTAGATATCATAGTCCACTCTAAACAATTAAACAGTGTGTCAGCTAGTGCAATCTATAACATGGTTTCTCTCTGCATCGTGTGGGTAGTAAGGCCTTACGACCTTACACACCCTAGTGTCAGAATTTCTAAAACGCCTCAAGGGCTTCTGACATGGTTTGAGTGGAACAGTAAGTCCAGGTTTCCTCACGATGTTTTGAAAAAGAAGAAAAAAAATAATGGAACAAATTACAAATTATAAATAAAAAAAAATATTAATGAATTATGACAAAATGTATTAACGTTGACGAGGCCAACGGAATGTGTAAAGATAGTAGCAGGTGGCGTTCTGTGGGTTCTGGCCACCACCAGAGACAAGCGTGCGTTTATGTATGTTTATGTTTACATGTATAATACCACAATCTTTTACACTAATTCTAATATACGTACAAAAAATAACAAATTAAAAAATGACGGTTATAAATTATGTTCAAGATGACACAAAGTTCACATGTTTACAAAATTGGAATTGTAGATGAGGACTCTAAACATTTTCAACAAACAATTAAATAGATATAATAGATAAATTTGCAACTTCACAATAAATTTGCAACTACACAATAAATTTGCAGCTACACAATAAATTTGCAACTACACAATAAATTTGCAACTACACAATAAATTAGCAAATACACAATTTAATTAAGCATTAAATCTACAATAATTTATAATATGAACAAAGTATTACAAAGTTAGTGTTCGCGTGTTTACAAATATAGGAACTGTAGATATAGTCCCTCTAAACAATTAAACAGTGTGTCAGCTAGTGCAATCTATAACATGGTAGAAAGTACATATAAAAAAATAAAATATTAATGAATTATGATGAAATATATGAACGTGGACGAGGCCAAAGGAATATGTAGGGATAATAGCAGGTGGCGTTCTGTGGTTTCTGGCTACTACCAGAAACAAGCGCGTGTTTATGTATGTTTATGTATACATGTATAATATCACAATCTTCTACATTAATTCTTATATAAATATACGTATAAGGAATAACAAATTAAAAATTGACGGTTATAAATTATGTTGAAGAATACATCACCTACGTGCACATATATGAAAATATTGGAACTGTTTATGAGGACTTTAAACATTTTAACAAAAAAATTAATAGTATGTGAGCTAGTACGATCTACATGGTAGAAAGTACAAATAAATAAAGAAAATTTAATAAAAAAATATTTAAAAAATTAAAATATTGTTACTAATGAATTATGACGAAATGTATGAACGTGGACAAGGCGAAAGGAGTATGTAAGGATCTACTACATTCTTATAACATAATAATCGTACAAAAAATAACAAATTAAAAAATGATGGTTATAAATTATGTTCAAAGATGACACAAAGTTTACATGTTTACAAAATTGGAACTGTAGATGAGGTGTATAAACATTTCAACAAACAAATAAATAGATATAATAGATAAATTTGCAACTACACAATAAATTTGCAACTACACAATTTAATTAAGCATTAAATCTACAATAATTTATAATATGAACAAAGTATTACAAAGTTAGTGTTCGCGTGTTTAAAAATATAGGAACTGTAGATATAGTCCCTCTAAAGAATTAAACAGTGTGTCAGCTAGTGCAATCCAAAACATGGCAGAAAGTACAAATAAATAAATAAAATATAATGAAAATATATTACAAAAAAAAATAAAAAATAAATATTAATGAATTATGATGAAATATATGAACGTGGACGAGGCCAAAGGAATATGTAGGGATAATAGCAGGTGGCGTTCTGTGGTTTCTGGCTACTACCAGAAACAAGCGCGTGTTTATGTATGTTTATGTATACATGTATAATATCACAATCTTCTACATTAATTCTTATATAAATATACGTATAAGGAATAACAAATTAAAAATTGACGGTTATAAATTATGTTGAAGAATACATCACCTACGTGCACATATATGAAAATATTGGAACTGTTTAGGAGGACTTTAGACATTTTAACAAAAATATATAGAGTGGGAGCTAGTGCAATATATAACATGGAAGAAAGTAAAAATAAAGAAATAAAATATTATAAAGATGATAAAAATACAAAAATGAAAATACTTGTAATTATTAATGAATTATGACGAGATGTATGAAGGTGGACGAGGCGAAATGAGTATGTAATGATCGTAGCAGGTGGCGTTCTGTGGTTTCTGGCTACCCCCATGTGAAAAGGCGTGCGTTTATATATGTTTATATAAAATATGAATGAATTAAGCAGGTCAATTTAGCAATCAGTTTGATTACCCGTGTAAACGATGTACCTTGCATAATATCTACGATAATAATACGTACAAAGAATTACAAATTTAAAATGTACGGTTAAATTATGTTCTAAGATTCATAATGTTCACATGTTTACAAATATTGGAACTGTAGATGAGGACTCTTAACATTTCAAGAAACAAATATATAGTGTGTGAATTAGTGCAATCTATAACATGGAAGAAAAAAGAAAAAAAAATATAATAAAAATGAAAATCATGATTAATGAATTAAGCAGGTTAATAATTCTTATTTTGAATATAAACCTCTAATTTGTGTATAAATGTTATAAATGCTTGTTAACAAAATGAACTTTCATAAAAGTCCTCGGCTTCGCCCTCGTCGAAAGTAACTCCGTTAAGTAAGTATTTTTTTTCTCACATTTTTGAAACAAAAAGTATCACTCAGGAAATTCAGGAAATTGTCTCAGGCAGGAATGTGCCAATTTCTATCAAAATGTTGTTTAGCGGTTTACGCGTGATTAAGTAACAAACATCCAAACATCTAAACATTTCACAAACTTTTACTTTTAGTAGGAGGATAAAAAAAAATACTTATATTTATATTAAATCAAAAGTTCTTTGTTGTAACATTTTATACAGTACCCCATGAAAGTTTTATGAAATTTAAACAATCCAAAACATAGTTGAGCTACTCGTATTTTATATTTATTCCGGCTATTAAAATAATGTTTAACACTTACTTTCTTAAAAAGAGTACCTACTCTTTTTAAGAAAGTAAGTATAAGAAAACACCTGTTTTCTAATACAAAGAATGATCATAAAAAAATTGACAGGGCACTGTCAAAATGTTATTCTTTTAAATAGTTCCCTAACATATTCGCGACGACGAGCTACGTAGTTTGTAAATCTCCCTGACAGCTCTGCTTCTGTAAGATAAAAAAGAATTCTTTGTCAGCAGCCTGACCCCACAATAAAATGCCATACAACATATTGCAATGAAAGTAACTAAAATGGACCAAACACGCAGTTTTTACATCTATCTACTGTCTTATCTTTCTAACAGAATAAGCCGCTAAATTGAATCGTCTCACAATTAATGTTAGTTGAAGTCTCTATTGTAATTTCTTATCCAGCGTGATTCCTTGGAAAACCATTTGATAATTAAATTCTATTTTTTCTCCATTCAGTAATAATTATGTCACAGTAACCAATTCTAATATTTGGTAAAATGAATCTAATACATTTGATTTTTTTTTTTCATTTATCACAAATTGTTATCTATCGTAAACCAAATTTTGGACCTGAAAAGAGTTGTTTACGTCATCGATTTTATGATCGATCGTCTATTTTGAAATCAGGGAAGTGCAAATAACACGATATTCGGTTTATTTTGCAGTAATTAAGGTAAATCATTTATCTATACATCTTCTATCTATCGATCTATCTATCTACAGGATGACCCAGATAAGGACGTACAAAAGAAAATTTTTGAAAGCCACTCTTTTCGAGCTATCCAAATCATTCCCCATGTATGTTCTACGATTTTTTGTGGTTTAGGAGCTAGACGATTTTTAATCGTTTTTTTTTTTTGAATATTCTCTTTTAATTAATCCTGAAAGCGCAGTCTTCGATTGATAAAACCAACTGTTTATCTTGTTGTTACTCGAAATTACTAAAACTTAAATCAAAGGAAAAAAATCTTGCTATGCAAAATTCAATGTAGATACAGTATACAGTCCCTTTAAAAAAAACTTACATAAAGGTTCCAAATGATTTTAGAGTAATTTCAAAAACTTCAACGGCCTCTTAGGTCTTCAAAACAATACAAATAACTAGTTTTTTACATGATATTATTCGGTGCAATTGAATCTCGAACATGGTACGGCGATAAAAGCAATATTTTAGTTTAGTTTTGAAGTGAAAGCTGATGGAAATGAACTAAGACGAAATCTTATCAAGTATTCAT
This sequence comes from Hoplodrina ambigua, assembly GCA_949774945.1. Taxonomy (NCBI): domain Eukaryota; kingdom Metazoa; phylum Arthropoda; class Insecta; order Lepidoptera; family Noctuidae; genus Hoplodrina; species Hoplodrina ambigua. Next base: position 6,701,449 of record OX458963.1, read on the forward strand.
TACAATATGAGGTCTATACATATTATACTATACTTTACTATACTATATAATTATACGATCACACATCGGTCTACCAAGTGAAGTGTTAATGACTTTTCCACTTGCATGGTTGTACTAACCGTTTTGGGACAATCTGGACTTTTGCTTGCGGGCGATCTTATTTCCAGTTATGTATTACTAGCACAATTTCCGCGACTTCATTCGCGTGGTTTTTCTTACGGATACCTAATTTTTTTTAAATATAATATAGCCCATGTCACCCGAGGATAGAGTAGCTGCCCAACAGTGTAAGAATTTTTCAAATTGGTTCATTAGTTTTGGAGTCTATTCAATGCAATCAAACAAATAATCAATCAAATCTTTCCTCTTTATAATATTAGTAATGTACTGTATGAAAAATGTTTCGATATTTATATTAATCTTATTAGATCGTTTCGATTTAAATTTGCATTTATTAAGAGTAGAATTAAACTGCTATTTTGTTTCTGTTTCGGGAGCCGTCTCAGTACGCACACATGCGTTGTGAATCTTTTCAATACTTTTACAAACACTTTCAAACGTTTTGAATTGCGGAAGGGCGCGTCACATGTAGAAAATAAAATCACCTTTTTCTCAGCAGGATGGTATTGAAAGTGGAATATCATGCGCCAGTTGAATCTTCCCACACCAGTTGCACTGCTGTAGTGTACATCCGTGTACTGCGCCTGTTCCACAGTGTCCATCCAGCTGGAAAATAAAACATTTTTTAAGAAATAATGTTACATGACTATTTAAGGGGGTGTAAAAATACACTTGACGAAGCTGAAATTTACACGTTCTCCCCATCATAGTATTTTCTTTTTGTTATTGGCCATACCTGTGTACTTTCTGGCTAAGGAAATTTTTATGGTCAAAGTTTTTACGAAATCTTTTTAAATGTTATAAGTAGGTAAACTCTAAACACTCACAAGATACCAGTAATTAAATTAATAGTTATTTACAAGAAATAAACAAAATCAGTACAAAATCTCTAATCTTATCACGTTACAAATTATCCTAGACTAAATTACCCCGTGTTATTACATTTTTCTAGAGATTTTTTATAAGATAATTTGGTGTAGTTTGCTTTTTGCCTGGACTTGTTTTATTTGTTGAGCAGTGTGTTAGACTAAATAAATCATTGTTTTTTAAAGTCGTATTCACAGTCTTTTTTAAATTCATAGGTAACACGCGGCATAGTCCGGCTGGGTACAGAAAAGTATAACTTTTACAGAAATCGAACAATTATAGATGTTAAAACGGAGAATGATAAATAACTTTAGTGCAGTAAAGAGAAAAATGTAAGTAATTCAATAATACTGACGCTCTGACGTATATATCGGAGACTTTCTTCCCATGCGCGTCCATTTTCATTCCTTGCACATCCCACACGACCACACGAAGTTCATAATCTTCCAGTTTTCGAGGAGTGATGTTCACTCCAGGCGGTATGTATATGTCCGCGTCCAGAGGAAAGATGTCCACCCACATTTGCAGTTTACCCTGAAAAATATATAAATCTTTTGTTTAATTTTATGTGATTGTACTTAAGTGATTGCAATGACCCTACTGCTGTCAAATTAATGATCTTTTTCTTAGTGTATTCCAAAGAAATCTATATTGAATCCAATTAGCCATGTGTTTTGTTTAGAGAATTAATGGAATTCTAGATTCCATTAATTCTCTGAACAAAGTACCAATCAATCAGTAAACTAAATGGCTTGCAATTTTACTTTTTAATAAATCTAAGAATTACAACTGCCCGTCGTTAATCTAGATTCACTCTCAAATTTAACAGTAGTCCTATTAGGCCACCTGCCAATAAAATGGCAAACAAGGCTAAATTGGCGAATTCTGGTGGGCATATTTTACGTAATGTGATGAAACTTTCTTCTGAAAATTTAAGAACTTCCCAACTTGCCAACAGGCGAAGGATGTCCACCTGTCAAATAGTGGAAATTAAACAAAGCAATATAAGACATACGGGCCAAATTTTTAAGGGGAGACGAGGAATAGCGGAATGGACACCCTAAGGGTAGCTTGCACCTGCGGTAGAATTGACCTGCCTGGGAAAATTATTTCTATTTACGTGAAGGTGCACGCGTTGGAGGCGGCGGAGAGACAGTGAACTTCTTTTTTTATATACTGGTGTATGGGACCGAAGTTCTCTTCCTTGGTTCGGAGTTCGGAGGCACGAATCATGAGACAAGTGACTAATGGGCCGCCGAGTTATGATAGTATGAGGAATTGTAGAGTTTTAATCGGTAACCCATACGATATTCATTTTAGGAATCAATAAGTTTTTAATTTACTTGTTCTAGATCATTCTTTCCAGAATTCATCAAAGGTCGAGTCTCCACGTGTTCGGGCACTAAGCGATATCCACATATTGGTAGTGTATACCAACTATGCAGTAAGCTAAGGCAGATGTTCTCTTTACGATCTGCCCCTGAACGGTAACATTTAACTGAAAAAGGAAAAGGGATTCATAAAGCCATCTGCTATACAATATAATCTAGACTAATAGGTATTCAGACCATAAATATAAACGTTTCAAAGAGAAAAAGGGTCGACCAATCATGCATATCAGCACGTTAAAAAATTTAGCCAAGAATTGGATGCCGTCTTCAGGTTGTACCAGTATATTGATTTTCTTTTAAGTTTTTGGATGTCTCACTGTTGGTATATTAATAAAATAAATAAAATTGTCCAAAGCCTCTAAAAGTAGATAAAATAATAGACAGGCCTCAGTGACGTTGTGAAAAAAAGAAACAAAGAACTACTTGTCTGTCTTAGGCGTTGCAAAGAAGTTTGTTGAAATATTCTATTTTGATGACCGGAAAGTAAAAGGTAATGAAGTTAAAAAGTGGCTTCTCATTTCACTGTTGTTTAAAAGGGGATGGTGCATGAAAGATGATGTAGAAACAAAGATGATAATCGACTAAATGTGTCATATTATGCAAGATCATTATTCTTACCATTTGTATCGGTGTCTTTATATTCTACACCGTTAACGACTACTGTAGAATTATTGGGATAAACGGGTGGAGCTAAATGGTTTTTATCACAAAGATCTTCCAGTATTACCGAAGGCTTTTGACAATCACGCCATTTGTTAGGACCGATTCTAGAAATTGGGAAAAGTTATTATGGTTACATTTTTTAGGCATGAGTACCTAAGCACAGGTGCGCAAGGCCATTGCGCTAACTACATAGCACAAGAGTGAAACTATTGTAAGGCAAAGAAGGAGCTAGGAGGACTCTTTCTCTTTGCTTTTTTATCAGGATTTACTGAAGAAACTGTTTTGACGGCGTCGTAACTTCAGCAAATGTTTCATAACATTCAACTTCTATAATTACCAATAGAGTTTGATAGACTGTGTCATCGCAGATCCTACAAAAGTGGAACACCGAGATCGCCCTGAATTTCCCTGTTTTGTCCATAGACAGTGATTTGTTTGAAATATACCATGTTACAAAGGTATTCAATATCAAGAACCTACCGTACTTTTTATTCGTTACTTCAAAAACTATCCTTTTGACACAACCAGTAACTGGCTTACTGTCGCTTTTTCTGATATGATCTGCTGATCGATTCCTGCTACCAACCAATCATTTATTGATTGGTTGCTCTTAGTTGGAAGGTTTATCAGGCACTGTTATCTATTGTGACCCATATTACCAGCAATGTAAATATTAAGATTGTAACTTACGTGTTATATTCTGTAGGTAGACCGACTCTTGCCCTGTGCTTGGTATAAATCCTGTCTTCCAAGTCGATGGTTGTGGAGCCAATCAGCTCGTCGGGGGGTATGGCATCGTAGTCATACAAGGACACTGTGAGGAGGTAGTCGTCTGGCAGTGTGCATCGAAATTCGTACATTCTGAAATTGGTGAGTTAAAGTTATTGTTAGTAATTAAGTACCCGAGTCTCATCTGAATAATTTTGTTTGATATTTAATGATATTATGGCGAGAAAGTCAGCTGACAGACTTTTTTAACGACTTTCGGAACTTAAATCTCTTAGAATAACATAGATTTTGTGGAAACCTTTCTAGTCGGTTACTAACAAGTGTGTGACTCTGTGGATGGCTGGCGCTCTTTGGGGGAGGCCTACGTTCAGTAGTGGACGGCCATAGGCTGATATGATGACGATGATATTATGATGGCTAACAAGTGTTCGCTAACATATATAATGTAGTCCTCTGGCACTGGTAATAAGACTTATTTATGAATTTGTAAATGGGCTCACTTTGGAAGTTAATTTGTTCAGTTTGCTGATTTTGATGGTGAGCATGTTCCGCTCGCTCGTCCTTAAAGAGGACTCGGCTTATTGTGTTGACTCGGAAGTGAGTCCACTTTACTAACCTCGGTTCATACGAAAGTTCGCGAAAAATAAAGAGGTTTACACCACTCACTCTATTCGTGAAAGGCTAAAAGTTTGGTTCATAAGTAGATTCTCTTCCACGCTTTACACGTAAATGGGTTCCAGTATATTATTTTTTCTAAAGTGGTAAGGTGAGTGTGTGTTGAGAAGATGAGTGAAAGACGATAAACAAAAGGTTTATATGGCAGAGGTGAGTGGCAACGCAGGGAGGGGTAGCCCTAGAAAAACCTACACTGACCTTATTAGTAAAGTTCTTCAGAAAGGTCAGGTGCGCAGTACTCGTGAGCGGTGTGCTAGTATGACGAGATGTATGAACGTAAACGAGGCGAAAGGAGTATGTAAGGATCGTAGCAGGTGGCGTTCTGTGGTTTCTATCTACCCCCATGGGAAAAAGACGTGAGTTCATGTATGTAAAACATAACACAACATAGCATCACGCCTGTAATCCCCGATGGAAAAACCCAATAACTTGCCCGACCTAGGAATCGAAACCAAGACGGCACGGCACGGAACCCGCTCAGCAAACGCGCTTGCGACCACTAGACCAACAAGGCAGTAAAAGGGAAAAAAGGGATAGATAAAAAATGTTTACTCACTTTCCAAAAACAGGGTTTTGGGTATTTTTCAAATGGTTTTTTCTATCCCCAAGGTGTTTGTTGCCGCAGCTGATGGCCACGTAAGGATCCAGCTTACCAGTGAACGCTTTCGGTATCAGGTTCACCCCTTTAACTACGTATACACGGACTAGAAACTTCGATGGATCATTCACAGGATAGTCGGTGAAGAAACTGAAAAGATTATAAGGATACCATTAATTTTATATAAGCGAACCATTAATCTCTTATACCTTATTAAGCTTATATAGCTTTTCAACTAAGTCTATTACATTTGTTCATAGCTTGACGTAGGCCTTTCTTAACTTTAGACCTAGAATACACTGAGTTTCAGTCATACCTTTAAGGAAAACCGACTTTAGAAGTCTAAAACTATTATTTATACAAAATTTAGCGTCGTCCTTCTGTATACTGATGAAGAGCTGAGGTTGGCTGTGGGGCACACAATAATGATTTTTTTACTAAGAATTTCTTTCGGTATCTCGTGCTAATGTATTTTATTTACTTTGGTCGCAAAGCGCGACTGCTAAGCTTGAGGATGCTACTTAGGAATTTCTCAGTAGCAGCCTCGGAGTCTGGATTTGTGCCCGGTTAATGGCAATAGACTCGCCCTGTATTACATGGGACTTAAACATTACTGGTGAAATGTGGGTATACTAATGGGTACACCTCTGCCTAACCCTTCGGGGATTACAGGCGTAATGTTATGTTATCTAAATAAATAAAAATGAATGGCTAAATATGTTGCTAAGCGCAAAACTCGAGAACGGGTGGACCGATTTGGCTGATTTTTGTTCTGTTAGGTACATAATTTTCCGGGCAAGAATTATATAAAAGAAGATATTTGCAAAATCCACCTGAAAAGTCTGAAAACTTCACCCTTACGAAGCCGAGGAGGTCCGCTAGTGTTAAATAAATGAAAAACTCACCCATAATTCAGTTCAACACCATTGTAGCTAACAGCAACGGTATCCACAGGCGGAGGCCACCTGTATATAGCGATGCCCGCCTTCAGGAAGCCGCAGTACAGCTGTTCATCCTTCTCAGGTATACCCGTCTTCTTATCGCTGTAAAGCTTTAAGGTCGTACACCAGTCTTTGAACTTGGAAAATTCTGGTTGGGCTTCTAACTCGCCTTCGTATACCTGAAATAATATTAATACAATACTTGATTACTAAGGAACTACTCAAAAATATTAAAAAAAGGATTTTAAACGTATTTATTGATGCGCAGTTAAAAGTTAGTCTGTATTGATAACAATACAATTCAGTAGCAGATATAATATATTGACATTGGAGTCGGGGTGATGTCGTAATGGCCCAGGGATTAAGGCGCCTGCCCGGTATCAAGGCAAGTACCAATGTAACTTTTTCAATTCATAATTATGTACTTGCCATGTTTATATTGGACTTCACTTAGATCGGCGAAGGATAACATTGCTAAGAAATCTGAACTCTTAATTTTCGTGCTTTATCTGTATAAGAAGAGGATTTTGCCCTGAAGTGGGACAAGAATAGGCAAGTATTATTATTATTATTTTAAGATTGACATGATAAGAGCTCGTAGATGTTTTAGCATCACTATTTTTAATATTATTTTGTATCATTTAAATAGAACTTACAGTGATTTTGTCGGAGATTGGTGTATTTTCATCCGTTTCAGCCTAAAACAAAAGAAAATTGAATTATAAAGGTGTGTAGACTAACGTTACCCCCAGGGGGCAGACGAGCAGCTATATAAAGCTATATTTAAATTATACTGAATGGAAACAATATTGACGCGCAAGGATAACTATTACTTTCTCATTAAAAAAAAACTGCGCCAGAAATTCGATCGGACAGGTATTGTACTTAAGTATGAGCTAGCTAACTTTTCTATAGGGGATGAGAATCAATAAAAAAAACCTTGCAACGTGTATTATACGAACGTACCGCCAACGTAGAAAAATATCTCATCCACCAATCTCTTTGTTCCGTATAATGTTCTGTAGAATTGTTCTTAACCAGATTTGGATTCTTCTCTTTGGAGAACATTGGAAGAAGGACGTATTTTTCTTCGTCTACTTCTTTGGTGCAGAAGATACTTTTCCATAGTGATCTCTTAGATTTCTGAATGCTATGCAATGACAGTTTGCTGCCAATATCTTCAAACGATGCAGGAGCACTCTTTCTTACGTAAAGCATTTGATTAACTGTAAATTTTTGATATACTTTCTTATAATATAGAATACCAAGGTTATAGATTATAACTAGGTACATAAAAAAGCTGGTGGGAAGTTATTCATACGATCGTTTTATTTACTAAAATAGGTTTGCAATATACGCCTATTTACTATTAATAATAAAATGCAGAGTGGAAAAAATCTATGGGCCCTAAGGCAAACATAACATCATAACATAACATCACGCCTGTAATCCCCGAAGGGTTAGGCAGAGGTGTACCCATTAGTACACCCACATTTCGCCAGTTATGTTTTTAATCCCATGTAATAGAGGGCGAGCCTATTGCCATCAACCGGGCACAAATCCAGACTCCGAGGCTGCTACTGAGAAATTCCTGATGGAAAAACTCAATAACACTTTGTCCGACCTGGGAATCGAACCCAAGACCTCATGCACAGCAGTCGCGCTTGCGACCACTAGACCAACGAGGCAGTCCCTAAGGGAAACTACTTTAAAAATGAAGTTAGGGCGGCACATTAACATACCTTGAAAGAAATTTGATGCTGTAATTGACACAGTCCTCAGAGATGCCTCCCTTTCGCGTTTAGGCAGCCAACTCACAATATACTTATTTGGGTTCTTCACGATGTTTGTGCCCAAGAACAGGGTCCTTCCAAAAGTGCTGCTATCATAAAGTCTGATACTCAAGGGAGGGCAGTAGACCTCATTTAAAGGAGCTTGAAACACCTGCGAAGATCTTCCGTTTGGAAAGTTGCAGTTAGTTTTCTTGTCACACACGACGTCCGATTTTATTGTCAGCTCGTCTATTTCCAAGACCACGCAGGGTTTCCTCGTGGTCGTAACGTCACGTAGCCCCCACCAGTAAATATCTACCCTGAAAAGCGACGAAGTCTTGTGTTACTATCACTTTTTTGATGTTATCGTCTTCATTATATAAAATCATACTTTCTCAATAATACTTACTTGTCAGTTACTACCATAATGTCATTACATTTTAAATACATTACTATTTAAAATATATTATAATGTTACGGTAGTTATTGACAAGTTAGTATATTGAGAAAATATAATTTTATATACGTTTTTTAAATAGAACTAGCTTTTGCCTGCGGCTTCGCTCGTTAAATTGCTTGCCAATCAATTCGAGTTGTACTCTGCTTGTAGATGAATATAATAATGAATTAAATGATTTTTCTTTCAATATCCTTGATTTTCTGGCACAGAATTTTTTTGGTAAACCCAGTATGTTGACCTTTCCAGTCAGAGTAAAACTGCAGCTGAGAGATATTTTCCGAATTGTTTCGAATCATGCTTCGAAAGTCACGTGGTCCCATTTAACATCTTAAAAAAGTTGATCTATGTCCATTTCTGTAGATAAATTTCTGGATGATCGGTTCTGTGGTTGAGTCGTGTAAAGGTAACAAACAAACAAACAAATTTACTTTTAGTTAGGATAAGAAGTTAGGATTAGGATTAGTAAGGATAGGATATAAGTTACAATTAGGATAGTTAGAATTATGATGTTGTGATGGCAGAATGATTAAGGCGGGTGAGGCTATCACTCACACATCACCCTTCAAGCACGAGGTCATGACTTGCATTGGTACTTAATAGGATTTTTTAATTTAAAATGTGCCTTGAATATCACAGTCATCGGTGATCGAAAACATACAAAAGGGGACCTGAACTTATAATAAAATGAATGAATTAAATTCTCAATTCAACTTGAATCCTATGATAGGCTGGTATTTGAATTGATTCCGAGCCTTATTATCATATCAAAACTTAATTAGAGAGTATCATATTTTAGTAGTTACTTACGTAGCAAATGCTGAGTAAAACAAAATTGATGACTACAATGTGAACGAATTCATGATTATGAATTAAGGGTGTTTAATTAAAATGGATTTACTTGTACGAGGTGGACTTGGGTATCAGATTGGGTGGCAAAGATTCTAGTTCATCGGTTTCATGGTCTATGGGCTTGATATCTGATGCAACGAAAGTTGTTTCAAGCGGACTGTACATCGTACTTTTCATCAAAGTTTCTGGTAACTTTGAAAAGATAAAAAAAATTAAACATTATTACCTGTTCATGTTGTGTGTGGTCGTGTAACGTACCTTACCTTCCCATCATCAAAGCCTTACCATACTAAAACGTAGCAATAATCTGGAAAACTAAAATCATAGAAGTGAATATCTCAAAAAGCAATAACAATAACTAACATCACGCCTGTAATCCCCGAAGGGTTAGGCAGAGGTGTACCATTAGTACACCCACATTTCGCCAGTTATGTTTTTAAGCCCCATGTAATAGGGGGTGAGCCTATTGCCATCAACCGGGCACAAATCTGGACTCCGAGGCTGCTACTGAGAAATTCCTGATGGAAAAACCCAATAACACTTTGCCCGACCTGGGAATCGAACCCAAGACTTCATGCACAGCAGACGCGCTTGCGCCCACTAGACCAACGAAGCAGTCAGTCAGTTCCCATCAATAGAATAGGATCGACTATTAATTTGCTTGGCTAATTTAACTTGGCTGGAATTGAACCAACACAAGACCAAGGATTGTCCAAATGCGAATCACGATTCGCCAGGATCCGTTTTTCTTCTACCAGCTGAAGGTAGCCTTTGTGCTGAATACTCAATATCTTTATCGATAGAATAGTATCGACTAATAATTTGCTTGGCTAATTTAACTTGGCTGGAATTGAACCAACACAAGACCAAGGATTGTCTAAATGCGAAACACGATTCGCCAGGATCCATTTTTCTTCTACCAGGTGAAGGTAGCCTTTGTGCTGTTGTTTCTATATAAAATAGTTCCCATCAATACTCAATATCTTTATCTTTATCAATAGAATAAGATCGACTAAATAATTTGCTTGACTAATTTAACTTGGCTGGAATTGAACCAACACAAGACCAAGGATTGTCCAAATGCGAAACACGATTCGCCAGGATCCGTTTTTCTTCTACCAGCTAAAGGTAGCCTTTTTGCTGAATACTCAATATCTTTATCAATAGAATAGGATCGACTAATAATTTGCTTGGTTAATTTAACTTGGCTGGAATTGAACCAACACAAGACCAAGGATTGTCCAAATGCGAAACACGATTCGCCAGGATCCATTTTTCTTCTACCAGCTGAAGGTAGCCTTTGTGCTGTTGTTTCTATATAAAATAGTTTCCATCAATACTCAATACTCAGTATCTTTATCATTAGAATAGTATCGACTAATTATTTGCTTGGCTAATTTAACTTGGCTGGAATTGAACCAACACAAGACCAAGGCTTGTCCAAATGCGAAACACGATTCGCCAGGATCCGTTTTTCTTCTACCAGCTGAAGGTAGCCTTTGTGCTGAATACTCAATATCATTATTAATAGAATAGGATCGACTAATAATTTGCTTGGCTAATTTAACTTGGCTGGAATTGAACCAACACAAGACCAAGGATTGTCCAAATGCGAAACACGATTCGCTAGGATCCATTTTTCTCTACCAGCTAAAGGTAGCCGTTGTGCTGTTACTTCTATATAAGTAGACAATCAGTCTATAAGTTGTGGTGGGAATACTTACTGATCATTGTAGCTATCATAGAAAGGTCCATGTTTTGCAGTTATTAGTGTTTAGGAACAGATCCCTAATTCTAATATTCAGAAGTAGCAGGAGCGGTATTTACGAAGGAGATACAACATAATAGCTGTTCCGTTTTTAAAAATATGGTTGGCTTTGACCCAATAACAGGCCTATGACTCATTTATTTGTTTTTTCGTTTTTGGGATGTATTAAAGAAATTAATAAACGATATATTATAGCAAGGGTTAAGAATTGAAAAAAATATGTAGGTACCTACATCATCATCATCATCTGCATAGCCTTTTCCCAACTATGTTGGAGTCGGCTTCCAGTCTAACCAGATGCAAATGAATACCAGTATTTTACATGGAGCGAATGCCTATCTGACCTCCACAACCCAGTAACTGTAATATGATACAGTTTGGTCAGACTGCTTGTCAGAGTTTCGGGCTTCTGACGAACCGTAACGACTGTCAATCCACGATTGACAGCCGGGACCAACAGCTTAACGTGCTACGATTCAAACCTACATATAAATTACAATGTGTGTGAAGTTTGCAATCACCATTTCAGTGATCTGCGTGCGCATATACCTAAGGATACTCTCCTTAGGCACGCTGTAAGTCTGTAACCAATCTCCTCCAGAAGTGACCACGAATGGTTTTAACAACGCTCCAAGATTCAAAAGGCTTTTGTTTAACCGTTGGGTGAATGGTATTGTGTGCGGTGCGGTCTAGTGCAATTTGCTGCATACTGTAGGAATCAGTGTATTGTGTGGATTTATATAACACTATTTGGTGGTAATAGACACGCTAAGGTGCAATAAACAATAAAGCTTGCGTGCCAACTGAAAATATTAACTTGTCATATACAACCGAACAATTAAAAATATAGATAAACGTTAAAATTAAATGTGTTTTTGTGGAGTTTGCAACTACTGGTACAAGTTCTGCATCTCGGTATGATTGACAGAAAAATAACGAGAAATACAGCTTGCATTGCAGTAGTCCACGTCCGCATATACCCGAGGATACTCTCCTTAGGCACGCTGTAAGTCTGTAACCAATCTCCTCCAGAAGTGACCACGAATGGTTTTAAAAACACTCCAGGACTCGAAAGGCTTATGTTTCACCGTTGGGTGAATGGTATTGTGTGTGGTGCAGTGTAGTGCAATTTGATTTATACTGTAGGAGTCATTGTATCGTGTGGATATAATAGTACCTGTTCGGTGGTAATAGACAAGCTAAAGGCAATCATAAATAGTAAAGCGTGTATGTGACCCAAAAATATACCTAACCTACGCTATTGAACTGTATAACAAAATATAACTAAGCAATAAATGTGTGTGGAGTTTGCAACCACCTTACACAAGTCTGCATCTCAGTAGAAGTGGTAAAAAAAATGAGTGCAGTGGTCTGCGTGCGCGTATACATAAGGGTGCTGTAAGACTGGAACCAAGCCAGTGGTGTGAAAGATTTTAGTGATCTTAAAAGGATGTTGGAGGAAAGACCCTATATCAGCTTACTACACACCGGCGAAACGATCGCTCAGGTATTGCAGATAGCCATAGGTGTAGGTACCATCTACCATCTAATGAACCGCCCGCTTATTTATTCACGTAACATGAGAAAATTATCACCTCAATAATTTTACTGCGACTAAACATGGACCTTTTTATGTAATGCTTAATCATCGTCATATTTCCTTTCTTTCTTTTTTTAATCAATACAAACAGCCAGACTCAGAACTATCTGTAGGCAATACAAATATTTGTTCCGTGCGAGAATCGAACCCGCGACTATCAGTACAGCAAACAATCCATCTGCCACTGCGCCAAGTGTGTCGTTAACATGCCGTCATAGTGGTTATTCTGAGTAGAGATTACCTAGAAATGTGCACTAGTGTCTGCGAAAACATTTAGAGGTACTTTATTTCCCTCGCTTTCATAGACTGAGGAAACGGCATTCCGACACGATCGGAATGCGATCAGGAACATGATAAACAGTTCGTTTTATGCTAAAATTGTTGCACTTAGATGCTGACTCCAGGTCCTACCAACAAGGCCTTCGGAGTGCAAAGTGGTAAAATGTTTTTACCCCCTCTTCCATGATGTCATGGGTTTTAGTTTGTTATCTATACTCTTTACCTGGCAAAGTTGCACAGACAAAAGTATCTGTCCGCAGTAATCTTGTCCTTTATGAAGATCGTACCACTGCAGCTTAGGAGCATATTTATAATCTTGATTATCATCCACCACGGGCTCGATTTCCAAACGCCCTATGAGCTCGGTTTTACCCTGAAAAATTACACGAAAAAAAGCGCTATAATTTTTATTTTTTCAGGCTAGTCAATGGAAAAATCCGGACAGTTCCTGTAGATCAGATATCAAATATTTTGGTATCAATTCATTGTTTCAAAGGCTTGTCCGATTGATTTAAAATAATAATGACCAGTTACTGTTTTCAGAGAAATCTTTAATTCTCTAGACACCGATCACCGACACTACAGATCACCTTTTTTTTCCCGCTGATATTATATTATTTACCTTCATCATTATCAACATCATATCAGCTGTAGGATATCCACTGCTGAACATAGGTCTACCCTACAGCTACCTCGATAGATGTTATTTACCTTATGCAGTACGATACAATGAAATTCAGTGAAAATGAAGCTTGGTCACTATCTCTTCTGTTAAAGCTAGTCTAGTGAAGTGTTCAGTCGTGGACGTCGGCTATACACATAGAAATATTATGGATTACATCAACATAATGAATTGCAAATGTTTAATACTAGTGGTATTAAACATTTACAATATCCTTAGAAACATATATATACCTAATAGAAAACCAGCCGTCACACTTCAACGGACTTGAATAAGGTATATTTTACCTGTCTTGCAACCCCAACGGCCGTCTGCTCTACGAGAAATGTGGCCGGCCACAGCCGTGCCACATGAGTTTCTCAATTTTGAGAGCTATGCCAGTTACCTTAGTTGTTTTACGGATTTAAGTCAATGATCCAAAGAATACAACCGTATGTATCATGCGCAATGATTATGATAGGAACCTTAATAGAAGATGGCATCGTAGTTGGACGGTTTATGTTCAGCAGTTGAGGGGTTCTTTAGGATTTAAAATATATTATCGCTTTAACGTATAGTACGTCGTTTTTGCCTAAATAACTAAACTAAAAAATACTAAATAACTTACTGCCATTTCATTGTCGAGCACCTCAATCATGACTAAAGGTGGACTTGATTGTATCCTGTCTTGAGTCGTAGAAACTTGCTTCTGTACCTTCAGGATTTGATTCCAAACTGGTGTCACTGTCCTCTGCTGGATCTGTAATTGAGAATTTATGTATGTCACCAACTGCTAAAGTAGCATCTTGATATCGCCAACTCAGACACTTGTATTGCTTTTTACATTACCTACATAAGAATGCCAGCTTCAACCTAAACTCAATAATGTAAACTATTTGATCATTAATTTAATAAGTATTATGGTATTTCATCGGTAACAAACTGATAATAGTAATCCAGCAACCATTTTATAAAGCAATTTAGTTCATCCCGTACTGGGCATTGATAATATCTTTATGAAGGCGAAACTTCAATCACGGTGGATGCATACTTGGATAGTCTCCAGTGAGATTCAATTGAGACTAGCCAAGGACGCAGCATATATGTATATATACAAGTGTGTATATAAACAGGTACACTCCCTCATCTCCTGATTTCATAATAGACCGATGAGACGGTAATACGTCATAGGCATTAAGTCCGCCTTTGTACATTGTATTTTTTACATGTGCATAAAGTTTAAATAAATAAATAAATAATACGACACGACCGGGGAGAGATCAGGTGCAGGACCTGCCCCAGGACCGACGGCTTAACATCAACACCAACTTCTAATGGGAAATTGCTGAAGGAAAAACCCAATAATACCGCAGGATCTGAGAATTGAACTAAGGATCCCCAATAAACAATCAGTCAGACCTACAAGGCAGTTAGTTATACGGATTTACATATACGCAAAACAAGACAACAAACCTTCGTTTCCTTGACTGCGTTCAGGGTATTTACTCTTACAAATGGACCAGCAAAGTTATTTGATCCGGTAGTTGTGTTTAATTTTGCTCTAAAGACGAACACCCGGCATTCCAACATCTGTAAATAATGACAATGGAGAGATATTATAATATCTGTTCATAACAAATTTGAGTTAATAGAGAATTTGAGTTAGAAGAGTAATTTGAGCGAAATTCAAGATTTAAAGTTCTTTAAAGACATAACATCACGCCTGTATTCTCCGAAGAAGAGGAGGCCAGGGATGTATACCTACTTTCGAATATAGTACACCATTTATTACTTTATCAGTATTGTAAACTATTTGTGGCTAGTTGAAGTTGGTTAGCATTATATTATACGACACCCATGACGCATATTCCATAAAATTTCGGGGCCGCCATCTTGGATTTTGACTTCTACCTTATTTGCGGCATCAGCACCCCTGAAAAACATGGACACAATAGCCATGACGCATATTTCATACAATTTAGGAGCTGCCATCTTGGATTTTGATTTCGATCTCATTTTCAGCGCCCCCGAAATCCATAGAAACGACATTCATGACGTTAAGCGTCATGAATACTAACTAACTTCAATTTGCCATTTGAATATAATATAATTTTAAAATTAAGGGTACACTTTAATTTAACTACACCACCTACCCCTCAGAGCTCATTTTTCTCAAATTTTGATCAAAATACTTTGCAAAAATATATAATTATCACACAAGTGTATTCGCGCAAAAGCTTTTCGCAGAAATGTCATTTGCGCAAAGGCTATCGCGCAAGTGTTTGTTCGCGGAAATGTCTATTAGCTCAAACGCCCATTCGCTCAATAATTGTCCTATCGAGCAAAGGGATTCGCGCAATTGTCCTATCGAGCAAAGAGATTCGCGCAAATGATTCAAATCCGTTGCGTTAACACAATGATTTTCGATCGTTACCGTGTATTTTTCACACAGTAAAAAGGCATTTCCCGGCAACTACTTTTGTTCCATGTTACTTAGTTTCATGTTCAGTTTGTACAGTTAAGGTCAACACTTAAGCCGATGCTGTTAATTCGTGTGGACTATTAATATCTCTACATAGTATAAAACATAACCCTTTCCTTGCAGTCGGGTAAAAACTAAGACGTTTTCCGCCATCTGTCTCAATATACCTACGTTTAAATCTTTTAAACTACGCAATGGATTTCAATGCGGATTTTACTGTTTTTTAAATAATTTCTCCGGAAAGTTTTTAACTGTAATACGAAAAGCTATTTATTGGCTTTTGATGATTGTCAAAAAAAGCATATATTTGGGCGCTTATTGGTAACGCTAGCTAAACTAATACAAGATACATCAAAATAATGTACTAAGGAACTATAAAGTATAAAACCAAGTCGCTTCCCGCCATCTGTTCCTCTGTACGCTTAGATCATTGAAACTACGCAACGGATATTAATGCAGCTTTGACTGTCACCTTCTGGAATCTTTGGGTAGAATTTCTAATTATATCGTAAAAAATATTTAAAGCGCTTAAACAGCTAACGCTAGCTTTGTTAAATTCAAATGTAGGATTAAATTTAATAAGGCACGGTAGCCGCTACTCCTATTTGGTTATATAACCTTACGAGATAGATCAAAATAATATAGGGGAGACCGAGGGTATTTGAAACAGAGGTGATTTGAAACAGTACCGATTTATCGGAATTAAAAACCGTTACCGATTTGGCAACGTCAGTTTTCGACCACTCCGTCGATCGCGGCGCGGTTTTGGAGTTAAGCGTGCCACGTGACAAAAATCGTGAAAAGTAAGTTTTTAACGTTTTTTTACGATGCCTATATTTTGATAAGGGTTTTGTATTATGGTTTAAGTTATATATATTTAGAAAGCTCATTAACTAAAGATTTATTATAATATAAATATATTTGGTACACTTGATTTCTGTGTATTTGCTTCTTGATTGTGGATTTAAATAAAAATTGGGAGGTTTTTTTTTACAGAGGAGATTTGAAACAGACTGCTTCAGCTCTCCTCGTTTTCAATTTTATATGAGAAAGCAGTCAACAAAAAAAGGTACCTAATTTTTTTTATTTGTTGATTTAATTTGTTTATTTTGTTTCGGCATGCCTACTGATCATAAAAGAACGACTGACAAAGGTATGACGAGTCGTGACATGTATGATTTGCGACAGAAAAGACTCCGTGGCGCGGCTTCGAGTTACAACCTATATACATTAAGTATTAGGTTTTTGTCGTGCTTGAAAAGTTTTATTTTAATAAATACCTTCAAATGACATCATCATTTTTATTTTACAGCTCTTATTACTTCTCAAAAATCATATGTTTCAACTCTCCTCGACCCCTGTTTCATCTTACCTCGGTATGAGGGGAGACGAAACAAGTTGACTTGTTACGGTTAAGCCGATATTTCACCACAATTAACGCTTACAATTTCTTTATGTTAGTAATTTGTAAAGAATTACCTTTCGACTGGTACTAATATCATACGACCCCTGTCTATAGTATTTGGTCTATGAGACAAAATGTAAAAATTGTTTCAACTCCCCTCGGTCTCCCTAACTTATAATTTTTTTTATCCTAAAAAGTTAAACAGAAGATTTCACGAAGATTTATGTTTATCTCATAAACATAACCCCCAGTAAACATTTTTATCTTTTACATATTACTACAAAATAATGGGTTATTTAGGAAACTATTTTCAACAAAACAGTATCCTTATCCAATATCCAATATGCTTATCCAAATTAAATATATTGTGCTTTTAATATACCTACTCGTATATCAAAATTGCACTTTACAGCATTATAATTTAAATTAATATCTTAGAAAATAACACTGACTTTTAAAAAAACTGTTGAAAACGGGCGGTTGTCTGGCATAATAAAATACATTCAATATTAAAGATTTAAACAAGAAACGGACTTATACCACGCTACGCTATCCCGCGCAAACTTAATGACAATAACACAAAGTAGTTTCACAAAATGAATTGTATCCAATGAGCATGCCTCACCGACGACGTGGCGTGGCATAGCGTATTATAAGTCTGTTTTCGCCTTTATACCACGTCCGTCACGTACACTGTACACCTGCGCGAAGCCGGGGTGGGTCGCTAGTCAAGATTAAAACTGGATAAAAGATAAAAAAAACAAAACTCACCATCGTAGAAGTTTTCAGACACATGTCATAGTCGTTGAACTGCAACTTGTATCCTTTAGGTAGACAGTTCTCGAAGGATTGGATCTGGCGGTACAACCCCATCCACATGAGGAGCTCCACCTTGCCAGCGATGCAGCAGCAACCAGTCGCGAGAGTGTTGATATGCTTCTGACATTTCAATGGCTGTAACATTCCCAAGAATAGGAGGTTCATTTTGATGCTACGGCAAGAAGTTGGAGTTGAGAAGTTAGGGCTTAGAATTGCTAAGGGGCTTAGGGTTAGAATTTTCATATGATTTTATTCATAGTCAAAGTCAAAGTCAAATCATTTATTTCAATTAGGCCAATGTAAGGCACATTAGAACGTCATAACCAAAAAAAAGGTTTGAATCTAGTTGTATTATATTGGTACTCTATAGGGTGAGTGGTATATAGTGACGGATACTCATTCATTAATAGCTGAATCGCCACGCGTTACTGTGGCTTGAAGTAAGTAAAGATATTGAGGTCAATAATCAAGATAAAAACAATCCCATCTTTTAAATTTGACCAAATTAGCCAATAAGCCATATTTCAAAATAAATGGTTGAGAAGTTTAGGAGTCCATCCCGGACAACAAATACGCGTTATTTATATGTATTAAGATGTGAAATAACAGAGGGTGTTCCTTCTATCTCGTTATTCTACATATTTTTTTTAAAAATATATAATATTAAAAAAATAAAATGTATGTAAAAAGTTTCGAAATGTTCTGTTTAAAATCCAAATATAAGGCCAATTTAACGGCTAACTAAAAACGCACACGATTGTTTTTTTTTTCAGATACCGTCTTTCATTAGTAAGAATTAATATCTTATACATATAATAAAATCGTAGCGAAGTCAAAACTGTACATTTTACATAAGGAAAGAGGTGTTTCATGAAAGGTATTGTATTGAAAAATTTACCTACACCTACCTATATTTAAAGGCGTGATGATGTGTTATATTTTGTATCGACTTGTACAATAAAACAGCGAATGGTTTTTTTTATTTAAAATAAAATATTTTACCCGGTTTAGATAAGCTTGTCTTGAAATCTGTGAATGCAGTTTTGTTGCATTTTTTTGTAATAATTTGGAATAATGGAATGTTTCCTTTAAGTAAAATAATTGATTTAAAATGCCTTCAGGGCCCATTAATTTTCACCGACCTGTATATTTCTGTGAAGTTTAATTTAAAAACAAGAATTTTTTGCCGTCAAATCAATTAATATTACTTAAATTAAAAATGCTAGCGGCTACCTAAGGACCGCCTTTGATAGACACCTCGGCAAAAAATAATTCCCCTATCAAACACATAAAAATCCTGAATATTATACTATCGACTGCCAACATTGTACTATTACACGACTGCCCCAAAAAAACCAGTGTTGTATGTTCAGAGTTCATGTGTGTATGTATGTGAGTTTCTTTATTCCACCATAACTTTTAAACGCCTGAACCGATTTAGATGTATGGGGTATCGTAAAAAATAAAAATAAACCAGTGTGGTCACTTTAAAACGTAAATTAATACCAGACTCAATTTATTTTTTTAATGAATCTGGTCGTGTCTATGTTTATCATCTAGAATTTGACAAGTAGATTTAAAAAATATATAACACTGTAAATAAAAAACTTTCATCCCTTTCGGTCACTCACGCACGCTGTCCTTGAGACTTACAGCTGCCATTTACTTTTATGTAACGTTGAATCAAGCAAATCACAATAAATAATATGAGGGGGCTACTTTTTGCTGCTTTGTTTTCGTTTATGACTTAAACCGGTAATGCATGAACAACATCTGTGTTGGTTTATAATAAAACACTCCCAAAGATTTATTATGTAAAATAAAATTAATTCGATTTTCATGAAGTGTTCTCCCGCCAAAATTAATTAGAATAAAGTCACGAATATTCATAACGTTCGAACACCGTTCTGCCCACGCGGTTGTTAGCCAGTAATAACAACTATTTTAATACTTACCGAATAAAGCAAAAATATAACCGAAGCCGCATTTTGTCTTTAAATTGCAAACACAAATCCGTGTACCAATCGTGATGATTAAGTAAACATAAAATTTTATAACAAATACAACGTAGTACGTACAGTACTCACTTGGCTATCAATATGTTGATATTGAATGGCGTTGTAGTTGATGCGTAGCTTATATCACTCAAAAAGTATCTAACAATTTCCATTTACGTTTTTATTGGTCGTGTATCTAATAAAAGTAATAATATTATCATTTTAACATACCTAAGTCAGACACATACCGGGAGCCACAACCGCGAGGCAACGAGACGTGCGTTGCGAAGCAGACGAAGGGTTCTTACTAACCGGCGCGTTACTGTTAGCGAACTTTGGCGGAGCCTCCCCCAATCGGCGGCGGGCGGCCACCGCGCTTTTCGATCGTGTCTGGTGCGTTTAGCAGGATCGGATTTAGGCACAGACTTTATGGGCTGCAGCTCATAGGAGGCCATGGGCCCTGAGTATATAAAATAACGTATGATCGACCATACTGTGAATTAAAAATAATCTAAAAGGATGTAATTATTTAACCATACAACTGTGTTCAAATCATGTATCTCCAGTACAAAATATATAAAAAATAGCCAAGATTTTATAAAATATACAAATTGGAGTTCTTAACATCTTAAATCCGTACCACCCGAAATTGTTGTTCAAAGTATTATTAACTTGCAACCCAAGGATTTTAATCAAAGCAATCAGATGTTATGCTTTAGCATATTTTGATGCATTTCGTTGCTTTTATTAAACCTAACAAAAATAAAAATTACTCGAAAATATATCAGTTGACTATTTTATTTTAGTATCTTTATTAATAAAAATGAATCGCCGAAATGTATGTCGCGCATAACTTCTAACGATTGCACTAAACTGGAAAATTATTTTTGTCTGGACAAGGTTTGTATAAAATCTGACTGGGGAGTCGGATTAGTATAACCAAAGACGTAACTTTCTTATCAAGAGTGAAAAAACGCGTACAAATTCGTAGGGAGTAAGTAGCTAGTTTTAAAATAAATATTTGCACAGCACATTCGTTTTTGGAAACATTTATTTACAATTTACATTTCAGAAACGTTTATAGTATAATTTGTTACTTATTGCCTATATCTATTATCGAACTATAATAGCAATAGTTAGTTGAGTACTTTGATAAAATTAATGTGTGCGTCAAAAGCAACTTATTGAGAAAGAATGGCCGACCAGATCGTTAATGATAAATAAATAAATAAATTAAAAAAATAATAAAAAATATATGTTTCAACATACCTGGGAGGATGTTTTCTAAATATCTTTATAATTGTTTTGCATGTATTCGTGCCTAATTATTTTGTGAATAAATAAAACATTGTTAATTTTATGTAAACGTTGTATTTCATAATTTTTTTAGTTAAACAAAATAATAAATGATTTTGGGAACCTATTATTTTTCACCGCTTAGATTTTACTGACTGATTCAAAAAGCCTCTAATTGACACCTTGACAGAAAACGACACTAATTATTACAGATTTAATTGTACTTTCGTAAAAATGAATTTATAACAATGTTTTTTCGCACCAGTCTGTTGAAAAACGTCGTCTGACACTTTGGACGCTCGTTTTATCTACATAGGGGGGGAATTTCAGACAAAAAAAAATTATTGCATGCTTTAGGCGCTTTGCACACGGAGCAACTTAAGTTGAGGCACCTATCAACTCTTTCAAAGTTTCCTGTAAATAGTTGCTAGGTATAACGTTTACGGTTGCCGCAACTTTATGGCAATCTGTTAGCAACTTTCACAGCCGAGTTATCGTATGCCGTTGCTGTAGCGACACTGGCATTGCCGGGCACATGGAGAGGAAGGGAGGGTGTGAAATCGCCGGACGCGTTGCCATTAACGGTTGAGGAAACCGGCATACTTAAAAACCGGTATTTTATTTAACAATTACTAGTTGCGGCAATAGCAACTAACTTAGTTATCGATTGCAGCAACTGAAAACTGTTGACGATTACCGCAACTCAAAACTCGAGTTGCTATGTGTGCGCAGTCCAATTGAAATATATGTAAACAGCTAGTTGCCAGTTGCCAATTGCTGCAATAGTTGCTCTGTGTGCAAAGCGCCTAAGTCATAACTATTTTCGAGCCTTTCTGTGCAATTTGTTTAGTGGTTTGAGCTGTGTGTGGTGATGCATAATTCAATGTTAGCCCAGGGGCCCGCAAATCCCAGGTCCGCCCCTGCCTTTTACCCTTGATAGTCAACACAAATTGCAGTACCTATATGTCCAGAAAGTTGCTTCGACACCGAACATGTACTTATTAATGGTTAATTAAAATGGTGCAAAACTTATTTCATAATAAAAATAGTGTAATGTTCAATTAATTTAGATCTAACATGGAACAGTAGACAGCTTTGCGTACTCTCATAGAACACTTGGACTTAACGCATAATTTAATTATATTCGTCTGCAAACACATCATAATCAGGATAGTCGTAAGATAGGCGAGAAGCATCTGTAGGAAATAATTGGGGACTCGGCACTAGTTTATATAGTGGCTGCAAGTATGGATTATGTCGCCGGATTTGACGGTGTCCGATGCATTTTTCAGAAACAAATAGTCGACAGAAAAACCCATGGAGCGTAGGACGATCGATTCCCTCGATAATGATTCAAGGGTTTTACCGGCTACCGTTGATGTGCCTGTCTTTACATAATTAACAATACCAGCCTATCATTATCCTACTGCCGCGCCAAGGGTTATTCTCATACTGAGAAGTCACCGGCATTAATCACTAATGTACTCAAGACGGATTGGCGATATTATAACTTTAAGTTCAGATTTCCTCACGATGTTTTGGATTGTTTTGGGTTCCACCTGTAAAATAGTGTGTGTTAGTTAAATAAATAAATAAAATAAAAACAAATATTTTTCTTCACCGATGTCAGTGATGCCCAAGATGAACTTAGAAAGTACATGTCAATTTAAAAGTCATGTCGGCGAAATATTCATAGGTGAAAGACCCTGCTGGGGAAACGGAAATAAGTAAATCATCCCCTCGACGAACAGTCCAATGGCAAATCAGTCTTCGGAGAACGGTTGCTGAAACCACATTGCTACCTACTTGCCTGGATTTGAGCACACAACCATAATGTATGAGAGGCGGGTGCGTTTTAAACACAGAATTAACAATGTTTGTTTTTCCATTTATCAGTCAATCTGTATTTTTTTCTATACCTCTAAATAATAAAAATTATGATTGACAATAATTTACTTTATAATAATAATTCGAATGATCTTTTACCTTTTAGTTCCCTGAATAAAGTTGTGTAAAACATAAATAAAAATCAAAATGATAATGTTTTTTAAATCCATTCACAATGTAATAAAAAAATGATTTAATAAAATTTCTTTAAGTAACTATTATTTATTTTATTTTTTGATTTGTCGCTTGGTCTGTCACTATTTTGTGTACTTATTTGTTTCTTATAAAGATGGATACAGCAGTACATAGGTACTTAACATTTTCACCTACCAACTAATATGTATATAATAATAATTGCAATGCCAAGAAAGTTCATCGGGGCTGCCATTTCCTGCCGTAGGCCTGCCGTAGGTACCGTGTGATAACCAGCGCTTCACCTCCTACCGCAGCGGTACGCGGTGCCGTATACTAATCGCCTTAATAAAATTGCAATGAGAAGAAAGTCTATCGGGGGCCGGAGCTGCCATTTCCTGCCCAGAAAACGTCTAAAACTTTTCAGTTTTTTAGTTTGTGACTAAATGAAATTACGTTAGATTTAAGATTTAAATTACTACATTCCTACCTAACTTACGCTGCAATTTTGGACCCACAATAGTATTGCTATACTGCTACATCTATAATATAAAAATGAGTTGCTGAATGTGTTGCTAAGCGCAAAACTCGAGAACGCTTGGACCGATTTCCCTAATTCTTTTTTTAAAATATTCCTTGAAGTACGAGGATGGTTCTTACGGAGAGAAAAAATCGAAAATAAAAAAATTCCTGAAAAATTCTAAAAACAACAATTTTCTATACTCCCATACAAAAGATTTGTGATAATACTTAAAAGTCAATTTGAACTGTTAGGCGATACGAAGTTCGCCGGGTCAGCTAGTTTTAAATGAAATTGAGAACAGGGATGGCAATGACAGCCCCTGACCGATTTTCTTGGGTTTGTAATTGTATAAATAGATACCTTGTTTTTTAATACACCTAGAACTAACTACGGAAGAAAAAGCATCCTGGGAGCCTTTTTTTACACTATGTAAGTTTGCGAAGGTTTTATTCTTTGTTCGCAACCAAGTTGCGGTTAAGGAAAAAAATCCTCCTGATTCCTGATTTGCAAATGGTTACGAAACGCAGTTGCGAAAACGGCCGAAGGGAAATAAACTACATCTGCTTATTCCCTACAAAATAATATAAACTTAATTCTCGCTGACGCGTAACGCATTGTGCCATAGGATTTAATAAATAAGTATTGTTTGCGCCTCAGCAAATGAGTATACCATAATCTACATTAAATTTGAACATCTATCCTACTGAAAACGCTAATCGGTTAATTTGTAACTTAATATTGCATTTTATAAGTGATTATTGTAATATTTTGAGAAATAAATGTCTTAAACTATAATTAATTAGAAGCTTTTACATTACAAAGGTATGTCAGCCTCCTCGTACCCTAATCTAATATTATTACACTTAGGTATTGGTACATAAAATATTTTTAATTTGTACATTATTGCTTACGCGAGGGAGATAGTGATGCAGCAACCATTTTGTATGTCTGAGTGCGAAGTGTGAGTTCTTATGGTAAATAAGTTTTCCTAATGACCACCAGATGGCGCTATAACTTTCTCCATATAAAATTATGCTTTAAAAAGCATAATCATAAAAAGTTATCTTGGTACTTACCTGGTATCGAACCCACAACCGCATACGTGAAAAGGGGCCTATTGCTACTATATTGCCTTAACTACTGGGACATCACGACGACCAAAATTATTTTTTAATTTATTTTCATTTTTAATAAATTAATTTTTGTAATGTCGGCAATGCAAATCAAATCATTTCCCTGACTGCCTGACTCATATGCCTGACGTTCCACGATATCATTATTTTACTTAAAACCAGTTTCCGCCTGCGTCTGCGTCCGAGTTGAAGTCATTTATATCAATTAACATACCCTATGACACCCAGTCATTGTGTAGCTTTCTATGAGTGAAAGAATTTTTGAATTCGGACCAGAACTTCCAGAGATTAGTAGAATACTAGCACCCGCCCGGCTTTGCACGGGAGCAAATTTCCATTTTTCCGGTGAATTTTCTAAGATTTCTGTACAAGCCTACTCGACCGTTGCGTCGCGTCGATACGTTATCTTTACATAGATATAGTATAGTAGTAAATACAAAATAATCAGATCTTTTAAACTCCGCAACGGATTTTTATGCGGTTTTCACTGTTATGTAAAGGATTTCTTCCAAAAGGTAAATAATATATGTATAATACATAATTATCGCATATTGGTGCCGATTCCCTTGGTCACAAACTAAACTAAATTAAGACTATTTCCATCTTTTTCTGTCCAATAAAATAAGAAAGAGACTAATGTAAATAAGAGCTGTCAAATTTAGTCAATCTGACACGTCCATACAGAGTTATAGTTGACATCTTCAAACGTATGGATTAAAAATACAGACAAGTTCAAGGCAAAACTAATTTGACATCGCTAACTTAATTCTTTAATGTCACGGAATATCACCGCCCTTTCCTTTCGCTGTATGTTAGTAAGAGATGTCAACTATAAAAATGTACTTAGTCTAGTTTGTGAACAAGGAAATCGGCACCATAATCTTTCTACTGCTAGGTAGGATCATTAAGTAAAAAATAACAAACCTTTAAGTAAATGCTTTGTATTCGTCCGCAATGTCTTCCATTCTGTTCATTTATCACTGAGAATATAATGTCAGCTATTGACAGCCTGTAGAAAGCAACTCTTGATCCTCCGTTGAGAAGCCACACCACAACGTCTGGCCATCCTTCAGACGTCTGTAATATGAAATAGAACAATAGAATAAGTATTTTTCAGCAGAAGATAAGGAATAAAGGGAAAAGTAAACTATGTTTTGGAATGGAAGTAGTTTGAAATATCCACATGTCCACATGTCGAGTAAGCGTAGCGTATTTCATCCATGATTAATCTGATATGGTCATCCTTAACAGATAAATGTTGGATGAAATAGAATTGACCACGAAAACTATTAAACTACTTACTCAAATCTTTAAGGCCTCAATAATTTGGGTAAGTATATTCTGAATTCCTTTTATTAATTATGAGGGTTTTTTTGCATAATTTGTAAATAAACAGACGTAATTTTCTATGTATTAAAAGCTAGATTGTCTCGAGACGAGTAATATCTCCTGCGTACTTAATTACTTAGTTTAAATGATTTTCCTATGTGAAGATTATCCAATTGAGCTAAATGAAAATTACAATTCAAATGACGAAAATAATAACCAGTTATTAAAATACGAAGTTACAGGACCTTATAAATAAGACTCTTCAGGTTATCAGCAATCACTTTAATATCGGCTAGCATCACTTTGACGTCTTTCTTCGTACTGTTGATCTCAGTCTTGGATATGGACTGAATAAGACTCATGGTTGAAGAGCATCGCTGCGATCTCTTCGTTATTTGCTGATAAATTTTCTCCTATGCGATAATTAATAAATTAAACAAAGTTATGTTTTTTCATAGGTTTATACACATCGCCTACCATATTTATGGTTATTTAAAGGTTGTTCTTGGTAAGATATCGGTAGTTTTATTGATAGAAAAAAAACTATAGTAATTTTGATATAAAAAAAGCATTTTTAGGAGACTATCCTCATGATCCTTAAATTGACCACACATTTCTGGTACATGCTGTATATGTCAATGGTGAAACATTAGGTAAGTGAAATTGGTTTTGAATAGGAGGTCGGTACGGTGTGCTCTCATAGGGAACTTGTTTATCCTCTATCATCAGCTTCACCGGTTACGTTAGCTTTACAGAAAACATGTTTTCAGAAACATTAATTTTGTCAAGTCATAATTACAACAATATTTTTAGAATAATAATATTGTATACATATAATAATACGCTATCGTTATTTCGGTGTTAGCATATAATAATAAGCTCTGTTAACATATTACTATTATTTTACACAAATGCGAAAGTTGGGATGGATTGATGTTAGTTACTCAATCACGCCAGATCGTTTGAATCTGGATGAAATTTGGTACAGAGACAGGACACAGGCTATTTTTTATCTAGGATAAATAAGTCGTAGGCAGAAGCTAGTTTCACAATAAATATAACGGTCATGGCACATTATCACAGCACCGCAACTGCACCGCTCTAAACCAGCAATTTACTGATCATTCAAATTAGAGCATTAAATCGTGTGTAGTATGATATATTTCATAATGTCAATATGAAAAAGCTGACGGCGGGCGGTCAGCAGCGCGCTTGTCGCTACCATACAACTCGCCTCGCAGTCCGCGCATTGCCAGCGAGCGGACTCGTGCCGGCCGCGACGAGCACTCTGCGCGTCAGCCGCGAGCTTGCGCCTCGAGGTCTGCGAGCTAGCCCCTCGTGGGCAACTAGCCGTAGCCTAAATTCGAGGCTACGCCGTGCTGGTGCTGAGCAGTTGCGTTGCTGGTATAATGGCACATGATCTTAAAGCAACGTAAAATATTAGCCATTTACAAAAAAAATGTATAGTTTAATAAATCTTACAATTTCTTCCTTCTGCAACGCAAGCTGCTTGATGTCCAGCTCGGTGCTGTACTTTACCATAGTGTTCTCAACACTGCTGTTAGGGGAGGAGTATTGTATGATGTCCAGGAACTTGAGGATGTTACCCGCAGCGTCATCGACAGCTTTGTTCATATCGTCTGTCAGATCTCTAAACGAATCATATTCACAGTTTTTCAGACGACGTTCTACTTCTGCTAATGCTTGTTCCTGTAAATGGATTATATTTAAGTGTGAGTAAGATATAATATACATGATAATCTTACTGCTAATATGAAAGTTTAAATGTTTTGGTATTAATTATTGAATCACACCAAAACGGCTGAACGGTTCTGGATAAAATTTTATATAGATTACCACCCGAAGTAGCACATAGGTTACTTTTATGCCAAAATGTGCGCCTCTAGTGGGATAATATATCAACTTTGAAGCGGACGTACCCACAAGCAGAAGCTAGTAAGATATAGTATCAACCCTTGGAATAGTCGATTGTCATCATAACTGTACCACTCCAACACAGTAACGACCAATAATCCAATCATTCAACCACCAGCTGCCAACGAGCCGCCCGCGAGCCGTCGCTATTTAAATCTTGTCATTATAAAACTATTTTAACGCACACGATTTAAAGCTCTAACTTGAACGGCAAAATTATTTGCTGAGTACGAAACACAACTTTACATATAAAATCGGTTTAACACGTCTCTGCGTACATTGCTTTAAGGAACATTGTTTTATAGTCTGAACACACCCCTGATCTGATGACACCCGATGACACCCATAATGATGACATCTTCGATTTTGACCTTATTTTCGGCATCAGAAAAGCCCTAGAAATGACTTACCATGGTTTTCAGGTGTGCTGATGTCAACTAAAGATATATGATAGCACTAATATGATATGGGTGTCAACCGATGATGCATATTTCGTAAAATTTCGCTAGCGCCGATGATAGAAAATCCTGGTGTGGGGCAACGTACATTTAAAAAAAACAATTTATAGGTTTTACCTAGTGAAATTTAGGTCTGTGTCTGAGCAGTGGTAACCATTAGATGGGCAAGAGGAGAAAGCCATATAACCACATAAAAAGTATCGTTGAAGCTAGCTATGTAAAAGATAGTCTTACCAATTCAGTGACGATCCCGTGCACCATATTATTCCTATACATTCGAAATCTGAAGTCTGGCAGCCTGGTGGCCAGCTGCAGCACGGGAAAAGTATTCTCGAACTCAAGGTAGCCGTGAACTGGACGAGACTTCGACACCTCTATTGATCCAGTGTAGTACAGCTTTCTTTGTTCTGGTTCAATGAATAAGAAAATAATGTTAAAGAGATATAGGTACATTACCTTAACTAAATATCCTGGCATCGAAATCGAAAAAAAATAAATTAACAGCATATCAGAAATTTGAAACCTCGAATACGCAAATTGGTACCAATTACAAAAAGATTTAGGTATCCAACGACTGCACTATGCAAAGAATTTAAAGTCCTCAACGTACGTCAACTCTTTATACAGAACATAGTTTTAAGAGCGCCTTTAAATTAGCCGAAAAGTACCGCGCGGTGGCAGCTCGGCTGCAGCGCTGCTGCCGCGCTGCTTTGTTAATCCATATAAATAAAAAACGCGCGACCCGTTGACTTTTACAATAGTAATCGGCAATAAACCAAGCCTTCAATTTTATTGTCCACTATTATTTATCTTCCACGAGCAATCCAAACACTAGCACAAAATGCTAGATTCGATTCCCAGGTCGGGAAAATGTCATCGGGTTTTACTAAACTAAATTCGTTGTTAAATAATACGCCGTCATTATAACTTAATTAATAGATTACATAATTGGAATACACAATGCCTTTGTAAAAACTACTTACTAATCTCCGCCATCATTGCAACGAATTCTGTAACAAAATAAAATATTATAATACTAGCTTCCAGCTGTGACTTCGTCTGCGTGGAAGTATGACATAGCCAGAGCACATAATACACGGCAATAATGTAGCGTTCTATTACTGAAAATTTTTGAAATCGGTATTGTTCTTCTAGACAATCAAGCAAGTTAAAGCAAGTAAAAAAGCCCACCACTTTACAATATAAGTATAGATAAATAATTACATTAATGTTTTTCAAAGGAGGATCAGCATAAATATATGGAAGCTGGTCTAAGAACCAATAACAACCATACATGTGTTATTAGGTAGCCCTTTTAATGTACAACAATTGTTATTAAGGCGGGACATTTCAAATCGCTGTGAGAAAAAAGTTATGGCGATATATCTTAAGTAATATTTAAGCTAAATTGGCTGTAGATGCCCTAAAATCTCCATGTCTGCCAAATCTTAAATACCATACTACGAAGATAATTATGAGTACAGCAGCCAGTATAATTAATGCTCTAGGTAAAAAAAAATGTGATATCAAATCCAGTAACGAGCCGAGATCAAACAGTTATAGAAGCAGGTACACAAATCAGTAGTCAATATCAATGTCATGTCAAATAATCGCGGGGACACAATTAAACCCATTTGTGACGTAGGTAAGTACACCCAAAGCGAATGCAAACCAACGACTGCAAATCGTGATTAGTCCCCTCTTCTTTAATACCCATCTTGGCATGGCAATAACTTTTTTCACGCAGTGATTTGAAACGAACCGCCATAATAAATATTGTAGTACATGAAAATAGCTTTCCAATGACATATGTTTCGTCGTTATTGGTCTTGTAGACCATATTGCTGATTGTCCATAATCACTAACAATTTACTACACGGTCAATTGTTCGACACGCGATCTCACCGCAATTAA
Organism: Hoplodrina ambigua; assembly: GCA_949774945.1. Lineage (NCBI taxonomy): Eukaryota > Metazoa > Arthropoda > Insecta > Lepidoptera > Noctuidae > Hoplodrina > Hoplodrina ambigua. The sequence goes on from OX458963.1 coordinate 6,732,132, forward strand.
CTTAGGGAAGCTCCCCTTCAAATCATAATTAGTACGACATTCCCGGAATAAGAAATTAAAGTGGGGTTTTCCCAAACGAAAACATAATGTGACAAATAAGCGCGCGCAACCAGCCGTGCATTTTAAACAACCAATCACAATAGCTTACGCGCGCTTGAAAAAGGAATCACATCACATTCATTTTGCATTCTTTAACATTTGAAAAACAGGCGGCAAAAAATATCAAGCCAGTAAGTAATTTAAAAAGTTCTATCTAAATAAACATTTTTAAACAATTTTTTATACTGCAATATGCATGTGTATTTAACATTCCAGCTCAATAATACACCGGGAAGTGAGTCTAATTGTAACAAAGTTCTCAACTTGTAAGATTTGATTAAGTTCCTATGGCCACTTTTACAAACCAGCTCTGTGACATCATTATATTGCATTCTCGTGCAAATTGCACATTCACGCAAAGTTTCAGCTCAATCGAATATCGGGTAGTGGCTCGAATTTAATTTGTAAGTTTTGATTTACCACATAGAGCGGGCCAGGTGAAAGTAAATAAAAGCTTGTAAAATTTAACTCAATTGTTTAGAAAAAAAAAATGGCGGCAAAAACAAGGCAGATTATTCTGCTATTTTACTCACACAGTATCTACAGCGAGTGAGAGAAAGAGAGAGAACATAATAAGCGCCGCCATTTTCAATTTCCCTGGTACAATGCCGGCTCGGCCAGATAAAATAAATTAATATCCACTTACCCTCGTCACCTTGATCATCAGTTGGTAGTTCACCCACAGTAATAGCAACACCGCTCATTTTCCCAGAAATGTGTCTGTCCAACATGGAAACTTCAAGAACGGGGCAAAAGATGCAAAAATCCTCCATCAACCACAAATTTTCCTGAAATCATAGTTGACAGATATATTTTCGTAAAAAGCAATCGTTTAATGCAGTCAAAAAAGCGGGCGGGGTGAGCGGTTAATAAAAACGTTCAAAATGTAGTTGCAATCACTTCATAGCGACAACGAATGTTAAAAAAAATGTTATTTTAGAGACATTTTTGAGTTTGATACTGAAATTAGATTGCCGCCGTTCATAAAAGTTGTTTAAAAACCGAATTTAAAAGTAGTATTAATGTACGATTTATCTTTAAACTCAGGTTAAAAAGCAATTCATAAAAAGCAATGTAAAAAGAAAATGATAAATAAATTTAACTTCGTAAAGTTGTTGCCATTTTCCAGAATTATGCAGTTGTCTAGGTATCGATCACTAGGACGGGAAGATACGCCAATAGCAATCCAGAATCTGGGTCTGTACGTCATGACGAGCGACGCAGCTAATCAATATAACGGGCGAAATCAGAGAAAACAAAAATGTAGGTATGATGTTACGTATTTTTAATTATTTTCATTATCACAATTTAATTTCATATGAGGTCTAATACAATAATTATAATTATGATACCAATGCTGATAGCCAATAATTATATCATTGTTCCAAAGTTTGGTCATGTCCCAACCGCCCGCGCGTCCTTGCGCATTTCTAAGGCCGCATCCTGCGCGTGCGTGGTTCAGATGAGCCCTGGAACAACGCCCTCACAAGTTCCGAAGCACGGGTACGGGTTAGACGCGCATTTTTGATTGTTCTCAAGTACATCAGTGGAGCCCTACGCATTGGAGGCCTACTTTCGCGTTCCGGTAGCTATTTGATCAGCAACCTCGTGCGTGAATAGAACTTATCTTGGACATTTGTGACTCTTAGTGATTATTAACACCTATTAATTATTGGACATTTGATTTGACTTATCGTGAATTGTTTAATAAATAACTCCTGAATCATCGAAAATCATCAACGCATGGTAAGTTTACTTTGAGATTAACGCTTATATTCATTCTGCATGTTTAAAAAAAAACCGAGCACCAAAATAAATTCTAAAAAGCCAATCAATCAATATAATTATCATGATTAATAACTAATACCTACAATAAATAATAATTTTATTTAAGAATGTCGGTGGCTTTAGCTTTATTTTATTTTTATTTGTATTGCTTTTTAATGGCTTAAATGAAATGGCTTTTTTGAAAGTTTTTTTTTAATAGTGAGTTTTCATTGCATGTTTAAATAATTTATTTTTTAGTTTTTCATTCTGGTACCCCACTCCCTTCCACCACGCTGTCTGTCTTTCTATTATAATTTGTATTGCTATGTAGTATACAGTGCATATTACAACATTATCAATACAAAATAAAGTAGATTAAATACTTTTTTAGTTAATCAACGCGTGAGCTTATCTGCCTAGATCAAAAACACGCCTACTTAGTGCTCACGGGAAACGAACCAGCCGAATGCATGTCTGTCTTTTCATGCAGCGGTAACCAGCTCCTAAATATTTTAATTATTCCTAATTATATATAATAAATTTCCTAATATTATCAAAGAAATTAAATCCTTTATGTTGTATAAAAAACCTTAAAACACCACATATTAATTAAAATACTTTTCCCGAATTAACATAACTTTCTCTAAACGTCCTGGAATATTTTTATTTTTATAACTAATAATGACCATAATAATGTTAACCATAATCATAACTAATGTCATTTATAATTCCCGATAATAAAATATTAAATCATTTTGTAATAGAAAATCTAAAATTGCTATGGACTTGCTATCAAGCACTGTATACGTAATTGTACCCACATTTTATTTTTCCTGATAATTATCTTCAGAAAATGTTAATTAAAAAAAAATCATCACATCTAACTTAATTTTGATATTTAAGTACGAATACCCATCGTACTTCGTAAGTTTCATGTACTCAGTTCTTATTAACTTTTATTTCACATAATAATATAGGTATGAGTAAATTGTATTCTTTTCTGAGAAATAAATGTCTAAAAACGCAATTATTGTTCATTAAAAAAAAATGTACTACATTTTTGGCAGGAATATTCTCCGTTATGCATTAAAATGAGTCGCTCTAAGTAGGTACACACATGTCGCTACGGGTGATGTTGCTTGCAACAAGTTTTCAGACATCACCCGGTTACATTTGTATAGAAATAACTAGTTTCTACAGGCGACTTCGCCGCATCAAACTTATATTATCCCATAGAGACCGTACATTTTTCCAAGAAAAAAAGGAAGCCTTTGATCTATTTCAGAATAAATATTCTATTTCTGAAAATTTGTGCCAAATCTCATTCAGGTCTATTGAGCCGTTCAGGCGTGATAAAGTAACGAATATCCATTCATCCAAACATTCACACGTTTATAATAGTAGTGAGATCCCATTTTTACGGATCCAATATTTCGCGACATTTAACGAAAATTATATTTAGCAACTATTTCGCCATATTTGTTCAGTAAAAACGTGGAGGGAAGTACAAACGCAGATAGGGCGGGGTTGTACAAGGTACAGACGTTGACATATCGATTCATCCCTTCGCTGCGCCGATGCGCAGAGTCTATAAATAGCAAGGTCTAGGAAGTCTTTGTTCTAAATAAAAACTCAATCTCTCTAATAAATTTAGAGTACTTAGAGTATTTTAGAGTACTGTTTAGGGTTTTAGAAAAACCTTTACTCCATTTTTTTATAAATACATGCAGTATTTAAAAAAAAATTTTGGTTATTCAATTTGTAAATTTTTTTAAAAAAAAATTTTTTAATCGCTAAATAACGGAGCTTATACACTTACATTAAAATAACGATGGCTTTATACTTAACGATATATTTCCAATATTTTTTTGAATCGAGTAGGTTTAACCACTCAAGACCTGGCCGTCATACTGGTATGAAAGAACAATAGAAAATCAATTGTGTCTCATTACGTGGGACTTGAGTAATTAATTAACAAATTAACCAATTTTCAAGAAATTGTCCCTTACGACTTTTCGAACCTTTAGGTATTATATTTCTTCGTTTAATGTTTATCGTATTCCTGGTTTTAAAAGCTGTCTTTGTTTCTCATAGCGTACAACAAGCGCCTGGTGTTGCGCTTGAAGAGCGACACATCTGCCCTCCAAAAGCGGCTGCAGGATGTCCGCGGCTGAAAAAGCGAAGGCTAAGGCGCTGACATCGGTATCTAAGAAGTAGCTTGCATCAACGATCTTCACTTCAACTCAACTTTATCTATCACTCTTACCAGAAACTTGTACAGGTAAGACATAAACACTGATTGTGCGCTTATATTATGTTGAACTTACATTGTGCTATTCTTAGTAACTTCTATGCAATCATAGGTTTATCAAAGAAACAATATTAAAGCCATTTGATTAGCTAAGATTAGATTTTTAAATTACCTTAGATTTGCTGCAAATTGCTCATATTTACTGAAATCTACATTTATTTTTAATTACTAAGAACTGCACAATTAGTTGCCCGTATAGTTAGATATTAGATTGTAACAAAACAGGTGTTTAAACGTCATAAGCCACTTTTCAGTCCATTGAGAATGGTAAGCTGGTATGGGTTTCAGTATAATAGAGAAAAAAAAAAATTATGCAATTCCCAATTTTGTGACGGCGGCCATCTTGGATTAACAATGATACTGACTTATTCGTATTGTTATCACAACTGAAGGTACCTTTCCTTCTTTTCCTGAGTACCTTTCAGATCAATCGGTTAACAGGAAGTGGGCAACATTTCAATTACTAGATTTGGTCTACACAAGGCACAAACAAAGCAAGCTAAAACCGATTAATTTTATGACATGGGTTTTATCACTGTTGGGCAGTGTTGAAAAATGGACCCAGGATTTATACAAAAATGCCAAAGGTCCTTTAATCTCTTATATGTTGTATATAGTGAAGAAATAAAATTATCTGCCAAACCCAGATAACGCAAAACATCTTAATAAATAAATAAAAACATCGAACTAATTCAACATGCAAAATATTATGTTACATTAGGAACTACCCAACAATAACATTTCAATTATATTTTTAAACTTAGAATAAAAACAGATTTAAAAATAAATCAACGTTAAACATTAAATACCTAAAAACAACCTCGAAAGTTAGGAGACATTTTGACGTGGGTTGATTTGCGTTGGCAGAAATAAACCCAACTAAGTATCATAATTATTATTAGAAAAGTCGTTTAAACGAAAGCATTGAAATGCTTTTAGAATCTGTCTGGGGTTCATAAATCAATGTTTCACAAATATACCTACACAGTCAACGAGTGCGAGAGGGACAATCAATCAAAAAGGTGATGTACTAAGATATGTGTCGTAATTTCAATAGGATATAAAACTAAAATTATTTACAAAATAAAGCGATGCCAACGTAGTAACAGCAGCGTCCCGCTAGGCTCGCTGCGGTTCGCTGCAGGCTCCGATTGGCTGCAACTTGACTCGCCATTTTGACACACGAAACCCGGAAATACGTTATGCACTTTATTGAAGTCAGCAACACATTATTATGATATAATCAGTATTTACATTGATTTATTATCCAATAAATTTAAATAAATATAAAATATCCTAATTCCATACTAAATATAGGCATACGATGAGAAAAGCCGTTGTTATAACTACCTCCGTTTCCAGAGGAACTTATAAAGCTCAAAGCTTGTCTGGGACGGGGAAGGTATTGATTTATGTCCCTCCCGCGAGGGGTAAGTTAGGGTTGGTACTCAACAATTTTAAATTATTTTGAACTGATTATTGTCTGTGATTTTGTTTACGATTTGCTTGTAGTTTTTATTCATGAATATTACTTGTATAATAATAGAATAGACTTTTATCTGATTAATTATGGCGGATTAAAATTTAGTAAGCGGCACATTCATTGAAATGGGTGGGCTTTACCGGTAGCAAAGGCGATATAGGCTCGACGGTCATGCTTCTGAGTCCTTGCTGATAGTATGGCACGATTGTTCTCAAAGACACGAGCAGCGCCCCACGGTGGTAAGGTCCATCTTCACCCGACGCAGTTAAAGTACCCGAACCTGATGGCCCGTACATGTGAAGAAGGGAAGGCCCAAATGTGGGAAGAAATCCTGGGAAATAAAGAGTTCCGTCTCAGAGTTCATAAAGATCCAAATTTATTTAATAATTCTGTGAACACAGAGTACAATTAGTTTATTGTATAAAAATATTGGTCTATACCATGTCACATCGAAAGGCATACAAAAATAGTCGGTTTTGTATGTATAGTGCCGTAATATAATTGTCATAATAAAATAATATATAATACAAAGTCTCATGCCAGAAACAATGTCAATAAAATATCACTAGAGGAGTTAGAAATCTCAATTTCAATTACAATAATAAATAAAAAGTATGGAGTAATCCTAACTAATATTATAAATGTGAAAGTAAGTTTGTTTGTTTGTTTGCTACCATTTTACGCCTAAACCACTGAACCGATCATCCTGAAATTTTGCATATACGTTGCCAGGTGTACAGGGACGAACATAGGGTACCTTTAATCCCGAAAAAAAGTACTGTTCCCGAGGGAAATCATAAAAACGTCCTTATGACAGTAGATGGCGCTACGTGTCTATGGGATCATGATTAAATTTTAAGTTTAAGCATGTAATACATTATGAGTCTAGACTGTCGATAGACCAGTTTCAAGTAAACAACCTAGGAGTACGAAAGTTGTTTGCTTAATAATTTTTCATGCCCAAAACCGCTGAAGAGTATCCTGACATTTTGCATAAAGTGGCTTCCAGACGGACGGACTTGGGGTTACGGCAAACCGCAGGCCGCGGCTCCTAACGCTCCAAAAACACACCACCGCGGTCACAGTGGCGGCCTGAAGTGTCATTAGCGTGGTGATTGTGCTACAATCGGACAATCGGACGTCGCAATCGGACGTCAGTCAATATGGTTAACCGTAACGTTGTCTTATTACTCTCATGACTCATTAGTCCTCTCAGAAGATAAGAAAAAACGTAGGAAAACTGTTTATTTAAACACTTGAGGTGTGAGGTAGAGATAAACTACAGTAACATGACGCGCCCTTCCACAATTCAAAACGTTTGAAAGTGTTTTTAATAATATTAAAAACACTCACAACGCATGTGTGCTTATTGAGACGGCTCTCGAGACAAAAACAAATCAGCGATTTGTTGTCCGACTAGCGGCGTCAAAAATTACTCATTATTATTAGTATGGCGCTGCACTGAAATTCTCTATGAAAATGAGAGGTACGTCGTCTTGCGCGGTCGGCTATTTATGATTAGTGGACAAAAAATATCCTAGCCTGCCACTGAAGACGATTACTCACAAAGTCTTTCATACGAATGTGACTACACACATTGAAATGGTAATATGGAGAGAAGCGCCAAGGTATAATAGTTTATCTCTACCTATATTATCATTAGCATCGCATATTACTCTTAGGAATAGAGAAGTGTGAGTTAAATTTGAATTATTATTTAAATTCAACTATTTCTATTACAATTTCCATATTTGGCGTCATTTTACAAAGCAGTACACGCGGCCGGTTGTTAAAATTTGCAATTGACGCGGCCGCCACAACATTTCGCGTTTGTCTGTGACCCACTTTATATACGTTGTCAGGGATACAGAAAAACTGCGTAACTGACACTGTCATCACTGACACTGACAGGTGTAAACGCATTCATAGAGGATGCATGGAAGAATAAAGGTGAACTTATAACTACGCTCTGTCAATGAAGCATACTCTGCGATTACTCCGCTAATTGTAAATTGATTTGGATGATTCTTTTTTTGTTTATTTTTTCGAATTGGTCCCAAATAAATACTGTCATGATCTGATGATGAACTTCGGAGATATCGAAAGGAAACTCCTCATAAGATCACAGCTCAGAACTGTCTTAACAGTAAAATTGCTATGTTTAATGCGTGTAGTCGATGATTGACTGAAGGAAGAGGTTAGTTGCTAAACTAACCGTGACCTATGTCGATGTATGTAGACAACAGTTTTTCAACGGCAAAGTTAAGTTTGTCCCTCAGTACTGTTTATTTTTTCGTTAGAGGTATTTCCGGTGTGTTTTAATGAGGGTAGGTAGGTTACGTTTTTCAATTTTAGAATATCTCGCAGGTCCAACACACAACCAAAAGCTCATTGCGAGCCCGAGCAAAAATTACTGCTCAATCCTCGGAATCTTCCGTTCATGCCGCATTAAGAAGGCAAGCACAACCGGAGCGACAAGTAAATTTGAGAGCTGATGAGACATTTCCTTAAAGCCAGGAAAGCCGTTCGCCCTCCAAGCTTCTCAGAGAATGACTGAAACGCCCTTTTAAACGCAATTGCTTTTGGAGGAACAAGCCGAAAGCCAGAGAGCTGTAAGAGCAACTGAGACGCTTTTTCAATCAAACACAACTTCGTCTCAGAGAACAAGCTCAGCCATTACAGCGACAGAAACTCTAAAATAGTCGCAGGTGAGGAGGACCTCTCTTGCAGAAATGCAAACTGAACGCCGACGGACTTTTATGAATCACAGTCTGTTGGTCTGTAGGTATTTAATAATTCTGAATCTGGCCGAACAACAAGCCGAGTACAGCCCGAATTGATTGTCAAATTCTAAACAAACGCGGGCGAAGCCGCGGGTAAAAGCTAGTAATGTCATAATTACAAATTGAAATCCCATTTCATTAAAAATGTCGTTCCTTGATACTTCAAGTGTTTATGATATTTAGTAGTTCTTAAATATTCTTAAATAAAATATAAGACAAAATACCGTTTTCTCCATCGTGAGAAATCTGACCAAGCTTCAAAAATACACTGGCCAGCACTCGGTTGAAGCATCCGTCTCCAGAACACACCTCTAGTCGTATCATCTCGCTCATACTGGGGAACATTTCCACTATAGATATCTGCTCACAATAAGTTGGATGATGGTTTCGGATTTGCACTGCCGTTTTAGCCTGAAAGTTCAAAAAATGAAAAAAAACGCAAATCTATAAAAACTTTTAGTTTCCTTATGAAAACGTTTAGTTAGCTGTGAACCAATCCTCACACTCTCATCATTGACATGTAGCAGTCCAATGCTGAACATAAACGTCATAAATAACATGCCGTTTGGCTCGATCTTTGACTATTCTTATCTAGTTCTGCCAGTCACTCAGAGCGCGGTACCCCCCCACTACGCGGGGGGTTACCGCTCTCGCCGGGCGGCGCGTCGACCCGGCAACGAGGACGACTCCCGCCCGGTAGGTTAGGCTTGTCTTGCGCCTCGAACGGTCGCGATACAAACCTAATCTAGCCTAAGAAACCGTGACTGTCACTGCAGTATAAAAGCTGTAAGTCTCTCTGCGCATTGTCACCGAAAAATCTTTCAAGCTTTTTTTACCAAATAGGTACCTACTGTGCATAGTTTTTTAATGAATTGTTTTTTATAAGATTCATTTGTTTATGAACTCTCAGAAAAGTATTATAAGATTTGCTTAATACTATAAAAAAGCTTGATATACTTTTTTGCCATTGCTTTATGCGGAAAATTGTTGAAATAATATTTGGCATGAATTAAATAGTTAAAGTAAATAGGTAGTTTTTTGCTTTGTTAGTTTTTCAAAAGTGATGAAATAGAGTTCATAATCAGCACGCATTAACTGATTTTTTCCATAATCAGCAAATATTTGAAAAAAATGCTGCTTGGAGATGTATATGTCAAGTTTTCTTCTGATCCTGTTCCCTGTCCCGAGGACTACGTGGTCGTGCAACTATCCCTTACTGACTCTGTCAGAAACCTTTGGTTATTCTCTCGTTCTCCTTTCACCGGAGACTATTTGTGGTTACTTTTATCTGCAGGAAGGGAAAAACTGTCGTAGTTCGGGGCCCACTCTTAGAAGTACATCTAGTGGGCCCCGAACTACGAGAGTTTAACAGAAGAGTGATACTGTTTTCACTGTCTGATAGCAATAAGGTATTAAATAATATCTTTACGGATAAATGAGAAACAAAGCATGGGGTTTTGTTCATGATTGCATTGTTCTTCATATTGTGTCAATATAATATAGTCGCGTTCAAAGTACCCCCACCAAGCGGGGGCTGCCGCGCGCGCATGCGTCGCGGGGCGGTGAGTCGATACGGCACCGACGACTACTCCCGTCCGGCAGGTTAGGCTTGCGTCGCGCCTCGAACGGTCGCGAAGCAAACCTAATCGTGCCTAAAAAACCGTGACTGCCACACCTTTGTGCGGTATAAGAACTGAAAGTTTCTGTGCGCGTTGTCCCCAGCAGGGGTATACCATTGGCTACTATTAAAGTTTGGATCATCGTGGCTTTGACAGTGAACAGGTAATACTTACTTTACTTAAAATAGTTCGTGGAGTTTAGTTGGTTAGTTGTAACCTCACTAAATTAAAAGGACCATGCGACAATTTAGGCCCACTTTCAATATTGCTCAACAGTAATGAGACCTATGTCAAATGAAAGCTCTTAGGATAGGCTTCATTTTACTTCATGGCAGCTTAGTTCAAATCGGGCGCGAAAATGGTGTTTTCGTACATTTTGTAATTTTTATTTAAACCCTTAGTCCAGTAAAGTTCTCCACATTGTCCAATAGTCATAATCATCATCATCATCAACCTAGCGTGTCTCCCGGTTGCTCGTCCCGCCTAGCGCGGGAGAACCCAGGGTCCGCTTTCCTGCTAAGTCTTCTCCACTTTGCACGGTCTTCGGCATCCTGTTTGGTTAGTCCGTTGGCACGCATGTCATCCCGCACGACATCAAGCCATGTGCGTGTGGTGTGAGGGCCACTTTGTTAAAATTCTTTGAAAATGTGCTTAGGAGTTAGTGTACATTCCCAAAGGAATGTGAAAGTTGGAATCCGAGTTTGTGATAGTCTAATAAGCGAGTTATAGACTGTAAAGTCGGGCCCTCAGTTCGCACATTGCGGATTGAGGGCCCACCTATACCGGCTAAACTATAGACACTACAGAAAATGTGTTTATGCCGAAATCTAAGCTAAAGCCAAACAAAATTTGTGGAAACAAGATATTAACGCAAAACACTGTCCTACTTCGTATATCTTCGTTCAAAATGGGCCCTCAGTTCTCTTAAACGTCAAAGTTTATTACGCAAATTATAATGAAACCATTGACTTGCAGCTCCAGTTTAATATCGTATAAGCTACTAAATAAATTGTGCAAATTCGTAAAAGCAAAATCAGAACACCACTTCCTGTTGTTTGAAAGTTATGACCATTTTAAAATCCGGGCCCTCAGTTCGCCATTTTATTTTGTTTTCGTGTTATTACGCATAACATATGAGAGATATGTTAAAAACAAAAGCGTCACTTCTTGTGAAAAAATTTGTGCAACAAATTCGATACCAGAAAGAAATAAGAAGGACCCTCTATTGTATCTAAAAATCGAGTTTTATTTTTGCTGTATGAATTAGGTTATAGGGTGACCACAATTTCAATTGGTTTATTCTAGAAATCCCCACCGACCTTCCCCCACCAGTGGGGATTTTTACTTACTTTTCCAAAAATCCCCACTAGGCTGTGCTTATACACCTAGTGGGGATTTCTGGAAGAAAAAGTGTTCAAAAAACAACACCAGGTGTTGTTTGTTGTTTTATATTATTAAACAAAATATGCGTTGATCAGTAACAATACAAATATAATAATTTACAATACACATCACTAAAACGAAAGAGAATAGATATTTACATATTACGTTCAGTAGATAATTGTAATTCACGCTTGTAATAACAGATTTCCCACATATATAAGTCAAGTTAAAGAGACTACTTACATAATATATTTTGTTTTTATACCCTGGAGTAACTAAAATTTTGTCTAACAACCCTAGACGCGACTGTTAAAACAGTAGAACTATGCATTAAAATATATTCTCCTTCTTTTAAGTGGTGTGTATTGTAAATTATTGTAACTGATTAACGCATATTTAGTTTAATAAATTAAAACAAAAAAAAACAACACCTAGTGGGGATTTTAACTTATTTTTCCAAAAATCCCCACTAGGCTGTGCTTATATACCTAGCGAGAATTTCTGGAAAAAAGGGGAACTAATTTTTTGAGTTGTTATTTAAATATTCAAGATGTTATAATTTTAATAATTTAATTTATTTTAATATTTTATAACTTACCAATACCGCTATTTACAACTGCCTCTTTAAATCAGTGCCTAAGTAACAATCCCCACTGGTGGGGCGAGGTCGGTGGGGATTTCTAGAATAAACCAATTGAAATTGTGGTCACCCTATAACCTAATTCATATAGCAAAAATAAAACTCGATTTTTAGATACAATAGAGGGTCCTTCTTATTTCTTTCTGGTATCGAATTTGTTGCACAAATTTTTTCACAAGAAGTGACGCTTTTGTATTTAACATATCTCTCATATGTTATGCGTAATAACACGAAAACAAAATAAAATGGTGGACTGAGGGCCCGAATTTTAAAATGGTCATAACTTTCAAACAACAGGAAATGGTGTTCTGATCTTGCTTTTACGAATTTGCACAATTTATTTAGTAGCTTATCAGATATTAAACTGGAGCTGCAAGTCAATGGTTTCATTATAATTTGCGTAATAAACTTTGACGTTTAAGAGAACTGAGGGCCCATTTTGAACGAAGATATACGAAGTAGGACAGTGTTTTGCGTTAATATCTTGTTTCCACAAATTTTGTTTGGCTTTAGCTTAGATTTCGGCATAAACACATTTTCTGTAGTGTCTATAGTTTAGCCGGTATAGGTGGGCCCTCAATCCGCAATGTGCGAACTGAGGGCCCGACTTTACAGTCTATAACTCGCTTATTAGACTATCACAAACTCGGATTCCAACTTTCACATTCCTTTGGGAATGTACACTAACTCCTAAGCACATTTTCAAAGAATTTTAACAAAGTGGCCCTCACACCACACGCACATCATCAAGCCAGCGTTTCTTGGGCCGTCCCCTACTTCTGGCGCCAGGCAACGTCATGTTGAGGCATTTGTTTCTCACGTAACCTACCGGGCGACGCAAGACGTGGCCATACCACCGAAGGCGACTTTCTTGCAGCTTGTCAGCTATGTCACGGACACAGAGGCTGCCGCGGATGTGTGCGTTCCGAACACGGTCGTTTCGTGTAACGCCACACATCCACCGCAACATATTCATCTCCGTAACATGCAGCAACTGCCGGTGTCGCTCCAACAACGGCCACGCCTCACTGCCGTACGTAAGGACAGGTCTAATGATGGTCTTATAGACCTGTCCTTTTAGCTTGACCGGCATTTTGGGATCACAAATGACTTCCGTTACCTCGCGCCATTTCGCCCAAGCCGCTGAAATACGGGCATTGATGTCACGATCGATGTCTCCGGACGCGTCAAGCACAGATCCGAGGTGCCTGAAATGATCCGTACGCTCGACGGTGTCGTCGCCTATACGGACAGACGTCGGATCTGTGCTATGGCAGGCCATATACTCCGTCTTCGCCACATTAAGCTTCAGACCGCCGTTCTCAAGCGACTCCTTCCACGCACGCACGCGTCGGGTAAGCCGTCCCTTGTCCCCATCAACCAGAGCGATATGATATCATCAGCGTACATGAGCAGCTAAGGAATTAAATAAAAATGACAAAATGTACCAAAACACTATTTTTGCTCTCGATTTGAACTTAGGTACCATAAAATAAAATAAAATATACCTTAAGTTCTTTCATAACATAACAACATAACATCACGCCTGTAATCCCCGAAGAGTTAAGCAGAGGTGTACCCATTAGAACATTTCGCCAGTTATGTTTTTAGCCCATGTAATAGGGGGCGAGCCTATTGCCATCAACCGGTCACAAATCCAGACGCCGAGGCTGCTACTGAGAAATTTCCGATGGAAAAACCCAATAACACTTTCCCGACCTGGGAATCGAACCCAAGACCTCATGAACAGCAGTCGCGCTTGCGACCACTGGACCAACGAGGCAGTCAAGATCAGTCTAAAGATCTTTCATTTGATATAAGTTTTATCACTATTGGACAATGTTGAAAATGGGTCCATTCATACAATAGTTCGTGTTCTTAAAATAGTTCGTGGAGTTTAGTTGGTTAGTTGTAATCTCACGTTATCCACATTAAAATGTTGTAGTTTGATTTTAGACATAGTACTCAGAAGTAATGATCTAATTACAAAAGAATATTTTACTAATAGAAATCCACACCATTTCCGAGTTGAGTACGGGCTATATTTTATGGTACACTTTACTTCTACGAGGATGAAGTGGCAGACAAGCTAATTATAAGAGGCAGTTGGCAGATGCTAGCTGCAGCTTATAATGCATGCCAAATTTTATTTATATTGAACAAAACAAATAATATTTTGCATGCATAAAATAGTTTACAGTAAATAGTTTTTTGCTTTATTCGTTCTTAAAATAGAGTTCATAATCAGCACGCATTAACTGTTCCTCATAAAGTACCCCCACCACGCGGGGGATGCTGCGCGCGCAGGCGTCGCGCGGCGGTGAGTCGATGCGGCAACGATGACTACTCCCGTCCGGCAGGTTAGGCTTGTCTCGCGCCTCGAACGGTCGCGAAGCAAACCTAACCTTGCTTAAGAAACCGTGACTGCCACACTTTTGTGCGGTATAAAAACTAAAAGTTTCTGTGCGTGTTGCTTCTCTTAATTGTCCAATAATCTCTCTCTTAATTATTTATCTTATTTTTATTAGTTGTATTTATTACACTAGGCACACAATTTAAAAAAAAAACCGTCTGGTTAAGGAAATTCCTCCACATGATTGTCAGATTATGGATCAGCAGGATAAGGAGATCAAGCTGAACCGTCATCTTATCTTCATAATCCAAAAGGTCCCCCTACTACGCTCGAGTAAATCCACATTTAGCATCTTGTCCCCCAACTATATTAAATACTATCTTTACGGATAAATAAGAAACAAGACATAGGGTTTTTTCGTGATTGCATTGTTCCTCATATTGTGTCTATATATAATCGCGTTCAAAGAACCCCCACAACGCGGGTAATGCTGCGCGCGCAGACCTCGCGCGGTGGTGAGTCGATGTGGCAACGACAACGACTCCCGTCCGGCAGGTTAGGCTTGTCTCGCGCCTCGAACGGTCGCGAAGCAAACCTAACCTTGTTTAAGAAACCGTGACTGCCACACTTTTGTGCGGTATAAAAACTAAAAGTTTCTGTGCGTGTTGCTTCTCTTAATTGTCCAATAATCTCTCTCTTAATTATTTATCTTATTTTTATTAGTTGTATTTATTACACTAGGCACACAATTAAAAAAAAAACCGTCTGGTTAAGGAAATTCCTCCACATGATTGTCAGATTATGGGTCAGCAGGATAAGGAGATCAAGCTGAACCGTCATCTGATCTTCATAATCCAAAAGGTCCCCCTACTACGCTCGAGTAAATCCACATTTAGCATCTTGTCCCCCCAACTATATTAAATACTATCTTTACGGATAAATAAGAAACAAGACATAGGGTTTTTTCGTGATTGCATTGTTCCTCATATTGTGTCTAAATATAATCGCGTTCAAAGAACCCCCACAACGCGGGGGATGCTGCGCGCGCAGACCTCGCGCGGTGGTGAGTCGATGTGGCAACGACAACGGCTCCCGTCCGGCAGGTTAGGCTTGTCTCGCGCCTCGAACGGTCGCGAAGCAAACCTAACCTTGCTTAAGAAACCGTGACTGCCACACTTTTGTGCGGTATAAAAACTAAAAGTTTCTGTGCGTGTTGCTTCTCTTAATTGTCCAATAATCTCTCTCTTAATTATTTATCTTATTTTTATTAGTTGTATTTATTACACTAGGCACACAATTAAAAAAAAAAACCGTCTGGTTAAGGAAATTCCTCCACATGATTGTCAGATTATGGGTCAGCAGGATAAGGAGATCAAGCTGAACCGTCATCTGATCTTCATAATCCAAAAGGTCCCCCTACTACGCTCGAGTAAATCCACATTTAGCATCTTGTCCCCCAACTATATTAAATACTATCTTTACGGATAAATAAGAAACAAGACATAGGGTTTTTTCGTGATTGCATTGTTCCTCATATTGTGTCTAAATATAATCGCGTTCAAAGAACCCCCACAACGCGGGGGATGCTGCGCGCGCAGACCTCGCGCGGTGGTGAGTCGATGTGGCAACGACAACGGCTCCCGTCCGGCAGGTTAGGCTTGTCTCGCGCCTCGAACGGTCGCGAAGCAAACCTAACCTTGCTTAAGAAACCGTGACTGCCACACTTTTGTGCGGTATAAAAACTAAAAGTTTCTGTGCGTGTTGCTTCTCTTAATTGTCCAATAATCTCTCTCTTAATTATTTATCTTATTTTTATTAGTTGTATTTATTACACTAGGAACACAATAAAAAAAAAAAACCGTCTGGTTAAGGAAATTCCTCCACATAATTGTCAGATTATGGGTCAGCAGGATAAGGAGATCAAGCTGAACCGTTTGTATTATCTGACGCGCTTGAGTATGTCAAGTTCATGTTTTTTTTTTTGCATTTTCATATATGGGCCATGAGTTCTGGTAGCTTGTAAATCGTCACTTTCGAATGGGTTTACTTAACATCCCTTCTGAAAATCTGACGCGCTCGAGTAAATTTTTTTCCCCATTTTCAAACCCTTTGTACGGCCACCCTCACCATGCAAACAGGCAGATTAATATTCCCCTGATAATAGAAACACGTGGGGCGTATACACTATTAATATCTGACACGCTCGAGAATGTCAAGGTCACGATATCTTATTACACATAACAACACACATAACATCAAGCCTGAAATCACCGAAGGGTTAAGCAGAGGTGTACCCATTAGTACACCCAAATTTCGCCAGTTATGTTTTTAGTCCCATGTAATAGGGGGCGAGCCTATTGCCATCAACCGGGCACAAATCCAGGCTCCGAGGCTGCTGAGAAAGAGAAAGAAAGAACTGAGAAATTCCTGATGGAAAAACCCAATAACACTTTGCCTGACCTGGGAATCGAACCCAAGACCTCATGCACAGCAGTCACACTTGCGACCACTAGATCAACGAGGCAGTCATATTTTATTACATTTTTTAAAATCTCTATACGGTCCCACCAGTGAAAGTACATCTCATAACCTTTTTTTCTTTTTAGCATTTTATCTTCACAATCCAAAAGGTCCCCCTACTACGCTCGAGTAAATCCACATTTAGCATCTTGTCCCCCAACTATATTAAATACTATCTTTACGGATAAATAAGAAACAAGGCATAGGGATTTTTCGTGATTGCATTGTTCCTCATATTGTGTCTATATATAGTCGCGTTCAAAGTACCCCCACCACGCGGGGGATGCTGCGCGCGCAGGCGTCGCGCGGCGGTGAGTCGATGCGGCAACGACAACGACTCCCGTCCGGCAGGTTAGGTTTGTCTCGCGCCTCGAACGGTCGCGAAGCAAACCTAACCGTGCCTAAAAACCGTGACTGCCACACCTTTGTGCGGTATAAGAATTGAAAGTTTCTGTGCGCGTTGTCCCCAGCAGGGGTATACCATTGACTACTATTAAAGTTTGGATCATCGTGGCTTAGACAGTGAACAGGTAATACTTCTCTTAAAATAGTTCGTGAAGCAATGAACTAATTACAAAAAAAAATATTTTACTGATAGAAAGCCACACAATTTTCGAGTTTAATCTTCGAACCAAAATACTAAATTATTCCACGGGAACATAAAAATTGGATATAATATCTGTATTTCTGTTCAGCCATTTAAGAATGTAAGAGCAAGAAACATTCCTTCCATCCATCTTCACAAACTTTCACATTTATAGTAGTAGTAAAATTACCGAAAGTCCGCAAAAAGACACTTTGACGAAAGAACTCGGTAGTTTTGCTAAGCGTCTATCACCTTGCCCATGAGCATTAGGTAAACCAAAAGCTCCGTATATTGAGACCACATAATTCGCCGGCTGTTGCTCCGATCCAGTGGGTAGAAGTAGATTACTGCATCAAAAATGAAAAGTGCAAATTAGTACAATACTTACAAAAGTATACTAACTCAAAGAATGAGAGAACTAGTCTAAGTTTTGACACACGTAGTTCAGAATATCAGATCATTGAATCTAGATACGTAAGATAGGAGAAGAGTTCAAAGTGTGACGAGCAGACATAAAAAAAAACAAAAATTTTTGACAATGTATAAACTTACTCATCAGCTCTCTCATCGTTTACAACGACGGGCAGAACTTGAATGTCTCCCCTGAATATGATCGAAATGTCCACCTTTATAAAACCTACGGCTCCAGCTGCCGGATTTCGTGGCAAGCCTAATTGTGCCCATTTGTGGAAAACTTGATGATCTGTAAATCAAAAACAGTAAAATACTATATGAATAATTTTTCCGTTTTTATTCTCAACTAGCTTTTGCCCGCGACTTCGTCCGCGTAAATTTCGGTTATCGCGGAGACAGACGAAATCGCTGAAAAAATTACTTATGTCCTATCATTCCAATTATTATTTCATTTCAATTACTTAGTTAAAATCATGATTAGAAACGACATGTGGCGCCATCTATGATCATAAGAACATTATTGTGATTTCCCTCGGAAACAGTACTTTTTTTCGGGATTAAATGTACCCTATGTTCGTTCCTGTACACCTGGCAACGTATATGCAAAATTTCAGGATGATCGGTTCAGTGGCTTATGCGTAAAATGGTAACAAACAAAGAAACAAACTTACTTTCGCATTTACTCGTATTATATTAGTTAGGATTAGTTGGATTTTTAAGCGGTACCGAAACCTTCTTGTAAAATAAAAGCAAGCTTAAGTTACTCTCATAACATTAGCTATCTGCCAGTAACAGACCCGTCACAATCAGTCCAGCCGTTTTGGAGATTATTTGAAATCGAAAGACAGGCACGCCGACAGTCAAAAGTCGAATGCTTTTTTCGTGTAAAAGTTGTTTTTTGTAAAAAGCTGTCTTTTTTTAATTAAAAGCAGGTAACTTAAATTGTGTTAAAAATAAAATTTATGATTTATAAAAAGTAAATTCGAAAACCAAATCCGAGCACTGAAAAATTATTAAAAAGTATGAAAAAGTAAACATTTTCATTTGAAATTGTTGCCGTATGTTACTTTGCTCTGAAACTTATAATCGCTTACATAAAAGAAACTATATAAATATTTTTTATCACATAAACAAATAAAATATATATATATTTTTTACATTTATTTAGGATACATTATTTAGTTTTTTTTTAAATCTGATCTAAACTTGTGTGACGTTATTTCAAGGTTACGTGCGTCCTAAATAATAAATAATGTACCAGTAAAGTTATTCGTATTTTTAAAACTTAATTATCATTAATACCATTTTAAATAATTTAATTTTTAAATTCTTACGTACCACTAAAATAATACGATCCAAAATAGAAAAAAAAAACTAAAATATATTTGTGACAACCTTACGCGTTTATTCAACACAGCCAGACTAGACAAGTGTGATTCATAGTACCAGCCCGCCATTCGAAGCTTTTCCTTCGGTGTGTTAAGACGTCGGGGCTCGTTTCACGAGACCAGTCTATCGACTAACGGAGAACGCGTACTCGGTAGTGAATTTAGGAAATGGACTGAAAGCTGCTAGTTTTTACAAAAGCTGCTATACGTTATAACTATATCATAAACAAAACTATCTCAACACTCGACGGCTAACTTGCAAATTAAACATGTGAAAGGACATTGTGAAAAGTGGTTTTGACTGTTGAAGTAAATATCTGCACCTATTTAAATAAAATTATTAAAAACATGTTTAGTGAAAATTAATCGGATCATTTTACCGGATGTCTGAATTCAGGTATTGACTTTTTATAATGTGAATATGCCTACTACTAAAACTTTCGGTATAATTATGAGGTAAATAAATATATTTTATTTATTTTGGTCTTGGGTTCGACTCCTAGGTTGGGAATAAGTGTAATCGGGTTTTTCCATTAGGAATTTCTCAGTTCGAAGATTGGGAGTTGGTGGTGATACCCCCATGCATCGGAAAGCACATAAAGCCGATAGTTCTGAGCCTGATCTTTCTTGACGGTTTGCGTCCCATCAGACTATGAGTGTTAGGGAAGACGGAATGCACGCAGGACTTGTGCGTGTGCAACAAGTGTATGCGTGCACATCTCCTGCGTGCTTGACTACTGTCCATTGAGATTGGCCGCCGTGACCCAAATTGGTCTGGAGAATAATTATTGTTAATTTAATACATTTTTTTTTTTGTTTTAGGTCTTTGGTGCAGCTTACCATGGCATAAAAGGAAACTAATTCGTTTCGTAAAAACACAGGTAGGTAGTTCTTTTTTAAAGTAATTAGTTGATAGATATACATTGTAAGCTAGTGGCGGATCCAAGGGAGGGGAAGATTCTTCAGTCTAATCTTAAAATTAAGTGGATATTATTCAAATTAACTCGGCGTGAATGAGGACGGATATCTCATACCCGACGATTTGTAAAACATTAAATATTTCATAATTGTGCGATTCCTAGAACTCGGCTGGCTCGGTTGCTGGAGGGGGTGGTGCAGTGTTGATTTTAAGCAACTGTAACAATGTTGCGCCGGCAACGGGACAAACTAGCTGTGCACAAACGTTTGGGCGGGCACGTAATACCCGACCTTATAGTCGGTGCAACAGATGATTAAATTCCTTGTTTTAGGATGTTTTAGGTGTCGTTTTTCGTGAAAATCACAAAACTAATAAAAAACGACGTGATTTAATTCGTAAATAAATTAGTTCTGCATTTGGGAGTACCATCATCAATGTGTCCTCCCAACAAAGTGCACACATTCTTGATCTCAATTTCCCAAATTATTTAATATAACATTATAATTTTTAAATATTATGGATTTATATAAAAAAAAGTACTGCTTTGTTTTTATAGAAATACCAGCTGACCCAGCACACTTCGTACCGCGAATTTTTGTTTTTTTTTTTTATAAATTTATAATAACTTTCTCCTTACCGTAACAAACACAAAAATAAGAATT
This sequence comes from Hoplodrina ambigua, assembly GCA_949774945.1. Taxonomy (NCBI): domain Eukaryota; kingdom Metazoa; phylum Arthropoda; class Insecta; order Lepidoptera; family Noctuidae; genus Hoplodrina; species Hoplodrina ambigua. The sequence continues at coordinate 6,753,059 of OX458963.1, forward strand.
ACTTAGTGAAATTTATCCAGCCGTTCACGCGTGATGCCAAGACCAAATGAAATAGGGATTCATTTTATAGATATTTATATAATATGTATATAGATAAATACTTTTATAATTAGAACTGGGTTATTTTATCATATTACCTCATTACTCTTATGTTTATTAACGTATTACAGTAATAAGTATTATTCTAAAGTAATTCCAGTTATCAAAATCGTCAATTTTATATTAGGGTATGTCATACCCACCTCGCAGCTGGTGTAACAATTTTTCACCTCATTCATTCACCTCTTTCTTCTCTCTTCTTCATTCACCCCTCGAAATGAGTATCCTGGATCCGCCACTGTTTTATGCCATACGTGTTCACCAATATTGAAGTTTTATGGAAGCAGTTATAAATACAGAAAGACTTAATTATCACGTTCCAATTTTTTTTTAATGTTAATAAAATTTCCAAAATAAAATATTTTTATATCCGGAATACGAACATACCTTCCCCATGACGGTCAAAGCCCGTGAAAGAATAAAGGGATTTGCAATTTATGTGAGAAGGAAAGGAGTAAGGGATTTGTTTAATGTCACCATCATCTGCCTAGCCTTTTCCCAATTTTGTTGGGGTCGGCTTCCAGTCTAACCGTATGCAGCTGAATACCAGTATTTTACATGGAGCGACTGCCTATCTGACCTCCACAAACGAGTAACTGGATAATACGATACCCCTTGGTAAGACTGGTTGTCAGATTTTCGGGCGTCTAACGACCCGTAAGGTCAAAGTTCCATGTATGATAGCCGGGACCAACAGCAAAAATAATCATAATACAAATAATGTTAGTAATAATGATTAATGTCATACATACTGGTTGTAAATATTTGTGAACAGGTATGGCAGGGGTTGTTTCACCATTATCTATAGATTAAGTTCCCATTAAGTTGTTCAGCTAGCAGATAATTTAAACAAACATTTTTAAACTGTAGGAGATTTCGCCGTCGAAAATGTTGTAGGTACCTTAAAGAAAAACCCAGTAAATAAAAATTCTGTCTACTTTTAAAGAAGAACAACATTTAATTTTCGACAAGTTTTCTATTATTTATATGGGTCGATTACAAATAAACACCTACAACAAATAAAATTCTGTGCCTCCTGTGATAAATTAATTTAGTTCAGTCCCTTTTTATTAAGATTTTAAAACATATTTTAAACAATTTAATAGATTTTTAAACAATTAAACATAGAAATGATTAAAAATTATAAAGTGTTGATTTTTTATTTATAATAAATATCACTTAGCACCGGAGGCACAGGATTAATTCTACAATAGGGATGATGACTAAAAAATAATAATTAGTCCATCTTTTAGAACGCCAGAAAATAGTAGATACGTATTTTTTCTTTTGCTTCTAAAACTTAAAATAACAAAGTTACAGAGCGGCGAAAGTTCGCGCTACGTCATTATTTCGTAAAATTTTTACTATAGAGTGACGTCACGAGCCCCTACTCCTGAATTTGAATGTGCTGTATCTTTGTCAATATTATTCGTATGGACAAATAAAAAAATACGTATCGAGTATTTTTCTATAATCTAACTAACGGGCTAATTAGAATCTTGTTGTTTTAACCCAGGAGACATCCCTATTATTAGGTTGTAGGAAAGATGATTTTTATTAACTCACTGCCTTAACTTAAACGTAGGTGATTCGTACATTTATCGAGTCTTTTTTTTTTCTTCTTCTAGTATTTTCAATCGGATTATAAAAAAGACACATGACACAGCCGTTCCTAACTATTCATAGGGAACTTAATTTTTTTGTGATAATAAATGAATGTTAATAGTAGCTTGCAATAACTCACGAAATAAATTGTGCTTAGAAGTGCATTTAACAGTACCTACATACTGTTGCATACCCTGAGGACATTAGGTTTATTTATTACACGACTGCCCCAAAAAAAGGAGTGTCATGTGTTCACGGTTAATGTATGTATATATTATTATGTGAGTTTCCTTATTCCACCACAACTTTTTAACGCCTGAACTTTGAAATGAAATTGAAATTTGCTATCTACAGTATTTAGAGTAATTTCCCTGTAGGTATATATGTCGCAGGGATATGATAAAAACAGGGATTTGATCAAATCACAGAGGATGTTAAAATAACAACGCGATTTATCATTTCCCTAAGCAAATCTGGTGATTTGACAAATCTCATTAAATAAATCTAGTGATTTGAACAATTCTCAAAATTGGTTCAGTGAATTATCAAAAATAAATGTATCTACTTTATGTAGATACATTTACCTGAAATACTGAATTAAGTTTAAGTCTGCTATTTTAAATTATTATTACCAAAAAATGTTTTATATATACATACATACATAAACTCACGCTTTTGTCCCATGGGGGTAGGCAGAAACCACAGAACGCCTGCTACGATCCTTACATACTCCTTTCGCCTCACCCACATTCATACCTATATCTCGTCATACAAGCACGCCGGTTAGGAGTACGGCGCACCTGACCTTTTGAAACCTCACTTAGAAGGTCAGTATATGTAGGTCGTCCTAGAGCGACCCCTCCCTGCGTTGCCAGTCACCTCTGCCATATAAATAACTTTTGTTAATCGTCTTTCACCCATCCTCTCAACATGACCGAACCACCATCTAAGCAAACCCCTTCCCTTTCTTCAGCGTAGTTAAGCGACATTCCGCAGCTCTTTTCGCCCCATGAGAAACATTGGCGTAGTGTATGACGAGTATCACAGCCACCTCCGAGTTTGTTTTCTCTAGACTCATAATGTTCCCACGAAATGCTAGAGATAAAGACTGTCCACACTCTGCAGTGCCCCGCTTGCAGAGGTAAGGCTTAAGTTGTGCCTGAGGGCGCCCGGACCCAAACAACTTGCTCGTTCGCGGCTATGCTCTCCCCTAGTCATGCAGCTCTCGGCACGACGACCTTAGCTTGGATGCTAATGTTACCACAAAATGGAGTAGCTAGGCTCCTCCGGCTAAACCCTTAGTCGCCTTTGACATGGACTGAGAGGGGGTCGTTTCATTCTATTACCCGGAAACCACACAGGATCTATAGTCATTACTAGATTACTACGGGATTATTTAATACAGATGATTATTTAACACTCCGTTACCCACGCCTGTATTTGGTACGTTAGTGCTCGCGTACTCTACATAGTAGAACAATTTTAGTTGTAAGTTTAATCTAAAAATAATTAAAAGTCTTTTTATGGTTTTAATTTATACTTTATTAAGAATCTTTTACAAACAAAATAACACCTCTAAACTTAATAGGAATTCAGTAATAAATTTTTCGATAACATAAAAGAATATTTTCAGTATTTTTTTAATTTACTTAAAAAGTTCGTATTTTCTTAATTAATTCATCTCTTCTAGTTAATAATAGTTTTAAACAATATTATTATGTAATAATATACAGAAAACTCATATCAAATACAAATAATAAAGTTTAATATACTTACCGCAAATACATGCCTGACAAATTAGTCACGCGAGTGCTCGCGCGTTCTACTATTGTAGATATTTAGTTTTACAGCCTGATTTCTCACACATGGACTTGCGTTGGAAACTGTGCATTCACCAGTTGTGTTCACCAGCTACTAGTGAAAGAATACTGTGAATATGTTCATTGACAATCTTCAATTTTACGTTGAAATTATCGAAAATGCATATATTATGTTTTTCAATAGTATAACGCGCGGGCGTAACACTCCGTTGGGTGTTAAGCGCTGAACCTTTTATATTAACATACAAATTTAACTTTCTTGCCCAATTCGGCAAAAAATAGGCGTGATATTAGTAAAACGTTATTTCTTTTTTTTTCAGATATAACATTTAAATAAAGATCTACAAGCAAAACCAGATTTTTTACAATAGTCAAAATGCTAAATGCTAAATATCATAGCTTTGCAAATGACGCCCCAATTGGCTCGGATTCCGAAGATGAAGAACCTATAGTAAATGGGTTGTTTAGTGACACTGATAATGCTGATGATGAAACATCAGAAACTGAATATGAAAATCTTGTCTATAACGTAGATGCATTTATAAATCCCGTTTTCGATGTAGATGATCTAGATTTAGATGGGGAAAATACAGATGACGAATCAATTAATGGCGAAGACGATCCCTTCGCAGATAATGACCGAGACCAAAGTGACAGTGATTCACAAAGCGAATCAAGCGACGGGTATCAGGAAGACCAACAGGAATTAGAAGAACCCAATAATACGGAAGAATCATCAAACAATAGGAACGAAAATTCCAACAATGGCCAACCAGATCCTTCAATAAATCCTGGAAATGAAGATCACAGATCTGGCCCTCCAAGGTACAGCAGAAATTCAACAATGCCCAACCAGGCACATCCAGAAACATCTGAAGAGTCCAACAATGCCCAACCAGGCATATCCAGAAACATTGAACACCCAAATTCGACGTTCATGTCAAACAACTCAATGGACCCCAACAATGCAGAACGGGACACATACAATAATCCTGTAAGCGAAGATGCCGACTACGACAACCTTGGAAAATTTAGCAGTACTACAAACCAAGATTCTTACTCCCAACAAAGTGTGTCAAGGAACTCAAACAATGATAAGGCCAAACAAGGCGCATTAAGTAACTCGCGAAATGAAAATTCTATGAATGACAATCAAGATGCACCAAGCAACCAAATAAGTAAAGTAAGTATTTTACATAAAAATTACACAACGTGTCATTTAAAGGAACTCGTATCTGGGCCAAGAGAAGGATGTACAAATATAGCACTTGATACGTCTTCTTCCTTTGCCTCTTGTAGTAATAGCTGTAGATCACCACAGTCGGTTCATGACGAGGACAACGCCTGTTCCCAAACACATCTCCCTTCCAACAACAACGATCAAAATAACGCTAGTAATACAACCTCACCTACACTCTATGGCGTTTATGGCACTCCAGGCCGCGCAAACTTCGAAACTAGGGAATCAATCAGCAACTTCCCCTCAGGAACTTACGACGACTCGCCTTTGCCTTGTGTGGAAGTCTTACGTACCTTTGACGACGCAACGGTGCAATTACCTATCGGGCGGGCGTCACTTAATTCTACTTATCTACCGCCCCACTTACAAACACTGACAAACTACAGCACCTCACACAACGTCTATGGCTTAATAACCGCATTACAACGACGAGACCAACTGTTATCTAGAAATGGCATGACGAGACCATCAGTTCAATCTCTTTCGTATGGTTCAATAAACATACATCGTTACCATGCTCCAAACTCAAATAACAGCAACGCTAGAACCCTGCCCTCCTCTGGTTACCCTGATCCTGAGGTGTCAAGCTCTGGCGCTCTAGGTGCGTTCGGTAATTTAGACTCATCATCGCCTGGCTTCGCTGCTCCGGATCTACCATGGTGTGTCTTTTATTCACCATGTAATGGTAATTTTTCTGGTTCTACAGCCTTAAACAATTATAATCGTGGTAGACACGCTGACCAAGGAACATTTCAATATCCTGCCCCTGATTTTTATAGCAATCGCGCCCAAAGACATTTAATCTACTTCCCAGCAGGTTCAAATGGTTTGTTGAATTACCAGGAACCTTTTAATTTTTTAATGTTTCTTAGACACGCCATCCCGGCTAGGTACCTAAATTTATATGGCAGTGGCAGAAACTTGTCTGATTGTTTAATACATATCTCTCCGACTCACACCTGCCCATCTAATACTAACCACGTCTCAGGTTATGAATTAGATTCACATATGATATTTAATATTCCTGGCACCCCGGTAACTAGTTATGGTCGGGATCAGACAATGTCCCGCTTCATAATTCCAAGAGAGCAACACATTCCCTCAATTACACTGTATCCAGACGCCATGCTACTGGATCTACTACCTAATTGTGTAATAGAGCTTCCACTTGATGTAGACTTTTCTGACGTACAGAGATGGACGCAAGCTTTTTCTAGTTCAGGTCCCTCAACACATTCTGAGTCTGGCACCTCGGTAACTAGTTATGGTGGGGATCCGACAATGACCCGCTTCGTAATTTCAAGAGAGCAATACATTCCCGCAATTACACAGTATCCAAACGCCATTCCACCTGATGTAGGCTTATCTGACGAACAGAGATGGGGGCAAGCTTCTTCTAGTTCCGGTCCCACTACACAGTCTGAGTCCTTAAACGTTCCTTCACCACGAGCAAGAGGTCGTGGTCGTGGTCGCGGTAGTGGCCGTGGTCGCAGCCGCGGTCGTGGCCATGGTCGCAGCCGCGGCCGCGGTCGTGGACGCTATTTTAGTCGTACTCATAGTCGCTGCAATGGTCGAGGTCACAGCCGTGGTCAAAATCATGGCAATAGACACGGTAATTAGTCATTTTAACAATTTGGTCTCTCCATGCCACGTTGCCTCGGTTAGTCGCCTAGATTCGAATAGCTATACCGCAAACTGCAGAACATGTTGCCTGTAGTATATTATCTTACTATCGTGACAGAAACTTGTCTGATGCTTTAACGCAAATCTCTCCTACACCGCTCCATCTAATACCAACCACGGTCCCCAGAATCGTCTGGCTATTTTAATACATGGTAACTAGACGGATTAGGCAATGTCAAGCTTCTTAATTTCAGGTGGGCGATTAAACTATAATCTGAGTCATGGATGAGGCTGATACTATACCGGAGTTTCAACCTAAACCAAGTTTTTCTGGCGAGTAATGAGGGGGACAAACTTCTTCTTGTTCAGATCTCACTGTAAAATCTAGGTCCTTAAGCAATCCTAAACGACGAGAACGAGATCATGATCATAGTCGCGGATATAAACATGGTAAATACTTAATGTCTATGTTATTAGGTATTAATATAGTTTTTACTCTTTATTCAAAAGAAAACGTAATTTATACGACGTGAAACAGCATTTGCGCAAGACCTGAAAGTAGTTTGTTCAGAATCGATTTCGGCTGTTATTTTTGTATGTTAAGTTTTTACGAAAATATGTATGTGTATTATTTAAATAAAATTAGGAACACCGATTCCTTGTAAACTAATAAAATATTTTACTCAAGGAAATTTTAGCCTTACGTAAGGGTAATAAAGTCTATTTATATACACACTTGCAAAAAACAATGAATTTAGCATTTGAGATATTTCGCGTTTAATAAAATAGTTCATTTAAAGAAAGATCCTTATTTCAAAGCAATAAGGTTTTTACAAGAACAACCGAATTTGTAGCTCGGAATTACCTAATCTACACAACTTAAACAAACCAACGTATTTAATCAAAGACAATTTAGAACTTATCTCAAAGCTTTAATTTAATTTCTTAAATGCATGACCGATCTTTTTATTTGAAGAGGAAATAAAGAAAGTCGGAATAGTTTTGCGCGACTATAGACAATATTCGTTACACTTGATAAGTATAACAGATTTTACGTAACCATGACCATTACTTGACCATTAATTTGATACAGTTTTGATTTTTTAGTTAGAATGTGAATACGTTTTTATTTAAAACTAGCTCACCCACCACAACTTCGTTCGCGTGGTATCCTACCCCTACCCAACCGATACCCCTATTCTACCGATACCCCCACCTCTACACTACTGATACCGTTACCATACCTTACTCTACCCCTACCCTACCCTACCCAAACCCTACACTACCCCTACCCCATACCCTACCCTACCCCTACACATACCCTAACCCTACCCCTACCCCTACCCCTCTACCCTACCTCTACCCGTACCATTACCCCTACCCCTACCCTACCCTGGCATGTTCTACCAGTCTACCTTACCTTATATAGTGGTTTCTTGTGATCTGTATCCGAAGATTAAAATATTTGGTTCCAGTACGTAGTACAAGTCGGCTAGACAGCTGCGCGTATTTGCGCTATGCGTGTGTGCGTAGATATAGACTAGTATGCTCAAACGTTTTGCGTTTAGTCAACTCTAACTAAATATAATTTTAGATGTTATTTTAGTCTTATTGTTTTATATGCTGATTGGAATGTATGAGGTCTTGCGCTCATTCCGTTACACGTTGTATAAAAAATGGTAAATACCATTTTTACGTTTTTTTTTCAAAGGATAACGCGAGAACAGTTTCTCGACTGCCAAATGGCAAATAGTGTTCGTGTAAGACTCGTAAAGAGAAGTCTTGAAACTTCAGGCAATCGTCTCACTTAAAGACATTCTCGCTGGTTCGTTATCAAATTAAAAACGAGCTTATGAACCTAGTTATAGTTGCCAGAGGCAATTTGTATGTCACTATGAAATTATGTCAAATAATTCTACTTCATTGTAATTATCTTCCGCCTTACCGCGAATTAAATGTGATACATTATTAAAAATTTCAAGTACATACGCCTCCATTGATTGGGATCTTCCTGTACTGATCGGGCTTAGAAACATATAATTATACCATAACAAAGGGTTACCGGTTGATGCAGGCGGATGTACTACACTATTGTGATGTTTAGAATTAATGCGAAGAAATCAACAAAAAAAAAATGCGAATGATTGTATCGCTTCATAATTTGTGTATTGCACATGCAGGGCCCGATCTAACTATTTAGCCATTCCGGGAATTACGGCATTCCATTCCGGCATATTCGCCGCCATTTACACTAACACCATAATAAGTCATGAGCTTGCTAATATTTGAAAAATGAGATGATATTTATATAATTATGTGATATTGTTTTAATTGTATAATATTTACCTTAGTCTACTACGGTTTCTGAACAAGTTTACAAAAATTCATGAGAGTATGTTGGATTTCGTGCAACCGCCCGACACTCTCAATTTTGCCGTCCCTCATTTTTGCCGCTCTGGGCATTTGATCTACCGGCCCCCCCTTAGATCGGGCCTTGCCGCACATGTCTTAGTTTTATAATGCTGTAGACATAAATATCCCATCCGAAAATTTGTAGGTACGATACTTAATAGTTCGGAAGGTGCTTCTGGATTTTTAAGAGGAATTTTGTAATGAACTAGCTTATTTAGATTAGCAACATGTTCATTGCAAAAAAATCGCCGATCCACCTTAAGCTAGCGTACTAATAAATGCTCGGGTCTTTTTGTATGGGAAAAGGCCTATTTTTCAGCAATGTGACAATAACAGGCTGGTTTTATATTTTTTTTAGCATTACATGTTTATGTATAATAACTTTCAATTCCTCTGATTATATGCTCCAAATATTTTGGATTGGAGATAAACTTTTCGAAACGGTATAAAATTAATTCTTAGTTTTCATTCTAACTTTCTGTGATGTAACTTTCGATTCGTCCACTACTTGAGTAGCTCATCTCGTATGTATAAAACCAACCTATTATTACTTTAATGTTTTGTTGGTATGAATTGTAGAAAATACATGTGAATTGAAAACCACTTAAACTATTTTTTAAGTCGGTTAATAAGAGCGTTAAAAAGTAGCTATTTTAAAAACCATGATGTATTTATAATTTGAGTTGATAATACTACTTTGATGTTTAGAAATGTGCGATAAATTAACTTCTTAACTTATGTAGTTTTTAATAAGTATTAGATATTAATAAATTATTATTACATAGATTGGTAACGTGCATAAAATAGTGAGATAAGATCTCCGGAAATGGGATTATAAAGATAGGATTTTCGTGTGAAGGATATATTGATAGGATGAATGTAAGATGCGATGTCGGCCTAGAGAATGATTATTCTTTAAGTTATTAGAACTTAATTAGAAAAGGAGACTTGTGACTGCTTGAGTGCAACTCAAACCAAACCGCCATGGGTTTGCGTTTGGGTTAGCTGGCTAGCTGGACCCGGACCGGACGTATTTGTCTCGGCTTGGGTAATGATTAGAATTTTAAAAAAGAGACTTGATATTGCTAAGGTTTTTTCACCGTTACCAATCTATTTAAGGTTTTTATCGTACTTGTGGAATTCCAATGCGAATTTAACTATTTCCTAATTACAATTGTCTACAAATTTTTGTGAATGTGTTTAACAATATACATTACTGTATTCAACGTCTGACTATTGTTTTATTGTAACCGCAACTGTTGCTCGCAACTTCATCCCTATGTAGCCTTCAGAAGCGTGTCTGACAGAAAATGTCATACTCGCATCGAGGTTTTAATCAAAGGTCGGAATGAGTAGAGTATATTCACCAAAATTTCGAGAAAATAAGTAAAATACAAGTTGATAATACCTCCTCTAAAATCCCGGAATCGTAAACATAAAGATTAAAACCTGGGATTATAAAAACATGAACTGGAATTTGAGTGAAGTTACAAATTATCTATTTGAAGAATATTAATCATATTTTTAGGGTTTCGTACTAAAATTTTATTAGTTTCAAATGTTTTGTTTTAATTAGGTAAATAAGACTAAATTGATTTTCTTTACGTGGAGTTAAAATCTTTAATTTAACGATTTTACTAAGGAAGTCTAAAACATAGGATACTTAAGTATAATAATTTAAGTTCTAATGTATTCGAAGCACAGTAAGTAATTTGCAATTTCTTAAATCTCGAGATTTGATCGTCACGTTTATAATTTCGATATTTTATAGGAGGTATTATCAACTATAAGTAACTTACTTCTTCGAACTTTAGGTAAATATATGCTCGTCCATCTATACCTACTTTTACCTCTGGTTAATAGTTCAATATTCTGTCAAAGTCTGTCCAATCATTTTTCAAAATACCACCTTCAGTGGTACGAGCTGTGCGTCAATACTAGCGTGAATTTCGTCGAGATAAATCACTTCAAGAGTCGAACACTGTCCTTTATTAAAAGTACAAGGATCTATCTGCAGCCATAAACTTAAAAGTAAGTATTTTCAGAGAACGGTAATGATGAGTAAGTATCGTCTTCAAATATTTTGCTTCGACGTGGCGATGGCAGGGTGAGCAGAGCGGTAGCTGAGTGGTTGCCGAGAGATGGGAGAACAAGACAACTGTTATCAATCAAACATTTATCGATATCAGATGGGCCAAGCACGAGTGTGTAATATAAACTTAATCTTTTTTATGACCCCCGACACAAACAAACCTCGATCAGACCGAAAGACGTTCACATACACTAATCAACTAGAAAATGGATTATCTTCAAACGGCTAAACAGATTATTTTGAATCATAGAATAATATAAGAATACTATCGATCAAGTCAGCATTCAAACAAAAAACAAAATCAAAATCAGTTCAGCCGTTTGGGAGCTAAGATGCTGCAGACCAGACACCACACACACGTTAAACTTGTAACACTTCTGTTTTGGTTGGGGGTTAAAAAGTATTCCATTTGAGTCGATTTTAGTATTTGTAATACAATAATTTAATATCATTTTAATTTGATTTAATACGATAACAATAATTATTATTATCTATTGATATTACTATATTGACTGCCTCGTCGGTCTTGGGTTCGATTCTCAGACCGGGAAAAGTAATATTGGGTTTTTCCATCAGAAATTTCTCAGCAGCAGGTCTCGGAGTCTGGATTTCTGGGTTGCCCGGTTGATGGCAATAGGCTCGCCCCTATTACATGAGACTTCAAAATACCTGGTGAAATGAGGGTGTACTAATGGGTACACCTCTGCCTAACGCCAAATCAGGGGTAAGGCCAAATTTTGAAACACATAGTTTAGGGAAGTATGACACAAATGAGAGAGGTCTGTGCTCAGCAGTGAGTAGAACAAGGCTAACAATGGTAATGATGAATCTTAAAGACCTATCAATAGCAGCTGAATCATAATAACTACGTAGGCCTAAACATTTCTGAACAACTTGTAACTAAAACATCATCCGCCTAGCCTTTTTTCCCACCTATGTTGGGGTCGGCATCCAGTCTAACCGGATGCAACTGAATAACTGCGCAACTGAATAAATGCAACTGAACCAATATTTTACATGGAGCGACTGTCTATCTGACCTCCACAACCCAGGAACTGGGTAATACGATAACCCTTGTTAAGATTGGTTAGGGCTTATGACTTCTGCCAAAAATCCACGTATGACAGCCGGACCAAAGAATTAACGTGCTTTCCGAGGCACAGATCGATGTCAGTGATGACTAAGATAAAAAATTAAATCGAAATCTCATCTCGGCAGCAATCTTAGTCAATTTCTTTTTCAAAGACTTATTTTTTCCGCTTTTTCATAATACCCTTTCACTATATAAACATGTACTGTTCGTCAATGAGGACTTCCATGGGATATCCTGGAAGTTCTCATCACGGATATGTAACTACCGAGCAATCTTCTTCCATTTACAATACAATAACAATTCAGTTATTGTTCTAAAAATCAAATAAAATTGCTATTACAATACGAGCGAGCACTGGTAAAAAAGTTGTTATCTTTGAATGTCAAGAACTTGTCAAGTACGTAGATATTGGGTACTTGACACCACGTAAATGGTCTAATTGAAATAAATGTTTTGATTTTAACTTTCACTTTGACTTTGACCGATCAACATATTTTTTTTGAGCTAGATTCCAACATAGATTTTATACGGCAATAATAAAAGACGTCACTTTTTCCAACCAAACCAACCAAATTTGGTGTTGGTTAATGGTGCCAAATATCCAATTAAACATTCTTGACAGATTGAGACCGAGATTAGAATGCAAACTTTCGTTCGAGTATCGAAAAATGCGTCTCTGATAATCACGAAATTAATAAAAGGAATCATCCACTTCAGGAAATATATATACTATGTTACCAGCAATTTGTATAATTCAAGTATTCTATACATTACCTAGGCAATGTATAAAATACCTGGGGCGTACAGGCAATGTATGAAACATTATGAATATTATTCTCTATTACATACTGTACCTAAGTAATGTTTACAATTCCTAGGGATTGTATAGAGTACCTGCTGGTCCACCGGCATTGTGTAAATAAATAGATTTTGGTCTTTAAGTTACTTTAAATCATAGGTTTTAGAAGCAAAACCTTAGAATTGGTATTAGCCAAGGAACTGTAACCAATTTGGCTGTTTAATGGTTAGTCACAATCCTACCTCTTTTTTTTTTGGTTCGGTTATAAAATAAATAATATATCATATATATTATTAGGTATTCTATACAATACCGAACGCGCAGTGGGCAATATGTATAAAAGAACAGGAAATTCCCTGTCAACGGAGCCGCGTTGTGCGGGGCTCCTATTTTTAGGTGGTTTAAAAAAATAACCACGAAGGGGTCTGAAAGACCCCGCCATCCCCTTCTAACCTAAACTGTCCGAGTTGGGGTGCCCAAAGTATTGATCTCGCTCCGCTTGCTTAGGATGAACCACATATTGATGACATATTTTCTATACAAAAGCTGTCAAACCGCCATATTTATCCCTCCATTAGAAGATTTTGATGATTGAAAAACTTGCCCTATGACATAGAAAGAATTTTAGACCCGAACCAAAAAATTAAAAGAGGTAAGATTGTGACTAACTATTCCACAGCCAAATTGGTTACAGTTCCTTGGCTAATACAAATTCTAAGATTAACTTCTAAAACCTATGATTTAAAGTAACTTAAAGACCAAAATCTATTTATTTACACATTGCCAGTGGACCAGCAAGTACTCTATACAATCCCTAGGAATTGTAAACATTACCTAGACAAAGTATGTAATAGAGAACAATATTCAAAATGTTTCATACTTTGCCTTTACGCCCCAGGTATTTTATACATTGCCTAGGTAATGCATATAATACCTGAATTATCAGATTGCCGGTAATATATTCAATAATAATTGGTCTAGGTTCTTGATGTCAGTTAAAAAATTGTCTGAAAAACAGAATAAAATAAATGTAAACACAGAAAACAGGAACAAACAAAGAATAAAAACAGAATAAAATAATTATATTTTTTTATTTAATTATTATTATTGATTTATTTAATTCTGTTTTTTTTTAGTATTTGTTGTTATAGCGGCAACACAAATACATCATCTGTGGAAATTTCAACTGTCTGATTATCACGGTTCATGAGATATAGCCCGGTAACAGTAACAGTGGAGTTTTAGAGAGAGAATCGCGGCGATGTTATCGTCGTGCCACGTATTTCGATAATCCATAATACTCTCTAAAGTTGGGTACTCATTAGCGAGCTGTAACCGTAACTTATGTGATACAGTAACGAGGTTCTAGTGTATACGCGAATGAGTACGTTGTAAACGTCGGCGTCGTCGGGTCGCTGCAAGCCGCACGCGTACCGCTCGCAGCAGGTTTGCGAACCACGTACACACTATGTTTTTTGGTTACAGTACATGCAACGGTTACAGTGTCTCACGGCGATGTCATCGCGGTGATGCGAAGTGTGGCAGTATTATACTTTGAGTAGGTGTAATAATTTTATTTTATTAGGTAAGTATGTCTTGATGAAAACCTCCTGTTTAATGGGGATGCAAACTTGCACCTTGTACCTACCTATAACTATTAAGATTTACGTTGGTGACCAAGATTCATTGCTCCCGCATATAATGGTAATAATAATGAAGTTAATTTATTGGTTATCAAAAGGAGCATCAAATATGAATGACCAATAAAGTTTATAAGGGATGGAGCTTACAGTATTTTACAGACTTCTGCCCGCGACTTTGTCTGCGTAGAAGTCAATTATATTTTTATTTCGCTCTAAAAGTATAACAGTAACTTAATCTATGAATTACAATTAATAAAGGTGTTTGATGGTTGTACAGTTCATGATATGATATTGATCTACCGACTTCCAAAACTAAATCAAGCTTGTATTTTGGGAGTTGGTGAAAAAGTTATTTATAGCAGAATACCTACCTACGTTTTACGTAACTCATTAAATTAGTTTCTCTTCTTCAACCTCAGAAACCCTGTTTTCATACTAGTGGAGATTCCTACATAAATGGTAGGTACCTACTGACAAGACGATTTAGCTTGAAATATAATAATACTTGTAATTAGACCAATTAATGAAGTAATAAAAAAACTATTAATTAACCCCCCGGTGTCGTGTTCACATTCTAGTGGTTATTGTGACTATCCAAACTGTAGAAAGACTTATCACATAGCCGTTAAACAAGCAGAGATACTGCCCATCATATTGCGTAATTTAGAGCAATTTTGCTTTTGCTGGAAAAGACTTCATTTTTTTTCTGGTTTTGAAAAATCTCTTTACAAACAATGTAACGCACGCATTGTACTTTCGGATGCATGTTACAGTATAGCGGTCATGGCAGTATTTGAAGTTTAGTTATAACATCTAAAACTGGTTTTTTTTAAAAAATATTGCCAGAAAGTTGGTACTGACCACCCAGATAGGTCTCTTACAAAGAAAAGTAGGAAGAACACGTAACTTTCGGGTATGTTAAGCGTATTTTTACACGACTACGGCAAAGCCAAAAGGAGGGCATGATATGGAGGGAGGGTTATGATTTTGACCGGTATGTATGTATGTTTGTTTGTTCCCTCATAACTTCTAAACTACTTATCATTACATGACAAATGAGGTGTCGTTAGAAGCGTCTCAGTTGTCCGCTGGTTATAAAGTAGGTGACGTTTCACCAAATCCAATATGGCGCCTTCTAGAGGTCTATGAAGACGTTACCGAAAAAAAAATATTTTCGCACAGTATCGACATGGGTATCAAATTAAAGGGCTTGATGAGCATATTTGAAATATATATACATTATATAGCTTTTACTAGCTACTTTGCCTGTATTTGACAGTGTCAACTTGGGTATCAAATGGTCATGGTAACCCTGACAGAAACAAGATTTTTTTTTGTTCCGGCTTGGAGAAACCTGCTTGTCGAGTTGTATGGTAGCGGCAAGCGCGCTGACTGCCCGGCGTTGGCTTTTTCATATTGACATTATGAAATATTTTATACTTCACGATTGAATGCTCTAATTTGAATGACAAATAAATTGCTGGTTTGGAGCGGTGCCGTTGCGGCACGTGTTCCCTTCCCACACTTACGCTGGGAAATCCGGAAACGTGCGCTCCCCGACTGTGACCAGTGTCTGAGTGAAATATAGCAATCGAGGTTTTCAGTTATTATTCCTAAAAAGCGTCACGTAATGCAGGGCAGTCATCGTACCTATGTTTGCTTTAATCTTTTTTCTTTCTTACAACAAGATTATAATAATTATTATGTATTAAATGAGTAAAGGAAAAAAAAAAGAAAAAATTATGTCTATTATTACCCCTGCTTTTATTCGAAAAGGCTTCTTTGTGAACAGAGAAGACATGGGCATTAATTTGAGGCTTAAAAATATATGTACAGACGTAATTATTGAAGACTTATAATGTTCTTATGTACTATAATACCAGCGTACCACTGCTCCGGACGGGTGCAAAATTCCGACATACATAGGTACATACACGACGCAAAACAAATATCAAAATACTTGAGACTATTGGGAAATCAATTTGAAGCTAAGAAAAATAATGTGTTTAAACAAGGTAGGTTTACTATTAGTACATACAATAAGAAAAATCTAAAAATTTACTGCCCTGTTTGTCTGGTGGACGCTAGCGCGATTGCTGAGCGTGGGGTCCTGGGTTCGATTCCCAGGTGGCGCAAAAAATATTATTGGGTTTTTCCATCAGAAATTTCTCAATAGCAACCCAGAGTATGGAAGTTGGTGGAGCCAACCGCCGCCATGCCATGGAGAGCACGTAAAGCCGATGGTCCTGATCCTGATCTCTCACCGGTCGTGTCGGATTGTCGTCCCATCAGACTATGTAAGTGAGAGAAGAGGGAGAGTACCTGTGTTACCTGTGTTGAGTAAAGTTTATCTTGGACATCACTGACATCGGTGAAGGAAAACATCGTGACCTGAACTTATACCAGCCTAGTACTGTCCCACTCAAACCATGTCAGAGGCCTTTGAGGCGGTTTAGAAACTCTGATACTAGGGTGTGTGGGGTCGTAAGACCTTACTGCCCACACAATAAAGAAAGAAGACCTGTGTTTGCGCACATACTCGTGCACTAAAATTTATATTCTTCGTACTTGGTTAGTCTCCATTGAGATTGACCGCCACTACCTAAATCTGTCTGGAGAATATAGTTACTTATTACTAAAAGATTTTTCAATCGAAACAAACACGAGAGAAAAAGTTTAACGAAAATCAGTTGTTTGAATTCTGTGATTTCATTTTATTGTGTTGTAAAATGGGAAAGATACTGAGAGCTACCTGTGCAATTTTCACCCACCCGATGGCATATTTGTCATGAGAACAGATACCTGGAACGTCAAAGGATTGCTAACGTTCAGCGTTTAGAAAGAATTCATACATGCTCTAGATATTAATTTAAAGAATAAATCAAAGATGCGACTTTTGAATAGTTAGAATTATTATGTAGATACTTTATTGAAGCGCAAAGTCGCTACAAATGAAAAGAATGGAAGGAGGCCTTTACCCAGCAGTGGGATAGTACGAGTTAGTTATCTAAATTAATAAAAGCGAAAACGAAATATAGGAAACCGCTTGTCGTATAAAATCACACACAGTGCCAGCTGCAGGACCGCCGGCTTTTGCCACACGGCACGTGCCGCTGGCTTTTGCCGGGCGTATGTGCCGCCGGCATGTGCCGTAGAGAATAGTACAAAGCCGCAGAGCATAATTTCAGTTATTTTGTCCATAGCGAACTGTCCTTGCAAACCGCGCGGCCTTTCCGGCTACTCCTTTGCGCGGCAAAACGAGCGGCTTTATAAGTCACCGCGCACCGCGGCTTGGCAGGCACTGTGTGTTTGAGTCTTAAAGATGAAATTAGACAAGGAAGTAGATTATAGTTATAAGACGTCCGCTAAGAACGGATTTTCTAAAATTCACCCCCTAAGAGGATGAACGGAAGTCCGACATTTACGCGGACGAAGTCGCGGGCAAAAACTAGTAATAGATAATTACGCTTTAACATAAAAGATATGCCTTCAAAATGAGGCATGAGGTCTTGGGTTCGATTCCCAGGTCGGGCAAAGTGTTATTGGGTTTTTCCAACACGAATTTCCCAGTAGCAGTCTCGGAGTCTGGATTTGTGCCCGGTTGATGGCAATAGGCTCGCACCTATTATTACAGGCGGGGATTACAGGCGTGATGTTATATGCCTTCAAAAATCTGTGGGTGGCTTACTTTGTGTTTGTTATATTGTGTTACCACAATCTTACGGAAACTATTGTTCACTATGTGTTTTTTGAAAGCGGTTTTCTTTTTTGTGAAAACGTTCTTTATTTTCAGTTTTTAGTCCCTACTTCACAATCACCCAAAACCGTTATGAAACGGTAGCACTGAATATCTAAACTAAGAAAATGAGCGTTCCAGTATTCTCAGTGGAAATAGTAGGTATGTACCTATAATGTAGTAAAACAATGTCATGCAAAGCATTATTACTTATAGCAACTTCCACGTAGAAATCCGCAGATGAACCGATTGCCTGTTTTCCAATGGATTGGTATGTATTTAACAGTCCGTATCTTAAAAACTACTTAACTAATTTTTATGAAACTTGCCCTGCTCCCGAAATTGAAAGTAGAATTATAGTTATTCGATTACTAGTTCCTGGAAAATACGTTAATAAACATACATCCCACCAAACACATTTCATGTAAAATGTTGCCAAGACGACATCATAAGATTTACCCTGTGAAAAAGATATCAGATCTCATGTAGAGCCAAGCTTCTGAATCTACACGGCCTACCTCTGCCGACCCTAATTTCACAAATTCTACAAAATATGTAGAATTTGTGAAAGCGAAACGGCGAAGCCATACATTTTTACTTATATTATAAGTAAAAATGTATGGCTTTGCCGTTTCGCTACCGTCGTGAAGGTGATGCGAATATTTAGTTTCTGAAGTAAGTAACAAAACAGCCAAGCCATACGTACATGGAAAGTAGAATACAAGATGAAAGAAACGATAAGGATATATATGTCACCGGAAAATAACAAGATCCGTAAGTTTATCAATTTACTAGGAAGTTTATAAACTTTCGTAAGATTCTAAACGGGAGATAAATTGTAATATTTTACGTCCACATTTTCGTAAATTTATCAATTTCCGACGTCATACGGTAAATTTATAAACTAACGAATATCTATTCGTAAGATTTTATATGGTTCGACCAATCACAGAAACTCTTTTAAATATACGATCTTTGAAATACGTAAAATAACACACTGCTCTCTGATTGGTCAATGTTCATAGTGGCAATGCTTTTGGGTGTCCGCAGCTTGTAGGTCACTCATTATGGGTACTGCTAGATAATCTTAACAAAATAAAGCTATTTTTCACAGTTGCAACACAGTTCAACATTGAAAACTAATAAAAACGCACGAGCAAACCGGTTTGTTTATGTTCCGTGGCCAGCAATGGCGGCCGCGAGGAAGGAGAAGTGACACGTGACAGCCAACCAATCAGATCGCGCGTAGCGTTTGGTTACTGCTTACTTATTATTTTACGAGTGAGTTCAGTAAGTTTATCAATTTACTAAAATGTGGACGTAAAATATTACAATTTATCTCCCGTTTAGAATCTTACGAAAGTTTATAAACTTCCTAGTAAATTGATAAACTTACGGATCTTGTTATTTTCCGGTGACATATAGACAAAACACAAAAACTAAAAAAAAAAACAGAATAGTTGTAGTTAGTCATTGAGGAGAAGCAATTGGCTGAATGGAAATGGTAAATTGAAAACTAATGATACTAAATATTTGACTTTTATTATTCCAATTGAAATATTTGACTACATAAAAATTGGTACAAGTACAAGTTGGTAAATAATTTATTGTTTTAACGTTTAACGTTTTCACTTGCCAAACATTAGATTTGTTTTACAATACCTCTATTTTTATATAAATTTAAATATCTCTTACTAACTCCCACTTTAAAAAGTACTGTAACCAAATAAAAAAACGTCTTTCCATAATAACAGTCCACAAATACACCCCTCGGCAAGTTCCCGGAATACTTACACAAACAGAAACCCGTCAAGTGTTTTTCATGAAACATCGGAAAGCAAAATTGTTACAATTAAGTTACCCATTGTCTTAGTCACGTTGCTTGAGGAGACTGTCCCTTGTTGCGACACAGGCGGGCGTCGCCGAGCACATGTAATTTTAAAGGGACAGTAAACATTTCCACAAAATTACCATTTTGTTTTTAACCAATTTTATATGAAACAATCAACGTCATAGAAATCTCGCCCTTTGTTACAAAGAAACCTTCTAACATTTTCTGTTTATTTGTTAAAACCGTTTTTAAGAAAAACAATTACGTAGCAACTGTAGAAAGGTTAAAAAATAAATTATTGTCAATTACATTTTTATTTTTTTAAGTACGGTCGCACAAGCCCTTTGGTAAACAGGCAGCTAACTTGACATCTTAAAAAATGAACACAAAATAACAATGAATGGCAATGTAGCATAACGATAATTATTGTTTTAAATTAATGTTAAAAACTCCTACACTTTAAAGTATGTAACATGTCGTGTATTTAACTTTGTTTGTTTGAGCAATAAATAATTTATTATATAAACCAAATAGCTCGTTCGACCGTACCTACTAGTCTAAAAATAATCAAATTAACTGAGAAAGGAAAAATATACATTTCTACATTAGGAACACTAATTTTCTAAAAGATTAATTAAATTAAGCATTAAGAACGTTTAATAGTGACTATTTTACTTTTATATAGGTACGTATGTCTAATAAAACCAGCTTATTATAAGTGTCTCACTGCAGGGCAAAGCCTCTTCTTATATAGAGAAGACATGAGAATTAATCACCATGCTTGCTCAAGGCGGATTGGCTATTTCGGCCCTATATGAATTATAAATTCAGGTTTCCTCACATTTTCCTCCATTGATGTCAGCAATGCGCAAGATAAACTTAGAAAGTACATATAAATTGAAAAAAATACATTGGTACTTGCTCACCATGCTGGTTTTGGACCGGCAACCTCAGGCATAAGAAGCGGGCGACAATTGGGCTATCACAACAATGATAATTATGCCATTGCATCGTCTTAATAAAAACTTAAACTTACCTAGTAACTTTTATATTAATTTTTATACAGTTATTTATTTTAAACTGTATGCAACAAAAAAAGGACAAAGGTGGACTTAATGCCTTAGGTATTTTCTACCAGTCAAGAAAAGGTGATAAAGAGATAACATGGCAGGTGCAAATAATTTAAAAATCATCGAAAATAATTATCTAAATAAATACATGAAAGCATGATTTAAAAATAATATTATTATTTGGTTTTCTTTTATTTTGTGACTGTACTACCCGAGAGTCGACGAGGAGGTAAAACAAAAGACAGAGCACCATCGGGTCTTCGTTGCGAAGCCGAGAAAACTTCAACTTCGACAAAGGGGTAATAATTATCCCTTTGAAGTCAGAGTTGGTGGTCACGTTGGGTATTGTTTAACCCTAAGCACAGCTAAAATACTAGCTGTATCCCGCGGTTTCACCCGCGATACGTAAGGCTTTTTGTTTCTACTTCGCTCGAATGAGTCGTAGCGTGCTGTTATGTTACCTACAACCCATAAACGGGCTATAAGTATAACGCCAGTGTATTTTTCCAAATCGGACTAATAGTTTCTGATATTACCGCTTCAAAATAATGAGCAATGGTGTCGTGATAGCCCAGTGGTCAAGTCACCGGTCTCTCATGGATGAGGTTATGGATTCAAATGCGGGCAAGTACCGATGTGACTTTTTTTTATTTCACGTGTACTTTCTAAAGTTTATCTTGGACACTATTGGCATCGGTAACGGAAAACACAGACACCTAAAAATAACTATAGATACTATACTTATTTACAAAAATATAAATAACTAGGCCTCTTCCTCTCTCCTAAATTTTTGCTGTGCCCGACAGGGTCCATATTGATCTTTTACTTTATTATAAATGTATGTTATAGGTTTATATGGAATGCAATAAAAAATCGAGTATTGAGTAAAACATCGTGAGGAAACCTGGACTTACAACAGCCATTACTGTTCCACTCAAACCATGTCAGTGGCCCTCGAGGCAGTTTAAAAATTCTGACACTAGGGTGTGTCAGAATTTTTAAAGTCACAAGACCTAACTGCCCACACGAAAAAGAAGAAAATAATCAAACAAACTCTTCAGCTATAATAGTACTTACAACTTTCATTTACGAAAGCGATCGCTGCTTCTAAAAATTCTGGTGAAAATGGGAGGACGTCATATAAATAACATAGCATTTTTTGGAATGAAGAAGGAGTCTACTGGCAGTAATCGTCGCGTAATAAAAACGCGTCATGCCTGCTCCAGGTGACCTTCCCTCGTTTTCTGCCTCTTTTTATCGTAATTGCGTGAGACCATTGAGATTCGAAGAGCAAGCATTGTGCGCGGCCAGCTTATACATATTTAACCTCAATTCTAAACACGAGTAAATTGTATTTGAACTTATTATTTATTTTCATTCATACAGGATTTATATTGTATAGTTATTGGAATTTTATAACTTCGTTACAAATTCTGGTCAATTTTAATGACAACATCGACAATGTAGCCATAACGTGCCATTTAATAATCTTAATTTAGTGATATCTAAGGTAGACTGGTAGAAAATGCCCAATGCATTAAATCCGCTTTTGTACAATGATTTTTTTTTACATGTGCATAGTTTTTCTACAAATAAATAAATATTACTTATGGAGAAAAATAATACTAGGTTGAATAACTGTAAACCCTTTTGCAATTCAAAATTTGTACAACAATTGTAATGTGCTCTATTTTATGTTTATTTAAATAAAAGTAAAATGGAATTGCGAGATCTGCTATTGTAAATTAAAAGACAATGTGTTTAAGCATCGATTCAATAATTGGTCACCTTTATATACCTTTCAAAGTATGTCCAATGACAAAGATATATTCAAACATTTTTTCATCCTTCATCCTTCATTACAATAAAATAGGGACGAGACAGGATTACAGTATTCGGTGAAAAACAAATTTTCTGTCTCCGATTTTCTATTCACAAAATTTTTCTTTACCAACAAAATATATTATGCAATACCATACGGGTTGTATTTCATAAAACGGGTAGATGTTAATAAAGGTCATGTCTATAAATATAAATATCAATTGTCGTGTGTTCGTCTCGCAAAAGCTCGACAATGGTTCGACCGATTTGATTTATTTTTTGGTTCGTTCGACTCGGTACTGAGGTGGTTCAGGAAAACTAGAGTTAGGGAACAAGGTGAAAAAATAAGGTGGTAAGAGTTTCACCGGATCTTGTTATCTATCATATAATAATATCCTATTTCCAACTCCTACTGCGATTTCTCGTTAATTAAAAGACTAGCAACTTCGCTTGCGTCAAAGTTATTATACCTAATTATTATCTCACGGGAATCGTACTTTTTTTTTTCAGGACAAAAATAACCTATGTGCTATTCCAAATTAGGTATAACTTATCTCTTTGCCAAACATCCAGATCCGTTCTGCTGTTCTGGCTTGATTGTGTAACAAAAAATCACCCATTCAAACTTTGGCGTTTATAATACTCGTTGTTGTAAGGTGAGCATGACTTACTTTAAAGTAAGCAGGACACGCGGGCATTTATAGCATGTAAAATAAATTAAAAACTCATATAGGTGGAAAAATATGCGACAGATATAGAAAAGTACGTCAACAGTTATAAATGAACCGCTATGTCAAATAAATCACGCTTCTATGATAGATAATCCCATTACAAGTCAATTTATGGTTAAAGAAATTTAGTTCTCAATAAGAAATTACACTGATTTCATTTGAGAACATTTTGTAATTTTAATACACTTACATTTTGCCATACAAACTAATTAGACTAAATTTATAATTAAACAAAATTAAATCTAACAAAAACAATAATTAAAGAAAATAAAGTTCTTTCAAGGAAAGTGGATAAACCAATCGGAGGAAATTGGTTTATCCACTTTCCTCGAGACATTAAGTTGTTTAGGAGGCAAGCACAGAACGACAAACGTATTAAATTGCTCGCATTCCCTTTTTGTCAAAAATTAAAAAAAGCCGTTATTTTACCGATTTTTGTATAAAATTGGAAAATAAAACAGGCCCTATTTTTGTACAAAATACAAAAACAATTCTGAGATATTTTGTTTCGACATTAAATATTTACTAGAATTACAAACAGGCGAGCAGCTCTCACCTTTGCCATTCATGAGAAAATATTATATTTACTTACAGCAACCTTTAATATTAGTTTTTGACATTAAATCTATTCCAATACTAGCTACTGCACGCGACTTCGTACGCGTGGTTTGAATAAAAAGTCTATCTAATCTTGTTTCTCCATACAAACTTAAGACCCCCGTTTCATCCTCTCAGGGGGTGAATCTGTTCAGTGCTTTATGCTGTGTGTTGATGGATCAGTCAATTTTTATATAATTAAGTATAAAGAGGTAAAGTTTATTGGGCTTTTTTGTCCATCGTCTATTAGACAGAGAAAGAGAGATGCCTCTGAAATATTTCACTGATGGAACGCTGCACTATTGCTGGGTGTTTACTTTTATGCAGTCAATTTCGCGAACAAAAGTTAGTAGTAAATGGAGCTATACTATAATTATGGTTTAAGCGATGTTATTCAAAATAATATGATTTTAGCGATTGATTAAAGTAAACAAATGATGTATTATTTTTCTTTAAATAAAAAATATAATTTATTTTATACACGTACTAATTTTATTTATCTGTTATCCAGTACTGTACATAAAAATACTTACGAGGTACACAATTCGTGATAGTTTTTATGACGAACTGAGAATATGACGTAATGCGTCTAAGACAAACCGCGTAAAATAATATCGAAACCCGGATCATGATGTACTGCGTGCGTGACGAATAATGTTTGAAAAATGCAGCGTGTATCCCAATATGTTATATGCCAAAATATATTTTAATTTTTAACGAAAATCTCTCAACGTTTTTTATAAATTGTATAATCATCGATTAAAAATTAAAAATATTATAATAACTTGCATGCTCACTCTAAGACTTAAAGAAAATGTTTATAAATAATAAATCTTGGTTGAAAAACTAAAACTTTTGAAATGTTAGCAATCTTGATTCCTGATGACATTTCAAAAAGCAACAAATCAGTGTGACCATTAATAATATTAATAATATATTTATTTATCAAGTAACGTGACTAATTCGAGTTAGTAACAATATTCCTTACCGCTATGTTAGTATTCCTATTCTAATTTCTTAACCTAAAGTCATGAATATACGTGAATCACTGCCACACGCTTATCAACGAGGTGGAGAGCTTGCAACAGCAACTCACGTATAGACAATCGAGTCTGCTCGCAACACAGCGCAGGATAAGGTTGAGGCTGCCCCGCACGCGGCGCACCAGGGAAGCGCATCGTTTTCCCTTAGTAATCACCAAAATCATGTTGAATTAATATAATTTTCTTAGCAACCGTTTCATTACTTCAAGACTATCCTAATTGTTGTATAGACAATTTAGAACAACCATCATATTTCCAAGCATCTTAAATATAAGCCTCTCATTATTTGTAATACGTCTTGATTTCAAAATTTGAATATCTCTCAAAACTAAGCTTCAACATTACAATCTCAAACACAAAATTCGCATTCATTGGCATGTACAATTCAATTTAACATGTATCCATACAAGAGCCAGACTCACAAGCGAGGGGAGAGTATCTAACAATATTTGCCCGGGCGAGCTCGGACGGCAAGTTAATTAATATAGTTATGTACGTCGTAGACCGGTAAACACAGATGCAGAAATTTGAATTACTACGCGCCTTGCTCTTGTATGTGTGATGCAATATTGATATTTGTGGGACAGTGATGCGTCAGAGGTCCTTTTCCCTCTCGCGGTGGGCTCTACATTTACGTATAAGCGAGCAGGCATGGTACACACCTCCCCTCAGATTGAGGGAGCCTGGATTTTATTCAAGTACAACCATAACTGATGTACATCACAGTACGCTTCGTAAAATCAATTGACGCATTGCAGATATTGTGAACTTTGGTGGGAGTCTGTATTTGTCCGGGGGCGTTTTTGCTCTCAACTCGGAATATTATTTATATGAAAACTATTGTACCATGGTTTTTAGACTTGGGACTAAAGAGTATAACTGTTTATTTTTACTGTTTTTCTTTCTTTTATTTGCTTAGCTTACCTGAACTTAGAGCATACCAAACTTTGAAGTAAAATTATTGACGTCGGATAGATTTGCATGTAAAAAATTACCAATACAGTGCAACCTCGATAAGAAACCTCAGAAGACCTCTAAAGCTGAAAAAATATTTGTTATACCAAGAAATTTGTTACGATAAGGTTTGTAATATAGACGTTAGGTTGGTCAAGATTTCCTTCCTTGTGTTTGGTCCTTGGAACTTTACATTTAATAGCAGTGACGAATTATGGAATGCACTCTCGCACTTCTTGGATGGGTACCGTACAACACCGAATGTTAATTTATTATAATATTGACCTACCTACAGAAGTAAATTATACTGTGTGATTGAACATATATATAAATATAGATATACGAGTAAAGAGCCTTTTAACAAAAGTTATTTTAAATAATGTTAACTAAGGCGATTAACACACGGCACCGCACGCCGCTGTGGTATGCGGTGAAGCGGTTTTTATGTCGCATTGGCCTCTATGAAATCCGCTGAAGCCTTGCAAAACAATACCTCACATAAACGATATATCTAATTTTCTAAAGTAGTAGTAGTAGACGTAGTAGTCAGTAGTAGAAAGCATTGCATTGTATTACGCGCGCATTCGCAATTTCAATTTCACGACAAGGTAAACAAAATTAAATCCTATGAGATTATTTAAATATTTTCATTATTTAAATTTTCACAAAATTGGAAAAAGAAACCCAAATCTGGACTCCCTGAAAACTGGTCAAAACCACGTTAAATCTATCCGCGCGATGAGACGCATAAACCGCATTACCGCTCGGCGCACAGCATAGAAATCCGCTTCACCGCCACCCCTAACCGCAGCGGCGCGCGGCGTGCGGTGCCGTGTGTTAATCGCCCAACTAACTCGTTAACTCTAGCTGGGTTCCTGGTCCATTAACCAGCAATTTACTTGTCATTCAAATTAGAGCATTAAATTGTGTGTAGTATAATATATTTAATAATGTCAATATGAAAAAGCCAACGGCGCGGGCGGTCAGCGCGCTTGCCGCTATCATACATCTCGCCTCGCTCGCAATGATGACTCGCTAGCTCGCGGTCCGGTCGGCTGCATCGCGCTGTAAGGTCACAGACCGCGCGCCGGCCGCGAGGTGCTAGCGATCGGTCCGCTCGCTTTCAGCGCGGACTGCAAGTTTACAGCGCGCTGCAAGTGAGCGGTACGCGAGCTGTGCGTCGTGTGCATCGTGCGCCTCGCGGACGATGACGTGCATGTAGCATGCTGGCGGCCAGCCGTAGCCTAAATTTGAGGCGACGACGCCGTGCTGCTGCTGAGCAGTTGCGGTGCTGGGATAATGTGCCATGACTTTCAGGACTACAATGATAATTGTAAGGAGATAAATAAATAAATAAATGAAATTTGTCAAGAATAAGACAAAGTTTGACTCTTATAATTGTGTATTGTGTACAAAATAGGATATAAAACATTAACCTTATTACTAAACGCTCCAACCATATATTGGCCGACAGCGTCTTGTATGGTAATTACAATTTATGGGTCACAAAAGTAACGAATCTCTTTTTTATGTAGTCCACACTAAGAATTTGTCATATCATAAGGTCATTATATACACATGCAACTAGACCCATTACCACCTACTAGACCACCAGAGCTAACCCAGAGTAATATTATTATAGAAAAAGTTCATTCACGTAAGTACCTAGTCTAAAATCATCAAGTCAATGCGGACAAAGGTAAAAAGTAGCATAATACCCACCTTTATGCAATTACGATATTCAATTAAGCAATAATAAGGTAGTCGTCTGCCACGCATGTATCTTTCATAACTGGTGCGAGCGAGACAAAGCTAATCAATCGATAATAATGCAAGCCGAACAGCAACGAACACCAAGCGTCTATGGGGGCGCTGCTGTCGCCCTGTTATATATCAAATTATATTTTATTATGCTGGGTTTAGACGTATCCAGTTGCTGGCGCCAGTCTCACTACTGTAGTACTGGCATCATGTATGTACACATTTTTCTATGCCAGCTGGCGAGTCCATGTTACTTTTCGTGTCAGTAATTCCCGCCCGCGCCCTCCGTTTTCCCTGCGCCTACGCTTAGGATACCTCTAAATCCAATCGCTGACACATTTCTAAGAGTTACGGTTTCTTTCTTGAAATGATTGGAAAACTATGTGAAAAATATGTGTGTAAATTTTCAAATTCTTACAACTTGAGAACGATTTTCTAATCTATTTCATCAGTAATATCGAGCCACCCTTTTTATATCTCTTAACCATTTTCTAATCGTAGGTAAAATCCTTCTTTAAAATTGCTTCGTCTAAAACGTTAATCAGCTCTCTCCTAGAAATAAGCATAGAAATCTTTACTATGCATCTCTTTTTCAATAGCTGTCTTGAATTATTATTTTTTTTTTTATAAGTTTTCTTTTTAATCAACTTGCAATGTATGTAAGTATGTATTTTCAGGTGGCATCTTACAACTCCATTTTGAAGCAAATATCAACTACCGATTTTTCTGAAATTTTACACGCATATGTGTATCGTGTGACAATGCAATATTATGATGACATAAAGCTGATCGGATAATGGAACTGGAAGGTGGCCATAGGAACTCCGTTATGAAACGGCACAACCTCGTTAAATTTGGTGTCGTTTAACTCGTCTTAACGAGTACTTTGTCTCTAGATGGTTTCCAGGGTCTGATGATGGAGCTGGAAGGTGGTCATAGGATCTCCGTTATTAACCGACATACTTCCATCGAGTTTGGGCTCTTATGACAAGTACTTTGTCTCTAGATGGTGACCAGGGTCTGATGATGGAGCTGGAAGGTGGTCATAGGATCTCCGTAATTAACCGACATAATTCCATCGAGATTGGGCTCGTATGAATCGTTTTGACGAGTACTTTGTCTCTAGATGGTATGCAGGGTCTGATGATGGAGCTGGAAGGTGGCCATAGGAAGGAACTCTGAAGTAAACCCCATCGAGTTTGGGCTCATAAGATTCGTCTTGACAAGTACTTTGTCTCTAGATGGTAACCAGAGTCTGATGATGGAGATGGAAGGTGCCCATAGGAAGTCCGTAATAAAACGACACAATCCCATCAAGTCTGGGATCGTTTGATTCATCTTGACGAGTACTTTGGTTCTAAATGGTAACCAGGGTTTGATGATAAAACTGAAAGTTAGCCATAGGATCTCTGTAATAAAACTACGTAACGGCATCGAGTTTGGGCTTGTTTGATTCGTCTTGATGAGTACTTTGGTGATAGATAATATTCATATGCAACCCCATCAGATTTGGGAAATTAAGTTTAAGTGTTAAGATTATTATTTATTATTATTTTAATATTAGGTGCGTAAGTTCTTTAAATAATAACTAAAAAGGTTAAAAATAAATCAATAGTAAAAAAAACTTTTTTAAAAACAAGCTTTTATTTAAAGTTCTAAAGGAAAAGTTTATTTTAATCTTTTTAGCGAATTTAAATAAAAGCTTGTTTTTGAAAAAGTTTTTTTACTATTAATAATCTATTTAATCCCCGTTGCCGTAGTTTAATTTGTTTTTATTTTTGTTTTTTTAGAAATATTTCTGGCGAAATGTGGGTGTACTACTGGGTACACCTCTGCCTCACCCTTCGGGGATTACAGGCGTGATGTTATGTGTGTAATTTATACGTTTGGACATCACATGAAAAATTTCAAGAATTATTTGATCTGTATAAACCATACATTGCCAGTCCAGTACTGGCACGCGGCGGCTGGTGGGGGCATGCCTATGTATTGGTGCCAGCAACTAGATACGTGTAAATAAATCTACTTGAGGTACTAGATTTTGTCTATGATTTACTCTGCGTGGGGAAGTCAAAGTCAAAGTCAAATCTGTTGTTAGTTAACGTCTCTTGCCTACGAGTCAAATTTTATTTTAGGTCAAAAATGTTTTGTATTTTAATAAGTACTGTAATTAATAAAGATTCATTCAATATTGGGCCAGATTAGGTAATAAATTAATATTAATTGGGAGGAATATTTTTTTATTTTTTATTTTTTTTTAATATTTTAGTTAATAGTAATAATAATTAACAAATGAAGTATTTTGACTTGGCTCGCGAGGTTGTCGACATGTGGGATGTGAGTACAGCAATCACTGTGCCGATAGTCGTAACGGCCTATGGCATAATAGACAAGAGCCTCGACCAACACCTTAGGAGGCTCTCGTTGGGCGGCTGGATCAAGGGCTTGATTCAGAAAGCGGTACTCCCGGACATGGCGCGTATTGTTAGAAGATACCTTTCTCAGGAGCCCTGACCACCGGTAGCTTGGACCCTGTTCCCGATGCCGGTGGGATTTATGTGTATATTAATATTTAAAAATGTAATTATAGATGTATATAAAATAAATAAATGTGAATATTAATAAGTTTATTTACTGTTGTTACAATGGTTATAATTAGGTTAACATAATAATAATTATAAATCAAGTAACATTTGGCGGTCTGCATTTTTGTTAAACGTAGTTTTATTTATAGACACTTTCTTACGAACAAAACATATTAAAGGGTAAAGTTTTAGCCATTAGTGGTAGAAACACTAGGGCCATGTGGTCCGACCGCTCATCTTGTATCCGGAAAATCGGCAAGCGACTGGACGACTCTTCACGAGACTAGAGGACTGGCATTTTCTTGGGCCAAAGAATCAACATTGCCATACAACGTGGCAATGCTGCTAGCCTTCTTGCACCATTGATAGCGACGCGTACGAGTTTTTAATGCCATATGAGCTTCCTACTTTCTTTTCTATAAATAATACTTAGTAATACCAATTTTACCAAGGGATATCGTATTACCCAGTTACATGGGAGGTGGAGGTCAGATAGGCAGCCGCTCCATGTAAAATACTGGTATAAATTCAGCTGCATCCGGTTTGACTGGAAGCGGACCCCAACATAATTGGGAAAAGGCTAGGCAGATGATTATGATGACTTTGTAATAATTATATTACTATTTTAATATATTTTTTTAAACTATATTATTTGTAATTTTTTTAAAGAAAATAATGTGTAAAATATGATACAATAAAGAAAGTGGAAAATATTACTATTTATAAGTTTTGTGTTTAGGTTAATTATTGCCTAACAGAGTGGTAAAATAAATGAAATAAATTATAGGATTACAATTAAGGATACCTTTTACCTAAAAGATAGGTACCTAATGAATAATTACAAGAAACCACACTCTATTATTATACCCGAATTAGGGTATGTTTTGAAGGTATATCTTGTGTGTGTCGTTATTACCTACCAAACCCGACCACACCACCACGAGGAGATTTTGCTTCATAATATTTAAAATAACCGCAGTCTAGGTACTAGTTTAAGGCTTATGTGAGATCAACCCTCATTTTCATGAGATAATCATTGTAATACAATATTATAAAAACGTCCTCGTATCTGTCGTGATTTATAACCCTCGCAGTTAGCATGCAGCTGCAATCGTTTATCCGACTTAATGTGTTACACGGATCGTTTGTCCGACCTGAGGCAGACATGTCAAGCCATAATTACTACAAATGTTAACTTTATTGGAACAACGACTAGAATAGCAGATTTGCATTGACCAGAGCGAACTACCTAAGTTAAAAGCTTCCCGCTTTTGTAAAAGTGTTATTTTAGAACTATTCAGATTAACCAAATCTATAGCGAAGGAAATAAATAAACAAAACTACTAACGGGGTTGTGACCAAATGGCTCCGAGATCGATGTTCGTTTCGCCCATGAGACGAGGAGGAGCACAGCATCGGGGCTCCATCACCGCAAGCCAAACGCTTGACCTCTGCAGTTCTCGAATGCTGACGTACATCTCAAACATGAAATACTGCAACAAATCATAGTTATATTAATAAATTTGACTGGCCTGTTGGTCTAGTAGTTAGTGACCCTGACTGCTAGGACGGAGGTCGTGGGTTCGATTCCCACCCAGGACATATCTTTGTGTGTTGAGCACGATGATTTGTTCTGTGTCTGGGTGTACTTTATCCATAATATGTATGTATTTAGAAATATTTATTTATATTTATCAATTGTCTGGTTACCATAGTACAGACTCTGCCTAGTTTGGGATCAGATGGCGATGTGTTGGTTGTCCTAAGATATTATATTATTATTATTAATAATATATCTACTCTAGCAACATAGTAATAATAAATGTATACAAAGCAAAAGCAAAATAATAGTCTGAGACTTCAGTCTATAATTTTGTATTCCTTTGTTAGTATAAGTATAATTCTGCGTACAGACTAATGAGGGGTAACATGCAATGTGCAGGTGCACGAGTCCAACATATGCCTACTATCACACGGCGAAACCCTTTGTGTTCCATCGAAAACCCAATAAATTAATCACGAATCCTACGATGACAGTTTGTATAGGAATTAGTCATATTTCCAAAGGGAAATTCCCAATGGGGCACACGGTTTCCTGAATAATGTAATACCGAGAAAGTACATACAGACCAGTGGAGCATGACAAAAAAGATGGAAGCTTACACCTTTCTCAGCATTGAAAGTGGACGAGCCTGATGAAGATGATGAGTACCTAAGTTAGTTATTGGTGTCGATACTAATGAGCACGAACTAAATTTAGACTGTTTCTTTCTTTTTCTGTCCAATAAAACAAGAAAGGGACAGCTGTAAATAAGAGCTGTCAAATTTAATCAATCTGACACATTCATACAATTTATAGTTGACATCATAAAACGTAAAGAAAACTTTGGAGAGGTTTAAGGAGAAACTAATTTGACATAATTATCTAACTTAGTTTGTAAGTGTCACCGTCCTTCTCTTTAGCTATATGTCAGTAAGAGATGCCATTTTTTCTAAATTTAGTCTAGTTTGTGAACAAAGTAGCAAATTGGAATCATTAAATAATAAATTGAGTTTGATATAAGAATACGCACTATTTTTCGTATACAGAATGATTGGTAATTCGACACATTACTTGACTTTGAGTCATAGCACTCCTCAAGTTTATCAAAAACGAAAGAAATAATAATATATAAAATGATAAGCCTATTCAATCTTGGACGCAAACCTTTAAAATTTTGCGACAGCTTTTGAACGAATTAATGTTCTGAAAATTAATTAATTATGTACCTATACATTACAAAATCAACCCAGTATTGACCTTAGGTCAAATTTGATGGAAATAAATTCTAGTTTATCCCCTTTCAATGAATGTGTAATACAAATTACCCTGCATAGGGTTTTCTATTGTGAGGGCAACGCTTGAAAAGACGAAAATAATTTTACTTGTTTGCTGTGCCCTTTCAAAATCATTAGGCGTTTCTAAGAACCAAGTGCATGTGTCATCCGACATATCACGCGATGCAGACCCCTGCACTGTAAGTCTTGATTTGACATTTCCACGACTATAATAATTACGTACACGATGCCTGTTTGAAATGATACCTATCCAATATCAAACCCTCACACTTAATAAGAGCGTTTACTGCACGGTGTACTTACCATACAAACGTAAATGCAAGTCCTTTAAATGAAACTTCGTACGCATAAGCATTATACATAACTAGGTCTAAAAATGGATAAGTTAAAATCGTCGAATTTAGCCGTAACACTCTGATAACTTTTTAGACCTATGTATCGGATCATATTTATGTGTAGGAAGTTTCATTTTAATCGGTTTTTTCTTTTCGAAAAACAAAGAAAGTTTGTATGAAATGTCGTACGGTGAAGTTGACCGTAGGAGAGGGAAGTACATCCAAAATGACATATGGAGACAAAATGACACACTGGGCTTTTTATGAAATTGGCGTTTTTCAAATGCTGCAGTTGTTTTAGTATCACGTAACGTAGGCCACGTCGTCAAACCTGTCAAACTTTTAGCGCCATTGGCGCTGTCATGCCGGTGTGATTGATACAAACATGTTTGGTGCGCGAAAAAGTCTTTTGTTTTGACGGATTTCGTCATGTTTTTGGTGAGTTTTAGTTACTTCCTATTACATATATTTATTTAATGCAAGTAGTATTATACTGTAATAATTAAAAGTTTTAATATAAATATCTCTTGTGTAAAGAAATTATGACTTTCTTATTGTTTTGATAACCTGTGGGGCAAAATGACGTACCTACATAATATATTCGGGGTAAAACGACATACTATATGTATCATTTCGTCCATCCGTGGGCCTCATTCATAGCAACTAAAATATATATTTTCATTCTGCTTAGTTATGATGCCGCATGACATGACATGATATGCGAAGACTAATTTATGTTGAGGAGTCAGATGTAAAGGATTTTCCAGCTGCGTCGTAGGGTGACAGCACAGTCATGCATTTACTGTAACGTTCTCTTTTCCCGTTTTAAACCCGGCGAGGGCTAGCTACTACGGTGCAACAATTGTACACTTTGGGGGCATACATCACATGCTGATGTACCCAAGAAGATCAAAAACTGCGTCTCTGAATTATGTATTTCATAAATTGCGTGTTCTTAATGTATGTCATTTTATCCATACTCTAAGGACAAAATGAATTTCCTTAAGGATTACGATTCCATTTTATTATATATTTTTCATGGTTCCTATTCAATTATGTAGTGTCGTGATGGAAGGTTAAGGCGCCCACCTTTCATACATGAGGTTGCGGGTTCAAATCTGGGCAAGTAACAATGTGACTTTTTCAATTCATATGTACTTTCTAAAGTTTATCTTGGACACCACTGGCATCGGTGAAGGGAAACATCGTGAGGAAACCTGAACTTACTGTTCCACTCAAACCATGTCAGAGGCCCTTGAGTCGGTTTAGAAACTCTGACACCAGGGTGTATGGTGTCGTAAGACCTTTCTGCCCACACGATAATGAAGGAAGGATTATGAGTTTGCAAACTAATGAACCAAAGATGATTAAAATCCAAGGCTGATTGTTACTATGATAAATAAAAACTATGATGTTAAAAAGATAACCGTTATATCATTTTAGACGTACTTCCCGTACCTACACTATGCTGCTGTGGCCAATGACCGTTGATAGGTATAAAACATTATTTCCGTGGAAAACGAGGAAACTAATGTGACCTTTAGGTACGTTTTAGTTTTGCAGCGACCGGTACTTAAGTCAAATCATTTATGGCAATTAGATCAGTAAATGGTACATTTTAACGTCATTTACATGATAGAAAAAACAATAACATTGAATCTAGTTGCCCCTTCTAAAAGAGAGTTTTGTATGGACAAGAATGGACAAGAAACTCCATACATAGATACCTACTATAAAAAAAAAACAAATCTGTACATTTAAAGCTGTGTATATAAAGGTACCTACATTACGAATGTAAAGATGAAGTACCTAAAATAAAAATAATTTAAGTTACTGCAACACGTACCTACCTACAAATCAAGTCTTTTATATTTTAATACTTTTTTCTGAAATAACTATTAAAAATATGTGGTAGTCCAGGTGACTCTTGTCAGACCAGAATAAATGTATTTTGCGAGTTGTCGTTACAAGCGACATCTATCTTTAAACGGCATTAACTATTAATTTCATTTCTTGTTGCTGCCGCTACGTGTAGCTGTCGGACAGCGCTTTCCTTATCAGCCAACAAAGTTCCAGCGCAAAATAAAGGATGGCGCTACAGAAAATGTAAAAAAAGGGAATACATAATATAACATCAAAGGCACAGATTCTTTTGATAATGGTGCCGATTCCCTTGTTTACAAACTAGACCAAATTTAGAGAATCGACATCTCTTACCAACCTGCAGCAAATGGAAAGGACGATGACATTAAAGAATAGATTAGCAGAGTTAGCGATGTCATATTAGATTTGCCTTGAACTTTTCCATATTTTAATCCATACGTTTTAAGATGTCAACTATAATTGTATGGATGTGTCAGATTTACTAAATTTGACAGCTCTTATTTACATTAGCCTCTTTCTTGTTTTATTGGACAGAAAAAGATGGAAATAGTTTAATAATTTTAGTTTAGTTTGTGACCAAGGGAATCGGCACCATTGTCAAACTATAATTATGACAATATTTTTAAATACCTATACCTACCTGATAATAAAGTTTTCTTTTTACTGAAAAAACAAAACGAATGTTTATATTTCTACTAAGTGCACAGAAACTCCGGGAGGGAAAGGTATTAGAACTCGATTTTTAAAGTTTCAAAATAGGATAATATCCCTCGTAGTGCAGTGAAACATTTATTTTAATTTGAATAAATCTATTTTCTATATAAATAAAAATGAAAAATGTATGGCAAAACGTCTTACTAAGCGCAAAACTCAAGAACAGCTACGCTGATTCGGCTGGTTCTTTTTTTGTAGGTATTCGTAATTTCCTGGACAAAATTCTTTTTTATCAACTTTACAAAAGAACTTTTGTTTAAAAATTCCCTTAAATAACATAAATTCGCACCCGTGCGATACCGAGGCAGTTCAGTTTAACATAATAATACCAACTTATTCTCACTGCAGGGCAAAGGTCGCTTTTCATACAGAGAAAGCACTAGCAATGATTATGTACCACGCTATTTCTCAAGGCGGATTGGCGATTTCAGACTTATCTTGATACTATAAGTTCAACTTCCTCACGGTGTTTTCCTTCACCGATGACATAGATGTCCAAAACAAACTTAGAAAGTACAAATTAATAGAAAAACTAACATTGGTAGGTAAGTACTTGCCCGGATTTGGACCCACAACCTTATGTATGAGAAGCGGGCGCCTTCACCACTGGACCATGACGGACTATACTTAATAAACTAACATAACATAACATTACGCCTGTTATCCCCGAAGGGTTAGGCAGAGGTGTGCCCATGAGTACACCCACATTTCGCCAGTTACACCCACATTTCGCCAGTTAATAAACTATCAGAACAAAACAATATATTTCTAAGCCTTTTCAAAGACATCGGTTTTGAGATATTTTAATTGAGATTCTGAACCAGATACATTTTTAACCCTTTTTACCCTCTCCGTGACAAGCTATCCTATTAATAGCCCCTAATCTTGACTTTCCTATCGTACTGCAAAGTTAACGAGAATCCTAAGTCTTCTTCTTTAGACACGTTTTTTTTGCCCTAAATATCTGCGGTTAATCGTAGGCACGGTTGTCAGTGTTATTTAGATCTCTAGGGATCTTGTAGCTTTGTCGTGCCATGTTACAAGCATGTCCGTTTTGTTAAATGTACGGCTAAAGGTCATGGCACATTATCCCAGCACTGCAACGACACCGCTCTAAACCAGCTATTTACTTGTTATTCAAATTAGAGCATTAAATCGTGTGTTGTATAATTTATTTCAAAATGTCAATAAGAAAAAGCGCTCAGCGGTCAGCGCGCTTGCCGCTAACATACAACTCGCCTCGCCGTCCGCGCGCTGCCAGCGAGCGGGTTGAAAGCTAGCCCTTCGCGGCCGGCGCGCGGTCTGCGAGCTTACGCCTGCGGGCGGCTAGCCGTAGCCTAATTACGAGGCGACGCCGCGCCGTGCTGGTGCTGAGCAGTTGCGGTGCTGGGATTATGTGCCATGACCTCAACAGCCGGTCGTACAGGTAAGAAAATGTGCCGTATATTATTATTATAGCCTCTATATTATTAATCTAGACTAATAATATAGAGGATAAATTTGAATTATTGCCGGCCAAGTGCCAGTAGGACTCGCGCACAAAGGGTTCCGTATCATTATCAATAAAAACGACAAAAAAAAAACATGCCTGTTGTATGAGAGCCCCAATTAAATATTTATTTTATTCTGTTTTAGTAATTGTTGTCATAGCGGCAACATAATAGTTATCATCTGTGAATATTTCAAGTGTCTATCTATTATGGTTTATGAGATTCAGCCTGGAGAAAAACGGACAAACAGACAGATGGACGAACGATTTCTTAAAAAACCGGCCAAGTGCGAGTCGGACTCGCACAGGAATAGTTCCGTAACACCATAAAATATTTAACACAACATACAAAAAATATATATTTTGTGATGTAACTACACATTTACGGTTTTCGAATATCTTCCTTTACTTTTGTCTGCATTGCTTCTTTCTTTCTTCTAGGTCAACGGGAAGTCCTATAGGTTGTGATCCTCTAGGAAGCATAATTATAATATGTGCCGTAAACAACCGACGACGATATGATCGACGACTTTAGATTGCATTGAAATTAGGAGTTTGGTTTTTACACTGCCCCAAATACTCAAATACCCCTTTGTAAATGATTTGAGTATTTAACAATAATTTCAGCATCCACGCGTTCCTGAGAAAAAGGGTCTTGACAGACGGACAACCAAATGATCCTGTAAGAGTTCCATTTTTGACGACTGAGTTACGGAACCCTTTTTTTTTCGTGGGGAAATCCTCATGGGTTCCTTCCGTTTAGGGCTAACGGAGGGGTATGTGCCAGCGCCATCTAACAACGTGTCAAAGCAACTCCTAGTCACATAATGAAACAGAAGAGACGTTCAAAAACTTTTAAGTCACCATTAGTTATGGAATTCAGTACGAAATAAATATATTTTTTAAAGAAAATTATTGTGTGTTTGATATTTAATCCCTCATGTTTTTTCTCGTGCGTAAAAGTTTTTCATTTAACTTTAGTACCTTACCCACAAAAATAAATCTGTAGTTCTATTTATTACAGTAAAATAACGGGTTGAAGGGGGACATTGAAAAGAAAATCTTTACTTGAATTCTGTTAATAATCGACAAAAAATATTAAACCCTAGGGATCTAGTATTATGTACAAAATGCATGGTAAAAGTTGTTGTTCAAATTTGAAAAAGAAAACAGAATGCCGATACGCAAAATTAATGGAAAGAGGACTAGAAAAAGAGAAGAACAATAAAAATATATTAAAAGAATTAACATTTACATTTTCTTTTACTAGCTTTATATTTATATGTATGTCGCATCTGAAAATTGACGTTGACGTTTATGACGTTTACAACGAAACAAAGCACGCCAACTGGCGGCAACTAAGAGAACTAGAGTTGGCGCGCTTTGACAGAGTCGGTGCGTTTTCCCGCTCGTTTTTTATATCCTGGTGGATCGAGCAGTGAAGACGCTTCGGAACTGTCCTACGTTTTGTTTAATCGTTATCATCATCACCAGCCTGTTATTGCAAAGTTTATAATACCTAGTTAATGATTGTAACAAGTTATTAAACTGTAAAGTGATTAAATAAATAAATAAATAAATATCTTGGGACAACTCACACACGGCTATCTGATCCCAAGCTAAGCAGAGCTTGTGTTATGGTAACCAGACAACTGATATACATACTTATATAATTTATAAATACATACATATTATAGATAAATCACACCCAGACACAGAACTGACAATCATGCTCATCACACAAAGTTTGTCCTGGGTGAGAATCGAACCCACGACCTCCGGCTTAGCAGTCAGGGCCGCTAACCACTAGACCAACAGGCCCGTCATTATTATTATCTAGATAATCTTTCTAGTAATTGTTGATTTTTTGCACGATACCCATATAAGCCAGCCTGATGGCTGAACGTAGCTCGAACCATCCTGCCGATCCGTCATATATATTTTTTTAACAACAATATGTCAAATATTTAGTGTCATTCAAGTAATTCTTTTGAAAAGTGACATCTAGTTTCAAATGCTAGAAGCTTGTAGCCAAAAACGACCGTTTGGCGCCGTCGGCGTTCTCATGGAACCACGGTGGAATAGTGAGTATGGTTAAGAGTACCAAATGTAAATCATAGAGGGCGTGCGCAACTCGACGTATAGTATTTTGTGCAAATGTTATTTATATTATTTATTTGTATGAATTTTTCCTGTAAGTATTGTAGGTGCGTTTACAAACGTCAACTCACATACTCAAAAATCAAGATCCAGAACAACTATATGTATTCGGCATACAGATATTTGTTCCACGCGAGAATCGAACCCGCGACATGCATCGCAGCAGCCAATTGCTCAGCCATTGCACGCACCGTCTCGTTAATATTTTTGTAAAATATTATATCTTCATTTCTTTCTATCATTTTATAATCATTTCATTTCATTTTTTTTAAAGGTTGGTAAACACCGTTATCAAGATTACTATGACCTTTGTCTTTTTTAAATTAGTAAATATCTTTAAACCTAAGTCAAAGTCAAATTATTTATTCCAATTAGGCCATTCACTTTTGAACGTCCTAAAAGTATGGAATCAACGATGGCTGTGCACTTATCCATGGTGGGCGAACACCGCAACGGCCGACACTCGGCTCATTACCTCTGCTCACCCCGCAGAGTAAACAAACGTAATGGCTAATAACATAATTTCATACACACATTTTATTACACCCGCGTAGTTAGTTATTTTTACGGTGACATTAATATAATGACTGTGGCCAACCGGTGCATGAACGAACTTTATATTTTACCGACAGAGGACATGTTGCGAAAGTCAAAGTCAAATCATTTATTTTTAATTAGGGCTAATATTTCAATCGTCAGATAACTCTTTACGGAGGGTTAAATATGGCGGTTTGACAGCTTTTGTATAAAAAATAGGTCAAACTGTTTGTATTGAAATATCAGACCTAACACCACCAAAAAAAGATTTACAAAAAAAAATTTAATCTACTTCGTAGTCCATTCCAAATGGCACTTTTGTAGGAGGAGGCTTGGAGAAGAAGAAGAAAGAAAGTCCGAATATGATAAAAGTGTAAAATCTCAGCGACAATCAATGACAATAAAGTAGTACTACAGAGACAATTTTAAAAGACAGAGACTGAGATTAGAAAACAATCGGTTAGATAAAATATCGGTAAGTTAAAAGATAAATTGTTTTTATTGGTTGTTTTATATTACTTTCGTTTCGTTCCAGCCATGTCTGCAGACGGACGGTGGAGCAGACATGTGATAGAGTGGAGACCACGTGAGACTCT
Source organism: Hoplodrina ambigua (assembly GCA_949774945.1). Classification (NCBI taxonomy): domain Eukaryota; kingdom Metazoa; phylum Arthropoda; class Insecta; order Lepidoptera; family Noctuidae; genus Hoplodrina; species Hoplodrina ambigua. Next base: position 6,794,167 of record OX458963.1, read on the forward strand.
GCTACACGGTAGACCGACGTTTAAAGAAGGTGGCGAGCAGCGGATGGGTGGCGCTCTTTGGCAGAGGCCTACGTTCAGCAATGGATGGCTATAGGCTGATATAATTAATGATGATATCACTTACCTCTCTGTAATACGGTTCCTCCATATTCTTTCTGATGCTGGTCCTGTGTTTCTTCTTTCCAAGGACCACGAGTACGTAAGAGTTGAAGGAGTGTGGATTAGACCACATTAGTTTACGACCCTCCAAAACATTTACTGATACCTGTAAAATAAAACATCTTATGGGAATCTGCGTACACCACCGTATCATACTGCCTGGTTGTCGTGGCTGAATGTGCGAATGTAGAGCGTGGGATCCTGAATTCAATTCTCAGGTAAGGCAAAAAGTGTTTTTGAGTAGCAGCCCGGAGTTTGGAAATTAGTGGTGTGAAACCCTCGTGTCACGGCTATCACGTTAAGCCATTAGTCCTGCGCCTGATCTCTCAGGTCGTATCAGATTGCCATCCTATCGCACTATGAAAGTAAGGGATGAGGGAGTGCACGTCCTGTGTTTACGCACACACTTGTAATTATAATATCTTCTGTGTACGGTCACAAGCAAAAACAAGTATACGTGCTACATATATAGGCTAAATTCAAAAGCGATTTTTCTGTGAAATAATGGTTGCAACTTTAATATAAGGTTAGGTAAGGTTTTAGGTTTAAATTCAGTCAGGTGGTAATTAATACTTATACCATGCTATGACCGTATCAGACACGGAAAGAAACATGACGCGAATTACGATGTCCAAGTATTTAGCAGGGTTTCAACTAAAAAAAAACTAACGCTTCGTGCATGGCACGTGGCGGTGCTGGTGGGTGACGGAACGGTCTAGTGGGCGATAGTCAGACTTTTAAGTACTAAGATTTTGCCTAATATCTTTCTAGCAAAGTCATGGTATGTACGATATGGTGTAGAAGAGAGACTCCTTAAAATACATCGTCATCAGACTTTCACAGAAAAATGAAGGTAGATGAAATTTTCTTAAAAAAAAATACCCTTTTAAAACTGACAGGTCTGTGCTCCCATAAGCGGAAAAGTTGCCGTTTCATTAAAAGCCGCAGCGTAAAAGCGGCTTGAAGTTACAATTGTCGGTGAGTTCTTCTGTCGACATGTGAAAAGTCAGCATTGTCCTCAACAAAAACGTAACAACTACCAATAAAGGACTACACGAGTCGCGGTGTCACCAGGCGTTTGTAAAAGGTAGGACGGATATTTTTTATTTATTTATTTATGATCTGTGGAAGACTAGCAGCTAAATACACCAAATTAAAAAAACATATAAGTATATATAACTGACAGCTAATCACAAGTCTTTACATATAAAAAACAGGCTGGTAAAGATGGTATGATGTGTTTTTATTTTTATTTAAATCAATTCTGGGTGGTGAAACAAAAATATTGTGAAGTAGCTTTTACCCTCGACTTCGTCCGGGTGAGTGTCGGTTATCATGGACGGAGACGAAGTTATGGATTAAAAAGTAGCGTACGTCATTTTTTGGTGAACGAGGCTAGGCTGCACTAAATTTCATTAAAATTCTTAAACCAACAAACAAACTCACTTTCGCATTTATAATATTAGTATGGATTTGGTGTTGCTCACTTTGCTGTTATATCTACAAAGGTCCAATTCCAAAGGCAACTGCAAACCGCAGGCAGTCGCAGCGCCACTCAACCGCGATGACAGACTGCTCCGACTCCTACTGGTTTCTATGTATTTCCATGACAACGCTTCCGTAGATAGCAACAGTTCCGCCAACAGTATTTTCTTACAAATACGACAGCTATTATTAGCATTCGCCTTTGGAATAGTATCCACAGACCAATTTCAGCAATTGTGTCATACGTAGAATTTGAGAATCACTATGTCAAAACGGCACAGACGCTGCCTTTAAATGGAAATCTTAGTCAAATTCCACAGAAAATCTCAGATAAGGCTAACGAGAAAAGTCCGAATATTTTTTCTAGACTTCATGGTCGCAGTGACCCTCCCAATAAATAATTTATAACACAACCAGTACCTGAAAATACTGCGGCGAAGCTTCCGGGTTCCTATCGGTCTCAGCCCTGTAAGGTTGCTGCCTCACAGGTTTTTGTCGAGATCTCTTCTCTGGTGACTTTGTCCGCATTATGATTACTGATTTGTTGTGCGTATTGTAACGGTGAATTATAAAATGACGCGTGCTGTGACAGTCTATGCGCTCCTGTGTTTTTTTTCTGGATGTAGATTTAAATTTGTCTATGGTTTTAGTGTAAAGAGTTTTTGTTACTAGATGGGTTTAAATCGATGTAATGATTAATGGAATCTATTACATTTCTTCTCTCCGTAATTTGTAATTTATAGAATTATTTTCAGTAATCTTGTAGAATATAGTCCTAACAGAAGTAGGTGGTACCAGATAGTGTTATTTAGTCTAATAAACAAAGTTTACATTAACTAAAAGCCGCTTATTTTCTAAACCCTTGCTTTATAAAGGTAGATCTCTTTTTATTGTCCCTTTTCAATGCGTCTATTCATCCTTTATGAAAACATCAACAAACGCCGACAGATTGATTTATAAACATTATTAAGTTCGCTAAACTTCTGAACTTGTTAAAATATTTTCTAGCCCACAGTATAGATTTATAACAAGGGATCTCCTTTTTAATGATGCTGTCTGCGATATAAAGCTGTCATTTACGTGTATCGTGGTATCACTGATATTCGGAGAAAAATAACCCGATCGAATAAAGTATTTAATATACAAATTGGCGTGAGAATGAGTATGGAAGGAGAAGCTACGGTAGTACGATGGTACTGTCTCATCTACACGCAGACTTTTAATTCACTGTACCTACCTTTTGTAGAAGTGATAGTGCTCATGAATACGTTCAGCATTTAGGTACCATGGGACCAACTCCGAAAGCATATGAAAATATTTTCTCAGGTGTTTCCTACAAATATACGAAATGATCATTCAAAATTAAAAATGATAAAAGAAACCTAAACATAATTTTTATATACCTGTTTAAATATAAGCCTTAAATCGACCACCTTGAGCCGACGTGGTGATCAATGCTTAATCAAACCTTCCCTTTATGAGTAGACCTTACTTTGCAGTAGAACAATAATAATAGGCTGGTATTATTTATTTTTGAGTTGTTAAGATTTGTGACTAAAAGTAACAAGTCAGTTTAAACACTTAATTGTTTTTAAAATGTTGCTGACTACATGATTTCGAAACCTCTGTGGAATCAAAAATTCTGACTGCCTCGTTGGTCTAGTGGCTGTTGTGCATGACGTCTTGGGTTCGATTCCCAGGTCGGGTAAAGTGTTATTGGGTTTTTCCATTAGGAATTTCTCAGCCTCTGAGTCCGGATTTGTGCCCGGTTGATGGCAATAGGCTCGCCCCCTATTACATGAGACTAAAAAAAATAACTGGCGAAATGTGGGTGTACTAATGGGTACACCTCTGCCTAACCCTTCGGGGATTACAGGCGTGATGTTATGTTAAATTTGAAGGGATAACAAAATAAAAGAAACATATAATTAATGTGATTTCAATATATTAAGTCATTTTCGTGTATAAATATGTTTCTCTAAGACTAAAGTCTACACACTAAATCTAATACATATTTTGAAAATCTTAAAGTACAATAATATTATCATGCAACTTATAATGTACAAGCTTTTTTAAAGTATAAGTACATTTTACTTTCGAAAATTAGAATCGGATTCAGAACCTGCAAGCCTTAACAATAGTAACACAACATGCGGTTTCGCATCGCTCGTCAAAGTTTAAAAGGTTGTCACAAAATAATCAACGTCAATAATAAAATAAAATTACGACATCTGTAGGCTTACTCTTGAACAAAATCGAGAATGAGGTTGGAATCGAGATTACATGTACATCCGATCCAGTTTAAATTCCAATAAATACAAGAAGACATTTATTTATAGAATTAACGAGTTATTTAATATTTTAAAATTTGGTAATTTACGTTTTCATTTGTATGGCAACCTCATTTCAATCGCTGTAGTCAAACATGCAGTCGATTTCAATCTCATTCTCGATTTTGTTCAAGAGTAAGTCTACTGGTCATCTGAGTCGGGTACGCACCTAAGAACTTTGTTGCGTTGCATGATACGCAACAACTTAGATCGCACGTGCGTAGGTAAGTAAGTAACACTAACGAACATCGAACACTCTGTTCGTCAAACATGTTTGCGGCGATCCTATTAAAGTATGTTCTGAATAGACGGTGTTCGAATAGCTTTAATGAATGTTACGTAACAAAACTGTTCGTATAGTATCAAATATATCTAATGGCGCCGCCATGGCTATTGCTTGCCATGTTCGCTATATGTTCGTGTTCGTACGTGCGTATCCGGCTATGCATTGACATATTTTTTTTTATTTGTTTATGTTTGACAGTATTCCAGAATACATCTCTTCAAAGAACAGAACCCGCCCGTTGCGTACGGTAAGCAGTGTCGTACGACTATATCACTGTGTGCGTGCGGATTCATCGTCCCTGCCAATACCCAGCGGCAAAATGAATGCGTGCGAATTCGAAAATTTATTTTATAATTGATTCGTGTTGAGGATGCAAATGTGTACCTTGTTTCTACTTAAAAGTAAAAGAAGTGTTTTTTTTTTTGTATGACGTGCATGTTGTTGCAATTATTAATCATACACATAATAGCTACGGTACATTTACTAGGCCACATTAATTGTAAATCAAAATTTCACGAGAATCTAAATTGGGGGCTTTTCAAATTTTATTGATAATTTATTGGTTATGTGCTCAATTTTAGAATTCCGTACCCGAAAGGTGCCAATGTGACCCTATAACTAAGTTTCGCAGTCCGTCCGTCTGTCTTTCAGTGGACAGTGACTCATGACTCACGTTCTCTACGTTACGGCTCGGCTGAAATTTTCAGGCGCCATGCACATAGAGCAAATATTGAAGCAACTGGCAACTAGCAGAAAACTAGCTGTTTACACATATTTCAATTGGACTGCGCACACATCTCGAGTTTCGAGTTCCGGCGATCGTCAATAGTTTTCAGTTGCTGTAATCGATGACTAAGTTAGTTCCTAGTTGCCGCAAATAGCAAATGTTCAATATTATACCGGTTTTTAAAGTCCGTCAATCGCAACGCGTCGGACGATTTCACACCCTCCGTCCCTCTCCCTATGCCCGGCAATGCCAGTGTCGCTACGGCAACGGCATACGGCAACTCGGCTATGAAAGTTGCTCACAAATTGCCATAAAGTTGCGACAACGCTATAGTAACTATCAACTTTTACAGGAAACTTTTAAAGTGTTGATAGTTGCTTCAACTTAAGTTGCTTCATGTGCTTAGCCCCCAGTGTGTATTTCTATGTCAACTATAACAACAAATAATAATAAAAATAAGGAAATAACATTGAAAATAGGTTAATCCCAATACAAGAAACGTATTTATTTTTGGTTTTGTATGCGGTGTTAAATATTGTAAGGTGGTACGGAACCCTTCGTGTGCCAATCCGACATGCACTACGCCAGTTTTAAAGGACATGTCCAAGGATACATTACCAAACCTTGGTTCCTAAGGATATGATTACAATTTGGCAGTGGGATAGATCTACTGGCTTTAGCCGGACGTCTAACATTACACATATAAATACCTATAAACTTACTATTTACATAGCTCTTAATAATGATACATCTGGAATATATTATTCTAGTGTAGATAAAATCTTAGTAATAGTTATATGATTATCATAATTTACAACTTACAACTTATTCTAACTACACTGAACAGGTGGAAAAAGTTTACTACGTTATAACTTCAATTCTAGGGCTATACAACAGTTATAATTAGATATTTTTATTACTAGTACACGAGCAATCAAGGAATTGTGAAGTTTTTTTTACAGTTTAACGGTTTTTGTGGTGTATATAATGACGTACTTGTAGTTGTTATCGTAAAAAGACCTGGGATTGTAGACCAATTCTCAAATACATAAATACGATGTTTTTTTTATATAGCTTTTACCCGCGACTCGATTCGACGTAGACGATGTTGAGAATTAAAAAGTGGTCTGTCTTTATCCAGATCGCAGCAGTCAAATTTTTTGACCATCGGTTGAGTGAATATGCCGTAGAAGTAACAAGCAAATAGAATTATTTCCCATTAAAATACCTATTAGTGTCCTCAGCGGCTGCGTCCAACATAACAAAATCTTCAGAGGAAACAAAATTAGCGATCGAAGCTATGGTTTGTAATTACGGTGGTTCGAAATTTGTAGTACTCCGCCTTCTCTATTCGGGTCGTGACAAAATAAACGTACATCTATGTACAGATACATTCATTCATACAAACTCGCTTCTGTTTAGAATTTGGTGCAAATTGTCGACATTTCCAGTAGATTTTTCAACAAAAATCTTTCAGCAACAAAAAACAAATCGACCAAGACCAGCCGCTCTCGAGTTTTGCGCTTAGCGACACATTTAGCCATTCATTTTTATAGATAGAATATAGATAGATTTTATCTGAAGGTGTAATAGGTATCCTACTAAAGACTGAAAACGTAATAACTCTTTAACAATAAAAATACAGAGAGGAAAACACAGCGCCTACATCATCAGCAGTATGCAATTGTCTAATGAGATTTAACAGGTAAGAACGACAAATTGCATCACTCATGAAATTGGTTCGTTTCTTTTAAAAATAGAAGATCTACGCACTCAAAACTTAACGAATTCATTAGTGTAATATGCTTTATTGTAAATGGAACAAGTACAGACTACGGTAAAGTAATAAAAAGAAAAGATATGTGATGCACAAAAGGTGCAATTCGTTTTTTTTTTACCAGCTTAGCTCAAACCTTTAAAGCTACTTTAAATTACTGACATTAGTATAGTTTTTATATCAATAATATAATATATAAAACGATTATTACAGATCATATAAATTAGTGATTGTGCTCTGGACTTGGCTTTTCTAGTAAACTATAAATATTTATAGAACAATGTGGTTCCTGAATCACTACTGCCATATGTTATTTCACTGCCCCGTTGGTCTCGTGGTCACAAGCGCGACTCCTGAGTTCCAACCCCAGGTTGGGCAAAAAGTTTCATTGAAAGTGTCGATTAGCAAGCAATTTCTACGTAGCAGAGTTTAAAAGTTAGCGGTGTGACGACCCTCCGCTTTGCAAAGCACGTTAAGCCGTTGATCCTGCGCCTGATCTCTCCCGGTCGTGTTGGATTATCGTCCCATCGGACTATGTAAGTGAGGGAAAAGGAGTGAGGGCGTGCACCTGTGTTTGCATATACATCTGGCACTTTAATATCTCCTGCATACGGTCGGGAGCATTTTATAATTACTTACTGTCGTATTTATACTAGTAACCGTGTTTTGACTAGTATCACTTTATTAAGTACCCGACTACGAACCTATTGGCTAAGACCAGCAATAATTACCGTTAAAAAAATTGTAGACAGGAATTTCTACAAGTTTTTGAAATGATTACAATCTAATCTTATCCTCATTCTGTCGAAACTGCCTTATTTAACTATATTTTTGACATTGGTGCCGTTTCCCTTGATCACAAACTAGACTAAATTTAGAGAATTGACATCTCTTACTAACATACAGAGAAAGGAAAGGACGGTGACAATAAGAACTAAGTTAGCGATATCAAATTAGTTTTGCCTTGAACTTTTCCGTATTTTTAATCCATACGTTTTAAGATGTCAACTATTTGATGTGTCAGATTGACTAAATTTGACAGCTCTTATTTAAATTAGTCTCTTTCTTGTTTTATTGGGCATAAAAAGATGGAAATAGTCTAATTTTAGTTTAGTTGGTCACAACCAAGGGAATCGGCACCATTGATTATTCATGACTAATATTAGATATAGATATTAAAATGAGATTGCGACAAAATTTTAGCCTTTTGGTGTTCAGCAAACTCCAAATAGGTAGAACGAATTATTTAGTATCGACTGCTTATGTTTCTTATTTTTGCAAAAACAAAAGAAAAAAAAAATCTTTAGCTAATTTTCAGCATGAAAATGAATACTGAAAGAATTTGTGACATCGTCAAAAACTGCGCCGACTCTTACAGGTAACATAAGAACTGACAATGGGTGTGTTTGTCAAGCTTTATGTTTACGGTTATAGCACGCTAGAATAGTTAGGTGTAACAAGCTATAGGGGCGGAGAGAATTTTTAAAGTCGCCTCCTATAACCATTCAATTTTGAAGATGCACGCAAGAATGTGTCCTCTTTCATAGTTGAAATACAATACAAATATGGCGTTATTAGTAACTACTACAACTACCACTATGACTACATGAATAAAATAAAAATAATGAATATGTCTAAATCGGTTTGAGTGGTAGATTCAAAACAGTTTTAAATAATTATTTAATTGACATTTATGAGTTTAAAAAACATTTCAGGAAGTAAGTGCTAATTCCGTGTTTGTTTACCCGATAAGTTTCATTTTGTGTAGCAAGCATAGTATTCGTAGTCGGGTTTGCTTAAAATATGTAGTAATATTTACAAATATCTCAAAAAATGGTTTACATGGTTATACAAAATAACATTATCGAGAATGTTGTGTCACTATGCCCTAATTGTTATAGAAAATGTTCTACAAAATATATATTAGGAACTATTTTAAGTAAAAGGTATAAAGTCCTTAATTATTCGGTCTTCGTACCAAATCCTCTAATTGGTTAAGAATGAAAAGTTTTTTTTTGTATGTTTTCTATTGAGAAATTACTGAATGTAAGCTAAGGTAGGTAAATTGTGATCAGTAGATTTAAGTTTTGAAGATCTAAACTATAATACATACGAGTCTATTCTTTCTATTTTTCTTTCTATTACAAACGTATTTATGATTAGTAAATCTGAAAAATTCACTCATTAAGGGAATTATAGGGGCCGATTTAAAATGGCAGATTAATATGGCGGATAAACAGATTCTGCAAAAAAAAATAACAAACTGTCACAGGTATTTGTTTTGATCTTTAGATTATAGTTACAGATCTGTTATACCTACTGTATTTGTAACAGTTACAATACCGACTCTTTACGAGTTTTTTAATGGATTAATATTTGAATAGCCTGTTGTGACAGTAAGCTGTCAGTACAAGTTCTAATAAAGAGTTATTTTCGTTGTTGGTCTAATTTCCTTTTATGTTAATCTTATTCCTAACAGCCAGTCCTGATGCTTAACTCTCCCTCAAGTATTGCATTCTTTGCCTTTGTATCAAGCCATTTCTCCCATTACCTGACCTGCTCCTAAAGTTCCTACTGCTGGAAAACCGTCTTTGTGCGTGTGTCAATAGAGTTCGTTGAAGCTCATCGGGTGTGGATGAGGAGTGTGAACCCTCATATCCTCCATTGGCTGCATAGGTTCAGATAGCAGCATCGAGTTGGGCCCAACGTTGGGCGGGGGGACTGAGCCGTTGATGATGGACCCATTGGGGTGCCCAGGTCCGTTACTGGATTCCTGCCGCATCATATTACGACGCCATTTGGCGCGGGCGTTTTGGAACCATACCTAGGAAAAGAAAGCAAGTTTGTAGTACATTATTAAGTTATTAAGTCACACTGTAGCGGAAGAATTCTCTTATGGTTCCTTGAATAATACAAATTATATCATCAAAGTTTGTTCTAGAGTTAGTCGAGTTTTTGTGTGTTCATTCCAAGAAATGAAGAAGATAATTAAATACCAAGTTAAATTAGTCTCGTTTCTAGAAAAAAGTTAATGGTTTGCTTGTTCAAATAAGTCTTAGCCTTACTTGCAAAACTCGTTTGGACAATCCAGTCTTCTGCGCCAATTGCTTCAGGTCCTTAGCGTCCGGATTCTGATTGATTGCGAAATAGGACTTCATAGTCCTGAGCTGGTGGTGCTTGAAGCTGGTGCGCATACGCTTTGTTCGCTGCGTGTGACTAGACACACTGCCCGGAGATGCGACTGACGAGTCGTAGGCCAAAGACTCCATTGATGATGACAGATCACCGCGATGGAGTATTTCTGCAACAATTGACGAATGTTAATTTTCAAATTACTAAATTATAGGACGCCCTCAGGCTGGACGATGAGATTATTTTATTGTTGTTCAAAACCCTAAAACATCTTTTACTTTTTTATGTTTTCGATTTTTTTTTAAGTTTAAATTTCCAATGATAACTTCAACATATCTTTTAAAAACATATAGATTTCGAATTCAAATATTAACCTATAATTATATATCTTTAAATAGTGTTTAAATAACCATTTACTAGTTATATTTTTACCATTTTTGCAAGCAGAAGTTTAAACTGAAAACCAGTGCAACCACGAATCTGACGTTAAAACCTTTTGCTTCCGGTGTTATAGTCGTTTACCATCCACTACTAGATGTAATACTGGATACAACAAACGTTTATTCTATTCGATTCTAAACAGAATTTAAAAACATGTTGTAAGTTTATGTGATGTTGTCCAAATAAATTGGTTCGATGCGAAACCTTTCTCTAGTGCAACAAATACTGGCCTAAACATCATACAAGAAAGCTAATTCTACACTAAAAACGTTCTAAATCTAATCGTAATCTCATCTCAGTTCAATGTCAAAAATTGTTGGTAAACTAGAAGTATTTCTGAATTGCTTTCCAAATAAAAATAAGATCTAATCAAATAGCAAAACTTCCAATTTTAAAGCGCAGCATCTCGAACCCACATCCTTAAGTTTTTAGTCCAAACGAGAGGAAGCAGGGATTGAAGGCGACTGCGGTTATAACCAGCAGACCACGACAATGCCATCTTTTGCTAATAGAGGAAGCTAAGTTCCGGGGCTTGGGAAATGATGCATGGATAGAGTTAAAACATTTATGAATCTGTGACTTTGTTAAAGAATCCAGTTGGAAGACGGTTCTTGTAAGAGGAAAACAATAGCTTGCCCGAAAGAGCGAGCTTTAAATCGCTTTTTAGTACACTTTGTTGTGATTTTAATCGCCTATAACTTTAATTTTAATACTATATAATTAATTGCGATTCGCGATTGAATAGTCGCGGCATGATAAATCGCAGTGCGCACTCGCCTTTGCGCGATTTTGTCATAAAAAGAAGTAATTCTTAACTTTCTAGGATGTTACTTATAAGACTGTACGTCACGAAAACATAATAATTTAACAGTTTCACATTTTTCAATAGTATACAGATCCGATATTGTTCTACTCTTAAAAAATAAATGCTACTATGACCTTATGACGGAAGAATAACGGTTTTTTTTTTAAATTCATTAAGAGAACAAGAGTAAACCAAAAAAATAAAAATATAGAAAAAAAATATTGTGACATGAAGTGCTTATTTATACAGTGTGTAAAAAAATTCTAAACTTTTCTACGCTTAAAAGGCACCTGGAATTCCAAAAACAAAGTATCATTTCAAATATAACGTAGAGCCTGTCAAGTTTAACCTAGTTCCACATTTTTAACAAAAGTGAACCCCCTATTAATTGATAAGCAAAGGCATCGTTAATACTCATTAGCAGGAACGGAAATGGAAAGCAGCCGACATAGGCACCCAGTGACTTGTGCGTCAAAACAAATAACGCAGAATGATGTATGTCCCGATAATTGGGAGAGTTTTGATCTAATAGATAGTGCTGAATAAGTAGGGAGTGTATGCGTTTGTGGAGGCGTGGATAGGTCCTTATTTTGGGAGTGATGGGAAATTATTTTATTTATTTAGAGAACCAACGGCGATACCTATAGAAGCTTTTGGAATAATGCATTAAAGTATTATACGTCTAATAATAGGTTTACCTGTTAATCTAGTATAAACATGCGAACGGACAACTAACAAAATCTTTAAAAATCGAAAGGTTACATGATGTCTTTTGATCCAGTTATTTTTTTTTTCCTTGAATTTTTCATTTATTTAATTGATGTTTTTTGGTGTCCTACCTTTAGATTATAGTTTTATTACATTTATAAAATAATAATGCGATGATCAAAATCGACGCTAAAACATATTTTTTGTAGTTTTATTATCCGATTTTCTAGAATACGATTTTCTGTGCACGCCGCATTTTTTTGAGTTATTACATGGTAATTAGGTAAAACTCTTAGCATAATAATTACCTAATTACTAAATTATAGTATGTCTTTTTAAAAATATTAGCATATAGAATAGAATAGATTACAGTTTAAAGTAGTTCAAAGACACAATTATGGATTTATTTTGTGGAAGACTGGGGCCTAAACTAAGTTTTAGTTCAAAAGTCAGGTTACCAGGGCCAGTGCATATTTTTTTTCATATACGAAAACTTCCTAATAAAACTGTCCCAAATTAACTCCCTGTCCCGAATTACTAACTTCACGCATACTGCCCCTAATAATAATGGGTCTTGGTAATAAAAAGTCAGTGGTTTTTATTAATATCTCGCTACAACACTTGGGTGGTTGGCTGCGTTATATGTAACGAAATCGCCGATGCGCAACTAGCTAATTATTAAATTTATAATTAAATATATTAGACGGGTCTGTGTGATTCGGGCTTAGGGTCGGGCAGCTCTTTTTATGACGCCGTTTTGAAGTTTACGATAGTTTGAAACAAAAAACAATTAGGGTATAAAAAGAGTATTATCGCCTTACGGCCTTGGTGAAGCCGAATTAATTGCTGTACTTACTTTGACGTGATGTGTTGAAATAGTTCATGTCCATCTTATTCGACGAACAACGTCAGTTTTAAAGCTACAAAACTTTTGTTTTAAAACATAAGTTGTGAGCCCGTAGTATCAGCACTTATGCTTGAACCCCGGCTAACTACTTATGTTCACATTAAACACGTTTCACATTAAATCTTAAGTTACTAGGTATTATAAATGCGAAAGTTTGGATAAATGAATGTTTATTCCTAAATCATCCCAGAACTGTTAAACGAATTTTGATTTAATTTGGCACAGAGATAGATTATAATCTGGAATACCACATAGGTTACTTTTTATCCCGGAAAAAATTACGCGTCTCGTAGGATATATATTAACTTCGACGCGTATTAAGCAAGTAAATCATATGCCTAAGTATCAGTCTTAGTCATGCTAAGTCGATCAGCTTATTGATGTATCAAAAGCCACTCGTATTAAATTACCTACTCCACAGCTGCGTTAAATCACAGATGCGGTCATTACAGTTTTCTCCACATTTATGCAAATATATTTTAAAGGAATTTTGTTTTTAATTTACCATAATACGCCGCTTAAAATAATATTTTCGATAACACCACCGCAAGTGCATGGTGTAAATGCAACGTAAATTCGATTTATAAATTGAAAATGTCCATTTTGCGTGATATTATTAAGTTTAAAGACTTAATTCTTTCAATGGGTTATAAAAAATAATGCTGGTCGTATAAAATTGGATAGTTATATTTTATATTCGAAAATCGACTACTTCTACGTCAGCACGTGCGTGCTAGATCTGCTGTAGTGTTATATAAAACGTATTAATACCACAATCGGGTTTGCGGCCGATAACCAGCTGACCTACCAGTAACTATATAACAAATATTTCGGTGCTTAATATATGATATTCTACGTTGTTGGCGGGAATGCCGGCCGGATAATGAGGGATGTAATCAAACAACCCCTTAATACTCTGTTATAATAATTTAATAATATCAATTTTGTTGAACAGTTTATTTTGTAAATATTATCTCTACCTATCGAGTACGTAGGAACATTTTAATAATTATAATTGTTGTTAAGTATTTGTTTAACCGGTGAAATTTGGGAATTACATTAAAAAGTATGTATAATGTAGCATGCAAAACTGCTATTGTCATTATTTTTATATTAAACTATGAATCAATTTTCATAAGTTCTATTGTATTACTCAAATTATTTTATTCTTTATCAGTATCGTATGCCTCGTTGGTTGCAAAGCGCTACTGCTGCGCATGAGATCTTGGCATCAATTCCCAGGAAAAGTGTTATTGAGTTTTTCCATCAGGAATTTCTCAGTAGCAGCCTCGGAGTCTGTATTTATGCCCTGTGATGGCAATAGGCTCTCCCTCTATAACACGCGGGACTTAAACAAAACTGGCGAAATGTTTACTAATAGGTACACCTCTGCCTTACCCTTCGGGGATTACAGGCGTAATATGATACTGCATAACCATCATATTGTACACATATATGCCGATAATTAAAACAACCAGCAAAATTTTGCAGGGATAAGAAGAAGGGTTAGCCGGTCGCTTGTGTAAGTTGACACGACCTACCCTCTCCTTAAAGCCTTGTAACAATACAACGAAGTCAAAAAAGACTTTATTTCCCCCAGTTCCCAGATCTCCATGGAAATAAAAATGATTTCTTCCACAATAAACACACCGTACACACATAATGTTTTATTTTTATAGTCGAAATTAACATGTTACCGAATTTGAGAAAAAGAGAAGTATTACATTTTTTTAAAGTCGGTAATAAAGCATTGGAGCTGTAAAGCCTCGATATTAACGATAGGTTATAAAAAAAATAAAGAAGCTCCGAGTCAGTGTATGGTTTATTACACAGATAGGCGCCGCTCTTTGGGATGTGGCCCAAGTTATAAGGAGAACCGTAAATATTGTAATACCACATTTTTACTTCCAAAGTCAGTGAAATCACTGACCATCTTTAAAAATAAACAATAAATAAATAAACAAACCCAAAGCTATTATTGTCCTACTACCGAGCAAAGGCCTGGGCTACTCTCATACTGAGAAGGCACGAGCATTGATCACCATGCTTGCTCAAAGCGGGCTGGCGATTATATACTCATATTAAATTTATAGTCCAATTAGTTTCCACGCGATATTTTCTTAACTTAGATAGTACATTTGAAATGGAATAAGTCATTGGTACTTGTTTGTGCCCGGTTGCGAACCCGCAATCTCATATCAGAGTCAGCGCCTTAAGCACTGGGTCCACCATGTATCTTTAAAGGGTTAAAATACTCGAGAATATGGACATATTTTATTATAGGGCAATCTTTGAGATATGCAAAAAGAAAACAAGTGTTGTCTGTGATAACAACAGATTTTCCTTCTTCGATCAAAATGTTTAGACTAGCTAATTTATTTATTTATTTATCAGCAACTATCATTACAGGATTATCCTGATGAGATAGTGTGGCATTTTTACACTAAAAACACTAAATTAACCTAATAAGGAACTTTTCTACGAAAACGTATCTACTACTCAACCTTAGTTATACCATTTGTCATACATAACAATAACATAATAATATTTATTTGTATGCTGTAAGGTTGGATCTCATAGTAAAAGTTGTTCATAATCATGAGTAAATTCACACCCTGAAAAATGGTCAGTCATCTTATAAGAAGAAATGAAACAAAAAGTTTCTTTTACTATTTATTATGTGTGTGTTTTTTATTTACCCGCACTCTTCCCGCTGGCGCCTATTACTTGTAACACATCCACAATAAAATTTCGGACCTTGTAAAATGATACTGATGTGAAACGAAAGCTGCTATGCTGGTAGGTAGTCGTATATTTGTCGTAATCAAGTCAGGACCATCCGACACCTACATACATCTATGCAGACATCTATACATAGACGTTAAGCTTGTTGACTCGTGGAAAGAACCACTGAAACTCATAATTAAGCCATTGCTAAGAAATGCGTCCCTGTTTTATTTGTATTGGTTTGATCTCACTATGTAGGTATATTTAATAACTTTTAGAAATAAAGTTTTTTTAAGGATAATTAAAATTAGTGTCGAACCCAAAGCATCAATCACAGTATGATAATGCTACCTACTCAGTGGTTAAGGCGCTATACACGAAGCTGTAGGTTACAACCAACCGAGCAAACACCATTGTGACTTTATTATTTTATATGTAACTTCACAGTATTCTACTCATGTGGTAACTTCAACGTTTGTCTTGGACATCGTTGGCAACAGCGAAGGAACATATCATAATAAAACCAAGACTTTACGATCAAGCGTTGTTGTGGCTAAAATTCGTAAAAAAAAAGTTTAAATAATTAAGATTAAACCTTATCTTATCATCACACAGTAAGCTAAATTTCATAAAAAATTGGTTAGTTGAGGAGTTTATCTTGGAGAAATCGTGACGTTTAAGATTTTTAAATCCTCAGCCTTCAGCAAATGTGGTGATCAATGCTCGTGTCTTCTCTATATGGGAAGATCACTTTATCCTGCAGTCAGACAATAACAGGCTGGTACCAATTATTTTTTACCTATAAAGCTTACTTTTTCGTAATAACTAGTATAATCGCGAGCTCTATTTTTATAAAAAAAAAATACCGATAGCGAATCGAGTGGAAATACGCCGTTAAAGAGTAAAAAACCTTTTTCAATGCATCAAAGTGAAAGGTAAAAAGATAATTCCTGTTAGCAACACGTTGAGCTGAACGTTGAGCTTATGGAAAATAAAAGTACATTTTTTTATGGTGCCTTTTTTGTAAGCTTTGTCTATACTATTAATCCCCTGACAGAGTTGCGGATTTTGTTCAAAAGAGTTACAGCAGCCCTGGAACTAAAAGTTTATGATATGAAAACAGATGGGTAAGAGTCTGACACTCCCTTCCGCTCTATTCAGAGCAGAAGAAGACATTTGCTAATTTTCTCAAAAAAAAATATTATTGATTAATTCAAAATATAAATAGGAAATATTTTTTGTTTGTTTGTTTGTATCGATTAGGCAATAACCGTTTTCTTAAAAGCAGAAAGCTGAATTATCAGGGATACCATGGACACAATTTTCTAATGCCATTTAGTTTTATTGAATAATAAGTTAGAGTTAAATTGCTTATTAGTCTTTTAGGCTAGATTGTAATCATTTATTAAGAAATCTGTTCTTAATAATAAGGAAAAAAAAAAAAAAAAAAAAAAAATTTAGTTTTAGTTTCTCTTTTTTTTATTCTGATTGTTTTTTTTATTATTTAGCTTGTAAATAAGGTAGGTATATATTTTTTTAAAGGGTAAAATTACTGCTATCTATTTTATTATAAGGACTTTCAACTTATGGTAAAATAAAGTGTAAATTAGTTTTCAACGAACTTGAAAATGGAGTTACATAATTATGGATATTATCTAGGACCAGATTTATTTAAAAAATAAATTAGATTTCTTTAAGAAAATTGCAATTTTATAAGCAAAATTTTGCTAGTTTGGATTAAATCCCAACTAGCAAACTTTTGCCTATAAAATTAATGAAAAGTACCATAAATATAACTGTGTCTCAATGTTTAGCTTTATTTTCTTTCTTTGGTCCGGACCGCATATTATAGCGGGAAGTCTATTTATAGGCTTAATTTCCTTTATAAGACCTTACTGCCCACACGATATAGGAAAATAGGCTTCATGAGGAATAGTATAACATCACGACCCAAGGGAGCGGAGCAGTAGCCAAAGAAGTACATTATAAAAACATTTTTATACTTAAACATTTATTAAGACTTAAATTACCCAGTTTTCACTTGTTAAAGACAAAAAAAAATTCGGGCGCGTGAATAGCATTATTCCCAAATCTACAACTGTCCCGTATCACGCTTGGCTACTTCCATAGACAGGTGTAGGAATCATGTTAACTTTTTTTTCCATTTGTCTGTGGTCAGAGGTTGTTCTAAGTATTGTTTATTGTTAATTGTTTTAATCGGACAGGGAGTCCGTTAATTAATTTTTTTGTAGGTACCATTAGTTTTTAATTATGGAGTATAAATTGTATGATACTGATGGAAGGGTCTCCGTTTTGGCTTTTATTCGGTTATGCTGGCATTCTTTTCGAGATATTTTATGGTTATTATTTGCCTGTTGTATTAGAATTATTTATTTATTTATTCATAAGTGTTTTTACAAACATTGTAGGTGTTACTTGCAGAATAGGGAGTAAGTTTGTTTTGTTTGTGCTTGCGTATACTTTCTTCATCGATTTGAGTGGTTCTGTAATAATTTGAAAAAGAAAGCCAACCAGCAGAACGGCTACTTTAAGTTCAGTATTTTGTTTTAATGTTTTCGAGACTTTTTTTTTTTTGTTGTGTCATGATATTGATGATTAATGGTATCATCTACCCAATTATGTAATGTAAATATGTATTTTAGGGCTAACTTTTTAATCTTCGGATAACTTTTAACAGAGAGAGAAATAAGGGGATTTGACAGCTTTTGTATAGAGATATGTCAAACTGTCATATTTATTCTTTGGATAAAAATTATCTGACTATTAAAAAACAGCCCTTAGAAGAATAAATTGAAAATAATAATAGAAAATAAATGTCAAACTGTCATATTTATTCTTTGGATTAAAAATATCTGATTATTAAAAAATCAGCACTTAGAAGAATACATTGAAAAATAATTATAATAAGGGCTTTATTCAGAAAGCAGTACTTCTGGACACGGCCCGCATTGTTGGGAGGAAGTTGGCATAGTAATGGTCGCAGTTGAAGACGCGATTACTAACAAGTGTATCTAAAATTTCAGCACAGGTGACTAACGATCAGAAGGCCAAAACTTATTATTAAAAAAAAAAAAAAATTAATCGCAATCTTATCTCATTTCATACCTTTTGACAGATGTCATATCTTTTGACAGATGTCGATTGAGACAATATAAAAATGCAAATGCCTTAGCATTCGTTAATACAATAGTAACGTTTAGTTAGATTTACTTCGTGGTTCCGTAGAAAACATAGATCAGAAACTATGTATAATTAAACCCCCGCGCAAGGGCAATCCTGTTTCGTATTTAAAAAAAGAACAGTTTATAGACTTCACACCCTTAACCGACCTATTTAATAACACATCCTTTTATAAAATCGATAAAATACAAAGAACCGCTGTTTGCTCCTTGACCGCAAAAAACAACCTCAATTTTCTACTTAAAAAAGCAAACTCTAAAAGAATTTGAACCTTATTTTCATTAGTATGAAGTAGTTTTTGATTTGTAACGTTGTTTTGCTGTTAGCTCATTCGATTTTGTTTTCAAGGGGCATAGATAAAAATCAATATGTCATTTTAAAAGTTGCCAGATAGATTGTTTCACCGAATTTTGTTAATTAAAAACATTTTATTGGGTTTATTCGTTGGTGGCAAACGTTGCGCATCTGCATTTTTTGTTAAATTGTAATTCATGATCTTACTGTGGTCAATCATTTGTTAAATTAGCGGTCTAGTTCGTAGGTCAGGTCCTGGATATATGGGCTGTACAGTACATATTGACCATGAAACTAAGTAGGTATATATAACTTAGAGCAATTTTTTTGGAAACGTTTATATATTTTTGGTTTGAAAAGTCACTCTTTTCTTGCGTTTTACGTGCGAAATGTACATAGGATATGCAAATCATTGTACTTTCGAGTACATGCAACAGTATAGCTGGAGTCGTGGCGGAATTTACAGTTTATTTATAACATTTTTAAATTGTTGTTCGTAAAAATGTGTTAAACAGTTGAATCTTTGATCCCCAATATCTCCGTAACCAAAAAAATATTTACAAATTCAAATATCGTAACTCAAACATTTACCATGGATACAGTACTGTCGCCAGCATAGCCGTCGTTTATTCTATACACATTGGCCGTGTAGGTGTTGAACTTTTTAATAGAATAGCTATTTTTTTTCTATAACCAATTAATCATGTTGTAGGTGTGGGGTCTACAATCATGTAGGTACTGAATTTAAAAGTGAATATGAATAATACTCGTCGTAAACTACTCTGAACAAAATTAAATTAATGACAGCTAGGCCTCGTCACTTTATTACAGGATACATAATGTTTGTGGCACTGTTGTTTATATAGATTTGTCCAGTTTATTTTATTGGTCCTCGCTAAACCGATAGATAGGACAGAGCAATAAAAATAGTTTCCTTCTAGGATCTTTCTTATCCATAGACAAACTGCATTCGAAGTTCAATTTAAAAATATATTACTCGTACGTGTCAATATTGGTTGCAATTGTCATTTTGTATTGGCATATCTCGGAGTACGGATGGTTAATAAGGCATGCACACCTCTGTCTTCAGTCAAGATTTTAAGGGTCCTTTCAGTACGGGTGTCGTACTGCATACGGTCGGTTACGTTTTTTCATACAGTTGACACGTGACAGCCTCGTTGGTCTAGTGTTCGCAAGCGCGACTGCTGTGCATGAGGTCTTGGGTTCGATTCCCAGGTCGGGCAAAGTGTTATTGGGTTTATCTATCAGGAATTTCTCAGTAGCAGCCTCGGAGTCTGGATTTGTGCCCGGTTGATGGCAATAGGCTCGCTCCCTATTACATGGGACTAAAAACATAACTGGCGAAATGTGGGTGTACTGATTTGTACACCTCTGCCTAACCCTTCGGGGATTACAGGCGTGATGTTACGTTATGTTGACACGTGACATTTGTCGTTCTACCGCCGTATGAGCGAGGTATAAGTTGCATTTCCTTAACCCATGTATATCGTGAAGACGGCGAACTTCCAAGGGCTACCTAAGAACTACTATCTGAAACCACGATGCTAATTTTATCTCACTATTTTGCATACAATCAGCAGGCGCCGCGATATTCTTGATCGATTCTTTGATTATTATCGATAAGGCACGTCACTACCTTAAGAGCTCTCGTAGTTCTCATTATCGGCGTCACGTGCGCTACTCGAATGGCGCTGTTGTGCCAACATGGCTGCCGTTTCGGCGGGAAAACTAAGTGTGAGTGCGTGTGACTCTATCAAGATATAGCGGTAATTAAAATTTGTTAGGGCGCTTGCTGAAATGAAGATGAAGTTTAGTTAAGAGCCGTAGGTTTCAGGCCGCATTTCTAGTAAAACTAGACAGTTAAATGTTTCGCGGCAAACCGAATTCGTGTATGTTTGATATTATTATCAAGTTAAATGCATTTTAAGATTCCTCTTTCTGCGTCTTTAATTCATAGCGAACATGTTGTTATTTCTGCTTAAGAGATCTAAAACACATTTTTTTCTTTTTTAGCAGGTTTACCTATACATTATCAAGAGTGTTCCTGCTAATTGGTATAATAGAAATACACCAATTCAAAAATACAAGTATAGAATAAGAACTGTAAATATTTGCTTCTGCAGCGAAGAAAAGACAATTATTTGCTCCATAATATTTTCTCGATTTGTATTAACAATAATTTGAAGTAGCCGATTATTTTATTAATTATTGATGTCTTAGTAAAAGTTGTTGTGTTTAACGACATCTTTTCAGTTTTTCCGTAAATGAAAAATAACATTGTACAGGAGTAATGTTGCAACAGAAAACTTAACTAATCTTTATGGAGAACCTAAAGGGAGTGTAGTCACTTCTCACGATCACGGATACTTATAGAGTAGTAGATGGAGTCTTGTACCATAAGAAAACAGTCTCCAGTAAAATGATTCAATACTAAAATAACTGCGTTTGTCCCTTGCCCCATTCAACCTTACGCCATTATTAATCGGGTCGACAAGTCAACACAACCTGAATTCACCTCAATGACTGCCTCGCATTTCGACGTTATAAAGAATAATCCAAACCGACCCTGACAGAAGACCCAACCCGCGTCAACACACACTTCTCCTTCTAACCTACGTACAAACAACGAGGGAGAAAAGGACAGAGACACTTTTGACAGTGCGTCTTCTATTCATTAGTCGTGATTACGGAACGGGATGAATTGACATCTGGGACATCGGGGTAGGCGCTCGGATTTCCCTGCTGAGGTTTCTGCTAAAAATTTTAGCGCGCGAATTCTATGAAATATGTATAGAATCTGGGGTCGGATCGTCTGTGTCTCGAAATATAATATACATTTTCTTACAAGTAACGCGGAGTTCAAAGGGAAACGCGGGTGAGTTTTTTCAAAGTTCCTTTTTAAGTCGACTTAGATTTATTTAAAGTCAGTAAGTTTTTTAATTACACGATAGAAATTTAATTCGCATTTGATACATTTCGCTGGGCTGCGGGGAAATAACGATCTTGAACTCACCTAGGGCTGTGCTCGCCATCCTCATTGTCTGGACTTGCATGTCGTCTGGAGAGCCTTGGGCAAGCTTCCTCTTCCGCGGACGTCCTTTTTGGCTCGGTCCACCGTTGTAGTACTGGGATGGTGAGGCACTTCCATTGTGCAGATCTTGACACCTGGTTACAAAAATTCTAGTTATATTTTAATCTGAATTATGAATAACGTTTACAAGTAGTATGTTGACCACGTCGAGATGGCCATCTGATAGATTCGAACTCGGTCGCGTACCATAGCGACTTTTTGAATACATACACTTTCTAAAATTATATAGTTATCTTGGACTTCACTGACAACGGTGCAGGAAAACATCGTAAGGAAACTTGGGCTTATATAATTAATATAAATCTGATCGCCAATTCGCCTTGAGCAAGGCTTGTGCGGGTCGCAGTTAGTCAATAATGGGCTGGCATTATTATTTTTCTTATTTATTACTGGCATGTCGATTGATTTTTCTCGGATTTTAACCTAAAGAATTCGTGATTAGGACGGCATCACAAATTCTTCGTGCCTATTAGTTGGGGTTCAAATAAATTGGCGAAACATTCGGAAGCTCGATTTAGGGCGCTAAGTCGAAAGCCATGATATAATTAAGAGGGCTTAATGCGAGCGCTTGGAGTCAGCGTAATGTGAACTCGATCGTTTATTAAGGACTCTGTCTGCGGACTATATTACATCATACCATGGCCGTGCTATGAATGTATCAAGCACGGAAAGAAACGGGCTGCTATACTTACAGATTCCCGCCGACAATTGTTGACGGTCCGTGAATGACACGCGATGTTGTTGATCGGTCACGGAATAGTCTTTTCAAATTATTTTCAACGCAAAGATTTTTTTTTATGTACCTCGTTCTCAGCACTGTCATGATATGTTATGCTTATGATAGGTATGGTTCGGCATGGGCTTTTAAATAAAAAACGCAATATTTGTGTTTAGGCGTTTTCTATTAATGGGTATACTTATCATGCTTGTCGTTTAAAATTCTACTGAAATGCTGTAGGAAAATTGCCTTGAATCAAATATTATTACATTGGATCATTTGGATCGCTCATGATAGACCTGCAGTTCAGAACCTCAGTTAAATTAGAGGCATTTTTGACAGATTGAGACTGAGATTACATTGCGATCGTTTCAAAGATTTAGTAAATCGCCTCTGTTACAATAGGAATCGTTCCTCGTGTGTTATATTATTTTATTTTATGCAAGAAAATTATTAAGATTTTATTATTATTTTCCAGAATAATATAATAACGTAGAAAATAATAAACTATAATAAGATTAAACTGAAGAAGAAAAGCGAACTGTACAAAAAGTTTCTGTAATTATAATTTCAACTTTGTCGGTATTTATTTTAATGCCACCCTTTAACTAGATACTGATACGTTAAAATGAAAAGGCATGTCGCTGTGTCTACAGTTCTTCAGATTTACTCGTCATTTACGTACAATTCGCAGAATCCTCGGTCGATACTAGGATTGAAAGCCTTCTTATTGTAATAATATTATTCTGGTTTCCATGACATTTTTTTATTTATGGTTTCTATGTTTTAAATACTTTTGGTTTCTATTGTTTTTAACAAACATTGTGTTTTTTTTTTATATTCTACTTTTATACAATAGTTAACTACCTAATGGTTAACTACCTAAACCTAATGGTCGTGTTGGCGTAGTAGTTGAGGCACCCGCTTCACATCCATGAGGCTGTGGGTTTAAAACCGGGCAAGTACCAATATAAATTTTTTAATTCATAATATGTACTTTCTAAGTCTATCTTAGACATCACTGACATCGTTCCGTGCCTCGGAAAGCACGTTAGGCCGTTGGGCCCGGCTGTCATACATGGATCTTTGACAGTCGTTACAGTCGCTCCATGTAAAATACTGGTATTCAGCTTTTCCATTTTGTTGAATAATGATAGAAATATCCATTAAAGCTATGTCCACACTAGTGCGCTTTGATGATCATCTTGCCTTTTCATCTGACGCATGCAACAAGGCAAGCGCTAAAAGGAGTTTAAAACAGCGCAAGACCGTAGCGTACGCTGATCCGTCACTAGTGGGCGCACAGGTGTGGACAAAAAGCTGCATGCGTCTTAAGACAATCAATATTGCATGCGCTTAATGCTAGAAGAATTATTAAAGACGCAAGATGCTTAAACATGTGAGCGCACTGGAGTGGACATAGCTTTTCACCTTGGTCTGTCTAAAATCCTTTTCACATGCAAACGGGATGATCGCCGTGCTATGTGAAAGCTCTCATTGTAGCTCATACATTACTTCTTTACACGGCACGGCGAACGTGCCGTGACCGTGTGCATGTGGAAAAGGCATTAAGGCCCTAAAATATACAGCCGAGTACTGTGTTTGAAACTGTTGGAAACTCTGTTTTTATTCGAAATAATACTGACTGGAAAGGACATTGAACGGAAATTGTTACCATTGCCTCAGTACACGATTCTAGACCGAACAAGGATTTTTTCGCCGACTATTAAAAATAAATCAGTTGTTCCATACATTTTGAGCGCATAGGCGTTGTATTATGTGTGGAACAGCTGATTGTCTAGTTTTGAATTGTTTGATATAATATAGTTTTCTTTACTTTATAAATATTGTTTTAATAGCTTATTAAGTATTTCTATAGAATTAAATGTTGTAAATAAAATACCGCTATTTGGGTAAATTCATTGGATGCGTATTTCTGTAAGCTAACCGATGCCATAAAAATAATTTTAAAGTCCTTTTTTAGATTAACTTTTGGTCTTAACACGGCAATATACCAGAATTGAAAAGAAGAACACCTACCTATAAACGCCAGTCATATCTTCCTCGCAGTACTCATCAAGGCAGGCGCTGTCGTAATGAGGCCGACAGTAGACAAGGCCGTCTCTCATGCCAAAGACATCGCCCTTAGATAACTGCGTGCCACAAGCCACACACGTGAAACAAGTGAGGTGGTAGACGAGGTCGCGTGCTCGCATCACGAGCTCGTTCGCGGTGATCCCGTTCCCGCAGCGAGCACAGCGCTTCACGCAGAATAATCTGGAACAAGAGGACTTTCATTGCTCTGTGGCTTTGTATGGGCCTATCAGAGCTGGATCATTCTTTTATGAAAATCTGTAGCGGTACTATGGAGAGACTAGAAAAAACCCCATATTCACGCGAACAAAATAGCAGGCAAGTTCATTGATAGAAAAACCTCAAAGGCACTAGCTGACCTCGTTAAATCGCAACAAAAAACATAAATATTATGATATTTGAAACGACACTTTTGAAAGCAAAAGCATTTTCTATTCAACGAAATATTTTTTTGATCATGTTTTTTTTACAAAAGTATTGGGTTTGCGGACTACGAACGGTCTATATATTTTTCTCTTTGGCTCTCGAACGGTTATTTTATTCAGATGTTACTAAGCATTCAGTAAAACTTTTTCTACGTAAAACATATATTTGCATCTGTATACTTACGTAGACTTATTAATGCAATTAAAAATGTATGCTATGAAAATGTGTGTGTGTGATTGGTTACCCCAAAATCAACAAATGTTTTTATTTTTATTTTTTCACGACCTTTTCCCTATGTTTTATTAGTTTTTTTGCAATTCGTTGCTAGCTATGGATAGACAGGATTGGCAAATTGATTATTAAGGCCTCTGACTGTAGTACTAGTAATCTAGACAATGCAGCCTAAAAATGAAAACTTTGAATTACATTCCTCGCGCTCTAGGATGGTGCCGGTGACATTTGTCAAACTGTTGCTTCTCTCTCTTGAACGTTACGGCGATTTACAATTATATTTGAATATTTTAACTGCACACTAATAATCATAGTCGTAAAACACGGAATCAGTAATAAGTCAGTAAATAACTAGTAAATTAAATAATTCCACTGACATAATTTTGCGATTCTGACAACCATAGATGAATTGCTGACATGTGTCACCCGCACCTTCATAGAACGTATGGAATATATATTATGTTTAGTTAATGCGATTTCAGACACCAAATAATTTTAATTGGTAGAAATATTTTCCTCAATTCTAATGTCATTTTAAATCTAACATTTCAATTTCGGATAGGTACAAAAGATTATGCCACATGGACAAACAACCCTAACCCTGTTTGATAGTTACAGTTAATTGGCCAATAATCAACCTTTGACAACTTAACATTAAACACCCCTTTTCAATAATCAATCAATCGTTATCAGGAGTACTGACGGGCCCCATGTAAACAATTATAGCATATGTCCACTTCTAACAAGGGGTGGCCAAATTATACCACAAAATTGACATTATTGTGACAGTTGCGTTTCGTTCTTCCTCATAATAGGAAGGTAAACATAGGTGGGTAGATTTTCTTACCTAACCCTTTATTCAATATTTTTATTTCCTTTTATATTGTCTTAGATTGCTAAACCTTTTTAAAATGTTATCTTTAATCGACTTGAATAATGCTAGATTTTATTTTTCGTTTGTTCTCTTCAATGTAGTTACGATAGTTAATAGAAACCATAAGTTGTAACGTAAGTATCTACTGCATAACCTACTTGCACCAATTTCCATCAAGATCAACATTTGTCACAGTCATAAAAAAATCTAAAGTCAATGTTGTTTAATTAGCTTTTACCAGCGACTTCGTCCACGTGAATCTTAGATACCTATTTTTTTTTTAATCCTTACTAATATATTAAATTTGAAAGCAGCTTTGTCTGCATGTCTGTCTGCTACGCTTTCACGACTAAACCACTGTACCGATTTTAGTGAAATTTGGTACGGGGTAAGTCTGAACCCCAAGGGAGGACATCTAAGCTACTTTTCAATTCGCGACTTCGTATGCGTCCGCGTTAACCAACCATGTATGCAGACGAAATTACGGTACAAAATATAGACTATAAAAATCAAGCATAACGCAGCTTTCTATTAACGACAGAATTTTCAGAATCACAGTAGCTGTTCCGGAGCTTAGCTAGTTCAAAAAAAAAACAAACTCTTCTTAGAAAATTAAATAATTATAGATTGAAGACAGATTCTCAGACAGATTCAGAGCTATTCTAAGTACCTAATTAGGTCTTATAAATTCTACCGGATATGATGTTCAATGGGAAAAGCTATCTCTAGTCCAGTGCGACGATGCGCAAAAGTAGAATAACATTTTTAACTTGTAGGTAGGTCCTTATGTAAGTTTTTATGCAGACTGTCTATAAATTACGAACAACTTATTTGAGAACAAAATCAAGCTGCCTAGACTTTTTCCATCTATGTTGGGGTCAGCTTCCAGCCTAAGCGGCTGCAGCTGAATACCAGTAGTTTACATGAAGCAACTGCCTATCTGACCTCCACAACCCAGTATCTGGGTAATACGATACCCCTTGGTAAGACTGGCTGTCAGACTTTCGGGTCTCTGACGACTCGCAACGACTGTCAAAGATCCACGTATGACAGCCGGGTCCAACGGCTTAAAATGCTTTCAGGGGCACGGCGGAGTCTCGGTATGTATAGATCACCCATCCACGGACCAACCCCGCCAAGCGTAGCTTAGGAAGATGGATTGACCCATGCGTCTGTTAACTAATATTATGAGTTCCATCCCTGATTCGCGATTTTCGAGGAACAGATATCAGAGACGTAACTTATCTCGGATAAAAAAAATCCAAAAGGACATCGTCGCGAGCAGAATCTAGTACCTACTTATCTAAGAACCTAAGAAAATAATTTATTATAATACAGTCCTCAGACCGTAATTTCGTCTAACTAGAAAACAATTAAAACATAAAACATATCCTATGACACTTGGCAACAGTGCAGCTTTCTATCAGTGAAAGAATTTTTGTAATCAGACCAGTACTCTCATAGATTACCTATTACAAACCAAAAAACAAAAGAACTTTACCTCTATATAATATTATTAATAGAGAGAAAAATGATTATTTTCTATTCCATTCATCCAATAGCGTTACAACTTCGGCTAGTAAAAGAGGGTCGCCCACGGGTGTATTTGCGCTGATATAGGTGGTAAAGCCGCGGGCTAAAGCTAGTATTACAATAAACCAAAAAAATATATATTCTTCGAGATATTCTTTAACACAATCAGAAATGGTCAGTATTTATAAATATTTATTATCAGTTATTTGAAAGCAACTACGGGCTCAATATCTCTCTCGCTCTAATATCTTTTTATGAAGTCAATGAGATAATAATTATTTTCTTTCAGTTATACTAGTTTACGACACCTACTTTTTATGGACCGTGCTCAGTCCTTTAATAGCTATTTATTTTCGATATTTTTTCTCTAATAAAGTTTATATGAGGTAAATCTATTAGGGTTTTACGATCAAAAGGAGCATTCCCTTCAGGATTGGGCCAAAGTACACATAATGCATCTTATGTTATAAAAAAAACACATCTTTGGGAATATTGTATGTTATTATGAATTCAATCATGTCTATTACCACCGGTCACTAATAACCAGATTCACCAGCAGGCTAAGTATACTTGAGCCTATGGAAATTTGGGGATCAAAATACAATTTGACGGTTTTCTGATGTCTTAATGAAAGAAGTCTACAAGACATTTGTCCGATGACTTTCCTCGCTTCCTTTTCATTGCACATTCAGAGGAACCGTAATTTTTTTATTCTATGGTTAAACAGCTCAGTTTACAGCCCCTTACCAGTAATAGGCTTCTGCCCACACTTTTTATGAAACGCTTGTGAGAAATTTTGATAACCAAAGGCGGCAAAAACTTAAAAACCCTTAAAACTTAAAACTTGTGAAAAATATAATTCCACCACTGTATACACTAATAAAGATATTTAGATTATCATGTTTTATGTCTTTGGATGGCTAAGAAACCAACAGCCCACCTGCCAAGATGCGTTGCCATCCCAGAAACAATGTTAAAATGTCTAAAACAATGTTAACTGTGATTCTGTTGCCAGCAAGGCTGCTTTGTGGCACAAATAGGTGCGTTGCTGCTTTGGTAATACTCCCCTGGAACAAGCTCCTTCACAGGAAACTCTACTACTACTTATTATTACTCCATTTTTTTATTTAACATACTAAAAATAATATTTTTTAAATATTATTACAAAAATAATAATTTAAATATAATAGTTCCCGGCTGTCATACGTGGGACCTTTAACAGTCGTTACGAGTCGTAAGAAGCTTGATAATCAGTCTTGCTCTGACAATCAGTCTAACCTAGGGGTATCGTATTACCCAGTTTCTGGGCTGTGGAGGTCAGATTAGGTAGTCGCTCCATGGAAAATACTGGTATTCAGCTGCATCCGATTAGACTGGAAGCCGACCCTAACATAGTTGGGAAAAGGTTAGGCAGATGATGATTAATAGATGATGAATAGTTCACCGGCATCGGGAACAGGGTCTATTAAATTAAATTATTACATCTATTATCCTCTCCTATGAAATTATAATAACTAGACTAAAGTTATTTAGGAAATAGACCCTTCATTACAAAATAAAATAAATATGTACCTCAAACCAAATTCAAAGTAGTCGACCACTAACGAGCCAAAAAATTCAAACAATAATCGTAAACATTTTCGTTTATCTTACAGTTCTACCTTATTCCATGCTGACGCAACACCTACAAAAACAAGTCGTGGACAGGTGTGCGAACAGCCAAGTGTGGTAGACTTTGAGTGACGGCCTGCTTTGCTCCCTAATTGCTAACGTATCACCTACAGACTGACAACCGCTCGGTAAACGTTGACCACGCGTCGCGTCGTGAAACTTGTAATTACAGGATTATCATAATTGATTAAACTTCGCGAATAGTTCTGGTTTTTTGTCGATTGTTATCGCGATAAGCTTCAGATGTTGGGTTTTTTTTATTTAGTATTGTTTTATTTTAGTAAAGACGAAGGAAATAGCTATTTTTACTTTTTAATGAGGTGAGAAAAAGTGGATAACTTTACAAAATAACGAATTGTTTCTACCGTATTTTGCGTTTAGTTGTAATCTAATATAATATTATTATAGTAGATATTGTTGTTGTTATCCTTCAAATTAATAGTTATGTACCTACATCAATTTTATTAGGTACTTGAACACGAACAATAACCAGTCAGTCTCTCTCTTTTATTTTATATCTTACCGCTACATGCTCCCCTAAAAATACAACATAAGCAGAAATTACCGTCAATGTTAACAATAACATCGCGCAGCGTTTCGCAGAAGCAGAGATTTTTACTCAACAAAATAAAGAGTTCGCCTCGCCAGCTTGATTACAGACGTTAAACTAAGCCAATTATGATCAAATACATGCCTACATACAAAAAATAAAGTACAATTCAACTCTAGAAATACTAGTTTACTAGATGTCCATGATACGTATTGGGAAAGGAAAATAATTGGTAAACAAAACCTACACTCTATGTAAAAGCATCGCTAGGTGTCGGCATTTTAGTTCTCGTTTTTCGGATAGCTTCAGTCAAATGTGCGTTCAAAAATATCGCTGGTCGCTGCCACGTCCGTTCGATGTACGAAAATGAATGTGCATATATTTTTCTGTCTAGCACCTACCTATTCGACGACCAATCGATAGTTTAACCGGTGCATTTTGTAGTAAGTAGCAGATTTTAAAACATATCAATTCCAGTTGTGTTCCTTGTACCGATACAAGCTTTTTAAAATGTTTTATCCGTACCGACTTTGATATAATACTGTTGTATCGTAGATTCTCTTTGGATATTTTAAGGATGACTTACTTCAACCTTTGACTCGACTATCTGTAAAGGCGATCTTTTAAAATGAAATCCATAGCTAAATCCTACTAATACTTTTCTGTCAACGTTTCAGTAACTTACAAAGACAGAATCTGGTGCAACGTGGATCTTCTTACCTTTATCAGATTAGGATCAATCCCATTATAACTTTTGCTAACACGAGCAAAAATATGAGGTTGTGAAGAAATTAGAGAACGGACTAAACATAATTTTAAATACACAGGTTTTCCTTTGATATTGCTTACCTGTAATAATCTTCTTTGCAGTAGATATTGCCGTCTCTTGAAAAGCAGGTTAGTTCTGTGTCGAGCGGCAGTCGACATTCGCAGCAGCGGAGGCAGGTGCCATGCCACTGTCGGTCCACAGCCAGTAGATAATATCTGGCAAAGAAGAGTTCAATCTTTAATTGTTGTTTTAATGCAAAACAATAATTTTAATTTTGGATGAACTAGGAATTGGGATCATTGCGACTTATCTAACTCTCACCTGTCTTGGATGCGTCCCCCGCACCCCGCACACTCATCGGGGGTAGCGGGGGAGTTCTCCGCACTCTCTCGTTCTTTCAACATGCCTGGCTGTTCCGTTCTGCAAGCAGAACTGAACTTTGTATCTCAAATAACTAGGTTCAATTCGCCTTGTTCCGTGTTCTCAGCATTGCCGTTTGGAACAGACATATTAGCTAGCTTTGGATCCACTTTTTCTTCTATAGGATCGAAACGGGATTCTTCAGAATCTGCCAACAAAAAGATTACTTTAAGTGCATGTCTTTATACCATCACACTATATGTATATTTCGAATGCCTTGACCCGAATTCGCCATTATGCGAACCCCTTTCTCTTTCGCCCATTATTTTTATCACGTCCCTGTTAGATATAATCGGCAGACAACCCCAAATATGAAATGCTGCTGTCCGCGACTTTGTTACCAGTGCCCTTTGTTTCCTTTTTTTTTTATCTGCTGGGTACCAATAGCGGGCGTATGCAGAATAACCCACCAACGTTTTATCACAATGGACTAATAGTTTAGGTTAGTGCCCGCAGGTATTGTTATGGATGAGAAGTACCTAAATAAATGCTTGGCAGCGGTTTAGGTGATATGCGAATAAATGTACAACAAACATAGAATTATTAATATAATAAATATATATTATATTAAGATATATTTTATTATATTTTTATTTTTATTTGTTTATTTAAATGCGCAAAACTCTGGAACTAGCAGTTGGATTAGAAAATTTTTGTTGTATATGATAGGTAAATTCATGAAGAATAGTATAAGAATAGTAACATCACCCTATGACCTACGGGAGATAAGTAGTAACCAAAAACTTAACTTATCACGGTGATATAATCACGCGTACGAAATCGCAAGAAGCAACTAGTAATCTATATAGGGTGACTGGTACGACATTTATACACATGATTATACCTAGGATAATAAATAACTTACCGAAAAAATAAAACAAATCTGAAAAAAATCAACCGGCCTCACTTGAATCTGTGCATTTGATAGAAAAATGAATTATAAATGTTAATAGTTGAATAGTTTATAGTTGGATAACTAAGTTAAATTACCACTGAGAGAGTGTTTTTTTTTTCTTATTTCGTTTTTTTTTTCTGTAAGTTGTTTGTTATCATGTTGTTTATAAATATATACACATAATTATATGAATAAAAAATAATTAAATCTTTATATTGCAACAGGTACAGGCAAGTCAAACTAAGCTAAAAGAGCGCTCTATAGAATATGTCCGAAATATCAAACTGCTAAAATTTGGCCTGTCTCTCGTCAATGGATAGACTACAATAGAGTTAAACTGGGGAAGTTTAACTCTATTGTTGTCCATTGTCTCTATTCTGGCTCGATTATAACCGGGAAATCGGTAACCGATATTCATAACGCAGACTGGTTCTAGGTACCTACGAAGTTGGGGCGATTGTGATCAAAATATTCTTTAGTAATTACTTAACATCACGCCTGTACTCCCCGAAGGGTTAGGCAGCGCTGTTCCAATTAGTACACCCACATTTCGCCAGTTATGTTCTTGAGTAATTTGAACTCCAATAATAGTAAATCTTTTAAGAAAGGTATGAGTGCATGTCCTGTTTGTGTATAGTATAGTGTGAGCTTAAAAAAGTACTTAATAGATTTGGATGCGGTTTTTAACAGTTAAATTTTTTTTTTTTTAAAGTTTATTATTATTATTTTTATTAATTAATTATTAGAAAGTAAAATTAATATAATAATTAGATCATAATAATTTATTATACATGCGAAAGTATGAATAAATGGATATTTGTTATTCAATCATGCCAGAACGGCTGAACGGATCTGGATGTTTGACACAAAGATGCCTGAAAAGCACTTTATACTTTTTAACTCGAAAAAATGTAGGTACGGTTAAAGCGTTATAATACATTAAATTTTATGTATAGGGATTGTAAAAAAAAATGTGCCAATTTAAGAACATAACAACCTGTATAATTTAATAGGTTGATATAGAAAACAAACATTCATTAGTAGGTACGTTTAAAGCTTCAAAATTCAATATAGAAAATTGCTATCGACTAAAGTATGTATCAAGATGTGAACAGATCTTCATTTACTACATAACATACAAATGTAGATACATACTTTCGGAACGTATCAAACCAAACATATAGCTGTCTCGCTCATACATTTAAATACATACCTAAATAAACATCGGAGGCTCCTTTCCATATCATTATTCGGTTGCACAAATAAGTATACCTATACAATAGGCTTCTATGGTTCCTTACCATGAGACAATGGCGAGAATTCGTTTTATTTTCATTCGTGATCCGAGTCCGACTGTCGTCGCATAATTTTGAATATATGCATTGGTATTAGCTTTATTTATATACAGTTGTACTATTAGGACCAAAAGTATTCTGCTAGAGAATTTTATTTATAACTAGGTAGTTTCTCCCCGAGAGTGTGCCCGCGTGTTTTTTTTTACATCTGCGTTATGTTACGTCTTTAGTTATTGTTCTGTTCACATGGGTCATTGCGTAATATTATATGTGAGACTATACTATCCTTCATGAATTCGGCTATCATATAGAAAAACATATTTTCAAACTATTACTTTCAAGGATAAGCGCGTTTAAAACAACAAACAAAAAATTTCTTCAGCTTTATAATGTTATAGTATAGACTAGTTTCTACTCGCGTCTAATTAAGCCGCGTTTATACTCAACTTGCCCCGCGTGCCGGTCGGTTACTCGGTCGGTTGCTCCACGCCACGCGGGGCGGGACAATGTGGTCAGACCTATACTAAATGTATGAAACCGATAGCTTTCCCACGCGGGCTTAAGAAATAAGCGATAGACCGAAATTAAGATCCTATAACGTGCCAATTTTAGTTGATTCTGTTCAGCCGTTTAAGCGGGAAAGTATAACAAACAGTCATTGTGCATAGTCTAAACTAATATATATTATATATATATAATATTATAAAGAGGAAAAATTTTTTTGCGCGGACGAAGTCGCGGGCAAAAGCTAGGTGTGAATAAAATTATAAATCACTGCAAAGTGAGGTCAGTGTTGTTTACCATATAATAGTTGCTCCATACTCATCGCACAACATGTATGTGTGTTATGTATAGAGCCTTCTCTCAACATGTCGTACGACACGTCATTATATTTTTCTCTCAATATAAATAGAATAAGCTGCATATTTTATGACGTTGCTTTTATGCAGCAAAGGCGAGTAACGAGAATATCTCCTGTTACCGCCTACGCCTGGCCGACCAACATAATAAAAATGTAATATGAAACATCTCTTCCTACCTTATTTGAGTTATCTAACGTGTTCATGGATGGTGCCTTTTTTAAAGGAATACAACTTCTTAAACTAAGTTGGTAGGTAGGTACAGGAAAGTACTAAGGTACCTACATAATATTGACATATTATAAACATAGACGCATACATTAATAAACTCTATGAACATCTTTACTACACACAATGCAAGCTACACAGACTGTTCCCAGAGATTTTATACCCCTTGGTAAGACTGGTTGTCAGACTTTCGGGCTTTCCGAGGTACAGAGGAGATTCGGTGTAAAGATGGTCACTTACCCTCGGACCAACCCCGGCAAGCGTAGCTTAACCTGTTGGATCGACCAATGCCTACAGCTGTGATTACTTAGTCACGAACTCACTCAAACAGTAAATATAGGAATACGAAAATATCTAAGTACCTACGACATATATTTTGAAGCAAATAATATTATATTATTTATAGAAATGTGTATTTAAATGAAACTGTAACGTAATTTAAATCAGGAAAACCACATACAAATTGGAAAATTAAAAATAAACCTTTTCATACCAAAATATTAAAAATACTTCCATGGTAGGTGTTTTAACTGAGTAAGGTATGATATCGTGCAATTTTAAAAAGAAAAGTTTTATTTTTTGTGATAGTATATTTTTAAGAGCTGTTTTTGTCGTTTTTTATTAAAATGACTGATATTTAAAGCGATGTTAGCGCTTGCTCATGCTCGGCAGCCCGTGTTCCGCCCCGCCTACCGACGTACACGCAGGTACAGTTGGCGACAAAATACTTTTAAAAAAAAATAAGTTATTTTTCGTGTAGCTTTCTTCGTAGCTAAAAGCTCTTTTGTATCGTGGGTGCGTTTACAAATATTTAAAATCACATACACAATCAATCAGACCTGGAACAACTAGCTGTAAGTCATACGGGTATTGGTCCTGTGCGAGAATCGAAACTACGACACGCAGCGCAGCAGTCAATCGCTCTGCCACTGCGCCAACTGTGACGTTAAATCATTCGTCATTAAAGCATGAGAATTTTATATTCCTCCAATCTATACTAATATAAAAAAGAAGAGAATTTCTGTTTGTTTGTTTAAACGCGCAAATCTCTACAACTACCAGCCGGATTGGAGCAAATCTTTTTGTGAATAGAAGAGAGAGAAGAGTCAAAGAGTCCGGCTATAGAACATCACGCTATAACCCTTGGGAGGAGACCAGTAACGAGTAGACGGAAAATCAGCAGTATTGCTGAAAAAAAAATAAGCATGAAATCGACAGAATACCTATCTTCTTCCTGGAAAAATCACTACAAGGCTTCAGAAATACCTTGAATAAAATGGTTGAAAAAATATTAGGTATAATGTAAAGTAAATTCAAAAGACTTAGACATAAAAAGAATAAATAAAATAATAATAATAATAAATATCTTGGGACAACTCACACACGGCTATCTGATCCCAAGCTAAGCAGAGCTTGTGTTATGGTAACCAGACAACTGATATACATACTTATATAATTTATAAATACATACATATAATATGTATGTATTTATAAATTATATATAGATAAATCACACCCAGACACAGAATTAACAATCATGCTCATCACACAAAGTTTGCCCTGGGTGGGAATCGAACCCTTGAACGGCTTAGCAGTCAGGGCCGCTAACCTCTAGACCAACGGGCCCGTCGAATCTCACATACATACATACAAACATTAACCCTAAACACAAAACACTCCTTTTTTTGGGGCAATCGTGTAAGAAAGACTTGCTGCTTTCGCCTGTACCCACCCACCAAAAGGAATTGCAGTGATAAAAATCAAGTAGGTATGTTACAAGGAAAAAAAGTGTAAAACTTAGTGTAAACATAAGATAAGAATATTTAAATAATACCTACCGCTACTTATGTTTTGGTAATATTTTGTAGTTATTGTATTTGCAAACTTACTACTCTAAGCTTAAACTTCATTTAGTGATTGAATTTGCTAAAAAGCTTTTTTACAAAAAAAGATGACCGCCTTCAAAAAAAAAGCTTTTTATTTTTCACTTTTTAGTGCTTGTGTGTTAATGTTTGAAATCCTTACATAAAGCCCTTTCAAACAATACCTCACACGATATATTTAATTTTGGAAAGTGGTAGGAGGGGGGTTGACGTAACCCCTCCCCACTTCCTTCAGTCAGTCATCGACTACACGTATAAACAAAGCAATTTTTCTTGTTACGGCGGTTCTGCTGTGATTTTATAAGGAGTTCCGTTCCATATCTCCAAAGTTTATCATCAGATCATGACAATATTTCTATGGGACCTATTCGGAACTATACTTTTTCAAACAAAAAAGAATCATCCAAATGGATTCATAATTGGCGGAGTAATCGTAGAACAAATATACAAAAAAAAAAACATACGCGTCGAATTGAGAACCTCCTCCTTTTTGAAGTCTTAAACAAGGTATTTGAACATTCTTAACATTTAGGTCAGGTGCGGAGTACTCGTAACCGGCGTGCTTGTATGACGAGATGTATGAACGTAGATGAGGCGAAAGGAGTATTGTAAGGATCGTAGCAGGTAGCGTTCTGTAGTTTCTGCCTACCCCCACGCGAAAAAGGAGTGAGTTTATGTATGTATGTTGAACACTCTTTTTCTTAAAAAAAAGAAATTTCCAACACAGGAAAGAAAAAGATTGATGCGTTTACAAATATAATACGAACAGCTGGACCTGGAACAACTGTCAGTAGGCCATACAAATATTTGTGGTGACTTAATTATAAAAACAAAAACAATCATAACTTCAAAAAATTTACACATATCTAAATATAACTGGCGGAATGTAGGTGCATCTCTGCCTAACCCTTAGGGGATTACAGACGTGCTGTTAAAAATTAAAAAAACTATAGCTTAATGGCATCATACAAGTCTTCCGCATCGCTGTCAACTGGAAATATGGGCATAATTCCAGTTGACGGCGATGCGGAAGAGGCCTTGCCACATTGGATGGCAATGCCTCTGACCAAGGTCATCAGTTTTCAATATTTTCAAATAAATACGTACTCGCATGTACATCTCCATAAAAGCACATTCAATAGGTACACAGTCAATATCGTGAAATATCACATAAACATGAACTAGAACCTAGTTATCAAACATGCTCGTAAAATACTGCCGACAAACTGAACTTACTAACTATCAATTAGTCAAACACGTCTATGCAATTAGCAAACCGTTTCATTAGTTCTAAAACTATAAAATCAGTTATCGACTGAACGGTCAGCCTTAATTGATGCAAATAAAACTAAGCCTTACAAATCTACACTAATATTATAAAGAGGAAAAATTTGTATTTTTGTTTGTTTGTTTGTAATGGAGAAACTAAAAAACTACTGGATCGATTTTAAAAAATCTTTCACCATTAGAAAGCTACGTTATCTGCGAGTAACATAGGATATATTTTATTTTATTTTTGCGCGGACGAAGTCGCGTACAAAAGCTAGTAGGTATATAAATGGTATTTTCACTAAAGTACTGTAATTACTGACTGCCTCGTTGGTCTAGTGGTCGCAAACGAGACTGCTGTGCATGAGGTCTTGGGTTCGATTTCCAGGTCGGGCAAAGTGTTATTGGGTTTTCCATCAGGAATTTCTCAGTAGCAGCCTCGGAGTCTGGATTTGTGCCCGGTTAATGGCAATAGGCTCGCCCCCTATTACATGGGACTAAAAAAAAACATAACTGTAATTACTATGACGTGGTTCAAGTAAATGTGCGAGCTCTATATTATGCTTCACTATCTTCTGCCCGCGATTTCGACCGCGTGGTTTTTTCAGCAACGTTAAGTTACGTCTTTGGTTAGGTACTACACCGCCCCTGTGGTTTGTAATGCGATGATATTATATAGCCAGTACTATTCCTAATAATTCTGGCTATACAAAATCCTTCACAATATTTTTACAAAATATTTTTTCCAATACGACTGGAGATCCTATCCGATTCCAGAGATTAGAACGTTCAAACAAAATCTTGTCAGCTTTCTTTCAACAGTATAGATTGTAACCTGCTGACTGGCAGACCAAGCAGACTCATCATCTGCCTAGCCTTTTCCCAACTATGTTGGAGTCGGCTTCCAGTCTAACCGGATGCAGCTAAATAGCGACTAAGACGGCGATAAAGAGCGACTGCCTATCAAGACCAAGCAGACTATTGCTCGAATTAAAAAAACAACAAGACCAAGCAGACTATTGCTTGAATAAAAAAACACCGCCCATTATTTTGAATTTGAATTCCTTTTGGAATTAAAACTTTTTAGCCACACTTACTTTCAGCCAGGTTACATTGGCATACAACCTTTACGGTACCAACCTACGCAGAAGTCTGAGTACAAACTTTCTATCAACAGATGAAGTTGAATAAGGTTTTATATAAATGCTAACGTTTACCCGAGATTCCGTCTGCATGGAAGCCAAAGTTAAAGTCTAATTCTTTGTTTTTAACTGACGTTTTTTACCTATAGACTACTTACTTGCCTCAATTTCATTGGTCGAGCTTTCAAGATTATGTGATTAGTCAAAGATTGAATAATATTACAACTATTCATTACTCACTTTTGTGGAAAAGACAGCAGAATTTTGCCAATGTTATGTGGGTACTTGGAGAACAGATTTATTTTTATTTTTGTATTGGATTTACGCATAACCTATACTTTACTAATTTAAAAAATGCAAAGCTATATTTTAAATTGGGGACCCGTAAAGAAAATTTCACACTGACAAAAGCTAGTAGATAAAAAACATACAAAGTGAAAGTAAACAAATCTTGTAAAAATGCTAGAGATAATTCAGAGACTTTTACAAAAAGATACATTCTTTGTAAAAAAAATATAATAAACTGAAATAGTAGACTATCTAATCATTTCTACAAAGACACAGACATGACAGGAATTCCAGTGTTGCCAAAGGTAAAAGAAATCTAAAAATATTATAAGCAAAGTACAATGTACTGACAACCTTATAGGTACCTACATACTTTCACGGAAAATAAATTTCATTTGGATGATTCAAAAAGCCATCTCATCTTGCGTGTTTAAATTTATCTGCTCCAATGTAAAATCGCCGCAAAGGATTTGTGGCATAATTGGTAACATTTAAAGCGTTGGCATTTCACGTGAAATTGTGAAATGAGGTTTCACTATGGATTTTTTGACCGACAGGGTTTTTGTATCCAAAATTTATCAACTAGCATTTATTAACTTGTACGCAATACGGGATTTTCGACTCAATTTCTATGGTTTTTTTTTTATTATTATTTTCCTTAACAATTGATGCGCTTGTCCCCGCGGGGTTTCCACTTAATCATTAACTCTCATTTGTCAATG
This sequence comes from Hoplodrina ambigua, assembly GCA_949774945.1. Classification (NCBI taxonomy): domain Eukaryota; kingdom Metazoa; phylum Arthropoda; class Insecta; order Lepidoptera; family Noctuidae; genus Hoplodrina; species Hoplodrina ambigua. Next base: position 6,834,126 of record OX458963.1, read on the forward strand.
CTTGATAGCTTAAGTTACTTATCTGTTTAGAAATAAATTTTCCTGATAATTTCTGAATTTTATTATAAAATAAAAAATAACGTAGATAAGGATATCAACACACTTGCACCACATACCGATAGCCAAACGATAAAACAATACTTTTACATTCTAAAACGACAATAATTTTAACCCGGAAACGCCGGCAGCAGTAAAAATAATCAGTAACGGTAAAACTGAAATCGTTAAATTAATCTAACTTGGTACTTTATCGTTAACGACACTGTTAGAAAGAGTAACGTTTGAGTCCAGAAGCTCATTAAAAGTTCAATGATTTCGTCCTGGCCATTTTTTTATTTTATAATCGCCTAATACCTACATACAAACTAAACATTGTGAAACCATAGGCAAAAGGTCCTCGAATCCGATTTGTGAGTTCCATCTGAATTGGAAATGTTCCAAATATGAACGGACGGAAGTCAAGTCTAGTAGTCCCCTCAATAACATAGTAATACCATGCTACAGCTATTTCGGACCGTCATTAGCTTTCACCAGAATCGAATAGGTCAACTTAAAGTCACAGTCAAAGCGTTTATTTCAATAAGTCTATTGACAGACACTTATGAATTATTAAGGCGTCGGTCAATTAGTCAGAAAGTTAAAGCTAATTGCTCGATGCAAAACGTAGGTGTGCCTCTATAGAGAAGAACGAGGAAGAAACTTTACGGACACTCTATTCAAATAGGTTAATTGTAACAAAATTCTAGTGAACACAATGAAGGTGAATATGAAACAATATAAAATAAAAAATATAAGCCTCAAACTCTTTTCGTCTCCGAATTTATGAATCCACGTCATAGTATGCTTAAGTTGTTTTCAATAGTCTTTTTACCTACTTAAAAAAAGGGGGAGGTTCCCCGTTTACTCGAAGACGCCTGAACCAATTCGGATTTTTGTTTGAAATTTAAAGAAGATTTCCCTAAAAACAATGTCATGATCTGATCAAGAATTTCGGAGATAAAAAAAGGTACTCCTCGCAGAATCATAGCAGAACTGTCGTAAATATCGTGTGATATTGTTGTCGTTGTTCGAAAGGGATTTTTGTAAGGATAACAAATATTAGGATGTTAACGATAAGTTATATTGTTATTTTATGTTTATGATGTCTTATGGTCTATCGACCTAATTTGTAGGTACACCAGCCGTGGTCAAACATGTTGAGCCAAAAATTAACCTGTAACACCTACCATGTATGTTTATTTTCTACACATGTTTTTGCAAATAAATGAATTTTGAATTTTTTGTACTAAAAAGTGAAAAACATTATTACAAAAACAGACAGCCGTCTTGAAAAACTACAAAATAAAAAATAATTTTAGTTTTGGAACTCGGTTTTTTTTATTTTGTAATTTTTGAAGGCGTTTGTCCTTTTTGTAATAAAATATTTTTTGAATAATTAATAACATTATTATATTTTTTATGGTTCGATGATAACGAACTTACACAAATCTATAAAGAATATGCGAAGCTTAAAGTTACATAATAATATTCTTTCCATCATTGCGATTTTTTTTTTTTGTTGTGTACCATACCTGGGATACGACGTTTTTTTAGGAAAACTAGTTTTAAATTTTTTGACGTTCTAATATAAGATATAAGTTTAATGGTCAGTTTGTATAGTTAACGACTATAAGTTGTGACTAAATACTTTTCTGATTTTAACTAGATATTTGACTGTTTAAGCTTGTGATCATTAGTTACGAATCTAATACGAGTATCTCCGTTTAATTTGGCCATCATTCATATTTTGTAAGATACAGTAACTAATATTTTTGAGAAAAATGAACCAAAATGCTGCATTTGAATAAATCACTCGTTCATAACATTTGTATTTTCTTATTTCTGTCCTAAATTATTTATTTATTTTATTTCATTATTTATAACCGTTTACCAACACCTTCTGTATAGGTACACTAGACCATAAGTATTGTAAAAAATATTGGTCAAAAACAGTCGCCAATAAAAGGCTCGGTTAGCCTGTCATGCATGTCAATGAATTGAATATAATATATTTTTTTTATAAAAGTGTATTCACAGTTTTTAAGTAGGCATGTTGATGATTATGCATATCACCCAGCATTGTTCTAATTATGAATTATAGAAGTTTCAATAGCTCGCCATATTAAATAGACTACAGACGAAATATTTCAATATAAAAATCGTAAAACCAACCATGCGTGAAAGGGCACTTAGTGGTTAAAAAATGAGACATAAAAAGTAATTGCTCCATCATTATTAACAGGCGCTCCAGGTGTTAATTCTTTAACATTTGATATTAAAACACTTTTAATTTTACATCGATACTGGTAACGGTTGTTAATTGAATAATACATTGGTAGTTGCTGATTCATTAATTTTACAATTATCAATTTGTTTCAAATTGTAAAAAAATAGTAATTAAATTGATAAAAAAAATCTATTAATGACAGTAGGTACTGGAAATCTCAAAAATACTTTCCTAAGTTTTTTTTATTTTTTTAATAAGCAAATAATTCAGAGTAAATACAATGTTTCACCAATTTTCAATAAGTCCTAGTCTAAATTACTTCCTAAAAAATCTGTTCCGTTTTTGAAAATAAATTATCCGTGGGAGATTGTAATACGAGCCCTTGATCTAACAAAATCTACCTATTAATTATTATACAAAAGAGAACAAAAAAAACGCCAAGGCCATTATAATTTTAAACCGCAAAATCCCTAGAGCGTTGAAGCGCCACTACAGATAATGAATCAATACAATAGCGTAACATTAAATAACATCGACACAAATAAACAAACTGGTACTTACAGATAAACAAACTGTAGTAAACAATAACACTAACGGATACGACACTTAATTCATTAAGTAATCTAACACTTCTGCGAAAAAGTATCGAATCAAAAATCAAAGCGGTGTAAGAAAATTCACAAAACAAAACACTTCTGACTATGAAACACACACTTCGCAAAAACACTCATTATTTTGAATATGGAATCCCGACCTCGACCCTCGGGTAAGGGTACGATACACGTTCGGTAAGTTCAATAGTTTTCGCGCGAATGAGGGGTTTTGAAAAATCCGCCCTCCTCAGTTTGGGCGGCACTCCCGGCTCTCCCGAATACACCCCATATTTGTTACCAAGATATCCCAGGGGAGATCTTGTATTCAATTTGCAGACTAGACGCTCGTGAATATTTTGTTTTAGGTATATTTACTTTGTATGTTATACCTTTATTTAAAAAAGAGCTGACAAAATAACACTCTCCAATATTAATTCAAATAAAGCTTTGATATTTTTTTCTTAATCACTCATTAATACAATTACTGAACGAAATAAAAAAAACTAATAATCCTCAACGTTTTTATCATGAAAACGAGGACTTTTTCCAAGAAGTGACGCAGTAACGTAGATGAAGGAAAATACTTTTTAAAGGAAGCTTGAAGCTAGACGACGAATAAAACTCTTTTAATAAGAAGCAACAATATATTTTTACTATTTATTCCTGGAAACTTATTCCCACGGTACGTCGTAATGTTATTCCCGTAATAAAAATATGATCGGCGCTAACGATTGATGTGTTTATAACAACAATTCATACATCCATTGTGCGTACAGCTCAGACGTGGAATTCAAAAAAGAAAAAGGACAATATAAAGAGAAGAAAGAGTATTATTTTCTATTTTCCTGCGCCCTTTTTCAGAAAGTTAATCCTTTGAAACATAATTCAATAAAAACCAGCCGTCATATTTGAACGTTTTGTACGAAATTACGATTTGTAGGTACGTAATTCCTGAAAAATGGCCCAGCCATTCAATATTTGGCCAGTTTTCAGTACGCATACCTATATTCCTCTGTGTATTCTCAAAATTGTAGACAGCCAAAACGACAATACCTGGAGACTATCTAGTACTACTAGGCAAGCGTAAAAGTACCATCGTAGTCTGGTGAGATAGCGATGAGTCTAACATAAGTAAAAAATAAATCATAATACCTGAGTAACAACACACATAATAATCTATTAGATCTAAATACATCAAAGCGAAAGGTCATACACTCATCACGAAATATCGAAAACCGCTTGATGTAAAAGGATAAAATTTGGCAGGGAGGTAGATTATAGTTAGTAGACGTCCACTTAGAACGGATTTTCCAAAATTCACCACCCAAGGGGATAAAATGGTCAGACATTTACGCGGACGAAGTCCCGGCAAATGCTATTTATATTATAAAACGTGAAGCAAAAACTTTGTGCCCCTTGTTACGAAAACTACGCAGACGGAGTAATATGAAATGTGGCTCAGTAAAAGTTTTATTTGGAAGTATGCGAAATGCTAAAATTTCTATTTAATACATTAGCAATAAATAAAATTAATAAATAACTATACACACACACATAGGTGTCAAATAGGTATATAAAAAATCATCTTTGTCATTTGTCAATAGGACCTCAAAAACGTTCAAACTTAAAATTTTGAATGAATTATGGTCGAATTTCGGCTTAGTAAGTTTTACCTACATTATATTACCTAGATAATTATTTAACAATAAAAGTATATATATATTTTTTTTTTGTATGCCCTATAATGTTCTGTTCCTTTCTGGCTTTTTTTAAAATTAAATTGTAACCTAAACATAAAAACCTAAGAATTATTATATTTTTTTTTTTTTATTGTATTTTTTTTTAATTTTGTTAAATATTATTTTATGTTAGGTTAATTATTTAATTTGATTCAAAATGAATAAATAATAGCATTAATACCTAGAATATAAACATATTTCTAATTCTGTGAAATTGTATTGACATACAAAACAGTATTTGCTCTACTAAGACGTCTAGACCGCAATGATAATTTAGATTTAAACACATGTTGAGGTTTCCGTACGAAGATGTACTTAAATAATTCTGCGAAATGTATGCTCCTTACAGTTACGGTGCTTGAAAGGGATAAAGTCTACTGAATAACTTTACATGTGAATACAAAATGTTAAATGTTTAAATAAACAATAAATTGTGGGTAAATCTGGAATTTGGGATACTTTGTGTAGCATTTAGTAAACGCTTTACAGTTAAGTACGTACCTAGTTTTTGCCAAAGTACCTAAGTATTGGTGAATCCCAATAGGTAGGTACTTACCATAAATTTAGTGCAAATTTTCGTTACTTATGTAAAAATATCAGCTTTTCCGTACATATAACTTAATGGAAGGTTTTTCTTTGCAGGTTTTTATAAAACTATACTGAAGAGATAAATATGTACGTCGTCCGGACTGATGCCTAAGCAATTGTCAAACCAAAAATTTAATTCAACCTTCAAAAACTAAAAAGACATCAAATATTTCAATAGTCGGACAGTTATGTTTTTACTTTTTAAAATTCCGTAAACAAAGGAAACAAAACACTATCACTAAGTCTCCATTGCCCGTCAATCTATCACAGGGCTATAATCTTAAACACTTGAAATTTTCAAGTGTACAGTCACGAGAATAAACATGTATCCACATAGCAACATTATAAAGCAATTTCCTCTAAAAAGATTGATTTAAAAGTGATGGAGTTACGAACATCATTTTCTGGATTCCATACTACTAAGATAGTTCCAATTTCAAATTTCCAATTACTTATATAAACGAAAATTTCACATTAGTTTTTTGCTAAATGCACACATGTTTATGCTTGTGACTATACCTATATAACTATAAAAATATATTACAAAAAAAAATAGAAGGGTCAAAAAAAAAATAGAAAGTCTAAATACGAAAAACTATTTTTTTTTCATTTAGTGTAAAATATTGTACAACGGTACAATTTTTGTTTGTTATAAAAACTACGCGGTAATTTGATTCTTATAGTTGTTACGCAGAATGTACTTGGTATTCAATCTTCCAAAGTTTTCTAGTTTCTACAAACTTCATTAATGAGATAGATATAAGTCCATCTTTTAAAACTCATCTTGGAAGACAAAATGGAATTAAATTGCTAGAAATAATAAATGATGCAGGTATACTGGATATTTTATATTATTCATAACATAACATCACGCCCCCCGAAGGGTTAGGCAGAGGTATACCCATTAGTACACCCCATTTTGCCAGTTATGTTTAAGTCTCATGAAAGAGGGGGCGAGCCTATTGCCATCAACCGGATATAAATCCAGACTGCGAAGCTGCTACTGAGAAATTCCTGATGGAAAACCCTGTAACAGCTTGCCCGACCTGGGAATCGAACCCAAAACCTCACGCTTAGCAGTCGCGCTTTAGGACCAAAGGACCAACGAGGCATATTTATCAATATTTTCTGAAAACAGTAAAATAAAACCTGTTTGGGAATACCTATTTGTCAAGACCAATGACAAGTTGTAATCTCGCTGTAAAACACAATTTCTTATGTGTGAAGCTCTTTTAAGTTTTAACTTTATTTTATTTCTATAACGGTTAAAAAAATACAGCCCAGGGCTAGAAGGAGCGACAGAGAGACAGCGAAGTCTTAGTAATAGGATTCCGTCTAGCTCCATCTAATAATCAACTCGTCAAATGCAAAGTCACGTCATCCATTTCAATTAGAATAAGAATATTAGAAAGCACTTCTGAATGTCATGTACAAAAATAAGAAAAAAATCTAGTTGCCCATTCCAAAAGCTAATTTTGTATTTAGAAGAATGAAAAATGAAATCGAATCTTATCAAGGATGGGCGAATTTTCTACACAAACTGAACGTATTTAGGAAATCTGAACCATATTAAAGAGCTGTCAGCATCATATTCCAATACATGACACTGACAGCTAAGGAAAGAGTTCGTAACGTGGGTAGCTAATGGGCCGTAAATCCGTGATAATAATATTTCCTCCAGAAGAATTGTGTGCAGATTAATTCTCCATAAAACATAATATCACGCCTGTAATCCCCGAAGGGTTAGGCAGAGGTGTACCCATTAGTACCTACACCCATATTTCGCCAGTTATGTTTTTAGTCCCATGTAATAGGGGGCGAGCATTGCCATCAACCGGGCACAAATCCAGACTCCGAGGCTGCTACTGAGAAATTCCTGGTGGAAAAACACAATAACACTTTGCCCGACCTGGGAATCGAACCCAATACCTCACGCACAGCAGTCGTGCTTGCGACCACTAGACCAACGAGGCAGTCATTAATTATTTAGATTAATTCTCCGTTAGAACATAATAGACACAGCTACCTATTCGGAAACAAACAACAATGTTTCATTGAAACCTACGCTGCGTCTAATTATTACGCGTTTTGCGGTTAATTTCAGCTCCGGGCTTAATATTATTGATTCGACATTTTATTAACTAGCTTCTGCTCACGACTTCATCCGCGCGAAAGTCAAGTAAACCTTAGATTCAGCGTATAGAACTCGGTAATAGTGTAGCTTTCTATCTGTAAAAGAATTTTGTTAATCGGAACAGTACTTTCAGAGATTAGATACCTCTTTAAACAAAAACAACGAACTTTACCTCTTGTATAATATTAGTATAGATAAAGTGCTTTTGAACCAAATAGGTATTGTTAGGTAATAATGTATTGATAGCCTTCTGAAATTCGTTATATACAGAAAGGTAAATAAGGTTTTGATGTTTCCGAAGACCTTTATATACCTATCTACTTAGTCAAGTATATTTATAACTTTAGTAACTTTTTAAATGTATATAAACCATTTACATTCTACAATAAATAACCTAAACCTAAATAAAACCTTAAAGTAAATGTAAAATATGTACAATTTATAAAAAAAGGGCAGAAAGGAGGAACCTCATAACTATGTAACTGTTTTAGATTCGTTGTGACTATAAACAGTTATGATTTTGTTGTACTTTAATTCTAAAAGTTAACCGTACTAACTCAACGAGATACTTTCAGTACACGTGAGCAAAATGTGGGAACCATTCATATGCCTGCGAACTTTGTACGCGTACGAGTATTTAAAAATATATTAACTGCGTGTTCATACGAGGAGAATTTCTCGCACGTCGAAAGGCGAGACTCATGAGCATAATATTCAAACGAGAAATGGTACTGCTAACCGAATAGAACTACTGAGTGGAAAAACATAATGGTGCCGATTCCCTTGGTCACAAACTAAACTAAAATTAGACTATTTCCACCCTTTTCTGTTTAATACAATAAAAAAGAGACTTATGTAAATAAGAGCTGTCAAATTTAGTCAATCTGACACATCCATACAGTTATAGTTGACATCTTAAAACGTATGGATTAAAAATAAGAAGTTCAAGGCAAAACTAATTTGACATCTTTAACTTAGTTCTTTAATGTCACGGAATGTCACCGTCCTTTCCTTTCGCTGTATGTTAGTGAGAGATGACAATTCTCTAAATTTAATCTAGTTTGTGAACAAGGGAATCGGCACCATTCCCCATCAAACTAAGTTAAAAAATATTGCTGGGAAAAGATCCTCTTTTGGTGGGATAAGTCACTGCTTTCGGTACCATGCTATCTTATTGCGAATTTTAAGCTTATTCATCTGTATGATCACTACAGGGTACGTAGGAATATTGCAAGTTAATTTACAATCGTTGAAAACAGTTGTAGCTTTGACCTTTAGTTTCGTAGCGCAGGTTTCCAGGTACCAAAACAAAAAAAAAATGTCGCAATGATTAGAAGCTAAAATGTAACTTTTGGCTCCGTTAAATGCCTCACACCCGATATATATAGGTAGACATTGGACACTCAATGACACCTCGAAATACGATATTTTGTTTACCCGGACGCTGTCAGTTTGTTACGACGCGCGAGTATTGTTCGAATTGTTTACACGAGTTAACGATTTTATCTCCTTTCGATAATTGACTCCGAGGCGAGAAATTCTAGTCATGTAACCGACCCATTAGTCCATTTACACGAGAGAACGTGAATTTACGCGACTGGCTTTAGTAGATAAGTTCATTCATAACATTGATGTTACTCTATAGAGTAGATTCCACTTATTTGCTGCACATAATTATTTAAATATGAACCAACTCGCATTAAATAATTATTAGTATTAGGTATTCTAAGGTATTAATTACTTTTTAGTACCTATGAATAACTTAGTCCCTAATTATTTCATAGTGAATTTAGCTGAAAAACCTAATATTATGTAGGCATTTTCTAAATCTTTAATCGCTTGTTAGGTACTATCAACTTATGTCAAACTTTGAGGATTAGAAAAGAAGAAAATAGGTACGAGATAAGTGCCAAATACACAAATATATTTTACTGTTAATTTTCCGTGCATAATTTTGCAAGCCTTATTCTTTGATACGATCGTTACATGTTTATTTCCCTCTATTAAACCAAATTAGCTCCAATAGCTAGGTACGTAATGACCAATAGTGTTGTTCAATTAATGAATAACTATAATAGACAGATCTGTCTATTGTCGACGAATAGGGCGATGTGCTATGAGGTGTGACAAGCGTGGGCCATTATTGGCTATCGAGGACATGGTTGAACAAGCGAAGCAAATACAACAGACTGTTGCTCTTTGTTATGGAATTATAAGACAGGAAGGTTATATAAATAGGTTGTATGCTTATCTATCTTTCTATATATATTTTTGTACGTACTTAATCGACTACATAACCTGGGTTATGAGGAGTACATAAATAGGTACGCATTCTCAGAATTATAATACAAAAATATCCTTACAATAAAAGTAAAAAAACACTTGAATAAACACATTTACACGATTTCACTGATCGTAAATTAAATTACTCTAAAACAAGATAGCCAGTAGTTCAGCACACACAATTAGATGAATTTCAGTAAACCTTAATGTAGGTAACATAAACCGTGCAGGATGTGTTTCTCAACTAAAGCGTGATTTACACGTTCAAAATCTAATATGGAACCACAAATGCACAGGATAATTAATGTATAATTAAATTTCAGCAAAGTTACGTTTTAGTTGGAATTATTTTAATAGGTTTTCCGTAGGTGTAAAAATAACAAGGAGACGAAGAATCTATCTGAAGAATTATACAGGCTAACTTTTATTTTTGACTTTTTGATTCACTGCTGATTTTCTGATCTGAATGTGAACAAATTTTTTTATTCGACTCATTCTAAAATATTTTTTAAAATCTGCTGCTTCATGCATGCTGATCATGTAGTTTGTAGTGATTTTTTTGCTGAGAACAACTTGTTATTCTTCTTAACAGAATTCAAAATTGGTTCCAACATAAAAGTTCTTCATAATTTATTATGCGTTCGTTTATTTCAACGCGCTAATCTCTGGAACTACTGGTCCGACTTTGATTTTTAGGCTATAGAAATTAACGTTATCACTGAAACTACATTTCATTATTCAACATGTAGAAAAGTGTAAGTAAGGAAATTAACGCGTACGAAATGAAGGGCAAATGCTAATATTTTTTTAATAGAAAATCAAGATCACATTATTTTCAACTTTCAAAGACTTAAGCTTTTATTTTGTATTGTGTAAGAACACCTGTTTTTTATCACTTAAAAATTGCCTGCAGTGTCTCTTTCATTTTCTCTTTTTTCGGTGCTCGAAGGCACAAAGAAAAGATGGAACAACAAAACCTAGTTACCTGCCCACCTAAATACTTTTTACTTTTACTTAGTACGTAAATTTTAATTCTACAACTCAAAATTTAAAATAAATTTTCGATTAAACTTTTAATGGTAAAACTAGTATTAAAACTTATCTGTGATGTCACAGAACACGTTTAATTTTTATCTAAATAAACGAAACAGACCAAAAAAGGAAGAGAAACTACTAAAGTATTCAGGCAAAAGTTGAAACGCATATCTACTTAATAATAATCAAAAAATATATTTACTGGTAGTGTGTTTTTATGAATGCGAAAACCCATTGATAACATTTTGATCATGTATTATACCTACTTGGGAGTATTTCATTTATTTTATCCTCAATTTGTACCTATGCTATTGGTAAGCACATTAAGTACCTAACTTACACGATTGGCTGTAGGAATGTAGAAGCTAGATAACGATAGGAAAAATGTTGATATTGTTTAAGTTAGGTATATGAACTAGCTTAAGCCCGCATGTTTGTCCGTTTGAATTTTGGTTTTCAGCGGGTTTTTTTTCTTGCGCGAAACCGTAATTCTTATTTTTAAATAACTGTATCCTAAGTTACTTCTTACAACATCAGCTAGCTGTCAGTGAAAGTTTAAATAGCTCCAGGCGTTTCCGACAGAAAAAAAAATATTTTTTTTTGGTTATAGGTACCTATCGTAATTATACTTTCATAATTACCTATGCGTAAATTATAATAAAAAGCTGTTATTTTGATGTAACAATTAGAATTTAATTTATTTGTATTGATAGGTAAGTACTGATCTTTTCTCTTTAATTAATAAAATGGTTCAATAATGTTTAAAAGAAGAACATCAGATAAAATTTAAAAAAAAAAATACAATTCTATTTATAAAAATATACATAGTACGAAAAAAAGGCATGATTACCCAATTTTAGTAAAGTGTGTTTTAGGATGTTAACTCATTCAACTATTATAATTCAAACCCCCTTTGTCAACCCACTTTATTCATTAACATAACCTAAAAAGTGGCAATGAGAAATTGTTAATTTTGATGTCCAAATTACAAGGACAACTGGAAATAAGTAATGTAGTAAGAAAAAAATAATTCAAAAATAAAAACCTACCTGATTAAAATAGGTGCCTATGTACTAAATGAAACTCATCACCTACATCAGCAATGATTACTAAAATAATTTGAAAAGAGTAATTTAAATAAAAGGTCCTGAGTAAAAGTGTGTTGATTAATAAATTAAGCCTGTTAAAAACTCTTATTTTATCACAATCCAGCACGAATATGTCACAGAATTTCACACTATAGGCTTATGCAACGCCACCCGTTTCATTTCCATGAAGCAATAATTATCGTCTCTCTGTGTCTGCGGAATAATGGCAGGAATCGTTTTAAGTATTTAAAATTAAAACCGAACTGAACGATTTATTTTTGGAAAACCTACTTACCATAGAAAATATTATTAAATGATTTATTTTATAGATATTTTTTTTATAATCAGCTTACCTAAATCAATAAAAGTATACCTACTGAATATTTCAAAACAAGTTTGCATCTGGAAAGTAATGCGTTTTTCAAACATTGTTGTATTGTTTTTTTTTTTGTAATTTCAGAAGTTAGGTTGTGACGTTGCTCGTATACAGTGTGTACCATATTTCAACTCTTAATGTAAACACTTCTTAGTAGAATAAAAATAAAATAAAAGAGAAATAAATATTGAAGTAGCCTAAATTTTTCTTGCCGTAACTTACTTTCTTAAAATTAATTTTTAAACTAAAAAATTGATCCTATATACGAAGCAATTTTCCTGACTTATTTTACTGCTCATGTTGACGAAGACTTTACTGAACCTTAAAGTACCAGGCATGAAAACTTTGAGCAGTCATCATTTAACTTGGATATTCTTATGGAAACTTTTCTTTTAAAAGTTCTTAAAACTTTAAGACAGTCCACTTGTTCAAAGATTACCACATCATACGTCAAAATCAATTCAATTTCAAATTTTACCTCCTATTTCGCGGCGAACTGGCAACGTCGCGAAAGGTACGCTGACAGCGAACGCGCAAGCATTCAACTGTTCGTACATGTAACGCGCGACTGTCGGGCGGCAGACATCTGAGGGGCGCTGTGCGACGTTGCCACGCCTCTGCATACTAACCCACCAATGACACGTGCGCACGCTCAGAATGTGATTAATTCAAAACTTTTGTTCTGTGTTAGCGTCTCCCTCATTTTTAGAATAATCGCGTAGGTGTGAGTGGGACGTAGCAACGAGTATTCGAGAGCCTAGCTCGATATTTGAAGTTGACCACAGTTTGAAAGTGACATATCTTATTCGGGCAGATTTCGTATTTTGAGCTTAGTTTTTTGACTAATACGAGACATTGCATGCCGTTGTCTTAAAAGTTTAAGTAAGTTATTGAATAAAGCATTTCACAAGTTACTGTAAATACAGCTACGGCTTGTGGTGGAGGATCGATTATTTAAAGAACAAGACTCTTCAAGACGCGAAATTTAGGCTCGTTTAAAAATAGGAAAAATATTTGTTTGATAATGGATAATTTCATAATAAGGTGAGTGACATAACTTAATATAAGACTTTTGTCACTCAACTTCATTAAGTGGAACAATATTTTAGTTTGAACTGAACTTGAACAACTAAAAATTTTAGCAAAATTAATGTTTTACTCGTAGAATTTACTGTAAAAATATTTCAGATTAGGTCTACCTTTGTTTTTAGTTAAACCTTATTTTAACATATAAGTCTATTCAAAACTGACAAGTTTTATTTTATTCTACTTTTAGTTTTGTTTTATTTTAATTCGTTTTATTATTTGTTTCCCTAATCTTTATTTTAACATAATATTTTTCTTCATATTTTTTTAAAAAGAGATTACAATAAAATTAATAAATAAAAATTGAATACCTACCTAAATATACCAAAGTATAAATTAAATGCTCCACCTGCAGTAAGGTGATAAGGGTCCGATTGTGCGGAACCTCCTCACAATTCGTGCCGTATCCATGACGACCGCCTTCTGTGTCTGCCTCTTTACCTAAGCGTTGGAAGATAGTTTCTCTAGGTGTTGGTCAAAACTTTTCGCTATCAAATCAGTTACTGAGTCGACTATCGGCACCAAAGTCAAGTCCATATTATAGGCACGCTGGTAACCCCGTGAGCGAGATAGAGATATTTTACAATATATTTTTAATTTATTTATCCTTATTTTGGTAGGTACCTTTTAAATTATTTATTGGCTAAACTTTAGGTACGTAGTAGGAAAATATTAATATTATTAATAATAATATACCTAACGCTTGCTAATAACAATAATTAAATAGTTAAGAGAAATGAAACGACTTATTTCTACCAGAATCAAAATAAAGACAGCTACTAAGTTTTTAATATTAAAGAATTTTAATTAGTGGCTATAAGTAATTGCAGTAACAATAAAATTACTGTTGTACCATTTCTTGTATACCGCCTTATGCAATATTTGCATGGGCAAATATTTTGACTTTGACGTTGAAAACATTAAAGAAAGATTAGAGTGCAAATTAAACTACACAAAACACAGAAAATTTAACTGTAGCTGCTACTGCCTTCATATTCTCGCCGACCCGACTTCTCGAGCTTAACTCGAAAGCCACAACGATTTACTTTTCAATCCGATAGAGGGCGAAACTGACTCCATTCCGCTCGTCAAAGCGTACAATAGCGGAATCTGTGCATACAAATAAATACTGTTAAAATGTCTGTTCGTATTGTCAAAATAACAGCTAGTAATAAAATACCTATGAATGTTTACACGGAGTCTTCTTAGAAAAGAAAAAGAAATCAATTTTTTTTTTTATCTGTCTTTGTTTTAGTTTGTTCCGGGTAATCTCTTTCCTTTAATGGGCTTTCACTTGCAAATAGCTGCTGTTATAAGACTTAATTAGGCTAGACTACTTTCCTTTATGAAGAGGATAGGATTTGCGCAAAAATAAAAATCATCGATGAATAACGGAAATTCACGTGAACGAAGCCGCAAGAATAAACTAGTTAAAAATATAAATACAGGTATTGACCTGTATTTATATTTTTGTACAGAATGTGTAGATGACAGCTGTCATCTACACATTCTGTATTCCTACCTATTGGAACCATCTACAAAATTCAACAACAAAGTGTTGCTAAAACGTCCCTTTTTGTTTCCATTTGAATCGAAATTCCCATTATCGATTTAATTTTCCCCTTTACCTCGGCTTCCATAAAAGGTATAATACTATAATAATATATTACAAAGATATAATTACTGCAATTACTTCCTTTGATTAGATACCAATTGTTTTAAAGGAACAAAATACAATTTCTAGTTAATACAATTTTACCCGATCTGTTATTATCTTTCAATTCTCTGTGCTTGTGCCACCTGCATTTATGAAGATTCATTAAATGCAAAAGTGGTTTCTATAAATTCATTTTAATATTTACCTTGCCTACTAATTCCATTTCAATCTGTTGAGTACAGTGCCGGATTATGACTACTTGATGCCCTAACAATTCACGCACCTATAGGTCCCCCTATCCATAAGTAAAGTACCTACCTCGTACCGGTCTGTAAAAAAATACAAATGCAATTAAACGACATTATTTTCTATGAAAGACGAAAGATGTGGTGACAATAATTTAAAACGAACGAATTTTCAGCCTTACTTTTTATGTTTTTACCTTTTGGTGCTGTGTCATGTGCCGACGTGATTTGTTGTATTTAAATGTTTACCGAATTTTTTGTTTTTTTATGGGCTAATCCGGCTCTGATTACGTATAAACCGAACTAAAATTGCATATCCTGTACATCATGGACATCGGTGAAGAAAAAAATCCTGAAGGAACCTAGATTTAAAATTCTAAAATTACCGATGCGCCTTTAGTAAGCGTGGTGATCTTCTAAACCTTCTCTGTATGGGAAGAGGCGTTTGTCCTGCTGTGGGACAATAACACGCTGGTATGTAGGTAATATTATTTATCTCATAAACTAAAAGATAAAACAACAACAAAAAAACGGTAACGACACTCTTGAATTTCTTGATTGAATATTGAATCTGCATAAAGCAATTTAGACATTAAATTAATACTATTATAAATAATACTACATAATAATATACTAGACACAAAATAAAATTACCTTTACTAAAATTACTCAAGCCATTTATGATGACGTATGAAACAAGATAAAAAAAGGTTGAAGACCTCCTTTTATCTTAAAAAGCTCCATAGGATAGCAGTCTTCGACTCAAGTAGATTTTCTAATTGAAACACGACTTGTCAACTATCATAACTGGTTTAATTTCTAAATATAATATAAGCGCAATTAGTATCATTCACTAATTTAAAAAGCTTTCAAACTAAATAAATACTATCATCACTACATCTCTGCCTAACCCTTTAGAGATAACAGATCGTTGCATTTAGTCCGCGCGTTCGTGACATGCTCTCGAATAATCTCTACCTAAGAATTATCAAAACGAGAAGGATACAAAGTACAAAGTGTGAACTTGATTAAATAAAAAAAAAATGAGATATTTTTTGAAAACTACAAAAGTCCATACAGGCTGATTTTTAATTTACTGAATAAATCCAGGGGATGGATGCACTCATGAATTAATAAAAGAAAAAAAATGTAGTTTCGACCTTCTCTACCTATGTATATTCAACAACAGGTATGGTCCTGTGCAAAAAAAAAATCGCAATGACCGAAGGACTGGAAATGTGACTAAACTTAGTTTTGTTTCTTTTTACTACCCAAACTAAATAATAATACCAGCCTATTATTGTCTCACTGTAGGGCAAAGACCTCTTCCCAAATCAAGTAGTTTTAAATTCATAGTTTTTGGTCCTATTGTACGAATCACTCTTTCCAAAGGACCAAAATTATGTAACTATTTTTGTCAATTAAAAGGAACAAAGTACATTCCAATTAATTAGGATATAAAGATCTTCCTTATGTTTATTCTGGCATGAATTAAACATTTTCGAAGTTTTGAAAATGAAAAGGGATCGACCCTTCACAAATCCTTGACAACGGCCTTGCGTACAATTTAGAATTTACTTCAAGCGTAACCCATCTACGCATTCCATGTCCTACTTGTATTTTTATAACAGTCAGACTTTATCTAAAAACACATAAAAAAATACGGTCCTCGTAAACACTGTGGAATTATTTCTATGTATTTTTGGCTAATCTTATCAAAATGGTATAAAATTTTACGAGGTTTATTGTGGGGTTAAGGGTGGTTGCTCATAGGGGGAGTCGCGTGCTCGGGACTCGCGCGAGCGCTCGAGCCCGCGGGCGACCGTGTGTTCCACTGCCGAGTTGAAGTGCCTATAGATGACTGTATAGATAGGTACTTAAATGTTTTGTCTACTGCAGCTGAGTGCGGAAGTTCGGTTCCCGATTTAGTTTCTATAACATTTTTTTTCGCTTTTTAGTAGTTTTACCAATGGATATTTTTACAACTTTCGACTATGAATTTGTAAAAAAAAAAACAATTTTTATGCCAAATAGACCAATTCCAATTTCTCTCCATAAAATTCGCACATTCACATTATACACTGGAAATGTTTATGATGCGTAGTTAAGTATTGTAATATTGTCCTGACTGTCTGACTGTCTGACTGTCCGCCAGTGACTGATTTTCAGTCACTGGCGGCGATCAATCATTTCAATGGAGATTTGTCAAGTACGCAGGTATATTTGTGTTTCACTAACAAATAGAGGGAACAGGGAGTACCCCGTTCCCTCACTCGCACAGTCCAATGGGACGGCGGCGCTCTGTCAAACATGGCTGGAGAGAAATCAGATGCAGGACTAACGGCTTTAGGTATGTAATATTCGGGGCACGGGGGTGTCAAAACGCCAATTTTCAAATCTGAGCTACTAGTAAGAAATTCCTAATAGAAAACCCAAAACCACTGACTGATCTGAATGAATCCAACCTATTAGGTAGCCTACGCAATCATGCTTGTACAAAACAAAAACATAAAGAAAATCCTCCGATAAAAGATTTCTGAGTTTAATTCTGATTATTTACGACCACAAATATTAATATTATGATTCTCTTGTTTCGACACTCTCATATTTCAAAACATTGTTTCACACTAGACCCACGGGGAGATAAAAGATTTTATCACTGAAGAGAAATGAAACATTTAATTACATTTTCTTTATATGATTGGTGACGAAGTTGACGATGGTTACTATTTTCAATTAAACGGTAACGGTCCTTCCCTTTATCATGTGGGCAGTAAAGTCTTACGACCCCACACACCCTAGTATCTGGGTTTCTAAACCGTCTCTAGGAACTCTGACATGGTTTGAGTGGGACAGTAATAAGCTGGTATAAGTCCAGGTTTCCTCACGATGTTTTCCTTCACCGATGTCAGTGATGTCCAAGATAAACTTAAGAAAGTACCTACATATGAATTGAAAAAGTCACATTGGTAACGATGACCAACAAACGTAGAATTAGCAAGAGTGACCTACAAAACAGAGAGAAAAAAGCTAAAAGATAAAAAGACGGAAATTAGAACTGAAGCAGCGAAAGATACAGAAACACAAAAAGTCGGAACCTTTCATTTTTAGCTCAACGATGCGCGGTTTTTTTTACCATTTTTACCTATAATGGTTTTATGCGACCTGGCTTAATGATACTTTTGTCCGAAAAAGCGTACGTTAAATGTCGAGATGTCACAAAGTACCTAATGGGTAATAATCATTCCAATAAGAATGAGATTCAATTCAGTATGCATAGGTTTCGTTTCAAAATCTCACCCTATGTAAATATTATTCAAACATTAATTAACTATTAAGCATAATGAAAGTCCTAAAAAACTGAGAAGAGAATAAAGCAACGAGTATCCAGAACGGAAGACATGCAAGCAATATTTATTTTAACCTTTCAGCAGCAGCAATATTGTAAGATTCTATTTCTTCGAAACACGGAACAGAAAAGAAAAAAAAAACAATGTAATTAGGTACCTTATAGACACCATAACTAATTAGTGCTGATATATAGTTTATTGTTTTAATTCCCTCTAAAGGTTTAAGTGTACAGCTTGCTACTAAGACGAATATAAATGTCGATGAAATGTTTTTCCCAACCTCTTCCTCATTTTTACTGTAAGTCCCACATAGTAATGAGATTATCCCACGAAATTTATCTCCACCACTTTAAAAAAATTACGTACGGTTTTTTGTCAAACCAGTAAAAGCTTTAACTGTGTGTCTGTGAAATAAGTGTAAATCAATAACTGCAGCAATCCAGTTTACACATCCTCGCTATGCTATTTACCTATCTACAAAACGGAACAATTTAATGACCTGCACACACTTTGGGCAAACGGGGGATGCGTGAGGGCGTTTGCACCTGTTTGGCAGTTATTGAACAAGCCCGCAGGCGCAGGGTTGTTGAAAAGTGAACACAATGTTCGATTATTCATTAAAATGTTATTGAGGTTGACATCAGCATCTGACAACTGCGGGTATTGTGACAAAACCATTTATAGTATCATAAACGTATTCAATTATTTAAATTGTAATAAGGCTTACCAATGTTGTCAATATGGCCAAAGATCTTGATCTTTGACATATCTATATGACGACAGATGGGACATGTCTTCGTTGATTTCCTGGTCGGTCATGATGAAACGTGGAGTCCGACGTGGAATAATACACAGGCACTGTTCGGTACACAAGACTTTACTGTTTACAACACTTTACAATAAAAAAAATAACAAAAGATTGAAGCACTATTTTCAGATTGAGTTTAAATAAAATGGAATGTAGTGAGGTTAGCCAAGTTAAACGTTCGTCACCACGATTTCAATTTGAATGTGTCAACTGTACCAGTCTACCGCCTTTTATGCACATCAAAAATGACCAACGATAACTTTATTCGACTAAACACACTCAAGCATTGCCATACCAAAAATCAAATTAAATTAAACTGAACTAAAATTATGATAAAAGCTTGACATTCCATTAAGGGATCTGCGACACGGCCATTTCTGACCTTCACACGACCTCGTGGGATGAGGTACCTGAAAAGATTAATAATCCAGAAAAGTAACAAGTTCACTCGGCTATCCTGACTCGCGTCAGGAAATTATCACAAAAATAATTGGGTCAAATTAAACCACGTAAATATTGCGTTTAATGCTTAATCGATTGTGAACCAAACAAAACAAAACAAAAATGAAAGAATAATAAAGACACAACATTAAGAAAGTATTGTGACTCTACCAAACAAATCCACAGCACTTAACCAGCACCATGCATCGCTACTTACCCAGTAGTGTATATCACTGAAGTACTTAACCAGTACTTAACATTGTAGCGCTTAACCAGCGTTACAAATCCTATCACTTAACCAGTGATAATAATAACGCTTAACCAGCGATATTAACCCACTAACGCTTAACCAGCGAAAGCACATCATAACACGCTTAACCGGCGATTCAACAGCTAACGCTTAACCAGCGGAAGCCAACATAGTCCGCTTAACCAGCGATTACACTACTAACGCTTAACCAGCGACAGTCAACATAACTCGCTTAACCAGCGAAAGCCAACATAACCAACTCGCTTAACCAGCGATAACGTATTGGGAAAGAGAAATGACAGAAATAAAAAAATTACAATTTCAAACATTAAACAGTTTCATTCATTTAGTCTCTACATCATCATTAATTTCCATTGGAACATTAGAATCAGGCATTTTCCTGAGACGATCGTGAGCATACTTATAATGGCGATTACTTGTTAGTGATTTCAAGTTGTATCTGTCACCGTCTAACACTTCAACAACCTTAAATGGACCTTTATACTTAGGATCAAGTTTTGTCTGATTTCTCTCTTCATTTTTCAAGAGAACAAAATCACCTACGACAAATCGATCAAACTTAGCTTTATTTGAATCAAATTTTGCTTTCTCATACTGTGCACTCTTATCCATGTTAACAATAGCATCAGACCTTACTTCGTCGATACTAATTTCGGGCTCATCAGAAAACATTAAATCTAGAGGACGTGCGATTTTACCTATGAGAAGTTCTAGAGGACTGTGTTTAGTTACTCTGTTTATAGTGCAATTAAGAGCTAACTGCACATCCGGGAGAGAGTCTTGCCACGAACGATCCTTGCTAGTCTCTACAGCCGTGAGCATATTTTTTAGAGTGCTCATGACCCTCTCTACCTGGCCATTTGCGCGGGAACTACCAGTAGCAATTAAGTGCAAACTAATATTATGAGAGGAACAAAACTCGCGGAAGTCGGTACTTGCAAAACAACGTCCCTGATCTGCAATTACTCGCGTCGGCGCTCCGAACAAGGTCACACAATTTTTCAAAGCACGAATAGCACTAGCACTATTTATGTTCAGGGTGTGATGTAGCAGCACATATTTTGTGAAGGCGTCAATGAGAACGAAGACATACTCTTTCTTATCATTTTTGCCACTTAACTTGCCTGTAGCATCAATATGAAGGGTATGCCAAGGTATTGCGATTTTAGGAATAGGATGTAATTCCGCAGAAACTTTGCCTGAGTGCGATTTGGAAACTTTGCAAACAACACAATTCTCAACAAATTTTCTTACAAATCTAGCCATATGTTCAAACCAATACAAATCGTACATTTTTTCAAGGGTTTTCTCCCATCCTAGGTGCATAAGGGACTCGTGAGTGGTGCTAACGATAGACCATCTCAAAGCTCTAGGTACTATAGGTAGACATAGACTCCTATTTTTCCGCTGTATCTTACGATGCAAAACACCAGATCTGATCTCGTATGTTTTTGCGATATCATTGCCAAGATTCCCATCTTTAAGTTTAGTCATAAGCTCAGAAATCTCACTATCACGCTGTTGCTCAGCCAGCAACCAATTGGCAGAGAGATTTGTGATATCGACATGTTTCTGCTCTAACTTTGTGAATGGAATCTTGTCAGGTATGGGATTTCGAGAGAAAAAGTCGGCATGTTGCATCCGCCTGCCATCAACATGAATAATGTTGAAGTCAAACGACTGCAAAAATGCCCACCACCTATGAACCCTAGGTGTGAGATCCAGCTTTTTGCGAGTGGATTCCAGAGCGTGACAATCGGTCATGACTGTAAAATGGTTGCCGTATAAGTAGTGCCTGAAATGTCTAACCGCATTCACAACTGCGAGAGTCTCCAACTCATATGAGTGGTATTTAGACTCCACAGCTGTGGTGCGTTTGCTATAGTAGGCAACCACGCAACGTTTGGCATCCTTTTTCTGGATCAAAATTGCACCGTACCCTAACGAACTTGCATCTGTGTGCAATTCAATGGGACAATTTGGGTCAAATATAGTCAGAACCGGGTGGTTGGTTAAGGCAGAGATTATAGTTTGCCTAACAGTCTCATGAGAAGGTTCCCATTTAATGTTACCTTTAGAGACACTTGTCAGTGCATAAAGAGGTGCCATGATCTGCGAGAACTTTGGGATAAATTGACGAAAGTACGTCGCCAGACCAATAAATTGTCGTAACTGAGTTACAGTCTTTGGGGGAGGGAGAGCAACTAGGGCTTCTATCTTTTTAGGGTTAGGTCTAATTTCACCACAGCTAACCTCGAAACCTAGATACTCAACCTTTTGTTTGAGGAACGAACATTTCTTTAAATTAAATGAGAATCCAGCCTTTGTCAAAACGTCTAAAACTAGTTGCAACCTATGTAGAGCTTGGTCGACATTTGAGGCTACGACCATTAAATCGTCCATGTAGACCACGACAAACGTATTTGCAAGCTCTCCTAAGGCTTTTGTCACTGCACGTTGAAAAACCGAAGGGGCATTTCGCAAACCGAATGGCATGGCTAAATACTCGAATTGCCCATCGGGCGTAACAAATGCGGTACGTTCAATGGAATCCGGATGAACTGGTATCTGATGGAATCCACTAGCCATATCCAGGGTCGTGAAGTAATGAGTACCATGAAGCCTATTAATTTGGTCGGAAATCATTGGCAATGGAAATCTGTCAGGTACAGTGTTATCGTTTAATTCGCGATAATCAACGCACATGCGGTCACTGCCATCCTTCTTCTTTACCAAAAGAATAGGACTGGCAAAAGGGGACGAGCTTGGGCGGATCACATTAGAGGAGAGCAGGTCTTTAATTTTATTGCGCACTACCTGTCTTTCCTGGGGACTCAACCGATAAGGACGACGGTAAACAGTTTTATTGGGATCTTTGAGTCTTATTTCCATAGGGTCAGTATTTGCAGGTGTGCAAGGTGTTCCAATAATAAAGCTGTTTGAA
The DNA here is from genome assembly GCA_949774945.1 of Hoplodrina ambigua. Taxonomy (NCBI): domain Eukaryota; kingdom Metazoa; phylum Arthropoda; class Insecta; order Lepidoptera; family Noctuidae; genus Hoplodrina; species Hoplodrina ambigua. Next base: position 6,857,030 of record OX458963.1, read on the forward strand.
AATTGACTTAAAATTGAAATTAGTCTTGCTTTGATATCCAAAGAAACGTCGGTATCAATGCCATTAAGTTTAACTGTATCTGACTCTACATTTAAAATGGTACGTAATTCGACACTCGACTCTACACTCGACTCTACACTCGACTCTACACTCGACTCTACACTCGACTCTACACTCGACTCTACACTCGACTCTACACTCGACTCTACACTCGACTCTACACTCGACTCTACACTCGACTCTACACTCGACTCTACACTCGACTCTACACTCGACTCTACACTCGACTCTACACTCGACTCTACACTCGACTCTACACTCGACTCTACACTCGACTCTACACTCGACTCTACACTCGACTTTACACTCGACTCTACACTCGACTCTACACTCGACTCTACACTTACGGTATTCACAATAGGTAAATTTTTCGAAAAAGTTAAAGTTCTAGACGTCATGTTAATTACCAAGTCATTTATCAAAATTTCACGTCCAATCACTATGTCATGTTGAAGATATTCATCAGGTAAAACATGAAAAACAATATCCAAACTAATGTTACCAATATCAACATTAACTAAAATGTTCAGGTTACTATTCACGGAAGTTTGACCTATACCGGTCATAGTAACGACATTATAATTACGCTCACCATTAAATTTACACAAAATAGAATCTCTCATTAATGAACACTCTGCTCCAGAATCATAACAAAAACTAAAAGACTCACCAGAGTGACGGAGGATACCGGTAGGCGCGTTAACGACGCACAAGTCCACACGGCGTTGTTCAGGAACTGCACCAGCGCTACCACCAGTGCCACCGCTGCCGGAACCCTGGGCTGCTGCTGGACAACGGTTCGCGTAGTGGCCTCGGCTCTTGCACCGGAAGCAGGTGACGGAGCTGGTGTCCTTGGGCTTCGCCGGAACAGATGATGTACTCCCATGAGAAGATGAGGAGTGAGGTCTTCTGTCAGTCTTGCTGTCTCTTCTCTGGTAACACGTGGAAGCCTTGTGGCCTGCTTTACCACATACGTAACACTTGATTGCACTAGTCGTAGGGTTAGGCTTGGAATGCTTGCTATCGCCACTTGGAGCACCTTGGTTAAATGGGTTTTTGCGTTTCAGGAACGACATCGCACGGAGTTCTTGTTGTAGCTTAAATCTTGTGTCGATGTCGGTAGTGAATGCCAGCCGCTGAACACGATGATCAAGCTGAGACATGTGTGCTAGCACGGTAGAAATCGCTATTTGTTCCACAGTCAGGTTCTTCCAGCGTGACATTAATGCCGTAAGCACACGTGAAGAATAAGCAGCAAAACACTCACCTTCTTTTGGTGCACTATTGTTTAGGTTTATAAGCGAAGCGGCAGGTGTTTCAGGGCAATCATATCTTGCAACAAATACGTCCTTGAATTCGTTCCAAGTCATACCAGGAAACGAAATCTGTGACAACCATGTCGATGCTTGGCCCTTCAGCGCCCTGCTCAAAGTAATCATGAGTGATGCTCCTTGCAGCTCACAATCTGCCATGCACATATCAGCGGTGGTGACCCACGCACGTGCATCGATGTTTGGTTTTTCGGGATCGAACTCAGGTAACTGCACTTTCTTGTTTGAAGCAGGTGACATTGCTTGCAACAGCGCGAGAAAGTTTTGGTTTTGTTGCTCGAACATCATGCGCCATTTTTCGTCTCCATCAGGTTCGCGTCGGGAGGCACGTGGGCATCCCACTTCTGATGACGACAGATGGGACATGTCTTCGTTGATTTCCTGGTCGGTCATGATGAAACGTGGAGTCCGACGTGGAATAATACACAGGCACTGTTCGGTACACAAGACTTTACTGTTTACAACACTTTACAATAAAAAAAATAACAAAAGATTGAAGCACTATTTTCAGATTGAGTTTAAATAAAATGGAATGTAGTGAGGTTAGCCAAGTTAAACGTTCGTCACCACGATTTCAATTTGAATGTGTCAACTGTACCAGTCTACCGCCTTTTATGCACATCAAAAATGACCAACGATAACTTTATTCGACTAAACACACTCAAGCATTGCCATACCAAAAATCAAATTAAATTAAACTGAACTAAAATTATGATAAAAGCTTGACATTCCATTAAGGGATCTGCGACATATATAATAAAAATAAGTCGCTAAATGTGTTGCTAAGCGCATAACTCAAGAACGGCTAGACCGATTTGTCTGATTCTTTTTTTGTTGTATTCGTAATTTTCCGGGCAAGGTTTTTATGCAAGATTTGTTTTTTCAAATCCACCGGGTATGTCGGAAATTTGCACCCGTGCGAAGCCGGGGTGGTTCGCTAGTTTTTAATAGATAGAGTACCTAATATGTACCTATTCGAGATGCGTGCTTGCTAGTCTCAATCAGATGTAAGCATGGCCTGAACCAGGTCCGGACGCGAGAGGTCGCCGCCGCCTATCGCCTTCGTGAGGACACGGCGGTGCTCTGCCCAAGCGGGGCAGTCCTGCACCGTATGCTCCACCGTGTCCTCCGGGCGATCCACACAGTGGTGACACCCGGGCGTTTCCTCCCGCCCTATCCGACACAGGAACCTCCCGAAACAACCGTGTCCGGTGAGGACCTGCGTCAGGCGGTAGGTGAGGACGCCGTAGCGCCTCTCCAGCCACTCCTCAAAGAGGGGTCTTATCGCCGCGATTGCAGCGTGCCCGAGGACAGCGCGTTAAGGTAAAGTCTGCGGCATCTTATACGGTTGTAATAGGGGCGATTTTACGACAAGAATGTAGTTTAATGTACTGGCCACTGTACCTTGCCATTTTACCTTCAAGGCCGTCCACGTGTATGTTTTTACTGGATTTTGATAAAAACCAATTTGCAACCATTATAGTATCTTATTAGATTTGAATATTATAGTAATGTTAAAGTGACGTCGGTCTGACGACTATGTGAACTTTGTTCAACATCGCGTCATTAGTAGTCGAGTTATTGAGTTTCAATAGTTCAGTCCCTTTTTGAAGGAGTCTCCTGAGTTTAAATACTTACGTATCGTACCTCATGTATAATAACCTCGTTGGCAGCCCTGCACATTAATACAGGGCTGCGTATATATTAATATACGCAACTTTTAATTTGCAAAAAAACGACGCGTGTAATTTTTTTGGAGGTTCTGAACGAAATGTAATGCCTACATTTTGGCGATGTGACTGCCAAAGTTAAGTGAGCTATACATAATACATACATAGGCTATATTTGGCTGGTTCAATATCGCGGAAGTGACCGTTACAGCAATACTCTAATAATACATACCTATATTTGGATAGACAAAAATAGCCGATGTGAACAAATAATCTGCAAGCCTGAAGCGCGACTTGTTTAGAGATTTCGTCATGATAGACATAGACAAGAGTTAAAGACTTTGATTTCTCTAACATGTGGATGATGAAAAGCAAATAGTTTATTCTTATTAGGTATATCAAGAAACAATATTACACATCGCATAACGTTACTTTACGCCTGTAATTTCCGATGGGTTAGGCAGAGGTGTGTACCCATAAGTAGGTACAATGAAATGTTTAAGTTACATGTAATAGGAGGCGAGCCTATTGCCATCACTCACTTGACAGTACTGATAAATTTATAATGGAAAAACCCAATAACACTTTGTCCGACCAGAGAATTATAACCCAAGACCGCATGTTTAGCAGTCACGCTTTGCTAAAATTTATTTACTTGTAGCCTGAAAATCAGTTTTGAAAATACAATTCACAATATAATTGAATTAAATAAAATAAAAGGTAACAAAACGCCCGTGGCTCAATCACGGTGACCAGAAGTCGAGTCGCATTATAGTTTTTTTCCGATTCAGATTTGATTGGTTTAAGATTCGCCATAGTGTGACAATCGTGTTATGGTTTGTGAGTCCGCATGAGTAACTAGATTTAACAACTAACCTACCTAAATTGATTTTTCATGAAAATAACTAAGCAAGTACCTTCCGGACTTGCTAAGTTATTATATTTCTGATGAATACCGGCCAAATGCGTGTTGGACCACACGGTTCCGTAGTTACCCGAAGTACATTTTATAAAATTGGTCGACTAGTACTCGTTAACTTCTAAAGTCTGCTTAGCTGTGTAGTATATAGATTTCGATTTACATTTTCATTTTCTCTGGCATCACACATCAACATCATACCCGTAATGCCCGAAGGGTAAGGCAGGGGTGTACCCATTAGCGCAACCACATTTCGCTAGTTATGTTTAGGTGCCACGTAATAGAGGGCGAGCCTATTGTCATCATACGGGCACAAATCCAAACTCTGAGCAGCTACTGAGAAATTCCTGAAGAAAAAACCCAATAACACTTTGCCCGACCTGGGAATCAAACCCAAGACCTCATGGTCAGCAGTAGCGTTTTGCGACTATTAGACCAACGAGGCAGTCGAAGCAAAGGCAGCAATGTCAGGCAGGGCAAAGTAAAACTTTATATTTCACAAAGGGATCCCTGCATGGAACAATGGATTTACCACCCCGGAATATTTTGAGACGCCCTTGACAACGAGATAAATAGAAAAAAACATCCCCTCTTTACGTGTAAGGTAAAAAAAAATACAAGATTTTACTTTACCATTTTGTCGGTGTGAATATTACTCCATGCTATGTTAAATTACAGCTCTCTGGAAGGTACTTACTTAGAGTCTTAGAGGTAAGGCGTGGACAGACATACAGATAGACGATCGGAGATGCCGTAATTAAGGATTCCTAGTCTACTACGGTACCCTAAAAAAACACGTTACGTAAAGTAATAAAACATTGTTGAATAAGTTTAACAAAGTTTCAGTCTAGCTGGCGCGTGTTAAAAATATGTTTTTAAAGAAACTTCCACAAATTACAAACAACTGAATTTTTTCTACGAAAAAACAAATCATGTTTTACATTTTGTCGTCACGTTCAAAGGAGGAACTTTTTTAGTTACATAATTATAATGAGGTCTAGGTATTTGAAATGCCCTTTACGTGTCTAAGTTTAAACTAAGTCTGCCACACACAGAAGTGTTCGAGTTTTTAATGTATTCGATCAAAAGATACGACTAATTAATGTGACGTTAAGCGCTTTGTTTGTATAAAAAAATATATATATTTGAAGCAGGTGTCGTCGTTATTACCACAAGATACGTCAGTGTGATTTGATTAATGTCACAAATTACATTAGTATACATGGTATTGTGGACCTTATTTATCATTTCATGTTTTTGTTGAGTACCGCCTTACGGTTTATCTACCCTACTTACATAATACATTTACTTATGCAGACCTTAGAGTCATAATTAATATTATACTAGCTGCTCCCTGGGACTTATAAACTAGCGTATCGCTCCGGTTTCGCACGGGTGCAAAATTTTCTTTTACATGATATTTAAAAAAAAAATCTTTTACAAAATAAAAAATAATAATAATTACGCAAACCAGTCGAGTCGTTCTTGAGTATTGGCTTAGCAACACATTTAGTCATTCATTTTTATTTGTATAGATAGATTTGTCAGATGTCACCTTGGAAAGTACGTAAGCCGTGCGCCTAATATTTCCTGTGTCACTAACTCCGGGCTGCTACTGAAAAATTTCCCGAATGGGAAACCCAATAACATCCACGCTCAATAATCGTGCTTGCGACCATGAGACGACTGGGGCAGTTTACTAGAACTTATCGTTGCGTTTTTTATTAAAATGTTATCAATTTCTGTGTGCAACGTAAGTTTTCCATCAGAACAAAGAAGTCAGTCAGTTACACAGTTCTTACATGATAAGCATTGCAAGACTTAATGTCAGTACGAATAAAAAAAAAAGTTTGTAAGTACTATTCGAATAATAAACGTACGTCTATTGTTTTTATTATTATGTACTTCTATACCTACGATAACACATTATAATTAACATTTATATCGAGCAGTACCTATTAAAAGTAGATGCTTATAATAAAACATTGGAAAAGTATGTTTGTTACACGGAATAAATGTAACAGGTATCCATAAACGTTTATGTCTTTATTTCTTTGGTTATAACGAGATTAATATCAGTAAAGGAAAACATCGTTAGGAAACCTGGAGTGTTAATTAATATTTGTCTGAAATCGCCAGCCCACCTTGAGCGAGCCTCGTGTTCAATGCTCGTGCCTCTGTATAAGAGAGGTATTTACCCTGTTATTAGGCTGGTATTATTATTATCATTCAAGTAGTTTACAGGATATTTTAAGTTTTATACTTATATCTACTTTTGTTGTTTTACGCTAGGACAGTAATTCGCACCACCTTTGGTTGAGTGTTAGAGAATGTCTGAGGCATTAAATCCGCGAAATATTCTGATATATTGATATATCAGAATATTTCGCGGATTTAATGTATGGATGTTTGGATGTTTTAGGTCTACAATTATTGTATGGATGTTTTAGGTCAACTGAAATGGCAGCCCCTATTTATTACAGACCAGACGCTTTCTTTTTTTATTAGAGAAAAATCATAGAAATAATCTAAATTGAATTTAGGTCTAATAGAATAGACACCATTGTCTCGACTCCTTTAAAGTATGTTTCTCCATTAACCTAAACACTCTGTATAACTACATAAAATTCGCATAGACACGCGGTCAAATCAACCCCTAATTTATTAGGTGGCACCTAATTGGGGGCAGCAAGTTGATGACTCGGAAACATTGATTTACACGTGCCGTTGCACCGCTACCACACACATCTTCCTGCTATGATTTCAGTGCGAAACGCGTAGCCATTTTACTTTACCCGACTGTGATTAAACCCAAAAATAGGTTATGTGTTTGACTTGTATGTATGTCTGTCCGTTCTTATGTTCGCTCTTAAATACTCAACGGCTCACTCGATTTAAATAAATAATACGCACTTCATTAGATTCGTTTCGATGACACGATCGTCACTGGGTAGGTAAATAAAATTCTTAAAGAATCGTGGCAAATGGCGGATTTAAAACTGAAACTTAACGTATTTATTTATTGTCGCAGATTGTATACTATTCCTTATAAATCTGTCTATCATATACAAAATTACATTTTCCAATCTGACTGGTAGCTCTAGAGAATTGTATGTTTAAACAAACAAATAAAATCTCTGCAGCTTTATTTTGTTATTTAGTATGGACATAACCTCCGCATAAAAACACAAAGCCAATTATTTTTCAAAGAAACAGATTCTATTTCTTATCCATACAATATTGCATTTGACCACTAACGATTGAAAATCTCTTTACCATCTAACATTTTTATTGCAGACTTAATAAAAAGACTGGACTTGCTTTCCGATTGTCTCCTTTGTTCTTCTTAATAGAATATTTTTATATCGGTATTGTTCCACTATTACCATTATTTATTAGGTACTAGTTTTTTCCCGCGACTTGTTCCGATTTAGAATTAAGCCAGACTCCTAAATTATCCTATGGGTTTAGAAAAACGAAATAAAAATTATCCTTTGAATTTATGGGTGAAAATTCATACATCCATCCATCCAATCTCACGAACTTTCGCGTGTGTAGTTATAGGATTATTTTATACTAGCACTTTTCCCTCGACTACGTCCGCATAGTTTTCGTACTTCCCTTACAAACCCGATATCCATAGTATTTGCGGCACACGCTAAATAATGGATTTAACAGTCAATTGTTGATACCTTGGGATCCCTGATTATCTTCTAATTATAAATATACTGTTGGTACCTACCATTTTTTGGTAAATCTGTGAATGCAGTTTAGAATATGTCTAAAAATTATGGATTATCCTAGGAAGGTTTTCTTGTAACGGGTAAGATACCTGTCCTCACTGTCCCGTCTCAAAAATACACTCTGTAAAGCATATTCTATTCCTCATGAATTTGGCTATCATATACATTGATATATTTATTCCAATCCGCTTGTTAGTTCCAGTCACCAAACACTGGTAGTTCCAGAGACCAAAAAACGAAAAATAGAATTTTTGCAGCATTATTATATTAGTAGAGATAATTCAAGGTTAAGTTAGTAACGGTAAGTTGTTACTATTGTCTCAATTAGGAGTCAATATGTATAGTAGTTAGCTACTGCACTCATTTTGTCTCCGATACCCAACCAACAGCAGCTGTGTTGGTTTCCTATTTACAAATCCTTATTAAAAAAAACCTGAACGCAGACGCGGCATAAAGCTAGCGCACACATAAAGAGTACCGCGATCACTAGAAGTGATAACATATCGCTCGCTTCCGTCGATAGCTGCACAAAAAAAAATTGTACAACGATAAACTTTAACACCTACTGAAGGGCGAACGTATTAATTATTCTGTATTAACTTTAATGAGAACTGCGACACACGCGTTAGGGCTCGCGTTAACCACTGATTAGACTCTTGGCTATAGTTTTCATATTTACTCGATTTATCGACATCTGTTGTAGAACCCGGGGATTTATAATTATTGATTATTTCTGGGCTTAACTGCCCTGTTGGTCGGATAGACGAATGCTGAGCATAGAATTTTGGGTTCGATTCCAAGGTCCGGCAAAGTGCTATTTTTTATTTGGAATTTCTTAACCGGAATTTGAATGTTGGTGTGACGCCCGAGCCCCGGTAAGCACGTAAAGCCGTTGGTTGGCTGATCTCTCTCCCGGACGTGTCGTCGGAGTATGAGAGTGAGGGAGGAGGGAGTCTACCTGGGTTTGCACACACTAGTGCACTAAGTGTACATTTTCTGCTTATTTGACCAGTCTCACTTCAGAGTAGGAGCCGTGATCGAAATACGGTCGGGAGAATACCTAAGATATTATAGCGATGGTCTTATCGATTTAGAAAAATCTAAACATAAGAGTAACTTAATCAGGCAGCCAGCCCACAAATCTATAAATACATATTATAAAGCTCTTCCTTTTTTTGTATCTCTAACACTACTGCTCCTATTCTAAAATATCTCTCGTTAACTAAGTTATCTCTAAGTGCTCTAAGTGCCCTAATGTTTTAACCTAAGAGTATTATCAAAAAAAAAGTTGCTCTATTTTTACATTGTAATACCAACCCTGGTCTTATTGGCATTAATCCCTAAATTGAGTCACATGTTACGTAGAATAAAACACTGATAACATTTTTTTTGTTTATTTCCATTCAAAGAAATTTAATAATTTCTTTGAATGTAAAAAGAGTTTTTTACATTCAAAGAAATTATTAAATTAGTTTTAGCTCAGCTTTGCATAATATTTTCCATTTGAAACCTAGCACCCCAGGTTTTATTCATATTCATCTTCATATTAATTTTTTTGCATACCGTTTAGTAGATTTTAATATCTGGCACGCTACTTATAAGATACTGGCATACTATTATTGTAACACTAAAATCTAGTTACACTAAAATCCTAATCCTAAATAACTGATGTGCTTGTTTTTTGTTACTCGATACCAGTTCCGTAGTACTACATGATTCTGGGATTCTAATATGCCAGAAGAAATGGCATGCTTGTTCTGAAATACTGTCATGCTAGTTCTGAGGCATAGGTACCAATTTTAGGTTCCATACCAACGTAGAAAATAGCTACGATAATTATTGATCTCATCGAAGTCATCAAAAAACACGACATAAAACTATATTTTCCATCCTATAAAAAAAAGTACCGGTGACCTTTCCTTCATTCAGTGTCGTGGGGTAAAAATACCATGGGTTAGTGACGTACACACGACACGTGGCGCGCCAACCACTTAGCCGCGCCTAATGACCGCTTGCAGACGAATGATGGGAGCGCCAGGGATGTAAATAAAACTACGAAGTGACGAGTAGGTAGAAACAGTTTAATTATATATTAATATTTTAAACAAACTACATGAGTAATTAAATTATAAAAATCTAATATCCACAAAGTTATTCAAAGTATACAAAGGTCAGGTTCAAAATAAAGGTATCTATTTTTAACGTCGACGTTTTCTGTTATTTCATATTTTCTAAATAACATTCCGCAGATTCTCAGATAAAATTAAATTGGTTGGAGAGTCTCTCTATATAAAAAAAACCCTTCAACTGGAATACTTACAAAACAAACAATAGTCATTCTCCTTAGGAAGAATAAAGGTATAAGTCCTCGCAGAGTCACAATGCAGCTACCCATAATATTAAAACCCTTAATAGTGCACTCTGTGCAATAATCGAGGGCTGCACCACGGCTCGGCGAGGCGCAACGGGCGTCCGATGTCGTCCGCCCAGCGCCCCAGTCCAATTAAGTTTGCACTCCTGCTATTCCGATTTTTAAAGATGCGGAACTAATTTCTTCAATAGTTTTGTAAACTGTGACGTGCTTGGAAGCTGAAGTCCGTCGAGAAGCTTTTTTTTTCTACTAGACTACCACTTTTCCCTTCCGTATAGATTTCGTATTTCCCCTACAAACTCAACACTCTTTAGTCCCCTTTGAGTAGTAGTTAAAAAGATCTAGTAATGTCAAACTTTATTTTTGCCTATGTTCGCATTTGTCGTAAATGTGATTTCGGGTATAAATGCCGAATGTAGACAGATAAATGAAACGTGATGCCGACTACACCCGAATCGTACTCTAACACTGATGCATAAAAAACATTGATTATAAAAAAAAATTGAGCAATTGCTTCTTTGAAGTGTAACTTGTAAAGTGTTTGGTTTTTTTTTTTTGTATTCCCTTTTATAGTGTCTTTATGTGTAACTCTCACGCTGGTTGTACCGTTTTGATAATTTTACACATAAGTTTATATAAGTGGAAACTTGTAATTGGCTTTTGCCTACTTATTATTTCTTACTACTCGAATGTTTTAGCTGTAAATTTTCCTAAAAGCAATAAAATAAAAAAAGCCAATATCATAGACATTTACTTTACTTTAATATGTTTTATTTTGAATGTGGAAAGAACTCTTTTTTTTCATATAAGTTGGACCATCTCATGTAAAATATTATAATTTGGAAAACGAGGATACATCTGTGGGATTCTAACTTTTAAATACATGCTGGCAATACATGCATTGGCATACTTCAACACGTGACAATTATAGTTGTTGTCATTCGTTCCCTCAATGCGTTAAGTATTATGATTAATGATAATTACAAGTAAGTGCATTATGTTAATCCCTTTTGCAAACTCCAATTAAATTGTTAACCAATTAGTTTATCACTACTGACAATTTTGACTCTTGTTAGAATTACCTAATACTAATTAGGTATCGAATAATCAGGTCCATTTTCCGCTCGAAAACTATGGATGAGACTAATAGACATACTTGAATTAAAGAATAAATCTCAGGATTTCGGGATCGTATATAGAATCTAATGCATATTTATATGATTTTAGGAATTGACGTAATTTTTCGACACTTAAGAATATTTTAAAATAGGTAAATCACTTCACAACTTCACAATCAGTATTATAATTTTTAATCTCAAAAATCTTGAAATGACGAGATTTATTTCATACAAAAGTCCATTCCATAATAAGTAAACACCTGAAAAAGGAAATGTGCATCCCATTATTTGATCCCTAACAATAACAAGTTCCTACCGAATTTAGCTGCTATTTTGTTGCTGCAAAATTCACGTATTTTACTATATGAAAACTTTTGTGTAATTAATTTGAGCGCACAGGTTCATTAGTGAACTGGTTAGTATAAAATTATGAACATGTAACACAGGATTCTGAAAGAAGGGTTAATGATAAAACTGACCGGTCGGCTTTGAAATGCAAATAAACCTATATTTGAGAACTTTAAACATGGCCTTTATTTACATTTTGTTTATGATGGTTTTCTTAACATTCGTACAAACTTTTAGCTTGCCACTACTTTAAGAACTAACTTGACCGGACTATAACTTTTTATCTGCCTTAACGCGGTGTTCAGCTTTGTGTTAAAAAACATCATGCTAATAACCGTAAGAATGACAATTTATACCCAATAGCCGATCTCCAAAATAAAAAAAACACAACCCAAAATCTCATATTCGAACAAAGAAACGTTTTAAAAACAACATCATACACAATCCCGCAACAATTCATAAAAACAAACTATAACTCATAAACACGACATTCGGAGTTCCCGAACATTTTTAATCACAGTATGCACGGAGCATGAAGCACAGTGCACGCAAATAAAAAACAGACGCACACAATAATAAAATCGAAGCATTTAATTAACATCCCCAACACTTGTCCGTGTGAAATTACTCGCTGCGTGAAAAAAGACTACACAGTGTCCTCTCGCATTGGCGACGACAGATTTATAATAATTAGAAACTATACATACTGATACTAAGGATGGCTTGCATATCCCGGGGAACATTATTATTTGGTTGTTTTGCTTCAGCCCTGCTGGGTATGATCAAGACTACTATTTTTTCTAGTACATAAATTTGTAGAGCGTCTTAAAGACCACACAGATGTGATAGTCGTTTTATCACAGGTCTAGGTCTAGGTCGCGTCATGTTCGTGAACGAACGCTGTCAATTGGGATTGGTCTTCTCTTAACTGCCATGGTTTACTTCTTTATTTTTATTATTCTATATTTTTGTACAATTTATAATCTTGAAGCAGCAAGGATATTATTATTGTAGCCAAGATTTTGAACCTAATTGAAAAGATTGTCCGTGGAGTCTTGCTAGATAACAAGGAGGAAAGCTAGGTTACGCAAGGTCTACGCGATACCTAGGCTTCGTCTTATAAGGGTCTTGCGCAAACGTCTATAACGCGGTCTCGATGGAACATAGACGCCTAAAGTACAAACGTCAACGTCAGATAAATCAGGTACCCTACACGCTATTTACGAAGACTGAACTCGAAAATAATTTCAAAATAAAATTTGCCCGTTGCATTACCTATCCGTATGTCTCATTGATCCTAAAATAGTCGCCATAGCTTTCATCTCATTATGCAGTGACAATTATATTTCTGTTGACGGATGCCGTCAATTCTGCTTCCTAATTCAAAGGCGTAAGGTTTAAAATATGATCTCAGTAATATTGTAAACAGATTTTGTACAAAGTTTGTTGTATCGTTATCCTTGTCTTTATGCTGGGTAAGCAGATATGCTAGATCTTTATATTTGTCACACATAATGATATTAGAATGTTATTTGTTTTCGTGACGAAGGATTAATGAGAGCACCGAAGTCGTTAATATCAAGTATTTTCCTAACGTGATTTATAGAATATATGGTCGAATGAGTATGCTAAGCATTACCGGGACGAAACAAAGCTTTGTGATACCGAATACGGTTATAAGGATCATTGAGTTTATTAGTAATGACAATTTACACCTGACGGGGCCCGTCGAAACGCATCGCCACAGATCGTAGCGCATAAAATATCGCAATAAAGAATGTTGACATTTATGTTTACGCAAATAAAATAAAGTTTATTTTCCTATTTAAAGCTAGGTGCGAGCAGCATGCAGCCGCAGAAATATTGAATGATCGCATAATTGAATCACTGTACTATATTCATGATTTCGTATATTGAATCAATACTTACCTATTAGTATCAGGTTAAGCTACGCTTGCCGGGGTTGGTTGGTTGATGGGTAGACATCTTTAGGTACACACCGAGGCTGACTTGGTTCAGGATCATACGTGGATCTTCGACACTCATTAAGGGTTGTCAAAGGTCCGAAAGTTTGACTACTAGTCTTACAAAGGCATGTCGTATTACCCAGTTACTGGTTGCCGGGTTGTAGAGGTCATATAGGCAGTCGCTAAATGTAAAATATTGGTAATCAGCTGCATCCGATAAAACTGGAAGCCGACCTCAACATCCTTACGTTCATATGCGTGTTTTTTTGCGTGTTATGTTACATTGTTACGTCATTAGTTATTGCTCCGCTCCAGTGAATCGTAAAGTGGTGTTATGTTACCTATACTATTCCTCGTGAATTTGCTATCATATACAAAAATATTTTTCCCAATGCGGCTCATAGTTTCAGAGATTATCGCGTTTAATAAATAAACAAAACATCTCTTTAGCTTTATTAGATTATATTACATATATTTTATAGTATAGGTACATTCTATTTATATCCAGATGAAATTTAGCGTGAGCTAAAGTGACTGACTGTCAAATCTTTCTTATTTTGAAATAGCATTTATCCCAAAGGCAAGGAGTATTAAATTCAACCTCGAATCAGACTCAACCAGCCAAAGCCGAATTTTCGCCAACTACAGACAGGCTAACGATGTTGATACCTACCAATGCCTGACGAGCCTTTAATGACCTACTCAAATGATATGCAACTGATGAGGAGGATAATTTAAGAAAATCACAAAGTGTATGTTTTTATTAATAGCAAATAATAATAGCTACGATAATTGAGGAGCTCGTGGCTAAGTAATGACAGCCGCACGAATCGATTTATAAGGTAAAGTTACTCTTGCCGGGGTTGGGCCGTGGATGGGTGACCACCACAGAACAGATAAAAGAGGTTTTATTTGTTCTGTGGTGACCACCTTTTCACACCGAAACTCCTCCGTGCCTCGGAAAACACGTTAAGCCGTTGGTTCCGGCGGTCATGCATGGATATTTGTCAGTCGTTTCGATTCGTCAGAAGCCCGAAAGTCTGACAACCAGTCTTACCAAGAGAATTATCTAGTTACTGGATTATGGAGGTCAGACAGGCAGTCTCTCCATGTAAAATAGTGGTATTCAGCTGCATCCTTTTAAACTGGAAATCGACCCCAACATAGTTGGGAAAGGCTAGGGAGATGATGATGATGATGACTTTACTATTCCAAATGCGAAAGTTTGGATGAATGGATGTTTGTTACTCCACCACACCTGAACGCATTATAACTACTTTGACGAGAACGAAGTCGCGTGCAGAAGCTATTATAAAAGATTAATACGTTTACGACCCAACTTTATTATTTATTGATCTATTTATCTACACACGCGAACAGACAGGGAGATGGAACGGAAATATAAGTACATAGACAATGATTATTTCTAAGAAAAATTCTACTAATAAACCTGCGAGATGTCTATACAATCTCCATAAATAGACACTAACTGTAATTGAAGAAAAGAAAACTAAACACGACTTACTGAAGTTGTTTTCCTTTCCCCCGTATATCTCCGAGCTATAGACATTGAGACAGGGTGCACAGTACCGTAGAAGGTGGACTGACAAAGGCAGCATAATGGAGGACGTACATCTTAATATCTTTCAATGCCTGCGGGGTGGTAAAATAAAACAGTTAAAAGCTAGCTAGCTTGTCCTATAAATTCTCTCTGTGCCCAAGAACTCCACGATCTCATCCCACCAGCCCCCTCCACCATCGGACATCTAGACGAACTGCAAATTACCATCCCTACTTTGTAACTTATCCACCTATTCGCAATAAGCGTTTCAAAACGTCCTTTATAATGCGCTCTACAAAGAACTGAAATTTTTTACCTTGTTCTGTATTTCTGAACGCATTCGACCCTGATCTCTTCAAAGCTAGAGTAAACAGGCTTCTTCTGGGTATGCTCACTGAATCGTAGACTCTGTCTCTATCACCTCTGACCTAGACTGGAGCCAAGAGCAAACCCATTTTATATAAAAAATTAACATAACATAACATAACATCACGCCTGTTATCCCCGAAGGGTTAGGCAGAGGTGTACTCATTAGTACACCCACATTTCGCCAGTTATGTTTTTAGTCCCATGTAATAGGGGGTGAGCCTATTGCCATTAACCGGGCACAAATCCAGACTCCAAGGCTGCTACTGAGAAACTCCTGATGGAAAAACCCAATAACACTTTGCCCGACCTGGGAATCGAACCCAAGACCTCATTCACAGCAGTTGCGCTTGCGACCACTAGACCAACAAGGCAGTCAGTATAAAAAATTAAGTAAAAAAAAAAACACTCATCATCGTCATATCAGCCGATATTTGCTTGTACATAATTGAAAATATTAAATATACAATTGCTTGTTAAATAAAATACAATGCTTCGACAATATATCCAATATTTAAGACATTATACAAAATATTAAAGTAATTGCCACTTATTTGTAATACTGATACCAATTACAGGCGATTATGCAATGGTCGCTACCAACCGGTTGTGGTCGCTAATTTTACGCGCGGAACTACTGGCAACTGCTGTAAGCTATATTTCTATGGTCGTTTGTTTTGTAGAGGTTCGCAGAACTTAGTGGAAAGTAAAATTATTAATTTGGCAGGGTACCTACTTATGTTAAAAGCACGTTGTTTGAAAAGCAGGATCATAAGCATAACAAGTCAAAGTTTTTATGTTTACATAACATATACATAACATCACGCCTGTAATCCCCGAAGGGTTAGGCAGAGGTGTACCCATTAGTACACCCACATTTCGCCAGTTATGTTTAAGTCCCATGTAATAGGGGGTGAGCCTATTGCCATTAACCGGGCACAAATCCAGACTCCAAGACTGCTACTGAGAAATTCCTGATGGAAAAACCCAATAAAACTTTGCCCGACCTGGGAGTCAAACCCAAGACCTCATGCACAGCAGTCGCGCTTGTGACCACTAGACCAACGAGGCAGTTTTATAAAATCCTGGATACTTTATTCTTGTTGCTTCTATATGAAAACAATAACATTGGTCAAACTACGCCAGCGGATAGAAAAGTCTACCAAGGCACAAATAATCCGCTAGCTTATTGAAAAATCTATACACACTACAACCAATACAAATCGATAAAATATAGCAACAGCCTAGCAATTGAGCACGAAAAACTCAGTACAAATAGCCCATCTCCTTTGGACACTCCCCAATCAACCGCTTTCATCGCGGAAGTCGCCTTTGCAAGGAGCCATTACGAGCTGCAAAAACAGGACGACCAGCCTTTACGGGGCGGGTTTTTTACCTCAATAGCATCTCATGAAATTAATATCAATTGTGGGCCGAGCCTTACATAGGAACGCAAAAACGACCGGTCGAGATGAAACCGGAATGGAACCGCTACCACTCGGTGTTGTTAGGTAGAAAATTTTATCGGCTTGTAAAGCAATTTTGATTCTAGTTGATTGACTATGAAACGACTGTGTATTTAGGTACATTGTGTGTACAGTTTAGTAGCCAAAGCGTAGTAGACAAAGCATTTATTGTAATAATAGCTTTCGTGTCAAAGTTGATTATTATTAGGATCCCACAGGTACATATTTCCAGGATAAAAATTCTGAGTTATTTTAGACTATAAACCAAACATTCAGATCCTTTCAGCCGTTCTAGCGTGATTGAGTAACAAACATCCATCCATCCTAAGTGTTGTGTTTATAATAGTAGTAGATAAAATAATTTATAGGCATTTCAATTTATAGTTGGTAGGTATTCTTGTTACATTTATTTTTGTGATAAATTTTCCTTTTTCCTTGGATTTTCTTTTGGAAAAGAACTCAAAGTACTCCTAGAAGTCTTGTTATTTTTGCCTTAGTAAGATTCTGCTTCCTTTTTTATTCATGTGGGAATTTCTTCTGGCAGAAGTTTTTTTTACTTCAGCTACTTAGGCATATTTATATTTTTTTGTTACCTATTTCACAGACCATCCATCTACCGGTGTCTCCGAGGCCGGCACGAGAAGAGGTGGCGGGATGACCTTGACGTGTATCAAGAAAGCTGGTTTGAGATGGTGCAAAAAAAGAATACCTGAAGGACTCGTAGGAATTCTTTGCCCAGCAGTGGGCAATTATAGACTAGATAAAAAAATACCACTTTTAATAAAGATAATCCGTACATTTTTATTCGGAAAACTAAAAAAAAATATGCCGTAGGTAATTATGTGTGGGCAGCGTTTGACAAGTGTAGTATGACATATCACAGAAATTTTGGGAGATTTCTCCACCAAGTATAGCAACACTGAAAATAAGACTTAAAGCAGGTGCTATTAATTATTATACAGGCTGTTAATTTAGTCATCTACTAGTATTTTAATTCAGCCACCTACGAGCATTCTATACTTATGATGAGGATACAGAAGCAGCTTTACATTATGATATCAAAAAAATCAGTCACCCCGTATATGGCTAGATGAGAGAACGAGTTCTATAGAAATAGTTCAATTAATACTTCGATATGTATTTTGTATTAATAAATCATTATACTTAAAGCTGAAAAATGTTTTTGTTTGTTTGTTTATACGCGCTAATCTCTGAAACTACCAGTCGGTTTGGCAAAATATTTCTGTTTATGATAGCTAAATTAATTAGCAACAGTATAGGCTATACAACATCACGCTACGACCCATAGGAGCGGAGCAGTAACCAAAGACGTAACATAAGACGGGTAAAAAACCACGCGAATAAAATCGCAGGGAGCAGCTAGTATTATGATATTCATGTAGTGTTTACCTTTTATAAGTATGAATTAAGTGTAACTTGAGAATTCAATTAGTTGATTATTTAAAAAGAAAAATAATTAGTTTAAAGTTTTACTTGATGAGTCAATGAAATATGGGATGGATGGATGGATGTAGTAAATGATCTATAATAAAATTATTAAGAGTTTTTATTTCAGTTAAAACTTTGCACGAGTAATTTTATATTGAATCTATTAGTAGCACTTTATTGATTGAATCTATTTAAGTAATACGCGATAATTAAACTGTATTATAAGATAGACAGGTACACTATAAAAAGTACCTACTATAATATCGCGGTCTGTATAGTAAAAGGAGTTTTAAAAGAAACTTTAACTTCAGTTTATTAAAGACCCACTGCAGAGCAGAGGGCTCTGCAGTGGGTCTTTAATAAACTGATTTTATTTGTTACCAATGTTTGCCTATAAACACGGCTCTTCTCTCCAAAATATTAGCACATTCCTATTTATTATGAAGGTAGGGTAGGGTAGGGTACTATAGCGTTCCACCGGATTATGTATCGATTGTATTCTGTCAATACTTATCTTCTGAAGTAATTAAGCCCTGACATCTTGTCAGATTCTTAGACAGCTGAAGTTATTGTAAGAGAACATTTGAAATACCGTTCTTACATTAGAATAGTCAAACAACAAGTACATTTAATTATATTATAACTACTTAGGTAATTGAAGAAATTGATTTGAGTGAAAATTTCGTTTTCTTTTTGTTATACTTAAAATAATATTCAATTCTACTACTCTCTTCTATAAAATTGTCCTAGATAAAGTTAGGAAAATGTACCTTGCGCCCGTGTGCAACATATATTGACATCGTGTCGAACTATTTTTCCAACTAAACATAATTACTGCGTATACTTACGCGTACATTTCTGGTACTTTATTTTGGTTTTGATTCCATTCTTAGTTAGTCTCATCTAACAAAGGTAGTGTTTGTGGTTAGGTTACCACAAGACAATGTTCAAGGAGCAATTATTAGGTTGCTTTGTGCTGAACGGTACAAACCGCAATGTCACAGCACGAACTACATAGTAATTTCGCCCTGCTTCCCCAGCACCTCATGATTGATGACTACTGTCTCCTGTTATTTCAGTAACCCCAGTCAGTCATCGGTCGTTAATAATCTCAGGTGTGGAGAGGTACCAGTCGCGTGTAGGGTTACAAAGGGGACGGAGGATCAAAGAGCGCGGTTCGATTCCAGACGGCGACCATACTGCGTTATTTTGAGCCTTGAGTCATTTGGGGTTTGCGATGTATCAAGTTGAGTTTACATGAAATTTAATTCTAAAGATATATTCTGTGAATTTCACCCCCGGCTATTTAATTTGAAAGGAACTGTCAATCTCTGATTATTTTGTAAAAAACCTCCTCTTTGTATTTAGGTGAAATGTGCTTAAGGGGAGATGTTAACTATGTCCCTAACATGGAGGAATGACAACTTTCTTCACATATTTTTTTATAATTAGCATACTTTGTCTACCTGTTTCATTTTGGAATTTTGGAAAATACTTTCTTAGCGCATGTCAGGTTAAGCTACGTTTGCCGGGGTTGGTCCTTGGATGGGTGACCATCTTTACACACCGAGACTCCTCCGTGCCTCGGAAAGCACGTTAAGCCGTTGGTCCCGGCTGTCATACGTGGATCTTTGACAGTCGTTACGGGTCGTCAGAAGCCCGAAAGTCTGACAACCAGTCTTACCTAGGGGTATCATATTACCCAGTTACTGGGTTGTGGAGGTCAGATAGGCAGTCGCTCCATGTAAAATACTGATATTCAGCTGCATCCGGTTAGACTGGAAGCCGACCCCAACAAAGTTGGGAAAAGGCTAGGCAGATGATGATGACTTTCCTAGCGCATGCTTACGTCATAATAACTTTTTGCGTGCCAATAGAGATAGCCAAGAATTATATGGGCCATGGCCAAGTGGATGCCATTCAAAAGTACTGGTCTTGTATCACATGAATCAAAAGTGCATGCTTCGTGGACAAAAGTTAAAAAGGTTGCAAAAGTTGATTTGACAGATGACACCCATTTTATATTTGTACAATCTGGGGTAAGTACATGCCCGTATAATTTTTGACTATGATCTTAAAAATACTTTTGATTGTGTTTGTTTGTAATTTTTGCTTTGAGATGCAAATAGTTATTCATTTTTTAATAATTTAACTGTAATATATTTATTCCTTTACAAAACTGGGGCACGTTTTGTCTACCTTCTTTATGTTTAGTTGGGAGTACTTTACCAATTAGTAAGATATTTTCCACCCGCAATGTTAATAGTAATCTAGGGATGTACCTAATTATTGCGTTAAGCTGGCTACCAACATATTAAATTGGTTTTTATCATTGGCTTTTATTAGCTTTATTTACTTCTTTAAAATAGTCATGCTGTGCACACGTATTTAGGAATATAGGTTTAACCTAAACTTTAATACCTACTCTGTGTTTCCTATGCGAAGCACTTACATGGTCTGTTTGATTCGTGTTCCTTAAAAACTATTATAATAAAGCTGATGAGATGGTTTTTTTTTTGTTTAAACGCGCTAATCTCTGGTAATACAAATATAGATCAAAGTCAAATCATTTTAATTAGGCCATTATAAGGCACTTTTGAACTACATTACAAGAAAAAAAAAGACGGGTTGCACTCCGGGAGTGCCGGCAGAAGTGAAAACTTGATTATTAACGTTGAGCATGTTTGATATTTTGGAATGGTTAGGGAATAATTTTGCACCAATTGCTTTATCAGTATAAAAGTACTATCATTTATGTGGTAGAATACAATATTCATTTATTGCGCTATCGTACACAAACATGACAATTTATATTACATTAAAAATTTAACAGTCTAAAACTATTACAATTATTTTACATTAAAAAGTTTATCTCTCCGAAAAATCAACTATACACGAACATTTGCGCAAGCGCCCTGCGCTGCCTAAACGAAACAGTAGGCCCAGGCTTACATTTTCGCCGCGCCGTAGAGAGGGGATAGCTGTCTACTCTCCATCCGTCTTACGCTTTTTCGATCAGGTCACGTGTCCTGACGCGAGTTTAAGATTTTATACCCATTACAGAAAAAGTGCTCAACGCCGCTAAAGAAGTTTTCACTTCAAAAAATAGAATTTAATCTAGTTTAAGCTAGATACATGAGAAATAGTGTAAACTATATAACATCACGCTGCAACTCTCAGGAGCGGGGCAATAACCAAAGACGTTACTTACATGAATGAATAAAAGCTGATTTATACGGTGCGAGAAATATCGTGCAAGTTGTTTTACATTTCCGTCGATGATCGGTCACTTTTGACACGACAGCCGCGCGATCCCGCAATGTACGACAAATCGCACAATATTTCTCGCATCGCAATCAGGCTTTACTTCTACTTTTGCAATGCGTACACTCTATCAAAAGTCTCGTAGAAATGTTTTACTGTTTCGCATTCGCTGCGAAGCTCAATAAAATTACAGAAATGAAAGCTGATATTTAAAGGTAATATTATTATTTACATTGCAATCGTACAGTCTTTTTAATGTTGGAAATAATTTCATCATTTTCACACCGGTTATTTAAATCAGGTGCATGAAAATATGATGTTAAGGATTCAAATAGTAGTGTTTTTTTAAAGGCTACGTTTAATAAAATTGTGAGTGTTAAATTAAAGCTGCGATGTGGCGTTGAATAAAACAAACTATACTGAATAGGGATTGTCAACATTTTTCTTATATAACGCTGTTCTTTTAAACCTAACTCGCCTATAGATATCTTAACATAATATATAATTCTTCTGTACTGTGTTTGTCACTCACCTCCTCTTAAACGACTGGACCGATTTAGATAAAATTTTGTGTGTATATTTCGATGGGTTCCTGAATGGTTTTAAAATACAATTAGACCTAGTAGATTGCGCTGCTGTCGGTACAAAGTTCGCCGGAATAACACAAAAGGCAACCAATGCTGACAGTCAGTAAGTGACTGATCTATAAATATACAACTCAAATCACTCGTCGCGGCGACGATAATTCGTTTTATAAGTGGGTAACTATAAAATGTAGGTAAATTGTAACTTTTGGCTCTTCTGTCTGAAAAAGTTGCCAACCCCTGCCCTAAGGGGATGAAACGAAAGTCCAAAGTTTTTATGGAAAAACAAGATTACGAGGGCAAAGTCACGGGTAGATGCTAGTTCGAACATAAAGCTTTAGCTACTTTTGCTATGAACGCAGAATAACACGCTCATCTCAATAATGAGGTTGCACAATACCAACCAAAATTTTCAGTAAATATTACAGTTAATTAGGTGCCTAATTACCCATTCATTTAGTCAAAGCAAAATTTTGATAAAATGATACTAATTTTACTAATTATTAATAAATATTAACTCAAATGGTCAAAAAGGATGTGAACATAATTCAAAAAGCGATAATAAAAATAAACAGAGCAACATTTGCATTTCATTTTACGACGCCATCGTGCGTGAATTTTATTGCAAAATAATTGCCTACGTAATATTGACTGCATGCAATTCATTTTTGTCAATCTCGACAGCATACAGGAAGATTTTTTTTATCAGGTTCAAATTTTAATATTATGATCTTTATTGAAATTAATAAAATACGTATTTTTTCTTTTAGTATCACGCAGTACTAAAATATTAAGATACAGCATCACATAGTTGTGGACATTGCGCGCCGCGTGGAACACCGACCCCGACTCGCGCGGGAACAAGCGCGCGCGTCGGGTCGGCCCAAAAAAATTAAAAACAATCAAAACATAAGTTGCAAATTTTCCCATCATACTTTCACGGGCTTAGGACCGTCAATTGAGAAAGGTATATCGTTTCAATTTCAATCCAATTCAATTTATTTTTAACTTCGCTGCTTGTCGACTCTTCAAGTGGCATGCTTTCAACTTTTTTCTAGGCACCCCCATTTTCTACATAAAAACTGTATTATTATTTTTAAAATTTTATAAATAGTTAGGTTTAAGTTGTAAAATAATTATTCAACATAAATATATATTATCTCGATAGTTAAATGCAGCTACAAATCATTTTACTACGTTGCAGTATTTAACTTCAATGAGATTAAAAGCAGTGCCCGTAACTCGATTGGACCCCATTCTAAAGGGATGAAAACATGTAAGTACTACATGTCGTGTGTTTTAATGCTTTCACCCCTTGCACGCGTGCTATTAATTTTGAGCCCTATCGATTGAAGTTATTTTGAAAGCGGCCTAAAATTCTGTGCGTAAATGATAATGTTTTTTTTTATGGTATAACTTAAAAAAATATCAAAGTTAGGTATTTCATTAATTTAAAATGTTGGTAAAGTTCAGGGAATCGTAAAAACCATACAAGTCTGGTTAATAATTAAAACTAAAACTCGTTCAGATGTTTTAAACCTTTTGTCAAAACCCACGAACTTAATATTACACGGCAAAGGCTTCAAAAGTCTGCCCACTCACGACAACGGCTAACTCCTCGACTATTCATGACCGGCTTGCGTCAGTCTCGACGCCCCTTAATTAGCATCACATTAGCACCCCCACACTAACGAAATATAAAACAAAATGCAACAATAACATCTTTTGTATAAAGCACAGGTGCTACGAAATCGTTCACACTTGGTACTACTTAAGTTTTTCACGCGAAGGTTTCTAGCCCCTGTGTTAAAATGTAAGTTAAGGAACAAAAACGCGATTGTCCAGTCAATTTGTTTGGACTCGAGGTTACATGACGTGTCTTTAAATTAGACTAGGTATTATTATTGAAAATTGGAGTCTAACAATATTGTTTTAAAATATCAGAAACTGCTTGACATATAAAGATGTTTGGCAGTGAGGTAGTTTATATAATAGTTAGTAGACGTCCTCAAAGAATGGATTTTCCAAAATTCACGCCCTAAAAGGATGAAACGGGGGGTCAAAAGTTTGATTGGAGAAATCAACTTTCACGCGGACGAAGTCGCGGGCAAAAGCTACTAATGAAGGTTAAAAACAACATCGTGAGGTGGACCTGGACCTAAATTAATGTGAGTATGAAATCGCCAATCAGTCTTGAGCAACCGTGGTGATTAATGCTCGTGCCTTCTCTGTATGAGAAGAGGCTTTTGCCCTGTAGTTGAACAGTAATAGGCTAGTAATATATTATTTACTTACAGCAGATGTGGCAGGTATACCTACTGTTCACATAAATTCACAAAGTCCATACTAATAATATAAATTTGAAAGTGTGCCTGTCTGTTACCTCTACACGCTTAAACCGCTGAATCAATTTGGATGACTTTTTGGCAGGGAGATAGTTTAAGACCCGGGGAAGGACATAGAATAGTTTTTTATTCCGGAAATCACCCCCTATGGCAGTGAAAAGGGGGGTGGAAGTTTTTATGCAAGTACGATATAAACAAGTTCCACGCGGAAGCTATATTCTATAAAGCAAAAGAGAAATTCTCCGATTTGTGCAACATTTAGCGGGATATCGGTTACTAGGTATTATCTTTACGAACTTCCAATAAAGTCGGTTAACGAGCGATTACTTAGAGGTGTAAATCGGCTATGGAATAGTTGAGATATTAAAGTTTACGTAGTTTGGTTAAGGTAATTAAGTTGTTCGGTGTGTAGTACAATGTGGAAACTGAAGCGATATGTTGTTTGGTAACTGTTCAGTTGCAGTTTTTAGTTTTGAAACCGAGCAACGAAATGGAAGCCTCGTAGTGCGCGAATTATATAGCTGTCGAATCTCCGGAATTCGGCAGAATTCGTCGGAATACAATCGATCAGTCTATATTAATAATAATTATAAGAAAAATTATAAATATATAAGGGTATGAATGTCGCTAGAATGTGGCTATAGAGGTTGCTATTTACTACCATTCCAAGCTCAGGTTGGTCAGGCTGCCTCTCGTTCACCAGTCAATACTTTCGCCATTGTCAAAAATTCCTTACATTAAAAATCTCGGGAGAAATATCAAAGTTTTTTGTAGTCCAAAATAGGATTGGACTACAGCCTCCGGCAAAAATGCAATTTTCTACACCAAATTAGAGAAAACGTACCACAAACCTCAGTAGATAAAGTCGTTAGAGATTCTATATTAAACCCCTAATAAAATAATGTACAGCAAAATAATAAATTAAATTATATCGGCACTTGTAACAAGATAATTGAATGCTCGTTAAATGAATATCATTGAAGTACCGCTCTATCTGATACCTATATTGATATTATATTATATTTTATTTCCCATTTTCGATGTTGTTACACCCTTCCATGAAGAAATATCTATCCAGGATTTTGATTTACATATTGTTAAATTAAAACGCATCCATTACACTACATACCTATTCAGTTTAGAAAAACCAGAACGAAGTGCGAGTCGGACTCGCACGCGAAGGGTTCCGTACAATCGTATAATATTTAACACAACAAAAAAACGCAAGAAGAGGGCTCTTTTGACGAGCCTATCTTGCATTTTTAACTTTTATTTATTTTTAATTTATTTGTTGGTATAGCGGCAATAGTAATACACATTATGTAAAGTTTCAACTCTCTAGATATTACGGTTCATGAGATACAGCCCGCTGACAGAACCGACTGACAGCAGAGGCTTAGTAATCGGGTCCCGTTAGCAAGCTTCAGGCACGGAACCCCAAAAATTATGAGATATAGAGCAAAAAAAAAATTTCAGACAAAAATTTAAGATCGTCGCGAGGGCTCAGTGGTTAGGCACCCGTCATTTTATCTTGGACATCACTGACATCGGTGGTGGAAAACATCTAGAGGAAACCTGGACTTATTACGAATATAAGTCTGACATCGCCAATCCGCCTTGAGCAAGCGTGGTAATCAAAGCTCGTGGCTTTTGTGTATGAGAAATGAAAGAGAAATAGAATGATATTATTTTGTTTACCCCACAAAGTCCATAGTTCGGTACATGTTATAGCAATTACATTAAGAATATAAATAATTCTAACAAAATGTGGGGACCGTACATTTTTTCGGGAGAAACAGTACGTTTTGATCTCTGTGCCATATTTCATCCAGATTCATTTAGGCGTTCTGGCATGATTGAGTAACAAACATCTATCCATCAAATTTTTAAAGCTAAGGCCTCAAAATGCATATTTTTTCCCCTAAATAGGTGATGTTTATTGACAATTGCTAAAACATTATAAAATTATTTTATTCTCTGTTCGTTATTTCAATGCTTCACATCTAAACTGAACTTATAATTGGCTAGCAGTATATTAGTATTTCAAAACGGTTGTAAAATGCAATGCAGTGTCATATAATTTAATGTGAATTGTTCGAACGACGCACTTGTGTTTTACTAAATGGTCGACGAGACTGCGAGTGCCTTTATGTTCCTGAAAAAACAGAAAGCCGATGGACCAGTGCGAGTATCGCATGTTACATTCGCAAGAGGAATTTTCATGACATCACACGCCACACATTAATACGCGGACCCACCCTTGGACATCCACTTACATGCCTCCAGTATTCTTACCAATAAAAAAATATTATCATAAAAATCTCCGATCTTTTACGTCGCAGGTCATACAACGAAATGAGCGAAATCAAAAAACGACCAAACAAAAAATGACAAGCACATATTTACGTGAATAATAAACCACACTATATACATTTACGACGACGGCGCCTGCCCTGTAATCAACTATTTATTACTGTTAACTCAATCAAACGGTTACATGTCAGTATTGCGTGAGAACAGAGAACCAACCTTCCAAGAACCTTTGACTATTAATATCTGAAATAAAGACCAAATTCTACTTTTATTGGACTATTGGGGTGTTATATTTTTTCTGCTACTCAGAATAATAGAGGTTCGAGTGTGTAATAAATGTTTATTTTTTATAAGATTGTGAGCGGTTCAGTTTGAGATTTAGTTTTACGGTAGCGAGCGGAAAAAAATTGTTTCTTGAGAATGGTTCTGCAGTTTCTACTTAGCGTTACTTTAGTTGTTTTTTTTTTCTATTACATAAGTTCATGTAAATATTTACTAGAAATTACTAAATTATTTATCTACATTCATTTTTATTTATAAAATAACGACTTGACAGCAAACAAATTAAAGGCATACCACAATTATAATCATTACATAAACGCATTTTGACATTATCAAAAAACATAAATTAATTACGTCTGTAATAAACAGACCTTATCTGACTGTTTAGGTAGACAGGTATTTTAGTTTCAGCATTTACCTCCAAATAAACGTAAAAATAAACTAGCAACAATAACGCGGACCCCTATTTCTATAATAGCTACAAAGTGTTATGTTAGGACTATACTTAAAATACAACAAGCGTACAATCCTAAACACAACAATGACACGGTCACTTTTTTTGGTCAAGTTTGCAAAACCCGCACCTGTATAATTGTCTGCAACATAAATTATTTTTATTAAAATTAGGATGGAAGGTGTAATGATGAAGGTAAAATTGTTGCTACTGTTTGATTTTTTCTTCGTCCTAGCAAAAACTACTTGCGAGGATAAAATAATTACAGTTATCAAGGTATACAGCTCAGCACACAAGACACGACACGTCGAGTCATTTATTGTTTCTTGCTAAGCTCAGTTTTAGTAACAATTAAATATAACTAGCTTTTGCCTGAGACTTCGTCCACGTAAATGTTAGTTTTATCGTGGATGCAGACGAAATCTCGGTATAAAAAGTACCTTTCATTATAATGGGTTCAGTGGTTCAGGCTTGACAGCGTAACAGATATATAGACAGGCAGTTTCGTTCACATTTACAATATTAATATGAATAATAATACCAGCCTACTACTATCTTACTGTAAGTCTATAGCCTCTTCTCATACAGAGAAGGCAAACAAACATTGATCATCACGTTTGCTTGAGGTGGATTGGCGATTTCAAACTTTTTCAGACTGATTACTATTCCACCCACTTTCACCAGGTCTTTGGTTACTGCTCTCCTCCCATAAATCTTAGCGTGATTTTATAAAACCTATACCTATTATTTCTTACAAATCACGCTTTCATACACAACAAGATGTTTCCAATCCGACTGGCAGTTCAAGAGATTAGCGCGTTCAAACAAACATTACAATAAGAAAGAATTATTGAAATCAGTTCATAATTGGCGGAGATATCGCGTTTATAACAGACACAAAAGAAAACAGTCAAATTGAGAACCCCCCCTTCTTTAAAACCCTTTAAACATCGATCGAACTAAAGAAACGATTACCTATCCGCGCGCTCGTTCTAGGCCCTCAGTTTCAATTAAGTTAGTACTTAAACATGATTTTTCCTCATGAATGAAGTCCAGACGATAGCTTTCAACCAAAAAGACAACTGTATTCATTTACACAAACATGCACAAACCTACTCTGGGTTCACGTTAAGCAAGAAAAATTAAGCACAGTTTCCTCGTACCAGTTACAACTTATGCTGCAAATGGGGTACTAATTACCAATTCCATCTGTGCAACCACGCGGTATTTAAAAGATATCAACTATCTAAAATGAATCTTAATTGTGAGCGTTACGGACGTAACTACAATAACGGTGGATTCCGACATCATTTTACCAATGCGATTTGGTAAAATTTCAATTTTACTCCGTGCGCTGGATCAAATTCCATGGAAATATTTTTGATACACGCGTATCACAAATAGGGTTGTCTTTGAGTTTAAAAAAAGGTTTTACAAACTAAGCACTTCTAGTGTTTGTATTTAATAAATATTGTTCCTTTTTTTACACATTTAGTAAGATTTTCATTTAATAATTCGTAAGACGTTTTTCAATATATCACGCACTTTTAAAGTCAAATGCTAACTTATGCT
Organism: Hoplodrina ambigua; assembly: GCA_949774945.1. Classification (NCBI taxonomy): domain Eukaryota; kingdom Metazoa; phylum Arthropoda; class Insecta; order Lepidoptera; family Noctuidae; genus Hoplodrina; species Hoplodrina ambigua. The sequence goes on from OX458963.1 coordinate 6,886,213, forward strand.
AATTTATGCTTGGTTATTTTTTGTTCCACAAAATAATATAGTTACTTAGGGACGCCTAAGTAACTAAGCATATAATTTTGTGGAATAAAAAAAATATGTAAAATGCGCTTTATTTTTGTTACTTTGGATATTTGCAGATTGTATGGATATTTATAGTATACACATACATTAAATACTGTTATAATGTTAATACAAAACACATAATACAAAAACTAAAATAATAACATTAAAACTAGAATAAAACGGAAATAAAAACAATACTCCTCAAGTTAAAAAAAAGCACTGAATTATTGTAATAGAAATATTCTTAACTTCTTCTAAAAATCGAAACTTAACAGATATAATAAATGCTAGTCGGTGCAGCCCTAAACAGAATAACCGAATTTCAGGTTCATAGTAACACAATGAGTACATACTGCCCTATAAACCTGCATTCCTTTTTAATAATTTCCATGTATGTAGGTATGTATGCAAGTTAAATCGATTGCCGTGAACTTGTTCTACTGAACGAATTTCATTCATTCAGTATTTAGATACTATCTTTTTTAACCCTATTAATAACTGTAACTTATTTTCCGTATCTGTGTATGTGAAACGGAACGCGTCCTGATCGCATAAAGGGATTTGTAAAGACTTGAGAATGTTGGAATTCTTTTTTTTACTAATATTATAAAGCTGATGACTTTGTTTGTTTGAATGCGCTACTCTCTTCTGGTCAGACAGAAAAAAATCTTTTTTATGTTTTATAGTGCGATTATCGAGGAAGGTTATAGGCTATATAATCCACGGACCCACGGAACCGGAGCAGTAATCAAAGACGTAACTTGACAATGGTGAAATATCGGGGAACTTTTAGATTGTAAATAGCATGAAACGTACTCACTTTTCGTGTCTGTCAACATAATATTAACTATTTATGAGAAAAAAATATTAGCCAGACAGTAATAGTTATATTTTTATCATTATCGAATAGTCTCTCATAATTAGATATCAACATAATTATGGGAAAATGCATGTTCAAAGCAATGATTTTCACAAGCTTTTATTTAGCTTGCACTGTTCGTATGTAACATGTATGTATGTAAGCAAGCTGTCCTTTCAAAATTTGCAAAACCATTTTTTGACCATTTGTTGGTATCCGATTGAGCTGAATTTTGCATACTGCCATGCCACGTTCTGATGACAATACTATGTCCAATACTCAAAATTGTTTTATTTTAAAATTAAAACTTGTTTGTAAAAATATTTTTTATATTAGTTTTATACATTAAAGTAAATAACAGCGCTCGCAAGCAGTGATAGTTTCTTCTAATACCTACCTAATTTTCAAAAGCTTTCGCTTTTACTAGGGCTGGTAAGCGCTAAATTTTAATCACATCGAAACACTAAAACAACCTCTATGGGGGGCGGTAATCGGTTGCAATCAGCCCTCGGGAGCCCCCCCGGGCACTTAGCTTCGAGCTACAACCAGACTTTCAACATAACTATACGAATAAAACTACACAGCTTTTTGACGCTATTTGCCAACCAAAGTTGTTTTGATAGATCCTACAATAAAAAAAAAAATAAGGGTCATAAACTTTGCAAAAAAAAAGAGATTGCGTTAAAACAGCGAACGCGTTTAACGTCCACAAGTCGTTCATCAGGCTAAACACACACCGTCGGGTCCCAGGTTCGATTCCAATAGTTATGCAAATAGCGACTTGGAATGTAATGAGTGGCCGGCAGTTATTTAGACCTGCGTCGTAAGTCAAACTCTGGTTCGGAATTGAAGCGCGGACTGAGAAAGCGTTAGAGACGATACTATTTTATTTTTTTATGGTTGTTATATTTTCTTGTTTTTGCAGTCTAATTTAGAACATCAATGAAGTAATATTATTTAGATAAACACTTTTAATAACAAAAGATTGATCCAATTGCCGTGCCGCAATTGCAATAGATCTCATTGGCCGGGTTAGGTACTGTATAGAAACCTAGTGTTTGAAAGTCGGTCGGAAGTCGGTCAGTCAGAAACTAAAACTTCCTTAATTCAAAGGTACATGATTAATTTGAAAGAAACACTTTGAGTTTAAGTTTTACATCTACTAATTATTTAATCAATAAAGCATAAAAATAAGTTTCGATAAATATCCATTACCTGTTTATAGGAATGTAGCGGCCGAACAGACAAACAACTTTGTGTTATACTTTTTATAGACTAAGATAAAGTTATACAAAATATATATATGCCTACAAAATAAAATAATATACAATTAATAAATAAAAGCTTGTTACCAATTTTGATAAATTTTAACGTAACAATATTATTACACAAAATTATATGAAATGGTAATTATTTTAATTATGTCATACTTGAAAATATTTTAATTGTATGCGTCATCATGAAACCGGTCAAAGGATAATTGATATGAGCTCTTGAAATGGATGCTTGCATGATGTTATATTTATATGATTAAATTATCAGATTTCGGCGAATATTTACCGCATGAATTTCATTATAAATTAGGTTGTAAATCAATATTTGATGTGGTCACACCTACACTTTGAAGGACATTATAAACTTCACTGATACCGCGATAAATGTGGCTAACTAGGTACTGTAGCCAAGTATCTACTATAAAAAATAGAATTAATAAGAACGAAAAAGTGGAAGGATAGATTATGTGGAATTATTTGTACTATAAAAATTCTTATTTTTAACCTGACCAAATAAAAATATCATAAGAGCTAAAAGTTATAACAAAATAAAATAAACCTCAAGTCGACTCCACACACTTCTCTGTGCCACAAGCTCACACCTCTACAACCACGAAATTAATAACACGTTGTTTTTTTATTTGAACCTCACTCTTGCACTTATTATTATTTAAACTGTATTTCGAAACTTTATTTATTGTTATTTATATAACATATGTTGATCATTTTTCAATGTTTCTACACAATTAACACTTCATTTTCAATGTTAATCATTTTTTTCGATGTCGGTACTGTTTTGTTTTTAGTATTTATGCCTCGAGAGCTGGACTTTGGGCGATAAATTAAAGGTATGCATGTTAACAATGCACAAATGGGTTTTGGTATTGATGACAAATATATGAGTTGTTGACAAGGTTGAATGTTTCGCTTGTCTTCGTGATTGGAACGATTTGTTTGTTGTCTTGTCGCTGTTTGGACTGCAACAGGCAGATCTGTATAGTAGATCATCTAGTTGATTACTTAATTGCTGATTTGTTGCAATGAAGAATAAAAATACGAAAAAAATATATATGAGCCTAGAAAGGTTTTGGAAAGTTTCAGTTTACCCTTAATTTAGGGTTCCGTACTCAACTAAAACTCCGTGTGTCTGTCTGTCACATGGTTGTGTCTTTTGAATTGTAGTAGGTATTGTGAGAGATAATACAGAGTGTGTGTATTATTATGGCTGCTCTATTGTAAAGTATACATGATTTTGAATGTAGTATAAAATATTGTCTAGTGGTTTGACTCGCACTTAGCCAATTTTTGTCAAAAGAAGACGTGATGCACTGTATGTATCTACTTTTCCTGTACAATCGTGGTACTATTTTGAAAAATACTTCTCTTGGTAAATTTAGGTGAAGTAAGCTTGAAGAATTACAGATTTTTTTCTGAATCAGGCATATTCTCTCTATTGGTGAATTGAAATGGTTGGGCCATTGCAATTCACCACCAGAAAATCGCCGAAGCAATAAAGCTCGACGAGTCAACGAGAAAAGATTCAATTGTCTTGATCCCGCGACGAAATTATTGTACAGAATATTTACACAGTCTAAAATAACCTTTCCCAACAGCTCCAATTAAATTTGTCCTGGTTAGCTTTCTAACCTTCAAAATCCACAGCCCCATGCTACTTGACTGTTTTTAGGGTTCCGTATCTCAAAGGAAAAAACGGGCCCCTTATAGGATCACTTCGTTGTCCGTCCGTCTGTCTGTCAAGACCCAAGAAATTAAAACAATACAAGTTCACAGTTACTTGATGTTGTGAAAAAATCATACTTTTAAGTTAAGAAGATACCGGCTGTATCTTCTTAACTTAAAAGTTTGATTTTTTGATGAGAAACCGCAAAATCGTATATTTTAACACTCAAGGAAATCAAATTCATTGGGTAGGTATTTTCCGTTGACCTAGAAATATGAAAGGCAAGTAAAACCGTCATAAACTAAAAGTATAAGGAAAAATCTGAAAACTATACATTTGTAGTTAAATCATAAAAAACAGGGCCCTTAAGCAAGGAACGGCGGTCCAAATTTTGAATTGATTTAACCTTTGTTCGGAACCCGATGGGCGAGTGCGTCTCGCACTTGTCCGGTTTCTTTTTTCAATTCAGTTGCTCCCCAGTACCATTCGCCATGGAGTTTTACCATCATCAGTTCCCGAGATTTTACGACTGAACAATTATAGGTCCTCGTTTTTTCCATCGACTACCCCGTTTTATGATCGGTTAGAAACGGGACGACCCAAGTCCGTTGTAAACTCTGATTGTTTGCTTTTTAATTGCTTTACTGCTATGCTGGCCGTTTTTATTTGATTTTGATTTATTTTTTTATTTTGTAAGTAGTGTACATAGTCTATGGTCGTGACGTAATTGGTTTGGATTGTGTGTTTATACTCGGCTGTCACGCGATATTATAGTAGTAGACCATGTCAGAGGCCTTTGAGACGGTTTAGAAACTCTGGCACTAGGGTGTGTGGGGTCATATGACCTTACTGCTCACACGATGAAGAAGAAGAAGACATGATACTAGGTTATACGTACCTACTGTATCTACATAATAACTGCCCGTAGTTCCGTGGTCGCAAGTGCGACTGTTGAGTGTGGGGTCCTGGCTTCGATTCCCAGGTCGAACAAAAAGTATTATTGAGTTTCTCCATTACAAATTTTTCAGTAACAGCCCGGAGTTTCAAAGTTGGTTGTGTGACACCCCAGTGCCGAGAATATATTTAAATATGTCAAATATGTATGTATAGTATATTGGCTATGATATCTAATAATCAGAAAGGTCAGGTGCGGAGTACTCGTAACCGGCGTGCTTGTATGACGAGATGTATCAACGTAGATGAGGCGAAAGGAGTATAAGGATCGTAGCAGGTGGCGATCTGTAGTTTCTGCCTACCCCCATGGGAAAAAGGCGTGAGTTTATGTATGTATGTATCTAATAATAATACCAGCCTATTTTTGTCCCACTGTAGGAGAAAGGCCTCTACTCACACATAGAATGCACGAGCAATTATCACCACACTTGCCCAAGGGGGATTGGTCATTTCAGACATACAATATTTTTAAGTCCAAGTTTCCTTACTGCCTCGTTGGTCTAGACGTTGCAAAGTGCATGCGAGCATGAGGTCTTGGGCGTGATTCTTAGGTCAGGTTAAGTGTTATTGAGGTTTCCATCAGGAATTTCTCAGTACCTAGCAGCCTCGGAGTCTGGATTTGTACCCAGTTGATGACAATAGGCTCTCCCCCTATTACATAGGACCTGAATATAGCTGGCAAAATGTGGGTACATCTCTGCCTAACCCTTTGGGTATTACAGGCGTGATGTTGTGTACGTGTTTCCCTACGATGTTTTTTCTTTTACTCTGCCCGCATCTAGGCGGTATACTGCAAACTTTACCAGGTCGTCGGGTCATTGGATTATTCTACATGTTTTTAAAATTGCAGTTTTTGTTGGGTTACATAAGGTTCATTTTGTAATACATCTCTTATTTCTTGCATTGCCTATACTGAAACTCGTAGGTACTGTACTACTTTCACATTATGCATTAGGTTGCAAACTAGCCACAGATATGCTTACTGTTGCCTCCATCGAAATAGTAATTAACCAATTGCCGGCAATAGCACGATGCGCCGGTTTACAACCCTTCGCAGGCTCAGCGAAAATTAGAAATTCTTGTTTGAAACGTCTTATTAACTTTTGCTGGCTGCGTGTCACACCGTAACGTGGAAGGCGCTTAAAAATTTCGAATAGGTTTAAGAAAATATAAAAACTCGGCTTTCCTACATGCAAAAATAATACCAGACTATTATTGTACCAGTGCAAGCCTCAAGCCTCTTCTCATACAGAGAAGGCAATGATCACCACTTGCTCAAAGTGGATTGGCGATTTCAGATTTTATTAATTTGTAGCTAACGAGACTTTGTCTGCATGAATATCGGTAATATCGGTTACCTGCTTCGATTTAATTTTTCTGACACGGCATCCTAATTCTTCCCTTAAATCGGTAGTTCCAGATATTTGTCAAAAGAAACGGACACGTAGATAGAAAGACAGACGAACAGACAAAATTTATAAAAATTGAGATTTTGGTATAAGTATCATATTAAACATTAATGCATTCAGTATGGTGCTGTTATTTGACATTACAAACAGACTGATTTGATTTACTTGTATAGATGAGTCCAGGTTTCTTCACGATGTTTTCCTTCGATAACTAAGAAAGTACATAAATGCATTTAGTGCTTGTTCGGAATCGGATCTGCAATCTCCTGCATGAAAGGCGTATGCTTTAACTACTGTATCACCATTTAATTTCAACCACGCCTTATATAACCATACAAATTATTGAATGAAACACGAGCACGGGAATTCGTTTCGCTCGCCGTCTTCATTCGCTACGGTGTAAGCATAACCCACTTTTATAATAACTGGAGATATAATTTATGATTTACGAGACAACAGCAGTGTTAAACGTTGATTGTTTAATTATATCGGCCGCTAAATAAACTGTGGGTCGATTCCATTTCGAAATGCAAATAAGGAAATATTCGCTTAGTATTATGAGAGAACGTTTTATTGCTTTTAGTGTTCGCACAGGTCAGTTTCTTTATCGAAGAAATTGTTTTCAGTATAGAGAAATTCTTTAACATAGGTAATACTAAGAATTTTCTTGTATCGTGGTTGTGTTTGTAGACAATATCATCAACAGACGTTTATATTATAGTTTATAAACAAATCTGTAACAATATAATAAAGCTAAATTGTTTTTTACGCTAATCTCTAGAACTAGTCGGATTGGAAACAAAAGGAGAATGATAGCTAGAGTCATGACGAAAAGTATAGGCTATTTACCATCACGGTACGACCCACAAGCGTGGAGCAAATCACGCGGACGAAATCGCGGGCAGAACCTAGCAAACTCACATAACATAACATCAAGCCTGTAATCCCTAAAGGGTTAGGCAGAGGTACCCACAGTACACTCACATTTTGCCAGTCATGTTTAAGTCCCATGTAATAGGGGGCGAGACTATTGCCATCAACCGGGCACAAATTTAGACTCCGAGGCTGCTACTGAGAAATACCTAATGGAAAAACCCGTTAACACTTTCCCCGACCTGGGAATCGAACCCAAGACTTCTTCTTGATATTTACTGACGTCGGTGAAAGAAACCATTGCAAGAAAAACTATAATAAAAGACTTATAATAAAATAGGCGGGGCTCTTAGGTCAGGTGCGCAGTACTCGTAACCGCTGGGATGACGAGATGTATGAATGTGGACGAGGCGAAAGGAGTGTTTAAGGATTTCCTACCAACATACAAAGGCAATTGCAAATTGCAGCTTCTTAAGTCAAGTAGTTTTCAAGATGCCGTGTATTTTCAGTAACGGACTGTTTACTTTTATAATAATCTCGACCCATCCTGGCTTTTCACGGAGGCAATGTAGATACATAAACCTTCCTCTTGAATCACTCTATCTATTGATCAAAACCGTATTAAAATAATCAGTTGTGGAGTTAAAAAGATCTATGCGTACAGATGGTGGGGAGCAATTTTGTTTTATTCTATGTAGAGAAGATATACGTATGAAATTGAAAATCCGCCTCAAGCAAGGGTGGTGATCAATGCTTAAGTATTCTCTGTATATGAAGAGGTATTTGCTGTGTCGTAGAAAAGTAATAGGCCGGTGTTTTTATATTTTTAAAATTAGTTTAATAACCTATGAAGCAATGACCTTCAAGTAATAAACCGAAAATTGCTCATAGAAAAAAAAATTGAAACCACACTTCTATCATAAAACATTGACAGTCTTTTTTATTATCAAAGCAATGTTAATAAAAGCTATGCCTACTCTATCGTATATTTACTAAAGTATGAAAGACGATATTAAAAAAAATACGGTTCTGTATTATAAAAAATCCAAAACACATTTCAAAAACCGACCACTGTGACTCGATGCTCAAGATGCGCATTCAAAAATCATAAATTCTTAATTATAAACTAAACCAAAAAACCACAGTAAACGATCTAAAGTTTATAGCGCCGAGTGTACCTGTTAATCTGAGTTTTAATCTATAATAATTAACTGTTAAAATTTAACTACCAGACGTCAAGATTGGATGAAAAGAAAAGTTTGACGCAATTACAAGCGCCGAAAAAAATTACCATATAAAAATAATGGCGTTTTATTTTTTTGTGATGTAATTTGAAACTGCATTATGTGCCTGTATTAATTTCGAAGTGATAATCTAATGGTTTTAAATGCCTGCAGGGATGGATACAGCCACGAATAATATTCGGTTTTATATTGTTGAAATTCGTCTGTTTTATCGATTTACTGTAAACTTCGGCGCAATAGAGTTGAAATATATCCGTTATATATGAACTAATATCTTATCTATCCCAAATATCATTGAAAATTGTATAATGATAACGTTAGGTACATAACACCACCCCTGAGATTCCCGGGTTAGGCAGAGGTGTACCCATTAGTACTCCCACATTTCGCCAGTTACGTTTAAGTGCCATGCCTATTGCCATCAACCAGGCACAAATCCAGACTCCGAGGCTGATACTGAGAAATTGCTGATGGAAAAACCCACTAACACTTTGCCCGACTCGGGAAACTAACCCAAGACCTCATGCTCAGCAGTCGCGCTTTGCTACCGCTAGACCAACGAGGCAGTCAGTTGCATAATTGTATGAAAGATGCTTTGAAGTTATGTACACAATTTTCACCTCTATTCACGATGAGTTATATGTAATTATCAATGAAAATGCTCGAGCAGCGCTTTATTTGGAGCTTTGGCGCTTCCGAATAACATTATTTATTGCGCGACAGCTTATCTCGGGTAAATGCAACAGTTGATAGTCGGTTGAAAGGTAATTATGAACTGGTTTTAGTTCATTTAAATTAAACTAACATTCTATTTGATGAGACTGTCCGGTAATAGAGTTATTTAACTGTTTAGACCTTTTTTATTTTTTTGGTGGTAAAAATCATCAAATGACTCCTTCCAGGGTCCAGGCCCAGGGTCACCACTCTGGAAGGGACTCTCAGACTCTTATTGACTAAAAAACCACCCTGTTCCTTCTGTAGCCCTTTGCGTTCCGGGGCCACGGTACCCTGTTAAGACGAAATTTTAGTCTAATATTTTTATTATAGTTGTATTTTTTTTTCTGACAGCTGGTCAAACGGCCAGTATAAGTTAAAATATATAAAAAGGTACTAGCCCATTTTTGTCCCAAATGGGCAAAAGTCTAGCCCTATACAGAGCAGGCACAAGCATTGATCACCAGTCACCACGCTTGCTTAAGATGGATTGGCGATTTTAGTCTTATACTAATAGTAAGTCGCACAAATAAGACTAAAATTATAAGACACCCTCGTTAATCTAGTGGTACATGGATTTATAGGCTGGCACTTCAACGACTGATGGCCCTATCATGACATGATTTTAAGTATATTAGTCGATTTTTTATGCGTCCAAATATCGCAAAGCGTTTTATTTATTTATTAGTTAATCAAAGAGATTATCAATAACAAAATAAATATTTATTAGGAATACAAACAATATTATCCATTCCAGTCGTTATGGGTTGTCAGAAGCCCGAAAATCTGACAACCAGTCTTACTAAGGGGTATCGTGTTACCCAGTTACTGGGTTGTGGAGCGACTGCCTATTAGACCTGGCAGTCGCTCCATGTAAAATACTGGTATTCAGCTGCAACCAATTAGACTGAAAGCCGACCCCAACATAATTGGGAATAGGCTAGGCAGATGATGATGAAACAATATTATCCATTATCAACAACAATATGCAACTTATTAATTATCCAATTTCACGTCAATACTCCTGCCGTCTACTTAATTAGTATTAAATTAAGCATTGTTATTAATAATGTTCTCAGTATCCATTAATACCCTTCTCTGTTTGCGAGAAGCCTTTGAACTGCAGTGAGACAATAATAGGCTCAAATAGGTTGGTATTATTATCAACTAGCTTCTACCCGCAACTTCGTCCGCGTCACAGTTGATATATTATCCCGCGTTCCTGTGGGAGAACCCCGTACATTTTTTTTTCAAAATAATAAGTAGTATGTGCTATTCCAGACTAAAATCTATCTCTGTGCCAAATTTCATCGAGATCCGTTCAGCTGTTCTGGCGCGATTGAGTAACTAACATCCTTCCATTAAAGCTTACTCATTTACATAATAATATAATAGTAGTAAAATTAATAATGTTTACGGAACTGTTTTAATATCTCGTTTATGTTTTGATTATTGATATTTTTGTACAAAAGTAAAGAAACATACGACAATAGAAATCGTTCCCAAATGAGGACCTGGTAAAGTATACGTGGTATATTGAAATAACAATGAATGACAGGTAATATGTCCGACATATGGCTTTCTGCCCCGAGGTGACTTCAACCTTCAGGCCTTATGAGTTATGACCGACACTAGTTTATCGGCTCCTAGTACCGTTATTTGTTTTGTTAGATGAAAGTCGATGTTAGTTAGAATATAACGTTCAAAAATGCCTTTTGATGAATCTGATTGAAATTAATGACTTGACTTAAACTTTAAAAAAAATCAGATGACATTTTCATCACGTATAAAATACTTAAGCTAGTTATAAAAGTTTGGTTAATTTCGCTTTCAGTGTTATTACATGTGACATTGTCGAATGAATATAATGCATTAAAAAAATTAAAAAACACTTTTTTTTACGAATAATTTTTGATAATCACAATCAATTAAATTAACAATTATGATTTCAATTCTATCAAAAATCACATTTAAAAGTTTAATTTCAAGAAATATCAAACTAATTTTTTATAAACTTTCTAGACCAGACATCAGTGTCTTGCTATATTACCGATGCCATCGACCTGTGTATGCACAAATACGTTTAACTGCGATTGATTCCAAACTTACATACGATACGAGTCTCGAACAGTGAATAAACGTTGCTAGTAGATGTGTGCATAAATATGCTGAGCGGAATAAATTCTGCGTATTTATGTCGCGTTTCTCTTAGCCGCATCCCTATCAATTCTAACAAGAATTCATGTGTAATTCTGTTTCTAGAATTATTGTCTGCGTTCCAGTAGAATAGCAGCCTGTTTGCATTTATGTCAGCATGTTTTTATTCTTGAAATATTGTAATTGCCTTTGCCCTGCAGTGGGACAATAATAGGCTGATAATAATTATAGATGTTATTATCAAAATGATAATAAATAGCAATAGTAAAGTAATAGAATTCCATAAATAAACAGTAAGAACAATGTATTAAGTTATATTAATTTCTTAAAACACCCAAACTAAATATGCATAAAAAATGCATCCTCAATTCACATCTTGTTTGAGGTTTCCTATACAAACATGTTAAACATCATTTTATCTCGAAACTGAATCGAACCCGCTGACTTCCTATTGCAATCAATCAAAATTGTGCTTCAAAAAAATACCGAGAGCGACCCTCGCATAAACTAATGAATTATAAACTGACAAGCCATATTAGGGCACTGTCCATAACTCTCATTCACCTAATTCTTATTAAGTTAAAGTTTAAAATCCTATGAACCCGAGTATTTAAACGTCCAGGTTTATTTTGGTAACTAATGCTTCTTCGGAAAGTAACTAAATCCTCGGTTTACCGTTTAGGCGCTTAATGGTGTCTGTTTTTTTATACAAAATGCGAATGTATCATAAATTATGACATATAACACCCATTTTTGAGGGATCGGGCGGCAACGATATGTCACCTTGTCCTTTACTTTTAAAAGTCACTTAATAGTCGAACCGATTTCGTATTATTATAATAATGTAGAACAATAAGGTCGTATTAAAAACATAACGATATCGATATGGCCCATAAATTTTTGAAAATGAAAACAGTCGATAGTAGGGATAACAAGAAAACATACTTCTATATTTATGTAGTTAGTATTTTGCACGTTTTTGTATGCCTAGGTATATTTTTAAATTATCCCACTCATTAGGCAAAGCGTGAGTTAAATAGCGGCGAGATTACGATAGTCAGTGTATTGTTGAAATTACTGCCTTTTAGTGTTAAAAATTGTTGCCTATGGCAATAAAATAAATACTTTAATAATGAAATAACTAAACTAATCAACGTGAATGGGATAAATATAAGGGTAGGTACGTAGAGTTTCTTTGAAAAAAAATAACAAATAACTTAATAGAAAGATGTTTTAAAGTAGCCGCTACTCTCAGCAGTCAGTTCTGAAAACATATTACTACCTAAAATTGACATTACATTATTAAATATTAAGTAATATCTATTAATTATGTGGCACAATTCAGACTCATAATAATCTCACTTTCCCGTCACTTCGAGCCATTGACACTTGGTAACGCGTTCGGGTCGTCCTTTGTAATAGGATACGTCGCACGAGGCGCCGCGGCCGAGACGCCACTCATGCGCAACGCACAAAAACACTGCACATCCTTGGAATAACAGCTCATCGGATGAAATTATTTACGGGCGGTGAACAATTTAGATGATGAATATATTGGTTTTGAAGAATAAGATCTCTTATTGGATGCCTTTGATTATTATTGATGTCAAAAAAAATACAGGTTTTTTTTTGACTTAATTAAGTTCAGTTAAGTCACAGTTTGTGGAGAATGCAACTTACTTACTCACAAAGTCACAATGACTGCCTCGTTGGTCTAGTGGCCGCAAGCGCGACTGCAGTGCATGAGGTCTTGGGTTCGATTCCTAGGTCGGGCAAAGTGTTATTGGGTTTTTCCATCAGGAATTTCTCAGTAGTAGCCTCGGAGTCTGCATTTGTGCCCGGTTGATGGCAATAGGCTCGCCCCCCCCTATTACATGGGACTAAAAACATAACTGGCGAAATGTGGGTGTACTAATGGGTACATCTCTGCCTAACCCTTCGGGGATTACGATTATGTATGTATGTATGTGTTATGTAAAGTCACAATGATGCAGCAATCCTGCAATTTGAGATTCCATATATCCCAAGTGTCTCTACTGCCATTGCCATTTTTATTGGTCCATACTCAAAGGGTGCTAACAACCCTATTACGCCTCCGCTGTCCGTCCGTTCGTCTGTCAGTGGGGTGTATTTCATGAACCGTATTATAGCTTGAGAGTTGAAATTTAAACAGAATGTGTGTTTCTATTACCGCGTGATAAGAAAAATAAATTAAAGTTAAAAATAAAAAGGAGTCCTCACACAAAAGACTTGTTATTTTTGCGTTTTTTGGCTCATCTTACTCTACGATGGTACGGAACCCTGCTAGTCAACTCGCACTTGACCGTTGTTCCATTTCTATTACAAGAGAAATAACATCTTAAAGGAATACTTTATAACATACTTATGATCTTGACAATAGGATTTTTTGTGCTTTGTACATTTTTACCAAAGGTCTTACGTACTTACGTTTGCCGTTTTTACTTATTGCGTAGTAATGACATACCTACATATTTACAGAGCTATTGTTATTTTTGGGACTTCTTAAATGGGAGATTGATTTTATTTAACTGCCCGTGTCCCGACAGTCAAGGTCAGGGTCAAGGTCATTTGCCGAGAGGGTCAGGTCTCAGCCAACATCGCAAATGTATATCAAAATTAGGCTATCATTAGTTAGATGCTCTTAACAAACGCCTGGAAATGAAAATCGTCTTCACGTTACAGCACGCACTTAAATATTGATCCCTACCCACTATTAGCTTGAATACTGTCCCCAATATTGTAGAACCCTATTCAACCTTACATGCATCACGCCTGTAATCCCCGGAGGGTTAGGCAGAGGTGTACCCAATCATACACCCACATTTCTCCAGTTAGGTTTAAACCCCATGTAATAGGATGCGAGCCTATTGCCATCAGCCGGGTACAAATCCAGACTCCAACCTGAAAAAAATCGAAAGTTTAGATAGATAAATGATTGTTACTCAATCACACCAGAGTGGCTAAATGGATCAGGATGAAATTTGGCACAGATTGTGGCCTGGAATAAAATCAACGTGCTACCAGGGGGGGGGATGCTTTTTCCCAATGGCTGGATGATTGGATGATTCAAAACTGCACCGTGTATAAAGCATATTATTCGCAATGATGATAATTCAGTGTAAGTTTCCACGGTGCTCACAACTGTACGGCTCTGAAATTCGCGATCAAACAAGCCGTGACGAGATGGGCTCTTAAAAAACATGAAATATCATTCGGCTCGTGTTTTATATTTTATTCTCGTTACTTTTACGATGCGAGTATTAATTATATAATTAAGCTGTGTGGTTGTTACTTACAGGTGGGACTGGATGAAGTAACATGTCCCAATAAATGTGATGCTTTTCCGATGTAGCTCAGTAGAGACATAGCAGTAGTAAGGGACTAACATGAACACATTACAAAATTTTATTATCTTGGAGACAAAGCCTAAATGTGAAATGTGTCTTTTATTGAGACAAGCCCGCCTCACTATTCCCAATAGCTGACACTCTTGGAAGCTAGAATCAATAATGACGACTACCAGAAAGTGCCGCATCGACGTATTGAAGCTTCTCGTCCCGGAGAAACGATTAAGGTTGTCCATAGAAAACGCCGATTTCGTATGAGGCGCGTACGCGTCTATTCAGCTTTCCGCGTCTGAACGCATGCGATATAAAATCGTTTAATTCTATGGACAAAAGCTGAATAAGTGTGAGTAGTCCCTTAACTTGAAACCCGCAACGAAACTAATCAGAAAAGAACAACGAAGGAGCGAAAACCATGACGTCCCACTATAACAAGCAGGTGAATAGAAAATCTCATGAAAACATGTTGTTTAGTGGCGCAAATTGAGAGAAAAGAAAGAGTAATAGTTTATTTAGCACATATATGCAGTTAATAAAAAACCGTTTATTTTTTTTCACTTGATGGAAACACTTGTCGAATTAATGACGTTAGCTCTAGTAGTCTCAAGTATTAAGTACGGGTACGTAGGTACTTGAGACAGCTAACGTCACAATATTATAGACCGAGATCCCTGAGCAGCCAAACCTACGTAATTTTAACACGGGAACAGAATAACTTGACTTTTTTTTTTTACTGTGCCCCACACTTGTTGTTTCTCCTGTATTGTGAGTCCGTATACACAAACAGCCAGACCCGGAACATCTATCTGTAAATCGAACCCACGATTCCCAGCGCAGCAGCCAATTACTCAGCCATTGCGCCAACCATGTCTTAAAAATATATGTATTTTTTCCCAGCTTTTTCAGATCTTTCACACCAAAGATTGAATTGAAATATTTCTTTAAACGACATTGAACTATATTGCTGCAAAAATAAAGTATTTATTACGTATATATATTTTAACTTTCGTTCATCTGCCGCTGTGATACCACTTTAAGGCAGAATTTAAACCTGATTCCTGAAAACGGAGCCAGAATTTAAGCTGCATTAAATTGAAATACATCTTTTCTTAATAATAATATTCCTCTGTCAATCCAAGGAAAGCAAATGTCATACATGCAAAAATGACGTAGATCTGTTGACTCTGGGACCCCAGACTACTAACATTCCGCGAACAATAAACTTAAAATGGTTTGTTAGCACTTATAAAAAATAAAACGGTTGCAATCATAATTATTATTTTATTTATATATCTAGTTGTTACCTCTCTAACGAAATAATAAAGAATCTATTTATTTTTTACGTTACAAGTTTTAAACATAAACTCGAAATGTAAATAATGAAACCGTAAATACTATCCGGTCTTTAATAAAAATGCTTTGCACGTCCGTTCTGAATATGAAAGAAAATATAAAATTCATTTTTGGCGTAAAACATTATTTTGCTGCTGAAATTTTAAAATTGTGCGTCTCCCTTTTGTAATTACCGCAAAAAACGTACAAGTAGAGAAATCCTCTTGGTCTTTCTTCGCCCCAGGGAAGGCAGAGGGTGTGTCGGACACCTACCGACTAAAACCCCACGGTGTCCTCTAAGTGTCATGTTGCTCTAAGGATTCTTTCTCACCACGACAGGTATTAACACGCCACCACCACAGGGCGGGCCCCGTCACCCGGTGCGGCCGTTTATTTAGTTTATAGGCTTGTTCATGTCAATAGGCTATACTTGTGCTTGTCGTACTAAATGAAATCAAAATGCTATAGGTACTTATTTTATTCCCAAAATTGTTTCGAATGTGATGGAGGTGCATACAAATATACAATTGTAATTTTAACTCGAGTGTAAAAAAAAAACGTGAAACGGAGCCAAATCTCACATGTTCATCTAATCATTTTTATTCCGGATTCCTGATAACGTTCTGCATACGACGATATTGATGGTCAAAATTCCAACTTTTAGTTACGTTTTTTTACGATAAATAGAAGTATTAAATATTCTAGCTAAACTTTAAATACGCGCACGACTCCTCTGCTGTTGTATGCATCTACAGGGTAATTGAAAATATACCCGAAACTTTAAAAGGGGTCATTGTACTCATCATTATGAACAACTTGTGCTATGGGACCAACCCTGAAATCATGAAAGAAAAAGCAGCTGTTCCCTACAAAAATGCTACAGCTGTTTCGGGTATATTTTCAATTACCCTGTATAAGAGCAATAATTGGCGTATGTTATGTTGCATATTACCATAAACAGTGATATTTCACACCAAAAAACAAAAGTTGTTTCGGAGCAATAATTTTTGCTCAATAATGTTGCCTAGTTTAATGGACAGTATCCTTAGTTAACGGGTAACTCCGTATAAAAACCTGAAACTATACTTATCTAACATACTAACAAGACGTCTAGACAAAATCTAGTTTGAATGAAACCATAAAAAATACCCAGGAGCTACCTGTCTTAAAAATCTAAGTCGTCATGCATACGTGAATCGGTCAATCAAGAGGTAACACGTTAACTTTTATTATATAGAGGAATGTCTGCTTAAAGTCTGTATGGTCGTCAATCCGTAGTGAGTTGGCACTATCTTTGATACCCGGGGATGGTCCAGGTCTAAGGCGAGAGGACCGCAGACACCTCGCTGGCGTGGCCTGCACTGGCCAGTGCGTGAAACTGTCTGTGTGTGTCATGTTACAATTTCAGGGTTATTTCGAGATATAGAAATAACGTAAAAAATTGGATACTTTGATATTGCTAAAGTTTTTAATAAAACACCAGGTTTAAAAGGTATTCTCAAAATTATCTTATATTATGTAACCAAATAATATTTGCCAAAGCTTCAGCATTAACCATCCAACGTGACAATCTTTCTTTGGAAAAATATTACAAAAAACAATTGAAGTGAAAAACAAATCATTATTCTTCAAACCTTAAACTGTCACATGTGACATGAAGTAGGCAATGTGGTTTTTTTTTTATAGCAAATCGCTCCCGCTTATGAATCACACCAGAATCAAAACTGTTGCAACAAAAAGTATCTATACAGTCGCAATCATCAATAATGATTATCACCGAATCTGTAGTCTGCCATGACACGGGAAGTGACGTATACCGGTACGGTCGGTGTTGCCCGCTAATGATACAAAATTATCAAATTAAATAGTTGATTTCTTCTTTAAATAATTGGGGCGGTTACCTTATAGGTCAAATTCGTAATTTGATTTCAATAATTTGTCCGTATTTTCAGGGTTATTTTTTGCTATACTTGCTCGACTGCCTCGTTGGTCTAGTGGTCGCAAGCGCGACTGCTGTGCATGAGGTCTTGGGTTCGATTTCCCGGTCGGGCAAAGTGTTATTGGTTTTTTCCATCAGAAATTTCTCAGTAGCAGCCTCGGAGTCTGGATTTGTGCCCGGTTGATGGCAATAGGCTCGCCCCCTATTACATGGGACTAAAAACATTACTGGCGAAATGTGGGTGTACTAATGGGTACACCTCTGCCTAACCCTTCGGAAATGACAGGCGTGATGTTATGTTTATGTTATACTTGCTCGGTTGTGGTAATTAGTCAAGTACCTTTTTGCGATACTAAATTAGGTACACATCCATTTATTTTAATAATGCCATAAAAGGAGACTTATGATTAAGTTATAGAATAAGTGATTCGATTCTCTTCATAAAAGCCAGATCGTTATCCGATTAGGACGCAGCGTGTAATAAGTCTGAACTGACTAATTGATATAATTAGAACGGCTGAATACGTCGTTTACACGATTCACCGACCATCAATTATTGAACTATGCTCCCTATTAGCCCGAGTGTTAGATTCACCTCAAATTAACACATGCACATTGCAAAGTTGGCCCAAAATTGAACGCTATTACGAGAAAATACTTTGCTTCAGGAAATTTGTTTATAACTAAGCCAATTAGCACACGGCACCGCGCACCGCCGCGGTTGGCGATTAGAATGGTTTATTTTCCATGAAACCTTGCAAATAGTGAATATGTTTTGATTTATAATTGATTTGAATTTAATAATTAATTAGTTTTCACTGCTGCTGCCAACAGATATGTGTGAAACAAAATATTAGTTATCAAACTCCGCTTTAAGCTAACAAAAATAAACAGATAGGTCCGGCAAAACTGCAACGTTTAAAAATTAGCTTAGTTAGCAAACTACAATAATTGTTCACACCAACCAACGAAAGACAAACAAACCTGAACAAAAAATAACCAAATACTTATTCAATGACCTGCGCCATACGGTTTCTATAGAATGTGTAAAGAAACAATACGTCTGACCTTCATTATGAGATTTGGTAGTTATACAGCGGTTTCTGATGCATCACGCGTGATGACAAGGAGGCAGAGTAAAGTGGTAAGCGGTAACATTTCAATCGCTACTATATTGCTGTCTCACTGTCGGGACTATACCTTGGATGCGTGGACGCTGGATCAGAAGCCGAAAAATGAACTGTTATATTATTATAGTAATTAAAAGGTTAATTCTAACGTTCAAAGTCTAGTCGCGATTTGATCTCAGAGACCATCAATGTCAAAAAAATTGAGGCATTTATGACAAACTAAGGATTGCGATCTTTAAGTTTGTAGAATTGCCAACCTAAACATCGTTGCAACGGATTTGTTTCTTTGTCTGAATGTAACTCTCAAAACGGATAGAATATAATAAAAGACTTTCATATTTATACTTTAGCTATCCCATACTACAAGATGGCAATTTTATATTTAATTGTGTATGTAAAGGAGATCTTACTTTTAGTACCTGAAAGTTCTCTTTTATAAGTTCAGTAAGAAGTAAGCTACTTGGGGACCCATTAAAAATGCACCAACACCAATATCTTATGTCCAAGAGTGCAAAACTAAAAAAAAAAAAAACTGTTCTTCAATGTCAATAATGTTTTTAAAAACCCGGATTTTCATTTTAGATTAGATTTATTTTTAATTCTTATCCAGTCTTCTCGTATCTTAAAATCGTCGCCGTCACATTCTGCCATCATTTGATAAATGAGCAAACGTCTACGCATTGTGGTGCCGACTCGTCTTCATTTGTGATATTCAATCGGATTTGTATCTCACAGCTCTGTATGACGCAATTAATAAGTTCCTGAGAGTTAACCTATTCCTAAAATTTGAGAGAGAGTTGAAATGGCTGCATGTGTTGAATTGGCTTAAGCATTGTTATTCTGTCATAATTACAACTCACCTCCAGCTTACATCAAATAAATTCATCAAAGATGATTTTTACAGAATAATGCCTCTGTCTAAAACTAAGAAAAGAGGTGTTCCACTCATCAATATTAAATTGAGGTTATTGACCTTCGACGATAGGTATAGGGAAGTAAATAATTTCATTTATGTTGGAACTACACAGAAATAATTACTCAGGGCATAAAAGTTAGAGCTAAGTTTATCAATTTTATAATATTAGGCTAGGCATTCGTCAATCTACACCAATTCAAAATATGTTTGAAAGAGTGATTCTATTTTGTTTCAGAGATGAAGAGTGATTCTTTTATTGTGCTGCATGCTCGATGCTGTGGATTCGCAACCGGGCATGGGCAAGTACCAATTGCAATGCGACATTTTCTATTTCATATTATAATTATACTCTCTAGGCCTTATTTTAAAACAGTCTTTGTTAAAATCAGATTTAGACTTTTGAGCCAGTTATTGAATTTCGAACTTTATTTCAATAATAATAAAGTTTGTAATTCAAATACTGGCTCGAGGTTTAAAACCTGGTTTAGCAAAGACTTTGTTTTATAGTAAGGCTTTCTAAGCTTATATTCGTGAAGCAAAACATGTTAATGAAACCTGGACTTACATTTAAAATCAATCTAAAAACACCAATCATCCTGGTGACTGCCTCGTTGGTCTAGTGGTCGCAAGCGCGACTGCTGTGCATGAGGTCTTGGGTTCGATTCCCAGGTCGGGCAAAGTGTTATTGGGTTTTTCCATCAGGAATTTCTCAGTAGCAGCCTTGGAGTCTGGATTTGTGCCCGGTTGATGGCAATAGGCTCGCCCCCTATTACTTGGGACTAAAAACATAACTGGCGAAATGTGGGTGTACTAATGGGTACACCTCTGCCTAACCCTTCGGGGATAACAGGCGTGATGTTATGTTATATTATAAAAAACGACAATCCATTTTAGCAAGCCTTGTGTAGTCACAAGGCTAGACGTTTAGAGAAGCAAGCGTTAGTATTAATCACAACGCTTGCTTGCCTACTCTGTATAAGAAGAGGCCTTTGTCCTACTGTGACAATAATAGGCTGGTATTATTATAATTAATAAACGCGCTTCAAGCACACAACTTGGACCAACCACCAAATAATTGTTACGGAACAAGAAGCAATCACTGGCCATTCTGAACACCTCAAACAGGTCTTTGTTCCTGTAACACTAGTAGTCTAACATCGGGGCAACTATTGTGCTGATCCCAGTACAATAGCAAGCGTGATATGTAACTTTAACGTGCATCGCTGTTGATTGAAAATGGAATGTTATCTATTTAGTTTTGTTAGATGATGGAATGCACAGTTTTAGTGTGGATGACCTTTGGTTTTATAAAATACTAGCACTCTTCTCGCGACTTCGTTCGCGTGATTTTTCTGAGGGATACCTATTTTTTATATATAATATCGACGCCCCCAAGGAATAAACCTGTATTATACTATTACTGACTTTTTACTGTTATTCCATTTTCGGAATCTATGGGTCGGGATACACCTATGCAATTTTTTTCGTAATTTTTCTGCGGTAATTTCCAACGATTTTCCTTGTAACACTTTTGTTCTTTGTAAATTTTCCATTTTTTATTTACTAGAAAAATAACGTTATACATTATTACAATTTAAGTTCTGTGGCTACATTTCGGTAAAGTAATATTACTGTAAAATATTTAAAAAAAAATCTTGGTTAATGCGATTACAGGTTTATTATCGTAAATTTTGTGGTACACATTTTCGCGTATTGGCGGTAACTTGGTCGCGCTCGGCGAATCAAGTACATTTTCGGGTCATAGAGGAGATTCCCAATGCATAGATAGAATTTAAAACACCTCAAAAGTAATTGAGTATCAATCTCTCTCTCTCTCTGTAATGAAAAAAAAACGTTCAATAATCCAGTAAAGCAATATTATGCCAATAAGTTTTAAGAAATTTACAAGAATAAATCGGTAAGTAAACATTACTGGAATAATATTGATAAGTCAGGATCGTAAGATCTCAATACCCTAAAAATTTTATGAAACTATTTTCGGTAATATGTACTTTGGTGAATAACTTATTCTGTGTATATTTAATAGTTACACTTAATACTTTAAACTTTTCGGGTAAAAATTAGCTTTTCCGTCATATAACAATGTTCTCATAATAACCTTTTGTTGAAGAGATATACGCCAAAAACACTAAAACATTTTTCCTGTAAAATTTGATTTTTGCGATTACCGGTTTATTCCTCGGGGACGTCGATATAGCCTATGTCACCCGGGGATAGTGTAGCTTCCTAACAGTGAAAGAATTTTTCAAATCGGTTCAGTAGTTTCGGAGCTTATTTAATGCAAACAAACAATCGATCAAATCCTTTCTCCTTATAATATTATAGTATAGACTAGCACTTGCCCGCGACTTCGTAAGCGTAAACGTCGATTAAAGCGGAAGCAGGCGACGTCGCTGAAAAAAATTGCCCCTTTCTTTCTTCCTTTTTTTAGGGTTCAAACTTAACCCGCAGCAAATTTCATGAAAATCGGTTTAGTGGTTTAGTAGTGAAAGCGTAACAGACGAACAGAGTTACTTTCGCATTTATTATACATACATACATACACTCACGCCTTTTTCCCATGAGGGTAGGCAGAAACTACAGAACGCTACCTGCTACGATCCTTACTTTTTTTTATTATTTCGGTTTTTTATTTATTATATTACTATGAATATAGCCTGGTCGGTATAGTCACTGTCGAATTCTTTATCATTTGAACTAAGTTCAAAGTGTGTTTTAGAAAATACAAATTGTATTTTGCAAAACAAACTGTGATATTCCCTTCATCTGAAATAACTAACACGATTAGTCTGGCCCAGACGTCTAGACTAATTATCATCATTTAGTATTATTATTTGATTTCAATTTAATGCAGATAAATATTTCGAACCAGTGATTTGTGACTGCGCGAGTTCACCTCCCGTCTGGCTGACTCTAATAGGGACTGTTTTAAGTACCTACGTAGTTAGAGATCCGGAGGAATCAATGTTCGTTGCAGTTTTGTTAAAAAAACAGTTTGTTTGGTAGTAGGGCCAAAGCAATCAACTAGCAATCAGATCTATCTACTGAGAGTTTGTTATAGGACCAAAATTTGGGGCTTAGGAGGTCATTGGCTGGTTATTAGCTGTATTGTCTTCTGTTCCAAGTGTCTGTCGATTTATATATTCCAAGTGTCGATATTGTGGGGACGTTTTTTTATAATTATCTAATATACCCCGTTAAGTCGTGATAACTTAGATTTTTTTTAATCTTATGATTTATGTTCTTCAAATCAATTGAATCAAAAGCAAGTCAAACTACATACAAACAGTACAAGATCATCATCCAGTTGCTACGAGTAGGTACCCCGCTAAGATCGTCGCTCTACCGAGTCTGAAGGCTTCCGACCCTACGCTTGGCGCTTGCTGTGATCAATTCTACGGCTAAAATGGCCGGCCCATTGCCACTTCAGCTTACTTGTTCTTCCAATCATTGTTTATTAAAAATAAATCAGCTCTTCTATATATTTTAAACGTGTAGGTGTTGAGTGGTTCTTTCGAATGGAGAAGCAATTTTTTTTTTAATAAATCTTGATTCACACGTGTCAGTGCCGGCACAGTTCCACCACAGTCTGACAATATTAGTGAAAAAAAAAATTATGCATTCTCTATGAACGCACCGGAACTGACACTGAGAGCACTGTGTCGTCACTGACACTGACAAGCGTGAACGCGTTCATAGAGTATGTATAAAGGAATAAGTGTACCTACTAGAATCATAATTACCTATCTAAACTGAATTATTGATAAAAGTTTACGTAAAGATGTAGGATCCTACCATGTGTAGCTATTGCATCTCTTTTCACAATTAAACTGCGTTTTTTATAAGTCTAAATGTATTCTTACGATCGTAATTGCAAAGGATACGGTCCGGATTAGACACGCCTAAAAAAACGTACACGCCTGTCCCCGGAACGGCGAATCACAGCAAGTCACGGTAAGCGTAAAAATAGGTGCGAATTCGATTTGTTTCAGAGTAAAATATAATTTGATGGAAAAACGATATTATTATGATGGGTATTTTTATTATACAGGTTGTTAAAGTGAATAAAAATAATTTATGAAATTTATTTAGTCACACTTTTATTGTTAGTAGTGTAGCTAATATTTAATAAAAATATATTTTAATAAGCACTTTCTGACTTCTTGTGCTGTTAAGTTAGAAAGGACAAAATAAGTTACTTATCTTTACAATTTCAAGCAAAATTCAGTCACTTTGAAAATAAGGCTAATTCTAGATACTTATTAAAAACTGACATAAAATTAACATAGACGTTAATTACGCGTACTGCCAATCAAACGAAGTAACATTGAGCAAAACCGTAGGGAAACGATATTATAGAAAAATCTTTGTGTACGGTATCTCGCAAAGTAACGCAAGTAAAATATTGTGCTTATAGATGCAAACAACTGTACAGTGATTGCTAAGGGTTTTAAGAGCTTACTCGTAACATTCGAAACTAATTTTCGAAAAGAACATAAAAAAGACAATTGAAACTATGATCTACAATATCTACATAGCCAGAAGTTTCTCAAGCATCGCCTACATAAAAAAACAAATACATATCGCAGTAATCAACATGCAACTTTCGACTATAAGTGTCTTTTTACTCTCGATATAAACATTTGTTCCTAAATCAATAAAAGAAAGACAGAAAACCAGCTCACTTCCTAGTAATAAGATATAAAAAAAACAAGCAATAATATTTTAATTGATTTTAAAACACATCGCACTTTACCAGCGTTTAATAAGGCCTCCGGGAGTGATGGCGTGAATAAAAACATTAAACCTTAAATTGATAATTCAATTAAAGAATAAAAATAGTCTTTTATTTCAATTTATTTTATTACTTTACAACACTCCTGTATTGTGGGTGCGTTTACAAACATATGACACATATACATACCTATATAACCAGACCTGGAACCAGGCCAGGCCATACAAATGTATGTTCCGTGTAGGAATTGATCACGGAACACACAGCAGTAAATCTCCACAAACTCATCTTCTTTACGGACTGTGTCAGCGAATTGAAAAATTGAAAGGGTGGAATCATAACTATTGTGATAATATATTGTGCATCTACTTCCATGAGCTTTAAATTACTTTTACACCTGATCTATATTAATAAATTACTATTAATGCCCGCGACTTCATCCACGTGATTTTATTTACAAGCGTTATGTTACGTCTTTGCTTAATACTCTGCTCCCGTAAGTCCTAACGTAATATTATATGGCCCATACTATTCCTCATGAATCTGAATATCATATATATACAAAACTATTTTCAACCGACTTCAAAAAGGAGGAGGTTCTCAATTCGACGCGTATGTTTTTTTTTGTGTGTTTGTTCTACGATTACTCCGCCAATTATGAATCGATTTAGATGATTCTTGTTTTGTTTGAAAGCGTATAGCTCCGAATAGGTCCCATAGGAATATTGTCATGATCTGATTATGAACTTTGGAGATATGGAACGGAACTCCAAATAAAATCACAGCAGAACCGCCGTGACAAGAAAAATTGCTTTGTTTATACGTGTAGTCGATGACTGACTGAAGGAAGTGGGGAGGGGGTACGTCAACCCCCCTCCTATCACTTTCCAAAATTTAATATATCGTGTGAGGTATTTTTTGAAAGGTCTTTATGTAAGGATTTCAAACATTAACACACAAGCACTAAAAAGTGAAAAATAAAAAGCTTCTTTTTTATTTTGTAGTTTTTAGGCGGTCATATTTTTTTGTAAAAAAGCTTTTTTTACCAATACCGAAGATTAGGACGCTAAAACAAACAAAAAAAAATCTTCAGCTTCTTCAATTACTAAGTATAGATTAAGTAGAATTTAACAGGATTAGAATTTAACTGATACACATGACGTCTGTTATATTTTGATAATTATCTAAAATGCCATTTAATACCTAAGCACTACGGATTAATAGCCCGTTTGATAATCCATAAAGGATAATAGCAATTCAAAATGAACATTAACATTTCTGGTAATCCGTAATGCTCATTTTCACATCAACACACGCTAGTTTATAGATAGGATATAATCTACAGGTTGATCCAGTTTCAGACGTCCAAAGGAAAATTTTAATTCAAAGTTTCAGTTCTTGGGTTTCCAGAACAACCCCATGTATGTTCTACGATATTTTTTAGTCTAAACGTTTTTAAAATATTTATTTGTGATATTCTTCCCTGTGTCAGATTTTGTTAGTTTTCTCATCATATTTCCAAAAATTGCGACACTAAAAGAAACAAAAAACTGATAAATCATAGAACGTCCTCCTAAATTAAAAACAATAGTAGAACATAAATGTGGGTCTTCTGGGAACTGGGCCATCCTGTATATACTGACTGACTATTCCATCAATCCACAGCTCAAACCGCGTAATCCCTTCAGATTACGCTGAAATTTGGCACGCAGATAGAGTTATTATTTATTTAAACTTTATGCAACAAAAATACAAAGACGAGTTAGTTATCATGATGTAGGAAGGTTTTTTTTTTAAAGTTAATAAGTATAAAAAGCATGCAAAATATTTTCGTGTGTGCGTGCTCCCACAGGTGCTAAAATTTATTTCATTCATTTCATTTCCAAACAATATTTTTTGCTCGATGTCACTTGGTTTGATAGGCAATACCTTTGTGAAGTTAATGGCAATGTTATGTGTGTTTTTACACCCCATAGGTAAGGTTCAACGAAGGTTATTTCAGTTTTTAAGTTAATCTATAATAAAATCTGTAATAGTACAAATAAACAAAATCGAGTAATCTCAAAATTACAAAACAAATATAAAAAAGAACTTTTTTAGAAAACAAATATAAAAAAGTACAAAGGTACACGGTACCAACACGAAAAAAAAAAAACATTTTTTCAATTTTTTGTCGTCTGAGTTATTCTTCCGACTCATCGCCGAAACTTTTACTGACATACCTACCTACAGCTAATGATCCAAGGAATAACATAATACTTTTATTTTAAGAAAATTAGCTATAGCTAAGTTTATAGACTAGCTGCAAATATTAAACTTGGAACGCGCCCTAAGGAACTCCATATAATCAACATCCCTTTAAAACACAAGACGTGTCTAATAATATCCTAATTCCTACGTCTGTTTGTTCCCAACGATGAGTCGCACATTTCTAGGCACACAACTGAACTGATCATTTTGTAACGTAATTATATTGTTCAGAAGTTTTTTCTCAACTACAAATTATGAACGAATAGAATTATTTCGAGGACCGTATGATTGTAGGCTTGGCGGTGACGGTGCAAGTTTGGGCGCTTATTCTGGTAATGTGTAAATGCAAGCTATTATTCACCGTGCATTTTACCTAGAACACTTTAGTTCTGTGGTTTTCGTATTAAATTATTGTTTGTTAAACTAATTATTTTGTTAACAAATATGAACTGTTGGAAACTCCGTTATCAAAATTAACTAATAAAGCGTTCAATGTTGCATTAAAATTTACGCTCATGAAATTTGCATTCTATCGTACTACTGTTATAAACGCGAGTTTGTGTAGATTGTTTTGTGTAGTGTGTTTAGGTAGATGGATGAATGTTTGTTACTCTTTCACAGTTAAACGACTGAACGAAATTATCTGTAAGGTACACATATTGATTTTTAATACATATTGTAGGATATTATAATTTTGTTTTATATCCCCGTGGGATAATTTAGGTATTTTTCTTTGGCTTAATTCTGAAGACTACGTAAACGAAGTCGCGAGCAGAAGCTACAGCATTATAAACGACAGATATCCTACTTAATTGTACTATCAATATGCACAGTATCATGATTTGTCGAGTTTCATCATCATCTGCCTAGCCTTTTCCCAACTATGTTTGGGGTCGGCTTCCAGTCTAACCGGATGCAGCTGAATACCAGTATTTTACATGGAGCGACTGCCTATCTGACCTCCACAACCCAGTAACTGAGTAATATGATACCCAGGTAGGGTAGGATTTGTCGAGTTTACGAGCTGAAAATAATACCTTATCATATTCCCACAAACTTTCGCTACAACGCAACTGTTAGGTACATACCATTACATTCTTACATAAACAATCATCTCAAAAATAATAAACGAAGTTACAGGTATATTCATTAAATCATTATTTTATTCCACAAGAATAAAGTGAATTAACTCCGCGGGGATTCCATTATCGTTCAAATTTAACAATAATATATATTTTGCAATAGGTACGACACACATTATCTTTTAGTTATTAATATTAATTTTATTACTTTCAGAATAGTCGCCCGGAGTAGCCACGCAGAGGCGCGGTTGTCAGTCCGTGACGTCATCGACAGGTGGCAGACAGCACTTGTGCCTACGTACCCTCACTCACATGACGACCGAATTCGGTACTTTTTGACAGAATGGCACTTCAAGAGTTTTTTTTAAAAGAACCCGCCACCGAATCTTTGTATAAAGGGATTTATTGAGATGTGTTTACATTTGTAACATACTTAGGAAGATGTACGGACCGGTGCATTGTTGAAAGGGTCTCTTTGTCTAGTGCCGAAGGAGTTTTAAAAGTCAAATTCGATATTTTAAAACTAAAACTTTTTGTTGAAACACTGGGGCCACGTCGATAGTCGACTCTTCACATGACCAGAGGCCTGACCTTTTTAAGGCCAAAAAATCAGCATTACCATACAACGTGGCAATGCTGTCACCCTTTTGGGCACTTGCCACATTGACAGCGACGCGGACGAATTTTTTGATGCCCTATGAGGTTTCTCCTTTCTGTCTTTTTTATGAATTATTGTACATATTTTACAATAAAATTACTCTAAGATTTTATGTTAAGGATAATTATTGTATATTGTTCTTACTAATATTATAATTGCGAAAATAAAAAAAAAAAATCTGAACAAATTTTAAACCAGTAGGTAGATGGTTGATGTATTATGTGTCGTGATGGCCCAGTGGTTAAGTCGCCCGCCTCTCATGCATGAGGTTGTGGGTTCAAATCCGGGCAAGTACCAATGTGAATTTTTCAATTTATATGTACTTTCTTAAGTTTATCTTGGACATCATTGGCATCGGTGAAGGAAAACATCGTGAGGAAACCTGGACTTACTGTTCCGCTCAAACCATGTCAGAGGCCCTTGAGGCGGTTTAGAAACTCTGACACTAGGGTGTGTAGGGTCGTAAGACCTTACTACACACACGACAAGAAGAAGAAGAAGTAGGTAGATTCTAAGGCTTTTATGCGCCCTTTTTGTGCGCCATGTAAATCCTCATGCACTTCTTCCGGAGTAGTGGTAACGAACGAATATTATACAATAATTATTCGCCTAGGTAGATGCATAGGCATCCTACGAAAGCGCAGGTTGGCTGTTTTATCTAATTATGCTACAGAAATTGTTGCATAATTAGATTAAACAGCCAACCAAGCTGCCTTTGACGTCACCGTTTTGCTCCAACGGCGTTCTATAACTTCATTATTATTGATTCAGTTCAGCTACAAAAATTACAGCAGTATTTTGCTTCCATCCCTTTTAAATATCATAACAGGAGAAGACACTTTACTATTTGCTTTGAAGGGATTATTTTACAATTAAAGGTTTAACGTCAAAATAATTCTTTAATGCCCCTTATAAAATATTTCCTGTTATTTTAATTGTTCAAACATTAATATTAAAAAAAAGAATGCTTTTTTGTGTTTCTTAGTAACCTGTTGGATTTCCGCCGTGGTGAAGAGGAGCCAGACTCCTACCAGCAAAAACAACCGCAGTGTTACACCTCTGCCTATGGCCGGGGGTACGGGATTCGCACAAGCATTCACCGCTCCAAGGCTACGCGGGGCTGCTTGGCTACTTGGAACGGTGAATGAGGGAGAAATAAAGCGTTGAACCAAATAACAATAGAAAAATGTAATATTATTTAAATTAGGCATAAATAATTATCTTATAACACGAAACTAAAGAATAGTACTAAATATAAATGTTGCATGTTATTTCTGTACATCGGATGACTGGTAATTAGTGCTCAGTACTTTAATACATGATTGAACTCATGATACAAAACAAAACAAATGGAGAAATAATAATTATACAAAAAAATGTTTTGCATATGATAGTAAGATTCGTATGAAATTGTATAGGCTATATAAAAAGTCACCCACAAGAGCGGATCAGTAAAGAACGACGTAACATAACGCGGGAAAAAAAACTACGCGAACAAAGTCACGGGCAGGCGCTAGTACAGAAATAATCTTCAACACTAGTATTAAGTTCGGTCCTTCTGTCCCTTCGTCCTAAATGCTACTTTTTAATGGCATACCCGTTGTTATGATGATCCCTAAAGAACGGCTTTAACCATAAGTTCAGATGAACACGGCGTCGACATTAAATGACATTCGCATGTATAGAAACCATTTTTGCAAGCGTTATTAAGCTCAATTTAGATCCTCCTTTGTCTTTCCAAATGACTAAAACAGAAAATTACATACTTGTATAATATCTGTGTCAAAAAATGGCTTTATGTTTTAAGTGGCACGCTGCAGATTTTTTATCTTTATTTTGATATCTGAAATGTGTTATAATTTTGTAGCATTACAACATTATTATGTTGTTGTTGTTGTTGTTAATGTCGTGATGGCCTAGTGGTTAAGGCGCCCGCCACTCATGCATGTACTCATGGTTGTGGGTTCGAATCCGAGCAAGTACCAATGTACTTGCTCGCAAAGTAGGTACCAATGTACTTGCTTGCAAAGTAGGTACATATTAGGTAGGTTCATAATTATGTACTTTCCAAGTTTATCTTGGATATCACTGACAACGTTTCGTGCCTCGGAAAGCATGATAAGCCGTTGGTCCCGGCTGTCAAACGTGGATCTTCGACAGACGTTAGGTACGGATCGTCAGAAGCCCAAAAGTCTGACTACCAGTTTAACCAAGGGGTATCGTATTACCCAGTTACTGGGCTGTGGAGGTCAGATAGGCAGTCGCTCCATGTAGAATGCTGGTATTCAGCTGCATCCGGTTAGACTGGAAACCGAGCTGATTGGGAAAAGGCTAGGCAGATGATTTTTACAACATTATTATGTTACATAGAAAAATATTATTTTTGCTTAACGAGAGCCTTCTTAGATGTTGGTCTAGGGTTTCGGCTATTATGCCATTGGCCGTCACAACTTTATTATTATTATTACCCATTAGTCCGACTGCTGGCCCTAGACCCCCATCATTTATTCCATCTATCGCGACTTTGCGCTCCGTCCTGCCAATTCTCAAGGAAGCCGGCCAAGTCGTCCCAGCCACTAGTATGATAGGTACATCATGTAATTCCAGGGCCACCGACTAAACCTACGCACTGTATCAATAAATCCTACAAATTGGTGCCGAATCACCTGTCTGCGTAATTGCACTCTCAGCAAATTTACAGCGAATATGAAATGAATTTTGAAGCTCATTCATAATGAATGAAGTATTAATATTTAACGAACGATGTTTGTTCCTATTAATGTCATTACGATAAATTAAAATTATACCATTATTAATATTATAATAAAGCTGCCGAAGATTTTTTTTTCTAAACTCGTTTAAATTTCAGTTACCCGACGGTTTAAAAAAATATTTTTGAATATAATAGCCAGAATCATGAGGTATAGTATATTGCTTTAAAACATCACGCCGCGATTTACGGGAGGGAAGCAGTAACCAAAGACGTAACTTAACACGGGTTAAAAAAACGCGGCCGAAGCTACGGACATATTATAATAATAAAAAAGCCTGACAGTACCTATATACCTAGAAAGAAAGAAAGAAAAACTGTTTCCTTGAAAATGACCTACCTACTAAACATTATAAACAAGAACCTATATCGATTCTACTATCAAATAAAAACTTCATTTAATAATTATTTTATTTTACAATATAAAGCGAAAGTACTCCGCAGGGATCCCAGTCTCTTTCAATTTTATATTGTATATTGAAATACGTTCAACAATTATTATCATTTTATTATTTTCAGTAAAAAAATAATATTTTTATAAAGTAATCAATTTATTGGTTCTACGCTTCACTGAAGCGTTTGCATTTGTGAGAAATACCATATTAAGTGACTTGTGAATTTTATTCGTCTATGTAGACTATTTCCATCTTTCTCTTTCCAATAAAATAAGAAAGGGACGGATATAAATAAAACCTGTCAAATGTAAGTAGTTGTTCTGAAACTTTCCTAAAATTATAATTTACATGGCAAAGCACGGAAAAGTTCAAGAAAAAACCAATTTCTCATATCTAACTCACTGCTAAGATGTCACCGTCCCTTTCTTTAGCTGTAAGTTAGTAAGAGATGCCAGTACTCTAATTCTAGTTTAGTTTGTGAACAAGGGAGTCGGCACCATTATCCGACATACCCGTCGAAGTCGCGATCATTAATTGATAACATGTTTAAGTAATAAAATCATTGACAATCTATTTTATTTTAGAAAAATATACTGATAAGATATAGACACATAATTAGTACACCTGTCGTTTAACATGAAAACATTTCTACACAATGCTTTTAACTTCAAAGCTATCACCGCTTTTAACAGTATCAACATCAAAAAAAATCTAACGTCACGCACCCTCGCCCAGTGCGTACTCTTAAACGTTTTTTCTTCTGATTGTAAATTAAGATACACTAGACATTTTATTTTACAAAACATTCGTTTCTTATCATATGCAAATGTTTCCAAAGCTTTTTATGTTTATCGCAACTATCAGAGACTTTGGGAGCAAAGGGTAACAGGTGCGATTTTTTTGTCGTGGGGTGATCGCCCCGTCTGTGCACCCGCGCCGCGTATTCAAGCATCACTTGATTCCGGGATTAACATCGTGACACCCCTCTGAACGCTGACATCCATGAAATGTCCGAATAATTGGATGGATACGTTCATTTCGGTAGAAAATTTAATGGTAATAAGTCTGTAGTTACATTTTGAAATTGGTTTAAATAATTTGTTTCTTTCAGAATTATTGTTTTGTTTGTTATTATGATGATTTTGAAAGTGCGATCGTACAAAAAGGAAAACTATATTTTCGAAATAATATATTATGCTGGTAGTAGTGCGTTACTATTCTAGATTAAATAGAAACCAACTGTGAGACGATTCATTAAAGGCGGCTTAGGCCGGCCTCGCACTGAGCAACTTGTATCTACTACAGGTTTAAATTAAGCTCATTTTGTTATGCTTACGCTGCGTGTTTTCTGTTTCTTTTTGTTTTATTTATTCAACAATAAATTAATTATAGATTGGAATTTTCATCATAATAACGTACGCGAACGTTCGAAATTTTATTGTTGTATTATTTTAAAGTTTCGCAACGAAAATCTGTTATACCATATTTTATTTATTGCTTCGAGGAAATTGCAATTATGAAAATAGTTACCTCCACCTATATGGTTTATTGAAAATTAGTAATAAAGCTGTATTAATAGGATGTTAAATAAATTTTCAACATAAAATTTATTTATGTTGTGGGTAGTTTTACTGCAGAAATTGCGCGGACCCAGCATTTATTATAGGATTATCATAATATAGGTGCATAATACTTATATACCTACTGCCTGGGGGAAGCAAAGGGTCATATCGAACTATTACCGGCTAAAACCACACGGGGATTCTTTAGCTGCCCACGGCAAGGGGTGCTGCGTTCACTCACATTTACACACACGCACGCACACACACACACACATACACACACACACAGGTATAGGTTACTATAATCTCTTTTCTCTGATGCCTAGCTATGCATTTCAACTTAACGCCAGTTCAATAATTAACCACTAACGGTAAGTAATTCATCCAATAAAAATAAAAACGTATCAATGTTAAAAATTCCTTGTGAACTTGCCATATTAAACTCAAATTATAAAACAAACAATAAAAAAATATATATTGCCCATTAAACACCATCTGTTGTCATTCAAGCCAAATTACATTGGTTAATAACTTAACTGACGAGTCTACATTACAATGAGTAAATACATTTTAGTGAATGTGTCGAACAAACAGACAATCAAATTGCGCTCAGCGTTAACGACGGTGAAGAACGGAAACTGGTCGTAAAATTAAATAACATCAGTAGCAAGCCAGCGAGCCCAAATTGATCAGTACAACTGTGCGTGAGTTGAGACTGGAGACGTGGTTCTGCCAGAATATACTTAAACGAGGTTTTAGAACAATAAAAAACTGACCAGCAATTTTATTAAAAAAAAAAATAACATGTCGTTAAGATTTTAAAGATAATTGTTGGTCAATATGGATATAGACAGTTGGAACATGGCTGTTGGTTCGCACTTGGAATTCTTGAAACAAGTCGTCTATCGTTGTCTCTGTCACTCTTACAGTGTAACATGTGACAAATTCTGTTCATATTCCATAACGGCCGATAACTGTATACAATGTTCAAATTTTCCTCCTGTGTTGAAAAACATTACCAATTTTCCAAAGCAAGTAACGATTTGATACTACTTACTTGCTTCGTCATCTAGTTTGATTACGTTGAATTGCCTTGCGCCTCCCAATTGTACTCCTACTGTTACAACTTGCGTTTCATAGAAACAACGTAATCATTAGGGTTGTGTAAAAGAATAATCGTTTGATTTTTTACCAAATCTCTTAATAACGAATATGAATTGTAAACTTTTCTTCAAAAAACAAAACCAAACCCGTAACCGATTAATTTGTAACGAGACCCCAAAAAACAGACCAGTAGCGTATCATTTCTGTAATAAACAACCCGTTGGTGGTTTGTACCCTAGCACAAGTAAATTATAATCACGATGATTATCATATCGGCCGACGAAAGCCATAAAATTATGGCAAGGGTTACATTCACCGGACGGAACGATATACGCGCGTAGCGAGTTGTCGCGCAATGGCTTCATTAGTGCCAAATTGCTTCGTGTGCTGCCAGCCTTAATGCGAGTGTGTTATTGACTTATTGTTATTGTTGGATTGTAATTTATTTTTAGGTGTTGACATCCGTTGAATGCTATAATTTGTTTTCTGATTTGCTGTTCACCTAATTATTGTTAATTTGTTTTAAAAAAATAAGCATTTATAAACTGAAAGTACCTATCCAGTTGAAACAACGGAAATATATAGTACAAAGCAAGTTAGTCCACGTCAATTTCACACCCCAATCATACTGAGAAGAACAGGCACCAAATCACCATTAGACAAAAAAAAATAACCATAGAAATATCAGACAAAATACTTTCCGTCTGATTTGAGATAATGATGCATCAAACGGTCCATGGGGTGGGACATATGTCCCGTCGTCCCTCGCCACCCATTGCCAATTACTCGAGGGTGAAAAGGGGAGTGCATCGATCAAATCACTGATAATGACCAGTTCGGGGTTCGAGTGACCGACTTTAAATCTGTTAATTGAATAGGTAGGTGAGTATTCATATTGATTAAAACTTATTTATAGCCTGGAGTGGATTAGTTCAGCTTTATAACTTTCGAAATTGCCTTTGAATAATTACCTATGAGGTTTTTTTTATTTTAAATTCTGATTTGCTTTCGAGCTTTGAACTACCTCGTTAATTTCGTGGTCGCAGGCACATTACACAATGCTGAACGTGAGGCTTTGGGTTCGATTACCAGGTTGAGCAATGTTTTAAGTTTTTCTATTAGGACTGAGTATCATCTCGGAATTTATTAACTGGTGATATGACACTTCTTTAGGAGCCACGTAAAGCCGTTGGTCCTGACTTTCATACGTAGATCATTTATAGTCAGAAGCCTATAAGTTAGATGACCAGTCTTACCAAGGAGCAGTGTGTAACCCAGTAACTGAATTGTGAAGGTAAGATATGCAGTCGCTTTAGCTAAAACACTGATATCCAGCTGCATGTTGAAATGAAAGTCAACCCCAACATATTTGGGAAAAGGCTAGGCAGATGATGATAATTCTTTGCACTTGAGGATGAAATTATTGATGAAACTTGTAATATAATTTCCAAACGAATCTCTGATGAAGCCGTTGGGGTATTATCAAAATATTAACCAGAAAACTATGCCTTTTCATGCACTCGAGAGCTTTCGAAATCGGTTTTATTACAATTCGTATAATGTAAAAAATTACGGTGTAGTATATTAGCTAAATACGGAACATTTAACAACCTTCTGCCCGCGACTTCGATCGCGTAAATGTAGTTTATTAAGGGGGCTGTATTACATACATACATAAACTCACGCTTTTTTCCCATGGGGGTAGGCAGAAACTACAGAACGCCAACTGCTACGTACTCCTTACATACTCCTTTTACCTCATCCATGCTCATACATCTCGTCATACAAGCACGCCGGTAACGGGGCTTTATTTTTCCCAAAACCCTTTTTTCTAAAAGAAAAATCAAATCTGGGAGTGAAATTCTTCGTCCAGAACAAAAAAAAAGTATTGCTATATTATGAACATGATAACTTTTGGCTACGATATGAGTCTTTTTACACACATTATAGTGCCGGCCGTTACTATCATACCCTCTCATTGCAGACGTCAGCAAGCCATTCGTCATAATTACAGCGTATTGTTTCCCAACAAAGAAAAAAAACAAATAGTTCTCGAGTTAACAATAGATAAACAACAAACCCTTCGCTTTAATATTTTAACGTCACTGAAAACACTTGCAAATAACAAATAAGTTTATTTGAGGGGGTTAAAATATACGCGATTAGCGATTACATTTTTAAATCCTCCTACAATATTAAATTTTAAATGTGAAAGTTTCTGAAGACGAATCACGCGTAAACCATTGAACAGATTTTGATAAAAATTGGCACAAAGATGAGTATTTCCTAGATTAACACATAGGATACTTTTCATCCGTGTACGGGCGAAGCCGTGGACAAAAGCTAGACTTATTAGTTTTAGTCTTATTTTAAATGCGATAGTTTATATGGATGTCTGTTACTTAATCAGTCCAGAACGGCTGAACGAATCTGAAAGAAATTTTGGCACAGACATAGATTGTAGTCTGGAATAGCACAAATGCCTACTTTTTACCTCTGAAAAATGTACGGTTCTCGTGGGATAATAAATTACTATAACGCGGACGAAATCGCTGGCAGAAGCTAGTGCAGTATAAAATATAATGCAGCTTTTACCATGTTATATCACGTAATATCTAGCCATGTTCAAAACCTACCTATAAATAAATTAATCATCACTTTCGTATAAAGTTTCGTTCATTAAATATTAAATTGTGAAGAAACAAATTGAAAAGTTATATGGGGAGGAGGGGAACGACGTACAGAAAACTTTTACCATGGATACAGTACATGATTATATAACCTCCAGTATTAACAAGACTCCAAAGCAATTTAAAAAAAATTGCTGTTTCACACATTTTATCCTTGTAGGTACAGTTTTGAATCGAAAAGCTCTTAAAATAACCAACAAAAAAATCATCTCTCAAAATTCCAACCAATAAAACCTAAACTCTAAACAAACTTTTCTAAAATTCATGAAAATGACAAAAAAAAAACATGCATTAATAAAAATGCATTCATAGCACAGCTTATTCAACCCGCTGCCCGCTTGTGCCTCGGTCCCACAAACCAAAGCACATCGTAGGCTTTGTAAAAAAAAAGCAAATATGTGGGGTGTTATCAACAAGGGTTGGTGAGCAAATATAATAAAATATTATCAATTACACGCTACTACTGGTGTCGGCATTATTACTGGCTTGTTTGTTTGCTTAGATATTACTATTTATTCTATAAACTTTGAGGATTACGATGACAATAATAGAGAGATCGGACCGTGATAATTTTATTGGTGGGTCTACTCCCCTGTTATTCCCTTGAATGGATAGTTTGCGACTGGTAACAATACCAGCATATAAATGTCCCATTGCAGGGCAAAAGCCTCTTCTCATACAGAGAAGGCACGAGCATTGATTACCACGCTCGTCAAGGCGGATTGGCGATTACAGACTTATAGGTATTAATTATAAGTCCAAGTTTTCTCATGATGTTTCCCTTCACCGACTTCAGTGATGTTCAAGATAAGCTTAGAAAGTAGGTGCATATGAATTAAAAAAGTGACAATGGTGCCGATTCCCTTGGTCACAAACTAAACTAAAATTAGACTATTTCCATCTTTTTCCGTCCAATAAAATTAGAAAGAGACTAATGTAAATAAGAGCTGTCAAATTTAGTCCATCTGACACATCCATACAGTTATAGTTGACATCTTAAAACGTGTGGATTAAAAATACGGAGAAGTTCAAGGCAAAACTAATTTGACATCTCTAACTTAGTTCTTTAATGTCACGGAATGTCACCGTCCTTTTCTTTCGCTGTATGTAAGTAAGAGATGTCAAATCTCTAAATTTAGTCTAGTTTGTGAACAAGGGAATCGGCACCATTATCATTATACTTGCCCGGTATCGACCACACCATCTCTTTCGGCCGCTTTGACCACTGAACCATCACGACAACATTGCAACTATTAACTATTTAATTTCTTTTAAGTAATAACGTAAAACAAGTAAAGCAATGGCATTGCTTATGCAATTACAAGTTGATTACAAGCCATGGGTATCTTCTTAAAATGAAGTTTAGGTAAGTCAGTACCTACACAGCGGGAAAATATAGATATTTCATTGTTTTTTTTTTTTTTTGGAAAATCTAAGAAATAAGCACATATCTCTCACTTCAAAGTGTACGAAAATGTAACTGTACAATTATATATTGCAACTTTAAATATACAGTTTTGTGGATTATTACTAATAATAACAATGTAGAATTCTAAATTAAATACGTAAAAATTTCTGCCAACTTAACATACATAGTTATATACTAAATAATTCTAGTCGTCTTTCTGAATACAATACATAGTCTAAAAATAAAATAAAACATACAACTAGTATCTAAAACTCACTACGGATCGTGTGCTACTCAACAAGTAGGTTAGGTACGTACCAACCTCTATTCACAAAAGACCTCTCAAGTTATACAGTAGAGGTAAATTTATGTAAAAGTGACCTCTCGCGTGGAGTGCGGTCGCTAACTTATTACACTAACAAGATAGGTACTGGCTAGAAAGAAAATAAAACATAATATACAACAAACCGTGTATAATTGAGATCGCGGTGAACCTAGGATTTGGTATTAGGTACTTATAGAGAATTTTCATTCACCCTGTTTCCAAATAGACAAGTTATAAGTCCCTTAAAAGATCGAAATTATACTGAAAAATGTGTATTTTTATGTTGTAAATATATGTTTTTATTTTTCCAAACAATACTTACAGCTTTAAAAATGGTTTTACTAACACAAACTATCGAGCCAATAGACGCATCCCATTAATTCATTCCATTTAATTTCGATTTAACGGTGTGAAAACTCCCAGTACCTAACAGATATGCAAAAGTTTCGGGATCTCACTATGATAATTAATAGCAGAGATTTTTTGACATATCCAAAGCCCACATATCCAGTTTTCACTGTAATTCTTATTGCTTTCTACATTCGTAATACCTGCCTACTAAATACAAAAGAGAATCAAGCGTGAATATTATCTTTCTACACCATATTTTTATCGTTACGAGTGGCCGAATATCGGAGGAGCCCAACCCTTCTGCCGATGTCCCAAAGCCGATAACAGAACGCCGACGTACAAAATGTTCTGTTGTATCTAATTCAAAAAAAAAGTTTTATAAAAAGAGGACACCTTGACGATGGGGCCACTAAATAAATAATAGTAAGTGTTGATAAAAGATTTATTAACTTAGTTTTGGATTTACCAACTTTAAGTTGGAAGTGTTCGGTCCACTCTACTCTACTGAAATTAAGATCTGTGACATTTTCAAGTGGCTGGTCGACTCTTCACGTGACGAGAGGGCTGGCTTTTGGGGCCAAAGAATCAGCATCGCCATATAACTTTGCAATGCTACCAGCCTTTTGGGCCACACATTTCTTATAAATTGTACATAACAACATTAACATTTTAATTTGCCTTTATTAAAAGAAAGAAACGCTGCTTAAAATATTAAAATTAATACACAAAGTAGTTTATGCTTTAAAGCTCTTTATTTTTACATATTTTATTATATGGCTTTTGCGCAAAACTGGGACAGAACATGCCAATAAAAAAAAAAAAAACAAAAATTAAAAATAGAATGTCGTGAACTTAGGTAATTGAAGGGTGGATACAAAAGGACCAACAGCAAAAGTAAAAAGTCGCTTTCTTAAAGGCCACACAGTCACAAAGGCCAAATGACAATCGATCACACACCCTAAACCTTTGGATTAAGAGTTTTGACAGAACACGACTAAAGCGAAGACAGCGCAGGTGACCGAGTTTTGATTAATCGAGTAAAAGAATCGGATTAGAATCGACTTTCACGAGAGCGCGTCATATTTAGGTATCGCTTGCGCGTTGATATGGTTAAGTAAGTAGGTACTTGAAAATAATTATTTTGATTTAGTTTTGTTTTCTGTTATAGTAAAATATAATAGCAAGAGCGACTGCTGAGCGCGAGGTCTTGGGTTCGATTAGGAAATACTAATAAAATATATAAATAATACCTAGGCTGGTATTATTTATATATTTTATTATTATTTCCTACTTACTGTCCCACTTTAGAGCAAAGGCCTCTTCTCAAACAGAGATGGCATGAGCATTGATCACCACGCTTGCTCAATGCGGATTGGCGATTCCAGACTTATAATAATTACAAGTCCAGGTTTCCTCACGATGTTTTCCTTCACCGATGTCAGTAATGTCCAAGATAAACTTTAGAAAGTGGGTACATATTATGAATTGAAAGGATTTGATAGATGGATTTGAACCCACCTCCTCATTCATGTGAGGCGGGCACCTTAACCACTGGGCCATCACGACATACAATTTCTATATAATTACTATTAATTTTCGGGATATCGCCAAGTGACTGGTCGCCTCTATAGAGCTGACCCTTTCATATGCCAAAGGATCAGCATTGCCATACAACGTAACAATGCTGTCAGCCTTTTGTGCACTTATTCCATTGACAGCGATGCGGACGAGTTTTTTAATACACTTTGAGCTTCCTTTTTCTCTTTTATAAATCAATAAATTTCTAATAACATCTCCGCAAACAATGATTGTCAAGAGTTTTCTTTGCGGTGTAGTGAAACACAAAACAATAAAATTCAACTAACCCACTACAGTCATGGATCAAAGCGCTCCAAATTCGTTCACACCGCTTTCCTCCCGTAATTGAGCGCACTATTATTCCTCTTTGCACTTAAACCTATCGGATAACAAAACATTTTTTTTTGAGGTACATATATTTTTTTAATTTCTCGAATTTGCACGCTCAGGGTCGGTCAAACAAGGGCCGCGTGCGGGTCTCATTACGGGCCGTGGCGGGCAGGCACGCGCACGCCACGCTCCAACCTTCATTACCCACCATTCTCCTAACATTATTGTTTCCGCCACGCGTCTATTACAGCGGTTTTAGCTTTTTTCTCTTTTTACTCGAGTAATCGGATCGCAAGGGATTAGTCGATCCCAACTGATATGTGATTCGATCAACATAAACATGCTATTTAGAGGTTTGAGAGGTTAATAGCGGTGTTGGTCATCGTTTGTGATAGTGATAGATTTTGAGTGCGTTTAATTAGTTATTGTACTGTTGGCTTCTTATTTGTTTGGTATTAGAATTGATACTTTATTGACTGATAATTTATAAACAAAGGAATGTACCTGCTCAAAATTGGATAGTTGACCAATATTTCCAAGGCAGAACTTCTCTAAAAAACACGTTATTTTAGGCGTGGTAATTCAATTAATTTTCTAACAGCAAAATCAGATTTTTTGTTTACGACATTCGCGCGGACGATATCGCAAGTGAAAGGTAGTCATTCATAAAATTTTTGTCTCCAAGATTTACTTCTAACTACAAAGTTCATTCATATGAAAATTACGAAGAAAAACATCGAGAGAACATGAGAGATGCGCTTGTTAAAAATCTCTTACGTTAACAAGTTTCACGATAAAACTTGGTGAATCGTTAGTATAAAAATCCAAGATTTATTTGAATAAATTGTGTATATTTTAACAATAATAAAGTCATATTACGAGCGCCGTACGTTTCAATATTTATTCGCATATTAACGACAGACGGAGTCTCGATCCGCGGAGTTTCCAATGCGGTATGGCGTACAAGAAGTATTCTAACAAGATAGCTATTTACTTAGTTTGTTAAACAAATATTGTATACGATTTGAGAGTTTGCTATTGAGGGAGTTCATTTCTTGTATTTGTTTTCAATGCAACTTTAACTTGTAAATAAGGGGAAGAAATATTTAGAATAATGACTGGTTATAGATGCCACCGATACAGAGATTACCCACTACAACCTCACAAATTCATAAACATTACCTCTTTATAATAATGGACTCATGATAACAAACCTCTTTCCAAAAGTATTTTTTTAATTTGTGAATTTGTAGATCGCCCCATTAGACGCGCGTTACATAACGTATAACGTAACATAAACATAACATCACGCCTGTAATCCCCGAAGGGTTAGGCAGAGGTGCACCCATTAGTACACCCACATTTCGCCAGTTATGTTTTTAGTCCTATGTAATATATATAACCGGGCACAAATCCACACTCCGAGGCTGCTACTGAGAAAATCCGGATGGAAAAACCCAATAACACTTTGCCCGACCTGGGAATCGAACCTAAGACCTCATGCACAGCAGTCGCGCTTGCGACCACAGACCAACGAGGCAGTTAATTGTTAAATGTTAAAACCAACGCAAGCAGTTTTGTTTCTAAATAAAAAGTAAATAACATCTGATTGTGTGCTATTTTTGTTACTCAATATTTTTAAAAAATCCTTAATTTTTTTATCCAATATTGAAAAAAAAACCTTGCAAATTAAAAAAAAATGTTTCTTTGGGATATTTGTAGTTTAACATGCGTACAATCATGTTTATAAGTACTAATTACCACTTACTATGTTTATTAATAACCTAATTATTCAAAATCTAATGTATCTCTAAAGG
Source organism: Hoplodrina ambigua (assembly GCA_949774945.1). NCBI lineage: Eukaryota > Metazoa > Arthropoda > Insecta > Lepidoptera > Noctuidae > Hoplodrina > Hoplodrina ambigua. The sequence continues at coordinate 6,929,199 of OX458963.1, forward strand.
TTTTATAAGCTTCATATCCTTGTCCATTGTAATAATAACGACTTAACTACTTGAACTAATCCTAGCTCAGGAGGGTTTGACTAAAATAATAGCTGAAATTATTTTAGCATTACTGAAAGTGTTTCTGAACTGGTTGCGAGTATTTTAATGAGAGGAATAATGTTTTAACGTACTCGTGTCTCTTGTTTTACATACCTAGACGATAGATGGAATCTATACTATTAACCGCTCAAGGCTCGCCTGTCATACCGGTTTGATAGAACAATAGAAAATCATTTGTGTCTCATTATGTGGGACTTAAGTAATTGAGCTACTTACAGCTGGTACCGAATACATGAACCCACCCTTACCTGTACCTTACCCTTTAACATACATTTTAAAAAGCTTCCACATTTTGTGCTTTAAATAAAACACGTAAACGTATTTTGTTAAAAATATCAGCGAATTTTTCGTACCCCAAAAACATTTTTACTTCCTCAATTTTGAAGTATATTAAGGGCCTCATGGGGCGTTATTCGAGACTAGCACACGGTCATTAGCAAAGCCTGTCGGATTCTCCTCTATTCGAGGACTTAGGAACGCGTGCCGGCCGCGTGTCCAACCCTCAACCTTATTTGCTCATACCTGATTTGTTAGAGTTTATTCAAACGGATTTTTATTTAAACTTCGATATTTAAACAACTTGGATTGTGTTTGTGGTACAGTTTTCGTGGCACGATTTGTATTGTTTGCTTAATCTTTTAATCCGTTGTGGTTGTTTTTTTAAACATGTTAGTGAATAGGAGGATTTTTGTAAATACCCCTAGTATGAATAAATAATTAGTTTATTATATAGATTTGACATTTTTTTAACACAATCCGATATGTATAAGTTTGAAACTTCGACACTGATAAAGATAATACTAACTAAGTAGGTATCTATTAATTAAATTATCTAAATTTATGAGTACTAAGCTCAAAAACAACTAGAAAAAAAATATTTTTGTTTATCATACATATTCCTACACATATTTAGGTTAGCTATTTACGATGAACAAAGATTTTTCCAAAAATAAAACTAAAATTTTAAAATATTAAAACTGAGTAAAATGAATAAATACAACCTTCCAACTTGAAAAAAAAAATCTCGACTCATTGATTATAAATTATAACAAAATTTAATTAAGTATAAAAAACTGAATAATGACAGTTTCAAACGAATTCAGTAGCGATTAACGCAGTGAACAATAGCTCCCATTGGGGAAGCTATAGCCACCTGCAAGATTCATAATAACCACCCCACTTAAAGTCTATAATCGCATTGAGTCCACTACTTTGGATACAGGTGTCGTATTCAAAGCCACTTGTTGACTATTTATTGGATCTCGCGTGCCTATTCTATAAAAAATCTCCCTCAGTGAATTTTGGTAAAATTTGAGGTGAGTAATAAAAGTGGAGATTTTATAAATAAAAGTATTAAGTATTATTAATTATGCGGAGGATTTCAACCGCAATTCACTTTTTCTATAATTACGTATAATATGATAATGATAATTAGAACTAATGCTAATAAAACGAACTAACCCACAATTTCTCGATAATTTAATTACTTGCGTGAAACTATTGTGCTTGACTGCGTCGTTGATCTAGTGGTCGCAAAGCGCGACTGCTGAGCATGAAGTCTTAGGTTCGATTCCCAGGTCGGGCAAAGTGTTATTGTGTTTTTCCTTTAGGAATTTCTCAGTAGCAGCCTCGGAGTCTAAATGTATGCCTAGTGGATGGCAATAGGTTCGCCCCCTATTACATGGAACTTAAAACATAACTGGCGAAATGTTGACGTGACTACCTAGTAATGGGGTACACCTCTGCCTAACCCTAAGGGCGTGATGTTATGTTATGTATTTCGTTTTGGCAAAATTAACCCCAATTTATTAAAACAAAGAGTTGATTTTTCTGAAAAGGGTAAGGTGAAACCAGTAAATTAGGTACCAAATATTACAGACTGTAATGCAGATAGCATCCAGAATAATTATTCTGTATCTGAGTTTGTATTGTAATATTAATTAGTTAATATCAGAATACAAACACAGATACAGAATTATAATTGGTACTCCATTAATTACAACCATTGCTTCACATTACATTGGAATTGATATCAGGTATTAAATTCAGTGGAATTCATGCTATTATCTTCATGTCCATAACATAACATCACGCCTGTAATCCCCGACGGGTTAGGCAGAGGTGTACCAATTAGTACGCTCACATTCACCAGTTATGTCTAATCACATGTAATATTAAAATTAGGCGGCACGGTTGGCGTAGTGACTAAGCGATTGACTGCTGCTCTGCGTGTCGCGGGTTCGATTCTCGCACGGAACAAATATTTGTATGGCCTACAGATAGTTGTTCCGGATCTAGCGTATTATATTATATGTTTGTAAACGCACTCACGGTACAGGAGAAATTACCGGCCTATTACCACCAACCGCTAACAAATCCAGACTCCGAGACTGATAGTACTGAAAACATCTTTATCAAAACATCTAAAAACAGTTTGGCTTTGGAGAAGGTATATTTATATCCAAAACTAGCGAACCACTCCGGCTTCACCCGGGAGTGAATTTCCTACTTTTCCGGTAGGTATTCTCAAAAATTAATCGGTATCATAAAAACTTTGAGAAATGAAGAATACGACAAAAAAAATTAGCCAAGTCGGTCCAGCCGTTCTCGAGTTTTGTGCTTAGCAACACATTTGGCGATTTATTTTTCTTTAAATAGATCGTAAACCTTATGAAGCTTGCACCATAAATAACTTTAAATAATCTCTTTTCAAATATTGCACTGAAAATAGCTTATAATATTGATACAACAATTGCATTCAAGTTTTCTAAAAGCGAAGGCTTCCGACTCGTGTACGTCAGTACCTCTTTCATCATCCCACGGAATATTGCACAAATGTATTTTTTTATCACACCCACATTTTCTATTCACACTAACAAAATAAGCTGAAGAGTTTGTTTTTATTTAGCAGTACTGGATTAGTTTCTGAATATTGTTTCGATAATAAAGCTACTTTATTTCTGAGTGCTACATGATATATTTAATCAATTAAAAAAATGGGATCTGTAAGAAAGTTCAAATACAATATTAGCTCAACTGTGGCGACTGAGTTTGGCCAGTTTACGACACATCTGTGGTAAAAATAAAAATCGTATAAAAAATCGAGCTCTAGGAGCGCGGTACACAGACGAGCATTTTAAACGTCAAGCTCTAGGAGCTCGATCCACAGTTGAGGGGATATGAGATTTTGGGTTCGATTCCCGGGTCAGGCAAAGTATTTCTGGCGTTTTTTCTATCAGGAATTTCTGAGTAGCAGCGTCAGTGTCTGGAGTTGTGCCCTGACGGCAATGGGCTCGCCCCCTATTACATGGAACTTAACATAACAGGCGAAATGTTGGTAAACCAATTGGTACACCTCTGCCCTGCTCTTTGGTGATTACAGGCGTAATGTTATGTTAATATGAATGCCAGGAAGAAAAATCTTATTCTTACCTACTTGCCGTTTCGACAATGTGTTAATGTCATAATATAACCTTAATAACTATATATATACCTAAATAACTTACATTCGCTTAGGTACTCCCTACTATATATAAATAAATAAAATAAAAAACCTAACCACAAACCTTAATTCTCGCTTACACATAACGCACTGTGAGATAGGATTTAATATACACATACATATTGTGTTGTTCGTGAAGCAGCAAATGAATGTACCATAATGTACTTACACTAAATTTTTAACATCTACCCTACCAAATACGCTAATCGGTTATTTTGTAAATTAACATTGTATTTTGTCAGTAAGTGATTATTGTTATCTAGTGTTCATTGTGTAGGTTAGGTGCGCAGTACCTACTCGAGATGTACGAACGTAGATGAGGCGAAAGTAGTATGTAAGGTACACCTCACCACACAGAGACCACACATCGTAGCAGGTGGCGTTCTGTGGTTTCTGCCTACCCCCATGGAAATAAGGCGTGGGTTTATGTATGTATGTGATTATTGTTATCTTTTGAGACATACATGTCTTAAACTTAAAAAAGAAGCAGATTGTGAACCGTTTTGTATTGATACCAGTCAAAAACATTTGCCAGTCATTAGGGTAGTAGATAACCTGAATGCCAAGGGGGTTAGTGCATCGCATGTAAGTACCTACCTGAATTTCGTTAGTACACGTATGCACGCATTTACAGACTTACCCGGCATAATGTTAGTTGCACAAATAATAAATTAATAGTAAAAACATCTTTTTAAAAAACATAACATAACATCACGCCTGTAATCCGCGAAGGGTTAGGCAGAGGTGTACGCATTAGTACACCCACATTTCGCCAGTTATGTTTTTGTCCCATGTAATAGGGGGCGAGCCTATTGCCATCAACCGGGCAGAAATCCAGACTCCGAGGCTGCTACTGAGAAATTCCTGATGGAAAAACCCAATAACACTTTGCCCGACCTGGGAATCGAACCCAAGACCTCATGCACAGCAGTCGCGCTTGCGACCACTAGACCAACGAGGCAGTCAGTTTTTTAAAAACAAGCTTTTAATTAACATACATACATAAACTTACGCTTTTTTTCCCTTATTTTTTTGCTTTTATTTATATATATTTTATAATGCTCTAAAAAGATTAAAATAAACTATTCCTTTAAAACTTTTACTATCAATTACTTATATATAACGTCATTTCGCAATATATATGATATAAAAGCTTGTCGCAAGATTTAAGTAGGTAGGCACTCGTGTTTACTTAAGTATTTGAATAATTTAAAGTTTAATATCAATCAGATCGATTTATTTAATTTATTTGTTTAACTTCACAGGTAAATCTCAGAAAACAATAGGAAATACCACGGTAGAAGCGGCACGGCGCGCGGCGCATACAATCAAATAATCAATACGCGCTCACCTCGGGCACGGGGTCGAGCAAGGAGCTCTTCAGACCGGGGATAATGTTTGGCAGGTACTTCATGAGGGCCTACTGGTCGGTGAGCTAGTAGTACTAGTAGGTACTAGCACTACTAGCTCACCGACAGATGGCCGCACAGAACATCGGCAACATGTAGGTACATGTTGCCGATGTTCTGTGCGGCCATCTTGCGCGTCTCTGTGCTGTCGAGGAAGGTGCGCTGCACCACGGGCATGATGAGAGCTGAAGATGCAGACACGCCGACATCTTGTTAGACTGGCCCTGCAAAGCTTTTAGCAGGACTGGCAATATTTGCTAAAAAAAAAAAACAAATACACTTATTTTTTTAATACAGGTTCTGTGAGGATTGCTAAGCACTGCTTACTGCAGGAAAAGTTACTAAGTTGCAGTATCACTACGATAGAATTAGTTTTAGAAAACAGACGTAGTATATAGTTCACAATTTCGTTCCGCTTTCATACAGCCCCTGTGGCCTAATGGATAAGGCATCGGCCTCCTAAGCCGGGGATTGTGGGTTCGAGTCCCACCAGGGGTAAATTCAGTTTTGTTTTTAGTTTTAAGTTTTTCTTTTTTACAACCATTTTTCATAATCTTATAACAATTTTCCAATACATATCAATTATTTTTATTAACTACCCACGATTTCATTCCCGTCTTAAGGGAAATGACCTCATCCGGAAAAATGTATATACATAAAATAATATATACATATACATAAATAAGATAACCTTTAAAATCAATAATAATAATAAAGAAAAAATAACATAACATAACGCCATGAATCCATGATCAACTAGAACGGCGGCGTTGCCATGTTGGATGGCAATGCTAAGCCTCTGGCATCGGTAATAGGACTTATAAAGTACAACTTATGAAAACGGTTCACAGCGTATTAATAACCTCGTCCGGATCTACGATTTAATTGACAATTTCCACTTCATTTCCGAATTCTCAATTGTCATTCAAAATCTGATAAAGATTTACTCAAAAACAACAATGCAAAAATAACCGCATTCAAAACAAAATAGTCCTTTTCATATCTTTTATTTCGTGGCACCTCTCTTCGGAAACTATTGAACAATGAACTATGATCCGTGCCACGGGAAAAATACACAATGCATTACCTAACAATACTTTCGAAAAACCATTTCCCAAGAACGGCGCCCTTTGTTCTAATAAAACTGGATAAGTACGAATCCCATCACTCGCTGTGAGGGGTTCCGTATCCATAACGATTATAATATAACATTTATACAGGCGTGATGTTATGTTGTAAACATTTATACCATTAAGTCAAAGTCAAAACATTAAATTTATTTCAATTAGATTCATTGATTTCCTTTATTTACTCTCTTAAACGTGGTAGTCCAAATGCGGAGTATCATCAACAACGTAAGATATAATAAGCTTAGATTATATACTTACCTGTAATTAGACCATTTACAGCAACTAGCTTCAACTTTCTGACTAACTGACCGACTCCTTGACAAATCAAAGTGCCTGTTATTGGTCTAATTGAAATAAACGTTTTAACTTTGACTTGACTTTGATTCAGATTTGTATTTTGATACCCACACCATGTCCGGTTTCTTTAATGAATGAATGAATGAATAAGTGAATGAATCAGTCAATGAACCAGTGAATTCATGAGGAAACGAATGAGAGGATGAATGAGTGAATGAATGTTTTATAAATCATAACTGAAAAAAATGCTTTTTTCTTTCTTTCTTTTAAGAAAACAATGGGTTCCTTGGGATTGAACTAAATTTCAGTATTTAAACTCCGAATTGTAAGATAGACATGGCCAACCCATAAAAGGTTTTCCTACAACTATGAACCCTTCTACGGACCCCTAGAAAGGGCGATACGTGAGTTTAGGTTTGTTTTTTGACCCTAACAATGAAGCAGGAGAGGGCACTAGGGCGCGCCACGTGGCCTGGCGAAACCATTGTCTTCTCCGTCATTTAAATAGAAACTTTAACAGAGCGGCAATACAAGCGTATTTCAAGTGGCGTGTTGAGAAATATTGTAGTGGATGTTGGAATGAATATACGGGAGGATTTTGTGTTATTATACGTTAAGTTTTTTAAAGAGCATATTTTGTTTTAATCCGTTTGAGTATATTTATAAAAATATCAGACATGTATTCTGCAAAATAAACCGAAGATTCTCTCTTTGAAGTCCTTTTTAAATGTATCTTTATCGAGTCGTTACAATATACTTGTAAGATTATCTACAATACCTACATATATAATATAAACATGGCTTTCTTGTTATTTTAATCATAAGGTACCAAATTCGGAAATCTCAACTTTATCGCTCGGAAATTTTTGCAATTTGCATGTCAGTATTAGGTTTAATGTTGATTAAAATATGATTCGCGGGTGTAAAAAGTATGTATTTTCAGAATTATAACCATTTAAGACAGTAATAAAACTCCATAGGACTAGGTAACCCGAAAGAATGACTATTGATTGAAATCTTAACATTTTAGGATTATACCGACTGGAGTTATTATACCGACTATAATTATAACATCAAACCTAATACTAACTTGCAAATAGAGCTTCCACCTTAGTTAACACCGGGGACTATATATCTAAGTCTTATGAAATATTAACAGCCAATCACCAAGCTAGCAGAGCGTGACGTCACAGCCCATAAACAAGTCCCGTATGTTTCTAAAAATTTGCGCCCCAGTTACATCGTGCCGCCTAGCAACGTGTTGCAGTATGGGGTTACGGGTACCCCAGCCGATACGTTACAATTATTACACCTTGTATGACTGACGCGCATCATTGATTTGGCGTAAATTTCCCATTAATTTGCTTGCACAAGTTTCACGCTGATTTTAGGCATGGATAAATAAGGGCCGTTGGAAGAGATGCTGTCAATTGGAGTATATCGAGGATTTTAAGGGTGGTGTCGGAGTTTTGTAAGTTTGTACGCGACTAAATGGAAAGCGTGGCCCTATGTAAATAATAACTTGAGATTCAGATAATAATTATGAACTCTGAAGCTTTTTCTGTAAGTAACGATAAATAATAACAAAATTACTCAAAAAAAAAAACCCACTAAAACTTAAATTACTGTAAGGCCTGATTTTTCAATTGACAGATAACTTTAATCTTAAGAATAAACATGACAGTTTGACATTTGACATATTTTCTATACATAAGATATCAAATCGCCGAATTTAGGTAGATATACATGCAGGGTTGTTTGTCGATTGAAAAATTATGAATTCATGAGTAAATGAATGAGCAGATGAATTAATGAATGTTTTATATATCATTACTGAAACATAACATAACATCACGCCTGTAATCCCCGAAGGGTTAGGCAGAGGTGTACAAATCAGTACACCCACATTTCGCCAGTTATGTTTTTAGTCCCATGTAATAGGGGGCGAGCCTATTGCCATCAACCGGGCACAAATCCAGACTCCGAGGCTGCTACTGAGAAATTCCTGATGGAAAAACCCAATAACACTTTGCCCGACCTGGGAATCGAACCCAAGACCTCATGCACAGCAGTCGCGCTTGCGACCACTAGACCAACGAGGCAGTCATCATTACTGAAAAAAAATTATAATTCAATTGGATTTGAAAAATTAGCCCTATTTCGGTTTGAGACAAAAATCACAATAATATAGTACCTCTAGGAACCTTTTACAAGACCAAACCAAAAAAAGACAGAAATCATCACCACACCATTCATTTATCGAACCGAATGGAGCGACGAAAAGGTCAAGAAAAAAAATAACAAGAAAGTGACAAAAAGCCGTGTTCGAGATGACAACGTCATCGGAGCGATCTCGCTGGACGATCAATTATGTATGATTCATTGCGCCCGCTCAGGCTCGGTGTGTCACCAGCACAGCCCGCTCCAAAATATTATGATTTTAAGATTTTATCGATGTTTTCAATAAATAAATCTGTTGCGACATTGTTTCTACGTTGTGGGTATTTGAGAAAAAAGAAGTTTAAAACATGCAACGTTTACCCCAGATCAGTCATTGTTTAGTGACTGGATTGGAGATTTCACAGTCGTGCGAAGATTCGCTTACGTACTGGCCAAACTTAACAGGCATTTGATCACAAAAGTACTTTATGCGAACAATCGGCTTACTGCACTGCGTGTCGCGGGTTTGATTCTCGCACGGGACAAATATTTGTAAGACCTACGATAGTAGTTCCGGGTTTGGCTGTATGTGATATGTTTGTAAACGCACCCAGACAGGAGAAATTCCTAGTGTGGGACAACGCTTGGACAATATTATAGTGTGGGTTATGCGTTTTTAACTGTTATGTTCAAACTTAATGTTAATATTGGAAAAAGTTTAGATTATGACGCAACAGAAAACTTAATTAAGTTATTATGAAGAGAAAAATTCACACCAACACGACACTCACACCCTCACACAACACACACACCATTACACCCCCCCAAAGAGATATTATATAGAATAAAGAGGATTGCTGTGTCGAATTATATAACCCGTTACGTAACACGAGAGTTAGATTTATTTAGTTTGACGGAGAACTAGGCCAGGGTCAACTAGGCACAAACATTTTCCAGGAAACAGTTTGAACCTGACATAGTTTAGTTTAATCCTTGTTCCAATGAATTTTCGCAGAATAGAGGCAACTATTCCCAGTATCGTACGTGCAACGTACTAATTAGATTTCCACATTTCCCGAGATAACTAAGCAAATACTGGGTGGAACTTTATGTGTGTAAAAATGTTAAATCAAAGGACCAACTTTCACTTTGCACTTTTCTCTTAGACAATCTCTGCAGCGAATTAATTAAGCGTAACAAAGTAAAACGTATTTACTTATTGCAACAAAATAATAAATACTAACTGGAGTTCTTTGACTAATTAGTCCAAAGAAAAAAATACTAAGTTAAAGTCAAGTTAATTAGCTGTATTCTTTACTGAGGTTGCTTCTTTATGAATTTTCTTATACGCAACTATTTTTCAGAAATTTTATTCCACTTCTTTGAATTCAGTTGGATACTCCTTGTGAAGTAACTTGCAGTCATTTTCTTAATTTAATTACCTAGATTTAACAATGGTGCCGATTCTCTTGGTTACAAACTAAACTAAAATTAGACTATTTCCATCTTTTTCTGCCCAATAAAATAAGAAAGAGACTAATGTAAATAAGAGCTGTCAAATTTAGTCAATCTGACACATCCATACAATTATAGTTGACATCTTAAAACGTATGGATTAAAAATACGGAAAAGTTCAAGGCAAAACTAATTTGACATCTCTAACTTAGTTCTTTAATGTCACGGAATGTCACCGTCCTTTCCTTTCTCTGTATGTTAGTAAGAGATGTCAATTCTCTAAATTTAGTCTAGTTTGTGAACAAGGGAATCGGCACCAATTGTTTGTATACGCTAATTACATGACACTAAAACACATACACAAACACAAACATAAAGTAAAGTAAAACACATACATAAAGTAAATAACTATATGTAACATTTTAAAATAAAATAAAACAAAAAAATATTATATTCAACCTGCTCATGTCTGTAGGTAAACTTGGTTTTACGGGACGGTTGTCCAAAAAAGTGGGGTTCTTAATTCAAAATGTATGTTTTTATTTTCTTAATTTATTGTCATTATCAGCTAACGATAATTAAGGATGCATCCAACGGTCAAGCTTGTTGGTAACCTACAATACTCTAATAGTAAAATAATTTAAAATCATCTAAGCTAGAGGTTCCCAATCTTTTTATACTGACATAAATTAAAATTACTCAATTTATTATACAAAAAATTATAATCATTACTATTTATCGGAAAATATAACAGTAGGTACAATTAAAAAAGTAGATAGGTATACAGGGTCGTAAGATATAGTTGGGGTTTTCTTAGAAACCGATGGATGTCTTCGATGGAAACTTAACTCAGTTATAAAACTGTTTATTATCTACTTTTTAAATTAAATAACATTTGTTAACATCCATCGGTTTCTAAGAACATTACAACTATATCTGACGGCCCTGCATACCTATGTACTTTGTTGACTGTACAATGATTTCACTACAATCAATGTGAATGACGTCGCGTGCTGGCGACCTACCTACTATTGCGCTACGCCTGCAGCGGCGCCCCAGGGCGTCGCGACGCGAAATTTGGAAACCCCTGATCTAAGCGATCCTAGTCTATATTGCAGATGGACTATGAATACGTTAGAGGCTATTTACATTCCATTTATATTTAATCTTTGAAAAAAGCATCTATCTAGATCATTGTCTTCCTACAAACGGTGACAGTTCTCGAAAAAGAAATGTAATCATACTCTGTCGAGACATTTCCTAACACTTCGTAGATAACAATCGTCTCCGACTCAATGAGCATTCATCACATTTTTTGTCTACCAGCGCCATCTACCCTACTCGTCAATGAATCGGAAAGCGATCAATAATGACGTCACTTTTGCAGTTACATTTAAAATGGGTAAACCTTATTTCTAACCACAAAAAATGCATTTTCGTGTGTAATTTATTTTTCGGAGATACGGTTTAGTTTAGAAATATTTGAGATGTCATATCTATGATAAAACAATGGGACCAATCTAAATTGACGATCGTGAATGACTTTAGTGTCATTTTTAGAATATAGGTACAAGTTTGAAAAAAATATCCGGAGTTTGTACCTTTTTGCAGGAACAGCGGTTTCTTTTTAAATATGGTGTTTACGTTGTTTGTTATTTGTGTTGTGTATATACTGAACTAGCATTGTGCCAAATTATAACTGAATTCCCTACATTTTTTTTATTATTTAGGGCGATCTGGGCAATTCGAGAAACTCTTCAGCCTGAAACTTAACTCAGAGTTAGTAGCAAATACAAGGTTAAATTACTGGCCTAAGTATAAATAATAAGCAAACTTTAACTCGATAATTATGTACAGAAAAAAATATACTCCATGATTATTATGTAAGTACGAAAGACGAAAGTGATTAGTAGTAATAGACAAAGATTTATTTATTTATTTATTAAGTACACTAACAGTGCACTATTAATACATTATACATTGACAAAATTAAAGTACAATGTACTTGTTACAAATTATTATATCTAATGTACACACCAATTATAAGCATACATATCATTCAAAGAAAAATGTATAAAGGACAAAACGAAAAAAGAAAGATCTATTACTACTAATCACTTACGTCTTTTGTTACTGCTGCGCTCCTGTGGGTTGAAGCGTGATATTATGAAACCTATAGCCTTCCCCTAAAAACATACTGCATAACGCAAAACACGTCAATACAATTTTTAAAACGGACCGTGGTGTCTGATTTTCAAACAAATAAATAAACGCTTCAACTTTTTTTGACTGCCTCGTTGGTCTAGTGGTCGCAAACACGACTGCTGTGCATGAGGTCTTGGGTTCGATTCCCATGTCGGGCAAAGTGTTATTGGGTTTTTCTATCAGGAATTTCTTAGTAGCAGCCTCGGAGTCAGGATCTGTGCCCGGTTGATGGCAATAGGCTCGCCCCCTATTACATGAGACTAAAAACATAACTGGCAAAATGTGGGTGTACTAATGGGTACACCTCTGCCTAACCCTTCGGGTATTACAGGCGTTATGTTATGTTATGTTCTTCAGCTTTATAATATAATATAGAAAATAACATACAAGCTATCATTAACGATACAAAATCTCTAAATAATATTTAATTTTCTACGCACGATCAAATTTGCCGTCTGATGGGTAGGCAGAGGTAGGGTAGCAAAGGCGCCTGTGACAAAAACGTGCCGTTGAAATAGGTCGTAACATCTGACTCCCTTCCGGGACTAAATGGGCCGAGTCGGGAGCAAAAACTAGCTTGCGGTGAGGTCGGGCCGGAGGTCTTTACCGACCACGGTGGAAATGGTACTGTATTTGAAAAAAGACGTCGGAATAGATTAGTTTATGATCCAATGAGCTTTTGTTGTCATTACCTACTAAAATTCTTGGAGTTGTCCTGATTTTTGAATGAAAACTAATACATTGTTTATACTTGATATTAATACTACCAGCCTATTATTGTGTCACTGCAGGGCTAAGGCCTCTTCTCATGCAAAGAAGGCACGAGCATTAATCACCACGCTTGCTCGAAGCGGATTAACGATTTCAGACTTATATCCAATTTAAGTTCAGGTGTTCTTCTTGATGATTTCCTTCGCTGATGTCAGTCACATTGATACTTGTGGCTTCCTATTGCGTAAAAAAAAAAAACAGAATCACACCAGAAGTTTACAAGATTATCTCGTTCAAACAAAAAGAAACCACAAACAAACTCTTCAGCTATAGGTACCTACTAGTCCTTATAACATCAGCTATATGTCAGTAAAAGTCCCATCAAAATCGGTCCAACCGTTTAGGAGATTAGCTGAAATAAGCAGACAGGCAGATAGACAAAAGCTGTATATGGTAGGTAGTAGCGGTATATGTTTGTTATGTCAAAGTATGACATAACAAATATATACTTCGATTTTAATTACTTTTACAGATTTGCAGCAGAGTTTTCCTTTTAGGAACCTGTTTTTAATTAATTGGGTACCTACATTTACTGGTGTATCAAGCAAGCCAATAAGCTCCTATTCTTGTTGCTTTGCGATCTCTAAGCTACCTTAGCTGTCCAGCGAAGGTATTACAAAACTCGATGACCACCGTCTTACAAAATAAAACCTTACTTAATCCATAGTTCCTTTCTAATTTTTTTTATGAACTAACCTAATTGAAAGTCTGTATAAAAATCTAGTTAAAAATATTCTCAGTTTAAGAAGATCTTCTTCATGCCAACAGGTCTGGTCGTTAGATACTGATTGGCCAATAAACTCGACTTTAAGTTGGTACTTGGAAGGAACTCGTTAACATTTTTCTTTTGAACGTCCAATCCATGGAATTTATTCAGAGTGTTTTATTAGCATTGCAATTATCAAGACGGAAATACTACAGAAGATGCAACATTATCATATTACCTAGGTATATAAACGGGGTGTAAGAGGACACATCAAATAATATTTAACTGCACAAATCAAACAAAGTAACATTTTTTTTTAGGGGGTCAAAATCATCAAATGAGTCCTTCCGCTCTGACAGGGCGGATGGGATTGTCAGACTTTTACTGACTAAAAACCACCCTGTTCCTTCTGATGCCCTTTACGTTCCCGGGGCCACGGTATCTTGTTAAGACGTCTCGGAACCCCGGCAGGCATATGGCCCTGTTGGGGCCCCGTCCCTGTGCTGACAGCTCTTAGAGGCGCGCTTGAAACAGAATGCGCCGTCAGCCAGGGCCTGGTTCTTGATCGGACGGCGAGCTACCCATCACTCGCCTTCCGCAAGCCCGCGCCTACGGTGCCTGGATGTCGTCTCGCGACGAAACAAAGTAACATTAAGCAAATATTTAGGCTGGGGAATTTTGATTTTATTTTTTTATTTTATTTTTTGTTTTTTATTATTTTATGTAGTGAATAAAATATTTTTGAAAACTAGCTTTACAATATTGAACATTGTATTGTCACCAGAATATAAAGGGGTGTGAAAATTTTCAGCTTAATCGGATACCAACAGATGGTCAAAAAATGGTTTGCAAATTTTGATGGACAAATTACCTATATACATACATACGAACAGTGCAAGCTTAATAAAAGCTTGTATATCAATGCTTATGGTGGTGCGTAATGTACACGCACGCAAAACGCTGTGTTTACGAGTAAATGCAACGGTACCGAGGTCCTGTATTTAAAGTTTATTCTGAAAATACCAAACGTGCGTTCGTAAAAAAATGGAGTTGAACTTTCGACTTTTTTTAACACCCGTCATGAATAAAAAGCTATCAATTTTTACCAAAAAGGCGCTTTGCACACACAGCAACTGGCAACTAGCTGTTTACATACATTTCTATTGGACTGCGCACACAGAGCAACTCGAGTTTCGAGTTGCGGCAATCGTCAACAGTTTTCAGTTGCTGCAATCGATGACTAAGTTAGTTGCTAGTTGCCGCAACTAGCAACTTTTAAATATTGTACCGGTTTTTAAAGTTGCCGGTTTCGTCAACCGTCAATCGCAACGCTTTGGGCGATTTCACACCCTCCCTCCGTCTCCGTGTGCCCGGCAATGCCAGTGTCGCTACGGCAATGGCATACGGCAACTCGGCTATGAAAATTGCTCACAAATTGCCAAAAAGTTGCGGCAACCGGCAACGTTATAGCAACTTATACAGCAACTTATATAGCAACTTATATAGCAACTTTAACAGGAAACTTTTAAAGAGTAAAATTGCCAGTTGACTCAACTTAAGTTGCTCCGTGTGCAAAGGGCCTAAAACAAAATAATGAGACTCACCAACATGGCGTATCCTGGTGTGGAAACCCAGGTACTTAGGTACTTTACTGAATGTTCATTTCCGTATTCCTTTTTTTTTTGTTTAAGACAAGCCCATCACACTACACCCAATCACTACAACTTCTGAAAGCTAGAATCAACAGTGGCGACCACCAGAAAAGGTCCGAAGCAATGAAGCTTGACGAGTCCCGAAGAAACGATTCAACAGTCTTCGATCCTGCAACGAAATTAATCAGAAAAAAACTGCGGAGTAGTTACAAAAAATATAATTACCGCTCCTCCAAACATGTAGAAGACAGAACAGAACTAGGTCAATAGACACAAAGGTACGTTTAATTTTTAAACTAAACAATTTTTAAACATTTCATAATTATTATTAGTAGTAACTTATTTAATAACACATATTTTTCTTAGTTCTGTGTTCAAGATGTCGGTAGCAAATGTGTGACACCCAGAAATTTAAAATTGCACGCTACATTACATGCGGCCATGATTTATTATGGAGCGGCAAAAACTAACTAAATGAGGACGCTGCGGTTTCATCTCACACGTTCATGGATTAGCGTACAACTTATGGGGACTTTACCGACAGAGCGCTTCATACAAAATTAATCTAGTCTTATTTTGGCTAATAATTAATTCAACTTGGTCTAAGCTTGTGGCTAGTCGGTTTCAAGTCAAATAATTCAATATCTAAATTGTAATGTTTTTTATGTATCTTATCATTTTGAAAAAGGAGACTGTACCCAGTCCCCTTAAGGACAACGCTTTGATATTAAGAGATTGTAATACTGCAAAGAAAATGTAACATCTTATCAAAAACAAACAAAAAATACATAAATAAAGATTTCATATTTGATGGAATTATGGAGTGTTAATGATGTTTTGTTAGTACGAGAGCAAGACGAAGCTATACGTGACCAATATCCGCACTATCTCTATTCGCAAACTACGTATTATTCACTAGGTGTGCTGCATAGTGCTAAACACAGTTTCTAGGTATTGACTACGCACATCAGGTATTGCTCTAACCAAATTGAGGTAATTCACTTACCCAAATTACTCAGGTATGTCAATCATTTATGAACTAATTGGATTCTGCGATTGACGAATAATTACATCACCTGAAACCTACCTGAAACCACCTGTCAAGTCACCGACCCTATTTTGGTCTAATTATCTGATGCCATCTATTCAATTAACATTCAAGATAAGTAAGTGAAGTCCAACATCAATAAATCCGTATCATCAAAGTTACAACCCAGTGGTTCTTAACCTTTTAGGGTTGATGGACTATTTGTCAATTTTTTTACCTAGTAATGGACCACTAACTGCTTGGCGGTAGTTTGTATTATTTGTAAGGTTGTTCTATATTAACAAAACATGTATAAAATCATTTGAAACCAAGAGCTTTGTAATAACTTAAATAATATAGTAGATATTAACTAATATTAATTTCACATAAATTTTTGTTGTCAATGTTGAAAATCGAGAATAAGTAAGCAGTTCCGTGGTTCCTACGCGTCGTCGACTCGTTGGTATCTTATAATTATATGATGAATTGATGATGTCGCGGACCACTTTCGGTGCTTTCAGGAACCACTGGTTGAAAACCCCTGATATAAACAGATTGCTAGTGAATTTGAGAAAAAATAATACCAGACCTAACCACTGGCAGCTCCTGTAAAAAAAAATCAACTCGACGCTATCGCGAAAAAAAACCAGCCAGAATTTAGTTAGCAATATGTTACCGTCAGTTCATTGCCTTCGATAACATGTTAATAAAAACTTAAACCCGTCATTGTTATCGACGTAATTAAGATCATTTATATTGTTATCGCTTCATAAAATGGAATTGTGCAAAACTCGTTTGATTAAAACAAAAAGGGCCTTGACGTTTTTAAGACACTCACACTTTTTAATTTAAACAAATAAACAATGGTGCCGATTCCCTTGGTCACAAACTAAACTAAAATTAGACTATTTCCATCTTTTTCTATCCAATAAAACAAGAAAGAGACTAATGTAAATAAGACCTGTCAAATTTAGTCAATCTGACACATCCATACAGTTATAATTGACATCTTAAAACGTATGGATTAAAAATACGGAGAAGTTCAAGGCAAAACTAATTTGACATCGCTAACTTAGTTCTTACATGTCACCGTCCTTTCCTGTCGCTGTATGTTAGTAAGAGATGTCAATTCTCTAAATTTAGTCTAGTTTGTGAACAAGGGAATCGGCACCAATATGGTTCAAGTTAATTTAGCCTAGCTTCACAGTTGTAATCACAACATCTATTTGGAACGAGATATTCTAATCTAAAATACATACATAACTACAGATATTCTAATATCAAACAGTGTATTGTCAATCGATATAGCAATGAGCAGCTACGATTAATTAGTTTGCAATTGTACTATGCGAATAATACCTTTGACGTCTGGATGCGAAATGCGTTGCATGGGGTTGGCAGCTTGGAGTGGCAGACAACATAATTGCATATGTCGTCCAGATTAAATCAGTCTCAGGAAGCTGAGGTTCAACACAGTACCAATTTTCAGAATAATTACATTGTCTGACCCTTTACAGGACTTGACAAGACCTATTAATTTTAATCCGTGATGCTAGGCAACTGGATTTTTCCCAGTTCCTAACATCTCTTTGTGTCTATTGATCTATCTATGTCTTGTCTACTGTTTAATATAGAGGAAATTTGAAAATATACTTTTATTTTTTGTTTTTATATTTTTCTAATTTTTCTTTTTGACGGATCCGAGACTGATGAATCTTTTTCCGGGATATCTCGAGCAAAATCAGACACATTATAACAGATATACATATAATTTTTAATAAATGTATTGTTCTAATTAAAAGAAAGCCTTGTCGATGAAGAAGCTCAAAGTACAGCTGGTGAATCACTCTGAACCAGTTTCACATGAAAACCTATTCCTTTCGGAATATTCATCGTTTAAGAATTCCAAAACGCCGATGGCAAGAAATTTTTCCAGCACATCCGCCTATGTACTCATTCCATACATGTTTCATATACTTATATAAGACCAGTTGCTTTTCGCAGAACTCAAAAACAATGCCGAGAACCCGAAAACGAATCCCGTTATGCGGTTCTATTTTTGTCTTTATCGATTTAATGAAGGTGCATATAGCGGTGTCTCTGTCCCCCTTGAATGGAAGTCGCAGACAGCAGGACCAGTTTTTGCAACGAAGGCTCCTGTAGAAATCATCATGGAGTCACATTTTGCTATACGAAGGTATAATAGTTGTACGTGAATATATCGAATGGCTATCGGTTGGCTGTCTCTCGCCAGTTCAGCTTCTATGTACATTTAGAGCTCTACAGACCACTACAAAGCTTTGAATCAGGTTGTTAGCATCAGAATAATTGATGATAATAACGTTCGTTTAAATTAATTACAGATGAAGACACGGTTGCCGTGGTAGCCGAGCGCTTGACTGCTGCACTGCGTGACGCGAGTTCAGTTCCCACACGAAATAAATAAGTATTCGTATAACCTATAGATAGTTGTTCTAGGTGTATGTGAGTTTCACACCTACACTGCAGAAATAAATCCTAGCGTGGGGCAAAAAGGCAACAAAGAATAAAAAAAAAAGATTGTATCCTCCCTAAAAAAAATACTTATCTACTAAAAAATCTTTACCCTTCTTTTAGATATGAGCAACTCTTGCGAGTGTTACTTTAATATTAAGTTAGTGTTAGAAACAATTCAACACTGCTGGCTTACCAATACGTTCCATCCAAAACTCCGTCTTTATAAACTTCGAGCTCCACAAAACCACACACAACTCCAGCGCTTCAACACAACATTAAACATTGCGAAATGAACAGCATTCTACATTTGTTCCAGCTCTAAAATCCACATGCTATTTCTAACAGCTGTTAATGTGGCAGACGTGATTACAAGTAGTACTAGAAGCTACGAACTAATTGTTACGGCCCCATCAAGAATGAAGGGCTTAGTTTTATGCATGTACACATTTGCATAAAGCCGCAGGTGCGATGAGATGGGGTGTTGGACTTAATCCGAGTTGAAGCTAAAAAGTCAATCGTTACTGCAAACACTAAACGTTGCTTCAACATGATACATTGTTTGGGACACCCCTTATTTGAATTAGCTATCGATAAACTAAGCCCCGTATCTATAAATATATACATATAAATAAATAAAATTGAAGTGTCTGTTTGTAGATAATATTAAAGTAACAGTTTATTACTGAACATTTTTTTTATAAAAAATATGACCGCCTTCAAAAACTACAAAATAAAAAGATAACTTTAGCTTGAAAGTCGGCGGCTTTGGTTTTGTTTCTTGTTATGTAGGTATTGCCACCGACTTCCAAGCTAAAGTTATCTTTTTATTTTGTAGTTTTTGAAGGCGGTCATATTTTTTTGTAAAAATGCTTTTTATTTTTCACTTTTTAGTGCTTGTGTGTTAATGTTTGAAATCCTTACATAAAGCCCTTTCAAACAATACCTCACACGATATATTAAATTTTGGAAAGTGGTAAGAGGGGGGTTGACGTACCCCCTCCCCACTTCCTTCAGTCAGTCATCGACTACACGTATAAACAAAGCAATTTGTCTTGTTACGGCGGTTCTGCTGTGATTTTATAAGGAGTTCCGTTCCGTATCTCCAAAGTTCATCATCAGATCATGACAATATTCCTATGGGACCTATTCGGAACTATACTCTTTCAAACAAAAAAAGAATCATCCAAATCGATTCATAATTGGCGGAGTAATCGTAGAACAAACACACAAAAAAAAAAAAAAAAAAAAAAAAAAAAAAAAAAAAAAAAAAAAAAAAAACATACGCGTCGAATTGAGAACCTCCTCCTTTTTGAAGTCGGTTGAAAATACCAAAACAGTTCTTTTTTCGTTTTTGTCTGTTTTTTCCAGCTTATTATCTCCTAATCGGCTGAACCGATTTTGATGGGACTTTCACTGGCAAATAGTTCATGGTATAAGAAGTGCGTGACTTTTAATTTATAAAAATAATTAAAGCTACCTTCGCGCCATAAAAAACACTTTTGATATCCGACATTTACTCGGATGAAGACGCGGGCAAAAGCTAGTTTCCGATATGTACGTAACGCATGTATACAAATCTATACCTAATAATAATTGAGATAGAATAGATTATAGTATGTCAACTGTCGAATTCAAGCTAAGCGTTCATTGATTATCCTTCAGTGGTTTAGTTAGTTTCATAGTAAGTCCATATATTCAATACCACATGATTAAGTTTGACATGAGACAAAATACCGTTGTTGTTGTTATTGTTGGCTCTGGCATGTAGTCTGGGGTGATTATAAACAAAGCCTGTCATAATAACTATACTTTTATAATCAAACAAGCTTCTGCCTACGACTTCCTCCGCGTCAAAGTTGATAATATTAAATCCCACGAAACCGATCATTTATCTTCGTGTCAAATTTCATCCAGACATCATCCAGATTTCATCCATTCAGCCGTTTTGGCGTAATTGAGTAACAAATATTAATCGATAAAAACTTTGACATTTGTAATACAAGTAGTAGTACCTACATAACATCACGCCTGTAATCTGCGAAGGGTTAGGCAGAGGTGTACCCATTAGTGTACCCATGTAATAGGGGGCAAGTCTATTGCCATAATCCGGGCACAAAACCAGAATCTGAGGCTACTACTGAGAAATTTCTGATGGAAAAACCCAATGACACTTTGCCCGACCAGGGAATCGAACCCAAGACCTCATGCTCAGCAGTCGCGCTTTGCGACCACTAAACCAACGAGGCAGTCTGAGTCGAAGTAGTAGTATGATTATTTCAAGAACCCAATTCTAGCATGTTTATCGGGTGAGACGCATAACGTAGGGAGCGGAAAGTTACGTGTTCTTACCATCAAGTGATTAGTTTATCTGTACCATGCTTGATAAACCTTATGCAACGAACGAAACTAAACGAAGCTATTGAAACTATATACTACTAAGAGGCCATCGGCACACGGACATTTTATAATGCCATTTAGTTTTAGTTTCCCTTTTTTAATTCTGATTGTTTTTATTTTTATAGGTAATTAAGTCTGTAAATTTTTTTTTTTTTAGGTTGTAAAAAGCATCAAATGACTCCTTCCGCCCTGGGTGGGGCGGAAGGGACTGTCAGACTTTTACTGACTAAAAAACCACCCTGTTCCTTCGGTTACCCTTTACGTTCCGGGGCCACGGTATCCTGTTAAGACGTCCCGCAACCCCGGCAGGCGTTGGCCCCGTTTGGGGCCCCGTCCCTGTGCTGACAGCTCTTTGAGGCGCGCGCGAAAAGAACACGCCGTCGACCCGGGCTTGGTCCTTGATCGGACGGCGAGCTACCCATTACTCGCCGTCCGCAAGCCCGCGCCTACGGTGGCCAAAAAAAATAGAAGTCTTATCCTAGCAATCATTCTTGTACCGTGTTACGTAGTTGGTTAGGCAGTATGCATAGTTAAGGGGACTGTGACATTTTTTTTAAACACTGTATTTCTCGTTTGTGTTAATGAAGTAAGTGATAATACTAAAATGAAGAAACTGGTAGTCATTTTGAAAGGTTGTTGATCTCAATAGTTTATTAGGGTACCTACATTTTGTAGAAAATGTCCCTTATATACCAAATGTCATATTATTGCTGATATTTGGTATTTAAGGGACTTCTTATTATGTTTTACTAATCTGTAAAAATCATCCCACCCTTGCTAAGATACGGCTCACCTCAAACTCACTTCACATAAATTGATCACGGGATTTTTTTTACTGAATAAGACGACTGCAACTAATGTTTCTTGAACTTAATTCACTTCACACATATTTGCTAGTCCTTAAAGCGAACGTCTATGAAAGATTTTTCACAAACAAATGAGTTCAAATGAATTAACTAGATAAGAATAAAATTAAGAATTTTACATCTGAATGACTATAATTATGTTTGTAAAGTGAAAGAGGTGCTGAGCATTGATAAATGATATAATTCCCTAATAAGGACCTTTTAAACCCAACCCATGCTCGATCGAGCCTTCTCATATTATAAGGAAACAGTTTTACACGTAAAAAGATATTCTCCGTACTGATAAAAGTTGGAATTTTTAAAAGAGGCATCCGAAGGGACCACCCAACCGCCCCAGCTGCGGTTTATTTATTGTTTTAATTAAAACAGCATAACTCAGGACTGCGCGCGCGCCTCTCTGACAGCCAGTAACTCTAAAGGAAGCTTCTGGGCGATTCTTTGTGACAACCATACTGCGAACGTGGGGAATCTAGGATAGATTTTATAATTTATTACACGGAACTGTGGGTTTAGTTATTTTTCTGCTGTTCGATTGATTGACTCGGCTGCGGTCCAAGAAAAACATTATAATATCATTATAGGCTTCTACACATAGGTGCGTGACAGGCCTGTTGGTCTAGTGGTTAGTGGCCCTGACTGCTAAGCCGGAGGTCGTGGGTTCGATTCCCACCCAGGACAAACTTTGTTTGATGAGCATGATTGTTAGTTCTGTGTCTGGGTGTGATTTATCTATAATATGTATGTATTTATAAATTATATAAGTATGTATATCAGTGGTCTGGTTACCATAACACAAGCTCTGCTTAGCTTGGGATCAGATAGCCGTGTGTGAGTTGTCCCAAGATATTTATTTATTTTATAGTAGAATAATTTCTATGATAGCCCGCACCACCCCTCTCGCATGGACGACGTACGCAACCTAGGATATAAAGTGTATTCGATACGAGAAACTCATGTACCGCCGGTAACTTTAACTTCAACAGCCCCACTGTCTTGTTGAGCCTGGGGTCCTGGATTCGATTTGTAAGTCGGGCAAAAAGTGTTATTATGTTTTTTACATTAAGATTTTTTTGTAGCAGAGCGTAGTTTGAAAGTTGATGGTGTGTCACCCCCGTGCCTTGTGCCTGGTCTCTCCTCGGTTGTGTCGAACTGCCGTCCCATCGAACTATGAGAGCTAGAGAAGAAAGAGTGTACCTGTGTTTGCGCACACACTTGTGCACTATAGTATCTCTTGCGTACTTGGCTAGTCACTATTAAGTTAAGATTGGCCGCCATGACCAAAATTGGTCGAGAGAATATTACTCATAATACAAGATTTTACTTCGAAATTCTTCATAAAATGTATATGCAAGCTATGTAGATTGTAAACGAGAAAATACATTCTCTCTCTATAAATACCTGTTGTTCTAGTAAGTACAAGCGCAAAATTACTGATTAAGATAGATTGGGTTCGATTCCCAGGTCGAGCAGTGTTTTTCTATATGTCCATCAGCAAATTATCCGTAGCAACCCGGAGATTGGTTTTCTGTCCGGTTTATGGTAATAGGCCCACCCCTATTTCATGCTAATTTAACGTAACTGCAGTAATGAGATTGTACTATACACCCCTGCCTAACCCCTCAGTCGCAAGCCGTGATATTATATGTATGTATATGTCATCAAGTAGACATACTGCCGGCAGCGAAAATCAGTCACTTTTGTCGCTGACTGCCTCGTGCACTTCACCGTGCGTCGTTTGTTGCGTAAAACTGACGAGATTTTTCAGCAGTAGATGATAGAAAAAAACTATAAAGACAGAATGGAAGTTCTATTCTTTTTTAATATTTTTAAGTGACCTATTTCCTTTCTATGAAACTGCTCTATCAAAACGCTGGTTTTATATTGTATTTTATTTGAGACATACACATTTGTTTTACATAAATTGTTCTATGTTTATTGTTTATTATGCATTTTTAAACATTGCCGTTATCCATGAGATTTTAAAGATTGGTGATTGCCATTTTGATATTTTGTTCTAGATGAACGATGAAATAAAACAAAAAGTAAAGTTGAATAATTTTTTATTTAACAGATTTTTATAACTTTTCCATTTGGGAAACTTAAGAGGAAATGCGGGCTTGAAAATTAAGTATTAGAAGAAACTATCTTTGTCGCCCAGTGCGAAAAGGACAACTGTAGATCCGACTGAATATCCTAAGTAAAAAGTCATTAATTTGGGATTTGTTCCTCGCCTATTTTCTTTTCTAATATTGAACAATTTTAAAAGATATTCTATAAACGAAATGAGAAGGATATACTGTGCTCCTATGTTTTTCTTTTTTCATTAACAGTATACAAAATTTATACACTAGGCCTCTGTTCACAGTGGCAAATTTGAGCTTATTTTGTAGGTTCTAGTACTTATAAAAATAATGTTTCATTAAAAAGGAAAACATAAGGGCACAGTTGACACTTACATTAACTCTCAAGAGAGGGTTTGTACGGAGAAAAGACCACATTTCCTCTTAAAGTTGTTGGCGAACGTAGTCGAATAAATTGTAAATTATTATTTTTAATTTCACATTAATATTATAATTGTTACTACTTTCAACTATTACTCAAGAACAAAGACGATGATCATTGTTTTGGTCAGCTACAACATGTTTATGAATTATTTTAATAATGTACTTTAAATCTATATAAAAGGAACTAACAGTGCATTTTTATTTAACCGGAAAATTATTTAATGCTTAAAACTACTTAAAAGACAGTAGGAATATTAATGTAAAAAAAAAATTGAAACGAA
This sequence comes from Hoplodrina ambigua, assembly GCA_949774945.1. Taxonomy (NCBI): domain Eukaryota; kingdom Metazoa; phylum Arthropoda; class Insecta; order Lepidoptera; family Noctuidae; genus Hoplodrina; species Hoplodrina ambigua. Next base: position 6,954,159 of record OX458963.1, read on the forward strand.
ATATTAAACTGAAAATTAATGAAGAATTTAAATAATATTTTGCCGGCAAATTAATTTCTTTATGACTATACTAGCCTAAGTAATAATTATTAAAACTATGGAAAAAAATTCACAATTAGTTTACGTAACTAACTACTTACTATATCTTAATACTAAATTAAAAATCAATTTTAAATAAATAAATAATATATATTATTTTAAAGGTTCAAGGAACCGAATTACAGAACCGTAGTTTAAAAAAATAATAACAGAAAACTAACATCCGTAATTTTTAAACATAGTTAGTTTTCTAACATCTTATAATTAAGTACTTACTTATTTTTACATTTTTTTTTAATATTACAGTCAAAGTAATGATAATATGCGATTATTGATAAACACAGATCTACAACATACATGACGCAACGAACAAATCTTTTCTCATTAAAAGTCTTGGACACCAAAAAGGCAAAATGTTTGATAGTTATACGGTTTTACAGACCATAACAACATCATTATTCTTTTTATTTACAATGCTAATTTGAGGATAATAATTTATAAATATTTACATTTACAAAGTAAAGTAATCATTTAATATTTCAAATGTCTTAACGCAATTCAAAATACTCGTTTGGTATTCTATTACTTTGACACTATTGGTCACATTAATCAAATTAAAATTCAAAGCGAAGAGTAAATGCGAGTATCTAGGAATCTTTACCTATTTATTTATGTACATAAACGAGTGGAGTAGTTTTGCATCCACGTCAAATTCAAGGAGGTTTTTACGCTAGTGGTTTATAACATGAATCAATAATGAAATCAACAGCTTTTTTCATGTATTTTTTTTTCGAAGTTGAATTTCGAATTCGAACTACCCATCTTGCCGCTGGGTTTAAGCAGAGGGACGATAACCCGCACGTACACAATAATAAAGTCGCGCGTCACTGCTTACTGAATACGCAAAGAGGAGATTCTGTTTTATAAAAGAGGAGTATTTTAAAATACTGTCAAAAATAATCAACAAGTATTAAATTATTGACTAGGTGACGTGTAGTTTTATTTGTTTCTTTTACGACAACCACCTGAAATTTGACGAGTTTGCAAAATTGCACCTTGTATGCATGTATATTTTGACTCGAAGCCAATATGTCAACACACAGAAAAGTAGGGCATCTTTAATTCTCAATGCAATAAAGTTAGTGGAATGCAATGATTTCTTCTTACTTTATGGGAGAAGCAATAACATACCTACTCTGTCGGAGAAATGCAACGATGTGCGTTTAACCTCTGACTATTATAATTGTTCTGAACATAATATCAGTGACATTCGATGATTCGATAAAATTGCCCAGTTCATTTAGTAAAATATCAAAGAATTGACTTTACAACCACATACATAAAAAAGTATTTTTTAACAAAATTCGAATAATTATCTATCAATAAGATTATACCACATCACTTTTGGACCCCACATCATACAAAAAATCATATTATTATACATTCATTATCAATTTTCATTTGCTCTATGACGCTTTTGATAGAATTTTCTTCCGACTTGTCGTCGGGTTTCTCCACAGCCACGCTTCTTTCGTCGTTCGAACTCCTTGATGGAGTTCCTTCAACAGGCAGTTCAGATAGTGGCTCATTACGCTCTTGAGAAAATTGACTATCGAATGACCATAGACTTTGTTCAATTGGAAGGATTGGCGAGTTGGAATTAGAGGTTGGTTGAGATCGCGAGTCATCAGACAGTTGGAGATTTTCACCAGCAAAAGTTCGTGAAATCTCTGGAAAAATGGATTGTTGTGGTTGTGTCCCGTTAGGCTGTTGGAGACTTCCTTCATCTAATAGTCGTGGAGTTTGTGTATAAACGGACTGTTGAGTTTGTTCGTTATCAGCCACTTGGGGACGCTGACCATCAAATTGACGCGGATTTTGTTTTTCTTCAGAGTGTTGAAGAGGTTGTCTTTTTGATTGCGTTTGGGTAGAAAGGGAAAGTGGAGATTGTGCAGAATCAGGATCATGGGAAATTAGACCATCAAAAGAAATGTTCTGCGCAAAACTTGGCAGTTCACTTTGTTGTAAGTGAGTTTGTTCATTATGTACCTGTGGACTTTGTGCATCATTAAGATGTTGAATTTGTGCATTATCAGACTCTAGAAGAAAATTTTCAAAAGTTTGCTCATAAATAAGCTGGTCATAAGATTGGATGAAATCAGAGAGCGGGGTATATTCCCCGTAGTCTATCTCTGATTCACTCAAATCAAGCTTTGAGTATATTTTTAATAAATCAGGAAGAGGCGATGTTTGCTTTATTTCTGTCTGCTGAAGGATTTGTCTTTTAAATACCTGTAGGCTTTGTGCGAGAAGAGACTCTGGAGTTTGTACAAAACCAAGGTCTTGTGGAATTGGATTATCAAAAGGACGTGAACGTTGTGCATAAATGGGCTGTTGACCTTCTATATCCGCAGACTGTTGAGGAGCTTCACTATTAAATGGGCGAGGACTTTGTGTGCAAATAGGCTCAGAAATCGAATGTGGACCAATAGTCTCTTGTTGACTTTTCCCATTAGAAGGATGTTTTAATGTTTGCATAGGTAATGGGCATGGAATGGAGCCAGACATTGAGATAGCTTGTCTTTGAGAAATATTGTCTGTATAGTCATAAACAGGCTGTTCAGAAAATTCGTCAAAATTCCACAGTGGATTCATTTCTCCATCGTCTGTCTCTGATTGTAAATCTAGATCAGAATATATTTTTAATAAATCGGGTAGTGGCGATAACTGCCCTATTTCTGTCTCTTTCATAATTTGAGTATTATTACCCACTTGGTATTTTTGACCATCAAATAGCCATGGACTATTTTTATCGTCAGGCTGTGGATAAGGTTTTGTATTACAGAAGTATGGGTTATTTGAATTATGAGATTGTTGGGTTTGTGCAGAACTAAGCTCTTGAGGATATGGAACATCAAAATGTCGTGGATTTTGTGCATAAATGCTACGTTCACGTGCTATATTATCAAACTGTTGGGGAGCTTGTCTATTATACAGCCATGGATTTTGTTCATAAAAAGGCTCTGAAGTGGGATATTGATAAACATTCTCTTGCTGACTTTGCCCATATCCCATTGTTTGCATAGGAAATAGGGATGGTATGGGCCCAGTATGTAAGGAATCTTGTCTTTGTGAAAAATATTCATAAGTTTGCCCATATACGGGCTGTTCAGAAAATTGGCGGGGTGTGTCAGGCGGGGGCAGTATTTGCCCAAAATGTGGATGTGAAAATGTGGACTGCGGGAAATTTTGCCAATCTAATTGAGGCTGTCCGACTTCATGCTGTGGGTATCTTTGCCCTGAATTGGGCGGTGGTAATGTTTCGATGGAGTCAGACTGCAGTCTTGAATAAGATTGTTGATAACTTTGTGTATTAACGGGACGGTGGTTTATTTGCATATAATTCGCGGAAACTTGCCTGTAAGTAAAGGATTCAGAACTTTGGTCATACACAGACCGTTGGGTTAACAGGTTATCGATAGGATGTTGTAGACTCGATCCAAAACTATGCTGTGAAAATGGTGGTTCATTATTGGGTTGTTGAAATGTCTGCTCCAAAACTGGCCTTTCGAAACCTCGTCTGTGAACATTGAAATGATATATTTGTTGAGTGAGACTACCTGACACTGTCTGAGGCTGCCTATGAATATTTAGAGAATTGTGCTCAAAGACATGTCCTTGGAAGGTTGCTCCATAAACAGAATGCTCAATTAATTGTGTAAATTCATGCGAACGCACAGAATATTCATCATTCTGCCCAAATGACGTTCGCTGTGAATTTCTCCTATTGGTCCCTTGTCTATTTATTAACTGTTCTGAAGAAGACCCAGGAATAGGATGTATGAAACCATCTCTTATATTATGTTGTTGGGTTGCTGGCTGTTCCGACGCTTGAATTCCTAAAGGCCGTCTTAAATTAAATTGATGCACAGGTAGGCGATTATGTCTTTCACTATTATTTAAATAAAGTCTATTAAATAATACGTTATTTTGCTGATGTGGTATGTATAGAAGTTGGCAAACGCCACCGCAAGTTGCGGCTACGTGCACAACTTCTAGCAAGGTCTAGGACGCATATAAAGCGCCTAATGATCGCTAGGCGCAATCCATGGAGTTGGGGCTGGGGGGGCCTCCCATTACGCTGTAGGGTGGGCTGTGTGGCGGCAGAGATTGAATAGAGCCCATCGGACCATGGTACATATCGATGTCCAAAGCAGCTTCTGAGGGGCACTTGTCCGATAGCTTCCCCTCCTGCTTGGTTATCATTCGCCTCCATTTCGCTCGCGCGTTCTGGAACCACACCTGCGAACAACAAACATAACCGTTGGTGTATGCTATATACGACAACTAACGCAAGCGGGCGCAAAGCATCACAAAATAAATATTGCTAAGAAAAAAAAGAGCGCACTCTAAATTTTCCGGCGGCCCTGCCAGTCTGGCTTCCGCCAGACAACATTGCACGCGGAAGCTGGATTCCTGCCTGTCCTGTTTTTGTGGCACGTGATTGCGTTCTTGCCCGCCGTTGATAGTTCCGAAGTGCAGATTTTATCTGTAATTAGTGAGCTGGCCGGCCAATGCGTGACCGTCGCAAGCGCAACATTCCGAAACGTTGTTCCATGCGCTAAATGTGCTCATTGGGGAAAAACCGAATCACGGCTAAAATCGATCATTTATAAACCTAGAAGACGATTTGACCGACTTTATCCGTACTTGTATAACGTTCGCGTTGAAGATTCAGTGCGAACGGCGCAAGAGCGCGCGAATCTCACGACCAATCACGCGAGGCCGCGCCGTAGCCCCGCCCCCCGCGTCATGGCGGCCGCTGTTGCCTTACGCCAAATTTAGATGCCCGTTTCTTTCTCGGCCCTGAAGTGGCATTCGCCTGACGATTGTTCGGAAAAAGCGAAAAGTTCAATAACTTTGTAGGTAGCTACATGCCTACACCAGTGACATAATAGGTATGTAGCAAGCTGTATGTAAAATATAAGCATGATACCAGTATCATTGTGCAGATTGTGCTACAAGTAGGTAGGTACAGTAAACGAAAGGAAAAAAATGACTGTTAAGTTGTCAAAGCGTGAAAAAATATTTGTTTGGAACCTACCTGCTGGTTTTCAATTCATAGTTACGCTTAATTTTCTAAAGTTGGTACCTGACAATACCTACATCACTTATGTATACGAATATTGACTTATTGCGTCGTAATTTTTTATTCATTAGTATAGATACTTCCATTGAGATTAATACATCTTTTTAAAAGTTTAACCTACCTATATACAATTTATTAAGTAAGAACGAACTCCATATCATGAATATATCTAATGTCATGATTCTTACCATCTGGTACCATCCAACTAAATTATATGTTTTAAATGAATTCATTAATAATTTGGCGACAGAGCGGTAACCAAATCATGGGGATATTTTTGTTGCGTTAAAAATGTGTAATTTTTTTTTTGATTTATAGTTGCAAAAATATTTACTGTACCTCCCGGTGTTTGTATGTATCTATATGAATAAATTAATTATGTGAAACTAATCATCCTGTCCGCCCGCGTATACGTCTCTAGAAAATTGATATGGATTATATAAACTGGTGTATAATCAATTGAACCATTTCTCAATTCAATGCAATTTTATTAGGTGTGTTTTGTACCTTGCCTCACCTAGGCGTTTATATCTCGTATTTAAATTTAATTGTTATATTTTTATTAAATGATGAAATCTCATTGAAAATTTATCAAAATAACTTAAATAATCTTATTTTTCTTGCAACGAATCTTAGTGAATTTATTAATGTTTTTTTTTTAATGTAAAAAAATATATATACAATATACAATTATATATCGACTAATATTATTTAGTCGATAACTGTATGGTGGTTGAGTCCAACTCTAGTACCTATAAAGAATAACTGGAAAGCAGTAGAGGATTGATGACTGCGCACTGTCACAAAGAGATAAAGCCATCTAGGTGGTCTCGAGACAATATGCTCAGCTGAGAGAGACAATGTTGACGCTTGTATCAATGACAGCATCATCTGTTCTCGACTACTGGAAGTATATTTGTAATGGATTGTCAGTGTTTCTAGTTTATGACTTAGTTAACTGCATTGATTTTAATACAATATACTCGTATCTAGGTGTAATGATTGTGCCTTTTTGTTTTGGTTTGTCTAGGATTTTATTAATTATAACATAACATAACATCACGCCTGTAATCCCCGAAGGGTTAGGCAGAGGTGTACCTATTAGTACACCCACATTTCGCCAGTTATGTTTTTAGTCCTATGTATTATGGGGCAAGCCTATTGCCTATTAATTATTATTCTGTTATAAGTCAAAGTAAACTTTTCCCGCCGTCTGTACGTTGAGATCTTTTCAACTATGCATCGGATTGTAATGCATTTTACGGAGGAAGGTTTATTTCTCTACATTACACCCGTGATTAACCGAGGTGGGTCGCTAGTTGCAAATAAAATGAGTCAAAAAATATCGTTATTTTAGTTTTAGTATTTACATTCAGTTATTGTTAAACAATGCAAGTTATGCCAATTTGCTTTTTTATAAATTTATTATGTAAATTATGCCCAAATCATTAAAACTTCTTTTTCTTCAACAGTACTTACATAAGATGAGACAATGTATGCAGAAAAACAAACAATATGTTATTATTATGCAAAAATAACACAATAAGAGATAATACGAGAAGATAATAGACTAGTAACTCGTAGAAACGTAGTACAATCTCTATCACGTACGTACCGAGGCAAAGGCCAAAAACACGACAAGCTATTCTCGCTCACATTTCGAATAAATAAGCACTACCTCAGACACATCATTAGTTATACCGTCACGCACAACCGCCAACCGAAAATAACTTTTACCAGCCAAAACATACGACTCAATACGCTTTACCAATCGACGCTTTAAGACAATTGAAAATATTCATGCGAGTAATTTTTCAGCGGTCGAGTGTTAACGATATATTTTTTTTATTTTAACCACATATTTATTTCGTTTTTGAAATGACTGAATGATATATGTTTAATGAAAAATTGAATTGTCAGATTTTTTAGATATATTGATGTCAGGCGCGAGATTGAGTTGTATTTTGCATGAAATAAACCGATGTTGTTATAACTTGATAATTTACGAGAACGTGAATATTTTCTTAATTCAAATACAATATTTTGTGATGAGAAAAAATGCTGCAAGTTCTGTTTTAATCGATTGGAGGGCGGGAGTCGACTGGATATTATATATTCGACTTGATTCACACGATACCCAACCGAATACTGGAACTCTCGAAGAGCAGGTTAATAAAGTACCTCCAAATTAATATTCATAATTCAACGAATCGAGGAAAGCTTGCAAATTAATAGTAATAACTAATTATGTGCCAAAAATGTTTTATGTATTTGTGGGCTGAAAATCTAGCATTTTGATAAATATTATTATTTATTTCTCCCGGCTAATGTCCTGACGAATTGAAGTTTTCACCTTTTAATTTCTTAATCTGGCAACCCTAGAAGCAATGCCAACGAGTGGGACTTGAAAAAGCTTTGCTTCCCTAAGCTTCTTTGTTTTCTCTACAATCATCTAGAGGAAAGATTTTCAAGACTCTTATAAAAAAACTTCACAAAATAAACTTGTTTATTTCAAAACAATTTTTATTGAGAATTATATATCGATATTAGTGGGTATCTTACGTTTGTTCGTGACGATAGAAATTTTATAGCAAGCCGATATATTATTTCATCTGTTAATATCTTCACCCAGTGGGTAGAGAGCTCACTAACTAAAAGCTAGGGGATACAACAGTAGCACTATTTGTCATTGAGATACGATCTACCGTCTGTACGGTAGCTGACGCCAGACATTGACTGAATGATCTTGAACAGTATTAATATCTCCCGTTTGTATGGTGAGCCCATTTGTAAACCGTCTGAAGCTTGTGACGATAGTCAAATAACATCGGAACTGTATCAATTTCGATACCTCAAATGTTTGACCTTGAGATGGTTTCAAATTAGTTTCTTAACTTTTCAGACAAATAAAAACCAAATACGAAACTACGTTGGGCTAACTTTTAAATTACGGCACAGTTTTCTGCGAGTGAAAATAGTCGTGAATACAAACAACGTTTACTACAGGACCAACCCTGAAACATGAACATAAGTATAGTATGTATAGTATAATAAACATCTTTTCCATACATTTTGATCCAGTTGTAGTGCATTCTTGTAGGGAACAGTAGCATTTTTTTTTTCAGAATAAATATATTTTTGAGTCCCTACTTCCACGTCATTAAAGATGTCTAGTGAAAAGAGTTAAAGTACTTAAATAGGTACAAAATGTTATTTATACGTCCTCCTATGGCAGAAACAAGGATGCTTGCTTGTATTGCTTCTTTGATCAACATAAACATTGAAATTAATTGAAACTGTTTCAGCATACCTTAGGTTTGCTTAATCAAAATATTTATAAAATGTAAAACTAAGCTTGAGTTCACATGATGCTGCGATGTAAATCATATGGCAACAATCAACATTGTTAAAAAAAAGACCAGCCTAATATTGTCCCATTGGTGAAATTTCTTCTCACGATTATTCATACCACACTTGGTCTATACCATCTAAGTATCCACGCGACGGTTTTCCTTCACCCATGTCAGTGATGTCAAAAATAACCTTGGAAAATTACACATTGTTAGTTCAATTTTAAAAGCAAAGTGGTCGTTACACTTGTTATGTTGTATAATTTTATTTCTTCTACAAATGAGCAACTGTCGCAATAATCAGCACCCCACTCTATTGGTGTTCTGACGTCTCATTGTGCGTCACGGTCCATTACTCTAACCACTGCGCAATGACACCAGCGCCCGCAAATTGTCCCCTTGCACCCAGCTAGAACAAATGAGACTAATTTGAGCGTGTTAAGTATGGGTTTATACAACACCACGGTTGAGTGGACAACGAAATGTGCAACGTTAAGGATTGATATTACGATTTTGATGTTTATTTTTTTTTGTTTAGAATTTATGTCATTTAAAAAGAATAACGAAACTCAGATCGTTATTCAATTAAAGATATATTTTTAACAGTTTTTTCATAGATCTCAGCATATAATACTGAATATGTATGACACTGTTTGTCGGGCAACACACAGCTACACAGCAGTTGCTCAGTGTGAACCCAAACTTAACATGACTGATTACATGCATTACATGCCCCAACACTACGCAGGCAATTGAATGGCTGACGCAAATTAAGTCATTTTATCACATCATGGTATAATAGGACAAGAATATTAAATATGTTGTAATATTAATGTCCGCAATATGTTCTGTTTAGTCTATTATGCCAGATGTCGCGAATACTGTGCTGACGATAATTGTAAAGCGTTCGTGACAATTTTAATGGGTAACTGTAAGTGAGCACCAGCTGCTTATGGCCGCTTAGGCTATAAAAATAGCCTTAGGTATGTCAACTTGGTGTTTGTAAATACTGGTTGCTATTTTGACTCAATAGGCAGTGGGTTAGTTGAGCATAAACCGAGCAACGGGGAAAGTAAATACCAATGACACTGCGGTAGATAGTTTGAAGTAGATTGGCTCCGTTGAACGTAAATAAGATTCGACCAATATTTGTCTAGAATCTTATTACCATATTATGAACAAAAGTGTTAATTTCCAATTTATGAACCTATCTTCAATTAAGAAACGTGTAAAAGAAAACCCTAATAGCGATGCAAATAGCACTTATATTTAAAAACCATTAAAAGGTGTTAATTTAACATGAAAGGCCGTAATTAGAAAGAGTGCTCATTAAAGTACATACAATACAAAATTAAATATAAAACGTAGTACACTCAAATTGGTGGAAACGAATGTCGGCAAACATTTTAGTAATTATTTCAAATTAACCGTAGAAAATCAAAGATCTACCTACTTGTTTGCTTACACAAGCAATAATCATACATACCTATTTGTAAATTGACACCAAAAAATAATCTAAGTATACTTACTCTTGCCTTTTGGTAAATAAAATACCGCATAAGGACCTCCAATAAATGTCTGAATGATCAAAGCGAGCAGTGTTCCGCGTATGTAAATAAAAACTGTAGAAATGTGATTAATAGTCCCGTTTTCCTTAAATAAATAATATTTGAATAAATTAAGTAGGGAGAGGCACGTCCGCTCTGTGCGACTTCACGCGACCAAATGACAAATGGACGTCTTTTGAACGTACAGCGGAAATTATCTGCCCAACGGAGCGTCGCTGAGCGCGCCTGTACTAATTACTAGACTGTTTGATTTGATCTTATTTGTGTGAGGAATTTTTAACTTTAACGCTGTGTTATAAAGTTTAAAGTTGAATGTGGGAATTTGCTTATTATTGTCACAAAATGTACTTAGAAAGTAAAATTATACGCGGCCGAACGTCAAGGTGTGACCATCCGATACTAATTGCGAGGGTTGGGAGCCATCGCCTTTGCCCGGGATATTTGTGTGCCGTTAAGAGGCATCTTTATAGTGTTCGAAATCATGGCATGAAAACGTTTTAAAAATAGCACCGCGTAATTATTTTTTGGGAGATCGAGAAGAAGCAAGACTACCGTATATCACTAGATGTTTTGTATCATACGATTTATCTCTACAATGGTTTTGACTATAACATTTCTTTGGTATACAATTTAAAAATATTAGGAATCAGTATTAATTTCATGTAAGTTTTAGTGCAACAATATTACGATAAGGGAAAACGCAGACTGAAACGGTCGATTATTTGTTATTGAATAATACAAGTAGGTACGTATAAAAAAAAACTGTTGCATAAAACAGTTACTTACCTACTAGTAACGAGGAAGGAAAATATACCAATATTTATTTCATATTACATCCGGTTTGCAATTATTTAAGAACACCTCATTAAAAAGGAGTTAATTAGTTTACAACAAATTAAAAACATCACACTTAGGAACAATTGCACAGACACGCACAAAACCCGTTAAAAATAAAATTTACCAATAAGGTCTTATTGGAAACCGACTAATTAATCGAATGAGATAAATTTAATAGTCGATTAAACACAGTAGCTATGTGAATTGATCGCACAATAAAGAGAACAGGGAAAGGCACTTTTTCAGTCAACTAATTACGTCTGAGCTACTTGAACAGTTGAACTCGAGTCATTTTTCAGAATGAAAGAAGAAAAAAAAGAGAGTGGAGTGACAAATCACGTAATTGCGGACGCAAGGAGAGATATATGGCGTGGTTTGTTCTAAATGCGCCTGCGCCGCGGTTCGGGTGACAGTGCGTCTATATATTATGGGGGCGCCCGAGGCAATTAGACGTCGGGCAGCGCACCTGTTGTGAATGGCCATTAAAAAATATTTTTTTGAACTATGTTTAGGGAGTACTGAAAAGTGAAAACATTACAATTTTCTTTTTGACGTAATTAACGGTTAATCATTTAATTTTAATTCGTAACTTGTAACCAGTCTTTTCTTAAATGCTAAAATATGAATATTTGCAATTCCATTACAGAACTACAAAGAAGAACAAATTCTTATCCTTAAAAAAAAGGTAATTTAATCATTTATTTTTATTTTCATATTTGCATGCCACGATATGGCAAAATGTAAAGGATTGTTATTATAGTAACAACTAATTTTGTACCTACATTCTGAGCAAATAAGAATGTTTTTCTATTCCATCTTATTTTAATATGTCTAGAAAACTTTATCAATCATTAATTCATTGCCTTATGTTCATATTCCGTACTGTTACGTCCTAGTTCGTCTAGCGTTAGCTGTGCTTTCAGCATAAAGTGTATAAAGTAGACGCCATTCATAGAGACCTTTAAGAGACTACGTTTAAAACACCTTTTACTCTAGGCTGAGGCATCAAGTGCCCGGCAGCGTCGCGGCAAACGTGGCACGAACATTGAAAGCGAAAAAAGTGAGGGCGGCTCTCCAACCCGCTGCATCTCTCCTCCAAACGTGGACTCAAATGGCAGCCTTTGAGGTCTTTGCAAACTCTAATTGCACCACACACTCTTATAAGCACAGCAATAAGGTTCAAATTCGTCATCAAAAGCAATTAGTCTCGTAATTCTCGTAAATAACTTGAGAGGTGAGAGACATAAATCTTTTGGTTTCAGCCCCTCGTGTCGTGTTTTATTTAGGGATAGCTGAAAATGCTTAGCTTTTTATGCGGCGGTATTGCGGCATCGACAGCGGTTTTTATGGGTTTATTGGTGCCTATAATTCTTTGATTCCGTTTCTTGTGATTGAATTGAGTTGTAAAGACCTTTAGGGTACGTCTATTGAACAAGTGAGTGAATAAGTCTCTCGATATGACGGTATAATAAAACCAATGTGACCTAGTCTAGTAATTCAAATGGTTAATTAAAAGTTTTGAAACGAATTTCCGTCTCAATTCGTTTTGGAATTCGATGTTGTGTAGATAGAAATGGACAAGTAGCCTCAACAGTAATACTGAGTATGCATATTTGTAGGCCGAAAATTCTATGGAAATAACAGAAAAAGAAAATGATAGTGATAATATCAAGATTTAATAAAAAAGTAAAACAAAACAGTTGTCCGCAGCATCGTACAGCCAAAAGTGCGACGAGACGCACAAAACGAATAAGATATTATCTTCACAATATGGCGACGACCACGAGTCGAAAGCTTTTTGCCAAAGAAAAAATCTCGATCAATATTGGAGGGGAAAGGGGGGTCTTTCGCATAATTGGTTGACTGGATATATTTATGCTGCTGATATCGAAATCGGGTCGGCTACGATAAAGACAGGTTGCTGTATACAGGCTGCGAGTAACAAAAGATTTGGGAGCGCTTACAATTTTTATGGAGGTCCAAACAAGGGTCATTTAAATTACGTTTTAGTTGCACTTTGTTCGAACTCAGTGCAACTGATACAAATGTATACAAATCGTGCATTTGTCCTTATTAGTGACAATAGGAATGGTTGCTTTAACAAGAATAATCAAGTAAAAACTCCGACAGTTAATACTTAGATAAATGTCGTTTGAAGAATAGCGTAACATAACACCACGCCTGTAATAACCGAAGGGTTAGGCAGAGATATTAGGACACCCACATTTCGCCAATTATATTTAAGTTCTACGTTATAGGGGGCGAGCCTATTGCCATCCACCGGGCACAATACCAGACTCTGAAGGATAATTCAATTTAATTATTTTATGAAATGGCAAACTACAAAGGGACTGTGTTCAGATACCTACCCCTTTTTATGGCATGAGAGACTACTTCACAAGTGAATTTTCTTACGGATCCCATTTTTATAATAAAATATAAAAGCCTTATCATAGCCTCTTTTAAGCGAAAGAATTTTCGAATTCGTACCAGTAATTCCACCAAACTCTTTAGCTTTTTAATATTAAGTAGGTATAGATAATAATAATCATATTATTTTCGAAAGCTTCATTAAGTTTAAATTAATAACAGCCAAAACGCCGTATTGCTAGGACCAGACGAGTAGCTGCTACTAATTAGGGTGGCATTGCCATCCTGAAATCTAATCCATTTACAACAACATTTTTGTGAATGGATAAGAATAATTAATCAATTATGCATACGTTATTACGTACTCGTACAATAATAACGACACCTTAATTAGCTTGTTTTGATCAAATTAGTTCATGATTTAATTAATATCTAGTATTTAATTAGTAATTCAACACTAATTCAAGTTAATTTGTCGGACAGTACAACTAACCACGTCTCTACGGTGACCAGGCTGTAATCGTTTTGCTAACGTGTAAAAATTCCAAACTTCCAATCTGCCATTTAGTGTGAAAAGCTGTTTAAAGTTTGAATAGGTACCTATTAAAACTTTGAAGGCGGTTATCTTTTTTGTAAAAAAGATTTTTATTTGTCACTTTTTAGTGTTTGACGTAAATGTTTGAAATCATTACAAAAAGCCCTTTCAAACAATATCACACACGATATATTTCATATTGAAAAGTGGTAGGAGGTGGTTGACTTACCCCCGCCCCCTTTTCTATCAGTCAGTCATCGACTACACGTATAAACAAAGCAATTTTACTTGTTACGACAGTTCTGCTGTGATACTATGAGGAGTTCCGTTCTATGTCTCCGAAGTTCATCATCAGGTCATGACAATATTTCTATGGGACCAATAAGGAAGTAGATTCTTTTAAATAAAAAAAGAATCATCCAAATCAATTCATAATAGGCGAAGTAATCGGGTAACATATATACAAAAAAATAATGAAACATACCGCCGATTAAGAACCTCCTCCTTTTTTAAGTCGGGTGAAAACAAAAAATGTTTCAACTATTCGCATTTTACTTTAATTTTGGCTGTAATTTGTAATATAATTTTATGTGTTTGTCAGCTACCTTTATGGATCCACGTAATCCGAAATAAATGATTTTGATTTTTAATAAGTCTGAAATCTGGTTCTCTAATGCCTGACTGCCTCGTTGGTCTAGTGGTCGCAAGTGCAACTGCTGTGCATGAGGTCTTGGGTTCGATTCCCAGGTCGGGCAAAGTGTTATTGGGTTTTTCCATCAGGAATTTCTCTACTAATGGGTACACCTCTGCCTAACCCTTCGGGGATTACAGGCGTGATGTTATGTATGGTTCTCTAATCTAAATAAACACAGTGTTTGCAAGAAGATTTAATTTCAAAGTACAGAAATTCCCTTTCAGATATTCGAAATAACATTATGACGAGAAACTGTTTATTTTACACTACCATTTCTCTTTGACAAGAATTCACTTGAGCAGTTACACAAGTTATGTCTGCATAAAGGTAGCACAGAATATATGCTACGGTTCACGTGGCTGCAGGTTTGCAATTAGCTTAGTTTCAGAATAACTACGTATTTTCTTGTTACTGTCGTGTATTAATTTCAAGAAGAGGATATGCAGATAATATTCCTTTGAATAACAAAGGAAATTGTTGTCTCTTTTATGAAAAATGAAACTGTATCCAGAATTCATTACGGTTGGAATTATGTTTATTATTTTTATATCACTTTTTGTAATGTTTTGAATACTCAATTATTTTTTTATACTCACTGTCAGCTTTGAAGCTATCTTACATAAAATAAATAAATAATGACTAGTTTCTTATAAAACGTTTACGCTGACGCACTTCATAGAAATGTTGTGTAGAAATTCTACCCATTTTCTTTGTACAGAGATATGTCCATCTATTTTCTATTTTACTTATTTATTACAAAATGATTTTGTGGGTATATTGCTTCTGAGTTAAACTATTGCGACGTAATGTTTTTTGTTGATCCTAGATTATATTGCGATACCCAAATATCTAACAAAAACAGTAGCAGATAATACTGACGTAGTTTCTAAATAGTACTTATGAATTACGGCAACATAATAGACGACAAATTGCTTGGTGTAGCTCCAGTCATGCACAAATTATTGTCAAGCCTTAACGTAGACCGAAATTGTAAGGCCAAGCAAATGTTTGTCTAAAGGCGCTTTCACCGGGAGTATTTGCCTGTATTGTAACAGTGTAGTTTCGACCATTACATCAGTATGTAAGAAACACCAAGCATTCAGTGTCAAATTAAGAGTGGGAGGAATTACCTGAGATACAATTTGTAACATCAATGCACACCATCAATAATCGTGTCACAGATACTGAGTCAGTTTTGCAATGCTCAAAATCGAATCATGGATTTTAACATTACAGGCAAATGTTCTCGAAGAAGCGCCCTTAGCGTATCAACCAAACAATGATATCCGAGATTATTGGACCATTCTATTAGCTAGACTTTGGGCAAATATTGGCAGACTATTCCGGATATTGAGGGAATAGTTCTTACTTTACATGGAAGGTTTGTATGGACTAGTCAGCTGTTGCAGGTGTCAGAATTCTGTAAGGACTAATAATTGTTTAACTATGTATTTGAAATAAGGAGTACCTACATAAGTATAACTGTTATGATTTGATTTCAGACTGTGGGAGTAGAATCTCTACGATCGTCTACGACTGATGATTGGGCCACGTTAGCGGAGGCTGATACGTATATTATGCTTTAAGATTTAGTCTTTATATACCTGCTAAAATAATCATCATCTTTAGTACTAAAATAGGTAAATTTTATAATGAGACCCAAACAATTTATTTTTAGATAGATATATAGGTACTGGATTTTTCAATCAGGAATTTTCAGTAGCAGCCTCGGAGTCACGATTTGTGCCCTTTACCTGGGACTTAAACATAACTGGCGAAATGTGAATGTACTAATGGGTATATCTCTGCCTAACCTTTCGGGGCTTACAGGCGTGATGTGTACTTATGTGACATGGTTGACCTAAATGGCACCGATCCTTTACTATGTTATGTTTGTGACCGGATGCCGTCAGTTAAACTAATAATCTCATAGCTGCTACGGAAAATGTAATTTTAGAAACCAGATTTTCCGATGAACCTCGTATCACATTCTTTTTTTCTTCTAGTTTCCTTTTTTCCTATGCGTACGTAGTAACCCAGTGGCCAAGCGGTGTACCATTTTTAGACCTCGATTCAGAAGTGCCTAAAAGGTGTCATTATTTAATTAGAATTAAATGATTTGAGTTTACATTTAAAGAACTTATTATTAGAAAACGAATCCAAATAAGGAGACTACAATGATGTTTTCTCGTCTTGTACCCAAACAAAAAACTGAACCAATTCGGATCTCAATTGTTAGCTTATGACGTCACAAACGCAAACGCACGTGTTACTCAAGAAATTTTTCAAGTTACTTGAGTAATTAGGAGAACAAAGGGTAGCGCTCTGCCGAGCCCTACATTAAAGTGCCGCTTATAGCAAACAAATTAAATGCAATATACAGTGTTAAATGCGAAGACGAACCGAAGTGTGTGCTTCTACTTATAATCATAGTTCAAAGGCGGCAGGCACCAAGTTTTTGTGTACTTTAAACAATGTGAATAAAGAACTTCGTTCGCTCTCTTAGTTCCAACAAACTATTGCTACCACGTACGAGTATTTTCCTCGCTGCAGCTTAAATAAATATTGTCTACGTGTATTTATTTTGTGCCTACTATCTCATTCATGCACTCAATAGTTGCAGCTTTTATCTGAATTGCAATTCCACTCTGAAAGTAGAGGTAATTATTTCGTATGAGGTAAGGAGGAGGGGAGGGGGGGGAGGAGTGAGGTTGATAAATATTATAGAAAATTAAGTGGTGGAACAATACAGGATGATTATGTTTGGGAAGCAGATAATTACGTGGTTGTCTACTGGTCTACTCACGGTCTACTATAGACCATAGTTGTCTAGAAGAGGCTAGATAACACCACCAATCGATTGACGTAGTTTTTTATGACCTGTCAAAACGCGATTGTCCCATAGATTTCGTATGGCAAAAGACAGCCCAGCTGTGACCTTGTTTGTAGCAACCCAATTGACTAACATATTATTGATTTTAAAGAAATTAAAAATCAAATCCTACAGATATGTAATTGTAAATTAATCGGATTTTCAGGACTAAAATAAAGTGTTTCTATAAAGAAATTATATCTTGGAATAATTGGTTAATGGTGTGAATAACCTAATTATCAACATACCTACTAGTTTTAAAATCTGCTAAATAAGAACTCCTACGTATTAACGACCTACATGCCAAATTTCAGCTTCATAGGTCAAATACTTTTAGTGATTTCATGTTCAGTCAGTGAGTGAATGTGTGAGTGAGTGAACTTTTCGCTTTTTATAAGTACCTGTATGTTTTTTCGACTGGAGCGTAAACCGCAAAAGTTTGGAGTTCGGTTTCACGAAATTCCAGGCTTGTCGGCGAACACTGATTATGGCAGTCAATAATAACGCCACAATTACCACGGCGAGAAGTGCAATTTTGCGTTTGCAACACGCAATTTCTGTGAAACGAATCATGTTGACATCCTTGTATGTCTGTATGACATGACTGAGGTAGATCCTGGGCATCTTATTTCGAATATTTTTTCCTATACTTACTTACCTACCTACCTATTTCCTTGTTCTGGCGAGGAAGACATTTTTCAGTGGAAGAAAATTATTTTAATTACATTACCTGGCTTCAACTGTAAAAAAACAACACGTTAATTAGAAAATATTGCTAAGTACCGACTTATTTTAAATTTATAACGTTCCTTTTATCAGTTTATAAATTAAAACAACTCGGTAATACCACTCGTCAGCCGTCAAAACGAGTGATGATAAAAAAAAACGGATGATGAAAAGGAATAAATAAAAATCAACTTTATAAAACATTCGCAACGTAAAATGTTGATAAGTCGATACTGTGCAAAGCGACGCGGTATCGAGACTACATTAAATTCGCATTAGCTTTCAACTACCTACCGGTTTGTTAAAGACTTATTTTATGCGTTTGACACACTTGAGTTCTGGTTTGAGTCACTCCGCTGTATTGTAACTCACATACCTACTAGCACTACTGCCGCATGCACGTAACTTGTAACGTGTCAATTTGACATTTAACGAAGATAAAATCATTTTTGTGTGTCAATTAAACTTTGGAAAATGGCGTTTTCTGACCGTCAATGGATTTAAAAGCGTTTTAAATGGACTTTAAAATATTTTTCGAAACCGTTCCGACTAAATAAAAGCATTAAAACTTACGATTTTCATAATGTTCTGCCATACATAGATATAGCGTTTAATTTCATTAAAATATGTTGATTAATCCCAAAGTCGTAATGTTATTCACGCCTATAGGTCTCGTCCGTCGGATTTTAGTGAAGTTTAAGTACTTAATTTTAATAAACGAACGATTAAAGTTTAACATTTGAGACTAATGGCAACTTTACACTGCTTTTAAACATTGATTGATAATAATAATATTCAAAAAGGTTTTTTTTATATCTTCACCTCATTTTAATAATTATAATTTTATTTGTTTATTTCCAAACTAACCGTTAAACTGTTTTTTAATACAAAATTCTATTATTTAGGATTGCATTTTTTAATGTTTTGCTAGTGTTTTTCGTAATAAAAAACTAAAAATATTATTTTAAAAAATTAAGAAAAATACAAGGCTTTAACGGACCGGTGTAATTTGCATAGATTTGAAAAAAAGTTACATCCGATATCGAAACGGTAATAAGTGTAGAATAGAACATTCTGAGGCACGTATCTTATCAGTAATATTGGTTGTAATCATAGTCGAACATATTCTAACGTCTTGATCAGTATGCTAATGAAGCGGCTACCTACGCGTGAAATAACACCTCTTGTTGTGTAGGTACCGAATATAAAATCAATAATATATTATTCGAAACTATCGATTTCACATCGGATGCTGATTTTCTTCGATTTAGTTTTTTATATCTTGTCTACTTAGCCAGAAGCTTAGTATCTGTTTGTTTATGTATGAATTAGTTTCTTTATTTATTCAGTGTTTTTTTTTTGTTGGTAATTAAAACCATGTTGACAGCTCAATTGTCCCAAACGGCATAAACTAAAATCTTTTTGAATAGAAAAAACCAATTGAATACACATGTTATATCATCATTAAAAAAGCCAGTACTGTCGACAAAGCAGTTTGGAATATAAAAATAGAAAGAAGTATATTACCTGCAGGACTCTTTTGGGTAATCCGGTTTTCTGGCTAAGTTGCTTCAGATCCTTAGCGTCGGGGTTGTGATTGACCGAAAAATATGACTTCATAGTTCGGAGTTGATGGTGTTTGAAGCTTGTTCTCATGCGCTTGGTGCGCGACGATGAGCCCAGCCCGGCTCCGCCGCGGAATCCCATCTCCAAGTACTCAGGGTTCATATCTGATTGGGCAACGACAGTTACACTGCTAAATGCTGTTTTTCTGTACCAACATTATTTTTAAAAGAAATTAAGGGAACCAAAATTGAAGGGAAAGGAAAATTCTCTTCGAAAATAAGTTTTATTTTCTAGTCATTGAGTTGAAACAAGAAAAAAACTTATTTATCGATAGTTAAAATAACCGTTACTGTAAATTTCAAACAGAGAACCGTTACATTGAACAAGGATAATGTTAGTACACCAAAAAAGTTAGCATTAGCAGAATCACAACAATTATAACAAATTAAATGATCAAACCACACTAAAGTCGCAATCGCATCGCAAAATTCGCATAAACAAAATTGCACCTACCTACGGCAAAAAAACTCGATCGACTACTATCAATTTACCAAATTATCGTAATTTGTTTTATATCTGCACATTGCATGATAATGCCAATATTTACATGTTTTTATTTAATTATGTTAATTGTTATTGTCTGCATTACGGTCGTAAACGGCTATAAAGATAATAAAAATAATAATGTATGTAAAAATAAAATTATATAAAATGTATACGTTTCGTAGAGGTATTTTAAGAGACTTAACGCGTTTAAGGATAGGATCCTTGTTAAGTGAACACGCCTAGCGACAGATATGTGACATCCTGGATGCTTGAATAAGTAAGTACTACCTATGTCATGCCGTGAAGGCAGAAAAAATATACATAACTATGTCTGTCTGTCTGTTACACGTTCAAGACCAAATCACTGACCCGATTTTGTTAAAATTTTGTACGAGATAAGTTTGAGCCCTAAAAAAATTATAGGCTATTTTTTATTTTACGACTTCGTCTGCATCCGCGATAACCGAAATTTACGCGAACGAAGTCGTGAGCAAAAGCTAGTTAGTAATATTTAATAAATGTGAGTCTTTCAAGCAAACATTAAGTTCCCAAATATTTGTTTTGAAAATTACTCGTTTTTTATATTTATGTACTATTATAAATAACAAACGCGTTTACGTCATATAATTATTGGAGGCGGAATTATAAATAACTTTTATTTTCAATTTTAGCTCCAAAAATAACGTAGCGCACCAGTATAAAATTAGGCTGGTTAATAAGTAATTCATTTATAATATCTGAATTCCATGCCTACACTAATAACGATTGACACAAAAGTGTATTGGCAGTTCCCAGAAGGTAGATTTTAAAATAACGCGTATAATAGGTGAGCGGGGAAATAGAATGAAACATTGCGTTGAAAACATTCCGATTCCAGTGGCGGCAAATATCAAACAGTGAACGTAAAAAGCAAAGAATCGCCAATCATTAGCGTATCGTACGCTAGACTACCATGTTGTTTCAAAAAAACTCGGGACGATCCTAATTTGCAAAATAAAGCCGAAAAAAACACGGTTGTATCTGAACAGCTTTTGACTTCGCCTTGTTAGGGATGATTTCAGTGATTCTGGCTTACTTTTTATTTAATGATCCGAAAAGCTCATGTTTCTTTTCAATTTCAACAAATAAGAGCTTCAACTTTCAAGTCCATATTTTTCGAAATTAATGAACTGATTTTAATGAAACTTCCTACATATAAGCAGGATACATAGACCTAAATAGTTGGATGAAAATATTTTAAAAACGTTTTATTTAAAATAAGATGATCCGTGTTTCTCTGGAAAACTTAAATTCGGCCGGCTTTAGTTACTGTATAACACAATTATTAGAAAATGTTCTCAACTTACTTTTGAGACCTTTGTATCCTGCTTATGCGTAGGAAGTTTCATTAAAATCAGTTCATTAATTTCGAAAAATAAGGACTTGAAAGTTGGTATAAAAACAACTAGATTCAATTCCTTTTTTCTTTTTGTTTAAGACGTTCAAAAGTGCCTTAAAATGGCCTATTGGAAATAAATGATTTGACTTTGACTTTGAATTTGAAAATGCCGTACGTCGTAAACGCTTTTAAGTCAACATTACAAAATCCGTGCGTAGATATAAATTGAAATCGAAAACCACGAATACGCACAATTCATAATACGAAAGCGAAAATTCAAATCAGGAACAAACTTCAAAAAAGTTCAGAATTTGAATTCGCGCGTTCTTGCAAGTCCACCTTCAAAACGGGTCCGTTTAAAATCCGCACGCATGGCAGGCCTACGGTCATAAAT
Source organism: Hoplodrina ambigua (assembly GCA_949774945.1). Classification (NCBI taxonomy): domain Eukaryota; kingdom Metazoa; phylum Arthropoda; class Insecta; order Lepidoptera; family Noctuidae; genus Hoplodrina; species Hoplodrina ambigua. The sequence goes on from OX458963.1 coordinate 6,976,183, forward strand.
CGATCGTAACACGCACGCCGCATTGTTTTCCGTTACAATACGAACCGTGACGTCCCCGTGACGGAGTCGGCACGGTGCCGCGACTTCGTTTTAACGACCGATAAATGCTGCTAATAAATAAACCGAAACTTACTGCGATGTTTACAGAAACGCTTTGAGATTTGCGGTTAAGGGTATCGGACAGCGGCTGCGAACCAGTATAAGCCAGACTATCGGGAATTTGATATTGCATTTCGAATAATGGTAGCGGCATGCGGTATTTCGACAAATCAGTCTGTACCTACTGATTGAAATTGAATAATTGAAGTGTAAGCTAACGACATTTTGTTAGCTTTCGAATATTCTAATCCGAGTAGCATTACAGAATATATTATTTGCCAATGTATTTCAGCACCGTGGATTGATACAATTTGTTTTTCGTGAAGTTTGATACCGAAGTGACAAGTGACAATTAGTCAAGAATTTCTGATAACACTGTGAAGAGCGAATGGATAACAAAGTTTGCAGTGTTTGAATGAACTGGGGAATTCAATGGGCAATCTAACCAAATGAGTAAAAATACCCAAAAAGGAATGATAAGATTAATCTTTATTATTTTGTTACAATCTAGGAGAAATATTGTTATGCGATTTAGACATAAATAATTATCCAAAAAAAAAAATCGATATTAATTTGATAAATGAGTTTCATGAAAATTTTATTGGTACTCATTTATTTAAGAATATTGCTATCTTATACAAACTTACCTATCACAATTTATTTTCTGTAGCTTGTAAGTAAGTACTTGCGTATCTACCTACTTTTAAACTAAGTTAACCCTCATAATTTCCCTGTCTGATTCGAAAGTATCTACTTCGCCAAGAGCCTATCTATCTACATTATATACTTTTGCACAAAAGACAAAAAATAATTTCTTCTTAAAAAAAAAATTCAACAAAACATATATTTGAGATACAAGCAATAATAATGTCTATAAACAACAATAATTGACAATGAAAAAAGACTACGAGTCAATAATTCAATTAGGTACCTGCTGGACTATAATATAGGGAAGCAATCTCAGTTATGATGAAGTATTAAGTCCGCGTAATTGAGAGTAATGAAGTACACGTACACTCACTGCACCGCTCCGAGGCGATCAAAGGGGGCAAGGGGTGCTTTAATTTGGTTTGATTACAAAACGATCTTTTTTATTTCCGTTAGGTCAATAATTGGTAACAAGTTAAAGTGAAGAACGTTGTTTTTAATAACGCTCGCTCTGGACATAAGCGTTATTTTTTCAAATAGAAGCGCCACTGTATTTGTGTAACGCGATTAGTCGTTTATTTGTCATAATTGTACTCCTAATATTAAGTCCTATCAATAGAATTATGTCAGTTGTGGGTTTGACATAATTGTAAAATCTGACATTGGTGCCGATTCTCTTGTTCACAAACTAGACTAAATCTAAAGCATTAACATCTCTTACTAACATACAGCGAAAGGAAAGGACGGTGACATTAAGGAACTAAGTTAGCGAAGTCAAATTAGTTTTGCCATGAACTTTTCCGTATTTTTAATCCATGCGTTTTAAGATGTCAACTATAATTGTATGGATGTGTCAGATTTACTAAATTGGACAGCTTATTTACATTAGTCTCTTTCTTGTTTTATTGGACAGAAAAAGATGGAAATAGTCTAATTTTAGTTTAGTTTGTGACCAAGAGAATCGGTACCATTATGTTATATCAGTAAAATGGTGTCGTACAACTGGCAACGTTATTACATTTATTAACAACCTGGCAGTGAACTCGGTCGCGAAAACATTGCTTCCAACCGTTATTTACATTCAAGCACCAAATTACATTCAAACTTTAGTACCTATTCCACATTCAAAATTGACAATTTATTTATTTGTTTTTTAAAACCACAAGTGTGCGCTCCGAAGTCCGAACAATTAGCGTGTAAGTAATTATACGGGGGCCCGATGGCGCTATATAATGACCGCGACCGATACGTAAAACGAACCGCGTTTTCGAACGCACCACGGAGAATGTTCGATTTCTTAAAATGCAAACTGTTATGGCCGAAGTCAAAATATAATCTCCTTCGATGTCCGAATAAAGTTATGTTTTTACGGAGACTTAAAGGTAGAAAATATTTAATTTTCCGCCTGATTCCTAAAATTAACAATCATTTATACACATAATTATGGTAATTGATATCTTTTACAGTCTTCAGCAAAGCTCAAACGAAAAATAAAAGCTTTTAAAAAAGGAGAGTACCCAAAAAGTTCATTGCATGATTATAATGTCGAAATGTTCTTCAGCTAAATCATGGAACCAATACGTAATCGACATTATGACTGAATTTAAACTTCTGCTTGCCTTATAGCACGTAAGAAGCGCGAACATAAAAACACACAATTCACACTGATCGTGCGATGCGCAGCGTTGACGCCCGTCTTGTGTTTGTTCGACATGATTTACTCCGCAACCACTGATAACTGCCACCAATCACTAAAGACCTCTCAAAAACTATGTCAACACCCGTCTTTACAATAAATATGGGTTAATAAGGGACGCAAGGAAGGTCAAAGTAAGTTGGTTGGTACAATACAGCCTGAGGCGTTCGTGCTCCAAGTTGATGATACGGTCTCCGCAAACAGAAAGTGAGACATGCGATTTTTTTACGTCTTCAGATGTTAGGGAAACGGCATTATAATTTATGAACAAAAATGTATGCGTAGACTTGGGATCGAGCTATATAAAGCGCAGGCTCCGCCGAATTGGTATGAAATCTAAATGGTAACCAGGATAAAGGATCTTCACTGTAAAACTATTGATGGCGTTAAGACAATAACATTATTTCTTCCAATCACATCGTAGTGTATTCTAGAGTAAATAAAGTTGTTCAATAGAAAAAGAGTCGGCATCTCACAAAGCTCAGTGGAGTGGAGGCTTAGCTTGATCATGAAGTCCAACTTATCGGGTTAACAATTGTCCACCGTAATGACAGGATCTTAACGCGTCAACCACCAGCGTCATAATATCCACAGTAGTGTAATACTTAGGTGTAGAATTGTGTATAATTGCATCCAAAACGACCCAATTAGAAGAAATCCAAATTAATAGAACAAACTACATGTGAAATAAAAATAAATTCACCGAAACTGCAATAACTTTAGCGAAAACACAAAAAAAAATCACGCACGATTTAAAACAATAACGAACTCGACACATAAATCTAACCAATCACAAAACGAATCTAGTGATGTACCATCTGACACGTCAGCTATCGATAAACATCGACACAAAACGTCGCGTCTTAAAAGAAGACGTTATTAATAGATTGAGACACAAAATTGTGAAGATAACGCTTGAGCCCAAAAAAAAAACAAAAAAAAACACCGGGTGGGTTATAAAAAGAATTGTGATATCATAAATCGTACGTACCATTCATGTTTTTAAGGCCGAAAAGAAAAAAAAAGAGATTTCCTTAACGATAACACTTCGTCCGGTGGCCACATTTTTTTTGTAATAGCAAAAACGAAACGCCGAAGTGGTTGACCGCGGTAATAATGGTAATAGGTATGTTTCTTTATGACAGAACCATTGTTTTTATTAATTTAACTCTGTAGTTATGAAATTGAATAATAAGTTGTAGATTTTAATAGTCATTATTATTTTTATCATTTACATGTATGGTTACTGCTGGCTTCCAGTAGTGTGTTTTAATATTGAAATCGGAACTGCTTCGGGAGCTGAATTCCCAGAGTTAGGTAATCTTTGGATCGTATTTGCATTTTTCTGCATCTACTTATCATTTGATTTCCTGAATCAAGAACTGGTTTGTGAGTTTAACATACAGTGAGAGATGGACGTTGTTTTGGCAAACATTTAATACCTATTACATAATAATAATTGTTTAATACTAGACTAAATTAAGATAAATATAACAATTAAAATCTTAATTTGCTAATTACTGTTTTTTGACCGTCAATTTAAATAAACAAACACAATAAATGGTACAGTTTCAATAAAATATTTATATGAAGATCAAAACCGGAAATTTTGTTTTGGTCAAAGATTTGTACCTACGTTTAAAAACTATATACCTACAAGAGGTAATCAGAACGGATACATCCCATATACCGATGACATGCTAACAAGCAAAAATGCAGTAAAAATCCTTCAATAACTGCAACATATAATATAGCAAAAATAATAAAGCCTTCCATACATGACTGACCTTAAAACCTTTAAAGCTGGCTCTACATCGTGAAAGCCTATACAGAGATAGGAATCTTGTTCACTTAAATATTTTTTCGAGTCGTCGACGTGATTAAAAATGTAAAATTATTAAATTCGTCGGCATTATGTGTCGTATCGCATAACATAGCGACGGGGGGTGCTACCGGGGACACTATATCATGCAACAGAGCAAGTCTCAGGTTATTAGTACTTAAAACGTTGGAGTTATATCGAAACGATAGATATCAAACGTACATTGATACCACGACGAAATATCAAAATGTTTATGAGTTAGTGACGAGCGCGTTTTATAAAAACGTAGTTTTGTTGTTTTTTTTTTGGCTATTTGCTTATTATATCTTTAAATTTTCACATAATTTTATGTAATGTATGTATTTATGCGAAGCTGAAATTAATAGCCAACCAAGTTAAATATTATCTTAAAATATGCTTTTGGTTTTTGTTTTTATTGAGATGTTGTAAATTTTCTGTATCTGCCTAGTTAATAAAAATAACTTAAAACTGACATAAAACATTGTCGAAATTACAAAGATGAAAAAAGGCACATATTAATTTTTTTAGTATAAAAACAAAGAATGGCTAATTTGTAAATCATTAATAATTTTATGACTTAATTTTATCGTGAAGTTTTATACATCACACTAATAAAATTTCATCGACAAAAAATCATCGCTTCACTATGAACATGGCACCCTACGGGCTAAACAAAAATTTTATGAGCACATTGCTTTTAATGTATCCACGAATGTATTTTTATATGTTGGCATAAATTAAGGAAATAAAATTGTTTTAATAAAATGAAAATAGAAAAAAATATAAGTTAGTGACCGCGACGTGGTAAAACAAAAAAAAATATCCGCGTTCCGTTTTTTTTTCTATAAAACAATAAAATAAGGCAAACATTATGAATGAGCTAACAAATACTCGCCGTACGTTTACCTAATGTGCTTTTTTTGGCTAATAAATAGCTTGGTTATTTAATTATGGACAATTTAGTGGCAGCTTTGAGTTCTGTGAGTTATAAGTACGTAAGTAGAAGATATTTTGGAGATGCCTAACCGGTGATTTTTAGCCTTCAATATTTTTTACAGTTCACGCTCGCTTTCTTTACTAGGTGAATGGAGTGAGGATAATTAGTGAATGAGTTGAAATAATTGAATGAAATAATTCGAGTTAGACGCTGAATTATCATCATTGTGAATGACTAAAAAAATGGTTGCGATTGGTTTAATAACCCGAGTAACAGGTTCTTTTTTGTGAGTTAATTAAATAGTGGACTTACTTAACCTGATCTAAAATCTGCGTCCCTTTGTGACGAATGACATACAATTTATAGCTCGTACACATATTATACTAACGTACCAGTAACACTTACCTAATAAACCGTAACTAATAAAGTTCCTATATCTACCATTCATCAAAAGATCAAAACAATCGGTTTCCACAATAGGAGCCACTCAATAAAAATACTTAATAACTCCCATTCAAGTTGAAAATAAAATAAAACCCGTCTTCCAACATCTTAGTTTTATACCGAAAATTTCTTAATTCGTCCCTTAGTCCCGGCAATAAATTACCGGTTCAATAATGTTGGTCTTGCCACCGATACAGATGTCCCGGGACAGATAGCGGCGAAACAAAATGTACATGGATATCACATTAGGCCAGTGACGTATACATCATGATGAAAGGTGGTTTTAACCTCTCTATATTCAAGTTTGGTATTGGAGGTAGCTCCGAGCATTCATACTAATGTTTCAAAACCTTTTTGTCTCTGTTTGAATGATATTTGGTTAAAATTTATACAGTACAATTTGAGTAATCTTATGTTAATGCTAATTAATATGATGTTTATGATACATGATATGTGTTACTGAATTGTGAATTTTCAGGACGTTAACCGCTGCCTATAAATATCACAATAATTCAACTGATGAAGAATATGAATATTGCTAGAGTATCAAAGTATGTCAAACATGAACAATTCTGTACCTACTCTATTGAAACCATAAAGATAAAAAAGTAAAATACGAACCAAGCCACGTTACAGTAACCGTTAAATCAAAATGAAATATATTTATATTTACCTTAATCGATTATAGTATACAAATAAATATAAGAATATCGTTATAACCGATTATAATCGGTTAAAACCGAATTATAATATAATATTATATTTGCATTTTGAATCACATTTAACATGCCTTTTGCATCCAGCCAAGAAATTGAAATAGGCGAATGGCTTTAAACACAATATTAGCGTGAAGATTTTGAATAAACTTCGAACGTTCCGAATGTAAATATAAATTGTAATAAAACATAATAATGTTTAAACAATATAAATTTTGCTCTGAACAATAAAATTGGATTCATGCTGATCTGGAATTGAAAGAAAAACATAGTTTAATGGGACTTTCGTAGGACATAAGGCTTGCAGCCTGTCTCACCCTGAGAAACATGATATTTAAATAAATACATTATAGTTGCGCTCTACTGAAAACTGTAAAAATACAATAGCCATTTTGAAAGTTTTGTTTGCGTACAACAATAACATAAAAGCGTTACAATTTATACAAAAAGCGTTCAACCTAACCGCGAAGTTTTGTGTTAAAAGATTGCAATAATAAATCTTAATTGAGTGAAATGCGCAGGCGCAGCATCGGACTTACGAGACGTGCTGCCGACTATAATGACAGTTATGCTTATATACCAGAACATACCACGTGCCTATTATAAAGGCTGTTAAGCGCATTCATTGTTTATTTAAATGTGTAATAAAAAATGATTATGCGCTTTAAAGACTGACTGGTTGCAATACATTTTTTATACATTCAAAGATATACATTTCAGATATTGTAACACTTAAGGCTTTGCAAAACCATACATTCTATATGTCACCATAATATTTGATAAAGTGCATTATAATTTGATAGCAAAACATAACGGCTTTCTCTGTACCTATATTGATGATTTTTTTTTTTTTTGAGGTTGATTTTTTAAGTTTTTTTTACTATACATGAGCTGTTATACAGTTTACTATAATTTTTAAGTCGAGTTGACTTTTTGAATTAGTAATACGACTATCCTTTAGTATTTGGATTAAGTTTCGTGCAACAAACACAAAAAGGATCAACTATTGGTATAAATAAATACTTCAAATATTCCTTCTAATATAGAATCGATTGAATTAACGTTACTCCGCGCGCTCGTGAACTCTAAAGCTCGGAACATGTAGCTGAACAAATGCACATAAAACGAATACTTTCACTATCTTCAGAAGATCTTATTTCAAGTTAGTTTACCACATGTTAGTGTAAAACTCAAAAGGGCGCTTTTATTTGAATAGTTAGTTACAGCGCAAAAAATTAAAATCGATTCCTTCATTTTTGCTAACACAATACAACTATCTGAGTCTGGTCATCCATCAAGACATACATAAGTATTTCTAACATAGCGTAGATAGGTACAGAAGCCTTAACAATCGGCAAACAACTTTTCCTTTTCTAAAATTGAATCCACCAAACAAACGATCTCAAACTGTCTTTTGTCACGATTAAAAAAAAATGAAGTCACCTCCAAAAGCCGTTTTGTTTCGAAAAATAAAAAATGTAAAAAGAATTTGAACCAACTACCGGCGGTGCTGGAACGCGCCCACCCTATCAACGATCGTGGACGCTACTCGAAATGTCCGACACTTAAAAAAATAAAATAAGAAATGTCACATTTTTTGGCGGGAAATAAATCACGGAAGGGACGCTATACAAAATTTATGGCGGTATAACACAGTGCACTCGGTAGAAAAGTTAAGACAAAAGACGAAAAAGGTGTACGTCTTTGATTTAAATGCGTGGGTTCCGCGGGTTACTAAAAGAAGTATTTCTAGGAACCTTTTAAGAGCTTTAATCATTTCCATGAAGAAATGACTAAAGCTATATTAAGCATTTAACTCTATTTTGTAATACTATTCTGCAATAGATATTAAATTTTCCTGGGCAATATTTCTGTGATTACATATAATCTTATACTGACACTGAAGCTTTATGTAATGGGATGCACTCCCAAAAATTAAAATCATCACAATTGGGAATCATTTTATTAAAAAAATAAAAAATCTTGAATTCTCAAATTTTCTGACATGACAGTTTTTCAAAGTAAGCCTTAATCTAACCACACTTGTAAACTTTTTGATGCCACGGAACCCTGAAAAGGTGACACCACATGAAGCCAAGCAGATGGGTCCTTATTACTTCGCTCCCGTTACTGTAGTAGGAAACGTATGTTTTTTTTCACCGGTCGCCCGTTAACGCTTTATTTATCGTCACTACTCTCAGATATTTAGGGAAGGTAACCGTAATTATATGACATATTTATCTACGAAGTCCGTTTTTGGTAGTTGTTAAATAAATTGCTTTATATTTATCTGTTTGTGAGGTGGCGGCTGGTTTGCTGGCTAGGAAAAACCTGATGTCATTATTGAAACAAGTTTATTTAAAATTTACGTTTTTTTTTTTGGAAAATATGTTTCACACAGATTTTACCGTGAGCTAATGAGGTGACTTGAGATTTTTAGTCGCTACAATGACAACTTATTTATTTATACCTCAGAGTTACTTAAACTTAATTTACTCAAACATTTTCTTCATTTCGTATTCATCCATTTATTTTCTTTGAAGTTTTACTGTACTTGACTAAGACATGAGTGCCTGCCGACGGATTGGCTAACGCAATCGACTGCGCACTCAGGATGCGCACTGAGCCCTTCTTACTTTGTAAAACCCTTTCGTAATGATAGATCAATAAATCTAAAGTTAAATATCATGGTTGACGTGTGTGATTGGTTGACTAAACTCCTGAAATCGATTAACTAGTAAAGTTACTCTAGAAGTTAATGTGCGATTCATGCATAGTAGTAGCTATTTGTCATTCTTGTGGACTTCGCTTAAAAGAACTTCTGAATTTTTAACAGCACTGAGAGTCTCGGTTGTGACTAACGTGTTTCATATACCCTGTGTATACAGATAGGGTGAATCATTTCAATACAATGGTAAATACCGGCTGCAACTGAATATTTTACTGAGCAGAAAATCAAGCAGGAACCCAGAAGCTCTACAGTTCTTTTTTTGTATTAATACGCTTTCGAATAAAATAATTTTAATAAAGCATTTTATAAAAGAGTCTATCGACTATAATATGGGATTTTTTGTGTGTATTTTCAGCTCATTGTTCGAAGTAAAAATAAAAATGAAAACAGCACTTTAGCTACCTTCGTACGTATTTAATTTATCAGGCCGATTGGGCTTATTCAATGTTTAGGTACATATTTATCGAAAATTGTTAATTACCTAGAAAACTAAATTTTTTTTGTGCAAAAAATATCCCATTCCCATGTCTTATCGTAGGATAAAACCGATCGATGCATTAGATGCATATAGGAATCGGGGGTTAGAAACAAATTCTACCAAGGCCTCTTCGCGTTTCTTACGGGTGTTCGCTTAGATCTTTGATACTCTGCGTGGGTGTGTCATGTTTGGTCGCCTCCTTCGGTGTCAATACGGTGGAGCCACCGACGGTTATAATACGCGGTGAATATATTACTTACAGCAAAATTTAATTTATTACTTTCAGGGAAAGTGTTTAAGGAAACGGTCTTGTGAGGAAGGAAAATGAGGAAACATGCAGAAAGAAATATGAAAATATTTTATTTCATAGTAACTAAATAATGTACCTTATTGAGCAATTACAAGTAGTTTACACTTGATCTACCATTAATACAACACCTGCCAGGATTGCGGGACGTCTTAACAGAATACCGTGGCCCAGGAACGTAAATGGTAACAGAAGGAATCGGGTGGTTTTTTAGTCAGTAAAAAAAAACTACCATATACGAAAAACATACCAATCGTAGGTACTGGTATTCCCAGAGATTAGCGCGTTTAAACAAACTAATAAACAAAAAAACTATTCAAGTTAATATATTAGTATAAATAAATGGCGTCAAATCTTATCAAATAATGATTAACGTCTAGAAATATAAATGAGTTTATAGACATGAACCAGCCACTACAGATTCTAAAAAAACATTAACATACGGTCATTGACCTAATTTTTTTACAGTCTTGTCCTTCAAGAACGTACGGAGTTTGACCTATAAGACACAAACATGTAATTAATAATTATTAATAACCCCAGACCCGGATAAAAAAGCTGATTTTGTAAACAAATCATAATTGAGAGCTTACTTATAGCGCTCAATCAATCTGCCTAGCCTTTTCTCGACTATGTTGGGGTCGGCTTTCAGTCTACCCGGATGAGCGCGATTGCCTATGAGACCTCCACAACCAGTAACTAGGTAATACGATACCCCTTGGTAAGACTGGTTGTCCGGAATTTCAGGCTTCTTTCTCAAAAGGATATTCATAGTCAAAGTCATGAAAACTTTGAGTTGAATCGTAGGACTTTAATTCTTTAGAATACTGCCTACATACAGCATAATTTGGTTAAAAGAAATCAAAGACAAAATTCTATTGTGACTGAAATTCCAAAACTGTAAGCCAAAACTTGCGTAAACGTTTGCGCCAACATTGGTTGACTACGCCAACATACCAACATCATTTGCCGTCACGTCGTAGTACGTGCCTGCCTAGTCTATGCCCCTATTCTCGTTCGGTCTGGGTGCCTTGCGAGCTACGATCGGATAAGACTCGCCCTCGCCGAGAAGCTGCGGCGATCGAACGATAGTGTTTTAGAATTGTTTATAGTAAACGTCTTATGTTTTTGGAATATGTAACGATGAAATTTTAATTGGTTTGCTGTCGATGCGTCAAAGTATGAATGGTGGAATATGGCCATTGATAGTTTTTTGATTTCGAATCTTTTGACCAATAGGGAATTTGCATGTTATTCAAATAAAAGCAATTTTTTTATCTTTATTATTTTAGAACAAAATTGTGCCTTAATATTTTAATTAAAATTTATTTTTAAGTCGAATTTAATTTTTTTATAGTACGATATGGCCGAAGGAATTTTTATATTTGAAATTCAACCCTATTGGTCAAAGCGGATAATGACAGCAAATGTCAATATCCCCGAATGCTTTAACGTGATCTCTCCATTTGTTTGTTTATTGTCATACACTACGACGTCACACTAAGCGTGCCAAAATGCCGTTTAAAGTGCTCGATTCGATAGGCTATTTTAATATTTTTTTTAGACTTCATTTACTTTTTGGTGTCAAATATTTTTGTACTATTACACTATAGTGATGTTAATTATCAAATAACAATTTTAAAACAAAACATGCATATTCCACATCTGGAAGTGCGCTAAATGTTACAGCATTCCACTCGTGGCGATTTTCCGAATAGTAAAACATTCATTGCAAAATTCCACGACATGCAAGTGGAGTTAAAAGCTTTTGAAATACTATCCGTTGCGTTTTGTTTTCATTTTTGCCTCTGGTATTGCAATAGGCAGTGATGACCACTACAATCAGGTGAGCGACGGCTTGTTTGCCATTCAACAATTTGTATCGCCCATCATGATTTTTAGTTTTTTTTTTTTTGTATTTTTCAAGTATCTGTGCAACAAACTAAATAAATGTTAGTTAATCCTAGGTACTAATATTAATAAAATGTGAAAGTTTGTGAAGATGTTTAGATGTTTGTTACTCAATCATGCGTAAACCGCTAAACAGATTTGGATGAAAATTGGCACATACAGAGACCATTTCCTGGATAACACATGGGATACTTTTATCCCGGTAATTTGTTCTCTAGTTCGACTTACATTACGGAAAATTATTTTTTTATGCGGGCGAAGCTGCAGGTTTTAATGATTCTGAGTGATATTTTGTTTTACTGGGGTCAACAAGATACGGTTTGTTTTTAAGAAAAGTTATTGTTTAGTCTATATTCTTTCTTCAAATGGCCCTAGCATTTTAGAAACAAACTTTCCTAGTCATATCTAAATAAATAAGTATCCTTTTACAAAAGCTTGATCATTGAACTGTTCTTATTCTGTCTTTCGAATACACCTACAGAAAGCATAGAATGCGATGTTTCTACAATGCAGCAAAAAGCATTTTTTAATATAGTATTTATTAATTTGATATATTTTTTTTACTGCACGCTCATGTAACTTTATATCTCAGTAGCACGTACTAGTGGACAGAAGGCCAATCGTAATCGTTCCTGACAGTGACTCCTTTATTTACTCAGTCTTCATTGAATAAGTGACTTCATTTTTTTGTATGTTTAGTAGCATGCTCGCAAACACAGTTTTAACGATTTTTAGCCAAAATTCATTTTGCTTTACAAATCCGACTTTTTACGTCAAAAATATTTTCTAATTTAATACAAAATATGCTCCAAATAAAATATCGTCATCCTATTTTTCCGTGAAAGTAAAATAAAATGTGATTTCGAATGGATTTACACTCCACTGCCACTGCTACACGAACGTTTTTCGTTATAAAAACGGGAAATTCTATTTAAAATAAATATGAAACTAACTATTTTACAAATTAGATTGATATTCAAACACGACATGCAAAAGGCGCACGAAACTGCAAATACAACTGCAAATGTTTTCCGTATTTTTTTGGTTCCGTATTTGAGTTCAACGCAAGCCATGCCAATAAAATCTCGTCTGTAAACAGCACTCTGTTTCATACGTGGTGGTATACTAGCGAAGGCTCACGTGCCACAGCGTGGGACTCCGCCTTTCACCACCTTACGCAAACCTACGTTCCCATATAATTGATACCGTCGCCCGACAACTTTAGAACTGGTTGTAAAAAACCCCACCGACTCTGGAAAATGACCGGACGCAGCAAAAAGAGGCTTTACTAAAGTCGGACACCATAACTATTTAAAATATCCAATACAGTGTCATATAATTTATTGTTGTCTCCGTACGGCAGCATTGTAAGCGGTAATCGCTTAATCTTGAGTGGACAGGTGCCGACTAGCTCCTATTAGGCAAATTGTGTACCTTATACGTAGGGAGAAAATTGAAAAACGTATATTAAAAGTCGAGATCGTGCGGCTTTTTTCGAGACAACTTTTTTTGAGCTTCGGCACTCCGGTTGGGCGATGTTCAACATTGGTATTTTGCACATGTTCAATGTTATTTTAAAAGGCAATGAATTATGCTACTGCCAATTATTTTCTTTTAAGTAGGTCATCAGCCAATTACGGTCGTTCCAGAGCAACGTTCTTAAGTAGGTAGGTACTTGTTTTTAAAACAGTGGTGTGTATTGTTTTCAGTAGATGTAATTCAATGGTATATATTCGGTTGGTGTGTCTTATTAATAATGGATATGTACATTGAATTATGTTACTAATTGAATATGGTAGCATCGTTTGACTTCTCTTTTTTGTTGTAATGCCATATAAATAAATAGTAGATAGCATTAAGCGTATAAACATTTTAGGTACCTACTGGTTATACAAACTTTGCTTAGATGCCCTGATATAGTTCATGATTATAGGACTGAGCATATATACTTTGTTTATTCTTGTTTTTTTTTACAGATCGTTCATAAAACTGTGTCGACCACATCTAGTAAGGCGCGTAAAATTTTAAAATAATTTTCTGCTGAACACATTTTTAAGCGTGCTTGCATAAGCAGGAAATTTTCGCGCCTCGAATATCATATCAATTGAACAATATTATTAATTTGCTCAAAATTCACAACGAAAACCGAGTTGCACAATAAAAGGGCACAAACAATTAACATGAGAATTTGACTCGGCCCTCTAGTCAAATTGTAACAATATGACACCACAGCATTACCATAATAATATAAGCAACAAATTCATAACAAAAAATTATAAGCCCACCCCCATCCGACATAAGATTAATGTGTGTACATAAAACGGGAATCGAACCTCGTATTTCGGTGTACTGTTTCTTGGGGTGACACCCTTCGATAGATATACCTCAGTAAAAAAAGTTAATTACCCTACCGTGTTACGAGTAAAAGTTATACTCTTTTTAAAAAACGGTCTTTAAGAAAGAAAGAAAATAAGTTTTTTGACCTTACACAGACTGGGGTAAAACATTGTAGAGCAAAAATGCAATAGTTAACAAAACACCGATCATCGTGATGGCTTAGGCGCTTTGCACATAGAGCAACTATTGCAGCAACTGGCAACAGGCAACCAGCTGGCAACTCACAGTTTACATACTCGTATTATTTCAATTGGACTACGCACACATAGCAACTCAAGTTTCGAGTTCCAGTGATCGTCAACAGTTTTCAGTTGCTGCAATCGATGACTAAGTTAGTTCCTAATTGCCGCAAGTAGCAACTGTTAAATATTATACCGTTAACGCTGATCGCTGCGTAGATTGAGCAACTCAGCTATGAAAGTTGCTTACAGATAGCCATAAAGTTGCGGCAACTGTAAATTTTATAGCAACGATCAACTTTTACAGAAAACTTTTAAAGTGTTGATAGTTGCCTCAACTTAAGTTGCTCCATGTGCAAAGCGCCTAAATCGACTCCAATAAAAAAGTACGTTTACAAAGTTAATCATTGACCTAGCCATCATAACTTTAACAAAAAGAAATTAGATACATAATATAATGTACACTGAATTTCCCACATAGTTCATAAGTGAACAATGCACCAAAAACTTTGCTTTCTTCTGCATGACAATGGTACTGTAACCAGGTTATTTAGATGCATGTTACACATTCGAGGTTTATATAGTACGATCACGCGAACGCGCTTGTTTTCCTACAATAGGTGAGAAAAAGTTACCTACAAAGTCGCCACTAACTGGCTGGGCGCCGAGTTATTTTTTTCCGGACTATCGCAAAAAGTATGAAAATTGTCTGTCTATGTTTAGATGTCTATATTTATTATGACTAGAGGACCTAGTGATTGCGCTGTTTAATAGTACCAGCTTTTTCCCGCAACTTGGTCTGCGTAAATGTTGGTGCCCCGTTTCAGTCCGCTAATAAAAGATTTTTCAAAATTCAATCCAATTTTGAAAAATCTTCTATAAGCGGACGTCTACTAATTATAAACTACCTACCTACCAAATTTCATTTTCAGAAGTCAAGCAGTTTTTAAGAAAAGTGAGAAATATTATAGATTGTTGTAAAGTTGTTGTTTAGATAAGGTTTTTAGAGGTTTTGATTGTTAAATATTTAACCACCACCGATGCAAAAACGACGGGGTGTTACGCTTGACGTGTGTCTGTCTGTGGCGTCGTAGCTCCCGACCGGATGAACCGATTTTGTTTTTTTTTTGTTTGAAAGGTGAATTAGTTGCAATTGGACATTGGCTATCTTGGATCGATTTTTATCAAACATTGCTATACCAACTAGGTTTAATGAAAATCGTTCAAAAATGGCCGTTGTCGGGAGCATTTTAATATATATATTTTTTAAGCACGGTAGTGGTAATAAGAGGCTTTTTACTTTACATACATCCAGCTTTTTATAAGCAACGTAAAAGATTTTTTAGCTGCATGAAATACGTCATGCCTTTTCCCAAAACAAATATGTCCATGAGTTTACAAGTGCCTCTCTCTCTAAGTTCTTGAACGTAGACAGTACTAGTACAAATACGAGGATCGCTCGGTTCATTGAAATTGCGAGAGTATGATGAACTTAAAGCACGCAAACTGCCCGAACGCACGTGAGAAACTGGTTCCAACGCTATTTTAGACCATTAGGCGAGATTTAAGAATACCAACAAACAAAATTGGCATACATTTCAATGCGTCGGGATCGCTTTGTTTTTGAAACGTGGATTTTGACGGATTTCTCTTTTTTATTTGAAATTTGTTTTTCGATGTTCCTAATAACCCTATTCCGCAGTTATTAGAAACGAACCAACCCAGGTCCTCTTCCATTTTTGTAATTAATTGTGCATTAATTAAAATGAGAATAGAAAAACCAAATAAATATGTTTAATAATATATAATTATTCGATAGTAATTTATTTTGAATATTTAACACTAATTAGTTTTAATTATATTCTAAGCATAAGTTTTAACATGTTTTAACGTACATTGACCTGTTTTTACTGGACAGTAAGCTGTCGTATAGTGGTATACTGGATAGTAAATAAGCTAAATGCAATACATCTACACTTATTATTTATTTAATTTAATTTAATAATATTATAAAGAGAAAAAAAAATTTGTTTGTTTGTAATGGATAAATTCTAAAACTACTGGACCGATTTCAAATATTCTTTCACCATTAGAAAGCTACATTATCTGCGAGTAACATACCTAGGATATATTTTGTAGCATACTTGACTTCCACGCGGACGAAGTGGCGGGCAGAAGTTAGTTAGTCATAATTAGTTTTATTATCGAACGATTGTGGGTTGAGTTGGAAGAACTAAGAAGAATTAAGCTTACTAGGTATAGCGGGTAGGTACATACTCAATTATACGCTTTTTAACGACGCGAAGTCAATTATTAAAAAGTAAAGTTATAAATCATCATTAGCTTTTATTCATCTTATCAAATGATTGAAATACAACAATACTCAATCAATCCGTCAGAAGTCAGAATAAAACATAATTATTATTTTATAAATCAAAAAGGTACCTAATAGTAAGCAGTCAAGTTAAAAACGACTTTATTATTGATCACTTTAAATGCATGTTTCTGTAGCTATTTGTAGCTTCTTCTCTATATAATCCACTTGCCAAAAATAGAGTCTAATTGCCCTATGGTGGTCATACTACAGATGTAGGAGCCTATAGTTGTAGGCAACAACGTAACTAGAGTCAGCAAAAGAGATAGGTATCCAGGGTCGTCATATATAGTTGAAGTTTACTTACAAACCTATCTCTTTGGTTGACTGTACATAGCCCGTTGGTTAAAGTTGGTTTAGTTATGGAGTACACAGAAAAGACCACTATTTAAGTTTAAAGTTATATTAAAATATTGTTGACAAGTTGAAATAGTAGTGATTTTTTTCTCTCGACAAAGCAGTGTTTGATTTCACAGTTTTTTTGTAACTCGATGTGCATTGCTAAAAAACATTATAATTGTAACATAATATTTGTGACGCGTGACACCCAATTAGGCTGCTGCGTTCACAAAGTAAATTTACGGTTGATGAGACCGTATCTACACTAATATTAATAAGAGGAAAGATTTTATTGTTTGTTCGTATGCATTGAATAGGCTCCGAAACTACTGAACCGATTTGGAAAATTCTTTCACTGTTGGGAAGCTACACTATCCCCCGGTGACATAGGCTATTTTCTATTTTATAAAAATAGGGATCAGAGAGAGAGAAATATCACGCGAACGAAGTCGGGGGAAGAGAGCTTTTAAATACACCGACGATGGTGTTTAATTCAGAAAAGATGAAGTTTTAAATTAATTTGGTTTTACTTCTTCTTCGTAACGTATCGACGGTAAAATGGATAGATACTAAATAATACATTTATACCAAATTCCATTTTTTTTTTGTTTTTTCCACTATTCAGCTACGACAACACTAACCGCATAATGTTACTGTGTAATTAAAGAATTAAGCAATATTTACTCCGGTTTCCTATTTATGAAATTTGATCCATAATCACTACGTGTAACAGCTGTATTGAGTACCCAATCTTTTAAAAAAACATCAACTACCGCATGTATGAAAGATCACAGAAGATCGGCTTGACCAATTTGTCTGTCAATTTATTTTATTCTGTTCGCTATTGTCAGATCAACGTTTGTATTACAGATAACCCTTCGGAAAATTCGGATGATGGTATTTATGTATTAAAAATCTCAATAAAAACATGTAAAGCATGACGTTATGTGTTTAGTAAATTGCATCTGTTATGTAGTCAGAACGGGTCGCTAGTTATTATCATTGAAACACTGTACCGCTTAAAGTTCTGCTTACCGAATAAACCGTGTCGATTATATTGCTCAGTAGCCGTTCAAGCGCATAAATAGGTAATTTTTATGGGCTATAATTAATAACTATGCAACGTACGTAATGAAAGCAAAAACTCGTACGGTTGCTGAGGTAAGGTAATAATATTTTGCCGCTATTATAACAGCTCCATTGTTCCGTACAGTAATGGTATGAGCAGAATTTCAGGCGGCAACTTGTGTTTTAAAAAGGCCTGTAGCACTATGCGTGCGCTGTGATTTAGAAGTTTAAGAAAGCTCCTTATTAACATGTTGCCAACTTGCCAAGGAGAAGATAAATTCTTGTAAAAATGTAGGTCGACAAACTAACCTATCTGCCTATTTACATATCACAGAACTAATCTCCTCAAAACTTCCGCTAGGTCGAAAGCTTTGTAGAAAAATCTCTGATCTTGTTTTTATATTTCGATCAGTACAGAAACGTTAAGATTTATTTATTTAGTCCATCTGCGTGCACGCAACGTACTAATTTCAAATTTGAGAAAGAGTTCCCGTCGCTCGACCGACCTGGCCAGATAAGGACTGGTTTCTGTATCTCGAGAAAAAATAAATAAAAAAAACAAACACACGGGAAGTCGCTCCAATAATCTGGCGATGGTAAGTGCGGTTTTGACTTTAATGTGTTAATAAAATTGTTAACGTTTTGTCGGCGCAACGAGGGCCGATGTTCGATGTGAAGCCGACAAGATGGCAACATGCGATGACGATTTAAAATTATTAAAATGTTTATAAGTTCGCTGTTTGATTTCGCATCGCACATTGTTATAAAACTTACCTAGATTTGCAGCCATGATCTCCTGATCCTTGGGCTTCTTTTTCCGGGGGCGCCCTTTCTGCCGGGGTGGGGGTTGTGTGGATCCGTTGAAGAACGGGCCTTTAGGAACTTCGTTATCTACCCGAGCGAACTCAGGGGAAGGGTATGGGGGGTAGTGTGGCCCCGGGGCAGGGCCCGCATAAGGCACGGGGCACATTTGTGGAGGCCCTGGCATATGTGAGGCCATGTGAGGTCCATACTCTGGCATGGTTTCGTAATGCAGCCTGCGAAAAGAAAGTTTCCATTGTTCTCGGTTCAAGCAGGATAGTTAGCTGAAAGTTTAAGAAAGCTTGTATGAAATGAGCTTGTATAAAAATTCAGTTACACTGAAACATTTGCCACCACATCAGACAATACAGAGACACACAACATTAGAATTCATCTGATAAAACAAAATATTTGATACACGTCACTTATCAGTTATGTGTACAGTAGGCCTAGCAGAAACACGCTACCGTTAAGTAGGTTTCACACTGGCGAGGCAAGGAGTGAATTGTATGAGCGAGAATTGAATATTTATATGAAATATTTTCTTACTTAGTTTATCCTAAACATTTCTGACGTAAAGAAAAATATCGTGAGAAAAAAACCTAGACTTATAACCAATAAAAGTCTGAAATCGCCATCCCACCTTAAGCAAGCGTGGTGATCAATGCTATATTAATAGGCTGGTGTTAATAATAATATAAGTAATAATTACTATATTCATGCAGCAATATAAAACAATGCCTTACAAACAAATACATATTTCAATTCTAATCGAGAGTTGAAATATTCGTTCTTACAATATTGAACTTCATTGCTAACAATTAGAATATTTTTTACTTTGCAAAATGGATTCAAGCCTCGGCCAGTGAGTGCCAGCCATGGTTGGCGCGGTACATCTTCCGGTGTGGAAGAGTCCGCGTGATTTCAATTCTTGCCCATCCAATCCACTCCACACCTCGCCGGTGTGAATCAACATTAAGAATAATAATTTAGAGTCCGTTTGCGAATTGTATTAAAACTATAGCATTGTTAAACAATAGGACATGTGAAAGATTACATGCCATTTTAAAATCAATCAAATGTACGTTACGTACTCCACGCGCACATGCTGGGGTTTGCTTGTCAGCTCTGTATCTCCATATCCAACTCATCACTCCGGGGCTATAGGTAACCTTAAGAACTAAATCCATCTGTTCTCAACACTAACCTGCAATAGACAGCTGAGTCCCGGATACCGAACGTATCTCCTTTATTCAGGGGCGTGCTACACAGAGCACATGAGAAACAATGCACGTGAAATACCAGGTCCCTAGCGCGCATGACCAGCTCCGAAGCCGAGATCATAGTGTTGCAGCGGGCGCAGCGCTTCGTGCCGTATAGCCTGCGGAAGATGAGAAAATGTTATTTTTTTTAACAGCGCTTTATTGAGCATTATTGGCAAAATTCTCTACATAGCCGAAAAGCTCAAGGCTTCTCCAACTAAAGCGAAGTAGAGCTTCGCCCGCTTCATAAACAACATCGTCTGTGAAAGTAAATGGTAACATCTTTCCATACATACCTACAAATAATTATAAAATTAAAATGTCTGTTTGTAATGTCAAATTATCGACATTTTACATGCAAAAAAAAATCATATAAAAATACATTTTTAAAACTTTAAACTAGTAAAGTAATGTAAAGTAGTGTACCGCCATCTGTACGCTTAGATCTTTTAAACTGTGCAACATATTTGAATGCGGTTTTCATCACTAGATAGAGTGAGTCAAAAGGTAGACACGTTTTTAAATTGCACCCGTGCGAAGCCCTGTACGGGTCGCTAGAATAATATAAAACTAAGTCACTTCTGTCCCTCTGTGCCCTTAGATTTTTTAAACTGCGCAACGGATTTTAATTCGTTTTTTACTGTCATTAGAGAATTTCTTCAGGAAAGATTAAATGTACATGCATGATTGTATATACATGCATATGAAAGTACAGAAAAGCTAAGGACTTCAAAGTTTTCTAATGATGTCGTAACCTAACGCTAGCTAAACATTTCGAGACACATCAAAGTAATGTAGATACTCAAGAATTGTATATTTTTAAAAAGTCTACAGAAAAGTCCGCGAAGTTGTGTCTATCTCGTAAAATAACCCACAGCAAACATTTATAACTTTAACTCATTATTAAAATATAATAGGTTATATACAAAGCTATTTTCAACAATACAGTATTTAATCCTTTGAATAAAATGTAATGTATTTTATTTATTTTCTTACCACAAATTACAGTAAGTATACAGTTAAATCTGTGAAAGACTGGTGCTTAAATAAGGTTTTTTTTTGGAAACCTGTAAATTAGGTCACCGAAAATACGTTGCCTTGCTAGTACTTAGAAGACTGTCTCGTTGGTCTAGTGGCCGTAAAGCGCAATTGCTGAGCATGAAGTCTTAGGTTTGATTTCCAGGTCGGGTAAAGTGTTATTAGGATTTTCCATCAGAATTTCTCAGTAGCAGCCTCGGAGTCTGTATTTGTGTCAGGTTAATGGCAATAACCTCGCTCCCTAATACATGGGACTTAAACATAACAGGCAAAATGTGGTTGTACTAATAGTTATGCCTGCCTAACCTTTCGGGTATTACAGACGTGATGTTATATCATAGAAGATGTCACAAGTTCCTAGAATTAATTAACTGTTACTTAGTTCGAAGGTATATCGGCTTTGCTTTGTTCTCGTCTCTCCTGCATTCGAAATTCGACAACGTTGCGACGTATTCGGGACGTTGAATGGAATATAGAATATAAAGCATGAGTTACTAGAAATTTCGTATTCACTAGGTATCTGTCTAGAACTCGTATCGTCAATATCATGTTACTGGAGATAGCAAATTGTTTCTAGATTTCAGAGAAGCCTTTACTAGCTTTTGCCTGATGTTTGGTGAATTTCGTGTATAACTGTGCCCCACCAAGCCGTCAAGACAGAAACACAGACATTCGGATTTATAAAAAAAAACCCAATAACACTTGACTTGACCTGGGAATCGAACTCAAAACCACGTACTTAACAGTCGCGTTTTCCGACCACTAGACCATCGAGCCAGTCCATTGGAGTCCATTTTAATTTATTGGAAAAATATTGCAAGTAAAATCAAATTAATTATGCTCTGTTGCCTGGAAAATAAGAAGCTTAAATGAGCGCGTGCGATTAAAAAGCATTACGTGATTTAAAATTAAAGGTGTAAATACATTTCAGTAAATTAACTACCGATTTTATTTACATTTGTAAGTAGAAAGTCGGTACCAACACTACTCTTTAAAAGCAGAAATACAAAATATTGGAAAAAGGATGAAGTAGCACATTAATCTTTTATTTTTTTAATATTTTGTCGAATTACCTATTTTTTTTTATTTTCGTGAGCACAATACTTTCCAGTCTTACCATATCGTATTACCCAGTTACTGGGTTGTGGAGGTCAGATAGAAGTCACTCCATAGTAATTAATATAAGGGTCAATTTATACTACCGCAGAGTCGAAGCGCATCGAAGCGTCTTTCCAAAACTGAACATAACAAATTCAACCTTAACTACACAGCGTAATGCACATATTATTAATGCGCGCGCAGCAATCAGCGTTGTTTACGCGCAAACGCGCGCATTCTTGGGAATTCGCGCGACTTTTTAATATCTCAGATGTAATGTGTGCGTTACACTGTGGAGTTAAGGTTGAATTTGTTATGTTCAGTTTTGGAAAGACGCTTCGATGCGCTTCGACTCTGCGCTAGTATAAATTGATCTTTTAAAAAATGCCGTATGTCATTGTGCCCTGTGGTTAAGGCGCCCACTTCCGATGCCCGACGTTGTGGGTTCGCATCCGGGTACGGACAAGTACCATAGTGAATTTTCCTATTTCTACTTCCTATTCCTATTCATATTATTATTATGTTCTTTCTTAATTTGTCTTGGACATCACTGATTATAATAGGCTGTATCATTTATACATTTTATCTTTAAATATACATTAATTTAATACTATACATAAACTTAAAAAAGTCCCTTTGCTACTTGCACGGTATCGAAGCCAAAACCTGATACATGAGAGGCGAACGTTTTAACCACTGGGCCATCGCGGTATTAAAAGCCGCAAAGAAAGCATTCTACACGGTATTATGATCTCGTACCAGCACGAGTTAAAGCGAACTTTAACTCGTGTCAAATCACAAGTCGACAATTAATAGGTGTTATCAGTGTGCTAATTAAAAATAAATGTTTTATAGCTTTAAGCCACGAACGCTCATTGTCTGCCCAGGCCCCAGGGTCGATCGTACACGCCGTTAACATAAATTCACAAGTTATGCTAAATTTTATTTTAAAAAATATATCTATCTTCGTTTTTAGGGTTCCGTATCCATTTGGTGCCCGAGACCCTTTTACTAAGACTACGTTGTCTATCACAGGGCTGTACATTTTGAGCGGTAATAGGCAGACACTTAAAATTTTACAGAGTGTGTATTACTATGACCGCTATAACAACCAAATAGAACTAAAACTCCTACATATAAAATAAATACGGAACATGATTTATTAATGACAGTCAATGACCTCGTCACCTGTTACTATGGCGCCAACATCACAAGCTACACGAGATCGTTTGTTTCAGACTAAATTATAATAACTTGTGCACACACAACCACGCATATTCGCACAGTTTGCATATGTGTACTTCAAATAATAAAACATTCACAGAAAATTTTACACTATAGGTCCCATAATTAATAAACCATAGCCAAGAATTATTAACCCACTAGCTCTTATTCCCGATTTCGTCCGCTTAAATGGCGCGTTATCGCGAAAGAGGGATAAAAAGTAGCCTACGCCCTTTTTCGGGGTTCAAACATAACCTGTGCCAATTTTCATCAAAATCGATTCAGTGGATCTATAGACAGAGTTACTTTTTCATTTAAAATATTAGTATGGATTTATAGAATAACTCCACCAAGAAAAGTACATGTTACTTTTAACTTGAATGATTCATTAAAACTCAGTTAAATCGAAATAGTACAAAATATAACTTTCATAGATAGTAGCAGATATTCTAAACGAAAAATTCATCCAAAGAACTTTAAAAAAATCCTTATCTCATTTCGGTGTCCAAAAATAAATGTCATTCTCTGCTGACCGGGCCGAGGCCTTTGGTTTTAAAATGATAATTAAATGCATCCGCCGGTCTCAAGATCCGAGATAGCGGGTTCTCCTCCGGAGTGAGACATCCCCGTGTGGTCCCATCCCTATCTAGATCAAACTCTTAGCTGCTTTAAATAAGAGGTTAAGGAAATGCCGCTTAAACGTTAGAAATTTTTTAGATACTTAACTGACTATCACCAGAAATCTTTGTTAATGACCTTCTTTTAATTGCTTTGAGTTCATGGTTTGACAGCAATAGTACTCAGCCGTTTCTTCTGCTACTTGGTATGTACCAAGAACAATATGTAAGATATGATAATGTTATCATATGTTACATATTGTTGCATACAAAAATGCTACACAACACGATCGTAATGTATAAAACAGCAGATTTTTTTTTATGATTTCAGGTTTGGTCCCATAGTTTAAGTTACTCATAATGATGAGTACAATGACCCCTTTTAAGGTTTCGGGTAAATTTTCATTAATAAATACATTTTAAGCTTAAATAAAAAGGCATAATATAATATTTATACGTATATATATTACGTAGAATTCGTTACTCTTTTTAATTAAAATGAACAATACTCATTTCACTAACGAAATATCACTGGAAAGTCAATTATATTTCAAGAGCTTTTTTAATTTTTTTTTGGTTTGCATCGAACAATCTAGGAAATATTTTACTGAAATATAATATTTTGTTCCAACGAATATTTCGTTTGATCTATCTGAATATTGCATTTCATTGCTTTATAAAAGCGTGGTCGTTTCACGACCTTTTGTTTTAGGATCAACGGTTTATGATAGAATGCCAGTCAAACGAATAGTTCAAATACAAGTACAAGTATGAAAAAAAAAATATGTTCAACAACTCCCACAAACCAAAAGGATGAAACCCGATTATTTTAATTCTTAGTTCACTGCATTCTTTTGTATAAATACCTTGCAACCACGTATATGCAGAATGTGGGTATGCTATGATAGCGGGTAGGAATCTAACTGTACTTGAATTATAATTATTGTTAAACATTTCCGCTGTGTACAAAGTAATAAAGAAAGGACATTAACTTCACTGGTGACTAAGAAATCTGTATAATTTAAACAAATTGTAAATTTCATGTTTGCTTTTTTTCATTAAACTGGTTATCTATTATTCAATGACATGTAAGTTGGTGTTCTCAGACCAAGATTATGGACTAATAAAAAAATAATGTTCAATCAAGTGACATACGTAGACGAAGGTACCATAACTGCACATATAGGATAACAATGCAAACGTCATCAACATTATAGTTGTAGTAATAAGGACGGTTTTCGCAGTCCAAATGTTACCACTAATAGGCTACTAATTTTTATATTACATCAGCCTTCATTATAACTTGCCTGCGTCAAAATATAAAGCGAAGTCGATGTTATTTTAAATTATGTAAAAATACCGTTATATTGTTATGAAGTTCGATGCGACCTCCTGTAAATTGTATGAAGCATTACGTGCGGCGAACGAACGACGTTGACGTGTAAAATAAAACATCAAATGACGGACTACTCTGCATAAATCTCCCTCGTTAAAATTAAAAATAAATGAGCTCGAGATGAAATCCATAGTTTCAGATTATCAGCTCAGCCTACTACAGCAGATTTTACAGTATAGCTTACTTCTGATGGTAGGAATTCACAACACACCTAAAACTCACATCACATACAAACACAAAAGAAGATTTTTACGGAATACCAAACTGCTAATGTTAGAAAGAGACAATTTACATAAAGCTTACTTCGTCTTAATTCAACGTTGTAAATAACATCACAACACGCCTGTAATCCCCGAAGGGCACACAGGTGAATCCATTAGTATTTCGCCAGTTATGTTTAAGTCCCATGTAATAGGGGGCGAGCCTATTGCCATCAACCGGGCACAAATCCGAGGCTGATACTGAGAATCGGAAAAAACCAATAATACCACCCGACCCGTGAATCGAACCCATGACCTCATGCTCAGCAGTCGAGCTTTGCGACCACTAGCCCAAGAGGCAGTCGCGTAACGTTGGAGATATTTACAGAATAACACTGTTAAGTGTGAAACGCGGCAACTAGCACCATACCTTACTCAGCATTGAAATGAAGTTATCGAAGGTTCGTGGGTGTGAGTCACGAGCGATCCTATCTTGACCACACAGCTCCCCGGACCACGGACCTCGAGTCCCGGGTTGCGAAACCATTGTTTTACGTATTGAATATTTTTTATGAAGGCAGTAAAAAATAACGCAAGGAAAGTGGAGAACATATTTTGTACGAAGTACTATACAATAAAATTGAATCCCGGAAAACGGCCGCTGTAAAGTTGGAAATTCTTAACTTCTCGTATTGTATTGTATTGTATACAATAAATCAATAATGCATATTGTATTTTTTGGAGACGTGAGTCTGTCTGTTTATTACGCTTTCACGGCTACTGAACCGATTTTGATGAAATTGGGTACAGACTAAGCATAAATCTGAAAAAGAAAGGACATAGGCTACTGGGTTGATGACAAAAGACAGCATGAATCATACTTACATATTATCGTATACCTTTATTTTAAAATCAAATTGAAACGAAAAACATGTAGGCATAAATAAACTCACAGAGTTTTCCCATGGTAGACAGAAAACACAGAAGGCCAACTGCTATAATCCTTACATACTCTTTTTGCCCCCCCAATTTCATAGATATGGTCACACTGACACAAACATTTCCGGTTGCGGTGGCCGGTTGCCGATTCCGAGTACCACGCACCCAATCTTTTTGGAAAACTCAACAATAACATCAGAAACAAAAATCTTACAAAAGAAGTACGAACGTAAGTACTTTTGTTAACTAAGAAATAAAGGGATGAATGTCAAAAAAACCGCAATCTTCACATTATCACTATTCAAATAAATTTACAACTCGTTATACAGTTATAAATCGTTCACATGTGAGTAATACATACCTACACGATTCTAAGTTCAGAGACAGCTATTCAGAAACGAATGGGGAATTGTTGAAAAGAGGGATTATTACGGACGTCTGCGCCCGGTATCAATGATACCGAAAATTATGGAATACTAGCTTTTGTTTGTAGCTTAAGTCTAGCTTTTGTCTAGCTTAACTTTGAACCCTTAGAAAGGCCGTGGGCTTCTTTTTATTATCTTACCCCGAACCTCAAGCGCGGTGTGCATAAGCCCTCTTAAAAAGAGCAGTGTGATCTTGTGCTGTGTTTACATTATCAAGTGTACTAGATAGCAGTGAAAATGACTAAACACAAGTAATTCATAGTAACACAGTGCAGTGCCCCACCGTAACGGTTATCGTTGCATCGTGCACCACCGTGAATTGTAAGCCATGTTCGCTTGTAAATTAGCTAAATTAAACAAATTACTTGGTGTTTGTTTGCTTACAGTGTATTCACCTCGTTAGGTTTAGATAGTGTTAACTTTCAGGTTTAATTTGGGCAGGAGAGCCACTATTGTCTAAATTGAGTACTCGCCTACTGACGCTGTTCACCCTTAACCACTGTGACGTTACATATCTTAAGAACTGTCCAGTGCATATTTCGCCTCTTGTATATCACGTTGAGACCGCCCGCTGTCCGCACCCCTCCCGGTCCAAGTTCTCGTCCTACCCCCGCTCCACTGTACCCCGCAAGCGAGGACTCTTTTAAGCGGTTTAGCTATAGTTGTCACTGTTCATCGTCGAAGACATGGTTGGAGCAGTTGCTGTGTGTTTGGCTGCGGCGCTGCACATAGCGGGTTTGATTTACGCACGGAACAAATAATTGTTTCTACAGGTAGTTGTTTCGGATATAGTTTAAGTGAGTGTATAATAGGTAATATGTTTGTAAACGCAATCACGATATAAGAGAAACATCTAAAAAAAATGAAACAAAAAGAAATAAGAAAAAAAAATATAGTAAAAAATAATTTTCTCAAAACCGAATTTCGGTTACAGCGCGCAGTCTCAGTGAAGACTAGAAAAGTACGTAATAGATATCTTAGTACACTAGTGTGTGTGCTAACATAGGTACCCTCCCACTACCCTCATTCTCATAGTCCGATAGGACAGCAATCCCACATTCCAGGCCGCTACTGAAAGGTTCTAATTTAAAAACCCAATAACACTTTGCCTGACCTAGGATACGAATGCAAAACCCAACGCTCAACAGTCGCACTAGCAATCACGAGACCAAAGGGGCAGTAACACTAACTAATAAAATATAAGATCGAAAATACCGCTTTTATAGATTTAAATATACAAGTTATATAGTCACATTTCGGCTGAATAAAACATAAACGTATAAATAGAAAGAAGCTTTGTATACAGCTTCGCTTATACATCAATCGATCCGCCTAGCCATTTCCCGACTATGTGGGTCGGCCTCCAGTAACCGGATGCTTCTGAAAACCGATACTGTACATGGAGCGACTGCCTGTCTAACCTCCACAACACAGTAAATAATACGATACCCCTAGGTAATACTGGTTGTCAGACTTTAGAGTTTCTGACGACCCGTAACTATACTGTCAAGGATACACGTATGACAGCCGGAATCAACGGCTTAACGTACTTTCCGAGGCAAGGAGGAGTCCAGGTGTGTAAAGATGGTCACCCATCTACGATGCAACCCTGGCAAGCGTAGCCTAACCTGATAGATCGACGCGCGCGGCTGTTATTACTTAGCCACAAACACCTCACCTAAGCATCCCTAAGCTTACGCATAAACTTGGTTAATTGGAATCGATAAAGTACTCAAGTGATCTACGTAGGTAGCTAGGTATCTACGTCAACAGCCAGTACCTACCCACTTACAAAAAAATAACGTAAAAGAAGCAACTATCCTGTCTGTAAACATTTCACAGAAAAAATAATTTTTCTTATAAATATAAGGATTATAATATTCAATCAACATAAGTACCAGTAGTAAGTAGTCCTCGAGATAGTCAGAAATCCAATACATCAATTGGAATTTTCCAACGAAATGAAATTATTTATATAATTGACTAAGTGGGTATCCAGGTACATTTTTATTCCACCGTACGTATGACGCAACTGAAATTTCGCAGTATATTGTGAAAATCCATACAACTAAAATAAAATTGAGTGACTGTTTGTAATGTCAAAATTTGCTTTTGATTTTTTTGACTTTCTGTGTGTTTCGGGTAATCTTTAAAACGGCTAATAGCTAGGCTGATATTATAAGAAGCAACTTAGGCTATTTTTCACGTTTTTTATTTTAGAAAAAGAATTGGGGTTCCGCGCAAAACAAATCAAACTCTGTGAAAACCAAAATTCACGCGAAGCAAAGTCACAGGCACAAACTATTGTAAAAATAAATACTGCCCGATAAATTCCTGCATATTTTGCCGTGCCGAATTTTTCTCGGAACCAAACGCTCCAATTTTCCCTTTACAAGATTCAACGAGAATTCTGATTTCGGGTAATTTCAAAAATAGCACGTAAAAAGAATTCGGCGAGAATAATAATTCATAATAAAATATTGTTGTACCTTTTAAAAATGTTCGAGAAATATTAAATCATTTAATCAATTTTTTTTATAGGAAAATAGCTTAAGTTGTATCGATCTGAGGTAAACAGTATAAGGCGACCCATAGATGGACGCAGGTGACAGGTGTTAAAACTCTATCGCAACGCTCCCCACAAAGCTTTATATGTTTCTGCAAAAGCTCAACTACGGTAAATCCTTAGATTTTCCAATAAGTTTGTTGCGATTTTCTGAGAAAAGCTGCAATCTGTGAACCGACATACCTATGGAAAGCTTCAGTTTTCATCATCTGCCTAGCCTTTTCCCAACTACGTTGGGGTCGGCTTCCAGTCTAACCGGAAGCAGCTGAATACCAGTATTTTACATGGAGCGACTGCATGCGACTAAAAGCTTTAGTTTTATATTTCTTAAAAAAAAAAGTTGCCAGACTGGGGAATTTCTCCTGCATCGTGTGTACGTTTACAAACATATATAATCTTACATACACAGACAGTCAGACCCAGAACCACTGTCTTTAAGCTTACCGCATATTTAATTTGTTCCGTGCGGGAATCT
Source organism: Hoplodrina ambigua (assembly GCA_949774945.1). Lineage (NCBI taxonomy): Eukaryota > Metazoa > Arthropoda > Insecta > Lepidoptera > Noctuidae > Hoplodrina > Hoplodrina ambigua. Next base: position 7,006,391 of record OX458963.1, read on the forward strand.
AACCCGCGATATGGAATGAGGCAGGCAATCACTCAGCTACTGCACCAACCGTGTCGTCAAAAACGTCGATCAGAATTCGTTATAATTGCCTATGGCGGTCAAAACTCTAAACGATCCCCGTCCCAGACAGATTGATAACAAAACACATCCATAAGCTCACGCCTTTTTGCCTTCACGGTAGGCAGAAATCACAGAACGATACTACGATCCTTACATACTCCTTTAGCCACGTCCACGTTCATACATCTGGTCATACATGCACGCCAGGTACGATTACTACACACCCGACCTTTTTGAAGAGCCTCCCCAATAAGGTCAGTGTAGGTCTTTCTAGGGTGCCTACGTTGCCACTCACATCGGCCATAAAAAACCCTTTTTGTTAATCGCCTTTTACTCATAACATAACCGAACTATCATAAAAATCTAAGCATAGGTACTCTTTCAATCTGTGTCACTACATAATCTTTATATTTTTAACAAAAAAAAATACCATTAGAAGAATAAATTGACACCTATTGAAAATAAAAAATACAAACACAAACCAATCAAAAAATGGTGCGAGTAAATCTCGGGTTGCTCCAAACAGGCCCGGTTTTGCAAAGAAGCTAGATAACAAGCCTGATGCTGTTTGAAACTAGACCTTATGTTGTATGTAACAGTAGTAGGTATGATATTCTAATCAAAAGACCACCACTTTTCCGAGCTTTACCGAATTCAATAAAAACCTAATTTGCGACGACCGTAACCAGCCATGCCAAAGCTGCATCTAAGAAACTACTTAATCAAAAACATTGATATAAATCTCTCAAAATATTTTAATTTGAGGCACTACCTAGAAATACCAGCCTATTAATTGTCCTGCTGCAGCGCAAAGTCCTCTTTTCATACAGAGATACGAGCATTGATCACCAGGTTTGCTCAAGGCAGATTGGCGATTTCAGATGATGTCGTGATGACTAATTCAATTTTAACTAATTTGAACCCACTACATCTCATATACATGACAGCCACGCCCTTAAAATAAGAAGCACTGCAACAATTCAAAAAAATATTTACGTTCAGTAAATTGCATATCAGTTTTTCTATCCAATCTTATCACTTAAAGGAAGTTATTTGTACGCACATTTTTCCTCCATAAAATAGCACAAATCAATATCTGTAACTCTTGTACCTCCCGTTACAAAAAGCACTTCCAATTTTTTATCGCTTATCGTGTAACAATTTTCATTTGTATTGTGCATGTTTATACTGAAACAAAAGCTTACGACCCAGAATTACTTGTCCACAACCTTAAGAACTCACAAAAAGACTTGGAGCCCCAACACAATACCTCCCGTTTCGGTCGCCGCGTTAGCCTAACAAGCATCGCATTAAATATTTGGTATCCGAAACCCTTTATCGGCACTTGGTCGGTCCTCGGCACGCTAGAAACGAGCCGATTTTTCACGCTGTGAAGAACAATGGGGCGCGGCAAGCTTTATTTGTGAATAATATGCTACGCCAAACGAATATGACACGGCAATTCACTCGACGATAATGTCCATAGAAAAAGGAATGCGAGAAATGCATCGAAGGCAAGGCGGCTAACGCGAGCACCGTGAGCACCGCGAGCACCGCGAGCACCGCAAGCACCGCGAGCAGCCAATTTTTTTCCTACAAATCAATGTAAATATTTATTTCGTCGTTTACTTACATCTGCGGGTCCAAGTCTCCTCCATTTGGACTCCAATTTTCTAAATCTGGTGTAATTGACTCCAAAAGCTGCCTCGCTTCAAAAACTGTTCCCACGAAGTTAGCATCATTATCAGAATCATCGTCAACAGGATCGTTCATCCACGTATTCGACAGGTCATCCTCATTGAAGCCTGCCATTGTGATAAGTTACGACCGTTTACGACATGTAAATTATGAATCGAGTGTCCTACGAATGATCCGGGAGCGCTCTATGTAGTGAACCGTACCACGGGAGCGCCGGAGTAAGACTGAACTGATTCCCTATCTAGCACAGATACTACACGTACATTCGATTTTACGTGCTATCTACGTGTGCACCAACGTAATAATTAATTCCTGGAAAATGCTTCATGCACGACAACTGCCCATAGTGGGATATGTGTCTAACGATGACAGCCTTTGTTTTCATGGATGTTCCATTACTTGTCTTACATAAAACAATGGGAAGTGGAAGGGGTGGGTTTAGGAAAGCTTTTATGAATTTTAATTTATTAAATTATGGTAATTAATTTTGATATTGCTTTGCATAATGATGCGTAGGTAGGGTACAGCTGGATGAAAATATTGAACTATTGATAGGGAGCGAGATATTTATAGCGAATAGGTAGGTTATAAGTATTATTTCTTAATGTTTGCGTTTTATACAGATTGTTCAGATAAATGTTTCTTAGTAAATGTATGGCGTACAAAGAAAGATTTTTCTTCTTGCTTACAAAAGTAGCAAATAATTTAAGTTTATATGGAAAATTATACATGTATTTTAAACAATGCGGGGTGCGAAAAGACAAGGCATTCAGCCGTTATTAATACATACTGGCCATCAGAGAAGTAACATTGTGAAAAAAAGTATTGCCATTTTATATTTTGTGTGAAATCAATATTTATGATATTGCGCAATTCAGCGCTTGCAAAGTATTGTATACGTGTGCGTGCAGCATTTTAGGGATGCAGCGGGGTGTGGGGGTATTGAAAATTTAATTATAACATTTTATACTTGTTTTAACCTTTAATATCTCGGTAACTAGATGGTCCCTACATATTGTCCAGAGCAAAATAATGATAACAATAACGGTAAAAACTATTATGTTACTTTTACCTTCGTTAAATGTCTTATGCCTTCTCTATTCGAGAAGAGGCCTTTGCCCTGTCGTGGCACAATAAAGGCTGGTATTGTCATTTTCCGAGCCGAAAAAATTAGTGCTAACTTTGAAATATTCCCTTCACCATCTTGTGTCACATGTGTCTGTTAAAAGTAGGACTCTATTTGAGAAAGTTTCGATGTATCTTATTAGGATAGTCCTATCAAATGTCAAGTTAGCCATTTAAATTAGTTGGCCTGCATTCCACATCTGTCCAACTGCAGTTCAACAATTAACACACTATGCCAGCTAAACATGTTAGCCGTAACAGACATGAGGGCTACCTAATATGAAAGCTATCTTCGTCTGTGAAAAGCTCACTTCTCTCTATGGATGCGCACTCTAATTTCTGATTTCAATAATGTTATTAAACTGGACACAGATTAACACTCCATTTGTTAGCGCATCCTGGTCGGTAACTTAATGTTACCGGAATGGATAGATTGGCAAAAGATTACAGACCGCAGACGAGCTAACAGCTAATTAGTTAAGAGGGAAGGACATCTATAAATGATTAATAAAATAGACGATTCAATTGGACGGCATGGTTGGCTAAGCGATTGGCTGCTACGCTGCATGTCGCGGGTTCGATTACCGCACGGGACAAATATTTGTAGGACCTACAGATAGTTCCGAGTCTGGCGGTTTGTGTATAAAATTCGTTCAGTACTTTTTGCGTGAATGAGTAACAAACATTCGTCTCTCTATCCTTAGAAACTTTATAGGTTTGAAAATCCTTTCTGGAACATCTATTTTCCATCACAAGGAAACGAGTAGTGCAGTATTAGCATACAGTCGCGTTATTGTCGGTGTTCTATTTTTAGAATATTTTGAATTTGACCTTTTAAAAATGCATGATTGCGTCATGGCATCTTTGTAGCTATTTTATTTCATTTCTGCTGAAAGCTCCCCTTCGCACCTGTAGCGAACGTGGGCGATCAAAGATCAATTATTGTGTAGAGGCGACAAAACGTTTGATGCTCAAAAAATAATTTAATTTTGATTGTTATATTCCGCCAGTGGATCCCAACGCATACAGCTCTGAATAATAAATAATATCAACCTTATACAGAGATGGCACGAGCATTGATCATCACGCTTGCTCAAAACGAATTGGCGATTTCAGCCTTATACTTATTAACTAAAAGTTTAGGTATCTTCGCTATGTTTTCCTTCAACGATATTAGTAATGCCCAAGATAAATTTAGAAAGTACATTTAAATTTAAAAAGTCACATTGGTAACTAGTTACCCAAGTTTGAACCCACAACTTCAACTTGATCGGCGAATCCCTAAACCGTCGTGCCATCACGACAGTAAGTTCTAGCAAAAATAAAAGATTCGTGGAAAGATTAATTATTTAGATTCTATTAGAAAATCCGATCAAAGGTTTATTCTTTTGCACAGATTTTTCAAGAAAGAAGACTTTCAAAGGTATTAAATTATCATATTATTTTTTTTATGAGAAAGTAGGCGGAATATAAAAAAAAAAACTTTTACATTGAAAGTATTGAATTTAAATTTTCTTTTATTAAAAACATTCAAACAACTTCTATACTATAATACTGAAGAGTTTGTTTGTTTGATCGCGCTTATCTCCGAGACTACTGAGCCGAATAAAATAAAAAAATTGAATCATTTTGCAAATTAAAAGCTATGTTATACCTGAGTGCTATAACTATATTAAAATTTTAAAAAAATCAAGCAAACCCGCCTTTTTTTATAAATATTTTTAAGTGAACTCTGAAATCCGAACAATAGCGTGTGGGTTTGTTGTGCGTGTTGGTGTGCGGAGTCGTAAGACCTTACGTACTGGCACACGATAAAGAAGAAGAAGACGGTCGGGCGACCGCGCGGTATTGCGGTGTACCGTGTGATAATCGGCGCTTCACCGCCCACCGCAGCGGTGCGCGGTGCCGTGTGTTAATCGCATATGTACTAAAACAACGAGAGACTGCTAGCACAGAATAATAATAGGTGAATTTTAGACTACATCTACATCATTAAAGTAGTTAAAAACGCAGATTTTATTCAAACAAGACGGTGACCTGGAAGTTAACACGTTGCGACAAATCCAGTTTCTGTAATCCTATTATCTAGCGAGCTGTGCACATCACTTCTTTGTTGCGTTATCGACATGGTCGTTCGGTCGCTAGGGTGCCAACGACGGGACTATTACTGAGCCTCCACTGTCCCTCCGTCTGTCTGTGTATCCGTCCTTCTGTCTACCTATCTTTTGTCTGTTTGTCGGGCCGTCTGTCCGTCCGTGTATCTGTCAGCCAGTTTTAACTCATGAACTCGTAATACCTAGATAATGAGTTGTCTTTTTTTTCTGTGTTTGATCAAACAGAGGGTTTACACGAGAAACATCTTTCTTGTACGGTGTTACGGTAGTAATCGCATTATCGGCAAGTGATTGTTCGTTCGTAACAGCTGGTCTGTCCACAATCTGCTCTTAAGATTTCCATGTAATCTCTTGCTATACGTGTCTATACGCGACCAGTTAGTTTCTTGAGGTCGCCTTCGGTTTTCAAATGTAAGTATTTACATTTTTAATACTCTACAAGGTGCAGTTTCGGTAGTTGTCATAAAAGACAAGAGATCAAATTAAATTTCGACACCTAGTCAATATTTAATAAATATTTGTTTATGTTTTACCATATTTCAGAATATAATACCTCTTTTAAGGGACAGAATCGCCCCGTGTCGCCTGTCGCCTGTGGCAGAGTCGCGCAACTATATGTATGTATATTACCACTGTATACGTGCACCATTCAATTTCCTGTGGAATACCATTCTGTAATTAACTTAGTAGCGAAGAGAGAGTAGAGTAATAATGGACTAAGTTATTTCAAAAATGCTTTGTTGAATGAATAGGGCTAAAATGTAAAACAAATTATTTACTGACTGTTCCGTTAGTTTAGTGGTACTGAGAGTGGGATCCTAGGTTGGATTCCCAGGTCGGGCAAAAAGTGTTATTGGGTTTTTTCAATAGGAATTTTTCAGTAGTAGCTCAGAGTTTGAAAGCTGGTGGTGTGATACCCCCGTGCCTCTGAAGGAACCTAAAGCCGTTGGCCTGCGCCTTCTCTCCCCCGATCGCCGGCTTGGGGAGACAAAGGACTACCGTGAGAGTAAGAGGAGGGGGCGGGGGAGTTCATCTATGTTTACGCACACATTTGTACTCTATTAATACCAATTCGTGCTTGGCTAGTCCCCATAAAGATTGACCGAATTTCATTCGGGAGGATATTATTATTATTGACTGAAATATGCGGTCAAATGAAAAAATACAACCCTTCTCGGTCACCTACAATATTGATAGTTTCCTGTAAATCCTTGGCGGTGTGCCGAAACCCATCCGTTACACTTCAGTGGACGCCTATGGACCGTTAGCAGAAATACGATATGATGGAGTGAACTTACTACTAGCTCTACCTCGCGGTATCACTCGAGATCTTTGGTTATTGCTGCACTCTGTTATGTAAGGTGCCTAGTAATTAATGTACGATATGATACGAGTTATACAGTCATGTTTGTATTAACGATATCGAACAACTTTCCGAAACAAAAATTCAAAATAATGATGAGGCAACGGGTCATCATACGGCCTCGCTTGGATCAGCATCAGCTGTGTACGTGTTCCGTACAGTTGATATTTGATCGAAAAAAGAGTAATAAATGTTAAAAATTGAATAGTTTTGTTTGTAAAAAAGGATAACTAAGTTAAATTACCACTGATAGTGTGCTTTTTTTTTTTTTTTTTTTTGTTATATTCTTACTTATTATTATATTATTCTTACTTATCTTTCTTTCCGTGTGGGCAGTAAGGTCTTACGACCCTACACACCCTAGAGTCAGAGTTTCTAAACCGCCTCGAGGGCCTCTGACGTGGTTGAGTGGAACAGTAAAGTCCAGATTTCTTCACGATGTTTTTCCTTCACCGATGCCAATGATGTCCAAGATAAACTTTAGAAAGTACATATGAATTGAAAAATTCACATTGGTTCTCATTTTGTTATTGAGAGTACAATCATGTGTAAAAATATCGTACACTCATTACCAGTCACCCTAAATAACCTGTCGATAAACGGCTAGTGATTCTCAACACGAATCAATTATGAATAAATAGGATTATATTTTTATTTTCGCAAGCAGGGCGATAAACCCACACGCACACTGACTGTGATATAGTCGCATGATACTACCTTCGCATACGCAACGCGATTCTGATAATTGAAAGACGCCAATTTCGGATATACCTACTGACAAACATAAACAATAAAAATAACTAGTATTTATAAAAAATAAAAGAAAAAAAAAACGTAAAAACGTTAAAATTTCGACACCTGTATAATTATACAGGGTGTCGAAACTTTATTTAATTATTTATGTCTGTTATGACCACCTCCTAAAATTTGACAAGAATTCAAAACTGTACTTTGCAAAACGCAAAAGTTTCTTTTCCAATCGGACTAGTAGTTCCTGAGATTAGCACGTTTAAACAAACAAATAAATTCTTCTTTACACTATTAGCATAGATTTTACGAATTATTTAGGTAGGTAAACTACTAAGTTGCTGTTAGTTTAGCAATAAATCATATAATACACTCACAACCGCAACCCTCTTGAATCTGAGAGGGATGAAAATTTCTTTACATGTCCGACCGCAAAAGAAGCATAATGAAAAATGTCTTTTCTTTTTTCAGGTGCATGCAGCGCCTGTACATTTTTCTTCGTCTTCTGTTGAATCGATGGTTTTAGTTAATCCGTCCCTTTGATGGTTCCGTACACAAAGGATGTCAAACGTTACCCTATTATTAAGACTCCTCTGTCTACCCGTCCGTCCGACAGTCACAGGGCCGCATCTTTTAAACCGTAATAAGTAGACCAAGAGAATTTATCATAAAGTGGCGCCTATAACAACAGATAATAAAACCCATACAACAAGAAATGTGTTTGTTTATAACATAACATCATTATGTCTGTAATCACCGTAGGGATTGGCAGAGGTGTACCCATTAGGCGATTAACACGGCACCGCGCACCGCCGCGGTTGGCGATGAAGCGGATCTCATGTCGCATTGGCCTCTAAGAAATCTGTTGATGTCTAACACACGTACACCGCCCGACCGCGCGGTCTAGCGGTGCAACCCGTTTTACCGCCACCGACATCCGCGGCGGTGCGCGGTGCCGTGTGCTAATCGCCTTAGTATACCCACATTTTGCCGGTTATATTTACGTTCCATGTAATATGTGGCGAGCCTATTGCAATCATTTTTTTACATAGTGTTAAATATTGTTTGGTGGACAGAACCCTTTGAGTACGAGACAGACTCACACTTGCCTGTTTTACAAGCTTTTTTCTGATAGCGTTTTTTTCCCTATTGGTGGCCACGTACAGTGGATTACGGAATGCTAGAACATCAAAGCAAAGTAAAAGAAAGGTTTTTTCAGACAAGCTAAGGAAACACAGGCATAACCTAGGCTATACCTGGTTCCTTTACCTTTTAACCGCCACGTCGGAAAGGCAAACAAGTGCCTTTGGCGCCGAGCTACGAATCCGAAACTTTATAATTACTTAGTACCTATTCATCTTTTGTTAATATAATTGAAATGTAGAGAAAGAAGTTCAACTAATATAATTAGTATGAGTAAAGAGACTTAATTAGCAAAGGAAATAAGAAAACAAAGTTGTTTAGCTTTATTGACGTAAAATTACGTATAAAAGTCTGTCATGTAGGCGTGACCGAAGCGTGCTGGGCACATTTTAGTTTGTCATCTATACATGACTGTTTCGGTCAAAAGGTTAAAAAATAGTAGTTACAAAGTAGTTTACCATTATAAATTCGACATTCTGTTTTTAAGGGCAAATTCAGTTTTCAACACCTGTCATCTTATAAAATACTTTAAAATGCCAGAGCTGTACGTAATAGCACGCAATTTGAGCGTCAAGGACATGAAATATGATCAACAGCCAAGTAACCGTCGTTATGAACCATCACGGTAGTTTCTAAGAAAGGTGAGCAGAATTCAAAGGCTTATGATTTAAGAATATTGTAACAAAGAAAAATTTGCTAAGAAATTCTTTTCGAAATTCTTGGAACTCCTTAATTGGGAATAGAGTAATGTTATTGACGTGTTGTTCAAGTTCAATGTTGTAAAGCTTTCACTAAAATTTTTTTTAGATATTATAGGAGCCAAGAAAAAACAGACATGCAAAAATACTACTTTTATTATTATGAGAATACGTCATCTTTTGGCAAACCGAGGAAGAGGAGAGCTTTGGCCATCATTGGAAATGAAAGTCATTAGACAGACAACTAAAGAAAATATTTCGAGTATCTTCTACTTAAATAACGTTACTAAATACTCAATTATGATGTCGCAGTCAAACAAAACATTTAACCACTATTTGACTCTCAACCTCAAACCACTGATGTGCCACTTGAACTTCTACATACACTAAATAAATACACAAACACTCGTCCCAAATACCGCGGCGACAAATGTGCAACAAAACTGTCGCATCGAGATTGATAGAGCGTCGCCGATAGATGGCGGTGTCGTTAATTAGCCCCGCGCTTCGGTCGCGCCGCGCCGTCGCGGTGTCGCGCGCCAATCGCCCGCAACGGCTCCGCGACCCTACCGCTGGAACTCACATGAGTTTAAAATATATGAACGGCTCATTAAACTAGTTGGGTCGGTGCTTGAGGTTTAAAATCAGAGTTCAGTAGAGTCGAAGGTACCTGTATGGTGTCAATGTTTGCTGGAAAATTATGTATCATGGATATTTGCTGTCAATTAATAAATGTTTTGACGAAATGCGTTTTACTTTGCCTTTTGCTTTAAAATGTTAATTCCGCAGTAGGTTTTGATAATTCAAATTGTTCTAACCTGAGCTCTAATAAAACAACCCATTTACTGTAAACTATTATAAATGCGAAAGTTTGGATGGATGGATGTTTGTTATTAAATCACGCCAGAAAGTCTGAACGATTCTGAATAAAATTTGCCACATAGATTATAGTCTGGGATGCACATTGCTACTTTTATCCCTATAAATGTAAGGTTCCCGTGGTATATAATAATTATATTTAACTTTGACGCAGACGATGTCGCGGGCATAAACTAGTTTGGTATAAAACATTTTACAAAACTAACACCCGCATAAAAAACTCTTAATAAATAATTACTCTTAATTTAATATTATTTTTCGTAACAGTTCACTTCGAGATCGGAGCATCACTAGGTTACATATCTACTCGTAGTAAGGGCGTCAGCCGACGGATTTATTTTTAAGCTCATAACTTTAGACGCATATAGCTAAATTAGAAGGGATTGATGGCACACAGATTTACCTGAGTCTAGCAGACATCCTTTGCTACTAAGAAATTCATATCAAATGTTAAATTAAAGAGAAACTAAAGTTAATAAACATTAATACTTATTTGTTAAAAAAAAACTGATATTTTGACATTACAAACAGACAATTCAATTTTATTTATTTGTATACAAAACTCTAAAATCGCCAATTAAGCAAGCCTGGTGATCAATACTCGTGCCATCTCTGGATGAGAAGTGGCCTTTACCCAAGAGTGAGACAGTAATCATAGACTGATATCCCTATCTAACCAACAAAAAACTAAATTTCCAGCGAGCACGAAACATGGGTCAAAATATTCCCACTTCCATAACACAGCGTCCCATGTCATTGCATACGAATTATATCTAATAAGACTCGTATTACCGTGCCCGTGCAAATGTCAAAAGTTATCGCAACACGTACTAAGATGCTTGTCTGTCACCCACTATTCATTTTAAAGACACATCATATGAACACAAACGATCATTATGTGTAAAAATGTGATGCACAAAAATAAAATATGACATTTTGTTGTTACTTTATTTTGTTGAGCTCTTAAAGAAAGTCGTCAGCGAATACTTTAAGATTTTGTTGTATACTATTTAACGCAGTTTTTAGTAAATTATATCGTAATGACCCAGTGGTCATTACGATATAATTTACTAAAAACTGTGCGTGCATTAAAGGTGGACGTATCAAACACTGGTTTGATACGTCCACCTTTAATGCACGATGTTGTGGGTTCGTAACTGGATACTGGCAAGTACCAATGATTTTTTCAATTTCATATTATTCTAAATGTGCTAAGTGTGAGCTTTTTTACTTGCGTTCGATTGTGACCGCGTTAGTTAGTAAAAAAAGTTATAGCGCCATCTGGTGGTCACTAGGAAAACCTTATTTCCCATACAAAATACAAACGCGCTAAGGTTTTCATAGTGACCACCAGATGGCGCTATAACTTTTTTCCATATAAAATTCTAACGCACTCGCAATCGAACGTAAGTGAAAAAACTCACACTTAGCACTCAGATATCGATTAGATCGGTAAAGGAAAACATAGTGAGGAAACTTGCACTTGTTATAAATATAAATCTGAAATCGACAATCCTGAGTCCTTGAGTAAGCGTGGTGATCAATGCTCGTGCCTTCTCTTTTTTAAGAAGAGATCTTTACTTTGCCGTGGAACAAAAATAGACTGGTATCAGTATTATTTATTATTTTTAGAACTTAATTAAATGAAGACGAGAGTTTTTGTACTGATGGCATCAGTTGGCAAAACAGTTTTATTGACGTTGTTAAAAGAAATATTATCAGGATATTAGTTAAGATTTAGTATTACTATTATGTAATGCTTACCAATTTTTGATATATTAATCTCAAAAAGCTTAACCTAGTTATTGAACTAGTTCGAATGAGAAAATATTTGGTGAAACATTCTGAAAGTTCAAATATTGGCGGTAAGATAAATGCATGAGAATAGGTAAAGTAACATTATAAAAATTCCTGCTTTGTACAGTCGTACTGTCGAATAGAGGCTTCCGTACCAGCCTACAATATTCTTATATGGGAACCCGCTTTATTTATTTTTTAATAGGTATTGAATTTTTTTCGGTATTTTTTAGGTAGCGGAGTCTTAGTAATAGGATACTGATTCGAACCCTTTACTTCGGTTTAAGTTATCGTTAAGTGTTAAATTTTAACATTGCAGGAACTGTTAAAATTTTAACACTTAACGATAACTTAAACCGAAGAACACTTTTAACCCAATACTATCTTCTGTCCGCAGCCTGTTTATTCCAGACTATAATCTATCTCGGTGCCAAATTTCAATAGAAAAAAAAAAAATCCGTTCAGCCGGTCTCACATAAATAAGTAGCAAACATCCATTCAAACATACATACTTAACATCACGCCTGTAATCCCCGAAGGGTTAGGCAGAGGTGTACCCATTAGTACACCCACATTTAACCAGTTACGTTTTTAGTCCCATGTAATAGGGGGCGAGCCTATTGCCATCAACCGGGCACAAATCCAGACTCCGAGGCTGCTACTGAGAAATTCCAGATGGAAAAACCAAATAACACTTTGCCCGACCTGGGAATCGAACCCAAGACCTCATGCACAGCAGTCGCGCTTGCGACCACTAGACCAACGAGGCAGTCCATTCAAACATTTATAATAGTAGTAAGTTTATATTATTTAGCTTCGTATGCTTGCGTTGAATCATGCAACCTGAATTTTATATAATAAGTAGTAATAAGTTAATAAAAAATATTATCCAGTTCAAATTTGTAATCATAGATAATATAGGTTTCACAGTAACACTGTAGGGTAGTTTAATTAATTAATCAAAATAAGAACAATATATTTACACAAATTATTTCCTAATGCCATGTTGGTTGGTAGAAAACGTAAATTAACATAAAACACAAAATATTTTGAATAATATTATAATTAATTGTATTCGAACACATCGATCACGGTAACTGGATTATGTTTCCTGTTTCCCAAACTGTTACGTAATAGGGAACTAGGAGTTACCTACGTAATAATGTAACGCGTTTTGTAATATTTACTATTTTTCCTTCTGGAATTGAGATAACGGTGTACGCTGGGGGAGGCACTAGTGGCTGTGACACCAACTGTGTAATGTCGAAACCTTTATTCAATAAAAACACAATGATAAAGAATATTTAAACAAAACTTCCCGAGGAAAATTTGTTAATTATGTATCCTAGAGGCATGTACAACAAACATGACGAGCCCACACAAATAAACTACATCGCATCGAGTAAATTGTTACTTGAAGCACGCGCTAACCATTAATTGTCACTTCACAAAGAACCACAGCCCAAACCAGTCAATCTAAAAAATACTCACCCGCTATACAATTAAACTATCATCACCACAACGTACACTGCATTGCAATTTAACAGCACACCCGTTTACACACTCGGACAGTTTACTTAATAGCCGTTTGTAATGTGTACAGTTTTTTTGCACGCACGTGGCAGCTTTTTCCGCGTAGTGTCAGCAAATGATTCGGAAAATCTATTTTATGATGCATTACAACCGTTATTGCAGCCGTATTCACTTAGTGAATACAATGAGTGTATGTATCAGTGAGCTTTCGACTTTTTTTATTCACTCACAGGAATTCGTACTGCGCGCAATGATCTTTGAGTGGCTTAGTATAGTGTCATCGAACTTAGTGTCGTTACCTTGCACTTTGCTCGCAAAAAAAAGGAAATAACATGCACTAGTAACGGTCTAACTATTTCGAATACCTTTTCTCTTAGTTATATCACGTTAAAAGCTAAAAAAGTTGTATTTTTTGTAGCCGCAGTCGGTTCAACGCTGGAATAATTCTGAGTTGAGATAAAAAGTGTAATATGTATAATGTCACATCTCTAGTATTTTCACACGGAATGATCGAGCGTCTCGAAACAATCTCGGGACGGGCGCGCGACTATCGCTTGTCTTAAATTTATCTCTAGTTGTCAAGTTACGTGTGAGTTGGGACGATTAGAGATCCAAATATGGCGGACATTAGCTGAAACCACTCTGACATGATATAATATTGAATAATAGAATATAATGTTACCATAGAAAATAATAGAATATTGCTTGGCACTCGCTTCTTGTTGATTTATCATGTAATATTATTATAGGAAAGTTTTGTTTGTGATATTTATTAGCATTTCCGATAATTTTACCTTATTACGTCTTACAAAATAAAAGGTACTTGTTTGATTTTCCTCATCCCGACAAAATATGAACACGTGTAAACCAAAAAATATAGTACATAACTAACCAAAGCTACGCAAAATCTTTAGTAAAGTATTCCCGTTAGAGCATCTAGTACTGTAAGGACAACAACCTTTAGTGCTCAATGCTCAAAAATATGTGCTCAAACGGGAATATTTTGCAAAAACGGACCATTTTGCCATAACTAGGAATTTAATGTTTAAAACACATTTTTGATAGCTACCTATTAAAAATTAGAGATTTAATTGAGATTAACTTTATTTAAAAGATGAGAAGTTGCCCTGTTAGTACATGGGGTACCTAAAGTTTGGCAAAATCTGTTATATCTGATGTAGCTTTATAATAAGGGAGACTTAATAAAGACCGATATTTCAGTCTCAGTCTGTGAAGATGTCTGTAAGTCAATTAGACAATCGAGCATGGCTGCGCCGCCGCCGTATTGGATGGGCACACAGACAAACCATTATTTGTCTTACTAGCACTTATTAAGAGTCTTCACACTTCTTTGTGGGGCACATCAAGTACCTCCGCGGGCATCAGCCACTATACAAATAAAAGGCCTTTCTACACCGCGATAGAATGACAAAAAGCTTTTCCAAACTATTTGATAATAACATAAAATTTTATAAACTTCTTGATGACGGTCACCGAAATGTTTTCAATTAACACGAATATAAAATACACTCGAGTTTAATTTGTTTACTTCGAGCACCAATAAAAGTAATAAACAAGAAACTTTAAGTGCGGCTTTAGCTTAGTTAGCCGATCTTGTTATCGTAGAAAAGGTTTAGGGTTACTTCAACTGTGATTGTAGCCGTCGAATAGTCTTTACCTTTCTGATTGATATCGATACCTTTTTAAAGCAAAATAAGCATTGCAAATTATTTGGTATAATAAATTGTGTACTAAAATAAATGCATAGCACTTAGTACGTAATATGTATTTTGCGCTGTATACAAATTTTCCGCTTAAAACTCCAACAACTTATTGTTTGTGGACTGTCTCGTTGGTCTAGTGGTCGCAAGCGCGACTGCTGTGCATGAGGTCTTGGGTCGATTCCCAGGTCGGGCAAAGTGTTATTGGGTTTTTCCATCAGGATTTTTTCGGTAGCAGCCTCGGAGTCTGGATTTGTGCCCGGTTGATGGCAATAGGCTCGCCCCCTATTACATGGGACTAAAAACATAACTGGCGAAATGTGGGTGCACTAATGGGTACACCTCTGCCTAACCTTTCGGGGATTACAGGCGTGATGTTATGTATGTAGTTTTCTATAATTTAAAAAGTAGCATACCGCATTACCTACCTACCCACTCTGTTTACGGACATCAATATTAATTTATTTGGAAATAAAAGCAACATATTCTCACATTTCGGTAGCACACTTATCCGTTAAGATAACATAGACATTAAAAACCTTTAAAAAACTTTCTTCAAACCACTAAAACATCCGAATGTCAATCAACATTCGAAAAACAAATTTTATAATATCGACTAAGATATCGTTATAAAACGTATCGATACAATTCGATGTTCGATTCGGATTTGTCATTTCGATTTTACAGTGTCTATTAAAATTATCTATGTATCGGTTTTTATACTTTTTATTCGTCGGCCGGTTGCCTACCGTTTTGAGTTTATTGCACGATAAAAGTTCCGTGGGAATTTTATTAAGTATATGCCTAATAACGATTTTAGAACCTAACTAATGGAACGAGATTTTTATTTGATTTCGACAAAAAATTATAATAAATCAAACGGTGACGTGTCGGAGTGGATTGTCCGAGTTTTGGAGTTTTTATGACATTATAACATATAGTAACGTTATTTGATAGATATATTATGTCGTAAGTCAATAAAATCAATGTTTTATTTGTTTATATAAGTAACTGTATCGTGGATGCGTCGTCATGCTCCGTTTCCTTCAAGCAGGATTTTAAGCAGTTTTAACAAGCTATGTTGAATCTCGAGATAATTAAATTATAATAAACACTCATTACAATTAATTACATGATATGTATTTTTAGTTTTACCAAAGAAAACCAAAATTATAATTTTTCATCAACTTGCCTAAAACTGTAATTACATTTCTACTAATTCTAGTTACATATAAAAATATACACATTATACAAAGTTTACAGGGGCGGACTCAGCTTACGGTCTGCCGGTACGACATTGTCATGCCTGATTCCCGGCGGTTGCAGCGATGCTAAAAGGGGTAGGTTACACGCGTAGTTCACACACCCCTACTAAGGAAACGAGAATCGACTAAAATTCAAAACTATCGTATTACAGAAATCGTAACAAATCGGCGTAGTGCGGGGCGCAGCGGGCGGTGTGTAGTGTTTGTTTGCAAATAAACACCCGGCCGTTCCCCGGAGCGAGTGGACAAAGGTTGGGCAACCCCGGTTGCACAATACCAACCAGCGGGTTGCCGACTACGTGTCGCGCACGCCGTGGTTTCTCATGTGAAATGGGAAATAAATATTTTTTTTCGACTGTGATATCCGAGGGACGAAAGGTAAGTTTGTGTAGTAATTATCGTGTCTGAGATATGAATATTACGAAATATAAAAAAAGTTAAATTATAACGTACGAGCAAATATGAGCTACATCCTGGGATGAAGTTTGTTATTTTATTTAAATATTTTAGATTCTGAAATTCAATCGACGTAGAAATGTGCCTATATACATCTACCTACTTTGAAACATTGTGTAGGTACCTATCTATATTAAGGCGGATTTTCCTCTTTCTACAAAAACAATACAATAGGTACTAAGTTGGGTACTTATGTTTCTCAATTAAGTATAGTTTTAAAGACATAGAATGAGTTAAGATGAAATATGGAATCAAAGAACTCTAATTATAAAACACAGGAAAGTAATATGATATCTAATTAGTAGCAGAATTAACCTAATCACTTGTCCGTTTATTAACAGGACTATGAATAAATGAGAAGTTATAATCTGTATCATAAATTAATCAATAAGCTCTAAATTCTTTTGCGGTATCTTTGCAAACCAAATAATACAAATTATAGTTCAAAACCTTTTATTTATTGAACTTTCAAAGGCGGAATATTAGATGAATGAAACATAAAAAAGTATGAACAAATAAACAAAAACAATAAGTGTACTAAAAATAAACAATAATAGAATGACAAAACAGCACTCATTGACTGAAACAACAACTCGTCAACAACATTTCACTCGCCCACTCGAAATAATCGGAATAAAACACTCATGTTTATTTACACTACAGTCAAGGACCAACCCTTTTTTTAATAAAAAAATAAAATAAAAAACATCTTCAAGTGTATGACAACTCTATTTAAGCGATTATAACAATTCGACTAAACAAAAACGTTGTGCACAAAAGTGATGAGACACGGCACACTGAATAGTCGATTGTTAAGCTCAGTCAATATTAGTGTGACGCGATGCGCGAAATCGTATTATTTTGTTAGTTTCGCGTGTACATTGTCGGGATCATTGTGGTGTGTTTGCGGGGAATTTATAATTTTTATTTAAATAAAAAGGTGCTGGGGTGCCTCTGGATGTAAACGGGCTTGTAATGTTGTTGTTTGTAGTGTTATTATTTAAAAAGTTAAATTAGTTGAAGACTGTGGTACTTAGTGACTTTTATGTCTTCCTTTTGGTTCAATGCGGAAATGTTCCATGCCGCTTGTGAGATAGACCTCGTGAGAACCTATTCATGCAAAAATAATGACACTAAATTTTTGACAAAATATTACTTTAGCCGTTTTTAGACCGAGTTTAAAGAAATGAAATGACCGAAATGCAAATTAAGCACAGTTCTTAATTTAGATGTTAATAATATTAAAATAAATACGTATTGCACTATTGCATGCCTTTAGCAGTTGTAGCCAAGTCTCAAACAAAAGTTTTACAGTACAGTTAGCTACAGTGAATAATAATTTACCAAAAACATGCACACGGAACAATTGTACAACCAACGGTCTCACCATAACATAATATAGTCGTCACCGGCACAAAGGCAGGCACACAATATAATTGTCATCATTCATTTGTCAACATCCCTTACAATGTGGGGATGCAACCGACCTTATTACAACGCCATAGAACTGACTTATGGCGATCATAGAAAAAAGCTTCCGCCTGTGGCATCTGCCACAACAATACGTTTATAGGTCAAATGCTTTCGTAAACAGGGATTGTTTGGGGTCTATCGTAAAGTTTTTGGTTTCCGAATTTGTAAAGAAGCTTTCTTATTCAGTTTCTTGCAGAGTTCCTATTGCAGGGGTAGCCAACTTGATTAGAATTAAGATGTACTGTTTACTGACTAGACCCTGTGCAATCTATTAATAACATCAGTACCTACTTCTTTATCAACTTAACATCGGATCATATTTCATATTATTATAGTTAACGTAAATACTTAATATAAGTAGGTACTTATACTTCAAATTATAACTGAGAAAATGAAACAGTAAACAAGTAGTATTCGTATTAATGTAAACAAAATTGGAAATTATTCTTATGTAACTATGAGTACCTACTTACATTGATATCGACTCGACTCGCAGCCGCGGTCGACTGGTTGGTTACCCCTGTCCTATAGCTTTGTATCGTGGCGTTATCCGAACGTGGGTCATTTGTAGAATTCATTGTGGGTTTTTCATGATAATAACATAAATAAAGTTTCTAGCTGTAGTTCTTCATCTCAATTTAGTCAATTTGTTAACACTGACCAAAGTTAGTTCTGATTGTACTAGCAAGTTTGATAACTATTAAGTTGATCGTTTTTTCGGTGAAAGGGACGTCGTAAATAAGATTTCTACCAAAGATTCAGTTCATGATTCTCGACCCTCTCTCCACCTCAAGGGGACCCGGGTACCCGGAATCACATTTTTCGCAGTTACAAAACAAAAATGCTCATCCTTTCAAAACTGTAAAACATATACGATCAAAATATTTCTGTTTTTTTTTTTTTATAAACCAACAAAGAATGTTGTAACAAGGCCTACAATCATTAACGGAATCCATGGTAAAAAATAAAATCCTTTATTTTACAGTGAGGAGCAAATTATAGTAAATTTTGCTTTAATAACAAATACAGTAAAACACAATATTCACTGTAGACTGATGAGCGGAATAACACCATTTCTTTTCTAATTTATTCTAGGTATTTCGTATAATCCTGAGACTTTACAAGTGCTGCAATTTATTTTTCCCAGGATTTATAATTATTGGATTCCTTAATAATATTTTCTTTTTTCGCAATAACAAATTTAAGCCGAAGTAAATTACCTTGTTGTGACTATGCTTTTCAACGAATGATAATACTTAATAGGTAAGAAATAAGTAAACAGGCTCGTTAGCTAGTAGAAAAAATCTAATTTTGCTCGTAAACAAGTAACTTTATAGATGTAGTTTGTCGGTACGAGCGAAGAAGATGATTTGCTAAACTGTCAAATATTTTTTTAACAAACTTTTGACGCTTTTTTTTTAGTTTACCTACCTAGTCACGGTTTGAAAGGTAAAGTTACTCCATTGACTGAGTCTTCTTTCAAAAGCTCATGCAGTCCCTAATTACACGTAAAATAAGAGGAGTAAGCTAACTCACGATAACACTTTTATTTACCTACAAAAGTTTAAACGAATTGAACAAAAAGCATCTAACACCAGCATTATATAAAAACGTACAAACTCTATTCTTTAAGAACAAAATCTCAAAATCAATGAACATCACTCAAGAATATAGCAAAGCTTTAACAAAATGAAACAAACAACGCTGCAACAATGTTATAGTGCTTTAGAGTTCAAGTTTGATAGTTTCAACTTTATTACGATAAAGAACTTATAAACAAGTTGAAAACAATAAACAAATAAATTACTGTTTTAGAAAACAGTACCCCAGCACCCAGCACTACCAACGTGGACACGTTCCTAAGTAAAGAAGTAAGCACTTTGATGCGAATAGCGCATAGTGATAACTGCTTGATAAACGTGATGATAAAGTAGCATTGTTTTACGTGTAACGGCCTCAGAGTTTATCACGGAGAGGTGACTAACGCGGCTGTTTCTGATGTTTGGCTGATAAAGACGTAGAGCTAGGGCGAATTGATGAGCCAGTGGGAGTAGCTGAATGTATGTTTGTGTACAAGTACGTGGGAACTGAATGTGGTTACAATTGAGGGGGTTTGAAGGTTGGTGGCGGAGTTTGAGTTAGTGATGGTACTGTAACAGTGAAACTGTGCGACAAAGAGTTAGTAATTAACAGATATGATAAAATAAATAACTCCATCCAGAATAAACCAAATACAATATCGTTTCAAAACCGATTTCCGTTTTTATTGTTATTAATACAGTTAAATGGGATTACAAATTGATAACATTCGACCACTGTGCAAACACAATAATATTTAGTCAATGTTTGAATGCATGCAGCTCTATTAGGTAAACAATACGTCAACTACACTT
The DNA here is from genome assembly GCA_949774945.1 of Hoplodrina ambigua. Taxonomy (NCBI): domain Eukaryota; kingdom Metazoa; phylum Arthropoda; class Insecta; order Lepidoptera; family Noctuidae; genus Hoplodrina; species Hoplodrina ambigua. Next base: position 7,026,856 of record OX458963.1, read on the forward strand.
TACTCACAGGCATCAATTTGCTTAAAATTTTCACTCAAAATACGTGTCCTTTTCCGTGACTGCCCATTATTTTGAAACCAGAGCGTAATAATTGCACCCAACAGGGCCCGCCAGGCGGCTCATAGTATATTGGAGAGATAATTGAAAATTTTCTGCCAATCGACACTAGTTCCCGGTTTTACGCAGTGACGCAAACAATTCAGAATCCACCAATTAAAAGGTTGCATCGTCCAAATATGAAAATCCTGTATAGTTTTCGTTTGCATAAATTGTATTCTATCTCTTGTTTTCTTTTGCGCTGTGCTGTATCGTTCGGCTGCGAGATTACTTAACTTTCACTGTTTGTTTGTTTTTTTTAATTATTTATTTGATTATTAAAAATAATAAATTATAAACGTTAAAATTGTCCAATTATAGAGCTTGCATTTTAAGAAAGCATGAGATTGATCTTCATTCACATAAGTGAAAAAAATAATAATAAAAAAAGCATTTATGATTGGAGGAAACACCGTTCATTTTCCTTTCATTGTTCTGTAAAAACTTGTCGTTAGTTATCCAGGAACAATTATTTTCAAAGGTATTTAAATAAATAAATGTAAGCTTAGGAACAGGACAAAGCTATTATTAGAAAAGAATTCTTGAAATTCTTAGTGATAGAACCGGCCCTTCGTGTTTTCCCACATCACCAGGAAAATGCAAAACAATTCAGTTTTAATAATTCTACCTTAAACAATGGTCTTTAATTCCGCAGCGTTCTAGAAATGATTGTTCTGCTGTTTCTGGATAAAAACAAATGGAATTCAAAGTCGATATAGCGAATTAAAATCTTGATATCTACTCTCCGAATAAGTATCTAAATATACTCTTCTAGTGTATCCTAGGTAGACAGTCTCGTCGTTGCTGTCTGGCAAATAATTTCACCACGGCATTAACCGTTCGTAGGTGCGCATTTCGCCTAACCTCTCCGGCCATATCCAGACAAATTACTTCTCGGTATGTCTCACGCACACAAGTAATGTGAGCCACACAAAGTCTGCGCACTTTGACCGATAACTTATCGCGAGAGGTTGCCCCTACATAGCTGTTAGGTAAATACCTACATATTTACTAGTCAATCAATCTATTTACTACAACTACTATCATGGCTATAATTATTGTATGGTATCACAGGGTAGGAGGCCATGGACGACCCCGTCCACGCAATGGCTCAGCGATTCGATTGCCGTACGGAACAAATGTTTTGTACGGCCTACAAATGGCTGTTCCGAATATTACTGTTTGTGCATGTGAGTTAATATGTTTGGAAACGCACTCACGATAAAGCAGTAATGAGAAATGGAATAATAGGTTCACGTTAACCGGATATCGTGTCTACTAAAGGTATTTTTTTTATTGACTTTTTTTAAGGCTCCTCGCCCAAATAGTGCCGCTGCGCTGTCTGTCTGCGCAGTGCAGGGCAGAAGATTTTTTTACAATGTGTATACAATGATCGCTAAAACAACAAATTAAGTTCAAAATTAAAGGGGGCTCCATAATCTTATATGGTATGGTTACTTGATATGGGTATGGGTTTGGTACGGGGCTTTGTGTGGGAGTCCGAAACGCACTTAGCGAGTGTTTGTTTGTAACTATTACTTTGTCCACCTTATTAAAGGACAGGGTCTCATTAGAAAATTACTTTAAACTATCGATAAAATCTTACAAATAAAAACTATAATAATTGAAGATGATTTGGTAAACAAAATACTGCCCACGATTTGATTTACTTGAACATAGTAAATTACTCGAGTGACTAGTCATAATAAGAGATGATAATAAATTAATTTATGTTGATATAGGCCTTGGTTTTAATGTTCTAAGATTTTTAAATCTACCCAATACATTGATATTCAGATATGGATGTTTTGTAACTAAAGTTTGTTATAAAATCTTGGCGTAATTTTGTATGTACCCTTCAAGCTATATGCTTATTTTTACAATACTTCTCAAGTCTTAACAAAGCATGTTAGTATGTTCTTCCACTGACTCATATCATGGTAGAATTGTTAGTCAGTCCCCAAGATTATAAAGAAGCTGACTACCTCGTTGGCCTCGTGGCCGCGACATCGACCTTATGGTTCTGACTTCGATCGCAACGTGTTCCATTAGGCATTTCTCAGTGACATTGCAGAGATGGGAAGAAGATTGTGTGACACCCCTGTACATCGTAAAGCATAAATTCAATTCAATTCAATTTCTTTATTTCAGATTAGTGTGTTCATATAGTGTTAGTAAATACAAAAGAGCCAAAGCCAGTGGTACTGCGCCTGATCTCTCTACGATCGTGTCGGACTATTTAAGTAAGACGGAATGCATCTCAGTTTGCGCTCACACTTATGCACTATAATATCTTCACTATCTGCGTACTTAGCTAGTATCTGTTGAGATAGCTTGCCTTGACCGTAATTCGGTTGAGAAGAAAATTATTATTAGTGAAGCTGAATGTTTAAGTAACCAGGGTGGGCTGCAGCTTTTCTTAGATTTCTGTACAATAGAAACCATTTTTAATCTCCTAGAGATGTTGATACAGCAAGTTAGAGGTTGCTGCAACCATCCGCCATTATCTCGTTAGTTAGACATTCCAATCAGATAGAAATTAGTAGTCAGTATGTCATAGAGTACACAGCATTCACAGAACGAAGTGCCGGGGGGTCACAAGTGGATAAAAAGATTAAGATTGTACTCCACGATAAGCGAATATTTACGAACGTAGAATTTAAACTGCCGAAATTAACATTTATGAATGACAAATATGTCATATCTTCTTGTGGGTGTCGTTTAGGAACTAAGATGTTAGTGAGATAGGACCATCCACCTGTTCACTTGTAACCTTTTATTACTTGCCTTTACGTTTGTTGGCTTAAAAATTGGAGAGATGTGTCAGCTTGTTTTGGCAGGGGCAATGATGCAGTTATGCTATTTTGTTATTTTTGCTGGTTGTTTATTTTTTGGTTATAGGTACGGTACGTCCGAGAGGATTCTGTATAAAAGCGAAAGGTCACTCACTCACTCATCACGAAATATCAAAAACCGTTTGAGTTATAACGATATTGCAGAGAAGTAGTTCGGGGTCCAAAGTTTGTATGGAGAAATCAACTTTAAAGCGAACGAAGTCGCCTTTTACCAACTAGGTATTACATTTTGGACAGAAACAAATAACAATAAAATTTGGCGGCTAAATTTCGACAAGAAGCTCTCATAATTAAATATAGATACCTACTATGTGGCGTATCTTCTAAAACTGCAACAAACTCACATCTGTCTGATACTTCCCAGGTCGAACGGTGTTAATAGGTTTTTCCATTAGGCTTTGAGTATTTTTATTTGGTATTTCTCAATGGCAGTCCTGCGGTTGAAAGTTGATGGTGTGTGATGTTGAAAACGGGCAGTAAATGTTCTTTGCTTTTTAGGGTCTATCTCTATTTCTATATGAGTCTCTTTTTTGTACAGATTAGTCTGTACTTTTCTTCAATTTAACGCTCGTATAACTATTAAGAGATGTCACAATAATAATTGATCTGTCATCAATGATATTGAGTCTTATCAAAGTCGTATGTCCAAAGACTCGAAACTTAAACACGCGGTGTATTGATTTTACCAATGTTTATATAAATATTTATTGTAGGTACTTACTAAGGCCTTTCTGCATACTCGCACGTCTACAACTCATGCGCAGGGCGATAAGCAGCTGATATATATTCTATATTTGGCAGAGGAATCTCGTTCATTGACAAAATAGAGCTGCATGATAAAATGATCTTAAAATAGTTAACCTATCGTACAAAAGTTATCATTGTCGAGCATCTTTCGATCGCCAAAATACTTGGCCGTGTGGTGTAATGCAGTCTGGCTCTTTTTACGTTCTTATGTAGTGTGCATAACGTCATCGACTTACGACTAAACTTTACTCGAATTATTGCGACTACAAATGTTAGGCCGCGGTTACAGTTCGGTTAATGCTCTTCGTACTTGCAGTTGCGACATAAAAATATTGGGAAATAAATCTTTGCGGTGATGGACGATGAGGTCCGTCGTGATTTGTGAGAAAGGTAACGTTTTCAGCCGCAAATATGATCTGAGTCGAAGTTCTAGAGATAGATGACGAAAATCTGGCAAAAGTTGCATCATACAGCTTCATTCGCTATTCAATTCACTCTCACTTAATAACAACTACATTCTACAGCTTACAATATAACGAGATTTATTCAACTAAAAGCACTGTACCCAATACTGCAATCACAGCGTATGCTCGTGTAAGCACCGATCGCATCAACGTCAGCATTTGTGGGAGATTGCAGCGCTCTATCGGTACGGTACCAGTGCTAGCAGTGTGCACATCGCCTATCCAACCGATAAGTGCTCGAGGCCCGCTGACCCGGACGCGGACGATAACTTCGTCTGCGCCGCGCGTGAAAACACTGTTTATGTTTACTGCTACGCTCGTGCCCGATTCCGGATATTGTGATGGGTGGCACGCGAGCGTGTGGATCATCTTAATACCTTTCATCTTTGATGACTGATTTTAATGCTATATGTACTTTGCTCGGCTGCTGCATGTCCAGGTACGCACGTGTAGCTGTGGACACTGTGGGTACTGATGAATTCTTTAGTTTTACCCTACTACAGAATAAATAACCATACAAGGCCACAAAAATCTATGGGATCTTTCATCAAAATACCAGCGCAAACCGCACGATAGATTTGCGGTTATATGATCTGACCATTACAAGAAACTGTATGGACTTAAAAAGAGACTGACCTCTGAGTGTGTTTCTATTTTTTGTCACACACGACTAGGAAAAACCGAAAATATCGCAAAAAAAATCGCATTGTTACTTTTAAACCTTTACAGAACAAATGTAATTTACTGACGCGCTTAAAATCAAACTCTGGGTTCATTGACCTGAAGTTTAATTAATATAATCTTAATTAACTCTTAATGCGCGTTTACTTATTATAACGATACTAGATCTGTCATCTTACACGATTTAGTGTAGGTAAACGTAAGTTGTTTACACTTGCTCGGCTCATTGAGGTCTAGACACACACGTGTATCAGTGAAAATGAACTCTTTGCTATACTCTACTGGTGCTTTAATATAATGTATAACAAAACTATGTAGGTACGTAACTCTTTATTGAAAATAATCTATATTATCTATATTTATTCATTATTTATACAGAATTTTAGACTTACTTGTAACTTAATTTAAATTCTTTAAACTAAAATTGCAGGCGTGGATTTTTATTTAAGATTTTTTAAAATAAGTTTAGTTAAGTTTTTTTATCTATACTAATATTTTAAAACTGAAGAGTTTGTTAGACTTTTTGTCTGAACACATTAATCTTCGTAACTCCAAGTTATGCTATACCTGCGGGGTTATGCTTTATTTTATCATCGAATTGTTTGGAGATCCGTAAGAAATAATACTGGTTCTGCCGTTTAATGAGCCTTTATTCTCCTATCCCTAACATAATTAACACGATTTCTGAAGCCTTAGTGCATATCTATTTGGTACCTAATGCTAGCAACATACCCCGGCCATAACACTAAGTTCACATAAAATAAAGCTTTCTAGAAAATAAATTAACTTTTCTTTTTTTATTTAAGCAACAGAATATTGAAGTCATAAATAACTGCAAATAAAAATGCATAGGCAGGTACTACTTATGCAAATGCAGGAGGAATTTATTGGGGTCTTATTGCGGGACCCATAAAGCGAGTGACCCTCGGACCGTTCCCTTGGGGAAGTATAAACAGATGACCAGTAATCGCGGTTGTATTTTTATATATTACTAGCAGTCTTCCTGCGACTTCGTTCGCGTGATTTTTCTTACGGATCCCAAATATTTTAAATATAATATAGCCTATTGTACCCGGGGATAGTGTAGCTTTCCAACAGTGAAAGAATTTTTCGAATCGGTTCGATAGTTTCGGAGCCTATTTAATGCAAACAAACAAACTGATATCTATATAGATGGTCATTTTTGCAAATTTTCTATTCTTTGTAGAGTTCATGCCTTCGATGCATGTACCACGATTTTTTTTTATAAAATTTCGATTTAATTTTTTTTTTTTGTGTCCGACGTATCATTCACAGAAATCAAGTTATTTGACGAAAGTGACTAAGCACAAGCCTAGATATTGGTGCCCTTATACTGTTCACAAAATGTAATTATTGTTTAATTAATTATAGACGGACACATGACCACCATGATATGAGCCATCTAGATCATCCTCACGAGAGAACGATCTCGAGGTCATCTAAATTCATCACGGATTTATAGACGACTAGCTTGTCCCCTCGACTTCGTCCTCGTAAATGTCGGCTATCGTGAACGCAAACGAAGAAGCAGAATAAGAAAGCAATATTAAAAAAATATGTTTAAAGACACCAGCTTTAATTTAACACAATTTTAATGATGTATTGATGATTGTATTGTCATCAGAACTAAAGGTGTATGTAAAATTTCAGCTCAATCGGATACCCACAAATGGTCGAAAAATGGTTTTCAAATTTTAAAAAAAGGACAATTAACGTACTTACTTACATACGAACAGTGCAAGCTAAATAAAAGCTTGTAATAAAGTAGCCTATGTCCTTTCTAGAGGTTCAAACTTACCCCGTACCAAATGTCATCAAAACCGGTTCAGTGGTTTAGTCGTGAAAGCGTAACAGACAGACAGACAGAGTTACTTTCTCATTTATAATTTTAGTAAGGATTCTAGCATGGAGTGCAAAAGTGGTGATGTTCCTCAAGCAATGAGACCACAAGCGTACCCTAATGCCTGCACTCTTCAAGAATTGCTAGACAAAACCATTGGCTTCAAACTTCTGGAGCTAACAAAACATAGACTGCCTTCGGACACGCTAAGAAGATGAAGTTTGTCTTCGAAAGTCTACAAACTATTACACGAACGTACCTACATACATATTACTTTATTAGCCCATTTCACTGGTATTATTTATCTTAGCATTCTGTTCCCTGTGTGAGAAACCGACCGGAAAGATAGCTAATTGTTGTTTTCGGCCGAAACATCGGCATGTTACAGAGTTATGAAACATCAATGTATATCATATCCCCTTTACATATCACTTGCCGAAAACAAAGCATTTCATATTCCGTTATGCTGAGACATCCAAGCATGCAGTTTTGTGGTTGTCGTCTACTGAGAGCTACGCGAGTCAAGCGAGGCTCATAAGATGAATAAAAAAAGAAATGAAGGTATAAGGTGCTTTGCACATAGAGCAACTATTGCAGCAACTGGCAACTAGCTGTTTACATAATATTATATTTTCAATTAAACTGCGCACACATAGTAACTCGAGTTTACGGTTTCGGCGATCGTCAAACAGTTTTCAATTGCTGTGATCGATGACTAAGTTAGTTCTTAATTGCTACCTAGTAACTGTTAAATATTATACCGATTTTTAAAGTTGCCCGGTTTCCTCAACCGTCTATCGTCTCTCGTCGATCTTCTCGTCAACCGTCTCCCTGTGCCTGGCAATGCCAGTATCGCTACGGCAACGGCATACGGCAACTCGGCTATGAAAGTAGCTCACAGATTGCCATAAAGTTGCGCCAACCGTAAACGTTATAGCAACTATCAACTTTAACAGGAAACTTTTAGTGTTGATAGTTGCCTCAACTTAAGTTGCTCCATGTGCAAAGTGCCTGAGTTCACGTACAGGTATAAAGACATTCTTATTATTATAGATTTGAATAAAAAGTTTCCATGAAGACCTGGGAAAACAGGTCTAGAGTTAAGGTGTCTTTTACAGAATCGTTAAGTGCGACAGCGCAATCTTAATCGCAAGATTTAACTTTAAAACAAACATTATTATAAATAAGAAATTACTTTATAATTACAGATCTGAAAAGCCGCGTAAAGATAAGTATTACATGCGATTATAATGACTCGAAAAGGTCGATTATCACTTCGCTTACGAGTTTATTACTGAGAGCAGTATAGTGTTGAGTTTTACTAAGTAAATATCGCTGGCTTAAAACAAATGACTGCAATGTAAAGACTATGGCATCGGTGATGCAAAATATCGTGAGGAAACCTGGACTTGTCTGTATATATTGTGAAGAGGAAAGATTTGATTGTTTGTTTATTTGCATTGAATAGGCTCCGAAACTACTGAACCGATTTAAAAATTATTTCACTGTTGGGAAGCTACACTATCCCCGTGTGACATAACTATATTATATTTTCAATAAAGTTAGGGATCCGGAAGGAAAGTCACGCGAACCAAGTAGCGGGGTGAGTGCTAGTAATAAATATAAGTGTAAAATCAATCCACCTCCAAAAAGGATGGGGAAAAAGAAAAAAGCCTTTACCTTTCTTGCACAGACACACGACTCGTTCACTGACGCCCACGTTTCAACAGTGGTGGAAATATTCAAAAATATTACTGAACCTTTTATAGAAAATGAGAGTATCATTTTCCTATTTTAATAAATACTTTCCTCTTCCCACGGCGATTAACGATAAATACAATTTGAGTTACCGCTACCGAGGATTTAATTTCAGCGCTCATTGATTATTACAATGAGCGCTTGCTAACAAATAATGAATGAAATATTTGATACATAGACTGAATAATAAAGATGTATACGGTATTTTTATTTTATTTGAAAGAAACATTGTCTTGCATCATATCTTTGTATAGCAACAGTATAGCCTTAAGTACAGTGAGGCATAACGTCGGACCGTCGCAAGCGCCGCTGTGTGAACTGAAACACAATGCTGCCCCGCTCCCATACGATAGCAATCGTGAATAAACCCAGTGGAGCGATTCTTTAGAAATGGATTAAGTTTAGCGTTAGCTAGATAAAAGACTAAAACTTCGCGCCACGTAATTCACGCGCTGGTGTTAAAACACTGGCTTTGTGTCCCGAGCCGCTCACACTGTGGTTTAAGACGGCAGGATTTGCATATAAAAAGGAATTGTATAGAGCTGTGCACACAAGCTGTTTCGATTTTTAAAATGTTAGTGTAACAAGGAAGTCTAAAATCTGGATTATAGTGTGTAGATTAGAAGCTGCCTTTCAGCTGCATCTAATAATTTTTTTAATGTTTTATAGTAGGTACTATTCATTCCATTCAAAAGAGTGTCTGTAAAGATTTTTGCTCGATAAAGATCTACCTACATTTTGAAACGAACAACAAGCTTTAAGTTTCTGACCGAGTAGGTACTCGACGATTCAAAAGTAAGTGTAATTATATGGGTCAAGTTGCCAATGTCAAAGTCAAAGACAAAAACGAAAAGCCACTTAGGTATTCACTCACCGACTAAACACGAAATCTCTAAAACTGCTTGACCTATCAGCTGATATTTGGCAAGTAAGTAGCTTATAGGTAGGTTACGTCAGCAATCTGAGAACGGATATTGCGCCAGGGCCGAATTCAGTATAGGTCTTTGACATTTACGTGAATGAAATTGCGGGCATAAATTAGTATTACTATAAAAAAAAGCTTAAAATGCCTTAAAAATTGGAGCAACTGGTATTTTTGCCTCAAATACTATTATAAGATAATTATATTACACAGATATTCAAACCTAATAATCAACGAAAATCTTAATAAATAAAATACGGCACAACAATTACCTACCTCAACTCATTAAAAGGTTGAGCACTATTTTATTAAGACAGCCATGAAAATTATTGGAATACGTCAGTTAGAGCTATGGAGATAATTATAATAACAAAGACAGCGTCTTCTCACTAGACCATTACTTATAATAATCCGTTTCCCCCATTACCTTCGACTTGGAAACTCACAAAAACCTATTATAATAGGCATACACATACCACACAGTCAACGTATTACCAAATACCATAAATAAGTAGGATGCACAAACTTACAGACATAACTCTTGGACCTGGATGTCTAAAATCACTTCTTTATCAGACCGTATCTTCATAAACTTGACAAATATATTTGCACCCAAATTAGTGAGCAAAGTACTTTATGAATTCGAAAATAGAGTTGAAAATAAGGCAGCAAATAGTTGTTGAGATGTATTAAAAGAATTAAAATGATTTTCCCGCCGGAAGCTCGCGTGACGTCACGGTGTGCGCACGCGCTGGCCGGCGGATTAGCGCGATCAAACTCCTTTGGAACACGCGAACAGTAATTGATTTTTTTCCCGATGTCCAAGGGTGGGAACGCTATAGATACCTGGAAGTAAGGGCGTAATTACACCCTTCAACGTGGTCGTTGAAAAGTCTTTATGAAATACTGACCTGGCTATGTTTAGGATTATAAATGACGTAACACTGGGTGCACATTACACCTATTCTTTCATTGTAACGTCACGGTATACATTACAAAACTAATGAGAAAAAATTAAGCATGTGTTTTAATTAATGAACTATCCTTATGCGCTGTGGAGCGCTGAAATGGTGTGGCTATACGCTCTTAGTCACTCATACCTATTCACAGAGGAAAAATAAACAAATGTACATCGCGTTCCTGTTAAAAAATGTATTATCTACGATCTAAAAACCACTAGTACAGCCAGCAGCATGCATAAATTACAAAATCATCAGTAATCATCTTCAAAGGTCCAGAGAACTTAGTCTGCAACTTAAACACGGAATACAATCATCGTCACGTTCCTACAGAGTGTTCACAATCTCTAACATACAATGTACCGACATTGTTTATATTTGTTCTCGATAACGTAATGGCTAGTAAAAATTTAATTTAACTCACTTATCTCCTGTAGATCCATCGAGCGTACGACGTATACAGTTTACACACACCAATGTTTATTATTAGATACTACCTTTTATGAACTATGTTTTGGATAGTTTGCTTAATCTTGATTGCTTGATTAATTTACGTATGGGGAAAGAATAAACTTCGCTTTCGGATTCGCCGAACAAATAAACGCGACGATCATTTGTTTGCGCCGCAATCGTACTAAACTTACTATCAGACCAGCGTGCAGCAGATGGTCCCTTTTCCTTGAAGGAAACTATCCGCTGAACGCTGGTCTGCACAAAAAGTGGTGATGAGCAGAAAGCCCTAGTCAAATTTCTGATAACGCATAGTACACCAAGTCCGACAGTCTCTTAGCTGACTAATAAGCAGCTAATTCGGTACGTTCCTTTTTTCATTCCAATCACAGCATGTTAAAAAAATAAAATGCACTTCTTCGTATTACAGCAATAACTTTCCGAAACAATTCACACAACATTAAACTGTATCACGGCATCACTAAGCCGAAATTCCATTACACGGCAACAAACTCCATCGCATATAATATCAACTTGATGAAGCCACTGTATTTTCCCATGGATAGCCGAAGAACCATAAAAATATATCTAAATTTCATAAACACGGAGATTTTGGTGATAAAACACCATGGGAGCCGGTTAATATCCATAAAAGGCAAAGATTATTATTGTCCGTTATCTTTTTGATAAAGATATTCCGAATCGATGTTTGTTACTCGATTCGTCGCGTTCAACTTTAATTTTTCAAATCATTATGTAAGTTTATTGACTGAAAAAGCAACACCTGAAGTTTTAATTGGAGCTCATCTACTTAATAACATCTCGCTACAGATCGCTTTATGAAGAGATAAGCGTGTACGAGTAAGCGAAGAAGTTCTATATTTATTCATAACAATATTGCAAGTTTTCCATAGCTTGGCTTACAGACGTTATTAAAAGTTATTTCCTTTAGTATCCCAAGAAAAATGCAAGAAATATTATTTTGCTATGCAGGGTGCAAACAACCAATCAGTAATAACTGTAGCGTACAGACAACGTTTGATAACGATCGCAATCTAATCACATTCTCGAACTGCGGAAAATGCCTTTAATTTACCTGCTTATATGTTTTGACATTGATTGCAACTGTGTGTGCCCGCAACTACGTTCTAGTCGCAATCTCAAAATTGCGACTAGAATTTGAACGTTTTTAATTTCGCAAATCGGTCGTACTGTCAGTACGCTTTGGTGATTGAAGACTTCAAAGCAAGCGTGGTCATCACCGAATACCTTGTCTGTATAAAGAAGCTTTAGCCTTACTATAAGACAGCTATATGCAGAAATGATTACTTTGTACCTGCTTTACTTGCGATTTCGCCTGCGTCCACGGAGGCCTAATAAAGTTTCATCGCAATTAGATAAATAGAACAAGAACAAACAAAGAAAGATTTTTGTATTCATGTTCAAAACAGGTGTTTAGAAGTCCATCAGTATTAGGTAAGCAAGATTCTCTCTACCATGACAATAATTACAGTTGCCTCATTATAAACAATAATGCAAGCCTATCCACGTCAACTGGTTGCAGCACACAGCATCATGACAATAATGCTATTCATCATATAAGAATAATCAGGTATTCAGTGGGATTGCATAACACTTCGTACGTGCATCTCATAAACGGAAGAACTAAGTAGTAAAGTGGGTGGAACCGCTCCACACTGCACTGGTTTAAATGGCCATTTTAATAATAATCATGAATTTTATTAACCTTTTACACTTGTTTTTTCATGAGAATGAATCAGAAGTTATGAAGTTTTGGCCAACTAAACTCGTTAGCCTGCCTACCCGATCAGTAGCGCGACTGCGTATAGTCCTATTCAACGCTGGTAAATTCGACCATACCATAGGATATTAGGTTTGACCCACAGGATGAGCCAAAAGAAATAGAAAAAAAAGACATAAGCCTGAGACATAAGTGCCAATTTAAGTTTTATTATAGATTTTTTAATACCTAAGAAATCTTGTCTTTTTAATACCTGCGACCTTTTTTTTTTTTTAGGTGGTAAAAATCATGAAATGAAGGGACTGTCAGACTTTTACTGACAAAAAAACCACCCTGTTTCTTCTGTTGCCCTTTACGTTCCGGGGCCACGGTATCCTGTTAAGACGTCCCGCAACCCCGGCAGGCGTTGGCCCCGTTGGGGGCCCCGTCCCTGTGCTGACAGCACTTTGAGGCGCGCGCGAACAGAACGCGCCGTCGACCCGGGTTTTAATACCTGCTAGGTTATATAAGAACCTATGAGCGCACCTCCTATATTACATGGGAACAAAAATACTTAGAACTTGCGAAAAGCGAAAAAAAGTCTTTAAATAGGTACATTGCAAAGTCGTAACTATAACTGCGTTGCATTAAAATAAAATAATTTATAAATGGAATATTTTAAATATTTTATTAAGCATATAAAAAAGCTGTTTAGTTCTTTATTCAGTTCGTAAACTTCAGTAATCGGTTTCAACCTCAAAGTCAAATTATACATTTCAATTAGACTATTAAAAAGCACTTTTGAACGCCATTTACAAGAATAAGAATTAAATCTAGTTGCTTCTTCAAAAGGTAGTTTTGTGTGGAAAACAATGGAGAAGAAACTCCACCCTTTTCAAATAAATGGTTTACAATACTGAATACACAATTGACTTTTTCCATTCAAGTACTTTCTAAAGTTTTTCTCTGACATCGGTGAAGGAAAACATCGTGAGGAAACCTGGACTTATAATTATTATAAGTCTGGAATCGCCAATCCGCCTTGAGCAAGCGTGGTGATCAATGCTCTTGCCTTCTCCGAATGAGAAGAGGCCTTTGCCCTGCAGTGGGATAGTAAAAGGCTGGTATTATTATTATTACATACAATAATAATAGAAAAATCCGAAAACGAACTACGAAACGTCCATAGAACAAAAAGACATTAGATCTTTAAATCATTTGATGCAGTTAACTATACAATAAGGTACATGTATAATAATAATATCAGCTTATTATCATCCTACTACAGGGCAAACGAAGAGGCGTTTGCCCTACAGAGAAGGCACGAGCTTATGAGCATTGATTACCACGCTTATTCAAGGCGGATTGGCGATTTTAGACTTATATCCATACTAATATTATAAATGCGAAGGTACTAATATTATAAATGTTTATGTATGTATGTTCACTAAACCGATTTTGATGATATTTAGTACGGGGTTATTTTGAACCTGTACCGAATTTGATGAAATTTAATACGGGGTTATTTTGAACCCTCAGAAAGTAAATAGGCTACTTTTTATTCAACGACTTCGTCTGCGTCTGACATTTACGCGGACGAAGTCGCGGTTAAAAGATAGTAGGTACTTTATGTTAATCTCCGAACTACTACCTACTATCTCCATTCTCAATTTTACTTGCCATGAGTGTGAAGAAATCACATTACGTCGAAAACCTATCGGTTTACAAGATACAAGATGAGATACCTATGCAAATCAGTGATACAATCGCTACCAGTGACAGTATTAGTTACTGTATAATTAGCCATCGATATCATTAGATTCTCTACTAGCTTCTGCCCGGGATTTCGTCCACGTTTTTTTTCACCCGAGTTACGTCTTTGGTTACTGCTACCATCACGCTACGACATACGTAGCGTGATGGTACATGACCTATACTATCCTTACTAATATTAGAACAGCGAAAGTAACTCTGTCTGTCTAACACGCTTTCACGTCTTAACCACTGAACCGATTTTGATGAAATTTGGTACGGGGTAAGTTTGAACCCCAAGGAAGAACATAGGCTACGTTTTATTTTGCGACTTCGTCTGTGTCCGCGGTAAACGACACTTACGCGGCCGAAATCGCGGGTAAAGCTAGTGAAATAATATTCAGAAACCATCTTATTAAAATTATTTCAAGTTTTCATAAATAATATAGAAGAAAGTCCTCTATATTTATAAGAAAATCTATCTTTCTGTTTTATAAAACCAGCTGTTTATAGAATAACATTTTTTTATTATTTAGGCATTATCCATAATCAGAATATAATATTTTAAGAAGGCAATTCTACTAACTTTTAGAAACGGTCGCAGTTTAATCTCAGTCCCAATCTCAAAAAAAATATTTTGACATTGATTGTTGCTGAGATACGATTGCGACTAGAATTTTGAATATTTTTAATAAGTACAATTACCCTTCTGGTATTTTATGCTTAATACTTATAGGTATTATGATTTCACCGTAAACATGTTTATTAAATCTCATGGAGACTTCGCTTTATAAGGCATGCCCTCTATTGCGAGATTTTGAGCCGTAGATAATCAAACATTGTCAATTAGGCCGAAAATATTAACAAAAATATCCCCCCAAATATAGACTCCAAAGTTACCAAGTTATAACAATAATATTAAATTTCGGTACAGACGACATTTTTCAAGTCAATGAAACGTTTTTATAACTGCAAAAGTTAAACCGGCAGTTAAATATAACAGCGTCAAATCATCAGCGTTAAGACGAACGTAGCATTTTAACAATGGACGCGAAATTCCCACATTCGTCCGAGATTTTAATAAACATTATACATTTTATTATAAAAATTGTACGCAATCCAGTTTAGTTAGTAACAGTACTAGTTTTTTTTAACGGTACATAGTCGAAGCATATGTGGGCGCCTCCGTCGATGTATGAGCGATCAAGGCCAACCGGTGGGCACTTTAGTAAAAAATAATTTATTTCATTGACTTTCATATAATGTGATGTGTTTTAACTTAAGGCGTATTTGCTTTGAGTATTTGAGTTTATTGAAAAAACGTTGTATAGAATTTAATTAAGTATTTTATTATTTTTGTGATAACACTAGACTCCTAGACTATACGATTTTCACTTTCGAATGTTATAATTTTAACTATACCTATATTGTAATAGTAAAACATTTTTAAACATTTAGGCAAACTTAATTGAATACATTAAAATTTACTTAATCGTCGTGATGGTCCAGTGGTTAAAACCCCCGCCTCTCATGTATGAGGTTGTGAGTTCAAATCCGGGTAAGTACCAATGTGACTTTTTCATATGTACTTTCTAAAGATTTTTTTGGACATCATTGACATCGGTAAAGAAAAACTTCGTACGAAAAGACGTTATTAATATAAGTCTGAAATAGCCAATCGCCTTGAGCAAGCGTGGTAATCAATTCTCGTGCCTTTTCTGTACGAGAAGAGGCCGGTCCCCAGCAGTGGGACAGTAATAAGTTGGTATTATTGAATACTGTTTTGTTTTCTAATCTAATCTTGTTCCACGATGTTATAAGTGCGACTTTCCAGTATTTGCACGACTCACTAAACTTAAATCTGTTCAAATTGATAAACGATGATACTAGAGTTGTGGTTCTCAACGCGATAAAAGGTCATAAAAGCAGCCTCTAGCCCGTTAATTTAGTACACAATCCCTTTGCGTAAATAACAAAGATTGAACGATAGCTGAAGCTGAAGTTTTTATGGTTAACACGGCAGTTATAGCCTCCGATGGCTGTTACAGAAGGACGTCTTAAACCACGTCGGTTACATGTAAAGAGGGTAAAACATACAGACATAAAAACCCACAACCCTTCTATTTGACTTCGCAGGCAGTTTGAAATTCGAACAGGCGACTTCACCCGATCGCCGCCGACAGCGGACCAATCAAAAGCGCCGATGCACTCGGGTGCAATAAAACCACTCTAATATATGCGTACGCGTCGCGTTGAAGACTTTTATTAGCAATTTAACAAGTGTCGTGGACGAACCACGATTTGATTTATGTACACATAATGCACGTTTTACGTTTATTGTTTCTTGTATATCAAGTTTGGGTGCCGATATGTTATTTGAGATTTCAAGGTGGATCGGAATTTGTGGTGATTTTGGCTTGATTTTTAACGACTTTTGTAGCCCAAAGGGGGGTAGACAGACACATAGTCTTAATTTTTTTTACTGATCTCTATCTTGATTTAAGATCTAGATGCGAATGTGTACGAATATTAATAGGTACTCTACAGATAACTATTTATACTCTGTGCTTCGGAGTGCTAGATATAGGTACTCCCACTTCAAATGCTTTAGACGTAACTAACCCGTCGCGCATTGCATCTAAATGTTGAAAAATTCTAGTATAAACATATTTTAGAAAACCTTTTTTATGCCTATCATGCTTTTATTTGCCAGCGCCATTATTTCAAGTAAAATAAGTGATATCCCTTCTTGACGAGAGCCACGCGAGCGCTCAGACAAGCAAAAAAACGATATCAACGAAATCAATATTACAGATTTTTGACAACATGAATACTCTTTTAGCCGCGGTCGGTCAACGCGTCAAACGTAATCAAAACTGTCATGACGGAATGAAAACATATCAACGAGCTTGTCGGTTCGTATCGAAGGCGACGAGCGGTTGACGTCAATACCGATTATAGTTTATATCGATGCACGCAATCGAATCTGTCATCGAACATTTAATCGATTTGAAATCAATAAGGTTATGGTTTTGGCACCTCACACCGTCCTCGCGTTTTGAATTTCGAATTCTTGCGGCCATCGTCATCAACAAGCTTGCTACGAAACGTCATAATATTGCGACCATTTTTAAAATGCAAAATGAATTCCTCGATTTCTCACGGTTTTATCTAAAAACGACGTTGTTCGACTCTGTTGAACATAATATATCTACCTATGATATTACCTCTGACATAACAACAGCCAGTAGCCCCTAATCCCTGAACAAACAAAAACAGAAGCCTATTGGCTTGTTCATTACAACATAAAAAATTATGTTCTTCCTCAATAGTTTATTTATGTAAATATCCACTATCAGATAGAATAACTTTATTATATCGTAATATGTCATAATCTAGTCGTCGTTGAAAGTATCAAAGTATCAGTTACAAAGCGGAACATAATAATTCTCATACTTTATGACGTGAACAATGACGTCAGCTGGGTACGTTAACGTGAATTATCGACGACAATAATTTGAACAGTAAAAAGTGAATATATTAGGGAGATAAAGAATAAACTTGGCTAATATCGGGAGTACGAGCGGTGGAGGGATAAGTGACAAGCGAAAAGCGATAAACACGCTCTTGTCAAAACAAGAAATAATCTTGCTACAGAGTTTTTTATCTGAAATCTAGAAACTTTTTCTTTTAAGATTTCTAGGATGTCGAGTTCCAGGAAGACGAAAGCTCATTAGAATTAAAAATTCCAAACTCTAGCGTTGATTTTATTAGACATAAATTGATACAGTAGTTAAATCAAGTGACTAGTAACATAAAATCGCAATAAACCGTGAGAAGCGAAACAGTTTCCCATACTGGTTTGGAAACAAAATCATCGTCCCACACAGGCTTGTGCTATTGTGGATTACTGTATTTACCAAGGGCTGGCTTAAACAATGACTTTTTAAGCTTGAAATACCTACTTACTTCATCGTCATCAGCCACAGCCCTTACCATCAAATTGGATTCTAATTAAATAAAGAGGAAACATCGGCTTACTATTTAAACACATTTGACTGCCTCGTTGGTCTAGTGGTCGTAAGCGCGTCTGCTGTGCATGAGGTCTTGGGTTCGATTCCCAGGTCGGGCAAAGTGTTATTGGGCTTTTCCATCAGGAATTTCTCAGTAGCAGCCTCGGAGTCTGGATTTGTGCCCGGTTGATGGCAATAGGCTCGCCCCCTATTACATGGGACTAAAAACATAACTGGCGAAATGTGGGTGTACTAATGGGTACACCTCTGCCTAACCCTTCGGGGATTACAGGCGTGATGTTATGTATGTATGTATTTAAACACAAAGTTTGTAAGAATGAATGGATAGATGTCAGTTGACTTCACAATTGAACGGCTGAACGGAATGCCTAGAAATTTAGTACACATATCGACAGATATTGATCTAGCTTATCTAACTACACACAGGTCTATAACACTGATTTAGCTACACATACAATTTTTATTCAGTTTTTGCCTTCCCGTGGGATAAATTAGGACTTTAGCTATATTTTGAAGTCTACGCATACGAAGTCACGAGCAGAAACGAGTTACAAATAATATTTTAAGGCTAGTCGTATTATGTGATCAAAAAAAAAAAAACAGTTTTTTATTGTCTCAAATGGTTACAATTTCACGTGTGAATGAAACAGCCCCGGTAAGTAGTTACAAACACTTGTGTTGGGGTTGTTTCGCTCCTTCCCTTATTTGTTGTTAACAATATTGAGACCACTTAACAAAATTGTTGCTTTGTAAATTTAAAATTATGAACAAAATTTAAAAGAAAAAAGAAAGAAAAAAAGAAAAGAAAAGAAAAGAAAAAGAAAAGAAAAGAAAAGAAAAGAAAAGAAAAGAAAAGAAAAGAAAATTCAATCATCAATCAATCAATCAATCAATCGATCAATCTCTAGCACTGGATGAAAAAGTTCAGTCGGGCGCGGTAGTGGATTATGAAAAGCAAGTGTTTCACCTAACGAAATTAGGATATATTCAAACACTTAAGCAGAGATTAATTAACCTTTTGACCGCCACAGTCATGCATAGATGACAAACCAAAATGTGCTCAGCACGCCATGGTCACGACTACATGACACTTTTTTACATAAATAAATTAATAAAGCTTATAAACATAACATAACATCACGCCTGTAATCCCCGAAGGGTTAGGCAGAGGTGTACCCATTAAGTAGTATACCCACATTTTGCCAGTTATCTTTTTAGTCCCATGTAATAGGGGGCGAGCCTATTGCCATCAACCGGGCACAAATCCAGACTCCGAGGCTGCTACTAAGAAATTCCTGATGGAAAAACTAATAACACTTGGCCCTACCTGGGAATCGAACCCAAGACCTCATGCACAGCAGTCGCGCTTATAAAATAA
Organism: Hoplodrina ambigua; assembly: GCA_949774945.1. Classification (NCBI taxonomy): domain Eukaryota; kingdom Metazoa; phylum Arthropoda; class Insecta; order Lepidoptera; family Noctuidae; genus Hoplodrina; species Hoplodrina ambigua. Next base: position 7,046,554 of record OX458963.1, read on the forward strand.
CATCGTTTATTTTATTTCTTTTGCTGATTATGTTCCTTTACTCATCCTAATTGATATTAGTTGAACTTCTTCCTTTATATTTCATCTATATATCAAAAGATGACAAAAATTAATACCAATTATAAAGTTTCGAATTCGTAGCTTGGCGCCGAGGGCACGCTTTTGCTTTTTTGACGTGGCGATCAAAAGGTTAATGTTATTTTGCACAACGTACTTTGGCTTAGATATGGCGTACAGTCGTACTTTTACAGTTGTGCTTAGCCAAGCCACGTGTTAAGTAACGTCTATCTGTCTCAGCCTTAGACTAGATACTATCATAGCTTTTATAGGAATAGGTTTCTTAGCATGACCTTTGACCATTAGGGTGTACTATAACTTATGAATAATCATCATCGGTAAATTCTATGTATACCTTTCATAAAAAAATATGATTGTGCAGACCTTGCGGGGGCGGTAACGATGGCGTCTGCGGTACGTGGTGCCTTTGCATCACGATCTACATCTACTAATTATAACGATTTGCATAGCATACCATTTGGGTACCCAAAGACCAAAGGACAACAAAATCGAATCATATTTTTATTTGATGGTGTACCTATTTGAAATATCTGCAATGCCACTACATTATTTGACAATAGTAGACAGTACAAACCACTGACTGTGACATTTTGCAATGGCGGCAGCGTACTTGCTGTTCTGAACATCTGAAGGGAAACAACAGGAATCGAGCTATCGATATTTTTTTTCGAATTATGTACACCGTGCTTTCTTGTGGTAACTGCTACCAGCGGTAAAAGCACTCACTAGCCCGCAGCCCATTATCACTTGCGCCACTCCGACATCCCGTCGAGATAGACGGTACGTGTTCTAAGTAAACGGGCAGATAACGCGAGGTGACTTGTGGAGCCCAGCCCGTAGGACGTAGGATGTAAAACGTACATCTGATAGAGCAACTCGTAGGTGATGTACGCGTGACGGGACGTTAACGCTACCGACCGGTGACTCACTGGGTGACGACGAATAGGTACGGTATTTCGAAAATGTAGAAAGTTTGAATATCTTCCAGTTTGAAGGGGCGTGGAGGCCTTTAGTTCCGATAATGAAATCTTATCGTTGAGATGATATAAGTATTTGGTTTGTTAGGTTTATACCTAGAGACTGCTTAAATTAATTCAGTAAGTACGTGCATAGTGGTCACTGCGCAACAGGACCTCTTCTTCTTTGTACGCCTTTAGACAAATTGCGTGCACAGAGAAGTGCGAAATTTGGCATAATAAATTAATGTTTTTATGAAGGAGTCTAGAAAGCTAAAATAAAATAAAAAATATAAAAAATACGGTTGAATTTCGAACGTTAAGGAAGTAGTCCTATTATAAAAATGTAAATAAGGCAACTCGTAACTTTTGATTACAGTGAACTTGATGAGAGCGACGTACCTATTTTTTATATAAATCATGATTGCCTTGAAAATTCCGAGATAAATACCTATTTATAATAATTAATACAATAGAGAACTCTACTCCATAAAAAGTCTTCAATGAAATTCAATGCAGGAGGATTTTTTCCTTACCTAGTCTGTTTTATTCATAATTATCTTAATATTATTAGAATTTTTATTTTCGTATTACTAAGACTTTTTTAAGTGTTGCCAGGTCAATTTAATTTACATATTATTTGTGTGTTCTTATTTTTAATTATTTTTGTATTGTAAATATGGCTTAATTTATTATATTATCAACTGAGGTGTTAGGTGTGTTTGTAATTTTGTATATAATGTTTTATAATCTTATATTGCAAAAGCGACAGATTTTTATAAGTGAAAACAAGTCTCGTATAAAAGCTAGTTAAAATAAAAGCATCGAGAAATGAATATAAACTGGTGACCTGCGCCTGATCAGTTTGACCGGATGCACTAACACGAAACGATCAGGTAAGTAGTTTAGTTTTAACGATTTGCTTCGAGTAGTACCTAATGGCTCTAAGATCGACATAGGCACATAAATCTTGAGGCTCTTACAGCCTCACACCGCACGGATTTTGATGAGATCAGACGAATCTGAAGGTAAACCCCATGTAATAAAGCCATTAAAGTTAGGAAATGATAGTCCTAAGTTTATCTTGAACATCACTGACATTCTGACAACGGTGAAAGAAAACGTCGTAAAGGAACCTGGACTTAGTGAGAGTCCAGGTTTCAGTTCCGCCTTAAGCAAGAGTGGTGATCAATACTCGTGCCTTCTCTGCAATCCGCTTTGCCGCCACATCCATCCGCGACAGTGCGCGGTGTCGCGTGTTAATCGCCTTATACAAACAAATTTTTATAAGATCTAAACAAACTCACTACTGTCAATATTTTTACACAAAGGGCGCGTTCCCACTATGTCGTGACGATTAATTTATCGTTGGACGACTGTCGTCTCTAGCTGTTTCCACTCTTTACAATCTGTCGTCACTGCAAAAACAGTTGGTAAAAAGTCGCGGACGACAGTTAATCGTGTCGTCCTATATGTGAACACCTCCATTTAAATATACAAGCCACGACGCTTTAAACGACACGACAATCTGTCGTTACTACATAGTGGGAACGCGCCCAAAAGGATCACAAAAATTCAAAAGGAAGCTGGCTGCCTTCGAAAGCCTCGGAGACACACAATTCAGCACACCGCGACATTTATTCACACACGTGTCGTGGTGAGCCCACACCAGACGCATATTTTAATAGTGTTAGCATGAATAGTGTGCTCAAATTTATGAGTCCCCATAGTTCATTGGAAATCAATGAATGGTATGCCTTTAGGCTGTAGCATTTGATATGGCACCTCAGTAGTTAGTTCTGCTAAAAGGTTTTTGAGAGGACATTATTCATATCTGCTGCTCATTCATAAAATGGATTAAAGGGTGAGGTGAGAAGTAGCTTAAAATTGTCCTGAAAGCTTGTTTTGTTCGGAGTTCATCTAAATAATTATATATGCCGTGAATAGTAGGTAGCATGCTATCGTGCCATGCAATGTCTTGGTGAATGTAACAAGAGCACACTTTTGTGCAAGTTACAAGCCTGTGCATGTTCGCCTTTAAGTGTGGTATCCCCATGGATACAACTATGAGAGAAGGACCGATTCTTTTCTCATGTCTGATTGGTACCGTGAGGCCTAATGTTTGGCTATACCTACTAGTAAAAGAGAACATTACTATCAGAAAGACCTAAAAGGCAAATCCCATAATTAAAAACGTTCAAAATCTAGTCGCAATATCATCAGCCGCAATAAATCAATGTCAAATAACGTAAGCAAGTCATTTTCGACAGATTGAAGTTTCTTTTTTATTGTGATTGCGATCGTTCCTAAAGATAGGATTACTAATTTAGCAACTTGCTACAAACCTACCAAAGCTCCTTCGATATTTGAAATAGGTTTAGCAAGTTGCTTCATTATTATGTGAAACCCTTCTTAGCTTACCATACAATATATACATAACATCACGCCTGTAAATAATCCCCGAAGGATTAGGCAGAGGCCATTACTTCACCCACATTTCGCCAGGTATATACATAGGTATAAGTCCCATGTTATAGGGGGCGAGCCTCATACCGGCAACCGGGCATAAATCGAGACTCCGAGGCTGCTACCGAGAAATTCGTGATGGAGAAACCAAACCCTTTGTGTGACCTGAGAATCAACCTAAGACCTCATGCTCATGAGTCGCGCTTTGCGTCCACTATACCAACGAGGCAGACCAAACAATAATACGTAGTAAATAAAGGACGCCCTTACCACACCACACCATACAAAAATAACGTCTTGAGGATGTAGCTACATAGCTGCACAAATCACAAGCATCCCGGCATGGAGTGTCCATACAAATATGCCAAATAGGGCTTGAAGATGCCTCAGCACAAGTCAATAACTACTTATGGGTAGATTGTTCCTGCAGCAACTCCGACAGTGGGAAATGGCTGAAGTCATAACTTATCAGCCATTTTCCTGACTGTTGACTCTCTGCCTATTCAAGTTCAAGCCCCTATTTAAAACTAATGTTAAAATTTAAATGTATTAAAAACTAAATGGCTTCTGATTATGTAAACTGCCACAAATTATACTTAATATTCGGCAGCAACATTTAGAACTCTTTCTTAATCCGCTGATAGCGATCTAAACCTTTAGACCAGAAAATTATCTTAAGACTTCAATTAGATTTTAATTTCTTCATAAAGTATATTAAATTTAACAAAACGGTAATGTAACTTGTGCTAATATACAACGTTCTAAAATTACAATGGCCTGATAGTAAGTTATTGTGAACTATTTTATCACCTATCGTAGGCCCATGGTTCAATTAATAATAAATTCTGTCAGTGATATAATTAAAATACATAACGCATTTTGACACCTCCCGGAATCGAATCAAGTAAATTATGCTGTATTCTATAAATATTGGCGAGAAAGGTTGGGTTCTAGTGATACAGGTGAAAGCGGAGGCGGGAATATCATATTATATAAATATTTATTATTTTTAATCATTTCTCCCGTTACGTGAGTGCGTATACAAACATATCAATGACCTGTACGCCATACAAATTTTGTTCAGTGGGGGAATGGAACCCGAGACACGCAGCGCTAAAGCCAATTGTTCAGCCACTGCGCCAACAATGTCGTCGAATTTTAAACTGTCTGTATGTAAACGTATCTATTATGTATTACTTAGACATAAATACATTACAATACAAGCAATATTAAAAAGAATCAAAAATTATAGCTCAAAACGAAAAAGAGAAATTAATACTCGAAAAGATGGTGCCTACGCTTTAATTCAATTAGCATTTATAGTTTGGATGAAACATTTGTGCCACAATTCATAAAGTTAGGTAGGTACTTATTTTATTTATAATTGGAAGAAAGACGAGAACACCCACGCTCGTCCACAGACCCTTGGCAAGCTATAGAAAGGGCTATGTATGGAGACTGAACGAGGTGATTCCACAGAGACTTGGGGATTTTATATAAAATGTAATGGCCAAAGAATGAAAAAAAAGCCGGTGGAATAACCCACATAGCTCAATCTCCACCCTCAAGCTGCACTGGTGTGTTCCACTAAATATCCTGGGGACCTTCCACATTTACAAAGACGTGCTCCGAGTTAAACAATAAAATTCAAACTCGGATAAAAACAATAGAAAAACGCCCCCGGCCTAGGGGTGACAATCTTTGCGCGTTGGCCAATGATTGAGAGTGACCTAAGATCGAGAAAGTTAGAGGTCGACCGATGGGAGAAGCCTTTGTCAGGCCGACTGACCGAGGCCTCTATTAGATGATGAGGAGAGTATCAGGCGCCCGTCATAATATGGAAAAATCTCTGTAAAAAATCGAGTTAAACCTAGCCACACCAGAGCGGGCAACTAACAGTTCAATGGCGCGGCCGAATAATGCAGTAATATTTGTATACGGGCATCCACACTAACGTAGGCAGCCACCGTCCGACAAATTACTACTGCGCCCACAATTTGCCCGGTCTACATACGCCACTTTCAATTTCAATTTATTTGCTTACACAGATCGCTGACACAGACACCCCACCTCCTTCCGATGCAAAGGCGTACTTATCAGTAAACTATACGACTTGAAATGTAATCACGGATGCATAAATCGGTGCAATAATAGTTTATAATTAAATCTTCCTAACAAAACTGAAGCACTATCGCTTTTTATTACGCTTTTAAAATCGCTTATCCTGTCACGATGTCATGTGCTCCACAATTAATACATTTAGGGTTCCCTGGTCGCATTTGCGAGAATTCGCTGTAAACGCAGTTCAACGTGGCTAGGTAAGCCGATTTACATTCGATAGTTAACGGGGTGGCAGTAGCTACGTACCAACGGAGGGGAATTATTGCACGTTGCAAGATCTTGTTTCAAAGTAAATACCGTCCAATTCTGAGCTACACTACGGATGTCCCTGTGGATTTTGAAGCTCACAGGAACAATTGACTTTGTATGTTGACTTCGACTAAGTTGCTTGATCTTAGTCACATTGTGGGTAGGTATAGTGTATTTAATTATCTTGGTATAATTATATACATACCTACATCTATGTTTTGGTATAATAAACGCATAGAGACAAAATACATTTTTTTCGGGCCGTACATTCCGATTTGTGTAAAAATCTACAAGATTACATAAAGCAAAAAAAAATACGGGTCCTTCAGACTTCAACAAAAATTCCATTCGTATTAAAATTTAATAACGCTCGCGCTGCGAACACTCGTAATTCCCAATGTTGATATAATTATGGCGCCCATAATTATCGTTACGTACGAGATGCATCGCTGTCTCAATAACAAGCAGAGTGAGCACTGTTCTTGTCGTACTCACCATGTACTCTAAATTAACGTAACGCTCGTAAATATTATACAAGTGACAGTTACATGTGTTGTTTTCATAAATGTTTCTTTTGATCATAACTTTAAAGCTTTGGTACGGTTTATTTGCGATTTTATGTGAGCGAAATTGCCTTCGAGGATTTTAAAATGTCTTTAAGAGAAGTGTAATTTTATAAAGTAAAACTGGAACAGTATTATGCATAAAATCGATGATATTAATTAAAAGAGTCATAATAGTGAATATTTAAAGAACGGGCTGATTCGTTATTCATCAACAATACCTTTATATTATTTTGATCATTCTTCTTGGAGCCAAACAGCCTAAAGACAGTGACTGAGTCTGATCGGTGATACCGCTAAAATTGAAATATGGGACTGTACAAGCGGTGTTGTCGACTGCCGAAAGTAACGCTGTCTAGGGTATGAATAACATTAACAAATAAGACTAACCTGAAATAATCATTCTTGCAGAATATATTGCTATCCCTAGCGTAGCACCGTTGTTCCGAATCGAGGGGCATCTTGCACTCGCAGCATTTAAGACATGGGGTATGCCAGCGGCGTTCGAGCGCCAAAAGATAGTATCTGTCGGTGATTCGGCCGCCGCAGCCGGCACAAGCATCTTCAGGGGGAGGTTGGGGCGTTTCGTCCGGGGGCTCTCGTTTCCGACAAGAGGTGCAGTCACGCGGCGAGCCGGGGGACGTCGCGGGTGCGACAGGGGACAAGTCGCCGCCCCCCTCGTACGCCGACGTTAGGTATCTCTCGCTTTGTTGCTGAAACAAGGATTTTTATGAAAAGGAATCCGGGATATTTAAAGTCATACTAAATGGAAACTTGCAAGACAAGATAGTTACGGCCATGAAATAGGTCTATTCAAAGGACTTTCCCGTGTACCCATGCACCATGCTATTGTAGTATGTCTACTTAGATAATATTAATCATTTTATTTTCTTAAGGTTTTCATATCAAGTAATTTCGGAACATACAATCAATCTTTGAACTCAGTAGTGGGTCCACGCAATGCCTTATTTGTTTGAAGCTATGACTTGTCCAAACAAAGCCGTAGACTCATCAACAAGAACTTAGTGCAATCAACTGACTCAATATAACTACATACAAAAAAGTAAATCACTAAATACGTTTACCAAGTGTTACGTCGTTTAATCAAGGCGAACAAAAATTCCAAAATAATGATCTCAATATAAGTCTGTCCCTATCCTACCTACAGCCATGTCTGAACCCGACTGTACCCTACTTTGTGTCTAAAGCCGGGATTATGTTTTCCTTTTAGTAAAAACAGCTCATTAGCTTTTTCCTTATAATTTCCGTAGTCCTTAAAAAAGTAATATCTTTTTATAGGTTTCACAAGATCAGAGTAAAATACTACATACAATTTAGACTTCTTAGGAGGAAACGCTTATCCTCCTACGCAATTAGTGGAAATCTAAACGTAAATACTTTTACTATAAACCCAAAATAGATCTACGTTCTATTTTTTATTTACCCATCTCCGAATGATCATGAAAACACTATTTACGTGGGTACTTTTGTACCCACGTAAATATAGTGTTTACAATTCGTAATAAATATCGTTTCGCACATAAAACACATTTAAAAAAAAAAACAATGTGCGAAACTTAATAGATTAAAAGGCTCGTCCTAATCTGAACTAATAGAATAAAGAGGTATATGTATGCATATAAGAGGTAATCTCTTACTAACAAAAAATCTTTCACTGATAGAAAGCTACTCTATTGCCAAGTGCCAAGGCTAGGCTGATTCATAACATACATACTTGACCATCATAAAGGTATGATTCCCAACCACGCTGCACGCAGCGTGGTTCAGAATCATACCTTAAAATATTTTTAGAATGGAAGAGCATAACATCACGCCTGCAATCCCCGAAGGGTTAGGCAGAGGTGTGCTCATTAGTACACCCACATTTCGCCAGTTATGTTACAGTCCCATGTAATAGGAGGCGAGCTTATTGCCATCAACTGGGCACAAATCCAGACTCCGAGGCCGCTACTGAGAAATTCTTGATGGAAAAATCCAATAACACTTTGCCCGACCTGGGAATCGAACCCAGGACCTCAAGTTCGGAAGTCGCGCTTTGCGACCACTAGACCAACGAGGCAGAAGAGATGGTTCATTTTAAAATAACACAAATTAATTATCACACATTAATCAATGCAAATAGGTCTTAAGTCCTACAAATATAACAAAACACGTATGTAAGTCAGTATCTGCATCGCCTACAAGCTTAGAGTTAGATATTCAAGGTTCATGATAAATGTAGGTTTAAATATAAATATTAAACAGACTAACATATATCTGAATAAATATTTCATCATAACATCGGATAATAACATCATTTATAGTTGTTATGTAAGTGTGTAGCTATTCATATCCCTAAGACATGAGGTATTTGCAAAGTTTTGAACACTGTAAAGGTCCACATTTTCAGAGCGCCGCCGTGGAGCTAATTAGCTACTATCTTGCAGGCGGCAGTCAATCAATCTGCCTAGCCTTTTCCCAACTATGATGGGGTCGGCTTCCAGTCTAACCGTATGCAGCTGAATACCAGTAGTTTACATGGAGCGACTGCCTATCTGACCTGCACCAGTTATTGGATAATACGCTACTCCTTGATAAGAGTGGTTGTCAGATTAGTGGGCTTCTGACGAACCGTAACTTCTGTCAAAGATTCCCGTATGGCAACCGGGGCCAACGGCTTGACATCCTTTCCGAGGCACGGAGGAGTTTCGGTGTGTGAAGATGATCACCCATCCGCGGACCCACCCCGGCAAGCACAGCTTAACCTGCAGATGGATCGGCCGGTGCGGTTGATATTACTTAGCCACGAGCTCTTCATTTTGCAGGCAGCAGTGCTGTTCTATAAAAATACCCCTTGGTGAATTTAGGTGAAGGCAGGTATTAGGTGGTGCTTTCACTAAAATTTACCGAAACAAACTTGTATTAAACTAGCTATTTCACCTTCGTGGACTTTAAAAAAAATATCTGAAGTCCTAAATTTAACCACAGGAACACAAAAACAAAAATAAAAATTGTCCTGTGTTAAGTTAATCAATCTATCTAAATACATAACAGCGACCGGTCACTTACTCACTCACTCAAGTGTGCCACACTGTGCCAAGTTCAGCTAATTTTGTGCAGCTGTTTAAGCGTGAAAGAGTAACAAACATCCATCCTTCTATCTGTCCATCCATTCTTACAAACTTTCGATTTTATAATGGTAGTCGGATAGATCTACACATTAATGATCGTCGCATATCGGTGATATTTCTCATTCTCTGGACGTAACTAGACTTGGGAATAGTTTAACATCTAATAAGTATTCCTAAATCAACATTTGGAGCACGTTTCATTTACTGCGGGAGCCTACTGTGAACGCAACTGCCTCCTCAAGCTTCTTTAGGCCATCGCATAAAAAAAAATTACAATCGTCATGTATTTTCTTGTACAAAAGGTCGAATTCTTTATTAGGTAGTCATTTTCATAATTGACCTCCTAGTGTTCTAATCGCCAGCATGATTGCTGAGCGGGGATCTTCAGTTCGACTTGCAGGTCGAGTAAAATGTTATTAGGTTTTTCCTTTAGGCATTTTTCAATATCAGCTCGGAGTTTTGGAAGCTGGTGGTGTCTTGTGTGACCTCTTGCCTCGGAAAAGCTAGTCTTTTGGAATCTATATGTTAAAATTCAAAGTCTGAACGTGGACATGATTACGGTACAAGTTCTGCATCTGAAAGAATCTCCACCCGCATGCGAGGCCCGCATCGGAAAGCACTGCCCATTTTGCACAATGCTTAGAGCAGAACATCCTTAAACTGGCCAGTAAAAATAAACAAGAAGCCATCAAAACAGTTTCCATACGACTAATTCATGTAAATGGCAAATTATGAACATAACAGTTGCTATAATAGAGCCCATATATTAAACACGCAGTTATATTCGGGCATTATTCTGAAATTGTATCTAGCTACAATTATATGTGCCTACTGCTTTTAATTAATTTTGTTAATGTTTAAGATACGAGATTGAGCACTAACATTGAATAAATTAGTCCTCATGTTTAAAATGAACTGTATTGTGTTAGGTAATAATAAAGTGTGTGCGTAACTATTGTTAGACTCGCACTCGAGCCCTTGAACTGAAGGTTGTTAGCCCAGAAATCTGATCCTACCCTCCACTTTTCCGCCCGAAATGCGTTACACCCTCGCCTTAAAGTTTGAACGAAGAAACGTTATTAACTGGGCTATAAATGTCATAATATATTTCATTAAAATTTATTTTAGGAACAAACTCACTGAAGTTTACGATGGTAATGTAACTTGTAATTTTGGTGAAAATTCGATGTAAGTAGTTTTGCTAAACAATTATATTTTATTCCACGAATATTTTTAATGAGAGCAGGTGGAAATCAAAGCAAGTCCACGTCAAAATGATGAGAAAAACGTGAGCGACGAGGTTGTCTAACACGAAGATGGAAAAGCAAAGGAAAGCATTTATACTACAGTGAATCTCTTTAAGAAGACATCAAATCTTCAGTATCTTTATACAATATTCAGCATGTGGCTCCACGACTAAGCAAAATATGAAACGTGTATTTTAAAAGATTCTTTTATTTTTGTCATTATTTCTAGTTTCAAAGCAGTGTTCACAAGCCGTTGCTAATGTCAGAGAGTTAGAGTAGAATGGGCATAAACTTATTTGAGTAGACGCACTGCGGGAAAAGTTTATACGCTCACATCTAAAGCTTCTTCCAGCAGATGGCTCAAATAAACGACCTTTTGAAGATTCTTTCTTGGTGCTAGAGTTTTACAGCATTACGCCAGAGGAGTTCTGACGGGAGATAAGAGCACTCCACTTTGCTACAATAATAATATCGTCCCGACCGAATTTCGGTAGCGGCGGCCGATCTCAATAGAGACTAGCCAAGTTTGCAGGAGATATTATAGTACACAAGTACAGAAACACAAATGCACTCTGATGAATTTCTCAATAGCTAAGCTTTAGTGTAACCGTAGAAGATGAGTTGTGTCTCAATCCTTTAGACTTTAGGTAGCCTACAGACTTGGGGCCTAACACGCGCAGACTAAACACAACGTACGATGGATCGATTTATAAAATGGAAATATCCGTTACGCAGTGTTTATTTAGTTTGTAAGGTTTATCCATATCAAAAATAAAACAGTCTAAAATTAAAACAAAATGCTAAAGAATAGTCCTATTTCCAATTTGAAATTGACTACCTTTGGGTGAGCGCGCCCGTGCCACGGCCTCTATTATTGAGTTGATATATGTGTTACTGTAATTGTTGTGTGGACAACTAGATTTTAACACAGCAACCGATCTTAAAAATGTTATAGATACACATTTTTATTTATCCTGTAGTGCAATACTGTACAAAATGTCCCTCGGTTTAAAATGGGATAAAGTGAGCTTAAGGTGATCTGTTATCCCGCCTCATGTTAGAGATTGACAGCTCCTCAAGGTAACTTCACAGATTTTGGAATAAGTAGACCGGCTGTATTGCTCCATTACAGCAAAGATCTCCCCCTTCTCCTTTTTAAGGTCTTTTAGTAATAACATATCCGCTTAAAAGAGAAGAATAAATTATATTACTGTCATTAAAAGAGTTTTCGCTTGTACCTACAAGCAGAACGCACGATATGGTATAGTTCATTTTTATTGACATTTAATTAGCTTGCAAAAGGGTCGCTACTGCCGGTCAACATGTTGACATAATCTCAAAGCCATATTTCCACACCCACTGGTCCGCATTAGGATGCCGTGGAATTAATGGGCGTCTGTATAACAAGAAAAGTCAATGTACAAAAAACTGTACTTATGAATGATTTTTGCACGTCTAGACGCGAGTAATCTGCGGGTCAGTGGGATCAGTGAGGTGAGGTCACGGCTTGTCTTATCACAAAGATTTAGAGCTAGGCCGGTTATTGTCTGCCGTCGTTATGTAACGTAAATATTGATTATATACTGCGTAGATCGTACGTTATTTATTTTATATAATGCTGATTGTGAAGGATTTGCTTTTAAATCCGCTTATATACCTATTTCCAATGCAAAGAGCATTGCAGATATTTGTAATACCATTGATATTTAACGAAACAAACTGGGTTCTTTTGCATCGTTTCTTTCAAAGAATTTTTAAAAACAGAAGGAAAGTTTATTAAGTAGTATAAGCTCTTTGTGAAGAAGCTCGTCCGTGGAAATATGTACTACAACCATGCTTATTATTGCAAAGCACCGTTGATGTGTTCTGAGTATTGCCGCTCTTGAGTATTGCAAATCTCTCTTGCATTGCAAGTCGTCTATAGGCAGCAGTGATCGACTTAACAACAAATGGGCCGTCTCAGCCTATTTTAAATTTACAACGTAGTACTAAAAATAGGTGATAATATTTCATAAAAGCTTGTATAATGCTATGTCTGTTGCAAAACCAAACTTTAGAATAGTCCGGTGCAACACAGCTAAAACCGGTTTACAAAAAAACTAGTTACGTTTAAATATAAATAAATAAATAAAAACACAGCCGGCCAGCAGACCCTCCTTACAGAAATCGGTTAAAAATAAATTATTATTTACAGATTAAAACTAATTTATGGCAACAGTTTATTTACCAACTAAGATAAGTAAATAAATATTAGTTTAAAATGTTGCTGTGTTAACAAAAAATGTTGAAATAATCGTCGAACCGTGATATTATTTACCTATTAACTAGTTAAGTTTATTTGCTGAATATAATTATGATAATTTATAATTTACTATCAGATTTAGTTTTTGCTTTACTTGCATAGGGAAAGATAAGCGGCGAGTCTGAAACCGTCGTTGCATCAAATATATAAATTATCCTTTAACACGATGTTTGGATTAATTTATCTAATATTTTATCATTTAATCTTTCTGCCTACGGTTGTAGGTATATAGGTTCACCAGTTTACAAATTAATAATCCTATAATATCTTTTAGACAGAAGCGTCAGATATTCCAGTACCTATACTGAATAACTGATCCCATTGTATTGGAAATTCCTAATCGGTTCGTGCATTTACGATAAATAATATACGTTATTTAAATCATACATCAGAGGATAATTTCATGTTACCATGTTTGGTTTATATTGCCTTCTATTACAATGTATCAAACTCAATAATCATTTCCTCGTTCGATTTCACTTGTTTCGAAACAGTATTTAACAAGGTTTTTAGGTGTATATCACAATATGTTTTTTTTTATTTAATTAAACGTCTAGTAATAATTATAATACCAAACAAATGAAAACAATAACTATTAGAACATTAAACTTGGCTAATTGATTCATGACCATCCATACCCATAATTCTACTTATTGAAACGACGCCTAAATGGCCTGAACCCAACGTAAAAGATCCGACGGTAAGCGATGGCTTTCCATTTACAAAGAAAAACATGTTAAAAAATATAATCCTAGTAGGTTGTATATTATACCATACATAAGTATGTTCAAACTTTCAGAAAAAATAATATCTATTTAAATTACAGTTGATAATATTATAAAATACTCGTTTAATTAATCCAAAATTAGAAATCCATATTGCCCTGCATTGGGACACTAATATGTTGGTATTAATATTATCATTATTATTTGTTTTAACTACAATTTTAATTATTTATTTACATTTTGTTTATTGTTCGGTTGATATGATGATGATGAGTTTTTTACTTTATGTATCTCGGGACCCTGTGATCTCGGGCCCTTGTCGGCTTATGCGGGGCCAAAATCAACTCGCAGAGGTCTCTTAGGTAGCTTTAGATTAAATGAGACACCAGCCGATGATTCTCCCTGTATGCACTACGCAAGTGCACCCAAATACAACGCCGGGTTGGTGTGTAGGACTATTACATAATATGGAAACAAGGAATGGGACTTTGCGTTTGAGTGGCTAAAGACTGGTGAGCAGGGACAGCGGAAGAACTATGGCCCCTGCCTATAAATTACATAAATAAAATTATATTTATTTAGTAAGTTTATTGTCAGTATGCAATCCTGTGGTTTGTGTATTAAAGTCTATATTTTTGTAAACGAACCTGAATCATTTTAGAATATAGATCAATGTGAGACCATACTCAATTAATAATTTAACGCGCATTGTTTCAGTGAACATGCATTGTAGGAAGTAGAATTAAATTGTTCGCCTGAAAATAGCACCTAACATAATACTAATTGGTTAAACCAGTTAGTGTTAGCGCACCACAACTCCACTGCAGTGGAAATATCAAATTCCCTTAGATTTCAAACAGATAAACCAGTAGCAAACAAATTCTGACATACTGGCTGTATAGTGAAGGGTTTGGAATCTACTTACTTAAGCAATTTTCTGTTGTTAACAAAAATCGAAGCCACAATACAACAGCAAAATTACCGAGCAATATTTCGTGGAATTTCCCTTTACAAATTGAATAATGAAATAAACTAGAGTAACGAATAATTTCAATAGCCATTTATAAAAATATTTTCCATTTTCGCTGTCTGCGAGCACAATAACAACGAAAATTTTTCAGTTATAATTAAACTTTATCTTGAATAAAATAATGGGTGATTTTATTTAATAGTCTTTCCCTTTTTCGTTTTAAATTGATGAAGGTTAAGAGTAAAAGCCTTCAATGAAAATAATTTTACGCAGAAAAAAAGATCAACATATATTACATATTATAGATGAGAATTTAAACTCTATCGTGATTATTGTGTTCACGCCGTAGGCTATTTAGATTGCCTGACTAATCTCAAAGTAATTGTGGATATCCCGTATAGATCTCATTAATGAATCGGCAATCATGGGCAATAGGTCAGGCTATGGGTTGTTTTGTGACCATTTTCGGTATTCAAGGTGAATCATCATCATCATATAAGCCGAACGATGTCCACTGCTGGACATAAGCCTCCCCATTCAAGGTGAATAATGAAAAAATTCAGGAAAGAATGATGTCAAAAGTATGGACAATTTTTAACTAAACCGTCGGTCTAACAGCACCGTAACTTGCAGTCATGGAAAGATGACAACGTTTTTAAAAAAGTAAAAAGAAGTTACCGGCTGAATCCAACAACGATCTAAATAATGCATTTGAGACAGATTTAGTTGAAAAAAATCACTCCAGACCAAGCTATGACATGCTGAAGCTGGTAGCTGAACTACCTTGGAACTTCATTCCTAGAATGTATCCTAGATTCTTTAATCAGCTGTAGGCAGGTACTGTCCAATAATTACCTGTTGAATTTCTTGACCAAAATAGGAGCTGTGACAAAATATAATTTCTAAGGCTTTTAAAAACTTGAGGTGGTAACAACTGAAAATAAATCAATAGTTTGCTCAAATAAGTATTCAAATCCTCGCGACTTTTAACAGGTCGTAGTAGGTATCTAGTACATAAGTCAGTATGTATTGCTATTAAATACCTATATACTTATTTAGGGATATATTATACAAAAAAAGCGAAACGTTTCCCAAGCGTTAGTACCTAATATCCTAAAAACTACATTGAAAAAGTTTGTAGGCAGTTTTATAACAAGATATAAATTCTGCAATACAATGCCCAACTATTTTTGCTACATAATTATGTATTTCAACTTTGGAATAGTCGAGCATCCGAAAATTTCCTGAAAAACAACGTAACTATAGGCTTAAAAGAGTCCAACATTATTTATTTTGTACAAAACAGTTCTACCCTGCATCACAATTTTATATTATCCATGTTATACGTTTTTCTGATGAGTTAAAAACCTATTACCACGGCATAAATCTATTTGGCAAGATAGTGGAATTTTATAATAATCTTCAGTAGCGTCTATAGTCTAGCAATATACGTATCATAATAATAATATAAATCGATTACAACAACTTCGTAGGTAACTCAACGAACCCTACCAGTAATTAACGGTAATAATATGTAATCTTTGTAATTGAAACATTAAGCGGGTTACGGTTTTAAACTAATATAATTGCGTTTTATATGCAGTCCGTAGCCACTAATTAAATACTATTGTGGGATTGCAGACTTAAACCCTTTACTCGAAAACCTCTTCATAACTATTAGGAATATTTGGATTCAATGTTTTAAACTATTGGGCTCATGGATTCAACTACAGCTGTGACATACACCACCATAACCTTCAAGGGGTAGCTGTCATCCTATAGGTGCTTCTCTAAAGTCCGGCGCAAGCCAACCCGCGCCGGCGCAGGCCGTTTAGATGCTCAACTTTTTGTTTTGACTTTCAGTTCGTATGTGCTAGTCAAATACTTTTCAACTTTCTTTATTGGGTTTTAAAACATTATTTAAATTAGGTGTACCTATATATCTAATGGTAACTACTGTCTTAGAGATGATTTAGCGCTACAACACCAAAATAAATTCTGTTTTTTAGGGATTTACTTGCTTTTCCGTCTCAGCATTGTAATAAGAATTTCATAAAACATATCTAGGTTTATTCCTACTTAGGTATAACGCAGATAATTAACTTTATTAGTGTACTAATGAGCAGCCCCGGCTTCGCACGGGTTTATTGTACATACCAACTTTACGTATAAACCTTCCTCTTGAATCTGTTGATGAAAACAGCATTCAAATCCGTTGCAGACCTAGTTTAAAACGTATTATTGTAGTTAATGCGTTCAGGTGGCGGGAAGCGGCTTTGTTTTGAGCACTACCTAGTATTCAATAGTTTACCTATCTACCTATATTCTATTTTTTGTCGCTGCGGTTATAAAGTTTCAATATAATAGTAGGGACAATAAATTTAACCGGATTATCAAAATAAGAGTAACCAACGTCAATAATGTAAGTGGTTGGTGCTAGTGTAGTTTTTTCCGGGTATTATATAGTAATTTCCCGGGTTGTTATTATAGGATAAAGTGCAATTGCATAGGTTAGGCACATAAATACACATACCTACCTACTATAAAATAAAACATTATGTATGTACTTGTGTATAAAAATTTACTTAAGGTTTATATTGACGTTCAAGCTTTTTGTAATTTGTAAAAATATCTTACAATTTATATTTCTTATAATTTAGGTACCTCAGTACCTAGGTAGGTAAGTGCTTCCGACTAAATCTATTGTTGCAAAGTTTGAACTAAACATGAATCTTTAAGAAACCTAAGTTTTTCTTAAAATTAATATGATATATTAAAAATGTATCGCATGAATAGTACCTAGTACATAGGCTAGGTTTAATAAAAATCATCATCTCTAAGTAGAGATAGTTTTATGAGATGCTTCTGCGCATCATGCGGTCAACCTGCGTTTGCGCATGTATCAGATAGATATGAACATAGTCTGTAATAAGTATGTGCCTATATACATAGTTTGGAATTTAATAGTAAGTAGGTATTTAGCTACTGTATATTATAAAATAATTTAAGAAAATGTTCAAACATTTTTTTTTTGAACTTGTAGGAAGTCTACGCTCCATCCACCTTCCAAGCACTTCATTAGTTACTAATAAAATTGGATAATGCGTTGAAATATACTTCTAAATTGTCCAGAATCCTACATTCGAAGTCGTACATGCCACTTATCATTATAATTATTATTCATACCTACCTATATTACATACAGAATATCTACAACATACAATGCAATGTATAAGGAAGATATGCGCACGCGCATATGCCCTTATAGCTCTGTTTAAAGAGCAAGGGATCATAATACTGCTATTATTAATGCAGAAATTAAGTATATTCATACAAATAGGAAACATAATGTATATAGTTTATTTATAATAATTGTGCAAAGAGAATACTTGGAAGGAAAATTGCTTCGTTGCATGAGCGTGGGCCGACAACACAAAAATATTTAAACATCTTTCAGAAATGATTACACAGCGGGTCTATTGTGAGATTGTGTGTATTTAATAACTTGTACTTATAATAGGTAGGTTTATTTAGGGACCTTTATGGTTTACAGAAGATAGGTAGGTTCCTAACCAATGGAATTCAACGTCTAAAGTCTAGGTACACTTTAAAGAACTGTTTGTAAGCTAAATTCTTAAATAGAATATTATATTCCTTAAACTTATTTACGTAGGTATCTGCTGAGTGTTAAAATCTACAGAATTGGCCAAAACGACATTTAAAAAAAGATGCGAAGTTATTATATTTTAAACACTGTATTTTCAGTAGGTTTATATACCTAGGTGTATATAATGATATTTCTAGCGAGTTTAAAATATAAAAAACACGGATGTGTTTTGTGGTGTGTACTTATTGTGTAAAATACGTAATAATTATTCTTAAAAATAATTCTATAAAATAAAAATACTGATGAAGTAGTAAGGTATTTTCTTGGGATAAAAAAGTTATGTCGTAAGTACCTAGTTACATAGGTACATGTTTTAAAGTTTTAACAAACTTCAGTTAATGCTTTTTGGTTTTCTTATGAATTAAAACTAAAAGGTTAAAAAGCATTCATGTCATTTTTAAATTGCATAGGACATTTTATTTAAACGGATATGGTCAGAAAAAAAATTTAAACACACTCATACAAAAAAGTACAGCAAAACTGAACTTATTAAAGTAAAATAAAATAAATAATGAATTAAGACATAAATAAAATCTTAAGAAAAAAAATAGTGTCGTACCCAGTGCATCGTTCCCCGCTCCTCGTACACTCCCATCTGGGGTTCAATTTTTTCGTTTGCTATTTTCGAATGTATGGGCCTCTGCCCCACAACACTGCTAGCACTCACTCGCGAGACATGCGTGCGATCTTTGTCGCTGCCGATGCGCAACTAACTCAAGCACTTTGCTTTGCCCCACCAGGGAAGGTGGGCCTATCACCGCCCAAAACGTACGCCCCTCCCCATAAGATTAACTTTTTTTCAAATCTGTTTATGAATTTTTTTTTGCCGTTTAAAGCATTTCGGCGCAATAAATGGTTGCAATTTTTTCATTCAACCATTTGTACCGAAAAAATTATCATATTGTTTAGATAGTTTTATGGACGATGATTTTTATATTATATATATTTTTTTAATTCATAACATATTTCTATCTCAAGTGTTGAAGTGAATACAGCTCTCAAGACTTTCAACAGCAGCTAGGTACGCTTAATTATTTTAAAATTGAGCCATTTTATTTTTAAAACCAGTGCGTGATTTTTAAATGCCCAAATTTTGACATAAACCAGCAGGCAAAAAAAAATATTTGTTTAAAATACAATAAAAAATATAAAATATGCAGATAAGTACTTGGGCAGGTCTCTCAAGTATTAAATATCTCAGCAAAAAAATCATTAAAAAGGTACCTACATATTTAACTAACCTGTTGCAAGAAACACAACAATTTAAAAATTAGACAAGATTTTATTCTCTCAGGTGAAACTATAAAGCATTTAATTACTCAGGTGTAAATTAAAATTCAAGTTCAAAATGCTGCACAAATTTTTTATTTATAAAAATACGAACTCACAACTTAGGTACATTCTACCAAACATAAAACGATTTTTTTTTTTAATTTACACAAACCATTGTAATAAACTATGTTTTAAAAAGATATTTTTGCTAACATTATTTAATAATAAAAAACTATTCCAAAGTCAATACAATTATCATAACAATCCTCGATCAGGTATTGCAAGCAGAAATGTGAGGTATTTCATACATAACGATTGCACACCGTTTTCCCTGAAAAGAAAAAAAAATACTACATAGGGTGAATTTTACACAAACATTAATTAAATGACCCGTAGAATAAAATTTACGGCAACTTTTGAATGGAAATACGGTCAGATAACATTTAAACAGAAGTTGAGACTTGAAACACTAAACGTGTTTTAAAAGTTTGGTCAATTTCACCATTAACCATTATTACTATAGATTGCAAAAATAGACAAATAGGTAGGTGTCATAGCACACTTTATGTTCCACTATATTGACACCCACACACAAAAAGAACAATAATAAGTAGATCGTCTCTTTAAGGTTCATTAGCAACCGCAGCGCCATCTGTGATTTGAGTCCACATTTAAAATCACAAGCCATAAGGTGCTTACAAGACGGCTCGCCTTACCAGGATTGCAGATGTGTATAGGCGGCTGTCCCGGTGACCACTTAACATAAGGTGGGCCGTCGGCTTGTTTACCATTTTAAAAAAAAGGACATCGTAACAGACCTGGTAACTATTAAGATATTAAAAGGATGACATTCAATACCTAGAAACTGTTTTTATTAAGTATACTAGCTGACCCAGCGAACTTAGGACGGCCATCTTTTTTGGTAAAAAAATTGATGCTGGCCGATTCACTGACCTACCTGTCCAGCCATTTCGGAGGAGTTTGGTCACAAACACAACTACACGAGAATTTTAAATATTTGATTTTGCTGTCTACAGGACCTTAAACACAAACTCGACGATTATGTGTTAGGGCAAGTTTCCAGTAGGTCTCAATAACTACAGGACTTTTTAATAATAGGTATGAATCCAGTAAGATAATAGTAATATGAATTAGAATCTAGTTAGACTAGAGGCTGGCATCTATACGTAAGCACAGCTGGATCTTACGCACCCCTATTTACTTTTAATGTAGCGCTCAGAGTACCAGGGATATTATACCTCCAGCTATCAAAAGTTTTGCCAAAAAAATTTAGAATTTGACCAGTAGTCTGACAAACGCAGTCAAGCAAACAAACTCTTTAGCTTACAAATATTAGTATAGATTGCCATAAGTAGAAGGTCCCGTTAATGACCTGAACAACAGCAATGTCTGCTGTAAGTATTCTGTACTAGGTAACGATTGTAAGTATGTATTCAAAAATTCTTTTTCCAACACTTTTATACGACTTTCGCAAAATGGAAAGAAGTAAGTACAGAAAAAATAAATAGGTATTTCGAATATTTTCTTTCATGTTTATAGTTACCTACCACCCACAGCCGGACTGCTGCGACGTTGACGCAGTCCGGGTGTCGGACTCAACACGGACAGATTTTTTTCGTACCGTTTACACAATACATAAAATATGACGTTTGTTGTCTAACCGCCACCGTGTGCGCGGCACGGGTGTCGCTTGGCGCTCTCAATGTGTCTACTGCAGTAATCCAAAAAGTAAGGGTCGCGACCCAAAGGTGGGTCGCTGGACGGAGGGGTCTGTCAGACGCTTGCTGACCAAATACCACCCTAGTGCAGTAACCTTCCTACTCTTACGGCGGGGATCCTGCCATCCTGGGAGAGTACGTGCCTTCAGTGAACCCCGACTGGCACTAAGTACTTACTACAACTCAAAGAGGTTACGTAGGAGCGACGTGAAATCTAATTACCTACCTATAAAAAACTAAACTAAAACTAATCCTAAAACAAAGATGTATTAAAAAAAAATAAGGTGAATTTATGTGTAATTAAAAATGAGTTAACCCATAAATAATGTTCTAATAACAGAAATATTACAAAATAAGTAAAAATATTTATAACAAACGAAAGTATTTCTTAGGAAACGATAGGTACAGTAGGTACATACAATTCCAAGAACGATTTCCCGTGGTGTTCGACTAGGGTTGTCACCATTTTTTCAAAAAAATACAGTATGTAATGTTATTTACTTTTGAAGGTAAAAAAAAGTATCACATCAAAATAAAATATCTTTTATAATGATGCCCGATTCATCGACGCGATTCGTTTACTCAAAATAACGTACAATATTTTATTATAAAGTAGATACTAGTAGCAACCCTATGTTTTACCCTAGGTACAGATACAAAAAAAAGAAAGGGAAAATCTATGCGCTTTGGTAAACGTCGTGATTTTTATAAATAAAACTCTAAGACGTGATGATGAAATCTACTAAACGGCTATTCTTATACCATATAGGCACAAAACCACAGAACGCCACCTGCTACGATCCTTTCGCCTCGTCCACGTACATGCATCTAGTCACGCAAAGGACGCCGATTCAGAGCATTGCGTATCCGACCTTTCTGAACATCTATTACTTAGAAAATGGGAAAATCTTTGCCGTGGGTGCGTTCGGTTTTGCAGAACTGAAACCATCCAACGATAGGTCTCTTGATACTTTAAGTTTAGACACTATTTCACCACCTGCCTCATTGATATCGTGACTTAGGTACTTTGTTGGTTTCGTAGTTTGTGGGTACGCAAAATACACTCCAGGACATGGAGTCCCGGGGTAGCGGGACGTCTTAACAGGATACCGTGGCCCCGGAACATAAAGGGCAATAGAAGGAACAGGCAGGTTTTTTAGTCAGTAAAAGTCAGACAGTCCCGTCCCAGTCCCCCAGCAGAAGGAGTCATTTGATGATTTTTACCATATAAAAAAAGGACATGGAGTGTCTGACACTACCCTGTTATCGGGCCCCCCTCCTCCGTCGGGCACTCTGGGCAAGTGCCCAGGGCCCCGAAGGGAGAAGGCCCGGACCTGCCCTCAAAAAAAAATTGGCTATTAGTACCCGATTTAATGACCAAATATTTGATTTGCATGGCGATTTACGATAAGTTTCTAGCCCCAACCTTATGAAATATTAATATTGTTTATTTTATTGTTAATTTAATTACAATTGAACAATGTTTATTTCATTTGTCAATCATCAAAATACCCAAACACAATCATGCTTTGGTGCCCGGGGCCTACAATAGATATAATATAATAAAAACAGGTCAAAGAAGTAACATTCTAAGTGGTATCAAATTAATCTATAATCAAAAAGACATATCACATAGCCGTTGACTTTACGTGGGTAAGGCCGTAGATATTGCCAATTTTTGAAAAAATAATAATTACATATGTATGTTCCTCTTGATAATTATTGCGCTACGTTGCTTCTATGTAGCATCTACGTAATGTAATGGCAACGTTGAAGTGTTGTAAAGGTTTTTGCAAATCGTAAATTATTACACTTTTCTAACGGTAGGTAAGGAATGGTACTTTCGTTTAAAAATCTTTCTAGATTATATTTTTTTTTTTTTTTGCAAGGTTTTCACCGACTGAAATAGTGTTTATTTAAAAGAGTAAGATTGGAAATATATATTTCATTTACTGGCACAATAAAAACATAATCACGCGTATAAGTGTTGCAAGGCGAGTAGTTCGCGCGCATTGTACTATTTTTTATGCTATAACTAGCTGACCCAGCAAACTTCGTACCGCCATATATATTTTTTTGGTATAGAAATGATGTTGACCGATTGTCAGATCTATCCAATATACACACAAAATTCCATAAAAACGAGTCGGAGGAGATTGATAACAAACACTGCGCGACACAAGAATTTTTTATATTAGATAATGTAATAAGTATGTAATATTTTTGAAAAAATGGTTTACTCCAAGAATATTATAAAACTACTGCCTACTTCTTTTTTTAAATTCGGTTATTGTGCAATTTAGCCTTACAAACCGAGTTACTTTTGCGAAGCTTCTACCTGACCGTAACACAGGCTTCTGTTACCATAGAAGTTTCTATGTTACAAACTGGCGAAAACTATGGCCTTACCCACAATCCACATACTGCCCATCAGGCTAAGTAACATTGAGTGAACACGATTGCAGGGTAACGACTTTTATTTCTGTGTGAACGTGCGTGCAATGTAACGCAAGCAAAACGTAGTGCTTTCGGGTGCATGCAACAGAACAGGGATCGTGGGGGTACCTAATTGAGTTATTACTTAAAACTTGTTCTAAAAAAAAAGTAGAAAGTTTGACCTTCAATATCACCGTAACCAGAAGGTCTCAGGGAAGTAACGAAACAATAAAAAGTGAACAACATACTTTCGGTATCCTTGCAATTAAGTGTCTATTAACACCCGTTACACGTAATGTAGGTACAGTCTGTTGTCAACAATATCTGACCCATCCTAAAATCAAACGAATTTGGACCCTCTACATGTAACATTAAGGATTATTCTAATTATATGAGCTCATCAGATGGGTGCAGGCAGGAAGACTCGATGACCAAATACAATAATAATACAGATACGCAAATTTGATCTTTAGAACGTACAGACCTACTGCCATTATATATTAAAATTAAAACAGTACCATTTTAATATTACTTTGTAATTTCTGTTGTTGGATTTTCAACTCTCGGCGCTGAGCCGAGCATTGAGAATCACAGTGCGCAAGGCAAAGTAATATTAAAATAATACTGTTAGAGATCTGATAACGAACTATTTGAATTAATATAATATTACCGTCCCAAATATTGATTTTAGCTCGCGTGGTACTGTAGGGGTAGTAAGCTCTATTCGTCATAGTCCTATTTTCTTCGTATGGTAGGAGCCAACCTTGAGCATATCTAGAGCAGTTTAAGGCGTGCTTGGCGAGATCTTCGGACGGCAGTTTATCTGTCTTGTAATGAAGCCAACCAAACCACTCGGAAGTCACCTAAAAAGTAACAATTAAAAAAATTAATATAATTATTATACAATTACACTGTTGTGATGGCGCAGTAGATAAGACGCACGCCTCTCATGCGGTTGCGGGTTCGATACGGGTAAATACCAATATGACTTTTTCAATATAAAAATGTATATATGTACTTTCCAAGTTTATCTTGCGATATTACTGACATCCTGAATAAGTACGCAAAAAAAGAAACTAAAATTCATATTCGAATTTGTGAACACACATAAAATCACGCCTGTAATCCCCAAAGGGAGACGCACAGAGGTGTAGGTACCAGTTAGTACACCCACATTTCGCCAGTGATGTTTAAGTCCCATGTAATAGAGGGCGAGCCTATTGCCATGAACCGGGCATAAATCTAGACTCAGAGGCTGCTACTGATAATTTCCTGATGGAAAAACTCAATGACACTTTGTCCGACCTGGGAATCGACCCCAAGAGCTCATGCTTAGCAGGCGCGACTTGCAACTACTAGACCAACGAGGCAGGTATTTGTGAATGTCAAGAATATTACAATGACATTTTTGACTTTTGACGCCCTAGAGCTGCATACTGCGCTGGCTCGCTTTTATGCCCCGAACAATTACTACTATTGGCTTTTGCTGAGCCAGGGCCCGATCTAAGCGGGGGCCGATCGGGCACATGACCAGAGTGGCAAAAATGAGGGGCGGCAAAATTGAGTGTGCCGGACGGTTGCACGAAGTCCAACATACTCTCATGAATTTTTGTAAACTTCTTCAGAAACCGTAGTAGACTAAGGTAAATATTGGTGCCGATTCCCTTGGTCACAAACTAAACTAAAATTAGACTATTTCCATCTTTTTCTGTCCAATAAAATAAGAAAGAGACTAATGAAAATAAGAGCTGTCAAAAGTCCATCTGACACATCCATACAGTTATAGTTGACATCTTAAAACGTGTGGATTAAAAATACGGAGAAGTTCAAGGCAAAACTAATTTGACATCTCTAACTTAGTTCTTTAATGTCACGGAATGTCACCGTCCTTTAATTTCGCTGTATGTTAGTAAGAGATGTCAATTCTCTAAATTTAGTCTAGTTTGTGAACAAGGGAATCGGCACCAATATACAATTAAAACAATATCACATAATTATATAAATATCATCTCATTTTTGGAATAGCAAGCTCATGACTTATCATGGTGTTAGTATAAAAGGCGGCGAATATTATCTTGTCCGGAGCGGCTAAATAGCCCTGTGCTGAGCTTTCTGGTCGCACGGTTTCATGGGCTGTTATGATATTTTAGATTGAAGTCCAACAAACGATCTGTTTGCCGTTGAATGGACTAAGATTTTATTGTTAGGTACGTGATAAGTCTGAAGTACTGTGAGAGGAATATAATGACGAAAGTGATGAGTGTGTTCTTATTTTAAGTGTCGTAACATCTCTCAAACATGTCGCTACTTTACTTGTTACTAATATACCGTTTACCGTACGCAAAATACGCATAATAAAAAAAATACTGATACATTATAATACTATTATATACCTCCATCTATGATAAATTGTGCGCGTCACGTGAACTGCGTCTGTCTGTCGTACGTGTAGCAACAACTGAGCTGCGTAGCTAGACTAGCTAGTACTCATTTACGGATATAGATGTCACCTTTTGCAATTTTATTAAAAGAATACAATCTTTATTACAAACTATTTAATACCTATTATGCGCTGCTGGTAATTTTCATGAATTTCAACGTGCCCCAACATGCAAGGGTACTTTTCGTAGCTTTACGGAGGAAGCTCCACGGTAGCCCGCGAAAATTAAATTTTCTTACGTTTTTTGCCATTTGCAAGTCAGTATTACGTTTCATCTGCATAGCCTTTTCCCAACTATGTTGGGGTCGGCTTCCAGTCTAACCGGATGCAGCTGAATACCAGTATTTTACATGGAGCGACTGCCTATCTGACCTCCACAACCCAGTAACTGGGTAATATGATACCCCTAGGTAAGACTGGTTGTCAGACTTTCGGGCTTCTGACGACCCGTAACGACTGTCAAAGATCCACGTATAACAGCCGGGACCAACGGCTTAACGTGCTTTCCGAGGCACGGAGGAGTCTCGGTATGTAAAGATGGTCACCCATCCACGGACCAACCCCGGCAAGCGTAGCTTAACCTGACGGATCGACCCGTGCGGCTGTTATTACTTAGCCACGAGCTCCTCGTATTACGTTTGATGTTGATTAAAGTAAGATTCGCGGGCGTAAAAAGTATGTATTTTCAGAATTATAACCATTTAAATCAGTATAATAACTCCATATTCCGTACTCCATACTCCATACTCCGCCCCCATGGGAGCGGAGCACTAAGACGTAACTTTACGCGGGTAAAAAAACCCTGCGGACAAAATCGCGGGCAGAAGATAGTCTCAGTATAGGTACTTACTTGAATATTATAAAACCAGAAAGTTTTTTGTTTGTTTGTTTAAGAACTTTTGTAAGGAATGATAATGTACAATGTTACTTTTCTAATAGGTACCTACTTATTTGTCTTTTAATTCACCTCACCTGACTTGCATCGTAATCCCATCTGAAATTGATATTATGCTCGACCCAACGGCAGCGGCATATCATGTAGTTATTATTCATAAAGTATTTGTTTCCATTGGCATCACAACCGACGTACTTGCCTTCCTGGTTGAGTAATAATAAATGCGTATGAGAGGAGATTGTTATTGAAAATAACTGTAAATAAAATAGGCAAGAGAGGCCTTTACCCAACAGTGGCGGATCCACGATTCCCATTTGGGAGTCTGACAGACCCATATGCCCCTCCCAAGGCGGGCGACATCCACGACTATCACGGATCTAAAGGAATAGCTATGAGCCTATGAAATAATCTGCGCACATCGAAATGTGCAATATAAGTATACATTGTAGTGTCTCACCCATGAAAAAATGATGTTATTTTAATCATGTACAGTCGCCGGCACATCAGACTACCTTTTTGTTGTAAAATCGCTCCTATTACAACCAGATGACGCAGTGTTTACCTTAACGTGCTGTCTTTACATGAAATACTTTACTTACTTTCAAAGTTTCAAACCTCCACATTTTATAGGCAGCTTTGAAAATGCCGCCGTTTTGGCTAATAATTCTAAAGAACCTTGCCCATTTGTCCAATGCTAATAACGACATTTTGTGAATCTCACAGTGAAGATTGTTGTATTTTTATAACTATTAGTTTCAATATTTATTTTTTCTATTCTGCTCAAATTATGCAACACTGTGGCCCACGGGCATCAAAAAAAATATTATATTTTTTTAGTACTGATTTATTTTACGTTGCATGTTGATTATGATTTACAGTACTCAATTTGGGTACATGTCACATGACACCTCCAATCAATAATAATTATTGTCATTTTTATTATGAGTTGTCAAAACCCGTTTTGACCAGTGGTGTAGCTGGGGGGGGGCATAGCCACGGGCATAGAGCAATACAGGCCTCCTGACGGAACTCTAAATAGCCACCCCCCCCCCCCCCCCACTTTTAAGTGTCAAGCAAATCCAATAAAAATGTTACAAAATATTATCTATAAAAAAGTGTAAATACTTTTTACACCGCTTAAATCATTTTCTACCCTTGCCAGTATTTATTCATCCGGGGCAACCACGTTTAAAAAACGAGATAAGTAGATACACTATATATCACAATAGTATGACGATTACAACTCTTCCAACTTTTTGAATCGTTAAATCTCGGAAACGGTGGCTCTTAGGAAAAAATGTATTTACTCATTTTTATAGATTGATATATCATTTTATCTGAACTAAAATTTTTGTCTGAAGTACCTAATTTTATGATAAAACTTACCGTTTTGCTAAAAATCGCAAAAAAACCTATTATTGTGACCTTTGACTCCTAATAACTTATTTTATTAATGAAAAACTATTATTTTTTCGTCTTCTGGATTGTAAATAATTGAGGCAATTTTTTGTATTATATATATATATATTTTTTTTTTTAAATATAACGCTTCTCAAATCATATTTCATTACAACACAGGCCCAGAATTCCCCATTTCCTTTGATTAGCAGTAATTTTAGTAATAATAGTAGGGCCGTTTTTTGTTAGTAGTTTTCTGATGGTTTTTGAAGTAGAATCTGGCGGGTGGCTAGTTTATCTGTTGGCAACACTGCCAATAAAAGGTTGTGTAGTTATTATTCTTGATACCTCAAAATAATCGAGGAAAAAATATTCGAGGAGGATTATGCTTTGTCGACACAGCAAGCTGCATACTTTGTCGCAAGATTGTGGTATGTATTTTGATTTAATTTGTCGCATATTTGCTGTTTTTCATCATAGAGCAACACAGGCCTCCTGACGTTTTTCATAGATTTGTATCATAAATATAGTATGCTTTTGGAGCAGTACATAATATTTCCATGTGCCAAAGCACACGAATACTGTACAGAATCACAGTGTCACAGTCACACAATCAGACAGTGTAACAGTGACACTGTCAGTACTGACACCAGTCAGTACTGTCAGTGTCACTGTTACACTGTCATGTTAAAATGTCATTCAATTGTCAGTGTATAATACTACATTCGGGTTCTCTGGTTGTTTTGTCGTGATATTGCTGAATTTATAAAGTAAAATATGCCAAAACATAATAAATGTGATGCCCAAAACATTATTCTAAAGGTTAAAGCCTTTTTGAAGAATAAGCTCGGGCGGGGTCTCCGATTATTCCATTTAATCAAATAAACAAACGAATTTCGGCAGCGACAGGTTAGTGTTGTCAACTTTCTTGTTATAAATTACCCAAAACTTAACTAAATATTTAAGTCCACGAAATATTAGTTTCTATTCTTGCTGCAGGTTAGCGTAACAGTAACGTACATCTAATAGGTAACCTGCTAAGTGAGTGAGCAAACTAACCTGCTAGATTTCAAATTTCTGCTAACAAGTATTTTATTATATTATATTTCAGGTGTGAGTCAAAGACGAATTTCGAAAATAGTTAAGGAAGGGCACGCAGCAGAAGAAAGTTGTACAAAAGTGCGGACACCAGGCAAGGAGAGAAAATGTAAAATGTTATTGACTTAGACATGGGAGTTATACAGAGGAAAGTACATGAATTTTATTCTGCTAAAAAGAGGTCCCTACTGTTAAAATGCTTCTTGAGGTCTTAAAGACAGAAATATATTGCACAGGACAGCGAGACGGTCTGCGAAAGCTGCTTTAGAAGGTGAGATTTTGTTTTAAAGAATCTCAATCCAATTGGAAGATTCTTATGGAGCGTAGTGAAATATCAGCATGAAGAGCTAAGTACTTGCATGCAGTGGTTAAAAATAATAAATGTCCCCAGCCCCGGCCCATAATTTAAATGAGACATATATTCACTCTTTGCATACATCGGGTAAAAGTTGGCAAGGAGAGGGTGAAGACGGAGTATTGGAGCCTGTATAGAAAGGGCAAAATTATATTATTGTTCATGCGGGAGGAGATACTGGATTTGTTACAAATGCACTACTTGTGTTTAAATCAAACACAAAAAAGTGGTGATTATCATGATGAGATGAGAAGTACCAACTTTAAAAAGTGGGTTATTGAAAAACTTGTGCCTAATTTACTAGAGCCATCCATACGTAATAGTGATGGATAATGCTCCTCATCACTGTATTTGTGTGAATAAAGTCCTAAATACGAATTCCTTTAAAAAAGATATTATGCAATTGACTATGAAGAGAATTTAACTAAACCTCAGCTTTTAGAAATATTTAAGAGAAACAAGCCTAAGCCTGCATATGACGTTGAAAAAATTTTAGAAGAGAATAGACACAAAGGCTTATATTTACCACCGTTTCGCTGTGATCTCAATCCCATTTAACTCATATGGAGCACAATGACAAAGAAAAGTAAGTATGTAAATATTGAGGACAAAAGTGCTGAAATTCCCGCCTAGTTTAATAAAAAAGAGGTCCCTACTGTTCTAGAGGTCTTAAAGATTCAGGTTCTCTGGTTGTTTTGTCGAGATATTGCTGAATTTATAAAGTTAAATATGCCATAAGCTACTAAAGTGATGCTCGAAGCATTATTGTGAAGGTCAAAGCCTTCTTTGAAGAAGAAACTCGGGCGGGGACTCCGATGATTCCATTTCATCAAATATACAAACGAATTTCGCAGCGACAGAGGTTGTTACTTTCTAAGCAAACTAACCTGCTAGATAATTTAAATTTCTGCTAACAAGTATTTCATTATCTTATATTTCAGTCTCACACCTGAAAACAAGGACTAATTTCGAAAATAGTTAAGGAAGGGCACGCAGCAGAAGAAACTTGTACAAGTGTTCGGACACCAGGCAAGGAGAGAAAACATAAAATGGATTTGTGCATGTTGATGACTTTGACATGAGAGTTATACAGAGGAAAGTAGGTACATGAATTTTATTCGGCTAAAAAAGAGGTCCCTACTGTTAAAAAGCTCCTAGAGGTCTTAAAGACAGAAATAAACTATACAGGACAGCGAGAGAGTCTGCTAAAGCTGCTTC
Organism: Hoplodrina ambigua; assembly: GCA_949774945.1. NCBI lineage: Eukaryota > Metazoa > Arthropoda > Insecta > Lepidoptera > Noctuidae > Hoplodrina > Hoplodrina ambigua. The sequence goes on from OX458963.1 coordinate 7,077,880, forward strand.
ACAAGGTGGGATATCGTTTAAAAAAAAATTCCTTATTACCGTATTTGTGTGAATAAAGTCCCAAATTAAAATTCCTTCAAAAAAATATGGAGAGAAGAGAGGTTAGTGTTGTCAACTTTCTTGTTATAAATTACCCGATACTTAACTAAATATTTAAGTCCACCGAATATTCGTTTCTATTCTTGCTTGCTGTAACGTACATCTTATATGTAACCTGCTAAGTGAGTGAGCAAACTAACCTGCTAGATTTCAAATTCCTGCTAACATTTATTTTATTATCTTATATTTCAGGTGTGAGTCAAGGACTAATTTCAAAAATAGTTAAGGAAGGGCATGCAGCAGAAGAAACTGGTACAAAAATTCGGACACCAGGCAAGGAGAGAAAACATAAAAGTGGATTTGTGCATGTTGATAGGCATCATAACCGGCCACTGTCCCTTGAAACAAACACCTATTCACCATAGGTGTGACAGACAGCCCTCTGTGCAGAGGATGCATGGAGGCGGAAGAAACACCACAGCACGTACTCTTGGAGTGCTGAAGTGTGGCGGATCAACGGGCACGGACTCTCCAATCGCCGGTATCGCTCCCCGAAGCCTGCAACAGTCTGAAAAGACTGCTGGCATTCTGGGAGGGCTTGGGATGGTTGGAGTAACTCCTCGAGGATATTTTTCACACGTACAATGGCCCAATAAAGAGGCTAAGTGCGGAAACAGCCCAGCTAAACTAACTAACTTACTAACGTGTGCATGTTGATGATTTTGACATGGGAGTTATACAGAGGAAAGTACATGAATTTTATTCTGCTAAAAAAGAGGTCTCTACTGTTAAAAAGCTTTTGTTTTAAAGACAGAAATAAATTGCACAAGACAGCGAGACAGTCTGCAAAAGCTGCTTCAGAAGGTAGTCTGCAAAAGCTGCTTCAGAAGGTGGGATTTTGTTTTAAAGAATCTCAATCCAATCGGAAGGTGCTTATGGAGCGTAATGAAATATCAGCTTGGAGAGCTAAGTACTTGCATGCAGTGGTTAAAAATAACAAATGTCCCCAGCACCGACCCATAATTTATTTAAATGAGACCTATATTCACTCTTCGCATACATCGGATAAAAGATGGCAAGGACAGGGTGAAGACGGAGTATTGGAGCTTGAATCGAAAGGGCAAAGATATATTATTGTTCATGCGGGAGAAGATACTGGATTTGTTACAAATGCACTGCTTGTATTTAAATCAAGCACAAAAAGTGGTGATTATCATGATGAGATGAGTCAAAGATCCATGTATGGCAGCCGTTGGTCCCGGCTGTCATACATGGATCTTTGACAGTCATTACGGGTCGTCAGAAGCCCGAAAATCTGATAGCCAGTCTTACCAGGCGAGACTACCACTACGGCGAGAGCGGGGTAGCGGAGCGTTGCGGGTGAGTAACGCGGCGCGGTGTGCGCGAGGCGCCCGCGCCTCCCACCTGTCTATCGACGAAACCGGTCATAGTGTGTTGGTTTTTTTGTGAGCGCAAACCATTAGTGCAATGTATTTATAATTGTAAAAGCTACTTTGAATCTAATTTAAAGAAACCCATCACCGAATTCACCGAGTCTACCCCTTCGCTGTCAGCTTTCGAAGTATACTACAGTTATCGTATTACCCAATTACTGGGTTGTGGAGGTCAGATAGGCAGCCGCTCCATGTAAAATACCGGTATTCAGTTGCATTCGGTTAGACTGGAAGCTGATCCCAATATAATTGAGAAAAGGCTAGGCAGATGATGAACCCTTGTAGAAATAAAATGTTCATAGTTTAAGTTGAAATTAAATCGGTAGGTAATAGTTATTCTATTCACATAAAACTGTCAAAAACTACGTGTGTTCAATTCTGTGTGAACTACAATGTATTGTTATAAATACAATTAATGCTTACCTGCCTAACGTTTGTTTTATTTCTTCTTCTTCATAGTACCTCTTTAGTCGGGAAGTTGACACGATTTAACCAATAATTCCAAGACGTAACTTCTTTAAGAAAATATTTTAATTTAGGCCTGATAATCCGATACATTTTTAATTTACTGTAAAATTATTATTTTTGTGGTTTTGAAATCAAATAAAAGTTAGACAATTGAGTTGCCAAATTTGCGACGTCACAGTTCGATATTGCCCAACAAAATCTATGGAAGAATCGCGTTTTGAAAGATAAAAAGTCTGTCAATAAAATGTATTTATGTGTAATTTAAATCGTCTCCGTGTAGGATAACTCTTCAATGGTCAATAGTATCGTCATGAAACCTCGTATTCAACATGCTTAGGCTAGAAAGCGAAACGTCATCATGGTGATGAGATGAAGCTGCAGCAGGAATCGTCTCCGTGTAGGATAACTCTTCAATGGTTAATGGTGTCGTCATGAAACTTCGTATTCAACAAACTTACGTTAAATAGCGAACCGTCGTCATGGTGATGAGATGAAGCTGCAGCAGGAATCGTCTCCGTTTAGGATAACTCCTCAAAGGTCAATGGTATCGTCATGAAACTTCGTATTCAACACGCTTAGGCTAGATAGCGAAACGTCGTCATGGTGATGAGATGAAGCTGCGGCAGGAATCGTCTCCGTGTAGGATAACTCTTCAATGGTTAATGGTGTCGTCATGAAACTTCGTATTCAACACGCTTAGGCTAGATAGCAAAACGTCGTCATGGTGATGATATAAAGCTGCAGCAGGAATCGTCTCCGTGTAGGATAACTCTTCAATGGTTAATGGTGTCGTCATGAAACTTCGTATTCAACACGCTTAGGCTAGATAGCAAAACGTCGTCATGGTGATGAGATGAAGCTGCAGCAGGAATCGTCTCCGTGTAGGATAACTCTTCAATGGTTAATGGTGTCGTCATGAAACTTAGTATTCGACATGCTTAGGCTAGATAGCGAAACGGCATCATGGTGATGAGATGAAGCTGTAGCAGGAATCTTCTCCGTTCAAGGCAACTCTTTAATGGTCCATGGTATCGTCATGAAACTTCATATATAACATGTTTAACTATAATAGCAAAGGGTCATTATGGTGATGACTTGAAGCTTTAGCAGGAATCTTCTCTGTTCAAGGCAACTCTTCAATGACCAATGGTATCGTCATGAAACTTCATATATAACATGTTTAACTTTAAAAGCAAAGGGTCATTATGGTGATGACTTGAAGCTGTTGCAGGAATCTTCTCTGTTCAAGGCAACTCTTCAATGGTCAATGGTATTGTCATTAAACTTCGTATTCAACATGCTTAAGCTCAATAGCGAAACGTCATCATGGTGATGAGATGAAGCTGCAGCAGGAATCGTCTCCGTGTAGGATAACTCTTCAATGGTTAATGGTGTCGTCATGAAACTTCGTATTCAACATGCTTCCGTTAAATAGCGAACCGTCATCATGGTGATGAGATGAAGCTGCAGCAGGAATCGTCTCCGTGTAGGATAACCCTTCAATGGTCAATGGTATCGTTAGGAAACTTCGTATTCAACATGCTTAGGCTAGATAGCGAAGCGGCATCATGGTGATGAGATGAAGCTGCAGCAGGAATCGTCTCCGTGTAGGATAACTCCTCAAAGGTCAATGGTATCGTCATGAAACTTCGTATTCAACACGCTTAGGCTAGATAGCGAAACGTCGTCATGGTGATAAGATGAAGCTGCAGCAGGAATCGTCTCCGTGTAGGATAACTCCTCATAGGTCAATGGTATCGTCATGAAACTTCGTATTCAACACGCTTAGGCTAGATAGCGAAACGTCGTCATGGTGATGAGATGAAGCTGCAGCAGGAATCGTCTCCGTGTAGGATAACTCTTCAATGGTTAATGGTGTCGTCATGAAACTTCTTATACAACACGCTTAGGCTAGACAGCAAAACGTCGTCATGGTGATGAGATGAAGCTGCAGCAGGAATCGTATCCGTGTAGGATAACTCCTCAAAGGTCAATGGTGTCGTCATGAAACTTCGTATTCAACACGCTTAGGCTAGATAGCAAAACGTCGTCATGGTGATGAGACAAGGCTGCAGCAGGAATCGTCTCCGTGTAGGATAAATCTTCAATGGTTAATGGTGTCGTCATGAAACTTCGTATTCAACACGCTTAAGCTAGAAAGCAAAACGTTGTCATGGTGATAAGATTAAGCTGCAGCAGGAATCGTCTCCGTGTAGGATAACTCTTCAATGGTTAATGGTATCGTCATGTAACTTCGTATTTAACGTGCTTACGTTAAATAGCGAACCGTCATTATGGTGATGATATGAAGCTGCAGCAGGAATCGTCTCCGTGTAGGATAACTCTTCAATGGTCAATGGTATCGTCATGAAACTTCGTATTCAACACGCTTAGGCTAGATAGCAAAACGTCGTCATGGTGATGAGACGAAGCTGCAGCAGGAATCGTCTCCGTGTAGGATAACTCTTCAATGGTTAATGGTGTCGTCATGTAACTTCGGATTCAACATGCTTACGTTAAATAGCGAAACGGCATCATGGTGATGAGATGAAGCTGTAGCAGGAATCTTCTCCGTTCAAGGCAACTCTTTAATGGTCAATGGTATCATTATGAAACTTCATATATAACATGCTTCCGTTAAATAGCGAACCGTCATCATGGTGATGAGATGAAGCTGCAGCAGGAATCGTCTCCGTGTAGGATAACCCTTCAATGGTCAATGGTATCGTTAGGAAACTTCGTATTCAACATGCTTAGGCTAGATAGCGAAGCGGCATCATGGTGATGAGATGAAGCTGCAGCAGGAATCGTCTCCGTGTAGGATAACTCCTCAAAGGTCAATGGTATCGTCATGAAACTTCGTATTCAACACGCTTAGGCTAGATAGCGAAACGTCGTCATGGTGATGAGATGAAGTTGCAGCAGGAATCGTCTCCGTGTAGGATAACTCTTCAATGGTTAATGGTGTCGTCATGAAACTTCTTATACAACACGCTTAGGCTAGACAGCAAAACGTCGTCATGGTGATGAGATGAAGCTGCAGCAGGAATCGTATCCGTGTAGGATAACTCCTCAAAGGTCAATGGTGTCGTCATGAAACTTCGTATTCAACACGCTTAGGCTAGATAGCAAAACGTCGTCATGGTGATGAGACAAGGCTGCAGCAGGAATCGTCTCCGTGTAGGATAAATCTTCAATGGTTAATGGTGTCGTCATGAAACTTCGTATTCAACACGCTTAAGCTAGAAAGCAAAACGTTGTCATGGTGATAAGATTAAGCTGCAGCAGGAATCGTCTCCGTGTAGGATAACTCTTCAATGGTTAATGGTATCGTCATGTAACTTCGTATTTAACGTGCTTACGTTAAATAGCGAACCGTCATTATGGTGATGATATGAAGCTGCAGCAGGAATCGTCTCCGTGTAGGATAACTCTTCAATGGTCAATGGTATCGTCATGAAACTTCGTATTCAACACGCTTAGGCTAGATAGCAAAACGTCGTCATGGTGATGAGACGAAGCTGCAGCAGGAATCGTCTCCGTGTAGGATAACTCTTCAATGGTTAATGGTGTCGTCATGTAACTTCGGATTCAACATGCTTACGTTAAATAGCGAAACGGCATCATGGTGATGAGATGAAGCTGTAGCAGGAATCTTCTCCGTTCAAGGCAACTCTTTAATGGTCAATGGTATCGTCATGAAACTTCATTTATAACATGTTTAACTTTAAAAGCAAAGGGTCATTATGGTGATGACTTGAAGCTGTAGCAGGAATCGTCTTCGTGTAGAATAACTCTTCAATGGTTAATGGTGTCGTCATGAAACTTCGTATTCAACATGCTTAGGTTAAATAGCGAAACGTCATCATGGTGATGAGATGAAGCTGCAGCAGAAATCGTCTCCGTATAGGATAACTCTTGAATGGTTAATGGTGTCGTCATGAAACTTAGTATTCGACATGCTTAGGCTAGATAGCGAAACGGCATCATGGTGATGAGATGAAGCTGTAGCAGGAATCTTCTCCGTTCAAGGCAACTCTTTAATGGTCCATGGTATCGTCATGAAACTTCATATATAACATGTTTAACTATAATAGCAAAGAGTCATTATGGTGATGACTTGAAGCTTTAGCAGGAATCTTCTCTGTTCAAGGCAACTCTTCAATGACCAATGGTATCGTCATGAAACTTCATATATAACATGTTTAACTTTAAAAGCAAAGGGTCATTATGGTGATGACTTGAAGCTGTAGCAGGAATCGTCTTCGTGTAGAATAACTCTTCAATGGTTTATGGTGTCGTCATGAAACTTCTTATACAACACGCTTAGGCTAGACAGCAAAACGTCGTCATGGTGATGAGATGAAGCTGCAGCAGGAATCGTATCCGTGTAGGATAACTCCTCAAAGGTCAATGGTGTCGTCATGAAACTTCGTATTCAACACGCTTAGGCTAGATAGCAAAACGTCGTCATGGTGATGAGACAAGGCTGCAGCAGGAATCGTCTCCGTGTAGGATAAATCTTCAATGGTTAATGGTGTCGTCATGAAACTTCGTATTCAACACGCTTAAGCTAGAAAGCAAAACGTTGTCATGGTGATAAGATTAAGCTGCAGCAGGAATCGTCTCCGTGTAGGATAACTCTTCAATGGTTAATGGTATCGTCATGTAACTTCGTATTTAACGTGCTTACGTTAAATAGCGAACCGTCATTATGGTGATGATATGAAGCTGCAGCAGGAATCGTCTCCGTGTAGGATAACTCTTCAATGGTCAATGGTATCGTCATGAAACTTCGTATTCAACACGCTTAGGCTAGATAGCAAAACGTCGTCATGGTGATGAGACGAAGCTGCAGCAGGAATCGTCTCCGTGTAGGATAACTCTTCAATGGTTAATGGTGTCGTCATGTAACTTCGGATTCAACATGCTTACGTTAAATAGCGAAACGGCATCATGGTGATGAGATGAAGCTGCAGCAGGAATCGTCTCCGTGTAGGATAACCCTTCAATGGTCAATGGTATCGTTAGGAAACTTCGTATTCAACATGCTTAGGCTAGATAGCGAAGCGGCATCATGGTGATGAGATGAAGCTGCAGCAGGAATCGTCTCCGTGTAGGATAACTCTTCAATGGTTAATGGTGTCGTCATTAAAATTCGTATACAACACGCTTAGGCTAGACAGCAAAACGTAGTCATGGTGATGAGATGAAGCTGCAGCAGGAATCGTATCCGTGTGGGATAACTCCTCAAAGGTCAATGGTGTCGTCATGAAACTTCGTATTCAACACGCTTAGGCTATATAGCAAAACGTCGTCATGGTGATGAGATGAAGCTGCAGCAGGAATCGTCTCCGTGTAGGATAACTCTTCAATGGTTAATGGTGTCGTCATGAAACTTCGTATTCAACACGCTTAGGCTAGATAGCAAAACGTCGTCATGGTGATGAGATGAAGCTGCAGCAGGAATCGTCTCCGTGTAGGATAACTCTTCAATGGTTAATGGTGTCGTCATGAAACTTCGTATTCAACACGCTTAGGCTAGATAGCAAAACGTCGTCATGGTGATGAGATGAAGCTGCAGCAGGAATCGTCTCCGTGTAGGATAACTCTTCAATGGTTAATGGTGTCGTCAAGAAACTTCGTATTTAACATGCTTAGGTTAAATAGCAAAGGGTCATTATGGTGATGACTTGAAGCTGTAGCAGGAATCGTCTTCGTGTAGAATAACTCTTCAATGGTTAATGGTGTCGTCATGAAACTTCGTATTCAACATGCTTAGGTGAAATAGCGAAACGTCATCATGGTGATCAGATAAAGCTGCAGCAGGAATCGTCTCCGTGTAGGATAACTCTTCAATGGTTAATGGTGTCGTCATGAAACTTCGTATTCAACATGCTTAGGCTAGATAGCAAAACGTCGTCATGGTGATGAGATGAAGCTGCAGCAGGAATCGTCTCCGTGTAGGATAACTCTTTAATAGTTAATGGTGTCGTCATGAAACTTCGTATTCAACATGCATAGGTTAAATAGTGAACCGTCATCATGGTGATGAGATGAAGCTGCAGCAGGAATCGTCTCCGTGTAGGATAACTCCTCAAAGGTCAATGGTATCGTCAGGAAACTTCATATTCAACATGCTCAGGCAAGATAGCGAAACGGCATCATGGTGATGAGATGAAGCTGCAGCAGGAATCGTCTCCGTATAGGATAACTCTTGAATGGTTAATGGTGTCGTCATGAAAATTAGTATTCGACATGCTTAGGCTAGATAGCGAAACGGCATCATGGTGATGAGATGAAGCTGTAGCAGGAATCTTCTCCGTTCAAGGCAACTCTTTAATGGTCCATGGTATCGTCATGAAACTTCATATATAACATGTTTAACTATAATAGCAAAGGGTCATTATGGTGATGACTTGAAGCTGTAGCAGGAATCTTCTCTGTTCAGGGCAACTCTTCAATGACCAATGGTATCGTCATGAAACTTCATATATAACATGTTTAACTTTAAAAGCAAAGGGTCATTATGGTGATGACTTGAAGCTGTAGCAGGAATCGTCTTCGTGTAGAATAACTCTTCAATGGTTAATGGTGTCGTCATGAAACTTCGTATTCAACATGCTTAGGTTAAATAGCGAAACGTCATCATGGTGATGAGATGAAGCTGCAGCAGGAATCGTCTCCGTGTAGGATAACTCTTGAATGGTTAATGGTGTCGTCATGAAACTTAGTATTCGACATGCTTAGGCTAGATAGCGAAACGGCATCATGGTGATGAGATGAAGCTGTAGCAGGAATCTTCTCCGTTCAAGGCAACTCTTTAATGGTCCATGGTATCGTCATGAAACTTCATATATAACATGTTTAACTATAATAGCAAAGAGTCATTATGGTGATGACTTGAAGCTGTAGCAGGAATCTTCTCTGTTCAAGGCAACTCTTCAATGACCAATGGTATCGTCATGAAACTTCATATATAACATGTTTAACTTTAAAAGCAAAGGGTCATTATGGTGATGACTTGAAGCTGTAGCAGGAATCGTCTTCGTGTAGAATAACTCTTCAATGGTTTATGGTGTCGTCATGAAACTTCGTATATAACATGTTTAACTTTAATAGCAAAGGGTCATTATGGTGATGACTTAAAGCTGTAGCAGGAATCTTCTCTGTTCAAGGCAACTCTTCAATGGTCAATGGTATTGTCATTAAACTTCGTATTCAACATGCTTAAGCTCAATAGCGAAACGTCATCATGGTGATGAGATGAAGCTGCAGCAGGAATCGTCTCCGTGTAGGATAACTCTTCAATGGTCAATGGTATCGTCATGAACCTTCGTATGTAAATTGCTTAGGCTAAATAGCGAAACGTCATCATGGTGATCAGATGAAGCTGCAGCAGGAATCGTCTCCGTGTAGGATAACTCTTCAATGGTTAATGGTGTCGTCATGAAACTTCGTATTCAACACGCTTAGGCTAGATAGCAAAACGTCGTCATGGTGATGAGATGAAGCTGCAGCAGGAATCGTCTCCGTATAGGATAACTCTTCAATGGTTAATGGTGTCGTCAAGAAACTTCGTATTCAACATGCTTAGGTTAAATAGCAAAGGGTCATTATGGTGATGACTTGAAGCTGTAGCAGGAATCGTCTTCGTGTAGAATAACTCTTCAATGGTTAATGGTGTCGTCATGAAACTTCGTATTCAACATGCTTAAGTGAAATAGCGAAACGTCATCATGGTGATCAGATGAAGCTGCAGCAGGAATCGTCTCCGTGTAGGATAACTCTTCAATGGTTAATGGTGTCGTCATGAAACTTCGTATTCAACATGCTTAGGTTAGATAGCGAAACGTCATCATGGTGATGAGATGAAGCTGCAGCAGGAATCGTCTCCGTGTAGGATAACTCTTCAATGGTTAATGGTATCGTCATGTAACTTCGTATTCAACATGCTTACGTTAAATAGCGAACCGTCATTATGGTGATGAGATGATGCTGCAGCAGGAATCGTCTCCGTGTAGGATAACTCTTCAATGGTCAATGATATCGTCATGAAACTTCGTATTCAACACGCTTAGGCTAGATAGCAAAACGTCGTCATGGTGATGAGACAAGGCTGCAGCAGGAATCGTCTCCGTGTAGGATAACTCTTCAATGGTTAATGGTGTCGTCATGAAACTTCGTAGTCAACACGCTTAAGCTAGATAGCAAAACGTTGTCATGGTGATAAGATGAAGCTGCAGCAGGGATCGTCTCCGTGTAGGATAACTCTTCAATGGTTAATGGTGTCGTCATGAAACTTCGTATTCAACACGCTTAGGCTAGATAGCAAAACGTTGTCATGGTGATGAGACGAAGCTGCAGCAGGAATCGTCTCCGTGTAGGATAACTCTTCAATGGTTAATGGTGTCGTCATGAAACTTCGTATTCAACATGCTTAGGTTAAATAGCAAAGGGTCATTATGGTGATGACTTGAAGCTGTAGCAGGAATCGTCTTCGTGTAGAATAACTCTTCAATGGTTAATGGTGTCGTCATGAAACTTCGTATTCAACATGCTTAGGTGAAATAGCGAAACGTCATCATGGTGATCAGATGAAGCTGCAGCAGGAATCGTCTCCGTGTAGGATAACTCTTCAATGGTTAATGGTGTCGTCATGAAACTTCGTATTCAACATGCTTAGGCTAGATAGCAAAACGTCGTCATGGTGATGAGATGAAGCTGCAGCAGGAATCGTCTCCGTGTAGGATAACTCTTTAATAGTTAATGGTGTCGTCATGAAACTTCGTATTCAACATGCATAGGTTAAATAGTGAACCGTCATCATGGTGATGAGATGAAGCTGCAGCAGGAATCGTCTCCGTGTAGGATAACTCCTCAAAGGTCAATGGTATCGTCAGGAAACTTCATATTCAACATGCTTAGGCAAGATAGCGAAACGGCATCATGGTGATGAGATGAAGCTGCAGCAGGAATCGTCTCCGTATAGGATAACTCTTGAATGGTTAATGGTGTCGTCATGAAAATTAGTATTCGACATGCTTAGGCTAGATAGCGAAACGGCATCATGGTGATGAGATGAAGCTGTAGCAGGAATCTTCTCCGTTCAAGGCAACTCTTTAATGGTCCATGGTATCGTCATGAAACTTCATATATAACATGTTTAACTATAATAGCAAAGGGTCATTATGGTGATGACTTGAAGCTGTAGCAGGAATCTTCTCTGTTCAGGGCAACTCTTCAATGACCAATGGTATCGTCATGAAACTTCATATATAACATGTTTAACTTTAAAAGCAAAGGGTCATTATGGTGATGACTTGAAGCTGTAGCAGGAATCGTCTTCGTGTAGAATAACTCTTCAATGGTTAATGGTGTCGTCATGAAACTTCGTATTCAACATGCTTAGGTTAAATAGCGAAACGTCATCATGGTGATGAGATGAAGCTGCAGCAGAAATCGTCTCCGTATAGGATAACTCTTGAATGGTTAATGGTGTCGTCATGAAACTTAGTATTCGACATGCTTAGGCTAGATAGCGAAACGGCATCATGGTGATGAGATGAAGCTGTAGCAGGAATCTTCTCTGTTCAAGGCAACTCTTCAATGACCAATGGTATCGTCATGAAACTTCATATATAACATGTTTAACTTTAAAAGCAAAGGGTCATTATGGTGATGACTTGAAGCTGTAGCAGGAATCGTCTTCGTGTAGAATAACTCTTCAATGGTTTATGGTGTCGTCATGAAACTTCTTATACAACACGCTTAGGCTAGACAGCAAAACGTCGTCATGGTGATGAGATGAAGCTGCAGCAGGAATCGTATCCGTGTAGGATAACTCCTCAAAGGTCAATGGTGTCGTCATGAAACTTCGTATTCAACACGCTTAGGCTAGATAGCAAAACGTCGTCATGGTGATGAGACAAGGCTGCAGCAGGAATCGTCTCCGTGTAGGATAAATCTTCAATGGTTAATGGTGTCGTCATGAAACTTCGTATTCAACACGCTTAAGCTAGAAAGCAAAACGTTGTCATGGTGATAAGATTAAGCTGCAGCAGGAATCGTCTCCGTGTAGGATAACTCTTCAATGGTTAATGGTATCGTCATGTAACTTCGTATTTAACGTGCTTACGTTAAATAGCGAACCGTCATTATGGTGATGATATGAAGCTGCAGCAGGAATCGTCTCCGTGTAGGATAACTCTTCAATGGTCAATGGTATCGTCATGAAACTTCGTATTCAACACGCTTAGGCTAGATAGCAAAACGTCGTCATGGTGATGAGACGAAGCTGCAGCAGGAATCGTCTCCGTGTAGGATAACTCTTCAATGGTTAATGGTGTCGTCATGTAACTTCGGATTCAACATGCTTACGTTAAATAGCGAAACGGCATCATGGTGATGAGATGAAGCTGTAGCAGGAATCTTCTCCGTTCAAGGCAACTCTTTAATGGTCAATGGTATCATTATGAAACTTCATATATAACATGTTTAACTTTAATAGCAAAGGGTCATTATGGTGATGACTTGAAGCTGCAGCAGGAATCGTCTCCGTGTAGGATAACTCTTCAATGGTTAATGGTGTCGTCATGTAACTTCGGATTCAACATGCTTACGTTAAATAGCGAAACGGCATCATGGTGATGAGATGAAGCTGTAGCAGGAATCTTCTCCGTTCAAGGCAACTCTTTAATGGTCAATGGTATCATTATGAAACTTCATATATAACATGTTTAACTTTAATAGCAAAGGGTCATTATGGTGATGACTTGAAGCTGTAGCAGGAATCTTCTCTGTTCAAGGCAACTCTTCAATGATCAATGGTATCGTTATGAAACTTTATATATAACATGTTTAACTTTAAAAGCAAAGGGTCATTATGGTGATGACTTGAAGCTGTTGCAGGAATCTTCTCTGTTCAAGGCAACTCTTCAATGGTCAATGGTATTGTCATTAAACTTCGTATTCAACATGCTTAAGCTCAATAGCGAAACGTCATCATGGTGATGAGATGAAGCTGCAGCAGGAATCGTCTCCGTGTAGGATAACTCTTCAATGGTTAATGGTGTCGTCATGAAACTTCGTATTCAACATGCTTCCGTTAAATAGCGAACCGTCATCATGGTGATGAGATGAAGCTGCAGCAGGAATCGTCTCCGTGTAGGATAACCCTTCAATGGTCAATGGTATCGTTAGGAAACTTCGTATTCAACATGCTTAGGCTAAATAGCGAAGCGGCATCATGGTGATGAGATGAAGCTGCAGCAGGAATCGTCTCCGTGTAGGATAACTCTTCAATGGTTAATGGTGTCGTCATTAAAATTCGTATACAACACGCTTAGGCTAGACAGCAAAACGTAGTCATGGTGATGAGATGAAGCTGCAGCAGGAATCGTATCCGTGTGGGATAACTCCTCAAAGGTCAATGGTGTCGTCATGAAACTTCGTATTCAACACGCTTAGGCTATATAGCAAAACGTCGTCATGGTGATGAGATGAAGCTGCAGCAGGAATCGTCTCCGTGTAGGATAACTCTTCAATGGTTAATGGTGTCGTCATGAAACTTCGTATTCAACACGCTTAGGCTAGATAGCAAAACGTCGTCATGGTGATGAGATGAAGCTGCAGCAGGAATCGTCTCCGTGTAGGATAACTCTTCAATGGTTAATGGTGTCGTCATGAAACTTCGTATTCAACACGCTTAGGCTAGATAGCAAAACGTCGTCATGGTGATGAGATGAAGCTGCAGCAGGAATCGTCTCCGTGTAGGATAACTCTTCAATGGTTAATGGTGTCGTCAAGAAACTTCGTATTTAACATGCTTAGGTTAAATAGCAAAGGGTCATTATGGTGATGACTTGAAGCTGTAGCAGGAATCGTCTTCGTGTAGAATAACTCTTCAATGGTTAATGGTGTCGTCATGAAACTTCGTATTCAACATGCTTAGGTGAAATAGCGAAACGTCATCATGGTGATCAGATAAAGCTGCAGCAGGAATCGTCTCCGTGTAGGATAACTCTTCAATGGTTAATGGTGTCGTCATGAAACTTCGTATTCAACATGCTTAGGCTAGATAGCAAAACGTCGTCATGGTGATGAGATGAAGCTGCAGCAGGAATCGTCTCCGTGTAGGATAACTCTTTAATAGTTAATGGTGTCGTCATGAAACTTAGTATTCGACATGCTTAGGTGAAATAGCGAAACGTCATCATGGTGATCAGATAAAGCTGCAGCAGGAATCGTCTCCGTGTAGGATAACTCTTGAATGGTTAATGGTGTCGTCATGAAACTTAGTATTCGACATGCTTAGGCTAGATAGCGAAACGGCATCATGGTGATGAGATGAAGCTGTAGCAGGAATCTTCTCCGTTCAAGGCAACTCTTTAATGGTCCATGGTATCGTCATGAAACTTCATATATAACATGTTTAACTATAATAGCAAAGAGTCATTATGGTGATGACTTGAAGCTGTAGCAGGAATCTTCTCTGTTCAAGGCAACTCTTCAATGACCAATGGTATCGTCATGAAACTTCATATATAACATGTTTAACTTTAAAAGCAAAGGGTCATTATGGTGATGACTTGAAGCTGTAGCAGGAATCGTCTTCGTGTAGAATAACTCTTCAATGGTTTATGGTGTCGTCATGAAACTTCGTATATAACATGTTTAACTTTAATAGCAAAGGGTCATTATGGTGATGACTTAAAGCTGTAGCAGGAATCTTCTCTGTTCAAGGCAACTCTTCAATGGTCAATGGTATTGTCATTAAACTTCGTATTCAACATGCTTAAGCTCAATAGCGAAACGTCATCATGGTGATGAGATGAAGCTGCAGCAGGAATCGTCTCCGTGTAGGATAACTCTTCAATGGTCAATGGTATCGTCATGAACCTTCGTATTTAAATTGCTTAGGCTAAATAGCGAAACGTCATCATGGTGATCAGATGAAGCTGCAGCAGGAATCGTCTCCGTGTAGGATAACTCTTCAATGGTTAATGGTGTCGTCATGAAACTTCGTATTGAACACGCTTAGGCTAGATAGCAAAACGTCGTCATGGTGATGAGATGAAGCTGCAGCAGGAATCGTCTTCGTGTAGAATAACTCTTCAATGGTTAATGGTGTCGTCATGAAACTTCGTATTCAACATGCTTAAGTGAAATAGCGAAACGTCATCATGGTGATCAGATGAAGCTGCAGCAGGAATCGTCTCCGTGTAGGATAACTCTTCAATGGTTAATGGTGTCGTCATGAAACTTCGTATTCAACATGCTTAGGTTAGATAGCGAAACGTCATCATGGTGATGAGATGAAGCTGCAGCAGGAATCGTCTCCGTGTAGGATAACTCTTCAATGGTTAATGGTATCGTCATGTAACTTCGTATTCAACATGCTTACGTTAAATAGCGAACCGTCATTATGGTGATGAGATGATGCTGCAGCAGGAATCGTCTCCGTGTAGGATAACTCTTCAATGGTCAATGGTATCGTCATGAAACTTCGTATTCAACACGCTTAGGCTAGATAGCAAAACGTCGTCATGGTGATGAGACAAGGCTGCAGCAGGAATCGTCTCCGTGTAGGATAACTCTTCAATGGTTAATGGTGTCGTCATGAAACTTCGTAGTCAACACGCTTAAGCTAGATAGCAAAACGTTGTCATGGTGATAAGATGAAGCTGCAGCAGGGATCGTCTCCGTGTAGGATAACTCTTCAATGGTTAATGGTGTCGTCATGAAACTTCGTATTCAACACGCTTAGGCTAGATAGCAAAACGTTGTCATGGTGATGAGACGAAGCTGCAGCAGGAATCGTCTCCGTGTAGGATAACTCTTCAATGGTTAATGGTGTCGTCATGAAACTTCGTATTCAACATGCTTAGGTTAAATAGCAAAGGGTCATTATGGTGATGACTTGAAGCTGTAGCAGGAATCGTCTTCGTGTAGAATAACTCTTCAATGGTTAATGGTGTCGTCATGAAACTTCGTATTCAACATGCTTAGGTGAAATAGCGAAACGTCATCATGGTGATCAGATGAAGCTGCAGCAGGAATCGTCTCCGTGTAGGATAACTCTTCAATGGTTAATGGTGTCGTCATGAAACTTCGTATTCAACATGCTTAGGCTAGATAGCAAAACGTCGTCATGGTGATGAGATGAAGCTGCAGCAGGAATCGTCTCCGTGTAGGATAACTCTTTAATAGTTAATGGTGTCGTCATGAAACTTCGTATTCAACATGCATAGGTTAAATAGTGAACCGTCATCATGGTGATGAGATGAAGCTGCAGCAGGAATCGTCTCCGTGTAGGATAACTCCTCAAAGGTCAATGGTATCGTCAGGAAACTTCATATTCAACATGCTTAGGCAAGATAGCGAAACGGCATCATGGTGATGAGATGAAGCTGCAGCAGGAATCGTCTCCGTATAGGATAACTCTTGAATGGTTAATGGTGTCGTCATGAAAATTAGTATTCGACATGCTTAGGCTAGATAGCGAAACGGCATCATGGTGATGAGATGAAGCTGTAGCAGGAATCTTCTCCGTTCAAGGCAACTCTTTAATGGTCCATGGTATCGTCATGAAACTTCATATATAACATGTTTAACTATAATAGCAAAGGGTCATTATGGTGATGACTTGAAGCTGTAGCAGGAATCTTCTCTGTTCAGGGCAACTCTTCAATGACCAATGGTATCGTCATGAAACTTCATATATAACATGTTTAACTTTAAAAGCAAAGGGTCATTATGGTGATGACTTGAAGCTGTAGCAGGAATCGTCTTCGTGTAGAATAACTCTTCAATGGTTAATGGTGTCGTCATGAAACTTCGTATTCAACATGCTTAGGTTAAATAGCGAAACGTCATCATGGTGATGAGATGAAGCTGCAGCAGAAATCGTCTCCGTATAGGATAACTCTTGAATGGTTAATGGTGTCGTCATGAAACTTAGTATTCGACATGCTTAGGCTAGATAGCGAAACGGCATCATGGTGATGAGATGAAGCTGTAGCAGGAATCTTCTCCGTTCAAGGCAACTCTTTAATGGTCCATGGTATCGTCATGAAACTTCATATATAACATGTTTAACTATAATAGCAAAGAGTCATTATGGTGATGACTTGAAGCTTTAGCAGGAATCTTCTCTGTTCAAGGCAACTCTTCAATGACCAATGGTATCGTCATGAAACTTCATATATAACATGTTTAACTTTAAAAGCAAAGGGTCATTATGGTGATGACTTGAAGCTGTAGCAGGAATCGTCTTCGTGTAGAATAACTCTTCAATGGTTTATGGTGTCGTCATGAAACTTCGTATATAACATGTTTAACTTTAATAGCAAAGGGTCATTATGGTGATGACTTAAAGCTGTAGCAGGAATCTTCTCTGTTCAAGGCAACTCTTCAATGGTCAATGGTATTGTCATTAAACTTCGTATTCAACATGCTTAAGCTCAATAGCGAAACGTCATCATGGTGATGAGATGAAGCTGCAGCAGGAATCGTCTCCATGTAGGATAACTCTTCAATGGTCAATGGTATCGTCATGAAACTTCGTATTCAAATTGCTTAGGCTAAATAGCGAAACGTCATCATGGTGATCAGATGAAGCTGCAGCAGGAATCGTCTCCGTGTAGGATAACTCTTCAATGGTTAATGGTGTCGTCATGAAACTTCGTATTCAACACGCTTAGGCTAGATAGCAAAACGTCGTCATGGTGATGAGATGAAGCTGCAGCAGGAATCGTCTCCGTGTAGGATAACTCTTCAATGGTTAATGGTGTCGTCAAGAAACTTCGTATTCAACATGCTTAGGTTAAATAGCAAAGGGTCATTATGGTGATGACTTGAAGCTGTAGCAGGAATCGTCTTCGTGTAGAATAACTCTTCAATGGTTAATGGTGTCGTCATGAAACTTCGTATTCAACATGCTTAAGTGAAATAGCGAAACGTCATCATGGTGATCAGATGAAGCTGCAGCAGGAATCGTCTCCGTGTAGGATAACTCTTCAATGGTTAATGGTGTCGTCATGAAACTTCGTATTCAACATGCTTAGGTTAGATAGCGAAACGTCATCATGGTGATGAGATGAAGCTGCAGCAGGAATCGTCTCCGTGTAGGATAACTCTTCAATGGTCAATGGTATCGTCATGAAACTTCATATATAACATGTTTAACTTTAAAAGCAAAGGGTCATTATGGTGATGACTTGAAGCTGTAGCAGGAATCTTCTCTGTTCAAGGCAACTCTTCAATGGTCAATGGTATTGTCATTAAACTTCGTATTCAACACGCTTAGGCTAGATAGCAAAACGTCGTCATGGTGATGAGATGAAGCTGCAGCAGAAATCGTCTCCGTGTAGGATAACTCTTGAATGGTTAATGGTATCGTCATGAAACTTAGTATTCGACATGCTTAGGTTAAATAGCGAAGCGTCATCATGGTGATGACTTGAAGCTGTAGCAGGAATCTTCTCCGTTCAAGGCAACTCTTTAATGGTCAATGGTATCGTCATGAAACTTCATATATAACATCTTTAACTTTAATAGCAAAGGGTCATTATGGTGATGACTTGAAGCTGTAGCAGGAATCTTCTCTGTTCAAGGCAACTCTTCAATGATCAATGGTATCGTCATGAAACTTCATATATAACATGTTTAACTTTAAAAGCAAAGGGTCATTATGGTGATGACTTGAAGCTGTAGCAGGAATCTTCTCTGTTCAAGGCAACTCTTCAATGGTCAATGGTATTGTCATTAAACTTCGTATTCAACACGCTTAGGCTAGATAGCAAAACGTCATCATGGTGATGAGATGAAGCTGCAGCAGGAATCGTCTCTGTGTAGGATAACTCTTCAATGGTTAATGGTATCGTCATGTAACTTCGTATTCAACATGCTTACGTTAAATAGCGAACCGTTATTATGGTGATGAGATGATGCTGCAGCAGGAATCGTCTCCGTATAGGATAACTCCTCAAACGTCAAGGGTATCGTCATGAAACTTCGTATTCAACACGCTTAGGCTAGATAGCGAAACGTCGTCATGGTGATGAGATGAAGCTGCAGCAGGAATCGTCTCCGTGTAGGATAACTCTTCAATGGTTAATGGTGTCGTCATGAAACTTCGTATACAACACGCTTAGGCTAGATAGCAAAACGTCGTCATGGTGATGAGATGAAGCTGCAGCAGGAATCGTCTCCATGTAGGATAACTCTTCAATGGTTAATGGTGTCGTCATGAAACTTCGTATTCAACATGCTTAGGTTAAATAGTGAACCGTCATCATGGCGATGAGATGAAGCTGCAGCAGGAATCGTCTCCGTGTAGGATAACTCCTCAAAGGTTAATGGTATCGTCATGAAACTTCATATTCAACATGCTCAAGGTAGATAGCGAAACGGCATCATGGTGATGAGATGAAGCTGCAGCAGGAATCGCCTCCGTGTAGGATAACTCCTCAAAGGTCAATGGTATCGTCATGAAACTTCGTACACAATATGCTTAGGTTAGATAGCGAACGGTCATCATGGTGATGAGATGAAGCTGTAGCAGGAATCTTCTCCGTTCAAGGCAACTCTTTAATGGTCAATGGTATCATTATGAAACTTCAAATATAACACGCTTAGGCTAGATAGCAAAACGTCGTCATGGTGATGAGACAAGGCTGCAGCAGGAATCGTCTCCGTGTAGGATAACTCTTCAATGGTTAATGGTATCGTCATGTAACTTCGTATTTAACGTGCTTACGTTAAATAGCGAACCGTCATTATGGTGATGATATGAAGCTGCAGCAGGAATCGTCTCCGTGTAGGATAACTCTTCAATGGTCAATGGTATCGTCATGAAACTTCGTATTCAACACGCTTAGGCTAGATAGCAAAACGTCGTCATGGTGATGAGACGAAGCTGCAGCAGGAATCGTCTCCGTGTAGGATAACTCTTCAATGGTTAATGGTGTCGTCATGTAACTTCGGATTCAACATGCTTACGTTAAATAGCGAAACGGCATCATGGTGATGAGATGAAGCTGTAGCAGGAATCTTCTCCGTTCAAGGCAACTCTATAATGGTCAATGGTATCATTATGAAACTTCATATATAACATGTTTAACTTTAATAGCAAAGGGTCAATATGGTGATGACTTGAAGCTGTAGCAGGAATCTTCTCTGTTCAAGGCAACTCTTCAATGATCAATGGTATCGTTATGAAACTTTATATATAACATGTTTAACTTTAAAAGCAAAGGGTCATTATGGTGATGACTTGAAGCTGTTGCAGGAATCTTCTCTGTTCAAGGCAACTCTTCAATGGTCAATGGTATTGTCATTAAACTTCGTATTCAACATGCTTAAGCTCAATAGCGAAACGTCATCATGGTGATGAGATGAAGCTGCAGCAGGAATCGTCTCCGTGTAGGATAACTCTTCAATGGTTAATGGTGTCGTCATGAAACTTCGTATTCAACATGCTTCCGTTAAATAGCGAACCGTCATCATGGTGATGAGATGAAGCTGCAGCAGGAATCGTCTCCGTGTAGGATAACCCTTCAATGGTCAATGGTATCGTTAGGAAACTTCGTATTCAACATGCTTAGGCTAGATAGCGAAGCGGCATCATGGTGATGAGATGAAGCTGCAGCAGGAATCGTCTCCGTGTAGGATAACTCCTCAAAGGTCAATGGTATCGTCATGAAACTTCGTATTCAACACGCTTAGGCTAGATAGCGAAACGTCGTCATGGTGATAAGATGAAGCTGCAGCAGGAATCGTCTCCGTGTAGGATAACTCCTCATAGGTCAATGGTATCGTCATGAAACTTCGTATTCAACACGCTTAGGCTAGATAGCGAAACGTCGTCATGGTGATGAGATGAAGCTGCAGCAGGAATCGTCTCCGTGTAGGATAACTCTTCAATGGTTAATGGTGTCGTCATGAAACTTCGCATACAACACGCTTAGGCTAGACAGCAAAACGTCGTCATGGTGATGAGATGAAGCTGCAGCAGGAATCGTATCCGTGTAGGATAACTCCTCAAAGGTCAATGGTGTCGTCATGAAACTTCGTATTCAACACGCTTAGGCTAGATAGCAAAACGTCGTCATGGTGATGAGATGAAGCTGCAGCAGGAATCGTCTCCGTGTAGGAGGTATCAGGACATACGCGCGAAAGACATTTTCGCGCCAGACATTTGCGCGAGTCCCTTTGCGCGCCAAGACACATGCGCGAATGGACGTTTGCGCGCCTAGACCTTTCCGCGAACAGACACTTGCGCGAATGGACATTTCCGCGCCAAGACACTTCCGCGAGTCCCTTTGCGCGCTGGCCACTTGCGCGAAAGACACTTCCGCGACAGACATATGCGCGCCTATACTTGCGCGATAGATACTTCCGCGAAATATGCGCGAAGTATATTTTTATAAAGGACAATGGGCAAAATTCTTGAATTAGGGTTCCGTTACTTTTTTTTACAAAATATGCGTCATGGGTGTCGTGTCCATGGTTTTCGAGGGTGCTGATGACGAAAATGAGGTCTAAAAGAAAATCCAAGATGGCGGCCGGAAAAATTTCCAAGATATGCTTCATGGGTGTCGCGTCCATGGTTTTCGGGGGTGCTGATGACGAAAATGAGGTCTAAAAGAAAATCCAAGATGGCGGCCGGAAAAATTTCCAAGATATGCTTCATGGGTGTCGTGTCCATGGTTTTCGGGGGTGCTAATGACGAAAATGGTGTCAAAATGAAAATCCAAGATGGCGGCCGGAAAAATTTCCAAGATATGCTTCATGGGTGTCGTGTCCATGGTTTTCGGGGGTGCTGATGACGAAAATGAGGTCAAAATGATAATCCAAGATGGCGGCCGGAAAATTTTCCAAGATATGCTTCATGGGTGTCGTGTCCATGGTTTTCGGGGGTGCTGATGACGAAAATGAGGTCAAAATGAAAATCCAAGATGGCGGCCGGAAAATTTTCCAAGATATGCTTCATGGGTGTCGTGTCCATGGTTTTCGGGGTTGCTGATGACGAAAATGAGGTCAAAATGAAAATCCAAGATGGCGGCCGGAAATTTTTCCAAGATATGCTTCATGGGTGTCATGTCCATGGTTTTTGAGGGTGCTGATGACGAAAATGAGGTCTAAAAGAAAATCCAAGATGGCGGCCGGAAAAATTTCCAAGATATGCTTCATGGGTGTCGTGTCCATGGTTTTCGGGGGTGCTGATGACGAAAATGAGGTCAAAATGAAAATTCAAGATGGCGGCCGAAAAATTTTCCAAGATATGCTTTATGGGTGTCGTGTCCGTGGTTTTCGGGGGTGCTGATGACGAAAATGAGGCCTAAAAGAAAATCCAAGATGGCGGCCGGAAAATTTTCCAAGATATGCTTCATGGGTGTCGTGTCCATGGTTTTCGGGGGTGCTGATGACGAAAATGAGGTCAAAATGAAAATCCAAGATGGCGGCCGGAAAATTTTCCATGATATGCTTCATGGGTGTCGTGTCCATGGTTTTCGGGGGTGCTGATGACGAAAATGAGGTCAAAATGAAAATCCAAGATGGCGGCCGGTAAATTTTCCAAGATATGCTTCATGGGTGTCGTGTCCATGGTTTTCGGGGGTGCTGATGACGAAAATGAGGCCTAAAAGAAAATCCAAGATGGCGGCCGAAAAATTTTCCAAGATATGCTTCATGGGTGTCGCATGGTTTTCGGGGGTGCTGATGACGAAAATGAAAATCCAAGATGGCGGCTGGAAAATTTTCCAAGATATTTCTTCCGGCCGCCATCTTGGATTTTCATTTTGACCTCATTTTCGTCATCAGCACCCCCGAAAACCATGGACACGACACCCATGAAGCATATCTTGGAAAATTTTCCGGCCGCCATCTTGGATTTTCATTTTGACCTCATTTTCGTCATCAGCACCCCCGAAAACCATGGACACGACACCCATGAAGCATATCTTGGAAAATTTTCCGGCCGCCATCTTGGATTATCATTTTGACCTCATTTTCGTCATCAGCACCCCCGAAAACCATGGACACGACACCCATGAAGCATATCTTGGAAATTTTTCCGGCCGCCATCTTGGATTTTCATTTTGACACCATTTTCGTCATTAGCACCCCCGAAAACCATGGACACGACACCCATGAAGCATATCTTGGAAATTTTTCCGGCCGCCATCTTGGATT
Organism: Hoplodrina ambigua; assembly: GCA_949774945.1. Lineage (NCBI taxonomy): Eukaryota > Metazoa > Arthropoda > Insecta > Lepidoptera > Noctuidae > Hoplodrina > Hoplodrina ambigua. The sequence continues at coordinate 7,101,039 of OX458963.1, forward strand.
TTCTTTTAGACCTCATTTTCGTCATCAGCACCCCCGAAAACCATGGACGCGACACCCATGAAGCATATCTTGGAAATTTTTCCGGCCGCCATCTTGGATTTTCTTTTAGACCTCATTTTCGTCATCAGCACCCTCGAAAACCATGGACACGACACCCATGACGCATATTTTGTAAAAAAAAGTAACGGAACCCTAATTCAAGAATTTTGCCCATTGTCCTTTATAAAAATATACTTCGCGCATATTTCGCGGAAGTATCTATCGCGCAAGTATAGGCGCGCATATGTCTGTCGCGGAAGTGTCTTTCGCGCAAGTGGCCAGCGCGCAAAGGGACTCGCGGAAGTGTCTTGGCGCGGAAATGTCCATTCGCGCAAGTGTCTGTTCGCGGAAAGGTCTAGGCGCGCAAAAGTCCATTCGCGCATGTGTCGTGGCGCGCAAAGGGACTCGCGCAAGTGTCTGGCGCGGAAATGTCTTTCGCGCAAGTGTACCAGATCCCAGATTTATTATTGTTAATATAAACACAGCTGTTTATTATGTTCCTAATTAAATAAAGGCGAAAACCTTTTAATGGAACTTAGATTTGCCAAACAAAGTCAACCCACAATATTTAAAAAAGGAATTAAATATGCCATATTAATTACTAACCATCAGTACCAATATACATAACATAACACATAACATCACACCTGTAATCCCCGAAGGGTTAGGCAGAGGTGTTCCCATTAGTACACCCACATTTCGCCAGTTATGTTTTGTTAGTCCCATGTAATAGGGGGCGAGCCTATTGCCATCAACCGGGCACAAATCCAGACTCCGAGGCTGCTACTGAGAAATTCGTGATGGAAAAACCCAATAACACTTTGCCCGACCTGGGAATCGAACCCAAGACCTCATGCACAGCAGTCGCGCTTGCGACCACTAGACCCACGAGGCAGTCAATACAATACCAATATACAAAATGTCTTAACATGTAACTTAACAAATATTGTAATTACCAACTTATACAAAATCTTCGTTACTAGATAGAGCTCAAAACAAAATTATGGTAATCATGTGTATCGGCGCAAGTGCATTATTTAAAGAACCTCGTCAACTATATAAGATGCAGCTACATCAACGAATAATTAGATTAAGAGTTGATTACAATTATGATCACGAATTAATTGTTTAAAAACACAAATTATGTTAATGTTATTTATTTTGAGGGTTAATTAATTATTATTGATGATTAATTAATTATAATTGTATGGTTCAATTAATTATCAGTTTATTTACTCCAAAAGATTTTAAAAATAATCATTTATTTACAAAGCTAACTTTGTAAATAAATGATTATTATTTTTCGTGCTCGGCGCACGTGTTTGAGTTTTTAGGTTAGGATTCTAAAATCCTAACCTAAAAACTCAAACACGTGCGCCGAGCACGTGGTTAGTGTCTATAAATACAGGCGACAGCCACAGAGCGGCTCAGTTGCGCACGAGCCGTCGGACGGAACACATCTCTGTGAGTCATATTTATACTTTTTTTGTTTTTTTTTTTTTGTTTTTTTTTTTGTTTTTTTTTTGTTTTTTTTTTTTTTTTGAAGATGATTAATTAATTATAATTGTATGGTTCAATTAATTATCAGTTTATTTACTCCAAAAGATTGTAAAAATAATCATTTATTTACAAAGTTAGAATCCTAACCTAAAAACTCAAACACGTGCGCCGAGCACGTGGTTAGTGTCTATAAATACAGGCGACAGCCACAGAGCGGCTCAGTTGCGCACGAGCCGTCGGACGGAACACATCTCTGTGAGTCATATTTATACTTTCTTTGTTTTTTTTTTTTTTTGGCATTGACTTCTCATCTCTCATCTTCATCTGTGGCATTGTCATGTCACAGATCACGGACATGGCCTCCTGGAACCACTCCGCCTCGTCGTTGACGTCGGCAGGCCTGTCTGGTGACGACACCCAGGCCTGCACGAACGAGGCTTCCAGGAAGAGCTCCCGGTCCGGCTGCTTCAGCGCCCATCGCGGACCACTCGGGGTCTGTCGGACCGGCGTATCTGGGATCTGGGCGGAGACGTCGAACCGGATGTACCGGTGGTCGGAATATGTCTCCACCCCCTCCTCTACGCGCCAGTCAACGACACGTGGCGACAGAGCGAGGCTGGCGAACGAGATGTCCACCACCGACTCGCCCCGCATCCGTACACACGTGGGGACAGAACCCCGGTTCAGGATGACCAGGCCTGTCTCCAGAGCCCAGTCCTCCACCATCTTGCCCCGTGCATGGTCCGTGTACCGGGAACCCCAAGCCACGTTCTTGGCATTGAAGTCCCCGAGGACCAACACAGGGAGGGAACCGAACCCGGCGACGACGACTCCTAGCTCCCTAAGGGAGACGTGGAACTCGGCGAGAGTTCGGTTCGGGGAGAAGTAAACGCCTACCACGGCGATCTCCCCGAACCGTGCTGCCACACAGCCCCGTCCTCTCTTGACGCTCTCGAGAGACGGGGTACCGGCGGCAGCCGACGCGATTATGACCACCGAGCCGTCGAGGTCCGCCACCCAGTCATCCCTGGGTGGGACAAAGTACGGCTCGGCGACCACCGCGATGTTGATCAGCCACTGCGCCATGCTCTGGACCAAGAGATCCTGAGCGGCGGCGCAGTGGTTGATATTGGCCTGGAGGAGGCGCAATGGGGCCGTGACTAGCCCTCCATTACATCCCCCTCCAGGGCCCTCCTCGAGGGCGGAATCGCCCTAGCGGCGGCGACGGCGGCGACAGTGGCGGCGGCAGCGGAGGGCCTACCTCTACCGCTGGCCTTGGCGGGTGGGGCGCAGGCCTTGCCTCCTGCTCGGTGATCGGCCGGCTTGCCATCAGCAGGTCATCAGCACCCCCGAAAACCATGGACACGACACCCATGAAGCATATCTTGGAAAATTTTCCGGCCGCCATCTTGGATTTTCATTTTGACCTCATTTTCGTCATCAGCACCCCTGAAAACCATGGACACGACACCCATGAAGCATGTCTTGGAAAATTTTCCGGCCGCCATCTTGGATTTTCTTTTAGACCTTATTTTCGTCATCAGCACCCCCGAAAACCATGGACACGACACCCATGAAGCATATCTTGGAAAATTTTCTGGCCGCCATCTTGGATTTTCATTTTGACCTCATTTTCGTCATCAGCACCCCCGAAAACCATGGACACGACACCCATGAAGCATATCTTGGAAAATTTTCCGGCCGTCATCTTGGATTTTCATTTTGACACCATTTTCGTCACCCGAAAACCATGGACACGACACCCATGAAGCATATCTTGGAAATTTTTCCGGCCGCCATCTTGGATTTTCATTTTGACCTCATTTTCGTCATCAGCACCCCCGAAAACCATGGACACGACACCCATGAAGCATATCTTGGAAAATTTTCCGGCCGCCACCTTGGATTTTCATTTTGACACCATTTTCGTCATTAGCACCCCCGAAAACCATGGACACGACACCCATGAAGCATATCTTGGAAATTTTTCCGGCCGCCATCTTGAATTTTCTTTAAGACCTCATTTTCGTCATCAGCACCCCCGAAAACCATGGACACGACACCCATGAAGCATATCTTGGAAAATTTTCCGGCCGCCATCTTGGATTTTCATTTTGACACCGTTTTCGTCATTAGCACCCCCGAAAACCATGGACACGACACCCATGAAAGATATCTTGGAAATTTTTCCGGCCGCCATCTTGGATTTTCATTTTGACACCGTTTTCGTCATTAGCACCCCCGAAAACCATGGACACGACACCCATGAAAGATATCTTGGAAATTTTTCCGGCCGCCATCTTGGATTTTCTTTTAGACCTCATTTTCGTCATCAGCACCCTCGAAAACCATGGACACGACACCCATGACGCATATTTTGTAAAAAAAGTAACGGAACCCTAATTCAAGAATTTTGCCCATTGTCCTTTATAAAAATATACTTCGCGCATATTTCGCGGAAGTATCTATCGCGCAAGTATAGGCGCGCATATGTCTGTCGCGGAAGTGTCTTTCGCGCAAGTGGCCAGCGCGCAAAGGGACTCGCGGAAGTGTCTTGGCGCGGAAATGTCCATTCGCGCATGTGTCTTGGCGCGCAAAGGGACTCGCGCAAGTGTCTGGCGCGGAAATGTCTTTCGCGCAAGTGTACCAGATCCCGTGTAGGATAACTCTTCAATGGTTAATGGTGTCGTCAAGAAACTTCGTATTCAACATGCTTAGGTTAAATAGCAAAGGGTCATTATGGTGATGACTTGAAGCTGTAGCAGGAATCGTCTTCGTGTAGAATAACTCTTCAATGGTTAATGGTGTCGTCATGAAACTTCGTATTCAACATGCTTAGGTGAAATAGCGAAACGTCGTCATGGTGATCAGATGAAGCTGCAGCAGGAATCGTCTCCGTGTAGGATAACTCTTCAATGGTTAATGGTGTCGTCATGAAACTTCGTATTCAACATCCTTAGGTTAGATAGCGAAACGTCATCATGGTGATGAGATGAAGCTGCAGCAGGAATCGTCTCCGTGTAGGATAACTCTTCAATGGTTAATGGTATCGTCATGTAACTTCGTATTCAACATGCTTACGTTAAATAGCGAACCGTCATTATGGTGATGAGATGATGCTGCAGCAGGAATCGTCTCCGTGTAGGATAACTCTTCAATGGTTAATGGTGTCGTCATGAAACTTCGTATTCAACACGCTTAGGCTAGATAGCAAAACGTCGTCATGGTGATGAGACAAGGCTGCAGCAGGAATCGTCTCCGTGTAGGATAACTCTTCAATGGTTAATGGTGTCGTCATGAAACTTCGTATTCAACACGCTTAGGCTAGATAGCAAAACGTCGTCATGGTGATGAGATGAAGCTGCAGCAGGAATCGTCTCCGTATAGGATAACTCCTCAATGGTCAATGGTATCGTCATGAAACTTCGTATTCAACATGCTTAGGCTAGATAACGAAACGTCATCATGGTGATCAGATGAAGCTGCAGCAGGAATCGTCTCCATGTAGGATAACTCTTCAATGGTTAATGGTGTCGTCATGAAACTTCGTATTCAACACGCTTAGGCTAGATAGCGAAACGTCATCATGGTGATCAGATGAAGCTGCAGCAGGAATCGTCTCCGTATATGATAACTCTTGAATGGTTAATGGTGTCGTCATGAAACTTAGTATTCGATATGCTTAGGTTAAATAGCGAAGCGTCATCATGGTGATGACTTGAAGCTGTAGCAGGAATCTTCTCCGTTCAAGGCAACTCTTTAATGGACAATGGTATCGTCATGAAACTTCATATATAACATGTTTAACTATAAAAGCAAAGGGTCATTATGGTGATGACTTGAAGCTGTAGCAGGAATCTTCTCTGTTCAAGGCAACTCTTCAATGGTCAATTGTATTGTCATTAAACTTCGTATTCAACACGCTTAGGCTAGATAGCAAAACGTCGTCATGGTGATGAGATGAAGCTGCAGCAGGAATCGTCTCCGTGTAGGATAACTCTTCAATGATTAACGGTGTCGTCATGAAACTTCGTATTCAACACGCTTAGGCTAGATAGCAAAACGTCGTCATGGTGATGAGATGAAGCTGCAGCTGGAATCGTATCCGTGTAGGATAACTCCTCAAAGGTCAATGGTATCGTCATGAAACTTCGTATTCAACACGCTTAGGCTAGATAGCAAAACGTCGTCATGGTGATGAGATGAAGCTGCAGCAGGAATCGTCTCCGTGTAGGATAACTCTTCAATGGTTAATGGTATCGTCATGTAACTTCGTATTCAACATGCTTACGTTAAATAGCGAACCGTCATTATGGTGATGAGATGATGCTGCAGCAGGAATCGTCTCCGTGTAGGATAACTCTTCAATGTTCAATGGTATCGTCATGAAACTTCTTATTCAACACGCTTAGGCTAGATAGCAAAACGTCGTCATGGTGATGAGACAAGGCTGCAGCAGGAATCGTCTCCGTGTAGGATAACTCTTCAATGGTTAATGGTGTCGGCATGAAACTTCGTATTCAACACGCTTAGGCTAGATAGCAAAACGTCGTCATGGTGATGAGATGAAGCTGCAGCAGGAATCGTCTCCGTGTAGGATAACTCTTCAATGGTTAATGGTGTCGTCATGAAACTTCGTATTCAACACGCTTAGGCTAGATAGCAAAACGTCGTCATGGTGATGAGATGAAGCTGCAGCAGGAATCGTCTCCGTGTAGGATAACTCTTCAATGTTCAATGGTATCGTCATGAAACTTCTTATTCAACACGCTTAGGCTAGATAGCAAAACGTCGTCATGGTGATGAGACAAGGCTGCAGCAGGAATCGTCTCCGTGTAGGATAACTCTTCAATGGTTAATGGTGTCGTCATGAAACTTCGTATTCAACACGCTTAGCCTAAATAGCAAAACGTCGTCATGGTGATGAGATGAAGCTGCAGCAGGAATCGTCTCCGTGTAGGATAACTCTTCAATGGTTAATGGTGTCGTCATGAAACTTCGTATTCAACACGCTTAGGCTAGATAGCAAAACGTCGTCATGGTGATGAGATGAAGCTGCAGCAGGAATCGTCTCCGTGTAGGATAACTCTTCAATGGTTAATGGTATCGTCATGTAACTTCGTATTCAACATGCTTACGTTAAATAGCGAACCGTCATTATGGTGATGAGATGATGCTGCAGCAGGAATCGTCTCCGTGTAGGATAACTCTTCAATGGTCAATGGTGTCGTCATGAAACTTCGTATTCAACACGCTTAGGCTAGGTAGCAAAACGTCGTCATGGTGATGAGATGAAGCTGCAGCAGGAATCGTCTCCGTGTAGGATAACTCTTCAACGGTTAATGGTGTCGTCATGAAACTTCGTATTCAACACGCTTAGGCTAGATAGCAAAACGTCGTCGTGGTGATGAGATGAAGCTGCAGCAGGAATCGTCTTCATGTAGGATAACTCTTCAATGGTTAATGGTGACGTCATGAAACTTCGTATTCAACAAGCTTACGTTAAATAGCGAACCGTCATCATGGTGATGAGATGAAGCTGCAGCAGGAATCGTCTCCGTGTAGGATAACTCTTCAATGGTTAATGGTGTCGTCATGAAACTTCGTATTCAACACGCTTAGGCTAGATAGCAAAACGTCGTCATGGTGATGAGATGAAGCTGCAGCTTGAATCGTCTCCGTGTAGGATAACTCTTCAATGGTTAATGGTGTCGTCATGAAACTTCGTATTCAACAAGCTTACGTTAAATAGCGAACCGTCATCATGGTGATGAGATGAAGCTGCAGCAGGAATCGTCTCCGTGTAGGATAACTCTTCAATGGTTAATGGTGTCGTCATGAAACTTCGTATTCAACAAGCTTACGTTAAATAGCAAACCGTCGTCATGGTGATGAGATAAAGCTGCAGCAGGAATCGTCTCCGTGTAGGATAACTCTTCAATGGTCAATAGTGTTGTCATGAAACTTCGTATTCGACATTCTAAGGTTAAATTGCGAAGCGTCATCATGGTGATGACTTAAAGCTGTAGCAGGAATCTTCTCTGTTCAAGGCAACTCTTCAATGGTCAATGGTATTGTTATGAAACTTCGTATTCAACATTTTTAGGTTAAATAGCGAACCGTCATCATGGTGATGAGATGAAGCTGCAGCAGGAATCGTCTCCGTGTAGGATAACTCTTCAATGGTCAATGGTGTCGTCATGAAACTTCGTATTCAACACGCTTAGGCTAGAAAGCAAAACGTCGTCATGGTGATGAGATGAAGCTGCAGCAGGAATCGTCTCCGTGTAGGATAACTCTTCAATGGTTAATGGTGTCGTCATGAAACTTCGTATTCAACACGCTTAGGCTAGATAGCAAAACGTCGTCATGGTGATGAGATGAAGCTGCAGCAGGAATCGTCTCTGTGTAGAATAACTCCTCAATGGTCAATGGCATCGTCAAGAAACTTCGTATTCAACATGCTTAGGCTAGATAGCGAAACGTCATCATGGTGATCAGATGAAGCTGCAGCAGGAATCGTCTCCGTATATGATAACTCTTGAATGGTTAATGGTGTCGTCATGAAACTTAGTATTCGACATGCTTAAGTTAAATAGCAAAGCGTCATCATGGTGATGACTTGAAGCTGTAGCAGGAATCTTCTCCGTTCAAGGATACTCTTTAATGGTCAATGGTATCATCATAAAACTTCATTTATAACATGTTTAACTTTAATAGCAAAGGGTCATTAGGGCGATGACTTGAAGCTGTAGCAGGAATCTTCTCTGTTCAAGGCAACTCTTCAATGATCAATGGTATCGTCAAGAAAATTCATATATAACATGTTTAACTTTAAAAGCAAAGGGTCATTATGGTGATGACTTGAAGCTGAAGCAGGAATCTTCTCTGTTCAAGGCAACTCTTTAATGGTCAATGGTATTGTCATTAAACTTCGTATTCAACACGCTTAGGCTAGATAGCAAAACGTCGTCATGGTGATGAGATGAAGCTGCAGCAGGAATCGTCTCCGTGTAGGATAACTCCTCAATGGTCAATGGCATCGTCAAGAAACTTCGTATTCAACATGCTTAGGCTAGATAGCGAAACGTCATCATGGTGATGAGATGAAGCTGCAGCAGGAATCGTCTCCGTGTAGGATAACTCTTCAATGGTTAATGGTGTCGTCATGAAACTTCGCATTCAACACGCTTAGGCTAGATAGCAAAACGTCGTCATGGTGATGAGATGAAGCTGCAGCAGGAATCGTCTCCGTGTAGGATAACTCCTCAATGATCAATGGCATCGTCAAGAAACTTCGTATTAAACATGCTTGGGCTAGATAGCGAAACGTCATCAGGGTGATTAGATGAAGCTGCAGCAGGAATCGTCTCCGTATAGGATAACTCCTCAAAGGTCAATGGTATCGTCATGAAACTTCGTATTCAACACGCTTAGGCTAGATAGCGAAACGTCGTCATAGTGATGGGATGAAGCTGCAGCAGGAATCGTCTCCGTGTAGGATAACTCTTCAATGGTTAATGGTGTCGTCATGAAACTTCGTATTCAACACGCTTAAGCTAGATAGCAAAACGTCGTCATGGTGATGAGATGAAGCTGCAGCCACAGATTACTGAATTGTTACTACGTAACAGATACTTCACTCAGTAGAAAATTTCCAATACCTATTACGATAATTGCCTACTCCCTCGCGTCAACAACCACTGTATGCTAAAATGCGCCTAAATGCTCAAGCGCACAGCAGTGATTGCTTCGCACCGCGCGATTCCACAGTAATCGCAGGGCTGCCTCTTCGATAAAATTAAATTAACATAACTTTTTATATATGTTATTGAGAACTGTAAATATGTTCTGACTTTTATGTGGCAGTTAAAAATTTTATCATTTATAAAATACTAGCTTGTGCCCGCGACTTCGTCCGCGTAAATTTCTGTTATCGCGGACACAGACGAAGTCGCGGAAAAAATTACCCATGTCCTGTCATTTCAATTCGAAACGACAGGTGGCGCCATCTATGATCATAAGAACGTTATTGTGATTTCCCTCGGAAACAGTACTTTTTCACGGGATTAAAAGTACCCTATGTTCGTTCCTGTACACCTAGCAACGTATATCCAAAATTTTAGAATGATCGGTTCAGTGGCTTGGGCATAAAATGGTAACAAACAAACAAACAAACTTACTTTCGCATTTATAATATTAGTTAGGATTTAACCAACTTAACAAAAAGGAGGTGATCAGACATACAGGCCAAACTGGGAAGTTTGACTTGTATGGTTTGTAGGTATGTATGTTTGTGCGCGATAATCTCGCGTTTGGCTAAACCGATATCGATGCGGTTTTCAGAAAAGGATTTGATACCTTTAGGACAACGTTTTAAAATAAGTATAATACTTCTTAGTTTGATGATGATCTTCAGAGATGTTCACTAGAAATGAAAAAAAAGCCTTAAAAAAAGAGAACCGACTTCAAATAAAGCACTAAGCCGTAAGAAATAATTTGGTTTTTTTTATGTTAGCTAACAGCTGGTAATTACGAACCGAAAAAGCACCGACATCAAAGAAGAAATTATTTCTTACGGTTTAGTGTTTTGAAGTCGGTTCTCTTTTTTAAAGTTTGTTTTATTATTTTTGTAAGTTTGTTTTGTTTTATATATTGGTGCTGACTGTGGAAGAAACCTAGATAAAACATAATAACACGGCATCGTATTACGCGTACGAACGAACAGCACTATTAAAATTGAACGGCGTGCGCGTGCTTCGCTTGCGAAAACCGCACTGAATTTGATCCGCCGGCGGACCGAGACCGCTCGGCTGGGCGGTAGGCACTTATAGCGCGCAAGTACATGGAGTGACGGAGGCCTGCTGCAGCAGGAATCGTCTCCGTGTAGGATAACTCTCCAATGGTTAATGGTGTTGTCATGAAACTTCGTATTCAACAAGCTTACGTTAAATAGCGAACCGTCATCATGGTGATGAGATTAAGCTGCAGCAGGAATCGTCTCCGTGTAGGATAACTCTTCAATGGTTAATGGTGTCGTCATGAAACTTCGTATTCAACACGCTTAGGCTAGATAGCAAAACGTCGTCATGGTAATGAGATGAAGCTGCAGCAGGAATCGTCTCCGTGTAGGATAACTCTTCAACGGTTAATGGTGTCGTCATGAAACTTCGTATTCAACACGCTTAGGCTAGATAGCAAAACGTCGTCATGGTGATGAGATGAAGCTGCAGCAGGAATCGTCTTCATGTAGGATAACTCTTCAATGGTTAATGGTGACGTCATGAAACTTCGTATTCAACAAGCTTACCTTAAATAGCGAACCGTCATCATGGTGATGAGATGAAGCTGCAGCAGGAATCGTCTCCGTGTAGGATAACTCTTCAATGGTTAATGGTGTCGTCATGAAACTTCGTATTCAACACGCTTAGGCTAGATAGCAAAACGTCGTCATGGTGATGAGATGAAGCTGCAGCAGGAATCGTCTCCGTGTAGGATAACTCTTCAATGGTTAATGGTGTCGTCATGAAACTTCGTATTCAACAAGCTTACGTTAAATAGCGAACCGTCATCATGGTGATGAGATGAAGCTGCAGCAGGAATCGTCTCCGTGTAGGATAACTCTTCAATGGTTAATGGTATCGTCATGAAACTTCGTATTCAACAAGCTTACGTTAAATAGCGAACCGTCATCATGGTGATGAGATGAAGCTGCAGCAGGAATCGTCTCCGTGTAGGATAACTCTTCAATGGTTAATGGTGTCGTCATGAAACTTCGTATTCAACACGCTTAGGCTAGATAGCAAACCGTCGTCATGGTGATGAGATGAAGCTGCAGCAGGAATCGTCTCCGTGTAGGATAACTCTTCAATGGTCAATAGTGTTGTCATGAAACTTCGTATTCGACATTCTAAGGTTAAATAGCGAAGCGTCATCATGGTGATGACTTAAAGCTGTAGCAGGAATCTTCTCTGTTCAAGGCAACTCTTCAATGGTCAATGGTATTGTTATGAAACTTCGTATTCAACATTTTTAGGTTAAATAGCGAACCGTCATCATGGTGATGAGATGAAGCTGCAGCAGGAATCGTTTCCGTGTAGGATAACTCTTCAATGGTCAATGGCTTCGTCATGAAACTTCGTATTCGACATGCTTAGGCTAGATAGCGAAACGTCATCATGGTGATCAGATGAAGCTGCAGCAGGAATCGTCTCCGTGTAGGATAACTCTTCAATGGTCAATGGTGTCGTCATGAAACTTCGTATTCAACACGCTTAGGCTAGAAAGCAAAACGTCGTCATGGTGATGAGATGAAGCTGCAGCAGGAATCGTCTCCGTGTAGGATAACTCTTCAATGGTTAATGGTGTCGTCATGAAACTTCGTATTCAACACGCTTAGGCTAGATAGCAAAACGTCGTCATGGTGATGAGATGAAGCTGCAGCAGGAATCGTCTCCGTGTAGGATAACTCCTCAATGGTTAATGGCATCGTCAAGAAACTTCGTATTCAACATGCTTAGGCTAGATAGCGAAACGTCATCATGGTGATCAGATGAAGCTGCAGCAGGAATCGTCTCCGTATATGATAACTCTTGAATGCTTAATGGTGTCGTCATGAAACTTAGTATTCGACATGCTTAGGTTAAATAGCAAAGCGTCATCATGGTGATGACTTGAAGCTGTAGCAGGAATCTTCTCCGTTCAAGGCAACTCTTTAATGGTCAATGGTATCATCATAAAACTTCATTTATAACATGTTTAACTTTAATAGCAAAGGGTCATTAGGGCGATGACTTGAAGCTGTAGCAGGAATCTTCTCTGTTCAAGGCAACTCTTCAATGATCAATGGTATCGTCATGAAAATTCATATATAACATGTTTAACTTTAAAAGCAAAGGGTCATTATGGTGATGACTTGAAGCTGAAGCAGGAATCTTCTCTGTTCAAGGCAACTCTTCAATAGTCAATGGTATTGTCATTAAACTTCGTATTCAACACGCTTAGGCTAGATAGCAAAACGTCGTCATGGTGATGAGATGAAGCTGCAGCAGGAATCGTCTCCGTGTAGGATAACTCTTCAATGGTTAATGGTGTCGTCATGAAACTTCGTATTCAACACGCTTAGGCTAGATAGCAAAACGTCGTCATGGTGATGAGATGAAGCTGCAGCAGGAATCGTCTCCGTGTAGGATAACTCCTCAATGATCAATGGCATCGTCAAGAAACTTCGTATTAAACATGCTTGGGCTAGATAGCAAAACGTCGTCATAGTGATGGGATGAAGCTGCAGCAGGAATCGTCTCCGTGTAGGATAACTCTTCAATGGTTAATGGTATCGTCATGAAACTTCGTTTTCAACACGCTTAGGCTAGATAGCGAAACGTCGTCATGATGATGAGATGAAGCTACAGCAGGAATCGCCTCCGTGTAGGATAACTCTGCAATGGTTAATGGTGTCGTCATGAAACTTTGTATTCAACATTGTTAGGTTCAATAGCGAAACGTCATCATGGTGATGAGATGAAGCTGCAGCAGGAATCGTCTCCGTGTAGGATAACTCTTCAATGGTTAATGGTGTCGTCATGAAACTTCGTATTCAACACGCTTAGGCTAGATAGCAAAACGTCGTCATGGTGATGAGATGAAGCTGCAGCAGGAATCGTCTCCGTGTAGGAAAAATCTTCAATGGTTAATGGTGTCGTCATGAAACTTCGTATTCAACATGCTTAGGCTAGATAGCAAAACGTCGTCGTGGTGATGAGATGAAGCTGCAGCAGGAATCGTCTCCGTGTAGGATAACTCTTCAAGGGTTAATGGTGTCGTCATGAAACTTCGTATTCAACACGCTTAGGCTAGATAGCAAAACGTCGTCATGGTGATGAGATGAAGCTGCAGCAGGAATCGTCTCCGTGTAGGAAAACTCTTCAATGGTTAATGGTGTCGTCATGAAACTTCGTATTCAACATGCTTAGGTTAAATAGTGATCCGTCATCATGGTGATGACTTGAAGCTGTAGCAGGAATCTTCTCCGTTCAAGGCAACTCTTTAATGGTCAATGGTATCGTCATGAAACTTCATATATAACATGTTTAACTTTAAAAGCAAAGGGTCATTATGGTGATGACTTGAAGCTGTAGCAGAAATCGTCTCCGTGTAGGATAACTCTTCAATGGTTAATGGTGTCGTCATGAGACTTCGTATTCAACACGCTTAGGCTAGATAGCAAAACGTCGTCATGGTGATGAGATGAAGCTGAAGCAGGAATCGTCTCCGTGTAGGATAACTCTTCAATGGTTAATGGTGTCGTCATGAAGCTTCATATATAACATGTTTAACTTTAATAGCAAAGGGTCATTATGGTGATGACTTGAAGCTGTAGCAGGAATCTTCTCTGTTCAAGGCAACTCTTTAATGATCAATGGTATCGTCATGAAACTTCATATATAACATGTTTAACTTTAAAAGCACGGGGTCATTATGGTGATGACTTGAAGCTGTAGCAGGAATCTTCTCTGTTCAAGGCAACTCTTCAATGGTCAATGGTATTTTCATTAAACTTCGTATTCAACACGCTTAGGCTTGATAGCAAAATTTCGTCATGGTGATGAGATGTAGCTGCAGCAGGAATCGTCTCCGTGTAGGATAACTCTTCAATGGTTAATGGTGTCGTCATGAAACTTAGTATTCGACATGCTTAGGTTAAATAGCGAAGCGTCATCATGGTGATGTTTTGAAGCTGTAGCAGGAATCTTCTCCGTTCAAGGCAACTCTTTAATGGTCAATGGTATCGTCAAGAAACTTCATATATAACATGTTTAACTTTAATAGCAAAGGGTCATTATGGTGATGACTTGAAGCTGTAGCAGGAATCTTCTCTGTTCAAGGCAACTCTTCAATGATCAATGGTATCGTCATGAAACTTCATATGTAACATGTTTAACTTTAAATGCAAAGGGTCATTATGGTGATGACTTGAAGCTGTAGCAGGAATCTTCTCTGTTCAAGGCAACTCTTCAATGGTCAATGGTATTGTCATGAAACTTCGTATTCAACATGCATAGGTTAAATAGTGAACCGTCATCATGGTGATGAGATGAAGCTGCAGCAGGAATCGTCTCCGTGTAGGATAACTCCTCAAAGGTCAATGGTATCTTCATGAAACTTCGTATTCAACACGCTTAGGCTAGATAGCAAAACGTCGTCATGGTGATGAGATGAAGCTACAGCAAGAATCGTCTCCGTGTAGGATAACTCTTCAATGGTCAATGGTATCGTCATGAAACTTCATATATAACATGTTTAACTTAAATAGCAAAGGGTCATTATGGTGATGACTTGAAGCTGTAGCAGAAATCTTCTCTGTTCAAGGCAACTCTTCAATGGTCAATGGTATTGTCATGAAACTTCGTATTCAATATGCTTAGGCTAGATGGCGAAACGTCGTCATGGTGATGATATGAAGCTGCAGCAGGAATCGTCTCCGTGAAGGATAACACTTCAATGGTTAATGGTGTCGTCATGAACCTTCGTATTCAACATGCTTAGGTTAGATAGCGAATCGTCATCACGGTGATGAGATGAAGCTGCAGCAGGAATCGTTTTTGTGTGGGATAACTCTTTAATGGTCAATGGTATCGTCATGAAACTTCATATATAACATGTTTAACTATAATAGCAAAGGGCCATTATGGTGATTACTTGAAGCTGTAGCAGGAATCTTCTCCGTTCATGGCAACTCTTCAATGGTCAATGGTATTGACAATAACAATAATTTAACTAAAAGATCTTTTCTATCATCGCTTTTTAAAATCTTTGACCCTTTAGGACTAATTAGTCCGTGTGTTATAAAAATAAAAATGTTATTGCAACAACTGTGGGTGTATAATTTAACTTGGGACTCTCCAGTTCCAGATGAAGTTCAAAGAGACTGGAACCACTTGATGCAGTCTTTACCTTTACTTTTAACGACGTGTTGTCTGTAGTGATCCCGCATCGGTGAAATTTCATTCGTTTAGTGATTTTTCACAACATGCATATAGTGCAATGAAGCACGAGGTCACAGACAGTCTGCTTTGTTCTAAATCCAAAGTAGCTCCGATTAAAGGCACCACTATCCCTCGTCTAGAATTGTGCGCTGCCTTACTAGCAACAAGATTATGCAAAGCTGTACATGTAAACATTATGCAAACATGTAAGGAAGTCACTGAGATATGAAGTTCAGCATCAAGTATATTGGTGTGATTCATCAGTAGTGCTAGCCTGGCTCCATACCAGTTTTATAAATCTCTTTTCTAATCTTAAACCATAATAAATATAATACAAATGACTTACCGGAACTAAACCTACCTGTACTATAAATCATGTCGTTACTCCGAACAAACCTATAATTAATTTGAAATCATAACATAACATCACGCTGTAATCCCCGAAGGGTTAGGCAGAGGTGTACCCATCAGTACACCCACATTTCACCAGTTATGTTTTTAGTCCCGTGTAATAGGGCACAAATATCAACCGGGCACAAATCCAGACTCCGAGGCTGCTACTGATGGAAAAACCCAATAACACTTTGCTAGACCTGGGAATCGAACCCAAGACCTCATGCTCAGCAGTCGCGCTTGCGACTAAAAAATAATAATTAATTAATTAATCAATTTGTAATCTTTTTCCAATTTAACCAAAATAAACCGTTATTTCGCTTATGATCTAAGATTCATTAAAAAATTAAAACCTAATGAGGGTAACTCGGAAAACTTACTCTTGATGAATTAAATAATTCCTTTCTTCATTTGTGTCGTCTCGCACAGCAAGAATCCTTCCTTTTGTGAATATAATTTATTAAGTAATAACAAGTATTTAAATTCTAAATCAAGTATTTTATTATTGACTCCATTCTGACGACAAGGTCATTCGTGTTGGTGGCCGATTAGGTTCATCTGACTATAATTATAATAAATAACACCCTGTTCTCCTGCATGCTGCGCATCATTTTACCAAGTTGATCTTCGAGTACGAACATAAACGCGGACTGCATGCTGGTCCACAATTGTTGTTGGCCGTTTTTAGGGAACACGTTTAGCCGATGAACGGTAGAAATTTAGCTAGGCGTGTTTTTCATAACTGCTCCAGGTGGAAACGCCTGCAGGGCAAAACTATTGCACCAATGATGGGCCGTTTGCCCTCACAACGCGTCATGCCAAATTTCCAATTTCGCACAGTGGGAATACATTTCGCTAGGCCATTTCTTATTGTAAAAGGAAAGGGCCGGGCCGTGGTGCTTCGTTGGTCAAGGGCTATCTTTGTTTTTTTATATGCCTGCGATTTAAAATTTCGCACCTCGCAGCCGTGAGCGATCTATCAAAGGATACTTTCATTATGACCTTTTGAAAGGTTTGTGTCGCGAAGAGGCAGGCCAGCGGAAGTATTCTGCGACAATGGAAGCAACTTTGTCGCAGGAGCTAGAGAACTTAATGATTTTTTTAAGATTAATCAAAACGAGTTATCTGATTTTGCATGTTCGGAAGGCATTCAGGTTTACTTTTCACCAGCTTTTACGCTCCTCATTTTGGCGGTATTTTTGAGACCGGTATCCGTTCAGCAAAATTTCATATTAGTAAAGGGAAATTCTCATTTAAGTTTTAAATAACTGCAAACTCTCCTCGCTCAGGTAGAAGCTGTTTTAAACTGGACCAGATGGGATTTCAAGAGTAGCCGATATAAACACGACGAGAGGCATTATACAGCGCCCCCTGGATCGCATCTGCCCTTTATCAACCGAAGAGGAATTACTTGCAGGTTGAAATTCTGGTGTTTCAACGGGGGAGGATGTTCACGCCTGTATAAAATGTGAAGACGTTCAGTGCGCGCTGTGTTTTGCTATTTTAAAAGACTAGTGACTGGTCCTAAAATACCCTACGACCTGGGAATCGAACCCAAGAACTCATGCACATCAGTCGCGCTTGCGACCACTAGACAAACGAGGCAGTCACTACAGTTATTATTAAAAACACTGAAGGAAAAGCCACAATTAAATCTTCCAACGAAACTGACACAAACTCAGGGTATTACTGAAACAAAAGTGACACACATGAAAACACTAAATAAACAAAAAGAAACAAACTATGACATAAAGCCGCCACGAAATACCAAATCACAAAAATTTAATAAAATACAACCAATCCTCCACACAAGAAAAAAAAATGTATACCAAGCTCAGATAATAAAAACAAAATTCTATCCATTAGTAATAATAATAATAAGGGGGTTAAAACGACTTCTTGAGGAAATAGATACCAAGTAATCTGACTTCAATAAAAAAGATTATTGTATAATATTAATAGGACAGTAAGATTTCAAAATAACAAATGACTATCACGACATAATTAACTACATTCGAAATACATTGAACAGAATTTCACATACGAAAATGCGTGCCTACATTTAGAGTTGGTAACCACAGTAATATCTATGGTGGGAGAGTTGAAACATTTAATAACTTACTGTACTCGGATATATTGGCTAATGAACATAGTACCTATTATTTGGACTCCAACTTGAACGTTAAATATTATTGCAGCATGTAGGTATAACAGAAAGACTGGAATGATAAATAATGAGGGCTTAAGAACAGTTTCCAAAGACTTAAGAACATTAATTGAAGAGATTGAATATAATTATGAACTATACTACTAACTGTAGGTAGGTACCTACAATGTTGACTATACCAAATGAAAACGACAATGAACACATTAATAGTTTGCCTGACCCCAACAATAGTTTTCGTAGTTAAATATTTATATGTAAGTACCTACCTACCTATGTTATGCACCAAAACATTGCTAACAACAGTGTAAGTATAAAGTAATTGAACATAGACTAATTACTAGTAATCTATTCTTGTGACATTGTTTGTGGTCAGAAATAAGACGTTAAGCAACAAAAATAGCAAAGTAACAAAAAAAATACCTACAGTGAAAAGTTTTAAAAAGTCAAGAAATAACCAATA
The DNA here is from genome assembly GCA_949774945.1 of Hoplodrina ambigua. Lineage (NCBI taxonomy): Eukaryota > Metazoa > Arthropoda > Insecta > Lepidoptera > Noctuidae > Hoplodrina > Hoplodrina ambigua. The sequence goes on from OX458963.1 coordinate 7,119,583, forward strand.
AGTGTTATATTACGGCAATAAACAATCAGTCTTAAAATATAAAAGACTCCCTGAATGTCAGTGTGTTAGTTAACACAATTATAAAATTGTGAAAACAATTTTAAACTTAACATTTTCATACGTTAGGAAAAAGTGTTTATTTCAAAATTGCTAGTGTCAAATTTGTTAGGCTACTTGATAATAGATGGCGCTTAGAAAAGTTTTAGGATAGATTTTATACAGTGGCAACTCATAACGTAAATGTCAATTTTAGTTTCACTTCTCAGCACTAGAGGCGCTAATTGGAGGTAGTTATGCAAAATGGATCCAAACCACAAAAACTTTTTTGAGTTTCTGTCAAAATGGCATCTACACAATAAACTTTTAATATGCAAAAATATCCAAGCAATTTTTTCTGATAAAAAACACAGACGTTAATGATACCAACAGAATATCGTGCATTAAAGACAGGACAAAAAGATCCAAACTACATTGGATCTGTATGTAAAATCGATTTTTTACTATAAAACAGGAACCATGCCATTTAGATCTATTTTGCAAATTAGTAATTTAGATACTATCGTGTCTAATCATGAAAAAAACTTATTTAATAAATGATTTATTTTAATGTAACTATGTTCTTTTCTGCCCTTATTGTTTTATTGCCTAAACTTAAAACAAAAAGATCCAGCCCACATTTTTAATATTGTAAAAAGTATATTTATTAACATGAAACTTATTAAAACAATACTATAGAGGAAGTAGATAACAATACCCAATATTAAATAAATAATTTTACTAAAACTCCTGTTTTCTCAAAAGTAAGTTTTTGTGGCTGGATCCATTTTGCATAACTACGTCCAATTAGCGCCTCTAGTGCTGAGAAGTGAAACTAAAATTGACATTAACATTATGAGTTGCCACTGTATAAAATCTATCCTAAAACTTTTCTAAGCGCCCTCTATTATCGAGTAGCCTAACCAATTTGACACTAGCAACAGTGTTGCTGCTGTTAAAAATATCAGTAGTGATACCAAAGTAATAAAAATATCCCGAAATGGTAGAAAACCGTCAGTATACAAAATCTTTGGGCGACTACGTAAACTTCGACTATAATAGTAATTTGATCAATCAAAATGGTCAACTCATTTAAAATAAATATAAAAATCAATGCCACTTTTCGTTGTAATTTTATAACTCAAAAACGGCAGAACGAATTTATCTTATCTTGGTCTTAAAATGTTCATGGAAGTCTAGGAAAGGTTTAAAAGGTCAGATAAAAAGGGGTAGGGTAGGGTTCGGTAGGGTAGAGGAACTGAGTTGACTTGATCCAACCACGTTGGTCTTTTTTTATGTGTTATCGTTTTCTTCATCCATATTGATTGATTCAATTACTATTATAGTCGAAGTTCACATAGTCGCCCAAAGATTTTGTATCCTAACGGTTTTCTACCATTTCGGGATATTTTTATTACTTTGGTATCACTACTGACATTTTTAACAGCAGCAACACTGTTGCTAGTGTCAAATTTGTTAGGCTACTCGATAATAGATGGCGCTTAGAAAAGTTTTAGGATAGATTTTATACAATGGCAACTCATAACGTAAACGTCAATTTTAGTTTGACTTCTCAGCACTAGAGGCCCTAGTTGTCTGTCAATATCAATTTTCAAATAAACACTTTTTCCTAACGTATGAAAATGATATGTTATATATTGTTTACACTATTTTGTAATTGTTTTAACACACTGACATTCAGAATAGGATAGAATAATTGTTTATTTGCACAGAAAGTAGGTACATTATTGAGATGTAACAGATTGAGTGATCCTTATACTCCTTCCTTCAGGTAGCCTTTTATATTTAAAGACCGATTGTTTATTGCCGTAATATAACACTTATTGTTTACTTTTAGAGTTTTTAAAACATTTTACTGTATTTTTTTGTTAAATGCTATATTTGTTGTTTTACGTCTTATTTTTAACCACAATGTCACGTGAATAACTATTATTATTAGTCTACGTTCAATTACTTTAAACACTGTTTTATCACTTACTTAATTACTGTTAGGTAATCGTTGATGAGTTCCCTCGTCTGGACCCAATCCTGGCAGTAGCATCACGTCATGCCTATCATAAACATGCATTGTCATTGGGACTGGACCAGTATGCAAAATTTCAGCTCAATCTGACACCAGGAAGTGGGTCAAATTTAACTTGCAAATGTCCACCTCCACATACATGTTTACAAGTCAAGTTGAATAAAAGTTTTTAAAAAAGTTTTTCGTTCCATACAAAAATGTTTTACAACACGATCATAATGAATGGAATAGCTGACTTTTTTTCATGATTTCACAATCACTTTACCTATGCTGATAGGTCATCACTCACCTTGATGATAATGGTCAAATAATTCAACTTGTCAACGTGGTCTATCGTAAATGAGGTTACTCTGGAATTGTGGTCAGTAATCGGGCAATAGATATAGAGCATGTTTACAGGTTTCATCAAAAAAATGAAAAGACGAATAAAGCAACATAATAATTTATTATTAATCACTTGATTCACGTACAGATTCACAGCCTAATCCAGATATAATAAAGAACAATAAATGACAGATCTCTTGCAAACTGGCGCGAACTTTACATGTATTAATTTGGCTCAATTTTACTTGGTTTGATGTACAAAACGTTCAAAAGATGACTTAGTAAAGTGTCTTTTTACACCCTGTATAATTGGATTCTCAAAATGAAACATAACTATTAAGAAATAAAATATAAGTTTTACATTCAGTATATCATCTTTATAAATTATATATCAATATTTATTGATTTAGGGCCGATTTTCCAATCGTTAGATTATCAGAAGAATAAATATGGCAATTTGACATATTTTCTATAGAAAAGCTATCAAAACTGTCATATTTATATCTCATAAATTATTAGACGATCGAAAAATCAGCCCTATAAGTGTTTCTTTTCCAGAATAAATATTTTTAAATAATGTAGTGGGTAAACCAGACTCATCTTATGGATTATAGAAAAGTAAAGTTCGCGCGTTTTAGTGGCGAACAGTCAAAAAAAGGGAGTGGTACACAGGCAGCTAATTTACAATTACTTTCAAAAAATGTGCCGATTGGCGATTGCGCCTTCAATTATTACTCACATATTTAAAATTAATATTGGAAGGGTAGTGGGAAGATAAATATGTGTTGACTGCATACCATGCTCTTAGTTCAGCTGTATATACTACAACACTTCATAAATTATAATATGATACTTTAAACAAACTAAATTAAACCATTTAAATGGGAAGACATTATCCAGTACGAACTTAATTATACCGAGTATTCAGAAATGATAGCTAGGATGAAACATGATGTATTATAGCCGAACCAAACTATAATTTAAATTACAAAATCACTACTAACAATAAGCCCACGCTAAAAAAATAATCCAAAAAGTACAACAGTAAAAAATATTCTGCAAAATAAGATTGTGCTCCCAAGTTTCTTAAAAAATAAACTTTTACCCCAGCTATCATTCACCAAATGACAAATAAATAAGATAATTTTCCTTAAAATAAGATTTAAAGACATGAACTTGAAATTAAATTAGCCCTTTACTTTTCTCCATTATGATAACTGATTTAGATGTTGGCTTTGCAATCTTATTTACTAAATTCCCTCTAATAATAAAGTAAACACCTAATAAATTAAAACAGTTAGTTAATAAAAATAATTTGTACCGCATAAATCTCAGAACTCCGCATGGCACATAAATTACCCAATTTTTACAATATGTAAGAAAAAAACGTTCAATCCAAAAGGGATGCTGCAAGCAGTACTGCTACTATAATACCGAAATATTATATATAATAAATGTATGTTATTGGTACCAAAATTAACCCAATCTGATAAAAATAAAATGCTCATGTATTATAGAAACCTGCTCCGCATATGTGTTGCCATTGTAATTTATTGGCAGAATTTATTTTTTATTTTACAATTCAATAAACCTTTTTTGTGATACTCAAAAGGGCTCTTTTGAGTATCACCCTCACGGATCGAATAGAGTTTTTTTACATATTGTATAGAAACGAACACAAAAACATTTTTAAGTAATAATTAAGTACAATCTGAAATTGTATAATAATTTAAGTAAATCACATTTATACAAGTATATAAGAAGAAAAAATACAGTTACGACCAGTGGCGGATCCAGGATTTTCTTTTGCCGGAGAGCTTGACCACATAAAGTTTAATTAGAATAATCTTCACCTCCACTTAAAGATTAGTCACGGAAGAACTCGAATGCTTTTAGGGGGGCTTGAGCCCCTTAGCCCCACTGGATCCGCCCCATTAATGACCGTAACGACATAATATTGTTACCATGGTCACCATAGTCTATACGACTACGACTCAAAAATATAATAATTATATCTAAAGAATAAGTAAAAAGAGAGTACTTATAGCACATTTTAATATGGCGCTTCTCCTTAATATGAATCCGGTAAAATTTATGTTTTCCAATACTCATTGCATAAACTAGTGATGTATTGTATGATATGATTTCCGTATGCTCGGATATTCGCGGATAAGAGATCTTGTACATCATTAAATTTCAATACATAGATCAAATTTGGTGTTCGTATTATCCCGCATTTTGGCTTTTTCCAGGTTCTTTAAAATATGTTTGTCTAAATTCTCTTTATACCATTTTTAAAGGTGTTTCGGCTGTGATGCAAAAAGCATACCCTATCACGCGTCAACTGTGGCATCATAGTGACATGCACAGACACCTTGGGATACAAATTAATATATATATATCAATATACAATATCCGCATTCTTATCCGTATCCGCAGATGTACATTTTTAACGTTCTAACGGGCTAATTTTATCTCTATTTTAGGTACATGTTTTTGGTTGTTCCATTAATTATGATAAATTATACTGAACTATATTAAGGAGCGCTACACAAATAGCAAACGTAATACTATATAGGTACATAATACACCAATCAATATTACGAACAACATATAGAAGCATAAATGACATATCTAACATAGACACACAATAATAAGTATTTCCTTTTTAATTGTACCATAATGTAAACAACTTTTGTTAATAACTTGTGAAATGAATGCACTAAGAGTCTGCAAAAATAGTGTAATACTGTGTAGGGTAACACTTTATTCTTAAATAAATTGAATTTTCTTATCGCGTTGTTTTGTCATTGAAACACTCCTTAAACTACGCCCATTTAATAATCATCATCATCATTCTAATAGCCGTCTACTGCTGAACAATTTAATAATATCTATGCTGAATTCTAGAGTACACTTTTGTATATAAACGAGTATAATTTAGTTTGTACATTCCTCGATGTATCGTCGTTTTCGTTTCTGGAACATGGCTCGTTCTCAAGATAATTAATTCAAGCTTTAATCCATGCATCTCACACATAAAGTTACAATTCCATAATTTCGTCCATTGATGTTTATGTTAGTTAATGCGTTTTCGATGTTATTATATATGAAACCTGCTGGTAATATTGTATAGTTTATATTCTTACATATAAGATACAATACGAATAATAATAATAAACTTTTACAACACTTTTTATATGACGTTTTAACAATAAATTGTAATGCTACAATACAATGTGCGTTGATTTAATTAGGTACGTTGATTGATAAATTAACTACGAGCCTGCAAACGAGGAGGCGTGCCGTGTCAATGAATTCAATTGAACTGCAGAACCAAAATTAACTAGTTCAATTGCTGTCAATTGTGAGGTCGTTTATTTATATAATTGCATGAAACTTCGTTGACGGTGCAAATCAAAGAAATCACATGTAATAATGTACTTGTACGTTAATGTAAGTATTTGTTTTGTTTAGTAAAAAAGAATATAAAAGAATGAGACAAAGCCAAATACCTGGACAACTACACAGGACACAGTTCAAAGGGCAATTATGGAACTTAATTTTAGGACTGTTCGCATTTTTAACGATCCTAATAATCCGTAATAAAAAACATTTAAAATGTTGTCGCGTTTCATCTCATTTTTTTTGCCAAGTTTGTGTTTTAGACTGTTTAAGACGGAGATAAGAATGCAAACGTTCTTTTTAAATATGAGAATAGTAAAAAATTGTCGAGAACTTAATTTATAATACAAACTATTCTAATAGCTATCAATTCCATACCCGACCAAACTTACGAAGGAGTATTTTGAAAATACTGAAAAATAAAACTAAACATTAAAAATATAGTTCTGCAATCAATATCATTTAAACACTAAAACTAATATATGTATTCTCATACTTATGTAAGTACTGTATTAATATATCGCAGTAGTTGCTAAGAAGCGTAGATACATTATCAATATTATATTAATATGTTTATAAGTGCAAAATTATTTCAACTTTCATAAATAGTTTAAATATTCCCATATAACTAAAAACAATATCATGTTGCCATGACAAAACAACGCTCTACATATATACACAATTTTTTTTTTTTTTTTAATCTAGCGTACGTGACTTACACCTATATACTTATGTATTGGTAAATATAATATAATTTCAGTATCTCCACTAATACTTGCTATGAGATACACAAATTGTCTCGTAACTATTATTACAAACGTCTTCACTAAAAGGTATTATGTTAATACCATTACATTGGAACTGACTATGCAGTTCTTGTAGACGCTGAACATAACTAGAATCAAGAATTAGACGACTACGAGAGTGACTGAAGGTGTCACAATGCTCAAATCGTAAATTAGTTAAATATGCTGTAAAATCTCAAGATAGGATTCAACAACAACTCAATTTCAAAATACACTTATCGTTAGATTACACTGCCTGAGTGATGGCAAACTTTTATGGCTTGACCTAATACTTTCCTGAAAACCTTGTTTATTGGCACATTTTGAACCGACTTAAAAAAAGGAGGAGGTTCTCTTTTTGATATAGCTATACATATATGTGTGCGACATTTCTCGAATTTTTCGAATTGAGTGATTCTTGTTTTTAACAATACTTTAATTGAAATATTCACATTTCATCACGTATCTGTCTTTGAACTACCACTGTTGTCGTTGTGTATTAACAATATAATTATGCCATGCATCATCACCTGCAAATAAGCTCTGTTTAACATATTTTACAGATAACATTCTCAAATAATGAGAAACAGGCCTTTAAAATGTAATATTGCAATTAGACAGTGATACATTCGATTCAATTTTCACTTCTCAAATATGAAAGATGCCATGTTACATGTTTTTGGTCAAGGACCTTTCTAATCGTGTCAAATGGGTACCTTTATAGTCTTAAAAAGAGCCTTAAAGTTGTACACAGTGAAGTTTCAAGAAAAGATCAATAGTTATCACAATTTATTCTTTCGCCTTTTCAATATGGGTATATATTTATTATTGCTTGGTACGCAGTCTGTCACTGTTTCAATATAACTACAATAACAGTGAATTTAATTTCATTATCCTTCATCAATAATTAGTAATGTCTAAAAGGCAATCAGTTTGGCATCTATTTTCTATAATAAATCTACTGGGGACCAACAAAATGAATCATATTACGCTATCACAACAAACGTTCTACTGCTTATCTCGTTACTTTACTATCAAGTACTTATAAATCCATTATTCATAAAAAAGAATTGTTTGCACAACTGCATTTGCTCAAGTTAGTTATTCAATCAGTCTGCTGTTTAATGACAAGGTTATAGTCTATCCGCTGGCAAGCAACGAAGTGACATTTGTCATTTTTTTTGTTTTTGACCGTTGAGAAGGGATAACCACGTTTCCTTTACTTCTTAATTATACAGTTTCTTTACTTTTTAACTGTACGAGGTGTGAGACACCCGCATACTGCTCATCTAAATAAATATTAACAAGCAAAAAATTTTGCTGGGCTACATCTTTGATTTGATTACAATTTTGATTATTGGTGTGAAAGGTTTCTATTTACTATAGCCCTCAATGTAAACACACACAAACCATTGTGCTTACGGTTGCATGCTACTGTTTAATTATCGTTATATTCGCGATCCTGCTTGTTTTAAGTTCTTTTTATATTTCACTAGATCCACAAATCACCCCCTTACTTATACGTAAAAAATGTATGACTTTGTAGACGTAATCATTTAGGTTACTTACCTTAAAACAAGGTTAATAAGCAAGACGCTTAACTTTACATTAATTTGATATAACTATCTTTCTCAATACCTTCAGTTGCTCTCAGATAACGTGAACAAGTTCACTCTAGTTCGAAATGTCTGTGTTAAAATTATGTAACTCTGGCTGATTCATAGTATTGTATGCATCTTAAAGTAACTAATGCTGAAAATGGCATATTTAGTCACTACAGATCTGTGGTTCTTAAAGTTTTTGTGTTTAAAGGACCATTTGATAAATAAGATATCTCGCTATGGATCACCAAATGTCTGGCGATAATATTATTTATTCCTAAGGATGTTTTAAAAACTAAACACATATAAAATTATTTAAAACAAAGAGTAGATATATTTAATAATTATATGATGATGTTACGGACCAGCTGAATTGCTTTCAGGGACCACACCAGTGATCCACGGACCACTTGTTAAGAACCACTGCTGTAGATAAAAACAACATTCTGATGCATTCAAATGGAACTTGTTTACATGTACATCTGTCTATGTGCGACTGCAAGTTAAATTGCGTTGTGGAATTAAGGACAATACCTTCGATCATATTTGAAGGTAAACAGTAATGTCCTTTATTTTTCGTTCGAAAAGCTTTGGCTTATGTGAATAAAAACAACAACGACATTAACACATCATATAAAAAATATCTGATACGTATAAGTTTTTAATTTGGCTAGTTCGAGTTATCACAGGGTCAGTACCGCTCGCGGCGGAATTAAGACAGTATCAAAAATGTTATACAGGCACATTAATTTGCTCATTATAGATTTTGTATGCTTTCAAGGTTCATTTAGTGTGTCCCCAGAGAAAAAAAATATTTACGTAAACGGAAATAAATATAATGAGGAAAGAAATACTTGAGAAAGAGAATAGGTAAGACCATACTCAAATACAAACTTGAACTTTTAGCATTATGAACTCTGTCAGTATATTTTGCTCTTAGATTGTGGAGTAGTTTAATTATGGGCGTATACATTCAAAATGCTTGAAATGTTTGTTTTGGGTACATGTCCCATTCAAAATTACTCGTTGTCCTTTAGTCTCATGATATTTCAAAAAATATATAAAAAGAAGAGACTGCACAGGTATAAAAACATGTCTGCGTGTAAAGAGTATACATTACTTTCAATGATAACAAAAGATGACTCAAAAAAATCCCTGAAAGAAGGTCAAACTTCTATCATTGATAAACAAATTAATTATTATCATCTATTTTAGAATGACACTGCTAAATGATTTAGCTTTAGGAATCATAAGTCTTCATCGCAACTTTATACGAACTCCGGTCCAAATATTATACTCCGGATGAATTATACTAACAAGTTGAACAAACTATTATTACTCTGTTATAATACTTCTACAAATTGTATAATATAAATATGTCTATGGGATAATATTGTAATTCTATTAAGTATATTTTGGCACTATGATTATGGAAGATTAAATTGATGTTGAATACTGGTTTAGTATTGACTAATCTAGGCACGGGAATAATATTTCAGCTTACCTACAGGGTCGAGGCTCTTACTCTATCTTTTCTCTCTTCTCATTTTATTGCATATTAAAAGTAGAATAAATATTTGTTCAAATAACCTCTATTCCGTGTTCCTTACAGCTGTGTATCGTTTAAAGTGAGAGTAAGAACCCCAACGTCAATTTATTGTGTGACTTTCAAGCCTCTATTTGTAACTTTGTTTTATCTGATGTTTGTATGGTTATACCACAATGATTTCGTATATTTTTTAGGTTTATCCCTAGTCTTTCGAACGGAAAACTAATGTGAGCACATATATGTAAGCAGCTGTGATTGCTTGTTGATAATTGGATACTTAATGCCATTAACTAATAATTCGTAGACACAACTTGTTAAAAAAAAAAACACTTTATTTTAGCCCAGAAAACGACCCCTTAATTTTTAATTACCAATATAATTGGACTTCTTGTTGCTTTGATATCAATAAATACTTTAATCATTTGAGTTGGCAAATAAGTAATGTCAGTTTACTATTGCCATACAAAACATAATATGTTGAAATCGCGTTTTGACAGCTCTTAAAAGGTATGTCAATTGATGGGTGGTGACAGTACCCAATTTAGTCAACCAAGCACAGCAGCTTACGCGCGTTTGACAATTTGTCACGTTAATTTATCGTTACAAAAAACCAGGGGTTAGTCACTACAAGAATAGTAGGTCATAGTTCCATATTCCACGCCAGTGAGACGATACTAGTAACAAATGCATTATGTCCTTTACATTATTACATAACAATATTTAGAACTTGGAGATGCCTATTAGCCTACTAGCCTCCTAGTCACTAAAGCCTCATCATACAATACAGAAGTTATTAAGACATATTAACATTTTTTTAGTAAGTGTACATAATAATGAAAAATACTCTTTAGTTAACATTTTAAGTACTTAATAAACGTCTTGGCATCTACATTGGAAGATTTTGGTCTAAGTCATCGTAACAAACAACTATTAGTGGTAATCTCTATACGAGTAGGTTCGTTGCATAATTTTGTATTTTTAATCCCTGATGTATAAAAAGGTATTTAATTTAATAATCAATGAATGTAATCTAACCAAATTTTATTATTTAATAAACGGTTCTGGAATTTGCGTTTCTATACAAACGTCTTTTATACTAAAACCATCTAGCATTTCAAGAAAATTGTTAATAAACTATACTTAGTGAATAAAATTAAGATTCGTTCAAAAAGTCAAATAAATAAATAAATTAGTCTTCATAACTAAAGTATTCTTGCGACAGTCTATCATAATCGTGTTTTATAAATGTGCAAGGAGAAATTGAAATCTTCTCTTTTATTCTAGAGATATCAGACATCTTTAATAAGTACCTTGACTTTAGTTTCTGAAACTTATTAATAAGTTAAACTAAATACAATGTTCTATGAAAAATCAATCCATAAAGTTTCAATTTCGATAAAATCGATGTTGACTAGGATTTAAATAAAATCGACAATATAATAGTCGACTATTAGAAATTAACAATCATGTAATTGGTGCAATGGTGCAACGGTCCCAGATCTATGATTCACCTCAAGACATGTAATTTGCAACAATGTGATCGAATTTGTAATCAATACTAAATCTTATTGAATAAAAATACTCAATCATTATTCCGTTGATTAAGTTCAATCACAATGTGAATGAACTTAATCATGTCATGTTTTAAAGGTAAACTTTTCTTGACTAATACTAATATTTAGAATTTCTTTTACAACCTGCATTTAGAGTGGCTATTGCATAACACTACGAAGTAGGTACAGTTTTTGAATATAAAATGTTAAGGACTACTTGGCGTTTCTATGTTAATATCACTGTAAAATCACTTCAGATATCGTCTTATTGTTCATGGAAGATTTTGATAGGAAAGTTGCAAACTGAGATTAATTTACTATGATTATCTACCGAAGTTGCTTACGTTAGTGAACTACGAACACGAGTTTACGAGTTAGTGTAGTTGTCAGTTTAGCTCCTGGCGTTTCATTGACCTCGTGCTAAATACAGTTCGGTATCGACTGGATTAGAGTACTCATCGCTTTAACGGAATGGTAACGCTGCGTAAACTGACTCACTGAACTAACTCGCAATGTGGTCCCGTGTCCGGAGCCCCTTCACATTCTAAATCTGAAGAAACTTTATCTAGATTTACAATAGATTTAGGCTAGGTTAGTATAAAAACCAAATGATATGAGGAACATTAGGTTTTCACGACCTTGATTTTAGAATATATTGTAGATTTTGTTAATATTTGTACCTTTATGTTTGTGTAGAGCCGTAAGTTCCTGCCGGAGGCCTATAGTCTGTAGGTAGGGACATCACTTGTTTCTTCGTAAACGCATACTTCCTTATTCCTATGTTCTTTTGAGTATTTTCTCGGCGACAGCCCTCACTGAAATTAGTATAAAAATAACAGTGTAATGTCAGATTTCAATTCGGTTGGCGAATAAGTAAATATAATTTCAAGTTCTGTATTGGTTTAAAAATTTATAACATCAATACAGAACTTGAAAATTTAAAAGAGATGGAAAATCTTGGGCCTATAATGTAAAAGGTTGAGATATGTACTAAATTTTTTTTTAATATATTTCTCTCTTACAATACGAAAAATCAGCTCAATTGTTAATCAGAAAGCGGAGAAATAAGAGATCGTTTTCATGAGATTATCGATTGAGTAATCGATTATACAAATACAAAAATAAAACTCTTTCATTTGGTAATTAACTCAAATACGCTATATTGTACTTATACGCAACAATGTGCATTTGAATACAGTCATATTAATCAATAAAATATTAATTAATTAAAATCACTTTTATATTTTTAGTCTATGTCACTGGCATGACGGTTAACTGATAATATGGTAGTAGGCTGTTATTGCTTGCTTACTTGTTTTTGTTTTGTTTCGTGTTTTCGGATAAGTTTAGAGTCCTTTCCTGATTATTTTCTCATTTTCAACGAACTGTGCTTTGTTTTTTGCGGATTCTGACCCTGACTAGCTAGTAAGTCCCTTGATTTTACACTGGACATCGCTCATGCCTTTGACTTGGAATAGTTAATTTGGATTTTACCGACGGCTTGTTGTGGATTGCATATTGTTGAAACTGTGGATCGCTGTGTGAATTGTGTGATATCTAGTCACTGAAATACACTAGGCTGACCACCCCTACATGATGAAACGATTCTGTTCATTGTGTCAATGACGTTCACCTCAGTCTGTAAGTAAATAATAAAAACCTCATCTAACCAGCTACCTTTCTGGCAGGTTAAAAGTACATTAGGTAATTAGAAGGCATATGGAGATTATTTACATTTAAGGCAAACCATATTTGTTTATCAAACAATAATATAATACTCAAAAAGAATATAATTAATTAGGTAGTGTTGATGTGGTTGAACAGTAGGCTATATTTGACAAGAGTGCTGGGATCGCTCAACGCCCACATGTTGACGGCCAAAGAACACTACTTGCTACTTTGCTTTCTATATTTATATGTGCTGTGGACTCTCTCTTGCATCACGAATGAATCACCAACCCGTGAATCAAGAATTAATAATGTTTTACACAAGTTAGTGGATTATACCAGCCTGGAACTGTAAGTTAAATCAATTTATTGTGATGTATGCTGCAACTTAAAAAGATACCTAATTTACTTAGAGATGTCCAATAACAATGTATGTGTTTGTAACTTCTCGTCTATTGCAACCCAATCAAAGTGAAAACATTTTTTTCTCATGCCGTTAACATGTATTGTTCATGTTGTATTTTTATTATTTTCTTAGTTATATAAATCTGTTATTTATTTAGTAGTTTTGTAGAATAAAAATGCAGAAGCATAAAAATAGTATTTTAGCAATCTTAGTCAAAATCTTATTGCTGACAGCTTACATAATTCATTAATGATAGGTAATTAACAACTTTTTTTATAATACTAAATTCCAATCTTGTTGTTGTAGATATAAGGAGCAAGTCGCCTTAGTCATACCTGTTGGGTGGCTGCAGACAGGGCTGCTGTCCATATGATTTCAAGCCCATCAGCTTCATCCCAATAAGTCATACAACCAGAGGCACAAAATGTTCCTACTATGACTCTAAATGAGTTGTTAAAATAATCAGAAATACAACCACAACCAAACATCTACGAAACTACTTTTGTTTTGCCAGAATACATGAGAGCCGGATGCCAGAGGGCAGAAAGATACAGAGTTCCACTTCCTATTAGAAAATTGTTGCTTAATCAATATGAATATTACATCCCTGAAAATAACCGTCTCTGCTTTCATCTTTTTTTATTCTGAACACCCTTTCCATAACTCCATACCTATTCCCTGCTTATGACTTCAAGTCATTGACGTTAGTTCATGTGACTTCTTAAATATAAATGTTTAAAGAATATCTTTTGCACTTCAGGAATCCCCAGTTAATTAAAAATATTAACATAACTTTACTTTTACTAAACCTCTATTATCTCGGCTCTCAGATAGTCAAAAGTTACAGAATTTTCAGTGAGGGACTAATAAGTAGGAATCTACTAATTTACACCAAGTTCATCTCTTAACAATTTTGGCCCAAGATTGTATGAAACCGTTTCAGTCTCCTTTTAATTATGATAGATCATGAAAATATACCATCAAATCAAAACTCAATACGTGGGAATTGAGTTTGGATCTGATGGTATATGCAATATATCAACATACAACACAAAGAAGTGCTGCGATTTGCAAAAAAGGTAACAAAATATTAATTTAGTGGGCTACATTGAAGGAAATTATTCCTTCAAGGTAGCCCAAACAACTTTTTACCTTCTCATAATACTGAGCGCTTTCTTCATCTCATGTTCAGCTAGATGGTACTCGGAAGCGAGAATAGAGCATTGTTCTAGCGTCACCGACATCCCGGTCCTGTCTTTTGCACTTTTGCATGATGTGAACCGTACACCTGGAATTAGAAACATTCATTTGTTTAGCTTTAAATGGACCAGCTCACTTAAACTAAGCAGTAACGATGTTTTCTACTACCCTACAAGCCCAACATCCTTTTGATCCCTTTATGGGTAGTTTAACCGTATAGTTCGGAAGCGCCCCCAATTGGACCCGAACACAGAAACCTACGCCGGCTCGGTAGTGGGTCCAATTGGACCCCGGAGTTCACGCATGCGTCATACTGACCAATAGGTGTAAATACTGATTATGGTAGCCATCTAATCTCATGTGTGAGCATTAAGTAACAGAATTTGATAAAATATTTAAATGTTAGAGCCATCCACTCTTTCAGATTTAGCACGCGAGTATATAAAATCACCGTTTTAAAATCCAAGTGTGAAAATGCAATCATCGCCATTTTGAAGACCATAGTAGTCGAGGCTAAAAAACATAATAATTGAGGATTTTAGACATCCAAGCTCCACTACAGGAGCAGCAAATAACTCATAATTGATTTATTTGACGATTTCATCCATAGTTTTACATAAATTAGTAGTGGTAATAAAGTTTTTGATATCCAAAGTCGAAACTTCGCGCCAATCCGTGCGTGTTTACATTTTTGTTTGTCACAAATATCACTATAATACATTTAGATATTAAAAAAACATGACAAATGTCATTCAAAATATAATAAACAACAAGAAAATGCCCAATTCTTAGTGTAAATTACAAACACGGGTCTAAAAACACGGAATATTCATTACCACTACTCATTTTGTGTTCTTAGAAATCGTCAACCAATTTTTTTTTTAATGCATTGATGTGCGTTTGTGATTATGTCAATCGATTATTTTTTTTATTTCAATCGATTCGAGTAATTAAAATTATTCATATGAGATATCGACTCGTAAAAATTAATATAAATGGAATTTAAGTTTAAATTACAATAAATATTAATTATTTATGCTATCCAGCTCAGTTAATAATTGTTATTTATAGTTTTCTAGTTCAAGACTAAACAGAAAAAATATGTATCTACGATAGGTATATTTCATTGGTCCTTACCAATGAACTATACCTATGGTACCTACCTATATTATTTTTTCTGAAATTTTATATTAAATTTAATTAAGAATTTTAATTTATGTGCGTTACCTAGTTTTTTAAAATTTGATGCAGCGTGCACAGTATACATTTATCTCAGATTGGTGTATATCGCGTTTTTCCTACATTTAATAGAACGTCTAATTATTTGCATCAATATTAATGATTAACTTATCTAATTAGTTTCATTGGGGCTGTAACATTGGATTAGGGTTGCGTACGTCCAAATGAAAACGGAAACCTTATAGGATCACGCGTGTGTTCGTCTGTCCGTCCGTTTGTTACAATCAAAATCCAAGATGGCGGCCGCAAAATTTTACAACATATGCATTATGGGTATCGTATCCATGGTTTTCGGGGGTGGTGATGCCGAAATTGAGGTCGAAGTGAAAATCCAAGATGGCGGCCGCTAAATTTAACGACATATGCGTCATGGGTGTCATGTCCATGGTTTTCGGGGGTGCTAATGCCGAAAATGAGGTCGAAGTGAAAATCCAAGATGGCGGTCGTGAAATTTTACAAAAGATGCGTCATGGGTTCGTGCCCACGAAATAAACCCAAAACCAAGGAACCAACACCCATGACGCATATTTTGTAAAATTTCACGACCGCCATCTTGGATTTTCACTTAGACCTCATTATTTTCAGTCTACGCAAGACAAAATAATTCAGCTAATATTTTAGCAGATTTATGCATAATTATGTATTTAATGAATTATGACCATCCTCCTTTTTGAAGTCGGCTAAAATATCTACTTAAGTAAATCTTATACCTTACTAAAAATAACTTAAGCTTCTGATTAAGCTTTGCGTTTATTTATACATTTAATATAAAATAAAAATCCTGAGAAATATTATCAAATGGTTTTTTTTTTCATTCAGACTCCTTTGGCCAACCTCGATTTTATTTCAAGTATCGATTCGGCTGAACGCGACTTTTGAATCGAATTATGAAACTTGGGTAAACGGTCAGCACTAAGAAGTACCACAATTTTGTGTAAATTTTGACCAAATTTGATTGTATTTTTAAAGTACTTATGTATGGATAATGCCAAAAACAACAATGGAGATGGAATGATAATGTCTTTATTTCGTCTGAATGCATCTTTTCAGCAAGCGAGAAGGTTCTTTATGTACTTAATTTTAGCTAATCTGAGTGGTCTGCCTTTGGATAGGGTGCAGAAAAACTTATATTGTACCAATTTTGCAGTGATCTCAAGTGGTTTAACCGACCTCGAGTTATAATTAAAGATATTTGCCATAAACTTATTCTATAAAATAGCTGCAAACGTTAATTTTTCTTAAAAAATGGAATCCTGAAAGTTGATGTAAATTCCAGAATTTTATGACGTGATCCACAACACCCTGCCGAGTCAAGGGATGTGTCAAATGTCAAAATCTTGTCGAGCAGAGTGGTTAAGAAGCTAATAACGTCTTACTTTATAATGTAGTTAGGAAATAACATAACAATATAAATTAAAACCTCAAGTTTGTGGTCGCACTCCTCCGACACGATTCAGCCATTTTTTATGTATATTTGGTAGGTATAAGTGGTGGTATGTCGTGATGGCCTAGCAGCTGCCTGTTTTTTTTGTTTGCTAAAGTTTGTTTTTTTTTTAGATTTACCTAGAGGTATCGTATTACCCAGTTAGTCGGTTGTGGAGGTCAGATAGGCAGTCCCTCCATGTAAAATACTGGTATTCAGCTGCATCCGTTTACACTGGAAGCCGACCACAATATGGTTGGGAAAAGGCTAGGCAGATGATGAAGTGAATAAAAGGAACCCAACGCAACATTTTTCATTTCTAGTTCCAATAGTATTGGCTGTGCGCTAATGCAGTAACATTAAATTATTTAATATCTGAATAAAGGCTGTGGGCACATACACATATCAGCCGATGATTTCCACTGCTGGAATTCCTGGATGGTCTGCAGGATCCGAAAGAGACAGTTAGAAGGCGTGATCGACCACATTGGCCCACAACGGGTATTAACAGCTTTTAATATTTCACAATCTCTTACCATTCATAAGTCTGGTAGCTAGTGACGCTAAATGTAGCACTTCTACGTTTTTGGGAACTTTCTTATGCACGCATATCCTTAGATTCTCCATCACTTCCTCTAGAGGCTTGGTTCTTGATGATGCTGAAATGATAGTACGAAATTTTGTTTTAGTTAACTGAAAATTATTGATTTTAAAAAAGAAGTTAGTTTTTTACCCATTCTTTTGTAAGGTAGTTTCGTAAAACTACCTTTTGAAAGGGATTTGAAAGCCTCAATTCTATTAAATTATTTGACTTAGAAGCTTCTTCTACAGATACAAATTATAATTACGAATTCTTCTTCTTCTAACTTCTAACATCCTAAGCACAATCTGGATACATAGGTCCAAAAAGTTAGTTGCGAACATTTTAAAAAATTGTGTTACAGCAAAATTCGACCGAATTTAAGTTTTTCATAGAAACAGAGATTTCCAATTTTTTATTTTATTAAATAAGACTTTTCGAAAATATTCTCAAATAACTTTTTAGACCTATTTATCTAACTTATGTGTAGGTAGTTTAATAAAAACTGGTTCATTCATTTCAAACAATAAGGACTAAAATGTTTGTATGGAATGCTGTAAGGAGTAAATGCACATAATTTTTTTTTCATTTTGCTTCTGGTTTGTCCCTCCCTACATATCCTTTCATCTTCTTTCTTTGGGGAATAAGATACTAACCTCTGCTAGCCGCCATGTGGTCTGTAGGGAATATCTTGTTGTACTTGTGGTAGTACTTGGTCAGCCTGTCCAAGTTGTCGCTATTGGAATGGTACTGGGGCGTAGTTTCTCCCAGCGCTTCCGCTAAGGTCGCCTTTTCGTTGATGCCAATGTTGAAGAAGACGGCAGTTATTGTGAATGATAGGTGCTGGAAACAAATATAAGGAGCAAGATATTAGATAGTGGTCAGCTCAAATGGTAATTCGAGATTGGAATTATAGTTTGACCTTTAAATAGGTAAAACTGACTTGATAGATTAGATTCTGATTAGTTGCCTAAATAAAATAGCAATTATTGTCAATCAATCAAAGAATTTCAGAATAAGCTTTCAGAAATTAGTAATACTTACTTCTTTAGACATAAACTTCGCGTATAGTGAATCAGAAATAGGAATGTAGACGGTGAGCGATCCGCGAGTTCCTGACACATTAGGTACTGCAGTATTGCTGAAAATTTCATAAAATGTAACGTTACACTTATGAAATGAAATCATATTTCATGACAAAAGTTTTAGAAATTACTAAAATATAGAATAACATAATATTTTCAATGTTAAAAATTCTCTACACAAACAAAATTTGACCAGACTTAGCAAAGAGGTGATAATCTTCAAACAGCTAAAAAGATTTTCTTGAATAATTGATTCTTGATTTGCTAAGAATACTCTCGATCAAGCTATCATTGGTCTTTTATTTATTTATTTATTAAGTACACTAACAGTGAATACATTATACATTGAGAAAATTAAAGTACAATGTACTTGTTACAAATTAATATATCTAATGTACACACCAATTATAAGCATACATTTCCAGAAGCGTAGCGTACCTTGGCGGGGCCCCGTATAAAAATTTGTTTGGGGGCCCTTAGAAAGGGTAAATATTTCTCAAAAAAGAAAAAATGTTTCCATCAAAATTAAAAGAAATATTTATTCATCATAATTATCTATCTGTCATATTTTTAAAAACAATTCAAATTAAATATTAACTCTCCTTTCCTTTTTTTCGGCAAACTGATTAATTAAATCATTCATAGCTGATGATGACTTTAGTTTTTCTTAAGTTTCTGCCTCTTTGGACAATAGTGACAGGTCTGACAGGCGCTCCTGTCCCATAGAAGTTCTTAAATAATTTTTTATCAGTTTTAATTTCGAGAAACTTCTTTGGGAAGTTTTTATTCATTTTTGCTTACGCACTTTGGGGGCCCCCGTAGGCCAGGGGCCCCGTATAATTGATACGGCAGATACGGCGGTAGCTACGCCCCTGTACATTTCATTATATACATATCTTGCCATTTGGGAGCTAATATACACAGAAAAAAACATATGTTAAACTTACGACGCCCCTGTTTTTATCAGAGGCTAAGAATAGAAGACCCCAACTGTGCTGGCCCATTGGTTTAAGCGCCCGCACGCCTTATGCATGAAGAAATTTTCAAATTTATCCTGGGCATCACTGACATTGATAAAGGAAAACATCGTGAGGAAACCTAGAGACCTAGACAAAATTCCCTTTCTTTAAGTGTTAGCGGAAAATTCTAATTGTAGACTTAACATTAGCTTACCAGATACTTAGATTTTTAGCTACAGGATTGTATCAATCCATTGTTCGACTATCGCAGCATTTAGTGCTAAGAACTAATATTATACATACGATCAAATAAGTAAGATTAACATATTTCAAAGATACTTACTATTTACAGTTCTTATATGAACTTGCATTACTACATAAAGCTGTTTACTTACTTTCTTTGCAATAAAACACTCTTTTATTAAAAAAACACATGCAAAAACACGCTTTTGAATAATATTTTTCGCGCCCTATTGCGTTTGACATTGACAGACACATTTAAACGCAAGTGTCATAGTGACAGTTGCTACACAGATTCTACACACTATTCCATAGACTAAATTTAGTGTTTCGGTTAACGCTGCGAAAATGGGCGCCCTGCGTTCCATGCCTGTCTTGTCTACCATGTTTAACATGCTAATTTCAAATCCTTAGCGTGAACGAAAAACGTTTGGATTTTGTCTAGGCCCCTTGAACTTATAATTAATATGTTTGTCATAGCCGAAGTCACCTTGACCAATCGTTGCGACCAATGCTCGTGCCTTCTGTGGACGAGAAGAGGTCTTTGCCTCTGCCTATCTTACCTATGTCCTACTTTAGTCAGAGTAAACACGACGGTCTGCAGATCTTCGACGGCGACCACCATGTCACCCCACATAGCTTTCTCCGTGGAGTACAGACTCAGCAAGCCTTCGAACCCGCACAGGGGCCCTAAACCGGAGCTAAGTAGCTTGACGACCACGTCACCCGGTATGGAACATAGCCAGCTTAGTAACCCGGCTGTCACTGTTGATAGCTGCAAACAAAAATGGATTATGGCCTTGTAGCCTACTAGCTTCGGTCCGAATGGAAACCAAATGTATCATTGATCAAAAATATCCTGTGGCATTTGGTAATAGTATAATTAACTATCAGTGAAAAATTTTCGAATTCGGATCAGTACTTACAGAGATTTTTTTTATACATACAAATATTCAATTTTTCCTCTTTATAATAAAACTATTTTCTGCTCGCGACTTCGACCCCTTGTAAGGCAAGTGTACCATAAAACATAGCCTTTGATACTCGGAAGGAACTTTTTCTTTTTAATTTGATCTGTCAAATGCATGGACTATAAACTACAAAAGGAGTGAACACTACATAACCGTTAATAACTCTTGTAATCTACGTACCGCTTGGGAGAAGCAAGTGTCCCTCCTCGTCTGCAAGGCTGCATGCTCACGAGCCCAATGTGGCGACTCGCATCTTAGTCGCAA
Organism: Hoplodrina ambigua; assembly: GCA_949774945.1. Taxonomy (NCBI): domain Eukaryota; kingdom Metazoa; phylum Arthropoda; class Insecta; order Lepidoptera; family Noctuidae; genus Hoplodrina; species Hoplodrina ambigua. The sequence continues at coordinate 7,140,915 of OX458963.1, forward strand.
CGCTGCATGCGACAAACGCATCCATCTCGCCGCGTCATCTGCACTCGACCTTACACCGTCCATTAGACCTTTTATTGTAACTAAGTCTTCATCTGATGAAGCTGAAAGTTATTAATTTAAGTATTTTAAATTACTGGACCCTGTGGTGTGTAATTAAAACCTATAATCACCAGATTTTCACCGATGTTATGTTATGTTAAGGTACCAATATCTACCAACAATGTAATGTACAATAAACAAAAAGTAATAAATAATCATAACAGTGTGAGTGGTTTATGTGAACCACGCCTAAGACAATAGACTGACAATGCGTCGGCGACAATGGTGCCGATTCCCTTGTTCACAAACTAGACTAAATTTAGAGAATTGACATCTCTTACTAATATACAGCGAAAGGAAAGAACGGTGACATTCCGTGACATTAAAGAACTAAGTTAGAGATGTCAAATTAGTTTTGCCTAGAACTTCTCCGTATTTTTTATCCATACGTTTTAAGATGTCAACTATAACTGTGTGGATGTGTCAGATTGACTAAATTTGACAGCTCTTATTTACATTAGTCTCTTTCTTATTTTATTGGACAGAAAAAGATGGAAATAGTTATGGTAGTTGTGATGGTGGAATAGTTGGATTGGAATAGTTTAGTTTGTGACCGAGAGAATCGGCACCAATGTCAAGATTTGCTAATCGCCTAAAGAATGTTGCTTGATGATGGAATTTATTTTTTTCTTTATGGACACGTACAGACTTACTGAAGGTTTATTACACAGGCGGACTCCCTTAGGCATTCTATACCATTCATTCAAAGTTGGTCGCTATTACCATACGTACAAACATATTGTATCAAATATGATCGGCACATTTTACAGACCGATAAAAAAATATTACATACATAACTTCACGCCTTTTTCCCATGCGGGTAGGCAGAAACCACAGAACGCCACCTGCTACGATCTTTACATACTCCTTTCGCCTCGTTTACGTTCATACATCTCGTCATACAAGCCGGTTACGAGTACTCCGCACCTGAACTTTCTGAAGAACCTCACCAATAACTGCCAATAAGGTCAGTGTAGGTCTTCCTAGGGCGACCCCTCCCTGCGTTGCCACTCACCTCTGCTATATAAATACTTTTTGTTAATCGTCTTTCACTCATCCTCTCAACATGACCGGACCATCGAAGCATACCCTTTTCTGTCTTTGTCACTACATCCTGTTTTAATCCGCAATGGTCTCGGATAACCTCATTCCTCACTCTATCGTTCAAAGTTACACCACACATACTCTGCAAAAATTTTTAGTAAACAATTAAATGCTGTGTTAAATTACCATTACTCGCTACAATCTTATTCAGTTCTGTAACAAGAGATGTGAGCGAGTTTTCAACTACAATTCCAATGTTCCTAAGGAAAGCCAGATTGCTCTCTCTTGTCGCTTGATCCAATTGCCCAACAGCGGGTAAAGTACCCGACTCGCGCCTTGATTCTGATGCCTGAAACCAAGAATTAAATGATTACTTTATTTTATATACACTTCATACAATAAAAAATTAAATGGAGACTAACTGTCAGCGCAGACTTTGCTTAAGTAGTTTCAATTTGAGTTGATCAACGAAAATTAACTCAAATAAAGGGCGGGCAAAGACGCGACGTCCAAAAAAAATTTTGGCAGCCTCTCTTCTTAGGCTTCCCAATTAATATATCTTAGATTTTTTTGTAGTTTAGCGAGCTATGCGATTTTTTAGGACATTCTTGCCTAGCCTAAGCCTGATGTTTTGACGATTTTGTCTTTCTGTGTTGCATTAAAAAAAAAATACTTTTATTGATAACTAGCGACCCGCCCCAGCTTCGCACGGGTGCAAAAGTATTTCAATGGATTAAAAAATACTTTCATGGGAACCATGTCATGGAAATTACGAACACAAAAAAAAAAGAATCAAACTAAACGGTCCAACTGTTCTCTTGTTTTGCGCTTAGCAACACATTTAACAATTCATTTTTATTTATAAAGTAAGATTTTATTTGCTAAAAAATAACAATTTTCAATGCGTATTGATCTGACATAAGGCAGAAAGTACAACTATGTCAAACTGACAGATTGAGGTGGCGACGGTAAGCGCCACCATCACCGCATGCGTCTCACGGTGCTTTACAAGCCAGCAACTTTTAGCTTCTATTATAAACATCCCTAACATAAAAGAGGTTGTCACGCTAGCTCGCCAAGTGAAAAGGAACAATCGTCGGGGAAGGAATTAAATACTATAGCGCTTAGCATGCATAAACAGCCAATCACATGAACTATCTCAAGCAGTGCAAAAGGCAACAACCACTAATAAAATAACAGAAACAGTTCAATATCTTCTATCTACGCTTCTAAATAAGAATGGAACAATACACTGTTGCAACATATAGCCAGCCAGCACGCTATAGCAATTTAGGCTTAGACGGCCTACATTTTCGGGCAGTATAAAATTAATGTTTATAGTAATACATGAAAAAGAGCGCGTATGTATAATATTTATATATTTTTTTATAATTGCTGCATTTTTCTTACAATATTTTACCAAAAACCATTGAACGTATAAATTGCTTTGGGCTTCATCACAGCGCTAAAACATTATGCTGTGCATATTTTGATTGAATGATAGTCGCATTATTCTTTATACTTCTTTAGCAATATAAAATTATATTAGCAGCGTAGTATGCCGAAGGAGAAACGCGGGAGAAAGATTTCCACCACAAACACAGGACATTTGGCAATGCAGATATTGTTCCATTTATCATCATCATAATTATCATTTACAAGCAAGCAAGGCTCAGGCAGCCAGGATCTACATTATACGCTTAGAACAATGAATTTTCTACGAAATAATCAACACCAACTAACACTGTATCGGAATGGCATTCTCTTAGCAGAACATAGAAATATTATATTAGGATCTACCTATATAAAAAGTAGTACAAGGCTTAGGGAAATTTGATTTTTTACACTATGGTAATACTTTGAATTGTCAACACTAGCACCGATAAATCATAAACAATATACGTTTTGATACTATTGCACGCATAGCCTTAGGACCATATTTAGATCAAATATTGTGAAATTAAGACTTTCTATGACTTTAGAATACACTGGCAGGAATGCGAAATAAAGAGCACAACGCAATGACATTGAACAAGAAATTGCAAAAACCAATTTAGCAAACATTATCGCGCTAGATACATTTTTTCGCGTGATTGCTACTCGACGCCAGAATCAAGTTCAAATTTCGAACCAGAAGAATAATATTAAACCATATATGAATTATAAGTAGTCGATTGCAGTGTTTAGGAAAAATGCAAAGTGCACTATCCGCACTAAAACTGATAAACCATAAACATTATAAGTTTTAATACAATAGACGCAGGTATCATAGGACAGTAGGACCATATTTAGATCAAGTATTGTGAGCATAAGACTTTTTCTGACTTTAGAATACATTAGCAGGAATGCGAAATAACGAGCACAATGCAATGACATTGAAAAAGAAATTACGAAATCTAATGGCTGGATGCATTTATTCGCGTAATTGTTATAAACGCCAGAATCAAGTCCAAATTTCGAACCAGAATAATAATATTTAACCATTTATGGATAGACGATTGCAGTGTATAGGAAAAATGTCGCTTAAATAGAAACAACAGCGCTCAACTACACAATGACATGTATTTTTAGACAAATTAGGCAGGAAAGGAAAAATTGGGTACTTTACACCATCAATAAATTGATACTTCTTTTTATGAGTTGTCAAATCGTGACCCCTTAAAGATTTGTATGATAAAATTGAAACTGTTACGTCACATTTTTGCAAATTCAATTGATTAACTATTTATTGATTTCAAAGTAATCACAAAAATTAAATATTACTGTTTATTGAAAATTCATCAGGCTTTAAGGGCTTAAATGAAGTGTTTTTAAGTAGTCTCGTCTTAGAATTATTGGTAAATGGTTGCAACTATCCAATTGAGATATTAGGGGTCAACTATAAGTAAGACAAGGACACAGAGGCTGAAAACCTGTTTCTCTCTAAAACATCCATGCAGCGCAGAGCAAACAAACAAGATACAGTTGCAATAATCAAAGAGTTTTGTATACATCACATAGTCGCATTACAGAAATAACGGGCATAAAAAGACACATAACGAAGCCGAAAGTTACAATATTCTTAATATTATAACGATCACACTTTTGACCTAGACCATTTCTGGGAATTTTCTGGTTATGGAGACATTAAAGGTCAAAATTTCAACATTTTTTAAATGTTTTTTAAGAAATCAAGTCCTAAATGTTATAACTGAACTACACATGCCCCCACGGCCTCTGAACTGTTGCATGCACATGTAAATACAATATTTTGCATGCGTCACATTGCGCGCTACCAATAACAGTGATTTTTTACACCAAGAACAAATGTCGTTTCCCAACAATGATTTTTACTTAGCGTTACTTAGTTTGATGGTCAGTATGCGTGGGTAACGGCTGTGTTATGTGTCTTTGTTACACCCTGTATTAAAAAACCCACCTTTCTCTTATCATTCCTCAATCCATCGACCAAACATCGATAAGAAACTTGCTCCAAAGACGCTGAACTCTTAAAGTCGTGCCTCAAGCTTCCATGTCTCTTGGCGTAGTCAAACGAAAGGCTTTGACCCTCCATTTTCGGCTTTGGCAATCTCACGGATCTGAATGAATGATTCAGGCCTCCCCGATCTCTATCTTCTATCTCATTCTTGAAGTAATCGTTGTGGAACTGTAGTTCTGTTTCTAGAACCTTCTTACGTGGGTAGTTGGAAATGTTGGGTACGCTTGAAGAGAGTGTAGGTGTGTCTCCAGTGGGTGATGTCTCTTTAGAACTAGAACTTGAAGAGGCGTCGAAAGTATCGCAGTCGGAGTTAGCGTCGAACATACTCAGTTGTTCCGTTAGCCGCATTATTGTGGTCATCGTCTGTAACATTGTTTGAATGTATTAGTCGTATGTCGTAATAATTGAGACCGCGACTAATATTCCGTAAAGTTCATATTTAGACCATAACATCCACTTCGACTACACAAAGCTTTATTTACAAGAAAAAAGGCCTGAATCCAGTTGCCCTGTCCATACTCACACTTCAAAAATAAATGTTTTACAATAATTTGTATAATATTTGTATTTTAGACGGGGACACGGCAGACCAAGACGGAGATGGCGGGACGACTTGGTGGGCTTCCTTGAGAATTAGCAAGACGAAGCGCAAAATCGCGAGAAATGGAAGGAATGGAGGGAGGCCTTTGCCCAGCAGTGGGACAGTACAGGCTAGTTATAATAATAATAATAATTCGTACACAGGATTATACAGGACTAGCTTCGGGCCGCGAATTCGTGCGCGTTTTTTTTTTCACCCATGTAAAGTTACTTTGGACCCCCATTTTATCTCATTTGGAATTGAGTTTTGGAGAATCCTTTTTAGCGTATGCCTTTTTTTCAATTATATATATTTTTTTAAATAATAACTATCTGCCTGCCAAATTACAGCGCAATCCATTCAGTGGTTTGAGCTGTGTGTTGATAGATGAGTCAGTCAGTAACGGTTGCCTTTTTTTATTATACGAGTAGATTACACGTGAATACAACGTACGTTGCTAAAAAGCTACTATGATGTATATTTAAATATGTACAAAGTATTACACATTAAGTAAGGGAAAATTATGCCTAAATTATGTTCAAAGATACATAGTGGTGCCGATTCCCTTATTCACAAACTAGACTAAATTTAGAGAATTGTCATGTCTTACTAACATACAGCGAAAGGAAAGGACTGTCACATTCCGTGACATTAAAGAACTAAGTTAGAGATGTCAAATTAGTTTTGCCTTGAACTTCTCCGTATTTTTAATCCACACGTTTTAATCTTGAAACGTGTGGATTAAAAATCAACAGTCCATACATACATCCATAGTTATAGTTGACATCTGTCAACTATAACTGTATGGATGTGTCAGATGAACTAAATTTGACAGCTCTTATTTACATTAGTCTCTTTCTTATTTTATTGGACAGAAAATGATTGAAATAGTCTAATTTTAGTTTAGTTGGTAGTCTTGGTCACAAGAGAATCGGCACCAATGTCAAGATTTGCTAATCGCCTAAAGAATGTTGCTTGATGATGGAATTTACTTTTTTCTTTATGGACACGTACAGACTTACTGAAGGTTTATTTTTAACTTTTAAACTAATACTAAATATTACACAGGCGGACTCCCTTAGGCATTCTCTACCAGTCAATCAAAGTTGGTTGCTCTTGGTCACAACCAAGAGAATCGGCACCAGTGTCCACTTATTTACCGAGCAAAGGGCTTAACATTATCAACTCTCGACTGAATTAAACAATTCTATATCCAAAAGTCAATGGTACAAGTGTCGTGATGGCCCAGTGGTTAAAGCGCCCGCCTCTCATGTATAAGGGGTCATATCACTGACATCGGTGTAGGAAAACATCGTGCGGAAACCTGGACTTTGTAATTCATGTGAGTCTGAAATCGCCAATCCGCCTCGAGCAAGCGTGGTGATCATTGCTCATGCCTTCTCTGTATGAGAAGAGGCCTTTGGCCTTTGCCCTGCAGTGGGACATTAAAAGGCTGGTATTATTATTTTCTAATAATGGTACATACCTGTTGATCAGTTTCTTCGCTGCAATTAGTCTTCGGCCAGCCGATAAAAGACAGCGACTCTTCAACCACAGCCGGTTCCCATTGCGCGAGTATGCTCTTCACTTTACTTTTTATTCCTGAAATAGGTAAGTGTAAATATCAATGAGAATACTGATGACATAATATAGTAATTAATAATATATAATCATTGTAAGAAAGTATAAAAGTAATGTATTTTGGTAAGTACGCCTAGAATAAGTACTTCTGAATTGCTGGTTACATTATTTTTTAGGCACCAAGGGGTGCCAAATAAAAAAAGAAAAAGGGGGACGCCGAACAGGAACTTATTTCTAAGATTGTGCTGTCCATCCATGTGTCATAGGGCCGTATCTCTTGAACCATAACTTCATAAGAGGTAGACAATATTAATTCCTAGGCGGTCCCCACGATTGTTTAACAAACTAATTTAAATAAACATAACTATTGATCAATATTTTACGGTGACACGGAAGCTTTCGGGTGCGAGTCTTACTTGCACTTGGCCCGCTTTTTGTAGATTGACGGATATGTTGTGAGGAAAATTTAGTGTGTGAATGTAAATTGCTGTAAGAGATCAGGGAGTCAATAATATGACAGCTGATACGTTGTTATGATAAGGAAACTCAAGGGTAGGAAAGTAGGAAAACGAAGTATCTAACGACTTCAATTTAACTATTTAGTGCCGGACTGATACAGCCCTGGAGCCATGCATGTATCGAACTGCAAACGGACAATTGTTTTTCTTCATACAGTTGACACGTCAAGAGGGCCGTACGACACCGGTACCGCGCACACACCTCCAACAACGACAAACGTCACTTGTAACCTTATGAAAACAAGACAAACATCTGTATGCAGAACGACACCAACACTGATCCGGCAGCCAATTAAATGCTTCATCATCACATCATCATATCAGCCGTAGGTCGTCCACTGCTGAACATAGGCCTCCCCTACAGATTTCCAATAAGACCGGATGGAAGCGGCTTGCATCCAGCGCAATCCCGCGGTCTTTATCAGATCATCTGTCCACCTTGTGGTTGTGGGTCCTCGGTTGGGCAGCGTTCGGGAAATTACGTAACGTTTTCTCGCCCGAAATACCTCAGTGCCTCAAGTCAAAAGTTTTCGACCAATGTGTGCTACCAGTGATGACTTAGGGCTCTCACACATAAACACGTTACGACGTCGCATTGTGCTACGACGCGGCGTAAACTTAGAGAATAGGTACATTTTTCTACTTAGGGCGTGGACACAACACCATGGCGCGGCGCGGTCTACGTGAAACTTCACGATGTCGTGTCACGGCACGGTGACGTATGCGGTGCGACGCGTCGGTTCACGGCAGCAACCATCGGTTCAAACGTATACACAAACTTGCAGTTCTAGTTCTAAATTTTTGATTTTTTGTTTTGGTTTTTCGTTGTCTTAGCAATAACAGGAGAAGAATATGCTTTTTGCGGTCCTTAGCTAGAAAAGAACTGCAAGTTTGAGTACACATTTGAACCGATAGTGACTGCAGTGAGCCACGTAGCACGCTGAATTAAATGCTTTTTTTTTTTTTTTTTTTTTTACCGATGGGAAATCATCAAATGACTTCCCCCGCCCTGGGCGGGGCGGGAGGGAGGACGGAGGCGGACGGAGGCGGGAGTGTCAGACTTTTACTGACTAAAACCCATCCATGTTCCTTCTTGTGCCCTTTGCGTTCCGGGGGCGCGGTATCTCTTTCGAACAACCCGCAGCCCCGGCAGGCATCGGCCCTTAGTGGCCCCTTCAATTGTTTGCTGACATCTCTTTGAGGCGCGCGTGGAACACGAACGCGCCGTCGACACGGTCTGTCGTTATCAACGAACGGACGGTGAGCTACCCATTGCTCACCGCCCACAGACCCGCGTCTACGGTGGCCGGGAGTCGTCTCGCGGCTCCCGACGCCCGGAGCGTCTCCCGCGGCGGCTGGGGCGTGAGGTGGTTCTTTCCCTCACGCGGCCCGCCTCCTCCTTCGCTAGCATTACTGCTTCGCAGAAGGAGGCGACTGCATCCCATTCCCTCTCGCTCCGGACCATGGCTTGCACCAGGGCCGAACGCGAGAGTTCGCCGCCGCCGATGGCCGCCACGAGGACGTCGCGGTGCTCCGCCCAAGCGGGGCACACCGCCACGGTATGCTCCACCGTGTCCTCGGGGCGATCCTCGCAGTGATGACACCCGGGCGTTTCCTCCCGCCCGATGATGTGCAGGAACCTCCCGAAGCATCCGTGTCCGGTGAGGACCTGCGTCAGGCGGAAGGTGAGGGCGCGATGCGCCGCTCAAGCCACTCCTCAAAGAGGGGACTTACCGCCTCGATAGAGGCGTGCCCTTGAATTAAATGCTTGGCTTGGTAAAAATGCCAACTGACCTTCAACAATAGAAATGACCCCTCCATACTGCTTAGCTTGCATCAACATGACAATCTTCTCCATATCCTCGGAGACCTCCTCGCGGAGCCTCCTCACTGCCACCAGGTTATCGTACTCCGCTTGTATCTTGTTTGTGATTGAATTCAACTCCGCTTTAGTGCTGTTTATGTCTTTGACCTGTTGTACTAATCTGTAATTCAAAATAGACAAATAAATTTAATTGCCCGGTATCGAAACTGCAACATCATGTACGAGAGAAGTATGCCTTAACCTCTGGGCAATCACGAGTTTACGACATCACATGGATTTTCCTGTTACGCTTTCACGACTAAACTACTGAATGATTTTGATTAAATTTGGCACAGGGTAAATTTGAATACCAAGGACATAGGCTACTTATCTGCGTCCGCGATAACAGACGTTTATGCGGGCCAACTGAACGAAGTATTTAGTATTACTAATTTACTTAACTTCACGCCTGTAATCCCCGAAGGGTTAGGCAGATATGTACCCATTAGAACACCCACATTTCGCCAGTTATGTTTAAGTCCTATGTAAAAGGGGGCGAGGCTATTGCCATTAACCCGGCATAAATCAAGACGCTGAGGCTGCTTCTGAGAAATTCCTGATGGAAAAACCTAATAACACTTTGCCCGTCCTGGGAATTGAACCCAAGACTTCATGCTCAGCAGTTTTACTAATTTGTAATTGAAATATTAAGAAAACAATAAGCCTTGACATAAACATATGAAATATAAAACGTTTTCAATCGTCAATAGAAAAGGGTGCATTCAAAAACGGAACTACTTAAATCGTTACGTACGGAACACAATACATTATAAAAACCTTTTGTCACAAACTTGAATGGTGCAAAACAATAGCCTATTCATTTTAACTGCGCAGCATAAAATTCGTTTAACTAACTAACGCGTTACATAACTAAGCGCTCTTACGCACTAGCGGTTAACCGCGGGATCAGTTAACCACGCGGCTAGCCGCTTTTCCAGTTTAATAATTATGCAACCGCGCTTTTGATTTTGTGGCGGTTAGTGCGTACAATCATAAACGGTTCCATTTTAAACTGGAAAAGCGGCTAGCCGCGCGGTTAATCGCTAGTGCGTAAGAGCGCTTACGCTTTTGTGTGTAACATCTGGTGTTGTTATTTACTGTTACCACCTAAAACATCTAACGTATTCCTCTATCTAAACGTGAAACGTTGTTATGGAAACTTATTTTCTTCTATACATATAAAATGCTTTGTCCTGAATGACTGATGGACCAACGCACAGCCTAAACCGCTGATCGTAAGAGACCTGAAACTTGGAGAGTGCATTGCTTGCATGACGTAGCATCCGAAAAAAAAGGTTTATCCGAAATTCTACCCCGCGAAGGAGGACCGCGTTAGGGAGATAACAAGCTCCGGGCGAGAAATGGCAGCTCGCCGTCCGATCAAGGGCCAGGCCCGGGTCGACGGCGCGTTCTGTTCGCGCGCGCCTTAAAGGTCTTTTAGTACAGGGACGGGGCCCCAGACGGGGCCAACGCCTGCCGGGGTTGCGGGACGTCTTAACAGGATACCGTGGCCCCGGAACGTAAAGGGCAACAGAAGGAACAAGGTGGTTTTTTAGTCGGTAAAAGGGACACTTGGCCCATGAGGCGGTTTAGAAACTCCGACACTAGGGTGTGTGGGGTCGTAACACCTTACTGCCCACACGATAAGAAGAAAAAGAACACTGGAGGGATGTTCGGAAAACAAGCACCGAAACAACCGGAACAAACATCAAGCACAAGCAACCGGCAACCGTGTCCGGTTGTCGTCACCCTGTGTGTGTCTACGATTGCGTAACTTATTATATTCTGCTTCTGGGTTCACGACTCCTAGTTGAAGACTAGTCATGAACCCAGAAGCGCCAGTTATGTTTAAGTCCCATGTAATAGGGGGCGAGCCTATTGCCATCAACCTGGCACAAATCAAGACTCCGAGGCTGCTACTGTCTAGTGTGTGCCTAGTCTTCAACATGCAAAAGGGTGCTTGCCCAATTTTCTGTAAATACCTGATCAATCCTCCGGTGCGTTCGGCCTTATGTGTGTGGGCAGCAAACGCTCCAACAGTCACAATATCATGGAACCCAGTCTTGTTCAGAGTGTCATTGTGTACCCACATGCGTTGTAAGTGGAGGTTTATTGGCGCAAACTCTAAGCTCGCATCATCTGTAATGTGATAGAATGGAAGTGTTTAAGTGAACTTCGTGCTTCAACATGATAATGTATAACGCCAAATTAATCCAATATACAATACTATCCAACAATGATAGTTCAATGTACAGTTAACAAAAGAGATAGGTATCCAGGGTCGTCAGATGTAATTTAAGTTAGAAACCGATCTTCGATTGAAACGTAACTAAATTAATGAATCATTTATTGGTGCCGATTCCCTTGTTCACAAACTAGACTAAATTTAGAGAATTGACATCTCTTACTAACATACATCTCTAACTTAGTTCTTTAATGTCACGGAATGTCACCGTCCTTTCTTTTCGCTGTATGTTAGTAAGAGATGTCAATTCTCTAAATTTAGTCTAGTTTGTGAATAAGGGAATCGGCACCATTAAAGAACTAAGTTAGAGATGTCAAATTAGTTTTGCCTTGAACTAGCGTATACTAGCGTAGCTCCGTATTTTTAATCCATACGTTTTAAGATGTCAACTATAACTGTACGGATGTGTCAGATGGACTAAATTTGACAGCTCTTATTTACATTAGTCTCTTTCTTGTTTTATAGGACAGGAAAAGATGGAAATAGTCTAATTTTAGTTTAGATTGTGACCAAGGGAATCGGCACCAATATCTACTATTTAAATTAAATTACATTTGAAAATATCCATCGGTTTCTAAGAAAATTTCAACTATATCTGACGACCCAAACCTATTACTTTTATTGACTGTACGTCCAAATTTTAGAATTAATCGGCGTTAAAAACATCTAAAATCACTACAATTACTTCGAGAAATGCTAAACTTTTTAACGTGTGATGATTCGGATGAAACGCATATGACCAAGAGAAATCCACATTCATATTCATTATGAATATGAATATGAATGTGGATGGATGGAGAGGAAGAGGATGGCCAAAGAAAAGATGGATGGATTGTGTGAAGAATGATATGAAAGAAAAGGGAGTCAGTGATAGCATGACGCCTGACAGGACGGAATGGAAGAAGAAACCGTGTTGCGCTGATCCCAAATAACATGGGACAATCAGGAAGCTGGTGATGGTGATTTGTTTTGGCTGACTTATACTGAGCCGATACAATGTGAATAGGAAAGATATAGAAGCATTTCCTACCATTAAAAAAGGTCTTACCTTTCCTACTGCTTGCTTTGAAGTGCTGGTTGTCCATATTAAGCATACATCGCCGCGAGTGACAATAGTGTTTTAGTAAAGACACGTGCGTGCTGACGAGCTCCAGCTGCCTCGACTGCCACTGACCACATATCTCGCCCACAGACAGGAGTTCTTCCAGCAACTCTTTTTCACGCTGGATGTAAATGTCTCTGGAATATATAGTGGGTAGATACTTCATAATTATGTTGAATGTTGATCAATATCAAATCCTCAAATTAAAAACGTTTCAGATCTAGTCACAATCTGATCTCAGCGACCATCAATGTCAAAAATGTAGGTAAATTAAACGCTGCGAATAAATTGCTTCCATGTATAAAAGTTGGTGCTGTAATCAAGAAATCAACTTGTTCCAGATGCAATCTTGCTGTCTTACTTGCCCAGAGGGTGAACGCGACTGTGCAAGCTTGACAATAAAACATTATTCGTCGAATAATAACGAACTTTGCTCTGCTGTTGCGGTTAATTAAATGGAGCAAGTAACCATAACCAAAATACCTAATTTTTGATGCGCGCACGGTATTGTATTAACGCCACCAATCAATTCACATACATTTTATGGACTGTCAAAACGCGATTTCTCATAAATTTTGTATGGCAATATCGAACTGTGACGTTCTTGCCAACTCAATTGATTTACTAATTATTGATTTCATAGCCACAAAAAAACAAATTTTACAATTAGTTGGAAATTAATCGGGTTTCTGCTAAAATAAAGTGTCTTTTTTTTGAAGTTGTGTCTTGAAATTAATGGTTAATGGTGTCAACTACCCAATTATGTTTCATTTTAAATCAATGTTAATTTCACGTTTATTTATTTGAATTTGAGATACTTTATTATTGTATATTATGACGCATTATAAATTGCCAAAAATATACTCACAGCAGCTGCACTGGCATCGTGAAGCACAGTTTCGGTTCAGCCATAATTTCATGAACAGTGATATCACCACCGAGTCCCGAATGGAACCTATACGTCACTTGATGACTGTTCACGAAATTCTGCTTCAAAAGACTCCCGTACGACGGAAACTTTAGCTTCAAACCTAATCGAGGTGGTAAGGATTGTGAACGACGGTGGCATAGGACCTTTTGTGGTATGTCTATGCTGTTCCTGTCGTTTGTATGGCTAGGGCTTGTGCCGATGTAGGATGGCTCTAGACTCCAGCCGTTTATAGTGACGAAGCCTGCTGTCTTTTGGTCCCGGGTTATGAGTGCTACACGCATCCTTTGTGCTTCCTGCGGGAAAGACAAAAAAATGGATTATATTTCTAGTGGTCGTTCGAATAGAAATAGGTAGGAAACTGGACCATATGAAATTACTATTGTGTGCCTATAAATGCCATAAAGCTGGACTGACTTATCTAATAAAAACCGCGCCATAGTAAACCGATATAATTATTTTCAACTAATGAACTCACACGGGGCTCGAAAAATCTTAATGTTGACTTTTCAACCTTCCTGAACAATTTTTATACAATCCATCCATCTTTCCTTTATTTCTTTTTTGTTACTTAGTTTTATAAAAAAATCTAGTCACCTGTATAGTACTGAGAAGCATAGAAGTGTATCCCATTGGCACGGTGGTTTCGGAGACGCGCTCCTTGACGTCATAGACTACGATGCGCACCAACGCGGACCCCGTGAGACCGTCACTAGCCCGGAACAGTATGGTCTTCGAGAAGCATGGGTTACTGCATGTCTGTGGAGCGATTTAATTTATATTACAATTAATATGTCTTCCTTTCTTAACCAGAGACAAATCTGAACGGATAAACGCGGCGGATATTACGACCGCGTAATGAAATTGTTTGTTGAACGGGTACATTGCACCGGGTTGGTTGGTAGTTTTTCTACATAAATTTTCTCTAGGTTTGTACATAACGGGTGGAAACAGACACTTAAAGAAGCCGAAAGTTACTATGCTTTTCCCATCATTGCTACTTTTTTCTTATTCCCATGCCTGTAAACTTCCCGGTGACGAAAGTCATAGATCTAATTATTTTTTTATGTTTTTTTTAGAAAAACTAGTTTTAAAACTTATATCCAAACTTCAAATACCGGGGTATTAACTTCTGTACTGTCGCATGCACCTATACGCACAATGTTTTGCGTGAGTTACGTTGCGCGTTACCATCAACAGCGATTTTTGAAGCTAAAAGTCATTGCTCAAAGTTTGATGGGCAGTATGTTCAGTTATCGGCTTTTAAAATTGGAAAAATATTTCCCTATTGTAAGTCCTCAAACATACGTTAGACGCTAAATCAGCCAAACGAAGTCTACTGCTGATCATAGGCCTCCCCTAAAGATAGCCACAATGGCTGGTCCTGCGCTAATCGCATCTATACAAGATCCCGAGGCTAATTATGTTTTGACAATAACCTAAAGTAATTGAAGTAGTTTACCTCAGCAATTTCAGTAGCTCCGTATCTAACGCAGAGTCCTTTATCGTATTTGACGTAGATCACGATGAGAGGCGAGGGCGGCCTGCCGTGTGTGTCACAAAGAAGATTGTCGCAAGACAGAGCTAACTCGCATAGCGGCACTTCGTTCATATCTGATAAAATAAATATTGAGATAAGAAATTGCAATGAGAATCCAGTTAGGATGTGATTTACCGCGTTCTGAATTACCAACGCTCGCAACAGCGCCGGGAGTTTAAAATCCAACAGCGCGATAATTTAGATTTTCAACGCTAAATTCAACGCTGAGAGTTGAAAATACAAACGTAAAAAAAACGTGTTCATTCGAACATCCGCTTATAGTTAACACGTGTAGGATTGAAGTTAAGTTAGTTAGTAAGTTTTAAGTACCAAGAACTACAAAGTATCTTTGACTAGAAAATAAAACTTACCAGTCACAATTCCTTTCTGCAGTCTATAAGTAGCTATATCTAGATTGGGCCTGATTTTGTTCAGTCTTTCCCTCAGCGCATCCGCTTGCGCTTGTATGTTGTCGTATGGCGCCAATTCGATGGCTTTCAACCATAGCGTCCGTTCCGACTCGTGGAACGTCGCCATTTTGTAGCAGACGCCATTATCCCATGCTAGAAAAAACAAAATCATAGCTAGAACAAAGATTATTGTAATGACTTTCTTATAAAACAGTCAATGAAACAATTAAATATATCTTCACTTCATATTTTTGCGGTACCTTTACGGGGTGTAAAATTATTGTGACAAAAATCTTTACCATAGATTGCACCTATCTACATTACCCCTAGAGTTAACATTTTAAATCGGTCATTCATAAAAATCAACTGGTCCATACATTTGAACTTGTAGTAGGTATTTGCACTTTTGTATGAAACAGCTGTGTCCCTTCCACCCGTCAGTGTTGCAACAAGCTGTTTACTGTTTAGGTTACCATCTGTTTACTTCACTTTATGTTTGCAGATATAACAGATGTTATTTGTTAAATGAATCGTGAATGCCACGTTAGCACAGTATATTTTTTTTATATTGTGACGTTAGGGCTGTGTAGCCATAAACATAAATTAAACCTACAAACTCTTTTTTATTTGTGATGTAATAAACAAAACAACTTACTGATTTGAAAAGGCCAGTGTCCATTGTCGTCTTGAGGTTGTACTTTGATCTGATGATGTCCTAATACTATGACTCCCATGGGCTCGTACCATGGTTCTGGCCCCTTCAGGTAGAACAGGAGGTTGCCTCGGAGACGGAACCACCGCACAGAACAACCTGGAATATAATTAAGGTATCATCAGTTCAGTATAAAGATATTTTGTGCGTATCGGTGCTATAATGGAAAAATGAATACTCTTCATCATCATATCAGCCGAACGATGTCCAATGCTCTAGCATGGAATAGCCACAATGACCTATCTGAGCTGCCAACAAATCGGATTCCCACGACCTCGAACAGGTCGTCAGTTCACCTCATATGGGGCCTTCGCTCACTGCGCCTTGCGGTACGTGGTCGCCACTCGAGAGCCCTACATGCTTTGCGAGCTATGTACTAATTGCAATTTTAAGAGCTATGTCAGTTTCTTAGTTCTTCAATCTGTCGGGTACCGCATAGACCAAATCGTATAAAAAACCGCACGGTGCGGTGCTCCTAACTATTTATATTTAGACATATCAACCTAAGGGTTGCGAAGCTTTCTAAGCGTCATAAAGAGTACACGTGACCATCTCCGAGGGAGAGGTAGACGAGCGGTCACGTGAAACAGTCTAACCTGGAGGGTTAGACTGTTTCACGTGACCGCTTTTTCACGTGACCGCACAATGACGTCAAACTTTAGAATGTGACGTCAAATCTAATACAGGGTTGTTCATTTTTTTCATTTTTAAACAGGATAAACAGTTATCTTTTGAATTAAATTGTATTGTGTTTTCCTCTGCACATGAAGCTTCATTATAACGCATGAAAACAGGAAGTCATTAACTCTCATTTATCACGCGTAGGTAATAATAAGTTACGCTATCCGCGAACGTTATTACATGTGAGGTCCATACAATAAACCGCCATTATAACAAGCAATGAAGTTCATTCCCTAATCACCACGAAAGTATCTCGACGGTAGAAAGGAAAAATTCACTAAGCGACTTTCTATTTTCAACCTTATTAGGTGTACAAACTTAATATGGTTTTTAACTGTATTCTTCTGAACTCTCTTCTTTTTTCTAGCTGTTTAGGTCTAATAAAGAAATAATTCAATGCTTCCACCATTATTCTTGTGAAAGAGTGAAAAGTTTATAACATAACTTTTTATATTTGTCTAAACACACCAGACAAGGTTGAATATACAACGCGACCAAAATGCCTCTAGTTAAATTTTACCTTTTCACTGATGATATAAATATACCCGAATTGCAGTGGTTTTTCAGTAGGTAATAAAGACGAACCGGTGCGCCTATGCTATGATACAGACCGTCGTAGTAAAATACTTTATCGAAGTACGAATGCATTATCACACGAGGCATCGCCTCGTTCTGAATCACATCGTGAGCTCGTGATTTGCAACGGCTATCAATATGCCGCAAACGATGGCAGGTTTTATGGCAGCCCGCTTGAAATTTAAAAATCGAACCGATTTAGGGGAATTCAGTCTGTCGCAAAATCCGTTCTTAGCTGACGTCTCCTACCTATAAACTATACCTACTTAACTACCAAATCTTAGTTTCATATGACAAGTAGTTTTCGAGATTTCGTGATTTAAATGAAAAAGGTCTAAACCTTTCGCTTTTATAGATTTATATAAGAATTACTAGCTGATTTTATATACCTATATATGTATTGGTAGATGATACACTGAGTTATTATTATTACCTAAAGATCGCTTAGCTTTCAAGTTATCCTATGTAGGTATGCAGGTAGGTAGCGATATCGACACTCGCCCCAGAATCACTCAGTTATAAATATACTCAGATATTCATAGATTGACCTGGATAAATATATAGAATCGAGACAACCCTTTCACAGTAAATCGTATATTAATGGTAGTATTCATTATTAAATGGTATGTTCATGAATTATTATTAATAAATGTTGGTAATCATGTAGTGACGTAAAGATAAGAATATCAACTTAATTAAGTATAGGTACCTACTCATAGTACTCATGTATCATTGTTAAACCAAACATTCCACATTATTTACAACAACAATTAGTACTCTATGCATAAGTGCGTAAGTATATTTACATACAAGAACAAAAGGAAAATTACTGTATTTTTTGTTTCTTAATTATTGTTGATATTCATAAAAGATTTAACGATTTAAACGAGTTCTTAAACACGTGCCTACTGTTGTCAAGGACGCCGGCTCTTTTTAGTCTATCGCCGGCGCCGAAATAAATATGTATTATCTTTAATGAGACTTGTTTGAGTTTATGTTCGTAAGACTGGTTTGTAGATTAACTTATTAGGATGTCTAGTCGCAGAGTTCTGGGGGCCTGCCACCATCTCTAAAAACAGTACCATTTTAATATTAGTTTGTAATTTCTGTTGTTGTATTTTCAACTGTCGGCGCTGTGCCGAGCGTTTAAAATCCATTAGTGTGCAAGGTAAAGTAATATTAAAAAATACTATTTTATGAAATAGAGGTAGGCCCACTGTCTAGTTCTAAGTTATAGATGGCTATGCCTGAGTTATTCTTAGCGAAACTTTATTGTTTTACCTATACTAATATAAGTTTAAGTTAAAGAGTATTTTTATATGTTTGTTTAAACGCGCTAACCTCTGAAATTACTGGCTAGTCGTATTAGAAAATATGTTTTTTACGCCACGACCCACGGAAGCGGAGCAGAAAGTGCAGTAACCAAACACGCAACATACCGCGAGTGGAAAAAAACCACGCGAACTTAGTCGGGGACAGAAACTAGTGAAGATATAAATAAACAGAATAACTACAAAAATTAACTTCTTATCATGAATAGTTTTTAATAAATTTATTACACTTTGCCACTACCAAATCTTATCAATTTGGCCCAATTTGTTTAAAAGTAAAACAAACATTATGTAGGTACTTTACATACACATCTGCAGATGTGAAAAACATTGTTTATGCAACCAAAATTAACAGATGTCAGACCTCGAATATAAAAGATATTAGCTGCTGCTCGTGACTTCGGCCGCTTAGTATTTTTCATACATACATACATAACATCACGCCTGTAATCCCCGAAGGGTTAGGCAGAGGTGTACCCATTAGTACACCCACATTTCGCCAGTTATGTTTTTAGTCCCATGTAATAGGGGGCGAGCCTTTTGCCATCAATCGGGCACAAATCCAGACTCCGAGGTTGCTACTGAGAAATTCCTGATGGATAAACCCAATAACACTTTGCCCGACCTGGGAATCAAACCCAAGACCTCATGCACAGCAGTCGCGTTTGCGACCACTAGACCAACGAGGCAGTTGTAGGGAGGTCGTCGTCGTCGTAGTATTTTTCACCCGCGTTAAGTATGTCATTATTCAGACAAAAAACTCTATTGAGATGATTAAAGATGTTTGTTTTTCAACCCAGACCAGATGCCTTCTAATATTAAATGTAGTGGATTTTTGGGAGGCATCTCTTTGATTGTTAACATTCTATGTTACTAACATAAGAACCTGGATGTCATTTTATAAATGATTCTGTAGTAAAAATGTCACGGGAACATTTGTTTGCACAAGCAGTGCCTATTGCCCCCTAGCAAGCTAGCACCATAACTTCAAGCTAAGAACCATCCTGTATATAATTATGACAAACCTTGCTACAAAAGTGACGGGCCTGTTGGTCTAGTGGTTAGTGGCCCTGACTGCTAAGCCGGAGGTCGTGGGTTCGATTCCCACCCAGGACAAACTTTGTGTGATGAGCATGATTGTTAGTTCTGTGTCTGGGTGTGATTTATCTATAATATGTATGTATTTATAAATTATATAAGTATGTATATCAGTTGTCTGGTTACCATAACACAAGCTCTGCTTAGCTTGGGATCAGATAGCCGTGTGTGAGTTGTCCCAAGATATTTATTTAATTTTAATTTTTTTTTTAAAAACCATATGTCAATTGGTCAACCTGTTTAGAGATACATGGGAACATTCAACACAAACAAACAACCTTTCACCCTAAACACATCCATCTTCTTCTTTCTGTTGTAGTTAAAAAGATGTTTCTTTTATGTTTCTCTCTCTTTTTTATGTAAGTCTGAAAGTCTTGGTTCAATAACAAAAATTATTAGACTTGTAGAAAGCAATACTATTGCTGATTATTTCATTTTATGTGGAATTGGAAACCACTTCTTTTATTTTTTAAATCTTTAAATTAAAAATTAGCAAGCAACCATCTTCTTTTACTTTCCACAATCTTATATCCTCTCTCTTTATTCATATTCTCCTTCGAATTCATAAACTTAATTATAAAATATAAACAAATAAAATATTCCTACATTATATAATGCTTCAATCCCACATAAACACAGTTGACACAGAAGCTAGTTTTTAATAAAACAAAAATATATTGTATTATAATTTATGTTAATGCATAACTAAAGAGCATTCTATGAGAGATATATAGATATTATAACATAATCGAAGCAAATTCTGTGTCTCTGTCACCTCTGACCTAGACTAGAGTCAAGAGATTGGTTAACATCTATGATAAAAATCAAGATTATAGATGTAGCTTTAAAAAAAAAAAGTCTAAATGAATACATAAAATAGCCTTAGCAGTTGTAATGGTAGATACAACTTGTATTGTTAAGTAACTTGTACATAAATATTCTAACATTATGTTGCATGATTGATCATAGCAGAATACTTTCTATAAAAATGCCTGGAGACAACCCACTGACCCATAGGTCTATTATATATTGAACACATAATATTAACACCAGCTTAGTATTGTCCCACTGTAGGGCAATGACCTCTTCTCACAAAGAAAAACACAAGCATTATGTCTGAAATCATCAATCTGCTTTAAAGAAGTGTGGTGATCTTAGCATATATTTAATGAATGTGCAAGTTGTATGAAAATAATATGAGTACCCTACTAACAACTAGTAGGTAAACAGAATGACCATTTATTTTTGGGAGGCATGGTAAGTTTGTGTATTGGTCTTTATAATATAATAAACTTCCATGACTTTTTCGAACATACAATATGAATGATGACAAGATTGGAAATTATAGGCTTTATTTGTGAGTACAAAAAACAAATGTATACAGTCTTTTCCTTTGAAAATTTATATATTTTAATGTTGGTGAAATATAAGAATAATGATTAGAAAATAACTACCTAGTAGCACAATGAAGTCAACACAATAGCATTGCAGCAACATGTGTCAAAGTATAAAAGATACAATAATAGTATTATGACATGTGTATTAATGATGATGAGATAACAGATATATTCTAACAACAGTTTATTTAAATATAGACACTAAGGTTACTTTTAACATTTACTATTCAAATTACTCTTTACAATTTGTGTGATCTTATTTTTTATAAACTAAGCAAAGTTTGTCATAGATATTTTAGTGGGAATTCCAATTTGTATAACGCTTATTTAATGGTATAAAACAGCACACGTAGGTACCTACATTATCATTTTTTTATTACATGAAAATAAAATTTGTAGAATGTTAAATAATACAAATAACAAGTAACTCACCTTCAGCTCTCCTGAAGAATCCATCCTGCCTTTCTTTGAGTACCAAGACACCTTCGCGATCGAAATTCTGGGACGTCTGTGATGCTAATGCAGCCAATTCTTGTTTGTTATATCTCATATTTATGTCATTAGTACAAAAATATCATTCTAAAATATTGTTGGAGTATATTTTTTCAAAATCACTAAGAGACACTGCAAGGTGGTAAAGTGAATACAGGTTTTAGATTGCTCTATTTTGAAGTGAAGGCCCCAACGGCAACTGATGTTAGGCAGGAAATTCACGGAAAAGGAATTTTACGGCATTGTGATATTTTTTTTTGTTCTATTTAGATCTTTACATTGAGTTACTGAAATTTTTGTCCCTGATTTGACTTTACGACTTCACATCACAAAGTGTTCCCAGCACTAAAAAACCATAGAGTAAAGTAATGTTGTATTTTATTTCATTCAATTTTACATCTTGTTTCCCGGAAATAAATAAAGGAGCATTTTTTTAAAATTAAATGTTTTACTTATCTCCCCGTAGTCTTATTGTAAATACTAGATAAATAAATATTTAGGTTTTTTTAGTACTCTCAGTGAATACATCGGCGTAAGATAAACTTATCTTTATCTCACAGACGTACGTAGAAAGTAAAAGCTCAAGCCACTACAAGAACTTGACCACAGAACTAAACTTATTAACTTAGCTCACGTGAGGATCGACTTGTGCTATTCATTGCCAGGGCATGCTGCAATTACAACGGTAGGTCTCATATTAAAGGAGTAGCTGGAAGAGATGCGTCACAGTACCTTCACTTCCCGGTTGACGCAAGTGCTCTAAGGACACGGATGCTTCGGGAAGTTCCTGTGATGCATATAGGTACCATTTGCCGGTGGAGACGGTGCCTAGGTGCCATTATTGTCAAGGTTGCCCTTATTATGACACGGCGCATCATACGCTGGAGGAGTGCCCAGCTTGGGCAACACAGCACCATGATCTCGATTCAGTGACAGCTGCTGGCAGCGCCTTAATCCCGTATCTGATTTTATCCATGGTCGGGAGTGAGAGTGGTTGGGACGCCCGCCGTCGCCTCCTTCTGCGAATAGTTAATGGCCGCCAAGGAGGCAGCGTAACGGGTGATGGAGGCTACTACCTCTCATCTCACACGCAGCAGACGCACCAGGCGCCGGAGGGTACAGAACTAACAGAAAGATTTATATTCTGATTATAGTCGCCCGAACAGAGGCAGGCCCTCGAGTTGGTAGGGCCAGTGCGGCCATTGTGTGACGGCCGCACCGGGTGACGGTACCCGCCTTGTGATGGTAGTGGGTCAACCTACCGGGGTACTGACAAATGCTCTGAGTGACACTCGTGCCTTGGCCAAAGGTACATGTTATACCATAAAACGCATTTATCCGAAAACAAATGTATTTTATTTTTTACAAACAATGCTACTAAAATACGTATTGACCGAAATGAGAGAATTTGTGCTTTACAAACTTTTCTTATAACTACATAAAAGTGTCAGTTGTTCGCATCCCGAACATAGCGTGTGCAACGTTTTTGTGTTTTGAAAAATATGAGATTAATATTGCCCAAAAATATCTCAGCACAGATTCAACAATAGCATAAAATGTATTGTTTTATATAAAGTGTCTGTGTTGACTGTCGGAGTCCATAAAAAGAGAGCAAATTTTAACGTGGTTTTTTAGTTTTATTTTCCGTCCGTTATAGGTACGTTATTTTCCGTTCCGGATAGTTTTCTATGTAACACTTGTTTTCGTAAAAAAAACTAAAAGAGATTTTAAGGTTTCATTATTAAATTTGTAACTAAAAAGGTTCACGCAGATTGAACACATTTTAGGTTTGATTTAACATTTCTAGTTAAGCGTATTTCGTATGTAAAACGTGAGTGACGAGTTTGAGCCACCCTACACTAAGTATCTTTAGTTTCCTGAGTATCTCTACTCTTTAATCCAAGTAATAAATAATGTTACCTAAATATGAATTAAATTAATTTCACCAAAATTTATTTTCATAATGCAGCTTAAATATTACTAAAAAACTATTTGGTTAGTAAGCATGTACAACAAGCAAATCTGAATCTGACAAGTGAATGTGTCACGTGACTTATTAGCCATAGACAAATTGTCTTTTGTACTTCCACGCCCGGCGGCAGCTTGTGTCCTCGCTGAAAAAATATTTATTTTCTAATATAAAGATATTTTATAATTTACCGATAATTACTTCAAAATGGACACAAGGAAGCTTACAGAAATTCTGCGTGGAACCATCGATGTGAATCAGAGGCAGGCGGCTGAAGAACAGCTTTCGCAGGTGAGTTATAAATTCGCATCCATCAACCACATGCTCGGGAATTTTATAATACGACCAAATCGCATAGATACGATCATGTTAAGCGGCTCCATTGTGGAAGGAGATTTTTCTATTTAGCCGTCCAATGACATGCCGCGCTGGTATGATAGGGGAGCACCATGTTTTAACTGCTCTCTTGGATTATTTGATTTTATTTGCTGAAATTTCTCGGCATGTGCCAGTACAGATCTATCTTTATCTGGTCAAGGTATTTCGACGCTGTCTAACTAAACGCGATAGGTATTATACGACAAGAAGTTCTAACCAAACTTGACCAGCTCATGTAAAGTCATTAGTTACTATAAATAGATCTCCTACAATTGAAGTTTTCGACAGTTTTTGTCCGCCGTATTGTATTAGATATATTAATGTATGAGGTTTTCTTGTGAAGGTAATTTGATGAAAGAGGGTAGATTGTGAAATCTGTGTCTATTGGTTCAAATAGTAAAAAAATGATTTCAGAACACTCCAGTCCATCCAGTTCGCATTTCGTTGTGGTGAACCTTCTATTTTCGCTAATTCAATCTTAGATTAGATATCTATTTCTTATTAGAATAATATAATAGTTATATTGCCTACAAAAAAAATAAGACTTGTCTCTGTGCTAGACTAAGAGACATAATATGCTTCAAAATCATGTTATCAGTTTTAACTACCAAGTTGACTATTGAAGTCATTCGTCAAAACAACAATGAACTTGAAGAAGTACTACATAATATTAAAGAGCAAACAGTACTATGAGATCGTAATTGAAACAAAGGATATCAAATCAAAGTTATATTGATGGTAATAAAAAAATGTGGAAAATAAATCGTATTACACCTTTTTTCTGAAATGCTGATAAACACAAAAACAACTTACATGCAAATCACTTTTGATGTTTCATGATAACTGTGATTTGTTATTTCTGCCAACTGATTAATAAACTGCAAAAATTG
Organism: Hoplodrina ambigua; assembly: GCA_949774945.1. Lineage (NCBI taxonomy): Eukaryota > Metazoa > Arthropoda > Insecta > Lepidoptera > Noctuidae > Hoplodrina > Hoplodrina ambigua. Next base: position 7,165,828 of record OX458963.1, read on the forward strand.
GGGAAAGATAGATTCTTGCAAGTGATAATTGAAATCGTCTTGCATGTGATAGAAAGCAGATGTCAATAATTTTCCTATAAGTCAAATAATAGAAAATTGTAGTACATTTGATCAAAGAGATTAGTATACATGCAGCTAACTCGTAACTGCTTTTAAACAAAGTTGTGCGTGTGATGATTGGTTAAGTCTTTTGCATAACGTTTTTGAATATAAGCCTTAAGCTAAGAGTTATTGTGCATATAGTAAAAATAATGGTAGTCTACCTAGTAGAATACAAGCATGAGTATTGATACCTGTATATCAAACTCTATATCTAATCGCTATTATTAGACTATTAATAGATCACCTATGGTGTTGCCCCACCATAGGTGATCTATTAATAGTCAACTGCAGTACCTACCGTAGGAATATGTGAGTTCACGATATCTAACAAGATAACCATTGTTCGCACATCAAGTCTTGTTGTTACATAAAATGGTGTACAATGAAGCATATTTTGTATTGTACTTAATCTAACAATGCGAGGTCTGCCTCACATTGTTAGATGATGCCTCTCTGAGGAGTGAGAGGATGTGCAATCTTAACTTTTATGTTTTCTTGTGGAAGATTTTATTTAGAGAGTCAAGCCATTACTGAAGGGAAATACTCTGTTATTCATACTTTTATAGTTTTTCTATTAGCCACCACATCACTTCAGATTTAGTGTATGGGTTAAATGTTTCTTATTATGTCTTATATTTTTTATTCTTCTAAAATATTTAGGAATGTAAAATATTTAAGGTTGTTTAATATTTAAAGAGATGAATATATAAGTTAATCTTTTATCCAGCCATAAACAGATCAAAATATTCAAAATAATAACATTTTTCAGATCCACAAAATCATCGGTTTCGCTCCATCATTGCTTCAAGTGGTTATGCTAAATGATGTTCCCATACCAGTGCGACAAGCAGGTGCTGTTTACCTGAAGAACCTTGTTACTTCTGGATGGCAAGACAGGGATGTTGAAGAGGGTGAGCCCATCCCTTTCACCATTCATGAACAGGACCGAGCTATGATCAGGGACATCATTGTTGATGCTGTTGTGCAGGCGCCAGATATTATAAGAGTGCAATTGTGTGTCTGTTTAAAAACCATTATCAAACATGACTTCCCAACACGTTGGACACAAATTGTGGATAAGATCCACATATACCTACAAAACCCTGAACCTAACAGCTGGATGGGTGCTCTTCTGTGTCTCTACCAGTTGATAAAGAACTATGAATACCATATTGCGGAGAAAAGAATACCGTTAATAGAAGCAATGAACCTGCTTCTTCCGATGATGTACAATTTGATAGTGAATCTCCAAGCTGATCAGTCTGCAGAATCTGTTCTGATTCAAAAACAAATATTGAAATGTTTTTATGGCCTCATCAAGGTAATAATCTAAATCTGACATGCTCTATAATAACTTGATTAGCAGGAAGTACACTGTACAACACTTTGTATCTTTGTTGCAGTACATTTTGCCCCTCGACCTGATAACAAAGGACATTTTTACGAAATGGATGGAGGTGCTGCGCAGAGTGATGGAAGCACCTGTGCCAGAAACCACTCTGCAAGTGGATCAAGATGAACGTATGGAGCTGCCATGGTGGAAGTGCAAGAAGTGGGCAGTGCATACCCTCTACAGACTGTTTGAGCGGTAAGTTTGACATAAGTCTGTTTAAGGATTTTTACACAGCAAATAATAATTTGATAGTTTTCCATAGCTGGTTAATAGTTTCCTTTGCAGAATGTAATTTTTTTGATTCTATGAAGCTGACTTAAACACAAACAGTGCACTGAAGCCTCGAAAACAGATAAACAAAGATTTAGTGCACATTTGTCTTAGTAATTCATATTCTTAATGTTTACATTTTACTGTAGTCACAGAAGTAAATATTTTTGAAATAAGGTAATATCATTTTAATAAGTTTAGTAATATGTCATCATTATATCAAATGATTTCACAAAATACCTATTCAATCCAATTTAGAAGTCTGTTAAATGTGCGTTTTCTTATAATTCTCAAGATAAATAGGTGGGATATTCTTCTTTATTTTGTTGTTTCAATGTAATATCTTATATCAATAACAGTATTCTATTGATTCACATTATTAAATTGTGATTGAAATTTGTTTCATAAAAAGTAAGGTTAGAATTATGTAGGTACATTCTATTACCTTGCTAATTGATTTGTAAATGGCACTAAAGTTGCGACTAATCAATCCATTCATGGTAGAATTATTAGAAATGTCTTTTTCTATCCGATTGGATTGATATATAATGGTATAGTTACTTTGACCGACTGATAACAGGGACAATAAATTGCAGTGCTAATAAGGATGTACATGTTGAGGATCTGCAATAGTTAGGCTCACGTACGTTCGCAATTGCACCACTAAAGTCAATTACGATGTCTGCATCGACAATGTTTATTTTATACTAGCGACTCGCCCCATCTTTGCACGGTTGCAATGTAGATACATAAACCTTCCTCTTCAATCACTATCTATTGATGAAACATACCCTTGTGAAATAGTTGATATTATAGGGATGCTTTTATTTTACAAAAAGAATTAAGGGTTCTTGCAAAATAATCAAAAACCCACGAAATTGTCTACGAAATTTGATACAATGGTCAGCTTTACAGTTGAATTGCTTGGATTTGTGAGAAATACCTTAGGTTTCTTTGGGCACTACAACTAATATAGGGCCGCACCAAAAATTAAATCGCGGACGTCGTAGCGGGCAAACGCTTGTTATTATTTTAAATGTAGACTAAACAATAAGGCGGATACACTAAACGTCACATAATACTATACCGATAGTCGAGGAGTGGTTGGCTTAATTAAGATACAGCTGTTTATTTTACTAATTAACTTTGTCGGTCGCAAATTAACATACATAGTATTTCACATAGCAACTGTTATGTCCTTAACCTTCGAAAACAGATGATTTATGTATGGTGCTACATTTTGTCAATGTTGACAATAAATCGTAATGTTGGAGGCGTTGGTGCAATCTTTATTAATTGTAATTAAAGTAGCTCATTATACAAGTCATAATTCTTTTAATTAGATAATTTTAAGAATCATTATTGTAAAGTCACGAGGGGGCTCTAAATATTTTATCATTTTTCTTTCTTACTTTTTTAAATTTGGTAGTTGTAAAATTTGATTTTCAGTTGCATTGAAATCAGTATTATTAAATATATTTTTATGTTATAGTTATATAATATTAAATTGTAAAATTAGTTGATTCAATCATAAGTTGATATTGCCATAGAAAATCAATAGGGAAATTTCCCCTTATGATAGCTCATAAAAAGTATGTCAATTGATTGATGGTGTTAACTACCAAATTATCGATTATACGCTGTCAACAGGTACGGCAGTCCAGTGAACGCTCGCGAAGAATATGTGCAGTTTGCTGAATGGTACCTGACTACCTTCACGGGCGGAATCTTGGAGGTCCTCCTGAGCATACTGGACCAGTACAGGAACAAGGTTTACATCTCCCCAAGGGTTCTTCAGCAGACCATCAGCTACATTGATCAATGGTATGATCATTTATTATTTTCTTGTTTAAGGGCTTTAAAAGTTAGGGTTAACTTCTACACACATGCTGGGATAGGCGGTAGGTGTAAATAACATCATTAGTTTTAAAACTGTGAATTAATTGTTCAAGCAAATATTGTGGTTTTTGGTATTTTGGTTATTGTCGAATTTCAAATGGTTTGTCGCTATTCTTCTCTGGCTTTACTGAACAAGAGATGAGTAACACTATCATTTTTACCAAACTTAATTTGAATAGCATTCGAAAACAATTTTTGAATAGTAGGGAGTAGTAGCAAATAGTTATGGTACATGTTTGTCGTTTGTTTCCCAGCGTGAGCCATGCTCACTCGTGGAAACTCCTGAAGCCTCACATGTTCGCCATAATACAAGATGTGCTGTTTCCACTGATGTCGTATTCCGAAACTGATGAAGAACTGTGGGATTCTGATCCCCACGAATATATACGAATTAAATTCGGTAGGTAAAAACCTTATAAAACACATTTTGTATTAAAACTCATACTAACATATTCACCAGGATCCGATTTTGCTTGCTTACAGTCTGCCAACTCCAGTTGGATTACCATCGTAATGTTGCTTTAGATTTATTCAAATATTTCTTTTGTAAGATATTATATATATACATATGGCTTAAGAGTCCTTGACTGTCACACCTACGTAACAGTATAAAAGCTATAAGTTTCTCTATGCATTGTACCAAACACGGGTAATAACGTTTGCCTACTATAAAGTTCGGATCATCGTGGTTGTGGTAGGGAACTAGTAGTAAAGCTGTGAAAAAATCTACCTAAAAACGTCATAATATAAATATAATGCACTTTTATTCGAAATTATAATAGAAATCACGTCGTCCATTGCCAGTTACTATGTATAGAGGTAACCACCTGCCAGACACCCATAAACTTTGAAAAAATATAATGTAAATGTATGCAACTTACATCCCTACGAAAGCCACGATGATCTAAACTTCATAGTACCCAATGTTGTTACCATGTTGTTACTCCTGTTGGGGATGTTGCGCAAGGAAGCTTTTAGCTTTTGTACTATGTATTACGTTAGTCTGGCGGTAATGGGTTCTCGCTCTTATATACTATATATGTGTAACTGTTTATCGAAACCTGTTGTTTATTTAGTTCAACACAGACAGAACCAAATCTTGCTACAATCCATCAATCTACCTCGAATACTCATATAACGTATTGTGTTAATCAATCAATGTGCCATGAGCAATGATTGACACTATCCCTTACGACTAACCATTGTAGCAAGAGGGCCATTAGGAAAAACAACTGAAAAGCAGCCCCCGAATTTAGAACGAGAAAGTCTTTGCATGCAACTTTTCTATTTAGACCGCTATTTTCAGATTCGACCAGTTAGATAAGCGCCTTTAAACATAAAAAAACAAATAGGCTCTTTAGCTTTATAATATTAGCATAGTTTTGTGCGGTGGATTTTGCTACAATTCTGTATTCGAGGGTTGTCTTGACAATATGTTGTTTTTTGTTAATTATTGTTTTAGTTAAATCATAATTATATAAAAAGCTGCTGTTAGAATATTCATATATATTCATTTATTAGACTATCACTTATTAAATAATATATTAAAATCGAGTATTCTGCGGGCTATCTGGCCGAATAACCGAATATTAGGCAAAAGTTTTCGGCCGTCGCATGGGTGGAAAGCTTGCAATGACGTTATTGCTTCTAGCTCCATTGTTCACGTGTATTCACCTCCTTCTTTTGCCACGCGTTCACTTGCTACCGTGCTGCGTATTGACAAGTTTAGTTTGTTCAAATCTCGATATTGACTCTCTACGTTTTGGGTTCTTAAACATTTGAATTGTGTAAGGCCTAACTTAATAGTCTACTTGAATAGTCTATTAGGGCCTCTAAAAAGAAATCGCCTTTATGGACACTCTTTTAAGGTCGATAAAAATGACACGAAAAATATCTTGTGTATATAATGCGCAACAAAATTCGGAAAGGAGGTGACATCAGGAACGATAAATCATTTATCATTAGCAAAATAAACGCAGTAACGAACATCATAAGTGAAAACGCTCTGTAAAGGCCAAGAAAGTCTTCTCTGAAGCTGGGATTCACTACGACACGAAATAGAGTAAACTACTACCTAAAAATGCAGAATTATTGTCTATCTGCACCATAATCTGTCTAAATTTTAATTTCAAAAGATATTTTTTTTTTTAGATTTATGTAATTTTTTCTAATACACAAGGTAATTAAGTAAAACGTGTAATAAAATTAATCAATATTTACATTTTACCAGTTATATACATCAAACCATCTTGATTAAGTTTTCGGTATTCGGCCAGATAGTACCTAAACATTCGATATTCGGCCTATTATTGGATAAAAATGGCTGAGTAGGTCGAATACCGAATAATAGCTGAATATTCGTTGCAATTCTTATCATTTATTGATTTATAATTGTGTTTTTTAGACATATTCGAAGACTTTGTATCGCCGGTCACAGCTGCGCAGACGCTCCTTTTGTCGTGTTGCAAAAAGCGTAAGGACATGTTAGAACGCACCATGCACCTATGCATGCAAGTGCTAACGAGCCAGAACGGCGAGTACGGACCGAGGCAGCGCGACGGTGCCCTGCACATGGTCGGCACACTTAACGACATTCTCATCAAAAAGAAGTTCTATAAAGAAGAGATTGACTCTCTGCTCAGCCAATACGTATTCCCTGAGTTCCAAAGTCCCCTCGGATACATGCGCGCCCGAGCTTGCTGGGTGCTTCACTCGTTCGCCAGTGTCCGCTTCAAGAACGACCAACTTCTTCTCGAAGCTGTCCGATTGACAGTTACTGCGCTCCTCAACGACGCAGAATTACCCGTAAAAGTAGAAGCAGCCATTGCCATACAGATGCTATTATCCTCACAAGAAAAAGTACACAAATACTTAGAGCCACAAGTGAAGGCCGTCACATCGGAACTGCTCAAAGTGATTCGGGAGACCGAGAATGATAATATAGCGAATGTACTGCAGAAGATTGTACCGTTGTACACTGAGCAGCTGATGCATATGGCGTTTGAGATCACGGACCATCTCGCAACTACTTTCAGTAAAGTAATTGAGACAGACTCTGGTACTGACGAAAAAGCTATAACAGCAATGGGTTTGCTCAACACCATGGAGACAGTACTCAATGTTATGGAGGATAACCCGGAGATTATGGCTCAGCTAGAGAAGACAGTGCTGCGCGTCGTCGGGCACATACTGCATCACAATATCATTGGTAAGTGTAATAATTCAATTAGCTTCAGTATCAATTTATCAATGTAAGCGACGTCAAGAGTCGATCAGTTAGACAGAAAGTTGAAGTTGCTTGTGCCAAAACTATGGAGAAGAACGAGTAGGGATTGCGTAAACTACTTGCTACACAGCTTTTGTTTTCTAGGGTTTAGTCAATATTCGATTATGAGACATTGTTTTTCTTGTATTCGAAATATTTTATTACTCGAATATTTTAATGCAAGCCCTAATCGTAAACAAACATTTTCAGATTAAGCACTGATTTAAAATACATGTATTACCTTACTGAAATGTAACATGAAAATCAATCATTGTCACTTATTCAGGCATCGCAAGTAGGTTTATCTCAAAGAATGCATAAGTAAACTGATTTCAAGTTCTTAATACATTATACTGCGACCTTAACTTTTACATACATAATGTTAAATCCACAAGGATTCAGGTACAAGGCTCAAATGCTTGTTTTACATTTTCTATTTTTATACTACAAAAATAAGTAAAGCAGTTTAAACATGTTTAAAGTAAACCTAGAATTATGAGTATTTAAGTTAAACTTGCTGCAAGCAAGCATGATGCAATTCTGGCATAATCATTAATAATGTAACAAACTAGCAATATCTTGCGGTTTCACCTGCGTCTTTGATTACAATTCCGCTCCTTAAGACGCAATTTTTTTTTGAAACGGGCCAGCTGCTGTTCCTATGATTAGCGCTTTCAAACAAACAAATTCTCCAGCTTTTAGTATTAGTATACATATGATGGCGTCTGCGAACTGTAACAGCGCCAGCGGTTTTGCGCACTTTAGTTGCAAAGTAGCAGACAGCCAAAGTTACGGTCGGATTTATAGCTTTTAGAGCTTCAAGTACCAAATAGGGAGAAACAAAATACACAAGTTTTCGGCAACATTTTGATACGAGAGACAATGTTACATAACAATGAATAAGTGCTTTTATTTCAGCTAAATAACGCCTTAATACTTCCACAGAATACTACGAGGAGGCGATGACACTGCTCTGCAATTTGACCTCCAAAACCATATCTGAGGATATGTGGAAGGTTCTAGAAATGCTGTACCAAATCTTTGAAAAGGAAGGCTTTGATTACTTCACGGATATGATGCCTGTCCTACACAACTATATTACGGTGGATACCAATGCGTTCCTGTCCAATGAGAACCATATCCTCGCCATGTTCAACATGGCTAAAGCTGTGAGTAAATTGCATGTTTTTAATATTTACTAGCTATCCACCCCGGCTTCGTACGGGTGCAATTTACTAAACGTCACAATTATATTATTGGGATTTTCATACAATAATACCATCCAGATTTCTTGGTGGATTGTCCAAGAAAAACCTTATATAACCAAAACAACAACAAAAAAAAAAACTAAATTGGTCGAGCTGTTGATAATGTTTCATATTTGCAGCAAATTCTTCTTATTTATTTAAACCAGCTAGATTTTGCGGTTCTACGAACAGAGATTCCCTAAGGAATCCTGCATTTTTTTGAGAAAGAGTTTTCGATGACACTCGGGAATAGAATATCTCTCCATTACTCGAAGTTTTTTTTGTAATCTAAACTTAGCAAATACCAAAAAGATTGCCTTTTGAAAATATAGGTACAAAAACAAAACACACATACAAACAAACTTTACTTATTTATTAAACACTAACTTCTACTCGCGACTATGACTATATAGAATTCGAGCAGAACGTAATAAGCCTGTGTCACTTGCCAATTACTTTTTATCAGTAAACGATTCTTTGTAATCAGATCAGTACTGCTAGACATTATCTCTTACAAACAAACAGCAACAACATTTTACCTCTTCGTAAATAACAGTTAAGAAGTAAAAAGTAATGTAGATAGGTGTCATTTCAGAGACCATTTTAATTAATCATAAACTCAACTATTTGATTTAGCATGACTGTATTTGAAAGGAAAGTGTTCCTGCGACTTTTCCAAACACGCGTGCGCGCCTTGCCGATAGCGCCAAAACGATTGCGATTTTTTATTACTTACTTGTATGCGCGTCTGATAACATTTGATCCTACTTTAATATTGTGTAACACTTTTATAATAGAAGAAGTTATAATGTGATTACATCGTTGGATAAACGATCTCCACATATTATTATAGTCCAGTAATGAGCTTCCCCGGAATTTGAATCGCCACGTAAGATTCGCCAAATAAATAAAAATACTTCTCTCTGTACAAATTTTCCGAAGTAACAGTCTGTCTTATTGAAATTACTTTATGTAAGTTTATAAGACTAACTTTTATAAAAGTAGAATAGGATAATTGCTTGCGTTTATTTCTATTCCTCTCGTTAACATAAGACGGCCTGAAATACACGAGTTGTTAGAAATGTCACACATTTGCGAAGTGCGAATGTTTTGTGTTAATGAACTCGGTGTCTAATTTTATTGGAACGCGGCCAAGCCATGCGCTACCATAATTATCAGGATGTATGCTTTCCGGTGTTATCAATAAAGTGCATAATTAGTTGACACAAGTATCTAAACTCAGCCCGAGTCTGTTAACGCAAATTATTCACTTCGTAGTTAAGATAAAGTGCAAGATTCCTTGATTATGTTGCTAGATTTATGCGGACAGGCCCGCATTTCTTAGCTGTTTTATTGTGAGACAAATATGATGTTTATAGACGGCATGTAAATGCTACAGAAGTGGTTTCCTCGATGCGAGGAATAAAGATCAAAGTATGATATTATTAACATACGGATATTGGCGTCAGTCCGTTACAATCGTTTGGACATATCATGTTTACTTGTAATTGGCCATAATCTTTTTATCTATGTCTTGTTGCTGTAAGTTTTCGAATAAAATAAACAACTTTGTGTTTGTGTCATGTTGTGCTTTGACCAGTGCATAAAAACATGCCTTTCAGAGCAACATAAAACTCAGAAAATATAAAACCCCTTTTAAATGTGTTTCTATTATACAAACCAACATTTTTAGCGTTTGAATAATACATTAGATGCATTCAGCCTACATATCGGTCGGACTGTAAATATTTAACTGCATCGATCTTGTTTATATTACGACCCCTCAAGCCTTGACCTTAGTATAATAACTGGTGTGTATACGTTCTCGTTTATACACGGAACTAGACACGCCACGCTTGTCTTACAATAACTGATGTAACCTAGTTTAAACTATCTATTTGTTCGTAAACTTGCTGACAATTTCAAAAGTATCAAAACCAGCTAGAATAATTTATGACATTATTTAACCATGACCATGATTGGTCTCAATAAATCTGTATTAACATTCTATGAAGTCGTAGGAAGCGTTTATAGTCAGGCTTTCAATGTTATAACCGCTTGGACTGTATTCGTAAAGAGCTGTGCGCATATCAATAAATTTGAATAACATGAAACTCAAAAGACTACCTACTGTTTCTTTGTTTCTGGAAATTAGAATACGAAGTGTTTTTTACATAAAAATATCGTAATATTTTTATTAGGGCTGGAGTTGAGATGACAGTATATTTTTTTCTTTGTCATTGTTGTGCGCGATTCCTTCGTACCATAGCACCTTTGGTACCGCTGAGAAAACAAGCGTGATTCGGAGCAGTTAGAGACGACGACTAATTAAAGAAACATTAGCTTGATGCAAGAGTCATGAATTCATAATGCGAACTAAAATTGAAATTGACGATGTGCCATGCAATACCATTGCTAGATGAATATGGACTAACTGCTAGCGAAACTAAAATGTTGCAGAACAGTTTCAACGAAATAATATATTTTACGAACCTAAATTAAAATATTATAACTTAAAAAATGATAAAGTAAAGATCGTAAAATTAATGAATATTACTAACCCCGCGTATTCACTTTGGGTAAAAAAACACATTTATAAAAAAGCTCAAACTATGAACAAGACTTGAAGTTGGTATATTTATTTGTTATTACATAGTACAATCACAAACTATAAAAAAATACATTAGTCTACAAAGAATATTGATTTTTTAAACCTTTAGTCACATTTGTCATCAATTCATCTTATTTTGTAGGTTGGTATCTACCAGCCCACACATACAAACTAATGACATGACAGTGTGACTACGGCTTCAGAAGCCAATATTATTTGTATACCAGCGGAACATCATGACGTTTCCAACGATACCTCATTCGTTATTATACGAAGGTTGGTTTAGGAGATGCATTGATAATGCAGACATTTATGCACACATAGATGGACATACATACATATACTGCTAAAATCATAACTCTCCTTTTGGCATTGCGCTAGTCAGGTTAAAATAACACAAAATTAATACAAATCCCTTGCTTGCCACCAGGTGTTAAACTCCGACGCTGAAGACGAATCGGAGATATATGCGGCGAAGCTGCTGGAAGTTATGGTTCTGCAGTGTTCAGGCAAGATCGACCACTGCCTGCCTTCCTTCGTCGAGCTGATACTCAATAGGCTTACAAGGAAGGTTAAGACTTCCGAGCTTAGGACTATGCTACTGCAGGTGAGATTGTTCACTGTACCTAAAGAAGCTTACACTATACTTAAAACGTATAAACTTTTTCAAAGGAACTGAAAGTGGTTGGTTGATGAAACAATGTTACTCAACATTTCTTTTCATATGAATGGGGACCATGGTTACAGTACAAATTTTTTTTCCACATCTATTAATAATATAAATTTTCGTCTGAATTTACAGGTTCTAATAGCAATCCTCTACTGCAACCCGCACTTGCTGTTCACGATCCTGGACAAGCTACAGGAGTCAGTGCCAAACGCGTCCATCACACAGCACTTCATCAAGCAGTGGATACATGACACCGACTGCTTCATGGGGTACGACGAATAATCCTTGAATTGCTCTGATATTTTCATTAAGCCAAACTGGGTGTAGTTTCTTAATGTTTCTAAATAGATATTTAATTAATGGTTTTCATTAGCCTAGAATTGATAAGTTTATGTGAAATTGCCAACCATAACCAGAAAGCGTAGAAACTGAAGCTCTTCTTCTGTAGAAGGGATAAACATTGCCTTGCAGCTGCAATGGGTCGGGATTATATTGTTACAGACAGCAAATATAATATGTAATAAATACTATATTCTGCAATATGTCAAATTCCAGACTGCACGATAGAAAACTATGCGTTCTCGGTATTTGCACGCTTTTGGAGATGGGCCCACAAAGGCCTAACCTCGAAGAGATTGTGCAAAAGCTCTTGCCTTCATGCTTGGTGCTGTTCGACGGGCTGAAGCGCGCCTACGAGGCTAGGGCCGAGGCTGATGAGGAGACTTCATCTGAAGATGACGATGACGACGATGATGAAGGTACGTTTTTGTTTTTTTTACGGTTGGTTTGATACGCATAGGTAACTGCTTTTGATGTATCTTTTAACACCACGTATTTTTCTTATTTATTTTACCATTACAAGTATTTAAATGAAAAATAATTTCAGAAGTTCTGTCAAGCGACGAAGATGATTTAGAAGAAATGAACAATGAATACCTTGAAAGTTTAGCCCGGATGGCTGTCAAGAATAGCGCACAACAAGGTGTCAATGTCACAGCCAAAATCGAAGACTATGAAGAGAGTGACGATGTGAGTCCTCTAGTTAGTATAACTTTGCTTTTAGCCCTTTATGTGTTTTGGCGTCAAGATATGTCGGGCGTAGGAGCAGCCGGGCGACGAAACCATGCTGACACGCGAGAATAGCAGCATGTTAGCGTAAGTCATACTTATCAATATTAGGCATCAAAGTGCTGCTGGTGAGATGACGGCAAACAGAGAGATTTGACTGTGACCAGAGATCAAAGATAAAATTGTGAGTACCATGTGTCAGATCTACCTATCAATTAATAACTCAAATTGGTGACTTTTTTAATAAGTGCAAGTTACTAGACCAGATGTTTAAAGAGAATAGACTTGTTTGGACTATAACACCGTGTCATCGTCAATCATTTATGAGAGTCAAAGCATAGGCTGGTTCAAAGCAGTGACTAATAAATAAACACAACAATGGTCCCAATCAATAAATTTTGTTTGAATTAGTGAATGTTCATGTTCCCAACATTCAACCGCACACAAGAGTTAGCAAGCTGACATATAATTGAAATTGGTTGACGTTTTTTTTAAACTAGTGTCTTAATTTAAATAAAAATTACAGTTCATTTTAGACATTCTTTATTTAAAACTATCAGTGCCTGAAAACAATATAAAATAATAAACCGATGGTCCATGATCTCATATTTTGGATGTGTGGTCTGTAAACTTGCAATAATTAAATTGTGAATGTCCCTAACATGCTTACCGCTACTGACAACTAGTCTATAGACTAACTATGGGTGAGGGGGTGGCGGGTTTAGATTAATGTTACGCCGATTAACTGATACCAATTTTTGGCCATCAATTGAACGAATTTTTATAGTCCCAGTCTGAGTTCTTGACCATTTTATAAAAATATTGGGTTTTGCACATTAGCCAAGTCTCTAGTGGCTTGATATATAATAGTAAAGGTGAAGCATTAGCTGTTAATTCTGTCAGAAACATTAATTGAGTGTCCCGTAACAGAAAACCCCAAAGACCTCAAACTCAGATGTATTCGAGCAGAATCGACCATGGCAGAGTTATGTAAGAGTTTTATATATAAAATGCTTGTACCTGCTTTGTTTAGACAAAGTAATGTTATATTTTTATTAAGTATTTACACTATGTGCCTATCTATTTAGTATTTACACCATATTATTAAATCATACCTGTTAAACTAAAGGTAATGTAATGGTACAATGGTACAAGCTAGCGTAGGGGTAATGTTATGTAAGTAAACAGATATATAAGCATTTCCAGAACATTATGTATCATTAAAAGTTGGATTTGTTAAGGGTCTTGTTAGTAATCAATTTGTTATAAAGTAACAAATATTAGTTCATTTAAATATATTATATTCAAGTTTGAATCACGGCCAAATAATTCATTCCATGTAATCATGTAGCTTAGTGATAGGTTAATGTTAGATGTCATACGTTCTGTTGTCAGGATGAAGACGATTTCGACGCTGAAGATACAGCGATAGAATGCTACACTACTCCTCTCGATGAAAAGGATTGCATCGTTGATGAGTACATCAAATTCAAGAGCACACTGCATGGTATGTATCAACATTACTGGTTCATATTTTTCTAAAGCCTCGTTTTCCTAGTCTTGGTGAAAGAATACATTTGTTTAAATGTCACTCTTGTACTGTTTCTTCAACAGAAACGATTTCTATGCAAATATCGTTCTTGAACAGTTAAAACAACTGCGTTTATTGATAGTATTTTTACAAAAAATATTTATTTTCTGAATTGGGGGTCAATTAAATCATTAGAAAAACTGGTAATATTTTGACCAACTGCAGAATAGACTGAAAACGAATATGGCTTAAGTATTTTCAGTACTTAGTGAAAAAAATGTCAATGGGTAATGCATCGGTGATTACTTACAGCTCTGGCGACGAGCGAACCGGCGCTGTACCACGCACTAACGAGTGGACTAACTGAAGTGCAGCAGAAACAGTTGAACGCTGTGTTCGTGCTTGCCGACCAACGCAAGGCGCAACAGGACAGCAAGCGCATTGAACAAAGTGGAGGTATGTAACTAGTCCTCGCATACAGTGAAAAAAGTAACGGGTACAGTCTGATGCAAACTTTATAGCGACTCTGAACACGAGGCGAGTAGCTGTGTAGTATGGGAACCGTACACCAAGTGGTTAATGTTTTTTCAGAACAACCATAAATTTTGATGTTAATTGTAATAGACCACCAAACCTTAGAAATTCCGGAATTTTACAGAAACTTGTTCATCAATTTTTGTTTCCCATTACTTGAATCATGTCTCCGAAATAAATATGTTACATCGCACATACTAAATTATCTCAAAAAGTCTTTTCCACAATAGCCAATTGATCGAGTAAGTTTACATCAAAAAACGAGTTAGTTAGTTTACTGTAATAGTTGGGTGAGCGATTGCGGGTTCGCTATGTTCGCTATTCGCGAGTACGCACGGAACAAATATTTGTATGTTCTACAGATGGTTGTTCCGGATCTGGCTGCTTGTGTATGATAGTTTATAATGAAACGCACCCATGATATAGGAGAAATTAGTAATGTGGAGCAACTGTTATTTTAAACATAAACTTTTCATTTTCTTTTCAGGCTACATGTTCACCGTACCAGCGCAAGTGCCGACCAAATTCAAGTTCGGATCGTAAATCTTCTGTATTGCAATTTTCGTCAACATTTATCACACTTGTCGAATATATCCTCCGATTTGACGTTAACTTACGTTATATTACATCCAAATAGGCTCTAAATTGTTCGTTATACGTTTTAGCATAGAAGTTAAGCATTACAAAACAGCTTGGCAATGAAACACCGTTGTCTAAATTAAAATTATATTTAGGTAACGTTCGTAGGCGGTTAGCCACAGCTTAAATTCCCAGTGAGGCTTTAGGCTAAATGTTAAAAGGCTACAACGCCATTATATGTATAGCCTGCGACCAGATCAAAAGGAGCATATATTGCAAGTGTGCCTGTCCTCGAAAGCACATGAAATTCACTGAATGTGACAGGTTCTAGCAAATGTGTTGAATAGTTACTGAGTGTATGTAAGTGAAATAGGATTGCAGTCAATTTAGATGACCTGAAAGTTAATTATCACATTGTAAATATTCAATATATTTGAATACCTGCTGATATTGTACTTCATATATTGTTAAATATTTTTTCGATAATTTATTGGACAAAAATATCAGTACAGTAATTTATACATCTAATGCACAAAAGTTTCACCATCTGACGCCAAGTAGGCGAAGCTTTAAGAAATATCTTTAATTGCAATGATTAATTGTTATTATTTTGTAGCTGTTTTTGTTTCTACAGGTAATATATATCCAATCATTCGGGTACGTATAAAATAGTTGAAAAAGCTAGCGAATAAAACCGTTTAAAAATACAATTGGATTTCGGTTATGACAAAATAATGATTATTATACATAATCAACATTATACATAACCTCGGTTAAGGCCAGTCCCATTATAAAAAGGCTTTATTAATTATTGTTGGTTTCATTAATTACGTTTGCACTGCAACTCGTGTGTCATTTAATGAGTTATAGTGCTTGTAAAATTATATGAAAGTTTAACAACGGTACGTATTATTTTTTTTTAAATAAAACACTATTATTTACGACGATATTAAATTATTGTATGAAGTAACAATATCAGTTTTTTTCCTGAAAGGTGGAAGGGTCAATCTGACATGTAGGGTTGTAGGCGTTTCAGTTGACGATCGATGTTTACTGAGCTACAGTACAGTTATCCATTATGATTAAATTGGGAACTGTATATATCCCGGACTTATTGACATTTTAACAATATCTGGTTGTAATTAGTTGGATTCCGTATCTAAATGGCCGCTAAATACAAGTCAGGTCAATTTAGCGGATTATATATAATTGTAGTTTATATGTATATACGTAAAGCATGACTACTTCAGAATATTATAGGTGTTGTGTTCCCGTACTTTTGATCTTCCATGCTTGTCATTAAAATAGGACAAGTTACCTCATGAAAATCTTCCATACAATATTTAGCTAATAGAATGTACTGACCCCTTTCAGGTTACATTAGCATTTATTCGAAATCTTTTTATAGTAAAAAAAAACATAAAGTTTAAAAATAATTGTAATATAATACTGTCAATCTTATACTGAATATCCAAAGTTAAGTTCAGTCGTGATTAAGTAAATGAATGACGATCTGAGCCGTAAATAAATGATAATTTTATTTTATTTATTGGGAATTTATGACAAGTTACCGATAATTTGGGGCAACTATTAATGAATTGTATATCATGCTGGTGTACGCAACTGTCTTCTGTCACATTCACTAAAAACATAAAAGCCGTGCACTATTAATAAAGTTGTATTTAATATTACTCTAAAATCAGTAAGATAAAATAGTTACGGCAACAATTGGTCCTGTTGTAGTTTAGATAATGATTTATTTTATTGCGTATACTGTCTGACCTGTGCCCACTTCGTTGGGCGGTAAACATTTGACTTGTGATGAAATAATGAGTGTGGTTCGGTTAGTAGAGATAAACTACAGTAAAATGACGCGCCTTTCCACAATTCAAAAATATTGGTAATAGTATTAAAAAGACTTAAACGCATGTGTGCGTATTGAAATCTCGAAACAAAACCAAATCAGCAATTTGTTGCTTGACTAGCGGCTTCAAAAATTACTCTTTATTATTAGTATGGCGCTGCACTGACATTCTCTATGAAAATGACAGGTGCGTTGTCTTGCGCGAACTATTCAAAGCGGACCTGGTTGCCATACATTGTTTTGAATTATATACAACTGTTAAGGCAGCGCATGCAAATAACTTTGTTGTAAGAGCTATTTTTTTCCGCCTGGCTAGACAAAAATTGAGATAGTTTGGCTAATATACATGATATCTTTATAATTTATAGCATTCACGAATAAAGTAGCTTTCACCCAGTGAAACAATTTTTTAAATTCGTTCATTACTTCCGGAGATTACCCCCTACATACAAACTTACAAACAAATGTTAAGGATAAACTACACTAACTTGACGCGCCCTTCCACAATTCAAAACGTTTCAAAGTGTTTATAAAAGTATTGAAAAGATTCACAACACGTGCGTGGGTACTGAGACGGCTCCCGAAACAAAAACAAATCAGCGATTTGTTGCTAGACTAGCGGCGTCATTAATCACTCATTATTAACTAGTATGGCGCTGCACTGACTTACTCTATGAAAATGACAGGTGCGTTGTCTTGCGCGGTCGGCTATTTATGGTTAGTTGACAAACAAATCTGCCTGCTACTGAAGACGATTACTTACAACTACATACAAACTGTACTACTACATACGGATGTGATTACACACTTTGAAATAGTAATATGGAGGGGCGCGTCATGTTATAATAGTTTATCTATAATATTAGTATAGTTTACTTACAACATAGTAGCTATAGGACCAGTTATTGCTGTGTTCTTGACCCCAGCAGTAGCAATTTACCCCGTGTTACGGTGCTTGTTAAAATTTTGCAGAAATAAATAAAATAAATAATAATAAAAGTGCAGGTCATTTAATAACGAACTGTTTTAGAGTAAACCTAGATATACTCTACCTCCAAGAATATCAAAACGATGTATGTTAATAATTCAAAGACTTGGCCGGTAAGAGGATGCTGCAACAATTTTGGTTAAATTTGTCCATAACATCACGCCTGTAATCCCCGAAGGGTTAGGCAGAGGTATACCCATTAGTACACCCGCATTTCGCCCGTTATGTTTAAGTCCCATGTAATAGGGAGTGAACCCATTGCCATCAACTGGGCAGAAATCCGGACTCTGAGACTACTACTGAGAAATTTCCTGATGGAAAAACCTAATAACACTTATACTTGTGTTATGATAATATCTATGTGTATTGTGTAGGTATGTAATTTTGAAGTTCTATCGTGGTAGAATACATTATTAGATCTAAATTGTCAAGCTTTGAACAAAAACGTTTTAATGTTACAACGTTTTCTTACTGGCGCCATATTTTTGTTTTTCGCACTAAGTATAAAATACAGATTATTATAATGTTTTGTGCATATAGGATATGCATTAATTAATCTGACAGTTATCGTTCAATCTTAATTGTATTAAGTTTAAAAAATTTATTATGTAGTTGATTAAAATTTTGTTATTTCTGTTTGCAATTAGCTGTAAAATACATAGGCATGGTATATTTTATTTTAAATAGAACGTTTGTGAAAAGCGGTTCCACACATCACATAGCGGGTAATCTTGCTCTGAACAGGTTATTGCATTCGACAGGGTATATATGGCATCGTCTTGTGTCGGAACAGAATCATGTTTATGCAGTTAGTTGCCTGGGGCTTGCTTCACAACCTCTAAAGAGACACTATTTATTAGGTGTATTGAACAATGGATATCTGTCAAGTAATTTAATCGAAACTTATTAGAAGGTGAAACAGGCCCTTAACGCTAATAAAATATTGTACTCATTGGTTAGACATGCATGCTTATATTATTATTATAATTACCGGTAAATATTGATTCAATTATATTGTACCAAAAGGTTTTTACTGTTGAAAAGTATAATAAGAAAAAATACTTTTTTTTTTACCAAATGTTATTGGTGTAAATGATATCACAGTTTGTTACCTTTTGAATTTATTTAAATATTTGGAAAGGCTAATTTTGTTTGTTAATTTAATGAGGCATAATGATGAGTAAACACTAGTAAATGAGGTAAGAGTTATGTTACTGAAATCTCTTGGGTAGAGGTGCGATAAGACTGTTTCGACGATACTTGTTACATAGCTGATTGAATATTGCAAAATTAAATCAATGGCTGATTGCCGCATAAAACACCTAGGCGACCTCACCTGCGTCTGTATCAGGCCTGAAGTCGTCTATCATAGTGGTGTGGTCTAATAATGTGATTGGTTAGAGATTAGGAAGTAAGGCAGTGGAAGACTACAGATGTGGGCCAAGCTCGTATATTTTTTATTAAAAGCTTTTATTCAACTCGACTTGTTATAAATTAACCTTGAGTCGAAATTGGCAAAGTCTGCAGATCTAACACAT
The DNA here is from genome assembly GCA_949774945.1 of Hoplodrina ambigua. NCBI lineage: Eukaryota > Metazoa > Arthropoda > Insecta > Lepidoptera > Noctuidae > Hoplodrina > Hoplodrina ambigua. The sequence continues at coordinate 7,185,387 of OX458963.1, forward strand.
TTTTTATTTATTTTCTTTTCTTTTCTTTTGTTTTCACATCTAGATACATGCTTGTATGGTTTTTGAATATGCCTAATAAAAATAATGTACGATCTCATAAACAACATATATATACTCGTCTCATGTAATAAAAAAAGTCTAGAAATTAAATAACTAATTCCTATGGAGTTACAATAGTAACGTGTATTACAATGATTGATTTATCCTGAACACAACGAGGTGTATGGTGAATTTGTTTTCCATAAAATGTGTCTATTGTTATTGTATGTGTAACTTTCGCAATTATGAAAGAAAAGTACGTATAATGTAGATTTACACATATATTTGACGGTGATTAATTTGTTCTTAATGGTCGATTATAACACCTATCGGCAAAACATGTTACGTGAATATTATGTATAATAAGCGTTACTATACCGCATGATGTCTAATAAACGTATAGTTAATTAATAACTGTCATCACTGGATTGTCTGTGTGATTTGTATTACTATTATTCTATATCGCAGCTTAGATGTATACACGATTATAAATAATCTGTATTTTCTAAAAATTCGTCTTTTATTTCTTATAACCTGCCCCAATCAATCACCAAAGGTATATAAAGAAGAGCGCACTGAGCGCGGGAGCGGAGCGACGCATCTTGATATTTTGTTAAAATATTGGTAATGGGTGAGGCTAAGATTGACACAACCGAGCATGTCAAGGCATTTACTTTTCGATGGGTACTAAAAATTGCTAAGGCTCAATATACACTTGCTAGGTCTGAAGCTTGAGTCTTACTTACCATTACCATCAGCATCACTTCGTAAGACCACGCTTAGCTACATGCAAAGTTATTATTTTTGCTAATAATCGATCTGGAATGCACTCAGAAGACGATCCCGGCTGCTGCATCAGTACTCGGAGAAGATCCTCGTCATCATTAATTAGTCATAGAAGACTTTATTCTACTTTTCTATACTAATTTTTTAGAGAGGAAATATTTGATTGTTCAATTTGTTTGCATTGAATGAAGTCGCGGGGAGAGTGCTAGTTTTCGAAAAGCGTTTTGTTTTTTATTTGAAACTCTTCTGTCCGAGACTTCGTCCGCGCAAATGTCGATTATTGGCAATCTAATCTAGTTTCTCTATACAAAATTTGCCCCCCTTTTTCATCCCCAAGGGGTAGAATTTCAGAAAAACCATTCATATCGGATGTTTTCGTCATACAAAGAACACACCCGTCAAGTTTTAGGTCTCCATGAACAGCTGTTTAGGCTGTGCGTTGTTCCGCCAGTCAGTTAGTTATTCATTCAGGCACATAGAGCAACACGGGCCACCTGAATTCAGGCAGGACAAAGAATTTTTTATGTATAACCGTAATAATAGAATAGTACAAAGATAGATAGCGGTCAGGTGGCCCGTGTTGCTCTATGATAGATAGATACCTGCTACTAAAAAAGTAATGCGGTAAAATACTTTTTGATAAGTTTTATGAACATCATTAAAGACATGAATACATCTGTGGTAATATTATGTGTTATATCGTGTTGGATAGTATTATTTTCTCTCTATGGCAACACTGAACTTATATGACAAGTTTGACGTAATGTTGACGGATATAATATTGCCGTTGTATAGTCAGATTACCAAAGCGGAGAGTAATAAAACTGGCAAAGTGCGAGTCGGATTCGCGCACAAATGGTTCAAATCTCTAAAAAGTTAAATTAGGGTCAATCTTGGAATAAATGTTCTTAGCTGATAGGTAACCCTACTATAATTTAATTACTCACTTAAATCAGGCAAATTGTTAAATACTATAGCATATTATTAGCTTGAAAATGTTTGGGTATTTTGTTTTTTGTATTAAAATAAATAGGTATAAATAATTTTGCACAAGTTTATTCAATTAAAAATAAAAATGTTAGGTAGACTGATTTTTATTCGATCTTATAACTTTCTCGAAAATTTTCTTATGATTAAGTAGTTAGGTAAATAGGTACCTAGGATTTCCCACATCAATTAGTCAACCAACTTGAAACCCAGTAATCGGGTAATACGATACCCCTCGGTAAGACTGGTTGTTAGATTTTCTGGCTTCTGACGACCCGTAACGAATGTCAAAAATCCACATAAAATATGAAAACCGATACTTTCCAAGGCAAGTTTCGGTGTGTAAAGATGGTCACCAATCCACGATCAACCCGGGCAAGCGCAGCTTAATCTGATGGATTGACCCACAGAGTAAAATAATATGCCTATACAGGATTGACCCGTGCTTTTTATTTGGCTACGAGAAAGTAAATATAAATAGCAATAATAAAAAACTAAAATTACGTCATATTATGTGAATGCGCCTGTAGAAAAATCTCGAGCAATCATGTACTTGTGTGATTGTAACTATTTAACTTTTGTGGAACATAATTTAGAATTCTCGTCATAGGTATACATTCATCCATAGTACCTACCTGAGTAGATATATCCCTGCACTGAAGAACTATTTTGTTACAGTTTATAAGCGACCACCTCCATAAATTTATTATCATCTGTCAGGACCATATTTTTTTCAATATTAGGAAAAAATCCTAGTGCAGGACGCACTAGGATTTTTTCCGGTTTCGTGGATGCGTTTACAATAACTTATTATATTAACATATAGAACCAGCCAGACCCGCAACAAACATCTGTAGAAAAATATTTGAACCGTGCGGGCATCGAACCTTTTTTTTTTTTTTTTTTTTTTTTTTTTCGTGGGGACACCCTCATGGACTGCCTCCTCCTCGGGGAAGGCGGAGGGGTGTGTCGGACTCTTACCGACTAAAACTCCACGGTGTTCCTCCAATTACCTTTTGCCGGGGCACGGGGGCGCTCAGAGCATTCTTCCGCACCCCGGCAGGCATCGACCCGCCACCGCCACAAGACGGGTCCCGTCACCCCGTGCGGCCGTCACTCACCGGCCGCACTGACTCCAGCACAGCGCGCGGGGAACACCACGCGCGCCTTACTCTCGGGCCTGTTTCTGTTCGGGCCACGGACTGACGGGCATCGAACCTGCGACACGCAGCGTAGCAGCCAATTGCTCAGCCCCTGTGCCAACGATGTCGTTATGCCGCCGTCATCATTTGATTATAATGGGTGTGAATCTTTAAAGTTAAGGGTTTAAAGTTTGATTACAGTAGGCTACTTCAAAAATCAAGTACGAGTTCTTTTACTTACGGGAGGGCATTTGTCATTTAGTATCAAACATAGGTGTGCTCTTTATATATCGTCGTGGTGGCCATGCACAGGGGTGCCGACTCCGTGGGTGCTCGGGTGCTCCAGCACCATGAGAGGCAAATAGTGGGTGCCGAGCACCCACGATTATGAATATCTAAAATAATCCTCTTTCTCATTTTTTACCCGTCCCGCTATTAGCCTAGATTTACGTAAACGTATAAAATGCTGTGTAATACAATACATTATCTTTTCTAATTATCTATCTTGTATTTTCTTGTGTATACCTAGCTACAACTTATATTATATAGTAGTAGGTATACACAAGTATGTCATTAAAAAAGCTGGAGAACCCAAGGGAATTTTCAAAACTCGGCGCCCCTGGCCATGCATTCCAATCCGGGCACGGGCAAGTACCAATTTGACGTTTCCCATTTCATTTTTTACTTTCTAAGTTTATTCGGACTTCGGTGAAGAAAAAGTACCTTAAGGAAATTAATTATTTTCCAACTTACATATATCATTACTACCAGAGAAACTTATTACGATAGTGTACAATTTACTTGAATGACTACAACTTTTTTCACCTTCTCGTGTTTTTTTTTTTATGTACACATACACACATATTATGCAATATTATGTTAAAAAAGTAAATAAAAGCTTGCAAAAATCTTATATATAAGAGTCGAATCTTCTACTGCACTGGTACGGATAATAAAGTGACGTTTTAAACGCGACGTCTAAGGTTCTGTCCCCGCCAGCTGCATTACTTTTCGTATTTCATTTATGATTTTTTATTAGGTTTTGTGACTACTTATACAATTAAAAGCAATATTATGTTAAAAAAAGTAAATAAAAGCTTGTAAAAATAAGAGTCGAATCTTCTACTGCACTGGTACGGATAATAAAGTGACTTTTTAAACGTGACGTTTTAGGTTCGGTCCCCGCCAGCTGCAATACTTTTCGTATTTTATTTATGTTTTTTTATTAAGTGCAGTGACTATTGAAATATAGAATTCGATTAATAAGTAACAAGTTCAAAAATCGCAAAAGGAAGTCAAATCTTCTACTGCAGTGGGGTTGAAGCCCCAGGGGCGCTTAATCTCCCGCCCCCAGTGCCGCAATGTTTGCTTGCACCGATCCTCCCATGACATGTTCAATCGACCACCAACCTCTATCTGAATACTATGCTCAACCTGTTTCCACAATAGTTTTTCAACATATTGCTTCAACTCGACAGAGTGGGTTTAGCACAGCCCCACCCCTGATCACTGCTTTACTGAGTAGACACGGACTCCCCAAACACGCTCTACAAAATATCGTACTGATGTTTTGTGACACGAAAACTTTGCTTGCGCGATTTAGGATTTGAGTTTAACAGTACTGGCTGCGTCAATGAATTGTGAATAAAAGTGTTAAGAATGATTAGTTATTATGTAAGATTATCTGTAATAACGAGTATTATGTTACTAAAAAATATTATTAGTATAATTATATAGATTTGAACAAGATGTGTGTTATTGAAACTTATAACACCCCGTCGTTTTTGCGTCGGGGGTTAAAAACGAATGAAGGTGGCAAAACAACAACAATTTTGCGTGTGAAATAAATAAGTTGACTTATTTATGATGATATGTTAACAAAATATAAAGAAACTAAATACAATTTTTGTACGAAGTTTATTTTAATACAAGCAAAGCATTCTGTGAATGAGGTGCGATCGCTCGTTCCGTTCATGCGTATTTTTTTGATTTCATTGTTCATTGTATTTTTTCTTAACATTTGTGTTATTTGTTATTAGGGCTCTGTACCATAATGGTAAAAGAGGAATCCCGGTGGTGTGTCTTTGTCTATCTGTTACAAATTCTAATTTCACCGCGATTATTTTTGTTGTATTTTTAAATTGTATAGATTTTTCATTTAATGGGTTTAAAATAAAACCAGAGTAGAGTTTCATGCCACCGCACTTCCGAAATGACAAACGGCTCTTCAATTCTGACGTTTCATAAGTGCCTAAGTATGCACCTAGTAAGTTTGTGTTGTGTAACCATTGGTAAGTAACACAATATTTTGAAATAACAAATTACCAACTACGATTTTACGTCAACAAGATTTATGTGCCTAATGTTTTTTTTTGTAATCATAAAAATATTACGATATTCTTTGCACAGCATATCCACACCGGATTCAGGTTCTGTGCATGGGGCTGGCCTGCACTTGCGCAGTTCCACGACGACAGAAATCAATAATCCCATTTGATAGCGGCCCCGGCTGAACCGGTCCTCGTCTCCATATCTGTCTTCATCATTCCGGTTTTATCGAAATATTTGAAAGAAGGTAAGTGGGCTTACTTAACCCTTGTTTCCGATCTAACGGATGGAGCAGTATTAGTGAACACCTGTTTTTTGATCTTTTGTGTGCCACCCCTCAGAGCTCCCCTCGGTTCTGTCTCGAGGTCATTTCGTGAATAATTAGGCAACTGGAACACGTTTTCCTGCACGATTTTGAGATTGCCCCAGACAATGAGTAAAGGAGGGTGAGTTCCAATTGCGTTTCTGTATAAGTAGGTGGGATTTTGTGGGTTACTAGATAAATCCTTTGTTAAAGGTTGGTCTTACTTTTCATCCTTTTTATTCGTAAATTATGTTAGTAATATTCTCGTCTTATAGTGTTTGGTGTGACGGAAATAATTGTTTGGTTATTCTTTCTAATAAATTTGTTTTTTTTATTACTACATTGTTCAGATATGTAATTAAATAAATATGTAACGAATCTGATTGTCCATGTTAATATAGAATAGAACAAAATAGCTAATTTTAATTGTAATTGGTCAGTTAAAATGTATTACATAATATACCTTGTGACAAAGAATATTATGTTTACTGGTTAGGTATATTTATTTTGGCATCAATATATTAGTAAGGTATTGGGAGGTAACTTACATGAATATAAGGGAAGATGCTTATTTTTTGCTTTCCAAAAATATATTAATAAAATTAATTTATCATTACGGGCAATATATAAACCGATAGATTTTTTATTTCTTTCTAAACTGGCTACTTCTTGAAACTATGTCTGCCTAGATTTTAAGAAATAGGCCAATGTCCTTTTTCCTAGAGGAACAAAAAATGGCATATATTTTTTTAGGTCTTTATGTGTGGCAAATTTCGTCTAATTCGTTACAGTCTAGGTCTAGTTTTATTATGAAAAGTAACCAACATTCATCCATGCATCTTCACATACTTTCCCGTTTATGATAGTAAATAGTAGGATAGGATTGGACTGGAAGTAGGATAATAGGTAAATAATATTTAAAGTCTGTTTTAATGTTATACGACGTAATTTCTCTCCCTCTCTATACCTTAGCCGCGTGATGGCTGACCTCTGTCCCCTCGCCATATTGTGAGCACAACACTGTCGATGACACGGTCCCCTTTCAATAGTACTTATTCTTGTAGGTACGAGACTAAGTAGTATTGGAAGGGGGCCAACAAACAATACACACAACTGTGTACTTGTACTGTACTTTACTTCTTTATTTGTGTGTCGTAACAAGCATAGGGAAGAGATTTTAATGTACCAACTGTTAACAGTGATCGCACTTTATTTTATCTCTAAAATTGGACAAAGACAATTCTGTGACTGTTGGTTTATAATATGCTTTGTTTACGATTACAGAAATGAGTGGGCCGAATCAGCAATATCCTGTGCGTGCGGTCCTGATGGCACCAATCGCCCCTGAGCAGCGCAGTGTCGAGTCAAAGGAGTCCAAGCGCGGCTACTTCAGCGTAGTCGTGGCGATGATTCTGGCACAGGCTCGCCGTGAGTGCGACTCCACGGATGACATCACGACTGCCGTCGCTAACTGTCACATCAGCAACCAACCCGCTGGACCCGCTAATCAAAATAACCCCTTCAAGTTTTAAATCATTGTGATGTCACGTTGTCCTCAACGTGGCAGTCTTGTGTCTCGTGATCCCTTCCCTTGCTGTAATGTCTCATCTAATCATCATTCAACTAGTCATTTAGTGGTAAATATGTAACAATGTTAATTGTTTACAATTTTAACTAGTACAATTTTTTTGTGTTATGTTTAGGCACAAAGTATTGTAACTTGCTTCTATAGCAATTTGGCAGGGTTTTACTAACTGTCGGTAGCGTGATAAAACTTGAGAACGGTAGGGCCTTTTAATGGCGGAGAATTAAACGGGATTGCCAAACATTTTATTTAGATAAGTAGGTACGTATTATGTATAATTGTGAAAGAAATGCAGAAAATAAAAAATGATTTTGTATCAACTTTTTGGATATACCTACTTTTGGAAAAGGAAAATATTTGTTTTTATAACAAATCTGGATAGTTATTGGTAATTACCTTGTGAGTGTAACCTGAAGTTTTCATGATGTCCTCTCTGTGTATTGTGTGAATTAAATGTATTGGCAAAAATAAATAATGTGTTGCGTTTCTTTCTAACACCTATGAATTCCGTCCTGGCCAAACATCACTCAACAGCGGCATTTAAAGAATCCATGTACTGTCTTCGCCATACATGGAGGTTTAAAAATGGTGGATAGTAGTGGTCGATGGATGGCTAACATCGGTGAAGGAAAACATCGTGAAGAAACCTAGACTTTATAAAAAATATAAGTCTGAAATCGCCAATCCGCCTTGAGCAAAGCGTGGTGATCAATACTCGTGCCGTCTCTGTATGAGAAGAAATCTTTGTCCTTGCAGTGGGACAATAAAAGTTTTGTATCACTATTTTTTCAATATGGTTAGTTATGTGATCAATATCGGTAGGTAAATGAAACAATCGAAGAACAGAAAACGAAATCTGTAGACTGAATTAACACGTGAGGTAATAAGCTATAAGTATATAGCACCAAGATGAAGTTAATTTTTGAATACTTTATTTAGTATTTAAGAAAATAGCATTGGTAGCATACTGGTGCACCCTCCATATGTATGTTTACGATGATACGTAACTCAGAAACTAGTCATAGAAAATAAGAGCTTTTCAATAAGAAGTTGACTAACCACAAGCCTTGATATTAATGTCCTTATTTTGTAAAATCTCATCGAGTTTAATTACTTATTTATCAAAATATGACTAGAATTCGTTTTGTGTAAAGCGCGTTGTTCCGTTTTCATAATTACATTAAAAAACTTGTTAAAACATTCAACAGCATCAATTATCAATATTGGTTGGGGTCATCGTCATCTAAGTTGATCGCAAACGGTCGCGCTAAATTGCATTGATTGGAGGGACCCAATGCTACCACAGAGTTCTTCCCCAGACGTTGTGATATACATTCGATACTGAAAATACCAACTTAAACATTATATTTCAAATTTATCAAAATCTTGTTGGAATATAATGTTAAGTAACTTATATATTTTTATGAGCATTATCATACTACCAACGAGTCTTATAAGAAAACGAACTCTTCTAATCTTCTGATCGTACCTATCTACCTACTTTTAATTTTAATTCTTGCTTCATCAGCTATAATAATTATGTTTAAAACATTGCAAAACTCTCAGAAAGCGTGACGTTTTCAAACGCACGTGATGTATTTCGTGTTCACCTCTCATTGGTCGACAAATTGAAACCCTAGTTTTTTGGGGGAGAGAAACAACAACATAGGATTCGTAAATCTCTTTCTAAACTAGGGATGTAACGGATATTCGATTCCTACTCAGACAAGTCGAAACTTCCGATTAAAATTACACTGTCGATTCCTATACTTTTAAATCGGGGGTCAAAGCTTATGGGCGGCGCGGCCGGTCACTGCCAGCTTGTATGAATATGTATGTTTATACTTGTCGTTCGGGTAATCCCGATTACTATTGTCATTTCCACTAAGCTCAGTAGCAAACACTGGCTTTATCTATAACTTGTTGTGAAGTAAATAGGACGGAGATAAAGCTTTGGTTCATTTAGTACAATTTGCACCTTTTAGAGTCGCCAGGTATTAGCATTGTTTCAAATTCAAGAAAAGGAGATGGACAAATAATTGCTCCCCAGATCAGTACAGCGAAAAAAGTATTACCTACAATTAATTTTACCAAACATAATTAAGAAAATTAAACAACTATTGATATTACAAAGCAAAAGGAAAAAAAAAACATAATCAAAAGTATTTTTTCCTTTTAAACGTCGAGTATTGTATCGGACTATACCCCAGATTGCACTGATGTAAAATGGGTGTCATTTAGTACCACAGGTCTTGTAGTTAATGGATCCGATTCCGATAAGGCATATTTAATTACTCAGATTCCGATTTCGGTTCCGGTAAAACCATTTCCGTTACATCCCTAGTCTCAACTGTCGACTTAACTGCACCTGCGCGGTTCAGGAGTTCGCCAATCAATAAGTAATTTTATTTCGCTGTATGATAAAGTGTCTTCGTAACCCCTTTTGATTGTTCGGAAAACGTCTCGGATAAGTTCTTATCGTCACGAGAGTGTACCTGTTGATTTTCTTGCGATCTAACGCAAATTTCTGGTAAGTTGTGCTGTTCTATTAACACGTAGGTCAGAATAACCTTATTTCAAGTGATATTATCGTATTTTGTCAGTCAAATCACTTTGACCAACGATTAATGTGACGCCATTTTATACGCCCCCATTTACTCAAATAGGAGTTTATTCTTTTACTAACATTAAGGTTATGTGTTCGCAGAAAATGAATAACGAAGATGTGAACGATCATCGCAAGCAGAAGCTCAACGATATCATCAATAAGATTACGGAAAGCCAGCTCTTGAAGATCCAGGACGCGAAGGACCCCGGCCCCTGCCATGGCCCGGAGTATAAGATTGGCTTAAACCCACAGGCCCGGGAGAGTGGTCAGTATCATCATTTATTTTAATTAATTATTTTTATGGTTCGCAACCAAACACGGAACTGTTGAAGGATTACTCGTGTGTTTGTCTGTTCTACAGTCTCATTTAATTTTCTTCGGATCTACTAAATCGATTAAGTTGAAAGGTACGCATTATATATTTATATTTTAATATTACATGATATAACATAATGAATTTTAGTGTCCCTAACATAGACGTATAATGTTAAAAACGAATTTTGAAAATAGGCTTGACTTTTGGGGGTTAAGAAACTATAAACCTTACCGTCTGACATTAAACTAAAGGATTTGTTGTGTTTTTTTAAGTTTTGCAAAAAGTACAATACCTAAATCGTCCTTTAGGTATTTATAGATTATAAAATGAATGTCTTAATCTTACACGATATTTCTCCCAATATTCTGTGTACAAACTTAAAAATCTACGGGAGAACGTGTTTTTTAACTACAAGGTTAAGTTAGTTCTTGGAAAAAAATATTTCTACTAATTATAACAGATTTATTAAAACATGGTAGAAAACATAATTATTCAACATTCGGAATCCTCTTCACGCGAGTTCAATCCAGACTTGCCCCTCTCCTCTCTCTTTTCTTGAAAGAAGCAATTAGATTCAATTGTTTTCGTTTTCCTTTGTCACGATCAATCAAAGCAAAAACTTAGAAACAAAGCTGTGTCTACGACGCTACGCCGTAGCGGATGCTGTCTACGCCGTAGCACCGTAGACAATACATCTAAATAGTGCAAGAATCAGCAGTGTATTTGAGTGGTATTGCTTGCATAGTATATTAAATAAATTATTAATGAGAAATATATTAAAATCAAAATACATTACTATTTACAAACAAAAACAAATCAAATAAACTCTTTACGATTTTAATAGTATTTGTATAAGTAAGAACTGTAGATAAAAAGTAAAAGATAAGTTTAATGATAATATTCATGAGTATAATAAATTAATATTATTATTGGGGCTCTAAGATAGGAAGGGAATTAATTATTATTTAATTTTTCTAAATAAAACATTGCCACACACTTGAAATTTCTCCTGTATCGTAGGTGCGGTTTCAAACAAATAAACCTACATACACAAACAACCAGACCCAGTACAACTACATGTAGGCCACACAAATATTTGTTCCATGCGGGAATCGAACCCGTGATACTCAACGCAGCAGTTAATCGCTCAGCCATTGTGCCAAACGTGTCGTCAAAAGTCAAAGTTTAAAATATCTTATAAGAAATCTTATAAGAAATAAATTAACATTTCGAATAAAACTGATTTCAGACATCAATAAGGCGATGACTATTAAGGAGCTGAGTAGCTTCGCTACTCCAATAATGACCTACAAGCCTAAGCCTAAGCCGGTATCCGACTCGGACCTGCCGGCTCCTCTAGGCGCTGGGTACAAACGCAGTTGCTAGAGCACTCTAAGCTTCGTGGCAGCTTCCTATCCAGTGACATGTGAGTACTTATGTCCTTCTTCTGCTGGCCTTCCTTCCATGGTTAACCATACATTGGTGCCGATTCCCTTGGTCACAAACTAAACTAAAATTAGACTATTTCCATCTTATTCAAATTTAGTCCATCTGACATATCCATACAGTTATAGTTGACATCTTAAAACGTGTGGATTAAAAATACGGATAAGTTCAAGGCAAAACTAATTTGACATCTCTAATTTAGTTCTTTAATGTCACGAAATATCACCGTCCTTTCTTTTCGCTGTATGTTGGTAAGAGATGTCAATTCTCTAAATTTAGTCTAGTTTGTGACCAAGGGAATCGGCACCATTATCATTATTTCTTATGCCCTATATTCATCACATTTTAGTAACACGCGATTCATCATACCTTATCGCAATATTTTAGATATCATTTCATGTATCCTTTACATGTTCATAATGTTCATGAGTTTTCCACTGCCCGGTGTTTGTGCTCACACTAGTGCACTATAATATAACTTACATCGTTGTCTAGTCTCCATTGAAATTAAATACTGATAGCCAAACGAACATAGTTTCGTATTCATTTTGCGTCGTCATTTTGCATAAACATTACTTACTCTTGTATGAAAATTAATGCAGCGTATTTAAAAAAAGCAGTCAACTTAAATAATACGTTCGTTTGGCCTTAATTTTAAACATTACTGGCAAAATGTGGGTTTAGGTACTGCACACCTGAGCAAAACTCTTTGCGGATACACGCATTACATGTTTTATTTTTATCTCTTTATTTTTTTAATGACTTTTATCCTTTATAGGCATATGCCATGGTATATCGCTATCTACAGCAATTTCTTATTACATTTGTTAATAGTTCTGCGTTCTAGGCTAAGCCTTCGCAAAGTTTTCTTACTTGAGTGCGTGCTCGCGTTTTAGTATATCTCATTGCTACATCTCATAAACTTCTAAAACGCGTAGTAGTTTTATGCATCCTCTTCATATTCTCTATGACGCACTTTGCCATAAAAATATGTTGCGCCTTATTTTAAAAGTTTCTTAGTTAAGCTCTAACTTAATCGACTTTAATTGCAAATGGACAATATTGTTATTAGCTAAAGCGCCAATTCCTTAGAAAGTAGTAAGTAGTTAAATGAAAATCGATTACCTGCTATGGTTAAAAATATCATCACTTCCCTTGTTTTAAGCAAAATTCTGCTCCTAAGCAAATATCCGACGTTATAGTTCCTAAAATATAGCTAACTTTTGCTCGCGACATCACGCGCGTGAATTCTCTAACAGATCGCAATTGTTTTCAATATAAATATTAGCCTACTAGCGACCCGCCTCGGCTTACCACGTGTGCAATGTAGATTATAAACCTTCCTCTTGAATCACTATCTATTGATCAAAACTTATTTAAAATCCGTTGCGTAGTTTTAAAGATCTAAGCGTACAGACGGCGCGCGCCTTTGTTTTTTACTATGTGGAGATAGCAACCAGGGATAATGTAGCTTCCTATTAGAAAAAAAAAATCAGAATAGGATAAGTAGTTCCAGGAATTGGCGCTGAAATCGGTGCTACGGTGTTTTCCTTAAAAAAGAAAACTGAGGAAACGCGGATCTATTTTTTAATATAAGTCTGGTTAATGCTTGTGCCTTATCTGTATGAGGCCTTTGACCCCAGAGGGATATCAATAGTCTGGTATTATTATATTATAATGCGTACTGAAAGAGTTTCCTGTTAATTTTCAGAGTGGATTGGTAAGCTCCTGACTGAAACGAAGAAACATGGCGAGGCTCACAATATTTTATCATCAGTCATCAATTCATTGTACTTTTAACTATACTTCTATTTAACTTCTCAAATGTGGAATGTGATTGTTTTTTGAATGCTGTAATGATGTATGTAGACTGCAACTGTAGCAGGTTTTGAATAAATCAGTTTTACATTTAAAGTAGTATCCTAGTATGTTTTCTGCTCCTCTGATGAATGTGAAATTATTTAGGTAGTAAAGGTGTCCCATACACAAGTGATGCCATCACCGTGGCTATAATGTTTCAGGCGATATGGAAAATCAAATTGTTCTACAAATAAATGTACATCTTTCGGCGATAATATGGCACATGTGTGGGGATGCCTTTAAAAACTCAATCATCCTATTCGAATTTTATGAAGAAATCTTTGAGACTGTACTTTCAGTTTTAGCTATTATAATTATAATAAGTGTTAAATGTCCAATGTTAATATAGAGCTTATTTACTGATAATTACTTACTTACGTTATTCGTTGCTGAGTTATCATTTATTCGAAGGAGTGTATCCTTCGAACGCTGCTGACCTAAATTGTTATTTGTTGACTGTATTTTTTTTATAAAAACCACATAATATAATATTATCGGTATAAAACGTGAATAAGTATTAATTGTGACAATTCATGAATGTCTTATTGTAATAAGTGCCTATATTGTGTTCAGTAAGTATTTTTATTATAATATTTCGAAATGAATAAATTGGTTAGTAACAAGTACCTAGGCCGTATTCTATGAATATTTAGTAGTCATCGCAATTTAACTGACACTTGCCTCAAATACGAGAATATCAATATAATAATAATTAGAAAAGTTCGATAAAATTCATCATTACAAAAGAAATGTCGTGATGGCCCAGTGGTTGAAGAGCCCGCCTCTCATGTCCGAGGCTGTGGTTCGCAACCGGGCACAGGCAAGTACCAAAATGACTTTTTTTATTTCATATGTACTTTCTAAGTTTATCTTGGACGTCACTGATATCGGTGAAGGGAAACATCGTGAGGAAACCTGGACTAGTAATAAATACAAGTCTGAAATCGCCAATCCAACTTTGAGCAAGCGCAGTGAACTGAAAATGCTCCTGCTTTCTCTGTATGAGAAGTAGCGGTGGCCTTGCGGTGGGACAATAATGGGTGGTGTATGTTTACATTATATTTTGTAAATTACAAAAGAATAACATTTCATTTTATAAGTAAGTAAACGTGCATTGCATTCTCGTCATACAAAATTATTGGCTATGAAAAAGATAGTAAGAAGTAGTTTTTACATTAGGAATAAATAAGTTTTAGAACCATATTTTGTAGACTTTTAAGCGTGTGTGCATTAATTATTAAAACATCACTTGACATGTTAGTATTAAAACGGGGTAAAACGTCCCAATTTAACACGAGAGCACAAATGTTTATTTTTTCAAAAAAAAAAATCATGAGATCTTCCAAAACTGTATTAAAGTAAAAAATTGCAGACGTACAAGAGATAGACCTCTTGAGGCAAAATTGTACCTAATATTTTTTTTCCTCTTTACATATTATATGTAAATTTTCTTTTTATCTTAGTAATTACTATCATAATGTAAGTGACAATTGTAATTCGTGATAAAAATTAAAATATAACTATTGCGTAAATACTTAACGCTGTTTAAATTCCCACTGCCAAGAGCAATCATTTATACAATTAAACGGTGATATTATTCTAAATTAGCATAGTTATGAGGTGTGATGACTCGAAAAATGATAACAAAACCTTAGGTTTTTTTCTTACTTCTACTTATTACGAGATATTAAGCTACGGACACTAATTATTTTGCTTGTTATAATGATCACCATTTATTTATTTATTTGATTGCTATTAGAAACCAATGTTTTATCTTTTTTTTTATGTTTTATCTTTTTTTTTGTCATCTCAATTCTTCCCCGTCTGTCAGTAATTCTTACATGAAAATGTATGATCTAATTTAGGTATTAACTGTATTAGGTGTTTTATTGTGTATCTACGTAATGTTTGTAAATGTAATGAGTGTTTGTGTGTAGGATTGTATAGCCTTCTTCACAGCCCCGGAAAGGCATACTTTAAAATAAATTAGAATTCGTACTCCAGATAGGTTAACTGAAACTAATCCGGAGGTCGTGAAATAGGCTGTACGAATAGAACTAATATAATAATGGAAACATTAATATGAGATGTAGGTACCTCACATAAAAAATATTTTACTAAACCAGAAAAATAGTCTCGGTCTTGACCGTTATTATTGTAACAGAAATAAGTTATTTCAAAATTAATAAAAGTGGGTAGGGTTTGGCAATTTTTCAGTCATTAGAATCAATAATGGGAATTCCTTCATATGTCGAAAATGTTACGAGTACACAAAACAGGCTCAACATTTTTATTCATAAAATAATATTGTATTTTGGTTTATTGTCTGCTTAGTATTTCTTATTTGTTTGTTCTTATTTTCTGGTCCCTAAAAACTAGATGTGCATCTGCTAGGATTAAGCAGTATTATGAAAATTTTAAAAATGCATCTTTTGTTGAATTACTTAGTTCACTTTTGGGCAAATGTTATCTAGTGTAAGGAGTTGGTATTCGTGTGCAAAATAAATGTGTAAATGTCGTGTGTTTTGATGTAATAGACTCCTCAATAAAGGTCGAAAAGATTGATTTCAATAAGAACCCATACTTTTTTACAATTTTGTTAAGATATTCTTGTACCTGTCCATTTACTATTAATATTAAGGATGTCTATATGTATTTAATGTATTACAAACAAAAAAAAAACAATGAATATTTTTGTCGGATATCTTTTGTTTTTATAGTTGTCTTTTATTTATTTACAACCCCCTTTGGCCTCTAGCTTTATGCACCCAGAGCTGCTTACAAAGCCACCTTACTAATATGTTGGGCAGGACAAGAGCTTTACTTAAGGAACGTGGTCAAACAACAGTCCTGATTATAAAATAAGTCACTTAAAGGAACCCAGGTAACAGACATTGTCCAAAGTATTGCCAAATTTAAGTAGCAGTGAGCAGGTTATATTGCCCGCAGAACAGATAGCCAATAGGGCTCGAAAGGTTCTGGAGTGGCGACTGCGTACATGTAGATAGGGGTCGCATTGAGGAAGGCCCAAGACGTAAAGGTCGCGAGAATCTACTGAATGCTATATTCACGGGTCCAGTCGGTGGCGACGTTTCGGAAAGGCCTATGTTCACCAATACACAATATCTTTTAGCTGAAATAATGGCAGCAAAGATCTTTTATCATAGTCCATTCATAAACAAAAAATATAAATAAAACTCACTCAACTCATAAAAAAAAAAACCAATTACGGTATATTTCTCTTCACTAGTTATGAAAATTTGTTTATTTCCAGTAGGTAGTATGAGCATGGTTATCCTTGTTGTCAAAAAAGTATCTTATTTTTGTAACAAGATAGAACAATATAATCGAGATGATTACTTAAAAATACATTTTGAGAATTAACAAAAGGAACCTTAGAGCAATTAAAATCTTTCATAGTTGTAAATACTGAAAAATAAAAGAATTCATTTGACTTAAAACTAAGGTTCAAAGTCGTATAACAACATCCCTCAGCATCTAGATAGACATAACCCCTTACTTCCGCGAGCAAAATCCAGGTACGGTTCCCGTCTCTAAAAATAGGTCGCGGGATAAAAAATAATTGCACTTGCGCAATGGGAACTAACGACCGTCGTAAATCAATACGTCCCAATCGAGATCCGCCTCTGCAGTCTCTCTGCGCCGTTTGGGTAGTAACGTCTAAACAGCCTCTGATCTGTTCTTCCTGACCTATTGAGCCTGAAAAAGACCTCAATCAAACAAGTAAGTACCATTATAAATGTTTATTCTCGCGAGACAGTGTTATTAATGAGTTGAGTTGAGATCAGTGAATTATATTAGGACTTTATCTCGCGTAACTCCATACAGCCTCCGGTCGGCCATTGTCAGCGACGTATTTTTTATGATACGATTGAAATTGGGTGGTGTTAGAATTAAATTGAGACCGTTAAAAAGGAATATATTCGCGAAAAAATTGAGATGAAATCAGAATTTCCTTTGTCTTGGGTACCTACCTATACAGGTAGGTAGGTACTTAGGACAAAGAAAATGAAGCGGTTGTCAAAATCTAAGAAAATGCGTAAATAAACAATCAATTATTACCCACTTTGATTAATAATTGATTAAACCAAATTTTTTCTACGAAAAATTAAATATCTTTGAGGACCCATATAACATTGATCCGCTTGGACGTTAGAAATAGTGATCTAATTTAAACCTAAATAAAATAAAGGATTAGACAGTCAGTGGAGTTGATAACGAACCCTTGAACATGTACTCATATTTCTGTGCTAACGGTCGCCATCTTGTTACAGTGATGTCTGATGTAACCGATTACATGGATGTGGAGTTTATGGGGCCATCGATGCCGATCCCGATCCCCGGGTCGCCGGAGATGGTGAATGTTCCAGGCAAGTATTTTGTTCATGATTACTTTATAGAAAGGTTGTTCCAACTTAGCGCATTGTGGATACCGTTCGTGCCGCCTCCATCTGGAAACCCCCATCTGAACTACACTCCTAGAGTAAATGAAGCTAATGAAGCTTTATCTACAGCTTCAATAGCTTCGTTTACTCCATGAGTGTAGTTTCTGCTCACCATGAAGAGAGTGATCAAAACCTCAACTACCAACCTAAGAGGAAAAATCTGCTGACAAAGCCGTAGCTGCTGCAGTAAAGTCGGTACAAGCCTATTTACCTACTTAAGGATCATCAGTAATGAATAAGGTTTCTAAAGGTTTTATTTTCAATATTTTTCTTTGTTCCTGTTACAGTATTGCCCGATGTAGGCAGTTACATTGAAGTGGGGCCGTTCATAGAGCCTGAGCCGGAGCCTGCTCTGAAGAAGTTCATCCACAACCACCCTCCCGGCCAGTACTGCTACTTCTGTGCATGCGCTGAGTGCAGATATTTTTATGGGACGGGAAGACCCGTTTCACTTATGGCTCCTAAGAAAGTCCTTCGCGCCCCTCCCAAATACAGCTACATCGGCTTTGTGAACTCCATGCGTGCTGCTGCCGCTCGCCGTGAGGAGTTGCGCCAGGAGAAACTCCAAGCTGAAAAGGAGGCAGCCGCCGCGGCTTTGGCTCCCAAAGCCAACAAGGGCCTCAACGATCAGGCCAAGAAGAAGCACATGCGTCAAGGCATGAAGCGCCGCCGACAGTAAATTGTTCGACGGAAGCAGAAAATGTGACATATCCCTTCTAATGATTATAATTTCAATGGGATCATTCCCTAAGTAGGTACTGCATTAGAGTTTCATATTTTATTTCCGCTTGTTAGTTATGTCACATAACTTTTACAGTAGATGTAGCAGCCAAACTATGAACGTAGGCAACAGCTTAAAACGTAGGAAAATCGATGTGATGTTGTTACCCTTGTCCTCAAAACTTTTGGTCTATCTTCTTACATGTTTATTTTGTTCAAAGAGAGAGAGACAGCTGGAGTGACTGATTACATAAGTAGTTATTACATTTTTCGGTTGTAATGTAACTTGCCGTTAAACGGTTAGTGTATAGTAAGTTTCGATAAAAAGCTTTAAGAAAACTTTTTAGGTCCAAATTGTAATATTCCTTAGTTAAAAAAAAAACTAGCTAAAGTGCGTAGCTGGAATTAAACTGCTCATAAAAAGTTCACTTCAGTCCAAAGTCTCCATGACACCTTCTAGCTTCGCCCTTTAGTTAGCGTAGTTGTTACATTTCACGAACACACGTCATTGCAACAAAATCCCTATGTCAATGTTTAAAAAAAGTCACCTGTCGTGTTCAAGATTTGCAATAACTGTAACAGAGCTTATTTTATGTAAAAAATTCCATTCATAAGTTAATTAGAATCAAACAAATCCAAAGAGGCCAAATTCTTCTCTTCTTATTAAACAAAGGAAGTATGTTTTTGAACAAACAATTTATTTTTAATGTATACTTATTGTCTTTTCCTCAAACTTTTTACCTATTTAATGTTTTGAATTTTACATCATTCTGACACTCAGTGTTGTGCGTATTAAAAGTTCTTGAAAAAGTATACATTGTCTTTTTTAATATTCCTATTTTATGGCAATCCAGCAGCCTCCCTGAGAGTAAGTAGTCACAGCAGGGGTAGTACAGGTTTACATTATCCTAAAGATAGCAGATTCCTCATTTGCTAGCCAGTAATTGCACCAGCGTCTACATCGTTCAATTAGCTACACTCTTTGGCTGCTGAAGCAGGTATGTTGGTACTTCTTCGTCGAACGAGCTCGGTCACAAAGAGGTGTAACAATTATTTATAACCGGTAAGTATAAGTAAACACATATCATATACATGTTACTGTAAAAGCTTGAACAGCGATAAGTCCCATTTTTTTTCCAATAGACCAATGGTGCCTAACCTATTTAACCGGTAATTATCACTTTTAATAAAACTCACTCGGCAAATCTTTGGTTTTACCTCAGAGACATTAAAAATTCAGCTTGTAAACAGCGTGTTACAATGTTATTTTTTGTGGAAATTTATAATAATCTTCCTATTTTATATCAAACCTTTTAATAATAATATTTTCCACCTGATGTTCGTAAATCCTAATATTTACTAGTAACGTTTTAAATATTCAAGCTTTTAAAATAACACGCATTTAATTAGCTTACTGTTATCTTGATAAATCGTAAAAAGACTGAGCCATGTTTAAGTACGAACTTACGAAGTAAGTATTTATCACGACGTCTTATAATGAATACTTTGGTTTAAAATGTTTGTAGACTTAACTTCATTCTAACTATAATAAACAAAAGAATAATTATAATATGTACTAGTCGATATGTAACGATTTATTACAACCGCTCGAATAGCTGCTCCAATTAATAATGTTGCTATTTATAGAATATTTCCTGCTAAAACTCCTTAGAAAACGCTTCGCATTCATTAGAAATTGTCTCAAAAGGTTTCATAAATCATCTCAGACATATACGCCATAATTCCGACAAGCGTTCAAAATGGCTGTTCTTACTCGAAGTTGAAAGGTCACATCTCATCATATGAGAAATCAATGATTTTATCTGTTCATCTTGTAATGTTGGTGCTACTCGCTACCCCCCCCCCCTGCCCGCCACCCTTACTGGAGACCAGCTAGCAACGCCACCCCTGGCGAATAGTAGACGCTACAGTCCGTCCACCTGTTTTTCAATCCAAGTGACCTTTATTTGCGTAGCAATAAGGTTGCCTTATAAGTAAAGTAACTGAACTGCCTGTAACTAAGGGTAAACGTCGTGTCCTAGAGTATGAAATTGAATAAAGAAGAGCAATTTTTTGATTTCATCGCTCAGGTATATACCTATTACTGTTGCTAAAATAATTATTTAGTAAGTTATAATGCAGTATTGCTTTAAAGTCTGTCCATGATAGTATGTTTTGCAAAAAAGTTCATTTAGATGTTTATAACAGTATTGCTTTAAAGTGATAGTATGTTTCGCAAAAAGTGTTACTATAATCTGAAACTTAGGAGATAAATTGGTTATTGGGAACTGATTGATTTCGGCTTTATAGTTTAAAAACTGCACTAAAAGATTCGATATTCGATATTGCATGTAATCATTTTTGACTCAATTATCAACTTGAGATTTTGCGGTCGTATTTATTATTTGACGAACCTTAAAAGCTATAACTTATATGAAACATAATTCCTTGCTACAATGTAAATTACAAAGGGCCAGGTGAATGATATTTTGTTATTTTGTATCACCAATTACCTTAATTAGGTGCCATAAGGTGAGCGACAAACAACTCCGGAAGGCATAACAATTGGCAAATTACGATGTAGCCACATGTTGCGTGTATTTAATGCCCTCCTCTTAATTATGGTGTTTTAACCACATTTGTTTCCTTTTTTTGCATCATGTGACAGTAATATTTTTGAGTGTTTTTAAAATTATGCTATTCGGTAAATGCGCGTTCTACTGATACACTAATAATCTCAACCTACGCTCCTTTGACTAAATACTGCTATCAACCTTACGAGTATGAAGGGAAAGTAACTGTTCGGTTAAACCTTTGAACCTATTGTGATGAAATTTGTAAAACCCAGAAAGCTTAAGCAGATTAAAAACGTCAGTGAAGTACAGGCAGACATATTGATCTTATATGCTGATTACAGTCGTGGTGGCCCAGTGGTTAAGGCGGCCGCCTCTCAAACTTCAGATTGTGGGTTGAAATCCGGTCAAGTACCAATGTGACTTTTCCAATTCATATGTACTTTCTAAAGTTATCTTGGACATCACTGACATCGGTGAAGGAAAACATCGTGAGGAAACCTGGACTTATACCAGCCTATTACTGTTCCACTCAAACCATATCAGAGGCCCTTGAAGCGGTTTAGAACTTCTGATACTAGGGTGTGTGGGGTCGTAAGACCTTACTGCCCACACTATAAAGAAAGTAAGATTAACACACAATACCTACCAACTGGCTTGGCAAAAGTAGCAGATGGCACACATAATGGAAAGTAGTAATCACGGTTTAGGGACATCTGGAATACCAGAAGCATAACAGGTGCGTTGGCCTCCCAGATTCAGGTCTGTTTTAAAAGCGTTGAATGGCGGGAGTGCCTACACGGATTGCGGTTTTTTTCCATTCAATTGACGGGTCCAGAGCGTAGTGAGACACTGGTCGACGATTAGAGGGTGAACATCACACGTCACTTGGTAACATCACGCCTGTAATCCGCGAAGGGTTAGGCAGAGGTGTACCAATTAGTACACCCACATTTCGCCAGTTATGTTTAAGTCCCATGTAATAGAGGGCGAGCCGATAACCAGACTCCGAGGCTGCTACTGAGAAATTCCTGATGGAAAAACCAAATAATACTGCCGGGCCTGGAAATCGAACCCAAGTCCTCATGCTCAGCAGTCGCGCTTTGCGACCACTAGACCAACGAGGCAGACACTTCACGTCACTTGATGGAAACCGGTAACCTTCCATGTGCATTACAACGCCCACACCGCTCGCTAAGAGGCCTAAGTTAAAATATATCCCATATCCTTTAGTTACAGCAGCTTTCATTTCTTTCAAACCTGAACATAGCACATTGCTAGGCGAAATATGCCTAGAAAATATGCGTTCATTTGGTCTCTTCTCTCATGTCAGTTCTCCTAGCTGTCTGCTTAAACATAAGCAATCATCTGCAACAAAGAAAAAAAAACGTATGGTTCTATGTTTTTAAAGTTACATGTACCGTAAAAATAGTCTAGTCATGTTTGGTCAATATGTAAACAAATAACTTATTTTAAAATGATATTATGGATGGTATACACAATCCCGATTAATATTTAAAAACCACTATTATTATTGACAAATCTCAAGCAATTAGAAATTAGTGTCTTTATCCTACCTTTAAAATTTAATCGCCTTTATTTATTTATTGGCCAAAATATAAATAAATTAATTAATTAATTCTCCATAAAAAAGCATTTACATTGTTTAGAACTTAAAATGATTTATGAATTAACTACTTTTATATGAAGCTGAATATAACAATGTTAAAAATCGGCGTGGTATCAGCTGTGCCTACGATTCGTGTAGACTATCATAAACGAAATAGCTATGACTTAGTTATTACAGCGATTTAGTTTATGAGAACTCATAATATTTATATCAATTCAGAATTAATTGACGGTTGTCGAGATAAATTCGCATTAAAACATACAGATAAAGACCTGTTGCGTATTCAAAATATAAGGATGTTTTAAAGCTGATCATTATGCTGGCCTTGAGGGCCCGACTGCCCGCATTTCATAGTCTGATGGGACGGCAATTCGGACACACGGAAACACATAATATGAATAATGGCTTATATTGTTAATCTTCTATCCTAATATTTAACGTATTACTGTAAGAAGTAAGCAGAGGTAAAACTGCGCAGGTTTTAAAATTGACATTAAAAGCCAAGCCTTTTGCTACTAATTGGGCATAAAACATCATAAATCCAGATTCTCAACTTAATTACATTTTGCCCAAACTGAGAATCGAACCTAGGATATTCAATCATTGCTCTTGCGACCACTAGACTTATAAGACAGTGAACATAACATAAACATAACATCACGCCTGTAATCCCCGAAGGTTTAGGCAGAGGTGAACCCATTAATACACCCACATATCGCTTTATAAGACAGTGAATACCCCAAATATTCGGTAAGGAATGACGTAAACTGCGTTGTAAGTGTAGGCAACATACCGTCGGCCCACTAGTCATATCTGTTTTATTTCTGTCTATGGGTTTATGATGTGAAATAAAAATGATGTAGATGTCGTGGATATCGTAGAATCTTAACATCATTTCGCAATATTATAATGACTTAATAAATTTTCTAAATAATTTTGTTTCATATAAGAATTTAATTCATTTTGTACCGAATTTTTAATCGACGAAAAGAGCTATATTGCGGAGCTTCAACATTTATTTTTTAACAGTGGCAACTTGGCATGCAGCCACTTAATAAACTTTATTCGGATAGATATAGGGTATATTTTGTATTGGCCGAAATAACGACGCCCTAATATTTTACCAATATATACAGGTATTACCAACTTAAAGGTATATGTGCTCGGTTTACAGCGCGGTAATAAATCAATAGCCAATTCGGGAGGTGTCGTTGGCGAGAGCGGAGCCATTTTCATTTAATAACTAAATTTTCGGTACATCTTTCACGTAATATAAAAGAAAACGTAACATAATATAAAAATGGATCAACAACAAGATCAGCAACCTGGAACTTCAAAAAAAGCAGCAGGTAAATGGCACTTTTAATTTTTTTTTACTATCATTTATCTCATTCAGTGTAAAATTCAAGCCACATGGCAAATAAATTCAACATCATTTGAAATTTTGTTAATTAATTGGCTGGTGGTACTATAGTTAGAGCTCGCGTTAACAACGAACGTTAAATATTTAGTGGATCGGGTTTTCAGTTTTACGATCTGTGTTCATTGTCATCAGGACATAGCGTGTAGGACATACTATCATCTCCTTTGTCTTGCGTTATAGGCCGGTGCAAATTTTATTTTTGTCTGTTTTAGTATTTGCAAGAAAATGATTGGCCATATAGTTGTAGCGAAAAGTGTGTAGCTTCTTTGTATTTTAAATAAACAAAATGGCGGCGCGCACACTTTTGTCTAGCCGGAGCAAATTTTCACAAATTAATATTTTTCATGAAATCGACATGCCGTAAAAATGATAGCGACGAGTGTATAAGTTTTCTGTATTTTATACTAACTTCAGCCCGTGACTCCGTCGCATGGTAACAGGTACATCATAAAAAATAGACTTTAGCACTCTTCAATAGCTTGTCTTTCTATCAGTGAAAGAATACTGGTAATGGGATTACAGAGATTATGGACAAACAAAAAAACAAACAAACTTTAACCCTTAAATAATATTCGATGGATGTCTGGTTGCCATCAGCATTAGTTTCTACTAAAACAAAATGGTGGTACACACACTTTTGTTCACCAATCTGATTACAAAATTATTTGCTACTTTGTTCAACATAGAGTTTTAGCTCACAGTTCCTTGCTCAATTTTTTTTTAAAATTTATAACTAATTTCAATTTAAAAAAAAATGTGTTTGGATATTAATTTACAGTGAAATATTGTACAATACTAGGTAACACAAACAGTGTTGAAAGTAATAATAAAAAATAGATATTATAACAGTTATTAGGTAGTAAGGATATTTGCTAAAATTTAGGGGTAATTAATGAGTTTTTTTATTTCAAACTTTACATTTAACATGTTTTGTTATATATCTCAGGTTACAAGTTTTGTACGCCCATTGTTCTTATTGGTCACACCTGATGTCCTTGGGTTCTATCATAACGTTATTAAAATCATTACTAACATAAAATCTTGTCACTTTCTAGATGAAGAAAATCCGGTCATGATGGAGCAAGAGGCGGGGGACGTGGAAGAGAATAGCCGGAAACTGTCAGTAGCTGTAGTGACCGGGACATATAATAGAGAGACACACACGATCCTATTAGCTGCGGTATGTCAAGAGACTGACATAGAACTTCCACCCTTGCCTAAGTTGCCAGAACCGACCCAGACACAAATGAAGAAATCAAATGATTCTAAGGACTCCATTGATTCCAAGGGATCTAACGACAACAAGAACTTTAAGGAGCCCGAAGAACCCAAATTCACGAAAAAATGTAAGAAATCAAAGAAAAAACATCATTCAAAACATAAGAAATCGAAGGAGGCAAAAGGGACGAAACCAGTAAATCAGGAGGTTCAACAGCCAGTAGAGTTGAAAGGAGTGATGGAGACCTCCGAAAAAGAAAAGACCGAACTACAAGAAAACAAGGACCTCCCTACGGTTGAACAAGAGATGAAAGACCAGGCTCTAGCAGAGGACGAGGAACAAAAGAAAAAAGATGTTGAACTTGAAGATGCTAAAGAATATGACGAGATACAAAAGATAAAAGAAGAGCTTTTGAAAGTTGGAGAAAGTGACAGTAGCGAAGTAACTGAGCATAAGGCGATTAAAGAAGAATCAAAAAAAGAAAAAGAATCGACAGGAGAAAAAGATTCTCGGAAACAGCGCGATCGTAAAAAGAAGCGGAAGGCACGTCGCGCCGAGGCCGCAAGAGGAGTAACCAATTAATTCTTAATGTTTTATGTCTGCATGTCTCGTATTCTGTGTGTATTCACTCCTTTTCATACATTCAGGGTGTTTGCGAATGTGGGTGTGGAAGCTGTGTGTAAAAGTTTTAATACTTATCATTCACTACAACATCGGCGTGGCGCCTTCTACCCACCTACAGTCTGAGTGCCTGGAAAGGAGCTTTTAATGTAGTATAGTCTTATATTGTGTCTCTGTGTTGTGTTAAAGATACTCGTATGTCTATGTCAAAACAAAATCCCAGGCCGGCTCTTTAAATTTGAATTGTAATAGAATTGTGTAAGAATAAGCTTTTAGACTTTCAATTAATAAACAAGGTAAACTTACCTCTGTACTTACACTACTTACTATATTCTTGATATACTACTTACTATACTTTTAAATCTAACATATTATGTGGATTTTTTTAAAGTATGTATTATTTATTGCATATCAGTAATTCTCGCAAGGTAATAATAGGATCAGTTACATTTTGTTTGTTTATGTAAACACAAATGAATGGAAGAGCTGTTTTTTTTTAGTTTTCACTTTATTCATTGCATTAATTTAGATTATTGGTTTGTAATTAGTCCGAAAAATCATAGGTTTAAAAACAAAACGTAAACGTTGCAGGGTGAAAAAAAAATTTTTAGATAAGTTTTGATACGTTTAAAACAAAAAAAATCTATTGTTTTTTCTTTT
Organism: Hoplodrina ambigua; assembly: GCA_949774945.1. Taxonomy (NCBI): domain Eukaryota; kingdom Metazoa; phylum Arthropoda; class Insecta; order Lepidoptera; family Noctuidae; genus Hoplodrina; species Hoplodrina ambigua. The sequence continues at coordinate 7,212,100 of OX458963.1, forward strand.
TCAAGAATTGTCTAATGCCTATTCTTTACTCTTGGTATTATACCTATTTCTTAATAAATGTGAACACAATGCCATTGTTTTATTATGAACGAATATGACCAATTCCTGTACAGAAGACCAGAATAGAGTACCATAAGATTAATCTGACTGATGAATTTAACAAGATCAGATATTGGTACATAATTATGTAATTGGATCTGTAATGCTGAAAAATTCTTCTGTAAAATTTCCCTAGGTGAATTTAGGCGAGATTGAGGTAAGCCACTAATTCCTAGCATGTGATGACAGCTCATTTCACCTAAATTCGCCGAGAGGAATCTTTACAGAATTGAATGTCAGGTGATGTAAGTAAATGCTTATTAGACCTATTTAATAGTGCGAAATTGAATGGGTTTAATGGACATTTTCTAAGCACGGGTTTTATGGGTTGCTTTAATGTGTACAAAAGCAAATGAGTCAAAAAGGACGTACTTTGCAAAAGGATTGGTAATCGTAGTTGTGTCATTAAAATTATCAGTAAAATGTTTGACTCCTTGACTTAATAGCCAAAACAGGCATGAGAAGGTCAAGAAGTTAAGCATAAGTCGAACAGATAAGCAACTGACTTCTATCTAAGTCTAAATGTTATCTTGGTCACCTTTAACGATACCCATGAAATGGAGGTAGCGTTAGACCATGCACATTACAGTGGATCTGAAAATCGGCCATTCTACGACCCAGTGAGTACCCAAAATGTTTCAGGTTCTTAGTACTCAGCCCTCTGTTCTAGCTTATATTACAGGAAAATATGAAAACGTTATGTTATACAGAAAGGTGCATGAAAATTATTTAAAAAAAAATGTTTAATTGTCTGATGCAGTTTTATAAATCTCTATTCTAGAAGATAGTGACAGGATAATGCCTTGTATCTCAATACCTTTGCAGTGATCTTTTATGATGATTTCAGACCAAAAATCTAGTTTGTGTATATTTGTCAAGGAGGTTGGCAGTACTCGCAGTTGGGTGTGTCCTGGGCAAACAAAGAGCTGAATTGCACTTGCGCACTAAGCATGTGCACCAATCAATAAAGAATTTCGAAACAGCGTGGCCTGTGTTTTGTAGCGGCCCTCTTGCTAATTGAGTTTCTAGGAATAACCCACGGTTCTGTGAATTGTCAACTGCCTACCTGTTGAGTCTACATTGGTAGGCACCGCGCTTTGTAAGTACTAGATTATTATTCATTCTTAATGTTTCCCCTCGGTGACTTCTATTATTTATTAGATTCCATATTCGACTGCCATTCATGAAGATCTTAATCTTCGAATATCTTGAATGAATGGGTTTTGGGGTCGCAGGGTGATGTTGTTATCAAATACTGATGTTTTAAATGGTGTTCTTTTGCGATATAATTATTGTTATTTTTCTTTAAAATAATACAATACTTTTGTACATAAGATTCATTACACATTTATTATGTCTTTAGATGAAATAAAATCTAAGAATTTTCTTTTATTTATTAGTTTTTATTAAATATAATCTGAAGGCTGATTATTAAAAATTAATTTTACAAAATGCATAAAAAAATCCTATTACTATGGTTGGATCCCTAAAATAAACGAAATAAGTCCCTTTTGTCATTAAAAAAGTAAATAAGCTAATTAAACCTTGTTTAATTTCCAGATGCTGTCATATGGATGATGGATGAAGATATGGAGGCTGCTCTTCAACATCAGGTCAACGTGACTAGAATGATTCGCACCGAGGAATATACTTGGAGGCATATGAATTTTAATGAGGCTTTAATGGATGATAGCTTCAGCTACCGGAGTGATGTTGTCACAACCTCCCTGTACTGCTCCTGCGATGACTGCTACAAGTATTGCTGTTACGGAAAACCACTCAAATGTATTGACCCGTATCTGATGGACATGAGGTACACTCATTGGATCTACAACGGTCTCGTGGCTGCTAGCAGGACAGCTAGTACTCGCGTCAACACTACTATCACGGCTGCCACGAAGCGAGCGGCTAGGACCGACTGCGACGAGCCCAAGCAAAAGAGACTTAAACGCTAAGCTCTCATTGCTTATTAGATCAGTACCCCTGGTTTACGTTTGTTGTATGGATTCCATTGTTAACATAATACGCCTATATAGGGCCACTTTAAGATATTTGCTGTTTACTTCCAGTATGTTTTAACTGATTGTTTGAAGGATCTTATTGGGTACTGCAGTAACTAGAAATACTTATTTATTCGCGTTTGATCATGTTACGTTAACGTGTAATTACACGTTATTGTTTAACTTGTTTTATTGTTAAGGTGATTTATTGTTAAGATAATTTATTGTTAAGGTTTTTAATTTTTTAAGTAGGCGTACAAACTTTTACGAACCTCTATTGCCCATGTTTTACTCTAAAAGTTTACGTTCTTGTGGTAAAAGTAGAATTATTATCGAGCCTTACATAAGTTCGTGTCCATGCTCATATGTACGTCTATTGCTCATTCAAGAGAAGAAGACTGGGAAATGTATTATCTTTACTATATTTGTTATACCATTAGCCAAAGAGTGATCATATATGTAATATTCACTATAAAAACTACGATTTAGTACAATTTTTGAAATGCAATTACAATATTTTAAAAATGCAAATGACAAATAATTTACTTTGGTTTGTAAACAAATCTTAATACACGCTAACACTAAAATAACGATACTGTAATAATGATATTTGTCTAATGATATAATGAATGGAGTTTATTTAAGTACTGAGGAAGAAGGAGTAGGGAATGAGTTGTATTTTACACACAACGAGATGAAGAAAAAGAATGAGAAGCATTGTAAAACTTACAACGAATATTAGATTAATTTGCAAACTGAGACTAAATAGTATAAGATAGTGTGTGATGATGATGAGCAAAAACAGTGTGTGATGATATGAGGGATGGTGATGAGTGAAGATGATGAGATATAACGGTGAATGAAGATGATGACTGATAATGTGTAGTGCGTTTAATCATTTTGAAAGCAATACAGTCATTTTGTTATAAAGACTTGCCAGGGTTATTTAAGGGTAATTTATATTCGGGTATTTACTTAAAATTCTGTATTATTAAAACTATAATGTTAGAGGAAAATGTAATTTCATAATAAAGTAGTAAAAGACCCGTGCCATTAAAGAAATGATTTTTTTTTCTCACTGTTACATTATATTGTTGTGTGAGTAACAATCTTCTTTGTTTGACAAACTTTGTGAACTTGTTTTTTCAATGGCGTAGGTCGCATTAGATTTTTGACACATTGTATACAATTAGGAGCTTATAAATGTTCCGGAATCTTTTTATCTTAATGTTAAACATTTTGAATTTTGTAGGTATGTTATTTTGTATAATGACAATATATATTAATATCATTCATGTATGGTAATAAATGGTTTTCAATTCATTTTTTTGTTTTCTTGTTTCAAATTCTCTGAATTATGTAGGATGTGATTTCTCTTCCACGGGAGCCAATTATGAAGAGTTTAAGTAGAAATTCTTATTCCACTAAGAATAATGGAATAAGAATTTCTACTTCAACTCTTCACTCACTCTTATGATATGATATGATTTGAGTTAGTAGAAACTAACTCAAATCATATCATATCATATGAAAACAAGAGTTGCCAAGCACTTCAATCTTGAATGGAAGTCTGGAGGAATATAATTAGGGAGAGGTGGTTAATTTCTCTAAGGAATTAAAAATATAAAGAAAATGGTGATTGGCATTTCGGGACAATTCATGAAATGTGATAAGTTAGAGCTATTTTGCAAACTATCCTAAAAAAAGATGTAACTGGGGTTATTTTGAGTTATAGCACTTTTTTAGTTTACCAAAGACTGATTATTGTAAGAAACCTTTCCAACACTGGATGCAAAATGTATACTTTACTGATACCTCATAAACAACTTATTCCTCCAAAAACTAATCCATTAAGTAAGTATACAGTCTTTCTTGAAAATGCAAAATAACCTCAAAAATACTTAAAAGTGCTATAACTCAATATCAGTCTACTTTCAATCCTATGTTTTTGGGATCAGTTGCAATTTAGGCCTAGTTATCCTTTGTCAGGGATTGTTTGGAATTGGAAATTACAAAGAATCAACCAGCATTTGCTGAGTATACTCTTCAAAGCTTCCATTCAAGCCTGAAGTGCTTGGCCACACTTGTCATTGCATACTGTTTAACTAAAGTGTTACACCACTTATTGAAAATGATTTGTGTTAGTAGAACAATGGAAATAAGACCTTCAACTCTTCATCGCTCTTGTGGAAGAGAAACCACATTTTGTAGGTACTACGTATGACAGACACTTAAATGAAAGAGATTGTTTAAGACCTCTAGGTTTCAGTGTCGTTGCAAATTAACTTTAATTTTATCTCTTTTTATTTAGAGAATCGCATTACCAATAACCCTGTAGTTTTGATATTGTTTGATGATAGAATCAGACTCTAAAATATTACTTGTTAGAACAGGCTTGACAAAGTAAAAATGTGAAGCCTTATATAAATAAGACCTTTTTAACTTCTTAATTCATACTTATACTTGAAAGAATGACTAATGTCAAGTAGTTTACTCATTGTTGCCACTTGTCAGTTAGGATTTGTGAGTGTCAGTAAAGGTTTTTGTAGTAATGTGTTAGGACCTTTGTCTATAGAGCATGGCCTCATTTCGAATAGGTATGTTTGTATGCTCCTATTAATTTTCACAGATATATTAGGGGTTAAATGAAACAATTGACAGTTAAATCATAAAATAAATTTAATGGGAACTTAAATTAACTTGAACACAAGTTTATATTTTTGAAACTATATCATTACAATGGTTTAAATTATTTTCCAAACATTACGAAGACAACTCTAATAGTAAAATAGAATGAAACAAAAATAAACATAGATATAAAGAAATTCGAAAAGCCATAGTACTTATGGCTTTTCATCCATTTCTACACCTTCCAACAATTCTCCCAAATATGTAAAAATTTTAGTAGTGACCACAGCACCGGCAATCAAATCAATGCCCAGGAAAAACAGACACAGACCCGTCACAATAACGACGGTTTCGAAATCCTGAGGATGTGCTGTAAAATACTCATAAAGGCTATCCAAAAGGAACACCATTTTTGTAGATTGATTGAGACTTGATACAAATCACAAAGTTAATACAGATTACAATTTTAAGTTAGTATACAGATTACAATTTCAAGTATTATAAAGATTACAATTTTAAGTATTTTATAGATTACAATTTCAAGTAGGTAATATACAGACAGTTAAATATACATAAAGTACAGTAAGAGTAATTCACCCAAAATTTCGGCAACAGGTAATATAATAGTATAATAAATGAGAACAATCCACAGTAAGGTATCCGCAAACAATGAAAAAAGCACAGTTAGGAGGAAAACGATAACACTTGGAGGACACGTAGTCACGAACTCAGAACACTGGATGGAGAAAACCCGGCTCTTCTGACGTGCAGAAGAGTCGCAGCCAGGACCCTGGACAGGAAACTGATTCTTTGTCTTCGTTGACCTCGGTGACCCCGAGGGCTACAGAAGGCGCCGACCAATATCCAAAGTAAATAAGATGTCCAAATTACTTCTTCCAAGGGACAAGATTATTAATCACTGGATCACCAGCACTGCATTTAGTATGCTGGACCCACTCCTGGGCTCCCCAAGCAGGGATCACTCCCTGAATCCGCCGCAATCAGAGAAGCTCGTTGACGTGTGTACTGGTTGTCTATGATGAAAGTAATGATTTTATGACCGGACGAATCACGATCGCGATAGGGCGTCACTCTATAACGATCGGTGTTCCCAGTTCCCGAATCACGTGATTTGATAAATGGTACATTCGGGAATGGCATGGACACAATAAATTACTATCACTTTCACACGCTGCGTAGATTGTGGTGCCACCCCATAAAAGCGGGAGGCTGTGCAACGAAACTAGAGAGAACGTGGCGCGAACTTTGCTTTAGTGGTCTAGATTCATAGATTATGCCTTTTTAAATTTTTACTTCTGTTTAAAATCTATGCTATAAAGTGGCTAATGTTCATACTCATTTGTTTTCTCAATACAACATTTAAAAGGAGTGATGAATCAGCTAGCTAAAATGTTAAATCATGGTCCGAATAATACTTATAAAAAGTTCGCATGTAATTTTCGATTGAAATAACTATTATTATTTTTTTGCTTTAAAGACATTTATGGACTCATGAGCTTGAAAATAGCTTTTCCTACTTTTTTTTGTACTTATGTGACTCGAAGTCAGAATTGAAAATGGTAGGCGAAAGTCTGAGTATCTAACATTTGAAAAAAGTTGCCACGAAATTATTTGCAGCTCGAGGTGGCGCTCCGAACAAAGAAAAATACGGAGCGGATCCAGATTCAGTACTCTCTGTACTTAGTACTCAATTTTGCCACCCGCCAAAGTAAATTGGCATAAATACAGTACCCCTAGTATATTTAGGCGCGCTGAGAAAAATAGAACAATATTGAATAATTTAATAGTCCTTATGAATAATAATTATGAGATGAAGATTTTTATCGCTGCAAATCAATAATCAAATTAAATAAATTTCTTGGAAAAGTAAAATGTTTTGAATTTGTTCCAACTTAATCACTAATAGAGGTTTTAGTTAATTTATTTTGTTGAAACAAAATAAGAATAATTTACCTTTACTTTTTAAGTTATATTTAGAAAAATGTTCCAGTTTTTTTTTTACAAGTTTAGGATTTAGCATAGACACAGCCTGAAGCTCCGCCTAACGATCGATATTTGACTCCCTATACGAGAAGCGGCCGGACGCAGACGGCCGCTGAATTATCTACTACGGCAGCCCAATCGAACGGCCCGTGCCCCTGCGGTTGTGGTAAGGTAAGTGAAATCAGGGTACCACATGAATTCCTTATCAGAAACATATAAATATGATCTGTGATCTGCTATTAGATTACCTACTAAAAGATTAGAGTGTCAAGTTTCCTTGTTCTTATCATTTGGCTCTTTAAAATTTGGCTCTTATGTTATGTGTGACCCCTGACACCTATATCAAAAATTAAATATCAAATCTGAATAGCAAATATCTTGTTGAATTAATCTGAAATCTATGATTGATAGTCTAATTAAAACAATTGACAGTCTAAAAAATAACACCTAGCCTGTTAAGGATAATTATTATACTCATCTATTCCTGAGCAAATCTTTTGTTGTCTGTCTGTAATTTAACTGTGCTTTTTTATCTAATTCCAGGATGAACCTTGCTCAGGCGAAGATGAGGCAGATGGATATAGAAATCCGTGAAAAAATATGCAAATCGTATACAAAAGAATTGACGATGGAGATGGGCAAGCTTCGCATGGTGGTCGCCTTGGTGTCACCCAGTGATGACGAGGACGACTCCGTGTACGTGGTTGCGGTTACCAAGGCCGAAGACGAGGCCGACGAGCACGAAGCTAAAATCGTCGAAGACTGAACTTCGATGATTTGCGCCATTCTCCACCGTTCCTTGGTTGATTTATTTGCCGTATTCTGTCTTTCTATCATCTCTTTAAGTTGTGTCACTAAGAATCAACGACAATAACAACAATACGGATACTGCGTTGCAGACGGTTCATCGTACGTTTTTAATGACACAACCTAAATATTTCTGGTTGCATATAAAATCAAGGTATTTCCATGTAATATTATATCGAATTTGTTGTAACATTTTGGCAATTATCAGTTTTTTGAAGTTACAAAATGCTGAAAAAGTGTATTAACTTGTATGTTTTGACGCTCAAAATTCTATCTCTCATATGTTTACATTTTTAATTACTTACATGAAGGTTATTTTTATTTGTTTCTATTACATGGATATATTTAGAACTTATTATGCACATTTTGAATAACATTGTAGAATGTAGTATGGAAATAAAACATGTAAACGCTCTCTGTATTTTATTTTACCTTATTTGTCATGTGTGGCAACAGACCCCTTCCATGAACCCTCATGAAAGGGTACTGTTGCATCTTTTGATCAAGAGGCCAAACTAGTACCTACCGACAGTCTATTATTTTAATATCATGTCTATTTGTTTAAAATAAACTAAGTAGCTTGGAATACAGCACTGAAGTTTATCAATAATCTAAAAGTCAAGCTTTATATCAAAAAGCAATTATTTTTAGCAAACAATCATATTTTGAGCGCTAACCGAGACTTGACTTTATATTCATACAAAAGTATGATTTATATACATATATTATACCTATAGCTAACATTCTACATTTAATAATATTAAGGTCGAAGCCACACAATATAAAGCGAAATACATACATGTTTCGCTTTGTACTAAAAGGCAGTAGGAGCCTTTTAAAGCCTTTTTTAGCCTTGCAAACTAATGCATGGTTTTATTATAACAATGCTAGTGCGTCATCTGGCAACTATCCTCTAGCAAGCTACAATATAAGCCATAGGCCATAGGTATAAGCATATTAGTGGCTAGCTACGCTAAGCGAAGCGCCTAGCATACATTTATTAAAAATCTACGTCAACAAATAAACATAAAAAAGGATATTGTCACTATTATTACTGTGTTCCCAAAATTATAGGAATTATAAAATCCATGCAAAAAAAAAATGCATATTTATTAAAATTTAATAAAAAATGATATAATTAAACATTAGAATGGTGAACATAAAAATAATCTTAAAACGAATATGAAGTATAGAATTATAAAATATTATTAAATTGGGAAACATCTTTTAATAAATTCTCAATTGGATTCAAATTAATAAAATAACGGGCTACTCATAGAAAATGATAATAGTAAGTTCAATAGGTACAAATTACGGGACAGTTATATTTTTTTTGGTTAGTTTCTAAAATCTTCGATCTCTACCGTACTGGTCGTAATGGTCGTGAAATATGTCTAGATTAATAAAATTAATAATGTGTTTGTAGTGTAACGTGTGTATTATTTAATACCAACATTAGACTGCATACAATAACTTATCAATTTAAGACACACGACTGTTAAGAGTACTTAACTATTGTATTTATTTTTTAATATACATTAATGTACGAGGCTTTTTTGTTATTCTGTAGTCGGGAATATTTTTTGTTTATTTAACCTGTTTAGGCGTTGCGTTTACTGTACAGAAATTAGTAAATCATATCTCCTTCATAATTCGACACGTTGAAGCTAGAATATTACCAATGGCCTAGTCTGTGGAACTAGGAAATAATTTGCACTTGCGCACAATAGTGCATGGCTATCAATCAATAAATTATTTTCAAACGTCTTAATTCGGGCGGAGTTGTCTGGTTCTAAGGGAATTGTGACATTTGTAGAAGTAGCTAGTGTACCAAGTAGCAACCTGTTGAGCTTACATTAACTCCGAGTGTCGGGACGTAAGTACAGCTTTTTATTACCACTTATCCTAGGATATAAACCTAAGAATCGGTATTTAATAATACGTTCTCATTTCTTCAGAATTTCGGTTTATCTCATAAGTCTATTTAATCGGGATTATCTACTCCCGATTTAGAAATGATGTTGACACAATGGTTAGGTTGACACTTGCGCCCATTGTTGTGTACAATCGTTTCATATGTCAATTTTTTGCATAAATCTGTGACGGCTTTGTTTACATGATAAAATAACGTATGTACCTACAATCCAAGTACAAAGTATGTTTCTAAATATACTATGTACTTGCATTGTAGATGTATTGATCGAATTGGATGACATGTAATGGACTACAACTCCTCTTTTCTAATATTATATAATGAACGGTGGATTAGCAGGTTTACTTATCCATAATTTACATTTAAATTAATAAGCTATATTTTCATACGTGGGGTAGGTATACTAATTATGTTTTGGTATTTTAGAATTCAATAGTAAGGGAGGTGTCCCAATATGCTTATAATGAACTGAGTAATTTCTTTAGGTTTTTATTGTTAATTCTCAGCATTCGATCTAATGTTTATTTATTCTTTTCAATATGTTTTAAATTTATTATTGGAAATCAAATGGTAATTTTTGTAAATATGCTCAGTAAATAGGTTTAAGGCGTTTCACATTAATGTAGAAGATGTACTTATATACTAGGTACTTATATACGTATAGAACATAATTATGGGAACACTAACGACCTAACTATAAGAGAATATATTAAGTTACTTTAAGCTATGTTTTTTGTATTAAATTAAGTGAAATTTTAGAAAACATAATTAAAAAACTATTTAGGAGTGTAGAATTATTTATGTGAAGTTAGTAGCTCAATTAGAATTTGAATATGGAATCAATTATTAATAGAGCTCATTCACAACACCCTATTGAGCTCTAAAATACAGTGAACTGACGTTGAACATAATAACCTATAATTATAATTATGAAGCCCACCAGACCATGACCAATAGATAGATTGAAGAGGATGAGTTGTGTAATATTAAGAAAACTTAGTCTATGTTTTCTAAGGGGATATATATTAGATTACTATTAGGATATACTGTCCCTGATAATCTGGCTATTATAGTAATAAAAGGACCCATTTCAAAGGAGTATAGTACTTATGAAAAAGAAATAACTTTTGAGGAAAGCATCTTGAAATAGCAAAAAGAAGCAGTTCAATACTATTTATGTTTTCATAACTTATCCTAATGTAGGGAGGGAACAGCTGTTCGCCGCTAAGACACATGGGGGCGGGGCAATAATGCAGGACAAGTCGCGGGCAGAAGCTAGTTTCAATATGATACGTTCTTCTCCATAGAGGCCTACCTCCGTTTTGGAACGAGCAACTAACTTTAATTTTCGGACTAACTGACCGACTCGTTGACAATTCAAAAGTGCCTGTAAACGGTCTAATTGAAATATATGTTTTTGACGTTGACTTTTGACTATACGCAGCGAAAACTCAACGAGATCACAATGTAACATTTTTGTACTCAAAAACATTTTTTTTTTCATTTTCTATTTATTTCTAATTACAGAAATGAGCAAGCACAAAGAATCAGGCGGAAAAATGCGGACCAATGAATTTGCCACGAAACATAAGAAGAAGGAAAAAGGTTACAATTACCGCAAAGACATCGTCACTACTACACTGTACTGCGTCTGCAAGGATTGCATGAAGTACTGCGATTACAGAAAACCTGTCCAATGTATAGATCCATTTCTAATGGATATGAAGCATACCTATTGGATTTACCATGGTCTAGTGACCGCCAGCAAAACTGAACGAGCTATCAGCATAACGGACCCTGAAAAAATCAAGAAGAAGCCCAAGAAGAAGCAGGAAAATGCTACAGGGAAGTAGTCGTGAGGACATCATCGTCAGCACTCTGCTGCGGCCATAGCCATATTCTGGTAAATAAGTAATTATACATCATGAAATTTTGTAGATTGTATAAAGGCACTACTGTCTAGGCATGTGATTAGTCAACTTGAAACCAATGAGAACGGTAACTGACTAACCATAAGTCTATATATTAATACGCACTTCTATACATAAAAGTAAAATGCTTTGTCCTGAATGAATGACGGACTATTTACCTGACTGACGGATCAACGCACAGCCTAAACCGCTGATCGCAGAGATCTGAAATTTGAAGGGTGTGTTCTTTGTATGAAAGAAAGAATTTTCCAAAATTCTACTCCATAGAAAAAGGTGGGCAAAGTTTGATGATTTCAAATCCTATTGGAACCCATTTCGACTTCCACGCGGACGAAGTCGCGGACAAAAGCTAGTCCTGTTATAAAATTTCATGAAGTTTAATTACTTATTGATCAGAATATGACTACACTTTTTTGTATTTCTATGTCGCCCTTAATGAAACAAGGGCATAACGGCACTTTTTGTAATGTTGCAGGAAACACACTTGATTTAAGTTTTATCGTTGTTATTTTTTTTTAAGAAATATGTTTTTATTATGTGCACTTCTGCCCTAGGCTTACAGAAGGTACGATATGTTAGTTAGGTATGTGCCAAGATTTAAATATTAGAATTTGCACTTATAAGGCCTACGGGTAATATTCTACACATCACGTCGTCTTTCACCTATTCTATCAATGGCTACTTACTAAGACTGAAAAGTCGATTTTATTCGAGAAATCTTCCCCTCATTTTATTTTACGTGATTTATGTAATGTTATGTAACTTATCTCCGCCTAAATAGATTTGGGGGAGGCCTTTGCCCAGAAGTGGTAAAGCGTAGGCTAGGGAACAAAAATTTACTCACAAGTTAATTAAAAGGATTTACTTATCGTTTTAGTCCCTCTTAAATATCTGTGTTAAGTTTTATTAAAATAGGTTTATACTTCGGACTCGAAAGTTACTATTAAATAACGTTCCTCGTAAACTATTCTTAAGTAAACGGAAAATATTCTTCTAAAAGAATTACTTATATATCTAATTTTAAAACAAAAATTGGCACCTTTCTGTAACACTCCTAATTTAATAAGAATTTGTCAACGCACATCTAAGTTAAGTAGATTTAGAAAATAAATGTTTTTAGAGCTTATTTAAGGAAAATAATGGAAGAATCTTCGGATAATCTTTAGTAGTTAAGGACTTTAATAGCACCTAAATTTGAAAAGTATCATTAATGTGTATGATAAGACCTCTGTTTTGTAAGCTTAGTATGTAATTACGTATATCATTGTTACTAAGATAAAATATGACTTTGGAATAGGCAAGTAATTTGTCTCCAATTAACTACCTACCTCCTTTTGAATATTCGTATTGTATTTGTATGAAGTTTTTTTATATTGTTCCAGTATTAATAGCTGTTGTCCTTACCGTATAAGTAATTGACTGTTTTTTCTAAAGAAAATTTAAGTGGATGCAGGCCATGAGGTATTTTGTTAAAGTTCCAAACACTAGGTTTGAAATTTTACACTTTCCAGTTCTCGCATAACAAAAATTGTCTGTTACTTGTGTTCTCAAACCGTTTCTATAATATATTTACCAGATAAATTATTAGATAATATGTTTTGTGAATAGCAGACAGCCTTCTTTACAATTCAAAATGGAAATACATACCTCAACTTTCAGAGAAGAACAAACAGTATAAATTTAGGTACAGTTTTTTATTAAAACAGAACCAATTTATTTAAATTTCAAAATATTTGAAATACCTACCAATGTAAATTTTCTGAAAGAGGTAATAATTATGCAAAAATGTCTAGTTACTAGTTCAATATTTTTGTGTGTTTTTAAAACGTTATTGTACCTTTTTCAATCGTTGATGTTTATAACTTTATAGGGTAGGTTGTATACTGGTATTCGATGTCTTTTGATATATTATTAAGTATGAATTTGTTTTTATTTACGCATTGCTTCACCTTTCCCCTAATATAACAGAGTAATTGGTTATTCGATACATTCTCTAACAGGGGATGGAATAATGGCTAATTTTGCAACAACATCGACCTCGAAAATTTGTACTCATCATTGAGTTGATTTTCACATTTCGACCAAAATTTATGACAAAATAAATTGGTTTACGGAGAATTCATTCGTTAATGAGCTATTAGAAAAGTATAAGATTTGCATCCATTATTGAATTGATGCAATAAAATAGGGAGTTAGGGAGTAATAAACTTAAAAATTGTATCATTCAAAATCTTTACAGTTTTAACCCGTTTTCGGGCTCAAATTTCTTTTATAGTCTATTATACACACTCTATATATTGTTCAGTACTTTTTAGATGCATAGGTACATGAAACTATTAAAATATACTTCAAACAGAAAGATCTATTAGATCTGTCCGAAAGAGCTTAACAACGTTCACGTAAAAAAATCTCTTTAATGAGATTTTGACAAAATTGATTTTTTACATAATTAAATAAGCTGATACTTTGCTTGAGCCAGCCACCAATATGACATTAAAAGAGGTAATAACTTTAGTTGATTTGTATTTGAAAAACCTTGGGTAAAAGAGGGTTAGATAACTTTTACGTTTAAGAATATTTTCTGTTATACTTCCTTATTAGTTTAGGAAAACAATTAATGTGGAAAATTCACTAATCTACATTATGACTAACCTTACTAAATTCATCATAACAAGAGTGTAAGTAGGTAGGATAATCTTTAAGCTCTGGAATACTTATTCTTCGAATTGTTTTGACACTTTATTCAATTAAAAATTACAATGGTATAAAAATTCAAGAAAGTATGTACTTACCTACCTAAACATAACTTTCATGAAAAATATTTATTCAAAAATTCATTTACAGTTTTTTTTGTTGAACAACAATATCAACTATGTAAAAATGTTAACAAAATAGTAACTATGTAGTACATAATTAAATTATTTTGTTCAAACACAACACCAGTAATATAGTTCTTAGGTAACTACCTAAAAGCTATTTTACTGTAGTTAGTGTTCAAGATTTTCTTGTAATTTATAAATCAAAACTAATTGATTTTTATTTCTACGTTACAAGAAAAACTGGGAACATTTAGTGAGTTAAAAGAGAATTATTAAGAATCCATTAGAATGGTGTGTAATTGTAAAAGCTTATATGTACCAGTGGACTGCAATAGGCTGATAATGATGATAGAAAACAATAAAGCGAGGGGTAACGAAATATGTGATTAACATCAAATATTCTATAGTTTCCAACATAATTGATTGTCTGGTTCAAGGAAAACGAAAGGCCTAAATGTGAACTTGGAAAGCTTCTCTAGATTACAGCAATGATATTTTTTTATCTAAGGTACTTGTAATGCATGTTGCCTAAACTTTCTCATAAATAATAATAGGAACTGAAATCATTTTAAATACAATTTTGTATTATTATGATGCCTGTGTCTGATACTTAAATTGACTAAGGCTTTTCTCGTGAAAACTGCTTACGTAAACAGAATTATAGGTACTATTTTTAATGCAAAATAGGTAGATAATGGATTAAAAGTACCTAACCGATAAAGATGAGTAAATGATCGCAATTCGCCATCATTCAAAACTCCGCCAGTTTCACCCTTACAACATAATTATACGCAGTTATAAATAACCGGAAAAACCCCTATCTGAATACCAACCGTATAACACGAAATTTTTAAGGGTGTATCCTGTTTGAGTTGCCAGCTTCTATGCACAAAATATTTTTTTAAGTAGTAACACAGAGCTTTAAGTTGTGTTCTTAAAGTTTATTAACAACATATAAAACTACACACTTTAATGACTGTTGGGTAAAAACTATGCAGTAGTTAAAAAATATATAATATTGAGATGTTATTAGCATTTATTAATTATACTTTTTGTAGTGTAGCAGTGACCTGGTGTGGGGTGTTACAACAACATCTTAGTTTGATAATTGGCCCAGCGATGTGGATGTACCTTGACTCTTGAATAATGTATTAATGAGTGAGGTAGGCGGCCTAATTTATGTAGGGCTATAAATCGCGTATATATACAAGTTTAATCGCGAAATATAAGTATTGCGGGCGTTACCAGCAACACTTGTATTTTGCGATGCGTGACCAACCATAGAGGAAAAAGCGTTGTCCCACTTTCAGCAGTACTTATACCTTTGTAACTAGAAACTTAATGGTGCTGGCCTGCTAGGTGGGGTCGCAGCAATATGTGTCGTGACTGCAAAGCAAGAGTTTTAGTGATCCCGAAATATTATGGACTTACATCATCACATGAAAAACTAATGAACAAGTATGACCTGAATCCAAGAAGTAAGTTTGAAAGAAAAAAAGTATCCTGTTAGAAATTTTATTCTTTTATGCGCAAATGAAATGCAGTTTTTATGGATTTTCTATAAATTATATTTAGGATCAATTAAATGTAATCCGTCAATGGCCCAATACTAAAAAAAAATTAAGAGGTCTTTGGACTGCAGGTAAAGAAATCGAATTTTTTATACAAAATTAATTTCTGCGTATTTAAATAATGTAAAAAGTGCGATAAAACTAAAATTTAAGAATACTTTAATTAAATCTTTTGATAGTTGTACGAAAAACCGGACATCCGTTTTGGCGTTTCAGGGCGGAGCCATGTATTTATTACCTGTGGATCATATTAAAAAGTTATGGCAAGGGTGTATTCACAGGGCGAACACAACACTGTGCGACTTTTTAAAAGTTATTTGTGACTTCGGTTTTGGACGTATTTTACTGAAAGTAAGACATAAATCTTTATTTCAAATAGAGACACTTAAGTCTTTATCTTAAATACTCATATTTTATATTCAAATACGACATTAAAGTAGATAATATTTGTGTATTAGTGATGTGTTGGCAGACATATTTTTTTTCCGTAAAGACTCGTAAATTCGTATCCTAATTAAAAAATGTAATATAAAGCATAAGTCGATTATTCTTTACGACTTATTAATTGTCTGCGAAAAAATCTGCACAGCAACAGGGTCTCCAGTGTGAAATTGCACTTGCGCAATCGGGCCTCGCATGAATCAATAGTTTCATTCTGTAAGCTAGCTGGCCAGCCCGCACAGCTCACTGTGACGAGACCGCCGCGCGGACATTATACATTCAGTTTGTTGAAATTTTATTGGTTTTATAACAAGTGTGAGCATTATCTATCATCAAGTAAGTCCTAATTATAATATACGATGAAAAAATAAAGGGTAATTTGGTTTATAGAAGGCTACCTTGAGTGTCGCTAGCGGGATTGGCGTCTATCGATCGGTTTGACTTTCTGTTAAAGATTCATAATTCTTTGATTTATTTTAACCAGATTGGCCCTAATACTTGTATGAAATAATTGTGTCATCGCAATTTGCAAAATTTTTAGTCTATTTTTATCTTTTAAGGCGGCGACCAGCTATTGATTGATTTTTATTCTACTGCGTAGTAAGATGGCGCATAGACCTAATAAGAGGAGCGCTGAAGGCAAGTGCTAGATCATAACTGCTTTGCGTCATCATTCCTGATGTCGTCATCAAGCGTCATTTAATCACATAAAGCTAAAGAAAGCGCCATTACCGACCTTAGTGCTAAACCTGCATTTAAACCTTTATGTGATCATACGTTCTTTTTCTTAATTTAGATCACCCTCTTTTTTGCTGGGTCTTTTGAAAACACGTATATTTAATAACTCAAACCATAGTGATTTAGGGGGTTCATTCATGGCAGTCAAGCATCAAGTCATCACACTCATTGTATACTTGATAGCTTCATAAATGTGCGCAGAAAAAAATCGCGTAAAGATAGTTTGTAAAGATTCACCTGGTTTCCGTTACAGATATGAGTTCGCATAACGCATCGAGCGTCGATAAAACTCAGCAGTGGAGGAATGAGCTCCAGATGAAGCCAGAAGATCCGGCACCAATGCCGTCTCGTGATATCTTCAAGGAGCCGGCCGAGCAAAAATATCTTACCCCGGTTCTAGCCAACACCACCATCTGCTGCGATAAACAAGATTGTGACCGCGCAAAAATAGAAATAATGCCGGAACAGTACTTCAGGGAGCCAGGTAATAATGTGTCCTTATTTAAACACAGCGGAAATGTGTTTAATTTGAACGGAGGATTACACTTGTTGTATAGACTATATATATGTTTCAGCTGCACCATTCGTGCTGAACCCTCAAGGCCGCGATCAGCAGGGGAAGAATGATCCGTCAGCGCCTCAGGCCGAGCCGTACATGGAGCCGCTCTGCTCCTTCTGCGGACTTAACAGGGGCCAGCTGGTCACCATTTGCTGCATCGGCCGTGACTGCGACAACTCTACCAAGATAGATGAGCACATGGGCCCGCCGCAGGAAAAGCGTGCCAAGACTTCGTACAACCAATACAAGTATTAAACTGCTACGACACGGTGTTCCGAACATGTAAACCCCACTCTTTGTCTCGAAATCACGAAAAAATTATTTATCAAAATCAAGTTCTTGTTGATAGATAGCCAATTTTGCACACCGTTTTAGAACACTTTAAAATTAAATTGTTACAGTTTACGCGTTGGAACGAAATTTAAACTATTAAATTTGGCCATGTTGGAATTTAGATGAAACCTTTTATTGAGGATTTCACAATCTTTAGACGTCGGAGCATAAATTAAAAAAAAAATAGTCTATCAAATATTTCAGGGTTCACTTGTTAGAAACAATTGAAAATGCTTTCAAGGCGGTTATTCTTAATAATGAGATACGTGTGACATGATTTCAGACGCAATTTGATCATGTCGTAAGTTTTTTTGATGTTTCTGAATGTTGTACTGTACTGTCGATGTTTGATGTTTTCTGGCCGTGTATTAAAGAGTCAGATTAGTGTAAGATGATTGTAATGATTTGGGCGGTAATACGAAAAAGAACCATCTTGAGATAAGCTAAACGTGTAACTCGTAGTAAGGCACCATCAGTCCACCATAGCCAGCAATGGAGCACAATAAAGGCTTTAATATTATTTATACTTTTTCTGCCATTTATGACCCTACGAATCTCTTGTAAGCTATTTTGAATTGTATTTTCAAGTGTTTTAGTTAGATTTGATTTAAGTTATCATATCATTGTTAATTATATTTAAAAAGAAACAAATTTATTTTTACTCTTCTATAAAGGTATTTTTCTTAGAAATTTTACTCAATGTTGGTATTCTTAGGTAGTATTAACCACTATGTCTACGATATATACTTAATGTAGCTAAAATCTGTGTGGAAATAAAAAGTTGAAAAATTCTTTCCTGTTTATTATTACCCCTTAAGTTTTCTGTTTTAACGTAGATCTGAAAAAGGGTTTAAGAGGGTTTTAGATCTACGTTATATCAGATTCCAATCAGACTTGATTAAAGTAAAAAAAGGTTAATAATCCTTAGCATTAGGGCTTAAATTAAAGTTTTGGAATCCAGACCTTGATATACAAAACTTGAATCATAGCCGTGGATTATCACGTTAATTAAGAAAATCATTTTCTTGTCAACACGATTTAAACGAAGCAAAATCATGAAAGTTTCCCCTTTTCCTTATAGCCAGCATATACAAACAAGTAGCTATAATTATAGAAATATATTGATTACCACGTTGTGTAATTACGACCGAGGGCTGGCATTGCGTCAATCGATAAAGTACCCCTCGCTAGGCGAACCTTTGGATTCAAGGCCAAATAAATATTTAAGTGTTTCATCCGTTCAATTTCAAAAACACGGCATAACTTGATCATTATTGCTTCTTGCTCTCATTTCATATCTTTGAGTATGAAAGGGACATAATATTTACTTTGTTTGGATTTATGACGTACATTGCTCCATCTGCATACAAATCGTCCATCAAAGTAGTCGGCAATCGGTCAATGTATTTAGAACATTAGCCAACATTTGATCGAAATAAGGGCGTTTTTTGCCTAAGTTTGTATTTCGAGACGAACCTGGAAAGTTCATTTCCAAAGTTGCTGTTTAAAAAATCATCTGGTATTAAATAAAAGCATGATTAAATGTTGGACTAGGTTTTAAGCTTCACAATTACATGATAAATGACTAAATCAAATATACAAATATTGAATTTTGTAATTTTGGCCTTTTCTGTGAGAGTCTAGTTAAAATCCGCTTCCAACCACAAATTTTATTTGACTCTAAACGCAGATTCAACTCGTTATTCATAAGGTAAATTAAGCTGTGCTACGTTTTAAACACGTCTTTAAATATTAAAATAATTAGCAAACGGCGCGACTTTATTAAAAAAAATCAGTTGAATTACAATCCAGACTAGACAAGATCTAATGAAAGGGGTCAGTTTCATGTCTGGACCATCCTGTTTCGCTCAATAACGGTTATTCAATGTTGAACAAAAAGGGCTTTAACATACATTTATTCTTTTATATCAATTCACAAGGGTTGAATACCTAGTGTCTGGCTGCCTGGCTGGGCCAGTTCGCCAGATGTATCGTCTCGCTTTTTACATGAGAATGAAAATAATCAAGTTATTATTCCACTCTCAGATAAATTTAACGTCTATAAAGACAGTAAATCATTAGTAAACTTTGGCTATGTTTCATATTATTTTTCTTTACTGGGAAAGCAAAATGACCGCTACCCAAGCTTGTGAAAAAGAAAATTGTGTACACACACCATTCCCCGCAGTATGCAGGGGAGGGTTAGTACACACATACATTCACACTCATCAACTGTGTGGTGGTTTATTCCGAATGCTGTATTCATATCGTAATTAAAATTGCACACATAAATCAACTCCTTGTGATTGGTCGACATATCAATCAATACTTACCAAACAGGGGTTAACTTCCTGTTTCTAGAAACATCCCCAAGCTTTTAGAAACCGGATGTTGATATTGCTGTTTGGATATCTGTCCAGATTGCCAACTTTTATTTTTATTAAAGAATTTAGTTCTCTACTTAGCTTTAGATACGTAACATTTTTATTTGACTATAATATTATTTTTAATGTTATTTAAAAATGATAACTAAAACTACATAACGGCCGACTCCCTTACCTAACTAACAATGAAAAGTTCAACCTCCATTGCTGCATAAGTATGTGGAAAAATAAAACCTGATATAATTTGTTTTTTTAAGTTTGTGAAGCTTTAATGATCCTTCCCATATGTCTAGCCTATAAGCAATGTGAATAATTTGGTTTTTATAATTGTGTTTTATAATTTTCTTGAGGCAAAACGACCGCTTATCAAGTAAGTAAAAAAAAAAATAAGGCATTACAGACACACCAACGTATTCACCGCTGGCTTGGTAGTATGAGTGTAAATGTCTGTAGTTAAACTATATATTATTCAGATCACACACACATAAATAACATCATAGCGATTGGTCGAATAAAATTGGGACAACCAATCACCATCCAACAAGAAGGAACTTCCGGTTTTCTGGAAGCTTCGAGAAGCTTCCAGAAAACCGGAAGTTTGTTGGGTTACCATGCAAAACTTCCCTAATTGCTTCTTTTTTACGTAAAATAAATAATTGGTCCTTTACTTATTTTAAAATAGGTCATTTTTTATTAAACTCCTATAACATGTTAAATCTTATTTAAAAACGCTATTGAAAATTTTCGATGTCCATTGCCGCATATGTATGGAAACCATAAGTAATTCTTGAAAAGCCTCAATGTACATCGAAAGCTCGTTCCTTCCGACCTATAGGGTTAGCTTTGGTGGCGCTAGTAGCAACTTGCACCAATAAAGCTTAGTGTTAGTGCATGCTATAAGGCCTGCGTGTATGTGTGAGGGGCAGGGGGTGCTGTATGAATCAATAGCCTAGCTCGTCCTTTCGATCCAGAGCAGCGGAGCAGAGCAGACGACTTCCAGATTATATTTGTGAAATAGTATATTTTTCAAATAAATTCAGTTTTGCGCATTGACTGGCGCTTAAGCGCTTACAGGTTAGTAACAATCTAGGTTCAATTAGTTTCTCGTGATTTTTCAGTTCAGTTTTCCGTCTTGAACAACACTCAGTTTCTTTGTTAGCGCTTAGTCGCGTCTTAAGTTCCCGTTTGCAAATAAGATGTTAAAATATCTTATTCGAAAGTTTTTAGATCAAGCCGATAATATTTTTCATTTATTTTTTAATTTTCACGAAAATTAGCCATTTTACATAGGTAGCATATTCAATACATAAAGATAGTGTAAGTTCTTCAAACCTACGTTCCGTTAAACGAGTATGGAACTGTTGTCGTCCAATTTATTTGATCGCGGAAATGCATTTTCTCCGGAAATTTTTACAACAATGGAAAATGGCGTCGGCCACGGGTGTTCACGACGCCATGACGCGGTCCGCCATTACGAGTTCAGTGATTCTTATTTCAAACATTCGATTAATTTCACACGAATGCGTGAATAAAATGTTGCAAGCCAACTATTTGTAGCTAGCACAAAACTTTGAATATAGGTTTAGTTTCGATTGAAGATAGTGCCGTTGTGTCAGGAGGACTCCCTAGATTTGTTTCGACAAGTATTTAAGCCCTCGGTGTAGAGTACAGAGACGTTGGCCGGCTATAGGATTATTTTACTAAACAAGAAAACTTCTTATTGTCAGAATTCGTTGGATTAGTCTTGACATTTACCGTTCATTTAAAGGTCAGATATCTTATTAAGAAAATTTAGATTACAATAGGTACAAAATAAAACCATAGGATTACCTATGGTTTTATTTTGTACCTATTGTAATCTAAATTTTCTAAATTAAACCAAGGTAAAAAATTATTTTTACCTTGGTTTAATTTAATTTAAAAACAACCATTTGCTTAAAGGTACATAGTGAAACAGATTCGATATTTAAAATAATAATAGCATGAGGCGTGAAATGTCCCAGAACCAGTTTTTTTTTTAATAACATAAACTTAAATTCTGTCTTGTCTGTTCAACTAAGTAGGTCGTTTTTAGCAAAAAGTAGTTTTCAAAAATATTTAAGCCTGTCTTTAATTATATATCATCTCATTTCAGGCATGAATAAGCCGCTTGAATTGCTGATTGCCACGGCATCTTATATCTACACCGTGGAGAGCATGCAGAAGATGATTGCGGAGATGCTGAACGATCCCGAGTTGGGGCGCCGCAGCCGCGTGGTGTCGGTGCTCGACGTCGGCGGGCGCAAGTACAGCGCCGGGCAGCAGCCCGACCCCATCACCATGCCAGTACTGCCGCGCTACGGTTTCGGCTACATAATCAAGCCAATTTAATTATTTTCATGATTCTGTACTTCGGTACATAGATGTTGTGTCGTGTTTTTTGATGTCGTCTTGTCTTCTCTGTATTAGTATAGTAACCAAGCTCGTTTGGATAATTCATGTAATTTTAGCAGATAATTAATTTATCATAATTATATTATCTTCACAAGTTTAGTACTAAGCTCTTTTGATTCGTATAATTATTATATAAGTAGATATTGACTAAGATGTTTTATGTATTTGGGATAACTTTATAATAAGGATGTCTTCACGTGCGATGAGGGGCTTTTGTGTAGGCGTTCTAGACGCATCAATATTAATCGTATAATCAAATGTAATTATTTGTCTAATAATAATCATATTTACTAAGAAATTTTAATTCTAATATTGACTAATGACTTTATATTAAATAACATTCATGTTCATGTTATATTAATACTTACATTATTTGATCACAAATGATTTAGAATTAAGGTATATGTACGTCACAGGTTCAACCCAGCAGCTCTCATGGAACTCTATGGCAAATTATAGTTTTAGGTATCTAATAAGATGTAAATTGACTTTGAGGCGGTACAATGGATAAAATTTAGAATAATTATCGTCATCATATTATATAATGGACCGGTAAGAGTTGTAAGTTTTTTGACAGCGATTGTTGTGCCCTTCTCAGAGAAGCTTCTAAGGGTTTCAGCAATTTGCTAGTCATTTAATGTGTGTTTTAATAAATGTCTTAATATTTAAATATTGTGTGTCGTGAGATTTTTAATGTTTCGGTGTCGTATGTATCGTATTTTGTAGTGTGTGTATTAAAAAACTAAAAAACCCATATTTGTGTTTTATTTCAATATTGACATAATAGTAACTATTTTTTTAAAGGCCAACACAGTCTTCTAATTAGTTAATTAATTTAAAATCAAGTCACACTCAAACTCAAATAATTTATTTCAAATAAACCATTTGTAGGCAAGTACCTTGCACTGGTTTATTTGAAACAAATGATGATGCCAAAGTTAGAATTGTCAAGGAGTCATTCAGTCAGAAAGTTGAAGCTATATAGTTGTTCGTTCCAAACAGTAGGTTCCTATGGAGAAGAACGACAAAGAACAGTCTTTTAAAATCAATTAAATATAGTCAACTAATTCGATATAGAACATTTTAAAAAACCTGATCCACGCTGACGGAGCAGTAACCGATAGCGTAGCTTAACACGAGGAACAAAAACTACGCGGGCTAAGTCGCAGGGAGCAGCTAGTATCTAATTGAGTGTAATTTGGGAATATTGCTATATATGCGTGATGGTATTCTTTTATTAGTTGTTAGATGGAGGGGATCATGAATCATTGTATAAACCCTTTCACTATTACAGACAGCAAAATAGTACTATCTTTTTACACCCCGGTGATTGGAGACAGGCCCTGCTTGATTTTATGAGTATTGTTATGTTTACTTAAATTATAGATAATTATGATTTCTTTTTAATTTGATAAATTAGATCGTCATTATGAGACCATATTTATCAGGTACCTATCTTAATATGTATTTTCAGTGCAATAAAAGTATACTCGTATGCAAAATGATTTGAGGAACTGTTATTCTCTATTACCTAGCTCTCCTAGTAGTATACAGAGCACTATGTTTGAGAGGTTCTCTATTTTTTTTTTTTTAATAAAGCTATTTCTGTCGAATCCCATATTATGCTGGCAAGGACACACAAGGAAAATTAGGTACATATAAAGTAATTACCATTAAAATAATATAGATACCACCCCTTGATGTATCTTTAGTACTACACAATTGCTTTATAACGATAAAAACATTTGATAGCTTTATAAAATACTAGCTTTTACCCGCGACTTCGTCCGTAAATGTCGGATGATAATGTAGTATTCTAGTAGTTCTTAAAAATAATTTTTGAAATCGGTTCAGTAGTTTTTGAGCTTATTCGTTGCAAACATTCAAAAATACAAATCTTTCCACTTCATAATATTAGTATAGAAAAACTGTCACACAACCTGTTTTGATGAGACTGCCACTGGCAGACAGCTAATGTTACAAAGAATGATTTAGGCTACTGTCATCCTACGAAGACTTACCTACCCATGATTTCATATTAATACTGCTAATAAAAAAGTCATTACCAGTCTGTATTTCTATTTGTAATTAGGACATTTCAATTCATACGTATAACATGCCTTGTTCAGTGTCGCGAGGAAAAATACATGTTTTTCTTTTTCTAAAAAATATCTTCTACTTCTCCTTACTAATATTATAAATACGAAAGTTTTTCCGGCTGTATGTCTGTCTATCTGCTACGTTTTCACGACTAAACTACTGAACCGATTTTGATGATATTTCGGACGGGGTAAGTTTGAACCCCACGGAAGGACATAGTCTATTTTTATCAGCGACGTCGTCGTCTCCATCCTCGATAACCGACATTTATACGAACGAAGTCGCGGGCAAATGCTAGTTATTAGTAATACAATTTTATTGATTGCATAATTGTGTACATTAGGTCTTATTTTCAATAGGCAATAGAGAAAAAATATGTTGTTAATTCTGTTCGTCGGTAAGCGCATCACTTGACCTAGATCGAATTTTGGCTATTTTTGGTTTTAAAATAGTAGCCCGAATAAATCTTAATACTAACTAGCAGATTTGCTTACACAGCGGAATAGGTAAAAAACACGCTGCGAATTTCCTCCGACAAATTTTAAGTGTCTACGTATGACGGATCAGATGACAGCCCTGTGACAAACGGACGGACGGACTGACAGCGGGTTCTTAGAAATAAGTTTCCGTTTGGTACCCAGTGGGTATGGAGCCCTAAAAGTTACTATTAATCATACTCTAACATATCACTATAGCTTCTTAAACATAGCTAAGGACACTCTCCAGCAAGCCACATTTCAAACAACAGAAATATAAATCAGTTCAGTCGTCTGAGAGCTATGATGCCACAGTCACACACACAGATCAAACGTTTAACTCACAACAACCCTCTGTGGTCGTCGGTGGGTTATAAACACTGTCAAATTATAGGTATTTTTCTTTATTTTATATTCTTATTAATTATCTGAATCACTAATGATTTCTAGCCGGAATATAACTGCTCTCTCAGTACATCATGTAATCTAATATTATCTTTTTTCTGCGAATGTCTTAGTTTGAACCCGTTTGAAAACGAATATTATTAAAACAAAAAACCCAAGTCCAAATATACAATAATATAAATATGTGATAAGCGATACATCGTCAACAGCTTTGAGACTATTGCCATTAGTTGTCAGATGTATAAACCAGCCTTTACTCTATCTAGGTGACCAGAGATATTGTGAAAACAGTGCTTACTCTTGCCGAGAATACGAGCAGTGACATAAATCAATAAGCAGACTGAGGAGTGTCGCCGCACCGCCATTACATCAGCAGTCGAGAAAATATCCTGGTTGGTTTTTTGAGTCAATTCGAGCCTTTGAAGTCGCATCAAGTAAGTACAACTGTGCTAAGTTATCGTTGTTGTGGTTTAACTCTCATGATTAGTCTGAATTCAAGGAGAACGTAAGTGCGTAGTGCCCAGCCTCCGTAGTTAACAATGGATATATTACACTATAAATCGGCGTTTAACTGGAGTTGAATCCAATGTGTCGTAAAAAGACTTTAACATTCTTATATACTCGTAATATATACAAATTGAGAACGCAAAAGAAATGAAACATTTTTTTTTAATGAACTAGAATCCAATGTATTATTTTTTTAAGTCTGGTTCGTAATTTGGTTTAAGAATTAGGCAATATTACTTCAAGACCTAGCTTTCGAAGAAAAAAAGTTTTAACTTTAAAGATAATATCAAATTAAATTCATGTTAGTTTTACACAGTACTTTACAGGTTGTTTTTTTTTTTAATGTGCTTTTATTTTATTTTTATTTCATCTCGTTTCAGACATGAATAAGCCGCCTGAACTGCCTGCCAAGGCAACCCACTTCACCGTGCAGAGCATGCAGAAGTTGGTCGAGGAGATGAAGAATGCTCCCGACTTTGGGCGCTGCGGCCGCGTGGTGTCGGTGCCCGGCAGCGGCGGCGGGCGCAAGGACAGCGCCGGGCAGCAGCCCGACGCCAGCGTCATGCCGGAGCTGCCGCGCTACGGTTTCGGCTACATAATCTAATTTTTTTCATGACAACATCGATGTACTTCGGTACGTAGATGTTTTTTTGTATTAGTATAGAAACAAAGCTCGTTTGGATTATTCATGTAATTTTAGCAGATAATTAATTAATCATATTTATTATCCCCACGCGTTTAGTAGGTACTAAGCTCTTTTGATTCGTATAATTATTATACACGTAGGTATTGACTAAGATGTTTTATGTATTTAGGATAACTTTATAGTAAGGATGCAGTCACTTTTATGTAGGCGTTCTAGACGCGTCAGTATTAATCGTATATTCAAATGTAATTTTTGTCTAATAATCATATTTAATAAGTAATTTTAATAACTTTGTAATAACATTCATGTTCATGTTATATTTACCTAATACTTACATTATTTGATCACAAATGATTTAGAATTAAGGTATATGTACGTCGCAGGTAGCGTAATAGCAGCTCTTATGGAACTCTATGGTAATTTATAGTTTTAGGATTTAGAATAATTATCGTCATCATATTATATAATGGACCGTTGTGTGTTTTAATAAATGTCGTAATGTTTGTGTAGTATTTGAATATTGTGTGTCGTGAGGTTTTTAATGTTTCGGTGTCGTATTGTTCGAGACACAAATGTATCTCATTAATGTTGTATTGTATTTGGTAGTGTGTGTATTAAAAAACTAAAAAAACCCATATGTGTGTTTCATTACAATATTGACTTAATAGTCATATTTTTAATATAATGGACTTGAACAAAGTTTCACTACAAATGAGCCAATGCACGATCTTCCAATAAGTATATTAATAAAAGTGAAGTTACGCTCCAACTACACAAAAAACAACAGTCTTTTAAAAGCAATTAAATATGTTAAATAATTGCAATAATTTTGCCTAATGAGTTACAGTCTGTACACCTTATGCATTCGACATATTGCAACGAAATTAAGTGAGCTTGAAATTATAAATATTATTATATCTATTCTTTGAATTTTTAAATTGTATGACCTGAATCATCAGATCACCATTTTCGGACCATATGAAGGTACCAATTTATGTTAATTGCTATGAAAGTACTACCGTATACAAAATGATTAAATAAACTTTGATTCACTATCACCTAGCACTCGTAGCAGTGTACACAGCACTATATATTAGTGCTATTCATTGGTTTCTTTTGGAAAAAAACAGGGAGCACGACTGCTGTTAGTTAGCAAGCGCCGTGCTCCCTGAATTTCTGCCGTATTGAGGCTCATTCCCGTCTTATATAGCTCCTAGACCTTCTATACTGATAACTACGCAGCTGTAGAAACATTGAAATAGGTACCACTAAAATATATCCGTCTCTTATTTTCCATAGATACGGGCAGTATATGGAAGAAAACCTTATTGTCAACCTTAATTTATCAGGATATGCCTTGTCCAGTGTCGCCAGAGTACAACAAGTTTTTGAAAGACGAACATGAATAAAATCCCTGGTCAGCAGAAGGACAATTGCCTTAGTTTTTTTATGAAAAACCGCAATCTTATCTATTCTGATCAGTTAAAAATATCTCTCTTTGACCTACATTTTTGATATTTTTTTAAATTGACTGTCGCTGACGTTAGATTGCTACTAGATTTTCGATTTATATTTTTAATTATGAGAATTAGCCTTCAGGGGGGCAATTCTCCGGTCGGGGCGGAGCAACGCCGTGACCTAGCGGCTCGGCCCTGGTTAAGGCCATGCTACAGAGCGAGAGATTATGGGAAGCACCTACCCCCTTCTGTGAAGCAGTTCAGCAAGCAAAGAAGGAGGCTGAACGCGTAAGGGAGAGGCAACCTTCACGCCCTAGACACCGCAGAAGGAGACACCCCGGGCGTCGGAAGTCTCAGGGCGATTTCCATCCACTGTAGTCGCGGGCTTGTGGACAATGGGTGCAGGCAATGGGTAGCCCGCCGCCCGATAAGAACCAGGCCCGAGTCAATGGCGCGTTAGAGTTCAACGCGCGCCTCAAAGACTTGTCAGGACAGAAGACAGGGCCCGCTAGGGACAGTGCCTGCCAGGTTGAATATGTTCGAAAGAGTTACCGTGGCCCTGGAACGCAATTGGCACTAGAAGGAACACGGATGGGTTTTAATCAGAAAAAGTCTGGCACTCCCTTCCGATCCGCC
This sequence comes from Hoplodrina ambigua, assembly GCA_949774945.1. Classification (NCBI taxonomy): domain Eukaryota; kingdom Metazoa; phylum Arthropoda; class Insecta; order Lepidoptera; family Noctuidae; genus Hoplodrina; species Hoplodrina ambigua. The sequence goes on from OX458963.1 coordinate 7,241,007, forward strand.
TAGAGCGGAGAGTCATGTTTTGATGATTTTCCATCCTTAAGAAAAAAGGGGTCAATTCTAGTAACTTTTAAGAACGTTTGCATTGTAACCTCGGTATCAATCTCTAATAAATGCCTCTACCTACGAGTATTTCATTATTAGTCAGATAAGATTTTTGATTTTAAGTATGGGATTAGGCCTTCAGATTCTAAACAAAAATGTTTGCTGTAACTTTTACTGCCTCGTTGGTCTGATTGACTGCTGAGCATGAGGTCGTGGGTTCAAATCCCAGGTCGGGAAAAGTGTTATTGGGTTATCCCATTGGGAATGTTTCATAACGATGTAGTCTCTAATTTATTTAATATGATTCTCTATGCAAAACCTGACCATTTGCTATCTGATCCAAAGGAATTAATTTGATGTGATAACAGTTATTATTATCAATTTTATTTTCAAAAGTGGTGTTTCTTCCTTTGGTATAACTGTGTGTCGTAGACTACTTGATATTATTATTAAATTGCTTTATAAATAATGTTTAAAAATTTGTCTGTCCGATAGTGATTTATAAACACCGTTAATATTTTTTTATTCAGTTTAATTAGTTCTGCCAAAACAGACTAAGACACGACAAAAAATTTTCAAATGAATTATAATGATATGGAATATTTAATGCTAAATAGATTAAACACTGTTTTCTGAATAATTAAATTAATTAGTTTAGACCTGATCAATTTAATTTTTGACAGTTTGTGGGTTTGCTCGTTTTGGTTAGTAACCAACACCGATCACTAGACGTTGCTCGCTACTTAAAATTAACGATATTAATTTCATAAAAAACTAGGTCTTATTTTAATTTTTTGTCACATAATAATTAATTTCAATATATTATGTACAAACGTACTGATAACTGATACATCGTCTTTATTCTTGTGATTGTTATCATTGGTTAAATGATGTGTAAACCGGCCTTTACTTTATGTAGACGAGCGCAGGTGAAAACCGTGCTTTACATTTTTGGAAGGGTTGGGGAGCGATATAAATCAATAAGCAGATTGAGGAGAGTCGCCGGACCGCCATTACATCAGCAGTCGAGAAAATATCGTGGTTGCTTATTTGAGACTAAGAGAGCCTTTGAAGTCGCATCAAGTAAGTACAACTGTGCTAAGTTATCGTTTTTGTGGTTTAGCTCTCATGATTAGTCTGATTTCAATGAGAACGCAAGTGCGTAGTGCCTAGCCTAGTTAACATTAGATATATTAAACAAGAAATCAGCGTTAAACTGGAATTAAATGAAATGTGTAATAAAAATAGTTTAACTTTCCTAGTCGGATACATAATTAAGCAAATTCAGTACGCAAAAGGCACACACCAAAATATAGGAAAAAATGTGCTAAAGCGTAGGTACATAATTAAACTAAAACGAAATAAAATTTAATTCCTTTTGTCTTAACAGTACAATACGTGGAATGTCCCTAAAAAAAGATAACATTAAATTAAAGTCTGTTTCATCTATGTTTTATTAAGTACTTTGTAGCAAAATGTTCTTTAATGAAATATTTAAGCCTATATTTTATTTTTATGTCATCTCGTTTCAGGCATGAATATACCATCTATGTTGCCTGCCAAGGTAAACTACGCCTACAACGTGGAGGACATGCAGAAAATGGTTCAGGAGATGCTGAACGATCCCGAGTTGGGGCGTCACAGCCGCGTGATGTCGGTGCTCGGCGTCGGCGGGCGCAAGCACAGCGCCGGGCGGCAGCCCGACCCCATGCCGGAGCACCCGAGCTACGGTTTCGGCTACATAATCAAGGCAATTTAATTTTTCATGATTCTGTACTTCGGTACTTAGATGTTGTCCCGTGTTTTTTTTGTATTAGTATACCTAGTAACCAAGCTCGTTTGGATAATTCATGTAATTTTAGCAGATAATTAATTAATCATATTTATTATCCCCACGTGTTTAGTACTAAGCTCTTTTGATTCGTATAATTATTATACACGTAGGTATTGACTAAGATGTTTTATGTATTTAGGATAACTTTATAGTAAGGATGCAGTCACTTTTATGTAGGCGTTCTAGACGCGTCAGTATTAATCGTATATTCAAATGTAATTTTTGTCTAATAATCATATTTAATAAGTAATTTTAATAACTTTGTAATAACATTCATGTTCATGTTATATTTACCTAATACTTACATTATTTGATCACAAATGATTTAGAATTAAGGTATATGTACGTCGCAGGTAGCGTAATAGCAGCTCTTATGGAACTCTATGGTAAATTATAGTTTTAGGATTTAGAATAATTATCGTCATCATAATTATAAAACATATAATGGACCGTTAAAAGTTGTAAGTTTTTTTGACAGCGATTGTTGTGCCCTTCTCAGAGAAGCTTCTAAGGGTTTCAGCAATTTGCTAGTCATTTAATGTGTGTTTTAATAAATGTCATAATATTTGAATATTGTGTGTCGGGAGGTGTTTAATGTTTCGGTATCGTATTGTTCGAGACACAAATGTATTTCATTGACGTTGTATTGTATTTAGTAGTGTGTGTATTAAAAATTTAAAAAAAACAAATATTTATGTTTTATTTCAATATTTACTTAATAGTAACTAATTTTTATTATAATGGACTTGAATAAAGGCCAACACAATGTTCTAATTAGTAAATTAATTTAAAATCAAGTCACACTCAAACTCAAATAATTTATTTCAAATAAACCATTTGTAGGCAAGTACCTTGCACTGTTTTTTTTTAAACAAGTGATGATGCCGAAGTTAGAATTGTCAAGGAGTCATTCAGTCAGAAAGTTGATGCTATATAGTTGTTCGTTCCAAACAGTAGGTTCCTATGGAGAAGAACGACATGGTATTCATTTATTCATGGTATGATGAAAATGTAGTATTCTAGTAGTTCTTAAAAAGAATTTTTGAAATCGGTTCAGTAGTTTCTGAGCTTATTCGTGGCAAACATTCAAAAATACATATCTTTCCTCTTTATAATATTAGTATAGAAAAACTGTCACACAACCTCTTTAGATGAGACTGCCACTGGCAGACAGCTAATGTTACAAGGAATGATTTAGGCTACTGTCATCCTATGAAGACTTACCTACCCATGATTTCATATTAATACTGCTAATAAAAAAGTCATTACCAGTCTGTATTTCTATTTGTAATTAGGATATTTCAATTCATACGTATAACATGCCTTGTTCAGTGTTGCAAGGGTAAATACATGATTTTCCTTTTCTAAATAATATCTTCTACTTCTCCTTACTAATATTATAAATACCAAAAATTTTCCGTCTGTCTGTCTGCTACGTTTTCACGACTAAACCACTGAACGGATTTTGATGAAACTTGGGACGGGGTAAGTTTGAACCCAAAGAAAGGACATAGTCTATTTTTATCCCGCGACGTCGTCTCCATCCTCGATAACCGACATTTATACGAACGAAGTCGCGGGCAAATGCTAGTTATTAATAATACAATTTTATTGATTGCATAATTGTGTACATTAGGTCTTATTTTTAATAGGCAACAGAGAAAAAATATGTAGTTAATTCTGTTCGTCGGTAAGCGCATCACTTGACCTAGATCGAATTTTGGCTATTTTTGGTTTTAAAATAGTAGCCCGAATAAATCTTAATACTAACTAGCAGATTTGCTTACACAGCGGAATAGGTAAAAAACACGCTGCGAATTTCCTCCGACAAATTTTAAGTGTCTACGTATGACGGATCAGATGACAGCCCTGTGACAAACGGACGGACGGACTGACAGCGGGTTCTTAGAAATAAGTTTCCGTTTGGTACCCAGTGGGTATGGAGCCCTAAAAGTTACTATTAATCATACTCTAACATATCACTATAGCTTCTTAAACATAGCTAAGGACACTCTCCAGCAAGCCACATTTCAAACAACAGAAATATAAATCAGTTCAGTCGTCTGAGAGCTATGATGCCACAGTCACACACACAGATCAAACGTTTAACTCACAACAACCCTCTGTGGTCGTCGGTGGGTTATAAACACTGTCAAATTAAAGGTATTTTTCTTTATTTTATATTCTTATTAATTATCTGAATCACTAATGATTTCTAGCCGGAATATAACTGCTCTCTCAGTACATCATGTAATCTAATATTATCTTTTTTCTGCGAATGTCTTAGTTTGAACCCGTTTGAAAACGAATATTATTAAAACAAAAAACCCAAGTCCAAATATACAATAATATAAATATGTGATAAGCTATACATAATCAACAGCTTTGAGACTATTGCCATTAGTTGTCAGATGTATAAACCAGCCTTTACTCTATCTAGGTGACCAGAGATATTGTGAAAACAGTGCTTACTCTTGCCGAGAATACGAGCAGTGACATAAATCAATAAGCAGACTGAGGAGCGTCGCCGCACCGCCATTACATCAGCAGTCGAGAAAATATCCTGGTTGGTTTTTTGAGTCAATTCGAGCCTTTGAAGTCGCATCAAGTAAGTACAACTGTGCTAAGTTATCGTTGTTGTGGTTTAACTCTCATGATTAGTCTGAATTCAAGGAGAACGTAAGTGCGTAGTGCCCAGCCTCCGTAGTTAACAATGGATATATTACACTATAAATCGGCGTTTAACTGGAGTTGAATCCAATGTGTCGTAAAAAGACTTTAACATTCTTATATACTCGTAATATATACAAATTGAGAACGCAAAAGAAATGAAACAGTTTTTTTTAATGAACTAGAATCCAATGTATTATTTTTTTAAGTCTGGTTCGTAATTTGGTTTAAGAATTAGGCAATATTACTTCAAGACCTAGCTTTCGAAGAAAAAAAGTTTTAACTTTAAAGATAATATCAAATTAAATTCATGTTAGTTTTACACAGTACTTTACAGGTTGTTTTTTTTTTAATGTGCTTTTATTTTATTTTTATGTCATCTCGTTTCAGACATGAATAAGCCGCCTGAACTGCCTGCACAGGCAACCCACTTCACCGTGCAGAGCATGCAGAAGTTGGTCGAGGAGATGAAGAATGCTCCCGACTTTGGGCGCTGCGGCCGCGTGGTGTCGGTGCCCGGCAGCGGCGGGCGCAAGGACAGCGCCGGGCAGCAGCCCGACGCCAGCGTCATGCCGGAGCTGCCGCGCTACGGTTTCGGCTACATAATCTAATTTTTTTCATGACAACATCGATGTACTTCGGTACATAGATGTTTTTTTGTATTAGTATAGTAACAAAACTCGTTTGGATAATTCATGTAATTTTAGCAGAAAATTAATTAATCATATTTATTATTCCCACGCGTTTAGTACTAAGCTCTTTTGATTCGTATAATTATTATACACGTAGGTATTGACTAAGATGTTTTATGTATTTAGGATAACTTTATAGTAAGGATGCAGTCACTTTTATGTAGGCGTTCTAGACGCGTCAGTATTAATCGTATATTCAAATGTAATTTTTGTCTAATAATCATATTTAATAAGTAATTTTAATAACTTTGTAATAACATTCATGTTCATGTTATATTTACCTAATACTTACATTATTTGATCACAAATGATTTAGAATTAAGGTATATGTACGTCGCAGGTAGCGTAATAGCAGCTCTTATGGAACTCTATGGTAATTTATAGTTTTAGGATTTAGAATAATTATCGTCATCATATTATATAATGGACCGTTGTGTGTTTTAATAAATGTCGTAATGTTTGTGTAGTATTTGAATATTGTGTGTCGTGAGGTTTTTAATGTTTCGGTGTCGTATTGTTCGAGACACAAATGTATCTCATTAATGTTGTATTGTATTTGGTAGTGTGTGTATTAAAAAACTAAAAAAACCCATATGTGTGTTTCATTACAATATTGACTTAATAGTCATATTTTTAATATAATGGACTTGAACAAAGTTTCACTACAAATGAGCCAATGCACGATCTTCCAATAAGTATATTAATAAAAGTGAAGTTACGCTCCAACTACACAAAAAACAACAGTCTTTTAAAAGCAATTAAATATGTTAAATAATTGCAATAATTTTGCCTAATGTGTTACAGTCTTACACCTTATGCATTCGACATATTGCAACGAAATTAAGTGAGCTTGAAATTATAAATATTATTATATCTATTCTTTGAATTTTTACATTTTATGACCTGAATCATCAGATCACCATTTTCGGACCATATGCAGGTACCAATTTATGTTAATTGCTATGAAAGTACAACCGTATACAAAATGATTTAAGAAACTTTGATTCACTATCACCTAGCACTCGTAGCAGTGTACACAGCACTATATATTAGTGCTATTCATTGGTTTCTTTTGGAAAAAAACAGGGAGCACGACTGCTGTTAGTTAGGAAGCGCCGTGCTCCCTGAATTTCTGCCATATTGAGGCTCATTCCCGTCTTATATAGCTCCTAGACCCTCTATACTGATAACCACGCAGCTGTAGAAACATTAAAATAGGTACCACTAAAATATATCCGTCTCTTATTTTCCATAGATACGGGCAGTATATGGAAGAAAACCTTATTGTCACCTTTAATTTATCAGGATATGCCTTGTCCAGTGTCGCCAGAGTACAACAAGTTTTTGAAAGACGAACATGAATAAAATCCCTGGTCAGCAGAAGGACAATTGCCTTAGTTTTTTTATGAAAAACCGCAATCTTATCTATTCTGATCAGTTAAAAATATCTCTCTTTGACCTACATTTTTGATATTTTTTTAAATTGACTGTCGCTGACGTTAGATTGCTACTAGATTTTCGATTTATATTTTTAATTATGAGAATTAGCCTTCAGGGGGGCAATTCTCCGGTCGGGGCGGAGCAACGCCGTGACCTAGCGGCTCGGCCCTGGTTAAGGCCATGCTACAGAGCGAGAGATTATGGGAAGCACCTACCCCCTTCTGTGAAGCAGTTCAGCAAGCAAAGAAGGAGGCTGAACGCGTAAGGGAGAGGCAACCTTCACGCCCTAGACACCGCAGAAGGAGACACCCCGGGCGTCGGAAGTCTCAGGGCGATTTCCATCCACTGTAGTCGCGGGCTTGTGGACAATGGGTGCAGGCAATGGGTAGCCCGCCGCCCGATAAGAACCAGGCCCGAGTCAATGGCGCGTTAGAGTTCAACGCGCGCCTCAAAGACTTGTCAGGACAGAAGACAGGGCCCGCTAGGGACAGTGCCTGCCAGGTTGAATATGTTCGAAAGAGTTACCGTGGCCCTGGAACGCAATTGGCACTAGAAGGAACACGGATGGGTTTTAATCAGAAAAAGTCTGGCACTCCCTTCCGATCCGCCTAGAGCGGAGAGTCATGTTTTGATGATTTTCCATCCTTAAGAAAAAAGGGGTCAATTCTAGTAACTTTAAGAACGTTTGCATTGTAACCTCGGTATCAATCTCTAATAAATGCCTCTACCTACGAGTATTTCATTATTAGTCAGATAAGATTTTTTATTTTAAGTATGGGATTATGCCTTCAGATTCTAAACAAAAATGTTTGCTGTAACTTTTACTGCCTCGTTGATCTGATTGACTGCTGAGCATGAGGTCTTGGGTTCAAATCCCAGGTCGGGAAAAGTGTTATTGGGTTATCCCATCAGGAATGTTTCAGTAGAAGCCTCGGAGTCTGGATTTGTGCCCGGTTGATGGCAATAGGGTCGCCCCCTATTACATGGGAGTTAAACATAACTGTCGAAATGTGGGTGTACTAGTGGGTACACCTCTGCCTAGCCCTTCAAGGATAACCTGCAGGCGTGATTTATGTTGTGCTTCACCATTATGGTTACATAACGATATAGTCTCTAATTTATTTAATAAGATTCTCTATGCAAAACTAATTTTCAAAAGTGGTAGTTCTTCCTTTGGTATAACTGTGTGACGTAGACTGCTTGATATTATTATTAAATTGCTTTATAAATAATGTTCAAAAATTTGTCTGTCCGATAGTGATTTATAAACACCGATAAAATTTTTTTATTCTGTTTAAGTAGTTCTGCCAAAACAGACCAAGACGCGACAAAAATTCTCTTATTTTTCAAATGAATTTGAAAATATTAAATATTTAATGCTCAATAGATTAAAAACCATTTTCTGAATAATTAAAATAATTGGTTTAGACCTGATCAATTTAATTTTTGGCAGTTTGTGGGTTTGCCCGTTTTGGTTAGTAACCAACAATGATCACTAGACGTTGCTCGCTACTTAAAATTAACGATATTTATTTCATAAACAACTAGTTCTTATGTTATTTTTTTGTCACATAATAATTAATTTCAATATATAATGCACAATCGTAATGATAACTGATACATGGTCCTTATTCTTGTGATTGTTATCATTGGTTAAATGATGTGTAAACCGGCCTTTACTTTATGTAGACGAGCGCAGGTGAAAACCGTGCTTTACATTTTTGGAAGGGTTGGGGAGCGATATAAATCAATAAGCAGATTGAGGAGTGTCGCCGGACCGCCATTACATCAGCAGTCGAGAAAATATCGTGGTTGCTTATTTGAGACTAAGAGAGCCTTTGAAGTCGCATCAAGTAAGTACAACTGTGCTAAGTTATCGTTTTTGTGGTTTAGCTCTCATGATTAGTCTGATTTCAATGAGAACGCAAGTGCGTAGTGCCCAGCCTAGTTAACATTAGATATATTAAACAAGAAATCAGCGTTAAACTGGAATTGAATCGAATGTGTAATAAGAATACTTTAACTTTCCTAGTCGGATATATATAATTAAGCAAATTCAGTACGCAAAAGGCACATACCAAAATATAGGAAAAAATGTGCTAAAGCGTAGGTACATAATTAAACTAAAACGAAATAAAATTTAATTCCTTTTGTCTTGACAGTACAATACGTGGAATGTCCCTAAAAAAAGATAACATTAAATTAAAGTCTGTTTCATCTATGTTTTATTAAGTACTTTGTAGCAAAAGGTTCTTTAATGAAATATTTAAGCCTATATTTTATTTTTATGTCATCTCGTTTCAGGCATGAATATGCCATCTATGTTGCCTGCCAAGGTAAACTACGCCTACAACGTGGAGGACATGCAGAAAATGGTTCAGGAGATGCTGAACGATCCCGAGTTGGGGCGTCACAGCCGCGTGATGTCGGTGCTCGGCGTCGGCGGGCGCAAGCACAGCACCGGGCGGCAGCCCGACCCCATGCCGGAGCACCCGAGCTACGGTTTCGGTTACATAATCAAGGCAATTTAATTTTTCATGATTCTGTACTTCGGTACTTAGATGTTGTCCCGTGTTTTTTTTGTATTAGTTTGTTTGGATAATTCATGTAATTTTAGCAGATAATTAATTAATCATATTTATTATCCCCACGCGTTCAGTACTAAGCTCTTTTGATTCGTATAATTATTATACACGTAGGTATTGACTAAGATGTGTTATGTATTTAGGATAACTTTATAGTAAGGATGCAGTCACTTTTATGTAGGCGTTCTAGACGCGTCAGTATTAATCGTATATTCAAATGTAATTTTTGTCTAATAATCATATTTAATAAGTAATTTTAATAACTTTGTAATAACATTCATGTTCATGTTATATTTACCTAATACTTACATTATTTGATCACAAATGATTTAGAATTAAGGTATATGTACGTCGCAGGTAGCGTAATAGCAGCTCTTATGGAACTCTATGGTAAATTATAGTTTTAGGATTTAGAATAATTATCGTCATCATAATTATAATACATATAATGGACCGTTAAAAGTTGTAAGTTTTTTGACAGCGATTGTTGTGCCCTTCTCAGAGTAGCTTCTAAGGGTTTCAGCAATTTGCTAGTCATTTAATGTGTGTTTTAATAAATGTCGTAATATTTGAATATTGTGTGTCGGGAGGTGTTTAATGTTCGGTATCATATTGTCCGAGACACAAATGTATCTCATTGACGTTGTATTGTATTTTGTAGTGTGTGTATTAAAAATCTAAAAAACCAATATTTATGTTTTATTTCAATATTGACTTAGTAACTAATTTTTTATTATAATGGACTTGAATAAAGGCCAACACAATCTTCTAATTAGTAAATGAATTTAAAATCAAGTCACACTCAAACTCAAATTATTTAATTCAAATAAACCATTTGTAGGCAAGTACCTTGCACTGGTTTTTTTTTAAACAAGTGATGATGCCGAAGTTAGAATTGTCAAGGAGTCATTCAGTCAGAAAGTTGATGCTATATAGTTGTTCGTTCCAAACAGTAGGTTCCTATGGAGAAGAACGACATGGTATCCATTTATTTGTTGTTAGCTGGAGGGGATCATGAATCATTGTGTAAACCCTTTCACTATTACAGACAGCAAAATAGAACTATCTTTTTACACCCCGGTGATTGGAGGCAGGCCCTGCTTGATTTTATGAGTATTGTTATATTTACCTAAATTATAGTTATGATTTTTTTAAATTATAAATTAGATCGTCATTATGAGACCATATTTATCAGGTACCTATCTTAATATGTATTTTCAGTGCAATGAAAGTATACTCGTATGCAAAATGATTTGAGGAACTATGATTCTCTATTACCTAGCTCTTCTAGTAGTGTACAGAGCACACTGTTTGAGAGGTTCTCTATTTTTTTTTTGATAAACCCATATTCTGGCAAGGACACACAAAGAATATTAGGTACTTACTTATGAAATAATTACCATTCAAATAATATGCTTCTTATTTGAATAAGAAACAGATACCGCCCCTTGATGTATCTTTAGTACTACACATTTGCTTTATAGCGATAAAAACATTTGATAGCTTTATAAAATACTAGGTATTGCCCGCGACTTCGTCCGTAAATGTCGGATGATAATGTAGTATTCTAGTAGTTCTTAAAAATAATTTTTGAAATCGGTTCAGTAGTTTTTGAGCTTATTCGTTGCAAACATTCAAAAAAACAAATATTTCCTCTTTATAATATTAGTATAGAAAAATTGTCACACAACCTGTTTAGATGAGACTGCCACTGGCAGACAGCTAATGTTACAAGGAATGATTTAGGCTATTGTCATCCTACGAAGGCTTTCCTACCCATGATTTCATATTAATACTGCTAATAAAAAAGTCATTACCAGTCTGTATTTCTATTTGTAATTAGGACTTTTCAATTCATACGTATAACATGCCTTGGTCAGTGTCGCGAGGGTAAATACATATATGTTTTTCTTTTTCTAAAAAAGTCCTCCTACTTCTCCTTACTAATATTATTAATACCAAAGTTTTTCCGTCTGTATGTCTGTCTGTCTGCTACATTTTCACGACTAAACCACTGAACCGATTTTGATGAAACTTGGGACGGGGTAAGTTTGAACCCCAACGAAGGACATAGTCTATTTTTATCCCGCGACGTCGTCTCCATCCTCGATAACCGACATTTATACGAAGTCGCGGGCAAATGCTAGTTATTAATAATACAATTTTATTGATTGCATAATTGTGTACATTAGGTCTTATTTTTAATAGGAAATAGATAAAATATATGCAGTTAATTTTGTTAGTCGGTAAGCTCATCATTTGACCTAGACCGAATTTTGGTTTAAAAAATAGTAGCCCGAATAAATCTTAATACTAACTAGAAGATTTGCTTATACAGCGGAATAGGTAAAAAACCCGCTGCGATTTTCCTCCAACAAATTTTAAGTGTGTAAGTATGACGGATCAGATGACAGCCCTGTGACAAACGGACGGACGGACTGACAGCGGTGTCTTAGAAATAAGTTTCCGTTTGGTACCCAGTGGGTATGGAGCCCTAAAAGTTACTATTAATCATACTCTAACATATCACTACGGCTTCTTAAACATAGCTAAGGACACTTTCCAGCAAGTCACATTTCAAACAACAGAAATATAAATCAGTTCAGTCGTCTGAGAGCTATGATGCCACAGTCACACACACAGATCAAACGTTTAACTCACAACAACCCTCTGTGGTCGTCGGGGGTTATAAACACTGTCAATAAATAGGTATTTTTCTTTCTTTTATACTCTTATTTAATTATCTGAATCACTAATTATTTCTAGCCGGAATATAACTGCTCTCTCAGTACATCATGTAATCTATTTTTTTTTTTCTGCAAATGTTTTAGTTTTAACCCGTTTTAAAACGAATATTATTAAAACGAAAAACCCAAGTTCATTTATACAATAATATAAATATGTGATAAGCGATAAATCGTCATCAGTTTTGAGACTAATGTCATTGGTTGTCTGATGTATAAACCAGCCTTTACCCCATCTAGGTGACCAGAGATATTGTGAAAACAGTGCTTACTCTTGCCGAGAATACGAGCGGTGACATACTCGTATGTAAATCAATAAGCAGACTGAGGAGTGACGCCGCACCGCCATTACATCAGTAGTCGAGAAAATATCCTGGTTGCTTTTTTGAGTTAAAGAGAGCCTTTGAGGTCGCATCAAGTAAGTACAACTGTGCTAAGTTATCGTTGTTGTGGTTTAACTCCCATGATTAGTCTGAATTCAAGGAGAACGTAAGTGCGTAGTGCCCAGCCTCCGTAGTTAACAATGGTTATATTAAACTATAAATCGGCGTTTAACTGGAGTTGAATCCAATGCGTCGTAAAAGACTTTAACATTCTAATATACTCGTAATATATACAAATTGAGAACGCAAAAGAAATGAAACATTTTTTTTTAATGAACTAGAATCAAATGTATTTTTTTTTTAAGTCTGGTTCGTAATTTGTTTTAAGAATTAGGCCTTAATACTTCAAGACCTAGCTTTTGAAGAAAAAAAGTTTTAACTTTAAAGATAATATTAAAATAAAATTCATGTTAGTTTTACACAGTACTTTACAGGTTGATTTTTTTTTAAATGTGCTTTTATTTTATTTTTGTGTCATCTGGTTTCAGACATGAATAAGCCGCCTGAACTGCCTGCCAAGGCAACCCACTTCACCGTGCAGAGCATGCAGAAGTTGGTCGAGGAGATGAAGAATGCTCCCGACTTTGGGCGCTGCGGCCGCGTGGTGTCGGTGCCCGGCAGCGGCGGGCGCAAGGACAGCGCCGGGCAGCAGCCCGACGCCAGCGTCATGCCGGAGCTGCCGCGCTACGGTTTCGGCTACATAATCTAATTTTTTTCATGACAACATCGATATACTTCGGTACGTAGATGTTTTTTTGTATTAGTATAGAAACAAAGCTCGTTTGGATAATTGATGTAATTTTAGCAGATAATTAATTAATCATATTTATTATTCCCACGCGTTTAGTACTAAGCTCTTTTGATTCGTATAATTATTATACACGTAGGTATTGACTAAGATGTTTTATGTATTTAGGATAACTTTATAGTAAGGATGCAGTCACTTTTATGTAGGCGTTCTAGACGCGTCAGTATTAATCGTATATTCAAATGTAATTTTTGTCTAATAATCATATTTAATAAGTAATTTTAATAACTTTGTAATAACATTCATGTTCATGTTATATTTACCTAATACTTACATTATTTGATCACAAATGATTTAGAATTAAGGTATATGTACGTCGCAGGTAGCGTAATAGCAGCTCTTATGGAACTCTATGGTAAATTATAGTTTTAGGATTTAGAATAATTATCGTCATCATAATTATAATACATATAATGGACCGTTAAAAGTTGTAAGTTTTTTAACAGCGATTGTTGTGCCCTTCTCAGAGTAGCTTCTAAGGGTTTCAGCAATTTGCTAGTCATTTAATGTGTGTTTTAATAAATGTCGTAATATTTGAATATTGTGTGTCGGGAGGTGTTTAATGTTCGGTATCATATTGTCCGAGACACAAATGTATCTCATTGACGTTGTATTGTATTTTGTAGTGTGTGTATTAAAAATCTAAAAAACCAATATTTATGTTTTATTTCAATATTGACTTAGTAACTAATTTTTTATTATAATGGACTTGAATAAAGGCCAACACAATCTTCTAATTAGTAAATAAATTTAAAATCAAGTCACACTCAAACACAAATAATTTAATTCAAATAAACCATTTGTAGGCAAGTACCTTGCACTGGTTTTTTTTTAAACAAGTGATGATGTCGAAGTTAGAATTGTCCAGGAGTCATTCAGTCAAAAAGTTGATGCTATATAGTTGTTCGTTCCAAACAGTAGGTTCCTATGGAGAAGAACGACATGGTATTCATTTATTTGTTGTTAGATGGAGGGGATCATGAATTATTGTGTAAACCCTTTCACTATTACAGACAGCAAAATAGAACTATCTTTTTACACCCCGGTGATTGGAGGCAGGCCCTGCTTGATTTTATGAGTATTGTTATATTTACCTAAATTATAGTTATGATTTTTTTAATTAGAAATTAGATCGTCATTATGAGACCACATTTATCAGGTAACTATCTTAATATGTATTTTTAGAGCAATGAAAGTATACTCGTATGCAAAATGATTTGAGGAACTATGATTCTCTATTACCTAGCTCTTCTAGTAGTGTACAGAGCACACTGTTTGAGAGGTTCTCTATTTTTTTTTTGATAAACCCATATGCTGGCAAGGACACACAAAGAATACTAGGTACTTACTTATGAAATAATTACCATTCAAATAATATGCTTCTTATTTGAATAAGAAACAGATACCGCCCCTTGATGTATCTTTAGTACTACACATTTGCTTTATAGCGATAAAAACATTTGATAGCTTTACAAAATACTAGCTATTGCCCGCGTTTTCGTCCGTAAATGTCGGATGATAATGTAGTATTCTAGTAGTTCTTAAAAATAATTTTTGAAATCGGTTCAGTAGTTTTTGAGCTTATTCGTTGCAAATATTCAAAAATACAAATATTTCCTCTTTATAATATTAGTATAGAAAAATTGTCACACAACCTGTTTAGATGAGACTGCCACTGGCAGACAGCTAATGTTACAAAGAATGATTTAGGCTATTGTCATCCTACGAAGGCTTTCCTACCCTTGATTTCATATTAATACTGCTAATAAAAATGTCACTATAGTCTGTATTTCTATTTGTAATTAGGACTTTTTAATTCATACGTATAACATGCCTTGTTCAGTGTCGCGAGGGTAAATACATGATTTTCTTTTTCTAAAAAATGTCTTCTACTTCTCCTTACTAATATTATTAATACCAAAAAGTTTCCGTCTCTATGTCTGTCTGTCTGCTACGTTTTCACAACTAAACTACTGAACCAATTTTGATGAAACTTGGGACGGGGTAAGTTTGAACCCAAAGAAAGGACATAGTCTATTTTTATCCCGCGACGTCGTCTCCATCCTCGATAACCGACATTTATACGAACGAAGTCGCGGGCAAATGCTAGTTATTAGTAAGGTGACAATTCAAAAGTGCCTGTAAATGGTCTAATTGAAATAAATGTTTTGACTTTGACTTTGACTTTGGTGGGTGGACCATGGAAGGCCATGCTCCTTCGAAGGCTAATTATTAAATTTTCGTAGTTATTGCCATGTGATGACAAATTCCTTCTATTTACATAAACACCCATCGAACTGGAAATCACAGAAGCGGCAGTGAATCGTTTGCGCTACTATTTTGGCCGAACGGTCCCTCCAATCATTGATATCGGAAATCGGCGACGTTAAAATAAGGTACTGTACCATAGAAGGCCACTCTAACAAATAAACAGTTATTATTCGTTTATTTACTGGATAAATGAAACTAACAAATATTTAAGTAATACTTTGTTTTATTACGTAACATATAAACCATTTCTTTTTATTGTAGATTTAATCGCTATTTATTATTTTTTAGTGTTAAATGACTGATTTATTATAATGGCCTTCTAAGGAGCCTTGTTTCTAGCAAGGCCATTTGGAAGAGTTAAATGAAACTTAAGTTTAATCAATATTGATCAAATCTGAAATTCAAAAAAGTGGTTTATATGTTACGTAATAAAACAAAGTATTACTTAAATATTTGTTAGTTTTATTTATCTAGTAAATAAACGAATAATAACTGTTTATTTGTTAGAGTGGCCTTCTATGGTACACCCACCTTAATACAATTTTATTGATTGCATAATTGTGTACGTTAGGTCTTATTTTCAATAGGCAACAGAGAAAAAATATGTAGTTAATTCTGTTCGTCGGTAAGCGCATCACTTGACCGAGACCAAATTGTGGCTATTTTTGGTTTTAAAATAGTAGCCCGAATAAATCTTAATACTAACTAGCAGATTTGTTTATACAGCGGAATAGGTAAAAAACCCGATGCGATTTTTCTCCAACAAATTTTAAGTGTGTACGTATGACGGATCAGATGACAGCCCTGTGTCAAACGGACGGACGGACAGACAGCCGTGTCTTAGAAATAAGTTTCCGTTTGGTACCCAGTGGGTATGGATCCCTAAAAGTTACTATTAATCATACTCTAACATATCACTACGGCTTCTTAAACATAGCTAAGGACACTCTCTAGCAAGTCATATCTCAAACAACAGAAATATAAATCAGTTCAGTCGTCTGAGAGCTATGATGCCACAGTCACACACACAGATCAAACGTTTAACTCACAACAACCCTCTGAGGTCGTCGGGGGTTATAAACACTGGCAATTAATAGGTATTTTTCTTTCTTTTATATTCTTATTTAAGTATCTGAATCACCAATGTTTGCAGACGATAGCACAATAACGATCCCTTGTAATAACGCAATTACATATGAAAATGATATTAATAATTCTCTTGACACACTAATTAAATGGCTAGACAAGAATAATTTAGTTATTAATTTAAATAAGACAAAGATAATTCATTTTAGACAGCGTACTCCCGGTTTAACTAATCTTCACATACACCACAATAATAATAATATTCAAGAAGCAGCAGATACGAAATTTTTAGGTTTACAAATAGATTATAGTTTAAATTGGAAAACACATATAGATATGTTATGTAAAAGACTGAGTTCATCTGCGTATGTTTTATATAGATTATCCTCCATAGTAGATACAAAAGCACTTCTAACTGCTTACTACGGCATAGCTGAATCTCACCTACGCTACGGCGTCATTTTTTGGGGGAATTCAACTGATAAAGACACAGCATTTAAGGCCCAAAAACGATGTCTCCGATCAATGTTTAAACTTAAAACTATAGACAGTTGCAAGCCCTATTTTAAACAATACAAAATCCTTACACTTCCTTGTATATATATATTCGAGGTAGCTATGTTTGTGAAGCAAAATCCAAATCGTTTTAAACGCCTTTCTGATGTGTTCCCAAGGAATAGACGTGACAATAGCCAATTGTGTCAGGTATCATCTCAAACTGCTTTGATGCGCAACAGTATATATTGCATGGCGCCAATTATATACAATAAATTACCAAGTGGTTGGAAGGATTTAAATACAGTAATGTTTAAGAATAGACTACGTAAATATTTGTTAGAAAAAACATACTACAGTGTAACTGAGTTTTTAACAGAAAAATACATTAATTCAGGATAATGATTAGTTAATAGCAATGTTATATTTTATTGATAATTTAATTATGTACTTTAATTTGAATAAAATTGATAATTTAATAATAACGTTAATTTTAGTAATAATGTTATTTAGTTGATAACTTAATTGATAACTTTAATTATAATATAACTTTAATTATAATATAACTTTAATTATAATATAACTTTAATTATAATATAACTTTAATTATAATAACTTTAATTTATAACTTAACTTAATTGATAACTTATTGGTATTACTTTTGTAAATATTTGCATGCCAAATGGTAAAATATGGCTGAACTGATTTTGATTTATAACAACTATTGTGTACTCATATTTGCAAATAAACGTTTAAACGTTTATTCTATTCTATTCTATTTAATGATTTCTAGCCGGAATATAACTGCTCTCTCAGGACATCATGTAATCTAATATTATCTTTTTTCTGCGAATGTTTTAGTTTGAACCCGTTTCAAAACGAATATTATTAAAACAAAAATCCCAAGTCCAAATATACAATAATATAAATATGTGATAAGCGATACATCGTCAACAGTTTTGAGACTATTGCCATTAGTTGTCTGATGTATAAACCAGCCTTTACCCCATCTAGGTGACCAGAGATATTGTGAAAACAGTGTTTACTCTTGCCGAGAATACGAGCGGCGACATAAATCAATAAGCAGACTGAGGAGTGACGCCGCACCGCCATTACATCAGCAGTCGAGAAAATATCCTGGTTGGTTTTTGAGTCAAAGAGAGCCTTTGAAGTCGCATCAAGTAAGTAAAACTGTGCTAAGTTATCGTTGTTGTGGTTTAACTCTCATGATTAGTCTGAATTCAAGGAGAACGTAAGTGCGTAGTGCCCAGCCTCCGTAGTTAACAATGGATATATTGAATTTTAAATCGGCGTTTGATTGGAGTTGAATCCAATGTGTCGTAAAAAGACTTTAACATTCCTATATACTCGTAATATATACAAATTGAGAACGCAAAAGAAATGAAACAATTTTTTTTTTAATGAACTAGAATCCAATGTATTCTTTTTTTAGGTCTGGTTCGTAATTTGTTTAAAGAATTAGGCCTTAACACTTCAAGACCTAGCTTTTGAAGAAAAAAAGTTTTAACTTTAAAGATAATATTAAATTAAATTCATGTTAGTTTTACACAGTACTTTACAGGTTGTTTTTTTATTTAAATGTGCTTTTATTTTATTTTTATGTCATCTCGTTTCAGACATGAATAAGCCGCCTGAACTGCCTGCCAAGGCAACCCACTTCACCGTGCAGAGCATGCAGAAGTTGATCGAGGTGATAAAGAATGCTCCCGACTTTGGGCGCTGCGGCCGCGTGGTGTCGGTGCCCGGCAGCGGCGGCGGGCGCAAGGACAGCGCCGGGCAGCAGCCCGACGCCAGCGTCATGCCGGAGCTGCCGCGCTACGGTTTCGGCTACATAACAACGTCAATCTAATTTTTTTCATGTTTCTGTACTTCGGTACATAGATGTTGTCTCGTGTTTTTTGTATTAGTATAGTAACAAAGCTCGTTTGGATAATTCATGTAATTTTAGCAGTTAATTAATTAATCATATTTATTATCCCCACGCGTTTAGTACTAAGTTCTTTTGATTCGTATAATTATTATACACGTAGGTATTGACTAAGATGTTTTATGTATTTAGGATAACTTTATAGTAAGGATGCAGTCACTTTTATGTAGGCGTTCTAGACGCGTCAGTATTAATCGTATATTCAAATGTAATTTTTGTCTAATAATCATATTTAATAAGTAATTTTAATAACTTTGTAATAACATTCATGTTCATGTTATATTTACCTAATACTTACATTATTTGATCACAAATGATTTAGAATTAAGGTATATGTACGTCGCAGGTAGCGTAATAGCAGCTCTTATGGAACTCTATGGTAAATTATAGTTTTAGGATTTAGAATAATTATCGTCATCCTATTATATAATGGACCGTTGTGTGTTTTAATAAATGTCGTAATGTTTGTGCAGTATTGGAATATTGTGTGTCGTGAGGTTTATAATGTTTCGGTGTCGTATTGTTCGAGACACAAATGTATCTCATTGACGTTGTATTGTATTTGGTAGTGTGTGTATTAAAAAACTAAAAAAACCCATATGTGTGTTTCATTACAATATTGACTTAATAGTCATATTTTTAATATAATGGACTTGAACAAAGTTTCACTACAAATGAGCCAATGCACGATCTTCCAATAAGTATATTAATAAAAGTGAAGTTACGCTCCAACTACACAAAAAACAACAGTCTTTTAAAAGCAATTAAATATGTTAAATAATTGTAATAATTTTGCCTAATGTGTTACAGTCTTACACCTTATGCATTCGACATATTGCAACGAAATTAAGTGAGCTTGAAATTATAAATATTAGTATATCTATTCTTTGAATTTTTAAATTGTATGACCTAAATCATCAGATCACCATTTTCGGACCATATGAAGGTACCAATTTATGTTAATTGCTATGAAAGTACTACCGTATACAAAATGATTAAATAAACTTTGATTCACTATCACCTAGCACTCGTAGCAGTGCACACAGCACTATATATTAGTGCCATTCATTGGTTTCTTTTGGAAAAAAACAGGGAGCACGACTGCTGTTAGTTAGGAAGCGCCGTGCTCCCTGAATTTCTGCCGTATTGAGGCTCATTCCCGTCTTATATAGCTCCTAGACCTTCTATACTGATAACTACGCAGCTGTAGAAACATTGAAATAGGTACCACTAAAATATATCCGTCTCTTATTTTCCATAGATACGAGCAGTGTCTGAAGGAAAACCTAATTGTCAACCTTAATTTATTAGGATATGCCTTGTCCAGTGTCGCCAGAGTACAACAAGTTTTTGAAAGACGAACATGAATAAAATCCCTGGTCAGCAGAAGGACAATTGCCTTAGTTTTTTTATGAAAAACCGCAATCTTATCTATTCTGATCAGTTAAAAATATCTCTCTTTGACCTACATTTTTGATATTTTTTTAAATTGACTGTCGCTGACGTTAGATTGCTACTAGATTTTCGATTTATATTTTTAATTATGAGAATTAGCCTTCAGGGGGGCAATTCTCCGGTCGGGGCGGAGCAACGCCGTGACCTAGCGGCTCGGCCCTGGTTAAGGTCATGCTACAGAGCGAGAGATTATGGGAAGCACCTACCCCCTTCTGTGAAGCAGTTCAGCAAGCAAAGAAGGAGGCTGAACGCGTAAGGGAGAGGCAACCTTCACGCCCTAGACACCGCAGAAGGAGACACCCCGGGCGTCGGAAGTCTCAGGGCGATTTCCATCCACTGTAGTCGCGGGCTTGTGGACAATGGGTGCAGGCAATGGGTAGCCCGCCGCCCGATAAGAACCAGGCCCGAGTCAATGGCGCGTTAGAGTTCAACGCGCGCCTCAAAGACTTGTCAGGACAGAAGACAGGGCCCGCTAGGGACAGTGCCTGCCAGGTTGAATTTGTTCGAAAGAGTTACCGTGGCCCTGGAACGCAATTGGCACTAGAAGGAACACGGATGGGTTTTAATCAGAAAAAATCTGGCACTCCCTTCCGATCCGCCTAGAGCGGAGAGTCATGTTTTGATGATTTTCCATCCTTAAGAAAAAAGGGGTCAATTCTAGTAACTTTTAAGAACGTTTGCATTGTAACCTCGGTATCAATCTCTAATAAATGCCTCTACCTACGAGTATTTCATTATTAGTCAGATAAGATTTTTGATTTTAAGTATGGGATTAGGCCTTCAGATTCTAAACAAAAATGTTTGCTGTAACTTTTACTGCCTCGTTGGTCTGATTGACTGCTGAGCATGAGGTCGTGGGTTCAAATCCCAGGTCGGGAAAAGTGTTATTGGGTTATCCCATTGGGAATGTTTCATAACGATGTAGTCTCTAATTTATTTAATATGATTCTCTATGCAAAACCTGACCATTTGCTATCTGATCCAAAGGAATTAATTTGATGTGATAACAGTTATTATTATCAATTTTATTTTCAAAAGTGGTGTTTCTTCCTTTGGTATAACTGTGTGTCGTAGACTACTTGATATTATTATTAAATTGCTTTATAAATAATGTTTAAAAATTTGTCTGTCCGATAGTGATTTATAAACACCGTTAATATTTTTTTATTCAGTTTAATTAGTTCTGCCAAAACAGACTAAGACACGACAAAAAATTTTCAAATGAATTATAATGATATGGAATATTTAATGCTAAATAGATTAAACACTGTTTTCTGAATAATTAAATTAATTAGTTTAGACCTGATCAATTTAATTTTTGACAGTTTGTGGGTTTGCTCGTTTTGGTTAGTAACCAACACCGATCACTAGACGTTGCTCACTACTTAAAACTAACGATATTAATTTCATAAACAACTAGGCCTTATTTTAATTTTTTGTCACATAATAATTAATTTCAATATATTATGCACAAACGTACTGATAACTGATACATCGTCTTTATTCTTGTGATTGTTATCATTGGTTAAATGATGTGTAAACCGGCCTTTACTTTATGTAGACGAGCGCAGGTGAAAACCGTGCTTTACATTTTTGGAAGGGTTGGGGAGCGATATAAATCAATAAGCAGATTGAGGAGTGTCGCCGGACCGCCATTACATCAGCAGTCGAGAAAATATCGTGGTTGCTTATTTGAGACTAAGAGAGCCTTTGAAGTCGCATCAAGTAAGTACCACTGTGCTAAGTTATTGTTTTGTGGTTTAGCTCTCATGATTAGTCTGATTTCAATGAGAACGCAAGTGCGTAGTGCCTAGCCTAGTTAATATTAGATATATTAAACAAGAAATCAGCGTTAAACTGGAATTAAATCAAATGTGTAATAAAAATACTTTAACTTTCCTAGTCGGATACATAATTAAGCAAATTCATTACGCAAAAGGCACACACCAAAATATAGGAAAAAATGTGCTAAAGCGTAGGTACTATCGGCAAAACTTGAGCATGCTCAGTTAAGAAAATAGTCCTGCGGAAGCGCAGATAGTGACAGACCACGCCCCTTCCTTGCTCCACCCAATTAGAGACAATACATATTTGTGTGAGTGCAGTAAGTGCGTGCGGCAAAAAATGTCAACAAACATTAGCCAGTGCCGATTTGCATCTCGCTAATTGTTCACGCATCCCGTTTTCATCCCAATTTTATTTTACGACCTGTTTATTTCTATCGGACTTATTGCCTGCCCAACTGTGACCTTTGCTTTGTATACCGGACTGTGATCGTGGAACTCTTTTTGACCCTTGCTCGTATCCTGGACTGTGTATCGTGACTACCTGTGTTTTGTCATTAACGATGACAACCCGAAACCTCAATCAGGAAGAAAGAAATGAAATCATTGTCTTGCATAGACAAGGATTGAATATATCCCAAATTGCGCTGGAGTTAAATCTACAAGTAAGTTATTTTTTTTATCTATAGATAGAAATAAATTAAGTGCATGTTGGTTTCCTGTACTGAGCTATATAATTATTGTTTGCATTATTATATAGATCTCATTTTTTTTCTTCTGTTACCGTTAAAAGTTATTGCTTCGCGAGCCGACGCCGACGTCGCCGTCGCCGTCGGCCCGACAACAGAGTTTTATAGATTAAATCGTATGTTACAAACAAATTTTTAATAATTCATATTATATTTGAATGCCTAAAAGAAACCTACATGCATTTTTTATATTTCGTATATTTGTTGTAGTTATTAGAAATTTTATTCTGAGGAAATCGTGTGTTATGCGTTTCTGTGTAAAAGTAATAATGTAGTATAAGCAAAGTCGCTGTTTCTGTCTTTCTGTCTGATTCTCCGCTATTTTTTTCTAAACAATGCAGCGGATTTTGATATGGGTTCTCACTCTCATTTAGAGATTTTTTTGGAAGGTTTTTATGCGCATGCAAATTATTAAAGAGCAAAGCCGAGCATGTTAGTGATTTGTAAGACCCGTGCGAAGTCGAGGTAGATAGCTTATTTGCGATAAATATTAATAAAATACATAACTTAGAATTTTGCAAAAATAAAATAAGAAATTACGTTTACATAATATTTAAAATAGTAATAAAAGAGGTTTGTTTTTTCCTTTCTTTTTTTAATATCGGCGCGTTCAAAGACATTGTTTGGACATTTTATGACCCGATAACAAATCTTTCAACACCTGCTTATTAAACAATGGCCCTTCATTTTAAGTCATCAATGTATTTTGAAATTGAGTTACCGCACTTAAGTCGTTAACAATAATGCACAATTTTGTTCGGGAGAGTTTTACACATTGTTGGAATTTACTACAATGCCATTGTTAAATATCTATTTGTGGTCTACTATCCGTATAAAATACAGATAACAATGTTAATAACTAAAATAGATATTTAAAAAGTTAGGGTTTATTTGTTAATAACTTAATCCTTTTGCATACTGCTAGTAATGTATTGTTTAATTCCAATATTATGTGACAATTCGATGCTAACAGGGAATTTGAAAAAAAAATATTGGTATTTAATACATAGTATTTAATTTATTATTAATAATGTTGCTATTTAATACAACAAACGTTAAGAAAATTATTTCAATTAATTACAAACAAAAATTGACAAAATTTTAATAAATATCACATGACTATAGTTGTGACTTCATAATTTTTACTTACTTCATCTGGCAGCTAAACGTATGACGTCACACGCGCTCATGTTTATTCGGGGGTTTTCGGTACTGGATTCAACAGTAAATTTTTATTTTAAAATAACTTTTGACTATAACGAAAATAAAAAATTAAAAAATAGTTTTGCAATAAAATTTATATTGTATATCTTTTCATTTATCACAAAAAAAATTGATCAAAAACCTAATTGTTACTTTTTTTTACAGAGAACCACAGTGCGCCGTTGGGTGCGCAGATATGAAGAAGATCTAACTCAGCGTGTTCGTGCACCTCGACCTCGGGGTATCAACGAAGGGCAATTGGCCAATATGATAGCTACATTTCAAGAAAGCCCATTTACACCTACTCGCAATTTCGCACAAGAATTTGATGTTTAAATGCAAACTATTCGGAACGAGTTACATAGAGCTGGAGTGCAGCACAGACGGCCCGCAAAAAAAAATATTTTGACTCTAAGCTGCTCGCGTACGATTCGCTCGGGACTACAGAGACTTCGACTCTAGCCAACAAGGTCATCGGAATTTATGGCGTATAGATAACACAAGATACAAACCTCGAAATGTTATCCCAAATGCAGAATCAGGACGAGTTGTCGTGAATATGTGGGGCTGTATGAGTGCTGCTGGACCAGGCGAACTGGCTTTCATACCGGGGAGGGCAAATGGCCACACATATAAAGATGTGCTTGAACATATTATGTTACCGACTATGCGCACGGTGTTTCCAAAAATGGAGGTGCCAGAGTTTTATTTTTTCCAAGATAATTGCCCCGATACACCGTGCGCTAGTTGTTCGAGAGTGGTTGAGAGAGCAACCACAAATTAAAACAGTGCCATGGCCCTCCCGATCGCCAGACTTAAACCCCATTAAAAATTTATGGGGTTTAATGGTTTAGAAATGGGTTAATAGGACAGAAAGAACCAAGGAAGCACTTGTCACCCATTGCGAAGAAGCTTGGGATACATTAAGGGTTCAAACTTGTGCGAAGTCTTGGTTAGGTCCATGCGTAGCCGGTGCGATGCAGTTATAGACGCGGGAGGAGCAGCGACAAAGTATTAATTTTTTAATAATGTATAATTTAATTTTAACTTTCAGGTGGCCCAAATAGTGACGTTAAAAATATTGATTTGCGATCCTTGACAGGTTTATTGTTATATTTATTTTAAGTTTCTTGAAATTGATATGAGATCCTCTTTGAAAAACTTTACTTTCTATTATGCGATTTTTTTTACGTAATATATTTTTGCAATTTGTATTCTTTTAGAGAATCCTTAAAAATGTTATTGTTTTCAAAAATAATAAAAAATATTAATTTTAATACCTATTAATTGTTTCGAAATAGATCAGTTTTGATATTTTTTTATCACATTTTTTTTTATGGTGTTTGCTACCACGATAAATCATTTCATTGCAGGAAAAAATCATTTAAATTTCAGGGTGGTGTCAGTTTGATGTGTTTTCTTACAACCTTTATTTTGGTATATTATTTCAATCATTCTAACAGTTATTATTCTAATTCTTTAATAATATTATTTTAATGTTATTTTGTCCAATGATTGTCCTGTTTAATCAATGTAAATAAATGTGTACTAATAATATAGTAAACCTGAATATTTGTTTGTTTAATAGCGCTAATGTCTGAAACTACCAGTGTTATTGTATATGATATTATCATCTAGTAATTATTTTTGTATGATAGCCAGATTTAGGAAAAATATTATAAACAACGTGTTCCATGAATGCCTGCTCATATTTAACACATACACACACGTCTATACACATATATAACAAAATAAACTAAGTAGATAAAAACTAAATAACTAACAAAAAAAAAATAACAAAAAAGATGGATGAGGCAAAGAAACACCAAGACTCAGTATAGTATGATATGGGAATAAGCCACGCGTGTCTGGAACACGTAAATATCACGCTCATCACGGAGCAATAACTATTTAAAGACGCGTGGAAACCGCGCGAGACAGCTAGTATTTGATAAATAATGTAATAAAGTAAGTGTAATGTATAATATTATGTGGTATGCTAAAATAACGTGTGTAATAATTATTATAAGATATGTATACCTAGTTTAAAAAAATATATATTTCTTATGTTAATAATTAGGTAATAATATTATTGTATTATTTATTTTTACCTATAAATATGAACAACCTGCTAGGCTGATTGCCTGACAAGACAATTATGCTATTAATGCTATTTCGCGCGGTAGTGGGCGCATATTTCTTATTTGTATTTAATTTTGCCTTTAGTTTTTTAGACTTAATAGTAACTTGTTTTTATTTTGCTTTTTCTTACATGTTTTCTTATGTAATGTGCGTCATTTTTGTGTAAATAAACAGTTTTTCTTTCTTTCTATGTATTTTATTCAAGAAAAGATGCATAAAAATAAATTATAATTTAAATTGTTGTTTTATTTTTCTGAAAAAATTGGCAAATCATAAGTGAATTATAAAGAACCCAGTGCATATTTCACACTAAGAGTTACTTTAAAGCAAAAATCTCTTACCTACTATACATGAGATGAAAATATTTAATAACTACCTAAAATTAACAATAATTAAAAAAAAAAATAAGCACTTTCCTGCCCATAGAGGTAGGATTTCCAATATTTTATAATAGAGTTAGTTACAGATGAAACTAATGAAAGCGAGCTAATAAAAAAATTCTAAACAGTTTTTTATTGAATTAATATAAACTAAAAATGTGCATTTTATTAGTCAATATCTGTTTTCAATTCTCCAGTATTAAATGCTCTGTAAGAATAGAATTTTCAAGCGGATAAAATTCTTATCCTTACATATAATAAAAAAGTCTCAAATACTGCAGTACTTATTTTCGTAGGATTTTACCAATATACAGAATTCATAGAAATTTAGGTGTATAAATTATATTAGAGAAAAACTTAACGTTTCACTGATTTGTAACACCCGCGCAAAGCTGGGGCGAGTCACTAGTAGTTGTTTACATGTTATCTTAATACGAAATATATTTTTTTGTGGAAGGTTGATACTTATTAAATAATACCAATAACACATTTTCTAAATCAAACATAATTTATTATAATGAGTACGGAATAACTTCTTGTCAACAATGATTTATAAAAGAGCTCACGCGGGCCATAATATCATAGTTTGAAACCGAAACGACAATTAGAATTTGTGAACATTGAAAAAACATTTCACAAAACGAGGGAAACAGGTTACTAATGTGCGCCCGCACACTAGTGTGAGTGTCCGCTTCTACACGTCATTGTATTATGACGAACACAACTAAAATTCGCTTCCTATTGGTCAAAACGCATGCATACGGTGACCGAGTCGACAGCGGTGCTATGCGATAATCGCCTTAAAGGTGAGCATGCGGAACTTTTGCCGATAGTACATAATTAAACTAAAACTAAATAAAATTTAATTCCTTTTGTCTTAACAGTACAATACGTGGAATGTCCCTAAAATTAGATAATATTAAATTAAAGTCTGTTTCACCTATGTTTTATTAAGTACTTTGTAGCAAAAGGTTCTTTAATGAAATATTTAAGCCTATATTTTATTTTTATGTTATCTCGTTTCAGGCATGAATATGCCATCTATGTTGCCTGCCAAGGTAAACTACGCCTACAACGTGGAGGACATGCAGAAAATGGTTCAGGAGATGCTGAACGATCCCGAGTTGGGGCGTCACAGCCGCGTGATGTCGGTGCTCGGCGTCGGCGGGCGCAAGCACAGCGCCGGGCGGCAGCCCGACCCCATGCCGGAGCACCCGAGCTACGGTTTCGGCTACATAATCAAGGCAATTTAATTTTTCATGATTCTGTACTTCGGTACTTAGATGTTGTCCCGTGTTTTTTTTTGTATTAGTTTGTTTGGATAATTCATGTAATTTTAGCAGATAATTAATTAATCATATTTATTATCCCCACGCGTTTAGTACTAAGCTCTTTTGATTCGTATAATTATTATACACGTAGGTATTGACTAAGATGTTTTATGTATTTAGGATAACTTTATAGTAAGGATGCAGTCACTTTTATGTAGGCGTTCTAGACGCGTCAGTATTAATCGTATATTCAAATGTAATTTTTGTCTAATAATCATATTTAATAAGTAATTTTAATAACTTTGTAATAACATTCATGTTCATGTTATATTTACCTAATACTTACATTATTTGATCACAAATGATTTAGAATTAAGGTATATGTACGTCGCAGGTAGCGTAATAGCAGCTCTTATGGAACTCTATGGTAAATTATAGTTTTAGGATTTAGAATAATTATCGTCATCATAATTATAATACATATAATGGACCGTTAAAAGTTGTAAGTTTTTTGACAGCGATTGTTGTGCCCTTCTCAGAGTAGCTTCTAAGGGTTTCAGCAATTTGCTAGTCATTTAATGTGTGTTTTAATAAATGTCGTAATATTTGAATATTATGTGTCGGGAGGTGTTTAATGTTCGGTATCATATTGTCCGAGACCCAAATGTATCTCATTGACGTTGTATTGTATTTTGTAGTGTGTGTATTAAAAATCTAAAAAACCAATATTTATGTTTTATTTCAATTTTGACTTAATAGTTACTAATTTTTTATTATAATGGACTTGAATAAAGGCCAACACAATCTTCTAATTAGTAAATGAATTTAAAATCAAGTCACACTCAAACACAAATAATTTAATTCAAATAAACCATTTGTAGGCAAGTACCTTGCACTGGTTTTTTTTTAAACAAGTGATGATGCCGAAGTTAGAATTGTCCAGGAGTCATTCAGTCAAAAAGTTGATGCTATAAGATAAGATAAGATAAGATAAGATAAGATAAGATTTATTTGTCAATATAGTTTTAGGCTATATAGTTTTAGTATATAGTGGTTCGTTCCAAACAGGTTCCTATGGAGAAGAACGACATGGTATTCATTTATTTGTTGTTAGATGGAGGGGATCATGAATTATTGTGTAAACCCTTTCACTATTACAGACAGCAAAATAGAACTATCTTTTTACACCCCGGTGATTGGAGGCAGGCCCTGCTTGATTTTATGAGTATTGTTATATTTACCTAAATTATAGTTATGATTTTTTTTTTAATTATAAATTAGATCGTCATTATGAGACCATATTTATCAGGTATCTATCTTAATATGTATTTTCAGTGCAATGAAAGTATACTCGTATGCAAAATGATTTGAGGAACTATGATTCTCTATTACCTAGCTCTTCTAGTAGTGTACAGAGCACTATGTTTGAGAGGTTCTCTATTTTTTTTTTTTGGTAAACCCATATGCTGGCAAAGACACACAAAGAAAACTAGGTACTTATGTAATAATTACCATTTAAATAATATGCTTCTTATTTTAATAAGAAACAGATACTGGCCCTTGATGCATCTTTTGTACTACACAATTGCTTAATAGCGATAAAAACATTTGATATGAATTTTTTTGAGTGAATGTCGGACGATAATGTAGTATTCTAGTAGTTCTTAAAAAGAAGTTTTGAAATCGGTTCAGTAGTTTTTGAGCTTATTCGTTGCAAACATTCAAAATACCTCCTCCTCTCTTTCCTATTTATAATATTAGTATAGGAAAACTGTCACACAACCTGTTTAGATGAGACTGCCACTGGCAGACAGCTAATGTTACAAGGAATGATTTAGGATATTGACATCCTACGAAGGCTTTCCTACCCATGATTTCATATTAATACTGCTAATAAAAAAGTCATTACCAGTCTGTATTTCTATTTGTAATTACGACTTTTCAATTCATACGTATAACATGCCTTGTTCAGTGTCGCGAGGGTAAATACATGATTTTCTTTTTCTAAAAAATATCTTCTACTTCTCCTTACTAATATTATTAATACCAAAAAATTTCCGTCTCTATGTCTGTCTGTCTGCTACGTTTTTACGACTAAACTACTGAACCGATTTTGATGAAACTTGGGACGGGGTAAGTTTGAACCCAAAGAAAGGACATAGTCTATTTTTACCCCGCGACGTCGTCTCCATCCTCGATAACCGACATTTATACGAACGAAGTCGCGGGCAAATGCTAGTTATTAGTAATACAATTTTATTGATTGCATAATTGTGTACGTTAGGTCTTATTTTCAATAGGCAACAGAGAAAATATATGCAGTTAATTTTGTTAGTCGGTAAGCTCATCATTTGACCTAGACCGAATTTTGGTTTAAAAAATAGTAGCCCGAATAAATCTTAATACTAACTAGCAGATTTGCTTATACAGCGGAATAGGTAAAAAACACGCTGCGAATTTCCTCCAACAAATTTTAAGTGTGTACGTATGACGGATCAGATGACAGCCCTGTGACAAGCGGACGGACGGACTGACAGCGGTGTCTTAGAAATAAGTTTCCGTTTGGTACCCAGTGGGTATGGAGCCCTAAAAGTTACTATTAATCATACTCTAACATATCACTACGGCTTCTTAAACATAGCTAAGGACACTCTCTAGCAAGTCATATCTCAAACAACAGAAATATAAATCAGTTCAGTCGTCTGAGAGCTATGATGCCACAGTCACACACACAGATCAAACGTTTAACTCACAACAACCCTCTGTGGTCGTCGGGGGTTATAAACACTGTCAAATTAAAGGTATTTTTCTTTATTTTATATTCTTATTTAATTATCTGAATCACTAATGATTTCTAGCCGGAATATAACTGCTCTCTCAGGACATCATGTAATCTAATATTATCTTTTTTCTGCGAATGTTTTATTTTGAACCAGTTTCAAAACGAATATTATTAAAACAAAAAGCCCAAGTCCAAATATACAATAATATAAATATATGATAAGCGATACATCGTCAACAGTTTTGAGACTATTGCCATTAGTTGTCTGATGTATAAACCAGCCTTTACCCCATCTAGGTGACCAGAGATATTGTGAAAACAGTGCTTACTCTTGCCGAGAATACGAGCGGTGACATAAATCAATAAGCAGACTGAGGAGTGACGCCGCACCGCCATTACATCAGCAGTCGAGAAAATATCCTGGTTGGTTTTTTGAGTTAAAGAGAGCCTTTGAGGTCGCATCAAGTAAGTACAACTGTGCTAAGTTATCGTTGTTGTGGTTTAACTCTCATGATTAGTCTGAATTCAAGGAGAACGTAAGTGCGTAGTGCCCAGCCTCCGTAGTTAACAATGGATATATTACACTATAAATCGGCGTTTAACTGGAGTTAAATCCAATGTGTCGTAAAAAGACTTTAACATTCTTATATACTCGTAATATATACAAATTGAGAACGCAAAAGAAATGAAACAATTTTTTTTTAATGAACTATAATCCAATGTATTCTTTTTTTAAGTCTGGTTCGTAATTTGTTTTAAGAATTAGGCCTTAATACTTCAAGACCTAGCTTTTGAAGAAAAA
Source organism: Hoplodrina ambigua (assembly GCA_949774945.1). NCBI lineage: Eukaryota > Metazoa > Arthropoda > Insecta > Lepidoptera > Noctuidae > Hoplodrina > Hoplodrina ambigua. Next base: position 7,272,573 of record OX458963.1, read on the forward strand.
AGTTTTAACTTTAAAGATAATATTAAATTAAATTCATGTTAGTTTTACACAGTACTTTACAGGTTGCTTTTTTTTAAATGTGCTTTTATTTTATTTTTATGTCATCTCGTTTCAGACATGAATAAGCCGCCTGAACCGCCTGCCAAGGCAACCCACTTCAACGTGCAGAGCATGCAGAAGTTGGTCGAGGAGATGAAGAATGCTCCCGACTTTGGGCGCTGCGGCCGCGTGGTGTCGGTGCCCGGCAGCGGCGGCGGGCGCAAGGACAGCGCCGGGCAGCAGCCCGACGCCAGCGTCATGCCGGAGCTGCCGCGCTACGGTTTCGGCTACATAATCTAATTTTTTCATGACAACATCGATGTACTTCGGTACGTAGATGTTTTTTTGTATTAGTATAGAAACAAAGCTCGTTTGGATAATTCATGTAATTTTAGCAGATAATTAATTAATCATATTTATTATCCCCACGCGTTCAGTACTAAGCTCTTTTGATTCGTATAATTATTATACACGTAGGTATTGACTAAGATGTTTTATGTATTTAGGATAACTTTATAGTAAGGATGCAGTCACTTTTATGTAGGCGTTCTAGACGCGTCAGTATTAATCGTATATTCAAATGTAATTTTTGTCTAATAATCATATTTAATAAGTAATTTTAATAACTTTGTAATAACATTCATGTTCATGTTATATTTACCTAATACTTACATTATTTGATCACAAATGATTTAGAATTAAGGTATATGTACGTCGCAGGTAGCGTAATAGCAGCTCTTATGGAACTCTATGGTAAATTATAGTTTTAGGATTTAGAATAATTATCGTCATCATAATTATAATACATATAATGGACCGTTAAAAGTTGTAAGTTTTTTGACAGCGATTGTTGTGCCCTTCTCAGAGTAGCTTCTAAGGGTTTCAGCAATTTGCTAGTCATTTAATGTGTGTTTTAATAAATGTCGTAATATTTGAATATTGTGTGTCGGGAGGTGTTTAATGTTCGGTATCATATTGTCCGAGACTCAAATGTATCTCATTGACGTTGTATTGTATTTTGTAGTGTGTGTATTAAAAATCTAAAAAACCAATATTTATGTTTTATTTCAATATTGACTTAGTAACTAATTTTTTATTATAATGGACTTGAATAAAGGCCAACACAATCTTCTAATTAGTAAATGAATTTAAAATCAAGTCACACTCAAACTCAAATTATTTAATTCAAATAAACCATTTGTAGGCAAGTACCTTGCACTGGTTTTTTTTTAAACAAGTGATGATGCCGAAGTTAGAATTGTCAAGGAGTCATTCAGTCAGAAAGTTGATGCTATATAGTTGTTCGTTCCAAACAGTAGGTTCCAATGGAGAAGAACGACATGGTATCCATTTATTTGTTGTTAGCTGGAGGGGATCATGAATCATTGTGTAAACCCTTTCACTATTACAGACAGCAAAATAGAACTATCTTTTTACACCCCGGTGATTGGAGGCAGGCCCTGCTTGATTTTATGAGTATTGTTATATTTACCTAAATCATAGTTATGATTTTTTTTTTAAATTATAAATTAGATCGTCATTATGAGACCATATTTATCAGGTACCTATCTTAATATGTATTTTCAGTGCAATGAAAGTATACTCGTATGCAAAATGATTTGAGGAACTATGATTCTCTATTACCTAGCTCTTCTAGTAGTGTACACAGCACACTGTTTGAGAGGTTCTCTATTTTTTTTTTTGATAAACCCATATTCTGGCAAGGACACACAAAGAATACTAGGTACTTACTTATGAAATAATTACCATTCAAATAATATGCTTCTTATTTGAATAAGAAACAGATACCGCCCCTTGATGTATCTTTAGTACTACACATTTGCTTTATAGCGATAAAAACATTTGATAGCTTTATAAAATACTAGCTATTGCCCGCGACTTCGTCCGTAAATGTCGGATGATAATGTAGTATTCTAGTAGTTCTTAAAAATAATTTTTGAAATCGGTTCAGTAGTTTTTGAGCTTATTCGTTGCAAACATTCAAAAATACAAATATTTCCTCTTTATAATATTAGTATAGAAAAATTGTCACACAACCTGTTTAGATGAGACTGCGACTGGCAGACAGCTAATGTTACAAGGAATGATTTAGGATATTGACATCCTACGAAGGCTTTCCTACCCAGGATTTCATATTAATACTGCTAATAAAAAAGTCATGACCAGTCTGTATTTCTATTTGTAATTAAGATATTTCAATTTATACGTATAACATGCCTTGTTCAGTGTAAATACATGATTTTCCTTTTCAAAATAATTTCTTCTACTTCTCCTTACTAATATTATAAATACCAAAAAATTTCCGTCTGTATGTCTGTCTGTCTGCTACGTTTTCACGACTAAACCACTGAACGGATTTTGATGAAACTTGGGACGGGGTAAGTTTGAACCCAAAGAAAGGACATAGTCTATTTTTATCCCGCGTCGTCGTCTCCACCCTCGATAACCGACATTTATACGAACGAAGTCGCGGGCAAATGCTAGTTATTAGTAATACAATTTTATTGATTGCATAATTGTTGGAGACAAAAAGGCACCGCCATTACGACTACGGGAGCGGCGAACGGAGAGCGGGGGACGAGGCGCGGATCGCCGCGGACCTGCACCGCGAACATACCACACACCGCAACAGACGGACCAAGAAGCGCGCGTCCTTATGTTCAATTATACGAACCATCTATCTATTACAGTCCGCTATTTTATTTATACATTCTAACACCTGAGAATCACCAACATATGGTCCTCTCACCGTGGAAAAGGACACTAAGGACGTCTTGAAGCAGGATTGGAAGAATAATCCGTGTCTTAAACAAGAATCTGGACGAGACGTACGCGCCGGCCATTACGCGACAACTTTCGAGGAGGTCAAGGAAGGACATTTGAAGGACGAATAAATCGTGTTATTGCTGGATAAGGATAAGACATCTTGTGAGTTCGTTCCTATTTATTCCTCTTATTGCCTCTTTTCTTCTTTACCCAGATTCATATTTACCTTTTCAATAGCATACTCACTTTGCTAAAACCTGGAGCGGTGCTTTGTGCATTCTTCATACGTAAAATCAAAAACATTGCAGTTAATTTAAATCGTTGCCAATTTCACATCTACTGTGAGCTACTTAGCTATCGTAATAAAACTCGAGCGCTGCATGCCTAACGCATGAATCATCTTGTTTACTTCAAATCGATGTGCATAGTCATTAAGCACTGCTAACTACTTACACAACTTGCTAGTCTATCTTTATTATCGTTAATTTACAATCAGCTGTTGCCTTTATTACTATTTGAGGTTCTTTTTGTGATCATGTCCGAACTAAAAACTTTAATTAAAAAACGCTCAGCTATAAAATCAAAGCTCACTATTTTTGGCAATCATATAAAATGGCTTAAATCTTCTAAAACATTAACGGAAATACAAATCATAGATTTAGAGTGTCGCTTACAAAAATTTGAGCCCTTATGCGAGGAATTCGACGCGTTACAGACAGAAATCGAGATCCTGTCAGACGAGCCACCAACCGATGAAGTTTCCGCGGAGCGTGTGCAGTTCGACAACGACTACTACGCGCTGGTGGCCACAGCCAAGAGCTTGCTTGCTGCCAGAGGCAAGGGCGGCGGGTCTGTGTTGGAGTTCAGCGACGCAGAAACAGGTGGGCGAGTGAGAAGTTTAGTTAGGCTACCGAAAATTTACTTACCACATTTCAGTGGTGGCGATCAAGATTGGCTTGAATTTAAAGACACATTCCTTTCTCTAATACATAATAGTGATTGCATAGATAACATAAATAAATTCCACTACTTACGGGCTTCTTTACAAGGAAGTGCCGCTTTGATAATTAAAAACATTGATTTTAAAAGTGATAACTATAAAATTGCGTGGGAGTTACTGTGCGAGCGATTCGATAATAGTCGCTTACTGGTTAATAACCACATACAGGCACTGTTTAACGTAGATCCTATTCGAACAGAATCGTGTAAGTCGATTCAATATCTTATTGATGTAACTAACAAGAACATCAGGGCACTCACATCATTAAAAGAACCCACTCAGTACTGGGACACGCTCGTAATTTATATGATGTCAACTAAACTCGATACGGTGACGGGACGACACTGGGAAGAACATAGGAATACATTGACTTCATCCCCAACCCCATCACAGTTTATAACATTTTTAAATAACAGAGCGGAATTATTAGAAACTTTAGAAGAGAACAATAAGAACAATAAAATAAAATCAGAACCAGTAAAAGCAAAAAGTTTATTAATAAATAATAGCAATAATAACAAAAATAACAAAAACAATTTCAAACAAAAATCATGCCCGTTGTGTGACGATGCGTCACATCAGCTGTTCAATTGCGAATCATTTAGAAGCCTTCCACTAGAATCCCGGATTTCAAAAGTAAAGGAGTTCAATGTGTGCTTAAACTGTTTACGTTTCGGTCATGTAGCAAGGAGATGTTTTTTGTCGCACTGTAAATATTGCAGAGAAAAGCACAACACTCTTTTACACGTAGAAAAATCCGAGCAATCTGCTTCTCAAGACACGTCTTTATCATCTTCAAAAGATATAGTATTGACGACTGATGTTCTACCGGTAACTACTCCGACGCGTGTTTTCCTTTCCACAGCGTTGGTGAGAGTGGTTGACAGCAGGGGCAACAAACACACCGCCAGGGCGATCTTGGATAACGGTAGCGGAATAAATATCGTTTCCGAAGCTTTCGTCAGTAAGCTGGGTTTGCCGAGGCGGAACGTGAGCTCCACGGTATCAGGTTTTAACAATCATGTATCCAATAGTACACAGTCTTGCAAGCTCACAATTGAGTCATTGAATTCTAACTATAGGACTAACATTGATTGTCACGTGTTTACCAACGTCACCACAGTAGTACCAATAACATACATTGACACACGACACATTAAAATGCCAGCAGACTTATGTTTATCAGACCCCTCTTATAATATACCTTCTAAGGTCGATCTTCTTATCGGGGCAGATACCTTCTGGGATATTCTAGGTAGCAAAAAGATTAGCCTAGGCAAGCATCTACCGATATTACGTAGTTCAGAGTTTGGATGGATAGTCACTGGTCACATCTCGAGTCCGACAAGCACACTCAGTCAATGTCTTTTTACTCAAGGTCAACTGGATATTGATCTCACTCGTTTTTGGGAAGTAGATAGTGTTCCTCTTGAACATTCTCAATCTGCAGAGGAACGTGCGTGTGAAAATAATTTCAGTGTCAACACAACTCGAAAAGACGATGGTCGATTTGTCGTTACCATACCTCTCAAGCAAAATCCCCAGGTGTTGGGCGATTCTTTCGAAATGGCTAAGCGACGTTTTTTATCGCTCGAGCGTAAATTCGAACGAGAACCAATATTCAAGCAAAAATATTTAGACTTCATGAAAGAATACGAGCAGTTAGGTCACATGACCGAAAATAAAAATCTTTTTCCATACAGTGACAAAGCCAACTACTACCTTCCTCATCATGGCGTACTTCGGGAGTCCAGTACAACGACAAAGTTGCGTACAGTCTTCGACGCTTCTGCCGTCACCACTTCAGGAATTTCTTTCAATGAAATTCAGATGGTCGGTCCTACTGTCCAAGACGATCTCTTATCAATTCTCCTCAGATTCCGCCAGCATAAATTTGTAGTATCGGCAGACATAGAAAAAATGTTCAGATCTATTGACATAGTACCTAGTCAACGCTCGTTACAGCAAATAGTGTTTAGGTATGATTCCTCACATCGCTTAAAAACTTACACACTCAACACAGTCTGTCAGGGGACTGCTTCAGCGCCTTATCTTGCGAAAAAATGTTTGAGTAGCCTGGCATCCACAGTCAACGATAATAGCGTCAAATATAGTATAGCGCACGACTTCTACTGTGATGACTTGTTAAGTGGATCTAATACTGTACGAGAAGCTATAGAATTATGTAGAGGAATTACTACCACCTTAAATTCAGCAAGATTTAATATTCGCAAATGGAAATCTAATAACGCATTAATTCTTAACGAGCTTTTCTCAGGTAAAATTATAGATTCAAACACAGTTTTAGATCTATCAGACAATAACAAAAATGCATCATCAAAAACTTTAGGTTTATACTAGCTTTGTCAGCAGGATATCTTATATCTTTATCTTTTTCAATTAATATTGAACTTCATGCGAAGGTAACTAAACGACACATTCTTTCTGTAATAAGCCAAATATTCGACCCATTAGGGCTTGTAGGTCCATGCGTTGTCGAAGCTAAATTGATTATGCAGAAATTGTGGGTCAGTAAAAGCTCTTGGGACGAAGAAGTATCGTCAGAGATTTTACATCTCTGGTCTTCATTTGCTAACACATTACCCTGTCTTAATAAATTAAAAATTCCTCGATGGGTTCTTAGCGATCTTTGTGTAAAGATTGAAATCCATGTATTCACAGATGCATCAGAAAGTGCGTATGGGGCATGCGTCTACATGCGGACTATAAGTAATTCGGGGCTTGTACGTGTTCAGCTCTTAATTTCAAAAAACAAGGTCGCACCGATAAAACCCACAACTATCCCCCGTCTTGAGTTGTGCGGGGCATTACTAGGTGCAAGACTGTGTACTAAGGTAAAAAATTCCCTTACGATAAACATTAAGACGTGTCGGTTTTGGTGCGATTCCACGATCGTCTTAGGGTGGTTGTCCACCCCTTCAAATCAACTTAATCAATTTGTACGTAATCGTGTTAATGAAATCAAAGAAAGCACTAGCGGTCACACGTGGAGCTACGTGCCGTCCAAGGAGAACCCGGCAGACCTTGTTTCTCGCGGGGTGAAGGCTGATATTATCAGCGACGCCTCGTTGTGGTGGTCAGGCCCATCATATTTGCTCGAGTCAGATCATTGTTGGCCAACAATGCCTAATGAACCTCAGAAACAAAACCTACCGGATGTCCAACCTTGTCTTGTTATGAACAATGACCTTATCAAGAACGGTGACGATACCCTATTTACAAACCTTATACTTAAATATTCACAATTTACACGTTTACAAAGAGTTATAGCCTACATACATAGATTTATTTATAACTGTAAAAACAAAACAAACAAATACTGCGATCATCTTTCTTATGAGGAATTGCAAAAATCATTTAATTTTATCGTGCATACTGCACAATTAGAAATGTTCCCAAATGAATACCTTATCTTAAAATCAGGTCACACATTACCAAAGAAAAATAAATTAATATCATTAACCCCATTTCTAGATTCAAATGACGTCTTGAGAGTAGGCGGTAGACTTGATAATTCACCTTATAGCTATGACACTAAGCATCCTATATTATTATGTAGCAAACATCATTTAACGAAAATTATATTTCATATGTATCACTTAAAGCTTTTACATGCAGGACCTCAGTTATTGTTGTCCAATATTCGCCAAACATTTTGGCCTTTAGGAGGAAGGAATTTGTCTAAATCCATAACGAAAGGTTGCATAAAATGTTTTAGATTTAAAGCCAGCAATGTTCAGCCCATAATGGGACAGTTACCAGAATCCAGAACTACACTGGAATTTCCTTTTTTACACTGTTCTGTGGATTATGCAGGCCCAATTATGATAGCTAACCGTAAGGGTCGAGGTTGCCAGCTAAATAAATCTTACTTGTCCATTTTTGTTTGCTAAGCTACCAAGGCCGTGCATTTGGAGCTCGTTACGGACCTTACTAAAGAGGGATACATGGCCGCTCTAAACCGGTTTGTGGCTCATCGAGGGAAGCCTCAAAGTATAACCTCCGACAATGGGACCAATTTCATAGGCACATGTAACGAGTTAAATCGTTTCTTACAGGAATCAAGTTCCGTAATTGGTTCTGAAGTCGCCCAAGAGGGTATAGACTTCCTCTTCATTCCGAGCTACACCCCCCATTTCAACGGTATGGCTGAATCTGCTGTCCGATCCACTAAATATCATCTTCGTAGGCTTCTCCAACTTACACATTTCACGTACGAAGAAATGCACACATGTCTTACTCAGGTGGAGGCCATTCTTAATTCCCGTCCCATCACCGCCTTAAATTCCGATCCTACGGACTACACACCTTTAACACCCGCTCACTTTCTAATAGGACGACCACTTATGTCTGTTCCGCATCCACAGCTGACAGAAAGAATCACAAGCCTTGAGCGATACAAACGAATCGAGTTCGTCAAGCAACATTTCTGGAAAAGATTCTCCAACGAGTACGTCACCACTCTTCAGCAAAAGACGAAGTGGCCTACTGCATCAAGCGAACTCAAATTAGGATCCTTAGTCCTTATAAGGGACAAGGCGTTACCTCCATTACGTTGGGCCCTGGGTCGTTGTGTGGCCGTTTACCCAGGAACTCAGGATCAAATCGCTCGTGTCGCCGATATAAGGATCAAGGGAGGAACCATTATTCGAAGGGCGTTTAATAACATTTGTCCCCTTCCAGAACCTGCTTGTTGAATCAGCTGCGTACCTGCCTACTTCAACCCGGGGAGTATGTTGGAGACAAAAAGGCACCGCCATTACGACTACGGGAGCGGCGAACGGAGAGCGGGGGACGAGGCGCGGATCGCCGCGGACCTGCACCGCGAACATACCACACACCGCAACAGACGGACCAAGAAGCGCGCGTCCTTATGTTCAATTATACGAACCATCTATCTATTACAGTCCGCTATTTTATTTATACATTCTAACACCTGAGAATCACCAACATAATTGTGTACATTAGGTCTTATTTTCAATAGGAAATAGAGAAAATATATAGTTAATTTTGTTAGTCGGTAAGCTCATCATTTGACCTAGACCGAATTTTGGATTAAAAAATAGTAGCCCGAATAAATCTTAATACTAACTAGCAGATTTGCTTACACAGCAGAATAGGTAAAAAACACGCTGCGAATTTCCTCCAACAAATTTTAAGTGTGTACGTATGACGGATCAGATGACAGCCCTGTGACAAACGGACGGACGGACAGACAGCCGTGTCTTAGAAATAAGTTTCCGTTTGGTACCCAGTGGGTATGGAGCCCTAAAAGTTACCATTAGTCATACTCTAACATATCAATATGGCTTCTTAAACATAGCTAAGGACACTCTCCAGCAAGTCGCATTTCAAACAACATAAATATAAATCAGTTCAGTCGTCTGAGAGCTATGATGCCACAGTCACACACACAGATCAAACGTTTAACTCACAACAACCCTCTATGGTCGTCGGGGGTTATAAACACTGTCAAATTAAAGGTATTTTTCTTTATTTTATATTCTTATTAATTATCTGAATCACTAATGATTTCTAGCCGGAATATAACTGCTCTCTCAGTACATCATGTAATCTAATATTATCTTTTTTTAGCAAATGTTTTAGTTTTAATCCGTTTTAAAACGAAAAACCCAAGTCCATATATACAATATTATAAATATGTGATAAGCGATAAATCGTCATCAGTTTTGAGACTAATGTCATTGGTTGTCTGATGTATAAACCAGCCTTTACCCCATCTAGGTGACCAGAGATATTGTGAAAACAGTGCTTACTCTTGCCGAGAATACGAGCGGCGACATAAATCAATAAGCAGACTGAGGAGTGACGCCGCACCGCCATTACATCAGCAGTCGAGAAAATATCCTGGTTGCTTTTTTGGGTCAAAGAAAGCCTTTGAAGTCGCATCAAGTAAGTACAACTGTGCTTAGTTATCGTTGTTGTGGTTTAGCTCTCATGATTAGTCTGATTTCAATGGGAACGTGAGTGCGTAGTGCCCAGTCTCCGTAGTTAACATTGGATATATAATATTAAACCATAAATCAGCGTTAAACTTGATTTGAATCGAATGTATATTAAAAAGACTTCAACTTTCTTATAAATGCAAATTGAAAACGCAAAATACATTTAAAAAAAGAGTTCTTGGCGTGAAATGTCCTAAGAATTAGGTCTTCACACTTGTTCAGACCTGGCTTTTGAGAACAGACAGTTCTTAACTTTATTATTAGTTTTGATATGTACTTATAAGCAATAGGTTGTTTTAAAAATATTTTATGCTTTTGTTTTATTTTTGTGTCATTTCGTTTCAGACATGAATAAGCCGCCTGAACTGCCTGCCAAGGCAACCCACTTCACCGTGCAGTGCATGCAGAAGTTGATCGAGGTGCTGAAGAATGGTCCCGACTTTGGGCGCTGCGGCCGCGTGGTGTCGGTGCCCGGCAGCGGCGGCGGGCGCAAGGACAGCGCCGGGCAGCAGCCCGACGCCAGCGTCATGCCGGAGCTGCCGCGCTACGGTTTCGGCTACATAATCACGTCAATCTAATTTTTTTCATGTTTCTGTACTTCGGTACATAGATGTTGTCTCGTGTTTTTTGTATTAGTATAGAAACAAAGCTCGTTTGGATAATTCATGTAATTTTAGCAGATAATTAATTAATCATATTTATTATTCCCACGCGTTTAGTACTAAGCTCTTTTGATTCGTATAATTATTATACACGTAGGTATTGACTAAGATGTTTTATGTATTTAGGATAACTTTATAGTAAGGATGCAGTCACTTTTATGTAGGCGTTCTAGACGCGTCAGTATTAATCGTATATTCAAATGTAATTTTTGTCTAATAATCATATTTAATAAGTAATTTTAACTTTATAATAACATTCATGTTCATGTTATATTAATACTTACATTATTTGATCACAAATGATTTAGAATTAAGGTATATGTACGTCGCAGGTTCAACCCAGCAGCTCTTATGGAACTCTATGGCAAATTATTGTTTTAGGTAATCGGATTGGATTTAGAATAATTATCGTCATCATAGTATATAATGGACCGGTAAGAGTTGTAAGTTTTTAGACAGCGATTGTTGTGCCCTTCTCAGAGAAGCTTCTGAGGGTTTCAGCAATTTGCTAGTCATTTAATGTGTGTTTTAATAAATGTCGTAATATTTGAATATTGTGTGTCGCGAGATTTTTAATGTTTCAGCGTCGTATTGTTCGAGACACAATTGTATCTCATTGATGTTGTATTGTATTTTGTAGTGTGTGTATTAAAAAACTAAAAAAAAACAATTGTTGTGTTTTATCTCAATATTGACTTAATACCTAGTTTCTTATTTTTTTTATAGTGGACTTGAACAAAGTTCTACTACAAATGAGCCAAAGCACGATCTTCCAATAAGTAAGTATATTAATAAAACTCAAGGCAGGCTCAAACTACACAAAAAACAACAGTCCATATAATCATTTAAATATAATGTTAATTTAAGGCAATATTTATGCCTAATGTGTTACAGTATTGTACCTTAAACATTCGGCATATTAAAACGAAATTAATGAAGCTTGGAATTATAAGTACTTTTACGAGTATATTTGCCTAAATATATCATAACAACAACACTTTCTTTGAATTTTACATTTTATGACCTAAATCATCAGATCAATATTTTTGGACCATATGCAGGTACCAATTTATGTTAATTGCTATGAAAGTACTACCGTATACAAAATGATTTAAGAAACTTTGATTCACCACCTAGCACTCGTAGCAGTGTACACAGCACTATATATTAGTGCTATTCATTGGTTTCTTTTGGAAAAAAACAGGGAGCACGACTGCTGTTAGTTAGGAAGCGCCGTGCTCCCTGAATTTCTGCCGTATTGAGGCTCATTCCCGTCTTATATAGCTCCTAGACCTTCTATACTGATAACTACGCAGCTGTAGAAACATTAAAATATATCCGTCTCTTATTTTCCATAGATACGAGCAGTATATGGAAGAAAACCTTATTGTCACCCTTAATTTATCAGGATATGCCTGGTCCAGTGTCGCCAGAGTAAAACTGATTTCTTATTCTTTTTCTAAAAACACTGCGACTAATAGCCGAATATGATGAATCCCTGGTCATCAGAGGGACAATTGCCGTATTTTTAAGAACGATTGCAGTCGATTGCATCGATTTTGATAAGTTTTTGACTTTGATTGCCGCTAAGATGAGATTCATCATCATATCAGCTGAAGGACGTCCACTGCTGAACATACGCCATCGGTCATCCGTTCTGCGTGCTATGTGGCCTGCCCACTGCCACTTCAACTTGATAATATTCTGGGCTATGTCGGTAACCTGGGTTGTCTACGAATATCCTAATTTCTGATTCGATCACGCAGAAAGACTCCGAGCATAGCCCTCTCCATAGCCTGTTGAGCTATTTTGAGCTTGCTAATGAGGCCCGCAGTAAGAGACCACGTTTCAGTGCCGTAAGTCATCACTGGTAGCACACATTGGTCGAAAACTTTCGACTTGAGGCAGTGAGGTATTTTGGATGTGAAAACGTTACGCAATTTTCCGAACGCTGCCCAACCGAGTTGGATTCGGCGATTGACCTTTTTCTGGAAGTTGGGCCTACCTAGTGCGACTGTTTGTCCTAGGTAGACATATGAGGCAACAACTTCCAGAACCGTGCTCCCAATTGACAATGGGGTGGGTACAACATGGCCATTGCACATTACCTTCTTGTCAGTCTTGTCCAGGTGGACGAGGTGAGTTTGCTCCTAGATTTTAGTCATAATTAAGAGAATTAGCCTTTAGGTTGTCAATTCTAGTAACTCTTAAGAACATTTGCATTTTAATCTCGGTAGCAATCTCTAATAAATGCTTCCACCTATTTCACAAACATTTTTCACATTATCTGTCACTGACATTATTGTTGGAATTCGATGTTTGATTTTAATTATGGGAATTGGTCGTCAAAACTACAAAAAGGAATATTTAAGCTGTAACTTTACCATTATGGTTCCATAACGACGAACACAAGTTCAGTATTAATATACTGAACTTGTGTTCGTCGTTATGGCCATCAAACAACCAACATCAAACAACCAATGGCAACACTCTCGAAACTAATGACGATGTATCACTTATCACAACTTTAAAATTATTTAAAGTTGTGATAAGTGATACATCGTCATTAGTTTCGAGAGTTGTTTGATGTGTAAACCAGCCTTTATGCCATCTAAACGCGCAGAGGTGTAGTGTAAACCTAGCTTTATATTATCGGAAGGGCTGAGGGGCGACATAAATCAATAAGCAGACTGAGGAGTGACGCCGCACCGCCATTACATCAGTAGTCGAGAAAATTTCCTGGTTGCTTGTTTGAGTCAAGGCAAGCCTTAGAAGTCGCATCAAGTAAGTACAACTGTGCTTAGTTATTGTTTTTGTGGTTTAGCTCTCATGATTAGTCTGATTTCAATGAGAACGCAAGTGCGTAGTGCCCAGCCTCCGTAGTAGGCCTTCAGCAACTACGTTAACATGGGATATATTAAACAATAAATCAGAGTTAAGCTGGATTTGCAACGAATGCGTAATAAAAAGACTTCGACTTTCTTAGAATGCAAAAGGCAAATAACAATACAAAGGAAAATATAATATCTTGCGCTTCAGCGTAGGTACATAATTAAACTAAAGAGTTTATTATTTTCTTAACAGTACGAGGCGTGAAATGTCTCTAATATAAGATAATATCAAACTAAAGTCTGTGTCATGTGTGTTTTACGGAGTACGTTTTAGCAAAAGGTTCTTTGAAAACAAAAATTTAAGCCTATATTTTATTTTTATGTCATCTCGTTTCAGGCATGAGTGAGCCACCTGAATTGACTGACAAGCAAATCTACGCCAGCTTGATAGATAGCCTAATGAAGAAGTTTGAGGAGATACTGGACGATCCCGAGTTGGGGCCCCGCGCCATTGCCGCGTGGTGTCGGTGCTCCAGGCGCAAGCCGCAGCCGGGATCAAGAAAAAAGCGGGGCAAGAGGTGGACCCCAGCCCCATGCCAGAACTGCCGCGATTTAGTTTTCAACAAATAATCGAGGCACTTTCTTTGTCATGATTCTGTACTTCGTTACTTAGATGTTGTCTCGTGTTCTTTGATGTCGTCTTGTGTTCTCTAGTATTGTAAGAAATGTCGGTGGAACAATTAATGTATTTTTATTTTCAACAATTTACTAGTAATGTTATGTGTGTTTTAATAAATAGTGTAATATTTGTGTAGTTTTCGAATATTGTGTATCGTCAGTGTTTAATGTTTAGATGTCCTATAATTGTCCGAGATACAATATATATATATTTTTGGTGTGTGGAATAAAATTCAATAAACGATTATTTGTGTTTTATTTCAATATTGACACACAACACTTATTTATTTCGTAAATAATGCACTTGAGCTTAGTTCCATCAAAATGAGTCAACGCACAATCTAACACTAACGACCAACTCAAGTCATACTCACTCTCAAATCAATTCATTTAATAAACAATATTTACAGGCAAGTGCTTTGAAATGGTTATTTAAAATAAATGATAATTCTACAGTCAAAATTGTCTAGAAGTCAGTCAGTTAGAACGCTAAAGCAAAACGCATTTCACACAGTAGGTTCCTATGGAGAAGAAGAAACGAGAACAGTCTTTTAACATCAATCCATATCCATACTAACATTATAAATGCGAAAGTGTGTCTGTCTTTGTCTGTTCCTCTTCACACTTAAACCGCTGCACCGATTTCGGTGAAATTTAGTATAGTATAGAGATAGTTTAAGACCCGGGGAACGACATAGAATGGTTTTTATCCCGGAAATCATCCCCTAAGGCGGTGAAAGGGGGGGGGGGGGGTTGTATGCAAGTACTATATAAACAAGTTCCACGCGGACGTAGTCACGGGCAAAAGCTACATAAACATATATTATACAAATGCAACATGTCAAATATGTTTCAATACTATTTAGCGAGAATTAGCAAGAAACATAAAAACTCTTTTAAAAACAAAAATAAGTTTAAAGATACTTTATTTCTCATCTCTTAAGAACATGATACAGTTCACTTATATGACTTTTATCATATCAAGTGTGTGTGTGTGTTTTATTTTGTTTATTATTCTTATTATTATTTTGAATATTTTTGTTTTGTTTCCTTTTTGGATGTTTTATTTTTATTATTGTTTTCTATGTAGATTTTTTTTTTTGCGTAATGTAGTCCTTAAGTTTTCATTCGGAAATTTATTATACAATTGTACCCCTTCATATAGAAAGTTCTTTTTTCCATTTTTCCAGAACTACTTCGTTTCTATTTCTTAGATTATGTGTGTATTTTTTTTTTTGTAAGTTTAATGTTGTTTTGTGTAGTTTTATCCAAAATCTTTTTTTACTAATACGCAAGTATTGTAATTGTTTAATTGGTGGAGATTGAATAGTTTAGTTCTTTCATATAGCTGTTTAGTAGGTGCTAGGAAGTCATAATAATATAACCGTTTATAATTTTGTTTTGGGTTCTCTGTATGTAATTGAGTTCAGTCTTGGATGCTGATCCCCAGATCTCAATCAGGTATTCTAGATTGGGTTTTACTAAGGAATCGTAGATGGTGCGTTTTATTTTAGGTGGTAAGTAGTTTCCCATTCTGCGAAGCGCTCCAGAAAGAGACACTAGCTTGACTTTTACATGCTCAATATGGGGTTTCCAGGTCAATTTATCATCTAATAGTAGACCAAGATACTTTTCTGTACTGGACTGTTTGATAGGTAGGATATTGATAATTAAAGGAGCGTAAGATGGAATCTTTTTGATTTTTTGGTGCAAATATCATGTAGGATGTTTTATAAGTATTAATGGTAAGTTATGTATGTATGTGAGATTCTTTATTCCACCATAACTTTTAAACGCCTGAACCGATTTAGATGGGGTATCGTTACAATCCTTGCATCGTTCCGAGTAACATAGGCTAGTTAAAAATAAAAAGAATCCTGTGTAAATTAACACCAACTTCAATTATTATTTTTAATGTAATTTTTGTCTAATAATCATATTTAATAAGTAATTTTAATGACTTTATAATAACATTCATGCAAATAAAAAAGTCATTACCAGTTTGTATTTCTATTTGTAATTAGGACAATTCATTTCATACGTATAGCAAGCCTTGTTCAGTGTCGCGGGGTAAATACATGTTTTTCTTAATAGACATAATATTATTACCAGAAATAAAGATAAAATAGCTCAACCTTATTTTAGATTGTCTAAAGTAAATACATCTTTTATGGGGTACTGTGTTAAATGTTACAAAAAAATACCTTCTGATATATTAAAATTAAATGAAAGAAAATTCAAGACACATATTAAAAGTACACTTTGCAACCAAGCATATCATAAATTAGAGGATTATATTCAAGATAAGACTGCTTGGAAACATGCTGGTCCTGCTCCATAGGACAATAATACTATTCATTCTAGACAAAATCAAGCTGGTTAATATTAATTTTAATATAATATATATATATATGTATATATATTTCCTTTTTTCTTTTGACATTTTTATTATATTTTTATTTTTTATTTGATTTTTATTATGGGATTGCGCAGGTTTACACGCTGTTTCATTGTTGGTTGAGATGTTGAGAGTGGTTGTCTACAGTTCCAATATTTGTTAACATGTGAACATGATGTAACTTTAAATATATTTTTACCATGAATTCCTAATTTGTAATATAAATTATTTTTGTGTTTTATTATACAGTAGTTTTTTTTAGAAGGTACATTGTATTCACATGTAATTACGTATGACTATGTATACAAATAATAACATTGTAAAACATTGATTTTAAAAGAGTACGTTTGGAGTTTCTTGCCCATTCTTCTCCATACAAAACTACCTTTTGGAAGGGGCAACTAGACTCAATTCTATTTTTTTTTCATGTAATGACGTTCAAAAGTGCCTTATAGTGGCCTAATTGAAATAAATGCTTCGACTTTGACTTTGACTTTGACTTACTTTAAAAAAAAAACACCTTCTACTACTCCGTACTAATAATATATATACGAAAGTTTTTCCGTCTGTATGTCTGTCTGTCTGCTACGTTTTCACGACTAAACCGCTGAACCGATTTTGATAAAACTTGGGACGGTGTAAGTTTGAACCCCAAGAAAGGACATGTACATTAGGTCTTATTTTCAATAGGCAATAGAGAAAAAATATGTAGTTAATTTTGTAAACAGTTGCCCAAATAAATCTTAATACTATCTAGCAGATTTGCTTATACAATTGAATAGGTAAAAAACACGCTGCGAATTTCCTCCAACAAATTTTAAGTGTCTACGTATGACGGATGAGATGACAGCCCTGTGACAAACGGACGGACGGACTGACAGCGGTGTCTTAGAAATAAGTTTCCGTTTGGTACCCAGTGGGTATGGAGCCCTAAAAGTTACTATTAATCATACTCTAACATATCACTATGGCTTCTTAAACATAGCTAAGGACACTCTCCAGCAAGCCACATTTCAAACAACAGAAATATAAATCAGTTCAGTCGTCTGAGAGCTATGATGCCACAGTCACACACACAGATCAAACGTTTAACTCACAACAACCCTCTGTGGTCGTCGGTGGGTTATAAACACTGTCAAATTTTATTTTGAACCAGTTTCAAAACGAATATTATTAAAACAAAAATCCCAGGTCCAAATATACAATATTATAAATATGTGATAAGCGATACATCGTCAACAGTTTTGAGACTATTGCCATTAGTTGTCTGATGTATAAACCAGCCTTTATCCAATCTAGGTGACCAGAGATATTATGAAAACAGTCCTTACTCTTGCCGAGAATACGAGCGGCGACATAAATCAATAAGCAGACTGAGGAGTGACGCCGCACCGCCATTACATCAGCAGTCGAGAAAATATCCTGGTTGGTTTTTTGAGTCAATTCGAGCCTTTGAAGTCGCATCAAGTAAGTAAAACTGTGCTTAGTTATCGTTGTTGTGGTTTAGCTCTCATGATTAGTCTGATTTCAATGAGAACGTAAGTGCATAGTGCCCAGCCTCCGTAGTTAACAATGGATATATTAAACTATAAATCAGCGTTTAATTGGAGTTGAATCCAATGCGTCGTAAAAAGACTTTAACATTCCTATATACTCGTAATATATACAAATTGAGAACACAAAAGAAATGAAACAATTTTTTTTTAATGAACGAAATCCAATGTGTTCTTTTTTTAAGTTTAGTTCGTAATTTGTTTTAAGAATTAGGTCTTAACACCTAGCTTTTGAAGAAAAAAAGTTTTAACTTTAAAGATAATATTAAATTAAATTCATGTTAGTTTTACACAGTACTTTTTAGCAACAGGTTGTTTTGTGCCCGTCTTTTTTTTGCAAAAAAGTGTATTTTATGCTTTTATTTTATTTTTATGTTATCTCGTTTCAGACATGAATAAGCCGCCTGAACCGCCTGCCAAGGCAACCCACTTCACCGTGCAGAGCATGCAGAAGTTGGTCGAGGAGATGAAGAATGCTCCCGACTTTGGGCGCTGCGGCCGCGTGGTGTCGGTGCCCGGCAGCGGCGGGCGCAAGGACAGCGCCGGGCAGCAGCCCGACGCCAGCGTCATGCCGGAGCTGCCGCGCTACGGTTTCGGCTACATAATGTAATTTTTTTCTTGACAACTTCGATGTACTTCGGCACATAGATGTTGTCTCGTTTTTTTTTGTATTAGTATAGAAACAAGCTCGTTTGGATAATTCATGTAATTTTAGCAGATAGTTAATTAATCATATTTATTATCCCCACGCGTTTAGTACTAAGCTCTTTTGATTCGTATAATTATTATACACGTAGGTATTGACTAAGATGTTTTATGTATTTAGGATAACTTTATAGTAAGGATGCAGTCACTTTTATGTAGGCGTTCTAGACGCGTCAGTATTAATCGTATATTCAAATGTAATTTTTGTCTAATAATCATATTTAATAAGTAATTTTAATAACTTTGTAATAACATTCATGTTCATGTTATATTAATACTTACATTATTTGATCACAAATGATTTAGAATTAAGGTATATGTACGTCGCAGGTTCAACCCAGCAGCTCTTATGAACTCTATGGCAAATTATTGTTTTAGGTAATCGGATTGGATTTAGAATAATTATCGTCATCATAGTATATAATGGACCGGTAAGAGTTGTAAGTTTTTAGACAGCGATTGTTGTGCCCTTCTCAGAGTAGCTTCTAAGGGTTTCAGCAATTTGCTAGTCATTTAATGTGTGTTTTAATAAATGTCGTAATATTTGAATATTGTGTGTCGTGAGATTTTTAATGTTTCAGTGTCGTATTGTTCGAGACACAATTGTATCTCATTGATGTTGTATTGTATTTTGTAGTATGTGTATTAAAAAACTAAAAAAAACAATTGTTGTGTTTTATCTCAATATTGACTTAATACCTAGTTACTTTTTTTTTTATAATGGACTTGAACAAAGTTCTACTACAAATGAGCCAAAGCACGATCTTCCAATAAGTAAATTAATAAAACTCAAGGCAGGCTCAAACTACACAAAAAACAACAGTCCATATAATCATTTAAATATAATGTTAATTTAAGGCAATATTTATGCCTAATGTGTTATAGTATTGTACCTTAAACATTCGGCATATTAAAACGAAATTAATGAAGCTTGGAATTATTAGTACTTTTACGAGTATATTTGCCTAAATATATCATAACAACAACACTTTCTTTGAATTTTACATTTTATGACCTAAATCATCAGATCACCATTTTCGAACCATATGCAGGTACCAATTTATGTTAATTGCTATGAAAGTACTACCGTATACAAAATGATTTAAGAAACTATGACTCACTATCACCTAACACTCCTAGCAGTGTACACAGCACTATATAATAGTGCTATTCATAGGTATTTTTGGAAAAAAACAGGTAGCACAGCTGCTAGTTAGGAAGCGCCGTGCTACCTGAATTTCTGCCGTATTGAGGCTCATTCCTGTCTTATATAGCTCCTAGACCCTCTATACTGATAACCACGCAGCTGTAGAAACATTAAAATAGGTACCACTAAAATATATCCGTCTCTTATTTTCCATAGATACGGGCAGTATATAGAAGAAAACCTTATTGTCACCCTTAATTTATCAGGATATGCCTGGTCCAGTGTCGCCAGTGTACAACTGATTTCTTATTCTTTTTCTTAAAACACTGCGACTAATAGCCGAATATGATTATTCCCAGGTCATCAGAGGGACTATTGCCGTATTTTTAAGAACGATTGCATCTGTTTCGATTTTGATAAGTTTTTGACTTTGATTGCCGCTAAGATGAGATTCATCATTATATCAGCTGAATGACGTCCACTGCTGAACATACGCCTTTCCTACAGATTTTCAATAGGACCGGATGGAAGCGGCTTGCATCCAGCGCGATCCCGCGGTCTTTATCAGATCGTCTGTCCACCTTGTGGGTGGACGTCCCATGCTGCGCTTGCCGGTGCGTGGTCTTCAATCGAGAACTTTACGGCCCCATCGATCATCCGTTCTGCGTGCTAAGTGGCCTGCCCACTGCCATTTCAACTTGCTAATATTCTGGGCTATGTCGGTAACCTGGGTTGTCTACGAATATCCTAATTTCTGATTCGATCACGCAGAAAGACTCCGAGCATAGCCCTCTCCATAGCCTGTTGAGCTATTTTGAGCTTGCTAATGAGGCCCGCAGTAAGAGACCACGTTTCAGTGCCGTAAGTCATCACTGGTAGCACACATTGGCCGAAAACTTTCGACTTAAGGCAGTGAGGTATTTTGGATGTGAAAACGTTACGCAATATTTCGAACGCTGCCCAACCGAGTTGGATTCGGCGATTGACCTTTTTCTGGAAGTTAGGCCTACCTAGTGCGACTGTTTGTCCTAGGTAGACATATGAGGCAACAACTTCCGTGCTCCCAATTGACAATGGGGTGGGTACAACATGGCCATTGCACATTACCTTCTTGTCAGTCTTGTCCAGGTGGACGAAGTGAGTTTGCTCCTAGATTTTAGTCATAATTAAGAGAATTAGCCTTTAGGTTGTCAATTCTAGTAACTCTTAAGAACATTTGCATTCTAATCTCGGTAGCAATCTCTAATAAATGCTTCCACCTATTTCACAAACATTTTTCACATTATCTGTCACTGACATTATTGTTGGGATTAGATTTTTGATTTTAATTATAATAAATATTTGTCGACCAATTGGTCGTCAAAACTACAAAAAGGAATATTTAAGCTTGAACTTTACCATTATGGTTCCATAACGATGTATAGTCCCTAATTTATTTCATGAGATTCTGTATGCAAAGCCCGACTACAACGATCGGTCAAGTACTACTAGTAGGATAATTGACACGACACGCACTTGCTATCTCAATCCGAGGGAATGAACTTGATGTAATAACAATTATATTAATCAATTTTATTTACAAAGTAGTAAACCGACACATTTTAAATTAAAGTCGTACTAAGGCGATTAACACACGGCACCGCGCACCGCTACGGTCGACCGACCGCGCGGTGGTGCGGTGTGCCGTGTGATAATAGCCGCTCCACCGCCCACCGCAGCGGCAGTAAGTCGCGCGGCCCTGTCGCGGTCCCCAACATCGGAATGCTACCTTAAGAAATAGAGCCAAAATCTATCTTCTATCCATCAATATAAATAAAAATCAGATGTAGTCTAAATGTGTTGCTAAGCGCAAATCTCGAGAATAGCTGGACCGATTTGGCTGCCGTTCTGGAGCTGTTATGCCATAGACAGACAAGATAAACAGATTCAGCTTATTATACCTCTCTGTTATTTTTGGGGTTAATAAGTACCTAGTTGCGTTCTTTTAATATTTATTTAATTCCTTAATCGCTAATGATTACTAATTATATGCACTTCAAGTATTTTTGAAGTACTATCATGTAAACTAATATCGTTTCTATACTTTTTGCGATTGTTTTATGTTCAATCCGTTTCAAAACTAAAATAAATATTGCATATTAATTTTCACACAAAAACACAAGTTCAGTATATTATTTAAAGTTGTGATAAGTGATACATTGTCATCGTGAGAGTGTTGCCATTGGTTGTTTGATGTGTAAACCAGCCTTAATGCCATCTAAACGCGCAGAGGTGTAGTGTAAACCTAGCTTTATATTATCGGAAGGGCTGAGGGGCGACATAAATCAATAAGCAGACTGACGAGTGACGCCGCACCGCCATTACATCAGTAGTCGAGAAAATTTCCTGGTTGCTTGTTTGAGTCTCGGCAAGCCTTAGAAGTCGCATCAAGTAAGTACAACTGTGCTTAGTTATTGTTTTTGTGGTTTAGCTCTCATGATTAGTCTGATTTCAATGAGAACGCAAGTGCGTAGTGCCCAGCCTCCGTAGTAGGCCTTCAGCAACTACGTTAACATTGGATATATTAAACCATAAATCAGAGTTAAACTGGAGTTGCATCAAATGTGTAATAAAAGAACTTCGACTTTCTTAGAATGCAAAAGGCAAATAACAAAACAAAGGAAAAATATCTTGCGCTTCAGCGTAGGTACATAAATTAAACTAAAGAGTTTATTATTTTCTTAACAGTACGAGGCGTGAAATGTCTCTAATATAAGATAATATCAAACTAAAGTCTGTGTCATGTATGTTTTACGGAGTACGTTTTAGCAAAAGGTTCTTTGAAAACAAAAATTTAAGCCTATATTTTATTTTTATGTCATCTCGTTTCAGGCATGAGTGAGCCACCTGAATTGACTGACAAGCAAATCTACGCCAGCTTGATAGATAGCCTAATGAAGAAGTTTGAGGAGATACTGGACGATCCCGAGTTGGGGCCCCGCGCCATTGCCGCGTGGTGTCGGTGCTCCAGGCGCAAGCCGCAGCCGGGATCAAGAAAAAAGCGGGGCAAGAGGTGGACCCCAGCCCCATGCCAGAACTGCCGCGATTTAGTTTTCAACAAATAATCGAGGCACTTTCTTTGTCATGATTCTGTACTTCGGTACTTAGATGTTGTCTCGTGTTCTTTGATGTCGTCTTGTGTTCTCTAGTATTGTAAGAAATCTCGGTGGAACAATTAATGTATTTTTTTTTTCAACAATTAACTAGTAATGTTATGTGTGTTTTAATAAATAGTGTAATATTTGTGTAGTTTTCGAATATTGTGTATCGTCAGTGTTTAATGTTTAGATGTCCTATTGTCCGAGATACAATATATATATTTTTGGTGTGTGGAATAAAATTCAATAAACTATTATTTGTGTTTTATTTCAATATTGACACACAACACTTATTTATTTCGTAAATAATGCACTTGAGCTTAGTTCCATCAAAATGAGTCAACGCACAATCTAACACTAACGACCAACTCAAGTCATACTCACTCTCAAATCAATTCATTTAATAAACAATATTTACAGGCAAGTGCTTTGAAATGGTTTATCTATACTATATATACTATATACTATATAATATTATAAAGAGGTAAAATTTGTTTGTAAGTTTGTAAGTTTGTTTGTAGGGGGTAATCTCCGGAAGTAATGAACCGCTATTAAAAATTCTTAAACTGGTAGAAAGCTACATTATTCGTGAGTGCTATAGGCTATAAATTATAAAGATATCATGCATATTAGCCGAACTATCTCAATTTTTGTATAGCCAGGCGGAAAAAAAATGCTCTTACAACAAAGTTATTTGCATGCGCTGCCTTAACAGTTGTATATAATTGAAAACAATGTATGGCAGCCTGGTCCGCCTTTAATAGTTCTACTAAATAGTCCGCGACACCATGTTTCTATCTTTAATATTTTAGCAGATATATTAGCTTTTATGTGTTAAAAAAAGTATTTATCGACGTACTTACTTTTGGACAATTTTTTAAACAACAAAATAATAAACCTTATCGAAAAAAATATTATTATCATCACAAAAACATCATAGAGATACGATTTGCCCAAAACAGTATGTCAATGGGTTAAATCGTTTCGAAGATAATATAAAATTACTAAATTGCAAAATGCCGCCGTCCATTCACGAACCACATAAGAACATGCTTTGTACGGACGTTTTATCCATTTATCCATACTTCTGTTTTTTGGGATATTGGACAGTTTCAGCCATTGTTTATCATGCCTAAAAGGAAATCACAACTTTCCCGTCAGACATCCCAGAGCAGCTCGAGTACGCCGTACGGAAGAGAGACAGAGAAAATATTTCGCAAGCACGCGCTGGGGAATCTATCTCCGAGCGCTCGCAGAGGCTCGCTAGCCAGAGCGCGAGAACATCGCAGGCCCGTGCTCGGGAATCTAGCGCTGAAAGTGCGCAGCGTCTTTAGGCAGGAAATAAATCATAGCACTCAGTACTAACCGAACCACACTCATCATTTCATCACAAGAAAATGGTTACCGCCCAACGAAGTGGGCACGGGTCAGCTAGTCTTCTCATTCGCGTGAGTGACCTATCGCGCAAAAGGAGTCGTGCAAGTGTCTTGGCGCGGAAATGTCCAATCGCGCAAGTATCTTGCGCGGAAATGTCTTTCGTGCAAGTGTACAGGATCCCAATATTACTTATCGTTAATGTTTGAAATCCTTACAAAAAGGCCTTTCGAACAATAACGTACTTACCTACATTATACAATCGTGTGTTAATGTTCTAAAGTAGTAGTAGACGTAGTAGTCAGTAGAAAGCATTGCATTGTATTACGCGCGCATTCGCGCAATTTCAATTACGATAAGATTTAAATATTTTAAATCTATGAAATGAAAGTTTGTTTCAGTTTTTCTCCAAACTTACGCCAAAAAATAATGTGTTCCTTGAAATTTTCCCCGCAGTTTTAATTTCCCCAAAAGTTCCCTAGATTTTTAATTTCCCCCAAATTGTTGGGGAATAAAAAGCCCCAATCTGGACACCCTGAAAACTGGTCAAAACCGCGTTAAATCCATCCGCGCGGTCAGGCGCGTGTGCCGCGTTACCGCGCGGCGGTCGCACCGCCTAGAAATCCGCTTTACCGCCACCGCCGTGCGGTGCCGTATGTTAATCGCGTAAGTCGATCGGTCAAGTTTCACTAGGATAATTATTGAGACACACACTTGCTATCTCCATCCGAAGGAATTTGCTTAATATGATAACAGTAATAATATTAAACAGTAAATATATATTTAAAATAATACGATTATCCATTGGTTTACTGAGTGTCGTGGACCACTTGATATTATTATTAAATTGCTTTATATATTATAATATAAGGATTCAAAGTTGGTCTGCCCGGTAATGTTTTTAAAACGCTATCAATATTTTTAATTCAGTTTAGTTTTATCAAAACAGAGATCAAGACACGTCGAAAATTCTCATATTTTTCAAATGAATTGTAATGATTTAGAATATTTAAAGCTGAAAATTTTAAAAACTATTCTCACAATAATTAAATTGAATAGTTTGACCTGATTAATTTCATTTACGAGAAATTTTGGGCTTCCTCGTTTAATTAGAAATAAGTCAATTGTCAAAATGAAACTTATTGACATTAAAAATGTGTTACGTAATTAGGCTACAGGTTAGTAACCATAATGCCGCGTTTATACGTCGCGTGGTTTTATGCATGTTACGGGGCAGGTTAAGTATAAACTCGGCTTAAGGTTTCTCTTCACGAGACGACCGACGTTAATGTTTATCTCAGCAAACGGTGTTCATTCAACTGATTTATGAGTCAAAATAACTCAAAGTATTTGAATAATGTGTTTCACTGAACCGCGGCTCGCAACGTAAAAATGAAATAATTCCACTATTACAAATACATCACAGATTTTTATATATTTTGCAAATGTTTTAGTTTGAATCCGTTTGAAAACTAAAATATTTCTTTTCAGATAAATACAATTCCAGAATATTATCGTAATGATAACTGAAACATCGTCCTTAGTCTTGTGAGTATTTTCAATCATTGGATGAGGTGTAAACCGGCTTTTACCCCATCTCGACGAGCCGAGGTGTTGTGAAAACGGTGCTTTGCGCTATCGGAAAGGTTGGGGGGCGATATAAATCAATAAGCACACGAGGAGTGACGCCGGTCGGACCGCCATTACATCAGAAGTCGAGAAAATTTACTGCTTGCTTCTTAGAGACCAAGAGACCCTTTGAAGTCGCATCAAGTAAGTAAAACTGTGCTTAGTTATCGTTGTTGTGGTTTAGCTCTCATGATTAGTCTGATTTCAATGGGAACGCAAGTGCGTAGTGCCCAGCCTCCGTAGTAGGCCTTCAGCAACTACGTTAACATTGGATATATTAAACAATAAATCAGAGTTAAACTGGAGTTGCAATGAATGTGTAATAAAAAGACTTCGATATTCTTAGAATGCAAAAGGCAAATAACAAAACAAAGGAAAAATGTCTTGCGCTTCAGCGTAGGTACATAAATAAACTAAAGAGTTTATTATTTTCTTAACAGTACGAGGCGTGAAATGTCTCTAATATAAGATAATATCAAACTAAAGTCTGTGTCATGTATGTTTTACGGAGTACGTTTTAGCAAAAGGTTCTTTGAAAACAAAAATTTAAGCCTATATTTTATTTTTATGTCATCTCGTTTCAGGCATGAGTGAGCCACCTGAATTGACTGACAAGCAAATCTACGCCAGCTTGATAGATAGCCTAATGAAGAAGTTTGAGGAGATACTGGACGATCCCGAGTTGGGGCCCCGCGCCATTGCCGCGTGGTGTCGGTGCTCCAGGCGCAAGCCGCAGCCGGGATCAAGAAAAAAGCGGGGCAAGAGGTGGACCCCAGCCCCATGCCAGAACTGCCGCGATTTAGTTTTCAACAAATAATCGAGGCACTTTCTTTGTCATGATTCTGTACTTCGTTACTTAGATGTTGTCTCGTGTTCTTTGATGTCGTCTTGTGTTCTTTAGTATTGTAAGAAATGTCGGTGGAACAATTAATGTCATTTTTGCAGATGATTTATAATTCGTATCAATAAAACACTCTGGGTTTAGTATGCATGTACTCTTTTGATCTTTCGAAACTTTTTATTATATAATATTGATTAAGATGTTTTAGGTATTTGAAATAACTATAGAATTAGGATGTCTACACGTGTGACCAGCCAGCGCGTGTTTACTCAGTGTTTTACGTTGGCGTTCTAGACGCATCAATATCAATCGTATAATCAAAAGTACTTTTTTGTCTAATAATAATCATATTTTCATCATTTTTTTTTATATTTTTAAATGTTTTTATATCTTTTTCATAATAATATTTAAAAATGTAATTATATATGTATACAAAATAAATAAATGGAAAAATCATACTTAATTAGAAATTGTAATGCTCTTTACTAATCACTTTATAATAACATTCATGTTCATGTTATATTTAATAATTTAATTATTTGATCACTATGATTTAGAATTAAGGTACATGTACGACGCAGGTTCAACCCAGCAGCTCATATGGAACTGCATGGCAAATTACAGTTTTAGGTAATCGGATCGGATTTAGAATAATTATCGTCATCATATTATATAATAGACCGGTAAGAGTTGTAAGTTTTTAGACAGCGATTGTTGTGCCCTTCTCATAGAAGCTTCTAAGGGTTTCAGCAATTTGCTAGTCATTTAATGTGTGTTTTAATAAATGTCTTAATATTTCTTTGTCGTGAGGTGTTTAATGTTTACGTGTCGTATTGTTGCAGACTCAAATGTATCATTGGTATTGTATTGTATTTTGTAGTGCGTGTAATAAAATGCTAAAAACCAATATGTGTGTTTTAATTCAATATTAACCAAGGAGTTATTTATTTTGTAAATAATGCAGCTTGACCTGTTCCACCAACATAAGCAAACGCACAACCCCTAAAGAGTTAAATTAATAAAGTGTAACTCAAGTGATACTCCTCAAAACCATTTGCAGGCAAGTGTCTTCAAATGATTTATTTGAAAAAATAAATAATGATTCTAAAATTGAAATTATCAAGGAGTCATTCAGTCATTAAGTTGAAGCTAGGTGCTCGTTCAAAACAGTAGGTTTCTATAGAGAAGATCGAGAAAGAATATTCTATTAGAATCAGTTAAATATAAGAAACTTTTTCAATATGCCAAATGTGTTACAATACTATCCAGCAATAATTGTTCCATAACAATCCAAAATTTGAAAAGTGTACGGTGTTTAAAACAAAAATCTCTAAAATAAACTCCGACAATAATTTCTTATTTTCGGAGTTTATTTTAGAGATTTTTGGTGAGTTTTGGTGTGGGTTGGTTAGTTTTGGCAGAACTAACCATGGCAGATATAATATTCAGTACGTAATTATGTCTACGTATATAGGACGTTCAATATTGCCACAAATAAAGGACCCTATGCATTTCTTCGGGTCATGAATAATATTGTAAAACTCATCTCCCAGTAATTATAGTATATCAATCATATTTCAAATAAATAATCAGTAGGTTGTTTAAGACTTCTTGTATATCAATTTCACTAAATCAATAAAGGACTAACTCTGTTCTCAGATTGACTAAGTTAGCAGAATTTTCAGTGAAGGTTTGAAAATATATTTAAAGCTATTATTTGACACCACTCTTTTCACATCTAGGCCTAAGATTATATGACAGCGAATCAGTTTCACCTGGTAAATTACACCGTTAGATGACCATTATTAGACCATATTTATTAAGCACTTATTTCTATTAATTGCTATGAAAGTACATTCGTATGCAAAACGATTTAAGAAACTTTGATTCACTATCACCTAGCACTCTTAGCCGTATCAAAAGACTTCATTTTAGTGCTATTCATAGGTATTTGTGGAAAAAAACAGGTAGCACAGCTGCTAGTTAGGAAGCGCCGTGCTACCTGAATTTCTGCCGTATTGAGGCTCATTCCCGTCTTATATAGCTCCCAGAACCCACGTAAAAATAACTACACAATTGTAAAAATATATATAGTAAGTACCACTAAAATATATCCGTCTCTTATTATCCTTAGATACGGGGTGGCCGTGGGCGAAATCCTTATACCTTTTCTATTCAATTGAGTACAATGAAATGGAGTGGGGATTAGCGACTTGTAAATAAAAAAAAATGTTTCTACATCTAAAGTTTTCTAACGATAACAAACAACAATCCTATGCTATCCTATCCTATCCTTTTTTTCTTTTAGTTTACCTTTTAGACAAAATTAAAAAAAAATCAAAATATGTTTGAGAGCCACAGATGCCACAGACACACACGCAGATACAAAAGTTTAACTTACAACTCCGATTTCGTCTGGGGTTAAAAAATATTATCAATTAATACTTAGTTATTTATTTATTTTCCTATTTAATTATTTAATTCCTGAATCACCAATAATTACTGATTATATACACGAAAAGACACAATATAAGTGCTCTTGAAATACATTATATAACTATTATCGTTTTTAAAATTATTAATGTTTTACTTTTAATTAGATTGAAAACTATAGTATTGCATATTATTGTACACTCTCCTTTACTCAATCTAGCCGCGCACAGGGATAGTGAACATGGTGCTTTACACTTGCGCAGGGTGGAAGAGGGGCGACATAAATCAATAGACAGACTCAAATATTCAGCTTGTGGGAGTGACGCCGTTCGGACCGCCATTACCTACATCAGCAGTCGAGAAAAATCCCTGGTTGCGAGTTTGAGACCATGCAAGCCTTCCAAATCGTCGCAAGTAAGTACAATTGTGCCTAATTATCGTTTTCAGGTTTTAGTTCTCATGATTAGTCTGATTTTAATGAAAACGCGACAACGTGGTGTCCGCCCATCTTAGTTGGCCTTCAGCTAAGAAGGGCGGACAACTACGTTAAGATGTGTTTTAATTGGATGATTAAAACATAAATCAGCGTTACTCGAGGTAAATCGAATCTATACTAATATTACAACCAGATAAAGTTTACGAGATTGCAGGGGTAATCTCTGGATCTATTGATCCGATTTTGAAAATTATTTCGCAAATTGGAAGCTACGTTATAACTGAGTGCTATAGGCTATATATATTTTATTACCAAAAATTTAGAGTTCCGTAAGAATAATCACACGAACATAGTCGCGGAGAGAGTGCTAGTGTGTAAAAGATTACAACTTTCTTCAGTGATGCGTACTTAAAACGCCATTCCGCTCCCCTAGTGACCTTCATTCAATATCGCAACCCTCACCGACTACCCCAGTCAGCCCCCTCGCCAATTTTACAAGCTATAAAAAAGTTCCCTTACGACATAATCATTCGACCTTGCAACATGAACACTTTAATAATCCTTTTACCTATTTCTATTACAGGAATGGAGCCAGTCATGAAAAAGGCGAAGCAGGAAGCGGCCCCGTCTCTCTTGGACACCCTGGAGGACCTCATGAATACTGAACTGAAGCGCTACGACGAGGAGTTGAAGTTTCGCCACTTCATGGTGACTTGCCAGTCTATACCCGTGAGTCGTGAAGGCGAAAGCACGCAATACCGGCTGGAACAGTTATTTGTCAAACCTCTTTCTGAACCTGGCAAGCCCGTTAGATCTCTCTAAATTGTTATCAAAAGGAATAACCTTTTAGTAGTCGTTTTTAATTATGTTAGTCTGAGCTATAATTGTCGTGTGTAAATTATTTTAGATTATTTTCTAGTGTTGTATTCTGGTTTATTAAGAAATCTTTCTTATAGCACAACAGGTTATCCTGTTTCTTAAAGTAATTCTTGCACAATAATACTGTTGCCCACAGTTGGCTGTCACTTTTGAAACAACTTCAGTATTTTTATTATTTAACTTATCTGTCATTCTTTTTTAAAGCTCGGATCATGATTTTTCTTAAATTATGTTTAATTTATAAGTGTCTATTTATTCAATATAATAATCACATGTAATCTTTTGAATTATCCATGCATCGTAGCAAATAAAAAAGTAAAAAATGTAGTCTCACTTTATTTTGTGTTGTGAACCCCTAACCTTAGATGATTTTTCATTGGACTAGCGTAGACTCCGCCACCATTTTAAGCTTATCTATTGAATTCCTTATAGAAATAGCCAGTTATAGGACTCTAAAACCTAGGTACCTAAGTATTTTACTGGAAAAGGTAAATCAGGCTTAGGCCTAGTACCTAACTATAAAACTGGCCACATTCAGGGTCTTGGCACCAAGTATTTAATTATTTATTGACTCAGGCTGTAGGAGGGAGCTCCTTCATTACTTTCACTTCTCTCTTAAGTATTTTAGATTCTGATGGGGTAGATGAACCGAGCATGCAACTACCCCATAAAATATATGAATTAACTTATAATAGCAGGATAGCGTTTAGAATCAGTTGCAGACAAAATAATAGGATAAATAAGGTTAGGTATATTCTAACCTCACTGTTATTTAGATCCCATTTATTTTGTACTTTATACCTACCAAAGCATGGAAAACATTGCTAGCAAAGTCTTTACTTTATTATTTTTTAATTCTGTTTACCAAAATATACACTCACAAACAGAACTCAAAAGATATATGAAAATGTGATAGGTTATGAAATGAGAACCCAATGTCTTCACAACTTTGTCTAAGCATGACTGCTTTTTTTAGAATGAATAGAGAAATAGAAAAATTGATATAATTGAATATGTGTAGGTATGTGGTGGAGGAACATGACAATATTAAAAGGAAAGTTCCTAACAATAATGCCATGTTGATTTGCAATGTATGTTGATGCTATTATTTTTATTGTGTTGTAAACCTCTGATCTTAGATTATTCATTGGACTAGCATGGACTTGGCCACCATGTCCAAATTTTTATTTTAATCTAAACTGTTGCTATTTAACCTCCAATAGACTTGGTCAGGTATGGGACTCCAAAACTCAGGCAAGTATAGATTTTACTGTAATAGGTGAACCAGGCTTAGGCATAGTACCTAACTCTAAAACTGGCCACATTCAGGGGAATGTGGTTACAAAAAATAATAGGATAAATAAGGTTAGGTACATTCTAACCTCACTGTAATTTAGAATCCATTTATTTTGCACTTTATACCTACCTAAGTATGGAAAACATTGCAAGCAAAGTCTTTATCTTATTATTTTTTAATTCTGTATACCAAAATATGGACACACAAACAGAACTCAAAAGATATATGAAAATGTGATAGGTTATGAAATGAGAACCCAATGTCTTCACAACTTTGTTTAAGAATGACTGCTTTTTTTAGAATGAATAGAGAAATAGAAAAATTGATATAATTGAATATGTGTATGTGGTGGAGGAACATGAGAATATTAAAAGGAAAGTTCCTAACAATAATGCCATGTTGATTTGCAATGTATGTTGATGCTATTATTTTTATTGTGTTGTAAACCTCTGATCTTAGATTATTCATTGGACTAGCATGGACTTGGCCACCATGTCCAAATTTTTATTTTAATCTTAACTGTTGCTATTTAACCTCCAATGGATTTGGTCAGGTATGGGACTCCAAAACTCAGGCAAGTATAGATTTTAGTGAAAAAGGAGAACCAGGCTTACCTAACTATAAAACTGGCCTCATTCAGGGTCTTGGCACCAAGTATTTATTCATTTATTTAATCTTGATTGTCTGACTCAGGCCTCCCTTCTTTATAACTTTCACTTCTCTTTTAATTATTTTAGATCCTGATGGGGCGGATGAACCAAGCATGAAACTAACCCATAAAATATATGAATTTGCTAATAATAGCAGGATATTATTAGAACAATGACGTTAAGAATCATTTGCAGTAGGTAAAATAAAAGGATAAGTAAGATTACATTCTAACCTCATTGTATTTTAGAATACATTTATTTTGTACTTTAAGTTATGCACATTGCAAGCAGTTTCTACATTATTCATTTTTAATTTCTTATACCAATATATGGATACATAAAGATAGTATTTAAAGAAATATGAAAATGTGATAGGTTATGAAATGAGATTGGTTTCAATTTCTCCAGACCTGTGTTTATAAATACCTATTCTTATTTTTTGAAGGATCAACACATGATCCTTCAAAACATAAGAATATTTATAAAACCAGCCTTCACACTTGAATGTATATGAGTACCTGAATGAATAACTTTTTAAGTAAAAATCCTTATTGTGACTTTTGTATAGAAGTTAAATTAAAGTCAGTCAGTTAAATTAAAGTCAATTCTCAATCTTAAGAACTAATAAAGGCTTGTATTTTTGCAACTCATAGTGGTGACTTATCATAGACCGTTTGGACAGCACACTAGTGAAATAGTCAATTAGCAAATTTTAGTCTAACTAGTATCTATATCTAAGTATTATTTTTATAATATTTTTATTAATATTTTTAATTAATTTAAATTTTTAATTAATATTTTTAATTTTATTACAATTTTACCATGAAGAAATTATTTTTAAACATAACTAGCTTAAGAAATAAGTTGTTTTCAATCAGTAAAAGATTTTTTGAGATAAGACAAATAATTACAGTGATTTCCTATTACAAAGAAAAGTCCAAACTATATCTCTTTATACTATTAAATTAGAATAGATAGATATAGACTAGTATAAAGAGCACACTATTTTAATAGTTTTTGAATACTGCCCTTCTGATGACTGTGAGCTTGTATTAATTGTAATTATTATTATCATACCTAAGGCATTAAGTCTGCCTTTGTACTTTGGCAGTATACAGTTTAAATAAATAAATAAAATAAATTATGTTACGTTAGACCATAAAGATCAAATAGATTTTTCTGCTTTTAAAATCTGGTACCTGTTGTCGCCCATCAAATTGAACTTTGTGTATACATACATACATTCAGACTCAAAGAAAAAGTGTGTTTAAATTGCATTTATTATTATCAAAGCTCTAAACATATAATTTATTGGACGAAGAAGTGTTTTGGAATTACATTTTAACACAAGCCCAGGCGGTTTTAAAATCTTTTTAAGATCTTAAAATTAAATCTACAGAAGATTTTTGGGGAATGTCTGTAAAAGTCTGTAGATCTATCATTGAAACTTAGGCGATCTGTTAGCTTGCATATTTAGTATAAGTCTAGGTGGTTATCAAGGAGTCCTTTCGGATCTCATGAAACAAAGCAAAATCGTTTTATTGTTAATATCCGGCCGTAGTAAGAAAATATTGATCAATTCAGCCAGGTCTCCGATTATATTTCAATTAAATATTATTCAAAAAGTTTAAAATGTCACGTCACTTAAAGTTGCATCTTACAACATGAGTACCTATAAGGCCATTATTTGATTTTCTTGTACTGTATAGGCTCAAGTAGATACATGTTTCTAACTACTTAGTCGTCTATATTTATCAAAATTTTAGGCATGCTGAATAGGCATTTTGAAATTCAAAACCTTCTTTAATAAATTTTAGCCTTAATCCTTAATATTAATTGGTTAGTAATGCATTATAACAACAAAAAACAAAGGATTTGCGGATATAAATCACTGCGATGGAACTCCCGCCACGCTTATGTTTGGCAGAAATTTTCGGTCTTAGTTATTTATGTAAGTACGTAATTATTGATTAATGGCTTGCCATTCCCCACCCTACCTCGATCACCCGGTACACCGCCTCCCGTACCTCAATCACCCGCCACAGGACCGCCCCACCCTCCCGTCGTTTGGATGTTCTTAAGGTACTTTTACACGCTCCTTATTTTAAATAATTTAGAAACCGTATCAACACCGAATACGTTTTTAATGATTTTGTAATAAATTGAAGGCAAACAGATCTCGCAACAAAAACAAGTGATTTTACATAGGAGATCAGCACTAGTTCAAAGATTCATGAATTTTTTTATACAGGGTGTCCGGTTTTCAATGGATTATCTTGAAATGGGTCATGGTAGAACTAGGTAATGACTTATCTGGAAAAAAATACAAATAAAAAAAAAACAAGTAGTACCAAAGATATGATTCATTTAATAATATTCGTTGTTTTTTGTGACCTTTTTTTACATTCTTGTACACCACGACCACGAATTAATGAATTCCGTCAGTTTTTTATTGTTAACGTAATTTACGTTAACTAATCTGATAGATAAGTAATCAAAAATAGGACTGCTATTAAACGGTTTTGAAAAAAAACAACTTAAGCTATGTTCTTTTGGAAAAAATTGTGAAAAAAAATATTTTTGAAGAAGTTTAAGCGTCCGTAGTTTAAAAAAAAGTATCGAAACACAAGTGGCCAATAATTTTAGAAAATTATGTGTTTATAGCCGATTTTAAAATGGTATGATTCAGTTTTGTACCTAATGTAAATAGTGAATTATTGCTTTTCGTTTTCAAAAGGAGCGGAATTTGGTTAAACAGCAAAGTTTGCAATATTGTAACAAATTTGAACATTAGATGAACCTGACCATCTGGGTTTAAATAAAAAGATTTATAAAATATTAAATAAAAAGAAATAAGGTATTATTTTACATTCTTGTTTCATACAAAAAACAATGAATATCATTAAATTAATCATATCTTTGGTACTACTTATTTTTATTTTTTAAAGTATTTTTTCTGAATCGCCGTTAGTTCTACTATCACCCATTTCAAGATAATCCATTCTTTACCGGACACCCGATATATAAGAACAAATAATTAAACTACATGAAAACCAAATTGGGAATTAAAATAAGAAAAAAAAAACTAACTAACTAAATCTTTTTTGTTGTTCTAAAGAATAGTACAATCAATGACAAGTTATAATATAAAATATAGAATATGGATATTAACTATGGCCACTGTGGACCGGTATGAAACAATTGTTTACGAAATTGAGATAGCTTACTGGCGAAAATATCAATGCTATCTGTTTGTAATGCCAAAATAACAGATTTTTACTGAATGCGTATAAATATTTATACCTAAAAAAGTTTTAATTCAAAAATAGGTATTTTCATAAGTCAACAAACCCATATCGGATATCCAGCCCAACCCATACCCATACCCAGTTCTTCATCGCTGTATATAAATAATACTTGACAAGACATAATCGGTGCGCCATAACTTGTATTATGCGACTCAAGAAAGTTTCAAAGTTTCAAATATATCGGGTGTCCGGTAAAGAATGGATTATCTTGAAATGGGTGATAGTAGAACTAATGGCGATTCAGAAAAAAAATACATTAAAAAATAAAAACAAGTAGAACCAAAGATATGATTAATTTAATAATAATCATTGTTTTTTGTTACCTTATTTTACATTCTTGTACACCACGACCACGAATTAATGAATTCCGTCGGTTTTTTATTGTTAACGTAATTTACGTTAACTAAGCTAATAGATAAGTAATCAAAAGTAGGACTGCTATTACACGGTTTTGAAAAAAAGCAACTTAAACTATGTTCTTTTGGAAAAAATTGTGAAAAAAAATCTTTTTGAAAAAGTTTAAGCGTCCGTAGTTTAAAAAAAATGTATCGAAACACAAGTGGCCAATAATTTTAAAAACTTATGTGTTTATAGCCGATTTCAAAATGGTATGATTCAGTTTTGTACCTAATGTAAATAGTGAATTATTGCTATTCGTTTTCAAAAGGAGCGGAATTTGGTTAAACAACAAAGTTTGCAATATTGTAACAAATTTGAACATTAGATGAACCTGACCATCAGGGTTTAAATAAAAAGATTTGTAGACGTTAGTAATTAATAGGAAAGCTTGGTTAACCTGTAATGCGACTTGTGGGATGTGATATGATAAAAATATGATGTGACCGTGTTTTTTTTTTATTTGGGCTGTCTTAAGGAAAATTATTACGCGAAGTCGATCCTTGAAAGACTTAGGTAGCCGTGTCCGGTCAACCACATCAAAAATAAGCGATCGACGTGATATACGACTACTTAGGCGAGCATTTATTCTAAAATCTAGGGTCTGAATCAGAGTAGGTGGCAGACAATTTACAACGAATGTAATTTACAACGAATACAGTCTTAACATCACGCCTGTAATCCCCGAAGGGCAGAGGTGTAGCCACATTTCACCAGTTTTAACACTTTACCCAATAACACTGCTCGACCTGGCAATCGAACCCAAAACCTCATGCTTAGCAGTCAAAAACAGTGTCATTAATATCACATGCTGTTTTTTATTAAATCCCAATGACCAGATAGATTTAATGTAAATAAATATTCTAATATCTCAAACTTTGATGTTTACCCAAATTTCGCTCCTTTTGAAAACGAATAGCAATAATTCACTAATTATATTAGGTACAAAACTGAATTATACCATTTTGAAATCGGTTATAAAGACATAATCTTATAAAATTATTGGCCACTTGTGTTTCGATACATCTTTTTTAAGCTACGGACGTTTAAACTTGCTCAAAAAGAAAATTGTTCACGATTTTTTTCAAAAGAACATAGTTCAAGTTGTTTTTTTTCAAAACCGTTTAATAGCAGTCCTATTTTTGATTACTTATCTATCAGCTTAGTTAACGTAAATTACGTTAACAATAAAAAACCGACAGAACTCATTAATTCGTGGTCGTGGTGTACAAGATTGTAAAAAAAGGTCACAAAAAACAACGAATCTTATTAAATGAATCATATCTTTGGTACTACTTGGTTTTTTTTTATTTGTATTTTTTTCCAGATTAGTCATTAGTTCTACCATGACCCATTTCAAGATAATCCATTGAAAACCGGACACCCTGTATAATAATATAGGTAATCAGATATACTTCATTGTTAAGATGCAGTGTAAACAAATGTAGATTTATTTTCAGGATGACGCTTTTTGTCACAATGTGAATTCATGTCAGTTTCGGGTTCAATTTGTTTTGCATTCTGGTTTCGCAAGTGTGCATGATTTCTTATATTAAAATCTGCCTCTCGGTCGCCCCACCTCTCGGTTCCGAGCCACATTTCGTTCAGAGCGACGGCCGGTGACGGACTTGCGACTTTGTAATAAAATTAATTAATTAAAATAATTAGTGGAAGCAATGGAGGCTACATCTGCTAGTAAGTAGGACTTTTTTAATAATTTGGTTCACGAGGGAGTTGACTAGTGACACAAATGACAATCCTGGTATGCTGATGTTCCTGCCTGCTCTGCGTAAACGGTAAGCTGTTGATTTTTGTAGTCGTACATCCGGTGCTAGTGATGCTGCTCGCCGTGCAATGCCACAGTTCATAATGGTATGTTACTATTGCTAGTTTTTAATACAATATGTGCCACGAAAGATGAGACTCCACACACAACTTTATTATTTCTTAATAAACATTATAATATTGTTAGGAAATTTAATATAATTTCATCGTAAAGTCCCTGCATACATATACAAATTATGGATAACAATTTCGTACATCCATATCTGCGCAAGCTCCCCAATAATGACGCTTTTCAAGTCTCGTCTTTCGTAGCACTTATTATACATATACCATGCGCGTACCAACAGACAAGGCTAGCGAAACGCGTTGTTAGTTGAGCGCGCGGTTAGCTGAGCACGTGGTTAGCTGAGCGTTCATTTTTCCATGTCATATGTACGCAATACTTGTATGTTGTACTTGTAAAAGTAGTTGATTTTTGTGTTATTTTTTACCACACTCTCAGAGTGAGATAAAAAATCACACAAAAATTAACTACTTTTACTTTCTATTGTTTTATTAACTTTTTGTTTTGCTTGCAGATACGAAGAAAAGTGAGAAGAAGAATGAGAAAGTCCCAGATAAAGACGAACAAAGAACCAAGAAGGAAGAGAAGAAGAAGGAGCCTGGTCCAACCACCAGCCATTCCGACATTGATGACTCGATTCTTATGTTCCCAGGCACTCTTGTCATTAATGAAGGGAAGGCTAAGATACAAGAGGAAACCCTACGCAAGTTATTAGACAAATGTGACGAAACATTTTTAGCATCAGGTGGTACTATGGTTATCCCAAGCGAAGAGGACCCGGAATACGAATACA
Organism: Hoplodrina ambigua; assembly: GCA_949774945.1. Lineage (NCBI taxonomy): Eukaryota > Metazoa > Arthropoda > Insecta > Lepidoptera > Noctuidae > Hoplodrina > Hoplodrina ambigua. The sequence goes on from OX458963.1 coordinate 7,311,382, forward strand.
TTATACAGTCGGTATAATCGAAACGGGTGTACTACTTATTGCTGCTTTTATAAATGTAAAGTCTTCTACTTTACATTGATTTGTGTTTTTTTATAAATAAACATATTATATACCACATAAATATATAATCAGTCGTTTTATTTCATGTTCTCTGGTAACCCTATTAGTACTTAGTGACTGGTAACAGGTAATAGGTAAATTGGTGATTAGTAACAGTTAAGGTATATCGAAAATTGGTAAACGATAATCAGAACTGGGCGCCTACCGCCATCTCTAATAACAATATTATTTTAATAATACGTTGTAATTTCTGTAGTTGCATTTTCCACTTTCGGCGCTGATCCGAGCGTTGATAATCCGTCAGGGCGGAAGGCAAAGTAATATTAAAATAATATTGTTTTAAGAGGTTGTGGTAGGCCCCCTGGTATTTCACTGAGTCACAAAAGTGCCTCTTAGGAGTTTGTCAAAGAGTAACAGAATGGTCATAAAAAGGACTCACACAGAGTACCAAACACTATTAAACCGAGATAATTATGTTTAACGGTATGGTTCGGAAGCGCCCCCAATTGAACCCCGGAGTTCACGCATGCGTCATCCTGACCAATAAGTGTAGATACTGATTATGGTCATCTTCAGGTCTAGCCTTTTCCCAACTATGTTGCGGTCGGCTTCCAGTCTAACCGGATGCAGCTGAATACCAGTATTTTACATGGAGCGACTGCCTATCTGACCTCCACAACCCAGTAACTGGGTAATACGATACACCTACGTAAGACTGGTTGTCAGACTTTCAAGCTTCTGGCGACTCGTTACGACTGTCAAAGATCCACGTATAACAGCCGGGACCAACAGCTTAATGTGCTTTTCCGGGGCACGGAATGATGCGATGTGAGGGTGTGTGTGTGTGTGTGATGTGTGTTGATTATGGTAGCCATCTAATATCATGTGTGAGCATTAAGTAAATGAGTTTGATAAAATGATTAAATGTTAGCGCCATCCACTCTTTTAGATTTAGCACGCGAGTATATAAAATTACCGTTTTAAAGTCCAAGTGTGAAAATGTAATCATCGCCATTTTGTTAACCATGGTAGTCGAGGCTAAAAATCATAAAAATTGAGGATTTCAGACAGCCAAGCTCCACTACAGGAGCAGTAAATAATTCATTATTTAATTATTTGTCGATTTCATCCATAGTTTAACATGAATTAGTAGTGGTAATAAAGTTTTTGATATCCAAAGCCGAAATCTCGCACGAATCCGTGCGTGTTTACATTTTTGTTTGTCACAAATATAACTATAACACATTTCGATATTATTAAAAACATGATAAATGTGATTCAAAATATAATAAACAACAAGACAATGCCCAATTCTTTGTGTAAATTATAAACACGAGCCTAAAAACACGGAATATTCATTACCACTACTCATTTGGTGTTCTTAGAAATTGTCGACCATTTTTTTTTAATGCATTGATGTGCGATTGTGATTATGTCATTTACTCATATCAGATATCGATTCGTAAAAAATAATGTAAATGGAATTTATGCTTAAATTACAATAAACAATAATTATTTATGCTATCCAGTTCAATTACAAATTATTATTTATAGTTTTATAGTTCAAGACTCAAAAAAAATAATAATATGTATCTACTATAGGTACAGTTCATTGGTCAGGACCAATTGCCTATACCTATAGTAGATATATTTTTTTTAAATTTTATATTTTTTGGGATGCGTTCACAGTTCAAAAATATTTTGTTATTTAATTTAAATCTTTAATTTTGGCATTTAATTTTATATTTCCTACCTTCTTTTTGAATGTTTGATACAGTGTGTACATTTAAGCTTGGTGTTTAACGCCTCTTTCACACATTTAATAAAACGTTTAATTATTTGCATCAATATTGATATCTTATAAATAGTTTGACTGGGGCTGTCAATGTGACAGCCCCAGTCAAACTATTTAGAGGTTTAGGGTTGCGTACGTCTGGATGAAAAACGAAAACGATACAGGATCACGCGTGTGTCTGTTTGTCCGTCCGTCTGTTACAGGCTATTTCGTCTCCTAAACCATTTAAGTTGAAAGGTACATAGGTACACATACGATTTTCTAAGATCCAAAACGTGTTTTAATATGTAAACAAATGAATTTTGAATATGGTGGTCACTGTGAAGGGGTGGGGAGGGATTTGGTACATTTAACCACGCGAAACAGGTTTATACAAAAAAATATTTCCGTAAAGACTAAAAGAGACATTTGCATGAATCCACTAGCTCGAATGGAGATATGCGCAAAAAATATTTTTGCAAAATTCGAAACGTGAGGTTCCGTACAAACAGCTTATCACGCCTGTATTCTCCGAAGGGTAGGCCAGAGGAGCTATTTATTTCATTATTTAATTATTTAAGTCCATAATTGCTGTTTGAAATTGGGTACCTAGTGTTTCATTTGCAAGGTTTTTGGGGGACTAATGTCAAGGTCGGATAAAAAATTCAAAATGGCAGCCGTGAATATTTTTGAAATATGCGTCAACCATGGGTGTTCATGGTTGTTGAGGGCGATAATGCCTAAAATGACATCAAAACCAAAACAATATTTTACAACAAATGCATTATGGGTATTGTATCCATGATTTTTGGTGGCCCCGGAACGTAAAGGGCAACAGAAGGAACAGGGTGGTTTTTTTTTACCACATAAAAAAAAAGCCTCGGAGTCTGGATTTGTGCCCGGTTGATGGCAATAGGCTCGCCTCCTATTACATAGGATTTAAAATAACTGGCGAAATGTGGTTGTACTAATGAGTACACCTTTGCTTAACCCGCCGGGGATTACAGGCATACGAGGCATACGAGAAACTCCACTCCATAGCCCTTTGTACTTTCCAATCTTTTGTTCTGAATTCCTGACACTTTTCTATTTTCTCTGCACTTAACTCATTGCATATGTTATGGACCAGGTGCGGGCATTATACTCAGAAATAGGAGTCTCGCGCGGCGGTGCTCCTTTGACCAGGGTTCCCATTTAAAGAGTTTCTAGGTACTGATAAAACCAGTCAAAACCACTTTTGACAGAATCACTTAGTCAAAAGTACTTTTAACCAGCTCCATTGGGCAAAAGTACTTTTAACTGTTATTTTGGTCAAAAGTATTATTGACTGATTTTGCTAGTCAATAGTACTTTTGACTGGTTAAGAGTTTTGACTGCAACAACAATAACAATGAAAAATAGTAATTAAACATGTTTGTATTACTCTGCCCAAAAGGTGATGGACAACAGGTATGTATAATGCCCGGTCACTTTGATTATTTGAATAATTCTTATCAAATTGCACTTTCATATTGGGCATTTTTCATAATGCAAGGTCATTATGTATAATGCCCAATTTCTCACTTGGTCCATAACACATACATCAATATGGCTTTTAAAAGGATTGATATATTTAACATGGGACATAAAAACATAACTGGCGAAATGTGAGTGTACTCATGGGTACACCTCTGCCTAACTACTCGGGGATTACAGGCGTGATGTTATGTTATGTTATAATATAATTAACCCGGTCTATATCAATTGTGTTTAGGCAATTTCTCATTAGGTACTTGAAATAAATATCTCAATCTTCTCAATCTGCGGTTTAATTTTTTTCTCCTTCCTATTTACTTGTTCCCATTCACCCTCTTTTACTTCCAGGTCTCGTTTCTCAGCCCTTGGCTGTTCCTCGACTTCTATCTAATCATTAACTATTATCTCTTCATGGTATAATTCTCGTTCTGAATCTGACATCCCTAGCTCACTTAAAGGGGTTCCGCTTTTTTTTTTTTTTTTTTTTTTTTTTTTGAGGTGGTAAAAATCATCAAATGACTCCTTCCGCCCTGGGTGGGGCGGAAGGGACTGTCAGACTTTTACTGACTAAAAAACCACCCTGTTCCTTCTGTTGCCCTTTACGTTCCGGGGCCACGGTATCCTGTTAAGACGTCCCGCAACCCCGGCAGGCGTTGGCCCCGTTGGGGGCCCCGTCCCTGTGCTGACAGCTCTTTGAGGCGCGCGCGAACAGAACGCGCCGTCGACCCGGGCTTGGTCCTTGATCGGACGGCGAGCTACCCATTACTCGCCGTCCGCAAGCCCGCGCCTACGGTGGCCGGATGTCGCCTCGCGACGTCCGACGCCCTGGGCGTCTCCCGCGGCGGCTGGGGCGTGAGGTGGTTCTCTCCCTCACGCGGCCCGCCTCCTCCTTCGCTAGCATTACTGCTTCGCAGAAGGAGGTGACTGCATCCCATTCCACATGAGCATGGCCTGAACCAGGTCCGGACGCGAGAGGTCGCCGCCGCCTATCGCCTCCGTGAGGACACGGCGGTGGTCTGCCCAAGCGGGGCAGTCCTGCACCGTATGCTCCACCGTGTCCTCTGGGCGATCCACACAGTGGTGACACCCGGGCGTTTCCTCCCGCCCTATCCGACACAGGAACCTCCCGAAACTACCGTGTCCGGTGAGGACCTGCGTCAGGCGGTAGGTGAGGACGCCATAGCGCCTCTCCAGCCACTCCTCAAAGAGGGGTCTTACCGCCGCGATTGCGGCGTGCCCGAACTTGGGTTGCGACAGTCGCATCTCCCATTCCGCCATGAGATCGCACCGGAGCTCGCCCCGCAGTGCCGCGATTTGCCGCGGCAGCGGGGCTTCACCCCGGCGCAGCGCGTCCACACGCCACTCGTAGACGCGCTGGAGGACTGTTGCCTCCAGATCCCACGGCGGCAATCCGGCAAGGAGGCTTGCCGCTTCGCCGGAGACCGTACGGTATCCCCGGATTATCCGGATGGCCATGACCCTCTGGCATGCCACCAACTTGGCTGGTGGCCGCCGCCTGATGGTAGGGGCCCACACAGGGGCCCCGTAGAGGGCCATGGACCGCACGACTCCGGCGTAAAGCCTCCGGCAGGAGGCGCCTGGTCCCCCGAGGTTGGGCAGGAGCCGCCAAAAAGCGGCCCCAGCCCAAAGGGGTTCCGCTTGCCATTGTTATTGCGTTCACATTCTCTAAATGTAATTTATTGTTTACATCCATAAGGATAGAAAAGTGTCGTAGTTATCGTTAAGCCGGCGGCCTGCAGGTACATACTACTACCGCAGAGCGCCGGACTTGCATCAAGGTCAACACGCGCAAAGTACACTATTAAGATAGTAATTATTATTCGATACTGAGACGCGCACGATCACCTCGATCGCTTACCGAATCGAGACTTTGTTTACTGCCTTGAACACCAAGGCCTACCCTTCAGTACCAGCGCATCCCGGATAGCAAGGCACGCCAGTATTTAGTACTCGTGGCTCCGCCCAAGTGCCAGCTATTTTCAACCGTCTTCAAAAAGGAGGAGGTTCTCAATTCGACGCGTATGTTTTTTTTTTTTTTTTGTATATTTGTTCAACGATTACTCCGCCAATTATGAATCGATTTGGATGATTCTTTTTTTGTTTGAAAGAGTATAGTCAGGAATAGGTCCCATAGGAATATTCTCATGTCCTGATGATGAACTTTGGAGATATAGAACGGAACTCCTTATAAAATCACAGCAGAACCGCCGTAACAAGAAAAATTGCTTTGTTTATACATGTAGTCGATGACTGTCTAAAGGAAGTGGGGAGGGGGTACGTCAACCCCCCTCCGACCACTTTCCAAAATTAAATATATCATGTGAGGTATTGTTTGAAAGGGTTTTATGTAAGGATTTCAAACATTAACACACAAGCACTAAAAAGTGAAAAATAAAAAGCTTTTTTACAAAAAAAGATCACCGCCTTCAAAAACCACAAAATAAAAAATAACTTTAGCTTGGAAGTCGGTGGCAATACCTAAATAACAAGAAACAAAACCAAAGCCGCAGACTTCCAAGCTAAAGTTATTTTTTATTTTGTGGTTTTTGAAGGCGGTGATCTTTTTTTGTAAAAAAGCTTTTTGGAACCAACTGACATGGCGCGCGATGATGGAAAGAGAGCTGATGACGCGATGCTGCTGATGCCGAAAACGTCAAACGGAGCAAATATAACAACCTTTTTGGAAGCTATAAGCTTTTTTTTCATACGCAAGGGCAATGGGGTTCGAGCACGCACCTCGGTTTCGGGTCATCGCCAAGTGACTAGTCGACTCTTCACGAGACCAGAGGGCTGGCCTTTTCTTAGTTCAAAGAATCAGCTTTACCATACAACGTGGCAATGCTACCAGCCTTTTAGGCACTTACCCCATTATCTACTACGCGGACGGGTATTTTGTTATTTTTTTATTAGTTATAATTATTTATAATTTTTGTGTTTTAGTTAATTATTATTTTAGAAGTTGTAAAATGAATAAATAGTGTATTGAACAAAATAAACGATTTAAATTATGTGTGTGCGAATACCTCCATGTTTTATTATTTTTGTACGTAATAAACTTATTTGATCGAGAGCACATTTCAAAAATGTAAATTAGTTATACCACAAAATATGACAACTATAAAACTAAAACAAGTTTGTACTATCGTGTTATAATCACAATCTATTAGAAAATATTATTAGATTATGCAAACAAGCTTCTGTAAATAAAAAACACGACTGCAAAATATGCACATACCTATTTGTTCTTTGTTTACTCGTCAGTTTTTTTTTACGTCTTTTTTATTTACAGTGTTATAGGTATATTTTTTAAATCTACTTGTCATATTCTAGACTATAAAAATATACACGTACGGGTTCATTAAAAAAATAAATCGAGACTGGTATTAATTTACGTTTTAAAGTGACCACACCGGATTCTTTTTATTTTTTACTAGCCTATGTTACTCGGAACGATGCAAGGATTGTAACGATACCTCATACATCAATACAATTATTTACATTTTACTTAGACGTAGCAAAATTACGCTAGTAAGTGTTAAGTACCTAGTAGAATCTAATTTGTTTCGCTTGGCCGTCTGTCTTTATGATAAACGACCTACATTTCATTTCTACATTTAAATATTATCTACAATTTTTATTAATTTATACCATTTGGCTATAAATAATAAGTTTGTAGCGACATCTTTACAAACACATAAATACTACGTAGTCAACCACAGCGGTGAAAATAAACCTACAGATGGCGCGCTAGCAGAGTTTATTCAAAGATCTGCTTATTGGGGAAAATACAAAACCTTGTTAAAAATCCTCTAAAGTGTACAATACAGTTTATTTGACAATTCACTAACATAACATTTTATGACCCCTGTAAATATATGAAAATAAATGCTTTCATTGGCAGACATAAACACACTGTAAACGCTCCTCAGATATTTTTGGAAAGTACCTAAATTATTATTAGGATAAAAAAATTACCCTGTATATCTGGCGTGGTTAAAAGTTACCAACTACATATATATTTGTTGGCATAATCCGTAACTATTCACCAGATACGCTAAAATGACAATTTCTGTATTTATACTGCCTCGTTGGTCTAGTGGTCGCAAACGCGACTGCTGTGCATGAGGTCTTGGGTTCAATTCCCAGGTCGGGCAAAGTGTTATTGGGTTTTTCCATCAGGAATTTCTCAGTAGCAGCCTCGGAGTCTGGATTTGTGCCCGGTTGATGGCAATAGGCTCGCCCCCTATTACATAGGACTAAAAACATAACTGGCGAAATGTGGGTGTACTAATGGGTACACCTCTGCCTAACCCTTCGGGGATTACAGGCGTGATGTTATGTTTATGTTTTATGTTTATGTTTCTGTATTTATAACTTATATTGAGAAGTTAAGAGATCAAGTTATCTTAATAAACAGTTAATAAAATGGTAAATAGGTAAAGGTAAAATAACTGTGAACGTACAGTGCAGTCGAGTCCTCGAGCACTTGTCTGATAAGCTCATTATAAATTGAATAAATCTTAATGTTACAAGCAGAGGGTCCAAAATCGTTTGTTTTTAGGATGAGTCAGATATTCTTGACAACAGACTGTACTATCCTAGTGAATGTTTCAAAACTTTTCACGGAAATAAAGACGAGAAACTATAAACCTAATGAAACACATTGATTTCAAATAAACCATTAACGGAGTACTTTTGAATTGTCGTAAGTACTAATATTCCTTTTCGGTGAAACTTAAATAGCATGCACCTATAGTGTATTGTAAAGTTGTACGAGTAACGATGTACGCAAGTAAGTAAGTAAGTATATAAAAGGGGTAAAACTGCACTTGCGCACAAGGGGCCAGCAAACTGGTCGATAATTGCAAAGAACCTCCGTGGCTGTATGGCGGACGTCTACGTCTGAAAACGGAATTATATCATATATTGGGTCCTTGTGTCAAGTTTTGATCTCAGTTTATAATATAACTAAGGTAAGTAAACCTATGTGAATATTTTGCATTCATTTTAACTCTCCTATGCCATATTCGCGGAAACAGCTCCTCACTGACTGTGATGGTGATATTGTTCTAGAGATAAAATAAATAGACACTGCTTCCTTTATTTTATTGATGATATTTTTAAGCGTTGTCTTTGTAAATATTCTATTTACGTCTGATAACTTAAATATAATTCAAAGTTTTTAGAAATTTATATATCTGTAAGAATTGATATCTAGGTTACCTATAATATTTATTTCGTAGTGTGCATCAGTGTTTAAGTTAATATTACTTATTACAATGTGAGTGAATTTGTTTAAATAATTAAAATATACAGGTCAGGGGGCCTACCACCATCTCTTAAAACAATCTTATTTTAATATACTTTGTTATTTCTGTTGTTGGATTTTCAACTCTCAGTGCTGAGCCGAACGTTGAAATTCCAACGTTCCATTCCTAAAGGCAAAGTAATATTTAAATAGGATTGTTATAAGAGATGGGGGTAGGCCCTCAGGTCTTATTAGCCAGCCTGTTCTGTTTTTTCATTTTATCTCTTTACACCTAATGAAGGTGTCATATCCTGCCTTTGCAACAGATGAGAGAATTACAACTAATATTTTCCATGTGGAATTTACAGATTGAAGAAGCGGAGACAATGTGGGCGCGTTATGGCCGTCCGCTGCAACACCATGCCAGAATGTGTGGCGGACCTAGGCACCAACTGATCTCCGTGTATGATGGACAGGGTGACCATCCAAGATTGGTCGCCAGCTTGATGGTCCGGCACCCCGGGCTTGTACTCGCAGCCATGCGGAACGCCGAGGGGAGGCACACCATGGCATTGCGCTGTGTTGAACATCGCATAATCAGGATTGCGGCCACCGAGGGTACCAATCATTCACTCTAATTTATTTATGCAACAGTTCTGTACCAATGTGTGATTATCACAACTTTTAGTTAATTTATTTGATTGAAAACTGATACAGTTTGCATATAATAACCTTAGGAACCGCAGAAAAGAAAAAATGGCTTAGAACCTTGTCAGAATTCCTATTTACTATACTGTCATATTACATAATCACTGAACACAAAAACAAATGCCGACACCAAAATAATAAGGCCAACGTCGTAACGTAATACCCAATATTTGATAAACAAAAGTAACATCAATAAATAACAAGTACCTGATCGTAATGTGAAGAACAGCAAAGTAATTGAAGTTTTCATAAGCTGATTGTACTATTTCCTATCACGACTTTGCTTGTAATTTTGCATTTAATTTAACAAAAATATTAGTGTCTCTAAATTTTATTTAATCATTTACTTTTAGAGTAATTACGTAATTAAACATTCTTAAATGCTTATCTGTTTTAACCAACTTTATATGTTAACAATACATATACATTTCATTGAATATATCCAACAATAAATAGGAATAGAAAAATTGTACCAAAAGAGATGGGGAAACAAGTGTGGGAGTATCTACCCTTCGTATTTCTTTAGGTAATAGATCTATTTTGGTATACATTCCTTAGAAACAAGGTAAATTCCATGCGAATTATATTTTTCTTTTTCGTTATTAGTGTCACACAATTAGTATCACTTTTGCTCCTGATGGAAGAGGTTGTCTGTTACATATTTATTTGTTGACAAGTTTAAATAACAGGTAGGTTATTAAATGATTTTCTTTGTGTAGATGGGGATGCACGTAAAGCATTGAGTTACTAATTAAGCCCATAGTAACAGTCCAGGCTTTTAAAGTTATTGTATTGGCTAAAAGTGTAATTATTTACAGAGCTTTACTGCTTTTTATTTAAGAATTTCCAACTGCTTCATACAAAAGTAATCTAGTTAATTAATTGAGCGTAATTACTTATTGTTCAAAATATTGATCAATAGATAATTAAACGCGTAATTCAAAATCTCGTACGAAAGTCAAGAATAATTATAAACGAAGTTATTTGACGGCAAACTGACTAACTACGAACCCTTGTGCCCTTATCCTGCATACAATATTTCATCTAGTTACCTATTGACCTAAATATGACTAGGTTACTTCTGTATAGTGAGTTGTCTAGAAAATATCTGAAAAATGTTAATTAACGTTACCAATGTAAAACCGATGGATTTTAGAATAGTGTGTTATATTTTTTTCTTGTTATAAATGGGGATGTCAATATCGCAATACCGAATACTTGCAACAAAGTGCAAGTATAAAATAAAATATTTTCCTTAAATTTGTATAGAGGCCAATTGATAATAATTTAATATTCGTGAAAGTGGTAATTTTTTTTTTTAAATGAATCCTGTAAATTTTTAGGCCAGTCGGTCTATTTTAAGTTAAAGTCATTTTATTAAAAACTGCTTATGAAAAATAAAATACAACTTTAGAAATGATAAGAGCTATAATAAAAGTATAAGTCCTTTTCCAATAGCTGAACGAATGAATTCTACGAAATACATAAAAAAACGATTCGAACACGATTCATAAAAAAAAACTTAAAAGGAGATATAAATTATCACAAAACTACGCAACGCCTATCGATCGCAAGTTATCTAGGCCATATTTTTACGAGTCGGCGCTTATTTGCCTTCCTTCTGAGAAAGGATCAAATTACCAATTATCCTGTATTATATTTAGCAAATGTTCAGAATATATTTTGCTATTTTTATCAAACTACTCTTCAAAGTGTGTCCCATGTATTTATGTGGTACTTATTTAATGCTCGTTTTAATTTGAATGTTATGCTGAATAAATAGCTTTTTGTTTTCAATGATTTCTCATGGTGTTTTACTGCTACCCTTACCATAACGCACCATAACTCTTAACCCTATTAGCACCCCAATATTTCCTATTTTTCGATTACGAATAAATACCAAACTATTTATATTATAAAGGTAAGAAGATACATAAATATACAAATACCTAAGTAAAATATAATACTTACCTGCCTCTTTATTGACTGTATCGCATACAATTAATAAATGGCCCATATTGATATATATATATACATATACGCACAGCAAAATAATCTAATAAATAAATAATATAGACTTACATAATATCATATTTGGAGAATCTGCGGAAAATACATAGTAATATTTTACGTAGATATTTGTGATATTCATATGTTTTTTTGTTAAAAGACACCAGCACTTTGCGACCACAATTGTGATAATGCACCACCGTGGTCGGAAACCGCTGGGGTGCTTCCTATAAAGCTGGTTCAGCACTCCTTGTGCGCAGTCGTGAGAATTTATTTGAGCCATGTATTGATTAGTGACACTGTACCCTAAGCATATCCAAACTTCTGCAATTTACTAAAAAAAAAATTGAAGCCATAAAAAGTGTAGTATCCCATACTACAATTATTTCATTAATTAAACAGATTGCAGGTGTAGGACAACCCAGCCAGCAGCCAGACTCCCAGGTGCTCCTTCACCTTAATTGGATATTACTAACCCATGACCCCTTGGCAAGACCAGGTTACCTACAATTCAATGGAACAGAATATGTGGAACATGAAAATATGGAAAACTACAATGTGCATCCATGAAGTTACAATCTCCTTCAAGAGATCACTATAGTGTTCAAGAGTGAAAGAGAGAAAAAGTAAAGAGAGAGGGAGAGAAGTAATGTTTTATCATGCAGAGAGCAGGGGGCAACATAGTTTTAGCTGTATTGATTTACTTGTAGCTAAAGCCACGCTTACTCATTTTTCTCTGCTGCCTATGAACTAGAAACGTAAATATATTTATGCGCAATATTTTTAGGGGCGGAATAAAATACTTGCATCAGAAATGATTGTTTTGGTAAGTATCTAAATAGTACGTTAAGTAATAGCCACCACTGTTTAGAAAACACCGCACAGCAAACACTTGAGACGTGGTCCCATATCAAGATTCAGGTCACTGTTGACTGAGGTAACGGTTTGAACTAGAAAACTGCCCCATTAAAACGCCATGGTTCAAAAGGAAATCGTAAAATAAAATGCCGACCGATTATTTCAAAAGAAAGATTAGACATGGAAAACATTTATACAAACGATTATAAAGTAGAAAATATAACAGCTGGAAGTTGGGTTTTTATAGGACTTCTTTCGGGCAAAATTATGAAGTTATTCTATTCATTTTCAGGGTACCGCCGTTCAGTCAGCAAAGAACCCTTTTAGAGTTGTCATGTTCGCCCGTCCGTCCGTCCGTCTATCCGCAGCTTAGATTAGGGACTCTTAGTACTCCAAAGCGTAATTTAGTATCGACACACATATTAGTTACGTCGACGACGCGGTAAAACAAAATACCCACAGAAAAAAAAAACCTACACGAAAACTGGGAAGAATAATGTGGGCTTAGACAGACAATTTTTCGATTATGGAATCCATTTGTGAAATATTAAGCTTTAAAATGCAATTCTTTGTTAGAGTCAAGTGACTCACCCCGTCACGTGCCAGCTAAATATTTGTATACAATAAAGAAGTTAAAAGAAAAACTATCATAGCTTAGTAGGCCTTACAAGTTTACAAGTAATAGTAGACTAACTAATAAAATGAACTAATTTTTTACAATTCCATTGAATATCACAACTACGGAACCCGGCACTGTGCGCATCCCGACACGCACTTGGCCGGTTTTTTACTATGAGGCTAATCTGTGGGGTGCACACCATTATTTGATTCCAAGCAGTACTGTTATTGGTAGATTTCAGGTAGAAAAAACTTGTAAACATAAGCTTCTTTAAGCCCCTCTTGAGCCTTTTATAAGAATGAAAAAATATTTCCACGTAATTCGACGGCGACGGATTTGGTCAAATAGCAAATTAATGTTTTGATTTTTTCATTCGTTCGGATCTTTCACATATAGCCATAAATGTATGAACCCTGAATGATGTCCTCTGTATTTTTCCAATCCTCTATAATGGACCACTTTATAAACGTATTGTGTATTGATTATCCTGTATTAAATATCACACAGTGCAAAGTCCAAACGTCATGGTTATGGAACGTCTGAACTGGTTCTAAGAATTCGCAATATAGTTTCTTTTTTTAGATCTGTGAAGAAATATAATACGTTTCCTCAAGCGTGGTGGGACAGAAACTACGTCGGACCGTCCTATTCAAGGTCATCCTTAGCGCTAACATCACTAAATATATCATTTTACATACACCTAAAAGGAAAAGAAAAATACCTTATTTTCATAAGTTTTATTATTTGGTCTACCTTGCCTACCTACTAGTTAGTAGTTTTACTTTCTTTAAGCAACAACAAGAGTGGTTAAGTTGGTTTGTCATATTATGTTAAAGATATGGTAATTATTACACAATATAGAACGGCTGAACAGATGTGGATATTTTTCATTTTAAATGTAATAGTAATCTGTTCGAGTTAAGTTTTTTACAGAAAGGAGATTATGGAAATTACCCCAAATCAGGGGGGGGGGGGCACGGCAGTGCCCCCGCCAAGACAAGCCAAGCGATAATTTTTTTCTTTCTCTTATATAATTTTTACATGGTTGTAATGCAAGAAAACGAAATAAAGTACTAGGACAGTAAGTCAAAGTGACCATTCCTATGCGTCACATTCAAAAAAGTTCGATTGAACTGATACCTAGTAGGATTTTAATAAGTGATGTCAATGGACAAACAATAAAAAATCACTCACACAAAGCTTATCATCACATTACCTCTCACAAAAAAAAACATGTTTCACGTAGCGACTGCGGCAGCGGCAGCGGCGACGGCGAGAACGACGGAGAAAAGTACTAGGGTCACAGAATTTGACATAGCTATATCAAAAGAGCACTGACAAACTTTCGATGTTTGGGTTGTTTTTAGCGAGAAACATGCGAAAGAACGAAATAAAGTACTAGGGTAGCAGTTATTTAAGGTAGTACGAGGCATTGACATAAATTGAGGGCATGTATTAGTATCTAACAAGATATTATGAAGTATTGGTATTGTTACTTCAATTAACATGATGCGACGCGCTCAATAGTCCGATACAACAAGTGTGAAGTGATTACAATGCATTAAGAGAATCCAGGAGGTGGCTCAACTTTTTTCTTAAATTACTTAGTTTACACAGTTACAATAATTTCTTAAAAATTTACAATTCACAAAAAAAAACATAACACAACATCACGCCTGCAATGCCCGAAGGGTATCGCAGAGGTTTACCTATTAGTATTCGCCATTTATGTTTAAGTCCCATGTAATATTTATGCCAGCCTATTATGAATGTCAGCCTATTTCCATTAACCAGGCACAAATCTAGACTTCGAAACTGCTACTAAGAAATTCACAATGGAAAAAGCATGTAGCTATTCCCAGGTCGGGCGAAGTGTTTTTGGGTTTTTTTATCAGGAATTTTTCAGTAGCAGAGTCTGGATTTGTGCCCGGTTGATGGCAATAAGCTCGCCCCCTATTACATGGGACTTAAAAACATAACTGGCGAAATGTGGGTGTGCTCATGGGTACACCTCTGTCTAACCCTTCGGGGATTACGGGCGTGATTTTCAGTATTCAGTATGTCATATACCAGTTTCAAATGAATATGTACTATTGTTCATTTTGGATATCACTGACATCGGTGGAAGTACAAATCGCAAGGAAACCTAGACTTAAAATATCGATATTATAAAATATCGTGTAATAAGTGTCATGCCTTCTCTGCTTGTGAAGTGAGATTAGCTTAGATTAGCTGGTCATGTCTAATTAAAACTTTCAAATTTGTGTAATGTGACATATTAGATTACATTGCAAACTCGACTTAAAAAAAACAAACATAGGTACATTCTCTCACAAAAGGTTTCGACCTTTTATTGGCAAGAAAGATTGTTATGGTTTCACTGTATTCGTACAGTGAAACCATAACAATCTTTTTGCCATGTAACCTTGAAGGGGAGCGCTGACGGGGGGCCAACACCAGTCAGGGGCGCGGAAAATGCGACAAGTGTACGGGCTCCCATCTGGGTGGAGGGAGGAATTGTGGGATTTCACTCTTTAAGACCACGACATAATTTTTCCTTTTTCCCAGATATAGGGTAAGTATCCATGAGAGAAAAACAATTTATATGTACCTCTTTTTAGCAAATTAATATTATAAACAACTATTTAAAATGGTAGCTGGAAACGTCCGTGTCGTGTCCGTCGTGTCCTGCCTGTCACGTTGTCTGCTCGTCACGGGGGCTGATGGAAGCTACTGAGAGTGCCAAACTTGTTGCCAAATGGGCTGACTCAATAAAAACTGTCATCGAGATGCTAGGAACAAGAATGGTAGATAGAAAGATAGTATACGTCTTTTGTTTAATATTTTATGTTATTTATAGCAATAACATATGACAACCGGCCTGTTATTCTTATGTACCTACCTATAACCAACACAAACAATAAAGTAACTAAACATCTCAATAAAATTTATAATTTTGTATACATAAATATTATTTCAATTGTATTTTATTTTTTTAATATAATGCAATTGATCTCAATACCTATAAGAATTGCTATTTATTCCTTTTCTAAAATGTTATTACTGTTTTATTTTTTATATTAATTTAAAGTCAGAACTATGTTGCTGTGCCCTAACAGGGTTCATAATTGTAGTTTAGCTTTAAGCCTATGTAACACACTTGTTCTCATTATGGTATGCAATAAATAAATATGAATATGAGTAAAGTAAAGTCACTAGCACATCGAAAGCCAATCCGGTGAACCAGAGACAGAGGGAGAGGTTTAAGTAGGTGAGCGAAGTTACGTCAGCGATCCAATTGCCCTCCCAACCCACAGAGTAGTTGACGAGACAAAAGAAAGAAAACGTGACTTCAATGAGTCACGTTGAAAGTCCTTTTGTACTATGAGTTATATTGTCCCTATTCCTTCGTTTCGTTTTTAATGTACGCTTTTATACAGAGAGTATTTACTAGAACATTATCGGAACGAAACTAACATGAAACACTACAGTTAATGAGAGCGTTGAATTTTTTTTATAAATTAGTTTTGGCATCCCATGATAATTTATATTTTACAAAATGGTACTGAAGTCAAAATTATACACATTTCTACCAGACATGTTTTAGACTCAGATAGTGCACTAGCCAATTGCCTACCGGGAACAAATCTAGACTTGGAGGTCAGGCTTGCGACCATTAAGACCTATTAAGTTCACTTAGAGGATTGTGATGACATACTATTGAATAGCTACTTAAGAATGTCCTTTGTACGAGACCACAGTTTGGCTTACGTGACGCACGTATTGTTATTATGAACGGTGACACCCTATATTGATGTTTTTCTCGCCAACCTACTCGCCCTCCCAACCTGCCATAGCAGCAAATGAAACATGATACGTTGTTATAAGAATTATTTATACTTACGAAGATGCTACCCATCCGTTTCGATGTACCCTTTCACTTAGTTAACATTTACAATACATATAGAATCGCTAACAATTGCGGGAATCACTTTTACCCTAATGCCCTTAGTAATAAGGTTGAAAAGTGGTCAACCGCCAGTGTCTTTGTATCTGAGAATTTATTTGTATTCTAAGTGATTGATTTGAAATAAAAGTCAAGTACTTGAACTAAATACATTTATTAAATGACGCATCAATGTTGTACATTTTGAGAAAGTAAATTCAGACAACGTTATACAAATCAGCACATCACAATAATTTGGAGCTTTATAAAATTAAACAAGTGAACCTACAGCAAATAAAATAATATCAATTAAGTAAAAAAACAATCTAAATAAATTCACATTGTAGGTAAAATATAGACTCATTCCAAAGTTTTACAATAAAACTGTATTTTTTTTCTTTATTTTGGATACAAACCAAAAATGAAACAAGTTTTACCATTACCCAGACACAGTTTCCATCATACAGCTATATTATAGATTTTACAAATACAGAGAAAAAAGAAAGTTACAAATACAAAAAAGTTTATAACTAATATTCAGTAACGTGATTAAATGATTCGTGAATTTAAAACTGTAATTAGAATGAAACAACATTTCTGCGTGAAATAAAATAAATGAAAACACTACACACTACACACATGACACAAACACAAATGAAGAAAGCTCAGCGTATATAGACATCTATTGAAATTATACAACAGAAATTCGGCGTATTTCATTTATAATACTTATTGCCCTACGTAATTTCAGCCTGACGACCGGAGCAATATTTTATATGTAAAGTGAGTACCAAAATATAGTTGTTTGTAGGTAACATGGAAAGCATTATTTAAGACGTAAACAAGCCGAATTATTGTTGCGTAATTTCAGTAGTTACGCTTATAGTTGAGCTTTTTACAGCATTGAATTTGAGAAGGCTAATACACAGCCCAATTGCCCAAATTGCGCAAAAAATTGAGTTCTACGTCGTTATACGCTCGCAACCATTGCAGCTGCAAGCCAGCCCCGACGACCTCAATATCTCCCAGCGGGTCGCGGAAGCGCTCAAGACGAAAGAACGACTTTCGGTCACAAGCCATTACGACGAACTTTAACCTCACTGGACTTTACGCTGAACTGTAACAAGTAAAAAGCTACATGTTAACAAATATTAGGGAGGTTACGATGAGGCACCTACGATTAAACTTTGGATTTATTTGTTTTTTTTTTAGTGTAGTCCCTAACTTCTGCTACTACTACTCTTTCACTATTTAGAAGCAACGTTATCCGTGATCCGAGCTATATTTTAATGTCAAAACAAGGAATTTATTACGTGGCCAAAGTCACGGGCAAAAGCTATTGTCTTGAATCTCTTAATAGTACCTAGTGAATACCTACTATAAAATAAATTATATAAGATCACAGAAAGTATAACAGGATATTTTGTACGTGATGGCTACCCCAAAAATGTAACACTGGTGTGATAATGTTTTATTTGTTATAGATAAACCAAAAAAGCCAGAATTTATTCACAACTATATATCTTTTACACCAAAACTTGTGACTGTACACACACTAGGTACACACTTTAGGGTTTTTATGTTATCAGCGGACAGAGCTAGGGAATTGCGCAGGATTTGTCTTTCTATATACATCATTATTATATTTTATTTTCTCCTACTTTTTTACTAATTTGCTATTTATAAGGATAATTAGGATACCTACTGCATATTTCCGAAGCATAATATTACATGTAAGCAGATCAATGAGTAATTGCTATTGACTTGCTGTCAAAAAATCGATATGTAATTGAGCACGAAGTTTTTCCTATTACCTACTCACAACATTTAAAAAAAATTGGGACTACGAGTTACCTTATTTATTTACGAGTACCCGCGTTAAGTAATTATTATATTTAGTTTTAAAAATTAATTTGTGTTTCTCATATTAAGTGAATTGTATTCTTTTTGAGAAATAAATGTCTTAAACCGTGGTACAGGTACTCGATATTTAAAAGCACATTTTTTAATAGATTACAGTGTCTGATGTAGGTTAATCCTTAAGTACAGATCAGTCAGTAGTATAAGATAGGACAAAATATTTTACAAAATATAGTCTTGAATAAAAATAAAAGTAGGTAAAAACATTGCCTACATCATTTAAATAAAAAGATAAATTAATTGGAAAAAAAAATTTGGAACCTAAATTGTAATTTATTTTATCTAATAGGTGGTTACTGAAACAAATAGGTACGAGTAAGAAATGTATCATGGTTGGGAAGGTATACATATTTATAAAATCTGAAAACCTTTCTATTCTTAAAATTTTTGCCATGCTAAAATGGACTACAGACCAATGTTGTATCGTATAAATATAAATGGATCCTTCCCTTTTCACAAAACTCATTACAATACAATGTAATATTTTTATATCTTTCCAACCATGAGTAGGCAGTGGATAGCCGCAGACATTTTGCTAACTAATAACAAACAAGTCTAATGGCGGCGTCTTGCTTGTACTGAGATAAATGGAAATATCTGGAGAGAAAAAGCACTCGAATTAGGTACTTACCAAGAGATTTTCTGTTAACACAGTCACAAGCCACTGAAACTTATAAGCTCAGATAGATTTTTATGCTCCTAATATTATTTATAAATCCTACGACGACTAAGAACGATGTGTCTACTTCGATTTAGGGCACCTTTATCCGACAGGACTCGAGCAACTCGCGCCGCCGCGGCGAAGCCACGCCTTCTCTCGTTGTTGATAACGATTGTGAACTTTATTGGGTAGGTAACAACCTACAAATTCGCATAAGTACGCAAGAACCCCACGATTTTATTCGCAGCCTTATAAAACAGCTGTAAGCAGCCGGTTTATTTTGTAAAAATTGAGTATTTAATCAAGGTCTGGGGATCGACATCAAAAATAAACTTACAGCTTCAAACAGAAATTACAAACAAAAGGAAAAATCTTATTATTATTATTATTATAATCAACTGCCAACAAGGTCGTCACGAAGTCGTCGGGCAAAAGGCCTAGTACTAAGCACGGTATTTTTTTTTTTTGTTAAATATGTAGCTGTATTTTTTTACTATTCCCTACCAATAAACATAAAAGAAGCTAAAACCAATATATATATATTTACGTATATTTTTCAAATCATATTATAACATCTAGTTTTGTACAGTATACCCAGTAATTTATAACAGTGATGATAAAAATCGAGTGCGTAATTAAGAACGATGTTTCCACTACAGACTTTATTACAAATAAAACAATCATAAAGAAAAAAGAAACTAAAACTAAATAGTATTACAAAAACTAAAAGGCAAAAGGCTGGCGGCATTGCCACTTTGGATGGCAATGCTTAGCCTCTGGTTGTTATTATTAAACTGTGTTTCTCATTAAGTAATGTAAACCTTTGAGAAATATTAGATATTTTGAACCATGAAACTTCCTGAGTGAGTTAGTGTTTATGTTGGACCTGATGCCAGGGCATGACAGCTTGCCTCAAACTTACTTACATACAGAAAAATAGACTTCTACGGAATAGCTCTACAGATTCTATATTGTGTCAATGCTTGGTCTACCTAGAAAGTTGCGTGGTAACTAAGAAAAAAAAACTAAAACTAAATGGTATTACAAAAACTGAAAGGCAAAAGACTGGCGGCATTGCCACTTTGGATGGCAATGCTTAGCCTCTGGTTCTTATTATTAAACTATGTTTCTCATTAACTAATGAAAACCTTTGAGAAATATTAAATATTTTGAACCCTGAAACTTCCTGAGTGAGTTAGTGTTTATGTTGGACCTGATGCCAAGGCATGACAGCTTGCCTCAAACTAACTTACATTTACAAAGAAAGATTTTTACGGAATAGCACAACAAATTCTTTCTTATGCCAATGCTTGGTCTACCTAGAAAGGTACGTGGTACCTAAGAAAAAAATAAACTAAAACTAAATGGTATTACAAAAATTAAAAGGCAAAAGACTGGCGGCATTGCCAATTTGGATGGCAATGCTTAGCCTCTGATTATTATTATCAAAACTGTGTTTCTCATTAAGTGATGTAAACCTTTGAGAAAAAATTGATATTTTAAACCTTGAAATCTTCCTGTAGACCAGGGTCGAAGCCGTCAAAAATAATTAAAAACGAAAAAAAAATATAGTAGGATGAAACCTATTGGAAAAGGAAGGGAATACCACTAAAATGAAAGGAAAATTAAATTACGGGCGATCTGAGGTGGGGAAGGGTTAGGGGGTAAAAAGTTAAATAGCAAAGTTGTAGATAATAAAAAGATTTACAACTTTTAAATCTATACTTTTTCTCCAAAACCTCAAAATTCATGTGAAAAATCCAAAAAAACACATTTTTGATTTTTTATGTTTATCTTTTACAAACAAATTTTTTTTTCATGATAATTGGTGAAAACTTACCTCTTTATGTCCCAAACACAATGGAATTTTGAAGATTTAAAATATTAATTTAAGTAGTAAAAAGTTAAGAATTTTTTAACGATCATGAAAAAGACAAACTGATGAATAAGTAATTCGAATTGAATACTATGTTTTGATAAATACAAAGATTAATGCTTTTAAAAATAATATAATGTATAATGTAATCATTAAAAAAATCTCCACTCAATAGTACGATTTTCGTGTATATTTCTATCTAATGAGATTATCTAATACATAAATGTAATGAAAATTTAATAAATAAACTTTTATTACTGAAAAAAAAAGCAGTAGTCACATTTTTTTAATAAAATCCCCTTTAAATCGTATTTTTAATATTTACAACAACTATGTTTTTTGCGATATTTATGTTTAATTGGTTTGTAATTTTTTTGTTTATTAATTTAACATGGAACCTAACGTTTTTCGAGTAATTAAAGTGAAAATTTCAATTAATACGTCAAAATTGTACATAAAGTTTAAAAAAATATTTCGAATTATAGTATTTTTAGTTTTATTGCATTTTCTGAAAAAAAATCCATATTAATGTATATTTTTTTACACCATCAGAAAATAGAGATATCAACGAACAAAGACCCCACCGACTTTTTTGATAAATCTGATATTTTGACGTGAGAATTTTCGATTGAAAATTAGGGTGCTTTTTTCAATATCGAGTCAAAATAGGGTGAAAAAATTAATATTTTATATCTTAAAAATTCCAGTGTGTTTGGGAAATAAATAGATAAGTTTTTCACCAACTATGATGAAAAAAAAAATTTGTTTGTAAAAGATAAATATTAAAAATCAAAGATGTGGTATTTTTGCATTTTTCACATGAATTTTGAGGTTTTGGAGAAAAAGTATAGATTCAAAAGTTGTAGATCTTATTATTATCTACAACTTTGCCATTTAACTTCTTACCCCCTACCCCTTCCCCACCTCAGATCGCCCGTAATTTATTTTTAGTGGTATTCCCTTCCTTTTCCAATAGGTTTCATCCTATTATAATTTTTTTTCGTTTCTCAAATTATCGACCCTGGTCTACTGAGTGAGTTAGTAAATAAAATAAATAAATAATAATAAATATCTTGGGACAACTCACACCCGGCTATCTGATCCCAAGCTAAGCAGAGCTTGTGTTATGGTAACCAGACAACTGATATACATACTTATATAATTTATAAATAACATAACATAACATCACGCCTGTAATCCCCGAAGGGTTAGGCAGAGGTGTACCCATTAGTACATCCACATTTCGCCAGTTATGTTTTTAGTCCCATGTAATAGGGGGCGAGCCTATTGCCATCAACCGGGCACAAATCCAGACTCCGAGGCTGCTACTGAGAAATTCCTAATGGAAAAACTCCAATAACACTTTGCCCGACCTGGGAATCGAACCCAAGACCTCATGCACAGCAGTCGCGCTTGCGACCACTAGACCAACGAGGCAGTCAATAATTTATAAATACATACATATTATAGATAAATCACACCCAGACACAGAACTAACAATCATGCTCATCACACAAAGTTTGTCCTGGGTGGGAATCGAACCCACGACCTCCGGCTTAGCAGTCAGGGCCGCTAACCACTAGACCAACAGGCCCGTCCGTCCGTAGTGTTTATGCCCTGGCTTCAGGTCCCACCCTGAAGCCAGGGCATGACGCCTCAAACTTACTTACATAGACAAAAAAAGATTTCTAAGTAATAGCACTACAGATTCTTTCTTGTGCCAATGCATAGTCTAGCTAGAAAGCTGCGTGGTACCTAAGGGGTATTTTTTCGGACATTAAAGAACGATCACATTCTAATCTCAGTCTCAATTTGTCAAAAAAAAACTCAAATTTAAAATACAATTTTGACAAGTTTTTGACGTTGAATGTCACTGAGATGAGATTTAAACCTATTTAGGTGGCTTGTACCTTGGCCAAAGGGTGGCACTACCATCGAACTTGGATAAATAAAATACCAAAACTAATTTTAAAGTTTTATTAAATATATTTTGAAAAAGTTTTGTAATTATTACATTTTTCAAGCATCAATATAGAACTGACTAAAACCACACAAAAACACAAGAAATATCGTTAAACCGGGCTTCGTTCCGTTTAATGAAACTGTCTTAAGTTGACTATAAATAGTTTCAGCAGGGATTTATTCTCTAAGGCGATTGTCGACGTTAGTAACACATTATGTGTTCCCACCTTAAACCATCTAAAATAATCCAAGTTTTCCTAGAATATTAAAGCAGGCCAACCAGGAGCTCGGACGTAACGTAATACTTCATTCAATAATTTCCCTTTGCTAAAAATAAATGTAACAGGGCTCCAATAAAATCAATACATTATCGTCGTTATGGCAACACTTACCCTCCGCCTACATAATATAGGCGATGTATTTATGTCGAAGAAGGGGACGGTATGATATATATATATTATTATAGAGCACACAAAATTATAATAGAACGCTTTTTGTAATCATAAATCTTGGTATTTCTATACAATGAATTATGCTTAGAAATATAACTTGCCTGCGTGTTGCTACGGCGTAGCAGTTAAGCTTTATTAATAGAATCATTATTAACCCATAATTAAAATACACAAGGTTTCACTACATCAGAACATGTTGTCTTTACTTAATTACTTCTTATGAGCTCCTGTGCTCATTAATTGAAATACGTAAAATAAGTCAAATCGATGAGACAATACTCCGGAACATCAATTATTGCCTACGACGTAGCTACTACGCCGTAGCAGCTACGCCACTTGACTATTTTGGTTTACATTCTTCATACCTAGTAAATATCGATTGACTGGTCAAGTGTGTGTATTCCCAGTTTATTCAACTTTGGGTTACCTTGACAAATCATATATATATGTGGTCCAATGCATTGTGGCATACACTGAGTATGGGGTATGTTTTAATAGCAATTATTAATGCTTTTTGTGTAGTGTGTTATGCTTGATGCATTTACTAGGGAACGTTTTGTACTGTGATTCCTTTATGTGTATTTTCTTTGGCAATTAGGAAGACCAGGAGTGTAGAAAGAGGCAAATAAAAGTCAAATTATCTACTAATCCGTTTATTGACAGTACCACTTAACCAGATTTAGTTAAGAAATTAAATAAATGTTTTAGAACATGAATTATACAAATAAATATTAAAATCACAAAATGGGGTGTGCAGACTCAAATTTTGTAAAAACAATAAACAACAAAATAATTATCAAAATAACATAGTAGTATTTTTACTGAGATTACATTCTGCAAACACCCGAGAATTAAAGATTTAAAATAAAAACTCGTAAAGACAATGGCGTGTCAACACAACATGATTAGGAAATACATCTACACAAACACGACCGATCTAATACATCATAATGACGCATAGATCCAGAAGAACACGGGCCTAGTTGGCTCGTGCTTCCATCAGAGCATCTTGTAAGATGCCCTTCACGAAATCTTTGATGGCCATATTAACGCCGCGGACTAAGACGTAGTCATGGTATGGTACTGACGTTTCCAGTTTGGCCGGAAAGCGCAGAGCCGAGTCGAGATCCGACGACATGTTTGAACCAGGAAACTCCTAGAGGGACCTGTAATCAGCAATAAGAGAAATGTTAACAAAGAACTTCGAACAGTCATAAAGCAAGGAGCTCGAGAAGTTTTCATAAATTGATTGATTGATAATAAACTAAAACACAACTGAAATACAGTAGAAAATTTGGTATTTTTAAGTCTACTTGTGTATTTTAAATCATTATCAATGAATTCATTAAATAAGTCGCCATGTTTGTGCCACCCCTTACAAGACATGACAAAATACCGACACGGATGTTCATTAAAGAGAAGAGCTACTTAGATAATCTTACAACAAACTAAATGTATTAGGAATGCTACTTTAATATATTTCATTGAAATCATAAATCGTCAAATGTGGTTAAATAAAAAAAGTACATCGCCATGATGTTGTAATAAAATCTTTGAATATTATTCCATTACTCTGCAAACAATCTAGGACATCAATTGGGATAAGATTATGTTTATAAAAAGCTTTTAGTACTTACCAACAGTTATTGGAGCAATAAATCACCAGCCGAAACAGCGAGTGTCGACGAATGGCGCTCTCGAAGTATTGATCGGATACTGCAACCCTTATACGCAAGTGCAGTTTTTTTTTTTACAATCCCTGTTATTCTCTATGTTCGTTAAGATACCTGTTAAAAACATAAGAGGAATCCAAAAATCGACTAAAATAAATTGTATTCATTTACTATTTTTATTGTTTTAAATCGTTACCTCTTTTAATGTTAATGGTATTTTTTTACTTGGCGCTTACTTACTGTTTTATTTTATTTATTTAGGATCTTCAACAAAAAATATACACAATTTATGACATAAAAATTGTCAACAAAAGGCATTACGTAGGCGTACTCCTTCACTTATACGAGACCACAGCATACACAATAAAATTAACAACTAGCTAACAAGTAGTAATAAAAATGCTGTTTGTTTATATAGATATGTAGATATTGTAATGCTTTTTTAAGTGCTAGTAAAAGCTGTATTGTAAAGGTTGGTTGATCGTTTAAAGAGTAAATGATTTTAGCCGAGTTGTAGATGCTGTTAGTCGATTTGCGTGACGTGCGTCCGTCAATGTATCCAATGAATAGAGACGTAGTCCCGTCGGGATAGCCCGCGTTATTTATATTTTTTCATACGTCGGTTTTGCATATCGCAGACCTGTTTTACATTTAATGTCGGTCAAGATTCTCATGCGACAATTATGATGTTTTATTTATTAAGTTATCATCATATAAAACTACAATATGGCTCTTGAAATTTTTATTTGCTAAAGGTTTTCATGTTTACGCGAACAATATATTTTGAATTTCGCGGTCTACATTAAAGGATATTTTAAGGCTGGGCCTCTATGGGTTTCTATCATCCTAAGGTGGAAGTTAAAATTAATTACTAATGAAATGATTATGATAATTTAAATATAAATTAAGATGCGAGTAAACAAGAGCGATACGATATTACTTGTAGGCCTGTGGGGCATTTGCGTACCACACTTGCTATCTCAATCATAGAATAGGGGAACTGAGGATTTGGAAGAAAATAAACAATCTATTACTAAATATCTTTGTAAAGGTTGTCTGCACGGCAATTTAAGGAACGCATTTATTACTTTTTGGCAGAATTTAAAAGCTTATAAGGATTAATAAGGCTGCTGTTTTATAAGTTAAATGTTTCGACCCAAGCTTTGGTTGTTTTAGCCAACGTATCGATGTTTGTTGACGTGTGCCCAATGCGTTAGTATTTTATATTAGTGTATTGTGCTTCTTTAATGCCGTTAACCAGTACGTGTGTAGACATCATTAACTAATACTTTCAGGACACAACTACTCTAAAAATACACTAGCATTTTTCCCGCGACTATGACCTTGTAGATTTCGCACCTTCCGCCGCAACACCCTCTTTGAGGGGTATTCAAAATACTTATAACGTAAATCTTTATTATATGACTATGCCCTTTATCCAACAAGAACCAATACAAGTTCTCATGTTCCAATTTTTAATAGTCGACGACTATCAAAAATTAGCATAATAACAAAAAGCCACGTTGACAAACTTGTTAACTTGGCTTTTTGGTTTTTAACCTTTTACCATTTACCAACCATTATGATATCCAGGGGTGTTGGAAGTCAAAGTCAAAATTGCTACTAATACATTTATTGACAAGACCAAAAAAAGCACTCAGATTTAGTGAAATAAAAACAATTCATAACATGAACTATACGTAGAAGTAATAAATATTATATTCTAAATAAACTGTGGGTTGAGCAGACTGAAATTTCATAAAACACTTTATTATAATATGTACTCAAGTTGTATTAAAGTGTTTTATGAGATTTGAGTCTGCTCAACCCACAGTAGTATTAGAAAATAATAGATATTTATTTCTACGTATTTACACATCGATTTTTTTTTCAGATTTTACTTTCCGCAACTTAAAAATAGGTAAACACAACACATAAGGATCTGTGACATCCTAATGATGCACAGATCACGAAGAAAACGGGCTTAGTGAGCTCATTCTCGTTTAATATCGATGTACCCCTCGACAAGTTCAATGGGGAGCCTTATTCCGAAGGCGAGAAGAGTCACGTAGTCCTGGTATGAGTAAATAGCTTCGCCTTTCTTCTTCTTAAAATATTGTAACCATTGGTTAGAGACCGGAGGCATGTTTGATCTAGGAATCTCCTCGACCTGTAATGAGCAATAAGTGAAATGTTAACAAAGAACTTCGAATTCTCTTACAACAAGGAGCTCGAGAAGTTTTGATCAACTAATTGATTGATAATAAACTAAAACACTACTGCAGTACAGTTGAAAATTGGCTAATTGCACACAATTTTCAAGTCTATTTGTGTATTTTGAATCATTATCAATGAATTCATTAAATAAGCTCGAGTCGCCATGTTTGCGCTACCCCTTGCAATACCGACACAGATGTTCATTAAAGAGAAGAGCGACTTAGATATTCTTACAACCAATAAATATCTATAATTATATTAGGGAATGCTACCTTATTATCTTTCACTGAAATCGTAAATCATTAAATACGATTGATTAAAAAAACTAGGACATCGCCATGATGTCGCACTTAAGTCTTTGAATATTATTCCATTACTCTGCAAACAATCTAGGACATCAATTGGGATGTGATTATAATTTTAAAGAGCTGTTAGTACTTACCAAAGCGTAGAACAATTAGTTATTAGAACAATAAATCACCGTGAGCACTCAATCAGTTGAGGGAGTGACGCTGTCGAAGTATTGATCGGTTTGCACCCCTCTCACACCTGCTTATTACCTACGCACTTTTAGATAAAATCATGTCAAAGAGATATACTTAAACAAGGTCTTCTCATAATCGACTAAGATGAATAGTATTTATTTGTATTGTTATTTAAATGCTTACTTCTTATGTTATTGTAATTTTTTTAAATTGCGTCTACGTACATTAATTAATTTAGAAGCCAAGTTATAAATGTTTGTTGATCTTTAAGAGATGAAATGGTTTTAGCCGAGTCTTAATCGTTTTAGTCGACTTGTTTACCTCAATGTCTCAGTGAACAGAGACGTAGTCACGTCGGGATGGCCCGCGTTATTCATATTTTAATAATTAGTTTTGAAATCGCAGACTTGTTTTACATTATATGTTGATCAAGATTCACATGCGGCAATTATGATGTTATATTTATAAAATTATCAACACTTATAACAACAAAATAGCTCTTGATATTTTTCTTAGCTGAAGGTTTACATATTTTCACGAAAAATTTATATTGAATTTCGCGGTCTACATTAAAGGCCATTTGAAGGCTGGGCCTACAGTATCATGCTTAGATGGAATGTACAATTTATGACTAATGAAATAATTATGACAATTTAAATTTTATTTATCTATTAAGATGCGAGTAAACAAGAGCGATACGATATTACTTGTAGGCCTGTGGGGCATTTGCGTGACACACTTGCTATCTCAATCATAGAATAGGGGAGCTGAGGATTTTGAAGAAAATAAACAGTCTATTACTAAATATGTTCGTAAAGTTTGTTTGCTCAGCAATGTAAAGAACGCATTTAATTTTAACGAACGAATTTAAAAGCTTTGACATGAAAATAAGGCTGCTGTTTAATTGGTTAAAGGTGTCGACCCAAGCTTTGGTTGTTTTAGCCATTGTATCGATGTTTGTTGGTGTATGCACAACGTGTTAGTATTTTGTTTCAATGTATTGTTATACTTTAATGCTATCTACCAGTACGTGTGTAGACACAATTAACCAATACTTACAGAACACAAATACTCTAAAAAAACACTAGCGTATTGCCTGCCACTTCGTCCACGTAGATTTCGTACCTTCCCCATCAGCTCAACACCTAAAGGGTGTTGAGTTGACCATCTTTGAGGGGTATTCAAAATACTTATAACATCAATCTTTATTATTTACTTAGGTTCCTATTCGTGCCAAGTTTCAAGTGGTTAAGTCAGTCAAAATGGGACTACCTATGCCCATTCCCCACAAGAACCAATACCAATTCTCATGTCCCTATTTTTTAATAGCCGGCGACTATTACAAAGTAGCATAATAACATAAAGCCTCGTTAGCAAATTTTTTAATGTGGCTTTTTGGTTTTTAACCTTGCAGCGTTTTTGTACAATTTTGTGTCATAACTATGGCAATTATGATATCCAGGGAAGTAGGTAGGAGTAAATGAAAGTCAAAATTGCTACTAATACATTTATTGACAAGACCAAAAAAGCACTCAGATTTAGTGAAGAAATTGAAATAAACAATTTTTAACATGAACTATACGTAGAAATAAATATTATAATTACACTGTGGGTTGAGCAGACTGAAATTTCATAAAACACTTTAATATGTACTCAAGTTGAATTAAAGTGTTTTATGAAATTTCAGTCTGCTCACCCCACAGTGGTATTAGAATATAATATTTATTTCTACGTATTTACACAACGATTTTTTTTTCAGATTTTACTTTCCGCAACTTAAAAATAGGTAAACACGACACACAATGATCTACGACATCCTAATGATGCACAGATCACGAAGAAAACGGGCTTTGTAGGCTCATTCTCGTTTAATATCGATGTATCCCTCGACAAGTTCAATGGGGAGCCTTATTCCGAAGGCGAGAAGAGTCACGTAGTCCTGGTATGAGTAAATAGCTTCGCCTTTCTTCTTCTTAAAATACTGTAACCATTGGTTAGAGACCGGAGGCATGTTTGATCTAGGAATCTCCTCGACCTGTAATGAGCAATAAGTGAAATGTTAACAAAGAACTTCGAATTCTCTTAAAACAAGGAGCTCGAGAAGTTTTGATCAACTAATTGATTGATAATAAACTAAAACACTACTGCAGTACAGTTGAAAATTGGGTAATTGCACACAATTTTTAAGTATATTTGTGTATTTTGAATCTTTATCAATGAATTCATTAAATAAGCTCGAGTCGAAATGTTTGCGCTACCCCTTGCAATACCGACACAGATGTTCATTAAAGAGAAGAGCGACTTAGATATTCTTACAACCAATAAATATCTATAATTATATTAGGGAATGCTACCTTATTTTCTTTCACTGAAATTGTAAATCATTAAATATAATTGATTAAAAAAATTAGGACATGGCCATGATGTCGCAATTAAGTATTTGAATATTATTCCATTACTCTGCAAACAATCTAGGACATCAATTGGAATGTGATTATGATTTTAAAGAGCTGTTAGTACTTACCAAAGCGTAGAACAATTAATAATTATTATTAGAGCAATAAATCACCGTGAGCACTCTATCAGTTGAGGAAGTGACGCTGTCGAAGTATTGATCGGTTTGCACCCCTCTCACACCTGCTTATTACCTACGCACTTTTAGATAAAATCATGTCAAAGAGATATACTTAAACAAGGTCTTCTCATAATCGACTAAGATGAATAGTATTTATTTGTATTGTTATTTAAATGCTTACTTCTAATGTTATTGTAATTTTTTAACATTGCGTCTACGTACATTAATTAATTTAGAAGCCAAGTTATAAATGTTGGTTCATCTTTTAGAGATGAAATGGTTTTAGCCGAGTCTTAATCGTTTTAGTCGACTTGTTTACCTCAATGTATCAGTGAACAGACACGTAGTCCCGTCGGGATAACCCGCGTTATTCATATTTTAATAATTAGTTTTGAAATCGCAGACTTGTTTTACATTATATGTTGATCAAGATTTACATGCGGCAATTATGATGTTATATTTATAAAATTATCAACACTTTTAACAACAATATAGCTCTTGATATTTTTCTTAGCTGAAGGTTTTCATATTTTCACGAAAAAATTATATTGAATTTCGCGGTCTACATTAAAGGACATTTTAAGGCTGGGCCTACAGTATCATGCTTAGATAGAAGGTACAATTTATGACTAATGAAATAATTATGACAATTTAAATTTTATTTATCTATTAAGATGCGAGTAAACAAGAGCGATACGATATTACTTGTAGGCCTGTGGAGCATTAGCGTGACACACTTGCTATATCAATCATACAATAGGGGAACTGAGGATTTTGGAGAAAATAAACAATCTATTACTAAATTTGTTTGTAAAGTTTGTTTGCTCAACAATGTAATAACGCATTTAATTCTAACGAACGAATTTAAAAGCTTTGACATGAAAATAAGGCGGCTGTTTAATAGGTTAAATGTGTCGACCTAAGCTTTGGTTGTTTTAGACAATGTCTCGATGTTTGTTGGTGTATGCACATCGTGTTAGTATTTTGTTTCAGTTTATTGTTCTACTTTAATGCTATCTACCAGTACGTGTGTAGACACAATTAACCAATACTTACAGAACACAAATACTCTAAAAAAACACTAGCGTATTGCCTGCCACTTCGTCCACGTAGATTTCGTACCTTCCCCATCAACTCAACACCTAAAGGGTGTTGAGTTGACCATCTTTGAGGGGTATTCAAAATACTTATAACATCAAACTTTATTATTTACTTAGGTTCCTATTCGTGCCAAGTTTCAAGTTGGTTAACTCAGTCAAAATGGGACTACCTATGCCCATTCCCCACAAGAACCAATACCAATTCTCATGTCCCTATTTTTTAATAGTTGGCGACTATTACAAAGTAGCATAATAACATAAAGCCTCGTTAGCAAATTTTTTAATGTGGCTTTTTGGTTTTTAACCTTTGCAGCGTTTTTGTACAATTTTGTGTCATAACTATGGCAATTATGATATCCAGGCATGTAGGTAGGAGCAAATGAAAGTCAAAATTTCTACTAATACATTTATTGACAAGACCAAAAAAGCACTCAGATTTAGTGAAGAAATTTAAATAAACAATTTTTAACATGAACTATACGTAGAAATAAATATTATAATTACACTGTGGGTTGAGCAGACTGAAATTTCATAAAACACTTTAATATGTACTCAAGTTGTATTAAAGTGTTTTATGAAATTTCAGTCAGCTCACCCCACAGTGGTATTAGAAAATAATATTTATTTCTACGTATTTACACATCGATTTTTTTTTCAGATTTTACTTTCCGCAAATTAAAAATAGGTAAACACGACACACAATGATCTACGACATCCTAATGATGCACAGATCACGAAGAAAACGGGCTTAGGAGGCTCATTCTCGTTTAATATCGATGTACCCCTCGACAAGTTCAATGGGGAGCCTTATTCCGAAGGCGAGAAGAGTCACGTAGTCCTGGTATGAGTAAATAGCTTCGCCTTTCTTCTTCTTAAAATACTGTAACCATTGGTTAGAGACCGGAGGCATGTTTGATCTAGGAATCTCCTCGACCTGTAATGAGCAATAAGTGAAATGTTAACAAAGAACTTCGAATTCTCTTAAAACAAGGAGCTCGAGAAGTTTTGATCAACTAATTGATTGATAATAAACTAAAACACTACTGCAGTACAGTTGAAAATTGGGTAATTGCACACAATTTTCAAGTCTATTTGTGTATTTTGAATTGAGCTTATTTAATCAATGAATTCATTAAATAAGCTCGAGTCGCCATGTTTGCGCTTCCCCTTACAATACCGACACAGATGTTCATTAAAGAGAAGAGCGACTTAGATATTCTTACAACCAATAAATATCTATAATTATATTAGGGAATGCTACCTTATTATCTTTCACTGAAATCGTAAATCATTAAATATGATTGATTAAAAAAACTAGGACACCGCCATGATGTCGCACTTAAGTCTTTGAATATTATTCCATTACTCTGCAAACAATCTAGGACATCAATTGGAATGTGATTATGATTTTAAAGAGCTGTTAGTACTTACCAAAGCGTAGAACAATTAGTTATTAGAGCAATAAATCACCGTGAGCACGATCAGTTGAGGGAGTGACGCTGTCGAAGTATTGATCGGTTTGCACCCCTCTCACACCTGCTTATTCTTTACGCCCTTTCAAATAAAATCATGTCAAAGAGATATACGTTAAACGAGGTCTTCTCAAAATCGACTAAGATGAATAGTATTTATTTGTATTGTTGTTGAAATGCTTACTTCTAATGTTATGGTAAATTTTGTAACATTAATTATTTTTGATTACTTACATGGATTAATTTAGAAGCCGTGTCATAAATGTTGTTTGATCTTTTAAAGATGGAATGGTTTGAGTCGAATCTTAATTGTTGTAGTCGACTTGTTTACCTCAATGTTGATGTGTTTCCCTCAATGTATCCAAGTGAACAGCCCGCGTTATTCATATTTTAATAAGTAGAATTTTTTTTTTAAATCGCAGTTCTGTTTTACAATATTTGTTGATCAATATTCACATGCAACAATTACGATGTAACAATTATTAAATTATCAACACTTGTAACAACAACAACATAGCTCTTGATATTTTTCTTAGCTGAAGGTTTTCATATTTTCACAAACAATAAATATTGAATTTTGCGGTCTATATTGGAGGACATCTTAAGGTTGGGCCTACCTCATCCTAAAGCTGAGGTAAAAAATTTTTTCTTCTGAATTATAAGTTTTAATATTAATTTTTATTATTATTTTTCTATAAATCGAAAGTGGCAATAGGCCAGTGAGAATAGGGAGTCAAATACCTAAATAACGCTACGCCATCGCCAGATTGCTATGGCCATTCAATTTGGAATCGTGTTTTGGCAGCTCATAAAAAATAACTGAAATTATTTTTGGTGTTACTCGTATTGCTGATATTATAATGAGGACGACCGACGACCTGTTGAGACAGAATTTGATTTAAAAATCAAAACAAAGCTGATTGTTTGTTAACAATTTAATACATTTACGTGTCAATTAAATGATGTTTTAAAAAAACCTCATTTAATTGATGATGATTGATTGAATAGTAATAATAGAAAGTGACTATTTTTTTATGAAACTTCAAAGAATTTACTTCTTGAGGTGAGGTATATAGACAAACGGCGTTTATATGCGATTAGCTTTTGTACGTGCGGCACGGTATGGAATAAAAGTTCTGCCACACTGCTGTTTAACAATGTTTACAAACGTTCGTAAACATTTGTTCACATAACTTTTTTTTTTATCTTAGGTAATGTTAGTAAACATTTCACACAGCAAAATTGTTGGTTAACTAATAAAATAAAACATTTGTTATCATTTGTTTGTAAACATATATCCAAACTGCAAGCGAGCCGATTTTTCAAATGTTTTAAAAGTTTGTAAACATTTTCCATCGGTGTAGGAGCACTTAAAACATTTAACAATTCTTATTAGAATGTAACATATTATGTTAGGTAGTAAATGTATTGGTGTTGGAAAATGTTTGTAAAGATTTTTAAACTGTAGGGTGGCAGCACCTTAACAGATAAAGGGTTGAGCCATAACGATAGGGCAGTGACTGAGCGGTTATTCTCCTAACGCAGACGTAACGTAGCATCCTCGACCTGCATATCGGAGGGAGCGTGAAAAACTTTCATTGTTATCTTATATATAGCTTCTGCCAGCGACTTCGCCTGCGTTATTTTCAGTTATTGGCGATCTAATCTTGTTTCTCATTACAAACTTTGTACCTCCGGTTTATATTAGATAGATAGATATATTACAGAAATATACACATATTGATATATATTAGTGGACGTCTAGTTAGTATTACTACCTCCCTCCCTGCCAAATTTCATCTTTATACTTCAAGCGGTTTTCAATATTTCGTGATGAGTGAGTGATTTATCGCTTTTATATATTTAGATATAAGGATTAGACTAATCATTTCGTTATTTAGTTCCTTGTATTTATTAAAAGGGGAGAAGTGGTAAACATCAGACATGAGTTCTATATAATAAGTATCTGTGTTATGTGTGGAGGATATTTTATTTGTTTAACGTTTTCTCTACAAAACCAAAATCTTGTAGGTATATTATGATCTTTTGGGTAACTGTATATATTATGTTATATGAAAAATAAAACAGTCATTATTTAGGAAGATCGTATGTCGATCTAGTATTAATTTCGCAATATTATTTCGGATAGCAGGTGATAGGCGATTAAGACACGGCACCGCATACCGCAGCGGTGCGCGGTGCCGTGTGTTAATCGCCTTACAACACAGCCTTCTTCCTTTACTCTGGTAGTACGATGACACGATAATCCAGGACAACCGGAGAGAGATCAGGCGCAGTACCAACAGCTTTACGTGGTTTCCGAGGCACGGGCGTTGCACACCACCAACTTCCAAAATCCAGGCTGCTACTAAAAAATCCCTAATGCAAAAATCCACTAGCACTTTACCCCGTCTTGGGAATCGAACCCAGGGTCCCACGTTCAGCAGTTGCCCTTGCAACCATGACAGGTAAAGGTAACAGGGGGGCAATTCTATTAAATTTTTAGAAACGTTCTCAATCTGTTAAAAAATCCCCTTGTTTGGTAAGATTTCAGTATAGATTGTTTTTAAATGTTTTTAAGTAGTGGAATTTGCCTTTTGGGTTCTAAATAATGAAATAATAATCAAAGAAGTCTGTGTGAGTTATTTAATAGATCGATGACAGATAAATAGTTCATAATAATTTGAAATCACGATGACTAAAGAATTAACAAAAAATTGTTTTGAATACAATTTTCTTTCTGTAGATAATACACAACCATGTCTACTGTCGATATCTTATCCAACATAAAATAAATCTGTGTTTGCCCTTATCTATTTATCCAAACTTTGGTAAGTCAATAACAATAATACAATGAATAACGGTAAAGAAATCATGGGTAACATACTTAACACTACTCTATGAACATGATATTAAAGTACTAGGAGAATAGAAGCTAGATACAGATAAAAGTGCAATATCTAACAATAAAATGAGGTCCACTTGCACCAAAACTTAACCCAAAGCTAACAGGACGTAGACTTATATTATTTGTGCGCTTTTGTGCATTTGTACGCAAGTGACCCTTATTATATTGTTCCTGCATTTACAGGTTACGTATGACGTGAGCGATTCCCACTGCTGCCAAGTACAGAACGGAGTTGTACCACATGGCAGCCAAGAAGGTCTTGAAAGTTAAGAAATAAGTTACGAATTGCTGGAGGTCCACGTCAACGCGGCCTTGTGCATCCAAGTCCTCGTTGACGACTTCTTCAAATTGGATTCTGTCTTCTTCATACAGATGTTGAGCCTCACAAGCCCTGAAGTGGGCAAACCGAGGGAAAGTGTCAAGATCTGACGCCATGTTGTCAGCGATACCTGTAATTGATAACAAGCTAGATGTTTACAAATCATTTGGATGGAAGGGTTTAGGGAACATAGAGATCAGGTACAGATAACATACATTTGTGTGTTTGTCAATATGAAATAGCAATTCGGTCCCCGGGACTTTGCCCTCGAAATCAGATGTCTGCAAATTAATTCGTGTCAAACCTATTGGATTGTTTACTACAAGAAATAATAAAATAGATACATTTTTTTTTTTAAACCCTACCATTGTGAATTGTTCATTGCCAAAAACTAATAAAAAAATATGTATATCTATCTCGTGTATTATTAATAATGGCCAAACTGGGGGGAAGTAAGGCGAGTAAGGGCAGTAAGGTCTTACGACTACACACACCCTAGTGTCAGAGTTTCTAAACCTTCCAACGGCCTCTGATATAGAATTTCAAAGTAATTTATATTAAAACCACAAATACCTATCTCCTAAACATGTGAACTAGCGCGGAACCCCTTTGTTCACGACGCCGACTCACATTGCCGCTCAAATGTCTTTATTGATTCATCCTTGAGACTTTTGTCGCGACATAGTTACTCAATACATACGGGGAATAAAAATACACGGCACATATACGCGTAGGTAATACGCTTAATATCCATCGTACTAGGAAACATTGAAAAATCCTTTGTGCTAACAGGTGCAATAAACAACACAAGGAGGTCGCGGTGGTATTAATAGTTTCAATAAACTATAATAAACTAAGTTTAGTAAAAGTTTAAACCTATGACCTTCCATATTCAATTAATAACGAGAACGAAATGGTAACAGTTTTATGTTATTCAGTTAATATAGACTGATAACTAAACAAAAGGAAATAAAATCATAACTATTTAGTTCTTTGTTTAGAAAATATACTATGAAAGTTTTAAAAAACATAAATTCTCAGTTATTATAAACTATAACAGGCAACGGAATGAGGCTAAGTGATTCAGCGAAGGTTTACTTACCAATAAATATTGTTTGGCAATCACGTAACTGAACTTGTTTTATTTCGAACTAGAACACAGTCCGAATAGATGAAGTTACCGCCCAAGTTTTTATTGATCCGTGCATTCTTTTTCTTGTTGCAGTTTTGACTTGTGACAACACCGAATCATCAAATCGATTAAAATGTAAAAGCTTTGATTAAATTTTTGTTTATTTGGTTTAAAAGATAAAAACGTGCTTTGAACAATGTATAAATACTTGCATCTAAATATATCAATTCGAAAAATGAAATTCAAGGTCTTTGACAAAACTAAGAAATCGACTAAAAACAAAACTTTTAGCAATTATATGACGCGAAATACATTTTTGATGCAATTTTTTTTATATTTAAGCGTTTATTGCTTATTCTCGACTATAATATTTCCAGCCTACTATCAAAAATAACTTATCACACATTGAATCATAATCATAAATATTTTCACTTATTACCATATTAAATTTTGACTCGTAACACAAAGTGGGGGAAAAAACAAATACACCCTTCAAGTTGCTATAGCTACGGCGTAGCAACTCGCCCACTTCTCACTTAGTTCAGTTTGGCGTAGCGTAAGTTTTAATTAGTTTTGTTAACACCGAGAGAATGGGTACAATAAACAATGCAGGCGTCACAATGGGCTGTCTACGAGTTGCTACGGCGTAGCAGCTACGATTTTATACCATTACGACGTGACATTTTTATTCGAGAAATATCTAGAATAATATTAGGAGTATATATCGGCCGGTTTTTTTAGTCTACCCATTAATAGAGTGTATTTGCTAGCGCAAAGTTTCTATAGGTACTTGTAAAGTCAAACATGCAAGGGTGTATTCGCTACTGCCCATTTTTAGGTATTCTCAACCGATTATGGCGTGAGAATTAAGTCATTTGAATATCTATTAATCGAAAACTAAAAATATGTAATGATTCAGATACATTCATATATTCATATGTCAGAACTAGGACAAATAGACCTTAATTTCCGTTACACTTAATTAAAGAAACCATTTCATAATATGTGAAACTCATAGCTGTAAGCTACTTTCTGATTTAACTCATCTTAATACCAGTGTACATTTACCTTTATATTTCTGCAAGCCAATCCGTACGTACGTACGTACGTTTAAAATCTATTCGCATTTTCTTCTATCAATTACAAAATCAATGTCGAAAACTTATTGAATTCCAGGTAAATTAGATGTATTTTTGTTTGATAAATTAATCCTGAGATTAAAACGCGATCGCTGTTAAACTTGTGAGAATTGCGCCTCAGAACTAGGACAAATTGACGTCATTAGTGTCAGTTCATAGTCCGTCCATACGTTACAGACTTAGGTACCTATCGACTAACAATACACCGACCTTTGGCTGCATTACTTTAATGCACAGGCAAAATTATAACGGTATGTATCCTACAAGTTGTACTGTATGTAAGTTATTAAAAATGTGGCACTCATATGCAAGAATGAATTATTGAACTTCTTTTTATGAAATTTGTAATCGTCTAAAATGTCGGTGTTGCCATGTTTTATATATCGGTATACCAAAACAAGGCAAGCCCCACAGATTTGCTCCAACAGCTATAAGTTATGAATGCAACATTTTTGAGCAATGTCAGAATTGACAGATTTTTTTTAATCGTTTAATATCTGGCGGGCTTGCTCCTAGCCCTACTTTCATTTCGCCATTACACTTTTTTTCTCAACATTCCGCATTGAAAACAAGATTGTTTCGACGGCATAAACAGTTGAACTCAAGGTCCCTTGAGTTAAGAATAATATAAACATTAATACTATTGGCACCTGAAACTTTTTAAGTCGTCAATAATAGGCGAACAGTATATCAAAAATATCAGAACTAGGATGAATTTGACCTGAGCATTCATAACATAAAACGAAGTAGTTAAAAAGGCCTTTATTATGAGTCTTAATGCTATTGATTGCTTTGATCGTTACCTCTCGTCCAACTTCTATTAATGTGACTTAAAACTGGCTAAAAAACGCCCTTATACTTCATAACAAAAAAAAATGAAATAATGGCCAAAATATGATTTAACTACTTTGCATGGTGCACGATGTCGGAAAAGTCACCTTAATACTTACGCTGTCATCTTAATACTTACGAATCACTCCGAGCAGTGGCGCGGTTGTTCATCATGTCACTGCCGTTATTATATTAGATCTCAAGACATTCAAATGTGTCATCGTGATGGCCCAGTGGGACAATAATAGGCAAGAATTTTAGTTTGCAATCAATGAGCAGACTCATTAATCGGAAAGGAAAATGAAATAAAACACAAAGTGAGTCCCGCGTGTATTATTGTGCCTAGATGTACATTGTCACAATGAAATATGATTACATTTCAATACAAATCCAATCCCGCGTCCTTAAATATTATACCAACAATCTGTCATAATCCTAAATTGCACTTAATTTTATAACTATAATTTAAATTCAATCCCGCGTCTTTATTATATTTCCAATCTCAATATTTCCACATCCACATCATCAAAACTATTTAGCAATAATACAGAAGACGAGTACATTAGGTGAGGGACATTAATGCCTGCCGAGATATTGGGGGCAAGCAAGCTTACACTAAAACCAGATGACCTTATGAAATAAAAATAAAAGGACCTAAATATTTTATTCAAAAGTATGTATCCAAAAAAACTAGTAAGAAGATAAAATTAATTAATTTCTCCTGGTGTAAATTAAGAAGTTGGGTCTTATACCTTTAAAACAATATCAAAAACAGTTTTGTTTTCTAACTCAAAGATTTGGTGTCTGACAGCGCAACGAATATACATTCGATTGGCGCAGATTCCATACTTGACAACGTTATGGATTCTAGGGAAACTTTTCCTGTTAAAAGGACGATGACCTTCTCTCAGGAAAAATAATCCGTAACCTGGCGGTGTTTCAGGTTACCAAATAAAAATTTAAGACAACGTAAATTACATTCAAAGAAAGTTTCTAAAAAAATAATGAACGAAAAAAGAAAATAGTAAAAAGAAATGCTAAATTGGAACACATCTTTTTAAAAAAACTAAAAAAAATATAATGCAAAAAGTATTTAATAAACTAAACGTGAATCGTCAAATGATCAAAATTATCAGAAAAACAGTGTTTATTTTGTGATTTACACGAAATTATTTCATATAAATCACAAAACAATGTAAATGAAAATAAGAAGATGCAAACTTTTCACGGCACCAGTCTTGGATGAAAATCAAATTGATTTATTTATATTATTACCACGTAAACCTGTGAAATGGCGGAATGAACTTCTTAACAAAGAAGTTGAACAGAGAAGATTATTTACGTAGATAATAAATATAAACAAATAAATTATAATTTTACATCTGTGTAGACCAGCTCCACAAAAAGCTGCCCTAAGTCGTACAGAATAAAGTCGTGCAGCAATTCAGTTAGTCCATTAATTCATTGCGAGGGGTTTATAGGGAAAGCAGTTTCGGAGGGTCTGAGGTGAAAAAGTTGCTAAACAAATGAGCTACTGTCATGGATCTTTTCCTCTCGTGCACACGTGTCGGCGATAGCATAGATTTGTCCAGGGGTCCATCAGCAGCATCCCTGTTCTAGTGTTGATATTATTCACCGAACTTTCACAGTTAGGAAGCCGGAGAGGCACCGGGTAGACCAGGAATTCTGAAATTATAACCGAAATGTGGTCTTAGAATCAAATCTTCTCAACTCAAATACCTACTGTTGGATAAGTCCCTATTTACAGT
The DNA here is from genome assembly GCA_949774945.1 of Hoplodrina ambigua. NCBI lineage: Eukaryota > Metazoa > Arthropoda > Insecta > Lepidoptera > Noctuidae > Hoplodrina > Hoplodrina ambigua. The sequence goes on from OX458963.1 coordinate 7,352,632, forward strand.
ACCTAATCGGTCAAACTATCAGCACATACAAAGCATCAATACGTTCGACCTAAAATTTTTTTTTTTTAGTTCCTTATCGAAAACAACTCGAGCATATTGCTCCTCGATTAGCACCTAGCCTTGTCATAATTAGCACTCTTGTTCATTGATGTGACTGCTATATGTTGTACTTTGCAGCGCGCTACGGCTTGGTTGTTCATAGTATAAACATAAGCAACCGAGTTCTGAGATCTTTTTCTTTTCTATGAAAACAATTAACGTGTATGTCTATTTAGATTATTTGGTCCTTCTCAACGCTTTATAATGGTGCATTATGGAGATAGGATGTTTAGAAACAAGGGTATGGATAATGGAAGACTTCGATGTGTACTTATGAGTTGAGTTCCTAAGTATGTTTCATATTTATAGTAATACCTACCTAAGTTTGAATTAAAACGTACGCGCGCGGCTTTACTTTGCAACACAGCACGTAATTTTGAAAAATTCCAACTAATATACAATGGCGCACAAACAAAGGATTTTCCGAAATTAACCCTTCGCGGCGGCTCGGCAGTAACGAGTCGTTGAACTCCACGCGAGCGAGGGCGCGAGCATAAACAAGTAAACTACATAAATAATTAATTCACCAACAAATCACTTAGGGACTTCATCAAGATGGCGGTCATAAAATAAGGACACCCTTCCCCTTCCCCTACCCTCACCCCCATACCCCGCCACACCCTCGGATTATTATGGAAATTTTCCATAATATATCCGCGGCCTACACACTCCCTAATTGAAACCCATCCCTAGGCCTTAGTAACGACGAGGAAAATCTTCCCGATGATTAATTAACTCTGAGTACCTATTATCGTTACGTAACACCAGACTTGACGCGAGCCTACATTTCATCCTAAACGAAGATAAATACGCAATTCTACTCACCCTCTGACATCTGGCTGCTAATCGTTTGCTCGTCTCGTGTGTGCGATTAGATGGGCTTCGGGCTTCGACAGCAAGGACTGAGGAGATGACTGCAACAGCGCAGGACGCGGCCGATCGCTACGGGAGCCGCCGGGGAAAGGGCCCGGTCATGGCTGCATATCAGTCTTCTGCGCAAGTGCAGTTTTAAACAAAGATATTTATGTGTGCTCCTAGCAACTCGTTACGGAGGATTCACACTATACTTACGGCCAATTTTGCCGGCTGATAATTAAGAGGTCGTAGGTACTGACGGCGAACGCCATACAAAACAGTTAAATCATATTTTGCTTTTGCTGAAACCTAAGAAGTTATGCAAATATGATAAGGTTGCTAAGTCTTTTTTTTTACTTTGCCTTATCCTGCAATCTCGACATTTATCTAGAGGTAATTTATTTCGCCGTGCATGAAAACATTTTCCATTGATATGGTCTTTATTTGTATGATATCTTGCCGTCCTACTGCAGGGCAAAGGCCTCTTTTCAAACATAGAAAGCATGAAGCATTGATCACCAACGCTAGCTCAAGGCGGATTGGCAATTCCAGTCCAGGTTTTCTCACGATGTTTTCCTTCACCGATGTCAATGATGCCCAAGATTAACTTTAGAAAGTACATACCTATGTATTGAAAAAGTCATATTGGAACTTACCCGGATTCGAACCCACAACCTCGTGCATAAGAGGCGGGCGCCTTAGCCACTAGGCCATCACGACATTTAAGTATGATATCTTATTTCGATATAAGATCCTATGGTGCTCTTCTCTTTAATCTATGAAATGTTGTTTGTAAGTTTGATGTGTGACCTGCATTCGCCTTTTGTAAGTTTTGATTGAGTCTGCTAGTTCATTTTTAATTTCTAGGTCATAATAAAATCCCTGTCTAACATTTGTTACGTACCACGGTACGTTAGTTACTAATAATACTTTTGATTGGAAGCGAGAATAGGAGAATTTCTAAGTTACAGTTAGAAACAGTGCCCCACAACTGCAGTAGGATCTCGTTTCAGTAAGCCCTTGTGTCAAACTCGGTCAAAAGCCTGCGATGTAGCCAGGAAAGCCGCTGAAACACAATATTTATCTATCTATGCAGCTGTCCAATATTGCCATGAGCTTTTCTGAATCCAAATAGATGTTCAGGGATGTCTGATCTAAAGAAAGACTATTTCTAGGACTTTAGGGGGGGGGGGGTAATGGGAATGGGTAATTAGCGGATGGGGTGGTAAGATTTGACATCCACTGGATTCTTTCCCTTTCACCCACTTTCCATTGAGGAGGCACAAAGTTCTTTCAAAGAGCTGCATTATTAAGTGTTAAGATTATAACTCCGAAGTTGGGCAGCTCTCTTGAGGTTTTGGCTGTTACAAGTTCTCATTCGGGGGCTTTATCTAAATATGTACGTTTAGTTTTTAATCGCTTTTGTTTGACTTGCGACAAGTATATACAATCTTTCCGTATTTTTGGTTTTATAAGTCTTTAAAAACACTAAAACACACGCTGGATGGTATCCGTACAATACGTATTAAACACAGTGATGATGATGATGATAGATGATGGATCTTTATTAACGGGAGCAGTCAGTTGAAGAATGGTTACCGGTCACTTGATGCATTTTGCGATGGCAATTAATTTTTGTGTGGCCATATTGTTAGCAGCATTGGTGTATGTTTCGGAAAGGTCTTGATGGCTGGACTACAATGCGGCAATTTAGTAGGCTTTTTAATTATAGATTATAGAGTTCTACAATAAACATGTGAGCCTACCTAGTGCCTTTTTTGTAACTATCTGGTTTATATTTTTCTTACATTTTTTCGACAATTTTATATTTCGTGTCTTGTTCCTGTAATACTTTTTTTTTATCTCATTGACGCCAGTTGCATGTTTGAATAAATAAGCTTGTGGTTAGTCAATTTACTCATTATTCTCAAATTAAGTTAAATTATTATACGTAGGTAAAATTTAGTACCGAACCTTTAATACTAGATATTAGTGGCCTTAAAATTATCCTGTCAAAAAATTACATTATATTCATATTTTATAGTAAAGTATCACAAGACTGCTAATGTATGGAGCCAGCTGTCCGGAACGTTCCCCCATAAACCATAGCTGAGGGCGATTGCGAAAGCTTTGGCCTTGACCTTGCTCTGCTCGCATCAATGCACCCCTCGGCAAATATACCCGGTCGATGCTGTAATGCTGTCTGTGCACGCTATATCGGGTGTAAAAAAAACAATTATTGAAGCTGAAAGTTTCATGTTCTTCTCATCATTGCGATTAATATTTTTATTCCAGGCCATTACCTAGAAACACTTCTGGTTACAGAGAGAGATATTGAAGGTCAAAATTTATTTTTTACTTTACCTAATTTTTAATGTTTTGAATAAACTTTTAATTCCATCTTTAATTCTGTACTGTTTTATACACCTGTAAGCACAATAATCTGCGTGTAAAATAAAAATGAATAGGGATTTTTAACACCTAAAATAAAACTCGTTTCGCCATAATGAGCCAACACTCGTCAATTATGTTACTTTCGAAAAGTAAGAGAATTGACGAGTGTTGGCATTGACGGGAGTCACTGTAGGTAATGATTTGAGATATTTAACACTAACCAATTTTAAATCATTTTTGATGATAAGGTTTGAGTTATTGAGAAATGGATTGACTAACTTTGTCAAAAATGTGTTCAGATTTACTAATCGCCTACTGGCGCACCTGAGCGCAATGTTGAACATGTGGACGATGCAGTTAGCAGGACCTAGCTTTTCAAGTTCACATACTTATTTAAGCGTAATAAGAAAACATTATGGGGCCCAGAACCGAGGTGATCTAAAGCACACATTGCTTTCAGTAGGTCATTTAAGTTATCCCAAAATCGTTGCGTGATACAGCGCGCCGACAATTTTGCTAAGCATAATAAATAGGCACCTACCAAATACTACCGTCGTCACGGTGAGCTATCGGATAAAATATAAACGGTCCTTTACAATGCAGCCCCAAGGGACGGCTTGCGGGGTCCAGGAGGGGTGTCGGTCGCTATTGGAAACAGACGTGGGGTGAGGGATAGTATTGATCCGCCAACGACAACCACACCTGTATATTATTCTATAGCGTTATGATTGCTGTAGGTACTTATGTACCTATCTAGATTTTTGCATTTTTACGTTAAATTTTCTTCAACTCAACTACCAGAGACTAATGTGCCAACTTTCTTTTAGGGTCTTAAAATTAATGATCACTGTGAACTACTAGACATTTTATCTTGCCAAGACTACAAAAATCTTTAAGATTTTTTATTCACCTACAAAAAATTATTTTTGGGAGGTACCCATAAATCTTTTACCTTCAATGTCTTATTATGCGTCCTTACCTACTTATATTTTTTTTTTCTAGCTCTGCTCTCGAATATCATATTTTTTACCATAGTTATCATATTTTTTATTAAGCGTTTTTTTAGTCTATCTATTTGAGTGAGTGCTTTAACCACATGTAGACACACGGCAGCGCCGTCAGCCAAGTTCAGAAACATACACCGAAATATTTTGAGTAGGTAATATTAGATCCCCCATTACTCAAAAACTATTTAACTTGCCATTTTGTGTGTCTAATAAAGCTCCGTTAAACACGTACAATCTTAAATTTCTTAAACCTCTTCTTATATAAAATTATTATGATCTGAAATGTATCACTTTTATTACTAACTTAATGACTCACATATTTAAAACCTAGACCACTCCTAAGTAAATCAATACAAATATAAAACAGATAAAGATATTGTTTGTTTGTTTAAACGCACTAATCGCTGAAACTAACAGTCTGAGAAAAAAATAACCAGATTCATGAGGAACAAAGCAATAACATCAGGCTAAACGAATGGTGGTGGAGCAGTAACTAAAGTCGATGATTATCATGCAATAGCATGATAATTATTGTCATTCAAAAAGTTTGACTCCTCCAATTTTAAATTAGCTAGTATATCTTGCCACATGATTTTACTAACTACTTATTAAAAATAATCTATTAAAATATACATAACATCACGCCTGTAATCCCCGAAGGGCTAGGCAGAGGTGTACCCATTAGTACATCCACATTTCGCCAGTTATATTAAAACATCTTAATAAATTTACGTAATGGAACGTAAATACAATGAAAACTTGCCAAGTATGAAAATAAGAATAAGAGTATTCTTCACAGTTATACCAAAATCTACCGTCCACCAGTCTACAGTTTTAATGTTGGTAACTTTTTAAAATATTCCATATAACCTAGAACTATAAAACTACTGAATTCTAGTTAAAAGGGGAAAAGTTTGGCTTGATAAACGTTTCACATAAATAATTTCGGAGGCTTGCGCAAGGTCTAGAAAGTTGGCCTTCCTCGTCGGATTTTAATATAATTTAGTATTTTTCTAAACAATTGACTAGCCATACATATACATTAAGCGTTACTGACGATTTCTGGTCAATTTTTTAATGGGCATAAGCGCAATTGTGCTATAGTTTTCAGTTAATTTTACGGTTATTTTTTTAACGTTGTTCATTCCTACTATGAATAAAGGAATTGCCATGGAACTTGACAATCCTTTAATCCGAATTCATAAATTGGTGACACCGGCTACCTCGATGAACGTTGCTAACTTGCTATCAAACTTGGCCCTGTTTTCATCATTTATATTTGTGTTCGGTATATAAGTACGTACTGTTTTCTGCATTAATCTTGGATGATGGAGAAAGATACTATACTACAGGGTTTGTAATAAATTCACACGGACAAAAGCTAGATTCTAGAAATCTATTATACAGTTTTAACAGTACTTTTTAAGTTTACCAAAAACTGCTCATTTTTTTCAATAAGTTCAACTCTGGACGCAACTTTGCATTTTTTATGCTTTTCTGATAGCCCAGGAAAAAATAAATTTTCCAAAAATTTAAGTAAAGGTGAATAATATAATTCAATCCAAAAGAATGTGAAATTTATAAGAAAAAGATACCTTAGCTCTGAGTATAACCATCCATTTTGAATTCTAAGGTAACGGGTGGATGGGACATCATATCACAGTTTTATCATGGATTCAGATTTTAAAAGATCTTAGACCCTCCAGCGATGAAACATAAATGCAACACCATGGTGTTGCATTTGTGTGTCACTATTCATGTTTTTTTTTAATAACATCACGCCTGTGATCTCTGAAGAATTAGGCAGAGGTGTACCCATTAGTACACCCACATTTCGCCAGATATGTTTAAGTCCCATGTAATAGACGGCGAGCCTATTGCCATCAACCAGGCACAAATCCAGACTCCAAAGCTGCTACTGTAAATAACTGAAGAGAAATATTTCCGATGGGGATTCTAGGATCATGTACCACTGTACCACAGTTAAGGTTTTCGTTATATCACCCTGTATATCTCTTGTTAAGAAAGGTGCTATGTTAAAATAAAAACCAACTTGTTACAAAACTAACAACCTTTATTACCAAAAGTATAAAACACCATTTATATTGTAAATATATAACCTTGACTGAACACCTCCACCAACACTTTCTTAAAAATACTTACAGAGACAATTTAAAGTTTTTCTTATTCTTATAACAATAGGCTTAAGTAAAATAATGCTTAAGTAAAAGTAGATAAAGCGCAAACATAAATTCAACAGATTTAAGTCCGTTCAGACTGTTTTGGTAACTACATTATTTTGGACCCATCTTATTTGTATCAGAAGTCAGTCTTTAATCACCATTAAATACACAAAAGAGCACTTATTTGGAAATCTATATGTATTATAAAGTACCTCTTGATATACAAAGAATATAATAATAAACTGACATAAAAATAGAGGTTCTTAAAGCGTTGTTACTATTTAGGGTCATAACTCAAAATTTTACAAATAGAGCTTAGGAAAACCAATGCATTCTTTGGAAAATCTTAATGGTATGACTTAATTACTGTTAATGAGTAGTAGAGAAGTACACAACATACTTCATAAAATTGACACTGTTTAGGAGTTTTTAGGATTTTTCAAAGAATGTTTTATAACAAAAGAATCAGTACATTCAAAATGGGCACTTGGATTCTTAATTAGAGAAACTTTATTGGAATTATGCAATGTATTCAGTAGTACTATGTTGATCTTAGTACAATGTAAATTAGTCATTTTTGTGACGACTCGTTGTTCCAAAGAACTCGTTGTTCTACAAACAAGAAGTTCCAAACCGACAACAAAATATTTGAAGTTTTAAAACTGCCACCAGAACGGAACTACAATGACATAACTGGAGTTACGACAGCAACCATTTTCAAAAATGGTGTCCAATATTGTTTGACAATTTATTCATTGTTACATGCAAATGATCAATTTCAAACATTGGCAACTATTAATCATTGCAACATGTAATGATAAAGGAGATATAGCACTTTGTATTTATGTGCTACATAATGCTAGCAATCCCCTCTTGCAAATGTGTAAAAAAAATGTTAAAAAATCTATCAAATGTGTCCCAGTTTGCCAATTATTAGTTGCAATACTGTTACTGAGATTTCTTATCAGAGATCAATTGATTGCTTTGTTCACTATTGTCATGTAAGTACACTCCTACAAAGCTAGCATAAAACCCACACCTTCTAAATTGTAATGTTATAATTTATTAATAAATAACTTCACTAAATTATATAGCTATACTCCTGAAGTAGTCATAACGGTGACGTCTTTGATCTTGTAGTTGCCCAATTTTAGAGGCAGTATCACAATCACGGCACACTCCACAGAATATGCTTGTCACCACATGGAATGGGCTGCGGTAATACAAATTAGGGTCTTCTAACTTTTTATTCTTTTTGTGGCAGCGGACATGCAGGAACACCTCTAGTACCATAAGAATGACACAGAACAGGCCTGGGAATATCATCAGGGTAGGTATTAGCAGCAAACGGTAGCTGAGTTGGTTGGAACCAGCAATGATATTTGCTTTTAATGACTGGAACTTTTTGGTCTTGCTCATGTAGCCACGAGGGAACTTCATGTACTTGGCCTCGGGTTCCCGTGCATAAAGAGGTTTTCTTATGTTGACAAGTGGTGGCGATTTGTTTTCAAGTAACGGTTCTCCTGTCTCGTCGTTAATATCGTATGTTACTATTTCACCAGTCTCATCATCGTAGCAGAACCTGCGCACAGGACCTCGGTTTGTTGTATCCATTTCTGTAAATAGAGAACGCAACATATATAACATTTAATTTCACTAAAATATTCATGGATTTAGGCTACAATAATCAATGGTAAACTAGAATGTATTTTAAGTTGATCTTACTTGGTTGTACTTAAAACTGTCTTAGACAGTTACATAAATTAGCAATTTCTGTCCTCAAAATATATTTCAGTACTTAATTTTAAACAGATTTACTTGGGATCATAGAACAATCAGGTAAGTAGGTATACAAAAATAATGTACAAATTCACAAATCCAAAATTGACAGTTTGAAAGACAATTTAATGAAGCATAGACGATAGAGGACCGGTGAATAGCACAGATTAGAAATTCTCGCATAGTGATGTATAGATGCGATTCAGTTGCGATTAAAAAGTAATTTACAGGCTAGATGTCCAAGAAACAGAAGAAATGCCTGCTTTTATTGAAATTCAGTCGACTAAAAGTACAGGGCATGCAACAAGCATGCGATGGATGGAACCAAGCGGATTTTTGAAAGCACTCCAAAATGGCCGGTTATCTGAAATAAATACTACAGTATTTCGTGATAGGACAGATCGTGTTATTTTACCCATCTTATGGATAATAAAGAGTTAGAACTCATTATTTTTTCGTAATGTCCAAATGATACTAACATTTGAACAGACTTTTTGAACTAAGATGATCTATTTGTGAAATTGTATTAGTCGAATAAAACTCGTTGTACAATAATAAATTGTAACGCTTGGCATTATGACATTTGTCCTGTGCCAAACTCGCATACAACGCTCAAAGAGAAGTTTTTCCTGGTTTGATGAGAAGTAATGTCACGTTTATTATTTTCTGTGATACCATTTTACTTTATTCTGTAATTCTCATACTTGTGTGTAGTGTCGATAAAAGGAGTTCCTGTATTACTTCCTAAAATAATTGCTTCTGGGGGCGATCTGCACGAATAAAAACACTTTTCGTCTGAGAGGTAGGTACTCTCCATGTTTGGTAAAATTTTCTAATTTTATTGTTTAAACATTGTAAATATTCAGTTAATATAACCTCGAAACATCTACGTTATCCATGTTTTATCACAGAATGTATAGTACGTTATGTAAAATTTGGACACAATATCCTTTAGAACATTGAATTTGTTGTTAATTTCAAGAAACTACTTATTCTGTTTTCTCTTTCATTCCTTTTAATATTTTTAACTGAAACTGTTTTTAAATGTCCCTGTAATTCCTTTAGCGGCATTGCTAGTATTAAATATTTCAAAATTTTCATTAATCATGGCTTTACCGATAAGTCCCAGTTATGAGGTGCTCCTTAAAGAAAGAATTGAACAATGGCAATCAAAAAGCTTTTCAATATTCCTAACATGAAAGTCAACTACCTTTCACATTGATTTTGAACAAAATGTCTTTAGCACGGAAAGACGAAAGTAAAAGGTCGTCCGAACACAAAGCCTCAATTCTACACATTAATAAGCTTCTATAGCTATGAAAATGATTTAGTGGGGTGAGAACCGTGAAAAAGAAAAGGAAAATTCAATTGATCGAGATAATATTTATTTTCTAGTCGAGACATACCCCAATTTTGCTTAAGGGCGTGTCAACGGTAGTAATATAATATAAAGGATAGATATGAAATAACATTATGCTACGTTTTTTAAGTATACATATAATTGTTATAATATTAATGAAAGTAGGTACTGAGTTGGCCTGGTTTTCATGATTTGGTGTATTTAAAAAAAATTAAGAGTTATAAGTTGGCGCCTCAGAACATGAGTTATTAACATCTGGTAAATTATAGTGAGGATTAGGGACAGCAGATTACTGCTGTTCATTAAAAAGAGACAGTTCCAAAGAGATTGAAGAATTCGGGCTTTAAGAATTGAAGGCTTCGCTTCACGGGAAAAAGTGTTTTGCTCATGTATAACATTGACTTTTAATTAGTTAAACACCAAATTATTGAATAATAATTATCAATTCATTTCAACTATGGAATATAGCAGCAATTTTTCTCTCATACCTACTTAGTTTTCTGAGTGTTTATATGAAAACAGAACCAAAATTTCAAAATCATTTATAGTTTCATAAACTGTTTTCATAGAATTATTTAAAACCATTTTTAAATATCAAGGACAACAAAACCATTGTTGTCTAGTGTAATAATAACAATTACTAATAGTCACTAAGGAGTTCTTAACCAGAATAGGACACACATCTGTATGCCAACGATTGATATCAGATTTATCTTATAAAAATCTAATCAAGTACATTTTGTCTAAGTTCAAAATGAAATATAAAATTTTGCTTAGAGATTATTGATTTGCAAAAATTACATTTGGACTTGTTATTTCAGCAAGCCAATAATGCTAGATAGAAAACTGGATTTTCTGAAAAAGCATTAATTGAAAAATACTTTGCTAAAAACTGCCAATGTATTTTATTAGAGTTAAGTACCTATTAGAAGTAATAAGATTTTTATAGAATGGTGCTTTTCTTTATAATACTGTGTATAATAGTATTAGTAAGGTAGAACAATAAAATTTCTCAAAAAAATAGATAAAAATAAACTAGGCGTGGCCTTAAGTTTACCACATAGCTTATTTATAAGATAGGTTCTAGTGTACTACTAGAAGACTATTGAACTAACAAAATTGATCCCACAGAAATAGAAATATTAGCTAGAATGTGATTTTGAGAAATAGTTGTACCTTTCCCTTTTATTACTCAAGTTGCAAACTGCCCCGTGTTGAAGTGACTCAGCCATCTGAGTGTTGGGAGTTTTTGAATCGTTTTTCTATTACTAACAAAATGCTCGTGTCGTTCGGTGTATGCGCGTTCTGATAATGTTGACCACCATGTACCCGGCTTTAGACAATATAGAATTTGATGAAAATGCTTTATAACTTGCACTTTATTCAATCTGAGCAAATAGTTGTTTAGAAAGAACCTTCTAAATAATTGTTGTAACTAGATAACATCACGCCTCTAATCCCCAAAGGGTTAGGCAGAGGTGTACCATTACCACTTAGTACACCCACATTTAGCCAGTTATGTTCAAGTCCCATGTAATAGGGGGCGAGCCTATTGCCATCAACTGGGCACAAATTCAGACTCCGAGGATGCTACTGAGAAATTCCTAATGGAAAAACCCAATAACATTTTGCCCGACCTGGGAATCGAACCCAAGACCTCATGCACAGCAGTCGCGCTTGCGACCACTAGACCAACGAGGCAGTCAAGTTAAGTTTATTAAGTTTTGCAATGAACCAACATTTTTTTTTGCACAAAAAAGATGAAAAGGAACTTTGGATGAAAATTCATAATTTTTGCTAGCGCTTTGACAAATTTCTATTACCGACACACTGAAATAAGTGTGTTTATATTTGATAATAGTTTAAAAAGAATCAATATATTCACACATTTGCGCTATAGGCATTAAGGGCTATATTTGCGCAGTGTTAGTACGTTAATTGTCTCATGAAAGTAGCATAAGCAAAATATCAAATGGAAGAGTGTAAACCATACAGAATTTAATTGTATGGAAGTCAATGTGTCAATGATAAGGGAAAAAAGTTATATTTTTATAAAGAAATATTTTTTTGAGCATGCAATACATGCTTAAATAAATAATAATTATAAAAATCTTGAAGAGTAGTCTATAGTAAAAATAATACACAAAAAAAAAACACTTTTATACATTCGTTTTTCCAGAATTTCTTTCAGTAATTTGTTATTCAGAATAACATTTTTTTTTGCACATGGCCCATTGTGCTGCACTTCTGGGGATGGGGTCCATATAAATTATCCCATTGTTCTTTGGCCAATCTCCTTTACGACAGGTAGATGTATGGGTGATTTGTTATAAGGATGTTTTTCCAAACTTTCTATTTTAACCCATTAACCGCCAAAGTCGGATTAATCCGACAAATATTTTCGTGTCCATTTCGCCAGCGTCGTATATAAACGACCAAATACACCATCACTTTTAGTTTTAATTTGTTATTTAATTATGCTGTATTCTATGAAAAATATGTTTGTATAAGGTAAATAGTTTACTGTGCCTGGCGCTAAGGGCACGAAAACTGATACGTCGCTTGGCGGTTAAAGGGTTAAAAGAAAAGGTTATTTATTTAATGCACAATGTACACAACATAGTTTACACGCTAGGCTTAGAACTAGTGAGTACATTACCCTGTTAGGGCGCAGCAAGATAACTTAAGACTAATAATAATATTGCAGCTTGTATTTATTATCTAATATCACATAATATATAAGTAATATACATATATTTTTATATAATATATTAGGAACTTTTGCAATCCTAGTACTAGACAGTGAAATTGATATGTGGAGCTTTAAAGACTATCACACTAGTTTTATAGGCAGAGAGAGACAATATTGTTTAAAGGTCAATAAAAAAAATCTGCAATTACACCAGGAGTTTTCATTTAAGTGCTGTGCCATATGTAGTTGAAGCTGTATGCTATACTATCTGCCTACATAACTATGTTTTAAATGCAACTATATTTTAATCAGCTAAAGCAAATATGCCTATTGCTTTCTTGCTTGTAGCAAATGTTTTTTTTTTAATTATGTTTTTTATTCATATGATACATCTTCATCTTCTATACAATTTTCATTAAATGGCGTTTTTTTTAAACTCTTATCTGCTTTAAAGATACTTTTAATTCGGTATTTAAACCAAAAGTTATGGAAAATATTAGGCAATAAAGTTTTGCAATGAACCAACATTTTTTTTTATTGTTTTCAAGATTAGTGGAAATGCTGCTTAGAAAATAATAATAAGAAAAAGAAGCAGTTATTGTTACATAAAAGATGAAAAGGAACTTTGGATGAAAATTCATAATTTTTGCTAGCGCTTTAACAAATTTCCATTACCAACACACTGAAATAAGTGTGTATATATTTGATAATAGTTTAAAAAGATACAATATATTCACAAATTTGCGCTATAGGCATTAAGGGCTATATTTGCGCACTGTTGTTCCTCAACTACTGTTGCAATTGCTATGGACATACTCATAATAACATAGATTCTATTATGTTTTAGTTCATTACGTATAATGCTAAATTGCAGTATATAATGAAAACTGTTACATTCTTAATTTTGAGTAGCTTTGGCTTGCGTTGAATTTTTCAATATACAGCTGAATACAATGTTAACTTCATGATAATATCCTAGAATCACCAAAATAATGTCATTATCAAGTTTGAGGATAGATAGAAGAGTATGCTGTTAACAAGGTATCTTTACTTTCTAACATCAACACTAGGCCCTTTGTCAGGTATCAGGTATAAAAGGTACTTTACTCATATAAAATGGTAGGTTTTTATTTATGATTATCATAATAGTAATGATTTATATGATTAACTGATATGATTTGCCTTTTAAGCTGAGTATCTGGAAGAGGGCCATTTTTTTTTTGGAAGAGGGCCTTAGTACCTTCTTAATGGTACATATATTTCTCTACCTATTCTCAAATTTCAGCAATACTGAAATAATGAAGGTTTGTTATCATGTTTTGTTGCTTTTGTAAGCATATATCCACTTTGTTATTTATGTGCCTAAAATATTTGAGCAAAATATGATCTAGTGCTTGCGTTTCTTCCTACATATCTAGCAATAAGTATAAATAAAGCTATATGTAATACTAATAGAACTTATTATGTGAGTTGTGAATATGCCAACTATTTGTCGGTCAAAAATATAGTAGTGCTAAAATTATTACCCATAAAAATATAATAGGTCAGGAAAATATTAAAAATAATATAGTAGGTTCCAAAATAGGTACTTTATTTCTTAATTAAATGAATATTATTGCTTAAGAGGTTGATGCCTTTGAAATACAGTAGTTTCGCCTATTACATCTTTTTTTAAAATATATAGTAGGTCTCTAATATAGTAGAATACTATATTATATAGTTGGGTTGGCAACCCCTGTTGTAAAATACGTAAACAGCAATGAAAATACATAGATAGTTATTATTTCTAAAATCTTTAATGAGTGATCGCTTTATTGATGCAATTGCTTTGCGATTTTCCTCTACGCTATGAGTCACGTGTTTCTAAGCAGGAATAGGGGTCTGGAAATCCGCCCTCGTAACAGGGAAACGTGTTTCACGAAACCTTAGAGTAGCCAAATTTTCTAATCACGTTTTTGCAAATGACGACAAGGAAAGTTGCTTTCCCCGATTTTTGAAGGGAGCTAATAATAGAAAAATTTCACCTGTTTCGCAAGGGGTCTCGAACTTCATTGTCTCACCCCTGTCGGCGTCATTCTATTTAGAACTATCAGCCAGTCGATACGCCTTTGGAGTGGGTGACTTGTCTGGGCTAGGCTAAATTCGGCAGTACTACGAGGTCTAGTGCTGCATAGCAGTAGGTTAGTTAGGAAGTAATAAATTATTGGGGTGTTAATATCGATTCTTTACATAGTAGGCTTGTTAGCTAGATTTATTATCCTTTGAATTTAAAACGTCAGTGTGAAGACTTCTACAGTGACTTAGTAATTAAGCACTATAAATTATAATCTGTAGTGTTATTGAAGTGTCGTAAGAATAAATGACCTATATTACTTATCTCTGTGTTACAGATAGTACCTGAAAACTACCAACAACTGCAAAGAAAATGGGAAAAGAGTAAGTAAACCATCATACAAACTTACAATTTAATATTCGTATTTAATATAAATGATCTCTGGTACAATCAGTGAGCTCTTGAAAGTTAATAGTATGGTTAAAATTAGTTGAATTCAAGAACTTTGGTGTATTTCTTTTCAATTCTAAGTATTATCTCTTTGCTTTGTACAACCTCCTTTAAAATAGTTTGATATAATAACTCATTGATGAGTAAAAAAAGTTATACTGATTGTTTATTCCAATCTTCTTGAGTCTTGATTTCTGTCAAACGTTTGACATATTTAGTAACTTGGCTATGGAAAATCATTGTAAAATAGCGTTTAGATCGTGATATTTGTATAAAAGAAACAGTAAAAAATTTGTTACTAACCATGTCTTAGATTTACACAAATCGTCGCCTCGCAACGAGCAATGAGCAATTCAGAAATTACCATAGATATTTCAATTACAGTATTCAATAATTCCCCTACTGGAGAAGGAAGGTTAAACTTTTTGTCGGTTACGAGCAACGCACTGAATAAAATGAGACTTACTTCATATTATATTAGAAGTGTTATTCTGACTTAGAAATGTATATTTGCGTATTAGCATCTCACAAGAAATGCATGGTGGCAAAATTGTATTAACATGGATATTCATGTTTGATAGTGAGTAGGTTTCGAGCACACAAACTTGATATTCATGAAATACTGGTGCATTCTTCAAACTACAGTTAGAAACCCCAGGTTATCCGCTTACTGAATTGGTATAAGAGTCATTTCTTACAATAACTGTGACTTACACTTCTTGATGTCTTATTTTAATATTAGGAGGTGTCTAGTCTGGCCGTGTATGTATAGATTAGCTGTTGAACAATAGAATATTTGACTACTAGCAAAATATACCTAAATTAATACTTATTTTTAAGATATTACAGAAATTATTTATTTAGTGATATGTCCAAGTTATATGCTTTACAAGGTGTTTATTTAGTTCGAGATCCCAGTGTTGCCAAACCTACTTCATGTTAGTATAGCATACATTTTGAGAATATTTTGAGGAATTTGGCGTTTAGATACTGTCAATCCTGGGGCGTTTTTCAGGCATCAAGGTTTTTATGGTCAAAGTCTGACGGCTTGTTGTTATAAATGTTTACAGCATATTGTCAGTTTGAGTAAGTGAATAATGAACTTTTTATTATAACTGATGTCTAAAAAAGGCCATTGAAGCTGGCTGCCGCATAGGTACCTTCTTAACCGACATATTTCTTGCATCAATCCTTAAACGTCAGCTATGCTAAATGAAGTAGACGTGGCGACTCTGAAACTACCTTGTCACGCAAAACGGTAATTGCATTGAATTGGCTTTCTAGCAGGCATTCAATTTTCCTGTTGCTTATCTCTTTTTCAAAATATTGATAAATGTAATAAATAAAACCTGTCAAATAGTCTATCTAAATGTTCTGCAGTCGTTGCATCGTAACCTACAGTTTAGTTGGAACATAAAATAAGTCTGAATCTTTGCTTATATTTTAATCTAACGTTGCAGAGTTGTTCGATATGTTGTGAATGGGACAAACTTGAAAACAAAGCAGAATAAAAATGTTGTAAGTATATATACTAGTTTTTTTTATTTGTTTACAGAAAGAAAGCCGATGTGGAGAAATCTACGAATGGGGATAGTGTAGACGACGAAATAAGGAAGAAAAAGAAAAGTAAGAAGCACAAGAAACACAAACGAGTTGTAGAAGAAATCGTTCACAAGATATGTAAAAAGAAAAAGAAAGCCAAGAAAGAAAAACACAAGAGCCCCAGACAAGAAAGTGAGACTTCTTTATCAGACATAGAGGAGCTGATAAAGAAGTCGGGACGCCAGCGCCAAACAGTGGAAGTCAAACGAACATCCGCCGTAGCGCCCAAAGCTAAAAATGGCGACACGCCAAGCAAGGGTTATAAAAGAACTGTCTTTACTAGGACAGTTGAAAAACACGAAACTTTGGAGATTATCTCCTCTAACTCAGAGACTGAAAACTACCAAGAAGACTGCGCGAGTCCTGAGCTGACACTAATAGAAGATGATTTAAACCTAGAGGACCTCATGAAACAAAAAGAACTGCTTCAAGCACGCCTCTACGCCTACAACTCTGAAAAGAGCGATGATGAAACAAAGGATGGAAAATGTAATGAAGTTATATGTATTAACGATGATACTAGGTCACCAGTTCTGAAGAAACGCAAAAAAGATAAGGAACACGAGCATAAACGGGGGAGTAAACATAAACTAAGCAAAGACCGCTCTACGGAAAGGGATAAGCATAAAACTAAGAGGCAAGAAGAAGACCTGCGGGAGATAATTAATAGGGAAAGTAGAAAAGAAATGGAACGTCGGTTAGAAGAAAGAGAGAATAGAGACAAAAAAGAAAAGGAGCGTCGTAAGGTTGAAGAAAAAGACCGGGAAAGGAGACGGGAACGTGACAGAGAAATCAGAGAGCGAGAAAGGGAACGTGACAGAGAAAAAGAACGCCGATCATTAGAAACGAGGAAAAGAGGCGGAGAAAGAGAGCTCTTGAGGATTACTCGGAGATCGCGTGAGCGGTCGCCTCTGCCGGCGCGGCGTGATCACCGGCGCCAGAGCGGGGACCGCGACCATAGGTCCCGCGACCGTCAAGTGGACAAGCGAGACAAATTCCCGCGCTCTGATTTCCGCGCTTCAAAGGTAAAGAGAGGAAAACCAATTATAACTCTGGAAGCTGAACATTCAATTTGGCCACAGTGCAATTCTGATATAACTAAACTAATAAATCATTGGCTTAAGGAAAGATGCATCGATTTTGTTATTGCATCAACATATCATAGTAGTCCATGACAATTTAAGGCAAATGTGTATTTTTGTTTTTTCAGAATACTGTGAATGAGGTAACACAGATAGTGCCAAGCTCAAGCGATGAAGAACTCAATATTTCCATTAATACTGATGATGATGAAGAAACTGAGGAGCAGATCATTGAAAGGCGGCGGAAGCAAAGAGAGCAGCTTATGAAGGTAAATAAATCGATATTAGTATCTCTTCATTGTTCGCTGCAATAGGGTAGTACACCACCAATCAATTGACATACTTTTATGAGCGGTAAACACTCGATTCCTTCCTCCGTAGATTTTGCATGGTTAATAGAAAACCGACGTCACCTTTTTGCGAACTGCAATGACTGACTATTAATTGATTTAAAAACAATCTAGTTTTTCAATTAAATAGAAGTTGTCGCATTTTTAGACCTAAAAAAAGTTTTTATTCGAGACATTGTGCCTTGGAATTCTTGGTTAATGGTGTTTACTACCCTATCTTAGGTAAACGGTCGTTGGAAACTAGTAACACTGTTCAGCGGTCACGAGACAAGACCTATGTCCAGTATTTCTAGCTTTCTACTAAATAATAAATTATTATTTACAAAATGTAACAACTATTAATTCTTACAGCCAATAACTTACAATTTGTGTAATTACACAAATGTGTACACAGAATGCTAGCACCATCTTAGCATAGCTAAGAAGCTATGCTAAGATGGTGCTAGCATTCTGTGTACTGTACTCTTGTACAGTGTGGGAGTGTGCATAAAGAGTTGTAATATTAAGTGTGTGAATATATAGAGTTTTCTTTTTCTATTTAATTCTATTTAGATTTATTAGTCAGTTCATCACCTACAGAAGTTATTCATAATAATAATCTCCTCCTGCTGTACTGTAACGGTTTAGGGATCCCCCTGTTATCTTTCTTAATACTACTTATTCACATCTCTATCCATCATTAATCCGGTCTTAATTAGAAAATGCGGTGCCAGTGTGAAGGCCCTATTGTAAGTATGCTGACTGTAGAAAAGGAATACAGCGTAAGTTTTTGAAAAGTACGCATCACCGTTGTTCGGAGAGTCGAGTATGGGTATCCTATAGTGACTTCTTAATAAAATTACATCTTGTAGAAACATATTTTATGCAATCATATACATAAATTGTAGAGATTTGTCGAGTATGACTTTAACCGACTAACCGATTAGTTGTTTGTACAGAGGCCGACTAATCGGCCGTCTAGTCGGCTAAGCCGATCATAGTTTCGGGGGTATTCGGCAATTTCCGTAATGCATTTACAGCTACAACATCTACAAGAAAATGTTTTGTTTACTTCGCACTGTTTCTTTTTAGGTTTTATTTAATGTTCACATCCAATATACTTTTTATTGAGAAATACAGACAAAGTAAAAAGCTGGTTAGTCGGCTCTCTTTGCCGAATAGTCGCCGACTAGTAGAAACGTTTCTAAATTTTGCTAAGTAGTCGTATTATTCACCGTAGAGTTGTCTGTCGCCATACGTATTCGACGACGACTCCAATCATTCAGTAAGATAATCTTTTTGCTTTACTAGTTAGATAGAACATTTCAAATTGTTGCGTAACACAGCCAGTTAAATAACTGTACTTTTCTCTAATAGTTTTGTATTCATTAATAGCAGATGTATTTAATAAAAATAAATATTCTTATAATATAAATATCTATATTATAGCTTATACCCCCGACATCGTCTGTGTGGAAGTCTGAAAACAGCACAAAATTAGCTAAAATAGCTGTCAACTTGTACAAACAAATTGTGCCCGTGACACGTGAATACACAATTTTGTTTGGTGTGTACCAACGATAAGAGCATAACTAAGTACGCTCTAAGTGTCGTGGTGTCCCAGTGGTTAAGGCGCCCGCCTCTCATGCATGAGGTTGTGGGATCGAAACCGCGCAAGTACCAATGTGAATTTTTCAATTCATAATATGTACTTTCTAAAGTTTATCTTGGACATCACTGGCATCGGTGAAGGAAAACATCGTAAGGAAACCTGGACTTACTGTTCCACTTAAACCATGTCCAGATGCCCTTGAGGCGGTTTAGAAACTCTCGACACTAGGGTGTGTAGGGTCGTAAGACCTTACTGCCCACTCGATAAAGAAAGAAAGTACGCGTCCAATTTTCGTGATAAGTAATCGTGATAGTGAATTTTTTTCTCCTAATGCCATCTAATTACATAGTCATATCAGCTGGAATCTTTCGTAAATATTCCCATGCCGCGGTAGCCCACGTAAGCTTTAGAAAAACTAACCACAAAGTCTGGCACATGAAAGTTGAATCGATCGATTCAATACCTGGCCTTTGATAAAGAACTTCAAATACTGGTAAGTTTCCTATACGGTATTTTGACAGTTTTAGCTTTTCGTACCCCAAGACGGAACCCTTGTTCGATCACTTTTTGTTCATTATTCATAGGGAATTTTCTCCGAAACGTATAAAACATCAAAAATAATAGTCAAAATAACATAGCGTTTCCAATTTCAAATATCTTAAAAAAAAAAAGAAATTCGAAACTTTAGTCTGTAGCGTGTCAAAAGAAAACTGGGCACCAAACTGCGTTGCATAGTATTAAGACGATATTAAGTTTGTGGTAATATTCTTTAAAATTTTGTTTTTTATTTTGTTTTTCGTTTTAAAGCGACTCTGCAGAGAGACTGCCCGAACTAACGTTGTCTCCTCCAAAGTGCTGTCGCCACACCCAGATGCAAACCTAGAGGCAACCTGCGATATTGAGCCCAGTTGTGCTACAATAACAATAAAAGATGCGATCAGTAAAGATAGCCTGACTGAAACCAACGACAAGAAGACCGTTGATGAAACTATGTTGGATGAGCGTTCCAGCGAATTAATCCGGAACATCCAAAATGAACTCGTATGTTTGTGTGGATAGTTTTATCAAGTTGTACTTAGTTCCTAGTACAATTTTTTTCAGTGACTATTCGTACAAATTAGGCTTGCAACTCTGGATCGCACCTAAACTAGTTTGCTTTACCAGTTGCAAAATTTTGAGACTTATATTAGTGCTTAACACAACAAGAAATTCTTCCTAATAGTGCTAGTTTCCTCTAGTAGATCTATATTACTTAATAAGTTGTATTTTATATCACAAAATCAATATCTGTACCAAATCGACTTAAACTTTACCAACTCTCTTCGCTCCCTTACCAACATGAACAAAGACATATTAAACTACTCGATTGTAGTCCCATCCTTTTTTCCATTTTTGTCGTAAGTTCATAACCAATACATATAATTTGGAGAATAACGGTGTTTATAGACCACTAATTTCGTTATGAAAGGCAAAGTGCGGGTTCCACACAATTACATATACGGTTTTTTCTGCAAATACATAGCATAGGCATAATTGGCTAGTTGACACCATAAACAAATAATTCCAAGACATAAATTCTTTAAAGAAACACTGTATTTTAGCTCTAAAAACCCGATTAATTTTCAATTTATGGTCGTTTAAAATTAATTTTAATAGTTAGACAATTGAGTTTCTAATTTAGTGACGTCACTGTACTATATTGCCATACAAAATCTATGAAGAATCGCGTTTTGAGAGGTCACAAAAAGTACGTAAATTGATGGTGGTGTCAACTAGCCTATTATCTGTCTGGACAGGGACGCATTGTAACAGGGATATCTCAGAAATGTGATGAAGATGATACAAATACGGCGTAATATTTCCTTAAAAAAAATATTTAATTTTGTGTTTTTTTCTTTTTATAGCGGCTCGGCAGCGAAAAAGCTCCCACTAAACACGATGACACCCAATGTTGTGTACCCCCACCAGACGCAAGACATGAGGCTAAAAGCAGCAAAATAGGTTCCGATACGCCAGAGGTCCGAGTCTGCAGTAAAGATACTGTAGAAACCAAAGACAAGAAGTCGAGCAAAGATTCAAAGTCGGTACGGATCCCATCTGAACAGAAGTCTGATCTCAAGCTCGAGAAATCTATCAAAAGTGGAGAATGGGACATGTTTGCTGATCAGGACAACTTTGACGTTGACGTGAGTATTAGAAATTTTAACAAGGTGTAGAGATAAACTACTAAACATGGCGCGCCCTTCCTTATTACTTTTCCAATGCGTGTAGTCAAATCCATATGAAAGAGTTTACGTAGTTGTAAGTATTCGTCTTCAGTAGCAGGCCGGTGGATTAGTTGGTCAACTAATCATAACTAGCAAGACCGCGCAAGATAACGCACATGTTATTTTCATAGAGTATGTCAGTGCAGCGCCATACTAATAATAATGAGTAATCAATGACGCCGATAGTCGAGCAACAAATCGCTGATTTGTTTTGAGAGTCTTCTCAGTACGCACACACGCGTTGTGAGTCTTGTAAATACTTTAACTATTTCTTATGTCGTGTTTCTTATGGTAAGGAGAAGGTTCTTAGGAAAAAAGAATGGCTATACGAAGCTTGATTACAACAGTATTCATATGTCACCTTACAGAACCGGAAATTGCTAATTTTCTTCTTTTTACCTTTCATTTTTTTAAAAACGTTGTACCACACTAGGAATTTCCCCTGTATCGTGGGTACAAACATACACAAACAGCCAGACCCGGAACTACTATCTGTAGGCCATACAAATATTTGTTCCGTGCGGAAATCAAACCCGCGGTACACAGCGTAGCAGCCAATCGCTCAGCCACTGCGTCAACCGTGCTATCGTTAACTTGATCCGTCGGCGTCACTGTACCTCTGGGGAGACCCCAGAGGTGCAGTGACGCCGACCTAATATAACATTACCAAAACACTAATTTCAACATATTTAGGAAAAACTAAAGTATTTCATGAACAGTCACAAGCTGGTGTGTTAATTGATTATATTTTTTGGTACAGACGCCGACAGCTGGGAAGCCGAAGAGTAAGAATGCTACAGAAAACCCTTCGCTGACTGACAACTGGGACGACGCAGAAGGATATTACAGGTACGGGACAGGAAGTCATTCAATGCAAATCTCCTCTCAGACTGACAACACTGATGTGCATGTGACTTTTCGCTTGTATGTCGGATTAGAGGATCTTTCTTTCTTTATCGTGTGGGCAGTAAGGTCTTACGCCTCAAGGGCCTCTGACATGGTTTGAGTGGAACAGTAAGTCCAGGTTTCCTCAAGATGTTTTCCTTCATCGATGCCAGTAATGTCCAAGATAAACTTTTGAGAGTTTAGAGGATGAGACAGACTGATTATTTTTTATAAGTAGTATAACATAATGCCCGTTTTTACTAATAATATGCAACTCTTCAATGTAATGTCTAAATATCAAAGAGTTATCTATCACAAAATAACATTTAAAGGCAATTCACTATTGAATAATAAACATACCTCGCTAGCAAGATTATTTTGAAAATAAAGAGTAGTAGTACTGCCTCGTTGGTCTAGTGGTCGCAAAACGCGACTGCTGAGCATGAGGTCTTGAGTTCGATTCCCAGGTCGGGCAAAGTGTTATTGGGTTTTTCTCAGACTCCAAGGCTGCTAGCCTTGGGAGTCTGGATTCATCCCCGGTTGATAGCAATAGGCTCGCCCCCTATTACTTAACTGGCGAAAAGTGGGTGTACTAATGAGTACACCTTGTAGCTTTCTGGAGTTGCAGTGGTTAGGAATACAGTGGTAGGCTCTTCTCTAATAATTATTATTAAAAATAAAACTGTAAATTAGTGTAATTTCCGACAGATTAAGAATGAAATTAGGTAACGATCGTTCATAAAAGTTGGTAGAATTGGTCCCCTTCTAGGGAGGAATAACCACTTGAATTCAAGTAGGCCGTTGGCATATTTGCCATATAATTTAATACTGATCCCGTTTTTACAGAGTGCGTATCGGCGAGATGTTGGACAACCGATACACAGTGTATGGGTACACCGGGCAGGGAGTCTTCTCGAACGTGGTGCGCGCCAGAGACCACGCGCGCGCCAGCTGCGACGTGGCCGTCAAGATCATCAGGAACAATGAGATCATGTGAGTACCAGGCCAGGCGAACCTCAACCCACGCAGCATCATCTGAGACTCGAGAGAAAGAATGAGTTTTATAGTAGGTATAAAGTGTTATGGTAGCTGAATACTGGGCCAAACAAAAAATTTAACAAAATTTATATGTATCCATATTTGCCATCGATACGCCAAAAAGAAGATGGTAGGTATAAACTTACAATAAAATCCATTCTCTCATTATATTTCTTGCATTCACGAGCGCGCGTTACGGGACTGTCATTGTTTTGAGATGGGTAAGATATAACGCGCGTTCAAGAAATGTAACAATTATAAACATTTAAGGTTCTTTTGCGCTTGGTGCCGGACTGCTGCGGCGCTGAAGCTGTCCGGATGTCGCACGGACAGTTGCTTTTCTACAAACAGTTGACGCGTGGCGTTTGTATGAAACGTTTGAATAAAGCCAACAGTCCGTGTACAGTACGTACGATCTGCACTGCTTCGGTTCTGCAGCAGTCCGGCAACAAACACATAAATTGAAAGATTTATGTGTATTATTATAATATTTTTGTTCCTTTCTTACAAAATCACGAATAACTTTGGTGTCTCTCGACACTCTTGTTGACGATTGAAGACCTTTTATGATCCCGCGTGAAATGATGATAGACGTGATGTTGTAGAATTGGTCAAATCTTGCACCTGGTTGTGTTGATTAAGAATCAGTCGACCATAGGTTGACTGTTAATCATTAAAGTTCATTTCACTGAGGCACACCGAACAGCAGCATAGGTATACCTAACAGAAAATAACTTAAATTTCTCCTTCCGCAGGCACAAAACAGGTCTACGCGAGTTAGAGATCCTTAAACGGCTGAACGACGCAGATCCCGAAGACAAGTTCCACTGCCTCCGTCTATTCCGCCACTTCTTCCACAAGAGACACTTGTGTATGGTGATGGAACCTCTCTCCATGAACCTAAGAGAGGTCCTCAAAAAGTACGGCAAGAACAGTGGAATTCATATCAAGGCTGTCCGAAGCTACACGCAGCAGATGCTCTTAGCTTTGAAACTGTTGAAGAAGACTGGGATTTTGCATGCCGGTAAGAAAATGCACACTTTTTATGATAATATATTCAATTTACTTTCGTATCCACCATCTAGGTGTTCGTTAGTAAACGTTGCGTTCACTCGGCGCTGATGCCGCGTCAATGTGGCATTAGTTTTGGTCTAATAATGGTGCCGATTCCCTTGTTCACAAAGTAAACTAAAATAAGTGGCATCTTTTACTACCACGCAGCGAAAGAATAGGAGGGTGATACCTTAAAACTAAGTTACGAGTTGTCAAATTAGTTTTGCCTTGAATTTTCCGTGTTTTTAATCAATGTGTTCTGACATGTCAACTGTAACTGTATGGAAGTTTCAGAACAACTAAAATTGACAGGTCTTATTTACGTCCGCCTCTTGTCAGTCGGTTTTGTATAACTAAGGGCTAATTTTTCAATCGTCATAATATCTCTTAACGGAGGTTTAAATATGGCGGTTTGACAGCGTTTGTCTGTCATATTTATACATTGGGAAAAATAAAAGTTTCGGAAAATCAGCTCTAAATCACTAATGAATCTCCATCTCCCTTTCCAGACATAAAGCCTGACAACATTCTTGTAAATGAAAACAAACTGATGCTGAAACTCTGCGATTTCGGAGCAGCGGGTCACGTGTCAGATAATGAGATCACACCATACCTCGTGTCACGGTTCTACAGGTCGCCTGAAATCATTCTTGGAGTCACTTACGACCACGGCATAGACATGTGGTCTACTGCATGCACCGTATACGAATTGTCCACAGGAAAAATCATGTTCAGCGGAAAATCTAATAATGAAATGTTAAAATATTTTATGGATCTAAAAGGAAAGTTTCCCAACAAGATTATCAAGAAAGGATTCTTTAAGGAGCAACATTTTGACTCCAATTGCAACTTTATGTACCATGAACTGGATAAGATTACTGAAAGGGTGAGTTTGTGGTTTATTTAATTATCTGTATTGACGTATTTGGGATGTATAAAGATACATGACATACCCGTTAATTACGCGTAGGTACGGCCCATCAAACTAAGCAATATTGCAAATTAGAATTTACTGTTTATGGTAGTGCGCACTGCGCTATGTAATTCGTGTTAAATAAATTTGCTTAGCTGTGAATTTAACAGTACAGGATTCATAGACGATTTAAAGTTTAGTTAGTTTACATCACAAACTGATATTTGTAAAAAATCGTTATTAAAGTTCAATCATTGACTTTGATATGTCCATATCCAGAAGATTCCTAGGTATTAGGTAGTCCAGAACTAATCGCAATGATCGGCTACTTTATGGATAAATGGATGATTATTATAATCTTTCGTTATATAATAAATTAAGACTTTTATTATGTATTACTTTACTTACATATGATTATTTTATGTGTGGCAAACGTGGCCCATAGAAGAATCTATGGGCCACGTTTGCCTTATAATAAAATGTAAACAGTAGAGGGCCAATACTAATCATTGTCTTTGTCGTTTTACAGGAGAAAGTTGTTGTAATTTCAAGTATAAAGCCAACACGAGACCTGCAGGCTGAGCTCGCGCCCCCACACCACCGGCTGGCTGCTCCCGAAGCTAAGAAGATAACACAGCTGAAGGATCTTCTCGAACGTATGCTCATGCTGGACCCCGCCAAGAGGGCCTCGGTCAATCATTGCTTGGCACACCCTTTTATACAAGATAAAATCTAACGGTACCCGAGATCTACCTCGGGTGACTGGGGCAGGTCTGATAAATATAAATACGAATAACACGCGTAGAATAACAATGATTCTACGCAAATAGAATGCAAATGCATTAGTAAAAATAATCAGAAAACGAGTGTGAAGCATTGCACGTGCGTTTTAATTTCTGTGAACGTGTAATGTATAATTATGATCCAACTTGACAAGTGTTCAGGCGAGATTTTGTAAGAACAGGATAATGCATGAATATGAAATAGAATAGATATGTTTTATCTATTTTATTCCATTCTGCTCGTAAATAAGTAAAGGAGAAAAATGAGGAGTGTGTGATGCAGGTTGTATTCGGTGGTATTCGTTAAGTTTCCATAAACGATATAATATTGATTCAATTTCATAAATGTATTAGAGATGTTTTCAGTGTTCTAACCAGAAAATTCCATTTAGAATAATAGATTAGCCCAATAGCTGTTAGAAAGAACATGATATCATATTTGAAAATGGGCTTTTTTAATGTTACATAAATTTTGGTCGTTTTAAATTTCCATAAACGATTTAATATTGATCCAATTTCATAAATGTTCTAAATGTTGTAACCAGGAAATTCCAATGAGAATAATAGTTTAGTTCAATAACTGTCATAGAACGAAACATGTTATAAAATACTTGGGAATTGCTTTTACTGTTTGCAATTTATTCAGTCGCTCTAAGTTCCCGTAAACGATACAATAATAATTCAATTTCTTAAATGTATTATCGGTGTTTTTGATGTTGTTACCATGAAATTCAAATGGGAATAACAGCTTAGTCCAGTAACTGTTAGATCGAACATTATATAAAATATTTGGGAATTGCACTTTTACAGTTACATTAAATTCGATCCTTTTTAGGTGTCTATAAACGATATAATATTGATCTAATCTCATAAATGTTTTAGCGATGTTTTAAATGTTGATACCAGGAAATTTTAACGAGAATAATAGAAGATTTGTGCATATACGGGTATAAAACTTGATATAAATACTTGATAAATGCACTTTTGCACAGTTGCAATTAATTCGGTAATTTTAAATATTGATCCAGTTTCTTAAATATATTATCGATGTTTTAAATGTTGTAACCAGGAATTTCCAATGAAAATAAGATATTAGTGTTATCAATATTACTGTTAAAGAACAAACATGTCATAGAAAATACTTGATTTCATTTTTACAGTTGCACCAAAGTATGAGAAGTTGGAATATCTCAAAACATTTCCACAGATAGTTGCAATGATTGTTGAATTACACTACATGATAAGTACTTAATCTGTTAACTTTTATCCAATACGGACGTTGTACTTGCTGAATAAGCGATATATTACTTAATTATATTCAATGTTGTATTTTTAATGTGAAATTCAACCCAAACCTTTACTTCCGATGCGTCACTATATACCTCGTATCAAATCTTCCTATTTAGGTGCTAGGTGGTACCACTGAAGATTGTGGTTTTATTTTGATATTATTCTACTACTCAATATACCTACTCTAATACATTTCTATTTCTACAGTTATTATGAAAACAGTAGTCAATTTACCCTTTACTTAGTAACGCCACCTAGCGATAGTATTATACATCCCAACTAGTTGTTTTTGTAAATAATTATACCCATGATATACCTAGTATAATTATATGTTATTTCTTATTACACGGTACAGTGCCGAGTAATTCTATCGTTCGGGAAATAAATGGAAGCATCTGAAGTGTTGCAAGCAAGCGATTGTTGTACTCTTGTACAAGTAGCGAGTACCTACTTACTTCTTCTGTTCTACTACTCTGCTACAAGTTTGTTGGATTTACATGATTTTAGCATGTTGAGAATAAATTATTAGGTAACATTTTTGTTATTTTATTTCTCCTTTTATCTTTAACACTAATGTGGCAAAAAAAGATTGTTAACTTTGTGCAATTGAAGTGTGGTTGAAGTAAATAAATACTTACTAATATTATAACTGTGAAACTGTGTTTGTTTGTCCTGCTTATATCTTATATAGACGGTTTCCTTCACGACGTCGTGAAGGAAACCGTCTTGCGGTGGAAATCCATATTGACTTCCTCTATCGTGGGGGTGACGGAGGGGCATGCCGGTCTCTTACCGGCTATAACCACCGCATTATTGTTCCACCTCTGCCTATGACCGGGCAGTGCAGGATTCACATGAGCATTCACTGCTCCCTGGCCGTATCCTACTCGCATATTCTATCTCATATCCAGGCATAATACGCTGCATTTATAGCATTTTACAGCCGTATGAGCCCATTGTCCTGTACGCGGCGAATGCGTGGTCGCCGGTCACGATCAAAGGCGGGGTGCAAGACTCGAACGCCGTCTAAAGGGGCTTCGCAAAAGACTGCCGTGCCTTTCGCACGGTCTCTAAATGCAGCGCTGATGATAACTGGGAGTCTCCCTCTTGACCTCCGAATCCGGGACACGGCCTCGCTTTAAGAGGCCAAGAAGTTGTCATTCCTGCGCTGGATTAGCGTAAATAAGTATGTTGAGTAGGTAACTTCTTTTTTAAAAGATTTTATTCAACTAGGTATTTAAGTGAAGGTGGGCTTTTGCAAGTTAAAATTGACCCACTTCCCGGTATCCGATTGAGCTGAAATTTTACATACTGATCCCAATGACAATGCATGTTTATGATAAGTTGCATGATGCTGGCCTGCTGCCAGGGTTGGCTCTAGACAAGTGAACTCCTCAACGGTTAACAGTAGGGACATGAAATTTTACATACCAGTCCAGTCTCAATGACAATGCATGTTTATGATAAGCATGCCGTGATGCTGCTACCAGGATTGACTCCAGACGAGGGAACTCGTCAACGGTTAACAATAGGGACATGAAATTTTACATACTAGTCCAATCTCAATGACAATGCATGTTTATGATAAGTATGCCGTGATGCTGCTGCCAAGATTGGCTCCAGACGAGGGAACTCCTCAGCGGTTAACAGTACTGACATGAAATTTTACATACTAGTCCATCCGTAAAACTGTTCGGCAGCCATTTTGGATTTTAATTTTGACCTCATTTTCGGCATCAGCACACTCGAAAACCATGGACACGACACCCATGGAGCATACTTAGTAAAATTTTGCGGCCGCCTTCTTGGATTTTCTTTTTGACCTCATTTTCGTTATCAGCACCCCCGAAAACCATGGACACGACACCCATGACGCATCCTTTGTAAAACAGTTCGGCCGCTAGTGTCTTGTGTCTTGCGCGGAAATGTCTTTCGCGCATGTGTACCAGATCCCACTCGTTCTACTCTAGAAGAACACAAGTCACACACAACTGATTATCAACTATAGCTGAACCGCTAAATTAAGTCCTCATTTGCGGGGGGGTTCTATCCCGCGCCCCTGTACTCCGCAAACGAGGACTTAATTGAGCGGTTTAGCTATAGTTAAGATAGTCTGGTGACTTGTTCATGTTCCTCGGCTTCTAGAGTAAAACGAGTGAAGTCGTGTTCACAGTATCTGAATATTTCAAGAACATTTTCTCAAGAATGTTTAAACTAGGTATGTATACTAAAAGGTGAAAGATTATTAAAAG
Organism: Hoplodrina ambigua; assembly: GCA_949774945.1. Classification (NCBI taxonomy): domain Eukaryota; kingdom Metazoa; phylum Arthropoda; class Insecta; order Lepidoptera; family Noctuidae; genus Hoplodrina; species Hoplodrina ambigua. The sequence goes on from OX458963.1 coordinate 7,382,609, forward strand.
GCAAAGCTGGTCTCTGCCTGCTATGATGATGAAGTGTTATGAATTAACAACGTTCAAAAGCCACGATATAATTCTCTAACACATTACCGGTTTTTTTTAATGATCATAACGATGCGATGTCATTACAAAATAGCGAGGCAGTTCAACTTCCAGGCATCTTCTGCCCTGCTGTAGAGATCATGGTAAGCCCCCTGCTGGGGGCTTGTTTATCTGTTAAAATCTGTTGGCAACACTGCATAGACAACTGACACTAATCTATTAATCATAATGACATTGACAGATATGACAGAACAAAAAAAAATGTAATGTTGATTATTTTGATTATGTGAAATAGATTATGTTATAATTTTATTAAATAGAACTAAATGGTATTCATGACATAAAACATTTAAATCCTACGGTGATAATTTATCAAGAAAGTGCACTAGCTTTTGCATAAATTATTCTAAATTTATAGGTTAAGTATGTAATATTTTGACTCCAGAAGACATAAATAGCAACCAGTAGAGGAATTATCTTTTCGTCATAATTAATTGTTTTTTTATTTTTTAATTAAATTTGTCTTAATGAAGTACCTAGTTTCCTTTACCTAGGTATTTCAAAATTATGCTCTGTTTGGAATTAATGTATTGTCTTAATTTTAGAGTACATATGTCATCATTAGAACATGTTTCCCGAGTCCGTCGGCTATATAAGCTTATATTTCGAGTGCACCGCGCTCTCCCGCCAGAACTTCGGATCATGGGCGATAACTATGCAAGAGACGAATTCAAAAGACATAAGAAATGCAACCCTGAGGAAGCTAAAATATTTCTCAACGAATGGACGGTTTGCATTATTAATTCAAATTTTAATTTACTGGATCCATACAAACAGATGACATTTTCTTTTGCCAATATCTCTACTTAAATAGAGTATAGTTTGAGTCCTCAGATTTCTTATTCAGGATCTTCCTACATCAGACACTTTTCCCTGTGCTTAAGAGCTAGAAGCTTATTGCCATAATAGCAACTTTACTACTAAGGGCAAGTGTGAGGAAATAGCACAGGTGCTGCAAGTAATGTTGTGAAAAATAAATTTCAATTCATTCATTACTTTCAGCTATGGCATCCACCAAATAATGAGCCATCTGCATTATAAAAGTCCCAAAAGGATTCACATAGTATTTTTCTAAATTTATTTCAGGACTATGCAATAACACTAGCCAAGCAGATGAAACCTTTACAACAAGTGAAAAAGAAGAAAGTTGGTGAATACTTAAACCCGCAGCTGTTGGATCACATGACAGATGAACAGATAGTCCAGCTGTATGAACTACACAAAGCTGCTACGGAAGCCAAGGATGAGGATATTGTAGAAAAGTCTGGTGATAAGAAATGATTGTTATAATATCTTATTTGACCATCTGTAATGCGCTTACTGTATGTTGAGCTAAATTTCAAATAGATTGGCTAGGTCCTTCTATCTTGAGAGCCGTCAAGAAGCCGCTCGGAATAGACCCCTGCTATTTTTTGTGCCCTTCACTTGGAGGATTCGCCCGTTATGTAATGTTACAGAGTTGAGCATTAAAATAAAATAAACTTACATCAGTAAGGCAAGAGAACCGAGAATTACCTACAGTACACAATTTGATGATACATACACACAGGCGAATGCTCCAGGTGAGGGAGGACCTTACCCACCTTATACATTTCCTTGGCAATAAACAATAAGGACCTAACGTCACTTCTCATGAAGATGTAAAATAAATCGCCTTTGTCAAAACCGAAATTATTAATAATTTTTAGCAAATCAATAATTTTATATGTCCTATTTCAAATTTGGCTCAACTCATGTTTAGAGGAAAAAAGTAAAATTCTTTATAGTTTGCTGTATTTTCTGTGATTGTTAATCTGATGTAAATAGTATTATTATATAGCATAGAATTTGTATTGTTCCTAAGTAGAAAATAAGTAGGAACAAGATAGAATAGAAAAAATATTTAAAAATAAAATCTTGTTATTTATCCTGTAGTTTTAGAACTAGTATATAGGAAAAACTAGATCCTTCTGCCCCTATGTATGTGAGGTAATTTTTATCTACATTACTTTGCCATGACATGAGGGCTAATAGAGATGAAGGCCAACTCACAAATGAAGTCTTCTTCTTCTCGTGTCGAATGACTCAAATTTTGTCCGACCAATATTGAGCAACTTGTACAGCTCTGTCATTGACCTCATTAAGGTCTTGGATGGTGCTGGTGGCAGTGCACGACGTATAATGAAATGAAGTATAATATATGAATATTTTGACCAGTCGTCACTTCAGTTACGCGAGTGCAAACGCACCGCATTTTACTCTTTATCTAGTGCTCAAAATAAACTGACGATAGGAATATTGATCAAAGCATTCACGTTTCACACGACTCTCATATAGTGATCTTTAATTTATGTTAGATCAAGTTAGATGGCAAATTATCTTAGTAACAAAATTGGTCATATAGTTACGTTAAATATCAGGGATCCGAAAGTTTTACTCATTTTTACCGCGTACGCAAGGTCAGTAAAAAAAAACATCAGAATAGGTTTCAAACCAATCATTTTTAATCGACAACCAAAATATATTTTGCTTGATAACAATGCTATTTATTATGACGCTAGAAATTTATGTGATTAAATTATGCTAATGTAAGTACCGACTCGGTGGATTTATAATTCTATTATTTACAACTAAACATAAAAAGATTATTAAAAAAAATAATATTTTGAGTCGAGCGAGATCGTTGCAGTAATATTTGTGTCCATTAAAAGCACGCCTTTAGTCAGACAAAGCCGTAGACTGGAAATAGTGGCCTAAGTAGGTACATAAGTTCTTATATAATTTATACATATAATAAGGGATTTCATCAAATCCCGAGGGATTGGATCAAATCACGGAGGACGTTAAAATAACAACACAATTTTATCATTTCCCTAAGCAAATCTGGTGATTTGACAAATCCCATTAAAGGAATCTAGTGATTACACACTCCTACTACTGGGCCTCAGGCAGGCCTCCTTTTTAAGAGATCAGGCCGGTTTGATATGTTGTAATTCTCGAAAGACACTTTCCCTGTCCTGTTTTACAATGGAAAGACCACTCACCAGAAGTATCCCACCATAAATAAAAAAATCAGACAACTCAAAAGTCTCTGAGGTTACTTAAATTACCATGTTATTATTTTTCTTGAATAAAAGATACTTTCATATTCTAATGTTGCAATCAGTCCTTGTATACATTTAAACCAAGATTCCCAAAGATCCCAAGGCCCAAGATTTCTGACATAGATGTTCCCGGCACTAGCCCTCAAAAATAGGTAAAGACAACCTCAATTTCCAGACGATAGCACGTACTGACCACAGCTAAACACATTGTGTTTTATCTCTATTTATCTAAAAGTCGGCGTCGAAAATACAATAATAATAATTTTAAAATATGTTGACATAGGAGAAAAATTGTTAAGTATAATTATTTAGAACACAAAGTTTTTAAAAACTAGAGTAACAATTAAATGCACTGAGTATTTATTGTTGAGAAAAACTCACATTTATGACGATATATTGTAGCTTAGATATATAATAGTTATCTATTACATCTAGAGTACAGTAAATTATTAGTAACAGCCTATTGAGAAAATACAAAGAAAATATAGTTTAATATACCTAGTTGTGACACATTACATTGTTCCATCAAAATATACATTAATCAGGATCAAAATACACGGTAGAATACATTGTGATACAAACGTATCATGGATTTAAAATCCATGTTAAATCTCGTGTCAAAATGACCCTTTCATAGTGAATATCGAACATTATAATAAAATATATAATTTTACACGAAGTAACTACCTTGTAGAACTCTCACGACACGTAAATTACTAACAAAATTCTTTTTTTGCCGAAATCTTATCACAACCGTGTAGTGAGCTAGTTATTATTATTTGATATGTTATAAATGGGCATGTTCTATGCACCTATCGACTGCTGGTTGTAGTGAAGTACAAACTAAGAGGTATTTGGCATAATTGCCACAACTCTGGTTATTAAAATACATCCAAAATTATTTTATTACTTTGATGATAAAGTAATAAAACAAAATGTACACTAGGTACACTTATTAATCATTCAGTCCTACTTTTCTGAGCTCTGACCCCTTTGCAAACTTTAACCTTACCATAAGTAGAAAAATACCACAAACACTTTTCGTCTTGCATCAGCACATGAATACATTTTTCAGCCACTGTAAACAAAATTATATAATGTTAGTTACAATATCTATGAAAGGAATATGAAAAAAATATTGTGTTCGATCTAATTAACTGCCCAGTTACTCTTGAATAGTTTTACCATCTATTTTGTTGTTAGAATATTAACTTATTTCTGCTGACAAACGTCTTCTCTGCTGGACATAGGACCCCTTCAATCATACCTACAAAAAGTAACGCAATTTCCACCGAATTCTGTGGTGGTCTAAGTAACTGAGCTGCTGCATAACTATTAATTTTCTACGTATATTATACACTCAATGGCGCAGAATGTGGCCCAAACGTCAACTACCCTAAGACTTGCTTGAGGCAACTTCAATTGGTGTTATTATTTAGAAAAATACCATGCTACCATGGTGTGTTATTTGCCATTTTTTTAATGTATGCAATTATTTGATTTAGTAAAGTTATTATTTCTTTTTGTCAGTTGATAAATTTGAATTAGAGGCAATCTTCTAATATTCACGAAACAAAAACATGTGTTTCGTGTATCATTTTGGCTATAAACGCTATAATGCGCTTGGGCCTAATTTCGTGCCGCTGATCCTAAAAAAGTTATAAAACACTTTTAAACTGCCTCACCTCTGTTAGATTCATTTGAACACCTTCCGTTCGAAGACTGTTGCTTTTGTGGAAGATTTCTGAAAATATATAAAAGTCCGCATTTGTTTGATGAATAGTAAAATGTAGGCTTATTCATTCATACTGCTTGGCCGTTAACATTGAAGCTGCTATTTTTGTTAACAGTGTTTCTGTTGTTCCAAGCGTTTAAATTACTCACCAAAAGCCCGGTGCAGGTGCATTACAGCTGAAACGAAGTCGCCGAACCTGAGCATGCCATCCTTTCTCATATATCTCAAGACAAGGAGGTTCATTACTTTCTCTGGGACTATAAAGCCGACGTCACGTAGGGCGTCACGGAACCTCTCGGCTCTGAGGACTCCCATCTTTTCTCTGGCATGCGTCCGGAACACCAGCTGCCAGTGTTTTAAACTGCACATCAGGTCTTTGAAGTCTGATAACGAAATGCGGCCTGTGCCTTTTTTCTGTCGTATTTTGTTAAGGAATAGTACAATTTTTCAGTTTTAATACAGTTGTTTAGATCTCAATTTTTTTTTTTGAGTGTTTTTTTTTCTTTAGTTGACTACGTGAACTCATGTAGTCAACCTACATGAGTTCTTCATTGCAAGACCATAATAAAGAACATTTTATAGAACCAACAAGTAGAACTATAGCAAGCATAGCATAAAGTTTTGTTACTTTTGTTTCCAGTAAAGAGGACAAAGGCTACACTACCCTACACCTACACTAGTGAAGCCAAAGATGACTTGGTGCTTGTATCAGCATTATTCTGCCTGCTAATAAGACCATACTGCGTTTACCAATAAGTCAACAGATCTCTTCCTAAAGCAACATCTTGCCTCCCAATAAGCAGTTCACCTAGTGTTCGCCCATCCCTTCAAATAAGTAGTCCGTATTTTGTAGTGGGTATTAAAAGGCCAATAAATGTTGGCAGGTGTATCAGCCCACATCGCTGTGGTCAAACTGGGTAGTTGACACAGCTAATCAATTGACATACTTTTTATGGGCTGTCAAAACGAGATTCCCTCATAGAATATGTATGGCAATATCGAATTGTGACGTCACTTCTTTGCCAACTCAATTGACTTACTATTTACTGATTTCAAAGCCACAAAATATCTATTTTTTTGTTTCTGCTGAAATAAAGTATTAATATTTTAAAGTTGTGACTTAAAATAATGTTTTATGGTGTCAACTCCCAAATTAAAGCAATAATCAATTGAAAAGGATACATCTAAGGACAAAACAATTTGTCTACACGTGTCTATTGACGCGCAGCTCTTGATGTAGTCATTTGGAAGGCACGCGTCGAGTAATTCTTGCAGTTCAAATGGGTCTATTGTCTTATGTTCGTCAGCTAGTTGTAGGAACACTGCTTCATACTGTGCGAAGCTGTTGACTTCGACTACTGGAGGTGCCTTTACTAATGCTGTCTTCGTCATCTTCGGTGGATTATCTAGAACTTTCATCTTGATCGGTTTGTTGGAGAATATTCTTAACGTAAAGCTGGCTTCGTCGCGTGGCTCGAACGTTGTTGGCATTATTATGAAGGAGCTCGCTTCCAGCGGAGATCTGGAAATTTAAAGCAGTTTATTTTAACGAATAGGTCAATCATATTTTATTATGCTGCCTGTAAGAATACAGGATATGTTCACTGGACAATCTAAGTGCAGCTCTAAATAAAAAATCTGCCCATTACACTTAAACAATATTATTTATCAGTGAATAGATTAAAATTCTTTAAATATTGCTCTACTGGATATGACATAACAAAAATGTATCATATAAAAGGATTTATATTAGAGCTAGTCTTTCTTCTTTCTGAAAATAAATATTACTTATTATAGCAGTCAAAATATTCGTAAAAGAACTAAGAAAAGTTGGATCTGTGACCAATATATTTATTTCCGTAACCAGAAGGTCCTCAGGTATAAAAAAAAATTATATCATGTAAAAAAAGCAGGACTCTTTCGGAGACATTTAATGTCTTATTACGCCCCGTATAACAGTGGTTTTTACCTTTTAGTATTAAGAGACCATTATTGTCAAAATTTTTGTCTTGCCCTATAATCTGTCTGTAATATTTACTCTCTATAGGTACAACAAACAAGTTCATTTTGGTACCAAGAGTATTGTGTTCTGGCCACTAAGACGCGACGTTATTTAATGATGTCACGGACCGCTTCTGGTACTTTTAGGGACCACGGTTATGAACCTGATGCTTTTAGAGAATTAAAAAAAATAGAACTAGGACGTACCTGTGGGTGACTTGCCGACTATTCGTGTACTGTGAGTTTATGGTACTCTTCACTTTTCTAAAGAACAGGGATTTCGCAGTCTCGGTTAGTGGCGAAGGTATTTTATAAATGCTGAAGCCGATGACTTTCGGTTCCATAATGCAATGCTGGTTTAGAGATATGATTACGGTGTCTGGTTCAGTCAACACTATTTGAATTTGAGGGTTCGTGTGGAAGAAGTCTGTAAAGAAAGAATGAATTAAAGTTTAAATTTTACTGTAGAAGTATTCAGGGCCCGATCTAGGTATTTTACCGCTCCGGGCAAAATAATATTCGCCGCCCTTTATAGTAACACCATAATAAGTCATGAAGCTTTCTATTCCAAAGATGAAATTATAATATATTTATATTGTTTTAATTATATGTGTATAATATTAAAATACGTTAGTCTACTACGGTTTCTGAACAAGTTTCGCGCACCGCCCGGCACTCTGGTTTTTTCAGCCCCTCATTTTTGCCGTCCTGGGCATTTGCCCGGCCGGCCCCCCCTTAGATGGGGCCCTGGAAAGGGGCCTGGAAGGGCCCTGGAAGTATAAGTCTTTCATAAGCAAGCATAATGGAATTTTTATAATAGATATCTGTAATATCGTATTGACTGTCCCACTGGGCTCGTGGTTGCAAGCGCGACTGGTGAGCGTGTGGTTCGATTCTCAGGTCGGGCTAAGTGTTATATTGGGTTCAGTGCCAGGTTCATTCCAATAAAGTACTTCGGTTGTTCTAAATGAAATAGATTAAGACATATTGGTACTTCAATGATAAGTTTCTATATGGTGGTAGTAGATATATGGGTTTACATTTTATACACATGGTTCCATTTTACAGAGGTCCATGTGTAATTGGATATTTTTGTTGGTTTATTTTTATCCAAGCTTTAAAGTGTGTAAAAAGACACAAAAAATTACTTTTTGTTCTGGACTTTACCTTGAACCTTCTGGTTATGGAGAACTTGAAGGCATTTTTTAAAACGTTTTTTAATGAAAAAAGTTATAAAAACCCCCACTGCCCCTATGCTGTTGGATGCATCCATAAGCAAAACGTTTTGCGTGCGTTACATTGCGCAAGAAGGAACCAAAAGTTTTTTTTTTAAACAAGCTTTTTTTTGTGCTGTTGCAATACTGAGTATTCGACATTGTAGTGTCATCAGAACTAAAGGTGTTTCCAAAATTTCAGCTCATTTGGATACCAACAGATGGGCTCAAAATGGTTTGCAAATTTTGAAAGGACAACAGACTTACTTTCACGACCAGTGCAAGATAAATAAAAGCTTGTAAAAATAAAAGTAGTAGTTCCCAGCAACAATTACTTCGTTTGATGTGTAGTTAACAAATTATGTGATGTGTCTTCTTGCACTCCTTATGAGCATGGATAATATTATCAATGATGACCATCTGGACTGAACATAATGACCATAGAGTGATGCAAACCATCGGCGTAGCCAAGTTTTGATTTTGGGTGGGGCAATACTGAGAAATACATATAAACTTTTACATACTATAATGTATTCAAATGTACTGAACTATGGTATAATTTCTGTATTGTAAAACATGTTTTAAGAGCGTATACATTTTCTTGTTTTTCTTTCTGCATGAAACTACCTTTTGAAAACAGCAACTAATCACTCATGAGCCAGTCAGGGTGGGCCAAGCGCCCCACTAAGCCTCACTGTGGCTACGTCCATGATGCAAACGTGTTATCACACCCTTTATATAGGCTTTGCTGTTATAAAGCTTTGCTCAAAAGTACTTACGCACGTAATTCCGGCATCCACCAGCGGAGACACCTCTCTTCCACCCCGCTTGGTGCATCTTCATCTGCCATTTCAGCTTATCAGCTAAGAAAGGTTCTGCTCGACAGGTTTCCGAATCCAAGTGAACTACTTCTATGCGAGTGAAAATGCGTTGGAACTCGGTGAAAAGCATCCAGATGCCTTTGGGCGTTGAGATGAAACGGTCGCGTTCTTGTTGTGGGATTGTGTGCCAGCTGTGGAGAATTGTAAGTTGAATTTAGTTTTGCAATACAAGACTTTTTAAGGAGTGCATTATGACGGTAACATTAAACGGTATTACACATAAGTACAGTGGTGTACTTATGTGCTACCGTTTGTAAGGTTCTGTACTCGAAGGGTGCTTACAGGACACTATTACTAAACATCCGCTGTACTTCCGTCTGTCAGCGGGCTGTATCTTATAAACCGTAATGAATTTCTATTGCTGCTATACCAAAAAATAATAAAAAAATAAAAGTTAAAAATGAAAGTTACCAAAATAAAAAAGACCTGTTTTTTTGCGTTTTTGGGTCGATCCTGGTACGGAATCCTACGTATGCAAATCACGCTTGACCATATTTATTTCTGTGGTCACTTTGGTGTGCAGCAGTTCCTATTATGCTACTGCATCTACTACCAACTAACTTTTAGTAAATACTAGCGAATCGCCCTGGCTTCGCACGGTTTTCAACTAATTTTCTTTCTTATGAAAGAAAATTAGTTGAAAATTAGTTGAACCTTGTACGGAAAATAACGAATACAATAAAAAAAAAAGCCAAATCGGTCCACCCGTTCTCGAGTTTTGCGCTTAGTAACACAATTAGCGATTAATTTTTATTTATATAGAAGATAGTATAAAAATGAAATTGTGATAACTAAATAAACTTACGATTCAGGATTTAGTACGATGTAGGGTACAGGAACTTCTCCAATGCCGAGCGGTCGACGCAAACGAACGACGTGAACTGGACCTTTTGTGCTTTCCACCTGGAATGTTGAGAAGGAAACAAATTAGACAACAGGTAAGAACGTAAAGGGCAACAGAAGGAACAGGGTGGTTTTTTAGTTTGTAAAAGTCTGACAGTCCCTTCCGCCCCACCCAGGGCGGAAGGAAACATTCGATGATTTTCACCTCAAAAAAAAAAATATATTGTGTCTGTTTTAAACGCCACTGGTATTGGGGAAGGAAAAGCATAGTGTGGAAAACTGGTTTTATAAAATCAATGTTACTCTGAAATCGCTAATCCATTTTAACAATTTTTTTCTCCTATTACATGCAATAAGACAAAATTATAGGCTTATAATTTTATTATACGTATTTTTTTTATTCTATGCATTAAGAACCGTCTGTCATTAGGTTCTGATTCCGAGCTAAACCTAAGAGGAAGCCATTTTGCTTCGCCAGTAGAATGTACTTATCTCAGATTAGATGCAGAGGTTTAGCACCAGATTTTAGTTAAAATGCCAAAATGCAATTAGTAGCCAAAAATATTATAATATAAGGAGGTTGGTTTACCTGTTCCACATTCAACACAACGTAATTCATTTCTGTTTGAAGCTCCGGGATTTTGTCTTCAGGTGCCTGGAAATTTAATTTAATACATAAATATTTAATTTTTGTAGTAGCCATTATGAATGAAGTACCATTGTAACCATATATAACAGGGGTTCTCTAATATATTTATGACGTGTTCCCTTTCTAAATATATAAAAGAAAAAGAAATCTGCGCTATAAAAGTATCCGCGCTCCCCTGCCCAGATTATATCATTTTATGTTACTATGAAAGATTAAACTTTTAAATGTTAGTATGAATTGCCGTAGGTGCAGCGTAAACGCTTGTAATCTGTGATAACCACAATGTTGGTTCTCTTTGCTGGCGCCTCCTAGTTTAAAATCTTTTGGTATTTAAGATATCTTTCTTATTGCAACCCATTAGATAGCTTTATGTCAGTTTATGTCAGCAAACTCAAATGTGCATATTAATTATGGTTATAATACAAGTGATTGAATTGACTGTGTGTAACACAATTGAAACACTACACAAAGTTGCAAGTGTCATAGGGTACATTTAACCTTTTGACCGGCACTGTCATCTATAGATGACAAACCAAAATGTGCCCAGCATTCCACAGTCTTGACTACATGACAGACTTTAAATACGTAAATAAAGTTACTAAATCAACATTTTTATTTATTTTCTTTGCTTATCGTTACTTGAATCATACATACATACATACATAAACTCACGCCTTTTTCCCATGGGGGTAGGCAGAAACTATAGAACGCCACCTGCTACGATCCTTACATACTCCTTTCACCTCATCTACGTTCATACATCTCGTCATACAAGCACGCCGGTTACGAGTACTCCGCACCTGACCTTTCTGAAGGACCTCACTAATAAGGTCAGTGTAGGTCTTCCTAGGGCGACCCCTCCCGGCGTTGCCACTCACCTCTGCCATATAAATACCTTTTGTCAATCGTCTTTCACTCATCCTCTCAACATGAGCGAACCATCTAAGCATACACTTTTCTATCTTTGTCACTACATCTTCTTTTAATCCGCAACGGTCCCGTATAACCTCATTCCTCACTCTATCGTTCAATGTTACACCACACATACTCCGCAAGGAACGCATTTCCACAGCATTCTCATTTATATAAGTTGATGTTCTTTATCTATGTTTCATCTATAAACATAAGATGGCAATTAGTTTTTGCCGTCTACCAATTATAAAGTTTCAAATTCGTAGCTTGGTGCAGAGGGCATAATATATTTAGGTTTTTTTAGGTGTGACGGTCAAAAGATTAAGAGCTTCATAGCCAGAATATGTGCACGAACAAATTGCATAATAGCATTCGCATTTGCACTCAATACGCCTGCTAAGGAAGTAATTGATTACCTTTGCTGTGGTTTTAATAGATGTGATTGGCTAAGTTCTTTCATATATTTACTTCTTTGGTGATAAAACTTACAGCAGCCACATGATGTGCAGTGACAAGGCTTGTGTTCTTTAGCAAGTTCCTTAGGGTTTCGGCATCTGCCAGTTCTGCCATCTGCAGCGACTCGGTAATGCCTCCTGTGAGGTCTGCAAGCCCATCAAGCAAGCTCCCATACTTAAGAGCTTCGTAGGACCCGTGCAGTCTGAAAAATAAGAAATGCATACTTAATAATAAATATTTGATAATGTGTAGTGCCTGTTTAAAACACATTCATTTCTTTTTCGTAGCTCATTTATGCTTAATTTCAGGTTTATTTGTGCAAAAAATTAAGTCAGAGTTAGTTGCTATCATGAGGTTAAATTAGAGCAAACACCAAAATTGCTGCCATCATACACAAACTTGCAAAATCATGAATATTGGGGTGAATATTTTTTTTCAGCCTGTCCTTGAGTAAAGTATACACATATTTACAATTAATTAAATTAAAATTGAGTACATTACATATGTTTTGATTAAAAGTAATGACAATTGAAGTAATTTTTTAAAAACTTGACTTGCTCTGTTGTAGATATGGAACCCTTCATGTGTGAATACGACTCGCACTTGACTAGTTTTTTACCCTCCCATAGTGTTAGAATAATGATGATTGATTAATCAATATTCAGGTGCTTTTAATCAGTGATGTAACTTTTACTGCTACTGCATGATATTTTTTAAATGGTAGGAATTTAATTGATTGAAGCAAATTATAAATGGTCATTAGCAAATTGGCATTCCACTATTCTTTTCTAATAAAACAGGTTCTAGTAGATACCGGTTATTGTTGGCTAGTGTTAAAATTTACGGTACTTAATTTATTTATTTACCATATCATACCTACCTATCTGGAGAAAGCTCGTTACCTAAGCCAGGCAATTTAGAAAAAAAATCTTGCTAAGACTAGGGCCTTATAAAGGCTATTAGTTTTCTATGCATCAATAGGTAACCAAATTAGTTAGTAAGCCTACCTTTTATTTAACGTTCACTTGTGAAAGGTTTTACTTTTACTGCCCATTTACACTCTCGCGCGAGCGGCGAGACGAGCCGTGAGACGCGAGTGTAAATGCGGGTTGCAGACCAAGAGCTAAGCTAAGTTAGTTTAGCTTAGCTCGCATAGCTGACGCAGTTTTCAATACTTGTGTGCAGACCGCAAACTATGCGAACTAAGCCAGTAAGTATTGAAAACTGTGTCAACTATGCGAGCTAAGCTAAACTAACTTAGCTTAGCTCTTGGTCTGCAACCCGCATAATCGGCGCGCTCGTGGCTCGTCTCGCAGGCTCGTCTCGCGACTCGCGCGCTCGCATCAGAAGCGGTTTTTTGGGCACGAGTCAAAGGGCTCGCGAGCAAGCGCGCGTGTTGTTTACACTTGCGTTCGGTCTTTATTCGGTTACAAACGTTTTGCCGTGCCGGATGCGTTGTATGAATTGTATTTTTTTAAATGCAATGGATTGGTCTCGAGAACATACATTACGATTCATAGAACTATTTGAAAAGAGCGGAAAATATCATAAATATATCGATTTTTTACGGTTTGTATATGTAAATTAGTTGAGTAGTAGTAGGAGCTTAGTAATGAAAGAGTTGATTCCGCTAATATTTCGACGTCCTTCATTGTCGATAGTTCGAAAACAACTGAATGCGTCGCGAGAGTGTGAACATCAGTTCACGAGCGAACGATCTGTAGGCGAGATACGACACGAGCAGCGAGGCGCGAGTGTAAACGAGGCATAACAGATAAAGAAAATCTCCAGCGTGTGAGTGCGACTATGTTCGTGTCCGTCCATTGTCCGTGCTTCTTAATATTGATCAAATCATTTATTTTATTCCTTTACATTAATCATCCACGTGCCACCAATAATCCATAAAAACATATTTGAAATTTGAATTTCGAATTTCCGATGGTAGAATAATTTGGTAAATTGACACTTCGATTGACAGAACAAATATTATCAAAATAACACGTCAAAACCATTATGGCGCGTAATTTCGTCTAGAAGCTTGAGCAAAATCCATCTCTCATCCCTAGACTCGAGCGATTATATTTTACGACCCCGCCCCGCTGTAGAGGTCGCTGAGAATAAAGGGTCAGTTATTTATAGATATTATGAAGGTGTTGATGACGATTATTTTTCCTGTAGATGTACAAAACTTGAGTGTTTGAATGTCTCGCTCGCATGGTAGCGCAAGTGTCGGATCATTCGGTTCATTTCAAAATGGTTGAGCTAAATGGTGCTGTTTTATTATATTACACCGTACACTTCTTTTACCGTGCATGTCTTGTCAAATTGTACAGTAGATTCGACATGAATTCTGTAGCATTAGGTTGACGCCGTGGCTGAGCGATTGCTCGCTGAGTTGCAAGTCGCGGTTTTGATTCCGAAAATTCGAAATAAATATTTGAATGGCCAGGTTGCGGTACCGGGTCTGCTTGTACTTATATTGTAATGGAACACTTCTTTCAATATATTATGAAATCAATTCAAACTCACTTTGCGTAAGCCTTTTCTAGTAGTGCTGGCCACATCTGTTCTGTGTGGTTGCTCTGGAGGAAAGCCAGCTTGCCATTCACAGTTGGCAAGCGGTCGTCCACAAGCACCTCTAGCCATTGTCCACACCACCACAGCCGAAACCTGCGAATACAAATGATTTTGATCGTGAAGGGAGAAAGTAAAGGTGCTATATTTTTTTAAACTTATGAGTAGGTACTATAGCTAACAGGTCCTCTCGTCAAAGAATGTGTTGGAATAATTTAGGGGTGAGAATGCACTCAAGTATGTAGATTTTACCATAATGTAAAGTTACTATGGTCTTCCGAAGCGACTTCTAAAGTTATCATGAGAAATATATTACTAAACGTTATGGTACCTGAACACGCCAGCATAAGCTTCGTCAACCCTTTGATCTGCAGGAACAACTCGATAGAATAGACCCTTTGTGAGGTACAGGACGCCGAGGCAGGACACCATCCATTTATCCCCTGCAACCAAAAATAACACAACAAATCATAGTAAAAACTTGTTACAAATTTTATTATTTGCCGGATAAGTAGAAGTACTGACCTTTTCGTTGTAATGAAACAACAAAAAAAGTCGCACAGCAAACCAATCGCGTGGTGAAAAAAAAACGGATAATTCGTAATCCTATTTACAATTTGCATTAAGCGACCGATGTTCCTGCTGACCTAATAGATGCACAAATACCGTTTGCTAAATCGCAATTTAGATTGTATAGCCATTCAAAGCATGCACCGCCGCCGACACAAGTAGGCCGTGAGAATGAACAACGGTGTTTGTTATATAATTATGCACTTCCCGATTTCATTACTAACTGTCCTCCCCCAAAGTGGCGCGTATTTGAAATACAATGATTTATGTACCTAATTAGCTTCTAAGTAGATAGTTATTGTCATCGCAACAAAAGGATCCCAGTTCACCTACACATAGGTAGAAAATAAACCAGGTGTTCTTTTGTATATTATTGGTAATAACCCATCATTATCGAACATGTGGTGTTTAACTGCCAGGCCAGCTGGCTTCGCAGTTAAGCACTACATTATGTCTAGGTAAGTACGCAGAGGTCAGGTTTTAACACGTTCAACCGCACTTAAGTAGTTTATGATTTATATTTGGAGTTCTGAGAAAAACTTTGTTGAAGTATAGCAGAATAGGAACCTGACGTCAGCCGCAAGGGCTGACAACCGCTTGTCAGCCCTTTATTGGATAAGTTCTAATATCCGATATCGATGGGAGTTCAATTTGAGTTGTAAGTCCTGGGGAGTTCAAAATTCCTATAGTACCTATTATTGACCATACATATTTCAGAATCGACTTTAAATAGGAGGCTATGCTAATAGATGATCGGTTAGAACTCCTAGTTTAAGAACCTATAACACCATTATATATTTTATTGTAAAGCTTTTTTTTCTGTTATGCCCCAATTAGAGAATCAAAACGAACTTTCAAGACACTCCATGGTATTATACAATTTCAGGATGAGATATTTAACATATTGCATAGATTTAGGTATATAGGTAGATATGTATTCAGTGTCCGCGCTTCTCTCAATCATTGATATAGAAGAGCCCCCAACTCTAAAGGAAGTCGAAAGACACCATCAATTACCTACATAATGTAAAGGCGGTTAGTATTGATAAACTGCAGCACAAAGTTCACTGTACCTAAACATCGCATGGCAAATAGTTCTCCCAATTTTTTATAGTTACTGGAAACAAAGTGTTTCTAGTAGTATAAAGACCTTGGACAAATTCCATCTTAAATGCGAACAAGAAACACGAACATCCTAAAGCGAGTCAAAATATTTGCCATAGACCAGGGGTTCCCAAACTTATTTTGTCTACTGTCCACTTTGAGAATAATTTATTTTCTAGCGCCCCCATGTTTCACCTTCTTATGAACCACCTAGTAGATTAAAATACAAATCGCTCCCAAAGGCTCTTCACAACGCCCCGATTTTTTTCTGTGTCTCTTACCGCCCGTCTTCTGGCCTGCAGCGCCCACAAGGGGGCATTATCGCCCACTTTGGAAAAGGTTGCCATAGACGCTTACCTAATGAGACGTCAACTTAGTATCTCGAGAATGCACAAAGAGAGACTAGCTAAGCGTATTGTCTATTGTAACGTCGTCCAGGAAGGAAAACGTGGAGGTCAATTAGTTCCGTTACAGGGATGTTCAGAGAAGACAATAACTACATGAAAAGATGGGAGCTTAAAAGCCGTTGGCGAGAAGCAGGCACAAAATCAGCCCGAATAGAGATGTCATGTGCGTCGGTAGGTGAATGCCGTTGCAGAAAGAAGCAGGTCTAAATTAGACAAATAAATTATGACCTCAAAACTATTTTTAACCCCTGACGCAAAAACGATGCGGTGTTATAAGTTTGACGTGTCTGAGGGTGTGTCTGTCTGTGGCATCGTATCTCTTGAACTGATGAACCGATTTTGATTTTGTTTCTTAATTTTTTTTTATCAGTCTTTAGTGTCGCTGCATATCCAATTTGCTCTCGAAGTTTCTCAGCCAATAGAATTGGATATGCTGGTTACATAGAGCGCAATGAAAGAGAAGCATTATGTGAGCTTCCAGTTGCTGTTACTGTAGGGGAAATCATCAAGTTCTGTTTGAAATCATAACCATTGCTGTAAAGCATTAGGTATTTGAGCAGATAGAAAAATAAAAACCATGAAATCGAGTTCAAAAAGAAAAATGCAATGAGTGCATATTTTGCTGGTTTGTACCGACAGATTTCATCTCGCGCTACCATTCAGAGCGCGGGATGAAATCTGTCTGCCGGTTCTAGCGAGTGCCCAGCGATCGGCGGCCGCCGCCGCCGCCGGGCATATTAAGTGTAGGCAAGGGGACAACATTAAATAGTATCGATAACTGGATAATATCGAATTTGAATATGTGTACATATTTTTGCAATAATAATGCCACGGATCGGTTCGTTTCTGGTTTTTTCAATCGACTTTATAAAGGAGTAGGTTCTCAATTCGGTGGTACGTTTTTTTGTATTTTTGTCACGTGTTTACTCCGCTAATTAAAAATTTATTTGGATGATTATTTTTTTGTTTAAAAGAGTATACTTCGGAATTGGTCCCATAGAAGTATTGACATGATCTGATGATGAACTTCGGAGTTTAGAACGGAACTCCTCATAGAATCACAGCAGAACTGTCGTATCAAGTACAATTGCTTTGTTTTACGTGTAGTCGATGACTGATTGTTTGTGGTTATGTATCGATCATCTGAGCCTTATCTGAATATAAGGGTGAGGGGGAAGAAGGAGTTTTTTCTTAATTAGAGGTAACAACGCCATCTAGATCTACTAAAGAGACTGGTGTTCCATGATATAGAAATACAAAAGACAGTTAACTGTCCTCAAAAAGAAAATAATAAAAAAAACGGGGTTCTTTAAAAAAAATAAGATGATTATCAATGCCATTCTAAGAAAAAAGATACATCTATGGACTATTTGACGTATTTTTGTGTTTTTAAGACGATTTTTGAATTTTCTATATAAATAAATAAATAAACCACTATGAGTGTTTTAAGTGTCGATAGTGCGAGTGCTCGTGGCTAAGCATTAATAGCCGCACGGGTCGATCCATCAGGTTAAGCTACGCTTGCCGGGGTTGATCTATGGATGGGTGACCATTATCACGGGTTCGATTCCTGTACGGAACAAATGTTTGTATGGCTTACAGATAGTTCTTCCGAGTTTGGTTGTATACGTATACAGCTTTATATGTTTGTAAACGCTTCCACAATCGAAGAAAAATCCTTAGCGTGGGGCACCGTATTTCTAAATTAAAATTAAAATAAATTAATCAGATGAATGAATACCAATATTTTACATAGAACGACTACCTATCTGACCTTCGAAACAGACCTCCTGATCTCCAGACACGTTAGTTGTGCTTCGGATATTATGCCTAAAATATTCTCCGAAGTATCGATAAGTTTTCCACGATATCTCGTTCCTATGAGTTGGTGTAATATCTAGTGTACCTACGTTGCGCACTGATCGATGCACATACGTCTACTATTCATGTACCTATGAGATTAATCAAACGTGGAGCAAATTCCATTTTCAGGACATCGCACAAAAAGTACAGCAGTAGCCGGCCATCACTGATGTATGTACACATGGTGATCCGGTCCATTAGAATGGTTTAGTTACATTGCTCTTTTGCACTGTCTGTAAAAACAGGGATTTTTCACGGCGTGGGTCTTTTTTTCATCCATAACTTTAGGCACAGTGAATTTTTAACTGTCTTGCAAATAATAGTCCAGGAAAATTAGGGTTTCACTTCGAAATGAGAGATAGTCAGAGGTCGCGGTCACCCTACGATAAGTAGGTTTTGAGAAAAGTTTTAGGGTGAAAAGTTTTTCAAAGTAAAGGTTTATACATATTTATAGCTCACTATCGCTCATTCCGAGATACTTGCTCTAATTTGACTAATTTTCCTGGACTATAAAGATTATTGGATCTATACAATTAATTAGCTGACAACTTGTAAGTAATGTCCTGAGCGTGAGGTAGGTGGAATATAAAATTATGCCGTACATACATACATACATAAAATCACGCCTTTTTCCCATGGGGGTAGGCAGAAACTACCTCATCTACGTTCCGTACATGCCGTACAATGAAAAGAAAATTAACGTTACATTAGGTAGTTAGGTTGGTCTACTTCCACTCGGAAAGTGTCCTCGTTCACCCGGTTGGCGATAACAATGGAGTTATTAATATAAAGGATCTTAAATCTGTTGTGTCCCTCTTCATATCTCAGACGGTATTATCGATCGAACGTTTAGAAAGCAAAGCTTAAAAATTATATACAAGTAGATGACCCCGTGAACTTTATATCACGATAACATTTTTTTTATGAAGCATCTCAGTATTAAGGCGACAAAACAATTAATTATTCAAATCGGTTGTGCCAATTTCGAGATTTTGCGAACGCACTACAACATATTTTTAATAATTCAATTATTAAATATAGATGAAAATTAAAAAGTTTACTTGATTCCTACTTAGTCTTGGACTATAAGTACTTATTCATAAAACAAAATTTATGTGAGTACGTAAGTATTGATGTAGTTCTACATGATTCAAATTAATTCTCTTTATGAAAGCTTTGAACGCATTACCGCTCAACCCCTGTCACTTAGGGTTGAACTTGAATTAGTATTTGTTATTAGGTAGAAAGGTAGGGTGAGGGAGAACGGACATTAGTGCATGAATCATGTTACTGAAAACTATAAATTTGATAATCAGGATAATTTTAAACTTCCTAAATCAATAAATACAACGCACCATCGCTCGTGTGGCTCGCTCTAAATTGATTGATTATTTTCGTTTGCATGTTGGATATCCAGACCCCCAAACATTACTTATATACTTACAGTGTGTGTAGTTCTTACACTTTCTTTTGACATAGGTTTATAAGGCCTGCTCTATCTGACTTTCATCATCATCATAATAACCTAATCGTAATATCAGGTCTAGAAAGACATTTTTTCGTACCATAAATTAGTATTATAATCATGATAATAACGCCATCAAACTTACCTCAATGACGCCTAAAGTGTTGTCATATCTTGTCATCATACAAGCGGATATTAATCGGATTAAGCCTCAACTTTTAAAATAAATTCCTTTGATTGTTACCTTTATATTTCTCTTATTTATTCTTATTGAATCGTATACAAAATAGTTTTGACTAATGTGTAACCGCAAAATGTATCTATCTGTTTGATGCTCACTTTTAAGTTTCCATTCTCTTTTTACACACGAAGACTTGTAATTGGCTTCCTGTCAACTATGGTCTCCTGTTTTACTTATTTTTTAAGCTAGTAAGTCTTTTATGCTTCATTAAATAAATAAATAATTGTAAACAGAACTTTTACAGGAATTCCGAAATTCACAAAACCGTTGCGACATAATGAGAGGGGTCGCACATCACAATATCGAACGAAGCAGACGTAGACGGTCTAACGAACCGCCTCTATTTATATTTAGGCAAATAGGTAGTCTGGGACCAAATTCAACGTTGGTTTTACCCGACTATGGAGGGTTTTATGATTAGCTGTAGGTACGTGTGTGCCAATAAATCTACCTAGTACCTAGTTATCTTTTACATTGTTTTTAGTATAATGAAGTATCGTCATGATATTACACTAGTTATTAAAAAATATATATTTTGAGCCTATTATTTTTTGTCACTGAAAAAAAAAAGGTTTTTTCTGTCCATTCTCAAATGTCTTGATTTATATAACTTAAGCTAAAGCAACTCTGGTTCTCAAGATACAGGCCTTAACTGCTGCCTAGTTTGGGGACCGCCGCGCCACCGTACCTACAGTAAATTACATATTTTATAAATATAATATAAAGTTACAAAACTAAAGTAGTTTAATAGCATAGGTATTACATTATTAACTACTTTTTAATATATAATAGGTACTTAGTCTGTTATTTAAATGGATCAACACGATCATTTTCCATTATTGTGTTCATAAGTATGTTCTTGTTGAGGCCATATTTATTTATGTACTTAAACTAGTCTGCCAATTCGGTAATAGGTATATAACAACTAGTTACTAGAAAAGATTATTTTACATAACAACGCGTGCAACATCAACCTTGCAAGCTCGCCCTGTTTACGTGAGAATAGATCTATTTAGCCAACAACCAAAGCCCTTATAACCCCCTTTACTTGATAATAATAACCTGTTTGTCGATACTTGATAGGCTGATTGTTACAGAAATTGGTGCTTTCTGCACGTTTGG
The DNA here is from genome assembly GCA_949774945.1 of Hoplodrina ambigua. Taxonomy (NCBI): domain Eukaryota; kingdom Metazoa; phylum Arthropoda; class Insecta; order Lepidoptera; family Noctuidae; genus Hoplodrina; species Hoplodrina ambigua. The sequence goes on from OX458963.1 coordinate 7,403,828, forward strand.
TGTATTTTAAAGACATTTATTTCTTGACTGTTACAGTCGCTCGCACGTACAATGGCGTACCCAATGCGTAGCGCGGGTCGCAATGGTTGGCCGCAGGTTCGATTCGTGCACGTGCACTCAATATTTGTGATACACTTGAGCCTTACCTTCTTAGGTAGGCAGACCGTATGTATACATACATATCCATGTATACCGTAGGATACATAGAACTTTCAGTAGAAATGTAAAAAGTTGAAGTTTTATCAAACAAAGGACGTAAAGGTGACTTCTTGTGCCTCTCCTCCCACATACCTCTCGTGTATTGATTGATCATAACAGATAAAGTTTCAATTCATAGGAAAATCTATTTTTAGAGAGTTTGCCTGGCCCGTACAAAGGAAAATATGTTTCTTTATTTTTCAAACATGGCCGCTGGTAACCATGGCTACCCCACCTCCCATAACTCCCCAACACTAGTGATGTGGAGTGAGGTAGGTGGGTGGATGTGAAAATCACGGGATATTTCATTTCTATAAAATAATTCCTCTGATAGACAGGATACGCAGACTCGTTAGCATGGGAGGTATTGATCGAGCGACCTGAACCTACTGTCTCGGCGCTGTCGAAGTAAATGTATACTTTATTTCCACCTTCCATAGTTGTGTGTTTTAATATACCACATGTGACCGTTCCTAAAATACTGGTAAAATTATCATTTATTCTAAATATATTAAAATTCGTGTTATGGGAAATGTTATAATAGGTCGGCTTCCCCTACGCATACTACTAGCCTATATGGTACTAGCAAACGCTTCTTCTCATACTGAGAATGCAAAAGCATTGATCACCATGCTTGCTTAAGACGCATTGCTTATTTAACAATGTTCAAGAATAAATGAGAAAATGCATATAAATTGAAAGAGTCGCATTGGTACTTGTCCGGTATCGAACTCACAACCTCATCCATAAGAGGCGGACGTCTTAACCAGGGCGCCATCACCACTAATAAATCGAGTACTATCTATTAAGATATTATTTATTGTTAGAAATCTTAGTTTCATTAGTAAAGGCTACATATAGCGCGGCGCCATACAACATTTTAATAGGTGCTAAACTTCATCCCTATTATGCGTAGGTGGTGTGCAAGGCAGTTCAAGATGACAAGTTGCCAATTTGCTCGCCCGCTCCGTAACCGAAATGTACCTTATCGTAATGGACTGTTTGTATGACGTTTGTAGGAATTACCGTCAAGTAGGTAATAAAGTATAATCATTCAGTTGGCCAAATAATGGTAGTACAAAATTATATGACGCTTTACTTTCTGTCTAATAAGACTATTGATGAAAACAGGCATTAAAATCCTTCGGCGGGAGAGGTAAGCATAACACTTATTGTATTTTCACTGGGTGAGATTTTCCTTAAATAGACTCATTATAACGTCGGGAGGGCTGGTTGGTGAAATGTCTTTGTCTGAACGCAGCTGTCGTACTCGCCAATTTTCCCATAAATGAGATGTCTGGTCAGAAACTGGTTTTGGCATAACAGTAGTAACCCCTTTAACGTGCAAAAATGCGTCTTTGTTATTTTGACCGTCTGCATCACAGCTGCCAGACGGCGTGCTTCATAATAAAAAAAAAACTTTAAAAATGCATGTTGCAATTTAAAAAGTGAGAAGAGAACAAAGAGTCAGTGTCTTTTTTTTATGCCATGAATTATCTTATGCAACCGTTACAATATTTGCGTCTTCCTAACAGCAAATAGAACGTACCTACCTCCTTATAACTCTGTTTAGGGAATATAGCGAGGAACTTGATAACTATCGAGTCGCCACACGAAAGTAACCACACAAACTTAGTCTAAGGAAGTTAGTCGTAGTAGAAAAACAAATACCACACTTTGATATTACAAGTTAGCGATACTATATGAAAATAAACATTATACATGTAGCAACAAACCTTGTAAAAATTTTAAAAATCCATCAAGCAGTCGTCGCAATTGTACAAAAGAAAGCCATACCTAAGATCACATAACAGTTTGCAACAGTAGTTCGAAGGACTTCGTATACAATTATTGTTGGCCATACTTTTGTGTGGCGGTGTGAGTGTACCAGCGTAAAGGGGGTTGCTGCGTAACGCTGACAGCTTCGCAACCTACACTTAGTAAAATGGGAATTTAAATCTGTCTGTCTGTCGGTAACCTCATCACGATACATACAAAACCTTACCGATCGTGATGTGTAGCAAAGAGGTAATTTGAGATAATGGATAAGGATATAGGCTTCTTTTTAATCCGCGACTTTGTCCGCGATAACTAACATCCAACGCGGACGAGGTCGCGTGCAAAAGGTAGTATTCAATATTATGTAGTGGTGGCGGCCGGGCGTTAAGGGTCATATTGAGTTATTTTGATGTGTGCAGCGGGCAAAGGTACGTCGGCGTTGCACACTGACATAGGATTGGCTGGCGGGCTGGGGGGGCCTGGGGTGGGGGGAGACTCGATATTGATTTATTTATTAGGGGCCTGAGCTATCTAAATATACCTATATAGACAGAGATGCTGTACCTAGATTCACCTGGCAGACGGTCTTGTTTTGTTGTGATTTGTGCCCTTTAATGTTTTTTTAGGTTAAATATTTTCGTTCTGATGGGAAAGGTTTTGAACATAGATAAAAAACAATTCCTCAATAAGTGAGTATACTGGATGAAATTTTTTAACCTCATCTGAAAGGTTAGTAGGTACTCAAAATATTGAAGCTAGCAAAAATTTACACAAAGGATAGCGCATATTTCGGTCTAGGACAAAATTAATTATTTTTTTTTAGATTAAATACCAAACATTTTTGGGTTTTTGTAAACAACAATTGTATGTAATGTAATATATGTACATCCCTTTCACGTGAATATTTTATGGTTTCCTTTCATTTAATTAATCATGTTTGTTAAATAGATTTGATACTTTTGAATTATAATTGACCCTTTCGTCTGATGCCATAAAAGTACGGGGTATTTTTTCGAATTATGGTCGGTCGAATTCCTAACAATGGCAAACAAAATTGCGAAAATCTTTGTTTGCAGATTTTTTTTTTATACAAAGAAATGTTTTCTTTATGTAATTTTTTTGTCTTCAGTATTTAGAGTATTTTCAGGTGAGGCTAAAAAACTTCCAGCCTGTATATTGAGCGTATAAAAGACACTTAACGGAGTCGAAAGCGAAAGCCGTGTGTTGGGTTATTTGGTTCCCTTCAAGATGGTTGAGCCAAGTGGTGCTTGTCCACGCGTAATGTTCGTGAACGAGCGCCGTCAGTTGGGATAGGTCATCTCTTAACTGTCATGGCTTACATCTTTATTAATATTTTTTATTGTTTTCACATAAACGTGTAACACAATTTGCGCAAAACATGAAAGTAGTTTGTTCCGAATCAGCTTCTGAATCGATTTCCGCTATTATTTATGCATGTTAATTTTTCAGAAAAATAATTCTATCATTTAAACCACCGCGACCTACAAGCTAATAAAATATTTAATTCAAGGAAATTTCTGCCTTATGTCAGAGTAATAGGGACTATTTAAATTCACTACCGTATTTATAATTCGCCTATACACACACTAGCAACTTTAAATGCATTTAACATTTGAAATATTTCACGTGTAAATAAAATAGTTATTTTTAAGGAAAATCAATCCTTATTTCAAAGCAGTACGATTCGAAAATCGATTTTGTAGTGAATTGGAGGTACGGCATAGTCGGGCAAAGGTGGCTCTTAAGGTTTTCTTTGAAAGAACGACGAATCAAGTCGTTTGTGATAGTATCAACTACGTAATTTATGAAATTTCTACAAGAAAGGAGTATGGTAACTGCGAGAGTAAAGTTTGAATCTTCATGTTACAAAAACATGTAACGTAAATGATAGCACAAATGATTGTGTAAAATAGAAAACTTCAGTGAAATAATATGTGGTCGCTTTACGACTCTTAAAGCTCGATCTATGTAAGTTATACCTACGATAGACTAATATGGTGATATCACGTGATTTGTATCCAAATATTTAAATATTCGGTTCTAGTGTGTAGTACATTACCGGCTAGCCAGTTGACAGCTGCGGGTGTGTGCGTACCTAGAGATAGACTAATAAGCTCAAACGTTTGACGTATCCATTTGAAATAAATTCTCTGACTTTGACTTTGAAAGTTACATGTTGTTCCCATCATTACAATTATTTTTTTATATTGGAAAACTTCAGCCCTTTTTTTTAAACGTTTTTTTCTAACTAAACTTTAAATTCCCCCACGAACGGCCCTTGTACTGTTGTATTGACCCATAAGCACAATAATTTACATTTGTGCACTGTATGGTACAAACAGTGGGTCTTTCAAATGAAAAAAATAGTGTTAATCGGTCAAGTAGTGACAGACGGACGGACGGACAGCGGAAGCTTAATAATGGTTCCAGTAAAAAACCTTCGGGTACGGATCCTTAAATAAGTGTTTTTATAAGAAAGATGTTTGCTATGATCAGTACAATCATAAATATCCATCACTAATTACCTACCTATACTGGGTTGTGGAGGTTAGTTATGCAGTCGCTCCATGTAATATACTGGTATTCAGCTGCATCCGGTAACACTGGAAGCCGACCCCAATTTAGTTAGGAAAAGGCTAGGCTCAGACAGATTGAATTACCGACCAATTACCCAGCGCCCGGTCGAAGGGGGGGCCAGCCGGGCAAATGCCCAAAGCGGCAAAATTAAGGGCGGTCGTACGTAGTCTAATATACTCTCATGAATTTTTGTATAGGTACTTGTGCAGAAGCCGTAGTAGACTAACGTATGTGAATGTTATACTTGACAAATAAAACAAAATCACATATTGATATCATATCCTCATGGCCTATATGGTGTTAAAGGGCGGCGAATATTACTTTTGCCCGGAGCGGCTAAATAGCTAGATCAGGCCCTGCTCGATTACCAATTACCAAGTCATTCAGCGTAAAATCTTCAATTTTAAAAGTAAGAAAATGTCTTGATATATTCTGGGAAATAAATTTTCTTCTTACTCTTAACAGATACGAAACTAAAAGGCCAATTCTTCTAATCTTCTTCTTCTTTATCGTGTGGGCAGTAAGGTATTACGACCCCACACACCCTAGTGTCAGAGTTTCTAAACCGCCTCTCTGATTTGAGCCCTTTGACATGGTTTGAGTGGAACAGTTAGTGGTGGTGTGGTGTATGGTTGTGGTGTTAGTTAAGTAGTGTTATTAATGTCTCATTTCAGCGACAATTAATGTTTGTTTAAAAAATTAGGAAAATTAAAAGCATTTTTGACAAATTTTAACTGGAATTTGGTCGTTTCTAAACTTTTGCTTTGCCTTGACGAATGGAGACAGTTAATAAATACATATCAACGAATACAACTGGCTTTGAGGCTATGTGTCGCTCAATTTGTACCTCTTTAGGTGGTGTTGTAGACATTTTATCAGAGTTATTTAAGAGCATTCCTGTCTTAAGGTCATGGCACATTATCTCAGCACCGCAACGGTACCGCTCTAAACCAGCAATTTACTTGTCATTCAAATTAGAGCATTAAATTGTGTGTAGTGTAATATACCTATTTCATAAAGTCAATATAAAAAAGCTGACAGCGGGCGGTCACCGCGCTTGCCGCTACCATACAACTCGCCTCGCAGCCCGCGTCCTGCCAGCGAGTGAACCGCGAGCTTACAGCGTGCTGCAAGCTTGGGGACGCGTGCTGGCCGCGAGGAGCAAGCTCGCAGCCCGCGCGCCGGCCACGAGCATGCGCCTCGCGGTCAGCGTGCTGAGCAGTTGCGGTGCTGGGATAATGTGCTATGACCTTTAAGCTGCAAGATCTTTGGATAGTACGAATGCAATCTTGCAAGTTGCACTAACATTTCCCAAATCAATGAGACTGTGTGTGTGTGCTTTTTTGATATAACGTCACCTAACATTACGCCTCGAAGTGTTAGGCAAAGGTGTGCCTATTAGTATACCTACATTTCGCCAATTATGTTTAAGTCTCATGTAATAGGGGGCAAGCCTATTTCTATCAACCCACTCCCGAGGCTGCTACTGAGAAATTCCTGATGGAAAAACCCAATAACACTTTGCTCGACCTGGGAATCGAACCCAAGACCTCATGCTCAGCAGTCGCGCTTTGTGAACACTAGACCAACGAGGCAGTCCTCTTTGAAAAGTTCTTATAATACTTACGCACACAAAGGTGTCTGTACTTTTTTTACTCCAATGATATTATAAAATTTCCTTTATTGTAAATTTTGTTCATTGAAGTGAAAAAACAATAAATCTGACCAGTTGATATCAATAATTGAAGATAATGGTGGATAGGAGGTACCTAATGATGTCTTTATAAAATAAACCAAGATTTTACAAAAACTGTTTATTGTGCAGCAGTCTTATAATGATACGTCCATTATGATCACATCAAATACATTGTCTTATGTATCAAAACCTGCCTACATAATTATACATAAGGTCTAATTACAACATCAAAATGTTATCTTATTTGTTATATATAATTAAAAATGATGTAAAATGACACTTAACGAAGCCAACAGCCTTACCCGGGAACTCTCCAGTTACGGAGATTTTAAAGGTTTAAATTTTGACTTTTTGGCACATTTTTACCTGCTTTTATTTAGCTTGCAATGTTCGTATGTAAGTATGTATGTATGTAAGTAAGTAAGTTGTGCTTTCATGAAAACCATTTTTCGCCCATTTGAGCCCATTCGATTGAGCTGAAATTTTGCATATACCTTTAGTTCTGATGACAATACAGTGTCCAATATTCAATATTGTAACAATTTTAAATTAAAGCTTGTTTTTTTTTTTAAATTATTTTTAAATTAACACATAACATAACATCACGCCTGTAATCCCCGCAAGGTTAGGCAGAAGTGTACCCAATAGTAGGTACATCCACATTTCGCCAGTTATGTTTTTTTTTTAGTCCCATGTAATAGGGGGCGAGCCTATTGCCATCAACCGGGCACAAATCCAGACTCCGAGGCTGCTACTGAGAAATTCCTGATGGAAAAACCCAATAACACTTTGCCCGACCTGGGAATCGAACCCAAGACCTCATGCACAGCAGTGGAGCTTGCGACCACTAGACCAACGAGGCAGTCAGTATTTTTAAATTATTTTATTAATGTTAGTTATAACTTAACTTGAAATATTTTCACGACTTTTGAAGATACTGTTACATGGACCCAAAAGTATAATGTTTAGCGTGCGTTGCACTACCATAAACATTGATTGTTCATACCAAAAATCAAAGTTAGGGCTGCCATCCCCTAAATTGGCATCGCCAGACAAAAACCCCGAACATTTGAGTGATTTTTTTTCCCCTAAAAACTATTTTTTTACAATAAAAATTTAATATTAAAGCTTAAGATATTTTTTAAGTAACATTTGTTTTGATTTATCGCCTATATTATTAATCAGATACATTTTGATTACCCATTCCGGAAGTCCCCCTTACACGCTCTAAACTAGGACAAATCCGGGGAAATCCAGACGTAGGGTGGCCCTAATCCGAGCAATATTTTTTGCAATACGTTACTTAGTTTGATGGTCGGTATGCATAGGTTAATGGCTATGTTATGTGTCTTTTCACACCCTGTATAAGCAATAGTAAGTGAGGGGGCCGTAGTTTTAGCCACATTTTGAATAAAAAATGTTTCAAGCTACTTATTTATAAAAAAAAATATCCTTAGTAAATTGTAACGGAGTTTTCATATTTAGATTATGCAATTGTTAAGCTCTTAGAATTAATTCTTAATGTAAAATCTACGGTCTATAAAACGCAATGAGTGGGGGTGATGGTCAAGACACCTTAATTTAGACAAAAACACACTGTTTTTTTGGTACGGTCAAACACTTGGCACTATAAAACTTTTTGTTTTCTAATAAAAGTCTACTAACTTAATTGCGATTATCTAAAATGTCCGATAGTTAAGCTGCTAAATTGTGGATTTCATTTATTTTGTTTAATACGAGATTCTTACTTATTTATCATTATTTAAAAACTTATCTGCATGGTTTTCTTGAATGTAACTATTTTCTATGTTGCCGATGATTAGGTTTTAGCTATTAAAACATTATATTAAGGTGATATTTTGGTATTGCTCTGGCAAAACCGAGTATTGTGAACGTTTGTGCATATCGTAAAATATTATATTGTATGTATTAGCATTTTACATTTTAATTAGTAAATTTGAAATTTAATTTTTATACAATAAATATAAATAAGTAATGGTGCATAGAAAACTTGACTTTGATTTAAAATTATTTATTTGTATTTCACTATTTTATAATTATATTAATGGGCATATATCTTCATAGCAATTGGCCACTTTGACTTTATAAAGTTAATTTTAATATTTATACATCGGCAACGGTAGTGTAGGTATGTGAAACTGTTTAATATAATTAAGATGTTATTGTATCGTATACTCAGAAATAAAATTATTATTATTAATTTACACGGCAAGGTATTTAAAAAATCTTTCTATATTATATTAGCTTAAGGTTTCCACCGACTATAGATAGAAATAATAATTAAGAAGTACAAGATTGTTAATAGTTGGCTTAGGTACTGGCACATAAAACACAATTTCAAATGTTTGTTTTGAGAGGCGAGTAGTTTAAGAATTAGAGCCCTTTAAGGTCTTAAGGTTGCCCAAAAAAATTGAAGTGTCTTTTTGAAATGTAAAGTTAATAGCTACCAAAATAAACATGAATGTTTGCTTTTTTTTTGTAATTGTGTCTGTCTGCTTTTTCCTGCTAATCTCCGAATCAGGGATTGACGGGAATTTCACTGATATATACTCGTAGATGTTATAAGAAGTAACTTAGGCTACTTTAATTTTAGAAAAAGAAATAGGGATCTGCGCAACAAAAAGTAATTCCCCGTGATAACCGATATTTACACAAACGAAGTCGCAGACATATGCTAGACATCAATATAACTTTATATGATTAAATTGGACGCAAGCAATTTTTCATTAAATTATGGCACAATTATGGTTAATTCTAACTTGGAGGGTTGTGTAAATGATTTTAATGATATAAAATTTGTAAATATGTATATAAAAGTCTCGTGTCTATTTTTTATCACCTTACAACTCGAAGCTGAGATGCCATTAGCAAAAAACAAAAATCTTAAAAGAAATGTACTTTGTGAGTTATCTTAGCGCTTTTATCTAAACCTATTCCGTCCTATTACATTTTTCTGATTGACGATTACCTAAACATTACGACAGACGCCGTTTATAACGGCAAAAAAAGAAACCTTCGGAAAAACGCGTAACACAAGATGTACCTATTACTTCTACATTTTAGCACATAAAGGTATCATTAATGCAACTAAGTCTCTCAAAAATATGAAGAATTACACAGAAATGCAAAAAAAAAGCGCAATATTAGAACTAATAGATATCATTGTGTTTCTTATTTTCTAGATTTAAAATGTACCTACCTACGAATTTTTTTTTTTCAAGAATGGTGATCTATCACATTGAATATTTTGTTACTACATCTATATTATTTCATAAATTTTGTTTAGTAATTGGTCAAATTGTAATGGCCGTGAAATGGTAATTATAAACTGTAAGTTCTAAACTGTTTTCTGTTCCCGTATTGAACAATTCTTTCTGCTATTATTAAATTTCTCATAGCTACCCAAAATATAATAAGTATGTAATAATTTTGGACTTAAGCTTTTGGTCCAAACACATCGTAGAACTTACTCCTTTTTTAGCAGTCGGTTAAAAATAGCACAGTGTGGAATTAGCCTTACAAACATTATTACTCACTTTCGCGTTGTTTCTACGTTACAGTAACATAGACGTATCTATGTAACAAAGTGGTAAAATCTACGGCCTTACATAAATAATAATAATAAGTTATGTATCTTAAAAAAGAATGGAATTTCTTGCCCCTTCTTCTCTTTACGAAAACATCTTTTGGAAGGGGCAACTAGATTTTAGTTTTACTTTTATATGACGACTAGCTTGTGCCCGCGACTTCGTCCGCGTAAATTTCTGTTATCGCGGACACAGACGAAGTCGCGGAAAAAATTACCCATGTCCTGTCATTTCAATTCGAAACGACAGGTGGCGCCATCTATGATCATAAGAACGTTATTGTGATTTCCCTCGGAAACAGTACTTTTTCTCGGGATTAAAAGTACCCTATGTTCGTCCCTGTACACCTAGCAACGTATATCCAAAATTTTAGAATGATCGGTTCAGTGGCTTGGGCATAAAATGGTAACAAACAAACAAACAAACTTACTTTCGCATTTATAATATTAGTTAGGATTAGGATTAGTTAGGATAAATATCATTCGTTCGTTGAATGCTACATTAATAAAAAGTTTCAACCATATTACTCGTACATTGACCCACAAGCACAAGTATGCTCTTTGAAAAATGTATAACCTACCTATACTTATACCCACAAAAATATAGGGCCTAATTACAATTACTATCAAAATAAAAAACTTACAGTAATTAGTTAATTTTGAATCAAGGTAAAAAAAAATACACAATTCTTATAGGCAATTTACCAAAATAAAAGTGAGTAACTAGTAAAATGTAACATTAAATGTTTAAGGTCAGTACTAATTTGTAGGTATCTTATTAAACTAGCGACGATCTAACAAGTCCGATTTGACGTTTCTCATACGTAATAAATTTAAAAATCGAATTCATAATCCTGAATAATTACTATATTACCCATACACTATAACATCAAGTATCACTTGTAAACATCAAGTTTAATTTAATATTAAAATAATACACTCACAAACTCGAATTAATTGCTGATTAATATATTGACAAGACGTTTTGACAATGGTGCCGATTCCCTTGGTAACAAACTACACAAAAATTAGATTATTTCCATCTTTTTCTGTGTAATAAAATAAGACAGAGACTAATGTAAATAAGAGCTGTCAAATTTAGTCAATCTGACACATCCATACAGTTATAGTTGACATCTTAAAACGTATGGATTAAAAATACGGAGAAGTTCAAGGCAAAACTAATTTGACATCGCTATCTTAGTTCTTTAATGTCACCGTCCTTTCCTTTCGCTGTATGTTAGTAAGAGATGTCAATTCTCTAAATTTAGTCTAGTTTGTGAACAAGGGAATCGGCACCAATGTCGTGTTTTGGCTTAGTTGCCGCAGTGTTGTGACCGATTAAAATTGATTTAATGAAAAATCGTTATTTTTACGAACATTACGTTTAAGGAAGAGATAAATGTACAATTATTGTATTATTAAATATAGAAAAATTTCAAAACAAAATCTGATCACATTTTTTTTTAGCTTTTATATTTAATATGAATATTTTTATATTACACGAAATAATGTGGTTCAAAATCCCAGATTCCATTTCACGATAGGTATTTAAAAAAAAGATCGGTTTTAAGCAATCTAAATACCTACAGTAGTCGATTACAAACTCTATTTTAAATTGATAAGACTTTAGAATCGATTTTAAAGCAACCGATATTTTTCCCCTGACTCCACAGTATTTTAATAGCTGTCAAATCGGACCTCTTAGGATGTCCCTAATATAAGCAGTAATAATTACATATACGTAATTATTATAATTTCTTTTTTTACAATGAAAAATAGATGAGTGCTTCGAAGTTTTGAGATTTTTTAATTCGTTTCAATTACTCATTGTACAAACTTTTTATTTCTTAATACTTATACACATCTGAGGCAAAAGCACAACAGAATCCAATGCTACTACAACAAAATTATCGAAGATATCCACAAGCATAAGTATGCACTTTATATTTCGACTTTTTTCTATTTAGTAACTTGACAGTTAAAGAGTTCCCAAGTTTTGACAAAAAAAAAAGATAGTGAGGTGGTGTAAGAACGAACGAATTTGAATGAACTTAAATAATGTACTGTTTCTTACGCACAATGGTTCACTATCCCAACACTATTAGTTGTAGTATGGTAACATTCTTTTTCTTTGAACTGTTGAGTTACTAAATAGAATTTAAAGTCGAAATATAGATGTTTTTGTTTTCAATTTGGTATGAACTAAGAGCCACGAAGCGACAATTTCTACTGCTTCTTTGCTAACTCCCTAGTTATAACAGTACTGTACCAGATATCAACATCGCAAATTCAAATTTCCAAAGATAACTATGACTGACACTATGTGCTTACATATTTTTTCTGGTACCTAGATCTGTAACTTTTCTTTTTCAGTAACTTTCCTTTTTGTGATCAAGAAAAAGTTGCAAATAAACATTACATTATAGACAATTAGGTACTTATAGTACCTAAATAATAGGAATTTTAAAAAGCTTAATATATTGTTGGCTGTACAATTTGAATACTAATTTTAAGTACAAACTTAATAATACTTACATTTTGCGCAGCTTACCTAATCATAAAAACTGAATACCAACGAAATTATAATTATGAAGCTCTTGATTTCTTTTTTACTAACATTACACTCGTAGTTACTACACATTATCACTCAAATCACAAAATTCCAATAAACACTACTTTTCTATTCAAAATAGTTACCTAATCAGTCGATTTGCAAAATATTTGCTTGTTCGTCACAAATTTAGCACTGTCGGACAGCCGATCTATCCTAGTTGGACACGGTTTATATGCAGATTACGGAAACACTTTTAGGACTTTTCCAATCGCTACAGTTATGTTTTCATCTCTTAATGTCAATCTACCAAGGCTATTGAATTTCTTGAACGGTTCCAAACAGATGGTACCTGCGCATTCTATCCTCATAATGGCCACTTGGCCTTGTTTAACAAAGCGCGGCCGCGTTTTTGATTTTTCACCTGTTTTTTTATTGACAATACAAAAAATCGCCTTCACAGTGATTTCTTCGATAGCACAATGGATGTGCATTACTGCGGAGTACCCGGCGCAAATAATGGACTTCGTTTCCAAGATTACAATTTGTGCATCAAATAATTTTCCTGTTGTTACAGGTTCACTAATGTCAGACAGCACAAACCCTATTGAGACATCCTCTTCTTCAATGCCTTTTAATTTTATTTTTATATTTTCTCCACATAGAACTGATGTTACTTCCATATCGTCAGACCATAATTGGTCTACAATAACCTCTATTTTATTGGGCATAAGAATTAAAGTATTGCCAATACTAGTACTTCCTGCTTCCACCTTTCCCATCAGCACAGTGCCCATGTCTTTGTATTTGTCGATAATCGGCATTGTAAATGAACCTTCTTTGTTTCGGGCAAATGAAGGAAAACTATCTAATAATTCAATAAAAGACATACCACGATACCATGGGCAGATTTCTTCTGCGGTTTTTTCGAGTAAACCTTGTCCGGTTTGACCGGACACAGGCAAGAAAAATAAATCGGTTTCTGCGTTATACCCTAAAGTCTTTAGAAAAGGTAAAATTTTATTCTTGCAGTAAATAAATCTTTGTTCATCCCAATTTACCGTAATATCATCCATTTTCGTGATGAGTACCACTAATTGTTTCACTCCGCAAGTTCTGACCAACATGGCATGTTCTCTGGTCTGGCCCGCTTTTTCAAAGCCCGTCTCAAACTCTCCTTTGCGTGCAGATATTACTAGCACAGCTAAATCAGCTTGTGCTGCTCCACCAATCATGTTAGGTACAAAGCTCTTATGACCAGGAGCATCGAGAATTGTAAAATGCTTCGTTTCAGTCTCAAAATATGCTCTACCAACTTCAACAGTCTTACCCTTGTCACGCTCTTCTTGATTAATATCAAGTGCCCACGACAAATACCATGATTCCCTAGATTTCTCTCGTGCCTCTCTTTCATACTTCTCCAATGTTCTTTTTGTTACCATCCCAGTAAGTGACATAATTTGACCCCCAATAGTAGATTTGCCAGCGTCTACGTGTCCAATGAGTACTAGATTAACGTGTTCCTTTGTACTATTATTGGTTTTAACGATCCTCTTTTTTTTTTGTTGCATTATTTTTTGTTGTTTATTATGATCTTGTTCACTTTTTTCTTCATGGTTTCTTCTCTTTTTTTGCTTCGTTGATTTTGATGATGTAGATGATGTTCCAGGTTCAGGGATAGGATCTTGGTCCTCTGAAACCATGGTGTTCTCAAGGACCGGAGGCAGCACATATTGCGCGGCCGGTGCAAACTGATCGACGTTATATGATGGGGATTCACCAACAAAATAGGTGGGGAAGTATAGACTCGACGGTCCTGCACTACTAGGTGAAAGCATCGCTGCTGCCGGCACGAACTCCTGGGCATGGACGTTTAGGTTCGACATTAATACGTTTATTTTGCTGGTTTCATCGTCATTTTCATTCGTCATTGTGATGATCGCTTTAATAGCTGTTGCTGTTAAACGGATGTTCAGTTTTTATAGCTGGATGCAAGTAGATCTTTAACTGGAAAGAAGTTTATAGTGGACGGATTACCATGGGGACATTTTGATTGAGTTCTTAGAGGTAAGAAAAAGAAAGTAAAAAAAGAAATTGCAACGCTGACGATTGTAATTAGATTTTTTTAATTTAATACATTTTTCGAGTAATTTTTGATAAATTTTAAGGTATTATAATACAGGGTGGCCCAGCTAAGGACGTCCAAACGAAAATTTTGGACTCCTCTCTTCTTGGGCTATCCAAACCACTCCCATGTATGTTCTACGATTTTTAGCGGTTTAGGAGCTAGACGACATTTTAATCTGTTTTTGGGATATTCTTCTTTACATCAAATTTTGTAGATTTTCTCTTTTTGTGTCGCATTTTTTGGAAATATTTTTATTGATAATTAATCCTGAAAGTATGGTCTTCGATCGATAAAAACAACTGTCTGTCTTATTGTCACCCGAAATTACAAAAACGTAGCTCAAAGGCAAAAATGTTGTTTTGTAAATTTCGTTGCAAATTTTCGGCTCTTCAAGAAAAATCACAATAAGGGCCCAAAAACTTTAAAGTAATTTCAAAAACTTCCACAAACCCTCTACTCTTTAAAACAGTACAAATAACATGTATTTTACAAGTCATTATTCGGAGCAATTGAAGCTCAAACATGGTAAGGCGATAAAGCAAAAAATGCGCCCCACGTGTTTTTGATAACCGAGGAATATTAATCTGCCGGTTTGCAAGGTGGGGGTGGCCGTACGAAGTGGTTGAAAATGGTACTACTGAGTGCTGAACTGTATGTATATTAATCTGCCGCGCTCGAGTAAATCCAAAAATCCCTTCCTGGCCTCCCTTACTAATAGCATTGTATTCCAGAAATAGCGATTTAAAAAAACCTGTTTTTTTTTAAAGCTTTTTTCCAATAAGCTCGTTGTCGTACTATCTCCAAAGTATCGAAGATAAAGGCTATAATTCGATATTAATTTCAAGACTATACTTATTTTTATATTTCTAAATATTGAAATATGTAACAGTTTATAGATTTTAAAGTAATGATTAACAATTTTTTTTAAAACTCAAAATGTCATCCAGTAACATGGTAAGTAATGCTTTTAATTTCCATACAATCAGAGTGATCATGAAATTTATTAAAAAATCGTCCCTCAAGCTTACAGTTATCGCAACAAGCTAAAAATTGAAAAAGTACGAATGTTGCAAACACCATTATAAACAATATGTGAAAAACAGCTACCGAAGCCACTTGTGCAAAAAAAAAAATCAAATGTCAAAGGAGTTCAAATCGGATCAGATCAGATCTGCTCAATTTTGTACAGAAGGTACACTTAGTGGCATAAAATACACTAGATTACACTGAATAATATTGCACTCTTAAATTATGTAAGTATATAGTTGCCCGGGGAAGAGAATAAAATAACTTTTAATCCTAATAAAAAGTACGTCATTTTGGCACTCTAGTAAATAAGCACCTAAAAAAACCCCGAAACGCATAAACAAACGTGACATGACTGTGTGAAGTGTCAACAAAAGCATAACAAAATGACATTTACGTGTCAATCAATTAAAACGCAATCGAACTTGCAAAGTTGCCACATGTTTTAATTCTATTACAGGTTATTAGGTTATAATTGAATAATTTATTAAATAGCTAAAAGTTATTTACGATTAAAAGTAAAATTATTTTAGAATTCTTCTATTTTTTCTCTACGATTTGGTGCACGTGTACCTCGAGGCACATATTTGGGCAAGGGGTAATGGGATTTTGTTGGCATTCTATGCAAATAGAGTTTCTTGCATTTTTTAACTAAATGATCAGTTTTATTATAAAACAGGTTAGGCACAAATTATAAGTGCTTTGCAAAAATGCTTTCATACTTTTTTTACTAACAATTTCCATTTCTGAGATTTAGCGTTAAAAAAATTGATAAAGTTGTATTTCCATTATATTCACACGTTTCCATGCCATCTGTGACGACTTTGGGTTTTTGAGTAATTTGGGAAAAAGTATTCGTCTGACAGATGTTGATTATATAATGAAACCAATTCAGACTAGTCCCAATCTGCACCAGGAAAACAGTAAAAAAAAAAATCGCAATAAGCAAAAAAAAAAGCTCAAGAGATTTTTTGTTTGTTTAAACGCGCTAATCTCTGTAACTTCTAGTCACATTGTAAAAAATCTTTTTGTTTATCATAGCCAGATTCATGAGGATCAGTATAAGCTATATTACATCACGCTATGACCCACGGGAGCTGAGCAGTAACCAAAGACGTGACTTCACACGGGTAAAATAACCACGCGTACGAAGTCGGAGGAAGCAGCTAGTTATCTAATGAATCCTATCTAGACTTTACTTCTACTCTACTGCTTATACTTCTTCTACTAATCTAGACTTTACTTCTTTACTTACTGACTTTACTTTCTTTCTTTTGCAATCGCAAACAGGGGATGTAGTGCTAAATGCGCCTGTAAAATAGTTGGATTGTTTTGTTAATTAGCACGTACCAGTTGTCGAGTAGTCGTGCTTCAATGTTGAATCGCTATTAGAAGAGGATTCTTACAATATCAGCGAGGAGGATCTGATGCATCGCTGTCGGACCAATTTATTTATATTCAACACTTAGAAGAAGGAGAAATTACACTAAAGTTCCATTAGACAATTATTTATCAATCAGTTTTCCACAATTACTCATAATTCACACCACTTTCATCATTTCTTGTTATACCATTTTTATTTAATACAGTATTACTTAATTAAACAGGACCACAGAAACCGTAGGCCTATATCAAGGCCTACCGCGGCAACCACGTTTTAAAAAGGGTTTTTTCACCCATGTTAAGTTACGAATGAATCTGGCTTTCATTTAAAAGAGTATTGCTAATGCGACTGGAAGATCCAGAGATTAGTACGACACAAACAATAAATTTATTCAGCTTTATTTTTGCAAAAAATATTTCTAAGATTTTTTCTGGTACAGATATGAGTAAAGTCTGGATTGATTTTATTACATAATTATATTGTATTGATGTCGCGTGTGGGTGACGTGATGGCCTAGTGGTTGAGGCGCCCGCCTCTCAAGCATGAGGTTGTGGGTTCGAATCCGGGCAAGTACCAATGTGACTTTTTCAATTCATATGTACTTTCTAAAGTTTATCTTAGGCATTACTGACATCATTCCGTGCCTCGGAAAGCACGTTAAGCTGTTGGTCCCGGCTGTCATACGTTGATCTTCGACAGTCGTTACGAGTCGTCAGAAGCTTGAAAGTCTGACAATCAGTCTTCCTAGGGGTATCGTATTACCCAGTTACTGGGTTGTGGAGGTCAGATAGGCAGTCGCTCCATGTAAAATATTGGTACTCAGCTACATCCGGTTAGTCTGGTAGCCGACCCCAACATAGTTGGGAAAAGGCTAGGCAGATGATGACATAATTATAATGTATCTAGAGGACCGTTTTTCACAATGATACATAAGCGCGCAGTAGGCACACAGCGCGGGTGGCTTGGTAACGTGATCATACTATGGAAATTTTATTTTTTGAACTTTTTGAAAAGCTATATTTCAGAAATGGCAATTCTTTGGAAAAATACTACGAAACCAACTAAAATAGTTAATTTCATAACTTATAATTTATGTCTAACCTAATTTACGATAAAATCGTTTGGCCGATAAATACAAAAAACTCATGTTTTGTTTTTTTTTGCGCACATGGGATGTATTCAGATTTTTTTAATTACTTAGGTATTGTTAATAATGGTGTTCTTTACACGAGTACATTTTTTTTGCTTTTTTCGAATTTGCGTATCCTTGATTATATATTTTGACCGGATAATAAGTTTTGTTACTGCAGTATCTATACCTGCTTACGTGGCCAATCAGGCAGGTCTTGGGTTTGATTCCCAGGTTGAGACTTTGCTAATAATCAGTTTTTCTATCAGGAATCTCTCAGTCTCGAAGTCTGGATTGGTGCCCAGTTGATGGCAATAGGCTCGCCTCTCTTATATAGGATTAAATATAACTGGCGAAATGTGGGTGTACCAATGGGTACCTCTGACTGACCCTTCGGGAATTACAGGCGCGAAGTTATGCTATGTATTTTTAATCTCCCTGAACACTTATGGAGGTGGAAATTTACCTAAATGTGCTCAGGGTACTAGTGAATATGATAGATTAGGAAATAATAACCTGGGCACCGAATACTGAGAGATGGAAAAAAAATGTTTGTCTTAGAACAAAAAAACTGTATAGAACAAATATGATTTTAAGTGAAGACTTGAACAGTACTACACAATTATAATTAGATACCTGTAGGTACAGGATCTATTAGAACAGTTATATTATCTGTTATTAGCAAAAATTTAGATTTTTAATAAAGATCATACGTTTTTATCTGTAATCTATTAAAGAATTATATTTTAGGATTCGTTTTCTCCTGTAATGTGATGCTTCACATGACCGTATCGGAAAAGCGTTTTATTTTTGTCATCAGCGTCGAATTTATTCTTTACTTTGTTCTGCTTACCTCTAAAAGCACAGTAAAAAAGTCCGAAATCCGTCAACTTTAAACTACGGTTTTGCACTAGATTATAACTAGCAGCAAGAAGCAGCGGACGAGCCGCACCCGCGCTTTGGGTTGACTGACTTGACTGACACATAGAAATACAGATACCATAGACCCTCCCTCCGTCAAATTAGAACGCAGTGTTGCCAATATTTTAGTACCTCTTTTTACGCTAACACAGAGGTAAAATTAGTTTAGTAATTCACCTTTAAGAATAATTTGAGTTCTTAGTAACTTTGCTAATATTTTGCTGTTCAATTATAATAAAAAACAATGCCTAGCATTTTGTAAATAATACCGAAAAGGAAAATAGGGAAGTTTGTGTGGGTTTCGTCCAAGTATTTTGCTTAGTTGTAGCACTCATGACCTATATAATTTTAAAGGCTACAATGATAACTTTATTTTTTTGTATGACACCAATAGTGAGACACGCGTTGGAAAGGAACTATGACTTTGTTTTGAATGCACGGGGCAGGATGGTGGCGCTGCTTGTCAAGGAAGATGTCAATAACCTAGCGATTTTAGTATACATGATTCATTTAGTTTAGTTTCTTCTGTCACTGTCACACGCAGGGTGCGTGTAGATGAATATTCTTGGAGTTGCCAAGCCTAATATACGTTATCATTTATAGTATCTGTGGGGTTTTAAGCTTAGCCTTTACCTTCCTCCTTCCACTGTACAATTTTTAGCGCCAATTTAAAATACTTGAATGCACTACGCTGTGTAACAAGGTTCAGATAGTCTTCGTTTATCTTAACAATTGTGTAGTTAGAATATGGTATTCATAGAAGGGTATAAAAGGATGTTGCAGACCCCCACCGATCAATAATAACTAGACATAAATTAGTATGTAGGAAAACTCTAATTTCATGATTGTGATTGGTCAAGGAATATTATTATATCGTGTTTTGTAGGGCGGTATGGTCCCATATCTGCATACACCACAATATTGCTAAAAACTTTGTCCACTTCGTAAAAATAGCTTGCACTATGAGCGTCGACTGTTTTCACTTACCTACTTTGGTGTACCTTGTCCTGCCGCTGTAGCTGCATCCGTTACTGATAGGATGCATCATTTTACAATGGACATGAACAGAATTTTCGTATTCTTATGTATTTCTTAGATTTTATCAAAATTAAGAAAAGAAATAGGTAGTTACTGAAAATAAAATTTCATCTTCCAAACGTGGTGATCAAGACCAAAACTGTTCTATGTTTTAACCGACTACAAAAAATCGAAAGGGATGGTTAGGATTTTAATCAGTCTATCTCCATACCTAAGTTTGTACGTGTGTTAATCTGTACGCGCATATCTCCTACACTTTACGCACTCGTGTATCAACGTATCAGCTGTAGTTGGAAGCGTCATGATGTTCCGGTAGTTATAGATTATAGAACATGGTGGCTTAGAAGGAACATAAAATAAGTAGGTAATATAAAAAAAGGAATTCTATCATATTTGCGCTAGACAAGGTTGGATTGGAGTAATTGTAACAACTGAGTATATTCCGATTTATATTAGCTACCAAACGCAGCGACAGAGGTACTTTAAATATCAACGTGCCGATTATACCAAATAATAATTGTTAATCTCTTATAATTGTTATAAAAAGGTTTGGTACGTATTTAGGAGAAATAACGGAATATACCAGGTGTTCATATTAATCCTTAACGTACAAAAAAAAAATGCTATATCATATAAATACAAAAAGCCAAATAAATAAGGTAGAAACAATGGTGCCGATTCCCTTGTTCACAAACTAGACTAAATTTAGAGAATTCACATCTCTTACTAACGAAAGGAAAGGACGGTGACATTAAAGAACTAAGTTAGCGATGTCAAATTAGTTTTGCCTTGAACTTTTCCGTATTTTTAATCCATACGTTTTAAGATATCAACTATAATTGTATGGATGTGTCAGATTGACTAAATTTGACAGATCTTATTTACATTAGTCTCTTTCTTGTTTTATTGGACAGAAAAAGATGGAAACAGTCTAATTTTAGTTTAGTTTGTGAAGGAAACCGGCACCATTATCGTGTTACGAGCTGGTACGGTGAGTGCCCTGCATTACCTGACCCTTTTTAAAAATAAGTAGAGGGAAAAATCGGTCAGATAATATAGGACACTGACTGTACGTGGCTGAGCGGTTAATCTATTCTATCCATTACATTTTGACGAAGTATTTTCATTTGAGCACCTATTTCTTGAAAAACAAAGGTACTTCATTTGAGTGGTGCTCTAATACCACGTTAAAATATTGTCAGAGTGCTCAATGCATAGGTGCTCAAACGGGAACATTTTGACGTACTCCAAAAAATAAAAAATAAAAATAACTTAAAACAGTCTACAACGTAAACGTCCACCAATAAGCTATGAACTAGACGTTAAATTTATTTTTCTATGTGTTATAATTATAAATCACAGAATAACTTTGCAATATACATAATATTATTTACTAATTTAATGACGTGACACAGGGACTTTAAAAAATAATATTATTTGTAGTCTATTTTTAATAGTTGGTGATTTATAATTTAAGACAACACCAAGCCACTCAAAGTCTTATTTCGTATTATCGCGGACGCAGACATAGTCGCGGAATAAAAAGTAGCATGTGTCCTTTCTTACGGTTTAAACTAATCCCGTACCAAATTTCATCAAAATTGGTTAGGTGATTTGGTCGTGAAAGCGTAACAGACAGACAGACAAAGTTACTTTTGCATTTATACGAGTAATGTTAGTATGGATTGGTGGACGTTTTTATCGTAGTCGGAGTTTCGATTTTAACTTTTTTTTTTTACTTTTGTGAGTAGTAGATTTCGATGATTTATTTTACGCTAGCCTTGTGTGCCATGGCTATGCTAGATAGATCATTTGCAGTGCAGTACCTATTACAACATTAGGTCTGTATATTAAGCACACTGCACCTACAATCGCTATGAGCAATTGAGCATATATGCGACATACTATAAACCTGAAAACGGGTCATTGTACCCTGCACCATAACTCGTATTATTTAGCTTAATATATTAAGATTTATACAACTTACCGTGAGGGATTATAATTGTTTAAATAAAAAACGAATTTATAGTGAATTCATTTTATAATAATATACTTAAAGTAAAACCCAATGCAATCTGATATGACTAATTAATTTTATTTAATATTATATAAATAAAATAATGCATACAATTGTAAAAGTATTTGTACAAATATGTTGTTGTACCCTTCTAGGTTTCATGTTATAAAACATATTTTAAGAAATTGAAAGCAAATAAATAAATAAAAAATAAAATTACTGGGACTAACTCTCAAATCTCGAAATATTGCCACCGATTCCATACACTTTGACGGTTAATGTAACAAAAACAAAGTGTTTATAAATAATAATGGATTTCCTAAGCGTATTTTTTTATATCTTTGGAATTTTTAATATTTTTCGATTTTTAATATTTCTCTGTTAGGTTAGATATGTTGTAGTCGCATTTAGCACACGGTTATTGAAGTCGGTACGGTGAATTCTTACTTTGTTAGGCTATGTTAGGAGTAGGTACACAAACCAACACCATTACTTGCGCGTAGCTTTTTTACTTACCCAATTTGCCAGGTATTACATCAAATACTTCGTTTCTGTCGTGTATGAACGACGGATTCGGGTATATTTCCTGTAAACAAAAATAAGTCGTTTAATATCATAATAATATGCCAAACGATATAACAATCAATTCCGTCGGTTACGCGTGATGGCGCCGGAGCCGCCAGCGAGTCCCCTCTATGGTCCCCTCGCTCTCATTATTATTTTGTTGAGCCTGAGAATTGCCAGATTGAATTTTAATTTAGCCATAAACATTTTTATTTTTCATTTTATGATTCGTTTATGATTTTACGAAATAAATTAGTTCACAGCAGACAAGTAAATGAACAAATGAAATGACTATGGAAAGTGACAAGGATTGAAGACTGATTTAAAAGAAAGAGGGGAAAAGGCAGCGTTAAAAACGTTACGTTTACGTTATCTGTAGCTATAAAACACAGACGATGCATTTGCAAAACGAAGTTGATTCTAGAAAAAAAGTGATTTAATATCTTTGGAAAAAGAAACATTGTCAATTTAGTTAATTTGAATAAATGTAGGAGTTAAAAGCTGTCTTTTTTTAAAATAGCCGCCGTTTCGTATGACCAGCTTTTGTTGGCCAGATTCCAATTTCATGATTTCATCTGATCGACAATTTATGTCAAAATAATTAAGTAAATTATAGTATTTTTTGACAGATTGAGACTGAGACAAAAATGCGATCGTACCAAAAAGTTATTAGAATTTACTCCACTAGGTAATATTTTTTGTTTACCGACAGCGACGCCGTTACTGTAAAAGAGGCTGTAATTCACTTTCATTTAACATTTTCTTCTCCAGGAAAATATATTAGTACCTACTAAAAACTCTTAATATAGACATAGTTCACAAAAAACAATTGTTTTAAATGTATATTCGGAGAAAGTAATCCCTAAAATGGCAACCCTTCACAATTTGACTACACTGCCATCTGGCGTCTCGAGTTTGAATTGAGATGCCTCATTGGCAGTTGTTGGTAGCTGATGTTAAACAAGTTAAACCCATCAGAACGAAAAGGGGAAATGAATTCCAAAGGGGATGCGTTAACATAACCCGCGAAATTGAAATTTAACGTTTTAGCAATTCTCAAAAAGGACCAGTAGGCTTACTCTTGAACAAAATCGAGAATGAGATTGGAATCGACATTACATACATTCGATCCAGTTTCAATTCCAATAAATATAAGAAGACATTTATTTATAGAATTAACGAGTTATTTAATATTTTAAAATTTGGGAATTTACGTTTTTATTTCTATGACAACCTCATGTCAATCGCTGTAGTCAAACATGCAGTCGATTCCAATCTCATTCTCGATTTTGTTCAAGAGTAAGCCTACAGGTTACACTTTAATAAATAAATAAAGGCAGCAGTAACGAATATGTACTCAATTTAAATAACATTATATAAATATCGTTCCAACGCTAATATTAGTGTATCTCCGTAATTTTCATAAACAAAAAAATACCGAAAATGCAGTAACTTAGTTTAACAATACAACAGAAAAAAATAGATTTTTATAATATTTTGTTACCACAAATTACAGTTTAAAGTTAACTTAGTCTACAGATAGATACATTTTTGTATGATTTGTGGAAGATTGGTGCCTAAACTAAGTTGTACGTAAAACGTGTAGGCAAGTCAGTTTGCCAGGCGCCCTAAACAATTAGATTTTTATATTTCATAATATTGTACTAACTACTATTGTAATTACTTATTGTACTATTTATTGGTAGGTTTTTTTTTACGATCACTAGTATTTATTAATCTAATGTTATGTGTTTTACTGTTAATTTGTATTGACACCTAACTTTGACTACATAACATCATAACATCACGCCTGTAATCCCCGAAGGGTTAGGCAGTGGTGTACCCATTAGTACACCCACATTTCGCCAGTTATGTTTTTAGTCCCATGTAATAAGGGGCGAGCCTATTGCCATCAACCGGGCACAAATCCAGACTCCGAGGCTGCTATTGAGAAATTCCTGATTGAAAACCCTAATAACACTTTGCCCGATCTGGGAATCGAACCCAAGACCTCATGCACAGCAGTCGCGCTAGCGACCACTAGACCAACGAGGCAGTAACTTTGACTAATATGTAATAATAGCTTAAAATCACCTCGGTCAGAATACTAAATAAGATTTACGTAGGTAAGAGAAATAATGACTTGTGGGTAGTTTTGCAATTCGCCACCTCATAAGGAGTAGTGCTAATTTCGTAATCCGCCCAACAGTTGGAGATATCAATGAACTGCCAAGATGAGCACCTTGTCTCCAGGTGGGCGGCAAGGTCGACGGCCACCCACGACATCGCAGTACACCTCTTACTTTTCATACATTCCGTTTGTGACACATTTTTACCAACAGGTTTTGGCATATGGTTAGGTTAGTACTGATAGGAAAATTCTTATAATTGGTGCTAATTCCCTTTTTCACAAATTACACTAAAATGAGTGAATTGGCATACGTATCTAACTAACATACAGCGAAAGAAAAGGACGGTGACATTTTAGAGCTAAGTTAGAGATGTCAAATTAGTTTTGCCTTGAACTTATCCGTGTTTTTAATCAATGCATTCTGACATGTCAACTAAAATTGCATGGAAGTTTCAGATTAAGTAAAATTGGCAGGTCTAATTTATTTCCACCCCTTTCTTGTTTTATTGGACAGAAAAAGATAGAAATAGTCTAATTTTAGTTTAGTTTTTGAACAAGGGAATCGGCACCATTGACACGTCATGACCTAATAAAAAAATATTTGTAATTTCTTATAATAAAAGTAAGCTCCAAACTATATAAACATTTTCCTTTTTTGTGTGTGACAGATTCGTGCCTGAAGTAGGTTTGGGAGTTAAACCTATGTTACAGGTCTCTAGGTTCCTCACCTCGGTAAGATTTTTGTAGAATATGTGTGTTGTTTGTTTAGACGCGCTTATCTCTAGTCTGGAACTACTGGTTGGATTAGAAAAAAACTTGTATATGATAGCTAGATTCATGAGGAATAGATAGTCTATTTAACATCACGCTACGCTGCGTACGCATGAGAGAGGAGCAGTTACCAAAGATGTCGCCTAATACGGGTGAAAAAAACCATGCGTACGAAGTCGAAGATTAATAAAAATTATTAAATTTAATTATTATTAGGTTTCAGAAATTATGTTTTCTCTTTTTCTATCAATAGGTACCTGATCGACAAAGTGCGTAGGTACATACAACGTCCTATAAAATAAATTAATTGTATAATAGCGGCCTAATAAAAGAAATGATCATGCTATTTACTTTGTAAAATATAGCGAGCAAATGAGAAAATAAAAAAAGCGCCGCCATTTTCAATTCCTTTCTATTGTGTGACTCATAACTACAGCCTAAACTATGGTAGGCAAATACTTTAAGGTTGTAAAACTACATTTACCAATTAAATATGAAATAGTTTTCTCAATAACTGACACGGATTGCCTCGTTGGTCTAGTGGTCGCAAAGTGCGACTGTTGAGGATGAGCTCTTGGATTCGATTCCTAGGTCGAGCAAAGTGTTATTAGGTTTTTCCACTAGGAATTTCTGAGTAACAGCATCGGAGTCTGGATTTGTGCTGGTTCATGGCAATAGGCTCGCCTATTTCATGAGATATAAAACATAAGTGGCGTAATGTGTGGGTGCACTTTTGCCTAACCCTTCGGGGATTACAGGCGTGATGTTATGTTATGTTACTTTCACCTGTTTGGTTCCTACATGGCCGCTTGTAAGAGTATTATGTTTATTTTACACTACACAGAACAATCAAACTAAGTTTGTACAATATTTTGGTGATGGCAGAAACAATGTCAGAATGTCATATTTATTCTTTGGATAAAAGTTATCTGACTATTGAAAAATAAGCCCTTAATGTAATGTATTTTTTTATGCTTTTTAATTACAATTACAATGTATTGTTTATGAATAAATGTCAAAGTCAAATCTTTTTTTCAATTAGGCCATTATAAGGCACTTTTGAACGTCATATACAAAATAAAAAAAGAAATTGAATCTAGTTGCCCCATCAAATGTATAATGACTATGACCTATACGGTCAAAATGTATGGTTCTTTTTAACAACTTAAAAAAATGTTAACCCTGGTTAGTTTATAATTATGTACACCATAAACGTAAACCATGGCAAACTATTCTTCGCTCTTTTGTCCTGTGCATTAGTGAAAAGGCGATGTTTCACACAGGATTACATGCAACGCAAAACTGCCTATTAACTAATGGTTTTCAGACCCTGGCATTATTTATTTAAATATATATAAGCAAAATGTCACTCACTTACTCAGTCATCACGAAATATCGAAAACCATAACATAACATCACGCCTGTAATCCCCGAAGGGTTAAGCAGAGGTGTATCCATTAGTACACCCACATTTCGCCAGTTATGTTTTTAGTCCCATGTAATAGAGGGCGAGCCTATTGCCATCAACCGGGCACAAATCCAGACTCCGAGGCTGCTACTGAGAAATTCCTGATGGAAAACCCAATAACACTTTGCCCGGCCTGGGAATCGAACTCAAGACTTCATGCACAGAAGTCGCGCTTGCGACCACTAGACCAACGAGGCAGTCAAGTTATCAAAAACCACTTGACGCATAAAGATGGAAGGCAGAGAGGTAGTTTATAGTTAGTAGACGTCCGCTATGAAACGGGGTTCGAAATTTTAGAGGACAAAGTCGCGGGCATTCGCTGGTATATAATAACTGAAGCCAATCCGTAGAAAAAATAAAATTGTAATGATTAAGAGACGAAAGAGAGGCGTGCCGCGCAAGAACGGTAAACTATTTGGGTACAGTATAACAAAGGTGACTATGGCTCGAGAGTTAAGACAACGGGTAGGTACGCTCAAGAGGCTTCAAGTTCAAATCTTATTGGAGCTGCAAAGTAATATATACCTTCAATATTTTCAACTTAAATTACATAGAAAAATGAAGGAAACTTAAAAAAATACATAAGAGTTGATAAAAGTTACAAAAGGTGGTACCTACACTAAATATCCGATGTATTGTTATTGCTACGGCTGAATAAGAACAGCTATTTGAAATCCATCATCGGATCCTCGGTAGTACAAGTGGTTAGTATCCCTGCCTGTCACGTAGGAGATCAGGGTTCGATTCCCTGCCGGGGAGAACTTTTTATTGTTCATGACCAGACCATACCATATTTTACTTACATTAATTTGACAAAAAAATAAATATTGCTTTGAAATTTTATTTTCTTTACCGTTTCATTAAAATGGTTAGAGCTTTCGAAGCTTTCTAAGTTTTTAACGTACACGTAAAGAGCTTCGATAAGTACCTACACGTAAAGTAAGCTTTGATAAGTCAAACAATATTGAAAATAACATTGAATTAATATAAGACTGGCCCAGCTTTATATTTAACTCTAAAATGATAAATATTTAACTCTGCAAAGCAGAATATCTAAGCTAGACAACCTGAGACATCTATATTTGATTTTCAAACCAGTAAAACAGTGTTTGCCGTTCAATTTATAAACGTGAATCCTGGCGACAAGGTCCATTTTATGTAAACAGGGCGCTACTGCACTATCTAGCGTGCAACTGTGAAACTTGTTGGGGATGCGGCTTGCTTATGCGTTTTGCGATGTCACGAGTTTCCGGTGGGGGCTCTGCATTCGCGAAATAACAGAATAACTTAAATATTCACTAAAATACTGCCGATAAAATGAAAAACCTTATCTACAAAAATGCATAAAGCTCCCACCATGCGTATGAAACATAAAAAATACCAATTTAAGGTAGGTAATGTAGGAAATTTCGATGTAATGTGCTTCACAAGAACTAAGTTAGACCCTTATTTGAACTTTTCATCACTATCCTCGGTAGTATAGTGGTAAGTATCCCCGCCTGTCACGCGGGAGACCGGGGTTCGATCCCCCGCCGGGGAGGCTATCATTTTTGCTTCTTTTTTTGGAAATATTTTTATTTTATAAAAGTTTTGTTAAGAACCAGGTATAGTGAGGTAGGTAACTCCTGCTTTTGTCAAAGTTTAAAGAAATATTCGATCAAGATACTGATTAACTGTTCAGCTTAAGGCTTAACGAAGTATTACTTAATATAGAAAGGCAAGTTTCCTAAATTCGCGTTCAATCGGCTCGCTGGTCGTGCCGGTTGATAATTTAATGACTAATTCAAGGACAGGTTGTCGACATTAATTGTAGTACTGAAACCTGAACGCTTTAACTTCAGGTTACTTGGCTTAATTTAATTTAGTTTTATTTAGTGATTGATATATTAATGGATTAAGTATTAATTCTGGTCATACATTATTATTAAAATTTAGTATATAATAGTTGAATTGTAATGCATGAGGTTTTGGGTGCGTTTTCCAAGTCGGGAAAAGTGTTATTGGACTTTTCTATCAGGAATTTTACAGTAGCAGCCTCGGAGTCTGGATTTGTGTTAGGTTGATGACAATAAGCTCGCCCCCTTTTACATGGGAGTTAAAACATAACTGCCGAAATGTGAGGTATTAGTACCTCACATTTACACACCTCTGCCTAACCTTTCGGGGATTTCAGGCGTAATGTTATGCTATGTTACTTTTGACCCTTATCGTTCCAACATGGCAGCTTGTGAGACTATTATGATTATTTTACAGTACACAGACCAAATTAAACTAAGTTGTACAACATTTTGGTAATGGCAGAAACAATGCTCTTTTTAAAATGTTGACACTATGAAGGTTATTTTGACAATAAGAAATCTAAGAAATGACCAGGTTTTATTTTCATATTTAAAAAGGATTTAGTAAGAATAAAGTATGTTAGTAAATACTATTGTTCTCATTGTTTCTTAAGCAAATACAATCGAGATAATGCATATAGGTATTGTCTGTGTCTACCAGCTCAGAAAAGTTTCACACTTATCACTGTTTTCTATATTTTTTGGGTTCCGTGCCTAAAAGGTTCAAAGATTATCCTATTGCTCGCTCATCCGTCCGTCTGTCTGTCCCTCTGTCACAGGGCTTCATAACTTTAAGTACAGAAGACTCTTTAAATTTTTCACATAGTGTTTATCACTAATAATAAATAACAAGTTCAATTTTTTTTTTAAACTTGCTTTTTTGTTGCATTTAATTGAATGTTATTGTTGCATGCAATGCGCATATATATTTGAAATTCCAGCTGGATAGAACACCGGGAAGTGTGTCTTTAACCTGTAAGATTTGAATACGTTCCTATGGCCAGTATCCGGCTCCATCATCAGACCAGCTCTGTGACATCATTTTATTACATTGTCACGCAAATTGCACATTTGTGTCAAATTCCAGCTCAATCGAACATCGAAACATCAAATAAAAGTAAAATAAGGTTTAAAGCTAAAGAATGTACCCATAAAAAAATGAATAATGACGAGTAGGTACCTATAATGACAGTTTTACAGGTTTAGAATTTAAGAACAGTCATATAATATAATGTTTAAATTAATATAATATGAGGGTTTTTAACTTATGACAGCATTTGATGTGTTTTTTCTTTATTTCGAAGTTTTATATAGTGGCAGTAGTGTTTTTATAAGTTATTCAGTCATTTCTTTTGTTTTTGTAGGCTTCTGAAATGTCCATAGAATATACGAGAATATAGTATAGTATTGTATAAGAGAATCAGAAGACCTGTAATTTGCTGTCAGTCTAATAAACTGTTACTACGTTACTAGACTGTTCTTTTTAGCTGTAAGTCTTCCATATTACATAACATCACGTCTGTAATCTCCGAAGGGTCAAGCAGAGGTGTACCCATTAGTACACCCACATTTCATTTAAGTCCCATGTAATAGGGGGCGAGCCTATTACTATCAACAAATCCAGACTCCGAGGCTGCTACTGAGAAATTCCTAATGGAAAAACCCATTAACAGTTTGCCCGACCCGGGAATCGCACCCAAGATCTCACGTTTAGCAGTCGTGCTTTGCGACCACTAGAACAACGAGGCAGTCTTCCATGTTAATTAAATAAATAAATACATATTAAATATATAAAATAATGTATGTACTGGTACAAAATCGTCATCGCTTTGCCTATGAGCATGCCAGCTTACTAAGCAATAACCCTACCAAATCAAACGGTTGTATTCCACGAACACTCTTAGTTTCTAAGCACTCCTCCGTTTAGCCGTATTAAGTCCTAACGGGTTCATACAATCGCGTTCTTTCGATACAAGATTTTTTATATCATGACGTCATCATTATTGTTCTTTTGTGTAACATTCAAGTAATAGGTGCATGTATTATGTTTTCGATAGGTTTTGGGTATTGCGACCTTGTGACGTCATAAAAGATAGTCAATCGAATGGTGATAAGTAGGCGATAGATGAAGGTTTTAAGTTGAATCGAATTCTTATGTCCGACAGTAGCACGATGATTGAGCTTTTGAATTGAATAATAGTGATTGGATTTGAGTCACGGTTATAGACATTTTTTCTTAGAAGAAACTATTACTTGAATGGTTTTATTAATTCATAGTTATTATATAATATACCTATCTTTGCACTTGTACGTGTATTAAAAAAATACATGTTTTTGAACTTTATGGCCCTCAAATTACAGGCCCCTGTCTTGTTTGAAAGGTAGCATTAGACTTTTTTCAAGATACCCCACTCATGTACTATGCTTAAGTATGACAGACTACATAAAATTGTTATTGTCATTTTATTTGTAGTGGGTGCTTAATCGTTCCTTATTCTTCTTCTAGGAATTTAATGATGTAGAATTTAGAAGTACAATAAAGGCGGTTTTTATACCACTACGTTAGAGGTTCAAGTTTAAAGACTACATTACGCAGGCGCACATTACAGTAGGTTATTAACCCCGCGTGTTTGGACATCACTCGTCATTTGTTTTCATTAATATTCTTAAGAGAAGCCCAAGATATCAAGGTCACTAGACTAACTGTTGGTTGAAATTTAGAGACAAGGGGGCAATAACTTCAAGCAATTAAAGATCCGACCTTTAAAGAATGAAGGTAATGAAGAGTCAAGAGAATATTAAAGTACAAACATACCTTCGAACGCTTCCACTCAAAATGAAAAGGGGGAGTCTGGTAGTAAAACACTGAGGACTGATTAGCGGGGAAATCAGGGTCTTCCCAGAGCTCCGCCTTTTCCAGACACGTCTGCTTGATGCGCTCGTAATCCGTCATCCTGAGGAGAAAAGAAACTTAACTAAGTGAAGTCAAACAAGCTGCAGGAATTACAAAACACAAAAAGTGTTTTGTAATTCCGTCAGTTGTGTGTTATGTTAGTTTAATCGTCAAGAGAGGACGTCCAGAAGAGCCGTCCTTCTTCTTATTAGAGGCCTTATTGGTTATATCCTTCTGAAAGTTCAGACGGAAGTATTCTTAACTGGCGCATGTCAATAACCAGTGGAGCATTTCTACCAACTTTTGAAAACGATCGCAATCTCCGTCTCAATCTGTCAAAAATGCCATAAATTTCCTGACATTTTTAACATTTAAAATAATAATAAAATAATTTATTGCCATAAAAATACAGGTTACATACTTATTTGAAGCCCTGGCTCCCGAGCTAGGTAGAACCTGTGTTATGGGAGCCAGTGTCTTCGTTAACATTAATTGAGCTAAAATGAGTTTGTGTTAGATATCGATCGGTTTAAATTAGTAGAACTACCCTTTTGATAAAGCAGAAAGAGTGTTAGAATATGTAGCATGTGACGATAAGACGTAGTTATGTTTTTATACATAATAACTTTTTAGACCTGTGTATCATATGGGTAGGAAGTTTTCATTAAAATCTGTTCATTCATTTTCGAAAAATAAAGCTTGACTGTTGTATGAATTGCCGTACGGCGTAAATGTTCCTAACACCCTAGAGTTTTGGGATATGAAAAGAAACATGTATGAAGAGAAATAGAAATCTCCAAGCTTAAAATGCAAGGTGCAATAATAACTATGAACGGAACTAGATGTTACTGCTTCACTGACACACCGACGAAGTGGAGCGTGGTAAATAAATGGCGTCTAGTCGTCCAGCTACAATGTACAAGAAGTAACGATAGGGCAAACACTCGCTATTGTACTAGTACTTTACACGAGTTTTATTTTATTTTAGGTACAACGTCTTCACATTTGTATAATTATGGAATAAAAGAGTATGTATGGAGTTTGTGTATGCTTTGCTGGCAACACTGTGTGAGCCGGTCGTCAAAAAACGAACTCTTAGATTTAATTTTTTTATAAATTGTATAAAGGTCTTTTAATTACGTAAAATTAGTGTAATCTTATAAAAACTAAGTGAATATACTACGTACAGTGTTTGTGCAGTGTTTTTGTCGCGAAAACTGCGACAATAACTTAACCAAAAAACGAGCTGTCAAGTCATCGTCCCAACGGTGAAGGATTTTAAATATCATCGAAACCCGGGGAGTATTTTGTTTTATCTAAGTTGTATTTCATACTACTAAACATCACAAGATACTGCTCAGGCTGCTGAGCCACGTCCATCACACACTGGCACTGGTTTATGTCTCCTTTTGCTTGACAAGTAGTGGAAGCAAAATCGACGACGAAAACACTCGCCCATACAGTTAAAACACTACATAAATCACTACACAGAAATAGGCGCATTGTATTTTTCTTTTGCCTATCTACTACATACATTTAACTTCCCAAACTTGTAAATTGCTATAAACTTGTAGGCAATAAAGTTAAAAGTTGTGGTACCTATTCTTGTTTACTTATGTTTAACGTTTCCATTTATGTACTTCTAATTAATTAACCAAATCTAATTTTAATCATCTGTTTGTTTTAAAGTCATAACTTTTTTTCTCTGTTATTTTTTCTTTACTTTAAGTCTTTTTTTTTCCCTACTACCTCCTACTTCTATAAATAGGTAATACATCTAAACTTGCATTAGTATTTAGCTGCACAAATATATATATTACAGGTGACTGACATTTTAAGAAAATGATGACCCGCAGTGCTACTCTCAAGGAGATGGAAGCTAAACTTAGATCCACCTTAAAGGAGCTTGAGGCTTCTAAAGCCTTATGTAAACAGCTGCTCCAGGAAAGGGAAGACAGTGAGGTGGAAGTTAAGAATATAGTAGATAAAAACACCTTCTTGAAAAATGAGCTGGCAGAACTTCATATTCAACACATGGACTTAGCCGACCAACACACTCAACTCAAGTACAAAGTGTCATCGTTTCAAGAGTGCAGTGACATCCATGAACATGCATTAAATAAGATCTCAGAACTTGAACAAGAATTGTGTAATGCCCATAAGGCCTTGTCTCACTCAGAGACAGTCAAGTTCAGCGGACAGGTTGCTTGCACTAACAACCTGTTTAATGAGTTAGTAGGCAGTAGGTTAAAAACAGTGTGTGAGTCTAGTGTAACGATAGATTTGACTGGTGATGATACCATGCCATTATGCCCTGCTTTAATGAGTCATAACAAATTAAAAAAATACATAAAAATTAAGAAATTGATTAAACGATCACAGAAAACAATAAAAAAACAACACCTTCTTAAATTAAATCTTTTACTCAGGAAGGACCGTATTTCGCTTTCAAAGGAGTTGAATACCTGCACAGTGGAGTTAGATAAATGCCGGGAGAAGTATGATACTGATATTCAGCAACTACAGAGTGATTTATTATACAAAGAGTACATGCTGAAAGATATTTTTGAAAAATATGAATTGTCACAACAACAATTAACCGATCGATTATTTGAGGCTGGGGAACTACTGGACTTGGTTAAGTACAATGCTGAGAGGTATGAGTCTCTGACAAATAATCTCTCATGCAGCTGTGCTGACCAACCGCGGCTCCCTCAGCCTCTGATTGACATGTCTTCACCGGCAGTGACTCCTGTGATACCTACCTGTGATAATACACAAATGCAGGAAATTAATAAAACTATCATATTCTGTGATGAACTAGGGTCAGGCTTTGGGAAAATACTACACAATTACCTTAGCCATAGTTTTATGAATCATAGTTACCATAATATAAGTTTTCAACAAATTATTAAAAAAATAGTAGATTCAAAACTAGACCATTACTCCACACTGGTTTTACTATTAGGTAATAGTACTGGTACCACCAAAAAGGACATACTGGATGGTGTTAACACCTTATTAAAGCTAAATATAGGGAAGCTAATGTTGTGTGCTTTTCCCTATTCTGATACTTTATCAGATTTTGAGAACAATCATATTTTTAAGCTGAATAGTATTATTCATCGGTTGACATGTTGTCATAGTGACAAATTATTGTTTTTTGACACTAATAAATTTGTTAGTGGTTTTAAGTTAACTCAGGGAACTTTATCCCTGTCTGGAGAATGTAGACATTTGATTGCTATGTTGATAGCATATAATATTAACATTGTTATAGCAAATATAACACAATGTAGGATAAGTGACGAAACTGTGTTGTATACTTCTGCTAACAACACAGTGATTGATTGTTGTGAATTTTTACTGTGTACGAAGGAGTGTCCACCAATAATACCAATACCTTTGGAGGCCAATACCAGCCAGATAGGGTATTCTCTCTCTGCTGAAACACACACCGGTATCTTTAACTCTTCGGTTGAGGTTGTGGGGGTCACTCCGGATAACTCTTTAAACTAAATTGTGAGACAACAGAAGTTACCTCTTCAAATAATCACTTATTATTACTGAATAATAAAAAGGTATCTTCTGGCAAGGTAGCATGTAAGGGAAAGCAACATACTTTAAAATTGTTTAGTCAAAATATTCAAGGTTGCTCTTCCAAATTACTAGAAATTGAGATGTTTCTAGAAAAAACCAAG
This sequence comes from Hoplodrina ambigua, assembly GCA_949774945.1. Lineage (NCBI taxonomy): Eukaryota > Metazoa > Arthropoda > Insecta > Lepidoptera > Noctuidae > Hoplodrina > Hoplodrina ambigua. Next base: position 7,439,269 of record OX458963.1, read on the forward strand.
TTTGATATTGTTTGTTTTACCGAACATTGGCTTAAAGATAACCAAGTAATGTCTATTAATTATGAAAATTATTGTGTAGTTAGTCACTTCAGCCGGAAACAGATGATACATGGTGGCTCATTAATACTTATTAAAAATTCAATTAAATCTAAAGAACGTAAAGACATTGTTAGACTATCGGTTGAACACACCATTGAATTGTCCTGTGTTGAGCTTGATAAGCATGTTATAGTTTGTGTATACAGACCTCCCAGTTACCAGAATTTATCTGTGTTTGATTCTGTAATGGAAGATGTATTAAAAAGAGTTAGTATTAGTAGTAAATCAATCATTATATGTGGTGACTTTAATATTAATTTGTTAGAAAGTAACACTAGTAGTATCAGATTATTAAGCCTTTTCAAATCATTTGATTTGTCAAATGTTTTTAGTGAGCCTACCCGAGTGACAGCTTCTTCTGCCACTTGTATTGACAATATATTTTGTAATTGTGAATACCTTCATAAGGAAATTGTTAACAGGCTGCCATCTGATCATAGTGGACAATCAATTACGTTCTGTGCCTACGTACCACTACAAAAAACTCAAATTAGGTTTAGACCAATTAATTGTAAAAGTTTAGAAAAATTTAATAATTCTTTGTCCAGTAAATTATGCACTCATAGTTTCAATAATATAGGTGACTCAAATGAGTTTTATGCCGAATTTTTTTCAATTTTAAAAATCCAATTTAATGACAATTTTCCGCTAAAAACTAAAAGTATTTACACAAAGTTCTTATTTAGCGACTGGGCGACTCCAGGTATTCGTAAAAGCAGAGAAAAACTATTTGAACTTTATGGACTAAAGCAACATACAATTAATATAAATTTTCATAAGTATGTTTCCAAATATTCAAAGCTTTTTAAAAGTGTTTGTAAAATAGCGAAAGCTCTTCACATAAGTAAAAAAATAAAGTCAGCGGATGACAAAATAAAAACTACTTGGCAAATAATAAACAATGAAACAGGTAGAAAAAAACAGCGTAATACTGAATTTAATTTAGAGACTGCACATGGCCCTATTAATACAGATATAGAAGTAGCCCAGGAATTTGAAACTTTTTTTGCTAATATTCCCCTTCAAACTACTGAGGCTTTGAATTCCTCCCCCGCTCTCTCTGCTGCCTTACTTAAAAATAATGTTAAGGCTTGCCCTGTGGAATTTAGATTTCAACATACTAACCCCCAGGCTGTCATAAAAACTTTTAAAGATCTTAAAATTAAATCAACAGAAGATCTTTGGGGAATGTCTGTAAAAGTTAGTGGGTCTATTATCGAAACCATTGCGCCCTATTTAGCCTTAATATTTAACACCAGTGTAGACCAAGGAGTCTTTCCCGATCTGATGAAACACAGTAAAGTCGTACCATTGTTTAAAGCGGGTGATAGTAAGGAACCCAACAATTATAGGCCTGTGTCGATTCTCCCAGTTCTCAGTAAGGTATTTGAAAAGTTAATGCTCAATCAAATGTTACGTCACTTTAATAAAAATTCCATCTTTCATGAACAACAGTACGGTTTCACCAAAGGGCGTTGTACAACTGACGCTGGTGTCACCCTACTAAAGAACATTTTTAACGCCTGGGAGGAAGCTCAAGATGCCGTTGGAATCTTTTGCGACCTCTCAAAGGCGTTCGATTGCGTTAACCATGAGACACTTTTGTTGAAGCTGGAGTACTACGGGATTAGTAAAACATCTCTTGGTTTACTAAGGTCATATCTGATAGGTAGACAGGCTAAAGTTCAGGTAAACGGCGTAAACTCATTGGGGTCTGAAACGACTATGGGCGTTCCTCAAGGTTCGATATTGGGTCCATTTCTATTTCTAGTTTATATAAATGATTTGCCTCAATTACTGGAAAATGAACCGAAGATGGTGTTATTTGCAGATGACACCTCATTGATTTTTAAAATAGACAGGCGGTCACAAAATCTTGACGACGTGAATAACTCCATTCTTCAGGTCCAAAATTGGTTTACAGTTAATAATTTAGTATTAAATGAAAAAAAAACTAAATGTATTAGATTCAGTTTACCAAACGTTAGAAGTAGCGAATGTGATATAATATTGAATGGAGAAAAACTGGAATTTATTAATCAAACGGTTTTCCTAGGAATCACGCTCGACAACAAATTACAATGGGGACCTCATATAACATCTATTGCGGGACGGTTAAGTTCAGCAGCGTATGCTGTTAGAAAAATAAGGCAGTTGACAGATGTAGAGACTGCGCGATTAGTCTATTTCAGCTACTTTCATAGCATTATGTCTTATGGCATTTTATTGTGGGGTCGGGCTGCTGACATTGAAACCATTTTTATTTTACAGAAGAGAGCTGTCAGAGCCATTTACAATCTACCTCGTCGCGAATCTCTTAGGGAAGTATTTAAGAAGATTAATATTATGACAGTGCCTTGCCAATTTATTTATGAAAATATTATGTACGTGAGAAAAAATCTAAAACTTTTTAAGAAAATATGTGATAGACATAATATTAATACCAGAAATAAAGATAAAATAGCTCAACCTTATTTTAGATTGTCTAAAGTAAATACATCTTTTATGGGGTACTGTGTTAAATGTTACAACAAAATACCTTCTGATATATTAAAATTAAATGAAAGAAAATTTAAGACACATATTAAAAGTACACTTTGCAACCAAGCATATTATAAATTAGAGGATTATATTCAAGATAAGACTGCTTGGAAACATGCTGGTCCTGCTCCATAGGACAATTACTATTCATTCTAGACAAAATCAAGCTGGTTAATATTAATTTTAATATATATATATATATGTGTATATATATTTCCTTTTTTCTTTTGACATTTTTATTATATTTTTATTTTTTATTTGACTTTTACTATGGGATTGCGCAGGCTCACACGCTGTTTCATTGTTGGTTGAGATGTTGAGAGTGGTTGTCTACAGTTCCAATATTTTTTAACATGTGAACATGATGTAACTTTAAACATATTTTTAGCTTGAATTCCTAATTTGTAATATAAATTATTTTTGTGTGTACAGTAGTTTTTTTTTTTTATAGAAGGTACATTGTATTCACATGTAATTACGTATGACTATGTATACAAATAATAACATTGTAAAACATTGATTTTAAAAGAGTACGTATGGAGTTTCTTGCCCATTCTTCTCCATACAAAACTACCTTTTGGAAGGGGCAACTAGATTCAATTCTATTATTTTTTTTTTCATGTAATGACGTTCAAAAGTGCCTTATAGTGGCCTAATTGAAATAAATGATTTGACTTTGACTTTGACTTTGTTTCTTGACCGTTCTTCTCTATGCGAAACTACCTTTTGTAGTGGGCAACTAGATTCAATATTATATATTTTATCTGTCTTGAAAATGACCTTCAAAAGTGCTTTTAATGGTCTACTTGAAATAAATGATTTGACTTTAATTTTGACTTTGACTTCTAGTGCGTTGAGTAATTTTTTTGGTGTGGATGAGATTAGCTATTGACTGCTTTTTTGCTCAAGAAACGTACAATTCATGTAACTCTCGTGACATAGAAATAGTTGATATTTATTTAAATCTAAAAAATCACAGTTTTAAAGTCATAAATCGGAAAGAAAACAGTCTAGTTTCTATGAATGACCAATCGCGTTTCCTTTTAAGGGTCAAACCATCACGGGTTTCCCAAATTTCGTGGCGACACCAACCATAACAGACGAAACCACCACGTGGTTACCTTAACCATGAGCGTAACCGTAGGTTTCTCTCATTTCACTGGAAATCGCATCTTATTGTTTGTGCCCACAATAGAAAATGAATTTTAAATAACTTCAGAATTCAATGGGATTCCACTTTTTATAATACACTTTCGCAACGCGGCTATGTCGGATCACGGTTGGGGGCACGATTTTAGTGTGAGTGAACAACTAAACACGATGTAACTTGAGCCGTGAATGAGCCTTACATAGACTACTTGCGAAGAAATGATCTATGGCCGCCATAGTGCTACCGTTAATTTTCGTTCGAGTTGTTCTTTGGAATTGCCTTAGTGTCAATTGTATCTAATTACCTGCCCTGTGTATTTGGATTAATCAATCATTTACAATCATGCTACAAAAATAACGATATATCACAAATCAGCGAGAAAATTCTACTAACTTTTAGGACCGATCGCAATCTCAACTTAGTTACAATTTGTCAAAAAGTCCTAATTCACCTACATTTTTTTGACAATGATTTTCGCTAAGATGTGGTTGCGACTAGATTTTGAATGTTTATAATTAGTAGGATTGACCTTTAATAGTTTAAATGCAAATTCATTTTTAGAACAGGGTTTTTATTACCTATTACAAAATGGCATGTACAGCATTGTAGTCGAATGTATGGAGTTTCTTGCGCATTCTTTTCTATATAAAACTACCTTTTGAAAGGGGCAACTAGATTCAATTCATTTTTTATTTTTCTTATATATGACGTTTAAAAGTGCCTTTTAATGGTCTAATGGAAATAAATGATTTGATTTTGGTTTTAGTAGTAAGTAACAGTATTAGAAAGTTTGAGGAAGGTGTGGTCGTGTTCATGGTTCGATAAAAAACAATCAATGAATTATTAAAAAACGTAGCCATGTTTATTCTCGTGACGTCAAGATTCTTAAGAAGTTAATCTAAAAATAATACTTTGCAATAATGACGCGCGTTGATGTCTTTTTCAGGTCAACATATTTTTATATTTTATGCTATCGACAAATTGACTTCTATACAAGGACAACATTGTTTAAACTTTATGATTTGAGAATAAAGTTTATTTAAAATAGGATCGACCGGTTTTTTAAGTTTTGGTTTTATTATTTTTCTTTTCGATGATGTGACGAAATCACCAATGACAACACGAAGTCATGCACCTAAATGGGTTTTTAAATCTGTCAAATTTGTAATTAGATATTTGTTTTCCATATATTTATTTCTGTAGCATGTTAAATTAAGTCATAGAAAAATAAAGCAGTAATTTTTTCTTGTTACTTAGGTACATCATGATCTTTGCGGATCATACTCCATATAATGGATCCAGTATCAACACTGGCGGTACCGTTGAAGTTTAATTGACCGAAAAGCTTTCATGCTCATCTCTATGGTAGACATTTCGACCTGAATAGCACAGCAGCCGAGCGTCTGATGTCTTAAGCCGTGTTCCCACTACGCATTATCACGATATATAATCTGGAACATTTGAGATCTATTCAAACCTTGTACAACTTCTTAAATAACTAATGCAATAAATGTATCTTGGGAAGGGCGGAGCACCCTGACAAGCAAAGCAAATAATTGCTTAAAAGGAGGTTCCTTATTGTAGCTAGCGTAAGTTCTTTTAGCCGCCAGCAGTAAACAATTTTGAATTTTGATTTCAAACTAATATTATGAAGCGGTAAAACTGTTTATAAACTTATTTGTAAGATTTAATATCTGGGAGTAGGATAATTTTATTATTATTATTTTAATCTAATCGCAATCTCGTCTCAGCTACAATTAATGTTAAAATCTTGTATTGTTGTGACTGCCTTGTTGGTCTAGTGATCGTAAAGCGCGACTGCTGAGCACGAGGTTTGGTTTCGTTTCCCAGGTCGGGTAAAGAGTTAAGAAATTTCTCAGTAGCAGCCTCAAAGACTGGATTTGTACCCGGTAATTGCCAATAGGCTCACCCATGACCAACATAAATGGCGAAATGTGGTTGTACTAATGGGTGCATCTCCGCCTAACCCTTCGGGGATTACAGGCGTAATGTTATGTTATCTTGTTAAAAATGTATGTAAAATAGAGGCATTTTTAATACTCATAGTATAAGACTGAGATGAAAATAGTTTCTAGTATTCTCCCAGTTCTGAAATTAGAATGCAAAGTATATATATGTTCAATGGTCGAATAACGTAACTTACATGGGACTGAAGTTGCTGGCAAAAGCCAGTCCTCGATATGACTGTACCTACCCGGTATCATTTATGTGCCAGTGTCATTTCCAGTATTGGCATTGTATCAGTAAATGCCATAGTTTTGCAGGTGTCCATAGGCTGCAGTAATTGCTTTTACATCAAGTGGGCCGTTGTTTTCGTTTTTAATTAAATAAGGAGGAAATATGTGATCTTGACATATTGACTCCTTATTTTATTCCTTTTTTTTCGGTTAAGGCGCCCGCCTCTACCAATGTGACTTTTTCAATTTGTAAGTACTTTCAAAAAGTTTATCTTAGACATTACTGACATCATTCTGTGCCTCGGAAAGCACGTTAAGCTGTTGGTCTCGGCTGTCATACGTGGATTTTTGACAGTCATTACGAGTCGTCAGAAGCTTGAAAGTCTGACAACCAGTCTTACCTAGGGGTATCGTTTTACCCAGTTACTGGATTGTGAACGACAGATAGGCAGATTCATGTAAAATACTGGTATTCAGCTGCATCCGGTTAGACTGGAAGCCGACTCCAACATAGTTGGGAAAAGGCTAGGCAGATGATGATGTGATCTTGGCATAATACATGCAAGTAGTCTGCTCCAGTGTAAATGGGTCTTTAAACTTTGACAGTTAATAACTCGTTAAGACTATCATGTATCATTGATCTGCATGTAGTACATCCATACAATATTTTTGCTGTACTATGAATCATTCAATCATTTGCATTAATCGTTCTTGCCAGAAAATAGCATGCAAGGACAATCTAAATTGACTTTTAGTTACTACTACATTGATATTTTAATTCGTCACAATATTTTATTCAAAGCTTTTTGTATGCGTAGTTTGATGTAAAATGACTTTTTGTTGCTGGACAATTTGTTAGGATGTTTTTACGTGTTAATTGTAATTTTATCGCCGTGATTGTACACTACTATGCTTAGAGTTCATTTAATAAAGTTTTTTGACCCCCCACAGATATCTATCCTTTTATTATACAAGGAGTTTGTTGACATAATAATAATATAGATATCTATTTCGAAATAGTAAGTAATTAAAAGAAACACTGTCCTACGATCAACTACTCAATGCAACACGAATTAAATAATGAATTAGTTTATATAACATGTCATTACAGTTATAAATTTATCAATTAATTTAATTATAACCAAAGTGTTGCAAGTATCGGTATCTTTGATGAAGTTCTGTCGGCCGTTTCTTGGTGATAGCGAGACGTTGGGACAGTTACCCACTCCGGGGCAGTTGCGCCGTCGCTTGCGCAGTTGCGTAATACTATGTGTGTCAATAATGCAATATAAATTATCACTTTTAGTGAAAGTGAGTTAACTAATTTGTAGCACTTAAGGTACGGCTATGGATAAATGGAATTGAAATCAGATTAAACTGGGTTTTATTTTTCAAATCTACCACTAAGTACTATTTCGAGTTCATTCGTTAGGGACATCTAGAACTTGTATCGGCCCTCTGCTGCCTTCTTCCCCTTCTTGGGGTCGTTCTTTGTCTACGCATCTGGTGCTGGAGCACTATTAGTTAAACTCTTCATGGTATCCACCCTTGAACGGTATGAGTGCTCCAAATGATGTCTGAGTGCACTAGTTGGTCCATCGATTGTACACGCCTGCTTTTCACAGTCTTTAACAGCATAGCTATTTTAAAGCTTCATCATGTTCTATTAAGCACTGGCCCATTTTCATCACTAGCCACTAAAGTTTGATGGTGCCGAAACATTAGGCTACATGTATAACTTCTCCTATAGCGCGCGATGGAAAAGTTGACATGGCCGCATCAAAACTTGGAAAAGATGGTAGAAGGACTAAGACTCCCTTCTTATTTAGGACGGATGGAATCTTTACCTAGTAGTCGGACTTAAGTCTAACGTACATTTCCAATAAATGTAACCCAATGACGCTTTGTTGCTTGAATGTTTGATTATTCCGTCCTCTTGTGCTAATGTCTCATGATATCTTACATTATAGGCAGTTTACTAAATGAACGAACGTTTACTCTTGTCATACGCCGTCATGTCAATGCTCCTTCCCTCCCCATAATTAATCTTTATTTTGCAACTTTTCACATGTTAAACATTAACCAAAACAATGGCGAAATATTTGAGATTACCAACTGTAAAAAAAGAACGAACATTTCGTCAAATAAAAGTCAACTGAGGGTAACGGATTGCTTGCCGCACTTGACGACAGGGCACTGACCTTCGCTACTTTACTACTGCGCTCTTCAAACCCAATATTTTATTCTGAACGTGCCTCCTAAGTACCGCGCCGTGATTTGTTAGTACCGCTCGAAGTTCTACTTACCTTATAACCATTACGATTTTGGTTCTAAGACAATGTTTTATTGAACGTGATTTTTATGTAAAGTAGGCGACCATACTTATGTACTGCAATATCTTGCTCAAATGCAACAATGATGGTGAAACTATCATTACAATTTTAACACGTGCAACCTATGATTTGTATATGGATAACATCGGGACTCCGATGTTATCCATTTTCGGCTAGCTGAACCGAAGCCTCTGTTTATCGTACGTTTTTTTTTTGTTATAATATCTACCTTTCTATTCTTCGAATTCGCCTCTGAGTTCGATTCTTAACCTGTCTTATCGGTCATCCTCAAACCAGCGTTTGCCAATTTGCTATTTCACCTCTATACCTCGTCTGCTTCAGTGCCCTAAAAGGCATCGATTCGATGACTACGACCTCTAAAACCGACCGAATAGGCTAAGTCTTCGGCTTATTTTATCTTTCCGATCACGTCTTTCTGGATCCGATAATTCAGAGAAACTCCGGACATAACTACAATGACCAGTTACTTAAACAGCCGAAGCGTGATAGTCATCGCAGCTGTTTAATCATCAAATTACCATACTTAGCACTGTATTAGATGGAAGTGCAGATTTTCTTGGGTGTTTAGTTAAACATAATGAAAGTAAAGAAAACCGCGCGTTACTGCGTCCGGCGGTGGAGCCGACCCAGTTGTTCAACTCTCCACCGCGTTGATGTGTGCAACATTGGTGTGGGGTAAGTACAAGCGGTAGCGGATAACTTTGCTCATTGTCCATTAAGGCATGTACCAAGTGTAAAAAGAGCAGAAATATGCATTTTATTACTAAGTTCATTTACATGCAATTTTTTTTGACGAATTATTTTGCGGACGTCATACTTTGACTATTTGTTTTATAGACCGTTATGCTCAGAGAGATTTTGAACTTATCGAGTCAAAATTTAGTAAACTCATTTCGATGAAAAAACAGTTTTAGCTAAATTTTGCAATATAAAACTGCAACCAAGATCATCTCCGTTCGATGGATTCTGATAACTTCGTTGAATATAGTAAATACTATAAGATTGGATAGTATAAGTGAAAAACTTAGTAGTTCAGCATAGGTACCTTCGTGCATAATATAATCGTTATCAGAAGGTCAATTCTGCTAACGCAAAACGATCTCATCTTAGCGATAATTAATCAAAGTCAAAAAATAGAAAAGAAAATTAGAAGAGATTTTAAAAGGCTGAGATTAGATGTCGACCTTTCTAAAAGTTTAGAATGCCTCCCTGTTGAAACAGATGAATGTCATCCGCTGTCTGCCATCCCACGCACCACACACACAAACAGACTACCGGATGTTAATTACAACGTGAAACGTCACCATTCATAAACTATGTGAACTGTTACACTATTGTTTTTATACCTTTTCATTGTCAAGGAGCGTTTTAATATATCGCAAACTTTTTATCTGATCACGAAAGCAAACTTCCTGAGTTTAGAGGTGTATGTTTGAATTTAACTGACTTATTATTGCTGGAGGAATATTTTTTTTGTGACCCTTCAAATTCAAGGCCGCTTTCTTTGTAAGTCTTAATTTGGATTGCTGTCATGTTTTGAATTAAGAATATGATATGAAAACTGTATTGAACCAGTCGTAAATATGGCTTGTTATAACGGCTTTTTTATTTGTTCTTTTATGATTTACTACTATAAGGTTGGTGGAGTGTTTTAACATTTTATGTTGTTGTAGGTGCTATGTGATTACCCGTGACAAGTATAAATTAAAAAGTAGGTGTCACGCTGAATAATTTTTGAGCTTAAGAACCTGTATTTCGGATTGAATTAGCCGTCACTTAGCAAAGATATTTTAGAATAGGTTGTTCTGAATAGTTTGGATTTGTGTTTCTTTTATGGTTCTGCTTCTTCTGCTCCCTGCGACTACTAGTTATGTCTTTGGTCACTGCTTCGCTTCCGTCGGTCGTAGCGTAATTTTATATCTTATTTCTCATTAATCTGGCTTTCATTTAGAATAAGAATTAAATCCGACTGGTAGTTCCAGAGATTAGCATGTTAAACAAACAACAAAAGCAAACAAAATATCTCTACAGCTATATTATCTTCTATAGGTAATAAATAAATCGTTTAAGTGTTTGTGGACGCACTCCTCCGAAACGGCTCGGCCGATTCTTATGGATTTTTTAAATGTATATTTGGTAGGTATGAGAACAGGTCGTAAAGCATATTTCATACCGCTAGGTGATACGGATCAACTTTGACGCGGATGAAGTCGCGGGCACAATCTAGTATTAGTATAGATTGGAACGACGTAGTTTATCTTTCTTCCATACGGATTTTTCCGTTGCTATCATCACAGTATTTATCCACTTTCTAAACAGATCATCTTTCACATTATTTATCTAGTGCAGCGGTCGGCAACCTTTTCGCAAGCAAGGACCAAAAGATGGCAAAATAAACTAAAGGCGATATTAACCCTAGACCCTAAAAAATGACAATGCTATTAATTGTTAAAACATACAGAATTTAATTCGTACACGTAATATTGTGTAATAATGTTTGGCTTTATAGCTAGAAAAATAACCACCATAAATCATTCAGTAATCAAAACTACAAAGTACCTGAATAGGTAACTGATTTTATACAAAACAAAACATTCACGGGTCTTAAATACTCGTAAGATGTCCACGGGCCAAGGGTTGTCGAGCAATGATCTAGTGAGATACCCAGATTGGATAAGTTCTTCAACACAATCATCCAAACTCAGTCATTCATTCAGTCTCATTTAGTCGAACAAATAGGACCGTAAAAATATCAAATTACCGATTTCTTGCTACTTTAGATCTGAATCATTTGAAAGTGTTGCGATTGTATCTAAATGTCGGTGATAGTCAAGGACTGAGCTAAAAACATTCAGAATTTATCTTTCAATATAATTAGCTGTTTTTATTTTATTGGTGTCGTTTTAACTGTTTGTAGTTCTGAACGTGTATTCAATGTTGTTTAAAAGCCGCAAACCTGTTTTATGACAACTTCAATACGTACAGAAGTCTGTTTAATTAGATTTTTACAGACTTTTGTAATGTTGACGTTTCTATTGAATTTTGTTAATGTCTGGAACTAGCACCATTTTTGTATGGAAACCTTTAAAACCTTTTTACTTTAAAATGATAAGAAAATATAGAGTAGGTCTAGTGATTCGTACTTTAAAATGGTTGCTAACGTTTTAAAGGAGGTGTTTTAGATATACATGTAGGTACGAAACTAAAATTATATAGGGTGACTGTTGATTATCGACCGATATTTAACCGATAACTAACAACTTTTCTCAAGAAAAGATATTTTTTAATTTGCAATGCGCGTGAATCTAATCTTTCCGAAACAATTTTGAATAACAAAACTAACACAATGTACGAAATAAGAAATTTATTAAATATATTTTGGTGTTAGTTTAGTTAGCAGTTTATAAAAATAACTCAGTACATCTGGAATAGTATTCGTCATAGTGAGGAGTATCCTCTCTCTAGATCCCTAACCGCCGTTAGCTTGGGTTTCATCACCTCGTTCCGGGCGGAGCACTATATTTATACATATCTAAAAAATAATGTATTGTTGTTCTAATCTCTTTTATGTTAAAGTGTGTTTAATTTTTTTTTTATAAAGAATATGGAGAATCTAAACATTCAGTGTATCTATGCAAGTCATTCGCTGATTATTTCGTAACTAGAGAAAATCGGGCAATAATCGAACAATAAAAAAAAAATAGTAATCTATGTTTTATAATTGAGAGCAGATTTAAGAACAATATTTAGCGGGTTCGCAGAGGTTTAAACTGTCAAAAGATTCATTCATAATTGATTCCGCGATTCGTATTGAATGCCTTTGTGGTACTAAACAATAAATTAATTCTTTCATTCATTAAATTTTTCAATTAGGTTCGTCATAAAAATATTTACGAATTGTAATTCCGTTAGTATTGTGGTAATTAGAACTTGCTTACATCAATAGGTCTTTGTTCTTAAATAGATTTTTCGAATCATTCTTACACCAGGTTAAGAAATATAATAGATGGATTAAAATGGAAAGTGAAAAGATCAATAACATCCTTTGACATTTATGTGTTTTCGCTAGGTCACTCTAGACCTTTCCTATTATTTAAAATTCCCGCAATTCTACTCTTCTAATTTTAAAAGTTATTTGGTACACATAACATCACGCTTGTAATCCCCGAAGAGTTAGGCAGAGGTGTACCCGTTACTGCAGCCACATTTCACTTGTTATGTTTAAGTCCTTTGTAAAAGGGGCGAGCCTATTGCTATCAACCGCGCACAAATCCAGACTCCGTCCGAGGCTGCTACTGAGAGATCTGATAACACTTTGCGCGAACCCAAAACCTCATGCTTTGCGAACACTAAATCAACGAGGCAGTTGGCCCAGTTATTTTATTTTTGTTACTGTTTGCAACACAGGCTCTAAAAAAACAACCGAGCAATGTAGTTATATGTACACGACTACGCTTTTCCTAAAACAAAAGTCCATTTCCTTCTTACGTGCTGCAAAAAGTTGGCATGTGGCCTTTATATTTTGTAATCAATTCATATTAAATAGCTTATAAGTGAAAATAATTCTGAACCGACCACTGTAACGCCTTAGTAAGCTATTGTTGTTATAATTATTTTTGTTTATATCACAATTTCTCTTCGTTATTACGGAGAGACTGTTATACATTGTCGTAGCTGAAAATTGATGTTTCAATGAACATGGACTTACTGTTCCACTCAAACCATGTCAGAGGCCCTTGAGGCGGTTTAGAAACTCTGACACTAGGGTGTGTAGGAGGGTCGTTAGGCCACATACTACCCACACGATAAGAAGAAGAATGAACCTCCTCTTATATCATCTTGCTTTAACTAAATAATTAAGTATGTTACTAGTGTTGTTATTAGGTGAAATGAAACGTGATCGTGGCTAAGCAATAACAGCTGCACGGGTCGATCCAACAGGTTAAGCTACGCTTGCCGGGGTTGGTCTGTGGATGGGTTCATTTTTAAACACGGAGACTCTTTCGGGCTCGGTAAGCACGTTAGGCCGTAAGTTGGTCCCGGCTGTCATAAGTCGATCTTTGACAGTCGTTACGAGTCGTCAGAACCCCGAAAGTCTGACAACTAGTTTTACCAAGGGGTTTTGTATAACCCTGTTCAGTAACGAGGTTATAAGAAACCCATGGAGCGACTGCCTATCTGACCTCCACAACCCAGTGGTTGTGGAAGTCAGTAGGCTTACTCTTCCGTCGATTCCAATCTCATTCTCGATTTTGTTCGAGAGTAAGCCTACAGATAGGCATTCGCTCCATGTAAAATACTAGTTTGCAGCTGCATTCGGCCAAACTGGAAGCCGACCGCAACAAAGTCGGGAAAAGGCTAGGTGGATTGATTGATTGAATTTAGGAAATGAGCTTAAAGTGATCCGACAAACCCTGGCATCAGCCATGCAGTCCATTCTGTAAAAGCTCCTTTGTTGACTTTGAAGTGACCATCTGAATTCACCGATATATTTTTACAGAATAGCACTTCAGATAGGGTAATTGCTTACGTCAAGCTCACTTTCCTTAAAATCGAGGAATATTTTTTCAGAATACACCGACTGATTATCATTTTCGCCTTATCCCTAAGTTTTGTTTCTAAAACTGCCGCCCATAATTTTCAGAAAAACAGTTGGTTTATGTCACTGGTAATTAAAACCATCCGTTTTTGAAACAGATATTAAATTATTATTCCTATATCAACAATGTAAAGAAATTGTAATGACTACCAGCAAAACTTATAATTAACTTCAAAACTATCTAAAAACTTATAACTTGTAACTAAGTACTTGTTTGTTTAGACCAATAAATCAGAAAGCGTGTTTAAATTTTTATTACTCAATCACTCCGAAACGCCTCAACAGATTCCGGTGAAACTTGCAACGAAGATGAATCATAATCTGGACTAACATTCTATTTTAGGATACTTACATACGCGGCTCTCACGCACACTAAGCATTTTTATTCCTCCTGTATCGAATCTGGTTCCCGATAGCATCGCTATCGCGAAAGAAGTTGCAGTAACAGGCTTATTTTTAGGTTATTTATCTTTAGCGATATTTCTATTCTTGGCACTTACAGTAAGTATATAAACTCTACTTAATGTGTATAAATACTTACTTATTTAAAATAACTTTTCAATCAACTTATCCTGGTCTAATAAACCAGTTCCATTCTCAAAAAAATATTGCACTATGACGTCACATAAACGAATAATCTACCACTGTACCACATCCTCACTTGAGCACCAATTTTAAAAGCATTCAAAAGCAATTTTTCACATACAAAACGGTACCCGATTAAGAAATTGCTCTTACAATGTACATAAGTAAATATAGCGAACTTTAAAATCCAGTAGTTGACTAACTCGGTCGGCCCGTAAAAGTGGTTTATTACTTAACCGGTTTGTGTTATAACGCAATTTTATACTGTTGTACTTAAACTCGAAAAATGGTGAAGTAAATGACTTGTGTTAAAAAAAAGATCAAGTAAAGAGTTTGTTACCAACCTGGATGGAACATGAATATAATCACAACACTAAGATTCACTCACGCGCACCCAAGATGGTGTCCGTCGCGGTACTGCCTGCCCCGCCCCGCTCGCGCAAGCCTTCCCCGTCGCGCTAAGACTGCGCGTGAGAGGACAAGACAGCGGATGTTACAACTGTTCAAGCAGTTGACTTAACACCGAAGTCATCAACATCTTTTATGTCTATTATTATTTGTTTGTTTATTATAACGTGAGTGACTATGGATTTTCATAACCCGAAATTACTGCTTAATAATAACAATAAAATAAAATTAAACATCTATTGGGATCGCGTGGTATTTATTTTAGGCGCACACGCACTCACGCATATAAGCTAACCGTATTGAAAAACACGGCCCATTGAGTGCATGTGTCCACGTTCTTGTGCCTTCAATTGTTTTTAAATAAATGACTGGATTTGGCTATTATGCCTACGTAATTTTTTATTTATTTAAATGGATATTTCGAATAATGGTCAAGTATTAACAAGGGCTCGTTGGCATCGACATTAAACCGTAATTTGTGATTCAGTTATAACAACTCGGCCAATTTCTGAAGGCTAATTTTATTTCTACTAATTAAAAACGTTATTTTCTAAACCTAGTCTCAATCTCATCTCAGCGACGATCAATGTCAAAAATGAATGTAAAATTAATGTAAAAAAGGCATTTTCGATAGATTAAGACTGAGGTAAGGTTGCCATCATTCCCAAAAGATTGTATAATTGCCCCCTAGTTTATTTCAGTTCTTTCTAAAAATAAAGAAGAAATAAGTTTTTTTTGTATTCTGGAAATTCATTCATATCCTTTTTAAATGTACCTAGGTATTATTGTAGCGTTTTTCACGAGGAAGAAGATAGTAGTCAAAGTAAATTGTAATACCCTAAAGAATAAGGGTGAAATTTCACGATACTTTTATGTCAAACATATTTATTATAATTTAACTGCAAATAGCTTTTGTTATTTTTTCAGTTTTCCAAATTCAAAATTTTTAATTATTGCCAATAAATTGTCACGAAACCGCGTTTATTATCAATGTAATATAAGCCTTAATGTGTTCTATTACAAATAATACAATACGACACAGAAGCTGCTGCGGAATTGTTCCATTTCATTGTCACTTTATTTAAGTGTAACTAAAGATTCTCTGTTTAAAGGATTTAGCTTAGCTTGTAGCCAAAATTGTGTACATATATGTTTATGGGGCGCGATATCTGCACAGTTTCTTAATGATTATAAAACATAACATAACATCACGCCTATAATCCCCGAAGGGTTAGGCAGAGGTGTACCCATTAGTACACCCACATTTCGCCAGTCATGTTTAATCCCATATAATAGGGGGCGAGCCTATTGCCATCAACCGGGCACAAATCCAGACTCCGAGGCTGCTACTGAAGAAATTCCTAATGGAAAAAGCCCAATATCACTTGCCCGACCTGGGAATCGAACCCAAAACCTGATGCTCAGCAGTCGCGCTTTGTAACCATGAGACCAACGAGGCAGTCAGTTCTTATTGATTATTACCTACGATATTTGGAACGAGCAACTAGCTTCAACTTTCTTCCTTGACAATTTAAAAATGCCTGATTATGGTTTATTTGAAATAACTGGTTTCGAGTTTGGGTTTGACGATTATTTATAGATTCAGTACTATAAATAAGATAAATTGTTTATTTTTTTACTGTTGTTCGTTGGCAAATAAGTCGACTGGCCACCTATATACATCTGCAATACCCAAGGTCTTGCAGATGCGTTGCCATCCCAGAAACAAAGTTGAAATGTCTCATGTGCCAGTAATTACACCGGCACCCAACTCTTCAAACCGGGACAGAGCATTATTAAATATAGCCTATGTCACCCAGGGATGGTCTAGTTTCCCAACCGTGAAAGAATTTTTAAAATCGGTTCAGTAGTTTTAGAGTTTATCCATTACAAAAAAACAAACAAAAATCAATTTTTTCCTCTTTATATAAATATTATAAATATTGTGTAGATAAAAAACTAAAAGGGACGCCCTTAATATAAATAATGTGAATGCAGTGTAAATTAGTATATATACAGTGGCACGGAACCCATCGTGTGATAATCCAACTTGCACTTAGTCGGTTTTCTTTTTGCATCTTTTTACATTCTACAAGTTACGATACGAGTACCTACTTAATTGAGCACAATTGTGACCTTTTCGAAGTACATCAACATTCTGCTCAACTAGTATCCAACGGTAAAGCCCACCACACAGAGAGAGCGGAAGCGGGACGTGACCGTGACGTAACGGGACTTGAGCGGGACTTGAGCGGGACTTGAGCGGGACGTGAGCGTGACGTGAGCGGGACGTGAGCGTGACGTGGGAGGAAGGTGAGCGTGACGTGAATTTTGAGTGTGTGGACATCCATATAAATACAAGAAATACAACCCGACGACACGCTCACACCACGCTCATGTCCCGCTCACGTCACGCTCACGTCCCACTCCCGCTCTCTGTGTGAGTTGGGCTTAAAGCCGTAATGACACAAGTTGATATAAGTAAAGAAATGAATTAGACCGCAATAATGTAGTTACAAATTCAAATGATTATTTTCACTTTTTATTTTTATGAACTGAAGTGACTTTACTAAAGAAAGAAAGTACCATTATAGTAGGTAAAACTAGATTTTAAGTGCGTGAAAATGACTTAAGATAAATGTCTAGAAATGTAAATGATAAGAACTTTCTTATTTTTACCTGAACCGCGTATTAGTTACTGTCAGGTTCAAAAGTAGAAGCAGCTTGCAATACACGCATTCATTCTCTCAATTCCAACTATTCATCTTCGCACATGTCGGTTTTAAAAATAGGTGTAAGTCTGTATAAACGAACTGAAGATGTCGCAATTTTTCCATTTTTATTGATTTTTACACGACTGCCCTCAAAAAAAGGAGTGTTATGTGTTCAGGGTTAATGTATGTATGTATGTATGTATGTATGTATGTATGTATGTGATGTTCTTTATTCCACCATAACTTTTGAACGCCTGAACCGATTTAGATGTATGGGGTATCGTTACAATCCTAGCATCGTTCCGAGTAACATAGGCTAGTTAAAAATAAAAATAATCCTGTGTGGTCACTTTAAAACGTAAATTAATACCAGCCTCAATTTTTTTTTTTTAATGAATCTGGCCGTGTCTATGTTTGTCGTCTAGAATTTGACAAGTACATTTAAAAAATATATAACACTGTAAATAAAAAACGTCGTAAAAAAAACTACCGAGTAAACAAAGTACAAATATGCGCAATTTTGGCAGTCGTTATTTTTAATTTTTTAATTATAGTTGCTTGTTGGTTTAATAGTTGAGACATTGAGGGTTGGCTCATTTTAGCAGAACTAAGTTTAGGTTAACATCGACGTTGACTCTCATACATTACTCTGACTGTATCATCCACCGGCTTGAGGTATATACCTACATTTTTTAACTTTCGTTAACAGCACTCTATTCATCACTTCTAAGACGCGGACAAGACCTAAATACTCGAAATAGGCTAATTGTAAATATGTTTTAGTCTATTAAGTTTAGTACAGCTAAAAAAATACCTTTATACCGGTATTGCTGTAAATTCTGCAAAACACATCTTTGTTGTTAAAATGACCTTTCAGCAAAAATATCAAAGTACTGTTTAACATAATGTTAATAAAATTAATAACAATAACAATCATAATGTGTAGAAAGAGCCTGGTTGCTGTTTATTTTCGTTTACGCAACATATTTACTTAAGTAGATCGATAATTGTTTCATATATTATTTTGTAATAAATTACAAGCGTGTCATATTTGTTTTTTTTTATTTGTCTGCAGATGACAGTGACCGCTGTTGTCAGTGCCTTAACATCTGCTAGCACCGCAGAGTATTTTTACCCGATTTTTTTCATTGACGTTGTACACTATTTAATTATTTGTTGAAATGTTGAGAGTGGTCGTCTACAGCTTCAATATTTGTAAATACGTGAATCTTTGAACATAATTATGTAATGTAGTAGTTGTCATTTCTTAATTTGTAATACTTTGTACATATTATACTTGCCTCGTTGGTCTAGTGGTCGCAAAGTGCGACCTGGTGAGCATGAGGTCTTGAGTTCGATTTCCAGGTCGGCAAAGTGTTATTGGTTTTTTCTATCAGGTATTTCTCAGTAGCAGCCTCGGAATCTGGATTTATGCCTGGTTAATGGCGATAGCCCCCTATTACATGAGGCTTAAACGTAACTGACGAAATGTGGGTGTACTAATGGGTACCCCTCTGCCTAATCTTTCGGGGAATCCAGGCGTAATGTTATGTTATGTTTTTACATATCATTATATTGTTTTTTACGTAAGGTATACATTGCAGTCACGTGTAATCCTGTATACAAATTATTGTAATAAATTTATTTTAATAAAGTAAGTTTGTAGTTTCTTCTCCATACAATTATACTACCTTTTGGAAGAGGCAACTAGATTCAATTCCTTTTTTTTTTGTTTATGACGTTCAAAAGTGCCTTTTAGTGGTCTTATTGAAATTAATGATTTGGCTTTGGTTATATTTATTAGACGATCTGTAATACATTTGCTTGATGAATGCTTTCGTCTTCCAGTCATCCAACTTAGTGGTGGTTAAGATGGGGATGAATGGGAATGATCCGATGACCTTATGTAATTTACTCCACTACTCAAACTCACTTTTACAATCAACGGTTCGGTAACAAAGCATAAGATACTAAATTGAAAGCCATAAAATTATTAATATCCACATAACTTGCGGAATCAAATAAAGTTAAAACACCGTTCATAATTGAGAAGATAAAGAAATCGATTAAATTTAAGATGCAAACGAATTTAACCTCTCCTGTAAAGTTTTAAAGTGTCTTTTTACATGTAGAATTATGCAGTTTATTTGCTTTCATTATGTCACCTTTGAACTATTTGTAACTTAGTTTTATGTAAAGGAAAATATTGACGAAACCGGACATAGCTGATGAATTCATCAATATTTTTGGAAATAGACGTAGTCATAGTTTATTTGTGTATATTATAGACTAGCTTCTGCTCACGGCTTTGCTTGCATAGATTTCAAGAGTACAATCCTACTTACTTTTGGAAACCATCGCAATCTTATCACAGTCTCAATCTACAACAGTTCTTAGATTTTGAATGTTTTTAAATCGTAGAATTGACCATTAGAATTAAGCCATAGTTCTAATTTTTCTACGGGAACACCAAAAAGGAATTAAAATTATTCTATATTCCATAAGGTATAAAATATTACATACCCATGGTATGATTTTTATTCCGCTAGATCAAAATATGTACCTAGGTATGTGTGCCAAATTTCAGTTATTTCTATTGAGCCGTTTAAGCGTGAAAGATTAACAAATATTTCGTCTACACAAACTTTCGCTTTTATAATAGTAAGTGGGGGTAGAATAGGATTAGTTGCTAATTCTCTAGATATCTGCAGATATTATAATTTAGGTGTGTGGTGGTTTTGGGTTGTGTCGTGATGGCCCAGTGGTTAAGGCGCCCGCATCTCATGCTTGAGGTTGTGGGTTCAAATCCGGGCAAGTACCAATGTGAATTTTTCAATTCATATGTACTTTCTAAAGTTTATCTTGGACATCACTGGTATCGGTGAAGGAAAACATCGTGAGGAAACCTGGACTTACTGTTCCACTCAAAACCATGTCAGAGGCTCTTGAGGCGGTTTAGAAACTCTGACACTAGGGTGTGTAGGGTCTTAAGGCCTTACTACCCACACGATAAGAAGAAGAAGATAATTTAGGTAGTATTATACCTTTTTTTGAGGATGGGAAATCATCAAATGGTGTCTTCCACTCTGGGCGGAGTGGAAGGGAGCGTCAGACTCTCACTGACTAAAACCAGTGTTCCTCCTAATGCCCTTTCTCTTTTGAACAAAATCCGTCACCCTGGCAAGAGTTTGTTTTATATCTAGTAATGATAATAATGAACGAACGACCGATGTATGAACGTAGATGTGGCAAAAGGAGTATGTAAGGATCGTAGCAGGTAGCGTTCTGTAGTTCCTGCCTACCCCCATGGTAAAAAGGCGTGAGTTTATGTATGTATGTGTAATGATAATATTTTTTTTTCTATAGTCTAAGTTGTTGTTGGTGTCGTGATGGACCAGTGGTAAAGCCGCTGTCATGCCCAGGCTGTGGGTTTGTTACCGGGCACGGTCAAGTACAGTCAACAAAAGAAATAGATATGCAGGGTCGTCAGATATCGTTGAAGTTTTCTTAAATAACGGATTTATATCTTCGAATAATCTTAACACATTTAATGAGCTGAATTATCTACTTTTTAATTAAATAACATTTGGAAATATCCATCGGTTTCAATATGACATTTTATATTTCATATGTACTTTCTGTTTATGTGCTCGTGGTTACGTAATAAAAGCTGCACAGGTCAATCAGGTTAAGCTTTATTTACTGGGGTTGGTCCGACATACTACGGAGGAGTCCTCTCCCGTGCCTCGGAATCCCGGCTGTCATGAGTGGTCTTTTGACGGTCATTACTAAGCTCAAAAGTCTGACAACTAATCTTAGTAAGGGGTATCATATTACCCAGTTACTGGGTTGTGGAGGTCAGATAGGTTGTCGTTCCGTGTAAAATATTGGTAATCAGCTGCATCCGATTAGACCAGCGTAGTCGGGAAAAGATTAGGCAGATTGATTTTATATGTTCCGACTTTCTAAGTTTTTCTTGGAGATCACTGACAAGAGGCCGTTGCCCTGCAGAGATATAAAAGTAGAGTATTACTATTAATATCCTTTATTAATTTAATACACATGTAAATTACTCATTTAATATTAATATTAACATAAAAACCGGTAACGAAAGCAGGGTCCATATCGCAAGCTATGGCCGTCAGGGCTTCGGAGAGAGAAACCTCGTAACAATGTGGGTCGTGATCAGAAGCACTGCCTTCTGTATCAAGCTGTTGATTCAGCAGCCTAACAAGTTTATTATTATTAATACATCGTAGATTCGAAACTAATATTTTCACTTTTATTCTAATCGGTCCCATTGGTCGTGAGTCACAGCTTTTGGAAGTCTAGAAGTCTAGTTTAGAAGGATATTACATAATATGTGTAAATACAAAATTATAATACCAATTAATAATTTATAATAATATTAAATTGCTAGAATAAAGTAACTACTTCGGCCTTTCCTCTCTCCTAATTTTTGCTGTGCCCGACAGGGTCCACATTGATCTTTATTTACTTTATATACTATATAATGTATTAGGTATTTGTATTTTAGGTAATTGAGTATTGAGTCCTCTGCCTAGGTTCTGCTGTCAATAGTAATTTACAAACCAACACTTCTTCACGCCTCGCAGAGCGCGTCGTACGGCCAGCCTTGTATGAATATTGAATTTAATGACATACGTCGTATGTTGCGGATCATTAGCTAAGTCAATATGCAATCTAATTTATGGGTTTCGAAATTCCTCAGTAGATAATACGCATACTCGTAGACAAACCCAATTCTCACTCAGTGTCTGTCTTATAGGTACTTAAATTAAGTTGCATATCATACAGGAACTTTTCTTTAAAGCACTTATTATTAGAGGCTGTTATATATTTAGGAATTAAATATAAAAACCGGTCAAGTGCGTGTCGAACTCTCACACGAAGGGGTTCATTTCGAGCCAAAAACGCAAAATAAACAGGTTTCTTGTATGTTTTTTTTATTGTCGGTATAGAGGTTTCTTGTTTGTTTAACTTTTTTTAAATTGTTGGTATAGCGACTTAACTAAAGGTATTTATATGGCAGAGGTGAGTGGCAACGTAGGGATTGGTCGCCCTAGGAAGACCTACACTGACCTTATTGGTGAGGTCCTCCAGAAAGGTCAGGTGCGGAGTACACGTAACCGGCGTGCTTGTATGACGAGATGTATGAACGTAGATGTGGCGAAAGGAGCGTTCTGTAGTTTCTGCCTACCCCCATGGGAAAAAGGCGTGAGTTTCTGTATGTACGTATGGTATAGCGGCAATAGAAATACACATTCTATAGATAGGGCAGACATAAAAATATCATAATATTTCAAAGCTTGCTTGTTTGCATATTATAAAACACATGTTTTTATAGAACCGGACTAGGAATGACTATAGCCCTTCGCGTTTGTATCAATTAAAGCTACGTAATTGCTAAACGACAACACAGCAAATTGCCACATATGGAAGCGAGAATATAATTAGTCTCTTTGTTGGCTCCACTTGATTACTACCTTATGTGGGGAGCTCCATACAACTCGGTTCTTACCGGTTTCCTTACACCATCGCCATTAATAATAGCACTGTCTGTAGTCTATTGTCTACTATTGCCATGCAAATATTATAGTCGCCATCAAATAAAAACGAATTAAAAAAATATTTTTTAAAACTAGGTTTAATTAAAAATTATTGCAATATTGAGTATTGGACATTGTATTGTCATCAGAATTAAAGGTGTATGCAAAATTTCAGCTCAATCGGATGCCAACAAATGGTTGATAAATGGTTTGCAAATATTGAAAGGACACCTTACATACATACATACGAACAGCGCAAGCTAAATAAAAGCTTGTAAAAACAGTATCCGTACTAATATTATAAATACGAATGTAATTCTGTCTATCTGTCTGTTACGCTTTCACGATTAAACAAATGAACCAATTTTGATGAAATCTGCTAAGTTTGAACCCCAAAAAAACATATTCTACTTCTTACTCCTCGACTTTGTCTGTCTCCGCGATATCCGACATTAACGCGGACGAAGTCGCGGACATAAACTAGTACCAGTATAAGGCAGTATAAAATATTTGTTTGGTTTTGTTGTTTTGGATTTTGCTAATTATTATGTACAATTCCCGTGTGATAATATATCAACTTTGACGTTATACAAGAAGACAACTATAATAATAATTTATTTTTACTCACAATCAGTTTAGTTCTATGTATTTCGAAATAGAACTATGGTTTAGGTGTACGGTTTGTACGGGATAGCTAAGGAATAAAAAAAAAACGCTAATACTACGTGAATATTTTATTACATCCATAACAATAGTGAATCAGAAATTAACTAGTTTATAACGAATACAATACAATAATTACAGTATGATAAACATAACATAATCACGCTACAAATAATTCAGATTAAAGTGGTATCTAATTATTAATTCATTATTATTGGCAAACACGTATCTATTACATTCAGATAATTATGAATAAAGAAAGGAACGTACATATAAAAAGCGCACGATACTTATGCGAGACCATCGTTAACACACTACCTGATCAAAAACATGATACGAGAAACTTCAAAAAGAATTAGGTGCTGGTCACAATCTATTAAACATCGAGATAGTGAATTACTGTTAAGATCCATAAAATCGCAAAACCCACAAAATATAGTTATATAGTTAGAGGCTATTTACATCAGTTATTTACATAAATACATTGACAATAAAATTGGGACATGCAGCAGGCATTACATTTCACAGAAGATCGCATTACACACCGATACCATGCCCTGAGCACTACCTGTACTTACGTGGCGGTTACATACAAACAAGAGCACATTTTGTATGCGATATATTTGCATAATCAGATGGAAAATACACAACTAGTATGGCCTCGGTGTCTATTACGGTAAAGTCTTGTTCATCTTAAACTACAAAAGACTATAAGACAGAAAGTATCAATAGTGATTGAAAACATTTTGGTTTTTTTTCATGATCTTTTTTATAATTTAAAGAAATAGTTTATGTAATTGGTGAAATCTACAAAAATAATTACAGCACAACATGACAATAACACTCTTATTATTATTAAAGATACAGGGGAGATCATCCAATATTTAAATTCTTAGAGTATTTGATATAACTTAGTCAATAGTTGGGCTATGCCACAGTGAAACGCGTCAGGCATAATGTGGGAGCCACATAAAATACACATAGGTTTTTTACAATATATTGACGAGACGGCATAGTGAAATGATGCGAATCACATGACCGTTTTGCTGAGAACCCCTGACCCTGCCTGTTCCTGTTCTCAACTTCTACCCAACGCGTATTAATCTACATAAAAGTGTTTTCTACTCCTACCAATATGTATTTAATAATTTTAATTGAAGCTATCCTAATCGTCTACAAGTAATTAAATAGAAAATTGCACCATAGCCAGTTAGGAAATGCAGATATAGAAATGCAGTGTTTTTCTACTTTAAGTGTAGAAAAACAATTTCTAAGCATCAAAAACTATGAAGATTTCAATTACGTATTATAATAATAATAAATTGGATTAAATATTTATTTCGTGTCTACACGGTGCGTTCTAAGAATTACGTGGGATAACAATGATACTTTAATTTATTACTGGAATAAAAGAAAAATCACCATTTATTATACTGACTAATGAGTGTGCTTTATATGATGTAAATGTTGGTTAAAATACGGAACTACAGATTGATGGTACCTACGAATCTACTATGATAATTAAGTGCGTGAGATTTTTGGGTACATAGTACTATAAAACTTAAACACAGAATTCCGGTATATACCTGCACCCATTCAAGGTTTGCATGACTAAAAACCTTCCTTTTATAAGAGAGTACCTTAGTTTGTTAGGGTTATTACGATCAAGTTTTAATTTTTTTAACTTTGAATGGCGAAAAATGAAACGTCTCATCTTCGCATGAGTCGATAAAATGTATGGATTAACTGGTTGTTTTTTCTGTGATTACAGTCTATAGTACCCAATACCCGTCAGTGCTATATTATGATGATAATCTAATAAAAGTCTACGTTCAGATTATTATTCCGCACGAAGAAGAATTTTTGTCACAATTCTAGCACTGAGTTTGTTCTGTTAACATCTCTTGCCTAAACACTGGGATTCTGTAAACGTATGAGATTCAATTTTGTAACAGGTATTAGAATCTTTAGTACTGCCTTGAATTGTTATGACCGCTATTTAAGCTGGTTATTCTTCAATCTGAAACAAAAGGATAACGTTAGACTACTAACTATAATTTACCAAGCTATTGGTGCCGATTCCCTTCTTCACAAACTAGACTAAATTTAGAGAATTGATATCTCTTACTAACATACAGCGAAAGGAAAGGACGGTGACATTCCGTGACAATTAATGAACTAAGTTAGCGATGTCAAATTAGTTTTGCCTTTAACTTTTCCGCATTTTTAATACATACGTTTTAAGATGTCAACTATAATTGTATGGATGCGTCAGATTGACTAAATTTGACAGCTCTTATTTACATTAGTCTCTTTCTTGTTTTATTGGATAGAAAAAGATGGAAATAGTCTAATTTTAGTTTAGCTTGTGACCAAGAGAATCGGCACAATTGTTTGCATGTAGGGTTGCAGGCATCCCGATAAAGCCGTAAAAAATAGTCAGGCTTGTTGGTGGGGCGTCCGGCTAAATAATTCAGTGTTCGGCTTTTGTTAGGATTTTAACGTTTGACCGAACCTGCGCTCATTATGTTAATTTTTCATTAAAGGCTGGGATCTGGCAACCTTATTTGCATGTCAAACTGACCACCAACACGATGGCCCAACGCATGGAAAAGCGTTCAACGTTATTTATCGACTACCTTTTACTGCCTCGTTGGTCTAGTGGTAGCAAGCGCGACTGCTGTGCATGAGGTCTTGGGTTCGATTCCTAGGTCAGGCAAAGTGTTATTGGGTTTTTCCATCAAGAATTTCTCAGTAGCAGCCTCGGAGTCTGGATTTATGCCCGGTTGATGGCAATAGGCTCGCCCCCTATTACATGGGACTAAAAACATAACTGGCGAAATGTGGGTGTACTAATGGGTACACCTCTGCCTAACCCTTCGGGGATTACAGGCGTGATGTTATGTTATTATTTATTTAAGACAAAAATAATGCTAGACCACAAGTACGACTATAGTGGTAGTGATTGATCAGTAGAACTATACTAAGAACAATTACTACGTAGTGTTTTTCTCATGTTATTGTACATGAGTTGTACCTACATCAAACTATGCCCAAATAGGGGTAGGACCTTAACTAGCAAACCATAAAACTACGTACCGCGGGTAGTCGTTCTCGTCATGACTGGTTTCCATCTAGAGTCCTGTTCACTGTAAATAAAATGGTTTCTTAATGATTATACTCAGATATTAACAAAAGCACAGCATTTGATTATCACTGCATTTGCTAATCGAAGCTTGATTATTTTATTCCAAATCATGGAAGAGGCGTTTTTATTTTGTGTGTGACCATTTGCGGGTGACCCTTTGTTAACAGTGCAATGCATGCTGCTATTCAGCTAGTGGCTTTGTTTCACCACAGCCTTTGACAATGACGATGCATATTCAAAGCGAGAATATTTCGTTTCGATATCCGTGGTACTATTGTTGCATGAATGGGATTATAGTGTGCCTCCATTGGGTTTGGAATAGGAATTTGCTCTTTGGTAAATTTGGAGTGCCTTCAAAGCGCCGTCGTTTGCTTTGTCAAATATTTTCCGGGCTGTGAAATAATGCGGCTAACCATACGGTGTATTAATATCTCACGTTTTACTTCTTCAGTAGTAATGGGAATAAAGATACACAGCACAGCGATTAAAAGAATTTTAGTGGAAGAAAACAATAAATCACAATTCAATTTCGCTTTGTTCAAATAACATTTCGTAGTGACAGAATCGTATTTTCTCATTCCTTGGCGAAATGTCTCTGCATTATTTATCAACAATAATCTAGATTCCAAGTAAATACTGTTTGGAATTAACTTTTTACTTCGCTCAATAATGTTGTGTGCAAATTGATTCTTAGATAGATAATGCAGTAGTATGTCAGAATGCGGCAGCAAACCGTCGTAGCGTGACGTGCGATCAGATTTGCCAACACATTGGTCGCACAGCTTAGCTTCCTAGTTAATATAAGTAAGAAATTAATGTTACCACCATTTGTGAATATTTGAACACCGGGATTGCAACTAAGTCCTTTCATTTGTTTCACTGTTTCAGACACAGAACCCACTGTCCTAAGTTATGAAACAAATGAATAGAACAAACTAGACTATCATTTGGGTTATTCAATGCTCTTCATTGATTAAGCCAAAATTAATCTATTCACAAGTAGTGCATTACCTTTGATATCATATATTCGCAGAGCATGCTATAACATAGCTAATTACTTACAGCTCTTCCTGTCTGAGA
The DNA here is from genome assembly GCA_949774945.1 of Hoplodrina ambigua. NCBI lineage: Eukaryota > Metazoa > Arthropoda > Insecta > Lepidoptera > Noctuidae > Hoplodrina > Hoplodrina ambigua. The sequence goes on from OX458963.1 coordinate 7,467,378, forward strand.
TTCGGTTCCTCCTACGTTCCCTAGCGACTGGCTTGCGCTTAGATGTAGCTGATCTCACCAGGCTCTCTAATATCTCATCGTCCGCTGATAAATCTCCACTAAAAGTAAAAAATAAATAAAATTAAACCTGTTTTTTTTTCGCATTTATCATTAAAGGAAGATCACGTAAAACTAAATCGATAAGGGAAAATATGGGCTACCGAAAGTATAACCTAAATAACTAGTCAACCGTGAATTCAAAATGCAGTTTAAGCGCTAAAGATTATAATTTCATTACGATAAACCCATTATTTTGATGTGCATATTTTACGAGAGTTGAAGATAATTAGGTTAGTAGTGATAACTACATTTGTGGCTCGACTGATGTTTGTGACATTGAACGTTGGATCTATTAATATTATTTCATCAAAATTTCCACAACGATGACTAAAAAGTAAAACAGTTTCCTCACTTGACTAGAATTCTCCTGTGGTTTGGCTGACTCTTCCTCCTGCCATCTGTCAGGCTATCAGTGTCAGGATCTGTCTTCAACAGTTCCTTCAGAGCATTGTCGGCGGTGTGGTCACCATTTTTCTGTGAATAGTTGCCGACCTAAAACAATTATTGAAATTGGTAAACTATCAAACTGACAAAGTTCGGTAATATTCAGTTGCAAAATGGCCATTATAAATTATAAACCGGCACTTGACTTACGTCTATAATCATTTTGCCTCTAGTCTTGTTTCTCTCTCTGTGATTGGCTTTCTTCTCCAGCTGTTGCAGCACCCTTTCCCTAGTAGTCCTATACTCCAAAGAAAACTCTGCTATAACCTTCAAGAATTCTGCTGGCTTGGTCTTGTGCATGTCGCATGGAGGGACTCCCAGGAACAACAAGAACTTGTTGAATCTGTAACAAGCAAAAGCCTCTTTGTTCTCTCTATCTCATATATAAGTCATTGGAACTCAATTCGCTAGGGGCTTTTCGCTTTTCGCATTGCACTGTACACTAGTTTCATTAAGATCGCATCGGCATTTATAGCGTGAATTTTGCAAAGTTTTTGAACAAATCAGTTTATCTAAGAAACTCGTTTGTGTCAAATATTCTTCTGTAAACATTGAGGATTACGGACATTTTTTGAAGTTTGTAAGACCTAAGTAATTTGCTGCATTATTGTAAGCACATTACCTGCTCATAACCCGCTTTTTAATGACGGAGAGTAAAATAATCCTCTCAGCTGCATCGGTGAGGAATTCATTGATCTTTGTCTTGAATATCTGCGAGCTGTCGTGCTTGGCGACGCGTTTCATATGATCCCACGATGCTTTACAGTCAGACTCTAGCTTCTGAAGATTAGCTGACAGGACGTCGAAGTCTACCTTGGAGGCTCGGATGACAGGGCCAACCTAAAAGTAATGAGTTGATACAATGGATGTAAAACTAGTTTATTTGGCTATCTTGGCTACGATATCTCTGTACAGGGTTCTTCTCTGATTTTTTATTTGCATGCAGTACCTAAACAAAATCAAGACGTCGATAATTTTGTAAAAATTGAATTAAAAAGGAATTCTCCATATATTTCGATAAGTAAAAAAATAGATAGGTAATAAGACACATTTTCAACATACAAACTGTGTACTAACTTCACTGAAAAAGTCGGAGCTATCTGGAAACTTCTCAATGATCATTTCGCAGATATGGTACAATAACGGATGCTTGTGCACGGTGTCCTTGACTTCCACGACCTTGGACAGGTACTCAAGGCGGAATCCTTTGGCGTAGTTACCGTTAAGGTAGTTTCCAACGGTCCTCAGTGTGGAGAGGATCACTTTGAAGGTCCTGTTCACCTTCAACAATTCTATACCTTGCTTCAGGTCCATCAGTGGTTCAGCGATTTCTTTCTACAAAATAAGTTTTTTTTAATGTTTGGTACTCTTTATCTTTTATGTTTTTAACCAGAAGAACAAATCTTACCTCTAAATTGTCAAAATCCAATTTGAATACCCAAAGTTTGAGTCGGGATGAGAGTTCGTTGATAGAAGCCAAGGTGAGTAGGAACTGCTCGGCGCTGCCTAAAGGCAAGTCGGGATTGGCGTACTGAAAATACAAAGATTTCATTGGAGTTAAAACTTAAATGATCACATCTAGAATTACTGGTTCCAACACCAGAAATGGGTACGTAAAGAATTCATCATTTTAGTAAACTTTTCTTTATAGGTTTGTATTTACCTGTGCCTCTTGGATTTTAACTTTTTCTTCTTCTGTCGGCAACATAGTCAGCAACTTTTCAATGCCTTCTCTGCCAATCACCGTAGCATCCATCTTCATTATAGCCGCCTTTATAGTTTGAGGCGTTGGTAATTTTTTCATTGCTATATTGATAGCATTCGATCTTTTAGCATCTAAAATGAGGTTTCTCTTTGGCTCCATTAGTTTCTGTAAATTTGAACGTGGATGTTAATACATCATCATTCATACATATTTTCCAAAAAAAAATATTATATTTTATATATTTCTTGAGGCTAATTTGTTTCAAGATAAGAATTTTAAGGAGTACGAAATTGAGAATTATGAGAAGGCAATGTTCCAAGAAACCGTGATACTTACTTCCTGATGGTAGCCGAAGGAGTGCATGAAAAAAAAGAAAGTAAATATAATTAGTAAAGAGATATCTTACACTTTACATAATATAAAATAGGCATCACAAATTACTAAAACTTTAAAAAAAAAACCGCATAGATTTGGAAATGTATAAGAGTAATTATAACTGTTTTCTACCGAGGGGACTATAAATATAGCTGTATATAAAATTAGACAGGCACAACGGTATCAACAACAATACAATCTTTAACATCTTGCATATAAAGTTAAACTTACTTTGATAATCAAGTCGTTTGTCCTGGACTCAAACAGGTGCTCCAACATGGCTGTGTCTACGCTGACATCAGGCAGGTCATCCCATATAAACCCTCCAACTTTCGGCCTGATCGCCACAGGCGTTGGGTTCTCTTGTATCTCCTTCCAAAACAGCTTGACAGTTTTCTTATTCTTTTTAATGGTTAAACTGTCAGAATCATTCGAAATTTCCGAAAAGAATTGTTTTGGTGGAGTAGGTACGTTGTTTTTATTTAATGGTGGGAAACAACCAGGTAGCGGAGGAGGTATTCCTATGGGGGGAAACATTGTTGGTGGCGGAGGTGGTGGACCGCTGGCAGCATTTACTGCAGGCGATGACATGTCATCATCCGAGTCATCACGGAGCTCCGAAAAGTCCAGGTCGCATAAATGGAATTCTCTGTGAAGACACCCTTTCCTCAGTTCTTCCCAATGTAAGTCGTTCTCTGACACTTTAATTTCGTGTACTTTTGCCGATTTTTCTATTGATGGACTTTTAATAATTTCTGGAAAAGTAAAGATTTATTTAATTTCTTCTTATAAATATGCAAGTATTGAGTGTGTGATTGACTTAAAGTTAAAAATGTAATTACCTTTTGATTGAGATTTTGCTAATTCCTCTTTGGCTTTCGAGACTATTCCTGCCATATCAGAAACCCTCAAAGGTTTATCTTCTGTGGTAGGGCTGACGGGGCTTGTTAACCTTTGCGCAAGATCTTTAATGCTGTGTTCCCTATTCAGCAGGATACCTCGATCGTCTTTCACCTCTGGGATGGGATCAGTTTGTTTCTGCCGCATCACGGTTATCGCATCAACAGCATTCACACTATGGCCTAAAGTTCCATTTTGAATCCTTTGTTTTAGACCTGATGTATATCTTTGGTTTCCTGTCAATAGTTCATTACTATATTAAATATCTAATAACACGTTAATAAAAAAATATTTATAGATGAAATTCAAAAATTACAAAAGCAAAACAGAAGCAGTACCAAGCGGGTGACAAAAGAATTAGTAGTGGGTTAGTTTAAAGCACAAACCATTCTTCAAAACGTCTGCTAAGTTAAAATTCTTCGTTGTCCTATTAACATATTTGTCTTCTTCCTCCTGGTGACCGTTGACTCCATTCAATACGTTTGAACCATTGACGTTGCCATTGACAGTAGGGAAGCTCTTATTATTCGTATATGAGCCATTAGTATAGTTCCCATTAGTACTTGGGAAACTTCCATTTGTATTTGTGTAATTTCCGATCAGGGTCGGAAAACTCACATTGGTGCTTGCAAAGCTTCCGTTGGTGTTTGTAAAACTTCCATTGAGGCTTGAGAAGCTCCCATTAGGGCTCGTGAAATTACCGTTGGTACTTGTCAGGCTACCATTGGGCGTTGAAAAACTTCCATTTGTACTTGTAAAACTTCCGTTAGTGCTAGTCAAGCTTCCATTTGTGTTGGGAAATAATCCGTTGTAGATATCACTAGAATGGTTCAACATCTCCTGTTGTTGGATGATATGGTGTGCTTGTCTCGCGTATCTGTCTCGTCGTCTCCTTAAAGCTGAACTCAGTTCTTTGTTCTCCTTATTGTGGTCAGTGATCGACGGTAAGAATTGTGGGCGATGGTTATTCGTTATTTTCGTTATGTTGTCGGTTTCAGTATGAGGGATGACTGGTTTTGCTGTTGTTAGTGAAAAACGTCACAAAATAAAGACACCTGGATTAAATGAATGTTGTTTAAAAAGCGCTTTGTCTTTTGGTATTGAGGAAAAAATGCACACTTCTGTTCGATTCTTTATCACATCAAAAGAAACATAGCATAACATCATGCCTGTAATTTCCATAAGATTAGGCAGAGGAGTACCCATTAGTACACCCACATTTCGCCGATTATGTTTAAGTGCCATATAATCGGGGGCAAGCCTTTTTCTTTCAACCGGGCACAAGAAAAAGAACGATATAAAACAGTGCTTTTTAAACAACATTATTACTAAAAAATACTTGGCAAACAAAAAACATCAGGCCCAAAAATAAAACTTGAATTATGATTGTAAGTAATAATTGAAATAATATGATAGAATATATGGCTACATTTTAGGGTATGAACTGCCATACCATGCAGAAAATAAAACTATGTAATCAATTACATAGTTAATAATAATTAAAGCACACTGAGAAGTAACAATTAAAACATTTTAAACTTATAGGGACGTACCTTTCTCTTTGCATTGCTGTTTCTTGGATTTTCTTCTTTCAGAATTAACATTGATGCTCCTGCGGCGTATCGAATTTATCACCGAGTCGTCTAATTGTCTGAAATTTTATAATTTATGATTTGTAAATCGACGTGACGGAATTTTTTTAGAGAACCTAAGTGTCGGCTGGACGAATTCAAAGTATGGCAACAAGATAAAAAAATTGAAAATATTTTCTTCTTTTTTGAATACTTTAGTATCATTGCCTGAATTTATTGTTAATGCAAACTTACTTTAGTGCAGTCCCGGTCTCATCACCATCTTCGTACAGCAGAACCGCTTCGAATATCTGCAGCTGCCTCAGAAGATCTAAATCAGTTCCCTGCTTTGACATATACAGTTGGATAATATCATCTATCCCCTGATCCTGCAGGGCATCCACTTGGTCATAATATGTATCCCTGTCAGGCACATTGTTCAGACACCTATTTATTAGGGTAGTAGCGTATATCAGAAGTTCTGTATCTGATGCATCGAAGTCTTGCAGGATCTTCATGATGTTGTACCAAGGCTGTCGGCCATTAGAGCCGTCCACAGAGACTATGGCGTCAATAAGGAGTAGACAATTCTTCTCAGTGTATTCGACGAAGACTAGAAGTAGTTTGAGAGCAGTTTTGACGACGTGGCGGAATTTGCTGGCGATGAGAGAGTACAGCCATTGGACGCAGCGTTTGTGAGCCATCACTCCATGCATGCCATCGACGTACAGAAGTATCTGAAAGTGGGAGAAGACGGATTCGTTATAACCAACACTTGTGTATAAAATATAAATGCATACGGCGTGTAAAAAGACACATCACATAATTGCTATTGATATGAGTATCTAACAAGTAAACATAATGCTTACGTATTGATACAGTTTAGTGTATCATTTAAAACGTACATTTCGTAAAGCCACGAAAAAGGTTGGAACTTTGGGCTTCAATATCTTTGTAATCAGAAGGTTCTCCAGGTATGATTTTAGAACAAAATGATCGAAATGATCAGAAGAGCATATGACTTTCGGTTTCGTTAAGTGCTTTTTATATCCGTTATAACAAAATGATAGTCAAGAAATGCGAAAGCAGAGCACCAGCTTCTTAAGGCATAAAACTAGATGCAATATCGACAAGGTAGAAGTTTGTTTTTTAGTAAAAGTACCCAACAGTCTTCTACAAAGAATCAATGTTTTAATAGGTGTAACCTTTTATTACTGCTAGTCTTACTCCATTCATAATAATCTCATCAGTCTTAAAAACATGACCCAAATCATAGTAACATTTTATTATGACTAGGGTAACGCGAAACTATTTCTGGATGTTTGTTATTTAATCGTTCCTAAACGCATATTTGGCATAGATAAGTTCATGGATGACCAATGTTTGTATTTAGCACGTACTCCACTTCATATAAAGCTTACTATAAGAGTTAGAACAGAAAAAAATGGATAGTTCTTTTTTTCGGTAAAAGTAATGACGCAGTACTCTTCTATACTAATATTATAAAGAGGTAAGGTATGTTTATTTTTGTTTGTAAAAGGTAATATTGTTTTTACTGATAGAAAGCTACTTTATTGCTGAGTGCCATTGAATATCTTTTATTGAAGTCTATTTCATAAAAATTTCCCTCGGTGAATTTAGGTGAAGCGAGTTTGAGTATAGACACCTGACAATCCGACATATTTGGGTAGATAAGCTTTTATGAGCACTGAGCGTTACCTGTCCAAGAGCTCGAAGTATGTAATCCAGATAGTTATGATCCGCCATATTGCCGACTTGCATGAGGCAGTCCAAGCCTTTGTTGGCGACGAACTCGTGCACGAGGTCCTTGTCCGACTGCAGGATCTGTTTGAGGGTGAATAACGCCCTGCGAAGCTCGCGTCCTTGCGAGTGGAGTAATCTCTCTGTGGGGATTAAAGGACAACTCTTATATTGTGCTACTTTTGTTGCGTGTTTACAAGGGACACTGTAAAAATCTTTTGCCGGCTTTTTATAAACATGCGGCAGTATTTGTGTATCAACATTGATGTCCTGTATTTCGATAAATAATCCGATTGTCAAACGGTGACTATGGTAACACCCCAGTCCTCGGTATTGCCCGCTGTTGTATTTTAAGAGGGTAGGCAATTAGAGATTAACAAAAAAAAAATGCTAGCATTTTGTATAAGAAATAACGTCTGCTAAATTAAAATGTTGTGATATCGCGATCTGATCGATTTTGGAATAGTGAAGCTGTGGTCGTCGCAGTTCAATTTTGTAGATTCGTCGAAACGTAAATCATTTCACAGCCGACATAACTTGAATTATCGATGGACTAAAATTAAAAATCAAAATCCGTGACTGAAATGATTATATTTGAAAGCAATAGTATATATTGCATCAATTAAAGAGTTGCTGAATGTACACAGCATTGCAAAATTCCCGATATTACATCTATACAAATAAATAAAATTGAAGTGTCTGTTTATAATATTATCTTTACCGCTTTTACTACATGCATAAGAATATACATGTATATACGGTATTATGCTAAAATATCATTTTTTTCAATTTTTGTATGTCTGTCTGTTTGTTCCGGTTAATCTCTAGAACGGCTGGACCGATTTGGACAGAATTTTCACTGGCAGATAGCTGATGTAATATAAATACGGTACTTATGCAAAGATAACATTTTGTTCAATTTTTGTCTGTCTGTCCGCAGTGGTCATCAAAATTTAATAAAAGCAACACGACTTCTAAAGACATCATTAATCATTATTAAGAAAAAGCGTCAAAAACATCCTAGGTACCGAATAAAATTGTTAAATAAATCACATAACGAAGTTCTAGCCAATGTCTTGTCTATATTACATAAATAACTTAGTAAATAATCAGCCTATTAATGTCCCATTGTAGGGCAAAGGCCTCTTCTCATAATGAAAAGGCACGAGCATTGATCACCATTACTAAACGCGGATTGGCGACTTCAGACTTATCTATACAAAAAAATAAAATTGAAGTGCCTCTCTGTAATGTCAAAATAACAGCTTTTTACTAAATGCATAAGAATGTATAAATGGTTCTTATTAAACGTAACAATTTTCTGTTGTTGCCATGGGATTCTAATCCTCATGAGTGGTCCAGTGGCGTAGCTAGGGCGGGGCAAGTGGGGCACGAGCCCTGGGCGCCTATCGAAGGAGGGTGCAAAAATCGCCAATTATCAAAATTCAAAATCCGTATACACCATGTAATATTGTTATATTTATTTCATGATTTTATGAAAATATGATTATTTTCTATAAGTATGATGCGTGCCCTAGGCGCCATTTTTATTGGCACGCCTTTATTGATTGCTTATTCATTCACTCACTCACTCAAATGTATCCACTGGGCTTAGTTTAACAATTTTCACCAGAATCTCTCAAACTCAATCAAAGCAGACGACGAATTGATCGTGTGACCCCTAGCACAGTATAGAAATATTTTATTACCGTGTCCTTAGTTTAAATCATCAAAATTATTTTTTGCTCTTGTCTTGGCATTTGTCGTAATTAAAAAATTGAAAACCAACTAAAATCTTATGTTTATATGGACTTGGCTCATAATCAGAAAGTCGACAAAAGAGGTCGGAAAAATGAAAATAGTTGAGTACTGATAGCTTACCAATGATAGCGTGGACGCGCACAGACAGCTGGGTGCGTAGAACCAAGGCATTCTTGCGACTGAAAAGAAAAAAACAATCAAATTTTTAAATAGCGGAAAATAAAATACAGTAGACGAACAAAAATGACCAACCACTTAACATGGAGTTTCTTGCCCCTTTTGGAATGGTCAAATCTTCAATATTTTTTTTCTTTCTAGTAAATAAGGTCCAAAAGTGTCAAGTGCGATTCAATGATATGTATGAATAGGCCTTTTATGGTCTGGTTGAAATAAATGATTTGACTTTGGTTTTGACTTTGACGTAACGTCAACGCAGTGCGAAGTTTGGTTTTTCTATCAACTTCTATGAAGCAAAATCGGATATTATGATAACGCGTTTAGTGTCACATCGCTAACGATGACCTTTAGGAAATTATACCCGGTTATAGTGACCGCCATAATTAAATTCCAATATAATTATATTCCTAAACATTTTCGTGCGCTTCCACGATCGCCGCCGGTCTTCTCCTGCAAAATTCAGTGTGTGGCACGTTCCTCATTTTCTTATAGAATCTCTCTATTACCTAAACTAAATACATAGGCACCCAACAGAAATTATGAAGTATTTTTATTTAATTTATTTTTTATTTATTGAACGGCGATGCGGATAAATTTTTTGATGCTATTTAGTTTTAATTTCTCTTTTTTTATTCTGATTTTTTTTTGTTATTAAGCTTGTAATCAATGTATATTTAAAATAAAGTTAGATTTATGAAAGTATTTTATTTTATAAGATAATGCTTTGTATGACATCCTCTTAATATTACTTTCTTAAAAATCTTTGCCACACACTAGGAATTTGTCTTGTATCACGGGTTCGTTTAGAAACATAAACTACATTAAACAACCCGATTCGAAACAACTTAGGCCATACAAGTATTTGATCCGTACGGAAATTGAACTCACTACACGCAGCTAGTTGCTCAACCACTGTGACAACCATGCCGTCAACCGACGAATAATTTCATCCTTATGACAATTCCCGTAAGCCTTACAACGATCGCATTCTAATCCCTCTTTCAACAATACCTCCATTTTTTTTACTTTTTGACTAGTTTATGAAATTGTTTGTCGTCGAAATGAGATTGTGACAAGATTTAAAACGTTTCTAGCACGAGAATTGGTCTTCTTGATACTAAGATTAAATTGCAACTTGAATTTGAACGTCGTTTGCTTAGTAGATTGATCTTCTAGTAGGTACGGACGACAGTGCTTTAGGGAAAACACTACAACATCTTATGCGGTTGTAATAGAAGCGATTTTACAACAAGAAATTATCATAGGTGTAAATAACATTATTGATTTGATCACGATAGGAAATGTGGTAGGCCACAGCAAAAGGCTGAATCCCCTCCTTGGGTTAAACTGGGTAGGTACAACTATCCCTTTCATAAATCTACGTAGAATGGCTACAGGGATAATGCAATATTTTTTTTTATGTCTTGTTTTGTGTTTTGCCATGTACGATAAAGGCAGAAACAGACTTATAACACGCTGCGCCACGCCACGTCAGTGAAGCTTTCTCGTACATACGCAATATCACGTCTGCAATCCCCGGAGGGTTAGGCAGAGGTGTACCCATTAGTACATCTACATTTCGCCTGTTATCTTTTTAGTGCCATGTAATAGGGAGCGAGACTACTGCCATCAACCGGGCTCAAAAGACTCCAAGGCAGCTACTAAGAAATTCCTAATAGAAAAACCCAATAACACAGCCTGACCTGGGAATCGAATCCTCGACCTCATGCTCAGCAGTCGCGCTTTGCGACCACTAGCTCAAAGAGGCAGTTACGCATTGGCAACATAATCATCTCTTGAAATTGCTCTTTGTCTTTAGACCAATAAGCACTCGTGAGGTGGCGTAGCGTGTTATAAGTCTGTAAGTGCCTTAATTTGCACCTGTCATGTTAACTTTTCACCACGTTTGGTTGTCTGGTAGAGGATGCCTAAGGCATTAAGCCCGCCTTTGTACCTTTTTCTTGCATAATTGTTCAGCAAGGCGTAAATAAGGTTAAAAAAATCTTCTTTTAAAAAAACTAGTTTGGTAAACGGTTTGGCTAGCATATTAATATAAAGTGTCTGGAGGTATAAGTGATAGTTTTTATCTATGAAGTAGTGACCCTAGGATGCTAGTGTAAATGCCACCATTTTTACAAGCTTTCATTTAGCTTATTACACTGTTCGTATGTAAATATGTATGTATGTAAATAAGTTGTCCTACTCATTATTGTAATAATTTTAAATTAAAGCTGCGTTTTTTAAAATATCTTTTTAATAAAATTACACATAACATTACGCCTGTAATCCCCGAAGGGTTAGGCAGAGGTGTATGTACCCATTAGTACACCCACATTTCGCCAGTTATGTTTAAGTCCCATGTAATAGGGGGCGAGCCTATTGCCATCAACCGGGCACAAATCTAGACTCCGAGGCTGCTACTGAGAAGTTCCTATTGGAAAAACCCAATAACATTTTGCCCAACCTGGGAATCGAACCCAAGACCTCATGCACAGCAGTCGCGCCTGCGACCACAAGACCAACGAGGCAGTCAAAAAAAAAGAAAAAAAAAATTGTTTATTAATGCTTTTGCCTTACGTTGACCTCATTATCCTCATTTTGAAGGTTCCTTCAACCATTTCGGTCGTGAACACAAAAACACATACCGCAGAAATCAAACCCGCGACCCCTATAGAAAAACCTAGTAGTTAACTACTGCACCAACTGTACCTTTGACGATTTGATTATCAAAGTTGCAACGTCATATAATTTTTGAATAATTTGCGTCGTTTCTTCAGAAAATTCAATTGCGCTGTATTCGTAATCGTATGACGAGATGTATGAACGTGGATGAGGCGAAAGGAGTATGTAAGGATTGTAGCAGGTGGCATTCTGTTGTTTCTGCCTACCCCCATGGGAAAAAAGTGTGAGTTTATGTATGTGTATGTCTACACTATATAATATTATAACGAGGAAAAAGATGTGTTTATGTTTGTTTGTTTGTAATGGATAAACTTAAAACTACTGGATCGATTTTAAACATTCTTTCATCATTAGAAAGCTACATTATCTGCGAGTAACACAGGCTATATTTTATTTTATTTTTGCCTGGGCGAAGTCGCAGGCAAAAGCGAGTATGTAATCTAAACGAATTTTTTTCACGCATGTAAAAACAGCAGCAACAGCAAAGTGACGAAGCTAGATTTCAGAGTAAAAAAATACGCTCGGCGTTACATATTCTTCCCAACATAGCGATCATTTTTTAGTTTCGGACCATACCTGGGAACCTTCTAGTTATTGAGTTATTAAAGGTCAAAAGTTAAAACTATTTTTTACGTATTTTTACGGAAACAAGTTTTAAAGGTTAAAGGTGAACTTTTAAAAATACATCCACAACCCCCACGCGCGTTCTATCGGAACAACAAAATATGGTTTCCCTGAAATAGTTTTGTTCAAATTTATTTAGTTCGACAGGCAGCATAGGAATGACCCGTTGGTCTCTTGGTTGTAAGCGCGACTGCTGAGCGCGGGTCCTGGGTTCGTTTCCCAGGTCGGGCAAAAAATGTTATTGGGTTTTACCGTTGCGAATTTGTCAATAGCAGCCAGGAGTTTGGAAGTTAGTGGTGTGACACTCTCGTGCCTCCGAAAGCATGATAAGCCGTTGGTCCTGCGGCTGATATGTCCCCGGTCGTGTCGGATTGACGTCCCATCGGACTATGAGAATTGGGGCTGAGGGAGTGCACTTTCGCATCATAATATCTCCTACATACTAGGCTAGTCTCTATTGAGATTACACGAAAAATATTTGTTTTCGTCTATCTGTTTGTTCCGCTAATCTCCTTAACGGCTGACCGATTTTGACGGGACTTCACTGACTAGGTTACTTTTATTTTAGAAAAAGAATAGCGTTGCGCGCAAAACTATTCATTCCCGTGACAACCGACATTCACGCGAACGAATTCATGGTTTAGCACAATGTACTCTGCGTAATGTACCAACAAAATTATACAATATTTAGCACGATATATTTGAACTTAATTATTTTCGACTTACAATTCTTCATCAAGGAGGTCTTCGTCTTCGTCTTCATCCTCCGACATATCATAGTCCCAATCCAGGTTTAAATTCACTTTCACGGCACCTTCGTCTTCATCAGCTATGCCAGAATCTAATGATACTTGTCTGTTCGGCACTGATCGTTCGGGATGTGCATTTCCCTCGGCCAAGTCGGATCGTGTGAAGCTTCGCATGTCATCTTCCATTTTTCTCCCACAAATTGTACACAGGCTGTTTTATTTGTAAACTCGTAAACTTTTCCCAAGTTAAAGATTTAGTGCGATATGGAAGTTATCATTGTCAATTGTTTATTGCACTTTTAAATGTATTTAAAACACTTTTCATTTTAAGGAACATATGGAATGGATAACCGCGTTTTTTAAAACGAATCGTCCACTGAATTTGTTTTAATTCGATCGCGACATTATTTTCATCACAATATTTATTTTTAATCACGGTATTAAAGTTTTTTAGGTCAGCATGATGGGACTTGCGCCTCCCAACGCTGCCTGTTGCGGACTGAGGGTATCGCGTTGATAATATAATTTCCCGAGCGTAGGTACGTAGAATACGAACTTCATGGGACACACGAATGCAGTGTCCGGCAATTTTCTGTCATTACGTGTATCCACTTCAGGATCCTGTTCAGTCTTTCTGTCTTAAGATTATCATGTAGTCTTATCAGCAAAGTTTTAGTTCCGTTGTGTATGTTGTGTTAGCATATTATGTAGCTTCTGTATCTCATTTGAATTATTTAATTTTCTTCATTTTAAAGCCTACCTACTTCTTATAGTTGTCAAAAATACAAAAGAAAAGATTTATGCCAGTACTGCAGCCAATAAGCTTGTCGTTGTTTTATGTTTATAAAGTTAGTACAACCTGTGAATGAGTTTTCGCACTCTAAGTTCATTGTTTAAACGAAGACTAGGTTTTTGCTAACGTTCGACTTCATCACGATTGAAACCGAATCGAAAAAACTTAACTGAACAAAACATGGACGGTTTCGCTCGCTGCTAATACCCATACTTTCTACCATGACGATATAAATGACATGTTGTGATGACGAGAAATTAATCAACCTTAATAATCTTTTGATGATAATTGTTATGTTGAGATGATTCTTTTAAACATCGTAAATAAATCTAATAACTTACGTAGGTAAAGCAACTAGTGTGTAATGAGATAATGTTCTTTAAGTTTCCACACCAATAGTCCAAAACCTGAGTCCACCTGAGGCACTTTTAATTGTTATATAGAAGTTTGGATAAAAAGCTTAATCTCGCAAAGGAATTCGGAAGTAATTCGAATTAAGAAGCATAGCATTACAAAGTAATTCGGAAAATGAACAAATGATTAAATTCACGATCTCGTACAAATAAAACCGCGAATCTATGCGTTTACCCGGTTACTAGTGTAACAGTAACCCAAATAAATCTACATGTGTCGAATCCGGTACTGATCTATTTTTGATCCCATGGAAAACGGTGCGACGACCTTTGGGAGCCACTGGACGGGCCCTAGCTGTTTTAAAAACAATTGAACTACAAAACAAAACAAAATAGTACGACGACAATACATAATTCCTATAAAACTCACTGTTTGCTAGTTTGATTGACATTCAACATTTCAAACGAAAAGTAACAAAATTGAGGATCAGCTGCATCCAATTGAGCTAGTCTTCTGGATGTATGGACAATTTTTGTTTAGTAAACCTTCAAATATTCTCTAAAAAAAACTGGCCGTTTATAAAAAAGCGTTTGAACTCGACTTTTAGTCCAAGTTATACACGCGGTGCAGCAAGCCGATGGCCCTAGTTCTGTCACAATTACAATCCGATTACTTCATTATTAAAGCCTCCTTGTAAATGCTACAATTTGCATACGGTGCCAAGGTGAAAGAAATTGACCTAATACGATATGCCTCTAGCAGGCATACCTATCAAATTAGGTCATGATGGTGTATACGATGAGTTACAAATTGCCTAGTCAAAAATGTATGTTTCAACGATCGGTTAGTTAGTTTTTATTTCAGTTCATTGAATAGGAGTCATTGTACGGACAAATTTAACAATAGAATCAAACATGAACTCGCAAAAAGAACGTGGTTCCATACATTCACGTAAATCTTACCCTGTCATAACATCAGAGTAACATCACATCAGCCGAATGACGTCTACTGCTGGACATAGGACTCCCCTAAATATAGCCACAATGACCGGTCCTGCACTACCCGCATCCTGAGTGAATACAGGTAAATCAACGTATACTAGATCCATTTGAGTAATTGAATTTCGAGGAAATATATTCCACCAATATTGTTCCAAACGTGAATGAATGCTTTGAGCTCAAAGCCATCTTGTAAGATAGTTCGCAAGATAGGTCCTCAAACACTAATTGGAAGTAGACGTACGGTTCTCACTGTTTATTGAATAGTGCGATATTTAGGCGCTTTACATACAGAGCAACTATTGCAGCAACTATTGCAGCAACTGGCAACTGGCAACTAACTGTTTGTGTAGCGTACACTTAGCAACGAGTTTCGAGTTGCTGCAATCGATGACTAAGTTAATTTTCTAATTGCTGCAACTAGCAACTGTTAAATAATATAATTATACCTTTTACGCTGATCGCTGCATAGATTGAGCAACTCGGTTATGAAAGTTGCTCACAGATTGCCATAAAGTTGGGGCAACCGTAAACGTTATAGCAACTATCAACTTTTACAGGAAACTTTTAAAGAGTTGATAGTTGCCTCAACTTAAGTTGCTCCGTGTGCAAAGCGCCTTAGTTGCATTGCTGCTAGCTAATGAATCTATTCACTTTGAATTTCAGAGTAATTTAATTACCTGATGGACCATCCCCATCTCTGTAATACTGAAATAAGCGTGTGTTTCTTAATTTTTTTTTGTGAGAATAGAATTCTTGATTAATAGTTTGGTTTCATAGTATTCTAAGGTTGTGTGCCAATGCAAGTTTGCCAAAAGATTTTATAAGTTTTGTCGAAATACTCAGGTGAATTCCCTAAGGAATGTAATGAAAAGAATAGGCGATTTGTATTTTTTTTTTAATTTGCAGCATTTATTAATTCGGGCTTCTGTAGTACCTAAATACATGATTTATAGGTCTAAATAAAAAATAATTGACGTGCGTTAATCTCGCAAAAAATCGAAAGTGTAGGACAACATCTAAGGAGCCTCTCGTTAGGCGGCTGGTTCAACGGCTTGATTTAGAAGTCGGTACTTCTAGATACGGCCCGCATTGTTAGGAGGTTTCTCTATCTGAAGCCCTGACCGCCGGTAGCTTGGACCTTATTTTCGTTACAGTTAGGCTACTAATTTTTATATTTTTAAATGTTTTTATTTCTGAATTTAATTTATAACGGGTGTAAAAGAAGACTACTAGCTAGCTGAAAGTTATATGTTCTCCCCATCATTTTTTTTTGTTCTGAAAATTTAAAGTGCCAATTTTTTTTTGTTTTTGGGATAATATGATTTATTTTTCTAATAAAACTTTAAACACCTCAATGATCCCTGTAGGTACAGTGTACCTGTTGTACATTGCGCGTTACCTTAGACAGTGATTTTCCACGCCAAAAATTAAAGTTATTTCCCAGCAATAACATTTGATCTATATTACTGGGCAGTATGCGTAGTTAACAGCAATGTGATGCGTCTTTTTATAGGTACTCCGTTTGTGAATAAAATAAATGTAGAAGATAATGTATGAAAAACGAGGTTATTATAATTGGTTTTTTACTTCTGCATCTTATTTAATGTTCTAAACATTTTGATGAAATTTAGTACTGGGTAAGTTTGAACCCCAACACAGGACATAGGCTACTTTTTATTCGACTTCGTCTGCGTTCGCGATAATCGACATTCGCGCGGACGAAGTCGCGAGCAAACGATATTTGTCATTATCAAATGGGTCTGACCAATCAATCACTTGCGGAAAAAGCCTTCAGACCGCTAGAAAATGTGCTGCAAATAATTGGCCGTCATCCATTTAGGCTATATTTGCAGACCCCTGCATTTGCAGTGGCTTGTCAATCATCATGCAGGATATAGGACCCCATCCACTCGCAGATAATAATCTCTTACTTATGCCTTTTAATTTTATGCCTTTTTATGGCGTTCAACTTTCGATCCAAGTATCATTATTATATGAATGTGTGATAAAAGTTTATTAGTCAGGCGAGTTTAGGAATACTTTAAGGTTGACGTCACCTTTGCAAAGAGGTGAAAAAGTTTTAATATGCATATTATATTCGGGGCCTTTTTGCATTTCGTTAAGGAAATAATCTTTACAAAAGGATAATAATATTAGGTAGACAGCTTGACGATTCACTAAAGATTTTACATTCTGTTTTATTTATTTGTAACTGTATGGGTGGCGAATACATTTATTTGAATTGGCTATTCAATGTAGCGGTCATTGGCATTATATTGACAGGGGATCATGAGACTGTGCGCAGACACAGTTTTGTTTGTCGTTGTGTCAACAGGTTTCTTAGTATATTTTGGTATTGACTGACTTTTTGACGCGATGTGAAACTGACGCTTTTTTCAAAGAGCCGATAGTCTGACATTTTTGTCTTGTGCTAGGAAATATTTGGTTATTTAACAAAATCAATGATCCTTGACTATTGTCGAGGGGTGCTACTTTCTAAGATACACTACCAAATGTGGAACCACCATAGCGCAGTGTATACACTTGTTGAACACATGAGAATTATTTCCTAATGGATGCTAGGTTTTGTCGGTATTAAGTCATATGGGAACCGAAGGGGAGCAGTGCCGGAACGTAGTAATAAGTAGTAACGGAAGACCAATGACGCATTTCATTCGGTCCCTAATTTATATCGCGTACATTATAGACTAAATTATTTAAAATCCTTTATATTATCTAATCCTAGTAACAGTTCTTTTTTCTTTCTTCTTTCTTACCTATAAACAATACGGGTCATCAGAAGACCCAAAAGTCTGACAGCCAGTCTTACCAAGGGGTATTGTATTACCCAGTTACTGGGTTGTGTTGTAGTCGCTCCATGTAAAATATTGGTTGCAGCTACATCCGGTTAGACTGTAAGGCGATCCCGACATAGTTGGGAAAAGGCTAGGCAGATTGATTAATATCTATAAACAACAAATATTGAAGAAGTAAGTACCTGTCTTGAAGACCTTCAAGCTCTTCATCTTGCTCGCCGAGCGTGGAGTCCAGATCCAGGTATGGCCCATAGTCGCCATCTTTGAACACCTGTAGCGTCGCGTCATCGAGCTGTAACAAAACAAGAGATATATTAAAACGAGATGATTTAAAAATAATTTAATGCCTACTAAGTGTTAAAGACTTATTTAGGATATAATAATATGGTCTTCTATCATCTATAATTCTAGGAAACCTAATTTTTTGTTTACTAGAAAAGGCGTCATTGAACTCATGAAAAAACAAGCCGATATTTACATTTGGTCGAATTATGCGAATATAAGGATACAGCTGATGTTTTTTCCCAATTTCAAGTTTGGTCCCATAGTAACACCGAACTATATTTAGGTGTCTGGTATTAAAAAATAATGTTTGTTTAAATAAAATTTAATAGCCCATAATCAAAATCAATCGAGAATGGCTAGACCGAATTAGCATTTATTTTTAGTGGCATTAGGACTTGTTACGGCTATGTGTGTATGGAAGATGTTTTTGGAAAATTGATCAGAAATCTGAAAGATATTTTTTATAATAATTTAAAAAATCTGTCGATTAGTAAATTGCACCCGCGCGGAGTCGCGGCGGATGACTATTAGGTTATAAATATTGTGCCGATAGATCGACCTGCAAGGTGATTACTTTGTCTCGTAAGGGGGCATCCGGTCCGTGTACTGGACTTCCTTATCGAGCTGGGTGTCTAAAGTCGTAAAATTGTATTCAGGCATGTATCATCCTTGGCTGCTTAGACTAAAATACTACTTGATTCGTATAAAAATGGCATAATTTTACTTGATGTTTATTATACCTATTAGTGGCTGAGTTTGATAATTTTTGGTAATATCTATGCCTTTTTTTTCTTCTTTTTTATGAATTCGTCAATCATGAGTGTCATGACTCCGTCCGCTCTGAGCGGAAGGGAGAACAAGACTCTTGCCGATTACAACTCATCCGTGTTCCTCTTAATATCGTTTATGTTCCAGGGCCGCGGTGACTCTGTCGAGCAAAATACGAAACCCTGGCAGGAACATTTACTTACTGGCGGTTACTTTTATTGTTAAGAAACATATTATTTTATATAAATTAAAAAAATAAAATACAATAAATACTACTGCCTGCTCCTTTGCTTATTATAAGCGTTATTGTTTTGTTTATTTATTGTACGTAAGCGCCACCTATACGTTATTATGAACACTTGTCTCAACTAAGAGTAACTTTCAGTTCATCTAATTCCTCTTATCGCGCATAGATGGCGTTAAACTTACTTGAATGTTATCATCCAATTAAAACCTAGATTTACAGGTATCAATTTCCAAATCCAATCAAAACCACGTTATCGTTGTGATAAAAATTGCATAGTTATTTACAAAGTCCACACCTTTCGGTATCAATGTTCAAAAGTTTTTAATTTGTTAGCAGATTTAAAAAATTGGAGAGAATTTATAAAATCAAATAGGTTAACGATATTTATTTAGTTTAGTAAAATCAAATAGGTAGGAACTATTTGATTTTACTAAACTAAATAAATATCGTTAAATTCTATTAATTTTTATTAGGCACCACGCTTTATTGGGATTCACAAATTATATTTCAACGAGCTAGCAACTACCGAGGTACCTACCTACTTTAATTTAATTTTGATAAGAACAGTGTTCCCTCTACAACGGTTTGGGAAATGTTTGTTTTATGATAAATAGTTCTACTGAATTATGAAAACCATACACTTGTCTTTCATGTAGCAGTGAGTCTACAAATTAATCGGTTTTAGGAGTTTCAAGTAATTTCTACCTTGAAAATAATAGTCGGTATAAGGCAATTTATTTAGACATACTAATAGTGTGCCTAGATTAATATATCTGAACCGACTTCAACAAGCTGCTATAATTTAAAAAATTAAAAAACACGACTGCCAATTTTCACATATTTGTACTTTGTTTACTCGTCAGTTTTTATTACGACGTTTTTTATTTACAGTGTTATATATTTTTTAGATCTACTTGTCAAATTCTAGACGATAAACAGAGACACGGCTAGATTCATTAAAAAAAAAATTGATGCTGGTATAAATTTACGTTTTAAAGTGACCACAAAGGATTCTTTTTATTTTTAACTAGCCTATGTTACTCAGAACGATGCAAGGATTGTAACGATACCCCATACATCTAAATCGGTTCAGGCGTTTAAAAGTTATGGTGGAATAAAGAATCTCACATACATACATACATATATACATACATACATTAACCCTGAACACATAACACTCCTTTTTTTGGGGCAGTCGTGTAACAAAGAGGAGGTTCTCAATTCGACTGTTTTTTTTTCACGCATGTAAGTATGTCTGCTGAAATGTGTTACCAACTTATCTAAGAATTTATAAATATTATTTATTTTGAAACGTTTGGTCATGTACCGAAAAATACGATTATACACCGTAGCGTAAGATTTTAAACAAGTCGCAGTGAGTCAAACTCTGGTGATTGGTGAATTGTTAAACATGCGAAAGTGATTCGGTCCGTTTTTTTTAGTTAAGTGCCTCATTATTGCAATACTACTGAAGCGATCATGATGACATTTGTCAAAGTGTACCTGAAAGGACTTTTCTTTTTATGTTTTAAAAATCATTGAATGATTCCTTCCGCCCTGGGTGGGGCGGAAGGGACTGTCAGACTTTTACTGACTAAAAAACCACCCTGTTCCTTCTGTTACCCTTTACGTTCCGGGGCCACGGTATCCATTTAAGACGTCCCGCAACCCCGAGACGTCCCTCCACCCCGATCTGGAAGGGCTACTTTGTAAACCGCGATTTAGGGACTACTCACACTTATTATAACATATAAACATTATGAAGCAATAATTTTAGTTGCTATTGTATAACGAATTCTACCATTTGGAACTATTTGACCTATTTTATTTCGAGGCCAGTATTGTTGGATCACATTTTTGTAAGGTTTCTTTTTCTTTATTTCTTGGTTGTAAGTTGCTAAATGCTAACGTTGCGCGGATTTGATTCGCTTGCTTTACGCGTGTTTTTACAAAAAAAAACAACATGTAGGTACTTATGTAATTTATGGAATGTTCTAATCCTGAGGCGAATTATTGTGAATAATGGACGCCAGGTCAGCATGAATGCTTAAAAGACAAAACATCACGCCTGTAAATCCTGATGGGTTAGTACACCCACATTTCGCTAGTTATATTTTAGTTCTATGGGGGGCGAGTCTATTGCCATCAACCGGGCACAAATCTAGACTCTGAAGTTACTCTGAAGATACTCTGTTGCTAGTATTTGCTACTTAGAATTTTTTGATGGAAAAACCGAATAACACTATACCCGACCTGTGAATCGAACCCAAGACCTCATGCTCAGCAGTCGCGCTTTGCGACCACTGGCAAAAGTCGTCCATTCCAAAATTTTAATATACTCGCTATGGTCCAACGATCATGGTAAAAGCTTTGGTATTGTGCAAACTTGTAGCAAACGTCCTGAGTATAGAAAATAGATAAGGTTAATTTAACGCATTTAAGAAAATATTGAAGAAATACTCATAGTCATGACTTCACAATATCCAATTAACTCCTTATCTTACCTATTAATTAACTGTTGTGTTTATATTATAAATCAATTAATAGTTAATTAGTTTATCTTATAGGAACCTTACAACTTACCTATTAGAATTTCATATTTTCTGGATTTTAAAACTACGCTAGGCGACGCTAAGAATCACTAAGGATATAGGTAGTTTCCCAGAAGTACCTACAGTTAGATTAGTTAACAAGAAACGAACAAATAACCTTAATCAGCTTTATTTTATATAATTATTAGCTTTATTTTTATTTCCATTATTAGTTTTATTATTAAAATATTATTAGATTTATTTTATTATATGTAGTAGGTATGTTCTTTAAGATCATTGAATTTTTGATTCTTGTCAATTTGTTGATTCCTTTATCTATGCCAATAAATAGAATCAAAGTGTCTATTTTAATGTTAAATTAACAGCTTTTTACTAAGTGTGTGGTGAATATATTATTAAAAAATGTCTGTCTTTCTGTCCCTCTGTTTGTTCCGGCTAATCTCTGAAACGGTTAGACCGATTTGGACAAGACTTTGACTAGCAGATAGCTGATAATACAAGGAATATCTTAAGCTACTTACTTACAAAGGCATTAACTAAATAGTATTTTCTATGATCGTACAATTACTCCTTGTAACACACACATGTACTGATGGTTACCGCTGATTTTCAATGTCGACAGACGGATCTAAATTTAACTAATCTAAAGTTAGCCTTAAATAAACACAAATTGACATATTAATATCAATTCCTAGATATCGTGTTTACAGACGTTTGCACTTCCACACTGCGTTATTTGGCAAACTTCCAAGGCGTACGTACCTGTTGTTAGGTGTTAGGAACCCGAATGGGCTGTAGAAATAATCTTAAACGCGATAAAAATGTACTGAACGGCCATGCTGCTTCCTATCAAAAACAAGGCAGCAAACCAACAGGTCTACCGAAATACGAATCGAAATTTTGGCAAAATATAAGATACTAGCGACCCGCCCCGGCTATGCACGGGTGCAGTCGTCGATGAAAGCTCCCGGCAGCTTGACTTTTTCCGATACTTCCAACAATTATCGCTATACTGGCTTTCATCTGCGTCTTTGCTCTCAAATTAAATTTAAAATTCGTTCATAATTGGGAAGACATGTGGCGCCATCTATCTTAAAAACGTTATTGTGATTTCTCTCAGGAACAGTACTTTTTTTTGGTATGAAAGGTACTCTATGTCCATTTCTGTGCACCTGACAACGTATATGCAAAATTTCAGGATGATAAATTCAGCGGTTTAGGTGTGGAAAAGTAACGAACAAATAAACAAACTTACTTTCGCATTTATTTTATAATATTATATAGTTAGGATAGGATTAGGATTTAAACTAATTTACACAAAAATCTTGAATAATTATTTTCCTAAACCATCCTCATGAATCACTCTTGTTGTGCGTGCAGTAGTCTAATATAATCAAAGTAAGTCTAAAATCGCCAACTCGCCTTGAGCAAGGGTGGTGATTAATGCTCGTGCCTTCAATGTATAAGAAGAGGCCTTTACCCTGCAGTGGTATAATAATAGGCTGTTATTATTATTTAATTAATTTATTTTTCCGTTGTGCAAAAAGAGGACAGTATAATGAATTCTATAAGGTCATGATTAGAAGTAATATCTTTAATTATTTTACGAGAAAAAAGAAGCAAAAAGTTCAACGTTCTCTAATTCTAATATTATCACGCGATTCTTATAAAGATGAATATTACCAAAAGTAAAACAATCTGAAAACACATTTGTAGCTTAATAGCGGAATCATAATAAAATTAATTTGCATTTAAATATATATCTTAAGCGGACCGGTTGAACGAATAAAAGATAAGAGCTGTTACATTATCTAACAGTCCATAGCTAAAATATTATCACGAGCTGTATTATAAAATTAATATTGTAAATGCAAATTATACATATCTATTAATTCCCGTTGGTTTCACCTGCATTATGTTACGTCTTGACTTACAGCTCTGCTGCCGTCTGTCGTAGCGCGATGTTATATAGCCTATAACCTTCTTTGATAACCGGGCTATGTAACACAAAAGGATTTTTCTAAATGGGACTAGTACTTCCTGAGATACGCGTACAAACAAACAAACGAACAAACCCTTCAGCTTTATAATACCTACAGATTATAGGTACCTACGTACCTATAATGATTACCGAAATCACATTGACGTCAATGTTCAAATACGTACCTACTTACAAGAGGATTGTTGAAAGTGATAAGTACTTTAAGTAGCCACCAAGGATATTACAAACAGTCTATTACCCAATTTTACTATAATTACCTAGATATCCGTAATTTTAGATGGAACAAGGATGAGGTTTTTGTTTCTATTCCATACTACCTGCTATTATTTTTTAGCCAACAGGACTCTATTACTAAGGCCGCTTGTACACGCTAAGAAAAGTCGCTGGGCCTATGCAGATATTCGTGTCGTTTCTACACACGAACGGTGTACACTGCTTCGGCGCTGACGAAAAAAATAATCTTGTCTGCGCTAGACCCGACGCGCGAAGATACTGCAGTAAATTTTAAATTTTCGTGCCTAGATCCGACAAAATTCTTGTCGTGTACTTGATTAATTGGTCCTATCTGCTGCAGAGTCGGCGAAATTTCTTAGCGTGTACAAGCGGCCTAAGCCTCCGCTATTCATCGGTCAGTCTGTCAGCTTGAATTTAATGAACCGTAATAGTAAAAGAGTTGTCATTTTTTCAGAGAATGTGTTTCTATTGTTGCTATAACAACATAAAAATCATAAAGTAAAACTATTATGAGAGTCCCCATACAAGAAACAACATACTTATTGTAAGCTGGTACGGAATCCTTCGTATGCGAGACCGATTCGCACTTAGATGGTTTTTAAGCTTCGATTTCCTAAATGCGCTAAGATTACCCGCTAAACTTAAAATTTCTTGCAAATGCAAGTAACGGCTCAGTATCGGGTGGTATGCATCCTTAAACTCACGCCTTTTTCCCATGGGGGTAGCAAGAAACTACAGAACGCCACCACCTACGATCCTTACATACTCCTTTCGCCTCATCTACGTTCATACAAGCACGCCGGTTACGAGTACTCCGCACCTGACCTGTCTGAAGGACCTCACCAATAAGGTCAGTGTAGTGTCTTCCCAGGGCGAACCCTCCTGGCGTTGCCACTTACCTCTGCCATATAAATACCTTTTATCAACCGTCTTTCACTCATCGGGTGGTATGGTAATAAAAATATTGGCACGACAGTAATGATTACGTATTTATAGAATAACTAGCGACCAGCCCCGGCTTTGCACGGGTGCAATGTAAGTAAATACATAAACCTTCCTATTGAATCACTGTATCTATTGATGAAAACCGCATTAAAATCCGTTGCGTAGTTTAAAAGATCTAAGCGTACAGACGGCGGAAAGCGACTTTGTTTTATAATAAGCAGAGATAATGATTGCAATCATCAATAATTGGCTGCAAACGTCATGTTTTCATAAAACAAGTACACTGACTTGTGCCGTGTCTATATTGCAAAAAAACATTAAAAGATTCGCCTTCTACCCTATAGCTTTCCCCTTGAAGGAAAATTAAACAGGAGAATTTTAATTACTTTTACTCTGTGAAACTATGTCTAAAATGTCTGCAGTTCCCTGTAGTAACAATAATTCAGGTTATTATAGACCAGAGGTCACCAAATGGTGGGCCGCGGTCCGCATCCGGACAGCCGACGTAAATTTACCTAAAACTATTATTCAAATATATAGTTTATATTTTTCACGTAAAAAACAAAATAAAAACTTATGGCATTTTAATTTAGCCTAGTTTTCCTTTTTTTTTGGAAAAATATGTATTTTATTTGTTATCACCAAGTGGACCGCGACAGGCTCATAATTTTCAAACACGGACCTCCAATAAAACTAATTGGTAACCCCTGTTATAGACCGTTATTGCTGCCCCATTTTAAATTACCTCCCTGTATACTCAGCGATGTTCCAGCGCAATACAAAATTATGAGAATTCTTTGTCTTAAGAAAAGGCCAGTCTATTGGGTACTTGCCCCTTTGACAGCGATGCGGACGAGTTTCCTTTTCCTTTTTATAAACTGTTCATATTTTGTGATGTTTAAAATTTATTTCTTATAAATTTTTTGGTTATGTTAATTATTATATAAAGACTCCTAGCCTATCCTAGCCTCTTTAATCTAGCGGTCGCAGAGCGCGACTGCTGATTAGCAGCCTCGGAGTCTGGATTTGTGCCCGGTTGATGGCAATATGCTCGCCCCCAATTACATGGGACTTTAAAAAGTAACTGGCTAAATGTTGGTCTAAATAATGGATTCACCTCTGCTTAACCCTTCGCGGATTACAGGCGTGATGTTATGATGATATGAACATAGAAGTGTACAGTTTTGATAGAAATAAAAATTAAAATCTATTACTGAATCTATTATTTTAATAAAAAAAGGACAAAGTAGGAAGAAAGCTTTTTTCTCAAGCCGCTAGAAGATCGTACTGGCTTGTCCACAATACTCAACTTCAATAGGCGGTGTGACTCAGTTCGTAGTGTCACCATTTTATGAATAAGTGCTCGTCTAATGTATATTAAAAGTGGTATTCCCCAGTAATTCGGTCGCGGAAAACAGTAGATCCGCCGTCTGAGGAAAATGTCCAACATGCTAAAGTGACTTCCATTCACCGACCTACCCTTTATGTGATTTTTTGGTACAAATAATATAAGCACCTATTTTGCTGTCAATACCAAAACAAGTACAAACTTATGTATTTTCAGAACAGTTTTATTTGAAAAATCGCCAAAGAATCCATTGTCCAGAATGTAGGTGGGTGCCGGAGTGCGATAGCTTATCAATCTCGCATCAAGGTCACAGTAGCAAAGCACTTGCAGTGTTTATTCATTAACAAGGTCATGATCACCCACGAATATTGACTACTCATGACTAGTCATGTCCGCTGGCTTGTTCGTAAGCTATTGAAGGAATTACAAGGCTTTGTAGTTCTCCATCATGGGATTGACTGAATATAACTGATGCGTATAGAATCGTTCAAAAGTGTCTCTTAAAGGCCTAATTGAAATAAATGATTTAACATTGATTTTGACTTTATCTGGTTATTCAGAAACCTACAAAAGAACGTGACTTGTTTTGTTTTTACTTGATTCCCAATTCGTAGTCACATGTAATCTTTTATGATCCTTTAACAAAATATGGTGCAATATTTTATTTTAAAAGAGTAAACGTATGGAGTTTCTTGCCTAGTCTTGTCCATACGAAACTATACCTTTTGGAAGTGGCAACTAGATTAAATTCTTTTTTATTGTATATAACACGGTCAAAAGTACAATTTATTGGTCTAATTGAACTTGACTTTCACTTTGACTTTGGCAGTGCCCAAGTAATAGATACCGTACATCTCGTGGTTATTATTTATTAATATTACTAGAACGTATGCTTCAATAACCTTTCGCCTCAGTTCTGATGATTAGCATGATAGATCAGCATGACATGTAACATATCTATATAATTATAATGAAATTGAAGAGTTTTTTTGTTTGTTTGTGTGTTTGTTCAAACGGGTTGTTGTAAGTTCGTCACAAAAATAATTCCCCACGAAAAAAAGTTTTGATCCTGTTCCTCTAGTATTTTCTGTTCAGATTCCACGTTGTGTCCTCGTTTTTGGTAGTTTTATGCTGGATTTTATTATTTAATTGTTCTGCTATCCGTGCGGAAAAAAGAAATTGGGCGAATTTAGAATAATCAAAAATAAAAAAAAACAAAAGCCTTTGGCTAGTTTATACATACTTTTTTTCGCGGGGAATTATTTTTGTGAAGAACTTAAAACAACCCGTTCAAACGTGCTAATCTCTGGATCTACTTTGAAAATTTTCGTTTTGTATTATGATAGCTAGAACCACTAGGAATAGCATTAGGGTATACAAAATCACGCTACGACCCACGGTGCGGAGCAGTAGTCAAGACATTAAGTCATTAAGCATTAAGGAGGTATTAAGTCCACCTTTGTACTTTTTTGTTGCATTAAGTTTAAATAAATAAGACGCAACTTTTTTTTTTTTTTTAGGTGGTAAAAATCATCAAATGACTCCTTCCGCCCTGGGTGGGGCAGGAAAGGGACTGTCAGACTTTTACTGAGTAAAAAACCACCCTATTCCTTCTGTTGCCCTTTACGTTCCGGGGCCACGGTATCCTGTTAAGACGTCCCGCAACCCCGGCAGGCGTTGGCCCCGTTGGGGGCCCCGTCCCTGTGCTGTCAGCTCTTTGAGGCGCGCGCGAACAGAACACGCCGTCGACCCGGACTTGGTCCTTGATCGGACGGCGAGCTACCCATTACTCGCCGTCCGCAAGCCCGCGCCTACGGTGGCCGGATGTCGCCTAGCGAAGTCCCGGGGCGAAATAAGACGTAACTTAACACAAAAAAAAATGCACGCAGACGAAGTCGCAGGCAGGAGCTAGTATACCTATATTAGTATAGAAAAATAATATATCTACGTACCTAGGTATCATAGCTATGGTCCACTTATCACTACATTTCCCCCGGGCCAGGTCATCGAGAAAGAACCGACTTTGATTTATATCAGTTTATTAATACCTACATTATGAGGTGATAACGTTGCACTTATCTGAAATTGCTATCTGTTATGGATATTATTAAAGTTACTAGCTATAGTTTGTTGGCTGGGGAGTGTGAACACAAAAATAGACTGAATCATTTGATGGAGAATAAAATGAATATAATAAGGGTAATGGTTCCTACTTACTACTTCAACTAACCAGTAGACGGCCTCATTGGTCCAGTGGTAGTAAAGAGCGACTGCTGAGTGTGAGGTCTTGGGTGCGATTGCCAGGTCGGGCAAAGTGTTTTCGGGTTTTTCCATCAGGAATTTCTCAGTAGCAGGCTCAGAGTCTGGATTTGCGCCCGGTTGATGGAAATAGGCTCACCCCTATTACATGGGACTTAAATATAACTGGCGAAATGTGGGTGTACTAATGGGTTTACCTCTGCCTAACCCTTCGGGGATTAGAGGCGTGAAGTTATGTTATGTCATGTTATGTTATGTGTGAAACTACATAAAAATGTAGATTCCACTTTATTTAAAATCTCAGTCAGTTATTTAAAAAAAGAAAACAAATATGTAGAAATAAACTGGAAACGATCCGTGCCTACTCGACCCACATTTGACGCATCGTATGTTAGCAGTGCAACATCACACGCGCGTTCACAGATCGTTTCCTGGAACACGCAGTCCACATTATTTTTGGCAGATCTAGTAACGCGATGACACACATATTATGTCACAGCAGAGGAAGTAAGGTCAGAGGGATCAGAGGGACAAGATTTAGAGAGCGGGCTACGGGTTGGAATACTGCTACATATTGTTTTGGTGTATGTTCAAAATAGTAGAAGACATTAAATGCAGTTAGTTGACATAAATCCGATTGTATCATTAAAGAGTTCAATAAAAAATGTTATAGTTATGGTTGCTTTGTGAATATTTACATTATAACTTCTGCTAAACCTTTTATTTTAAAAATACAGAAATTCTCCAAAGTATGTTACATACATACTTACCTGTTAAGATACAATATATAAAATAAATAAAACTTTTCAAGGACGCAAAGGAATCTCTACAATACTCTCAGCAGAATTATCTCAGGTAGCGTTTTTATTCATTTAAACAAAGATAAAATTGTACGTAAATCTGGACATGATTAATAAACTTCCGACGAACGCAACGAGGAAAAGAAAGATTAAACTAGTGAGTAACACAGTCATAAAGAATGATTTACATTACTATTGTTTTTATTGTGCGAACTACGTTAAAATGCGAGTAAAAAACTGTTAAACAATTCAACAGTGTCTGTATTTACTTAAAAGGTTAACTTGAAGTGACGTCACAGGTATTAAGAGGGCTTTTTTTTAGGTGGTAAAAATCATTAAATGACTCCTTCCGCCCTGGGTGGGGCGGAAGGGACTGTCAGACTTTTACTGACTAAAAAACCACCCTGTTCCTTCTGTTGCCCTTTACGTTTCGGGGCCACGGTATCCTGTTAAGACGTCCCGCAACCCCGGTATAAGAAGCTTGCTGGCTTAAAAAATGTCCCAAAAAAATTAGTCTTGGTTTTTGGCTTTGAAGTTAGTGCTTAAGACAAAATAGGCACCGACAACTAGGTATTAAAATGTTGCGGACGAGTTTTTTGACGCCCTATGAGATTCCTCCGATCTGTTTTATTAATTGTATTATTGAACCTTGTATTTTTTTTTATTATTTGTAAGTTTAGTCAACTATGTATTTAGATTTAAGTTGTAAAATAAATAATAATTGTGATTTAGTGTGAATTAAAAATGTTTGTATGATACTTTACCGTAAACAAATCATAGTTTTTTTTTTATAAAAAACTTTGCTCCCCTTTTAAATTACACATCTTATGACTTACGTCAGTCAGTATACTTGGTTAGACTGTAATTTTGCTAATCTGTGTAATTGAGAATGCGCTGTGAACGAGTCCGGACAGATGTTATGACAATGGAAACTTTTTTCCATACCGGGACTGGGTCTAAAGGTAATGTATGTTTCACTTCAGACTTAAGTGCTGGGTATTATGAGCTAGTTGTGGTAAATGGTGTTTCCACTACCGGTAAATATAGACACATCTTTCTGACTCAACTTTTGCTAATAGAACGTTTTGGTACGAATTAAATACTGTGTTTTCTAAAAAGAAGCCCAAGTTTAGAAGGACTTAAAAAAAAAATCTTTGCCTTAATAATATTCTATTGTTAGTCGTGGATAACTGAAAAATCGGAAAAGGATTTTTTTCCTCTTCTTTTTCTTTCCTCTTTTAACTTTGTTTTTATTAAAATTAGCCCTGATCAGTATCAGTTTACGTTTGCTTACAGATTGTTTTTGTTTTTATTATAAATTATAGTAATCTGTGGAAAATATTGTGGGTAGTATATTCATTAAGTTCTTATTTTAAGATAGAATTGTTGCTAAATGTACTACTGTTTGTTTTCCCAAATGTAATAAATTAACATTGGCTGTAAATTGTGCAAAATGCAATGTATAACAGACTAAATTTTAAACCCATGTTCCCCTACAAACACGTTTTAAAGTCAAAGTCCTCAGATAACCACCTCTACCAAATAAGGTGACTAAGAGGTGATGTCATTAGGATGGATAGCCATCGTCGTCCTGTCTACTAGAGCCAACTACGTGGTGATTATGGCCATTTCCTATTTGACCAACCATTTATCGTAGCGGTCATTGAAAGGTCCATGTTAGTCTGTACCTATATGTTTTTGAACGACTTAAATGAGCAGGGGGGCAATGTAACGTTTAGGAACGTTAGCATTCTAATCTCAGTCACAATCTGTCAAAAATATCTTAAATGAGTTTGTGACTAGAATTTGAATGTGTAAAAAGCACTATCCGGTCTCCAAAAATTACTCCGCTTTCGATTTTTTGAACGAGTTCTTAAGTAACCTCTCTCTCAATTCGCAGGAATATAATACGGGGTGGTCTATTTTATCCACGACCTTTAGAATGTAGGTATCCGTCAAAACAAGCAACTACCTAATGTAATAAGTGACATTATATCATAGCAACACCTGAGTGAGGTAGCGAGAGAATTTAGAACGTATAATTTTAGCCAAATACCGCGATGAGTAACACCAGTACCTATTAGTAATAGTGTTTACTCCCATCACATTTATAACGCACTGGACTATTATTAGACTGGCTCTTTAGTATTGTGTTATTCTGTGGCAAGGGAAGTGCTTCCCTATCGATTGTTTCTGACCGCAACTGGCTTCGGAACTGATGAATTTTAAAGGATCCTTTCGTGTACGGAACCAATTTAAAATGCCCGTATCCAGACGGTTAAGTGCATCATTACACCGAAATATGTTTGAATAGTGTATATTTCTTGTATCAGTAAAACTGAACGACGGGCCAACGTTAATAATAAATAAGCAGTCGACGTTGACTGTGCCTCATTACGAATGCAGTAATGCATCGGCCAGTTGCATTAGATGTTTGTGATACTATTAGGAACACGAAATGTGATGCATTTGCCTCATTTCTTTTTGCGTGACGCAAAGCTTTTACCTGAGTATTAGATAGAATATGCTCTATTGTATCTAAACCACGTAACATTGCTTACTTGAAAGCGCAGGTAAAAATTCAATAAAATAGCAATTTGAGACTGATATACTCGGTTTAAAAAGACACATTAAATAGTCGTTATTTATGCATACTGCCCATCAATTTCAATAACATTTAACAAAAAATATTGCTGCGAAACGAATTCTTGTTGTTAATTCGCAGTTTTCATAGTGCGAAATGTAGCTAGAGCAAATCATTGTGTATATGGGTGTCTGTAACAGTATAGGGTTCGTGTGGTTATTTGAAAATTTAGTTAGTTTTTAAAATGCGTAAAGTATTAAATATTATAAAGATGGAAAGAACGTTTAAATTTCGGCTCCTTACCTAAGTGTCTTTTTACACCCGTAGTAAACGTAAATTGTTTTTTTTTTGTCTATCAAAACTAAAACATTAATTGCGTTTAATCTATCACTTAAAAATTAAAGATCTTTGTCTATTACCAATGTAACAGCATTGTTTCATTTTATGACAAATTAAATTATCACCGATACTAGTGATTGTCAGCTATTTTCTTTTAAGCCAGGCATTTAATGATAACAGCTGCTATTATCAGTGACTGATTTTATTGTCAATATTTACGTGTTCACCCGGTGCGTGAGAGCTAGCACGCGAAATAATCGGCGATTGTTTTTTTAATTAACAAAGAAGGTCGTACACGCGTATTTATTGAAAGTAATAAAACCGTTTACGGTATTTAAAAATCAGTTAAATTATTATATAACAGGTAACACTCACCCGGTGTGGGGCTTGAAGCAAGCGATGTACGGCAGCTATTTGATATGACAGTGGTATGGTGGTGTTGAACGTGTGGTACAGTGGCCGCGGAGGTTCCCGCACATTGTACTCCATAAAAGGGTCCAAGTCATCCAGATACTGAACTCTGCACACGAACGAATCCGTTCCGATATCTCTCATTGTTCCGTTTACCCTGTTGTCATTCACTTTTAACAGTTCAATCATGTTTTCATGCACTAACTTATAGGATCACAGTTTTAATCACATTTTACACTTAAACGAACCTGTTATGAAAAAGATTTTTTTATATGTTGAATTTAAACGAGGAATCGCTATTGGAGCCGGTCTCTGATTTTAAATGTTTTCGCGCAGGATTTACTTTTCCAGTGCGTAAGTATTCGCGGGCGCGCGGCGACTGCACTCCGCGGTGTGTTTGGCGTTGGGGAACTCGCGCTCGCGTCTGATGGTAGTGCCACGATAAGCGTGCCAGATGTTACGATTAAGTTTTTTCAACAGCACGAGTAAGGATGTGGTTTGGTCCGTTTGGTGCAAACGCTAACGAAGTTCATTCTCTTTCTGAAAGGCACCGTTATTGCGAAATGGTAGGTAAAAAAAGCTGAAGTATGTTTCGCCGATGCTACCGAGTGAATAAACATTTTCACGTCAAGGTTTCTCGAGATTCTAAACAACGTTATGTAAATATAAATACGAAACGGATTCTATTTTACATCGCTGCTATTTGAGGATGTAATGGAAAACAAAGAAGCTGTACAATTTCATACTTCATTACGTTACATGAGAACACAAATAGATTTTGTTTAATTTCTACCTGTACCTAATCGCTAAGGTATTTGGTAACCCATGATTTAATAAGACGTCTTTTTATTTGTTTATGGTTTTCATGTTAATTGATATTCTCATATATACTAAAAGGCTACTCAGATAGAAAGCATGAAATTTTCTGGATTGTTAGCTCCATAAGTAATTCCATTGTACCCACCATATTTTTACCAAATACTACCTGGATAATACAAATATAAAAAAGGTCTTGATAGAATCAAGGCAGAGGAGACAGCAAGAATACATATTATAAGGCTTCACTCCCAAGACAAGGAACAATAAATATTGATAGAAGAATATTATTCCTCAACAGGATTAAAAATGGAGATAACGGGAATAAAAGCATACGTTTATTAAACTCCTAAATCTGACCGCCAGTGATGCCAAGGTAAGGACAACTTTTCCAACGATTATTGACATTACTTTTTCAATGTGAAGTCCTCATAATAACACCAATATTGATACGAGGTCATGTTCTCGACTATGACCAGTGTCGTACGAATCGACACAAGTATTATACAAATTGAAATCAATTCAATTCACATTCAACTGATTGCATTGAGTATCTGAATAAAACATCCATTTCTATTACGAAAATTGGTACCGTAATTATTGAAATGGAATTGTCAATATTCGCTTTTTGAGACTATGCCTAAGGCTCATCAAACTCTAATTAAAGAAACGAAGTAATTCGACGATGATGAAGTAAAAAAACTAATTGGTAAAACTAATTATGATAATATGACAATATCGTGACAAATCTAAGAGGTATATACGGTGCTGCCAGTAATATCAAGGAATAAACAAAAACAAATGAAAAATCCAAAACGATTCTGCAAATAAACGATATATTAACAGATGCACTTCTTATTCTTGAGAGTCAAGATCCATTTAGACAATCATAATAGAAGAAGTATACAGCATCACTTAGGACTTGCTTCGAGTTATCAGCCTTTTAATAATGACGTAATCTCTCGAGATAAGGAAGAGGAAAGTGGAAGAATACTAATAGAAAGTCTCGTCTTAGATGATGACATATTCATTATGCTGATGGTGCTAACACTTACAAAGGAGAAAAGGGAATTCTATTAACATAGGATTTTCCTATACGTAACATGTTAGACCGGAGACAGACCTAATGGTTGTTAACGTTAAATTTTTAATTGTAATTACAATCTCTGATGTCACTAACTCGAAACATCAATGTGCTATTTAAACCTTATTGAATCTCTTAGAGGCTAAGAGCATCAATACTTAGCGTATTGCTATAATAGATATTGTATTAGACTTAGACAATAATTATCTTTTATAGCAATACGCTACGTTGTTAATCACTGGGGAAAATTACACGTGTTGTACATTTTATGGATTATTATGGGCAAAGGAATTCTTGCATACATCGTATTTTTACATTATAAAGGAAAAAACTAAATAATTGAACTTATAAACTTAACAACTTCAAAGATTTGGTAGGTATTGATATTGTAAATAGCTCAAAAAACTAATTCGATAGTAAAGGTACCTAAATATTTTTGATTACTATTTAGCCACTTGCCCAAAATATACTTTCTTCAAAAGGGCAAATCAGGAAGTCGAAGCTAAAGCACTTCTTTTTTTAATAAGACTATTAAGCAGGAATATTGCTCTTACGGCATTTCTCCCTAAAATATTGAAATCTAAACTTAGCTACTATCAGATAGATCAACTTAGCTACGATCAGATGATCATCACGCAAAATCGGGGCCGTGAACTGTCATTGTGCGTACTACCAGTCTTGTTACGTCACACGATCGCCAGAAATTCCCAAATCAGGTAGTAGCCCTCTGGTAATTGAACCACGCCAAACAGGATGTGTCTTCACGTCCAATTTATTGGTAATGGTAACTATTAGAACTTAGAAATTCCCTGTAAATATGCAGGGTTGCCATTACACAACTCCCTAATAAATGGCAGCAGTCCACCTTCCCCTGCTGTGTAATTAACATTACTGCCCTAATTATTTTCAAATAGGCATTACGTAAAAGTCGTCCACTTTACGTACACTAGTCTGGATTCCCTTAGACTATTAAAACCAAAAGTTACTTAGCATCACTAAACTGTTTTACATTATTTCTCAAGAAAAATGCTTTAAGTATCTGTTCCCAAACTTTCTGTTCGGGAAATTGTTTCACGTGAGGTCAACGATCCCGGCGCACGCGCCGCTCGCTCTGTTTCTACGATTCATCACGCCTGTGATTGGGGACTCAAATAAAAAAAAATATATACTACTGATTCCGGATAGAATCGTTTCGTAATAGAGCGCTGGAAGGCCAAATCTGTTTAGGTTTCTATTTGAATCTAATGAGGTCTGGTCAGCATGTTGTGGATTCTTGCACGGCTTACTTACACGTGTATTGTGCACTAGTTCAATAAAGCATGGGTGTATCGGAATTGCGTAGCTTGTTGGTTTAGCTATTATTTGTATTCGTTGGACAATAATATGTAAGTGAATACTTGAAAAGAACATAATATACATTACATATATAAATCTAGGCAAATGTATTTGAACATGAGACTCTGATTTCAAGATTAGATATATAATTTTACTGAGCTAAATCGGTGACTTATTTCGAAAGAACCGGGTGAAAACAGAGTTGTGATGATGCCATCATTTGAGAATTGGAAGAAGGCGATGATCTCTAAATATTTAAATGTCTCTCAACAGCAGTGCTATTCTGTGAAAATCTCCCTCGGCGATATTTAAGAGAAATGAGGTTGAGGTGAGCTGTCATCAGGGATAGACAGCGTATCATAAAGCTCACTTCATCCAAATTCACTGAGAGTATGAAAGAAAAGATTGACAGCATACACATATAGATCGGAAAATTGTTTATGGTACAAATTGAATGGTTTTTTTTTTGGGATAATCTTTTGGGCATTCCTAACACTCATTTAGTCCAGCATAGCTACGCTCTTTGTTGTTCGGATTGTATAAGTTAGTTTGATTTGATTGTTATTATTTATTATTGACAAAATGTGTTGGTAGTAAATATTTTGAAGGTATATTTATAAACAGCACAGCCTGTGTTACTTTCAGTTAGATGAAGTCATTATCTACGTGAGCTGGGTATAGTTCCGACAATTCCTTCTTATATTTACCCAACAACGCAAAAGAAGGGTTATGATTTTAGCAGGTTATGTATTGATTCACCATAATAAACTAATTAAATCGGATATTTGAACGCGCATCCTGCATAATTTTTTAGCGCACCAAAAATGCGTGCAATTTTAAAATATAAATTCTTTTTTTTTTTTATAAACTCAACCGTCCAAGGCTTATGTCGTGTCCCTTTCTCTTTTATTAACTGTTTCGTGTTCAATGATATTAATTATAATATTTGTGCGATGCTCAGTGACCATCGGCGCGGGCGCTGTCGTGATGGTCTGTGACCTGGACGTGAACTTACCGACCGTAGTCGTGATTGGGTTACCAGATATTATTTGCTTAAGGCTCTGATTATATTATCTTCTTTGATGCTTTTGGACTTTTGTGAGACATGCTCATGAATATAATTACTATGAAGTTTTATTCAATTGTAGGTATGTTTAGGAATTGGCTGATTGATGGTTTTGGAAATAAATCACAAGTAGAATGAGCTGGTCCATTGTAAATTAAAAAAAAAATAGGTTATGTCGATCGTAATACACCAAGATTATCATGTATAATGTCCGGTTTCTGATTAGTTTTAACCAGAGTTTATCTATTGGATAGTTCTATTTGATAATGGTGTCGATTCCCTTGGTCACAAACTAAACTAAATTTAGACTATTTCCATCTTTTTCTGTCCAATAAAATAAGAAAGAGACTAATGTAAATAAGAGCTGTCAAATTTAGTCCATCAGACATATCCATACAGTTATAGTTGACATCTTAAAACATGTGGATTAAAAATACGGAGAAGTTCAAGGCAAAACTAATTTGACATCTCTAACTTAATTCTTTAATGTCACGGAATGTCACCGTCCTTTCCTTTCACTGTATGTTAGTAAGAGATGTCAATTCTCTAAATTTGGTCTAGTTTTTGAACAAAGGAATCGGCACCATTGCGTTTCTAAACACTCAGTTATGGAACTTTTCTGTAATAGATAATGATTGAGAGTTTACGAGTATCTGAAGAGCTTAGAAACCAGGCATGTAAACATATGTTTATTTTAACAACATTAAAGAGGAAGTCAGTTAAAATGATGCTAAAATTGAAATTGACATAAGGTTAAAATTGAGTTAAAAGTTTAAATTGATAAGTTTGGTTACCCTAGCCGTGTTTGACTTGTGATCACGACTGAAGCTCAGTCGGTAGGTAGGCCGTGTCTGTTTACTTTTGCTATAATCTTGACTTTATTACAGATTTTATTTCGCGGTCCATTTATTGTATCGTGGGAACGTGGTACCTTCACCGTTAAAGAAAAATAATGAAATGCATTTTTTTTATGGCATAATGCTTTAAACGTTTTTAGTATGAACATGTAAGCAGGTACCTACTGCTTGGCAGTTGCAGCATTACGCTATCACGGTTTCCCAGAAAGATGCATATCGCTGAAAACGGAGATCGTATTTCTATCAAATCGGAATACAATTGACAGGTTTCGGTTATTTGCATTTGATAAATATCTCAACCTCAGACCAGACGGTGACCGGTTCGCTTTACGAAAAAAAAAACAAGGCGGTGTTGATAAACTTTGACGTGGAGTTTACAAACAAACATCGGCCCAACACAATCATAAACGTTAACAAATCAATATAAATCATGTTTAGCACCTATTCTTGCGTTTAAAAGCTAAATTTGACAGGTGGCATTACTTTGACAAGCGCTACAAGCCGTCATTAGGCGGTATTCTATTCTAATTTCGAAGCGGTTACGTAACATGCGCGTGGGCAGGGACGAATGTAGGCAACAGTTGAGCAATACGCGAAAATGTGGACACTGGGCCGTCGTGACTGTTATTGTTCTAATAGCTTTATATCATCGGTATTATCTATCTCCTTTCTTCTTAGTTTACAAGTACGTTAAGATGTATTGCTGTCTCATTTTGTAGAAAAGCGAACGCCAAGGAAGAGCTTTTGTGCTTCATGCAGTGCAATTTTTTCTGCGACCGTCTCGGTTATGGACAAGTACGATGATCCACAGCCGTCATCGTAATCATCTCAAGCGTTAGTCAAAACATCATTGTTCTACAAAGATTAGCTATCTTTTAATTATAATATTGACTAATTTCACAACCTTTATAATAAAGAATGCAAGTTGGGATTCTATTTAAGAAAGTGAAAGGTCAGCTTTGAGTAAGCGGCTGTAATTATAAAATGAGACCACATTTAATAACGAGGTGTGAACTATTAGGAAGTGCTCGAATTATGTGGAGCGAGTTGTGATTCTAACGACGAAGAATATTACTGTTTTGTTAGAACATCTTAGTGAATAGGTACTATCTTTTTAATATATAACTTTTTAGATTTAAAGAGGCTTTTAATATTTATATTATATAGGTGTCTAGCAGTCATTTCCAAGTTTCTAACTTAATATATTGTTGCTCATTAAATGGCGTAAGTAGCAAAGCCGACCAAACTTTCTATCTACAATTTCCTTCCGATAAAGAAATGTATTTGCTTAAATAAATAAACATTCTCAATTTATCATCACTAGAGGAAATCGATCCATTCCTTAGGAAATGAACACAACACATCAATCAATGAGAATCGAAATAATAATTAGCATAAAATTAATGAGCAAATCAAAATAACAAAGAAGAGAAACTAGACGTTACTAGACTCGTATAATTAACAGAAACAATCGAAGAAGCGTGCTGGATCGGTCAACGACTACTGAATAACTTATTGGATCTATTTGCATTATAAAGAAGCTACCTGGTTTATGTCGTAATCGATATCGACGCAATTCAATATATCGATATAACGGATGTGACGAAAAAGATGCTTGACAAAGCCAAAGAGTACAGTCACGAGCAAAAACAAGTAAACAATTAATTATTTTCTTCGAATATAATTATTTGAAATGTCATGTTTTTAGGAATATAGTATTTTGAATTCAATACTACTATGAAATAGGTCTTATATCAAAGTTACAAACATCATTTCACCAAAAAATTACTTTTTAATTTTGTTAGGTGTATAGGTACTTGTTTTTGCTCGTGACTATAGACCTCTTAGGATATACTCCACCGCCCTGATGTTATCTGCTTACAGAGATATTGAGGATCGCAGTTCCAAAATTTTTTATACACGTTTTTTTACTGAAACCATTTTTGGCTATTGTACTGTTGTACAAACCCTAACTTGCAATGTAACGCACTTAAAACATTGAGCTTACGCTCAATGTTTTAAGTGCGTTACATTGCAAGTTAGAATAAACAGTAATTTTTACAATAAATATAAAAGTCGGTTCCTAGCAATAATTTTTTCATAATGTTACTTAGTTTGATGGAGAGAATGCTTTGTTAACGGTTGCGTTTTTGTATTCTTACTAGCTGTTGTTCG
Source organism: Hoplodrina ambigua (assembly GCA_949774945.1). Classification (NCBI taxonomy): domain Eukaryota; kingdom Metazoa; phylum Arthropoda; class Insecta; order Lepidoptera; family Noctuidae; genus Hoplodrina; species Hoplodrina ambigua. Next base: position 7,507,297 of record OX458963.1, read on the forward strand.
CGACTTCGCCTGTGTGTGTTTTCTTACGGATTCCAAATTGTTTCGGTGATTAAATAAAGCATGAATTGAATTTTCAGAAACGGACCAGTAATTCCAGAGATGAGCCTTTTAAACAAAATAGCAAACTCTAAAATACTAGTAGATAAATGCATGGAGTCGAGATGATTTTCAATTTGCCATGATCTGTTGTGTTACCTACATACTAAATCAAAAGTAGAATCACCCCTAAAAGGGTTATTAGTTACAAACCCTTATAGGCTAAAACTACTTTTTCCGACGAACAAGATTACAATGTGTGAGAAAGATCGTTCAGACGTCTGATTACCAGCCAATTGCTCCTATGTAGATAGGAGCAATTGGCTGGTCGTACAATAGGCACTCCTGGGTTTTTAGTGCATCGTGTCCAGTTTCATCCTCCTAATCACCCCCGAATAGAAAGTTGTCGATCATTAAATATGAACCCCTTGTATTCTCTATCCGTAGCTTGAATCGACAAAACGGACGTTGGAAATTGCTAGCCATATAATAAATTCTGCATATATATTTTCGACTATTTGTATGCAATTCGCACTATAGACATTCCTATGCAATCCATCGAAAAGTAGCTGGCAACAGAATGAAATGTGTACTTTTTATCGAAGCCTTTAAAGCTCGGCAAAATCACTTGGTAAGACATGGTATGTTATTTGTATGTATGTCGTTGTTACCTATAAAGCTTTTATTAATATATTAATCTAAACATCTATACGAATAAATAACATTGAAATGTCCATTATCATGTCTAAATAACAGCTTTTTACAAAATAAATAAGAATCATGAAGTTTACCTAATAATTAAATGAAAAGTAGAAAAATTGGGTCTGTTTTTATTTTGATATAATAAGCAGAAACTCCAATTTTATTAACTTGTATAAATATAGTCTCGTGTCTCATTATTTAGAGCCGCCGCGCCATTCAGACAGTTCCAAATTTCTTTACAATTTCCAGACATCTCCCTCATGAATGTCAAAAACTTTTTCAAAATGAAGGTAAATAAGAGGTATTTTTGACACATTGAGAGCGAAATTAGAAAGTCATCGTTCTAAAAAATACTATAAGAATTGATCTTTTGATCTGACCTTATGTGACTGACTGCCACCGCTACCACTACTCTATCTGAACGACATGCATCGGCGCTGGCAGCAGGGTGCAAGGGGGTGCACTTGCACCCCGCTGTCGGATAAGAAAATATGTTCGAAAGACTAAGTTTTTTTTTAACTTACTGTTTGAATAATAACTTAGGGCGACTAGGTTGCTATCTAATCAACTTAAATGACCTAATATAAATATAATTATCTCTATTTTATATATTTTTTAGATGCAGATGCACCTTCCTGAAATTAATCCAGACGTCGCCCAAGACGACACATTAATCAACTTTTCAGCTTTAAATGAAATTACAATGCCATCCTTATATTATATGCGGCCACGACGTGTCAAATGTTACATAACACATGCAGTGTAAACATTTACATATATTGTGACATCACGTTCGCGATCGCCGCGTATTTTGTACGCACTTTAAAACAGATAGTCGATTTCGTACATTATTATTCAACAAGTGACCGATAACAATTAATATGAAATACCTGCACGTTTTGTTATACCAACTATGTTGTTACATTTTGATAGAAATTCACAAGCAGGTGAAGTTAAACAAGTCGATGTAATAGTACCGGACAATGAACTACGTGAATAAAAACATAATAGGTTTGATATACCTACTGAGTACATAGTAGAAGGATGATAATATCGCTAGTGAACATAAATCTGATGGTTCTAACATAACAGGCTGTAAGGGTGAAGACAAACGAGCGTAATTTTGTGAGTCGCAGAATTTCGGTCGCAGAAATTGTGCCTGGCAGGTATTCTGTTGGGATATCTTTATAATGCATCTGAGTCGAAAGACAACTCATTTTGCGTCGCCGTGCGAATCAAATGGGACTTTTTTATGAAAGCGAATGCAGCAGAATTTCTGCGACCGAAATTCAGCGACTCTCGACTCACAAAATCGCGCTCGTTTGGCCTGACCCTAACAGGTGTAAAAAGATATTTAACCGTGCCGAAAGCTACACGTTCTTTCCATCATTGCGATCATCTTTTCTTTCTGAACATGTCTGGGACTCTTCTGGTTAGGAATATTGAAGGACTGAGTTCCAATGTTTTTAAATGTATTGTTATGCAAAAAAGATTTTAATGTTATAACTTAAATTAACACATAACACAACATTACGCCTGTAATCCCCGAAGGGTTAGGCAGAGGTGTACCCATTAGTACACCCACATTTCGCCAGTTATGTTTTTAGTCCCATGTAATAGGGGGCGAGCCTATTGCCATCAACCGGGCACAAATCCAGACTCCGAGGCTGCTACTGAGAAATTCCTGATAGATAAGCCCAATAACACTTTGCCCGACCTGGGAATAGAACCCAAGATCTCATGCACAGCAGTCGCGCTTACGACCACTAGACCAACGAGGCAGTCAAAAAAAAAAAATTAAAATGCCCCCACAAACCCAATACTTTGCATGCATCCATAAGCACAATGTTTTGAGTGCGTTATATTGCGCTTTACCATAAACAGATATTTCTGGGATCAGCTGAGTTCCTAAAAATGTAGGTAGATTAATATAGGTAGGAATAAATGTGGTATATCCACCAAATGCAATTCAAATCTCGGATGAGGGCAGAGCAGGACCGGTCATTGTGGCGATCTTTAGGGGAGGCCTATATCCAGCAGTGTACGTCGTTCTGCTGATATAATGATGGCGATGATGATGATCCACCAAAAGCATAACATTCACTGGTCTTTACCTACTTTGGTACCGGTACCTATCTACAGGTAGGTACCACAAGATCATTATAAAGTTTGTATTAAGATTAAAAGAATACAAAAAACTCTTCCAATACTATCGGATCGTTAATTAGGTTCAATAAAGTTCTTAACTTGACATTGATAATGGGGCCTACGCGTTGTTTACTATTCAAAGTAAGGCAGAGAACACACCGGAATATGTAAGAAGTTTAAAAAAAAAACCTGGTTACTAAGCAATTGCACATTTTTATTTTATCCTTCTAATCATCATAGATATACTCAAATTAGCCGAGACTTGATTTAATTTAAAACTCATAAACTGATAGAATTATCTACAAATTAGTATTTAAACGACTTTTCGCTCAGAAGGTTCTATAAACTATATGCTATCCGATATATAAATGTTGCTATTTCGAATATTAACAGTAGATGATCGTGTGTTCGAACCCTCGCGGTAAGTAATTAACACAAAACCTGAGTCGTCTCGTGAGAACATACCACTTGACATACAGGTGTAAATTGTATGGCAAACTGGCGTTCTTAGCCGGTATGTACCTTGTTAATAAACTCTATGAACGCGAAAATATTTCACGGCATAATAATTACTAGGAGTAAACTCTTTTTTTCTTTTTGCTTAATTTGTTTACGGGTCCCAAGATAGTTCCCTGGGGAACTCCATGTTTCTACGCTTGTTGCTTTTTTGTTGAATGACACTTTTTATTCTGGAATGTGATTCCAAACAAGGCTGTAGGTTCTAGTTTTGGTATTTGTGTACATTCAAACCAGTCGAGTTTATAATAAAGAATGAGCCGTGTTTTATTTTTAGTTTCTTCCGATGAGGTGTCGAACGCTTTATCAAAACCGTAATACAAATAACTTTCTACTTTGCTAGGTAATACGTATTATCGGCTCCTACAATTGGCATCACCAAACGACGATAGCGCAATGTTCTCGTGATCAGAATATCTACACGACTTTCTGCTTACAACAGACTACCATACTTCCGGTACACCGCCTATGACGTCACTAGCTATTTTAGGCAGTGATGCAGTTACCATCAACCAATGGTTACATCAGAAACTTTATGGAGATGTCATCATTGGTATTAAGTGTTAAGATGTTACTTAATCTATGCAAAAAAAAATCCAAATATTTTTTGCATAACAGTGAATTGCGTTCTTAGTGAATATACAAATATTGGTTGGAATCAGCTGTATGTCATGTATGAATGGCTTATTCTAGAGAACTCCTAGAAAATGTTCTTCAGCAATTTGCAAACTGCAACTATTACATCTATGCTAAATATTAAAGCTAAAGAGTATTTTGCATTTTCTTACGATGTAGGGGCATCAAAATCTATTTAGTGGTTTGGTCGTGATTGCCTAACAGACAGAAAGACAGAGCTACTTTCTTATTTATGTATAGGATGGTAGTAATGTAAGTATAGATATTACAAAGATAAAAAAAGGATGAAAGCAAAAGCCAAGAACATCTTTAGTTTAGTTTGATTGTGAGAGGGATTTGTGATAATAAAATGTTTATTTATGTGTGTGTATATGTGAGAAAATGTCGCCAGTTCTAAAATGGATTAGTAAGACTTTTCTCCAAAAAGAAGCCGTTCTGTGTTATAATACTGTTTAACTAGCCACTCTGTCACAGTTTCTTTTAAAGTGTTACTTCTAATGAAATAAGTACGCGGTGTTCTACTTTTCGCACTGCACTGTAATGTAGTTAATGCGATTTACCACACCGCAGGTGTACGTAAGCTGAAAACGCTGAAGCTCTATAGAAAAAAAAAACACAAACAAATCTGGCACACATAACTGACACTTATTGAACCACCAGAATTAGAAGACAAATTAATATTGTAACAAAAAATATACCGTTTGGTTCTGTACGGTTGAAAAATAAAGCCTAAAAGATCATTAAAATTATCGACTGTCATTAACGCTGATTGAATGACATTTAATAGTAAGCCAGGCGGTGATGCACCATATAATATTACACCTGCTTCACGAAGGGATAGGCAGAATAGAAGGCAGTAAAAACATCGATATTTCGCCACTTAACTTTTTTAGTACCATGTTATGTCGTTATTGTCCAGCCGTTATGAAACCTGCCTCTCATGCATGAGGTTTTGGGTTCGATACCGAGCAAGTACCAATGTGACTTTGTCAATAACATACTTATTATGGTTTTGAATTGTACTTTCCAATAAAACTGAATATGTTTTTGTTTGTTTGTGTGTTTGAACGGTCTAGATTCCGGTGCTTCTAGTCGGATTGGAAAAAAATATTTTTGTATATGATAGCCAGATTAGGTGTCACGCCACGACGAACGGGAGCGGAGCACTTATTCAAGACGTAACTAAACCTGGTTGGATAAAAAGCATGCGGTCGAAATTGCGGGCAGAAGCTTAATATAGGTCTAAAAAAAAATCGAATAAAAAAAGATACCCTTGATATTTTGACTACAAGCCTCACTAAAATGCAGTTTGCTGCAGCGTGGCTTATCAATATAAAAGTAAAAGTAATTTTGCATCGTTAATTACTTTGGCTCAGAAGTTTTGTTCTGCATAACGATGTACAAGGTTCATGATAATCCTATTACAGTCAGGGCCACGGCTTCCAATCAATGTCGATAGATCTTTGTAGTTTATCGATTACTAATTGGATAGACGTAAAATCGATTCATTATGCGATTTAAGCAGACAACTGCACTACTGGTTGGGTTAACTGATCGTATCAATTCAAGGACTCGTTGTTGGTAGGTAGGTTCTTAAAGTAATCGAATATTTTATATTATTAAAAAAACATACGCGTCGAATTGAGAACCTCCTCCTTTTTGAAGTCGGTTGAAAATGAGGTAATGTCAAGCTAGGTCCGAAAAATGGCTAAAAACTATCTCGAAATTATTCCACTGTTAGAGAACTACACTATTGCCAAGTGCTACTGGCTATGTTTAAATAGGCGAGTTGATAAACTTGTCTGTTTAAACAATTATGAAATTATTATTATAAAATTACACCTCTGCCTAAGCCTTCGGGGATTACAGGCGTGATGTTATGTATGTTATTAATGATATATTTTTTATTCACGTGAACAGAGTCATGGGAAGAAGCTATTCTTTACTAGTATTATGAAGAGGTAAAGTTTGTTTATTATTTATTTGTAAGAAGTAATCTCTGAAAGTACTCATCTGATTACAAAAATATTTATTGGCGAGTGCAATAGGTGTTTTATGGTATACTTTACTTCCTCGGGAACAAACTCACAGGCAGAAGCCCCACTAATACGTTGAATAAATAATTTGAATATATAGCAGAACTAGCTGACCGGCCCACGCATTGCTGAGGCTCAGGTTTGCAATAAAAAAATTAAGACCAATAAATGAGATAAAAACTATCCTATCTTTCAAGTTGGATCAACACGGTGTGCAAATTTGATTAAAATCGATTAAGTAGTTTAGGAGTCCATCCCGGACAAACCAAGAGACGCGTAATTTATATAAATATAATATTAAGATATAGAAAAACTCAACATATTGAATTCCTGCGATTTTGAAGAGATAATTCACGTTGGATACGGTAAAAGTAAACACAACAAAGAGGATTCCGTTAACGTCACTATTCCACGTGTGCCATGTTCCTTACTAACGAGATTGGCCGTGACTTCGCGCAGGTTTGTGCCACAAGCGATAGGCGACAGCGATTGGGAATGAATGTTATTCACTACCCATTTAGTTAACAAACTCTACGATAATTATATAGTATAAAACAAAGTCGTATTCAGCCGTCTGTACGCTTAGATCTTTTGAACTATGCAACGGACTAATTAATGTGAATTTCATCAATAAATAGAGAGATTTAAGATGAAGGTTTATGTAGCTGCATCAGTGCGAAGCTGGGGTGGTTCTCAAAAAATTCTAATAATTACGTTATATTGAAAATTCTGAACTGAATACCCGCTTCTGTGTATGGCTACCCTTACATTATACAGCATTGAATGCAATAGTATCAAACTCGCTGTTATATTTTGAAAAATTAGACCTACTCGTTTATTTTCACCCTTAAAAGTTTTGCTGCATCGTGACAACCATAGCCGAATAGTTTGTATTGTCACTAGAGCAGATTTAGAAGTGACGATATGTGTGTTTTTTATATTTTAGGGTTGGTATAGGGTTAGTCGTATACTAAAAGCTGTTCGTATTCGTTTATATTTCCAAACCCTGAAAGAAGCACAATTTATTGAAAGTCAGCCTGTATCTATACTGCATAGCAGTATAGATACAGGCTGACTTTCAATATTATAGAATAAAAAGGAAAGATTTGATTGTTTGTTTGTTTGCATTGAATAGGCTCCGAAAGGTCAGATTTGAATTTTTTTTCACTGTTGGGAAGCTACACTATCCTCTGGTGACATAGGCTACATTTTATTATAAAAATATGAGGGATCCGTAAGGAACATCACGTGAACGAAGTCAATTAATTCACTCAAAAACGTTACTCTTATGTATATTCTCCATGGGCGAGAGAATCGCGGCGTTAAACAATAGTAAGAATGGAAAAGAAAGACCTCGAAAATATTTAAATGGAAGGACGAGTTTATGTCTTACTAAAATTATTTCATCATAAAGTGCAGTAGCCTAATCGCTCAAGTTTAATGACTTGTTCCTTAAACATTACCTAGCCAAGGTCGTAGGTCAATGTGTAAGCCGTGCTTAACGCGAAGTCGAAATGCAAAGCCAGACAAACGGGAATGTTTTGTTGAGAATCGAATGCGCGCAATGATTGGTATCGATTTTTATATCGATCCTATCTCGATGCGGATTTTTTGTTCATTCGTCTTAGGATGATCATTTCTTATGTGTGATTTTGTAGGTACCTGCGTGGTTTATTTGAGTACCATCTATCTCTGTTAAGTGTCTGAATAAATTGTTTAGACAAGAGCTAAGCAGTTTCCAATCTAGACGTTTTAAGTACAGCTAGGTCGCAAGTCGTAACTTGGCGTTTTCCCGTACATTTATGTACATTTCTAGACATCACAGTCCAAGTCCCGTACAATGACACGTTTTACACGACGCGACCCTCGGGTTATTCTTCATTTCACAGAATATGCTAAAAACAATGTCAAACCGGTATACTTTAGAACAACGGATCATGGGAAATATGAACAATAGTACAGCACTACATTAATTATAATTACGTATGATATCGTTCGATTTTATTGATTTCATTTAATAGTCACTGACAATGTAGCTTCTTTATTATATTGTCATCGCTGTCAAATTCTAATGAATGAAAGATTAAATGAACAACATTGTTGTTTTTAAAAAATACTTTGTATTTTGTTAATTAATTTTTATGATGATTATTCTCAGCCTCAGAGTAAAGTATTAAAAAAGATATTTTAAACACAGTTAGTTACTCACACAGTAATAAACAAGCTGTAAGCGTGCAGTAACACACGCGGAACTCAATCATGATGTTAATATTCTTCGTACCGCTATGAGGTAAGAAAAAATCCTTGATGTGTCAATGCTTAACGATTATCTCATTACAAGCTGTAATCTATGGATTATGAATGTATTCAAATTCAAAGCAAAGTGACAGATGTAGTCGTCAGGTGTCACTTCCTTCGGTTTTTGTCGCTCTGTCTTAGGGGTCCCGTTAGACTAGAGTTTGTTTTGTTTTTTGTTTATAGGTTTACTATTTGTCTTTTGTTTCTGTTTTTATTCTTTTCAACACTCTTTGTAAATCTAGATGGATCTATCCTCGCTATTCAATTGCTATTTTTTAGAGCCAACATATTGTAAGTACCTAATACTTAATTAATCTGAAGAATTGGTTCATCTGTTTTATTAAAACCGGTTCATAACAAACCGATCTTTACAAATATGATCAGCCTGAAGAGTTTGTTTGTTTAAACCTCCAATCTTAGGAATTACTTGTCCGATTTGAAACAATTCTTTTGCTTTACATAGTGCGTTTATTATGGAAGGTTATAAAATAGGAAGGCTATATAGCATCACGCTACGTAATTTAACGCGGCTAAAACCGCGCGGTATAGCTAGTTAATTTATAGAACTTTACATTAACAGTTACGTAACGTTGTTCAATTATCATAATGCGTGACGGAGTGATATTAATTTAATAGTTCATTTCAAATTTCAAGGTAACCAGAAAAATCTCAAAAATTATAATAGGGTAATCAGAATTCAGCCAGTGTTCCATTGACAGCTTAGGCGACATGTCACAATCCTCGCGAATTTATAGTAACGGTAAATTAATGATGTGACGTTAATGGCATACTAGCCATGACTCAAGTAATCAGATACTTCTGTGTACCGTATCTATATACTAATATAATAAAACTGAAGAGTTATTTTGTTTGTGTGTGTTTAAACCTGCTTATCTCTGAAACTACTAGTCGGATTGTAGAAATATTTTTGTATATGATAGCCAGACTTATGAGGAAAAGTATAGGCTATATGATATCACGCTATGACCCACAGGAGCTTAGCAGTAACCAAAGACGCAATTTAAAGCGAGTAAAAAATACCACGCGCACGAAGTCGCGGGCAACAGTTAGTCTTAGCTATAAATCCGTATTTGAACGACAGCCAGACACTGGACGGGTTCCGGTTGAACGATTATATGCATGAGTTTATTTAGTGTGTAGTCGTCTCGAAAATTGCTGAACCGATTTCGGTAAATTGAATTGTCCTTGAGTTCGATTAGTCTTCCGCGTGTTTTGGGATATGGTTATAAACGTTGGTTTTTTTTATTTGTTAAGTCTTTTTGAGGCACGCCATAATATTTTTTAGGAAGATCTTGACTTGGTATTTTGAATTATGTTTGTGTAGACTGTTGCCATTTTCTGAGCACAATTCGTGATGACCCAGTGGTTAAGGGGCCCACCTCTCATGCATGAGGTTGTGGGTTCAAATCCGGGCAAGTACCAATGTGAATTTTTCAATTCATATGTATTTTCTAAAGTTTATCTTGGACTGGCAGATTGGCAGATTGGCATCGGTGAAGGAAAACATCGTGAGGAAACCTGGACTTACTGTTCCACTCAAACCATGTCAGAGGCCCTTGAGGCGGTTTAGAAACTCTGACACCAGGGTGTGTAAGGTCGTAAGGCCTTACTACCCATACGATAAGAAGAGAAGAAGAAGTACAATTCCAAAGACAGGGTTACTAGTGGCACAAGTAGGTGGCTTTTGCCCAACATTATATTTGAACCCTAGGTAGCCGCTCTTGCGACCACTAGACCAAGGATGCAGATGTAAAGAACAGATAATTTTATAGTTGAATATCGAAACGTTACTTTTTTTTTATATGACAGCCTCCTGAAATTTTACGAGGTTGCAGAACTGGACCTTGTATTAGTTGTAATGTTATAGCGCAAATATTTTTGCATTGTATGCATTAAGCTACACTTCTGCTCCACCCTTCAGGGATTACAGGCGTGATGTTATGTAAACATAAAGTGACCTCATTGTTCTATCCTTCTGTTAGACTATTACAAATGTAATATTTTGCAAAAGTTACTGAACCAAGGGGATAGGCATCTGAAGGTAACGAAAATTCTTTAACGCTACGATGTTGCACTTGTGCATATTAATTAGAATAAAACATTATCTGTAGCAATCTGTACCATTTTTGTTATTACTAAATGCAATTACGGAATAGTGCTGTAAATGCAAGAATCATTACGATTTGATTTATTACAGCTTGCCTAATGATTGTGCTCCTTTATTATTTTAACAAGAATTTCAATTAAAAAAAAAACACTTCAATACTTCAATAGCATTTATAAATATTTTCCGCGCAATTTGTATAGTGGAAACACACATGTCATACTCGACGCTACTCAATCCATGTTCATTGGTCAAATGAACTGAATTCAATGACAAATGGTGGCTAAACCAAATGTGGTTCACAGTTCATTGATGTCACGTTGCGTGGCGTATTATAAATCTGTTTTCCTTGCAGCTACTGATAGTTAACATTATCAGAACTGTCCTCTATTTTATAACATGTATTTCAAGTGACAGGCTTGCATTGTGTCGACTGGTAATGTTAAGGACTTAATGACTCGTGAGGATTACTGCACCTGTCTTGCTGACCTACGTATGTAAGTATTATGGTTCTGTAAGAGACACTCATAACTAGTTCTTTCTAGAAATCCACATGATGCTGCCGCTAACTCATGAGGGTTATATTGTGGAAGCCAACCTGGACTGTGATTTATTCGCAGACAAGTTTGTTGATTTATTGGTAATGTGTCTGCATTTTTGTGAAAATAATAGTATTAATTTAATTTATTGTAAGTCATTCATGTTATATTTTTGTTTTTTTTTGTTATTTCTTTTTTATTATAGTATATTATGATTTTAATAAATTTTATATCTTTAACTAATGTAATTGGCCAAGGGCCATTTAATGTCAAAGTAAAATAAAATAAATAAATAAATAGTGAACAAAAGAGATAGGTATGAAGTGTCGTCAGATATGGTTGAAGTTTTCTTATAAACCGATAGATGTCTTCGATTGGAACTTAATTAATAAACTGTTAATTATGTATTTTTTAAATTAGATGAAAGTTGAAAACATCTACTGGTTTCTATTATAACTTCAACTATAACGACGACCCTGGGTACCTATCTTTTTTGTCGACTGTACCATGTGTTTTCAAGTTCTCTTCTTAACTGGTAAATTGGACCAAAAGACAAAACTGGGAATCATGGGAATCCCAACGACCTGCGAGCTCACAGATTTCAGAAATGGGACATCGAAACGCAGTATTGTGTTCCGGACTTTAAAACTTTTAAAGGACTACAATGTGCGATTCAAAGAAGATGAGCAGCTGCTGTTGGATCGATCTGATTGTTCATTCGATTTGATACCTGCCTGCCTAATTATTTTAGATAGTCTGGTCTTATTTATTTTTCAGGGTCTAACTTTTTCGGTTAGTAGTACTTTTAGTTAAACTGATTAGCTAGCCAATCATTATCAGGTTTTTAAAACGATATTTAACTAAGTAAATCAACACAAAAGCCTTAAAACATGTAGCCATTGTCACTGCGGCGTAAATATTTTCGTGTTCAATTTCAAAACTCAATTATTTTAATAAATTCACTGAACATTTGGAATTTGGTTTGACCACACAAGGGAAAGCGGTTAGTGGGTAATAAGCATAATAAACCCAATGTGTTTTGTCGTTCAATTTAAATTGTTTTACGGCGCATGCGTTCTTTGCTGCCCTGCGCTCGCGTCTTTACTGTGGGCATTTCCCGTGACCATTCCGTCTTTAAAAAAAAAACCTTTACATTGTTGAGACAGTGCCTTGTAAGTAAACCGATTATTACGCATCACAATACGAACCCTCTTTCTTTGTGCTTGGAGTTTTTTTTATCGTCCTTAACGTAAGGGGATAAAGTTAAAACTTGATTGGCAAATATATTAAAGAAATTAACAGGAAAAATGTTCCATTCAGGAACCCATTGACAGGTTGTAATCAGAGGACGGCGTAACGCTACTGTATTTGAGGAATGATTACAGGATTATTAACTTTATTGTTGGGGGCGTAAGTAGAAATTTGTTTGACAAGATGGCGTATTTATTCTTGGCTGACCTTATTTTAAAAAGTGGCCGTTTTGGAGGTAATATCTTTTCTAGTCGAGTGATTTGGATAATGGGGTGCTACATCAGTTTCTAAAAGTACAATTTTAAATAAAATAAAGATATTTAGTATATGATTTTTCTTGCATGATATTAATTGGTGTATATTGGAAACAATCCCGGGCAAAATTATTAATCTTACTGCTATTATAATAGCGAAAGTTTGGATGTATGTTAGTTACCCAATCACACCAGAACAGCTGACCGGATCTGGATGTTTGGCACAGAGAAAGATTAAAGTCTGGAATAGCACATAGACTTTTTATTCCAGAAAAATTTACGGTTCCCGTAGGATAATATATTAACTTTGACGTGGACGAAGTCGCGGGCAGAAGCTAGTTAATATATAAATTGAAAATTTTATGAACGAATTTTATTAACTATAACTACACTTATTTTAATCAAATTAGGTCACAATTTGTTGACTGTATACCAATTTGTATAGACATCATGCAAATTGGTATACAGTCAACAAATTAATAAAAATCCCTGCAATCCGCCAGTATACTGTCCGAATATAACCCGTCAGTCACAGGGTTAATATGTAGGAACTAAAAAAAATGAGTAATTAGCACGAGGACGAACTTATAATGATGATTGACAGCCCTGAATGTTTTAATTGATGTAGCAGCCGCAAAAAATCAGTGACAATGACTATGTTATCACGACGACCATTATTAAAGGGCTTGTTTTGTTTTTACTGTTAAGCGCGTGTACGAGTATTGGCGGAAGCGATTGTAGGTTTAACAATGTATATTGTATAGGACCTACCTACCTTCTTAGTCTACATAGTAAAAATATTATCTTTCTTTTCATATACTGAACTGGCATTGTCTGTGAATTTGTTTCCTTATGCTATGAAAGATAAACAAAACAAAATCTACCGTAAGGCATAGCACAGACAAAGTAGAAATACATAATATAAAACAATACAAATACACCAGTAATAGACGATCCAAAAAATTATACCAAGTAAAAATGTAAGGACTTTAATCAACCGATTATAACCAAAAAATTTCCGGTAATTTTTGTTCAAGACGACTTGTTATGAAACAGCTTTATAAAATAAATAATGCTGGACACGCAGAGTTCCCTAGTTCGCTGCTGTCGTGAGTGACATTACAAACGCAAATGACACGCACACAGTATATTCAGACTGGGAACAAATATGGCCACCACAGTCAAAGGGTCACGAAAACAGGAGAATATAACATTCAAATATTCCTTATTCGTGCCTCAAAGTTGTCTCATAAATCTTTTTCATAAGAATCGTGACCAGAACAACTCAAAATATATTTCACACCTGATTTTGAATGAAACGAATTTGGCAATTCAAAAAAACCGCGTTGTGTACGGAAGTTATCACGTTTTTTCAACGGTAAATGAAAAAATAAGTAAATTGCAATCCTTCGCGTATTTGTGATGCGTTTACATCATTTCTATAAACAGATGGGGATAAACGCGTTCATACGCCTGGTAGCTCTTGGATCATTTGTAAGCTATCTAATGAGGATGGCTTGGTTCCATTATCATTGTTTATTGGTAATGATAATAAATAATACCAGCCTATTATTATCCCATTGCAGGACAAAGGCCTCTTCTCATACAGAGAAAGCATGAGCATTGATCACCATGTTTACTCAAAGTGGATTGGCAATTTCAGACCTATTATATTAATACTGTAAATCTAGGTTTTCACGATGTATTCCTTAACCGATGTCAAGACAAAATTAGAAAATACATGAACAAATCATAAATCTGTCAATTTTCATTCAGGGTTAGATTGCGTCTAAGAGATTTTGTACGCAAAACTACCGTTGCTGTCAGTAATAGTTTATTGTTTAAACTACTATTAGGTACAAGTGAAAAGGTTTGTATTTTTGTTTTTAATGGATAAATTCAAAAAAGACTTAAACAGTTATAAAAAATCCTTTTGTTACCTATGGAAAGCTAAACGATCAGTGAGTAAATTAGGCTACTTTTATTTTAAAAATCAAATCCGAGCTCCAATCGAAATAAATTAAAACGGCGTTCACGCGACAAAGTCACGGGTATAAACTAGTAGCTAATATAGGTATACAACAGCGTAGTATTACAACGTTTATCAAACTATTCGTAAGTAATTCAATGCTCAAATGCATTGTAACACATACAATTATGTTATTAGGGTTCTGTACGTCAAAAGTTCCTGATCAATCCAGAGACGTATCAAGGGTGGTACAAGTGGGACATGAGCCCTAGGCCCCTATTGAAAGGGGCGGCTTAATTGCTTTTTACAACACCAGCTATATGCCACTGTAAGTCCCGTCAAAAGCGGTTCAGCTGTTTCGGAGATTAGCCCGAACAAAAAGCAGAACGACAAATAACTTTTTTTTTTTGTTATCTGGATCCTGTATACATGTATTCATATGCATTTAGTGATAAGCTTTTATTTTGATATGACAAACAGACACTGTAAGTTTATTTATTAGTAAAGATAATGCCCATGTCCTCGTGTAGCACTATAAGCTACTGCAATCGATAATGAGTATGTATTTTGAGCGTTTCAATATAGCGTTTAGTTTATGGCCATTATGTTGATTGTTCTTTATTTCGTTCAAACTTTTAATGTTTGCAGTTCTGTGACTGTGTTTGTTTTCCCCTTTGTATTTTCATTGTTTATTTAGGTATTTTTTATCTTAACCATCGTGTTTTTTTTTAACTCTGGTCTATGTATTGACATTTTGAGTTGAGTTTTTTCTAAAAAAAACTATTTGACTGTCCGTCTGTGTGAATTCTCGTCCCAATATAGTTAGCACGACGCCCACAGAACTTCGTGTGTTATTTTCCCACGTTTGCCTATTTATGCATAGGAATCCGAGTGTGTGTTTCTGTCTTATTCTTCAGTACTTAGTGTGAGAGGGATAAAGAATACTGTGTATATTTGGGACGTGGCCCGCTTTTGTATGCGTGGTCACTCCCCTAGGACTCACTGCGCATTTTATGACCTGGCAAGACCAGTATATGTGTTCAACCTTAATTGGTTTACCATCCCAGTTAGGTATGTCAAAACATTGTTTTGTCATTCCTGAACGAGTTTTTTTTTTTGGGACAGATGCTCGCCTCCCTTTTCCCACCCACAGCAACTCCTGAAAGCCAGAATGAACAGTGGAGGCCACCAGAAAAGCGCCGAGGCAATAAAGCTCGACGAGTCCCAGAGAAACGATTAACTGTCTTGGATCCCGCAACGAAATTAATCAGAAAAGAATAGCGGGGGAGTGAGAAAAAATATAATTTCCACTTCCATCAACAGGAACTAGTCACTGCCTGTGTGGAATTAGTACTTAATAAGCTTTCATCCGAATTTTTTTAAATTATCTATTACTGAAAAGTTTTTTCAAATGCGTTCAGTAGTATTTGCGTGAAGGAGCAACAATAATTCACCTATGTTCATAAATTTTCGCGTTTAAAATAATAGTAGGTAAAATTATTGACAGGCAGGCCCTCGTGTATCGAACAACAACATAATCATTATGCACTAGTGGGAAATTCACATATGTTTGGAAATAGACAGCTAGACTCTAGCTATTAAATTAATTATTGTCATATTAGCTAGCCTCAACTTTGTGACTATTGTATGTAAATGGTTTAATTGAAATTAATTCTGTGACTTTGACTGCATTGTCCAGTCTAGACCATCTAGTTTTAATTTTTTTTTTCCATTTTTGGGATCTGTATCCAGAGGGCCCTATTATTAACCTTCCCCTGTCCATCCGCCTGTCTGACAGAGTGCTGTATCTTATGAACCGTAATAGATGGAGAGTTGACATTTTCATAGAGTCTGTATTTCTATTCTATTGCCGCTATAATAACAAACAAAATTTAATGTTTAAAATAAGTTTAAACTTGTATGGGTACAAGAAACGTATTTTTTTGGTATGCAGTGTTATACATAAATAAATAAATATCTAAATAAATATCTTGGGAGAACTCACACACGGCTATCTGATCCCAAGCTAAGCAGAGCTTGTGTTATGGTAACCAGACAACGGATTTACATATTTATATAATTTATAAATACATACATATTATAGATAAATCACACCCAGACATAGAACTAACAATCATGCTCATCACACAAAGTTTGTCCTGGGTGGGAATCGAATCCACGACCTCCGGCTTAGCAGTCAGGGGCGCTAACCACTACACCAACAGGCCCGTCAAACATATATTCTACGTTGGTACAGTTGCGAGTTCGACTCACATCTGGCCGGTTTTTAACTACCACAACCACTTAAATGTCCTATCATCAAAAAGCAACATTCAAATCGATTAATCGAACCGCTATTCAGGCAACACAATATCGATACCATTGCAGCCACACATTAGTTTACAAAGATCTTAAAAACACGACGCGACTACATGAATAAGAATATGACACACTTTGCTTTCATGAATAATACCATCAGATACCAAGAACTATTGAAATGCAGCAGGACATCGCCGTTTATCGGCTGCTTATCATACATATACCGACCCTACTTACTTGGCAACATTGATCGTGTGAAATTGAGCAGGTGCAACTTGATTTTACTCCTGGTAACCTTAGCCTTTGATATAGTAAATTGTTCTCATAGACGACTATTCAAGGGCAATTAGAACGAATTATTCAAGTTCATCATTTTTTTTTCAAAGTAATTCTCCATATGAACATTGTGTAGTAAATAGCAGTTATTAAATCGATTTTATACAGCGGCTTTGGCAGCACGTGTATATGTTGCGGAAAGCTTTGAAAGTGCGGTCACTATGAATAATGACCGGTCTATACGTAACGCCCGTATCAAGTGGGCAATGTAAGTTAAACTACATGATTTCTCACTTTTCCCGGTCAGTATCAATAATGACTATCCTATCTTGGGCAAAGTAATAAAACATATAAACTGTAGTGTTTTTGTTGATTTTTATGAAATAAAACCGTCTAAATAATTAAGTGGTCGCAAAGCATGAGTGCTGAGCATGATGTCTTAAATTGAGTTCGATTCCCAGGTCGGACAGATTGGGTTTTTAAATCAGGAATTTCTTAGTCTTTTTTTTCGTAAATTTCTTTACCTTGGAGTCTGGCTTTGTGCCTGGCTGATAGCAATAGGCTCGCATCATGTGACTTAAACATAACTGGCGAAATGTGGATGTACTAATGGGTATACCTCTGACTAATCCTTCGGGGATTACAGGCGTGATGGTATGAAATTAAACATACATCATTCTTATAGAGAGGTAAAATTAAAATCTAACCTAACTCAGCGCAGGTTGTACGGCACGGTCCAATTTATCATTTTGTCCGCCTACAAGTAGGGAAGAAAGTAGATAAATTCAAGCTAACTCAACCTCGATTTTTTAAATGGGCCACGGGCTTTCAATCATTATTAATATGGGCCGGTCAACATAATAAATTTATCAATTTGACCTACGCACTTTGTTATAACTCATAATGATTGGTCCATATAAACACTGCCCGGATAAAAATAATCAAAGTCAATCATCAGATTTCGACGGATAATGCAGTCAAGGATTTCTTCAACACACTTGCTGTAAAGTTTCTCTTATTGAACCGCTTTTAGGGTCATAATGTAGCGTTTTACGCATGTTTGATTTTTCCATTATATTACGCTCTCGGCTTCATTACGCCTTCGTCAGCACGGCACGGGCTGCAATCCAGCCTCGATCGTAATGATAAACTTACTTCACTTGTTTTACAATGTACTCAACTAAAGAGATAGGTATCCAGGTTCATCAGATGTAGTTGAAGTTTTCTTAGAAACGAATGTATGTCTTAGATTGAAACTTAACTTAATTAATGAACTGTTTATTATCTACATTTTAAATTAAATATCATTTTAATAAGTTCATCCATCGGTTTCTTAGAAAACTTAAACTATATCTGACGATCCTGCATACCTATCTGTTTTTTTGACTGTACATTCAAACATAACATAACATAACATCACGCCTGTGATGAAATGTGGGTACATTTCGCCAGTACATTCAAGTTTTCAATTTAACTTGTTTGACAATCTGTACAATGGTGCCGATTCCCTTGGTCACAAACTAAACTAAAATTACACTATTTCCATCTTTTTCTGTCCAATAAAATTAGAAAGAGACTAATGTAAATAAGAGCTGTCAAATTTAGTCAATCTGACACATCCATACAGTTATAGTTGACATCTTAAAACATGTGGATTAAAAATACGGAGAAGTTCAAGGCAAAACTAATTTGACATCGCTAACTTAGTTCTTTAATGTCACGGAATGTCATCGTCCTTTCCTTTCGCTGTATATTAGTAAGGGATGTCAATTTTCTAAATTTAGTCTAGTTTGTGAAGAAGGGAATCGGCACCGTTATCATCGTTTGTATACGCCCTTAGAGTAAGCTATGCAACTTGTCTACTTAAGCAGCTGATATTATTACGAGAGATTTTATGTAAATCCAATTAAACTCGTCTAAGACTTTGCATAATAATTATTAGATTAGTTAAAGCAACTTTACTTTCAGTTAATTAAAAAAAATGAGAGATTAAAGATTTACTAAAGCCATCAAATGCTCAGGAATTTTAAGAACATGGCGACTTAATGAATAGGCTTAGATATTTTTAACAAACCATTTATGGAAAGCAAATCGATTTCAGGTAACTTGAAAGTGCTAAAGAAACGAATAAGTTAACAAAATGAGAATTTAAGTGAATATGAGAGTAATATCTAAATATATAAAAGCGAAACGACATGCACTCACTCGTCACGAAATCTCGAAAACTGCTTGACGTATAAAGATGAAAAGCAGGGAGGTAGATTATAGTTTGTAGACGCCGGCTAAGAACGGATTTTCCAAAAATCACTCCCTTAGGGTACGAAACGCGTATCCGACGTTTATGCGGACGAAGTATCGGGCTGAAGTTTTATACAGAATGGTATACAATGTGATCTAAAAAGATCCACATTTTATATGGATTAGTTAGAAGTTAGGGTTAATTGATTTTTTTTTTAAATAAAGGGGTTAATTGATGAAAAATTGTACCTTAGGTAGTGTAATGTTTGCAAAAAAGATAAATTAGAATAATTATCACAAAAAAAATCAGATCCTTTTTTTGTAGTTGTGTTTTTTTCGGGACGAGAACTCTTCAAATGAATCTTTCCGTTCTGGGCTGAACGAAAGGGAGTGTCAGACTTTTACTAACAATAGCCAATCCGTGTTTCTTCTACTTCTTCTCCGTGCCCTTTGCGTTCCAGAGCAGCGGTAACTCTTTCGAACAAATTCAGCAATCCTAGCAGGCCTTAGGATCTGCTACTGAGTGGATCCATGCAACATACACGTCTATCCTCTCCGTATATATCATGAATTAATGGAACAGCGTCTCTCTTCTAATATTTTTCCTAATATACTTCCTAGAAACACGTTTGAACTTTTTAATCTGGTCTTGATGACGTAATATTCAAATACTATCACAGCGCTAAGATTTTAGTGTCCAGTTTTATATCTTTCTCTTTACTTATTAACAAAACATAATGTATTTTATAATTCTTCATTTGCATGTCTTAGGAACCGGTGTCTAAAAAGATAGATTGTTATTACACAAATATCTCATTGTCGGCCCACTGTTTTAGTCATTATAATCAACAGTTACTTCTCGAATTTGCATAAAATCTAGAGCGAATTTCAGATAGACCGAACTGGATTATTGTAGACTACATTAAATTGATTAATTACATGAGACAAGGTGAATCACCTAATAAGTAGCTGCGTAGTTATTAAAATGTCACGATTTCACGATTATATTTTTAATGACAAGACGGGGACGCGGCAGACCAAGAAGGAGATGGCGGGACGACTTGGTGGGCTTCCTTGAGAATTGGCAAGACGAAGCGCAAAATCGCGAGAAATGGAAGGAATGGAGGGAGGTCTTTGCCCAGCAGTGGGACAGTACAGGCTAGATATAATAATAATAATTAAAAAAAAATTAATGATGTTAGCGAAGAACTGATCAAGCTATGCTGAAGACATGTGTCCGTAATTGCGTACAGTACAGGATAACTTTAGACAGAAAGTTGCACGTCAATCACTTTATCAATGAGAGATAGACAATTTAGCCAATGGAGCTAATCAATATTAATAAAAAAACCGGCCAAGTGCGAGGCGAACTCGCTCACGAAGGATTTCGAACTACCAAACAATTTTAAAATCGAGCGAAAAATGCCAACGTGGACATGTTTCTTGTAAGGAGTCCCCCTTTAAATTTAGACTTAATTTTATTCTTATTGTTGGTTGTAATAAAGGCCGTAGTAATGCAGATTCTGGTAATTTTTCAAGCATCTACCTATTACGATTCAAAAGATACAGTAATTCAAAGATCAAGAGTAATTCTATAACCTCATTAGGCGGAATAAGTCAAGAATCGAGTAAAGAACGCGAACCGATCCCTGAATTGCACATTAGTTTGAAGCGCTTACAACTTCATAGTCGATTTTATAATTAACTAGCTAAACCCTGCTGTTTCACCCGTGCTAAGTTATGTCTTTCAAAGTCAAGTCAAAGTCATCATACATTTATTTCAATTACACCATTTACAGGCATTTTGGTTACTGCTCTGCTGTCCTGCTGTAGTAACGTGATGTATATGCCTATAACTTTCCTCGATAAATGGATTAACGCAAAAGGATTTTTTAAATCGGACCAGTAGTTTCTAAGACTAGAGCGCTCAAACAAACTCTTTAGCTTTATATCAGCATGTTTACTGTCGGCTACTGTTGATAGTAATCATCTGCCCATTATTGATATAACTACAATTAACACAATGTCAGCTGAAACTATTATTAACTCTGACAATCATCGACGAACTAACAACAGAACGTCACCGATATTATTTAACAAATTTATCTTTTCAAATTTGTTTATTACTTAACATCTCCAAATTATTACTGCTCTTTCCGGGTTATTATAATTCTACATTTGAATCACAATCGTTCGATTCAACTGTGTTTGTTTATGGAAGTGTCACAAAATGAATTGAATTCATTGACTTTAGCAGTGATGCACTATGGTAGGGACATAGTTATGTAAACTTTTAAATAGATACAGATCATGACTTGATGCCTTCAAAAATTGAAATTTCTCGACGGTTATACAAAAAAGAAATCAGCAGTTTCATACAAAAATGTAAAACCTAACACTCAAAATCAAAGAAACAGCAGATTCTTTTTTTTAATAAAGGACGAAAAATTTTATTGGTCTTGGTTTGTAGTTCCCAAAGTACCTATGGGTTTATATTTGAGTAGAACAAGGATTACAGTCCTCAATTCATATAGCTTTGGCCTTTTTTCTTTGTGGAAATCAAGAGGTGAGTCTCGAAATTTGAACTTTTTTATAGGTTAGTCACGGTCCAGTAAACTTTGAATATCACTTGGTCTAGGTTCTAGAACTAAAAACTGAATACACTGGGAAAGAATGTGACAAGATGTTCCTTCCATTGTGTACCTATTTAGCTCAAATCATTGAAACAGCAGCTGCATGGGTCAATGGATAATTTCCAACAAGATTAAAATTTTTGTCCTAAATATTTGCGGACGACAGTCAAGTCTCTAGATTTATTACCAATAAATCGATTTATAATAGCAATCACCTTGTTAGTTTAATACTTTGCAGAACAAGTTTCAAGCTGGCTTACATTTTGCTTTAATACATTCTTCTTTGTTATTCTTTTCGGTTTTTGCCTTAAATGCTGTTATGTCATAGCTCTCATCTTTCTAGTTGATTAAGATATTTATTGTTACACAACCGTCAAATTGAGAGGACGTGTTAGTTGTTGATTTAGTTTTAAAGACGCCATTTTTTGCCTTTTTTGGGATTGACCTCAATAGTATCCTGTCTGTTATTTAAATGTTGTCGTTGACACCTACAAGTCTACAACTTGGCATCTGTTATCAAACATTTTCGCATTTTGAGAGCAAGCACGATACCCAAAGCATTTGAAAGTATATAAATAAATCTTTACGAGTTTTCGTTTGCATATCTAGCAACAGAATTAAGTGTTAGAGAAAGCATTCTAGAATATACTCAATAATTAGTATTACTAAGTTGCAATTCTCTTAAGCGCCTGATAGAAGATGCAGTACCTGTGAGATCGTATCTAAGACAATATACACTTGCATTACAAAAAGATAAAATTCACTGTTAAAAGCTTGTAAGGCTTGTGGCAAAAAATGGAAGACCTAGCAATGATCACTCGATTACTCTACCGACGCGTCAGGAATCGATATAAATTTTTAAGTCGCAATACCACGGGGTCAACGCCTTTTCTTCCGTCTGTCTTGTTCGTTCACATTTGAAACTCTATTATATTATACGTAGGTAATAAAATGACAAGCTTGGAATCGCAGCAAAGAAAAACTAAGAATGTATCAGCTACCGATCTTAGTATTAAAAATCGATTATTAATTCGATGCGAGTTTTATTGTCGTTGACAACGAGACGCGACGAGCTGGACTTTAGGTAGTGCTATACGTCCATTGCCATGGATGATTTTTTTAGGGTTTCGTACCCGAAGGGTGCTAACGGGGCCCTTTACTAAGCCTCCATTGTCCGTCCAACAACCCGTCTGTCTGTCTGTCAACGGGCTACAGCCCGTTGACAGACAGACAGACGGGTTATGAGATACATCTCATGAACCTTAATAGGTAGAGAGTTGAAATATTCACATTGTATATATTTCTATTGCAAAATAAAATAAAGTCAATAAATATTAAAGAGGGTTCCCCATAATTATAAGAGACATGCTTTTTTGTATGTTGTTTGTATATTGTACGGAGGTACGCAACCATTAATGTGTGAGTCCGACACGCACTTCTCCGGTTTTTGACGTCTGAATATGACACTGGTTTAAACATATTCGGATCGAAAGGTATGAGACGTTTTCAAAATGAAGGAGATTGATTGTGATAAGAAATAGGGATACTCCTCTTGACTCAGAGCTTCCTAAGTGATTGTAGGCTTAATACTTGTATCTACTGTGAATATTTTTATCCAACAGATCCAGATAGATCATTAAAAGTTTTAGTCATAAATCACAATCGTTTGAAACTCAAGACTTAAATCATGCTTCACGAAAGCAATATGTTCATTACAACAGCAGAAGTCGTGGGTAAAAGTTTGTTATAAAATAATGTACAGTATTATAGCCTTTAGCCTCATAAATCTAACAATCGTTCACTTTCTTTTATACGAGAATAAATTGATATTGATAGAAACGTTACATTCATTCATATTCACTAGTGATGGAATCATAAACTATATATTATAATTCTGAACTGTGTTGAGAATATTTGTAATTATATTTTTATTTATCAAAAATAATAATTAATAATTTACGTACCAAGCAAATTTTTACATGTCCAAAGTAACAAAGAAAAAAATGAAAAATAAATTCTGTAAGTACATACCAATATTGTCAGTTATTTTAACCAAAATAACTGTAAACTCTTTAATTAATCAAGATAGTTTCGACCTTGTTCCTAAAAAACTGTGTTTCCATTGCTACTTGCAGCTACTGCTACTAATTACTCGACTATTAAACGAGTCGACTAAACTGTGTGATAGTACGTCACTAGTAAGACTGGTTGCACCAATATTTAATCGAAGTTTAAATTTAAAAAACGAACGAAACTGGCTCGACTATCTTGATCATTCGTCCTTTGTACTTTCCACGGCGGCGAGTGAAACCGTCTTAAACCAAGCCTTTCTAATCTTTTGTTAATTCATTAGGAAAGCTCGTGTCATATTTTAATTGCAAAGCGGATTGTTCCAATCGTTTATGTACGTAGTTCTGTATGGGGATATACTACTAACATAGTACAGAGGAAAGAATTACAATCTGTTGATCAACATTGACAATCTGAAATTTGAAGGCCAATTCTCTAACCAAAAAACGTTCAAAATCTAGTCGCTATCTCATCTCAGAGACAATCAATGTTAATTTTTGAGATTAAAGTAAGATTATTCCTAAAAGTTACGAGAATGGTGTTTTTTTGGTTGTAGTGGAGACCAATTAGCAACAAATCAATAGCCTTATTGATAGCGTTTACTTATAAAACATCGTAAATAAAAATGTCGGTGTAACGTCCTCTGAACATTGTTCCTAGTAACCGGTTGATGCGAAACCTGTCCGTTTTGGGCCCGGCCCGGTTCCGGTACAGCGAAAAAGTAAACCTACATAAATTTTCAAACAGAGACCCATTGAGATTTCGTTTAAATTTTCCTGTAGTTTCGGGAAGATTTTCTAAGAACTAAGTGGAATCTAACCCTATCACCAAAAAATTATTTTGAGGTAAATTCTATTTTTTACATACAAAAACGTGATTATTTGGCGAGTTTTCCTTGATCTTAATATTGTACGGCGGTACGGAATCTTTCATGTACGAGTCCGATTCATACTTGGCTGGTTCTTTATTGTTGGGCTTGTAAAGTGAAACTGGTACTTTGGTATTGAATCCACAGATTTAGAAACATATCTATAATATTCAGATCTCAGAACTGGTCCACTAAATATAAAGCTTCCCACATGCACTAGCACGGCCCAAAAAAAAAAAGAAAAATAAATCATTACTCTGTCCATTTTCCACACATCCAAGAAATACCCAGAAACGTCCCATTTCTTGTTATCAGCAACTAACACCTGCTTTTTTAAAACAAAAGAGTCCTGTGGAATTTCCTTTTCTAAATATTATATTATATTATCCTTTGTCTCAAGGTGTAAAAGCAATAAACCCCTTATCGGGCTCGAAGGTCCGGGCGTCTTAAAAAACTGAATGAATGAACAATATGTTCTTCCTACGTAAAGATAAAGCATATTATCGGTTACCTGTAATTTGGTAATAAGCGTATTTTTACAATTTTTTAGATAAATGAGGAGTAAGAATAGTTGTAGTAAGAACAAATTAAAATGGATCTTACTCTGTTATAAATAAACGCGAAAGTTTGGAAGGATGTTTAATACTCAGTTACGCCAGAACGGCCAAACGGATCTGAATGAATTGGACACTGAGATAGATTCTAGTATTTTTTCCAATATAAACGTAGCCTATGTCCTCCACATAGGCTACGTTTATATTGGATAAAAGACTGGATAAAGGATAAAGGTACAGTTCCTGTGGGATAATACATTCACTTTAACACGGATGAAATCGCGAGCGGAAGCTAGATTATTGTAATAATAAAGTCCAGGAACACCCAGTAACTAAATTAAAGTAAAAAGTAAAATCCAACTTATGATTTTCCTACTGCAGGGCTAAGTCCTCTTCTTATTTAGAGAAGAGGTCTTGGGCCTGCTCTAATTTTCAAATATTAGCTTAAATTCGATCTGTGATGAATGTGTAACCGCAGTGACAGCGCAAGTCTAAATAGATAATTACTTATTATAGACGATATATTTGTTTTTGTCTAGCCTAACAAGGGTGGAAGTAGTAAAAAATCGGATTATAAAACGAATTAAAAATAACGTAGTGATAGACTAAAGAGCTTACATTATTTTTTTATTAAAATAATAATCTTAAACTGGTAGCAATTGTTGAATTGCTCTTGCATAAAACGCAAAATGTTTTTTTTTTTGTAAAGTAGGTAATAATTAAAAATAAATTAATAACATGTGTGATTATTCCGTTGATTTTGATATCCCCCCCCTTATCTACATAAATAATTTAAATTTGTATTTTTGTTTGTTTGTTTTTGTATGGAAAAACTCAAAAACTACTGGACCGATGTTAAAAATTCTTTCACTATTAGAAAGCTACATTATCTGCTAGTAACATAGGTTATATTTTATTTTTGCGCGGTAGAAGTCGTGGGCAAAAGCTATAAGCTATATAAAAATGCTAATGTATTATAATATATTTAACGTTAACAGCAATTATCAAAACAATTTTAAAATTTACTATGTTCTACAATGCAAAAAAATTACGTCAATTCCTTTACCAAGTGAAGGTCGAAAAAAACATTTCTTTTTTTGCTGAATTTTTCCTTGTTTGAAATTCGAACTTAATTGAATATGTTGAGAATGCAATGTTTGATTACCAATTAGGATTGACAAATAAATATGAAGAACTTTAAGAGATTTATTTTGGAAGGACCGAATCATTTTGCGTAATTAAGGAAAAAGGTTTTTTATAAACGGTTTGATAGTTACGTTTAGGTTAGAGGTTAGGCAATTAAAAAAAAATTGTCAATTAATTCCCAATTTAAATGAAAAAGTATCTTAATTTTACACCTTTAGCTTATATTTTGCCGACAACATCGTAACAATCGTCGGTTCCAAAAAAAAAATAACATGCTTAAAAGCTTTCGTAAAGTTTTTTCATAAGAATAAGAATGTCTGTTTGTAATATTAAAATAACAGATTATTACTAAATGCATAATATCAATGTTTACATAAAAAAAAACAAGTTTAAAAATGTTTGTCTGTCTGTCAGTTCGTACCGGTTAATTTCCGAAATGGCTGGACTATTTTTAATAGGACTTTCACTGGCAGATAGCTAATGTTATAATGTTTAAATTAGGCTACTTTTATTTTAGAACAAACATCCCGGTGATAGCCGATGTACACGCGAACGACGTCGCGGGTATAGTCTTGTTATTACATTAAACTTTATCAAGATGCTGAAGTAAGATCTAATACTAAAAAAGGAGCGGTCCCTTTTAAAATTAACTATAATACAGGTATAGTAAATCCATTAAAAAATAACACATAAACAATAGCAAAATATTTTACCACGATGTACAGTAAGAAAGCTCGTGCATAAAAAGGAAAAAAAAATGTATCAAAAACCGGCTCCAAATTCAAAAGTTTGCGCGTATTTTTGACGGTTAAATAAATTAAATCTTGACACTACCTTCGGAGATCAGAAATCAGTATCACAAATATTCACTGCATTGTTTTGTTTCCAAGTTTTAGGGTGCGAAGGCACTGTGAGCACACCCGAGTAGATACCGATACCGAGTCATAAGTATTACTGAAGAGCTTGTGAGACAAGTCGCCTCAGGTACAATTTTCACGTCTATATTAACCGGTTATACACAACAGGTCGGTATTATAGTAGTGTTGTGCTGGAGGTAGCCACCTACTAGATATGGTAAGGTTGTATCGCAGCGAACATTGTATCACATCGTCCGGCGTGGAAGAAAGAGATGAAAAGTGAATGACTGAACCCTCGCATAGAATAACTATGTTTACGAGTAGAGGTGCCAAACAATAATTAAAATTAAAGATTTTATGTTCTTTTTTCAAACGTCTATTATTTTAAATTTTATTTTATCTATAATATATAATGCAGTTTAAATATATTTAACTATTTTATACTATTTGTTATTTAACAGGCTCGACCCTATTAAACATGGGACTTAAACATAACCGGCGAAATGAGTATCTACTAATGGGTACACCTCTGCCTACCCCTTTGGGGATTACAGGCGTGATGTTAAGTTAAATATATTTACTTTCTACCACCAATATACATGCAATATGAAACTTAAAATAATGTGAGAAATAATCAAGCACAAGCAGCTGTGTTTGGTTGTCGATAATTCAGTATACCAATCACAGCAATTACGAGCGCTTGACAATTTGTCAGTATGCTACTATGTTATACATTTTATAATAATCGATGAGTTTTCATACCAATGAGGTTTGAATTTAAGTTTTTACTGTGCTTATTTTTATATTTATATTTCCGTTTTGTTGTACCTATCTTATTTTTCAGCATTAATTTTGTGATTGGTTGGTATTCTTAGAGCATAATAAAGATACATAAGCTTTAATCACACCACGTCTATTTAATTATAACTCTTTGACACTGACGTCATCATTGTAAAATGTCAGAAACGCGCACCATATTGCCGTCTCTTTCTACCACCGAGCTCCCATACGGGACCGTTTCAAGGATACAGTGCACTCCTCAGTTCACTGCTCCCGCTGTTGCGTCGAAGCCTTACTCTGCGCATGAGTGTCCGACCGTTTTTTTAACTTCCCGAACTCGTATGAATATTTTTACTTTGCAATTATTTAAACAAATATATTTTTCGACTTAGATTTATGTTATTAGTAAGATACAAATAATTTTAAATATAAATAATGTAAAGAACAAAAAAATAAAGTGAATATGTCAATTTAATTATATGTATGCTTAATGGCCGCTATTAATTAGATGACATAAAAAATCGTAATATGTTATTGAAATTATGATAGGTAAATATTAATTACGGTAAGAACTCACGGTCGAGAAGCAAGTCCGTCTCCATTAGACCGGTAACCGACTTTGCTCGGCCCCCACTTTTTTTTACTTGGACAAGTTTTTGTATTGCCAGCTGATGTTATTAGCGGCGACTGCAATTTATTTTAATGGCCTGTGTAAATATTTGTCCTTATTCATTTTAAAATAGGAGCGCCTCTATGAATGAAAAGTTTAAAACTATTTATTACTTCACGATAATTAGATGTTTAACTTTTAAAATAATAATATTTTCATAAATAACTAACCCTTTATTATCTCTATATAAAAAAAATAAAATTACTGTTCGCTAGTTTCGTTAAAAATCAAAACGACTTGACAGATTTTATATATAATATTTTTTTTAATTTTTGTTTGCCTCGATACACTGGGGAGGCTTACTAGTAAAAGAAAAAAAAAGGGAATATTCTACAGAAAAACTTAAAAAAGAAAAAAAATTAATAATAATGGAAAATCGTCTAACTGACATGCACAATACAATACTGTCATTTCTTCGATAATTACTTCTGATTATTTTATTCTGAGGAGGAACGAAGATCGCCACTTCAGCTAGTACTCAGATAAACATTAAAGCGTATTATTTTCTGGTATGTATCTGAAACATCTTGTCAATAATCATATTTGTATAACTTTTTACAAGCTTTTAATTAGCCTGCACTGCTCGTGAGTATGTATGAAAATAAGTTGTCCTTTCGAAATTTTCAAACCATTTTTCGACCATTGTGGGTATCCGATTGAGATGAAATTATTCATACACCTTTACTTCTGATGACAATACAATATCCAATACTCAATATTGTAATAATCTTAAATTAAAGCTTGTTTTTAAAAATATTTTTTCAATTAGTTTTTATTCCCTTGTAAAGAGAAACCCGCTAAAATCCTAGAATTTTTATTTTATGGTGTACGTATTACATCGGCGATTACAAACCGCAGGAGTAGCCTTTCATGTAATAAAACACATTTTGTTGCGGTTTGCAACCAGCAAATAACGTTTTGTTTTTAAATAAAGCTCGTTATAAAACAGGCTGGGAAATCCAATGGAGTGGAAATTTAAAGCTTGGTTTAAGTTAAGACGGTGGAAGGTGATTATCATGACGGCGCACCAGCCTTTGATGTACGCGGTTGTGAGCAAGTACCAATGTGACTTTTTCAATTTCATGTGAGCTTTTCGATGCTTTTCGAGCTCATGCCTTTTCGATATGAGGGGCTTTTTTTTGAAGGTAGTAAAATTATCAAATGACTTCTTCCGCCCTGGGTGGGGCGGAAGGGACTGTCAGACTTTAACCGACTAAAAAACCACCCTGTTCCTACTGTTGCCCTTTACGTTCCGTGGCCCCGGAACGTAAAGGGCAACCCCGGCAGGGATGAGAAGTGGCTTAAATATGTTAATGGTAATACACCCACATTTCGCCTAGCCACCTATTGCCATCAACCGGGCATAAATCTATACTCCGAGTCTGTTACTGAAAAATTCCTGATGGGAAAACCTAATAACACTTGGCCCGATCTGTGAATCGAACCGGCAGTATCGCTTTGCGACCACTAGACTAACGAGGCAGACTTATAATTAACATAAGCGTGATGATCTATGCCTTTTCGGTATGAGAATTTCGCTTTTCAGTGCGACAATGATAGGCTAGTGGTTGATACAAGACTTTATCATTTTGATAGTATTAATCAACTTGCTTGAAGCTACGCAACCTAAACTAAAGCTTTGAAAGAACACAAAATTGACAAAACTCTACTGTCATAAAATTTCTTTAAAAAATTCTGTGGGTATAAAATCTTATGACTTAATGCCCAATAGTCTTTTTCTTCTGTAACTAAATGCCGCCATTTTTGTCTGTATGTCAGTCCACTTATGACTTTACAACCACTGATTCAATTTACTTTATCCGATTAGATGATCAGGTTATATAGGTCGGGTTTCACGTCGTTTTGCTGCATGTTTTTATAATATACGTGGGTTAGTATTACAACAGGTTGCAACTTGCGTTACACGAGTATCAATTTATGAATGTATGCTCGCTTAGTTGCCTGAAATAATCCCGCCGCCGCACAGTGGTTCCATATCGAAAATTAGTGGACATAGGCAACAAAGTTCCAATATCGATGCGATTTTTTTTTATGTGATTCTTTATGATATTCCTGACAACTTTTACTCTTGTGAAATTTCTTCTAAAGTTGATAGTTTGTCTGAAAAAAAAATAATTAGATTTTTTTGTATGGAGCATATCACCTTTCATTTTTTTTCTTCAATTGTACTAATATGTTGGGTGTATGGCGTGAGTATATGATAGCTAGGGTCATTCTCTATCCACGAAAAATAAAATCAGCGCCGGCCATCTGCGGCCGCGCGAGTAATCATTCCTCAAAAAATAATAATTGTTTATGATATTTTTTGCCATTTAAAATAAATTCAAAGTATATTTTTTGTCTCATTTGGCTGTTCTGACCTTCTTTTTTTTTTAGTATATAGTTTTGATAGCATATAAGGTACCTACAACTAGTAATTCTTGGAGAGATTATTTTTTTTTACCGAATGATTACTCGCGCGGCCGCAGATGGCCGGCGCTGATTTTATTTTTCGTGGATAGTGAATGACCCTAGCTATCATATACTCACTCACGAGCTTTGGATAAGATGGAAGGGCAGCATAGTTTTCTTCTTTCAGAAATTGTCAAAGAGCTAAGTACTTCCATTTCGAGAGCGCAAGTGATGTATAAAGGGCTAAACACTTATCTTCAGACACAGTACTTAAGCTCTGCTTTTTAAATAGTCGCTCGTGTACTTTGGATAGCGTTTCTGGATTACTGGAAAGGTATTCGACCAAATTTGCCAGATTCGTTTTGCCGTTGTCTTTCAATTTTATTAAGTACCAGTACTGCAACTCTTCCTCGGAACTTTCTTCTACTATGGAAGTAGAACGTCTTTTTTTTTTTTGCTTATTACTTAAGTCTTCGAGCGGTTTTTTGTGCTCCTTTTCTGTAGATGTTCCCGTTTCCGCAGTACATACTGCAAGATCAGGAACATGGGAATCCACTGGCTCAGATATGGCTGCGCCCGAAAAGCCCAACTCACTTCTCAGGTCAACACTATCACAAACAGGCCAGTCGATGCTATTTTCCAACCACTTGCGATTATTTATACGATTCATAAAAGTTTTTTGATTTCTACTTGACTCTATCCACTTTTTATTAAGATTTACACAAAAAAGTCGACAAAATTCCTTGACTAGGTTCTTGTCTTCTTCAAAAACTGCGGTATTCAACACAGAAATTATACTTTCATATAGAAATATATAATTTTTCAGATCATCGCCACTTCTTAACTTCACAAAAAGATCTAGGTTGGTACAAAATCCGGCCATAGTTCTAATGTAAATATAAAAATAAAAGTATTTCACTGTGAAATGAAAATCACAAGAAGGTGAAAACAGCCAAATGAGACAAATAACATACTTCGAATTTATTTTAAATGACAAAATAAATCATACAAAATATTCTTTTTTACCGAATGATTACTCGGCTGCGGATGGCCGGCGCTGATTTATTTTTTCGTGGATGGAGAATGACCCTAGCTATCATATACTCACGTCATACATGCAATATATTAGTACAATTGAAGAAAAAAAATGTAACAAAATTAATTAGATTTTTTGTATGGAGCGAATCACGTTTCATTTTTTTTCTTCAATTGTACTAATATGTTGGGTGTATGGCGTGAGTATATGATAGTTAGGGTCATTCACTATCCACGAAAAATAAAATCAGCGCCGGCCATCTGCGGCCGCGCGAGTAATCATTCGGTAAAAAAAAAAAAATCTTTCCAAGAATTACTAGTTGTAGGTACCTTATATGCTACCTAAACTATATACTAAAAAAAAAGAAGGTCAGAACTGCCAAATGAGACAAAAAATATACTTTGAATTTATTTTAAATGGCAAAAAATATCATAAGCAATTATTATTTTTTGAGGAATGATTACTCGCGCGGCCGCAGATGGCCGGCGCTGATTTTATTTTTCGTGGATAGAGAATGACCCTAGCTATCATATACTCACGCCATACACCCAACATATTAGTACAATTGAAGAAAAAAAATGAAAGGTGATTCGCTCCATACAAAAAAATCTAATTATTTTTTTTTCAGACAAACTATCAACTTTAGAAGAAATTTCACAAGAGTAAAAGTTGTCAGGAATATCATAAAGAATCACATAAAAAAAAATCGCATCGATATTGGAACTTTGTTGCCTATGTCCACTAATTTTCGATATGGAACCACTGTGCGCCGCTTTGCTGATTGGCTAATATTTTTGTTGCCAAAATGACCCGTTGTTTCTTTAAACAAAGTAGTCAATGCAAACATGAGTTCAATTTTGGAAGAAGAAGATCTCCTTGTTTTATTATTCTCCTAATTATTTTTCAAATCTGCCCTCTATAATTTGTGCTGATAAGAAGAAATATCCTTACCTACATCCTAAATTAAGAAATGAGGCAAATCATGAATCATGGGGCGCTGAGTTAGAGGGCGTGTGTCAAATAAGTCCTGTTAGGACGCCATTAGATAAATAAGGTAGCTATTAACGAAAGAACAATAGCCTTAGGAGTTTATGAGCAAACGATCTGGGCTGAGTCATTCGTGTCTAGGTTAAATTCCTGAAATTACGTAATTTTAAAACCTTTGACTGATGAATTTAATACTAAAATTGAACTATTATGTACGTTTAAAAGTTTTTATATTATAACGGCTGTAAAAAGACATTTAACAAAGCCGGTTAAAATGTACATTAATAATGTTATAACTAAATTTTAAGTACTCCCACGAGCCCTTTACTATTGCATACACCCAAAAGTACAACGTTCAGGGTGCGTTACATTGCTCTCTTCTAAAAAGAGTGATCTCTCACGTCAATAATAAAAGTGTTTCCTAGCATTATTTTTGTATAAAATACTGATTAGTTAGCTAGGCAATATGCATAGGTACTTAACAGCTATGTAATGTGTCTTTTTACACCGCGTATACTATAGCTAAACATACTTGATCCTCGTCCCGGCAATCGATGATATTGCTTCTGAAAACGAAAAAACAATTAATTAGGTTTTGTTGTTGTAGTTATTTTATTTACATAATTTCATATAAAATCTGTTAATGGTAGCTAGATTAGGTCCAATCATCTGTTTCACGATATATATTATGGAAGCATAGTCTAAGAGCTTTAACAGACACGATACTATATACCGTCAGCGATTAATGTAGGTACTCTGAGCTGCCGAGATGGATGTGAGTTCAATACCGAGCAAGAACCGATAATTATGACTTGTTCAATTCCTAGGTAGGTATGTACTTTTTGAGCTTATGTCTAAATTGGGTCTTTGCTACCTTAATGAAATCATATTATAATATGCTTTTGAGACATAAGTTTACATGTAAAAATAGTTATTAAGTTAGTCATAAAGATTTCAACGAGCTACTGATATAAGTTTCGGATTTAATAGAAAACTGTCATGTTGTCAAAAATATGTGTGTTTTATTGCATCACTAGGCAAATAAATATTTTGTTAAAATTCGAATGTAAAATCCCCATTTTTCATCGTAACCAAGACCACAACATCAGTTTTTTACATCCAAGTACAGAAATAGCACCATTACTAGGTATATTAAAAATGCCTTACCTGGAACGAATCTTCTTAATAACAGGCCGCTGCGCCGTACTGTCGTGGATTCTGACTTGCGTTGGATCTATTTCTTCACATGTATCGTCGTCGAATGGTAGCTGTCCGGTTCTCCTTGCTAGAATTGAGTCCATAAACGGACTGTATATTTGACCAGATGTACCAAGAATATCATCTATATCAGTGTAACGAGAGATGTACTTATTTACGCCTTTTTGGTAAGAGTTGGTTGAAGGTCTCCTAAATTGACGATTATTTTCATAAGGTGACGTACGGCCTCTATAGTCCTCGTTTTCTTTTGGCGTCTCTAAACCCTCAGGGCTTCTTCTAGCTCCTAAAGGTTCATCATCAGGTAAGTGTAAAGGAAACGGCGGGACATGTGTTTGTGGAACGTAAACTTGGACTTCTGAATCAGATGAGTCGCTTTCTTCCGGTGGAGGCGTGGGCAATTTTTCAATACCTTCTGGAATGTTCTTATCACTAGCCAGCCACCAAGGCCGCTCACCAGATTCTATATGCCGTATTCGCCTCAATGGAAAGCTGCGTTCCGAACCAGATTTACTGAGCAATAGGCTTTGCTCCGGTTTATTGCTATTAGTTGAATTTTCGTTACTCGTGACCCACCAATCTTTTTGATCTCCAGATTCAATGTGGCGTACTTTGAAAAAGTTAAATTTGTCACTTTTTTCACTATCACTGGATGATTTCCTGGGTGGACTAAGACGTTCTATCCCTTCTGGGATATTTGCGCAGCTATCCAGCCACCACGGCTTTTCGTCATCAGCGAATTTACATTTCTTAATAAGTTTGTTTGTATCGGAATTTTCTGATATGTTTTCTCGTTGCATTTGATTTTCATGTTTGCTTTCGCTGTTAGATTCAAGCCACCATGTCTTTTCTCCTGCTTCACCATGTCTTATCTTTCGAGGAATGTTTTTTTCTGAAGGAGACCTTTGATTTTCACTATTGTGTCCACTACTTTTCTTTTCAGATTCAGAATCTAACCACCACGCTCTTTCTCCAGATTCTATGGGCCTTATTGCCTTGAGTTTTACTAGATTATCGTCGTTCGATGCTATAATATTTGTAGTATCAATTTTACCTTTACTTGATTTATCACTTTCTGTGGCAATATTAGAAACATCTTTACCTGTTGACTCTGAAGTAGAATTTTCTAACCAACGACTATTATCGCTGCTTTCTTGATGTCTCATTTTAAATAGATTAGTAACAGGTGCCAGCGCTCTTATCAAGAATGATTTAGCCTCTTCTGTACCGGTTTCATTCTTTTGTGGAGTTGCAGGAGAGGGTTGTTTGCCCGACCGGTCAGTTGGTATAGATAGTTCGTCAGCAGAAGTTCTAGAAACTTCATTGGTTTTGGACTTAGAAACAGTTTCATCTTCGCTAATAGATGACTGTGTTGATAAAGTGATACTCGATTCTGGGCTGGCACTCTCTCGTGACTTGGAATGTTTCATCTTAGAAAGTCCATTTTGTAAATTACTACTTGATGAATTCTTTTGTATACTCTTTGATGAAGATCCTTTGTCACTTACTTCGCTTCCTTGATCTGAATCAGTAGAGCTCACAGATTTACTTCTTCTTTTAATTATCTTTTTCTTAGAACCTGTATCAGATGATGAGTCTGTACTTGTTTTCTTTACTTTAATTTTTTTTGTCTTCGTAGCTCCCTCTGTTTTCGGTGCTTGTGGTGGTAACTGACTATTTGTGATTGTAACCTCAGGTGAAACTAGTTCAGTAGATGCTGCTGCTGCTGTTGGACTTTTAGCCCTTTTTAATTTTAGATTAACATTAATAATGATTTCCGATGTATCGTCGCCTTTATTTTGTTCGCATGGATAAACTGACAAGATTTCTTGGTCGGCTTCAGGTACATGGTTGGATAAATTGCTATCTATATTATTATTTTCAGAAAAGGAGTTGCAACTTGAATTTTCTCTTCTCTCTGGCTCTGAACTTTGACTTCGTCCCGTCCGTTCACTAGGGGAATAGGAATTACTACCCGAATTTTCTCTCAAATTTGAATATTGGGTGGAATATCTTCCAGCGTATCCTGTATAACTACTTGAGTTTGGCGTATAATATGACCAGTTTGTCACGCTTGTTCTTGCGGTGCTGCCAAATCTACTTGTTCGTGTTGGATCATCTAGCCTATCTGATTGAATTTCTTTATCTATCATTTCAGGCCTTTTTTTAGACCTTTTTATAGATTTTTCTATAGTTTTTGCCATATCTGCCCTTCTACTACGAACGTATGCAGAAGAACCAGGTGGCGTGGGTGAAGTGTGACGCGTTATTATAGTAACTGTTTCAGTCTCATTTTCATTTTCTTCTGTTTCATTTGGGTTTAAAATTTCGCTATTTTCGTTGATCGTTTCATTTTGTGGTTTCAATTCTTCAACTATTGCAGGTGGTGATACACACTTATCTGATTCATTTTTTATGGAGTCAGTGTGATTTACTGGAGACACGGAGGTTCTTTTCACAGTGGGGGGACTTCTTAAATAATTGGAGGACAATCTATTTGCTATAGCGTATCTGTTAACGGTAATTTCTGGTTTAGCTTCTGCTCTAGACGCAGGTCGTGTGTAATTTGAAGTTCGAGGGTATAATTTGTAACTCGACAGGCTGTTATAGCCTGTAGACTTGTCAGTCTTACTTGGAATGTCTTTATCGTGATCTCCTGGGCTAGGATCTCGGCTTTTATCTTTGAACGTTTTCGTTGTTCTCCTCTCTGGGCTCAAGTGCCGAGAAGGTCGGCTCAGACTGTATTTCGATGTCGAAACTGGACTTACGTCTCTACTTTTATTCGTGGTGATAGACGGTACGGTAAGTTTTGAATAGTCTTTCTTTTCATATTTAGATGTAGGTTTTTCAGTTTTACTTGTGCTATATGCATCATATTTTGAAGCGGGTTTGTCAGTTTTAGTTGAGCTATATGCATCATATTTAGACAAAGGTTTGTCTATTTTACTAGTATTGTAAGTATCATATTTTATAGCTGGTTTTTCTGTTTTACTAGTGCTGTAGGTGTCATATTTACTTGCAGGTTTTTCTGTCTTACTGGTGTGGTAGGAATCATATTTTGTTGCAGGTTTTTCGGTCTTAGTCGTGTTATAAGCATCATATTTGTTCGGTGTTTTCTCTGTTTTACTATAGTTCGCATATCGATTAGCAATAGCTGAGATTGGGGTTTCTTCCTTAGCCGAGCGTTCAGGGCACAAGATAGGGATGCTCGACGACTTGTAAGACGGTGTTGTATTAAGGTACTTCGCTGTGACTGTTGTCGGCCGTTCCGCGGCGGTGTTCGATGTACTGCGTCCAGAGTCTCGACTCCGGCCGTACGAAGGTGTATCATACTGAAATTAAAAACGTTTATGTCAATATGATTCTTATTAAGTTGTATGTGTTGTACTTTTACTTATTATTGAAACAAACGTGTAGGATTTACTCCGCACATCCAGCGTAGAGCCGTGTGTATATTGCTGTAAGATCCATATTCTTGGTAAAACCCTATCATATAAAGCTGTTCCTTTCAACGCTTTATAAATAGCGAAGGGAATGCGTGAATGTGTATACGTATGCAGATTATATACGGGGAGGGATTTTATTGAGCCCTTCGTTATTCAGTATATCTAAGAGCTTGAAACTGATTAATCGCGGGCTAAAGTGTGGAATCCACAGACAGTTTATTAGTGAGAATTTTGAGAAAATTTCTAAAATTGGACAATAACCTAACTTACATACATAATCCAGCTTAGAAATGTGCAAAAGGCAGTTGCGTATGGAGTAGAATGGCCCAGAAACTCCAAACTTACTGTTTCAAAAATTTAGATACTTGATTGTACTTTAATATTAATAATTATAATTAATATAATATATATACATCAACATTTAGTTTTCAACAAAAGAT
The DNA here is from genome assembly GCA_949774945.1 of Hoplodrina ambigua. Lineage (NCBI taxonomy): Eukaryota > Metazoa > Arthropoda > Insecta > Lepidoptera > Noctuidae > Hoplodrina > Hoplodrina ambigua. Next base: position 7,545,754 of record OX458963.1, read on the forward strand.
CGTCGCTACACGAAGTTAATAAAAAGAATACCACGTCTTAACCCATATGAATAATTAGAATAGACCCCAAATAAGTTAGAGGAAAAGCGACCATGCGGACCGAACCAGCCGCTGTCAGTTCTGGTCAGATGAAAGCTCTTGCTGGTCTGCTAGCTAATGAAGCGATGGGACAGGCCCAGTAATGATGAACACGAAAAAGAAGAAGAAAAACACATAATGTTTTAATATGAAAATATAAAGGACAGGTTTTGAACAATAAAACGAGTTTCACTGAGCATCTCCTTTCGCGCCCTTCATTACAATTATCGTTAACGTCTAGCACGCCAAGTTAGTTGCGCCGGCGCATGTCGTGCACTTTGCAAATAAACGATTAATATGTTGCGTATCATATTATTAAGCCGCTCGTATGGAAACGATGGCGGTAAAGTTTTAATTGAGTAGAGGTATTCTGTTAAGGCTTGCTAACATAAAATGTCAGGGTACATGTAGATCCTTATGATAATAATTAATTGATTGATTGATTAATTAATTGTGCAAGTCATTTTCGTGGGTTAGAATATTCTTCTTTTCTTTATGGATAATTCGGCCCACAGTATATGTCTACCGCGTTTGTATATCGGCTTATTATTGCCCCACTGTAGGGCAAAACCAACTTCTCAAAAAGAGAAGATCACTAGGCTTGCTCAAGACGGATTGGTGATTTCAGACTTATGTTAATTACTAGCTAAATCATGCGTTTTTTTTAAACAAGGGAACAACCAAAAAAGTGTTTTTCAAATCGAACCAGTCGTTCCTGAGGTTAGCTCGGTTAAACAAACAAACTTCTTTAACAACAAACAACAACAAACTTCTTAAACAAACTCTTCAGCTTTATAATATTAGTTTAGATAGGTCCAGTTTTTCACCACAGACAGTAACTCGCTAGATATAATATACTTACATAGTTTCTAAAAGACATGTTGCCAAGACATCAGCTCTCTTCCATTAGGCGGGGCGTAACATGTATCCAACTCGAGTGAATTCTGCAATGAAATTAATCATTGTTTTAAAATTATCGTACTAGCATTACACTGTTTGATGTCATAAGGTACAAATATAGAGTGAATTGTAGCTAAAATTAAATCATCTCATTTCTTCTCGTGGGTGGGTTTCTTCTAGTGTTAACGAAGGGATTATTATAATAGTCCATGATTCTTTAATAGGCTAGTTGACGACACCATCAATAATTTGTGGGATCAGGCGGTGAAAAAATACGATGAACTCTGTAGATATTCTTTAATTTTAGGTAAAGCAACAAAAATAAACTTAAATCCAGCAAAAACACATCCCTATCACGCACGTCGTCCAAATCTCACTCCGCCATCTTCCTTTTTTTACCCTTCCCTCTCACTCGCAATGACGTACCTTTTATGACCTGTCAAAACGCGATTTTACATTAGATTTTTTATGTCAATATCGAACTGTGACATCACTTATTTGACAACTCATCTGACTAACTTTTAATTGATTTCAAAGCCACAAAAAATCTAATTTTACAGTAAATTGAAAATGAAACGGGTTTTCAGAACTATAATAAAGTGTTTCTATAAAGGAGTTTATGTTTTGGAGTTATTGGTTAAAGGTATCAACTACCCATCTGTCAGACCTACGGCATTTTAGCATTTCTTAAACAATTTTGAGAATAGGCAGAGGAATATACAGTAAAGCAGGTATGAGCTTGGCATTTCCTGGGACCTTATCGACCCGTCAAGTCATTTGAAAGGGAATATTCGAAATTCCATCATCATTATCATATCAGCGGAATGACGTCTGCTGGACATAGGCTTCCCCTAAAGATAGCCACAATGACCGGTCCCGCGCTGCCCGCATTCAGCAATGAATGAAATTAACAAATATAAATTAAATTTTGTGCTCCCTCACTTGGAGCATTCGCCTGTAATGTAACGTTACAGAGTCCAACATTACATCAATGAGGGCCTTATCATACTAGCGGATTGCGAGCGTCCTCAAAGCGAGCGTTTCGTTTTCATCGATGAAAACGTTGCGAATTTGCCCCGCGTCCGCGACGTCTCCGCTGTGCAGCCGCGGCGCGTTCGCGACGCATTTGCTGCGCGCCCGCCCCGCTTTGAGGACGCTCGCAATCAGCTAGTATGATAAGGCCGTAAGGGAGGAGAACCGAACATTACAGTGCGTAATTTTATAATACAATGTGTGATAACTGACGGACTAACTTTCGGACTAGCTGACCGTGTCCTTGACAATTGAAAAGTGCCAGTAAATGGTCTAATTGAAATAAATGTTGTTTTGTTTTCAATTATTTTAAAATTTCTTATCTGATTATTTCCTCATGTACAATTTTTTACACCTGCTTTGTTATCTCTTCACCACCTTTGGTTGACTGGTAGAGAATGCCTTAGGCATTAAGTCCGCCTTTGTACTTTTTTGTTGCATAAAGTTTAAATAAATAAATAAATAAATGTTTTGACTTTGACTTCTGATATTTTGATACAACTTGTAACATTAATGCGTACTACCAATTGGGCCACTTTTTCGAAAATAACAATGTCGAACTCATATTACTTCGCTCAGAACGATCGGTTCATCTGACACTGTGGAATCGATATGCTCAAAATTGAATCTAACATTTAAAATCGAATCTAACATTAGGTACAGGCGAATGCTTGCCATGTCAGGGAGGCGGTATTGAAAGTAATCGTGTATCAATTCTCATTTTTTCTATCTTTTAATGCTCAAAATAAAATCTGAAATGCTACATTACAAAAGCTCCAGGTGAGGGACCATTCTAGAAACAGTTTCAAATAAAATAAACATTGCAAACAGACAATTGTAGTTTACTGGTTTGCAGTAACGGTTTTTGTTAATAGAATGTACACATAGATGGTGATTACCTATTCCATAGTAAAGCTTTGTTTATGTTTACGATAGGTGTTTAAAGAATCTTGTTGACACCGCGCTGTTGTGCGCTCCGTACATATTTTGGGTCGACAAATAATTAAAGTCGATGTTTGTCTCGATGGCCTAGCGGTTAAGGTGCCCGCCTCTCACACTTAAAGTTGTGGGTTCGAATCCGGGCAAGTACCAATGTGACTTTTTCAATCAATATGTACTTTCTTAAGTTTATCTCAGACATTACTGACATCATTCCGTGCCTCGGAAAGCACGTTAAGCTGTTGGTCCCGGCTGTCATACGTGAATCTTTGACAGTCGTTACGAGTCGTCAGAAGCTTGAAAGTCTGACAACCAGTCTTACCCAAGGGTATCGTATTACCCAGTTACTGGGTTGTGGAGGTCAGATAGACAGTCGCTCTATGTAAAATACTGGTATTCAGCTGCATCTGGTTAGACTGGAAGCCGACCCCAACATAGTTGGGAAAAGGCTAGGTAGATGATGATGTTTGGTAGACAGGATATTATCTATTGTTACCAATTTGTACGCCACGATATGCGATTGAACATGTTAGAACATTTGTGTATTTTAATATCTTGCATGCAATGGATGTAGGTACAGTAGGGGTCATAAGTGGAGAAGAAATTTCAGAAAACAATAGATTGTTATTAGGACCTTTCGACGCCGCGCCGTCTACGAATTCTAAGGTGTTAGCAGGTACTGTGTTAATTCATAATCACTTACACGCACAGATGTAGGTACGGGCTGTACCGCGTCGCGTGTTCACAGCAATCCAAACTTTAGCATGCTACTGCACTTATTACCCCTTAATGTACCTACATCAATTGCATGCAAGATACGAACATTTCTGTATTTTAATAAAATACAGAAATGTTCTATCGTGTTCAATCGCATCGTGGCGTACAAATTGTTAACAGGGATTAGGATCCCTGATGTATCCACTTACTTATAGAATAATAAGTTAGTAATGAGTTGTTTATTTAAATTAGAATACTAGCTTTCGCCCGCGGCTTCGCTCTTAAATTAAGTTTAAAATTCGATCATAATTCGAAAGACATGTGGCGCCATCTATCATCATAAGAACGTTATTGTGATTTCCCTCGGGAACAGTACTTTTTTTCGGGATGAAAGGTACCCTATGTTCGTTCCTGTCCACCTGGCAATGTATTTTCAAAATTTCAGGATGATCGGTTCAGTGGCTTAGACGTAAAATAGTTACAAACAAACTTACTTTCGCATTTATAATATTAGTTAGGAAGTAAGGATAAACCAATACCTAATAAAATGCTTGAGGTTAGGTAGGTATAAAGGACTAATTGATACGAAGATATATTTTTAGTTTCAAGTTTTCTATAAATAGTCAACGTCTCCTCTTTAATGAAAACAGAACAAAATGTCATTGGTGAGCCCACGCGGCCACGTGTACACGTCAAAGCAATAAGACCACATAGAGATCCTGTGCGCAAACGCACCGAACAACGGAGCCATTCTATACACGTCTGCGTAAGAAATACCAGTTTCTTTTTAGTTTGAAAATAGAAACGTTTTTAGTTTCCGGACTGACCTATATCGATTGAGTCAATGAACAAAAGATGGATGGTCAAGTTCCTAGCATTTTACTACACTACGATTGTAAACTTTATCGTTTGAGATTGAAAGTTTAAATTCGTTTGTCAATGTTCCCTAATTATTCCGGTCCATGTTTCGCCTCTGGTGTACAAAGATATAGATCACACTGACAGATGCAACGATTAGACTTGTTTTTATTTACGTTTTAAATTGTGGTGTGTACTTGACGGCTAGAGCTGTAAATAAAATATTAGTTCGTGAATATTATTTAGTTTTTTTTTCGGGTTTTCCGAGATCGAACATTTTGTATAATATGTTTATTTCTTGTTCCTTTTTCAATTGTACTGTTCTAATTACTTGACGATTATATGGTTCGGTAGTTGTTCAATGTTCAGGTGTAGCACATTTAGTAAATGTTTTTTTTTTTATTACATACTTGAATTTCTAACTCCAACTATTTTCTTTTTCTGGCGATATAATGAATTTTAATTACCTCCGGCCAACTCTTCGGGAAATACAGACATAATTATTTTTATTTTATTTTATTTATTAGGATCTCCAACGAAAGATTATACACAAATCAAGATATAACAATAATAAACAAAAGGTATTACATACTCCTTCACTTATAGGAGACCACAGCATGCACAATAAGTTAACAGTTTATAATGAGTTAACAATTATACATCATGATAAGTAATAATTGTCCCCGAAATTTTAAAAATTCGTTGCCCTCACTCTTTTTACAAACAACGTGGTAACGCTAGGTATACGAGATATTTAAAAAACTTTTCGATCCATAACAAACTTTTTACTACAGGTGTGAAGTAGTTAAGGCGCTGTTTTACTCATATTTCTATGGTAGGTACTCGCAGTAAACTCAAAGTCTTAAGGCGCAGACAACAGCTGACACATGATAACCGTGAGATACGTGAGTTAGTAATTACTAATATCTATACTTTATGTAATAAATGAGTATAATAAAATTTATTTTTAAATAATTATTTTATTTGTAATTTCCTAGGTTGTATGGGTTCATATCTGACTTTTGTCATATCCATACTTACTAATATTATAAATGCAAAAATAACTCTGACTGTCTGTCTGTTACGCTTTCACGACTAAACCATTGAACCGATTTTGATGAAAGGTACGATGTAAGTTTTAACCCCAGGGAATGATAAAAACTACTCTTTATTCAGTGACTTTGCCTGTGTTCGCGATAACCAACATTTACGCAGATGAAGTCGCGGGAAAAAGCTGGTTTGTTATGAGTACGTTATTGTTTTACCACATAGTGTTGTTCAGTAATATCTATATAGTCGTACATATTATATATTTAATAGGGCATTGTAAAAGCTGTAGAAAGGAGAACAAAGAAAACAAAAAAGAGAGAAAAAACAAAAATGTTGAAAAAAGAGTTCTCAAAAATATATTCATGATTAACATATATTTTTTTCTGTCATCATAAACTCGTCTCATTTGCTAAAAAAATGTTTGAAATAATTCCATTTGAAGTCCCGTATAACAGTATTATCAGCGCCTTAATAAAGCTTGTTCACGGTTCAAATTGTAAACATAAACCATGACTAAGGTTTACCTACGTAAATATTTTCCGTAGTATTCAAGTAATTGTTGATTTCACAAGGATATTTTCATCGTTTGTACAAGTTTAAGACGGAATGTTTAACAATAATACTCTATCGTTCCGGGATGAAGAAAACTCGTAAAATGTTTGAGAGGTTTCCTTTATTGGTTGTGATTGATTGATTTGTGTCTTTGAGTTTACGATTAAGGACTGTAGTCAAAGTAATAGTCGATGGAAGTGTTTTCTTACTGACATAAAACTCAGGAGGGCAATTCTAGTAACTTTTAGAAACGTTCGGTTTTTAATCTCAGTGTCAATCTGTCAAAAATATTATACTTATTTTTTACGTACTTTTTTTTTGTTTTTAAGTTGATTCTCGCTCAGATAAGTTTGCGACTAGATTTTCAAATCTGGGGGTAATACGAATAATTTTTATCAACGATTACTATCTAATCTACATTTCAATCTGTCAAAAATGTCTCTAACTTACATAGTTACATTTTATGAAATTGACTGTCGCTAAGATGAGATTGCGACTAGCCTATATAGAACACGTAACATAACATCACGCCTGTAATCCCCGAAGGGTTAGGCAGAGGTGTACCCATTAGTACACCCACATTTCGCCAGTTATGTTTTTAGTCCCATGTAATAGGGGGCGAGCCTATTGCCAAAAACCGGGCACAAATCCAGACTCCGAGGCTGCTTCTGAGAAATTCCTCATGGAAAAACCCAATAACACTGCCCGACCTGGGAATCGAACCCAAGACCTCATGCACAGCAGTTGCGTTTGCGACCACTAGACCAACGAGGCAGTCAAGCCGAGGTAGTTAGCCTATATAGCCTAATTCTGATCACCTAATTAGTGTCATAAAATTGCCTAGCTTAGTTCTGCCAAATTTTGCTTTGATATCAACAAATGGTTAGTCAGTAGAATTGGCAAATAAGTGACGTCACACTTTACTATTGGCGTACAAAATCTATAGGGAAGCCACGTTTTGACAGCTCAAAAAAGTATGTCGAATGATAGTTGGTGCAAAGTACCCAATCATAAAAAATCTAAGTACTACATCCTTTTTACTTCCTTTATTTGGATTACCAGCTTCCAGTTCCTGTAATATGAGTACCAAATACTGTCATGTTGGCATTACAGGTCATTGGTTCTGTACTGGTATAAGCTTAACGCCATAAGGCACCTTCTTTTGTTTTAGCATGGACCAGTTTTGTGAGAAACTGTTGATCACGTGGTAAAAATATTAGCATGTTGCATTGGCATTTTATTATAGTTGTGCTTTTATTTTGGTTTTCTTTGTTTAGAGAAAATATAAATTTGCGATATTTTACCGAAAAAAAAAATCACTGTGGCCAATCTCAAATTCTCAACAAAGATTAGTCAAGTACGCAGGAAATATTATAGTGTGTCCGCAAATATAGGGGTTTTCTTTCTTCCTTCACTCTTATAGTCCGATTGGATAGCAATCTGACATGAATGGTGGAGATCGGACAAACGGGTTTACGTGCTTTCAACAAACAAACAAACTTTGTTTGATGAGCATGATTGTTAGTTCTGTGTCTGGGTGTGATTTATCTATAATATGTATGTATTTATAAATAAGTATGTATATCAGTTGTCTGGTTACCATAACACAAGCTCTGCTTAGCTTGGGATCAGATAGCCGTGTGTGAGTTGTCCCAAGATATTTATTTATTTATTTCCATGCAGGGTCCAAAGCTCGAGCTTTTAGTAGACACGCGGGTGTCACACCACAAACTACCAGTTTTACAGCATTTTTTTTTAAGTTTCCCAAAACCACTTTTCCGGGCCTTAAAATCGAACCCGGAATACCACGCTAAGCACTCGCGCTTGCGACCACGAAACAAACGGGGCAGATGAAAGTACATACATACATAAACTCACGCCTTTTTCCCATGGGGGTAGGAAGAAACTACAGAAGGCCACCAGCTACGATTCATACATACTCCTTTTGCCTCGTCTACGTTCATACATCTCGTCATGCAAGCACAAGTAGGCAGAGGGAATTAATCAATGTATTAAAAGATGGTACATAAGTATATTACGACAAGATCTTGGAGAAGACAAATTGCTTAGCAACTTCATACGTTTATTGAAGATAATACAAATAAAATAGAGCTTGGACTATCGCCATAACGACTTAAAATACGTAAAATGTACGTTTCCGCGTGTTTGCAAGTGATCAGCATGTCTGTACGTCCGATTACGATGTAATGGCAGAATATGAAACTAAGAATAACTAGAATAAAATCTATTCTTTCTTTTTTTTTTTTTAAATGTTGTGAACACTAGGAATTTCTCCTGTATCGTGTAACACATAAGGTCGCATATACAACAACCAGACCCGGAACAACCTGTCGACTAAACATAATATATTTATCCGTGCGGGAACCGGAGACACGTAGCGCATCAACCAATCGCAAAACCACTGCGCCAACCATGCCGTATATTTGTTGCATTATTTCTACTAATATTATAAATGCGAAAGTTTGGATGGATGTTTATTACTCAATCACGCTAAAACTGCTGAACAGATCTGGATGAAATTTTGGGCAGAGTCTGATTATAGTCTGGTATAGCACATGGTAACTGTTTATACCGGAAAAATATACGGTTATCGTGAGATATTATATTAACTTTGACGCGGACAAAGTCGTGGGCACAGGCTAGACTTTTACAGATTTTGTATTTTTAAAAACCGCGACGTCTTAACAGGATACCGTGGCCCCGGAACGTAAAGGGCAACAGAAGGAACAGGGTGGTTTTTTAGTACGTAAAAGTCTGACAGTCCCTTCCGCCCCACCCAGGGCGGAAGGAGTCGTTTGATGATTTTTACCACCTCAAAAAAAAAACGAAAAAAAAAAGATATAGGTACAGTCGCTCCAAGTAAAACACTGGTAACTATTTAGCTGGTTGGAAGCTCCAACATAGTTGGGAAAGGGATAGGCTGGTGATTATGTATTTTAGAGGCCATTTATAACGTTTATAGACATCCGGTTTTTTCACCGGACCACAGACATCCTTGTTTACGTCCACTATGTTTTACCGGATGGATTATAGCCTTGAGTGAGATTGATTAGCTACTAGAAGCTCTAGAATTAGCCACTTTTCATTGTGGTAGGAGGCCTCTTCTGCTTCCCGAACCTTCTGCCTCTACTGGATGCGAGAAGCATAGAACCGGCCGACGTGGTGCCGTAGGGCAAGGCCTATGTATACAGTGGACACTATTCGGGTGAAATGTTAATGGTACAGTCAACAAATGAGATTGTTATGCAGAGTCGTCAGATATAATTGAATTTTGATGAATGTCTTCGATTGAAACTTGATAAATGAACTGTTTATTATGTACTTTATTTGAAAACATCCATCGGCTTCTAAGAAAACTTTAACGATATTTGACGACCCTGCTACCTATCTCTATGGTGGACTGTACATGTTTTCACCAACTAATTTTGGTGAACAAATTCACATTGCATGTGTTGTATGAACGCCTTATAATTTCCGTAAACAATCCAATCACTTATTCCGCATGGTGCTTCCATTTTGTATAAACATTAATATTATATTTATTGTGACTAGTACTGCATTGTGAGACGCATATCGCTTGAACGACCTCCAATAACAGGCAATAAACTTACGAAGCCATCGTAATAACTATGTGTTATTAAACTAAGTAGGTACGCTTGCGTTTCTATTTGTGTAACTGTCTTGTTTCTGTAAATATGTTAGTTTATTTTATTTCTAGTATAGAGATTAAAGTCTAATTCAGTTGTAAATAAGTATAAAACTTGCTTATAAATTGGTATTTTTTGAGGAATGAAGAGTCAATTTCGAGTATCCAAAAGGACTGATTTTGGACGCAACGACTATAATAAAAAAAAGACGGGTTGCACTCCGGGAGTGCCGGCAGAAGTGAAAACTTGATTATTAACGTTGAGCATGTTTGATATTTTGGAATGGTTAGGGAATAATTTTGCACCAATTGCTTTATCAGTATAAAAGTACTATCATTTATGTGGTAGAATACAATATTTATTTATTGCGCTATCGTACACAAATATGAAAATTTATATTACATTAAAAATTTAACACTTTAAAACGATTACAATTATTTTACATTAAAAAGTTATATACACGAACATTCGCGCAAGCGCCCTGCGCTGCCTAAACGAAACAGTAGGCCCAGGCATACATTTTCGCCGCGCCGTAGAGAGGGGATAGCTGTCTACTCTCCATCCGTCTTACGCTTTTTCGATCAGGTCACGTGTCCTGACGCGAGTTTAAGATTTTATACCCATTACAGAAAAAGTGCTCAACGCCGCTAAAGAAGTTTTCACTTCAAAAATCGAATTACGAATAAAACAAAACAGAAACAAAAGCTTATGAAAAAGAAGTAAATGGCCGACACACATGAAAAGCTGTGCGATAACGCACCCCCAAAATCTACAACACCACCTGTCGTAACGCAAAAAACTGCGACGTGTAATGCAGTGCCCATTTAGGTAGGTAAAGTTACTTTGCGGCATCGTGTCGCACCGCGTTTATACGGCTCGGCTCAAATGTTCTTTCAAGCAATCCTTTAGCTCACGTCAAAACGTGGCTTTATCAACTGTCTGATGATGACCACGGCGGTTTATTACCGTTATTAATAGAGAACCACAAAGCACCTTCCAATGACAACAAAAAAAAAATAACACCATAGACGCATAATATTCGCACGCCATTCTCTAGTTCCTAATAAGAGCATGCTGATTAAGTAATGCAGAATATGTCTGGCTGGTAATAAAGCCCTATGTCGGGACAATGGCTATACATCTTGAACAAATGCTGGCCAGCCAACCGCGACGGTAATTACATAATATTTTAACAGCAATGTGAGGATAGAGCTATTTGTGTCCCTGGAACTTTATGGCGACCTGTTGTCTGCCTGATCTACGTTCGTGAGATCTTAATTGCTGTTGTACTCAGCATAGGTAGGTTAGCTAGGTAATCTGTAGATGGTGTGGTTAACGCCAATGTATTTTTTTGCTGTATCTTGGAAGAATAATGTGATAGGTAGTAAAAAGCTTGAAGCTTTCTTAAGCAACATATAATTAATGTACTACGCCGACACCGAACGCAAATTATGCTTAAAACGACCCTATATTGTCCCGCTGCAGAGCAAAGGCACACAGACACTGGGGGACTCATACAGAGAAGGCACGAGCATTGATCACCATGTTTGCTCAAGCCGAATTGGTGATCAAGACGTATATACGCCTAAGTTTCTCACGATATTTTCCTTCACCTATGTCCAAATTAACTTAAAATGTATATATGAATTAAAAATATTACATAATATTGGAACTTGCCCGGTATAGATCCCGCAACCTTATGCATGACAGGTAGACGCCTTAACACTGTTCCGAAAGCAAGGATGGCTGATTAACACCACCAGCGCAGCGACAGTTATTCTTCGATTGTAATAATCTCAAACTAAGAGTCTCTGTATGCTTACTGTGTTGTCTGAAGTTTGTGCTAAACTCCTAGAAATCTGATTTTGATGCGTCACTATTTGTGTTCAACATAAAAAACTTTCTTTATTGCTAATGACGGGATGATAATTGACGGGCCTGTTGGTCTAGTGGTTAGTGGCCCTGACTGCTAAGCCGGAGGTCGTGGGTTCGATTCCCACCCAGGACAAACTTTGTGTGATGAGCATGATTGTTAGTTCTGTGTCTGGGTGTGATTTATCTGTGATATGTATGTATTTATAAATTATATAAGTATGTATATCAGTTGTCTGGTTACCATAACACAAGCTCTGCTTATTTTGGGATCAGATAGCCGTGTGTGAGTTGTCCCAAGATATTTATTTATTTATTTAATGACAGAGACATGGCTTTGTGTAAAAGCTATGATTTATTCTGTCAGAATTTATCCATTTTGGCATAAAGAACTATTGAAGCGTAAGTTCAGCGCAAACGTATCTTTAAAAATCTTCGCCTTTAAACTTTCTTCCTGTCAATGATACCGATATATCTATGTATCTACCCAAACATCTCGGCCGTGTCACATTTATTTTTGTATCAAAACTAAAAAAGTGGACAGTAAATTAATCGATCTGCTATTACAAATAAAAATAGAAAATCATACTCAGGTATAATTTATAGTTTTTCAATTTGACTCTCACGGTAGGTTTTCGCTTTGAGAACGACTATAGAACCACATTACGGCCGTAAAAAGTGGTAGTACGTGGTCACTGTTGCAGTCAATTTCATCTGTCACACAAAAAACTTGTTGGCGAGCGGTTGAACATGTCTGTAGAACAACGACTAAGTTAAATCTTGTCTTTTAAAAGAGAAATAATGAAACATCATGGGAAAATATATCGCGTATGTGATTGTATCGAATAACATCTCATTTTTCAATGAAGGCTAACTTTATAATAAAAATACATTTTAATTTATGTGCAGAGTCCTTCGTGAAGTTTTGTCACTTTTATGATTCCTTGCATTTTTTCGACTTATTGGAAATCTTATATTGTTTCAATCACTGTTAAAATTTATTCGATGAAACTAAAAATAAGTTAAAATAAAACTAAATTTCACCTTTTTTATAGATTACTAAAAAGATTTACTTTCGTTGAACAGATGTGAAAATAAAAACATTGAACTCTTGCATCGCTCACATTCTTTACGTCAAGCGAGACAAAAAACATTTCACGGTACAAAATGGAATATTTACACAATAAATTAAATGTAAAAGGCGCAATATGAGGATGATTGTTAATTTACCAAAAAACCTGAAAAGGGGTCATTGTACTATAATTATGAACAACTTTTACTATGGGACCAATCCTGAAATCGGAAAATAAAAAACAACTGTTCAATACAAAAACTATTTACAACACGATCATAATGTATGGGACAGCTGATTTTATTTCCATAATTTCAGGGCTAGTTTCATAGTAAAACTTGTTCATAATGATGAGTACAATGACCCCTTTTCAGGATTTTAGTAAATTAACAATTACCGTTTATATATGCCATCCATTGGATACTAGTAGAAAGAGTTTTGCGTTGCCAATATTCAGCATCGAAAAAAAATAAAAACTATTGTAGTCTCACTATGTTCCTCCGCACTATTTATTTACTGACGCAAACCTACGTATGTACATATGCGTATAGACTATTTAAATTTGGTTTACAGAACACCAAACGGGAGCTCGAACCAAACAATCGCTATAGGAACTGTTAGATTTATTTCTGTCGAAAGTACATTACGAAAATAAATGGCCTACTCCCAGTAGAAGTGTCAAAGACTTGGGTTCGGTGCGGGTTGTTGCCTCGGACGAAATGGGGTCGGATCGGCTTCCCGTAGGTATCCGCCAACACCTAGCTGCCAACCAACTTTCTAAGAGCAGTTTTTACAGGTGTAACCTGGTGCCTGGTACCCTGAGGGTCGCAGATGTGCTAAGAATACCTTACTCAGTTGTATGAAACGGATCTGATGCTCCAATTGTGTGTTCCTTGTAAATGAGACAGTTCCACGAAACGCTTAGCCGTTTCTGGATTTGCCTTTCATAAATTTCCCGAAACTTCCACTTTGTAATGCTTTGTCGAGTGCTTTAGACAGTTTTGATAGATAAGACAAAACGTGAATTTGCTTACAATTCATAACATTTAGGTTACAATAAATATTTAACTGCCTCGTTGGCCTAGTGGTCGCAAAGCGCGACTGCTGAGCATGGGTTCGATTCTTAGGTCAGGTAAAGTGTTATTGGGTTTTTACATCGGGAATTTCAGTAGCATCCTCGGAGTCTGGATTGACTGATTACATGGGACTTAAACATAACTGACGAAATGTAGGTGTACTATACCTAATGGGTACACCTCTGCCTAACCTTTCGGGTATTACAGGCGTGATGTTATTTAAATATTTCAAACTTCAAAGTGATGGATTTTCCACAACCACGTTTTTGATTGACATTAGTCGTCGTTCATTAAACTGAGGAACAGTCTACTGATGATCTATGTATAATAGGGGCATGTGTATTTATTTAGTACAGATTTCACAACGACGTACAACGGTTTTTCTTAGAAGGTTTTCTTGTGACATATTATGATGTGGTTATTAGCTTCCATCTTGCGAATTTAATTAGATTTTTGACAGCTTTGTAAAATTAAGATAGAGTATTTTACGCGGGAATTCTACTGTTAACTTGGATGTCAGTAACTGAGCATCATCATCTGCCTAGCCTTTTCCCAACTATGTTGGGTCGGCTTCCAGTCTAACCGGATGCAGCTAAATACCAGTATTTTACATGGAGCGACTGCCTATCTGACCTCCACAACCCAGTAACTGGGTAATATGATACCTCTGGGTAAGACTGGATGTCAGACTTTCAAGCCTCTGACGACTCGTAACGACTGTCAAAAATTCACGTATGGCAGCCGGGACCAACAGCTTAACATGCTTTCCGAGGCACGGAATGATGTCAGTAATGTCTAAGATAAACTTTAGAAAGTACATATGAATTGAAAAAGTTACATTGGTACTTGCCCGGATTTAAACCCACAACCTTAAGCATGAGAGGCGGTCGCCTTACCGCTAGGCCATCACGACATTTCAAATCAGTAACTGAGCATTCATCACTAATGCGTTTAACTACTACATTATAAGTCAAATGCGCGATGACCTAATTTAAGGTCATCGAATTATAAACTGAAACTTGCCAATAAACCTAGCAGTGATTAATGAGATTTTCTCTTAGATTTATGATTAGCATACATAAGTTCTTAAAAAAATTTAATCTTGTCTTTTAATATGATCCGACTTCCTTTGTAAATAAATATGTTTTTGTAACGTTTCTGTTGAATTTTTATTAATCTCGTAAAGTCTGGTGAGTAATTTTGATTTTATTTTTATGATGACCTAGAACTAGTGGAAAAAGTTAAAGTCTTTCGTTCGTTATTTTATGGGGAAAGGAGACTACAAATGACCCCGGGCTAATAGTCGTAATTAAAAGAGTGCCCACTGCCCACGCCTACCTTAAAAATTAAAACGCAGTACTAGGAAATACTGAGGGCAGAAATTGGTATGTTAGTGATTAAATTTTACCAAAATTATTGCATTCCAATTTCAAAAATTTGAATTTGACGGCACGGCTGACCATTTCGCTGTTGCGTTGCGCGCGTGTCGTAGGTCTGATTCCCGTAAGGAAAAGATGTTTGGATGGCTTAAAGGTCCAGGTCTGGTGGATTGGGTCCGTGGGTTTATAATCTTTGTGAACGCAGTCACGATACAGGAAAATATTTAAAAGAGGGGACCTTTTAAAAAATAAATAGTGACATGGTAGATGGTTGCACTAAATACCTATTCGAAAATATAGATGTTGATGAACCTACTTTTTCCCTGTAATCTCCTTATCAACAGCCTAATTTTTTCATCGCACATGCATTTTTTATACGAGACAACAATGAGACAATATACCCCTCCCTATTGCCCTCTCTCTCTAAAATGTAAACTCGATCTGCTTAATAAACCATGAAAATATGCGACCCAAAACCAGAGTTGAGCACTGAAATGACGTATTATCCTTTTAACTCCTGAGCGGTGAAGAGACCACACACAGATTCTCCGAACACTAAATAAAACCAATAAATCGTGAAACATAAACTCACAGGACATGCGATCATTCACGAGGAAGGTGGAAACTCATACGAACTACTTCAGATTTGGCTGGCTGTGGTTATTATTTTATTTAGCCACGATCAAAGATGGTGGTTCCAATTGTGCTGTAAAATACTTTGTTTTTTGAAGAACTTGTTATCCCAATTACCTAAAACGTAAGGCTCGGTTACGCTGAACAAGTGCCAATTTCACTCTAGGGCAGGGGTTTTCAAAGTTGTGAGCGCAGAGACTAGCAAAAGGGGGCGCGGACCACTAGTGTAGTTAAGGACCTTATTTACAGATTACCTACGAGCGTTTATACTATATCTACAGCGATTCAAACAAACTTAAGTAACATACATAGGTACTTAAAGTCAAAGTCAAAACATTTATTTAAATTAGATCAATTACAGGCACTTTTGGATTGTCAAGGAGTCGGTCAGTTAGTCAGAAAGTTGAAGCTAGTTGCTCTTTCCAAAAGGGAGGTAGTCCTCTATGGAGAAGAACGAGAAAGAAACTCTACGGACACACTTTTCAATTTCATTTTTGCAAAATCCTGGTTAAAATATTATTGTACAATTTTCTTAGGTTAAAAAATAAGACATTTAGACAATAAAAAACAAACTTGAATGTTTTTTTTTTATCGTTGTAATCTTTGATGGTATTCAAAATAATATGGATAGTGGGGCGCGAATATTTTTTCTTTGTCGAAGGGGGCCCGTCATAAAATGTACGGTAGCCCCTGTTTTACTGTGTATTGTCATTTAATTTAATTGTTTATTCCTCCTTTGTCTAATCTAGGTATAAATTCTGTATTCTCATTAGACAGCTGAAAGGCACGGAGTACCTAAACCCGTATTCGTGGAAGAATATTGTTGTTCGTAAAATAATAGACATTCACGCGGACAAAGTCACGTGTTAATATAAGCTAGTCAACAACAAATTCTGTAACTAGAGTTAGCAAAAGATAAGTTCAACTAATTTCCAGTACCGGAGTAACAGCGTAGTGTAATTACATATAGTAGGTCAACTCCGGCCGACGTGGCATAAAATACTGACAGAACAGTCACCAACAATATTCAAGGGTTGACATAAAAAAATATTTTTGAAGGATTATAATTTACGTGTGTTATATTGTATAGTACCATGAACAGGGCTGAGTAACCCCAAAAAAAGACGTTTCCTGGCAATCGTTTTTGCACAGTTTTGCTTCGATTGATGGGCAATATGCATAGTTACTGCCCATCAAATTAAGCAATATTTTTTAAAAAACAAAAAGATACTTGGAAATCTCGGTTTCCATGGAAAATTTAAATTCTGACCAATTTACCTGAAACACATTTTTTCGAAAATGTTCTCAATTTACCTTTTAGACCTATATATTCTGTTTTTATCCAGTTTCATTAAAATCGTTTCAAACATTTAAAAAATAAAGACTTCAAACTTTATAAGAAATGCTGTAAAGCGTACCTAAATGCTTTTAACCCACTTAATACAATTACACTATGTTAATAGGGTCTGACAAGTATTTATCATTTCGCAGAAAACTAATTCCTCAGGCTTTATAATCATTCGTCTATGTTAATCAATTGTTTTATTCAAAGTAAGATCTAATGCGTTTGACAGGTCCCTTTATCTACCTATAGAATAGGGAATTGAATGTGGACGACGCAATTTGAAGACGGATTTATTTATATTTGAATGCCTTTAAAACTACTATTACAGGCCCCTTAACCTAATGTGATAGCCTACGCACACACACAGATATACACACAAAATAAAATATACACGTAACATAACATCTACATCTCATCATCATCATCTGCCTAGCCTTTTCTTAACTATGTTGGGGCCGGCTTCTAGTCAAGACTACCAGTATTTTACATGGCGTATCTGACCTCCACAACCCAGTAACTGGGTAATATGATACCTCTAGGCAAGACTGTCTTCTTCTTTATCTATACATATAAAACTGCTTTGTTCTGAATGACTGAATAGCACAGCCTAAGCCGCTTATCGCAGAGACCTGATGTCGGGGGCGCGGATCATGTGTAGTGCGAAAACCGGGTTTCCGATGGTAGCAGGAGGAACCGCGGGGTTTTAGTCGGTTTGAGTCCGACATACCCCTTTCGTTAGCCCCAAACGTAGGGCATCCATGAGAATTTCCCCACAATAAAGAAAAAGGTGTACTATCATCATAATACTTAATGCGAAGAAATAAATTTGACTGTCAAAAGGTCTATTGAATTTCTTTCTATCAAACGTACTCTTCGACGTAATATAAAGGATTACGCATACGGCTTGCACAATTAAAATAGTCTTTGCAACTCAGCCCTAAAGACTAAAATAAATGAATGGCAGAGAAAAATGAGTTGGTACGTAAGAACGGGCGATGATTTCGAGTGATGAAACCCTGTACAGTCACACGTTGGAATCAAGCCACGTGGTTGTTTGTTTACAAGGTGACCAATGACTGTTGAGTCACCTAACTACATGAGATTTGCTGGGCTGGGATTGTTTTTTTCTAATTTTAATGATCTGCCAAGTGTCTACTAAGTTAGATTAATTTGTTTTTCCTATGGCCGTCTTAATACTAGCCTTAGCCATTTCGTAAAATACGTTATAAAAAATTTGTAGTGTGGAAGAAAGCCAGTCAATTATGCTAAAAATATACTGTTCTAAAGATAGTGGGATATATCGTAACAGGTGATACGCTTTCGAATGGGCGACCTAGTACCCGAATGGCCTATATAAACACTTACAATAATTACACTTAAAACCTTAATTAAGGTGTTTCTTAGAAAAGTTGGCACGGAACGTAAACAATAATAGTAATTAACTGTAGCATATCCGATAGGCCAAAGCGATTTTGTCTTAGTGAATTTTTTATGTCAAACGTGGTGAATAGGAATGCAGGGATGAATCAGGACGAAACTGTAAAAGGGATTTTAACATTAAAATAATGTAGTTTATTGCCAGCAAGTATTAAATCGTAAAAACTTTAGAGTTCTTTGATACCTACATACTCCATTTTCATTTATAATTTGAAAAAAAAAACGGGGCAATGACAGTTATTATGTTTTCATTGTTGAAGAGACTGTATTATACTGTTAAAATCTAAACGTAAATAGTAAATAAATAACATTGCTTCGTATTTATCGTAAAATAATCCAATTTACTACATGCTTACATTGAAATATAACGGTATTTTTCAAAATATTTCTTGAATGAACCAGGGCAAAGAGGATTTTAAGCTTTTCTTACAATTTCAGATCAAGATTCACTACTTCGAGGAATTTTCTGATAGTGTGAATCTCTACAGTTGCTGTTTTCATAGAACCCTCGAGCAGCGGTAAAATCCGAAAGAAAATTCGAGAAACTTCTAATCATTAGTTCCACTTACCAAGTAATCGTTTTCAACCTAGAACATACACGTTGGCACCTAAACCGTCTCAGATTGAAAGCATCAAGAATAAAACATAAATAATCCACATTTAACATATCATAACATACATAACATAACATCACGCCTGTAATCCCGGAAGGGTTAGGCAGAGGTGTACCCATTAGTACACTCACATATCGCCAGTTATGTTTTTAGTCCCATGTAATAGGGGGCGAGCCTATTGCCATCAACCAGGCACAAATCCAGACACCGAAGCTGCTACTGAGAAATTCCTGATGGAAAAACCCAATAACACTTTGCCCGACCTGGGAATCGAACCCAAGACCTCATGCACAGCAGTCGCGCTTGCGACCACTAGACCAACGAGGCAGTCCAAATTTAACATCATGTAAAATAGTGATTAAAACCGAGAACTATTCAAGAAAAACAAGTAAAACTTGTATCATAAATTCGCTTTAATCGCTTTCAAGCGCAAAGAGCTATGTTCTCAGTCCTTAAGACCTAACATAGGTACATAAAATCACGCTTACAGAGATACAGAAACAGGATAAACGCTGTTACAATTAGTGCGAAAGTCGTAACACTAATTGGAAACACGTTTGGGTCAGATACTGTGGGCAAAGATTTGATAAAATGTAATTAGTAGTGCTGGTCTACAGCCACGTCACTGGTATCGACACAACACCTCTAGCGGTATCGGTTTTGAGACAGGGTACGATAATAGCCGATACATTTTAGTCTCTCTTTTTGCTGATAGATAAACGGGGGATTAATGAGCTTCGGTAATCTGCAGAGTCCATAGGTTTAGAAAGGATCTAAGTACGATAATAATTTAAAATTAAATTAGTAATAAAAACTGTGCTTCATTTTATGAATGATTGGTTCTAATTATCTTCTGATCGTGTTATGAGTTTTCCATTTAGTTTTGTAATCATTCATAATCAGTATGAATATAAATGCGAAAGTATCTCTGTGTGTCTGTCTGTTAAGCTTTCAAATTAAACCACTGAACCGATTTGAATCAAATCTTTTTCGGGGCAAGTTTGAACCCCAAAAAAGCACGTAGGCTACTTATTATTCAGTAACTTTGTCTGCGTCCGCGATAACCGAGATATACGCGGACGAACCGCGGGCAAAAGCTAGTTTACTACTGGATAGTAGCTACCTGCGCCTGAAGGCAATGGCTGTTACCGGACACTGCTCGCTCAACAAAGACTTTCATACTATATAGGCATCACAGACTCTTTGTGCAAAGTTTGTATGGAGGTCAAAGAAACGGTTACGCATGTTCTTCTCGAATGTACAGGCGTCGACGAGAGAGAGACCAAAGAGACCTTGGGTCTACTAAAGTCTCTTGCGGTCGCCCTGAGCAGATTAATCTAAGGTTTAATGAGGATAAATCTGAGAATCAATCAGAGGATTAATCTGCTTCTGGACGAGGTGAGCTGGTTAGAATAACGGCCACCATGATTCACGCACTATGGTCCACGATCAAGGACTAAGTGCGAACACCAAATCCCCATTATACATTTGCCAGATTGCCTTAATACTACTACTCGTTTATTTTTTCGATAACTCTTATCCCAAGAAGAAGAAAGGAAACTTAAAACAACAAAGCAAATTCACGACTCACGCCACTTCTTAAACATAGTCTATTTCTAAACGACATTCAATTTGCTAGGCAAACATTTAATGAAAACAAAAGACGGCTCTCCTACCCGTCATTTTTATTTCAATAAAACTTTGGGAACCAATCAAATTTGCGCACACTATAAAGCAATTCGCATCGCACTCCTACAAAGACGTACATACACGCGTGCACGCGGTGCTTGTCAACATAATTTTATCGCGACGTACGAACGTCGCGAGGGTACAGTTCTTGACTGCAGCTGAAAATAGCCACAGCTAACATTTCGATGCGATGGGATATCCTGACAAATTATTTTTATATATCCCAGTTTGTCTCTATATCCGTTAGGGACGTTCTCTATTTCTAATTGTTCGTTGTAGGGGACTATTTTTGGTTAGATATGGTATTTATTTATTATACAGAATGTTGAGTTCTGTGGTTGAATGTACTAGATGGGATAAACGATCAGAAGTGTTTCTAATAGCGAATTTACGATAGTATGTTTAATAAATTAAACGTGTATGTCGTCGTGCTTGTCAGGTTTTAAAACTGATAGGTAGGTCACAAACTACAAATTTTAAAATTCATTTCTGGTCCAAACAGCGGCATTTTCAAAAGAAGCCCATATTAGTAACATAATGTAAACATGTAAGTACATGTACGTTAAAAAATGTGCCTGTTCACAACGGTAGCCACTAGCTGGGACACAGATAATCAAATGGTTACTGTGATACCCGCCCACGATGGTACGTGTCTCGATTCACACTCGCGGCAGAAATGATGACTGGCACTTCCAAATTTCCTAATTCTCCAAAGTGAGAATTATAGACTAAATACAAAGAAAAGAATAATTGAAAAAAAAAAGAAAATCCCGTTTTCGAAAAACATGAACGTTAAATAAAATCTGAGAAGAAAAAAACAAGTCCAGTAGTCTAGGATTCTGATAAATAACAATGTGAGGACCCATTGTTCAGAAGATTAGAGCCGGCCTAGGATTTCTTAATTCTCTAGAGCGCCACAAAGGACCATTAACAATAAATTAAACACACCTATTGTTATGTTATTAGTAAAAGAAGTAAGGGGCATGTACAAGAAAAAAAAATATTTTCGGTGTTGAAGAACTATATAATTCTAATTCGCAAAATGAGTGAACACCTAAGAGTTTGAGGGCTCAAGATTGTGTTTACTTACAAAATATATAATATACTTACTATTTTATATAGTTCTAGCTTATATAAAAAAGTAAGTATATAAGTAATTTTAAGACTAAGTAATATTTCGGTTGATCTTTTCGGTCTGTTTATACACTTAAGGTAGTAAAGGTATTAACTATATATTTATTTTTATTATTTCAAATAAATTAATTATTTACAGGCACTTTGGATTGTCAAAGGGTCAGTCAGTCAAAAAAACGAAGCTAGATACTTGTTCCAAACAGCATTTTCTATGGAGAAGAACAAACAGTTACGTTCTTATAACTTGTAAGACCATCAATTCAAAATTAAATCATATTTAAAATTGTTTTTTCTATTTGATATCAGTAGAAAATACTAAGAAAATTAGAATCACGCGAAAGTTTTATTTATTAAGTTAACTGTTATTGAAATACTCTAATGTCTCTACTAATGAACGAACAAGATTTTAAGAAGTACAAAATGTCCGTTGGGCTACTGATCTTATTTTCCCGAAAGAAATGTACCTACCTACCGACGTATGAAATATATACGTATTAGATCAATTTCTTTCGTCTAGAGATAACATATAGCGGTGGTGTGTACAAGCGTGCAGCATGCATATGTGAAAAATATTTACATAGATTCCAGATGAGTGTAGGATGGCGGAGGCGTAAAAAATTACTTTATGAATCACAAACACACTCCGTCTGTTGTGGCAGCCGTTACAAGATATATTAGATATGATGTAGTATTTCTATGATGTTATTTATATTGCCAGCTGGACATCTCAATCAACAAAATGAGCATTATCAAACCGCCTGCTTTCAACAAAAGATTTGCGCATCTTTGCTGTATCTGCAGTAAGCTCCACATTCTAGTGCTTTTCTCCACTGTTCATATTTTTAAGCCCACTATCATCAAATTCACCCTACATTTTATTGTTTGAAAGAAAGAATGAAAAACTGACGAATGACTACTGATGTGTATCTACCTACCTTAATTTGTTTCGTTTGGTTTTATCTTTTATTTTTATGTGAAACATTAATAATTAATAACTTGTAAGAAATTTTTAATTTTAAAGAAAATATGTGTAAAAATATGATAAAAACAGAATACAGAATGTAGCTTTATAACTATGTGACTATTGTATGCCCCAAGGGTAGGATGTAGCTGATCTATTTAATTATTTAAGACCTGTATTAGGTACAAACCTATGATACACAATAAAGATTTTGAAATAGAAAATTGTGTGGTGCAAATTAACATATGATAGAAATTAGTTGACAGCTGCATGTAATTACAGTGACAAGCAGACTATCACTTAGCGTTTTTATTGGTCACCTAAAAATGACGTAAGCAAACCGCGGAGTAATAATTAAACAAATTGTTGAAAAATCATTCAACTTTTTCCTTCCAGAAAGGTTGATCAAAATCAAACAAAAGGAGTTTGTATACGATTCCTAAATCTATAAAAAAAGCTGTACAGTAATCGAGCTTCACCTTGACCGAGTATTTTGGTAGCAATGCTTGTGTTGTTCATTTAGTTTTGCGCGGATGTTCCCAAAATTAATCTGTGAAGCAAAACGTTGCTTTTAAGCAATATTTTCTAAACATGGTCCTACAATTGTATTCAAAATCTTCTGTAATCACCTCTATTGGCTAACAGCTTGGGATCATAGATTATTAAAGAAAAGCTTCACTATCTGTCATTTGACTTCTTTGGGTGAGCTCACATCGAGATGCGAAGCTTTGGGACGCGACTAGGCGCTTACATTTTGAGATAGCGATGCAAAATATAACTTTGTGTACTACACAGAAAGGTACACATTTCAGTGAAAGAATTAGTTATGCCTCGCGCAGCTCATATCAATTGGTTCCTTAAGCATTGTAACGACATCCATTGCGAACAGGTGGGCTGTTGGCACACTAGTAAAAGTCCACAAAGTTTCACTACACCTAGACTTCAAAGTTTCTTGAAATCTATCAAAGAATTTGAACGTTTAAATAATGCGAAAAAGCATTACATATCTAGTTGACCGCCCCGGACGACATCAAAGAATATTTTACAATTTATTATCAAAAAATAATTGGCGTTAGGCGCGAGTTGCGAGTTGCGGCGCGATTATTTAGCGGCTGAACACCTAGAGCAGGCGAGTACTTATTGAATCGTTGAACTTTTCCATTCATTAAATGTAGTAGAAAATAAAACGAAAGAAATGTGTACCAGTAACAATGTTCAAGTTTACAACTACAGGGGAATGCACCGCATGCACATTTAACATTTCAAAATGTAAACATAATAATTCACTCTGTCTTCATACGTAGATAAGTTCTGTGCTCTCACGCATGCATTATCCTAAATATATTATGTACTTTCGTTTACTAGTCTCAGCTAAAACTATTCCTGTTATTAGCCGCTTTTCTCGACGTAATTAAAAGCAAAGATTTCTGTAATAAAACACTGTCAACGTGAACTATTTCGCGAATCCCATTTTATCTCAATCTTAGTGGTTTGTGATAGAGTTCAAATTAGTGGGGTGAAATTTTATTCGAAGTCTAGCTGTGCCCGTGATTCCGTCCGTTTGAATGTTGGAACACTGTATTAGATTGTAAGTTTTATAATCCTTTTTTTATCCGAGGATCAGAGGAAACTACTGTTAGCCGTTTTTAAGTTTACTTAAATTACTGAGGTCTAACTGTGGGCAGTTGTGTCGTAGGTCGTAGTCAGGCTACTACTGCATTGTCTCTCTAATATTTTGACAAAAATACTCATATTTCTAGATCCGATACAATGAACAAAGAATAAGGGTTTAGGTCAGGATGGGTATGGTGAAGACGAGACATAGATAATT
Source organism: Hoplodrina ambigua (assembly GCA_949774945.1). NCBI lineage: Eukaryota > Metazoa > Arthropoda > Insecta > Lepidoptera > Noctuidae > Hoplodrina > Hoplodrina ambigua. Next base: position 7,570,591 of record OX458963.1, read on the forward strand.
ATGTTCTGAGAATATATCTATGTGACTGTGCAGCAATTAATGAATTCCTTGCGGCAATACATCAAAGACTTGGATGGAACGAGGTATAGTGAGACTTTCACTACAGCTGCACTTAGAGCTTAACGCGCGTGTTTTGTTTACCAATAAAACATAAAACGAACTGTTTTCTACCGAACAGTACCAACAGCGCGCTTCAAACAAAAGAGTATAATAATATTAATTATATTTTGATGCTGACATTTTTTAAATTCTGCTTTTGCCCAGCAGTGGGACAGTAGAGGCTAATTATAATAACATAATAATGATAATTTTTAAAATTATTAATTATATTTTATTAGCTTTTGATGCGACTTCGTCCGTGTAAATGTCGCAGACGCAGACGAAGTTGCGAATTGAAAAGTGGCCTTTTAGATTCCACGCCTACCTCTTTGTTTTTCATTACAATCGGTCCAGTAGTTTTACAGTAATGAGGTAACAAACAGCCAGACAGTAGTGTTGATGGATGATCCATGCTAATGTTTGTTCTAAGGGCAGTAAAACGAAAATAGATACTTTCCGTAGAACTGAACTTTGCTATTGTTTTTCTCAGTTTGTATTTGGATCATAGTACATGCCAAATTGAGTGTCCTATTTAGTAAACAAACAGGTCTTGGCTTCAGTCGGTCCGTCAATCCCTTCAACAATATTGTGAAGACTAGAAGCAAGAACTACATGAGATCTAGTTACTAGCTACTGCTCGTCAATCTTTAGCAAAATATGAGAAGCTAGCGTACCGCCCCGGCTTCGCACGGCTGCCAATTTCCGACTCAGTCAGTTTTCAACAAATTTTCTTTCATAAGAACCTTGCCCGGAAAATAACGAATACAACAAAAAAAGACTCAGCCAAATCGGTCTAGCCGTTCTCGAGTTTTGCGCTAACACATTTAGCGTTTTTTTTTTTTGGTATATAGACTAGCTTTTGTCCGCGTAAATGTCGCTTATCGCGAACGCAGACGAAGTCGCGGAATAAAAAGTAACCTATGTCCTTTCATAGGGTTCAAATTTACCTCGTACCAAATTTCATCAAAATCGGTTCAATAGTTTAGGCGTGAAAGAGTAACAGACATACAGAGAGACGTGTATAGTTACAATGGCATGTATATTATTAGTTAATGTAACTGTTGGTTTTATTTTTCTGTCCCACAATATCCCTTTATCTACAAAACCCTAAAAACTAGTGTTTCGAATGCCTACATGCCTATTCTCTGACATTTTAAATTTATTTATTTATTTATTAGGATCTCCAACTAAAGATATACAAATACACTACAAATCAGGATATAACAATAATAAACAAAAGGTATTAAATAAGTGTACAGCATGCACAATTAACAACTAACTTGCAAATATTGTTAATAAAATTTTGTAAGAAAAGAAACAGAAAATTTCAAATCAAAATATACATTGGAAAATGAAAATAGTAACAATAAAATGAATAAATTTTGACTAAGTAATGAGATTGGCTCAGTGCAACAAGTAAAACAAGTATAATTAATCATACAAAGCATCTTTCACAATCACATAACATACCAGAACAATTGAGTAAACTAGTAAGAATAAATAATCACAATTGTGTAACAACAGTAATGCGCTCAAGATCCAACGAAAAGATACGACTCGTAAAATGTACTGATCGTTGCAAAAAACAGGAACTCAAAGTATGTACGGCCCGTAATATAATAATAAATTAATGTACGCGAACTTGACACAGATCGGAGGCAATTTTTTAAAGTAACAATGTACTGAGGAAATTGTGAGAGGAACCGCCCGATCGTATTTTGTTTCTTTGACCTTAAAATTGACGGTGTTAAGTAATTTAAATAATGTAAACAAATGTTTATGTTATGTTATTATTTATCCGCTAGATGCCGCCCGTGAATTATCTTAGGTAAAACAATTCTTATATTATAAAGAGAGTGCTTGCTTGTTGTTTGAACGCTGTAATCTCCTGAACTACTGGTGCTATTCTAAATATTCTTTTCCTAATAGGAAGCTACGTTATCATTGAGAAGTATAGGTTACTTAGGTACCTACTTTTATTGTAAAAATCTCTCAATAACTCCGTTAAAACATTGACGCGGACGAAGTCAAGGGCAAAAGCTAGTATTCTAATTAATTAATAAGATCGTGAATTTTGCATTTATAAGAAGTACACAGCACTTACATAATTACATGTAAATACTAAGCGTTGTTCTGAATTTAAAAATCAGTTACATGTTAAAAGTTTTAAAAATTATAGTTATTTAATTGATTGTTATATTCTTAATTATGGTTGGTCTAGTGGTCGCAAAGCGCGACTGCTGAGCATGAGGTTTAGAGTTCGATATCCAGATCGGGCAAAGTATTATTGTCATCAGGAATGTCTCAGTAGCAGCCTCTCTGGATTTTTGCCCGATTGATGGCTATAGGCTCGCCCCCTTTTACATGGAACTTAAACATAATTTAACTGGCGAAATGTAGGTGTGCTAATGGATATACGTCTACCTAACCCTTTGGGGATTACACAGGCGTGATGTGATAATGATTTTTTAAAAGACGATTAACTCTTGTCTTTATTATTAGTCTCAGAATTACTTGTAAATTGATAATAAAACTTTTATTGTACTCGTAACATAATCCAGTTTACATATCAATGGTAAGCGAATATCCATTAATACGGTTTACTGTAACAAAAAAATGCAGAAAATAACTACTAAAGCCAGAATTTCCCACGGTAATAAAACACTCATTGTTAAGGAATACTATTCTCTGGTAAATTTTATACGTAGTCATCTGTTGACGGCTAGGTTATGCTGACAAACGCGATGTTACTAATATTACGAGTAGGTACGTAGGTGCAATTACTTGTAAAAAGATCTGCCTGCCTAGCTATTCAATTACCAGCTAATAGCTGGAATAGCGATAATTTTTTTCAAGTTCTTTTTCGTGATATTGGGGTTGGTCCCACAGTGAAAGTTATCCATAAAGATGAGTACAATAACTCCTTTTCAGGTTTCGGGTATATTTTTAATTACCCTGTATTTTATATCACATACTTATATAACATCACGCATCTAATCCCCGAAGGGTTAGGTAGAGGTGTGCCCATTAGTACACCTACATTGCCCCAGTTATATTTAAGTCCCATGTAATAGTGGGCGAGCCTATTGCCATCGACCGGGCACAAGTCCGACTCCGAGCCTGCTGAGAAATTCCTGATGGAAAAATCCAATAACAATTTTTCCGACCTGGGAATCGAACCCAAGATCTCAGGTCAGCAGTTGCGGTTTGCGACCACTAAACCAATGAGGCAGTCGTCCCATACTTGTATTCATAAAGCATAGTCTGAGTAAGTCGAAAACGGAAGGAATTCATCTACAAGTTTATTTGCAAGATTATTTTCAATTACTTTTACATTTCGAAATTAAGGAAAAGTATGTCCTGTAAAACCTGGGACTATAGTCGATGCAATTCACGAGAACGCGTCATGTAGCTCTTATCATTGTATTTCATTAAAATGGTAGGAATTGGAAAGATTTATTAAGTTATGCCAACAGCTTCTGTATACATCTGATCTTAAATATGTCCCTAACTACTACTTTTAATAGAGTAACGACCCAAAAACTATAATCTAACACACACATTATCAAAATGATAAGAAGAATACAAATAGGTACACGTTTGTTATGCTCAAACCATAGATACCTAGAACTGTGCCGTAGTGTTGCAACCAAGATTGTTTATTTATATAAAAACCCACAGGCGTTGTCATAGTTCATTTCTACTGGCAAGAAAGTGGAGTTCACGATCCATTTTAAAATAGAACCAATCAGACTACCTGGTTATAAATAATACACATATGTTTTTATCTATCTTACTACCAACAACATAACGAGCTTTGTTTAAATTCATTGGCTTAAAACAGTTCATACTTCTTTAGCACTATAGTTTAGTGTCCCATAAACACATAAAAAAAATACTATTTTTTGTTTTTCCGTGTCTCTCGTTCTACATTTTGCTTGTCATTTAAACTTATTTGTTGTTAACTATAATTATATAAAAACTGACTGGACCGGTCTGGACTGCCTCGTTGGTCTAGTGGTCGCAAGCGCGACTGCTGTGCATGAGGTCTTGGGTTCGATTCCCAGGTCGTGCAAAGTGTTATTGGGTTTTTCCATCAGGAATTTCTCAGTAGCAGCCTCGGAGTCTGGATTTGTGCCCGGTTGATGGCAATAGGCTCGCCCCCTATTACGTGGGACTAAAAACATAACTGGCGAAATGTGGGTGTACTAATGGGTACACCTCTGCCTAACCCTTCGGGGATTACAGACGTGACGTTATGTTTATGTAAACACATTAAAAAAAAATACTATTTTTTTGTTTATCCGTGTCTCTCGATCTACATTTTGCTTGTCATTTAAACTTATTTGTTGTTAACTATAATTATATAAATATACAATACCTAGGTCAACAAATCTGTTAGCCAGCAGCAGTCGGGGACGTGGATCATACGTCAAAGTGTATACCAGAAGAACCGTGGAGATTTTAATCGGTAAAAGTCCGACAAAACCTTCCGTTTTCCTCAAATGGAGGGTATACATTTACCCATGAAAAAAGAAAAGGAACAAAATCTCAACTTCCAAAATGGTGAAAATGCATGAAAATGACATTGGCGGCTAAATGAAGTTATGAAGAACAAAGAAACTAAAATGTCCTTCAAATCAAAACTGTGATACAATAAACTGGAAACCTGACAGACAGTAATGCCAAGAAGCATGCTGAATACAAAATTGGACAGAATAAGGAACATAACAATAATTCATTATTCAAAGAAAATGGAAAAATAAAACAAAGAGAAATGAAAATGTAACAACGAAATGTATAACTTCTTAACCCTTATTATTATTATATTTTTAGTGACAATTTACTTATATCTGTAAAAAATAAATAAAATAATAAATATATAAATTAATAATAAATAAATAAACCAATTCCAATGATTTTTAACAATTAAAAGGTTCGAAATCTCATCTCAGTGACAATAAATGTCAAAAATTATTGACAGATTGAGACTGAGATTAGATTGCGATCGTTCCTAAAAGTTAGTAGAATTGCTCTTTAGTTTAAAAGGTTCATCATGACGGACATACAGAAGCGAAGGGACATCATAAGCATTGCTATTGTGCTAACGAATAGTCAAACTGTAAATCACAACACTACACTTAGTAGTGATGACATTTGACAGTTATGCATTACATCACTTTAAATCTGTACTAGTAATATATTAGTTATTTTTGTTTGTTTGTTTAAACGCCCTGATCTCTGGAACTCTCAGCAGGATTGGAAAAAACTTCTTGTCACGCCACGAGATCGAAGTAGAAACCAAAGACGTAACTGAACGCGAAAGAAACCGTGACGTATTTTATTAACCCTCGACGCAAAAATGTCGGGCTGTTATAAGATTGACTTGTCTGTCTATGGCATCGTAGATCCCGAACGGATGAACCGAATTTGATCTTGATTTTTTCGTATGAAAGGTGAAGGAAAAATTAGTCGGGATGTTGAAAATCGGTCCAAGATGGCCGCCGTCACGGGCTTTTATTAAATTTTTAATTTAATGTAATTTTTACACCCGGTGTAAAAATACTTCTTATACTTAATGTTTTCTTATACTTCAATAACTGTATCAGGAAACAATTCAAATGCTGCTCAAAGAAGTTACAGTAAAAACCGTTGATAAAATGTTATTTTTATTGACAAAAGGTGATTTCTCTTTAAAATCTTATAAAATGGCGGATACCGTTCACTTATATTGTCGGAACCTCATATTAATTATTATGGTTCTTACTAAATTTAAAAATTTAATTTATTATTGTGTAGTTCAAAAGAATTTATTAATTAAGCACCAGGAAATGTAATTACATTTCTTAGTGCCAGTGTAATTAATATATTCTGTAAAAATAATAAAAAAATAATAAATTCTTTCTTTGACTCACTTTGTAAGAATTCTTACAAAGTAAGTGGTATGTAGGTCTGTTCTTTTTTCAAACTATTTATACAATATTATTATTAATTGTTGAAGTATTCGCATTTTGAAATATTTTCTGGAAATTCAGATTGAACATTGTAAGCATATTTTTTTAACGTTGCCCCACCCTAGGGAATTTTTCTGTAAACGCAAGTGGATGCGTTGAATATTAATTAAAGTATTTAATCGCCAATCTGCCTTGAGTAAGCATGATAATAAATCCTCGTGTCTTCTCTGTAAGAGAAGAGGCCTTTGCCCTGCAGTGGCAAAAAAAAACTCTTTTTGGATAAAAATACCGTTTAAACAATAGAAAATAAATGCCATTATGAATGCATGCAGGCCATACAAAATATTCGCTCTGTGCCGAAATCAAACCCGTCATATAAATCAAACTCAAGATTATTATTACTTACTAATAACACGCATTATCAACGCTTGGGTGATAATACTGCATTTTATTACTTGGGTAATATATTAAAATTGTTTCAAATATATTAATAATAACGTGTCATTGATATTTTAGAGTGTTTATGACGTAAAACAGATGAATAAAAGTTAATTTATTGGTAATTAAACAAACATAGCATAAGTAAGTGTATTTTTTTTATGACCTATCGTAGCAATGTTTATGTAAGTTCTTAATTAGTTGTAGATTGTATATAACTTTTATCTAAATAAGTAATTGAACGAATTGTCATTTTTTTACTAAATATGTCTTATAACACGTTATACGTATGTTTTTCTACTGAAAAAAGGTCAATAAAAAAAAATACATGAGGAAAATAAAATTGCACTGAACGTCGAAACTCGAGTACACTGTACGTATGTACATACACACGTGACAGTTCACATTTGTCAAACAATCCCGAAACACTTTATCAGCATTAAATTGTAACGTCAAGTTATTCTTGTGCGGCGCGTGTTTATCTAAAAAGTGTTGCAATGCTACAAAATGCCGTTTTGGTTAATTACACATTCGGTCCGGACGACATGCAGCGAATAATACTTCGGTACTAAAATAAAATTAACTTTAAATGAACGCATATACGGAAACAAACATTTTGATGCAGTTTTGGTTGGTTGACTTGATATAAATGAGTGTATTTTAGTTAAAAATGCAGTTGATTCTGACCTGTAGCGTTGTGGCGTGGAGATGCGCGTGCGCTGCAGGGCGGGCGGCCGACGACTGGGCGGGCGGCGTCTGGTGACTCGCTGCCCCGACACGGACCGATTCACACCGCACGGGATGGTGACGATACGATTACGATATTTATTATATATCCCTCTGTCTACCTCAATATTCTCATGCAAGTCTTGTAAAGACTAAATAATATATTTGACAAGAAAATAAGAAAATAAATAAAGGTCATACTGCATATAAATTATAAAAAAAAAATCCATATGAAAATCGTAGAGTGTAAATTTTTCAATGTTCTTAAAACCTAGGATATCAGGAAAGTTTTTATATACCTTTTTTCAATACAAGTTTTAGGTTCTCGATTTGCTAACAACACAGTGGGTTTCAGCAATCAGCAATATTTTGTTTAGGCTGATGCTTCTTCTAATTTGGAGACACTCATGCGCTTGTAAATTGAACAGCATTCACGAGTAACAGTACTTAAATACACATCAGGTTGTTGATTGTAGAATACTTGGACCACAGCACTAGCTAGTCCTAAAGTTTATTATACAGGGTAATTGAAATATATACCCGAAACCTTAAAAGGGGTTATTGTACTCATCATTATGAACAACTTTTATTATGGGACCAAACCTGAAATCATTAAAAAATCAGCTGTTCCCTACAAAAATGCTACATAACAAGATGGTAATGTATGGATAAGATGTTTTTTTTTTTCATGATTTCAGGGTTGGTCCCATCGTAAAAATTGTTCATAATGATGAGTACCTACAATGACCCCTTTTAAGGTTTCGGGTATATTTTCAATTACCATGTATAAACTAGTAATTTATTTTTTACGATTGGTAATCTCTGGCAGTACTGATTTGATTCTAAAAAAAAATCTTTCACTGATAGAAGGCTACACTTTTGCTGAGTGCCGTAGGTTATGTTTTATGGCAAACAAGGCTTGAAGTGACTGCCTTGTTGGTCTAGTGGTCGCAAAGCGTGACAACTGAGCATGAGGTCTTCGGTTCGATTGCCAGGTCGGGCAAAGTGTTATTAGGTTTTCCATCAGGAATTTCTCAGTAGTATCGTAGTAGTCACGATTTTGGCAATAGGCTCGCCCCCTTTTACATGTAACCCACCCTCGGTCTCCAAGAAATTGAGAAGGGCGCTTTATCATACAAAAATACAATCCGACGTTTCTGGTGGATTTTCCAAAAGTTTCCTTTATTCAAACCTTGTCCTGACAATTCTAAACACGACAAAAAATATCGGTCGAGCGAATATCGAGTGATGATCTTTCATAATATGATATATGCGGCAATTAATTTTTATTCATATTTTTATGTAGATATGTAATTAAAGGAATGCTCTAAATATGACGCACTATTTTTAAACAATCGGCATTTGTATTTTGTAGATCGAACCTGGTACCGTAATCATGTGTGAGTGGTTACAATTATTAGTGGTTTGGTTTTCTAATTTTTAATTTTAGCTAAACCCAATGTTGCTGTGTCCTAACAAGGTCCATAGCTGTACCTTAGCTTTAAACCTTAAGTAACGTCTATCATACACATTGGTGTGCAAATAAATGAATATGAATATGTTATTATTTATTATTATTATTATAAAAATTAATATAAACTACTCTGATGATTACGACCAACACAATTATTATAAGATAAAATTATTATAACCAATATTCCTTGGACTTAGTTAAAACTGACTAGTTGCTCTGTGCGACTTAGTACCAGTGGATTATTTCACCCGTGTTAAGATACTCGTACGTCTTTCGTTACTGCTTCACTTCCGTGAGTCGCAGCTTGATGTTATATCGCTCACGAATCTAGCTTTTGAATACAAAGATTTTTTTCCAATCGGACTGGTTTAGAGAGATAAGCGTTATTAAACAAACACACATACAAAAAACTATAGGCCATACTAGCTATGGCTCACAATCAAATTGTGGAAATTTATAAAATAAAACGTGAAGAGAAAACTTTGTGTCCCTTTTTTTAACAGTATTTCGCGCATCGAGGCGTTTGAGAAGAATTTCAAAAAGCAGAAACAAAAATCAATACTCGAATTATGTTTACAGAAGGACTACAAGTTCTTAAAAAATGCGGTAGTATTTTAGCTACTTACAGTAACTGCGATAGTCACATAAAATCGAATATATCTAAATGAATAAAGCTATACTTAATTATAAGTACCTACAAAGTCATAGAAATGCACTATAAGAGTAATTAACGTGGTCAAACATTCCGTTACCTTGATTTGCCTTATCCAGTAATTAATGTCTACTTTCCAATCAGTGAAAATGTAAATTACGGCAAGTAAGCTTTCTACTTTGATAAGTAAATGTTTAACCCGTTGGTGTTTGTGGCATCTTCGGTAACATTCTGTAGGATCTTGGGTTAAATTTCTCAAGACTGGTGGAAATTACTTCGTAATGAAAACTTTAACCATAGACTCAGTAAATGATTTTTGACTATCTATTAAAAAAAACATTTGGATGTATCGTGTGATGTATGGAGCAGCTGATTTGTCCCATGAGGCTGAGCATGAGGTCTTGGGTTCGATTCCCAGGCCAGGCAAAGTGTTATTAGTTTTTTTACTAGGAATTTCTCAGTAGTAGTCTCGAAGTCTTCTCTTTCTTTTCTATACAGTTTGACTGTGACCACGCTTCAGCTGTCTTAAATCATTTAGCTTGCTGTTCATACAAAAGGTACCTACTTTATTTACTAACGTACAAAACAAAAATTACAATCTCTAAAACATTCATATTGAAATAAAGTGTTACCACTAATGAGCTTTTGTACCTAGAACTAGTTGGCAGAGGTAATGTCAGGAATTGGGAAAAGCCGGGAATCTCTTTGAAGTCGTTTGCTTATGTAATATGTTGCTGCTGCCAGAGTGCCAAGCTAAATATTTAGACACCATCATCATCTTGAAGCAGTAGGCGTCGAATAATCTAGTGATTTCCATTGTGGCTTGATCTACATTTTTCCGTCGTATATTTGTGATCCAATTTGCCGAAATAAAAACCCAGGTTACTTTTGAAGTTTTATTGCTTTTTTTGTTTCTTTAACATAAATAGCATTTATTTTTAATTAATAAAAGTTACAGTTACAAACGTACAATATGCATTGCACAATTAATAAATAATAATATAAAATAATTCTTTTATTTTAAACTACTGCACCTAATTTACGGTACATAACGACATTGTATTCTATAGCGCCGGTGACCTTATATTAGAAAAATATTGAAAAAAAAAGCTTAAAGTTTTTGGTTCCTTTATTTGGTTGAATTAGCGTTACATTAAAAACGTCCGTTGGGACGAGCGGTCGGCGTTTGGCCGGAGTAGTGCGGAGACACGGCAACGTTAGGGCGAGCCGTAGCGCCGAGCGCCCGTCCCGACTCGCCGCCAGTGGAGTAGAGCGTGCCAGCGAGCAGGGGCCACACCGCGCCCGCTGGCACCATCTACCACTTTTACATCACTTAACGAACGACTAGGCTTATTATACCCGACCGGAATTGCGCCCCGATATCGACTGATGGAGAGAAATGCTGGTGTGATGGGGCTTTGGTTGGGGCGCTCACATACGCTCTGAGCTGATGGCACGGGACTCCTGCACCAGGTAGACCTGGGAGCCGGGCACGGTGGAGGTGGTGACGAAGGTGCGGTGCTTGGCGCGGATCAGGGACAGATTGCTCTCGGCGCAGTCAGCACGGTCCTCGGCGGCTTCCAGCTCGCGTTGGAATCGTCGTACCCGTGTCACGCTCTGCTGGGACATACCCTCCTGTTGGCAGAAGTAAGATTTAGTTTCTATCGTGTGCTGAATATTATTGAAAGACATGTTTACTATAAATAGAGTCATACAATATTCGTGCAAACGTATCTACGTATGACACCATACGTGGAGCGGTTATTACTCAGTCTCTCATCAATAAATATTACCTAATATTATGGAAAGTATCGTACCTGTTCCGTCAGTTGCCTCTTGTAGATGTTGACCTTCTGGCTGGTCTTTTCAAGCGAGTCCTGGAGAAGGACGATGTTCTTCTGGTCTTCCTCGCATTGAATCATGACTTCCTTGAGCTGACGCTCCTTCTTACGGAGGATCTTGATGGTCTCAGCGTGCCTCCTCTTCTCCTCGTCCATTTCCAGTTCCATGTCCTTGATGCGGGCCTCAAGTTTGCTGATGATGCGCCTGCCTCCAACGATGGCGTTGGCCTCAACCTCTTCAAGACGGACAGAGATGTTCTAGAATGGTAAAAAATGGAGTCAGTTTCATGGGGGTTGAAAAAGTATTGAGTTTTATTTCTTTAAAGTTTGGATACAGTTAAATGAGGTAAAGTATTGATATTTGAGATCTGCTTATACCTTTTTTGATTAGTATTTCTTTATCACACTTATAAAACTATTTTACAGGTGATTTAATAATTTCAAAAGACATAAATGGTTCCACCCCTTTACCATATTTATAATATTATTGCCAATATTTGTTACCCACCTTGACTTCGATCTCGAGTGACTTCTTGACAGCTTCGATCTTGACGATCCTTTCCTGCTCTTCGTGCAAGTGCTCCACGGTGTGTTTCAGTTCAGTCTGGAATATAGAGTATAAAAATTAATTATTCATTAAAAAAATGTAAGCTAGTTAAGAGTAACTACTAATCTAAATGTCGATACAGATCATGTATTTCTCGAGAAAGCAAAAGATAGAAACTTGTAGAGTTACGAATTCATAGGGCTATTAGTAATCTATCAAAACACACCTGGACGCGCTGGTATCTCTCGTCAGCAATGCGCAGCTCCTTGGTGATCTCGTCATAGTCAGCGGCGACGGCTGCGAGCTCCTGCTCGATCTTAGCCTTGCTGCTGGACAGGTTGACGTTGATGACGGTCAGCTCATTGATGCGGGTGACCGCCTCCTCATACGACTGCTCGACGGTGCGCTTGGCGCGAAGGGCCTGGATGAATCACGCATTTTCATTAGAAATTGATGACCGCTTTAGAACATGGAAGGATTGTGCCAATGGATGAATCAATTTTGGGATCTGGTCATTAAAATGGCAACAGTACAAAGTAACTGTGGCTGATATTACTCACTTTACGTTTTGATTACTTTTGAATATTGCAAAACAAAACACAGCAGCAAGTAATAAAAAGCTCAGCAAACTGCAACTTGCGTCTTGTTTTGATTGCCGAAATAATTATGTATCGTACAGTGACGTCATGCTACAGAGACTTAAATATTTTCTTTAGAACATAGTGTGCTTCACTTTGTTTGACTTATGAAATATCTTGCACTGACCTGCTCGTAGTTGCCACGGATCTCCTCGACCTCGCCGGTGAGGGACTGTATCCTGCGCTGGGCGACGCCATACTGGTCGAGCGTCACCTGGAGCTGCCTCTGGACCTCATCGTAGTGAGTCTGGATCTCGGTGAGCTAAAGCGTGAAGATTTATGTGTCATGAGTAGTGTGATTGAAATAAATGTAAAAATTGGCTTAGGCGGTAGCTTCTGACTTGTTAACACGAGATTTAATCTTAAAACTTGCAAAAACTTGCAAAGATTGTGCCACTTATGGAAATTCCTGATGCTTTCAACCTTTGACTTTTTTTCCTAATAGGCTTGTGTTGGATGTTACTAAAATATTAAAGAAAAATGTACCTGCAGAGACTGCTTCTTGACGACCTTCTGGAGATCGATGTTGGTCTTGTTGGCGACATCAAGAGAGAGCTCAAGCTCGGTGATCTGGATCTGCAGCTTCTTCTTGATGCGGGTGACCTCAGACTTCAGCTTAGTCTCGGCCTCAACCACGCGAGCATTCAACTGCTCGATCTCGATGCTGGTCTGCTTGCTGTTGATAATGCGAAACAAAAAATAAATTCTTAATTCATTTTTCACCTAGTATTACAACTTATATCTACTAGTTATTAAAAGCCACATCACCTCGAGTCGATTATTAAGCATGAACTGAGTTCGTCGAATTGTTTAATCGTTTTTTTGAGTTCGTTCAAAGGTTGCAAATATGATTCATCTACTCGGACCTCGACTGGCATTTCTCTAACCCTTACGACACACGTTGATGGCGATGTTTCTCGTATAGCTCTATGTATAGTTTCAGTCATCTTTTCTGATATGTGATTTGCCGCTGCACCCGAGATACTCGATGCGGCCACTGCCTTTGATAACACGTTCTCAGTTATTTGGGACAAATTTTTATCAATCACGCTCCTTTTTCCGCGATACTCAATTCTTGTTGGCCTATCTTCAGCAATAATTCTTCTACTCTGATAGGTCGTTCTAGTTGGTCTATCTTCGGCAACATTTCTTCTACTCTCTTCTAATAGAGTTTGAGCGATTGCTTTAGCCGATTTACCTCTGTACATTTTGGCTTTTCCTCTTAGTTCGGCACCTACATTAACTTCTTTTTCATATAAGTCCAGTTCCTTATTTATTTCGTTAATTCTCTTCTTTTGCCTCTCAATCTTATACTTTTCCCTTTCTTCTTTCTTCTTTTTTGTTTTTGAAGTCAAACTTTCGGTTTCTATGTGTTTTACTACATTTGCTGCATCGGCAGTAGCGATCACTGAAAAGGGTGATCGTTTTGCAATACTGAAAGTGTTGAGATCTCGCTTAGCTTGATCTGCAGCCTCATGCGAAAGTCTCATCACTTCGTTTTCAGAGTAGGTGTGTATTGGTTTATCAAACCTGTATTTATCTAACCCTCGTTCGTTGTTCCACGGCAAGTGTGGGGGCTTGGCTGGAATACCCTCGTCCTTAGCACTGATGTAGTCGATCATCGGTTGATAGAAATTAATACCGTAGCCATAATTATCTTCATATATTGCGGTAGGTGGTCTGTTCCACTTATTATAGTTAGGCACTTTAACCGGCGGCATGATGAGAGATATACGAGTTGCGTCGATTCGCTACGATTGAGACGCGGTCACCCCGATGTGCACCGTCCGGGGCCGAGGTTGCGCAATTGGGGGCGCGAGAAAATGGACATCGTCTTTTGTACATTTTCAGTAGTACTTATTGCCAAAGCTCGTATGTGATCACCGGTAATAAGCACCAATCAGATGCGCGGTTATATATAAATGAAATTCGTGCCAATTATTCGAAATATATTTACTTAATGCATGTGCATTTGGTTCGATTCACCGATGTCGGAAGTGCATTGTATATTTAGATTCCATTAGTTTTGGATGGTTTAAATCGTAAATTGGTATAATGAACGTTTGGTAGGACATAATTTCTATAAATTGTTAATTTCAGGAGCACTTCATCAAACTTCAGTTGGCGTTGATCCATGATAAAATTGTGTCATGGTTGTGATTTGTTGATTGCGTGTTTCGATGACACTAATCAGTCAGCGCGGGGAAGTGGAGGGGCGTAATCGTTGAAAGATGTAGTAAGCGTATAGTTCCGAGTTGGCGATCGTCGAGTGAGGTGTGTGATGATAGTTCAGTCATACGTGAACATTATCGGTGTAAACATTACGTACAACGAATTATAGGTAAGTGTATTGTAACATATGTAACGATTAAAAGCAGAATCCTGTTCAATATTAATGATAAACCACAAAAAAATGATTTACTCAACCACTTTGCATTCATTCACCTTTGAGATTATACAAAGAACTTTCATGGCCTATCATAGCTTTAGCAATATTTTCTAATGTCTGCAGATCTACTATAAAGTATGAAGACTTACCGGATGGATTCGATTTCTTCTTCCTTCTCCTGGATGCGGCGTTCGGCCTCGTGACGGAACTGGCCCAGTTCAGAGGCCAGTCTCATCGCACGCTGCTCCTCAGCTTTGCGGCCCTGGTATATAAAACACACCATGGTTAAGCGGAAATGTAGTAGATATACACTTATGGATCACAGTCGACCACATTAAAGTCCAATGACACTGTCATTCATCATAAGTAATCCAGGAAGATGGTAATTACGTTCTGGATAACTGATTTACGTTTTTGGCGTAGTTGCCAGAAGTTTAAGAATAACATACACCTGCTCATCTTTAGGGTCTCAGCACACGTCAAACTTTTGTAGTATCGATTAGCGGATCGTTTCAGTTATTATTTTAATAGTTTCGTAAGATCGACTTTTTGTGGGAGATTATATAATATATGTATATCACATAAATATAGATATATCATATATCATATAATACGAATGTCAATAATTGGCATTCGTATTATATGTTCCATTCTTTCCGGCAAAAAAATCGGTCACCGATTGTCTGTCGTGGGCGAGCAGCCTTATTCGGATTCAAAATAGTCACTGCTGGTCAAGGTATTTGTACGATTAGATCCTGGGACTACTTTTCGTGTTCAATATCTTTAAGTAATATTTCGTTTGTGTAGAAAAAATACACGAATATATCTTTGTGTATGCGAGTTATTATGTAAGCGATTTTATTTAAAATATGCACAATAACAGCATTGCGAATTGACTCTGTTTTAAAAAATCCCTGTCTCAAGCGGTCATCAACACCTCGTAAAAGTTGTCAGTTTCAGTATAAATTTATATAATTAAATCGGGTAAATAGACTATTGTCCTCGCTGCTAAATATACGGATCTATTTTTAGTTGTTACGGAACCCTGGCATGTCTGTTGGTATCGTATTTAATAGCTGATTGGTTGCCAAAGCGTTGCTAACAATCTGTACAAGAATGACCTATTAATTGCTGTCGTCAAAGAGACGTTCAGTTGCTTGGTTATACGATTATTTTTATTTAAGTTTGGTTCACAAGATGTAGCTATACGTCGAAAGACATTGTGGTCTTGTTTCTGTTTTTCAAATCGTTCTACAAATCTACAAAATATATGAAGATTTCGTATACAATTAACGTTTCTAAAATGTAGTTTTGTGTGTCCAACTACGTCGGCTTAGTACTGAGGATCGATACTCGTACATATTATACGAAACTTCATAGTAATTTATAATCATATATAATCGAATTATAATTATTTCCATGTTCACCATTGAAAGATTCTCCTGTTCATTGGTCAATATGGTCATATTCGCATTTGCGTGACATTAGTAAAATATAACCCCTGCACAAGAGCCACTGACCAAAAGTTGAAGTTGACATTTCAATAATAATGGTTATAAGATACTTACGGCCTCAGCCTCCTTGTAGGCAGCGGTGAGTTCCTCTCGCTCGTTCTCAAGACGGCGCAGCTCGATCTCGAGCTCGTGAAGACGGCGGGTCAACTCCGTGAGATTGGCGCGTGCGTCGTGCAGGTCATCTATTGAGAAATACACTCATTAGCTTCAGAGACTATGATTAAGCGGAGAAAACAAAGGTTCTTATTTTCGGATTCAATTTTGAAGTACTCAACTACAAGTAGTTAGCACTTCATCTACAAAATAATAAGACGAAAAATACCTAAACAAGATGACTTTTTAAAATAGGCCAAAAAATACCCACTAGGTTTATTGCCACGACAAGAGCAGAAGAATAAGTTTTAAATTAGGTACTAAGACCTCCAAAAAGACAAACAGAACACGTTTAAGTTATTACGCAGCTTTTTATGAACATAACTTTATCTCTCGCAGACAAAACAATTATAGGCACTGCAAGAAATTGGCTATAGAAATGATTTGGTAAAATTAATGACAGTAAAAAAGTACACTCACCACCCAGTTTCTTGTTCTCGCGGCCAAGGGCATCCTTCTGCTCGCGGGTCTTGTCGAGTTCATGGGAGATGCGCTGAATTTCAGTAACCTTGACGCGGAGGTCACGCTGGGTCTGTTCGTACAACTGTACGGTCTCTTCCAGACGCGACTTGATCTCGATGTTGACACGCTCCAACTGTTCAGTCCTCTTCTGAAGCTCCCGAGCTGTTCCATTGGCCTTCTCCAAGTCGATGATGAGCACCTCAACCTAAGTGATTTGTTGGATTAGTAAGTTAGAATTGATAAATGTGAGTTCTAAAAGTTTGACGTATTATGTTGCTGATACTATTTGCTACAAATCAATACTAGGTCAATACTAGTTCTTCTTTTGAGAAATTATAAATACATACCTCGCTCTGCAGACGAGACTTCTGCTTCTCAACGCTGCTGATCTTAGCAATGAGGGTCTCGATCTGTTCCTCCTGTTCCTGGATACGGATGGAGTACTTGCGGCGGATCTCCTCAATTTCTTCAGCCCTGGCAGCAGCCTCGGCCTCGAACTTGGACCTCCAGTGGCTGACTTCGCCGTTGGACTTGACCAGCTGACGTTCCAGGTCCAAACGGGCCTCGGATTCCTCCTCAAGCTGGACGCGGACGGACTCCAAGTCGATTTCAACCTGTAGGTGTGAGAGAACGTTTTTGGTATAACATTGGTAAATCAACAGATTATTTTTGTGAAACCTGATATCATTCCTACAAACTTGTATAATTCTTGGAGTTCATTATGTATAAGGAAGCAGAAAATTTCGTGGGCATAGCAAATTTATATAGGTATAATAAATCTTACCTGGTGAAGGCTAGCCTCAAGCATAGAGCGCCTCCTCTCCTCATCCTCGAGCCTGCGGCGAGAGTCCTCGAGCTGGCTGGCCAACTGGCTCCTAAGGTACACCACGTTCTCAATGTTCACCTGGAAAGTAAAACCAGTTCTCTTATTATAGATATGTTCTTTTTACAGTGAAAGATTTTAAAGGGTTGTTTCTGTGTATTGGAGCAAGTTTTATAAGATTTTTTCGTTACGATACGGGAATAGAGTGAGCAGAATTTTAAATTTTATTTATATTATGTTATATCTATCTTATGGGTGAAGTATCGATTTACCTTAAGGTCCTGAACTTCCTTGATGAGCTCTACATTCTCCTGGGACAGGCGCTGCTTGTGGGAGGTGATGTCCACAATGGTGCGGTTCAACTCCTCGATCTTGATGTGAAGCTCGCTGATGTTGATCTCGAGCCTCTCGCATGTCTTGGAGATGGTGATCTTCTCCTTGGTCACATTTTCCACTTGGGCCAACAACTCGTAAACTTCAGCTTGGAATTTGGACTTTTCCTTCTCAGACCTGGTGACAAAGAAATATATGTTGCAATCACGGGAAACGACAATATTTTTAGTATGATGTAGGTGGACGTTTTGTAGGTGATGTATTAGTGTAGAGTGTATAGACGCACAGCAATTATCGCAATTGGTTTCGCATAGCATTATCTTAATTCTAAACATGAAAACACACGTTAGTTAGTACAACGATGACTAGATGTATTTAGAGGATAGTCAGTGTGTCCTCACCTGGCTCTGCTTTTGGTAAGCTGGTCGATTTGTTCCTGGAAGTCAACCACGATCTCCTGGTGTTTCCTCTTGAGCAGGTGGGCGGTCTCCTCGGACTCAAGATGGACATCTTCCAGTAGCTTGCGGAGCTTGGTAAGTTCGGTGTCGCGTTTTCTGTTGATCTCGAACTGAAAAATGTATGGCACCATTTCAAAATACGACCCCAAATATGGTATCTTTGGGGTGGACATTTGAAATATTATGTATGTTCTATAAACCAACCATCATATTCGATGGGCTAATTAAATAATAATAATGAAGCTTTTATCTTTTTGAATTAGTGAAATTAAATGTTTTATTTTGCAGAAAACTGCCGATATTTCGATAACACTTGATACAAATATATTCTTCTGATTAAAAACATTTACCTTCACTTTCAGTAATAGTCGGCACAAAAAAAAATACGTATAAGTAATGATTTATATTGTTTTCAAAAGTAACAATTCTCTTACGTGAATATAAAATGATATATTTTTTATGCTTCATTTGTTTCACTTTTTTCCTGAAATAGGTACAGTTAATTTACATAAACAATTTCGCCAAGCAATAGTTCGCAATGGTAGCTTAATAAATAATTTCGCAAAGCTTTTTATTTGTTATATTTTGGCGAACACATTTTATTTTCTGTAGACTTTTGTTTAATTTTTTTTTAAGTATTCAATTTTATCATTTTTCCCGAAAGTGGGTTTTTTGTTTAAAACGGGCGGTTTCCTGTTGTATCTTTTGTGTTTTGGAGTTTTTTTTTCTTCATTGCACTTTTCTTCTCTTATGTCGGTGCTCCTAAGTCGATGTTATTCATATCTCATGTTTGATTTTCTGGTCATTAATTTCCATTCCAATTAATTGTACTGGTTACCCTTCTTGTACAACATTTTCTATAGTGTTTCCTTTTAAAATTTCGCTGAGTTTACTATTCATCCTTGAAGTCCTTACCGTTACTTTGATTGTTATTATTATAATTGCTGCTTTTGTCAAAATTAGTAAATAGGTGTTTGGAATATCTACCTGACTCTCGGCCCCGCCTTCAGCTTCCTCCAGCCTCTCAGAAAGTTGGATAACTTGCACGCTCAAATCTGCCTTCTCCCTCTCGATCTGGAAGTTATCAAAAGCTGTAGATACTAAGTTGGAAGTTTAAAGTTAATTATATTTATATGATTTTTAGTTGAAGTTGCAAGTGATTGATTAAATATGATTGATTATATATATTATATATATATAATTATATATATATTATTATATATATGATTGATTGTTAAACTTGATATAAGTAACGATATTTTTTTGAAAAAAAGTTATTTTATAGCAATCGAGTTATGTCAGTTTTGGTTATGTTTACATGTTTACTACTGTCATAACTCTAATTAACATAGCTGTGGTGAAGTTAATAGAAGTAACTACAAGATATTGTGCGTCATCCTCAATCATAAGTGTTGACTTTCCTAAACATGTACCTTTTTACATAAAATATATTTCTTTCAACCATTATGCAATAATAGGTTTCTGGGTAACTCGTCCTTCGCATATTTCAGCATTGTACCCATCTAAAATAAGAAACGGTTTATGTCTCACGGCAGCTCTGACTAACTCGGATATTTTCGCTACTCATACCGCGATCTATTATTATATTTCAATATTGTGGCATTCTCAACGGGAACGAGCATCATTTGGCCCAGTTTCAAAAGTGAGACCGGAGAGCGAGAAGTTGAGATTTCAGAGAATGCTTTCGCTACAGAGCTAAATATATCGCAGAGTGAGCGAGCGCCGGCAAGCGCGAGTCGGCGACTCAGCCGCTTGCAGTACGCATGCGCGCGCTCGCCATTCTACGAGCACGCAACCGCGTAACCAAAATAGAATGCGCGAAGCTTGATCAGATGTCCGTCCTGAACAATCTCTCGCATATTGTGAATGACGTCCACAGTTATCTATGATATTGAACTTTATCAAACGGATATGAACCTATGAGGAACCACAATATCTAAGGTCACTTCAATCCTTTTACACATTTTTTTTTCCCACAAATATTTTCACTGAACGAAATATTTTTCCGAGTAATTCATAGCCCAAATATTAACAGTTATTAATGATTAACTTTCACAAATGAGTTAATAAGCGAAGACAAAAAAAAAAACTTAGATTTGATATGTTAGGACATAAGAATTTATCTTCATTCAATTTATAAGCATCATAATTAGGTATCAATGTTGAATTTATTACTAAAATGGGGGTAAAATTATGCACTGATGGGGTTGTAAATGCAATCAAAGGCATAGGGCGGGCGGTATTAATAGAGGTGTTGCGGAAGGCGCGCGCCCCGCCTACACCTGAGCGGCGCGCGCGCCCTGTATGGCCGGCGCACACGCCGTATCACATTTCGCATGCTCGATCAGCTTACCCTCTGACGCAGCTCCCTTTCGGATTCCAGATCATCATGGAGGAGACGGATTTTGTCCTGAAAAATACAACATATTCTATCATGTGTCCGCAAACACTTCACAAGCACTGCACTGTGTCGTCGGGGCCGGTACCTCCAGCCTGGAGAGAGCACTCAGGTCGGCGCTGTACTCGATGTTGACGTCGGTGGTGCCACCGCCGCTGCTGCGGTAGGTGTACTTGGAAGTCTTCGCCACGGCGGACATTGTCGCTGGTTCGTCTCTCGATCGGCAGTCGGCGCTACGTTACCGGTCGGGCACCGTTCGACTAGTGAGAGCGGGTGCGGGCGGCGCGCGCGCACCACGGCGGCCCCGCGAGCCCCGCGCCCCCGCACGCCCCCTGCCGCGGCCCGCGCGCTCCAGGGCGGCCGGCCGGCTGGAGCTCGCGGATCGTGTTACCACCCCCGCGCACCCCCCTCTCAGCCTTTTATAGACACGCCCGTCTTAACGCCGTCGCGGTTCTCTTTTATTTGTTTTGCCCAAAAATTTGGCGAAACCCTTCATGTCCTAAATTCTGTTATCATGCAGCAGTGCAGGCGACGCAGCGCGGCTGTGTCGGCGCACACAGAGTTGTTGTAAACAGTGGAGTCGTGGGCGGAGAAGCCGGGTCCAGGCGTTTCCTGGTGGATTCCTGTCGGTCCCTGGCAGGCGCCCGCGCCCCGTTAAATGCCACCAATCGGCTGAACTTAACAATGAACTTCTTGTACTCTTTAAATTAACCCCTAACAATCGACGACTCTGCTCTCTGTTTACAAACATTAATTAAATCTAATTTTATCGGTTGATCTTGAGAGTAAGACATGAATTTGAATATTAAAACAATTTTAAAGGAATTATATATTGATGGTTCTATATATTGACCTTTCATTTTTATCTTTATTTTCACAAGTTTCCTTAGAAATTGATGCGGTGTAGTTTTATATGTTTGTTTATGTTAGATAAACAGATGCACATGAGGCTACAGGACCGCTGCATCTCGCTTACGGACACTCGTAGCACTTCGTAGCGGTTGGCGTAGACCTTATATAGCAACTGTATCCAACGAATCATTGTTAAATGTAGTGAATATTTGGATACCTGTTATAACAATGAAACCTAATATAGATTTTTGCGACTTGAAATCACCTTCAATAAATATTAATATCGTAAAAACTAGAATTTACAAAGACTTAATCTAAAGCACTATTTTAAGACATAATATTATAGACACATTCATAGAAATAAACTGTTTTTTAAGTAAAGCAAAAAGTCTTTACAAAAATCTTGTCAACCAGAATATGCTATGATGGGAATATTTAAAAGTTTAAGTAACATTCCAAGTGCCAATTATAGGAAGTAGCGAATGGTTTGGCTTCATAAAAATGAGAGGTACAAGCTGCATTTACCATGGTAATTTCGGTGACCTTTCATGACACATCTACAACCTCTTCAGTCACTTTATCATCTCTACTATATCGTTTGGGCAGTAAGGTCTTACGACCCCACGCGCCCTAATGTCAGTTTCTAAACCGCCTCAAGAGCCTCTGACATGATTTGAGTGGAACAGTAAGTCCAGGTTTCCTAACGATGTTTACCTTCACCGATGCCAGTGATGTCCAAGATAAACTTTAGAAAGTACATATGAACTGAATAAGTCACATTGGTACTTGCCCGGATTTGAATTCACAACCTCATGCATACGAAGCTAGCGCCTAAACTACTGGGCCATCACGATGATTAAACTATAAAAGACTATGATGCATAGAATGACACATTGTCGATAAATTCTGAGACTGAAAGCTAATCTAGTCTAAGTCATAGACGACGATATTGCTCAGCAATTGAGTTTTCTACGTCAGATGGAAGTTTCATGAACAATTTTGTTGCCCCGCCTACATACGGCTGAAATACCAAATAAATAGTTACTCATGTAACATTGCGAGGTGACTTTCTGGTCCATAAAGTCACTTAATAAAGTCAAAGATGTAGGATAAAAAGTCAAAGAGTTTTTTTTAATGTCACTGAACAAATATCTATATCTACATACATACATAAACTCACGCCTTTTTACCCATGGGGTTAGGCAGAAACTACGGAACGTCACCTGCTATGGTAAGATAATAAAGCTGAAGAGATTTTGTTTGTGGTCGCAAAGCGCGACTGTTGAGCATGAGGTCTTGGATTCCATTCCCAGGTCACGCGAAGTGATATTGGGTTTTTCCATCAGCAATTTCTCAGTAGCTGCCTTAGAGTCTGGATTTGTGCCCGGTTGATGGCAGTAGGCTCGCCCCCTAATACATGGGACTTAAACATAACTGGCGAAATGTGAGTGTTCTAATGGGTACACCTCTGCGTAACCCTTCGGGGATTACAGGCGTGATGTTATGTTCCTATTGGGATTTGTAAATATCTTTCTGTATGTGATAGCTATATTCTTGAAGAATATGTATAGACTTTATAACATCACGCTACGACCTACGGGGGCAGAGCAGTAACCAAAGACGTAACTTAACATGATCAAAAAACCACACGAGCAAAGTCGCGGACAGAAGCTAGTAGTACATATTATTAGGTATTAAACTGATTTAATTTAGGATAAAACGACAAAAACGAAAACAAGATACATCGTAGAGGACGTTATGGTTATAAAACAACTGAATGACAAGTACAATCCTTCTCAAAATATTCATTTGTTCAAACATATTACAATATCGACTGCTGTAAGGGTTATAATAATGTTTTGTTTTATATTATCTCCTTGATACTTCTTCTTTCCAGTCGATAGTTTAGTAAAATCCTTTTTTTTTTACGTGTTATATGGTTTCAGTATGCCACGTCTATCGCGGCCACAGTGCAGGTGTAAGAACTCCTTGGGCACAGCATCAAGCGGGCCATCGTCTAGTCAGGACCACTCTTCTTTGTGATCAGTATCGATAGTAATATGCAGCAATAATAACAGCAACATGAAAATTCAAGTCAGTCTGCTTGTACACTGCATAATATTGTCAACTACCGTCTTTTCAGCACCGTTAACTTGAGCCTTGTGGACTGCCTCGTTGGTCTAGTGGTCGCAAGCGCGACTGCTGTGCATGAGGTCTTGGGTTCGATTCCCAGGTCGGGCAAAGTGTTATTGGGTTTTTCCATCAGGAATTTCTCAGTAGCAGCTTCGGAGTCTGGATTTGTGCCCGGTTGATGACATTAGGCTCGCCCCCTATTACATGGGACTAAAAACATAACTGGCGAAATGTGGGTGTACTAATGGGTACACTTCTGCCTAACCCTTCGGGAATTACAGGCGTGATGTTATGTATGTTATGTATGTTAACTTGAGCGTCTTCGACACTCAAAAGTTGATTGTTTTTCAAAACGGTTGGCGCAGTTGCTGAGTGATTGACTGCTGCGGTGCATCTGGCTACTTCGACACCCTCACGAATCAATTATTTGAATTACCTACAGATAGTTTCGGGTCTGGTTGTTTGTGTGAATTTTTGACATTTCTAGCGTGAGCTGCGTTTTTTTTTAAAGAGACTAGTAAGAAAGCTTTTCTTTAATTTAAATCAATCTTCCTCATAGACGCAAAAGCTATTAATGTAATTAATGTGAAATGTTACTAAGAGCAATAAAAAAGCTTCCAAGAGTGATGAAACTTTACTTTCAAAAGCACGACCCTGAATAGTCGACTCATCACACATCTCGCTAAAAACAAGCGACGAGAAATATGAACTGTATTAACGTCTAATAAAACATGGAGTAGCGATAGTTAAATCTTCATGGAAGAATCTAGAACCATCCTATACATGCATTAACATTACACAGAAGTTTACATTTTATTACCCCGTTGTTTAAACAAACATTATTTAAAAATTAACACGTTCCGCCGAATTTTATACGAGTTTTACAGCCGGTTCTCGAGATAGACGAATATAATCTCAAAAGCGGAGCACCTGCATTCGTTGCGGCATAGAATCGCCAAGAGTGAAATGTCAACGATATTTTCTCATAAGTGCTAATGGACCGATATTAATCATGAATTTATTTTAGTTAGTGCACGTACTGCCGTTGAGAAACTATCTCGCGAATATCATAACAGATGCAATGAAATTAATTAAGAAGTCTATTTTTGTACTCTGTTTAAAAGCCTATACATAATGTTGTGTTAGCCCAATGGTTAAGGCGCCTGCCTCTCACGCGTGAGGTAGTGGACAAGTACAAAAATGACTCTTTCATTGCATAATGTACTTTCTAAGTTTATTTTGTACATCAGTGACATCGCTAAAGGAAAACATAGTGAGCAAACCTAGACTTATACTTAATATAAGTCTGAAATCGACGGTCCGCCTTGAGCAAGCGCAGTGAACTATGTTCGTGCCTCCTTTGTACGAGAAGATGCCTTTGCCTTGCAGTAGGACAATAATAAGCTGGTAATAAGCCTCAGTCTGGATTTGATGTCAATAGGCTCGCACCCTATTACATGGGACTTGGCTAAATGTGGGTGTACTAACGGACCCTCTGCCTTTCTCTCTCTGAATAACTTCTGCTTAACCCTTATGGATTACAGGCGTGATGTTTAAATATGTAATAAGCATGTGAAAATATTTCAATGATTATGAACGCCATAAACGCTGGTTTTATCAGACATTTCTTGAGTTATTATGCAATAAATTACATGACGGTATTCTTAAACTGTAGATATTGTATATTATTCAGTTTTCGAAAAGCAGAATAGCAGAATTCGCGGACGTACTGTAACAGCTGATGTCGGTTTTTCCCTGAGTCCTTTAATGATTTGGGACTTGCTTAATTAAATATCTGATAATAATAATTGGTGAGGAGTAAAAGGTCAAAGGTCAGATTTTGCTATCACATCAGATGTGATCGTAATACGGGCATCAACACTTTAGTATGAAAGATTTCCAATAATTGCTTTCAGTAAGTTGAACTACAAAGTCGTAGTCGGAAAAATCAGTAGAAGAGACGTCAAAACTGTGTTCTATATGTGCAATTATATATGTTTTATTTTTATTATCTATTTTAAATGTCATATTTTCAGTAACATTCTACTTTTTTCTCAACTATTAATAAATATGATTATGATGCTATATCATAATATTCAGTATTTAATAACAGCGCCAGAGTTATTAAACTAATAAATAGAGATGAAAATCTGTGCACGACTGTCCTGCGTCCCGATTTCCACCGAGCGGCGCACGCGCAGGTGGGAAAGTATTCGGTTATATTCGTACCTGCGCGAAGTGGGCCGAGCGCTTTCCGCGTGCCCCCCGCACCCCGCGTCGCAGCCCCTCCACCGAATGACTCAGCCGACTCTGGACACGATGGAAATTATTAATGCCAGCTTTTCCAACGTGTTTATGTGTCGCCACAACGCTTTTTAACTTTATGTTCATTCGAATAAGAATAGTGGTTCATATTAGTTATTTTAAAACTAATTTATTTGGAATGAGATGACTATAGCTTTTACAGTGGTCTCCGTCTTAGTTTCGGAGAACTGTGGCAATGAATCGGATTCTATCTTGAGTGTGATGTGGCAATTTTCTATCGGAATGTTTGTTTTATTGTTCTACCTTGTGTTTACCTACCTTAAAACTGCATTAATTATCAGAAAAGCAATTATAGCTCGTTTATATTAGCATCACACTGCAATACTCCGCATCTATTTTTCCGACCAATATTTGTTGATACAAAATAAAATGTTCGTCAATTTTCGTGGGACGTGTATATCTTTTAACAGCAGCGCAGAGAAAATGCTCTTAGCAATAATCGTAAATAAGAATGCAAAACACAGGCATAAACAGATCAATGAACGAAATCTTAAAAATTCCGAATGTCTTAACATACCTATCTATTTCGAACGAAAGGGCATTCACATCCAGATATAGTTTCTTGCCAAAACACTATGTCTATTAAATGAAGTCACTATGGAGTGTTACTAATAATACGTATTAGGTTAATCGGTTCCTCGTCTTCACCTAAAAACATAAGCAAGTTATTTTCAGAGCCCTATTTTCTTTAAAGCTGCCAAAACGTACTAAACCACATGAAAATTTCTCCCATTTTTCAAAAAGTTATTGTAAATATTTTCCGCTGATTAATTTAACATCTTCCAAACTACAATCTAAAAAATATCTTCTCTAAGGCTTTTTCTATTTTTTTATAGGGTCATCAATCATCAAATAATTTCTTCTACTCTGGAGCGGAAGGTGTCAGACTCTTACTGACTAAAACCCATCCGTGGTCCTTTGGGTTCCAGGGCCGCGGAAACTCTTTTGAACAAAGTACGCAACCCTGGTTCTCTATGGCATAGAACTTTAAACACTAATTACTCACTATGGCATGAAAGAGCTGGAGGCGGCTTTTTTTTTTACAAAGACACGTCGACAATCACATTACCATCACAATTAGGAAAAATATACATATAGAAGATATTTTCCATACTTCTTGACCCACACTTTTCTATCACCGTGCACCGCGAAAAATTTAAAGTGTCGTAATTTTTTTAGTAACACAAAAGAATTGAGCGATTGTGTGTCGAAGGTCAAAGAAAATGGGATCCTCTTAAATACCTATCGCAGGTATGTTAGCCAAAAAGTGAAAGTATCAAAACAATACTCTAATCTTAGATCAACTGAATCACGCCGATCGACTCGCTATCTTAGTGACGTGCATAAGAATCGTCCGGAATATTTTGACGTGTCGAGTCCTAAATACATTCTGAATCCGTAAGTCAGAGAGTCATGGGAGTCGTCTTCGAACCCGATAAAGTTTATTTTGATCTTTACGTCCCTAACAGTCATAAAGGAGTAAGTGTTGGTGCCAACAATTCAGGTTATTTACGTGTCGTTTGGAATACCTTTACTTCATACCATTATATGACTTGATTGCCGTCAGTGCAGAGGGGAAGGCGACCGCTTCAGCAACAGTCACATCCTAGCGAGATTTTTTATACGTACTGGATACTGTTAACTTCAATTTCTATAGAAACTGGGATAGCGCCGTCTAGTGACTACAAGGGGAAACGTAATTATTTCATACTAATTGGGATAAGTTAACGTTTTATGTTAATGTAGTTGAATAATTTAATTTAAAAAACTCAACCTAGACACACAAATATACTAACGCTATGGGCCTCTTTACGTTTGGTTAGAAATCAATGTAGCTTCACTTAACAACCTCAATTCAACAAAATTTAATACCGTTATAACGCTATCATTATTTCAAAGTTAGCTTAAAATAAGCTACGTTTTTACGATTGAGTATTGTCTGAAGAGTAGAGTAGCTCGTGGTTGTAAGGCTCTCGAGTGGCGGCCACGTATCGGAAGGCGCAGTGTGAGAAGGCCCCCCACGAAGTGAACTGACGACCTGGTAAAAGTCTCGGGAAACCGCTGGATGCGGGCAGCGCAGGACCGGTCATCGTGGCGATCTTTAGGAGATGCCTATGTCTGCTGACATGATGATAATGATAATGAAATACAAAGCATTGTAAAGCATTTACATAAAAAAAGACTAAATAAAATACTGACATCTCAGACGGAAAAAGCTTGAGCCACGTTTGATCAAGGCGGATTGGTGACTTCAGACTTATATTAAATTATAAGTCCAGGTTTTCTGAAGATGTTTCCCTTTACCGGTATCAGTGACGTCCAAGATAAACCTAGAAAGTAATTATGAATGGAAAAAATCACGTTACGGCCACAGAGGCGTAAAACCACTGGGCTATTTCTATACTTATCTAGCCTAAACCTCGACGCCAAGCCGCCGACGCTGACAGTTACCTTGGTAAAACTTAGCCCTATACAGTGAAAGTCTAAAAATATTACATAGCATTTGTCTGAGTCCGAGGTCAACATTGTGCCTAGAATAAAATTTAGGGCATCAGGCCAGGTCAATCGATTTTACTGGAACTAAAACTGGACTAAGCAAACACGAAGTCGGTGAATCCGCATTAAATCGAAGGTTAAACGTGTTATTTGTACTGTACTTTTGCTCACAACCTGTACGACAAACACTAACTTTTCCTAAAATGTAATGAAACTTCAAGTATTTTTAACTTAAACACAAAACTCATAAATAATAATAAAATGAAAACGGATTATTAAAACAGAAAGCAAATCTAAAACTGAGAAGAAGCAGCCTCGGAGTCTAGATTTGTGCCCAGTTTATGGCAATATGCTCGCCCCTTACTACATGGGACTAAAACACCTGTATTCATGGGTACACCTCTGCTTAACCGTATTATTACAGGCGTGATGTAATGTTATGTTAAAAACAGAAAGGAGGAA
Organism: Hoplodrina ambigua; assembly: GCA_949774945.1. Classification (NCBI taxonomy): domain Eukaryota; kingdom Metazoa; phylum Arthropoda; class Insecta; order Lepidoptera; family Noctuidae; genus Hoplodrina; species Hoplodrina ambigua. Next base: position 7,599,779 of record OX458963.1, read on the forward strand.
GCTTATGGGGCATCAAAAAACCCGTCCGCATAGCTGTCATTGAGGCAAGTACCCAAACAGCTGGCAGCGTTGCCACGTTGTATAACAAAGATTCTTTGGTCCAAGAAAAGGTCAGCACTGTAGTAATGTGACGTTTTGACCAGTCGCTTGGTGATGTCTCGAAAAACGAAGTAAGCGCTTAGTCCCCATAGCCCTAGTGTATCAAGCACAAACGACTCAAACATATTATATTGGAACCGCAATGAGCAGTATTGCATTTTACTCACACGTCATTTTACAAAGATTGTGGTTCTATCTAGCTCATAATCTGGAAGCTTTAATTGATTACTACCATTTTCGCAGCCCAGTTCAGCTTAACTCCTAAAGTTTAATAAGCATGAAACCCCAAACGAATAAACAAATAACGACGTTTTTAGAATCAGTGACTCAAACGTTTACGCGTAGGCATTGCTCATACGTTAGAAGTACTAGAAACCTATATTTGCAAAAATAGAAAATCACAAATTCAATTTTCAGTAACGATTGGCCTATGAGGTTTATGCGCGGTAAAATTATAACTTAAGTCAGGTTAAAATGAAGGTGAGGTACCAAGAGTGGATCCTGGAGGTCATGACCTTCGTTGGTTTAGTGGTCGCAAAGTGCGACTGCTGAGGTCTTGGGTTCGATTCCTAGGTCGGGCAAAATGTTATTGGGTTTTTCCACCAGGAACTTCTCAGTATTAGCTTCGTAGTCCGGATTTATGCCCCGTTGATGGCAATAGGCTTGCCCCCTATTACATAGGACTTAAACATAACTGTTTTATTGTCGGTGTTCTATAATAGGTACACCTCTGCCTAAACCTTCGGGGATTACAAGCGTAGTTGTGTTTAATGCTATTACTATTTTCTGCCCGCAACTTCAACAAGGCAGTCCCGCATCACGACATTTATTTTACCCTCATTGATGTATGAAACTAAATACTGTGTTCTCAAATGGAACAAAATGATTTTAAAATCAGTGCACCTAAATAAATACATTAGTCATCTCATCTCACGTTCCACCTGCTGTTAGTGTAACAGATCTTTGGAGATATATAACAGATCACTCAAGAGAATAGGTCACCCAGAAATACGCTAGAGTCCAACACTTCTGAACATTTCCAAGATGTATACTGCAAGTGGGTGCTTCAATCATTACTAGATTTACAGAGATATAAAACAGAATACCTACGTAGGTAATAGAAATATCGCCGGCGGATACATGAGGTGTACAAACTACCTCTTCGTCTAAGTTTATCTTGGACATCACTGGCATCGGTGAAACCTGGACTTAGGCACTGTTCCACTCAAACCATGTCAGAGGCCCTTGAAGCGGTTTAGAAACTCTGTCACTAGGGTTTGTGGGTTCGTAAGACCTTACTAATAACAAATAAAACAAAAAAAAGTCGCACAATACTCGCATACAGCACACATATAATACTCGGTAATTTTTTGAATGATGGCGCATGTGCAGCCTAATTATTATAATTGAGAACAAATTGTTACTAATTCTCATCTAATTAATCTGGGACCAATGAGCTAGCTGGGACCAATTGGCTATTTATGCAATTAGAACACCTATTTATTATTTAACCAGTTATTATTTAACCAGCCGCGGTATGTTGCAAGATGACACTATTGCGTACCCGAAACGGTCAGTCAATTTTTTATCAATCATACCTAATAAGCCTATCCTCCTATCCCATTCCTTAATAATTTAATTATGGCTAACTGTAATTATTATTAAAATATATTGTAATATTTTATTAAATGTGGACATCTAGTCCACAAGAATCTGGTCTTCAATATCTTCGGACGCTTTTAACCGTGTCTTGAACACTCTTCTGTAGTCACACATTTCAACATACATGAAACCAGACCTAGGTTTACCATACGAAACCCATTTTTAAATTTCAATCGATAGAAGAGATTCACAATTACTTCGAAAAATGGAAATAAAAATGATGTGGATAAGTTGTACAGAACTAAACTTAGTTCTCTTTTATTTTACCTCTCATAATTTGATTGTATTATGTAGGTACCAACATTATGGAATGCAATAAAAAATTAAGTCTTGAGCCTTTACAAGTAACCTTTTTTTTACTAAGCCTTTAGTGTCCCACTCCTGGAAAGACCTTCCTTCTTACAAGTAACGTTTACATTTAATAAATTAACTGACGATAATGCGTACGGTCTGAAGTTTACACTTCATTATTCAGAATATGCAATGGTCACAGCCAATTTGTTACGATTTAATGCGACAATAACAGCAACAAATGATGACAATGGTTTATTTCACGACTTACTGGTGCCAGAATCTATAAATTAATAATTCTAAATATTAACTACTCAATAATATGAATATAAAATCTAAATATTAATAATATATAGACGTATTAGACGCAAATTTTGAAAATATGAAAATCTTAAAGTAGTACCCAACTGCTGCTGCTGTATATCACATATAGGTGAGTTCTTGAACAGGGATCACCATTATTATTCTTTTCTTTGCGAAATTCTCATGGACTGCCTCCGCCTTGAGAGTAAAGGCAAAATAGACTGCCACACAGTTAGCAGGGCACATTCCACTGCAAAATTTTAGGCAGTCTTTTTTGTCACAGCATTTTCGCAGCTAAGTGAGGCAAAGAGCACCTCGGGGAAGGTGGAGGGGTATGTTGGATTCCTACCGTCCAAGGAAGAGGGTACGACTGGAAACAAAGGATAAAAATAAAATCCATTACCCAATAAAATAAAATAAATACCATCATCATTAAAATGTAACCTATTGTGTTAATTAACTATCAATAAGTCGTCTATGTAAATAAGCTACAAAATTAAGAAAAACAACAAAAAAATAGCAATAAAAATCTGTGGCGGTTCCATAAAAACAAAAGCTCCAAAAAACACAAATATTTCAGGGAAGCATAATTTCTACAAATCACCCAAAGATATTTTGTGTCATAATAATATACATCAACAACAAACCGTATTTTTGTGATGTGAAATGAAACATGCGTCCGTTCTATTCTTGTACCACGTAATACATTTTGCAAGTTTTAACCGAGTGTTTATTTTCGAAGCGCGTCATCATGCTCTCAAGTCTTTCCGTTCAATTTTAATTCGTACAGGTTAAGTGGCCCGGGTATCTTTGAAGAATGAGATCCGTAACGAAAAAGGTATCTGCAAAACTTGAATTATTTTTGTAATTGCAATTAGACCAGTAAAAGACAGTTATGAACTTAATTATAAGAACAAAATATTACCTAATATTAAATACAGTTGGTTATTCTAAAAGGTAGCTTCGTATGGAGAAGATTGAGAAAGGATTCCATAATTCCTCCTTTAAAATAAAAAATAAAAATGTTTACAATAATTTGTATTTGAGATTGGTCATCGCTTAGCTGCCATGGCTAGTATTTTTATTCTATAGAATTGTTTTGTACTGCCCTTGGTCACAAACTAAACTAGAATTTGACTATTTCCATCTTTTTCTGTCCAATAAAATAAGAAAGAGACTAATGTAAATAAGAGCTGTCAAATTTATAAGAGCTGTCAAATTTAGTAAATCTGACACATCCATACAGTAATAGTTGACATCTTAAAACGTATGGATTAAAAATACGGAGAAGTTCAAGGCAAAACTAATTTGACATCGCTAACTTAGTTCTTTATGTCACCGACCTTTCCTTTCGCTGTATGTTAGTAAGAGATGTCAATTCTCTAAATTTTGTCTAGTTTGTGAACAAGGGAATCGGCACCAATGTGTCATATCTTATTATAAACTAGCTGCTCTCGGTGACTTTGTACGCGAGGTTTTTTCAGTGTAAAGGTTACTTTAGTTACTGCTCCGCTCCCGTTGGTCGTAGCGTAATGTTATATAGCCTATACTATTCCTCACGAATCTGGCTATCGTGTACAAAATGTTTTAATTCCAATTGGAGCAGTACATTCAGAGATTAGCTCATTTAAACAAACAAACAAAAAAATATCGACTCTTTTGTTATATTAGGTTCAGATAGGTCTAGATTTAATATACATAATAAAAGTAATGTAACTAAACTACTCTCAAATGATCAGCGTAACGTTTTAAAGCCGTTGTCTTCGTTAGGAACGTACTATTTTTAAGTCTGACGTCAATACTGAACATTGTTTCGATAACATTCGGTAAATGCAGAAATATTTTAAACAAAGCTTACTGTTTTACATTCTTCGCTTACATAGGTGCGAGGTGCTGGTGGCTAAGTAATAACAGCTGCACGGATCGATCCATCAGGTTAAGCTATTCTTGCCGGGGTTGGTCCGTGAATGGGTGAGCATCTTTACACACCGAGACTCCTGCGTGCCTCGGAAAGCACGTTAAGCCGTTGATCCCGGCTGTCATACTTGGATATTTGACAGTCGTTACGGGTCGTGAGAAGCCAGAAAGTCTGACAACCAGTCGTACCAAGGGGTTTTATATTACCGAGTTACTAGGTTGTGAAGATCGCAAAATATACCCTTAAGCATTCAGGGGTAACGTAGCTTTCTATTAGCGAAAGGATTTTCAGAATCGGACTAGTATTTCTGGAGAGGAGCACTTTATATTAGTAGATAGTTTTTGCTATCCTCCTGAATCTACAAAATTCACTGTAAGTTCAACCCATATAAAGTAAGTACTGATCCAAGTACTGGGGTAGGTACACCAAGAGTGGTAGCAAGTAAAGTCTTCAGCTCCATTTGAATGAAAAAACAAACATCGATTCGACAGTCGTTCTTCAAACTTCTAATAAAATGAAGGGCACATAAAACCTTTTTATATCGAGCTGATCAAACGTCATTCCGACGATCGAATAAACTCGTGCGCATCACTCAGTTAATTTGGGATTGTTACGAATGCTGATTGCTGTGAAATTTCTCTGATAATGTTTAATTTTGTGAGTTTGCTTATTAAAATAAAAATGATGAAGTACCTATGTGTAAGCTCACACAAATGGAACAGCTTATTTAGAAGCTATTAATTAATCTTAATTATAATTCGTGGTGCTTTGCATTATTTGCTTCTCCCAGTTGTAAACGTCCCTTTGTACTTATTGGCCTAGTTTTGTTCTGTCTTCTGGATTTTTGGACAGAATTAGAAATGATTCTCTTTTTTACTCTTCTAATTTTTTTTTCAAATTAATTTTGCTGTTTATCGCTCGTACTTTAATTTGCACCTGCCATGTTATCTCTTCACCACCTTTGGTTGACTGTTAGAGAATGCCTAAGGCATTAAGTCCGCCTTTGTACATTTGTTGCATAAAGTTTAAATAAATAAATAATTTTATTGAAATTAACAATTGAATCGTTTCTTCGGGACTTGTCAAGCTTCATTTTCCCGGCGCTTTTCTGGTAGTTGCAATTGTTGACTCTCAGGAGTTGCAGGGGTTAGAAATAGTATGGCGGACTTTTCTTTTAAACATTTGAATAATTATTTAACTGTTGGCGCTAAAAATTTAAATCGTTACTGAATATGTATGTACAGACGAACAGGCCATTTGGTATACAGGCAGCTAACTGCAATGTTTCAAGTGTGTCAATTCTTTTAAATCACTCTACATAGGCTTCAAAATAATTAGACACCGCAAGCTTAATATTTTTACACAAAATAACCATGAATGGCTTGAAAAATAATTATGGTTCTCTGTAAACCAAATGGCTTGTTCGAGCGTACGTTACACAACTCGAATTAGTACAATCCGTAGTAATTTGGCACTAATTGCTTTCAGTCCTCGCTGAAAACATAATTTAAAATATAAGTCTTATTTATCCTCAAGAGAGCCCACGTAATCGCAGTGTCAATAATATCCCAAAATTATTCACGCAGGCAAAAGCGGCGCTGGCGTAAAGATGATTCATTCAGAAATAAACATTTATATGTGAGTCAACGCGGCTGCTTCGTTGCCACAGAAAAATGTAGGTAGGTAACGTAAGAAAACTTGGAGATCATCTTGTAGTTTCAAAGCTTGCAGACGACTTTGACATTCTTACAGTAATTATGACAGTGTGTTCTTTGTCGTTTGTAGTAAAGGTCATTTTGAATTGATGTGTAATTTTGTATTATTGCATTATTTTAGGGTTCTATAGTCGAAATAGAAAGCCTTCTTAATTGACAATTTTAAAAAGATTTAAAATTTATTTTCAGGAAACTTGCCAGGTGTGTTGTCTGTAAACCGCAATGGACAAGCGTGCGGATGAACATTTTAAGTGGTCTATCAGGTAATTAAGGTATCTTGGTTTTTATATAGCTACGCGTATTTTTATACAAGATATTGTCACATAGGTACTACTATTCGTTCAGCGAGTATGCATACTTAGGTACTACATATTCCTTTATGTATAGGTATTCAAAATATGCACAGAAATATGTAGTTAAGTATGCATACCCGCTGAATGAATTGTTTATGTATACTAATGTGTAAATTAATATGTATGCTCAAGAATTATTTTGTTTGTTTAAACGCGCTAGTCTATGGAATTACCAACGTATTGGAGAAATTCTTTCTTCTAGAAATTAAAGATAAATATGTGTAACCACTTTTGCGGGTTCTTTTTTCTTTTTATTGCCTTTGAGGTTAGTTTCTCATGACCTCTATGTGGATCTGTTGATATTATTCTTATGTGTATAAGTGGAAACTTGTGATAACCAATCTTCTTAGTTGATGTATGTTTTTTTATTGATAAAAACAACTGTCTGCTTGGCTGCCTCGTTGGTCTAGTGGTCGCAAAGCGCGACTGCTGAGTATGACATCTTGGGGTCAATTCCCAGATCGGGTCGAGTTTTATTGGGTTTTTCCATCAGGAATTTCTCAATAGCAGCCTCAGAGTCTGGATTTGGCTCGGTTGATGGCAATAAGCTCGCCCCCTATTACATGGAACTTAAACATAACAGGCGAAATATGGGTGTATTAACGGGTACACTTCTGCCTAACCCTTCAGGGATTACAGCCGTGATGTTGTGATCAAAACAAATAACTAACTTAAGTAATCCCTTGCCCAATAGGTATCCAATAGTTTGGCATCACAGGGCATTTATAAATATACCAGTGTTATGTTGAAACACATAACCAATGTTTCGTTGCTATAAGAATATCTTGCCTTAACTAAAGAATTCACATTTTACGAAACTATTCTTTATTTATAGATTCATTTTAACCAGACTATATAAACAGGAACTTTAGGAGCAAAAGTACGGCCGTTTAGGAATGCGTAACAGATTTTTAAAAACCATTAGGTAAAAGGTATCGTTTCACAAATACTAGGCACTACGTAATAAATAGGCCTAAGAGTTGGTCCTTAAAAACTAACTAACTGCTGCCCGCGACTTCGACTAGCGGAATGAAATTATATGTATAATTTAGACCTATTCCCTTACCCTACCATATAAAAAAATACATAAAAATCGGCCGAACCGTCACACGAGAATTTTATATCTATAAAAGTAAGGTGAATGTTGAAAAATAGTACTTTTATTATTAATTTAAAGTTTTAGAAGACAATTCCGACGAGCTACAATCGGTATTACCAAAACTTTCCAATTCTATCAGAAAAACCGGGAAAACCAAAACATGTTAAAATCGAGAACAGAACGAGATAAATAACACCAACATGATTATTCTAAAGATCGGATTAGATTGCCTCACCTCTCAGCCGGTAAGGTGCAAACATTCCAGAGTTCACAGAAATAGTCCTGCGTAGGTGTGCAAACACCTCCATCGTGTTATTTGAAAACTAAAAAGTGATGCTCCGAACAATATTCAGATAATAAAGCGAGTCGAGAAGATTTATTACTTTTAATTAAAGATAATACTATTTTTAATATTATTTACAGCTTATTCTAGCTGGCTGACCGACACGATGGTGAGATTGGCAGAACCTGGAGGGACCTTGCTGAAGAATTCGGAGATTGGTACAGATAGGGAGACGCCTAAGAGGCCAGCTGTGGGTGATGCCGAGCTAGAGAATGATGGAAGTGATTCTCTCTCTCGGCATATCTAATGAGAATAGTTTAATTTGCCAGTCAGTAACGTGTAAACGGGACTGATTGGCGTAGAGTACAACATATTGAGTGCATACATTATTAATAATAGTCGCCCGTAACATCAGCTGTACCATCTTCATTTTGTTAATTAAGAAAGACAACTACTAGACAACGGGTCGGGATAGCAACTAGTACCCACATTATGCAATTTTATCTATTTTAAACTCTCTATATTTATGCCAAAACTAAATGCGGTTGCTATTAGTGGTTTGGCTACCCGTAACTCTGCTTACACGGTTAGGGAGAAGCGTGATGTTACGTAAACTCGGCGCCAGATTATCTTGCCAAGAATGTAAACAAGATATAGGTGTAAGATAAATGATTTTGCCATTTAAATATTGTTCTTCAGAAGACATTATCATACTTCGGAGTTACAAACGAAAAAATATTTTTATGTTATTAGCTGTGTAATATTTTCTTTCATAGAAACAGGAATATATCGATCATATCAATGTAGCTTCATACTTGGATTGCCCCTTGTATTTTAGGTTCGCTAGCAGATCTAAGTGTAACAAGTACCTGGAAAATACGAAGAATGAAGTAAGGTAAGCTCAAACAAGACATCCTCGAAGCTATTACAAAATAAGAGCCACTAGACTCTGACTGTCTGAACTTTATAGACTATCAGTATCTTTCAAGAGACTTCCGAGTTTCTGAGAGGGAGTTAAGAGTGAATAATAAAGTCAGTATTAGGTTTTATGTTGATTCGCGGGCGTATATAGTATGTATTTTCAGAAATATAACCATTAAAATCAGTATAATAACTCCATAAGTCGGTATAATCCTAAAATGTCAAAATTTCATGAAATAGTCATTCTTTCGGGTTACCTGACCCTATTTTATAATTTTGACAATACATCCTTCTTATGCTTTTCTTCTGCTAAAACTTTTCAACTTTGTGTACTCAGATCATTTACGTATGGCAGAGGAATTAGAACCAGATTGTGGAAAGAGAGATATACTTAAACAACCTCGCGACTACTTGAAGCCCTAAGAACACCTCCTTCCCGGTCTTCAACTGCAGTTGTATATTTGGAAGTCACAGAATCGATTGCACACCCAAGTAGGCCGCTATAATCATAATTTGGTGAAATGGAGCATCATAGACCCGTCCGACACCCAGTGCGATTGCAGAGCTACTGATCAAACTAGGTCCTATACGCTGGAGCGTCACAACTATCCGTTTACCTGCATCCTTTACGACCTATGCAACGCCTCTGGCACAGCAATAAACATGGCCTAAATTCTGGACCACCAACTACGGGGCCAAAGTAGCTTAAATTATTATTAAAAATAAAATATACCTAGCCTATGTTACTATGTTGTAGCTTTCTAAAGGAGGAAGAATTATTTAAATCGGTCCAGTAGTTTTTGAATTTATCCATTACAAACAAACAAACAAAAATACAAAATTTTCCTCTTTATAATATTAGTGTAGATTGATACGAAAACAATAATTGGGAAAATCTCTATTTTGCGTAAGATCTTCACATTCACAACTGTACCAGTTAGTCACCGCGATAGATAAGTAACAGTGATACATGTCCTGAATGTAAACCTAAAAACAGCTTAGTTATTGATCACTCAAACAAAAATACTACTCCGCGAATTATCTTCAAAGTGCGCGGTGGTTTTCGGTAGCTATCACGTCTGAGCACTAAGAACAGCTGATCATACGGGATATCGCGATAAGTGTGGAAACAAACTTGTAACATGCCATGGATGTCATTTGCCATTTTCAATCTGGATAATTCTCAATTGTGTTGTCCATAGGTGTTTCAAGTATGCTGTAACCTTTTCTAGGGAAACTTCTAAAGCATAACAGATGTAGGACATTCTATATCTATAAAATATAGATGCAATAGCCGATTGAGCAATCGTCAAAGTGCACATCCTGCACTCGAATGAACACAATGAACCTATAAATCGTTAGAGCATAAAAGTATTGATAGTAAACGATCTATTTGTTACTAGTCTTCAATCGAAAGATGACGTCAATATGAATTTTATCCAGATGAAAAGATGATTTTTAACCGACTTCAAAATAAGGAGGAGGTTCTCAATTCGACCGGTTTTTTTTTTTTATTTATTTACACCGATTACTCCGATGTTTCTAGTCCGATTAGTGTGATTCTTTTTTTGTTCGATGCAGTATACTTGCCATTTGGTCCCATAAAATTTGGTTTAATGCTTTTTATTTTGTGAGCATTTTTTTGATTACTGCTATGTGGATGATGTAATTATCTTTACTACAGATTACAATACAAAATATAGATTAAAATACGAAATACGTGTAGTCGTTGACTGACTAAAGGAAGTGGAGGAGGAGGTACGTCAACCCCCTCCTACCACTTTCTAAAATTAAATATATCGTGTGAGGTATTGTTTGTGAGGGCATTTTGTAAGGATTTCAAACATTAACATTAACACAAGCACTACATCACTTTTTAGTGCTTGTGTGTCTGATTTAAAATATCATATTTTTATTAAATAAAATACATTTTCTATGGTTATTTATTGTCATTATCAGAGATTTCCAAGGTATCTTTTATTAAATAAGACATTTCGAAAATGTTCTCAACAAACTTTTAGACCTATGTATTCTGCTTGTGTGTAGGAAGTTTAATTGAAATCTAGTTTAATTTTTTTCCGAAATTTTGGTCTTGAAAGTTTGTATGTAATGCCGTACGGCGTAAACACTCCTAAGGAGAATACAACTTTATGAAAAGTTATATGTTAGAAATGGCTATTCTTAGGAAAAAAGTAGTAACCTAGTAACCTATAATTTTTGCCTAAACTATTTTATGATAAAACTGACCGTTTGCCTGAAAAATGCAAAAAAAACCTATATTTGCGAATTTAGACCTTAATTTTTTGTTGCACACGTGGGGTAGATTTCGATTTTTCTCATATTATTTATTTTGTGTTCTCAACATTCATACAAATTTTCAGCTTGTTGCGAATTTTTGTACCCTTGAATTTTGACCGGCCTCTAATAATATTTTTAAAATAAAACAAACCTTATCGTCAGGTCCCCTTACATATACCCTTGAATATCTTTTTTGACCGGCTTACAATAACATTTTTGAAATAAAACAAACTTCATCGTCAGGTTTACAAAAACAGTAGATACTGCAGAAAATGGATACAACAAACGGTGCACTTCAAAATGGTGAATAATTAATGTAGGTATCATTCAATGCTTTCAACAAATTTAGCCGCTGCATAATAAGACGGGAAATGCAAATGAAGTATATTGTTTATTATGAAAATATGAGAAAAAAATATTAAAAATAAATGTAAGTCGATTTTTATGATTCTTAAATAAGGATCAAGGTATTTTTTCTGCCCGAGTACTAAAAATTTAAAAGATTAAGTACCTATGTACCTACCTACTTGAATGTTAAAAATAATAAAAGACATGAAAATCTTTAAACATTGTCAACAGTTCATACACAACTGCACTTATCAACACGTATCTCTCGAATTATGCCCGCCTTTCAAGCATGAGGTGGCGGGTTCGATACCAGGGATAGCACCAATGTGAAATTTTCAAATCATAATCTCATATACTTTCTAAATTTATCTTGAACATCACAAACATCTGTCGTGGAAAAAATCGTGAAAAATCTGGACTTATAATTAGTATATACATAAGTATAAAATCATCAATCCGTCTTAAACAAGCGTGGTGATTAATACTCGTGCTTTTTTTTGTATGAACAAGGCTTTTGCCCTTCAGTGCTTGTTTTTATACTGTTAAGCAAACCGGTGTTATTATTGTTAAGAGCTTAAAATAAGCGTTTTCCCGGACATAAATTAAAAATACGTATTTTTCTGCAATTTCAACGAAAATAACCGACAATTGAACTCTTTTAATAAATACTACCATACCACTGCCCATTACAGTAATTGCAAGAAAACCACATTGTTTTTACCTATATCGACAAAAAGCTTTTCGACTGATAATACACATTTAACCTTAAATTAATTATTCATTACCACCGCGAGTCCAATTAATAATTTTAAAGCATTTAGCGTTATAATGAACGCCCTGTCATCCATTCAATAAAATTATCGTTTTAACCTTTTTAGCATATCTTTATAAGCCGGAGCAGGAGCTTTTTTTAGGAGTATGTAAGGATAGTAGCAGGTAGCGTTCTGTAGTTTCTGCCTACCCCCATGGGAAAAAGGCGTGAGTTTATGTATGTATGCATGTGTGTCTTTAAAATTATGTGAGATTTTTTACTACTAAAATTTGTGGAAACAAATCAATACCACAATCACAGGTGATTCTCACCATCATGTAAAGGTAGGAAACTGGCGGGCGAACGAAGCGCGCGCACGACTCGAGGACCTATATTTAGATCGCTCCACATCCGAACGGAGTTTCGCAACACCGCCACAAGCGCCGACATCGGCCTTGCATAGATCAACCGACACCTGGTCGAAAAAATAAGTATGTTTCTTACCAGATACGATTACCATTATTCAGGAAAGAAGGGACTAAGACTTGTTCCTATGTCAACTATGAAGCAATAATATGACCATCAAGTACACTAGCTTTTCCGATAAATTAAAAAAAAAAATTGTTACTGCTCTTGTAATTTCTCCTGTATTGTATTTAAAATCACATGTACAAACAACTAAATTCTTTTCAGCAGCCAGTGTGCCAACCAAACTGTTAGGCGATTAATACACGGCACCGCGCACCGCCGCGGAGGGCGATGGCGGTCAAGCGGATTGCACCGCTCGACCGCGCGGTCGGGAGATGTACGTGTGTTAGGCATGAACGGTTTTCTTAGAGGCCAATGCGACATGATATCCGCTTCACCGTCAACCGCGGCGGTACGAAGTAACGTGTATTAATCGCCTTAAACCTACTAGTCACCGATGACAATATTCAATCCTCTTAGCACGTCTAGTCGTCGACTGCCTCGTTGGTCTAGTGGTCGCAAGCGCGACTGCTGTGCATGAGGTCCTGGGTTCGATTCCCAGGTCGGGCAAAGTGTTATTGGGTTTTTCCATCAGGAATTTCTCAGTAGCAGCCTCGGAGTCTGGATTTGTGCCCGGTTGATGGCAATAGGCTCGCCCCCTATTACATGGGACTAAAAACATAACTGGCGAAATGTGGGTGTACTAATGGGTACACCTCTGCCTAACCCTTCGGGGATTACAGGCGTGATGTTATGTATGTTTATGTATGTAGCACGTCTAGTAGGTATATCTTGAGCAGATAACACAGCCCTTCCATGGTGCTTATGAGAAGAACAGATTAAAAGTCAAGCAATACTTTAATCATGACTTCCAGACCGCCGTAAAAAAATTATGGCTACGATTTGCTTTTTTCCGATTTTGTTGGTCTATTGTAATAAACGGCTAATGTTTTTGATTGAATATAATGATTGGTCTTGAATTCTCCTGAATTTACCACGTCTTTGGTTCTTGTTGTTTGAGATCTATTTCACAAGTGAGAGCCTGAAGTACATTTATTAGATTTTGCCCACATTCACTTTAAACCGCACTCGTGTTACTTCAAACTTAAAAACCGAAACACCTATGTCAAAGTCAAAATCAAATTAATAATTTCAATTAGACCATTAAAAGGCAGTTTTGAACATCATTTACAAGAGAAAACAAATATTATAATATTGAATCTTGTTGCCTATTTCAAAAGGTGCCTATTTTAAAATGCCTACTCCCTATTTGACATATCTGTCTATTGAACGTAATCTTTGTCTTCGTTTAGAATCTGGTAATAACCAGGAGAATATTTTGTGACGGCTTTGTTATTTGTTTATTACTTTACTGAGATATTTCTATTGAAGGCCGTTCTTATGGAACATGAGTATTTTCGGCGCCTACACTACCATATTTTTGTATCCAGACTGTTTCAGTACCAACCTACGTGTTTAGAAGCTTTTGGACTTATTTCGAACGTTTTTGTTTATATCACAGTATGGATAAGGTTTCAGGGCTTTACGTCACAGCATGTGGCGTTTCTTTCTTTCCAAGATACCTACGCTTATTCTATTTTAAGACAACAAAAAGAATGTTGGTACTGTACTAAGAGAACTGAAGCCCTAAAAAATCTCGTGTTTTATTGAAGGGAACATCCCTGTCTCTTTAGGGGGTCGCGACGTAACAAAGGCTTGAAAAGTCTGTGTTTTCAGGAGCTCCTCGTGTCGCTTTCCTCATGTGCAAATAACAGTCAAAACTTTTATTGTTACCTTTATTTGAACTAAAATAAAGATTGGTAGATAGAATAAAATACACTGTGGATAAAACAAAATTTGTAAAACCGTCCGACCCAAATAATCACCGCTTACAGCCGTTTCATCATGTTTTTTTATGAAAAATGTATATTCAACTATGTTTGGTTTTCGTTTTCATATACCAAGTATACCGTTCACATAAAAACTGAATAGGTATCAAATATGATTTTCCACGTAGCGCTCCTCCATTTTGATCCAACTATCGGAATCTATCAAAGTATTAAAAAACCTTTTATCCGATTATGGATAAAAGCCTAAAAGCATTTTTAGTTCGACTGTATTTGCTATCGTTACACATGTAACACTCCATAAATAGACACCTTATTTTTTTTTTAAATCGGTTGCTAACGCGGCGTAACGTGATCATAGCATGCAGGCACGTGTAGCTTTAAGGGCGCTTTCAATTTAGACGGTTGGTGCCGGACTGCTGCCGCACGGTTGTTGCAAAATTATTACGACCGTGAGCCGTACTGCCGGACGACAGGAGTCCGACGCGAATCGTCTTATTTGAAGAGATACGCGGCTGCAGTCCGGTCGAATTTTTGTGATGTCCATCGAAACCAGACTTCAGTCGGTGCCATGGACTCTGACAAGGAAGTGTTATTGTTAGTTCTCTTGCTTCGGAGAAAACATAAACAACGCCATTAGGAGGATCCAGTAGGAGGCGAGCCTATTGCCATCGACCGGGCACAAATCTAGACGCCGAAGCTGCTACTGAGAAATTGCAGATAGAAAAACCCAATGACATTTTGCCCGACCTGAGGATTGAACCCAGGACACCTAGCTCAACTGCCGTTCTTACGATCGAGAGATTACCGAGACAATCAATTGGGATATACAGTACCTATGTACTAAGAGAACTCTTTTAAATTGCATTTGATTGACAGAGGAATACTGCACTATGTACCTGCAATTACTGTCACCTCGAACATCAAACACCTGCACAGGTGTACACTGAGTGCCAAACATTTGTTATAATGATTGACGATCGTGCGACGAGCGTGGATATATTGATAGTACCACTAATGAAGACTTTATACAGGTGTTATTGATATAAACGACATGTATGAACGTGGACGAGGCGAAAAGAGTATGTAAGGATCGTAGTGGATGGCGTTCTGTGGTTTCTGCCTACCCCTATGGGAGAAGGCGTGAGTTTATGTATGGTATGTTAATGATATAAATCTGTTATCAGTGCAAATCTAGACTCTCAGGTGCTACTCTTTAAGTGCCCTTTTTATACGGCTTAAAAAAAAACTGACTGCCTCGTTGGTCTAGTGGTCGCAAACGCGACTTCAGTGCACGAGGTCTTGGGTTCGATTCCCAGGTCGGGAATGTTATTGGGTTTTTCCATCAGGAATTTCTCATTAGCAGCCTCGGAGTCTGGATTTGTGCCCGGTTGATGGCAATAGGCTCGCCCCCTATTACATGGGACTAAAACATAATTGGCGAAATGTGGGTGTACTAACAGGTACGCCTCTGCCTAACCCTTCGGGGATTACAGGCGTGATGTTGTGTTAAAAAAAAAGAGGTTTTCAGTTTGACCCATATGTTTGATAATACCTATAAAGGTATGTCTTATTGGAAGAAGAACTTGGTCTTTCTATACTTAGTCTCTACCTACGTCATAACTCAAATAATAATAATAAGTGTGGGTGAAAAAGTTCAAACAGGCTAGCTACTCACCCTGTTTTCAACTTTGCTAACATCTTGTGGTTTTATTTCGTCCTGTATTTATCCTGTGCACGTAAGCTTCTGAACCAACGTGACTTAAAGGGGCTCTGAACAACGTGATCTTTTTTTAAGGAAAAATCTACATGAATTTTGTAATAACATAACTGGCGAAATGTGGGTGTACTAATGGGTACACCTCTGCCTAACCCTTTGGGAATTACAAGCGTGATGTTATGTTTTATGTTATGTTATGAGGTTGAAAATCGGAATGAATACATAAAATTTTGAGTTTTGAAATTGGTGGTGTAACACCTTGTGCCTCGGAAAGCCCGAAAAGTCGTTGCTTGTGCGCATCGTCTCTTCCCGGTGGTGGATTATCGTCCCATCGGACTATGAGGGAAGAGAGAGTGCACTTGTATTTGCGCAAACACTTGTGCACTACAATATCTCCTGTGGCTTGGTTAGTCTCCATTAAGATTGACCACTTCGATCTCAATTCGGCCGGGAGAAATACTTATTATTAAATCATGATGAAGGTTCATCATAAAAAAGTTCGCTCACTGCCTACATCTTCTCAAAAAACGAGTACAATGTGTCTTTATTTTATTAATGAGTATTATTTAAAATAAGAACAAGGAACTGCAATATCAATGACCTTCGACTTCAATACTCCATCAATATAGTCACATCGTCTGCGATCAATGATGACTCTTCCTCATGACGTTGATGATGCAAGTGCATGCCAAAACAACTCACTGATGAATCATTTGATGTAAATATAAAATAGATTATATTAATGCGGCTCGCCGTTTTTATGAGCGTTATTTATAGAACATGCATGTATTGTTTTACATAAATCCATGAACATGTTATCTATAAACTAGCTATCCGCCCTGACTTCGATGCAATGTAGATACGTAAAGCTTCCTCTTAAATCATTCTATCTATTGATGAAGAACGCATAAAAATCCGTTGCGTTGTTTAAAAGATGTAAACGTATAGTACAGACGCTAGACAGCGAGCGGGAAGCGACTTTTTTTATACTTTGTAGAGATATAAAAACGAGAGGTCACTCATTCCCTCACTGAATAAACACGAAATCTGTAAAAGTACCTATGAAACTGATTACCAGGTAGGTACCTCAGCTCGCTAAGACAATTTGCGACAGGATTGAATCAACGGGGCTGTTGTCTACCACGTCGACGAAGTCGCATTAAAAAGCTAGTTATTACCTATAATATAGCTAGCTGTTATATAAATCTAACTAACTTTTTCTTGTTTAATACTAAGGAGATACTAATACAAACTTTTTAAAATTAAAATAAATATTTCTCATCACAAGTAATCAAAAATAAATACTTTTGTTCTTATTTTTCTATGTATTTTTTCTTAACTGTAACAATTTTACTATATTATTAGGTACCTGATAGTAAGCATAGAGGGTATAGGTATATCCCCATTTTTTTTAGATGGTTAAGTCATCAAATGACTCCCAATGATCCTCATAATAACGAAAACTATCCCTATAATACCAAAAACTTTATTATGTACTAACAATATAATTCTAAACGCCGAAGCGATGAAATATTTCATCGGTTACTTATAAAATATCAGCTGTTCCCACGTAACTAGCCAAGCATTTTATCCTATTTTTTTTTTAAACCATCTAGTTCTATGAAATGTGTGGTGTCCAATAAATTAAAGAAGCACACGTAACACAAACAAATTATATAGATTGTCATGCATGTTGTTATCCTTTGTTGGAGATTCTAAATAAATAAATAAATATTATATATATAGACTACTTCGTTGGTGTAGTAGTCGCGATTACCGCAAAATGTTATTGGGTTTTTCCATCAGGAATGTCTTGCTTCAGAATCGGTATTGTGATAGTGTGGTAATAGACTCACCCCCTACTACATGGGACTTAAACATAACAGGCGTAATGTGGGTGTACTAATGGACACATCTCTGTCTAACCCCTCAGAGAGAACAGGCGTCATGTCATGGTATAGTAAATAATTACTCTCAGATCAACAATTTAGTACCTAGAGAATTATTCGTCAGCGAGCCAAAAATGCTGCGAACACCCGTAGTCTAAATGACGAAATGTCAAAATGTCTTTGGACTCTTCGCAATGTCTAATCACTGCTCGCAAAAGGTGACATAAATATCTGACGGTTAAATGAAATAAGAAAGTTGGATGAGGATATTAATATGTACCTACGAGTTCACTTATGGACGTCCGAAGAAAATTTTGGGACCCTCTGTTTTAAGGCTATTCAAACCACTCCCACGTATTTTTTACGATTTTTTTGAGGCTAAGGAGCTACTTAGACTATTTTTGACCAAATTATACACAGTAATCCAGATTTTATAAAAAAATGGTTAAGTCGTTTCACGCTTTTTTCCTGACAAACATCGTGATACGAGATTTATAAAGATAAGGTTTGTGAAAAATAACAGACATACAACAAATATTTATTACTAGCTTACGCCTGCGACTTCATCCGCGTGAACTCGGTTTACTGCAATTTTTTGTTTTGGGTGGCAACCTAATTCTTTTTCTAAAATAAAAGTAGCCTAGTTACCCCTTATTACATCAGCTATCTGCCAGTGAAAATCCCGTCAAAATCGGTCCGGCTGTTCCAGAGATTTGCCGGAACAAACAGACAGACAGACAAAAATGCTGTTTTGGCTTAAGTATCTACCGCAGATACATTCATATGCATGTAGTAAAAAGCGGTTAAGTTAATATTACAAACATACACATCAATTTTATTTATTTGTATAGAAATTGTATAAAATATTTGCTCGATTCGAAACAAAATTCCTGTTATTCCTGTCATCCCTCTAATTAGAACCTTTATAGATTTTCATGGAATCGTGTTGCTTGTTTCGTCGAGAATAACATTTCTTTGTTCTTACTAGTTATCTTTATTTTCTTTAGACTAATAATAAATTTAATAAGACAAAACAATACTCGGAAAAATCTTGTTTTCTTTGATTCATTGAAAAACTAGCTTTCGCCCGCGGTTACGCTCGCGTTTATTTAGAATTTGCTAATCAATTCACGTTGTACTCTGCTTGTAGATAATAATGAATGAAGTGATTTTTGTTTGAATAGGTACCCTTGATTTTCTGACATCCTAGTACTTTTTTTTATTAACCGCGGTACTTATGTTGACCTTTCCAGTCTGAGTAAAATTGCTTAATTTTGCCATAGGTCCCACGGAAACGAGATAAGGACAAAAAAAAAGATAAAAATTATCCTATGTCCGTCTCCTGGTTCTAAGCTGGTAAGGAGGTATCCTCACCAATTTTCAGCCAAATCTGTTCTGCCGTTATTGAGTTATAAATAGTGTATCTAACACGACTTTCTTTTATAGATGAATAATAATCTGGATTTAGGATTATCGCCCGGTTTTTCGTCTTTACTTTTTTATAAAATGTTTTTTTATTTTGTTTATATGGATATGAGGTAATATCTAGAAGGTCTGATTATAAAAATTCTGTCACCGATAGACTATATACGATTGCTAAGTGACATGCTGTTTTAACCCCTGACGCAAAAAGAGGTGTGATGGTAAACTTGACATCCACTGGACGCAGACTTTGTCGTGTTCAGAAGCTAGTAGCGATTATAGCCTTAAAAATAGCTTCGTTTTATACATTTGAATAGGTACTATTCTTCTATTACTTATCTCAATGCCTAAAACCATAAATACAAAGAAAAAATAAGGGCTGCGCCAGAGTTCTTATCTCAAAATGTTACAGGAGCGACATCTTTAGGCGACTTTGTGAACTTCGTTTCCATGAGGGCACACTGCGCGCATTAATATAATCAATAAACCGTTCAATAAGAAGTTCTCCCCGCGCCCGCCAGATGGCGCCACGGGACTATTAACTAACGTATTACATCAATGCTCTAATAGAGTTATTTTTAATAGGTTTAGCAAAATGAAATGATTACAAATAAATAGGAATGAATTAGGTATATTTTTGCACTCATGCACATACCAAAAGATAACTATAACTACCAAACCAATCGATTCACTGTCCAGTTTTTGTTAGAGGCTTAATTACCGAACTTCTTCGAAAATAATTATTAATATCTAATTTATGCCATTTTTCAACATTTTCATCGCCGCCATCTTAAATCTGTATTCTTCAATAGGCCGCCCCCGTCTGATTGGAGTGCCTAGTCTGTTGTATAGAGCAATAACTCTCTTACGAGTACATTCAACATTACTTTCAAGGAGGCTCAAATACAGAAATAAACATTAAGAACACGTCTAGACGTGTTCTAATATTATTATTTTTTTTTGCCATCGGTTCTACGGTCGACTTCTTTTGTGCTTTACTGGATGACCTCGTTACGTACGGGTACGATCTTTCAAAGAGACTCTAAGCATAGCCCTTTCTGTAGCTCGATGAGTTAGGAACGTCCACGTCTCGGCCTCGTAAGACATAACAAGTAGAACGCACTGATTGAAAACCTTAGTCTCTAGGCTCTGTGGAATATGCGACGGAAAGACTTGACGGAGTTTCCCATCTCACCTACATATATTGCTATGCGCTGCCCAGCCCAAATGCATTGTTCTGTTAGCTTCGACTGCAAAGCCAAACATTTTCGACTAATTAATGCAATCGGACTACCTATCCGATTAATTAATATATAATATAATATAAATCGGCTCTAAGTGTTATCGAAGAGAAAATAAAATAATTTTCAACAGATAAAAAAAGGAACAGAATTTAATATATTTTTTCTGTGTGGGTGGAAAGATTCAGAATTCAGATTCAGAATCTTAGCACACACACAAACGTAGGTACGAGTATACCTAAGATTGTACTAAGGAGTCTAGATTACATATTCCTCGGCATTGCTATTCGTTTATTTATTTATATGTATAGATTATTACATGTATACAACCAATTGCAATAGAAACAAATTTAAAAACAACACAAGACAAATTTATTTTCGAAAACTAATATTAATAACTTGACTAAACTTAAGTTAACTCAATTATTGAGACTGCAGCGTGGATTTAGTATATCAATCAATTAACCGAGCTTGCCGCTCTATTCGCGGCCTAGGCGGATAAAAGCCTTCTCTAGTAACTTCGAAATAATTTACATACCTAACTGAATGCTAAATTTAGAGACAGATCTTCCAATTATCTATCTATTACTTATATTATATTTACCCTTATGACAAATTGGGATTAAGAGAGGCGGATTATAAAGGTGTAATAATCATGTAATGAAATGATTTTAGTTTTTGAGAACGCTAATAAAATTGATGTTACGTTGTCAAAACTATTAGAAACGATAACAAACTTAGCCTAAACGCAAGAGTTGCTTGCTTTTATAAATCTAACTTCCCTTTATAGTTTCTTTGGAGTATTTAGGACACCTAAACGGTATGACATGTATTTAATCGATCCCAAAATAAGGGTATCGTCGGGACATGTCATTACACTAAGATACCAAAACCACCAAAATTACGAGGTTTGTAGTTAACACTTTGTAAAAAAATTGAATTAGTCACTAGTAGTCAAACGAAAGAACTTAGAACGAGCAAACTGTCTTCCTTTTCAATTTTTTTTAAATAATAATTAAAAGTTTTTATGCATCTTAGAAATCTTTGAACCCGTAATCCCGGCGATCGTTTTGAATGGGATCTTTGGGTTCTTTTGAACACGTGAGGCCTTTGAGCTCATCCCAGCCGGGACGAACGCAAGTGCATTGAGCGCTGTGCAGCCCTCCCCCGCGCCCTGGGGCCGCGTGCCCCGCATGGCGGCATGCTGCGCACCCGGGAGGCTTACCTGCGCAAACGCCGCTCAATGATAATATAGCCTCAGAAAACCGCTACTACGTTAATATAGATCGTGGATGCGCAGACTCGACACACTGTTTATTGAGTTTTTATAAGCCTTCAAATACGTAGCGACCTAGAGTTTTTAACTTTAAAAGTTTTAGTAAAATACTGTATTTTAATTATGTCTGAAACTAAATGCGAGCAACTATTTTAGACAAAAATGCAGTCCAAAATTATAAACATTAGTAAAACATTTTCCCTCATATTGCCAAGGTATTATTTTATTATGATTTATGGCGATCGTTGCTTAGAGATTATTTTAGTGAACAATAAACTTATTTCAGCCCCATAAAATTAAAGAACCAAGTTAAAAAATATCATCAACCTATAACAAAGGTAAGATACCTAAGTACCTAGAAAAATTTTAAAATTAGAAAATATACAATAACTTCGTTAAAGACGCCTACGTAGTTCCTTCCGCCCCTTGCTCATTAGTTCAACACACAGACAAGTGCCACATCTGCACAGCACTGTATTTGTTCGTAGTCCAACAGCAGCATTTACTGGCCGACAGCGCAACGCGGCTCCGTCACGCGCTCACGTCACATAAGGCTGCGCTTCTGAGCGGAGCGGACGTGGCGGTACTCGAAGCGTCCCGCCAGCCCTGACTCTTGTGACTAGCATGTTCGGTGCCGTGTTTTTGTGGCTGTGACTGTGACCCTGTGAAACTGTGACCATGTGGAACCCTACATTGTTCACACTCTTCGCCCTCCTCCTGGGATGCCACGCTGAGCTCCAAGAAAGAGGTAAGTTTTAACTTTTAAAAAAGTTACACGTTTTTACCCAACTTGTACCAAAGTTAAGATGCCGATACAAATGCTGATTGCGGAGTCCAGTTGCTGTTTTTAATGGTGCAAGGTAATCGTCTTACAACTTACGGTAAGTTAATGAGAGTAAGTTCAAACTGTTATGTACACGCTGTTATGTTTCCGTAACACTTTTCCTCTTAGTAGATGTGAAAACAATTCTGTAGACACATCTTTTGTGATTGTTTGACAAGTTCATAGAGTAAACTTTTACATCACGCAGTTAAAGGTGGGTACTAGTTGAAAAAGTTAGTTGAAAATATATTCGAGTTCGACTTTTCAGAGTTGTTGATTAGATTTGTTAACCTTTGTTTTTAAGATAACAGTGTTTGAAGTTTGGGTTAACGAACGTTGTAGTTTCACTGTAGGTCTTAACGCTTACTACAGAGTACTATGGTATGTGAATCTTTTATTACTCAGAATGTGTTCTAAACAACTTCTACCATGCCTATTCTTAAGTAAAAAATAATTCACCAATGAGCTTTAAAACTGTAATTTCAAATTAGTTCTAGCGTAAAGTAAAAAAAAGGTCAGGTCAGTCCTTTAAAATAAAATAATATCTTTGGCAGCAACATTTGTTTTTAATCGCTCTTATCAAACGGGGAGACTAGTGCAAGGTACTTATTCATGTCATTACCACTCGCTCGACATTGGTTTCTTTCTAAGGTATCTGCCATATTTTTGGCATATCGTTGAAGCTAATTGAGAAAATATAATTGAGCGTTGGTTTGTCTAAAAGTGCATAATTTTTTTCGTTCAGAGACGGCACTTCATTTAAATCAAAGCTCTGAAATCTTTGAGATGGGTCCGAGAGAGAAATGCTGTCTGCATTTCACATAATTGCATCACGCTCTCCTCACAACCTTAGGCCTGAGCTGTGGGAAAATTAAGCCAAAGCAGTCAGCCTTTCCTTAGCCACAAAATTGATTATCAGTACGCGAATATTAATATTAAACATATTAGGACAAAAATAAACGCGGTAAGGAGTCAGTTTTATTTCTTTAAAGCTCAAAAACTTGATAGGTTTAAGTCAGTTGACGAATTTGGTCATAGATCTCTATTATAGGTATGGGCAATTGCACTGAGAAATTTTGGCCCGGTCGTACTGATAAGACCAAAAAACTACGGCACGTCTTAACAAAGTTTTGGAGAAACTTGCAAAATTCAATTAATCCGTACACTGATTCTCTAAAACATTTTTCTAATCGCACGAAAGCATTATAAGTTACTATATCACTAAAATCGAGGCTGTCCGTGTACCAACAGGAGCAACTCAATGTCGAAGCGACTATCCGAAATAATCTACACTAATATTATAAAGAGGAAAATATTGTATTTTTGTTTGTTTGTAATGGATAAACTCAAAAATACCTGGACCAATTTTAAAAATTCTTTTACCACTATAAAGCTACATTATCTGCGAGTAACATAGGCTATATTTTATTTTATATTTGCGCGGACGAAGTCGCAGGCAAGAGCTAGTAATTATATAAAAAAACTTAAACAAATAAATCAGATGAATTATTTGCATGTAAAGTTTACTAAACTTCTTCAAATCTGTATGAAACCCACACTTGTTTCCTGTCCATTATCACACAGACATGTGATTGCGATCATTGATGAATAGCGGGCAGGTATAAAAGGCTCCACGCCGTTGGGGTACATATTGTGTCGCCACCCTCTAATTCCGCCTTAGAGCAAGTGTACCACCTGTTGATATTTAACCTCTACTTACTGGGAGGGTTTTGTTATAATAAGGAAAACTAGGATAACGATTTTTGAAAATTTCGGCCTTAAAATATTTTAAGTTAAATTAGCCCTTACAAAATTTCATCGAGTATAATAACGTATAGGCTAAAATATGACTAGACAATAGAGTATGATGCTCGCAGTTTAGACTGTCCTCTTATTCTCGTACTAGCTTCTGCACGAGACTTCGTCCGCGTCAAAGTTGGTTTCTCCATACAAACTGTTTCATCACCTTAGAATAGAATTCACCCCATTTTTAAAAAATCCTTTCCTATCGGATGCCTACGGCATATAAAGAACATACCCTCCAAGATTCCGATCTCTACGACCAGCGGTTTAGACAGTGCGTTGATCCGCCAGTCAGTAATTCAGGACAAAGCATTTATGTATAGATTACTTAAAGCTGCAAGTCGCAAGAATGTGTTGGATATCATGAGTTCTATGGGATTTTCAGGTTCTGTCTCCTGTTAAAGGGGCGTCACGTACGGAAGCTGAGGGGCATTTTTAAAAGCTTTTATTTTTGTAACTAAAACCGTAACTTTAAAATGTAATCGCAATCTTATCTATCAGTGACAATCAATGTCATAACATTCTCAAAAAAATAGGAAAATTAGAAGTATTTTAAGAATTCGATCGTTGTTTCTCTTTCGGGATTTTTCATTTATGCATTCATGTCCTTTCTTAGACATCAATGCATACAAGCCGGATACTTAGGAAATTCGTTTATAATGAGGAATCTGATTGTAAAGGATAAAGCTGATAAATACTTATGTCACTCGTACTTACGTTTGAATTACTTATTGATAACGCCTAGGTACTGTGCAAATATTAAATAACGTTTTGTTCAAACAATTTGTGAAGTTACGCAGAATTCGGGAATAATTTTCAACTCATTATTTAAAGGGAAAAAAACGCGCAGGTCGTGATTGTTTAGTGGTTAAGGCGTCCAACTGTCATGCATGTGATTACGGGTTTTATACTAGGCTTTATACCAATGTGCTTTTTTCAATTCTTAAATTTATGACTCATCCACACAGGCAAAACCACTGAACGGATTGCGCTGTTTGGCACGCAGATACTCATTATGACCTAGACATGTGCTAAGAAAGGATTTTTCTTAACTCACCCCAAAAGGGGACGAAACTGGGGTCCGATATTTACGCAGAAGTTGCAGGTAAAAGCTAGTTTAATAAAAGTCTGGAATCGTCAATCTTGTATGAATTCCAAAAAGTATCCGTAGTATCAGTAGTTCCTTTGGGTACGAAACCCTAGAAACATTTTCGAAAATCAGTCGTAATAATAAAATTAAAGTATCTTTACAGCTCGAAGTGAATAGGTTTAAATAGCTTGGCTGTCATTATAAAAAAGGGTATTTTTGTTAAGCAGTTGATAGAACAACGCCTTGTGCTATTGTCGTTATTGTGCAAAGCTAATTGCGCATATGATATGCATTGTATTAGTAACATGGTTTCGAGTCTATTATGATATCAATTTACGTGCAAGTATGGTCTGTGGAGTAAAGTTGGGGATCAGATCTTGAATTGTAGATTCAGAATTCTTCTACTTAGATTATACGACTTGTAGAAATAATTAATTTGTCGAAAATTCACGACAATTTTGGAATAGCGGGATTTTAACATAACATAAACATAACATCACGCCTGTAATCCCCGAAGGGTTAGGCAGAGGTGTACAAATCAGTACACCCACATTTCGCCAGTTATGTTTTTAGTCCCATGTAATAGGGGGCGAGCCTATTGCCATCAACCGGGCACAAATCCAGACTCCGAGGCTGCTACTGAGAAATTCCTGATGGAAAAACCCAATAACACTTTGCCCGACCTGGGAATCGAACCCAAGACCTCATGCACAGCAGTCGCGCTTGCGACCACTAGACCAACGAGGCAGTCTCGCAGCGGGATTTTCTCGATATATTAGTCCATTCCATACTAAGTCAGCACCTGAAGTTTAGGTTATTATACAAATTGCACTAAGCTTGTTTTCGATTTATCCAAAACCTTGGGTTTTATGGGGAAATGTTATAGCGACATTGTCGGCGCAGCGTCTGAGTGATAGACTGATGCGCTACATGTCGCGTGTTCGATTCCCGCAGGAAACAAATATTTGTATGGCTTACAGTTATTAAAGTTCTGGTGGTTTGTGTATGAGAGTTTATGTTTTAAATGCACCCACAATACATGAACAAGTCCTAGAGAGTAACGATTAGAAAAAAAAAAATGCGTGAAATCTTCTTTCTCCTTTATTGTGTGGGCAGTAAGGTCTTTCGACCCACACACCCTAGTATCAGAGTTTCTAAACCGTCTCAAGGGCCTAATGGTTTAATGCGTGAAATACAGAGGACACAGAAAAGCTTGAGAGCATCCAAGAGTGCCAGGAGGCTCGACACAGTTAAATTATTTACCCTCAGTTAATAAATGATGACTGACAGGCATTTGAAGAAGTGATTCCAACAATTATTGCGGCGGGCAGACAATCTTTTATTATTCACATTATTTGACAAGTAACGAGTTGTCATGCGTTATTCTTATATCTTTATGGACTATCAATCTGCTTTGTCTTTTCCCAACTAAGTATGTTGGGGGCGCCTTCCAGTCTTACCGAATGCAGCTGAATACCAGTATTTTACATAGAGTGCTTTCTGACCACTATAACCCAGTAAATTGGTAATACGATACTCTTCGTAAGATAGACTTTCGGGCTTTTGACGACCCGTTACGACTGTCAAAGATCGACGTATGTAAACCAGGATCAACGGCATAACGTGCTTTCCGAGGCACGGAGTTGTCTCGCTGCACAAAGAACCCATCCACGGACAAACCCCGGCAAACGAAGCTTAACCTAGTGGATCGATCCGTGCGGCTGTTATTACTTAGCTACGAGCACCTACTCAATTTTTATGGAAGATGTTTCGATGAATATCCAAACCAAACTGAACTTTGTAATTAAAAATTGAATTATCTAAATAATGATCATTATAATATTATTTACTAGTTTTTGATATTGACTTCGTCCGCGTGCAAGACAGGTTTACCATAAAACAGCAATCGGCAATAATGTAGCTTTCTATCCAATAAAAGATTTTTTGTAATCCGCCCAATACTTTCAGAGATTCCTACAATAAAATAAAAATACAAGCAAATTTTACTTCTTTGAAATATTAGTATAGATGAGCCAGGGCTTAATAATCTCGTTAAAAATCAGTTCAGACTCGCCAACTTCAATATTCTCGTGGTTGAGAAAATACTAAATTGAGAAATAGCGTTGAATATGATTCCTATTGTAAGAACTCTATAACTTGCAACACTTATAACCATTCATGTCTCGATTACTTCCTAGCTTGCACATTCCACTGGGTTAGTGGTCGTTCTTTCATAAGTCTTTTGTCCACCACGATTTTCCGTGTCTTGGTAATAACTGTAAAGGAAAATTGAGAAAAATCATGAAATATTTGCTAATCATCAGCAAATTGTGTCACGCCATCTATTATTGTCATAAATCCTTGTCCTTTATAAAATCAATTAATTTATCTTCTCAAGATTACTAAAAAACAGTACTGTCGCGTCAGTATCGAATGGCCGGGGTTTTATTAATTATCCCTATAATTTATTAGAGTAATAATAAAATTGTTATTTTAAACTATAGTGAAAGATAAGGTCCATTCAATAAATATTCTCATTCATAACAACAAAAGATAATGTCATTATTTTTTTCGACTTATCTTATACATATAGCACATGTGCGCTAGCCTTTACAAAAAACAGACCTTTATTTTTTTGGAACCATGCGAATACCTGGCTCTCGACTCATGGTAGCAGCAGGAACCGTCGGTAAGAATCCGATTTAACCCTCCATTCTCCCCAGAGGGGAACCCATGAGAACCATCCTATAAAAAAAATGCATTTTTTTTTATTTCGGCGATTTCAGTTCAGGCAATATATTTGGGATACGCGTACTATCGTATTGTCCCTTTGCTAACAGAGTACAACAAAGCACCTTTACGGTCAAAGAGTTCAAAAACAATGGGAATTCATCCAGAATGCACGCCTCACAAATACGAAGTATTTCAGTCAGTTCATTGCAAATGGAAGCTGACAATGATCCCAAATACCGAAACTCGAATGCATATTGTAAAACAAAAAGCAAACACCATCCACAGGACCAACACTTTCCGTAATGTCACATAACAAAGCATGCGTTTTCATGCAAACTTGGTTATGATAGCACGGTGTGCGAAACGCAGCGTATCATTACGTTTACGGTTCTTCCCACAATGAGTTTTAGTTCAAATACTGTAATGAAGCTATTACCGACAATTACTTCATACGCAAGAAGAACGTAAAACAAACGGAACGAAGAAATGAAAGAACAGTCTCGATAAACATGTGACTACATGTTTATCGAGACTTTTCGTACATTTTGTACGAACGGTACAAGAACAATATCAAGTCTAGTCTTGTTATATATTTACATTACATAACCAAAGTACGAGCTAAAGAAGGCTATTTTTAACCAACGCTTTCTTTGTTTTCTTTTCCCATTTAATAACAAACCTTTATTTCATTTTTATTTTCCTTTATATTTTACATCATTCTTTTAACTTGTAGGGTTACTAATTTATGTACTGTCTACGTCTTTCAAAGCATATTTGAACTTTCTTTCCGTTTTATTGTTGTCATTTATTTTCTATTGAAGTACTTAACAATTGATACCTAGTAGGTAGGTAGACAGATAGGTATTTTTTTTTTTAAGTAGTTAGCATTACTTTTGACGCTATTATATTTACTTGTAGAGTCTATAGTCACAACAAAGTAAAATTTTCTAAGTTGTAAATCCTTTAGTTCACTTTAATATGGCACCTGCATTACATACGACAAGAAAATCGGTGAAATAATTTATGTATTTTTTAAAGTTCCTGTTTTCTTTGTAACTAGTCCCTCTTCCTATATTGAGTTTAAAGCATATCCGGGAAAATTAAATTGTGTTAGCAAGTCATGGAAGGAAATAGGCAGACACAGCAGGTAAATAAATAACACGCCACAGCGCCGTAGCGCGCCAGCTTAATTCAATACCCGTGCTTTTGAAAGGGAAGAGACAACCTAATCATTGGTCAGCTCTCAAAAAAAATTTCGACCCCATGATATTCGCAACGACAGCGTCGGTACCGAGAGTGCACGTGCCTAAATTCAACAATGTCGGAAATAAAACCAGTGAGTCCTATATCAGTGGTGCAGTTCTGTCAAATATTCTTTTATGAATTAAGGTGAAGTGAGGTGAGCTATCCGAGAGGTAACGTCAGCTCGCCTCAAGCTCACATAATAACATTACTAAAAGATAGTTACTAACTTTTTACATTTCTCTCTTTAAAAACATTTTCTGTTAATTATTCAGACATTTAATAAAAGCACATTTTAATACACAGAAGAGATAAACAAAGCTTGGGATCTAGATATGGATAAAGCCGACTTTTTAATCCGCTGCTCCTTCTCTCTCCGTCCGCGATAGCCGCAAACACGCGGACGAACTTACTAAGCTAGTTATTAATAATGTAGGTAAAATAAAAAGAATAGAATATAGGTAGGTAGTTGCCACTTCCGAAGGGTAATTTCGTATGGAAAAGAATGGGCAAGATACTCCTTACATACTCTTTTAAACTCAATGTTTTACAATATTTGTAATTATGTTTTATAATAAAAGGAAGAAGTTTAATCATTAAGCCGCATTTAAAATTACAATAAAAGTCAACTTACTTGTATATTAAATAACATATAAATAACTAACATTATAATTAATAAACCTTGAGAAATATCAAACAGTATTTACCTATATAAACTTATAGAATACAATCCCATAAAACCGTATGTAGAAAGTCG
The DNA here is from genome assembly GCA_949774945.1 of Hoplodrina ambigua. NCBI lineage: Eukaryota > Metazoa > Arthropoda > Insecta > Lepidoptera > Noctuidae > Hoplodrina > Hoplodrina ambigua. The sequence continues at coordinate 7,630,131 of OX458963.1, forward strand.
TCGTATTCAAAAAGGTAGATGCTTGATTTTGCCTTTATAACCTGCAATGTAAAAACTACATAACTCTACACTCTACGCTATGCAGTTTTGATGGCAGCTCGGTGAAATAGGTACCTTTTTTTTTTGGTTGGACGGGTGGAAAATCCGCGGAAAAATGGCGGAGGGGTCTTTCAGACTTTTACTGACTAAAACAACCCTGTGTTCGTTCCCACACTTAGGCCGGGAATTCTGGGAGCGTAGGCGCCTTCCGCAATCTCTGACTGTAAACTTAAAACTTAAGTTACCTAACTTAAACCAACATGGCCCATCTCTTTAAACACCAAGTAATATTCTTAAACTACCTCCATAATAAGAGGGTAAAAGCTAGGCGCGGTACACTTAATCGAACGTCGAGCGGAAGAGAAAACTTGAAACAAGTCTTGTCTTTCTAGAAGCTGTTCTAGTGTAACAGTGTTTAATTAACAATCATGTTGAACGTTTTGTATAAAAGATGTAAGTTATCAATTGCTAAAAGTGAAGGACCCTAGCACAATTCCTGTTAGCTTCCTATTTCAAACACGGCAAGTACGTACTTCTTAAAGGAGGGACTTTTAGCCTTTATTGCAGAAAATATTTTCTTCGACTCTCGTTCTAAGTGCATAAAATCCATTATCCGGTGCACTCCAAGTAATTTTACAGAAATGCAATAAAATTGTTGGTTTCCATTTACTTGGAAATCTAAATTTATTTATTATGCATCAATCGGAGTAGGTCCACTACAGGGCTGGCCCTATTGATTTATGCAGCGGTCGGCCCCGAGCTTTCAGGCTGACTTTATTTAACCTTTACCATCTTCAGCGGCCTCGGCCTGCTGTGCTCATTCCAGAACCTTAAAATAAGCTTCGATAAAAGTTGGGCTCGATGTTGTTTTACAGCAGACTCTCCAACTTTAAGTGCAACATTATTGTCTACCAGTGTTTTAGATAAAACAAAAATCTAAATGAACCTCAAAGTAATGAGTACTTTTTTTTTATTTATACGTAAAAGATAATAATCACCAATAACTTTGCTTTTTCACAAGTACTGGTTTGACGTTTAAAAAAAAAATACGCCGGCTCTTCCGGCATTTCAATGAAGCGGAAGTCAACGGGAGTAGGTAGGTACGCAAGTAATATGATAAAAAAGATACATCCTATGCAACCCGGCGCGTTGCATGCGTGCGCAAGTGTCGTTTTTTGGTTCAATTTTTGAGTTGGTATATTCAAGGGTAGTTGAAAGGGCTTATTCCTATTTTTTTATGTATCATCCTCTTCCGGATGCTCAATTAATGGACGGGTTCGGAAGCATAAAAGATGACGTGTAATATGGGTAAAGATGCTCGGCTTATTAAACTGCAGGTACTTATATTTCAATTACATATTCATATTGTGAAAGGGTTTGTATTCGCGACATTAATGCGTTCTTCTGTATTCCCGTTTGTGAAAAGATTATTTATTAAAAAATATTAAAAAGGAAATTAATAAATATAAAATCTAACCAATCAATCAATCTTTTCTGTGCCAAATTAATACTCTTGTACAAGTTAATTTGTTTTACAGTCCTGTTTGAAAGAGGTATTCCTAGGACTTCTACAACGCTGAATAGGATTTTAAGCAATTTACGAGGAATTTCTGATTACCCATGAACATTAAAAAGAAGAATCCTAATAAAATAAATGGTAAGATGGTGGATCAATAACAAGATATGCCATGAGCTCATTTTCTTTTTCATTTTAGACAAACATAAAGGAATTAAATTATGATCGTTATGTATCTATAATAGTATAAAGTAACTTGGTTGAAACTTTGTGCACTTCATAGTACTTTAAGCGGATCAAAGGACCAAAGAAATGTCCATCTTGTTCATGAAGCATCATTTTTGAAAACAAAATATTTTTATTTTCGTGTAAATACTAATTAAATTAAAGTTTGAGGATACTTATGTGTAAACAGTAGACTTATAATTACCGCGCTCATTCATCCGGTCCTATCTCACAATAAAAATATTCAGACTTACAAATTATTTTGTTCATAAGAACACATGTAAAGTTATTCTTTGTTCTACATTCAAAAAATACCTACGTTCAAGATTGTTTTTGCAGTTGGCGTCGCATCAGCACTTTACAATAATTTTATTAATCGTTCGAAACGTCTTTGCTGCTTACGTTGAGCTAACGAAAATGGACTTTGTTTTGAATACATAGGCTCTATATTAGTGTGAAAGGCGATGTTGTTATGGCTTTGTGATGTGATAAAGTTCCGGGCTGATGACTTCATTAATCAACAGTAGATGTAGTCTACACGTCATTCTTATCAGGGTGGGTACTGTGCGTTGTCAGTTTAGTTATGGAATAGTATTTACTAGTTATTACTAGTAAATAGCAGCTATTTAGTTAGCAGGTATTTACAATAATGATTGTATTAATTTCAGTATTTCATCAAATTCTGAATTTTCAAGGAACCTTTTGTTAAAGCAAAACCACTGGCTGAAAACATATTTCTACCTATTAATTTGATTTTAATGGACGGCACACAAGCCAATAACAATGCTTTTATTCATTGTTGCGTAACTCACGGCCCAATTAAACTCAGTAATAAAAACAAGATTCCTGCAATTTTCAGTTCCACGGTAGTTCAAATACGACTCCAACCTTTAAGTGGAACATATCGTATTGAAAGGTTTTTCGTTACATTTTATTTACAGGTAGTTCTTACAGTGAAAATACATTGAATTTCAAATATTTCTCTTCTTTGTTGTTGAGAGTATTGTATTCATATAGGATTTACATATTTCGATTATTTGGTACCTACTTACCTAGCGATTACGATTTGTGATTACTGATTGATCTTCTAGATATTAAATTAGTCACTGTAGTGTACATATAGTGCACTTATTTTTGTGTTAGCAGTTCCTACCATTAAATAGATGCTCGTGTCTAGGTAAATTACATTCTGCGCTTATAGTAAAGAACTTTGACTTTAAGAGCTTGATTTTTAAATTAGTTTAGGTGCTAATTTGGAAAATTATGTATTAATTGCTTTTTATCATGATGTAGTGAGACAATTATTCTGTATGATCTTTGAAAAATAAAAAATAAACTATAATTATTATACTACCCTATTAATTTTCCACTGCAGGGTAATGAATTCATCTCATACAGAGAAGGCACGAGTATTGATCACCACTTTTGCTCAAGGTGGATTACCTATTAAAGACTTGACCATATTTCTTCACAATTGTTTTCGCGCTATTGTCAGGTGGGCATCTATACCTCGTTTTCAGACTAATGAGTAGGTACCATAAACTATCTACTATGTGTATGTCTTTATAAGTAGGTTCATACACAGTTACCAACACGGCGCGGCGGTTTAGTCAATGTTAAAAATTGTTGACAAAATACTCGCAGTTCTCCATTGTTCTCGACGCACACTACTTCCAAATCAAGGACCTGGCGGCCGCTGATAATATTTTGGTCTATTTTTTTTAGATAGTAGACACTCTCTCATTGGCTCATTCTAAACAACTAAGGGCTGATTATGGCGTTAGATAAATTTTATCTGAAGAATAAAATATATGACAGTTTGACAGCTTTTGTTTGGACAATATGTCAAACTGCCATACATATTCTTCATATACAATTAGTTGTTTAAAAAATTATCTAAAAAGTATTTTATTTTCTTTTATACGTTTTATATTTCAGTACGTAGGTAGGTAAAAATGTAATAAAAAGCAATAATGAAAAATCAATACTTAATAATAATCAATGAAAATTTTAAGGTGCCTTTGTCCGCGATTTAGTTTTTTCTACCCAGTGTGCGATGCTAGACGCGTAGGACTTAGGCGCATTGGTTTTTACGACCACTTGAGATTAAGAATAAAATTGATATTATTTAAATTTTAGTTCATTTTTTTTATTTTATATTATGATGAAGGTGTTTGGTTTATTCATCTTTACAAGTACAGCATGATTAAGTAATATTCATTTTTCACGATCTTTAAACATGTAGTACGGCAGTAGGTACGATTTTATATCCGTGAACGGATTGTTTTGGGTTTCAAGCAATGATAGTTGACTTGCACTCCAACACCCATATAGACTTGTAGGTAATGATTAACAGTTAATTACAGTTACAATGTTAAAAATTGAAATTAATAAGTAGTAAATCCTTAAAACTTCACTGATCGATGGCATGTTGAACAAATATTTTGTCAATGCGTTCAATTCGATGCAATTGTTTTGAATACTTGATTGCGTTACAAACACAAGCTGGCGTGAGTAATGGATTCAATACTTACATGATAATAAATAATAGTAATAAATACCTCACTACGGTAAACCACTGAACTGGGGACCTAGCGCCATCTTTTAAAACAATATTATTTTAATATTACTTTGCCTTCCGCACTGTTGGATTTTTAACGCTCGGTTCAGTGCTGAGAGTTGAAAATCCAACAACAGAAACATATAAACATAACATCACGCCTGTAATCCCCGAAGGATTAGGCAGAGGTGTACCCATTAGTGCACCCACATTTCGCCAGTTATGTTTTTAGTCCCATGTAATAGGGGGCGAGCCTATTGGCATCAACTGGGCACAGCAACAGAAATTACAATTTAATATTAAAATAAGAGATGGCGGTAGGTCCACTGATCGTTGAAAATCAAAGAGGTAGCGTAGCATCGCACGAACAAAAGCTACTGTTCAATACGCAAGTTCGTCTGCAAAATCGTAAATGAATATGAAACATTTTCCCCGCGACTTTGTTCGCGTGATTTTTAGTAGCCTATAGCACTCAGTGATAACGTGGCTAAACATTTTTGAAAGATTTTTTTTTAAATCGGTTCCTTAGATCAGGAGATTACAACCTCACAAACTTAACATATTATTGTCCCATTCGCCCATCTCTTCTTCTCATACAGGGAAGGCACGAATGCATTCACCAAGCTTGGTTAAGGCAGATTGGCGATTTCAGACTTATATTAATTATAAGTTCAGGATTCCTCATGATGTTTTCGATCAACAATGACAGTAATGTCCAAAAAAATCTAAGGAGTGCATTTGAATAGAAAAAGTCACATTTTCACCATCCTGATATCGAACCCATGCAACCTCATGCATGAGATGCGAGCACCTTTACCACAGGGCCATCACGACACAAATAATAATATGTAAAGTAAATAAAGTAGCTTGTTTTAATGTTTCCATGTTAATGTAAAATCCTTTGAAAAATGATTATACTTACGAAATGGTTGTTTTTCACGTGGAACGTTTAGATCTGTGACCTGTCTAATTATGGTAATAATATTATTTATTCCGTGGGTTATTGTTTGCGGATTTAACCTTCGAAAAAACTATCTACAGGGGGCCCAGATAACGACGTCCAAAAGAAAAATAAAGAAGCCCTTCTTCTTGAGTACACCTTAGGAAACCCATGCGGTGAGGCTTCCAAAATTGTCTTTTGAAGTCATTACATTGGCTAACCTGTATAATGAAGTTTCTCAGTATGCTAACTATAGCAAACGGTAGACGACAGTAACAAAAATAAAACGATTACAAACAAACACTTGAGCAATCCAACCTTAAAAATAATCCTTGGATTTGTGATCTCAATAAAGTGCTTTATGCCACAAAATACTCATTGTAAAATATACTATTATTATACGTAGTCTAAAGTGTAGATACATATCTATGAACGTTGGCCTTGTAACACGTTGGTTAGTGAACAATGTACATATTAAATATTATCTATTAAGTCGTTATTCCGTTGTCGACTTAGGTACTTGAATTAAAAATCAGCATTCAATTTTGTTTGCATCGTTATAAACGTGGCCACCTACTGGGCTCAAGTACTCGAACAAACAAGAAAAAAATAGTTTTAACTTGAACCATCGACTCGAAAAGAGGAAGAAGAATAATGTTTGAAAAGGAAGTCTTGAAGTACTTAAACAAAGACGATTATTTTTTTCTTCTATCTGTGCTTTCTTAGTTCTTATAAAGTACACAATAGCTTTTGCTGACGTTTTCATAACGTTTTCAAATTTGCTCCGAAAGATGAGATCTCTATGCTGTGGACTCACATCAATGACTAGAAAACGGCTGAACAGAATTTCTTGAATTATTGCTATAAGACCTCGATCAAGTCACCTTTGAAACAAATTAAAACAATAGGTTCAGCCGTTACAATAGGTATAGACAGATACACAATGTTTAACTTATAACATAAAAATATCTGATTTCATCTGGGGTAAAAATAGATTATTAGATAATTATAGTGCAGAAATCTTGATGTTTTGACTTACATCTAACGCAGCGGGGGAGGGTCCGCTATCATAAAAAGAAAACAAAAGATCTCTATTTAGTTGTTTACTGAAAGTGATACAAACTTCATTAGCTATCTTACATGATCTTTTTGTAAACATTCATAAAGGTTCAGATTTATTCTACAAATATATAAAACCAGCGGGAAACCTGATATTTACTATACCAAGGTAAGTTAATTTATTTGCTAGTTATCTCAATATAATAGAGATCATGACGTAGCTCTTGAATAAGTTTAAATGAAGTTGAGACTGCATTACACGACTCCCTGTCAATGGAATAATACGACTTGATTTAGTAATTGGTCCAATACCTCCTACACAAAAGTGGAAGAAATAGTAGGTAATTGGTACAATCATACACTTAGACCTGTTTGCAATTTTCCAATATCATTGCTAGCTGTTGGATAATAATAAACATTCGCTTACGTGTGTAAGTGATTTTTCTTAGAAGAAAAGTAAACTGGCTGTCTTTTATTTTGTTTGCTTTTACCTCTATGCTTAGTTTACACACCGAGCAGTACTGAATACTTAGCACCAACACTAATCGGGCTCGTGTGACTTCTAAGCTACGTTGAACAGTTATTGATGGCGGATGCAAGGACCAAATTTCTTTACGTTCATTATAACGTGTAACAGAAACTATTCTCTAGTTTCATAAATAAAATCAGTTGATATGTCTTGCAGGAATTCTTTGTGTAAAAATAAATGATGAGAGAGACACATGTTTTAACCAAGTATTTGAAAATTGTATAGACAGTTATCATAACCACGATGTTTATAATGTTCCTTGGGCTTGCGACTGGTGGTGAAAAGTTTACAAGATTATAGGTAGATACTAGGCTTTTATAAAGACGTAATAAATTTATATGTTACAAATTTATTTTTAAAACAATGCAATACTGTCATTTACTTAGGTGATTGGCAATAGAGACAATATTTGCATTTATTTTCCTCGTTTGAAATTGAGATTGTTCAAGAGACAGTCATCTGCTTGCCACTTATCAGCTAATCGTTGACACAGCATCCAATGAATGAATACCGGATAAGACCTTAGATGTAATATAACATCCTGCAAAGGGTATTATTGTTAACGATAAGAGTGCAGAAATAACACACAATAACAATAAATTATTATCTTTAATTACCTTATGTGTAAATATACCTATTGTTCTTAGAATGAGGGGAATTATATTTATCAATGGTTCTTATCATCCTTCGGCTTACTGGTAGAAAAGTAGAGATTGCATTTTTGTTAGTACCTTTATCTAGAACTCGAATCACCATATGGTTCACAACGCGTACATGTTTAAAAAATTAACGACGTTCCCTTCGCCTAAGAATTTCTCTTATACAATTCTTGACAATCTATCTGTAGGCCATACAAATATTTGTATCGTGCGGGTTTCGAACTTGTGACACGAAGTGCCAATCGCTCACCGATAAATCAACCAATCGCCGTTAGTCGGTTTTAACAAACTTAAATTACCTACTGATTTTTTTAAATCTAAAAATACCGTAATCAAAATATGTGATATAGTTTTTGTAGTAGCAATAGTCGGACAATACTTCGTGATGTATTCCATTAATCTTCCACAATAATAAATGTGGTTCATCGACTTCAATTTCTGTTAAACAACGTAACGTACGACGTGATAAAACAAAACAAACATTATGAACATAACTTCTAAGGTATCAGCGCCCAGCGGTTGGTTAAACGTCTCTTGCGCAGTTTTCCCATAGGCGATAACATCGGCCACAGCTGTTATTAATTGTGGAGCACAATGAGATGCTGCAAGGGCAAAAACAGAAGTTGAAGTACTATGCAAATATCATAATTATACCGTGTATAAGTGTATATCTAAAGGTACAAGATGCAGCTGCATTTCGGGCCAGTTTAATATTTAGTTTCATATGGTGGGGTTTAAGTTACATGGATTTATCATTTCTCCAGTTATAAATAAAGATGTGTATTTAAAAGTTGAAATGTTAGGATTTTTGGTGTTGGCATGGTGATCATGGTCAAGCCTTCTCTGTATTAGAAGAGGCTTTTGTCCCACATTGGTACAATAATGGTTGATGTTATTATTATTTAACCTCCGTTAAGTCCTAAAATTATAACGTACTGAAAATGACGCTTATTTATGAACAAAACCACATTGTCAATTCGAAATAGAAACATTATAGTAGTCTAACGCATATTCTATGTGCAGCATGTTCATTGCCATTTCAATTAAATTATTAGTATTACGTGTGTAGTTCTGTTTACTCCTGCATGTTGTACCAGCTGTGAATGAATTTTTTCTGGTCCTTGGAGTATGTTACTCCAATCTCTACTTGGTCCTTGTTGCAGTTTGTTCACTGATGAATATTTTATTAAGATTAATATTCGCTTAATTTAGGCTCATTTTAAACATAATTATTAACAAGATAAATAGCCACCAGCAGATTTCATTTCAATATTTTTTAACTTTTCTTATTCGAATATAAATGATTGTTCAAGAACAAGGAAACGAACAAACAAATCGCAGCTTTAAAATATATGTAATCACACTGTAACTAGCTAACCAGTGCCGGCAGCGGAGGCATTTCTTATTAGGTCAGCGCACACTGAGCAGCAGAACGCGTTAGCCGTTTTATACATAAAATAATAACAAGCTGACCCTAACATATCCTTTATTATAAACAGGGTCTGTGTGTCAAAAAAAGTATTGAATGTGAAATGTAGTGAAGATGTTTCCGGCTCTTCATAACCATTCCATCGTTTTGTAAATAAGTATTCTTAAAGACTTAATGCGATGTTAAAAGTGAGACCGAAATTAATAAACGTTACCTTGCACTGGCATTATTCCTGTCTCAGTCGCACAATGGTTTATTTAGAAATGCTTGACAAAGAGAGAAACATGAAAAAAATCTAGATGATTAATTGAATGTTTGTTTAGTTACAATTTTGTTACGGAGTTGCTCAAAGCGCATCATGTATAATTCTGATTAGAAACACGCACGGTAACGAATAGGTGACCGCTTGTCAAGGTTTGAGGAGGATAAAGTTAAAAATATAAGCCCTAATCGGCCCTTCTCAGAGCCAAACATTCCTCTGACTAGTTACTGACTCCTTGGCCATTCAAAAGAGCCTGAAAATGATTTGTTTGAATCATTTTCCTTTTGTATTATCTCAATCATATATCGAAAGGTTCTCTCAAGACAAAGCAAAACTCCTCTCTTTGCTACCAGCTTGCAATATGCACACAAGCTTAGTTTATTTTCAAGTAGTATTGTATTTGACTGCCTCGTTGGACTAGTGGTGGCAAACGCGACTGCTGTGCACGAGGTCTTGGGTTCGATTCCCAGGTCGGGCAAAATGTTATTGGGATTTTCCATCAGGTATTTCTCAGTAGCAGCCTCGGAGTCTGGATTTGTGCCCGGTTGATGGCAATAGGCTCGCCCCCTATTACATGGGACTAAAAACATATGGCGAAATGTGGGTGTACTAATAGGTACACCTCTGCTTAACCCTTCGGGGATTACAGGTGTGATGTTATGTTATGTTATTGTAAGGTTTTCTTATAGTCATGTCTTCCGTTCGTGTATTAAGTATACATTAAAGAACTATTAGACTAAATGATGACAAGCCACTGCAAAATTACTTAAATACGTATATTAGTCCCCAACGCAACCAAAATACTGCTTATTTCGTTTTTTTTTTCTATTGTATTTTTTATATTTCACACTTTAATATTGTCATAATTTGTTATTATGTGAAAAATGTGATTTCGTAGTTTTTGGTGATGTAAATTTTTTATATTTTGTTTAGTTTACTTTATTTACAATGTTCCGCGATGATAAAGGTCAATACTGTAGTAATTCCTGGGCCTGGCATTACTAGTGGTATCGGCATTAATAGAAAAACAATGATTGAAAGACTTTTAAATTATTATTTACGTATATTGACTCAATTAACTTTGAAATCAGTTAAATCTGAGCTTTCAGCACTCGTGAGACGGAGCGTCAAGTCTTTTTTTATTTTTAATAGCGTTTATCTCATAGGCATAAAATAAATTAATAAGGTCGTATATGGCTCAGCCAACCAGAGCCTTTACAATACTTAAGGGACAGGGTCTATAAGTATCCATTAAATTAACTATTAGACACATTTGACATTTACATATCTACCTCTGTTACTCTCATTAGTTTAGCCCAATGATTACAATGACACAGTTTCCACGATGTAGGATAAGGATAATCTAATTAGTGCTAGCTATATCATCGCATGTGAAATGGAACTATTTAGGCTCTCACTACAAAACGACGTATGGCTTATACGTCCTATGTTGAGTTCCTAACGACCTTGTATTTCAAAGAAAGAATACATATGGATCTATAGAACTAAAGCTATAGGAAACCAACAGGCTTACCTAGCTTTGTGGCTACAGAAACCTCCTTTATAAAGTGATCTGGCCATAATAAATACAAATAAGGATTCTTAACATATACATGTAAATAATATTTCACTAATATTCGATTATAATACATTAATTAATGTAAAATACTAGTCCACTCAATTTCCTTTTAAAGCCTCATTGACAGATGAAATGTTGCATGAAATGTCAACGTTAATTAATGAATACTGAAACCTATTGAATGTTATTGTTATGATATGAAATTGTGTATCGTGAAATAATATGCGATTTTATTTTAAACTCGCATATAATTTCCCGATACATATTTACGGAAATTTTTGGAACAAAGGACCAAATATTTTTTCAGCAGGTATGAAGAGTATGTTGGTATCAATTCACAAATGAGTGCTCAAGATCATTACAAACACAGATGGCATGTTTAATTATGACTAATATTTAATTGAGATCTCGAGGTGAACATCGCTGACTCTAAAATATGACACGCGGAACATGATATTGGTTCTGAAAAGTCTTTAACGAATACAACTCCTACCTGAAACTAGTGTTTAGAAAACAGAATAAATCAAGATCAAAAGATCAAGTAAGCGAGATGACCCTGACCTCTGCTCTAAAACATCAAACTCAAGTGCACTTGTCTATGACATACGTAACCATTGCACTACTAACCACAGTCACACAACCACTTCATTTAAATCTTCCGTCACGTTTCGACCTCCTAATAATATTAATGTAAACAAAAGTCGTTCCCGTGCATGACTGCATAGTGCACGCCCACCACATACCACACTACTCGTATGGGATCACAGGGCTCCCATTTTTTAAAACAATGTCAAGCTTCAAGTTTTGTTTTTATTATGTCACAGTACAATGATCAACACATTGAAACTTTTGTTACATTATTGCTGTAGAGAACAATGCCCACTAAATAAAAACCTTTGGTAATTATGTTGGACGAATGGTTTGAGCCAACTAACAACAGTGTTTGCGTAGTAATATGACCAAAATTATATACGACAAATGTTTGCCGCCAACAAGCGACAGCCAAATAACTTAGAAAAAGTTAATAGTTTTTTTTGTACTTAAATTTGTTTCTTGTCCAAATTCGTTCAAAATATACATAATAGCCTTCTTTTAACGTGTTTAGTATGTAACGGGAGTGGGGATATGTATATGCAAACAAACCGCGAGTTAGCGCTAACGCGAGGTAACGCTACGCTCTGGACCTACTGATATTCTCATCACATTCGAGGGCCTCTCTCATACTTTAAAACACGCAGTGTGCCGCTAATGCCCTAAACCTTACTGCTCAAATATGATTTTCATACTAAGCGCGTAGCTTAATAAAAATTATTCACTCCGCGAAACCAAGCCATTTCGGTGTGAAATGGCTGCCCAACAGATCTGTCTATTCTATCTTCTATAAATTCTTCCCCCTCAAATTTCTGCGAGTGCGCCAGGCCTTCCACTAGCTTGTGGCTTGACTTACCCAATGCATCAAACAATATAGCTTTTCATCTGACCTTGGCTTTGTCCGACGCATCATTTACATTGTTCACGATAAGCCATTGCGTGAGCCCTGATTCGTAAGGTGTTCAAAGTTGGTTATGGTACCAAAAGCTTCAATGTAGAATTTTTTAACGTCGTCGCCTCAAATTGGTCTCTAATGGGAACGAGGATACGCACATGAAACTAAAACGTAAGTAAGTTTCATCTTCTTTATTCAACAACATCTTGGTTGCACGCGGGTCGACACACAGGTATCGTAAACTCATTAGAATACATGTGTAACAAAACGCAACCAACTTCTGGAACAAAACATTTATTTGGACCTATAATTAGATGACTAATCACACGCCGAGCACAGACCAATTACAACAAAATAAAACAATAAAGACCCCGTGATATCATTATACCCATAGATCTCAATAATTAGTTGAGTCACCCAGCGTGCGCGCACCTAAGGAATTAGGATCTGAGAGCCGAAGACCGCCGAACCCGGCCGAAGAAATCCGAAAGCGGGGAGAAGGGGGAGCTCGGCAGCCCGTGACGCCTAGCCAGCTGAGCGTGACGTCTCCTACTCACCAGTCTCGATACCACATGATGCCATCCTGTAATCCCGTACTATATCAATCGTTATGCTAACCGAGTGTGTTTGCAGCTCCGCCCGCGTCTCGCTGTTATAACTTCACAAGTTGAGTGTAAAAGGAGTTGTCATAAATTAGCGTGTCTATGCTTGGGTGACTTACGTAAGGGCCCCCTTTTACTGTGATTATAAGCTATTACACAATTTACAGATAGAACAGGAGGCTCCAAAATATTAAACTTTTTAACCAATTTAGTCGAATAAAACTCGCGAAATAAAAACACTACAGTACAAATAATTCTAGCTCTCTTAACCTTCAAGTACGAGGTTTTAGTAATTGATATGAATTGAAAAAACGTTCGTTGGACATTCGCGTGCTGTCACAAATGCGGCTAATGATTTGAAAGGACAAAAAGTGACGCCTCTCTACCATGACCAACTTTGACACAATGATGATAACTATAAGAAATAATGACGTCTAGTTAGAAGGTTAATTAATTACACAAGTAATGCTTTGATAGATTAATAAAGAGTCGGCTGTTCTGCACTTCAATCTCTTTGTAGTAAATACGTAATCAGTCAAAGATGTTTAAAGATGGAATAAATGAGATATTTGTATCTATTGATTAGATTGCACACTTGCGCTCAAAAGGACCAAATTATTATAGCCGTTCCTTATAAAACTACGACAACACAGCATCTGCCAGAAAACTACTATTTATACTGCTTACTAACTGTTACTGCTACTATCAAACAGCAATTACTATCAAGGTTTGAATAAAGATTATCAATGAACTAAAGCGTTGGGAAGCGACTGTAATGAATTCATATGTAATCTAAGTGCATTTTTAGATAAATTTTATCAAAAAACTTTGATAGGAAAATGTCGCCTTTTTCACCTCTGTCGCATTCTTCTGCATGTACACCGGAAGAAAACTATAAAACAACGGCATTGTACGTTTCTACAAGTTTGAAGAAATCAGTAAAAAAAAAGCCGTCGATATTCCGGTGTTAAAACAACGGTTATAATATCGACGATTACCAAAACATCTCTCAGTCCACTTTATTTAATTATTCAGTTCTGTTATCTCTTAAAAATGAAATAAAATTCCAATATACGAGTTTATTTTTATAAGTTTCTCACGGAGCTTGATTATCGTCGAAATTATACATCGATCGTTTAAAGCTATCTTTCTAATCATAAGCAAATTGTTATTTGTACTTATAGATTTTTATCTCCCTATATTTCTATGAGTTGCGGGAGTGTTAAATGTTTTTTATGGGTCGAAAACTTGTATGTTATGGCTTACTCACTTTCATAAGGCCTGGGAGCTCCTTTTACTATTTTTAAATGTATTTGAGTGTCTTCAGACATACGAAGATATGTTTTTTCCGATTTATTTTTTTCAACTTTTGTTATAAACGATTTATTATTTATTTCGTTTTATTATCCTTCTTTCATACATTTTTCGATCTACAGTTTTCACATCAGCTATCTGTACTTTAAACTTAAACAGTTCTTATACAAATATCTATTGTTTATCGAAATTTAACGAAATACAAAACCGACGAGTCCTGTATAAACAAAATCATCACCAATCATGATGGTAATCATGATTTAAACATAGGTATGAGTGGAGTCAGATAGCGTTACACTACGCCACTCAGATGATACTCGTTTGCTCGGCTCGCGGGGACGATACCAGTGAGCCGTGCCGAATGTGAGTATCGTCATGTACACACTCCATGACTACGTTTCTTTGTGGGATATTACCGACGACTCCAAGGACTAAACTATAAATCAGCACAATGCGACGCTTATTAGATTTAATGATGTACCTATATGTAAGATTAATGTGTTCAGGAAAAAGCTAATAGGAAAATTGTAATGTACAGCTGGAAATCAGTTGTTACATGCCGGACAGGCGACGATTTAATACCCGAGAAAAATGACATAATAGATAATTGAGGTTGCATTCAATGCGTTCGCTAATTAAAGGTTTTCTCAGCTGAGTTATTTGCCTTTTCCGGCCATAAAGCCTAATGGTTAATTATATGATCAGGGTCAGCTTTATTATCGCAGCATCAACAAAAAGTTCATTCTAACTAGCAGGTACTCACTTAAACCACACATTTTGTTTGAAAATGTACCTTCTTAGTAAATTATTGTTAGAGAATTTACTATGAACCAATTACCCGGTTCAGTGGACACAATGCAGATACATTTTATAGCGAACAGTTCTGTTCCGCCACAGGAAAGTCTCAGTTTATTTAAAATAATGTTTACCTTACTAGTGTATTCCTTGAACTAAATGATACGTAGATTGCGACTAATACAAATGTGACGTTACAAACGACAGTTATTTGAAGATAAAAGTTTGGTGTGGCATGTCATACATACAAACATATCCATTTTGAAGCGAGTTTACTTAAAACTTAAGATTTGTTACTTACTTTATTACCTATTGGGACATTAGTATAGGTTATATCCGCGACTTTGTCCGCGAGAATGTTGGTTTTCTGCAGCGTTTTTTTATATGCGCGTGTCCCAAATTATTATTTTTTAAAGGCAGTTACACTTTATAACGTCAGCTATCTACAATTAAAGTTCAGTTAAATTCGGTCCAGCTGTTTAGTAAATTAGCCGGAACAAACAAATAGAGGACAAACATTTAAAAAAATCTTGGTGTCTTACCATGTAAATATTTTTAAGCATTTAGTATAAAGCAGTTATTTTAACATTACACACAGACACTTTAATTATATTTATTTATATGTATAGTATGTAGATACAGATCTCTTAATTATAGCTTCTACATAGGTACCTACTTGTTCGTTATATAATAAAACGACCAACAGAAATCGTGTTAGAAAAACATCCTTTTTTTAATAATCACAGTTTGTACAAAACAATGCTAAAACATTATAAAACATCACAACTTATTCAACAAATCTTACAATATCATAATATTGTTTGCTATCAACACAATAGGATTGTTTGTCGGCCTTTTGAGCCTTCATAACATAAACTAAACGATGAAATAATATACATGGTACATGTGCGACATATGATGAGATAACAATGTGCTGGATGCAACATGTAAACAATGTTTTATTAAAAACATTACATCATTATTCGAAGGTTTGGAAACGTAGTTACAGTTCAATGTACGGCTATGCGTTCTAAATTCGAAGTCAAAGTCAAATAAAGACCATTAGAAGACGCTGAAAAGTCTTAATTATAAAACAATTAATACATAATTCAATTAAACTTCGTGCGGATTCAATAATCCAAGTTAGTAAACAATATTAATAAAAAAATGGACAGAGCTGAAGTTTAGTTTATTTTATAAGTACGTCGCCTTTATTATGGTTGCACTTATATGCGTCATACTTATAGACTCGCATAAACATACAACCAGACCCGGAACAACCACCAACAGGCCACACAAATTGTTCCGTGTGGGAATCGAACCCACGACACGCAGCGCAGCAGCCAATCAGATGCATCTGATACTCTGATCCCTGGCTATAAGTAAGGAATATTAAACTCAATTTCCCAACGTTAAAATTGAACATACAACGACAAACTCTGTTTTCGTTTTATAATTCATAATAGTTATGCGGATTGATGTTGATAAACAGAAATGCTATATTAAAACAAATAAATAGACCGAACCAAATACAAAGCAGTGTACTGCGGATGTTTGTCAATTATGTCTTGAATTACATTTTGATTGGTCCTTTTAGGCGCAATAACGACTTCCAATCAGCAACATGGTGCTGGTGATTGGGAATCGGTATTCTGAGAATGTTCTTGATATTCAGGTTCTATGATAGACTCGTTTAACGTCGTGTCTATCCTCCCTACACTAAGTATGTTCTATTTAATTGAAAACATTTCAACAATGAGACGAGTAGGAAATTCTAATTATTGATTAACTAGTGTAGAACTGACTAGGTTAGTCGTTAAAATAATAAAATACAATAGGTAGGTGGAAATATTTGTGATGGCCCAGTGGTTAAAACGCCCACTTCTGATGCACGAGGCCGTGGGTTCGCAACCGGGCACTAACAAGTACCATCATGACTTTCCATTTCATATACTTTCTTAGTTTGTTTTAGACATCGCCGACATCATTGAAGGAAAATATCGTGAGGAAACGAGGACTTAGTATATAGTTAATATAAGTCTAAAAACGCCAAAACGCTTGGAGCAGGCGTGGTGATCAACGCTCATGACTTCTTCGTATGAGAAGAGGCCTTTGCCCTACAATTGAAAAATAATGATATATATTTGCTTTATGTATCTCTAGAACATTGTGGTCGCCTAATGATCCGGACCATTAAAAGACGTATGAGAAGCCGAAGCCAACTCACAGAGGCCCTTAGGCAGCTTTACGATGACATGACACACGAACCGACAGTAATCCCTGTGTGCAGTAAGCGAGTGCATCCTAGGAGTTACTTATTGCAGAATATGGAAACAAAGAATGGGAAAATGGGTTTGGGTGGCTGAAGTGGACTGATTACCTGGTACTGTGGAACGACCATGGCCACTGCCTGATCAAAGTTTTTATGGTACGAGTATCATTCAGATGGATAAGAAACTTGTTAAAAATACATATAATAACAAGGTACTGCAAGTATCTCGCTTGTTAATGTAAAACCCAAAATATTGAAAATCATTATAGTTTTGAAACCGAGTGCAGACTCACAGAAATCCCTTATCAACTGGTTACAAATAGTGCCTCACATAGTCAGGAGCGTACACAAAAGTACCTTATGTAGTAGAATTTTTGATACAGCGACCGGTTCCACAGTAATCAGCTAGCGGGCAATTCGCACGCGGCCCCATTGCGCGGTCACGCTTGCCTGACTCCCTACGAGATGGCCTCACGGCTCTTTTTTTTTACTAATCGACTAACTTGACGTACTTTTTACTATATAACGATTGATTATATATATAGAAAGTGAGTATTTTTTGGGATTTTTTCATAGAATATGTAGGGACGATAATAACCTTGGAAAAGTTATTCTAATTGTTTAGTTTAATACTATTACTGTCCCACTGCAAGACAAAGGCCTCTTCTCTTATATTGAAGGCACGATCATTGATCACCACGCGTGCTCTAGGCGGGTTGCGATTTCAGGCTTATTTGTCCATGTTTCCTCACGATATTTTCCTTCATCAATGTCAGTGATGTCAAAGACAAACTTAGCTAAAACTACTTTAAAGTCTTTAATACTAGAAACTACTTTATTGTCTTTAATAATATAAATGTGAGTGTGCTCATTTGCTCAATTTATCATCCGGTAGAAGATCTATTTATCAATTATGGCACCTGACTTCATGCCGAAACCTAATTCTAAAGGCAACGTTGGTATGAGGTCCCCCTTTGCGTCCTTGATTAACAAAATCAAAAAATTATCTTAGCGTAGTACATACTTTAATGACCTTCAAAATATAGAGTCCCAGGGATTGTTCCCACGAGGACCTCAAACTGTACTGTCTGTTGCTTGATTCATTGGTATTTTTTTTCTAACTTCACTAGGAATTTTATTAGGATAAAAGATCTAATAAGTTTTATTTCTGATTACTTTTTTAAATGCAGATGTATCTAAATAATATATATAATTATCTAATAACAACAAATTACTTTTTTAACGCACAATGCATCCCAGTCAAAATCGGTCGAGTTAAAAAAAGAACAAAAAATATAATAAAATTATCTATACATTATTAAAACATTCACTCAACGGTAATTTTAAGTAATAATTACGTATCGTTTTGTTATTTTTCCGGTGACTGTACAATTTAATCACGTGGTTCGCGTTCCCAGTTAACTAATTACATAGCTGCAACCGGGAGTGCGGTTCTTGGTCCTAGTCATCTGATATCTCGGTCCTTGGTCCTTATATACACAAAATTTGTTTATACTATATATAAAAACCATTGCTTAAATTCTGAATAGAAAACCCATGACTCACATTCAGTAGAGGACACCAATGAGTCTAGAAATGACTGAATGAGTGAATAGACTTTACGACCAGTTTTTTCAATTTTTTAAGCCTTTGTATTGTAATTATGTCTTAGGCTAAGATGGTCCTTATTCAAGGAGAAAAATTTTGAATGGTAATTTAATTTTAAAATAATACAAAATCTGTAATCGCACTTACATCATACTCACTACAGTTCTCATGGCGAAAACACGTCGTAATCTATGCACTCGCAACATGTGAACGGATACGCATAATAACATAAGCTCTTACTAAGTCTAGACATTTAAACAGTCAGAAGTAGCATTCAGTAAGTCGATACAAATTATAGGGGGATGCAAAGTACAAACACGTAAATGGTCAACATTTTAACCTAAACTCAATAGCAATTTGAACGGAACGACCGGTCTTTTAAAATACACACCCTGCCTTTTAAGTTGTTTATTACGAAGATAATTTAAACATTATATTGTAAGTGTATTGTTTTATTTTCAATGGTATTGTCGATTTTTAAGTGATTGATTAAATAACAATAACATAAACGTATGATACTTTGATCGTATTAATACTGATTCAATAAACTTTCCAAACATTGCTTCGAGTCTCAGTTAATATGTTTTGATGCTTTAATTTTGAATGATCACGTAGATACGTTAGTAGTAGCAGTAGTTGTACATGTATGTAACTATGTACAATTAATTATTCAAACAGAGATGGTTCATCCGTTCGTCTGCTTGAACAGACAGATTTGATAAAATATTAGTCTAACCATATTATTATATAGCAGCTTTTGCTCTCGATTTCGTTCCCCTGAATTTACGGATTCCTATATTTTTGATAATAAAATATAGCTAGCACCGAGGGATAACGTAACTTCCTATTAGCTTCAGAATTTTGAGAATAAGACGAGTGATATCAGAGTTAAAAAAAAGACCTTATTCTTATATTATTTATAACTCAAAGTTTCCATATTTTCCGGAGTTGGTGATGTCAAAAATTACTCAGGAAGTACATATGAATTGAAAAGGTAACATTGCATATTGGTACTTGCCCGATTTTGAAGCCATAGCCTAATGCGCGAAAGGCTAGGCCACTGGGCATCGAGTTTTGAAAGTACTAATCCCCAAATCAGCGACACAATAAGTTTTTTTAATTGCTTAACGTCGGGTCCCTAAAGATTGACCATGCGAACGCTAAAGCGACTGCGCAACACGTCCGCTAGTCTTAAGAATTAATTGGGATTGCGAGCGACTTGCGCAACAGCAACTATCACGATTCGATCTCAGCACCTCGATTCTGTTTAAGAATCGATTCAATAAAATGTAAATCGATTCCGTTTATTGTTTGCCACAAAACTGGCTAGATAGTTGAAAAATAGATATATTGGCACTTTATCTTAAACTTTTTTTTATTCGACTTATTGGTTTTGCAATAAAGATCAAGTCTTTACCCTTGAGGCTAATAAGACCAACTGATTAATCAAAAATGGTCCTTTTGGTATAGAACAATGAATATAAGTTGTATTGTAAAAGTCTTCAGATGAATTATAATAATACTTAGGTGTTTATAGGTAGGTACAATGATTGACCTCAAAAACATAAAAACAAGCTAATAAGGTCATAACAATGTAAAAATAACTTGGAAAACCTTTGCCTAATCATTTATTTGTTCCTAAACCACGTGGCCACATTTGGCACATAAAATGTAAAGGACAAATGCGGCCAACAGGTCACGTTATTATTTAAATATAGCTCGGTTAACGTCACATCACCATTTAATTATAAATAGGGATTTATGTAATACTAATTGGAATTCTAACCGCAGTGTACAAATGCCTAACATTAATAGTATGGTCTATACAAGTCATAAACGCTATTTTCCTCAAAGAGTTCCGCCAACCGAATACAACAAAAGTAGTAAGTACCGGTACTGTGGCATAATGGTTGAGGCCAGTGGTTGAGGCGCCCGCCTCTCATGCGTGAGGTTGGTGGTTCTATCCTGGGAAAGTATCAATGTGATTTTAAATTGGTAGTTGTATTTGTCGTTCTCGGTTCCTGCATGTTTCGTAAAATCTTTAGTAGCATTAAACTTTCATCACAAAAAAATATAGATGACAGTTTTTTACTTGTGACAAACTCACCAAAAATATGAACTAATTATAGAGTCAACGCCTCAACCAAGACCACAATAACAACAACTGGTACTGTCGTACTATCTAAACATGTAAGAACGAAAGGTCGCTCACTCACTCACTGAGTCATCACGAAATATCTAAAACCGTATGACATATAAAGATGGAAGGTAGTTTGTAGTTAGTAGAGTCCTTTATGAAAAAATATTCGAGACTACACGCCATAAGGGGATGAAACAGAGGTCTAATGTTTGTTTGGAGAAACCAACTTTGACGCAGACGAAGTCGTAGGCAGAAACTAGTATATTATAACTACAACTGACTGCCTCGTTGGTCTAGTGGTCGCAAGCGCGACTGCTGTGCATGAGGTCTTGGGTTCGATTCCCAGGTCGGGCAAAGTGTTATTGGGTTATTCCATCAAGAATTTCTCGGTAGCAGCTTCGGAGTCTGGATTTGTGCCCGGTTGATGGCAATAGGCTTGCCCCCTACTAAATGAGACTAAAAAAAAAAAAAAAAACATAACTGGCGAAATGTGGGTGTTCTAATGGGTATACCTAACCCTTCGGGGATTACAAGCGTGATGTTATGTATGTATGTATAACTACAAATATTTAAAAAAAAAAACGAACCTACCACCACGATGAATTCAACAAACCACGTTATTCGCACCACTTTCTACTTTTTTTTAACCCATTCAATGTCTCCAAATTATATTAATTTAGTTTATTCTCTACTCCAACAAAGGATATTTATTTTTATTATGTATTTACATTGTAAAATTGACTCTTGTCTGAAAATAATGATAAGTACTATGATATACTATGTTATGTCATAGTACTTGTCATTATTTTATTACAGGTCTGTAATCCCCGAAGGGTTAGGCAGAGGTGTACATCCTCATTTCCCCAGTTATGTTTAAATCCCATGTAGGGGGCGAGCCCATTGCCATCAACCATTCACAAATCGAGACTTTGAGGCTGCTACTAAAAAATTCCTGATGAGAAAACCCAATAACTCATTGACAGACCTAGGAATCGAACCCAAAACCTCATGTTGTCAACAAAACTAAACAGTAACGCATTACAACATGATCAAAATGTATGGAACAGAGAATTCCTGTCAGGTACTAAACTTATTCTGACACAAGAATGGAATAGAATGATACCATTTTCTATTTTTATTTTTATGTTATGATCGCAAGCATAAGTTACTATAACCTGTATAATAAAACAGTGCGTTTGCAATACTTATTTATGTTTAAATCTTTGCCCTAATGAAATGCGTCACAATAATGTTTCGACACGAATTGTTTGCAATAATATAATTATAAATATTTATGTGTTCACTTTATTATTTATGTATAATTAAAAACTATGTGCTTTGTTAATTTGTGAGTTCTTTTGGTATTTTATTTACTCAATTACGATGGAATTCTAGGTTATGGAAATAAAAAGTTTTATTTGTATTTGAATTTGGTAATAAATAAAAAAAATGAAAATAAATACATTTTTTCTTTAGTTATTTTATCTTGAAAACACCCTGTTCTTAACAAACGCTAAGCAAAAGCTTAAAAATATTTTCTGCAACTTGTCTTTATAGGTCCAGAGATCAGCGCATACAAACAACCAAAAATCTCTTCAGCATTATTATATTAGCATAGTTTCTATTCTATTTTAATATTTCATTCCATATGGACACAATATAACACAAAACATTAATTATAACGAATAATGTTAATATTGACCCAAAATCCCCCCCAATGTCAAACATCATTGGTAATTACGTGTCCGACATCTCCTAAATTACAATTAAGAGTACCAAAATGAGTCAATTCCAGAACAGCTGATTTGTACCACCTGCTTCAACATAAAGCAGATGAGAGCAGAATAATACTAACCATTATTTTCCAACAATTTTTGCTAGCTTGGTTTTTTTACTTGCGCTTTTGTTTACTGTGGTCAAATACAGCTAAGAGTATCTAAGAATAATATTAGTTAAGTAAATATGTATTCAGAAAATATTAGTAACGTCTTTTTCTTCAAAATAATTATCGTGCTTCTCTATTTTTTTAATCACATGAAAGTTATCCTTTCAAAGAGCGAACGTTTTTATTTCTACATGCTAAAGCTGAAGTAAAAGAGGTCTAAGGGTTCTTTCTATTTATGCGTCCGTCATTATGTCAACTGTAGGAAAAAACCTTCCGGTTGTGAGTCACATAAAGAGTTCCGTACCATCATACAATATTAAGATAGAGGGAAAAAATGCCTTAAAAAGTTACATTACTTGCATGCGGATCCCCTTTTAATTACGTTATTTTGCGAACCCCCTTTTAATTACTTTATTTTATTTTTATTTTTTTATTGTGATACTGGCAACTCACTATGTGAAAATTTCAACTCCATACCTATTACGGTTCATGAGACAGAAGGACGGACAGCTGATTCTAATAGGGTCCAGTTGGCACTCTTGGGATACATAACCCTATAAGACAACCATCTATGTGCAACACGCGGACTGCTCCATCGCCGCAGCAGTCCTGCACCAAACGCATCCATTGATAAAAAACTTAAGTGCCTTGAACAACGGATTCAATAATAATGGTAACTTTAATAAGACACATCTAAGAAACGTCAGTAGCATAATTCACTCGATTGTACAAACGGAAATCTTCCGCTCCGTATCAAACAAAGAGGCAGACCATTACGATCTCTCATTACGAACATAAAGCATTAGGCCATTCGTATAAATAAATAGTTGAACGATGTGTCATGCGACTCATTGATATACGCCATCAATTGAGATGATGATTCAAAAACATTGACACATATTGGTCCTGAATCGGTTCTTACTAGATCAGCAATCACCAATGAATGGTGCGCGAGGCAGTGATTAAGTGGCGTAGTAATAAAAGCGGTAATGTAAGTTTCCGTTTTGTTTTCAATTGTTTTCAGTTTCATTCTAAAGTGATTTATTGTTATTTTTCCTCATAATATGGTACTACTAGTTTCTGACCGTGACTACATTCGCGTGTCTAAGTTAATAAAATATCCCGCGAGCAACGTAATTTTTTCGAGATAGAACCTTATATGCTATTCTAGATTATAAACTATCTCTTTGCCAAATTTCGTTCAAATCCGTTCAGACGTTCTAGCGTTATTGAGTAGCAAACATCTATCCATTCAAACTTTCGCATTTATGTGTATAATAAGAGTAAGATAACCCGTTTCGTACTGGGAGCGTTGCTGAAGGTTATACAAGGTTGCTCATTTGCTCGGTATGTGCAAATGTAAAGATGCTTTATGAATTTGAAAAGTCACTTATTTACCGAAACATTCGATCTTTCGGCGGAAAAAGCAATCAACATAAAAAGGTCTGTTTAAACGATTGAAAAATTCTTCAAATTCTTAAAATTATTTTTCAATAATAACATAATATTTTTCAGTTTTCAGTTTTTTATTTGGGATTGTATCCGTAGTCGATATCACAAATATTTATCGCAATGCTTTGTTGAAATGCTTAATAAATTATCGCCATTCTCTCGTTACATGTTTTATCATCAGTGATAAAACAACTCAAAGGGAAAAGGTTAATAATAATTTTATCTTCTAACATTTTTATAACGAAGCAATCGCATAAAACTGTTCGAACTCAGTGATAATCATTATCAACCGATTTACCTTTCCTGTCAATTAAATATAGGGATATCATAAAATCTTTCAACCATGGCATTAAAGTCTATCAATACAAACACGTTTCAAATAAAATACAAGTATTTACATCGAGACGCATGAAAACGGACCGTTACCAACGGCAGCTGCATAGGGTCAATTGGTACTGACCCTAACATTACAATCCGACCAATTTAAGCTGCTTCGATAGTTGACACGAACATACCCAATAAAACATCATTACAAATCGGCGCGGTTGCATCTTGAAACATCTTGAATGTCTTGCGGGCGGAGGAGTATACGACCGAAGTAGAAAGTCATCAGTTACAATCTTTTGAGTTCAATACTTGGTTGTTTTTCATAATTGTCGTGTTATATCAGGCCAGAAACACAGATGCTCGTTATTAAGCCGGGGAGAACATATGCGGGCTACCACGTGTGCCTAGCTAAATGAGCCCCCACTTCATTCGAATCCCTTGAGAAAAAAATGGTTTAACCAAGAAATCCAAGTCGGGGTTGATAGGTACTTGAAATTTTATATTTTATGTGTTTTCAAGATGTTTTAACTTTCAAAAGCTTTCAACGCCGAAAGCTGTGTCACGAAAATAAAAAATTAGACCCCTTCTCAACGGACAAAATAGAGTTTAGTTTAAAAAAAAAAGCAATTGAGTCATCCTAAAATAACTAAATAATAAAATTAGAGTGTTTATATGTATAATCTCAAAATAACAGCTTTTTTCTAAATAAAAACCAAACTTATTTTTATTTACCTGTCTGTTTGTTTCAACTAATCATAATAATAGAATATAATAAAAAAAATCAGTAAAATTTATTCATAAATGATAAGTACAAATACCCTTTTTCTGATTTTTGGTCAATTAACAATTGGGTTGTTGACATCACCAATCAATTGACATTATGGACTGTCAAAACAGGATTTCCCATAGATTTTTTATGGCACTATCGAACTGTGACGTCACTTATTTGCCAACTATTTATTAATTTTAAAGCCACAAAAATAGAACTAATTTTACAGTAAATTTTAAATGACCCGGATTTCTGCTGAAATAAAGTATTATTATTTTTTGAGAATTTACATACATACATAAACTCACGCCTTTTTTTCCATGGGGGTAGGTAGAAACCACAGAACGCCACCTGCTACGATCCTTACATACTCCTTTTACCTCATGCACGAAGAAGAAGTTTTGAGAAGTTGTGTTTTGAAATTAATTGTGGTAACTACAAAATCACCCTGTGTAGTGACTAATGCAGAATCCAAATTACAGTTATACTACGTCCTGTTAAAGTTTGTACTACACACTCATTACAACCAGAAGATAAATAGCAATTACATTGTAAGATGTCCGCAGGGAGCTAATGAAAGAGAACAGGTTGCCATAACGGTGCCGGTTCGATGCCCGGCCCGGCCGGCCTCGAGATACTTCGGATACATTAAATAGCGTCTAGATAGTTTTTGAGATACCAACAAAGTGGCATGTGGCAATGTTTATTGAATCTTCAAAAAGAAGCAAAGATAATATTATTTTGCTGATAATAATCTGTATTTGTTTTTGAAAGCTTCTAATTAATGTTAGATACTTTGTCCGGTTACTTTTACTTTAATTTAAGTTTTTTTTTTACTGTTTATATATCTGATAATTAATTATATTTTAGCCAAATATTATAATCTTATTTTCTACGGTAAGCACGGGTCCCGGCTGTCTTACGTGGATCTTTGACAGTCGTTAAGGGTCGTCAGAAGCCCGAAAGTCTGACTACCAGTCTTACCAAGAGGTATCGTATTACCCAGTTACTGAGTTATGGAGGTCAGATAGGCAGTCGCTTCATGTAAAATACTGGTATTCAGCTGCATCCGGTTAGACTGGAAGCCGACTCCAATATAATTGAGAAAAGGCAAGGAAGATGATGATTTATCTGGCAGCGAAAGACCGGTCATTGTGCTTATATTTAGGGGACGCCTATGTCCAGCAATGGACGTCGTTCGGCTGATATGATTATGATGATGAATTTAGCATAACACAAAGTAATCGTATGCTCCAATTTTCCCTAGCTTCAAGCACAGGTTTAACCTAGTTTCAGCAAATAAGCAAATGTGTTCTATTTTAGATGGCATATTGTAAACTAGTTTTAACCCCGACTTTGGCTTCAATGATATTGTTTAGCGTATACTATTTATTCCCTATGAATATTTTTCAACGCGACTTGTAGTTCAGGAGATTAGGGCGATTAAATAAACTTTAGCTTTATATTAGTATATTATAGTTTTGACTTTTTCAACTAAATGAACGATTTAATATTTACATGACATACATAACATCACGCCTCTAATCACCGAAGGGTTACGCAGAGGTGTACCCATTAGTACACCCACATTTCGCCAGTTATGTTTTTAGTTCCATGTAATAGGGAGCGAGCATTCCTCGGGGGCGATTTAATATTTATTAGGTACAAAAGGACTCAGTGATTTGGTATATCATTTTGTAATGCAAGTGATGATATTCTTAAAGCAAAGCAAATTGTGTAACGGTGCATATGGCAATATAATAAGCAAATCAATACTAATTATAATAATTCGTTCAAATATATTTATTTACACAAAGACCTAACCTCAAAACTTGTTTGTTTACATCGCCTGAGCTTGACACGAATTTAATTGAAAAAAAAAGAATGCTGCGCCGCCGCCGCCGGCGAGTTTTCCCGCGTAAACGAGCACATGTGCGCGCGACGCGGGTTCCCATTGCGCATGCGTGGGAATCAAGCGCGCCATCTTGCGCTGTCGCCTTTTTCAGCAACGCGTGTTTTTGTTCAGTAAAAGTGAGGACTTGGTTGGAATATTTGAAAAAAGTTGACATTAAATGCTGTATCAAAATGTTTATGATACAAACTGGTTACTATTAAAAACTGGCGTGTTTAAAATACTGTGAGAAATGTCTCGTGATTGCAAGCACGACTGCCGAGTGTGGGGTCCTTCGGTTCGATTTCTAGGTCGAGCAAAAACTGTTATTGGGTTTTTCTATTAGGGATTTTTCAGTAGCAGCCCGGAGTTTGAAAATTAGTTGTGTAACACCTCCGTGTCTCGGATAACACGTAAAGCCGTTTGTCCTGCGCCTGATCTCTCTCCGGTCGTATCAGATTGCCGTCCCAACGGACTATCAAAGTGAGCGAAGGGGAGTGCACTATAATATCACCCGCGACAGGCAGCGCAGCAGCCAATCACTCTGCCACTGCACCGACCGTCGAATTGACGTCAGATTGTACAGTCAGCAAAATAGATAGGTATCCAGGGTCGTCAGATAGTTGAAGTTTTCTTAGAAACCGATGGATGTCTTCGGTTAAAACTTAATTAATGAACTGTTTATCATGTACCTACTTTTAAAATAGACTGCCTCGTTGGTCTAGTGGTCGCAAACGCGACTGCTGTGCATGAGGTCTTGGGTTCGATTCCCAGGTCGGGCAAAGTGTTATTGGGTTTTTCCATCAGGAATTTCTCAGTAGCAGCCTCGGAGTCTGGATTTGTGCCCGGTTGATGGCAATAGGATCACCCCCTATTACATGGGACTAACATAACTGGCGAAATGTGGGTGTACTAATGGGTACACCTCTGCCTAACCCTTCGGGGATTACAGGCGTGATGTTATGTCTGTGTGTACTTTTAAAATTAAATTACATTTGAAAACGTCCATCGGTTTCCAAGAAACAACTATATCTGTCGATCCTGCATACCTATCTTTTTTCTTGACTGTACATGATACTTTTATTATTTAAATTATAATTGGTTTACTTAGTGCTAATTGCGTTCACCTTTGATTGTAAATAAATGATACATTATTGAAACAATGGAGTCCTCACAGGCCATTGTTAGTGTAGGTAATGTTTATTGTTGTTACTATAATAACATGGCTTAGCTGGTTAATAGGTTAACTAACTAATCTTGTCATTTAAACATTGGGATGCACTGCACTAGCGATATTGGTGCCGATTCCCTTGTTCACAAACTAGACTAAATTTAGAGAATTGACATCTCTTACTAACATACAGCAAAGGAAAGGACGGTGACATTCCGTAACAGTTAAGAAGTAAGTTAGAGATGTCAAATTAGTTTTGCTTTCAATTTCTCCGCATTTTTAATCGATACGTTTTAAGATGTCAACTATAACTGTATGGATGTGTCAGATTGACTAAATTTGACAGCTCTAATTTACATAAGTCTCTTTCTTATTTTATTGGACAGAAAAAGATGGAAATAGTCTAATTTTAGTTTAGTATGTGACCAAGGGACTCGGCACCATTACCCTACGTTATCTCTACTTTCCTAGTTTATTAAACGGGGTGTTTGGACGAGCAAAAACAAGTATCCACTTAGCAAAATTCAAAAGCGATTTCCTTGTCAAATAAAGGTTGTAACTTTAATATAAGTTCTGTTACATAGTAGTATCAATTAAAAATACTATGTGTATTCCTAAAAAAGTGTTGCTTAGTGTATACTTGTTTTTGCTCGTGACTATACAGACTATTTAGAACCATTTGAACCAAACTTGTCTTTGACGAAGTGTGATTTAAAAATTGGCCATTGTTTGCAACTACTGGTTAAATGAGTTTTGAAATTCTATCTTTATCCTGCAAAAGAGGGCCGTCAGAGCCATCTATAATCTTGGCAGTCGAGATACTCTAAGGGAATTGTTTAAAAAAATTAACATCATGACGGTACCTTGTCAATATATATATGAAAACATCATGCACGTTCGGAAAAACCTTCAACTTTTTAAGAAAATTAGTGATAGACATAATTTTAATACTAGAAATAGGAACAAATTAGATCAAACAAGTTTCAGATTGTCAAAAGTAAGCACTTCTTTTATGGGGTACTGTGTTAAATGCTATAATAAAATACCTCTGGATATTCTCCAACTAAATGAGAGAAAGTTTAAAACATGCATTAAACGCACACTATGTAGTCGAGCATACTATAAGTTAGAAGATTATATGACAGATAAAAATGCTTGGCTTAATGCTAGTCCTGCTCCACTCGGGCTCACTAATTAGTTTTTTTTTTTTTTAAGATAATGATGTTTCTTACCCCCTTTTTATTGACCTGAATAACTTGTTTCGTTATCAATACTATTACTTTATCTTTTTTACATACCACAGTTCATCTAACGATGAAGTACACTGAAGTGTTAGTGTTGTACAATTTAATATCATTTATTTCAATTCTGTAAATGTGAGTACCTTGGAGCTTTTTGTTTATTAAGTTACTATGTGCTTTGGTTTAATGAGCATGGCAGTTGAGAGCTTGTCATGCTCACTCAAATGTCTCGCTGATGGTGGCGCGTGTGTTGGATCATTTGGCTCCCTCCATAATGGTTGAGCTAGGTGGTGCTGATTCATGCGTCATGCTCGTGAACGGGTGCTGTCAGTTGGGATTGGTCATCTCTTAACTGCTATAGCTTACATCTTTAATTTATATTTAACTTCAGTTTTATATTCACCTTCATTGTGTTCACATGTAGAATCAACAAGAATAATGTAACCAGGATTTTGTAAAAACCTAATTTAAAAGAGTGCCGTGGAGTTTCTTGCTCGTTCTTCTCCATAGAGGCCTACCTCCGTTTTGGAACGAGCAACTAGCTTCAATTTTCGGACTAACTGACAGACTCCTTGACAATTCAAAAGTGCCTGTAATCGGTCTAATTGAAATAAATGTTTTTGACTTTGACTTTGACTTTGACATATTTTTTTTTTTAAATACGTCACACTTCGTCTAAAACAAATTCGGTTTAAATTATTCTTAAATCGTCTGTACTAGCTTCGCTTTACGCCTTTGCATCGATCTTCCAAACACTCTATATTACTAATGCGAAAGTAAATCTGTCTGTTTGTTACGCTTTCAGCCTAAACCGCTGAACCGATTTTCATGAAATTTTATAACGAAATAGATTAGACTTTGGAGCAGGACCTGGGCACATACATTTTGTCGCGAAAAAAGGTTTAAGAAAGTTGAAAGTTTGTATGGGAGTCTAGTCATTATTAAAGATTAAACCATGAAACTTTATTTAAGGCACTTGATGCCTTAAAATACATAGAGTTGATGTAGTGTAGGTGCATGATGCAGCAGCTTCGGTGTACAGCCTAACCCTTCCTCAATAAACGGAAAAAGACTTTCTAATCTGATCAGTAGTTCCTGAAATTTAAACAAACAGCTTTACAATCTTCTCTCTAATATATAAAATTCTCGTGTCGCAGTGTTTGTTACCAAACTCCTCCGAAACGGCTGGACCTATTTATATGTGTGTGCATATAGAGTAGGTCTAGGAATCAGCCAACATCTATTTGTTATACCAAAGAAAAGCAAATAGGGCGGTATGAAGTTTGCTAGGTCAGGTAATATTAGTATCTAAGATTTATATTAGGTTAAGTACATTTCAATTGAATAATCAAACACTATTGGTAGTAAATGTATTAATTAACAAACATATTTCTAAACAAGAACAACATTGCAGCGGGTATGATAACGATCGAGTTAGTAGCACGGACATCCGCCTACGGCGTCGATAACTTCCGAAGTCCGCAGCCTCCGACGCATTAATGAACGAGGGAACACTATGAATAGTGCACTTTCATTCATGTATCCTTAGTTGAACTAATGCCAACGCACTGTAATCTCGCGAGACGTCGGCCGCTCACGGCGCGCGCGCATCGCAAGTACTTACGACCTTATGACACACTTCGTTTTTTATTTCTAATCACTTTGTTTTATTTTGTACATATTACTTTAAGTCTTTTTTTTTAGTTAATAAGGCTATGCGGTCCGATCTTTGTTTTAAACGTGTTAATAATATGATTTAGTTTTCTTTTTTTTATTATTAGTCCACACTGGTCCCACTGGCAAAGGCCACGTCTTGCTATTTCTCAAGTGGGTCACAGAAGTCATCCCCCTTCCTTCTTTGCGGCTCTGTCTCGCCATTTCGTGCCACCGATTTAACATTACTTTTATAAATCATATAATATATCTATTCTCCATCAAATAATTATGTAATATCAAACCTCACTAGCACATTTTATTAAATAAGTTGTTAACAGAACATAATTAACATTGGTAAACCATTTTGCATAAAATCATAATCAGAAAAGGCAAATTCCTACTTATTCTAGGTATCAAAATAAGCTCTTTAGTAGGAAAATAACTGGCCGATATCAGTTTGCATCGACATCGCAACAAGCGATCGCACCTAAATGTTGATGCACATATTGATATGCAATACAATCGAAATTCCTCTGTAGGTATCAGGTTTAAACTAGACCAAAATTCTTGGAAATCTATAGTCGTGTTGCTTAGCCGTAATCGATTCTCTTGTCACCTTGTAAGGCACTGTTCCATTCCATAACTTTTAATATTATAAATGCGAAAATAATTGTGAATATCTGTCTTTTAAGCTTTTACAACCAAACCACTGAACCGATTATGATGAAATTTCGTACGCGGTAACTTAAAACCCCAAGAAAGGGCATAATCTACTTTTTATTTCGCGATTTCGTCTGTGTTCGCGATTACCAACATTTACGGAGACGAAGTCGTGAGCAAAAGCTACTAACATAAAAACTTTGATTGCGGGGTTTTTTGCTTCTAATAAAACAATTAGATTGAATCATTGACTTTGGTGAAGGAAAACATCTTGCGGAAACTGAACTGGGGCCTTAGACAAAGTAACAATTGCAAAACGATAACGAAGTTAGAAAATACTAAAATGTATGGGATTGACATAAGCCGCGTTAAGTCACGTGGTCAATCGACGAAGCGGCGTGGCAATTGGCGTGGCGTTCTATACAATAGAAAGTACACGGTAATGACAGCGCGTTTAGTAGTAGTGGTCTGACGGTCGGAAAGCACGACTGCTGAGTACGAGGTCTTGGGTCCGAATCCCAGGTCGGGCAAAGTGTTATTGAGTTGTTCGAACAGGAATTACTCAGTGTCTCAGAGTTTGAATTTATGCCCAGTTAATGGCAATAGGCTCGTCCCCTATTACATGGGACTTCAATATAACTGGCGAAATGTGGGTGTAGGTACTAATGGGTACATGTCTGCCTAACCCTTCCGGGATTACAGGCGTGATGTTATGTTATGTTACAATGTATTCTTTCTTACGTATAAATCGATAACTACTACAAATGAGGAAAACAAAAGAAAAATCGGCATGGCATAGTTAATTTACAAGGCATCTATGTTACAGTAGAAATTCCTACAGACAGGAAAAGCTTTTCATAAAAAGAATGCCCTAACAACAAGAAATGGAATAAACCACATAAAATATGAAATACGTAATTAATTTGCTTTGCAGGCAAATGTATATAATAAACTGCAAGCTTGTATCGATGGGTACAAAAAAGAATCTGCAAAAACATGTAACATTTTGTCTTGTTTGTTTTATTTTTTGCTATTCTCATGTCTATTGTCTAGGTAGATAATTAATATTAATTAGGACGCCCACGTTTGTCTTTATTTTGTAAGTTTAATTATTTTTGCTGATTTTATAAGCTGAATAGAGCTGAATACTTCGATACTGCTAATCAGCATGACTATAACTAGTCCATCGGTATTCGGAGAATTTTAAGACTAATAAACAAGTTTCGTTATTAAAAACTGGCTTTTGCCCGCGACTTCGTTCGCGCAAAAATAAAATATAGCCTATGTTACTCGCGTTAATGTAGGTTCCTAATGGTGAAAGAATTTTTTAAATCGGTCATGTCGTTTTTACTTCGTCCATTACAAACAAACAAACAAAAATATTTTTTTTCCTCTTTATATTATTATTATATAAGCGTAGATAAATAGACATCTTGTAGGTACTTTAATTCGTACTTTTAGTTTGAAAATATTACGTACTAAAGCTCTTTTATATTCTTCTTATTTTTCGCTATAAGATTTTGTAAGCTCTTTGAGATGCTCGCGCTTTTATCGGGTTATCGTATTTTCAACATTTCCTGAAGGAGGGCTAAAGGAAGAAGGAGGGATAAAGAATGTTGGAAGTATACAAGAGTTCCTCTTATTTGTAAACCAAATAGTACAAGATTTATTTTTCATTGAACAATAATAAAAATGAATGTTAAAGCGAAAAATATTTATTCCTATGGAGATGCTACAGTCATGATTAAAATCTATTAAACAATAGGGAATCGGAACATTATTTTTAGATATTAAATAACATAATATAACATCACGCCTGTAATCCCCGAAGGGTTAGGCAGAGGTGTACCCATTAGTACACCCACATTTCGCCTGTTATGTTTTTAGTCCCATGTAATGGGGGGGCGAGCCTATTGCCATCAACCGGGCACAAATCCAGACTCCGAGGCTGCTACTGAGAAATTCCTGATGGAAAAATCCAATAACACATTGCCCGACCTGGGAATCGAATCCAAGACCTCATGCACAGCAGTCGCGCTTGCGATTACTAGACCAACGAGGCAGTCGATAGTAAATGTGTATAGAAATGCCTCTTACGCACGAGGTTGTGGGTCCACAATCGGGCACTGGCAAATACCAATTACTTTTTTCTATGTCATACTTATGTACTTCCTCAGTTTGTCTTAGACATCACTGACATCGGTGAAGGGAAAACATCGTGAAGAGACCTGGACTTTATTAGAATAAGTTCGAAGTTGTAAATCGCCAATCCGCCTTGACCAAGCGTGGTGATCAATGCTCAGGCCTTCCCTGAGAAGAGGCCTTTGCCTTTGTGGAACATTTATAGGCTGGTATTATAACATAGTCGTCTATAAAATCGAGCTCTCGCTATTCTCTCCGACAAAGACTTATTAACTAGATAAAACTTATCGTGCAATTATCAATTAAAAGGGCTAGTTAGAGTTCCCCTCACGTACCTACGTTTCTAGGGGGACAATAGCCTAAGGCTATCGTGAGGTCTGGTTATGGGAAAGGTCGTGAGTTGAACCCAGTCCCGTTGGACCTTCGTGACTGACTCACTGGCGCAGGCGCATGTAACGAACATAATTAATAAGAAATCTGCGAGTAATGAAAGTGGCGGTGGATTTTACTAAGATACCAATGGCACAATAATGTAATAGAAATAATATAATTAGTGCACGCCAATATATAACATAACATCACGCTTGTGATTCCCGAAGGGTTAGGCAGAGGTGTACCTATTAGTACACCCACATTTCACCAGTTATGTTTAAGTCCCGCGATATTTCGACGTCCTATTGGGGGCGAGCCTATTGCCGTCAACAGGGCACAAATTCAGACTTCGAGACTGCTACTGAGAAAAAAAAATTACGTTCACTTATAAAGGTTTACCACCCCTGGTCATAGACAGTCCTGCGTTGTAAGTATAAAAATCTGAAAAGTTCATTAAAAATTTACTAGTTCGTCTTTAAAAAAATTAAATTATGATGATTTATCAGCAAATCGATTGCAACAGTTTTTGTAGATGCTTACTACATAAACATACATAAACTCACGCCTTTTTCCCTTGGGGGTAGGCAGAAACTACAGAAAGCCACCTGCTACGATCCTTACATACTCCCTTCCTCATCTATGTTCATACATCTCGTCATACAAGCATGCCGGTTACGAGTACTCCGCTCCTGACCTTTCTAAAGGACCTCACCAATAAGGTCAGTGTAGGTCTTCGGACTAGGGCGACCCCTCCTGGCTTAGAAGCTTACTATTTTCAATATAATAGGTACATTGGTAGTCACGTTCTTATGCATCAGCAATACTGCATTTCATTAGATTAATAATAGAAACTAGTGTCAGTATTACCTGTGTTGGTTTTAATGAGTTGCAACCTACTTTGAATTTTAATGCAGTTCTGCAAGTTTTACTAATTGTGCAATTTTCAATGAATACCTAGTAAAGGTTGTTGAACTGAGATATAGTTGACAATGACTTAAAAAAAAAAGAGAATTTAAATAAATTTAACACGTAACATCTCGCTTGTAATCTCCGGAGGGTTAGGCAGTACTAATTTCGTCAGAGATTGAAAAAAACCTAAAATATATATAAAAATAGTTTATTTAATTAAATACTTAATCATTTATTTAAGATTATTCATACTTGTCTTACGGAGATCAATAAATTACTTCCCTGTATAATATTTTTTTAGTAAACTATATATTTATTTAAACTTAGAAAACTAGTATGAACCAAATAATCATTTTTAGATTGTGGGTATTTTTTTGGGAAACTCTTTTACTATTCTGATCGGTACAACAATCTCAATAACAATATCATTTCACTAGATATTCTTGTGCTACAAAATAACATCGTGCTTACAACATGCAAATATCGGTATGCAGTGAACGGAGACCAACCGTCTCAATACCAGAGAACCCATAAAAACCCTCCTTCACCATTGGTCGATGATGTGTTGTTACTCAGCCATGATTGGCTAATACATCTCCTATTCTTAAACTTATTGGATATTCATCTTCCCGCTATTTAGTTTATTTTGTGTTTTTTACAACAAAAGCCTTTATTGTTAAGTAAATAAGGTTTAAGTGGTGTGCTGTTGTTTAATTTGTTTGTTTTAAAACGTTCACTGAAATTGGTGTGGTATTCCAGGCACGCATGCGATTGCTTGTACTGGATGCCTGTGGAATACTGTATAAGTCAGGCTAAAGCCCTGTACGGTCTGCATTCAGATTGTTTTAGTTATTTTAGGATCAGCTTAAATGGTGCTCATTGAATACCGTTTGACTAAGATGGTAGGTCTACTTACTAGTTTTGCGCTATCTAGGAGCCTGTTCAGAGTGCGTTTTCCAACCAAGATCGCAATGATTTTATATTTACATTTTGTAGCCAAGATTAAATTCAACGATTTTTATATTTATGTTCTGTGGCCAGGATTTAGAGCTTTAACATAAAATATTTATGCATATTTGGAGAAAAAGGTTATTGTTCTTATGGTAATAGAAGAGTAAGGATAATAAAAGTTATGTTTTATGTTTCTCCGATCTCCTAAGACATACGTCAAGTAATAGTGTATTTGTGGTATTGAAAATGTTCATAATAAATTGATATTTCTTTTTAGGTATTTTGGAATAAATTATAGGTCTGGCGGGAATATTATCAAGTATCTAGCTTCTACCAACGTTGATATACACGTATTATCCTAAGAGAACCGTACATTTTTCCGGAATAAAAAGTAGACTATGTACTAGGTATTTCAGATTATAATCTACGTTTGCACCAAATATCATAACATAACATAACATAACATCACGCCTGTAATCCCCGAAGGGTTAGGCAGAGGTGTACCCATTAGTACACCCACATTTCGCCAGTTATGCTTTTTAGTCCCATGTAATAGGGGGCGAGCCTATTGCCATCAACCGGGCACAAATCCAGACTCCGAGGCTGCTACTGAGAAATTCCTGATGGAAAAACCCAATAACACATTGCCCGACCTGGGAATCGAACCCAAGACCTCAAGCACAGCAGTCGCGCTTGCGAACACTAGACCAACGAGGTAGTCCTAAAAAAAAAAATATCCTAAATATCCTGCACTTTGTTCAGCCCTTCTGGTGTAATTGAGTATCAAATATCTATCTATCCAAACTTTCGCATTTATAAGTAAGATAATGTGAACGCACTTTATAAGGCTAGGTAAAACCTGTTAACCTCTTTTTGTGTGCACATGCTCTGTGTCAATAAGCATTTTTTATTTCTTTCTTTCTTTTCATTGTTCCATTCAAAAGACGGTATCTACGTACGTAATTTGATATGGTAGTAGTACTTAGTACTGTAACTGTATTAAGTATATTGTGAACGGCTAGGAATATGTAATTGGGTCTTTACAATTAGGTATCAGATCAAATAATTCCAAAACATAAGTTCTCTAAATAAAAACTTTATTTTAGACCTAAAAACCCAATTATTTTTTTATTAACTGTAAAATTAGATTTTCGATTGCTTTGTTTATAAATATGTAGTTACATTATTGAGTTGCGAATGAGGACGTCACAGTTGTGTATTGGCATACAAAACCTATGGGGGAATCGCGTGTTAACAGGTCATAAAAAGTAAGTCAATTGATTGGTAGTGTAATATCCAATTGACAGTCATTCACATGTGTACAAATAAAATAAAATTTAAGAGTCTTTTGTAATGTGTAAAATGTTAATATGTCAATGTTTACATGGACGAAAAAAGAAATTATTAAGATATTTTTCTGTCCTGTCTGTTCCGATTAATCTCCTAAACGGCTGTGTTTGCAATGGCCGATTTTGACGGGACTTTTACTGCAGATAGCTGATATTATAAATATTAATTTGGATTTACTTTTATTTAAGAATAGGATTAGGGTTCAATGGAAGAATCATCGTAAATAAGCCTAAGCCTACGTAATATTTCCTAAGTTATACATAGTTAGTTATACATACATAGTTTTATATTATTTTGGTGAGACCATTCACAACCAAAGGATAAGCTGATAAAACAATAGTAGCAATATTTCTAATAGGTACTTTAAGTAATAACAATATACATCATCCATTGTGACGTAGGTTATGTTTTAAAATACGATTTGACGTAAATCAACCTAACCTGTGAATGTTAAAAAACCACCACCATTGCCATTTAATTTTCACTATTTAAAAACGTTGCCCACGCTAAGAATTGTTCCAAAAATTTGTGTTTGAGCTAAATTCGAACGAATTTAGGTTTTCCATAGAAACAGAGATCTTTAATTATCTTTTCTTAATTATTATGACATATCGAAAATGTTCTCAACCAGCTTTTTAGAGTTATGTGTCGTGCTTCAGTGTGGGAAATTTCATTAAAATAAGGTCATTATTTCGAAAAATAAGGGCTTGAAAGTTTGTATAAAATTCCGTAAGGCGTAAAAATGCTTTTAATTGATAATCTATTTAACGATTATAAAGCAGCAAATAATCTAATTTTACAATTAATAGAAAATTAATCGTATTTTTAGGACTAAAATAAAGTGTTTTTTATGGGTTTTTGTATTATTGGTTAATTGACTGCCTCGTTGGTCTAGTGGTTGCAAGCGCGACTGCTGTGCATGAGGTCTTGGGTTCGATTCCCAGGTCGGGCAAAGTGTTATTGGGTTTTTCCATCAGGAATTTCTCAGTAACTGCCTCGGAGTCTGGATTTGTGCCCGGTTGATGGCAATAGGCTCGCCCCCTATTACATGGGACTAAAAACATAACTGGCGAAATGTGGGTGTACTAATGGGTACACCTCTGCCTAACCCTTCGGGGATTACAGGCGTGATGTTATGTTATGTTATGGTTAATTATGTCTTCTACCCAGTTTGTCAAATGAGGAACCATTCGACAAATTAAAACCTCCACTAAAAGGCTAAGAACCACTAGGCTACTAGTTACTAGCTTGCTAGCTAACTGGCTTCGTAAAACTAGCCTCATAATTCCCGGACATAAGTTCATGTTTATTTTCGAACATAACAAACAGTTTATTTTCCGTCCACCGCACGTTTCTCAGAACCTGTCTTACATAATAATAGTTTCTTAGTGTCAAATTGTTAGTTATTTATAAACAAGTGCCTTTATTGGCCTATTGTACTGAAGTATCT
Source organism: Hoplodrina ambigua (assembly GCA_949774945.1). Classification (NCBI taxonomy): domain Eukaryota; kingdom Metazoa; phylum Arthropoda; class Insecta; order Lepidoptera; family Noctuidae; genus Hoplodrina; species Hoplodrina ambigua. The sequence goes on from OX458963.1 coordinate 7,669,371, forward strand.
TCGAGAATGGCTTGTAGGTAGAATAGTTTGTATGAAAGCAATTTGATCGGCGTGTATTGCTTTCGGTCAAGAATTATGCATAACATAAGTACACGGACACATACATACCTTGTCCCAATACGAAATAAGTTCGTTACAGAAGAATGAATTTTATAATTATGTACTTAAGCATCGCTAGAGTACCTAGTTTGTATTTTTGCATATTTTTATGTCTTGTAAAATGAAATAGCTTATTTTGTATTATCTATCTTTTTACTTTCAAAATTAAAGTACGTAACAGATGAGGGAACATTTACGGGTATTTTACAACTTAATAACAGAATTAAACTCTTAAACGTTCATAAATAATTTTAATATTTATTTTTGAATAAATAAGAATGTAAGTGTCAATATAAATATAATATAATAATAGAATTATGAATTAAATATTATATTAAATTAATTCCTGTCAATCTGGATGAAATTGTGTAGATAGAAAAAAGATACTAATAACTAGTTATCAGTATCCTTATTTCATCGTTTTCTTATTGATTAATATGACTAAATGACTTGTGTATGGAGTATGCTATCCACACTATAAATAAACGATGCGAAAACGACTAAATCCCTCTAACTTTTTACTTGGTACTTATTTATTAAAGTGATTGGAAAGATTTTAATCGTATTCGGGTACAGACAGGTGATAGGAATCGCTCTTTTTTTGTTAAACTTGATACTTTTGGGTGTTTGTTCACTAATATGTTAAGTTAATGATTGCAAAGGAAGCGTGTTATCTTGACATTGTCGACGTCATCGGTTGCGATAGCAGCAACCTTTAACCGGTAAGCCGGTACGGTTCAAGTCGGGCGCCGTTACACCATGCTATACCTACTTCACATGCTCTCGCTCGCTTTTTGTGACGATTTTCAAATTGATTGTCTGTATGTACAGTACCTACACACTATCCCACGCGTTCAGTACCGTTGAAAAATCACATGACACGTCAATCGATTTGATTTATTCGAATAAATCTCTGGACTCGTGATGCGTTGCAATGGTCATCATCTAACTAATAAGGATGTGAAAGTCTCAAAAATATCCGATTTTTTTTATTGATCACCTAAAAATGACGTTATGTGCGATATTATTGGATACTGGCAAATTTTTGTTATGTAATGACTTTAACCTGTGGCATTTGAAGTTGCATTAAAAATAAATGGAATGGCCGATGAGATGTCAAAAGTAAACGGTCACAAAGTGTTTTGTGTATTCTCTGCCATTTAACAAGTCGAAGACTGTAAATTCGATAACAAAGGCATATCGGAGGTTGCGCAAAGGCCTCTTGTGCTAGTGAAAGTGTCGAAGCCAGCCGCTCAGCTCTAACTTTTGACAAATCATGCGATAAATTCTTTAAGACCACGAACTATAACGAATACAAGAAAACCTTGACCTCATAAAAAATTCTAATAAAAAATTCTTTACATCACAATCTTTACCTTATTATTTTCTTAGAAAGTAAACATCCATTCGAAAAATTCAACAATCCCATTATACAATCAGGAAAAACTATCGATAAAGTCGATTTCTAAGAAACCTACTTGAACTTTATCTTGGTATGAGATAAGAGCGATAACCAATACGTACTAGTCCGCATCGGCCGGTCCCGCTAAAGGAACGAAGATGGCAGTCCGAATAAGGCTGTAGTTGTACCGTTCGGATCACTTCGGATACTCGGACAGGCTCCAGTTTTTTACAGCATAACGGTCCTAGCGCTAGGCTGTATGTAATTGCAATAAATTGAAGCGGCTAACACCGCGCGTTTATCAACAAAAAGCAGTTTAGTTACTCTCTCAATGCTCACAGCTATAGGTATAACGGATACCATCGATAATTATCAATTAATTTTATTGCCTTTTAGATAACGTTTTCCTGTTGTGAATGAAAGTGGATTTTTGGCGAGATCCGGTTAATGTAACCTTTAAGTTTGGAATCTAAAGAAAAAATTATCCATGTTTAAACAAAAGTAAAATGAAACGTTGCATACATAAAATATTTTAAAGAAAACACAATGGTTGACTGCTGTGTTTTCAATTATTAATAATAATAATTGAGTGCAATAATAATTGTGTTATAAATGCACTTTTATTTTCAAATCAGACCGATTCCAAAGACTCAATCAGAATAACAACGCGACTATCAACAGGGTTGATTATAAGTAACCGCTTCACCTAGAGCAAACACATAAAAACACCGTACACTAAATACATGCATATTTATAAGTTGTTATACCTAATAAACTCGTATCGGACGCTCAAAAGTAACAAATGCCGCACTAATGCTAATTGTCTTTCGATACGTGAACCGCCACTCACACCGTTGTGAAACCTTTTAATCGAATGCCGAACCGAAAAGTATGGTGGGCATATACTGAGCTCTCAACTCATGGTAGATGATGCTAAGAGACCGATATAATAACCCTTCGTTCACTGTACATGGAGGGTGTCCATGGGAACATTCTCACAGCAAAAAAAGGGACTTTTTATAAACCATTATCCAGACGTCTTAAAAGCAGAATGGCGCCAAATTGCAACACACTGAATTTAAAAATCAATTGACAAAGAAAATAAGTAAATCAAGGATTCAATTTTGATTTGATTTATTTATTTATTTATTTATTTATTTATTGGTTCACCAACAATTGTTTACACTGGTATTGTGCTAAAGGTAACATGCAATAGAATATAATACAATAGTGTAACAATCACTTATAGGTAAACTCCGCATGCTTTAAGGATAAGTTGCATATGAGAGAAAAAGAAAAAAAAAAAAGCTAACTTAACCAAACTAGGTATTCTAAAATTATTATTGAAAACACGTGACTTCATGAGTGTCTAATCCAAATCGAGATGGTATCTATAAAGAATGGTTTTTAATTGGCTTAAAGAGTTACAGTGCAGATCGATTATGTCGCTACAACTATTGATAACCTTGCAAAATCTCGCGTAAGGAGAATTGGAGCCTAAAACCGTTCTTCTTTGCGGTGGACGCAGTGGAGTTATCTGGCTGCGAGGAATTCTTGAAGGTGCACGGAAATTGAAAGCGCTCAGTATTTGTGGACAGTCAATCTTGTGAGCCATAACTTTGCACACAAACGTCGCGTCATTTAGACTTCGGCGTTTGTCTAGGGAGATCATTTTGAAATGTCTCAATCTATTGTTGTAAGAGCGTATTTTCTTAGCTATGCCCCTAGAAAACGCCAGATGCCACAGAAAATTGTAAAAAAATTGAAAATTGAAAATTGAAAATTGAAAATTGATGTAGTAGTCATGGCAAGAATACGAATTTTATAGGGAAGATCACGCAGCGAACCTCTTTTACATACAACTGAGGACAGTGGCGATTGACCACATTTCAACCTTATTGCTATGGACGTAAGAGTGAAAAGTGGTTCAACGATATTGTCCACTATCCTTCATTGAAATTCTAAAACCTGTTAAAACAAAAGAGCTATCGTAATATTCCTTTAGCGCAATTTTTAATATGACAAACAATAAAGATTAGAGAAACAGATCGATCGGATCATAATTTTGTAAAATACACCTTACAAAGAAAGTAATTTCGATCGTAAAATAATTCGTTATCTGTCGCCAAGCCGTCTATGCTTTATTCTGTCAATAGACACATTAGCTGTCATCAAAAAAACCGCGAAGATAAAAGTTACAACAATGTGAGAGAAGGCCTCATGAAAATAAATATTATCAACGTGCATTCGTAACACGACGTTCGAATGCCAAACATGTATAAATAAGGTATCGATAGACAGAACGCGAAACGATTTTCAAAACACGAGCTCATTGTTACCAGTCTTGTAACAAAGTATAATGTGTGTCAACATTCACAAAGGAACAACTCACGAACTGTATAACGCACTTTGAATTTGAATAAATGTTTTGATTCTTGATCTACATAATTATTGCTCAATCTAACTATCTAGACACGTGGTTTTTCAGAAATTTCTGTACGAGTAAATATTTGGGAGCAAATGCGGGTGGTCTGCGCCTGTTTTCTTTGTGGCATGAACCAGAAAGAAAACAGGCGAGAGCGTTTCTATGGACTAAAAGACTTTAAAAAATATTCTAGCTACTCTGGCGGACAAAATAGATTAATTATTCCAATAGGTCCATTTATAAGGCACTGGACGGGTAGACATGTGCCTGCACATGTCCATGTCGCCAATTAATTTATTACTTTAAAAATCTGATTTACTAAGGTGATACTAACACTTGATTTGATGACATGACAACTGCTACAAGTACTATGTTACAGTTATTATAAGCTATTTGTATGTCCTTGTTTTCCTTTTTATTGATCCATTATTTTTATAAGCACTAGAACCCAAACAAAATGCTCAAAATTGCCTATTAACAAAGGTGTGTTAACAAAGTTTAAAATATCGTGTAATATGATGTATAAATGCCGGTTTAAGACACTAATAAATGGAAAGACTAATAATCACTGCAATTAATAAACTAATTAAAAAAAAAAACTATTGAAACACTATTGTTTAACCCAGAAATCATAGAGAGTATATTTTCAAACGTCATTTGATGGTGAGGCAGGAATTTAATATAAATTCAACAGACACATTTTGCCTAAGATCAGAACCTAACGATAATGATGATCACTCCTCACAGTTTCCGAGAAAAGGATATTACCAGGAAAAAGAAACAGGTTCTGCGTGTATGCCTATGCTTAAGTTAATATGCAATACTACTAATGACTGGTTGCGAGTCAACCATATTTACTAGTCTAATCTATATTTACTAGAGCAGCTTTTCCACTAGCAACTTTTACAACAAGCGAGATGAACGAATAGATAATTATTTTGTTTTATTTCTCCATAACATAACATAACATCACGCCTGTAATCCCCGAAGGTTTAAGCAGAGGTGTACCCATTAGTACACCCACATTTCGCCAGTTATGTTTTAGTCCCATGTAATAGGGGGCAAGCCTATTGCCATCAACCAGGCACAAATCCAGAATCCGAAGCTGCTACCGAGAAATTCCTGATGGAAAAACCCAACAACACTTTGCCCGACCTGGGAATCGAACCCAAGACCTCATGCACAGCAGTCGCGCTTGCGACCACTAGACCAACGAGGCAGTCAGTTGTAGTTATAATATACTAGTTTCTGAGAAATTCCTGATGGAAAAAAACCAATTACACGGTAGTATGTATTATATTGGTTTGAATTGTATAATACTTATATATGGTGGTCTAGTAGAGATATTTTTGTTATAGGTAATTAATACTATGGTTTTTACTATGGGATTGTGCAGGCTCACACACTGTTTCATTGTTGGTTGAGATGTTGAGAGTGGTCGTTTATAGTTTCAATATGTGTTAACATCTTTACACACCGAGACTCCTCCGTGCCTCGGAAAGCACGTTAAGCCGTTGGTCCCGCCTGTCATATGTGGATCTTTGACAGTCGTTGCGGGTCGTCGGAAGCCCGAAAATCTGACAACTAGTCTCACCAAGGGGTATCGTATTACCCAGTTACTGGGTTGTGGAGGTCAGATAGGCAGTCGCTCCATGTAAGATACTGGTATTCAGCTGCATCCGGTTAGACTGGAAGCCGACCCCAACATAGTTGGGAAAAGGCTAGGCAGATGATGATGTGTTAACATGTGAACACTGTCAATTCCTAATTTGTAATTTAAATTCCTTTTGCGTTTTATTATAGTAGTTTTTATACAAGGTACATTGCATTCTCATGTAATTACGTATGACTCTGCATACAAATAATAATATTGTAAAACATTGATTTTAAAAGAGTACGTATGGAGTTTCTTCCCCATTCTTCTCCATACAAAACTACCTTTTAGAAGGGGCAACTAGATTCAATTCTATTTTTTTTTTCTTGTAATGATGTTCAAAAGTGCCTTAAAATGGTCTAATTGAAATAAATGATTTGACGTTGACATTGGCTTTGATACTTATAACTAAATACGTAAGATTAATTTTCAAATAGCCCCCAACCGCCCCTAATTTTCGCCGTTCTTATCATTTACCCGGCCGGCGCCCACTTATATTGGAGCCTGCTGGGTATTAATACTTTAATTGAATCTTATTACAAACAAAGACATTAAGAGTAGTTTCAGTGTATCTCAGATGAGCAGTTGTTTATAAAAATATCACGTAGGTAGTAGAACTATACGACAATCATTATTATGACTCTATTGTGTTAACTAATTATGGTTCAATGTTTAATAAAATTGAAAGATTTTCAACTTTCTTTGCGTGGCCTGTAATTTAAAGATATATTATCTTTGTGATAGCTGCAACATGGCCATATTGCCAGCTTTTCCTCCCTCCAATTTAATACAGGTCAGAATCTCGAAATTGGTGACTTAAAATTTAACACCTTGTGCACTAATCGATGAAGATTTTGCCATCGCATAAAAAAGAGCATACATTTTGTTAAGGAGATTAATATTGCCCAATCTATACCCCGTTTTGTTATTTGTGAAGCAGGGAATATTAAAATATCATATTTCTTCTCTGCCTGCGGTAGACTCGAGGAAAATCCCTAAGACTTTAAGTACGATTCAATTTAGTTTGGTTGGTTTTTGAAGATATATTTAGTACACTAAGCACATAATCTCTCTCTCAGTCCATTCAAAGTTTGTCTGGAAGAAATCGCCCTGTGTGATAAGACCGCCCATTGTATACTGGTTTTATACATAATGTTTGCACTGTGTACTATGTACAGTGTGTGAAGTATTTAATCTCTCTCTATTTAGTCTCGCAAAATCTCCAAAATGGCTCGACCGACTTCAATAGTTTCTTATTTGTTTTGGTGGTGTAGGAATAAGAAAATTAGGATAAACAACATTCCTGGTGTCCAAAGTTTACTGGGTCTAGGTGAACTCAACTGAACAGTAATACAACAATAAGTTCGCTATGACACACTGAAAATAAAAGACGAGAACAAAATTCATGGCGTTCCTACTGAAATAACTAATTCATTTAATCTAGGACATGCTGGTTAGCCTATTATTGGCGACTGTTTATGACCATGACCAATAATTTGTTATAATTAAGATCTCATGTAGAAACAGTTGGAAAACCTTAATAAATAAAATGACATGTTTACTACGTCCATTGACTGATAACCGTAAATAAAAGTTATTAATAAATAAGTAAAGTAAACAAACTTAATCAAAATGTCAAGATGCAAAAAAATAAATGACAAAAAAGCGCAGAATGTGTCTATCAACATACTTTTTCCTTGATCTCAACTAAGTACTTCGCGAAATGACTTCTTTTTTACATTCCCTACCAACTGCGGCAAAAAAATACGTAATCATGTTCGATAGCAACAGATGTTTACATTGTGTTTAATTATAAAATGTCGCATATGTAAGTAATTTTTGTTTTTATTGTGGTATAGTTAGGTACCATTGTAAAACTCTTAGCGGGTGGTTAAAAAAAAATCGCACTTTATTAAAACAATACATACTATAAAGCGGAATTTATCTTCGCGGTTTCTGCTATAAATAGAACAGCCATCAGTTTTATTATTGAATAAATATTGAAATGTCAACTATGTGACCACATCATAAACGGGCTCAATAGATATTATTACAATAATAAAATTATATTCTAAGTTCAAATATTTGATGACACTTTATGCTTTTCAAAAGAGAGACTCGGACTTCTTTTGTCTATATGTTTTATGATCTAAATAACAAAACGAAGACCATTAGCAACACTGATATTTTATGTCAAGTACAAACTGGAGAACGTTTTATAGCTTCATTTGCAGACCACAATAGATGGTACAGGTATAGGTACCCAGATAGACAATGGAGAACCGAGCTGCGAGATTTTAGTAGAGCTATCAAAGAAACCGAGAGAAAAATTGCCTCAGAATCATCAATTCGGATAAAACTAATACTCTTCAAAGTTTCCTTAATACCTACAGTACCATTATAAAAAAACAAAGATTTATCATACATTACGAGAACCAAAACTGTTGACTAAAACAGTACGGGTGTACTGTCTTTTCAAAGCTTTAGCAAAAAAATCTCACTATCTTCTATCCCTTTCTTACCAATCGGCGATTTGCTATCACCCTCTCTATCACTACCGTTACTAAACTTTAGAATGCATATAAAAAATGTACGGCTCGTCTGTTCGTTTTCCTTTTGAAAATGGAATGGTTGATGAGATTTTTTTCTACGGTCACATCGAATTATGTAATAGCAATCTGGGTAACACTCAGTGTCTCGATATATATTGGGTTTTTTATTATTCTATGTATTCATGATTCGGAGGCAACGAAATCTAAGGAAATACCCGTCAAAGTGGTAGGTAACGAAAAGTAGGCTGGCGCCAGCAGAAACGCTGCTTTGTTTTTACTAAAAATATTTGTCCTATTTTATGGTAGGTATTTGCGGCTTAGCATACGACCTAAATACATGTATACATCTTTTTTGTCTAACGTAACTGGCTAAATAATAAAGTGATCTGTAGCAAAACAAAGGATTTTACGAATTCTGCAATTACCTCGAAAATTAGGTTTTACATAATATTTTTTTTATGCGATCCTGTGTAAACACGAAGGCTCGAATTAAAAGGAATGAAATAAATATTACAGAAAATTTCGAGGTATTTTTCTTTGTGTGAGCTGTTTTCTTGTACTTACAGTATTATGGTTTAATGTTGGATATAATACTTAATTTTCGCTAACAGCTTAGCTAGAATTCTCATGTGAAAATCACATGTTCACAAGAAAACTAAATCTTTCGCAAATCTCTTCATAGTAATATTTTTTCCAACTGTTCCGTTATAACTTGAGCTCACATCGCTACGCGTTTCATTCACACACAAAATTCGAAGAAACATAAAATCCGCTTATCACGTCGACGACTCGTCTAGACATCAACACTATTGTTGGCCAGTACCTTCTTAGAAGCGCCATAATATCATATCTTCATTGAACTATCAAAGCTACGTTCACAAAAGATGACCTATGGGGACGACTTATGGTATGGTGAGAAACCGAAATACATACATATAAATAGAATTCATTATTCTTATTTTTTTCATGAAATCCTCAAAAACCATCGACAACAAAGGGAAAGGTCATTTAATTTGTGCTCAGCTAAAACCTGAACATACTTATTACTTCCGAAGGGTTAGGCAGAGGTACCCTTTACTACACCGTCATTTCGCCCGTTATGTTCAAGTCCCATGTAATAGAAGGCGAGCGTATTGACATCAACCGAGCACAAATCCTGACTCCGAAGCTGCTACTAAGAAATTCCTGATGGAAAAACTTAGTAACACTTTGCTTCACCTGTGGGAATCGAACCCAAGACCTTATGCACACTCGCGCTAGGCGACCGCTAGCCCAACGAGGCAGTATAAATGTAACATGCAATAAAGTTAAATCTTTTACGCACGTATTCCAACCGCGGTCACACGATACGTTTCGACTTCGGTTACAACCTGAGCGGAGTTGTAAAATCGGAAACCTTTCGGAATCGGAGTCGATTCTCCGTAACATCCCTAGTTAAAATGAAACGTACCTACAACTTAACTTACAGTGGTCCGGTGGAGTTGAAATAATAAAATTGCTCCGGTACTGACACCCAGACGAATTAACATCGCACAAGGATCGCTTTTCAGCATTGTTTCCATTCGGACTTGAAAGACGAGAAGTTGCTATTATCTGTGCAGTGTCAGGTGCGATAATAGTTGCTGTAAACAGAGACGCATCGTACTTAACGAACTAACGTTGGTTACAACCAGGTACTTGCCGCACCGTTAGTATACGTGCAGTTACTGTGTAATGGTATCTTCGTATAAAATATTCTGTGAACAAATAAACAAATTAGGATTTTAGGTTCATAAAAATATAGGTAGTATCTTTGCATTGGGATTGAATATTTTATTGCAAATACTGTAGTGAGTAACTCACTTTACCGCGACCGGTGATGCTACTGCGTCTTAAAAAATGGTGCTGAAATATTTTACCTACCTGAATTTGGGTCGTAGGAGGCGGAATAAGATTTCAGGGAGGCGTTTCAGGCGGGGGCGTTGGCAACGGGTAGATAAGGGTAATTTTCAGAGGCGGAGCTGAATGTCCCATAAAACCGAGTGAATACTTCGGGGGTTTAAGCCAACCCTCCCAGTTCCCAAGCCAGCTGTGTCAAATATGGTAATGAGCCAGCAGAACCAACACGTCGTATTTTCGCAAAGTAGAATATTATAATCGTAGAACATACTATTGTATGTGCAAGGAAATCAATGATTTTAATAATCTACAAATCTGTGGCCACACTTAATCCACGCAGACTTCGTGTTAAAGACTGCGGTAGGCCGTATTTGACAAAACAGGGCAATAAAAACATTTCATCATAAACAATAAATTATCATAAAAATCAACATACAAAACGATTTGTTTAATACCTATATCGAGACAATAGTTAAGCGGCTACTACAATAACCTGGTAATTTAAAACGTTTACACTTCATATTATGTCAGCGTCCTTATAAGGGAGACGTTTACAAATTTTACTACAATGTTACGATGTCGTGGGAGTGCGTTAGCCGGCGCGCGCGCATGTGGGAGGTGACACCGCAAATTCTTTTGATAGGAACGCTTCTTAGGAATTGATTAGCTTTGTATCTAGTATAAATAACACTTAAGGATTTTAAATTGTGTTTCTGCTTATAGATTTTATTTTGTTTTTTTTTTTCGTTCTAAATCAAACTTGAATAGTACCTAAACATACCCATAAACAATGGGATTCATCAAAATTATTGCATCCGTAACAGGGAATTGATGATGAAACCTATAATATCAATTCTTCATATAGATTTTTTTAATGACGTTCAGAACTGTTTGCCCTACGACCCTTGATAGAGACGTACTGACCACAAAGCGATAATTATTAATCTCGCGTGCGTAAAGCCGCTTGTAATCCATTAAGACCGCCATTGTTTCCATAGCCAATAGGGATCGCCGAAAAGAAAACGCCCACTGTTTCCGCTTTTCCTAATTTTGTTAGACTTCACTTAACTTTTAAAACCCAACCCCGATTAAATGTTGAAATTTTTTTATTGAAATTAAAAGTCAAAGTCAAAACATTTATTTCAATTAGACCATTTACAGGCACTTTTGAATTGTCAAAGAGTCGGTCAGTTAGTCCGAAAGTTGAAGTAGTTGCTCGTTTCAAACGAAATATAGACATAGTTTTAATTCTCATGGTTAAACTCAAACCCAGATTAGGGAAAAAAGGGAAGGACTATGTTTGAATCTAACAGACTAAAACACCACAGTTCTTTCTACAACCATAAGTCGGGAGACAGGTATACTAACTACTCGATAAGTCTTTTTCTTGTTCTCGTGTCAAATGACTCAAATTTTGTCCGACCAATATTGGTCAAATTCAAACTCGATAAGTCGATGTTTTCAAAACCAAAAACTGCATTCAAAATTATTATTTTCGTTACCTTACTCTATTCTCACACTTGAAATAAACAATATTATTTTATTAAAAAATAGAACATATTCTTTGCTTTTATTATAAACGGAGTGAAAGCTTTAAAATTGGTTTGGAGTTCTAAAACGCTCGGGCTTCGAATGTTAAAAAGAAACCTGCACAGTGCACTGTCAATCCTTTGTCCAATAATGTAAGGTTTTATTTCTGGAATAGCAATTTTTTTCTGGAATAGCAAAAGCGCTTTGATATTTCGGTTGGAAAACATAGTTATGCACTAAGGCAGGGGGTATTTGAAAATTATGTATATTTTTCGGTAAGAGCAATGCAGTGGATTATATTTTTAAGACATTTACGATTTACTAGCTTTTGTCCGCGGCTTCACTCGCGTTATATTTGAGTTACTTAGTTTACTGATTTACTCCTACGTTTCTACTATGTTTCTCTATACAAACTTTGGACCCCCCTTTCATGCCCTTAGGGGGTGAATAAGAAAAAATCCTTTCTTAGCGTATTTTTACTAACTATAAACTACCTCCCTGCCAAATTCGATCTTTGTACGTCAAGAGGTTTTTGATATTTCGTTACGAGTGGCATTTCACTTTTATGGTACATGTTTCTATTAATGAAAATAATTAAAAAATATCTAATTAATGAATAGTAATAAAAAACAAAGGTAAGTGTTTCTATAAATAGGCACTTCAGAACGATCAAAATATTCCGATATGTTGACTGATTAACCGATTTAAGAAACAGTTCAAAAGTAAACATGTAATAGCTACTTACCTAAATCTAAACTTTATATAGGTACTAAATATAAAAGTTATTAAGTTTGTTTTATAGCGCTGGAACCACCAGTTGGATTGAAAAAAAATCTTTGTAAATGATAGCCAGATTCATGAGCAATAGTAAAGGCTGTATATCATCACTCTATGTACCAAGGGAGCGGAACAGTATTTAAAGACGTAACGATGGTGAAACCGCACTAGTGTTTCAGTAAAAATAAATGCTTTAAGTTCTTGTACATGACATAACATGACATAACATCACGCCTGTAATCCCCGAAGGGTTAGGCAGAGGTGTACCCATTAGTGCACCCACATTTCGCCAGTTATGTTTTTAGTCCCATGTACTAGGGGGCGAGCCTATTGCCATCTACCGGGCACAAATCCAGACTCCGAGGCTGCTACTGAGAAATTCCTGAAACGAGTTTGTATCGACAATAGAATAGTTAGGTACCAGAATACCTGATGATTAAAAGTGGAGCTATAAGTTCAGACTATACAAAATCTTTAAACGCCAACGGAATGAAAGTAGTGCATGCACAATGCAGGTGCATTGATGTGTACTCAGATTCCACCTCCATGTAATAATAATTCTAAAACAACACTGACTTGACAATCCAACGCATTTATCACAAATCTATTACGAATTCCTACGCACTACGGACACTCAATGGAACAGAAACGTATCTAAGATCTCATTCATAAAAACGATAGTTCTAAGGCTAGCGAATACTTGCCACTCCCACACGAACACTTTAATATGAGATACCTGTTGCTACGCACACATACATAACAACAGGTTCAAAATGCCATGGGGGGGGGGCTGTGTGAACCGGAGTTCCATGCAACTTGATATACGGTGAAGCAATGGTTTTGATACTTTACCTACATATCTGCGTGTTAGAAAAAGGACGGATGCTGTGAATTTATGATCATTAATATCTGTAGTTTTGTCATTTTTGAAATGTATTAGGGATGATTCTCATTAGAGCGTGCCGTGCGCGGGGCGGGGCCCGGACGGGGCACGGACGGGGCACGGTTTAAAATCTGTTACATATATTTTGTATGAATCAATTTATATTACACAGTGCATTATCCGTGTCCCGTCCGGGCCCTCTCGACGCACTTCAATACCACGTCGGCTCGTCCACGCCCCGGCCCGGGCACGGCACGCTCAAATGAGAATCATCCCTTAATGTATATTTTGATAGAAAGAAAAGAGTTCTTTTGAACACAAACCTAATTTATTTTTCTTTTATTTCAGGTAAAAATCGTATTTTGCAGTTAGCAGATCCCTGACAACCTATCGGCTTATTGAGTCGTGTAAGTAAACTAAGACAATAAATACATCGCCAACACCTGATTTACCAAAATTGTAAACCTAAACCAAATCCTGGATAATACAATAGATTGATATAATATAAAAAATGTTATAATAGGTATGTCTTTTTAGGTTTTTTTTTTGCAAACCTGCATAATCCGTCATCAGTCTTAATAAAATTGTCATTAGACGTTTTGCGAAGCAAGTATCAAAACTTTTTAGTCGTGGTACTCTTCTCACACGAGATGCCGCCGGGTCACCCAATATCCCTGACAGATGCTGTACCGGGCGGGACAAAACTTAAGAAAGAAAAAGCAGCCTTTTTTTTTCTATATATTTCTCTCTCACTTATTTCACAAAAATTCGTAACATCGAACACATGTTGCTTAGTCCTTAGGATATCCGAAGTTTTTACGAAACACCCACATCCTGAAATTTTGGTAAGAAAAAACAGAAGTATTACCAAATGTTTGAAATTAACAACTGAAAGAAAGTGTGGGAATATAGTGAAGTTATGATTAGGTTGAAGTTCATGAGAATGGATGAAAACAATAGACAATCCCTTTGAAAAATCGAAGAATTTTGATACTTGTATAAGACACCAAGTATCTACGTTCCTTAAAATCTGAGACAAAATAGAAGCTGCAGATTCGAAATGTTCTTATAAAAAGCTTTTAACAATTTAACATTTTTTTATTTTAATGAATTCCTAGCCGTGACTAGGTCCCTGTTTCATTTTATACCTACTGATAATCGCAAACTACAAATGACTAAGTTGGATAATAAATTATTTTTTCAAATTGTCATTAAGATTTTTAGTAGAAGTCAATAATTCTAATTTCCATGAGTGCTGCCCTCTGTTGCAATAGCTAATCATATGTGTGTGTAAATACATAACAGACTTCTGTTAACCCCACCGTGGAGTACGGGCCTGTACCTAATGTCATGTCACATGTTTTTAAACAAGTACCTACGAGATCAAAAACCGCATAACATTTATGCAACGACACTTAAGAAACACGTTCTAAGACTTTCTACAAGTCTTAGCATCCGTATCTTCACGTTTCATCTCACTGAGAGGTAAACAGAACGCTGTATCACTTCTTAGCATCTCGTATGTATGTAACGTTATTAAGATTATTCATGCCTTCCCAGACGATTATGAACAAAAAACAAATGAAGATCCCAACAAACTCACTCCTTGCGAAGACATTGCAACATCAAGCTGTAAACGAGTGTTTCTTTTTGAATTAATTTTGAAAGGAATTCGTATTCATATTTTTCAGTAGCAGCCTCGGAGTCTGGATTTGTGCCCGCGGTTGATGGCAATAGGCTCGCCCCCTATTACATGGGACTAAAAACATAACTGGCGAAATGTGGGTGTTCTAATGGTTACACCTCTGCCTAACCCTTTGGGGATTACAGGCGTGATGTTATGTATATATGTATGAATTCAATGATCAATCAAAGAATTTCATTTTATAACAATCGAGCTAACCTGTTTATATGTAAGAATTTTAGCCTAAATCTAGTTTATACAGTCTTACAGCACTCCGTAAAGAATAAAAATACAAAAATCCCAAGGCTGAATCTAGTTTAGACTATCTAGAAGTACCAGGAGGCCAGAAAAGGTGAAATACGCAATTCAAATGAATTCCCAAAACTGAAAAACAAATCCATTGAAATTCAAACTCGACCAAAACATCAACATTCCTAGTATGGGTGGATGTCAACGCGAACTCTATTAAAATTCTGTACGCACACTATTAGCATACGTTTTATTTCTAACTCGCGAAATTCCTCATAAAAGTTGTTGTAACAAATATCTATGCTTTGATGCTGACATCTCTTTCTGCCGCTGAGTATTTCACATCGTTGCATCTTTTGCACGCTTCATTGATGTAGGCTCACCATGAATCTGAACGATATTTTTTTTCCGAAAATATTTTCAATTAAGACCACACAATAAGTCAATGAGACAAAAATCTCTCTTTTACTTCCTAAAGTGGACATTTTATATTGGAAAATATAGTTAACTATGCGTCTTTTTACAATTGATATACTTAATACGGATAAATAAAACGTAAATAATAATATAGACTTTTGCCCAGCAGTGAGACAATACAGGTTTATTAAAAAAAAATCATAGTCAAATCATACCAACAAGAAAATAGAAGAACTTTTATATGTTTCGACAACAAAATACAAAGCATAAAATAAATAATGAAAAATGTTACATTTCAACCAAATTAAGTACACCGCAGTAAGTTTTTACATTATTTTTAATGATTTTTTTAATTGACACCTTTTCAAATCTTATACCTGCAAATATTCTTTAGTATTAAAACCTGTATTAAAACGCGAACCAATTTATTGCCACTGTCATCGATACCAAAAAGAACCACTTTCATAATGCAAGCCGTAAAGATATATATTTTTATTTTATTTTATGAGATTGGGAAAAATATAATTACGAAATCGATGCTTCGGTTAATAACTCCTTAGTATAATTAAAAAAAAACTGTAAATATATATTTATAAAATTAATAATTAAACAGAATTTAACATAAGCTTCAGTATTAGGTATCGCAGAAAAAAAAAACAAAATTGTTCAGATTACTAAATGGCCAGTGTTGCCTAATGTCTCGCCCATTTGACTATGATTCATTAATGGCAATAACATCTCGCCTGTTTTTCCTACAAAGGCACCGGCAGGACCTATAACCCATAGTGCACCCATATTCTATCGTCAACTACACGTTGCTATTGCAAAATCCAAGTACGGAAAAATCCATTAACACTCGCACGACCTTGTCACTGAACCCTGACCACAATAGTCCAACGACTCACTAAAATTGTTTAATAAACAGCAGATCAATAACACTTAGGCCCTACGTAAATATCTCTCTCTAACAAAATTTCATAATCTTCGAATGTGTTCGAAATTTAAAATTGCCATAATACAAAGAACATACCTTTTGATAGCAATCGTTTAACTCTGCAAATGAAAAAAAAAAACGAAATCATAAAGACCAAAAATATTAATACCTTCCCAAAAATCTCTTTTAATATTTTACCTTGTAGTTTGATCCTTCTTAATTACTGCCGCTGCATTCTTTGCCTTTGCATACAAGCCACAAAATGTAGGAACATTAAAAAATACGCGATAAAAAGTGCCGAGGACCGCGGGGGCTCAGTGAACAGGTTTCTTTGCAAATAAAACAAGTGATCATGATGTCGTGTCCTCTCGTTCGCATCATAACCACCGCATTCATTCATGCTGGTATTAAAACGGGTAAAACTTGTACCGGATTCGAGTGAGCTCACTAATTTTAGTGTCGCGAATGTCATTTTTAGTTTATCGCCGAATTTTGTTACTTTGGTGTTCCTTTATTAAATTTCCCTTTTGGTTGTATGCGTTCGAAACCAATTGCGCTCCTAAAGACCAAAATGATGTTGGTTCGACTAAGGTCCATAGATTATTAGAGCCCAGAAACAGTGACAAAAAGACCAAGGTAGTCCACCGAGGAAACGTTGGATCGACTTGCAACGTGTTTCTTAGGAATTGGCAAGAAGTAGCACAAAATCGTGACCGATGGAAAGAACAGTCACCATGCTAACCAATTGAATACTACAGGCTAACTAAAACAATCGCGCATACAATTCCGTCATCGTAACCTTTGCTTATTTACCATCAACGTGAGTTGCTTCAATAAAAAATGTATTAATATTAAACACCAATGATTTTTAGAATATAATTTGAGTCGACATTGATTTTCGTGTTCACTTCCAAGCGTCGTGATGAATACGAAATGTGTACTAAACCTTAGACGCCCCAAACGTGACAAATGTCGGCATTTTTGTACGTGTTTTTAAGGAAAATAGTGTTCTAGAAATGTAAATATAATTCGTAATTCAAACCTTGTGATGTAAAGACTAAGGACTAAATTAAATAAAAATTCACAATAGAATTTGATGCATGGCCAAAAATACACCACAGCGTATAATAAATTCCACTACAGGTAACTGACACCATGTAAAATAGTTTGCTGTTACTCTTTCCAATCAAAACTTTACCTACACAATGCTGTTAGTCGCTGGAAACTCATTGATACAAATCAGTCAGGCTGTTCACGTACTATAATGATCTATAACAGTACATAAGTGAACACTGATACATACATATCTATCTTACGTTCCCTCGGCACAGCCATGCCTCAGAAATTCTCAAAACAATTGCTTTACAAAAATGTAAACATTAGCACTTAATTGGTTATGCATTTGAAGCACCCCCCTTCCCGCCATTTCTACTTCACATGAAGGGGCCGATAATTAAATGAACAACAGCATACGGGCACAAATGGACTGACCGATTAAAAGTCCCAATGTGTTTCGACCACAGAGCACAGAACGTACATAGCGACCGCGGAGTTGTCTCCGTGTTGCTAGGCTGTGGTTTCGACACTTCTTTGATGTACGAAAACAAATATTTGGGAAATATGAATTACTCAAATATTTGAGGCATATCAGTTACCCTAATATTTGTGGCATTGGGGAAATATTAATTTCCCAAATATAAAAATCTAACCTTAAAAAAAAATACGCAAAATAACCCAAAAATCTCTGAGAAATCGGTATATTTACCTATCAAAAATAAGACCTAAGTACATAACCTCATCCTCAAGTCATAGTCAAAGCTTTTATTTTGATTAAGTCATAAAAAAAGCACTTTTGAACGTCATTTTAAAGAAAAACTTAGTTGCTCTTCCCAAAAGGTAGTTTTTTATGGAGAAGAATGAGCAAGACACTACATAAGTACTCTTTTATTTAAAATACAAGTAAATATGTTTGACATATTTTCTCGTATACTCGGATCATATACAATGCGATGTCTTTGCATAAAAACTACAATATGTACAAAGAATACAAATATTGGAACTGTATACGACTACTCTTAATATTTCAATAATCACCCAATGAAAATATGTGTAGGTACCAATTTTGTGTAAGCCAGAGCAATTTTATTAGTAACTGGAGTTCTAGCTTTTTAGTAGGAACGAGGGGCGTAGCTTCCAATCAGACGTATCACACACACCAAGGTACAGGAGCCCCGAACCTGTCTAAGCAAAATTTTGTAAAATATTATCCACTATCTTACTGAAACTCTTAGGACGCACACTAATGTTTCCAGAAATTTAAAAAATATATGATCCTTTGTTGAAAAATCTTTACCTTCCCTTTGAGCTTCGTCGCAGGGAGAAGGGCTGGCAAAAAAAAATTTTTATAGGTCTTGTACCAGTCTAGGTTAAGCTACTCCACTGGTAGGAACATATTTAATAATAACAATTTCAGTATTTGCCTTCATTTATCCTTCTACTAACGAAATTGCGCCTACCATAACATAAACCAATCTAAACAGTAGATAGCCTATGTCCTCAAGCTACCCAGACCTTTTGTAAGGATACAAAATGAATATTCTTCCTGCAACACAAATACCAATTAGCTCCTCATCAAGCCGAGGCTCACGTCGTGGCGGGGCAACGGCCGGGGCTGCGCCGGCGCACAATTTCATGCATCACTACCTTGACAGATATTTGATTACAGGCCATCTCTGACGCCCTACCACGAAGTTTGCATTAGTTGGGTATGTAGATTGACGTTTCATTACTGGCCAATCGTATTTTATAGCTCCATTGTTATTGGAAATAGTGATCTTCCAAGAAGTGCTTGAAGTGCTTTGCCGATGATTGTGAATGTGTGTAAAAAGTTGCGAATTTGTTTGGTGCCGTCCAAATAGCACTTAATGGGAACTTTTTACCGTACGCTTGCAAAGAGTTTGCTTGGTTTGAATGTAAGTATTGGTTGTTTGAATTGAGATAGGTAATACTATATTGATGGATTGACTCGATTTACTAACTCGAGTTCATTAGATTGGGTTGTTGACACCATTAAAAAATAATTCATAATATATATACTTAACATCACGCCTGTAATCCCCGAAGGGTTAGGCAGAAGTGTACCCATTAGTACACCCACATTTCGCCTGTTATGTTTTTAATCCCATGTAATAGGGGCGAGCCTATTGCCATCAACCGGGCACAAATCCAGACTCCGAGGCTGCTACTGAGAAATTCCTGATGGAAAAACCCAATAACACTTTGCCCGACCTGGGAATCGAACCCAAGACCTCATACACAGCAGTCGCGCTTGCGACCACTAGACCGTCAGGCAGTCAAATATATTATAGTCATAAAATATATAATAATTCATATATATATAATTCATATTCATTTATTTGCATACCATATTATGTATAATAGATGTTACATAAGGCTTAAAGCTAAGGTACAGTTATGGACCCTCTTAGGGTACAGCAACATTGGATATAACAACACATGTAAGAAGCACTCCATTTCAGCCCTAAAAACCTGACTTTTCAATTAACAGTATAATTGGATTTTATTTTTGCTTTGAAATCAATAAATAGTTGTTTAATTGAGTTGGAAAAAATTGTTATCACATTTTACCATTGCCGTACAAAGTCTATGGAGGAATAGCGTTTTAGGAGCTTTTAACAAGTAAATTAATTGTTTTGTGGTGACCAATTACAAATGGCGTTGCTGTTTTCCGAGTTGGCACATAACCAGTACAAAGAATAGACTATTTTGTGACTAGTACATACCAAGTTCTAAGTAGGTTCCAAAGTTATTTATAAGTATGTACCTACCTACTTTAAAAAGCCTACAAAATATAGACACCTATTGAAAAACTGCAAAAATGCTTACACAAGACGAGAACAGATATTTTGTTTTTAATTTTTTATGTGGAATAACGGAAATACGTTGCCTCACACTAGGAATTCCTCCTGTATCTTTGTTGCATTCACAACCTTAAAAACTTACACACACAATAAACAGCTAGACCCCGAACAAAAATCTGTTACCCATAGGTACAAATATTTGTTCTATGCGAGAATATTTGCGTTATGGAAATAATAATAAAAAAATAATAATATATAGCTTTAAGCTCTACATAACATCTTATTTTAAACACATGTTACGCAAATAATCAGGGCAAGGGTCGCAGTGGCTGAACGATTGGGTGCTGCGCTGCATGTCACTGGTTCAATTCCCGCACGGATCAAAAATATTTGTATCACCTACAGATATTTGTTCCGGGTCCTGCCGTTTGTGTATGTGAATTTAAATGTTTGTAAACGCACCCAATGTAAAGGAGAAATTCTAATGTCGATTCTTGTTCATTTTTTTAGCAGAAGTTTTCCTTAGGGCAGTAGACGTTTAAGAACTTTACCAAAATATTTAGCTAAACTCGTATTAGTAAAAAGATTGGATCTTCATGGTAAAAGCAAAAACATAGATAGTGGTGGTAGTAAAAATATACAAGTAATGCTTAATTTGTCGCTCACTATCTACGTCACAGAGTATTATCTATTTTTGACTAACAAACATTATTATTATTATTAAAACACTGTTAACTCAATCTGGACGACTGCTTGTAAATTTAAAAATTCCGCTTTGCTAGCGCCATCTATGCAACGACCCACGCAACAAGCAGCATCACGTGGAGTTCGTGGCGTTCGTATCGTACAGCGTCGTGTATTTACGCTTCGTTGTAGTTTCAGAAACATCCGATAGATGGCGCGAAATGAAAGGTTATAATTTCCAACTTCTCTGCATAGATGGCATTGCCTACCTCGTTTTAGACCAAAATTTTATTTATTGAATATCTCGCTTATTACGCAATAATAACCAGTCAAATGCACGTCAAACATGCACATTGATGCAATGTACAAGAATCAATACAAATATCAACGAAATACGACTATGATTTTTCGATGAAAATTGGTCAACTTTGGCATTTTTTAAAACAAAAACTAAGCAATGTATCGGGGTTCTGATAATTTTCCCATAAACTACAACTCTTCCTTTATGTAAAAAAAAATAAAAAAAATATTCGACTTTTTTTCAAAAAAATCAATAAATAAGTCATAAAAAATCTTCCAAGTACAAGTCGGACTCACATACGAAGGGTCCCATACCAGTCGTACCACCGCATAATATTTTAGAAACAAAAAAAACATCTATAATAAACATTTCTTGTATGGGGACCCCCTTTAATTTTCAACTTTATTTTATTTTTATTATTTGTTATTAAAGAGGCCATAGAAATACCTACACACTCTGTAAAATTTTCAACTCTCTACCTATTACGGTTCATGAGATACAAGCCAGCTGATAAACAGACGGGCAGACAACGGAGGCCTAGTAATAGGGTGCGTTGGCAAACTTCGAGTAACCATAAAAAAGAAATATTGTAATCAAGTCGACGTCAAAAAAATTGCACCATCCAAATTAATATTTCTTAGTGTCACAGTTAAAATCAGTATTTATAAAATAATAATTTGACTATTAAATAATAAAAATAACAAAGTATAATTACATTTAAAAATCATAAAAGTAACCTCCAAAAAAAATTGTCCCGAGGACCACTAGTTACGTTGTCTAAAAATGTTTAGCATAGATTCAAATACATTTTGAAACATAATTTGGCTTATGTATCATTTATATTTTTTGATGGCAATAGGCTCGCCCCTATTACATGGGACTAAAAACATAACTGGCGAAATGTGGGTGTACTTATAGTTACACCTCTGCCTAACCCTTCAGGGATAACAGGCGTGATATTATGTTATGTTATGTTATATTTTTTATTATTTAACATTATTGTTCATAATGTTCATTTTTTCTTTCTCTGCTAATCTGCATATTTCTTAGATAAGGTTTATAATGTTTCTTTCTCTGTTAATCTGTATCTGTATTAGATTAGGTACTAGGTACCTAAACAAAATAAAAATAATGACTGACAATACTTTACTAAAATAAATAAATATATGGTTTGATACATAAATAAAAAATGATAGAAGGTAGTTTTGAAACAAACAGCAAGATTTCAGGGCTAAAATGAAGTGTTTTTATTTTAAGATATCGTGTCTTGGAATTATTAATATATCCTCGGCGACGTCGTTAATCTTCAGGCTCCAATTGGAGCCTAGTGTACAGTACAGTGACTCCTGGGAAGAATTCATGCAGCTTATGTGACCCGCCCAATCTCTTATTTCTCCGCCTATTTACCTGCGTCTGGTATGCCCGTTCTGGAACACAGCGTGATATTCTGGAGTCTGTTCTGTCTGCCTCTTTACACCCAGACTGCTGCGCTCGGTTACTCTTAGGCAAACTACTTAAGTATAAATATATCAATATGTAAGGGCGTGGGAAGTGCTCAGTCTTAAAGTCTAGTTCCATGTTGTTATTTACGAAACATCTCATCATCATCCACTATCAACCTACGTATAATGTACGTTTTTGGTTTCGTGGCCGCTAATTGCCTTAAAAGGTAGTTTACGGCGAACCATATATTTTGTATTCTAAATCAAAAATATAAAATATATGGTTTAGTTATGTTACCTTATTACAAAATAATTCTGTAATTTTCTACCTATCTTTTTCCCAACTATGTTTGAGTCGGCTTCCAGTTTAACCGAATGCAGCTGAATACCAGTAGTTTACATGGAGCGACTGCCTGTCATGTACACCACACATTGTACATTTGGGTGCCTAAAATTGAACAGGAGTCGTGAAAGTATTTAGTTTTTTAATTACAGTAATAAAAACAGATTTTGATAAATAAACGTTTCATTGGCTATTAATTTTCACAACGCAAAGGGTCCTGCCTAGGTAAGGTCCAAAAAAAATCGAAGTAGTGACAAGAATATGTAACTTTTGATTTACTTAAGTGTATTTTTACCTGTGTGAGACACGACTAGGTAGTTCCACAGTTATTTAGCCAAAAATAAAAGTTGATGTGCCAATCTCGTTCAAATCACCCACCATTATCTCATAGGTCACCCTGAAATTAAAACAATATTAATATGTAGGTACCTATTTTTAACACGACTTTTTTATCCTATACTGTTCCACTGCTACCAAAGGCCTACCTCAAGGCCTTTGCTAGCAGTGGGGCAGTATCCTTAATTCCTTATCCAGTCCTTCCAGAAAGACCTTACCATTTTAGGGTTCCGTGGCCTATTACTATAAGCCTCCGCTGTTCATCTTTATTTATTTATTTATTACATGTGATAGGTAAGTAGGTACTTGGCAAAAACCTAATGCTAAGTGCCACCACCTCTAAAAGCGGATTTTGATAAGCGTTTCATACCGGCAAATCTATGACATCACTTTGCATAGTTGCAAGCTACAAACCATTGGCTGATTGCATATAGGTATTCGTTTGCGAGCACACCTTCAAACATTATTCAACCTTAATAGTACACTTATAAAGCATCTTTTAGTTCTGTTGTGATTAACGATGAGTTACAGATTCTAACTAAATATGGAATTGATTCTATTCAATATTCATTGAAAGGAAACGAGTAGTCGCGTCATGCGAACGATTGTCCTTATTTGGTGTTACGTTGGTCAGTATTTGTTATATTCTCGATTTGATTGATTTATCGATTACATTTCATTTGAGGAATCGTTATTTAATTCAATTATTAAATAAGAGTTTATAATTTTGGGTTTTCGTCCTTTGAGACGAAAAGTCAAGTTGCGTTTTTTTTTAAACAAATCAGAGATTGCAAAGCCCTCTATTTCATACTGAGACCCCTTCGTGCTTAGAATAACACGATATGACGTTGGTCTTGGCTGTCATCAATATATGTTTGACAGCCGTTCCTGGTAGTCAGTAGCCAGAAAGTTAGCCAGTAACTAAGGGTTATAAAGGACAGATATAAGCTGTCGGCCCAAGTAAAGTATTGGTATTAAGCAGCATCCGGTTATACTGGAAGCCGACTCCAAAATACTTCATAAAAGGCTAGGCAAATGATGATGAAATTGAAGGTACTTTGATCAGTGCTCGATACGATAAACAGTTAAAGGAATAAAATCATCGATGTATTTTATCTTGTGGCATTAAATACTCGTCATGGGAATTCGCGTCAAATTTTTCCGCGCGGAACATAAAATTAATGTTAATTTAGCCGGTTCATCCATGGGTTTCTTTCTATGTGATCGTAAAGTTATTGTGGAATTTTTCGTGTTTATTTCAACTAAAAGGGACAGATCCCCGTAATATATGCAAATAAATGAAATTGAAATTGGTCTGTTTATAATGACAAAATAAAAGTTTATTACATAATAAATATGAATGTTTGTGTACAAAGCACTAACTAACAAGAAAAACAAACATTTTTATAGTTTTTGTCTGTGTGTTTGTTTCGGGTAATACAAATACCACGTAATAAGTAACAATAAATGGTTTTTTAGAATTAATTTAGGTTTTTTATAAACCGGTAACTTGCAAAGAACTGAAACAGTTTTAATTTAATTACTTACATGAAAAGCGTCGTTATATGAACTCACCATTAACAATTAGTAAGGCATAAAAAACAGCTATCTGAAAGACATATAGGTACCTTAACATTTTATCGTAAAAGATAATCGTCAAGTACTCAAGTTTAACTATTTCTAAGCAAATTAAGAAACTCCAAGCGCCGGCCATGATGCCGATTCTATACCACAGGCTTTCCAATTACACTAAGAAATAAACTGAAACTCTATACCTGTAGTTATATAAATAATGTTAACAAGATCAAAAGAAGGATAAAGTAGTATGTTGATTGCCAACGAGTTCTTAGAAATTCACGTGACTTGACCACAGCACATTCTAGATCCAATCTGGAATGTATTAGTAGGTACCTACGCCAGATTTGATTTCGTACATACTAGATAGGTACCTATACAGATACAGTCGAAGTCTAGTCTAATTTAGGTCATAACATCTTAACCAGTGTTATTAATCTCGCTTAAAGCCTGTAGATTTTACGATTAAGACAATGATAACGCTAAGAAATATCTAGGTTTATTTACGTTTTTGAATAAACGATCTATTTTTAAACGGCGAGATTGCAGCTAATTGAATAGAGTTTTCTAATGAAATAGTTACAAAAATCATCAATTAATTTTCTATTACTAGAGGGCGTTCACACCTTGTAAGAAACGTTGGATGTACCTAAGGCTAAAATCACATGTAACTTACTATTACGCGGAGCCCGCACAGCCTCCGAAGTGGTGGTGGTAACATCGGAATGCCATAACTCAGGCATACCACCTTAACGGTACGAGAGAGCGAGACGCACACATTCGTTAGAGCAACACGCAACATCGACATGGTTGAACGACCGATCAAATAAGTTTGTACGCCGCTATCGTATACCACGTAGGTTTTATTTCTTCTAAACGTGTCGAGGGCGCATGCACTATAGCCCGATTTCCAAGATGGCGCTTGCAATTTTCCCTCCGACAACGTTGGTAGCCGCGAAAATTTCAATGGCAGTTTTTATTTAAAATCGATTCTGTGATTTTACGTTTTGCTAAGAATCCTTGTAATTATTTTGTTAAATGCACTAGGAATTGACATGCCATTATCTAAATCGTGCCGATTTACGTGTCTACGCATAAATTAGGGACATCCCAATGACATAAATTAAACGGCCATTAAAGATTTGAACACGTTTCTAATAAGTACTATTGTATACATATTCTGGATGTCGCTCATGTAATTTATGCGCTAATATGATGGCAAAAATAATACTTTACCATCTAATGACCGACCTATAGGTACTTATTACCTAGTCATTTAGCAGATTATTTTTATCCCATAATTGGGTCGCCATTTCTTCACGAAAAAAAGTTTAAAGACAGAGCTAGACATGGCTGATAGTATCTCTTAATACAAGGCAACTTACGTGCAGCTAGAGTATTCAAAGCAAATAATTATGATTGATTCTAGTAAGAAAGACATTTAATATAGAACTCAATTGAAGATTTCCGCAGGGTCCCGGCTCTCGAGTGCTGCGGTACTTTTGCATCTACTATCAAATAGCATACAATATTTTTGCCCACCTTCGACCTGTTAAGAACTTATAATAAGTGATCTTTATTTCATCTTGACAACATTTTGATTATCTACCTATTCAAAAATATCACGGTGGTCTTTGCCCTAAAATTCGTAATCACTCTATTTATTTTCCCACAACGAATAATCTAGAAACGTTACTCTAAATCACATTTTCCTGCTCTAAGCCTATAATTTTGTCAAGTCTCTAACTATTTATTTGCCAGTATATTTTGGTCTTTCGGTCCTAAGAATTGTGAGTTAAACTAGTCCAAAATATCTGGTCCTTTCGACCACACAAGCATTTGTCGTGACAGGCGATGTGTCGTGTCCACTACTAAATAGTTTATCTTAATAGTCGCATATGTGGTTATTTCAATTTTAATAATGCCTATTTTCTTGAAAGTTACCTTCTATTTTTATATTACCAACACTAACAGCTTAAAAACCTTGTTTTACTAGCATTATTTTTTTGACCTGTAAGTTTTTGTTTTTTTTAAGTATCTCGTCAACCTTTCACCTCACTAAGGTTAAATATTACCCATACGCCGCGTTCCCTTAACCCACAGATATAGATAGACCATCAATATCTGTGCAGTCACTGTTCAAGAAGAAACAGGTACAGTCACTTCAGAACTCCTCAGCGAAGAAGTCTAAGAGTACCATTAAATATGTTTCAAGTACAACATCTCAGTGTTGTCCCAGATCACGCCCAATGCATTTTGCATCGTTTGAGGCACGTTTCACTCTCCATACATAGTTTACCAATTTAATAAATACATATCTGATAATCGTATGCGTGTTTGCTCATAAAATTCTGTGGGCATGCGATATGACCGTGTTAGTGATGGCGGTGTTGACTTCGTGTCAATCACCGAAATGCTAAGCAGTGACCGTTGGATGAATGTCAAGGCGATGGACGCAAACAACGCAATGCATCATACATGTGCAGTGCGCACACGCATCATGTAAGCAATTCGTCGAGACAGATAAATAAAATTGTAATTTCCGTCTAGGGGTTTGGAATATATGAATCTTCATTTGTCAATTTGTAGATTATAATTTAATCGAAAACTCCTTTGTAGGCACGTAAAAAACTGTATAAGGTATAAGTATAGACTTTGTTTCTTTTGAACCAGAAATTCATGTCTTATTGAACGTAAATTTCCAAGAAAATAACGCAACAAAAGGACCAGATTGAGATGTCCTGTCAGTACAGCATTGTGTGGTATTCGTGCAAGTAATAAATTAAAGGGGTAACATGCCTATTTTACTCCCACATTATGTAAACCACATCATTGCGGTTTCAGATCTGAATCTGAATTGTATGAAATTACTGGGCTTAGTATGCGAACTACTGAGCAGTTTCAAAATCAACTAAAATCTTTACTAATATTATAAATGCGAAAGTAACTCTGTCTGTCTGTCAGTCTATTACACTTTCACGACCACTGAACCGATTTTCATGAAATTTAGTACTGGATAGTTATCAACCCCAAGGAGGTGCATAGGCTACTTTTTATTCCACGACTTCCTCTGCGTCCGCAAAAACCGACATTTATGCTAACCTTCTTATTTAATGCTGATAACACAATAATCCAGCTCACACAGTTTAAATCAAACTAGAACCTCAAATTGTCCAACTAAACTAATTACGAGAGAAATTGGTACCTAACCCTACCCAAAAAAAAGATGGAACTTTCATTGCTGGAGTAATAAAGTGATTTCTAGTTTCAAAGACGCTGGAACCGTTTAAAAAAAGACTAATATCCAATCATGGACCGACCTTCGAGTTACACCGAGGTCGATACAAAACGAGTCATATATTAAAAAAGAAAGAAAAAAAGGGCATCGTGCGTGAACACGGCTCGTGTCGGGCCCTTACAAATTTGTACCGCGTTGCTCGTAAAAATAAAAGCATTCAACTACAGAGCGCCCGGAGCTTTACTTTGAAATCGTGCTAAACATCGCTTTGATTTTATAGAAGCGACTTTTCTATAGCAATTCATAATCATCTTTAGTTATCCTACCATTATTATAAACGGGAAAGTTTCTAAAGATGGATGTATACTTGTTACTCTTTCAAGCTTTAACGGCTGAACGTAATTAGCTATTTGGCACACATAAGTGTACATAGATATTGATTTAGCATCATTTTATTTTTATCCCATTTTTGTGTTCCCGTGACATGATTTGCAGTGCAGGTGAAGTTGCAGTCAGAAGCTAGTACTTTATACGAATACTGAAAGATAGATTATTAGGTTTGTGGCAAGAAGGCTGTCAGGCTTTAACGGGAGTGCCGCATGCGCCAAACTCCTGACCACTGAGCAGGAGTCTCCACGCAGTGGGTACCTGTAGACGGCCGGCGTCACCGAGTTCAGCCTAGAAATAGGTGGCGAGATAGTCTGGACGCGTACCACAAGAGCAGGGTCGAGGTGCCGCGGAATAAAAGTTCTTGGAAGGAATCGGGGGAGGCTTTTACCTTTTTTTTTTTTTTTTTTTTTTTTTTTGAGGTGGTAAAAATCATCAAATGACTCCTTCCGCCCTGGGTGGGGCGGAAGGGACTGTCAGACTTTTACTGACTAAAAAACCACCCTGTTCCTTCTGTTGCCCTTTACGTTCCGGGGCCACGGTATCCTGTTAAGACGTCCCGCAACCCCGGCAGGCGTTGGCCCCGTTGGGGGCCCCGTCCCTGTGCTGACAGCTCTTTGAGGCGCGCGCGAACAGAACGCGCCGTCGACCCGGGCTTGGTCCTTGATCGGACGGCGAGCTACCCATTACTCGCCGTCCGCAAGCCCGCGCCTACGGTGGCCGGATGTCGCCTCGCGACGTCCGACGCCCTGGGCGTCTCCCGCGGCGGCTGGGGCGTGAGGTGGTTCTCTCCCTCACGCGGCCCGCCTCCTCCTTCGCTAGCATTACTGCTTCGCAGAAGGAGGTGACTGCATCCCATTCCCTCTCGCCCCGGAGCATGGCCTGAACCAGGTCCGGACGCGAGAGGTCGCCGCCGCCTATCGCCTCCGTGAGGACACGGCGGTGGTCTGCCCAAGCGGGGCAGTCCTGCACCGTATGCTCCACCGTGTCCTCCGGGCGATCCACACAGTGGTGACACCCGGGCGTTTCCTCCCGCCCTATCCGACACAGGAACCTCCCGAAACTACCGTGTCCGGTGAGGACCTGCGTCAGGCGGTAGGTGAGGACGCCGTAGCGCCTCTCCAGCCACTCCTCAAAGAGGGGTCTTACCGCCGCGATTGCGGCGTGCCCGGACTTGGGTTGCGACAGTCGCATCTCCCATTCCGCCATGAGATCGCACCGAAGCTCGCCCCGCAGTGCCACGATTTGCCGCGGCAGCAGGGTTTCGCCCCGGCGCTGCGCGTCCACACGCCACTCGTAGACGCGCTGGAGGACTATTGCCTCCAGATCCCACGGCGGAGGGAGGCTTTTACCTGGGGTGGAAACTGCGTCGGCTAAAATATTTAATTAAATAAAAAATAAATAAGTATTAATAAAAATGATAAATGTGTCTGTCGTGATGATACACCATCACAACCTTATGTCGTCATTCTTCAATTAATTATCAAATAGTTTGTACTTATCTTCTCTACATTTTCAGTTTCTTAGTCGTAAGTATTAAACCTATCTTATTCGATTTGTGGAGTAGGTTATTAAATTATTCATCCCACGGTTAAATCGCCTTTTTCCTGTTCCTGCCTTCCAAAGAATCAATATAGAATTAATCTCAATGTAGGCTATCCTCTTTCTACATAAGTACAATGGTATAATAAAATAAAATAATGCACGAATTTAGTCTTGGATGTCAATGATACAGCACCAAAATTATACGTCTACGTACTATTCCACCTCTTCAATCCTCTGATTCTTTTCAAAAGCTTCGATTT
The DNA here is from genome assembly GCA_949774945.1 of Hoplodrina ambigua. Classification (NCBI taxonomy): domain Eukaryota; kingdom Metazoa; phylum Arthropoda; class Insecta; order Lepidoptera; family Noctuidae; genus Hoplodrina; species Hoplodrina ambigua. The sequence goes on from OX458963.1 coordinate 7,699,847, forward strand.
GTAATTACAAATGCGGCGCGAACAAAGAATGATACCACATCTGAATGCTATTTTCGTATCAGACAACAAGAAGCGATCAATAATAAACCTCATGGCAACGGTCTAAGGACTATACAAACTGACGTGGGCGTCGACAAAGTTTGTTATTGCGGACAAAAGGACCGAAATAAACTCCCATGGTGTGTTATTATCAGATGTTTTAAGGACCCTATTATAAAGTTAATAATGGATTTGATTTTTTACAGGAATGTTTGTAACCTTAGAATATGTATCATGTCCTACGGGCATAGCATTACTAAATCTAGAGTTGCCAACCACCAATTACTGAGTTTAAAATTGAGCGCAACAATGAATTAAATTGGTGCCTATCACATAACCCTGGGCCTCTTGGGGAAATAAAGTCTTATTTTTGTATACCTTCATGATCTTTGGTAACAGTAAAGGCTTAAAAGTAAACTAGAGGTGTGCTTTATTATATGACATAATTTAACAAGCACCTTTGAATAGTTCATTCGTCAAACCCCAAAACAAAATATGTGCAACAACTCATTTCCATCAGTTTTTAAAATGAACGTCCTACACTTGCATACGATTCAAATATCGTTGCCCCAACAAAAATTGTAATGCACGGTGTTTGTTAAACTCACTATGAAAACTTCTAACAAACAACCAAGGCCAGCCTTATAATAGACACACTAGAATTTACAGTGCCAGCACAGAAGAGGAATGTAGGAAAATGTCGACACATAGAGCGGTTCGTGTCAGTAGTTGGAATACGAGCAAAAGTAACACTATAATGGCAAGCGGCGCGTGCGTCGACTAACTAACCCAACACGCTCACGTCAAACGACTAAGGAATTTCACTCGTATATGAGAAACAAAGATGAGGCTTTTTAGTGTATGTTACCTAATTGAACAAGTAATGAGCTCGGCACAGGACGGGTTGAATGCAGGTGCAAGTTACAATGATATATTGATGAAATTCAAAATCAAAACTGAAATATATGTCACTAAAGCAAATATAAGTGGAAAGACACCTCGTTTTAAAGATCGTTCTAGGATTTTCATTCATTTAAAAACACTCCCAAGCTATTTTGGACGTCGTGTTATTCAAAAATCAAAAAAGAACAGTAACAGAACGAGAAACATTTGATGACAACAGTACAAAGGAACATGTTTCTACAATCTTCCTACATAGTGGCGGAATAGCATTAAAGAGTGCATCACCTACTTACCATCCTACGCTCAGAAGGGTCACCAGTAACCGTGGAACGGGTTACGGCTTACGAGCCGTCTTTGTAGACGAGATATAGAAAGTTCACTCCATCCACGTATCAGTGGCGTGCACAGAGTTTTTAGACAGGGTAGGCAGAACAGTTAAAGCTATTTAAGCTAGGTAGGTATCTTATCAAACATGTAAGTACCTATCATGGTTTTGGTTCGTCGTCTTGTCGACTTAAATAATTATGTAGGTAATTGCCACCTTAAATAGCCTAGATTGACTGATTTTGTAGACATATTTTACGGATACCTATATGTTTTGATGTTTCATATTAATTTGAAAATTAAATAATAGCAGTCAAATTAAATAAAATCCGGTGTCATTGACCTTTCACGATCACGTCTTTTTGTCACCTGTACTTTTAAAAACGCATATTTTTTTACCTCCTCTATACACACACCACATGAACAACTTTCACAGTGAATATTATCCATTTTTTCACACTGAAACATCGGTAAATCTTAAATATCTGAGATAACAAAGCACGATCACGTCTTATTGTTACCGATAGTTTTAAAAACACATATTTTTTATTTCCTCTATACACACAACACATGAACAACTTTCACAGTGATTATTATCCTTTTTTTCACACTAATAACATCGTTAAATCTTAAATATCTGATAAGAAAGCTCACGACCAAATCAAAACAAACAAAGGACTAATGGCCGCTCAAACTTCTTGTTTATAAAATACGACAAAAAAAATGGTGCTTTATTTAGAGAAAGTTGAATGAAATAATGTTACTTTTTGAAATAGTCGCATAATAAAGCTAGCTTCCGATCGGAATCGGAACACTTCGGTAAGTATCGTGATTCGTCGTGTAACACAAGTCATGCAGTGTCTATTTGGTGCGTTTGTGTGCGTTATTTGTGACATGTGTGCCTCGTATCTATACGAACGCACACCCATTTAATCCGTATGACCACGAGAGCACACATATACACATTAAGGCACGAATAGTTTGTGTCTTTTCCGCGGCAGTCAGCGGCGTTAGCGTAGCGCAATTTGAAATCGCGTCAAATTGTACGAACGAGCTGACTATTTTGTATCGATGTTAATGTTATTTATACGACACTCGAAAGATGGCGCTGAATTATGATTTAAGATTTTTTGTTTTATTGATAAATACTCGTTTATAAAATAATATTACATATCAGAACAACATAAATATTTATCTGAGTTACGTAGGGTCGGCAGTGTCTTTCTGCCTCTATGGTATGCACGCCACTGCCACGTATTTATGACACCCAAACTTAGTCGGAGGAAAGTTGAACGAATTGTTGAGAATTCGGAGCGAGAAAATGTAATAAAACGAACAGAAAAATCCACAAAACAGTTATTGAACTTGATGAATTAATGTTAATTAGTACTAGTTATTGTTATTTTGCGGTATCAAAATCTCCCTTCGTTTTAATAAGAATTTGTTTAGTATTATTAGGAAATCTCGATTCGAGACTTAGCTCCTAAGTCATAGACTGCATAGACTACTGTTGGACTTCCTTTTGGTAAGATTTCTATAAACTTCTCTACTCCTATTATTATTATATCTATTAATTTTATGATAATTACTAGGCAGTTTAGTGCGTACCCTCGTATCACTCATCCCGTTCTTTTCTATAACCTTAAGTTTTCAGTTCTTCTCGTCGATATTTTTGTAGGTTAAAAGTCTGCCCTTAACGACACCTAACCTAATGAGAATCTGTTATGATTAACATTATTCTGACTTGTACTTCTTACTTCTACATCAACCCAACCACAAATCTCATAATTTCAAGAGCTGATCAAACCCCTTCATCTTCCGTCGGCAAGTTGAGCATCGTTTCAAGATTGAGTCGATGGGGTCTCTAATCTCTAGAATGCTCTGTTTAGTTTTGTTTTGAGTCGTGAGCGACGAGAGAGCGAGATGAGTCGATACGGACCGCACGACGACGCTCGGCCACGACCGAAGATATCGCGTCTATCTGACGTCTTGCTTACTCGGTCTTTTTTTTAAATTTTGATATACAGCCTTTATGTGGTCGATGCGTCGATATTTCGAACAGAGATAGGGTTAGGTTCAGATAGTGAATCTGACGAGGAAAATTCTTTAGAAACCTGGAACTATGTAGGTTTTGTAACTGTAATAAGTAAATTCGAATCGAGCACGTAATTTAAAAATACTTTTAATGTGACATAAAATATCTTGCAAAATTCTCTATTCAAAGACCAAATTACAAAAGCAGGAATATAAACTCAAACAATTTTGTAACGTTATATTAAATTAAATAATTCCGGAAAAAGAACTTTTAGGATCTTACATAATTATTATTATTATATTCCAAATTCCACATCATGACTGCATATTTGCTGATAATTTCTTTTGATTCAATAGTATCCAACAGCAAAGGATAGAAAGTGAAACATCCAACAGGTTTTCATAGTAGGGCTTGTACGACCGTGAACTTCCTGTGTGTTATTGTGTATATCCGTCATAAACTCGGCCCGCTGTAGGCTACCACCTTCGTAGACTACAACTGTAACAGCCAAGAGAAATAAGACTGTATGTCGAAAGTAATAAGGCGGAAAATCGGTATGAAAAGAGTAAGACTGATGTAAATGTTAAACGTAAATAACAGCTATTTGTTAGTTTAGTATTTTGTTGACATGTAGGTAAGTTATTTAGATCGAAAACGTTTGCAGTAATATGTAATATTTTCCGGCAAAAAGGCTTTTCTCTGACAAAGATCGTGTCTGCCACTGGCTTTATTCTAAAGCATTTTAAACTCCACTGAAGTACCTACTCACTAGTACCTAACTAGCTACTAACTTAATTTTGACAATATTTAACGTTTTACATCCATCAAATAATAATTTTATCCACACAATTAATACTAAAAGTTAATATTAATACTAAACTTCTTAAAATATTAAGTTCTAAAAATATCTTTAGTACCTATCTACGACATAAATAACATAAACAGTTTGCTACCTAAATCTGAATCTAAAATAGAGGTGGAAACCATTCAAATACAGCGTCTTGTTACCAATAGCAAGAAATGTAGATTTATAAAACTATATTTATGCAAATCAAGTTGTTACGAAGCGGTGTTCCGCGTACCCGACATTTATACACGAGTATAAATATTCAGCTATCACTTAGCCTATGCAAATATGCAGGACCTCGGCTCCTTATGCCAGTCACGTAGCAAATGATATAATATTTCGCTTGACAACAGTCAACAAGTGACGCATTCCGTATCGGGTATTAGAGCTGTGTCCGATTTGAATAGGAACGAGTACTTTTCGACCTCTTTTGCATGTCAATTGTTTTTTGTAAAATCTTCTAGAACTCACCATTTTTTTACACTTTATGGTTATTTAGTTTTTACCAAACGTGTATCAACTTTTGCCAATAGAGTTTTTGAATTTATATCGTGATTAATTTATTTTTAAAATATCGTGAATATAAAATGTTTAATAATATAGAAAATAATAAAACGTTTGAAAATATAAATCCCTCCTGTTTATTGGTTCGAAGATTTATTAATTAGTCAAATGATCGTAAACGATTTTGATTATATCTTTCTTTATTTATTATGTTCAAAAGGAATAAACTAGAAAAAAAAATATAAAAAATAATGTATTTTTTAAAGCTTTAATTTTTATTTTTAGCTTGTGATCCGTTAACATTTCGCCTGTATTGGTCAACGAGCTTTATAGAGTGGCGCCTTTATCGAGCGCCTAAATTATTAGAATCTACTTAAAATATGTTATTCACGATAACGCTCGGTGATCGGTCTTATATCGATATGGGATAGATAAACTACGTTTAAGTCCATCTCTTATCAATGAACAAACACTGCTCCCGTCCATACTTGTATTGCAAACAGAATCGAGAAATAAATATAAACGAAACGTTAGGTACTGTGTATACAAAAAAAAACTATGATTTTATCAGTTAAATATTGAAATCGATGTTTATACCCATGTGCGGTATATCTATTCTTGGAATACAGTCGTAAAATCGAATGATTGGTCGAAACGGGGGATTCGATGCATTATTGTGGGTAAAATGTCCGTAATATAAACACGTTTGTATTTTAATTTAACCTTTAACGACGTGATTAGGTGCGTCAAGTAAGTCTTAAAAAATCTCGAAATAAATTAACAACTTTAACAATGCACTACGCGGTATCATCTGATGGCAGGACGTGTGGATTCGATACCAGGCAAGTGCCGATATGACTTTGCCATAATAACATATAGCTTAAAAGGTTTTCTTGGACATAACTGACAACGGTGAAGTCAAATAGTAAGGAAACCTGGACTGGTACTTAATAAATTCAAAAATGATTAATTATAATATTAAAAATATTTCAAATCCGCCTTGAGCAAGCGTGACGATCAATATTCGTGCCTTCTGTATGAAAAGAGACATTTGTCTTGCAGTGGGGCAAGCTAGAAAACAAGGCACTATATGACATCTTGGCATTCGACTTCAAGATCATAGTAATTGTATAATATTTTCCTAATATTACTTCAAATGTTTTTCATAAAATATCTAATTCAGTCACGGTCGCGGTGACGAGGGCTGTCAGATACTACAGTAATATTATTTAAAGACGGGTCCACACCAGCGCGGGCTAAAAATGACGGGCCTGTTGGTCTAGCGGTTAGCGGCCCTGACTGCTAAGCCGGAGGTCGTGGGTTCGATTCCCACCCAGGACAAACTTTGTGTGATGAGCATGATTGTTAGTTCTGTGTCTGGGTGTGATTTATCTATAATATGTATGTATTTATAAATTATATAAGTATGTATATCAGTTGTCTGGTTACCATAACACAAGCTCTGCTTAGCTTGGGATCAGATAGCTGTGTGTGAGTTGTCCCAAGATATTTATTTATTTAAATACTCGGCAGTATCAGACCGTACCTGCGACCTCTCCCACAATTTATCCGCTCCAGTGTAACAGGGGCTTAAAAGCGCAAGCTTAAAAACTACAACCTGTACACAGTGCCTGTATATTGCAATTACACCATGTATAAGTCATTAGGTAGTTACGCAAAACATTCCTCCGTATACAAACTAATATGATATTAATAGCGTAGATTAGCCTAACTGGTTCCTTAAGTAACACCAGTCATTTATATTAAATCATAATCAGTGTCAGATATAATCTGGCTAACGAATCTTCCACTTAGTTTCCGTTAAGTTATTTTATGGGTTTAGACATTTATGGTGTAGCTCCATACGCAAAGAGATCAGCACCGATAACCTTCCTACCACGTATACCCGTGATAAGTGTCGCGGATTTAGTGCCAAGATGTGGCACTGCCATTTTATTACAAGTCACCAGAACGTGGTTTAATGTGTGCTGCCTAAAATAGTTCTTGAGTAATAGATAAAGCAGTGTCGTAAATGTTCCAAGATGTGTGATTCTCTTATGTCGCGCCTGCTAAGCGATGGGTCCTGGGTTCAATTCCCAGAGAAGACAAAGTCTTTTTGGGATTTTCTATGCTGATTTTTTCAGTAGCAGCCCGGAGTTTGAAAGTTGATGGTATGACACCGCTTTGCGTTTTTAGTTACAGTAATTGGCCGTATAATGAACAATTTCTGTAATTGTAATTAAGTATTCAAAATCTATTTGCATCTAATCGTGGCGACAATCAATATCAAACACTTGGCAAACATTAAAAGTATTTTTGACAGTTTGAGACTGAGATTAAAATACGATCGTTCTTAAAATCTTGGACACAGGCCCTCTAACGTTTACGACGCATGCAGCATCATTTACAGTACCCAAGAGGTTGTCATGTTTAATATTCCACCATAGCGTGTCGTTAGCACATGAATATTGAATAGTTCTTAAACCACCATCAAAACAGTCTCGGAAAATAGACTCAAACCGTCTATTTTACATACGAAAGCTATGAGCCAGTGTCATCTGAGAGTCGCATGCGCCGGTTGCACGTTTCATAGAAATACCAGCGCCTAATCACTTCGCGGTATCGGAGAAAACTCGACAGCGTCGTGTTAAAACAATTTTACACGTTCTAACGTTCTGAGCATCGTACAGTCCGGAACCTGTTTTGTGCGGACCCTCCTTATTATTACCTGTTGCTTCGTTTAGGAACTAGAAAACTCATTTAGTTTTCCGCACGTAGACACATTTTTCCGTCCGGTTTTGGTACCACGTTAATGTAGCCGCTAAATCATTCCATGTGTATTAATTAACACGCGTTTAGTTTAAAATAAACAAAATGTAATAATATAATCAATGGTGGTCAGCTTTTTAAAATACTCATTCAAATTATGTATTCACTTGATTTTTTAGGCTCGATTTCCTGTTGAGGATGTTTTGGCTATATTTTTAATGGACTTACCATTTAAATGTGGTCTCATACTTTTTTGCTCGTAAATACTTCATTAACGTGACAAAAAATGCGTATGCAAATAGATTTTGTCCACATAGAATGTTTGATCCAAACACTTCAAATATTATACTAATACAAAAATATTCCCAGAAATATGCAGACGAAATGTTTGAAAGAATCACAAAAATGTATGCAGAATTCGAAAGTGACGCCTCAAGCGTCCATCGCATGTAGGATCAGTTTTAATGCGGATAATGATAGGTGCCCTCAACATTTTGGCACGGGCCTAATTCCAACGGGTTTTATTATAAAAAACTGCAATTTGCCGCACGCAAAATTTGTGTTGCAAATTTGTTGGCCTAATTGACCATGTACGGCGACGATGGTGTTAACATGGTGTAGTCCCACACATATTGTGATGAAAGTTTGTCAGTCGCGAGTTCTAGATTTTATTTCACCATGTCAAAAGTTATGTGAGATTTGGTAGTGATCTTATCTTTTATATTCAGCTGCATGACTGCATCCTTGTCAAAATCAGTACTCATGATATAAGTAACTGATGAAGTGACGCGGAAGAATGAGTAGAAGAATAAAACTAAGATGATGTAGGTTAACACTGAGATGACGACTGATAGAGACTCAGTGTGTGGTAGAAGGAGATATGTTGCACTGACCCCAACAATCACAGCTGGATCCAACGCTATGTTAGGCGCTTTGCACACAGAGCAACTATTGCAGCAACTGGCAACTAGCTGGCAACTAGCTGCTTACATACAATTCAATTGGACTGCGCACACAGAGCAACTCGAGTTACGAGTTGCTCCTCAATCGTCAATCGCAACGCTGCGGACGATTTCACACCCTCCCTCCCTCTCCCTGTGCCCGGCAATACCAGTGTCGCTACGGCAACAGCATACGGCAACTCGGCTATGAAAGTTGCTTACAAATTGCCAAAAAGTTGCGGCAACCGGCAACGTTACAGCAACTATCAACTTTTACAGGAAACTTTTAAAGAGTTGCCAGTTGCCTCAACTTAAGTTGCTCCGTGTGCAAAGCGCCTTAGCCTCGCAAGTTACGACTTAGTCAATCAACCGCTATCTCCGAAACTTTTCCAGTTTAGGAATGTGGCTTAATGTCTTATTCCATTACAAAACTTTAAATTCCTTAGTGCAACTGACAAGCATGTTAGGTATATTCATTACAATAAAATATATGATGTATGCAGGCTTTGCCAAGTGAACACGAAACCGTATTTGAATTCAATAAAATTTTCATTTTTCTATCTATAGGAAAGTATCTAGCTGTAAATACAATCATCATCTTATTAAATTACTTGGAGTTGATGTTGTACCTCCTACATCCTTCTCTTTAAATATCTCCATCAACCGTCAACTCTGTATCCATTTCCTTGCTGGCCATATTATCATCTGCCACACAAGTCATTCCCATTACCTTCGATCCATCTGCCTCGCTTTTAATAACCATGTAAACTTGTCTAAGTACACTGTTAGCGCAATGGCTGAGCAATTGACTGCACATTGCGTGGCGCGAGTTCGATTCCTGAACGTAACAAATATTTGTATTACCTACAAATAATTGTTCCAGGTCTGACTGTTTGTGTGAGTTTGTATGTTTGTAAACGCACTCATAATACAGGAGAAATTCCAAGAGTGAGGTAACGTTTTAACAAATAAAAATGCGATTTACCTCCTTTTAGTTTCGTACAAATATTTCTAAAGAATACAACACCATATCTGTGATAATGGTTATTAAAAAATAAAACGTTCGTTTGCTTTCTCGAAATTCTTGCCGCCTCCTCCAATTTGCCCTATCCATCGAAACATCTCGATTGATATCGCTTAAACAGTTGGCGATTATAATCATGTCCAAGAAAGGGGCTCTTTCCTTAAACGACGTAGGGATTTCTCATAGCCGAAATGTTATGTAAAATTCATAGTAGGTATACGTTGACCTTAATCTTCCACTTTTTTGGTCTAATAGTGACTAAGTAGATGCTATGGAACTGGTGTATCTTAAATTATTTGAAAGAAGTACTCATACAATCCACTTAAACTGTGTTTGTCTCATTGAAGTATCGAAAAATCTATTTTAAAAGCAATGTGCAAAAGTCAACAAGATGTCAGCATAATTTTGTAAGGCAAATTACAATAAGTAGATACGTCTATATTGGTATAATGCAGCCTTTGCCAAATTCTATTAATGGCCAAATGTTAGCTGATTCAAAGCTAAAAAACCCAAAAGAATTTGCAGTGTTGTTAATACTTGGTCTTCATGGAAATCATCTAAAATGACGGCGGCGATTGACGGCAAGATTAGCGCAGTGGCTGAGCTGCGCTGCGTATCACGGGTTTGATTTCCTCACGGAACCAATATTTGAATCGCCTATAGATCGTTGTTCCGAGTCTAGCCATTTGTATCAATTCTATGTTTATCAAGAGAATAAATAACTAGTGTGTGGTTATCTTTAAAAAATAATACTATGTAATACAATTTCAAGGAAATTCAAACCAAATGCACGCACTCTTAGTTTAAATAGTATAATCTTCCGCCAATGATCTATAACTAGACAGATTAGCATTGATTAAGTAAGTGCTAATTTCTCACTCATACCTTGGGTACGTAATGAAGCAAAAATAAACTGCTCACATATTATATTTCCGCATGTATAACTACTTTCGATTCTAGTAGATCCCATTTCAACTTAAAATAACCATAAAAATGTATCCTAGAATAAGAATAACTTTTTTTGCGTCGAAGCTTTAAGTTCGAACTTTTCCAATTCAGATTTTTGAGTTTATCTAGACAGCGGTTGAAAACCTGAGCTTTATAATTCTGAAATCGAAAACCCGCCTTGAGCAAGAGCGGTGGTCAATACTTGTGCCCTGTATTGTGACAATATTATAAGCTGGTACCTATTATTGTTATATGTCCAAAACAGTTGAGATTCAAAAATGTGAGCCCAGTCTTAGCTAGTTTTCCCAAAATGTTACCAAACTTTTTTGGTCTTTGTAGTCAAATTAAATTTTTCGGCACGCTGTTGATCATACATAATAGTAACTTCATGAAAATGGCATTACTATAGTGAATTATATATTTCAATACATTTGGCATTACCACTAATTACCAAAAATTGGCGGTAAAACCCACGTTTTACCGCCAATTTTTCTTTACGTCATCAATTATATTATCATCCGCGAGTCATGTTTTTGTGTGCAAGTAAACAGTAATAGCCGCTCGCTAAAATACTTGCCAGCACTATGTGTTTGTGTTTTAAAATTTTACCGTTTATCAGTTTACCTAGTTAGTTATCAGTGTCAACGACACCTAATCTCGGACCGCTATCATTATCTAGTTACTTATACATTAAATTATATTTTGGGTCATTACGATTTGTTTGCTTTGGAGTACGGTGCTATAGACTGGCCGTTTGAAGTCTAAAGGACCACAGGACGGTGGACGGCATTTTTCTCTCTTTTTTATTGCTAAACAAGTCCTTTACGGATCATTTGAAAATTATAGTTTTTCTTTCCCAAAATTTAAGATAGGTAGTTGACCGAAAACCGTTACAAAATGTTTTATTACCATTACCAAAGCACAAGAAAACCTACGTACAAGTCTCATAAACAATGAATACTGCTTTCTTCTTGCCATAACCCAAGGAAAAGCTTGATTACAAAGTAATTTTCTTTAACAATATGAAATATAAAATATTATATACATATTTAAAGTTGAACTTACATAGAAAACTAACTTACTATACAACGGATAAGCATCTATCTAGGGACCGCAGAGACTTCCAAGAAAAGGTCCCGGCGGCGGAGGCTGCGCCGGCGCTAGAGAGAGAAAACCAGATAGGTCTTACTAACGTGCGAAGGAGAAAAAAAGTCAAGTGGATTACCTTCACGACTAGTTTTGTACATTAATGTTATTTAAGCACTGTAAAGTTTTTTGTTTCTGTGTACTATGCACTTTACTAGTGTTTTTGTAATTTGTTAACTGTTGAATATTCGTATGTAAGTATGTATTCGTATAAAACCTATGATACTATAATTGTTTACATGACAATCAACAGGAAACTATATCTTTTTAATGTAATTTCGAAGAGTAGACTCAACATAATCAAATTGAAAAAATAGAAAACATTTTCGCTGTTCTGCACAGTACCTAGGTACATATTCGCATATAAAATGGCGGTCAACTTAAATACGTATGTCCTTTCCCCTCTAAGTAATTCGAGCATTCTAGAAAGGATTATCTCATTATGTTAAATCCGTTTTCAACACATAGGTACCTAATACAGTTCTATCTGGTAGAGAACGATGTAGGTACATAATTCCTATTAATTTATTTTATCTCAGGTTCATTATTGAGAGAATTATTAATAGGAATCTACGCCATAAGGTACGCTTACTAATTATACAATAAATTACCAAGTCATTCTTATCAAGTTAAGTCGAAAGGTAGTTTTATGGTGCTCGTTTCTTATAATGACGTCAGCGTTCTTCCCACGTGCTAACAAATTTGCCTTTTGCCCCACACTTGCATACAATTCGCTTAGTGAATAACAGAAAGCAATCAAATCAGAACCTTATTCTTGCAGCAATTAAGTATTAAATGTAGTAACGTTGCTCTTCAGTAGTAATTTCAAGCAGCAAGGCACGCGTCGATTGCGACACCGTGGAGCGACTGACGACGTAATTCCATTTTGAAAACGGTACATCAACCTGTATTGATTAAAAACAAACCAAGGTAGGTTTAAAATAAAGTCGAAATTACCATGTGAGTGCGAGACGAAAACTAGACGCGATGATCGCCCAGCGACACCGTCAACCTACATGGTATTAGGCAACTGCATCATTAACCAACTAAATACGAAAGGACTGAATCCAGCCGAAACTGTTCACACTATGTGACTTCTTAACATAGTCTGGTGATATGACATTGCAACGGTGGATTGTAGGTGTATTTATTCAATATTAAAAGGCTTTTTGACCGAGCGGGGGCGATGGTTTGATAATGCAACTGTGTCAAAGGCTGCTTCTACGGGCTATAAAGATACATCCGGTCTTTAGATTGCCAAACCAGACATTAATGAGCGTTATACAATTTTAACAGGTGTGGATCGGAAGGCCCGCGGCTCCATTATGTAGGCGGACTGCTTTCTGTCAAGATATAACGAAGTTACTTTGCGGTATTCGGACAATCTGTTGTTTTCGGGTATTAGAAGGATCAGAATATCATTAGCAAAATCTACTGCCAAACAACTGCGGAACACGACATACCTAATAGATTGACGACGTGTTTGATGACGACCTTAATAACTGGCTGGCTGATCGTACTACCACTAAATTTAAGAATAAATCTTCTTTAGTAAAGAAAGCACTTCTTGACTATTCAGAAGAACCTGTAATTGGTTTAACAGAAATAAATGCTTTGAATTTAAACATTTGGCAAAATTGTATGTCGCAATGTCTTTGGTTCCTGTCTCAACTTGCCAAATATCAATAAGTTTTGTGTTATCTTATGATTTTGTTCTTTAATTATGAAACCTTATACCCTTGATCTTAATTTTCGACGAACAGAGTCACATATGGTCAGGCCAGGGACCAAGTTTTTGTCGAAATGTTTATCACGACGTAGGGGACGTCGTTAATTACTTAGGAAGGAAGTGATTACTCAACGTTGGTTTAAGTTCCTTTTGGGATAGTAAGTTGAGGCTTATTCTCAGGCTTCGCAAAAAAGTTTAGATTGAGATTCTCATAGAATTATAGGTGAAAATCTGAATCTCCCATTTTTTGGGTAGAAACCTTAGGGTCATAGAGTCCATGTGCCTATAGCCTTTTTAATGAATTATCCAAATGATTGGTTGACACTTCCCGTGACCTAAAGGCTGGTTTTTACCTAGGCCTGAGGCTAAGCATTGCCATCCAACGTGGTAATGACGATAGTCATTTAGGCACATTTCCAGTAGGCGATTTGGAAAAATCTTTTGATGCTGTTTTGTTTAAATTTCTTTTTTTATAATTCTAAATTGCAATAGTATTTCTTGTTTATTATTCAATATATGAATTAACTGTTTAAATAGCACAACAAAGACACAGCTTCTCATTTATAAAAGCAGATTAGGTTAGTATAAAGTTTACTACAAGTGATTAGGCATTAGGTTTCAATAATTGTAGTATCTATGATATTTAAATGGATGGAGAGCCAGCCTGCAGGCAATTTATTTCTTGAAATCATAAAATATTCATTATACTTCACTATAAATGAATCTTGCCATTCACAAATTGCTTTAATATAAAATGCTATGGAATTATCTGAAGTACGTATAATATTTTTGGATTGCAAAATGTAGTAAAATTATTTCTATTTTTATATAAAGAAAAATTCTTTCAATGGTTTTTATGATAACAAAACGAAAGAATTACGTTGAAAATTTAATTTCCATCTAAAAGGGACTCTTCTTTATAAGATTCCTATTACAAAAACTTTTATTATTTTGACATGTCTTGCGTCAATGGAATGATTTTTCCATTGACTCGAACATATTTTAGACTCTTTACTATAAACTTTGAGTCTTGGAGTTAAGATAACTTTATCGTAAGCACGCTTCATACAATTGTAGCTAATAGGTGTCAATAAGAAATTAAACTTTATGAAATGAAGACAGGAAAGTATACTAATATCTAGTCTTGTGGTTGATCAGTCAGTTCCCTCGTACGAAATATTAAGATACATATTTTTTTGGAATGAAGTTATGTGACGGAATACTAAATAGTGCAGACATCTGATGCAGTACAAACCAGTCGTTCACATACATAGCCCACTAATCAAGTACTTTTTATCTTTACTTGTCATTATGATATTAGAATCGACAAGAATAATGTAACCAGGATTTTGTAAAAACCTAATTTAAAAGAGTGCCGTGGAGTTTCTTGCTCGTTCTTCTCCATAGAGGCCTACTCCGTTTTGGAACGAGCAACTAGCTTCAATTTTCGGACTAACTGACAGACTCCTTGACAATTCAAAAGTGCCTGTAATCGGTCTAATCGAAATAAATGTTTTTGACTTTTGACTTTTTGACTTTTATGATTCTTACAATTTCATTCACCCCATGTAAATGATACCCATGTATTTTTTCCACCATATTTTTCCTTCACAAATTCAAACAAAATCCGGTAGTATTGAAGTGTCAACGGGTCAGATGTATGGACCTCGTTGGGAGGCACACAATGGAGCGTGAATGAGTATAACTAAGTATAAAGTTTTGAGTGTAACGTTGCTGGGCACACTTTCGACCTGCGTAGGCGCAGGGCAAGGTTCTAAGTTATAGGTGGAAGCGGCTTTAGATTACAAAGCAGATTTTACTGCATGCCTTGCTAGATAAGACCAATATTCATTTCCATGTCCCAAGTACCTACTTACATATTCTGAGGTCGACAATATCTGTTCCATGATAATACATTTTATATTAGTACGGGCTACAGGGTGAATCCGTTTCAAATGTACTAACTAACAACTATAACTTTAAGTACTGCATCATAAATATTGTCATCCAGATATACAAAAATAGCACTAATTATAATGGTGGCAGGTATAAAAGTACTCTGCTTGTAGATAAAAATTAAATCGTGTGACAGGGTCGTCACTGGCAGCCTTGCAGAGGGGTCAAACCTGTACTACCCAGAAGCTCAAGTACTAGCAAATGTGTAGTTTAGTGCCACTTAGGACCAAAACAATAATACTTGGTACGAGTGCTTTATCAATACTCTAAAGGTGTTAATGAATGATTCGACTAGTGAATGTGCTCTGAGAGTTGTTCTTTCCTACCAACGGGGAGATTTAAATAGTTTCTAAATTGCTTTTATCTCATTACTTGTACCACTCAAAAACATAATCCCTATCGAGAAGGGTCAGGGGGGGGTCTGGATTATAAATTTTCTAAAGAAAGTGTGACGTGGGCTGCGGCGCGTGCCGTGTTACGAAATGAACAACAAATGAAGGTTTGACTCCAAAATATTAAGTATATATTGTTGATTAAGCGTTTCATGTTTTCGATACGTGGTCGATGAGATTTTATATTTAAATCTTTCTTTCTTTTTATAAAACGTTGTCTCTTCTGTGTCGTAGATGCGTGTACAAACTTATATACACAAACAAGCAGACCCGGAACAACTTACTGCAGGCTATTCTAACATATGTTACGTGCGGGAGTGTAACCCAGGGACATGCAGTGCAGCAGCTAATCCGCACAGCCACTTCGTCACCCGTGCTGTCATTTTCAACCGACTTCAAAAAGGAGGAGGTTCTCAATTCGACGCTTATGTTTTTTTTTTGTGTTACTCCGCCAATTATAAATCGATTTGGATGATTCTTGTTTTGTTTAAAAGAATAGGTCCCATAGGAATATTGCCATGATCTGATGATGAACTTTGGAGATATGGAACGGAACTCCTTGTAAAATCACAGCAGGACCGCCGTAACAAGAAAAATTGCTTTGTTTGTACGTCTAGTCGATGACTGACTGAAAGAAGTGGGGAGGGGGTACATCAACCCCCCTCCTACCACTTTCCAAAATTAAATATATCTTGTGAGGTATTGTTTGTAATGTGAGGATTTCAAACATTAACACACAAGCGCTAAAAAGTGAAAAATAAAAGCTTTTTTACAAAAAAATATATCCGCCTTCAAAAACTACAAAATAAAAAATAACTTTAGCTTGGAAGTCGGTGGCAATACCTACATAACAAGAAACAAAACCAAAGCCGCCGACTTTCAAGCTAAAGTTATTTTTTATTTTGTAGTTTTTGAAGGCGGTCATTTTTTTTTGTAAAAAAGCTTTTAATGTCAGTGTAGGTTTTCCTTGGGTAACCCCTCCCTGCGTTGCCACTCACCTCTGCCATATAAATACTTTTTGTTAATCATCTTTCACTCATCCTCTCAACATGACTAAACCATCTAAGCTTACCCACTCAAAAATCCTTAAACATTTAACTTCAAACCAAATTTCAAACGTCCAGTTAGAGCAATGAGGCGATCTATTGTGTCAAACGTACCTACCCAAGTCAAATACTTTAATGTTTATGTATGTGGTTCGCAGAAGTCAAATAAATACAACGTTCATTGTAATTCGATCACGCCAAAACGTAGACTTTGAACGTTCTTTGCACCAAGGGATAATATTCAAACAAAATTTTTTTAAGCGTCCAAAAATACTTTGGGACAGACTGCAAGGGAATTCTGAATGATCTAGTAACAAGTACAAAGTATTCGTTACCAAATAAATAATTTTAAAAAGCCGTTCATTTCCTAAATACAATTACTAAGATATTTTTTTTAAAAAGACCCCAAAAAAAACCAACAGGCCTAGGCCTTCAAAAACTACAAAATAGCAATTACTTTAGTTTTGGAAGTCGGCGGCTTCGGTTTTGATTGTCATCTTATAGGTTCTGCTACCGACTTCCAAAATTAAAGTATTTTTTTTTTGTGTTTATGAAACCTTCAAGAAAAAAAAAAAACAATTTTCAGTGAGTTCAATTTAGTGTCAAAGTTTTCATAGACAAAAATCTCATACCCAGTCTCCAAAGTCCACGCAAACTAAGTCACGGGCAAAGGCTAGTATTATTATAATATTGTAATCATAATGCAAATAAATCGTGTTTATTCTCCTTGGCCCGATAACCGTTGATGTTTCCTAGTGATATCCCGAATATGCTCCATTTATTTACAAAGGCACCCTTGTGTGTATCCTTGAAGATACGCACTGATAAATGACCTTGGGCTGATATCATTTTAAGGCGAAACTGACATTTAACCTCGTCGTAATAAATATTTATTCATGTCTCAATAATTAAATACTTAACTACTTATTTACTATGTGTGTATTGATAGATCTCCTATTATAAATGCGAACGTGTGGATGAATGAATGTTTGGTGCTCAATCTCGCCAGAACGACTGAACGGAGCTGGATGTAATTATTTGATTAAATAAATATTGATTTTTAATATATATTGATCAAAGTCTAGAATAGCACATAGGCTGTTAAAAATCTGTTAATAATCCCGATGGATAATATATCAACTTTGACGCGGACGAAGTCGCGGGCTGTAGCTAGTATTTCTATATCATTTTAATCTAATTTTTGTCGATCACTGAAAAAAGTTTATAATATAATATTCACGTAAGTACCTACGACTGATTTAATTCATAAAAATTGTACACCAGCTTGCACCAAAAAGTTTGTATGCTAGAAATTAAATTTAAAAATCGAATGCTTCGCCTGAATAGACGCGGATGACAGCTAAATGTTTTGGATAGACAAAAAATCAATTACAAGCCATGAACAGCTACAAAAAGCTTTCTTGTTTACGCTTTTACTTTGACAAAGGGTAAGTCAAATCACGGTTGTTTGACATCAAATAGCGAACGTTATTAAGTCTGTAACTATTACGAGAGCTATTGATTGCTTTGTACGTAGGTACGTACTTATTTTCTTGATAAAAAGCAATCATTTTCTTTGCTGGCAAAATATAAACTTGACTTTTTTAAATAATTCAAAAAGACACGTAGTACCTACGACTACAATTAAATTCTATGTGAAATCTATCAAATGTTCAAAGGAAAAAAAATAATTAACTGATAAAAAAAAATGTTGGACCGGTAATCGGTGCCTCCACCCTACCGCTATAAAATAGGACACGGGAAACTGTAAGGTCACAAACAACTTAAGTAAATAACATATTGACACAGAACTGAGAATTTTTTGGAGCTTGGGGTATACAAGTTACCGATGTTGAGTCCATGTACAGCTTTATTAAGCGAATATTACGCAAGAGACTTGTTACGTACTGTTAATTAAAGTACGCTGCGTTTTTATTAATTACGTACATTATTTACGGGCTATTATATGCTAAAACAAAAGCAAACCTTTGACACCCGCCTACACATAGAAGTATCTATCGATAGACGCTTAATAATTAATTAAAAACATAATTAGATATAATTATAAGACGTCTATCAAAGGGTTTCGAAGATGTGTTTTGAATTTTTCGTTCTCAACACACCTGTCTAAAATTTTAACCTACAGCTTAAAAACTTTTTCGAGTTGTTCCTTTTGTTTGTGGCACCATTTAAATTTCGAATGTTGCGTCAGGGCCAAATTCGCGCCTAGACTCAGTTGTTGTTATTTTTAATGTTTCATGTAGGCTGCGCCCACTTGCCGTTGCCTCGTAGTGTTGAAAAGAAACGTGGGCTAGTTGTAAATATCACTTAGCAACTTAAATGACAACCAAATAGAGCCTTACCTCATCGTAATAAGGTTTATTTATATTTGCAAATAAAAACGGCTATAGTTTTAAATATGGCTACCCACACACCCCCTCAAAAACTTTTTATTTCGCAATTAACACGAAGGATAGCTGCTTTCGCTTCGCTATTCGTGGAACACTTTTAACAGCTGGCAAATACGTTTTTAATTAGAAGCTTTTTTTCGATTTTTAACTTTATTTTAATGAACTAGGTATATTGATGCAAATGAAGCAACCCAATAAAACGAACTTGACATTAAATTCTCATCTAAAATTAACTTTTTGGTAAGCAACAACATTCACCGTACAGCCCAAGGGTCAGTGCAGACATAACTACAATATGCTCAGGCAGTTTTCATTGATTTATTTGATGTTTAACTAAAAAATACCGCGCGAAATTAGTCACAGGATGCAAGCAATTTTCAACTCTATTTTTTCTATTGTATTTTAGTTGCCCATTAATCGAGTAATTCGCACCATTAACTAATAATTCAGAGACACAACTTTATTTTAGCCCTGAAAATCTGATCAACTTTCAATAAACTGTAAAAGATTTTTAGTTGCTTTTAAATCAATAAATAGTTACTCAATCAAGTTGATAAATAAATGACATCACTAGTTGCTATTGGAATAAAAAACCCATGGGAGAATGGCGTTGTTCATAAAAAGAACGTCAAATTGATTGTCAATTGGTGGTAACTAATTACCCACGAAAGTGCTTAAGCATATTGCTGCTGCGTCTGCGCTGACCGTAGACCGTATAAGCGTACCAACGAGTACACGAGGCAAAAGTGTAAAACAACGTGTAGGCACCGCCTCCCGGTTCGGATCGGAGGGAATTTTAACGACCCGTCCGACAAGTTCTGCTTTTTAAAGCGTGTGCCCAAAGGCCTAAATGAGCCTCTCAACGGATTCATATCTTATTAATTGGTACTCGTGACTTGGGACGGAGGAATACTTGCGTAGTACCTCGATAAACTTTTTAAATAGTTCGTAGTTTAAGCATGGAGTGTGATTTCTATTATTTTTTATTGAGAGTACCAGCACTTTAGAATTTTTACGTGTTTTTTATTAAATTGTCGGTCAGTTTAGATGTACGTAAATATTAACTCTTAGTTTTTATGTATTGGATTTACACAAAAATATTTTAGCATTTGTCTTTAAACGGACATGGTTACGAAATAAGCCAGTTTAATAGACCTATTCTCCATTCATTACACAAATATCGTTATAACGCTAGTGTTATTTCAATATTAGCTATCACATATAATCTTCGTTATTTCACGATAAATACAAATCTATGTAACGACTATTTGCAATTTAAATTAAAAATTATCACGCAATTCAATTACATGCAGTTATTTTAAGAATTTAACATCGAAAACTATCGTTATTTGGCTGCTTTTGGTCTAATCCTAACTAATATTATAAATGCGAAAGTAAGTTTGTTTGTTACCATTTTACGCCTAAGCCACTGAACCGATCATCCTGAAATTTTGCATAGACGTTGCCAGGTGTACAGGAACGAACATAGGGTACCTTTAATCCCGAAAAAAAGTACAGTTCCCGAGAGAAATCACAATAACGTTCTTATGATGATAGATGGCGCCACATGTCTTTCGAATTATGATCGAATTTTAAACTTAATTTGCGAGCGAAGCCGCGGGCGAAAGCTAGACCTAATATAAAGCTAAAGAGTTTTATTTCTTAATTTGTTTGTTTGATTACTGAACTCCCACGTAATGAGACACAATTGATTTTCTATTGTTCTGACTTACCGGTTAGTCAGCCGGGGCTTGACCAGTTAACTTGAAACTACCAGAAGGATTGGAAAAATTCTTTTCGACCACCATTGCCATCAATCTGTAACCTTGATTTTAAATACGGGGTGTAAAAGGACACATCAAATACCTACCCAATAACTTAGCATATCGCCGATTAAACTAAAAAACATTTAGCAAAAAATATTGCTTGACCTTCTTTAGTGTAAAAAATCACTGTACCCTACTATGTAACACACGCAAATTATTGTGCTTATGGGTGCGTTAACAGTACAGGAGTTTTAGGCGTATTTCAAGTTAAGTTAGAACATTTAAAACTTGAATGGTCAAAAAACGTAGAAGGACAGTTCCCAGGTATTGGTACAGAACATGAAAATGATCTGATGATAGGAACAATCCAATGAAAGCGTCCATTTACACCCGATATATCTTTTAACATTATAATCTTTTCACAACAAATAAGTAATTCATACTTTTCCTTTTACAGGTAAGCCGTCACATTCAAGCAAATCGTACGTAGGCAGCTCAGGAAGGAGTGAGTGTAATTCATAAGTGTTAGATGTTACTGCAACAAAAACAAACAATAATAGGCAATAACTTCATCATCATGTAATATGTTAGGCAATCGATCGTGGGCAGGAACGATCGGTAACTGGTAACTTCTAATAGACACCCACTGATTAACGATTAGTATCTCTGTGTAATGTTATGAGGTCGTAAAGAAAACAAAACTGACAAATTACGAATGGATCTTAGATTTAATAAAGACAGACTATAAATTGACGTATCCAGTTGTACCTAGTTCTAGTTATGTTTAAAACTGTTAAAAATAATAATTTGCTGTTCATTGACAGAAGTAACCCCTAGTTTATAAAATACTGACGAATATGCATGAAAGACAATGTCATAGTCATGTAAATTAATACGACAATTGGCTGGCTGACTTTAATAAAAACAGCACATTATATATTTGACAATATACAAAAATCAATAGACTTAAACCAGGTTGAAGTATTCGGTTAGACTTTCTACAACCGTTAAATGCTAGAACAGCAATAAAAACAACACAATTAACACTTAACTAATATAAAAACACACCTGGATTCTCCACATCAAACACAATATTATTACCTTAGTTATATGTTCAAGAAACATTTGTTTTATCTTCATAATCTCGTGTCAAAACCCGACCGTCGCGTTTTATATAAAAATATCAGGTTATCCGATGAATATCACTGATATGCTTCAAAGGTATAACAGATACCATCAAAACAAAATATTTAAAACACTTGAAAGCTGAAATAGTTGAAACTTTATACTAACGGTTAGATGTAATGGCCGTGCTGGTTATCGTGGCATTTTTCTCAAGACTTCTTTCTACTTGAATGTTATTTGTTTATTCACTTGAAAGAGTACCGTTAAAAATGTATTTGGGAATAAATACGAGACTAATAAACAATGAGACGCATAAAATCCGTCACTACCTCTGTCACAGTTGGAAGAAAAATGCACACGGTTGAAATTAATTTTCCAGATTTAAAGTTCCGTTGTCAAGTTAGGTTTTCTATTGGCGTTTGTAGAATGGGAGATTGAGATTTTATTTCGAAAGTAAAAAAAAAAAGAATCGTTCAAGGAACCGCGGTCAATCATTTTACCACCAAGCGAACATGCATATTTTGACCATACATTCAAATTGATCATGCTACTTATTTATAAAAAATCATTGAAGACTCTGAAATTGATTTATAAAGATAATATCGGTAGGTAGGTCGAATTACGACTTTTTTCCTCTGTACACTTAGAAATTTTAAAAGCAAATCACATTCCTTCATACGTTAGTTAGCATAAGCGTTCGATAAACTAAAAGGCTCTAATGTTTTGTTCCCGACTTTTCAACGAAGATTACAAACAAGAGTGGCCTCGCTTTTAGATAAACGTTAAGAGCTTTGAGACGAGACCTTACTAATGTGACCACAGCTTTATCATACCTCGGGATCGTTTTCGTGAGTGATTTGATGCGTCATATTTTTTACCTGATGTACTTTAAATAATTAATTATTTTAAAACCTATAGTTATTGGAGGTTATATTTCTTTTTCGGGGATTATTTTTGAATGTGTAATACTTACTGTTAATGCTTCTCACAACATACGTAAAGTGTCAAAATTCCAGACACCTACTTTAATTCTTTGAGAAACTTTTAATCATATTTTTTTTTAAATGGTACTGCCACATTCTGATACGTTTTGAATGTAGACCATCTCTCATAGCAGACTAATCATGGTCGTCCTTCACGCAGGACAGTAAAAAATGCAGCGACCATCCAGTTGATTTACAACGTTCTTTTGCTCACCGATTTCACGGTCGACTCGTAAAGGCATAGTATATTCCTACTACGCGCACAGGTAGACATGATAACTCCCTCTAGTACTACAAACTGTTACAATTTGACACAGTGTCAAATGTGTCTAAAACTTCGAGATTGTGAATGTTTCCCTATGAACTCTTCCAATAAATAATGGCTAACGAAGCTTTGGTATTCAGAGATTGGCAGAACAGTCGGCCATTCAATATTATTTGATTATAATTTCCATAATATTATTTATTGCGGTAAGAAATCTTGATAAAATACCAATATTCTTATAATGTAAGGTGATTCAAAATCAAAATCCATATTTTTACCCTGTCATCAGATAAGATTTCTTAAATATATACGATTTTTCCCTAAGTTCGTCTTAAGTTATTAATATAAAAAAATATATTATAGGTATATCGTTTAGGTTACAAATGATTCACGTTTAGGCGCAGTGTAGGTGTCCGTATCAATGAAATACACATAACATAAAGCTTATGTAGGTAGTGTTTTTATTGCAATATAAACAAATAAATTATCTGCTAAGACGTTTTAATGTTATTTATTGTGCACTGCTAATTATTAAGTAAAGGTTTTATTTTTGTAAGTTAATGGGCTTTTTACGAAAAGTTCGTGATATTTACGATCAGCCCTGCGCCCGCGCCGCGCCGGACATGCGTCAAAATACCTGTTTTACTTCGCACACTTTAAGCGTGTATAAATTGTATATTTTTAACTCGTCCACATCAAAGCGGTCACGCGTAATTCAAATATGAGACGTTTTAGTGAAACATTTAAGATGTCCTACCATTTTTCGGTTGAACACCGCATACAAGATCGTTTACAACCTGTTTACAAAATGGACTCGACTTTTTTTAATGTTAAAAGCGTTATCTCTTTTTAGAAGTTCCCTCTGACAATTTTAAAAGCCTCGTCGTATGTGAACTCTTGTTTTTTATTTATATCCCTCTTTGGGATGTCGCCGCATGGTCACTCTTAATGGGGCATGTAAAATTATTAATAATTGCCATTTATTTCCAGTTTCCAGTTTCATGTTTGGAATAATTCTCATGATTTTTTGGTCAGTACTCTGAAGGTAGTAGTTTTGCGTAACCAAGTTAATATGGAGCCGAGAAGTAACCAGTGCTCCGGCATTTGTGGCGCCGGTGCAGGGTATCCGACACGTTATTTTATTTGCTGTTTCTTGGTTACAGCTAGTCGTTAAAGTAAGAGTACGTACTTTGATATCGGATTAACTTTTGCGGCTTTTTATGATCCGCCTCGTAACACGAGTGTATTGATAAAAGTAATTATTACAATAGACAGTAAGGCAACTGTTTTTACCAAATTTTATACCAAAGGAAAATTAAAGAAATAAGAAATTAACAACAAAAAATATGGTGTATAATATGGTCTTTATTGATCCAGTATTCCAATCCTTCACTGAAATCCAGTGGCACAGGATTTATATTGGACTAATAAAAATATTTTACAATCTAGCCCAACCTCTAGTAGATATTCTGGATTGAAATACAGCAGCCACGAATTAGCCAAAACTCGATCAATTTAAATCAGCTTTTAACACAAGCCCTGACAAAATTCAAAATAAATCGAAACCCAAATACCTATTTAAACAACGTTAGTTTATTTCGTGTGACACCTAACATTTGCCCTGTATAAGCCTGCATTGTTTAAGGAGAATTAACATTTTGTCCCGCTCATTACCGGTTACCAAGCGATTGTGTTAGGAAATTCGTAGCAAAATACGTTTTTGAGTCTTTTTTGTTCTAACGATTAGTACAGGAGTCAATCAAAGGTACATTGCTAAGTTAATATTCGATTCTGGTTACATTACTGACCTTTCCAATCGCGGGCTCATTCATCTTTTACCAGCTGCCCGTAAAGATCGTCCATCCACGATGCTGTTAACCGAGCACTGTTCCAAATTCAAGGCGCTACTAAGAAATTCTTGCGGCTAACTACACTGACAGACCTTAGAATCGAATCTCGTGAACAGTGCAAGCCAAAAAGGAAGTTTGATTATTTGGTTTGTTGTTACAAAATTGCTCCTCAACTTTTTGACTTTGAAGGAAATCTCATAGTCGTTAGTTCAGTATCAAAATAGTAATCAGAAAATTCATGTCGCTGTCTTCGAAACTATCCTGTGTCGGTAGTTTTCTACCTTCTGCATCTAGAATATTTCCGCAGCCTTCTAGGTTCTCTGTTATTCTTTAGCTTGACTGTGTTTCTCGCTATGTTTACAATGCTTTCCCGATTCTATCTACTATAGGTACCTAAATAACAATACCAGTCTATTATTGTCAAACTTCGGGGGTAATATATTTTCGTATAGTCAACTGGGTCTCCCCTTTAGTCTACTAGAAAGATATATACTAAATATGTTGAAGCCTGAAAGAGAAACATCCATCCGCGTTTAATAGTAGCTATAGGAAAGGATTGAAACGGATGTACGAACCTTTCTTCTACTAGGCCCGACAAAGACAGCTACAGTGAAACAAATGTATTGTTAACGTTAAAGACTATTCTATGTGTAAAAAGACACATCACATACCAGTCACCTATACAATACTAGCCATCAATCTAAGCAATATTGGGCAAGATTTCTGGGAAACAGTTTCAAAGACTTTTATTGCCAGCTTGCAGCAAGATAAAACTGAAGAATGGAGGTATTGGTTACATACAGCCTTAACATCATGTCAATTCCTTTGTGAGTGACAGATATTCAACTGATAACTTTTTCGTAACTATACTCTAAGTAATAATCGAGTCGTCAAAAATCAAATAGTAATAATATAAACTACAGGCGCGCTACGTTCTATACATATTCTATTGCTAAAACTATTTGGCCTTCGGACTCCACACATAGGTATATTTCCTTCCCATATGAATCACAACGACCAAGACAAGTTTATTGGTGTTTGCCTGTTAGAACTACGCAACACCTCACACGTGAAACGATTAAAATGAGATCGAGAGCCGAACACTTGATTCGACTACATCGTGCGCCAATCACCTGTCAGCTCCGCTAACTTTATACGAACCCTTCTAAGTAAACCAACCATTAAGTTCCATATTTAAATTCTACTCCGCTTTGTCTTTTAAGCAATTTTCTTAAAGACGGGTATTGAGTTTTAATATGTATCAAGTACAACGAAATATTCACATTTACATTCAGTGTCGCTAACTATTTGCTACAAATTTCTGAACAGAATTATTCCGTTTTATACGCATCTGCTCGGTTTTAGGAACCCGATGTGATTCGCATGTGATATTCGGCCGTTTCTCGTATTTTATGGGAACATAAATTCCTGTCGATGTTAGTTTGTTATTGCATACAAAGCTAAAATGGCGAGAGAATTCATGCATAACCGCGAACTCGCATGAAATAGAAAAAAAAATACATTGGGACTGACTAAAATTCCAAATCACGAGGACACTAAAATAAATAATTGGCACTTTCTATTTGCGTGTGCATATAAGTCTGTGACGTCGGATCCTTGCTTTAATGACCATTTAATTCAACTGGATTTCAAACCTTATCACTGGATATTAATTGAAGTCTTTTACTAATTCACGAAGTGCCGTCTATAGAACAGAAATGAGAAAGGTAAAAAAATCACCAACTTAATAGGCCGGTTTAAAATGTAAGTTGTATGTGAGTCTATTCGACACACACGAGCCTCGTCCGAGTGGCCGAACACTTCGACATCGCGCGATAATTAGTTTTCGGCTGTCTAGCGGTCACGAATCCGAACATTCCAATGTATTGCCGACTCATCTAAAGGCTTATCTATATAGATACAGGTGTTTTTGTGTAGAATCTCTACACAAATCAGTTTGCGAGGCTGGCGGTTGAAAGATGATTTTAAGTTTAACTGTTCCGTTAAGTGCGATGTAGTCAAGTCGTGATAGACAAGAAACGCTGGAATAATAACGAACTTTTTTATTATTTTTATTAACATTTGTTGAATTCAGATTAGTCCAACGTCTACAGCAACACGTACAGCGTTTACGAGCCGCATCTTGTGTCCCTCTTCTTTAATTGGAGTCAACGGCCAAAGCTCCACTAGTGGTATGCGGTCAAAGCTCGAGCACTTCATTTCAAAGGATTGTAGGGTGTCGCAACGTTCGTTGGCCAACAAGGGAAATGATGTAAAGGAAGCTAGTACGCCGAAGCACCCGTATTTCTTCAACTCTTCTTTTAACATGTCATATGAAAAAGCCTTACTTGCATCGATCCCCATGTCTGTCAAATAATACTCCAAAGACTTGTAATAAACGCCAACAGCTTCCAAAAATTCTTCTTTGTTTCTACACAGGTTACCACACATTATAATGAAGTACGACAAATCCGTGGCAGGAGAAGCACATCTCAATAATTGGAAATCAATAGCAACAGCTTTATCTTTGCCGCACATGAAATTAGGACACCAAGCATCTCCATGATTAAACACGGGGTGATCACCTCGGCTATTAACGAGGCGTATCAATTGTCCATATAGATCATCGTTAACTGCTGCGTTAAATCTCAGATAGTAAACGCTTTCCGGATCTTCAAACTCTGCAACCACTTTTTTATCTATTTTTATAGCTTCCTCGAGATAGTTCGCATACCAGTTTTTATTCTTATCATTGTAATAAACTTCGTTTAATCCATTCGCGAGCTTAGCAAAGGTATCAGGTTTTTTAATTCGCAGAACTAACGACACAGCGTGGAAATGCGCTAAGGATTTAAGAGTCAAATTCCTTTCGTTCATAGTTGGAAGTCCAGTTATAGAGAAACAGTCCTTATCAGACATATCTTCCATTAAAATATAATCGTCTTTACCATCGAGATGGCATCCGTAGCATATTGGAAGATAGTTCTGAATCCTCTCTTTTGCACCTGACGTCTTTTGAATCTCGCACAAGATGGGTAAAATAGTTGAGAAAAATAGAACTTCTCTTTTAAAGTACGTGTGGCAGTCAAGAGATTTGCGCATTAGAGGATCAGATACTAGACCTTTTGCGATGAATTTGGCTGTATGAATTTTACCAGTTACTTGGATCCGGTACACAGCGCTGATCAAGCCCTCTCCTGCAGGTGCAGCTCTAGTAATTTCAACACTTTGGACATTTTCATCACTATTCGTCTTTAACTTGAAAACTTTGTCTATAACCTCTTCGGTCAGATGTTTTGAAATTGTAGCTAATGTTACACGACCCATGATGGTGCTGTTACTGGCACTTGCCTTCGATGATGCAATTATTTAAGTACTGTAGTACCTGCTAGATACGATAAACATGTCAAGTTTTATCATTCTTGTTAACATTTGCAATATTAATGTAAATATTAATTATATAATCTCGTTTGACTCTAAAATAAATGACAATACTATTTGAACATCTAGGAACAAAGAGCGTTCTCGTGATCTGAGCAAGTACGAAAGTTAATTGATTTGTGGAATATTTTACAAAGATTTAGGTTTCAAGTAGTTCTGTAATATTACTGTAATCATCTTTATATGCACCTACTTAAGGTCATAAATGTATGAGACATCTTACTTTGTTTCCTTCAGTAACACTTATTCTCAGTCCAGCCAAAAGAGCCATAATTACAGTATCTTCTGAAAAAGTACAGCTGTACCCCTTGCTGAGCTTTAATTTGGTGCCTTGCATCAGCATGATGAACGACATAGCTCAAGGCTCGGGGCTCGCTCGTGACGAGGCGTGCAAACGTCTTCACGAAGCGCCGCCGGAGACCCCTACCTGCTACCATTTCTCATCCAGACCTTTATTAAGCCTCTCTCTATTTTATGGATATCAGTAATGTTGGGTATTTGTAACTGGTAGACGTTCCTACATGTCTGTTTATGGGTGGAGCAACGTTTCATATTTTCTGAGCAGGGTCTTATTTAGCTATATTGAAGTTTCTGTTGGTACTCATACAACTTGAAGCTTAAGACCTAGCAACATATTTTCTACTATTATTGTGTCAATCACAAGTAACTTGCAAAGGTCAAGAGAACTAAACGTTTTTTTCGTCCTTACTTTTCTTTCTTAATTTGACGAGACGATATCATAAATAATCTGAGTACGTACCCTACCTACTAATTGTAAATTAAACACATTTCATCATAGATTGTGTATCTATATTTATCATCTGTAAATATTCTGTGTCATTGTCAACTTTGAGTATTTATATTTAGATCATTAATATAAATAGGTGACGTTGTACAAATATTTGATATGTTACTATTTTTAAATACAAAGTACATTTATTTGTAACCTTGATGAAAAGGACCTCATTCCAGCTAAACCGTGACAGAAACTTCAGTTATTATCTTTTGAGTAACAATATCATCAATATAAGAATATGGTGGTTTACATAATGTATTCGACCACGATGGATGGCCGGCGCCGCGAGGTTGATAAAACTGCGCCGACATAATGCTCTGCCGACAAAATCTTTTGATGTACCTCATTTTCTTTGATGCCTGGCTAGTGATGGGCCCTGACTAAAATTTCTTGCATCGATAAAATTCCATTTTCATAATCATCATCAGCCGAACTACGTCTACTGCTGTACATTTCTATAACTGTTGTAATATGTATCTTTTTCTTATTTTCAAGCAGCTGAGGATGTACCTCACATTATAATCGTAAAAGGTAAGCGAAATTATACATAGTATCAAGTATAATAATATTTTAGTAGTAATAGACAGACGACGTAAAAATAAACAATAATTTAAGACAGCACACGCATCTACACATCCAGAGGAGAAAAGGTTTAGTCAGTTAATCACGCAATGTTTTAATATTATTTACTTCATGTAACTCGGGCCCTTAGTGTCCCGGACAACTTTGGAAGGCGTACGACGGGCCGAAGCCAACTCATTGAGGCCTGTAAGACAGTCTAAGATAAATTGAATACCAACCGACAATTATCCCTGTACGATAAAATATATATTATTTGTTATCGATATCATGTATCGAGTCAAGCACAACACCAGAACTTGGTAGCTGCACTTACAGTGATTACCAATGGAAAGGAGCGAGCAGTGAAAATAATTTGCCATCAACCACTTGCACGACCAAGGAATATTACCATAAATTCTTCAGGCATACCAGAGGATAAACTGGATTCTAGTCTGTGTACTATTTGTATTTAAACGTGGGCTAGTATAAGTCCAAAAGCATCCCAATATCTGTATTTACTCTAGACTCCTAACTAAAGGGAGGTCTCAGCATGAGAGTTATGATTTTTGCAAGTCTACAAAAATCAATGGGTATTGATTTAGGTACATTCTGAAAAAAAAAGCAGTCGTTTTCATTTATTTAATGATTTTATTTATGTTTTCTTTGGGGAAGACGTCTCTAGTCGACATCGACGATAATAATAAAACCAGCCTATTAAAGTTCCATTGCAGGGCAATGGCCCCTTCTCAAACAGAGAAGACACGAGCCTTTACCACCACGCTTGCTCAAAGTAGATTGGCGATTCCAGACTTAAATTATTCCTCACGATGTTTTACTACACCGATGTCAGTGACACCGGGCCTAAACTACTGGGACATCACGACGCAACATCCACGATAGTGCAAAACAAAGTCGCTTTCCGCCGTCTGTACGCTTAGATCTTTTAAACTGTGAAACGTTGTTTAATGCGGTTTTCATCAATAAATAGAGTGATTCAAGAGAAAGGTTTTTGTACCTACATTGCAGCCGTGAGACGGGTCGCTAGTAGATTATATTTCTAACAATTAGTACTAACATATTTTATAACTTTCTGCTCATAACTAATACCTACTAATATGTTCCTGTTTCTCACTTTGTGCAAGCAGCCCACGAGACCGGATATTTTCGCAACCAAAACGGTAAGTGAAATTAGATATAAGTTCTAACTTAACTTGGCATATTCTTATTTTTTTAGTTAAATCCATCGTCTAAAAGTTTAAGGGGTATTCTACTAACGTTTACGAACGATCACATTCTTGTCTGTCAAAAATGCCTCTTTTTACCTATATTTTATGTATGAGGTCAGATGCCACTAGATTTTGAACTTTTTCGATAAGTAGAATTGATCTTCTGTTGGTTTATTTAATTCTGTATTCTTAATTCAAAACCATTCTAGTTACTGTATGTTTTGTAAATGATATATTGATATTACATAGCCTGAAACAAGATTTGATTGCACAGTTACCAATCATGGGATTGATTTTACGCCATTGTCTAAGTTTTATCTTACTATTGATGTTAAAATTTTATTTTAACTCTTTATAATCAGTTTATCAACAGGGTATAATTTGATAAAGATTTTTAATTTTTTATGCAAAAATCCGTATTAATATTGGAATACTTTCTCTAATCGGAATGTTCATGATTATACACTTTTAAGCCGGTCAGGGCGATAATGTACCTACATATCGACGAGACTCTTATCTCAAAAAGAAAGAGACACAATTCAGCTAAATTCAGTAGCACTTGCTCAGATTGACATCCCTTGACCTTCGAGCACCTCTCTCTATAGACCTCTTCATCAGATAACCTTTTGTCTAGTTCTTGTGTAAAAGCGGTTCTTCATCAAAAATGCTCACTAATGTTTGCTTTTATTTCAAGCATCCACTGAACGACACCCTTCTATGGAAAGGGGTAAGTATTGATCTATGTCGAAGGAGTACCTTCTTTATCATCACGATCATCGCTTCCAGCCATGGTTGTTGCGCTTCATACATTTCTCATTTTTTATGTACTTATCTTCGACTCCATGTCTTTCACTCATCTTGTGTGTATCGTCAATGTTCTATTTAGTGTCATTTTCATCAGCTTCATTGACAGCCTTATTTCATGTAGGTACTGCTGCTTAGTGTATCATGTATGTATGCTATGTATGCTTTGTGTATCTTGCTACTGTGTCGATCTTGGCCTCATGTGCCGACTTCGTTGTGATGATTAAGATCTTCTCCCTACATACTACACCAACAACAACAACCAACAACAACTCCAACAACAACAACAACTGTCTGTGACTGTCATCAACTCCATTTGATACTAGGAGCTACCGTCACTAATCTATCTTCCCGGTTCATCATAACATTAATAATGTAAGAACTAAATAATTATTGCATTGTACAAGTGTACATAAAAGGCAACATGGAAGTTAATGAAGAATTGTATATAATCGAGTTTGCAGACATCTGTACATAATATGTACATTCAATACGAGCCAACATCCGCATTCATAACCAATCAAAGAAAATATTAGCTTGGTCAATTGACGCTATTTTGAAATTAATAGGATATTAATCTTAATTTTTGATTTATTAATGAATTAAGTCTATTTTAAACTTTTCTAGTCACATCGACCACATTAAATATGAGCACATTATATAATTGAGGCGAAGTTTTCCACCAGGAAAAGTACGTTATACAGCTTTACTTAGAAACTTTTTAGTACCAAACATTCATCCGAATGCGTGTACAGTACTGTCTTTAGAGCCGACTCCTACATACATTAACAGCAGGATTTTGGCACCGCGTCATGTTGATTGCCTGAATCTAGTAGGTAAGACATTTTAAATTAGAAATCTAAGCGGCTAGTACCCGATTGCGTATGACTTTCTTTATATTTGGCAGGTTCTTATTTAACGCCTCAAAACGTAAATTAGATTGGACTTAGAATTAAATTGCATTGATTTCTTACTTTCCTAGATTAAAACAAGTATTTAACCCTATCCCTTGTGTAGAGATTTAAAAATAAATAACATAACATAACATCACGCCTGTTATCCCCGAAGGGTTAGGCAGAGGTGTACTCATTAGTACACCCACATTTTATGTTTTAGTCCCATGTAATAGGGAACGAGCCTATGGCCATCAACCGGGCACAAATCCAGACTCCGAGGCTGCTGCTACTGAGAAATTACTGATGGAAAAACCCAATAACACTTTGCCCGACCTGGGAATCGAACCCAAGACCTCATGCACAGCAGTCGCGCTTGCGACCACTAGACCAACGAGGCAGTCTTTAGTCTTTAAAAATAAATGTGCCTTAGAAAACTGGCCACGAACCTTTAATGGTACGGATTTACAAAGTTCTTTTTGCCAAATAGACCTTTGTCACAATACTATAGAACAACCTATAGGTATTAATGAGTTATTCATCAGAAAATAATCGTGTATAATCACAGGAAATTGAGAATTACGCGTATAATAAAATAAATGAGATTTTTTACATTGCGACTTTTAAATTAACATAAAAAATGTCGGTAGGTAAATATTATGTTTCCTGTTTGTTACGAGGATGCATTTTTGGTACCTAATGATTAGCTTAGATTATTATCATTAATGGTATGTTGGCCGAAGACCCGTTTATCACGCCACCTCGAACATATTATTAACGAATAGTCTTGTAATAGCTATCTTTCGAATGCTTAGAAAAATAAGCCAATCTGATATTAAGAATTTAGCCCTTTATTGTTTTATTGCTCGGAATCATGCTTAGGTCAATTAGTGTCTAAATATTAGCTGCTAAGGTTGACATGATTTATACCCAGTGTCTGGACGATTGACGCCCAGTTCAAAACTCACCTATAATAAACGTATTTACAGGTTCCCAAACAAGTGGTTGGTCTTTAAAATCGTTTTTTTTAAATTAAGCACTGGTTGATTCATAGGACTACTTAATGGATGTATCTCCAAATATAATACTACCTACTAGTATTTAAAAATGTATTCTAACCACATTGCATTTTATTCAATGTTTATATTTTTAAATGGGCCAACGAGAGTAAAAGCTATTCCATAGTACCCCGAGGCACGGAACCCCAAAAATCGTTCTGATAATGAATATTTCCTGCTACTGGTGTTTCCCGTTACTTAATTAGTAACCTCGAATCGTAACAAACTACCTAACAAGCCATAAAACATGCGGATTATTGAAAAAGAATAACAATAAAAACGTGGAGCAAAATGGCCGAGTTACCTGCGCGCGCCATCGCTCCTTCGAAGCCTTTTTTTTTCAAATATTAGGAACGGGCACCGGGCGTCCAACAGATAAAAGCCTGTTGTAGACACGAGTAAGACAAAAGCATGCCGTGTTGTAGTTTTATTTTTGATTTTAATCGTCCATTTTGGTCGTCGAGTGGTGTGGCATAACGCTCGTTTTTACGTCAACGATTTATGACTGTCAGTCCGTCGAGAGCGAATATTTAGCCTTGGTTATGTCACTCTTTGCACTTTCTTGTCCTGCTCTATTTATCATTAATTGAATAATATTTAAGACGGTCACATGACTGAACTGCTCAAAATAATTTTTGGATTATTCGTTTCATTTTCCTGCTATTATATTAAAAATCCTCATGTTGATTATGTTAATTTAACTTTTTAGAAGTAAGTATACTTAGAAGTCCATATCCGAATATCTGCAACAAAAATTACAAGCCCACTTCGCTATCAGTAACAGAACTCAGATGGACGAGATAAGAGGATAAAACTCTGCACACAACTCTAATGGTTGCTAGCCATTAAAAATCTCGTTAAGGAGTTTACATAACATAAATATGTATGATAATAATGACTGTGTAAAATAGGTCAGCTGCATTTTTCTGAGCTGATTTGGCAATAGAATGTAAAATAGTGAACCTTACTGATAATTTTCGACTCGTGAGCATGATCTCTAGAATTCCCGTAGTTAACATTCATACAAAAACCCTGATAACCTTAATTTAAGCATAACATAGTGCTAGGTTAGCTAGATAGCGCTTAGCTTCATTGTAACCTTGATTAAGAAAGATATCCTGCTAATATTGAAAATACGAAAGTCAGTTATATTAAGTTCTAGTATGTTTGTTTATCAGGGGCGCCTCAACTTTTCAGCAGATTTGGGTAAACTTACACACACACACACATTAGCACACGAGTAAACTATGAGTTGGATTAGACCGTAGGATAATTTTTATCCCGGATAACGTTCGCGTGGGATAATTTTTCGTTGTTTTGTTTGAGTTTTTTGACATCGACGCGGACGGTAAAAGCTAATTTTTATGTTAACAAATAAGTGTAAGTATTATTTTATCGGTAAAAATATTAACGGTCTAAAACTATACCTTGACACATACCATTATAACGGTAAACTCTAATGACTTAAGTCTAAACTGTTCTCACTGCGGTCAATTTGTCAAAAAACCTCATTTTAATTTAATCGTTCTCTCAGAAAATTAAGTATAAGACATTGGCAACATTTCCAAGTAGCCAATGGGAAAAAAAACTAAAATTTGAAATAAGAAGGCAGGATCCCACAATGTGATTCGCGTTTAGATTCCGTTCGGAGGCTTGTACAAAAAACGTGGTTTTGTGGCGAGCGTGCGAACGGGCCCTTTGTCCGCCCGTATGTCAAAAGTGCATCTGTCGGGATGATTATAATTTCAGTAGTGTATTTATCAGCGACACGCGATCGTTGTACTTGTTGTGGTACAGCGATGAGCATTGATTTTTAATTCATAAACTTAATATATGCGTGCGCAGACAGGCTGAACGTGACTTCAATAGTGTTGAAAAAAAAACATTTGCGTATCTATACACAAATTGACCTTTCAACGTCAATGAGCATAATCAATATTGATTTAAATATACTTATAATACTTTTATTGCTTTAAAAATATGTATAAATAATTTTAAGCTTTTTCTCCATAAAATGGTTTCGCGGACAAAAAGACCATTGTAACAAAAGGAAAAATTAGACTGTAGTAATTTAGTCTTGTTTTATTGTCTTTGAGACTTGTAGAGAACAGGCTTCAGGAACCCAAAATCCGAGGGCGATCATTCCCCGAATGCCATGCATTACCATGAGAATTGCTCGGAGAACACATGCAGACGTCTTGATGCATATCTTCTGTACAAATGCATTCAGAACAATCTTTGCATAACTTTGTGCATCGCTCTTTCTCTTTTGTATATACTACAGATAACTAATTTCAAACTACATAATTCTTTTCAACATTTATCTGCTTATCGGAGCCTGTTATCCATGCTTGCATCGTATTGACTGGTCTGTTGAGTCGCATCAAACAATTTCGAAGATTTCTCATTCAGGCGAGTGTGAACCGCCTCAAGCGACCGCCAGATAGATTTATAATTAAGTACCTTAATTTGTGGTTCGCTCACAAATAACAAATCACTGATAAGGATCAACTTTTTGTAAAAACACAAAACTCTATCGTTTGTAATTATAAAACACTCGAGTTTCAAATCAAAAGGAACAAACCTGATGGTATCGTTAACGCACGACGTTATGATCGATTGATATCGATAAAAATAAACTTGCAGCCTAACTTATTGATACGATTACGACGAGCAGTCGGGGGTGGCAGATGCCTCGCCCTTTGATTTCTTTAAATTTCGAACACTCTAACTTATTCTTTATTATTAACACCGCATCGTATTTTGTGCACAGTCAACACATACCTGTTGAGTTGGGTCTTATTGTGTAGGGGAGACAGTCCAGTTTTAGTTGTCAGACAATTAAGATCGTACATCATAAACTCGAATCTCCAACCCCGTCGCAGTGGGATACTGGCTGGTATCCAAGAATGCGTTTTTTATTACAACATATATAATAGGCGGCAATTATTAAGTTTCTACGTTTAGTATTAATGATCAGAAACATAATTTTTAATGTCTCTAGGTGGCGGCCGCGTCTGTTACCTTCGTCGTTGGCTCGTTTATTTTCCACGCCACACAACCTTAGTTTCGAGAATTGTTATGGAGCCTTTAAATTTGATTGCATCAGGCTATAAGTAACTTTTAACGTACGTAATAGTGTAGGGAGGCATAAAAATACAAAATAATTGTTTATTTAAAATTAATTGATGATTAATGCATCTTTAATTGAAACATAAATTTTCGGCGGTTTGACAGGTGAATGCGGCAAAGTTCATTAGGCGACATACAGGTTTCTCTATGGCATTTTTGCGAAGTTTTGACACCAATTTAAATGTAAAAATCTTGTTTGGAATGTTGTTAATTTAATTATACTTAGAGTTGTTGAGCCTTTTTTCAAGATTTTAATACTAATCTTTATGATGTCAGACCATTAAGATTCTCGTTAAATGTAGGAAAGTTTTGGCGCCAAATGCTAAAATGTTGCATTAATTCGTCAGAATCAAAATATTCAGAAATAATTTGCTCGTAGTTCGCCATTGAATAAAATCTCAAACATGTCGTAATATATCAGGATAATAGGCTAATAATATAATTTTAAATTACAACCTATTTTCGCACTGGCTACTACGCCATAAATTAAATAAAATACCTAATAAAAATACATCATTTTATTATTATTCAAAGGTTAGTTTTGTTTGAATAAGTTAGGTTCTTATAAAAATATTCATTTCGGCTTAAAAAAAAAAGGAACCCGTTGTCTTGATTTGACTCATATTAACAAATTAAAACGACTTTGGTTCTTCATCCACGATCAAAGACTTGATTATAATCTAAGTAGTATAATGAATAATAAAAATCGTTGCACATTCAAAAACGGATAGGTATGTAGAACAACAAACGCTTTGATCGCCGAAGTATTTAGTAAAAGGACCACCCGTAAAAGACCTGTTGACCACGGACATTTCGGTAGTTCCCCTCCCACAGTCCGCACTGAATACAAACAACCCATTTTGTTTATAACATACGTGTTAACATAGCAATTTGGACTTTAGTAATAAAAACAATTAATTAATATGAAATTTGGGTAGGTACTTCAAGCACTTCGAAAGAATTTTAAATGTGAGAGAACTTTTCGTAATGAATGCAAACAGACGCATTGATTGTTTAAGGAATTGTCATTGGATGTTTGTACATTTTTGAAAGCTGAATTTAACAAGGGCCGAATTTAATGTAAACCTCCTAACCATATAGTTCCAAAAGACCAACATTTTCTCAAAAATCTAAACTTAATAAAAAATACTGCTTACTTTCCGAACCAAAGACCAGTCAATTTACCATTCCTATAAGCAATTTAGCCTAGCCTAGCCTACTAGTCCTTATAATACAGAAGCTAGATTAAACATGTCTACAACTACACGATGCTGAATTGGAATTGCTAAGATTGTGGCTTGTTACTAGTTGTCACTAGGCGCGATAAAATCCGCAACTAAATCGTGGGAAGCAACCTTAATGTTCGCTACACTGCTGTCAACCTGTAAGATGGAGATAGACTGACTATGGACGTTGAGAGAAAGTGCTGAATTTAAATAATAAATATGTAAAGCTATGACCACTTACCAGACTTAGTCTCTTATATCGGGTGTAAAAGACCAATCACATATCAGAAAGCCACATATTCAACCCATTATTATGTTCATTCTTTTCTACTACATCATACCTGGGAATCCATAGGTTCTGGAAATATTGACAGTCAAAGCAGCAATTTTTTTTTATGAGAACAATGGTGTAATGTATCTTATTATAAATAGTAGCCTTGTTTTGTGGTTACCACGCTTCCAGCTTTCTAGCTTACATTACATCTTAAGCTATTTCTGATCCTTACAGTCTTATCACTAGACACTAAGAAAGGCATTTTCTGAATAATCTCACGTCAATCTCAAATCACACCTTAAAGGCCCGTCATAAGCTTACCCTTAAAAAAACCGGCGCCAAAGGTTTATAACGTCTGTCAACTCATGAGCATCATGCAAAATTCATCATCTAAAAACTCATCCACAATGTACATCATCCATAGTTTTGTCTCTGTCTCGTAAAATTGGCAGCTAAAAAGACCACTATCTAATTCTTTTATATGTATAGCAACAGACACTTCAAGAGGACGGTACCAACAAAGCCACTCCAACCACTTGACTGCATTGTATCGCCACAATGGTGCTTTGATTTCACTATTGTGCTCACGCGCAGGTAGAACCCCATGCTTTACTTGTAATCCTTAATAATGTTTTGTTTGCTGAGTTTGGAATAAAATGGCATAGTATAGAAATACTTGTTCGAGAGTTTCAGTACGTTTTATTACACAGGTTTCGCTTTGTGTGTGCGGATGTTTTGATACTCTGTGATAATGTGAAGCCGGCAACTGAATCAAAAGGCTTTCCAAGTCAAGAAACAAAAGATCCTTGTCTTACGCCCCGATTCTAAAATAATTCCAATGCAATCTCGATATGAAACTTGTCAGATTTCATTGTTCTTAGAATATGGGCCGTTGGCACGGCTTGTTGTGGCTATCCTACAAATTAGTTCCATTTGTTTACGTTGACTGAATCCGTTACTGTCCTTCCTGAAAACGGATTGAAACAGGATTAAATTGAATCGAAAGAAGGGGTTCTTTCGATTCAATTTAATCCTGTTTCAATCCTCATGTCGCCAATCATAATACAGTAAAATTATTTAATACAGCTTTTGCTCACGACTTTGTCCACTTGGAAGTCCAAAAACTCATTTAATTCTCCAAAAGCTCACGTCCCCTATCTATAATATATAATAATAATAAATATATAATTTTCGAAATTTCGTATTTAGTCAATAAATGATCTTTCAATGTTATACCTATATTATATATATATTTATACTTAGGATGCTAATCAAGAGTAGGTACCTAGTGTAGTAGGCAGTAGCAATTTCAACAAGACACGCTTCATATTATGTAGTTATACCGACATTTTATAGACAGCCTGACGAAGCGAACTAACCTATGTAGGCGTAGCGTAAGGGCCGTAGTACTGAAACAAACACAATATGCATGCAATAATAAACTTTATGCTACAGTTATAAAGGCGAGATCTTAAGCAAAGTTATGTTGGAAATATCTTACTGGGAAGTAGGAACTGAAGTAGTTGAGCACACGTCAATATAAGTGTAGTGTAAGGGTCTTAAAATAGATTTTAATAATCTGTGAAATTATGTGTCTTTACGCTCGTGTTCCATTCAATTTGGAACCCTAAGTGGTATCTGTCAAAATTGGATTTAATTGTTACCTTGTGGTATAAATATTGCCTCCGCATAGAAAATTGTAATCAGTGTAAAAAGCTTAACACAGCTGAAAGTTACATGCTTTTACCATAAATAATTGGGATATTATTTTTGTTCTAAAGTATCCCTGGGAATTCTGCCTACGGAGAAATTTTATTAAAGGTCAAAGTTCCATTTTTTACGAAAACCACTTTTAAATACTAGGTACCACGACCCCTGTAGTACCCCCATCTACCTG
This sequence comes from Hoplodrina ambigua, assembly GCA_949774945.1. NCBI lineage: Eukaryota > Metazoa > Arthropoda > Insecta > Lepidoptera > Noctuidae > Hoplodrina > Hoplodrina ambigua. Next base: position 7,740,158 of record OX458963.1, read on the forward strand.
AAAGCACAATGTTTTAATTCAAGTACGTACGATACATTTTGGAATATCATAAAGAGTAATTTTCACAACAAAAAGAAACGTCGTTTCCCAGCAAATATGTTTTACGCCAAAGATACTTGGTTTGATAGTCAGCACCCGTAGAAAACGGCTATGTGCTATGTCTTTTGACACCCTGTATGTACTATCAGTTAAGTTATTGCTATTCTAGGCGACTGCAACTTTACGACTAGGTAACTGAAATTCTTAAAATCAATAAAATTTTAATGACAAGTCGACATCGACATTATTATCAAAAAATTCAAAATCAGTCCGTTATATGGCTATTTTTTGCGATAAAAATACCGATACATCGAAAGAACAGCGAACACATCGGAGAGATTTGTAAGAGTCGCATTCTAGACCGTGAAGGCTCTATAGTTCAGGAATGCGAGGTGAACCCGCTACGACTTAACGACTGACCAAACATTCATTCCGCGAATCCGTTATACACGACAACTTGTAAGTTTCACATACATTGAGGGTACAGAACAGAACGTTAAATGACGTGTTCAAATGTAACCGCCAATGGACGTGCAGTGAAGCGGTAAACTAGCACAGTGTGGTTAGTAAAATTCTCGTGGTATGTCTCAGATGTCGACTTTCGTAAAGAGTTCAACGCGCGCTTGCTATCTGTGTCCACAATATAATCTAAGTTGGTAAATAACGTATTTGATACATTACACTATAAATAGTGTAAATTAATGTCCACTACTCGTTTATTATGTTTGCGAAGGTATTAGTGACGCGGCAGTTTATTTATAAAAACGACATTTTTACGGACTATGTGACGTGTCGTGTTTATAGATATTGGTTTGATTTAATTTTGCATTTGAAGGTTCATGGGTTCAATGATTCTCAAAGGCCTCCCAAATTTTGTATTACTTTTTATATTGTGAAGAAACCTGGACTTATAATTAATAAATCTAAAATTGCCAATACAAGACAAGGGTATCAACAGCCTTGATAGTCTTAAAAAATTAAGTAAGCTGGGAGTTCTCACAGAAAATGCCTCATCATATAGGTTTGTTTTTCAAGACACTGTCACGGTGGTCTACACAATCACAAAATTATATTATGTACTAAAATAATACTTAATAAAAAAGGCAATTAAAGTTACTCCTATACTTAAGTGTTAAAGTTACGCTATTTTACAAAACATTTTACAGTTAAGCAGTAAACGTGTAAATAACTAGCAAATAACTATTTAGCCAACAATAAAAACATATTATATATTTATGTCTGCACTTTATATTAATTTTAATCGGGTAATATAAATTTATATTGATGAATATGAATAGATTTGAAAATGTAATGTCAAATGGAAAACAGATTTTATAAGCGTAAAAGGAGAATAATTTATTCTATTTATGTACCAATAAATAATTCTGAATCTGAAAAATGCAGTAAAAGTAAAAACATCATTTGAAATTCCGTGCGTCAATAGAATGTTAGATAATTTAATTTTTACCGGGCTTTCGACAATTTCGCTTATTAGTACGATAAGATAAATAATTCATGTACGTTAATTTGGATCACTTCCTGTTCGCAAATTTATATAAGAAATTAAAACTTCGAAGAAAGGTATTTTCGTCTGAACGTAATAAGTACATTACGTTCAGACGAAAATACGTTTATTTGCGATGAAAATAAGTAGCGTGTTATTATGTAAGAATCTCCATCGTTGATAGAGTGAGTTTGAGGTGAGCGGTCAATCTCTGGTATCAGCTGGTCTATCCTTTATATCCTGTCTCTCCCCGTCATAACAAGCAAGCTCATAGTGACTGTTAAGATACTGATGACCTACTAAGTAAAAGCTTTATACTTGATGTCATCAATATTTTAGGCTATACGTACTTAATCATGATCATTCGGGCACGTCATGATTTTTTATAACTTAGCAGTCTAAAAATTTTTATAGGTTTTAGATCTACCTTAGTAACATAGGTACATTATTACTTCAAAATCTCTTCTAAATTATTAAAGGGGTACTACAGTGCATTATGTTCCGCCCCCTCTGCTTACACTATAAATTAAATGAGCGTTATACAGGTAAAATTTTATGAGCCAATGTAGCTAGAGTTCAAAATAAAGTGGTTGTAGGTTGAACAATTGTATAGCAATAATATATATAATAATCCGGATTAAATTAAAATTAAGTTTTAAAAAATAACGCTAGTAAAAAACCTTGTGTTACTTTGTCATTGGAGGTCGTTTAAAAATCGATATTACTTACAAGTATAATAATATCAAAAGCGAAACGAGCTATCTACAGAAATAAGTATTAATTAAAAAAAAAAAAAACTGGTTATTAAAATAAAAGAAACATACATAATATATTTGTAGGCGATGTTTGTCGTATGAGAAATGCGAGTAATCATTTAATCAGGTATGTTCAACGTTTTTTCTAGGCGGTATACTAGCTACGGTGCTTTGGCTACGCCTCCCGCCGTGCCGCCTGAAGATTGAACACCTCTGTTTTCGATTTTCAAATATAATGCTATGCAGAATTAAGCGGTAGATGTAAAGGATTTGATCATTTAATCAATGAATTATGCTTATTAGTAACGCGTGATTACAAGACGTATACTAATGTGGGTATGACTTTATGGTATTATACCATAAACCTGATGACAGTTTGATTGGTGTGAGTTTTTAACAGAAGTACGTTTTTATTTTATTTAAACGAAAGTTAATGAACCTACGGAAATGTTCAGCAAACAGTTACAATTTAATTCTGAAAACATAAATCTTAGAAATTAGCTTTCATATTTGAATAGATAAATGGACTCTAATTATTAGCTACTGGAGTCAGATTTCGTTGTCCTTTTATACCATTGAATTTCACGGTTTTTGTAGGATATATTTACATAAATGAGGATCTTAATATACACCGTACAGTACAAGTAAGTTCTACAACAGCAAGCTAAAGGTTTAAGGAAATTCAAAGGAACAAGAAAAACTTGATAGCTAAGGCCAAAGCCTGTACCTATAAAGTAGATATAAATAAAGATTGGATAGTAAACGTTGCCTAGTTACGTACGTTGGGCAACGGTAACGATTATAGTGCCACAAGAACCTGTAACATTAGTCACTGGCCGAGTTTAGCTAGCTTTAGGGACGTCACTTAGCCAAAGCTTAGCACGAATGCTATATTCTAAGAATTTCGCAAGTAATTTTAAATCTATGTACTTGCTAAATGACAACCCTGAATTTAGCCACGTGTAGACCAGAAGTCAAACAATTTTTTTATTGCTAAAGTTTAATTTAAAAAAAGAAAACTCATTCGATTGCTTTAGGGCCATATTTAAATGTACAGCAGTGGAAGCTCTTGTAACTACAAAAGCTAAACCGAACAATGCACCTATATTAAACAGATAAAAAATCGAACACATCACAGACTTTAATTACTAAATCCAACCAAAAAGGTGCATGATACATCCAAAAGCTACATTTTCGTCTGTCCATCAGTACAATTTGTTCGTATCTGTACTAGGTGAGCACAATGCGTTATTAAAAACTTTTGTTACGTGGCTTTTTTTTCTACGGCGTGTCGAGTGCGACGCATACCTGCGTCCTTCTCGACGTTTACCTGTGCTCGTGAGAGGGCAGGGTAGAGCGCCATAAGCAGTAGATGCGGCCAACGAAACGGAGCCGAGCTCGCGGTCTAGCCTCGTAGAATTTAATATTTTAGAAATTGGTACGAAAAAGTGTCGAGTTTGATAGTGCTTTATTGGGATTAAGTGATTTGGATTATTTTTAACAATTAATTTAACTCGCGATTATTTTACCAATCCTAGTGAAGTGAAAAGTTGGTCGCTTTTAATTGTTTGACTTAAAAGTTTAATGAACTTAAAGAAAAGTGAACTTAAACTAGACTTAGACTTATATTCTTTAAAACGGGCAAGTTTTGATCAGAAGATATACCAAAAAATCGTAGGTCAAACTTTTCCCGCCCAAAGGCAAGCCTTCTCGTCGGGTCTGTGGAGGCTTGAGTCTGTGGGTGCGCCCGCGCAGTGCGAGGCTCCACAAACCGGGCGGGCCAGTACACGATGGAAGTTAGTGCCGGCCGGTCGTGTGCGTAGCTTCGCGAGTGATGTCGCAGCATGGTCGCTGCGCGTGCCTTGTTGTGGTGCCTTTGCCTCGTCGCAGTCGGGACCCCGGCCGCCTCCCGCGGACACCGACAACACCACGTCCCCGCACGACACAAACATTCGGAATTCGTTAAAGGAAAGAGTAAGTGCTGTGCCGCCCACGGCGCTTTCAAAGTTTCAAACCTTCATGCCAATGTGTTCTGTGATATAGTTGTAAATGTGATATAAACCTGTAACCTAAATGTAAACCACACGCAGTGACCGTAAAATAACTCCATAAAACTGTAGAAATAAAGACGCGGTACCTACCAGCTAATCGCTGGAATAAAATAAACAAAGCTTATCTCGAGCCAACAAACGTAGCCTTATATAGCGCGGAAAGCTGCTTGACGGTACACTGAACTGGCCTTAAGAGGCTGCCTGTATGAAATTATGAACAATTAAACTTCATTTTGTGTGACAAAGTTTTCCGAGCCTTGAAAGGGATGCAGACAATATCCTATGGGATGAAAGGCAAGGTGCACGTATTGTGAAACGCTTTACCTTTCAAGTTCGTGGTTGCAGCTTTTGTGCGCCTGACGCGGACAGACGGACGGATTGACAAAATTATATATTGCCCGCCGTGCGCTCTGGAGAAGAACTGTTTTGTTAATCTTGTGGAGACAGATTCGGAGTTAGGATAACATTCAGTTTATCAAAAAGGATTATTGGTACCCGTACGGTTTTGTTGGATCAAAGCAAATCAAAATGTCAAGTGTTAAATGATAAAAAATATATACTTACATTAGTTATTGATATTTAAAATTATGTGTTAGGTATATTTTTAAAGTTTTGACAAATATAACACATAAATATTTATTTCCATAATTCTTGTTTAAAAAAAAAAAAAGAAAATACCCAAACTCATTTGACCAATAAACTCAGTAAAAATAAATGAGTACCAAATTAAACAGAACTTCTACTTAACTGTACTAATTTCCTTCCATAATATTATCAAGAGTACAGTCGCGTACTAAAAGATTGTAGTACATTAAACGGCTCGTAATTTTAAACTTGTTTTGACCAATTGTTTTAGAAATCCGTTTCTTTACCGCGAAGGCTTTCAAAGCTCCATTGTTTTGTTTTATTATTATGTACTTTAATCTGGATAAAAAACCTTGAAGTTAAGCACTTGAGTGGTTTGAGATTTAGATCACAATTGACGGATTAGAGACAAGGACTCACAAGGATTATGTTACCTACTCACAAATCGTAGTTATTGTATGGACAGAACAGATCATATTAAATGTCAGGTACTTATTTTTTATTAAAATATCTTCAATAGTCTATTAATATTTATAACAGACGTACTATGTACATTTAAAATAAAATAAATATATTTTCAATGTTATTAGTTACAATCTATGTTCATGAGTATGGACAAAATTTTGGCTTAAATGTTAAATATAGTTTTGGTGACCGACACGTTCCGTTCTAATTAGTAATACCATTAACAGACGCGAGTGTCCGTTAAAATGACCAGTACACAGTCCAACAATACTTGAAGTACCTGCCTAACAGGTATAATTAATTTTCAATTCAAAATTGTAATAAACAAATTAACTAAACGATTTTGTACTCTATTATTTCGGTACTAAAAACGATATTCAATTGACATTCTAGACATTCCAAAATTCCTTTTTAAAAAACTCTGTTGTAATAGTAAACGCTAGTAAAGTTTCGGTTATTAAAAACCCGAATTGGTTAATAACCTATTACCTACTTTTATTTCGGTATGTCGAAATAATCGGTTTTAGTTAGAAACCACGCATTTTAAAACTCGCCGTGACGTATGTATGTGAACGGTACTTATTTGTTCTACTTGTCAAATGTTACAACGTCTTTGGTTCTATACATAGTCCAATTTGTTTCGTGTAATGTTTCAGACGCGTTCTTTGTCTAATTTTGTTGTTAGTATTATGTTGAAAATCAACTGGAAAATTGATGCTGAACGCGGATTTTCCCGAGACTGCTCTTTGGTGAAAATGATTTCTGTTTTATGTTTCTACAAGTCCTTCTAATATATCAACCTATTACTGTCCCACTGCAGGGCCTCTTCTCACATTCTAAGAAGCAACCAGCATTGGTCACCACGCTTGTTCAAGGCGGTTTAGGGATTTTAGACTTATAAAGTCCTGTTTTCTTCTGATGGTGACGTCATTAAAGTCCAAAATAAACTTACAAAGTACACATGAAATAGAAAAAATCAAATGCACGTGCTCAGTGGTGACCCCACAACCTCATACATAGAATCCTATATACGTCAGATAACATCCAGTGATTATAGGTATAACATAACAAAACGTAGCAAAATAAAATAAAAACAATATAAAATTAAGCTATTTGTCAATTCATGCGTCCGACAAATTCATCCAAAAGTCCAATGTCAGCAGAGCGATCATGTAACGATTTATCTGTCAGTCGTCTAGTACCTAGAAAAAACCATTCCTGACACTACATAAAACTTATAGGTACGACCAAGAAAAAGCCGAGGGTGGTCCTCTCCGTGGCCTCTGCTTTTGAATTTCAAATATCTACAGTTGATCTACATATGAAAGAAATTCAACGTTTAAGCGGCGACCGTAAGCTTTGTTATTGTGAACAGCAAAAATAACAGGAGATATCAGTTACATAATGTATCTCCACATTTGAAAAGAATGAGTTTGCGTCATACAAACGTCAAATTCGACCATCAAAATCTCTTAATATAAAAGGCAACCTTTACTGACTGACTGATCTATCAAGACACAGATCAAAACACTGAACGTATTGCGCTGAAATTTGTCTCGCATAAGTTGTTATTATTATGGCATGAGATAAGAAAGTATTTTCTTAAATTCACCCCTTAAGTTGACGAAATGTGGTCCAAAATTTGTATGAAGAAACATACAAATTTTGGACCACATTAGATATTTACACATAGATATTTAGCAGAAGCTAAGCAATTTCGTTCTAAAATATAAACACTCATGACCGACAGACCTTTTATCGTCCAGGATATGTGCACTAAATAAATAAAATAGCGCTTTCCTGCGTAGAATAAACCTGTATTTTTTGTTACATTAGTTCACATACGATATGTTGAAGGACTTCGTCTGAATTATAGCGCCTCACATCACATCTTGTAACGCCTTACGCCACAAACAACACTAACTAACATTAGTTCCAATAGTAATTGGCTCCAATATTTGACGCCTGTTGCGTACCTTGAAATTGATCAATATCTCTATCTCTGTCTACAGTTCGAATATAAAGAAGGATAGGTAGAAGAAATACAAGATATTAAAACGCGTCATATCCTCTGTGTTGCAAATGTTTTAGTAATAAATTAATGTCAATTAGTTTTATTAGTTACTAGTTTTTCGCCAGGGCCATAACTCCTCTTTCTCTGGTTTTATATGACTTGGGTTCCCAGAGTTTATTAAGCATTTATTTATTGCCTACAGCAATCTGTATAAGATCGTATCACGTTTCAAAATTATTTCAATACAAATATTAAAATGCGGGCTTTTATTAATTTCAAACTATGTACTTCCCATGGCTTAAGAAACATACTCAATTTCCTAGTATCTATATGGTTTTCTTTATTTTGCTACAAATGTGATTGTGTCCATTTTCATAAACAATGACGTAAACCTTATAATTTATTACTCTGTGTGGCATTGCGGCCACGCTCAGTGATTATTTGCATTAGGGTTGGGAGTGCAGAAACACGCAAGTCATTAAATTGCACAACCCTGTAATTGAGGACGCGTGCTTGACAACTTATAAATTGGATCAAAGTAGTGTACTGACATCATTATCATTATCATCATCATCATCATCATGGGGGGTTTGGTTTCCGCACTTAGTCCTCGATGATGGACCATTGTACGGGAGCCATGGCGGCCGTCACTCCATTGTTGTGTACTGTCAGTAGTACCTATAATTAGTATTCTGTATAAATCGGTGGAAAAGTGATGGTGGTTCACTTTCTAACATTTCTGCTGTCACAATGTAAATGCAACATAAATTAAGAAAATTCCCATAGGTAGAAGAATACAATTTAATCGCATATGGCAATCAAAGTTCGTTATTTAACCACTTCATGGAAACACATGCACTTCCTGGATACCAACTCATGCAAACTAGAATCAATCAATAAAAAATATTCACAGCAATAAAATACTTTCAAAAATCACCAACAAGGAAAATTCAGTATTGAATATGTAGTCAACGATTTTATATTGAGACCTTACAGAAGCAAATAACATGCGCCTACGCACTTCCATGGAATTATGCACGTGTGTGGCAAAAGATATGACAATCGTACCACCTGGCTGCGTATTTACACACTTTTTGGTGCCTCTAGACCCACGTGTTATTTTTATTCTTTCTTTATATGCTGCAGAACCTAAATCTAGGTCATTTAAAATTTACTTGCAGCAACTTTTTAAATTCTTTTTAATATTTAAGTGTAAAAATCCCGATACTTTACTTGTGTTTGTACCCGGAAAATGTAAGACTTTTCCCAACGAAAGATCTCAACGCATGCGGAGGGTTAAAAATAATCTTTAATAATTTAAAGTTTCTTACAGAAATTCCATTGTACACGAGCTACTAATTCGTGTAATAAATACTTTAGTATGTAACAGGAATATCATCTAGAAAATTATTTCTATATAAAATGCAATGGGTGCCATTTTGAGCTTTCATCTTATAATCATCAGTCTAGCCTTTTCCATGTTTATCATAATTATTTATAAAATATTGATAATATTTAAGTTCTTAATTTATCTTATAAACCATTTATACAAAACGTGCCCGTCTTAACATTTTCTAGACAACATAAAATTTAGACACATTCATAATATATAGCTGTTAAAGCTCTAAAAATTTGCTATAAAGGAACGTTATATGTAAAACTATATAATTAACACCATGAATTAATGAAGTCCGATTTGATGTTTCAACTCAACTCGATTTAATCGAGTTCTAAATGATATGCAAGCCGAGTTTCTTGACCCACCAGTAAGTATCAAATATCGGAATAGGTAAAAAAGTAATAGAACCGGAATTAATGAGTCAGATACAGACCTGAACTAGGAAAAACATCTAATTGATAGAACAATGTGTGAAGGTGGAAATATTTCTACGAATTTAAGATTCAAATTTGATATAGGTACCTACCTACCTTGTGCCAAGTCATGTCTTACGTTTATGTTTTAAGGAGTCATTTGATGATTTTTACCACATAAAAAAAATGACTTACGTTTTAAAAACCTAAATTTTGAAGAAATGGCCGTGGTGGAGTATAAACCGGCCTAGTGCGTGTCGCATTCACACATAATGGATGCCGAACAACTGTAAAATATTTTACACTATGAATATAGAATGCTTTTGCCCTGGAGTGAGACAGTAAAAGAATGGTCTTATCATTATTGTCATATAATATCAAAAATATCCATTAAAATGATTGGCTAAGTTAAAATATTAGTACACCAACCTGCTTGAAAATAATTAATACCAAAAGCTGTTGATTATTGTTTCCTCGTAACTATCATCACCACAGAATCATGTCTGACAAGAAATAATCATGAGAAATATTTCTTGCAATAAATATCTTGCTTTGATTACGATATTTTTCCCTATCTTAAGTGTATGCACATTAAGATAGCCAAGTAAACAAGAAAACGGATTACGTAATCAAAGATTAAACATTTGCAGAACAGAACCTCTTGCATGAATCCTCTGGTTCGGCAAATCACTACATTTTCTTAGTACAGTGCAAAACCCCGATTTCTCGTGTCTGACTAATATGAAGAGATTTTTTGTTTGTGTGTTATTTTTTATCGGACATATTTCTAAAACTACCTCTCCGATTGGAAAAAGTCTTGTTGTATATTGTAGGCAGATTTATTAGGAATAGTATAGACTATATAATATGACTCTACGACCCACGGTGGCGGAGCAGTACCCAAAGACGTAGTCACAGTAAGTAGCTAGTGAAAAATAAATGTGACAAATTGTTAAGCACTCGTAATGTGATTGATTGACTCAAATTTCAAATCACGGCAGCGTACGCGCTCTCGTATACAGATTAACTCATTACGTTATCACGTTATTCGGTTATACAAATAATAAACATCTGGTTCAACAATACTACTATAGATTTTCAACACTTGAGTCAAATAAGTTATTTAGTATACTGTCAATTATTTTATTATTCACAAAAGGGCCAAGGATATCTACATATGTGTGGTGGTCGGTCTCGATCTTCAGAACAATGTATGATTATTATTGATTACCTACATAAAACCACGTAATAGTGAATTATTGTAAAGGATTCTCGTTCACCATGTCAGGACCTTGTATATTATGCAAACATCTTTTGTTCTGTGCGCTTCTGGTGTAGCAGGATTAAAGATTTTATTATCATCGCGTATTTTGAACAGATCCGCGCTTTATTCTGTGGGCACTTTAAGTGCTTACGAGATAAACTCATTCATAAAAACTTGTCTTCAATAAAGTCTCGGTAAACCTTTAGAGACCTACCTGTCATTGCCATTTTCTCTTCATCAAAGCGAGACAGCAATAGTGCCTTAGTTAATTTATCAACAATAAGCTTTAAAACAAGATATTGTCAAAATAATCTTTAATTAGTATTAACTGTATACGCAAACAATATCCAGTGTAAAAGTTATTTCACTTTCGTGGAAATTCAGGTTCGGTTTTCGAACATAATTCGATCTACTCATCGTCGGTAATATCGAAACGCACCATTTCCAATGCCTCATTCCTTCATAAACATAAAAGGAAACTGCACTCGGGCGCGGCATGGTACACCATACAATAATGGATTGTAGTGAAAGGTCGTGTTACAAGAACGAGATGGTGGCTGTACAAAACTGGTTCCAATGCTTCAGAATGCAAGTAACTGGATAAAAACATTGCCTTAAGACAAACCAGTCGAGGCGAGCGCAGCGTTCTGCGTTCCTCTCCAACTTGGTCGGATTGTGTATCGCTATAAAACTAACCGTTTTCAGACATGCAGCTTCTATTTCACCACGTTAAGTTTGGTAAATATGATTATGTACAGTTAACCGCATCGAATATGTGGAACAGTCATTTCCATACTAAGTTTTGTTCGTTAGGAAACTGGGTAAACTGGGCTACACAAGCCTTATCAGATTATCGGTAAACAAAAGACAACTAGCTAGATACAGTCGTGATCAAAATCTGTTGGAATTCCGGAAACTGATAATAGTGTGTCCAAGTGCAATTAGTACAAAGACCAAGCAAAATAAAGTAACCATGTCAACAATTCATTACATAATCGCCTTCACATAATTCCATTTACCTACTTACTGTAAAAATGTTTACTGGTTTTATGCGGCAATCACATCTGCATACATAGTTAAAATTAACTCAGTAGATCATTATCAGCGATTACTGCGACACTATTGTCCTGTTGCCATGGGCATACATGAGTTCATTTTATAATAAAACGTTTATCCATGTCTCGTGCAATTAAATTAAATGACGCTTGTTCTTATTTTGCTAAAGACAGAGATTGTTCACAAATTGTTTTTTATGTATGTTTTTCTGTCTTACCTATTTGTTTGTCGATTTATTTGTCATTTATTTCTTGCAATAATGCCTGTTTCGACTAACGGTAGGCGATACCAATAATTAACACATATTTTTAATTTTCTTCAAATATTTTAGACATTTTTGGATGATATTTTTTTCGTCACTATAGAATCGTGAATTAAACACCAGCTGAGTCTGTTAACGTCAGTTAGTTTCCTGACTATATAATATATCCTGTATATAGAATTTTAACAGACCCAACAAATAGGAGAATTATTTCTTTATTTCATAACCAAATCTCTACAAAGACTCAACCACAACCGGTGAAACACACTTTCATTTGACAGTTTCAACAGTCCAGTTCGGCCCACACAATTGTTTGCTCTTCACATTAAATAATGACAATTTTATATCTCGGAATCTGTGAGCACATTTCAATAGTATCGCGTATGTCATCAACAGGTTCAACTAGGTCGACCGGACACTACGCGACGCTCACGTTAAAACATCAAAATGCTAATGTTAAAAACAATATTTAACATTCCATCGCATTTTTCGAATTATAGAGCTGTTAATGACATCGAATACATAGCGTAATGAGGAGCGAAAAGCGGTTTGCTGTTTTGTAATCACGTTTCGAGGTAGCAACTTTAAACCACCAAATATGAAAGTCATAAATCATGCGCACTCGTCGAACAGTTGGCTACATCTCAAATCAGACACAATCGTGGGTGGCAACCCATCCGAATTGTATAGGTGTGCAACAGCGAGCAACACGAAGCGATTCATAATTTTGTCGTTTTAACGAATGGCATTTTAGAAAGTATAAATTGAATTTAAGGTTTGACTGTATTCTGAGTAAACGAATTGATTCCATAGTTATGTTGACCAGCGATAAGAGGGGTTCCTATTAAACCTTTGAAACAGCAATATGGCTAAAAACTCTAATGAATATTCTGCCTGAGTCCGTATGTATATTTTATCGTCTAATTGTAATTGAAACTATGGAGAAAGTTATTTCTGTGCCTACCTCGTTAGAACTAGTAGGTAGCGAAGCAGTACGCTTGCCTTGAGTATGTAGGTAACTTGTGTTAGCACTTCATACCACACTCACTTCGCTGGCACTCGATAAATAAGTTGACAGAGTCCGCAATAAATACGTCGACACATTGATTTCAATCTCACTAGGTACTATTATAAATGCGAAAGTTTGGATGAATGTTTGTTACTTATTCACGTCAAAAGAGCTGAACGGATTTGGATGAAATTCGGCACAGCGATAGATTAAAGTCTGAAAATCTCGTAAGCTACTTTTCAACCCGGAAAAATGTACGGTTCCCATGGGATAATTTGTTGACTTTGACGTGTTTGAAGTACTTTAATTAAATTAAATTGAATGAAATAATTTAATTAAAAACTTAGTCATTAAATATTCATATTAATGAAATTATAAGAATAATCGATTCATTCACCACAATTTATCATTTATTATTAGTCAATATAATTTCCGTAAGGCCTTATATGGAGATACAAACATAATGTAATTCTACCGTATAGATTTTTAATATTACAATAATTTTGTACTTAACTTATGTACTACATATGTGAGCTTGATGTTATGTAACAATAATAATATAAGCAGTAAACATGACGGAGATAATTGGCTACCGGAATATATACAATTATGTAAGACATAATTCAACATAACATTCCTATAGACATAGTAAACAAGTAATTGGAATATTGGAAATTATAATATGTACGTATATGCCTCGTTGGTCAAGTGCTCGCAAGCGCGACTGCTGTGCATGAGATCTTGGGTACGATTCCCAGGTCGGGCAGTGTTATTGGGTTTTTCCATCAGCAATTTCTCAGTAGCGCCCTCGGAGTCTGGATTTGTGCCCGGTTGATGGCAATAGCCTCGCCCCCTATTACATTGGACTAAAAACAAAACTGGCGAAATGTGGGTGTACTAATTAATGGGTACCTACACCTCTGCCTAACCCTTCGCGGATTTCAAGCGTGATGTTATGTTATGTTATAATATGTACGAGTATTTACAATATATGTAAATTCGTAACGCCTACATTATAATATTTCCCTGAATTATTTCCTTAAAAAAATCTCAAAACTTCCACTGACTCATTCTTGAAATTTGAAACTACTTATGTATGATAGGGTAAAAATTACAAAAAAAAAAAAAACAAAGTGACAAAATCGTTTCCGAGATCTATCAATTCTGTGCTAATCAAAAAAAGTTGAAAATCATGTTCGGCCATTTTTATTATTTGGAGAATTCGGTGAACAAAACAATATGTCTTGCGGCTAACATTGCATGTGGGCGCAGTCATTTAAGAATACTCATAAATCAAAGTACGTCTCCCTAACTAACGTTCTATCTCTTCTAACCAATCAAAAACATATAAAGCATTGAATATTATGATGCCAAATCTCATCAAAATTTGACCATCGCGGGGCACTTTTTAACTGTTGAACAGGTAATAAAATACAGTCAAGTTAAAAGTATTCAAAACCTCCCGTCTCTCACAAACAGCATTCCGCTCCGAAACGTTCAAATGCCAAAAATATATCGTATGACAGTAACATTATACTCTTGTATACACGCTAGGTAAAAAAAGTGACTATTATACAGACGAGCAGGTAAAATTTACCTTGCCTCTTGAATACCTTCATATTTCTATACAGTTCTATGACAATAACTATTCTTTGTTGACAAGCTAGAAGCTCCACAGAACCCGCAGGCAATTTTGAACTTAAGACAGCAGGTAATGAAGTCTAAAACCAAACAATTGTCTAACTCGCCTCGCAGGTTTTGTGGTTTTAGGTAAAGTTATGCAAGCAATACATGGACATTTGATCCTTGGGAAATCAAGTGCCTTAACCCGAGTTGCAAATGTGTTTCCTAACGTTATAGTTAATTTTATCCTGCGGTTATACAAAGTAGCTGAAGCTAGAACTAAGTTTGATTATATACCAAAGTAGTAGGTACTTGAAAATGTTAATATAATTATTTGATAATCAAATCTCACATTAACATTAACCCTTGCACAACAAACAGCCAAGTAGGTATTGTGTTTAGTGTAAGAATAAGCTGTTCAACGGTAAACATGGTGAACGACACAAATTTTACTCTATAGTCGAATTCAGTTTACATACGCGGCTTAGTTCCTAACGCTGGTTCCGTTCGCTCAGGCGAAACGGCATTGTAAACTATTTTCATCGATTAATCACAAATAGCGGTTTAACTTGTAGCGTAGTAGAAGAAACTTGCTTTAGAGTCCGCCCACGCGGCAACGCCTCTTCGTTAGACGAGCTCAGTTCCTAACTTGTCGAACGTCGACCCAATACAAATACATTGTTTTTATTATTATTACATGAATAGACAAACGCCCTATTACGCCACACTTGTGTTTTGATTGCTCGTTTGTTTAATACATTATTTTCTTTTTTTACAGTATGCATTGGAACAAATGGACGGATGTCGGTGCCATCGAATCGTGACACGCATTACAGGAATCTTCGCGATCGATTCACAAATTGCACCTACGTCGACGGCAACCTCGAGCTGACATGGCTGCAGAACGAAACAATGGATCTATCTTTCCTCAAGTACATAAGAGAAGTGACCGGTTATGTGCTAATATCACATGTGAATGTACGACACATTGTATTGCCACAACTGCAAATTATTCGCGGACGGACTTTATTTAAGCTAAACGTGCGAGAAGAAGAGTTTGCACTTATGGTCACGATGTCATCTGCGTTTACCCTCGAGCTACCAGCGTTGCGCGACGTCCTCCGGGGCAGTGTCGGTATTTACAACAACTACAACCTCTGCCACGTAAAGACCATCAACTGGGACGAGATCATTACTGGAGTCAACGCTACATATGTCTATGTGTATGACTTTGCTGCAGCTGAGCGAGACTGTCCACGCTGTGATAGTAGTTGTGAAGCAGGTTGTTGGGGTGAGGGGCCCGAGAATTGTCAGAAATTTTCCAAAACGATTTGTAGCCCTCAGTGTGCACAAGGGCGTTGCTTTGGGCGAAACCCTCGAGACTGCTGCAATGCATTCTGCGCTGGTGGCTGCAATGGGCCCCTGCCCAGTCAATGTCTCGCCTGCAGGAACTTCTACGACGAAGGCACATGCTCTCAAGAATGCCCGCCGATGCAAATCTACAACCCCACCACTTATTCTTGGGAGCCAAATCCGAATGGGAAATACGCTTATGGTGCGACATGTGTTCGCAACTGCCCTGAGCATCTGTTGAAGGATAATGGAGCATGCGTAAGAAGCTGTCCCCCAAACAAAACTGCCGTCAACGGCGAGTGTATACCATGTAATGTTACATGCCCGAAGACGTGTCATGCAGAAAAACCCATTCATTCGGGAAACATTGATAGTTTCAAAGATTGCACCATCATTGACGGATCGATTGAGATTTTGGAAATGACATTCACTGGATTTCAGCACGTTAACCCAGATTATTCGTTCGGTGAGCGCTATGCCAAGATGGAGCCACACAAACTGGAGGTGTTCAGCACGGTGCGCGAGGTGACCGGCTATCTGAACGTGCAGGCTCACCACCCGAACTTCACCAGTCTCTCTTACTTCCGCAACCTGGAAGTGATAGGAGGACGTCAAGTCGTCGAGAACTTGTTCGCTTCTCTATACATTGTCAAGACATCTCTGAAGTCTCTGGGATTGAAATCTTTGAAGCGAGTCAACTCCGGTGCTATTGCCATCATGGAAAATAAGTTTTTATGTTTCGCCGACAAGATTGCTTGGAATAAACTCGTGAAATCGAAAGATCACAAGCAAATCATACAAAATAATGGAGATCCCAAAACATGTGGTACGTAGCTTTGCGATTCAGCTTTTTGTCTTGAGGATCCTCATTTAAAAGTTAGGTTTATTTATTTTTTATTGTGCCTATGCGATTCAGTTTTTTTTTTTTTTAGTAAGCGAAATTTTATTTCTTTTTTTGTCCACAAACACTCAGACTAACCCATTAACAGCAACTGCCTCAGATAGCTACGCGATAATAATCACCCTAAGATGCCACCAAGCATCATCTTATTATGGGTGAAACTTTCTATGTTTGTACCGCTTTGTTCCTAACTAATGCATTTTCAACAGAAAGAGCAGATTTGGTGTGTGATCCTCAATGCTCTGCGGATGGCTGTTGGGGCCCAGGACCGGATCAATGTCTTTCCTGTAAAAATTACCAATTTGATGAAATGTGCCTCCAGAATTGCAGTGTATTGCCTGGGTGGGTATCAACGAAATAAAACAATAATATGTCAAATGCCTTAATTAGCTCCGTGTAATTTTGTTAATTACTGCACAGCGAGTTTTATGCAATTTTTTAAGATTTCGAAATATGATTTTTGTTATTGCCGACCATTTTGATTATTATCGACATTACTTCTAAGCTCTTTAAATATTTTTTATTGCATTGTAACATAATTATGGGACCATAAGTAAGTGGAACTATAGACAATAAACCTGCTGATTTTATTTAAGCAAACATTATACAATCATTTCCCATTGGCTTGATCGATTCTGTCAAAGAAATGCATCTATCACGTTTCACGGCAGCTTTTGTCTATTTTGGCAGCCTTATTAACATAACAAAGGCGAAATATGTGTGGGCAGCACAGACAGTTTCTATGTCCGAGCAACCGTCTCATTGACTCTTAAATATACCGACGGCTTCTAAATTCAAGAAGCAAACGACAATGTTTTATAAAACTCTATTAAAGTAAAATTTTCCGCTCATTTCAGGTTATACAAAGACGCCCCAAAGAGCTGCAAGGAATGTCATCCAGAATGCAAGGACGGATGCGATGGACCTACCCGCGCCAACTGCACAAGTTGTCGACACGTGCAAGATGGCCCATACTGCGTCAGCACATGTCCTGATTCGAGATACACATCAGATAACGCGACTTGCCAGCCATGTCATAAGAACTGCTTCAACGGGTGTACGGGACCAAATAACACGGTTGGTGATGGCGCCTGCAATTCTTGCAAGAAAGCTATTATTAGCATAGAAGCAACTGTTGAGAGCTGTTTGAGCGAGAATGAACCATGCCCTGATGGGTATTATAACGAATGGGTCGGCAACGTCAAGCCACTCGAAGGAAAAGTAAAAGTCGTTTGCCGTAAATGTCATCCGCGTTGCAAAAAATGTGTTGGATTTGGAATACATACACAAGTTTGCCTAGTGTGTAACGGGTACAAAAGAGGAGACCAATGCGAGGAAGAATGTCCGAGCGATGACTATGCCGATGAAATTAATATGACTTGCACGCCTTGTCATCCTGAATGCAAAGGTTGTATGGGATCATCTTCAACTGACTGCGTAAAATGCAAGAACTTAAAAATCTTTTTAACAAGCGATGACGCCGAGAACCAGTCAGCCAAAACACTATTTAACTGCACTGATACATGTCCTGCTCATATGCCCCATAAAATTTATTTTGATGAGCAGTTACAAAATCGCATCGACGAACCTTACTGTTCCACACACACTAATGGTAACCCTAACATGGTAGCCGCAAAAATACCTACGGTGCTAGTTATCGTGCTCGTACTGGCTTTCCTATTGTTAATTATTCTAGGTATCATAGGTTACACGTGCCGTCAAAAAGCAAAGGCAAACAAAGAAGCTGTTAAAATGACAATGGTTCTGACTGGCTGTGAAGATAATGAGCCTCTACGTCCAACCAACGTCAAGCCGAACTTAGCCAAATTAAGAATTGTAAAGGAGGTAGAGTTACGGAGAGGAGGAATGCTGGGTTTTGGCGCATTCGGTAAAGTGTACAAAGGCGTATGGGTACCAGAAGGCGAAAATGTTAAGATACCAGTCGCTATCAAAGTTTTGAAGGACGGAACGGGTGCTAACACTAGTAAGGAGTTTTTAGAAGAAGCATACATAATGGCCAGTGTTGAACACCCCAATTTGCTTCAATTATTAGCTGTCTGCATGACCAACCAAATGATGCTAATAACACAGCTGATGCCCCTAGGATGTCTACTCGATTACGTCAGAACACACAAGGAAAAAATCGGCTCAAAGGCCTTTTTGAATTGGTGCACACAAATAGCTCGTGGCATGTCTTACCTAGAAGAAAAGCGGTTGGTGCACCGAGACTTGGCTGCTCGAAATGTGCTCGTGCAAACGCCAAATTGTGTTAAAATTACTGATTTCGGGTTAGCTAAGTTGTTAGAAGTTAACACTGACGAATACAAAGCCGCTGGCGGAAAGATGCCAATAAAATGGCTGGCTCTGGAGTGCATTCAGCACAGAATTTTCACTCACAAGAGCGATGTCTGGGCTTTCGGTGTTACGGTCTGGGAACTATTAAGCTATGGTGCACGACCTTACGAATCGATTTCTGCTCGAAATGTCCCTGACCTCATCGAAAACGGACTCAAGCTCCCACAGCCTAGTATTTGCACATTGGATATTTATTGCATAATGGTGTCATGCTGGATGTTGGACGCCGATAGTCGACCTACTTTCAAGCAGCTAGCTGATACCTTTGCGGAAATGGCAAGAGACCCAGGCAGGTACCTGGTCATTCCAGGTGATAAGTTTATGCGGCTGCCGTCCTACTCCACGCAGGTAATAAAAAAGTTCTTGCTTACATCCCTCTATCATCTGATTGATCTATCATTATAGACGTACATACATTACATTCACTACCGAACGACTACAAAATTGTAATATGGTCTCAACGGTAGTTATTCTATTTGATTTCAGTATACTGGTATTATTTTATAGTATATATAGGTATAACCCCTATGTAACCCTAACCAATAGTGGTTTTATCAAGTAGTTCGATGGTGTCCGCTTTTTAAGACATTTTATTTCACTTACTTGGCAAAAACGCTGGTCTTCTAAACCCAATGGTAATAAGAAAACAAATAGGCGTACTAATAAATAAAATTGATTGAAAAATGGTTATTGGCCCTACTTTTAATTATATTAAAGTCATATCTGGCACGGGAGTTTATAAAGTAATATTATGACCAGCTATAACTAACTAACTGTAACTAACGTAACTGTTTTTTTCTTCAGGAAACACTGGCGCGATATTAAAATCATTATTTTTCTTAAATTATAGATTTTTTAAATAAATACTTGTACTAAGAACTAAAAAATCCTTATTTACATTCCAGGATGAAAAGGAAATGATTCGGAACCTGTCATCGGCAATGGAAGGCCCGGAGTCCCTAGTTGAAGCGGACGAATATTTGCAGCCCAAGTTCAAATCTGGGCCGAGCGCTAACACCACAATCTCTGTCATTGAAATCCACCAGAACTCAATGAAACAACCTACGTCTTCGTGGGCATCCGGCGCTCCCAACAACGAGTGTGGAGCTCCAGACGGTGCAAGTAAGCCTGAGACCTGGGACCACGAGCTCCTTAGATACAATCAAGCAAACCCTTGCGGCGACGGTACCGAGTTACGGCATTATTACAACAACGGCGTCTGCGCATCCGATAGCTCAAGCTCAAGATACTGCAGCGATCCGATGAAAGTCCGGCCTGAAGTCTGTGAAACTAATTTCGAGAACATGTCGAAAATCAAAGAAGCACAGGTCGGAAACTTGAAATTGAACTTGCCGCTGGACGAGGATGACTACCTGATGCCTTCGCCGCAGCATACACAAAATGCTTCGACTTACATGGACTTGATAGGTGAAGGTAGCGAGAATCAGGAGGGTATAAAGGATTTACGATTCAGTGGTTTCGTGGGAAAACGTTGTGTAGACAATCCCGAATATTTGATGTCGGAGGAGAACGTGCTGCCGCAGACGTTGGGCATTCCGACGGAGCCGGTCCCGATGGAGTCGCTGTGCATGAGCGAGGGCAGCGGCAGCGAGTCGACGCCGCGTCCGAGCACCAGCAAGTACCTGCCGCAGCGCTCCGTGGAGGAGGAATCTATGTCCGACCACGAGTACTATAACGACCTGCAGCGCGAGCTGCAGCCGCTCCGCCGGAACGAGACCACTGTGTAAACACAGTACACAGACACCAACCCAACCCACTGATCTCCCCTTATAATTGACTAATTTTACTTAATAGTGCCGCGCGCACGACCCGTGCCATTGATTCGATGGCTAGTGTTAGATCGTTGATACAATTTCTGATATGAATTTTATTGTAGTTATAAAAATACAGTTTGTTAAATTTTTACTTAAAAATGTAAAGGTACTGTTATTTTTAATTTGTATAATATTATATGACGTGCACCTCAGATGCACTTAACAAAAGTATAAGTTATTTATTAATGTAGATTACGGACGGCTATGTTTTAGGTTTTCGAGCGCTTATGTTAAAAGTGCGTTTATTTTTACGTTATACCTGTGATAATTAGTTATATTTTTTTATAATTTGCAACCAGTGAAGGGTAGGTGTAGAGTAAGATTCGCATGGATTGTGGACTTTGCGAATCAATATTTGCCATTGATGTCTAGTAGTTACTTTACTCTTTCGGTTCACTCATTCTTTGTATAGTTTCGTATCGTGAAAGTGATTTTCCTACCAGCATTTATAATTCCCGTAAACATTCTCTACGATAGGCAGCAAACATTTAAAGACATTTAAATAAGAAAGTAGTTGAATGTTCATATTCATATTCATATGCATACCTACATAGGTATTTAGTAGGTAATTTAAAATACGTATAATCAATTTAAAGACATAAAAAAGGTAATTTACTTAATTAAGGCAACTAGAAAAAAATGTATGTCTTATAGGTACAAAGCTCATTTAGTTATTTTATGTGATCTTGCCATTTTAATCAGCGGAGTCAACCAACTTTCCACATTCCTCGTTGTGACAGCGTGTAGTGACGAATGGCCGTATCTTGCACTACTTCCCGCTCTACGTATACCTGCAGCTGCTTATAATGTACATAAAATATAAAATGTTCATAATTTTAAAACAAATGTTTAAATAAAAGACAGGGGAACCTCCCCATTAGCACAAATTAAGCTCAACTTTCAACTAAAATGCAAATTCTTATTACTTTAGATTTATTGTTTTATATAAGACCAAACTCCTTCGTTTGCCATGTAACATGTAAATAGTACGCTATTGTATATAATATATTTTACGATATAATTTCCAATTTACGTTTGTATGTGTGTAGTTGCATGCGACTACAACATACATAATTATGACCTACCATGTAATTATATTTCGTTCTTTTTATCTTTTATCGAAAGTTCTAAATTATTTTGTGCCATTAAAATGAAATAGATATAAAACATAACTATACTTAGACGGTGTTAAATGATGTTTATTTATGTTGCGCTCTCAAGAATTGTATTTCATAAAAGAACCTATGTTCGATCGCTTCGTATTGCTATTGTGATCGTAATCAGTAGATGTAGTCTATTACTTGATCAAACACATATTATTGGAAACATAAATCATAAATTGTAATTCGTACATGGCTAACATATTGTTCAATGAATGTAGGTATCGCATAACTGCGATACAACTGTAGGTCCTTGTACCTTGATAAATGAAATTAAAAATAAAATTGTTGTTTATTTTATCCCCTGTCCCCAAAGACCACAGACCTTAGTACTAAGTTTTTTTGTTTGTTTAACCTTTTGACCACCACGTACAAAAAGCAAAAACGTGCCGGCGCGCTAAATTACGAATTCGTAACTTTTAAATTGGTATTAATTTTTGCCATTTTATATATTATAGACATAAGTTGACTGCCTCGTTGGTCTAGTGGTCGTAAAGCGCATAGATTAATATGGTAAAGCGCGACTGCTGAGCACGAGGTCTTGGGTTCGATTCCCAGGTCGGGCAAAGTGTTATTGGGTTTTTCCATCAGGAATTTCTCAGTAGCAGCCTCGGAGTCTGGATTTGTGCCCGGTTGGTGGCAATAGGCTCGCCCCCTATTACATGGGACTTAAACATAACTGGCGAAATGTGCGTGTACTAATGAGTACACCTCTGCCTAACCCTTCGGGGATTATAGGCGTGATGTTATGTATGTATGTAGACATAAGTTCAACTAATATAAATTAAGATGAGTCAAGGAACTTAATTAGCGAAAGAAATAAAAAGCAATGTTGTTTTATGAGCTTTATTTAATATGTCTGTTATGTACTCTTGACCGCATTCATGAAGGTGGCAATCAAAAGGTTAAACGCGCTAATCTCTGGAACTACTATTCGGAATACAGAATTTCTTTTTTATTACGATACCTTGATTCATGACGAATAGTATAGGTCATAACATCACACTTCGACACACGAGAGCTGAACTGCAGCCGAAGGCGTAACCACTCGTAGAAGCAGGTGATACTGCGGGCTACAGCTAGTCTTAACAAGAGTTAATGAAGCAATAGAGTGTATATGTATACTATGCGCGCGTACACATACAAGAGGGCCGACAGCGGTGGCTTGGAAGGGCATGACGGCGTGAGAGTGTCATGCCGTTTGCCGTAACGGCAAACTGGTCGTTTCTACTGACAAAGTGCGCTCATAGATTTTTCACATTTATCAAAAGTAGATATTCGTGACTTGAGCGTATAGCGAGACCGTAAGCTATCATTAACTAGCCATAAACGTGCATCACGTCTGTAATCCCCGAAGGGTTAGGTAGAGGTGTACCCGTTAATACTCCTACATTTCACCGTCCCATGTCATAGGGGGCAAGCCTATTTACAGTGTAGTTACGTATTGTTTCCGAAATTAACATATCTGTTCCGCTTCGTACTATTGTAATAATAATATATATATAAGTACGTGTGAATGCGTCGTGCGTTTGTGGAAAACAACACTTCGACATCAGTAACAGTATTTTATTGTTGTGTTAATCATTTACAATAGGACGGATAGATAAATCTAAGATAATTGTGAAAAGCAGAGGAAGCGAAGAAGATATTTCATAGAAGAAACGTCGTCCGCAAGCCGCTGTCTCATTTGACATCCTTCAAACAGTGGCGCGCGCAGCATCTAGCGACACGCCGTCACATACGTTAGAAAAGGGCAACTGCACCAACTATATTTGCAGAATTGAATCTAGTTGCCCCTTCCAAAAAGCTTTATAAGGAGAAAAACGGGCAAGAAACTCCATAGTTATTACTAGACCAAGACGACCAAGTGGTAGCAACATGGTAGTGAGATCAAACCCAAGTTTGCATTTTTGTCACTTTTTGTTTACAATATTCATTTATATTTTTTGCAATGACTGCCTCGTTGGTCTAGTGGTCGCAAGCGCGACTGCTGTGAATGAGGTCTTGGGTTCGATTCCCAAGTCGGGCAAAGTGTTATTGGGTTTTTCCATCAGGAATTTTCAGTAGCAGCCTCGGAGTCTGGATTTGTGCCCGGTTGATGGCAATAGGCTCGCCCCCTATTACATGGGACTAAAAACATAACTGGCGAAATGTGGGTGTACTAATGGGTACACCTCTGCCTAACCCTTCGGAGATTACAGGCGTGATGTTATGTTATTTTTTGCATTCTAAATATTATTTATATTAAATTAAAATAGTTAATTAAAATTAACTATTTAAATACAAAAATCACAACAGAAATGAAAAACAGCAATAATTTTGATTACGATTTTATTCAATATGGTTAAAAGTAAAATCATTACTGACAAAAATAATTACTTGTCATATTATAAAGCTAAAACATATAAAACAAGTTAGAATAAATATAAAATAAACTACTTGAGCTAGAACTTGATAAAAAAGCAGTGTCATCGTTTCAATACTGTCTATAAAATATCTATACTTTTACTACATAGTTAAAATTCATTGAGATCAGCATAAAATTTAACTTATCCTAATGTTCTGTTTTTTGTTTGTTCATAATCTAATCTTCTACATATATAAAAGTGAACGGTCGCTCGCTCACTCACGTTAAAACCGTTCTTTTTTTCATGTTTTAACATCAAATCTTTTAAGTGCCTTGATATTACAAATTGCAAGTGCTGTGCAGTGTGCACTCCTTTATAGGCCTAAAGGTGACCGGTTGAACGTAATTAAATAATCCAATACTGACTATATTGTAAGTGTATTATTGAATAAGTCGTTGGAGAATCTTAAATAATTATTTGCATAGATTTTCTTACATGTATAAGGACATGTAGGAACCACACTGAAAAATAGATTGATGATAGTCTTACAGTCCCTCACAATTGATAGTACTTATTTCCTTTGATATTCTGCTAAATAATTAGGATTTAAAAACTTAAAATGTTAATCGACTTTTGTTGTTTTATTTTGGGAAGTCGGAAAATGTATACTCTATAAGAATGCGCGCGCAAGTACGCGCAGCAAATAGTACAAAGAAGCGTCGCAGTTGGAAAACACACGGGTTGATGTATGTCCGAGCTTAATGTATACACGATAATAAAACTTCAGTGTCTTTTTGTAACGTTCAACTAACAGTTTTTTACTAAAACTATATGAATGTTTACACAATACTTTACTTAAAAACTAAGCTTATCTTTGTCTGTCTGTTTGTTTCTTTCCACAATAGTATATCTATCTACCTACTATCTAGCCTCTGTACAAAATGACGCTTTTTCTAAATGGCGATAAAATATGGCATGTATATGTCACCGGAAAATAACAAGATCCGTAAATTCATCAATTTACTAGGAAGTTTATAAACTTTCGTAAAATTCTAAACGGGAGATAAATTGTAATATTTTACGTCCACATTTTCGTAAATCAGGCCTAAGTTTCCAACTACATAATCCAACCCACAAGCAGCACTTATTAACCTTTTGAACGGCAGAGTTATTTTTTTATCGCCGTACCCCTGACGCCAGGCCACGTTTTTTGTCAAATGACAATGATATAGAATAAGAATTCCAAAACTTGATTACATAGTTTATTTCATAGTATGGTGCGACGTGTATTTTGTCATATTATATTTGTGACGTTGGCGTTCAGGGTAAGATTTCATTTGTCACATATATGTGACAATGGCGTTCGAAAGGTTAAAAATATATTCTTACTAGTTACTGCCCACGACTTCGTCCGCCTGGTTTTTTTACCCGCGTTAAGTTATGTTACGTCTTTGGTTACTACTCCGATGCCATGGGCTGATACTCCGTTGAATCGTGTTGAGAGACTAACAAAGGAACAAAAAACTTTTCAGCTTTATTATATTATTATAGATAACATTTTTGAGTATTCTAATACACTTAATATACCTAGTACCGATGCAGCTGAGTATTGTTAGAAAAATTACTTAAATCGTCTCCTCATGCTTTGACGAGCGGGCCTGTGAACTGTAACTATAATTATACAGACG
Organism: Hoplodrina ambigua; assembly: GCA_949774945.1. NCBI lineage: Eukaryota > Metazoa > Arthropoda > Insecta > Lepidoptera > Noctuidae > Hoplodrina > Hoplodrina ambigua. The sequence continues at coordinate 7,766,237 of OX458963.1, forward strand.
GAGCATGCTTGGCAGAAATAAGGTTCGTATATTCGCTTCCAGCCTCCTGAAATGCACTTGCGCTCTGTGACGACCTGCATTGATCGGGAAAAGTAGGGAATGTCGCAGTGCGGCACGCCGGCAATGCGGCATTCGGGCAGTCTGTTGAGAGACACCTGACAGTACAGACGTAACACACCGCGCCGAGGGCACAAACACTACGTAAATCGAAAATGGATCCAGAATCAGTTGAAGGTTAGTACTACCATTTTTATTATTATTACTATAACAGAGTTGAATTTCTGCATTTATTTTTTATTTTTTTGGTCTATATATGGGTATTTTGGATAGCGTCAGGGAACATCCTTTGTCGTTTTTTTTTATCATCATAATATATAAGGATGGAAAGAGTAATATTATCTTCTGTTGTGTGTAGTGTGATTCGTGTGGTGTACATCTTCGAACCTTTGTTACAAAGACAAGGCGAGGTTCGTATTAAGATACAATCTTCCCTAAACCGACTTGCTAACCTCATTATAACAGCATTACGTAATTCTGCTGACCAATAAACGATTGAAATTACATGAATTGAAAATGTTTGGGCGAAACGAGAGGGGACGCGTCGCGTGAGGGCGGGGGGGACGCGTCGCGAGAGGGGGGAGGGAGCGTATTGATTGATTACACCTGCCGCACTGAGGCTGCGTGGATTTGAAGTATCAAAGTACGCAGTTCTATCTCGTTTTCCTGTAATTTCGTAAGAGTACTGTGACAAAAAACCCGATCTATTAATATCTTACTCCTCTGACTTTACAATAGCAATTAATCTACACCATAGGTACAATTGAACAGCTTCAAATATTAATTTATATATTTTGTTCATTTACAGAATCTGAAGAACCAGATGGGTGTACACATCTTTGACACCAGCTGGACATGGACATGGACCCTACTACAACTATGTGCCTGCAGCCCACCAAGTCGGGAAGCCTTCTTGAAGCTGCATGGCACATACGCCACACTTTTGGAATACGCTGATGATAGCATACGTCATGGTCTATAATAACTTTCATTCTTCAAGCTGTGCTAACAGCAATATTTTCTGTAGATTGTTTCGGTACACAATGAAATAAATTGTGGAGATCGACTTAGCGCTTGTCTTTCCAATTTCTGTCTCTTATTTCTATTTCTTCTTAAATTAAAGGGTCTTCGACATGTGGTGACTGTTTTATTTTCCATCCTATACCTTTATCCCGGGCTTTTCAAACGAAAAAATTATGTGTTAATGTGACACACACATTAATTTTTTGTTACCCACATGAATTTATTGTTACCAATATGGATTGGTAACAATAAATTCACAAAGTAAAAGGTAAACTACACACTCGCACACACCCTATCACAAGGCAGGCAAAAGACAGACCTACACTACTCAGAGTTAGGAATAACGAGAACTATGAAAAGGAGGCACCAGCCTCCTGCACACATATCAATATTCTGCAGCCGACATCCTCCAGGAAGGCCTAGTCCAGCATTGGTTTACCTGCCTATTTCGTAAGTATAAAGAGACAAGTTATCAAGGGGTAAGTATAAGCTAAACAAAGGTGTTAGACAACTTGTTCATGGGGCCATCGCACTGACTCCAAAGCCATTTAATTTCAGTCCTAGTTCCTTACACCTGACGAAGCTCCAAAAGGTAAACGAAATGAATGAAAATAAGGACCCTAAACTAACCCCCAGTTAGTGAGTTAGAGGCATATTACTTCACTTATTTAGATGTAAGTACTGGTCATTCTCTTGGGGGAAGCGATACAGTAACGAAAATGGTTTGCCCGTATACTACGGTTACAACGTATAGTCTCACTTTGTGCTCATGTAGTGCATCATTAGCCATATCTTGTGTGCTAGTAGTTAATGTTACCAGTGACTTTAATAATAACTTCAATACAAGTTACTATTTTTGTTAGTACTTAATAATTTTACTACCGACAATCTTAAAAACGTCTTTTTAATCTCTCAAGTTAAATTAATTGTAATTCTAGAAATAAAAGATAGAAAATAGCCGACGAGATACAGCTGTTATGAAAAAAAAGGTTGTTAGGTAGTGATAGTTTGGCCGGGTTGTCTCCGCACTTAGCCACTTGATTAGACTCTTCTGCGGTCTCTTAGTGTAGTCCTACTCCAGCCATACCAGGTCATCCCAGAAGCTTAGCAGCCTTCCAGGCTGCTACAGGCTTCCGGGAGCGATGCTGGGGACTGTATGTTATTTTGGTAGGCATATAAGTAGTATGGGTAAATATATCTTTACGAATAAACGGTCTTTCGCTTTTTTTTTTAGATGGTAAAAATTATCAAATGACTCCTTCCGCCCTGGGTGAGGCGGAAGGGACTGTCAAAATTTTACTGACTAAAAAACCGCCCTGTTCCTTCTGTTGCCCTTTACGTTCCGGGGCCACGGTATCCTGTTAAGACGTCCCGCAACAACGGTCTTCCGCTTAAGGTGGAAGCTCCACGGTAGCCCGCCAAATTTAAACTTTCTTACGTTTTTTGCAATTTGCAAGTCAGTATTAGGTTTAATGCTGGTAAAAGTATGATTAGTCGGCGTAAGAAGTATGTATTTTCAGAATTATAACCATATGTCAGCAATAAAACTCCATAGGGCCAGATAACCCGAAAGAATGACTATTTCATGAAATCTTAACATTTTAGGATTATACCGACTTATGGAGTTATTATGTTGGCTTAAATGGTTATAATTCTGAAAATATTTATTTTTTAAGCCCGCGAATTATACTTCAATCAACATTAAACCTAATACTGACTTGCAAATTGCAAAAAATGTAAGAAAATTTGAATTTCGCGGGCTACCGTTGGAGCTTCCACCTTAACAACGCTTTGTCTCACAATATGCTTTATCCTTAAAGCTTTATCACATAACTGATGACGCACTAGATGAGCTTAAGTTCATTTAGTAAGTCATAAGCCTTGTTAGTGGTCGGAAATGGAACTAACACAGAGCGCCATTATGTGCTAGTCATTAACCTTTTGAACGCCAGAGTAGAAACGTATCGCCGTACCCCTGACGCCAGGCCACTTTTTTTTGTCAAATGACAATAATAAAGAATAGGGATTCCAAAACTTGATTACATTGTTTATTTCATAGTATGGTGCGACGTGTATTTTGTCATATATTTGTGACGTTGGCGTTCAGGGTAAGATTTCGTTTGTCACATATAAGTGACAATGGCGTTCAAAAGGTTAATATTACCAGTGCGAATAATGTGGAATGATACATACAAATTTTTATTATAAATAATTGAATTACCTAACAACAATCTAAAAAAAAACTCCTTTTTAACAAAATTAAATTAATGGGAATTATAGAAACACCATATAGAAGAAAAACGAATAGCAACACAGCGACTCTCACACACACACACAAATATGGATATTGCGAATGTGTTCGTGTCATCCTATATAACATCAATACCTACGTTATTGAATAGAGTAGGTGTACCTCTTCCTCCTACCTCAGATTCTCAGGCGGGTAAGGTTGGGCACACATCATGGATTTATGGACACCAACTATTTAGTAGGTACATCTGTATTTAGGAATACTCGGCCGCCGGTTGCAGCGGATATCGAATATTTTCAAAGACTGCAGAAAAAAGCTGTCGAAAGCTGGTTCTACAATGAGATCGGCATAAGGGAATAATAATATACTCGCTGTAGAAAATTGAGGCTATCATCATATCAGCCTATAGCCGTCCACTGCTGATCGTCAAATATTCGGCTTACGCAGACTTAGGCGTGTAGTCTGAAGATATTTAACTTAGAATCCCTACTTAACAAAAAGACAGACAGACAAAAATTATGTTATTTTGGTGTAAGTACCTACTTTTTATCTATATTTATAAAAGGCAAAAGAATGACTGATCCATCAACACACATCTCGAACCACTGAACGGATTGCGCTGTTTAGCACGCAGGTAGTTATAATAACGTAAGCATGCGTTAAGAAAGGATTTTCCAAAATTCACCCCCTAAGGAAATGAGAAGGGAGTCCAAAAAAAGTTCCGATACCTGACATTTACGTGGACGAAGTTGCGGGCTGAGTGGCGTCTCTAGGGGGGGCGTAGGGGGCGGAAAGCCCCGGGTGCCATCAGCCAGAGGGTGACACCCGACAATGAAAAAAAATTGAACATACATGGGGATGGTTTGGATAGCCCAAGAAGAGAGGCGTCCAAAATTTTCTTTTGGATTTCGTCGTATCTGGGCCTCCCTGTTTTTAGTAACTTACGTTATCGCAATATTATATATTAATTATGAAAGACATTTTGTAATAATTAAATAAATTCATACTTTACGTTTATTTTTTTATTCTTGGGGTGACACCACAGTTATCACCCCCGGGTGTCACCCATGCTAACTACGCCAATGTGTGGGTATAACCTAGTCTATGCGTTGAGTAAAATCCTGTTATTTTGACATAAGGTACTATCAAACATTTAAATTTAATTTTATTTGTATAGATTATTTTATTAACAACAAACCAAATTCAAGAATAAGATCTTCCAGGGGCCTAGAATTAATTGTCTAAATAGACAAGGCTTATGGCTAAGGAATATCTACCTCATACTCATTATAAATAATGTGTAACCCCCTTCGTTAGTAATCTTTCCACCAAAAAAACTGCAGCTTCACGCCCGCCCAGTGTGCACTTTGTCTAATTATCATACAACTATAAATCATATTGTCGCCGAAATGCAATATAGCATTATATACGCGTACAGGTGAGAGCTAGGTGAAACCTGCACTTGCGCAAAGACGAGAACGGACATCAATCAATAGATCGCACTTTTGCCCGGGCGGAAGCTGCTGCGGCCTTAGCTAGCCACTGGGAGTTAAGGAGCGGCCGTCAGTGGACGGACCATCAGTAGAGGAGCCATCAAGCAGGTGAGTGGTGCTGGGTGGGCTTAAATCATTTTAATTCGTTGGTAAGACTGTTCTTATCATTTAATTTGCAGAAAATCTGTAAGTTTTATTAATTTTTAATAAATTTGGGGGGAATGTGTTGGTTTCTAATTATAGACAGTGTCCAGTTTCAACGTACTGAATATTGTTCGCCGTAAAGTAAAAAAGACAACATTTAGGTCAGGTCATGCTGCCAAGTACTTATTGCACACGGTTAACTAAAGATGCTAATATTGTGCGTGTTCTGCTTCCAGTCTGCAGCATGTGTAGGCAGCTGGGATCACGTCGCGGTGCCGTAGGCGTCGGCGACGCTCCTGGCAGGGAGCCGAAGATGATGCAACAGCCGGTGGATCCTGTCGTGTGGTGCGTGTGTGAGGTCTGCGGCCTCCGCATCCACCCAATGCACATCAAGAGCTCCTACGGTCCTGTGAAGACAGTCTACATCTAAGATGACCTTATAACGCCAAACGGAATGCGAAACAGTTTTTTATAATTTCATCTACTCTTCTGAACCTTAGCTTGTCCTAAATGAATGAATTATTGTATCAACCTACCTTAGTGATCCCAACTTCGATTAAACCCTTTTAAGTTAATAAAGGTGTTTTATTACCATCCATTCCTACGCAAACCTTAAGTAGTACATGGGTACAAATTCAATGCACCTAAGACCCAGTTCCTATCGAAGCGAAGACGAGAGATGTCTCGTGAAACAAATATGAGACATCTCCTTCACGCTTTGGTAGAAAACGGGCCTAACACACATAATGTACTTAATTACACAAAAAATATGGCGATAAACCGTTGTGACAAACAAATCATTCACTTTTTTTCGATGAGAAACAATCACTCATTCTTTAAATATTTATCATTTATTCTCATCAGATTTAATCACTTATCTTGATTAGGCATGATAACATTCCTAGTCGCGATCAACTTACCTAAGACAGAGACAATCATACTTCTAGGAGTTTTTGGGATATTTTTAATAATATACCTACGTTTGGTGGCGGACTGATGGATGAGGCACTGGAGCAATTCGTGAGAAAGAGCACTAAGACAAGAGACTAATGGCAATCCTTGTCACAACTTGATATTCAATTCTTTTTGTTCTTGAATATAACGTTAAAAATGCTTTTGTTGGTTTAATTGAAATAAATGATTTGACTTTTAATTCGAAAGGTGTGCTTCTCAATGTCTATATTCCGTAGAACTTTATAAAGAAACTAAATATATCTTATAAAGAAACCATAAAATCTCCAAGTCTCCAACCAATAGGTTATTCAGACACGAACGTTCAAGTAATAAAAGTACTTGATGAACGCGAGCTTATGAAATAGGAAACCAAAAATCAAGATCGGTCGAACTTAGCTTAGGGCATGAGTCTGCCTCCAGTCTAGAGAGAGCCGATCGAGTGATAGCTGATCTTCAAAGGATGGCTGTGAGCGAGCCACCTTTGTACAGCTGCGGGCTGTTACCGGCTTGTTAATTTCCTGTCCGTTTTTTATAGGTTAAAATCCATGAATACGAACAAGTTTTACTATTAATATGTAAATCTGTTGTTCCTTCAGTTTTGATGATGTTTTGCATGGTTTTTGCATTTTTGTACGGAACCGTTGTTTTTCATATTTTTGAATTTGTTCCATAATAAAAGACATTTTACATTAATGAGTACTTCTCCATCCTTTGAAAGATGGCCATTGAATAAAAAGTCGACTGTATATATGCTGATTATAATGTTAAGTTTATGGTTAAGGTGAAAAGGTCAATAAAGGAAACACAATGTGAATGCTAGTTACAAATATTTTTATTTGATATTATAGATAGACATAAAGTTAATACAATAAAAAATATTATTCGTTTGTTAAAAGAATATAAGGAAAATCAAAATAACTAAATTTATAAAAAAAAAAATACTACTTAAACAACACAAAAAATATACCGAACATTTCTTTTAAGTACACAATGTTACAAAAATATAAAATAACAACAAGTTATTTAAATAAGCTATAAATTAAAAAATGCAGTCCTTTTGTAAACTATTCATTAAAATGGAATGTCTTAATAATTATAAATTATAACTTAATAACAAAACCATAAGTTAACAAAAATAAATTACAAGAATGACTGTCAGGATAACAGTCTAATTTCATGGAATATAATACTTACGAAGGTTATAATAAGTACACTGCTACCACTTAAGTTCTATTTATCTATTATTTAATACCAAGCACAAAATAAATTAACTAAAGTAGGTATCGAAAAAGAAATTACTTCATTAAGAAGCATAATTATTATTAGGATTTACCACTGCAGCAGGAATAGATTCTAACTGTCAAGTGACGGATTCATTTGGGAAAATTTAAGTTTTTTGTTTATCAAATGTGCGTTAAGTTTTTTAACAGATGTTTTAGTCTTAATGTTCCATGAATTATAACTACGTAAGATGCCGAAACCGTGTTCCGGAAAAAAAAATGGACGGCGTCGCGTTACGCTTACCACATTTTTTTTCATAATTCTTAATTAGACTATCAGTAAGTTAGATTAGATTTTGGTTTTTTTAAATGCTTCAAAAAGATTCAACCGCATTGTGAACCTTTTTGTTTTTAAAGTAGGTTAAAAAAGAAATTAAAAAAAGATTTAAATTATGGGGAATTGTATTTGTTTGCAATTACCTTTCGTTTAGAGATTTAGTTTGTAGCTGGGGGAATAATTAAACTGTAAAAGGGGGGTATCTATGCAGTAAAATACATTGACATTAACAATTATTATCGCTCACTACTAACTACTTCCCCGTACTATAAATGTACCTACAGTAAAGACTGTCAAAGTGTATATATTCCTACCAAGTATAGTATACATCAAATATTGTAGTCTTACATCTATGAACCAATCATCAAGAAATTGATTGGAAGAAAAACATCTGAGATTCATATATAGAATATAGATATCATAAAATCCTACAAAAAAAGTGTAAAATAAAACAGAGATTGTCTCTAAAAGTGGAGGAAGACACATGGCTTCTTAGGCCGGATATTATCTGAACACCAATCTTACAAACAATAATTATAACACGTATCTCAGCACTCAGCGAGCTCTAGTTGTAGTAGCGCATTGGCTACTATAAATACTTATATACTAGACACATTGAGATATCCATCCTGAATAAATATTCGCCTATACAAGTGGCGAGCCAGAAAACAATTTATGATATTATTTAATATTTTGAATTAACATTTAAGACAACTATATTTATGAATACAGACGATATTTATTATTTATTGAATATTTTAAGTACATGTATTGAAAGTTACTATTTCAATTTTAAAATACACGAAGTAATGCGCTTCGTTGACTGTAAAATCAAATGCATTTATTTCGGAAAGTAAATAAACATTAAACTTACATACTGTCAGTACTTGATTGACTTCATATTCATCAGTGTACAAAAGAACTCTGGAATTGACGATTGCGTCGAAATAATATAATTTCCAGAGTTCTAAATAGGTATATTATGCTATTATAAACGTGAGATTAGGAAATATGACATGCATATTAAAACTTGGATACAGATCTGTCGTTGATGTACTAATCCAGAATTTGATTAGTAGTAACAATCAGTAATTGATCCGCTATAATGCGTACAGATTGTCTTAAAAGATGTCAAGTTAATCATCATCTGAAACATCTCGAAAGAAAAGAAAGTCAAAGTAGCCCACCTTCTCATTACAGAAATATTTTTTTAATTTAATGTAGATGTAGCGAGCAATTGCTGAGTATGTTGATAGGACCTGCATACGTCTGATATTCTCGAAGAATATTCCAAAGAATGAATGCCAGGATTCGCTCATGAAGGCTCCCGGGTCGCCTTCGGCCGTATCCTACAAATCGATTTTCACGGCAGCCGGAGTTCCAAGAGGCTCAGAGTTATCCTTCTTGTTGCGTCGGTTCCTGCGGTGCTTGCTGTTGGACAGAATCTCGTAAGCCTGTTGGATCTCCATGAAGCGTTCCTGGGCAGCTCGGCGTTCCTTCTCGTCCTTCACTTTGTCGGGGTGGTTCTCACGGGACAGTTTGCGCCAGACCGACGTTATCTCTTGTTGGCTAGAGTCTCGATCAACGCCCAATACCTGGAATTATGTCAAATGTTTTATTATAGTCTAATGTTTTCGTCTATCTATTCGGCGCGAATAACTAAATGCACTCATAATTTTATTGGTGGATGCAGAACAAACAAATACCATATTTCTGTTTTTAAACTATGTATGCTTTCAGATAAGGGGTGTAAAAAACACATGTGCGATCAATTTCTTTTTTGTACCAGAGAACCTTTGAAAGATTTCTCAAAGTTCCCACAATTTTTTAACGAAAACTTGTTTGTAACGTACTGCCTAAACTTTCAGTACCCCCATAAGCTGTGTACTGTAGGATGCTTCCGTGATTACAATATTTTGCGTGTGTTATTTCTCACACCATACACAGTGATGTATCGCATCAAGAATATTTTTTTTGCATAAAGTTACTTAGTTTGATGGTTACTTAGTATACGTAGTTAAAAGAGTATATTATTTGTTTTTTACACCCCGTAGGCACCCATGGAATACAATAATAACGTGCAGAAGCTGTACGCAATAGCCATTGGATGCGTATTGTCAAGTTGTGATGCGGAACAAAAAAGGGGCGCACAGAAACAGTAAATCTGTTTAAATTGGGTAGTTCACTCTGTTAACTAATAATTCCAAGACACATTTTTAAATCATTTTAGCCTTGAAAACTCGATTAATTTTAATAAACAGTGGTGCCGATTCCCTTGTTCACAAACTAGACTAAATTTAGAGAATTGACATCTCTTACTAACATACAGCTAAAGGAAAGGACGATGACATTCCGTGACATAGAACTAAGTTAGCGATGTCAAATTAGTTTTGCCTTGTACTTTTCCATATTTTTAATCGATTCGTTTTAAGATTTCAACTATAATTGTATAGATGTGTCAGATTTACTAAATTTGACAGCTCTTATTTACATTAGTCTCTTTCTTGTTTTATTGGACAGAAAAAGACGGAAATAGTCTAATTTTAGTTTAGTTTGTGACCAAGAGAATCGGCACCAGTAACAATTTATTTTTCTACTTTGGAATAACTAAATAGTTAATCAATTGAGTTAATAAGTAACGTCACAGTTTTATTCCCCCATACTAAACCTTTGAGGGAATCGCGATTTGACAGCTCATAAAAAGTACGTCAATTGATTGGTGTTCAAGTACCAAATGTAGATAGATATTACTGTTTTATAAGCAGGCAGGTATACCAACACATCTATAAGGAACACTCAGCCAGTAGACTTATCACTAAGAGCAGGGCAACCATTGGGCGGAAAGAAAAACTAAAGCTCGCTTGCACCAGCTTTCTATAAATCCGAGTAAGTTGCTATCTCTGGGTGAAATTTTATGCGCGAGTCTAAGAAAAATTAAACGTTGCAGTGCACTAATGTCATTACCTAAATAAAAACATAACATCTTACAAATAAAAGCCCAGCGTATTACCATAAGGAACTGGTAATTTGGTAGTTGACACCATTACCCAATAATTCCAGGATAATAAATATAAACTTCTTTAATTTAGCCCTCAAAACCCGAATTAAGTTTCAATTAACCGTAAAATTGGATTTTTGGTGGCTTTGAAATCAATACACAGTCAATTGAGTTGCCAAATAAGTGACGTCACAGTCCATTAATGCCATACAAAATCTATGGAAGAATCGCGGTTTTGACAGGTCATAAACAGTACGTCAATTGATGATGGTGTCAACTAGCCTATTTAAGGCCAGGGCGTAGTTCCTTAAACGTGTACCTAATTCACGTCATGGTAATACAAAGAAACTATGTACACAACAAAGAAAAGCGATCAAGAAAAACAATACCTATGCACATTTCAAACACAGCAACAACTACACAGTAAGGAAGGACTTAGATTTTTACCGATTGGTTACCCATTAGAGTCACATTTGGCACCGATAGATCTGAGCCACTGAATTGAAGGTATATAGCCGCCGGAAAGTATTTCCACAAGATAAAGGCCTGGATTGTGAGAGAATGTTTCGATAGCTTGAGTGTTAGGAAGTTGCGCATGAGGTACACGGATCGTGGTGTTACCTTGTAAGCGTTCTGTTCTCCGTGCGGGTCCGACATGTCAATAATTTGTTTCCACACTTCGTACCATCCATGGTGTTGCGCATACTGATAAGTTTCCGAAATGCATTGTTTTACATCCAGCCACCTGACGGATAAATAAAAAATAATTATTCTGACGAAAAACACATAAAAACACCAGCAAAAACTAAAGTCTAATATCAGCGACAAAATAAAATCTAATACAAGAATTTAATTTGGCTTCAAATAAGTTAATAAACCATAGCTTCATACAAACAAAGATAATTTTAGTTTATTTGCCACCACATGCATTTAAACACTGGTTGACTAAACAACTTAATCAAGCAAGGTCTTAAAACTATCCTAGATACGTACAGGGCTCCCCTAATATAGCTTGTGGAACAAAAAGACAGGTGTTAGATTTCACAGGTAAAAAATCAGGTAACTATATATTACATTTAACTATAATATTAACGAAGGAAGTAAATCATTTCTATGTACATAATCATTACGTTATTTAAATTATTCAATTAAAATCGATGTATATTTCGACATCATCACGACTAATTTATTTTTTTAGATGTTTCAATAATTGGTCATTTTGAACCCATTGCCCATTACGGCAGGGCGAAGCTAGTATGTTGAAGTTAATAATTATAATACATATAAGTGAAACATGACTACCAGTTAAGAAGTCACACGTAATACCGAATCTGTTAATTTTCATATCGTTTCCACTTACCATGGACTCGTAAAGAAATGATGCAGGGCTTCGTAAATAGGCACCTCGTCTCCCTCGCTGTCCGTGATCGTGCCATGGAAATATAAGTAGCTGCACCACAACGAAAGGTACAGGGCAGCACACACGGCTAATACGACGCAACGCCTAGAAAACAAAAACAAATATTGTGTTAATTGCTTTATTTGTATCAAATGAATATTCCTTACAAACAGTTAAAACTTACTTCACAATGTGGCTCTTCTTCCTTGGGGTCCTTCTCCACTCCTTAGAATACGAATCAAATAGACAGGCCGAGGTGAGCACCATGACGGTCAACCAGATGCTATCATCAAACACGTAGTAGCGAACGGGGTACGCGACGTATGCACCTATAAGTGCCCACTTCAGGCTGCCCTGCTCACGTCCAATATTGCCCACAGTCCAAACGCCTGAAGCAAGAAAATGTATTAGAAAAAATACGAAAGTGACAACGACGACTAAAAACGAATAAGCACGTAATTCGATGCGAGACGACGAGCTTCTTTCCAAAGAAAAACACCAAAAATTGTAAAATTTTAGGTGTTCACCTATTCACTTACCAAGTGCGGTTGCCAAAGGTACGAGAAGGTTTAGGTACTTGAGGTTCATGCCCCAAAAATCCGGCGGTATAGCATACATCGTCATCTGCCCCCAGGTGTACCCAACCATCAGCATTCCCGTGAAGCGATTCATGGAGAACGGTGGCTAAAAAAATAAATAAATAGAATAACTCCCATTTCTCAGAAAGGATCAACACTGATCCACCTTTCCCGTGGGTGCGGCCACGATTAATTTCAGTGAGGTACATCTGTATCTACACCTATGCCATTAATTTAAGTAATTATACATACAGATTACGTCAATAATGCTTATTAACTTAATTTAAAAAAAATCTTAATCTTTTCTAAGTACTTTTTTCCAGACAAGGTGCAAGTGTGCCCTCTTGCACCCTGCTGCCGGCGACCATGATGATTTCTTTCATACTTATGTGCCGAACTGCAAAACAGTTTTCGGCAAGCACTGGATGCACTAGCGTACAAAGCACGCGTGCTGAAGTACAAAGCGTACTTCAGCACGCGTGCGCGATTGCATCGATCGGCCGACATCGAAATAAAAACACGTGGCAGGTATGGGTGTGGTTTTATCCGTAATGACAAACAGGGATACACCTTTAGATAGCAGAGTGATATTATTTTGAATTGAATTGCATTTTGCTCCACCTTGTCCAACTGCAAATGTAACTGTTAAGTTACCAGAAATTATATGGTCTGTTTGTATTGAAGATGGTGTCTTATATTCCTACTCTCTTGTCCAAGCAAATATAAATATGCAATATTTTAAATTGCTACCACAAAGCTAGCAGCACATTGCTCTGCTTCCTACAAATGATCGAGAAGCTTCAATATTGCCACACACTGCAATATTATGATGAATTGTAATAATGTTACAGTTCCCCGTTCTGTTATTCACAATTATGTACTATTGAGTTATTGACTAGGTAAGTAAGTACAAGAGGTTTAGTAGCAGCAATATGTTATAAACAGTAGTATATTAGTAATTGTGCTTCCAAGCAAAGTTTATACAGCTAGAGAGTAGATCATTCTCTCTATGTTTTTAACTGCTATAATGATGAAATCTCTCCTGGATTCCAAGAAAGGTTCTGTAGAGGTAGTTTATCATCTATCATTATACACCCACAATAATAGATATTAAAAAAGGCAGTTCAGAATTACATGCTCCTGTTGCTTCTTTGAGACTATTGTAAACTTAAAGCATAGCATGATTAGTAAATTGTTAGGTATGCCCACTTGCTGCTAATTACTAAAGCTTTTACCGGTGTTAAAAAAAAAGAACAGCTAAACGAAGATACAAAATCTTGCATCTAGTATGTATCGTTAATCTTTTTATTACATATTATTGGTACATTCTCTCTGTTCTCCTGAAGATGAGTTTAATCAAGAGAGAAGCTGTTCAGTTGCCTATCTTTTTTGTACCATCTGTTGAGAAAGATGCCTAAATCCTCAGTACCCGTCACCCTGCAGCATATTGCTTATTAGCTGATAAAGATCATTCAACAAAATTAAAACCCCAATACTGTTTAGTATGCATAATTATTTCCTCGGTTAAAATGTAGAATAGATATTTTTTGTGTAATGAAAAGATGATGCAATGAAACATGTGACACATTTACAAAATTCAACTAACTTGCAAGTTTTAATTTAGTAAACCATATCAATTTATGTTTAGAGTTCATAATCAGAAATTATTGCACACTGAAGTAGTTTTATAATATCCATGACCTAGCACATATTCTGTTATCGGTTTATAATGAAGAAATTCAAGTCTAACTTTTATCTACAAAGCTAAAAATGCGACCACATGACAAGAAGCATTACAATTTATTTTTAATTTACCTACTTTTCAGATATTGTATAAAGTTTGCCATTTTGAATAAGGGCAAGAAAGAAATACATATTTTTTTTAAAGAATCCGTTAAATATTAAAAACATTTTATTTGATAAAACCCATGAAACAAATAAAAAGGATTTATTCTATCCCATGAAACTTTAAATTAGTGTTTTAGTTTCAGTATTAGTCTTCTAGATTAGAAGTAAATTAGTTTGAGTTAGTGAAAATCTTTTGCATTATTTGAGCATAGGTATGCACAGAAGCGAAGCAGGATATATTTTTGTGTTTTTCATAAACACCCAACACCGTACAATACATACTTACAGTATGAAACCAAGTAGATCGCCCAAAGGTCAGCAAGTCAAGTCTTTAAATAGAATACAACCAGAGTAATTAGAAACATTATTATGACATCCATCCCAAATATAACATTAAAATATTTAATATGTACATAATACAAAAGTTTTTAAATATCTATCTGATTAAACTTACTTCCATTTAGTAATACATTATTAAAAAGCTTAATATTATTAGAGTTAGTCTGACATTAAGAATGATGTTGAATACCTTGTGTTGATTTTTTGTTAACTTATATTTTACGGAGATAGTAACCAACAAACCGAAATATTCTGTATGGATGGTGATTACATAATCACGTATGAAAGGTGTTGCTTGGCCAACTTTGTGAGCTTCTATATCGTAAATCAATTTTCCGTAAATTTTAGAAAGGTGTAATCAAGTATAATTCTTTTTGCACTTACTGCTTTTACTTTATATATTCATAGTTTATTGCTTTGATGAATATTATTAACTAGTTACAATGAAAAACCCACACCAACAATCTAATAAAATAAAATTCGGGACCTCGAGTGATTAAAGGCGTGGCCTCAATATATTTCTACAAATCTATAATAATGCAGTGGGGGTAGTTCGCGCATGTACATTTAGTACATTTTCAGATGCATGAAATTCCCCCACGATACCTGAACCAAGTTACATGCGGGCAACTGTACGAAGAATTCTATTACTGAATAATATCTTTACCTTGACATATATATATGTTAGTAAAATCCCTTTATTAGTTAAACATTATTATATTAAAAACAGAAATAGCATCTTTGTACTTTATTCATTTTAGTTTTTTTTTTTTTTTAATAACTGTTTTCATTACACAATTCAATCTTAGAAAAAGAACCAAGCAAGTCTCATGCTGATCTAGATGACATTGTAAGTGAAGAAGAAACCATGAAGAACTGAATAGGTACTTGATCCACACTTTCTGTTAATAATAGTAATGAGCTTTAGCCAGAGCTCAGAGATACCTCAGACTGTCTGACAAAAAAATATAATAGTTCAACATCATACCTTCTTGGACTTCCTCATTCTGGCTGCAAGCTCCTCCATATGCTTCGGATCATCGTTGGCATCTCGGACGTATCTTGGTATAGTGAATGCTTCACCCAGCCAACCTACCAAGAACCCGCCTAGCGTCGTCCACCAGACAAAGGCGTGGCGATCACGTCTTAGATAGAAATGATGCCCGCCAAATATTCCCGTGAATAGCCACAGGAAATATGCGTAAAATGTGGATTTAGTATCCGACATTCTGGTATGGTACAACGTAAAAAGAATTAAACTGTGTCACTCGAGGCGATCAATAGGCAGCCAGGACGAACGCCGAGAGCACATTGAATGAACTGTATAGCCCGGTTATTGATTTATACTACTTGCGCTATTTGATTCTTTGTTTTATTTTACGCGTTCACTATTACACGCAGCGGTGTAACTGTAATTATTACTGAGACATCTATTCAAATTATTTGACGCGGTTCAAAATTCCCAACATGACGTGGGATCTTTGGTTTGGAGTTTGACAATCAGTCAAGCAAACACTAATGAGGGGAGGAAAGCAAGGCAGCACTCGACTAGGGCGCGGCGAATAGTATTGATTAAAATATTTGTTGCCAATTAAAAAAAGGACTGTTCAATTTTTCCTCTAGCTATAAGTATGAGATCGGAATCGGAAATCTTAACACGTTGATTTCATAATTTTACAATAGTTCATTTGGTTCGAAAATTTAGTAAAAATTGAAAATAATAGCTTGACAAATTATTTACTGGTTGTAGCTTGCGCAATGTTTGTTACATAACTTTCCAATATTGGTCATTATTCTAATATCTTTGCATACCCAATTAATCGTAGTAGTTAAAAACTTCGGTACCTACAAAATAATTATAATAAATAATATTGGCACAAGACTTTCAGATTTTGGCTTGGTGACAGCGCCGGTGCAGCATTGACCTAAACACATCTGTCGGTCTGTGAAACAAAATGGCCGATCTTGCTTTACTGATGTAGATAGATGCCCTTATCTTATTTTAAAATAATTATTTGTCAAAACAAGGCTTATCCACCATTTTGAGTATCAATTAAAGATTGCAGTAAGACTAAAAATCGTATAAAACGCATCTAAGTGACCAATTTGCTTTCCACCCCGACCCTTGCTAGAGCCAGCCCCCAGCTCGCTGAGCCTGTAATTTTGAATCCATCCCTAAAAATACCAAAATCCAATCCAGTCATGATGACAGCAGGCGCGGTCGCAGCCTAAAATTTTAGAAGGGGTACTCATAATAATACAATATATTGAGTAAATCAGATTTTATTGCACAATTCACAATTTTATTGCATACATTAGACAACAAATGGAATTCTTCTATTTTTACTCGCGAATCGGTTGAAAACATTTGAGACATCTCTATCTATCTATCAATGCTATCTAGGCTATCTCTGGATGAATATTTGTAAGAGCTGTAGAAGAGGTGGTCGCCGCGAGCCTTGCTGGAGTCAGTGTGGCCGGTGAGTGACGGCCGCACTGGGTGACGGGACCCGCCTTGTGGCAATGGCGGGTCAATACCTGCCGGCGCGGCGTGCGGAAGAATGGTCTGAGCGCCTCCATGCCCCAGCCAAAGGTAATTGGAGGAACACCATGGGGTTTTAGTCGGTAAGAGTCCGACACACCCCTCCGCCTATCCCGAGGTGGAGGCAATTCACGAAGATGTCCCCACGAAAAAAATAAAAACATCAATTATGAAATAATTTAACTTGACTGGCCTACTAAATACTGATTTACGTGGAGTATCTGTTACCGGCAATCTGTATAATCCGGTATTCTATACAATACCTAGGCAATGTATATAATACCTAAAACGGACAGGTAATGTTTGAAATATTATTTATTTTATACTTTGTCCATGTATTCTATACAATTCCGAAAGGCTTCTATTTCAGGGTGGTTTAAAAAAAATCAAGTCGAGTCGGTTTGTCAAGTCTTGAGCTCGCTCCGCTCGCTTAAAATGAACCACAAAATGATGGCATATTTTCTATCCAAAAGCTGTCAAACCGCCATATTTATCCCTCCGTTAGGAGTTATCTGACAATTGAAAAATTGCCGTAGACCTTAAGTACCTAAGAATTTTAAACTCGTACAAAAAAATGGGGTAGGATTGTAATTTTAAGGTAGGATTGTGATTCCACAGCCAAGTTGGTTATAGTTCCTTGGCTAATACCAATTCTAAGATCTACTTGTAAAACCTATGATTTACAGTAACATACTTACAGACTAACTTTTCGCATTGCCGATGAACCAGCAGGTACTCTATACAATCCCTAGAAATTGTATACCTACATTACCTAGGTAGAGTATGTGATAAAGGTAGATATTTGATACATTGAATAGGTATTGTATATAATATCTGAATTATACAGATTGCTGGTAACATAACTATTCTTTAAAATTATTATTTTTTAATTATCTAAACCACAAACAATCACTTAAATAGGTCGATATTCGATATGTTTTTTAATTGTAATGAGCACAGACCTACTAGTCGATGTAATGAAGCAGCAAAGTAACTAGGATGTGGGACCTACTCGTAATAATTCAGTTTACGAAACATTCTACAGCTGCTGTCGGTGTTGTATTATGTTGCACAATCTAATAAAAATCCACACAAATAATAATCAGGTCTGTATTTGAATTCTATTAATTACTTGATTTTGATGAAACACAGCGATAATCGGTAAGAATTAAATCAATGTCGACGAATTACTTAGTCGATAAGCTACCGTTGATCTTCGTAATACGAATTTATTGACTTTCCCTTTTGAAATTAGTGTCTTTATTTTTTACTAGCTGTTGCCCGCGACTTCGACCGCGTAAATTTCGGTTATCGCGGACACAGATAAAGTCGCGGAAAAATTACCCATGTCCTGTCATTACAATTTATGTCATTTCAATGATTTAGATAGGTACCTAGGTACCTAATTAAAATCATGATTCGAAACGACACGTGGCGCCATCTATGATCATAAAAACGTTATTGTGAGTTCCCTCGGAAACAGTACTTTTTTTCGGGATTAAAGGTACCCTATTTTCGTTTCTGTACACCTGGCAACGTATATGTAAAATTTCAGGATGATCAGTTCAGTGGCTTAGGCGTAAAATGGTAACAAACAAGCAAACTTACTTTCGCATTTATAATATTAGTTACGAAATTAGGATAGTTAGGACTAAGATTAGGACTGCATTGTAATAGTGCAGATAAGGCGGTATTACTTCTTGGCATCCGTATTTTAAACAAAGTAAGTTTTACACAGAGTGATTTTGAATATGTCCCTTCTAGTCATACATCCGGAAACGATG
Source organism: Hoplodrina ambigua (assembly GCA_949774945.1). Taxonomy (NCBI): domain Eukaryota; kingdom Metazoa; phylum Arthropoda; class Insecta; order Lepidoptera; family Noctuidae; genus Hoplodrina; species Hoplodrina ambigua. The sequence goes on from OX458963.1 coordinate 7,785,204, forward strand.
TAGGGCTACCAACCAATAACCACTTATGTCATCGACAAGCGACAACGTCCATCGCCAACTTTTTTTTTTCCAACAGTCAGCAAAAAGACCTCGATCAGACAAGACATGGTGTGAACGTTAATCTATTTTCTTTTCCTACGTATTTACGCAGTCAAAAGACTGTAGAATTTTAAAATCTATATTTATTTTAAAGCAAAGAAGTACAATGTGATACGTGTGTTTGAAATGTAGAATATTGCCTTATGGAGCAGTTTTTTGAAGTCATTCATCGATCGCGTCATCAAATAATATTATCCACAAGCTACATAATCATGTTTGAAGAAAATATTAATTAGGCGCCCTTGCGTACAGACAGATAAAGTGATTTCATATTCCTTAACTTTACTACAATTTGCTTTCAAAATGTACGAAGATTCTTCAGAGACGATATATGGGACCCACGAAGACTCCCACGTTGTGATGTCAGAGAAGGTCCAATCTCTGGCAGGTAGTATATACCAGGAGTTCGAACGTATGATAGCCCGATACGACGAGGATGTAGTGAAGACGTTAATGCCACTGCTGGTGAACGTGCTCGAGTGCTTGGACTCCGCGTATCAGACGAACCAGGAACATGAAGTGGAGCTGGAGCTGCTACGGGAAGACAATGAGCAGCTGGTCACGCAATACGAGCGCGAGAAGGCGGCGAGGAAGCACGCAGAGCAGAAGGTGAGTAAACAAAACAATTTGTAAGAAGGGGCCTTGACTGTCTTCCTTTGTTTTGCATCACAAGGCTGCCTTAGAACGTATTTAGTAGTTTACCAAACTCAGTATTTAATGCACGCATATTATTGTTATTTATTTTTATTTATGTGGTTTGGAGTTGCTCAAGACTTGTGGTTTTTTTTGGTGGAATGTGCCATCCATTCTGTTATCTGAATCCCAAGGTAAACAAGATTATTTGGTGTCACGTTTGCATAATAAAGGAAATAGGCATCTGGTAATTGTATCAAGGTTCAGGATTGTGTTGTTATTTGTTACTACTCATAATGATAATGATGAGTAGTTTGCGTATTGACCTGTGCTGATTTATGTTATTGTTTACTGGAATGATGTATTGTTCCACTTTTACTAATTGAAATTTTACGAATAACTTGTGTTATGAGTAATAATAATGATATCCACAAACTGGATTTGTTTATAGAGTTTAACATCCATTCCGTATTTTTTTAATATAAAATTTCAAACCATTGGTTGTAAAATGTTAATGTTTGTGGACATAGCTATAATAAATAGTGGGTCCTGTCTGCTACTTTATATGTGTGCAAACCGTATAAGTATCAAAAATGTAGCCTGTCATACTTGAGAATTGTGTTGATTTTCATCAGAGCATTCCATCACTGTTCTGTCTGCTTAATAGTTGATATGCCCATGGGAACCATACATTTTTGCAGTAAAAAGAAAAAAGGAGCATATGTGATATTCCAAAATCAAATGATAAATCTCCGTACCAAATTTCATCCAGATCTATTAGCCGTTCTAGCTTGATTGAGTAATAAACATCCATTCAAACTTTTGCATTAATGTAACACAATTAAATTTTTATTCAGTAAATTTCCAGTTAACAGTTCATCAGTATTTGAAATGTGGATAAAAATAAAGTAAATAATCCATGTTACCATCTGCTTTTATGCTCTATCTATGTTATATAGTTTAATAGGGGAATGTAGAGATTAGTCATCGGTTCTGACTAATGAATTACATACATGTTTTTTTTTGTAGTTACTATAAGTGTCCTTCTTCAGGTGATTTTTAGTACACAGTGTTATTAGAATATTCCTAATAGCACAAAGTTTCATTAAAATAAATGTAACTTACCTCTTATGTTGAAATATAAAACTAAAATGTTAGCACTCGTAAGTAGTAGCCTTGAACAATACGAGCACATGATCTTAAACTACAATTTCAAAACAGAAACTTAATATGACTACAATTTTAGTGTGTTCTAATTACCTATTATTAAGTTATTGATATGTAAAGTGACGAATACATATTAACAGTAGGACTTACTTCTTAGATGGTATATTATACAATAATGATAATTGCAGTTTCATCAATTCATTACCTACTATTAAGATGTTAATAATAGCGTTGATCAAAATGTGGTATGTCCAAAAGATAAATCTGTTGCAGGCAATTTTTTCCAATTTTTTCCAATCCAATAGTTTGGGTGCGTTACGACGGGTACGCTGGGAGGAATACCCAGAATATCATTAGAAAACTACATATTTAAAGGAAAGTTTAGCAAACAGTGCCTAGTCACATATTAAATTAAAGGTTTCTTGTGAGGGTTTTCAAATACAATTATTTTTTACATAATTACAATATTTTTACAATCCATTATCTGCATGTCTACTGAATAATAAACAATACCAGCCTATTAGTGTCCCACTGAAGGGCAAAGGCCTCTTCTCGTACAGAGAAGGCATGAGCATACAGTAGCTTTTTTAAACATTAATCACGGTCAAAAGTTCATTTTGATGGTCTAATTGAAATAAGTAACTTGACTTTGATATAACATAACATCATGCTTATAATCCCCGAGAGGTTAGGCAGAGGTATACTCATTAGTGCACCCACATTTCGCCAGTGATGTTCAAGTCCCCTTATAAAAGAGGGTGTGGGGGTGCCTATTACCATCAACCGGGCATAATTTCAGATACTGAGGCTGCTACTAAGAAATTCCTGATGGAAAAACCCAATAGCACATTGCGCAACCTGAGAATCAAACCAAAGACCTTTAAATTTCAAATGTTCAAATGTTCATATACAGTATGTATTGAGTTTCATTTAATCAGGGCTGTTTTTTTTCCATTGTTCACTTTTATTTTTTAACCTTTGCTTACAAAATTTGTCAAACGATATTTATTCTTCAAATAGACATTTTTTGATGATTGAAAAATCATTAGGGTTGTAAACAGTTGAGCATGTCTCTAAAATACTCTAAATAACGTAAAGGAAAATAATATTGTCAAAAAACATTCTACTATCAGATTTTAATAGTGGTTTTGACAGTTTGTATACTGAAATTAGACTCACATTTCATTTCAGTGGGATTCCAATTCTGTTTTTATCAAACCATCAAACTCTGTTAGTACTTATTGTAAACCAAATAAGGTGCAAATCGGTTTTCAATTATTATTTTGCAAGGTCTCGTTTTCCTGTGTGATATTCTAAAAATAATAACTTGAATTTTGTTTTCATTGCCTTGTACTAATGCAATTACGCAAGTCTTATTATACCTGTCTGTCTTATTGCCCGATAATGTAACACATAATATTTGTTTTACGACTTATGTGTAAATACTTGACTAAAAGTGGCTATACTTGCTTAATTTTTTTAACATAACATAACATCACGCCTGTAATCCCCGAAGGGTTAGGCAGAGGTGTACCCATTAGTACACCCACATTTCGCCAGTTATGTTTTTAGTCCCATGTAATAAGGGGCGAGCCTATTGCCATCAACCGGTCACAAATCCAGACTCCGAGGCTGTTACTGAGAAATACCTGATGGAAAAACCCAATAACACTTTGCCCGACCTGAGAATCGAACCCAAGACCTCATGCACAGCAGTCGCGCTTGCGACCACTAGACCAACGAGGCAGTCAGTCAGTTAATTTTTTTAAGTCTAGTCATTTTACATTGTTGATGACTGACTGAGGCTAAAATTACCCTATAACAAGGATATATTTTTGTCCAATGTAATATAATACATTTTCCTCGATCTAAAATTAAACACAAGTTTTTTTTCATAACTGTGTCATAGTAACTATAAGCTTGTGTTGTAATAATTGTTTTGACTTGAATGAAAACTCAATGAAACTGCAGAAAACTGCGCAAGTGTAGAATAGGTATATAGAGATTATTCTGATTTTGTACTCAAAAATAGACAGATAAATAAGCCTTCTTTTTAACCGACTTCAAAAAAAGGAGGTTTTTAGTTTGACCTGTATGTTTGTCTGCGATTATCTTACGTTTGGCTGTGCCGATTTTGATGCGGTTTTCAGAAAAGTATTTATTACATTTAAGAGAAAAATAGGAGGTTCTCAGTTTGACCTGTATGTATGCCTGTTTGTCCGTAATTATCTCGCTCGGCTAAAACGATTTTTATAAGGATTTCAAATAACAAGTAATATAGATATTTGACTATATTTGACTATATTAAAAAAAAACAGGTATATTAGCTGCATTAAACAAACGTAATTACCTATTCTTATAGGATGTGATGGCCTTAGAGGAATGACACTGCAATTTTGCTAATATCACATAGGTACTATGATAGACCATCAAACGCTGGAGATTATTCAAATAATTTTCAGCAATGTAGACTTATAACATATAAAGAAGTAAATGTTTGTAAGAGGTAATCTCTGGAACTACTGGTCCATTTACGAAACTTTTTTCAGTTATAAAAAGTTACACTATCGCCAAGTGCCATGGGATATGTTTTATCTATATAAATAAAAATGAGTCGCTAAGTATGTTCCTAAGTGCAATTCTCAAGAATGGCTGGACCAATTTGTTTGGTTTTTTTTTTCAAATTTTTCGGACAAGGTTCTTATGGAAGATTTTTTTTTGGAAAATCTACCGTGTATGTGGGAAATACACCCGTGCGAAGCCGGGGCGGTATGCTAGTTCAAAATATTATGTCCACCACGCAGACAAAGTTATTGAAATATTTTCTACCAATCTTGTTTTATACATATACAGTAGATCAAAACTAGCTTAATTATTTATTTTCACCAAAGCCTTTTGAGGCTACATTTTAAAAGAAAAAACTGCATTTAAAAAATCTCAATTCACCCAAATGTCCAGGGTTTTTCAAGTTTTTGTCCGGGCTCGTAATTTAGGTGATGGCAGCCGTATTCTTAATGAAGAGAGTATATCAATTAAAACAAATAATGAACCGCTTCTACATGCCCATTAGAAAGTTTACATACTCCTCCCTTAGTTGTTCCAGGAGTGTCTAATGGAAGAAGTTCAGATTTTCAAGTTTAGTAAACTGTAGCTTTTGTGTTGTATTGTTATTAATTTTCTGTTTTAATGAACACTACACCACACTAAGAATTTATCTCCTGTAAGTGATTTTTCAGTAATTGACTATGACTAACTCTTCAATAGTCAAGGATAACTTTAAACAATGAACGAGTGGTTTATTTTACCCGCGTTTAATTAAGTCTCTGCCTTGTTTACTGCTCCGTTTCCTTAAGCCGTAGCGTAATGTTATATAGCCCATACTATTCCTCATTAATTTGACTATCTTATACAAACAGATATTTATCCAATCCGACTGGTAGATCAAGAGATTAGCGTGTTTAAACAAAAACACAAAAAAAATAGCTTTGTTAATTTTAGTATAGTTGTACAATTTGAGTCTAAGTTTGGTTAGCCTCACTAGTGTACAGCCTATCGATACTTCAATGCTCGGCAGTGGCGCCGACCGTTCATTTCAGTCTAAATAATAAATGCTAGCATTCACTTGGCGTATTTGTTCAAACATTGGGGTCATTTCACTTATCGAAAATTTTATTGACACAAAAATGCCCTATTTCTGTTCCTATAATTTGTTTTTATAAAGTACTAGTGACCTGCCCCGGCTGCGCACGGGTGCAATGTAGGTACTAACTGCACGTTTATACCTTCTTCTTGAATTAGTCTATCTATTGATGAAACGCATTAAAATCCGTTGCGTAGTTTAAAAGATTTTATCGTACGGACAGCGGGAAGAGACTTTGTTTTCTATGTAGTACAGATTATATTTTGTATTGCCAAAACAACTCTCAAGTCCAGCTGTGGATAATCCAAACAAATAATATTGAACATTGTTGCACGCTCCAAACGGTTTTATGGTGCCGATTCCCTTGTTCACAAACTAGACTAAATTTAGAGAATTGACATCTCTTACTAACATACATCGAAAGGAAAGGACGGTGACATTCCGTGACATTAAAGAACTAAGTTAGAGATGTCAAATTAGTTTTGCCTTGAACTTCTCCGTATTTTTAATCCACACGTTTTAAGATGTCAACTATAACTGTATGGATGTGTCAGATTGACTAAATTTGACAGCTCTTATTTACACTAGTCTCTTTCTTTTTTTAAATGACAGAAAAAGATGGAAATAGTCTGATTTTAGTTTAGTTTGTAACCAAGGGAATCGGCACCATTAGACCTTTAAGGAAATCTATCTTAATTAGGTTTGTGAGTAATGACTTCAGCTCACATATTTCAAAATGAATCATAGTAATTATAACTTAGTTGGAACAATATCTATTTTGTTATCGTCAAAGTTATATCGAGACTCGACCCTAGTAAATCTTTGTTGCATATATTGGCACCGATGGGTACGTCACTTTTAATGATTTTAAATAGCAAAATAAACATTATCTTTTGTTTATTTAGCTCAGGCAACAAGGGCCCATAGATAAAAATATACCATGACAATACTTATCTATAGGCACACAATAAAAATTAACTTAATCAAAAAATTACTGCACATGAAGAGACATGATGTGTCCATGTCAACTTTCGCGACATCTTCGAAACATGAAACCTTTTAGCCAAAACACTTGTTTGTGGAGAGACTACATACGATGAGAGGGAACCCGCACCGACCCTCAAAGACCAGATGGTCTTCACATTTACATACTCCACCACCTCCTCAACCGTCGTGGAGTGATGTAGTCTGGACACTTACAGATGCATCGTAGGTATTGCTGGACGGCAATGTTGGGAACTTTATATGGCTACGTCAAGAAAAACAAGTTTGTTTTTATTTGAAGCCATAAAATAGGGCGATGTTGTATACAATGGGGCTGATTCAGATCGCCCCATTTCATTTCCAAACCAAACTTGAACTTAGAAATAAAAACCGCCTGCAAGAAAAGTTCTGCTTTGATATTAAAACAATTCTGAGGAAAGTAGTACACGTAATACCTTTTCACAGCTTAGCCAAACAGCTGGATATCGTTTTACAGGAAAATGTATTGAGCAACTTCATTCTTACATAGAGAACTTAGTAAAGAAAATCGTTTGTCTAAAAATGTCTATTGGACACACACACGTCGGTATTTAAGTGTTTTGCTTGCAACTATTTACAAGTAAGATTTTTGTTGACAGTTGCTCGAAGCTGAGGACCACTTCGAAGGTGAGAGGAAAGAGCTGACGGGCAGACTGGAGGCCTTGGACAGCATAGTCAGAATGTTGGAGCTCAAACATAAAAACTCTTTAGACCACGCTAGCAGGCTCGAAGAACGGGAAAACGAATTGAAAAAGGTAAGTCAGCAACGAGTTTGTATAATTACTGCCAGGGATCGTTTAATCGACGATTTAGATTCGGTTTCACAGTGTCCTGATAGACAATATCTACCAGATTAAACGAGTTCGCCTTTGTACTTTCAGCTGCAAAAAATAGATCAGAACTTGCATTAAAAGTACCTTTGGCAGGAAATATAGGGAGGTGGTCGAACTGGCCATAAATCGCAGGGGATCGCAAATAAAAACTAGTTAGTATTAAACATCTCCTTAGGGATGATAACCATAGTGTGGTAATCGACGAATCTGGACGAGTCGGTAGACGTTTGGCTACTACTGTTTTATATTGTAGGGATTCCGGATCCCTAAAATTTGTCGGTTGGTCCTATTTTTTCCTATTTAGTTACATACCAAAACCTAGGTTGTGTAATATTTTTAGATGCAAGCAGGTCTATCTTATATTTCATGACGCTGCACAATTTGAGTAATACAAACCAACATTTTTTGTGACCTCATGTACTTGTGCACGTTACGCTGACGCGAACGTCACCTCAGCCGCTCCAAACATCGCATTGTTTTAATTATGTAGACTGTGTCTGTTTGGTACTCAAATCTTATCCATTTAAAAAAGTGGAGCTTGGCTTCCGTCCTATACTGGCCATTTTCCTTAAGCCTACAAAAATCGAGTCTTACGAATTCCTTTGCCTCTTTGGCTATAGAAATCCAACACATTATTAGTCATTCTTGGACTATAGATCGGTAAAGTTGGTCTCATTAATGTCAAACCTGTCAAAATCGATTGGACCACGAATAACGTCATCTTCTATCTGACAGTTCTAAAGCGTATAACCTACCTGTATATTGAATGGTTTAATTTAAATATGTAAACGTACGTTGTTTGTTACAAACTTCATTCATATCGAATAAAGAAAGATAAACATGCTTACAAACATTCAATTTAATCCTCTTGCGCTTAATCCAATAACGATTTACGTTTAGCACCATTATTTTTTATATCGTTGGATTAATACAGGTTACTCGAAAACCAGGTCACATTTTACAAGGGGGAAGTACTTGCCTTATTCACGAATAATATTCTAATGAAGCTCGGAAAACACGCTTTTAAAAAATCTCGGACTTGGTCCATATGCGTTTTAGTTTAATCTTACAGTGTACCATGGCCCTGTCCATAAAAGATATGTTTTCTATTTTTCACGGGATTTTATTGCTTTAATTTCCGGCCTGTTTTTCTACCTCTAAATAGACACTATTCACCCGATTTAATAATGGAACAGAATGTATGAAATTATCTGCCAGTAATTGATGACACTGTTACTACAGTGGCTGAATGATTGGCTGCTGCGCTGTGTGTAATGGTACAATTTCCGCACGGAACTTATGTTTCCACTGCCTACAGGTAGTGGTTACCGGTCTGGTTGTTTGTGTATGTGAGTTTATGTGTTTGTAAACGCGCCCTCGATGCTTAGCGTAGGGCAAAGTATTCAATCGGAACATATTAGAAAGTTATGAAACAGGCCCTAAGTATGTTAAGGTCGACTATTAATGTATTCTGATAGAACACCATAATTATGTCGTCACTATTAATTTAATTGCTAGGAAAAGAAGTCTAGTGAAATGGAATTTATTTTATTAAATTGTGCACATGGTGTCTGTGATCGATACAACAAGTGGCACGTTTCGCACCCTCGATCTTACCACAATGGAACATCGTATGTCAGTAGTTTATGGCCGCCTTCAGTTTTTCTAAAAAAGTATAAACCCTTTATTCTAGTTCATAACGATGAAAATTATCATCATCATCCTTATGCATCCTTATCTGAATTACTAGACACGGCCTCATTCGCTTGAACTTTCGTACGGATTTCTAATGTTTAAGATGATAATATTGTCCCACTGCAGGAAAAAGGCTCTTCTCATACAAAGTTTACAAAGAAAGCACGAGCATTGATTACCACGCTTGTTCAAGGTGGAATGGCGATTTCATACTTATATTACGAGTATTATATCTTCTTATTAGCGAAAGAATTTTCAGAATCAGACAATTAACTTTCGGAGACCAGCCCGTTAAAAAATACCCTCTTCTGCTTATCAATATTAGTGTAGATATGGGAACTCTTAACTCGGTTATGTTTTTTAAGTCCCCTGTACTATCGGGCGTATAGAGCGGTAAACAATAACGCATTAAATTATTGTATACTATTATTACTAAGTACAATCGCCGACAATTTCGTGAACTACTTTTCACCCTTACGCCAACAGTAATAAGGTTGAAAAGTGGTTGTACATCCATTTTAGAAGCAAACACCTTCCGATCTTATTTCGAAACTCCTTTCACCATTTCGAAACTTTGCTTAACGCTCTTTTAGAGGACAAACAATTATGACTGATGTGTGTTAAAGAGGACTTCTGTCAGTACCTCTTGAGTACTATGAGATGAGCATATGTATATTGAGTACCTAATGATAATTAAGTACTCAATAATGTTTTAATTAATACGTTGGTAGCCGATAGCCGTTGTTTAATAAAATCCAGTTACAATTAGCTACTTGCATGCACATGCAGTTTGTACCAAACATCACGATAGTAAACAGTTTGCACGGTATTGTGGTTTGCTATCTTGACCCTGGAACCGGAAATTTAACGCAAATTGAATAACCCAAAGGAAAAACGGAGTGTTATTGATACTCGGCTCCGGTACCTATGTCAGGGTTTCTAGTTTTTTCTAGTCATAGACCCCTCTCGAAATTTAAAGAGCCCACGGACCCTTTTCGAAAAGATGAAGAAACGAGTTTCACAATTATATTATTTGCGATTAAATTTTACTCATGAATAGTTAGTGTGACGGCTGTTACGACTCATGCTGGATTAGAACATCAAATTGAGGACCTGTTTTCGATAATGTAAGGCGCATCTCATCTTCCATTTCTAACCGATTACGATTTGTAGTTTTACACTTACGGGCGTTACGCTTGCTCCAATAATTGATGACTGTTTTGACAGCCATCTATTAGGCGTGAAAATTCAAAAAGGTCACGACATATATATCATTTATAAAAATAATGCATTATGTTAGGTTGGCTCGTCATGGAACTTTGGCGTTAATTACATGGACCCCTTAGGGGTCCTTGGACCACAGGTTAAGAAACCCTGATTTTAGTGATTTAGTGCAGTTCAAATAAATGAATTTGTCTGCAGGAGTATTCGAAACTTCATGAGCGATACAACGAGCTATTCAAGACACATGTGGACTACATGGAGCGAACTAAGTTGCTGATGAGCACAGCCAGCGACCGAGGAGAGGTGCGAGGAAGACTTGGCCTGAACCCCATGAGATCTAGTGGTGAGTACCATAATCTATGAACTTTCTAATAGGTGTTATTAAATATGCTCCTGATCCACTACCGAAAGTGGAGTCGAATCGGTCGGTCAAAGGGTCAATAAAAACGCTGATACCGCCATAAACGTGGCCTTCCCGTGGGGCCAAATCTAAAAGAAAAGAAAAATAATTATCTAGAAACATCAACGCAAAAAGAAAAAAAGAACTAAATATTTCAGGCACAAGACCCGTGTGACGACATTCATAAAATTACTCTGTCAAACAATATCAGTAAAGTCATCATTAAATACGATAGGCACTTAAAAAATTGATAACCGCAGCTAAGTAAAAATAATAATCTTGTCATCAAAGTAGATAACTTTCGGGTTTCTTAGTGCTGATGTATTTTATGTTTGTCATTATTGTACCATTCATACGACTGGCATAATTATTGTATTGCCGATTGGTATAAACTGGGGCTAAAAAATGTGCGTGTCACTTATACTGTGTACTGCCTAACTGACCCATCAACAAATAACCAATGTTACAAAACAAAGAGGAAACGAACGAACTTTGAATGGCGTGATAGAAAATTAGCAGCGTTCTCAATATGAAGGTCGGTTGAGATAACTACTGTTTTTTGTAACACACTGACAATGAGTCATCATACAAATATGGACTAATCATTGCCGGTCTGTCTTAATCTCGAAAGGCGCGTTATTTGGGTAAGAAACTTTACCTTCAAATCTTCATTAATGGTTTTTGTGGAATAGACCTCAATATCATTTTAAGAAGTCCGGATAAAGAACGAATTTTTGAGTTCCATAATGACACAATGTTCAGATTTCAGATGCCACGCATAAACGTTGTCAGTACGACCGAGTTTTGACTGCTTTCAGAACATGAACTTTATAGTTTTACATACATAACATACACCACGCCTGTAATCCCCGAAGGGTTAGGCAGAAGTGTACCCATTAGTACACCCACATTTCGCCAGTTATGGTTTTAGTCCCATGTAATAGGGGGCGTGCCTATTGCCATCAACCGGGCACAAATCCAGACTCCGAGGCTGCTACTGAGAAATCCCTGATGAAAAAATCCAATAACACTTTGCCCGACCTGGGAATCGAACCCAAGATTTCATGCACAGCAGTAGCGCTTGCGACCACTAGACCAATGAGGCGGTTTATAGTTTTAACATCTACCATAAAGTACATATACATGTTTGACACCTAACTATAGGCTATCTAGGTCTTTATTTTTATGGACAGTCTCAACTAGCAGTCCCCCCTCTCCTTCCTGTGTGACATGCATCGTTAGTTTGATGCTGGTACTGCACATTATACCATTATGTTATTACACATGCAGTGGTGGGTTACATAATCTTCCAATCAGATCTCTCAATTTATCTAACTACAATGGTTAGTGGTTATCATTTACCTTTGTGATATACCTATACAATTCTAGTTTAGCACGCGTCTTCAATTACGTACCGTCGTATACCAATAAAAATCAAATTACGTATAATTTTCTTGATAGAAATAAGACTTATAGGAAATGAAACGCAGTCTGAGCCACTGCGCCAGTTATATTTGCGTTATTTTTTATTATTACCGTTAAAAGATTCGCCGTTCCCACTTTAATTGGCTCTTTTTCCCTTATTCTATAACATTTTTTGAGGAGTACGATTGCAATTAGGTTAAGAAGTCGAGCAGCTATCGCATTCATTTATTACCACTTTCGAGTATCTGTTTGTATTGCATCTACTGCAATTTACGATCAGTAGTACTTAACGCGCTAGCGTCAATATTTGAAGCAAATTAAAACTGATAATAGTACCAGACACCGGGCACACAAGAGCCAAACCTTTTTTTGCCTGTAGATAGTTCTTCAGTACTTTGGCTACTTACGTGTCTTGCTTGGTTGTTGCGAGTATGTGTGCTATTATTACTTTAGTAGAGATAGTCTGTCTGCGCACAGCCTCACGGAGTCACGGGTCGAAATATGCCTATAAAAATATGAAACGATTGGCGGCGATGTTTTACGTCTAGACTGAATTAATATTGAGCTAGTCTGTGTACTTCAGAGAGAATTCCACACCCGACTGATTTGTAAAATAGGTATTGGACATCATGTACTGCTGTCGCACTGTCCCCGTATCGAACACCGCGCGCGAAAGGGACAACAATTTTTTTTCAATAACCAGACCACAAGCAAGTAGACTATGCCTGTCTTTTTATGCTGTCAAACTTATTTACTAAACTATTATTTGAGGCCGTAGTTTATTCCAAAACGAAACGGTCCGTCATGGCTACAGTTAATGTCTATATCGGTTTAAAATATTGCTTTAGGCTTAAAATACAGGAAGAAAGTCACAGCAAACGCTGTAAAAATAGATTTGAACAGGTTCGCTATACACGTAAGCAGGTCAGCACATTCGTTCGACATTCTCAATACAACCTTTGATAAAGTTGTCTTTAAAATGCCGAACCGAAAGGCACATTCGGTTGGACTCACTTACGAGTACAGTAACCCTTACTAACACTGAATATTCTATTCCGTTCAATAGCAACGCAAGTCCATTCAACGAAGTTGTAAATAATTTACTTTTCTCGCTATTCAGTAATTCTCACTATGCATTTAAATTAAACTTCGCCCATAAAATGCATTAAAGCTTCTTTTAACACAACGTGAATTTAATTAAAACAGTTTTCAACATCGGTGAATTCGAATTGAAATGGTTTGTATTGGAATGGTTTTCTTGCTCATTATTATATGTGCGCTTGTTCCATTGCCACAAACTCATTCAACTGTTCATTATTGGTTCAATTAGTGCAATATCAATGTAATATCGCCGTCAGTCGTTACCATGGAATTGGCATGATAGGAACGTGGGCGAGGGTGGCAACGTCACCGTCACGAAACTACATTTGTATCTACTTTTTATTTGATCATGTTTTGATGTATCATAATATTATGAAACGGTTACATAACTGCATATCTATATATAGTCTTACGCTACTCTAAAGTAAAGAGTCAAAATACGCTTCTCCGTTCCAATTATAATTCTGTATAACCGGAACAGCTAGTCGGATGCACAAAATAATGAAATGAGAGCACAATATTATGATTTCGTGGAGCTTGTACGAGATCATAATATTATGCTTATATCAGAACATCACGGGCTTGCAAAATTGAAACTAAATTGAATTACGGGACTAGATGGAAGGCGACAGGATTTAGTTATAGGCACGGGCGGGAACTGAATAAAATTATCTAAGTACATGAAAATTTTACGAAGGATGTTGGTAATAATGTTCACGGATCTTTGTCGCTTATGTAAACGTTAATGTTATAAATCAAGGCCGGCCTACTACAGGCCTACGGGCCACTAAGTAGCACGAAGTTTAAAATATGATCTCATATTTGATAAGTTACAAAACAATGAAATACATTTATAATGTTTTGTTATGTATATTTTTGTATTTTCCACTATAAAGGCTGACCCGGAACCGCCAGAGTCTAACTGGCCCATCTGAAAATCAGTTGACCAGTCTTAAAATGGTTTTAACTTAACCAATAACCAAGGGCATTCAATAAATCGATAGGTAGGTAGGTATAGCTTCCATTTAATATAAATTGAATTCTACTGCCCTAGTTGTTCCTTAGCACACAACGTATGAAGGCTATATAATTTCCGCTTACCCGTTGGGAAATACTAACGTGTTCCATTCGGTGTTATTTTTTTTTGTTTACCGAACGGTTACCAATGTTTCGGGATGTTATTGAGTATTTATTAATTTAACTGATTGAATATAATTATCAAAGTGAACTAGTTGCCCTTGGGTATCACTGTTGTAATCAGTTGAATGCCGTGGAGTTTCTTGCTCGTTCTTCTCCATTGAGGCCTACCTCCGTTTTGGAACGAGCAACTAGTTTCAACTTTCGGACTAACTGAACGACTCTTTGACAATTCAAAAGTGCCTGTAAATGGTCTAATTGAAATAAATGTTTTGACTTAGGCTTTGATGTTAACGGGCTTCTATTTCTGTAACTGAGAAGTTAGAAAACGCAGACGATATAATGGGCTATCTGCCTGTAAAATGTGTCATGATGGAACAGTGGTTAAGACCCTCTCGTACACGAGGCTGTGGGTTCGTAACTGAGCACGGGCAACTAACGTGATCTTTTTGAATCCGAAACGTGTACATTTTAAGTTTATCTTGGACATCACTAATATCATTGAAGGAAAACATCATAAATAAATTTTCAATCCGCACTGAGCAAGCGTGGTGATCAACCTTCTCTATATGGGAACAGGCTTTTGCCCTGCAGTGGGACTATGAAAGGCTGGTTTTATTTTTATAATAAAGAACTAAGTGCCAGGGCGCACTGCGATTTTATACCGAACGATAATTTTATCGCAGGAATGCGACACGTGAATTTATGTTAAATCATCGTAACGCAGAAATACTAAAATAAAAAGCGATATTAAAATCGCACTGGCTCAAAGAAGAGAATACATTTAATTAACCTCACCTTTTAATAAGTAATAGACGATAAAGCCTGGATGAACCTTTATCTAAAATAAAGTTTCATTTTTAACCCGCGCTTCGTTTTGTATAAATCGATATTAAGTTATTCATCGATGCAGTATGTATGTATGCAAACCACTCCGATGATATTGAAAGGCGATTAAGGGATTACATATACAGGAGTGCTAGGCTGCTGTACATGAACATGCATAACGAGCCTTTCTACATATTCAGGGCTGCAATTTGAAAATAGTATGTAGGTACATCATCAGCAATATAATGCCTATCACAGACAGGTGATGTTATTGTATTCAACTACAATGGTACTATGCCTGCAATGGACACTATGGGCAGTAATTGATAGCTCCATTTTGCAATTCAGCTCCGTTAGATAACGAGCCATAGGGCTCTTTATGCGCTCTCGTTGTGTCAACTGTATAAACAAATGACGACTGTCCGTATGCTGTACGACACTCGCGCTGCAGCATACCGGCACAAAACGCATACATTGAAAGAGTCTATTATGTTCATTGAACATGACTGACAGAATTAGAACAGAAAAAAGAAAATTATTTATTACGAGTATCAAATTGATACACAGGTTAAACACAAGTTAAGACGTCATGAATTAGGTACTTAAAATATTCAAAACTTGAGTTAATTAAAGTTGATTACAAAGTGCTCTTTGCCAGTGAGTCCCAAATTATACGGTTAGTGTATCCGGCGCACGGGATGCGATTTCTAGAATAGAGACTAGGAAAGAGATTTCAGGTTTGCTGGTGTGGTAACCATGCTTGTTATCACGATGTTTTATTAAGGTATAGGTAGATAGGTATCATTTTTCATGGCACTTCGAAACCCGATTTCTAAGATCCTCAGATAAACTCCCGATAGCTCTACAAAGTTATGAATATTTGCGATTTTTGCCTTGATTCAGACTGCCTCGTTGGTGGTCTAGTGGTCGCAAACGTGACTGCTGTGCATGAGGTCTTGGGTTCGATTCCCAGGTCGGGCTAAGTGTTATTAGGTTTTTCTATCAGGAATTCTGTGGAAGTCTTGATTTGTGCCCGGTTGATGGCAACAGGCTCGCCCCCTACCTATTACATGGGATTAAAAACATAACTGGCGAAATGTGGGTATACTAATGGGTACACCTCTGCCTAACCCTTCGGGGATTACAGGCGTGATGTTATGTTATATTCTCCGCTTAAAATGGCTCGAAACCCGGACATTAGTGAACGATGATCGCTACATCATGGATTTCAATTTAAATCTTGGCTGCATCGCGAAAGCATTCGCAATCTACAAATATAAAATCGGTTTACGGACTAACCGTCACTATCTTGCCTCACGACTTCGCGCGTCAATAGCCCAGTTTTCTAGCTTTCTACGTATACAAGCTTACTGGTACAATAACACACATTACATTATGTTATCCATTGTCCTGATTGGCTGAATTAGCCAGAGGGCAATTGGTTCTAATAGAGAGTATAAAATGTTATTTCTGTATCGTCCCGACGTAATCTAATTACCACCACCCAGCATGAATAAAACTACACTTGAGTTTATTAAAATTGTTTTTTTTTTTATTTTTTGATTAAAGTTAATACACAATGCCGTTCATTGATTACATCTGTTGATTAACAGGTAATAATTGGATGTATAATTACTTTAATTCAATTGACTGTTAGAATTTAAAGCACTGGCTGCGGCGAAAATGCAGCAAACAAATACGAAATCTCGTTATACGTGTGAGAGAAATGATTGTTTGACGACAAACGTTCCTACGAATAATCCTTTGACCGATTCTTCTGGTAATCAATCATTCGGGCAAATGTTCTTCGGGCAAAAGTTTTTCGGCCTAACATTTTTTGGGCAATCGTTCTTTCGGATAAGTAGACGTCGGATAATTTGACGCATTCGTAATACAACAAGCATTGAGCAAAAAGTTATGAGTACGTAAACACTATTCGCAAAACGTGTGTCGCGGAGATTTAAGTAATCAATATTTCCACAAATAAGCTAGAAAAACTAGCAGGCATCCTTTCATTGCTACATGTTTTGACAATCTTTTTCAGGTCCCATATCCTTCGGCTTCGCATCGCTCGAGAGCTCGATGCACAATGTGGAACAGACGGAAAGCATGCCTGGCAGTCCTGTCAGTTTATCTTCGTCACCACCGTCACCGCCGACCGGATCCGACTTGGCAGCAGTGAGGACTGTGGAATGCGCGCATCAGACTGACCCTATCACACAACAGAGTCAGGTAGGACAATACTTACATGATTTTATTACGTTTAGTTGTTTATTAGCTACCTTTATTGACCCCACTGTGAAGAAACGAGTATCTTCTCGGTAAGGGAGGGAGTGGGCCGCATGATGGACATGCGCACGGCTCCTAGCGGTTTGGTGGATATCATAATAGTTCTACAAGATTTTTTAGGAATAAAGGCAAAATATTTTTTTCCGTAGTCATTATATTTTAAACGCAGTAAAATAAAAATTTCACTCAAAGCGATAAAGTCTACACTACCCAGTACGCTCACAACTTGGATTAAACGCAAGATACTGGTTACCTACTTAATATCTCTTTGTTGTACATCACAAAACTGTTCTATTCAAGAGCTCGTTCAGGGTAAACGCAAATATAAGTTAGTTACTTGGTTACCTTCGCCACAAAGACTTCAATTGCCTTAGAAGGAAGCCCCTTTGATAGCCCGGAGCTTGCGCAAAGGCAGCCGTAATAATGCTCTGTAATCCTCAAAGCGGTGAAAAGCTTTGAAGCACGTCGTCTTCGTCAATCAAGTATCATGATTAAAAGCTATGAATAGGAACTCTGGGTTGCCTTCTCAGTACTTTGAAGAAGACTGTAATTTCTCTTACATTTTCAGCCCTGCCGTTATTAATAGTAACTTAATATTTCGTGTTGGATCCCATCACCGTTGGTTCTACTCAGTTAATATACATTGGAGATACCTAGTCGTTGTATTTAACAAATGCGCGTTATTTATTGCGATTTGTACAAAATATGAATGACATAATGACGCGTGCCTTGTGAATTGGAAGGACTAAACCAGTTTTTTTTTTAATTAAAAGAGTAATTGCAAACAACATTTCGGGATGCCTCGTTGGTCTAGTGCTCGAAAAGCGTGACTACTGAGCATTAGTTCCTGGGTTTGAGTGTGAGTGCACTAAGGGTACAACTCTACCTTACCCTTCGGGGATTACAGGCGTGATGTTATGTAACGTTTCGGGCTTATTATTAAATCGCTCTTGGTGTCATAACTTACTACCGACATGATTAATTTTAAACTTTGTTTTTAACTAAGTGTACAAAGTAGTTTATTAAGTATAGTTTCAAAATAACTATTAGAACTTAATTACTCTTTAAGAAATACGAGCATTATCTTCGAATGAATTTGGATATAGACCAAATTTTAAACTAACAGAAGCATTATAAAACATTTATTTTATAAAATCTACAGCGTTTATTAATCGTTATTTGAATAAATAAACAAATAAAGTGAATGTATGAAAGGATAGGATTGTCTATAGATTTAATTCAATAACATCAATGGCCATTATAATGCTGACATTGCTTGACCTAGCACTCCGCTTCATATAAAATACTTGTACGATTTTTGTTTAGATGTGCTTACTTACGGCTTTCCACGTATAATAAGGTAATAAAGGTATTTATCGTGTAACTCGTCCTGAACCGATTTAGTAATTTTGTAGTTTGATTTGAGAAGCACCATATAAAGTTTCTTGTTTATAAATGACTAGAAACACTATTATTAAAGTTCTTTATTACAATTTCTTACAATAATACATATTTACAAGGACACAATTGTAGCTACTTTATAACCATTGCCAGCATTAGAGCACACACAGTAATCTTCCAACAAGGCCTTACATTGAGCGCTGCGTTACAGCCATCTACTTTACATTCACAAACATGCGAGTAATGTATCTTGCTGAATTTTGACTGCACGCATTTTAACGGTTCTTCGTACATATAAGCACATTCTCTTATTATGTTGATGTCTTGGCCGGGCGTAAAGTAATTTATTTGAGTTAGCGACCGGCAAACTGGTGCTCCTCTGTCATCTTTGCAGTCTTTTAAATGTGCACTATTCAAGTTATATTTGAAACATCCACGGTGGTGTGTGGACGAACACTGATAACATTTTATGCATATCACTTCGCACGTCATGGTCATTAATACTATAAATGTTAGTATTTCATCAATTGAAAAACATCGCATTTTATACAAATTAGTTTGACGGCTGTCAGATCGGCCATGGCGTTCAGTTTTCCAAATTTGAAATACGTCAGACAGGTCAATATGTTTTTTTTATTTTTTCTGTGACTCTTCATCTGCCATAGTGCAATGATTGATATTTTCTCAACGTGAGTACTTTTGGCGGCAAAAGTAGCATGATCGTAGCATAAAAAATACGTAAACATTCAGTTTTGTTAGGAATATTAATTATACATGCTCTATGCGTTACGTGCGTTAGCAATTACATCGATATGTACTAGCGCGAGCAATTATTGTAGCGCGAACGGACGAGGATTTAACACTTCAAACAATTATAATTGTACTAAAATTATCAATTTTATCAGAACCTACTTAACAAAAATTAGCTTTATTGAGATTAAATCTAAGTTTAGACCAACAAACTAGATACTTATATTAAAAACGAATACAATATTGCCCGTTTTTCTTTTATTCATTTCTGGTAATCGATTGATTTCAGGCAACATCGCCAGTGGCGCCACCTAACGCTCCTAACACTGGTAAATCGCAAACCAAGAGCGAGAAACGTAGTGGCAACACTTTGTATCAAGAGCTCGCATTCCAGGATGTGGATCCGGGCATCGCTGAAGGCGAAGACGGTGATATTACAGGTAAATCTTGTACTTTTATTATTGTGACGTTACTTAGTCGCAGAGTTTCTAAAGCCTGATTAAAAAAAAACGCATCAATATCTATTTGTTGTCGTCGATTAACCGGTATCTAATTGCACCTTTATGTAATCTGCTATCAAATTTTAAAAATGTTTTGATTGGTTTATCAAAATAACATTGACCAATTAAATTACTATACATCATACCATAGACAGAGCAAAAAGAAGAAAGTATTTAAAATCAACATTAATACAATACTAAGTTTTCACTGAAACGGCGATGATTGGGGATGAGTCGGCAAGTACAGAAATAGACTAATCAGATTATTGGAAATCAACATCTCGCTTCCGAGCAATAATTTGATTAGTTCATCTGCATATTGCTTGGAAACGTTCTCTTACTCTACATTATACTTACGTATAACTTTAAATTGCGCGCCGTTTTACTAACTTTTCCATATACCTACACATTTCTAACATTTCTACACATTTCTACATTTCTACACATTTCTAATATAAAGAAGCTTAAACAATTTTTAACTGTTTGTTTGTCTTCTTCTTTTCGTGAGGGCGGTAAGGTCTTACGACCCCACACACCCTAGTGTCAGAGTTGTTTGTTTAAACAATGTCTGGAAATACCAGTCGGAATGAAAAAATTGTATGTGATAGCCAGATTCATGAGGAATAGTATAGGTAGGTATCATCACGCTGCCACCCACGGGAGCGGAGCAGTAACCGAAGCCGTGACGAAGTCGCGCGCAGAATCTAACGGGGGCCGGCAATTTTAAAATATGTATACCTGTCCATTGTTTGTGTTCGTCTTTGTAATAGTATATAACTGTGTGCTTTCCCTAACAGGTAGTTGGGTCCATCCCGGAGAATACGCGTCTTCTGGTAAGTGCTTTGCATATCATGTGTTTACTAATCGTTCATTTAGACAAACTGTTGTACTTAGCGTAGAATATAGTAGCCACTGTATTAATTTCGTTATAATTAGGAAATAAACAAGTGAAACTTGATGAACATATGATTACTAGCAGACCAAGGCACGTGTTGCTGTGGCTCTAATTTTCAATAGAAAATATTGCGGGCAATAATCGAGATAGTAAATACTATCCTATCTTTTAAGTTTGACTAAGTTACACTAAAAAACTATTTCACCATTGCCTTATTAGCAAAATTAGCAATTCCAGAGAAAATTGTGTTAATATAAAGCAAAATAAATAATCTCAATATACGTACCTATATTTCAACAAAAAGGTATTGGAAACATGGTTACTTACGATTGCCGTAAACCTTTATAGTCGATATCAATCTGTTGCATAAATGATAACGCGAAAAACGACTTTGTTTTTTGCTAAGCAAAGTTTAAAATTACTATAATACTGAATAGAACAGGCAGGCTCAATTATGTATATTACAAATTATAAATATTATGACCGCTGTAAAATTGTTTGCCGTATTATCAATATTAGAATATTCTATGTACGCTTATAACAGTTTGTCTGCAGTGGACATATAGCTTAAAATAACAATAGAAGCTTTATTTACTTAATACTGGCTTTAAAAATATAACAGTACAGCCTTTTAGAAATAAAAAGATTGCTTTAATCTTCACGAATTCGGACTGATAACCAGCAAATCCTGACATTCCATATTAATTTTTACATTAAATTTTAATTGTATTAAATGTAAAATAGTAGTACTCAGTAATACTAACTTCCCTTAATATTTAGGTACAATTAGATCTGGTTTGATGTATGTAAATAAAATTTTATTTTCTATTTTACAAAATAATTGGTTTAAAAATATTATATTACTTTTCTTGTAAATAATTCTATACTGTTATTTAATTGACATTTAATATGCTTTCATTTCGATGATATTTAATTTTATTGTAAACGTTGCGCTTGTTTTTTTATGAGGCAAGATAAATACTTTTACCTCCATTATTAGGCCTGTGTTAATTACCAATGCATAATAATTATGCGAAAATACTCCTAATATAAATAAATAGGTTGTAGTGCAAGTATCTTTAAGATTTATTAATACAGAGGTCATAGTGTTCTTATTACGGTTCAAAAGATAGGTACAGCCCTGTGACAGATGGACGGACAGACAGACAACGAAGTTTTAGTATTTAGGTACCGTTAGCACTCTCTCGCATAGACCTCCCACCATTCCTTTCACTTCTCTCAATACTGTGCCGCACCTCAAGCCATCCAAGGAGTCCCACCATCTTCTAGGTCTATATTTTTTATGATTAACAAATCATAAATTAAAATCCGTGTAGATAAAGCATCGTATGTTACATAGCTTGATTTAATAGTCATTTACACTAGCACTAAATACATTATGCTACTGTATAATAATTATAATAAAATATCATCTATAATTATTATACATCAACATTTATATGGTTGTAAAAGTATAAATCTTTACTTATAAACATTAAATCGTATTCGTTCTATCTTTATGTTCACTGACACACCACGCCACTAAATTTCATTATTTATGAAATAACTAACTTGCATTATTTGGGGCCTTTTATCTATAAATACTATTTATGTTATTGTGTTGTTCTAAGCAAGCTAAACACATTATTTTTGTTGCAATATTAAATAACTGCAGTGTTATTGCTTTAACTGTTAAAAATAGTTAAAACGTCCAGTTTCAAGATACACATATATAAGACCATTTTATCAATCAACACAAGAAAACAGATAAGATGATCTAGGTTGAGATTCCAGAAACTGAGCGTTAACAATAACATAATGTTAAGCTTAAAAAGAAAAGATTTTCGAACGTTTATGCAAGTTTTACTTTGTCGTAAAACTATTATAAGTCCGAATTCACAAGTGCTATCCTTGCATGAACGAATAAAATTAACGCAGATATTTTTTTTCTATGATAAATTATTGTGCTTAAGAACATTAAAGAGCTGATATGAACATAAGAGCCAGAAAAAACCAAATAAAAATATGTAGATTTAAAATAAGCAATTAAAGTTGCGATTTTTATGTCTGCCTAAAGTGGCGTCGTGTGTGAGCATTTGAACTAGTATTCTACATTAATACATTTTCATAAAATACTAATAACTGTACGTTCTTTCCATGCGTTCTAACAAAATGTTGCATCAACGCATGATTGCAGTTAACGACAATTATTTCGGTAAGTAATTTGTAAAATATTGATTTAATTTTCACTAACATTATTCAACGTTTTGGAAACAATTTGGTCGTTAACATAACTATTTCATTGAAATTGACCATCTCACACACTACGTCGCATTACGTTGCAATTATGTAATGCCAACTATAGTCGTATGATTATATGTTAGTAAATAGCCTTACATTTTTGTTGACGCAAAAATATTGTTTTGCTAACGCATGCGGCGAAGTGTGTGACGGACCTAACGATCGCTTGCGATTTCCAAAGCGCAAGATGCAAGTAAGTATACTTGAAGACTTACTCTTAGTGTCTACTTAAATATTTATCAGAGAAAATTAGGACTCTAGCTTTTTAAATTTAAATGCACAGTCCCTAAAAACATTGAACAAGATTTAGGTATTCAAAGATTGTTTTCCATAGTAAAATACATGAATAATTATTTGGCATGCATGACATATAGCTTTCAAAAAATTGTAAGCTAAACGAACAAAATATGCAATCCTCCATTTAACAGGAATGGGAAAAGAAGTCGAGAATCTTATTCTGGAGAACAACGAGTTGTTAGCGACTAAGAACGCATTGAACGTGGTGAAGGATGACCTGATAGTGAAGGTGGATGAAATGACCGGCGAGCTGGAGATCCTCAGGGAAGAAGTGGCGAACCTCAGCTCTGCGCGGGAGAAGCTACGTGATAGGGTCACCGAGCTAGAAGATGAAGTTAGACATTTGAAGGTAGGGTTTTCAAATGTAGGGTTAATGTGTGCTACTTAACTGTATTTTAAAAAGAGCTCTAATATATTAGATATAGAGCTCATAGAATATAGTACTTTGTAACTAATTATGAGAGATCTATGTCAAAACCCTTTGAAGTATTCTTACATCTGGCCTCTTGACAACCAACAGGGGCGATCAGTTAGTCTCAACAAAATAAGTCTCCACATGTAAAAGAACGCACTGAACGTTAGTTCATAGCATCCTGGGCAATCTGACTGACTAAAGCTTTATACCGTGGCTTGAGCTAATATTTTTGTATGGTCTGCAATAGGATTAAGAAATAGGGGAGGATGTGCTCTATTACATCAAATAAGTATGATGTTTAGTTTTTGCGTGGCCATGTGACAGGAGACGGTGAGCACGAACGCGGGCGGCGGCGACAACAACGAGGACGAAGCCGACGTCCCCATGGCGCAACGCCGGCGCTTCACTCGCGTTGAGATGGCGCGAGTGCTGATGGAACGCAACCAATACAAGGTAAGCTTTTTCAGAACATTAAGGGCGCGGCCATTGAGAGCTATCAACTGTTCATAATGCCACCCAATTATTGGTCCCACTGCAGGGAAAATGCCTCTTCTCAAACAGAGAAAGCACCAGCATTAATACCAAACTTGCTCAAGGCGCATTGACATTTCGCTATGAGTCCGGGTTTCCTCACCATATTTTTCCTAGTCTAATATCAGTGAAGACCAAGATAAACTTAAAAAGCAAAATGTGAATTGTTAAAGTCACATTGATTTTTGTCTGGTTGATTTGTTGGGTGATCACGATATTAATTAGTGGCTAGAAGCTTTTTTGTAGTTCAAGAAAAAGCTAAACTGTAATTTAATCTACAAGGTGAGACAGAAATTGCAATATAATAGTTTTATAGCTGATAGCTGTCAATTGGATCGCATCTTGTAGTCTTTTATAAGTTTGTGTAATCCAGCCTTTCCCAAAATGGGTGATAACGCCCTCTTGTGGGCGCTGCAGGCCTAAAAGGGGGGCTGTAAGAGACCCAGAAAAAATATCGAGGCGTTGTGTAGAGGCTTGGGGGGGGGGGGCGTTTTGTAATTTCATCTACCAGGTGATTTTTAGGTAGGTGAAAAATGGGGGCGCTAGAAAATTATTTATTCTCGCAGTGAGAAGTAGACAACATAAGTTTGGGGGCCCCTGGTGTATTCCATTGTAAAGTATGTGTGTGTGTGTTGTGTGCAATACAAACTAAAGAATACCGCACAAAAAATATTTTTTCTTCTCGTGCTGGGAGTTCAAGTCAATAACTCATATTAATTATGCCCATGTGATTACTTTACAGGAGCGTTTCATGGAGCTCCAGGATGCAGTCCGCTGGACGGAGATGGTCCGCGCAAGCCGCGTCGACTCAACCATGGATAAGAAGAATAAACAAAGCATATGGAAGTTTTTTAGTAACCTCTTCAGGTAAATACTGTGCGACGCTTTGACATTGATGGACTGCGTACTAAAAAAGGGCTACATAAAGAAATTAAAAAAATAATTTCGGAAAAAAATAACGCATGATGCGTAAGATGTATAGAAATTAAATGTATATTTTTTAATATAGCTATTTTAAGCTCAAGCCGAAGCTCAAGTAACATGAGATAAGGGCAGGAAGATGTTAATGATGATAGCCATTTTGTGGATTGTGTTCATATCTATAAATCAATAGTACGTAGTCCATTGATGTCTTTACTAACGTGAGTTTTTGATAGAAAGATTACAGGTTTATTAAAATTTAGAAATATAGCAAAAACTATAAAAATAGTAAAATAGACAGATGATCTCAAAAGGATTACTTTACATTACTAGTGATTCCAGAAAAACGGCTGGTTTCGTAATGTGGATGCCCTGGAACTCATAATCAACAATATAGCCCAATCAGATGCTGTGAATGCAAATTATAATGATCGTTTATTATTATCATAGGCCTTAACAGTTAGTATGGCCAAAAAATAGGCGGTTATAGTGGAGGATAAAGAAATTATAGCTTTTTTTGTCCTTTATCGGCCTAGTAGTATCTATGAGTCTTTCGGTAACTTACCCCCGGATTGTCTGTTGGTGGTGTGTTTGTTGAAATTAAAGTAAAATGGATATTTTTAATTATGAAGAGCGCTTAAGCTGCTGCTATTCATTTCTGATAATTCAGTCGAACAATCGCAACAGCCTACGCTTGCAAATTGACACATTTCTCATTCGAGAAACTGGAGGCTCTGTCAATTTATGCGTTTGGTTTCTGCGGGCTTACAGCAGTGCGAGAGTCGTACTGCACACTGATGGTGCGGACGCATAGAATGAAAAGGCTCTATAGTCTGTTTGGGCTCTCGCACATATTATTAGACTTTTTGCTGTCTCAAATTGAACATAACGGTGTGCAATCATTTATACTCTTATTGTTATTTATTTCATTAAACTCATTCACCTAGCTTGCGCTTTTTTTAAATTAGTTAGTGCGTGTTTTATCGCTGTGTTTAATAGGTTTTTCTTTTGTTTTATTTCTTTATATTTTGCTGTGTTTATTTTATATAAAAGAACTTGCAAAGGCTTGTGCAAATTATAGTAATAATCCGCACTGCAAAGATTCGCGAAAAGGATGCTTTGTGAATGGTTTAAAGAAAACACTCTATTATTGCGTTCATTTCTGATCTTTTTCTTACTTTCTTTATCGTGTGGGCAGTTAGGTCACACAAGGGCGTGTAGGGTCGCAAGACCCTACACACCCTTGTGTTAGAGTTTCTAAGCCGCCTCAAGGGCCTCTGACATTGTTTGAGTGGGACAGCAGCAGTAGTATTTCTGATATAAAGTTGGTATAACTTATTCTCTCACATTTGTACATGTGTTTTTTTGGGGGTGAAACTGTTTCGCTGATACTATGCTGTATAATTATGGTATTAGTATATCAGGCTGGCGTCATTAATTCCAAGTTTCTACGTATATTTTGCGTTTATTTCTCCTTCCATGCATCGTTATTAGGCGTCATCTTCGAGGTGACCCCCCTTTCTAGCCAAATCTTCTTTCCCACAGTTCATTTATCGTATCCTGGGTCTTCCCCTACTCGTAAAGTCACCCACAGATACTCAAATCCACTGCTAGCGCTATGAATGCAAAATTGTTCGTTAGATTTTTTATGCATGCTGTGATGAATTACGTTCAAAACCTTATTTTTTGCATTACCTGCACTTGCCATTGACTATTTTTTTCTTTATTAATTTATGCGTGTATGCATGGAATGTTTGCTTCTAAAGCGGCGAGGGCGCACTGCGATTGTATTTTTAATGATAATTTCATCGCAAAATGCGACACATGAATTAATTCGGAAATGCGTATAAAGGCGGTAAAAAATTGCAACCAAATATAACTAAAAAGTGATATTAATTCATGCTGTAAGAAAATGCATCGCAGTGCACGCTCGCTCTTAGTTTTAGACGCTGCTCAGGCGTAGTTCAAAGGAATTGAATGTTTACTGCAACAATAGCGATATCTATTATTTTAAGTGTTGCAAATATTTGCTATTTTTTTTTTTGCTACTAGTAATACTTGTGCTTGCTAACTGCATGAAGTTGTCTGTTCTCACAAGACAATTTACAAGAAGTTTCTTAACGTGGGACTATTTGGCAAAAACGATAGTTTTCAAAACCAACATAATTATTAATGTCTTGTTGACTGCCTCGTTGATCTAGTGGTCGCAAACGCGACTGCTGTGCATGAGGTCTTGGGTTCGATTCCCAGGTCGGGCAAAGTGTTATTGGGTTTTGCCATCAGGAATTTCTCAGTAGCAGCCTCGGAGTCTGGATTTGTGCCCGGTTGATGGCAATAGGCTCGCCCCCTATTACATGGGACTAAAAACATAACTGGCGAAATGTGGGTGTACTAATGGCTACACCTCTGCCTAACCCTTCGGGGATTACAGGCGTGATGTTATGTTATGTATGTTGAAGCTGATCGCAGTTCGATTTGAAAAATAATTGTGATA
This sequence comes from Hoplodrina ambigua, assembly GCA_949774945.1. Lineage (NCBI taxonomy): Eukaryota > Metazoa > Arthropoda > Insecta > Lepidoptera > Noctuidae > Hoplodrina > Hoplodrina ambigua. The sequence continues at coordinate 7,813,203 of OX458963.1, forward strand.
GCCCTTAACGGCTAATAAGGACTCTTCTGTTTTGAAATAGATTTTCACATCTATCATTGGCATCAAACTTATCTGGAAATTGCCATTTAAAAGTTTGATCGATCATATAGTCGTTTCATGTTTATTTCTGTTGTGGTCGTTCAGAGCTTTTGCGTTTTACTTATTTGAAATTTATTAAAATTACAAAGAGGCTATGTAATTACCGCTATGATGCGAAATTAACAAAATGTAATCCTGCCGGTGCTATGGTTTGATTATGATATAGCCAAGTCCTGTCGAAAGTTAATATTTCAAAAAATTGTCTCAGCTGCAGCTAGCAACTTATTGAAATTACATTTTTTCATACGCTTTAGTATCATTATGTCATACAAGTGAAGCCCTTTAGTTTGCGTAATCCAATTTTGAAATACTCTTAACTCTTTTATCAGCTTTTGCCCGCGACTTCGTCCGTGTGGTTTTGTTCACCCGCGTTAAGTTACGTTTTTCTTTGATTACTGCTCTACTCTCGTGGTTTGTAGCATGATGTTTAAGCCTATATACAAAAAGATTTCCAATCCGACTGGTAGTTCCGGAGATTAGCACGTTTTAACAAACAAAAAAACTCTTCAACTTTTTTACGATAAAGGCGCTGTATCTTGAGCAATAATTCCAATTCTACATCAAAGGTATAGGGTATATTTTTCAACGGCACCATATACCTCGTTGCAGTACCGGCGAGCGTCCACAGCGGCCGCTATCGACGCCGCATCTCCGCGCAGTTGCCGCTCCGCAGCCCGCACTGCGCCACTCGAGGACACAGGCCGACTTCTTCGAGACCCAACTGACTGACCATCACCATAATAGACGACATGAGAGGAGCGAGCAGTTCCGACAGGTATGTTCAAACTTTTTGATACATGTACTCAGAGCAAGGCTGGGTACTCACGAGCGAGCTGGAACTATGTTACTGAACACAGCATGGACTTGATTAGCGGTGCTGTGAACCATGTGTATGAACCACAATATAATTTTTGATAACAGTAACGTGTTTGATTACGGTTATAGCACGTTAGTGAGTAAACAGCTTTAGGAATGGCTTTGCCTCGATGTTAGTAAGCATTTGGACAGGAGAGAACAGGATTGAAGTGTGTGTCTTAATCTTAATTGTCCATTTACTAACATCGAGGCATTGAGGCATTAGATGACAAAGTTCATATAAACTTGCAAGTATTGTGACGGAGTATTGCTTCTGATTGAGTTATAAATAAAACTTTAGGTAGCCAATTAACTTCTTGGGAACAATATCAAGAAATCGTTAAATTACAGTTAACTGAGTACGTTCCGTATCTGAAGAGTGCTAACGGGACCCAATTCCTAAGCCTCCGCTGTCCATCTGTCTGTCAGCCGGTTGTATCTCATAAACAGTAATAGCTAGAGTAGAAATTTTCACAGAACGTGTATTTCTATTGCCGCTGTACCAACAAAATAATAAAAATAAAAACAAGTTAAAAATGAAAGGGCCATTCAAAGGAGCAGATTATTTTCTGCGTTTTTGGCTCGATACGGAACCATTCGTATGCAAGTCCGACTCGCACTTAACCACTTAACAATGTTTAGTCGGCAGGGTTCTACAGTTTTATTTATAACTCGGTCAGTATGATAAGTAAATATAAATAAAAATGAGTGCTGGACATGTGCCCAATAATATTATTTGAAGTTCATTTATATGGGCCAAATATCTGGAACCTACTGCTGTCTTACGCCGGTTTTGCTGCTAACATTTCTATTTGGCTGACATTGTTTATTTCATAAGCTTTTAATAGGTTAGTACACCATTAACCAATAAATCCAAGACACTATTAGTCTAAAGAAGCGCTCTATTTTAGCTGTAGAAACGTAATTGATTCTCAGTTATTTGTAAAATTATATTTAACTAGCTTTAGGCCGCGACTTCGTCCGAGCAAAAATAAAATAAAATATAGCCTATGTTACTCGCAGACAATGCAGCTTTCTAATGGTGAAAGAATTTTTAAAATCGGTCCAGTAGTTTTTGAGTTCATACATTACAAACAAACAAACAAAAATAAAAAAATAATCTTCTTTATAATATTAGTGTAGATATAACATACCGCCTGTAATCCCTGAAGGGTAAGGTAGAGGTGTACTTATCAATACACCCGAGGCTGCTACTGAGAAATCCCTAATGGAAAAACTCAATAAACTTTGACCGACCTGGGAATCGAAACCAAGACAGCAGTCGCGCTTTGCGACCACTAGACGCTACCAGCGTGCGAGATTTTTAGTTGAACTTATTAAACAGTCAATTGAGTTGACTATAAGTGACGTCACAGTTTACTACTGCCGTACAAAATGATTGGGGGACTTGTGTTTTGACAGAACTTTAAAAGTATGTCAGTTGATTAGTGGTGTACTACCCAGTTTGTGCCGTTTATATCTTCCTTTAAAAAACTATCTACACATATCCTTCGCTTTACATATATTATTATGTTTTTATTATATGTTTTATATGACCATAAACTATGTAGCACTATAAATATAACTAGATACGTATTCGCTATACATATGCCATCACGTTTCTATCATCAGTACGAAAACCTACAAGTAATTAATTAAATAGGTACTATTTCATCGTCCTTTCTTTTAAGCTGAAAATAAAACTATGTGTTGTGTTTCTGTTTTTTTTTGTGTATTTTGTGTCCTCGTTTTAAAGACATTTATTATTTCATTAAAATGTTAGAATCCACATAGATTACTGCAGTAATCATTTTACTGTGCAGCACATTCACACAACTATGCATACATTTATGCAGCTTGGTTTTGGATAATATTACTACACATACATTTTTACGTTAAGGGCGGGCAGTAAGCCAGCAAAATTTTAAAATTCACCCGCGCGCCCCTTTCCTCCCCTCACATCGAACACGATTCCGCACCAAAACAAGTGAACGTAGCCGCGCTCGCTCGTCACGTTTCTTCTGTAGTATACGTAAAATAATCAGATAATACTACTGTATTCACAGTAGGTACCTTTGACTGCAGGAAAATAGTATAAAATAAAAACAAGTAGGTAAGTGACTATACCATTGACACTGAACATGAATCCATAAAAAAAGCACCTTAAATAAATAAATAAAATGAATACCCCAAAAAAAATCTAGTTGCCCCTTCCAATAGGTAGTTTTGTATGGAAAATAATGGGCAAGAAACTCCATACGTACTCTTTTAAAATCAATGTTTTACAATATTATTATTTGTATGCAGTCTAGGTAATTACATGTGAATGCATTGTACCTTATAGTCCTTATATAAAAACTACTATATAATAACACGCAAAAGAAATTTATATTACAAATTAGGAATTGACGGTACAAATCCAAATCTAAGAACGACGTAATTGTATGATTAATTAAAAAGTTGCCAAGAATGAAAAAAACAGTTTTTACAGATTGAAAAAAGTAATGGCTAGTAATAGTTTAAATAAAATAAACATTCCAACCAATTTTTAATAACTTTTTTTATTAGACCTCCCAAAGTCATCATCGACGGCTCTACATCGCGTGGCGTATTGAGTTTGAGGTTGTCAATAGTGACCTGTGGAAGAAAGCTCCATACCCTAGAAAGAACTGCAAAAAGCTCTTCTTCCTAGATCAACTTTTGGAGAAAATCAAAAACCACCGGCCTTACTACTCAGCAAGGTCGAGCACACACGTGCGCGCACATTATATTGCATGAATAGGATTGCTTAGCCTACCTAGTTGGTAAGAGATGACAATGGGTTCCATAATCTCGTGAGGGTATTCCTCCGCATTTAGATTGCCTCGTATTAAAATAAGAACTATGATCGTTACGCCTTGGTAAGTATGAATTTCTTACTGATTCTGAAATTGTATCTGGCAACCAGGAACTGGCTAAATACACTTTCCTTGAATTGAGATGAAATCCGAAGTAAGACTCATTGGTAAATAGAGCACGTTGGCCCGCACTAAACTAAGGCCTCGATTTCGATATTAAAGAGTTGGTAATCTTTTTGACCTCATGTTAACTTCTCCTTGCGACTTGGTCACTGATGATCACTTAGTGCCGGGACTGGAGTCTTCCTTTTACTGACGGGCTGTAATTTGGAACGGTTCCCCATATTTGAACGAAAAACAATAATAAATTATTGTAGAAGTGGAAAAAGGGATAATTAAATTTCTATACTCATTTGATTGACCTCCTACATAAATATATAACAAAACACAGACCATCTAAAATCATGTATTTATATTGCTTATACTATACACTACATGTTCGTGCCTTTATTATGTCATTTTGGTTTTCATGTAACCGATCGACTTTATTATTTTTGTACAAAATACAATGCTTCTTAAGTACTACCTCAGTTGGATCCTGTGTGAATAAACGAGGCAATGTAAAAATATCATAACGATACTTTGAATATTCGTGTTACCTGCCGCAGATAACGGCTATCGGTACAAGTAAGGCCTATTACGCTTTAGCAATTGGCCGCCGACGTGGTTGAAACAGCGGCTGACCGCCATGGCGACCGACCGCGATAAAACTGCGTAGAGCGTTTGGATCGCTTGTAGGCGTGTTGGTCCATAAACTATAGCTTGTATTATCTATTGTTATTACCAAAAACCACAAAAAAAGAACTAGATTCATCCTTTATTGGAAACGATGCAGACTAAACCGCCCATAAACCGCCAGTGCGTATAAACTAGATGGCGGGCAGCCACGAAGCGGGCCGCGGTCCCGTATTCAACCGCCGCGGTTGAAATTTAGTGGCGTGCGTACGATAATAGAAAAGCAGCTAGCCGCCCCAGTGATTAACCGCTAGTGCGTAGGGGGGCCTACTCTCAAAATTCCCGACATTTACCCGTTCTTTCAATTTGTATTTGTATTTTTAAGTTCTCGTTTCGAAAGTCTTTTCAATGTTTTTTTCTTATTTCCCATTTTACTATTTATTTCGACCAACAAAGCAGCCAAAAATTTGAGTGTAGTCCTCACGTCTCAACAGAGCGGCAGCGACTGACGTGTGAAACAAAAAATATGCTTGAGGCTCTGTCAAAGTGCGACGACACGATGACTTGTTTCGCGGAATTAAAACGTAGTATGTGCCAAAAGTGTTTTATCGTAATAATTCCGAAACTAAAAGGAATTACCTAAAATGCCTAGACAAAACCCTCAATTATGTCTAAATATAACTAATTATCAAATTTTTGTCATATTAGTCATTATAATATCGTGTATAAATAGAAAAAATAAAAAAGTTAGAGGCTACTTCGTGATGTTTTTCTATCAAGAAAATGTTATTATTTTATGTTTTTGATCAATGAGAACCCTCGAAAATATGATGTAGTTTTCATACATATGTATTTTAAGCCTACAAATCTAGAATTGTTCAAGTAAAATCAAAAAAAAGATTGGTAATTTTGCTTACTACGCCCTCTTAAGTAGAGAAAATAGAAAAACAAAAGAAAATCAACGTAAAACCAAAATTTTCAACTCTATAACATTACGCCTGTAATCCCCGAAGGGTTAGGCAGAGATAATAACCCATTACTTTCATTCAAACAAACAAACCAACTCTATATGGTGACATAATTTAAAAAAATATGAAAGTAAAAACAAAACCTGTCTTTCATAGTACATAACTTAATAAAGCGATGCACTACATGCCCTTGACACGTTTGCACAGTAGACATTCATCCGCGTAGACTACTCTACAACTGATCACCATAGCTTCTGCAACCCTGTCGAGATGCTTCTCAGTTCACCTGTGTATTTATTTTACTTACAATCATTGTGTGCTGGTGTCCGTCTGTGTGCCATCTGTGTACTAGTGTTCTGTTTGTGTTTTATTTTCATTTCTTCCTCTCCCTGTACCTAATTTCCTCTCCTTTCTTTTGTTTTCAGCTGAATCAATGACGGCACGTATTTCAACTTATTGAACAGTGCTAGTGACTTTAAGTGATATTAGTTTTAGGCATGTGTATAGTGTTTTTACGTATTTATAGTTACATTTTATGATTTTAAATCGCTAATTAAATATGTACGTTTATATTTGTGTTTGTTTTGATCCGCTTTTCCTTGCCGTTTGGGTTATGTCGTTGGGTTGATATCGTACACATGTGCGTGTGTGCGTGTAGGTGCGGGCGCACGTTCGCAAGGAGGATGGGCGCACGCAGGCGTACGGGTGGAGCCTGCCGAGTAAGACCGGTCAAGGGCCGAAGGGCCCCAGTTCGTGCACCTCCCTGTCATCGGGAGGAGTCCCTGTTCCTGTACCGGTGTTCTGCAGGTCAGTGATACAATTTACATACATACATACATAAACTCACGCCTTTTTCCCATGGGGGTAGCCAGAAACTATAGAACGCCACCTGCTACGATCCTTACATACTCCTTTCGCCTCATCTACGTTCATACATCTCGTCATACAAGCACGCCGGTTACGAGTACTCCGCACCTGACCTTTCTGAAGGACCTCACTAATAAGGTCAGTGTAGGTCTTCCTAGGGCGACCCCTCCCGGCGTTGCCACTCACCTCTGCCATATAAATACCTTTTGTCAATCGTCTTTCACTCATCCTCTCAACATGACCGAACCATCCAATTTCACAATCATCCATTCCATACAATTTTGGACTTTATTTTGGATGTGCATTCCAACTATTGTATCGTTTACCTTCTTTCTTTCTTTATCGTGTGGGTAGTAAGGTCTTGCTACCCCACACACTTAATGTCAGTTTCTAAACCGCCTCAAGGGCCTCTGACATGGTTTATCGTTTGCCTCAACTGATTGTTCTTTCTAGGCATCCAGGCCAGTAATAAAGCTCGAAAGGTCTTCGACGTTCTAGTCGTTATTAAAACATAATTAAAGTGCAGTAACATAGATGTATACCCGCAGTAGAAATTCATGGCTAAGTTGAATGATAACCGCTATGGCCTCCATTTCAATATCCGTGCTCAATTAATGCAGTTGTTTTTTTTAATAACTAAACGTTTAATTTCCAGGCCCATAGCAGAAAACGAGCCACGTATGACGCTGCTTTGCGCTGCCGCCGTCAATCTGAACGGCGGGCGCACCCCTGATGGTGGGTGCATGGTTGGAGAAAGCGTTTTCTACGCGAATCCGGACGACAAGGCTGAGAACACCATGTCTTTGGGTAAATATTGATTGAAATCAATATGACCAGTGTATCGATTTATGATAGTGGTCTTTAATACATTAAATTAATGAAGACGTCGTAATTCGAAAACCTCAGACATTTCATTAACATACGCTTGGGGTGACATTGCAAATTTTAGCGTATAGATAAACTACTATAACATGGCGCGGCCCTCCATATTACAATTTCAATGTGTTTAGTCACATCCGTATGAAATGGTCTTTAGTATCAGGCCGGCAGATTTGTTTGTCAACTAACTATAAATAGTCGACCGCGCAAGATAACGCACCTGTCATTTTCATAGAGTATACTAAAAGTAATAATGAGTGATGAATGACGCCGTTAGTCGAGCAACAAATCGCTGATTCGTTCTTGTTTCGGGAGCCATCTCTGTACACGCAGACATGCGTTCTGAGTCTTTTATATACTTTCACAAACACTTTCAAAACGTTTTGAATTGTGGAGGGGCGCGCCATGTTATTGTAGTTTATCTCTAGTGACGACACATTCTTTTTATGTTTGCCGACCACAGAATAGAAAAATACTAAAGTTGAGCTTAATGTATTGTTCCAAGGGTCAAGCAAACGATCTAGTATTTTTTGTTTGAATCTCAAGTTAAATTTTAAGTTCTCACCACTACATGGTAGACAAAAAGAAGGTAAATCGTTCTAAAACATATATTTTATCTCCAGCTTACGAGATGAGCAAGGCCCAGTCAGTACATTCTCCGGAGGTAGAGCAAATAAACCAACAGCTGCAGTCAACTCAAAGCGTCGAGAACACTGAAAAGAATTTATCGTCTCTCGTCTGGATTTGTTCTAGCAACCAGAATAAAGGAATTGTTATGGTAAGTAACAGAATATTATACAATCACATCTAGCCAATCGAAACAACAACTGTCCATATCAAAATGACGGACGTCAAAAAACGAAATTTGATATAAGAGTTTTATTCCAGATTATCGATGCGAACAACCCAGCAGAGGTGATAGAATCGTTTCCGGTGACGGATAAGCACATCTTGTGCGTCGCGTCTGTACCGGGCGCCGTTGCCGATGATTATCGAGATTATCAAGAAAGAGTCACAGGACAGCTGGCAGAGAAACGACAGCCTGTATGTAAATTTATTGTTTTTAATGAATGAGCAAAACATTGTGAGATTTTGTAAACAAACTAGCAACTAGATTCAATTTCTTTTTCTTTTGTATATGACATTCAAAAGTGGCTTGTAATGGCCTAATTGAAATAAATGATTTGACTTTGACTTTAAGGAGTAAGTACGAAGATTCTGCCAATTCTCCATACGAATCTACATATTGGAAGAAGCAACTTGATTCTATTTATTTTTCATGTAAATGTATATTTTGACAAACAAGTGTCTAATGGTTTATTTGATATAAATGATTTGACTTTGATTTTTAAACTCTTCTTCTAATACCCCATTGAAATAAAGCAATTCTGCAGGCGCAACAATGCATACAACTACAGCTAGCAATATTTCTTTGTTACAGTCTCTCTTCTGCGGCGGCAGAATAGATTCGGTGGACGTGTCACCAAAGAATAACGGCAGTGAAGAGAACGGCGATAAAGACGCCGTCGTCGTGGGAACTACGCGCTTAGTAAGTTTGTTGTTACGATTTCCTATTCTGATGTAAAAATTGTAAAGACAACACACGTACTTTAAGCATCGTGCAAGCATATAGGTTCTTTCCAGAAGATTGAAAAGGGACGTTACATAGGGCCTAATACGTGACGTTGGTAAATCGACTTTAAATTAACAATTGTTGTCAATAGGCGTCGACTTTAAATTAAAAATGGTTTTCAATAGGCGATAGGCTAAGGAATACTGGAATTTCCAATTAAAAAATGAACTTAAATGGAATAGGTTTATTTTCATATGTGCTAGGTCTACTGAAAGCTAGACTCCACACGGAATTGGATGCCAGTTACAACAATTTATTGAGACGTTTGTATCTGTGGAATACAGCTATATACATTTTTTTTTCCTGTCATGGAATGCAATAAGTTACCCACTAGTATGAACAACGTGTCTGCTATGTTTCAAGTATTACGTTTCCTTTATCATCAGCTCGGTCACAAAACTTAAAATTAGTCACTAAAAATAATCTTGTAACTTAATCTAAATCACTGCTGCATCTGTAGTTTTTTTCTCTCTTTCATCTGCAATATGGCAAATTGGCGATCTGTGTTTGACACAATGAGCCATTCTATTGTACTGGTATGACATAGATAACTAGAAAGAGGCTTCAATGCACCCTCTTTTTACTGTACAGGTACCAATTCAGTCGATTGTGCTAGTTATGGAGCAGACACTATGTTTTCTGAGGCTAGTGTGACATACGCTTCCTTCCCTTCCAGCCTTGTTGCCAGTACATTTCCATGTGTCCTAAAATTACAATGCGAAATGTGATATCTCATCTGCAGTAATTAACATACATTTTATTAAACCCATCAGGTAAAAGCTGCAATCCTGACACCGCCAAGTACCCCGGTCAACGAACCAGAGCCTGTACCGGAGCCACAGAGCGAAGAACCAGTGGTAAAGAATGAAGATGAGGCTGAACCGGTGCATCCGGATAGTCCACCTCTGAGCTCTACTCCTATAAACGGTAAACTGGATTCAATTATATAATCTTTTTTAAAAGTTAGTGCCTACTTACACTCTGAGGCAAACTTGATTTACCAAATCCAGTAAAAGTTACATAAAGGCTTTACTTTGACACACTTTTCAAGCAATATGAGGTAAGGTTTTTAATTTTATATATACGCCTCAACATGAACCAGAATTGTGTGGTCATATTTAAGGATGCTGTCCTGTATTTGAAAGACTATGCATATGCCCACATAAACTAAAATGAGTCGTCGTGTTATTTTGTCTCATCAAATGTATCGACGAATATCATAATAAATGTGGGTATCCTGCAATTAAAACACCTCAGCAGGATAAATGTTTAGAGGACGATGCAGTTATGTTACTACGACAGTAGGTACTCCGTACAAAATTGCAATGATGTTGTCATAGTGACGGTTGATAGCTAGTTGTCAGTGTCACATATGTCATATTTGACATAAACTCCCAATGATGTTGTAGTGACGGTTGACAGTTAGTTGTGAGTGTCACATTTGACATATGTCTTTTTTGTCATAGAACGTCATATTTGACATATAATGTCATACTTGACATATTATCAACATGTGACACTGACAGCTGGCTATCAATGTCACATTCGTGTAAATGTCATAAATTCATAGACTATAATGTATTTGTTGTCTTTGTCTAGAAAGGGCATGGAAGTATTAAGTACAGCATACTTTACTTTTTTTTCTTTCAAATATCTCTTGCAAAACCTGTTATCCTAGTTTGTTTTGGTTTTATCACAGTAATAGAACAATTTTATAGTAAATTTTTTACGGAACTAATCGAATAATAAAACGGGAAAAAGAAGTTTGTGAAGCGTGTCAGCAATAAAGGAGGTATACATATAGTGAGTTATATGTATAGTATAATGAGTATATAGTATAGTGAGGCCAAGTGAGTGAAATACAATAAGAATTAAAAGTTAAACGTCTTGATCAGCGGTTTGGTTTAATGGTACCGCTTTACTAGATTTTAGTGAAGAAATCAGTTTTTTTTTAAAGAAATTCGAGATTTTATGCGTAATGTGACGCTCCGTAAGACTTTAAGACCAGCGTCTTAATGCGTATTAAACAATTTGAACTTGAGTTCATAGATGTACATCTATAATAAAATGTAATATGAATAATAATAAAATATAGTAATATTATATAGTTTCTGTTTACCTTATGACAAAAAGGTGTGCCTGTATTTTCTGGAATTAAGATAAGACATGACTTCATGTGACTATGTTCTCAGGTGGACATTTGAACTCTCCCGAACCGGGCGTCGAAGCGTTCGCTCAGCAGCAGAAGGCGGAACCTCGTCCTGAAACCACCACTCAGGAGCGCAAGATGTCAACTGTCATGGCGACCATGTGGCTCGGCACCAAGAGCGGGAACCTTTACATACACTCCGCCGTTGGGAACTATAAGAAGTGCTTGGCTAGGTGAGATTATACATACAAGATAAGAAGGCAATATTTTTCTGTAAAAGGTATTCTCTCAAAGAAATCTTCCGGATACAAAAGTCTTTTCACTGATAGAATGTTACACTATTGCCGAATGTCATAAATTCAGCTTTATAGAGGGTCTTGTTTGGTAACTTTTTGACATTGATGATGTTGCTGAGATGAGACAGCGATTAGATTTTGAACGTTTCTAATTAATCATATTAGGCCTTCATTTCTTAAACTTGATGTGTCATATTGATGACCAGGGTCTTTGCACGTGTTTAGAATTGAGGTAATACAGCTGGTCGCGCACAATGCTTGCTGCTCGAATCTTGATACTAGCACGCACAGACTCCCGTATATAATAGAAAGGGATAGAGAACACGTTGAATAAAAGCTTTTACAAAGACAGAGACAGAAAATCGACTGAAAACGTTATGCCCCGCATAACTCCTTTTCTTTACGTGACGATTTCTGCCAGTAATTCGCACCGCAAGCCGCGTTAAGGTACGTCGTTCCAAATAAATAGATAATTGATTATTTTTCCAGAGTAAAGTTGAACGACGCCATACTATCCATAGTCGCGTGCGCTTCTCGCAGCATCGTAGCGCTCGCTGACGGTACTGTGGCGATATTCTCCAGGCAAGCGGACGGCCAGTGGGACTTCGGGCAGTACTGGCTGCTGACACTAGGCGATCCTAAGTGCTCGGGTAAGTTGAGATAAAAACTACATAACATAACATCACGCCTGTAATCCCCGAAGGGTTAAGCATAGGTGTACCCATTAGTACACCCACATTTCGCTAGTTATGTTTTGTGATAAAAACTAAACAATATTAAAACAACTTCTATATTATTTTTATTATTTTAGCATTGAAAAATAATGTCAGTTATTGCGTTATATTGTTGAAATGACTGTTATATAACTTATTATGTAACTAAATTGAAGAGTTGTCATTGAGACGGTTTGCACCGTTGTTCAAATTGATCTAAGGTTTTATTTACTGAATAAATGAGAGTTGCAAATAAAGGTTATATATAGCTATACCGTTGCATCTACCTTTGGCCCAATGTAAGCGGTTTCAACATGTTTATGCAGCGTAGATGTTGCGCAAACGCAAAACTGACTCCGCAATGACGTGACGTCTTTTCGGTACAATCAAGACTGCAGCGTTAACATTCACTAAGTGTATATGCTGTACTTATGCTCTGTGTAAAGACGTTTTCCCCATTCTTTGTATGATATTTAAATGGTATTAAAATGCTTGCATACTTGTTATTCCAGTGCGTTGTCTCAGTGCCGTGGGCTGTACCGTGTGGTGCGGCTATCGCAATAAAGTGCACGTAATAGAGCCGCGTTCACGTCTGCTGCTCCACTCGCTTGAAGCACATCCGCGCCAGGAGAGCCAAGTGCGACAGATGGCTTGTGACGGCGACGGCGTTTGGGTAAGCAAGAAATCTTTTACACGGATTTAAAACGCGCGAATCATTTTCGCTACTTATTTCACAGATATAAAAATCCGTGGAAAGAATTGTAATGTAGTCTCTCGAGTAACTCACAGCTCAGTGCTGGATAAATACCTCGCCCTATTTTGATCACAATAGCTCCCTCTCCGTCTTCCGTTTGTAGACTATTCTAGCCGCATCAGTCCACCTCGCCATACGCTACGTTTTCAGATTCGCAGTCTTTACTTTTGGTCTGGTCTGTCGACCAACGGCTGTAGGCCTTCGACAGACACTTCAGCTTGCAAGCTATTTCGGTGGCTCAATATTTTTTGTTGGGTTTATTCCAGACGAATTATAAAGTACTCTTTATCATGGTGCAGTGGTATTGAAACACAGATTCGGTTACACCACCACCAACGACACTAACACCGATGGCCTCAAACTGGGCATCATTTCATTTAAAACTTGTTCATTTTTAACACACGTTTGTAAGAATAAACCACTTGTGAACGGCTAGATTAAGTATCGGCTTCTCAGGAACCACGCTAACGACTCCGTCGTGAATGTGGTTCTTGAACATATCCAATAGGATCACATGCTAGTAAGTATGTCAAAAGTGTAAATAGTTCAAAGCTTACATTTTTCTTTATATCAGTTACTTTATTTTGCCTCCATTATTGAAATAAATGAAATTGTAACTCATCAGTTATGTTTGGGATACTAACAATATTTTAATGTCAGGTTTCAATCAAAATGGATTCGACTCTCCGCTTGTACCACGCGCATACATACCAACACTTGAAGGACGTCGACATTGAGCCTTATGTCAGCAAAATGTTGGGTACTGGCAAGCTCGGATTCTCATTGGTTAGGATCACAGCTCTGCTAATCAGTTCCGGAAGATTGTGGATCGGTACAAGTAACGGAGTTGTGATATCAGTACCACTATCGGAGGGGTCCAGTCGAGATTCTATCGGGCCCCAGCCATCGACTTCGCGGTCGCCCGCGCTACGTAAGTAAATCATTATTTATGTTGTAGATGGCATATTAAAGAAATACAGTTCTATTATTCGTGATAACATTTTTGCTAAATTCAGTCTTATTGCGTGTCAAACATAATTCTTAGTCACCTTTAACAAAAGAGCTTAGAAGAGAGAGTTAGAGCTTTCCTTTCAGACGCTCTTGAGACGTTTTGGAAAGCTCTGGCACTAGGGTGTGTGGGGTCGTAAGACCTTACTGCCCACACGATAAAGGAAAGGACTTAAAAGCTACCTATTCTTAGATAACAACTAAAACGTTTTTGCGTATATATATAATATTAAAAAGATCGAAGCGTCGAGTTCTAAAACTTTAGGCCTAATCCATAACATTTTAAAATTTGTAACACAATAGAATAAAACAAAGCTTTTCTTTGAAAATAATATGTATTTTTGTATCCTTTCCAGCTGCCATAGCCTCTGGTCCCGCCGGCAACATTCCTTGGTGCTCGATGGCGCATGCCCAGCTAAGTTTCCACGGACACCGCGACGCTGTCACTTTCTTCGTCGCCGTCCCAGGAGTGGCTGGTTCACCTGTACGCACCCCCGAATCTCCTCGACGACACTCGCCGACCATGCCACCTATGCTGGTAATTTCAGGCGGCGAAGGATATATTGACTTCAGAATAGGTATGTATAACCTTTAATGTCCTAGCTTTATTGTTACATTATTTCATATTCAACTATTCAAGCTGGTGCCAAACGTAGTTTCAAAAATCTTAACATTTATTTAATGACTTCACAGGGGTCAAATGTGGGTTCAAACTTTTAAATACGAATCACTAATTTATAGGCATTTTGCGTATTTGAAGCTTTGTTTGGCGCCAGAGTAAGTTCAATTTGTAATACAATATTAGGAGTTAGCGTTGCGTTATAAATATTCATCCAAAAGATGGAATGTGTGCGTAACATAATGACAGATTCGATATGCCAGTTGTTGAGTGGCGACTGAATACTCTGACTCGTCAAAATAAAACAGTTTTCTTGGACAATTCATGCGTTTGTACAAATTATTGACTAACCTAATGTCTCTAATTTTTGTTTGTCATCTCTACATAACAACCATTTTTGCTACGTCATCAAAATAATAATTCTAATATGTTTAATTTAACTAACTTTCATTTAATATTTCAATATTGTTCAATAAGAGTGTTTAATCTTGATGAGCACCACATTTGGAAGTCCATAGCTTCTTTATCAGACGGTACATTTGCAGGTCGCTAGCAGTATTTCCCATGTCTAGAAAAACAAGAGAATAAATCTTTGTTTTATTTACGAAAAGTAAGCAAATGTTGATGGATAATCTTTTATCGCTAGACGTCGTAGGACATTGCTTACCTTATAATAGAAGTAGTATTTACCTAAACAATCGTCCGAAGTTACATAACATTGTAGTAAAAGTGCATTATTTTATTTTACATTACATAAATCAATGTTAGGTTCATTCTACTGCCATTATCGTTTAGGGGTTGTCTTGATTATGATAACTATTCATAAGTAAAAGTCCACCTACCATAAAAAGAATACATTAATTTAGATTAGTTCCATGGATATAGCGCACGATAGTTGTGTGGTCCGTTAATCTGTGGCTAAGGCTGGCAAGGATTTATCTTTCATTAATGAGCACTGTTAAAGTTGTGACCGTTTAAGTAGTATTAACTAAGCCAGTTGAGACGAAAAAAAATACACGAATAGCTAAAAAACCTTCTAATCGATTGCAATCTATAATATAAAAATGAGTCGCTGAATGTGTTGCTATGCGCAAAACTCGAGAACGGTTGGACCGATTTCTTTTTTAAAAATATTCCTTGAAGTACGAGGATGGTTCTTACGGAGAGAAAAATTAAAAAAAAAAATCCTGAAAAAGTTTAAAAACAACAATTTTCTATACTCCCATACAAAAGATTTGTGATAATACTTAAAAGTCAATTTGAACTGTTAGGCGATACGAAGTTCGCCGGGTCAGCTAGTAGTCTATAAAAATTTAAAAACCATTAAAGGGTAGCAATACTTTTCAGTAAAATAGGCTCGATTGTACGGAGTAAATTAACCATCGTAACATTAATTTTATCTTTTATTCAGTATTAAATCTACACACCACAGCGCTAACATTTTTCGTCGAAAATTAAAATAAGTGTTGTTCTATACATTTTGCATTTGCACTTTTATGGAACAGCTGATTATTTTTACTGGCCGACTAAAAAGTTTACCATGGGTGCATATTGAATCTTTAGTAAAAGTTTACGATGATCCTTTCAAGCCGTCATTAAGCGCAACGATTTTTGATTTTGTAATGGTTATAATAAGTTATTTCTTCTAAGTAATAAATCTTTTCCTTGTATACAATAATATCTCCTGATGATTCGCCGTGACCGAAATCTGACCGGAAAAATATTAATTATAATCACATGTCGAAACTGGTCACAATTGCGCAATGTACTCTAAGTATACCATGGCATCCATGAAACTCAATCATAATAGTTACTTGAAAATAAATTATAAACTCAAAACAAGCAATATGCACGTTAGTTTAGTCTAAAACTCATCCCCATTGCGTTTAGTAAGCTTTGCTTAATAATAGTAGACTCTAGTATGACGCTTATACGCTTCTACGCATAGTGTTAAGATTCGTTTTATTTGAAAGTAGGAGAACATTATGTTAAGGATTTGTGCCTATTGTTTGATTTGAATTTCAGGTGTTTTCTACTAAAATGTGTTGACTTTTTTTTGTATCATATGTCTAACACTGAGTGGAGGTTTCGTTCACTGTATTTGAATAAAGATATCTTTTGACTAAACAATTTAGGCAGTTCCGAACTTGCGTTTCCTTTCTAACCTTAAACTTCGTTCTACAAGAGAAGAATAACTTTTGCAGTTTTTCATTTTTCCTATTTCAAGATATTCTCTTATTTGCACTTTGAACGAATTCCGTAAATAACTCGCAAAATTCCAACTCACAGTTTTAGTGGAAAATGCTCATTGAATAGGCATAATGCAGATAATGAATTTAATTTCCCCGGTTTTTTTCTTTTGCCGATATAGAAGAGCATGCTGATGACATACGTGACACAGCCTCCCACGTCATTGTATGGCAGGTCTTAAGAGAGTCCTGAACGTACCTGAACATAGCATAAATTAATTTATATTTATTACTGGTACGTTGAATTTTAGAATAAAACCAGCATGTGCGCTTGCTGACACATAACACAAGCTAACATGAGCATGTAGTTCACGGTTAATTGTCGACAAACAGTGGGTCTTTAATGAGGTTTTGACAGCCCCCGTGAGTTTATTGTTCGCTTCGTTAAAACTGTGATACACTTTATGTTTAGTTAATTAGACCGTATAGACGTTAGGTACTTAACAGTCCTTTAAGTAATAAACAATTTAAGCTCTAAAACTAGTCATACGAAAGCTGACTCTGTCAAAACCTCACATTCATTTCATCAGTTCACGCATATTAGACTCATTCTAACAAACCACTAAACTCATTACTAACACATTGGTTTTCGGTATAACACTATCCGTCGCCAGGTGAGCACGATGTTACATAGTTTTGACTAATTATGTTCTTAATACATTGCTAACGTGTATATTGCTAATACCAGTATATAGACATGTAAATATTAACAGACAATATCTGTGTTCAATGTATGATAGTGTAGTTGTAAGATACTAAATAATAATTCTGAATGTTTAAATCTCTTCGCTTTTACGTCGCTAAAACAAACAAAAACAATTTGTGCGTTGAAACAAACGCATTACTGTTATATTTTTGCAATGTTTTAGCTAAAATTTTGGAGAAGCGCTGCAGAAAAGGAGCTCATAAAAGAAGTATACAGTTAGTTTATTTTTGAATGAATAGATAGCTTCTTCACGAGTGTCCTTTAGAGTGTGATAGAGCACGCCCTGCAATACGTGTTAGCAGTAACCGAAGAGAAGTAGCTGTAACGTCTTTTGTTGTAAACATTTCTGTGTTATCAGAGCAACAGCACCTCATAAACTACGTCATCATTTTGTCTCATTCCCCATCGTCCCTTTTATTTGGTTTTTCTATGTTGTCTGTCCATTTTGTTTCTGGTCACATAATTCTATTTTGGACCATAAATTATGTGCTGAAGGTCAATTTTGCAGGTATTGTCAAATAGCATAGAAGGAATTTGTGGCGTATGACCTGCCTAGTAAAGTAATAAAAATAATCAATGTCTCATTTAATTTTCAGCCGACTCAGAAATGGAGGACAGTGTTGTAGTAGCGGAGGACGGGTCGTCAAGCGGACATAGTTCCTTGGCCGACCGGGCTTCCAAGAGCCATTTGATAGTGTGGCAAGTTGCAACCGCCTAACGCAGGGCCAGCCGTGTGCGACTTGACTCCGATTCGGACTATGTGTATGTGTGTACGTCCACTAAACCTGCGACGCTCATCAACGCGTAAGTTACCACGTGGATGTGAATAGGACGACGGTTCTGGAGATGCACGGAGTAGACTTCCCCTTTAGGCAGTTGAACAAAGCATTATGTGCATGAAATCCTCTACAATACCGTAGATGCGTTGTTGACTTAGGTTCTGTATTAGTTTTGTCAGTTACCTTTATAATTTAAGTGAATGTTTGTAATTGTTGCCGTATCTGTAATCTACCAGGATATCAAGCTATTACGTATTCTAAGATCTGAGAGGTCACAAAATTGTTACAAAAGAATGATTTTGAATACGGGTTCGCAAGACTTGGTCAATATCATGAGTGAGAATATGTAATAGCTTAATATTAAACCTTGTAATACACCAGACCCTAAATGTAGATGTTTTATCTTGTTTTATATTAAGTCACATCTCCAAACCGTCGAAACAAACGGATAAGCGAAGTGTTGTACGATCAGTATTTACGATAACGTTTTATATCTTAAGAGTTTGGTTGCAAACGCAATTAGGAATTGATTTATGTGTTGGTCCTTCGTATCCATCTTTATCCTATTATCATTACTTATTAATATGGGATATGCTTGAATGAGGGTCTGATTAGAGTGCAGGATTGTTCTTGTTATTCTCTTATATGAAAATGAGCAATGAATTCCTATATCATTAAATACCTTAATGTGTTCGACTCCTGTCATTTATGTGGCTAGACCACATGAGTAGAGGTGGTAAAACCTGGCAATATGCACTTCATACATATCCTAAATTGATGAGAAATGTGTAACGCAATGTGTTGATCATGTCTCACTACACACGACCCCAATCGCGATGTTTCACATGGCAATATATAACTTGGTTATATACACTACTACAATGTATCATTCATTATATAGTTACTATGTGTGCTTAATATTTGGCTATTTCTTGGCGCTATAGTCCTTAATATTGCTCATGTCAAGAATCGTTTGGCCGAGGACGATACATTTCCTCAAAGTTATGTCGATCTCGGGCCAAACTTAATCTCATTAAAATTATGTACAAGATGTAACCACCAAATAATACTTTTTAGTAGTGTTAGTTAGATTAAATGAATATATTGAACATTTTTATAATTATAGTTACACAATAGTTATATTATAAATCTTCTCAATGAATGTGACCATTTGGGCTGTGGTTGTCATCTGCATCACAATTTTATGACTTTAATTTTATTTTTATTTATTATTAGATGTTCATTTAATGAGTTGAAATTATTATTTTAAACGCGCTGCGGTACACTTGCGTTCCATTTATTCATAAATTCGAGAATCTTTTCAAATATAATTGATTTCACAGTACAGCTTACTAAGTATGTTATTAAATGTATATTTAATATCTGCGCAAGAGTACCGTACGCGAGGTAAGTAGGAAAGTTTTATTTAGACTGAATCATTTTAGAGCATGTTATGAATTTATTTTTATTATTTTTCATTTTAGTAGATGCTGGTGTTATTTTTATCAAATTACTAATGGTGCATAAATAGATTAGGTATATATTGTTCTATTGTATTCACTACGTCACATGTGAGTGTAGCCTTCACCAATATTTACAAGCGTATGCATATTTATAGTCATACACTTAGAGCGTACGTTGCACGAAACATAAGCAGGCCTGAGGGTGTAGAGGAAAATCATCCATTCCTTTTTCTGCACACATTATTCATTGATACAGTTGCAAAGAACTGTTACTAAAGACGTTGGAATCAGAGCGATCTAAGTGTCATTTTCCCAATAATGAGTTTATTAAAGAATGGCATCGAATAATCATCATTCTTCATAACGTCTCACTATAGAATTAGCGCAGTTTGCAAAAATATACAAAAGTTATTCCTTTTTTATTTAAAACTCATCACAGTTTCATTTAACTGAAAAGTAATAATAAAAACACCATAGATTTTTAACAGCAACGCTTTACGCGTTTCCTTTATCTTCTCAGTAACATACTGATGTGCTCTAGATCACTCTGGTTCCAACGTCGTCAACTATGTGACGTCACTTGAGCGTGAGGTCACGTGACCTCTCCGTTGAGCGTCAACGCTAACAGAAAAGTTATTTGTCTAGTCACTCAAAAGACGTTATTCCGAGTGAGAATTCATCATAATCTGAGACGTCGATCACTGATCTGATCTTTTTTTACAAAAATTTTACGTTTCTTTATAATATTTCTTGTATTGTATCTTTTTATACATTCTGTACCGAAAGCAATACAAGTTTCGTGTGACGTAAGCCTATATTATTCATTTAATAATCTACCTACATGTAAAGTGATCGTTATTTTTGTATATACCTACTTTAACACACATTTTTCGCTCGATGTGTACTCATATTTTATTGGAAATAATCATAGAGTTTTAATTAGTGCTATATGAAATCATAAAATTAATATATTAAGTTATTAAACAAAAAGATTACAGCAAACGCTGGTTGAGGGTGAAATATACAGAGAAAAACTGCTTTTAGTGTGTGTGCACTTTTATTAATAGATGATGTGGACTTGTGACTGTTGCTGGTAGATTTGTTCGCCTGTTGGTCTGTGCAACACGTATTATATAGTTTAGCCACGCTTACATGTATAACTATATATAACTATTTGTAGACCTATTTGTTTTGTCGTGGACGTCCGCTTTCGCGCACATTTCTACATAATAATTACATTGTTCTCATACATCGATACACAATACATTCTACTTTACAATATTTTATATTTATTTGGTATTATTTTAACGTATTGCAATTTCTTTTTTAAATTATTCCTACTAATAATATAATTACTCGTATCTACACTACGACATAGTAAGTAGAAGACAAACAGTTGTACCAATACATGTAGATATTTTAATATCAATTTCCGTATTTTTACCGTAAACAATTATTAAGATATAGATGTCTAGCAGTAGCGCTAGGGTTAAAATTCGAAATAAATAGGTCCTACACTTAAATAGTAACACGAATGTTCATTGTTGATATAATATACACGTAATTCAGCAGAAATCCACTTCACCACAATAAAACTTGTCAAGCAAACCTAGAATTAAGTGTAGATCATGTGTATTTTGTTCCAATTGGCCAGTTTTAATCCTGAACCATCGTTGACTGTAAGTGCTAGTCAAAATATCGACATAGTGATGTAAATTTAGATAGGCTTACATTGTTTTGCTAACGTAGCTGTAATCGACGTTAACAATCACGCGTACTTGCTATTTGCCGCGTAGAAGCTCTTGCGGCTTATCAGGTCCCGGTAATACGCGGTAAAGTTTGCATCGGTATAATTGTGATAAGATTTCCATAAAGGAACTTACTATAAGTAGCCTTCCATGGTGTTTGTGTCACCATTAAATTCGCGCGCGGGAACTCTTTCTACTGAACGTCACCTTGACGCGTTAAACAGAAGACGGTGTCTTGGTTTAATAAGTCTGATTGACTATCTGCAAGCTCGGCTGCAGTTAGTTCTGACTTTGTTCAAAAGTTCAATAGATCCGCTATTTATACTGAAATAAACACGTGCAGTACACTTGTAAAAACAGTGTCTGTGGGTTTGTACTCATCTTAACATTCTTCAACGTCTCGCTATAATTGGAAATTTGAAACTGTGCTCGGGGAAAGGCGACAGAGGCAGTTCATTAGGCACGTTTATGATATTAACAGAGACGTCTGCCTTTTTAACTCTAGTTAGGAATGCTAGACCAGGGTGATTTGATACTCGTAGTGTCAGTGTTTTTAAAAATGTCCATTGTCTATTCAACGGATAGGTTCCGTTGACCGTAACCGTTCTATGGTGGTCTCCGAGCGGTCTTGTGCAAGAGTTACCGCGTGTGCATGGAACTAAACGTATAATATGACTGAAAAAGCATAACATGTTAGATATTTGACATTTATATTGTAAATTGATTAATATTTACTATTTGTGTTTTGTACTTATTTTTCCGTTTTGTTTCTACACTGACTATGAACTCTAAAACAAATATTTTATTTATGTTACATAATAACGAAAACTATTTTACTAAAATGTATTGAAATGAAAGTGGCTTTATGTGATTAAGTTCGGACAGATTAAAATTACAACAGGCTAAAATATTATTTGGCGAAAATGAGTGCACTATACACCTCTGCCTCTTTACAAATTGCAGCCAGAAAGTTTGAGGAAACGAAATTAATATTTAATAAGTAAAACTACTTTCATTACAATTAATATATCATGTGGATACCTACACAAGAACGACCCGCTCTCATGAACACTGTTTCAGTCAATCCATAGATTGGCTAGAAAATGTACAAACAGGTCACATTTAGGTAAACATGTTATAGTAAATTACGTTTCCATTTACTGAAACGATTTGTTACGATATCAGTAAGTCATCGTTACGTCTCGTTTCTTGAAACCGTTAATGGATAAATTTATTTATAAAATACAGAGTACCTACTTATACCAAAATAGCAATAATGAGTTTGTAATTTAGAAGTTATTTGACTTCGTATAATCTGCAAGAATAAAATTTTAATTTATTTATATTATTTTTTTATATTGTATTTGGGAGGTAAAATGATCAACTTTATATTATTTGAGTCATATTAAACGTAAAATGTCATGTAATAATATTATATTAATTACTGATCATTTTTCTGTTTTGATTGCAATTAAAGACGCTGAAAATTATTTTCTGTTTTATTTTCCTTGTATATTAAAAAATAGCGGATATGGCGACTCGTCTACAGCTTAGCTCGTAGCGCGGACGCGGCGACTCATCTGCAGCCCTAGCTCGTAGCGCGGACGCGGCGACTCGTCTGCAGCCCTAGCATGCGGACCGGACGCGATACTCCGCTGAAGCTACTGCCAGACCCTACAAAGTGGAGAGGACGCAGCATCGGACTCGTTACGCTATCTCACCTGGATATGGGTAAGCAAGAACATGATAACCTATCTACTCCCATTCGCCACCCCCTGCTAGCACCAGCCGCACCTGCACCTTTGATGTTGTCTTAGATCCAGCGCAGAATGATTTTGTTTTAAAATAGTGCAAAAAATTGTTTCATTTTTTATTATTCACAAGACATAAGGCAATCTAGGTCAATCTACTCATTATCTGTATCTATGTTATTTTCCGTGCAAATAAAGGATGTTAAATTTCTACGTACTTACTTATCTAAAATTGTAAACAAATATTATGAAGATAAAAGATTTGTTTTGTGTTTGTAATGGATCAAAAAGTACTTAAACGATTTCTGCAATCCTTTCACTTATGAAAAGCTACATTATCAGCGAGTAACATAGTAACGTAGACGAAAGAATGAAAGAAAAAGAAAAAAGTTTTTTTAAAGTTTTTGTATTTTTCTGAAAGATATAACTTAAAATAGGCCCACAGAAGATATTTTATACAGTTCTATTGGCTATATTATATGACTGTCAAATAAACTAGTGATCCGTAAGAAATATAACGCGGACGAAGTCGCAGGCAAAAGCTAGTCAGTTAATAAATTCTCATGTAAAGTTAGTACTCCTAAGATCTGCAAAGTTTTGCCACGTGGTAGCGCGTGGTGTGAGAGGAAAACTTGTGAGGAGTGGGGAGGCAATAACAGTGAATAGTGGGCGGCAGTTGCACTTGTGAGGTGGGGTGGGTTGCCTAGCAACGGCGTTGTTTCTTCCCGCGTCAGCTGCGATGCGACCGCACCGCCACCTGCGGTCGTTTCGGACCGAGGATAGACGCTTACCGACAGCTGATTACTAGGGTAAATAAACATGACTATTCCTTCCGTTCTATAATGGGCACTTTAGAAAAATATTTTATTCTAAAAAAAATTAGCTTTACAACAGCATCTAATACTTTAGAAAATGTCCAAATACAAATCACTAAAAAGCCGGTACGCAATTAGTTTCACATACTTACCACTAGGTGTCGCTGGTAATCCCTGCGGATCCGGATAGAATATTAGAGTAAAGATTGAATCTTTCAATACCTGGGTTTGTTGGTTTTACTGCGGTGTTACAGAATCGCGACAAGATTTTATAATGAGAATAACACCACAGGTGATCGAAACACCTGTAATCTTACATCGCTTCTCATGTTTTTTTATTTAAAATTTAATTAGGTACAATCACGGCTTTAACAAAATTATGTTACACTACATAAAATTCAAAAACGTTTTTTTCTTGAAGTTCTGGGGTAACGATCATTGTATTTTCGAATCTATGCCTATTATGAAATAGGTCTTTTTTCATGTAAATTCAATTTATGTCCTGATTATCAATAAAATCACGAGAAAATCGTTTTTGAATTTTTCGTTACTGTAACATATGCCTTTTTAGGTTTTATTTATTTTTTTTATTTTTCGTCTTTAACCTTTTGACTGCCACAGTCATGTTTAGATGACAAACCGGTCACGACTATATGACAGACTAAATACGTATGATTACGATTTTGTACGTAAATAGATAATTATATTGATAGCTCATAGCCGGGCGATCATAATCATAAGAAATTTGTTGTCAGAAATGTGAGGCTTTAAACATAGGATAGGTTCTATGAATTCAAATAACTGACCCGTCTAAAATAGTTTAGAAATAAAAGTAAGGTTTTAGGGTTTATTATCACCCTTTTTGATCCTACCTATCTACTTTTCTATTCGGCTTCGGTTACATTCGGTTTTAGTCGGGACTATTCAAAAGCCCCCGTACCGACGCATGAAAAGAGCCTTTTCTGTTTGTCCCCGCCAACATCCACACGGCTGGACAAAGACCCCTGCTACGTACAGATAAGGTAAAGCCACAACGTCCGTCCGACAGACGCTAGAAAATCTTGAAATCGTGGCGGTACTAACTACTAATATAGATTTTACACACTAAAATTTTAATGGTTTTTTTCCGCAACTTAATGATTTTGTTTTGATATTACAATTGATTTATATTGGTAGATTAACGGTGGTGTTAACAAAGCCCGAAAGTGTCCTCGAAACAATGAATATTTTAATGATTTTATTAGGACAAGTCAGCTACTCTATTCCCAAATGCAACTCCTGTATGCCAGAATCAACAATGGTGAATCCAGAAAAGCGTCGAGGCAGTGAAGCTAGACAATTTCTTGAATCCCACAACGAAATTAATCAGAAAATAAAAACGAGTAAGAAAAAATATTTTTAGTTGAACGAAAACAACAAAAATAAAATTAGTTTTTCTCTAGTGTCGGTAGTATTTATAAGTACTACTTAGTGGGAAAATCGTTTTGCTCTGAGAAAACAGCCATTAAAATTTCACCGTGCATAGTAGATACCGTATCGGATTATTCCCCTCTACGTCGGGTCTGGAGTTTTTTCGGTTTCATTACCTCTACGTAAGCGCTTGATGCATCGCCTTTTGTTACACGCTATTGTCGACTGCCGAGCGTACAGTCCTAAATGAAACTGGCCAAGTGCAACTCGGAGTCGCAAACGAAGGATTTGAGACCATCGTAGAAGATATAACAGTATTGTCATTATAGAGCCCACAACAAATCATTCATTCGTGAATAAAAATCTATTAAGTATTTCAATCCATCTACCTAGATTGTCATAAATTATCTCTGTACAAGTAATTCCGCGTCCAGAGGTACTTACTTTTCTTCTTTATTTGGATCAGCAGTTAACATCGGGTTTGCACGGCGCTCGTACTGATCCCTAACCTAGTTGGCAACAACTAGGTACTTACACAAGTAATACGTTTGTTTGTAGGTCGTTAGGATATTAATAAATCGTGTAGATACCTACCTGTGTGTGTATAGGTGTGTATTAGATCTAGTAGCTTGAAAGGTAAACTCAATTAATTTCATATTACTCATTGATTGATTCAGTGGGGTGCGTGGCGGTATTTCCGTACATGTGTGTACCTAATGAGCGATCACTCAAAACCCCAAGTAGAGCCAATGTCTAATATTTTATCACCTAGATTAGGGGTTCACAAGCTGTGCGTTGCGACGCCCTCGGGGTCTTAGAGCTATCCTGGAGGGTGTGCGACGGTAGGCACAGGTCACCGGTACCCTATGTCCTTCTCATTAATTATTGTAGTACAATTTAAAAAGTATTTTATTTCTGATTTTAATCCATATGAAATTAGTAATGCACAGTACCTAAAAACTAAGTTAGTTACGTATGTATGTGGTAAAGTTATATTTTCTAATAAATAAGTAAGTGATCTTAATCTCTGTTAGAGCTACAAACAAAAATCCCCATTTTAAAAAGGGCAAAAAAATAATAACATGTAAAGGGCGTCTCAGCACAAAAAAGCTAATCTAACCTAACCCTCTGTTCTGTAGTTTGCATATCTGGTAGGAATTACAGACAAGGTGAAATAAAACAACTGTAATACAATTAATTTTTATGTATATTCAAAATAAACTGTACACGAAAACACACGATGCAACACAAACAAAATATGTTAAGCGGATTCACATAATTACAATAAAGTAATAATTTTTGCATTCGTCATGTCTTGTGTTACTACACCATTACATTTGTGCAGTAATAGCGACAAACGTAGTACCTACTCATTATTCCAAATAATTAAACAATATAATTTAAAACATATCAATCAATAACCTAAACTAGAAAAACTTAACCAAAAAAAAAAAACAAAACAAATGTTTTAGAAAAAGATAATTATAACAAAAACCCTATCTAATTAATAGGTAGGTATTTGAAAGGTATGCAAGGCTCGTGTTTTTGAATCCCCTTTCATATTCGAGTGACCTTCGAATGACTTTTAGTAGTTTTCCTTTCGAAATAAAAACAAAATGAAGAGTAAAAACACTTATCAGATTTAAATTAACTTTGTCGGACTTTTAACACAACTATTGGGTAGCAGACACCATTAACCAATTATTTTAAAATAGCTACAACTTCTTTAGATTTTAAAACGCGATGAATTTTTAATTGACTGTAATATTGATTTTTGGGAGTTTCTAAAACCAGTCCATGATAGTCAAAATCCGAAACGCTGGCAAATAAGTGACGTCCAAGTTTGCAATTTTTTGCACCACCACTTTTCACCACCTTTGGTTGACTGGTAGATAATGCCTAAAGCATCAAAGCCGCCTTTACATATTTTTGTTGCATAAAGTTTCAATAAATTAATAAATATTGCCGTACAAAATCTAAGGAGGAATTGTGTTTTGACAACCCCTAAAAAGTATGACAAATGATTGGTATCTACTTCCCAATTTTAATTCCCCTGCCAATTTTACAAGGTAAATGTAACGATAGGAAAATGCGGAGGAAGAACTTATAAAGGTTAACTCCATATAAATGCTGATAAGTGCATTATTCTCCTAACGCAAATCACGTTTCACTTTCTATCTAGGCAACATCTAGGTACATTATGACGTAACGCAGTGGACCCTAGGTACTTAGATTACATTAAATGCGTTATAAATAGAACTTAAAATCACTAAGCTGTAAAATCACACAATAATACTCATTTTAGAAAATTAGGAACAATTTTGGGCTACTGTCATAATGTCGGTATAACAAAGTGAGATTATTCCTAAAAGAACACAATTTCATTTTTATTGTAATTTGTTAAGTTACTGACTATACAAATGACATATATCTTAGTATAATTTTAGTTTTATTTACAATATGTTGTCTTTTAATTGTTCAAAGTACCTACTTATCTGTAATTGCATAGTTTAATAAGTGTGGACAGGGGGAAACTTCACAACAATCACTGAAATTGTATTATTGAAATTTATCTACATGGAAGGGGTTATGTTCATTGCACCCGACATTACGACATTAGGTACAAACAATCGAAATATAAATTAAATTCGTCGTTACTCACCAAAGACAACATTTGGGATAATTCATTAATACGCTTACTCACTATTACTCTATGCTATTATAATAATATTTCTCATGCAATGTTATTAACTAACTCTGTAGGTTCTTTTTGGTATATATTAATTGCATAATAGGAAGGAATACGTGAATTAAAAAATTGACATACTACACTTACTGACATTAAATATATTAAATTTTATAAGGTCGTAAAATAATAGCCTACGTGGCAATGGTATATTGTTGAGTTATCATTTTAAATCTAGAGCGAAATTATAAAGTAAGCCTTAAATATGCATAGTTATTGGTCATGTCTAATTATCACTGTTCACTGGAATAACTCGATCTCTTCTAGCTAAGGCATTATGTTACAGACAGCAGGCCGCAGGTATATAGGTACTTGAATGTGGCGACGAGTACATGTGAACAGTGAACCGTTATGAGAAAACTACACAGAAATACAAAAGTGACATTCAGTATTTTGGTCGTTATTATAACACGTGTCATTAAAGAAACTAGTTAAAAATGGCGGCCAAACAATGGAGTCTATCATGCCTATTCAGTCGCACAGTATAGCGAACGAGTGAGACGAACGTGATGATCGCCGACATTCTCAATTCGTTTCTTTAATGGTACGGGATGAATTGTAGGAATCGATATTCTAAGAAATAATACATTATATAGAAACGTTAAAACTTGGTATATACGTGATCTTATTTTATATTTATCCAAATTGTTGTATAAGTGAGTATGATGATTAATTTTTCAAGTCGCACGTATTGAGACAATTGATTTTCTATTGTTCTGTCATACCGGTACGACAGATCGGCTTTGAGCGGCTAGGTATATAACCTATAATGGTTACAACTGTTACAGAGTTGATCTAATTAAATTTGCAGTCTCAATCATGGGAAAGTTAATTTTTCGTTGGAAAATTACTGACAAACTTTTATATACCTACTTAAAATTTGTCTGACTTTTAGGCCTTATAATGAATTGTAAGGAATAGATAATTTGACAAAATATATCAATTATCTAGATGTCAACACTCACTTATACAAAAATTCATAAGGCAAACTCAGTAAGAATCATCAATCATTTCACTTCAGTGATGCTTACGAGGTACACTTACTTCTCACTCTAACATACCTACTATGCTTCCACTCGCTACGATGCATCACATTATGTAATCACCTTTCTTTCTACTGCTAAGGTTATTATATAATTTACAATTTTAGGACTAGAATTCTATAGCCTACACTATAACTAAACTATACCGACCTAAATTAGGATTTACTGTTTTTTCTTGCTATCAAAAAACTACTGTTTCTGTGGCTTGTTCATACTTTTAAAACAGCCTCCATCATATTCTCCAGCCTGACATAATTAGACTAAAACGACTTCAAAAGTGACTATTTTTTTCATCTAAAACATATGAATAATTTAGATATCCTAACTCACTAGCGATAGTAAATAATTTTGATTCTAATTTCGTTGTGCAAATAAACTACGAATGAAAACGATTCGTTGTTAATTTTTCGATTTTTAATATTATCGTTGTCTCAATAATTTTTATGCTCTTAAATGTTAATATTGCTGATAATAATCACTTTAAATTTTATATTGCTTTTCGTTTCTAAATCTTATTCACATATGTTTAGGACCTAAATCGTATATTTGGACCTACAACAGACGCAATAATCATCGATGTTAATTCCATTTATATCTTTTATTAAAACTAAGTTTAGAAAAATCTTAAAACTTGTAAAAAAAAAAATACAAAACTGTCTGGAAGATAATGTTTTTGAATCTGGAACTATAATATAGTAAAGTAAGTCTTATTTCGACAGATGGAAGGTCCATAAGAATATCATGAGCAAACATTGACGTCAAGATTGATAAACGTTGTTTAGCATGTACGTTGGTATAAATATAATACTATGTTTCGATCTCTCTCTTGCATTTGCACTTGCGACAGAGATAGTAATAGGTAATGCTTAGCCAAAGCACGTGCTAGATAATGTTTATTTATCTCGTCCTGAGTCTTTTCAATGTTTCAATTCCTAGAGATAATAGGTAAAAGAGAAAACTATAAAATTAGGCCGAAAGTAATCTAATATTACACAACTTTTCTTCTGTAGAATAACAACATAGTTTCCAAATATTTTATGAATTATTTTGTACCACATAATTTTCAATACAGTGTCCTCATTCAATACCTTATTGTATATTAAAAATGGCTAAATTTTCCAATACTCCACTATATTTTTATCATAAACTTCGTAAGTCCGTGCACATATTTCTCCATTTCATACGGTTTATAATGCCATAAATTCTATAAAGTTACGAGATACTTTCAAACGCCGTGCTAGGCGGACTTAACTTTCGTTAACCATCGTTTTTATTCGTTCTTCGCCAATACTCTGGTAGATAACAATAAACTCCGATATTTACGAACCGACAGACTGATTGGTATTCACTAAATAATTTTCTGTATTATTACCATCACATATATTTTTAAGCGGTCATATTTTGTACGATTACTCGGGCCCTGACCGGGAGCGCTTACAGCGTGTTGGTCGAGCTGTCACTACGCTTCTTACCGGCTGCATATATTATAAATATATTTAGTATAACCTATAATATTCAAGCTTACATCAAAAGACGAAAAAGTCTTTATCATAATTAGTCGTGTTTTATAATTGGTACTCACTTGCGTGTTTCACTATAAGTATTATTGCTTTTTGTAATATTTAAAGTTGTTAGAAACGCCATGTTCTTTCTTTGAGACTATTTAAGTATAATAGTCGAATAGTTAAAAGTGTATATAAGTCATAGTCCTTGATTAAGAGTTGTTTGAGTGCAAAAAGGGTGCAAGCGACAGAGTAAATTGACCAAATTACCTTTTAATCGAATCACACAACCGACATGAGCTGACATGGGCTGACATGGGCCACACACCTGGGCTCGGTTAGTTTTTTTTTTAAGGATTTAAAATGACTTTACAATTTTTTATTCTTGTAATATAAGATGTCGTTTATAATTCAGTCTTAATCAATATCAACTACGCTATTTTTAACGGCGCTCAAAAATATTTTTGTGAGCTGAGTAAAATTATGATACATATTTTTTTTTTATATTTTGCAACAAAGCGGTTACGCTTTGCCATTCGTGCTTAAAAATACTTTCCAGTATATTTTCTAACATTCAAGGTTCATAAAACTGTCGCTTATTCCTTTTTTTGCAATTAAACATAAATACATAGACAAAACCGATTTATAGTTTCGTGATTTTTAATAATGGAAAATAAATATCAATTTTTAAAATCGGTTCGTTCCTAAACGGGTTCTTATCCGTTCAATAAATAGAAAAACATTTTTCATAATACGATATTACTGACTGCAGCATTTCGCTAGGTCACGTCAGCGTAAAATGCATCAAACTTTAAAATGGAGCACTCGTAGCGACTTGCTACGGCGTAGCTCGTCCGTAGCTCTCAACGTTTTGCAGAGAAGCGGGACTTTTATACGAGTGTCATTGATACAACCTCGCTTCATAATCCACATCTAATTGAATATTTTTTGAATCGATTTCATTAAAAACAATGACATTCTAAAAATAGTAATCGCCTTATTTTTTTTTTATAAATGAAAACTTCATATTTTTCGTATTTTTTTTTTATCCTAAGCAATAGAAACAATGGAATTTTATAAAACATCATATTTTATCACTTTTGTTTCCAGTCTACTTATTTAGACAACTTTAGTATCCGCATCCCACAACTAAATGTAAAAAATGATATTGCTTTATTATTGCTTTTCTTAACAGTAGTCTCATTATTGCCATATCCTATCATAGTAATAATCTAGAGGCATGGTATACTTTACGTAAACGATGTTAGGACTTAACTGTAGGTGCACTGTGTTTGAAGTTGAAGCTTAAACAGGATTACTAGAGCTCTGGCAGGTCGTAAGCTGGAGAGTTCTAGTTGAAGTACCTACGACGGCTATGTGATTGGCTAAAGTTATAGATACTAACTGATGGGGCTACAATTCTGTTCCGAAGCGTACAACACGCAGCCATGCTGCACGCTCGCTATTATTTTCATTACTCTAGCACTACTCGGCCCCATGTTAATGCAATACACCACGTTTTCGAATTGAAAGGTTCTTATCTACCGTCACGTGCACAAATTGATGTTTTAATTGTACGGTGGCGTGGCCTAAAAATTGCAGCGCTGTTGGCGTTGCAAAATGATTAATAAAATTGACGGCAGACATGTTGCTGTGCCAGCGAAGCGCTAATGAATTTTAAATGGTAAAGCTTTTATGTGATGAATTATGTTTTTTTTTATATTAACAGAGCTTGTAACGTGTGAGCAACTTGTGCAAATGGTTTAATGAAAAAATATTACATATTTGCTTCTAAATATTTGTTTTCGTCTCTAAATAATATTGTTTTATGCCTAACTTCGTTTACAGCCTCTAGATTCGCCTAATTAATATTGCTTATCGTATTGCTATTTGGACATTTTTTTTTTGGTTTTATCACTGAGTTTAATTTATTTAGCTATAGAACTTAGTTGTCAATTCGAAGACTTCGACTTATATTCTTTGAATTGATATTGGAGACATTTCGTGTGTACCTTGCATTAGTTTAAATAGTTTTTACAATGTTATTATTATTATTATTGTATAATTATTGTTTATTCGAATAAATAAATGGAGCTTTTGGGAAAACATGTTGATTTGTTTTAACCGATGTTTTTTGTAACGAAAATGTAACGTTACGTTGTTGGTGCGCGATTTAACAGGTAGATAACATTGGAGTGTAAACTATCAAGTCTAAAGGTGGACTTACTCGCTACTGGTTACGAGATTGCCCCGTCACTATTCTATTTATGTATAATACTTTATTACATATAAAGTTAATTTATAATACTACATCTACAAAAATTGTAAAGAAGGGAAATTTGGTACACAGGGACATATTTACATTACAATGTATATTATATATTTTTGTATAGTATAAGTTGGTTTCGTTAATATTAATCGTTAGTTACTTATCTGTATAACCGCTACAATTACAATAACGTTAGTATAAATATTTGAATAAAATATCTTCGTTTTTAATTTTATTTTTATCATCAAAAGCAATTAATTTGCAATTTTTTCTACTTAAGACCAGTAGGGAGAGCTAAATAGAATAATATGAAAGAATTCCTCGAAGAAGGGAGTATTAGAAGGAATACATAGATCAACTAGACTAAGTGTAAGGCTAGAATACTAGAAAGAAGTTGAAAGATAATGAAACTCAGAAGATAGGTTTATAGAAAACAGAGATTGTCGAATTTGTTCAATATTTTTTGAACTGAAGAATTGATCGCACTTATAAATTACACAATATTCGATGTTAATTTCGTTTCAATTTAGTTCAATATAACTCCAAAGCACCAAAATATCTAATAATCTAATTTTTATTTTTTATTAATAACCAATCGTTTCTACAGTAATATTGCTTATCGATTTACATTTATATTGCTTTTTACGCGTCACCTTTGTCTGGCATACCCTATCTTTATAAAATTATATGATTTGTAACCGCATGATCGCCGCGTTGTGGTACAATGTACCCAAAATGTACATGTCTATACTAAAATTAACGTAGGTATTATCAATATCAGTATTATTCTTCAATATATTAATGATTAAATGTCTTACAGAGACTAGTCAGTCGGCGATCAAAGGGTTAATCTATTACGAAGGGAAGAGAACTATAGTATCTAAGAAAGTAGATATAATGTGGCACTACAGCTACTAGTAGGAGTATTTGGATAAGGAATATAATGACTAGTGTTCAGTTTAGTGCCTCTAAAGGCGGTCCTGTCGTGTATAATGCGGTTATTAGTAAAATAAACGTAATATTATTTTCAATCAACTTGACAGCACTGACTAGCAAATTAAATACTAAAGGAACTTCTTTCAAGCTCCACGGATTTTCTTTTAAATTATTTTCCAATTTTCTTTTATTTGTTAATCAATTGCACACGCGCTTTTTAAATTAATCTATTTAGCATAATTGCGTTATTTAATCATATAATTCGCCACAGAATATGTCATAACTTAACTTTAACGGTTTTTGTACACAATTACTAAACTCGAAAGATTTTATAATGGAATTCCCAAGACGGTTTGTTTATAATACAGGAACTCTGGAAATATATTTTAATTGACTGGGTTCAAAGAAACACCAACGACGAATTGACTCGAGGCACTAACTAATAGACTAGGGAAGGGCATCGGACCCGCGGGCGAAACTTGGAACTGCCAAATTGAGTCACTACACACTAGCTGCTACATCTCCTACAACTCGCGTTTTAAAGCGGATTACTTTCGTACGCACGTCGAAGTAGCGCCCGTGGGGCCGACGATAGGGACAGCTAACTACTACAGAGCGCTACAGGGTTAATAGAATAGTCTGCTGCGTCTATTTGACAGCGGTGCGCGACTTTATGCCTACATTATTATTGCTTTTCGAATACCCATTTCTGACCGAGCACCTCGTGCTCGCCTCGTTAACCTACGTTAATTCTACCTTATGCTAAGTTAGTTTATTGCCAGTTACGTTTGACTTGTCACCTAAAGACACACGCTCGACTAAAGGCTTGCACGCTGTGGCGCGCGGCCCTGCCCTGTCGCCGCCACAGGGCGACCGACCCCCGCCCGCGCCCTTCACGCGCCCCCGTCACGCCGGCACATGTCACGGGTTTATGCTTTAAATTTTACTTGCGCTGCATCAATTTATTCATGATTCTGCAGGTGGATACTAAACACAATTGGACGAAAAGTTGTACTAGCAGTGTTGAGTATTAATTACTTTTATTTGGATACGTAGTTATTTCAAGAATCAAAGCAAAAAGTAGTTTTATAGTCTAAACTGATTAGATTGAATATTTTTGCGTTATAAATGTGATAAGAATAGAGGGTGAGTGCGTGCGTACGGGGGTGGCACCGCGGCGGGGCGAGAGGTAAGGCACTGTCGCGGGCCCGCGTTGCGCTGCGGCGCTGCGGCGGCGTGTGTGCGGAGCTTCGGACGGAAAGTTTTGGCAAGTTCCTCACCGAGACGGAGGAGGCTACCCTCCACCCACGACCTCGGCGCTCGGCTCTCGCATCTCGACGCTAAACTTACACCCTAATACTCTCTAACCTACTTTGCGGTTGTAAAAATCACCTACAAAAGATATTAGTTTTCATTCATATTTCATTACATCTATGTATATAAGGGTATATTTTATCGACGACTATTTACATCATTTAATATTAAGTTAACCGCTATCGGGACGTGTGACGCTACGGCCTGCGGCCGCGTCGGCCGCGGCTCTACGGGGTCGTACGTGATTCGTTGTATGCGAAACGTTGCTTGATTGTGTCGCGGCGCGTCCGGCGCGCGTGCTTGCGCCCGCCCGACGCGCTCGCTCCTGTTTCATATTGTAAATTTAATATATTACGTTAACAAGCTAAATTCATATTAATACTTTACGTTTACGTGTAAACCATTCGGCGGTGGTTACGGTCCCTAGTTGCTTCGGCTTGTGTCGCCCTTAGCCGGACGCGGAGACGGGCGCGGCCGGCTCGGGCGACGGCGATTCGTCTTCGTCGTCGCGCACGCACGCCGACTCTTGGTGTTTGTTGAGGTAGCTCTTGAGCGCAAATGTCTTGTGGCATCGTGTGCACTCGAAGTTCTTGTCTGACGAGTGCGTCTGCATGTGTGCGCGCAGGTTCGATCGATCCGCAAAAGCTTTGCCGCAGTGCGCGCAGCCGTAAGGCTTTTCTCCCGTGTGAGAACGTAGGTGGCCCTGCAGCAGCCAAGGTCGCGAGAATAACTTCCCGCACACGCCGCATACGTGCGATAGTTGATGTGTGAGCACGTGCATGGCCAGCGCCGGCATGGACACGTACGCCTTGCCGCACTCGCTGCAGCGCTTGGCCGCCACCGAGTCCAGGCTGCGGTGCGTCTGCTTGTGACGCGACAGGTTAGACGAAGTCGCGTACCGCTTGCCGCATTCACTGCAAGTATACTTCGATTTAGGTTCAGGCGGAGGAACCGTTTCTATCGGCGCATTTGCATAGTTTCTACGTTTAGATCGGCCATCGCTTACGAAAAACGCATCATATGTGTATGCGATAGTTTCTCGCGGTCGTTCAGTGATCGACTCTGGCACAGGCTGTGGTGCAGGCTGTTGCGCGGGCTGTTGCACGGGCTGTTGCTCTTGCTGTGCAGGTGGTGATGGCTGCGGCGGTGGTGGCGGTGGCGACGGTGCTGGTGGTGGTGGGGGCGGCTGAGCCTCGGGGGGTGGGGGCTCCACCCGCGGCGACAAGAACACGTGTTGACTGAGGTCGAGAATGGCATGTGCCGCATTGAGGTCCTCCTCGGGCCGGTTGAAATGTGCCGCGCGGTCCACGAGACAATAAGGGCGATAGATGTCTTTCTTCTTGGGTGGCAGAGAGAGGATTGCGCCGGTGCTGGTATAGCACATGGAGATTGACTTGCCGCTCGCCGGTGGCGGGGGAGGGGAGACAGGCGAAGGCTGGAGCTGTACCTGGAGGAAGGGTGGGTCTGTCGAGTCAGAGGCGGAGAGTTGCAGAAGGGCATAGGATAGAGGCTGAAGCGCCGGCTGAGGAGCGGGGGCGGGGCCGGCGGGGGCCGGGCTCACCTCACTCGGGAGCTGGGCGGTGAACTGCGTGGAAGGCTGCTCCTCGGTGTAACCTGGGGAAGAACAGAGACACATGTTCAGACTTTCATTCAAAAGAAAATGTTTTGTGGCAGTAACACTGAAGGGGTTTTGACAATTAATTATTATTGTTTGTGCCGTGTAGGTATTTATATTACAGTGTAAATACTTATATTACAGTGTGTTTCAGCAGATAACATGTTGTCAAACAGCGAACAGTGTGAGAAACCGTACCTCAACTGAAAAAAATGGGCTACACATCCCGTGAAAGACTACTATTAACAATTGGGTACCTGCATTTTCTCAAACGTATCCTTTAAGAATTACTCTTTAAATATCCTATTGAAAGCGAGCTAGGGCAAATGGATCTAAAAGTTTATCTTAGCCGAAGGAAAAATTCCTTTAAAGAAGTTCAAAGTGTAGATAGCTGTGACGTCGTCGGAGTTTGAACTAAAAGGCACTATGCGGGCATTTCTAGTGCCAAGAATTGTTTATGGCGTTCCATCGAGTATCGTCTG
Organism: Hoplodrina ambigua; assembly: GCA_949774945.1. NCBI lineage: Eukaryota > Metazoa > Arthropoda > Insecta > Lepidoptera > Noctuidae > Hoplodrina > Hoplodrina ambigua. Next base: position 7,850,443 of record OX458963.1, read on the forward strand.
CTCGCCAAAAAGGGGAATTAAGTTGATAGCGCTTTATTGCTTCTGGAAAATAAAATTGAGTAACGATATTGTTATTCAACTATTTTAAAAGCTTTCATTAGACTATAAAAGTATCGATTTTTTAAAGGCAATTTCAATTTATGCGCGTTTGAAGTCCGAGGGCCTGGTTGAAGTCCTTTTAAAACATTTAATCGTGAAAATCATCGACACGGAAAGAAGAAGAACTGCGACGTGGAAGCATACACACACAAACTCACGCCTTTCTCCCATGGGGGTAGGCAGAAACCACAGAGCGTCACTTAACACAAACCGGAACATATTGGTTGAAATCCAATAAATCAAAAAGTATTTGCTACATATTTCTCTTATACTTCGTAGGCATGAAATCTTTGGTTGGATTTCAAAAGAATGATTTCAAAGCCAACAATAAAATAAACAAAGGACTTATATTTTAGTAGCACGAGGCGAGTTTTACTGGCACGCTAACTTCATATTAACATTGCACGCTCTTTCGTATTCCAAGCTCAGTGCTACTTTAATCCGGCAAACGCTATTTTTATACTAATTTCACGTTGTAAACCTGTACCGTTGAATGTATGTTTATTATTTATTTCAAGTACCTACAAAGCGTAGAAATGTTAAGTAGGTGGTTTCGTTAGCCGTATTATCCAAAATATCTTGGTCTTCAAATCAAAACAATGCTTGGATTAGAAAAATGTTAAAAACTCCTCATCACAGCAAAACTATCGTTACAAGTAAAATTGCTATTTTTTAACATTTTTCATGAATTGATTTGGATGATTAAGAGTATACTCCCGAATAGGTCCCATAGAAATATTGTCATGATCTGATGATGAACTTCGAAGATATATTATAGAACGGAGTTCCGTTCTATGGGACCTATTCGGGAGTATACTCTTAATCATCCCAAATCAATTCATAATTGGCGGAGTAATTGGGTAACATACATACAAAAAAAACTAACTGATTTAAAAAAAAAAAACAAAACTGGAAATAAGTCAAAGCCCCCGGAAGTGGGAATAAACCAGCTCTAAAAAAGTCGTTTCACAAATACTTAATATTTTCTGCCCAAACGCAGGCTGCCATTTGTACCTTCAACCCGAAAACCAGTAATTCAAAGCTCCCCCAGATACGTAGTAAGTCGTACATCACCCCTGTTGGAGGGAGAAGGTGGGGTTGCTAAGAGTTATTTTGGGTTCGTTATAATAAAGGCAACCTGTGGCGTGGGCAACCTGTGGCTTGACTTGCATTCCTGCTATTAGCCTTAGCTTTTGTGGGAAGTTGTCGCGATGAGCCGTTGAATAATAAATATCCGTGAGCGAGTCGTCTGCGTTCCTCGTCATAGTTTAATATCTAAATTGCTGTATGAAGTTTTAACTAACGTGAACTTTGGAACAGTCTAGACTTATTGTAGATGAGTTGATACTACGACTAAATATACATGTTGCGTCTAACAATTTGTGTAGTTTCATCGTTCCACAAGTGCGACGTAATTTGCTAAGCTGAATTTACAAGATGAAGCCACACTACGATAGCGTACGCCTCACAGTGATTATACACTGGGCGATGCCCGCTACACGAAGACCGCAGACTGAACGTAGACTTCAAGTAGATATCACGTAGACTTTACGTAGATGACACGTAGACTCTACGTAGACGACGCGTAGAGACCGTGCTGTGTAAATACGTAATGAATAATCAAATAATACCCAACATTTGGAGCTTCGTTCACAGTTAATTACTATGTGTTTGTTATCAAATTGTCCGAAACCAATACTGCAGTCTGTAACAAAATGCTTATTTAACTTAAAACAATATGAATCCGGAATTAATTTTCCTGCAACTTAAATAATAAAAGCAATGTTTATTTACCTACCTACCTCATTGTTAATACTACAAACGTACGATCATCAAATCAACGTGTTCAAATAGAACGGCAGGGTTTATTTTAATAAATGCAAATTGTTGATGTGCCGTTCGCAAATATTTTGGAGAGAACGCCATCGCATCGACGGAGCCTGTCAAATAGACTGATTTATGTAGGCGTTCATGCAGCGACGTTATTCTAGATCGGCGAAGCTATGGCTGCGGTTAGTTATGTGAATATGTTTACGTATGTTTACATAACCGGGTCGAGTGGTGGTGTGACGGCGTCTGACTTCTGCGGTTGATTATGACGCCATGCGGACCCTATTATAACACGGAAATGACGTTAAAATTAAGTCATGTTATTTTTGACACATTACAAAATAAACTTACAGTTTTTTAACACCTATTTTGATTACACTCTGTGTAGTTACGTGTACCGAAGGAAAAATTATGTTTTTTTTTTCTTTTGTTTCAGATCTTCATGCTCATAACATCGCAGTCAGTAACGTTGCGGTCGACGTGGCAGTATCGTGGCAGTTACGTGGCCGTAAAGTTGCAGTCAGCATGGCAGTGACTTAAAAGTCAATGATGCAGTTCTTCTTAGAGCAAGAAACTCATCGTTGGTGAGTCCTAAATATTAGTTGTGCCCAAGACCGTAGCTAGAAGAAAGGCATTACGGCAATTCGTCACTACCCCCAAAAAACGCATGATCTAAAAAAGACAAACACGTGTTTTAAAAAAATATGTTCAGATATCAAATATTTTTCTAGCTACGGTTTTAAACACAGTACTTCATCGTAGTCCGTTATATCATAGAAATGAACGATCGCAATTATACACAGGTCTATAATTACCTGTCATCATTGAAATAGGAACCTAGGATACAATTCCGCGGATTCTAACCTACATTTACCTTCATAGGTGCTAATTAAAATAATAACTTTAATCGTTATACCAACTTCTAGAACTCTGAGTTATCAAGCAATATATGTAGTCGCCTAATCGACCGCACGTGAAATAGGATGCGTTCAAAGAAGCCCCAAGAAAACCTTTAACAAAGTATTAGCGCTTTAGTTTAATTACATGCTTATGTATTGATCAATAAACGAATAAAAAAGTCGGTTACCTATTTACCATGTTCATGTTTTGTATTTCCCATTTAAATGATCATTTTATGTTTAATTTTTTTAAAGTTCTTTTTTAAACAGACGATCGAACGACTCAACAAGTTCTTTTTCTTGGCATAGGTACTACATATATGTATAAGCTGAAGAGGTTTTTTGTTTGTTTGTTAATCTCTGAACCCCCCCCTCACGAGTACGAATTCGCAGGAATCAGCTACTACCTAAATATACCTACGTAAATAAGAACAATTGGAGTTTGTAGGTTCAAGTTACACAACTTACATAACAACTAACTAGAAACTTATTTTGTAGTCACAACTTACTGTGGGAAAGATTAAACCTGTCCCCATTATCAAAAGTTTATATTCCAAGCAACTGTTTTACACAACGTTGACTCCGTTTACAAACCAATTGTGACATGCGATATTGTTATGACATTACTATCTGTGTCCGTGGCTTCGTACACGTGGAGAAATGGGTCGCAACATATGTTAATGTCGTCAGCAAAACTAGACTGCACATTTTCGTTCACCGACGAGGTGGTAAACTAGTTAGTTCGTCGATTAGTTTCCGTTTCAACCTAGTTCTGCAGACATTCTGTATAAACTTCGCGACATTGTCTGCCCAATATAGGTGGGCGGTGGACAAGTGTCCCCGGCTCTATATGCAGCTATTTTAGCTTAAACTTCATACTTATCTAGGTTATGGACTGGCTGAATAGAGGCAAATATAAAGTATTTATACTTTTCAAGCGTATTTATTTGAATAATTGATTTTGAATACAATGCACGTTCTAATAAAGATTAATATATTTATCATTTGTGTTCCTTTTGTGTTTTTTTGTTTTCTTTGTGTTTTTTTTTTAAACTGGCGAAATGTGGGTGTACATCTCTGCCTAACCCTTCGTGGATTACAGGCGTGATGTTATGTTATGCTTGTGTTCTTTTAAGTAGGTACATTGTAAAATAAAATAAAATTCCTTTATATTTTTCGCAGTAACAACTTTCAACTTACAAAAATATCGGTTCACTCGTACTAGATTTAGAATTTAAATAAGTTTACGTTAACTTCAACGGACATATAAACTTGTATCAACGACTACATTCTCGCGTCCGTCGTCGCGTTGTCAGTCGCATTGAAAAGTTTCAGTTTAATCGACGTCTACAAATTCAACTAGTCTGATGATTGTAGGGTTGTAGGAGCGACGGTTTACGTCGATTCGTCCATAGTACGTCGACTGTCGAATTACCTGGTTCGTTCAAGCGACGCCCATCGGTAACGTGGACCTTAGGAAAAATGTTTTGATTACTAGATATATCATTATAATCTTCTAAGTTAACCTAGCTGGTTGATGGTCGCAAGTGCATCTGTTGAAAGATTGTGGATTCTTTTGCCAGGAATTTGGGTGTGGACGTTTCGTGTCTAGATTTGTGCCCGGTTGGCAATTGGCTAGCGCCCAACATATGTGGCGAGAAGAGTGTGTATAATTACGACTTTAAAAGGGATGACGATTTCCATTTCTTTTGTTTTGTACCCTAATTTCTTAAATACCTTTAATACTATTTAGCGCCGCGTGTTTTCTTGATTTGTCTCGTTATTATGTTGTAACAGATAAAGATAGCATTAGAAAATAACAGCAGATAGATGAAAAAGCTTAGTAAATATCATGGGGATTCGAACCGAAAGCGGACGTCCGGGCGAACAATTGTCTGTCGTGTGTTTGCTCAGCTTTTCGTTCGGATATTAAATGGTCGCGCGGTTCTACTGCAAAATGAAAATACTTTATCTACTTTGGTATACAATAAAATGACTGCCTCGTTGGTCTATTGGTCGCACAGCGCGACTGCTCAGCATGCAGTCTTGGGTACCATTCTAGAGTCGAGGGTTCAGGGTTTCCCGCGAAAGTTACATACATAACATAAAAAAACTGTTTGCTCAAGCCGAATACAAAAATAAAATCTAAAAAACCTAATGTAATCCATGGTGAAAGTTTGTATCGCGATATCCCCTTCTCCGTGTATAGTTTACACAAAAACAAAAGAAGAAAAGAATAACTGGAAAGCTAAACACACGAGTAAAACCTTCTAGTATTAATATCCCACTAATAATAGATGAATGCTTGAGAGAATCCGTTCCTAAGCCGCTTCGTAGAGCTAAGCTCTTAGCAAATTGAAACCGAAAAGGAAAGACGTTGCAGAACCCTCATTTTCAATCGAACAAAGAAACAAACAGTTACTTATTCTTTCATTGTTTAACCTGACCTTAAAACTTTACAGCTAACTTCTTCTATTCGCTAATTTTTCACGTTCTGAACTGAACATTTAATAAATATGACGCGTAAAAACACTCGTCACATATTTGTTAACATACTGCCCATCAAACTAAGCAACATTGAGCAAAAAATATTGCTGGGAATTACGATTTTCTGGTGTGAAAAATTAATATTTATTGTGCCATGCAAAGTAACATGCATACAATACAGAGGTCGTTAAGTTAGAACATTCAAAACTTGTTTTTGTATAAAAAAGTAAGTAAAAGTAACCAGACGGTTTCCAAGTATAGTCTCTAAGTAAAACCCGGCCAAGTGCGAGTCGACTCGCACATAAAGGGGTTCGTTTTGCGCAAAAAACGCAAAAAAAAAATGGTTCGTATGGGGACACCGTTTTATAATTTTATCATTTGTTGATATAGCGGCAATAGATATACACATCTCTTAAGAATTTCAGCTCTCTAGCTATTACGGTTCATGAGATACAGCCTGCTAACAGACAGACGGACGGACAGTGAAGGCGTAATAAAAAGACGTTAGTTAAAAAAAGATCTCAAAGAATATTATCATCATCTACATGTAACTTTCGGTTCAGTTAAGAGTACCTAATTTTCGATGGCAGGAAAACGATGAAACGACCACAATGTACTGTAATTATAATTGTAGTTGCCTTTCGATTCAACACTTACTCGCATTAAAGTCACGTTTACATCATGCGTGCGTTCGTGCTAGGCCTACTGATTACAACGCATCTGTTTGTTATTGCGCAAACCCTATGTCCCCTATTTTTTGTGCCGGTACTTGCGCAACGGGGCTCCGAAAATAAGGGAAGCTTAGCGATCCTTGAGCCAAACAAGTTGCTCGGGGGTAAATTTCATTCTAGTGCTAATTATCAGACTGGTAAACAATGTTGAAGTTATTACTTCATTTTTTTAGGGTTCCGTACTCAAAAGCCCCAAATGGAGCAGCTCTCGCTGATCCGGCCGACCGTCCGAAAAGCACTTAGCCGATTTTTTATTTACTTGAGTATCCCCGAGCGAGTTACCCTCCGACCTTCTGTTACGTCCAGCGCACCCTGCGCAATCAACTTCTGTTGATTGGTTAAATCCTTGCACCACGATGAAAATTGTCTTATAAAAACACCTATCGTATACCTAGTTATCAGATTCCAGCAGAATAGATCAATAAAGTCAGATTGAGTCATTATACTTAAGCAACGTTTTTACTGCAATGATTTTTTTTTAAATAAATTACACGTTTATTTTCTATTTTTTTAAATATCCTAATAATAATGCTAAAGAGATTCTTTCTTCTTAAAAAAAAAAACAAAAACAAACATAACAAAATAAATACGAAACAATAAAAATATTGGAAAATAACAATATTTTTGTATAATAATGATAGCCAGATTTATGAGGAATAGTATTAGGCTATACATCACACTATGACCTACAGGAGCGGAATAGTCAAAGTCGTATCTTAACACGTGGAAAAAGATCACGCGGTCTAAGTTGCGGGCCGAAACTAGTAAAATAATAAAAATATTAGGCATTTACTATTTTTAAAAAAGTAACTGAGCTCCTAAAATCATTGTAGCCTTCTATTGAAAACTTTGTAAGAGATAATCAAAAGAACATATACATATCATCACGCCTGTAATACCCGAAGGGTTAGGCAGAGGTGTACCCATTAGTACTCCCACATTTCGCCAGTTATGTTTTTAGTCCCATGTAATAGGGGGCGAGAAAAATCAAAAGAAAATAAATAGAATCATCGACTATTCAAAACATTAAACCAACGATTCTGAAATACAGACTAAATTCTGTTACACTTAATTTTCCCGGCGTCCTATTCATCGAGATTGACCGGCAAGTGCCGGAAACCGACAGTGAGGTTCCCTGTCCACACGAAATTAGGTTCGTCAGGCTCATAGGCGGTCCACGCAGAATTAGCTTCCAATTTTCGCTTAATACTATCGTTTTATCGGATCTGTGCCCCGACCGCAGTTTGTGAGAATAGCTTTGACAAATGGTTAGTAGAATAATGGGCTTTTGACACGAGGACAATCCAGTAACTCGTCTTGTGTAGAAGTACAATGGTGCCGATTCCCTTGGTCACGAACTAAACTAAAATTAGACTATTTCTATCTTTTTCTGTCCAATAAAATAAGAAAGAGACTAATGTAAATAAGAACCGTCCAATTTAGTCCATCTGACACATCCATACAGTTATAGTTGACATCTTAAAACGTGTGGATTAAAAATACGGAGAAGTTCAAGGCAAAACTAATTTGACATCTCCAACTTAATTCTTTAATGTCACGGAATGTCACCTTTCGCTGTATGTTAGTAAGATATGTCAATTCTCTAAATTTATTTTAGTTTGTGAACAAGGGAATCGGCACCAATGTCCACATTTGAAGACTGTATATGTCAGTAAGAACTTTTTCTGACTTACTGAGCTGGTCTCGTGTCTTGGCTCCGGACTGCTGGTGAAGAATGGTAAAAGAGTAGGTGGTGAACATGACATACCTTGTCGAATACCATACCTACATAAATTCACGCCTTTTTCGCACGGGGGTAGGCAGAAACTGCAGAACGCTACCTGCTACGATCCTTACTGCTTTCGCCTCGTCCACGTTCATTTACGTATCTAGTCATATAAGCACGCCAGTTACGTTTTTTACAAACTTATCGTTGATATGTTCGCAAATTAGCATTTATGACCAGTTGTAATTATCACCAAAAAGGTTGTCAGTAAAATACCAGAGACTAACAAATTTACAAATAAGCGAAAACTCTAAACAGTAATTATAGCGGCTAAAATATAATTAAAACGTCAGTAATAACTTTATCTATGGTCGGAAAAGCGGCCACATTAGAGGAAACGCGAAAGATTTAGGTGACGTCAGGATTAACGAACTAATCTTATTGGGGCTTTTGACCGTGACATTTAGTGACGTCAGAACGGAAATTAAACCGTCAATCGTATTTTTCAAGCTACCACCCGCTCAAAGTGCCGAGGAGAACTCATATAGAAGCTTTCTTGGTATGTCTGGCTAGGACTCTCATTTTTTACTGATTTTTGAGGCAATGGCCGCAATAAAAATTAACAGTTAGTGCACATTCCTGCGAACTTTCGTAGCGGTCCAGCGCCAAAAGAAATTAGCGGGAAAAAAATACAATAGCTATAGAAAGCAATTAAAGACGTTGCAGCAAAACAAACGTAACAAAATAAACGCTTGGCGCGCCAAATGCTCCGCGTACAGTGGCAAAAACAACGCAGGGCCGGTCGGAAACGCCGCATTGCACCAGTTGAATCTCACCCCTAAAGAGGGGGCTATCCCGACCCCCCGAACCCCAATGTCCCCCGCGAGGGTTCCATAGGGTACTTGTTGACGTTGGGGATGTGAACCGTTACCAATTGATTTTTGGCGAAGTCAGCTTTTCTGAGGTGAATCTCTAGTCTCTATAATAAGCTCCTGTTTGTACCTGTATGGACAATTTCCATCTCATTTTTATTTTATTTTATATATATTAAAAGAAAAAGATGATTTTATTACAATATAATCGATACGAATTTGTTCGAATTACCATGGAATTAATAAGCAATGTATTTTTTAAACCATCATCACAGAATTTTAGTTATATTTTTTATTTATTTATTAACGTTTCTACCATATAATATATTTAATTAATAAAGTGAGTATAATACCAATAATAATAATTCAATGACCTTCTTACACGTCAATACCCAAAAATTACCGTTACCGAGCAAACGATTTCAGATCAAAGAAGTTCTATAGTTAGGAATAAATTCTTAAGAAATAGTCGATCAGTTAAACGAAGTCCATATACAACTAGACGAAGATTTACTTAACAATAATGAAGTCGCCAAGACACCCTCATTCACACAAAACATAACCGAATTTTATCGACAAGAGCTACCTCAATCATACTATCAATCACAAGCATACTCATTAAACCTCGTACTCATGGCACAAGAGTATAACAAGAGTTTTAGAAAATGATATTGAGACTCTAGCTGATAAGTATATCGATCAAAACCAACTCACAGATAGGCGTAGTTATCCAAGAAAATCACGATAAGTTCAAAATACTCAATTTTCCGGAATGAACCCGGCAGCTCAGCCAAAATTGCTCAAACTTAGTTCCACACCAAAACATTTTCAGCTACATTAGTAAAGAAACTCAATTATAACACCAGCATTAGTTATTTCGGAAGAACTCAATTATAAAATCACAGAATACACAGGCAATACAAGATCAAGAAATAAGGACAAACTTGTATAGCGGCAGAGGCTTAAAAATATATACAAAAACTTAGAGGAGACTGTTGTAAACTCAGGCAATACAAACGACAATAGATCGAACAAAGTAGTAAACTGAGTAGAAACAATATTTAAAAACGTTGCACTCACACTAGGCTCGGAACTGACAATAGAAACAACACCCACACTGGCAACCAGTGTGGGACGGCGCTGGCAGGACATAACATGCTGCTACGGCCTGCAGTGCCGACGACGCTCCTCTACGTATCCCGTTTGCATCATACCACGAAGGCTGAGGATATCGTAGAGTACATACGGGTGAAAGTCAACTGGACCTTGAGGGTGGTGAAGTTGGAGGCGCGACATAGCACCAATTTTAACTCATTTGTTGTGCGCGTTCCGACCCAACATTTGATGACCTTTCTCAAGGAAGAGTTTTGGCCGAAAGGTGTGCTGTATCGGCGTTTCCGCGGCCAGCTACGCGACACCTCGCAGCGTAACACGACGCCGTCGCTTCGTGTTCAGTAGTTTATAAGTTTATTGTTAAAATATGTATTAGTTTATAGTTATTGTACTTATTTATGTATTTGTGTTGTATGGGCTTTAGTTGCCTGAAATAAAGGTTATTATTATTATTATTATTATAGAAAGGCGAAAGAATTCTTAAATACTCTGAAACAGATACTAAAGCCCACAGGTCAAGAAGATACAAGAAAGAAAAACACACGCTGACACAAGAACTGAAAATGACATAGAATCGGCAACAACAGAACAACTTGAAACATTTTGGTCTGGCATATGAGAATAATAAGTAAAATGATGGATCTGATTGGATAAGAGATGAAGAAATCAGCAATCTTTTAAAACTCAACTTTCGAAGAGGCACCTTATAAAAGCTATAAACACCTACGCAATCCCCATGTTAACTCTCCTCTCAACTCAAACGAACAGAACACAACACACGACACACAATTACACATTTACGCACAAAAATAAAAGTTAGGAAATTCGAAAAAGAAAGTGCTGTATGGTCGGCACTCGGCACCCGGCACGACTTGGAACAATCCCATATAGATTCAATTAAATAGCTTAATATAGGTAATTTGTTCCCAGAAACCGAAGGATTTTTTATTAAAATACAAGTTCAGATTATTATGATTAAAAACTTCTGTCTTTTTAACGTTATAGATCAGATTGTGATCTGCGGCATAATTTACATAGGTTGCAATGTCGTCGCTAACCTTTAATCGAATTAATAATGTGGTCAAGCTTGACCATTGTGCACGGTGCCATTTATCCCATACACAAGCTGTGAGTCAATCTACGTGATTGTCTCACACATCAATTCGCATTATGTAAGTGAGTCCATTGTTAACTCTAACATTGTTATAGCCATCCGCGGAGATGAACAGGGCTATAATATCACTTTAGTTAATGTCGTCCTGTCAACCATGGTCGATTTATCACAATAGGGGTATAATACAATTTGAAGTCTCGCCTTTTTCAGCATTAACGTTATATTTATTTAAACTTTATGCAACTAAAAAGTGCATAGACGGACTTAATGCCAGGCATTTTCAACTAGGCAACCAAAGGTGGTAAAGAGATAATATGGCAGGTGTAAATTATGGTGTGTCAAAGTAAAAAACAAACTTAGAGAAAAAGAAAACTCGAAACAATTACTTATTTAAATTGAAATGTGTACAAGTTTTTATTTAATACTGAATCATTAATAATTCATTCGAGAGTATTTTTTACTTTTTGACAGACCCGGGAAAAGAGTACATAAGACATAAGACAATTTGGAAATGTCAGATGTATTCGCTCGAAGGTATTATTGGTGGCGGACTATCGAGAGTTCATTCCCGTGTTCCGGGATAAAGCTGACGCAGCTGTTTCCGTACCTCCATGTTCCCACTAGAGGGAGGGATACAAATGTTAATAACGCGTCTAAAACTCCGGTGGATTTTCCTGACAGCACAATAGCAAAAGTCCGCAAAATAGTAGATTTAAAAAACGGACGTGTTTGAGCTTGGCTTTCATAGAATAATATAAGAGACAAAAAATAGGTATTGAAAAAGCGCTGTCCGCGGTTCTTTTTAATTGCTGAAAAGTCGATGTTCGAAATATACGAAATGTTCCAGCCGAACAAGCGTATAAAATATCGGAGTAAACACTTTTGTTGGTTGAATATAAAATACAATCACAAATGCAGTAATTGTTAAATTAAGTGTCATTCATCCATAATATGAAATTTTAAAATGAACAGCTTGTTACATGTCGAATTTCTGCAGCAAAATAATTCATATTTATGAAATAATGAAAAACATTTCTGATATTTTAACCGCACAACCCCAAGTATTTTTCGGCCGGAACTATCTATTAATGGGAGTAATTGGATCGTATGAGCGTGTAGAATAACGAGATGAACTTGTTCGATCATGTGTCTGATATCTGGTTATTCAGTCATCATTTAGTTACGTCCCTGATAATGAGTAAGTGGAAATTGGTTTTAATTGAAGGAAATTAAAACGCAACTCATAATCTTCGAATAATTTAATTAATTACATCAAACTAATTCAATAAAAAAATGTAATGGTTTGTGATGCCTTTTTATGGGCCTCATAAGGAAGCTCAAAGTCACTCAGAGAGCGGGACTGAATCAGAAATAAAAGTGGCAATGAACAGGGAACATAGCTCGTAGAGCAAAAGTCCGTTAAAGTCGTAAGGTTCGCGAGTGGTGACCGCATATCGGAAGGTGCAGTGTAGGAAGGCGTCCCACAAAGTGGACTGACTACCTGGTGAAGGTCTCGGGAAACCGCTTCATGCGGGAAGCGCGGGACCGGTCATTGTGGCGATCTGTAGGGGAGGCCTATGTCCAGCATGGACATCGTTCAGTTTAAATGATGATGATGAATGCTATCGAGCAATAACTTTAAACAATTTTTTTAATTAATCAATTTCAATTTCTACGAAAAATGGGATAAATGACGTGTATTAACTATTAGTTCGTATTAATAGAATAAAAGCTAAATGATTACGTGAACATGCTCACAAACTCATGATTTTCATAAAGTGTATAGACAATAAAATAATATCATGAAACTATGCTTTGCAGAAAACCGTCATCATTGAACACCGTTATTTACTTGTCTATGTTACTGTTCAAATATAATATTCACACAACACCCCCATTGTGTGAGTATAAGGTTGTGAGTAAGGGTGTGTGTGTGTCCTACATAGCTTCTATCTGACCTAGAAGAGATACATTACCGTCGGCGCGATTGTTACTCGTAGGCACTCTTCCGAATTTTTTGCTCGACCTTTTGTTTTATTGCGGTTCTATATTAAGAAAGGCGATGTATGTTCTTTCCGCCTTTCTCCGACGTTGTTGAGAACAAAGCCATTTTCAAGTTCACTTGCATGTCAGTTTTGTATCACTGTGTAGCCGGGACAAATAAACGTCACTCATCACTTACTTTAGCTAGGCATGTTTAGAATTTTTCGCTCTCTATCTTGCAATAGTGTGACAGTGACAGCAATATTGCTTTTATAACTTTCATGACTCTGCTTTGAAGTCTTTCCTAAAATTTATTTCGTATTTATTATGACTGCCTCGTTGCGTTGGTCTTGTGGTCGCAAGCGCGACTGCTGTGCATGAGGTCTTGGGTTCGATTCCCAGGTCGGGCAAAGTGTTATTGGGTTTTTCCATCAGGAATTTCTCAGTAGCAGGCCTCGGAGTCTGGATCTGTGCCCGGTTGATGGCAATAGGCTCGCCCCCTATTACATGGGACTAAAAACATAACTGGCGAAATGAGGGTGTACTAATGATTACACCTCTGCCTAACTCTTCGGGGATAACAGGCGTGATGTTATGTTATGTTATTTATTATGATGGCGGAATTTACTCATAAATGGTTAGTTTCCATACAGCTTAGAAATAGTTTTTCTACTATTTTAAATTGATATTTAATTGACGAATGTTGCCAGTGTTTTTAAGTTATGAGTTTTTCAATTAATCGACATTTCATCTCTTAGCTGCATAGCTAAATACATTTTTAATGATAATAGACTCCCACAATTTGCCGTTCAATCGAGCGAGACCGTACGGTACGAGAATACCAATAGTGTTACATTGCGCTCGAATTCGATTATGTCAATATGAAGGCAATTAGTCGAGGTTCACCACTGAATTATAGCAGAGCGCGGAATCGATTAATACATCAGTAATATATTCGGAAAGCGTTTGATTTAAATCGAGAAATCTGTCGACCCAACCCTGTTTTAGGGTGTGGAATATTAACTGTTGAATATTGGTTAGGCAATTTAATTTGGTGTATCTACAATATGGAGTATATTAATGTTGTTATTATTAGACTCTAAGTAGTTAATTTAATATGTTTGATTGATATAAAAACTTATTTGGATAGACATTTGGACGCTGCAACAAGTGCCATGATGGCGGGGTGGCTAGAGAGCGAAGGGAGAATTGGGGTGGATAGTAAAAACAAAATATCTTGGAAGATCCGGTTACTGCCAAAGTAAATATCTTACCGGCTATAGCAGTAACCAGTTGGAACTACTACGTGAAGAGTAAACTATGTGTTATTTAAAAGGTCCATTCAATCCATGACTCGAATGCTCCTTCAGACATTTATGAGTGATTCAGAAACTATGTCCCGTTTATGCGTTGACTTAGGTACTCATATTGTAAATGTTTGATATTCACTAACACACGTTTTGTTTCGTTTTAAGTAAATAGTATAAAATAAATAAGTCAATCCCACATCTAAAACTTAATATGAAAAGTCTCCACAAGTTTTTACGTAAATAATTTAAATAAAAATGTATTTATACGCCATAATAATTTTGATATTAAAGTATAACTGGCAGAATAAGGGCAGGCATGTAATGGGAGCAAATTCCACGGCATTAGCCACTTCATGAGTGATGTCGGTGACTAAGCACAACCTGGAGTGGCCATACATCGACCCCAATAACGTAAGTAGCGCTCCACCGATGGCTCTGACTCTTTTCATGCAGATTTCCTACTTTAAATGTCCTAAGCGATATAAATAATAAAAGATTTTTATTCAAATATTACGTGGGACTAAAAACATAACTGGCGAAATGTGGGTGCACTAATGGGTACACTTCTGACTAACCGTTTCGGGATTACAGGCGTGATGTTATATCTCTATGTGGTATCTTATTAACGTACCTAATTGCAAGACGATACCATCAATCGTTTGAATTAACTAGATATGCCATGGCTCGTGCTTACTAAAATTTAATTGCCGGTTAAGTATTTATACAAATAGCCAATTCCTGTAACTAAATACGTCACTAAAAGGTTTTAATTTAAATTGGAGTTAATTTTGACAGATTGATGCCGAAATTAGAAAGTACGACGTAAGACGTTCCTCAACGTACAAAAACAGACCCCTGTTCATACCTACTTTACAAAAGAAATTTTAAAAATTGAATTTTTTGAGTAATAATTTGTTAAAAATACTTGTTTAATAGTATCATGTCGTAATTTGGTACGCTAAAAAAAAAACAAGTGAATTTATAAAAAAAAGCCTGTAGGTAAACATACAAAACGGTCGTAAAATGTAAAATGAATACCTATCAAATTCCGCATCGGTGACTGCAGCTAACCATTGCCATAGTACCAATAAAACAAGCTTCAACTATTGAATCTGTAATTTTGCTGACAACCAAAAATGTGTTTGTATTTGCGCTCAAATGATTACACAAAGCTTTCAGTGTACTGTTCAAAATGCTTTACATTTATGTTGGCTGCAGGTAAAGCACTAATCTTTTAATTATGTAATCTATGTTTATAATTTAGAATGTATTAAAACTGGCATGAATTAGTAATTTTCATCGTAATCCTATGGCCTCTATTCAAAGGGCAGTAAGTCTTTTTTTCCATATATATGTATATGGATCCACTAGCTCTGTCCGCGACTTCGTCTACGTAAATGTCGGTTATCATGGAGGCAGACCAAATCGAACCAGCTTATGACCTTTATTGGGGTTTGAGATAACTCCGCACCAAACAGCAAATTCGGTTCTGTAGTTCAGCCGTAGGTACTTTCGTATTTATAATTTTAGTGTAATAACCTAGTATGGAATAGTATGGATAATATACATTTGGCTGTCTTAGCCGTAATCTCAACTTTTAACCCTCATATCAGCCTCTAGTCGTCCACTGCTGAACTTAGTGGTCAACCATCCCGGTCCTGGGCAGCCCGCAAGCATTCGCTGCCCGCTACCTTTTTAAATCGTTCGTTCACTGTGCAGCAGGGCGTCCCACACTACGTTTGCCGAAATTTCTGTTCCCCTCTTTCTCGAAGTTGCCCAAGATACATGTACTTTTGCTTAACTTTTAACCCTTACATTTTTTTAACCATATCATGCTTCACACAATTAATTCCATTTCACAATATCCCAGTTCAACACCTCCCGCGTCATGCATCCCTTATTCTTCCACATCACAAGCCATACCATAATAACCGAAAGTTGAAATCTAAATCAACCAATCTACAACGTAGGCTTGTTTTTAAATTACCGTGTTATAAAATACCGCAGCGAACGCCAACTTTAAGATGGGAAGATAATGTTAATTAAAGTTTTCAAGTTTATTAATTTCGCCGAGGATATAGAGCTAACCGGCTTTGACGGATCGCTAATCTTTGGAAGCTTCCTACATCATATTGCTAAGCCCGCGATAGAGGCTTTCCAGCGTTGCAGAGATAATAGCGACATTTTTGCAGCGAGCTCTGGATACATTTTCTTTGTGACCGAAGAAACGACGCGATCTCAAGCCTAATCCTCGGAATAAAATAAGGCAAACAACAATATCTGCAGATCATTTTTATTACGAACAATATCGGATTACTTTGTGGGGCTTGTGGTAGTTTCACATTTATCAAACTAAAATCGACAAACTAAATTCAGTTTAATAACTTTTTTAAATCTAATGATTCTGAATTGTTTATGAAGAAAAATAAGGCAAGTCTACAACGTTCACCTATTACGTACTTAATGTTTACGACAATAGCGGCCCTCGCGAACGAATAAGCAAATATTAACAACGTTATTTTACGGAAGCAAAGCAGAACAGAAATACGAACCGTGGAAGTTTGTATGACCAATAAAACAACACGCTGTAAAAGAGACTTCCGGACAAATCGAAGACCGTGCACTGACACAACACAGCCCGGAGTTTGTTAACTTTTTTACAGAAAACAAAACTCACCCATATTTACTCGTTACGTCAGAACCGGCGAAAAATCTCATGCAGTTCTATTTAGAAATGTTTCAATACGCATTGTAGTTTTAACGAATTGAAAAAAGCTTGCGTTCACATTGCTGCAAAAAATAAAATTGAAAAGAGACAGAGGTTTTCCACGGTACTACCCTTTTTTGGTATTGGGATGCACCGGGAATTTCTTGTTAGTGCTCCATTCTTTTTTTTCTGTACTCCGAAGCCATTTGTTCAGATACGAATAACTGTATCAATTATTTTTTCCCTTTACAAAATAGACGTGGAATACTTGGCACATGAGTGTTACGGCTAGAATTACTGGTTTTTTTTTCTGGATTTTATACTGCAACAATAGGTTTACAAAGTACTTTGAAAAACTAAATAAAAAGAACTTTAAATAATTGTACTGCTGGTCATAAATATTGTCATGTTTTGCTATTCTACTACACCGAGCATTAATTAATCTTGCTCTAGCGCAAGTCTGCAAAATATTTGTATGAATTAGTGCTGTAAAAGGCATCAGCTACACGCGAAAAAATGTATCGATACGATACGATTGTAAATTATAGTACACTTTAATATTATACTTAGACAGTAAAATAATCCTATCATAGCTGAGGTTCAGTTTTAACTCTTTCTCAGACGCGACCGACTCTGCACTGTACTGCCATAACAATAAAACCTCTATTGCTTTTCAGTCTCCAAGCTGTTAAGTACACTAGCTCTGACGTCATTCTTCAATTTCCCTAGTATATTATGTACCTACAACTGCTTCCATTCCGTAAAGTCATTATTTTAAGACATAATGTACTTACCAAAAATGTATATGTCACCGGAAAATAACAAGATCCGTAAGTTTATCAATTTACTAGGAAGTTTATAAACTTTCGTAAGATTCTAAACGGGAGATAAATTGTAATATTTTACGTCCACATTTTCGTAAATTTATCAATTTCCGACGTCATACGGTAAAATTATAAACTAACGAATATCTATTCGTAAGATTTTATATGGTTCGACCAATCACAGAAACTCTTTTAAATATACGATCTTTGAAATACGTAAAATAACACACTGCTCTCTGATTGGTCAATGTTCATAGTGGCAATGCTTTTGGGTGTCCGCAGCTTGTAGGTCACTCATTATGGGTACTGCTAGATAATCTTAACAAAATAAAGCTATTTTTCACAGTTGCAACACAGTTCAACATTCAAAACTAATAAAAACGCACAAGCAAACCGGTTTGTTTATGTTCCGTGGCCAGCAATGGCGGCCGCGAGGAAGGAGAAGTGACACGTGACAGCCAACCAATCAGATCGCGCGTAGCGTTTGGTTACTGCTTACTTATTATTTTACGAGTGAGTTCAGTAAGTTTATCAATTTACGAAAATGTGGACGTAAAATATTACAATTTATCTCCCGTTTAGAATCTTACGAAAGTTTATAAACTTCCTAGTAAATTGATAAACTTACGGATCTTGTTATTTTCCGGTGACATATATACCAAAAAGCTCATTCCTCTATTATACATAATTACGAAAATCTAATTTAATTAATTTCCTCTTGAAAGAGATAACAGTGATGAACGAAATACGTTCGTAAGCCAACTCTGCGGAACGGAGTCGAGTTAAAACGATGGGTTTGCGCCATTCGGCAAGGATCCCTGATTTTATTGTCTCTTTCGCTTTATCTCATTATCTTCATTTGCTTTAATGAGAGCGCTTAAACGGTTTTCTCTGGTTTCTGTGAGATATTTATTTTCACTGTTTAATGAATCATTGGCTTGGTTCACCACGTAAGGTATGGTACAGTAATACCGTAATTATATTTTGATTATTTTCTACTATCAATATAGTAAAATTATAAGTATTGACTTATTATTTCGTGCCATAAAATAATTCAATTAATTTACTGTATTTTGTATAAAACCTTGCGCGAAATTGACGCAATAAATATAGAAAGAAAAATTTTACACAAAAGCAAAATGGTATTAGAATTGTTGGTGGTAGGTGTTTGTGTAGATATAAGTGTGTAGTAAGTTCCCATGGTTGTAAACGCACCCACAATACAGGAGAGAATCCCACTAACAAAAGGGGCAAAGCGTTAAAAAAAAAAATACACCGTGGCTTATGAACATTGAGTTATTTCAAGAATATAAATAATATTTTTCATTAAATGAAATATTCTGTTTTGGAAACAATTTCAGATAGTGATCGGACGCGGCCCTTTTTAATATAAAACAGAATTCTTGCCGTGAATCTGTTTCATATTAAAAATACTCGCTTAATAACGGTAGTCGAGACGAGGTTTACAGTTGATTTCACACATTATTTCACGCTCCTGTTGAAATGAGTTCCTATCTCAGATTGCGAACAATGCTGATGTTATTAAAATAGCGAATATCGTTAAGAGTTTCAGACTTTATTAAAAGTCAAATGTTTATTTTTAAAACGTAGTGCGGGTGTGATTTGTAATAGTCTTCATATTTTATCTGATAGTGGGTTTTTATTTAGAGGTTTGACTTTCAAAATGAAACAAAATACATTATAAAATAATATTAATGTCTATGATATTGACTTCATTTAATATTATAGATCATTTAATTTTAAGTAAGGACTTAATGCCTTAGGCATTCTCTACCAGTGAACCAAAGGTGGTGAAGAGATAACATGGTAGATGCAAATTATTGTACGAAAGTAAAACAACTAAAATGGAGATTTAAAAAAAGAACTCGAAAGCAATCACATAAATAAATTGTAGGTACACAATTACAAAACAATATATTAAAATACTTCGTACTAATTATTTAAAAATATATGCCACTACTTTTTAAATACGATTTCGGGCATACAAGCGGTTAGAAAATTTTAACTCGCTCGCAGCTGAACGGGCATGAGACGTCCGTCACTTACCTACACTTTACAACGTTGCTAAGCCGGGCCAAAAATCAGGATTCTTTGTTTTCAAGGATGCTTAAACCCTGAAAGGTGTGCAGTGAAAAGTTACCCTGTATAATTTAAATGACTAGATATTTCATAATTTTAGATTTGCCTGTAGGCATCTCATGTCTGGAGTATCTCTAACTTAAGACTTCATTTTTGGAGCGCAAAAGTTGTTGAGACGCTTTCGAACGACTGGAAAACTTTGTCTTCGACTCTTCGGAACATGTAGTTTAAGTTAAATTAAGCTTGCAGACTTAAATGTTGTAGAGAATAGTTTAGGAAGGGAGCTAAGTTAAAGACGTTTAATATACGACGTCACAGAGTATGGCTTCTTAGGTTGTTCTTGAAATACTTTGGAATACTAAAGTATTTCGTACTTCCCTGATGAATGCATCGAAAGCTGTACAGCTTTCAACAACTTGTACAGCTTTTGATGCGTTTAATTGTTTACTAGCTATCCGCCCCGGTTTTGCTCAGGTACAATGTAGGTACTTACGTATAAACCTTCCTCTTGAATCA
The DNA here is from genome assembly GCA_949774945.1 of Hoplodrina ambigua. Lineage (NCBI taxonomy): Eukaryota > Metazoa > Arthropoda > Insecta > Lepidoptera > Noctuidae > Hoplodrina > Hoplodrina ambigua. Next base: position 7,870,754 of record OX458963.1, read on the forward strand.
CTCTATCTATTGATGAAAACCGCCTTAAAATACGTTTTGTAGTTTAAAATATCTGAGCCCACAAACGGCGGGAAGCAAAAGATTTAATATTGATGTTTAAGTTTCTTTGAACTGTAATTATTTTTAAAAGGTTGTGCAATATGCATTGCTTTGACTTGGAAACACGTGTTTGTGATATGATCGAATTATTTAATTTATAATAGTTACATTTTAGCTACACCTAGTTGTATTATTGTCTTATAGAATAGGTAGATACTATAAATAAATTGATGCAACAACAATGTGGTCTAGTTATCGGCTATGTCGCTCCAAACACAAATTATCACTGCCAAGTGAGCATGGCTAACAAGCGTCAGAATTTAACCGGTACGAAACTAAATTCAAGATGTAAAATAGAATTAACCTAGAATCCTCGTTACTTCGGTTAGAAATTGTTACCTTCAAAATTGCTTTTGATATAATATACATGAGTGAAAACGCAGACACGGCGCAGAGCCCCTAAAGTTAATCATTCAAGCTAGGTGCTTCGTTAAAATTGGACGATGCCGGATTACCGAATACTAATTGGAAACAGCGAGCAACGAAAAGGGGCAAGGTGTTACGGACGCACACCTGAATTTTATATATCTCAGTAAGTCAGTATTGTTCATATATTATTTAACTTTTAATTTAATTCGTTATTCATCTTTCTGGGGGTAAAAGTATTATGAATGTGAATTAGTTTTTAATGAAAATAAACTGAAAATGTAAAGAATCAACTGTTTCATATATTTTGATCGTGTTGTAATGAATTTTTGTAGAGAATAGCATTGTTTTTTTTCATATAATTCTGTCATGAAGCCGTGACCGCGGCGTGTCAGTTTAATTAGATTTGTCATCTATAAATGACTGGACGTGGTCAAAATGTTAATGAGCCAATAGCGGTAAAAAATAAATAAAAAATAAAGACCGTTTCTGCAACTCAAGTTTATTGCTTTGCTTGCGTTTCATAACACTGTAACTTCAGGTTTACACAACATCGATGACTGTAGTGACTGTTGAGTCTCTGGCTAGATGAGCCAATCATATTACAATCATATTTTTTTATATATGAGATTAATGCTATTTAAAATAAGAAAGACTTGACAGTCCGCCACTAGGGCTGACAGCTTGTATTTATCTAGATTAAAATATAATATGATAAATGAAGTGTTTCAATCAAATAGATCGATAAAACCAATAACACGGTATCGTTCAAATAGAATAAACTTCACTAACATGACAGCTATAAATTGTCAAAATGACATCTTCTATATTGCAAAATCCATATCTGTGTGGGAGCATGTATTGCATTATAATAGTTGGTTGCACGTATAGCACCCAACGTTTGATAAGATAATTAATTCAGTTATAAACATCGTCGTCTCTCTCATTCATATATGTGTGTCTCTTTCTATAACTCGATTCATCTCATTGACGGCCGTGTACGTATGTGATTGTGAAGTAGCCGCGGTCAGCTGTCATGTTACCCCCCTCCCCCCTGCAGTCCTGCGTTTGAAGCGATTCCTTAATTAACTAGGGTTGCTCTGGTAGGTAGTTCTATTATGCTTGCACAAAACGAGATATTGGAACCCAGCGAGGGGAAATTATGGCACTGAATTTTCCGTATGAAAATGGGATTAGTCTCTTTTTAACAGATAACCAATAATGCTAAAGTTCAATTAAAGCTATTATATTTTATTTTGAACTGTTTATAAAGTCTTTATTTCACAGATATAAACTAAAGGTCAAAAAATGTTGGATATGACTCAATCAGTCAATCTCCAAAAATATAATAAAGTTTTTAATGACATTATGTACATCTAAAAAACTTAACAAATTCTAGCTTTATGATATTTATTGGTAATACTAGGTTAACCGCGACTCTGTTCGCGTCGATATCGATTACCATGGGGTTTTAATTTTCATCATCATCATCATATCAGCCGTAGGACGTCCACTGCTGAACATAGGCCTCCCCTACAGATTTTCAATAAGCGCGATCCCGCGGTCTTTTTTGTTTTATTTTTAATACTGTGTAAACATTATCTAATAATTATTTATTTCGTAAAATGCTGTTATTTTGACATTACAAACAAACAGTTCAATTTTATTTATTTGTACAGATCACTGGTTTTATCAGTCCAAGCTCCGAGTGCATTGAACTAACTGAAAACAAGTAGGTATAATTACGCTCACATTGGTCTGTTACTTAATGTAATAGCATAATTATTGCAATTTCTCGGCGGCCCGAACCCGTTTGCTATGTTTGAGATGCATGTAATTTGATGCTATTATAGGTATAATTATATCTGCAATATGTAATTAGAACGCGGTAATTAGAAGTTCTCAGAAGCTTAATAGCTTCAGTAATAGGGTATAGATATCTATACCGTGTATACACAGTTACTTTTAGGTCGTTCTAGAACCGAAAGCCATAATCTCGATCATCAAACTCGAAACAATTGGGACCACTTTTTTTTTAAAGTAACAATTAAAAAAAAACAGCTGTTCCGTACACTTTGACGAGTTAGACGAACATAAAAGGACTAAACAGCTGTTTTTTTTTTGTTTTTGTTTTTCTTTTACGTGACAAAGTCGCGGAATAAAAAGGAGCCAATGGCTTTTCTTTGGGGTTCAAACTTACCCCGTACCAAATGATTGTCATCAAAATCGGTTCAGTGGTTTAGTAATGAAAACGTAACAGACTGACATACAGAGTAACTTGCGCATTTATAATATTGGTATGTATTGGAGCATTTGTATGCCTAGGCCATGGTCACGTCATAAACGAAGAATTAGGAAAAATGCGCGTTTCAATCAAATTATTGTTCTAGCCCCACACACACATACACATAAAACTTACCTACTAATTGGAAACACAGACAAACTATTTTAAATCTGCCGGTTAGAATGTTGGACTCATTTATCTCGTCACATAACAAGCGCTGGATGAAGCCTGCGATAGATCGAGTGCACTCGAAATGAGAATATTTTATCAGTATTGGAATCAATCAGAGTACCAAAATATTCATTTTAGATAAAACGGAGGATATTTCGGACTGCGCGCTCCATGCAGACGATATTTTGGTGATAAATTCGACGAGATTGGTTTTGATATTAATTATTTTAATTCTTTTCCATCAGGAATTTCTCAGTAGCAGCCTCGGAGTCTGGATTTGTGCCCGGTTGATGGCAATAGGCTCGCCCCCTATTACATGGGACTAAAAACATAACTGGCGAAATGTGGGTGTACTAATGGGTACACCTCTGCCTTACCCTTCGGGGATTACAGGCGTGATGTTATGTTATTTTAACTATGTCATTTTACAAATATTTTAGTCCATTATTTGGCAAATGCATAAATATTAGTTTCCTTATCTTAACCACAAAGTTAAGTTTTATTGAAAGTCGTTACATTAATTGCATATTAAATAACATCACGCCTGTAATCCCCGAAGCGTTAGGCAGAGGTGTACACATTAGTGCACATTTCGCCCGATATGTTTAAGTCCCATGTAATAAGAAGCGAGCTTATTGCCATCAAATGGCACAAATCTAGACTCCGAAGGCTTTGCGATCGATTAATTTCAAGATGATATATAATTTTAAACATGAATATAAAAATCATTATCATTTTGAAACGAAGTTAGACCGGAAACTAAGTTACCACATACACGGGGGCGTCGCTACCGTCCGGCAGCCAGTTGAGGGGGCCAGTATCTAAGATACTGGTCCCCTCAGCTACAGGGGCCCTGAATACGTGTAAGAAAAAAATCGTCAAATATTATCCACTACCTCACTCAAACTCTTACGCTAAACTTCCCGGGAGAAATAACATATTGTTTCTTTTGTGAAAAATCTTTACCCTCCATTTGGGCTCCGTTACAGTTAGGTAGAATGGCCCCCAATTTTAATAGCGGCCCAGTCTAGTGTAAAGTACGCCACTGCACATACATACATAGTAAGTACCTATTTACAAAATTTCATTCAGTTTGATTGCTTATTGACCAAAATATGACAAGAAGAACGACGACAAGGGGAAGTGAGTTTCATACAAAAGCATAAAGCGCCTTCCCCCCTCCTCTTTAGAAAATATCTCAAAAGCAGGTACTTATTTCTTTGAAGTACGGAATTTCAATTAGGTGGCGTTATTCATTTCAATATATTTGATCGAAGTGAGACGATACTGAGAGTATAGCTTAGTGCAGGGTTTTCCAACCAGGGGTTCATGGACCCCTAGGGGGCTCGTGTAATGAACTCCGGTATAATGAATTGATATAAAAATTTGTATATAATATGTTATGAGGAAATCAGAGCGCATGACCTTTTTTACATAGTCATAATTATGTACATTATTGGAACAAGCAATGCTTGCGTAAGTGTTAAACTAAAAGTCGTAGTCGGTTAGAAGTCAAACACGACATGCGCCTCGCATTATCAAAAACAGTTCTTCATTTTTCCATTCTAATTACTACTATTCTTAGGTATGTAAAGATTAATCGTACACAATAGAAACTCATAAAAGGTATTTTCTCGGTACGGATCCGTGGGCACTTTTTAATTATGAGAGGGGTCCCTGACTTGAAAAAGGCTAAGAACCACTGGCTTGGAGTATTCATCTTCACTATGTTTGCCTGTTTCTTTGTTCTGCTAAGTCTTCCTCATGTACGTAGAATATAAGAAGAAGCTACTAGTTGCGCCCGTGCTACTTATCATGAAAACATTACCGTCTTTCAAAGCGAAGGAAAATTAGAATCAGGAAAACAGACGGGTTTTATTAGCAACGTTGGGCTCGAATATAAATCGGTTTCTATCCCAAAACGTAATAGCTACTTTACTTTTTTTTTTACAATACTCAATACTCAATACTTTATTGCGTTCCATAATGTATACAAGGCTGGTAGGTAAATTATTATAGAGAAACAATTATGGACCCTGTCGGGCACAGCAAGTTAGTTTTTAGAGGAGAGGATGAAGAGCTTTTTGTTTAAAAACATAATAATATTGAAATTAAGGAGTAAATCTTAAATTTAGATATTTAAGTAGATATTATTTATGAGTAGATTTATATTAATTTTGTTTATTATTAATATTTCTATATTACTATTTGTATATTATTATTTTTTTCTTTACTTTATTTATTAATGCTTTCCAAAGACTTTAGTTTGAATTGAACTGAACTTGTCACTTATAGCACAGCGCTTGCGAATTAAGTTTACCTTAACATAAAAATAAACAAAACAAATGAATAGTAGGGAAACAGTAAACAAAAAAAACACACATAACATCACGCCTGTAATCCCTGAAGGGTTAGGCAGAGGTGTACCCATTAGTACACCCACATTGCGCCAGATATGTTTTTAGTCCCATGTAATAGGGGGCGAGCCTATTGCCATCAACCGGGCACAAATCCAGACTCCGAGGCTGCTACAGAGAAATTCACTTTGCCCGACCTGGGAATCGAACCCAAGACCTCAAGCACAGCAGTCGCGCTTGCGACCACTAGACAAACGAGGCAGTCAAAAAAAAAAAAAAACAAAAGAACATTAAGAAAAGTTAAAGTGTTATACCGTTCCCAAGGAATTTGGACTATCTAGGTTAACTATCTAATACTATCTAGGTACTTGAGAGATTGGAAAACTCTTATATAATATATAGTAACATACCATATTTGATTGTGCTTTGTAACTTCTCTGTGGAAAGCTAGAAAACAATCCATTCTTATCCATACTAATATTATAAATGCGAAAGTAACTCAGTCTGTCCGTCTTTTACGCTTTCACGAATGTAACACTGAAGTGATTTTGATAAAACAGAACGGGGTATGTTTCAATCCAAAGGAAGGGACATAGGCTATTATTGCGCCACTTTGTCTGCGTCAGTAATAACCGACTTTTACACGGACGAAATTGCGGGCAAAAGTTAGTATTATTATAACGCAGAAAAATGAATGTGTACTACATAATAATCAATTTTCCTGAAATTATTCTTAAATTCCTACAATGTTTCTATGTACTGAATTATAACGGTAATACAGGTAAATATTTCATGTATTCGCCTGACAAACGTGTTCAAAGACTGTGTTGTCGAAACAATGCGAGCGCCCCTTCACCGATCCGCCGTCTGCTCAAATTGTAATATTTGCCCACAGTCTGGTGAATGTTCACGGCTGACTGATCAGATACTTAATTGTTTCGGGATGAATAACGACTTTAATTGGAGGATCGGTTGGGCATTGCTAACAATGCGATGCGACAGGCCGCGTCGGCTGGTGCTCGCTCTTGTTCTGTATGCAAACAAAAAGAAACGGCACGTTTGCCGCGGCGCGTCACGGGGCTCATGCATGACTATGTGAACAACGCTTAATGCCCGCTGTTCTTATAATTTATATATCTCCTAATATTCGGTCTTGATTAGGCTTCCCGGGACTATAATTTTATACAATAGTGTTATTTTTACTTATTTCGTACTTCGAGTATTCTTTCAATATTTTTATGAGACGGCATAATCATATTTCCCGGCTTCCAGTTTGTCAATGAATAACTAAAAAGAAATAACTCAATTCAATTTAGAAGCCAGTTTATCAAACGGTTTGTAAGTGCAAAATCAATTTCAAAAACACTTTTATAAAAGTCCGCTCATTCCTGTTTGAGACAATTTAAATTTCAGTTACGTTATTCGAAACGTTCAATCTTTAGAAAAAGAAACTTGAGTTCTACAGAGAATTTTATTTAAATCATGGGATGAATTGAGTTTCTAGTGCCATTCGATTTAATTTACATCAAGCAGATCGAGTCGCTTTCGGAAAAGCTTTAAGCTTTCGAATGCACTTGAATGTCTGTATTTGAAGCGAGACTTAATCTGACCAAGAGTGCTTGGTGACTGAATAGTCAAAGTCAGTATTTGGTTGGGTAAGTCGTACTCTCCGGGTATTGATACGTAAGTAAGACCACTACCGTTATGTCAACTGTACATTTTGTGACATGAATTGAGACTATTATTGTGTTTTTACCGATTTATTTTGCAAATTGTTTATGGCTTTTTAACACCATACGAATTTTCTGTAATACTTCATACCGATAAAAGCAGAAGATATAAACCGGCCATATGCGTGTCCAACCTGCGCAAAGTTCCCCGAAGTACATTTTGTATGGTCGTCGACTATTACCTACTTGTTAACTTGACAAGCCTTCTCAGCTATTATAGATTTCCTTATAACTTCCACGTATATGTATACAACTGCTGTGATCTTATTCATATTTTCAATAACAACCATTTGGATAGCAAAGGGGCTGGACACACTTAAGTGTAACAAAAATTAACACTTTAAAACTTAAGATTTGTTAAATTATAAACACTTTATGAATGTAAGTAGTCTACTTAGTTTGTATGACAAAGTGTAAGTGTATTTAAGTTACAAAATGTTCTCAAGTAAGTGAAATCAATGTAATTTCTTGTTGAGAAACAAATATCTTTAACCATATATTTTGCTGGTTACCGGTACTGGTTGACACACACCCGCGATATTTCGAACGACGCGACTTTACCAACGGTACCCCTCACTATGGGGTAGACGAGAAAAAAATCATTCTCACTTCACGTGTAGGGGACTTACCCTAAAAAAGATAAAAGAAACGGAAGAAAAGATTTTTTCCGCTTCGTCTGATTAATATTTATACTCAAATGACAGCTTACTAGTACTAAGCGTCTCTGATCTAGCAGACAGACATGGAGAAACTAGAAGGGTTCTCTTTTCGCCTATCTAATTCACTACAAGCCTCGCTGGTGTAAAACCACCTCTACAATGTCGTACTGAAATATAAATGAGGCGTGGATTGCAAACTGTCTTTATATTCCGCGGCTCGTCACGAAACGCGGTGTGCTTTTCAAACGATTTCTAGCAAATTGCATTTGAATTGCTCAAAGGGTAATAGCGGTACTTGGAGCCTATCGTTAATTCATAACTACATACTTGATACTGGCCTTTCCTGTAATGACATTATACGAACACTGTGTTATAACGATTTGTAGGGTTGTGATTTGAAGTCGATTATGTCATCGTGTCTTTTGTTCACCTGTGGGACTTTATAGTTTAATAAAACTTGTGAATAGCATATCGTAACGTAAGCTTTTATGATGGAAGTATTTTTTTTTCCGCGTTGTGTGTCAGCTTCTGCAGTTCGTAGAGTGATGTTATATTCTGTACTATTTCTTATAAATCTGGTGATCGTAAACAAACACATTGTTTCCAATCCAACTAATAGTTCGAGAGATTAGCGCGTTTAAACAAACAAAAATCTTAAGTTTTATTGTATCAGTATATGTAACGTTGAACAAATAAAAATTTATCTAGTACCACCTACTAGTACCCTTTCGTAAATAACTCCATTAAAAGCATAAACGATTTTAATTTTCCCTTAAAAAACCACGCTTGTCGCCGTAATCAATTTGGGAAAGCAAATGAAGCGGAAAATAAAATTACTACCGAGCAATTACAAAATTAACAACGGCAAAAATTTACCAAGAGACAGTTTATCACGGCATAAATTGGTTTTAAACGTTGACAAGAGCGAGCGACCGGGTATGACAGACTTGCATAATATTTCAGACGCGTTGATTCAATCGAGTTGGCAGCGCTTGTCGGCAAAACCTTTTAAGATATTAGTTGGCTATTGTTCTTTACAATTTACCGCTTGACGCAGAACAGCTTTCGTAATTAAATATGACACTCGCAAGGCGCCAATGTTGAAGGAAAATTCTGATTTTGAGATTAAATTTAATGTACACTTACTTTTAACGCTGACGTTTTTAAGTGAAATGTGCTTGAATACGGGTTTTGTAGAACATTCTCTTTCAATAGAATTTAACTAAGGACTTTATTATTCTATGTATGAACGTTGGTCGGGCTTAATTCAAAGACACTCAACGTTTAGGCTTCATTTGTTCAGAGGGTTTAGCACAAGAGCTGTGTCGTAAAATTATTCGCTTAGAGTCGATTTCCGAATTGGTAATACCAGCATTTCAATTTAATTGAATACTACAAACACAAATGTGTCACCCATTGACATGAATAAAGCCTTCAAGCCTAATAAATGTTACGTGTGAAGCGAGTTTTTCCAATTAAAAAATCGATCGAATTTACATTACAATTACTTCGCGCTCGTGTTAGGCCCTATGTAGTACGTTCATCGAATGGAAGTCTTATAGGTACCATATGATAAGCCTGTTAGACACGTAGTAGTAGTATAAGTACTAAGTTATCAAAGAATTGCATAAAAAATGCCGTAGACCTACACTATTTTGTGAAATTATCTGCCATCAACGATGAGGAAATTAAAAAGTGTGATTGAAAAGAGTATTTCCTTTCTGGAACAGCTTTTCATATCACGCTACTGGCATGTTGCGGACGTTCAAAATAAGAAAATGTAAAAAAAAACTTTACTGTGAATTTAAACTGGGTTCTAGTGAATGGTACAATAAAATGTCTTCACTAAAAGCGTGTTTCGTCATAGAACTAAAAATGCCAGGTATTTTGGTAACGTGTAGTGCGGCATTACAGTATCACGTGTAAAGGTTAACAACTCGTTTAAAAGTGCTTTTTACCCAACTCAGGGTTAAATGGGTAACATTAAAGTAAAGGAGTTTAGTACCTCCTGGCCGGATGCGCGGGCTACAGCCGGCTATTAGCCGTACTACCAACGTTGTTTTTCACGGTTTAGTTTGAGAAGCTTTTTACTACAAAGATTTAATGTGCGAATAAATGTTCATTTAAAAAGATTTTAAGCCAGCAAGTTTTGTATGAAAATAAGCTTTTGCATGTTGATTTTCAGAAGCAGCTGTATTTTTTCCCTTGATTACATACAGCGCAGCGGTGCAAAATAAATTCAATCAAAGTTGTGTAAAACACAATAAAAGTTAAAAAAAAAACACATTCTGGGAAAATCCCTTCTTTTCATTGACTGTAGCATGTAAAACAAAGAGAAATATCGACAATTTAACATGCCCGCAATACAAAAGCAAAATATCCCTTTGTAGTTGGTAGCTGTCCAATATGAGAACAAATGAAAACAACGCACCACAATTTACATTCCCGTGTGCGCAATTTAGTCCTTTGTGAACAGAATTTGAGAGAGAATGACATTTTATAATCCATCGACGCGACGCGCCGGCGGCCGTACTGGTCATATGCAGACGCGGTTACAGCCACCGGAATCCATTCCGACTGGCACTTTGTACGTCCAAAGTTTTCACCGCACACAAAATACTGGCTTCAAATTTTGAAAGCGTTGAGTACCTTTATACTTTGTAATTGAAATTGTCTGTTGTTTTCGCATTGTTGGGCAAGAGTTGCATTTGGAATTTCTAAAATAAGGCTTTAGAACTAATTGTTTAGGTAAGGTTCGCAATTTCGGTCGTGAATTTTTGAATTGATGAGTTGGATCCCCAATTTGTTTTGACATGAAAACTATTTGTGCTTCGGTACGAGAAATAACATTAATATGAATACCAGTCTATTATTGCTCCGCTGCAGGCCAAAGGCCTCTTCTCAGACAAAGAAGCGGGAACATTGTTCTCCCTCCACGCTTGCTCAATTAGGATTAGCAATTTCGGACCTATAAAATATACAAAAAAAAAAAATCATACGCGTCGAATTGAGAACCTCCTCCTTTTTGAAGTCGGTTGTAAAATTAGGGTCCAGTGTTTAAAAAAAAATACGAAAAATCTGTGCTATAAAAAAAACCGTTGGCGAATTGACGTAAAGTGAGCTTGAGCTCATTTTCGCTCTTCCTACATTATGCTAAGGAATCACCTAACGACAGACTGAAGGAACATGATTATATATCTAAGTAATCACTATACATCGCATCAATGCTCATGATGTTAATTTATTAATTAATTAATTTAAATTTAATGCAAAGGCGGACTGAATGCCTTAGGCATTCTTTAGCAGTCAACCGTCAAAACGATTTTGTTTCTATAATAGCCTTGAAAGAATGTTTAGAGGACAGCGTGATCATTTATTTATAGAAATGGTTCAATATCAAATACTCTAATTAAAAATGTTACAAAATTTCCGAATCAAATCGTCCAACTATTCTAATACAACTTGCATGGTTCGTCTAAAGTTAAACGCTGATGCCCACAATAGATGCTGACTATGTGTCGAGTGGCGGTGCCTCCCACTCCTCTAATTCACGACACCACCCTTGTCCCCAGCTTTAATTGCTTTGTCATTTAGCTGAATGCATTATTTTGTCAGCGCTCGGAGGTATTGTTCTAGGATTCAAATACAGAAGGATGTTACAATGCATTTGCGAGCACGGATAATCCGGAAAGCTGCTTTACATGAAATTAGTGTCTTGTGGGGAACCTAACTATTTCAAGAGATATTTTAGTTCTGGTGTTTAATTTTAGTTGGAATACATTTCACCAGAGTAGTTTGCTTACTGTTTACAGAGCTCATGTTGATGCAATATTGTTAACTCGAAATGTTAAATCATTGTTAATTAAATATCCAAGTAACATAACAACTTATAATTACTTTTCTGACGTGTAACGTCACTCGGATATTTAAAATGGATAGACCGTTAAATGGAATTAATTAAGTGTGTTTATTCGCTACAATTCATTTTGTTTTTCGTTGTATCGTAATTAAAGCCTACCTATCGTATACGCGGTGTTTATGTAGACTCGTTACACGCGGTGGTAAACGTTTGCGTCACGGCCCTTCCACCGTTTCTGTCATCATCGTGGATCAGTAGGTACACTGATAAATGATCCATGATGATGATTCCATGAATCTGTTTCAGCGTTTTCGTGGCGCAAAACTTGGTAGAAATGTTTATTTAACGAATAAAGAAATACACATAGGAAGCGGTTAGGTTTTAGGCCATACGAAACTTTCTGGTAACAGAGATATTAAATGTCAAAGTAAAAATTTTTTGTATGAACGATTTTAAAAAATGTTGTTTATGTTATAACTAAACTTGAAATACCGGCCCTTGAAGCGTTGCATGCAGTCATAAGCACAAGGTTTTGTGTGCTAAAGTCGTTACACAGCGATTAGGTATTATAATAGTTACAGCTATGTGGTGTAACTTTTTACAGTCCGTATATGCGATAAGAGCTCACATAAACTTAGTGTAGGTATTTTAGGATTACCTAAACTTCTGTTGCCATTGAAATGCACTCTTCAAATTGCATAAACCGTTTAAAAAAAGTGCAGCATTTAGTTGTCGTGTTCACGAAGACTATTCAAGATGTTTCATGTTAGCCTAGTTGTCACTTTTGTTTCTTCAAGTTTATTTTCTTCATAGGTTGCGTGTAATTTGATTTTAATATTGCTGGCGCATCAAAGGAGGCGGAGCGTAGGCGGGCTGTGGGCGGAGCCTCTATAAATGTCCAACTGTTTTCTTTGAAACTGTTTTCAAATAAAATTTTTACTGCAATAAATGTTGATCCGTTGTCTGGTGACATCCGTTTAATAAAACTGTCCATTGTGGATAGGAAACATTTCACCAGATGCAATTTAACAAAAAAAATCTCTAATTTTTATTTTTCTTTAAACCTTTTACCGACTTATACGAGTATTTTAACTTGATCAATGATAATGATCAATGAAACTTGAACCTATAAGTGCCAATCTATTAAACATCCAACCGGTCTTTATTTCTTTGATAAATAGAGTCCAATTATTTATGTCCTAATGATAGGGGGAAAGTGAGAAACAAATGCACATGTCATTTATCGACAGGGGAATTTTGTCGTAATGATAATGACACGTGTTCATGCGATCCTTGTGACAAATATTGTAAAATTGGTGGTTGCTACGCCACGTGCATGATTGAACTTGCAAATAAATGTTTATTATGCTACTACTGTAACACGGAAAGTAGTGGATAGATGGACATGAAATTTTCACACGTTCCATTTTTTTTTAAGTGTGTTTTATTTATGATTTTTTAGTTAATAAGACTGTATTGAAGCGGAGCGTGGATGGCTTACTTACAAATAGATAAATGACACGTGTCCACGAATAATTTCAAAAACTTCTTTTTTGTTTTTTTTTTGTTTCACGTAATAATAATAATAATAATCGTTTATTTGTAAAACACAGGTAATCATTACATGCAAGATCTTATAAATTAGGTAGTGCGCTGTGTTTTGCCGATTGGCATACTGGTACGTAGGTATGTGATTAACATTTTTGACGAATTTTCGTCTTTATAAAAACTTTTTAATTACGTTGACATCGTTACGGTTAATTTATTTTACTAAATATGAACAAATATTATTTTCGTACGTAAATATTCGGTATCCGTAATTCTGAAAGTAGATGACTGGATGGAGTGACATAAATTTTGTAACTTTCAAAATAAAAATTACATTTCTATACCTAATCATGAATGTGTGTTTGATGTCACAATAATTCTACTTAAATACTACTCAATCCTTAGCAAATGACATCAAACACTTACCTTTTAAAATGACCGGCCATTCATGTCGTATTCCCGTGTAAACAACGGTCGTTTAATGAACGTAGTACGCGACCAGTAGTCCCGCGTAATTTACTCGTACATAATAGAGTGTTATGCAAGGGCGACGCGCCGCAGCCCGTAGTTGCGACCAGCCGCACTTTGTGAACTGACAGCCCGTTTCAAGTTACCAAAGTTATCGCAACTACCGAATGACGTGATGGTCAGACGTGTTAATTGTTTAACTAGATAAGTATAGTTAGCCCTTCGGTGAACTATTAAACACGGTTGGCAGCAAAATTTTGTGCGTTTCGCTTTATAATTAAACGTTCATTTTGCTGTAGCGTTTAAAGATTTAATGAAGGCATTTTTGTATCGAATTACCTCACCATAATTAAAGCTTGAAACAGTTGAAACTTGAATGTCCAGCAAATATAATTTAATTTAAACTTTAAGTAAAAAAAAGTACAAAGGCGGACTTAATGACTTAAGCAATCTCTTACAGTCAACAAAAGGTGGTAATGTCATAACGTGTTAGTACAATAATAGAGATTAGAAAAAAAATTAAAATAATTTCGAAATTGAAGTACTTATACCTAAATAATTAAAAAACTACCTCAATCCACGAAAGCATCAGAATATACTAATAAAGGTTTTATTTCATTTTTATACACATTTTTCCGAAGTCTATAAGGATAAACAAATGAGCAAAATCGCAGTTAAAACGTGTACGATACGTTTTTCTGGAAAAAGGCAGATACACTCAAAGGGTTCTCGATATGGTCCGCAACAATTTTGAAGCTACTTTTTGAAGTATCGCATCGAACCTCGTTGGAATTTGACGTCGACTGCGTTTTTGTGCACACAGGCGTGTTTGCTCCGGGACCACTTTGACGTTGGAATATGGACGCTTTGTCACGGACTCCAATGAGTTTTGCAATATCCCTTTGCCTTTGGAGTTACAAAACATTTTAGGTGCTGGCGCTTTAATAAAATTTTCTTTTGAAGTAGGTAGGAGTTAGGGTGTTGAAAATGTTGATGATTATTACTTACGGCTTTTGTTAGTCTTAAAGATGCTTAAAAACAGTGGTAAAATTCCATCGAATTTGCGTATAGGTAAGTATGAGCGCATGTATTCGAGTACATTCTCGAAGTAGAAATACAGCATCCTATAGCATTTTGGTTAAATTTTCTACAACAAACACAATAAGGTTTACCGATTAATATGAATTAGGGCTACAGACTAAATAATGTTACTTGCAAAACAAGTTCCTATTTAAAAAAAAAAAAAACAATTTTCTTCAATTCAATTTTATATTTCATTGTATTGCAATGTGGAGCCGGGAAGTGGATCAAAAACTTAGAAGATTTGATTTTAGTTAATTTGGCCTCTTCTGACTGTATCATCAGACCGGCTCAGTGACATCATTATATTGTATAACACATAACATAACATCACGCCTGCAATCCCCGAAGGGTTGGGCAGAGGTGTACCCATTAGTACACCCACATTTCACCAGTTATGTTTTTAGTCCTATGTAATAGGGGGCGAGCCTATTGCCATCAACCGGGCACAAATCCAGACTCCGAGGCTGCTACACAAACTTGTAAGATTTATTTAGTCACAGACACCAGGACAGGTGAAGTAAAAAATGATTGTAACATCGAACGAAAATTCACTCACTACGCTTCCAGTAAGCGCAATATCAAGTCTTCAGAGCTATCGATCTTAATTAATTAGGTATCGATTTTATTTTGTACTGTTATATAGTGATTGATGAAAATCCGCAGCAAAGTCTAAAGTTAATAAATATCTCGTGACGTTAAGATATTGCAAAGTCATCCTAACTTTCAGCAACGTCATAACGTAAGAAATTGTGATATATTGTGTGTGTGTATATGGTACATAAACAAGGTCTAAAGCTAAGACAGTTTACTTGATCTTAAGGTTCAATTTTCTGTATTCACCTCTAAGGAAATTTGTTTATTTTAGAATACCGCTTGTAGCTATTATATATTCTCGACTAGCTTGAGACCGCGACTTTGTCCGCGTAAATTTTGCTTATAAGCGGTGAATTTCTTTAGCGTGGAACCCTAATTCCTATTCTAAATTTAAAATAGTCTTAGTTGCTACTTAAAACATTAGCTATCTGCCAGTGAAAGTCTTGTCAAAATTGTCTAGCTGCTTAGGAGATTAACCGAAACAGACAGACACACAGACTTACATAAAAACAAATGTTTTTTGGTATAAGTATCGTGTAAACTATACAATACAAACACAATTTTATTTATTCGTATAGATGTAATAAAATCTCAGGTGTTGATCAAAGAATCAATTACTAGTTTCTTCCCGCTGCGCGCTGGTTCGTCCGCTTAGGCGTCAAGTATACCATATCACATAGTCTATGACGCTCTGCAATTCAGAAGCTTTCTATCAACAAAAGATTTTTTGTACCTAATCCTATTTTTCAATTTTACAGTAATACAACAGTAATTTTGTACTTCTTAAAATTATTTTAATCAAATTTAGTAATTACAATTTTACAGTAATAAAAAAGTAATTTTGTAATTCTTTAAATTATTTTAATCATCCATTTTGACCTTATTGGTGAGGTCCTTCAGAAAGGTCAGGTGCGGAGTAAGCGTAACCGGCGTGCTTGTATGAAGAGATGTATGGACGTAGATGAGGCGAAAGGAGTATGTAAGGATCGTAGCAGGTGGCGTTCTGTAGTTTCTGCCTACCCCCATGGGAAAAAGGCGTGAGTTTATGTATATATGTATGTATTTTAGTCATGTAATTCTACAAATCATTTTAATCAAAAACAAAACGTGTGCTTTTGACAGTTTTAATTCATCTTTGCCCCTGCAGCGGGAGGATGCAATCATTCCGCTGATGCACAATCGCGGAGTACCTATCGAAATTTAAATTGGCAATCCACCCTTTGAAATCTGAAATAACTACTAAAGTCACAAACCTGACTGTATCCCTCGCGGCTATCAAAACAGCGAATGTGTGATTGACATCATGTGCAAAGTAATGACTTTGTGAATTTCTGTCTGTTACATAGTCGCATTTCCAGTGTCAATCAGTTGTTAATAGAGTTCGTGATTGCTTTGCTACGTAGGTACGTATCTACACCTAGTGGCGTGTCATTTGTCTTGATTATAGTCAGAGAATTATTTTTGATTATAGTCAGAGAATTATTTTATGTTATAGATTTTAGATTAGGTATAAAATTTGTAGCCATTTTGACCATGTTCAGACATTACTTTTTGATTGATTGATTGATTCTATATTTGTTGTTAGTAGCCATTAAAAATATTTTAATTAATAAATGTTAAGTCAAATTAAAATTTATTGTATGAAGATATTTTGTAAAAGGGTAAGATTGGGTTATCATATGATCTGAGATTAAAACCCCTAAATTAAAACAAAAATTATAACTAGCAATTGCTCGCGACTTCGTCCGCGTGATTGCATTTAGCACTCAAAAATAACTGTCAGTAGTAGGTATCGGAGACTCGCTCATTCAAATAAAAAAAAAACTTTTCAGCTTTATAATAGTACAAAAGCCACATTTCGTCTGTTTGAGCGCTCAGTTCTTTAAAATCTCACACCGATTTTACATGGTGACGCCATGATTTTTCAACATTGATGCCTGATATAATGAGCCACGAAACTTGAACAGGACGATCTGTCGTCACGTACGACGCCGTGCGAATCGTGCTCTAGACTTACGTTTGTCAACACTTTATGAGGGTCGTAGAGCCGTAGCAGAGTGGTGAAGTACCCGGCTCCTGTGTACGGAGTGAGTTCCTCTCTGGAATCCCCCGGGACAAACACTTTCGTTGTCTGTAGGTACATGTTTGCTCTGAGACGCCATGTTTGCAAGGGGCTGCGATGTAAACAATTTATATTTGAGCCGTAGCTGTTCAATGCAGTCAACATAGGATTACCTAGTACAGACACGAGAGACTTAGGAATATGATTTACATTTTAGACTCTATTTATCTTTGATATAATATTTATTATCCTATAATATATTATATGAATGACTAAATGCTAGTTGTTAAGCGCAAAATACCAGAACGACTGAATCGTTTCGGCTGATTTTTTTTTGTGGCAAGTTTTATATGAAAGATTTTTCTTGGTACAGTAAAACGGGGTGAATAGAGAGGCAGGGGTGAATCGAGACGGAACTTTAAAAGGGATTTTAAAGTCAAACTAATAAAGTTGGTCGCCAACAAGGAGACTAATTTGTAAATTATAATTCAGAAAAAAAAGGAGAGTCTTTTTTGCCAACTAACTATATTATTTTAACATTAAAATCTCTTTTAAAGTTTCGTTTCGATTCACCCCTGCCTTTCTATACACCCCGTTTTACGGTAAGTCCAGAAAAGTCGAAAATGTTGCACCCTGTTCCCTAGTCTTCGAATAAATGTCTTTAACTTAATAATTTAATATTACTATCTGTACTAATATTATAAAGCTCAGGGGTTATCTCTCTGTTTATTCATATAGTGTACAATAAAAACATACGCATTATATCTAGTTAGGTATCTATATAGCTCAGAAAAGATGCGTGCGTAGCATAAAACTAACATGGACGTGCTGAGCGAAACGGCGGTGCTTAATTGGTCGTATCCGGTTGGGGTTAGAAATCGATACGCACCTTGACGTGGCCGTGGAAACGTGTGCCGAAACACAAACTTACGTAGGCAAGTCTAGAGAAAGAATAAAAAAAATTAACCGGGTCAAATTTCAGCCAATCTCTCATTGAAGATATTATAGCGGTAAATCGTGCTCAAATACAAGAGGATATTCTCTCTCTCGCATTCCGCTGGGACGGTAAACCGTAACAACCGCAGAGAGATCTGCCGCAGGACGGTTTAACGAGATTTCCGAGGCATCGGGTCACACCGCTAACTTCCTAACTCCAAGCCACTTAGAAATCATAATAGAAATTCCTAATAACCTAGGTAGGTAAGTTTAAAGAAGTACCAAGAAAACGACGTTTCTAAGATAAAAGTTCATTAAGTATTAACATTTTTGATGACCTTGAATGATGTGCTTTGGTATTATTAATAATACTAGCCTATTATTGTCCCACTGCGGAGCAAAGTCCTATTCTCATAGAGAGAAGGCACGAGTATTGACCACCACGCTTGTTAAAAGCGAATTGTCGTGGACATTGGTGCCGATTCCCTTATTCACAAACTAGACTCAAATTAGAGAACTGACATCTCTTACTGACATACAGCTAAAGAAAAAGACGATGACACTTAAGAACTAAGTAAGAGATGTCAAATTAGTTTTGTCATGTTTTTAATCAATAATTTCTGCCCCAAAAATATAATTGCATAAAAGGTTCAGAGCAACTAAATGACAGCCCTTAGAGAGAAAAAGATAGAAATAGTCTAAAGTTTAGCTCGTGCTTATTAGAATGGACACCATTGAGTTCTATTCTTATCTAGTGTGTCTCGAAGTTGCATAATTTCTCTGACACTGAGTGTACCTACAATAAAGTCTGTTTGTCTATTGTTGGCGATATTAAAACTAAAGTGAATAAAGATAGGACCTAAAATAAATTAAATGCTGCATTTCATTAATTATGATGCAAAATATTATACCAGATAAAAGCGACTAGAAAAAGTAGTGCCAAAACGTTCTCGACCTTACAATGTGAGGCATAAACCACAGTATTGCGGGCTCGGTTAACATTCGGATATTATTGGACATGGCAGACAGCTCGACAAATTAAATTGTTTCTAAACTCTACAAATTGTGGCCGGACATAATAGGTTTTAAAAGGTTTTCGGATGAACAAGCTCGTTCATCAAAGCGGATATTTCCGAGGCATAGTATCGCGGCTCGTTATGAGTTTTAATCAACCCCACTGCAACGAATATTACATTTTGTTTATGTTCCGCGTTGCGATGGCTAATGCAATTTGTATCAGTGACTGTGTGTTTGTAACGAAACAAGAATGACGTCAGAGTAAAAAGAAAATTCAAATAAATGGGGTTTTGTAATTGTTTTTGTATGCAAAGGCTAGAAATTTTAAAATACAGTTCTTTAGCCTAGGTATACGTACTGGATAAATGTTTGAGTCAACAGATAGGTACATTTCAAACAGAGCTCTGTCATTTTCGTGTATACTAGATATACCCCGCGGTTTCGGCTTTGATTACAATTCCTACCGTGATGTTATAAAACCTATAAACTTTCTCGACAAACAGGCTGTATAACACAAACAAATTTTCTCAATCGGAACAGCACTTCTTAAGATAAGCGCGTTCAAACAAAGAAACAGCTTTATATTATTAAAAATTACATTATTAAAAAAACTAATTTCTGCTTCGCGTTTCTTTTTAAGTAAGTACTTTTTTTTAAAGTGAAAAGTTAAAGATCATAGGAGTAAGTAACTGCCGGTCTCACCTTCGCTCTTCAGCGCTAAAAGTTTCCCAGCTCGAGTTTAAAACGCGATTCCAAACTAAATCTACGTATATGAAAGTATTGAATCTTTCATACATTGAATGCGGATATTCCCCCGAGTCCTATCAATCAACCGAATGGAAGCATTGGGCTTTCAACTTTCCAGTGATAAATGGTAGATTCGCGTCTGGCACTCGTCGAACGATGAATTGCTATTTTAGAGTTTCGAAAACTGTCAAATGGTTGCTTAAAACAGTTGTGCATGTTTTAATTACACTATTGTGTTCATCTTTCATTATGACAGCTGTGCGCTCCGACGGTATCGGCTTGAATAATCCAACCGTAAGCGCGCCGCCCGCGAGCCGTCACCATTTTTAACATGGCGTTAAGAAAAAATCTAATTCACAAGATTTAAAGTCCTAACTTGAATGACAAATTATTTGCCATATTGTTAAATGACCTCATTCCTTACCTTATTCCTTAATAAATGAAGGGGTCATTTATTAATTGATATAGAACTTATTCAAAAACAGGGTTTAAAATCGCGTAATTTCTTACAAGATAGTAATAAATACCGCTCGGAAAATAATTTTCAACTCGTATTTGAATATTTTAGGTACAATTAAAACAGTACTGGATAGGCACTCACATTGTTTTTATTAATATACTAAAATCTAGAAAAAAATAAACCCTAATACCAGACAAAACAAAGTCTTGATAGTACAGAAACTTTTAACAAGTCTATGCTAAGTGTCCGGTAGACGAGCGGCGATGGCTGCCTCGCTATTGTTTCAATTAAAAGTTTGCGCTGCAGTCGCTGAAAAATTGATTCTTAGAGCATTGATCGTCGGCGACGGCACTTAACTGACAGTCTGGGCAGGTAGATAAGGTAAATTTTGTTCGCTTCGATGAACAAATTGGAGTTAATAAATCATTTGCAAGTCTAGAGTTTGTTTCGCCCCCTTATTGTTATGTATTAATTGTTTTTCGCTCTGTTTTATTTGTTTGCGAGCTGTTACTGACTCTATTCTTGTATTATCAAACGAAATATATTTTTCTTCTTAGTTTTTACCCTTTAAAAAAGAGTAGGTACGTTTAGAGTTTCTTGTTAATTCTTTTCCATACAAAACTATATTTTGTAAGGGGAACTAGATTCAATTCTTTTTTTTTATTGTATGTGGCGTTTAAAAGTGCGTTTTAACGGCCTAGTTGAAATAAAAGATTTGACTTTGAATTTTAACCAATGTCACATTAAAAGATTTGAATTAATTGCGTGTAACTTCGAATTCACTTTTTATACAAAACAGCTATACGGCTTCGCTCAGACGTACCTAAGTGCAATCTAAGAAAGTTTCTTTGAATTTTCCTAATTTTCTTTTCTACTAAACCAATCCAATATTGAGGCAAAAAAGAATTAAAAAAAAATTCTAATAGGTCGAGTCATTTTGGAGTTGTTACGTGACTAACGCACCCAGTTGTTTTTTAATTTAAATTGATACATACATGGTAGATGGCTGGCTACATGTTTGTGACGAACCTTTACTGCACACGGCGCGTCGGTGCGACGTCACAACGCAATAGCTTTGGGCATAACATCAAAGGAACGAATAAATGAATAAACTTTCCTAGTTACATCATAGCGATACGACTCCACATTAACCTTACTTATAACCTTTAAGCTTGGAACCCGGTCACCTAGCAACATAAATTTCGTCAACAAGTGTTACAAGTACCATGTACTACATTGTATGATCAAGCTGGAATGGGGACCGGCACAGGAAGTCTTGGCGTGCGCCGGCCCCCACTTGTCAGGTGACCTGGCTAATATATGACTTTTATTTTATATTAACACATAACATCATAACATAACATCACGCCTGTAATCCCCGAAGGGTTAGGCAGAGGTGTACCCATTAGTACACCCACATTTCGCCAGTTATGTTTTTAGTCCCATGTAATAGGGGGCGAGCCTATTGCCATCAACCGGGCACAAATCCAGACTCCGAGGCTGCTACTGAGAAATTCCTGATGGAAAAACCCAATAACACTTTGCCCGACCTGGGAATCGAACCCAAGACCTCATGCATAGCAGTCACGCTTGCGACCACTAGACCAACGAGGCAGTCAATTCAATTTTATATTATTCAGTAAGAATTATAGTAAAAAATCTTAATGTCAGACAACTTATTAAATAACAACGTCAGAAAAAGTCTTGATTAAAAATTGCTCAGGTATGTGTTTCGTTTTACTTAAATATGTACTATAAACGCTCAATAGTCAATGGGTGTCGTATGGTCAAGCTATTGCGTTGTGAGTTTGCTTGTCCACTTTTGATGCGTACTGTAATTTCGGCGTAGTTTGTTGAACCTTTGGTTCAAACCCCGCGCAAGGTGTTATTCGATCGATTCAATATGAAGATTACTCAGTAGTACCCCCAAGTCTAAATATTGTGTATTCAAAACACTTATAAAACGAAAAGTTAAAGAATTCCAAGTAACTCTGAAATATGAAAATATATATAAGCCGATCCATAGAAACAAAATGCCAATGAACGCGATCCAAATGTATGAAACAGACTTCTTTTTTTCCATTTTTGTCGCTCAGTAATAATTATTTATATTATCTATGAGTATTTTCACCAAATGAATGATATTATTAATTTTAAAAGTCATCTTCTTATTTTCGCCTTCCATTTCAACCAACCGTACGGCTAATTTGTAGCATCCTTGTAATTTTAATGAGCAAGCCGTATACCACGAAACACAAACGAGGGCGAACTACATATCTAGTCCTAAGTTTATTAGGTCTTGGTCTAATGGACTTGCGTGAATGAGGTGACCTGCTTTGGATTGATACCTTGCTTTATTTTCAGTAAGAGTACATTCACTTTCAGCGTCTGCTTATCTTTATAAAGGCAATCGTTACTGACTGACTGATCCATCCACAGCGCAAATCACTGAATCCGTTCAGTGGTTTGAACTGTTTTGATGGATAGTTTTTATGACGTAGTCGTGCGGTTAAAAAAAGGATTTTCTAAATTTCTTCCCCTAAGGGAATGAAACGCGGGTTCAAAGTTTGTGTGGAGAATAAAGATGATGGACATAAAAAATCTGCTGTTTCAAATATTTTTTAAACTCGTCTTTTTCACGTACTATCCGGATTTTTATAAGTATTTACACCCGTAAGATGAGCGGAAAAAATATAGACTATTACCTATAATTTTACTACAATTTATAAATATAATTTGTACCAACGAATAATCTAGAGATGCAAAAGCCAACGTTATTCAGAATTCAGAATAATGATCTTTGTTTATAAGTAAACGTTAAGACTAGGAACAATAAACACCATAATTCCATGCCATAAAATATAAATTGGATAACGTTTAGAAGGATAATAAATTGTTTCATGATATGTGATTATGAGACTTACGTCTATAGTAGGTACTGCAAAAAGAAGTTAGAGTGTTTATTACGAATGTTGAAAATACCAATCACCTATAAAATAAGATAAAGTTGTTAAATACGAATTTATGGTATGCGTCATAAAGACGTAAGTAAAGTTAAACGTAAGTAGTAAGTTTTTATACTTGCGTTACGACACGAAGAGTATCTAAGTTGTTCGTCCGTCTGTCAGCGGGCTGTTTCTCATGGACCGTAATAGCTAAAGTGTTGAAATTTTCATAGAATGTGCATTTCTATCGCCGCTAGACCAAAAAAAAAATAAAAATAAATGAAAGACCCCATACAAGAAACCTGATTTATTTTCTGTGTTTTTGATTCGATACTATAATGGCGAGACTGTTTTATCATTTAAGATGGTAGGGAACCCTTCGTGTGTGAGTCCGACGCACTTGACCGGTTTTTATTCTTAATATTTTTATTAATATTTTTGTTATTAATAATTATACATTATCGTAATAAAATCTTTTACGACGGATACAGTATATGATTCTAGACGCCACATCTTTAGTCTAGTGCGTTTTCATTCTGTTCTATGCATTTGACTGGGGTCGGTGTTGCGTTTTTGCATGGATTACAAAATCTTTATTTTTTAAACCGACGATAATTTCATTTCTGGGTGTCTAGACTCATATACTGAACCCATGATAAAAGTTTTTGTTACGATGTGCCGTTGTAGTAATATAGCTAAGTGGATTATTATTAATCAGAATTAGTTCAAAATACTCGTTCCATTTAGAATTGTAGTTCTCTTGAAATATTATTCTAACCCTAAACATACAACGACTGTCCATTAGCAAAAAAGTATTGATCGAACTTAATAAAAGAGGGTTCCGTTGGAAGGGTTCTTTGTGCATACCTACTGCGTATAAGCCCCACGTGCTAAGGGTGGGATGGAAAATATTGAGTACAAATCAGTAGCGAGGAGTCTGTAATATTGAGATTATACGTTAACATTTTCGATGAAGAGAAAAACCTTTCCGGAAAATTTTAGATTACTCATTTTCTTTTAGACGATGTGAATATTGTCTTTTATCCAATAAAAATAATCGAATAAACGGCTGTTCCTATAGTTACCTAAACTTTGGGTTTTGTCTTAGTATGTTAAGGACTTTTGTATTAAAAATTTTCGTCGATTTTAAATTTCTAATCAATTATTTGTCAAAGTCGCGATCTATACTTTTTGAGAAAAAAATACTTTATGTAAATATGCAACCGTACCATCCAATATTATAAAATAGTAGGTAGTATTCACATAATATTTTGCTAAAAACCTTGACTAACTCACACTTAGTGAGTGAAAATCGCACATATATCTATAGATACGTACAGACATCTATCTACCTTCATCTCTAAAATAGTTCGACCGAAACTGCTAAACTCAAACTCGCTATTCCCTATTACCGGATCGCTCCGGAAAGGGTGCCGATGCCGTCGTAGAGTTGGGCCGAGACTCGTTTGATCTCAAATATTAGACCGGCCACTGATTGGACGCCCGCCGCCTGGGCGGTGTGACGAGACGCGGTCGTCTCTAGCCAATTTTATGGTGAAATTGTTCACGGCAATTTGTGTGTCGAAGCTTGACTTGTAACTTTATAGTTTGAAACCAATATTCAGTGACGTAAACGATCGTTTATTGCTTATATTTCGAAAGCTATTAAAACATGGTTTCGTTACGCTTATAAGCAGTACGTTTAAATAACGTTTATTAATTCAGTTTGTGTTTTTTTAGACAAACTATTTTATAGAATTAGTATTTTTTAGATGACGATACTCTCAATAGTTGAAGTATGTTAGAGTGACTAGTTCAAGTGCCAGAGAAACAGTTAAAGCAACTGTTTGCTGATTCGAACTTGTAATAGCGTACCTATTTCTAATACATGACAAAGGTGGAATCCGAGGTTTAATTACGTTTGTACCAACTAGTTAGGAAATGCTTTCCCTATTAATTCCCACATTTCGAATACCCATTTCAGCGATAATTGTATGGGTTAGAATTCTGCTGATGTGACGACGGAATATTGGGCTTGACATTCTGTTATTGTGATTAATTAATCGGAAGCTCGTTCTGTCATTCACTACGTATTTGAACGGCACAAATTGTGCGATAGTTGGCATGCAGGCAGGCATTCTATCGGGTTTAACTGTGCGAAATACGATTTAAACGAGCATTTCGTATCGGCTAGCGCTTGCCATTTCTATTGAGGTCGTTTCTATATTGTGAATGGGAATCCTGGGATGTCCCGTACCCGAAATGTGTATTTGCTGTTTCCCTTTAAAAATGTAATCTCTATTGATGTTTTAAACTTGTAAGTAGAATGAGATTAATGTTTTTGTATTTATTAAAAAACTTGCCGGTTATTAATTTGATTATTAATTTGATGTCCCCGATAGAAAGTTGTGAATTCGAAAGTTCTTTTCATCCAGTTTGCAAGTAGAAATATCATCTCAAGAAAAAAAGGATAAATTTACACCGAATTCATTCAATAATCGACTTTATTCTTGGGACTTCGTACATCGTGTCGATGGCAATTCTATTTTATCGGCCCATGGGGCCTAGCACGAGAGCGTGGAGTAAACGTAATATAAATCGATCGATTTTAAAATTGGAAGTACCCGTTTCGCACGTAATATTTATTTTAAATTTTTATTCGTATAAATGGGCTATACTATGTGATAGGGAGCGAGCCTATTGCCACCAACCGGGCCCAAATCCAGACTCCGAGACTGTTACCGGGAAATATCTGATGAAAAAACCCAAGTTAGTTTAATTTTTTAAATGTGTATGTTTTTAACCTCGGCCGATATAAAATCAATTGAAATCCATTTTAAAATTCCTTAATTGGATAGCTACTATATGGACTAAAACGTTTCTCGACTATGTATTAATTTCAATTAACTGGTGAGGCTTGCACGAACGTCGGTTTTATTAATGACTTAGACAAGCATCTTTTTTTCCATGAATTGGGGTATAGCCTAGATATGGCTTGACATTTATATTTTTTAACTAGAACTTAGAACGTACGTATAGTTCAAGGCGTAGAGATTATTTATTCATTAATTATTTTGGTAGGTACTTTGTATCTAGTTTTTAATATAAAGTACCCACAAGCATTTTTTAATAGCCTATTACCTACTTAAAGTCATTAAAGTAGATATTATGACCATTTTATTTCAATAACATTGTAGGAAAAGCGATACAAATGGAAACCCGGACGAAGCGTACGATCAAATAATAAATTCGGAATAAAGCAACGAAAACGAATAAGATATTTCTTTCTTTGAGCAATAAAAGGCCAATGGGATTACGTTTCAGTAAATGCGGCTTGCCTCGGGAATGTTCCGACAATTTCATCTTATTCTTTTTATAATTTATAAAAGTAGCCTGTGTGTAAAGAGCTTGTTAAAACTATTTTCCGTTTTTTGATGTACCTATTTAATTAGCTTTTGTTGTTCAATGTTAAATACAGGTTGAAAAACAATCAGCTGTTCCCTACATTTTGATCGCGTTATATTGCATTTTACGGCGCGGCAGATTTATTTAAAGCTTTTATTTAGCTTACAATTTTTGTTAATTGGTGAACATCATTGTTTTTTATTTCAGTGATACTCTCAAATTAAAAGTACTTTCACCCTTTGAAATCTATACGCAGTGATTTAAAAGTCAGCCAGTATTTCAACCGAATGTAATAAAAATAAAAGTTCAGGGTTAAAAAACGCAGT
Source organism: Hoplodrina ambigua (assembly GCA_949774945.1). Classification (NCBI taxonomy): domain Eukaryota; kingdom Metazoa; phylum Arthropoda; class Insecta; order Lepidoptera; family Noctuidae; genus Hoplodrina; species Hoplodrina ambigua. The sequence continues at coordinate 7,897,870 of OX458963.1, forward strand.
GTGGTTTTGAAAGGCTTTGGAAAGGGCAATCATCGATACAAAATATGGAATGCAGAAATGAAAATACAAACCGAAGAGCGTAAATAAAAAAACTACAAGCGCGGGATTGTTCAGTTAATCCACCGCAAGAGGGATAAACTTATATGTTTTTTAATGTGAAATTGAGTGAAAATATCGGAGTACTCGTAAATATTGGCGGTCTGGCGGCAAACCGCGTAACTTTTATTGTTTGGAGTTCGAATAACAGCAAATGTTTTTTAAATAAAAACGTTTTAACTTTTACAGTGAAGGTTTAGGATTTTTGTTTGTTTAAATGTTTGTAGGTATTTTATACGTAGACAGGATAGAGTTGGCGGTTTAGAAATACCTACCTGTAACTGCGGGTGGGTACTTTATAAAGTACCTATTGTGGAATGAGGTCGAGTTTAGGCGACGTTGAAACATGAAAAAGGCAGTTGGAGAGCGTCGCTCATACTTAGTGCTGTTTGGCGCGCTGAAGGCGCCTCCGATATGGCGCTGTGCCAAGATCCATGACCATTTGTGACATCGGGCTGCAACTGTTGCTCGACTGTAGCTTCTTCTTGTGCCTACATAGTCACGCAAGACTGTTGCGTGCTTCCGAACTTTTTCCTATGCTTATGCTTTACTGACTCAAAATCAACTTATAGGAGCGCCAATCAACTATATTTACATGTCAAACGTAATAAGTAAATAAAAGCTACAAACTATAAAACTCGCTCGCGTAGCTCTTGTTGATTATAATGAATTCGCAAAGGGACAGTCGCAGAAAGCACAAGATAGGAACAAGTTCGTAAGTGAGTAAAACATAGATCTGTCGTCGACATGTGGTGTTGTTGACCGTCGGCGTCGCGTGCTGCCGAGCGTCGCGAGACCTTGGCACTAGTTGCGGCCGGACGGGCCTTGACATCGCGCGACCAGCGCTGACACCTGCGGAGGTTCCTTACCGTTGTAGAGGAGCGTCGGCTCGGGGTCTCTGGGCGAAGGCCCCGGGGCGGTGGCGGCGGGCGCGGGGCTGCGGCCGCGCCCCTCGCCAACCACGTCGATCTCCTCGTCGGACTCCTCGGCCAGCTCCGACGCCGGGGCCACCTTCCACTTCTTGGCCATGAGGCAGCGCGGCATGGCGGCGCCCGCATCGGCCTCAGCGCGGCCGCATCAGCGAGAGACAGACGAACAGAGAAAAAGAGAGAAAAGAGAAAGAGCGGCGCCCCGGGCGAGCGGCTTAGCGGGCGATCGCGCGCGTCCTCTTGCGGTTGTGGGGAGCTGGGGTGAGGGTAGCGCTTTATATAGACCGCGGGGTGTTGCGCGCGCCGCCAGTTCGATCGGTGTGAGCGGAGGGGTGGTCGTACAACGTCGCACAAACTTTCCTGGCCAACTTGGAGCGACACTTGACAGAGCGAGCACCGAACCCCACACACGATCAGTGGACTCTGCCGCTGCCGCACACATGCGACTCGCCTCGACTACGCGCTACAGATAAGCTTATATCCGAGCGCACAGAAACTTGCAGCGCTGAAGTTGGCCGGCAAATAAATTCTTTTATTTACTTTCCAAAAGTTTTGTTGACCAAATAAAACAAAACAAAACAAAAGAAAACTGTTTTTTCTGATGTACTGGTAAATAGTGGAGGTTATTGATTGCACTCATTACACATTTAAACTGTTTTAAAAGTTTTTACCGTACTTTGAAAAGTTTGTAAAAGTTTGAATGGCGGCCTAACGCTGGACGCACAATAAAATGTTTACGATACTTTCATGACACCGAAGCTGGGATACAGGATAGGTAGAGAACAAGGTCAACTTAATAAAGCGTGACGTGTATTGTTAGATAAAGGCGAGTTAGCTAAGATGAATGGTGAGCCGAGCCGCTCAGGCTTCCTCCGGCGTCCCCCGAGACTGAGATAAGAAACCTCTATAGTACAGTATTATTCTTCATCGAGTATTAGATATTTATTGACAACGACGCTACCAGCAATAAAACATTTTAAGCAGTGTTTTTTTTAACCCGTTATTTACACAACCATTTTCTTTATACAACAAACTAGGAACATGTTGTGTGTCATTACAAAAAATAAATATGTATTTCTAAACATTCTTGGAAACTTGACATGACTTTAAACAAATTCCAAACTTTCTTAACAAACTTTCCTAGTTTGTTAAGAAAGTTTTGAATATGTTTTAACTTTTTAAAGAACTTAAAACTTTTATTTATGGTGTTTCAAGTTTTTAACTTTCATTTTCTTTTACTACATTCAACTTAATTGTAACGAATGTTATCTAGAAACTTACAACAAATCGACAGAACTTAGTAGAAAAACGTATGCAGGCAAAAACATTACAACTAAAGTAATATTTGAAAAAAGAACTTTTGTTTAAAAAAAATAAACAAAATGTCAACTAACGCCAACGTGCGGTCTAAAACAAACGATTATTAAGTTAAACGAGTTGTAGGACTAACTCAAATTGTAAACTTTTGAACGCAAATTGTAAACTTTTCAACTTTAGCGGCGATGTTTGCAACTGTAATTCCAATTCCTACTACGAGGAGTATAGTAAAATTAACTTACTAGCGCGCGTACTATGAATGTCATTCATCTAATCGAGTGAAACCAACCGTATTTCCATTCAGTAAAGCCGTGGGTTTTAGTTCAGTGTCGGGCTATTTCCAGGCAACTTTAAATACCTTTTCGTCTAACTAAGGTCTAGATAGTTCAGTTTCATTTTACAAAAATAGTTTTATTGTTTGTTTGTTAAAGAGTGAACTGTTATTTATTTGACTGCCCCGCTGGTCTCGTGGTCATAAGCGCGACTGTTGAGCGTGGGGTCCTGGATTCGATTTTAAGGTTGGGCAAAAAGTGTTATTGGGTTTTTCCATTACGAATTACTTAGTAGCTGCCTGGAGTTCGTAAGTTGGTGCCTCGGAAAGCACGAAAAAGTTTTAAGAGAGTGTTTTTTCAATTTTTAACCGACTTAAAAAAAATGGAGGAAGTTCTATAAAATATGTTTTTTATATTCTATGTTCGACTGCATGTATCTTTCTTATGTACGATCGATTGTCAAAACTGTTTTTTTTATTCAAATGAGTAGATATACTTCTTAGTTTGTCCCATATTTCGTGAAAATTTGATGTAAATCTTTGATTATAAACAATGGAAGTAGTCAGTAACGAACAGTACATACACGTATTGTGATGTGATGTTATGGTTAATATACTGAAGATTAGAGATAATTGCTAGTTAGTTTAAACTAATCATGGTCTTCGAAGATACACCTTGGAACTCTTTATTGATAAACAGCACATAGGTGATGTGTTTTATCTTCTGATTCTGCCATTCACATTTCTGAAGATGAAACACGTTGGCTTGTTAATGGTCGTTCTTTATGATTCTGGATGATAGAAAGTTCTTCAATATCACCGTCCTTTTCTTTCGCTGTATGTTAGTAAGAGGTGTCAATTCTCTAAACTTAGTCTAGTTTGTGAACAAGGGAATCGGCACCAATATTTATGTAAGAAATGAAAGAGTCCATCCATAAGTAACATTTATACAGACCAAGGCCGAGACAAGTTTCAAGACTGCATTTTCGTACTCGAAAAGCTCTTAACCTCGACCTATCACGGCTTTTTAACGACAAACGGTGCGAATAGAAAATTGACGCGAATTTGTAAACAAGCCAGGGACACTTTAGTGTTGTCTCAGGCGGAAATGAAATGTGGATGAGTCGCTAGTAGTGACGTGACCCGGAATTTTGTATAACAAGAGGAATGCGAATTGACTAGTGATGTAATGCGTTGGAAATTGTTACTAGTAAAACTGAAGAGTGTGTTTATATGTTTAAACTCGCGAATCTCTAGTCGGATTGAAATATTTTGTTTTTTTTTTAAATATTTCTCTGTGTGCTAGCCAGATTCATAAGGAATAGTATGGGCTATTCAATAAAAGTGATAGGTATCAGGGTCGACAGATATAGTTGAAGTTTTCTTACAAATCGATGGGTCCATAGTTGTTATTTAGCTTTAAGCCTTGTAACACCAACTATTTACATTATGGTACGCAAATAAATGAATATAAATATGAATATGAACCGACTCAAAGGTTATTTAATTTAAAAAGTAGATAATAAACAGTTCATTAATTAAGTTAAGTTTCCATTGAAGACATCCATCGGTTTCTAAGAAAACTTCAATTATATCTTACGACTCTGGATACCTATCTCTTTTTTGACTGTACCATCACGCTACGACGCTTGGGAGCCGAGCGTGGGTGAAAAATATCGCACGGATGAAGTTGCAGATAAAACCTGTAGATTATGTAGATTCTATATTCTTCCACGCTCAGAATTCAAGACCTGTCTAAGTATTTAAACTTGTCGAAGCTTTTTAATTCCGCTGATTAAAGAGAATAGGCTGTGAGAGCATTATGAGTGACATTTAAATATCTAATCGTTTCAGCAAAAAGCTAAAGTTAAAAGCATTAAAAATTCGCTGATTGAGCACTGGAGATAAGTTGGTTCTTTAAGTGAGATGACGTAAGTAACATACGAGACTGTTCTTTGGTAGGTACTTAAGTAATATTTTATTAACATTAAAGTTGAGTAGTTTGTAAGTTCAACAACAAGTGGCCACTTTCTGTTGAGGAACATACATACATACATAAACTCACGCCTTTTTCCCATGGGGGTAGGCAGAAACTACAGAACGCCACTTGCTACGATCCTTACATACTCCTTTCGCCTCATCTACGTTCTTACATCTCGTCATACAAGCAGGCCGGTTACGAGTACTCCGCACCTGACCTTTCTGAAGGACCTCACCAATAAGGTCAGTGTAGGTCTTCCTAGGGCGACCCCTCCCGGCGTTGCCACTCACCTCTGCCATATAAATACCTTTTGTCAATCATCTTTCACTCATACTCTCAACATGACCGAACCATCTAAGCATGCCCTGTTCTATCTTTGTCACTACATCTTCTTTTAATCCGCAACGGTCCCGTATAACCTCATTCCTCACTCTATCGTTCAAAATTGTTGTTGAGGAACGTTATGTGAATAAGTATTATCAACTTATTAACTTACTAATTAACAACAAAACAACCAGGGTTGCGGATTCTAAATTCGGTTATATGTATTTTTTTTTGTATGTATGGTACGCGATTGCTCAGCCGATTATGAATTGATTTGGATGATTTTTTTATTCCTCGTGTTCATAAATCTGGCTATTATAAACAAATACAATTTTTTTCAATCCGATTGCTATTTCGAGTTATTAGTGAAAACACTCTTCAGCTTTATAACGCTATGTTATCAGTAAAAATATTAATATTATTGACTGCCTCGTTGGTCTAGTGGTCGCAACGCGACTGATCAGTATGGGGAATTAGATTCGATTCCCAGGTCGGGCAAAGTGGTATTTGGTTTTTCATCAGGAATTTCTCAGTAGCAGCCTCGGAGTCCGGATTTTGTGCGAGGTTGATGTGGCAATAGGCTCGCCCCCTATTACATGGGACTTACACATAAACTGGCGAAATGTGGATGTACTAACAGGTACACCTCTGCCTAACCCTTCAGGGATTATAGGCATGATGTTGTTTTATTATTATAGTATATATAGGTACTACTATTTACAAAACATTTGAACGAACCATTTCGTAACTATTGTTCACATTTTAAAATTTTTATCGCTGATAAAAATTTCGTTACCCTTAACTACTATAGGCTATATTAGGAATACATAAAAAAATTCTCGCTGACCAAGTCATGTGCAAAAACTAGTTAAATTTTTCATAATGAAATTGCGATCGTGGTTATGCTTTTGGGGTAAATAGCGTAGGTAATGATTAACCATTTAAGCAAAGATTTTAAAAGAGACCCTGACCTTGAGTCTTTGTTTCTGTAACATACCGACCTCAATAAATATTACGCGAGTAAAGATTTTAATACAACTTGTTTATTTACTGACAGCCCGCTCCGGCTTCGCACGGTAATGCAATGTAGATACTAGCTATATAAACCTTCCTCTTGAATTATTTTATCTGATGATGAGAACCGCATTATAATTCGTTGCGTACTTTAAGAGTTTTTATACTATATTAGAGATTAGAGAAGCGTAACTCGGGACTTTATGGAACCGAGCCTTTAAAAGGCGTCCTTAGACAGCTTAATTACTGGACTCCCACGTAATGAGACACAATTGGTTTTTTATTGTTCTGACTTACCGGTAAGTCAGCCGGGGCTTAATCGGTTAAGATAAAATGAAACACCAACCGATAAATTATCCCTGTATGCACCATGCAATTGTAACCAAGGATAACCCCTGGTTAGCGCTGGTCTTTTTCCGGATATTTCAGAGTATCAGGATTTCAGGATATGAACAAAGAATGGGATTATGTATTTGGGTGGCTAATCATTTATTTCAATTAGGCCATTACAAGGCTATTTTGAACGTCATATTTTGTAATTAGCCCATACAGTCCCATTGCTGGGCAAAGGCCTCCCTATATAATACGACTTACAAAATAAAAAAGTTTAAGGTTAAAACCTGTAGCCAGAGTAAGGTACGATAAAACATCTAAGCTTTAAAGTTTTATAAATTGCAGCGCGCAACCGACATTTATTGCGTTAACATTCCGCTCGCGGTTTATAATACTAGCGCTGACTACGGTAACCACCTTGTTTTATTCTGGAATAAAAATTGGATAAACCTGGTGCATATTAAACACCATATGATGAGCCTAATACGAGTAGCATTTAGAGTTTGTAGACTCTAAATGCTATTATACATATAACCTACTAGCTTTTGCCCGCGACTTCGTCCGCGTAAATTTTGGTTACCCATGTCCTGTCATTTCAATAATTATGAAAATTTCAATTATTTATTTAAAATCATGATTCGAAACGACACGTGGCGCCATCTATGATCATAAGAACGTTATTGTGATTTCCCTCGGAAACAGTACTTTTTTTTCGATCGGTTCTGTGGCTTAGGCGTAAAATGGTAACAAACAAACAAACAAACTTACTTTCGCATTTATAATATTAGTTAGGATTAATTCAAAATTTGTTAAGAATCACTTTTATCATTATTATCATAGATACAATGTATCAAACTGCTTGAGTTTGGAGACCTGGTGACCTGAAACACAGGCCCTCAGAGCCTAGCTTAGGCTTCAGTCTCCCACAGTAAATTAACCAAATAATATATCATGTGTAATAATGTCTGTAATGTTTATTGAGATGAGAAAATAAAATGCTTATCATTATTATTATATATTACCAATTTTTTTTTTGAATGCCTCGTTGTTCTATTGGTCTCAAGCGCGACTGCTGTGCATGAGGTCTTGAGTTCGATTCCCAGGTCGGGCAAAGTGTTATTGGGTTTTTCCATCAGGAATTTCTCAGTAGCAGCCTCGGAGTCTGGATTTGTGCCCGGTTGATGGCAATAGGCTCGCCCCCTATTACATGGGACTAAAAACATAACTGGCGAAATGTAGGTGTACAATGGGTACCTCTGCCTAACCCTTCGGGGATTAACAGGCGTGATGTTATGTTATTACCAATTTCTTTCTAGTTCCAGGCCATGTAATTTTTGCAGATATTAGAACATACTAAAGTAGCAACCCGCCCCGACTTTGCACAGGTGCAATGTTGATATATAAACCCTCTTCTTGAATCACTGTCTTTATCAACTAATGAAAACCATAAGAGATCTCAGCGTACAGACGGCGGGAAGCGGCTTTGTTTTATACTATGCAGAGATTACAGCGAAAAAATATAAATAGTACTACGTGGGAAGTTATGATAAGAATGTAATAGAACATTATTGTTATAAATGCAAAAATAAGGTCTGCTTAAAATATTAATGAAGCGCCATCAGGGACAACGCCATCAGGGATCTGCTTGTAAAGCAAGACACGTACCTACATAGACATAATTAAAAATCTTCATATTATACTCGTATTATCTTTATCTCTCCTATTATTTCTCTATTTTTATTCTGCAAGTGTGAATGTCACTGAACTCCTAAACAGCTGGCCCGATAAAAAATATTTTTATGTGTGTGTTTGAGTGGATTCCTGGATGGTTTAGGTCAAGGCCGCTCAACCGTAGGACAGCGGCCACATCGTGGACCGCGAAAAAAATTTGAGCGGCCCGCGTGTGCAAGTTTCCTCTCTTCCGCGTCTCATTTTGCTTTAGAAATCCAACCAATAGAGTGCGCCCACATGTTTACTTACAATTCTTTAAATAAACATCTATTACATTTCATAATACCTTTGGTTTTTTTGCACAAGTCCCAAAAGTAACAAATAGGGTAACTTAAATAGGAATCGTTAGTGGCCCGCCGATGTTTTTTTTATCTAACGCTTGTCCCGACTTTTAAAAAAGAAAGAAAACATGTTCATTTTAAATTAGACGAACGTCGAGTCAATTAAGTTTAGCAAGTTATTTTACAATATGTGGGTCGGGGACGCAAGACTGACATGTTTCAGTTTAAAATCGCCCTAATTAATCTAACCTCGATTAATATGCATGAATTTTTGTGGCTGCAGGCCGGCTGGCCGCGAATTGGAATTAAAAACATCTATTTGTATAATTTACATGATAGTGGAAGGATAACTGACATTTACTTTGACATTGAATTATTCAGATTAGTAATTGTATGACTTCAATAAAAAACGGGTGTTAATAAACGTCGGTTTACCCAGGGGCATTGCCCCGCAGGTCTCGTGGTCACAACCGCGACTGCTGAGCGTGGAGCCGTGGGTCCGATTCCCAGGTCGGGCAAAGTGTTGTTTCTTTTTTCAATTACGATATTTATTAGTAGCTGCCTGATGTTTCGAAGATGGTGGTGTGAAACCCCTGTGCCGACCTTTAGATAGTTGAAAAAAAAGGCAGATAAGGTTGTAGGTATAACCACAGGTTAAAAACGTACTAACTTTCAAAGAGACATAGAAAGATTCTACTATAAAGTTAATTAAAGTAATTGCACAAAATTAACACCTTCATTACATTTCATAAAGTGTTGTGTAACACTACACAGCGCCATAACAGTGGCTTAACGTAACACAACATTACAAAGACAATCCTTTCCTCTGCACTTACATCATTTGTTTCTTTTGATTTTCCAACAACAAAGGCGTCCTTTTACTTTTTAACTTTTCTTTTACTTCTTTTTTTACGTTACTTAAATGTTACCGTGTTTTTAGCTGGCAATATGAAAGATTGTATGAAGCTCTCAAGCAAGGCGTTTTTTACTAGACCATCCTGGTAATTAAACTCCTCAAGTTAATTAAAAAATGTTACTTACATTTTCTGGTGTACCGCCGAACCGCATCATAACGTCCATCTAATCAAAGAAAATTCAATAGGTGAATAAACGGTAGAAGGGACACTGACACTAGGCGCTTTGCACACGGAGCAACTTAAGTTGAGGCAACTATCAACTCTTTAAAGCGGTTTGCACACGGAGGAACTTAAGTTGAGGCAACTGGCAACTCTTTAAAAGTTTCCTGTAAAATTTGATAGTTGCTATAACGTTGCCGGTTGCCGCAACTTTTTGGCAATTTGTAAGCAACTTTCATTGCCGGTTGAGGAAACTGGCAACTTTAAAATTTTATAATATGATATTTAAAAGTTGCTAGTTGCGGCAACTAGCAACTAACTTAGTCATCGATAGTTGCCAGTTGCCAGTTGCTGCAATAGTTGCTCTGTGTGCAAAGCGCCTAAAAGGTTTCCTGTAAAAGTTGATAGTTGCTATAACGTTTACGGTTGCCGCAACTTTATGGCAATCTGAGAGCAACTTCTATAGCCAAGTTGCTCAATCTATGCAGCGATCTGCGTTAACGGTATAATATTTAACAGTTGCTAGTTGCGGCAATTAGGAACTAACTTAGTCATCGATTGCAGCAACTGAAAACTGTTGACGATTGCCGCAACTCGAAACTCGAGTTGCTATGTGTGCGCAGTCCAATTGAAATATATATAAACAGCTAGTTTCCATTTGCTGCAATAGTTGCTCTGTGTGCAAAGCGCCTAAGGATTACCATAGATGTACATGATACCTTGCAGAGAAAAAAACTGCTTTTCTATACATTTCAGTCACAGTTCCGGCACAGCACCGTATCTGTGATAATTATTCTTTCATACATTCTCGATGAACGCGACGGCACTGACATTAAGAGCACTGTATCGTCACTGATACTGACAAGTGTGCACACATTCATAGAGGATGTGTGAAAGAATAATTTATCACTGATACGGAACGGTGCCGGAACTGTGACTTCACTGATATGTGTGAATCAAGCTTAAAAAGTTTGATCCACTTAAATGCAAAATCAATTAAATATTATTTAATTAATTTGTAATTTATAAAACATCTGATTTTAAGCAATAGCGGGCATTGACCCGCCTTGGTATATAACAGTTATGCATTTCTGTATGAAAGCTGTTATTTTTTACCGAAGTTTATTTTTAATAATATACTGAATCTATAGTAAAAGTTTACAATATATAAAGAAATATTCCATTGTGATAAATCTATCCAATATTTGACCGTTACAAAAATACAATGCATCGCTTGTCCGGAGCTGTCCGCTGCTCGACCTAATTGTGAGTTTTGTTCTGCCATTTATTAAAGCAACTCGGTCTCGAAGTCTCGACATTCAATTGTGTTTTAGAATTTGGCTTTAATTATAAACTTACATTAATAAATAACCGCTGTATGCGGATTTATTTTCACCCGCGTTGTGTTACATCTTTGGTTACTACTCCACCCCCGTAGGTCGTAGCGTGATGTCATATAGCCTATATTAATCCTCATGAGTCTGGCTGTCGTATAAAGAGATGTCCCAATCCAACTGGTTATTACAGAGTCATCTGCCTAGCCTTTTCCCAACTATGTTGAGGTCGGCTTCCAGTCTAACCGGATGTAGCTGAATACCAGTATTTTACATGGAGCGACTGTCTATCTGACCTCCCCAACCCAGTAACTGGGTAATACGATACCCCTAGGTAAGACTGGTTGTCAGACTTTCGAGCTTCTGACGACTCGTAACGACTGTCTAAGATCCATATATGACAGCCGGGACCAACAGCTTAACGTGCTTTCCGAGGCACGGAATAATGTCGGTAATGTCTAAGATAAACTTTAGAAAGTACATATGAATTGAAAAAGTCACATTGGTGCTTGCCCGGATTCAAACCCACAACCTCAAGCATGAGAGGCGGGCGCCTTAACCGCTGGGCCATCACGACATCCCTAACTAAATAACTGGTTATTTCAGAGTATAGTGCGTTTAAACAAACAAACTCTTCAACTTTATTATACTAGTTTAGATATTTAGTTGTAGGACAAAAGTGTGTGGTGTAATCACTGTAATATTATAGATTTCGAGAGAACGCAAATAACGCAATATCTACGAGTATTTCATTATCACACACAGTCGAAGTGAGCGTCATAAAATCTACACATAATTACAAGTAAACTTTGCTTTGTCTCGATTTAGTAGCGTATCAATTAAGTGAATTGTATTAATTCGTGTGTGGACGCGCGACGACCCGCGTTTGCCCGTATTGGCTAGCATTCAAGCGATCGAATACGCGCGTCACCCCTCATTACACGAGCGCAGTGAAGCATCAGACTTCCACCAATACGATCAAGACGCCTGAATGCGCGCGAAGACGTGCACATTCACGTGGACACCTATAATACTTCGCAACGCTTCGATTTAAAATGGAACGGAGCCTTAGAACATAATAAACGGAGTGTGAGTAATCTTACTACTATAATAATAATACCACTCTATTACTCTCTCACTGCAAGGCAAAGGCCTCTTCTCATACAAAGAAGGCATCACCACGCTTGCTAAAGGCAGATTGGCGATTTAAGACTTAATTACAAGTCCAGGTTTCGTCACGATGTTTTTCTTCACCGATGTCAGTAATGACCAAGATAAACTTTAGAAACTACATATGAATTGAAAAATTCACATTGGTGCTTGCCCGGATTCAAACTCACAACCTGATGCATGAAAGGGTGGGCGCGTTAACCTCTGGGGCATCATGACATTACATAACACGACTAGGTATTATTTAGATGGATCATAAACTATATTCTGCCCGTAACTTCATCCGCGTGTTTTTTTTTCACAAGCATTAAGTCATATTTTTCAGCTTTTATAATACTACTAGCTTTTGCCCGTGACTACGTCCGCTTGGAACTTGTTTATATATCGTACTTGCATACAAAGTTCCACCCCCTTTTTCACCGCCTTAGGGGGTGATTTCAGGGATAAATATTCTATATCCTTCCCCGGGTCTTAAACAATCTCTATACAAATTTCACCTAAATCGGTTCAGCGGTTTAAGCGTGAAGAGGTAACAAACAGACACACTTTCGCATTTATAATATTATTATAGATTCCTCATAAATCTAGCTATAAAAGGATTTTTCCAATACGACTGGTAGTTCCAGAGATTAGCGCGCTTAAAAAAACTATAATACTATTTAACTTTATTATATTAATAACGTGCGCTCTAAATTCTCGATAAATCTTATTCGAAAATTCCTGGATATTTTAATAACACGTGTATCTAGATATTTTCTTTTTCCCTCGATTCTGGAAAACGTTTTTATTGAATCATCGTCTACCTAGTAGCACTCTCATAATGGTGAGTGCGCGTCCGGTTCCTGGAACTCAAACATCTGAAGTTATCTACAATATGAAACGATCGTGTGTGACTGCCTCGTTGCTCGATGTTAAGCATGAGGTCTTCGGTTCGATTCCCAGGTCGGGCAAAGTGCTATTGTGTTTTTCCATCAGGAATTTCTCAGTAGCGCTCGGAGTCTAGATTTGAGTTATTTGTTGATGGCAATAAGCTCGCCCCCTATTACATGGGACTTAAACATAACTGGCGAAATGTGGGTGTACTAATGGGTACACTTCTGCCTAACCCTTCGGCGATTGCAGGCGTGATGTTAAGTATGAAACGATCGTAGCAGTCCGAATATACAGGGTGTTTATAGGAAAAAAGAAAATCGCTGTGACAAAGAATGACGGTGTGTCATTTATCAGTTATTTGCTATCTCTTAAGATAGCAAATGACCTCTCCTATCGGTCAATTCGATTTGGCAAACGATGTCCCAAACATCCTGTATATTTCGTTTGTAAAACGCAACTCATTTTTATATAACAAAAAACGATCAAAACCGTCAAACATTCAACTTTCGAATGTAACAAAATGTTTCTTTTTCATTTGACGTTTGATATTTTTTGTTCTGAAAAAAATATTCGCAACAAAGAATACTTCAATAAAACAAAAGCCTTGTGAGTGACGCAATTTCGTGCCATTCCAGCTTTTTGTTTGCACGTTCACGTTGCAATATTCAGTTTTGTTAATAAATAAAACTAACAACTATTACGAGTATTATTGTTTGTTTCAACACGATTGTTCCGTAGTTTTGAACTGGGATATTGACTTTTGAACACTATGTAACTGTTTTTCAATAAAGTTGCCCGCTTGTTCGGCTTTTTTTCGTTTATTCTATTCGGTTTGAACATACGAAATATTGAAATGTGTGATATGTTGCTTTAGTTACCAGCATTAGTTAGACTACAGTTTCAAAATGTCGTGATGGCCCAGTGGATAAGGCGCACGCTTTTAATGAACCCACACCGTTCGAATCAGTGCAAGTACCAATGTGATTTTTTCAATTTCAATGTAGGTACGGTCAACAATGAAAGTCAAAGTCTTTTTTATCTCATTTAACAGCCTCGATGGTCTAGTGGTCGCAAGCGCGACTGCTGAGCATGAGGTCTTGGGTTCGATTCCCAGGTCGGGCAAAGTGTAATTAAGTTTTTCCATCAGGAATTTCTCAGTAGCAGCCTCGGAGTTTGGATTTGTGCCCGGTTGATGGCAATAGGCTCGCCCCCTATTACATGGGACTAAAAATATAACTGGCGAAATGTGGGTGTACTAATGGCCTAACCTCTGCCTAACCCTTCGCGGATTACAGGCGTGATGTTATGTATGTATGTTGTGAGTAAATACAGAGCGAATTTTCACGCCCTTGACGGTCATCCATTATTGGAGTAAGTGATATGTGCGTAAGTGTAAAACTATAAATCGTAATTCTGTTCGTTCTGTTCGGACTAAGTCGCGGGGAGAAGCTAGTAAATTATAAAGTTTTGGTGGATGGATGTTTGTTTGTTACTTAGAACGGCTGAACGGATCTAGATGAAATTTTACACAGAGATAGACTATAGTTCAAAATATCACATAGGCTACTTTTTATCCTGGAAAATATTACGGTCTCCGTGAGATAACATATCAACTTCGACGCGGACGAAGTCGCGGGCAGGAGCTAGTATAACTTAAATACGTAAATGAAAGTAATGATCGTCACGAGAAAAACGTCACACAAAGTACTTACGTAAAAACTCCACAAAAAATAGCAAGTTGAAAACGGAATAGCTTTTCCGCGGATCATTAACTTGTTGCCATTGAAACGGAGTGGAAGTTATTAATGAACGCGCAATAGCCATCCGAACTTATTTTAGAGCGTGCAATGCATGTTATGCACTCTTAGTTATTGTTAGCCTATAAAAAGCTATTTTTTTTATACTTTTTAAAGAACATTCTTAGTTGATTATATTTATATTGACTGACGCTAATGAGTTTTTATGAGCAATGGCATGTGTGGCGACCATAAAATGAGCCACGAAGGTCACAGCCGTTTGACGTCACGTCAACGCTGTGTGCTACGTAGATGCCTGCTCGAGCTGCCTACGGTTCCGCTTTGAGCTACGCGGTGGCTACAGCTACGAAGCCTACGCAGAGTGCTACGTAGATGCCTACGCTGTGGGCTCCGTTCGAATTGCCTACGGTTACGATGCCTACGCTGTTTGCTGCCTACGACGACGATGTGAGATACAGACCACGATATGTTCCCTATGCAGTGAGATACGTAGCTGCCTACACAGAAGGCTACGACGTGTGCTACGCCGTAGACTGTTCGCTGTTGACGTTCGAAAGATCTGTCTATTTTCAAATGTCGTATATAACTTGCACAAATTATATAAACACTTTTCCAATCGGATTGGTAATTTCACAGATTGCAGAAAATTAGAGAAACAAACACACAAACAAAAGATGTGTTCTAAATATATTAATATAGTAAGTAAATTGCATTTTGTATTAAACAGCAATTTTTTTATCCTTACTTTTGCCCGCGACATCGTCTGCGTAAATGTTGGTTATCGTGGACGGAGACGAAATCCCAGAATAAAAAGTGGCCTATGTCCTTTCTTGGAGTTAAAACTTTCGTATCTTTTATAAAGATTGGTTCAGGGATTTATTCGTGAAAGCCTAACACATAGACAGACAGAATTACATTCGTGTTTATAATATAAGTATGGATTTCTGAGATGGTCCTTTAAAAAAAGTTGTTTATATGCTTAGAGACTTTGAACCCCTACAAGATTGCTAACGAGTTAAAAGTTACGATCAATCATATAAAGTGAGCGGAGACAGGGGATCAGGTACAAACTTATTTTAAAATAAAACGCCATTTTAGTGTACTACAAGTATATTTATAGAATTACACGCTAATTTGTAACCTACGGCTATAAGCGAAAGTATTCATTGCTGCCATTGTAATGTAGTAAAAGTTTGTGAAACAACAGTGCTTGGGTGCCTGGTAGTGAGATGGTGCCTTAGAACAAACTGTGATTGGCTGTTCGGGGTATTACATACTAGACGAGGAAAGTGGCCGGTATGGATGTTGATCACTCAACCTAAAAGCAATTCGATTTTTATAAAAATGACCTGGCCGCACACGTGTCTCCGACCACAACCACAAAACGTCGCCACCGACGTATTTCCTGTAGTTTTCATACATTTTATATGGATTCGCCGCACATAGTTGATGTCGGTGGTCGCCACAACGCCGCTTCTACCTTGTGGCGCTTGGTATCGGCGTTTGTGGCGGCGTTTATGGCTGTCGCGTGTGACCCGTATGCGGCCAGGCTAAGAGAGAGTCACCGAGAGAATTTGAAATACGTAGACATTAAAAAAAAGAGCAAGCTCTATTTAGGGCTGCTTCATTTAAACCTTCTGAGCCACATTTATTACTTCATCAAATGTATGCAATGTTGACTTCAAATCAGTGAACTCTCTAGTTCAGGCTGTTATTTGGGCATCGGAAACAAACAACAAAATCATGATTTTGTGTGTTTCATGTAACTATAATTGCTAAACGCACATCAATAGTTATTTGAGCAATCATCCGTCATCACACCTCTTAGTTTATCTCCAATAAACTAAGGCTGGTGCTGATGCCGATTGTCTTGATCTATGTGTATATAGCCAGATCTATATGTTTGATCTATGTGTTTGCCTTTGAGATATCACATAACTGATATCGGCAAATCAAAGCCTGTCACATAATTAAACGAAAATGTATTCCAATTAGTCGCATTCCTAATTCGAAATACTTTTAAACAAGTGTGCTCATTGTAGGTCTACTGACCATTTTCCTCATATGACACTACAAACCGTACATGGAAAGGAAAAAAGAACAATTTTTCAGTTACTACTATAATAAATTAACATTATTCTAGCAGTAGACAACTGTAAACTACTAACAACACTTCGAGTAAGTACATGTACAAGTAAATGCAGAAAAATATGAAAATTTAACCCTTATTCCCAATAATTAGGCACACAATATTGTAGAAATAGCGAGAAAATGTACAAATGTTCCAGTAAAATATTTAGTTTAAGAATAAAAATGTTAATTGCAGCACTCAACCGTAATTGATATCTGTTTGCTTTTGTATAAAACTTGTAAAATATTTAATATCTTCACCGTTTGAAACTTGCATAAACTGCTTAAAAAGCCTTCTGGCATAATACTTACAACTTATTTAAAAATAGGCCTCCGGTTACAATAAGGGCCGTCCACGTTTCATAAATGCAAATGCAAAAGATAACTAATTTACAAAAATTGTAGAAGTACATAAAATGTTTATTTCGATCGCTTATACATACTTATGTGTCGCCGCTGGTTGGTTACATTAAGCTGCGACGAACGACGATTTGTTCGCTTTCTGGAAACGTGACAGACCAGACCGTCCAAATCGCCTATTGTCACAGTCAAATGTAACTAGTATGCTTTGACCCTAATATATTTATTTAATTGCTCATTTTCATTACACGTTAGATAATTATTTTAACCAAACTACTAAATAAATTACAATGAAATAAATTACATGATATCAAACAGTAGGTATATTAATTTGACAATGCTTTGGAAATAAGATGCACAATAATTTCATTCATTAATTTGACAATTATATCTTATGAAATATAAATGGACTCCTGTTAATCTGTTTATAAATAATATCATAAGTTCGTAAATAGTTAATTTAATGATTCCTTTTTTAAATTATAATGGATAAATTTTAAAATGTATAAATATTACAGGAAACTTTTTTTTTGTTAAATGTATTTTGTTTTTCTACAGGTTATAATTTTAATTTTTGTTCTATTTTATGTAAAACAGTCGTTGTAATTTAAATTCGCACTTATTACTTGGTGTTACGGTATATTTAATATACGAATACAATATTTTATAATCAAATGTTATGTTTATATTGTTAATTCGTTGTATTTTAAAGAAATACTAGCGGAATAATTTATATAAATTTTTCATCATATTTTTTTTTCTTTTGGTTTATTTATAAATACTATAATCTTTATTCTTTTGAAAATACTTATTTTTTAAAGGCATTTTTTATGTTTTGAAGTTCAAGTTGATTTTGAATAATTGCATTGCTTAAGCCTTTTAAATAAATTGTTATTTATAGTAATTGAAATACTTGTTGAACATTGTTAGAAGAGATAGTAGAAAGTTTAATCATAAATAAGAAAAAAGATTAAGAAATTTAATGTAGTAATTAAAAATATATACAACGTGTCCCAGAAATCAACGTCAAGCCGAAAACGGGCAATAGGCCAAGTCGTGACAGCTATTAGAAAAATATAAAAAAAAATCTTGGTCATGTACTTTTCGAATTATAAGCATTCAAAAATAAATCTCAAAAAGTGACACCCTGTGATGATTTTTCAAGTCCTGTGACTACATTATTAACATTTCGGTAGTTTTTTTCTCTGTGATGTAACCATGAATAACCCTTCTGTAAATTACAGTTAAAAGTAAAACGTAACTGCCTCAGTTCTAAATTAAATGTTAGATTTTTGCCCAATATTGAATTCAAAATAATGACATCACCCAACTTTAACCGACTGTACTGAAAAAAAAATCTAGTACACTATTTTGGCAAGTAACTTTAAAAGATGGCGCGTTTAGTCAGGATTCCAAAATGGTATAACACATACTAATTGCTACTTCTTAATTGAGAAAAAACATTTTTTTTTATGAAGCCGTATTTCATAAAAGTTCGATTGAGACGAAGAGTGACGTTATTTTGACTAGTGTGAGCGAGAAAGATTTATTTTAACTAATGTGAGGTGACGCTACTTTGACAAGTGGGAGCGAGATAGATAGTGACGCTACTTTTATCTAACTAAGAGGGAGACGGATTGACACATCATTTCATATGTGTGAGTGAAACAGATAGAGACGCTACTCTGGCTAAACAGGGATGCGTCGGCAAATTGTGCAATACTGCAGTACGTTACGCTCTTTCGTTGACTGCACATCTTTTTGTATTCGTATTGACTTCGTACTTACAACTGTGGCTTTGTTTATTGGACTTGATTTGCATTGTGATTTGGATTTATCTGCACCGTTTCTGACAACCCCGGACTTGTTTTAATCGCAACCCCGTGTTTGTGTAGTGTTTTATCATGCCATCTCGATACACCGCACAGGAATACGCCAACATGCATCTCATTTATGGAGAATGCTTATGCAACGCCAATGCTGCAGCAAGAGTGTATCGTGAGAGATACCCGAATGCTGAGCGTCATCCCGATCATCGAGTATTTATTAATGTGCATCGGTCATTATCAGAGGGTCGATTTCCTAGCCAAATGGTTAGCGAGGGAAGACCCGTTATGCCCTACGAAGCCGAAGTCTTGCAAGCAGTTGAAGAAGACAGAAGTATCTCAGTACGTGGAATTGAACAGAGCATAGGAGTCCCCAAAAGTACTGCACATCGTATTTTAAAAAAGAACGAGTTTCACCCATACCATGTACGACGAGTACAAAGTCTGCTACCCCGAGACTACCCAGAGAGAGTACGATTTTGTCGAACGATGTTGCAGAGGCACCGAGAGGACCCGCGATTCTTTGAAAAAATTCTATGGTCCGATGAATCAACATTTAAAAAGGACGGTTACATGAACCTCCACAATTTGCACGAATGGCACGTGGAAAATCCAAATTTGATGCGGGAAGATAGATCTCAGTACCAGTTTAAAGTAAATATGTGGACGGGAATTTTGAATGGTAAAGTTATTGGTCCAATCGAGCTGCCGGAGAATTTAAATGCCCAGGGTTATTTGAACTTCGTACAGAACCAATTACCAGAATTATTGGAAGAAGTGCCACTGAACATTTACGGCAGCATGTGGTATCAACAAGATGGCTGCCCAGCGCATTATGCTCTCACTGTACGAGAGTTTCTCAATCGAGAATACCCCGATAGGTGGATTGGGCGGGGTGGTACAATTTCGTGGCCTGCCCGTTCACCCGATTTAAACCCCATAGATTTTTTTTACTGGGGTACGATAAAGGATAAAGTGTACTCTAAACCAATTCAAGATTTAGACGAGCTGCGCCAAAGAATTGCAGAAGCCGCTGAATACATCAACTCAAGAAGATACGCCCGTCTTATTACGCGATCATTTTTAAAGAGATGTAGAACTTGCATTGCAGCTGAAGGAAAACAGTTTGAACATTTGTTATAAAACTTCGTAAATCTGATTTAATAAAAATTATAATAAAAGAAATCCAACGACTGAATTTTATTTCAAATGCACCTAAAACCAACAATGTACTTTTTTTCCTCAATTAAGAAGTAGCAATTAGTATGTGTTATACCATTTTGGAATCCTGACTAAACGCGCCATCTTTTAAAGTTACTTGCCAAAATAGTGTACTAGATTTTTTTTTCAGTACAGTCGGTTAAAGTTGGGTGATGTCATTATTTTGAATTCAATATTGGGCAAAAATCTAACATTTAATTTAAAACTGAGGCAGTTACGTTTTAACTTTTAACTGTAATTTACAGAAGGGTTATTCATGGTTAGATCACAGAGAAAAAAACTACCGAAATGTTAATAATGTAGTCACAGGACTTGAAAAATCATCACAGGGTGTCACTTTTTGAGATTTATTTTTGAATGCTTATAATTCGAAAAGTACATGACCAAGATTTTTTTTTATATTTTTCTAATAGCTGTCACGACTTGGCCTATTGCCCGTTTTCGGCTTGACGTTGATTTCTGGGACACGTTGTATATGTAAAAGTGGAAAAATTCAGACTATTATTTGATAAATGACTTTAAGCAGGTATAATATTTTCTGTTTCTTCATATAACAGTTACCTAAATACAAATCTTTGTTTTTTTTTTATATTTAAACTTTAACGATCAAATAAAAAACCTATTTTTGTAATATTATATTTAAACGTTTTTTTTTTTTAATATTTTGCACTACAATTTACTCTTTTATACCCCAAAAACAACAATTTATTTGAAAGAAACCACGCTAGACCATAAACAGAATCGATTCGTCACAGATTTACTCAAATACAGTAGGTACCTTTGTAACTACGTCAAAGTAGATCCAATTCCCAAACGATCAGTTAATAGCGCTCGAAGCAAACAACTATAAATGCCATTTAACTAGTACCTACACAGACGTAGAATGCTATTCACTGCGCTTTGTACGTTCAAATACTCAGATTTCAAACCTCGAACCCAATATCCGATATACGCGATTATGTCATTCAACACACAAAGGAAAATTGGTATTGTGGAATGTGGAGAATGTAAAACAAGGGATCTATTTCGAAATAATCCTCTTTGCGCGATTCGTACTATGATATATTTTATTGATTGTTTAGCAAAGTTGACTTTTTGGTAAATTATTTTTATATCTGCAATACATTCGCTGAATTTTAAAATAAGAATAAAGTTTTTTTTTTACTTTTATTCAACAATGTATCATGTTACGCTGGAAAAAACAAAAGAACAACGCACAAAAGATGTTGCAACTGTAGCGAATCGGTAATTGTAAAAAAAAACGGATTTATTGTGAAGTCCCTTTTATCGGAGTCACATAAACGGACGGGACACTGTTCACCGGATGTCGGACTCCGGACGAATTGTGTTTGAAATTGAGAGTCTAGCCCGTAACCCTCCGCGCCAATACAAATGAGATCCCAGCGCCTATACTCCGATGCCAACTAGTTTCCTTTTAACATTAGAATAGCTGCCGACATTTTCATAAAACGTTAGTTCAAAATTTTCTCAAAAATCGTTCATGCGCCTTCATCATAACTTTAGATGCTATAATGTAATATATGGAGTATCGTTATCACATTTATAATGTTAAGTAATACAATTGTGTAGTTTTAAAAATGGAACTCAATATCTGCTTATTTTTGTGCGAGACATTCGCCCACGATAACTTCAACAAGTCTTTTATCGGTAAATAAAATGTTTATTTAGGCAGTCATGGATTTGGCAATAAATACAATATTGTTATGAGCACATAGGAAGTGTTATTTCAAAATAAATTGTAAATATTATTGTCTTTCATGATATGCTTGATTTTAATACGATAAATGTACCACTAACTTATTTCAAGTTAAAGTCCATTGCATCAATCGTATTAAAGAATCAGATGGAAGATCAAATAGCGCGCCGTGTACGAACGGTGATTTGAAAAATCAGACCGGTTGCTCGGTGACCGTGCTTTTGTAAGGACAAACAGGAAACGTTGAGCTTTGAAGCATTAGTAACTTTAAGCTCACTGAAAGACTTTAAAGTTGAAATATTTTGAACAGACTATTATAAAAATGGGACTTATTCGTAATAACGTACTTGCTAAGCATTATACCTATTGTTTTGGCGTTTATTCCTGTTTACATCTACGTAAGGTGATGGAAAGTGACGTAACGAAATAAACTACCGAAGTTTCCTAATCGTTATTATAAATAATGTTAATAGTAATTTAGGTTTTAGGTATATAATTAGATTCGTATATAGTTTATATTATGGTAAATATGCATTTTTTATTTATTTCTAATTTTTTCGCAATAACTGGATAAAAAGTTTATTGTAAAAAATTTGCCTTACAAAGTAATCTAAGAATTGTACGAATCATATTGCTTTCCGATTTTATATTTGTATTTTTTTACTAAGCTAGGTTTTTGAAAATATTTTATGTAATATTCATAATAATTATTATAAGATAGCTTAGTGCTAATATTAAACGAGCTTTAAATATTAATAGTTAATTTGCTGCAGTCGATATATATTGCAAGTGTCTGTAACTTAGATCTTCATTGTTTATTTACTACGCATTATTACATGTTTGTTCAAAACTAAGCGTAATATCTTCAAGATATGTATGATTTTCGTTTGTAGTTCAAAATGGACCGCACATTAAATTTATGGAACGTTGCATAAAGCTAAGAACACAATCATATTTAAATGGTTTCCCTTTATCATTTAGCTATATTTGAAGCACTAATTATTATTATTTTTTATTGAATTAAAGGCCGACACGGAACAATTATAAAAATGAACTAATACAAATACAATTTCAATACAAAATATAATAAAATACAAAAACAAAAACAAATGACATACTATTATGATTGCGTTCTAAGACTAAATAACGGTTTGTGTCGACTGCAGCTTAGGCCTAACATTAGAATTAAATGGCGCCGCCCTATAGAAACAACGCAGACTCCAATTATCGTGAAACAAACCTACTTGTAACTTCGCCGGCTCATGACATTTGCAGCTTCCGAGCTTACGATAATTGACCAAAAATAAAATACATAGTTAGCTACTTAATTAATGACTAGACAGACCATGTACGAAGTATTGAATTGGTAACAGTTACGTTCGGTGTTTCCGTGAGGTTTTTGACACTTTGTCAAGCCTGCCGTGTCGTTTTAAATAACATATTACGTCACGACCTGTTGGGTAGTTAACGTACGGGGCAGACAGGCTCCCAGAAACCGTCACTTCGGACTGAAGAATTTGTAAAACAGGCCAAGTATGCAACCGTATTTACATGTCCTACAGTCAAAGTGCAGTCACCAACGACAAATTAAACATTTTCTCTTTAACATTTGCGTTGGTGCCAGTTCAAGCGGTGATGCGTTCAAATCAAGACAATGTTTTGGCATTGTTTAAGATATTCAGGGTGTAACAACCCTAAGCGCTGTGAGAACTTTGGAAGACATCACCTGACCTGTTCAGATCATTCGCAATTTTAATATTATTTAGTTACTTATAACAACATAACCTCACGCTCTTTCTATCAGTCTTATTCTGAACAGTTTCCCTCTGAAACTGATGACACTTAGAGTAATTCAGCTGCGTCAGGGACCATCGCTCATTATTACAGCACGGCTTCGACACGGGAAATGATTTGCCATTAAAGAAAGGGCTTTAAATCGCGTGCGTTTAACATTTTTTTGTAATGATGAGATGAAAAGGTGACTGATCGCGAGCGGCGCGTTCGCGCTGCCACCTAGCAGTTAGATTGTTCGAGGTGATATCGCCCGGGCCGTTGCATATACGATGACCATAGCATTTCTAGGAGAATATTATTTTTACATAGTTAACAACAACCTTGTTTTTTGCCGTGATTCCTTTGTTATCTAATTAATATTTTATATTTTATAATAATTAAGATTGTATTAGAAACGGCTTGCATGATTATCGAATATTTTACTCTTTTCATTTCATTTGGCTGCCAAGTTTCTCAAAGTTAAACCAAGAATACTTTTCAAGTTCAGATTACTACTGAAAGAACGAGTGTAGTGTGTAAATTTTTCAATTAATAATATAATTTTATTAAAAATTGACGAAAATGACCTAAATTGACATAAGTGATTGAAGATGAGTAGTTACAATTATGCAAAACTATCTTAATAACGTGCAATCACTACGTAATGTGATATAAAGAAGTGTTTTAAATACTAAAGGGTACTGCCACATTATAATTATTTTTCTTTTTTTTTTGTTATTTTTTCGCGTCAGTACTTAGGCCTAAAAATAGAATCAATGAATTTCACCTTTATACATATTGAGCAAACATAATAATTTTGTGTTATAACTTCCATCAAATATGTTTAACGTGAATATATTTTTGAATTTCTCAAGTTTTTCGTTGAATGCTCGTACTTTAGTTTTATTATTGTATTTTTTTTGTTTTTTATTTTTGTATATCTGGTGCATGAAGCAGCACGTTTTTCTTGATTAGTAAAGATATATTTGTGAACAGTCGCTATCGTTAATTAGGTACCCCTCACTCATAAAAAATCTGTAGCAAGGGGTAGCCAATTAATGCAGCTGTTCTAGCCAACTGCTTCATGTCTTACATCACATACAGCACATAACTAATTTAACCTTACATTACATCTTAACACAGTATTAGCTTTCACTCAATTGCTTATCAAAAGACACTCAGCGAACATACATATATATTTATGACTAACAACGAACTTATTTTACGTATGAGTATTAACGTCTAAATTCTCATACAGCTGCCGGAAATTTCATAAAATAAAAACCAACTGAATGTTCGTACATACAAATGACCTACACATAAGCTTATCTTATGGACACTACAGTAACAAAAGACGTCGTGAAATATCAAATATATTCACAATAAAAATGTAAGTCTATAAAAATACATCTCTTTTCTCAAATACTCGCATTCATTGCTTTATCATTCTGAGTCTTAACGAATCCCTATCGGCCCACAAATTAATAACACTTACTACTAAGAAGATACTTGAAAATTGTGAAAAGAGTAAGTGGCTTAAGGACTGAGTTATGAAGTCGCTGAAACAATGACTGTAGTGCGCTCTTTCATCTTTTTTTAATTCCCAACTGACGGTTACGTCGTAAATTGCTTTTTACCGTTTATATGCTAACTCTTCTACTGTACCATACTCGTACATAAATACAACAATAAACGTATCTGATTTTCCGTTACGTAAAGCTCAATTCACATCGCCGCGGCATGAAACCGAACGGAAACCTCGTTGTGCGCGAATTTGTAGGAATTCACTGCAATTTCTCTATCAAATTCACCGGAATCCATAACAATGCGTCGGAAGACGAGCAATCTTTCGCAAGCAATATTAGCGTTTGTAGATGTAACAATATACTCAAACTTCTGTTCGCAAAAAAGCCCACGACTCAGCTAATGTTAAGTGGTTATCGCTGCCTATAGACATATCTCTAATACCAGAGGTCTTACAAATGCGTTGCCATCCCCGAAACAAAGTTAAAATGCGTGCCTGCTAGATGTTACGTGCTTGTAATTTCACCGGGACTCATACGTACCCTTCAAGCACAAGCATGGTAACGCGGCAACGCTACATTCCAGCAGAAAAGGGCATATGGTACCAATCTCCCGGACGAACTCCTTCACAAAAGGTCGACTATCAAGTACTCTGCAACGTGCACAACATTCTTGTTAGTTGTGTTTAGCGACGATGTGCATTGAGACTTTAGTGTATTTGATTTTTGTCATAAATATGATGAGTTACGATTTTAAAATTAGTCATAATGTTTAGTATCATAAAGCCAAATTTTTAACCAACAAGTGTCATGTGATTGCATTAGAATAACCAACTTACTTTTATCACAAATTAGAAATATGACTTATTATAAAGCAGGCATCGGAACACAATGGGGGCGGGCACATGTAGGTATGTTATCGAAAAGATCTCATAATGGTATAATTGAAAAATACATTTTATTTTCCTTGTTCTGCAAAAAATATGTTGTCGGTTTAAAACTATTGTGAAGTTTCATTTATAAAATATAATTTTGTTCGAAATGTTACGTGGAAGTTATCTTGTGTATTTAGTGAAGCGCGTGGGTGGTAGGGTTGTTGCCCGCTCCCATTTGTAGCGTGTCCATTCAACCTAGCGTATTTACAATGTAATGACAACCCTAAAACTAAACATTAGGTTCGTAACTATGACTACCGCGTCTGTAGTTCGAGTGTTAAGGACTGAATATTTCGTTTCCCAAAAAATTTCTAGAAAGCTTTTTTTAAATTACTTATTTTGATATTTCTCTTTTGAAGCAAGTTACCGAGGATTCTTAAGGCGGATAATTAAGTGTTTTACGCTTATTGATTTTACCATTTTACCAACAAACTTTCGATTGCTAAATATCTATCAGATAATCACATTTGCCACCCTCTGATGCCTCGAGCGACCATTGTGATATCTGCCTAGTCAACGTTAATTGAAATACGTGAAAGTTCATTTATAGCTCGAGATACAAGAACCTATACATGAGCAAAATGAACGAACTTTTAATATTTCACGTAACATAATTACGTATAGTTAGCGAGATCACTTACAGTCCAATCTGGTATATCATTGGTCACGAATTAACACTAGTTCCTTGTAAAAGATCGCAATAGCTATCGGATCGGTCGTGCGTACGGTCGTGGCCGTTGATCACCGCGCAAAGGGTATACCCCGGCGCTTGTTACTTTGCAAAGAATGCCAACAAGTGACATATGAAAACTATTGCCTGGTAAATATTTTATTCAGAATAATATTACAAAAAGTTTCATTTAACACAGCTTCTTGGAAGAATAACATCAATGTAATATAGAAAATTTTGCTTATTCGATATTCACAGTTAATTATATTTTGAATCCGAACAGATTGATTATCCCAATAGATTATAGACATAACATCAATAAAACACAACACTTAATAAATCTTGTGGACATCGACGGCGTCACTTAGAATAGATAGCGTTGGGTTGTAGTTTTCATGTGGCATTCGTTTCCATCCTGTGCAAGCGTGGCGCGGAGTGTACGGCGGTGTGACTGGTGGAGGCGCCGCGGCCCGAGCAACAGTTTGGTCCTCCCGGGGCGCGCTACGCTACGCTAACCGTCGCACGCTACTCGTGCGCCTAACTGCCACTCTACGCTCGTTACTTTATTGCTCTCTTTGTACCACAGCTCGACGGTTTCATTAAGTCTCTACGTATCACCGTGACTACAACTAAAGTCGCACACCACACCCGCGACGCTAACTTACTTAACATTACTATGTAAACATTACACTACGCTGTAACAATGCAGGCTCTTGCCATAAATTGACACGATTGTTTCCGTCATTGCCGGACTAATAATTGAAAAAATACGATTTATTTTAATTTCACTTTGCATTAATTTTATCTTCTTTAAGAATTATGGAAAGAGCCATAACGAGTTTAGGTACATTATTATTGCTTATCATTCATTCGACGCCGCCGAAACTACGAGCATCTACCCTATAAAATATTTTCCTTTCAGTAATACAAAGGTGTAAAGAAGTTCATAGAGAAATTGTTCGTTGCATCGTTTGTAGTATGCGCGCGGCCGCGCGTCACTCGTCCTCATCATCCTCTTCGTCGGAGCGCACGCACGCGGCCTCCTGGTGCTTGCTGAGGTAGCTCTTGAGTGCGAACGACTTGCCGCAGCGCGTGCACTCGTACTTTTTGTCGGCCGAGTGTGTCTGCAGGTGAGCACGCAGGTTGGAGCGGTCGGCGAACGCCTTGCCGCACGACGCACAGTTGTACGGTTTCTCGCCAGTGTGCGAGCGCAGGTGACCACGCAGCAGCCACGGACGAGAGAACTGCTTGCCGCACACGCCGCACACGTGCCCCATGCGGTGCGTCAGCACGTGCATGGCCAGCGCCGGCATGGACACGTACGCCTTGCCGCACTCGCCGCAGCGTTTGGCCGCCACCGAGTCCAGGCTGCGGTGTGTCTGCTTGTGACGCGACAGGTTAGAGGAGGTCGCATACCTCTTACCGCACTCAGCGCAGTCGTACTTGGCGGGTTTGTCTTTGGCGACGGGCTCGGCCCGCACTGGCTCGCGCTCCGGTGGTTTGACCGCCTGCGGTTCCGGTTCACGTTCGGGGGTCACTTCTTTGTATTCTATCCGGTACTCGGTGTGTTGCGGCTCGGGAGGAGGCGGCGGCACCGGCTGGTACTCGACGTAGCTGATCTGTGTGTCGACAAACTCGACCGGCTGGAGCGGCGTGACGGTCTGCACGGTATGGTACACTGGCTCGGGAGGCTCCTCGGCTAGTATGTAGATATTGGTAGGCTGCAGCGTGTAGGTGTACACTGGCAGCAGGGGAGCGAGAGGCGCGGGTTCGCTCGGGGACAACACGGTGACGACTTGTGCGGGCGGTAGCGGCGGCAGGCTGTGGGCCAGCGATAGCAGCTCGTGTGCTGCCTCTTTGTCGGCCGCCGACCGCTCCGACAGCGGCACTCCCAACTCCGCATATTCGGTGGAACGGGGTTCTGCGAACGAAAATTATGATGCAATTCCAATCTTCAAACGCTAGATAAATTCGGGAAACTAAAGTGCAAGTAGATAACGTATAATATTTGGTCACAATTTATTTTTAAGTACTTGTTTACTAAGAAACTCCATGCCAATATTTTTACTAATGTTATAATTGGGAAACCACATCGCCTGAAAGCAATAATTAAGCTATCCTTCCACCACTAAAAAGTAATGAACCACTTCAACAGAGTTGGGTATTGAACCCTGAAACCCACGTAACAACCGCGTTTTCTTCAGCTAAACTGTTAGTATAATAGATATAAAAAGATAATTAACTCATTAATAGATTAGCCATTTCACGGCAATGTTCAGCTTGTCAATAAAAAGTTTGTTTACAAACTCATAAAAGTTGTCGTACACTTTTAAACAATGTCAACTTATAAATGGAGACTGATTTGTAAATAAACAAATAAGTTTTTATCGAAAACTAATGAAAGTTATAAATCACAGTTAATAACTATCGGCACGCAATAACGGTTGCACGTGCATTCCGATTGATGGACAAGTTAACTGTGAAGTTATTGCCGCGACGTCCGCCCACAGGCACCGGGGCCCCGCCTCCAGTGCGCGCGCTTATATGTAGGTGACCAGAGGTTATTACACAAACATGCAGAACTATTGCACACTACATTTAATAATACTCCGCCCCAAACAAATTATGAAACCTTTTACTGAAAAATTTCATAACAAATGTAATTAAGCCTCATTATTAGCGCCTCCATTACGTGTTGCCACAACAAAGAGTTTCTTCGAGTCTTTCACGGCCTTACCACCAAAGCTTAGACACCTGTTCAACGCGTGTCTAATGTCAATCTTATGTCAAACTCCATAGATAAATATCATGTTAAACAGTTATTTAACTTAGGGCTGAATTTTCAATAGTTCGATAACTTTTATCCAAAGAATAAAATATAGGTATAGGTATGACAGTTTGACATATTTTCTATACAAAAGCTGTCAAACAGCCATATTTAACCCTCAGTTAAGAGTTATCTGACGATTAAAAAATTAGCCCTTAGACAATAGGTGAACACAGTTTTGTGGTAGTAAGATCAAAATTCACAACAATATATGTGTCTAGTTATTAGGAAAATGTTATACTAAACTTATACTTTGCGCAAGAACGTGACCCCTTTTCTTATTGGTATGCATGAGTCGTACCTATATCTAAATCAGTGCATACAACTCTAAAGCTCACTCTCATATTCATCACATAGTACACTGCTTCCATCGCTAACAAGCTTTATTCTTCAACATTTTTCACTTAACAATACTTCATAATTAACACAATACGAAAACCATAGTCGATGTTTTGTAAAGCGAGCTACGCGTACATGGTATGCTCCACAATACCGTGGTCAATAAACGTAATAATTATATTTGTTATTCCATTCAACAAGCAGAATAAGCAACACAATACGCGTTTAGCGTGTATGACGCAATCGCGTGATGAATTATGTATTATTGTTCTATTCACGACCCAATACTGCATACAGCTGAACATTAATATCATCCACTTATTCTGAAAGTTCTAACACAGTGAAAATCTTTTTAATTACTTAGGAGGCATTTTCACTGTAATCAACAATTACATAACCACTATGAATATAAACTTTGATAAAACCAATATCTGATTAAATGTCATCCATATATTTTGAGGGTGAAAATGGACAATAAGCTTATAGAAGTTTCAGTAATGACCAAATGTAGGCTTGTGTTCAACTTTCCTGTTAGATTTCTCTTGTAAATTACGTCTGTTTTTAGGTAGATTCAGTCCTTTTTACACACACAAAATATTGAATAAACTATGTCACAATTGATGGCGGTAATCGCTTTTCCGTACCAGACGTAAATTTTCATAATGGTCTGGCCATTATATATTTCCATGATTAAAATTTGAATCCTATTAACTAAAACTTCACAGTTCTTTTCCTACAGTGAGAACAAAGTATTAGATCAAGTATTTGAATTCAAATAGAAAGCACTAACTACTTACAAACTACTAACAATCATAAAATTCATACATGCATTCAGCAAAAGCTTTTCAGAGAATAGAACGAGGTAGTTCAACAACAATACTTTGTGTACTTATATTTATATTTCCCAGTATGTTAGAGCAGCATAAGAGTATTTCAATACTTCACTGGGATTCTTCAGCAACTAGAACATCTGCGTGGGTAGAGATGAAAATTCTATATCAGATTTCACTTACGTAAAATATTTATCTGGAAAATATGAAAATAAATTCCTATTTTCCTTGATCACGGCATCACGCGTGACTGACTAAACAAATTCACTAATTCTTTTTGTTGTTGTCAGGAAAAGGATCTCATGAAAGAAACGAAGTTACGAAGTTCGTTTGGTCAGCTGGTATTAAAATATTTATATCTAATTTCATTATGTATGAATGTAAACCACGAGATCCTCTAATGATGTGGTTTTATGGACAAACATGTTCTTGCTAATACATTGTTGAATCTGTAAAAGCTGCATAAGTATGTGTAGGCATCGTCGCATATGGGATTTGTGAGAACAATAATGAGATTATTATTTAAAATAATTACGCGTGCGGAAATGGAACCTGCAATAGTAATACCCAAGGCCGTAATTAATTGTCAGTATGGTAAGAGGATTTATTTAATGAATACTGTCATCGGAATTTTGTAATATTCTGTCAATGAGCGTATTAATTATTAGAAAAGCGATAAAAGTGAATATCGGTCTAAAAATTATGTGTGTGTGTTGGTGTGTGTGTGTGTTTGTGTGTTAATGTTTTTGTAGGTTCATACGTTAAATATTTTAAAGGATCGTTTTACTCATAAATACGAAAATCTTTTATTTTAGGACCATCCCAGAAAAATCAAAGTAGGTAACATGTCATTGTGATCGTGTATTTATTTCACGAGAATCTTTTCATATTTTATGGAATATTATATTGAGTGTATAAATAACATCTTACAAGTATATTTTTCTAAGAATTGCGTATCTAATCTGCGGAAAAACAATTCCTGGAAAAATTGTTTATAATAGAATCGTCAAGCTCTCCCCGCCTCCCCGCCTCCACAGACGGAGAAATTTTCGCAGCAATCCCTAACATAATTGTTGGATAATCTGTGGCAGGAATTGGCAACAGTCAGAGAAATATTTTTTCTCGAATAATCATGGTATAAAAATAAACATGCTAATCTTTCAGGTGGCTTATTAATTTAATAAAAACCATATATTCTAGCAACACAACAATATAATGCCTAGTGTAAACAAACATCATTTAAATAGTACCTATACCTAAAGTATTTACTAATGAACTCCATTAACAACGTGGGTTAATGGAATAACATTTTACGCCGAATTAATTTAATCAAAATACATTATCGAATAGGTGCTAACGTGCAGGCACCTATTTAAGTAGGTTACTGCAGCCCAACAGGTTTGTTTTCACCATTAACTAGGTTTTACCATTATCCTTAGCTAATAAAAAACTTAATTGACCGATGTAGTTGTTATTTTTTTGCTTTTCTACAGTAAGTAATATTATAAAGCTGAAGAGCTTGTTACTTTTTTATTTGACTGCGGTAGTCTCCGGATCATCTGATTCTATTCCAAGAATTTATTCGCTAATGATTAGCAACGTTATCCCTGAGCGCTAGAGGCTATATTTAATAAGCAATAAAAAAAGACTTGGAAGAAAATTCGCGAGGACGAAGTTTTTGTTCGGTATTATTGACGATGTAAATATTTGATACGTGAAGTTTATTTTATGTACTTATGATGAATGTTGACTCAGAATTATTTTACATTATTTGTAAAAGAGTATTTTTTGATTAATATTATGAGTAAAAAATAGCTTTGAGAATATCAACGCACGTACTTAATCTACCATGTAGTTCTAATGCAATGCACCCCAGATGACACGTAGTACCTTTGCTACATATTAAAGGGTCACGTTTGCTTTCATGTTGCAGCTAACTCGTCAGGTCACGTATTCAAAATCCAGGAATCCAGGATAAGGCTTTGAGCATTATGACACGTCGCTCTTGTATCGAACATTTTGAATTTCATGTAAGTATGTTCAGACAGGTATGTCTGAACATATCTACATCGAATCCTATATTTCAAAAGCCGCTGATTTGTTGTGGAATATGATCAAATAATATCTACGTTAAGGAGACGGAAGACCTAATAACGTAACGTACGCACTAGGTGTACTCCCGCCTACATTGCCCTTTTAAATCATAAGTGAGCTCGAAGAAAACTACAATATGTTTCACAATTCTTATATCAATTTAAAATCGAGATGCTTTACAGACGAACACAACTTGTATTAGTTCGCTATACTTCGTAGGCGTCACCCGAGATGAAAAAGAAAAGAAAAATAATGAAACATTTGTTTCTACAAAGATGTAATACGGAGTTCAAGAACTTCTTTAGATGATACTTGTAAGATGGAAAGTTTTGAACTACCTGGAGCTCTGTACATCGCATCGAGTCGAGGCTTCCAAGTTTTCTCGGAAAAATTTCAACAAATGCAGTTGTGTAAAATTGTTTACTGTGAAAACATACAGTAACGTTGGTTTGTAGCTTGTGACATTATCATAATAGTCTTTTTAAAATCTTTACATGGAAATGAATAATTTCGTCAATCCTAACTAATATTATAAATGCGAAAGTAAGTTTGTTTTTTTTGTTTGTTACCATTTTACGCCTAAGCCGCTGAACCAATCATCCTGAAATTTTGCATACACATTGCTAGGTGTACAGGAACAAACATAGGGTAACTTTCATCCCGAAAAAAACTCCTGATCCCGAGAGAAATCATAATAACTTTCTTATGATCATAGATGGCGCCACGTGTCGTTTTGAATGATTTTAACCGAAATTCACGCGGACGAAGTCGCGAGCAAAAGCTAGTGTTTCATAAATATAAATTCATGGAACCGTAAGTAGCTTATGTGATTAAAGCTTAACTCTGACCTGCCCATGTTAACACGTTGTGCGAGTGCATTCTATTTGATTTATTAAAATTCTGGGAATAACAGACTATTTCCCCCACACCCTACCAAAAAGGTAATGAAACAGAAATACGCATTACGCGAACAGATCGATGGCCGCATCGAATAAACGTGCACGTAAATACAAACGTTTAATCCTTAATAACGCGGGGTATCTTGTAAGCAGATACTCGTATATACAATGTACTACTTAATTATTTTTAGACTAAAATGTATAAAAAGTCGTGACTGCCTCGTTGATCTAGTTGGTCGCCAGCGCGACTGCTGTGCATGAGGTCTTGGGTTCGATTCCCAGATCGGGCAAAGTGTTATTGGGTTTTTCCATCAGGAATTTCTCAGTAGCAGCCTAGGAGTCTGGATTTGTGCCCGGTTGATGGCAATCGGCTCGCCCCCTATTACATGGGACTAAAAATATAACTGGCGAAATGTGGGTGTACTAATGGGTACACCTTTGCCTAACCCTGTGGGGATTACAGGCGTGATGTTATGTTATGTATAAAAAGTAGGGGGTAGGAGGATAGCCAAAAGAATTAGAAAACACCAAAAAAAACATACAATGGCTCTTGCAAATTTATTCGATGCGGCCATCGAGATATAGGTACACCATTATTGCAACTTGCTTGTATGTCTAATTTTTTTTTTTTAAGCAAATTCAAGGATAAAACGCACGCCTCTCGTGCTTGAGCTTGCGGGTTCGATACCGGGCAAGTATCAATGCGACTTTTTCAATTCATTTGTACTTTCTAGATTTATCTTGGACATAACTGTCATCGGAAAACATCGTGAGGAAACCTGAACCTATATAATGCAAACCGCCTTGAGCTAGAGTGGTGGTCACAATGCTTGTGCCTTCTCTTTGAAAAGCAATAAAAGGCTAGTATTATATTATTATAATAAATTAGCAATTCTTTATCCAAGGTTGTATTGCGAATTTCGAAGAACATAATATTGCCGTTAATGACAACAAATAACAATATACAATTTTTATATACGTGCGTTACTTTCACATGAATAAAAATCTTTTTTTTTTTCTAAATATCGGGTGTCTGGTAATTAGTGATCGATATTAAACACATGACTGTGCTCATGATAACCAACAATTTTTCCATCGAAACGACGTGCTATTTCTGAATATAATTTATCTCTGCGTAAAACTTATTTTTTTAACTAATCTTTTCTGGCGGGATTGATGAACAAACATTCATTCAAACTTTGACATCTACACATTTAATAGTAGTAAGATTTTGAATCCTTGCTGGAATCCACCTGAGAGCTAAGCTAAACTTTTCAACAAATGAAATTAAACTTTTCTGGCCTGTTGCGTTGGCATACTAGGAACACAGTACTTTCGGAGTTATTCCATGTACCTACCTAGATTAAAAGTATTTTTGTGTTATTTTCACAGAAATATATTTAACCTGTAATTCGTGTTTAAGTGAAAAACAAGCTTGATAAAATTTTTTATTTCATTAGTATTAGTTTGAATATAATAACGTTGTTTCACGGGAAGTAAAACTTATATAAAACTGAAGTTCCCGAGAAGCTAAAAGAAAAACAAACTTTCCGTTTTCCCGCCGATTAAATTTTGCTTTGAAAAATCATAGAACATTTTTTATATTGAAACTAGATAGTTATTATGAAAATGGAATATTAATTAAGTTGGGTTTTTTTTTCTTATTCTTTTCGCTATAGAGCATCATAAAAGGAAAACCTGATAGTCAGTGATGTAACTAGCACACAGCCGATATTAGTGGAACTAATAACGTGTTTTTATCAGACAGCTTTCTTTTATGTTACTTTATATAATTATATCTACTGCAAAATAAAAAACCTGACGGACGCATCAGCGGATAGCTGAAACTACTTAAATTAAAAACGTGAAATTTTGCAAACTGATTATCTTCCGAAAGCCTGTAGCGGCGTGAAAAGACTGCTAACCTTCTGGGATGATCTGGGTTGGATGGAGTACTACCACACTAAGAAACACACAAAATGGCCCAATCAAGTGGCTAAGTGCGGAGACAGCCCGGTCAAACTAAACTCAACTTAACTAGGCAAGCATTAAAAAAGGATTAGTGGAAATTCAACGCTTAGGACGATGAAAGACACAAGCCCAATTGTATGAAAATTCTTTAAACCAACTTAAAAACTGGCACGAATGCGAACGTAATAAACAGTCAAGTTTAATGTTATTATTTTTTTTCTACGCCACAGGTGGGGGGAGGGTAGTGGCGATCAAACTGCTAATCCATCATTTTAAAAATAGTGCTAGTCGCGTAGATAAAATTCAGCTATAAAAAGATCTATATATTCCCTGGAGAAAGGAGGAAGTGGAAACTATTATTTTTCTTACTCCTCCGCTATTCTTTTCTGATTAATTTCGTTGCGGGACCCAAGACAGTTAATCGTTTCTCTGGGACTCGTCGAGCTTCATTGCCTCGACGCTTTTCTGGTGGCCTCCACTGTTGATTCTGGCTTTCAGGAGTTGCAGTGGGTGGGAACAGTGTGGCGGGCTTGTCCCAAAAAAAAAAAAAAAAAAAAATATTCCCTTGTCATATTCCATATTGTGTTGCTAAAATCCAAGCTAAACTTCAAAAATCTGCCACGTCAGATAGCTGGAAAAGCTGGTTTAAGCTTATAATGTATTTCAAATGATTTGCTTTGTTCCCTGTTCCGTCCAAAATTCATAACAAATACTAGGTAATATTCTACAACATATATCTAGGAAACATATGTATAAGAAGTACATATTTCATCGGTTGCGAGAATTGTACTTGGTTTTCCGCACAAACGAAAACTACAGCTGAATGAAAGACCAGTGCTCATGGCTGCACTCGCTTGGATTTAAAAATGGAGGACGAAAATGTCTAAAAGTATCACAAATAAAAAGGAAATCGAGACAGTATGGTCTTGAAGTGCTAAATCCACCTTGCGGGCCCAGAGCAGATTGTCAGATGTCACTTGTCGCATTGGGTATTTTCAAACATTTTCCGTCAGATATGCACTCTAAATTTCCACAAAACTCTTATTAGAATAATAGACAAAAAAGAAACGTGATCGTTAAAGATCGCAATCTTACACGTGACCGGTAATGAAACTTTTTCGATTTTAATTATCGAAAAGGTAACTTCTTTTAAGAGACAAAAAAAGATAGGCCTCTTATCCATATGTGTTTTTTCGGCGTAAAAATCCAAGGTGAATTCGCCGTGTCGTCGTTGTTGTATGGGTCACTGTGAGAGCCGGTGGCGGCACGTCACGGCCACGCCGCGCCGCCGTATGCACCGTGCGTCCCCCTCGGCGCGCCGTTTATACGCACGGCGAATTTACCGGCGAATTTCATCACTGTTGTTTCGCAGTCTATGGGAGCGTGTTTTTGTGACAGATTACTTAGAAAAAAATTGTACTGAGCGGCACCTGGTCGTTGTCTCGACCGGTGCCGCTTTGCCGTGCCATGTACACGCTTGCACGTTTTGTTTTAGCCGCATGGCAAATTCGTCGTTCGGCGAAAAGAACGGATAAAATAATACCCACTATGTTCATAAGTCACTTCTCGGACTTGGTGATGATAATGGATTGGACCTTTGTCTGTTATTTCTACACAAAGACAAAGCTCTGTACAGTACACTTTAAACGAAAAAATTTAAAAATAGAATGTTGCATGTAGAAACTGCTTCTAGGGCATTATCTCAAATACTTCCAAAATGAAAAATAAATGACCCAGCAGCTGAAAAGTATGGAGAAATCGTTCTTTGCATACAAACAATTCAGTTCAGTTTGACAAATATTAGTGATTGAAATGGTTTGTCCATACAACGCTCGAATTGACGTGGATTTTATAAAGATTTTGAAAATCCGCTTTCGTTGAGAATACAATTCTGAATGCTCGTTCATTTTAAAATTATTTTATCCATTTTCACTGTTGTCGAACAAAATAAATCGTGAACAAGTAACAAAACATCCATCCTACCATCCTCATAAACTTTATGAGGATGTTTTGATTCAATATCTTTTAAGAAAAGGTGGTTTGTTAAAAGATTTTCAAAACAAGTAATCAATTATGTCAAGACTATTTTTCTGAGACATTCCAATTAGGTCACTTGCTATATTCAGCACTTCAGCAAATAAAATTTGAAACATCCCTGCAATTTTAGGCGCCTTGAAAATGTGAGCTCCGCCAAACTAAATTTCCGTCTGTCATATTTACATTTTGTCGCCCAATGTGCGAATTAGTGCTCATCCAATTTTCATTGGACGCTTTAACGAGCACAGTCAACACTCCGGTGAATACAGGCAATCACGGGCCGATCGAGAATAACGTGAATAAATAATGCTTTTATAAACACCACTTAGGCTTAATTCCCACCAAACCGGATTGGCTGTTTTGCCGGAAACCATCGCCCAA
Organism: Hoplodrina ambigua; assembly: GCA_949774945.1. Taxonomy (NCBI): domain Eukaryota; kingdom Metazoa; phylum Arthropoda; class Insecta; order Lepidoptera; family Noctuidae; genus Hoplodrina; species Hoplodrina ambigua. The sequence continues at coordinate 7,935,890 of OX458963.1, forward strand.
AACCAATCCCCGGAGTTGAAGGCTTGGTAAAGTCTTCAGGTCCGGGAAGACAGTGATAGTCCGAGGAACGAGGTAAGGGTCTCGGTATTCGGCACGTGTAATCCGGCGCGTGCTCGTTTATGTTACACCGGTTTATGCTGCTTCGCAGTTACAAAATACTCAGTCTAACCGCCAGGTTTGATTTTTCCCGGATTCGGGAAAATATGAACAGCTTAAATTTAATTGTACAACCTAACACTTCCGGTGGTTTCCGGATCGGCGAAATGGGAACGCAGCTTTAGTTTACCGCCTGTTGACTGCCTCGTTGGTCTAGTGGCCGCAAGCGTGATTGTTGAACGAGAAATTTTGGGTTCGTTCGTTCGTTTATACGTTGTGAGGCAAAGCGTTATTGATATTTCCAAACTGTTACAATGCATATAGTACAAGATTGCCCTTAGATCGAAGCCCACGAAGTCAAAATGCATGAACAGCTGAATTTTTTCGATGTCTCTTCCATGTTGTAGTTAAAATTCACATCAGACTTTTCGTTCGGACTAATATATTTTCCTCTACATATTATTGCTTGGCTCTACGTAAAATGGCGCCAACTACAACACACAATAGAGGTAATACTTGAGCGTCATTTGAAAGCTTCGTTCGGCTTACTTATTGTTACGGCTAGGGTTGTCACCTTTTTTTTAAGCAAATAAAGTATATGTACCTTCCAGCGTTTAATAAAATAAAGTACAATATCTGAAAACAAAGTATGATTAGTTACGTATCCGTCATCGAGGCGACGCGTCTGCTTACACGCAAAAAGTCGCTCAGCTTATTGTTTTTTTCATACATAAGTAAGTGTTAGGCAAAGGTGTACCCATTAATACACCCACATTTCGCCAGTTATGTTTTTAGTCCCATGTAATAGGGGGCGAGCCTATTGTCATCAACCGGGCACAAATCCAGACTCCGAATCTACTACTGAGAAATTCCTGATAGAAAAACCCAATAACACTTTGCCCAACCTAGGAAACGAACCCAAGACCTCATGCACAGCAGTCGCGCTTGCGACCACTAGATCAACGACGCAGCCAAATTTTTTTTTTTTTTTGTAAACGTTAAAAACACCTTCAAAGGTCGAAATAGGTAAAATAAAGTATATTCACGTACTTTATTGCTCTCATAAAGTATATTTACCTGAAATAACGTACAATACTTTATTATAAAGTACGGGTGGCAACCCTTGTTACGGCCCACATTGTTTTCCAGTAAGCTTTACTATCGTATATTATTTCACTATTATTTTGTAAATATTTATTATAATAACTATGACTGTAATTATATTATAAGGTGTATTTATGTTGAGTTTATTTCAAGGAATATTCCTTTGTAATAATTATAGCAGCTACTATACACATACTTTTCTTAGCTACTTATTACTGTTTTAATTTACAAAGTAAAGTTATGATTAACGTCTGCTTAATCATATATTTTTCACGTGCTTTAAACGTTTGTATAATGTTCACATATATGTATAGATGTCCAGTTAGGTAGTACCGATATAGGTACTTTGTTATTACAACACGATGGATGAAAACGTTTGCTTGACAACGTGAATAATGCAATGAATACTGCACTTAAAAAGAAACGTTTTAGTAAAATCCCCTACAATAAAATTTTAAGTTTGACCGTAGTCAGCAAGTTCCTGACTCCCCAGAGACGACATCCGGCCACCGTAGGCGCGGGCTTACGGACGGCGAGTACTGGGTAGCTCGCCGTCCGGTCAAGGACCAGGCCCGGATCGACGGCGCGTTCTGTTCGCGCGCGCTTTATTGTGCTATCAGCACAGGGACGGGGTCCCAAACGCCTGCCGGGGTCGTCTGCGGGACGTCTTAGCAGGATACCGCGGCCTCCGGCAAAGGGCTACAGAAGGAACAGGGTGGTTTTATAGTCAGTAAAAGTCTGACAGACCCTTCTGCCCCACCCAGAGCGGAAGGAGTTATTTGATGATTTTACCACCTAAAACAAAAAGGTATCCTAAACAAAATAAAAATCGCAGTTATGAAATTGTTGGAGTTAATATTGATAGTGTATTAGGTACACAAATAGATTATAGTTTTGGTACTTAAAAAATTAGCATCTATTGACATTCCTGCCCTCAAAATCAACGACTAATTAATAGATTAATCAATATCGGGGATATTAATTAATCTATAGTAAGTTACCAGAATAGTTTCAATTACTAACTACATGATTACTAACAAATTTATACGATCCCGGCTTGATCGGCTTCTATGATAACAGTTTCTCACTAATCTCATTTAGTTCAACATTAGACTGAAACATTTCAACTAGGGTTGTAAGTGAACCTCGCCTCCGCTTCCGTAAGAGCTTAACTTTTGCGTGAAATCGTACTTCCGTCTCCGCATTCGCATCTGTAAAATTATCTGTAAAATATCTTCAAACATATAACGCGCGGGGAGGGCTGAGTGCAAGCGAAATGATCAAGATTTTGCTCCAATCGTTCGCATTTACTTATTGTATATACTCTTCATAATTTCGATTACCAGTATAGTTTGACTTTTTGACTTTTTATTTCTTTCTCCTCGTGACTCGTTGGTGAAGTGGTCGCAAAGAGCGACTGCTGAGCATGAGGTCTTGACTTCGATTCCCAGGTTGGGCATAGTGTTATTATGTTTTTGCATTAGGAATCTCTTAGTAGCAGCCTCAAACTCTGTATTTGTATCCGGTTGATGACAATAAGCTCGCCCCCTATTACATGGGACTTAAACAACTGAAGAAAAAAAAGGTGTACTAATGGGTAGGCATACGTCTGCCTTACCCTTCGGGGATTACAGGCGTGATGTTATGTATGTATGTATTTCTTTAATAATTCATAAATTGATATTTTCACCTCTTGTAAGAAGCCCTCCGTTATACAACCCTAATTTCAAAGTACTGTCAGCAACAGAAGTCATCTCTAAATAAACACTAACCAAACACCAAAACTTGCGAAACTCCACGGAGAAAGTTCGTTTCATTTTTAATATTCCGAAGTGTTAAATGACTTTTATTACTGTCTGTACGTTATTTTAGATCAGTTAAGGCAAGTTGAGCGTACTCTCAACTTCTGTTAAGTCCGCTCAAATTGAAAGGGTAGTACACAAGCTATCAGCAATCTGTGCCGAGTTTCTAGCTTGCTGTACATTTGTACATGATCTCTTATTCAAAGAGCTTGAGTATCTTGTAAACTATTCCTATCTTAGTTTTGTGACAGTTAGATCATACTGATATGTACTTAGATGAGTTAAATTCAACTTAAAAGCTCGCGTGCATTCAAGGCATCTTTTAACACATCGGTGGATTGTAACCACCCCGTTTGTCGGGTCTTGGATTCGGTTCCTAACTCGAGAAAAATGTAATTGGATTTTGTCGTCTACATCTATCTACAGCTACACTCTTATAAAGAGGAAAAATTTGTATTTTTGTTTGTTTGTAATGGATAAACTCAAAAACTCCAGGACCGATTTTAAAAATTCTTTCACCATTAGAAAGCAACATTATCCGCGAGTAACATAGGCTATATTTTAGTTTATTTTTGCGCGGACGAAGTCGCGGGCAAAAGCTATTACAAATATAGATGAGTTAAATTTTTAAACTTATAAACTCGCGCGCATTCAAGGCATATTTTCATTCATTACCGGATGGTTTAACTGCCCCTTTTATGTAGCGCTGGGTTCGACTCCATCGAAAAATGTTATTGAACCATTACAAATGTCTCAGTAACAAGCCAAGCGTTAGAAAGTTTGTGACACTCCGTGCCTCACAGAGCGTGTTACGCCTTATCTCTTCTCGGCCGTGTGCCGTCCGATCGGATCATCAGAGCACACCTGTGTTTTCACACACTCTTTTGCACTACAATATGTCTTCCGTGTTAAGCGGTAAGTCTCCATTGAGGTGAGCCGCCGCCGGTGACCGGTATTAGATCGGATAAATATTATTATTTATTACTAGCACACTCCCTGCTGGTTTTTCTGACTTGTCCCTAATTTTTTGATGATAAAATATAGCCTATAATACTCAATGATAACGTAGCTTCCAATTTGTGAAAGAAGTTTCAAAATCGGTTCAGTAGAGATTATCCTTACAACCTCACAAACTCACAATCTTTACTTATAGTATTAGTATAGATTTATTTTACTATTGATTCGTGTTGAGAATAACAATAGAAAGCATTAGAGATGCTGTCGCGAACAATATCCGCGTCATGTAGTGCGTCACGGTTGATATCTTTAATTATTGGCTCATATTTATCTTGTGCCTTGTTTTTAAACAACTGAGAATATACTTGAATACCTGGCTAATTAATTAAAAACTTAGCTATAACTTAACTTCACTTAAATACTATATGGATTAGTCGTTTACAAAAACCAGGGTGGTAATTTTAGTAACTTTAAGGTATGTTCACAATCACAGTCTTGATCTATCAAAATTACCTCTATTTCATTTTTTTTTTTATAACATTTATTGTCGCTGAGATCGTCGTCTGTAATAACTGATATAACTTTTAAAAAGGTTCCGTGAAACGAAACGCAAAATAGAAGATAAATATAATCCTTAATCTCAAAGCATTCATACAAATCTGCAATAAAGACTTAAAGCAAGCTTGAAAAGACGCTTTGATAACATAAATCTTTTAAGAGTTGGTTTCCTATCTGCTCACGATACACATAAAGCCGTCGTTCTAGAAAGAAATACTTGAAAGTCGTACTAGAGGTTGTATTTCATGCTGCATGAATACGAATTGTATTACGGTTCTCATATTTTAATCTTCGTTCATACGTTTGGATTGAAATATTTAATGTAGGTCCTTGCATGATGAAAGCATATTTCAGAACTGTGGCAAAACAAGTAGAATATTTTTTTAAAAGACAATAAACTTCCATTTTGATATAACGCTAAATTAAAAGCTTTTGACATTATTTTTGAACGCGTCAAAATGAACATAAAACAATGAACAGCATTCAAATGAATTCATAATAATGCTTTACTATCTTGAATAAATGTACTGTCGCGTCGTCTGTCTGAACGATCTAATAGAAAATCTCGTCAAATGGAGACCGTGTACAAAAGGAATACAACACGATGCTCTTTACAAAATGAATAAACTGGGAAACGAACAATGACATACAAGAATTGTAGAAATACTGTCGAGTGTTGTACAATCGACGGTCCGATGGAAATATTGAAGTTCTCTTGAAAGAATAGATATTGTTTTGCCACAGTTATTGAAAAATCAGTAATGTCATGTCATGCAACATTCTACTTAAATACAAAGCATCAAAAACTAAAATTCGTTTTATCAGTATTTTATAGTTCTCGACACGTACAGTTTACGAACATTGTTAAGGAACAGTAAATAGCTAACGAGGTAGTATCACGTTTCATTTACAGCACACGTGTTGAATATTGTGATAGTGTAACAATCCCAAAACTTGAACCCTTACTCGGCGCCAAATTTATTTACACTATTCGATTTTCGAGTTAAAAGTTTGTAGAATCTACGATGTATTTTTATCTGACTTTAAAAAAGGAAGGTTTTGGAATATAGTCATATATCACCGTTTCATAATGGATAACATAACATCACGCCTGTAATCCCCGAAGGGTTAGGCAGAGGAGTTTCCATTAGTACACCCACATTTCGCCAGAATGGATTTGAATGGTTAAAATTAGGTATTAAAAATCCATTTTTATTTTTTTTACTGCCTCGTTTGTCTTGTGGTCGCAAGAGCGACTGCTATGCATGAGGCCTTGGGTTCAATTCCCAGGTCGAGCAAAGTGATATTGGGTTTTTCCTATAGGAATTTCTCAGTAGCAGCCTCGGTGTCTGGATTTGTGCCCGGTTGATGGCAATAGGTTGGCCCCCTATTACATGGGACTAAAAAAAAACATAACTTGCGAAATGTGGGTGTACTAATGGGCACACCTCTGCCTAACCCTTCAGGGATTACAGGTGTGATGTTATGTTATATTATTTAGTTTTTAAAGCGTTTATCTTTTTTGAAAATAGTTTTTATAGAATAGTATAAATTTCCAAGTGCTAACCATCCCACACACACACTGCCAGCTGCTATATATTATTTAAACTACATCAAATGCAATTGTTAAAGTTAGAATTATAACTTCCACCGCTAACAGCTATCAGAACAAATAACTTTGAGTAAATCAACAGCCACAATGGCAAATTGTCAAGTGCATAACTAAGGCTTGTACAACTTCGTCATGATAAAATGGAAGCATTCAAACCTGAAACCAAAACTAATCGTCAAATTCACGCAAACTACCCAGTAATGCCACTATACAAACGGGAGAACGATGTCGGATTCCTATCTAAATCCGAAGTTGGTTTTCGTGTTTGTTCGGTTTAAAGCTGTTGAACTAAATACGGAACGGTGCAATGTCGGCGAGCAATTGCTTGGAGATCGAAACCGGCATAAGGTTGATTCACACATATCAGTGAAACGTCACAGTTTCGGCACCGTCACCGTTTAACAAGTATGATATATGAAAGAATTATTTATTACTGATAAAGGTCGGTGCTGGAATTATGACTTCACTGATTTGTGTGAATCGGCCTATAGTGCAACGTATCAGGTAAAATGTCAGCCGGCTTAGATCCTGCCGGGGTTGCGGGACATCTTAACAGGATACCGTGGCCCCGGAATGTAAAGTGCAACAGAAGGAACAGGGTGGTTTTTTAGTCAGTAAAAGTCTGACAGTCCCTTCCGCCCCACCCAGGGCGGAAGGAGTCATTTGACGATATCTACCAATTTAAATATAAATATGCTTTGATCTAAAAACAATTGCTAGCCATCATGGCACCGTCCCGTATTTAGATCCTGGAATTAATTTGTAGTATATTTTTAATAACGTAAAAGATAGGAAACAGTACTTATTTATAACGTTTTTGTCGAAATAATACACGTCCTTACTAATATATCACGCTATGGTATGTTTCCGAAACGATCCTATCCTAATCCAAGATTGAATACCAGCTTGTTTTTATTTTATTTTTGTGTTCAATTTTTCTGTTATGTTATGTCCGTCATTTTCGCATGAATAAATAGTTTTTCTTTCATTCTTTCTTTATTTTTACAATTTCGTCTTCAAATACTGTGAATCGTTATTATCATTTAATCTACCCTACGAATCTAAATTTATCTGTTTTTAAAACTGCTTATTAAGAGTTCATCTACTTACTTAAGTCTACGCGCTTCATTAAATACGATTAATTCAAAACTAAATGCTCTAAGCCCAAAACAAATTGTACGGCCTCCTAAAATCAACATTTGTCTACGGTAAAATCATATTTCAGAATGAGCGTAAAAAAACTACATTGAAAATGAACAAAAATAACTGCACAACGATTCTAAAAAACTTTTTGGCTAGTTTTATTGTTAAACTAAGTTTATAATCCAGTTGGAATTTGAAATTGTAAAAGTACCAAGCACCATTTTGCGATGGTTTATTTTTATTACGTGTCAAAACGAGAAACTTGTTTGTTTTATTTACTATTATAACAGTGATTGTCCACAACTTTGTGTGCATGGTTTACAGGTACGTGATTTTTCCTAAATCCAGGGAAGTAGCGATACAAAACAGTGTTGTATTCCAATACGAACGCAGTTATTTTAAGCTTGGTCCGTGTTACTTTAATACAATGGTCGGATTTAATAAAAACTGTATCAAATCTGTATAAAATGAACTAGTATTTAATCAGTTAATGCTCTTTTTGTTTACATGTCGACGTTGTTACTTTATATTCATCAAATCAGCTGAACGACGTCCACTGGTGGACATAAACCTTCCCTAAAGATAACCACATCCAGCGGTTTCCTTTACCAGGTCGTCAGTCCATCTCGTGGGAGGCCTTCCCACACTGCGCCTTACGACCCCAACGGCCATACTTTGTATTACTTTCTCGCAATATTGCAGACCAAGAAATTTCATTTGAAATACTGTATTTGATTGTTTTAAATTGAAACTGCACAAGACAAACAGCACCTACGTTTGCTTACGTTTTCAAACAACTGCAGATTGAACTTAATCTTCTTCTTATATTTTATAAATATTTTTGCAAAATACTCTTACCTTACTCGCAAACACGTACCCAAAAAAAAAGCTACTATTAAGAAATTACTTAGAACTTGTTTAATGTCTCTTTTAGCATTCTATGGACATATTAACTAAAATGTGGGGGAAAAGTATGATCAAAATCTTGCTTAGTTACAAATACGCAGAGCAACCGGTAGTGGTCGGACGAAAAAGAATCTCTATTTAATAAGTTAGCAAACTGAATGTGATATTCCTCTCAACGTTTCCACGGAACTTTGAATTTCACAAAAAGGAAATACATGAACACACATAATATGTTTCGTAATGGTAGCGTCTCTCATTAAAAAAACAAGCATGTTGTCATCATACGTTGAACTTATAACATGTACAGTGTAATTTGGACTTTTCCCCGGAATAAAATGTATTTCGCATTAAGCACAAAATAATTCATTATTTTCATATTCATTACTCAAATAGTCATTTATCATTTCATGAATAACATTTCATTTCATGAATAACACTGCGTACAACCATTTCAAAAAACAAATATGAAGGTAGGGGAAGGTGGTTACCCTTCGTACACTTTTTAGATTTTATTTTTTTACTTAATGGTTAATTGTCGAATTTATCTCGTTTATGTACTTAAGTGTAACAAATATATTGTAGTTTGTTACAAAAAAGGCCGAAACCTTTCTGTCAAAAGGTTGAAAAGTTATAGTCATTTTTCTACGACAAGATTTTTGTACGAACGTTCCCCACGTATGGGGTACGTTCGTACAGTAGGTGGGGTACTTTCGTACGCCATGGGGTAGATTCATACAGGGTAATTAAAAAGCCTATTAAAGTCGTTAATTATTTATTATTTGTTATAAAAATATTAATTTATGAAACGAACTAACTTAATAATATTTGACTTGGCTCATAGTCGATAAATCTCTCCTTAGAAAAATAACAAAAAATAAAATGTTGTTAATAATATTTAAGCTTTACGATCAGTCTAAATGAGGTCTCTACAACCATATTGTATGAGATTTTACAGTCAGGGTACAGTCTTTGACAATTTTAACTTAAAGCCCAACACACATAGAGATCGGAAGCGAGACGGGAGCGGATCGTGAGCATGACGAGAGCGGGATGTGAGCGAGTCGGCAGACTGACCAATAGCGGCGGGCCATTTAGTCTACGACATATCGTGGCAAATGAACACGTCCCGCTCTCGTCCCGCTCCCGCTCTCTCTGTGTGTTGGGTTTATAAAGTAGGTAAGCAGGTAGGTATTTTGACTGTTACTTTGGAACTTATTGCACATTATAATTATTTAAATGAACTGTAATATGATATTTTAAATTCAACGCTTTCGCGTATTCGTAGCTACGCGGCTTTTCTATACGACAACCATCCTTGAATTATATTATCAATTGCTAAATTCGTGGACTCTTCACCCATTTCCTGATTACGTGTACCCTCTTTCTTATATTTTCGCACCATGATTCTGCAATAAAATATTAATTATAAGGTTTACCTACATAATAAAAATATTTCATTTTGTTAGTAGAAATACTTCATAAAAGGAAAAATATGTTATTGGGCTGTCTGCACGATAATTTTATTTTAAAAATTGATGTTTTATGTACTGGTGGTTAATAAAATCTAAAGGGGCACATTCGTACGCGTACGAATGTGCCCCCTGTTTGGCTGTCCGAAAGTGCCCCATTGCCTTGCACAAAATTAAAATACAACTTTATACAAATTCTAATTTAGTTTGAGAAATATAACAATTAAAGCTCAAAATAAACAATGTTAACATTATTTAACCATCACCATTTTGTCAAAAGCATAAAAATTCTATTTGCAATTACGAACTAAACATAGGTAAAAAATTTACTCACCGCGCACGAAAACACGTTAAGTCTTGTCAGCTGATACACCGTAGTGCGATTGTCGCGATACTCCACTAGCAACATGGTGGCCGGTATGTCTATGCACACAAGCAAAGGCGTGTTTCTGTGCCGTTTAGTTTTTTTGGTATTCTAACTGTACGAATGCGCCCCGCGTACGAAGGGTAACCACTTTCCCCTACGATTTTGTTTTCTGCAATGTTTTGAGAATATTTTAATCATCCGCGTCATTGTTCCAATGGTCAATGGTCCGTATATTTTTTCGGCATTAAAAGTAGCCTGTGTGCTTCTCATGTGCGCATTCTAGACTATAATCTGTCTCTGAACCATCCAGATTCCTTCAGCCGTTCTAGCGTGATTGATTAACAAACATCAATTCATTTAAACTGTCTCATTTCTAATAATAGTTATTCTATTTGTATTTTCTCGTACGAAAAAAGTGGCCGGACAACACAATAAGTATTTACTTTTTTGATATGGAAAATAAAAACATATTATCATTAATGTTAACAATGTCGTTATTACATTTAACACCTTGACATAAGGTATGTTTTTCATCGCATGTTCCACGACTGTATAACTTTGCAAACCTCTTTCTCATTTTTACATTGACATAGAGAGAAGTTTACACATAACAATGAGAACGTCCGCAGTACAAAGCAGCTTCGAACACAGGAATCAAGTTACATCCCATTCTGTCGAGTTTAATTCCTGTATGCAAACTAGCTCGTGACAATGGCGCGGTCATCCGCAGATTGTTCAGACTAAGTCATCGAATTAGTCCGCACTAACTTTGGACTAATTTAAACCACTCTTTGTTAGTCTAACTTCGCCATATCGCTGAATAAGAGCTTATCTCGTGAAACGCTTGTCGCTTGTCTGTTTATTTCGTGGATTTTATGGTTTAAGTTAATCTTTGTTTTTACGGTCTATCTGCTGTACTAGCTTTTTTCACTACTTCGTCCACTTGAACGGGCCCCAATTTTTTATAATAAAATATAACCGATGAATCGTCGTCGTAATCTGTAGAGAATTAACTTTCAAAATTGAACTTTTCACCTTTATAATATTAGTATAGATAACTGTATCTTATTTTATCGAAATGGGTAAAAAAATATCTTCAGTCACATGAGATGACTGACTTTCTAAGGGTATAATTTGTAGAGACAAACTACACTAACTTGACGCGCCCATCCACAATATTCAAAACGTATGAAAGTGTTTGTAAGAAGTATTGAAAAGATTCACAACGTATGTGTGCGTACTGAGATGGCTCCCGAAACAAAAACAAAACAGCGATTTGTTGCTAGACTAGCGGCGTCATTAAAATCACTCATTATTACTAGTATGGCGGTGCACTGACATACTCTATGAAAATAACAGGTGCGTTGTCTTGCGCGGTCGGCTATTTATGGTTAGTTGACAAATAAATCTGCCTGCTACTGAAGACGATTACTCACAACTACATACGAACTCTTTCATACGGATGTGACTACACACACAGTTATATGGAGGGGCGCGTCATGCGGCATTTCACCTAACCTGCATACCCTCGTTCTAAACAACAGACGAACTAGCTAGTATGAACTAGTGTCCGAAATTCGAGTTTGGCGAAATACATCCTTTCTTTTCATTCTATCTAATACTTGGCCTCTTGCCAAGTCCCAGTTTACTCGTGAAATGGAGGTCGCATTTCATCGTGTGACAAATTGTTTTTTTTTATATTTTAGTGCCCAATTCTGATTTTAGACAAATTGAGTGGCGCTTTGGCTTTACCGTTAGAAATCTACAAGTGGTTACTTCTTTGATATAAAAGTTATGTAGCTGTATTGTTATATAAATTCATTAAGTAAGAAAATTAATAGAAAAGTTTAGTAACGGCTACTTCCTAAATAATAACGTTACCACAGCAATTTCCTCCAAACAATCGATTTTCTTATAAAACTAACTTTAAAAATAAAACATCGTCCAACGCCACAGTATTAAAAAATGATGCCATTAAAAATTAAAAACTTCAGAGCGGAGCTGTTCTTGTTACCTTTTTAAATGCACTTAGTACCTTCTTGCTTGTTTTATTCTTCCAACGCGGCAGCTCCAGAGCTCGGTCCCTTTTATCACTTATTTGATATGCAAGCGAGTTGCGGTATCGGGTGATTTTTCAAGATCAGTTACTTAGATAGCAATATACCTATATATTTAGGCGCTTTGCACACAGAGCAACTATTGCAGCAACTGGCAACTAGCTGGCAACTAGCTGTTTACATACATTTCAATTGAACTGCGCACACAGAGCAACTCGAGTTTCGAGTTGCGCAATCGTCAACAGTTTTCAGTTGCTGCAATCGATGACTGAGTTAGTTGCTAGTTGCCGCAACTAGCAACTTTTAGATATTGTATCACTTTTTAAAGTTGTCGGTTTCCTCAACCGTCAATCTCAACGCTTCGGGCCATTTCACACCCGCCCTCCCTCTCCGTGTACCCGGCAATGCCAGTGTCGCTACGGCAACGGCATACGGCAATTCGGCTATTAAAGTTGCTCACAAATTGGCAAAAAGTTGCGGCAACCGCAACGTTATAGTAACTATAAACTTTTACAGGAAACTTAAAGAGTTGCCAGTTCCCTCAACGTAAGTTGCTCCGTGTGCAAAGCGCCTTAGATAGCAATATTACGTAACTATAGGTTTTAAAAAAAAAAGATAGCAGGTTTTTCAGAAAAATCGGGTGCGTTGTTCTTGTAACCGGCGTGCTTGTATGAATGTGGAAGAGCCGAAAGAAGAATGGATGAATCGTAGCAGGTGGCTTTCTGTGGTTTCTAGTTTATGTCCATATGTATGTAAGATAGCGGTCGGACGCTCATTACTATTAGGAATTATTTTTCTTACTTTCCTGCTTATTTGGTCATCACGGAAAGTGTTGGTGATGTAAGCCTTATCAGTATCCTCTTTAAGTCTAATTTACACTGCCACGAAACAGAAACATTTTATCAACAATATACTTAGGATTCGATTCTCCGGAAACTGTGCGAATTTACTTAAAAACAATGTGTATAAAGTTCAAAATGCCGTGGCAGTATGTAGATATTAAGCCAAGCTGCATTTCTTCTTTTAAAACTGGAACACGTAACAATATACCATTAACATTAACCTGAAGTTAGAAATTATATTAGTTTAGATTATTTATTTACAATGGTGCCGATTCCCTTGTTCACAAACTAGACTAAATTTAGAGAATTGACATCTCTTACTAACATACAGCAAAAGGAAAGGACGGTGACATTCCGTGTCATTAAAGAACTAAGTTAGAGATGTCAAATTAGTTTTGCCTTGAACTTCTCCGTATTTTTAATCCACACGTTTTAAGATGTCAACTATAACTGTATGGATGTGTCAGATGGACTAAATTTGACAGCTCCTATTTACATTAGTCTCTTTCTTATTTTATTGGACAGAAAAAGATGGAAATAGTCTAATTTTAGTTTAGTTTGCTACCAAGAGAATCGGCACCAATGTCTAATTTTTAATAGGTTTTAGTTTATTGATTAAAATTTTTGTTTATGTTTTTTAGTATTAGTTTGTAGTAGATAAGTCTAGATTTAATTATTTTTTTGGAAACACTCTATTGTTTTGGGTTCCACCTGTAAAATAGTGTGTGTTACTTAAATAAATAAATAAACATCTTCGTTTTATTTTAAAAAATATTGACTTCAACACTAACTGTATCGACTCTAACGCATACAATATCTTGATGTCAGATCCCGACTGAGGTATTAAATTCATTGTTCACCGTTAACTAAAGTGGCGTCACATATCTTAATAACTGTCCAGTGCATCACGCCTTTTGTGTATCACGCTACTACCGCCCGCCCCCCCTCTTGTTTCCCTATCTCGCCCTATCCTGCGCCCCTGTACCCCGCAGACGAGGACTCAATTAAACGATTCAGCTATAGCTGGGTAACATGATAGAATGTCCTGACATGTACAATATTATCTAAGCCCCGTTTGTCCAGGAATATCGATATTGTCCATCCTACAATTATGTAGGTACGTTAGGTAACTAATGTATAGTTCTGTTATCCTAATCGATTTCGGTAACGGCGACGCTTCGATATGATTTCCTGCGTGTGCCCTAATATTGCCCTCAGACTGAATTTGGACGCAATAGAGTTGACTAGCAGATTTACATATAGATATTGGTTTATGAGGGTTATGGTCTCCGTTTACGTATTTGATGTATATTTGTCGACTGATGCAAATAGCCGTTGACTACGCATAATAACAAGAGCAGCCTATTATTGTCCCATACCAGCCTATTACTGGTCCACTCAAACCATGTCAGAGGCCCTTGAAGCGGTTTAGAAACTTTGACACTAGGGTGTGTAGGGTTGCAAGACCTTACTGCCCACACAATAAAGAAGATCCAGGGCCTCGTCTCATACAGAGAAGACACGAGCATTGATCACCTTGCTTGCTGGCCGATTGGCGATTTTAGACTTAACTATAAGTCCAAGTTTCTCCCGATGTTTTCTTTTGTTTACATCAGTGGCGTTTAAGACAATCTTAGAATAGACGTAAAGAAGTAAAGACCCTTTAAATATGTTTGGGTGCAAAAAACAAGTTCTATATTAGCTGATTTGGTTAAATTATACTGAAACCGAAAACCTTTTATCAATTAATAACTAAAATAACGCATTCATTATCACACACATTTTTATACTCATCATACAATCATAAATAGATACCTACATCTTCTTATTATTTAAACTTCATGTAATAAAGTCTACTTTATAATATGAAGTTTAAATAAAATAACCGTAACAACATAAACGTACTTAATGCAACAATGCATTAACTTTACCAGTCAACCTTCAGGTTGAAGAGACAACTACTTATTTAGTTACCTTTGTGTCTTTTGCTGTACTTAAACCGTCGCATTTGTAACTGAACCTCATGTAAATAGAATTATTTGTCGAGAGACTCGATCCTGCGACACAATGCATCTTAGTGCGGGATCCAATGACATCTTACTAATGTAACAATTTTATTTTATGAAACATAACGTCATAACATCACGCCTGTAATCTTCAAAGGATTAGGCAGGGGTGTACCCATTAGTACATCAACTGACATTTCACAACTGACATTTCGTCAGTCATATTTAAGTCCCATTTAATAGGGGGCGAGCTTTTGGTCATTAACAGGGCACGTATCTTGACTCCGAGGCTGCTATTGAGAAATTCCTGATTGAAAAACCCTAACATTCTAAAACCCATACACTTTGCCCATCCTGGGAATTGCACCCAAGACCTTATGCTCAGCAATTTCGCTTTGCAACCACTATTATTACAGTCTTTCATTTACAAGAATGTGCAATAATACTCATCATACCAGTAATACTGAAAATCTCTTGACATTGTTACTCACCGGATATCTCTGGACAACTATGTCTCTGTTAGTACAGTCAGCAAAATAGTTAAGGAGCCAAGCAGTATTGCGACTCATCTATGTAATAAAAATGAGTCGTTAAATGTGTTGCTAAGCGCAAACCTCCAGAACGGCTAAACCGATTTGTCTGTTTCTTTTATTGCAGTATGCCTAATTTTCCGGACAAGGTTTATATGCAAGATTTTTTTAAATCCACCGCGTCGGTCGGAAATTCGCGCCCGTGCGAAGCCGGGGAGGTTCGCTAGTTAAAAATAATGTACTAATATAAAATAACTAGCTGTCGGCCGCGGTTACACCCGCGTCTTTGGTTACTGCTCCGCTCCCGTAGGTCGTAGCATGATGATATATAGCCTATAGCCTTCCTCGATAACTACTCTATCTAACTCTGTAAGAATCATTCAAATCGGACCAGTAGTTCCAGAGATTAGCGCGTTCATACAAACAAACAAACAAACACTGCAGCTTTATAATATTAGTATAGATGTAATGTTTGTTTAGTATTTTACTTTATATTGTCACTCTAAGTTTGTCTGAGAAAGTTGATATTATGTACGCAATAATAATGGACTGTCTACATAGTGCTCATTTCTTGGCTGCTATCTAAATGTTTTGTTGACGGTACCCCCGAAGGTATTCCTGCAAATTAACTTTGTTTCAATGATAAATAGTTCCCACGCATTTGGAGAATGCTGAGGGAAGATGGAAGTATCTACTTATTTTGCGCATCTCTGCTGATAAAGTATGTCGAATATCTTGCGAATTTCATAGTTGTGTTTACTACAGTTAAGATGCAATCTAGGTATGCCAGCTTCTGTCACTAGTTTTATTAGCCAATGGTAGCGTCTTTCCGCAGTACAACTCAAAAGTATTAAGATTAATTTATGTTGTTTCATTTATAATGAATTAAAATGTACCGAGATTAACAATAATAATAAATGCCTGTTATTTTCCAAATACAGTGCAAAGGCCTTTACTCATACAGAGAAGGCACGTGTATTGATCACCAATTACTGGAATGGCGATTTCAGACGTATAATAACTATAATTTCAGATTTCCTCTTTATGTTTTCCTTTACCGATGTCTCTGATGTCCGAGATAAACGATAACTTAGAAAGTAGTTATAGATTGAAAAAAATACATTGGGATTTGCCCAGATTTGTAACCACAACCTGATGTATGAGAGGCGGGCTCCTAAACCACTAGGCCATCACGGCATCATATATCCAAATTAAATTATGTTTTTAATTTATAACGAATTTACTTACATGTACAAAGAAAGTATAAAAATATCTTCTTGTAACGCGAAAGTTAAAAAAGGTAGTAGATTGTTCTTAGTACCTCCTTAAGTAACATGCAAAAATGTTTTTATAAAATACCTATCAGTAAACTTAATCCGAACAAAACACAAATATGAAAAAGGGGCCAAGTTCAGTAGAAAAATATTTAGCGCAGTCGGTGTCATCGATGAAAGACTTGAGCTAACGGGTGCCGAGTTTCTTTAATCATAACTGTTGGAATTTAAAACTTTATTAAAAAAAAAACATTGCATTACTTTCTTTGATATCGGATTTCACCTTAGCAATTAAAAAAATGTTGGATTCTTGGTTTTTAAGTGGGGTTTATTCGATTTACAAAATTTCAATTCGAAAGTAGTTCGAAATGGTTCGTGTAATAAACAAACACACTTCGATGTTTGCTTGTTTTCATTCCGAACTTGGCTTGATGGACAGCCAGCTAACATTGCGAATTGTTTGAACAGCATTAACCACAACTACCTTTGTGTCACAAATGATGAACGTCTGTATACAACCGTATCAATCGAGCTAATGGCACGGAACAATACTGTTAATTTCGCTCTATGTCAAATACACTGTACTACAAGTCTACAATGATCCGCCCGCGACTTTGCCCGCGTCAAAGTTCATAAATATATTATTTCACAGGAACCGTACATATTTCCGGGATAAAAAGTAGGTAATGTGCTAGACTATTATCTATCTTTGTGCCAAATATCATGCTGATCTGTTCAGCCGTTCTGGCGTGATTACAAACATACATGCATCCAAGTATTTTGTACTTTAAGTACACTTTATTCTACTTATGTACACTTTTTGTGTTTATTTTTTTTTCAAATTTATTTTACTGTTTAGCCCTCGTACATTAATTTGCACCTACCATGTTATCTCTTCACCACCTTTAGCTGATTATTAGAGAATGTTTAAGGCATTAAGTCCGCATTTGTACTTTTGTTGCATAAAGTTTAAATAAATGAATCCAAACTTTCATATTTATGTCTAATGGTAGTGAGATTGGTATTAAACTACAAGGTTTATTGGATAATTATCCTTATCGTTTAGTACATAATATGGATGGCCCGACTGCCCCATCGGTGTAGTGGTCTTCTGAGAGTGAAGTCATGTAAAGGCAGTACTGTTTGGGTGGACAAAGTACCTATTTATTGTTTTTTTTTTTTGTAGTAGCCCGGTGTTAGGTTGTTGGTGGTATGACACCCTCGTGTCTCGGAAAATACGTAAAGCCTTTCTCTGCTTGATCTCTTCCGTGACTGATTGCCGTCATTGAGGTTGACCGCCCTAGTCATAATTCGGTCAGGACAATATACATATCATTATTGAAGCATAATCTAATTCACTAATTTATAGAGTGCGCTGAATAATAAGTACTAATTAAAAGACCACAAAATCATTTAATAACTTCAAAATAAACCATTAATTTAGTGCAGGTAAGTACCTATGTTTAATAGACCACAAGCCTACGCAATTCAAAATGTAGCAAACAATTATTTAATCTGTACAACATTCCTTTATAACTATTAACGAATATTGAACATCACATGAACAACAACAGAACATTAATGAACTTATAATAATATATGTAAGGTATAATTTAGTAGTTTTCTGTGTGACTTACATAATAGTACACCTATTATTATTTACGATCTTCTGGAAGCAATTTGTAGATACTTTTATAAAGTTCTTTTGAAAACTGTTTCCCGGTAAAAGTCATAGACGTTTGACTTCAAAAACTTTAATATCACGTAACAGCTCCTTTAGCGATATCTTGCAGCTAAGATACTTGTGACACAATAAGATAAGCGCAGACTTCAGGCTTCTTGAAATTAATGCTTTGAAAAACCATGAAAGCGATGAAACTGTTCTGTATATATCTAAGCCAAGAGTATAAGACTTGCTTTAGTCATGACATTCAAATATTATTGATTATATTCCATAAAAAAGGCTAATTGCGCTTAACCTCGCGACGAAACGCAACATCGTCGGGTCGCGTCAAATGCGCGCACTGTCTTGGTGTTCACAACTTGTTTCCATAAGACGTGGAAATCAAGTTTTCTATAAAACATTTCTCCTTTTCGATGTCTCTAAAAAGACACTGAAACCTTACAAGAAACTAGTTACGACTAGATTGAATTTTGTTTTACTGAGCAGGTTCATCATCATCTGCCTAGCCTTTTCCCGACTATGTTGGGGTCGGCTTCCAGTCTAACCGGATGCAGCTGAATACCAGTATTTTACATGGAGCGACTGCCTATCTGACCTCCACAACCCAGTAACTGGGTAATGATACCCCTAGGTAAGACTGGTTGTCAGACTTTCGGGCTTCTGACGACCCGTAACGACTGTCAAAGATCCACGTATGACAGCCGGGACCAACAGCTTAACGTGCTTTCCGAGGCACGGAGGAGTCTCGGTGTGTAAAGATGGTCACCCATCCACGGACCAACCCCGGCAAGCGCAGCTTAACCTGACGGATCGACCCGTGCGGCTGTTATTACTTAGCCACGAGCTCCTCCTGAGCAGGTAAACGTTAAAACTTGTATATTATTAAGATGAGATACAATTTTAACCTGAAAGGAAGCACTAACGATTTGTAGAAAATTGTATTCGTTACTTCGAGAATCGAAGAATAACTTGAAGAAATGTCTTTAACCAGAACTTCGATTCATCAGCAAGAATAGAAATGTTCGTTAAAATTCGATTTAGAACGTTTCGTGCGAGATGTATCGATACATCGATGCAACTAACGCTTGACATATTGAGGCCGTATCGAATTCATGGTATGCAATTAAGAATCTAGTTATTGCTCAATTAAACTGTAATATCGGTAGGTCAGACATATTGGTTCAGACAATCAATTTCCCTGCTTGAGCACACGTGTAAGTGAATAGCATTTGCATGAAACATTTATGAATTAATTACATTCAATTGAACTGACTGCCTCGTTGGTCTAGTGGTCGCAAGCGCGACTTCTGTGCATGAGGTCTTGGGTTCGATTCCCAGGTCGGGCAAAGTGTTATTGGGTTTTCCATCACGAATTACTCAGTAGCAGCCTCGGAGTCTGGATTTGTGCCCGGTTGATGGCAATAGGCTCGCCCCCTATTACATGGGACTAAAACATAACTGGCGAAATGTGGGTGTACTAATGGGTACACCTCTGCCTAACCCTTCGGGGATTACAGGCGTGATGTTAGGTTATGTTATGTTATGTAACATTCAATTGTCATTTAGGGATTTTGTGTTTGTGTCGGGTGTATCTTATTTTTTCATTAGTCCACTAATAAAAGTTAAAATTCTAGCTATCTGGCTATTTTCACGTGGTTTTTCTTCTGAAAAGGAAATATATTTTACGCTTTTAATGTTTTTTTTTCTATAAAAAATTTCAGGGCTTAACAGAGATAACCAAGAGGCTTCAATGCTGTTGGATACACTTTTAACCTACTTACTAGCGAGCTATTTTTAGCTCGAGCTCGGCGCGCTTGAGTTAGAAACACCATTTAATAGCTTGCAAGCCAATTTACGTAAGTCATGTAACGCCGTCTCAACGTTTAAAAAGTTACTTAGTCAGCGAACTTTGAATGGATACCTTGCATAAGTGTCACGTGCTTCGAAGGTTCTAAATTGTAAAGAAAATTCAACATTTTGTAGCTGCATTATTGTAGCTTCTGCCCGTTACGTGCGTCCGCGTGATTCTTTTTACTTGTGTTAAGTTCTGTCTTTGTTTACTGCTCCATTGCCGTGTTCCATTACGTGATGTTATACAGACCAACCTTGAAATCATGAAAAAGAAATCAGCTGTTCCCTACAAAAATGTTACATAACACAATCGCAATGTATGAAACAGCTGTTTTTTATGATTTCAAGTTTGGTCCCGTAGTAAAAGTTGTTCATAATGATGACAATGCTCCCTTTTCAGGTTTCGGGTAAATTTTTGATTACCCTGTATAGCTTATACAATTCCTCATTAATCTGGTTATCATATACAAAATCAAAAACCAAAATGAATTCTTCAGCTTTATCATAATTATTATATTATAGATGACTGACATTTTACCTAAAATTGCGTAATCGTGATTTGCAAATTTGCCTGATTGAGATATGTATATAGATAATTAGATCCCATCAAAAACATTAAATGTAAAATGAGAGCGAAGTTTAATATTTTAATATAATATATGCCTTGTTTGTTAACTTCAACGACAAAAGAAGTGAGATCCAAATGAGTACCAAGTTCAATAATCAATAACTTAGGATAATATATTAAAGCCTAATGTCTGACTTGACTAGTTCTCATAATATAGGTACGAATTATTATTAAGTACCTACTAAAACAGTAATGGAAGAGCCTTATGTTTGGAAGAATTTGTATACGATACTTTCCTTCACCGACGTCGGTGATATCGGCCGAATACACTTAGAGAGAGATAATACTTACCTGTACCTGAATTATCACGTTTGAATTATCTTTAGTTAATTCAGCTTGGTCTACCGCATAAGCTCACAACGTTATTGTAATGACAGGGTTGCGGAGGCCTATTGTTCCGATAACGTCAATCACGTTGTACCTATGTATTCGAGGCAGGATGCTGCATCTGCACCCGAAGGCATGTCAATGTCTGCCTCGGGCTGGACATTGTACGCTCCCTCGTTTATTTAATGTAACATTTGGTACATAGACGTAAGCACTTATGTTCTAGATCAGGGATGGCAGGAAACGGCACGCGTATTGATTTCAGTACGATATCGTACCATTGTTACGTAACCTTTTTAATAATTCAGTTGATTACAGAATTTAATTATGTTTCGTATTATATTGAAACGCAAGACCTTTGAAGATAGGCACAAGGGTGGCTTTGTGCCTATCTTTATAGTATAAAGTAAAAGTATTGTACATACGATTTATACTTAAAATAAAAAATGAATATCTAATAATAAAGATTAGATTTAAAAAAATAACAGTGGCCTAAGTTTTTACAACTAAACTGTTGCTATCCTTTTTAGACACTAGATTTTTCACTTTACCTTAACTTTAGAAAAATACTGTCCCCATCACATTACATACCAAGGAATAAGTATCAATTAAAATAAAGATAAATATCAGACAGGTGTAGGTGCACGTCTTGGTTATGAATATTAAATGGAAACCTGTTTACTAGTACAGAATTGTAAAAACTCAGGAAAATGGAATATGATTTTCCAAAGCTAGCTGACACGAGTACACCATTACGCGGTTGTTCGAAAAGCATTTTTAAAGAGCGTTGTAATACCGCATTTGTTCAGTAGAATAGGAACTTATTTCTCAGGAAAAAATAGACTTAATAATAAGAAGATTTTAAAATGAGCACTAAAAACCGTATTGCAGCATAGTATATTTTTTAAATTTCGTAAGTTTTCCTACAATAGCGATACTTATTCTGAAATAAATACCTCTTGAAGTGAGCTAGTGAGTCGTCATCCTACTGATGCAGATGACAGCTCATCTCAAGCTTACTTCAACTAAATCACTAAGCGTGATTTTTTACAGAATACACCGACAGAATTCCTTTCGTAAACATAAATCAATCAACCTTTCTAGCCTTTTCCCAACTTTATTGGTGTCGGCTTCCAGTCTAACCGGATGCAGCTGAATACCAACATTTTACATGAAGTGACTGCCTATCTAACCTCCAGTAACTGGAAAATACGATACCCATGGTAAGTCTGGTTGTCAGACTTTCGGGCTTCTGACGACACGTAACGACGGAAAACACGTTACGGAAAGCACGTAAAGCCGTTGTTCCCGGCTTAATAGCCGGGTCCGGGGTAGGAAGCACAGAGAAGGCTTGGCGTGTAAAGATGGTCACCCATCCACGGAACAACCCCGGCAAGCGTAGCTTAACCTGATGGATCGACCAGTGCGGTTGTTATTAATTAGCCACGAGCTTCTCACACTTTCGTAATCTTAAATATTATCTGTAAATGCACAGGTATTCACTTGATTCACTGAACACTAAAACTTCATAAATAAAAGATCTTAAATCTTATTGCATAAAGCCAAAAGGTACTTAGTACGAGTAGCTGTTATACAGTAAAGGAAAACATTCACTTTAGATTATGCAAAACTTACGTACATACCTATATTGTATACTGGTTTTCCATCGTTTTCATTTATTCTTGGGTATTATTCGAGTCCTCGTTATGGTACCTACACGAGCGTATAAATCTCTTTGCTTTGGATAATATACCACAAAGCCTTCCCCGTCCCTAATTTATTAATGTTTTCATTTTAACGTATCATTATAATAGAATAAAGAAATTATTACGTCACCAGGCAGTTATTTGTGTCTTGTGCTACAGCGATCTTAGTCTAAAACGTAGATGGAAGTTTATGGTCCAATGATTTTCAGCCTTATAACTGTAGTATGTTACTAAAGCTTTGTGTTCGCTGTTAGGGTTTTTGTCTAGTATAAACACGAGCATAGCTTAGAGCTTTTGTTTGCGTGGTAGAATATTAAACAGTGCAATAGACGGGCCACAGTGCGCTCGATTGAGATTGTGTATTGTTACTCGTGAGAGCCCAATTTAATGTTCTGTCTCTTTCTTTTATTTGAAAAAAAAAGGTTACAATGCTCTAGGAGTTTCTCCTGTATCATGGGTGCGTTTACAGCCATATAAATTCACAAACACAAACAGCCGGAACCTCTACCGTCTGTTAGCCCATACACATATTTGTTCTGCGCGGGAATCCAACTCCCGACACGCATCGCAGCACCCAATCGCTTAGCCACTGCGCCAACCGTGTCTACAACGTTACAAGTGTGCCACACGATGAACCTGTTGTTCTAGTTTACATACCTTCCATAATATTACCTACGGGAAGATATTAAACGCGTCCTCAGCTCTGACGAATTGCCATAGGAGCCTTATTGGCATCGTGCCAAAATCAATCACATAATGTAATTACACCATACAGATATGACAGGACGAGACCGAGTCACTGAATAATAAGCTATCAAAGAGGCAATTTTCGTATTTTTAAAAACAATCGCACTCTAATCACAAATTCAATCTGCAAAAAAAAATACCAATATTTTTGATAATTTTTTGACATTGCTTGTAGATTGCGACTAAACTTTGAATGTTTTTAAATACGGGAATTGGCCTTCTGATATTTGAATTGATTGAAAATGACGGCACTGCCATTACGAGGCGTGTATTTTTACGTCCGCCACATTATTGCAGCCGGACAAGCGGACACACCTTTCCTAAAAAATGTAAGCTTTAGTGTTTCTACTTTGTGTCTTAAAATATATAGTAGATTCCAAAACGACACTAACGTTTTACGAAGACGAAGCAGTAATAGGCAAGCTCAGTTTTCATTTAATAATTGAAAATGCACTAAAATCTAAAAGAAATAGAATTGAAATTTGCATAAAACTGCTAGCGCATTAGTGCTCTGTTTGCGTTTGCTAATAGGGCCTGTTTCACCACCCCAGAATAGACATTATTAACCAGACATTTTTATAAATGGAACAGAAATTATAGATATAAGTAGTAAGTCTGGGTTCGCTTCTTCGCCGTGAGCAAACGTGCAGCTCGATGCTCGTGTCTTCTCCGTATGAGAAGAGGCCATGCAGTCGGAACTTATTCGAAGGTGGTGGTAAGGTCCCTATCATCATTACCTAGGCTACCGCTAACCTGTTAGGGCAGAGTGTTCGGCTGGGCTGTAGCATGGTGGCGCCACGCTCGCCTCTGTGGGACTGCATGGTGGGGGGCCTTCGTGCCGCTGCACACCTTTCTTGACCATGTAGCAGCGCGGCATTGCGGCCAACGCTGAAACAAACAAAAAGAACTATCAGTTATGAAATTAAACTGTAGACGCGTTGACATAAGTCTTAAAATTGTTTATGAACATTAAAATCTGAAAACGAAGACATAGTTAACAAGGATTATTATAAAAACTGGCAAAACTTGGAAAAAACTCGCCTTAAATATGTGCTTAGTTTTACCTAAATGAGCCAATCCACAATATTAAAATAATTGCGTCAAACTAATTTAATATGCCAAATGCTACATTTCTACCCAGCAATAACAGTTCAACGTATATCCCAAACGTATGCTTAAAATAGATAAGAAAAACTAAAAGTCTGACCCTATTAAAACCCTCAACCCATTTTATTTTAGAAATGTTCTAATTAAACCCTTTCATTTGACGCACAAAATGGCACAGTTAAAAAAAATACTTAAGCTTCATGTGTCTAGAGCGTTTGCGTGACGTCACAATGCCTTTAACTAGCGAAATATCAAAGTAAAAAAAAAACGTTTTTTTTTAATTAGACAATTGAAAAGCCCTTTGAAATTATAATATTTACTAAGAAATAAGAAGTTTGTATGGTGTGTCAAGATTCATCTTTCATGGCGCGTATTGTACATAATAAAAAAAAGAAGAGCTATCTTCGTAGTGCTTTATATTAGTCACACACACACCCTACATAAATCGCACACACACATGCTCCTAATATCATAAAGACTCATATGAATGCGCGACTGCCGGTTAAAAATCATGTAGGCGCGGTAAGCTAACCACGTTTTCGTGTTGCGATAAGTTTACATAATATTTTTACGAGGAATATGTCTAAAGAAATTGAGGCCGTAAAATGTTTTGCAGCCATTTTCACACTACCGGTGGAACGCGACGGATCAAATAGAAAATGTGGTCACGGAATCGTATAGAAGACTTATTCAAATATATTTGAGTACGATATGCTTCAATTTGTGTTGAAATGTCGGCAAAGAGACCACAAAGTACGTACAAATTGTTTATTGAAGTGTAAGCGGTATCACAGCTCTTTCATGTCATGGAGTTTCCTTTATTAGACATATCATACTAGGTACGAAACGATAAACGCGAAATTTCGTGAGGGTGAATGGTTCGGTGGATGGATGTTTGTAATTATTTCATACTTAAACGCCTGAACGGACTAAGCTGTGGTAGACTTAGATATCGATCTAGCATAACAGATAGGATGTTTTCTCTGTAACTAAGTAAATAAAAAAGAAAAATAGTCTTCAGTACTCAGTTACCGCCTTATAAAAAATAACTTAATTATTTTTAAAAAGTGTGGTACGATCTGTCACGGTTACAAAAGACAGTTTTATCAAAAGTAAAAATCCGGCCAAGTGCGAGTTGGACTCGCACAGAGAGGGTTCCATACCACCGCACAATATTTAATACAACTTACTAAAATCCACGGTTCATGTATGGGGAGTGAGGATCCTCTTTCATTTTTAACTTTTATTTATATCTTTCATTTTTATTTTTAAAAGCTTTTATTTAACTTCACCTGTATGTATGTAACTATGTATGTATGTCCTGGAATTTTTATTACCTCTAGCAAAAGCAAAAGATTTAGTTTCAACGCAACAAAATATTTATACATATTCTGTAAAAATTTTAACTCTCTAGCTACTATGGTTTATAATATGAAATACAGCCTGCTGACAGACAAACGGACATAAATAAATATAAAATACGAATACGAACGGACGGACGGATGGACGTAGGAGGCTTAGTAATGGGCCCTGTTAGCATCGGGTACGGAACAGTAAAATATAATTAATAACAATAATTAAAACGTAATAAGACAGAACTTTGCATGAATACAGTAACAAAATGTTCACTACCTCAAACATTTTACCGTACAAACAAGCTGTCACGTAAAATTTAAGTCCTCTTCGAAATGTCAACAAATCGGTGTGAAGCGTTTCGACCCGACACAAGCCGGGCAAGTGTTAGCCGCGTCATCAATGCGCTCAGGCTAATTGGTTCACTTTATAACTATTAGGTTACATCCCGTCACCTGTAAGCCCCCTTCGTCCTGCGGTTATGGGCGCACTTTGTATAGCTGTTGTATTCAGGTACAATGTGGGATGCGAAAGCTCGTGCTTCCCTTTTACTCCAAACATTGTTACTCGTCGTTACAGTTTGAATTCGGTGAGTTAGGAGAAAATCTACTTACTAATAAAACGTATGACTAGAATGGTTTTACCGTTAATTCTCTTCTACGTAACCGACTAATGATGTCGGTGTGCACAACGAAATGAATGGAACAAAGGATTATGAATAGAATAGCAGCTAGTGCACCACAAAATATGAACGTTGTATAACAATATTTGTATTGTCCAGTACCTAGAAACGCCAAAAACTACGAGTAACTCCCGCTATTCAAGCTTCGCGTAGTTATTTTATGCATTGAAAAGCTTCCTCTACTAAAACGTATACTTAACAAGCCTACAAAAGCAAGTCAATTTACCCCAAGCTTTTGTTCCTGAATTTAAATTCCAACCAAACACAAGCACAACTTTTTCGTTCCCCGCACGTTTAGTTTCTGCATATTAATCCCGAGCTTTACGAAAATACGTTCACACTAATTAAGAGGATTGAAGCACGTTTCAATGTATACTTCAGCTGAGTATAGATGATGCGAAAAGGAATTTAATAATGTATTTTTTACTTGCTCAATGACCCCTAAACTAATGAATATGAACAGTGCGCCGAGGCCGGCTTAGCAAGAGATAGTGAAATGACTTAGACGATCAGCAAATTCCGGAAAAGTACTATTTTCTATTATAAAGAACTAAACGAGGCTTTACTCAGCTGTGGGACACGACACACAAGACAAAAATCACTAAGTCATAATTTCTGAGCCATCAACAACACAGAACATTGCTTGTAAAATTGGCGATAGCCTGAAAAAATAAAGGGAATAAATGTGAGCTTATCGTTGGACTAATTGATACAACGTTTTGTTCATTTACCACCCGCCAGACCGACCAGTCATCCGACAAATTGTTTGAGAGGTCATGTTAATTTTATCACTAATAAGGCACCAATTTCGATGCAAAACTGCAGGTTTTGCATAAAGACAGTTTTGATGCGTTAACTTCGTCTGTCGAATTGGTTTATACATTTTCATCTTTGCAAAGAGAGCTTATGAGAACAATTTAGGAATAATCGTTGTACTTAAGTATCTGTCAAAAAAATTACCTACATTTATCAACATTGATTGTCGCTTAGATGACTCTGTGATTTGAACGTTTTGAATTATTAGAATTTACCTTCAGAGCCGAAACCTTTTCAAACTGAATGATTTCCTGCAAGTTTCAGAATAATAATATGTAATGTCTCACGTAGAAACGAAAAGAGCTCGCAGAGCACTTCAAGCGGATTTCCTGTGACAAAACACGTCGGCAAAATGGCATATAATGCACCTTTTATACGAGCCGTGTTGTGGACTGTGGGTAGGTGACACGTGCGCCAGTCTCATACTATTAAATATCACAGTGCGGTGGGAACTTCACAGAAATTAACTATTATTGGAAATAAGTATTCCTGCTACCTCTAGAAAAAATTTCCTAAGAAAATGATGCCGTAAAAGTCGCTGGAAAATGGCCGACATCAAAATGTGTCTTTAAGACCACGTTGTCAAATCTTCTTTTTGCGGCCGTCGCATATCTATAGATTTTTTGGTAAAACAATCAAGCTTTATACAGCTTCATTTGTTTTTAAACCTCAATAATAAGTAGTAGTACTTTTTATTGACAAGAAATTGATTCCACTGTCTACAGATGTTACGACTGAACTAATCAATTGAAATACATTTTATTACAACTGCCTCGTTGGTCTAGTAGTCGCAAGCGCGACTGCTCTGCATGAGGTCTTGGGTTCGATTCCCAGGTCGGGCAAAATGGTATTGGGTTTTTCCATCAGGAATTTCTCAGTAACAGCCTTGGAGTCTGGATTGTGCCCGGTTGATGGCAATAGGCTCGCCCCCTATTACATGGGACTAAAAACATAACTGGCGAAATGTGGGTGTACCAATAGGTACACCTCTGCCTAACCCTTCGGGGATTACAGGCGTGATGTTATGTTATGTTACATTTTATTACTTGTCATAACGCGATTTCCCATAGATTTTTAACTTGTGACGTCACTTATGTGCCAAATCAGTTGACTATTTAATAAGTTCAAAGCAACTAAAAATCTAATTTAATAGTTAATTGAAAATAAAGTGCTTTTTTGGAGAAGCTGTTTCTTGTGATTATTGAAATATCACACATAGAAAATTTTTCCTAATATAGGTACGCGAAACTGATCATTACGCCAGGTACGTACAAACTAACTCAAACTTCAAACACGAAATATTCGACTCAAAGGCACAAAATAATTAGATCAGTAGGAACGTAAGTTGTTGTTCGTTGCTCATTATTGGAACGCACGTGCAGACTAAGTGGTTCCGTATCATGCAACACGACCGTGTTCGTTGCTTTTCCCGAAACTTACGTCATCTGAACATGGCTGGAATTTGGAGAATACGTAGAGGAATATTAAGGCGATTGTCACACGGTACACCGCACGACTTCGCGATGCCGTGTGTTAATCGCTTTAGTGAAGAAGATATGCGTATTGCTAGATCTAATGGTGGGCCATTTTTCTAAAATCAGGTACCTACAAAAGATTTACATAACATCACGCCTGAAATCTCCGAAGAGTTAGGCAGAGGTGCATCCATTAGCGCACTCACATTTCGCCAGTTATGCTTAAGTCCCATGTAATAGGGGTCGACCCTATAGCCATCAACGGGCACAAATCTAGACTCCAAAGCTGCCTGACAAATTCCTTGAAAAACCCAATAACTCTTTGTCTGACCTGGGAATCGAACCCAAGACCTCATGCTTAGCTGTTGCACTTTGCGATCACTAGACCAGGCAGTCAAGGTACAAAAGATAACTAACAAATGGCCCAGGATTGAAACTCTCAAGTACCTCGCAAACCTTAGTTACATTCTCCTCTATTCTCAAAATTTCAGCCGTTCTAAAATGACGTAAGTCTGGCAATCGTCGGATCTTGGACTATAACGTAGAACGTTATTTTACGTTTCAGTTCCTATTTCAAATGTAGTCGATTTTATCAAACAAACACCTCGTGAGTATTTATTTGGCGTGAACCCAATCCGTCGGCTAGTGAGAAGGCTTGGTATTCGAACACGGATAGTCAATACAACGCGACGCGAGCCGTGAATGTGAATGCGAAATGCGGCTCCTACTTCACAGAATTCAATGAAGAATATTATCGGTTTTTGGTTCATTGGTTCGCGAGCATAACGTTATAAGGTATAGCAGGAGTAAAAAGACATTGACGAAGGCGAAAGTTACATATTCTTCCCATTGTTGTGATATTTTTTTTGTTCTCGACCATACCTAGGAATCTTTTGATGGTAAAAGTTGTAACGTTTTCCTAAGTATTTTTACGAAAAGATGTTTTAAAAGTCGTAACTAGACTTAAAAAACCCTCATGATCTCTATATACACACATATATATATATATATATATATACATGTATATAATATATATATATATACATGTATATGTATAATATATATATATTGGGCACTATCAAAAACAGTAATTTCGCACACCTAAAGAAAAGTCTTTTTTCAAGAAAGTCAAGCAGCTAACTTGCTACTACTTTAATAATATTTAAAAAAAAAAAATCGCTTTAAATAAGTTTCTATATTATAAGACACCACAAGCTTAAAAAGCGAACACAAAATTACAATGAATGGCAATGTAGCAGAAAGATAATAATTGCTGTCTGTAAACCAAATAGCTTGTTCGAGCGTTCATTAATAATATTAATATTCAAATGTTCTGAAGGCATGCCAAACAAAGGCAACGTAAATTGACAATATTTTTATATTGGAAATACCCGTTTCGCTCGTAATATTAAATTAGTTAGAAGCCAATTAAAGGCTAATTAATTTATCGTATAAAAGTAAATAAAAATGCAAAACGATCGGATTATTACCAACTATCTGCCTGAAACTTGTCCGCGTTAAAGTTGGAATATTATCCCACGGAAACCGTACACTTTCCGGGATAAAAAGAAGCCGTGCCATTCCAGACTATAAAATATCTTAGTACCAAATTACATCCAGACCCTTTGTGATCTGGCGTGATTGAGTAACAAACATCCATCCATCCAAACTATAATAATGTTTAGCAATATAATAGTAGAAAAGATCAAAAATCGACTTAAATCGATATCTTTTCCTATAATACGCTATGATAATTTAAGTCAACAGCTAAGCGAGACGCTCAAAAAAATAGCATAACTAAGAAAAATAACTTTAAGACCATAGAAAATACGCAACAAATCTTTATTTTTGTTCCCATACAACACAATATAAGCTCAAACGTCTCATTTGTAAACCACTGTCCACTTGAAATTTCAAACTTAGTTGCATGGTAAGCACGGCGCGGCGCCAGTTTGTTAAGTAAATAAAAGTATCTTAGAATCATTATGACAAAGTTCGCAACGTTAGGGGAAGGGGAGCAACAAGTCCGTCTAGACCTCCCCTTTGACCTGGGACAGGTTGCACGCGATTATTTGCAGACGAACTCTTGAACAGTCTTAGATGGTTACACCACTAATTACATTCCTTTCATTTATGAATAGATGTGCCTTGTTGAAGATGAAAGTTGTAAATGTTCTTCACGTTATTTACTCGTACTTACTCAACTTAGAAGGAATTGCAGACAGTATTAGTAACTCACTTTATGAAAATGTGTATTTAGATTTTACGTTGCGTTACGATTCTCACAACTGAATAGTATTTTTACTTGAATTGTAATATTTTTAATGTATGGAGTATGTAAGGATCGTAGCAGGTGGCGTTCTGTAGTTTCTGCCTACCCCCATGGGAAAAAGGCGTGAGTTTATGTATGTATGATTTAACATACCTATTTGAAACAATTACACTCCATTGGTAAAGAATGTTATCGATTTTATATGTACGGTTTTGTTTACTTACGTGAGTGGTACACAATGTTTGATCACTGTGCGCTTGTATGTACCATACAGGTAGCCAGTTCCTGAAATAAAACTGCATTCAGCTTTGACGGGTTTATACGTAAAAGCGTGTGTGGCGTTCATTACAGTTTTCCGACGAAAGCTTCAATTCGTCAGATAGATACCACTTTAACTTACTGCTACTAAATTGAACTGCCTCGTTGGTCTAGCGGTCGCAAAGCGCGACTGCTAAGCATGAGGTCTAGGGTTCGATTCCCAGGTCGAGCAAAGTGTTATTGGGTTTTTCCATCAGGAATTTCTCAGTAGCAGCCTCGGAGTCTGGATTAGTGCCCGGTTGATGGCAATAGGCTCGCCCCCTATTACGTGGAACTTAAACATAACTGGCGGAATGTAGGTGTACTAATGGGTACACCTCTGCCTAACACTTCGGGGATTACAGGCGTGATGTTATGTTATGTATGTTAGATACCACTTTATCGAGTGGGGGTTTCCGGAAATTCTATGATGTTTATAGAATTTCCGGAATCCCCCACACAAACAGTGTGCTGCATCTAGATTCCTCGAACCTAAATCGTTTTCAGTCCGAATATCGAGGTCTGAGTTTGCACAAAGAGAAGAATTCATTTCAACAAGCCGAGGCTGCACATAAAGCGACCGTAAACGTTTGAATGTTAAATTACTATTAAAATTGTAACAAACATAGTACGGGAGAGTGTTAATAATTATGAGCAGAGAGCTTTTCGCTAATAAATTATGCAAAAGGATTCTACGTTTTCCATTTACGCTACATTAGCTCGTAAAAGGTCCATATCTGTAGATTTGTTGCGATAGTATGAAACCTTTTTGATCAACGTTTTCTTTTTAAAAACAGCAATTCAATACCCTTTGTTTTACGTTAGTAAAACACTATTGACACAACGGGTAAACCCAAATAAAAATGTTATTCTATCCCTCTTTCATTGAAATCAGAAACGAAATTACTAACTGTACGTGCCTCGTTCAAATTAGAGGGCGACTCTAACAAATTGTTTGATTACTGTCTGTACGGACATGGAACATCAAAGGACTTAGTAAATTAAATCTATTTTGAAATTGGAAATACCTCAAAAATACCCGTGTTGCATAAAATATTTATTTGATTTGAAGGGTTTATTAATATATCTGTCTATGGAATAAACGAATAGTGCCTGTCACATAATATTAATTACTCAATGCCCACGTAATGAGACACAATTCGATGATTGAATGATTTTTTTTTGGTGTGATAAATCATTGTTTATGGTGCCATTCTGTTTAACACATTACAAAATACATGTTCCCAATGGAAAATTATCATTTTTTTTACGTTAGCGCGCATCGGCTGAAATACGAACGTTTTAAGGACTTATAAACTAAAAATATACTTGAAACTTGTTAAAAGCGTGCCTTACTTTAAAGACCTAATACCTTTATAGTATTAAGGTCTTCGGTCATAACACGACGGCTCCGACATAGCAAAAAAAATATTTGCCATTCAAATTAGGGCTTTAAACCGAGTGCGTTAAGGTTTTACTTCTATTACAAATACGAAACCTTAAAACACATTTATCTCTATTCTCGCATGACGTCAGAGCGAATAAGAATAATTAATTGTAATTGTTTGTAGTTTTCAATTAACTCCTTCCTTTCAAAATAATGATAATTGAGTGATAATTATTTAATTCAATTCATAAAAGTACGCAATTTTTCATCAATGATCCTTTATGACTTTATCACGTAAAACTATCGTCTGTAAACCGACTTCGCAGACAATTTTTTAAAGATAATTTAAAAATGGAAACGGCTGGCGAACGACTGATCGTGATAATCCCTCCCGGAGCGTGGCCGTGTCGTCCGTGTCGGCGTTATTATAACGAGGGATGACTAGTTACGTTTCACGCTTGCTTTTGGGAATTAGTATAAATACGACTGAGCGTGTAGCCGAGCCATTACGCTATAATTAGTACAATCGACCGCACAGACTGGAATAGTGTTCATATTAGAAGATTAATGGCTCGACCTAACAAGTTAATGAGGTAACACGACTTGCCTGCATCGTGTAACAGACAGTCACACTGCAAGATGATTCCACGATTACACATAGAGAATTCGACAATTTGGTCATGTTAAATATTCGACCTTAGGTGTTTATTGGTGCCGATTCCCTTGTTCACAAACTAGACTAAATTTGGAGAATAATTGACATCTCTTACAAACATACAGCGAAAGGAAAGGATGGTGACATTAAAGAACTAAGTTAGCGATGTCAAAATAGTTTTGCCTTGAATTTCTCCGTATTTTGAATCCATACGTTTTAAGATGTCAACTATAACTGCATGGATGTGTCAGATTGACTAAATTTGACAGCTCTTATTCACATTAGTCTCTTTCTTGTTTTATTGGACAGAAAAAGATGGAAATAGTCTAATTTTAGTTTAGTTTGTGACCAAGGGAATCGGCGCCATTATTAAGATTAAATATAAAACAGGACTAAATTGTCGCTTGATACATTTTTCCTTTTACCTCTCGATATTATAACTGACCAGCTTCTGCCCGTGACTTCACCCGCGTGGTTTTTTCACGCACCTAATAATATTCTTCATGAATCTGGCTATAATATAAGTTTTTTTTATCTGACTGATGGTAGTTCCAGAAATTAGCTCGTTTAATAAACAAACCTCAAAACCTATTCAGCTTTATTATATTAATATAGAAAGCACAAATATTGTTGTCCCTATCATTGCGATACATTTTTGGAATCTTTTGGTTACGGAGATATCGAAGTTGTAACTTTAAACTTAATTTATTGTTTATTGATATTAGATAGTCATCATCGATAGTATGCGAAACCGAATCCATAATCTATAATATAAAAATGAGTCGCTGAATGTGTTGCTAAGCGCAAAACTTGAGAACGGTTGGACCGATTTCGCTAATTCTTTTTTTTAAATATTCCTTGAAGTACGAGGATGGTTCTTAAGGAGAGAAAAATTCTAAAAAAAAAAAAAAAAATCATCACAAGAAAATGGCTACCACCCAACGAAGTGGGCACGGGTCAGCTAGTTTCATATAAATACATATTTTATTAAAATTTAAAAAGTAGATACAACCTACTCATACTTTTTTGAAAACAAGTTTTAAATGTTACAACTAAACTTTAGAAGCCCCAACAACTCCTGTGTACAAGCACCTGTAAGCACATTTTTATGCGTGATGCCGTAAACAGTGATATTTCACACCAATAAAAAAGACTTTCCTCAGAAATATTTAATGCTTGATGTTACTTTGTTGTAAGGGCAGCAGCCTACGGCCGTCCACTGTTGCACGTAGGCCTCCCCCAAAGAGCGCCAACCATCCCGGTGTAGACATGGCCGGCCCATTTCCACTTCAGTGCACTAATTTTGCGAGCAATGTGAGTATGTGTAATTCTAGGCTTTGATTGGTAATTTTGCACCTCGTATAAAGGTAATTAATTGATTTGATTTTAAAACTGTGTGTTTATACAAATACCTTAACAACATCTCAACAATAGTAAGAAGTTAGTTAAACTTGTAGTTTTCAAAAATCTGCTTAAACATTTTCGACACATTACATATTATCACCGATATACAAAAGAAAAATTAAAAACTCATGTTTGCCTTAAAAATTTAAAGGTTGACAACTACCTCTAAATAAAATCGTCTGATTGAAAAAATCTGGAAGGCGAAGCTTTATTTATAAAACATGTGAAATCTGCACTTACTCTAATGTAGGAATTTCAAGATTAATAAATGTTTAAGTGCTGAAGCAATCATTGATTCGGGGGAGAAAGAGATGGAGCTATGCAGAATATCTTGCCTCCCTTTTTCGCAACGGAATAGGCTTTGCCATTTCGTACTCCGACCTCTACTTCATAACAGTATAAACATAGTTACGGATTCGGTTAAATTTACCTACTTAAAAATAACTGAAAATTATTCGAGATATCCGCTGTAAAAAACGCTTAACTGAGCTGAAAGTTCTTTGAATTTTTGCGGTAATTTTGTTGTT
This sequence comes from Hoplodrina ambigua, assembly GCA_949774945.1. Taxonomy (NCBI): domain Eukaryota; kingdom Metazoa; phylum Arthropoda; class Insecta; order Lepidoptera; family Noctuidae; genus Hoplodrina; species Hoplodrina ambigua. The sequence goes on from OX458963.1 coordinate 7,971,531, forward strand.
GTTTATTTGGGAATCTTTACGAAGTATTGACGCTCTTTCCGGCTTTTAGTTACGTTCTACTTATAAATATAAATACCAATCCTGTAAATACCATTATTTTTGGGTTCTAAAAATCATTAAATGAGTCCTTCCGCCCTGGGTGGGGCGGAAGGGACTGTCAGACTTTTGCTGACTAAAAACCCACTCTGTTCCTTCTGTTGCCCTTTGCGTTGCGGGGCCACGGTATACTGTTAAGACCGCTCGCAACCCCGGCAAGCGTTTGGCCCTATTGGGGCCCCCTCTCTGTGCTGACTATGTGCTATGCTTTAAATACCCTCACGACACTCATAATTACATCCAATGGCACCATAAACTGTGATTTTTCACACCAAACAAAAAAGTGTTAAATACTTCGTTTGATACTTTGAGTAGTTGACGGGTATGTGATAACTTTTTGCAACCCTTATATCTAAACATTACAAAGTTTCAGATCACGACCCGTTTTTGCAACACGTAAGAGTATTAAGTTATCGCTTCGAACGAACCAATTTACGGATAAACGAAATTATCCCTGACCCGGACGTCGACATACCCAGAATTCTATAGCAGCTAGTCGTAATACTCTTTCGACTAATAATAAGTACCTATATCCATATATATATGGATATATATATATATGGGTTTTACCACCTCGTTGCGGGCGGTGCACTATTTTTATACATATTTTTTTAACTATATTATTGGTTTTTTTTTTTAAAGAAAATATGTGTAAAAGTATGGAAAATAAAGAAAATGAAGGAAAAGTACCTATATTAAAATAGAGAAGTGTATAATACACTAATCAGCGAGCTTTAGTTGACTCGCCTCTTTGGTTTGCCTTTCATGCATGAGGCTGCGGTTTCGATATCGGGCAAGTACCAATGTGACTTTTACAATTTATATGTACCTACTTTCTCAGTTTATCTTGGACATAAATCATAAATTTAGTTATTAATTTGTTATCGGTGCAGGCAAACAATGTAAGGCATCCTAGACTTATAATAAGTAGATATGTGTAAATCTAAAATGTGTAATCGTCAATCTGCCCTGACCAGGCGTGGTGATTAATGCTCGTGCCTTCTCTGTATGAGAACAGTCCTTTGTCTTGCAGTGGGACAATAATAGGCTGGTATTATTGTTATTATTTTTCTTTGACATGTTTACAAAATTAAATGTACATAGTATTGTGGTCACATGTTGGTATATGAACAACTTCCAAATGTTAAAAAAAGCAGACTAATAAGTAGAATTCTTTCAATATTAGATGTTCTCGCATGTGTAACTTACACGACTTTCTAGTTTTGTCATATTAACGACACTGTGGTTGCAAGATTCAAGAGTCTAACAGACCCCACCGCCTGCCCCCCAGAGGACACCCACGAGAGTTTTCTACCACGGAATAAAAACAAGGTAGATAGACTTAATAGATAAACGGTCAGACGTAGCCGTATATTCCGGGGAGTACTTACACGACAAGTGCATTACAATATTGCGGCGCAGACAGCATTACTTATTTATGTAGGAAGTAGCCAGTGTGGGAAGCCGGCGTCATTGCACCCGGATTTTATAATAAAATTGCTCTGACGGATTTAATGGTTTTATTTATTCTAAACTTGGTAGAAATGTAACTAGCCTTTATTTAGCCGATTGAAATTGCTGCCGTTAGCTTTATTTGTAAATAGAATGTTTCAAATTATTTCGAATGCAGCAAATATAATTAGAAAACAGTTTGAATTTGGAAAACAGTTTGAATTACGAAGTTAAATTGAATTGCGGTGAAATCGAAATTAAATAAAGAGCTGTTTATTCACCCTAATGCTTATTTAGAGCTGGTGGTTAAATAATCAAATAACTTTTAATTAAATACACAAAATAATAATTTGACAAATTAAGCTGTCAAGCCATCATACTTTTTCCTTCGTTGAGTTACAAGAGTTAGTTTTAGTTGAATATGTTTAGATTAAAAAAAAAACATAACTTTCGAATTTTAATAAGCTTTAGATTAATGCCTAAAAGTACTACATAGCTACATACGTATGTTCTATGGTCACTAGAGAGTGTGACCAAAGTACCGAATCTAACTTTGATATGGCTTGCAGGGCACTAAGAAACGAGTTAACGTACTTATACTTGTGTTAAAAATACTTTTGATTCTAGTGCTAAAAGCTGAGCGGTCGATCAAACAATGGTCTCCTTATAAAAAACCTATTCGTTTATTTTTTCATAGTTCGAAATCCAAAAATGATTTTATCAGAGAGTTTAGAATAAAAACCTTTCAACCAGGTTGCCTTAGCAAGCAATTTTCACAGCACCTACTACCTTTGAAAGCAAGTAAACAAAAGTACGTAAAAAATTCAAAAAGTATACCCGATGGGACGTTTAAGAATTATTCTCATTCCTCGTCAAAGAAAGTATGTTAAACGGTACAGCAAAAGACTGAAGTTTAACTCAAAATGCTTTGCATAGACGGCGGAGTCACAGCGTCAGGTACAAAGGGCGATATTAAATGCATGCTAGACTCGAGTAACTACACTGTTACAAGAATTTCCAGGATATCCGAGCGAAGTTATTCGATCGCACGGTCCAGTCAGCTACGTCTAGAAATAGTACGCTACGTAATTATTCAAACAGGCGTGAATCGAGAACACTTTGTCAATGATTTAGATAACTGCCTGCACTGGTTGAAGGTTTGTCTGTCTATCACAAAGGGGTTTCCTTTGTGATATGGTTGTTATTTGCAATAAAACCACGATCTGTTTCACGATCACAATATATAAAGATGAGCGCTTTAGATTTTTAACACTGTTTATGTACCTATGTTGTAGACAGTTAAATTACATTTAAACATTTAAAATGAATTAACAATGTGCGAGATAAGCGTGCTGCTCAGAGACACGAACGGAAGAGTGAGACAATAATTCAGTAGGAACACAGATAATAAATAATACTGTAGTAAGAAAGTTAGTTACTAAACATGATAGACAGACAAAAAGTGAAGTGAGTGAGTGCAACAGGTTCCGTTTTTTTTTTTTGTAACCCTTTAAGGGATACAACGTACTCATTACAAATTCATCAACTATATTAAGTTATGTACAAAGATATAAATAAAACAGCGCAACTAGAAGTTTTGAATCTAATTACTAATAGTAAATAATTAATTATTTGACTGCCTCGTTGGTCTAGTGATCACAGAGCGCGACTGCTGAGCATGAGTTCTTGGGTTCGATTCTCAGGTCCGGCAAAGTATTATTGGGTTTTTCCATCATGAATTTCTCAGTAGCAGCCTATGAGTCTGGATTTGTGCCCGGTCTTGCCAATAGGCTCGAATGATCGATGCCAATAACTAGCTAAATGTGGGTGTAGGTACTAATGGGCACACCTCTGCCTAACCCTTCGGGGAGTACAGGCGTGATGTTATGTCTTATGTATCTAATTAAAATCTCTAAATTAACAAAACAATCAATGAATTAACGGAACGAAGAAATAAGAAAGCAGAGCCCTAGTGAATTAAAAAATTGTTACGCCACTGTCGTTTGTTTTTCTTAGCATAGTAATTTAAATTGGGACCAACATTGTAAGGGTTTCAGAAAAAACTCTCTCGTGCTTTGCAATGGAAATTGCAATTGAACTTTTTCTTTCATAAAAGTTGAGCACTCAATATCGGGAAGCCCCTCGAGTTCATAAGTGTTACAACATGAAACCTTTCCCCGACCCTTGCAAATAATGATGATGGGAAATAGGATACTAGAATGTATCGTACTCATTGAATGCACCTGCAAGCACAAATCTTTTATGTGTTTACATTTCGGACTACCATAAATAGAAACTTATTATCACACCAAAAGTAAAAATTTGTTTCCCAGCATTTTTTTTTTTTGCCTAATATTATTTAGTGCTAGCTCCCGCAAATTCGTACGCATCAAAGTTAATTTCTCCATACAAACTTTGGACCTATTATAATCTATAGTAATCTATTAAAAAGAGAAGACATACCTGCCTAGGTATGCTCCCACAACCCACATAATGGTGCCGATTCCCTTGTTCACAAACTAGACTAAATTTAGAGAATTGACATCTCTTACTAACATACAGCGAAAGGAAAGGACGGTGACATTCAAGAACTAAGTTAGCGATGTCAAATTAGTTTTGCCTTGTACTTTTCCGTATTTTAATCCATACATTTTAAGATGTCAACTATAATTGTATGGATGTGTCAGATTGACTAAATTTGACAGCTCTTATTTACATTAGTCTCTTTCTTGTTTTATTGGACAAAAAAAGATGGAAATAGTCTAATTTTAGTTTAGTTTGTGACCAAGAGAATCGGCACCATTATCTTCTATTTATGATTTACTAACACAAATGCAAATTTCCAATATTCACCCCCTAAGGGGATGAAACAGGTCCAAAGTTTGTCCTATGTTTGCCCCGCAAAAAATAAACATATTTTACATATTCTACTGTCGTAATAAGTATTGTTTTAATAAATATTTTGTCCTTGTACGTCTTATTTTTTCCTATAAGAAATAAATTATAACGTAAAAAATATAAATTAATTGAAAGAGTGGAGTGTACAGGCCATTCCAGTATTTGTCAGCTGTGGTTGAAGGAAAGCGGATATTACTACAGCATTGGCATGCCGTTGGCTAGGAATAACCTTGTTTGTGCGGCTGACGTGGGATATACTCACTTCACTTCTATGTGTGGTATGTGTATATTCTTCTATGGCGATCTTGACTTTGATTCTCCTCCTGCGTGAATTTCCAGTATACCATAAGAAAATCCTATGACATTTGTCAACAGTATAGCTTTCCACCACTGAAAGATGTTTTGCAATCGAATCAGTACAACAGACTAACCGACGAACATTTTTACCTCTTTATAAAAGTATTGGATGTAGATTTCAACTACTCTGAAGCTTACAGCTGCACGAATGACTAACGCGTTTTATTACTTCAAATATTATTTATTTATTTATTTTCATTTCAATTTATCTGGTAATTTAATTTGATGTTTTGATATTTATTATAATTTTAAAATTATTTTATTTATAGTAGAATTATGTATTTAATTTAAATATACCTATTGACTTATTTTCTATCGAATGGCTTTCCAACTACGATCCGCATCAATTTGAAATTCAAATTCAATTGCACAAACATTTCAAGTACATACCGTACTACATTATTTTTATTTTTGCACGTTTTTTTTTCACCTACGTTAATTTACGACTTTGGTTACTACCCCGCTTGCATGGGCAGTAGAGTGATGTTGTAATCCTTTACTATTCTTTATAAATCTGGCTATCATATACAAAAAGATTTATTCCAAGCTGGTAGTTCAAAAGGTTACCGCGTTTAAACCAACACACAAAAAAACCTCTTCAGTTTTATTATATTAAATATAATGTAGACTTTAGATTGCAGGGTCGTAACAGATAGATTATGCACATATCGTGTGTCTAATATTAATTATAAAAGTATTATGTCGAAATTCTTGCAATATCTATTTGAACATTAATAGGTATGAAATTTGAGCATCACGCCCACAATGTTTTACACCAAGCAAATGTGGCAAGGCAATATTAATTAATTTGAAACACTAGGAAGTTCCTAGAGATTAAATTTAATTAATATTGGCTCCAATGTTCTCAACACTCAAGATAGCAGCACAATCGATTTATTATTGTAGGTGCTACGCGGTGTCTACGCCGATGTCTACGCCGTAGCTTCGTAGACGTATAATTTCCTGCAGGTATTATTAGGTGTAGCACAATAATTACTAGGAGTATTTAAATGGTAATCGTCCTGAAAGTGTCCGTGGAGTTTGTAGCACGTTCTTCTCCATAGACCGACCTACGTTTTGGTACAAGCAACTAGCTTCAACTTTCTGACTAACTAACTCTTTGTCAATTCAAAAAATGACTGTAATTGTTTCTTTTTTTTTTTGTACATGCTTTGTCTTTGATGTTTGCAGCGACTATACGATTTTTGCGACCAACTCAACGAATGCGTCACACAATAAGTACCGATGCTCTCTGCCTCGACACAAAGAACTTCCACTTCGTATTCAGCTGAATCGTTGACAGTAACGAACAGTTTTTACAACAAAACAAACTGAAACATCGAACGTACAACAAAACGTTATTAATCATGTTACCTCAAATATATGCTGTCATGCGCACGTCCGTTTTGAACGTACATTTTCATTTTAATTATATTAAAGCGGGCTTCGTTCGGGAAACAAACAGAAGGGTCAAGTTTCGCTGGTCAAAGCTTACGGGCTGCGTGCATCGTAGCTCAATAAACCCTGTCAGGGGTGCTCATCGTATAATCCAGTTGGGATCGCCTTTGCGCCCTGAACTTTTCGGTGCATTTTGTTTTTACGCTCTCGTTGTGAACGCCGGGGCAGGAAAATGAATTTTCGACTTTGAATGATACGGGAGGCGACCAAATTATTGAAAAATACAAAAGGTATTCGTAGTATGTTTGAGAGATAATTTTCTGGCGTGTGTCAGTTGAATGAAGGGAGCTTAATTGATTTTTGTGTTTTTGTTCTTTATTCATACTTTAGCATCGAGTAAATTCTTTCGTGTTATGACAGTGTAAATTATGTAGAATTTTTGAACTGAATTATTTTTGAATTATAATTTTTATATTTGATAAAAAAAAAGAAAAAAGCGTTATTAATTTTCTATTAGTTAAAAAACATATTGATTTCATAAGTTAGGGTCGGTATACACAAAAGCAGGTCGGCACATTCGGCCCGGCATCCGGAACACGACTTTTGATAACTTATTTTCGATGCTGTATGTACCAATTCTTTGTTCGTATCGTTTGAATATTATAAGAATAAGGAAAGTCGGATAGAGGCAAAGAGAGAAGTACCCGACATGAGTCCTGCTACGGGAATATCGAACATAACTGTGTTGCTGGTGGATATATTTGCCATTGAAAAATAGTCAGAAAATCCATTAAAATGACGCACATAATTAAATAAAAAATTTTATAAAAAGAGAAATATGCACCACTACCGCGTTAAACGTCTTACGCTCAGCATAATGCTTTGGCCTGTACACAAAGGCACGAAACCACGGCACTGGCTTCCAGCGTAGCCGGCGGCGTGTTGCTGACTCGGACTATAAAACATCATTCACATTTTACTAATGACTGCCTCGTTGGTCTTGGGTTCGATTCCCAGGTCGGGCAAAGTGTTATTAGGTTTTTCCATCAGGAATTTCTCAGTAGAGCCTCGGAGTCTGGATTTGTGCCCGGTTGATGGCAATATGTTCGCCCCCTATTACATGGGACTAAAAAAATAACTGGCGAAATGTGGGTGTACTAATGAGTACATCTCTGCCTAACTCTTCGGGGATTACAGGCGTGATGTTATGTTATGTCATTCACATTTTATAACAAACACAATGCACAACACACATTACATACACAAAATGTTTACAAAAAAAAACTACATTGTTTATCAACGGTACTTGTGCCTATGACATCTGACGACGGCCGACCCGAACGGAGCGGCTAGTAGTCATTTCGGTTTGACGTGCCTTTGGCAAAACTCTCTTTTAAAAAAATTGGATTTTGCGGCATGTAACAGGCAACTTAATGATGTTGTTGCTTGTGGTTCGGAGTTGACGTCTGAACACGAAACGACGTTAGGAATAACGCTATTGTTTGTGATGGCAGGTAATGCTGAGGGAATTTTCCCCATAAAAATACGATGTTCTTCAAACATTTTTTATCACACAACAAAGGAAAAGAAAATGCAGTCCACAAGCAAATTACTTGTACAATGCTTTCAATGGATTAACGTAGGAAAAGGTTTTCCATGAAAATTGTGCGACGAATTTTCAACGAATTGATGCTGACAATTTAAAAAAGCGTTGCAGAGGTTAACATTAAAATCTTTATACCTAATAATAATTATTATTTTAATATATAAATAGGTACCTACATTGTTTGTAATTTCTTTTTTATAATTGTGTATAAATGTATGTTTTAATAAAGAATGTTGAGATTATTATTATATCTGTAACTTATGCCTCGTTGGTCTAGTGGTCGTAAGCGCGACTGCTGTGCATAAGGTCTTGGGGTCGATTCCCAGGTCGGGCAAAGTGTTATTGGGCTTTTCCATCAGGAATTTCTCAGTAGCAGCCTCGGAGTCTGGATTTGTGCCCAGTTGATGGCAATAGGCTCGCCCCCTATTACATGGGACTAAAAACATAACTGGCGAAATGTGGGTGTACTAATGGGTACACCTCTGCCTAACCCTTAGGGGATTACAGGCGTGATGTTATGTTATGCTGTTACTTATGAAAAGTTTATGACTTTTCCGCAAAGTTCCTTACATTGTGTAATGTCATTGTAACCCAGTAAGAATGGCAAAGCTAAGCGTTAAATCCGACCACAAACTCCCTTCTGACAAACAATACAACGCTTGTAAGGAATTGTTCTGGTTATATGAAGTGGGCGTTTTGCATGGTTCTGTCGTTTTAATCTACGAATGAATGAGAATCAAGTTTTTATTGCAAACATAGATTACACTCCTCATTTATTAAAACTAAATCACATGGAAACTAAGGAATTAAGTAACTGTATTTATGTTATTGTTAACATAAGTGGTAAATATAAGTTGTTTCTGCCCCCACAGATTTTCTTTAACGATTGTAGTCGGCAGAAGTCCAGCCTAACTCTCTAACTTTGGACGACTCGTTTGGCAAAGTGGCGCTGCGTGTCACGGTTTTTATTCCCGCACACAACAAATATTTGTATGGCCTACAGGTAGATGTTCCCTCCCAATCTCATTGATTTTTGTTTATGAATGTTTGAAATCGCACCTAGAGATTTAAAAAAATCCAAGCGTTGGGCAACGCTTTTTAAAATAAAAAAGCCTTTTCCCGGTATACCCACAAAGCTACCGAATTCCATAGCCAGTCAGGCTAGCACACATAAAGATGCGTGACACTGCCCCACCGGCCCTCTGACATGAACTATTTTCAGGCCTTTGTGACATACGGCTAGTTGCATCACACATACCGCGTCTATTGACAAAGCTCAAAGCGCTTGTGAAACTGAGCCCAGGACCAGCGTTGTTTGCGAATTAATTAGGACTAATATTTGTCCTACCAGGGACGTGGGAATATTGAAATTTCCTGAGAGAGCCAACACTCAGACGGCGTACCAATAAACTTGTGGACGTTGTAATTAATAAACATGGAGTGAAGTTTGCTCAACGTTATTTGCTTTGCATTTCACACCCGTGCGATTTAATTTAAACGAGCCGGAAAGCATGACATTCGCAATATGTTTGCTTCATAATAACATGTTTGTTTAATGTCACATTTCACTTTAGGCAGGAGGCTAGCATACCTGCTCGGTTTAAATGATTACAATTTCATTTATAGTGTGTAAAATTTAAAGTTAACTTGGACATTACTGACATCGGTGAACGAAAACATCGGGAGTAAACGTAGACTTATAATTAAATAAGTCTACACTGTATCAATGGTCGTGCCTTTTTTGTATGAGAAGAGGCCTTTGCCCTGCTGTGGGACAATAATAGGCTAGTATTATTGTTATTTAGTATATTATATATATTATATTATTATTTATTATATTGAGGAGCTCGTGGCTAAGTAATAACAGCCGCACGGGTCGATCCGTCAGGTTAAGCAACGCTTGCCGGGGTTGGTTCATGGATGGGTGACCATCTTTACACACCGAGACTCCTCCGTGCCTCGGAAAGCACGTTAAGCCGTTGGTCCCGGCTGTCATACGTGGATCTTTGACAGTCGTTACGGGTCGTCAGAAGCCCGAAAGTCTGACAACCAGTCTTACCTAGGGGTATCATATTACCCAGTTACTGGGTTGTGGAGGTCAGATAGGCAGTCGCTCCATGTAAAATACTGGTATTCAGCTGCATCCGGTTAGACTGGAAGCCGACCCCATCATAGTTGGGAAAAGGCTAGGCAGATGATGATGATTGTTATTTATTATATTATGTACAATTTATGGGACAAGTGGCCATCAGGCTGCTGTTTAACACGAAGTTAAATCAACCACTACTACTTACTATTTAATAGTATATAATTTAAGTAATTATTCAAATAATAAAATGCATTATACATATACACGTTTACTTTTAGGTCGTTCTGGGACCGAAAACCATAAACTCAATCATTACAAACGAAACGGTAGGGACCATTTCTTTTCAAAAATAACAATATAAAAAAATCTGCTGCTCAGTACATTTATGTTCGTCTAACTCGTCAAAGTGTACTGAACAGCTGATTTTTTAAATTGTTATTTTTGAACAGAAATGCAAAAAATAAAAAAAATAAAAATCAGTATTATTATGTATCCAAAATTTGTATCTATTAGGGTGAACATAACGATCCTGACACTAGAATAAGATTTTGTTATATTGTGCCTATATTTACAAATAAATAATTTGAATTTGAATTGCAATTTAAGACATCTAGACGGACATTTCATCGTGACACACGAATCCTTAAAACCATGTGAATACGCTATCATAAAATTGGGACAGCGCATAAAATGTGAGATCACAAAAAAAGAACGGTCCAATCCGAACTAGTTACCAAATTGACTTCCTGGTCCGCTGCATTCGAATTACGACATACAGTTAGAAAGTTTTCACGGCACACGTAACGCTTTTTCCTTTTATTTTAAAGGCCATGCCACACCGGAGTAAACAACTTGTGGGAGCTATTGCGGTCAGATACTGCAATAGTATTTCAGACAGCGGCTGCCCGCGTTCTTGTGGGCACAAATCCTACGGCAGAATCCGACAGACTATCTTGGTTGGTTAAAATGTTAGGAGTGATCGTCTACGGTTCCAATATTTGAATTTATGCTAACACTATGTACCTTCAAACATAATTTAGTTGTAATTTCTTAATTTTTACATGCTATAATATATTTTTATTTTTTTACAAAATCCATCGTATGACGACGTGTAATCAAAATACTCGTATTATAAAACATTGATTTAAGAAGAGATACCTACTTAAGGTATGGAGTTTCTTGCCCATACTTCTACTCACGAAACTGCCTTTTAAAAGAGGCAACCAGATTCAATTCACTTTTTCTTGTACAATTCTGACAGTCAAAAGGTCTAAAGGTCTAATGGAAATAAAATGTTTGACTCAGACCGCAACTGCGCCCACAATTTGTTGGCTCCAGTGTAGCCGGGCCTTAACTAAATAACTTTCCCTGTAACTTGAGTAAAAGCGACGGTTATCGATGTAGTTTTCTGTTTATCGGAACTTTTTATGTAGTCAACGCCATCATACGAACGTGTGTGGCAATGCTGGTATCGTAAAAGTAGTCAAATTACACATCATCATCACGCCTGTAATATAATCCTCGAAGGGTTAGGCAGAGGTGTACCCATTAGTACACCCACATTTTGCCAGTTATGTTTATGTCCCATGTATTAGGGGGCGGGCCTATTGCCATCAACCGGGCACAAATCCAGACTCCGAGGCTGCTACTGAGAAATTCCTGATGGAAAAACCCAATAACACTTTGCCCGACCTGGGAATCGAACCCAAGACCTCATGCTCAGCATTCGTGCTTTGCGACCACTAGACCAACGAGGCAGTCAAATTAACAAAAAGGAATCATTTTATGCAAGTACCGTGGGACGAGCTGAATGCATTATACCTATATATATTATATACAGAAAAACATTAATAACCAGTCAGGCGTTTTAAATTGCAAAAACATTTTATGGCAATATTATTATTCCATTAAAATCATAATTAAATTTTCCTGATCCTAATTGCGTCGACATCCTATAAACATGAAAAGGCCTGAATTGTACTTAAAATAGTTTATAGTGCGGTTCGATGCCACATTGTAATATTGCCTTTATTCACTTAAAGTACGTCACAGTAAACACATTACCGGCATCCCGCTGCGGTCTGGCACTTAATAAATATGGTTTTCAGTCATATTTTGAATATTATCCGTAATACCGTGTTTATTTTTAGTTTTAATGTTCTCTATTTTAAAGCAAATGTTGAATAGATATTTTTTAACAAGCCCATATAGCCTTAAAAGCCTATTAAAATCAATATCTATTTGCATTCTCAGCCAATTCCGTTCAGCCGTGAAAAAGAAACTAACATCCATTCATCCATTTTAAAAAAACTTTTATATTTATACTAGTAATAGTAGTAGGAAAATCTGCTTGCCGTTACAATAAACCGATTGCATTTTGACATATTTTTTTTTAATACTTAATATGGATGTTCTTGAAATATTACTTTCTGAGATTTTGTACCGGATATATTGAGTGTTCTTCCGTATAAAGCGCTTTTATCGCGATTCTTATACGAACCGAACATCCGTGTGGAGTAATTCTTTAGAAGGTTAATGTACTTGCAATAAAAATAAAAATCGAGCTTCTTTTTTTTCTCAGAGTAAACTATTTCCTATATCTGACAATGTGCTACGACCGCGTAGCAGTCTGCTACGCCGTAGTAACCACGTAGTCCAATGGTTTTAACGTGAGTTCAGCAAGGGCGAGAACCGCGCGTGCGAACCATGCGAGCCTGTAGGAGAGTTAACAAAAAAACAGGAACATTCATTTTGTATTTTCCTTTTCCACTTTTCTGTTGATGAGGGGATTTAAAAATATGATATATTTGTTCCTTTAGTGAAGTGGCCGTTTCAATAAACAGATAAACAAGTTCATTAAAATTAATGAATACGAGTTCTCAATAAAAGATTTTAATAAATTATCAAAGAAGAATATAATAAAAGATGACCTTTGGTATTGTAGTCGAATGAAATAACGCTTTTATGTCAGCGTTTTAATGATTCACAAGCGTTCAAACACAATAATATGATATATTAGTTTTTGCCCGCGACTTCGTTCACGTCTGTGATAACCGACATTTACGCAGACGAAGTCACGGTCAAAAGCTAGTACATAATTAGTTAAACTTATAGGAATTCCTTTTAAAAACCCTGAAGATTCTGTGGCTGCGTTTAAAAAGGCGTGGGAGAGAATCTTAAATAAGAGCGGGTCCACTGCTCAAGTCAATGGTTTTATTGCATGCAACGGTATTTATAGATAAACTACGATAACTTTGGCGCGCCCCTCCACAATTTAAAACGTTTGAAAGTATTTACAAGACTCACAACGCATGTGTGCGTACTGAGACGGCTCTCGAAACAAAAACAAATCAGCGTGTCATTGTTGCTCGACTAGCGACATTATTAATTACTCATTATTATTTTAATAGTATTATGAAGCGGCGCGCCATATTATAGTAGTTTATCTCTACAAAGGAACGGAGACTACTCCGAAAAGCAATATAAATATTAATAGACTTCTACATCATTCCGTTTTTTATTTTCTTTCAGTGTGCAGGTGCAAAAAAAAAAAAACGCTTTACGAAGTCGAAAATGTTCTAGAGTCTAAAAAATAAAAAATACATACCTAGGAAATGTATAGTTCCGGAAATGCTGAAGGTTAAAGATTTTTTTTTTTAATAACTTTACTAAAACAAGTTTGACGGGCCTCTTGGTCTAGTGGTTAGCGGCCCAGACTGCTAAGCCGGAGGTCGTGGGTTCGATTCCCACCCAGGACAAACTTTGTGTGATGAGCATGATTGTTAGTTCTGTGTCTGGGTGTGATTTATCTATAATATGTATGTATTTATAAATTATATAAGTATGTATATCAGTTGTCTGGTTACCATAACACAAGCTCTGCTTAGCTTGGGATCAGATAGCCGTGTGTGAGTTGTCCCAAGATATTTATTTTATTTATTATTAATGTTTTAGTAGTAGGGTTTTGTGCAGTATGTGTGAAACATGAAATATACTAATAATAACACTTTGCTCGACTTACGATTCGAATGTAAGACCACACGCTCAGTAGTCAGTGATTAAGTTCTCCCTAATGGGTTGAGGTTTCTGTAGTTCGAATTCTGACCGTCTGAGAACTTGCAGGCAATCAGATTAACTACCCGACAGTCTATCAATAAAGTTGGTCGTCCAACATTTCCTTAAGCCTTTATCTAATCACTAGTTTGGGTAGACTACTATTCTATGTTATATGGTGTGTATGTGGATGCAGAGTAACTTTATCTACAAGTATTTATAACATAACATCACGCCTGTAATCCCCGAAGAGTTAGACAGAGGTGTACCTATTAGTACACCCACATTTCGCCAGTTATGTTTAAGTCCCATGTAATAGGGGCGAGCCTATTGCCATCAATCGGACACAAATTCAGACTCCGAGGCTGCTACTAAGAAATTCGTGAAGGAAAACCCCAATAACACTTTGCCTGACCTGGAAATCAAACCCTATGATGGCAAACAATCCGAAGGCCTAAAAGCATATTCTACGAATTAAAAACGTTTTAAATCTAGTCACAATCCAATCTTAGCGACGATCAATAGCAAATTTAGATAGGTAGGTACCTATATTAGAGTCATCAAGTGTTCGTTCTTAGAAGTTGGAATTTTTTTCCGCTGATGTTAAGTGATCATCGTTACCTATGAACATCTGCAATACTAGAGAACTTGTAGATGTGTTGCCATCCTAGGAACAAAGATGAAATGTGTTATGTGTAATTACACCGTCCCGCATACCCTTCACACCGGAACATAGCAACACCGCTTTGCGGCAGAAATACGAGTAGTGGTAGTACTTTCCCGAACGAGCACCTTCACAAAGAGCTTTCACTACTACAGCTAGTAGCGACTTTTAATTTATTTTTACAATATTTAAAAAAACCCTTTTGTTACAGTTTTTTGTTATACTTTATTAATGGCTAGACGAGTTGGACTCGTATCTAAGGGGATTAACACATGGCCCCGCGCATCGCCGCGGACTGCGGTGACGGTAAAGCAGATTTCACCGATATTTCCGCGCAGTCGGGCGGTGTTTGTGTGTTAGGCATGAACGGATTTCTTAGAGGCCAATGCGACAAGAGATCCACTTCACCGTAAACCGCAGCGGTGCGCGATGCCGTGTGGTAATCGCCTTAAGGATTAGACTCATGTTCTACAATATTAATAAAAATGAAAAGAAGATAGCGACGACTTTGTCCTACTGTGGGCCAGGACAGACTCAGGACAATTAATAATAATAATAACTTCCAATAAATTTCATTGAGCGCGTTCGATCTAAACGTACTCATTTTGACTAATAAGTAATTAAACTCCATGATTTTTTTTTAGATAGGAAATGGACATTAACATCTAGACTTTATAAACATTAAAGGAAGCAGAAAAAGATTCACGCGAATCTAAAATATTTTTGTTAGTAAATTAAAAAACAGACCAGCAGTCCTACCACAAACTCTTATCGCGATCCAAATTAGGACCTAAACTGAACTGTTCCGCAAATTCAATATAACGATTCAATAAAGGCCTTTGCATCTGACAGCGATTTTCAACTTTCGATTTTTGAAATTTAGTACTATGACGTCCTTATAGCAATTCAACTCAAAAGCTCTACTGTAAATTGATTTAAAGTTACTATTTCTCTAACCTAAATTGTTTCAACGATTCAAATGCCGCTGAGCGAATTGGACGTTATGGTACTAATTTCGGGTCGACGGCGCGTTCTGTTCGCGCGCGCCTCAAAGAGCTGTAAGCACAGGGACGGGGCCCCCAGCTGGGCCAACGCCTGCCGGGGTTGCGGGACGTATTAACCGGATACCGTGGCCCCGGAACGTAAAGGGCAACAGAAGGAACAGGGTGGTTTTTTAGTCACTGACATTTTTACCACCTAAAAAAAAATTTAAACAAATGGTACTAATTTGAGCGATGCAGTTTAAAAACTTCAACTGAACTGACTGTCTTTCTTATGAATAGTTTTTAATTAGATCTGGTCTGCTTTTTAAATTACTAACAAAAATCTTTTCAGGGCTGGATTTTAATTTTGTCAATAATATAAGATTTTTACTGAGTTTTAAATATTTGCAAACTTTAAGTGTTTTTATCGACAGAGCATAAGGTAGGTAAACATTACAGCATCTTATGCCGTTGTAATAAGCGCGATTTTACAACAAAACGCTATAGTGTAATATGCTGACGGCTGTTTAATAGTGTACATATTCCCGACACGAGTTGTGTATTACGCAGTAAGCGGAATTGGACTCTAAATAATTATTGGTAGGTAGTCAACCGTAGCTGGCAGCGCATACCCGCCGGGCATGAGGTATGACCGACTACAACCAACGCTTCCACTGTACGCATCACCTGTCACTGCGGTATGAAACCCAGATTTTATTATAAACTAGCTTGTTTCATCCTCTTAGCGGCGAAAAATTTGGAAAATCCTTTGTTATCGGATGCCTACGTCATACAGAGGACACACCCTTCAAGTTTTAGGACTCAACGATCAGCGGTGTAGGCTGTGCGTTGATCCGTCAGTCAGTCAGTCATTCAAGACAAAGCATTTTATATTTATAGATAGTCAAGTGAATCGTCCCGGCTTCGCACAGGTGCAAGTTTTCGACTTTTCCGGAGGTATTTCCAAAAAAAAAACTTTAATTTAAACCTTGTCTGGAAAGTTACTTGAACAACCAAAAAATAAAAATTCGGTCCAGCCGTTCTCGAGTTTAGCGCTAAGCAACACATTTAGTCATTCCATTTTAATTTATATAGCCTGTAATCCCTGAAAAGTTAGGCAGAGGTGTACCCGTAAGTACACCCACATTTCGCCAGTTATGTTAAAGGTCCCATGTAATATGGGGCGAGCAAGAATTTTATAACCATGTTAGAAAACCTTAATAAAAGCCTGTTATTATCCCGCTGCAAGGCAGAGGCCTCAACTCATGCAAAGAAAGCACGAGCATTTATCACCACGCTTGCTCAAATAGTTTGTCAATTTCAGACCTATCTATATTAATTATAAGTCCAGGTTTCCTCACTACGTTTTTGTTCACCAATGTCAGTGATGTCCAAGATAAACTCAGAAAAACATTTGAATTCCCCCCCGGTATCGAACCAGCATTCTCACGCAGGAGAGGTGGACGGCTTAACCACTGGGCCATCACAACTACTAGCTTTAATATTTTATATTTTGTAATAAGACTATTGTGAGAATTATACCTCTCAATATTATTACGAAATATCGGAAAATCGTATTTCCCTGCTATAATTTTCAGGATGGAGCTAGAGCTCGCCCGCACTCTGCAGAGCAGTGAGTTAGATTTCTATCTAATGATGCGTGCTTTCAACGTAAGCTGACATGAGTGAGTCGGATGCACTGCTAAAACGGGGCCACTCCTACACCGTCCTGAATCCGTTATTATTTTGCACCTGTAGTGAGCTGATGATCCGCTTAGTATTGGTCTACAAGCTGCACGTTTTGAACAACTAACAATAAGCTTCAGTTACTTTAATTATGTTTCCTACAACATTCCTTTATTGTCTTACTAGGTTCTGTCCGCTACTACCTAGTAGTGAAGTATACTTAAAACATAAGCCACGTTAATAATGTAGCTTTTTATCATTAAAAGTATTTTTGTAATCTGACCAGTAATTTCAGAGATTACCTCTTACAAACAAAAAGCAACCTATTTACAATATTAGTATAGATTTCAGAGTTGACCGCCATTCATTCATATTCATGAGTGCTTTCACCCCCTGAAAGATGCGCGTTGAATTAAAAATAAGTTTGAATACCAGTCACGAGTACGCTTGCACTCGCCCACCACACGTAGACCCCTCGCGTGTCCATGCTCGCATTTTCAAAACCTGACTCAAGCGTTACCTAAAACCAGTGTCAACCAATCAAATATTGTGATGGCCCAGTGGCAGCGGTGCCATCCTCACATGCATGAGGTTATGGGGTCGAATCCGGCTAAGTACCAATGTGACTTTTAGAATTTATATGTACCTGCTTTCGAAGTTTATCTTAGATATCACTGACATACTACTATGCCTCGTAAAGCACTTTAAGCCGTTGGTCCCGGCTGTCATACGTGGATCTTTGACAGTCGTTACAAATAATGCCCGAAAGTCTGACAACCAGTCTTAAAAAGTTGTTGGGTTGTGGAGATCAGATAGGCAGTCGCTCCATGTAAAATACTGGTATTCAGTTGCATCCAGTTGGACTGGAAGTCGACCCCAACATAGTTGAGAAAAAGCTAGGCAGATGATGAGTAAGGGATGATTCTCATTAGAGCGGGCCGTGCCCGGGCCGGGGCGTGGACGAGCCGACGTGGTATTGAAGTGCGTCGAGAGGGCCCGGACGGGACACGGATAATGCACTGTGTAATATAAATTGATTCATACAAAATATATGTAACAGATTTAAAACCGTGCCCCGTCCGTGCCCCGTCCGGGCCCCGCCCCGGGCACGGCCCGCTCTAATGAGAATCATCCCTAAGGAGTATTGAACCAAACAGCTGGGACCTTTGCCCAGCAGTGGGACGATCACAATCATAAATCATTTCATAACCATCGACGATGATGGTTGACAGTAGTTATGAGAAAAAATTCTGTAATACCACATAATGTAAGAGTGATTTTTCAAACTAACCTTCTGTATTTTCTGTTTTATGACATGTCGCTTTCAGAACTATTAATTCAATTACCAACATGAATAGTACTGGCCCACGCTATTATAGAAATGGTTACCATGCTATTAGAGTTATATTGCTACACGACTAAACAGATTATTTTGCAATATTCTAAAGATGTTTTTCGCAACAAATTGCTTCTAAATTAGTTACAATTTTTTTTTGTAGCAATCGGGTAAATAGTATGGAATTGCTAATAAATATAGAAAAATTGATTTCTAGGGTTCCATACTAAATTGTTAAAAAAAAAAAACACTTATGTTGCGACTTCTTCTGTTTGTGTCACAACTTATTAGCAACCATTAACTTATGTTTCAGCACGGCATCTAATGGGTTTGACGCAGAACGTACACTTCGCAAAAAAGTACATTCCGCAAAAAGTGCACTTCTCAAAATTGTAATTCTCAAAAAGAGCACTTCTCAAATTAAGCCCTTCTCAAAAAGTGCACTCCTCAAAAATGAGTGTGAATTTTATCACAATAGGTCTAAATTAAAACCATTTGCTTACTATATTTTTTTTATTATTTAAGACGTTTTTTTGCACTTACGCACCAGCACCGGTAAGCAAACCTCCCCGACTTACTCTAATCCCCTAATGTCCGCGTTTCATTATTTATTTTATGTTCGATAAAGGAGCTATGGGAGGATTAGTTAAAATAAATAAAAGAGCTTCAAAACGCCGTGGGAATTCAATGTTGTGAAATTCAAAATAAAAACCATTAAGTCTTATTAAATTTCATACATTTTTATTCATTACCTCTCGTATCGAGTCCGATTATATAGATTATACAGAACCTCGATTAACAGATTGTTTAGTAAAGTACAATAACTTCACTCAATAATCAATAAATAATAAGAATTATTTAGGAACGTAGGTATTAAGCAACGTAAACAGTTTTCAACGACTTTGCTTCATAATTAAAATCGCGTTTTTCTTTTATCTATTCTTTTATAAAATAAACCTGCATACAGCAAAACACATAGAGCAACACAGACCTCCTGGTTCTGACGGGTAAAACAAGATATTTCTGGGAAGTATGTAAAACAATAACAAATCAATTAACTTTTATTTTCAACTATGTACCGAACCTTTATCTGTATAAACAATTAAAAAAAACTTCCAGCTATTTCCTGCTTGCTAGTGCTGTTATTTTTTAATTTTAAAATTCTCCGAACAATTTTTATTATTTAGCTTTCTCTGTAAACTTTATTCGAACAAAAAATATATTAACCGCTCAAAGCCCGGCTGCCATATCGGTATGACAGAACAATAGAAAATCAATTGTGAGACACAATTTTATTAATTTTCTATTCTATTACGTTTTATTATCTTTTGTATTACGTAGGACTTGAGCAGAGGAGCAACATTTTATTTATACACTTCTCAAGAATCTCAACTTGTTTAAAGTTACACGATCATTAATACTGCAAAGTTTATTCGACTTTTGAAAGTAAATGCATTTTAAAGCAAATTAGTTTTATAATAATTCATTTACAAACGGCTCGAATGAATAGCGAGCAAATTCATGTTTTACAACTCATTATAACATTTTAGTTAACTAAAAATATTCATCTAGTGTAAAGTTCTATTAAAGCAGAGCCACTAACGAAGGTATAACATTCGTTAGCCTAATGACGTGGCCCGTATGCGCCGGCAGATGAACATATGTGACTGCCCCGGGGTACGGTCAGTGGCGTGCAATTAATTCCACCATCGAAACTGATACGTGGTGCAATAACGACGTCAATTATTCCATCATCACACGTCTCGCCGTGAATCATAAACCAGGCGAATTCAAGTTAATAACGAGCAATTCTCAACTACAAAATAAACCTTCAAAATTGCTTAAATAAAATCGCTTCGGTATTTTCATTACCTGATAGAGAAACGTTGGAATCGTTTCTGCTGACGAAATAAAAAAAGAGCATTTTGTTATAAAGAGTATTCGTTTATTGAGTTTCGGGCATCAATCATGTTGAGTTCACAGCGCAAACTTCATACTATCGCTTTGCAGCACCCGCCCTCATTCAACGCAGACATGACAGATTAACATATATTGTAAATATATATAACAGATGACTGCATACAATGTCGACGCTGCCGCTTAAATTGGATGGACGCTGCATGAAGCCTAAACCACCCTTTTGCAAACGCTTTTTAACTTTTTTGTTCATTTTAATTTCGCTGAGAGGATAAATATTCGAGCTGCATTCCCGATTTTATCGTACTCAATCAGTGAAAGGCAGATTATTCGTTTATTTACTTTCAGGGTTAAAAGTCGGTTGAGAATTTTTAATTAAGTCATACTGCAAATGAACTGTTTGAATGTAAATAGATATGACAAAGAATCTACTTATGTTTCTTTTATTGCTTCTGTATTGGAAAGATAGAAAGAAAAAGTTTTTATTCACGCTGAAACCGCAGGCACAGAATGTTACAAAAGAAGCTCTTTTAATAAATTTATATCCAAGGTGCAGTTTTTCATCCTCGTCAAATCAGGAGGTTATCATAAAAGACATAACCAAATGAAATTACGACACTTAATCAATAATAAATTCAATACTTTTCAATCAATACTTTTTTGTGGTTTATGTTTGACAGTATTTCAGAATACACCTCTTTCAAATAACAGAAGCGACCCGTTGAGTATGCAGTGTCGAATGTATCACTGTGTGCGTGCAGGTTCATCGCCCCTGCCTAAGCCTATCAACATGATAGCTATAGTTCGAATCCGAAAATCAGGTACTAAAAACCATCCTATTTATTTTATTACCGATTCGTGTTGAAAATCACTAGTATAGTTACCTCCTTAAAAACAAGGATGCAAAACTGCTTGTAGGCACAGAATAAAAAAGTAAATATAAAAACTTGCGACTGCTTTGTTGGTTTTGGGAAAAAATCTTGGTCTTGGGTTCAATTCCCAGGTCGGCAAAGTGTTATTGGGTTCCTCCATCAGGAATTTCTCAGTAGCAGCCTCGGAGGCTAGATTTGTGCCCGGTTGATGGCAGTAGGCTCGCCCGCTATTACACGGAACTTTATCATAACTGGCGAAATGTGGGTGTACTAATGAGTACACCTCTGCCTAACCCTTCGAAGAATACAGGCGTTATAAAACTTACAAAGTTTCAGCTTTCGCGACCTAAACTAACAATAGACGACTTCTAAGTTTGTGCTGTCAGTGTACGTTGGCCCACGAAAATCTAATCAAAAATGTATGCTGCGCCGCGGCTTTGCATCCATTATCGATGGCACGTCACTCACAGACGTCTACAACACTTAGCAATTCATCAGGTTAGCTCTCGGACTAATGTTGAATGAAATCGGAATGTGATTGTTTTGTGCTTACATTGCAACAAACCAATGGCCACTTAGAGCTATACACAGACTAACTAAATTAATTTAGATGTTCCCTTACCTTTTAGATGTTAAACAGAAGGATGGCAGGTTTTTTTTTTGTCTGTAGGTAGTAATATTGTAAAGAAGTAAAGGTTGTTTGTTTTTATGTTGGTAAGAAATAATCTCTTAAAGTACCGATCCGTCCGGTTACAATTTTTCCCCTGATTAAAAGCTAATCAATTGCTGACTGTTTGCTATGTTTTATGGTATAATGTATTTCATGCAGACGAAGTCGCGACCAGAAGCTAGTACTACTTTTTTATCTTTATGATGTTTAACATCTTCACTTGAAAAAATGTAGACCTAATATTGATCAATGGTTTGTGACTGGCTATCTGTTTTGTATTTTTTTTACGAGCCTTCAATTTTGTTTTTTTTTTTAGTTGCTTTAAGTTTCCCTAAGAAAATAAAATAAATCATATAATAATAGCTGCAATCTTTTTATCAGCACTGGTGCCAAATTATGCCCTGAAATTGAAGGCACCTCATTTTGATTCTCGTGTCAATATCATTAAATATTATTGAAATCTAATATCGGCGGCATATTCTGACGCTGTGACACTTAAGGGAATTATCAATTTCAATAGAGCACTAATATAATTAAACCTGATGCATTCGATACAACATGTAGAATATATTCTGAGGAAGTTCTATTTCAGACTGGAGTAACAGATCAAAGAGCATTCACAGACATTATTAACTAATGCATACTGCTATAGTATTTGCACACAAATGGGAGTATTTCGAGAATTTCCCGTCTACATTGAATAATGGGGCTGAGATATGTATCTAAATAGACGTTATCTCGCCTAAATACTAGTCAAATGTTTGTTAACTCAAACTACAAACTAGACTAAGTGCCGCTATCTACAAATGATTGACGTATACGCAATTAGTGTTCGTAAATCAATTAGAGTTGCCTTTGATCGCATTTTGAATGAAATGTCGATTGTTTGAGCTATTGTCATTAAGTGGAAATTGCACAATAATTGCATTGTCAACGGACTGCCGTTTGCAAAGTGAGGCACATTTGCATTTTGACTTTGATGAATGTCATAGTATAACTACTTATATAACATTTTGATGTTATCTCTTCGAAATGAAACTTCAGTATAATTGAGCTTAGTTCAGCCAAAACGAGCCAACCCAACATTCATGACTTTCTCTTAGTAATTAAATAATTACGTCAGAGTAATTCAATATCCATAACTTACGCTTCGAATAGTTGGATATATTGCGACGGGTGAATGGCAAAGTGTATTAAGCGACAATTTGGTGCAATTTGGTTTTTCGACCAAATTGTCACTTTATACATTTTTCCTTTCGCCCGTCAATTCACATTAACATATCGAGGAGAGGAAGGAAAAATGTATTAAGTGACAATTTGGTCGTGTTCTATATTCAACCCTATTATGTGTATAAAGTAAGGTTGAATATATAACACAACCAAATTATCGCTTGATGCATTTGCTTTCAACCCTCGATATATTTCCTCCAAAAAAATTTGGTACTGAATTTACCGTGGGTTGATTCCTTTTGGGAAAATTAAACGCCCTTGTGCCTCATCTGGCAACAGCACGTACTTTTGTGCAACTTTACCAAACGTATGGCGCGTCTTATGATGCCTACTAAACTCTACGCTGTCTAAATGATCATATATTGGACATCTAATTTTTCTATGCTGCGGCATAAGTGCTCTGTGCCACTAATCACGACCAGCTATTTCTCCGTGTACACAACATCTAATGGAAACAAGAACGCATCAATATAATGTGAATACGTTCTCGCCGCATTAGGCTACGTCCGCACTGACCGCTGACTTATTTATTTGCACAAACTGTGTAATATGCTACTTGTTCATTTATACGTAAAATATACACACTGCACTATACACTTTCGGTTTCTTTTTTTCAAAGAAATTTATATAATTTATTTTTTTCAGTTTCGAGTTTATTCGTAACGACTAATTAAAAAAAATACTTTTTTTTATCATCACGATGAAATGAATGGGTAATCTTGATATGCTTCAGGCTACTATGTTTAATTACTGTTTGTACAACTAGCGCCACAAGTGGTGAAACTTGGCACTACTCTATCCCATTCAGTGCGTACATAGCCTTTGGGTGTCCTGTTTACCTTGATAATTGATTCGCTGGGCAAGACGGTACATTTTAGATGTTAAAGGCTTCGAGTTGTTTGTTATATGGGCTGCTTCCGAAGACTTAGCCAGCAATCCGATGATCTAAAATCTGAAGCCAAGATAAACGCTATAAGTAACAAGTTTCTCAAACTAATTAATTATATTTCGAGACCTATGCGTCTTCTATTGTAAAAGAAAACATATTTGATATTCCAAAATTTTCGAAATAATTAATAAATAATGTCCAATGTTTTATTTATATGTTCCTACAGAAACTCAAGTCTAAATCCGGTCTAGATTGCGATTTCCTAAATGGAATTAAATCTCATTAAACTGCAATTGTGTATTTAGACGACAGACAATAGACTGACTCGCAGTCCAAAATTGTATTCTGTCTGAGCTACGAGTAAGACGGAATCTAATGTGTATTCAATCGATTTTTTTCGTTTCGCACATTATATGTACTTATAAAGTTTGATGGTTTTATTCATATCATTCATATAGATGATACTAATTAATTGAGCTTGCCATACTTATAAAAACTCGGCCAACTGCGAGTCCGACTCGCCCACAAAAGTTTTTGTATCATTAAAACCAGCAAAAAAATCGCGTTTATTGTTTGGGTGCCCCCTTAAATACTATATTATATTATAATCTATTTTTTTTTTAATATTTTTTATTACCCCAGTTACTGGGTTGTGGAGGTCAGATAGGCAGTCGCTCCATGTAAAATACTGGTATTCAGCTGCATCCGGTTAGACTGGAAGCCGACCCCAACATAGTTGGGAAAAGGCTAGGCAGATGATAAATCTATTTTTTATTTTTTGTTGATAAAACAGCAACAGAAATACGTCATGTGTGAAAATTCCACGGTTCATGTTATACAGCCTGGGGACAGACGGACGGACAGCGTTAGCTTAGTAATAAGGTACCGTTTTACCCTTTGGGTACGGAACCTTAAAAACGAACCAAAATGCTTCATGATAGTTTAATTTTCAATTCGAAAATCTACTTGAAGCGAATACTTTTACTCACTAGCGCTAAGCCTTCATTAGCTTCGGGTGTAGTCAAAGTTGTGCAGGGGTAGTTAATATTAGGTTCGAAACCGCAAAGGTAAGCTGAGAACACTTGATTATGCTGTCTACGTACTTTATGCACTCTCTAGCAGATTATAACTGTAACCATTATACGGAGGGTAAAAAGACACGTCACATAGTCGTTACCTTCGTATATAAACTAAAGAACATTGAGCATGAGTTACAGGGAACTTTTATTTTTGGTGAACAAAATCACTGTTCATGGTAATGTGCAATGTAAAACACGCCGAGCATTGTGCTTACGGGTGCTTCCAGAAGTAATAATGAGTGTATTTAAAGTTTAGTAACAACATTTTAAACGGGTTTTCTTAAAAATAATAACGTAAAGAAAGTCGGTACATTGACCTTCAATGGTGCCGATTCCTTTATTCACTAACTAGACTAAAATAGAATTGGCATCTCTTGAACTGAAATACGGTTAGCCGTATCTCAGTAAGAGATGCCAATTCTCTAAAGAGAGGGACGGTGACACTTACAAACTAAGTTAGAGATGTCAATATAGTTTCGCCTTCAACTTCTCCATATTTTTAATCTATACGTTCTAAGATGTCAACTATAATAAAATTGTATGAATGTGTCAGATTTACTAAATTCGACAGCTCTTATTTACGTCCGTCCCTTTCATGTTTAATTGGAAAGAAAAAGAAAGAAACAGTCTAAATTAACCATACCCAACTACCAATATTTTAGTAATTCATAATTATTTTAGTAAGTAGTATAGTAATTATTTTAGTAATTAATGAAGATTCTCAAGTATAGTCCTTAACAAAAAAATATATCGCAATGGTAGGCAGAACATGTTTAATGCATTTTTCGTCTACTACGCCTATACTAAAACGGTTTCCACGCAATATTTAAGAAAAAAGGAAATGAATTATAACTTAAATATCAAAGTCGGCGGCTTTACTTCTGTTCGTTGTTTTGTATTATCACCAACTGATTAGTAATTTAATCATAGATAGTTAACCAACCAAATATCAATTATATTCGATATTCAATACAGTAACCAGATCACAACCCCTGTACTGTTCAGTAATTCAGGAGTTACATTGTTTATCTTCGCAGGTTTACATCAAATCTTCACTAGCTTAATATAGGACCATCTCAGGAGTATTCCGATTTAAACAAATTTTTTTTTTGTTTACCTCGGTCCACAATTGACGAAAATATCAATAAAAATACAGAAAAAAATACATACAAAGCTAATGTTTATCTGCTTTGGTTAGCTGTTGCAAGCGGATGAAAAATGTGTGTTGGTAGTAGTCAAACTGAATCAGTTATGTGATTGTTTATTGGCTGACGGATAGTTTATTTTTTGTACTTTAATGTATTTTATTTGCAATATTTCGATTCATACAAAAACTGTATATAGAATGGTATAACATTGATTATTTCTTTATATGAATTTATAATTTCTTTATTGATTTTTTTTTTTTCTAAACTATGTATTTACATAGTTTAGGTGTATTTAACAAAATAAAATGTTCATTCTCTCAATTTTTTTCACCCTTTTCATGCCATATAATAAAACAATGCGAATTCTCTAACAATGAATTTCCTTCGTTACGCAAACGAAATTGTTGGTGATTCCCAAAGTCTCCGCGAACTTGTTCGGGAATTTCACAACAACGACCGAGCGCGCGTTCATGTGGAAAATTATTAACGTTCCCCTCTTTTCTATTTTTAATAATTGAGATCGTTAAAACACCTGAAAAAGTGGTTATCAAAGGAAAACGGGCACATAAGCAGTTGTCGACTTAGTTGCCGACGTTACAATGAAATGTACGTACCTATAGATTCGTATCTACTTGAATTTCTAATGTGTTTTTAAAATATTCATGTAAACCCTTTTACTGCTGAGTGCACAATTAGATTAACACTGGCTGCATCGGTGACACGTGTCACTTAGTTCAACTTATAA
Source organism: Hoplodrina ambigua (assembly GCA_949774945.1). Classification (NCBI taxonomy): domain Eukaryota; kingdom Metazoa; phylum Arthropoda; class Insecta; order Lepidoptera; family Noctuidae; genus Hoplodrina; species Hoplodrina ambigua. The sequence goes on from OX458963.1 coordinate 7,998,699, forward strand.
AACCTTAGTCGCTAATAAGTGCCCTATTTTTGAATTTTACAACGAATTTCTTTTACTGTGCCCTACTGGGTCCATAATGATCTTAATTCTATAGATTATTACCTAACAATACATATGGTAAGCAATAAAGATATTAAGTATTTTTTTGATCATGTGGATAATAAATGCTCTCAGCAATAGGCTTTTTATGTTCACTTATAATATAAAGCTAAATTTATTCTTTCTGACCAGTAGTATTTAGAGTAGTCGCATGTTCTACTTCGTGTTTCACATATTTTCTTACTCTTACTGTTCATTTAAAAAGAGTAACAATAAAGATGAATAGTTTCTGTGTAGAAATTCCTTTTAATGTTTCTCTTTTTTGAACGTGTTTCTTATGTTACTAGTTACCTACCTACATTGTAGACCTGTGTGTATTCATTGATGTTTTACCTGAAAAAGATGAAAATATCGTTAGAAAAATGTCAAAAGAAACAGCATTACATAAAAAATAAAGTTCAATTTTAATATTTCACGACTGTCGTAAAATAAAAGATATTCCTAGTTTGCGCCACAAATTAGAATGCATCTAATACCGAGCCAGGATTTGCCAGTGCTATGGCTTCCGACGACTTCCTGCGAGTTCACCGCAAATTAAACTATGTAGGTACTTACAAAATCGTATCATTTTTGGTAATATATTAGTTAAGTACTATATATTTTTATATTATAAGTACCTTAATCTAATTGAAAATAGGCTTAGATAATTTTTTGATTGAGACTTATATTTTTTTTAAGTTTTAACAACAAAGAGAAGACCTTATCAATAAAAAAAAACTAAACTAAAACAAAATAGCATCAACAACAACCCAAGATGACCCTACCTACGAGTGTTTATTTAAAGTACCTAATAAATACATAATAGTTTATACTTTAAGTTTATACTTCTTTCACTATAATTATAACAAATGAAATGGAAAAGAACTTGGTAGAAAGAAAATTTTCCAGTAAGAGTTCCACCTATTTGCACTATAATGAATTAAATCTTTTCTATCATATCTGTTACAATGCTATAAATGGAAAGGCGTTGACTATTGAATGCTTTGTTGTTTTTTTTCTTTTCCATTCTTACTGGCAGAGAAGATAAATAAGAAAAAAAAGCAACAACAAACTACAAAATAGGTATAAAAGTCTTTTTGCTGAAATAAAAAAGCTGCCTACACTGTATTGAATTCGATTTATGCATAAAGCGAGGTGAAAACAATTGTACATTTTGTATGTTTTTGCGAAGCAAGCCCGTGCATATTTTTTTTTTTTACCGACTTTAAAAACGATGGAGGTTTTCAATTCAACGCCTGCTTTTTCCGTCCCTTTTCGTTATCAGTCGGTTAGTTAGAAATTGTATGAGAATTGGTATATTAAATTGTGTAGTGGTAGTACGAGTATATATGTGAATTTCAGTAACAGAGTTTACCAATTATGTACATGTCATCGTCTACAGATTGACGTTGACTACCCACTGTTATTACTCTGCCATTTAATTGCTGGCTGCAGTAATAGTATGTATTTAGTGTGCTAATTACAACCGTTTGAGGTTTTGGCAGGTGTCAGTTGCAGTAATTGGAAAATTATGGCGTGAAATTGATATATAATCTAGAATTTATAACCTAATATTATATGCACTAAATCATCGAAAGTAATAAATGTTAACCACAAACACATATATGTCTGAAAACACGAAGTAACAATTATTATTTCGTTTTATAGTCGTGCAAAACCCTTTTCGCTGAAATTAGCTTCCGTCGGTCGCTCGGGGGAAATGCTACTTTTTATTATAAAAATGTTTAGTTAGTCAGTAATTAGTCTGTTGTAGGGTTAAATTGCACACTTGTATTGTAAGGAGAGCTCATTGTTGAGTTACCGTCGGCGTAGAGTAAACTTGTTGCACGTTTTGAATGGAGTTGTTTAACTTTAGTCTGTGAAGGATGTCAAGGATAAATTTTACATAAATCGCTTCAGTTTTTAGCTGTTATCGATATAATAGGTATCTGGTAAAACACTTAACGGAGTCTAAAGTTACAAGTTTCTCTAATCACTGCGATCATTTTTATATATACCGGGGCCCCGGATCGCAAAGGCCAACAGAAGGAACAGGGAGGTATTTTTAAATATGAAACATACTATAAATTGATAATTCTTCACGCCAAAATAAAGTATTTTCCTAGCAATAATTTTTTTAGTTCTAGAAATTGCATTTATTGAATTATATACCATATTAAAATTAAAATAGCCCGCGTAAAGAAGGAAACAAAATACTGGGAACCAAGTCCTCGGGAGCAGCAACAATAATAAGTTATTGACTAAAATATGACTAGACTACCCTTTTCTGTCTAGACAATATTTTATTAAAATGTCGTATCAAATTACATAAACAATGCAACAAGCAGAGAGCAAATAAAATAACGTTTCTAGAAGGAAGCAGAAAACGTACGTTTATTAATTTAGAACACAGAATGTCAACAGCTCATTATTTTTCCTCAACAATTGCAAAATGTGCACGAAAGCGGTTCTTTCCTAGCAAGAAGACACCTTAGTCAAAACTTTAGCGCCAGCCCGAGACGATGTCTGCGAGCTGAGACAGTAAAAGAGTTTTATAAAGTACGTTCCCTTTAATTTTTTTACTCAACCGTACGCATCGCTGAGCGTTTTGCGAGACAAAGTTTAACAAGTGTCCCTTGTCCCTTGTGTACCACCAGTAATTCCGAGTGTACTTTGCTTGCGGTTGTAAACATTTTTTAGATAAAATAAAATACAAGTGGTTCCGGTTTCGCGTTCAAACAAACAAACTCTTCAGTTTTCAAATATTAGTAGAGAAAAATTAAGATGAAATATCTGTGTGTTTTAAAATCGAGAAGAACGGCTCGATCTATTTAGAGTTCGTTCTTTTATTGTGCTCGAAACGAAAAAATTGCCAGGGCAATGTTTTTGTTTTTTTGGGAAAATACCCCGGAATATTCAGAAACTCTGATAGTACCTTTTTTCGTAAAAATCTAAATAAGTAATGTGACGTTTAATAAACCACAATTAACACAAATGTAAAAACAAGCGTGATGATCGTGCATTCTCTAGTATACGGAAAGAGGCCTTTGTCTAGCGTTGGGATAATAATAAGCTAGTATTATTGCTAGATCAAATGGTTAAAAGTCAACAACACGTGTAAATTCCCTAGGAGTCAAGGTATGGCAAAGTTTAAATTAATAATACCTACATTTGTAGCCTATGTCCTTGTATATACAAGGCTCATCTGCCTAGCCTTTTCCCAACTATGTTTGGGCTTCCAGTCTAACCGGATGTAGCTGAATACCAGTATTTTACATGGAGCGACTGCCTATCTGACCTCCATAACCCAGTAACTGGGTAATATGATACCCCTAGGTAAGACTGATTGTTAGACTTTCGGGCTTCTGACGACCCGTAACGACTGTCAAAGATCCACATCTGACAGCCGGGACCAACGGCTTAACGTGCTTTCCGAGGCACGGAGGAGTTCGGTACGTAAAGATGGTCACCCATCAGAAAAAGCTATTTACACTTAGTCGTCATTCCATGAATCTTGCTCGAATTCGACAAAAACTTCCATCATTTAGAAATCTTGTGTATCTTTCTCTCAAAATAAATAAAACGTCATCAACAGGTTGCCTGTAAAATGCTGCTTATATATTCTTACGTCACTGTATCACACACACTTACAACATGTAATTTGAAGCCTAAAGGTAACCTTGAATTAGAAGTAAAAACAGTCCACACAATACAGTAGTCCAATTGATCAATAAAAGACCCTCTTATTAAGAAAATACTTGTAAATTGAGCCACGGTAAAGTTCAATCGTGATCCTAAAGAAGCCTAATGTTTGTCGCTCATTAACAAAGCAACGCTCCAATAGGTCGGCCGACATCGCCACGAAAAGTTCAACCGTTAGCTGCCAGCTTTATTTTTTTTCTCGCGGTGGAAATCCTAATGGACTTCCTCCGCCGTGGGGGGGGGCGGAAAGGTATGCCGGACCCTTACCGGTAAAAACCACCGCAGTGTTCCGCCTCTGCCTATGCTCGGGGGTGCGGGATTCGCATAAACATTCACCGCTCTCAGGATTAAAGATCTAAAGTTAAACAATTACTAGTCAAATAAAAATGATTTATATAGTTTTGAAGCTTACATCTCTATAACTGGCCTTTCCAGTGTCATAATTGTTCGAATTTTGAATTCACGACCATTTGAAAAGTTTTAAAGCCTATACTCGTATACCTAAATTAATTATGACCAAAAGTACCTAATCCGAAGCCTAAGCCTAATACCTAATCCTATCTAGATTCAAAAGCACACATAGGTAGGTACTCAGCAAATACACGGACGGGCGACACACTGACATCTTGATAGCGGGACTTAGCATTACGCAAGTCAAAGCTACTCTCACTACCATTGTGCTAGAGATTTGCATGGTAAACCGGCGGCGACGGACACCCCCTCTGATTTGATTTGAGCCGTCTCTCGCCGTCAATATGTGTGCACATGTCAATATTAGGACAGGTACGAGTAACTAACACACGATAGCCATTTCTGAAACACGTTAAATATATCGTTATAACGGTTAGTTTAGTTGCGTGAAACTCTTGGTTGGAAGTAAATGGATAGGTCGAATAACAAGTTTGTTGTTTATTGGAACCTTATTGTAAGCTTACAGAGATTTTTAGTACACTATTTACAAACTGTTAGAAAAATGATTAAATGACCATTACAATAAGATTACTTAACGCCTACAATCTTTGAATTGTCAAACAAAACCAGGCATACTGGGCAAACTAATAAGAGTCTATTTGCACAAATCTTACCAAAATAAATCAAGTGTATTAGTCCTAGCAGTCGTAGGGAGCATTACATTTTGCGACCACGAGTATGAATCGTTAATGGTGAAAGGTTCATAATTTTTTCGGGAATTAAACATTACAATAAAGCTTAAAGAAGTAAAAAATGCGAGTCACGTACTAAAAGATGAATCAATAATAAAGTGTTATACTGTTTGTTTACTCCACTGTGGCAGCGGATTCGCATATCTTATCTAAGCCGCATATTTATGTTTTTGCGATTGAATCTAATTTTGTTTCATTTCAGAAAAGAAAAACTAAAACAAAAGGGCATCTAGAACTTCCACCGCATGGCTGTCAACCGGAAATGTGTTCAAGAGACTAGTGGCGTTGCCACATTGGATGGCAATGCTCAAGGTAAAAACTAGCACTTGAGTCACGGGTAGTGTCAACCAACGGGGGGTCAACTAACCAATCCTTAAACGACACGATAATATTCAAGCAAGTTTACTCTCTCTTTCACACGTATCGTCTTATCCCATCTTTTCTATCATATCCGGTCTTTTGTCATCGTCGCGTGCCAAGATGAACAGCCGGAACGCCGACGGCGACGATCTATAAACTATTTACCTGACGAAATTGTATTTCAAAGATCAAATAATTTTCGAAATTTCGTGTTAAGCCCTTAAATGACCTTTCACTTTAATATAAATAGTTTTAATCTTCAAGAAACCTTACAAAATCTGCACATGTGCGAGACAACTCTCCTCTATTTTACCCTATATGTTATATGTTTACAGTAGAGAAAATTCTTGAATAAATAAAACTTAATCAACAGGTGGGCTGTAAAATGTTCCTTCTCTGTGTTACACACTCAAGGTTAACAGTCAACTGAGGGATCCTAACATTAATGTACAGTCAACAGAAGAGTTTAGTAACCAGGGTCGTCTCAAATAGACTTGGAAAAAATATTTTTGTATATGATAGCCAGATCGAACGTAGATGAGGCGAAAGGAGTATGTTAGGATCGTAGCAGGTGGCGTGCTGTAGTTTCTGCCTACCCCCATGTGAAAAAGGCGTTAGTTTATGTATGTATGTATGATAGCCAGATTCATGAGGAATTGTATAGGCTATATAACATCACGCTACGACCTACAGGGGCGGAGCAGTAACCAAAAATGTAACTTAACACGGGTAAAACTCTACGCGTATAAAGTCGCAGGCAGCGGTTAGTATAATTATTTAATATGGCATTCAGCGCGGGAAGTGTTGAGGGTTACAAGCCACATGGCATTAAATTGGAGATTTTAAATGTTAATTGTTTCATAACACTGTAGGTATTAGGTACTTTGTTTGTTTTATTACTCCACAATAACAGGTAGGTACAAGTCTATATTCACAAAATGGTCTGCAAAAGAACACTTCTTTCAAAACAACCTCTTTCATCAGTATTTGAATTTCGAACTTTAACGTTCTTAGTACAGAAACTGCCGACACTAATTTGTCAATGTTGTATTAAGAACTTCGTGTACTTTCATCAGCTTTTGAATTTTGTATTAAGAACTTCAGTCTAAATGGATAAAGTTGACATTAAAAACAAAAAGAACTGGGAACTAAGAACTGGTTTTTTTAATAAGACGAGTGTTTAGATGCCTTTGCAAATCAAATGATGTGCCGTGAGGAATCTGTTCTTGCCACACTTGTTACCGCTATTCTCGATTAGCCATTACCATCCATAACAGGAAATTAAGATAAAGAAGGTGAATCTTTGTAAATAACCTTTGACCTTCTATGACCTTCATCGACCTTAAGTTGAGTAGACACACATTTAGATTTCCACTCCACGCGAAACCTCCAAAGTTTGTATTGAGTCCAGAGGTTAGAACGGAAAAGTTGTTGAATAATTGAAACTTAACCAACAGGTTGGCGGTAAAATGTTCCTGATACTGCCGCCTAGTGAGGTAGCCGGCGAGACCGTTCTCTTTCTTTCTAATAACCTGTTGTTATCACACAAGTCTTAACCCGGTTTCTCGAAAGAAAAAAAAGTATGTAACATATTGTCAAGCGCGCGTAAATAATACTGTCATTGGTTGTTGATAATTTAGTCAATTTTACATATTTTGTCACATTACATTTTTGTGCGGAAATCTATCTCAAATGCTAGCTTCTGCCCGCGACATCGAACATCGAACCGTACATTTTTCCGAAAAAAAAGTAACTTACGTGCCATTCCCGACCATAATAATGGCGTATTTCAGTTACAAACATTCATCCAGATAGCATTTATAATAGTGGTAAGATTGAATTAAGATTTTTTCACCGTCTTACGTGTTTCCGTGTAATACTTTATCTCCCACGGAGAGGCGTCTAAGTCCTAAATCCCCGTGTAAACTAGATAAAGTAATGCGACGGTACGTCCAGGACTTAAACCAAAGGAAGATAAAACAAAATTCTCAAAATTATTACTTACGTTAAAGAAGATTTTCCGCTTAAAATATTCCTTTCAGACATTTTGCTGGTTACGTGTTAAAACAATCCGAACCCATACAAATGCTTTCAGGGTGACACTCATAACATAACGATACAGTTTTCAAGTCAATGAACTCTCAAGTCTGAATCGTTGAACTCTTATTGTGGACAAACGAACTACAATGCGCAGGAAATACGAACTGCTCAATGTAAAATATTATATGCTATTTCTGATCTGACGCAGTGTGTCTCTGCGTATGTCAAGGCCGAGAGGGCGACATCATTGAATGAAGCGCATCGTTAGAGCTGGTTCACATTGGGTCGGACCGACAGTTTTACCGTTGACCGACTGTCGGATTTTGCTGTTTACACTAGAAGTTGCCGATCCGACCTAATGTGAACACCGCCGTCGTTGCCGTCGCTTTACCACAGCCAACTCACAACTGTTTTGTGACGACCCGGGGACATCACAAAGCAGTTGTAAGTTGTTTGTCGAGCCGAAAAAACCGTCGCTCCGACCTAATGTGAACCAGGCCTTACAGTACCGTCATGCAGTCAACGAATGAACACAGAGTGACACAGAAGGTCGGGATCATACAACGCCTGAACTTGCTATATGCAGTGTCAAGTTCAACGCTCATTTATAACAGCAAGGTTACAACACAGTAAATATTATGCCATTGAAATCAGGGCTTTAAATCGTGTGCGTTAAATTTATTTGTATAATGACCAGATAAAAAGGTGACAGCTCGCAGGCCGCGCTGGAATTTTCATGCTTTTTGATGGTCATCCGTTATAGGAGCGAGCGAAAAGCGCGTAAGTGTAGAACTATAAATGCGAAAGATGGCATGCGCCTTGCGTTATCAAAAACTAGCCTAAGCAACAGCAAACGCCACGCTAATTACTCTTAGGTAAAGTTTAATCGTAAACAATATATGCTGGTACAAGGCAGACCCGCTTTTTTTTTATATTTTCGTTAAGGATCCATGGGCTCTTTGAAAATTTGAAAGGTGTCCATAACTAGAAGTTTAAGAACCCCTGTGTTAAACAAAAACGCTGTTTTTCCAAAAAAACAGAAAGGAACAAAACGCGCGCCAACTTTTAAAAATCTTTTCGATTGGATCTCCGATAAAATTAATCATCTGCGTTCATGAGGAAAATCAGAGAAAAAAGTATGTACTTAATAAAACACGAGTCTACAAACCGTATTTAGTAAGAAAAATTGATACGTTCATTTATTTAAACCTTTCGATCGCCGGAAGCGAAACGAATAATGAACGTTCCAATTAAACATTTTAAGCATGATACTGAGATAATACTGGCCATGTTATGTTACGTTCTTGTTAATTTTTTACACAAGATATTAAAAGGAAATAATATTATAAAAATTGCCTTAAGCTACCGACCGGAGACAGGTTTCATGTAAACTTAATTGACGCTCATTGTTCGCGCTATCGGTAAATACTGCTCAATACGCTCCTGGCAGACAAGATTCTTATTTTAACGCTAATAGGATAGAGGACTGTACAGCGCGCTCCATTCAAAAGGTTTATTGTCGTATATTTTTTTGCCATATTTCATCAAGTTTTTGCTTATTTATTAAAATATGACTAAACCTCGGAGTCCCGTTGGTCTGGAGGTCGCAAAGCGCGACCGCAGCGCACGAGATTTTGGGTTCGATTCCTAGGTCAGGAAAAGTGATATTGGGTTTTTCAATGAGGAAATTCACAGTAGCAGCGTCAGAGTCTGAATTTGTGCCCGGTTGATGACAAAAGGCTTACCCTGTATTACATGGGACCTAAAAAAAACATAACTGTCGAAATGTGGGTGTACTAATAGGTACACATCTGCCTAAGCTTTCGGGGATTACATGCTTGATGTTATGACTTAAGACCACTTTTGTACGAAGAGCACTGACGGAAGAGTGTTCTTAAAAAGAAGTACTTTTAAAAATCACTTGATTTTCGCCTACAGAAGAACTGCTGTCCCCTCCGCATAAAATATTAAACGGAGAGGAAGTCGGGACCGCGCGATACTCATCGGTGTCAACAATCATCCTTACGTACGTATTCATTAAATTGATTCTCTGAACAGGATAAGCCATGTACGATAATATTCAATTCATGCACGACTATATCCATACTGATAAATGCGAAAGTAACTCTGTTTGTCTATCTGTCTATTACACTTTAACCACTGAACCTATTTTGGTGAAAGGCACAGCGTTAGTTTGAAACGTCTGCATTTGCGATAACCGACATTTACGAGTACGAAGTCACAGGTAAAAGTTTGTTAAAAAATATGTCGGGTGTAAAACACGCTGAACGGAAACAATTTATTTATTTTTTGTTCTTGATCATGTTACTTAACCTTTTGGTTATGAAATTGGTTTGGTCAAACTTCCGACTTTTAGTTATGTTTTTTAACGAATACCAGTTTTAAATGTTCTAACTGAATTTTAAATACACCTATACTAGTTTATGCATTCGTAAGGACAATAATTGGTGTGTACATTACAAAAAAAATGTTACCCAGCTATATTTTTTGCTCAATGTTGCTTAGTTTGCTCAATATTTTTTGCTCATGTGCGGTATGCGTAGTTAGAAATATAGACGATATATAAACCAAAGCTCGATCGCGACTTCATCTGTGTAGAAGTCAAATATGCCATTAAAAAATATCCTAACAGAGCTTTTGATCAGTATAAGATTTTTTTTTAATCGGACCTCTTTCCACCTTCAGAGATTACCTCTTACAAACAAAAAGCAATCAAACTTTACCTCTATAAAATATTTGCAAAGAAGCTAGAAGGAGTCGGAAATCACTTGAAAACTTACTTGCGCCACTAATCACTAAACTTATTATGCGCTAAACGTACGAATATTTTCTGTCTTTGTCAACTTCAAACAATTAGTCAGGGATACATAATATTTGAATGCATTAAGCATCTGACATTCTTTTGACATTTATTTTTAGACATCTTTTCAATTGATTATCTTGATTTTAAGCTTCAATTGTACAAATTGTTTTGCATGTGACAATTTTATTAGATTAATAATATATTGTGTGCCGACCTAATATTCTACGTGACACAATGTTTATTGTTTTGAATCAAATAAATAAAAATAAAATATTCTACGTTTAACACTAAATGTTTGGATCCAAAGTACAAATGCGTCTTAAAACTTGTTGCTACTTAGTTCGGGAGTTTTTAGCATATCCGACAGGGGGTGCCTTTAGCGTTTAGGCGCTTAGTTATAAAATTTACACCCTGCCTGAAGGCCTTAGTTTTAAAAGCACCACGGGAAAGCCCGGTTAGACAGCCGTCAAACTCCTAGATTGAACTGCGTGATGCCAATCTGATTTTTTTCTTTTTTGTACGAAATAAACGGAACGGGTCGAAATATGATGAAAGAATACCGACATTGATGAATGTTTTTATGTAGTGTACCTACCTACATGCGGCCAACACTTCCCGACTTTTATCAAACGGAAATAAAAGAACAATAAAAAAAAAGAAATGTCTACGACAAACAAAATTCAAACTTTTTTAATAAAATAGTAGTGTAAATGCACTTGTTGTTGAAAAAGCGGACAATGGTCGCGTATTCCTATTGTACGTGAGCCATTGGAGCGTACTTACAAAGTGAAATGAAAACTCTCAAAGGAAAGGTGCAATGAATTGTACAATTTGAGTGTAGCTTTGATAACTGATAACATTGCGAGTTTGTGTGGCACACACGTTACCGAATAATTTCCCCTCTGACTTCCACTACAGAGGATTTAACAAAGGTAGCCCCCCCCCCCCTCCCCACCCCTCCTCTCCCACCTACGAAACATTGTAAGGGGGAACATACCCGGTCCCTGTATGGCACAATAATTAATTAGTGCGAACTCTGAACGATACTCCGTAACGCAAATTGGGAGTCTGTGTGATTATTCTTGTATTTGACAAGGCAGCATTTTATATTCATTAAAGCATAAATATTTTAATTAAATAACAAAGCAAATTATAATTTTTTTTAAATAACTTATTTTTTATTTTTTTATTTTAGGTCATATATAAATGGTAGATATGACTTTTAGCATTGTTCTCACTTTGTGCCAGTAAATTAACATGAACAAGATAATATTTTATTAATTTCATAAGAGTGTTCATGGACTTTCTTCTTTGTTCTCCTCGATAAAAACGTTCTGTTTGGAACGAGCAACTAGCTTCAACTTTCTGACTGACTCACTTTTGAATGGTCAGCCATTCAAAAGTTTTTGTAAATGGTATATTTGAATCTAGCGACCCGTCCGCCTTCGCACGTGTGCAATGTAGATACATAAACCTTTCTCTCAAATCAGTCTATCTATTGATGAAAATCCGTAGTTTAAAAGTTCTAACGGAAGGCGGGAAGTGATTTTGTTTTATGATTTTGATTAAATAGCGAAACTATCGAAGATTTGAAAGATAAAATACAAAATTCAAACAACGTGTCTCGTCTTGGGATCGTAGTCAATATAACAGTGTATTCTTTGTGAGTATAATCCCGGGTCGGCGATCGTCGGTAGATATTGCAAATGGAAAATCTACTTCCACCTCGTCTACTCAACAAATTTTCTTCCCGTATTTAAGTAAAAACAAAGCAAACGGTTGCTAAGTTAGCTTTATTGTTCCTTGTCTTTTCTTAAATAATGGTTATTTATTGAAGCATTTCGCTTTTGTTTTATAGTAGGTAAGATCTACTTTAGTTTTCTCAATAAACATACAATGGTGCCGATTCCCTTGGTCACAAACTAAACTAAAATTAGACTATTTCCATCTTTTTCTGTCCAATAAAACAAGAAAGAGACTAATGTCTAAGAGCTGTCAAATTTAGTCAATCTGACACATCCATACAATTATAGTTGACATCTAAAAACCTATGGATTAAAAATACGGAAAAGTTCAAGGCAAAACTAATTTGACATCGCTAACTTAGTTCTTTAATGTCCCGGAATGTCTCCGTCCTTTCCTTTCGCTGTATGTTCGTAAGAGATGTCAATTCTCTAAATTTAGTCTAATTTGTGAACAATGGAATCAGCACCAATATATAGGGTATAAAAACACTTAACAAAAGCGAAAGTTACATGTGCTTCATATAGTACATATATAGTTACATGTAGACTATATCTGGGAGCCTTTTAGTTACGAAAATTTTTAAGGTCAAAGTTTCCTGTAACCTGTACTTTTTTTACACAATATTTATTAAACTAATACTAGTCATGCATACCCAATGTCATAACCCAAAATTTTAACTGTTCACAGTTGATATGTTGGTATCTCCAAGAATGGTTTTTCGCCGCAAAAGGCACAAACAAACACTTTATTTTTAAACAAATAAAAAAATATTCTTTTTATTTGGATCTTTATTTACCCTCTGTGAAATTAAATATTCTCTATTTCTTCAAAAATAGTGAGCAACCCTATGCACTGTCAACAAAAGATATAGGTATCCAGAGTCGTCAGACAAGTTGAAGATATCTTCGATTGAAACTTAGCTTTATTAAGTAACAGTTAATTTTCTACTTTTCGAATTAAATTACTTTTGAAAATATTTATCGATTTTTAAGAAAACTTCAATTAAATCTGACGATGCTGCATAGGTACCTATATCTTTTTTTGAGTGTACAATTGACTAATAAAGGATCCGAAGTAGTTGCACCAACCTACTTGCACGCGATGTCCGCCTAGAGACGTCTATTAGGTGCACGTACCACACACGTACCACGTACCAGCGCGATGGTCGGAGGCAGACTGCATACATTTACGGCCGAAGAAATGTTATTAGGTACCCAATAACATATCATATTTATGAAAGGGATGAAGTTATTTTGTTTTATTAAAGGGATGAAGTTATTTTTAAATGCTTATTTGTGTTTTCTTTTTTATATTTATACTTTTATCTGTCTTCTGTGTCTTTAATTATTTTAATTGGTTATGTGACCGTTGTAATTAAAGTAAAATTAATAAAATAAAATAACTATATAGACTGCCTCGTTGGTCTAGTGGTCGCAAGCGCGACTGCTGTGCATGAGGTCTTGGGTTCGATTCCCAGGTCGGGGAAAGTGTTATTGGGTTTTTCCATCAGGAATTTCTCAGCAGCAGCCTCGGAGTCTGGATTTGTACCCGGTTGATGGCAATAGGTTCGCCCCCTATTACATGGGACTAAAAACATAACTGGCGAAATGTGGGTGTACTAATAGGTATACCTCTGCCTAACCCTTAGGGGATTACAGGCGTGATGTTATGTTTATAAAATGAAATAAATAAATATCTTCTGTAAGAGATGGATCGCACAACGATAGACAGTTTCTATCTATACTTGAATAATCATAAAAGAAAAAATAAAACCATCGTATTACTGTCCCACTGCAGGACAAAGGCCTTTCTTCATACAGAGAAGGCACGAGCATTAATAGCATAAGCGTGGCGCTTGCTTATAGCGGATTGGCGATTTCAGACTTATGGTATTTTAATTAGGTTTTCCTTCCCAGATGTCAGTGATATCCAAGATAAACTTAGAAAATATATATGATTTTAGAAGGTCACATTGATACCTGCCCTGTACCGAACCTACTTATGCATGATAGGCGGGCGGTTAACCACTGGGCCTAAAGGACATAATTGCTTGAATATCGTGTCTCAATCATCGATAACGGCTACCTATGCATCGAGAAAGACGGTGGAGGTGGTAGTGGCCACTGATGGAGAATAACTGGCCGGCAACCAAAGACACGTCGGTCTTTGAGCCCCTGCTCTGCTTTGACGGTGGTGGCAAAGCGGATTGCACCGCTCGACCGCGCAGTCGGGCGGTGTACGTGTGTTACGCATCGTCGGATTTCATAGAAGCCAATACGACATCAGATCCATTTCACCGCCTACCGCGGCGGTGAAGTGGATGGTAATCGCCTTAACGGGTCGATTATAATAGGCCAAAATGTAGGAATTTCTTGACATTTTCCGTTTTTTTTTGTAGTAAGGAGTATTTACTAATAATATAAGCAATAACGTGAACAACAAAGGTACCGCTTATTTATTTTAATAATACGCATAAATGAAGCATTTGTGTGACACAAATGAGCAACATAATTCCTGATGATAATGATATGATAATAATATGTTAATATTTACTTGAAAAGAATTAAATCAAACATGAAACTTTTGGTCCCTTTGAAATCGACTCTAATAGCCATCGTTCATTACAACAGAACCGCCCCGACACGGCAACGATGCTAGCACGCCGCCCGCGAGCTGTCACGGTCACCTTTTATTACTTGACATTATAAGAGATATTCTAACATACGCGATTTAAAGCCCTAACTTGAATGGCATTAACTTGTTGTGTCATAGCCGTGTTGTTATATAGAGCGATGACCTTTAATTTTGATGCTCCTCTGCAATCACATCACACATTTTGTTTGGGATTCAGGAGTATTTCAAAACCGATTTTGGAATATAAAACTTATATCAAATTAATGTCTAAAAGGTATTAACGTTATGAGTACTATAACAACTGAATTAAATGACACGACCACGCTTCCCACGTCGAATATTTAAATTGATGTATAAATTCCCTAAATGATGATGAAAGTAAAATATAAAAATGTGTATAATTTGGTTCAACGTCGAAGTACATTATCATTTATTTCAATTAGAACATTAAAAGACACTTTTGAACCGTATATACACAGAAACAAAAATTGAATCTAGCTGCCCTTTCCAAAAGGTATAGTTTCGTATGAAGGGGAAGCTTCATACTTGCTCTAAATGTTTTACAATATTTTTTTATGCAGATTTAGGTATACATGTGTGTGATGTGTATGGTTGTTACATAACTGATCCATTACGTATTGAAGTGTATTAAAGCGTTCATTGTTTATACGCCTAAATGTGCCTACAGTAACGCTTGCCATACGTATGGTACCTATTTATTAAACTAATAGGAAAACGGCCACTTCAATCTCTTGTTTCGATTGCCTCTGAATAGCTAATCAAACGATATGTCAGCCAAGCTATATCGATCTGTCAAGCTGTGTGTGTATGGAATACGAAATGGCCTACAGCATCACCGTTTCAATTCCGTGCAGGACACCCCATTCAATTACCGTTGTGGTGCATAATATTGCTTAATGTGCTAGGTAGGTTTATGGAAACGAGAATCCATTATGGGCATAGTTAACGGCTATGTGATATGTCTTTACACTTCATACGAAGGTGTTTTTGATAATTTATACTATTTTAAGTAGATATGGGCTTTCATAAAAAATAAATGCAGAACATGGAACATCAAGTAACTTCTTGGTAAGTAAAAAATCATGAGTACGCTTTGCGCTGGGATCATGACCCAACCATAGCGATACTATTCTAAAATATTTAAAAAATGCGATAAGAATCACGCAATATTAATTTGCCTTAAAAATAGTTGTGAAGTTACGTTTGACTTTCATCCCAAAAAGTCGTTTCACAAAATACCGCCACGTGCAGTGGCTCGCAACGTAATCATATTGTGGACGTTCCGTGATCCCGACATATTTACACTGGCACACGCCAAGTAAATACAAGGCTCGTATGTACTGGCCGGCGGCCTGAGCAAACACCCGGCGGTCAAGCGGTCTGCGATACGCGCTGTAATGCGCTAATTGAACATGTGTTGAGGTCTGTCCTTTTATACTAGCTTTACGCAACGTGTGTTTTATTTTACCTACTCGAAAACTATGTATGACGTATGTGTGACGTAGAAAATCTAGAAGACAATAAACATACCGGGAGTGTTATTCTACCAACTTTTAGGAACGATCGCAATCTAATCTCTGTGTTAATCTGTCAAAAATGCCTTTAATTTACCTGTTTTTTTTTTTAAATATCTCACTATGATTGGACGAGAATACGACTGATTTTTTAAGGGGACTAACACACTCCACACGCTCTGCCACAGTTGGCGGTGGCGGCAAAGCGGATTGCACCGCTCGACCGTGCGGTCGGGCGATGCACGTGTGCAAGGCATCGACGGATTTCATATACAGGGTAATTGAAAATAAACCCAGAACCTTAAAAGGGGTCATTGTGCTCATCATTATGAACAACTTGTACTCTGGGACCAACCCTGAAATCATGAAAAAAAAGCAGCTGATCCATACATTACAATCTTGTTATGTAGCATTTTTGTAGGGAACAGCTGATTATTGCTATTTATTTTCTGGCATTCAGAGTCAAAACTTTATTTTGTTTGATGGAAACTGAACAGTTTTTTATTTGAATATAAATACTGTTTTTATCAGTATTGTAGTATTATTAAAATTACATCTGTCTGTTTACTTTTGCATACAATATTAAACCGATATTCAAAATTAATTACTGACAACATTTAGAGAAAGCTTAGTTTACATTGCTGAAAATTAAAAAGTATTTTTCGCTGAAAGTCTAAAAAAGACCTTTTCATCTTCCCTGTACTTACTCATGTCTGATACAGATAAATCCTCAATTTTTATGTTTAATATTCCCAACAATCCAACGTTACTCGCAGTTTTATGATTTAGCAATACACTTTCGAACTAAATTTTTATTTGTTCTAGGAAAACCGGGTGTACACCTCGGACGTTGACCCCGTGGTAAACTGCAATTTTTTACTCGACTACAGTGCAGCAAAGGAAGAGTAACAGCACGTGTGAAATTTTAAATAAATGTATAATATGGTACAATGTTGTAAGTAGAATACTAAAGTATAGTAAGATTTAGTAAAGAATGGTTTTGTGACAATATTCATAAAACAATTTCAATGTTTAATATTTATTTTTCATTTTCAATTTTGTTTTAAGAAGTGCGTTTAAGATGTCCTGTTAGTTTCAATAACTGTACCTAGTGTTGTGTGTAGTGTCTAGGTGGTACGCGTACCTTCTTAATGTTTACACAAAAACATATACCTTTACCAATTCTTAAAATTTCAACCTCGCTTAAATGCAATGGACTCTCGGACCTACTTCCACTACTTTATAAATTACACATATAAAATCCCATTCGAATATATTATACCCCGTAAATACGACAAACAAGTCAATTCGTACCGTTATCCTTTAGTATTAAAAATTATGGACCTACAGTGATTCCCTGATCTGGGGGCCAACCATCACCTCTTAAAACTCTTAATATTACTTTGCCTTCAGCACTGTACCTACCACTGCACTGTTGGAGTTTGAACTCTCGGCTCAGCACTGAGAGGTAAAAATGCAACAACAAAAAATTCAAAGTAATATTAAAATAATATTGTTTTTAGAAGGTAGGCCCCCTGAACAGATAAAGACACTATAGGCACTTACTATTGTCACTGCCCTAAAAAAAACTGAAGACAGAATGGTATGAAAACAGCTCCTCAACGGCACCATTAAAGCGTTTCAAGACGGACACAATATTCAGTAATGAAGAACATGAACAAGAAGGAGAAGAAGTCATTCCCTAGAAATGAAAGCCGTCAACAAAACCAGTTATTAAAGTAATTAATTATTTACAATTCGTAACTAATACCTGGGAATAAGTAATAAAGTATTAACACAAAAATGGGTTAAAATCAAAACGCATAACTAATATGCTCTATATGTGAAGGAAAGAACATAAAAGAGATGCAAGCAAAACTTTGGTAAAACAGCAGAGCATGATCTTTTCTTTTTTATTAATAAACAAAATGTATTCAAAATAAGCAAAGGGAACATGATAAAGGAAATCAAGTAAAGGTACTGTCACACCAACGCGTTCAACATTCGTCCGCGATGACGTGAGTAAACGTAACTTAAATTCGATCGAAGTTCAAGTTTAGATTAACTTTATTTAGATCATTAAAAAGCACTCTTCAATTTAATTTACAAGAAAACAGAATTGAATCTAGTTTCAAAAGGAATGCGTCACGATTAACTTTTGACTGAAGAACGTTTGCCCGAATAGCCGATAGACCGAAGATCGTTTGCTCGAATAACCGATTGCGCGAAGAACGTTTACTCGAATGAACGGTTGTCTGAAGAACGTTAGCCCGAATCTTTTATATGAACAATCGTGACCCACTCTTCCAAAAAGTAGTTTTGTATGGAGAAGTAGGTATTTGAATAAGACTTCTATTTTTATTTGGTGATATTTAAATTTGAAGTACTCGTTGCACACGTATCATTTACCTATTTAATTTCAAGACTTTATTTATATCACATTAAATCAAATCTTTTAATAATAGTCTCATTTCAAATTCCAAAATCGACTCGAAGAGACTAGTTATTCGTAAACGCGCCCGCGCTAGGCAATTGAAATAGTTAACAACTCTTTTTTTTTATTTTTGTTTTGTTTAGAACTTGGATGGTACGGGTTTACACCAGCGCATTCTGTAATCAACGCATATTTGTACGTCATCGCACACTCATGTTAAAAGTTAGTGTGGCCGTACCTTAAAAGCTGAACAACATCCATATTTTTACAACTATCAAGTTAAAACGTTAAATAAATATAAACGATTCATTTTATTTGACCAATCACTTGAAAATTAATCCTTTTTCCGCATAAAATACGAATCCCATTTCAATTTCAAAATGGATACACGGATGAAAGGTGTGCGACTATTTTAGAGTATTACAAATTTTACTGTGGTTCACCTAAAGCCA
Source organism: Hoplodrina ambigua (assembly GCA_949774945.1). NCBI lineage: Eukaryota > Metazoa > Arthropoda > Insecta > Lepidoptera > Noctuidae > Hoplodrina > Hoplodrina ambigua. Next base: position 8,017,667 of record OX458963.1, read on the forward strand.
TATGCAATTAACACGTACCTAGTATTTTAGTTGTAGCGAAATAATTGAAATCATTTTATAAATTTAATTGGTTAACTAAGTTTTATTATATCTGCGGGCAATTCATTTGTTGATTTTAAATTGTATAAATCAAGCGTTTGGATTAATAGTAAGAATTATTTAGATAATTTTTTTACACGTTATAATTTAGTAGTTTTTAAATAAGCTACATTGTATTCACGTGTCATTATGTATGATTCTGTATGCAAATATTGTATAAATATTGATTTTAAAAGAGTACGTATGGAGCTTCTTGCCCATTCTATTCCATACAAAACTACCTTTTGGAAGGAGCAACTAGATTCAAATCTTTTTTTGTATATGACGTTGTAAAGTGCCTTATATTGGCCTAATTGAAATAAATGATTTGACTTTGACTTTAGTATGTACTACCGTCTATTAGACTGAGAGCCCAAAGTAGCCAGAAACACGTAATTTTAGCATTTCTGATATTGTGAGAATAGCAACAAAATTGCGCGTCCTTCCTTGGAAGCCTTCTTATCTGAACCCTTGTTCAAGTAACAGGTACAAAACGTACCTTGCTCACTAACGATCAAGTGTGACTGCTGCTTTTTATATCATGTTTTAGATAATATTGTTGGAAACTAACCTACATTACTGTCAAAGATTTCCCGTAGCCCATAACATCAGCTAGACGCCTTAAAATCTCAACTTTTGTAAAGTCTGGCTATCTATTTTTTAATTTAAACCACGTTTATTTGATATAAGTCTGATTACTCTGGGATTCTAGTCTATAATAGACGAAGGTAAATAAACAAAAAACTGAGCCCCCATTATGAGCACGCCAACGTAAAACTACTCGATTTTGCAGCATTTTGTTTCAATTTCGTAAAGAAGAAAAGAAAAAGAAAAAACGTTAATTGACTCAAACAAACTAAATAAAAACTAACTTCAAACTAAATAACCATTACGTGTGGAACGAATATTTTCAATTTATTAATCGATCGAATTTAATTTACGAAACGAACGAACGCTTGTGCTAGGACCTCGTCGTCATGGACCTTATTGATTGTATAGAAAACCAAGTGTTTCACTTAAAACGACACAAATAAAGCGCGAGCTACTAATATTCTTAGTATTATTATAAGTATTTTTCATCCGATTGTTATAAATTTTTATTCATATATGTATATAAACATCCAACAAATCGTGTTGAAACATTTCACAGAGCTTTACGTAGGTATCACAATGAAATGTTATTTTGTAGGTTATTTTCAATTTGCTCCAATTCATTAAAATCACTGCACACACACACACACTATCACAAGAAGAACGCAAAATGTTATTACAATTGCAATTGAAGACTTCGCCACAGAATTCGCAAAATAGAAAAAAATATATGAAGGAATGAGTGAAAGTTTAAGCTAGGGTGTACGGAGACTGTGCAGACCGTCGTTTTATAAACCGTTTAAAAGAGCCGGAATCTCTTTATCGTGTTTCAGATTGTTGCATGTAAGTCATGACAACTACATAACTTGTTACCTTATTAATAACAAGTTCTGAAACTGGTCTTTAAAAGTTCCAAACTTATAGACATGATATATCATCGTTTCCAGCTTCACTGTAATGCATTCCATTCATCCAGGAAACTGGAAAGTCAACAAAATGGAATGGTCGTGTCACCTGCGCAAGCGCAATTTTTGTAACTCTCTGGGGAAGTTCGGCGGTCTGAGGCGAATGAGAGTGTTCTTGGTGAACTTACCTGAGTTTCACGGTGCCCCCATGAGTTAACAGGTGGCGTTTGCAACAAGTTCGAGTTTGTGCGTTCCACAGGTCGCGAGCGTGCGACAACGGCGACGGTCCAGAGTCGACACGCGGCTTAGCATTCACGGTACGCACGCGCGATAGTAGCCCTCCCTGTATCGATCGGCGATGTTTGCCGCCTAAGGCGCGGTATTTACTAATGCAGACAACTGCCGACTGAGCTCCCCTTCATTATACTTTTCCCCAATTCACAGAAACCAGTGTCCCACACGCCAGAACGCACGGAGAGCGCAAGCCGGAGGGCGCGGCCCGCTGTACTCTCTGCGCACCACTGGAGGCACACAGACCTGCGCAAAGCTGCGCAATGATAAATAATAAAAAATGAAACGAAAAAACAGTTTCATCATGATAAGCCAACCGAATAAAAAAAACAATGTATTCATGTACAATGTGAAAATGTTGAATAAATATCCGAGTAAAGTTAGTTAATACAGCGAGCCTGCGGCGGCGGTCCGGCGGCGGCCGGCATTACTCGAGTACGTAGGTTCCCGGTAAGGCAAGTATGCCACGTGAGCCGGATCGATATCGTATAAAATGTACGTACGTGCCTCGTACAAAATAAAAACAAATTTAGAAAAAAATATAAATAAAATAAAACAAGGATCAGTTCTTAGGTATTTAAATTTAACCAATGAAATAAAAAAGAAATTCCCGAAACAAATATTCAAGGTCGGGATAATTCACCCTCTTTACCAAAAGCTACCTGTTTGCGTCACCCCAGATGTTTTCCTGCTTTTCATTCTTTACAGTTACTACTCTAAAACGTACGTTAAAAACAATGCAATAATATATTTAAAGAAAAGTCAAAAATAAAATAAACCATAACAATAATACGATTACCGTACCAACTTGTTTCTCCGTACAAAAGACATCTACGCAAGCCGCGCAACCTTTTCCCGCCAAACACTGGCCGAACATTGTATAAGGCGACATCTTACGGAATAGTCTAATATTACGAAGAAATACATACAACAGACTAACCTCTTTCAACGGTAGTCAAAATAAAAAAAAAAACATGGAGAATTCACTAGCAAAGCAAAGCTGGATTTAATTATGAATCTTTCTGTTATATCATTCCTCTTGACCGGTATTTAATTTTGTTCGGAATGGCACCAAAATGTTTTTAATAATAATTCCGTACTACTGTAGTAGAGCAGTTTGTGAACGAGCTACTCAGGGGAAGTACTACCACGACACCAATTTCCGCCGCAAAGCAGCGTTGCTGCGTTCCGGTGTGAAGGCTATGGGTGCCAGTGTATTAACAGGCACGTGAGGAATCTTAACCTTATTTCTGGAATGGCAACGCTTCTGCAACGTCTGGTATTGCAGATGTCTATAGTTCACCGCTGTGACCACGACTTTAGGAGGACAATTAAATATAACTCTTTAGAGCACACAGATTGAACTTACAGTAACGCATTCTAATGAGTTTTAATCTGCCAGAAATGCCTCTTATTTACCTACATAGCTACATTTTGAATATAACTAATTAGAGCCTTTCAGGTGGGCGGCGGCTTGTGTGTCCCTCAACGGCATTTAATAAAAAATCTTAGTCAGCTGATCTTTACCCTCAAAAGTTTCGCATGATTCTAACATCTATTAAAATCGATTTAATGTCTACTCTTCTATAAAAGTCATTGTGAAAGTATTTGCCAAAGAAGCCGAATCACGGAGAAAATATGAAAATAAATTGTATGGAAAGACGAACTTTCTTTCATTTAAGACATCTTTGCGATAATTTTATACCTATTTGATTTCGTAAAATGGTTTATTTTTCTTCTTTCGTTGTTACTTTTTTTTAAATGCATTTTTAGGTAGAATTAGAATACAATAAATACAATGTTTTTTTTCTTTTCTTTCATATAGAATGAAGCGTTTTAGAGCTAAAAGTTTATCCCATCCGAAAAAAAATAAAGTAAAGTAAGTAAATAAAGAGGTAACGAAACCAACAATCGTCGGGAAGGAACTAGCACAAAAAAAAAGAGAGTCATTAAATAACCAGAACATAAAAATCAATACGGCAGCAAAACGTTTCAATAATATTATTTCATTTATTTGTCAAAAGGTTGAGTGTGTCATCATTTCTCGCATTCCCGCCGCCCCGTCCGTTTTGCACTGTGTAAATAAATACACCGGAGGACCGCGCGTCAAGTGTACACGGGTAGGACAACATTTCAATGGGCGCGTTCAACCTGCATGTACTTGCATTCATGACTTTCATTACACAGATAAATAACATTTCCATGAATAAGATGTGAATAATCACGAAAATTATGAATGGACAAGATAAACTTAGGCAAAAAACGTCGACTGTAGAACATAAAGCTACATACATAAATATGCGCAAAACTAGCGAACGGCTTGACCGATTTGCCTGATTCTTTTTTGTTGTCTTTATAAGTTTTCGGACAAGGTTTGTTTGAAAGAATAATTTTTTTCCTAACAGTCGCGTTTACGACCACGAGACCAATGGGACAGTAGAAACGTATCCATTTAAATACCAAATAGCATAGAAGAGGAATATTGATACATATATTTTTATCCACCTTAATCGAAAAAGCATGCAGCAGAAGCCTACGACGTAGCAAAAGCGACTACGCAAGGAAAAGCCTACGCCGTAGCGGAAACCTGCAGTTCGCGGCGTAGCGAAAGCCTACAGCACGGGCTACCTCGCACATCCTACGAACTAGCCAAATCCTATGGTACAGGACCTATGGATCAGAAGTAAGAAATAATTTATTTCTTCGTAGTTTTCGTTGTTTTATTATACATTTTTATACATATAGCATGATTCGTTTTTACACATCCCATAATTCAGGCAAATCACTAAAACAACTCAACAGTGTTCCGTTAAAGTTCGTCTTCAGGAACATAAATCGTGTGGAATAAAATTGACCAATTTTAATGTAGTATCGGTAATTTGTGGCAGCTTATAGAACTTGTCAGCGCTTATTGTAAGTTACTGTATCATGTGATCTCGACCAACGGTCTTTCAACTTTTAAGGCAGTAGACCACTCATCAAAGCTCTGTTATGTGATAGACTTTAACTCCGTTGGTCCCGCGGTCACAAGGGCGACTGTTGGGCGTGGAGTCCTGGGTGCGATTGCCGGGTCGTGCAAAAAGTGTTATATTGTTTTTCCATCTTGGGATCATTCAGTAGCAGCCCGGAGTTCGAAAGCAGGTGGTGTGACACCCCCGCGCCTCAAAAAGTACGTAAAGCCGTTGGTCCTGCGCCTGATTACTCCCCAGTTGTGTTGGATTGCTGGCCTATCGGACTATAAGAATTAGAAAAGGAAGATTGCACCTATATTTGCACACACACTAGTGCACTTTAATATCTCCTGCGTACGTAACTAGTCTCCATTAAGATTGGGTGCTGCGACCAAAAACAGTTTGGGAATATTATTATCTTACGGAACTTCACAACAAATAAATATAATAAATGGAAGATTAAACAATTTAAAATTAAATTTTAATAAAATAGTTACCTTTCGTAATAATATTTTCAAAATAATACAGTTGTAAGTATTCCTTTGACGAAACAGAGTCATTGTTTCGTTAAAAAAAGAATTTTATAAATGCGCGCACATTGGCGAATTTTTGATGAAACCTGATGGTTTCGCAATCCCAACTTTATTAATAGCTGTGTTTCTGTAAACTTTCTGAATGGGTACCAATATTAAAAATAGGTAAGTTATTTTTGCTTTTTTTTTTAAAATATTCACTGACAGGTACACTATTGAGGAGATTTTTATGGAGTACTAGTACTTGACATCGACAAGGGCGCGATTGGAAAGCTAGTAATAATAAAAAACACACTTAACTTGGAAAAGAATCTTAGAGGGTTTTTCTTTGCAACGGTGTCAGTGATGCAAGTGGTAGTGGGACTATAAGTACGGTGCCAAAAAGTTCAAAAAGTCAAAACATTTATTTCAATTAGACCATTTACAAGCACTTTTAAATTGTCAAGGAGTCGGCCGAAAGTCAGAAAGTTGAAGTTAGTTGCTCGTTCCAAAACGGAGGCAAGCCTCTAAGAAAAAGAACGAGCAAGAAACTCCACGGACACTCTAATCAATTAGGTTTTTACAAAATCCTGTTTACAATATACTTGTTGCTTCTACATGTGAAAATAATGAAGATGAATATATAAGAATAATGAAAAATCATGACTTAATGACAACTTTAAAGTCTTTATTATAACATTCGTAAAGTTTACTATTCTATGTTTAAAGAAAGATAAGTATGATTTTTAAATTTGATTAGTTCAATGACCTTCTAAATTATTGACGTGCCCAGATAATCATTTCGCATAGGTACCACCCCTGACACGCGTGTCACTTTTTCGCCGCAGTCGGCGCAGTTGGCGCTCTAGCGATTGGCTGTTGCGCCGCGTGTCGCGAGTTCGATTCCCGCTTGGAACAAATATTTATATGACCTACAGATAGTTGTTCCTGGTCTGGTTGTTTGTATTAAGCGATTCGCGCACTGCTCCGCGCTACGCTCCGGGGTGCGTGGCTACGGAGCAAAGCGTGCGGGTTTTCTGTATATTAGACGATCGTGTTTTCTATACAAACACAGATACTTGCAAACAACGCAAGAACACTCACTGTTTATATTTTATGTTCGTAAATGCACCGGCAGTACTGAAAAAAATCCTAAAGAGTGGCAACGTAACGAGTAAAAAAAACACTATAGAAATTAATTCTCGGTAAACGAGACACGGGCTGTGAAAAGACACACACATTACATAACCATTGTCTACACATACTGACCATCTGAGCCGGCTTTAGGGGGGGCGGCAGCCCAAGGCGTTGGGGCCTGGGGGCGCTACGCAAGCCAGCGCAAGAAAATTATTTATTCAAAGAAATAAATCGCAAAGCGCGACTGCTGAGCTTGAGGTATTGGGTTTTTCCATCAGGAATTTCTAAGTAGCTGCCTCTGGATCTGAATTTGTGCCTGGTTGATGGAAATAGGCTCGCCTCCTATTACATGGGACTTAAACATAACTGGCGAAATGTTGGTGTACTAATGTAACACCTTTACCCTTAACCGTTCAAGGATCACCGGCGTGATCTAATATTATAAATTAAATATTAATAATAAGCATTTTTTGTTTTGAATATAATATATTCAAACATGTGATTATATGTTTTGAATATATTCAAATTATTAAGAAACTTTTATTTGGAATATGAAGTGAAAAATTGCGCCTTACGAAGTACTTGCCCGGGGCGAATAAATGTATAATGCCGGCCTTGCTGACCATCAAACTATGTACCGCTGAGCAATGATTATTGCTGAAAAACCACAATATAATGCACCCAAAATATTGTAATTTTGTGTGCATGCAGAAGTACAGGGGTCGTGACGATATTTAAAGTTTAGTTATAACATTAAATAAATTAAAAAGGGTGACAACAATTTGGGACTATTACCTTCAATATAGCAGATCCCTGGGTATAATTCCAGTACAAAATAAAATATCGCGCTGATGGAAAAAATATGTAACTTTCAGCTTCATCGAGTGTCCTTTTATTACATCCGTTATAAATCACTATCAACGACACGCTGACAAGGAGATAAGTATGAATATTTGTTTCAGGTTAATAGTTGAATTAATTGCATAGTTTTGGTAGAAGTATGGGGAATATGAACTAATACTTATAGTGCTGGTAGTATCTATTTATATAAAAGAAAGTCGTGTTAGTTACACTATTTATAACTCAAGAACGGCAGAACCGATTAGGCTTAAAATTGGTGGGGAGGTAGCTTAGAACCAGGAGACGGACATGGATACTTTTTATCTTATTTAATTTTTCTTTTTATCCTGTTTCCGTGGGACCTATGGCAGTAGAAATAAGCAATTTTACTCAGACTAGAAAGGTCAACATACTGGGTTTATAAAAAAAAAGTACTAGGATATCAGGAAATCAAGGGTACTTATTTAAACAAAAATCACTTTACTCATTATCTACAAGCAGAGTACGACCTGAATTGATTACCAAATTCTAAATTAACGCGTGCGAAGACGCGGGCGAAAGCTAGTTCTCAATAAATGAAAAATAAATTCAACCCGACTTTAAAGGTAAATGAAATATAATTTTAAAATGGTAAAATAATAAAACTATGAAAACGCGATCGAGTTTAATTTGCACCTCACTTATTAAAAATGGTTCACATACCTACGAATGTTTATTAAAAAATATCGGCTATTTTAACTTTTAGTAATTGAAATTATATTATATCAATTGAAAACATTAGTCGGTTTCTATCAAAACTTTGAAGTTTTGATAGAAACCGACTAATGTTTTCAAATGTAATTTAATTTAAAAAGTGGATAATAAACAGTTCATTAATTAAGTTAAGTTTAAATGGAAGACATCCATCGGGTTCTAAGAAAACTTCAATTATATTTTATTATAGTTGACTATATCTGACGACCCAGCATACCTATCTCTTTTTTTGTTGGCTGTGTACATTTCAAATGTCAATTCGTTATTTCGTTTACATGTCACAAAATAAAAAATGAAAAACTGTTTTCTTCTATATATGAAAAGGATTACGCATGTTAGCGTGAACACAATGACATAGTTGAGCACGTAGTAAGCTGCACTGCCATGTCGACAACTCCATACAAGTCTATTCCAACCTGCTTCCCTTCGGAAGTTCGGAACAATAGCTACTTTACCGCCATTGACTAATGGCTCAGTCAGTAGTTTCTACTGTCTACTATTGCCAACTTTAAGTCACGCTGCAGATATTTTAAATACACTTCGATAGATAGTATTTAATGTGTTAAAGTAAAGTTGTAATTTAACTTTATTATTACTACATAACATAACATCACGCCTGTAATCCTTGAAGGGTTAGGCAGAGGTGTACCCATTAGCACACCCACATTTCGCCAGTTATATTTTCCCATGTAATAGGGGGCGAGCCTATTGTCATCAACCGGGCACAAATCCAGACTCCGAGGCTGCTACTGAGAAATTCTTGATGGAAAAATCCAATAACACTTTGCCCGACTCAGCAGTGGCGCTTTGCGACCACTAAACCAACGAGGCAGTCTAATTCAGTTAGTTTTAATTAAGTAACAATTATGCAATATTTGTTTCGGCTTCCTACGAAAATTAACTCTTCGCCACTGCCGCATACTATGCATTAATCCTGCCAGGTTTGCGGATTTTGTTCGAAAGAGTTATCGCGGCCCTGGAACTCAAAGGGCATTAAGAGAAACACGGATGGGTTTTAGTCAGTCAGAGTCTGACACTTCCTTCCTCTACGCTCAGAGCGGATGAAGTTATTTGATGATATCCTATCCTATGTATGCATTCATGAATACTGTGTATTAGTAATACTATCAGCCTATTATTGTCACACTGCAGGGCAAGGTGCTGTTCTCATACAAAGAAGGCAAAAGCATTGCTCAAGGTGGACTGACGATTTCAAACTTATATTAGGTAATTATTAGAGGACCGCCCTGACATTGCACGGGTTCAAATTTCAAAAAGATATAGTGGATTTCCAAAAAAAAAACGAAGAAGAAAGAATATAAACCTTGTCCGGGAAATTACAAATACAACAAATAAAGAATCAGCCAAATCGGTCCAACCGTTCCCGAGTTTTACGCTTAGCAACACATTTAGCCATTCATTTTTATTCATATAGAATATAGATTAGTCTAGGTTTCCCCATGATGTTTTGCTTCACCGATGTCATTGGTGACCAAAATAAACTTAGTACTGTATGCAGAATGCAAAATTAAAACGTTTTGTTTAAATTTTTTGACTTTTCCTAACATTTTCCTCAGTTCTTTTATTGAAAAATGAGCTCAGTTTATGTGGTTTTTTATTATTTTTAATCCTCTACTCTTAAGTTAATTACGTCAACCTAATTCAATATGCCAAGTGTACTACATTACTATCCAGTAATAATAATTCAAATTGATTTTAAAACAACCATGTCCAAAATAATTACAAATGCTTTAATTAAAAACTGGGAGAAATTTTGTCGTGTGTGAGTTTCGTCTTCGTAGAACTGAAATAGCGAATAAAAATACAAAACACGTATTTCTGCGAACAAACTGAATATAAAACCAATTGGATTGCAGAAGCAAACATGCATACAAGTCAACCTTGACAGTGCGCTTGCTCTCGCACGCCTCCCACATCCTCCGGAAACTCACTTGAATTGATTCCTACGCCTATGGAGAGATGCAGGTGTGAATCAAGGTTACAGCTTCGACGCACTCTTCCAGGTAGTTTATGAAATATAGTGATGGAAGTATTTATATAGTATACGAATATTTTGATGCCCTGTGAGGTTCCTTTTTTCTGTCGTTTTTATAAATTTTGCATATTTTATTATTTTATAATTACTCTTAGGTTTTATGTTTAGATTAATTATTTTATATTGTTTTAGAATGTTTAATGTACAAACTAAAAAATTGTGATGGAAGTTTTATCCATTGTTTTTAAGTATTTTCAGAAAGCATTGGCTTTGTATATGAGATAACGATTTTGTTGTTTTGTTCTCAGGATTTTCACCGTTTTGGGCACGGAGGTGAAGGGGGGAAAACGCCAGACCACTATTAATTAGCCTACGCTGGCCTCCATCCGTCTGTAACAGTCTGTCTGTCAAGGGGCAATATCGAAAATATCATTTGGCTATCTTACTGGTAGTCAATTTTCATATTTTGGATTTCTGTAATTTATATTTTCACAGAATAAATTCTTACAAAAAGAAGGCAACTTATATTAACTATATGGGGTGCAAAGAGACACATCACATACTCGTTAAAAGATTTCGCCATACGGCAGTTTTATATAAATTTCAAGTCTTTATTTTTCGAAGTGAATGAATCGATTTTAATGAAACTTCCTATACATAAGCAGAATACATAGGCCTAAAAAGATAGTTGAGAACATATTCAGAATGTCTTATTTGAAAAAGTTAATTGGACTGTCTATGGACAACTTAAATTCTGTCGAATTTAGGTGTGGCACAATTTTTCTGAAATGTTCTCCACTAACTTTTTAGACCTATGTATCCAGCTTGTATGAAATGCCGTAAACGCTCTAAACTACGCACACTGCTCATCAAACTAAGCAACTTTGAGCAAAAATGATTGCTGATTTTCTTAAGGGACTTGTTATTCATAGCTAGCTGTTATAGCATATTCGCTTACATAAATTTATAAACTTTTATTTTCCAATTTGCACGCTAGCAATCACTTTATCGCAGATTCTAATAGCTTTCTTCCGTCTGCCCAGTATTTTTGAGTATGTAATAATAAGATATATAAAATAGAAAATATTATAAACTATCTCAAACTCGCTCACGAGGTTACCAGCGTGAAGAATATGAACTCGACAGTTATTGTTCTTAAAGACGTGTTAGCAAATGGCTTAATAGCGAAAAGTTTTGATGATCACCTAGAGAGACTATCGCTCAACAGCTGGGTCAAGAGTCAAATGCAGAAGGCGGTCATCTGGAACACGGCACGCTTTGTGAGAAGCCTCTTCACTCTGAACCCTTAACTATCATCAACTTCTTACCACTTCGCAGGGTCTTAACCACCTCGCTGCGCACGAAGTACCAACTATATTTAAACATTCATATAAAAAGAAACCTAGCTTCTTTAAGAAATATATATCTTTATATATATTTTTTAATAAATTTAACATAAAGAATACAAAAAAAAGAACAACACAAGAACGCACATATTACTCAGCTTTTAAAAACCTTTGTAACAAAGTTTTTTTTTTAAATAATACAACATAAAAACTTTTGCAAGTGTAATAAGAACTAAAAAAAAAACAAATACAATCAAATACTTACCTGAATTAAGCGCGGGTAAGACTGAAGTGATGAACGAACAGTTCTCTTACTCCTCTTGATAACACTAACACTAAACGATTATTAAAAAACTTTTAAAGATTTTAATTTTAACACCGACATTGTTCCTACGATTATTTAATTAAGGGTCCTTTAAATAGACAACTAGAATTTAAACTCTTATTATAAAACTACTTTACACTAAAACTTGTGTCTATAACACTGTCACAAGAAGCTGAAACCTTAACAACTAGTTGAAACTACACTAAACATCCATAAAGAGAAGGTTCAATGAACCGAAAAAAGTTTTATGAGAGAAGAAAAATAGAGTTGGAACGCCAGAGCGTATCGCAGAACGCGCGCCAAAATCAATTCACGCAAACACTGTTTCGTATGTTCCGTAACTAAGTTCCGTGACGATTGCACATGGCACTGCGACCGAGCTGTAACCCAACTGAGTCCGCGCTTGTTGTACGTTGCATTACCTTGACCGAGACGCCGCGCGCCTGCGCTGCAGGGCGCCCCGACACATCTTTACTCGCTTACACACCGGAAGTTACAAAGTTTCGTAAAGTTATTTTACAACAAATTTAAACTGTTTTAAATTGTTTTGTTTTGTTTTAAACTGTTTTAAATCGTATGGAAGACCTAGACTTTGTGCTTTCAAAACTTAATAAAAGTTTTTTTAATTAATTTCTTGAATTAGCATTGACTTGAATACTAAAATATTGATATAAGTAAATAAATTTGATATTGCAGTTAAAAATACCAATTGTTTGTATTGTTTTGAAAAGCGGAGGGCCCGTGGAAAATTTTAATCTACTTTGGGGTCATTGCCACCCTTTCTTTATTTTATTTTTTTGTGGCTGAAAATGTTAAATGTGTATTATCTAGCAAACTTTTTCTTTATTTAGGCTAAATTTTAGCCATTTCGTGTGATGTTTAGACCGGCGTTTTCTTTATCGATCGTGATCATTTCTTTCATTTTCAATATTTATTTCCAAAAAAAGGTATCAGAATATATAGTTAAAAGTAACAAAACCTGAAGTCAACCTAAGGTCGTCAAGTACCGGGGTCGCGGGGCGGTTTAACAGGATACCGTGGCCCCGGAACGCAAAGGGCAACAGAAGGAACAGGGTGGTTTTTTAGTCAGGAAAAGTCTGACAGCCCCTTCCGCCCCGCCCAGGGCGGAAGGATCATTTGATGATTATAGATATATAAAGTGAGAAAATTGAAAAAAATAACTATATACATGAAAATACATGGAGGACTTTTGGGAAGTCTGTAAAGTAAAGGTTCCAAAATGTTCTATAGGACGTCTTTGTTGAGCCACCCTCTATATTGTTCGTTATTGAGGAGTTTTATTGTCTATCTCCAAAGGCTAATTCCACTAATTAAAATCATTCAAAATGTAGTCGCAATCACATCTTAGACACAATCAATGTCAAAAAAAGTAGATAAATTGGAGATATTTTCGACAGATTGAGACTGAGATCATGAGATTAATTTAAAAAAAAATTGGAATTGAGGTACTTGGCACCACTAATCAATTGACATACTTTTATGAGCTGTCAAAACGCCATCCGCTATAATTAAAAAACAAAGTCTTTGCCGATTCCAGATTTAAAACTTCGAGCCAGTTTTTAAATTTCGAACTTTATTTTGTAATACAAAAATTGGCTCTATGGTTTAAGGAAAAACTTTGTTTTATAATAAGGCTTCGTAGATTTTGTACATAAATAAACTGTGACGCCAAATATTTGCCAACTCAATTGAGAATCTAATTTTATAAACAATTGCGTATTTTCCCCCTTTTTTCGATAGATAAGTACAAAATATTTTGAATTGAAATAGACACATTGGTACTTGCGCGGGTTCGAACAACCTCATGCATGAGAGGCGTGCGCCTTGGCCATTGGGCCATCACGACATTTTTTTTTATTTATGGACGATAATCTTTATTATTATTATAAATTGATAATTGATTTATAATAATTGTTGCTGGCTATTGTTAATTGAAAATAATCATAGTTTCAGGGCTAAAGTAAAGTGAGTTTTTAAAGAAGCTATATCTTGGAATTATTGGTTAACGGTACCAATTGCCACAATGGGAATATACCCTTAAAAAAAAGGAATTCGATGAACATAGATAAATAAAAAATATACCGACAGTTGAATTTAGAACCTCGTCCTTTTTTGAAGGCGGTTATAAGTAGAGGGTGTCTTTTGTGTGCTACACAAGGTGCTACGGAAATTGTGTTTTGTTTTAGCAGTGCGACTCTCCTCCACGCCGGGGATCTTTGAACCTCACCTGTTTAACTAGAGGTAGCCAAAATTCCCAACTCGCTTTGTTCGCATTTGCATTCTAGATTCTCTTTTATACTCTTAGACGGATACCCGCTCTGTGGGGTCTCTGTTTGTGTAAAGTGAAAAGCCCCGCTCGCTGCTGTTCTAGGTAGCAGAAGGTAGATATGACGCCGTTTCTGTATATGTGAATACTTATAATGAGTTAGCCATCAATTTACGTAACTGTCTCCAAGGGCGCCGGCAGTAGCCGTCAGGAAAAGAAATACATAGAAAATATGTTTTTTTCTTATTATGTTTCTATTTGAATAAAAACTTTAAAGGCCTTATTATAAAACAAAGTTTTTGCTTTAACCTGGTTGAAACCATTGAGTCAATTTTTGTATTACAAACTTTATCATTACCGAAATAAAGTTCGGAATTTAAAAACTGGCTCGAAGGTTTCAACCTGGTTAAAGTAAAGACTTTGTTTTACAATAAGGCCTTTTAAGTTAGCATTTATATAATCAATCTGCTTAGCCTTTTCCCAACTATGTTGGGGTCGCCTTTTGTTTTATCCATTTTGCTGTAAATCCAATAAACGCGTTTTTATTTTCTTTCTTTGTTCTTCTGTCTAACCAGATGCAGAGAAATCCCAGTAGTTCCCATGGAACGACTGCCTATCTGACCTCCACGACCCAGTACTTTGGTAATACGACACCCTTTGGTAAGACTAGTTGACCCGTAACGACTGTCAAAGGTCCATGTATGGCAGCTTCACATACCCACGGCTTTACGTGCTTTCCGAGGCACGGAGAAGTCTTGGTGTGTAAAGATAGTCACCCATCCACGGACCGCGTAGTTTAACCTGATGGACCGACCCGTGCGAAGCCATCTAAGTATAATCTCTAGGTAACTCTGCCTGTTCTTAGAACTTCACCATTGGTCCCAAACCCGGTTAAAAGAGAAGGTTCAATGAGCTCAGCAGTTGGGCATATAAGCATAGAAAAAGTTAAGCCCAACACACACAGAGAGCGGGAGCGTGACGTGAGAATGACTTGAGCGGGATGTAAGCGTGACATGAGCGGGACGTGGGCGTGACGTGAGCGGGACGTGGGCGCGACGTGAGCGGGACGTGGGCGCGACGTGAGCGGGACGTGAGCGTTCGGTGTGTAGACATCCATATAAATACAAGGAATATAACTCGACAACACGCTCATGTTACGCCCACGTCACGCTCACGTCACGCTTTCGCTCTTCGTGTGTGTTGGTCTACCTGTACTATACCATAATTAGTTACGAAATTGAAACAGAATATACCATAAAAAAAGTAAATGCTGCTTATATATATTTGAAAAGTCCAATGCTTATGAATAGTTAAGCGTGCATTGTTGATGAAAAGTTTTGCATTGTCACACCACACGCCGCGCCGGGGCACGCCAACTTATATGATACGATTAAACGTTGTTATCAGCTTTCGATATACAGCGCAACACGACGCCGGCGCTACGTGTTAAGTTATTTAATAGTTTAATATGGCTTATATTGTGTTTTAGTTTATTTGCATTTGATTATTATTTTGTGTATTTGTTTTTAGAGGCCTCAGTTGCCTGATAATAAAATTATTATTAATATTTATTATATCGTTCATCCGTAGTAAAGTGAGTTACGCTATCCCAAAAGAAGATGTTAGTCGAAAAAATTCGAAATAAAGTATCACATTAAATCATTTAGTTAACACTTTTGAATCGTCAATGCAGTCAGTCGCTCGTTTAAAGTCAAACTCAAAGTCTAATCATTTTTATGTTCTACACCATTCTGTTTATTGATAATTACATTATACAATAATTAATCGAAACGTAAAACCTTAAAGTAAATGTTAAATATGTACAGTTAAAAAAAAGGCAGAAAGGAGAAACCTCATAGGGCATCAAAAAATTCGTCCGCGTCGGCGTCGCTGTCAATGGGGCAAGTGTCCAAAAGGCTGACAGCATTGCCACGTTGTACGGCAATGCTGATTCTTTGGCCTAAGAAAAGGCCAGCCCTCTGGTCGTGTGAAGAGTCGACCAGTCACTTAGCGATGTCCCGAAAAACAAGGTAATCATTTATTTGAATTAGACTTGCCAAGCTACGTTTATACTTAACGTCCCCGCGTGTCGTCAACTCGTCACGCGTGGGAATAGCTACCGGTTTCATACATTTAGCAGGTTGCTCCACGCCACGCGCGGCGCGACAAATGTGATCAGTGAAATTTATGAAACCGATAGCCTTCCCACACGTGGCGAAACTCGGGGCAGTCTAAGTAAAAACGCAGCGTGAGGCACTTTTAAACATCATTTACTTCAAGGAAGAAAAGAAATTATAATGACGAATTTAGTTGTCCATTCCAAAAGTTAGTTTCGTATGGAGAAGAATGGGCAGGAAAGTCCATACGTTTCATACATATAGGCCGCGTTCACACCAACGTAACGCCCGCTGACAGTCAGCCATCACATAAATCGGCGGCTGACTATGCGTTTGGTGTGAACGCGGCCTTATCCTAATCCTAACTAATATTATAAATGCGAAAGTAAGTTTGTTTGTTTGTTTGTTACCATTTTACGCCTAAGCCACTGAACCAGTCATCCCGAAATTTTGCATAAACGTTGCCGGGTGTACAGGGACCAACATAGGGTACTTTAAATCCCGAAAAAAAGTACTGTTCCCGAGGGAAATCACAATAACGTCCTTATGACAGTAGATGGCGCCACATGTCTATCGAATCATGATCAAATTTTAAGTTTAAGCATCTAATACATTTTGAGTCTAGACTGTCGATAGACCAGTTTCAAGTAAATAACCTAGGAGTACGAAAGTTGTTTGCTTAATCATTTTTATGCCCAAAACCGCTAAAGAGCATACTGACATTTTGCATAAAGTGGCTACTAGACGGACGGACCTGCGGTTGCGGCTAACCGCAGGCCGCGGCTCCAACCGCTGTAAAAACACACCACCGCGGTCACAGTGGCGTCCTGAAGTGTCATTAGCGTGGTGTTTGTGCTACAATCGGACGTCAGTCAATATGGCTAACCGTAACGTTGTCTTATTACTCTCATGACTCATTAGCCCTCTCTGAAAATGAGAAAAAGGTAGAAAAATAACTGTTTATTTAAACACTTGAGGTGTGAGGTTATAGTAGTTTATCGCTACCTATTATTCATCGCTACCTATTATTCATTATCATTAGCATCGCATATTACTCTTAGGAATAGAGAAGTGTGGGATAAATTTAAATATTATTTAAATTCAACTATTTCTATTACAATTTCCATATTTGGTGACATTTTACAAAGCAGTACACGCGGCCTGTTGTTAAAATTTGCAACGGACGCGGCCGCCACAACATTTCGCGTTTGTCTGTGACCCACTTTAAATACGTTGTCAGGGATACAGAAAAACTGCGTAACTGACACTGTCATCACTGTGTCGTCACTGACACTGATAGGTGTAAACGCATTCATAGAGGAAGCATGGAAGAATAAAGTCGAACTTATTTACACGTTCACGTTCACTTTACTTACACGTTCCGTCAGTGAAGCATACTCTGCGATTACTCCGCCAATTGTGAATTGATTTGGATGATTCTTTTTATGTTTATTTTTCCGAATTGGTCCCATATAAATACTGTCATGATCTGATGATGAACTTCGGAGATATGGAACGGAACTCCTCATAGGATCACAGCAGAACTGTCGTAACAGTAAAATTGCTTTGTCTGATGCGTGTAGTCGATGACTGACTGAAGGAAGAGGTTAGTTGCTAAACTAACCGTGACCTGATGTATGTATAATTGTATGTATATATGTATAATTCTGGATCTGGCTGAACAACAAGCCGAGTACAGCCCGAATTGATTGTCAAATTCTAAACTAACGCGGGCGAAGCCGCGGGTAAAAGCTAGTAGTTCCTATAAATAAGAGCGAGCAAAAAACACTTTTTTTAAATCAAGGTACAAAATTGAATGTAACAAGTCGTAGTTCAAATTGGCCGTTCTCCTGCCCGATTCCCCACCCCACGCCTCAACTCGGACGCGCGCTGAGTAAGGATAGCAAATTCGTCATTTCATTTCCGTGTTTTTTTTTGTGAATCTCTTTTTGTTGTTTAGTTGCAGTACCTATCTGTTTACAAACATTTTTGTTTTATGGTAACCCTTTGATTGCGGACGAACATTCGCTGCACCAAACGCAAGTGGCCGCACTTGCGTTTGGTGCTACCACTGTTCGCGTGTTCGCCGTAGAAAAACACATACGGTGTGTGTGCGCCGCATTTGCGTTTTTAGTCGAAACACAACGTGTGTGTTTTCCCGCAGTCAACGGACGCATTTGCAAATCTAACAATATGCTGTTTAGCGGTAGGTTTAAAAAAGAGAAAATAAAAAATTAAAGGAGGGATAGGTATTCATTTTATGGACCATTCGATTTCCATAGACACAGAGATTTCCAATTATCTTTTTTTAAATAAGAGATTTTGACAATATTCTCTGTTAACTCTTTAGACCTACCTATATCCTGCTTATGCACAGGAAGTTTCACAAATATCAGTTCATTCATTTCCAGAAATTTGAACGTTAAATTTTGTATGAATTGCACTAATCTGCTGTGTCATTTACATAGGTCTAAAAAGGATAGATAGGTCTTAAAAGTTAGTTGAGAACATTTTCTAAATGTCTTATTGAAAAAAAGAAAATGGAATCTCTGTTTCTATAGAAAACTTAAATCCGGACTAATTTAGCTGTAAGTATCACATTTTTTTTAAATATTCTCAACTAACTTTTTAGACCTATGTATCCTTCTTATGCGTATAAAGTTTCATAACAAATCGGTTCATTCATTTCGAAAAATATGAACTTGAAAGTTTGTATATGGGCGTACAGCGTAAACGCTCTTAATTTAAAAAGAAAAACTACTGCAAGAACAAAGATACAGTGATGAAAGATATATTAAACTACAGAAAAGATATCAAAATGGGTATTTCAAAATATTCTAGTTGCAATTTTGAAACCTGCATACATTGCTGTGCAGTTAACTAGTTACTATAAAACGTTACATGAGCTTAGTTGTCTTTAGACATTCCTGATGAATGGCTGGATGGAGACATATGTGTTACTCTTTTACTCATTAAACAGCAGTACTGAATTCGCAAATCTAGCATAAGACGAAGTCGTAGGAAGAAGCTAGTAGGTTATTAAAGCCTTTGTATGCAGACGCACCAATGATAGTAGGGCTAACACTATGCACACCAAATGCTCGGTGAGACGGACGGGCCACCTCGCCACAAATTACCACGCTTGCGCCATTCGCCACGAGTCTGGCTTTTCCCGTTTACTTTGACTAAGCACAGCAAACAAACATCGGCCAAACAAGGTAAAGTTCACTTTGCTTAGCTTAATAATATAGCATAGCCTAAATAACCGAGGTATAAAGGAAAGCTAAAACGTTTAAACTTGTATATTGGGAATGATAAATAATAATTCAGTCTATGTGTCCACTGCAGTCCTACAGGGCAGGCAAAGGCCTCTCTGTTCTGTTTCAACCCAACTTGAGCTTGAGCCACGATATGGGGCGACACAACCGCACATTGGGGAAACCAAAACGAAAAACCAAGAAAGTAGCTTTCCTAAATCTGCCGGATGTTCATGAGGCCATGACGATATAAAAATTGTAATTACGAGTACTTTGATTTGGCACAAGTGCTTGCTAACGCGATACAATATACCGTATGTAGGTAAAAGTACGCAAGTCATAAGGTTATCGCGATTCAAAAGTTTTAAAACAATTTAATAGATATTGATGTGACGGAGAAACATTAACTAAGAAAGCCATGCGTTAGAAAAAGACACAAAGTAACAGCAACGTGTGAGATAGCTGTTCAGTAGAAGAAAAGTCAAAATCAAAGCAGTTAAAAATAGCCTTGTGCAAATATGGAATGGAAACCTTTTTACATTGCGTTTAATGACACATTATCTTTCACAAAAAATATTTTTTGTCAGGAAACTCGATGCGGGTAGGTCAACTTAACTCGGATCTTGTACTATCAGTGATAATTGTGCGTTTTGCTTGTCTGTCTGTGCCCTACTCGATTTACAATTGGGAGGCCAGAAACGGATTTTTAGATTTACTTGAGCGCGGCAGATTAAGGGGGGATACCTTGTACCCTGTTAAGTACCTCCACCATATACAGGGTAATGAATGGATTATCTTGAAATGGGCATGGTAGAAGTAATGACCGTTCTGAAAAAAACAACAATGAAAAAAAAACAAGTGGTACCAAAGATATGATTTATTTAATAATATTCGTTGTTTTTATTACCTCATTTTACATTCTTGTACACCACGACCACGAATTAATGAATTCCGTCGGTGTTTTATTGTTAACGTAATTTACTCTAACTAAGCTGATAGTTATGTAATCAAAAGTAGGACTGCTATTACTATTACTACTATTACGTGGTGTACAAGATTGTAAAATAAAGTAACAAAAAACAACGAATATTTTTAAATGAATCATATCTTTGGTACCACTTGATTTTTTTTTATTTTTTTTTATCGCCATTAGTTCTACTATCACCCATTTCAAGATAATCCATTAATTACCGGACACCCGATATAAGCCCTGTATATAAGGCCGTGCGTCTAGGGTAACGGATTATATTTTTCAAACCATGTGATTGAAGAATTCCCTGCACATAATTGTCAGATTAAGGGTCAGCACGAAAAGGACTTCAAGCTGAACTAATAGATAGTTATCTTAATCTGACGCGCTCCAGTAATTTTTTCTTCCATTTTTTACCATTTTCAACCACTTCGTACGGCCAACCCCACCATGCAAATCCGCAGATTAATATTCCTGGGTTATCAAAAACACGTGGGGCACATGCACTGTTAATATCTGACACGCTGAGTATTTATTTGTGATTTTTATTTTCTTTTTTTTTTAGTTGTGCTTATGCGCATAAGCCACCAGTGAAAGGCTCCCATTTGTAGCCGTTTGCTGCACAATCCAAAAGGTCCCCACGACGCTGGAGTAAATCCATATTTAGCATCTTGGGCTCCCCAACTATAGGTAAATAAGTACCAAGGAGTATTAATCAGTTTGTGTTCAATTTGATTTCCAGTCTTGAAAAGAAATGTCAATAACGTCACTCCATCTCCATTACAAACAAAGAACGTATTTTATTTGCTTCTGCGTAGAAATAGTTTTCTAGTGATTTTTAAATTCGCCTTCTTCATTGTTAAAATTCTCTGAATAATCTACAGCTCTTGATGGTATATCATATTACATACGCAAAACAGGCAAAACTGTGATGTCTCTTACATAAAAACTGCCCTATTGAAGAATTGAAATTGGAGTTAGTAATTTACCTATTATTACAACAAGTATATGAGAGAATTACACGCGATTACAAACTAAAGCAAACTCACAATTAATCAAGTATTTTTACCATCAGTCGTATGTAATATGGTCTATTAAAAAAAGCTAAATAAAGTTGCCATAAATTGCGATATAAAGATGGCAACGAAGAAAGTGATAAAAAAGAAAGACAATAAACCTAAATCTTTGCATATACCGTTTAACACAACGGTTCCGAGGTTTGGCAAGATCGTGTCACATCCTAACTTGGATCCTACCGGGCTCTATGCGACGAAACCCAAAGCGTGCAACCCATGCCTCTACAGACCTAGATCCATACGCAGGTTGTGTGAAGCCACCAGTAAAAAAAATGATAAAGACCCATGGAAGTACAAGAATGATTTAGAAGAATGGACGAAAAACTTGGGTTACAGGAATCAAAAAATTCTAGAATATCGAAGATGGGTGCAAACGTTGTTAGGTCCCGCCTGGCATGAAATTCATGAACCAAGCAAATATGAGCCGGCTTGCAAAAACGTCGGATTTGGAAGAACACGTTTATCGAAACCGTCGAGGCACAATGTACCCGATCCTGGAGCCTATTTCAAAGCTGTACCTTTTAAAGCTCCGTACGGACCGCACTCAACGCGACCAACTTTCGAAAGAGAAGAACCGTGTCGATTCAAGGACGGCACAACTAAGTGGTCACTAGCCCCGGACCGCTACAAGATTCTCGACAAAGATCAAATTGACCAAAAATCTAAGAAGCTTGTTTCAATTCGTGGTCCTTACGATTTGTTTACTGGCAAACGGGAGGAAAGTAATATCAAAAACCATTTTAACACATCTCTAAAATGCTCGGCGGCCACGTGGCCGATTGCTCTGCCCGGCAGTTTAGAGAAATATAAGAAATCCCCCGTCGGAAAAATGAATAAGACCGGCAGGGATAAACCTTACAGAGGCCGAACTACGCTTGTGGACCAGGCGATGTGTCCAAAGAAACCTGAAGACCCTGGCCCTGCAAGTTATGATGTTCGTACAAAAATTACTTTCAAACAGTATAAATATGGGTTCAACAGTTCTTACGACAGGCCACCGGGCTACCAAAGAGTAATTGTATGGCCAGGCGTGGGCAGGTACAAGACGGGAACTAACAGCAATTCCATATGTTATGGAATACCAGGGAATGGCCATAAACACGTGTTCCTGTGCAAACAAGAAAGGACGATTGGTGCCAATATTTTGCCACCTATGAACTCATTCTAATCGCTATAGTAGGTACGTACGTTAAAAATTATAGTTTAAAATAAAGCTCTATTTTCCAAAAGCATAAAGTACATTCTATACTGTACCTATCTACACTGTTCCATTTATTTATATTTGTAATAAGGTTTAAAAAAACAGTACCTATGTTTCGCGGTTGAGGGCAGTGATTTTACTAAGCGAACCTGGAATGCAAGAACGAGCTGACTATTCAAAGTTAAATATAATTTACCTTAAATTATTGGTCATAAGGGTGACTGCCTCGTTGGTCTAGTGGTTGCAAAACGCGACTGCTGAGCATGAGAACTTGGGCTCGATTCCCAAGTCGGGCAAAGTGGTTATTAGGTTTTTCCATCAGGAATTGCTCAGTAGCAGCCTCGGATTTGTGCCCAGTTGATGGCAATAGGCTTGCTCCCTATAACATGGCACATAAAGTAAACATAACTGGCGAAATGTGGTTGTACTAAAGGGTATACCTCTGTCTAACCCTTGGGGATTACAGGCAAGATGTTATGTATGTAGGTCATCGGGTTATTGATAGGGCTCGCAGCTAAGTAATAATGAATGGATGTGTGACCATTCATAACATCCAGTGACCCATTTGTACTTAGAAAATAACGTAAAGTTAAACAAAATTAATGTCAAAACACTAATTTTGTGAAGGACAATTTTGTTTAGAATCGCCCAAGGAATATTATAAACGTGTATTGACGTACATCAACGGCCTTTGGCTGTGAATATTTATTGCACCACTCCTGAATGATTTGAAAATCCACGTGGTTTTCCCAATCTGAACATCTATATGAATATTTTATATTATGTAGAGGTACAGTTTGAGGTACCTAATTCTTTTTTGTTCTTTGTTTGTCAAAGGAAATCTGTAGAAGCACGGGTCCGATTACAAAAATGTTTAAACTAATGGAAAGCTAGACTATTGCTGATTGCCATAGGATATGTTTTATAGTATACTAGCTTTTGCCAACGACTTCGTCCACGTGGAGACGGTGATAAGGACGTGGTGGTAAAGCAACGTAATTTTACTAAAACTAATAAATAGGATATGCGTTATAAACATAGAACGTTTCCTCATTCCCCGACCCCCGTATTCCTATTCAAATATAAAATTATCAATGTTAATAACTTCAGAAGTTTCGATTTTCCATACATTTTATACCTTATTTCTCCCACTTAAGGCAGGAATTTGCAAAAGAAACTAAAACACTATTTTGATACTTGTAACCGAAAAGCTAAATGCCAATATTCACGTTTCTAAAGCCCCGTATTCATGGTAAACATTTGTTTAGCAACCGTTGATCAACTTTGTTTTATGAACGGCGAGATTAATGCTGCACACGCACGTCAACATTTGTTGATAAACTGATGTTTTCTCTCGCCGGGCTTCAACTTCAACACAAGTTTTGCCCGCAATATGTTGACAGCAACTCGGCAACATGTTTATGCAACCATGTTGCTAAACAAATATTTACCATAAATACGAGGGTTTAGTTTTAAAATAACTGATTTCCAAAATATTTACCCCCTATTTTACTCCCTTAGGGGTGGAATATCCAAAAAAACCGAAACATGTATTATTATACGAATGTTGAACCGAAAAGCTAAATACAAATAGTCATGCTTATAAATGCAAAAAAAAAAACACATATTTAAATCCCCTTTTTCCTAGGAGGTTAAAAAAAAACTGAAATACAGTTTTTTTTTTATTTCTACCTTCTCCGTATCATAAAGGGAACCTCTGCGTAAAACTACAGCTTTATAAGTCCAAAAATTTGGACTGAACGTTGATGAAGTCAGTGAATGAGAGAGTGAGAGACGAGACTTTTTTTCACCCGCATTAAATTACGTCGATTCCCAGGTCGGGCAAAGTGTTATTGGGATTTTCCATTAGGAATTTCTCAGTAGCAGCCTCGGAATCTGGATTTGTGCCCGGTTGATGGCAACTGGCTCGCCCCCTGTTACATGGGACTTAAAACATAAGTAGCGAAATGTGGCTGTACTAATGGGATATACCTCTGCCTAACCCTTCGGGGATTACAGGCGTGATGTTATGTTATGTTATGTTAAATTACGTCTTTGGTTACTGCTCCGCTTCCATGCGTGATATCATGTAACCTATACCAGGGGTCGCCAAATGGCGGACCGCGGTTCACATCCGGACCCCCGACCCATTTTGTGCGAAGCGAGAACACAGCAACTTGCACTACAGAGTACCTACGTAATTTAATAAAAATGTAGGTATCCCCTGCAAAATCTTTGTTGACGTCGATTCGAAAACAGTCGGGCGAAGTAACGAGCAAACAAGCGAGAAAGAGTTCGCAGATTGTAAAAGCGTTGATCATCACGGTGTGTAATTTCACTCATTGATATGAAAAAAAAATACCTTTGTTATTTTCGTACTCTCATTGACTGCGGTAAAACACATGCTGTGTTTCGACTAAAAAACGCGAGTGCGGCGCACACACACCGTAGGTATGTGTTTTTCTGTGGCGAACACGGGTACATTGGTAGCTAGCCGCACTTGCGTTTGGTGTAGCGAATGTTCGCCCGCAGTCTACGGGTTAATTACATTTTGTTAATATATTTTTTTTTTCTATAAAATGTTGTGCGGACCGATGGTCATTTCATTCCTTAAACGGAGCCCGAGCGAAACTAATTGGTGACCCCTGACCTATAATATTCCTCAAGAATCTGTATACAAAAATATTTTTTCCAACCCGACTTTACCCGCGTCCAATTCCAGACATTAGTGCGTTTGAATAAACACACAAACAAAAAACAATTCAGCTTTACTATGTAAGTAGACTAGCTAGCCTTGCCTGCCACTTCTGTTGCGGTCAAAACTCTTAACCAGTCTAAGCCTGGTACACACGGTCCACCGGCCACAACCGCAAAATGCCGCCACCGACGTATTTCCTGTAGTTTTCATACATTCTTTATGGACTCGCCGCATACGGTTGACGTCGGTGGTCGCCACAACGCAGCTTTTAACTTCAGGTGGCGGCGTTTGTGTTTTCATCCAATAGGTATTTGAAAATCATTCATAAGTTTCGCTTATCGTTTTTTATTTCGAATGACTAGGTACCTATTTGGGATCTCTATGTAGAGATGAACTATAACATGGCGCGCCCCTCCATATTACTGTTTCAATGTGTGTAGTCACATACTTATGAGAAAGATCTGGTACACTTGCGCGAGTCCCTTTGCGCGCCAGGACACTTGCGCGAATGGACGTTTGCGCGACTAGATCTTTCCGCTAACAGATACTTGTGCGAATGGATATGTCCGCGCCAAGACACTTGCGCGACTCCCATTGCGCGATAGGCCACTTGCGCGAATGACAGCTCTGCAACAGACATTTGCGCGCCTACACTTGCGCGAAAGATACTTCTGCGAATCCACCAGCGAATGCAGATACGCGCGAAGTATATTTTTATAAAGGACAATGGGCATAATTCTTGAGTTAGGGTTCCGTACACACATTAGGTACTTTATTTACAAAATATGCGTCATGGGTATCGTGCCCATTGTTTTTGAGGGTGCTGATGATGAAAATGAGTTTAAAATGAAAATCCAAGATGGCGGCCGCTATTTTACAAAGTATGCTTCATGAGTGTCGTGTCCATAGTTTTTGGGGACAATGAGGTCGATTATCGATGAGGACGATTTTATTGACCTTATTTATATTTATTTTATTTACATGTATTTCGCGCAAGTGTTCCAGATCCCTAGGCGTCATAGGTGTCGCGTCCATGGTTTTCGAGGGTGCTCATGACGCATATTTTCTAAAATTTTGTGGCCGCCATCTTGGATTTTTATTTCGCCCTTATTTTCGGCATCAAGACCCCCGAAAACCATGGACACGACACCCATGACGCCTGAATGCCTGAATTTTATCTAATAGATAAGATAATGTGTGTACGGAACCTTATTTCAAGAATTTTGCCTTTTATTTTTATACTTTATTAAAATATACATAACAACAGGTATTTATTTATATGACAGAGGTGAGTGGAAACGCAGGGAGGGGTCGCCCTAGAAAGACATACACGGACCTTATTGGTGAGTTTCTTCAGAAAGGTCAGGTGCGGAGTACTCGTAGCCGGCGTACTTGTATGACGAGTTGTATGAACGTAGATGAGGCGAAAGGAGTATGTAAGGATCGTAGCAGGTGGCGTTCTGTGGTTTTTGTCTACCCCCATGGGAAAAAGGCGTGAGTTTATGTATGTATGTAAAAATATACTTCGCGCATATAAGGGATTCGCAAGTCACTTGCGCGAAAATGTCTTTCGCGCATACGTCCTGATACCTATGAGAGAGTTTGTGTGTAGTTGATGTACAGTAGTCGTCTTAGTACGCACACATGCGTTGTGAGACTTGTAAAAACTTTCACAAATACTTTCAAACGTTTTAGAGTTGTGGAGGGGCGCGCCATGTTATTGTAGTTTATCTTTCAACCATTCCCACTTAATGCCGCGTTGCACTTTGATTTGAGATGAGCGTATCGATACGAGAGCAAAGCCAGTACAACGAAATAATACCTACTTTCACACCAGACCTCTAAAGCAGTTTTTCTCTAAGTGGGCAATAACGCAGTATATAGGGCAGTACTTAAGGAGCCCAGAAAAAATTGAGGGGTGTTAAAGTAGTTTAGGGGGGTCGATGGCTGATTTGTAATTTCATCTACTTACTTAATACTTTAATGAAATTAACTAAAATTAAAACGAAGAAAAATATTTGAAATAATCACATTTGTAAAGAAGGATGTGAAGTAAATTCCAGGATGCCCGATATCTCAGATGGGATAGCGTTTGGACTAGATCCTTCTTAGGAGATTTGTTTTCCATCCCCCTTTATCTTTGAAATCATCTCTATAAAATGGCCAACAGATATTTTGCCTGTTAATTTTTTTTATTTGCATTTGGGCTTCAATGATGAAGTCATCTCTCTCTTGATAAATTCTGCGTCGTTTAACCCTTTAACCGCCGCAGTTGTATATAAGCAACTTATCATTTTTGAGCCCATGGCGCCACAGTTGTAAATTCGCAACTAAAGTCTACGAATTGATTTTCAAGCATATTTTTATTTATGTAGCAGCAATTTCACAATGATTATAAAGACCACCTTTGTCATTCAAGGAATTTCTTTCATTTTCCCTAAAATCACTTATGCTAAGCGCCAAATTAACGGTGAAAAAATCAATAAAACTCATCGCAAAATGCAGGTGTGACCTTAATCTGTACCGCCAGAGTTGTATAAATACAACAGTAGTGATGTAACACATAAGTTTATTTATTGTTCATTAATGCCAACTTTAGTTTATTCAAATAACATACAAATAAGTTAGGCATTCAGAATTAGAAAGTAATTCAATGCTTTTTGCTGTTTGATTCTATTTCTAACTATAACATCTAAACATCACTTAAGGTAGATTTCATATTACAAATGAAGTGACGGTTTTTACTAAATCGTATTTTAGTAACAACCCTAGCACTTTAATGTTATCAAAGGAGTCCAGCGCCGGAGTTGTATATACGCAACCGCTTGTGACGTCTTAAGCGAACTCATAATGATAATAGTGAGGGTACATCTGTTTTATTTGTTAAAAAATATTAATGAATAAGTGGGTACACAATTTATTTCTTTGGGTATTGTGGTATTATAAATGGTATAATAATATTTTAAGTATTTACGTTTAGATGGCATAAAGCAAAAGAATTGATATTTAATTAAAATTTAAATAAGGAAATTAACACATACCTGCATTTGCCATTTCGGAGACTCGCAAAGCAATGTCCGTTAAAGCAGTGACAATTAAATGCGCTGTCATTGACCATAAATTAAGTTCTTTTTAAAACAGGAAAACTTTTAAAACGGTATACTACTCACATTTGTCATACACAAATTGAACATATTCATACTTTGAGTAATAAAATCGATAACCGGAAATAATTTCAGTTGTCCCCGCTCTTGTTTATCTCTAGTGTCGGCGCCGGGGTTGTATAAATGCAACAATAGGGATTCCAAAAACCGAATTTTGTAGAATTATGAACTAAACTCTATCTTGGCTTTGATGGTGTCTATATACATGGATAGAGGTTTTTGATGTACATAGGTAATTTTAATCTTATTATTGTTATGAGGCTAATGAATTAAAAAAACATTAGATTTTCGTAAAAACGGGTTTGTTATCTTTAAATTATTGTTCGCTGTAGGAATTGGTCCACATCACTATAGTTGACCTTGAAAATACGTGATTGGCGCTAGGGGCACATTTTTTTGCAGGATTGTCCGGCGGTTAAAATGTTTTGTGAGCTCTGCTCATAGTTCTGTAGAAGATTAGTTTTTCTTTGCATCATCGTATAAAATATGTAAGAGCTGCAATAAATTTGTCTCGTTTTTATTGTCATTTGTATTAATATTATGATGCCAGCCTTCAAGGACATTTTGTCCTATGCATCTCACCATAAACATACCATAATGGAGGAGGAGTAAGGAGTGTCTCCTCACGAGAGCACTTCTCAAAGAGGTTAGTAGCACTTGCACGGTCACAAAACTTTGGATATAGGTACCTACGTTTTAGGCTGTTAGCTAAACGTGATTCTCACTATGAGTTGATGCTAGAATCAGAAATTAGAATGCTAAAAAGTACAAAATTAAAATACGTGATGAATTGCTATTTTTGGTTGTTATAACTAAGGATAATCCACATCATAAAATTCTATTGCATGTCAGTTTTCTTAATTCTATTGCATGTCAGTTTTCTAAAGTACTTCACTAAATCATGTTTTTACTTGCTTCGGTTTAATTGTCTTTTAGATAAAATGTTTGATATACTTACCAATTTGATATTAAATACTTCGGTTTAGGGTAAATAGAGCAGAAAAAAAAAGAATAGAGAATAGTTTTTTTTAATGGCAATTTTCATTGAGGAACAAATCTAAAGGTATTTTATAAATCAACAATTATTATTTTTTTCAATCTATTATCAACATTAAATACACAATATTCAAATCACTGTCGAGTATACAGTTAGTTTTGCTCCCCAATTTTCCATTAAACATTTATTTCAATGTCCACTGAGTGTTGTTCACAGTAGATAGTATATTTTAAATTTAAATGACTCGTAGTAGGCATTTGGAAACATCGTTATCTGTTTCAGTACTAAAAAAATAAGTCATAGTCTAAAAGTTCCAAATGCGACTACACATCATGTTGACATAATCGACTATATATACAGCGAACAACAAAAATCCGAAGCAAAAGATCGTACCAGTCACGTCGGACTATTTTATTTTTTAATTAAATACGCCGTTCTTCGTCCTTCATTTCATTTCTATATAAATTCTCATTTCTCGCCTGGTACAATTTTTTGCCAAGTTGCTGTTATTGAAGACGTACATCTTAACTTATAATAAAAAAATTAAATCTAATTCATTGATTTTTCTGCTGCGGTAATTATCCCTTATGGCCCGAAGCCGACGGCACGACAGGGGATTTTGAGTTGACGATAACTTAACCTGCATTCGTTTTCGTAGATAACAATAATTAAGATTTATATTATTCATTTTAAAATAATGGCATGCCATGCCATGCCATACCATGCTATGTGCCATTTACAAAATGTCACATTATTATTTATTGAGATTTGTGTTTAAAAATAATTAATTATTAATTTTATTTTATTTTTTGTGCTTAATATGAATCTCCGAAGGATTTTCAAAAAATATCTTTCTAACCTTGTCCTGACAATTAAAAAAACACCGCCAAATCGGTCAAGTCGTTTTCAAGTGTTGCACTTTCATGCATGCATGCACTTTCATGCATGCATGCAATTGATTTTTATTTGTATAGATTCGTCACCCACAAATCCCCTGGCGGGCCGTGTCGCCAAAGCGAATTGGCGCCGGGCCCAAGTGTAATGTAATTTGTAGACACCGAGTGTAATTTTTGGGATTTAAATTTGAACCTGAGTTTTCTAAATTATAACTATGGTCGAGTTAAGTATCGCGTTTTGAGTCAAACAATATTTTAAGTAATTACTACGTAATTTTTATGTGAAATTATAATTATAACTACAAAATAGTCGAAGAGTTGTTTCAAGAAATTTTGGCTTAAGTTTCATAAAGACCAGCAAACATAACGTAACTTAAAATTAAGAGCTTTACATTGCGCTTATATAAATATAATGAAGTTGGCACTTAAAAGTACATCCCAATAACAAATAATTTTCATTTATTCCCTAGACATAAAAGTTTGTACATAGTCAAATGCGATACTAAACATGTATGCCGGCTGAAGGAAATATTAGCAAATGTATTTAGAAGCTACGGTCATCGTTGCCTATAGCTATCAGGCCATAACACTAATACAGACATTGACACGTTGTGCTAGTCCATGCGACTGACTATCAATTTACAACTAAGGTGAACTTACATCACTAGACATTCCTTCGCAACCCCAAGCTCTATTCATAACAAGCTTTAATATCACACGCTCAACACATTGTGTCTGTGCCTTTACATCAAGTAATTCCATTTACAAGCTACATTTACTTTATTTTAATAAATTCCACGGTCTGTCCAATGCCGTTATTGGAAACCGTAAGTACTTAGCTTATAATAATATTTCATCAATGATGATGGTGAAATTGGGACTCGAAAGACCAGCTTCCATTTCAGATTCCATTCTATATTTCGCCTTTAGGAATGACGTGTAGCCAGGAATGATTACTATGATGCCTTGAAATATACAACAGAGTAGAAATAGTTTTGTTCCTTTAATTTTTATAAACTAATCTGACTTTGTTAAGGTGGTTAGACAACTATTATACATAAAATATATCAAACTGTCGTTTTACTACATTTTATCTTTATGAATCAAACATACATACATGGGCTTTCTTTTCGGAAATGTAATATAAACAATATATTTAATTAAAAAGAGTTAGTGTATCTTGTTATGGTTTACTGTTATTTGCTACAGAGAAATCAAAATATTCCCCAGAGCTTATCACTATTTACTAGCCTATAAAACAGTAAAGGTTTATAAATTGGTTATGATAAATAAAACTTTTTTTTACGAGATATAAAGCTTAGTTTAGTCAACATTGATTGAAGCAGAAAATTAGTTTTGCATAGTGTGATAAATTAATTATTTTTAATATATATCTGTGATGATTACCATCCTTAACCTCGTATTCAGAAGAAAATCACAATGAAATGTTACAAGTAAGAGCTCTATAACTACGACCTAATCACACAGTAAACGTTATTATGTATAACAACTGCTATTAGAGAAACGAAAATGGCTGCGCTTGTGCTCTCACTGGCTTGCTATACAGGGTGAGTGAAACGGCGTGATGATTTTTTAAGTCGTTTCTTTAATTGCGCGAGTTTTAAGTTATTTGCGTGGCAGTCAAATTTGGCATTATTATTTTTTTCAGCCTAGAATATCACGCGTGCATCTAAGAACACAGACAATACTTCTCACAAATGGCGTTCATTGAACTGTAGAAACTATTTTATTTACAATTACATCATAATATTTCGCGTTTTGTTCCACTTATTGAGGATATCATTTTACCTGAGATTACTTGATTTGCAATCCTACTCTAATACGTCGCAAACGTTTTCGGTGCTTTTTATCGTAGTTGTGACCTAACTATATTAACAATTATAAAAGTATTTGACAAATGCCTCCTATTTAACTACAAATTGATTACGGAACATTTTTAGTTCTGTTGTTCTCAAGCAGGTAATCCATTTGGCTTTTACTAAGTGTTGAAGTGAATAGAATTCTAGGTATTTCTTATGGGACTCGAAGTACATAGGTTTCATTTATTTATAAAACTAACTTTACCTCCATGTTAACTACTAATTATGTAACGGCAGTTATAATTTAATACTTTTTATGTTTTTATTTAGTGCATTTGCATTTTCTACACATGTCTAATTAATATTCTAATGAAGTCAACATGTCACAGAAGGTATTACATATTTACAGTCAATAATTACATGTTGCATCATGCCCTTCAATCGGTCGGAGTAGTGTGTGTGTAATGTATTATTTTATTATCTATTACAACATTGACTATGATTCAAAATTATTTTACGGTATTTTTTTTGTTTTAGTGCCTGATTTATCTTAACTCACATACCTATGGAATAAGGAATCTCTCAATATAAGCGTTCGTACCGCTGTATTTGATGACAAAGTCACACGTCAACTATATGGAAAGAGGCAACAAGCCGTGTGCAGTGCGACGCCACTTAAATTGAAAGAAACCATATCAATATAATATCTCTCTATTGCTTATACGAAGAGTAATCAAATGTGAAAATTATTTACTTTTAGCGTTATTAAACGCATGCCTATTTACACGGTGTCATACTAGGCGACTGTTCCTACTCTTTCGTACACCCTAGTGGTTAAAATATCCCAGTAAACCGGTACTACGAGTAAAATAATATCAGGTTGTTAATGTTCCTTTCTATACTAAGAAATAGAAAGTCGTCATTCTTACATACTCGTCAATTTTATATAGCTATACTGTATAATAGAAAACCCTAGATTACAGAACCTCTAGATTATATTGTGTTAAGAATTTCTTATTTTAATAGTTATGTATTTTTAAACATATACCTCAATGGTTTTATTACGCGAACTACTTATCGTGGTTTGATTAGCTCATTTATTTTGTGTGACGTTGCATCTAAACCTAAACCGATAATCTAACACATTAGATAAGTTTATTACATTGCCTTGCAACCTTGGAATCCTAAGGGCATCATAGTTATTCATATCATTGATACATATACTACACATTTGATATTTATTAATATATTTCGTGTTTACAACAATATACATCAGAAGGCCAAATACCACAATAAAAAATGTTCAAAATCTAGACACAATCTCATCTCCGCAACAATCAATACCAAAACCACGTCAAAATGTAAAACAATTAGTATATTTATTTTATTAGGAGGATATTTTGAAAGTTTGAGACTGAGATTTGAATGTGAATGTTCTTAAAACTACGGGAGTATCTGGTTAATTGTCGTAATACAACTATTAACCAGACATGAGCGTGCAACTCTAATATATAATAAAATAAGTAATACATGCTCAAAAGTTCTTTGTGGGTATGACCGTGAGATTAACAAAAAACTATGTTATTATAAAAATATACAATAGTAAATGACTTATTAATGAACCTACTTAAAACAAAGTTTTTATAAAGTAAAAATATTTTTACTGCATAAATCACAAAGATAAATTTTCACAATCGAAGCTTTGACGCGAAAAAAATCAATCACAAAGTTAGATATGACTGATATTGTGCAATATATAAATGATATCGAGGGAGGGACCTCGGAAAACATGGTTATTAACTTATGGAAGGATCCACGAATTGGAATTCCTCTAAAGAACATAAATGTATCTAAAAATTATATATTAT
This sequence comes from Hoplodrina ambigua, assembly GCA_949774945.1. Lineage (NCBI taxonomy): Eukaryota > Metazoa > Arthropoda > Insecta > Lepidoptera > Noctuidae > Hoplodrina > Hoplodrina ambigua. The sequence continues at coordinate 8,051,743 of OX458963.1, forward strand.
TCATGAATTTGATTAATCGATTAACGAATTTTATAATTGTTATAACCTTTTTCTTTCTAAACCTTCAAATCATTTATGTCTAACCACTTTATGTAACATATCACGTAATTAAACATGGTTATATTAGTAGTTTATTACTACGTTTCCTAATGTGTGTTATATAAGTTTTATAATGTATTATGAGTAGCACATTACACCAGATTAAGACCTAAAGGCCAATTCCGTTAAATAAAAACATTTACAATCTTGTTGTTATATCATATAAGCAACAAGCAATGTCAAAAACTTGTCAAAACATAAGTAAATTGAAAGTAAAACATTGGAATTAAAACATAAGTGATTTTTTTTTTATAGGTTGTTACTGACACTAGAATGTGAACATCCTATAAACATACCAGAATTGTCGCCGAGGTCTTACCTTTATAGTCCGGTCAAAGTAGATATAGGATACAAAAATTCGCAACCAGTCAAAAAATTGTATAAATGTTGAGAACACCATCATAAACAATAATGTGAAAAATTGCCATCGACGCCACGTGGGCAATAAAAAATTCAAGGTAAAGGTATTCAAGGTTTGTAAATATGAGTTTTGTTTTTGTATTTTTTAGGAAAACGGTAATTTTTACCTTAAAATAGGTTAGGCAAAAATATAGGTCATGCGATTACCTATACCGATTGCATATATACATTTCTGAGATATACCTTTTCATAAAGTTGTATTCTCCTTCGGAGCGTTTACGCCGTACGGCATTACATACAACTTTAAACATCAAAATTTTTAAAATTAACGAATCGATTTTAATCTTCCTACCATTCCATGCACAATGTCAGTCCTATCAATTCTAATACTATTTTAACATAGAAAAAACATTATCAGCTACTCTATAATTTAAGTCCACTGTTTAGTTGATAATAAGAAATCCTGTAGCTTTCACACGGACACATTTTATATGAGGACACTTACTGGATCCAGTCCATATCGTGCTACAGCCGTTGTAAATTTCATCGTTGCGGATTCCTACGGACCGCTTTACGAACGCGTCGGACGGCGGGATTCGCGCCACTGCCCATGCTGAATTGAACTTGCGGTGCGCCGGCGGGAGCCCCACCGAAACTGTAAACGCCGGTCTGCTGCGGACTCGACTGATGCTGCAGCTGCTGCTGCTGCTGCATTTGCTGCTGCTGCATGTGCTGCTGCTGCTGCATTTGCTGCTGCTGCTGCATTTGTTGCTGTAAGTTTGTGCAAAAAGTAAGTAACAATGCCTAGGACATAGACCAAAATAGTATGCGGGCAAAGCTGCCCCCGCTCGGGTAAAAGACTTCTACGTAAACACTGCGTATGTCACTGATAATTAGATCTCTATCACCCCTGACATCACAAGAAGTGATGGAGTTTATTTGTAGGTAAACGCGTCGTAAGAGTATAACCACTTCTATTTGTTTACTACTCCATGGTAGAGTCCAATATATAACACTAAGAAGCCGTAAAGGGTGGGCTGTTTTTTTCTAATTAAGATGATCGAAAAGATCTGAATCTCATCCAAATTTGAGTAATGACTTTTGGTTTCGAAATATGTATATAAATTATACATTAAATATATAATTGTAGGATAGAAATATTTAGATAAAGCCATAAAATACGAAATATTTACGTTAGCAACAATGATATTAAAACATAAGGCAGATTGGGCAAGTTAATTAAATGATAAATAGACACCAAAGCGAATTAACCAATTACGGTTTACAGAAAAAGTGTACATTGCCATAGCATAGGAGTGTCTAAGACCGTTTACACAAACACACGTTCACACGGTTCCTGTGTTAATACGCAACCATTTACATGGTCGTAGTGCACGAGGTTGCCGGTACCCGTATAATGAATCGAATATCGCAATATGTAAATCGTGCTACAACACAAACACGGTACGGACGCGGCGACGTGAGGCATACCATTATACGCAACCGTGTGTGTGTGAGAAAGGCCTTAGGGTTTTAACTAGGAATCCAAATACATTTAACCAATCTTCATATAGTTATATTACTAGTCACATCAAGTTTATTGAAAAAGAATTGAGCATATATATGGCCTATCAAAATCTCTCAGGTATAATTTCGGAAAATAATCCTACAGAAATGTACTCTCTGGTTTAAGCTATTCTATGTTTTAATACAGGCCAAACATTCAAACATTTTAGCTATTTAGGTGTGAATATTCTTATATCGGTAATAATAGAATATTTTATTAATTCGCCTGTGATTCTCGTAGGGTATGGTAAGGTATCTCATATTTAAAAGAAAAACTGTAACTTTTATACTATATTAACCAGGCACTAAGGACAAAGTTAGTTCATATTATATTTTCATAATCAAATAAATGATGATAAACATTCAGCAAGTTTCAGTGTAAGACGATTTGCAAAACAACTTTATATAGAGACAGTCCAATGCAAATGAACCAGGACTTTATGAAAATTTATTTCATGCATTTAGATTCCGAGATTTTGTATCATAGACACTAACTACACTCCACTAATTTTACGATAAGCGATGCAAGGAGCAATCCGCCTTCGATACAAAATAAATATTATCATTCCATGTAGTCTACAGGGGTAAGTACAGATAGTAAGGATTTACGAGAACGCAGAAACACAAGTAGAAAAATAATCAGGATTTAAAGTCTATCCAAATTCATAAACTAAATGTCATGCATGATTTAATATTAGGATGCAGGTGTCATGTGGCACTGTTTAACATTGTATTTTCCAAACAGATTATACAAGATGGACGTTTGAGGCGGGACATTAACGGTAGCTACCTCAACCATTGCGCACAGACAAACGTTGCTTTAAGGCTATTTCTAAATTATTTGAAACGCTATCAAAATAATAGGTTGGGGAAAAAGTTTCTTCGCATTTTAAAAGAAAATTCACAACATTTTTTAATATAGTTTATTTACATTTAAATAAAGTATGTAGGCACCATTTTGCTTGATAACTTTTTGCCATCTTGTAGTTAGGGACTTATGATCAAAATACCGCGATATGTGGTTTTGGCAGTCCTCTCGTGATGTTAACCTGACACTGCCTAAAGAATTCTGAAGAGACCGAAACAGGTGGAAATCTGAAGGTGCAAGGTCTGGACTATACGGCGGATGCATTAACTCCTCCCAGCCAAACTCTCTTAATTTTTGCTGAGTGGCTAAAGATGTGTGAGTTCTAGCGTTATCATGATGAAAAACCACACCCCTTCAGTTGATTAATTCCGGCCGCTTTCTCTCAACTTCTTGCTTTAATCTCATCAGTTGTTCGCAGTAGAGTTCAGAATCGATGGTCCTGCCTGGTTGTAATAGCTCATAATGAATAATGTCCTTCCAATCCCACCACACACACAGCATCACCTTGTTGCGAGTTAACCCGGGTTTCGCCACAGTCTGTGAAGCCTGACCGGCCACGACCTTTTTCGCACGTTCTTGTCGTACGTGATCCACTTTTCATCACCAGTTATCAGCTTCTTCAAAAATGGTTCGGTTTCATTACGTCGTAATAAAGAATCACAAATGAGTACACGGTTCATTAGGTTTCTTTCAGTGAGCTCGTGAGGTAAATATCGAGCGACCAAATATCGAGCTTTTTGTGTACCCAGCTTTTTCAAAACGCCAAAACAGTTTTGTGGTCAATTCCCAGTTCTCCAGCTACGTCGTAACTACTGACATGCCGATCTTGCTCCACTTTTTCAAAAATGGCATCCATTTTATCCGTAATAGGGCGACCAGAGCGACGTGCATCTTTGACATCAAAATTTCCGGATTGAAAACGCTTAAACCAAATTGTGCTACTCTCACAGACTAGGTCCAGAAACATGCATTTTTACCTTTTTTAAAATTTTAAGATGAACTCATTTTGACAGTACAAAAAACAAATGAAAATCACACATTTTTCTAATTTGAATTTAGAATTATGTTCTTTGACAGTACAAAAAACAAATGAAAATCACACATTTTTCTAATTTGAATTTAGAATTATGTTCTTTAAAATTTAAACTTTCAATGATACCAAAACCAGAATTTCTTCTTTAGATTCACTCATCTTGACAGTACAAAAAACAAATGAAAATCACACATTTTTCTAATTTGAATTTATAATTTTGTTCTTTAAAATTTAAACTTTCAATGATACCAAAACCAGAATTTCTTCTTTAGATTCACTCATCTTGACAGTACAAAAAACAAATGAAAATCACACATTTTTCTAATTTGAATTTAGAATTAAGTTCTTTAAAATTTAAACTTTCAATGATACCAAAACCAGAATTTCTTCTTTAGATTCACTCATCTTGACAGTACAAAAAACAAATGAAAATCACACATTTTTGTAATTTGAATTTAGAATTATGTTCTTTAAAATTTAAACTTTCAATGATACCAAAACCAGAATTTCTTCTTTAGATTCACTCATCTTGACAGTACAAAAAACAAATGAAAATCACTCATTTTTGTAATTTGAATTTAGAATTATGTTCTTTAAAATTTAAACTTTCAATTATACTAAAACCAGCTAGATACAAATAGCATAGCCAAAGAGATTTTATTACAAGTTCATACATAGTATAATGCGAAAAGACTTTTTCCCAACCTAATATTATAAATTTGTGATTTAATCATCATGAGTTATACAAATCTTATGATCCACAAACAGGATCGATTGACATAAAATAAATGAAACGCGAGATCTCGCCAACCTTTTTCAATTCTAATCTGAACTACAAATAGTAGGTATGACCTTTTAAGACGTTTTCTAGTAGCATCAACTTTACTTGAAGCTCCTTTATTTTATGTGTCTTGAAAGATTTTTATAAACCTTACATTGAGATAATTAAAAAAAAAAATGTTAATTTAAATATGTGAAACTAATTGTATTTAGTAAGTGATTGCATAAGAACTATAATTAAACACCCTAATTGCATTCCCTTTTAGTAAATCAACAATAATTTCTTCATTGCGTTATTTGTTGTTGTTATCGTTGAACAATCAATTTCAAATTTTATCATCAAGATTTTACTCATCACAATTATTGATTGATGTCATGTATCAGTGTCATGTTGTTTAATTTTTTCAATGGAATGGAATAGGAGCACAATCTGCATCACTTATGTTGATGATAAAAGATATGCTGGGTTGATAGCCCACCCTTTGCCTGAAAAGTGAACAATACTATAATTATAATATTAGTAATGTTTTCAACTTTAGCACTATCTTGTCATGTGTTTTATTTATATCAGGCCGAAAATTTACAATTATTAACATACATATATTATGATTTTCTATTCTTATTTTAATGTCAAATGTAATTTTTTTATTGCGTTCCCGTAAGCCTTCTCACCAGTGCTGTTAGTTAAGGAATTAGATAAGTAATATAATATTCCTATATAATATTTACCTGCTGTCCGAAACCGAAAATGCCGGTTGACTGCGGAGCACCGAAGTTGAAGGCAGGCGCAGGCGCCGGCGTGAGTGTCGGCGCCTCGAACGAAGGAATAGATTGGTTCGGCGAGCCGAACGTAGGTGTCGCACCAATGCTTGGCGTGCCGAACATAGGCATCGGTTGAGTAGGGTTACTTGCAGGTTGTGGCGACCCGAACAAGTTTCCTGTGGGCTGAGTTTGAACAGTATTCGAGAACATAGGCGACGGGGCATTGTTATTCTGGTTATTCATACCGAATATATTTTGTGCTGGTGCTGCTGTATTCCCGAAAGCCGGTGTGTTGCTAGCAGCGTTAAACGGTGTCGACGAGCCGAACGTGAACGTGGGCGGCTTCTGTAGACTACTCGAAGCAGTATTAGAGACGAACAGACTGGGTGCCTGCGCGTTACTGTTAGCTGACCACATATTCTCTTTCCGAAGTGTGTTATTGAATATGCTCAGTGCAGCTCCTGCTAAAGTGCTCGAAGGCTGTATCGCAGCTGACCCTGCCATTGGGGTTGCAGATAAACCATTGGTACCTTCTAGAGTAACATCGTTTTCCATAGATAAAGTATTCGATGACAGTGAGTTTCCAGCCATCAAGCCAAGTGAGTTTCCTGCCATAGAATTTCCTATAAGGCCATTAGAGCCAGTCAATCCATTGCTTCCTCCTAAGGTGTTGGTGGGTAAGTTATTGTTGGGAGCTAATAAGGATCCCGTAGGTAGATTAAAAGCGTTAGCATGAACGTTACTAGTTTCAGGCGCCCCGAAAGGAGACTTAAATAAAGCTCCGGCATCGGCTTTCGGAGCTGGATTGCTACCAAATGTAAATTGGAATTGAGGCTTTTCTGGAGCAGGGAGCAATGTTAAAGGTGCTGGTGGAGTAGGGTTGATTGGTGCATTATTGCCAAAACTAAATATTGGTGGTGCTGGTGCATTGTTAGTTGCCTCACTATTTTGGAACAATGGTGCTGGCATTGGCTTGCCAGCTAAATTAGGCTGCTGGAATAACGACGTCGTAGAGGTGCTAGCCTCTGGAGGTTTGAACAGAGATAAGGCAGGCGTACTACTCGTCGGTAGAGTGGCAGTTTGCGGCTGTTCACTAATTACGTTCATTGGGGTGCTGGTTCGCGCCGGAGGTTCAAACAACTTAGTATTCGTCGTTACACCGAATGAGAACATTGGTTTTGGTTTGTCTGCTTCTGCCGGTCCTGATAAATTGATTGCGTTGAGTGGCGTGTCCGTCTTCGCATTCGTCGCAAGTGGATTTAGTAAAGTTGCAGTTCCAGTCTTATGTTCATCATTCATCCGTGTAAGTGCAGACATAATAAGTGGTGTGCTCTGCACTGGTGCATTTAAGTCAACAGACGGGACTTCTTGAAGTTTCTCTTCTTCTAATTTTTTATTGGTCTCTAATACTTTGTTTACGACCACTGTACTCGTAGGGATTGGATTTGGAATACCAAATGTGAAATTCATTTTTGGAGCCTCATTTGACTTTTCTAGAGAAGTATTTGTTTTGTTTTCTATTTTATTGTTAGGTAATGTAAATGTGAATGTTGGTGTATCAGATAATATATTGTTGTTCGTTTCCGATTGTGTTTTCAATTTCGAGTCCAGTTTCGAAACTATTTCTGGTTTTTTAGTAATAGTAGCCTCTTGTACTTTGGGATCAATACCGAATTTAAAAGAAGTGTTTGCAGTTTTCTCGAAGTTGAATTTTGTATCTGGGGGTAACTTCTTGTTTTCTTTTGCAGCGCCACAACATACACATTTAACCTGATCACTGTCATTACGGACTAAACAGCTGGAGCATTCCCATGTTTCCGATTTCTGAGTTTTGACAATATTTTTAAATTTGTCGTCACTGGTCCCGAAGAACGAGTTCGTGTTGGGTACGTCGGCGGCGCTAGTCTGTGTGGGCCGGGCACCTCCACACGCCGCACATTTGTCTACGGTACTCTTATTTGAGATCCAACAATCCTCACATCTCCAATCGGGATCTGCCTTCGGTGTGACAGGCACTGCTTTCAATGGTACAGGCTTGAAGATGACAGTGGAGGTCTGTGGAACGACCGTGTCCGTGATAGAAGTGACTGTGGCAGTCACTGACGTAATATGCAACTTTTTCGGCCGAGTAGCACCGCAGCAGTTGCACTTGGATGCGCTGTCTTCATTGCTGATCCAGCAGTCGTCACACTTCCATTTGGTAGACGGCTTTGTTGTGAGTGGGCTTACTACTGGTGTTACCGACATCTTCTCACAGTTTGCACATTTATCTTTTTGCGATTGACTGTCAGCAAGCTTGCAAATAGAACATTTTGCAATCGGGGTTGGCTGTTTGGAGCCACAACAGACACATTTATCAACATCTGCCTTGTTTCTAACCCAGCATTCGGGACACCCCCAGTCTTTCGACTTAGTAATGGATTTTTCAGGTTCTTTTACAATACCTACAACAACAGAACAATCGTCACATTTGCTTTCAAATTTCTCATCTATGCGGCGCTCGGGAGAGCCAAATGTGAATATTGGAGTCGTAGAGCAAGCTTGTGTGGCTTCGCTTGACACTTTCACAGGATTGGAAAATTTGAAAATGCTATTAGTGACTGTTTCGTGCTTACTTGCAGATACTGCAGTAATGTTTTTGTCCACTGCGGTGGCAACAATTTTCGGTGTCGAGGTAGCCGGTTGCTTTGAGACCGATGGGGTACTAAACGAGAAGCGAGGTAGCTTATCTTCGTCTAAGCGCAGCACTGCTGTTGGCAGTTTGACTGGAGTAGCGTCTTCATATTGATCTGGGATTCCTCGGTTGGTTCTTGTTACCCTTGCTTTAACTTTGGTAGTCATTTTGTAGGGTTGTTCCTTCTCAGGTTCTTGCCTAAAAGTGTACAATATATTCTTTAAAAATAACATTATTTACTGATGGCACAGAAAGAAGAATTGTGAAGATAAACTGCTGCAATCAGTCTTCACTTAACAATAATCAATCATTAACCTTAATTGATTAGCATACCTTTGCACATGCCAATTAAAATTCATATTTTAAATCCAACCTAATATTTTAGACTGACACCATTGTCATGAACAGATAACCATAAGTTAACTCACACTGAGTGTGGCATCAATCATTAATAATTTAATTTTCAAAATGCCAAGAAGTTGTGATCATATTAAGACATCACTTGTTATTTGTTTTCTGCGAAATAACAAAGTCATGTTTGCCTATGCCTATTGACCAACTCAAAAGAGTAAAAATATTAGGTTGATTGACACATCCTTTCACTATTGGGGTTGCTATTTTCTAGCACTTAATCAGAAACATATTTTACGTTCATGAAGAGGTTAGGTTATATCAATAATAAGCACAATATCGATTTGTGCAGTTCAAGGATAAGAAGATAAAATGTTTACACAATGCTGTAAAATATTGATACATTATTTGACTTCAGTAAAAATGGGCGCTATTTCAAATGCGGCTGCAAACCTACCACAGTATAATTATATACTAAAATAACTAAGCTTAGGACTAGAATATGTTACCCTTTCGCTTCAGATGGATAAGAAGGAAAAGAGGAAGTGCTTCCAGAGCTGCTATGTGACGCAATAATTTGGCGCGCGGCTTTCGTCGTGTCCATGAGACGCGATTTCTTTTTCATCTGTAGTATAGCTGCGAGGCTTGGCACGTAGAGCTCTTGAGTTTTGTAGGCTAAAACAGAAATAAACAAGTTTTAAAGACTGTGTGATGTTAACATACATTAGGTTAGGTTAGGTTAGGTTAGCTGGGCTGTTTCCGCACTTAGCCCCTTTATTGGGCCATTGTGCATATAAAAAAAATATCCTTGAGGAGTTACTCCAACCATCCCAGGTCCTCCCAGAATGCCAGCAGTCTTTTCAGACTGTTGCGGGCTTCGGGGAGCGATACCGGCGATTGGAGAGGTCGTGCCCATACATTAAATAGCAATGTAATCTCGGCCAATCAGTCTGTCGTTCATGAATGATTACACATAATTGTGAAAGGTATACTTACAGACACTTTTATTTGCGTAAGGAGAGTACGAGTTATTAAAGCCGTCGTTCTTAGGCTTGGTGTACAGCGGGACCCTCCTGGCTTCCATCACAGGGGAGGAGTAAGTTTCTAAGAGTTCCATGACACGTCGTGCAGAACTACTGATGGCAGTGTCATCATTACTCTTAGATTCATTCACTACCGCCACAGTCTGCCGTTTTATATTAGGCTGGTTTATGTAAGAAGAAGACGCTGCTCCACCATACATTGTCCTGCCTGGGTAAAACGGCGACCCAAGAAGACTAGGTTTAAAGCTAGGCGTCTTTGGTTCAGGCATTGTATTTATTGATGCCTTTGCTGAAATTATATGTTGATAATAAGTATCTAATATAAATGAAATACTAATAGTAAATTGGTTTCAAATTAATGGACAACAAAAGATAATAATGTTATTATAAAAATCAATGTTTAAAACAATAGGTACATGTTTTAAACAGATTTCATTGCAGTGTTGTCCATAATTTCATGTTAACTTACAATTTTCTGCTTTTAAACATGTGTTTAAAAGCAAAAACAACTAAAAGAACACCTTTTCATCCAAGAGAAATGTTATTCTGTAACAAGTCACTTTCTAACTCACTTCTGTACCTGCAGTAACAAAATGTCACAAATACTGCAGCTAGCAGAGTGAATTTAACAACATATTACAGAATAGCATTTCAATCTATTCCGTTTTTCGAGAAATCCCTGAAAGAACTATAACTAACTATGCAATAACAATTTCCAGCAGTAACACAAAACAGCAATAAGGCGCGATGTCAAGTACTGTGCACTAATATGTGATTTTTTAAATCAGCAAACTACTGCCATGAACACTCTTGTACGATACATGCACATATATAGCCCTGCACAACATAATATGCACATAATCATGTGAATATATACAAACATCCAAACATAAAATAAACAAAGCAACATAGGACATACTTTATGGTTTCTATATATGGCTCTCATAGTAAATATTGATATGTAATTTAAATATATAATATACACATTTGATGAATCTTCATCAAGTGTACAGATGACATAACAGCCTTCTCTGTAACACTCTTTGCATTAATTTATTGGATTTATCCTTAAATTTTAATAATACAGTAATACCTCTTTGCCTTATAAAACCTCACATATTTGAATCCAACTATAAGAAAAAACAGGCTTAAAAATTGCTGAATTATTTGCAATGAGTTTTGAAGAATGTTCATTATCCCATTAGAATCAGTGTTGACATACGCAGCGTTTCTCTTATATAATTTATATTTCAATCACATGAGTTACCACACAAATGAATATCTGTGTGAGTGAGTATGTTTTAGTTGTTTGTCTCTTAACAATTATTTATTATCTTCTTTTATTTTTAATTAATGAATATAGATAACTTAAAATAAAACAATGTCAACATGAAAATGTCTCAAAACTATTTAAAATTAGTATGGATAATAAATACTAGACTTACCAGTTTCTTTGACAGACTCGTCATAGGTGACGGTGTCGAAAATAGACTTTCTTTTATTGGCAACTGATTGGCCAACGCTAGAAACTGAATGTGGTGGCCACTTAAACAAATGTGATGTGTCTCGATGCATTGGCCCTAGATCTTCATTTGGAGGCCGTAATGGTGTAGTAGTAAAATTGTTTGGGTTTGGTTGTGCATACTGTGCACTACCATAGACGGGACCATAAGGTAGTTCTATGATTTCAATTTCACTTGTGGAACAGCTTGCCTGCAATTTACATGAGATTTCTTAAAAAAATATGTTGATTTTTGTGATATTTATTTAGTGACTCATGATTATAATTGCTTAATTTCTTTTTATCATTTGTAATTTAATTTAAATTAAGGATTTTAATATGGTCTAGTAGACATTTATATATGTATGTGTATATACCAATTTAAAATTTTAATTTTAATTTGAATTAGTATCAATTCAATTCAATTAAAATAACAACATTTAAATTTTTCAATTATTATTCAATTAGTTACAAATTATTATTTTTTTGCTTATCTATGCAGAGAATAATATCTTACTGGGGTAGGAAAATAGTGATTGTATGTTCCAGGCGAACTGAATCGCATTCGTTTAGCTGGTGGCTGGGTAATAACCGGGGTGCCTGGTGCTTCATCATCTGACGAATCTGACGCGTCACCTGTAGGTGGCGAACCATTTGTGTTTGATGAGCTCGGACTGCTAAACCACTTTGTGATGGTGGCGGGCAGTAAGCCTGTCACTCTGGATGTCACATTCTTGACAAAAGACTGCAAACAAAAATAAAAATTTGGGTTAAAAATATTAAACAGCGGTCCAAGCTACCGGTAGTCGGAACTCTTGAAAAGGAAATCTAACAATACGCGCCGTCATGCAACGGCCTAACGAAAGCCTGCTCAAATGATGGTCGAGGCCCTTGGCCATTGGCCGTCCGACTATCGGCACAATCATTGATGTACACATACCCACATGTCGATAACCTCGCGAGCCAAATCAATTACTATCACTACTACTACTATTGAGCCAAATCAAATACTAATTTGACTTTCTCACAATTCACGAGGTTTTCGACATTCAGGACTGCTATATTCACAATCATTACGCGACGCTCTAATCGACCTATAACCACTACATCAGCATGTATGTGTTTGTCATGTGTGTTTATGTGGCTTATTGCCATAAATAGTCCTGACAATGACGATAGATCAATCCCAGCAATGTGATATTGCTATTTTCAAGAACTGGGTTGGTTGGTCTTTTATTATTATTATGAGTGTGCTGATATTATGGATAGATAGATATGTGTGGGATAATGGCATTATACTAAAAAGATATAAAGTGTTGAAGTGCACCAGGGCCCACAATGTTTGAGGATCCACTAAAAGGTAGTAAAAATCCTAAATGGGAGATGAGTGCAAAATTTTCTCCTCACACTAAGGCCTCAGAGGAAATAGACACAAAAACTATATTCATGTTTAGCAAGGCAGCCAAGGCAAGCCAAGACAAGATACTTTTATTTTTTCTCTTTATGTTATGTGCGTCGTTTTCGGGTGAATAAACAATTTTTCTGTACTTTCTTTCTTTACTTGCATATTTATTCAGACTGTGAGTAAAAAATTATCATCAAAGTAATCATCCGGGTATTAGAGGGTGATAATTTCCACCTCCGCCAAACAAATTGTTAATTCCAGTATACTTTTACATAGATATTACTTTTCAATATAAAATTACGACATTTTGACATATTTTTCATACAAAGGCTTACAAAGTGCAATATTTTTATCTCTGATAAAAGTTAACTATTTGATTTTTGAAAAATCTGTTGCAAATATATGAAAAGTAAACATATTTCTCAAATATTTATTCAAATGAGACCACAATATATTTAACAAAATACAAGAAAAATAATCACAGGGAATTAAGATTCTGACAGTACAATTGTCTGGATATTTTGTTTGTTAAGTTTATAATTTCAAAAATAAATAAATTAAAAAGTATTTTATAGTTCAATTAAGTGTTTTGAAATCATAACTTTTTAAACACGCAAGCAAGCTTTCCGTTCCATGCAACATTAGCAAAAAAAAAAAAAAAGCAGGTAGGCACAACCTTAGAAATAGATAGCACCTTTAAAATTCATTTTAACTTTTGATAACATCTGCATTTGAATTAAATATTTTTAAAGGACATAAAACTAAATATAAAGAAAAAGAAGGACAGCTCCTTATTAATAAGTGCTATCTATGTTTTATAGTTTATTTCATTGTTCATATTTTCCAAGTAAACTCATGGCTCATAATAATTGTGCAACTATTTTATTTGGCTTATACAGCAGAACTCTTGCAAAGAGGAAGAACTAGGGGACCACAATAATATTATTGTCCAAGGATATTTTATAGAATGCACCTAGTTCATTTTTATGAGTATTTACACTCATAATAATTTTGCAAGTATTTTATTTGGCTTATACAGCAGAACTCTTGCAAAGAGGAAGAACTAGGGGACCACAATAATATTATTGTCAAAGGATATTTTATAGAATGTACCTAGTTCATTTTTGTGGGTATTTACGCTCATAATAATTTTGCAACTATTTTATTTGGCTTATACAGCATAACTCTGACAAAGAGGAAGTACTAGGGGACCACAATAATATTACTGTCAAAGGATATTTTATAGAATGTATCTAGTTCATTTTTATGGGTATTTACACTCATAATAATTTTGCAACTATTTTATTTGGCTTATACAGCATAACTCTGACAAAGAGGAAGTACTAGGGGACCACAATAATATTACTGTCAAAGGATATTTTATAGAATGTATCTAGTTCATTTTGATGGGTATTTATAAAGATAGAAAGTTTTGATATGAATTATGATTATGAATTTATAAGTGGCAAGAAGGATTCAATACCTCTAAATTATATTTTAAGTACATAAAAAATATAAAATGCTAATTACTAAAGTAATTGAAATTCATTATCAGAATAAAACAAAAAAACAGTGGCATTGGCGCTTGAAAATTTCGCCATTGAGGATCGCTACTGGAAGAAGTCTTAAGTGACGTGTCTTAAGTGATGTGTCTTCAGTCTTGTGAAGATGCTTATTTAAAAAATTAGATAGGGAGATTTTCATAGATCAGCTTATTTAGAATGCCTACTAATATACTTTACAGTAATTTTAAATCTTATTTCTTTTGAAATTTCATCAACATTGTGGACCTTTATTTAACTTGAATTTCCACAGCTCCCAGATGTATCAAAAGGATTTTTGAAGGTTAAGTTACGATTAGCAAGCAATATGTAAGAAAATAAATAATAAACCAACTCAATTGTACCGAACCTCCAATATTTGATTCAGCGACTAGCAACAAAGCAAAAACAAAGAACAAAATATTGAGTAACGCCAGCCTCATGGCAACTGCTAAGATCTTCATTTGCAAAAGCATGCAACAAATGTTTTCAGTTTAGTCCAGAATATAATATTTAAAGGCAATATTGCACAATGTTGAAATACTTATTTATTATTCAATTTGTTATTAGGACATTGACGGGACATGGCTGATAATCAATTCCAGACAAACACTTACATTGGGACATTGATATACAAAACGGTTCCACTCCTCACTCCTATAGCGGAGCAGAATGTTTTCGCATAACTACATCTGATTGAATCAGACTTTATGAATCAACCAATGAAAACATGACGCCTCTCATAATGTATAAATTACATGGAATTTGAAGTAGGAAGAATAAATCCTACAATAAAACTGTCTCAAATTCTGATTACATATTCGTATCATAGAGATCATCACACCATTTCTTTAACAAAATAACTCAATCTAGATATTTTGTGAAAGATACTCTTAATCACAAATAATAAAATGGAGCCACTATAATTATAACAAGTGGGGTTCACTTCATCTGTATTTTCTTACTAAGTATCATAGCTAGGGTAATAGCCTGGGTAAAATTGTGGGTACCCAATTATCAAAGCATGGACTTTGACAAGGCAGGAGCTTCGCAAAGCTTCAGATCGGGCTACTATGACCCCGATTTAAGAAAGGCATTGAATTTCAGAATCGCACGCGTAGCGAAATGTATAAATACATAAACCTACGCGTGAGGTACTCATTTTATGAAAAACCCAACGACATGTCTCCAAGAGCGGGAATTTGCCTACTTACATTGTTAGCTGCATTCGATGGACGCGGCCGCTTCTCCTTTTTCTTTGGAAATATATGATTCATGTTGGAATTGGATCTGATTTCTAACACTGTTCAATAACTACACGCAGTGACGCTACTGCAAATTCATTTTTTGACTAAATATATTCACAAATGGCAAAAACGTGACAAACATGGCGTCAGTAAAATGTGTCAAAGAAATGCTTGGTGGGAGGTCAGACCACTATCAATCGTTATTTTAATCACTTTTCACAAAATAATAAACGGAACGAAAAATTTTATAGACTTTACGGCAGAATAGGTGATGGTAATCACCAGATAACGGTTTTCAATGGTTAAAATAAAAATCTTCGCGTTAGCGTACAACACGCAATTTCTCTTGGTAGTCTGTGCACGAAGTGTTGCTAGCACTAATAAACGCGCTCATGTAGTAGAGACACAAATATACTATAGTAACATACTAAAATACCCAAAAAAAAATATGGTTGAATTAAAACACAAAAATTCTGGAAAAGAGCAAGAAACATAAGTAATGACGTTAAACAAATTAAGGGAATAAAAAATATGCATATGAAAACCCTCGAGTTCAATTTATTAAACTTATGCCCCTCTCACCCGCAATTTATGAGGCAGGCCACCAACTGGCCTGTCCGGAAAGCCATCCTGCAGCAAGTGAAATCTCACGCTATTTATCCTATACTTATGTTAGCTGAAGAGTTAATTTGTTTGAATGCGCTAATCTCAGGAATTCCTGGTTCGGATTGAAAAAATATTTTCGTGTTGGATAGTCCATTTATTGAGGAAGGCTTTATGCTATAATTATTTGCAAAAGTATTAGGTATTATAAACATGATTAATCCTTATCCAAATAAATACGTTATTCATTACAAGTATTTAGTATTGAACCAAATTGCCTTGACATCATCTGATTAAAATGAATATCTTAAGAGATATCACAGTTTTAAAATACCTAACTCCGCAACGAAATAGTTATCAAGTACCTACCACGCGCGCATTTATGGAGTGCACTGCTATGATAGCCAGATTCATGAGGAATAGTATATATTGCGCCACTACCCACGGCAGCGCACCAGTAACTAAAGACGTAACTTTAAAGCGGATGATTTAAACTACGCGCGGATGAAATCGCGGGCAGAAACTAGTGTAGTATACAGGGTAATTGAAAAATACCTGAAACCTGAAAAGGGGTCATTGTACTCATCATTATGAAAATCTTTTGCTATGGGACCTACCCTGAAATACCTAATGAAAAAAATGCTGTTTTTTTTTTCATGATTTCAGGGTTGGTCCCTTAGTAAATGTAGTTCATAATGATGAGTACATTGACCCCTTTTCAGGATTCGGGTATTTTTTCAATGACCCTGTATAACATGTTTCAGTAGAAAGTAAACTTATTGCCTGACTACAACTGTCCATATATTAATACTTATTCTGCTCTAAGCTGGTCGTGGGATCACTTCAAGCCAAGTAGTTTGTTTCTTTCATGGAAGCCACTAATAAAGAGTTGATGAGACTTTATTGCCAAAGTTTCGACTAAAAAGTCTCAGGGTGTCTGGATGGCAGGGCAGAATTTTCTTTTCGCTTCAGGGCCAAAGACCACCGCCAATGTAGCTATAGCTACATAAATTAAATTCTTGATTTAAGGTTTACCAATATTTCTACAGCAACGTCAATCAATTACCTAGCCTATTCCCAACTATGTTGGGGTCGGCTTCCAGTCTAACCAGATGCAGCTTGCGAAGGATAATACCAGTATTTTACATGAAACGACTGCCTATCTGACCCCTACAACTTATTGTCAGAGTTTCGGGGCTTCAGACGACCCGTTACAACTGTACAAGATCCACGTATGACAGCCGTGACCAACCAACGGCTTAACGTGAATTTCCTAGGGACGGAGGAGTCACACGGTGTGTTAAGCCATCCACGGCAAGCGTAGCCTAATCTGATCGACCGACCCTTGCGGCTGTTATTACTTAGCCACGAGCTCCTCTATGATAGAAACGTGCTGCTAATAGCTTTTATTGGCTTCCTGGATCTTAATGATGGAACCAGAAGTTGAACACAGGGTCAGGAAGTCTCGTGACGAAACGACATAACCCTATCGGGTTACTGGCTGAAAACCGAGCCTCAATCGGTTAAGCCGTCTTTGAGATTAACCCTCACTTAGTAACAGACAAATAGAAAAGAATTGTTTTGGGTTCTATTGCATTGATAAAGGGGGGAATTTATCAACGCAATAGAAAAGCAGTAGCTATAGTTTTTCTCAAAAATCTTCCATGGCCAGACATCGACCAGTTACAGATTTATTATGTGTATAGATATAGATCTTGTATGTGTAGATAGATAGTGTTAAATGTCAGAAAATCTAGTTTAGAGTAGGTAAATCAATCTTTTAATTTAAAATGCATTTTTACAAGCACTTTTTTTAAAAGCTTGTATATACTTACTTTCACCTGTCCAGATTTCTGTATGTTTGTCATCAAACAGTGCCAGTTACATTTGATCCACTTCCAGGTTTCCGATTGAGCTGAAATTTTGCATGCATGTGTAAATCGGAGAACAATTCAGTAGGTACCTATAATTATTACATGGAGCTGGAAGGTGGCAATAGGAACTCTATAATAGAACGACACGACCCCATCGAGTTTGGGCTAGTTTGATTCATCTTGACGAGTACTTTGATCCTAGGTAACCAGGGTCTGGTGATAGAGCTGGAAGGTGGCTATAGGAACTCCGTAATTAAACGACACAACCCCGTCGTCGACTGAGGTTCTAGATAGTAATCAGGATCAGTTGATGGAGCTGAAAGGTGGCCATTAGAAACTTCGCATCATAAATAGGTACTAAAAAGTTGAAAATAATATTAAAGACAAACAGACAAACAGAAAAGAAATCTGAAAATCATTGTTTTGGGTTCTATCGTATTGATAAATGCCCCCAACAAAAGTTTTTCTCATAAATCTCCTATGTACAGACAGCGACCAGTTACAGATTTATTATAATTATGTATAGATAACAAAAATGTTTATAATAACAATCTTTACTTACTTTTTAACAAAAAGATCTAAGAATAGAGAATAAGAAGAATAAAATCTTAATTGGTAAAAATATTTTTTTTCTGAGTCCCAATATTTTTGAAAAAGCGTAGGTATTACATTAGGAAATAAAAAAGATTGTGTAATACGCTTTTATATAAATGGCTGAGTCTCATTTACTTACCTATATAAAAGCGTAAAACTTAAATTGTTTTTCACTTCTTAGTATGTTTTTTTTTAATTGTATACCGAGATATTTACTGTCGAACTATCGTTGTGTCGGACTACGGTCGCACCAGGGTGATGTCGGGCTTCAGTGTATCGCACAAGTGTGCATTCGAACTATCGTAGATAAGTCGCGGCAGTCGCGCTACAGTTCTGTCGCATAAGGATGAATCGTACAACCTTTTGTCTAACTCATGTACTTAGTAGATCCACTCGATCCACTCAAATCTGTTTGGTTATTTACTCAAGAGACCATCTGACTCTAATTTTTCTAATCCTATTGGTACCTACCTATAGAGAACAGAGATGAGTGTTTAAACAAACAAACACAAAAACTTTCAGTGTTACTTTAATTACTATAAAATTAGGAAAGAATTAGGGCAGGTATAATGTATTAGGGACTATGTACCTACAACTGGAGTTGAAAGAATATTATTTCTTTTAGGTAGGACTTTACTTGGACCGAGGATCTTTAGAAATCTCGTCCCTGGTGCTCTGCTTCAACATTTACTACATAATTATTTATATTGGTTAACAAAATGGTTTCTAGGTACCAACAGGATGTGTATGTTTTATAGGCACATATTATACCAACTACATGTATAGTTAAACGCCCTGTTAGAAAGTAAAAATAAAACAAAATTTAATATAAAACACTTTATTTATTATAATCATATCATTAAATTAATTAATCCACTCCATAACTAAATAAAATTTACACAGTGGTATAATTAAATAATTATATTTACTTATATAGAATCATTCATATTTTGGAATTAAGTCATCCAATTCGTATGCTCACAATAATGTGATATGGTGCTGCATTTGTCCACGTTTAGTTATTGCACTTCGGTAAAACATTACTTGTACTCTCTTGGTATTGCTCATCAAATAATTTCAAACGAATGGTTTGATGCTTGTACATTTCATTTTTATGACATTAATTTGAACTTGACGTCCTAAATCTACAAATTCTAAAATATCTTCATATCCTTAACGGTACATATTATAGAATAACGTAAATTTTAATAACGCGAGATGTTCTAGGGACATAAATAGTACAAAGTAGTACAGAAAGGGGAGCGATTACGTTCTTACGACATTACTAACACACGGAAACTCGCAATCGTAGCTGTGTTCGAAGCGACAGACAGGACGTATTTTGTAGCTTAGTAGTTACCCACATTATATGAGAGTCAAGATATTTTACACTTAGGCTACGCACACACCGAAACAGGCGCAGAACAGAGGACTTTCTGAGGTAATTGAATAATGAACTTGAATAGCTGTCATAAAGTGCAAGTGAGCGGTATAGGCCACTCAAGAAACCGCTTTATGTCTGCCTTGGTATCTGTATGTACTAAGCAGTCTCTTATGCCAATAAAAATAAATCCTTTTATTGAATATCATCAGAAGATCCTCGGCTACGCGGTGACCGACTGTCATAGGTCGTATCTGTGCTGTCGATCATAATTCACACTGTTGTAGATATAAACTACAGTAACATGACGCGCCCTTCCACAATTTAAAACGTTTGAAAGTGTTTGTAATAGTATTGGAAAGACTCACAACGCATGTGTGCGTATTGAGACGGCTCTCGAAACAAAATCAAATCAGCGATTGGTCGACTAGCGGCGTCAAAAATTACTCTTCAATATTAGTATGGGGCTGCACTGACATTCTCTATGAAAATGCCAGGTGCGTTGTCTTGTGCGGTCGGCTATATATGATTCGTTGACAAACAAATATGCCTGCCTGCTACTGAAGGCGATTACAAACTACAAACTCTAACATACGAATGTTACTACACACATTGAAATGATAATATGGAGGGGAGCGTCAAGTTATAGTAGTTTATCTCTAAAGCAAATTATCACTCCTTTTTCTTACCACTTCATAGATAAATTTCTCTCTCGGCTGACCATGAATAGGTAGCCATTTTAAGTCTTATTTGAATTACTAAATTCCAACGTAAAAAAATTGGAGTTTATCTATTGCTTTTATTTCGAGGTATCTACTTGTAGAACATACGAAGCACTTTCGTTATATATCACTTATTTTATTTTAGGGAGGTTTTTACTAACATTAATTTTTTTTTTCAAACAAATGGAATTATTTCTGAAAAAATACAAACACATGACAATAGGATCAGAGAGTTATAAATTCTATTAGAAATGTTACATGTATAAAAATTACTAACTCGATAAATATCTACACATCTTACAGAATATTAAAATGTCGATAATACTAATACAACATCGATTCTTTAAACTGCGTTCGGTCATTTAAATAACACAATTGACAATATCACGAAACAATTTCCCGGTGACACTTGCATGTGCTGAAGCTGGCCACAGTTTTCAATTACATGCAATCAATCAATAACACTGACCTTTGTAAAGTATCAACATTTAACAGTATGATTATAGCATTTGTTATATAGTTTAAAAATTTGTTTATTTATACAGTTATTATTGCTTATAGATTGTAAAAGGCAAAAAGTTTTGTTCTTAAAAATAACATGTTGTATAACATCCTTGTTTATGACATCAAAGTATACCATACAATTGAGGATAATGTTCTTAACTTTACTATAGCTCGAGCGACCACATCAATCGTCGGAAGTCTACTTTACTTCAATATACACACAATATTCGCTTAAATACGTCGAACAAGGTATATTAACACACTACTAAATAGGTCCATTTGAGTCTGATTAAAAGAGAGAGTACAAAATTTACATTTAGTGATAGTTAACAATTAGTTTCAGAGGATTTCTTTTAAAAAAGGGACATTCGTATGCATCTATCCACGTTAATCTTAAAAATACAGAGACAAACGTTCTGGTAAGCGAACTCATTGGAGAACAATATATATATATATATATATATATATATATATATATATATATATATATATATTTATGTTATTTTTTTACACTTGGAACTCTATCTATAACAACCACGTTAACTAGAAAACTAAGCAGGTATAATGGAATATTATATATTTTCTTTTAGCCTCAAACTAAGTAACGCGATATATAACAGACACAACGGAATTGAACTAACCTGACTTGTGAATAAGTCCTTGCGGAAGATGGGGACGAACTATTTAAAGTACTATTACGTTTATAGTCACTGTTGATATAAGTCATTGCTTCGCTGGCACGTATAATGTAACTGTAAAAACTGCACTATACTGCTGCTGCATTTAAATCTAAAATCGTAAAAAAATGTATCGATTGAACTTTAAAACGCTATTAATAAGGGCCATTTTACGTCTGAGTCAAACTTATTTTACATACATACTTGAAAAATTGGACAACGCCAAATAATCGTGATTTATATAAGTTGGACGACGAGGAAAAGAAATTCGAAGCATATCTTGTATAAACACCGAATCATCATGATGACGTCACCAAAAGGCAATGAGGTCTAAAATTTACTGGAGCTAGATTCAGTCTCTAAGTTTTACTTGTCGACGAATTGTAGTTAACTGTTACATCATTATACGATGAAAATATATTATTATATCAAATGTTTAACAACTTAATCTTAACTTACAATGCGCACGTGAATATTTTCCAAAAGATAATCTTCTTTTTATAAACAACAAACATAATATATATTTGTACGTAAAATTAGAAGTACTTTGTCGCGAGCGTTCACTGGCAGTTGGCCATCCTACATCATAACACAATAAATAAAATAGTTAGTCTACTATGTAACTTTACACAAAAGTATGAAATCTACGTGCTTACTATCAAAGTCCTTACGCATATAGTAGGTCATTATAGTGTGTAAACACCGTTCATTATATACAAATTCCAAATATCTTAACGTCCAAGGATTCCAAATTCGGAATAAGTAAGAAAATAGGTGCTTTACTGATGTATTAATAATATTATTTAAAACTCACTTTCTCATCATCATTCACTAGAGCCACGCGTCGACTTTCACACCACTTAAATATATCGATAAATCTAACACAATGTATACAATATTATAAAATGACATATTTTATGATGTGACGATGCGCGCTTTATAATCGGATCCAAAACGTGTCACAACAACACATAATCTTAATTTAACAATATTAAAGTTATATAAGTGCTCGTTTTAGGAAGACGTGTGTCCAAGGCCGTAGCCAGAATAATTATTGTTATCGGCAACTATGTTTGAAGAGTTCAATTATTTTTAATACTTAAGTACATTTTTTTTTAATTTTGTTAATGTAATATTCATACAAATAGATTTATACTTCACAACCACATGTAAATCACTATTAATGCATAAGTCTTAGAATGTTTGTTAAATTTTAGGGTCGGTTTACAACGGCGGACAGTCAAACCGCATCGAAGCGACAAAAGTTTAGATAGGCAGCGCACTGGCCTCTCAGAAAATAGTATACTTTAGTGAAGAGCCAGACGCGCGTATTCGCGCAACCTCAAGCGTGCGCGGCTACAGATTCAGACGAACGACACGAAACTGGAGTTGCGCGAATGCGCACGCAAACGCGCGTATTCGCTAGACCTCACGGTCGAAAACAATTTGACGCTTCGCTTCGAATCAACTGTACGTCTGTTTAAATCGAACCTTTGCGGAAAATTAGAGTCGCGCGATGGGCGCGCGTGTTCTGGCATTGTGGGCCTCACACCCTCTTAGCTACGGCCTTGCATGTAGGTACAGCGGATATCATGGAAGGCTGGGTAGCGCAGCCTATGCCCATTATCACTAAGGCGACACCTAAATGCTTTCTGTAAATATGGTTCTACTGTTGAGTTCTTTCTGTATAGTGTGCGCAGTAAGGTTGGTCCACACACCCCAGTGTCAGAGTTTCTAAACCGCCTCAAGGGCCTCTGACATAGTTTGAGTAGAACAGTAAGTCCAGGTTTCCTCACAATGTTTTCCTTCACCGATGCCCGTGATGACCAGGATAAACTTTAGAAAGTACGTATGAATTAGAAAAGTCACATTGGTTCTTGCCCGGATTTGAACCCACAACCTCATGTATGAGAGGCGGGCGCCTTATCCACTGGGCCATCACGACACGTTGAGTTGTAAACTCGCGACGCTAAGCCGATCGTTGAAACGTTTTTATTTAGGCATTACATTTAGGTTTCGCCTTGTATTACTAAAAACAGACATCAGGCTCGCTGCCTAACCACAGTTTCATACAACGAGCTGCATATCGTATTAATTAAAGTCTGGATATAGCGTCTATATGGAAGAAAGAAGTTATTAAATTGTAACAAACTCCGGCGGCAGTCGCACTTAAAACTATTGATTACGTTAATGAACAAACACAAATAGAAAATATAACAATAGCTGCGATGTAATTTCATATCACAGAAAACATAGTTTACAAAAATAAACGTGCTGCTCTATTAATTTCTCTTATTATGCACAATCAATGAAACCGGAACACTTAACAAAAGTTAAACTTACGTAGTTGGTAACGAAAAAATATCACTACAACTTCAAATCCATATGATAATATTATTAAATGCTCCTTCAAGATATTATTACACAAATATATTCTAAGAGGTAGGGATCAGGAGTCATGCTCGTGGCTTGAAAATCTAGTCCGTTCAGTAACGACGCAAAGTCCAACTATCAAACCCTTATTTCATCCAGCTCGACATCCCTAAACATTATACAATCATAATTATAAACGAACAAACAAACACATAAACGTGTACAATCGATTGCAGAAAGACAAACTGCATGTGATACAAAGAAATTGATCACTTGTAAGGACGTAGATCTTTGTAGCACATCCGCAGTTTATCTTCCTCGAAGCATGAAGTGAAAATAGCACGTAATCGAATACAAGAATGAGACAGTGAACAGCAATCGTTTTCACAAGCAATAGTCATAGAATGATGTTCAAATCGGTACCAGACGGCAATTGAACATGAATGAGCTCAATGAAATAAGGCGTGTACTTTGTGTCGCTCGCACTTACAGCTTGATATAATCGGGGGTGTCGATGTTGGCAAGCGTCTTCTTGATGCGAAGCGCGGTGAGGCGGGCGGCCGGGTTCTGATACCAGCACTCTTTCATCACCTTCGATATCGAGGACAGCACCTGCCGCCGACAAAACATTGCGTCATTCTAACATTTAATTAAACGCTAACTTATCACCCATAATGCTATTCATCCGAAGCGTTTCTGTTCTCAATGGCTATATTGCATTATGTGATGTGATTCAATTTGGTTCGTGTATTAAATAAAATATAAGTATCATTCAGGATTTGAATCAATACATTTTTTTTAAACATTACGAGACTCTTCACCACTCCCTAATAATTTTGCTGTATGTAGTGGGTTTAGGAACTCGTCTCTGCTCAACATAGTTCGAAGAACTTCTGATTCTGTCCAACAAGAATGTCACAGTATGTGTCCGGCTTTAGTATATTATAAATTAATAGCATATGGCACGTGTCGTTTTGATGAGAACCGCATTAGGTATACCAGTTCACCGGAACCGATAACATATTATTGAATATATGTACCGCGTGTATGTATATGTATACTACTATATTTTTGTTGTGTAATAATTTGTTTATGTGAGTTATGATTATGAGTCACTGATAACAATGTAAGATAATCAGCTATCAAATCGATTTTTCACATATAAATATGTCATGATTTGAACTTGAGTTAGCACGGAATTTGAATACTCAAAGCAACCAGACGGTCTTTGTAGTCTATTTTTAGATTGTATTTAAGAGAATCCAATTCTTAGACATTCTTTCTTCCAAAGAAGTCTAAAAAAAGTATCGGTCTCCAGACGCGCGCCTAAATGTAGCCAGAGATACGTAGGCACCCAGCTAGCTTTTCAGTTATATCATACACGTATAACGGGACAGGCGGACAGCAGTCTAACCGCTTATTGTCTCACAGCACCTAAGTCAATAATGGCGTCTCACAATATTTATAAAAAATAAAACTTCTGTTTAAATAATTATGTATATAAATGAAGCAGATTTTGTACGACTTTATCTGCCAGGTAAATAGACGGGAACTTGTTACGAATTAAGACCTATATAAAATAAGACTATGTTTAGCAGGTCTAAGCAAGTATATAACTTACATGGTCCGAATGCCATCTATTCGGCACATTAGGCCTCCGCTTCTCAGTGCAGACCACCCGACGCATGTCTTCGAGCGCTGGGTCCGGAGGCACGCAGTCATAGTAAGGAGGTTGGTACTCATCAGGCATCACACCACATCGTCGGGCCATCTCCCACAGCACGAGTCCGAAGGAATACACGTCAGAACGTTTGTAGGGATCAAACTGCCGCGTGTCCATTGTCTCATCAAGCACCTACAAAGTTTTAACATAGTAACTGGCAAGTAGTTTTAATCGATTTGAATACCTAGTTCCTACTTCGAGTCTACCTGACTTACCTCATAAAAACTTGTCTAGACGGAATTCAAAGAATACCTAAAAAGTCTTTCGAAATCCTGACTGCGAACTGAATAAAAATAATAAGCTATGGCAACTTCCACGAAGTGAGAAGCCTTAGTAAACCGACTCGTTTGTGTTTATTACATTTGAGTTGATTTTTTAGTCTCCCTCCAGTAAAAGTTTCAAAACAATTACGTACGACTAGGCTGGCGCACTGGATAAGTTATGGCAACTTCCACGAAGTGAGAAGCCTTAGTAAATCGACTCGTTTGTGTTTATTATATTTGAGTTCATTTTTTTAGTCTCCCTTCAGTAAGAGTTTCAAAACAATTACGACACGACTCGGTTGGCGCACTGGTTGAGCGATTGGCTACTGCGCTGCATGTCCGAGGTTCGATTCTAGCACAGAGAAAATATCTGTATGGCCTACTGGTAGTTTATAACCCCCAAGATAAAAAAGGCGCTTGCCCTTTGTCTAAAAAAAGAGAGCCACACTAGGCTGTCGATAACGTGACACCTTTTATGCTCACCTCGGGTGCCATATAGCGCTTGGTGCCAACTCTGTTAGTGGTGGGTACGTCGACGGAGTCACTGGCAACATTGTGGCGGACTGCGAGACCCAAGTCACCGATCACGCACGTCAGGTTGCTCTTCACTAGGATGTTCTTTGATTTCAGGTCCCTGTGAGCTATAGCTGGCTTGCCTGTTGAATAAATAGAACTTTAATAGTGGAGCTGATACTTCTACATAATAAGCTCTTGAAATGTCATACCAGGGACCAAGATGCAGAATTTATTCTATTTTTACCTAAATCATCATCATCATCATCATTCTATAGCAGAATCTTATCTCTCACAGATAAGAGAACAACACATGATTATTAAATAGACTCCGAGAAATTCCACATGAGTGTTTAACTAGACGGCCTTTTTTCCACGGAGTAATACTGTAGAACTACTGGGAAAACAACGATTTTTACACCTTCAGTTTCGAGATAAGTTCCTCGCTTGTATTAAACCGTAATTATTTATTGGCAAAAGGCCAAAATGTATACTTTCTTTTTAATATAACGAAACCGAGTTACATTTTCTTTCCCTTATTGCTTTTATTTTCCCTAACCAGACTTCGAAACCTTAAAGTAACCAATAGGTATATTGAAGGTGAAAGGTCAAAGTTCCAACAATTTTTTAACGTTATTTTACTAAAAAGGTTTTATAAGTTATAACTCAACTTGAGTACCACCATGACTCATTACTGAAAGAGTGAGTTTTTAAAAGAATACCATGGAGTTTTTTTGGTCGTTCTTCTTCATAGAGGCCTACCTTCGTTTTGGAACGAACAACTAGCTTCAACTTTCGGACTAACTGACCGACTCCTTGACAATTCAAAAGTGCCTGTAAATGGTCTAATTAAAATAATGTTTTGACTTTGAATGGTGCACCCGTTAGCACAATGTTTAGTACATCTGTAAGCAAAATAAAAGTTGTTTCCCAGCCATATTTTTTGCGTAATTTCACTTAGTTTGATGGGTAGTAGGCGTTTAACGAGTATGTGATGTGTCTTTTAACACCCCGTATAATGAAACTATTTCAATGCATTACTTCAATCCCTTCTGTCGCGATTAAAACTAAAAGAAATCTAGGTACGCAGTGTAAACAATACACTTCTTTTCTAAACCACTTGTCCAAATTCAAATCGAGTGGCGTGTTCAGGCAGAAATCGGCCACACCGTTGAGCATTTAGGTCATCAATCATCATTATCGTGTTAGTGGTAAACGTCTCTCTAAGTGTAGAGTGTGGACGTACATTCATAGCTGACCAGATGTACTGCAGAAGCATATACTCAATCCACGTATTTGAGATAAGATATTGTAATAGGAGAAGTATAATTATTGAATGAATGTACCTATACCCGGGGTTGCGGGACGTCTTAACAGGTACCGCGGCCCCGGAACGTAAAGGGCAACAGAAGGAACAGGGTGGTTTTTTAGTCAGTAAAAGTCTGACAGTCCCTTCCGCCCCACCCAGGGCGGAAGGACTCATTTGATGATCTTTACCAACTTAAAATACCAATACAAATTATGGTAAACGGGTTTAATTAAAAAAGAGTACCTAAGTATGGAGTTTCTTGCCCATTCATCTCCATCGAAACATTCTCGAAACTACCTTATGGAAGGGGAGAATATATTCAACTTTTTTTCATTGTAAATGACGTTCAAAATTGCTTTTAATGGTCTAATTGAAATAAGATGCTTTGAGTTTGAACTTTGATCATATGATGAACGAAAATGGAGGAAAGAAGTGAGATTACGTACATTACCGGGGTGATAATATGTAGATAAAAGGTACACTGCTACAAAATGCCTGAGGCATGTTCTAAGTAAAGTGTATTTTTACAAAAGTTTTAATAAATTAATAATGTAAAATAAATGTAAAATAAAAATAAAAATAGAAAATAGAAAATGTAAAATAAAAATAGACGGGAAGTGTGGTTAATAGAAAATTAATAATAATTACCAAATATTTTTGTTTTTAAAATTGTTTTTTTCTGTAGCCATTGCCCTATTACGCCTTTTAAGCAACTTAAAGCAAAATAAACACAGCTAGTGCATTTATGAAGTCATTATTAATAAGAATAACAAGATTGTTTTCCTGCTGGACTAGAATTTACTTGTATTGTTTTTGTGAACGCGGTGTTGTAATTTTAAAGAAGAGTATGCTTTGAAACTGTCACCCGATAAAGTGTTTTTCTTGGTAATTAGTTTCATAACATAAACATAAAACATATATACGCCTGTAATCCTGTGGTTAGGCAGAGGTGTACCCATTAGTACATTTCGACAGTTATATTTAAGTCCCATGTAATAGAGGTCGAGCCTATTGCCATCAACCGGGCACGAATCCAGAATTTAATAATTTTAGATATGATTTCATTCGTAACAAAAATTAACGATTATTTTTTTCAAACTAACTATGTGTACCTATGTGTATTAATTATTCTATGAAATGATAATATGAGTAACATTTTATGTGAAACGAAATTCTATAAACAACGTACAAAAGCGCACGACATTATGTTACCTATACACAATTTTCCGTTCACATAGAAGCATCTTTGAACCAAGTTTCTTGGAAAGGCATCGGGTATAATTGTCATCATCACACTGAATAATACTAATTCGATAAATGTTAAATAGCTGGTCATTAAACACAAGACAAATATAGATGTTACATACTACATAAAACGTTTGAATAATAACCTATGGCTAAACTATTACTATGTATAACTAATAACTATGCAGACTGAGAACGTCATTAGGTATAAAAGTTTAATTTATTGTCGATTCTCATCTCCATATTTTTTAATACGAATGTTAATTCTTTGGCCATTATACACAAAACGAATACAGAAGCCTAATAAAAGTAAAACTCCTCACGAATTCATCTCAGAACTATAACGCCAGCAACCTTGAACATCAGCACGGTATTTTTTATTCCAAGTACCTTTTGTGGAATGGTAAACAGTCATTTGTCTATTCTATCCGAATTATTCTATCAATTTTATCTAGCGTCAACACTGTCCTGGATTCCCGTGATTTGTTCTAGTTTAGTCTGGGGGTTACCTGGAAGGGGTTTCCAAAGTGTCCAAAACTGAAACACGGATTCCGCGTCAGACGAATCTCGATTAATTGAAAAATAAGCAGCAAGAAAAATAATTTTAGAAATATTAAAACGTTAACGAAATTTATATTATTATTTTAATCATAAAAATGTTTTTCTCGGAACTGTTTCACCCAATAATTTGTGAAAAAGGGACAAAGTTAGGTATGTACTTCCATGAGTTCCACGTAACGACTTATCTATATTAATTAAGCGTTTCTTGTTGCTATGAGAGTATGAAAGGACTCGTACAAATAGCCCATCAATACCTCATTATTATCAAAAGACGTCAGATTTGACCTTCGCCATATTAGATTAATAGGAAATATGATAGACAAGCCTTGAATGGCCACATTAATGTGCTTATTTTTATCTTATTCTGATTGTTGCTATGTAATTTCTAGATCTTCTGACCTAAGACTTGGTTACTGAGCTGTTTAAATTAAAAAGCCGGCTAAATGCAAATCGGACTCGCACACGAAGAGTTCCGTACAACAATACAATGTAACGCAACATTTAAAAAAAAACCCAAAAAAATGTTATGTGATGTAACTACTTTACTGTTTTGAGATTTATTCCTTTACTTGTGCTACATAGCATTGCTTATTGCCAAATTTCATAGTCCTAGGTCATCAGAAAATACCCCATAAATTTTGATTCCCCTAAGAGTGTCGAAATATACGTTTCTTGCGACATAAACTTTTTGCGTTTATGTCGAAGTACGTGTAAGTATGTGTAGTTATTAGAAGTTTGATTTCACAGCTTCAAGACCTGAGACCTGTTTTAATTTCAACACGATACTTCCACGCCTTTTTGAGATAAAGGGTCTTGACAGACAGACGTACGGATAACAAAATGATCCTATAAGGGATCCGTTTTTTCCTTTCAAAATACGGAACCCTAAAACAATATTATATGCAGTATACCTACATAAGATTTAAAAAACAGTTCCGTTTATTTAATTGTAGAGTTCACCTGTTTATTTCTTTTTATGGCCAAGGCAGACTAGACTACTTTTAGCTTAACGATCCGTAGTCGCATTTCGAAAGCTTGATTATCCGCGATGGAGAAAACCGCCGCTAGTCGCAACTAAAATAACCTAGCCTGCTTCAACTTTGTCGCCTGCTAAAATTATCCTCTTGACCCTAATGTGAATTTAGGAAATATCGTCATACTCGTACTAAACTAAATTTTATAGTTCATAATTGTAGATTGTCCTTTTGAGAATTAGAAACGTTTAAGATAGTAGGTAAGGTGGGCAAGTAGGTGGGTACTTGCCTTTAGTGCCAACGATGTCCATGTGCAGGTGGGCGAGTCCAGTGGCGATGGACAGGGACATCTTTACCAGCGTAATCGAGTCTATGGTTCGAGCACTTAGAAAGTCGAACAGCGATCCATTCTCGTGATAATCCGTGATCAGCCACAACTGAGTCCAAGTGCCGTTATCTACGATAAACATATAAGAGTAAGTTTATGCGCTGATTGACGTTAGAATATCTTTGTTTATAAATACGTATACAATGTATTGGGTGCAGCCTGACGCAAGACGTTAATCTACCGATCTATCAATTGCTGCATAAAATAGAAATGGCATGCAACACAGCCATTAGTGTAATTAATGGACAACAATTCTTTAATCACTTAAGGGCATAGTTCAGATTGTGACATAAACAAGTGTGCAATTTATCCATATAGTTTTGTATTCATTCCAGAAAAATATCGTTTTAAAACAGGAGCTCGAGCAGGCTCTTAAGTGTTGGACATCATTAAATACTTCATACGGAATTTTTCTTTGGTTAATTTTGTGCTATAGGTAAGGATTTACTAGACTTAACTTGGTACATTTTTGCATAAAAAAATTATTGGCTTTATCCAATAAATCTAAATATAAGAATGCAAATAACAACATTAGCGTTTACAACACCTCTAATGGCAATGACAAGTTTATTAAGTCCAGTCTATTAGTCAATCGTTATAAGTATTATTATCCTGTAACTACGTGCACTGAAGCATGTAACTATGGGTCGGCGCTCATGGCCGATCACAACCTTACCAAGCGCAGGGCAACATAATGGGTATTACCTATAGTGCGTAGGGCGTTGAAGACAATCGCGCCCACTGAATCTACGAATTATGGGGCATTGGCTAGCGCCATGTAGCCGTAAAAATTTAAAACCAAATAACTCTTGGCGTTCCTCCAACTGGACATATGAACGAGATCAGTGTCTCGTAGGTCTGCGCATGAAACTTAATTACATCCGAGATGATGTACGAGTTACTTTATATGGATAGATAGAGAACATAATAATCTTATTTATAAACATATTATTATCACTATATAAACTCACCTTTGTTGTCAGCCGCAATGAAGCCAAGGATGTTCTCGTGTCGTAACATCACAGTCTGATATATTTCAGCTTCTCGGAACCATGAGGACTCTTCGCGAGAAGAGAATATCTTTACGGCGACATTCTCGCCGCGCCAACGACCACGCCAGACTTCACCAAAACGACCTTTGCCAATGATGTCCACCAGCTGGATCTGACGAGCGATTGAACGCTGCACCAGGAGAGGCAACCCTATAGAGAAATACATCAAACGTATATTTTCATCTTATCATTATAAACCTGCAATGAAATCATGTTTATAACCGCAGGCCATATAACTTCCAACAGTTGACTGAAAGAAGATAGCATAGTGCAAAATATGTGTTCTTGCACACGTGTTTAGTAGGTTCTACTAATATATAATAGGCACTATAATAAATTCTAAACACATTTTCGTTTTAAAAGTTATCCGACAATGGAAAAGTCTACATTTAATCAAACAGAGTGCACACACTCTGTTTGTTAAATCATGAAAGTGCGGCACTATGTGCTTTGTCGTCCATCTAATAATGACAATATGTCATTCTTTTTATTGGCTTATTCATTTGATGCATCGATGCAGATCGATTCAAGGCAACGACCGCTCACTTTGACACTTAGTGATGTGTTCGCATATATGATTCATTCATGTGTAGCAGAATGTTTATGAAGAGTACAATAGCGTATGTGAACGTCGGGCGACGGGCAAAATTGTCGTTTACAATATTGAACTGGACTCTTCCTCAATTTAAAGTGACGATTGGAACAAGATACGAGATTTGTCCCATCTTCATATTATATTCTGAATAATGTTTAAATGATTGTAGAATCTTACGGCCAGTTTCTCTACTATTATTTGTTGAAGTGTCCGATTGAAATTTGTCTTAGTAGGTACTGTGTGCCTGCAGTGACCATCACAAATTAGGCATACGAAATAGGCCCTTAAATACATCAACATGAAACATGAACACGAGTACAATGTATAAAATGAAATACTTACCAGAGCCCGATCCAGAGGTGGTGAGCTCAATCATGTCCCGAATTGTGGTCGTTCGCATCATAGGGTGTCTAGCCTCACATACCGATTCATCAGCTGGGTATGGCGTTCTAGACGGAACCCTCTTCTTGGGGCCATGTGATCGCTTCGCCCACCAGAAGCTGATCGCGGCACATATACCAAGAACCATCAACCCCATCACCCATGGCAATACTTTCCATGCAGTCGCTGTGGTGCCCGTCTCTTTATTCAGAATTTGCGCATTAATATTTGTACTTAAAACGAGGGGATTAACAGCGATCATATCTTGAGAAACACAAATAACAATAAATTATACCTAAGTCAGAAGCTTTTTCAATATATAAAAAAAAAACATAAGCTGCATGTATGTAAGTAATTTTTCCTTTTGTTTAATGTTAATTAAACATTTCGATATTATCTATTGTAAACAAGCATTCCTTAGCCAGTAACAGAGCAATAATATTTAGCAAATATTGCATAGGTACAACAAACAGAAAAGACTGACAAGATTGGATGCTGTTTATGGAATATTAACCCAAACCCGATCCAAAGATCTTACAACATGCATGCTTGTATGAGATGCTGAAATGTGGGGTACCTACATATGCAAGGTTCCCCACATTTTAGCATGCCATGATGCTCTACCCAACGTAAACAAATTAAGTACATGGCTGTGCTTATAAAGTCGTATATTAAATAGCAGATAATACCAGGGATGAGAGATAAATTATTTAAAACTGAAACACATGATTGAGTGTTTGCAATAAAAAATCAGAGCAATAAAATCTCCTTAGAATTGCGGCACACGTTTCGACAAGGAATATTATATCCTTGTTATCGTTCATATGCAATATTTAATGGTCGGCAATTGAGAGTAGAGATACAAAATACCTACATATCAATAACGAATATGAATGCTCAACTGGTTTCTTTTACGTCTTTTCCTTTTTAAGGCTAGGAAGATAAACATTAATATAGTGGGATATTAATAATACGAAATAATAAGTAGTTGCATTCAGTGCATTCATGTTTAACAGCTTCTGATAAACTGTTACTAAATATTTAACCGTTTAACCGCTACGTCAAAAAATCAAAAACAAACCCTCGGCGCCAAACTACGAAACTTTATAATTGTTATTAATTTTTGTCGTCATAAATTAATTAATATAGATGAAATATAAAGAAAGATGTTTGAGTCATGGAATATAATTAGCAAAGGACATAACAAAGCAATATTGTTTTATAAGCTTTGTTTACGTATACAATTGTAATTATACGTATATAGTCTGTCATGTAGTCGTGACCGTGGCGTGTTGGGCACATTTTGATCTGACATCTATACATGACTGTGGGCGGACAAAAGGTTAAATTATATTTGCGTGAAACTTAAATAATTTAACTACTTTACAGCAATAATATCAGAAACTGGAAACATTTATAAGTAGACGGAAGCGTTCGAAAATAATAAAAATGAAAACATCACACAAAAACACACATGCAATAACCAAAAAAACCAGTACACATGTAAATATAATATAATATAACAAATAAATATTAATGTTTAACAAATTGGAATCACATTATACCTAACACGAGTCCTCTCAACATATAAGTATAATATTATTATTTCGATGTTGTTTTGATCAGCTAACAAATTATTCGAGAATATTGTTAAAGCACAAAGAGGACTTTTATTACTGAGATTAGTAGAAGTTAAAAATTTGTACTTCATTAAAAAAAATCTTTAAAAAACGAAACCAAGGAAAACCAAGTTTGTATATACTATTTTATAGCAATGAGTAAATTAGTAGCCTAGGCCACTTGGTCTTCTCATCTATAATATTATAAAGCTGAAAACTTTGTTTGTTTTAGCGTAGTGTTAATCTCCGAACAATATTGACCCGATTCTAATAAAAATATAGTAAATAGGAAGCTATTTTGACCCCACGAGCTATTTATTAAAAAATAAAATTGAGATCTTTAAGAAAATTTACGCGGACAAAATCGCGGGCAAAAGCTTGTTTACATTATATTTATACCGTGTAGCGGTTAGTTACATGCCCCATAGCCAATCGTCAGTAATCTAAATAAAGTGCTTAAATGTTGTTAGCTGAAATAAATAAAAACAATATGGTTACTGCCATGCTATTAGTATAAAAATCATAATTTAACATGCTTAAATCAAGTGGAAAAACCGGCTTATGATCACTTACGGCATTATTTTTCGCTTGTTGTAAAATTACTACACATTCCTCTTTAATTTCTGTAATCAAGACATTCAGCGTCGTATAATAATGGCACTACTTCGATGCAACCCCGTCATGCCTTCTGTGCAAATGGCACCCCTTAAGTAACATAGTATGCATGGCTAATGATGGCCCATTTAATGCTTGAACGATACATTTCAGTTTAAGGACAAGTATTTCAGAAACAAGATTATTAACTTGCAAATGTGGAACACGGGTCGACTAAAACAATAAGGACGGCCGGAATATGTCCCTTTGCCGAAAGAATTATAATGCACAATTCGATGCAATTTTGCATGCACGATTGTAACCGAGCAGCTGATTATTATATCAAGTTATATTATAAACCTCTTATGAACGTTACTGCAACATGGTAAGACTCAACAATACATTTGATGTGGACATCACAATGTAAGCTACCCAGACAGCGCGCCCCGACGACACATTCCGAATGTATACTGTACCTGGGAATAGACCACGGTTACAGTAGTCCGTGGCGCAGCAAGATATATTGGCGTCTTCGCGGCACCATATAGGCATGTCCCCGGGAGGGAATATGTTTTCTTGGTCCCAACATCTACATTCATAAATTCTTAAATTAGTACAAAAAGAACGAATAAACCCTAAACGGTGATCAATGCCGGTCTACGGAAAAAAACTTAGTTATATTAGAACAAAACGAAGAAAAAATAAAATCTTTAGCCATGCAGTCTCGCACCATACACCAAGGCAGTCGGCGCCCGCTGGAGCGTGGGCGCTGGGCGCTTGGCATGTGGTATGCTGCGCGTCGAGTGTCAACAGCGGGAAGCTACAGTGCGGAAGTTAGCGGGGCACATCGAGGGCACTACCTCCACGTCGCTCCTACCTGGCGGCTTCGGTTGCAGGTCCAGGTGCAGGGCTTCATTGCACATGTCATGTGACTTACAACATTTTATCACCACTGATTCATTTTTAGTTTTCGTCGTAGAGCAACTGAAGGGATGCTCGATGGGTATCAGTGATTTGAGCTCGATACAGCTGCGCCGCAAGTGGAACCACCATACATTATGTTTAGTAGGTTAAAGCAAACAACGCACACTCGAAAAATAGAGTAGGTTAAGGAGTACGGCACATCATTCAAGTCATACTAATTATTTCTGTCGGCACCTGCGGCCGCTCGTTCTCTTTGCTTAGTAGGTACATATTCAAATCACTAATTCAAAAGCGATGGTTAGAGTATTGGCATCTCAACACAAAACTTATAGGAAATGGCAATGCAATTATATGATTCTAATAGTACATCAAACAAACTCAAAATCTGCATCATCAAAATAGATACATGACACGCCCGCAAGTGCGCGAACAGCTTACCCATTACTGAGGCATGAAGCACTTTGGACAATTTTTCTTGTATTATCACATCGGAATTGCAGAAATCGGTTTTACAGCAATACATTGTAGAGTTTTTGCATTTTACTGGGTTTTCAGGAGGAAACGCAACGTTCAAGTTCATACAGCTTAAGACCACCGCACTACACAGGTCAATCATTTGATAGAAATAGGTTAGAATTATACCTGTGAGCCACAGCATAATAACAGGTTTGTGTTGATTTGAGTTTGCCAATTCTTTTATTATTACCGTAATTGTCAGCCAACATAGTATTTTTGAAGTTAAAGTTGGAGGGAAAGAAAATATGTACCTTTTCAGATCAATGATAAAATATTATAAATAAAATGTAATGCCCTTAACTATCATTTTGGATCAATTTGGAAAATGACATGAGTGGTAATTAAATAATTTAGTAATTTTGAAAATTCATTGTAAAAGTACATTCATTAAAATACTCACTGGTATGTATACTTCTGCACTCTATTCTCAAGCTCTGAGGAGGCGAAACAGTATCCATCTGTCTCACATGTTGAGTTGGGACATCTCTCACTATTGCAGTAACATTTCAAACCTACAATTAATATTTAAACTAAGAATGGGAATAGAGTCATCAAGCAGTATTCTAATACAATAAAATAATGTAATATTTAATGATTATTTTAAACAGACCAAAATTAAGTACTCAGTATTTGTTTTAATTCCGAAACAAAATAGAATAATAGTAAAAGTATGTAGTACCTAGTTATAGAAGGAAATACAAAAGAAATCTGATTATGGTAATACAAATAAACAGTTAAGTTTCTTGCTTTTTGTATTAGAATATTTGTAAAAACAAAAATGAATGTTCAATGTTATGATAAAAATATTAATTTTGACACCTGTTTTTAGTAAATAAATGATTTGCAAAGTTTGAGAGAAATAATTCCAACTTTTTATATATTTTATTTGAATCAAAGGCACTGAATTTTTTCCACCTTTGGCTCATAACAATTTCTCGTTTCTGTTCTATCTAAAGTTATTTGAACACAAAGCTCACGTAATTGTAACGAAAAACTTAACATGATTTTAGCACGTTCTGAATTAACCTGGGTCTAAAAACTACATTCAGTGCCTCGTATACTTTGATCAAATTGCTAAACTAAGCGATTTAACCAAAAATAAGTAAACTAACTGTTATTTTGTGATTAAACAATGTAAAATCATACGCAAATCGACAAGTGATGAAAAGCACTCACCATCAACGGTGTCAAACCTCCTGTACGCAGTGAAAATCAAAAATAGAAACCATTTGCGCCACTGGAAACTATTCATTATCACATTCCTTGATAAAAACATATTAAATCTACAGTTCTGGAACAGCAAAACACTTATTATTGACACTCGAATAGTACGGCCATTGAAATGTTTCAGAAACATATGACATTATTATTATAAAATTGCTATTATACAACAGCTGCTTTTCTATAGAAATATTCGAATAAAATGTAGTCAAAAAAGTTGCACATAAACGAAATATAAAACTAAATTCATTATCGGATATTACAAAAACCTCGTCAGGTAAGTAAATAGCTTCGTATGAGTGAACTATGCACTATGCCACAGACTCGAAAAACTGAAGTCTGAAACAGATAACAAATTCAACATTTTTTTTTTTCAAATATTGATCTAGATTTAACAAAGATATTCTCGATGACTTACAGAGATTAAAAAAATTGTTTGTCGTCAGGTCAGAGGGTCGTTCCTGTGATAAAAAAAAACACCTTTCGTGATGAGAAAATCGCTCGCTACCTATATTTCTTACGGTCTAGGATGGTACGTGTAATATTTATCAAACTGTTGCTTTCCACTCTTGAATGTTACGGAGATTTACAATCATGATTGAATATTTTAACTGCACACTATTATCATAATGATAGTCGTAGAATACGGAATCAGTATTAATTTAAATTTTGACAAACAAGCGCTTGTCATTGTCAGAAGAAAGTTGAAGTTTAGGATTTGGATATTATAAGATGAAAGTTTAAAAACTAGAAGAAACAGTTTCTCTACTTCTAAGACTAACTAATACCTCGACTTTTAATTCTATTCAGTATCAAACATGACTATTTCAAAGAAAAATAATGTTAGTAGTTACCATAATGCTAACAGTGATGGGATAGTGAACGACTTTGCGTAAAGAATGAATGATAAAAATGGTTTAATTTAAATAAAACATTAAATATTCGTTAAGATGTAGAATTAATAATTTTAAAACTAATATCCATATTTTATTTTATTCTAATAGGAACAGGCACAGGTAAAAGTAAAATAATAATAAAAAAAAATCAAGATGTTAGAAGTTTAAACATTATTTGATAAAGGACTTAGTAATGCGACCCCTCCGTTATGGAGTACTTGCGTCTCTCATTTATTTAATTTAAAATAAAAAGTTAGCATATAAGTACATGAGTTCATTCGATTTCATTCATTCTTACACCACCTCACTATCTTTTTTTTTGACAAATTCTGGAAACCCTGTAACTGTCAAGTTACTGAATTATTAGGTACTTGACATTGGCTAAATGCACAAACCGTGCGAAGCCAGAAAAGAAAAAAAAAAAAAAAAGTTACTGAATAGAATTAAAAGTCGAGGTATAAAACCTAACATTATAAAACTATATTTAGAGCCCTGGCTGGAGGCCTTAATTTCCCTTAAGGCACCACAGGAAAGTCCGGTTAAGCAGCCGACTACCTCATAGGTAGACCTGCGAGATGCCATTCAGAAAAAAAAAACTATATTTTGTTCATTGAAGATGGAGAAGCTTAATTATTTTGCGTTTGTTGTTCTCCCAACTAGTAACGGAAAGTCAAACGTATGTAGTTTAACCTCTTTAAGTACACTTGGATTATAAAGTACGCCATTCCTGATGAGTATCAAGCTATTTTTCATCAGAAAGAATTAATGAAAACAGCTGCTTTCACTAAGGTAAAAAACAGTCTAAAGAAAAGATATCAGATGTGAAAAGTTTGGATAACGATGTCAAATTAACTTAAGGAAATCTACTTAGATGAGGATGAAAATCTACAATTTGAAGATCAATACCTGGAAGAGATAGATCAGGAGCAAACTGGAACTGCACAGAATAGAGAAACTGGGGCAACAGAAAAAATATTTGAAAAGTGAATGCAAAATTCACAAGATTCTAAACAACAACACATGAAAAACAATGCAGGAAAGTTTGTAATTGATAAATTTAACAGCAAAAATACAAATCCAAACCGATGGATGGACACATTTAAAAAGGATTCCTTCGTTCTGAGGTGAAAGAAGATAAGAAAAAAAAAATTAACTTACTATACATGGTTAAGAGTTGTATGGACTGGTACAGTTCATTGACTATAAAACTGACCATGGACTCAGAATGGAAAATATGGAAAAATAAATTCTCTGAAACACTTGCTAATAAAGGATGGAATCAGATTACTTACGCTTTATCATACAAATACAAAAAAGGATTGTTGGTGGATTACGCCATAAGGAAAGAAAAATTGCTATTGGAAATGAGAAGCTCAATTGATACAGGTACTATAATAGACCTTATCGCAGCTGGTTTGCCAGAACATGTACTTAACAGGATTAAAAACTGAAATATACAGTGGATCTTTTTAATGAACTGAAAAAGTTTGAATAATTAGTAAATAAAAACAATTAAAAAGAACTGAATACTGTTTTTTATTCATCATGTAAAATAAAATGAAAACTGGACACTCAATATAGAACAATCTACATTGAGTGTCCGGTAATGAATGGATAATCTTGAAATGGGTCATGGTAGAAGTAATGGCCATTCAGAAAAAAAAATACAAATAAAAATAAACCAAGTATTACCAGAGATATGAGTTATTTAAGAATATTCAATGTTTTTGGTACCTTATTTTACATTCTTGTACACCACAACCATGATAGATAGATAAGTAATAAAAGTGGGACTGCTATTACATGGTTTTGAAAAAAACCAACTTGAATTGTTATTTTGAAAAAAAAAAGAAAAATGTTTCTTTATCAAAAAGTTTAAGTGTCCATAGTTTAAAAAAAAAATGTAAGGAAATACAAGTGGCCAATAATATGACGTAATGAGACAACACAGGTTATGTTGTCTTTTCTATTATGCCCAGCAACCACTGACTTCGTGGCAAATCATCCTCTTTTACAAGAACTATATCCCCAACATTTGGTTCTGGAGTCTTTGAAGACCATTTATCTATTCATAAGATGTAGGTACTAAATATACATGAGAACATTGTCTCCAAAACGACTGAAGCATTTTCTGCAGAAATTGCCAACGAGACAAAGAACCTACGTTTGTACTTTCCAAATTATAATCTGGCACGTTGACAATTGTTTCTATGATTAAAAAGTATCCTGGAGTTTAGGGTAGAGGTTCCCCATGATCATTTAAACCTATGACACTGATCACATATGTACTGATACATTATATGTCTCTGTCTGGGTAAAGAATGTACTGAGTTCCTCATATGTGAATGTGGACACTCCGATAACTCTTTTGAGGTGAAATTTGGTGGATTTCATGCCTGCTTCCCAAAGACCACCAAAATTGGGTGCGTGGGGGGATGAAATGTCATTCCGTTCCATTTGCTTCTAGATGTTCACCAATACACGTCTGGAAAGAGGCTAACTGTTGCAGTTCTCTAAAGGCACCGACAAAAGTAGTGCCATTGCTCTAAACTTACATTATGCTCTAAACTTAATTTCTTAAAGAACACCTTATCATTTACAAGAAACCGAAATATTCTATCTTTCTTGTAAATGAGAAGGTGTTCTTTAAGAAATTGTGGTCCATAAAACCACATAGTATCTTGAAGTAACAACCCAGGTAGTATCCCTCTCGAGGCACAGTCCGCTGGGTTCTCATTGGTCGACACATGAGACCACTGAGGTGTGAGTAACGTTAAAATCTCGGAAGTCCGGTTCGCCACAAACGTTTTCCATTTGCCTGGGTGACTGTTTAACCAAGCAAGGACTTTAGTGGAATCCATGTTCGCCCCATAATATCACGCCTGTAATCCCCGAAGGGTTAGGCAGAGGTGTACACCCACATTTCGCCAGTTATGTTTTAGCCCATGTAATAGGGGGCGATCCATCAACCGGGCACAAATCCAGACTCCGAGGCTGCTACTAAGAAATTCCTGATGGGAAAACCCTATAACACTTTGCCCGACCTGGGAATCGAACCCAAGACCTCATACACACCAGTCGCACTTGCGACCACTAGACCAACGAGGCAGTATTTAAAATTAGTAGGAGATGTTAAAGATAAAATAAAAGATTTTTCTAATATTTATAATTTATTTTAAATTTCCTCTAAATCTTTGAACATGAATGCTATAGCAAATACTGCATAACAAAAAAAAAACACAAGAAAAGCATAAGGGCAGAAATACACGAGCAGCACACACTATTATATTTTATGCAAACTGCGGTATTGCACGACGGTGTTGTCTCGTGCCGCAAACACTAAAATGTTATCCAGCTATGACATGCCCTGCCCATGTATGCCTGTACTTAGTAATAAATAACTTTCTACACATTATTATGGGTCGACTTAGCTGTGTTCAAGTTAATACAATATGTATTCCACACAATAATGTTACAGTCTAAATTATGTTTATCAGAAAATTCGAAACAGTTTTAAATAACAGGTTATTTACTTTGAATTTCTA
Organism: Hoplodrina ambigua; assembly: GCA_949774945.1. Taxonomy (NCBI): domain Eukaryota; kingdom Metazoa; phylum Arthropoda; class Insecta; order Lepidoptera; family Noctuidae; genus Hoplodrina; species Hoplodrina ambigua. Next base: position 8,094,020 of record OX458963.1, read on the forward strand.
CTAGGTATCTACATCAGCATAGCAATCTTCGAGATGACATCAATATTTAAACGATTTTTTTTTTATTAATCGATATATTAAAAATAACAGACTATTAGAGCACAATAGAGATTTCTCACATAATCGATTAAATCAATAAATGTACATGTTGCCATGCCAAGGCGATAAAACATAATAGCTAAATAGTATATTATATTATTCTTTTTATGCAATAGGATTTAATGCAGTATTATATAAAGAATTTAGTATTTTTTAAACCATTACATCTGCAACACTGAGTGTAGAGACCAAGAATCAGGTAGGTTAAAATTAGTTTCCAACTTGATGACGACCGTCATTATCTTCGTATATGGATTTTTAATCATTTTAGGCAGAAAAAGGAGCCGCCTGCATAATCAGAAAATTTATTCCAGATGATGGAATTTAATTCGTTTTTGTATAATTTATTGTATTTTGTTATTATATTTGTGATGGCTTGGATATTGCATTTTAAATAATCACTTTGGCTTAAATACAAATTGTTGATTTAATTTAATAAAAACTACTAAAACTAGGGTTTACCATTCATATTAATTGTCAGGGAAACCGGTGTGATGTCATGAGTAAATATATAACGTAAATAAATGCATAAAATAAGTAGGTATAGTCTTAGAAAGCAAAATCTTAAAGTAAATTACATATCTCTAATTAGTCTGCAATTTTTCATAATTTTCTTATTATTATTTTTTGCTTGCATAGACGCTTTTTCGACGCAGTTTTTTTACCACGCACTAAATTTGCAAGTCTCGATGTTGAGAGGAAAACGAGTGCACGGTACAAAAAAGTCCTGCGCTAAAAAGTGCCTCTGCGAACAAACACTTATACTTAAATATGTATATTTTAAACGAGATTGTAACGAGAGCGAGTTCTGATATATAATTCATTATTAATATTATCACATATGTAGCAATTAGTAAATCAACGAATCTATATATAGGCTGCCAATCCAAGACTTGGTCTTGTCATCTAGATGCCCATAATTTTATGCATGATTATAAAAATGGTTGCATTTTGCTACTTTCAGAAGTTAAACTGAATGTAATGCAGGTCATACACAAGTGTGCATTAATGTGTGTGAGACGAATTAGAGCAAGTAAGACGTTACATTGACTTATGTAAGTCAAAACTTGCGCATGTATCTTGTAACGTGTGCTGCCACAATGGACTCAATAGCTGCCTAGGTAGTCTGTGGGCACATTAAACCGGACAGCATTCATTTTTTGTGGGGATGAATGTTTCTGTCTCTGGAAACTTAATCACTGACAGTTCGGACCCTTTTCCCGATGAATAAATTATAATTATTATATCATAAAAAACACTATGTAAAAAAACTCAATCTCGTTACAACCTAATACAAAGCTTGGAATTATTTGTCAAAATTACTACAATAAGTCCATTCTTTGTGCGCATGTTGCGGTTTCCAATATTTTTTATTTTGACTACTTTAAACACTTAAACACTACAAAAATGTACGTAAAGTAACATTTGTTTATAACATTGACACTGTACCGGCTAATTATTATGCTAAAGAGAAAAGTGTTTTAAAACATCAATAAATTGTCAAAAGTCGGTTATACATATATTTGATTTAAATGACAAAAATGTAGGGTAATCCATATTAATCGGAGAAGCTAATGGATACTTTTTACATATTATATAATCATAGATTTCTGGTTTGGGTATTTATAAACTCAAAAAAACACTTCTCGACACGAGTCCTACAGTGCGATTAGGAGAGTGATTGGATTTTAAAACTCTATAGAGTTTAATGCCACCCGATTTTCGGAAAATATTGAACAACAACAAATTGACAACTTCTCAAAAAAAGTCCTTTTTTTTAACAGCATAACTCGATTTTAAGTTGCTTTGAAATCAATAAATAGTTCAACAATTGAGTAGGATTAATAAGTGACGTCACAGTTTGCTATTGGAATAGAAAACCTGTGGAGTTATCGCGTTTTGACAGCTGTTAAATAGTAGGATATCAATTGATTGGTGGATATTAGATAATTAATTATTTTGGGTAGTAAAACCCAATTATGAAAAGCCAATCAGATCACTTCACACGACTTAAAATTTCACGCGTCGTATATTTTAATTCCAGAAATTGGAAGTAAGACTCGTGCGGTCTGGCTTCCACGTTTTATAACCGCGCCTAACTCGAAAGTTGCCGTTTCGCATAACCAGTTTTTTTGAGTTTATAGTATACATCAATAATAACAACTTTAATTCCAATCTTGGGAATTATTTTAAATACAGTATATATGTCAGTTCATCTCTCTTGGGTTTGGCGTATACGTCGTATAATTCTTGTTTTTTCTTGTTTACTTACTAGCATATCAGTCTTAGTAAGCTCGTATTATGCTTCCGTAATTTCCGTGAACACATTTATATATAGAACACAGACGCTGCTTGTTGAACGAGCAGTTACGTCTCGTCAAAATGTTAGGCCTTAAAAGCAGAAGTTTTATTCTCTCTTAGTTAGGTTCGGACAGCAACAAAAGTCGATTAACATTACAGATTTTGTAATCCTTTGAACATAACATAACATCACGCCTGTAATCCCCGAAGGGTTAGGCAGAGGTGTACCCATTATTGCACCCACATTTCGCCAGTTATGTTTTTAGTCCCATGCAATAGGGGGCGAGCCTATTGCCATCTACCGGGCACAAATCCAGACTCCGAGGCTGCTACTGAGAAATTCCTGATGGAAAAACCCAATAACACTTTGCCCGACCTGGGAATCGAACCCAAGACCTCATGCACAGCAGTCGCGCTTGCGACCACTAGACCAACGAGGCAGTCCTTAATCTTATCATATAGTCCTTAATCCTTTGAATTGAGTTCAATATCAAACTTAATAATTAACGGATATAAAATCAAGATGAAATAAACTTTTAGCTAAAAGCAGTGTATCATATATTTCGTGTCTATAATGTTGTGTATATGTAAGTGTTAAATCACTTTTGTCGCTAACCATGCTCCTAGGTAGTCTCTCTCCTTGTTATGAACAAATGAATAATAAGGGTCAAGTTTGCATTCCTCTGAAATTTTCCAAGTTACTTTTTAGGCACTCCACTCACTTTACAGTAGATATTAAACACTACGGACTTGACTTCTCTTTACAAAGTAATACAAGAAGTATAATATATATATATTATTATATATAAATCATTGGAATACAATTTAAATCATGCAAAACGCATGACTTGTCGTACATTCAAAAACTTTCGGTGGAAGATGTTATTCCATGTGTTTAAGCACCTTATATCACACCAATTTTCTCTATAATTATCGGGGAGTTTAGCAGCTGCCTATAATTTGGTCCCCAATAAATTTATAACTCGAATTAACTTGACATTCGAAATAATGAGCTAGGTCTTCGAGACCTTGACCGTTATAAATATATAGTTAAACAGATCATTCATTATTCGAACGGGGTATATAAATTTTAATATAAGATAGATATAGAAGAACGAAACAATAAAGAAAGAATACAGTGGAGACTCGATTATCCGGACGTTAGTTTTACAGATTTGCGACTATCCGGATTTTCAGTCGCAATCTTATGTATAACTTCGTATTTTTATCCATGCATGGCTGATATGTCATAACTTGCACTATCGGTTCTCGACCAACACGACCACTCAAAATAGTTTAGTTCAAATACAACAACTTAATTACTGTAACTACTCAAAGTGATTTTTGATAGCAGTTATTTAATGATTAAGATTGCAATATTAAAAAAATATATATTTGCTTTTAAGAAAATATGCAAGTACATTTTTGTACTATGTAATGTAATGTACGAACATGAATTGTATGTCTAATCGTTGAATAAACGTTGATTTTGATTGAAAAGTTATGTTTTTTTAAGCGGACGTAGTAAGCTATCTTCTTTCTATAGTTTGATGAAAAAAAAGGGATCTTTTTATAATTAATTATCCGGATTTTCGATTATCCGCAATCCTTCGATAGCAATCAAACGACATTAATAATTAGTCCGGTTAATCAAGTCATCACTAAAGTTTAAAATGTTATATATGATTGTAAAGATTTTATAAATATATAATTCTGCCTCTCCAATCCGTCTTCATCGTGTAGTTTTTTGGTTAGGTTAGTAGTTATTTTACTAATTGATCTATTTGTTGGATACAAAGGATATATGTACCATCAGCGAGGACAGTTCTAGTTCCTCAGAGTACGCGTTGGTCAGCGGTACGCTTCTGTAGCCGGAGCGCAGGCATGTGAGGGGGAACACGGCTTGACCGATGAAGTTCCTGTCGCCGAACATATCCTCGTCCTGGACCAGGAAACGGATGAGAGCCAGGTCGGGGCTCGCCACCTCGAATTCGCAAATGTCATTCCAGACCGGGTTTAACCCATTGTCAGCTGAAAAAAATAACATTTTGTGTTAACATTTTGTAAAAATAAACTTAAATTTAATTGCGATAATACGTTGTTTCTAAGGAAAAGGTGCTTCCAAGTAACAGAAGCAGGGTGACAACCTTAAGATTTACATAAGAAATAAGCAACGGATTTAATTTAAATTACGGGACCGTAACCGCAACCCTGGTCGCAGAAACTTAAACCATGTCCTCGACGGCTTGTCGTGGGACCCGTTGATCGTTTCGTTCAAGTACGTGTTTCGGTTTCTGTAGCACTGTCACGTGCTACTTTGCTATACAGGTTTTGGTACCATTCATAAATAAATATTTGATACTCACCAACAGTCTTGGTGACCAGTTTAGTACCAGTGTCATAATCGGCGCCAATGATCTCTACTTCCACCGAAGGGCTGGTAGTGCCGCGGCCCATCTTAATGAGGTGTCTGGCTCCGATTAAACGCAGCATTACTATCATCGGCTTCACTTTTTTCTCGATACTTTTCTTCACATAAGGATTGTATGCCTCGTCGAACATAAATTCTGGCTTCAAAACGTAACCACACCCACCGTTTTGCTTGAACTTTCCCATATTAATCTGCATTGGCTTATCCGGTGTCTGGTAGTTCAGAGCTACCATCTGAGAACCCGTGTTCCAGAAAGGAACCGGATTATAGTTGGACGAATCGATCCTCTGCCCCTTAGGGTAAATGCGACTCAGTTGCTTAGTGTGATACTTCAGAAAGAAGGCTGTCTCCTGTTGGCACATCAGCCTCTCGCCTTTATTTTCAGGGAAGGAGGACATTTCGTTATATATGAAGCCTTTGGTACGGATCCGTTCTTGGTTGAAGGTTACGGAGCGGCAGTAGACAATTAAGTCGGACATTTCTTTTGCAATTCTCCATGTACGTTCCATTTTTTTGTGTTGGATGCATCGGGCGCTGGCGCTGAATGCGGCTTCTTTGATGGCGGAGAGCCATTCCAGCGCTATCTCGCGGGTGGGCGCGGCCACGTCGAAGGTCTGGCACATAGTGGGGCTCTGTATGCGCACCAGCCACCGGGCTGCGCCGCCCTCCTCGCCCACTACGAGTTCCACCACAGCGCCCAGCACGTCTATGCACCCCTTCTGTAATGCGCCCAAAGCGGATTCGCTCTCGAGACCCTATAACAATAATCAATATTACAGCGATAGCGTGAAGAGAAATACCAATCCCCGGTTTCTCGTCAGCCAGTTACAGCAGATTACGCGCGCTTTACTATTTGTAAAATTCATTTATAGTTCAAAAAATTGTGGGTTCAGCTAGACGAAATATTTGATATTTAGTGGGATAATAAAGTTAAAAGGTCACGTGATGATTGCATAATTATAACGGATTTTACCGGAAACAGAAACTGATGAATGTGGTTGGAGTTTTAAAATCTCAAGTGAAATAAATTATATAGGTATATTCGAGCACCGCCATCACTTGCATCTTCATCAAGCATCAGTAGAGATAGCAGTCAAAGGCGGGCATATTTAATAAAAATATACTAACAGGGACGTCAGATATGTGAGGAACCTCAATTTCTTGAACGTAGTTAGCTGGGAACCAGTGGTGTTTCTTGCCACCATAGTCACCGCGCCACCAGCCCTCGTCAGGCTTGTCCACGTTAGTGATGATGGCTTGCTTGCAGAAGGACAGCTCGTCGTCCTGCCGCGCGCGGTAATCGTACAGAGCTTTCACAGTCACCTGCCGGAATCGTATCGTATACATTACAACAATGTACATTTTGGGATAAATTTGGGATAAATAATTGTGAAAAACTTGCCAAGATACCACGTGACAAAAGCTTAACAAAACACTCCTAAATACTACTAATACAGATTTTTTTTGGAATAGCAAACAGAGGTCAAAATTATGTGTGTATATTCAATTCTAATTGCACCTACAACCTCATATTTTATTGCCTATAAATACTTATACCAAAATATGTATAAAATAACATTTAAAAATGCAATTATCTAAGGGAACTACTAGAACTACTTATTAACTACACAACAACGAAAAACGAACACGCACAGGTCAACCTGATCATCGATCCATAATTCTTCCCACCTCCTGAATCTATGTAAGGAAAATTTAAAGCATAGAGTAAACACCAAATAAACATAAAACATAACATTGTTAAGAGGGCGTAGTAAGCAAAATTACCAATCTTTTTTTTGATTTTACATGAACAATTCTAGATTTCTAGGCTTAAAATACATATGTATGAAAACTACATCATATTTTCGAGGGTTCTCATTGATCAAAAACATAAAATAATAACATTTTCTCGATAGAATAACATCACGAAGTAGCCTCTAACTTTTTCATTTTTTCGATTTATACACGATATTATAATGACTAATATGACAAAAATTTGATAATTAGTTGTATTTAGTCATAAGTGAGGGTTTTGTCTAGATATTTTTGGTAATTCCTTTTAGTTTTGGAGTTATTACGATAAAATACTTTTGGCACATACTACGTTTTAATTCCGCGAATCAAGTCATCTGTCGTCGCACTTTGACAGGGCCTCAAGCATATTTTTTGTTTCACACGTCAGTCGCTGCCGCTCTGTTGAGACGAGAGGACTACACTCAAATTTTTGGCTGCTTTATTGGTCGAAATAAATAGTAAAATGGAAAATAATAAGAAAGCATTGAAAAGACTTTTGAAACGAGAACTTAAAAATACAAATATAAATTGAAAGAACGGCTGATTGTCGGGGGTAATTTTGAGTGTAGGCCCCCCTACGCACTAGCGGTTTATCACTAAGGCGGCTAGCCGCTTTTCTATTATCGTACGCACGCCATAAAATTTCAACCGCAGCGGTGAACACGGGACCACGGCCCGCTTTGTTGCTGCCCGCCATCTAGTTTCTACGCACTGGCGGTTTATGGGCGGTTTAGTCAGCAGCGTTTCAAATAAAGGATGAATCTAGTTCTTTTTTGTGGTTTTTGGTAAAAACAATAGATAATACATGCTATTGTTTATGGACCAACACGCCTTCAAGCGATTCAAACGCTCTACGCAGTTTAATCGCGGTCGGCCGCCATGGCGGTCAACCGCTGTTCCAACCACGTCGGCGGCCAATTGCTAAAACGTAATAGGCCTTACTTGTACCGATAGCCGTTATCCGCGGCAGGTAACACGAATATTTAAAGTATCGCTATGATATTTTTACATTGCCTCGTTTATTCACTTAAGATCGAACTGAGGTAGTACTTAAAAAGCATTGTATTTTGTACAAAAATAATAAAGTCGTTGTGTTACATGAAAACCAAAATGACATAATAAAGGTACAAAAATATAGTGTATAGTATATGCAATATAAATACATGATTTTAGATGGTCTGTGTTTGTTATATATTTATATAGGGTCAATGAGTATACGAATTTAATTATCCCTTTTCCACTTCTACAATTTATTATTGTTTTTTATTCAAATAGGGGGGACCGTTCCAAATTACGGCTCGTCAGTAAAAGGAAGACTTCAGTCTCGGCACTAAGCAAAGACCAAGTCACGAGGAGAAGTTAACATGAGGTCAATCTTTACGCTTGTAGACTGCTAAGATTACCAACTCTTTAATATCGAAATCGAGGCCATAGTTTAGTGCGGGCCAACGTACTCTGTTTTCCAATGAGTCTTACTTCGGATTTCACCCCAATTCATACATACCAAGGAGTAAAGATCATAATTCCTTTTTTAATACGAGGCAATTTAAATGCGAAGGAATACCCTCACGAGATTATGAAACCTATAGTCATCTCTTACCAACGAGGTAGGCTAAGCAATCCTATTCATGCAATATAATGTGCTCGACCTTGCTGTGTAGCAAGGCCGGTGGTTTTTGATTTTCTCCAAAGGTTGATCTAGGAAGATGAGCTTTTTGCAGATCTTTCTAGGGTATGGAGCTTTCTTCCACAGATCACTATAATTGACAACCTCAAACCAAATACGCCACGGCGATGTAGAGCCGTCGATGATGTCTTTGGGAGGTCTAATAAAAAAGGTTATTGAAAAGTTGCTTGGAATGTTTATTTTAATTAAACTATTACTAGCCATTACTTTTTTCGATCTGTAAAAACTTATTTTTTCGTTCTTGGCAACATTTTAATTTTTCATACAATATACGTCGTTCCAATATTTGTTAACATGAGAACACTATGTAACTTTAAATATATGTATTTGTACCGTCAATTCCTGATTTGTAATATAAATTTCTTTTGCGTGTTATATAAGGTACAATGCATTCGAATGTAATTACGTATGATTGTATACAAATAATAATATTGTAAAACATTGATTTTAAAAGAGTACGTATGGACGTATTTCTTACCCATTCTTCTCCATACAAAACTACATATTGGAAAGGGCAACTAGATTTTTGAAGGGGTATTCACTTTTTTATGGATTCATGTTCAGTATCAATGGTATAGTCACTTACCTACTTGTTTTTATTTTATGCTATTTTGCTGCACTTATAGGTACCTACTGTGAATGCAGTAGTATTATCTGATTATTTTACGTATACTACAGAAGAAACGTGACGAGCGAGCTCGGCTAGGTTCACTTGTTTTGGTGCCAATCGTGTTCGATGTGAGGGGAGGACAGGGGCGCGCGGGTGAATTTTAAAATTTTTCTGGCTTACTGCCCCCTCTTAATGGCATAGGTTACATGCAGAGTATGATAGAATAACCTACGAAAAGCTGAGAATAATAATATATTAATACGAGCTTCACATTACAATATTCTTTGCCCTACAATTGTTATTTTTCGAAAATAAATACGTATCACCATCATTCGGTATGTATGTCTACACTTCTGCAATTTCATAATCAAGTTTCAATTCATCTTGCATCTTTTTCTGCTAGTTGAACTTGCCACTTTGTTTTGAGGTATGCGTTCTGGCATGCACTAAGACGTTACATGCCTAAAAAAAACATGCCAGTTTGAGTAGAAAGCAAACGAGTCCGGATGTGGACGTAATATTTACCAATTTTGAAGCTGTTGATAGAAATATAGTAATATCTCTGATTAGAACAAGCGTGAATGCTATTAAAAAAAGTGTATTAGACAAGTTAGTAAAAATGTAATATTTGCGACTTAGGAGTTTAAAAATATATTTTGCAGACACTCTATTTCTTTCCAGACTCTGTTCTTAGAGTTGAAAAGTGTGAACCAAGCACTGTCTTGTTGAAATTGTAAACATGATACTTTGATCCTTAATGCTTAGAAATTTTGATTTATTTTCGATTTAACATAAATGTCCTGTAATCACCGAAGGGTAGGCAGAGGTGTGCCCATTACACCCACATTTCGCCAGTTATGTTTTAAGTCCCATGTAATAGGGGGCGAGCCTATTACCATCAACCGGGCACAAATCCAGACTCCGAGGCTGCTACTGATAAATTCCTGATGGAAAAATCCAATAACACTTTGCCCGACCTGGGAATCGAACCCAAGACCTCATGCACAGCAGTCGCGCTTGCGACCACTGGACCAACGAGGCAGTCGAGATTTAATTTCGAATAAATATTTTTGTACATTTGTATTTAAATAAAAAAGACTTCTTATTTTAAGTTACATTTTTAATTTATTTTACCTGCCATCCGATGACAAAAGCTCTTGAATGGAAATATAAGGCGAACGATGTTAAAGTTTATGTTTTAGAATTAATTCTAAAACATAAACAACACACAAAACACACACTCAAACACAAACACTTCAGTAAAATATAATATTTGATTGAAGTGTTGATAGTATAGAATTCTATTCTCGAAGAATTATAAAATATTTATGTGTGCATTCCCGGCCATTTTATGCGATATTTTGTTTCTGATCCTTGAATCTAGTACAATGTTGATTGCAGGTTTAAAACAATGAATCTTAAAGTGCAGAATAAGCAACAGAGACGGAGGAAAATTGTGCGGGTGGACTATCTTTACGTATTTGCATATTTATCGTGTGTACAGCCACTAACTACTCCATTGGGCACAGAAGCGTGACTCATGCCATTTAATTTTAAAAAGTAGAAAGTTGCCCTTATTATTGTGCTTTCCTATATTGTGACCAACAAGCATCGCATTCTTTTTAGCTATGAATCAGTTACCTGTCTCCACAAGCTGTGGGAAAACCTTATTAAATAACAGTAATGACATACGATGAATTAGTAGATCATTAATTTCATTGTTTTCGTGCATCACAATATATTCATTATAATAATGTTTCAAAAATGTAGAAGGCTGGCCAATTTCTTATTAATAAACGATAAATTGGCCAGCCTACACAGAAACACAGTAAGGGCTCATTTACGGAGACGCGGGGCGTCGCGCGTGCGGTGTGGCGTCAAGCGGCGCGAAAATAAGTACGTCAAAAATCGCTTCTCCGTAAACGCATTCATCCAACGCCATATGTTTGAATTCAGTGCAGGCCGCGCCACACAACGCGACGCGCAACGCCCCGCGTCTTAGTAAATGAGGCCTTAATCGTCTTTTGTAAACGACAACGACCCCAGACGATAATACCTTTGCCAGAATATATGCAGATGTAATATTATACGTGGGCATTGATCACAACTTTTAGAAAAACTATAGTAGGTTAAAGCCTGTCAGAAGATACAAATTATAATCATTAATGTAGATATAACAGAACAATTAGCAATACAAATGCATAAACATGGGCAACGTAAACGAATTATACAGAGGTCGTTGTTAGTACTACACTATCTAGCTTAAAAGTATGTTGTGTGTTAGTCATAATATTATTACAATTATGTTAATATTATACCTTAGAAGTGAACGCTGTGGGGTCCATGTAACCAGGTGTCCCGTACACTGAGTTGTCGTCCGGCTCCTGAACGAACATGAAAAGTGTGAATATCCGTATTTTTATTACTCTTTAAAGCAAACTAGACGTATATGACGTAGTGACGGCACGGTTGACGCAGTGGCTCAACGATTGGCTGCTGCGCTGCGTGCCGAAGGGTTTAATTCCCGTACGAAAGAAATGTTTGTATGACCTACAGATTGTTGTTTCGGGTATGGCTGTTTGTGTATGTGAGTTTGTTTGTAAACGCACCCAAAATACAGGAGAAATTCCTAGAGTGGGGCAATATTTTTTTTAACTAATAAATTAATCAAACGGATTAAAATTGGCTTAACTTAACTTCCATTTGACAGTAGGCCTTTTAGATCTGCACTTTCTGTGTTTACTAGATATGAGGATGTCACAATCCAAATTAATATTCCTTAAGCATTCAAATATTCAATACATGTCGATTACTTTCAAGAATAGGGTAGATGACACCACCAATCAACTGACGTACTTTTTATGAGCTGTCATAACGCGATTCTCCCACAGATATTGTATGGCAAAAAACAACGGTGACGTAACTTTTTGCCGACTGAATTGACTTACTATTTATTAATTTGAAAGCAATTCAAATTTTTTTTTTTACGGTTATTTGGAATTTAATCAGGTTTTCAATGCTAAAATAAAATGTTTCTTAAGAGATGTTATGTTTTGAAATTCTTGGACATCACAGAATACTCACAGAAATAATGCGCCTTACAATGTCTTCGCTAATGGGGAACCACAGCTTAACCTTTTTGTACAAGGGGTTTTTCTCGTAGTAGCTCACCAGCTCTACCAGGCTCTCGAACCGGACCGTGCCGATCGTGTAAAGCCTACCTTCAAGCTTGATCCTGCAATGTTTGATCTCCCTCTCGGTCCTGAAATAACATGTTATGACACTTTACATACAGACGATACAAATGTATTGATCGCATATTCTGCAATAACAACCATTTACTCCCAGCTTCAAGGATACACTTGAAAAAGTCCTTCACATTTTATCTGAATACAACGTTAACTAAGTAATTACGGAATTAAAATATCTATTCAGAAAAATAACTATTTGCAATGAAGCATTGAAGTGGAATGAATTACGGAAATTATTGGAAAACGAATAAGGAAAATTATTGGAAGACGAATAGGATCGAAATAATTGGATTTCAATAGGTAGACCGTATTTAAAAACCAAGGATAACATCAAGTAAATAATTACAAAAAATATACAGGTTTTATTGACTGTAGTAAGCTTCTCTATGAAAGTGTCAATTTAAGACAAGGAGGAAACATTTTGAGTCCAGGTAAAGTATAAAGTTACGTCGAAGGGCAAACTAATCAAACAATCATGATAGATGCACAAAATTACAGCAATTTAAACGCATTTTCCAATTCAAACATAACAATTTTCCTATTTGTCCTAGATGCGTGATGGCCGCCGAGGGGTCGGAACGCAAAATATTTGATTACTGTGATTGTTCTACAGATCTCTATTGACCGTTCATACTACGTACCTTTTGCGTGATTTGCAACGCCTCAGTACCTACCTTTAATACCTTATGAAAGATCTACCTATTTGTTATTTTTTATCATTTGTAAAGGATTGTATACGAAGTTTAGAAGTCCCTAAGAAAATACATGATACCTTTTGCTGGTAACATAACACTTCACACCTAGAACCCTGTATGAGATTAATATGAAGCTAACAATCCTATTTAAAACAAGGTTAAGGATAAAACTGCTTATAATGCGTTAATGGGTATAGGCCTCTCCTTTCCAAACCTCTCTCCTGCTATAATGTCAAGATCGGCACACCACCCTTCACTGCGGTCAATCTCGATGGTGATGACCTTCTTCAGGTGTCAAATGAGTGAACATGTTGACCCACAGATACACGCACTCCGCGCGATGATGTCGGCCACTCCCACTTCAGCCTGGCTGTTTTATTTTCACAAATACAAAGAAGAATACCCTAGACAGCTTCATATCTATGTATCAAATTAAATGTTAGTATTTTAATAGTATTGCTAGGAAAAATTGTTAGTCATCCTATAAAATACAAAGATGTTTCGTTTTACCTGAAACTAATAGCAAACGAGGAATGATCCTTATCGCTGGGACGGACCAAGAAGGCGCCGTCGGTGTTGGCTTTGCGCAACAACTCTTCGGCCTGAGCCCGGGTACAGAATGGGTGGAACCACTCCTTGTCCTCATGTTTGTTTGGCTGGGGCACGGGTTCACGCAGTGTTATCAGAAACTCCTAAAAACAAAAATATATTGTACTAACTAGAACTGTAAATATCGTGATAATAATGGTGACTTACATAACATATCAATTTATTATTATTAAGATTCAGAAGGTACAATGAAAAAGTAGTGTGTTTATTGAGCACTCACCTGGCTCCGCAATGGATGTTGCCGGTAGTGTGTAATCAAGCTGTATAAGCTGTCGAAGCACACTGTATCAATCAAATAATATTTGGTTATGCCTCGCTCTTGCTTTAGCTTGATGCGGCAGTGGTTGACTTTACCCTGGCGCCAAAAAGACAAACAATAATCGCCCACAAAAGTCACACTTTCTCGGACAAGAAACGTACCGTCACCAAGATGCGAATGATTCTTTAGAAGTTCTTCGGCCTCCTGTCTGTTCCCGGCTAGCTTGCCGTGGAACCAGCACTCCCCGAAGTGCAACTCGTCCTGAGGCACCACAGGTGCCTCGGCTTCAGTCTCCCCATCGCTTTCCGCGTCCGTCTCCGTCTGCGAGCTGTAGTGCTCTGTGTAATAAAGTTTACTCTCCGTAAGCACAAATGCGTGTGGATTCCAATCCTTATCCACTGGATCTTCAAGTAATAGAATACCGTTTTTGATAGAATTGCGCAAGTCAAGATCTTTTCCTTCTTCTTGAAGAACTGCAAACGAACTATCTTCAACACCATCTGGTAGCTTCTTGTGCTTCAGTATGATTTTTCTGCGCAAATTTTCAGGCGAGGGTAAACACGTCTCGCTTTTATCAAACGGCTGTACTACTAGCATCTCTCCGAAAACTTCTTGAAAAGCAGTCGCCATACGACGTTGTTGTGGCAATGCGCAGTTATCCTCAATAGAAAGTATGAGAGGATAATCCGAAGCGACGAAAGCATGCTCTTTGATTGTGCGCAGGACATCCATGAACTTTATTTTGGTGGTTAATGTGTGTCCGTGGTAGATGAAAGGCGATCCGTCCGGCCCGTCCCAGCAGTCCAGTTCAATGCACCGGCAGCCTGCCCTCAGGCATCGAACGTAGGCTTCCAAAGACGACTCACTCGAAAATTGATCACCCGTAAGATACCTAAAAGAAATTGAGTGGTTGATTAGCAGTTACCAGTGTAAACCACGATACATATACTAACTTAAAAGAATTTGTGAGGTTTGAAAATGGATACCTAATTTTCATTTATAAATTACTTACGTATTATGTGATGAAGATATCCAGTAATGAGATAATGGTCGAGTCATATCCTGTGTCACAGTATCATTTTTACTATCCCAGATAGTGTTTTGCTTTGAAAATAGCATCTCAACGAACTGCAAGGGAAGAATCTGTAGCAGCTTGCTTTTTTATCTTTAACTAGGCATTAAGCTCGGCTAAATTTTCAATTTGATGATAAATTTGGTAAGCAATTGCTCAGCAAACAAATTTTACCTACCGTAAAATCACTGAAAAAAGTACTAAAGCATAGGTCATTTAAAATATCCGATTATTTCCTACCTCATGCAACGTAAAATACGGTTCGTATGTATCGCGCTGTGGATCGCGCAGGTAATCTCTTATGAACTGGGAGGCTACCGCTTCGTCATCCCCCAGTCTGTCATGTTGTTCGACACGGAGGAAGTTTTGAAACTCCCGCAACGTGATAGTTGAGCCATTTTCGCAGTACAGAGAGTATTTATCGAAGATGTCGTGGACATTCTGCGCAAAGTATTGTGTGTGAAAATAATTGTTAGATTACAGAAATACAGCATCACAGATAGAGTATTTAAAGTGTTATTTTTTTCTGTTAGGCTGCATGCTCTTTCTGCATGCTTAATCTCTGCATATTGTTACAATCAGGTGCAATCGTGCAACTGAGAAATATCGTATATAACTCAATACAATCTAATGATGCAATACAAATAAGTATAGCTCTGATTTTCGAGTCCTTTGAGTAAATTCACCACATTTTTCACAAAATAACGTATTGAAGGAATAAGGAATACTTACTTACAATAGATGTTAAACAATTTAAACTTTTATGCTGTTGCACGTAGGTTTTAATTTAAACGCATTAAGATACCTACGTTTAAATTAAAACCTGTAACATAATGCTAATTGTTGACTTGTTATTTTTGACTGTTGACCGTGTCGTCGACGGCTTGAGTAGTCAAACACGAGTCAATGTTATTTTTTACTCAAGTTAGAATTTACGAAGTTTACTCAAATGACTTGATTAAAAAGCTATTTATTTGAGTTGAATCACAGTGACGATCAAGTAACAAAATTAACGCGGAAGAAGCATCGAAATGTTATTTTATTTATGTATTTTTTTCACTATTTTACCCGGCACATAAAACATAACTTAAGACTTACATTTTCGTCAAAGATCAGTTTCTGGTACAGACACGAGAAGTCATCAAAGCCTATTTCGCCCCTTCTATCTGTGTCAACCTCTTGAAATAAGTCTCTCAGCTTGTTCGTAGAGATCTTGCAATTTATCTTAGGCAGAAATCCCTTCACCTCCTTCAAGGTAATACTGAATAACAAAATCCTTTTAGTCATTGTTCTATTGATTACACAAAAGAACAGTAGTAAGAGTACGTCTTCGTCTATACCAGGGGGCGCCCAAACATTTTCTTATACTTACTGAGAATACTGGGCTTTTCTTAAAGATGAAATTTGTATGATGCACTCACATACTTAAGGATTACTTCATTTATTTAGTCCAGGTGTTCCCAAACTTTACCTACCCTTTACCTACTTAAGAACCACCTCGTGGATGAATTTTACAAATCGCCCTTCTTTAGGCCTGCAGCGCCCACAAGGGGGCGTTATCGCCCGCTTTGGGAAACGCTGATTTCACGAAGAAAACTCCAATGATCTAAATTATTATTATTCTTTTATTAGAAAATATAACAGTATCATAATTGTATTAATACGACCTGTGCCTACCATCGCGCGACGCAAGGGTATCGCGACAGTTTGGGAACCCCTGGTCAATACTCAATACAATAAATATTAACTACATATAGTACTACATGTGCGTGTGTGTGAGAGTGTGTTTGCAAGTGTCATGATGGCTCAGTGGTTGAGACGCCTTCCTCTCATGCATAAGGTGGATTCGAATCCGGGCTAGTACAAATGTGACTATTTCAATTTATATGTAGCCCGGAAGTCTGACAACCAGTCTTACCAAAGGGTATCGCATTACCCAGTTACTACTGACGACTGCTGAGTAGTGAGTGGTAAGACTGGACAGACTGGTGAACAGTAGGTTTGTGGACCTCGGATAGGCAGTCATTCTATATAAATACTGCTTGCCGTTAGATTGGAAACCGACCCCAACATAGTTGGAAATGGCTAAGCAGATGATGATGATCGATGTAAAACTACAATACTATGTCTATTTATAAAGTTAAAGATGACGAATGAAGGCCAGCGCAGACAATGTCTCTTGATTTCCAGCGACAATATGCACCAGTATCGTCGGAACTTGCCAAGGTATTTGCGTAGAAGGCTTAGTTTGCGCATGTAAATCTAGTACATTTTTGACATGCGCAAACTTCCCCCATTACGCTAAAACCTTGCCAAGTAGGCCGGCAACGGCAACTTGCCG
Source organism: Hoplodrina ambigua (assembly GCA_949774945.1). Taxonomy (NCBI): domain Eukaryota; kingdom Metazoa; phylum Arthropoda; class Insecta; order Lepidoptera; family Noctuidae; genus Hoplodrina; species Hoplodrina ambigua. The sequence goes on from OX458963.1 coordinate 8,111,169, forward strand.
GGAACTGTTCAGTATAAACAAATCTATATCACGGAGAATCATGAACGCTATTTGGAATTATATTTCAGCTATAAAATTGTTTGGGCATTTCACTGCTGTCTGCGCCGGCCGTAATTAATAGATAATAAACATTTAAATTATGATTGTTTAACATGTTGGATGGCGAACTATTCGAATCACGGCGCCTCTGATGGTAACAAACGTCAACTACTTGTCTGCAATTCTAGAGGAAGCGCAGGTGCGTTTCCATTTCATAGATAAAGGCGGCAATGACTAAAGTGCCTGTAATTGTGTCTTTACAGGCCCATAAACCAGGAGTTGAACCCCACACTTTTCCAAGCAGAACACAACAACGCTTCCCCGGCCGAACACCTTAACAAAAAGCCCTACTACATGCTTGTTTGGTACTCTAAAAAAGCGATCTTAGGGGAAAAAAAAAAACAAAAACAAAGAGCAAAGCAATTCTATTAACCGTCTTTACTTATGTCTTTGGTCCTCAGACAAAGTCTCCGTTTATATCGACTACCAGATTGCGCACGACTTTGACCATGCTTCCCCCTAAAAATAAAATTTCCTAAATTCTGAGCGGTTTTAATACTTCACACAGTATTTCATATATTCCACCCCCTTAGAGGTACCTTTCCGAATCGATGTCATTATTTTTCATTTGCAACAAATGGCTAAAATATTAATTTTGATATAGCCTCAACAGTTGTGATGCAAAATTTCGCCGTTATTTTAAACCCTTTAGGATTAATTATAAAATAAATCTCAAAATTATTTTGATATATCTTTAATTTAAAATGAAATTGTGCTTATTAAATGTAACAACCAAATTCTATAACACCTGATGTACATCCTATATTCTAGCAAAAAAGTTCATGTAAGTATCTAACTTTATAAATTTATATAAAATTTCATTCTGTATTTTATCCCATGGTGGTGCAACATAAAAAGCTATGTTACTTTTTTATGGACTCCCGCTACCATTATAAAAATATCGGATTTCCAATATCACCAAAATGCGCAAATACGGACAAAGCGTCGCCAAGGCTGAATCATATGCCAAACAATGTAGTCTTCAAACATGCAGATAGGCATCAAAATGTATCCAAGAGATTTAGAGTAATGATAACTTATTTTGGCCTCAAATATTAGCATAGATTTTTTAACTTTGCTTCGCTCAGAATAATTGTAATACATTTATGATAATGTATATTTTATTTCAGTTTTTCCTTGTTACTCGCTGATAAATGTAACTTTCCATATGTGAAAGAATTTCAAAAATAATTTAGAGATTTTGAGTTTATCCATTACAATATAAAATTACAAATGTTTTCTCTTTGTGTTAGTTTGGAAAAATATTAAGAAAAGGTCTTCCTTAACACGCTGTTTCGAACCAAAAGTTTTATCAAATTGATAAACTCTGACTGTGAATAACCTAAGACGAAGCAGGTAGGTACGTGAAGTACCAAAAAAAAACAAAAAACCCAAATAAGGCTAATTCTGTAAAAAATATCTTGAAGCTTTTTTTCACTACAAAAAGCATGCTTAAACAAATAATTCAACGCCAAGAAAAGGCTGTAACGTCCTAGCTGAGAATCACAATGCGTCGCATCGCGTCGGGCTGTGTATTTCCTAGCAGCTGCACACGTCAAAACTTCGTGTGCTTCTGTTTCGGAATAATTTATGTTAAAAAATTACGTGTTTACTCGCCGACGCGCGTCAACGTATTGCCGACTGCTCAAAACAAAAGAAATCCAGCTCTACTCCCCCGCTCTAGACATATTGCACTGCTTCTCACGTTAGCCGCAAGTCTACACTCTTACCATTTGTTTACCAAGTTTCTTCGGGGTTCAGATGTGAAACGCGACAATAGGCGACGTATGAAGCATAGAAGTTTGCATTGTCTTAAAATTAAATGAAAATCACAAATAATTGTTATGTATGTACATTTCGATTTCATTGTTTACAAAAGCGTTTATTAGGTATTAAGGAAAACAAAAGAAAATATAATAAGAAAGAAAAAATATTGTAACGTTTTTATTAAGCCCCTGTATTCAAGAAAAACAAAAATTGCTCAACATTGTTGCAGCAACATGATTTTGGTATACAGGAAACATGTTGCACCAAAATGAATCCACATAATTATACTACACTAGCTTCTGCTCACAACTTCTTAAGTGACGAAGGAAAGGTACACCTGATTTTGATTTACCATAACACATCCTATAGCACTTGGCAATAGTGCAAGGGCGTGGCTAGGGGTGTGGGCGGTCAGTGCGGAGCAGCTGCACCCCCTAAGCGATTAAAAAAGCTCAGCTAAATTCAAAGCAATAAAAGTCCTTATTTCACATGATAATTTCTGCACATCAAAACTTGAATGAATTCTATTCCAATTATCTACAATTCTTCATGTGCTATGGACTGTACCATCCTATCCATACCTTTCCTATCCTCGCATTTATATCAACGCGCCCTTACAATAGTGTAGCTTTCTATTACTTGAATCAGTAACAGTAAAACGGGGCGAATACAAGCTGGAGTAAATCGGGACAAAACTTAAAAATGAACTTTAACATTAAACTCATAAAGTTTGTGCCCACATGGCCCCTTAATTGTAAATTATTATTCAGTAAAAACAGTAGCAACCTTTTTGCAGACAAACTATTTTATTTCAACATTAAAATCTCTTTAAATTTTGACCCGTTTCACCCCTGCCTTTCTATTCACCCCGTTTTATGGTACTTACAGAGATTTAGTATAAGTTTAGAATTTAGATTAATAAATAGAGTTAGTTGTTAGCAACAAGTTTACAGCAATACAAAAATGAGTTACTGCAGCCATGCTGTGCTATATGTTTAACAATGGATACCAGGGTTCAGTTAATTACTTAAAAACAGCACAACATATTGAACAGATAAAACTTGCTAAACACAAACCATTATTAGGATAATGGATTAATTCTATAATACTTTTTATCCAAGTCCTTTAATTACAGAACCGTCATGATGTTAATGAAATCGAAATTGAAATATATTACAATGCACTGAAATTTAGTATTTTAGTGACAGAAGATTATTTTTTAGCTTTCTTAGTTCGTTATTTTTTCCCTTTTAACTGTCATAAGTGTAATGATGGTGTGATCTGTAATTTAATACTACCCTAGCCCAGATACCTGTCTCTATTCAAGATTGTGTTATTAAATATCTAGTGCCTTTATCGTGATGTTGAGATAAATATAAATAAGGAAAGAAAATATAATTGTTGCTTACATAATAACAGTACACCATTCATATAATATTTAATATTTATGAGCAAGTTATTAAAATTTAAAAATATTGTAATGTAACTTATGAAATTCTAACAGGAAAAAAAAAGAATACATTTTATTATTCATTATTCAGATCAGACAATTGTATGTCTTACTGAAGGTTAGATATATAACTAAACAGTTTCTAAAATGAATGTGAATACTTACTTCTCATTGGCATTTTCTATTGCGTAAAACTCTTTCCTCAGCCATCTCTCTATTTGTAAAGGATATGATGCATTGAGAGCCTCCTCTATAAGAAACATGATTCCCTTTACCCAGGCTTCGCACTCCTTATCAGTTTGAGCTATGAAAAGGTTAATTCAGCACAATGACTCAAACTCAAAAATATACACATTGCTTGAAGTGTGTTCATGCAACAATCATAACAATAACTTGGCAACGCAAGTTCTATGAAACTTTCACAACCAACCAGCGATTTATGTGAAAATCTGGTTCGTGACTCGGTATAATTAGACATGTTTACAAACTATATTACCTGCAAAGGAAGCTGCACGCAGTTTAAATTCAGATCCATAGTAGATGGTAAAACATTTCGAGTTCTCCAGCCGCTTCACCTCCTCTGGCCAACGCTCAAAGTGCTTGGAGGCCTTTCCGAGCCTCACTTCCTTTATATCTCTTATGTCCAGAGCTCCTTCGTATCCATTCTTTTGCGAAACGCCTGCTCTGCTCCAAATAATTTGATGGGTTTCTCTTCTTACAGAAATAGAACGACGCTCGGGTCGCTTCCTTGGATAAAACTTGAGGATGGTGGAGCCACGTTCGATGTGAGATATAAGCTGGTCAGCCTCATGTATGAGTCTATCGTGGGCCCCCCCATTATAGCAGACCGAATTCATTGCACTGCCGCTGTCTCCGCCGGGTGTAACGAAACTGGCACTGGCAGCGACACCAGCTACATGGGATAAAATAATGAACGGATACACTTATGTATGAGCAACTGTTTTCGAGTGAATAAAATAAACCCGTGTGGCCGTATCTCACACACACACACACTTCGCGATATTTTGTTTGTTTGTCATTTTTCCGAACCGATCGTACCAAATGCAAAATGCAAATGACTGACTGGACTGACTGAATGGAATTTATGAATGAGTGGCTATCTGGTCTTGTATGAATGACAGTAAACGGTTGCGTTCAGAATAAAATACTCTCATTTTTCGAGGCTGGCAATCACAACAATAAAGCTGTCTATTCACTACTTTTCTTTGAAAATGAAGAATCAGTTCAACATTTTTGTAACATTTATAATTTACACATTTCGAATGACACAACTACGAGGGATCTTGCCTTAATATTTCTCACTGACGCATTGTATTTCTTGTAGTTTTTTAAAACTTGTACAAGTTGTAAAAAAAAAACAATTGACTTCTTTCCGTAAAAAGTACTCATAATATATCATGATAGGTGTATATAACTAACTGTTTTTTTAGATATATGAACGAGAATATATATCATAACAATTATATCGTATCTGGTAGCGTTTTGTTTCTGCCTACCATGGGAAAAAGACGTGAGTATAAGGCGTATGTATATTTATAAAAATTATATTTAAAATAAAATTCTGTACCTGTGTGTACCTAAATACCTGCAATACAAAGAACGTGAAATAACTGCTATATAGATAAATTATTTTATCAATCCAATGAATAGGAATCCTATTTGCTGGAGACTTGATTTATTACATTTCCAGAATCAGAATGCATCGGTAGGAGAAGTAACGATCGATCACTATGCGGACCGGAGCCGGAGACCTGTTGAACTATAAATGGAAACAGCCGTGGGTAGTGCATTTATTGATTCTTAATAACGGTGCGCTACAGGCATAAAACATCGTAATATTCTAAAGGTCATGGCGCAGGATATTTATAGAACACAAATTTGACCTTTTCTAGTCACTTCCTAACCCACTTACATATAGGAAATAGGAACGTACGTCAAAAAGAAAGCACGCAACAAGTTCATACTTATTCAATGTTAAAATGCAGGTATTTATATTACCTGCAAATATTCTTTATAACAGAACATAATAATTACGAAATAAAAAAAAATATAATGACCTTATCAGCCATTCAGTACCTACCTAGGTATAATGTTATCCCCGCCCCGTTGGTCTTAAGCCTAACTGCTGAGCGTGGGGCCTTAGATTTGATTCCCGGGTCGGCAATAAGTTATTGGGTTTCGTATTCATAATTTCTTACTAACAGCCTGGGACTGCTCGTAAAGCAGTTAGTCTTGCGCTTGATATCTGTACTGTCGGTAGCATTTCACTAACCGATAATTGATTCTAAATATAAAAACTTGTAATTGGCCGTTATTAGCTGTAACTTTTCCTAAGAAAATAAAATAAAATAATGTAGATGAACCAGTTTTCCTTCTGTCATGGATCGTTAAAAAATCCAACTACAGCAACATAAAGCTGCACCACCTACAGATCAAATTCCCATTTTGTTTGTTCGATTGATTGCTTTCGTTAGGTAAACGCTATTTGAAGTTGTATCAAAGTAGCTATGTTTATTCGGTGTGAAACCATTCACAGAAAAATCGAGTAGTTCCACTTTGCCCTATCAAACCGCCACCCTGCTGTGGCAAATAGACTGAGTCACATTTGCAGTGGAAAATGCCCCACTAATTTGATTTGATGGGGCAGATACCACAGGTATGAAATTCTGATATGTAAACCCTGATGGGGCAGAATCCACCAAGATTTTATACTAGTGATATCACATATCACATAACATCACGCCTGTAATCCCCGAAGGGTTAGGCAGAGGTGTACCCATTAGTACACCCACATTTCGCCAGTTATGTTTTTTTTTAGTCCCATGTAATAGGGGGCGAGCCTATTGCCATCAACCGGGCACAAATCCAGACTCCGAGGCTGCTACTGAGAAATTTCTGATGGAAAAACCCAATAACACTTTGCCCGACCTGGGAATCGAACCCAAGACCTCATGCACAGCAGTCGCGCTTGCGACCACTAGACCAACGAGGCAGTCACTAGTGACTAGTGATATCTGCTCCATCAAATCAAATTAGTGGGGCATATTCCACTGCAAAATTAGAAGCAATCGACTTTGCCACAGCAGGGTGGCAGCTTGATGGGGCAAAGTGGAACTACTCGAAAAATCTACTGCAATTAATTAAAGGTACACATGGTGCCCACATGCGGTGATTGGGTCGTGTTAGTGGTTGCGTGGTATAGCAATATTGTTGTCGATTATACTACGCACGACTAAAACCTATCCGTTTTTATTTTACTTCTTATCCGTTTTTATTTTACTTCTTTGTTGTATTGTGTGATAAAAAGTACTGGCTGTTTTTTATCAGACTATACAAAGGACTCGAATCGAGGTTTCTTTTATCGATTCTACATGTTTGTTTGTTCTGCTGTTATGGGTAAAGAAAACCACAAGGTAATCAAAACTTTTTATTTGTTAGAAAAAAATATACACTTATAGTTATCTCAAAATATTTTTATTCTCAGAGTGTCCATCTCTACATAGATCGGAATTTGCAAATTCAACAATGGGATGCCTACATTAAATTGTATAAATAAATATCTGAACATAACACCTAGGCAGCTACGTTTTAGTAATTAATAAATTACTTAAACTAGTTGCTTAGGCAAAACTGTATCATAGCTGTAAGTAAGTAAGTCTTCCATATTAATTAAATAAATCACATTATAATAATCAAATCAACTTTTACCCAAATAGGGGTAATTCTTTAATTATGCCTTGCCTTGCTGTTTTCGTTAGTTATCTCTGAATTAAAATGAGAGTCTAAGATTTCCGCAGACAAATAGAACATCATGCCAATAATACGTATTTCATATACTTTATTAACTTTATGAGTGATAACAATAATAGGATGGACGAATTGAGCGCGATATACTTAACTGCAACAGTGCTTAGCAACATAACTATAAACGTTAAAAAATAGTCAAAGCTCTGTTCACTTACCCTGCTTAACTACTATATAATTAGCGTTGACTAAATTTTAAATAATTAACCATTTGATCGATAGAAATAATTTATTTACATAAATTCAATTAGTGTGATGCGCTGTCTGTCTGCGGAGTCCAACAACATAACAAACGACGTGCTCTATAATGTCAGTAGAGGAGTGACATTACTCGACACGGTGCCGGGGAAGGGTAGCTGGCAAGATAATAATTATTGATAACAAAACTGCAACAACTTGATATATATGAGGGTAGGGCGGACACTGCGCAGCGTCGGGGGCCATATAAAAGGGTATTTATTGCCATAGAATTATTATTGAGATCTGTTCGACCTTGCTAACATTAACAGACCCGGTCGTCGCACCGCCCCGCCCTTAACACATACAAATTCAGATCTACGTGACGTAACAGTAACTATACTAACAACGCGTACGCACATGGTTTCACATAATGACACACATCAAGGCGGCATGTTTTAAACATTAGCTTGTTCTAGATGAAATCACCATTACAAAGACAGATCTGTGTGCAATTATTAAAACCACGTGAGTGTGGTTGTGTCTCGACACATTCAGAGCGACTCAGCAGCGGAGCCGCGCCGCCCTGCTCAGTACCAACTGCTCAATTCTGAATTTAATACAAAACAGTCGTTTGATAGCTCTCACCATTGGTTGTAGTTAGTTTGGAATGTTTGTGGCGTTTGTTCAGGCGGCTGGTCGTAACGGTACATCGATAAGGCCCTATCAAAACTATAATCGGACATAGAGGTTTAAGTGGTCGCGATAGTAGAAACGTTCTAATGTCTACTCCAGATAGCTTACAAAAAATTACGCTTCAAAGTGGTTTAAATAACAGTGTAAAAAAAAAAACGATTTATTTCAGATAAAGTAACAGTAATAACCCACATTTATAAAAATATCGAATCATTTGTAATGTGGCGCAGTTATGGAGAAGCGTTCTAGGGGCCTAGACCGCTTCCGAAATGAGATCGCGTTACAACCCAGAGTTAGGAATCGTCCTTGAAAAGCAATGTGACTCTGACGGCTCTATCGTGTCATACTAAACTAGACGAGAGAGCTGGTGGAGGACAAGGTAAAGGGCGACGAGCGCCTCGTTCACTAAGAGTTTGCTATTTTTGGTAATCCCACAGGTGTGTTGTGCCCCAATAGGGGAAAAGTAACAATTGATATAGCCACTAGTTCAATAACTGCCATCAAATTATAGAAGTTGTACGAAACCAGCACAAAAATCGCGATGCACCTACAAAAATATTTTATTCGCGGATGACAGAATTGAACACGAGTCGACACGGCGGCTTCACATTACAATTATATTAACATTTATATCTCCTTTACTGGACTACTAACATCGCCAAAAAATGCACATGTAACGCATACTAACACATAAGACGGATATTCTTGACATGCGACAGACTAAAAAGAGTCTATACTCAATACTATTATTACTTTTTTATCAGTTCGTAATTAACGTCATACGCTTAGTGGAGGCATGTTAAGAACACCGCAACATCTGACCACATCGATGAAGGCAGCCGAGGGACATTATTACTCGATTTATTGCAATGTGTAGCCGCTCCGCGTCGCAGTCGGCAGTGGCTAGGGCCCGGCGGCGGCCGCTTGCATGACCTCGTCGAAGGCCTGCTCGAGGCAATGCTTCAGCTCGGCGTAGGACACAACGAGCACGCTTTGTTCGTCGCGAGACATGAGCTCCACCTGACAGAAAAAGCATTGATCACAACGAATATATAAACGGTACAATATGACTGCCTCGTTGGTCTAGTGGTCGCAAGCGCGACTGCTGTGCATGAGGTCTTAGGTTCGATTCCCAGGTCGGGCAAAGTGTTATTGGGTTTTTCCATCACGAATTTCTCAGTAGCAGCCTCGGAGTCTGGATTTGTGCCCGGTTGATGGCAATAGGCTCGCCCCCTATTACATGGGACTAAAAACATAACAGGCGAAATGTGGGTGTACGTGTCTAACCCTTCGGGGATTACAGGCGTGATGTTATGTTTATGTGGTACAATATGATAAAAGGTGAAAGTATACGTATTGGGGCGCGAGCAGTCATGTGTTATGAGACGAACGTCGACATACCTTAGCAGCGGTGCCGCCGTCAAGTTGGTTGAGGCAGTGCGCTAGATGTGCTTGGTCGAGCCAAGGCCTTCCGTCAGCAGACACCGAGTGGAATAAGTAGTCCCGAAACAGTTTCAGCATGTACCGGTCTCCAGTTTCCGACCAAGATGGGTCTAGATTCAACCTAAAAATATTTGGGAGTTTTACTCTCATTTTTTCGTTGACATACATGGTCATGCAGACGTTATATGGAAATTTTACGATCATTATACACTGAAACATATTCAGACACTTGACACAGACATTATAGTTAATAAGTGCTTTCTTCTAATGTGAAACATTTGCGCCTGTCAATATATTGACACCTTACTCGAGACCACTAATCCGATTAGGGTTGATTTTTAAATCGTTCAATAAATTTTATTTGAGGAATAATAATATGAATAAATAATATGGCGGTTTGACATATTGACCATACAATAGCTGTCAATCTATCAAATTTATAATTTAAGTAAAAATCATCTGTTATTTGAAAAATTAGCCCTCAGGTGATAATTTTTATTCATCTTTATGTTATAGACGAATGTTCTCTTAGTCTATGAGCGCCAATGGTTATTTTTTTTGCTCACGCTACGAAATATTTAACCTCCAAAAAGGTTGTTCGAAAACAGCCAATCGGGCGAAGTTACTCAAACTCATTATTATATCAAGGTTCCGACACAGCAATGCAACAAGCCCGCCCGGATTTACCACAAAAATACCAATCGTTAGTTGCTAGATGGCCGCCTGCCAATCGTCACCTTTTTTATCTTGTCATTAAAAGCATATACATAACGCACAATATCCAAAGCTGTAATTTAAATGGAAAATTGATTGCTGTGTCGGAGCTGTGTAGTTATGATGAGCGACGACCTTAACAACCAGTTACGCGAGCAATTTAGAAATCAAACAGAAGAGCTCCGATTTGATGTCTAAATTGCACTATGCACATCGTTAGCTCATCGCTGCGGATCACAGTAATTGCTTCCTGTGCCCGATTGGATGCGCGTGATATGCAGCTCGTGGGAACAAGTGGGTCTTGAGTAAGGCGACCTTTAGTACATTACTTTGCTATTATGTGCATGCGACATCGAGAACTGACGCAATTACGTTTGGTATTTATTGTACAATAGTGTAAATAATGAACTGTATAGAGTCCATTAAGTCGAAATCGCTTAAAAATGTCATGTTTGCATTTAAAATATCCTGTATTTTTCTCGAACTTAGGCATATTACAGCCCAATCCAGTGCGCCCGACTAAACCGGCTGTCACTCACTCGGGCCTCTCGTTGACAACTCCTAACTTGATCAGTATGCGCAGCAGTCTGCCATTGTCAATCTCGCGAGCCAGTTGGTCCTCGAAAACATCTGCACGTCGCTCCAAGGCCTCCACCTATAATCACAATACTGTTACTCCACTGTCTTTAACAATTTTAAATTATTACTCTTATCTTTCTTTTTACTTCAACTTGTGTATGCTACACAGTTTTAGTATTTTCTTATTTAATCGGCAAAACATGAACCATTTATGTGTGATCCTTTGAGGGTAAACACAGGTATTAATTAATTGCTTATAAAAATCGATAACTACAATAATAAATAGCAGAGGTCGCAACATAAAATATGTCAAACGATTCGTGACTAAATACGACATAAATAATATTTAATAAAAGCAAGTGCATGCCCATTACATAACGTATATCAGTCAGTCTAATTACATAGAATAGAAATGCTGCGATAACAACACAAAAATGCATTGTATCATTAGAAAATAGTAGTTATTACCTGAGAATAACAACTACTTTCACAGAGAAATGTGTGTGAAATGTACATAATATGGAACAAATAAGTTTACCTGAGTGTAAAACCTTGCACCTATCATCGGCATGAGATCAGTGACGGAGCGGCGAGCGGTCGACGACGATAATAAATACCTAAATGGAATTTAACATGATACAGAAACAACATCATGATATCACACAGAGGGCACGCATACTGGTCACACAATGAGGTTGAAACATTGAAAGCTGAAGCAGTACCTATCAAGTTCAGGAATAAATTTAACACCGACGGCTAGCGGACAAATAAATAATGATCTACATCCATTCAGTATTAGACATAATATATCTGAAAGGTTACTCCAAAGACATACGTAATAGAGTGTTCTGTGCCAGGTGCACTGTTTGAATGCTAAAATCATTGTTATGAGAGTATTAGTTCTTCTTCTTCGGCATGGTCGCGAGTCGCTTTACTAAAAGCTACTACAGCTATGAAACCAGTTGTTGCAGACTTCGGGGCGAATGTTGTCCGACCCCGCGACACCTTGACGGATCTGGTTTCTGATATTAACCCTGCCAATGTCAAATGATAATAACCTTTCTTTTTGCCTCATACTAAAACACAAGTTAGAGGGTCGATTATTATTAAGGGACTGGGCCCAAATTATAAGCAAATGTAATGAAAGTTAAATAAATCTTGTTGTTTTCTTGTATAGGAAGATCAGAATCTCGTTGTTAGGTTTTTTTTTTACCTAAATATTTATTATTGTAATCTAACACCCGACAAGACTTGTTTAACTTCTACCGGATTCACAGGACGGTAGCGGTCAAAGGAATTTATTTAGAATGACTGATGTTATTGAATAGCAATATAAACGTTAACTTACTATCGAAATAATTTAAAGCTCGCTCGCAACTGATCACTTAATACATTTAACGCTAACCATACTGTTATTAAAATAAAAAATTGATTTCATTTTTGCCAATCGTTGATTTGCTTCTGTTTAGCGCTAAATCATATTAGTTTTTGTCGAGTTAGTGATCCTCAAAAATTAACTTGACTAAAAAAATAAATGAAAAGAAGGCAAGTAAATAAATTTTAGATCAAGTTTTAGGAAAAGTAGTGGAGATTGTTTCGTAATTAGTTTGACAAGTCTTTATGCTGTGGAAGTCATTGAAAAATGAATTGAATGGATAATGTCGTGATAAACGTTTCTCATAAGTATTGTCTCTGTGGGGATACAGTGCGACGCGACGTTCGTACCAATTCAAAAACACGAAGTTTTCTGAAACGGTATCCTTTTTTTTAGTATAATTATGTGTTTATTTATTTGTAAAAAAAAGAAAGGTTTCTGTGTAAGATTAAAAAATTGCGAAACAATCTCCTAAATAATTACGATAAGAACGGAAAGTATTGCGCGTAAGCTTAGATGATAATGTAGTAAGGTAACGATTGTTTCATACAGTATAAGGTTCTTTAGGTCGGCGGAGTAGGTCCGTGCGACGAGTTCCATGGAGGCCGCAAGATTGTCGCAGTGGATGGTGCGGCAAGCCAGCGCCAGAGCGAGGCGGCCGAGGGCCGTCAGGTCGTCTTGTTGAGCCTGTGACAACATTGTATACTTTGATTGGCTCTTAAAAAGCCCAAAATACGTCAAAGGCAGAAGGAAATAAAAATGTTATTGCAAGTACGCGGTTTTGCATAACGACTTTTTAGCCTATATGCTTTCCTAAATGTTCGCGTGACATAACAACGCGTACTTACTCAAATGTCTAAAACTGACTTAAGAAAGAGTACGCTACAGTTTTGTCCTGATTACCTGCGCAACGTCGTTAGTGTTGGCATGGAGAGCGTCGGTAGCGCCGGACCATGAAATGCGCACGCGGCAGCCATTCATCACCACTTTCGTGGGATCGAGGCTACGGGAAAAAGGGTCATTTTAGTATATGATTATTTTTACAATGTTAAACCAGGGAATATTAAATAAGATGTCAAAAAAACGCGCCCTAATCTACGGTTCGCGCAGATGAACCCATTTAAAAAGAGAAGAGAATGAGGATAGAGAGAAAAATGTTTTGTCAAAAGTTTCAGGTAAAACGCATAGTTGAACGAGCTGTTTTCAGTCGCATGTTTACCTTTACTAATAATATAAACAGGTAAAATCGTTTGCTTTTTTTTCCTAAAAGATAATCACTTCTATTTTTATTGATTACAGAAATGTTTTATAGTATACTTAATTTCCGCGCAAACAAATTTAAGGGCCGCTAGTACTTTATATTCTTCATCGCTCGGGCTAAAAATCTACATATTCAGGTATCTACTGAAGAAAATACGTACTTGATAGTGACAGGAGTTAAAAGCTGTTGTTTAACGTCGGGTATACCTGCATGCTAGTCCAGCAGTATGCACGGCTCTTAGTGCCGCAGTCAGCTGCACCAAGAGGCTCCACAACACTGCTTCTGGCAGTAACGCTCCGCTCGCCACCGCACGAAGCATCGCATTTTTCTGTACATACAATTTTAGTGTTATGAAACTAGATACGAATTACGATATGTTTGTATTTGTTAGAATATCTATAGCTACTTCTTAAGCTCTATAAACCATACATTATAGTAATGACGATAAAGTTTAAATTGCTGTGAAATTTTTGACAGTGAACCTGTTCGCCGATTCGTTAAAGATCAAAGCCTTGGCGTGCCGAATGCAATTAAAACTTCAGTTATAAAGGTATTTTTATTCGAATCCATTTACTTGCTTAAGCTGTTAATTTGTCTTATTATTATCAAATTGTGGAGGTTTCGGCCCATTAATAAGCTGTTTTGTATTTTTGTCGAAAAAGTTTTTTTTTTTTTCAGTCTTTGAACTCATGCAAAAACTTTGAAAATGCGCACGTTCTATTATTTTGAGTGCAGGCAGCCTAATAAAACATTCATAAAATAGCGAGCAAGTCATTTGGCGCAGGTTAACGTTTCGAAGTAAATTATATTATTTTGCTTCACAATTACATTCATCAGTTGTCTCTAATATGGTTGACTCAATCCTCAGATTGAGCAGAAGCTGTATTGTAAGTATATCGTTTAGGGTAGATTTTTGTGTTTACGCGTCGTGATGATTTTTGCCCACGTAATCTTTTTATGCCGAGTGACATAAAAAGATTAAGACAGAAAGCACAAACTATTTCTATACTTTGAAGAACATTTTTAAGTACAGTTCCCACTCTTTAAGTGCCAACAGACATATTACATTCTATAAATCTATAAACAATAATCGTTTCAAACCTGATGTGTATATGGACGGGGTGCATCCGGATCGGAGGAGAACGGGTCGTGAAAAGCGCCATTTGCGTCGTTGTTCGGGTTGCCGGCGCCACCGGACAAATACTTGTTCATCAAAGTGTTGCAGGCAGGGTGGTAGCTATAAACTAGTACCATCGCTGTTGTACAATGAAAAATAAAAGATCTAGTTAAACTCAGTAGTTCAAATTAATTATAGTCCATTCACGTTAAGAAAATAGTGAGTCCTCAGTGAAAGTCAGTGTCGGTGTTTCATAGTTATTACACGACTGCCCCAAAAAAAGGAGTGTTATGTGTTCAGGGTTAATGTATGTATGTATGTGAGATTCTTTATTCCACCATAACTTTTAAATGCCTGAACCGATTTAGATGTATGGGGTATCGTTACAATCCTTGCATCGTTCCGAGTAACATAGGCTAGTTAAAAATAAAAAGAATCCTGTGTGGTCACTTTAAAACGTAAATTAATACCAGCCTCAATTATTTTTTTCATGAATCCGATCGTATCTATGTTTATCGTCTAGAATTTGACAAGTAGATTTAAAAAATATATATCACTGTAAATAAAAAACGTCGTAAAAAAAAAACTGTCAAGTAAACAAAGTACAAATAAGTGCAATTTTTGAAGTCGTGTTTTTGAATTTTTTAAATTATAGTAGCTTGTATTTTATCGATACTTATGTGTTTGAGTCTTATTTCCGTCAGTCTCTAATATTAATAGAGATAATAGCGATAATCTAAATTATGTTTAGTTTCTGCATAAACGAACAGTGACTTCATAGAGTTGGATAATAAATAGTATTCGATTGCATGACAACAGTTTTTTTTTGCAACAACCATATTATCGATGTCAATGCACAGGACTTTGACATCAGATCAGTGAAATGAACTAAACATAATATGCTAATTATTTAATGTAGGCTGCTATACTCATACACAATGCATCAAGGCAAATGGAAATCGGATGCAGAAATCAATTCAGTGCATCGTTTTTTTCCAGAATACTCAATCTTGTCAATCGAGAGTGACAGGTCGATTGCATATTGTAAACAATTTGAAATTGTAATCGCATCAAATTTTGCATTCGTATGTACGTCATGAATTGCATTGACTTCCTTACATACTCGTAAATACCTACCTTTTACACGACCACCCCAAAAAAAGGAGTGTTATGTGTTTAGGGCTTATGTATGTATGTGAGATTCTTTATTCCACCATAACTTTTAAACGCCTGAACCGATTTAGATGTATGGGGTATCGTTACAATCCTTGCATCGTTCCGAGTAACATAGACAAAGAATCCTGAGTGGTCACTTTAAAACGTAAATTAATACCAGCCTCAATTTTTTTTTTAATTAATCTGGTCGTGTCTATGTTTATCGTCTAGAATTTGACAAATAGATTTAAAAAATATATAACACTGTAAACAAAAAACGTCGTAAAAAAAACTGACGAGTAAACCAAAGTACAAATATGTGCAATTTTTGCAGTCGTGTTTTTTATTAAAGTAGCTTGTTGTGGAGTAAGTGTAACTACTGCTCAAGCAATGACACGAAGCCAAACCATACGAATCTTTCAAAGTTCAATCAATGTGAAATTGTGTATTTATATTTTTCAGAGTTTACATAGGCGGTGGCGACGGTGAAACTAAATATACGTTTGTGCCATCTCATAAAATAAAAAAGCCCATTCTATCATACTTTTTACAAAACTTTTCTAAGGCAGACAAAAATAAACATACTGGATTAACTGCATGTAATTGGTCCCTTACTAACAATTGAAGATCGCTTCAAAATTACACTGTATTATACAGTAACAACATAGGTTTAATACTCAATTACCAATAACTAACAACCGTTTGCATTATGGCGTGCATGGTTACATTATAGTGTAATTAAGGACTGAGACACAATGGCATAGAATTTACTGACCTATGTACAGAGCAATTACTGGGTAATTGATACCGTGCAGTCCGCTTTGTAGTCTTGATTATGAATTGTAGGTAGTAATACCTATTTATTTTTCAGCAGAAACATAGTTTTTAGATAAAACTACGTAAATAAATATATTTTGAATTATGTGGAATTTGTACTAATACTTATTCCACATAATTCAATATATATTTAGTTAGATAGTTCACGTAGTCAAATCCACAGTGGTGTTTTATACTCTCGTGTATTTACTAAACGTAAAACGTTAAATAGTAACTTGTGTAGTTATTACTAACTTCAACATAGCTTTCAGTCATGTCTCAAGAAACCTGACAAAGAGTAATGAAAATGAATACTCTTGGTGACAATTACATTAAAGCCCTTATTTAGGCGGTAATAAGTGATCATTATCGTACAAAGCATAAGCATCGTAACTCAGCTCTGTAATTATCTGGTAAGGCGAACCTTTACATTACTTTATGTTTGAAAATGTACTTTGGCGTTACTCGAATCAGTCTTGAATTCAACAATTAGGGATGATTCTCATTAGAACGTGCAGTGCACGGGCCGGGGCGTGGACGAGCCAACGTGGTATTGAAGTGCGTCGAGAGGGCCCGGACGGGACACGGATAATGCACTGTGTAATATAAATTGATTCATACAAAATATATGTAACAGATTTAAAACCGTGCCCCGTCCGGGCCCCGTCCCGGGCACGGCGCGTTCTAATGAGAATCATCCCTTAGTGTGTTTGCATACTCACAGTGATCTCCGAAGGCTTTGGTGGTGAACCAATCGTGTAGTTTAACAACGTTGGGATGGTCGATCTGCTTCCACATCTCCAAGCGCTTCGTGACGGACGTGGAGTAGGAGTGCAGCCGCCGGAGAGCATAGTGTTCACCACTCTGCCTGTGGGTTGCGCGGTAAGACGTCGCGATAGCGTGTGGCGCCGCACTTTCGAGAGGAGTCAGTTCGGAGTACATCTCGACGTTTTCGGGTAAATCTGGACACGAAGGGAATAACGTTATTGTACAGATATTAATATGACAGATATATTAAGTTTGCTTATGAATTCGACGATTTTTTACACTTTTCTTTAATACGACTGCCTCGTTGGTCTAGTGGTCGCAAGCGCGACTGCTGTGCATGAGGTCTTGGGTTCGATTCCCAGGTCGGGCAGTGTTATTGGGATTTTCCATAAGGAATTTCTCAGTAGCAGCCTCGGAGTCTGGATTTGTGCCCGGTTGATGGCAATAGGCTCGCCCCCTATTTCATGGGACTAAAAACATAACTGGCGAAATGTGGGTGTACCTACTAATTGGTACACCTCTGCCTAACCCTTCGGGGATTACAGGCGTGATGTTATGTATGTTTCTTTAATACGGTATTTCGGTTCAAACTAGCAAAGTCGACTACACAATTATTGGCTAGAATTTATGTAAGATTGACCCTTCCTAAATAGCAAGCATAAAAGCACCAGGTTAATACCTGATACCACATAATCGGTAGCGCAGCCTACCCTAGACGGGCCCTGTATCAAAAATTGTTGCCCTTCTACCTAATTGCAGCAAAGGCCAAATGGCTTTTCACAAAAGAAACAAAATGTTTGTTTTCTCTGGGGAAGTTTAGCGGTTGGCCTAAGTTTAAGTGTGAGAATGGATAATATTTTACGAATTTTTGAGGGTTCGGGGCCACTGCAGCTGGGGGGCCGCCTATCTTTGTTACGGTGAATCGGTGATAGCTGCGCCCCTGCACGTAATAGAAGGTTCGTTTTACCTGGATACTGGCGTAGATCGGTCTGCAGGAACACATCATCGTTCCTCTCGTAAATCTCTGAACGGATCGTCTCGGGCATGTAGAACGATGCGGCGAGACCTTTACACAAGAGAGAAAACAGTTATAGCACATGTTTATTTCTTTTAATATTTTAAAAGGGACTCGGAATATGGCATAGTTATGTATATGTCGCAGGGATATGATAAATCATCAGATTTGCTTAGGGAAATTATAAAATCGTGTCGTTATTTTATCATCCTCCGTTATTTGATCAAATACCTTAGTGTTATGGCCAAATCCCTGTTTTTATCATATCCCTGCGACATATATATACCTTATTAACAAAAGTATCAAATAAAGGGTATTGTCGACATGTGGAATGGAATGGAAACAAGTACTATAAGATTAAGACAGGTCATAAAATAAACAATGAAAGTGCATTTACTACTGAAGCAAATCTTTCAGAAGAACATGAACGCAAGCGCAACACATGCACAAATATTTCTAATGCAAAATTAACAAGTCACATTAGCTGCTATAATGCAAAGATTTTAATACTGCTTAAAACATTCTTTTGCAATTATTGGGTACTAGCTGAGGCAGGAAACTTATCTAGTACATACGACGACACATCAAGCTCTAAGTATATATTTTCAGTATAATCTAACCTCGCATTGTTTCCGTGCAATGAAAGCCATAAGTCTATTTTCAAAGCTATGTCATATTAAAGCTACTGTACATCAATCAGAGGGCCAGTTCTACTTATTAAAACACTTTTAAAATCTTGTCCGAAATCTTATTTCCACGGGAATCATTTAGATTGAGACAGCAGAATTGTCGCTCTGATGGATGCAAAGTCGCAAATGCAAAATCACGCCAGCATGCAAACAACTTATTTTTTATTTATTTATTTAAACTTTACATGTAAAAAATTACACTGTACAAAGGCGGACTTAATGCCTTGGGCATTTTCTACCAGTCTACCTCAGTTACCTTTTTATTCATTGACATGAAACAAAACTTTTTGTTTGTGGACATAAACAAAATGTTTTGTTTATCTTGAATACTGTTTATAGGTCTGAGCAAAACATTTTAACAAAGTAAAAAGTAGTAGCTGAGCACAATGGCAATTGTATGTCTAATCGCATTGTAAAGTAAACACTGAACAGGTGCAATTTGATACATTGACGCAGACGTCTTACGTTACTCATGACAACTATTTGTCCGCTAAGCACTTTAGTATTAAAAACATAATAAAATATAATATAACGTATAACTTTATGGATAAGAATTTTCCTTGCTTGTTAAAGCCATGCTATAGACGCGAGACGCCTTCATTCGATTTAGAAATGCATGCACTGATAACCACCGTTTACATGATGGTTATGTAATTTTTATTTTAATGCATAAAATAATAAACATGCGCTTAGCTGACATGAATAAAATGTCATTATCATAACAGTAATATAAACTTTGAAAAATTTAATAAATCTCCTAATAGACCGAGAGTACGATTTATTGACGTCAGAAAAAATGATATAAGAACATCTTGCTCATCCTCGTCACTGAATTCCACGAAATAAATTATCTATTTTTGTTATTTAAACGTGGTGTGCTACATAAGTTAAATTAATTCCCCGTTTGGAAGTCGTAGAAGCATGTTCAATAATTTATTCTTTAAACAATATACAAATACTTATCATCCTCTACGACTTTTGCTACTAAAAAAATGCAATCTACTCATTGCATCATACATTAGGTATTAAATTCTAAAAGTCATTATTGAAAGTCTATACTGGCCTCATAAAGTTCGTAGTAAGCAATATAAACCATGGCCTATCACAATTTAGTGTGGCGTAAGCCGAGATTGGCATATGATAATGTTACTCGTTATATAATAACATGTAATGTGATTTTCAAGCAAAATCGCGACATAGTATTTTCAAGTTTTGTTAAATCAGGGAAACTCACATTGACCATACATATCCGCATTGATACGTGCCTCTTGAAACGTCGGTCACGGCAAGGCGGCTGCTTCTTTGTGTTTCTATGCTACACTCATCTTTCTTAAGAATATAAGACAGCTGATTTGACAGAAGTTTGTCGCCCGAACCACGGATAAGTGAGACATTCTTATATTTTTAGTCTTAGTTCGGTTTGCAAATACATTAGTGTAATATAACTGATAACGACTTCCTGGTGCAACGTGCCTCGTAGATTGATTCGAACAATCTCGTATAAGTGTGCTATATATACGAGCTGTGCAGTACTAAACTGTTCTCATGGTTCAATTACCAACACGAGGCCGAACGGAAGTCTCCTTCAGATTTGACACGTTAATGAATACATGTCACCGGTTCACAAGACCACCACGACAATTTGCATTTGATTCGCAGCTGACGTAGGTACCTAATGACGCCTATCAAGAGCAATTTTCCAATTGCCGTCGGTCGTACGTACTAACAAGCTTCAATGCGCTTGATTTCCTCTATCGTGTGAAAGCTGTTATCAGTTTCAAGTGCATCACTTGTTATATAATCAAGTGTTTGATGAGTTTATCTAAATTACTCGTTTATTTAAAGCCAACAATATATTTATATACTATCATCGGCGATCGTAACGTCACTGTGTACCTTTTACTAAGCCTCATGTTATGTAGAAATAAATAAACTGAAATTGCATCATAGCCGTATGTTTTATACATCCCAGGCATTGTTCTACTGTTGTTTTTCCTAGATCATAACGGTACCATGTTCATTTGCCTCTGCGGGCATGAATTGTAAAACAATCATAAATCATGATATCATAACCCAGCATAAAACTACTATTTGTTACAGAAAAAATACATACTAAGCAATGCTCGCAAAGAAAGTCTATGAATAAAATATGCCAGACATTGACGCGCCAAACAGGCAAAAACAACAGTTTGTATTAATATTAATACCATCTTGCTCACTATGTAACATGCATAAGGGAATGTGACATATTGTAATAGTAGCGGAGAAAAGGAACTACAGTTATAAAATATAATTATGCATTCAAGTTTACAGTGCCAGCGACCATTAAACGTTGTGATTAAATTGACGATTGGCAGTTCTGCATATCGGAGTGTGATTGACCCGTCGCATTACGCTACTCATTTAAATTGAGCTACTTATATTGAGAAGCCATTGTAGCAAAGTGTTATTGGATTTTTCCGTCAGGAATTTCTCAGTAGCAGCCTTGGAGTCTGGATTTGAAGAATAGGCTCGCCTCTATTCATGGGACTTAAACATAACTGTTAAAGTCTGTTCCACCTCTGCCTAACCCTTCAGGAATTACAGGTGTGTGTTAACTTATGATTACGATTGTAGTTATATTGTAACACTACACCCTATTATTGAGTGATGAGACAAGTATCGCTAAGGTCAATACCGTTTCCTTCCTCGCAATGAATGATGTCGCCATATGCTTATTTGCAAGACTAAATAGAAGAAGTGAATACAATAAAAATGAGTTCGGAATCAGCTGAATGATGGCTGAATGAAGAAAGATAAAAAAGCACCTTTATACTCAATTGCTTCAGTTCGTTAGTTATCGTAATGTAACAGCTAGCATCATGAACTCTTCTTACTATTATTATAAATGCAATAGTTTGGATGGATGTTTTTTCAATAACGCCAAAAGGGCTGAACGAAATTTGGCACAGAGATAGTTAAATTATATAGTCTGGAATAGAGCATAGGCATTTTATCCCGAAAAAATTACGGTTCTGGTAGCATCATAACTTTGACGCGGATAAAGTCGCGAGCAGAATCTAGTATTTTATATTGAACAGCATATTTGCTTAAGGTATATTTCATAAATTCTAGAATAACACGAAATTTAATTTTAAATACTGAATTAAATTTGATGTTTATATGAGTATGGTGCTAAAGTGAGTTTCTAAGAGTATATGTGTATCTATAACTAAAGAACTCATCAGAACATAGTAATGTGATTTTAATGATATGTGATATGTGTGTATGGTATTTTTCTTCTTTCGAGAGATTTCTAAACGGCCAAGAATATTTCAGGTACGTTTTGATGCTTCCTATTTAGCCAGCATAAGACCTTATTATGTTCATGTGAAAATTTGTTTAACTAATTAAGTAAATCATCCATTACCTGATTTCGAAGTCATGGCTCCCATATGGGTCGGTGTTCCGGAGTATATCTGTGTGGCGTACGGCGACGCAGCGCCGGCGCCCACGGCACCGCTCATGCATGACTCCGGAGCCCCTGAAACAATAAGCCAAAATAGTTTCCATTTTAAAAAGGCTACATGACATACAATTTAACAAATAGTCTGATAACACTTAACGTGCGTGTAGGACGCTGAATGTTTAGTAGGATATCTATAAAACGTCTTTTAAGGAGTCCTGTGTTGTCTTGCTCTTGCTTTTTATGAAAGTGCCTGCCGCGATTATTGACTTTAGTAGTAAGTGTCTAATTTCATAAGTCAACACTTCTCGTTTCTACTCTCTATATTCACGTACATACCTACCTATTAGTTTCTTTTTGCAAAATTTCTAAAAACCCTAAAATACATTATTTCTACATTTGTCCCATCGAAACCATGGCTAGTTATAAGTTACGTATGATATACATCGATAATTTAAAAATAAAAACGTAGTTGATCGACTATACGGCGAAAATGCCATTTGCTGATGTCTTGATGTCTGAGGGAAACTTCGTTGGCAGACACCGTTAGGTCAATGTCGGACATTAGACATAGTGGTAAATTGTTTGATAAGTCACGGTTCATGCATATCGAAATATCAACTACTGTATTACGCATCACGTTGTTGGGCAGATATCGAAGGAAATCCTAGATTTTAAACTTCGATAAGATTATATGGCTTCAAATTCAAGTTGC
Source organism: Hoplodrina ambigua (assembly GCA_949774945.1). NCBI lineage: Eukaryota > Metazoa > Arthropoda > Insecta > Lepidoptera > Noctuidae > Hoplodrina > Hoplodrina ambigua. Next base: position 8,134,275 of record OX458963.1, read on the forward strand.
TTTCTCTCCATAAATTAAATAACTTCTACTTTTTGCTCTGTTCAGATATTTTATAAATAAGTATGATTGTGAGAATATAAGGACATTTTGGGATATATTTATTCTTTTCTAAAACTAACTTTAAAGTGGTGATGCTCTCCTTGTTCTTACTAAATACCGATTTATCGATACGAGTGTCGTAGCCATATTACGTGTCTCAAAGCCTCAACGCAATAAAAGCGGAAACAAAAAGATTTGTGAGCTGATAAGAAGTAGATAAAGACAATCGTTGCTTGCCCAATACACGGCCGCGACTATCGATAGATTGCCCTCCATATATGTACAAGTACATGAACACATACAGTGTAATCAACAAATGATTCACGCCACTTTACTTTTTATTTGATATGGTAAAAGCGCCTTGTACGCATCCGATTTTCACAAGCAGCAACACTTTTCCGTCACTTAATATTTATAGCAGTTTAAACATTTTATATTTGGGAAGGAAGGTAATGTGAAAACTTGAGTGTTGTCCAATTTTCAAGCTACCCAACTCTCAAATTTCTTTCAAATTAGTTCAGCAGTTTAGTAGCCACATGGGTAAATGACAGCCATCCTATTTTCCCATTTGTATTATTATTTTCTCCTTTGTGACCAACTATGAATTTAAGGTCAAATCTGATAAGAACACAGTACCTACTTCCTTCTACTTTGGTAAAGTACAAATTGCAACCATATCAGAAACATTGCTTGGTTAAAAGATAAGAAACTAGTACTGAAAAATTACTGATAACTGACCATAGTTAATGTACACTGCAGTAACCACATAGAAATTATTTACCTATCCTTTTTTTTGGGAAATGTTTCCACTTACCAATTGAGGCAGAGGAATTCAATGCTCCAGATGTGTTCAGGCTGTCCGAGTTTGTAGAGTAAAAATATGTTGTCCCACCTACATTCTCCTGTAACAAAACAATACTTATTTACTCAGATTGTCTAGTAGTATATCAACAATGGAGACTTCACTGTCTTATAAACATTGAGCATTTACAAGCAGAAATGGAATTGTATAGGAAACTTTAACTATTTTCATTTTATATGAGGTTAAATCATGAATTATCCTTCTGTTCAATTGTTTATTAAAATATTATAGTACAGTATTTTAGTCGTTTTATTTAAACAGAACCAGTAAGGCAGTTGTATTGAGATTCAGAACAAGTTTTGGAAGTAGGTCATGTATACTGGTTGAACATATGTATTAAAGTTATGGATGATGAATCTTCACAGTATTGCTGTTGATATAAATATATTTCAATGACATGAAAGCAACCATAGATGCACTTCCCTGTAACTATATGTCACATTATCATGATCATACATTGATTCTTTATTAGACACCTCATTTGCATAGTATCTAAAACATTCAGTATATCATTGCAACTATAATTAACCATTCTAATTTATAATCATTTTCATTTAGGTTGCAGAGACAAATAACATGCAGTTTCAAGTATTAAACAAAATAATTTGGTTTTGTCATTGTTAGATCTGAAATATCTGGGTAGGTCAATTTACCTGGTGCACTTGAGATGTGTTGGGAACACCTGCCATTGTAGAGGGTGATGGACTTTCCGGAGAGTCCGGCTGCATAATGCTTGGTTGCGTAAAGTAGTTCATTGGAACAAACTCTGTTATCACCACCTGGTACAACAGGATTAAATATACATTTTTAGACAGTATACTCCCACTGCAAGGCAAAGGCACCAAAAACACTTTAAGGTGTTATACAAGATTATAATACATCAAAAGCTTATTACTGACATCACTAAAAAAATTCTCACCTTCTTTATAGCAGTGGGTGAGGACTCTAGGCTGAGTTTTCCAAGTGCCTGGTTCAGGGATCTTGTAGGGGTCGAAGTGGAGCGATTCTACAACATCGAAACATGAGTCACCCCTGAGCACAAAGGCAAAGACATCAATACAAAAGTCTGAAAGTAATCTTACCATATAGGTCGCCAACTTCGACTCCTGCGGCAGCCCATTCGGAGGGGAGGGCGAATATTGTAGGAAGATCGAAGGATCCATCGTTTCAAGTTCACGGTGCAGCCAACTCATGATGATTAACGAAAAAGGCTTGTGTAAATAAAGCGGACCGACAGCGGGTATCGGTAGCACGGCTTGACGTTTCGGTGATTCTACGCGATGTGAACTTCGCTCACCTGGCTGTTCATCAACAACCCATCTTCCTCATCTGTTAGCTTACTGATCTCAAACATCACAACGGCTGACCATGATCTCGGACATTTTCGCTTTTTTTTTATTTTTTATGAAGGTACTTGATGCACTATTAACACCCGTGACAGAAGATCAAGCCATACACAAATATATGAATAAGATTACTAAGCTCATTGTCACAAGAATTGTGTGTTAAACATACGCTCTTGAATCGATCAATTCATGCGGGATTTATGAGTTTTCAACAAGTTAACAACATTTAAAATTTCTAAATAAAAAAACAGAGCATAGGGACACGAAGACAAATACACATTAAAATTACGCTACACATACAACATCATACGTATACAACTCCGTAAACGTATTCTGAATAATAGGAATAACGTAGGATATCAGTGGTCATAGATTATAGATGTTAACCAACTAAACCAAATTGTACTTGTTTGGTAAAACACAATGCCGGTTAAATTGCTGTTGCATTTAGCAGGATAACAATTGTCTATGAAACACTTTTTGGCTTGAACTGTTTGAATGGGGCTCTTTCTTTGGGTCGGTGTAGAAATAGCTTTATGAATAATAGTTTGGATTATAGACTTAACGAGGATGATATGAAAACTTGACGCCCGTCGTGCGCCATAACATTTAAATTATAAATGGATAAGCCTACTAGAAACTCTTATAATATTGCAACTTTTTGCGGGGATACAATGACTGATTCACAATGTAAATATTTGCTAAATGTCCATAAAATAAAATAGTAATATTATATGATCTTTATAACAATAATAATAACCTTAGTTCGCGTAAAATCTATTGGTACGTCCGTTTGATATAGCAATCAAAAGTCCTAATTCTAATTGAATAGGAAAATGTTGCGTTAGTTGCTGCGTTCTATTATGATAATGGCTAACGGCAGAAATAATACTGACCGTTTCACACCAAAAGACGTACCACGACTACGAATTTCATTAATCTCGGCATCCAATCCACTTCTCGCCTCGCATTTTTGAAATGGCGCTAGTAGTTATAATTTAGTCGAGTTATTGATCCAGAAATGCAATTGTAAATGATGTATACCAAGCTTAAATGACTAATAAATGACAGTTGCATGCACGTATGAAAAAAATATTAGAATTGACACTGGGCTGACTATTGCTGTGCGTTGGGATTTTTTATTACGATTTAATTTGTAGAATCCTCTTCGAAAAAGATCAAAAGGTCTCGTGCTTCATTAGTGTTTGGTACTTTTTAATCTTGTTTATTACCTACGCTTAGCTTAGTGTGCTTAGTACTACTAAAAACAGGTAGCAATTGTACTTGGACTCGTTGTTTTTTGTGATACGAAAACAACGCACGTCACAATTGAATAATTTCTAGTTTAATTTGATTAGTGGTAGGTTACTCCCGAAGCAAAATAATCTTTCTAATAATTTTAAGGGCTGTGTAGTCGCGGGGCTGATACTTAACTGTTTTTGTTGTAGGTATCAGGTCAGGATGGAATCCTCATACCAGGGAGGTGTCGCATATGAAGACAGCAGTAGCAACTTCCAGCGGCTATCGCAAACTATCGCCAGCAATATAAAGAAGATATCACAAAATGGTAAGTAGTTGTATGGGTTTTATTATCAATGTTTTATCATTATTATCTTTTATGCTTACTTTTTATTTGTTTATTCTTAGTCATGCATGTATTTTTGTGATTCTTTTGTCTTTTTAAAGAGGCTTATTATTCACTGACTAAGTGGAGACGCTAACACATAAATAATTCTTCAAGTGTTATTGCGTTTAACATATTAAAATTGATGATAGTTCGTTCTATTATTCTTTTATCATTCTATTTATTCATTTATACAAGATTTTGAAATACAAGTATAAAATGCTTATATTGTGAAAAGGGTCAAAACTACTACTGGCCAGGGCTATAGCTCCTAACTATGCAGTGTGTATCCAGGAGTACTGCTGTCTGTGTCAATAACAAATCATTACATTAGTTACTGAGGTGCACAGTTTAAAATAAATGTACAAGAAACTAATAGCAGACTTTATTACAATTACCATGCACATTATTAATTGTTCTTAAGAGAATTCTGTGCATGTCCTACTTAAATGATGTAATTTTTTTTGCTTGTGTACATCAGACTGCATAGAAAATAAAAATATAGCTCACCTTGGCGGCACATAACATTGCTTCATATACCTTTTTTATGCAATACTTTCTCGTTTTGCTGCAGATTTTTCCCATTACATCACCACTTGCTAGAAAATTAAAATTAAATAATATCTTCTTAAGTATTGTTTTAGTGCAAGATAGGACAATATTGTGTGTGCAATGATTATCATTTAATTTCATAATAATAATTGCAAAAGCTTTGACATGACAAAAGACAAAAAAAAGGTTTTGAAGAATTTGATCAATGTTGCAGAAATGTTGAATTTATTAAAGTACTCTTTATAATTAGTAAAATATGTATGACTTAAAAACCCACACTTGGTGTAAAAGATTTTAATTTGTGTCATTCACTATGAATCATCATAAACAACATTGGTTATAGTTTGAACTATTCTTTTTCTTTAGATAGTGATTGTAACATTTTAGTTATTATTTTCCTTGTAGCTTTTTTATTTATCTTGAATTTCTGCAGTGAAAATGGTATTTTTTGTTTATAGTGTCCTCTATGTCAAAGATGGTCAACCAGCTGCAGACTCCACAAGACTCGCAAGAGCTACGGAACCAACTGTGAGTGCTGTCATGGTCAATATACAATTTTATTTAAACATTATGGTGTTTTACATAGTACACATAACAATAACAATTTACATAATAATATGTTAAAAATATAAAAAGTTTTTTTTTTTTAATTGAAACTTAACAATACACATAATTTTTCAAAACATTGTCATACAGTAATAATACTAATAGTAATAATTCTTAATATTGTAGTTGTTGTTCATTATTTATTATAAAAAAGGAATAGATAAACAGGCTAACAAGGCATCATTTTGTAGGCGTCAAATACAAAACTACACGCAGAAACTGGCCAAGGACACGTCATCCCTCATCATGGAGCTGATGAAGCTGCCAACAGACCAGCCTGCCTACAAACTGACGAAAGAGCGACTCAGTGATGAGTACATGATCACACTGAACTCATTCCAGGTTTGTCATCTTATCTTACTTGTGTAAACCGTTGGACAGATTTGGATGAAAATTGCGACATAGATAGACCAGTTCCTGGATTAACACAAAAGACACTTTCTATCCCAGTAATATGTTCTACTTATTTTATTTATTTATTTATGTATTAAAACTTTATGCACATGTAAAACATACACTGTACAAAGGCGGACTTAATGCCTTAGGCATTTTCTACCAGTCTACCTTAGGGTGATGCAGAGACAAAAACAAAGTAAACTTATTTTATGGAAAGTTTATTTTTATGTTGGCGAAGCCGGGCAGAAGCTAGTTTTATTATAATCAAAACTATAGTACTTGCGTTTCAGAATGATAATAGTTGTCATTGACATTTGCTAACAGAATTTAGCATGATTCATCACTGGAAAAAGTCTGCAAAGTACATGAATTGCATCCCTCAACATGTTCCACTAGTGGAAACGATATTTTAGTTTATATTTTGAAGGGATAGTAGGACAATGGCAATGACCTTTATTGGCAAGCTAAAACACGCTTATTTTCGCTGTGATAGTGTTCCCAGCAGATTTTAATCTCGCTGGCTACTTATTTAATGTATTATGAACAAGCATTTATCTATTTGATAGTGCTATTAGTTTGATATCATGATATAATACATTGCTTTATTGTGGTATAAGGTATTGAGAGGCACTGAAATCTGTTTGAAACATGGAAAGCAATACAATGTTTAGAAAGTTTCAATTTCCTGTATTTGCTAATCCAGAAATCTTAGTTAAACTTGGGCAAGGAATAAAAAAACCTCATTATGTTAAATTATGCACTTCCAATTCGTTTGAAGACATCTATATACTAGAAGGCTGTTGAATATTTATTCCGTGATCCTATCTGATGCTTGTATTATGTTGGTTTTTATTTATTGTTGTAACCCTTAGCCCATTTTCACATGCACACAGACACAGCACGGTCGCCATTCCGGTTCCAAAAGGTCTTACTTTATTGTAGCAGTTTCTAACGAAAACTACTTAAACAATACAATGGATAGTGTATACTTATATAGTCTTTGCTTTGAGATTAATAGCAGTAGGTGAAATAAACACTGGCGTGTTGTTATAATCCTCTATACTTCCGGCACACCACCAAGTTATCCACTCTGTCTGTTTATATACCCTCACAGTTCTATAAAACCTCTCCTCATTGCTAAAGAGGTCAAATGAAGTCAATAAGCATTATTTAAGAGGCCTTGACTGACCGGGGTACTGTTTTCATGACAGTATTGTATGTATTGCTTGTAAAATCAATAAATCTCGAATAGGTTTTTCGGTAAACTACAATATTTAATAACGGTAAACAGACGGTTATTATAAATTAATTAAGTATCGAAAATACCACGAAACCAAGTAATGTTCTGTGACCTAACTCATCATGTGGGATTAGTCATCGTGTATTGTACTTGAGTGTCGTATTTGTAAATAAGTACAGAAATGCGAACTATTGCTCTTGAATAAACGAGAATAAAGACTACTTCCAAGAAATGTGTATTTACAAATGATTGAAACTCTTCCAATTGTCTCGGATCTGATCTCTTACAACATCTGGGTCTTAAACATCAATTACTAGCGTACAATATTAAAAACGGAGTTTAAAAATATTTAAATTTTCAGACTGATACAATAATACGTTTATGTTGTCCTTTTAATAATAAAACAATAGTTTACCTTGTTTGTCTCTAAAGCTTAACATATGTGAGTTACAAACGCACTTATTGAGTGCCTAGATACTTACAGGACAGCATACAAAAAGAAAATTTGTAAATTAAGGCGATTTGTGAAATTCGATCTTCTGGGGCATAATTACGATGTCATTTTATAACTTACTAGCTGACCCGGCGAACTTCGTATCGCCTAACAGTTCAAATTGACTTTTAAGTATTATCACAAATCTTTTGTATGGGAGTATCGAAAATTGTTGTTTTTAGACTTTTTCAGGATTTTTTTTTTTTTGAATTTTTCTCTCCGTAAGAACCATCCTCGTACTTCAAGGAATATTTAAAAAAAAGAATTAGGGAAATCGGTCCAACCGTTCTCGAGTTTTGCGCTTACCAACACATTCAGCGACTCATTTTTATATTATAGATTTTGAATATCGGAGGCAACGAAACAAATCTACATTTGCCTGTTTAGATGCTTGAGTTTTTACTCAATCTTAAATCTAGATTTATCCAATACTACTACTACTACTTGAATCAGCTATGTATGTGATATTACAATATTCTTTATATTATTAAGCCTCAAAGTAATAGTTTTGGATGATCATTATTCAATTCATTTCAAACAAACTAAACCTACTATTCTAGTCTAAACCTAATAAATGTTTAAAATATTTATAACGAATCAATTTTAATTATTCGTTGATAACAGCATTCGATACAACTTCGTCTAATGATAAAAAAATGTTGGTCGTAACTTTGCGTGTGGAACAATTATTTAAATAAAATATATGTTACGTGCACACGTATCATTTAGTACCATCAGTAACCTCCTAACCTTATGATGCTATTAATAGTTGTAGGATCTGGCCAAAATTACAATGTGTGAGGATCAATAGTTCGAGGTAGCTGATCCTCGATTGTGATCTAAATTTGGGATTCAGCATAACAATGTATGCAAAATCAAAGCGAAACATAATTCTGAACCTATTTGAATTTTCACTGTTACTGCCTCTCGGTATTTTTGTTCAATAATATTAATAATAAAATATAGAGTTCGTCAGAGGGAGAACCTATAAAACCGATAGGCTTTTAGTTCTTTTAATTTTTTCCCTTATTTAGTTAGGCTAAATAAAGGTTCAGTCATAAAACAATTTGTTTTTAACCTCGGTTTCCTGTTGTATTGTTTAGTGTCCTCAAAGTTTTATTCGTTGAAATAGCTTCTAAAAGATGTGAAATTGTAGCAGGTATTAATTATTTCTACATGTATATCTTGTAAAAGTAACTTTGAAGCATTAAGGTATACAAAAGACAATATTGGTATTAAGAACTAATGTTTGTTGATCAAAATGACTGAAGTTCTCCAACGAAAAAGTTTTCAACTTCATAAAACTTTTCACTCTTATACTTAATTATTTTGAGCTGAAACTACAAACTTTTTAAAGGCCAAGGCATTCAAATACTTTGTAAATAACAAAAGATAAATTATTATAATCCTCATGTCGCATGTCGGTTTAAATGCTTTGATTATTTTTGTATCCTTAAAAACTGGAGGAATATTATAAAGCACAGGAAAGTTTTGCAAACTGTTAAGGGCTAAAGTGTGTGCGCTCGTACATTAATTCGCACCATGTTATCTTTTCACCACCTTTGGTTGACTGTTAGAGAATGCCTAAGGCATTAAGTCCGCCTGTGTACTTTTGTTGCATAAAGTTTAAATAAATAAATAATAAAAGTTTATTATGCAACAGTTTGCAGGTTTAGTAAAGGAGATGGATAATTACTTATGTTAAATTACTTGTTTTCGCCAGGCGACGCAAAGACTTGCCGCGCAGAAAACCAAAGAAGATGTCAAGAAGACGAAAGCGCAGTCCGTGACCATCGGGGATCCCTTCACAATGGGCAGTGAGTGCTTACATTCTTTGTGTTAAGAAATAGGCAGGAAACTGTTAGTGATGCAGAAAAGTATCGACATAAGAATCCAAGTAGGATTGCAGTTGATTTGTATACCTACAAATCAACTGCAATCCCAATGTCAATTATAAAGTTCGAATTCAACTGAAGTGTGTATGTTAGGTGTAGGATCTTTCTATAGGCAGAGGTCCGCCTCCTATGGAAAGATCCTACAGTCCAATCAAAATGGAAAGATCCTAATTTTACCGTCGCGGTTTTCCAACACCGAGGCGGTAAAAATAAATCACACAACATAAAAAAAGGTGTATAATCTAACGTGTCATCCCACTATGAAGCTCGTTATCCTGTGATCCAATACGCTTGATATAGTTTTTGTAGTCATGTGCGCCTAATCCTAACAGAGTACTCAATGTCACGTGTTTGAGGACAGTAGAGAAAACCAAATAAAAAAAACCTAAATAAATCAAAATGTTACGGTGTAGCCCGTAATCACTGGAATAATTCGAACATTTGGTATGTATTGTATAGCTACCTATTTATTGTAGATATTGTACATACTTGAACGTGTATTCCTTTTTGATGGCTATTCCTTAGAATCACTGTTGAGAATTTTGTTAAATATCTGACTTGTTATGGAAATACATAAAAGTGTATTAAAAGCAATGATGAATTTTAGGAGAAAACTTAATTGACAACATAGTATTAGAACAATAATTTTAGTATTATATCTGTCAAAACAAAATGTTAGATAGCAACACTCAATTATCTGTATGTCGTTCAGCAGATTTGAACCAGAGCAAGGAGTTGATGGAGATGGGGGAGCCGAACCTGCGCAAGCAGGAACAGATCAACATGCAGACGGAGCGCTCGCTCGTCGAACTGGAGGAGCGAGAGAGGGATATTCAGCAACTTGAGGTAGGCTCCACGGAAATACCGACCCTAGAGGTTACTTCTTGGCAAGCGCACCATCATCGCTATTAAGGCTCACACACGCAGTGCTGGCGGCATTGCCACCAAGCCATGGCGCGCCCGATGGCTTATAAAGCCGCACGCTTCGCCGCACAAAGGAGCCGCCGGCATGGCCGCGCGGGTTGCAAGGACAGTTCGCTATGGACAAAACAACTGAAATGATGCTCCGCGGCTTTGTGCAGCACACGCCGGCGGCACAAACGCCCGGCCTTTCGAGATAGTGGTCTAACGCAGGTCTATCAAGTATGGAAAAAAAAGTTCAGAATGAGCTGAATAGCTTGTTTAGATAAACCAAACCTTTTTTATTATGGGAGACTTAGGAGAAATATCGAAAGTTCCCATTACGATTCTTAGTAGTAACAAACTAGCAAATGTTGATTAAAACATAATTTCATCTCAAATAACATTCCATGTTTTAAAAATCGCATACTATGCTTATCAGAGAACGAATTAGCAGCACGAAACGAATCGATAAGATGTAACAGTTCAACTAATGGCGTTTCTATATGTACCTAAAGTTATAACGATATATACACTAATCTGTTACGTTATTATCCTCAAACACAATTTGTTCATTTTAATTAACAACTGTTTGAGATAAAATCTCTGAAAAGGAAAAATACATTGTACGCTTTCGTGGTGTTTTTATACCGTATTATAATATCAGTTAACACAGAGATAAACGCATATTTATCCAGATACCTACATTTTCTAAAACATCACATAATAATAATACATACACAAATATTTGGAAATATGTATAAAATAATCTATAAATTAAAAAACATAATTATGAGCTTATTTGTCTGAACACGAAATCTCGAAAACTACCTACTCGTACTTGACCTATGAAACTGAAATTCGACAGGTGAAGCTGAGAAGTGATTTTGCGACAGCGCCGTCTAGGGCTTTGTCTTCGAGGCGAACCAGTCGCGCGTAGAAGCTAGCTTATCATGTCTAAAGCATGATATTTTGTTGTAATAAATTTATTTAAAAATTCATGTTCAAATCATAAATTATTATTGCGATACTACGCGATCGCGTTAATTTTACATAGGCGCTATTGTACTTAGGTGAAATTAGCACGATGCTCATTGTAAGCGACCTCGGAAACCTAGACATAATATCAAGATTTCTATTAAGTAGAATGGATGTATTAAGCCGTGAAAGGTTTCATAACAATCCTAACTTAAATATAATATTTTGTCTAGAAACATACTTTGTTTTGCCTTCGCCATATTCTCATCAAAACATGAGAATATATATACACATTATATTATGGATTATTTTATAGGATACAAGCTAAGCTTCATAATACATTTGTTAAAATTATTTAAATACATAATATCCATTTTATTCACTCTATTTATATTAAATAAATACTAATAAAAGCTTCTGGAAAGGCACTTTCAGTCAGCGGTATTTTTTAAATGTTAGGTTACGGAGTACCTAGGTACCTAACAAGTTTGAGAAACCAATATCTAATCTTTAAATAACAAGTGAATCAACTTATTCAGTAACTTCAATTTCATTTGTTTATTTACAGAGTGATATAATGGACGTAAACCAGATCTTCAAGGAGCTCGGAACAATGATTCACTCGCAGGGCGAAGTGGTGAACTCCATAGAGACCAGCGTGGAATACGCCTCTGTGAACGTGGAGAGTGCCACGCAGGAACTTAGGGAGGCTGCCAATTACAAGGTACTCACTACTTCTGTACTTATATAGCACTTTGTGAACGAGCTAGAATGGGGAAGTATGTTCCACTAATTTTTACCGGTTTGTAAATACATTAACGTTCAGTGTGTGGGAGGGCAACGCACATGCGAAGCCTCTGGTATTGTAGATGTCCATAGGCGGCGGTGGTTACTATTGACCACCTGTTTGATGGCCAACCAAAAACATATACAAACCCACGGTCCCCAACCACAGCTGGTGGCAGGTATATTACCTCCTTAAGTCCTTAATCAGTAAAGAAGCTGCACCATAACATTTCAGCTTCAAGCTGAGTTATCATTGCTTTACAAAAAGTCAGCACTGCAAGCATATTTTTATTTATATTGATGTTTTCTCGTTTCCAGAATAAGCTGAGGAAGAAGAAGGTTTACCTGTTCCTTGCTCTGATCATCATCGTCTCCATTATACTTATCATCGTATTCCACAATTAAAAGTGCCCTCTATCACCCAAATATCAATCTGTGTACATCACACGCAAGGCTAGAGGAACTTAGTAATTCACAAAATATATTTATAATGTTGCTTCTTAGCTCTTGGTTCTAAGTTCCCCTAAAATGTTAGGGTGTCTTCTAGCAATAAATTGTATATAAAATCGTATAATATCGAGTATAAAGAAAAGGCGAATCGATATTCTTTTAAAAATATTTATTCTGAATATGCAGCAGAAGTGATATTCATAATTATCTTTCATCTGTTGCCAATGAATAATGTAAAAAAGTATATAAAATATATCTCCGTTAATTCATTTTTGTAGCGAATTTACTAGTTGACTGCAAACATACCAACGTTTGCAGAACGAAAATATTATGCACTTTTGCTTGCATGCTTTATACACTGTCAAAGCAATATTATTATTATTGAATTTAAAAAGGTAACGTGTATTCATGAAGTGTGGAATTAGAAAATGTTAAACTTTTTCGTTTCCTGATTGTACATTTTAAATAATTATTTTTCGTTAACCCAGTAAAATTTTAATATTTTTTTCGAAATTATCCTTATTTCGTAATAAAAACACATCACGGGTCTTCATGGTATGTTTATTTTAGCTAGCGTATGCCTATTGGTTATTTTTGCTAAAGCGACAGAAACATGTTAATATAATTATGAAATGAGTTAGGAAATTATGAATACTGTACTGTGTGCGTCGATCACGACTGTTCGGAGGTAATCGTGGCAAGAGGGCGTGGTTTTGTTAAAGCTTAAATAAGTAATAAAAATTAGGGCACAAGCCTGCTACCTAGACCTGCAATACATTGTTAAAGTATATTTTTACCAACGTTGTATACAACGTCTTAATTTATTAGTGTAACCATTAAGTAGGGGTCCGTGAGGCATGTTTGTTAGACGTAACCTTACGTGATAATGATATGTGTTAAAATTTAACTATTGTATCCAAATATAAAAGAAAAAATGTATTCAATATTTTCCCTGAAGATTAAAAAAAAGATCCTACCCAATAAATATAACCTTATATGTAACTGAATATAACACGTTAATTCGAAATGCATATTGTAATCATATGAGGTAGTGGAATTGTCGTCAGTATCAATTAGTGAATAGTATAACTTGCAATAGATCATGATTCTAAATAGATATAAGATTTGTGTGGCTAATTCAGCAATATCATAATATCATTATATTTTTGTATATGTCTACGTTACGCCCGCATTATATAATTATTAAGTAACTTCAGCCTTATGTAATGTGTCATTGTATTTTAAATTAGGAACAATGTGCTATTATTATTTTATAATTGAGATTATTTCTTGTAAAGTTGCAATTTTATAAAAAGCCGTGTCCACACAATAAGCTGTATTTTGGGACCTGTTAAATAGTGTTAGCGTTTGTGTGGGGAGTCTTTGTTAGCGTTGTAGACAATACAGAAAGGACATATTATTATATCGACCAACAATGGTGCGTTTATATTATTCGGTGCGGCTTTGTATACTTTCATACTTACTTAACTTTTTTATTTTTTTATTGAACGTGAACGAACGTTATTCTGTAAAAATCTCCTTTAAGGACTTAAGGAAAAGAAGTAAACTGACCTTAACCTTTTGGTGGCTACTCAAGAAAGCAAAAACGTGCTCTCGGCGCTATGAATTAGAAACTTTATAATTGGTATTCATTTTTGCCATCAATATTGATGAAATATCAAAAAAGAAATTCAATTAATATAAATTAATAAGAACATAATTAGGAACAATCAAAGAACATAATTAGCAAAGGAAATGGTTTTATATTTACCTATAAAATCGTAGTCGTACGTATTTGAGTCTGTCGTGACCGTGACTATGCACATTTTGATTCGTCTTCTATACATAACGTGGCCATTTTGTATCAAAACGGGACATCGGATTTTAACGCTGATTAGTTTGGCCCATTCATAAAGAATACTCAATTTTGATGCTCGCCAATTCCACACATTTTGGCGAGTTTGTAGCGAAATCAAACTTGAGTTTCCTTTTTAATTAAAATAACGAGATTCTCAAAGAAAAATGAAACTCATTTTTTTAAATACATATTTTTCAATTATTTCACATGTAAAAAGTTAGCCACATAATTGTTTAGTTATTAATATTTATATTATCTGAGGAACAAATTCCTTTTAAAACAGTTGGTGTAGATTTCAAGTAAGAATAAAATTCTGGGCACGTTTTTTTAATATTCACTTAAGTGATTAACATTTCCATCAAAACCGGTATTTGTAAATGGGTTTTTTCAAAAGTCCACAATTTGTTCATTCATGAAAATACTCTTTCTACTGGTGCGTTTGTACCGGACAGACATAAAATATATTCAATTATGATGCAAAAAGTTGTTGTTGTTTGAGATTATTGATGTGAAAGTGTTTTAACACGTTGCGACGGAAAATGTTTGAGGTTTCCACCCATCTATTTTCCGTCGCAGCGTTCTGATTTTTCGATTCAGTTACCTTTTGTGAAGTGATGTAGTTTACCAGTGAAAATTCGTCAAATATTTCTGTATCTTTAGTACTGTCAACATGCGGCACGGGCGACGCGGGAGGTGCGGGGACCGCGTCAATGATCACAGCGCCGCCCGCGCCGAAATTTTTTGCGCGGTTTAGAAAAACTAGACAATTTTGCGTCCCGATGCTTCTTTCGGGGATACGGGGACAGAGAACCGAAAAACGGGACGTATGGTCACGTATACATGACGTTGGCGGTCAAACAGTTGAACATTTGAACGGCCAATCCGTGGCATCGGTGAGATGTTAGCTCACTGCACTAAAATTTACTAAGAACGATTTTTACAGAATACACGGACTGCGTTGGCAACAGTAATATCAATGTGTATAAAACTATTGGCAATATATGTCACGCCATTGTAACTTAACTTGATTATAATTAATAAATCCGTCTTTCTGTTATTTGCTTTTAAGATATTATGCTTAACTATAAGTATTCCATGTATAGATAGTTTAAAATTCGCAATGTATTATATCTAAATGTAAAGTTGTCCATGTTTTGTATTAAACACGATTTGTTGATATCTTTTACTTAAAATATATAAATTAAACAATTTGTTGTTATTTTATTTGATTGTGATATTCCCGCACTGTTCAAGCTAAAAACACCTAATAAACACGTAGTAAATGACTAAGTAGCATCATAAAGCTAAAGAGGTGTGTCTGTTTATTGGTTTAAACGCTTTAATCTCTGAAACTATATGTGAGATAATTATAGAAGAATAGGATAGGCCATATCACATCACGCTACGACCTACATGAGCGGAGCAGTAATCAAGGTAATAGGTAACTAAACGCGGACGAAGTCGCAGTCAGAAGATAGTTTATAATAAAAAATAGCAATCGACAACCGCCGGTAGCCACAAAACAATGCCTTCGTTTCTTCTTCAGACAGTTTAGCATGCTTAGTTCGTGGCCTGCGCTATACACTTGATTTCAACGTAACTTCTGTATATTAGTTGTAAGGTGTATGTACGAGTATTTTAAAGGTCTGTTGTTTATTGAATAGGAATGAATAATAAAACAATTATTAATTTAGGTAAAAAGTAATGTATTTGCTATTGTTAATCTATGCCTTCCCCGTTGGTCCCGTGGTCGCAACCGCAACTGCTAAATGTCATCTCTTAATTACACGACTGCCCCAAAAAAAGGAGTGTTACGTGTTCAGGGTTAATGTATGTGTGTATGTATGTGAGATTCTTTATTCCAGCATAACTTTAAACGCCTGAACCGATTTAGATGTATGGGGTATCGTTACAATCCTTGCATCGTTCCAAGTAACATAGGCTAGTTAAAAATAAAAAGAATCCTGTGTGGTAACTTTAAAACGTAAATTAATACCAGCCTCAATTTTTTTTTAATGAATCTGGTCGTGTCTACGTTTATCGTCTAGAATTCGACAAGTAGATTTAAAAAATATATAACGCTAAATAAAAAAAGTCTTATTAAAACTGACGAGTAAAAAAAGTACAAATATGTGCAATTTTTACAGTCGTGTAAATTTTTTAAATTATATAGTAGCTTGTATCTGGCTGAGAGTGAGAGATACTTTAGTGCAATATAATGTCATTTGCGTACTTGGTTAAGCTCATATTGCGATAATTTTTTTTTTAATTTTACTATAATATAATAGCATATAGGATTTAGTTCATAGCACAACAATCACCGTATATTAAATATAAAGGTGCTCCCTCACCGGGAGCATTCGCGTGTTATGTAACGTTACACATTTGAGCAATACATCAGTGAAGGAGGAGAACCGAGCATTACAATGCGCACCTTGTAATGATACAATGTGTAATATCTTGATACAACTTGTAACATCAATGCGCTCCACTTCCAATGTAATGCTCAAAGTCGAATCTATATGTTACATTACACGCAAATGCTCGTTAGTCAGGGTGGTATTATTGTAATGTAATGTTCAAAGTTGAATCTATAATGTCACAATACACGTGAATGCTCCCGGTGAGGGAGCACCTTAATACTACTTCTGTCTGCGTCAAAGTTGATTTCTCTATATAAACTTTGGACCCCCGTTTGATCCCCTTACGGGATGAATACTGGAAAATCTTTTTTTAGCGGACATCTACTAACTATAAACTACCTCCTTGCCAAATTTTATATTTATACGTCCAGCAGTATTCGATATTTAGTGATGAGTGAGTGACTGACTTTTCTCTTTTGTGTATTTAGATTAGATATAGTATGGCAAGCACAGATGGCAAACTGTGAACGTGTTCTAAATAAATGTAGGGCGAGCGATTTTGTTAAGCTATGAATAGAATTATATCTTTTATGCATTATAGTCTGAAATGAGCTTAACTCTTCACTGAAATTGACTGCCGAGACCGAATTAGATAAGGAAGAATATTAATAAAACAATAAAGTTCTTTACAAAAACACTTTTAATAGACCCATAATAAATTCACACAAATACCATGGTGAACAAAAATTTTTCTAAATTGAACATCTTCTACACATGAAACAGAAGAATGTTGAAGTCTATAAACTAAATAGTTAATTGATTGTCTACAAAGCTTAGAGGCGACCTCGAGTGTGACGTATGACGCGTGTTTCTGCTTTGCGTGCCTCTATGTGCCGCGCCATACCGTGGAGGTGGAACAAACAGATCTACTGAGATTCCGCTACAGATCAAGATTCTAACTATTAAGAGAAATCTTTCAACATCGTAAACACTGATTCGAACAATCTATTTATGCATGGCCGTCCTCCTTCCGCTCAATCAACTCAACCAACTGGTGATAACCTTCGAGTACTCCTAAGTAATCAGACAATCATCCTCTAAAGGTACACGGTGGCAGAACATCGTAACAAAACTGAATGCCATGAAGTTTGCACGTCATTCTAAAACACACAAGTATTGTTCTCGAAAAATCTGCTGTTTTATACGAAAGTGCAATACCTATGCGATCAAAACAACTACTTTCGGTCCTGTCATTATTTTTAACCCCCGACGCAAAAACGGGGTGTTATAAGTTTGACGTGTCTTGTGTGTGTCTGTCTGTGGCATCGTAGCTCCCGAACGGATGAATCGATTTTGATTTAATTTTTTTTTGTGAATCGGAAGTTTTCTAAGCTATGTTTGATTAAAATTGGTCCAAGATTTCCACAATCGAGGGTTTTTTTTTTATTACCTTTCAGCCTTTTTCCAAATGCCAATTATTCTTTAAAAAATATATGAAACAGCTGATATTTTTATAACAGATTATATATAACAATTCTGTAAGGTCTAAAGTTTTCAGATGATGTTAAAAGTTTTGTTTGGGGATGTGTCTTCCACCGTGTATATTCAAATAGAAGTAGCCGGCCAAAAGATAGTGATTCATTAACCGGCGTGTAAGTCATCCATGAATCACGCGTTATAATTTTACGATAAATTCGAAGTGTGCATGATACGCGCATGTTATATAATTATAACTTCACGCCACAATCATAATCTCTCCGGTTTAAAACTAAGCACATTTCTTTTCTTCTCTAATATACTCGTAAAGTTACATTATTTAATACTAAATAAATGCTTAATTACAAAGGAAAACAATTATAAGCTGTTGCACGATTATTACTTGTATTATTATCTAATATTATTTAGATCAACTACTAGAAGCAGTGATAAATACCTACTTATTTAATATTATTATTCTCCTTTATTCATTCTATGTCCGGCTAATCTCAGAAACGGCTTGACCGATTTTGACGGGACTTTCACTGGCAGACAGCTGATGTTATAAGGAGTAACTAAGGCAAGGCTACAATTATTTTTTAGAAAAGGAAATAGAGTACAGCGCAAAAAAGATACATACGTTTTTGTTATAGGTACTATGCAAATATTTATATGCATTCGGTAAGAAGCTGTTATTTTAAGGTTATAAACATATGCTTTTATAACGTTTTATTTGTGTTTAGATTTTTTTAACCATTTACATGACATAAAAATTTTTACATAGCACTTATTAAAAAACACAATTTGTAAAATGTTTGTCTGTCTGCCTATATATGTCTGTTAATCATTGAAACGGCTGATGTCATAAGGAGTAACTTGAGCTACTTTTATTTTAGAAAAAGAATTAGGGTCCCACGCTAGAAAAAATAATCCCTCAGACTCATGCGGACGAAGTTGAAAGCTAACAAATGTAAAAAAAAAATCGTACAACTCGTAAAAAAATAATACTGATAACAAAGAGGATCAACAATTTAATAAAATAAAAAAGGTTTAATAGAATGCCCTGTTTAAGGTCTTAAAAATAAACAACAAAAAAGGTCACAATATGCAACATTGTTTATGTTAACGAAGCTAAAATTGTTCCAAAATGCTTGTCATCAAATGATCGATTTCAAAATCTATCTTGGTCTTAGCATAGCACCCAGCGGCGTGATAGCGCGCGTGCGGCACCGCTGCCGGCTCAGCCAGTATAGCCCTACCTACTTGCTCCTATGTAAACATGGACTCCGTGCTCGACTCGACTCGCAATACCTAGTGAACACTAAAATATCAGTTCTCTCACCTCATGTGACACTCATTTACCTTATTCATTACCTCTTTTGCCTTACTCAGAAAGTTGTTTGGTAATATTTTACTCTTGAATACTTTACTTGTAGTGAGTGAGGACTCCATGTTTACGTTGTAACAAGTGGAGCGCTTTGCATCGCCGACCCGGCGCCGCTCTCACAGCAGCCCCTCGTGTTCAATTTACCACTAAATTACAAAATAACCACGCTAACTAACTCCCTTACACAGTCGCGTAAATAAATACGTATAGATACGTGTGACGATAGCTTAACTAAATGATATAACGCTCGATAGTGTTACATTAATTATGTATAATATCAGTGGGTTCTAATAAAATTCTCCTTAAATGATAAATGATATAACTTCAACAGTGCGACTCACAAGATGTGAGGAACTTAGCTAGATGTTACTGCACCCGGCCGGCTCGAGCATGCGGCCCCACGAATCTTGGTACAAAATATGATACTAGCCGAGTGATGGTAAAATTGGGACGTAACAGTCGAATGCGTCTACATAATAAATTATAAAGGACACATTCGAATGTTACTTGTATAAGTTGTTATAAAAGAATCACTGGCTGTTACAACTTTTTACAATTTTCATGGTAGTGTATGATATTCGTGGGGTGTCTTCCTGCGAGCGCGGCGATGACTGGTTGTTTAGCAGACGACCGCCTCCGAGATGGGGTTCTCGGTGATGCGGATGACAGGCGAGTGACGGCACGGGCGACGGCGCCCGGCATCTGACAGCCGCCGGAACGCCGTGATTTTGGTCGGCGACAACGGCGCCACTGAAACATACAAGCATTCAGATATGTAACTTGTAGAATATACCTGTGGCTATATCCTATATGTTTTTATTAACTATCAGGCAGTAATTGTTTAGACCAAGAACAGCGTAACTCACACAGAGAAGGAACGAGAAATGATCATCATACGCTTGTTTACTAGATAGTTTCTTGGCAGGGGTTACCATTGTCAATTTTATACAGCGTACAAATATTAATTAACTTTTTAATTCATTTACCTTTGTCTGTGTTACAAATATTACATTTAAATATTTAATTGCAGGTACTCGAATCGAAAAAGAAGCGCTGTGAACTGAAATTATTAAAAAATGGGTGCCTCTATTCTATACAATAATACTTATTAACTATTACAGTGTGGTTCTAAAAACATCAATTAAGTACAAGATAGAAAGACTATCACACAAAGAATACTACAGAATTTAATACAATAATGCTCATTAGACAGCAATTTGTGCTTTGTGTAAAAATCCTTATAAAGATTTACAAAAGGAGCGGAAGCTATCAAAATTAATCGATAGTATTCGTAGTTACGGCCTTGGAATCCGTACTAATATTATGCAAAAGTAACTCTGTCTGTGTGTCACGCTTTCACGTCTAAACTACTGAACCGGTTTTAATGAAATTTGGTACGGGGTAAGTTTGAACACCAAGAAAGGACATGGGCTACTTATTATTCCGTGACATCGTCTGCGACCGCGATAACCGACATTTACGCAGACAAAGTCGCGGGCAAAAGATAGTTGTATAATATTATACGGGCGAGCTCGTAAATTCTTATAAATTAGTTTTATGATAAATAAATATCTGGTAAAAGTTGACAAATCATATGACAGCTTAAGAGTTCATAGTTTTTTTTTTTTATAAAAAGTCTTTTGTAAAAAAACATAAAATTTTTATATCAGTTATACATCTGCACAGACAAGACAGAGCCATTTCAATTTAGATAGCTTCCGCTTACCATAAATAAATGTTTCAAAAGAATAAACACTTACTTTTTCTAAGGAAGCTGGGTACTATGTGCAACTGGCAAAATGTTCTTTAGCTCGAAGGAGATGATGCAGTAATAGCATGCCAGAACGATTTGTTCAGTGGTAACACAGCTACGAGTGTGGAGAAACAAAAATAATTTAAAAAATAAATAGTTAAACACAGGCAT
Source organism: Hoplodrina ambigua (assembly GCA_949774945.1). Taxonomy (NCBI): domain Eukaryota; kingdom Metazoa; phylum Arthropoda; class Insecta; order Lepidoptera; family Noctuidae; genus Hoplodrina; species Hoplodrina ambigua. The sequence continues at coordinate 8,155,450 of OX458963.1, forward strand.
TGTTTATATCATCGCTGTATATTGCGCCTTTTTGACTTACAAACAAAATAATAAGTAATTATGATTGGTAATTAATTACCGATACTTAAAAATTGATGGGTATTTGAAACTACCAATCAATTGACATACTTTTTATAAGCTTTCAAAACGCGATTCCTCCTAAAAATTTGTATGGTAAAAGACAACTGTGACGTCACTTACTAGCTTAGTCAATTGGTTCACTATTTATTGAGTTCAGAGCAACAAAAAATCTAATTTTACTGTTCATTAAATATTTTTCGGGGTATCAGAGTTAAAATGGAATTATTGGATAATGGTATCACACCGATTTCTAAAGAAAAGATTTTTTATTTACTAAGCGAATGACCCCAATCACCCCTATAGAGTATTAAGTATAAAAAATAACAGTCCATTAGCTGTAATTTAATTTAGTTATACTACACAAATAAAGCTACTCAACTTTTATTATTCTTTTTTCATTTAACTATCAACCGCTCGGAACGAGCGCGTGTGCACGCCTTTCCGATCATTGTTCTTGGGATTTTTTGGGAAAGTTTTTGTAATCATAAGTACAATCATATGTTTAAGCATCAGTCACTAATTACCAATAACCTTTTCGGGTCAATAAACTTTAGTTATCAAGGCATTTTTTGTATTTAAATGCAAGTGTTTTCATATACCATAATAATATAATTTGTAAGATGAATATCGCAAGATACAGCGAACTTAATAAACAAGTCTAAGTAAGTAAATCTAAAAAATAAATTACAATTCTAAGTGGTGTAATTAATACAATTATAATGAGATGTATTGTCATTCAATAAAATTGTAAATTCTTTAACATTTTTTAAAGTCTCAATGTAACAAATTATGACTTTTTTTCGCTATATCTAGGTAGGGTATGTTTTAATTTTGTACTAGATGAAGGAACCTTTAGCAACATCTCATATTTCTCTAAAACAATAAATGGTTACGATTTATGTAAGTACGATAATATACATCCAAGAACCCAGACGATTTAAGTTACATCGTTTAATACTGATATGAAAAGAGCTTGTCAAGAATTGCTTGAAAATATCTAAGTGTGAAAATACAAGCAAAATAATGATTTTTTGCATCCTCATATATAATATTCTCCATGATGCGTCGGTGAAACATGGCCAAACAAGCACGCTTAAATCACTGAAATGAACTATGTACTTGCTAAAATGGTTCGAATCTTAAATGATTTGTTAAATGTCTCGTAATGACTCATTATTCTCCAATCGTAGCGGTCAATATGTACACCAAGGATCTAAATGTATCAAGTTTTAAAAAGAATGATAATATTGTCTCACGAACTACGTAAATTACGAAATTAATCAAAGGACTAACTACAGAATTTATTTACCACAAGTACCACAGGACTGTAAGCTCATCTAGCTCTACAGGAGGAAAGCTCCCTTTAGTACATACCAATTGTTAGGGACTGCATAACGCTATCGCATATCCAGGCTCAAACATAAACAGGACATAAAAATAATCTTTCAGGCTTCAGACGTACAAAATATAATTTAGCTTACCATTATCATTAGTAAAGCGTATAATCATATTCATATCATATTTTTACATTATTACACAATTAGAAATGGCAGCAGTTCGTCGAACAGAAAGTAGAGTGGCCTAGACTAGACCTTGCGAAAGAAACGTATTTCAATAAAATAAACGTATATCTAGGAGTAAATATGGAAAGAACTATCAATATTTAATATTATTTGGTCAATATTTTAACGTTTAGAATGAATAACATTAATCATATCAAACATATTTACATAAGCTGCAGAATAGATGCAATATGATGTTGAAATTGTGTTATATATAACTAGGCAGTTCCGTTCCTAAATGTACATTGGTGCCGATTCTCTTGGTCACAAACTAAACTACAATTAGACTATTGCCATTTTTTTCTGTCCAATAAAACAAGAAAGAGACGTATAAATAAGAACTATCAAATTTAGTCAATCTGACACATCCATACAATTACAGTTGACATCTTAAAACGTATGGATTAAAAATACGGAAAAGTTCAAGGCAAAACTAATTTGACATCACTAATTTATTTCTTTAATGTCACGGAATGTCACCGTCCTTTCCTTTCGCTGTATGTTAGTAAGAGATGTCAATTCTCTTAATTTAGTCTAGTTTGTGAACAAGGGAATCGGCACCAATTGTATATTTTGTAAAATAATATATATCACTTTTTATTCAGTTTTTTTTTTATAAATATAATCTTATTTGTGTCATACTCTAAGTAAATCGTGTTTTTCTGCAATATTGCATCTATTGAGCGTGGCGTGTTGAGTGCAATTGTTAAACATTCGAACTGCAATGCAAAGCTAAGCTTGCATCGGTACGCCTACAGAGTTGGTAGTTCGGGTGATGTGCTACACTTACCGTAGCCTTCGCCTTGCAAGAACAGGCGGAAGGCCTCGGATATCTTAGCTGGTTGCTCCTCCAGCACCATTCCGCAATCTGAGATCTGAAATGATCATTTTGGAAATTTTATTATAGGTACATACAGGACACCATATATTATATTATGTAATAATAATAAATAAATAAATATCTTGGGACAACTCACACACGGCTATCAAGCCCAAGCTAAGCAGAGCTTGTGTTATGGTAACCAGACAACTGATATACATACTTATATAATTTATAAATACATACATATTATAGATAAATCACACCCAGACACAGAACTAACAATCATGCTCATCACACAAAGTTTGTCATGGGTGGGAATCGAACCCACGATTTCCGGCTTAGCAGTCAGAGCCGCTAACCACTAGACCAACAGGCCCGCCATGACCTTGTTATTCCGAAAATGGGATGATATACCTACATGTGATACTGTTTTAATTGTATAATATTCATATGCGTTACATATTCTACTACGGCTTCTGAACAAGTATACAAAAATTCATGGGAGTATGTTGAACTTTGTGCAACAGAACGCCCTCAATTTTGCCGCCCTTAATTTTTGCAGTTTTGGACATTTGCCCGGCTGGCCCCCCCTTACATCGGGCCCTGGGTACATACAGAGTGTAAAAAGACATGTATATCTACTCATACTACCCATAAAACTAAGTAATATCGATAAATAATTATTGCTGGGAAACGACTTTTGCTATTGGTGTGAAAAATCACTGGCAGAGCACAATGTAACGCACGCACAGCATTGTGCTTACTGGTGTGTGCAGTACAGCGTTCGTGGGAATATTTAAATATTTGTTATAATATTTAAAGTTTTCGCAAAAAACGTGAGAATAAGTTTGATAACATAACATGACATCACGCCTGTAATCCCTGAAGGGTTAGGCAGAGGTGTATGCATTAGTACACCCATATTCCGCCAGTTATGTTTAAGTGCCATGTAATAGGGGGCGAGCCGATTGCCATCAACTGGGCAAAGATCCAGCCTCGAAGGCTGCTACTGAAAATTTCCTGATGGAAAAACCTAAGAACACTTTGCCCGACCTGAGAATTGGAACCAAGACCTCATGCTCAGCAGTCGCGCTTTGCGACCACTAGACCAACGAGGCAGTCAGTCATTTGTACTTCAGCATGTCCGTAATCATAAACTTCTGATTACGTAGATATACGGATAAACATATTTAAACAAAAAGAAAATGGTCACAATGATGGGAAACACATGTCATTGTACCTTTCGGCTTTGTCAAGTGCCTTTGTACGTCCGTATGCTTCACATGTAGATAGGAAGACCTTTCCTACGGTTAATATGTTGAGTGGTCTGAACAGACTGGAATATGGCCACTGAACAATCGGATAAATATAGATTTAATTATAATTTAAGATATACATATACTTTAACTATTCATTAAGCAAGTAAATATTTTATTACGTCAGTAATACAAACTAAACGATCAAAAATCGCAATTGTACTGGTATGAAACTATGCCACATTTAAGCTCAGCTTAATGTTCCTCAACAATAAGCGTCAGAATGTGGGTCATGGTCAATGTCACAACTGCCGCACAATAGCATTTAGCATTATTTCCATGAACTTCGCCACAATTGTGAACGCTGCGCTGACAAGTAGATTAACTTGTTTCCAAGTGTAGCTCTCGGCAAAATCTCGGGCTTTAAAACTTTTACGCTGGTGCATATTTAGGAATATGATGCATTTCGTTTTGGTTGAATAACTGTAGTTCAAATTATTATCTTAAAATATTGTTTTTCTTTGAGTTTGGATATCAAATAAAGAGCTTTGATGATACCTAGTATAATATTTGAGACTTCTCTATCAAATCAGTGTTTTCTTAAAATAACATTCGTGAAGTTTCATTTCAGAAAGGTGAATAAATGGCTATTATCACATTCTCATTAAATGCAGTTCCGAGATCGGTCTCCCTAGTCTTCAGAATAATGATGGCAAGGTTTCTGAATGCAACAAACAGATGGCGGTAGGAACGCCATCGGTGCAAACTGCACCGATCTGTCTTTGCGTATCGTCATAAAAGTTTACAAAAGTTTTTCACTTTCGCGTTTAGAGACATTACATGGATTCGGTACATAATTCCGCCTAGAATTACATAGTTATGTACTGGATCCAAGGTAACAAGTCGTGCACGGTTATTCCTTCCACTCTGCATAATGCCTATTCTCAAATCTACATAATTGTTGTTTTGGATCGTTGTTAGTGTTCATTCGAGATTACAATTTTCTTTACCTGAGCGTAGAAGCTAGTCGTCTAATTTAATGAGCTTAGTATCCCGTCGTGACTATTCTTAGATAAATGCCAATCTTTATCTTATCCAGTTTAATATTCAAAAGAAAATAATAATGATGTCCCGGTGTCCCAAGTAGAAACCACATTGACAAATATATTTTCGGCAAAACGACGACAAAGGAGTCCGAACAAGGAGAGATGACGAGGAAATACATTTATTTTTCTGCGACATAATGACTTCCTGTGTTGTGACAGCAAAGTTTTAGAGCTGATAGGAAAGTCTTACCTTCATCCAAGTGGAGTTATTTGGGTTGAGGCGTCCATTGAAGGTGACCGTATCTTCCACATGCGGGGACAGCGCGCTGGTGATGTTCAGCACGGGCACCTTAATGGTATCGTTGTCCCGTGTGATGCCCAGGTCGCTGCGGCGCACGTACGAGTCCATAAACAGCGACAGATTGGTCGCGTTCACGTTGCGAGTGAAGTACATGCGGTACATCTGAGCCAGGTCGTGGTTCCGCTGCTCCGGGAACTGCAGCAAATGACCATTATTCATTCAAACTTCGAACGTAGGTTCGAATTTTTAATGCGGTTATGAACGGGAAGAGAACAAAGCTTTTGAAACTACGAGATCGGCGTTCTGAATAATGTACGGATCTCTTTTATTACTACTGGGACTCTAATCGGTTTTCAGGTCTATTCACATACCATGGGAAATTCATAAAACCATTAAATGACAAGGCTATCGATAAATCAATAGACAGAAACGTTGTTTAAAGAAACTATATCGGACCCAACGAGGCCACACATAGCTATATAATCATATAATTTGCCAAGAAATAAAAGGACGCAAAAGTGTAGGTACTTTGTCTAAAAATTTTTCGTTTCGTAGTGTACAAAGGAATTTCTGCTTTGATTCTGAATAGATGGAGTTTAGTTTTCTTTATAAGGTTGTAAGTTACGTGATAATTGATCCGTTTTGCATTCATTAGGGGTAAGGGCACGGAGCATCGTAAAGGAATCGGTCACGGTCACAGTCATTTCTGTATGAAATATTAAATGTCAGCATCGCATTTACACGAAGCACATAAAGTTCGCCACGCGATCGCAAGCGCATAGCGAGCAACTTATACACTAGATTGATTTGTTATATAAACGTCTAACTTTTATGGGAATGTTTGATGAACGCATGGTCGGTTTTCTTATAGAAACATTTCGAGCGGTGAATATGGAAATTGTGCTATTTACCGATGTTTAGTTTCTTACGAAAGATTTTGAAAATTGAGTCAATTTAGGTACATCAGTTGGTTATACTATGAATGTTTCCCAAGGATGTTCCTGTAAATTTTAAAACGCAGTTAGTCTAGCTGTTATCGACGCGTAGCCAATTGGTTGTTTAATATTTTTTTTGCTGACATACTAAGATAAGCATTTAAAAGTAATCAATCTAATATTAGAATGATTCGCATTAGAAACAAACGCTTATTATTGGGGAAAAAGTCTTTTCGTATTATAATATGTATAAACTTGTAATAAATTGCGAAGAAACTATTTCCCCAACCTATTGTATATCCAAAGGTGGTGAAGAGATAACTTGAGATGATAGATAGTCTTCCTAGGATGTTGAGGAGGTTAAAGGATGTTTAGGTGGCTGTACACACGACGAATACGTAACCTCCTTTTTATTTTAAATTCCGTTAATGATGAACATGAAATGGAACCTGAAAAAGAATATCTATTGCGCCATCTTCCTAAAAACATTCACACAACAAAGATGTACATGAAGTAACCCGGCCGCTAACATAGCTTATTGAGTTTAGAAAGAAAATATTCAGTTGTAGAGTATTGTCTTGTAACTGAGTGACAGACCCTTTCTAAAGCTCAATGTGCCATATAAACGCCCGGGTACTGTGTCTAAGTGCATACCCGTCCAAAATGATGCCACATGAGGTAGTCCAACACGCCCTGGGTCATGCCGCGGTTCCTCAGCGAGCGCGTGTTCATCTTCTGGGAAGCCCACTCAATCCAACCCGACTGGGTTGAAGTGCAGTTGATAAGGGCCAAGGCATCCACCTGGAATTTATTGGTGCATCTGAACTATACGTCACTTACTCCCAAGTCATCAAGTACTTATAAAGTAAGTCTAAATAGCTAGCAAGTAGCAGTGACCAAAGTAAAGAAGTAATACTATTTTAATGTCGTTTTCTGAAAATCCCTGCTTTAATTTGCCTAATTCATAGAAAAACTGTATTCCATGTTCGGAACAGAAGGTTTTTAAACCTAATTTGAAAAGTTGCCAGAAATCTACATTATACCCATGATGGCTATAATTTATTGTTCAGTCGCACGTAATGGTTTACTATCACGCATATATTCGTTGAGGGATAATTTCTTTACACTTCACATTTAGTGGTACATACGAGTAAGCCATACGTACCGCCTGTGCGTTCCCGCGTCGTGCCCAATTCGTCCATATTCATCGTCAATTAATTATTATGAGCAGACTGTACAAATTTATGCGCAAATGTGTACAAAGTGCGTCTGGATTTGCATAATCCATGTTGATTTAGCCTTTAGGCTATACAGGTGATCGTGCAAACAATGGTCTGTGTGTCGTCACATAAGTTTAACTAATACCTAACCTAACTATGTGTACTTCCTGCTCTCGATTTATCAAAATACTAGCTTCTGCTCACGACATCGTCCGCGTGGATGTTTTCACAAGCTTTTTTTACTGTCACACTCCTGTGGGCCGTGGCGTGATGCTATTTACATATATGTAATAAAAACGCTTTAGCTTTATTATAATATTAATATAGAATATTTCGAAGGCCAAACGAAATTTAATGCTGGCTAGTAAAACATAGATTGCAGTGTCATTTCCAAGTTCAACAATAATTATAGCTCATAATAATATTGATTGAAGTAATCGATACTAGACTGTTTGTCACTGTGGTTGTCACCTCGATACCCACTTCGTGGAACCTTGGATTTAGTGGCCACCATTTAGTGGTGAATTGTTTACATGATTGCCTAAGTGGTTCGTTAACTGCAAGAGATAGTGCAGATAGCTGATGAATTGAAGCAATAATTGAGATCTGCATTTCAGAACGTCACTAAGTAGGAGGATTACCTCTCCTACTTAACATTTAAATGTGAACGATTGGAAGTTTGTTTGACGCTCAATGATGCTTCAACGGCAAATTTGAGACGGATTTGAGTAAATTTCGGCACACAGACTAACAACTATGATTAGAGAAGTTTTATTATTGGTATTATTGCAATTTACATTCTAAGCTAAGGATACTGTGATTTATATTCAAACTACCACCTAGAGTTTCGTCGGCGACACCAAACGTGAAAAAGATTTCAAGTTGCCTTCGTGTTCTATGGTAGTCTACACACAAATACTTCATGAGGATCAATATAGTTTGAGCTTACTATTGTAGACATGGTCTGAGCATATAACTAATTAATCGTGATTAATCACATTTCGGAGATGTCTGCTACTGTTATACTTGCTTATGTGTCGTGAGACATGCTACATCGAATCTAGTACAATTACTGCGGTACTGTCAGAATCAATAAGCGCTTAATGAGGACTCAAACAGTCTGCATGTGATAATAAATAAGAAAAATAATGTGCTCTATTGATAACATCAGATCTGTTATCTTTATTTCATCGTGTGTGAAACGACACCTGTTTATTCGATGACGTTAGTACTGGATATTAGGACAACTAAAATAGGTTCGTTTCAAACAAAAAGTTGAATCAATACTAACAGAAACTAACATTTTAATAAGTCAATTATAATTAAAATATGGAAACCGATCCTTACGGAATTAATTGGAATAATGTTTAACAGTTAATTAGAGACGCTGAAAAGATGAAAGCTTGCTGTAAAAGTTTGATTTAGGTATGATAAAGCTGTTATCAGCTTGAGACATCTGGCAATCACGACAGTTTTCTGATTTCAGCCATTATTTCAGGAAATTTTCAGATAGAAATGAGTGGGACAGACGGCATTCCACCTTGTATCGGCAAAGCCTATCGGATTTATGATTAACGCGAATAAATAATTCATTATGAGATTATACCAATTTATTTATAAGCATGGTTTGCAAAACATCCGTATTTGTAGTACTGCATTACTACTTACCCTTAAAACTTGATTCAACCATCAAATGAGAGTAAGATCTGTTTTAATACTGCAATAACGGCATCAGATAACTAAGCTGCATTCAATACTTATATAGAAAAGCACTATAAGTGGAAGGACTTGGTTGGATTTCTGCACTGGAGTGGTTTAAAGCAACCATATCCGAGTGTACACTGTGGAACGGTAGAACGGAAATGCACTTCAGAAGAGACGGATAAACAATAGCGGATTTGTGCCGCCAATTCTTTTGCACCGGACATGTTCCGTCCGCGACCTATTTCTGCATGTGAGTGTGATTGTGTGATTAGCGATCACTCACCGCCTGTATCCGTCTCAACGAGTATCACCTTGGAGCGAGTATAATCCACAGCACTATAAGTAAGGTCACAATTGTAACTGTTTGGATTAGTTACTCACCTATTTTCATCTTCCACATTATAGCGAATAAAAGTATGGTAAAAAGGTAGGCATGGTACCTACTGAAGATGAAAGGCTGGTAGATAATTTTTATTTTACGAGTAAATGTGTAATATTTTTATTTTATAAAAAAAAATACAGTATCCTGGACAGGCTATGTTGTACGCGAAATGACTAGTGTTTAAAAAAATTACTTTTAGCGTTTGGGTATTTTTGAGCAGTCACGCTTTCGGTAAACATTGTTAACAAAAAATTAAAAGTAAGTAAAGCTAGATCAGCGTGAAAATATTTTGTTTACGCCTATAACAAGGGAGTTGAAGCCTCATTTAAAGTAGGGTGTAAGGCTTGCTGCTAGCATACACAGTCATTTGGTCAGTGCAGTGTAACCTCGATACAGTGAGTGGATGCAATGTGTAGATACAGTTGTGCACTCAGCGAGGCAACTGATACGAGTAGGTACGATACACGCATGTTTCCAATATCACTCCAGCGCGCGTCCATCCATGACAGCATTTACTGCATTGAAATGTGCTAGGAAATGAAAGCCTTACATTTGAATAGCGAACCGTGACATTATTATATTACTTTCTATAACTTTTATTCAATAATTAAAAGAGCCATTGCCTTAGCAACACAACAATTTTTCTTTAGCTGCTATTAAAAAGAATTTGAAAAGAGAAATATAAAACGTTGTTTAAGAAAGTATAAAAACGATGTTTAAACGTAGCGAATAAAGTACAGTATAGTAAGAGGCGTGTAAACAAGTACGGTTCAGCCCCTCGCGCCGCTACCACTTTCAGTATCAGCCCCTCAATCCAATTACCGAGCGAGAGCTTCTTAAGATGTTGATTGTAGTTCTTCGCACCGTTTACTATCACCACTATCGGAACATCGTGGAAAAACATCGTACAAACAAGGTCTGCTTAGTTATTCTTGAACTTTATAATGGAACTAAGTTATTGAATAAAAAGCAGCCGATGAGTGCTCTGGTTTGCATCTAGAAATAATAAAGTGCGACTTACGGCGAAGTGAAAGTGGCAAGTTTTCACTAAAGTTATAAGCGTCGCGAAGTGCATTCGGATTTACATCAAAAGATTTTCTAAATGACTAATTCAATCATGTAGTGTTGAGTATGCCGTAGTTAGGACTATAGAAGTGGCGGTGATAACTATCTAAATATAGGACATATAGGTGACGGTTCAGCTAATATTAATAGTCATGTAGCGTAGCGTAGAAGGCCATCGTCGATGACTTATCTTGACATGAAGTGCATGTTACTTAATTAGATCCGATGTTATTGGAAAACCGCCGGGTTCACATTCGATACATTTTTACTGCCTAATTTTAGAGTTTAAAGATTTCTTGTGCCTTGAACTATAAACTGTACTATCAACTTTTCTTCACAACTCGATTATATTCTTCACAAACTCTGCCTATCTGTGAATAAACTATTTCTTCTGTGAGCTGTGTTTTGTGTTTATATTATTTTTACCGTAACACGCTTCAGTCCGAACGGACTACAAATAAATAGTATAAACCAAAGCCGATTAGTTCATCAACCTTATCAATTATTAATCAATCATTAGTTTGATTATTTATTCCGCAAGGATAAACCTTTTTAATAATACATTTATAAAGTTAACTTGGATAATTCAGAATCGTTTTTTTTTTCAAGTCGGTGTGTAATTTATTATCCTAACTAATATTATAAATGCGAAAGTAAGTTTGTTTGTTTGTTTGTTACCATTTTACGCCTAAGCCACTGAACTGATCATCCTGAAATTTTGCATATACGTTGCCAGGTGTACAGGGACAAACATAGGATACCTTTAATCCCGAAAGAAAGTACTGTTCCCGAGGGAAATCACAATAACGTCCTTATGACAGTAGATGGCGCCACGTGTCTATCGAATCATGATGAAATTTTAAGTTTAAGCATGTAATACATTCTGAGTCTAGACTGTCGATAGACCAGTTTCAAGTAAACAACCTAGGAGTACGAAAGTTGTTTGATTAATAATTTTTTATGCCCAAAACCGCTGAAGAGTATCCTGACATTTTCCATAAAGTGGCTTCCAGACGGACGGACTTGCGGTTGCAGCAAACCGCAGGCCGCGGCTCCAACCGCTGCAAAAACACACCACCGCGGTCACAGTGGCGGCCTAAAGTGTCATTAGTGTGGTGTTTGTGCTACAATCGGACGTCAGTCAATATGGCTAACCGTAACGTTGTCTTATTACTCTCGTGACTCATTACATTAGCCCTCTCTGAAGATGAGCAAAAAGGTAGGAAAAGAAACTGTTTAATAAAACATTTGAGGTGTGAGGTACCTATATTATCATTAGCATCGCATATTACTCTCAGGAATAGAGAAGTGTGGATTAAATTTAAATTATTATTTCAATTCAAGTATTTCTATTAAAATTTTCATATTTGGCGGCATTTTACAAAGCAGTGATAGCGGCCTGTTGTTAAAATTTTTAAAAAAACGCGGCCTCCACAACATTCCGCGTTTGTCTGGGACCCACTTTATATATGTTGTCAGGGATACAGAAAAACTGCGAAACTGACACTGTCATCACTGACACTGACAGGTGTAAACGCATTCATAGAGGATGCATGGAAGAATAAAGGTGAACTTATAACACGCTCCGTCAGTGAAGCATACGCTTCACTGACGGAATCATCAAAATCAATTCACAATTAGCGGAGTAATCGCAGAGTATTCTGCGATTACTCCGCTAATTGTGAATTGATTTTGATGATTCTTTTTTTGTTTATTTTTTCGAATTGGTCCCATATAAATACTGTCATGATCTGATGAATAACTTCGGAGATATGGAACGGAACTCCTCATAGGATCACAGCAGAACTGTCGTAACAGTAAAATTGCTTTGTTTGATGCGTGTAGTCGATGACTGACTGAAGGAAGAGGTTAGTTGTTAAACTAACCGTGACCTATGTCGATGTATGTATGTCCCTTAGTACTGTTTGTTTTTTCGTTAGAGGTATGTTCGGTGTGTTTTAATTAGGGTAGGTAGATTACTTTTTTGTATTTTAAAATATCTCGCAGTTCCAACTCAAGCAAAAGCTCATTGCGAGCCCGAGCAAAAATTACTGCTCAATCTCAGGAATGTTCCGTTCATGCCGCATTAAAAAGGCAAGCACAACCGGAGTGACAAGCAGCTTGGAGAGCTGATGAGACATTTTTTTAAAGCCAGGAAAGACTGGAGACCCAAGTCCGCCAAGCTTCTCTGAGAGTGACTGAGACTTCCTTCCAAACGCAATTGCTTTTGGAGGAACAAGCCGAAAGCCAGAGAGCTGTAAGAGCAACAAAAACGCCTGTTCAAACATAACTTCGTCTCAGAGAACAAGCTCAGCCATTACAGCGACAGAAACTCCAGAACAGACGCAGGCGAGAAGGACCTCTCTTGCAGAAATACAAACTGAACGCCGACGGACTTTGATTAGTTACAGTTGGTCCGTATTTAATAATTCTGGATCTGGCTGAACAACAAGCCGAGTACAGCCCGAATTGATTGTCAAATTCTAAACAAACGCGGGCGAAGCCGCGGGTTAAAGCTAGTTATACAAATAATGCCATATCAATCGATTAAACCCGTACGAAGCATGGATGGGTCACTATTAATTAGGTCAGTAAACGAATAAACAACATTGAGTTAAATATTTGCAATTTCTCGTCAGTGTTGTTAGGCTCTTACCTTCTGTGGATGCACAAGAGAAAATCTAGCAAGGATATTGGCGCCGGCGCCGACTCCGAACCCGATGAACGACTTGATCCCGAAGTGGCCGAGCACGTAGTTCAGCTGGTTGGCCAACTCGTCCATGGTGGGGTACATGTAGCTGCAACAATTAGAATAAAATTAACATTCCTAGAACATTCAACCATATTTATCATCTGCCTGGCTGGCCTTTTCCCAACGGACGGCTTCCAGTCTAACCGGATGCAACTGAATCCTATAACTATTTGACTTCCCCTTGGTAATAAGACCGGTTAACAGAGTTTTGGGCTAATGACTACCCGTAATGACTGTCAAAGGTCTACGAATGACAGTCGGACTCAACGCTTTATGTGCCTTCAGAGTCACGGGGGGTCACACTACCAACGTCTAAACTCCAGGCTGCTACTGAGATATGCTTAACGGAGGAACTCAATAACTCTTTGCCCAATCTAGAAAACGATCCAAGAACCCCAAGCTTAGCAGTCACGCTTGCGATCACAAGACCAACTGGGAATTTACTATTTATTAGATAAAAAATGAAAAATGATTGTCTATTGCAAACTTTTAAAACAAAGATGAAACGTTTGATGCCGACAGCAGCGAACAGTATTACATAACACTGCGGCGAGGAATGAATGAATTATATAGCAACTGCAAGTAGGCCCAGGGAGCCCGGCTGCCCGCCGACACAAACGTATTGATTGAACTTTTAAATTAATGTTCCACTAGTAGCTACACAAACTACAAAACGCAGCACTGATCGGTATCATTATAAATGTATCTCCATTATGTTTCCAAAATGTTACCGAGCCAACCTCAACTCTATCTAAGTTATGCCCAAGTTTAAGATGTACACTATGAGACAACCGCGTTGCTCAAACCACTCCTAAGTAAGTTAAGCGGTCTCCACTCTGTAGTGCTTGCAAAACGTAATCTAGGACTTGCAGACCTCGGCTTCCAGAAATAATACCCACTAAACTATACAGCATAACATTTTCAAAAGTGGAACCGCCTGTTTGACAGAGATTGATGAAAGTATATTGTGGCGAATGTAAAATGCCCGCCATATGCGCCGGCCGTGCGGTGAATTGCTACGTTCACTACTACGAGTATTATTCCTGCCAAATTTAAACTGCCAATCTTAATGTGTCGTATTTTGCATCAGCTGTTGACTTAAAAGCGGCTATATTTAGTATTTTTGATGACTAACCCCGATAATTATAGGCGAGTAATCGAAACGAGCTCGCCGGAAGTAAACATTATTTATTTTGTGAATTTTATATTGAGATGCGTATATAAACCAATAAATAAATAAAGAAGACACGTGTGAAAAACGATAATGATAAAGTTATTCGACTGATCTTTACGAACTTATACCCACTGGAAGGCCTGAGCATCAAATAGAATACATTCATGTTAGAAAGAACATAGAGAGTGTCACGCACAAGTGCTCCAAGAAATGGCAGTTCAAGTCCTTTGTCGTTTGAAACAATATTTGCAATATTGAGACTGAATAAATTGAATGTATGACAACCTTAATGTGAAAACAAAGTATAAGTTTAGTTCGACCTTTTGGTATTTAAAAGGCGAGGATTGCTGAGGTGCATTAAATTATTATGGGTACGTAATACTGATATAAGAATTTATAATACAAAGTATGGCTTCACTCCATGAATGATTTTAACCCAGTGTACCGGTTAAATCGCAGCACATGCAACACTTGAATTAAGCGCTAATAGCTATTAACATTGGAAATTCATGACGTCAGCCGAGGAACATAAATATCGTAACAGAAACATAAAGGACTGGATTAAAGCTTTAATACGGTGTTGTAAATCAGAAATTTGGCGGAATGTAGGACAGTTAGAGCGAATAAAATGGGGGAGCGAGCCCGCGCCTTAAAATGCCTAAATGTCGTGGCGATACAATTTTCCAGTGAGTGATTTCTCAAAGTCCCGGAGGATAACAACCGGCATGACCAGACGTCGTCAGCCGGTAGCCATCGCGCCGCCGTCATGTAGTAGGTACAGTCTATATCGAGCGGCAGTCTGTTACATAACACTGCGGTACGAGACCCACTGCCGATTCTATTCCGCCTCACAAATAACCGAACCTTATTCGAATATGTCATGTGCCTGCCTGCTCATGTGGAATATTACCTACGTATTTTGCCAATTTTTAATCTCATTCAGAATGGTTTAGCTTCATTCTCCAAACAGTTCACTGAAATGTGAGAACTTAAGGCGACCGAAAATGAATGGCCAGCACTTCAAGATGAACTTTTAAATAAATAAATAAGTTAAGCGTAGTTTTCTTAGCGGCAAACAATACGACTGTAATGACTATTGTAACAGTATTCCTTTTTGTTTAAGAAAATTTTATTGTTCTGAAAAGCGCAAAGCAATTAAGATTGACTAGAAACAATAGGACGGAAACTAATTAGTGCTGTGGCTAAAACAAATTGAGTAGGTAGGTAAGTATCATGATTTTGCCGAGACCCACGTTGAGCGCCTAAGAGCTACTTGGCCCTCAACTAAATGTTTATTAACAGCCTTGTTGGACTAGTGGTCGCAAAGCGCGGCTGCTGAGCATGAGGTCTCGGGTTCGATTCCCAGGTCGGGCAGTGTTATTAGAGTTTTCCATTAGGAATTTCTTAGTAGTAGCCTCGTAGTCTGGATTTGAGCCCGGTTGACGGCAGTAGGCTCACCCTCTTACATGGTACTTAAACATAACTGGCAAAATATAGGTATCTTAATGGCAGGATAAGTACGTGTAAATGTAAATGTTTAATTAATGCGCAGCTTATTCATCTAAAACATTTGTTTGAGAGCAGATGTACTAGTTCGTATGTACATTTGTTACGCGCGACGTCGGCGCCTATGTGTCGCGACGCCCCATTAATGCAGTTTATTCACCTACCCTCCACGGAAGACTGTTCATTGTCATTTCATTACTCATTCCTGTCCCTCATACTGTTGCTGTCACTCTTAATCTAGTTTAGTGATTTACCTCAGCTTATCATGCAAGCTGCGTTAGGCAATGATTACTTACGCATGTTTTAAATAAGGAGGTGGAAGACCAGCAATACTAACTTTTAGAAACGATCGCAATCTAATCTCAGTCTTAGTCTGTCAAAAATGCCATTAATTTAGGTATCCACTTTTTTACATTTATTGTCGTTGAAATCAGATTGCGACTACATTTTAACGTTTTCACTGAGTAGAATTGGCATTCTGTTATATTTCCTTTCTGGTTTTTGTTAAAATTTCTTTAACTTCATCAAAGTGTTGAAACTATGTATCTACTGACTCGTCCTCGTTTCGCATCGGTGAGTTCTACTGATATGTGGACATCGACAAAACACGGAGATTATTCATAATCCTTCTGGAATAAATCCTCTGACTAAACGATGGTGAAAACCGCATCAAAATACATTGTGTACTTTGTAAGAACTTTGCGGGTACATAGACAGACATGAAAGGCAACTTAATTTTTGACTATTTATAGATGATTCCTAAAAAGATATAAAAAGAATTGGTACCTATTACCCATGTCCATAGGCTCTACTACACATCAGTCTGAATATTAAGTTGGTAATAAATTATTTCATTCCAATATAAACAACACGTTACTGGCGGCGTCTGCGGGTCTAGCGCTTCGTCTGGGATACATACGCTACAGACTGAGAAAGCCCGCGTCTTTTTATTCATCAAGAAACAAGAAATCTTAGTGTTTTCTTTAAAATATGATAAATTTATTTAATAAGGGACAGTGTATTAAAAGGAACTGTTTCCATGTATACATATGTATAAACAAAGAGAAAATCTTTGCAAGTTTAGATCTACTGCATAATTATTATAATTAATTATTTAAATGAATAAATGTTACAAAGTACGGAAACTCCGTCTCGGTAGAAACCCGCTATCGGAAAACTCTCGGAGAAATTCTTACTGCATTATTTATTATACGGTTTTCTGAATCCCTTTTACGAATAAGCATCTAAGTAAGACTTATTGCCGTTTGAGCGTTTATATATCGAGGGCTGTTGACGGATCCCGGAGAATTCCCGTCGATACTAAGCTCGTACAGTTTTATTATCTGTCAATATAGCAACGATGTGACATTAATTGAGGTTTACGAGTTATCGCCATCCAAAAATAAGATACGGTCACGTAAAATAGCTAACGCTTAATTGAATGGTTTTGTTATTAAATACGAATAGTTGCGGAGAGTTCTAGCACTGGATTTCTGAATAGAATTGTAAAGCCGAATCAACGGCCTCCAGTTTCGTGCCCGCCAGCAGAATAATATAAAATATACAACAGTGTAGTTAGCTTGTAATAACTAAAGAGAAAGTAAAATCTTGTATCATCCAAGACATTCTATTGTAGGGTTAAATAAAGGGCTGAACACGACGGCCCCTAATGCAAGGAGAGGTCGTTGTTTTCTAAAACCTACTAATGTCGTCCCGACCTTTTTAAAGGTTGAACGCTCTTTTCCGTCAAAGATCAACGTAACAGGGTACTCCCTACAGGAAGATGTTTATTCGGTGGTAAATCCACTGCATTTGTTAAAGATTCATTATTTTCAAACCATCGACTAGCAAGTGGCCTCATTCACAACGATAGTTTCTACAATTGATTTTACTAGGTACTAAACCAGAGTTAGACGCCCTAGTGACCTGCTTCATTAATTTATTAAAACGTAGGTGGAAGTACAATGAACGGCAGCCGTACTGCAGCATGCTAGAAATACAATGAGTACACTGTCCTTTGGTTTCTTAGCAACGGCGAAGTACACAAACCGCAATTTGTGTACATTCAACTGTGTATTTGTATATAGGTTTCGCGATTTTGTGACAAAACTTTACAATGCAAACCTCGTCAAAAAATATACCTGTTAGTTTACAATATTACATCTTCAGTTGTTTCAGTATTTCATATGTAGATATGTAAAACACAAGTACACAATGCGTACAGGTGTCAGGAAACGAATCGGGGACATCTTTGTTTTCCGATCAAAGCGCTGCGTCCTTTGTCTATATTTTACATTTATATAACATCCTTTCAATATGAAAAAATGAACAGAAGGTGTCCTGGTGGCTTTGATGTCATGAATTTTAATGCCTATCTGCTACTAGTGATTCATAGGCTTTCGTGTATTTTTTCCCGGAGAGAACTTTTGATTATTTTAAGCGTAACTTACATTCAAGGTTCGTTCTGAAAGTAAAATTAAATTCAACACGGCTCGTAGTTTCATGACATTGAGAACTGCTGCAGTAGTTTGAAAAACTTAAAGGAACAGTTTCTCAACAGTACCAGCTGGTACACAAGCATTCGTGCTGACCTCGAAACTTGCTCGAAGACAGCTCTCAAATACCTACTGGTACAGTTTGTGAAGGTACTCTTCTGTAATTGCGTCACGATCCCAAAGGAAATTAAGATCTATCAGTAAATTAGTTATTGCTTTTAGTTATCAAAGTAATAGAGCTTTTAAAGTAACTGCTTCATTTTGGTGAATCAGGGCAGACCACGCTAGCAACTAGCTAATTTTACTATTTTTAAAGCTGCAGCAATATGAAAAAATAGACTACATCAAGTAGTTGAATCTATAAGTTTAAATTTGCGTCGGAAACCGAGGTTATTTAGGTATAGAATATGGGAATAGTCCATGGCTGAAATAACAATTTTACTGTAAGGAACAGGAGAAAGTGTAGTTGTTTTTTTTTTCAATGCATAAATTAGAATAATTTTAGTTTAGTCCGAACACAAAGAAAAACTAAACTTATTTATGCATAAGAATGATGTTTCAAAAAACTTCAAAGGCTACCAGGGATCGGTAGTAGTAGAAAAGCGAGCTTAATAAAAGCTGGTAAAAGAAAACGCTTTAAAGGTAATTTGTTTTGTGGTGCAATTGAGTGTGGCATACGTAAGTCGGTCACAAAGTGGGCGTTTTACATATGTAGGGCGAGTTAAAAAACTATATTTGCATGTTTAATATTATATACTCCATTAACATGTATATGGGTGACACAATTTCAATAAAAACCTATGTAGTTTCTTTTCATAAACATATTTTTTTAAGGAGAAGATTAAAATCGCGGATTCCGGGAGTTACTTACGTAGGTACTCAGGCAAAATCATTTTGGCCGTGAAGCTCATTCCATTTTAGGTTTAGCATGGGATGTATATATTATGTACTATGCTTGGGACCACATGTCATGATCATGTTTCGCCAATAATAGGTATTGAATCACTCTGGAGTTTAGGAAGTCAGCAGTTAGAAATTTATCTTTTCTAAGATATAATTAAATCTGTGAAAAGGGAGCGAATGGTCGCTTCTTATAAGAGCCTTTCTGTCGATTTTATTATGGTACACCACTCATATTATTGAAAATCGTGGATTTTATAAATGGCCCTTAAAGTGGGTTTGAAAGTAAGCCCCAGTTTTAGCAGAACTTTGTGGTCGGCAATGTTTACATTACTGTACGTTTAAATTTCCTTTCGGGATTGCGACCACTCTAGGTCACTTTTATCAACAAAATGTAGGGCAATAAGAAAATGCTGCGTTATGATTCGTCGTAGTCAAGAACACTAATGAGCAACGCAGCTAGTATCTGTTGAGATTTCATCGAGACCGGATGTCCCGGCGGCTGCGACTTAATGACTACTCCGCCAGGCGCCGCAGATAATAAGTCCATTTTAGCGCTCGTGTAAACTCTAATAGGGTCGCGATTTGTGGGTAATCATTTCCTCAATTTATATGAACGACACGTCATTTTTTCTAAGTGAGATACATTACAAAATGATGTGTATAGTAAAATGCAGCATGACTTTTTCGCTATAACATATGAGAAGTAGAAGCGATACAATGTCTTACGCCTCATTTTTCTCAATGAATTATCTTTAAAACAGCTAGGTAAAAAGGTTAAAAAAAAAAGAAAGTTAAAGGTGAAAAGGTTTTAAAGGTTGTCTCTATTAAGGAGCCATTCTATCTATTCAATTTATAATACACACTTGACACACTTGATATTTTGTGGTCTGTTCCGTACTACGATTTGTCGTCCCTTGTGTTTTAAATACTGTAGAATAGAACCTTGACGGTAAAGGGTCTCGCCGGGTTTCCATATGAAATCTGCACTGGCGTCTTTTTTGACATTGGTGCCTTTAATATGTTGCTAGTAGTTTAAAATAATTTTTGGCCAATTATCAAACCCCTAACTCCATTCGTTTCTGGAAAATGAGGGTTGCAACCCCTTACTTCAAAATTATTTTTCTACGAAACTATGATAGATATTCGCATGAAACCAACGCGACATAAAAGCTCTTAATTAGCTTTACATATCATATTTTTTTTATAATTTTTTAAATAACTATAGGGCTGCAAAAAAAATATTGAAAAAAATAGGGGTGGTTTTTAGTAGCTATTTCTTGAGGTACCCCGACCAAAAAAAAACCGTATAATCAGTACGTATCCAACTATAATATGTAATAATTACATAGATGTGAGATAGGTGGAACATATTCAAAAAAATAAAAATTTTATGTAAGTGGACACATATTGAATTCTAACTAATTCAATAAAAGTCACTTAAACTAAAATTAAAACAGCATTTTCCATGAAATATTAATCTTTTATTTTCCATATAAAAATATTGAAATAATTTAATCTTCGTCACTATTTTCTTCTATAGTTGTAGTGATATTTGTAACATCAAATATATGTGTTAATATTTCAGCGGGCTTGATGATCTTCGATTTGTAACGGCCATGTGACAAATAATAAATTATCGATGCTACATGTGAGCAACAACCTATAGTCCTATTTCCATTAGCACAATCACAGGTGTATCTCTTTATGCCCTTATAGTTGTTCATATTTGGTTCGTATTCAATAAAACATTGATATGTTTTGCTATTGATGTGTCGAGAACGAACTTTCATCCTTATTATATATATATATATATAGGAAATAGGACTATAGGTTGTTGCTCACATGTAGCATCGATAATTTATTATTTGTCACATGGCCGTTACAAATCGAAGATCATCAAGCCCGCTGAAATATTAACACATATATTTGATGTTACAAATATCACTACAACTATAGAAGAAAATAGTGACGAAGATTAAATTATTTCAATATTTTTATATGGAAAATAAAAGATTAATATTTCATGGAAAATGCTGTTTTAATTTTAATTTAAGTGACTTTTATTGAATTAGCTAGAATTCAATATGTGTCCACTTACATAAAATTTTTATTTTTTTGAATATGTTCCACCTATCTCACATCTATGTAATTATTACATATTATAGTTGGATACGTACTGATTATACGGTTTTTTTTTGGTCGGGGTACCTCAAGAAATAGCTACTAAAAACCACCCCTATTTTTTTCAATATTTTTTTTGCAGCCCTATAGTTATTTAAAAAATTATAAAAAAAATATGATATGTAAAGCTAATTAAGAGCTTTTATGTCGCGTTGGTTTCATGCGAATATCTATCATAGTTTCGTAGAAAAATAATTTTGAAGTTAGGGGTTGCAACCCTCATTTTCCAGAAACGAATGGAGTTAGGGGTTTGATAATTGGCCAAAAATTATTTTAAACTACTAGCAACATATTAAAGGCACCAATGTCAAAAAAGACGCCAGTGCAGATTTCATATGGAAACCCGGCGAGACCCTTTAATGGAAAAATCGTTATTGTACCAAATACTAATTGCGAGCGATAATGTTGAATGGTTTAATTATTCAAAGTATGACACACGAAATTGGCGAATAAATAGCGCGACTAAAATAGTTTAACCAAATTGAAATCTTTGCCGTATGAGTCATTTTATATACTAAATGATCCTTACATTGCGTGCAACATAACCGTTACAAACGAATTAAAGAAAAACGTGTCTTGATTAACGAAGGCTTTATTTTACAAACTTTATGGGGAAAGTCGACGTAATACTTATTTAAAATCGGAAAATGGGTGTGGCCTATAATCTAGTAGGGTGGCAAATAAAACCATTTCATGAGTTTTGACTTGGTGAGGTTGCGGCATCAGTCTAGGCAAAAGATGGGAACAATTTGCTTGTGGAAATGCATATTTAGCGAGCTGGTGAAAGGGTTTGGCATGTTTGCTAAGTCTTGTAGGTTTATGTGAGCGCTAACGAGGCGGCAATAAAGCAGGAGGCTCGGGATTTATGAATAGACACAACTGATTGCGCTAATGGAATATGAGTGACAACAAAGAGGACATCGTAATATCGATTGATTCCAAAAAAATATTATGACGTATATTGCCGAAAGCCAACTCGCGAGAGCGCAGTATTAATTCCCGAATTTTATTTTTAACCTTGGTCTGCATAATATGAACCCAACTTAAAGAAAATTGCTCATATGTGGTGCTCGATTGGCAGCATCACTTACAATATTAAAGTGACCTAAATTCGTCAATTAGGCAGGTACTTTAGCCATTTGCGCCGGACAACCAGACAATTGATACGCGACGCATTTCTTCGACAAGTGAACAACTTAAGATTGACTAAACACTGAAAGTAAACAATGTTACAGCACCGTTGGTCATAGGAGAAGCATTTATTTAAATATTGCCCAGGATCCTTCAGGAACTAATGGGTAGACCATTACCTACTCGCTCAAGGATGCTACACGTCTACTTACGTCATGCTGTCGGGAACATAAAGATGTTGTCGAAGAAAAATAGCAGGTGGACGGTGGCTTCATTTTAACGGAAGTGTTTTATCTTTAAGTTGGAAAACAGTGTATCGGCGATTCGGTGTTTGTTTTAGGTACGTCTCTAAAGAGGAGGTTTTGTAACAATCTGATAATTAAACCATGTCCTACAATGTGCAGCTTTGCATTCTTGTCTAATTTCAGTCTTTCCAAAATACTTATACCTATATAATCGAATAATTACGACACCTAGTCAATAATCAATATTTGTTTTGCCTTTTTGTTGTTTATGCTTGACAGATATTTCAGAATATACCTGCGAAACTGCACTTGCACCTATAAAATATTTATTTATCATCCCGCGCATACGATGGTCGACCGTCACTGGAACTCGCTAGGGACCAATGTTTTTGTGTTCGGTTTTTTTGTTGCTTTGACATGAGTGTAAAAGTTTTTGGTACAGTAAAATCCAACTGAAAAAATGAAATCCAAACATTCCGAACCAACAAAAGGCTGCTGCGTTCTGAAACCTATACTGTTTATTCTGGCTGGCTGTTTGTATATGTTAGTTTATATGTTTGTTAAGGCACCCATGATACGAGCGAAATTCCAAGAGTGGGGCAAGGTTTAAAAAGAAAAATCTTTTCAAACACATTATTAGAACATGACGTTTCAGGAGTCCTATTTGGCTCCGAAATTTCCAAGAACCGAAACTGAAGCAGAGCCCTATTGTGGTCTCGGTCTTTGTGGAACTATTGAGCTACAGATTGATCTGAAGATACACGACCGTACATCCATTTGCTAATTGAAGTCCTAGCTAAGCTAAGATAGTAAGGTGATTTGAAAACAAACAGCGCCGCAATAAGCCGATTACACTGCGCTGTCAGGCCAAAGGAGAATCAACAATAGCTGCATCTAGCTAAAAGCAGCGGTGATAACCTAATATAAGTAGTTTTACATAATAAATCAGTACTAAGAACGAATTCACGCTTCTCCAAATACGGTTCAAGTTCAAAGAAAAAAATCATTCTTGATTTACTTTTCTCTAAGAAAATTAAGAAATATTAAATCGGTTCATGCATTTTTAAATCTGATATTTTCAAATATTTTTAAGAAGGTATGTCTTGGTTTCGGAAAAACAGTTCTCAAGTACAGTCTAGGTGTGAATCATCAGCATTGCGCAGGTACATGTCTGGCAGTGAGCGGAAGTGCTAACAAGACGAGTATGTGCTATTATTTTTCGGTCTAGACTAGACGCTTTCATGACGCTCTTTTACAGTATGAACCCTCTCCCGTAAATGAACATAGCACGAGGGCGGGAGAAATATCCCATGTGTAAGTTTTGCATTTACGCATAGAATATTTCCCGCCGTATAGTAGGCCTAAAATCTATCATTATAAAAACTGATTAGAGTAACTTTTGCTTTTGCAACATCGTTTGAGATATAAAATCATAATTCTCTTAGTTTGTCTTGTACTATGGTTTACACCCACTTTAAACAAAAGATAAAATCAGATAAGCTAAAAGAATTTGGCGTGATTCAAGCCGGAGCCCACAATTTTGCATGAAAATGCAAACAAGATTGTATAAAATGAGGACCAGCTTTTAAAATAACTTTATGAACTATTCGGAGCACAGATTTTAAATTCCATATTGCAATAAAATCAGAACAGTCAAATGTTTCTATCTTTACATTACCTGGGTAGGTAGGTACATGAATGTATTAATATAATCTTTCAATCGCTCTAGCTTAATATAACAAACTACGTATTATTATGTGTAGTGCTATTTATGATATAATCACTTGGGATTTGGGATATGTTTACATAGGCATCTCCTCAGGCGTCCTGCCAGTGTATGTGTGTTTACTTTAAACGTTGTAAATTATTCGTAGTATGCTACAGGGTCGCTGCCAAATTGTTTGACTATTGTGACGTTAATTAGAACAATAAACTTTGCTAACATAAAGCCAACACGTTGCGGACCGGCCGCCAAAACTTCAGCTAAGTTGCGGATTGATCATGTCAGGAATGTCCACGGTTGACAAGATTCATAAGTTCATAGCATACATCATGTAGGATACGTATGAGTAGGTAGACACATTGTTCACGAACTAGAAAGTATAGCGTTCCACAGTAAAGTAAGTCATCTCCGAAGCGGCTATTCGAGCCACGTTGAACTAGTTGCCAAAATAATGTTCATAAAAGCTTTGAGTCGCTGTCGCACTTTATGCGAGCACTCGTGATCTAAATTTGATAGGTGTCAATTTCTGAGAGGGGTGTGAATGTATCGCTGGTTTCTCACGTTTTATTCTACGTTACTTTCATTTTACCCATTATGTTGTACTTATATTAAAACAAATAATGTTAGAAGAATAAAAATAGAAAGTATAAAACATGGTGTGCTTTAGACATCTTGGTGGAAATGCTAATTTATACTACCGTGCCGAATACTAATGTAACGCCCCATATCGATTGCAAAGAGTAAACTTAAATTACCGACCCTGGGGCGGGAATCCTGAAGATTTTATACTGATTTCGAACAGTGATTTTCCGAAGCGACATTAAAATTAAGGACATCGCGTTTCGGCATATCCGAGCGATTTAACACTTAATTTCTTAGTTTAGCGAGATCTAACACCTATTGTAGTCCAATATGATAAAAGTAAAGTTTATGAACATTGATTCAGTTGCTTTGGATAGCGACCCTGTTATGTAGCCATGCATTCAGGTGGGTGGGTTGTCGAGTCCGTGCCGCCCAAAAATCAAGTTACAGAGTTACCGGAGGGTCACGAAGATTATAATTCCTACAGCCTATGATATATGAAAATGAAAAATATTGATAGCGGGACAAGAAGGCATTATTCAAATAGTATTACTTGGACGTAGTCGGTGGCGCGTGCCGTTCAAAAAAATCAATACAACCCGCACGCCCTGACTCGCTCGAGCTCGCAAGGACACCGAATAAACGGTTAACTAACTAAATGTTATTACAACTTACGTCACTAAATTCATTATGTCGAGTTTGGATTCACACATCCCTGTTGAATCAAATCGCATCGGCAGCGGCGAATTTTTACAGGATCTAAAATTAACGACTCACCGCTCATCGACATTAGAGTTTATACGTTACGAGTACGTAATGAAGTCCATAACATCACGTATGCGTCCATTGCTGAATGTAATTGTTCCCCGTAGGATCGTACAATAAACTTGGGGGATATTAGTGTAAATATTACGTTTGATAGGTGTGTTGCAGATTTTAGTCTATTATCACGAGTAGCACGATTCAGGCAAAGCTTTTTGTAGTAGGTATCTACATTATATCTAGCAACAGTAGGGGTCTAAAGGGCACGGGGGTTGACGAACTTTCGTCAAGGACGTAGCTTCTTTTCCTTTGTAATACTTTTCGAATATTGAAATCTAACCAAATCAAAATAGAACTAGTTCACGTTTAGAAAATAAATCTTAATCTGAAGTTTACGACCGACGCCCACGTGACTAAAAACCGCAGATACCGATTCGGACACTTTTTGTGTAACTACTTATGACGTAACTTTTCCATTTTGAACCAAAGTACAGCTATGTGACAGGAAAATATGATTTTCATATTAGGAGAGTCATGACAGCCGTTTATCTAGCGTAGCGGACGGAAGGGATATCGGCTAAGGGATGTGGACGGTATCCATTACCAGACGTAATACGGCACTTGCTGTGGGTGAAGCTCCGAGTTTGTAACGTTGAGCTATAGGTACTATGTTGTGGTGTTATGTTGTTTGTCTCGCGGCGGGTGTCGGTAATACTTTGATCAGGAATGGCTTTTCCGACGCGGACGCTTCTAAAGTTCTGACGTATGAAGTCTTCGCGATGATTGATTAAAATAAATTAATATTGCTTAAGCTGTTTCTAAATGATTGGCTCGAAATAAACGTGAGCTCAAAGTGTCCATCGTATGCCTAACCACAAAATGATTACGTTATGGCCGATTTGTCAAGAAAAAGCAAAACATCATTTCACTAATAGTTCCAAAGTTAGAATCGAGCGATAAATAGTGACCGCGTCACTTACCACGTGCGACACTTCGATTTGCAAGTAGGATGGTTACTAATTCTTTATTGTGATAAAAGGCACCTTAACCCAATACTACGAGAATCTGACGGGAAATAGCAGTTTTGTTACTACTAGGTTTATAAAACTACTAGCTACCGCCCGCGACTCCGTTCGCATCAAAATTGATTACTCCATACAATATTTTGGAGTTTCATCCCCTTAAGATTGATTTTAGCGAACGTCTAACTATTACCTCCTTGCCTTTCACCTTTATAAGTACGTCAAGCTGTTTTCGATATTTCGTAATGAGTGAGTGAGTGAGTGAGTGAGTGGAGTGACCTTTCGCTTTTATAATACCTATATTAAAATAGCACATAAAAATCAAATGATATCTTGGCAAAGTGGACGAAAAACAAAAGAGTGTTGGGA
Organism: Hoplodrina ambigua; assembly: GCA_949774945.1. NCBI lineage: Eukaryota > Metazoa > Arthropoda > Insecta > Lepidoptera > Noctuidae > Hoplodrina > Hoplodrina ambigua. Next base: position 8,182,670 of record OX458963.1, read on the forward strand.
GAATAAGTCAAAAGTGCACACTGTGGTTGTCTGTCAGCCCTAAAGGTGTTTCGTCTAACTGTAATACCTACTAGTGTTAGGTTAACAAAAATAAAGACGTGGTCACCTCATAAAATAGGTAGGTACCTACCTTATAAGTAATAACGACGAATTGAATCTGGATGGAAATATGAGCAGTGAGCACCAACAAGATCAAATTTTCCAGAACGATTCAAATTAATGAATTCACTGAAGCCTCTCTATTGTCAAACCAAAACAAAAGTAACCGGATTAGACTTACGTGCTCTTATTAAATTAACGAAAACTTTTCAATGTAAAAATAAAGATTTGTATTAAGGTTGGACAACATCTCATATTATATTATTATAGGGTTGAAATACGGATGAAAACCGGCCAGTGTAAGATCAAGTTAAGTCCGGAAAAGGACTGCCGGCTTATTATTGAAGAACTTTATACGATTTCAGATTTCTGTATGTACTATTACGGGTCGATAGTGATGGTGTTAAATATGTATTATAATTATATCTTTTATTACAGAACCAAAACTAATATGGAAAATAAAAAATCAATGGTTCTCTCTAAACAATATTTACTTTCTGAAGGATGCTTTGAAAAAATATGTTAAATAGCATTAAATGCCTCACTGCAGTAATTTTTCGTTTTTTTCTCATAACTACCCCATATCACACTAATGTGTTATAGTGTTTTATGGGATATCTAAGAGCCTCTTTTAAAAAAACCGATTCATGTACTTTTATAAACGCCGTTTATTCTGCTTTGGACATGAAGAGCAAAGGCAACACAAAGCATTGTTTCAACGTTTCCAAATGCATGGTTTGTTTGTCATTTCCCGCGCGTTACCGCATAGTTTGCTGAACGAAGTTTGCGTGGAAACGCGAGTACACGCGGCGGGTCCGTGACAAAGGGGATCTGTGTAGTGATGGCTTGAGCGAATAAAACCTTGTTTGATTTTGACCAGTTAACAAACTTAGATGCGGGTTGAGTTAAAACTCAAAAGTAAAATGGATCCAAAAGTGGACAGCTAGATAGGTAGATAGAAACAGTCTAGACACATCTAGAATATTTACGAGGCCTACTACATCACCTCTCAGAGATTGTTTTTAAATAGAATTACAATTTATTATTCGCACATAATTTTAAACAAACTGTTCAATCATTAATAAACTCGTATTACGTAAATACGTACGTGTTTATAGGTATATGAAGACACCACATACATCATATAACTTTAAATAAATTAAACCGAAAGTCTCCGAGAAAATTGCTGTTATTTTTGAACTATTAGTTATCCAAAATTTTTGCATTTAAGTGTACATTATACTGAAACAAGCTGTTCTACTTCATGATAAAAATATTAATATACAATTTGTTGCCATTTTAAAATGGCTTTGCATTTTACTACGGCTGTTTTGTGTGTAAAATCTGTAAATTCCCGACCGCATTGCTGTATCATCTGGCAACGCATCGCTGTCATCCCGACAACGTTCATACGTTCCTACGCTCGAGTTTCGTATCAGATCTACTATATCCCGTGATGTGCGTAAGAGTAATCAACAGCTAAACAAGGATTGATGGCAACGTCTCGGCGGGAATCTTTCCTCTGCAATTGACAGTAATAGTTCCATCCACACTGCTATGTATATGAAACAAAACTCTTTAAGCGAAACACGGCTTTACACTTTCTCGCTAATTAAGATGGAAACATTCTATTTTGAGTCAGAGCACGGTACACTAATTTCTTTAGTAACTGAAAAAAACCTAAGAACCCTTAGCGTAGCTGAATATAAACTTACAAATCTAAGAAATAACTTTTATTTTAGTTAAATTTAATTAAAGTTTTGATTCATAAGGAAGATATGCGCTGAAAGCTTCAAAGGCAGCTTAAAAGTGGTATAAAATTCAGAAACATAATAATTTTTTGCCTCTCAATTTCAAATGAATCCTCTCTTCTCTATTTCACTAATGGAGTTCCTTTGATTAGCTGGTAAATTAAATACTTAATTAATACTGTTTTTATGAAAAACTTGTTTATCATATATAGGTGTTTATTAAACATGTAAAAAATAAACATGTTCGAAATAACTCAAAAGACAGGAAAACAAATATGTTACGTTGGTTAAGTATTTCAAAGGTCACGCCGCAGATGAATAGCGTTGGCGGAAAACCGAGTAATTAAAAATAATAACCAAGTTTTACTTTTCCACGTGTAAGCCGAGGGGCATCGGCGCAGAAATAGAGACTTAGTTTCCTTAAAATAATCCATATTATATAAATATTTACCCAGTATTATTATAAAACTGAAGAGTTTGTTCGTTTGTTTCAACGTGCTAAATTCCAGAATTTACATAATCCTGAGTACAATAGACAATACATAGGTATTTTATTATCAGAAGAATTGGTATGAAAATTCACACTTGCGGGCAAAAGGGGTTTTGAGTTTGGACTTCCAGTAATAATAGATTGATTGATCGAGTGATTGTGCTGAACGACAAAGGAAATTGAGGTTAAATCAGCCAGCTGACTTCACAAATAAAATGCATTCCGGAGCAAAGCATCCTGGAAATTCTCCTATTTTCCGAGAAACGAGACAAACGCTAGACAGCTATTCGCTGCAAATGGATTCGCTGCAATTCTTCATTAAGCGTCACCTATTAAGACTGCGTAGCACTTTAAGGAGGCTATAGTAATAGCCGAGTGTCGGGAATGCCCCGGATTCCCCGACCTGTTTTAAGTTATTGCGTTCCAAGGCGCTCATTATGACGACGGGTCGCCGAGCCACTGCACGGTCGCACTGCCAACGAAAATACAAAAAAGAAACCACTCCTAAGACCGCGCCGGGGGCGTAACTTGACCTATTCCGTTTTACCACACTTTTTAAAGTCGCATTTCATTTCCATCTTTTATTATTTCAATTTAGACGAGTCAAAGTGGATTGTTATAGCGATTATGAATTTAGCGTTATAAAATCTACAGGTATTTTTTTTTACTTTGTGTTTGAGTCCAAAGCTTTTGTTAATTCCGGCGGCCATTACATCAAGATGGTTGTATGAAATTGCTATTTATATAAATATTATACAGCAGGTTTTGTCCGCAACGATGTCATGCAAAGTATTACTTTTGTGTTTTTAATACTAGTATGCATAGCGTGGATTAGTGGGGGATATAACTTTCACAATTTTGGATTATTCTCATAATACTCGATTGGTTAAAAAAAAGGCAAAGACTGCAAGTTTCACCAAACAGAATTATTAAAACTTTATTACTGTGAATAATAAATGTCTAAAACCGTAATATTATATGAATCTATAATGAGGAGGCGACTTCAAGCATTTTTATGCACCAGTAGCCATTGCCTTCCTTCAGAACGTCTTAGAATTTGTATCGTTGAAGGTAGAAGGAGAATATTGTTAGTCCGAGTTTTTGATGGTGATTATTTAACAAAAAATGTTATTTGTTAAAAACGTGAACAGGTTGATATTAGTTATATCAACCTTATTCAACTCATACAAACACTATTTCAGAAATTCAAGACAATGAATTAAACTTCGTGTTCTAATAACTAAACTCTGACAAGAATTATAATTAGAGATAGTTACGTAATTTGAGCTTTAGCATCGGCTACACCCAAATAGTTTGGAATTCTGACTAAATTCATTAATCATTAAAGTAGTGACTGGTGATGGATACCAACACAAAACTATTGGAAGCGAACAGACCACGCGCAGTCAGCTTGTAATATGTTCTAGTCCGAGATCCGCATTAAAAATCATGAGGGTAATCTTTCAAAAGCTGGGAGGCAAAATTGTAATGGTCCAAGTTTTGCGCCGTATTTTATTTCGTAATAATCATTTTGTCAGTTTTCTCATTACGAGAAAATAAATGTCAGTAGACGTCTATTGTTGTGCGGTTGTGCGTAGTTGGAGACTGTCGCTATGGGTTGCCGTTTGTTATCTGGCAACCCAGACGGAAGTCCGGACCGACTTGTTGTTTAGAAACCTTATACTGTTTGACTTTAAGACGATCCTGTATTTGTGCGACGATCAGACGGCACCAGCTTTGAATTGTAAGTTGTATTGAATCCCGCCTCTGCTATTAACTGTTGACGAGGTTCTCTTTTTAGGTGGCAGAATTAACTTACAATTTCAAATCAATTAATTTTTGAACTAATATAGATACTGCCATATTAACTTAACTATAATTATTGTGAAAATCAAAGCACTTTTTAATCTCTTGTTCTATTATGCGATGGTTCTAATTAATAACATTAAAATATAAAGAAATAAAACTAACCATGCTGTTGAATGTAATTACCTGAGCTTATTAAAAGAATGGTTAGAAAATCAAAGGCAGTGTTATGTTGCTAATTGAGGCTGCAGGAAACAGGCCCTGTAACATATGTGTAACTACATATGCTCGTAATTAGAGCCTCGAGCAGCGTAACATGATTTGCAACAAGCACATGAATAAAGGCGCTGTCGCACTCTACGCACGGGCACGCTGTCCAAGTTGACTTAGATTTTATATATCTTAACGTCCACTGCAGCCGATGAATACGCGTGGTTGACGTCACTGATATTCGCGTGGCTTGCTCGGGTTTGTCGCCCACGCATCTCACAACACGCGGATGCTACGTAAAATGTGCACGCAGAGGCTACGCGCGTTAGCAGCGGGGAGCGATTTGTCGCTGTCGTTGTCTTTTTGTCTGTGACGTCGTTACCGGGTTCGTGGGCATCAGTCAGTACGAAGCGTGGCCGTGGGCGGTTATACAATGCCGTTGACGACCACGAATATTCGTACATTGTACTTCAGAAGAAACGTACACCCATGATCTGAATCACGAACACATGCAGTTAACGTGTGTGTGCACATCGTTGACCACGTTCACCGCAGTGGAACGGCGCCTTAAGGCAGCCTCGACAATGGACCATGGCATTCGAACGCAATATGCCGCAGCTATGAAACGACGTGAAAGCGAATAGATCGAGTTACTTACTGAGCTCAGTGAGCTCTAATGGTGTAATTAAAACAGGAAATTTCAATTTTGTTTTCCTTTTTCTGTATGAAATATTCGTAAATAATATCGGTTACATCTCATCTGCTGAGATTTTTTATTTGAGTTGTGTTATAAAAATAATTCAGACTTTTCTTCAAGTCTAACATCTATAGGTACTAATAACTACTAGGCCTATTTAAAAAATTCTTTCTCTAATAGGAAGCTACATCATCTCTCGAGTTCGCTCGTTTACTTTGTATATTTTAGGTATGAAATTAAACGCGGACAGAGTCGCGGGCAAATGCACGTAAAGAAAAGGTACGTAGGTATTCATATATGTGACATGAATACTTACAAAAAGCGCGTGCACGTCTTTAGAATCTTAACTCCTTCAGGAGCCTGATATTAGCACTTAAAATGGTTTATGAAACTTCGGTGTTTCCGACGGCTGCAACCAGAAGAAGTAATCAAATATACGCCTGCACAAATTGCGCCGTGCATCTCCACAGAGCATAGTTTAAATTGCATTAGTATCTATCCGACGTGCTAAATGGCCAACTTGTACCCGTATGTGTTAAATGGTGTTAAGCTGGCACGTTTTAAATTTACTCGTTTGAGTAAACGCCTGAAATGTAAACGCAACACCATTCACAAAAAATGGCGTGGTTCGTTAAAGCAAAAAATGGCAAATGCAAACGACAAAATATTCGATAAACATCGAAATATCTGGTACCGACAGGGCATTCAATTAAATTGCCCAGTCGGTAATAATAGGGGTGGAAATGGTAGGAATTCTGATTTCAGCTTTATGTGTGTTGCTACTGTATTTTTTTTCACATTGCATTATCAACTCAGGAATAGACGTTTAATTATTTAGAGCGTATTAGAGCTAAGGCCACAAACAACGAAGAATTATAATTTTATTGTATTTAAAACTAACTTCTGCCCGAGACTTCATCCTAGTGGTATTTTTCACCCGCGTTAGTTACTTCTTTGGTTACTGTTCCGCTCCCGTGAGCTGCAGCGTGATGTTATATCGCCTTTATCTCATAATCATTATTGAATCCTCATTTGAATCTGGCTATCATATACAATAATAGTTCAAGAGAATTAGCACGTTTAAACAAACAAACAAAAAAGCTCTTCAGCTTTATTTTACGTAGTTAGTTTAGTATACTAAACTGAAGAATCAACAGTTAGAATGAGCTCCTTATTGTGATATAAACACGCGTTTCAGTCAACTACAATTAAATCTGCGGAGTCGCTGGTACGATGGAATGGCAATATTATGTGAATTACATAGCAGTGTGCATCGTGTGGCACATTCCGAAGTCGGGTAAACTGTGTAAACGCAATAGAATTAATGCGACGTCCGTAGGTACGTATGTACACAGTGTTGACTCGTGTTTGAGCATTTCATTTGCTGTAGTGTAGGCCGTTTGTCTATGTACCTACTAAGAATCCAACTTAGTACATATACGTATATCCAACCGACAAGCAAAAATCACGATGAAAAATTCACCCCCAAGTACTTAATTAAAAAGTGTAGAATCAGAAAGTTACATTTTAAAATTAATTACCTCGGCATTTGTAGCGTAATCTAAAGTACCCACTTATCCAGTTTCCAGTAAAAGTGGTAATGTAGATACTACGTCATTATCAAAGTGTTTGAATGTTTCTGGAGAGCTGTCGTTTAGCTGGTAGATAGGCGTATCGATCCCTGTGTTGTGGGCTGGGCCACTTAATCGCGTTGAACAGACATCAATAAAGTTAACTACCGTAGTAACTGTTCTTTAGGTCTTTATACTAATGCCGGTTTAAAAGTTACACCACCGTGCAGTTGTTAAGTTAATCTAGTACGTATAGTACGTACACTAACATGAAAACACACACAAAGGCCGCGTGTGCACTACACTCAATTTTACAGTCCGGCGCGCGGAGGTTCGATTTTCAAGTAAATGTCACGTGATCATCCAGCAAATGTAGATTTCACATTCAGTCTGTAAAATTCCTAGTAGTGCATAATCAGCGCCAGTTGGTATTACAAAGAAGTATGAAATAACTTGGTCGGATGTAAAATGTGTTGCGTAAAGGGCCAATATTGGTTTTCTAGACTTTAATAAGTACCTACTTATGAAACTATATTGCTGACCCTACACAGAGGCTAAGGTTAAGTACTCACTCTTCAGGTAGACTCGGAGCCCCGTCCTCTTGTCCCGGAGCATTCACGTGGTACACGCAGAAGTTTTCCAAAAGGGCCCTCATGTCCACGAAGTTGAAGAACGGTTGGAAGCAAACATCTGTGGACACACAAAACAAATTAGACTTTACGTCAAAGTCACAAGACTTAAAGTTAAGTAAATGTTGCAAAATATTTTGCATTTTTTGATTAATTAATAGGTCTTTTATTTTTGTCCACGTGGCTTAGGTAACGAATTTAACAACATTGTACGGCAGACACGTTTACCGCCCTGAATCGGAAGCACAAATACATTTAAGTTACGAAACACTAAGACTTTCCTGAGTGGTAAGCTCGCTTGTATGTATCTCATCAAAGAGTTGTGTAAGCGTTGAAATTACTTTTGTTATTAATTATCAAAGAAGTACAAACAAAAAGTTAGATTAATTGTGTGGCGCTTACATTTTATGTATAATTTAAAGTTAATTGCAGTCGCTCAATGATAATATTCCATTTTGAGAGTTGGAGCCAAAGCTTATTGTTACGAAATCGCAATGCAGTATTCGTGAACCCGTCTTGTATTACAACGGTACGTATGTTCGCGATGCAGGTCGCTAGCATGTTGCTGGTGCTGTTAGTAGCATTTTGGAGTGGCAGACTTCTATCACAATATGACACAAATGGTTACCGTTAAGTGAACTTGTAAGTACGAAAGTATTTTTTTAATTCCAGATCGAAATAGACTATCAACAAATGAAGTTTTGAAACCGTGTTATGAAGCTGGAAACTGTTTTAATGAGTCCATAAGCCTGAACGTAGATTAACTTAGATATGTCGTATTAGTTTTGGTAATCATTTGAAAGATGTCATATTTTAACGTCTAGGTCTAATTCGATCATATCCAAACAACTCCTAAAAAGTAATTCTTTAGAGAGTAATGGTATTAGTAGCTTCTCACATTTACAAGTATTTTTGCTTTTCTTTTTCTTTTACTGTTTAAATGTTTGCGAGGCGCACTTGTCTCAATAGCAGAAACGAGTACCTAAAGAGAATAATATAACTTTCTTCACTTATTTATTAAAATTAAAATGAAATCTCCACAGTATTATCCTCTTTTCAGAGCTTTGTAAATACTTTTCAGATTGAAATGAAAAGCACAGTATATTTAATTTGATACAATATCGTTCAAATGAGAAAAACGAATTATGGTAAACTGAAAATTAATTTATTAAATAGCAAAAAAAATGCGTATTGTGTTTTACTAGAGTTTAACGAGGTTGGCGACTTTTTATTCGCGTTATTCTGAGAGCCGGATAATTAAGAACAGCCGGAGGCAGTTGGCTGATGTATTCATAAAATAAGAACTATATTTTTCTACGAGAACGGTTACTTGGTAGCTTGAACCGAAGTCAAAGATCATTTATTTGAACGGTTACAATGCCGTTACTTACAGGCCGAATTCAGGCCTGTTATATTCCTCAAATGTGCTCGTTACGTATACGTAGACGCAGAGCACTAGAAGTTTTGTTCATTGATGAGCTTTCCTTTCGATTGCCATTTGTTTCTTCAACAGGTACCTATAAATTCTTCAGTTTGTTTTGTAATTGGATTATAGGAACCTGTTTTAGCTTCTTTGGTCCTTTTATCTTTTCGACAATGAGACAATAACTCGCAAGTCTGTTTCACAAGTTTGTCAGCTATCTGAGCGTAGGTACTACTGACACTGGCGACGTTACGTCTGTGACCTATTTGAAGCAAATAGTGTAAAAATACAAGTAAAAATTTAAGTAGGTAATGAATACGAACGCAAACCAGGAAGACATGGGATTGTGACAACACAAAACTTGCCTTTGTTACTTAAAACGTTTCTCTTCACAATTATTTATTTTTGAAATGTCTAAGTTCAAAACTAACAAAAATATGATGACATTATAGAAGATCGATTCCTGTTTCTCAAAGTGGGGAACAATATAACAAAGATATTTTGGTATGAGCAAAGATCACTGAATATTGAAAATTTGATGTGGCAAAGAAAATAACTCGCCATTTCATCAAAAGTAAGTACCTTGATTATTTTTAGGCGTTTTAATGCATATAAAAGTGTAAACATCAATTTCTACTTGGTGGTCGACGTGTAATGTGAAATGTATGGAGGCGAAGTAAGGTAAAAATGTAAATCACTACAAATCAATATGCATACAGGTGAAATTGGAAACACGACAAAGAGCTCGCCCATTTTGTAAGAGAGTTACGTCCCATTTTGTTTCGTTACGAAGACACGTTTTTATTACAAAGAAGAATATCATGAGCTCACCATCTCAGATTATATGTATGTATTAATTAACATAAACCTGGTCGATACTACTTTACATGTATAAGTCTATAAAAGAGGACATCGAATTAAAAAGTAAAAACAATTACGTCTATTACACGGCGCTAGCATCGAAGTACCATTAATTACCATGGATTATGATTGTGAGTCCTATCCTCCAAAAAACTCCAAATACCTATTAGACAAATAATAAACATAACACGTGAATTGAATTCAGGAAAACGATTCCATAGATTTTTTTTTTATATCTGTGGTAAACGTTATTTAACCCGAAACGCTTTATTATTTCCATTGACTCATTAAATTCATCGCCTACCCAGAAAAGTGACACATCAGAAATTGGTTCTGAAAACCTTGCCGCATTCTAATTGGACAGTAAATATTGAGTTGAACTAAACCGAAATATCGATTAATGATTAAAATTGTGTCGGACATCCCTACGCCTGGGCCATGCTCCCGATACCAATGCAATCTAATTACGTAAACGGATACTATGTACATAATATGGGCAGCCGCGGACACATACTCATATAGATATCTTCATAATAAGGGTATAATGGGTAGTTTGTCAACGCATTTAATTAACTGTCTGCAGATTTGAATAATTGCCTCCACGGTGTACAAAGATAGTTAAAGTAGCATAAACGTTTTTACTTTAATTAAAAATTCACGCGCGATATTGTTCCTACAATTTTAATTATTTTCATGCTGACATTTCCGTTTTTTACAGTACCTTTGTAGTTTGTACTTGGCTCTTTGTTCCACATTCTCGTGGTTGCATAGATATTTTTATTACACACAAGTATTCAGACAATTATTCCGAGAAATTCTTTGCAGTTGGCCTTGTATATTTGAAGCTGATGTACGTTTTACCAAGCGCTATCCTTAACTGGTCTCTCATTCACAGCTAATCGTAAAGCCGTAAAGTGCCATTTAGCTGTTTTATCCTTCGCTGTAATATATCAAATGGCCGATTTGGAGGTTCGCGAAGATTTGCAAGTGAATTTTTCTTTTATTTGTAGTTATGTGTTGATAAAAACTAATTTATCGTTGCGTTGGTTTAAATTTCTAATGCTAACGAAATATCATAAAACCACATAATACATAATAGGCAATTAATTAATACTACCTAGTTATCTAACTCTTTTTAAACAAAACTATTCTAACTCTCTTGTAGTACTATGAAAAACTGCCGACAGCACGGTTTTATAATTACACTAGTGTTTCAATAGTTACCTATTAATATGCAGTTTCAGAGACCGCTTTATTTAAACTCGTGTAATATTTACCTATCTATAATTAGGCGAATGTTGGATTACTTAGCTAACAAAGAATACATAAAGTCTCAGTGGAGAAAAGTTTATGAACGGAGAAACGAACATAAAGAAGGTTATACTTCATAAACTGCAGCGACACGGCAATTTAGCACAAAGCTGGAACAAATAAAAAAAGCTACACTTCAATAACGATAAAAACCATTTTCAGTAACAAAACCAATTCGGGGTAGTGACCCAAAAACCGAGCAAAGAAGGAGCATTCAGTATTCTCGACGTGTTTTAAAACTCGTGTAAACTTGTCACAAGGAGTCCTTTTCAACTATTCTTTGAAGCTCTTCAGAATGTCTCGAAGATGTGAATGAGTGAAAAGATCTCATTCGCAGCCAGAGGGACAGGTGTCGTAGAAAACCTCTCATTTCTATATCATACGCTGATAACATGTTATCCCTTCCTTATAAATACCCGGCAAATCTGTGTAACATGCCAAAATGATATTCAAAACGAGTACGCAATTTCCGTAAAGAAAACTAAGCGAGTTATTTTTGCTCATGAAACATTGTATCCTGGGATAAACAATGTTTCTTGAGCAAAAATAACTAACGCCGGGTTTCAGAGACTACTTTAATCTTCCTTGTTATCTCTGGATTTATCTGTATACGCTGAGTTCAAATCAGCTTATGTCATCAAGAGCGAAACAAGATTTTATTGATTTGTGATCCTTATCTCTAGGTGGATTCCAAGATTATCACACATAAAATTATACTATTAGTTAGTTCTTTTTCCTTTTTCCGAATCCCTAAACAAGAAACAACTTAAACAAAGTTCGTTTCAGAAGTCAATTATTTGAGCAATGGACATGAACTCGAACATTATGAAACTTGAACAGCGGCAACTAGCAATTCCGCGTTCAATTGTTAGTAACTCAAACGCATGAGCCGTAAATTGCGGATGTTTCACAGAATACTAATACCAACTTAGACAGGCCACTATTCCGGATAGATGAACAAATTAGCTAAGAGGGGAAAGGGGTATCATGGCGATCTCTACTCAATGCAAGCAATCAACCGGTGTGTCAGCTTGATTACTCTAGCCAACACCGGTCGCTAGCTGGTTACAAAGGCACGCAAGAGGCAGACTTCAATATCTATACGTGGTCGGCCAGTAATTACTTGATTCAGTGGAGCGAGCTTTGCATGTAATAACCTGATCAACATAAAATGTTTCATTACATTATGCGCGTATGATATCCACTTTGAAACTTCCCATTTTGGCTTTTGGCGAATTTTGACCCTTTTACATATTATGGAGTGTATACAGTTCAATACGTTCATTACTAGAAATCAATTGCTTATACCAAATTTAATCACAAACCTATATTGATGCTTAATAAAACGTGCGATTTTTATCAAATTTTAGAGTTACAATTTAACGATTCTGAATTTACACATTCGTTAATAACGTAAATACTCACATAATATTAAGAAATTGTTGTTTGAAATAAAGATTTTAAAAAAATTGAGTACGACTTGGAACAATGACGTCTCCTACAAATATCAACTTGGTATAGTATAATTGCGTGCACGACCTACAGACGGCGAAGTTTTGTTCTTTTTGCACTATTACGGCTTCTTACAAAACAAGCAATGTACAAAAAGACACGTGACCAAGTTTAGGGGAGCAGGCGCTACCGAGGTCGCCGTAAAGGAAACTGTAGGTACTTATATAATTCGACGTTGGGGTTCCGAATGAATATGAAACTCAAATGGAAAATGTGGCTTTTACTGATTTTCGTACGTTACTTCCTAAATAGGAGCAAATTGTGTGGTGACGTCATCGACTATAGGGTAGTCGATGGGTGATGTATATGGTTATGAATTATGGATAGGTTAGGTTACATTAGATAGGCAGGTATCTTACTTTACTGAGGTATGGTTCATGACGTGCAGAGCGAACTCTAAATTTCTGTTTTAATCTTATACCTATTAAAATAACAGGTAATAATCCAGGCTAGGTGAGCAACGACGAGCAAATTACATTCATATTATGAGAATCAGATCAAGATAAAGCTGGCCAGGTGTAAAAACGTGCCGTAACTCGTAGTTTTTGACACCTTGCCAGATTGAGAAGAGTATTTGTTAAACTGGTGTGAAATGTTCAATTACGTCCTTTTGTTACATTATATTATTTACGAAGAATTAAATGAACTGTAACTTTTGTATGGAATTACGTAGCGAACTAAAGGCCTGATAAATAAATACTACATGTAGGTCTCTTCAAAGACTAGAAAAATATTTACAAAGACTGTTCTCTTTTATCGCTTCGTTACATCACCCGTTGCTCATTTCACAACGGGGTAATAATTTATACATAACGGACTACAAAAGTTCTTTTAGCAGTATCAAATAGAAGCCTTTTTAATTTTATATCGCAGTCGGAGCTACGAGAAGGCCATACAATACCAACCTACTTTAATGGAGTTCTTTCTGCAATAAATAGAAGATTTTTTTGTACTTATAAAGTAGCAGTAAAGGTACCTGACTGTTGAAAAAAATCTTTGGGAGTAGAAGATACATAATTTTAATAATACTTGGATTTCGCGTGTAATACCTACAGAAGAGCAACCCACTTTACGCCATCTTTTTTCGTAACTTTAGACATATGTGTCGCAGTATGTAATAAATTATAACAATCATTAGGAACCTTCGTTAACAAAGAGCTTCTGAATGTTTAAACGTGTACCTATTAATAACTTGAGAGCTGACGTTAATATTAAGCTTATAATAATTTAATCACTTGATTAGCTTTACATAGTTAATGTGTTCCTCAGACGAATGAACAGTACACGTGATTGTAAGTTTTACCTATAACCAACTCGAAGTAAGTATTGGTCTGTTATTAAAAGCTTTTCAATCAAATCTTACAAGTTAAATTTGAGCCATTTCCCGGTGTTCGATTAAGCTGAAATTTTACGTAAATGTGCAATGTCACAAAGCTGATCTAATGGTGGCACCTCCATTAGATCAACTTTGTGACATTGCATTGTCAAGTTATAGACCCACTTCCCGGTGTTTGATTGAGCTGGAATTTTGAATACATATGCACATTGCAAGACAATACAATATAAAAATCTGATACAGCTGAAGCAACTTATAATGTAAGGAAGAAAGATGAAACAAAACATCAATCGGAATAGTAGAAATTAAATAGAACATATGCATTAACATTAAGCGACCTGTGCCTTTTTAAAGTCAACATATTTAACAGTTTTCTTAATACCATAAGTCCCATTTTATTGAAGGCAGATATTTTTTTTACTACAAATGATTATTTTCCAGGCGAACTAATTTAAATATATCTTGAACTTTAACCGTTCATTTTAAATAAAATATTTTAACGTGGGTTCCGATGTCAATCGTATTACAGCATTAGAAGCAGGACTCTAATTTGATTGCGGCTCCTTCAAGATGTAATGCAATCTTGTGCAAATAATTGAATCTCCGCCAGGCTATCGCTTGCGGTTCTCGTCTATGTTTTTGTTTTTATTTTCAGACTAAATATGAAATAGCTTATTTAACCGTACAGAGTCTATGACGTTCTCTGAAACACTGGTACGATATTAAAAAAATAACGATGTTCTTTCAGCGCAATTGACTGAACACTTGTAAAGTATTCATATTCATTTATTTTCATACCTTAATTTGTAGAAAAGATGTTACGTAAAGCTTAAAGCTAAAGTCCAGTTATTAGCCCTGTTAGGGCACAGCAACATGGTATAACTTGATAACACGGTAGGTACCAATGTATTAAAGCTGTATATTAAACCAAGCTTCTACTGTATGTTATGTACTCTTTAATTAATGCCCAAAAAAATATCAAATTATTAATGGTAAAAAATGAGAGTAAAATAAAGACACTTTTGTCAAATTAAGACAGACTAGAATACAAACGAAAATTGTCCCCTGTTTACAGGTTTCCCGAAAGCCAATTTGTGCACTTCGCTGTCACTTTTAAAACACATCGCTTGGACCACCCGAGCGATGTGGTTTAGAATTTAACAAGCTTTTTGGTTTTCCTGTTTCGGAAAGGAAACTTCTTCTGTTGCCTGTCAATGTTGGGGGATTGCTCTTTTATTTGAAAGTACCATTTAAAAAAAATATCTCTCAAGTAAGTTCGAGATAGTAATTATAACTTATTGTTAATTTATCCTCGTGTAAATGATGAGCCATGAATGACCCTAATTAACAAAAGCTCTGCAGGTGGGCCGTAAGCTTTCAGGCCAAGTAATAATCACGTTCGAGCTACCGCTGTGCCTAAAAACGATGCGGTAACAGGATCTTTTAAAGGGAGCAGCATGTTAGGTATTTTTTTAAGACTGTTTTAAGTCTTCTGGTGAAATAATTGATGATTTGTTTTCGGAAAGATGCAGTTGTGATATTTAGTAGAAAGACGTAGACGACTTTCCGCAACTCCATGTTCTGTTTAAATTCAATTTCCTGTTAGGAATCAGTTTTTCGCACCGGAAACGTTGAAATTAGTGAACTTTCGAAGTTTGGAGACGAGGAACTCCTTTTTACAAAATTGAAGAGTGATGGTGCCAAAATGTTTTCTATCATATTGTTGCGAATTTTGTGGGTCAGGGTCTGATTGAATCACTTTATTCTCTGAGTTCACAAAGATTGCCCATTTTTCATCAGATTCAAATATTATCGTTCGGATTTCGTGCAATATTAAACTGTACAAACCACAATTTTTTATGATAACTTGACAAGGATATTTCCAAGTACTTAGTTTATATTGCTTTTAATAACAAAACCTTAGCGAAATATCTCTGAGTGTTTTGATTGAGTTCAGAACGGTATCCAAGCCGCAAGGGATAGCTAGACGTATATTTAATGAACACCGACAAAGTGACAAGGAAAATGTGCAAAAATTTACACGTGCCTTTTTATGTTCGTAAACTTGGTAGAAGCAAGCTAAGGTGCTTCGGTGCTTTGTTGAATTTATTTAACCTGATCTAAACGGAATAACTCAATCAATTCGAGTTATTTATTCCATTTGTATTATATTGACCGATAACTTCACAAAACCTATTATAATTCCCCAAACGCCACAATGAGTGTTGTCTAAAAAACGAGAACAAAATATTAATTAATATCGTGGCGGAAGGGGAGGAAGGCGGCAACAGGCTGTACTATGAGGATAAGCCGCGAAGCTGAAACTTTTACAAGCTTTAGATATATAAATGATTCGCTCTGGCAAGCGTTGAAGATTTATCGATATTCTGTAATTTACCGTTTACTAGGAGAGTCACGGTCTACTGGACACCGGGCCCACTAACACTAAAATATCAAGACGAGGGTTAAGCGTGTGCTTTCTGAAGCGTCGGTAAATAAATTAGCGTCTGTGGTGCAATGAAGCGCAGTGACATCAGCGCCGTCTCCGCGGAGGGTGGGCGAACAGCTGTTTACGTAACACTAGGGTACGTTGCCTTCTGACGTCATCCGAATACCGCTGTACGCACGCAATCCAAAAATTTGGGTACAAAAGTATTGTAACATTAATTTTACCGAAAATGGCTTTCAATCGGACCCTAAACCTCAGGGAGGCTTCTCTAACAAAAGCATTGTTTTTTGCGAGAAACAGTACGGAGGTTGCCAGGGACTCGCGTCGTCCCAGAATAAGCACAAACGGTGGTTTCCTTCTCGAAATACATTAACGTGGATGTCGCCATGGTCCAGGTAGCAAAAGCTCTATTCGCGCCTTATGTACTATTTTGTATGGTGTGCTCAAAATCTATGCGCCTTTCACAATATTATGTAAAAAAGGAATCGATGATAATATCGAAAAAGTACGACCAACTCAGGCTTTCATATCAATAGTAAAATGATAATGATGACTGATGGACAACGGATATTGTGAACCAGGGCTTTGTAGAAGTTGATTGATTATATCGATTTGATGAATTTCCTTTTATAATTTAGTATTATAATAATCATTTTACTTTTTCTGCATTTGATACGTCATTTCCCACGCTATATAAAATTTTTCACGTTATAATTATACCTACACATATTTTTGTTGTACAGTACAGTTTTAAATTTATGATTTGCCACAAGTTGAAGCTTGTGTTTGCAGTGAAATTTTAACAAAAACATCTTCGTTGTTTACTGTAAACATTAAGTTTACGCACTGAAGGGTTATAAAACCTCGTTATAATTTGCTGTTAATAGGCACTTGATACCGCCGGCAGAGGAACTAACTCGATAATGTTATATTAAGTATCATTAAAGGCGGTCACCACCGCAGGCTGCCCGATATTAAGTACCTGTAATGTATTACAGGGAACACCCGCCTGCAACAGCACGTATTTTACACTGTGGGCACTAAGTACCGCTCCGACCTGAATTACTGTAGCGAAATACAACGAGCAATGGCACACGCCTTACATAACACGTTTCAATCAATTTTGATGATATAATATGAGGTATAATAAGATATATCCGAAAAATACTACAATATAAAATATACATTCGGGAAGAATGTTTCAAGTACCTATTAATTATTTCAGAATACAGACATACCTGAGATTGGCATTAATCTTTGAGCTTAGTTTATCTTAAGCTTTAAAAAAAAACAATTAATTGAGAAAGACTACCATTAAATAAGGAATTCAAAGAGAGCGCCATTAATAACAATTTCCACCGAAATCCCTTGATGGTGTCGCTTTCAGTTTCAAATATCATTATAACTTTTTAACTACTGAATGGATTTTAATAAAATCGAAATAAAGGCGTGCCAAATTCGCGCAAAAGACGGTCTGACGCCTATTGACGTATTTTCTAAGATTGTACTACGGCTAAATTATAGATACCTACTCGATTGTGTAAAAGAGTAAAAGTAATTTACGGAAATTTAGATTATGATACATTTTCTTTAAGTCCAGCTACCTCATTCTGTTTATATTAAACAAGAAAGATTATTAGAAAATAAAACTAATACCAAGTCAAGCCACAATCTATTGTTCTGATACAATATATTTATCAATCTATATATTCAAAAAGGTGAATTGTGTACCTATTCTATCGCCAGAAAAGATACATTGTTTCTATTGTGAGCGTACATAAAGACTTCAGCGTGGTTTTACTGTACATAAGTTGTAGATAGCAAAATCGATGTTTCCACACAAACGTATTAATCAATAAGAGTCTTATGAATTCATGATAATTTAAGTAGTAGTAGCTATTGTGGTTCTAGAAACGTACCGTTGGCAAACCGATGTAGACACGTTTACTTCAGATTTATAAACACGTTTGTTGGGCTTTTGCAAAGCTTAATAGCCCGAAGGCAATGAACGAATGGACAGGGGATCGCCATCAAATAGATAAAGTTACAGAGCAATTGTCATACCGAACTTAATTACCTAATGCGTTGCGGCGTTCTAAGCGACAACAATCATAAAACAAGGTTCTACAAATTGTATCAACACATTTATATCGGGTGTAAAAAGACACTAAACGGAGCCGCGAGGTAGGTACATGTTCTTCTAATCATTGTGATATTTTTATTTTTCTGGACCATACTGGGAACCTCCTGGTTACGGAGATATTGGAAGTCAAAGTCACAAACTTGATTCTTTTTTTACGAAAACAAGTTTTAATTCTTATAAACTTCTAATTCTAATTTTAACTACCGCCATGAGTTCTGTACTGTTGTATGCACCCATAAGCACAATAATTTGTTTGTGTTCCACTGCATGGTACCATAAACAGTATGCGTACATAACGGGTATGTGGTGTGTCTTTTTAAACCCCGTATGGTACTAAACTTCATTCTAAACCCCAATGACACATTGGTCGCGAAATCCTAAAATGGCAACCAGCGAGGGCACACACCACAGGCTCAACTGCCCTGCCTCCTTGGTGCCAAATGGGATCCTTCTAATAATTTAAATAACTTACGCATAAAATACAACAATATTTCACGAGTCATCTACAATTCTTCAGTTAGTCGCCTACCATTATAAAGTTATGTTCGGTATTTATTTATGATAATGTATTGCTTCGTAATTAACGGCGAAGTACAAATTAATGAGCAGACAGAATAGTATAGTGATCGATGAATATTTAATTAATTCAAATGATAGGTTGGGCGCAGCATCCGCGTTTTAATTTGCGTTGACATCTGTGACAATCTGGCTCTTCGGATATAATGAAAACGGTGCGGTGGTGGTTGGAAATAGTTTGAGTGATATCAGGCCAATTAATTGGTTTAACTCAACCACCGCACTAATTAATTTTCAATTATATTGTCACCCTGTAGTGAAGTTTGTGTTAGGTATTAAACTCACATAAATCATGCGTAAAAACATGAACATTTCTATTTTTTTATAACGTTGGTTATTTGTTCGTACTTAATATTTTACTAGCTTTCGCCCGCGTCTTAGTCTGTGTGAGTTTCCTTACGGATTCTTATTTTTACATATAATAAAATAGTCTTTAGCATTCAGGGATTATGTGTTTTTATATGCGAAATAATTTTCAGAATCAGCCCAGAAGTTTCGAAGAAAAATATAGAACTATATAATAGCTTTAAAATATTATTATAGATTTGTAATATACATTTCTAATTAATTCACAATTCTGTTAACGGACTCCATAGCCGACGAACTACAGCCAGGCCAGAGGGGTAACCGTGACTTGCGTCTTTTGTTTATCTGCCTATTGTGCTCACTCAAATGGCGAGCGCGGAATCCATTTTGAAAGGAATTAAAGCAATTTACAATTTCTCATTGTAGTTTCGGAAAAAAACAGATACACATTTTCGGTTGGAAGACTGATATGAGCGAAAGGAAATAAATGGCTAAACAATGAAATGTTTATTTATTTTTTTGTTTTTTTGGTACCTGTGGCCGTATCTTAAAGATTTCTAGGTCGTATGCTCATACATATTTACAATTCTTTGCCCAGACCGACAAGCAATTTATTTTACCAATCCAGCTTGCAACGTGCTGATAGGAAAGCCGGCATGTCCTAGAATCAACCCGCGAAGGGGCTGTTTCGTGGAATGTGTCCCATTCGGTTTCACAAAGACATGGGGGATCCGTCCTAGCATTGGGAACAATATACAAGGTACAGTTTTGCATTCATGTCCAATTTCAGAAGGTCTTTCTTCAAAACATAAAATCAAATAAAATTACGACACCTAGTCATTAATTAGTAAATACTTATTTCTAGTTGTTCATATTTGATAGTGTTTCAGGATATACCTTTTTTAAAGAACAGAATGGCCTCGTTGTTTGTGTGGTAGGCAGTATAAACCATAAACAAGAAATAAACAGTATTTATTTGATTATTGATTATTGTTGAAAATCACAAGTATATTTTTCTCCTTGAACTTAACATTTAAATTTAAATGTGTATACTTCTAAAAAGCTCTGTTTATACTAAAGGCTGATTATGCATATGCTAATGTCTGTTGTACTCGATGGCTTTTATGTAATTTCCAACTAAAATTAATACTCAAAGTTACCTGTGAGCTGTGAGAGCAAATATCCAATAACTGTTTATTCGATTAGCGATACGTCGCGTCGTCGACTATTATTGAAAAAGTCATAAAGGCTTATTTGTCCATTGCATTATATAGTGCAGCGTGTATCGTACTTGAGCTTTATTGCGGAAGCGAAAGAAACAGCAAACGACACAGCTAAGATGGCAAGCGGCTTACACAATAATACACAGAAACTGTTTCTAATAGGAACTAAAACTGGCTGGAAATATCGTTCATTTATTTTCTCATACAAACGTCGTAGTGGGCGAAAATATGAAGATCCTCCTCCACCCACGTCAGACTTTTTGGTAAGATCGATTATCGGACCGCACGGTTATTTCATAGTATTGTAGGACCGACTTTTTGTGGGACATATATGCGTTGGTATATTGGAATTCATAATTATGATCCATTTCTCTCCGACAAAAAATTGGTCACCGATGTTAATCGGACGGAATACAAAAATAAAAAAAAACACGTAAATTTGACGGAATACAAAAATAAAAACACTTGTATGATTACAGAGTTGCTAAACTGATAGTCAACCACGGAGTAAAGGGACTTATTGAACGCATTTAAAATATTTATTACTAAAGATTTGCATTTCAGTGAAAAAAATAGTAAGTAGGTGGGAATCATGTACATTACATATTCAAACAAAAAAAAAATCCAGGAAAAGCCTACGCAGTCAGGCAGCCGAGCTGAAAGATGTAGGCGACTCAACAATATTTCGTGTTACATACGAGTACCTACGTATGTGGCCGCCATACTTAGTGTATGATTTCTTTTAACTTTTATATAAAATCCTACACCACTTACTGTCAATGTCAACATAAAAGAATATCGACATTGACAGTAAATGGTAATTGGTACCTTATTCACGGTAATACAAATTGCCTTCGGTCTCAAACTCATTAACCTGTCTCATTCACTTCAATAGACTGTTCGAGGTATCCTTGCTGCATGGAAAGTTAATAAATTAGTGCCGACAGAAGCTAAAGAGTAACTGGAAAATATATTCTTTTCCCATGCAATAATTATTAATCTAAAGAATGAAAAGGAACGAAAAAATACTTTCTATAAAAGGGCTCGGCCTGAATGCGTCCAAAATCGAACCTTACGTCCACCAGTTATGGGTCGTTTTCAGGTTTTTACCCTGGTTCAATTGAAGGTATCCCACAACCGCGTTAAAATAATAGACTGAGATCCTAGAGTCGACAGACCAACGTCATTATAGCATACCCATATAATCATAACAGGGCCATCATTTCCGCCAGACGTTTTAAAGTTCCGACCTTTAAAGTGCATGGCTGAAGTTATGGCCCACGGAAAGTGTCTGCCAATGATGAAAAAATTATTTTAACAATATCTTATAACCAGTCGTCACACTAACATAAATGACTAAGCTAAGGTAACTTTTATACTGCCATCTGAAAAACTGCCCAGCATTGATTAAACTAGCAAGTATGCATACCTTTTCAACGATATACGCCACTATCTAACCTTATAATGCCAGCTATGCTGAAATGACGTATGTCAGGCGACACTTGGATCTTGGACCATATCGCAGTATAGCTTCGGGGCGTACGAAGCCGGTTTTGTGACTGCAGAAAACACTTTTATGCCTAAAGCTAATAATTTTCAAATATAGATTAATATTATAATGAGGTAAAATTATTTGTTCATTTGTAAGAGATAATCATTGGAAGTACTGGTCTGATTACAAAAAAATCTTTAAGTAATACGAAGCTACACTACTGCCGAGTGTCATAGGATGTGTTTGGCAGAAACTAGTACCTATATAATACTATGTAGCCTACTAACTTTATTAGAGTTTCGAATAAATTTCAATTTGTTTACTGACATCCATTCTACTAATTCGTTTGAAAAAATCTGGTATCAAAACGACAGCTGAATTTATATTAAGTACTAAAGAAGAATTGTTAAATCGATCCGAGCCGTAACTTAGACATAGACGGACAAAGCTTTGTATAAACATTCTTCGTGTACAAGCAATTTTATTATTTTAGAATACAACGTGCTTTCTTATACATACATATATCATAAACGATTTGCATGCAATCCGACAGCTAATTAACAGCTTCAATGGAATGTGTGCGAATAATAGCGAATTGATGACAAAGCATGCCTACTTCAGAAAGTTCAACTTGCGTTGATTCCTATCTATCAAATAATACTACACGATATTGACCTATACAATGGCTTAACATGATTCTAGAACAAGGAAAACCTTGTTTCCTAGCCAGCAATGTAAATGTACACCACCTGAAAGCGTCGTCTTACATTCAAGCAGCACGCAAGTTACGTAACAAAACTTACGTAATCAATAAAAGCCTTATTACAATGAGGATCTAGATTCACGTTTTGATGATTTGCACTCGATGTTCATGGTACTACTTCTATCCACTGTTTTATGTATTTCAATTATCGGTCGATGAACAATACGATAAGGTTGTTAAACAGCATAAAAGTCGTACGAATAGAACTCGTTTCAAATATGATTTTCAATGTATTGGTCGATGTACCTAACTCAATTCTCATGCCTTTTCCATGTGACAATTTTGTTTAAGTAAATATTGATACACAGAATGGGGGAAATATGAATGATGTTATCATACAATACGTTCTCGCGTTGGCGTGAATCTATTTATAGAACGAACCTGAAAAATTCGTAGCTGCCGTAAAATGTATCTCATTTTCCGAACGACCTCACCTCCCTTTTGTAAAGCAGACGTCCATGGCCGACGCATAATAAAATCAAATGTTTTGAATTTTCGTCACGAAGGAATGATTTTCACAAATTGTTAAGAGTTTCAATTCAATTCAACTTTCCACTCGACATATAGTAAGTACTTGCACCTACTCTGATTAATATTTAATGGAGTAAAAGTACAATTAAAACACTTAGGTATAATTTTTGTTTTTAGCTTATTCTGTCCTACTTTCAATTTCCTTCCCGATTTTTGTAACTTTAAAAAAAAAGAACGCCCTACGCTTATACAAAACGTCTAAAGCTTAACATGCAGTTCATCACATGTTCCTGTTCATGCTCATGATGTTCATCGTTTGTTGTTGTACATCCATGCACATCATGTATATCTATGGAGATCATCTTCGAAGTTTGGTAAACCATTGACTTTGATATTTTATAAAACTAACGGCGATGAGAAATTATTGTCGTCTTGTAAAATAAATAAGCTTTCACCGCTTATGCTTTTTAATGAAAAATTCTCCGCTACCAAAATGAGATTGTATCGCGTTCAAAGTAAGAAAATCGCATTTCATCATACATAATTTTAAACAAGTCTAGAAATTTTATGAATTCTTGGTTATGATGAAATCTAGGTTCGACTAACGCATTTTATCAGTATATGTAATTAAGAAAGTTGTTTATAGGTAATGAACCACTTGCACAACAAAATGAAACATTTTAGCAGTTTGGACACAAATGTCAACGGGATGAAAAAATCTAAAATTGCGGCCGTAATTGGTAATTTTAAGACCCCAACTCGATTTAAAAGAGGACGGAAGATGGAAAATGTCAATCTAAAAATTGCATCATTATTTCAGCATCGGTCAATTGCCCTCGACGTTTATTAAGGCAATTTTGTCATTTCGTACAACGTAAAATGGCTAGCTATCTTCTTTTATTATTGTAGGTATGAGGTGCGGAATACATCGGCAATTCCAGGTGTTAGAGACTGCTTTCATTAGCCATTAAATAGGTGTTTCTTAAATAATAAACATGGAGGTATTTACTTTGTAAAAAAGTGATTTTTGTGGTACAAAGTGATTAAGCATTAGGCGTTGGTTTATATACTGAGTAGGTATTGTATGTAACTATACATACATATTTAGATAACTTGGTGTTTGGCATGTTATTTCGGAATAATTACATGCCACATAACGTAAGTATCACCCACAAAGATGCATATCATGCACGTATCCTCCGGATCCTGCACAAATGATGCTCAGCCACGACTACGTATTTCTCAACAAAGCCAGTAATCTATCGCTCACGCGGCCGCACAATGCAATAACATGTTGATCAGATTGCATGCATGCGACTTGCGCGTGGATATATGCACCGAATGTGCAAAGTACAAGGCCAATTTAATTCTATTGTGAAATATTGCGCGTCCTTTAATACCCTTATTTGTCGGGAGGACATATTTGTCATAAATATAAATGAAAACGTACAAAGACAACAGGAATACGAAAGAACAAATTCAACGTTTTAGAAACCTAAAACTAGAGAGCGATATTAATTAATTTTAACAGGTTTTTCACTTTACCATCATGTTTCAACAGTTATATATAAAAACGAATCAAAATAACTTTTTGAAAAGATACGAAAAGAAACTCCTACCACACGCACACATGATCTTGTAGTAAAAGTTATTGCTTTCTTCAAATTTTTCAGTTAGTCCCCTAATAAATGACAACAAAAATATACTAAATCGCGTCTTTTTATACTAATATCTTGGACCTACCACGCAATTCAGGAACATTAAAGGTCCAGTCAAAAAGCGAACTCTGTCATGACGCCAAGATAGCGCAAAAAATAAGGAATAAATCATAGAAATACTTACAGTTGAGTCCAAGATCGTGGTAAGTGATGATGGCTGGCTTAGAGCGATCGCCCTGCACGGCGACAACGATGTCACCGCGATCGGTGCGCACACGCACTTCAGCGCAACCCGCCTCGCTACTGAGCCGAAGGGCACTCGGAAACTGCAGCTGAATGTTCTTCAGCTCGATGTCGTCCATGCTGTGGAGAAAACTAGCTGTAGTATTTCGGATAACTTTTAAAAGGTTTACTAGCGTTTTAGTGTTTAGCGGGGCTACTATATCTGTAGACGTATAAAGATTAGCTTTAGCAAATATTGAATATCACTTCAGTGATTATATATTTTGGCCTAACCGTGTTCTATCTGAGTATATGACTGTATTTATATGTTTTTTTTTTTTAAATCTTTGTGAAATGAAACACATGAAACAGGAAAACGTGTATTCATTGAAATGTTTTTATAAAAGCATATGCATTCTTCATCGAAAATTTTGAGCAGCTTAGCTCTCCACTGGTAGCGTGTAGAAAATACTGGACAGCATTGCCAGATGGAATGGCAAATTGGCAATATTTGGCAACCTTTGCCAGGGGCTAATATTGCGAATTTGTAAAAGCCAGCCCTCGAGCCACGAAAAGTGTCAACCAACAACCAACTCATCATAGGAAACGGATAATGAATTTTATATTCACTCTACAACAAGATTCCAAGCACTTAGTTATGTTCAGTAAAATCTTCAATCCGTCTTAAGTAATGTTGCCGCAAAAGTTTCAAGTTTAGCTTAACTTGACCACAGCTTTTTAAACATAAAAGATTTTTTCAAAGAAACAGTCTTTATTTTAATATTTCCTCGCACTTAGCTAGCAAATCCCTTTTCTTTTGTTCCTTTAAATACAAAAGAGCTGCTTCATAGAATATATTATTATTATTAAAGCTCAAAATATACAGCAAAATATAATATATAACCTATTAGGCTGAAATGGTACTGTTTCCAAAAAATCGGAAGTCATATTTAGGTATATCTATATATTTTTTTGTAGGTTTACTTCTCATCCTTCTAATAAGATAATATTGTTATCTTCATTGTTGTTTAGCATAATGCTTGTTTCACAGCAATTAATTCTGTTAAAAGGAAGTGAATGTAACCTAATTGAAAATATATCGCTCGTTCTTCGATGTTCCACATATTCCTTTTGTTTTAGTTCCCTGTTCCATGACCTACATTTATTCCCCTCGAAACGATGCAAATCTTTTATAAGTGCTTTATATGCTTGCGTGCAAAGGGAATTCTATTAATAGGTACTTTTTATAAAGAGCACAATTTCTCCATTCCAATTGCCTGAACAGATAGTTAACACTTATTCAATAAATGAGAATACTTTTTTGTATTCCATGGAAGATTTCGACCTACATTATGTACCCACGAACCACGCGTATGCATCTTGGGAAATAGATTGCTCTTAACGTGATGACTAGAAATTTCCCTAAGTGCATACTATTGGTTACTACGGTTATTTGGTTTAGTATTTAGGAAAACGTGAGTAAACAGGTACTAGGTACTTAGGTAGCTACTTAGGTACATATCCCAGAAGCCAACGAACCAAAAAAAGCGTTCCAAATGAATGTATCTAACTTCAAAGCGATTTATTGATTTGTAATGCTAATTGTCGATGCCATTTGTCAACAACACAATACGGTCAACTATGCTGGACACTAAGGCGCTTTGCACACGGAGCAACTTAAGTTGCCGCAACTGGCAACTTTTTAAAAGTTTCCTGTAAAAGTTGCTAGTTGCCATAAAGCTGCCGGTTGCCGCAACTTTTTGGCAATTTGTAAGCAACTTTTTTAGCCGAGTTGCAGTGTTGCAAACTTTGCGGTATTACCACTAGATCTGGTAGATTGGGACCACCTTCTGGTGGTCAGAATTTGTATCTGGTGGCTTGTGGATTTTTTTGTGGGCAAGTTTTAGGTTGATGGTTTTCAAAAACAAAATTGAAATAAATTTACAATACTAACACTTTCAGTGTACTTATCCGTTAGATTACTATGGTATGTAAAAAAAGAAAAAGTAATCGTACTGATAACGGTACAAGTTATTCAGGTCGACAAAAAAGAGGGTAAGAAACATCATTCTCTTAAAAAACAATCCTATTTATCCTATTAGCCCGAGTGGCTGTGGAGCAGGACTAGCATTTAGCCAAGCATTTTTGTCCGTGATATAATCATCTAACTTATAATAATGCTTGATTAGATAGTGTGCGTTTTATGCATGGTTTAAATTTTCTCTCATTTAGTTGGGGAATATCAAGAAGTATTTTATTATAGAATTTTACACATTACCCCAAAAAGAAGTGTTTACTTAGTGGGAAAAAAAAACTAAGTTAATGGCAACACTATGCCGGGCACAGGGCGAGGGAGGGAGGGTGTGAAATCGAATATTTGACAGTTGCTAGTTGCGGCAACTAGCAACTAAATAAGTTGCTAGTTGCCGCAACTGGAAACTGTTGACGATTGCCGCAACTCGCAACTTGAGTTGCTCTGTGTGCGCAGCCCAATTGAATTACATGTAAACAGCAAGTTGCCAGAAAGTTGCCAGTTGCCAGTTGCTGCAAAAGTTGCTCCGTGTGCAAAGCGCCTAACAGCAGGTGTGATGGTCGTGTTACTTTCCAGCCAGCAACCAATTGCAGGCTGGAAAGTAACCCGACCACCACCGTGCCATCAAGACATGCGGTGCGATAAATTAAACGCGGTTTAATGAGGTAAGTTGTTAAAGCATGTCTAAACATAAACCTAGGTTTACTCTTAACACACGTTCGCTTGTTAGAGCTAACGAGAGCACGAGTATCATGTTAGTTATGGTAAAATTACACCAATGTTGGAATACGATTATGATTAAATGGTCAAAAGCTCTTATACTTCATGGAGAAGGTATTCAGAGAGCGATGCTTCAAAAAGGATCATCGTTGTAAATGAGAGGTGGGTGAGTTACCGATCACTCGTTTGGTTAGCTTCAGGTTAAATGTCTTACTTTATGTGTTACATTCAATGATCTTTTCGTGGGTATTTAAACATCGCGATTCCACTGATTTATTACCTCTTTGTGTTGACTCCAATAACATCGTTATTGATTTATCTTGTGCAAAGTGCAAACACAATCAGAAACTGCACTTTAATCTTCCTCACTGTACAAATAAAAAGTACGGTACCTACCTACACACCTATTCTGTACCAAATACATTGGTTTACGACATTGTGCGGACAATGAAATGGTCCAATTGAGTATAAAATGTAACCTCTTTAGTTAATGTAACGTTTTATTAAGCTAAAAGCGGGCTGTGTCGAGAGGCTGGACAGACTTCCGTCTGTCAACGTCAGAGTCGACAACGAATTCGGAAATCGAGGATGGGAAAGCATCCTAAAGGAAAACCTTTGGTGAAACCTATAGCCGTGACGAGAAGCCTTTGGCATGTGTAAACACACTAGATTTACTGTCTCTTTTGTGTCGGATTGGAAGGTATCAGGGTTGGCATGATTTAATCTTCTTTTTTTAACTTCAGATTATTAAACTTATATAAATATATAAATCAATCCTATAGCCAGCTTTAGTAGTGCTTTTTTTGTTAAATTTTACTAAATACCATCTCTTGAAAGTAGCATATTTAATATAAACACGCAACTAAGAATTGAAACGACTGAAAGATCGCAATGATACGGCGAGAGAAGTTTACAAAACACCGATCGGGTGTGAATTTCGGGTGTCTATTTTCTGACACCAAAGGGCGCGTTCCGTTCATACAAACATCAATCAAACTAGAGTTTTTTTTTTTAAACTAAAAGAATAATTTTTTTTATTGTTCAATAAAAATTTCGATTTATTAGATTTATTCAACAAAACGTGATTGGTTTCTAACCCTGGATGAAACTAGGCTAAAATAGGAATATATTTTTTTATTACCACACATAGCTCAGCTGTGCGTGCTGATTTTGTACCCTACAAGCAATATACTTTACCACTGTCACGAAATTTCAAAGTTTTGAATAACACGTTTGTAAACTTTTCGAAGAAAATGGTTATTTTTACCCAACTGGGTTATGACTTTAACAGTGTATTTATGTTTTTCTAAGTGCGCCACTATTTTCGAAACTCTTTGTCGTGTATTAATAAACGAGGTATCGTTTGAAGAGCTCCGTCGTAGAACGTGCACTTCACAATTGGTGCACTTTTCATAAAAGGCACTTCTCATAACAGGGTGTTATTAAAAATAAAATTGTTAGTTTTTTAATACATTTTGTACTTCTAATCAGACATAAGACAATATCAGGAACACCTTATGCAAAAGCAATAAAAAATATATTATTTAATACATCGTTATTACATCCTTTTATCAAGTGCTCATCTTAAGATGTGCTGATTTTGCCAATATGCTTATTTTGAAAAGTGCCCTTTATGGGAAATGCACCACTTGCGAAGGGTTTTAGGAAAATCCTCTATTTTCCAAACAATTCTTTCTTATTGTTCGCCTACATCACGAATGAAAGCCATGTCCAAAATTTCACGTTACTGGTTTTAGTTGCTTCGATTGTGCGAAAATACGTCAGTCAGATTCTACTTTTATATATACATTTATATACACATTCGCCTGTCTGCGTTTTGAAAACGCTGGTAGTGAAAAACAAATCAGGCTTAAAAACTAAATCCATCAGAGCTATTATTCCATATAATTTTCAATGACCGTTCTAAACCAAAAGCAAGTAAATATTTAATAGCTTTATACGTTGGAAGAATAGAAATGGTGACCACGCTTTCGATTGTTTTCATGCTCGAGCTTAAACTTCTCAACAAAACCAGCTTAGTGAGTGCAGGGCTTTCAGATTGGATTCGTAACAAGATCTGAACAATCAGCGGAGAATTACGCGCTAAGACGACCGAAGTGGCAAGCAATTATGTTCTGTAACGAGATATTGATGGCGGTAACTCCGGCTTAGCCCGAGTGGTGATCGATTCCGATCGACGGATGCGATCCGACCCTGGGCTTGATGAGCTCGGTACAGACATTTCAATTCGAAACATATTGTTGTGTGATAGCTATCGGAACTGATCCCTCTTGATGAACCTGCCATACTGACGCAATGTTTATATAAGATTAATTTAATTCTTTTGAAAGGTTTTATTTCTTGATCATTTGTAAAAAAAACTATTTAACCCTTTATTTTTAATCGAGTTCGGGTTTCAAACTGAAAGCCATCTCAGCATTCTTAGTTATTGAATTGACCGATTCCAAGCCGGCAAATTATTAATCTGACTAGCGAAATCTACTGTTGATAACGGTATTTTAGAATATTTCCCCCAATTTAGTGATCTATTACTTTTAATTGGATTCAAGTAAAGCTCTGTTCACACATGCATTCGCTAAACGAAAACGGAAACTCCTTATTTGAATGCGCTGTACGTGACTAGAGCTTTCAACATTAATGGAACAGTCATGAAACAATATAACAGAGCAATCGAAGGTTAAAGACCTAGGTACAAAGGTACTAAAATCTCGCGTGACTTTGTTGAACCCATAAAACACGACACGTCGCAATGTGGTCGTATTTTATGGGTTGCGCTGTTGGACATAAGATGCTTCTAAGATTCACCATATCTACAGATTTTCCTCTTTTGTATTAAGTTTGTTCATACCACGCCGCACTATGGAATATCGTAGAACAAGAGCTGATCAAAAATACTTTTTTTGAATGATGTAAATTGGACATAATTTTGGTCTTATTCTTTAGTTAAGGAGTCATTCTTTCATATTTAATTTATTTTTCAATAACTTGTCATGTAAAATGTTGCGTAAAGAACGTTAATATCAGATACTTGGAAAATTCTGTTAATTTTATCTTGAAAATCATAGTATTACACAGTTTAATTTTGGTTGTTTCTTTAAAGAACCTCTTATAGTGTTATATATCATTCGAAAGGATATTTATTACGGATTTAAAAACAGTAGTTATTATTTAATTACGTGAATAAATATTTTTTCTATAAATATTTTCGTAGAATATGAGAAAAAATTAAGTTCTTAAACTTCGTCGAGACTTTTAACTGTTAGCTACACTTGCCTACAGTCTGAATTTTGTATTAATACGTTCATTGGATATCTAATAATATTTAAGTAAAGAATCAGCTGCGCATTTTTGCGCGTTCAGTAGTTATGAAGTGTTATGTCGCAAAGGTGCCAAAATGCAAAATTGGGGCAAATTAATAGATAAAAGTTTTTTTTTTATCATTGGTCAAATATCTGTGGTTTTAATATACATCATCATTTAATATACATACAGTTTCATCTGAAAATATTGAATAAATTGTTTGTGACATCTAGAAAAAATTATTACCGCAGTTCAATACCCGTTGGGCTCAAGCGTCACGTAACAAGGACAATTTTCTGAAAAAGAACAGCAGTTGGCTAGATATGGAATATTCAGTTTCAATAACTGAAGATGAATCATCTCCCTGCACTTCTTCAACCTCTGACAAACGAGGAAGGTCTTGTGTTCCATATGAAGACTCTTCGGAATCAAGCAAGAGACGAAAAAATACGTCACTAATGAGAGAGTACGGGTTTGAGCATATTTTCGAAGCTTATTTGCAAGGCTCAACGATCAAGAGGTGAAGGAATTGAAGCGAACCTTGTCGAATTTATATCGACGGCAGATGCAGAAAAAAAAAAAACATTTTCCGACTTGCTTGGCTCAAGTCAGCTTCAAACATTATCCGAAGAAGAAGCTTTGAGTGTTTATATTGACTTGGACCTTACCAAAGCTCAGTATTTATACCTGAGAAACCTGACCGATAAAAGAAGCTGTAAGTTGTTTCCTCCATACTATAAAATCAAAGCATCATCAATCACTTTGCCGTATTACCAATTGGACAATTATTTTGCACAAGAGTCGCGCAATAAAGACTACAAAAATTTTAGACTGCATCATGCGAGAAAATGTTCCAGATCGGCAACAAACGAAGACGTATTCCATACATTACTTTATACATCAGATCCCTACATAACAAGTATCCGTAAGCCATATTCTAAAAACATCAAGGAACTTGACGAAGAAAGTCTACTTCTTTTAAAGGTAAATCAACTTATTGCGGATCCTGAAGTGGTTCAAGTATAACGATTCAGTACTTTTATTATAAAATCATTATTTTATCTATTTTATAAGTGTATCTTATTGTACTATTAATAAAACTAGAGGTTATACTATTAATTTTACCATGTAAAGCTAAGTGTACCTATATTTTACTTAGATATTAATAAAAAAAATATAAATATATTGTAAAACGTGTCAGAATATATTTTATTTTTAATTAATTCTGTATTATTTAGTTGTCTTGATATTTAAAAAATATTAAAATATCATATTGAAGTCAAATTCATGCATTTATATAACGTTTTTACAGATTTCTAAAATAAAGTGCGAGTAAAACCACGAGCTATCACTAGTTTATAATAAAATTATTATTGGTAAAATTCTCATACGATGCTCTATACGTGTGCAAAATTTGAAGTTACTATGACTAAAAATAAAAAAGTTACAGATTTTTGATCAGCAAAGCACCTATATTTTCCATAGTGCGCCGATTCATCCCTTTTGCATCTCCGCTCAAAAAGTCTTCTTGTCCTAATTCAAGTCGAGAACGGCTCGCTGAGAAGCATTTATTAAAGCTGTGCAGCACTTCGTCTCAGCATCTTATCGATTTTATGATTATGATGAGTCACTGGAGAAGCGAAAACACTGACCCCCGAGAACAGCTTGTACGTGACGCCACTTAAAAGTGAAATGAGCCTGTGGTTTTTAAGCATGATTTTTTTATGAAGACTGTTTTTACTGTCGCACCTTATCTTGAAAGTGTCGTAGGTTATGATATCACAGGTCATTCTTTGATTTCTATGTGATAAAAGCAAGAATTATTTGTGTGAAATCTTGTTCACACAATGGAAACCTTTATTTTTCATTAGACAGATATTTTTAAACTTCATCTGCTTGCGTGACATATCGTGGCGGCTGAAATAAATGTCGATATGCTGTTCCAACAACTTTGTACGTGGCGCCCACGTCTGTCTCCGAGTCGGTAACCCTTCGGAACTTTCAAAATAAGTTATTAAAACTTCAGAGCCTACAATCTAGGTACAAATTATTATTACAAGGTTCAAAGAACGTGTCAAGGAATAGTAAATCTGAGCCAGTTTTAGTTTTAATGGTAAATCTGCACTCGATTTAGTTAGCGAGAGAGTTGTTCCGCGTACACACAGTACAGTAGTGGGTACCTACCTAACTATGTTATGTTTCGAGACCTTCGTCAGGGTTTAAAGCCACATTAAAAGCGAAAGTAACATTCGTTTAGAAATAAGGTCGAGACATAGGATTCGGCTGGAGCCTTACCCAGGCGATGCCCTCGCCCCGCGCGCGAGGGGGCACCGAATCGACCGGGCTTCTTGGCAAGGGGCCAGGACGAGAGGTCGGGGACAACAGCGCCACTTTCAATTTGAGAACGACTACACCAGCCAC
The DNA here is from genome assembly GCA_949774945.1 of Hoplodrina ambigua. NCBI lineage: Eukaryota > Metazoa > Arthropoda > Insecta > Lepidoptera > Noctuidae > Hoplodrina > Hoplodrina ambigua. The sequence continues at coordinate 8,216,163 of OX458963.1, forward strand.
GACCATTGCGACTCACCTTATCGCTTTTTCACTAATTATGTAGCAGAAGCCGTAAATCAAGACTTAAACATTCAGCAGCGTCCAGAATAATGTGCGTAAGTACCCTCAACATTAACGACGAACTTTAACGATCTACGATCTTCTTCTGTTATTTTATCTTCTACTAAAGAAAGACTCGTATAAACCAGTAACTAGAGCAATTACGCTTGACCCGTAGGAAGAAGACAACAAGTGTTATAGATCTTAAAGTAGAAATATGTGGCAAAAATCTTGTCTTAAAATCAACTCAGCGTGTTGAAATCGAAGGTAGGTATTTAACAGCTGCGGTGATACGTAGGCGCATCACCTGCTGTTGAAAATAAAAACAATCAAACGAGGGTGATTGAACTTCTCGTGACCTTCTTCAAATTGATGCTTCACGAAAGGGCATCGATATATTATGCAGTTGCAGGGCTATCCTTGTAGACACGTCGGCGACTCGCCGGCGTTGAACTAACATGTACATTCGAGTATTCGCCTTATTACATTAATGACCTTCCATCATGATTGACTGTTTTACCAAGGTGTTTTAAGAGTTCAAATTAACTGCTATGTGAGGGTAATAAAATATATATTTTTAAGAGTCATCAAGGTGATGCTTCAGTTTGCTTCTACCAAGCTATTAAAGGGATGCTCCCATTAATATTGTGATGTAAACTAGAAGATCATGAACTCTAACATGTAAATAAAGCACACCACATGCCATTTGTTCTTGTGCCTGTAGGTAAACCTTTATTTACCTACAGACACAGAGGATTGGTAAAAAGTGGCAAAATTAAACTTTCAGTGTTTAATTTTTAATGGATATTTAATCTAACCTAATTATCATGCAACCCGTAACAAGTAGTTACACACACGGGCTGTGCTAACAAATTCAAGAGCAATAAGTAACCCGACATATCTTGCGGAAACGCGCCACGCCGGAAATTGTGCTCCGTGCCCGTCTCACCAAAATATTTGCCTACCTATGGTATTCCAGGTAAGGCGAGAATACCAGACCTGTGGCTAAATTGCCAACATTGGCACGTCTGCGGTGTTGCGAAACTGCTCGGGGTTATAGCATTTTAACGCAATTAAACGTCCATTTGATGGCTGTGCTGCAGATTCTGAAATTCTGTATAGGTAAATCCCCAGATTAGTACCTAAACATATTCAATCTGCCTAGCCTTTTTTCAACTATTTTGGGTTCAGTTTCCTGTCAACCGGATGCAGCTGAATACTAGTATTTTACATGGTGCGACTGCCTATTTAACCTCCACAACCCAGTAACTATAACCCCTTGGTAAGACTTAGTTGTCAGACTTTCGATTTCGGGACCTACACAGATCTATGTATGACTTAACGTATTTTCCAAGGCACGGAGTAGTCTCGGTGTATAAAGATAGTCACCAATCCATAAACCAACCGGTAAGTGTAGCTTTACCTGATGGATAGACCCGTGCGGCTGTTATTACTCCTGCAGTCAAGATCATTAAACATATTGTGGGCTTTAAAAATTCATCAAGATCGAATCTTGCTTTTTAAAAATATAAAACGTATCCTGTTTTCTCTCCCTAGGGGCGAGTTCGTGTAGAAAGCAGAATCATTTCGTAGGATATTCATGTAGGTACATTCGTGCACAGTTAGGATTTTCAAAGAAGTCTGACCTTAGACCTTTACCTATCTCTGAATAATGTGTATTATGTTTATAGTTGCTGTTTTTTTTTAACTTGGAATAGACTTCTTAAGTCCCGTTAGATTTATAAGAAAAAACTATTATGTAATGGTATAGCAACTTCAACGTGGGAAGACACCGCATATGTGTACGTAATAATGATTTGTTTCCAAGATTTGGCCGAGAAAAATATTATATGATAAAGGAAAATAATGTCACAAGTAAAATACTCACGCGGTGGTATTCCTTTGAGACGCGATCACGTGACCTTTAAGGTTCCTTTAATTCACACGAGAGAACTCCTACATCCTTCCATCAGTTCAATGTAGCAAGGACTTTGGCAAATTATCATCAATATTGTAATGCAACGTCGTTGTATATATTCTTAAATAAATTGTAGATAGTTTAAATTCAATTTTTATTCGAATACGTTTCATGCGCACACGCCGAACATGACTAACACCCGAACTATCAAAACAAGTTCATTAATATTCAAAATAACGTTTTGAATTTAAATAGCTAAGCTAGATACGAACTCGGTTTTGTTTTAGAGTCTATTGTGTTGCCAAGTTAAAAAAAAAAGGTAAAATTGCTGTAAAGCCGTGTATGTAGATTTAAATGAATGATTGAATGTAATTTTGATTTTGTCGGATTATTCAAATTAAGACACAAGGCAAAAATCTGTCAAAGGTATGAAATCCTGGCATATTAATTTTAGTGTGCCGCAGACTCAATTACAATAAAAGTCAGTCATCCTCGTTATCCCTAAATGATATTTTCAGCACAGTGATGATGGACTACATTTCAGTCAGTCGGACGACCGTTAAATTACGAAGAATGGCCTAGATTATTTGTAATCCACTGGGAATCTTATCCAATATTTCATCTTATTCGGTGTGGAAAGTTATTTAGGTACACTAAAATAAGTAAAAAGCGTTATTAATAGCGACACTTATATCTAAATATATAAGTGAATTATATGAAATGCGTCACCGAGGTTCACAACAAGAATTTTCCATTAGAAGCAAGAAACAAAGAACTGCCTGATTGGATGCTGGGACCATTGTTAGATTCATTTTATTCCCTTAATTCCCATTAGGACATAACTTGGAAATATTTTCCAAAAGGCTGTTCATTTGTTACTAGAAGGAATCCAGTTTGGGGTAGAGCAAACGAATTACGTTAGTTTTTTTCATTTGTGTCGAATAACTCTAGTTTAATTTAGGATGTGTTTCAAAAACAAGAGTTCAAAAATGTTATAGGAATCATTGTGCCGAATCCTAGCTACTTTCAATTACATGCTTTTCTATCAAAACTTTAACATACGACTATATGCACAAAAAACGGAAGATTGTAATTATTCAAAAAGCCGTTCTCTTTTATATGTAATTATGTATAAACATAAATGAATGGCTAAATGTGTTGCTTACTCGAGAACGGTTCGACCGATTTGGTTGTTTTTTTTTTTGTCGTGTTCGTAATTTTCCGGACAAGGTTTGCATGATGTTTATGTTTTTTAATACACCGGTAAAATCAGAAATTTGCAACCGAGCGAAGCCAGGGCGGTTCTCTTGTTTTTAATAAAAACTGCTCTTAACCGGTGGCAGTACCTACCTACTAAAGTCTTCAAGCTGTTTTTATACAGAGGTAAAACTTCAATGCCTTCAATTAGAATATTAAAGTAACTAACAATAGAAAGACAAAAACTTCGAAACAGTTACATTTTAATATTTTTTTTCAAACACGTGAACGTTTACCTAATTTTTATTTAATACTAGTTTTTGCCAGACTTCGTCTGCGTGGAGACCATGAAGTGGAGGAAGTGATAAAAATCTAATACCAAACATGTCTCTAACCACATTAATGACTAATTTTCATAAAGCCTTTCATCCCCGATTTTAACCTCCTTTTTTTAGGTGGTAAAAATCATCAAATGACTCCCTCCACTCTGGGTGGGGCAGAAGGGACTGTCAGATTTTAACCCCTTAGGGCTGGAAGTTCCAAAAAAAATAAACATTTATATTTTGTTATTTCTAACCAAAAAGCAAATACCGATTGTTATGTTTGCAGCTATAAAAATAATGGATTTCCCATATAAACTTTCATTCCCTATTTCACCCCTACGTAATATTATCTACTAATTCAAAGATTTTTGTTAATTATACTGGAAACAAAGTAATAGACTGGTGTAATAAAATTATTTAAACTAAGAGTATATGCGCTGTTTAATAAAAATGGATAAAACTATGTTATGATTCCTCTACTGAGTAGAATGTAGGGTAGCCTATTAAAAGATTGAAACCTACGCGCCGACGACGCTTACGATTATAATTATTATGTTCTTCAGTTCTACCAGTTCCATACAGTTGCAGCATACTGCAATAACTAACGCCAAGTATAGCTTTCCGTAAAATTAGAGGTGATATATTAAAGTCGTCGTGCGTACCTACACATTTTTACCATTTACAAACAACGCTGTGTCGCATACGAGGATCATAGTAAGCAGACTCTAATGCTATTAGCGACTTATCCATTGTTCAACATGCCGCATCACAGAGCTCATTACAGCCAATCAATAAATAATATGTGTATTTAAAGAGTTATCGGATTTTCGCACAACACAATTTGCGCTGTAACTAAACGGTTTTTTTTTGTTTCAAATTGTACTGTAATTGCTACACAACTAAGCTGAAAATTGAGTAAATGCAACATGATACGTGGAAAGACTAGCATTGCAGGAATCGGCTTTTACGGTAAGTACAAAACGTTATGGACTATTTTTACAGCGGAAGAAACAGCATTAACTTAATTAAGAACCAATATCTTGCGTTCCTTTAAAAAGAGTGCAAAACTGGTATTTACTTTTATTAGTTAGACAGAGGTATTAAACAGTAATTGGCTTAGTACGTTTCTATTTAATTCTATGAGTAGGTAGGTAGTCAATTAAGTCACAAAAAAGTATGTTTTTTAAGTGAGCACCAAAAAAAATAGATTTATGGACAAACAAATATCCCTACGAGACTGGTCCAAAATTCTCAGTTTAGAGAACGCCAGACGTTATGAGAACCAATAAATAACCCTGCATTTTGGACAGTCAGCTTACAACTTATATAAGCAATGCAGCAATAATAAAACGTACTATTAGTTCTTACATCTAATAGTACGTTTAGTTCAAATAACCGTGCGTGGGTTCAATACAGTTCAGTAAAATGGTCGTGTGATTGTTCTACAGACTCCTCATAAATAACGGAAGCTACGTCTGTTGGTCCTCCATTTTTTACACGACTGCCCCAAAAAAGGGAGTGTTATGTGTTCAGGGTTAATGTATGTATGTATGTATGTATTGAGATTCTTTATTCCAACATAACTTTTAAACGCCTGAACCGATTTAGATGTATGGGGTATCGTTACAATCCTTGCATCGTTCCGAGTAACATAGGCTAGTTAAAAATAAAAAAAGCTTTTTTACAAAAAAATATGACCGCCTTCAAAAACTACAAAATAAAAAATAACTTTAGCTTGAAAGTCGGCGGCTTTGGTTTTGTTTCTTGTTATGTAGGTATTGCCACCGACTTATAAGCTAAAGTTATTTTTTATTTTGTAGTTTTTGAAGGCGGTCATATTTTTTGTAAAAAAGCTTTTTATTTTTCACTTTTTAGTGCTTGTGTTAACACACAAGCACTAAAAATCCTTACATAAAGCTAATATAGCATAAATGTTTGAAATCCTTACATAAAGCCCTTTCAAACAATACCTCACACGATATATTTAATTTTGGAAAGTGGTAGGAGGGGGGTTGACGTTCCCCCTCCCCACTTCCTTCAGTCAGTCATCGACTACACGTATAAACAAAGCAATTTTTCTTGTTACGGCGGTTCTGCTGTGATTTTTTAAGGAGTTCCGTTCCATATCTCCAAAGTTCATCATCAGATCATGACAATATTTCTATGGGACCTATTCCGAACTATACTCTTTCAAACAAAAAAAGAATCATCCAAATCGATTCATAATTGGCGGAGTAATCGTAGAACAAATATACAAAAAAAAAAAAAAAAAAAAAAAAAAAACATACGCGTCGAATTGAGAACCTCCTCCTTTTTGAAGTCGGTTGAAAACAATCCTGTGTGGTCACTTTAAAACGTAAATTAATACCAGCCTCAATTATTTTTTTCACGAATCTGATCGTGTCTATGTTTATCGTCTAGAATTTGACAAGTAGATTTTAAAAATATATAATACTGTAAATAAAAAACGTCGTAAAAAAACTGCCGAGTAAACAAAGTACAAATATGTGCAATTTTTGCAGTCGTGTTCTTGAATTTTTTAATTATAGTAGCTTGTTTAAAAATATGTAGCAATCGTTTCGAACTCGCGCGATTATCACTATACAGGTAATAAGTAAATAAAGAAGTAAACAATACATAATTATTTACAAACATCTATGTTTTTATAGAAAAGTATCGATGTTTGTCATCGATGTTCATACCCGCGTAACATAGATGTGATATATGTACCGAGTTTATTTGAAACGATCGCGATGTTTGTTGATGTGAGTTTTGCTTGTAATAATTCACGAATTTTATTTTGATTTTTATACAAGACTAGATGCCTCATTTATTTATGATGATCTCGGTAGAGATTACATACTACATGACATTAAGAAAAAAATAAGAAGATAGAAAGGATTGAGCAAAAAGTAATGAATTTATAATTTCGAATTCCGACGTTTCGTGCTTCATTTGTTAGTAGTTGGAATTTGTTTCAAAAGTTTGTAAAAAGATACGTTCATGTTTTGTGATACGTGATGTCTGAGCCGTGAGTACGGATACTAATATAGAGTTTATCAAATACAGGACTCGCTAAATATAGCAGGTTTTTATACTTTTACCACTAAATCATTAATTTAGAAAACTCACACCAAAAACACTTTTTATACACATAAGAGATCGAAAGAAAACAAAAAAGATTTATCTACATTGAAATGTTATGAATAATGAGTGTCCTCTACTTACCCAAGAAGGGCAGTCTCTTCGGCAGTGATAGGCATCTTCATGAACGGCCTTTTTGGTTCTCGAGTGGTATTTCTGAAATAGTGCAGGGTATGTAGCATACTGTAAATGGGCTATGAAGTGATTCTGTTTAGTTCAGGCACATACCAAGAGAAAAAAAATAAAGAAACTGTCAATACTGCCAATTAACCCATCGCAGTAATAAAAAAGCACATAACAATGGTGAGTTTTTATTCCATCATTGTGATATATTTTTATACGACTAGGTACCTAGGATCCTTCTGATTATGGAGATATTGAAAGTCAAAGTTTCACCGTTTTAAGTTTCTTTTTACGAAATATTTTTTTAATTGTGCTAACTAAACTTTAAACACTCCTACCGTGCTTGCATGCACCCATACCCATTACCACAACGTTGTGCATACGTTACACTTAGCGCTACCATAAACTTTATTATTTCATGCTAAAATTAAAAGTCGTTTCCCAGCAATAATTTTTGCTTGATGACACTTAGTTTAATGGACAGTATATAGAGTAAGTTAACGGCTATATGATGTAGTCTTACAACACCTGTATAATGTTAACAAATTACTATACGTTTTAACTATACTATACTATAACTATATGTATAACTATGGTTATTAGGTGATTACAGAAATTACTCATTATTTAGATTAGATATTATTTGTCGTTAATTATTTTCATATTATAAGTTTCGAACAGTTTCGATAGTAACTAGGAACCAAATAAGCTGAAAGTGCGTGTGTAACGTAGTCATTAGTCGAAATCCCATTACGCTTTATGATCGGTTTTTCAGTAAAAATTTCATTACAAGGTAGTCACGAGAATAAATGATTCCCACTCGACCTGCGTCAATTGGTTAAAGTCTTATTGGTAATTCCGTAACCTGTTTGACCTAGCTATTATCAAGTCAAGACGTGTATTTTGGAGAGGATAAATAGAAATAGTAATATAAACCAATAGCAATTTAACAGGAAGGTCTCAGATATAGGCCGGCGGGTCCGCGGCCGGCCCACTAGCTAGCACAAGGTCGCCGGTTAACTGAATGACGTAAAGCAGTAACTCTTTGCAGCATCGTATGACTTCTATGAAATCACTGAATACTGCTTTCGATAGGTATAAAAATAAGTTTAAATTTCTTTGCGAAACGCGTATGTTGCGCGCGTAACATTCTAAGGGTTTATTTTTTGAAGTATTTTGTATAAAAAAGCCGATAAAAGTTATCTGTTGGATAAAAAGTTAATCTATTATGAAAATCAAAAAGTCCGTGTTATTTCTATAACCAAGTCGGATCATAAAAAAAATCGGATCATTATAATTATTATCTTCACACAAATTTTTTCTTGCTGCGTGCATACAGCACTAACTGTTTATAATCTACGACATACCTACTTGCTAGTTGATTTACGAATAGGTACCTACCTACCGTTCTTCGTAAGTTCATGAGTGTAATTTTTAAGATTTTAAGAAAAATAACTAAATTCTTTGTATTATAGAAATCTTATTTTTTTATTTGTTACAGTTTTTTATAAAGTTGGTTTATGGATGTATCTATGTACCTATTGAAGAAAATTGGCTTCTAAAACTCAAGCCCTAAAAAAATAATTTATTAGTTGGGTTATTTTGATTTATGACTAACTTTCTTTTTCTTTTAGATATGTGCCTGGCTTTTTATGGAAACATGATGAATGTTTAGTGAATGTATAAATAAAAATTAAATTCTATCTATATTAACTACATAATGTTAATTTAATTCTATATTACTTACTACTAAATATTTTAAAACCCTTTCCAATACAGTACATATTATTTCTTGAAGTAAGGAATAATTACCCACAAACACATGCATATAAGAAACAATAAAAGTGGGTACTTTAACATTCTACACTAAGTTAGAAATGAATGCTCTAATATGAATCTCTAATATGAATTATAGTCAGAATGTGTAAGCATATGAAGCACATGCGAAGGGCAGAGTACTCACACCGTCAGCACCTCAGAACAATCTGGTGCACACTGTTCAAAATAAGGAGCTAATCTTCTCCTACAAGGGCAGATTTTCATAGCATTTCCCTTTTTTATGGGCATTGTTGTATCCTGGTACACTGGAGGCGGGCACATGTTAAACCCATCATCCAGCAAGCCCCGTTGCTGATGCATGCCAACTTAATATCAACAAAAAATAATTAAGAAAGTTTTAACAAAGCATTAAAATAATATCATGCTTGTAAAAGCTTGCTGCCAGTGATAAAAAGCAAATTATAATACTTTAAACAGTTACACTTTCGTAAAATCAAAACTTAATAGTTTGCTGTGAACTTTATTGCCTAGTTACGTGAACAGCTCAGTTGCGAAAAGTAAGTAGTGGCCTGACTTATAATTATTAAGTATACCTTCATATAGCTTACCTTTTTAAAATAGTGTTCGTTCGAATGATAATTTATGGGTTTTCGACTAGTGGCCGTCAAGCAGCTAAGTCGCGCACCCGGTCACACTGAACACCGCCGTAGCAAAACGCCGACAACTGAATAGTTGCCTTCTGCGGCCTGGCTGGAACCTTCTCACACTTAGCGCTACTAGTAGACGTAGCTCACTTCACGGCGTACTGCAAGCGCATGCGTATGTAAAATCGTCAATTATTCAATTTGCAGCCCGGGAAATTACGATACTTTTGACAGGATCTACAAAACTGTAATTTATTACAATCAAAGGAGATTGAAAACGTAAAACTGTTGCCGAAAGACAACCAGAGTGACTTAAAGCAGATTGTATGACCACGCTCATCTGTCTCATTCCGTCAATATAAATAACACAAAAAACAAAAGAAGTTAATAAGCAAAACTCTAAAAAACTAAAATAAACATTACGCACCTGTATTGAAAGAAAACTACTGTATTATTTCAATTTTACAGCAGGCAGAGTGTGTGATTTTAAAACAAGCAACTGACTGTTACAGATTTTTGTTGCAAGTACCTATCATTATTAATACTTCTGGATCACAGTCTTTTGAGACATTAGAAAATTTAAATCATTTCAAATTCGCAAAGATGAAAATTTATCTACGAATTATTTTGTTTTATGTTTCTAAATAATCATATGTAAGGCAATAGAATCAGAAATACTTTAAGTAACGGTTTGTTTCTCCTCACATATCAATAATATTACAAATACATAGCAGTTTTTTATTAATCTCTCGTGGTTAAAAACCTTTATATTTTAAATAATTATACCAACATAGCACTTACTACCATTCGCCGCCCGTCATCTACATTTTAATCCTCATACACAGTAGACCGTAAGGCGCGCATCGCTATTTCCTTGAAAAGTTAGAAATAATAATAATAAAAAGTTTATTTACTGTTGTTACAGTGGTTACCTTATAAACTAGATTAACATAATAATTATAAATCAGTAACATTAACAATAACAAATGATGGAGCATAGATGTCGAATATTGAGAAAAATAAAGTGACTTTAATTGAATGATTCCAGTACGTATAACCGATTTATATAATAAGGATAACTATCAAAAGTATCTTTTACAATTTATACGAAAATAAAGTAATTCGAAAAACAAACGCTGTTTACTGATTTGTTCTTGTTTTTTCAATCTTGCAACACTATGGGTTGTCAGCGCCCTCTAGTCCCAGCACAAAGTACTAAAGAACGTTTAGTTTTACTCAACACCGCACAGATGTCGTTATAGACCAGCTTTTGCTTTGGAGCTCCGCCGCTGTCGGGTCAAAATTAGTCATTGAAATTTCGAAATTATAATCATTCGAATGTTATACAAAATACCTAAATAATTTAAGAAATTAAAATATCGTGTAAGGTTTTAATGGAAGACCTTTCATACATACAAAAATACTTTTTTACTTAGGTATGTATGTCCTTAATAAGTAGGTACCTACATTGCCGTCCTGCACACTAATAACTACTTAAATAATTGTGGGTCTACTGTTGTTTAAATAATTTTAAATATGTACCTATGTAAAAATGAGGCTCTAAAATTCTAAATAGAAATACACACACATATAAAAATGATTGGAATTATTGTAAATTATTGTAGACTTTTGCTTGCATCATAATCCGCGTTTATTACCTTGGTACCTACCTATCTATTATTCCACGGGAACTTTAGGTACATTTTTACAGGAAAAAAGTAGCCAATGATCTGTTCAGCCGTCTTGACGTGATTGAATAACAAACATCCATTCATCCAAACTTTCGCATTTATAATAGTAGGTAACTAAGTAGTATATAAGATACTTACCCGGTGGTAGTCATGGGCGTAGCCAGCCATGGGCTCAGGGTGGGGCAGCAGTCTAAAGTAATATGTAACTAGCAAATTATACACGCGGTCTTACCCCGGTTAACCCCTACCCCTTTTTGTGGTGGTAAAAATGATGAAATGAGTCCTACCGCCGAAGGGACTTTCAGACTTTTACGGACTTCAAAACCACCCTGTTCCTCCTGTTGCCCTTTGCGTACCGGGGCCACGGTATCCTGCTAAGACGTCCCGCGACTTCGGCGGTCCCTGTGCCCGTCCCTGTGTCTTTGAGGCGCGCGTGGAACAAAACGCGCCGTCGACCCGGGCTGGTCCTTGATCGGACGGCGAGCTACCCATTACTCGCCGTCCGCATGCCCGCGCCTACGGTAGCCGCATATCGTCTTGCGACGTCCGATGCCTTGGGCGTCTCCCGCGACGGCTGGGGCGTAAGGTGGAGGATGTCCTCCTCCTCACGTTTTCCGCCTCCTTCGCTAGCATTACTGCTTTGCAAAAGGAGGTGACTGTTTCCCTTTCCCTCTCGCTCCGGAGCATGGCCTGAACCAGGGACGGACGCGAGAGGTCGCCGCCGCCTATCGCCTCAGTGAGGTGTCTCCCCTAGAGTGTAATTTTAGCCCACTTAGGCGCGGAGGGGAACGCGAACTGAGGAGGAGGTGGTTTTAATAGATCGAATAACTTAAAGTTCGACATAATGATAATTCGAAACATCAAAAATACGAATTCGAATTATTAAAATACCGATTAATACAATTTCGAAAGGCGTAATCGACGGAACCCCGGTCGACAGAGCCCCGCTGCGTGGGGCTCCTATTTCTGAGTGGTTTGAAGAGAAATAACCCGAGGGGATGACGATGATGAATAACGAGGGGATGATCTCCTTCTAACCTAACCTGTCCGAGTCGGGGTGCCCAAGTCCCAAGCTCACTTAGCTCGCTTACAAAAGGTGGTTTCGTATGGAGAAGAACGGGCAAGACCGCAAGAAACTTCGTACAGTAAGTTTCTTTGTTACTGACGCAAGTTGCTTTGCCGGCCAGCTTCAGCCGCGGCGGTGGGCCTCTAAACCACCTACTCCTCAGCTCGCGGGCCGTCCCACCCCTCCGCGCATACGCCACGCTGGCTTAAATTACACCTAGAATAGGGCAGGCAAGACTGCGTAAAATCGGTTTTGCAGCGATTCGTTTCTGTCACTAAATTTTGTAGCACAACATGTTGTCTTTTAGATTCTTCGAACGTATGAAAATCGAAAAAAACTAATAAATCGCATTTACGACTTCGGTAAAATAAATTTCGTGATTTTTAACAATAGACATTATAATTCTTAGGTATTATAAAATTCGAGCTTTTGAAAATCGGAATATCGAATTTTGGAATAAAATATTTTGGAGTACCTATTTGGGTGTTTCCAGTTTTGGCGTAGTCGACGGAGCCCCGGTGTGCGGAGCACCGCGCAGAGGGGCTCCTATTTCTGAGTGGTTTAAAAAAAATACCGCGAAGGGAATGACGGGGTCTGGAACACCCCGCCAACCCCTTCTAGCCTAACCTGTTCGAGCCGGGGTTGACTATTTGAACTTTTTTTCCATCATCATTTTTTCGATATTTGAACTAGTCGATATTTTTAATGTAAATGATGAACTAAAGTATATTATTATGTCGTAGGTACCTGAATCCATAGTAGAAAAGTATCCATAAAAAAACGAACGGTAATTTTTTTGACATTTTGAGATAAGTAGGTACCAACCTAGGTTGTGAATGTTGTAACAGGGGTTCCCAAACTATGCGTCGCAATGCCTTAGGGAGTCATGGAGCTATCCTGAGAGCGCCGCGCGACCGTAGGCACAAGTCGTATTTATTGTAGGAAATATAATGTTATACATAACATCACGCCTGTAATTCCAGAAGGGTTAGGCAGAGGTGTACCCATTAGTTCACCTACCTACATTTCGCCAGTTATGTTTAAGTCCCATGTAATAGGGGGCGAGCCTATTACCATCAACTATTTTTTAATAAATAGTCATAATAAAAATATAAAAATAAAGTAATCTTCAATGTCTGTTAGCGCCCACACAAACATTTTCTAATAGCAAGTCATCGCAAGGCTAAAAAAATATAACCTGTAGATAAAGGGGGTCGCAGTATGAACAAGATTGGGAACTCCTGAGCTAGTAGGTACATGGGGGCTAAGCGCGGTTCCACCGTTGTGGGCACGGTGGGCATGCCTACAATTCCTACAAGCCAAAAAAATACAAAAAAAAACTGAATTTGTTAACCTTTGTAACGAATGTAAAAGTAAAATGTGTATTCAGTGTGAAATGTATATCAGCTTTTAATTTAATCTAATATGCTTTAAGGCTGTAAAAGTTTCATTAAAATCGGTTCAGTTGTTCAGAGCCTAGATGTTATAATGTGATACGCGCGATTGAGTGCAACTCACACATGGCCGATTACAAATAACCGGATCACATCCTTTTTTGAGGGTTAGATTCGCGGCTGACGGAATGGGCTTGCAACGCAGGCGGCTGTGTGTGCTGTGGGTGTGTGGTGCGGTAATTGGGTGTCGTGCGATCGATGGCTCCATAGGGATCCGGATCTACGCGCCTGACCTACCGGCCAGCAGCATCGTTGTTTTGCGAAAGCCGCAGAGACAATGGCTGTCAGTTCCGGTGAGTTGGTGTCATATCGACGAGGATTTTCCACCCAGGACCAATAAAAAAAAAATACTTTAAAGACATAGGTACTTATATAAATACCTTTAAAAGGGAATTGTACCTGTAGTCCTGTACCTTGTAAATACTTTTGCCAAACATAAAATTGTTCTGTTTAAAAGTCTATTTTTAAATCTCGTGTCAAGAGAATTGATTGACTGGCACAAAATATTTTTGTTGGTCAACTTGTAATACCTAGCACAGCAAATTTTACAGCGTCTTATCAAAAGTCTACAAGCTAATAGTATGTACATGTAGGTAAATTAATTTGTGTATAATAAATTTGTTTGTACCGTTCAAAGATTGCAATACAATACTCACAAACCATAAACAGGTATGATGGCGCCGCAATGCTCGGTGCAGCGGCACAGCTGGTCGTCGCTCGCGCATCCACTCCTGTACACAGCAACGCAACCTGCCTCATGATCAGTTCTTACACCACTTATCACTGCCAGCTTCTCATCCACCACAAAACCGATATTGTCCATTGTTCAACCGGGTTATATGAAAACAAACCGATAAAAAAATCTCTTTTTGACTGACTCCTTTTGTCCGCTAAAATTATTTAGTCAAGCACTCCGAAATGTTCCGTTTATGTGGATGACAGCGAACGCGTTTGCAAGTGAATGAATAGCGAGTATTGATGAACACGCGTTTTATAGGCTTGCATTGTTAATCCAGCATTTGGCAGTCATGTGGAAAATACAGACTTCTCGATAATAGCTATTATTATACGCCTGTTTGTGTAGGTACCTACTTATCGATGTCAAGTTTAATTAAACAGCAACGTACATATTTACATATATACTTACTTACCTACGTTTTAGCTGACACTAAGATAGGTACTTATTTTCTGGTTATTTTGTTGTTGAAAATTCAACAAACTGTCTATTTAACAATTTTTTTTTCGCTATGACTTAGTTAGTTGTCATATTAACATTTTTCTAATCTAACTATCATGACATGTCAGCTAAACCACTATAGCCATCTAAATTATCAAAACACTGATCGACTGACGTTACAATTTTACTTAACATTGTGCAGAACTGCAGAACTACTGAGGTATGCCATGGATTGAATATAGTCGCTACCATTTGCGGACATACATTGCTCGTTTCTCTGCTTAGGTACCTACGACCTACATGTCAGACTGCTGTTGTGACAAAAAGCTAAAAAAAATTATAAACTAAAAATTATCGACCTCGATATTTAAAAGCAAATAGGTATTCAGAATAGCTCATAATAAAAATGTCTGCTTCGCGATGAATCGCTTGACATTATACCTGGTCCTATACCTGGCAGTATTATTTATTTTGCGAGATTTTGTTTTTCGTTTTAATTCCGTAACTGCAAACTATTCGGTTCGCAAAATAATGTGATTTCGTACAAACGCTTGTATAACGAATGCTCGCAAACCAATTTGCGAATCATTTCCTTCTGCTCGTGGCGAGTAGGCACCGGTCTTTAATAGCTCCCTAGTAGGGAAACCATAACATACTTATATAGGCAAAAATCTGTCTAAGAAATTAGGTAGGAACTACTCAAATTTGTCAACATCACCAGTTTTGAAAACTACTAATTTCTGATTAGTTGTAGGAACTATTCATTGGGTCGATCGGGATCCCTGATCACGTGCTGGGCGAGCATTTCGTTACACCTCTCCGTCGGGATCGGCTGCTGGGGCAAAGTGATTGAAGTTGGCCCACCGACGCCTCAGATAACACATGTGGGAATTCGATAGAAGCGGTAGCGTTTCACGACTATGGGAGTCGATAGGAAAAATACATGAGATCTGATATAGTAGGAATACGGTGAACGTTGTGTGCATGAGGTTAGACCAATTTAGATTGGTCTCTTTCAAACAGATTTACAAAACCTAAAATATTCTTTTAATTCGTAATATATTTCTTTTCTTGGGTTTAATTAATTATTTGATGAATACAACCACCATAGATTGTTGTATTGTCTGATGCAAGATCGAGATCAGTTCAATATTTTTTCTTCAAATAATATCATACTACTTACCACCATTCCGGTCCGGTCAAACGACTGACAAAGATAAGAGGCACTTCTGTACTGAGTAAGTATATCTACTATACTTACTTAATACAGAAATTCAATTCTAGTAGCGAGATCAGTCTCACTACAACCGCTTGATTCCGTCTCTTGCGTCCGCGTCGCTCCACTACCTTCACTTTATCCGGCCCTTGGAGTCGTTTGATCCATTTCATAAATTTGCTTCATAACTTTCCTCCTTGCCTATTTATTGACTACGTTACATTGAAATATTGTTTGCAACAGTAGTTTTGAATGTATCACACAAGTTGTTTACATATTTAGATATATTATTACCTAGGTGTGCTGCCGTGGTCCCCTACGGAGTAAGCAGATACCTATTAGTTGGACATTGCAGCGGCTCGGTAAATACTGGTCCAACGGAAGCTACCGCTTGTAATAAGTGTCTGCTAGGAAATTATGCTATTCTGGTTTCTCTGTTATGATATAATTATTGTTACTAAATAAGGATGATTTCGCCAATTAGCGGCTTTAAATCAAAAATATTGGAATTCATATATTACGGACAAATTAACATATAGGTAGGTATCGTTTTTTAATTATTGGTTTTATTGGGTTACGACAATACCATGACTGACTTGACTTGACTGCCTCGTTGGTCTAGTGGTCGCAAGCGCGACTGCTGAGCATGAGGTCTTGGGTTCGATTCCCAGGTCGGGCAAAGTGTTATTGGGTTTTTCCTTTAGGAATTTCTCGGTAGGAGCCTCGGAGTCTGGATTTGTGCCCGGTTGATGGCAATAGGCTCGCCCCCTATTACATGGGACTAAAAACATAACTGGCGAAATGTTGATGTACTAATGGGTACACCTCTGCCTAACCCTTCGGGGATTACAGGCGTGACGTTATGTATGTATGACAATACGATGTCACAACATGACTCAAATGTTAACTAAATCGAGTCGCAAATAATTGCGAAAGTACTAGTATATATATCTAATAGGTACCTAGTAGGACTATTGGATGTTAAACATTAAGATGAAAGAAGATGTAGAGAAAATTGTATAAAGAAGTGTAGGTACCATAGGAACTAATACCAGTTTTCTTTCTATTTCACTAAGTAAATAACACTGAAAACATTGCACTGTCTTCATTTAATTGTCCTACCTAGCGAATTCTAGCTATTTTTGTACTAAATAAAAAAAAAATAACTTTGTACTATTTCATAAATAAAAGAAACAATTACTGAAAAGCGCCGTCTAGCGGCGAGTAGCGAGAACACAAAAACTAAAGGACACGTTCTGTGAAATGCGACAACCAAGTTCAAAGTTTCAGAATTCATTTATTTTGGAATATAAGTATTGTGTGCCAATTACGTTCAAGTATTAAATAAATTATTATTAAAGGTACTTTTTTTTTTCAAATATTGCTGTCCGCCAAAAAATAGTTGCAGGCAGGTTCTTCAAAAACACCTGGTATATGTCAAACTTACTAATAATACCTACTTCTGATTTATAAAACTTGACCCAATGAAATCTTTCGTAACTTACGATAAGTTATAAAATTAAATAAAATATAAATTTAATAATGAGCTTTAATCTAAAATTATTACAATATTGAATATTAGATATTGTATTGTTATGAGAACTAAAAGGGTATGTAATATTTCAGCTCAATCAGATAACAACAAATGGTCGAAAAATGGTTTGGAAAGGAAAGGACAACTTACTTACATATTATACACAATACGAACAGTGCAAACTAAATAAAAGCTCATGAAAATTGTGTTGTCATACATACAGAGGCACTTCAATCACCGAAACTTTTCTAGTCGTGTACTTGGTAGAGTTTTTAAAAAACGAGAGTAAAAACACACATTACATAGTCTTGAAATAAGCATTTATTTTCCCAAATTAAATAACATTGAAGCAAAGAATATTTCTGAGAATCACTGTTCATAGTAGCGCGCAATGTATCGCACGCAATTTTTTATAATTATTATGTTTACAGGTGCAATCACGGTAAAGGAGTCGTAGGGGTTTTAAAAGTTCAGTTATAGCATTAATAGTCCGTTATCGTAAAAAAAACTACAAAAAAGATGGAACTTTTTACTTTAATACTTCCGTAACAAAAAAAGTTCCCAATAGGAGGGTGTCCGGTCATCCTCCATCGAGAACGGTCGTGAGTTGCACGCTTCACCTTACTTCACGTCATTCTGATGCTCCCTTATTACATCTGTTACAAGATTACAAATACAATTCCAGTTCTATCCGGCCGACAAACTGTTACGCAGTTTGGTGGGTGTATGTTTAAAATGTTAGTCTACAGTGTTTATTTCACAATATTTCTTAAATCATTAGACATCATGTAAAATAGTTCGTGTGATATGTAGGTATTCGTACTATTTACTTAATATCATTATGGTTCCAATTAAGACAACTTAACTGCCTAGGACTGCCTCGTTGGTCTAGTGGTCGCAAGCGCGGCTGCTGTGCATGAGGTCTTGGGTTCGATTCCCAGGTCGGGCAAAATGTTATTGGGTTTTTCCATCAGAAATTTCTCAGTAGCAGCCTCGGAGTCTGGATTTGTGCCCGGTTGATGGCAATAGGCTCGCCCCCTATTACATGGGACTAAAAACATAACTGGCGAAATGTGGGTGAACTAATGGGTACACCTCTGCCTAACCCTTCGGGGATTACAGGCGTGATGTTATGTTATGTTAAGACAACTTACGAACCTATAGGCAGTAAACGGTAAGTTCAAGTTCGCAGTCGCTTAAAAATGTCGTTCAATAATAGCCTTTAAGTGCAGACAAACACGTCTGGTCAGAGCTCTCGTGTCTGAGCTGTAATACTTTATTCATACACTATGTTCACCGATCGCGGCATGTGCATAATGTATCGTAATAAATGCTAAACGACACGTGCCGACCACAGATACACCGGGTTCAATACAGCACACTATCTCGTGCCACCAGTGTGATTCACTATACCATGATTAATTAATACCAATATAATTTGTAAGGTTAATTTGTGAGGATGTATGGATGTTTGCTACTCTTTCACGCTAAAACTACGGAACGGATCTGTATGAAATTTGGCACTCATATAGTTTATAGACTGGAATAGCACAGAGGCACTTTTTATCCCGGAAAAATGTACGGTTCCCGTGGGATAATATATAAACTTTGACTCGGACGAAGTCTAGTCTAGTTAACTTGTGTAATTATTAAAATAGCGTTTAACTCAAAACAAAAGTATTAAAAAAAAAAGGGAAAATCTCGCAATTTGATGCGAACTAGCCATTGCTTTCAAGATCCATTTTCGTACTATGAAAATTAATACAAATACGATGCGACACAACAATGCAACGGAATCGAATTTGAAACTCATGTCTTACGTTTATTTCTGGTCTGTTTGAGTATTAAATTCGGTCCCGCGCACATCATTAATCGGATCAAATTTAGTAAATATTGGTTCGTGGTGTTTCAGTCTTTTTTTAATTGGGACAAGCCCGCCGCACTGTTCCCTCCCACTGCAACTCCTGAAAGCCAGAATCAACAGTGGAGGCCACCAAAAAAGCGTCGAGGCAATGAAGCTCGACGAGTCCCAGAGAAACGATTAACTGCCTTGGGTCCCGCAACGAAATTAATCAGAAAAGAATAGCGGAGGAGTAAGAAAAAAAAAAGAAAAGAAAACAAAAAAAAAAGGTGTTTCAGTCTGTGAAAACATAATTAGGTGCTTAAGTACTTCAAAAATAAATATCTTTATGAAACGTATGCTAATAATGCATAGGGTTGCTACACATCCGCTGCGATGCTACGATATGTAGTCAAAGCGTAGCATCCCTACAGAACCGCTACGCCTTACGCTACGGCTTTTCGTAGACGCCTACGAAAGGGTAGTTACACAAAAGCTTCGTAGCGCGGTCGTAACTTTGTTGGGTCTACGATTTGCATTGGTTACGTAAGTTAGATGATTTTAATTTCTAAGAAACAATTAGGTACTCTTACCAAATCATTTCTTTATTATTTGGAAACCTGAGCATTTTTTTTATTAAAATTATTTTGCACTTAATCAATGTATGATTGGTCCAAAATAACACGAATAGTTCCATTTCTGATGGTAATTCATAAAAACACTAACCTTAATAAGAGACTATTAAATATACATTATTAATAATAAGTCCTTCAAGTGGCTGGTACGGACGACAGCGTTAGGTAAATATTGCGGGATCTTATGCGGTATAATAGGAGCGATTTTACAACAACAAGGGATAGTTCGATGTGCTGGCGACTGTACAACAAATGTTGACAGGAATAGGTATTCTGTAGTGTACTATTAAAAGTATATCAATGGTTATGGTTGGGTACACGTTACCAGGGTATACAGGGTACAGGGAACCGTTCATTGTGCGGTGTTAATACGGGCTGTTTGCATCGGAAGCGGGAATAGAAACCCTTTGAGTGACGACGAATGCAGAGCCGTCAAAGAGTCGATATCAATGGCTCTATAGGCACCCTGTTGCCCGACAGTCGCCAGCTTACAAAGAGCCTTTATCCACAGAGGTGACAAGAACAAAAGGTGCTTCTTTGTGATTATTTTTGTTGAATCTGGCTCCACCCGGGTACCCAGGTAACACCCGGTTTATAATAGCTGTGGTCGGCTGACTGAAATGTAAACAGCCAATCCATAAACTAAGTTTGACGATATGTTTTCTAATTCTGTGAATTAGTCTTTCATAAAGTATGAATCTATACTAACTATTATTATAATAAATGCGAAAGCAACTTTCTCTCAGCTGTCTGTTACGCATTCACGACTGAACCGCTGAACCGATTTTGATGATATTTGGCACTTGTACAGTTGTACCCTAAGAAAGGACATTGGTCACTTTTTAATTCGCGATTTCCTTTGTGTCGTTTACGCGGACGAAGTTGCGGGCAAAAGTTAGTATAACATAAGTAGATTGTGCTTAAAAAAGAGGAACACAGTTAACTCCTACATAGTCCTCTGACCTTTAAATATTTGTACGCCATTAAGTAGGTAGGTACATAATGGCTAAACGACTACCTTACCTTATCTACCCGGTAAGGCAAGGTACTCGTTTCGTGTGGTTTTGTGTTTGGTTGTGTAGCAACTTGGCAACTGAATTGTATGATTGTAAACGTACCCACGATTCAGGAGAAATTCCTAGTAAGGGGGAAAGTTACAAATGAAGGGTTTCGTAAAAAAACGTTCGTAAAAACGTTTCTTGTATGGCTACACAATTTAATTGTTAACTTTATTAAATTTGTAATATTTGGGGTTATAAAGGTCACAATAAGGCACCTCGCGCACTAGACAGCCACGACCACGACTCTGGTCGTTGCAGCCATTGGTCGTGTCTGTCTACTGCGCGAGATGCCTAATGATACACAGTTTGTGAAAACAAGTATCTATCTAATACCGTTCAAAAGACACAGCCCTGTGACAGACGGACACAGAGGAGCAGAGGAGTTTTATTAACAGTTTTATTTATTCCTTTGAAGTATGAAACCCTAAAAAATAAATGATGAACGAACTTGACTGTTCCGATACTGTACCTAAACGACTGGTACTTAAGTTTAAACTAATCTTGTATATTTAAAAAATAGCGCAGACCTAAACCATGGTGGCAACAGCCGATTCCAGTGTGCGGCCGCAAATGAGAGGGTTTGGGTGAAATTCGAAACATGGTTTTATTTCTTTTTTGGTGACTGCCTAGTTTGTCTAGTGGTCGCAAGCGCGACTGCTGTGCATGAGGTCTTGGGTTGATTCCCAGGTCAGGCAAAGTGTTATTGGGTTTTTCCATCAAGAATTTCTCAGTAGCAGCCTCGGAGTCTGGATTTGTGCCCGGTTGATGGCAATAGGCTCGCCCCCTGTTACATGGGACCAAAAACATAACTGGCGAAATGTGGGTGTAGTAATGGGTACACCTCTGCCTAACCCTTCGGGGATTACAGGCGTGATGTTATGTATGGTTTTATTTCTACGTAGCTGCCAATGCTTGCTATGCGGGTGTACACTGCGAGAATAGCTCAGATTGGATCTGAGTATATCTATCTATATCTATATACTAGCGAACCACCTCGGTTTCGCATGGATGCAAAATTCTGTTATAAAAAATTTTTCATCATAACCTCGTCCAGAAAATTACGAGTTAAAAAAAAGGAATCAGACAAATCGGTCTAGCCTTTCTGGAGTCTTGTGCTTTACAACATATTTAGCTATTCATTTATATATATATATGTAGATAAAATACGTGGCAATGCTGTCAGCCTTTTGGGCACTTGCCCCATTGACAGCGACGCGGACGAATTTTTTGATGCCCTATGAGGTTTCTCCTTTCTGCCTTATTTTTGTTTTTTTTTTAATTGTATATATTTTACATTTACTTTAAGGTTTAAAGATAATGTAGATAAAAAGATATAATATAAAATGCAACCGCTACTCAAAGCACTGAATGGATTGCGCTGTTTGGCACGCAGATAGTTATTCAGACGTACACAGCGATTGGAAAGGATTTTTCAAAATTTACCCCTTATGAGGACGAAACGAGGCCGGGGTCCCAAGTGTGTATGGTAAAACAATATTAAATCGCCAATAACCGACATTTACGCGGACGAAGTCGCGGGCAGAACCTAATCATTCTATACAGGCCGACTTTAATTTACTGCGGATCTTCGAGGGGGTGAGCGTACTCGCGAATATGAACATCTTGTATTATGGGGCTCTGAAATATGAAAATAGAAATATCAGCTATTTCATACATTTTAATCGTATTTCTGAACATTTTTATATAGAACAGCTGTTCTTATTTTTTTAATTTCAAAGTCATTTCCGTTATTAAATGATGTTCATATTCATGAGTACTTTCACCTCCTGAAAAATCGATAGCAATAAAAAAGCATGTTGTATACGGAAGTTTAGAATGATTTTATTTATTGTCGGATTACCTGATGTTTCTGGACCATGGAACGAAGAGTTTGTTGAATAGACAATTCATCTGATAATGTCTGGTGGCTAGGCTACCTTATCTCACTAAGCCGCGACTAAACTTTGTAACAGATTGGCAGTTGTTCAGGGTATGATGCCAACAGAGTCCAGGTATAGGTACACTGAAAATCTCAGTTTCCTATAACTTAGCATTATATTGAACCACTTTTACCATGGAGCTCTTTATTGGGTTATTGAGTTATAACGTGGTTGGCATGAAAGAGCATGACGGTTAAAAATTGTCTCGTTGATGGTACAGCGTGTGTTAGATCATTCGGTTCCCTTCAACGTGGTTGAGCTTAATTGAATGAAATGCCTTGAGTGTGGCTGGTAAAATGTAAAAAGCCTGTCAATAGCCGAACAGGCCGGACAGTCTACTAATTTGGTCGGCAAAATATTTTATCTTAGGCTGGCACGTCTGGCAACCTTAATTTTGTAGATATTGGTATGGTCAACCGCACGTCGCAACACTTAATGACAAAAAGCCTTTCTGCTAAATAAAGGCGGACATCAAAAGTGGATGATTTTATACACTTTTATAGAATAAAATAATGTAAGTATGTACTTACTTACTTTCTCTTTGAATCAACTAAAACTAAGCTTCTTCAATCTTGGCCGAAGATACGAAAGTTTCGGTCGGTGAAACTTTATAAAATCCAGCGTTTATCAGCAAACTGCGTTATGGACTGATCTGTCCAAGTTCCCGATTCATGAAGCAACTGAGTTGGTTTAAAGAAAAAAAAACTGCGAAGTGAAAAATTATTTCAGTTTTGGAAGTTGGCGGCTTTGGTTCTGTTTGTTGTTTTGCATTGCCATCAACTTTCAAAACTGAAGTTATGTTTCACCTCGTAGTTTATGAAGGTGGTTGCCTTTTTTATGTTTATTATTTTTCTCTTTTTGGGACTTACTTAATACTAGGTACGTAAATTAACAAGCATTGCGTTTCATCCTCCGATTGATCATCAATGAGGAGTTCCACGGGGTATCTTCGAAGACCATGTTTAGTACACTACGGATAAATGACTAACTAGCAGTTATCTTTAGTAGAATAATCAAATCTTAATATGTGTAGTTACTGTTGATTTTTTTAGGAATTGCATTATTAACTCCAACGGCCTACATCAGATCTTCACACACTAATTCTATGGGAATAAAAAAAAATAGTTTGATAATTGGCCTACATTAAAAAAAAAATCAAAGTATCGAACCTTTAAGCTTCTCCTTTTTCTGATATCGGTTAAAAATGTATTTATTTTGTATGATTGCATCAAGAATATTTTCTAAATGTTATAATAACTCGCGAGTTTTCCAGAGTCTGAGTACCCCGTCTGTCTGTCTCAAGATGAATTAAGGTCATCTCTAACTCCCCAAACATCAGCTGTCAGTCATCCTAACTCCGCTTAGTAACATAATTATCACTGTATTTTTCACCTTCTACAATGTTTCTTTGGTTTTCTTTGCACTAATCGCGAATAATTTTGTTTATGGAAACATACACGTGATCTCGACAGTTAACAGATAACAGATTATTTTTGTATTTCCCTTAAGACCTTACCATTTAGTACGACTAGACAACGAAAAAGAAAATACTTTTCAATCATACATATTATCTGTCTGTCAACATGAAATATTTATTATTTTGAAAGTTTTAAGTTACTTAAGTTAGGTACGCTAAACTATTATTCACACTTCTACACAAAAAAATATAATTTAAAAGATTTTATGTGTCGCAATGACTCGCTGCCGCGCCGCCGCGCGCCGGTTCGTTCAGCGGGGCTGTCCACCCTTGCCGGCTCCCGCGCTCTGGCTCGTACATCACACCAAACCGTTTCTGCACACTGTCGCCGCAATGAAGGAAGTTTCCACAAAATTTAGGTGTCCTAGCGCCCGGAGACGTTGGAGACAGCTAACACAACCTCTTCTAAACAATTTACGATTCCATAAAAGTTCTGTTATAAGTGGGGGAGGCGTTAGTGGCTGTAATTTCATGGACGGGCTTTTAGAATGGGCTGGCGTGGCGCTCCGTGCAGGAGGCAGCGATTTCGAATGAGTTGGTGTGGCGCTCCATGCAGGAAGCAGCTTATATGTATTATGTTGGTGTGACTGTCCCTGCAAGAGGGGCCATCGATTGACCTCAAGTAAATTATATTGTAACCCCTCAAAACAAATACTAAACAATAATAATACAATACATCCTGCCAGCCTCTTCGTACATATACCTACAGAGAAGGTACGAGCATTGATCACACTGTTGCTCTCGGAGGTTTGAAGATTTCAGATTTTATCGGCATATAATCGGCACAGTAGTTTTACACTATAAAACTACTGTGCCGATTTAAAAAAAAAACCCGTTTTCAAAAAATCACCTTTACTAAGCTACATTCACCCTGAGTAGGTAACATAAATGTGTATTATTATATTTTCAAAAAAGTTAGAGATCCGTAAGGAGAATCACGCGAACGAAGTGGCCGGGAGAGTGCTAGTAAATTAATAAGACCAGTTTTGCTCACGATTATTCACTTCACCGGTGTCAGTGATGTCCAACACAAACTTTTTCTAAGTTCGAAATAGAAAAAGTCATATTGGTAGGTCCTTGCTCGTGCCCGGTTGTGAACACACAGCATCGTGCATAAGAGGCGGCCGAGGCGGGCGCCTTAACCCCTGTGCCATCACGACTTTATAAGAAAAATGATCCAAACGGACACAGAAACTAATTTAAAAAAACACACGCATACTAAAATTAATCTAAGTACCTATTCAGCAATCAGGTTACCCCAAATCTTGCAATTTACCACATCAATTAGTAAGCTAATTATGATTAAACGTGTCACCTAAACGTAACCCAGAAGCCGCAGTGTGGGCTTGTAACTATGTTACATTTACAATGTAGGAGCGATGGTGTTGATATACCTACGTAGATAGATAAAGTTACATCTAGGACAATAAAGTAAAACTCCGCCGTGTATTACAACTACACCTAACTAGATGCAGTTCTGTGCCCGAGACCATTTTATTTGACCACAAAATCAGACTAAATAGAACGTCTAACTTGCGTCGGTAAAAATAGAATCACGTTTATCTAAAAAATGAATTAAGTGTTTTTCACTGTTTTCACAATTTTGCCAATTAAAAGCGCAGTAATGTCCACAACTTTACAGTGTTTCTCCGCGGCAGGAACGTGTGTCAAAACCGCTCGTCTGTCACTTAGTTTCACCCCAATATGTAAGCAAGTGGCAACCATCTGAGCGAACTCGGTTCCTCTATTATTCAAATATTGGTCTTCAGGCACGGCTTCATTTTATATAACGAAAGCTTTCATCGGCAGTCTCCCCCTTCATTTCGAAAATAATGGAAGTTTTTATGTAACCATTCCCTTATTATGTTTATTTGCCCTGTTCTAGCTAATTGTTATTTGAACCACTGTTGTTGGCGGTTGTGTAACCATTGGGGTGCAGAACGTAGTTTCAAAACCATTCAATAGAACCTACATTCGAAACAGGGATAAGGTTTGCATTGTACGTTTGGTACAATATTAGTAGCGGATTGTCCAGTTTTGTTGCATAATAATGACTAATTATTGACAGAATTATAAAATGAACTTAAGCTAAATAGGTATGCATCCTAATATCAGATCTGTAGTTATAACAACTCTTTAAATACCCACACCTCACCGCCCCTGTACCCGTGAGTCTTGTATATTGCGTGTGTGCTACCAAAAACAGTGCTGTTTCACAATAAAAATAATCGCTTCCTAGCAATAATAAAATTTTAAAAACATTCAATTTCGCGTTAAAAGTTGCAGCTAACTAGATAACCCTTAGACAAAAACAATGAAATTAAAATAATACCTACCAGCTTATTTTTGTCCTACTGCAGAGCGAAGGCCTCTGCACATATAAGGCACGAGCATTGAGCACTTATTTATTATTATTGTGGCTGCCTCATTGGTGTAGTAGTCGCAAAGCGCGAATGAGGTCTTGGGTTCGATTCCCAGGTCATTAAAATTGTTATTGGGTTTTACGATCAATAATTTCTCAGCAGCAGCCTCAGAGTCTGGATTTGTGCCTGGTTGATGGTAATAGGCTCGCCCCCTATTACACGGGACTAATCATAACAGGCGAAATGTGGGTAGGTATACCTCTGTCTAAACCTTCGGGCATTATAGGCGTAATGTTATGTTATTTATTATTACGAATTCAGGTTTCTCCACAATGTTGTTTTGATTTAATAACAAAGTTATTGAGTTGCCACTTTATTAGGCAAAATGGGACCATACGTGTGCACAACACACAAACAAACAACGTTACACCCTAATCCTAACCTAACCTTCGCTCAGTTGTGGGTAAAAATATAATTGCTCTTATTTTGTAACCAATTGGTGTTTATCAATAAAACCGGAAACTTGTTAGTGATTGATAGCATTTACTTAATTGTGACGGAAAACCTATTGGTCATCATTGTGTAATCTGTCTGATCCTGTCCGATGTCAAAGTCGATAATCTCAGCTATTTTCAAAGCTATCCCCGTAGACACATTTGTTTAAGTTTAGAACTTACTTTTGATCAAAAATGCAAGACAAACGTATACAAAAAGGCTCGAAGACTTAGAAGAGGTCCCAGAACTACTAGGAATAGTAGTTTATCTTTTACCTAAGTACCAACCTGACCCAGTTCGCTTGGAGTACTAACAAACTAACTCTAGTTCCGTGCAATGCAGAAAGTAAAGTTTAAACTACACTTTAGGTAAGTACGCAGGTATGTAGTACTACAACGCGTTAAGAGACGTTGACAAAATAGACAAAACTACTACGTGTCACGATATAAGATCTAATGCAATGCTTGCCTAATAGGTATTCGCATTAGGCGAGTGTAGGCGTAGACTCTGCGTAGGTACCGCATGGAAACCGTGTAGGCGCTACGAGCGGAATACATATAGTTCCAATAAAAACCAACCTTTAATATAATTAGCAACCTACGAGTACGAGGAAATTAATATTATAGGTCTTTGAAGAGCTTTTTAGGAACTGGCTGAAATAACTTAACAATATTTATTATTAATTTTACAAAAATATTTTTTTAACTATTTTTAAATACTTTATGATTGTACACAACGTTTAGAAAACTTAGGCCGCGTTCACACCAACGTAACGCCCGCTGACAGTCAGCCGTCACAATCAGTAGATGAATCGGCGGCTGATTATGATTGCTCATACATTTAGAACTTTGAGCTCATAGTCGGCGACTGACTATGCGTTTGGTGTGAACGCGGCCTTTGCGTAACTTCGGCGTAGACGCTCATTCGTCTTCGGCGTAAGACGAATGAAGAAAAAACACGACGCATGATGCACTTTGTGGTACAAGCTTCAAACGTCAAACATTTCAATAGCGAATTTAAGATTTTACATAGAATTAATGAAGTACAATTTGAAAAATCTATCGCTGTATGAATTACCGCCGTTTATTCATGCATTCATGGAAACAGAATGAAATATCGATAAAGCCAGAGCAAATTCAATTATGATAGACAGCCGCTTCAATCTGCTGCCAATCATTACGCACTTCAAATTAATTGAATTAAACCTTCGATGTAAACTATTAAAGTACAGTTACTAGGAAAATAAATCGATAAACAGACAAGCTACTATAATTAAAAAAAAAAAAATACACGACTGCATAAATGGCACATATTTGTATTTTGTTTACTCGTTAGTTTTTTTTAACGACGTTTTTTATTTATAGTGTTATATATTTTTTAAATCTACTAGTCATATTCTAGACGATAAACATAGACACACCAGATTCATTAAAAAATTAAATTGAGGCTGGTATTAATTTACGTTTTAAAATGACCACACCGGTTTCTTTTTATTTTGTACTAACCTATGTTACTCGGAACGATGCAAGGATTGTAACGATACCCCATACATCTAAATCGGTTAAGGCATTTAAAAGTTATGGTGGAATAAAGAAACTCACATACATACATACAATACATTAACCCTGAACACATAACACTCCTTTTTTTAGGGCAGTCGTGTAAAAAAGTATCTCTGTAACGCTGGTGCAAGCGATTAAAAATACAGCTATACAAATGAACTCATTTTAAGACGCATTAATTAATATTATTTTAATCAAATGGGGGGGGGGGGGCAATTGGGCTTTTCGCAGAACAGTAGTAAACGTCCCTTTCATCACTCATCACCACTTTTCTATTGAGTATAACTTTTCGGTTTCAGGAGTTGCGAGTGGTGATCTCATTCCAAAATATAAACTCCTCTACCAGCCCTCTCCAAATAACACAATAAACCAAACATTTTCGTAATTAATATTGAACGCAAACGATACCATTGAAAATTAAATTGCATCAAATTGGTCCTTATTTAACAATCATAGCAGCTAACAATTACAAAATGGATACCTAGGTACTAAATATAATTTTGTTTATGTACACAATCATTCAGATAACGTAGATAGATACTTATTTTATAAGTTCATACGTTGCCAAAAGTTTCGTTAGCTACGTCCATACTGTTCATAGTGTGACCTAAAAGCTATTAGGATTTATCAGATCTATTAGGATTTATCAGATTATTATTTAAAAGAGAATTCACATTTTGTTTTATATAATAAATCAGATTTATCGCCAGATACCTTACCACCAATAAGTGACTTTGTACAGTTGGAAATATTTATTCCTAGAACACCGAATACGCTGCATTCTAAACTAAATACGTAGAATTCGTCAAACGGTTTATAACTGTCAAGCAATTGATTTTGCGGGAACTGATTAAGGGCAGGTACTGTGCTGTGGTCACCGGCTGTAAAGGGACATTACCGATATTGCGCATCATATCAAAGAAAGTCATATTTTGGTCGATAAGTACCTTTATAAAATAATTCTCGAGCACTATTCTCACAACGAATGATCTCACAATTTAAGGTTGTTTTCGTTTTTTGTCAAAATTAAAGGTTTTATTGTTATTAGTTTATTATTTTTTATTATACACTTTTATGAATGTTAATGTTTTCACTTTGTTTATTTGAATTATTGAAACGAAATTATTGTTATTATTGCTGAGTTAAGTTACGTTGGAATTATTATTGTCTATGTATTAACCAACCATTATTTAATACTAATAGATTATCATAGTACAAATTGCGATAGACACTATGTAATACCATAAATGGCGCATGTTGTGTTAGCCTGTAAGTAATTTGTTGCACTTATAAATGTACTACTAAGATATTATTTTAAATGTATTGTGTAACCAATTGTTGGCTAACCTTAATAAATAAATAAATAAATATTTAACTTAATTTAAAACTATGATGAACCATATTTTAAATCTAGCACGGGTGTTAGAAAAATTACGTTTAATTTTGAAAATGAGCCACTTGAAATAAAACTACCTTACCACGAACCTAAACATTTATTAGCTTACTCTAATCATACAATTTCATCGAGTTTTGATTACTTATTGCTGTCGGTACAGTTCACTTCAGCGTTTGCGGAAATCTACACGTGTGTGAAGCTGGTGGAGATGATCATCAGCCATTAGGTTTACAAAAACTTTTATGGAATTGTATAGTGGCCCAGTCCCTTAAACTGAATAAGGCATACAAATATGAGCTCATTGCTGAAGCTGTACGAAACCCTAAGAAACAACTTATTTCTGGAGACTTAATTAAGTAAGAACGTTAAGGTTATATGTGGGGAAATTAAGTAGGTAGATCTTCACTGATATTATAATCAGCCTATAATTTCTCCCGCTGTTAAGACTCTGCTCGTGGAGAGTGGGCCGCAGTACCACACAAGTCAGTGTAGGCTGCAGGCCTCAATAATACCTCATCAAGAGAGGAATAAAAATACTTCAAAAGGACGACTTAGGGGAAACCTTATGTTGACCAATGATAATTGGCACGTTTCCTTTTCTGAAGATTAGAGAGAAGGCAGTTACATAAATATTATTAAAATATAAAATAAAATTAAAATTTCATTTTGACTGCTGCGTAAGGCAAGCTAGCATTATCCACGCAACCTTCAACGAAAACAGGTTAATCCGAAAATGTCTAGATGCTGTCAATCTTTGATATTTTAATACTTACTGTCAATAAACTGTTATTCCAACATCAGGCTGTCTTTACCGGATGCCATCCAGACGTCTATTTACATTTGAGGGAAATCCGGGTACTGACGCGACGAAAACATTTTCATAGAATGCATTTTGCTTATACTTCAGTTCCAATTTATCATTTTAATGCATCGAAGTGCTACTGCATTCTCTTAGTATCTAATGGGTTCCGCGTGAGCATCGCTAAAAGCACTCTTGTTGGGAGGAAAATCAACCAACACGGGAAAATTAAGTATCTAAATTCTATGTGAGATAAAATAATAATGCATGTAAGCTCGATTTTCATGAAATGACAAAGCTGTCTTAAGTTTGACGCGGAAATGTAAGTAGGTAGAAGTACCTATATTTATATGAATATAAATAATGCCAGCCTATTTTTGTCCCACTGCAGAGCAAAGGCCTCTTCTCATACAGAGAAGGCACGTATTGATCACCACGATTGCTTAAGGCGGATTGGCGATTTCAGAGTTATATTAAGGATAAGTCCAGGTTTCCTCACGATCTTTTCCTTCACCCATGTCAGTGATGACCGTGATAAGCTTAGAAAGTACATATGAATTGAAAACGTCAAATTTGTACTTGCCCGGTATCGGAGCCGCAACCTCAGGCATGAAAGGCGGGCGCGGTAACCACTGGGCCATCACGACCTCTATAAATGGATAAGTACCTATCTTATTTCTAGAAAACGCGAGCGATTACGACCTTCTTCAGTAGGTAGTATTATGTATTTCTAAAAAGCCTCCGACAACCCTTTATTTAGAAATTCGAAAGACACAGTCAACTCAATACGCCCGTGACCTAAAATAGTTATTTTGGTAAGTACTGACAAGTAGAAGTAACCCGATACCGCTTGCATGTGCCACTGAGACCTTTGACCCCAAAATGTTCTTATATCATCACTGACATTCAAATACTCCCCAATTATTTTTACTGCACTAGGTATACATACTTACTGATAAAAATTGTACGTATCTCAACTTTGTAACTGTTCGAAATGCAATTGTTATGTAATATTTCAATGTCCTTTCTTGATTACTTTACCTATACAACGTGTTCCTAAAACACGTACCTAATACCTATGTCTACTTATTATTTACATTGGCTTCATATTTCTTAATTTTTTTCAAAATGAAACCGGTTGTTTTAAAATAAAAATTATAATGATTATGGTAGTTGAATTCTTTGACTAGGTATCAAATACCCATGGGATATCAAAAGGAACATGTATTTAGTTTGTGATTAATATTGTTAATTTGTTGGATAGCTCTAAAAATTTAGTTTACTTTCTTATGTAGGTATGTTCATATTTTATTTTAGTTAAAGTCAAAGCTTGCGGTCTTCCTTTTTCTCTCTCTAATCTTGCCCTAGTAAGCCTAACATTTTTATCAATGAACAGATAAGCTACTATGTAAGGTGTATTGGGGTTATTACCACATCCGAGCATTATATTATTTTCCATACTAATATTATAATCTTCTTTTTTATCAAAAGCTTTTAGCCTATTTAGAGTCCTACAGCTGCACGAACTTACGAATTTAAATATAATTTACGCGGGAAGATTCAGAAAAATGCAGGAATAGCTAATCACATTCGATGAAATACTAAAAATTATAAAAATAATTAATTAAATATTGTTGGTAACACTTTACAAGATAACTCAACAGTCTAAAGCCTGCCGGTATTTAGGGACCAAAGAAACAACAAGTCTAATCTCTTTAAAAAATCATCCCGTTTGCGTCATTTTAATATAATAATTTATTAAAATGTTTTCACAAGTTGGCAAGTTTTGAGTAAAAGTGGTACACGGCGCGAATGACGATCACGTCATCGCTAGCGTGGCAAGCACGATGAGGCGCCGCGTCATCCAGCCCGTAGGCCTGATAAAACAACATCTATCTCATTTTATTACCCCGCGTGTTGTACGATAAAAAGAGACGGCGAACGCCTCACTCCGATGCGATGTAGCGGTAAACAGCAAACTTTATCCAAATTCCAAGTTGCCGGAACGGCGGAACCCGCTCAGTTGTACTCCGGCCGCAGACGATAACGCACGCGTTTTCTCTCTTGAAACTGATACAACTTTTCGGAAGTTCGCCATGACGTTGCCTTGCGTGTTCGCGGTTCTGGCTCTGGTCGGGGCTACCTTCGCGGGCCCTGAGGTCACCGAACTCAAGGTCGACGTGGTCAGCGTCCCTGAAGAATGCGCTGTGAAGGCAAAACACGGCGACATGCTGACCATGCACTACACTGGCACCTTGGATGATGGTCACAAGTTCGACTCCAGGTATGTGAATATTTGAACGAGATTATTTTAGGCTGAATAGAAAACCAAACAACTACTAACATTATAGGCAGTAAGCAAGACGCAGCTCCGTGACCCTGACATTAGTAATTAAGTAGATCTTGGGTAAGTTAGAATTTGTTACTTTGTCCTTAACTTTTTATCCCGGTTCCAGTGCAAGCAGAAAATTCGTTTTAAAATAAAGAGGTATTTTATAATTACTGCGTTAATTGTAGTAAGTTCAGTCACATGTACAAATTATTATCGCCGACAGTTCCGGTTAGTTTCTGCTACGAACGGCTGTCGAACGTCATCGGTGCGATGACCCGTTTAAGTGTAAAAAACTAGGTACGAGGTAAATATGAGCGCATCACTAATCCGATAATGTTAATTTTAGCACCGTAAAGCCGCTATTCGCCATTATCGTGAAAATTTTACGGTTTAAGTTTTAAAGCATTCTCCATTAAAAAATAGGGAGATAACGACTTTTTAACAAAGAGACCTAACCACACTTTATATTGACAGATAGATCATTACGTGGTCATTAACATCACAGTGTCTCATTCGTTAAAAGGCCTGCAAGAAATTGAAGCCACCTACTTACAGAAATAATCTTTTGAGATTTATTAAAATATACATATATTATAGATAGTTTACAACATAGAAGTTACATTAGGCCTAAGGAAAAAACAAATTGATTACCAATGTTTCCTTTTCAAAAAGGATACATGTCGGTTTTTTATATTACTTTTATGCTGGACTTTACTAGCTTTCTATCGTAAAAGTTGCTGGTATTTTATTCTCCCGTCGGCACCACTTCAGCTACTCACTAGCCGGAGTCCATTTTACTTCAAAAAAGAAATTATATTAATATTGTAGCTTCTTTTTGATACGTTCATAATGCATTTTAGGTAGCTAATATTCAGACGCAAGGCAACTGGTATTATTAGAAAGTTAATTATAAAACCATTGGTCAGGTTGGTGTCCAGAGTAGGTGCTTAAACCATATCTACTGACCTTAAGGAGTTCACTTACCACAACCGGATAGCTGGGAACTAGTGATTACGTCAATATTCGCTTACTGAGAGCGCACTCTAACGTAATATAGTTAGTTGCCTATATTTTGGTCAAAAAATAATTAAAATCATCAACATTTTGAAAATAATATTATAATAAAAATCTTGGTTTATGGTCATTCAGTTTTCCGTGAATTAGCAGTAGTTGCAAAATGAAAATAATTTTGAAATCTAGTAGGAGATTTAAAAATTACAGTTAATTTCTAAAAGTCTAAGTTAATTCCACCAATTTAAATATAATTAGGCAACGCGCTCCAAACAATATGGAGCGCGCTTACGAGTGCAAGCGCGTGTAAATTCTCTTAAAATGTACGTAATACCTGCATACATTCATCGTACAGGTGTAATGAAATGATTCAGATATGCTATTGTCTCAATTGAAACCCTACGCATGCTGCCAAGTTCAATGCGTTTGGGCCGCCCATTCATGCTCAAAGCTGAATTCCGAACACCTGTGTATCTACAGATATACCTTAATAGGTGATTCAATTATTAACTGAACTAGTCATTATTGTCCGACATTACTGATCTCACATAATTATATCTGTAAGTGATCGATCAACGTCACTGTCTCCTCACCAGAGTTTACCCACCGCTGCGTTTGTCCAAGCAGTAATTAAGTAACCTATTGGTTGTCATTTACCAGTTAACCATGTACACCGTTTCTTAATTTCGTCTTCATGTCAGCGGTCATTAATTTTCTTGCACTATGTAAGTGTGCTCCAGATTTTCATGGAAAACCAACTATCGGACCTGCATCGCCTCCCAGCCTTTGTCGCCTTTGCCACTAGACGCTTCGATATGGGTACGGTCTTTTTAATTAATTCTGAAGACTGAAATTCTTTATTCAAACGTCTAACGTACCATGCAGATAATAATGCAGTTTCCTGGAAATAATTTGTGTGAAAACGAACTACCGATAACTTAATACACTGCATTGCGGGGTAATTAATGAATATAGTAATAGAATAAGTAGGTAGTAATATTAGAGCGTTTGGTAATTTAAAGTCAGACAAAGAAGAATAACGAACGATACGAATAATAGGAATGATCGTTAAATCGTTTATCGTCATGCATATTTTGAAGCAATAAGACATTCAGCCTAGTTTATTAAAACGTATTCGAAAATATACAGCAGCAAAAACTACACATAGGTACTTATGTATACGTATTAATTTCATCAATTAAACGAAGCTCAAATGGACAAGCGAAAGAAAATCTCGACAATACAGTACACTTGCGTCATTCCGGCCCCAAATAAATAAATTAAAAACAGAATGCCACGTTTCATTTCCCACGTAACTCGAAATACAAACGAACTTTGATGGAGACGTTGAGAATTCAGGATGCATTCAATATACTTTGCACAATACGTATGACCCTTATTCAGGTTCTATCGTAAATTTTGAGTTTCACTTTGCTTAAAATTTTAACCATTCTACTATGTAGGTCCTGTGAGATCAGGATCTCTTTCTAATTGGATTGAAATACTGTACTACTTATTGTTCACGTATATTGATTCAATTATTATTATTATACATTTTTTTTTTATCTACTAGGTAGGTATAAGATGACCTGCCCTCGTGACGGACTCTCAAGTCTTTACTATTAAACAGCGTTTATCTCAAAGGCATAAAGTAAATGAATAAGGTTGAATATGGCTTAGCCAGCCAGAGCCTCTACAGTCCCTAGCTTTTGTTGAGGTAATATCTTTAGCTTTATACTTTTTGTTTAAGATGACTGATCTTTTTAAATGCTACGCTAGAATTATTTCAACAAAATATGCTTGTCGTTAATGTTGTCTTGAGGAGATTGTAGCGAGTAATTCGTGGTTGCACAGTGAAACCTTAATAAACAGAATACGTAGGTACTTAGAGTTAATAGAAATATGGTAATCAGCTCGTCCAACTTTCTTAAATCTGGGTCTCTTGCACTTCAATGTTCTTAAAACATTTTACAAATTAGAAAGTTGGGATGTTTAGCAAAAACATGACTTGTTTCTCTGCAGATATTTGATTAAAACGTCAATGCTTTCCATAATATGCAGGATCAAGAATCGCAATAGTATTCCGCAGTCTTTCTGAGTATGCGGTGGCTACGGGGAAGCTGGATATTGTTCGCACTCACAGAACATCCTCAGATATTTCGTACGAATGCGAATTTCAGGCGTGCGATGTGATTAACTAACAAAACTTGGGCTTGTTTCATAAACCGGGCGAAACTTTTGTTATTACCGTTTATGGGTGTGCGTGTAAAATTTACCGTTTAATTATATACAATCTTAACTTATTCGCGTTCCATGTAAAGATTTTACTTATTTCAATTATACTCAGTGGAAAGCCAGGTTGCTTCCTACGGAAATGCCTGCGGTTTTCCGTTGCCGCTACTAGTTTCTGACATTCATGTTGCAATCGATATTTTAGTTTCACTTCCAAGCATTATAAAAAATAGACTCCAGTCGTACACATTACCTAGTATGTCTTGTTGGTGTATGAGGTTTTCGGAAGAGGCTACATTACGGTAATACCGGAGCTCTATCAGGCGGTGGTGCTCGCTTCAAGCGTAATGAGGGAATCTTGTATGTGATTAGGATTGTGTTAACGTAATTAATTATTAATTAGTTAATTATTCTAATTTCTAAGGTTTTTTTTCCTGTTACGGAGGATTTCGTGAGACGTACAGACGTACTTGATACATTTATTTATTTACGCTTTTTGCTAACAAATTATAGTCTTCGAAGCTATCTATTTCAATTTGCCGCCTTTCGGTTTTGTAGTATAGAGTAATGTAATAAAAATATTGTACTGAGCGACTCTGTAATATATTTCGGTACGGGTGTTGCAGAAAAGCAAAGTTTTACAAAAAGTTTGACTATCTCTCAGATTATCATACAATATGGAGGAGCGTGTTCTGGTGCGTCCGAGAGTGTCGACCGTTCGCTAACTTTTTTAATTGTCTCCGTGGAACACACCACACGGGAGACTTAACTAACGCTAATCTGTGCTGTTTTTACCGCAACAGGACCGCACCTGCGTTTTCTAGATTAATAAAATCTTACGTCTCTTGCGTGTACATGCAAGTATGAAAGAATTGTTATTCTACGGGGGTTCTACTTGACACGGTTGCAAGAGAAAGCGCATCTGATTAACTAAACAATGGTGTAATAGCGCGCATTCAGCATTAATCTCGATCTTGTACAGTAAGTACACAGCACATGAACAAAAAAAACAGCTATTGTGCTGTGTTTACGAAAAACTTTTGATTCTGTACAATACATTACTCGAAAATGTTTAAACAGGTCCAAATGTCGTGTTGGTATAGTCGCGGAGCCAGGATTGTTGTTTGGGGGGGGGGGGGGGCTTGACCACGTTCTTTTTTGCACACAACATTTAATTGATGACAATGGTATCCATGGTAGGGTCATGTTTGCAAAAAAAGTGGAATAATATCAAGTTTAATCATTTTAATTTTTCAAAAGATTTGTCACGGAACAACTCGAGATGGTTTTGGGGGAGGCTTAAGCCACTTAGCCACCCCTACCCCCCTTGGTTTCGCCGCAGTGTAAGTACTAATAGAAATAGAAAATATACGATACAAGATACATCACGTATCGTTAACGTGGTCTAATTTGCTGCTTTGACCGGTTATTCCATAATGCAGAGTTCGGCCCCTCTCTGTGCTAATTTAATCTGTGGTAACAGTGTGAAAGCCATCTCTATTATCGCGTCATATCATTATCTCAGTGGTAACTATGTTGCGCTACAATTTAAGTTGGCTGCCGCGGTGCTGGAGTTCATCCATCGCGTATAACGAGGCGTCATTACAAGTGTCCCGAACTACGTTACGGTTAATAATAGGGATTATGACGAGCACCTCGCACTCTGACTCTCGCTAGATTGACGAACTTTGAGTTTCATAAGGATTTGCATAGGTATACCTAACCTATCTTACTCCAAATCAATTTAGAGGTTCGAAAAAGCATCATCACCTTCTGACGGAATAAGTAGGTATTTAAAAAAAAAATTTCAAACTACTTAGTTGATTTGAACGATTTTGAATGAAAACATTCGCTATATAATTTAAAAAGA
The DNA here is from genome assembly GCA_949774945.1 of Hoplodrina ambigua. Taxonomy (NCBI): domain Eukaryota; kingdom Metazoa; phylum Arthropoda; class Insecta; order Lepidoptera; family Noctuidae; genus Hoplodrina; species Hoplodrina ambigua. The sequence goes on from OX458963.1 coordinate 8,254,481, forward strand.
ACTTTTGCTGAAGTGATGAATAAGGCCCCAATTCTCTAAAACGTGAATTAATTAGATTACTAGGTGACAAAAGACAATGGTCGCTAATCCTGCGCAGCCGTGCGTCGACCATTTTGTTCTCAAGCGGTTTCATTAACAATTTTGATTACTTTGTATTTGTGTTGACCGATCGCCGGCGCATCGATAGAAATTTAAATGGAAACTTTCAATCGCCTAAAAGAAAATTAAGTTTCCGAATGTGGCGGGATTGTCGGAAACCGTCCAAGTAATTAATTGGGTAAACACGAATAGACATCCCGACTAAATCCCTCTTACGAGAAATGGAAATTTTGCATTCGTTTAAACTTTACGGAATACGATGGAATCTAACACCGTGTTCGCTTGTTATTAAATGCAGGACTTGGACTTTTAAACAATGATATGGTGGTGGTGACACAACTTTTGAGGAAATGCCTTACTCTGAAGCAATATCAATAGCTACGATACCATTCCTATTTTACCACAGACACCACACATCGACGTCCCCGAGGAATAAACCGGTAATTGCAAAAATCAAATTTTACAGGAAAAATGTTTTAGAGTTTTTGGCGTATATCTCTTCAACAAAAGGTAATTATGAGAACATTGTTATATGACGGAAAAGCTAATTATTACCCGAAAAGTTTAAAGTATTAAGTGTAACTATTAAATATACACAGAATAAGTTATTCACCAAAGTACATATTACCGAAAATGGTTTCATAAAATTTTTAGGGTATTGATATCTTACGATCCTGACTTATCAATATTATTCCAGTAATGTTTACTTACCGATTTATTCTTGTAAATTTCTTAAAACTTATTGGCATAATATTGCTTTACTGGATTATTGAACGTTTTTTTTCATTACAGAGAGAGAGAGAGATTGATACTCAATTACTTTTGAGGTGTTTTTAAATTCTATCTATGCATTGGGAATCTCCTCTATGACCCGAAAATGTACTTGATTCGCCGAGCGCGACCTAGTTACCGCCAATACGCGAAAATGTGTACCACAAAATTTACGATAATAAACCTGTAATCGCATTAACCAAGATTTTTTTTTAAATATTTTACAGTAATATTACTTTACCGAAATGTAGCCACAGAACTTAAATTGTAATAATGTATAACGTTATTTTTCTAGTAAATAAAAAATGGAAAATTTACAAAGAACAAAAGTGTTATAAGGAAAATCGTTGGAAATTACCGCAGAAAAAATACGAAAAAAATTGCATAGGTGTATCCCGACCCATAGATTCCGAAAATGGAATAACAGTAAAAAGTCAGTAATAGTATAATACAGGTTTATTCCTTGGGGGCGTCGACATATCCTTCAGCATATTTATTTTTGCGATCACCTTTGTTTTTGTTCATGTGACTTCGTCGGGCACTATGGCGTCGCCTGCACCGGTCTGCAACGATCTCGCATTAAGTGCAGTCCAGTGTTCACTTCCATCGTATTTCAGTCACAATTTGGTCAACGTACACACACAGAACCTCTGACAAGACAGAAAATCTGACAGGAGTTCAAACTTTGCCTAAGCTAGGTAGATTTTTTCACTCTTACATTTTTATATCAGGCACCGTAATTTTCTAAATGGCGTAGCTTCAATCCATTTAATCATCTAGGTTCCTGCCTAATTGATACCAAAACCGGATTTTGAACTATGACAATTGTAAATTTCATTTTATTGTTTTTTTTTATGTCGGTATTGTAAAAACGTGTAGATTTCAACTTAAACGTAAAGTTATTTGTAAGAATTAATGATGCGGTTTGTTTCGTTGAATACACTCATTATGTTAACGTGTGAAGCACATTTTGGCCTTTATTTAAAATGTATTCGGGTGCATTGTGCTGTGGATATATTGCGCCCATACCATTGTTGGCAAGTGAAACAAAAGCCGGTGTTCTCTCAAGGATTTTGATAAGTGCAATTATGATTCTGCAAATTCATATTTATCTGATCCGAAACACCATTCACCGCATTGTTGTAACAAAGCACCAACGAGTTATATCTTAAAATATTAGTTACTGTTCATCTGTTTGTTTAGACGTCCACGGTCCGCCCGGAATGTCAAAACCATTTCAAATATTTCACTGCAAATATAGCGAATGGACTCGGATTGCAAATTATTTCAAAGGATCTGTTCATATTTGGGTAGTGAACGAATATTGACGTTTTCGTTGCTTTCCTAAAATTCTCTTGTTGGATACGCTGCAGAAAGTGTGACCTAGCGACCGACTATGAGCAAATATAATCACAGGTAGACAGAAAGTAGAATAAAAGAGGTTCTGATACATAACTAATTTATCAAATAAGATATTATAACGGATGTATTCGATATACATTCAAATTTTCTTATTTGGCACAGCCATGTGTCGTCATTTTATTTATATGTACATACATGGGGACAGGTATTACCTTTATAAGGAAGTCAAAGTGGTTGTGATCTCATGCTTCGAGAATCGAGTCAATAAACTGTAAATGTTGAGTAGGTATAAGTAGTTACGCCTCTCAGAAAGGATGAAAACAAAAACTACACAAAAGATACAAATTATAACTGGCAAGTAACAAGACAAAGTGCAACCTGCAACAGAAAATACTCAAGTCTCAGATTAACGATAAATAACAAACAAAATGAGACTGTTCTCAACGTATTGTCAAAACCAGTCATCTGAGACAGGCGGCGAGGAAATAATGCTTTATGAATCGAATCGAAACAGACAAAAAGGACGTCGAAGGCATGCCTAGACAGCTAAAACAACATTGCACGATTTAAAGGATATTTAGTATTGCAGTTATAGGTACATGTTTTTAAAACTTCCACACAAGGTATGCGCTCACGCGCTTATGGATCACAACACCGTCATACCTATGCCATTGTATCCAATCTAATTCGCTTGGAAGGTTAATAAAGATAGACACATTGTTAGATCAGCTGCTGCGGCATAGGTAGTAGGAACTCTATTCAACACTGTCTATTTTTAAACTGCATGTGTTAAAAGCAACGCTAATCATAATTTTGCTTACAATATACTAGTAAAAGCAAATAATTATAATCTTAGCTAACATATTATGTATTGAAAAAACTAATAAGACACGGGGAATGCAGTCTACTGTAACGTAGGTGCATTTACAAACATATAGACTCACATACAAACAACAAATAGGCCCGAAACAACTTCCTGTACATGGTAGTTGTTGTGGTATGGTAGGCCATGGAAATATTTGGAGTGCGGGAGTCGAATTCACGGCATGCAGCGCAGCAGTCAATCACTCAGCCACTGCGCCAACTGTGTAGTCATGTTGCCTAAGTGTTTAGACACCTCCTTAACTATGGAAAATAGAAACGTGGTTTCTAGATAACACAATTGTTATTGTTAATACCATACAAAACTCCGGAGCGTGTAAATTATCTCGTCCATCTCTTCTCGCCTTGTTACGTGCAACCATTTCACTACATGAGCGAGTGTGTCCCTCACACTCGTAACTTTCACAATTCACGATCGTAAACGCGTTGGATCTGTACCTCATGACCCCAAGAGAAAGTACCATATTGTGTGCGTATACAGTTTTTATCTAAGAACAAGAGAACCTTCAACTTGATGTCTAGATGGCCTCATAGTTGCATTGATTTCAGTGAATTGCAGTTAGACCGTTGTTGTTCCAATGTAGCTACACTAATATTATAAAGAGGTAAAGCTTTGTTTTTTTTTTACCTTCTGGTTCTAGAAAGAAAAGGGTAAAACATTTTCAGTGATTGTTAGCTACCTACTTTATTTCCGAGTACCTTTGGCTATGTTTTTATGGTACACCCGTTCTCCAAGTGGGCTAAGTAGGCAAGAAGCTAGTTCATAATAAAGCTAAAATAAAGCTAAATTTTAGTGTCTATGTCAAAATTTTACCTTGTCGAATTCGCATACACAATTTGAAGTATTTTGTAGTTCACTGAACTGAAAATTTGTTAAGCGCGCTTGACAAAAAGTAGCAGCTTCAGCGTCAGCTTCCTCTGAACTGAATATCCTTTAGGACTTGATTCATTCTAAGAGCGCATCTCGACGTCTGTGAAAAGCTCAAGTAAAATCTTTGATACAAGTGATTTTTCAACTGAACACCAACGGAACAAAACGGCATCATAGACAACGCAGACTCTTTAGACATAAAGGAGTCTTAATGAAATGTTTTCGGTTCTCAGAATCCGAACCCTCTTGACAATGACAATTCATTAGCTAGGTGAAAACAAAAGATAGCTGTCGCTATTGAAGTTTCCAGGGCAAACTGAAAATATATTTTCATATTTGTGTATTCCGAATGAACTTACTGTGTGTTCGCATTGCATTTTAGGATCTAACACGGTAGTTACTAGCCACATGAAAATAGTTTATATAACATGGAGTATAATTAAAGAAATAGTGTAGCAGACCCGTGGCATTGATTTGACGCGGGCGCATACGATACGCGTACGTTACGATAGCTACACCGTGACGGAATTATTAATTTAAAAAACTGACGTGGTCAAAGCGCAGTCGCGAAAATAGTCACTACAAATGTACGGAAAACCCTGAAGCTAGCTACCTACGTACTACCAGAGATCTGTTGAGGATAAGTGTACGCTACCGTAAAGAAATTATTTGCAAATATTTACATATTTTATTGCAAAATTATATTACTAGACCGCCGGTATCGTGCTTTAGTTAGTAATTTAACAATCAGGTGCCTGACATATTATATCCAATTGAATACCTAACCGTCAGCATGACGTTGACACTTTCCCAGACATTCAACACGCCTACCTTGTAATATAAGACTTGTTGGACTGAGAAAGCTAGTTTCATTAAAGGTTTATTATTATGAAGCCTTTGCAAGTACGATTCATTTTATTCTGCACTGTAAGTCAAAGACTGTGGGGTTCTTTTGTTTATGTTAATTTCGTTAAGAGCTGGTATTTTTTTAATGTCTGAGTTGCAATTCTACTAACGTTTAGGAATGATCGCATTGTAATCTCAGTGTCATTGTAACAAAATTTACTCACATTTTTTACATAGACGCTGAGATGAGATTATGACTAGATTTTAAGTGTTTTTAGTTAATAGTATTCGCCTTCAGATAGGTAGACATGTTTTAATTTAAAATTACACTCCCCTCCACTACCTGTTTCGTACACAATTCAATTGTTTGTTAGATATTTTTTTGTGTACATAATAATTATTATTATTCTACCTACGTCTGAATATTACATTGCCTGACTTTTGTGTTTTTTAATAGGTGATAATGACTAATGAGAATCATTTTTTATCTGTAAGTAGGTAGAACAGTTGTTCCACGTGGAGTTAACGAACGCTGACGTGGTCGAATATATTGACTTCAAAAAATAAAATGTTTATTCTTGTAGCCATGTCAATATTTTTTTAAGAAATGACTCAAATACTTATTCCTGACTAAACAAGTAGGAAGTCAACGCATAATATGCATAATGCAAAAGACATTTTTAAATAAAATAGGTATTTTAATTACCTATTGTATTTATTTTAAACATATGCCAAGATTTTAAGTAAAACATCAAGAATTTTTACATAGGCGTATTTATAAATTGTTTTACGAAAATATTTCGTTTTGCGTGTTAGTGTTGAATTTTTGTTAATAATTGGCCAAAACTCGATAGAACTACAGTAAGATAAGGCCACATTTAGTCGTTAGGTATTAACAATAACCGGTTAACATAACCTAACTTCCTCATGTTCAATGACCTAAATGACAAAAGCATGTCTCAAAAATAAAACCCAGCGATTCGATTTAGATATAACAATGATTCAGTTGCTATTCAAATCAAACTAAATGTTTCGAGTTGCCGTATTGTTTTGGTCTCATAGGACCTGAATTTGCATTATCTTACTGGTTTTTTAAATATACGAAAGTTTGGATAGATATACGCAAGAACAGTAAAACGAATCTTGATAAAATTTGGCATGGAGATTCATTATAATCTGGAATAGCACATAGACTACTTTTTATACCGGAAAATGTACGGTTAATACGGTAATTCACTAATCTACGCAGACAAAGTCTCGGGCAGAAGCTAGTTATTAATAAAGCACATGTTTAAATGAGTAAAGAACTTTATCGCGTAACCAAGCTCTCTAACGATATAACCGGACCGACAGTAATGGAGAAGTGCGCCTGGCGATGACGGCCGCCCCCGGCACTATTATCTGAAGAGGACGTTAAATTAGTATTATAATTACATCATTAATTAGATCTCTCGAATGCACCTGCAATGCTATTACCTAGAATACTACAAAGGATTGAACGGGCCCTTTGATCCAAAATGGTTAATTTGAAATCTGTTTAAGCAATTAATCTCAACCATCATCAGGCAGGCCGTCGGATTAGTTTGCTGTACAATAACTTTAGAGCAATAAATTAAAAAAGGGTCATCTCAAATCTCACTACAAGATTCATTAAGACTAGGCAAATTGTTAGTAAGAAAAACTATGTTTGACATGGACTATTCTTAGGTTCTCGAACGATGAACTTTAGGGCATGCTCTTGCATTAAATCAGTCACACAATGCAAGTTGGTATAAGTAGGTAGGTAACTGAATCTTCTATACTCAATATTTTCTTATCAGTGCCTTGTAACAAAAGACCTTTGTGTACGACCTGAAACTTATTGTATGCACATTGTCAGCATTGTTCATCCTTATAATACCTATCATGTGTAAAGGCTTCTTGAAGAGGTAACCTACTTCAATTCATAAACATGTTCCATCGTCCATGAAATGAAATGTGCAGGAATTTTAATAATTTGTACGTACCTACTAAAAAACAACAATACTAACTGTTTATCACAGAGTGTTACTAAGCCGTTTCCGCTATTGACAATGTTAATTATGGAAACAAATGTCTGAAATGTTCTAGCTACAATATTGTAGTGTTTGGACATCGGCTTGACAGTTGACACGGTGCCTTGAACTGTCTTCAGGCACCCTCTCAAGTTCACGAGGGCATCTAAATTGATTAAATTCAGACGAGATGCTAGATCGGCATCACAATACCTATATGGTCACACTGAACTAACAGGTTGAACTCCATACATGTGATGGGTATTGATATCTAATGACGATAAAATGAAAAAAAAAAACCAAACTCATAATTTCAAGTGCCTCTATTCTACCAGCACCCGTTGACCCTGTAATCAGTTAGATACTTGATTATTTATGTTACGAACATCTTTTTTTGCTTTATCGTGTGAAGTTTCGCCAGTTAATTTGATTTGACCTATCAAAACTACCGTAGCTACAATAATCTTAAAAAAGCACAATAATTTTCGTCGCTTATTCGCTTATCTAAAAACTGCAATATTTTAATCTTACTCTAATTGGCCATATCGAAATAACATTTTTGTTTATATAAACTTTCGTTGCGATGACGATAATGCACCTTTATCGCGAATTCACTTGCTGAGAATGAGGGCATTTACGTGGCTTTACACGACTGGGTGACGCGATAACTTTTACTAAATATTCGTAACTTTGTGATCCACAATAATAATACCAGCCTTTTAATGCCCCACTGTAGGGCAAAGGACTCGTCTTTTACAAAGACACGAACATACGGTTTCTCAAGGCGGGTAGCGATTTGAGACTTATAATATATGTTCAGATTTCCTCACGATGATTTCCTGCATCGATGTCAGTGACGCCCACGATGAATGTAGAAAGTGCATACGAATTGAAAAAGTCACATAGGTATTGGTATTCCCGGAGTCTAACCCTCAACGTCAATGCATGTGAGGCGGGCCCCTTAACCTCAAGGCCATCACGACATCCGAAATAGGTACATTGCTATCATTTTATGCGTCTTATACTTAAGCGATGCGCAGGAGCTCTGCATAGTTGCATCTATCATGCTCCAATTATTCAATCGAGACTGTCCCTAACAAAGACGTAAGCGTTCGTCATCTTATTGTGACAAACATAGTGAAGCGTGTGTGGGCTCCTATGGTGGGCTTGTAAGGCTTTGAGCACATTAGCTTGCTTTAACTTATATGTATTATATTAAAAACATTAGTTGTTTGGTTAGATCTACCGGTTGCAACGAAACCATTGAATACAATTTTTTATATTTAATTTGAGAGACTCATTAACAGTTAGTTATATAAATCAATTTTAAATGATAGATTTCATATTATACAGGTCCTGTAATGTAATCTTAAGGATTATTTAAACTACTTGCTATATTAACTGGTAGTTATTGTTATCGCATATCGAAAGCTAATAATATTATATCGCAATGTCAGAAATGGGCCCAAACACGCGAGATAAGAGTTGATATTGATAGGTACATACAATACAATATTTATAGGTAGTCAACGTGGTCGTTATTATTCGACTTTGTGACTCTGACGTGTCTTGCAACCACAGGCTCTTGTTTAATCATACGTAATCTATATTTGGAAGGAAATTATACAGCTAGATACAAATATCTGTGCAAGCATGAACACCTGTTGATAACAATAGTGGTTATACCCACAGTTCCAGGTGATTACAACGAATGTCCCCCACTGAAATAATAAAAAAATCGGATGTCAGTAAAACAGGCATGTTACAATAAAAACTAGATTATTATTTATCACAATCACAACACGTTAATTCGATAAATTCGACAAGAAAAGATAAGGATTTATTTTTTACTGATAACATGGAGGTCAAATGTTGATAAACTATTGAAATCTATTGGTCTCGGATACTTAATAATAAAGATGCAGAATTAAGATTAAAACAATAGGTAATGTAGGTAGCTACCAACACAATAACACAAGTTAAATAAATGTCAAGAGTACGTCGGATACTTCTCTTTTTTTTAGTTATTCTTAGACGAGGCTGTGTAATTACGATATTTTTCTATTTTTATTCGAAGGCTTGACGTAGAGGATATCCGCTGGCTATTCTAAGCTATATTAAAATTAACTTCGTTATAAATATGGACAGAAACTTGTTGATTATAAATAAACTTCTAAGGAGTTGTAATCGCGAAGGATTGACGTAGCCGAGTTTCAAAGTGACGTAGGTAAAGCTTGATATTGAAATCAAGAAGTTTCAGTGTTAAGTATTAAATAAGTCAACATTCGAAATAGACTTATATTGAGCAAACAATTTTTTGTTTTGTTTTATTTTTATGCTTTGCGCTTTGTTTCTTTTATTATTTTAATCCTCAACAAACGTCGCACCTTGGTTTTAAACTTATTTTTTAATTTAATTTTAATTTATTCCTTGCCTTCTAACAAAAAGCATACATGAACGCTGCCAGTGCGAAAGGCTGCTATTGCGATATGAATGGCTGTGCGTTATGATGTAAAATAAAAATTCAGATGTATGCTTTTTGTTAGATGGCGCCTGGATGGTGTCGGCGGCCCGAGGGCACGTTATGTCTAGGTACGTGTTTATTAGCAGACTTCAAAATATTCGCTGGCGTTCATTATTTTCCTAAGACCTAGCTTGGCCTGTCAAGCGCATTTAACTATTACGCTCCATGTACAAGCAAATTAAACTCAGAACGACATACAATGTTATTGAAATCAACGCTGTTATTAAACAAAGATACAAAGCATTGCAAGGAATTTTGTTTCAACAACCAAATCAAATACTCTGACGAGCGGCAAGATTTAAAGTAGTTAATTTCACTTGATTTACAGTGTTAATGAAAAGAGACAGTGACTATAAATCTCCAATTGCTTGAATGCTTTTGTGCCTAGCAAAGGTAAGAAATCAATAACAATACAAAGCTCTTACGTTTGCAATCGATTGATTTAGGTTTACTTCAACTGCTCGAGTGTATTTTCTTCTTATTTATTACTAGCTCAGCCCGCGACTTCGTCCGCGTGGTATTCGAGTACCTATAACAAAAAAAAAACATAAATCAGGTTTCTAACAGAGGAACAATTTTTGTAACTGTACAAGTACTTCCACAGTATCTGTTTACCTCATACAAAAATAACCTCTTTTATATGAATTGATATTAATTTGATGGTCAAATGATTATATTATTGTCCTTTGTATGAGTTCATTAGTCAGGAACCCCCATGGCGGGCCAGGCTGTCGTCGTATCTCTCGGACTGGCCTCTCACATGTGAAACACAATACAGATTGGCCTGGATTTACGGTAGCTGTTCGCGGATATGAGGTAAATCTACGACGGTGTAGGCTGTGCAACTACGTTACGTTTGCCCGCGTAGATACGAGACTTTCTGCGAATTGCACACATTCAAGTATGTAGGAAATGGGCGCCGAAATGTATCGCCTGTTCGCCGCGCTAGGGATGTTACTACATTGTTTGCTTTCTCGCTGATTCTTAATTTTTTTCTGATTTCATTTCCATATTCCTGAAGCATTTCAATTTAATAGAATGCTTTGCATCGTGCCATTTGGTAATGTTGCTCTCTGTTATCAGCCAAATAACCTTAGAACTATACAGCTTATCGATAGCAATCAGTTGCCTCATTATGAATGATTTTATGGGACGATGTGATTGATCGAAGCAAGGTAATTTATATTTTCAATTTGAACAACTGCATATCGATATATTATTGACTTCTTTAACCCAGCACTAGCCAATAAAATAAGATTGTCGGTTGCGGGTAGATGCGAAGGCCCAGGTGATACATAGGGGCCAAACTTTATAGCTCGAGCGAGGTTTGCCGCCCTTTAATATTTAATATTGAAAAAAAAACATACAAGCTATCCATCGCGGTTTCGAATCGAAACTTGTTTATTGCAGTAGTATAGCCGCATACGTCCGAAGTAACGGCCTAAAATAAGGACGCCGTACACAAACACGAGTTGTGGGAAGTAACACGCTCACTGAGACAGGAAAAATACATTGTAACTTCGCCTAGGTCTATTCTCGCCGGAGTTGGTTGGGTATAGCAGTTATTATATTATTTTGTGCTAACAAAGAGTGTCTTTTCTTTAAAATATACCATAGCAAAATACACCTGTGAAAAGGTAATACAATATGTTGAAAATACTAAAAAGATTTTCATTTGCATCGAAAAGTTACTACACAGGGGAAAATCTGTATCTCTGACAGAGATAAAAATAGATTTGCTATATTCGTTCCAAATCGCATTTTTCACGCTAACCTTTTCTAACCTTCGTTTAGAATTTTATTGAAAGCTAGCTTCTGCTCGCGACTTCGTTTGCAGGTTCTTTATTCACTCACATTAAGTTACGTCTTTGGTTACTGCTCCGCTCCCGAGGGTCGTAGCGTGATGATGATGTTATAAAACTTATACTATTCCTCATGAATCTGGCTATAGTATGTATACAAAAATATATATATTTTTCAATCCGACTAGTAGATAGTAGATTAGTAGCAGAGATTAGCGCGTTCAAACAAACACAGTTACAAAAATCTCTTTAGCTTTATTAAATTTGTATAAATTGCAGGAATTTTAATTCAAAGCGCCCAGTGTTCAAAAATACAACGCCTTTTTTGCATCCAACATTTTACACAAGAATAGGTAGGCAATTTTTTCAATTAAAATCAATCTAAACCTTTAATCATTTTACAAATGTTCATCACGTTAACGTGAAGGCTGTGACAGTGTCTACAAACAATCCACTATCCTAATACTTATTTCAACATCCTGCAGCTTATCGAGAACCCAACAAAAGTATCAAATGACCCATCCTAGGTACAGAAGCCACTACATCTAAATTTAGCTCCGCAAAGTGGATACACAGAGTAAAACGGTCCCTGTTTACCGAGTGAACAGAAAACGCGTTAGGTAATCGACATGTGTTCACGTGCGATCCGGTACACCGTACTCTGTAGCGCAGAAGTTGCGAGCAACAGTCGTAAACCGTCCCGTATACAGCCGGCGACCGCACCACTACCACAAACATTACTAGAAGAGCCTTTATAAAAAGCGATTTTTAGTTCACACTAAGCAATGTTCGCGCTCAGAACCTGGATGAGGCAGTGAAGTCGGGCTATGGGTCATACTCAAAATGATGCTATATTCTTTAGGCTTAAATGACACTAATGGTCACCCCCTCTTTGAACTAATGTGTCGATCCTAGTTGCTAGAATTATACGTCAAATTATACGTCAGCGCGCCGTAGTTTGTAAGCAATATGCAGTCATTAAAACCGCATTACTTCTACCAGTTTTAAAATTAGCCCTAATGACGTCAACTTTTATAACACAATAAAATATTAATTCACGGCAAGAGTACCGATTACGAACTTTGCCGTCAATGCTAGTAAGTGTTCGTAGCAAGGAAGCAATACAAACACTATAATACTTATGACATTCAACTACCTAAGCAAACAATTACAAGAAAGTCAGTTAGCTAACTAGCGTGCTAGCGTTAGCGTTAGTTAACTTGTACGTCTGGTGCACACCGTAAGTGTAAGTTGGTTGTTTTTAAATAAATAAATAAATAATAAATAAATAATAAATAGTTAGTTAAAATTCCACCCAGAGGAGAGTAAAATAAGGGATTACGTTTTGTATTAAAATAACCCTTACTTTTTAAGTTCTAATCAATGAAAAAATCTAATTATTTTTGGGACACACCATCAAGAATTTAAAAAACCTTATACGGTAAGGGATTAAATCTAAAACGTTTGCACAGAAAAGTATGAAAACTGCACTGGCCAATTTGCTAGCAACACCGTTAATATCGGGAACAATAAAACCAATGCAAGCTCTTCTCGACAACGACATTTATTTTGGATAAACAAATACCTATTGACACATTGAATGAATATTAAAACGTCAATGAAAGTATTACGATTATTTTATTATGCAAACACAGGAATGTTAAGTTATCGTCACAGCTGTACTAACACTATCGCAGCTTATAATTATCGATACAAAGACAAATAACATTTGACAAGTAGCTAAATACTGCAAGCAGAGTCAATGTAATCCTTTCCAGCGCTTCTATGTCTGGGTGAACCGTAACCTCCTGGCGTACCAGTAACGATGCGGTCTCCCCCACCACTCCCTGAATTATTAACACGTGCCATCCAAGAAGTTGAATCGACAGAATTAAAACTTACCGACCTCTTTCATATTTCACCTACTTACATTGTTTTCCAACTTCATAGGTGTTCGCAACTTAGTAAAGTTGGGTTCGCATTCAAACGGCACTTAACGACACACTATCGACACTGTGACAACTTGACAAGTCAACGTTACCTCGCTAACCTTGGCACCGCATTAATTATGACCGACTAGAAACGTTCGGTTAATAATGAATTTCTTAGCTATGGTTATGGATACTTAAAAAAACTTTGTTGCTGCATCCTTTGGGATAGATGCCTTAGCGAGGAAACTTAGGTAGTAGAACAACAGTTTTATAATTATTAAATATTTAGTTAATGTATCTACATGTAGTCATATAAAGGAATACGACTAAGTAAAATAGTTGCTTCTCGCTACTTCACGATATAAAACGCGTCCCACCGGAGCCGTAAATAAAAAAATCTGCATATCTATAGACTCTTAGCCTCCTATCTGACTGCGTAAAGCGTAATATTTTACACTTCGATATATCTTAAATGCAAGGTTGTTTTACGTGCCTCACATTACTCACCTATGTTCGCTTCCAGGATCGCACTTACCTAAATCTGCAAAATACTTGGGCAATATCGCAGCTCAATGTTCGCCGTATACCCGAGTATTTTTATAAAGAAATAAACATGGCATTTTACATATTGCTACACTAATGCAAAAGCGAAAAACATAGTTCCGCGGTCGGTAGATTGTCAGTGGACACATGTGGCCTCCTCCACCCTCGCTGAATAATACACGAACGTTGTTTGAGGCTGCGATCTTCGCCTGTTTTATTGCGGACGATTGGCTACAGAACTTCGGGTCCTTTTGGCACCCGGCTCCCTGTAGACCTTGATTTAAAAAATAACGGTCTGTAAAAATAAAAGATAGGGTAAAAGTGAAAATGCAAAGGTATCTTTGAGGAGACGTCGTTTCATGCTGGCTGGCGACGTTATTCGGTTTGGTGAGTTGCGGCGCGTTTACTAAGTGCGGTGGCTGCGTAAATAATTAAGAACACTTTTCCACGTCGGTGCGGACTCGGAAAACGTCGCGGTGCGCCGCACGGGTTCCTTGCACCACAAACACAACCGCGGACGAGCCGTCTGCTCGTCCTATACCAACTTTTTAACTCTGTAGTACCCTAAACAGATACACGTCATGTATACGCAATGTCGAAGGCCTTCCTGCTAATTACGTAGAATTACGGAATACAAACACAAACTATCATAATTTAAAGTCAAGACACGCAGTCTTTGTCTGTACTCAGAATCTCATTAGGTACCTAGATCAATCCACTTGATCGCCCAATTAGAAGAAGACGACATACACGGCCATATAATATAATATAAACCTAATAATTATGCGGCGGTGAATAGAATATTGTAATACAATAGTACGGAGGACAGTGTTAAAGTTACTCAAAGATTCCTGATCGCTGAAAGGGTTGACGCTTCGTGGATTTTCCACTTTAACAAATATAAACGTCTCGTGTTTTCTCGAGCCGCAATAAAAAGTATGCATATTCTTAAACAGGTAAATATCTCAACGTACACGTAAGGTTAAGGGTCGACATTTTTTCAACGTTACGCGTTTCCCTAGCCCTACTAAGTTAACATAAGCCTCTCTTGACAAATGTTTAAGATGAACGGTTATTTTGCACACTGTTTATGTTGTGCATATTTTTTTAAGAAAAGGAATGTTCTCTGTTATACGTTGGGCTCCAAGAAAGATCTATAGCGTTACCGTAGAGACAGAAGCTGTTTCTATAATGAGAACCGATTTGTCATCCGTTACCTGGTTTTATTACCACGTTTGTTTGTATCAATGTTTATACCGAGGCATACCGTCGTGCGTTGCGCCGCATTCATTGATGAAGTTGCGTTAAAACATTAATTGACATTATTGTCAATCGAATTCCACTATGTGTACGATTTTAATAACATCAATGTGTTATTACATAAATATGCACGCACACACGCACTGTCAAATGAAACTTTGCATTGTTAAGTATTTGCTGCGCAACGATTTTCCGAGAAAGAATATTTTTAGAATTTTTCCGACAGCATAGGTGTTTACATTTTTAGCCTAGTTCATAGTCTAACGACGAGGCGGTATCGATGCGTAAAACCAAGACTCAGCCAAGCCAATACACGCCCCGACACTTGTAGACTACAAATTATTTGCTTATCCACCTCTAATGTGGCGAAACCATGACAAAAATAAAAACGTGAACCCCACACATTGCTTAGGTATATTATCCCACATAAGTATAACTACTAACTGTGTCTGCAGAATATTGTTAAAGTTCTTACGTCAAAACTCAAATTATACCACACAACTAATGCCAAAATATAGACATTAGGATTGAAGTTATCAAAACTTTCATGATGTTCCCTTTTTTTAATTAATTTTAATTGAGTAGGCTTAGCCCGAAATATCGTCATTCTGTGACACTCAAGTTCGGTCTAAAAATATCTACTTTTGATTAATATTATCTTGAATACCATTGAAATTAATCAGTCTTCAATCCATACAACGAAGCAAGATTTCCGAGTTATTGCTGATTGGTTTAAATAAGTAGGTAGGTACAAACTAGTATTAGTTTAAATACATTCAGTAGCATCCCGACCATGTAGTTCTTATTTATATTTAACAAGCACAGACCGCATAGGGAACTTAAAAATTAAATTTTAAAATTGGAATGTATCTAGACAAGTTTGCGCCTTTCAGTTCTACGGTTGATTGATCGGGCACCCTTCTGTCCAATAAATATTAAATAAAGTAGTGAGCAATTTGTCTGTCTTACTTAGTTACGACGAAATGATATATTAACACCGGAGGAAGATGCATCGCTCCTCAAGTTATAGCCCGGTCGTACGTGTTGATGTCGCACTTGAGCTGCTAGCCGCACCGACCTCTAAAGTCTAGACTTTTCACAATATTCTGAACTGTATTCGACGCCAAAGTCAAAACATCATGTTTATATGCAGGGCTAGTTTGAAAACATTCACACGTTTTTCGGCAATAAGTGACCTTACCTAAAAAGTATTTAGTTAAACACACAATCATCTAAGCAAGTGCCTTAGACTCTTCCAGATGGCTCTTACTCACAAACTTATAACGTGCTCACTGCGTTCAATATAGTTACAACAATTTCGGAATTCTCAATTCTGTTTTGTTCGGCAACTTTTATAATATCAACGGAGATATTTTCTAGTTCTCGTGCAAATGCATCTATTGGAGCACTGTGCACCGGCTGCTGCTGTCCCGGATGTCCTTTACACAATATTCTTGATACTTCTGCCAGTTCGCAAAATGTATTTGCTAATAAAAGTATAAACTGATACTTACCCAGTAGTGCCATATATCTAAGTTAACTTGTGTTGCACGACAAGTTAACGTTGAAGTTGCAAAGAAGGTAGCAATCAAAGTGATTTTTTTATCTGCTGAGATTTGTTCAACGGTTTTTTTTATTCGTCATGAGCTAGAAAAGTGCAATTTTTTTTAGCTTCTGCCATTTTCAGACCGATATTAGGTACCTAGAAGTTAGGACGGTTAGCGATCTCTTTTCTTAAAAAAAAAGTTGCTTCGTCCAACTGCTCAGTTAAACTACCGGTCTTTTTATTTTTTATCTTGCACATACTAATCTCAGAACACAAGTGGCCATAGTGGGATTACATTATTACAAAACTAATTCATGTAAAAGAAAAAGCAGCCTTTATTGAGTACGCTTAATGCTAATAACCTTGTTTCCATAAAATATTAATATCATGCACATATTATTAAGCCGGTATGTCACAAAATATTTTATAAGCGCAAACTTGGAACTTGTTTTATTTCTGGGCGTCCGGCAGACCGGCTATTGACTGTCTTGTGAAGTCTTTTGACGACGCCGTAATGCTGTTAGTAGCAAAAGGCGGACACACGGAGTATGAGCTATCGCCGGGAAGCATCGCCCGCGCCGGCTACACCGCGCAACGCCACACATTGTTTCAAGTTACGAGCTCTCGCGAAACTTGGTGGCGTCGCGTTGCCGCGTCGTGTGCATTCATTAGCTCTTACGGACCAACCAGCCATTCGCCTCGGAAAATATTTCGTACCACTATGTGGGACCCGTTTTGTTCTTTAATTTTTAATTCGCTTCGTTTTATATACAGTACGTTGTATTGTAGCGGAATCTGCCACGTTCATTTTTATTTAAGAGTCTAACTTAGAAGAACATGTGGAAATTAACGTATACTGATAAAGATAATCATTAAGAAAAATAGTCAGTATTTTTCGTAACGGTAATCTTCATCTATTCAAAGATAATTTCACGTTTTATTAACTTCAATTGAAACGTATTACGTAAGTATACTTATTGTTATTCATTCATGTTTCAGTCTTCGTGGATCAAGTTATTTTCCCAAATTACCATAAACATAAGACGATAACGTGACAAACAAGACGCTAGCAGTCTAGCACTTCCTCATTGTTCCTCAAATTGCTATCGGGAACTGACTTCAATTTTCCAACGACGTTTTCATTTCACGGCTATTTCCCGTCTCTTGGAAATATTGCACAAACTCTAGCGTGATGATTCAGTCGAACTGCGTTATTTACCCTCACCTCAATACTTAGATAACTTTGTCATAAATAGGTATGTTTGTAGTTTTGACAGTACGGTATACACACTTGTAATAAAAACAGTTTTCATTAAATATAGGCAAAAGTCAAAACCTTCAGAAAATTAAAACGACGAAATGAACGCGGAAAACGTTAGCAGTAAAAATATAGTTGGAGACAAGCCGAGCGGCGAATAGCTCCATAAGTTAAAGAATTCAATTACAAGTGGCGGAGCGGTCGGCGTACCTGTCAAACGGAGACGTCCCCAGAAAAATTGTTGCCCAATGCCGCAATGTCTCATAACGTGGCAAAAACAAGGTGTGTTGCCGACTATAAATATTAAATTTTCCGTATTCTGCGAGTTTGTCGGATACCACATCTGGTTCACTAACCGTGCTTTTAAAAATTCAGCGCAACGTTATCGTTGTCCCAGGACTCGGGCTTTGTCTTCAAACCGATCCGTGCAAGCTCTTGATCATTTTAATGCTCGTATTGGCTTGTTCGACATATTTTGAGCTCCAATTCAACGCAAAACAATGATTGCATTCTCTTTGTTCTATTCAAATACAGAACCTTTCATTCAGCTCAAAAATTTGTCAAAGGTGAATTAAACTATAAAAAGCGTGTTGTCTGGATAAATACAACATAAATGGAAGTTATAACGGAATTTCAGTCGACAAAATTCCGTAAAATTTTCAAGCAAAACGTTCCGAGTTTCATTAACATATGAATACGGAGTTATTTAACAGCAAAAATAGATCTAGATTTAACGTGAGAACCACGGTAATTGTGCCTACGTAGGTCCCTACATAATGACGTGCACACATAATGCACACTAATAATAGTGGCTACATTATCGCCTTCACATTAACTCTATTGTTGTCCGTTATATCACTATTGTGAGGGTAATTTAATAGTACAAGGTTCATACATGGTGTTTGCAGTAACAATGTGAAACTTTCAGCATCCATATTATCTCGCTAGTGATAGAAAACTAACTAACTAACCTAGACTCGTGTATTGGCATGGACTGTTTGTTCCGACTTTTAATTATCTACACAAATAGAGTTTGATTTATGTAGAAACATCCCATCTCACAATTTTTTGTAAGTTAAAATGGGACTTTGTTAAATTCAGGAGTTATTTCATACAATCGTAAAATGTATATAGTTATTTGTATTGGGTACCATTTATTTATCGCCATCCATACATTTATCAAAAGTTCACTGTCTTAAACTATTTACGTAGTGAACCAACAACGACATTCGGGACACTCCGGGACAGTATATGTATAAGTGTAGATAGAATAAATACTAAAGTACCGTTGGCAACATCGAGTTTGGAGCACTTGGCATTATATACCTGGGCAGTGTCACGGACGACTTTCGACACTATCTGTGTTTAGTCGTGAACTTTCTACCAGTCGTAACCTAGATTATTCATATTGGGTAGCGGTGGCCTAGTTGTGTTCGCGATTAAACGGCTGTTATGACTTCGACAACGAACGTGCACCTATTATTGAAGATAACACTTTCATTGTTATATGTTTCTTGTGCTTCATTGTTTAATTTAAATTACCGTTAAGCTGATCTGATCCGTGATCTATTGATCTGTTTGTTACAGTTGATATCCTACTAAGTAAATTAATTCTTTTTGACGAAGTTATCGAACTTTATCGTTTTGATTAAGTACCAAAATAGAACCTCTTTTTCAATAGAACTGCTCAAGTATATAGCAGGCCCTGTTGGGAATCAGTTGGTTATAAATCAAATTCCTCGTAGCAGCCCATTATACACGGCGTAACATTGTCCTCCTCTATAGAGTACATACAATGTAGGTACGTGATAGTGATCCCATGGGAAATGTTAATCTCTAGTTGGTTTGTATTATGTAATTGGTAAGTTATATCTGTAATTATTAAAGTAGTTAGAACAAGTAAAGTGGAAAGGCCTTTCCAGATTCAATAGCAGGTTTTGCGATATATTCTGACGCCTGCAGTATTTGTGAAGGCCACCTCATGACTAGATTGCATCGGTAGATCATATGGGCAAGTGAAACTTATGATATTTCATTACTATTTTTACTATACAAAATATTTAATGTGCATTAAATAAGCATTTCATTACAAAATTATAAAAAAGATTAAATTAACCAAATCAGTGAAGACCACGACCATCAACGTGGCAATATCATAAAACAGATGAACATTTATGAGTATATTATGACAAACTTTGGCAGCATGAGTGCTGCAAAGTTTAATAACAAGTTGAATACAGTTTAGTTCAGCCCAAGAATAATAACTATGCACATGCACATATATATATATATACACATAATTGATCTTAGTTCTGCTGAAACGAGCCAACCCATCATTTCTCGATGGTTAAATTTATCACATATTTGTTACATTGCTGTCCAGCAATAAAAAGATTAGTTAAAAAAACAATATTGCGTTTGTTTACCAGTGGTCTTTAACAAAACTGAACGTCTATCTGTCAATCTGAACTCAACTTTTTTTCTAGTTAGTAGCAACGAACTAGAAAACAGTTTAATAGAGACCTATCAATGTAAAAACAGTAATTAAGTAGCAATTCAATTACTCTTTTTGTACATTTACGCGCTCGGACCGGCAAAGCCAGTTCAATTTGGTTCGTAGTCAAACAAACAGACTAGTGTTTTATGCAAATAATCACGGTAAAACCGTGTCGCAGTATCGGCTGCAGTTTAAACTTTGTGTGCGAATCAACTGTTTTGTGTCACAAAATGGCAGGTAGTTCGCTATATGTGTAGATGGCAGATTAACCTCGATTTTGAAGTTCAGGTGCAACAGCGATATCGATTCAAATAGCGACTTAGTTAACCTGAATACACAATAGACGTGATTAATCGATAACGGTTAATAATTTCTATTGTGATTATAACATTTATAATAACAAATTACTGTATAAATCAATAATAGTCATGAACTTATGGTGGAGCTTACGATTTATCTGCTTTTTTACTGAAAACCAAACAAGAGGTGATAGTACAATTTAACATTATTCACCATTATATTTAAACCTTGCATAAAATATGGTCGTAATTATTTACCGTAATTGTATAGGTAACTAGTACCACGGCGACCTACACGTTGAGTTCTAACTTGTGAAACCGGGGTAACTTAAGAGGTAGCTGACAAGCTGATTTTAATGGAGACTCGAACATTTTCATCAGTTTCACCTATCAAAGAGTTCAATCTAACAGTGAAGCTCTTTTTTAACACGCTACTTTTTCATTAAAGCTTTAGAGAACAGGCAGCAAACAAAAGAAAAATCTGATAGGTAATATCAATTTAGTTACGCTCTTCTGTCGCGCATCGTTATCGCGTTTGCTGATATTATATTTCTTATGCTTATGAGAGGGTGATAAGTGTGTCTTTACATTTTGTTGCTCCCTTTTTAACATCGTTACTTCTTTTATTAAATTTTAATGGGACTGTACCAACAGCACGCACTCAACACAAAATTAATTTACTCCTATTGTTCAATCAGTGCCTAATTCAAACCGATAACATGTTGTATTACCAACAAATGATTCATTCAGTTAACTGTTGTGTTTTGTCAATTCGCGGACAATGTTTTCTTTAAACATCAACTTGGTATTTGCCACATTCAGTGAGCAAGATTGAGCGGTGCAAATAAAGAAACCATATTTTATTTGTGCAGATGTTCCAAGTAATAGATTTTCCAAAAGCAAAATAGATAGGAGAAGACAGTTAACATGCGTATAGCACCTGAATAGACAATGTAAATTTTCATGTTACTCATTCACGCTACACATTACTTGTAATTATTCATAATTAACGGATGTTAAAGAGACGTAACGAAACCGAAGCTTACCTTCATATTCTCTCCATCATTCCGATTACTTTATTTTGTTCTGAACTACACTAGGACACCTTCTGGTCTCTGAACCAGAAAAAACATGCACTACCACTTTTTTTAAGAAATATCTTTTAAATGTTACACCTAAATTTACATATCCCTACATACATAGCCCTGTACTGTACATCACCTACTAGCACAATGTACGCAAAACAGTGATATTTTAAACCAAAAATTATGGCTTCCCGTAGTTAACGGCTATACGATAGTGTTTTTACATCCCGTACAGAAACGTAACAAAAAAATCTAAACCTGTTGGTCTTTTCTGCAAAACTCTGTCGGTAAATTTAGGTGAAGGGAGTTGTCATCCCCGAATGAAAGGGATCGAGAGCTCACCCCGCGCTCATTTTAAAGGATTCGCCATAGGACATTTTACAGAATAACATTACAACTGGCAAAAGAGAATTTCCATTGATAACCAACCAATAAAGTTGTTTACCTACTATGTCCCGGATGCCGCACGATTGTGCACTTGTCGCATCGGGCGGCATCGGGGAAACGGAAATTGTTGTTCGGCTTTCCACACCTTGGGAATATTAAATCCTTGCCTACAGATAGAAGATGATTACCTACTATCGACGTTTCTATTTCCTTGAACATGCAGAAGTATGTGTTTAGTCAATGTTAAGATGTTTTTAACCACTGCACATTTTGAAATCACTAAATAATAAAACATCTCGAAGATTTCTCAAAGATATTATGAAATATTTTTTGAAAGTAAAGGTCTTCATCGAAATGAACTCTAATGATTCATATTTAAATGTCAAGCGATAATATTCATCTAGCAAATAACTCTGAATTTATAAGAAACTGGTTTGTATACGAAGATCTCCACTACAGATGTTACATATTAACCGCGCGCCAAAACTTTCGATTTACGAATCTCGTTAGGTATTGTCATAAAAAAAACTGCATAACTATTATTATTCTGCCAAAATGCATGAGATTCATTTTAAATAACAGCTACGTAACCATTTTCGCAACAGTTAAACTATTAATTTTATTAGTGTCGATTTCTATTTGATGACCAAAATATTAAATGCTAGCGTTTAGAAATGATTGGTTTAACAACAACTTGTCATGCTTTAGATAACAAGAAAGAGTAAAGTTTCCGTTTTTGAGATGTGACGAGGTCTACCCTGATAATATTTTATTAAGTGCGGGGTGACGCCACGCTGGGGTGGCGAGGGGGTGTGAAAAATTCAACATCGCCAACCGCGTTTCGGTTGCTCTCGTGTAGGACGTGGTATAGGCTTTTTAATATGTATTTTTATGCCTCGACCTATTCAATATATTTAGGGATTCGTAACATTCCGTCAACTTGCCTGAGTGTTCGTAATAAGAGTATTGAATAAGAAATAAAACTCTGAGAATCGCTAATTGTGAAATAAATAGAAGGGAACAGATGATGTAGATCATGTTCTTTCCTCGTGGAAGTTCAGTTATAACTTACTTACTTCCAAATGCGAAAACTAAATTCATGATATGGCGTCAACGTTTCAGCTTGAGTTAGCTGAGACGGTGTGCATGACTGGCTTATATTCAATAGATCCGTCTATTCTAATTAGGACTTGCGAATTAAATGTGAATCGATAGCCATTTATAGTCTTTGTGTTAGTGCTTATAGAGAAAAAGGAATTTAAAATAAAATCTTGCTGAATAATTATTATTCAGCAAAGTCTAAATAATATTTCTTTTAAGTTTCAAGTAATCAAAAGTACCTATTATGAAAATTCCAAAAGCGACAGTGGGTAAAATATTTTTTTACTTAACTATGCCTATATATAAAAATGTTACTTCACTAAGATTCCGCAGAAATAAAAACGTCCCGAATGCATTTAAGCCATTTTTGCGGCGATAGGAATTTCTATGAATAAAATCGCGTCTTGAACTCGGAACAATCTTTAGGGAATACAAAATGGTGCGTAACAGAAACTGGGTATAATTGGCAATTTGAAAAAGGAATGCATCGATTAAAACTGGCTTGAAATATTGCCAGTTCTTTTCTTTTTGAATTTATCGTAAGTAAATCGAAAGGAGGATATACTTCGAAAAGTAGCAATGGCATTGATAAAGAGTAAATGGTGGCACAGGTTACAGAATGTGGCGTCATCAGATACCCGTTTATCTAGACGGGTCACTTTCTCCGAGGAACATGTATGTAGTTAGCTACGGAACTGTGCGATTTAACGCACCGAGTATGAAGGGTTAATAAACGCGGATCTCGGCGCAATCAAGGTTTTCTACGTCTATTCTACGCAATTAGTAAAGGGTTTAATTCCATTCACCTTTAGAGCTACCTACTAAAATGTTACTTAATTATCCCTTTTATTAATCCCATTAAAAATATAGGTACCTATGCCATAAAATAGTAAAATACAAACTGTTGCACCTATTTTGGAAATCGGCAGAACTGTCAAATAACTGCACAACGCAATAATAAACAACACCATTTGTTGCAGGTGGTGTTAACCCCGATACCTATGCCGAAGTCAATTTCACAATAATCAATCGTAACATTAATAAAAACCACTCGTATACTTAATTGCTTTAAACTTCGAACTGTGATGGGTTTCGCAACAAGCACCATACATCAAATTACAACGATGACACATATTTATTTACATGCAAGCAAAGTCTAAGAATGTATGTTAATTATTTATTTACGTTACATAATTCAGCTGCATGTTAGTTGCACAATATTGGTTGTTAAATCAAGTAGCGTAGATCCAACTTCGCTAATTTGCCGAGCGGATAGACAGCCTCAATTTTGTTCACATGAATGTTTACTTAAACACGTACGCTACAGGTGTGGTGTGGGGCTATATAACATTTTCAAGCAAATTAATAGACAGTGCAGTTTAGTTAAATTCGACACGAGTCTATAATTTTTCTACAACACTGCCTAACTTAGTCTAGCTCTAGACGTCCCAGTGAATGATGGCAGCTAACATAGGCCAACTGACAGCGCAACCCTTTGTCGTACAACATTTCGGGTGTCACACGGTGTTTTAAAAGCGTCATAAAATATTACTAAAGCAAGATACTTAATGCTACTAAGTTACAAGTGCCAAACTTTGCAGCAGCCGTGCTTCAACAAATTAGGTAGGATCAAGTGGATTAAGACTATTTTTATCGGGTGCGGACTCAGTAACACCAGTGCAGTGCCGGATTAGCCCATAAACAAATCAAAAAATTGCTTAGGGCATCACGTCTAGGGAAGCCCTGAAACCGCAGCAAAATAAACATAACACATCTAGCAAATTATGCCTAATAATACCAAAATGCACATAGGAACGATCGTTTTCGAAATTATCGACTTAAAAACAATTTTCCACGAATTTTCATGCCTCAAAAAGTCACAAGTCGTATTTCAATAAAAACAAAATGTTTTGGTTTTTATTGCATATAATACCTACTTCACATGTCTCTTATGTGCCCAGGGAGCCCAGAGGCCTGGATTGCTTAGGACATCAAATAGTTTTGATCGGGCACTGCACCAGTGTGACTATACAGAAATTTGATCTTGTTTGTTAGCTGCTAATGATTCCACACATACACCATACCACTCGTCAATGTCAACTATTGCGGTGAAATAAAATCGATCAGGTGGTATAAAACACAAGTGCAGCCATGGCCATTGCCATTTCGTTCTTTCTTTAAAAAATCGATTATAAAACAATTCTACCTACTAGTTTTTTATTCAAAAGCTACTTTATAGTGTAGTATATGGCTTTTTGTAAGGATTTCAAACTTTAACACACAGGCACTAAAAAGTGACAAATAAAAAGCTTTTTACAAAAAAAGAAAACCGCCTTCAAAATCTACAAAATAAAATAAATATAAGTTTAGTTAGAAGTCGGTGTACCTACATAACAAAAAACAAAACCAAAGCCGCGAAGGATTGGCGATTTCAGACATAATTATAATGAGTCCAGGTTTCCTCACGATGTTTTCTTACATCGTTGTCCAAGTTAAAACTTTAGAAAGTAGATACAATTTGAAAAAGTCACATTGGTACTTGCCCGGAATTGAAACCCATTGGCCAGCACAAGTTCTAATTTTTGTTACATATTTAAATTACGTAGGTATCTTAGGAATTTATTATGATAATCCTATAAATATGTTATTGCTATTAATTACCGTAAACGGCCTAAATAACAAAAAAAAAGCATAGGTCTTACAAAAAATCACAATAAAAGTAGGCAAAACATTAAGATATATAAATCGCGTCGCAAGCGCGACTGCTGTGCATGAGGTCTTGGGTTCGATTCCCAGGTCGGGCAAAGTGTTATTAGGTTTTTCCATCAGGAATTTCTCAGTAGCAGCCTCGGAGTCTGGATTTGTGCCCGGTTGATGGCAATAGGCTCGCCCCCTATTACATGGGACTAAAAAAACATAACTGGCGAAATGTGGGTGTACTAATGGGTACACCTCTGCTTAACCCTTCGGGGATTACAGGCGTGATGTTATGTTATGTTATATATAAATAAAATAGTAACAGAAAATTTAAGGTTCGACTTCTGAAGATCAGCCTGAAGAATTGGCCCACGGTTAATCTTAAATGTTGGTATCATCGAGCACTGTTTAAAAACCAGCCACCACACTTTGACATCAAATAACGTAAACGAGACAAGTAGCTTTGGTAGGTATCTGAATACTGAGAAACACGTGCCTGTACTGAAATTCAAGCTAGCAAGCACGGCTACTTTCTTAACTATAGGTATATATTGCTCTTACTACTCTCAGAATTGCAACTTAGCTAAAAATAACGTAGATGTTCTCTAGGAACCTAGTCTAGTCTAGTTATGTGTTGTGAACTAATTGCCTGCTACTATGAATTTGAATATCATACGAGTTCCTCGCTGACGTAACTCATAAAATTGTAAGGAAAGTTTAACACTGGCGACTTCTCGCACGAATATTAGCTAGACGAATGTTTTTATCTACCGTCACGTCTTAGCCGCAGTAGTTTTCACTTATCATGACCTCTTGTCTCTAATGTACTTTCACACGGTTTAATGGTGCTGGCATTCTTGTTAGATGACATAGAACCCCAATTCATCCTTTCACGATTATAGTGGATCATATTGCAACAGATTTTGTCAGGAGGTGACACTGGCATAATGCCATCTGGATTAAAGGTCGCGGGTCGGTTCCCGAGTTTAACAAAGTTTTGTTTGGCTTACAGTACAGTACAGAACATTGTTTCTCAGAGATACCATTTACCATTCTCACTTTTGTAACGCATTTAACATACAAGAGATCCTATAAGCAATGTTTTTGAAAGCAGCAATAAAATTGCTCCCTTTGTCGCATTCTATTCATCAAAATAATAAAGCAAACGATATTGCCATCGATTGGCGACTCAAACATCTGTTTAACTTGCGCAGAGCATTATTTAGTGAGCAACTCTTTAACTTATGCATGTTACCGAATCGATACATGTGACATTGAAAAAACTAAAACTCGCTAGCTAACAGGGACGTATTCTGAGATCGCTACATTTTCTAATTTTCTCTAAAATAATACTCAGTACTGACGCTACTGTCTACTGGATACTAAGAATATGGCTGTATTAAAATTATTTATTTATTTATGATCTGAGGAAGAATTACAGGTATATAAAACATGAAAAAAATTTTAGTAAATATCTCTGACAGCCAATAACATGTCTTCACTTATAAAAAACAGGCTGGCAAAGATGGTGATGAAATATGCCGTGTTATTATTTATTCAATATCGTTTATCGATCCCATGTGGTGTAAAATGCATCCGGATTATAATCATGGATCGACGTGGTCACATTTGGGAGACAGAAATTGTTTAGCGTTTTATAAAATACACTATTCCATGAATACCTGGTCTATGGTATAAATAATCTCAGTTTGACATATCAGGTAGTTAAGGCTTTAGGACACCGTTATCCTAAAGCTATTCCTATTAAATTGATCAAAGTTTTTAGTATTTCACGCTAAAATTGGCAAAACGGAACGCTTATTGAACCACTTCGGGGACCGTCTATCGGCCACAGCGGTCCATTCGAAGGCGTAGTCATTATAAATTTAGCACAAGTGTGGTAGCCCAATTATTGACTTGTTTTATTTTGAAGTTGTACGTATTAATGGGGTACATAAAGATAAACAAATATTAAATGATTAAGTGCCTTACTTCCTCTTATTGTGCGATACTTTGTACCTAGTTGTATAGATATCTACATTAGGTGCGATGCAGATGACATACGTACTTCGCAACGGCTTGGAACTCTTGGCAATTACAGACTGTTTTTTATTTAATTTGAGCCAGACTTTTTTCTTTTTGCATGTTAAATGCGTGAGTGACGTCATTGCATGAATGTCTCAAATCTTTCCCGGTTGACGTGACGTCCCCTCACCCTCCTCCCACTCATATAAATACATTCACCAGTTTACGTGATGTGGGTGCAAACATACAATACGCAAACAGGCGATGGATTTCTTTCGTACAATCCATTTGCATAGAATAGCAATCTCTACAATATTAATGGTTTGATATAATCTTCCTCGTGACTTTCGACGTAATTCCTTAATGACTTTTTAAACTTTCTTGACCGCTATGTTCAATGGTGTTCTTAATTACCTAAGACTTTCTAAACAAATGTGTGTCGAAAATAATTATAAGTAATTAAGGTACCTAACCATAATTAAATGTATAACTCACCGTTTTGCACAGATTAACAATAAATGTACTGTTAACGCATGGTTAGAATTACCGCACAATTAAAATATAAAATTGAATTATTTATCTATTTAATCAACGAGTTCTGCGTAAAAATTGGAAATGAGCAGACCTATCTGGTGGCAGATACATCGGAACGCATTTATTTCAGTTGCATGGTGATTGAATAATCATCATGCAACTGAAACAAAAGCTTATACTTACATTATAAAGCTTAAATTTGCGAATATATACAATTAACCATTGAAAAGCCTGTAATCAATTTCCGTACGTAAATCTGATTTTACAGATGTAAAAGGTATGGGATACGTAATGCGTGTATTGGTACCTATCTTTAGTTTCCAAATAACACGAAACGAGCTGTTATATAAAAAAGCCGAAGTTGTTACGATGAATTGTGAAAAATATCATCAAAGGACTTTAGTAGAATCAATTTTGCTAAAATACTTATATATGTATAACATAAGTACCTATTAAAAGATCGCATTCCGACAATTCCATGTACTCAACGTGTTGGCGTGTCGAGTTTACTGGGAAAGCTCCTTACGGATTTTGTTTTCCGTATAACTCTAAAAATATTATTCCTGTTACCTATGTATTCCAAGTATTTCTGGGTATGAGAATATTCATTTTAATGTTTTAGGTATCTGGATGGATTGGATGCCTATCGTTCAAATTACACAGATGATTTTAACTTATTTCAAGATCTGTAAAACCCACACACAGATTTTTATCTTGAAGAAGAGAACACCATAGACTAAAGACATATTTTAAAGTGAACTACACTTTAAAATATAGTTTCTGGCCTTTCATTGGTCCATCCAATGTATGTATAGGTATGTCACTTGTTCACGCGTCTCATTTTATGTGTGTCTAGAGTATATTAGAATATTTTACATAAATAATAAATTATTCTTAGTTCAGTTTGTGGTTTCATCTATCATATTATAAGGTATTTACTTCATAATAACGGTCAGAGTCGTCGCTACGATTGCTTGCGGCGAGTTCTCGGCAATTCCACTTTCATTATAAATCCAATGAGATCAGTTACACTTCAAGTGCTTATGAGACCAGGAAGATTTTAAATCTAGTCGCATTTTTATTTTAGTAAACTTAAAAAATAACTTTTATAAAGTTAATGTTCCCATTGCCCCTATGGGGCAGACCTTGTATCTACGTGAGGGAAGGGACCACCTCTGTCACAAAATATTCATTAACCGCTTTCAATATTATAGCAGTGCTGCAATGAAACTAAAAATCAATTTCATATCTAGTAGTTATTATGTTATGATGACGCACACGACCCCCGCCTTGCCCGTGTATGAGCTAGCGAGTGTTTCCATTATCGCTAAATGCTATCCACCGGTAGCGCAGTCGTTAGGATCGGCTTAGTTGTTTAGGAGGATTTAGGTATATATAGTTACGTGGGCTCATAATATCTGCCTATATGTTGTTATGAACATAAGCACTATAATCGAGCAAAATTCAAAATTTGTCGGTTTAGGTTTAGTTAATTTGTGTCTACAAGCATCCTATAATTGCTAGCAAAAATAAACAGGACCAATTTTCTCAAAAAAGATACTCAAAAAACTGAGTAAAAGAACTTAGAGGATCGATAAAAAACTGCAGGTGAGTGAAAACGTTTAGCCTCCTTTTGACTTACCTGCTGTATGTACGATTTCTATTTAACTCGTGCATGCTTTCGTCCGTTAGAATACGCATGGCCTGAAACTGCACACCCACATTTGAATGCAGAACGCCGACTGGCTTTTGTTTCCAACGAACGTCAGAGGCCAGATACGTATCCAGAAAAAGAGTTGTTTAATAAAAAAAAACTTTTCGGCAAGGATGAGTGTTTTAAAAAACTTGAATAAATCCTTGAAAAACTCAGTCTCCCTGGTGGGTTAAAAAAATATGGTGGAAACTACAGTGACGATTAGATTATGAAAGTTTCGGTAAATAGTGACAGTACGGACAGTTTGCCACGCTTACCCGCCGGCTAACCGTGTACACAGAGGCGGAAAAACTGATTAAAGGTATTTTCACATGCATGTAACGGGAGACAAATTTGGTTAGCCGCTTAAAGTGTTTTCAGGGTATTTGGAAAAACCTTAAATGTGCTACACTGTGAAAGACTTATCTTGAAGGTACGTTGTTTTGTTATGATATTCGTACAGATGAACCGGTTACCCATTCCAGTCAATCGATCATATTGTGAGCGAGAGTAGACTTCAAAACCTTGAAACAATGAACGGGTCAATAAAATAAACCCAATCAAAAACGTACCTTGAAAGGGTTTTACAGGTTGCAATAGGTTAACTGTATAATCGATTACCAGATAAGGCTAACCCATTAAAAGTGTTACCTATCCTTATAATTGGGCTTTCGTACTATGGGGTTCGAAAGGGTTAAGCCATACAAGATGTTATATGCTCCATAAGGGGTATCTAAACGAATGGACGGCTAACCGTTAGCACGCCCTAACTCTCAAGCGGGGCCGCGCAGTCCCTGCCTCTAGTTACATGCAGAGGTAACGTAGTTAACTATAGTCGATCGCAGATAATTGATTTTGCAGCGCCATCGATGAAAACCTATCTTAGAATAACATTATAACGTGGGAAAAAGCTATGAAAGTTATTTGTGTTTTAAAAATACTTTCCCGCTGTCTTGATTTCCTGTTGTTTAACAAAAGCGATTGAGGGCGTAAGTCTACTATAATTGTCATGTGAAACCGATATATGTATATACTTTCACAAATCATTGTGATTCATATAAAATAACGTGGGAATGCGTAATACCTGTACTTAATGTTACTGGTTAAGTTGGATGCGACGCGAACGATTTCACTAACAAGTCAATGACGCAACGCAGCATCTATGTAATTTGTGTAGGTACAGTACGATGCTATTTATAGAATAACGAGATTCTTCTCTGACATAACTGCTAACGATTTAAATATTCATACATTTTTGTATCTGCAGTGATGACTTCCATTGTTGAATTTCAGTCTTCAAATATTTCGAGGGACGATCAGGAAAAAACGGCTTTTATTTTCATGTTTGGTAAAGTATCGCTGAACACATTTCACATTTTGTTTGGAGTTATTAGACGGTAGAACGTCCACAGGCTGAGATTATTCAACGCAGTAACAAATTACATTTTGGATCATGTTTCTGCAGTGTCGTTGCATTATCTAATGATGTCTGAGATAACTAGTTGTCTGTCTGCAGGATATATCTCATTATTACCTACTAGCAAGTAGGCGAGGGGTCAGCCACACTTGTCAAGAATATCAACGTAATAGCTGTTAGCTCATCAAATATAATTCTCCAGCCACTCACTTTTGTCGTCTTGACTTTATTCATCAATGCTTTCTAAAGCTATATTTCGGAGCACTATAAACAACAACATTTGTCTTGAATATCCAATATTTTTTTGACACATAAATTAAACAGATTTAAAAGCATAAGCAAAGCATAAGTACCTGAGTAGTTATTTTAATTTCGTAGGAAAATTATTAATATCCAAATATGTATTTTGTGGTATCAAACTATCAACACTGCATAATAAATGATTGAGAGAGCTCGTCATTGGCCGTTACGTAACTTCAGGATATAGGTATGTTGTTGAGAGAAAGTGTGCAAGTGGACAGGTTACTACTCGAGAATGTGTCTTCGGAAACGTAAACATTTATTTACATAGTATAAACTACTTACTGCATCTTCTTTATGCGACAAAATGCAGATCAGGAAAAATAGTAATTTTCTGCAACATTCGTAATTTCGCAGGAAATAAGGATAATATAATGAATTCTAAATTAAAATTACAGGTAAAAACAACAGCTGCTGCAACTATTTGCAATAAGAATGGCTAAATTATATTACCTGCTGTGTCTCAGATGATTCTTATTGCTTTTATATTGTTTTCCGAGAGACATCAAAAGTGCCTACCGTCTTACAGATAAGTTTATTATTATGAACTACGAGCTTGGATCTTGTGAAATGCTTATAAAAAACCTGTTAGAGATATTATATTACTCGTGCATATTGCATCAGCCCTTTCTGTTTCACGGCTAGGTGAATTTTTTTGGTGTTACGTGTCAATGTTTCACAACGTAAGTAGTTTGTCTCAACCCTCGCCTTAGTGACGTTGTAGAAGTTAATAACTTTTGCTGAATATTGTTTAAAGACCTGCTCACGTCTATTTATAAGCACACAAAGCTTTAGCTTTCAAAGGCCAATAAACTTTAATTGATTCTACGGCAATAACTATTGGAAAGTTTTGCAAAAACAAAAAACTACAATCATAAACTAGATGCCAATTCTAAAATTAAGTATTTAGTTATAAAAACAGTGAATCGACATTAAACTCCACGAATTGCTCGAGGATACGGACGTGTTTACAAAAAATGTTATAAAACAATGTTTGAAAACATTGAGAAACAAAAACTTTGAGAACCAAAACATTAACCAGTGTGAGTAGATACTATCCGATATGTTTTATTAATATAAGTTAAACATATTGTATTGTATAGTAGGTGCATCGGTTCGGGATTAAACAAGAAGCATTAGCTTACTCCGAAATTGGCACTCATGCAGTCAGTCAAGCGCTTTTAGTACTAGAAATTCAGTCATAATGTATGTAAGGCGAAACTAAGTGGGATATGCTGGAAGGCAGATTATAAATTTTGATCGCTCTACAAGATGGTTTAAAAGCTCAGACGTAGGTAGATATTTCACGGAGATAGCTTTTATTCATTCCGAAGTGCAAAATTACCTGCTAAACGTTGACATTTAAACACTTAGAGGACTTAAGACTGCCTTTCCACCTGAGATGTGCTGAGCTGCTTAGCGATGAATGATATCAACCAAGGATTTGTTGCTATTCACACTCTGGCCGAAAAAAGGGTTTATCGAAGATTAATCAACCAGTATTTACCTTCATAGTGTTAACCTATGTAAAATTGTTAAATTAAACAAGCCAAGAAAAATAGCGATCTTGCTCGCTCAAATATGGTTAGGTAATACCTACAAAGCTCTTTTAAAATAAAATGTGCTCCACACTAGAAATTTCTCCTGAATCGTGGATGCGTTTACAAACATAAACTCACAATATACAAACAACCAGACACGGAACAACTACCGGCAGGCAATTTAAATGTTTGTTCCGTCCGGAAATCGAAGCCGGTATACGCAGCGCAGCAACCAATCGCTCAGTCACTGCAACAACCGTGTCGTCAAAATAAAATATAGATAGTTTCGCAACAAAACTTTACCGCTTAGCTACCTCGCACATCTCTGCTAAAAGGCAGGCTTAAACTTCACAGAAATACGGTAAAGGAGGGTATTAGCAAGAACATTTATGGAAACTTCATTCAAAGAGAATCAATAAGCGATGATCGAGTGCGACGTATAGGCAACAGGATTCACGATTATAATATTCACTAAGAGTGAATTTACGATCGTGGCTTACCGCTAATAAGCCTTTGCAATACATTCAAGTATCATTTAACCACTGAACTTAAATTTGTTGCAATTTGGTACAGACTAGGCTTGAACCCCAACAAAGGATACCGGTTACTTTTTGTCTGAGAATTCTTCCACATCTGCGATAACCAACCAACATTCACGCAGACGAACTAAGGCTGAAAATAGAAAGTTTGTTGAGTAATAAGGAAACTTGCATTTTGGTAAATAGTTGTGAAATATGTGCCTAGTGAAAAGGTGAAGAGTCATTTGTGAAATATGTAGTAATACAGCGTCACTTGAAGACGGGGGGTCAAGCGGTGCTAAGAGTTAGTCATTGACAGCAAATACCAACTATAAGTTTATTTTGTTAGATTGTAAATAAATAGTTTGGTTTTCGTTAAGAGGACTTTTGCATAGAGCTGACCTCGATAGTTCTTATTATCATTAGTTCTTACTTGTGGTTTTAATACTCATTTTATTTTTATGAAATCTGAGCAGGAACGCGCAGTCGTAAAATATATGATCCGATTTTTTCAAAATGAAAATACGGTTATATTATCATATCGGTTACAAACTACAAGTGCAATTAATATCACTCATTAATATGAATAAAGCCTTAAAAGTTCTAAGCACCTATCATACCTATGCGAAAAGGGTATTTCCAATTTAAAAATTGATTGAATTTGAGTTTTGTGACATAGCCATAAAAATAGAATACAGCACAATAGATAGGTGCTAACTGTACACATTGAGGTTATTATACACGTTTAGACAATCCAAACCATGATAAACGATCGGTTTATTCATTTAGGTTTTGTGATAGCACACTCACGTGCAACTACAACGAGACCCTTTTTAAGTGGGTAATAGGATAACGAATTCCCAAATGTAATTTTTGTTAGAGCACACTGAAAGTGGGATGACATGAGACAGATTGCCTTCACGGCGGCACTGATAGCATATTAGAATTGCACGCATGCTCGTTCTAAACTCGAAGCTGGAAATGAATTAGTTGTAAGTTATCGACGCGTCGAACGTAATTACAGGTACAAAAATGACTATCAAATTAAGCAAATTTTTTATGCAATTTTTAAGCAAACTTTTGTGAATCTGTCAACCATTTCGATATGATAAATCAATTGATTACTTTCTCTCATAAGAAGTAGGAAGTAAGTTAGAATTAGTAAAACATATTAATTATGCATACCGACGTTCGAAAATAGAGTTAGTATCATACCAAATCGAAAACTATAAAGACGAATGGTATACGAAACTAATTAAATTTGTCATAAAAAGAGAATGGATACATTTCAATATCGCACACTGTTAGCGTTGTTATTTTTAATTTTCTGATTCGATTTGCCAAAAATCTTGTATAAGACTAACAAACACGTCACAGCCTCTCCCCAGTCTCCACGCCCTAGGAAAAGTAGAAAGAGACTAGAAAAGGTAATGAATACCATCTTATATTTTTGGCTACACATGTATTTTGGAGATTTTCAAGTTTCTAGACAATATCAAATCTTTTTTTATAAACCTTCACCAATTTGGATTTCAACAGGTTCTAATAAACTTTTTTTTCAGGTTCGTTTTTTTTTTCTATATAATTATATCAGTAAAAATTTACCCTTTTGACCTAACTACTTCTTCCTTTTACCGAACCTTTTAAAAGTAGTGTTTCGAAATTCCAGAAATAGGTATATACTTATATTTTTGACAAGATTATAATTATAATACTAATTAAAATGAATCGGACCGCGCGTTAAGATTCTTGCTTACAAACTGTAACACCTATTAAATCTCTTTTGGGGGGAAGATTTTGAAAAATGACTACTCTTGCTAAGTTTCGAATTTATGAAGGTTGATGATTTTTCGTATTAAAGAAATTCACTTTTTCACCTCTTTGAGGTTTATTTTCGTAAAATTTCTTAAAAATCTAATTGGTAGTAACAATGATCATTATTAAATTATAACACAAAATTTAACATAAACATTATTTTAGAAATCAAAATTTAATTCTGCGGTTATTCTCTCGTTTATCAAGACAATGATTCATCTTTCGTCGCATGAAGTCAAAATGATTTTGGCACAAACTAAAACAAATGTGTATAATAAATGACACTTTAAAAAGTTATTTCGATAAAATTCATAGTTTAGCTATTAATTTCTCATAAAAACCATTAATAGGTACCTACTTACTGGTTCGAAGTTGGATATTTTGAGTAGTGGTTAGAGCATTAAAGCAATCAATTGCCGATACTCCACTCGAATGCATTCGAAAAGTACCTAGTTACCTACTAGTTAAAAATATAGAAATGTTCGCTGCAAAAGATTTTTTATTGAAATATTTTTAATTGGATGTGGAACAAACCAAATTTTATATTTGTAAGTTTAACGCACAGAGAAATTATACAGCCGAATGTCATTTATTTTGCTGGATGAATTTATTGGAAACAATTTGGTAGGTACAAAAATTTGACCTGCAAAACTCTGAGTGATTCAGATGAGTTTCCATTATACTTATGTATTAAAGATACCCCTAAAATATCAATATTGGCCTCAACCATGCTTCATCTTGTTTTCTTGAACAATAATCCTTTCCACTATTAAGTACTTGCGCTTTTCGTTGAACTTACTCAAGTGAACCGTCTGGCAGTTTCTCGTCATAATCATGCGCCTAGTATCGTTTCGACACTCAATTTAACTTCAGTATCCAGCCTTTTTGCTGATGCAAATCCCTCTACGTTGGATATTGAAAATATATAATTTCGTATAGTGTTAGATGCAACTCCGCAACCCGTTCGTTGAACTCAATTTGTTTTCCAATCTAGACAGTGTTGATTTAAAGTTTCAAAAAAGTATTAGCTCGATAGATATTCGCCACATGACGTAGGTATACGAGTTTCAGTCACGTATTTTTAAATTAATACCAATACGTTCACTTTTTTTTTCGCGAAACGGACCGGTCAAAGGGAAGTTTGCTTCCCTTTGACCGGTGTATATTAAAAAAAAAACTTATGTGAAAAATCCTATTCAACCTCACGAACATCAAAGAGGAAATGGAGGAACGGGAGATATACTAATTAAAATTTGTATTGTCGATAGATGCATGATGTAGTTACTAGCTCTGTTTGTATACCATGATTAACCGTAATGGATATACCAAACTGAACTTGCGAACAAAGGCCTATGGAATAGTGTTGCACTACCAGCCGATTTATCTGATGCCCCGGTCACATTGGCCAAATATATGGACAATGCACCTCGGCCACGTTCAATATAAATACGTGTGGAGCGTACCTAGACAGCTTTTGCCTTGTACGTAGGTAGCTAAATAATTATAATTGTCAAGTTGATGGACTTCAATGATACGACATTAAACTTTCGGAAATAATTAATTCATCAAAACCTAACTGCTGAACTGTGATCATATAGACCAAAATTAATATACCTTCGAGTAGGTAGGAACTCGAATCTACTAGCTCAAAGGAACTCGAATCTACTAGCTCAAATGAACTTTTAGGTCATTTTTACATGCATATAGTATCTAGAAATGTCTGAGACGGGCGACACGGTCACCATGTCTTGTCAAAGCTCTTATCGTAACTCACACATTTCTACTTTACACGGCACGCCGACCGTCCCGTGACCGTATGCATGTGAAAAAGGGCCTTAGGGTAACACCAGCATGAAGATAAAATATTGACGTCTATCTGCCGCTGTACAATTCCATAAAAGTTCAAAATAAACCTAAAGGCTGGTTTTATCTCCGCTGACTTCACACACGCATAAATTTCCAAACAATACACTTGTTTTTTTTTCTTTAAAAAGCTACTTTCACCCTGAGTAACATAGGTTATATTTATTACTAGAAAAAAAAATAGGGATCCCTACTAAAACTACAATAATGTAACCCAAGGTGTAAAAAAAAATCGCCATTAAATGTCTTTCATCGCATGCGCTACAGAAACTATTGATGATAGAACAAAAAAAAGGTTCATAAATATTAAAGAACTCACCTATCCAGTTAGTATCTACATTACACTCGTGAAAAGCCGGGGCGGGTCGCTAAGAAATTAGATAAATGTCTATTTATTTAAATATAGAATTAGAAAAATAACGGTAGTTATTGTGTTATATTGTTGAAATAACTGCATTTTCGTTCTTTATTGGCATTTTATATTGCTTTATTTTATCGAGAAGCGACAGCATTGAATGTTGTTTTCGACAGCATTGAATCCCCGCTTTGGGCATATAGGAACCATAATATTTTTTAGCCGAAAATAAAAGAAGAGAAAATAAATAAAAAACAAAAAAAGAAAGAAATATAAGTAACTTGGAACGAGATAAATAATATAAAGAACATTTAATTTTCTCCAAACCACTTTTTACTACCCGTTTATTTTATTTAAAACAAAGAATGGAACTAACCATTATTACGTTCGAGTTCGAGGTTGCAAGCAATAAACTTTCGCAAGTTTTGCGCGGTCTCGCCATTAGCGCCACCTAGTGATGGATAGCGGAACTTAGTATGATCAGTGCGAGGGTTCTTTGAACCAACTTACGCTACGCAACATCAGAGGGAAGCATAGAGGCATGGAATGACTAACTTACATAATTAGGTACATGTATTATGTCGATTCTAGTACGCACTACCTAAACTTAATTTAGAGTATTTCTATCTTTTTCTCTCTAATAAAACAAAAATGGACGGGTAAAATAAATCTATATTTAGTTTATCAAAGACATTTTACATGTCAGAATGTTTTGATTATAAAAATAAGGAAAAGTGCAAGGCAAACCTAATTTGACATCAGGATACCTTAGAATTAAGTAAGAGAATCTCTTACTTAATTCTAAGGTATCACATTGTCTTTCGCTGTACCTATGACAGTAAGAGATGGCAATTGTCTGTAGTCTAGTTTGTGAACAAGGGAACCGGCACCATAACCAATAATTTAAAATTCTATGCTTTAGTTCAACGCCTTCATTATTAGTTAACACAGACTGTGCTTATGTAACATGTCTGTAGAAAACTAAAGTTGATATTATTCAGTGCTTAAGCAAATCAGTTTGTAGAAAACCTAAGCTAGAACGAGGTAAACTAGCGAAATTCGAAAGCACTAATAGTATTTTCAGACTTTAATCCCCTTTTTTTTTTCGTGGGGAAATCCTCGTGGACTGACGCCTCCACCTCGGGGAAGGCGGAGGGATGTGTCGGACTCTTACCGACAAAAACTCCACAGTGTTCCTCCAACTTCCGCACTGACTACAATAAGGCGCGCCTTACTTTCGGGCCTGTCTCTGTTCGGGCCACGGACTGCCCCTAAGTCCGCTGCCCGCAGGCCCCATGTCATGGTGGCCGGAGTTCGTCTCGTGCCCTCCGGCGCCTGGTGCGTCTAATGCGGGTGGGATCCTTAGCGGTCATCACCTCCTCGCAGAAGGAGGCGACGTCGTCCCAAGCACTCTCGCTCCCGACAATGGACAGATCCACGTCCGGGAGCGAGTGGCTACCCACAGTTGTCGCTGCCCCGAGATCACGGCGCTGCGTTACCCAAGCTGGGCACTCCTTCAGCGTATGCTGCGCCGTGTCCTCGGGGCAGCTCTGACAATGATGGCACCTAGGCACCGTCTCCCGGCCTATGCGACACAGGTACTTCCCGAAGCATCCGTGTCCAGAAAGCACCTGCGTCATCCGAAAGGTGAGGGCACCATGACGCCTCTCCAGCCACTCCTTCAACACGGGACTTACCACCGCTATAGCGGCGTGCCCTAGACTTTAATTCACTGCTCTGTGTTAGCTAACCATACATCAATATTTATTATGGTATAGTCTGGTCTGCGCAAGACTTACTTTTATTATAAAACCTAAGCTACTAACCACTCAGGATCTTAGAGATATTTTTCCGCTGCATGTATACTCCAACAAATAAGATAGCTCGAGTTCCAAACAATATGAATTAGGGTTTTGGGTATTAATACGATCACTAATAAAATAATGGTATTACTTAGATATTTTGTTTCAATTATGTAATAGCTTATGAAAATAGGTCCTATATTATAGATCACCCAAACAAACAAAAATATGATTGAAATACCTACATGAACTGACCGAAATTTATTGTTTGTTTCAGCTATGATCGCGATCAGCCCTTCACCTTCCAGATCGGCGTCGGCCAGGTGATCAAGGGATGGGATCAGGGTCTTCTCGACATGTGTGTTGGTGAGTTAAAGTTACCACCTACCGTACGATTTTGCATTATACTTAGATACCAAGGAAAATACCCTAGTAGACTCCAAAACCAGCAAGTAATGAATGTGTGCAGAAATCGAACCTCTGTACTCATCGTCATTTTGCTACTCTGTCAAGAAAGTACCGGGAAAAGATCAATAATACACAAAATGTTTGTCATTCATCCAAATTTATTTTATCACCTTCAAAGTATGCTCCTTCAGAAACGATACAATTACGCTAACGAATAATCCAATCATCAAAACATTTTTTAAACGCTGTTCCCGGAATTGAGTTCAGTTCTCGACGCGAATTCTCCTTTATGTCTTCTATCGATTGAAAACGGGTGGCCTCGCGTTCGGCCCTGGTGCAAGCCATGGTCCGGAGCGAGAGGGAATGGGATGCAGTCGCCTCCTTCTGCGAAGCAGTAATGCTAGCGAAGGAGGAGGCGGGCCGCGTGAGGGAAAGAACCACCTCACGCCCCAGCCGCCGCGGGAGACGCTCCGGGCGTCGGGAGCCGCGAGACGACTCCCGGCCACCGTAGACGCGGGTCTGTTGGCGGTGAGCAATGGGTAGCTCACCGTCCGTTCGTTGAATAACGACAGACCGTGTCGACGGCGCGTTCGTGTTCCACGCGCGCCTCAAAGAGATGTCAGCAAACAATTGGAGGGGCTACTAAGGGCCGATGCCTGCCGGGGCTGCGGGTTGTTCGAAAAGATACCGCGCCCCCGGAACGCAAAGGGCTCAAGAAGGAACATGGATGGGCGTGATGTGGTAATTTATTAATTTCCCACGTCTCGTCACCAGTAACAATGTGTTTTATGAATGTTGGGTCGGAATTGACGCGTTCCAACATGTCCTCAGCGACTCCCATGCGATTGAGTTGTTGGAGAAAATTCAGGTCTTTTGGGACTAACCGAGCGGTAACATGTTTCATACCCAAATGATTAGGTAAAATGGTATGGATCAACTCGTGAGATACAGAAAGTTCGGCGGCTATCTCTCTCAAAGTTGAATGAGGATTTTCAGTCACTATTTTTTTCACTTTTGCTATGTTAACTTCAGTTGCAGATCTCGACCGCGTTTGAACGCTTTGTACCACTCATAAGCACGTGTTTTTGATAAAGTCGATTCACCGTAAGCCTTCTGTAACATTTTCAGTGACTCCGAACATGAAATTCCATTGGTGATGCAAAGTTTAAGACAAACTATTTTTTCGATGTTTTTGTCCATTATGAAATTCGCAATACACACTAGATATGATGTAACTAACAGCACTGTATTTAATATAAATAACAGATGCGACTCAAACTTCGCGCCAATATGGAAAACAGTTATGCCAATCTAACGATAACAAAAAAAACAGAAATTTGTATTTGGAACCATAAACACATCATCCATTCCCGATACTTTCTTGCTCAGATTAGTCTCTAATTCCTAGCGCCTATATTTCAAGAGGTGATGACAATTTTCCCGCCAAAAGTTCATACAGAAAAGCACGCTATGTTATGGGCGCGGACTGAGGAAACTGCAGACATGCGCGGTAGTAACTTTTTAGGTGTACAAGGGGACCGAAGTGTGCAGACTGGGGACGTTTGTGCGTGGGTGTCAACGACCCCGCGCAACTCACACCGCGCACCAGTATTGCTGTGGTCCCTCAAAGGTTCGATGCATACGTAAATGCATAAGAGGAACAGCTAAATTCGGGAAAAATTTAGACTAATTC
Organism: Hoplodrina ambigua; assembly: GCA_949774945.1. Taxonomy (NCBI): domain Eukaryota; kingdom Metazoa; phylum Arthropoda; class Insecta; order Lepidoptera; family Noctuidae; genus Hoplodrina; species Hoplodrina ambigua. The sequence continues at coordinate 8,296,239 of OX458963.1, forward strand.
ATTTCACATATTTTATAAGAAGAAACTTTCAGGAGTTGTGTACCATTGACTTCAGTGAAGCGGGAAGTTCATATTATGTGTTGTGAATAATAATACAGTTGTGAACAGTGTTGTTTGTTTGGGTTTTCTATCGTTACCAGGCCAGACACGCTCTCTTTTACATAAAATGGCGGCCTCAAAAATAAATAGTGTAGACTACTTCGGGGACCATGATATCAACGATGCTATTTTAGCGGAAATGAAATTTGAGTATTACACGAATCTTCCAAAAACTTATACATCAGAATTTAATGATGTCAAAAAAATATTTATGTGTAACATAGCGAGTCAAGATTTTGTAAATATAGTCATACAAAGAATAAAAAAAATAGGGCCTTTGTTTGATGACACGGATAAAATGGCAATTAAAATCGATCTTAGCGATTTTAAATTAGAAATTATAGACGGAAAAGAACAGTTGGTAAAGACGATTTGCGGAGTAGATAAAATAATTGTACCATGGGAAGACTCCTTTGAAGTGGTACTGAAGGTACATAGAGAGCATTGTCATCCGGATGCACCAGAGCTTATAGATATAATGCAAAAAAAGTACTTAGTAAACCGGAATACAATAGAATGCCTAAGTGAAATATGTCCGGTTTGCATTTCTGAAAGGCAGCCTCGTGTCAAATTCAGTCTAGATTTAGTAACAATGAATCTAGAAAAAAAATATGCTTATAGTACCATATTGGCTTACGAGGACACGTGCACAAAATTTCTTCATTTAAAACCGATTAGTAAGGATCTAACAGTTGCAGAAATTGCTAAAGAATTAATCAGTCTTTTCATAGATTATGGGCCACCAAGAAAACTCATTATAAGTCATCCAATTCTTTTAAAAGCTCTCACCGATTTCAAAGAATTTCGACAAAAATTTCAATTTGATATTATCGTCAAAAGAGTCAGAGTTGACTACAATAAAATTAACTGGATACGAGCTAAAATAAGCACTTGGATGAAAGAAAATGAGGGCGATTGGGGGCAAAACATCAAAAACATAGAATGGGAAATTAATACTCAAATCTCTGGTAAAGACAATAAGTCTGCTGCTCTTAGAGTATTGCATTACACTGCAAATAAAAATACCACTCCTAGTGTACATCATCAAAATCCTGTACTAAATAATTTATGCAGTAGCAACGATCCAGTGCTACCAATTGATTTAAGCTTTACTGATGATGCTGAAGAAAACCTATCTCCTACTTTACGAGCTGAAGATATGGCAGGTGTTTCATTTGATGATATATTAGATGAAAACGATCCGCTTGGATTTGATGAAAATATATTTGACTGCCTACTTCAAGATGATATGTCAATAGATAATGGATTTGAAGTTACAAACAGTATGGAAACAAATCAAATGAATTCCGAAGAGAGGCCGTCCCAGACATTGGATGCAGAGAGTTTACAGTCGCAAGATTCAGAAGTAATGGACACAGAGGACAACGCAAACACTATTGCGGAGCCATTAAATATCGAATTAATAGCTATTGCGTTAAATACTCCCATGGAGCCACAGTACTCTCCGGCCATAATATACATTTGCGACGCGTCAAGCCTGCAAATATTTGAACCTCAAGAATTTGAACATTTTTGATTAAGTAGCAATAGTGAATGTTTAGCCATCAATAAAGAAGCGGCTAGTATTTCAGATGATCACATATATATGACCACGGCTTGCGATAATGATGTTTTTAATTGTGAAGACAGTGAGGTGTGTGTTTATGGTGTTCCTATGATGTGGATCGAGGATTTATGTGTCGAACAAATAATATTTGAATGTAAGCATACATAGAATATTCTTCAAATTTTGGTTGATTATTTACTTATTTCATTTGCATTTTTTTATTTATTTGGACTCAGATCCCAGAGTCGCCACACCTACGTCATAAATAAAGGAATATGTCGTTAGGAAGGAATGGGTAATTGTTTGCTTTGAAGGGATTTTCTCACTTACGTTCAAGTTAAGAAGATTAGTTTTAATATGTTTTATTACGGGATATTAAGGATCAACGCTATCTTAACGACCCATTCCGGTATGTGTTTTCAAGACTTCAGCCATGTTAAAATGACGCAGGTAAAGCTGCTCTGGGATGTTAGACCATTTGTTAAGGTGCGCGCGTGCACTTGCGATCATCAGCGTAAATAATCGCTAGCTTTGCGTCATATTTTGCGATAACAACTCTGCCATGCAATTTTAGAATTTAAATTTAACCTAACTAACAGCTTCCTTTGAGTCGAATGAATAATGAAGTTGTATCTTAAACATTTAGCTCTTAGCAAAGTGAGGATGTAGTTAGGTATTTCAACATGTTTAGTGTGCCCTCTTTTTTATCGCTGCTGAACATGGTGTTCACTGGGATTGCGTTTTAATGTCTCTAAAGTTTGGAAATGTAAAATTATAAACGCCAAACAAATAAAAGTATACCTAACCTATTAAAATCTAAGTTATGACGAACTATGGCAAGCAAGCGCCATGGGTTAGTTTGAAAATAAAGTTGATTGATATAACCTACATAATATTATAGGCATTCATCTATCTGTCTATCTTTTATATATAGTAGTAGTAGTTGTAGTAGTAGTATAATTAAAATAAATGGATTAATGGCTAAGCGGGAAACTCGAGAACGGCTGGACCGATTTAGCCGATTCTTTTATTGTGGTGCCCTCTATCTGGCAAAAACTTGATACTCCGAAATCTATTTGGCATAACTCACTTGGCATAAACTTCTTTAAACGATCATTTTTATGGCAAAAGAAATATTTGATATAGTTACTTTTAGGCCTAATGTATTTATGTCCGAATTAAAAATGGCATAGGTACTTTTAAGATGGCAGAATTTTATTTGACATAAGTAATTACCTTTCGCAAAGTTAAAATTTTGCATTATTTCATTTAGCATAACGTTTATTTAGAGCGTAGATTATTTGGCATAATTTGATTAGGCATACTAAAGGACTACTGTATGGAGTTTCTTGCCCATTCTTCTTCTTCTCTGTGCGAAACCACGTTTGGGAAGCCAGCGAAGCGAGCTCGTGACTTGGGGCATCCCGACTCGGACAGGTTAGGTTAGAAAACATGTTTTTTTTTAACCACTTAGTAATAGGAGCCCCGCCCGGCGGGGCTTCTTCGACCGGGGTTCCGTCGACTACGCTAAAACTAGATTGTCTGGGTAGGTATTGTATTGTATAGGTATGTTGTATTTCTGCGATCTGATGGTCTACTTTTGATTATTATGGATATGAAATATAATTATGCCAAAAGATAATTCTGGTTGTGAACTTTCTGCAATATAAGATACTTTTTGATTGTTAGGTATGGATAATGCCTAAAGATGATTCTGACTTACAAAATAAGTGTATGCTAAACGATTTTCTGCGAAAAAAGGTTTATGCTATCAGTCGTTATGAAAAATAAAATTTTTAGGTAGGTACTCTTTTATTGTTCATTATTTCTGGCATAAGTTTACTACAAAAGATTTTTTTTTAATTCACTTGAAATGTTATTTTTCACCCGTGCAAAGCCGGGCAGTTCGCTAGTACATAATAAGTAAATATTAATAAAATAGGTTATTAAACTATTATTTTGACCTTAGTTTCTAATTTCCACGTCATAACAAACACGAATAATAAAACTCCACCGCTATAAAAACTTATGCACACCATGTACTTAAATGATTATCTTGTATGTTTTCAGGTGAGAAACGTAAACTCACCATCCCATCCTCTCTGGGCTACGGTGAGCGCGGGGCCGGCAACGTGATCCCTCCCCACGCCACTCTTCACTTTGATGTGGAACTCATCAACATCGGCGACTCGCCCCCAACCACCAACGTCTTCAAAGAAATTGATGCTGACGCAGACAACATGCTTTCCCGCGAAGAAGTGAGTATAGAGTTAGCGTTCCAGGCGATGGATACAGATGCAGACAAAGAACTGTCGCGTGAGGAGGTCAGTGCCGTTGGCTTTAGGTGTCGGTGGGCTGGAGAAAGACTAAACACAGTGTCCGGTTAACTTATGGATTCCGTATCCACTGCACATAAACTAAATAATTCTGTAGTAGAATAGTATAGTTGTTTTCTATAACGGTCTTCTTCTTTCGGTACCTATGTACATAAAAGATTACACAGTCCTATCATTGCTTACTTCCTTTGAACTGTTTTTAAAATTTACGTACCTACCCATGTATGTATCGTCATGTTCATACTGTATATGTTACCAACAATCTGTATAATCCGGTATTCTATAGAATACCTAGGCAATGAATAGAATACCTAAAACGGACAGGTAATGTAGGTATGAAATATTATTTATTTTATACTTTGCCTATGTATTCTATACAATACGGAAAGCGCAGCCGGCAATGTGTATAAAAAAGCAGGTAAGGCCCGGTCAACGTGGGTGCTTTTAAAAAAATATCGACGAAGGGAATGGCGGGGTCTCTCAGACCCCGCCATCCTCTTCTCCTCCTAGCCTTAGCCTATCCGTGTCAGAGTGCCCCAAGTCTTGAGCTCGCTCCGCTCACTTAAGATTTACCACATACCTATTGATGACATATTTTTATCCAAAAGCTGTCACACCGTTATATTTATCCCTCCTAATGGAGTTATCTGACGATTAAAAAATTTGCCCTAAGACACACATGTAAGAATTTTATACCTGAACCAAAAAAAGGAGTAGGATTGTGACTAACAATTCCACAGCCAAGTTGGTTACAGTTCCTTGGCTAGTACCAATTCTAAGATTTACTTGTAAAACCTATAATTTACAGTAACATTGGACTAAAATCTATTTATTTGCACATTGCCGGTGGACCAGCAGGTACTCTATACAATCCCGAGGAATTGTATACATTACCTAGGTAAAGTATGTAATGGAAAATAATATTCATAATGTTTCATACATTGCCTGTACGCCCCAGGTATATATACATTGCCTAGGAATTGTATACAATACCTGAATTATATGGATTACCGGTAACATATACAATAAACATACATACGTATATCTCAATTGTAAATATACATATAGGTACCCACAAACTCTTAATTAAAAACAGAAAACTTAATTTATAGTAGAAGGGACTGCGAAGGTGTAACCTGTTACCATGGATTCAGTAGATTCATGTTTAAAAGTATACTATAAGTAACTACTTTTTGTAAACGAATTCTAAAATACTTATCTATTAGATACCCTTCGATAATTTTAATAATCAAGTAAACAAACTGCTTTTCTAATATAAAGCATTAGCAGGCTATAAATAAAACTTATAGGTAGGTACTTATCTAATAGTCAGTCAGTATATTGAAAATAAAAACATAGATAACATTAAAGCTGGACCATTAACCAGTGCAACCTATGGTCGCATGTTTTGTATTGTAATTAGTGTAATTAATGCATGATTTAATTTCAGTTTTTCTCTAACAATGCATGAAAAGTAAAGATATCTGAGACTATAAAATTTATAATACATTTGTGTAAAATATTTATATCTATGTTTACCAAGTTTCCAAGTTTACCTTTGCACATGCTTAGATAAAAATATTCAACTGAATAGGATGGTATTCATACATACAAATCAAGCAGAGGAGAATCAGAAAAAAAAAGTTTTTTTTTTCACAAATATCCCATTCCTTTTCATTACAATTCAATAGATCAAACCTTATTTTTGATGTTTCCTAATAAAATAATAATAATAATAAAAGGTGTTTTTCTATTAAATAATTTGTTATTTGTCATGCAGGTTAGCGAGTACTTGAAGAAGCAGATGGTTCCCTCAGATGGAGCGGAAATGAGTGATGATATAAAACAGATGCTCGAAAGCCATGACAAACTGGTGGAAGAAATTTTCCAACATGAGGATAAGGACAAGAATGGTTTTATCAGCCATGAAGAATTTTCTGGCCCAAAACACGATGAACTGTAATTAGTTTTAGAAAACTCACTCCTGACTCAATTCTGATTTCTTATAATATTATGCACAAAACTCGGGAGACGAGTTGTAAGACATACATGTCTGTTTCTGTGTCTACTAGTAAGGTATATTAAATGATACCTACAATCTAATTCATCAATAGTCCTGCATTGTAATGAATTTGATCTAATACCTAATATTTAGATTTAGTAAGAGTCATTTTATAAAGTTTTGTTGAATCTTTTGTACTTAGTTTACTTACTTATGTTGTTGGTGTAATGGAGTTTTGTTATTTAGAATATGATTAGAAATATATCATTTACTTATATATATGATATTTTTAGCATAATATAATATTTAATGTCTGTCTATTTTGCATGTAACATTTAATGGTCAACATAACGTTATAATAATTAATAAATGTAGTAGAATCAACCATATGATTATCAGTAATATTTTAAATCAATTGATGTTCAATATTTAACAGTGTAGCAATGTCCGATTACATATAATTACCTAATTTATAAGAAATATGTATACTCACTACAGTCGAGAACTCTCCTGTACATTTTAATCAGATTAATATAATAATTAGATGACAACACAACAGCACATCTCCTAAATTTATGTTGACTATCCCAAACTGTTTAAACCCAAATTTTGCTCTCTCATCTTCTGTTAAAGGTACCTACCTAGGTAACAAAAATGCATTTCAAAGCTAAAATGCCTACCTACAAATTGTGTTCGAATATTCTGCAGCACATGATTGTCTGACTTTTTTGATGCATTGTATTTTATTTATACTTTCTCTTCTTCATACCTTGAATTACCTATGTACTATTATTATGTACCTACCTATGTAAATAACTGTAGGTACGTCGTATAGACAACCCTACCTGTTCGACAATCATTCCGCTGTGTGTTTTAATAAAACGTATTTATACCAATTTTATTGTTTTATTGAAGTTACCTTACCCTATTGCGTCTTAAAACAAAGCTGGATTGAGTTTTTAAATGTAAAAGCGGTTTAGGTACCTACCTAGCTAGGTGATTTTACTCAGCAAAATGGGAAAAGGGCACAGAGTATAAAAAGAAAAGGGTAGTGTAAGTATAGAAATAGAATTCCCATAATTATTAATCGATAGGATGCAGTTTTACACAGCAAGGAGATTATTTGCATGTCATAGTGTCATACTATGACAGGAATCCATCCGTTGAATAATATTAACAATAATAAACCTGTAAACCATTGATTGGCCATAGTTTGTAACAAACGTTCATTGACAATTGACTCCCATAAGCGCCCATAACACAACATGGCCATGCTAAAGCATGGCAGCAAGTTTTAATTTTTTTAAACCGATTAATGAAACCGATACTAATTTCATATGGCCGACTTCTTGTGTGGTACATCTGTGTTACATTGAAATTAATTTGATCTATTTACTTATATCCGACAAAAATTTGGATAGGTACTTAAGTACCGATTGTCTGACGTAGGCTGGCTATTATGACTGTAAGTGAAAGTAGATAATATTATTAAGTTTATGATATCATGATAACAATATACTTAATATAGGGTCACTGGTAATTAGTGATTGTAGGTAGGTACTCATGTTAACGATAACGAACAATTTCCCAAATATTTGTTTTTTCTTTTAAATTATTGCAAAGTTTGCATTAATCTAAAAAAAAAACACTTGAAACCGCAATAGCTATGTTGTACCGAATTTGATGTCAAGTGGGGCTGTGGAATTAAAACAAATTAAGTCAAGAACTCAAGATGTTAGGTAGTTCAATTTTACACGGTGAAAGTTTATGAACTGAAGTCGCTGAAAGTTGAATTTGATGACTGCCTCGTTGGTCTAGAGTGGTCGCAAATTGCGACTGCTGAGCATGAGGACTTTCGTTCGTCGTGCCTGTAATCCCCGAAGGGTTAGGCAGAGGTGTTCTACCCATTACAACACCCATAATTCGCCAGTCATGTTTAAATCCCATGTAATAGGGGGCGAGTGTATTGCCATCAACCGGGCATAAATCCAGTTTCCGAAAGTGCTACTGAAAAGAAATTCATAATGGAAAATCCCAATAACACTGCCCGAGCTGGAAATCGAACCCAAACCCTCAAATGCTTAGCAGTCACGCTTTGCGACCACTAGACCAACGTGGCAGTCAAAAACCGTAGTGACATAATAAGATTAAGGGTAGGTAAGAATTTAGCGTCATGGCAGACCAGAGACAAGCATTCTTATGCAATAGACGTAGGTACACCTTTATTTTAGTAGGTACCTAATAATTATTAGGTTAGATTTCATTTTATTCATTTCGTATCTTTTCAAATATTTGCAAAAATATTAGTCTTTCTCTATTAGTTCAGAAAAAAATTTGCGATGTGTGTTTCTAGCTTAGGAGTTGCCGTTAAACGGACCTAATCGGATAAAAATATAAGAAATTAACTTTAGGCTTTCCTCAAAGCACTGTGTAACAACAAGTACAGACAGCCGTCATTTCGTGTCCGCCCCTGCCCCGATACAGCTCGCGCCGCTGAGCCTTTATATCAATGAACATAATATTTACTCTAGGGAGCTATAGATTTAAATTCGTAGGTATCTAAATTATTAAAATCCGATCCAATCTGTCTCCTTGACAGCAGCGCCTAAAACCGCATAGGCAGTACCCTTAGCGCGTAATCACTTGGTTTTTAAGTTTTTAAGCCTTGCCTGAAAGCCTTTTATTATATGACAATATTTTTTTTTTATATCCTCAAAAGTCTATGAATCTAAATTATTATGAAAATATTGTATTTAAAAATAGAGTGGGTACCTATTAGTAACATATTTTTTAGGAAATTTATCCTCGCCTCGATATTGTTTTGTACTACTGAAAATAATAGTTTTACTTATTCTCTTTGCTCTCTTGTTACCTTTTTACTCTGGACATTTGTTTCAAGGTTGTTGCCGTTGTTTATTTGTCATTGATATAGTTTGTGAATCAAGAAGCTGTCATTGTCAGTCGGATGACAGCCGTCATATTAAAAGTACCTATGTTATTCTGTTGTGCTGTGTTGTGTGTTTAGTAACGCTGACAGAAACAGTTGGGCAGATTCTTCAAACCGTGTGAGTGGCTCTCTAAAATATTTATGTCAATAATGTTATTGTGATATTCCCAATTCCTAAAATGCTGTCCAACAAAAGTCTGGTGGCTGTCTGTGCCATTGCGTTCTGCTGCAACGTGGCCCTAATGGTCTTATTTGTGAAGTACAACTCTGGAGAAAAGTGCTACATAACTATTGAAGAGAATCAGATAGTAACTACCAACATACCAGATGATTTCCTGAGTATCGGTATTGATACTTCCGAAATTGAACACTATAATAGGATAGAGTTCAGCAAGCCAAAACTTCGACAACTTGCTGCAGCCTTATCACCGGCCCGACTGCGGCTAGGCGGCACCATGTCTGACCGACTTATATTCAGCGAGAGGGACGTCGTTGCGTCGTGTGAGCACTGCCCCAAAGACCACTCCAAGTCCATCTGCTCTGCTGTAAGAAAGCTATGCAAACACAAATTCTTGCCCTTCTTCATAATGACTGGTAAGAAATGGACGGAAATTAATGACTTTTGCAAGGCTACAAAAAATAAATTATTATTTGCTTTCAATGTGTTGCTTCGTGATGATCATGGTTGGAGTGAACTAAATGCAAAAGATCTGTTGGAATACAGTAAAAGTAAACATTTTGATGTGGACTGGCAGCTTGGTAATGAACCAAACTCTTTTGAACATGTATTTAATATGACCGTGTCCCCAGAATCTCTGGCACATGATTTCCAAAAGCTTCGTAAACTTCTTAATCATTCCGGTTACAAACACTCCCTGTTAGTTGGTCCAGATACAACTAGACCACAGTCCAAACGACCATATTGCCTAGAGTACATGAGAGAGTTTTTGGGAAATGGTTCTAAGCATGTAAATGCAGTGTCTTGGCATCAATATTATTTAAACAGCCGCACTGCCACACTTGAAGATTTCTGGGACCCTAATACTTTTGATCTGCTGAAAGAACAAATAGAAACTATGAGAAATCACACCAAGAAATATAAGCATTTCCCTATGTGGTTGACAGAGACAAGCAGCTCATATGGAGGAGGGGCACCTGGACTGTCTAACTCTTTTGCTGGAAGTCCTCTATGGCTAGATAAGCTAGGCCTTGCAGCAAAATACAACATCACCACTGTAGTGAGACAAAGTTTTGTTGGTGGAAATTACAGTATGGTTGATAAAAACTTAGAACCTTTGCCTGATTGGTGGCTGAGTGTGTTGTTCAAAAAGCTTGTAGGAAACAGAGTGCTACATGTGGAATGTAAATGCTCTCGCTTGCAAAGAATGTATGTGCACTGTGCAAATAGAAAATACACCAATGATACTTCAGCCATAACTGTGTATGCTGTCAATCTAGAGATGGCCAAGGCCAGGTTCTTGTTGAATGGCACTGCATTGCATGGAGATAATTTGATTATTGATGAGTACATACTGAGTGCTCCATCCAATAACAGGAGATCAAAGACTTTGCTATTAAATGGGTGGCCACTATATTATGAGTCCTCATTACCGGATCTGGAACCCGTTCGTTTAAAATATGGTAATCATATTTCTATGCCTCCATATTCTATGGCATTTTGGGTAATAAAAAATACCTCTATAAAAGCTTGCAAATAAATGTTTTCTTTTGATGGTTCAAACCAATTTGGTGCTTAACATTCCAAGTTTGAAATATTGCCAAACCGCCAACACATTACAAACCATAGGAATAAGTTTCAAGAAACTGTTTCCCATATTATAGTGAAGTATATTAGAAAAATCATTTAATAATAATTTTAATTTTTAAGCAATGATTAAAAATAAAACCCCACATCAAAAATACTGAAATGTTTATTTGCTTGTAATATAGATCTGTTCTATAGATTTGTACTTATTGTGGTACTTTAGCACATAACAAATGATGCATAACAGTGATCTGTCTCCCAGTTTTGTAAAACTAAGAGTAGTTAATATAAGCCAGTGATTTTATATTCTTCTCTGAATCTTTTGTAGTCAATAAAACATATTTTGAATTATTTGTATTCTCGAATTCATGCTTAAATTTTACAATTGAAAATGCTGCCTTTTAAAAATAGATTAGGACAAACAATTTATTGATAAGACAACAATAATAAAAACCTTTTAAAGTACTGAAAAACCTGTTAACAAAGTAATTGTGAGTGGCTATTTTGTCACAATAATGTATCTTTGCTTGCCTTGAAATGTGTCCAGGCTGTTGACTTATTTTAATATCTCAATTTCCATTTTTCATCGTCTTTACAATAATTATCTTTAAGTGTTGACAATACCCAGCCTTGTCCATTAGTCAAGGAGAATTGTTCTTCATTTGACATTGAACTACTGTCACCATTTGATAAGACTTCTATCTGTATGCACAAGCTATGCCTAAATATGTAGTTACATATAATTGTTGCAAACACAGCTATGTCTGTGTACCTATCTGTTTTCATCTATCTATTAGTGGAGGCAATTTGCTTTAGTCATGTGACTTAGAATGTAGTATTTTTTAGATCTCTTCATACGCTAAGCTTTGAACATCACCTAATAGTGATGTCATCTTCTACAACTGTTATCTATTATTATAATAACTACAAGTAATGTATCTTCTTCAAAATATGTGTATGAACCTTTGATTTGTATAACATAATAATTGTTGTGTTATCTACTTATTTAAATGTTAGTGTGTACTAGTACCTAGTTACCTACACATGTATTTTTTTTATAATAAGTATTTATTTTTCATTGTTACGATTTGTATTTATGGCGTTTAATCTTAGTGCCATGCTTATGAAGTTCTATTACTAATGATATAAAAGTGCTTGTTATATTTACCTACCTATACATAGTTTTTTAAAATTTCTATGAAGTTTACTGCCTTTTTACCACTTTTTGATAAAATACTATTAAGAATTTCTAATGCTTCACATAGAGTCTTAACATTTTGCATGACTTGGATCAAAAAAATAAAAAAGTATGTCAAGTCGGATATTGTCCATTTATAAAATAATTGTCCAGTTACAATTATTTAAAATAAGAAAAAGAGTAATGATTTATAAATAAATATATGTTGGCAGGGCATTCATGATAGTTATTTCGTATAGTAGTTTTTAAGTTTACAACAGCTGATTGTAAAACATCTATTTAACTGCTATGCAATACTTATAATATTCTGATAAATAATAATACTTCTTATATTAATAAATAAATACTCCAAAAATTTATCTACTAGTTTTCGGTCGAAAGGAGAAATACACCAAAAAAAAAAGTGCCATAGCTCAAAATAAACTTGGAGCAAAAATTTCAGGGAATTTATCAAATTACCCTGTTTATGACTCGCAAGTATTGAAGGATCTGAACATTCTCCCTGAAAAATGTGGCTTTTATTAGGACGGCTCGCACACAAAATTCTTTTTCAAGTGGCAAAGGCCTACATTAAAAAATTGTATGGCAACAGTGTTTTTACCGTCTTTAACATGTACCAACAGTAAAAAAAAATACTTTATCCATGTTATTCATAAAATATCAATTAATATGACAGGCAGATTTTTTATAATGATTGGTCTTTTTCCACTATGCTGTATATTTTTCGTAGCTTAACCCAGAATTAGGTCTTTAATTTTTCAGTATGTATTAGGGTTAGTTGTGATGATTAAAATATTTCTCAGTTTGGCCTGAATTTGTGCAAGACTTTTGTCTGACCTGACCTGATATTATTGTAATTGGACAAAATCGCACTAGTCAATTTTATATTGGTTTTATATTGATGTAGCCTTTCAGATTGAACATCAAGTCATGCAAAAGTTTAAAAGTACTCATAACATCATGCCTGTAATCCTTGAAGGGTTAGGCACAGGTGTACTCATTAGTACACCCACATTTCGCCAGTCATCTTTAAGTCCCATGTAATAGTGGACAAGCCTATTTAAGTACTCAAATATATAATTAAAATAAATCTGTTATACTATATTTATTCATATATTTTGTAATATTTATTATGGTGATTTACTAAAATGTTTTAATTATTAAAAGTGAGTGAGCAACATTCGGTGTTCGGAACGAAAATCAGAGACGAAAAAAAAAAATAGTGTCAAAATTACATTGTGTCTAGTGATCTAATTGGCCATTGATTATAAAATCAAAAGCACTTTATATGTGGTATAATGCAATTTGATGATTTGAAATTGTTGAAATTTGACGATTTTCGGTCCACAAACCGAGTGTAAAGGCCTACGCAGACCAGGATGGCATGTCAAGAGATTTAATTTTAGTCATTCAAACGTATTACTATAGAAATACGACATAAATTACTATGCTTTACAATGATGGCATCTCTTTCGATGCCACGGCAAAATTTTAAAGCATAGTAAAATATGTCGTATTTCTACAGCAAAACGTATGAATGTCATTATTAAAAAATTAAATCCCTTGCCATGCCGTCTCGGTCTGCGCAGACCAAGGCACCACAAAGTGCTTAATGCTTAAGTTAGATATCTAAAATAAGATGTAAACTTCATGTGTATGGGTGCCTTACATTCATAGCCAATGTTGAAGAATCCATTAACTCGGCCAAAAATATTATTGTGTCCTTATCTCCCTTTTAGTGCCACTAAATTTGTACTGTGTTTTGAAAATCTCCATTGTAGAGCAAGAGTTTAAAATACGAGCCCATTGCACTCCAGATAGACAAATAAACTCAAAGTGGTCATTCTGTGCAGGACCCATTATAAAATTACAATTCATGAATCAGGTAGAGTGGTTACAATATTATACTTAAGATAGATTATTATTTATTAGAATAATCTGAACAAATACGCATGTAATTGGTAGGATTACTTTATCGCCTTACTTACTCGTTCTTATGAAAGTATTTTATAATATACAGGCTGCTTATAAAACAAAATATTTTTGGCAAAGTTTAACGCAGAAAAATTAGCTGACCTATATTTACTGTGGTACTTAGCCTCAATATGTATCGCAAATTATTTTTCTATGTTGTGAATATGCGGTGCCTAAGTGTAAGACTGATTAGTATTACAATAGTATTTATTTTCCAATTGTGCCTGATTGTTAACAATGACAATGAGCAATTCCATGGACACGACAATGTCTTGCTAGTTACTACCAATTGGGACGCACTGGTACACTATTAGATGCGCTTTCAATTTGACTGATGATAGTTCCCAAGACGTGTGCAACGTGTGCCAAATGTGCGCAGCACGTGGCAAGCGCAGAGTAAGCACGTTTTTTTTTGTATACAAACTGTATCGTTTAATCATTTTCAATGTATACTTCGTTAATAGCTACATTGTAAAACATGACGCAAAAATTGATTTCTTCATGGCCTATTTAAATCTGAATTGTGCATTGAGGCATCACGTGAGTAAGTACTACTCTGGACATAGGAACTAAACGCATGAATCGCCGTCAGCGCATCTGCTCGCCTCAAGGCCTAAAGCAAGTTAGAGCGTATCCGTGTAATAAAATCTATCGGACTTGTAACAATTCCATAGCTCACTATTAACAATAATCCTATAATTATTGCTAACATTCAGCATACGATTTAGTGACCGGCGTGTCTTGTTTCAGCTCTTGTTTATCATTTGTTTTTCTTGACCAGATAGCGCCTCCAACATTTCTGTCGTCTGTCCATATTATATTTTCTTTTCCTTTTATCTTCGCGTGGTGGCGATTCTGTTATAATTTTTGTCCATTTTATCCTCCTGTCTCTTGTCATGTGTCCTGTCCTTCTCCATTTTAACAGTCTTACTTCCTTCATTAAATCTTCCAGCTTAGTTATGTATTCTTTTGAGATCTTTACTTCTTTCCATTCCCCTTTTACGTGTTCTTACATTTTGAAGATGTATTTGACTCAGTGCCCAAGTTTGGTCACTCTTAATACCTAGTTAGTATTCTAGAATTAAATATGAAATGTTAATTCTATAAATTGCTTTATAAATACATAGAAGTAAAATAAATTACGCTTTCGAATTGATTCTGTGTCTAAAAAAGCACAACATTGTAACATAGTAATTCATTAACATTAACTAATTAGGTAATTGATTATTTTACTCTCCGATACAGTTTTTAATTCATGGTTCGTGTTCATTATTGGCTTGATTACCAAAGTATCTAATTATGTTTCAGTAGTAATCATTCTAATGAATACGTTGATAGTGTTAATTAAAATAACAAATCCGTTTTAATGCTTCGATAACATTGCGATAGGTTCATATTGAATTACATAAATATGCTTAATTTTTTACTTCATTATAATATAGTTAGGATAGGATCTACCTACATACATACGATATCTATAAATAACTGTCTTGTTTTGTGGCTTGATGAATTACGTTTAATATGTAAAGATTGCTGAGCCTAAGTGCCTACCTGGTACGGTGGCTCATCATTATGAGCGTGATTTAGACTTGAGAGTCTTCAGGAACACATTAAAATGGTGATGTCACTTTAATCCTTATGCAAACAATTCGTACTGTCGTTTATTAAGTTTCAGCCTCCTAAACATTACAATATTCGCTTGGTTAGAGTGTTGACTTGTATTCAACGGTCTTTCGATAGTCAAGTGCCTACAATTTTTTTCTATTGTTGTATTTTTAATAACGCGGATTATAGAGGCAAGTACCTAGTAGGTAGTTTCAAGTACTCTGTTTCCTAAATAAGGTTTTATGAAACCTATTAGGTAGGTACCTACCTAGTTTAGAGTTGGTACATACAGGTACTTCCTAACTGACTCAAGATGAAAGTAAATTAGGTAACGTAGCGTAGGTACCCTTAACTAGTCCCAAAACATAAATTGAAAAATGAGTCATGCCATGGATAGTCGATCCAGCAACCTATTTGCATTACGCATTTCCAATTTAATAGCTTTCATTTTAACCATTATCATTATTCTCAGCACTATTTTTGTTTTTTATTATACTTACGTACGACTAGTTTAAACATATTTAATAAAGCAATAGATTAATAATTTTCCCCTAAATCCTTGAGTTTGTAAATATAAGAAAGTCCACCAAATCCTACAACCGACTACAATCCGACTTGGCCTTTTCTTTTAATGATGATCGCGATGTTATTGTAGTGAATAAATAAATGTTATTGATTAAAAAAAACAAAATTATTGAGTTATTAATATTAAACGTTTTCACCTTCCTTGTCAATGTTATATTAATAACTAACCGACTGAAAACCCATAATAAATTGTCATCATTAATGTTTCACTTGCGCAAATAGGTACATGAAGATTGAGTAGGTACGTAAATAGTTCACAAAATAGATATTTTTCTGAGATTTGTAAGTTCATTAAAATCATTGACAATAGTTTGGTAGGTACCATTTTCTTTATTCTACTCTCAATGGAAACACAGCAATAGGTTCAATGCAAATACGTTCCGTACTGTGGCAGTGATAATTATAAACCAGAATGATAATTATAATGAGAGCAAAGCTATAAAAAAGTTTAAACTTGACATATTTTAAAATACACGAGTCACGAGTCACTATCTTGCAAGCGCAACAGTGCACGGTCTGGCCTGTAATATTTTATCCTTGTTATGCTCGCCATTTCTTGAAATAAGTACCTACCTGCCTACCTAAGGTAAATAGTACTTTAAATTAATATTAATAAAAGACTGTGTCAGTCAATTAATCTGGATTC
This sequence comes from Hoplodrina ambigua, assembly GCA_949774945.1. NCBI lineage: Eukaryota > Metazoa > Arthropoda > Insecta > Lepidoptera > Noctuidae > Hoplodrina > Hoplodrina ambigua. The sequence goes on from OX458963.1 coordinate 8,312,963, forward strand.
CATAACGTAACCAAAAATATTGAGGATGAATCTAAAAGCAAAACATCAATTTTTAACAATAGTTTTGGGATTTGATTGGTGTCAATTGGCATAGGTGGTTGCTTTTTTGTGAATGAAGTTATGGTCAGTAAAAAAAATTGAGTGCCTATAGACATCCGCGTTGTTGATCCACGACAACAAATTTATTTTATGTGATAAATAATATTGGTCAATCAATAATTTACTTTTACTATTAACTAAATACTTTTATTTACTTAGGTAGATCGCTTCAGGGACAAGAATCGGATTTTTTTTAACAACATAAAAATTAAATATGTATTTACCTAATATAGTTGGTAGGTACCTATAAGATATTTAATTTGGAAATAGGCAGGTTGGCAGATGCCTTTTCAAGATCAAGTTCCTTGATGTCAAAACTGATTTATTACGATTACGTGGTACCTATTTAGGTAGGTACCTACCTAATTCATACTTGTTACACACTTTCATGATGATGCAGTCTTTTGAGGGTGTTATAATGTCTACCTATTTCTACATTCTGACTAGCAGCGTTGTTGAGTCGTGTTGATACCTACCTGCGGCTGTTGTCATGCTAAAGTTCGCTTATATGTATGTAGGTATTGTATTTCGAACAAACAGCTTTTGAAACTATAATAGCCTAACTTTTAAATGACCTACCTATTTAATAATTTAAGAGAATATTGCTAGAGATATGGTGCTTTCTTAGGTACCTAAATTATGTATCTTCTACGTACAAAATTGCATAAAATTACGTTATTTATATACTTAATTACTTACCTACATAATAAATTGTATATGTTATTGACATTTAAGAATTGTTTTATTTTTTTACCCTTTTACGCCTACCTACTTCGTAGGCACTAAGTTCTTATCTTACTGTGGTTTCACTAGTGAGCCGACCAAGATAATTAGACCATTGGTAGGTAGGTACCTACCTATTAGGGTACTTATAAGGGTACCTACCTATCCGAATAATTAGTGAGAACCATGCGAGTTCATGACTGCCAACAAATAGGTGCAAAGATATGTTTATTGCAACAAATTAAAATACCATAAGCTACTTGCAACGAGGACTTATAAGCAAGTAATATTGCTAGTAGGTACCTACCTATTGGGAACAGGATGCTCCGCCCTTCCCAACCTGAGTTTTATAATTTGATATCAAGAAATAAAGAATCGTCAATCAACTTTTCCGACTAGAAAATTTAAAAAGAACTTACACACCATACGGTATGGTCCTACCATACCATACCCACTAAATCAGCTTACCCCAACCAGCGATTACCATATTAATAAACCAATTTATCGCCGTTGTATTGCTTGTATAAACTAGATACCTAGCTATCGTACCTAGGTACTATATGTACGGAATGCACTAAAGCGTCATCAATTGATCACGCATGCATCTTTAACTATAACTGACTAGCCCTCTCAAATAGAAGGCCAGCAAAGTGGACGGAAAAGACACGACGAGGAAAAATTGGCCTTGACAATCAATTGGTCTTGAGAGACCTAACTGACTTTAACTAGAATAAAATTGCTAGCAACGTTGATTTCATGCACTGGCACAATAGTGCACCAAGTACGTTAGGTACTACAGCTGGCTATAAGTATAATATTTTAAATCAAAACGATAAACTGTTTAAAAAAAACTATCCTTTAGAATTTTAGATTATTAAGTTTATATGCAATAAATTTAACGATAATATAATAAATGCCTCAGAGGTCTGTGTTTTTAACGAAATACATAACTACATAACGTACAAGTTCTGGTAAAAAAAAATTGCGACACAGAATTAAAGAATTTGTAACTTTTTAATTCTTTTTATTAAAAGGTACCTAGGTACCTAATAAAAGCTTGTTTTTATAAACATTTTTATTCTTGTAATTTTAACTTTTTAGTATTTATGATGCGAAGTTAGCCACCTTTCAACTCTATCCATCACCATAGTAGGTACATACCCGTCAAGACTAATCAAACGAGCTTAAACACGATGATATCGTGTCGTTTTATTGAGTTCCTATGGCCACCTTCCAGCTCTATCATCAGATCAGCTCCTTGTCATAATAATATTGAATTGTTCCGATTTAGACATGCACGCAAAATTTCAGCTCAATCGGAAACCGGGAAGTGGATCTTTAAGTTACACGACATCTCGCTGCTGATTAGTGGCATTCATCACTGAACAGAATCTATTATAAAATATGGGTACTTAATAGATATGATAGGCGCGAAAAACATAACCCTTTCTTTGCAGTCGGGTAAACATTGACGTATTGCATTCGTCGATGGTTTCTTGATAAATTGTTGCCAAACCTACTGGTATCTTGGGTATTTCTTTACTTTGAGGTTTTTAAAAAAGGGGCAAATAAATATGTAGTTACCTTACTTATAAAAATCTGTTATACAGTTTTGCCCACGGTTACCTCTACAAATGTCTATGAAGAAAGATGACCACAGAATACAAAACCTTTATTGAATAGTTAGCATAAGACGAAAGTATTTCTCCGTCTTTCACAGATGGCCAATTATTAGGTACAGTATACAAGATAATATTTGAGTAAATACCTGGAGACAGGTACTGTAACCTGTACCCTTTTTCTTTTTTAGTTTTGGTTTACTACGCCGTACGCGTATGCGGGGCGCACACACGGTTGTGTTCATAACGAATGAGCAGCAAATATTTTGAAAAAATCATGCGATTTATATTGATTAATATTTTGAAGACATAAATTAAATTAAAAACCCGTCTACTGGCTAAACAACATAAAAAACACATTTGATGTGTTTGTACGCAGTCTCAAACGAAACACGCTTTGCGTGTGAGGCCGCACTGGCGTAACGTTCAGCCGCCACACGCAGAGCGTTTTTGCTGCACAGCCGTTTAGCAAAATACTAAAACACATATTACGGTTGTGTGTTTCTAGAAACACAATAGGAGTGTATTCCCGCAGTCGGCGTTGTTAAAAAATAGATAGTTGGGTATTTTTTTTTCCTATAAATTATGTATCAGACCAGGTGGTAGGTACTATTTTGGTCGCAGTACTATTGTATCTACCGTTGCGACGTCAAAGGTCAAATAAATTGCAGACTGCATTATTGCAAGTTGCAACACAGTCTCGCCCCAACTCTATTTATCTACTAGGCTTGTGCCATTCACGGTTTTTAGTTAACGTACCTACCTACCTAATTTATTAATTTTAAATGCGTTGACGTGACGTAAATGCTTATAATTTCACCTGCTTTTTCATTGATGAATAACAGTTAGCACAGACAAACAAAAAGTCGTTAAAAAACAGTTGATTGATTCAACGACCACCTCTGATACCTGTACCTACTCTATAAGAACGGGCGGGCGCGTGCGCGCGCGTTAGATGAGAGTTTGAGCTAGGGCTATAAGGGCGTCAGCGGTTTTCTAGACTGATTTCAGTATAGACAAGTTAAAGAAGAAAAATATCCAAATTTTATAAGGATAAAATTTCCTATTGAGTGTCTGCGTTATTTGTGAACGTTAGGGTCCAGTGAATAAAAAACTTCGTTCTGTGACAATGTATTTACCTTTATTAATAATATTATTGTTTACTCCGTGGAGCTTTTGTGAAGACGACGAAAACGTTACCTACCCGCAAGGTAATGTGATTAGAATTCCTTAAATTCCTCTTTATTTAAATTTACTCCCGTTTTTAACATTGGAAAGAACGAGACTATAAAATTAATAATGGTGGTTTACTTTTTTTTTCAGAAGATTTCAAGTGTTCTCTGCCTGATGTACAGAGTTTAGATGCCAATCTGGATATCACAAGATTTAGATCGGATTTTTCTAAAATTTCTGAGGTAGGTTTGTCATCATAATTCATTAATCATGTTTGCATTTGTGTAAAAGAAGGAATAATTAATTGAATTACTACAGTTTTGTAGTCAGAGTTAGATTAACCCTCATTTTATAAAATCCGTAACATTAAGCACAAACTTAACATACCTACAGTGGGTGGCCAAATTATTGGGGACAGCGCCAAGATTTTAATAATTCGTAGTTTTATTTCATTTTTCCAGGAAATGGATTGTCTTAGGCCCCACAGGTATTTTTTATTTAAAGACTTTATTAATTGAGATAATAAAACACCAAGACTGTAGGCGACACTACTTAATATTTAAAAAAAAAAAAATTAAGCTCTATTTGGTTGAAGGAGTTTTTTTTTGTGTCGCTGTAATGACAGCTTCCATTCGACGTGGCATTGCTCTATTTTGGCATTCTATTGTCATTTTGTCTGGCATATTGGACTCGTCTCTTCTACGTTCTCTTCTCTGTTAGGTGTGGTGTCTCGATTGGTCGACGACCTATCAACTACTCTTCGGCCAACCGCGCTTGTACTGTCCTTTCGAAAACTCCTTTTTCCTCATCATTTATCATGGTAGACAAATGGGCAACACCCGTTTTACGATCAGGGCAGATATCCCTGGTTTTTCAATCTGTACCAAGAGTGGTGATCCTTTTTCTTCTAAAATTTTCCACACTGCCTACCTCCAGAGATTTGTTCTGCTCAGTTTACATTTTTATTATAATAACTATAAACCTTAAAACACTTGCAATAGTTGCTATACCTCTCTGGGCATGTGTAGAGTGCAGTAATAATGTTCGTATTTCTCTAATTTTTCTTGAAAACGTGTCTGAAACCTTAGCCGTACAAGAAAAAAGTAATTTTGAGATTTTAAAGTTATAACTTTAACAAAATTTAAATTCAAATGACACAAGTAAATGAAAAAGTAACATCACGTTTCAAAAAAATGGTACTAGCTAATTTTTTTAGATCAAAACATAATATTAGTAATAACATCAAATAAAAAAAAAACCCATATAAATATATTACTTTGTTAAAAAATAATGTTTCAACTAGAAATTATATTTCTATGAGTGCTGTCCCTAATAATTTGGCCACCCATGGTACTTTACATGAGTTACTACTTTATGGTGTTACTGTATGTTTTACTCTACATGAGTTTGCCCCTAAAAATCAGCAATGTTTTATGAAAAATGTTTGGTTTTAGGTAAAATTTCCAGGCCTAATAGGACCACTGAATGAGAGGCTTATTTGCAAGATTAAATGTATTGACGGCAATTGGGTGGGGCCACTGTGCTCTAGCACTCCAGGTAAGGAAGCTGTATATACATGGATCAGGTTAGGCTTTTGAATAATATTTCAGGACACTGAGGAAAGTGTAAACCAAGTACGATGTACTATTTATTTTTGACATCATTTTTTGTAAGTTCTCTTTGATAGTGCAGTAAGCAAAAATGGCATGGAGCCCTGGTTCTTACTGGTTCTGGTGGTTATATAAAAAAATATGGTTTGTATTTATTGTAAATATTTATTTTATGTATTTATTATTATGTTTCCGTTAGAGTGATCAAATATTTTTAACACTGATTATTCTAACTTTCCTGTATATAATAGAATATAAATTTAATTTCATATTGTCCATTGAATTATAAAATAAACCCTATAATAATGTAATATTTAGTTAGATAAGAATAGGATAATGATTAATAATGATCATAATCAATTCAATAATCATTATCCTATTCTTATCTAACTATTGTTAATTTCCTAATTATAATTAGCAAATTAACAACAGTTAGATTGGAAGGTAACTAACTACCTCCATTTCTTCATTAATTTCATATTTTGTATGTATACTTTGCAGATGGGAGATTTCAACCAATACTAAGAGAATGTCTTTATCGGAATGAACATCCACTTCTGGCCATATCATTTAAAAATTCATCGATAAATGTAAGTATTAACATTATGCAATTGCCAGGTATCATTGTACATACAAATAAACACATTTCCATGAATAGACCTTTGTATAAAGATGACAATTTAGCAAATGTACTACAACAATAACAACCTACCTTTTTATTAATGAATCATTAATTAAACTAAATACATATACCATTTTTTGCTTTAATTGATAATTAAAAATTTTTCCTTGTGTACCGTGAACTGAACACTACATAATTATCATCATATCAGTCGAACTACACCCACTGCTGGACATAGGCCTACCCTAAAGATAGCCACCATGACCAGTTCAGTGTTGCTCGCATCTAGTGGTTTCCTGTTATTATCATGCCTGCCACTAATAACAAAACAATCAAAAACCACACTTATCTGACAAGTAGGTAAGTACTAGGTTGTAGGTTCAAAGAGCGGCAATTACCAACATGACTTTTTAGAAAACATAGTGAGGAAACCTGGATGTGTAATTAAAATAAGTTTTAAATTGACAAACTGGCTTGAGCAACTGTAGTGGTTAATGTTTGTGCCTTCTTCGTATGAGAAGAGGTCTTTGCCTAGCAGTATTGATAAGTTGGTATAATTTATAATTATCTTTCTTATAATTGATACCATTTTACTATCACTTTGACTGAGTCCTTTAAGATCAATGAAATAACAGTTGCCATGACCACATTCACTATATTGTTACTACAACCGCAAAGGAAAGCGTTATTCTCTCACCGATTATCTCTCTGGAAATGTATAATATGTTTTGCAACACACTTCTTGTAAAGTTAGTCTTATTTGAGTCTCATTTCTAGGTTCGTACTGCAGTGTATTACGGACTGCATTTTATTGTGCCATTACCTCAACATACACCACCGGCTGAAATCCAGCCTCGAGTTAAATAATAAACTTTGTTCATATCTATGATAATATAATATTATGCTATTTCATTTAACAGAAAGACACACATTTCCCTCATGGTTCTGTATTGTTGTCTCGATGCAAGCACTTTGGCCTGTATAAGATGAAAGGAGATAACATGCTGCATTGTGAAAATGGAGAATGGACGCCCAAGCTACCAGAGTGTGTACCCACTACTGTGGTTACCAACTTTACAGGTAATGTTAAACACTGCATTAAAAAACAAAGGTTGAGTCAGTTCAATGTTATTACATCAATGTTTAAAATAGGGTTTCATTTCTCCATTATCTTCTATATATAACCCTCTTTATAATATAAAGAGGGTTGTGAGATTGTAGGGGGTCATTTCGGGTTCTACTGAACCGATTTTGAAAATTCTTTCGCAAATTGGAAGCAATTATCACAGTACTTATATTATCGAAAAATTAGGGATACGTAAGAAAAATCAGGCGTTCGAAGTCGCGGGGAGAGTGCTAGTCGAATATATTGGTCAGTGGGTCGTCTTAGGGGCGGAGTTATATCTTTGTGGTCTGTCTTTCCACTACTGCCACTAGATGTTAATAAAGTATAACTACTATAGTGCAATATGCAAAAAGATATTTTTTATAATTGACCTCAGGTCCTAGTGCAGAGGAAAATAAAAATGTGTCATACCTCATTTATGATTGCTTCTGCCTCTTGGACTAATCTTCTAGTACAAACGTGACTGAGTCCTGGCCTTCTAAAATTGTTTCTAACGATCCGCGTGACAGCACAAGGGATTTTACTCTTGCATGTTTAAAACAGTGTGACGGAGCTGCCAAGTCTACGTAAAATCAAGCAGACCGCGTCACTAAAGACTAACTACAAAACACTGTAAAATATTGGCAGGCATTTCTCAAATAAATGTTATTGGTTTTACACTAAGTAAGATATAGTTTAATTCCATGAAGACATGTTTTGAAAAAGATATGCCATAGTGTTTACAGCCACATTTCGCCTCTATGTAGAAGTCTCATAATAATTAATGGGGGGCAATTGATTTATTGTTATTAATTTAAAAATAAATATTATTATCCGTAATAATCGATCACATAACGATGACGCGCGGGAACAGTCAACATATATTAATGTCAAAGATTTTTTCCTCTCCTAATTTAAGAGCTCCATGAAGTTTTTATATTTTTAAGCCAGAAGTGATTCACTCATGATATTTGGTGGTGAAATACTTAGATGAATGAAAACGATGATGATGAAATAAAAAAAAGAAACTGGCGACTGTTAGGTACCACTAAGCCACAGCTTGGGGCCCCAGGGTCCCGGGCCTGTGGAAACACTACAAGCTGGAGCCAACTCGCAGAGGCCAACTAGGTAACGTTAAATGAATTGAGATTTTAACTATAACGGAGGACAACCCCCAGTTGGTGTAGCAGTATTACAACACAAATAAAAATACTGGACTATGGGTATGGGTTGCTAAAGCGAGTATTCAGGTAATCCTATGAAATAACTGCTCCTGCCTGACCAATTTTTGTATGCACGGATAAAATGGCAGGGGGTGACTTGCACACTCAATAATAAGGCCCGATTTTTAAGAATTCCTTTTCTATAAGTTTCGCCAACGTTCGAGTGCAATGTTGCAGGGGACGCACCGCCTACAATCCAGTACACGATAGTGAGCGGATCGGCGGTGGTGGAGCATTCGGGCGAGTTGTACGTGTTTCCGGACAGTACAGTTCGACTGGACTGCGTGTCGCGCCGCGCGCTCGGCGACCCTGAGTGGAGCTGGACGCAGGCTGTGGGCCAGCACAGCTCTGGTTGGTAACATTTGATTATATTCTACACACACATCTCACTATTTCCGAAAAGCCAACTTACACCCATGCCATTGTATCGGCGTGTGATGTGAAAATAAATGATAAGAGTGTGGAGCAAATGAATGAGTTTGTATACTTGGGCAGTATGTTTATTAGAGATGGAAAGATTGATGCTGATGTGGAAAGGAGAGTACTGCGGAAAATAAAGTGAATGGTGTCGGTTGTGACCAACCAGTCCATGTCCAAAAAGGCTTGACTGGCGGTTCACAACGGCGTGCTGGTGCCTACTTTGAACGATAGAGTGAGGAATGAGGTTATATGGGACCGTTGCGGATTAAAAGAAGATGTAGTGACAAAGATAGAAAAGGGTATGCTTAGATGGTTCGGTCATGTTGAGAGGATGAGTGAAAGACGATTGACAAAAGGTATTTATATGGCAGAGGTGAGTGCCAACGCCGGGAGGGGTCGCCCTAGGAAGACCTATACTGACCTTATTGGTGAGGTCCTCGTAAGCGGCGTGCTTGTATGACGAGATGTATGAACGTAGATGAGGCGAAAGGAGTATGTAAGGATCATAGCAGGTGGCATTCTGTAGTTTCTGCCTACCCCCATGGGAAATAGGCGTGAGCTTATGTATGTATGTGTTTACCCAAATTTCACCAGATATGTTATAAAAGAATATTAGAAGGGCGAACTTATTGTCATTATCAGGGTACAAATACAGAATATTAATGCTTCTGGATTATAACTAATAGAAACCCAAAACAAAATTGCTTGACCTGGGATCCCATAGCTATAGCGCTACCACAAAACCAAGTATTCAATTCTAACTTCCAATCACTTTTAGTAATTATAGTTAACCCACACTCAATTATTTGCAGCCACTAAGAAGAAAAATAAAAACACAATTATCCGTTTTTAATGGTTTTAGCTATGCGTTAATAGACAGATATGCAAGTGCTTTCTGCCTTGTGCAACATTATGTCATGCATGGAATCTAATGAACTAGGGTTAAGGTGATCAAGCGAGCTAGGCGCTACTGGTTACTTACTTATGTAACTATGAACGATTCTTTCACTGTTCTAAATATAAACGCCGATTACGATTTATTCACTTTCAACAAATAAAATAGCAGGTGGTCGTACATCCAAGTATCTTTGGCAGATTGTCAGCAGGATACATGACTGTCTGCCTATACATTTTCTCATCATTACCTGATAGCACATATCTTAGCTGGCGAAACCTGAAAAAATAGGCTGGTGGTGGTAGTGCATCCAGTGTTTATGAATAAATCATACCATATTAGATACTAGCGACCCGCCCCGACTTCGCACGGTTGCATCGCAGATATACAAACCTTCCTCTTCAATCACTCTATTGATGAAAACCGCATTAAAATCTTTTACATAGTTTAAAAGATCCAAGCGTACAGACGGCGAGAAGCGACTTTGTTTTATACGTTATTAAACACAGCTGTTTTTTTATAATTTCTCGTATAATCTACTAGCTGCTCCCTGCGACTTCGTACGCGAGGTTTTTTCACTCATCTCCGTGGGTCGAAGTTATAGTAATGTTATAGTCTATCACAAAACTATTTTTCCAATCGGACTGGTAGTTACAGAAATTAGCGCGTTTTAACAAACAAACAAATAGACGAAAAATCTCTTTAGTTTTAATATATCAGTATAGGTATACATATAAAAGCGACGTAACCATCACTGATTAATTTGAAAACTGCTTTATCTATGAAGCTGAAGATGGATTAAATTGGATTTGGCAGGTAGTTAATAGACAGGTGACGTCAGATAAGAACGAATTTAAGTTAAACTTTTACTAAGTCTCGGACACAAGCTAGCATGGTTTGGTATAGTTATGAACAGTCAACAACAGAGATAGGTATACAGGGTAGTCAGATTTAGTTGAAGTTTTCTTAGAAACCGATGGATGTTTTCAAATGAAATTCAATTTAAAAAGTAGATAATAAACAGTTCATTAATTAAGTTTCAATCAAAGACCATTCCAAGAAAATTTCAAGTATATCTGACGACCCTTTTCTTTTATTGGATGGGAAATCACCAACTGACTCTTTCCACTCTGAGCGGAGCGCAAGGGAGTGTCAGACTTTTACTGACTAACTAAAACCCATCCGTATTTCTTCTAGTGCTCTTTGCGTTCCAGGGCTGACGACTATCGACGATGATCTATCTCTTTTGTTGACTGAACATTAGCTGGAACGAGGATAACATTTTCTAAATATCAGTTAAAATTTGATACAGGATGTGATGAAAACACAAGTTATAAATCATACAGAATCATTGATATCTTTATCTACTTCCCGAGTTGCTGTGGTTGTGGCTAAATTTAAAACTACATGGGATTGCAACCTGCAACTTGGTTTCGCGATATTTTTACATTCAAAATAATTGCAATTTTATTTCTATGCTCTGTATAATAATTGACCTTATTATGTAGTAAATGAGTTGCCTTATTCCTTGAGATGTTTAGTAAAAGATATTTGTTCTGCCCTCCATCAAGGAAATCAATCTTGTATGGAATAGTACCTTTGGAAGTAATTAAACACAGGTAGGCAGAGGTGTACCCATTAGTACACCCATATTTCGCCCGTTATGTTTAAGTCCCATGTAATAGGGGGCGAGCCTATTCAGAGAGTAATTCCTGATGGAAAACCCAATAACACTACCTGACCTGGAAATCGAACCCAAGACCTCATGCTCAGTAGTCCCGCTTTGCGCCACTAGACCAACGAGACAGTCAAATTAATTGACCCCAGCGAAGCGCTGCATTGCTCGCATTGTGTCTCCTGACTCCGTACAGCTTGCGTATCTCACGGCTCAGTTTGTCTTATTGTTATTTATCTATAGATAAAGGTTCTCAGCACTTAAATAAAACTCCTTTGTATTATCACCCTTTTGAGGCATGGAACCTCTTGCAGCCAACCCGTTATTCAACTTCTTAAGTGGGCCAATCTCACCACAAGAGATGCGTGTAGTAATACATTGAGAGCTTTGTGCAAAACATCAAAGTAGATTCTCATGTACCTATGTCCCTCTATAAAAAAAAATGCTCATAGCCAAATGTTTTTATTACCATACCAGATTTTTTCGAGACTTTTACAATTTGACCCTCAAATCGGTAAAAACAATACTTTTCTGCGCTTTTTGATTATAAAATATTAGGATTAAGTTTTTAATTTCCTAGTTTGTTGTGTAGACTCATTTTATTCACATCTATGCTTCTATGCTGTGCTATGCTAAAGCTAAAGAGTCTGCTTGTCTTTTATTGTTTGAACGCGTTAATCTTTGCAACTCCTAGTCCGATTCTAAAAATTGTTTGGGTAATTGAAAGCTACGTTATACCTGAGGCTATATTTTATCTTTATAAATAAAATAAATGGCTATATGTGTTGCTAAGCGCCAAACTCGAGAACGGCTGGACCGATTAGGTTAATTTTTATTTGCAATTTTCCAAACCAGACAATTTTGTAATTTTCAAAATCTACCAGAAAAGTCGAAAACTTGCAACCGTGCGAAGCCGGAGTGGTTCACTAGATAAAATAGACGTCCGTAAGAAAGTTCACGTAGCGACACGCGGGCTTCAGCTAGTTTATAATATTAATATATTAAATAAGAGGTAAGATTAAATAAGAGGTCTTTTCCCTGCAGTTGGACAATGACAATGAAATGACGTTGTTTTTTCCAGCGTGGTCGAGTGAAGAGGGCGAGAAGGAGTCTCACTACCGCCTGACGCTGAGCAAGATGTCTGTCCGTCACAGCGACCAGTACACTTGTACCTCGCCCGGTGGACACACCAACACAGTCCTCATTAAAGTTGTTAGTAAGTAATTTTCTTGACGCTTAAACAACTGACGAAGACCGATAAAGGAAAAGAGAGGCGAGATCACCTGATTGGTAGGCAGTCTCACTCTCAGTAATTTTTAGACTAGAAATAAAAGTTGTTTATAAATAATCCACGTTTGAAACAATTGTTTGCACGTTTTACAACATTTGTGAATTAAAACAAACATTGATAAATTATATATACTGTTTAGTTCTACTTTTAATAAGAGAATAGGAACTGATTGCCATTACCGGAAAAAGATATTCCTCTCAAAATCTTGGTATTGCAGTGGTTAGTTTCGCTTTGATTTAACCCTTTGACTGCGGACGAACATTTGCTGCGCCAAACGCCAGTGCGGCTAGCTACCAATGTTCGCGTGTTCGCCATAGAAAAACACACACGTTTGTGTGTGCGCCGCACTTGCGTTTTTTAGTCAAAACACAACGTGTGTGTTTTCCCGCAGTCAACGAGTTAAGGAGCACGGCAGCATTTTGACATGTTCATGTTCCTACAAATATTTGTACTCTTACGGGCCGTTTTTGTAGCGCGTATTAGGAAGTACAATGCTGATTGAAGAACGTTTATGTCCAGTGGACTGCAACGGTCAGAGTTGATTAAAACTGGCGTACCCTCTTACCTAGCCCTCCATTAGTTTCATTGAACAAGTAGGAAGCCTCGTATTAAATGCAATTGATGTCATTCAGCGCCAGCGTAAACTTGATGGAGTATCCTGCTGCAGCGTCCGTTTCAAAAATACCTACTTATAATTAATAACTACAATAGCCATCATCTTGACGCGGCGTACAGATGTGGCTTTAACGTTTATATAAGACTGATAATATAACATCACGCTTGTAATCCCCGTAGGGTTAGGCAGAGGTGTGTGAGTGAGGTGAGGGGAGGTGTGGTGTGAGGTGTGTTGATGGCAATTGGTTCGGTCCCTATGTGGGTGTACCTTAATGATCTAATAATAATATAATATTTGCCTTGGCAATCCACAGACATAGTGTGCCCCCCGGTGGTTGTATCATCGCAACGCATTCGTCAGTTCACGCAGGGCACAAAGCTGGGTAACTCTGCACACTTCAGCTGCCAGCCCGGATTTCATCTCAACGGGTCGGCTATACTCACCTGCATGGGCAATGGTAAGCATCAAGACGTCTCATCGTCATCAAAACCTTTTTGAAACTAGAAATGTTCTAAAGCACTTAAGTAAAGTAAGTCGATTCTTTTTACCAAATATTTATCGGACAAGTTATTATTTCAGCGAGCAGTACATTCGGACAATAGAAATTAGGTAAAATATCACTGCATGCACTCGGAAGTTTTCAACATAATGATAATAATGTTCACTATCTCGCCATTTAGCATGGCGATGGACACACTTGTGTTCTCGAGGACTATAGGCCCTTAGCCCTAAGTTTAAGTCAATCTAGCCTGTCAGCCTAGGGTTATGCTAACAAAGGGGGCTTTAAAAGACTTTTAAGTAATAGGCTAATGTTAAGGCTATCATCAAAAATTGTTACTAAAAGTTAAAACAAAAAAAAACTGTTCGAAATTTTAAAAAAATAAACTAAAAAGTAGGCACATTTCTGAATGCCATGGAATAACTTAGCTTGGTTCGAAATTATTTAACATTATACAGTTTAGAGATTTTAGTCAATGATTTTTCTTTTTTTTTCCGTCAGTAATAAGAGCTTCATAGCAATTTCAGTGTGTTAGGCGTTACTGTTGTCAGATTATAATTAAAAACCCTATTAGGCCTTTTTAGACCTATTAGTTTTGCAAGACTTTGAACCCTCGACTAATAATTTTAAATAACTATACCTTAACTAGTCTTTATAGCCTAACAGCTATAACCTAAAGTCTTTATAGGCTTTTAGACCAAGCCCCTTAATTACGAGTCTAGCCTTAAAAAAAAAACAATAAGCCTATAGTCCTTGGGAATACCACACTTTTATTAATTCATACATACTAAACTCCCGCCTTTTTCCCGTGGGGGTAGGCACTGTAGGCAGTAACAGAACGACAACTGCTACGACCCTTGCATACTTCTTTCGCCTCGTCCATCTTCATACATCTCGTCATTCAAGCACGCTGGTTACGAGTACTGCGCACCTGTCCTTTCTGAAGAACGTCATCAAAAAGGTCAGTGTAGGTCTTCCTAGGGCGTTCTCCCTGCGTTGCCACTCACACCTGTCATATAAACTCCTTTTATTAACCGCCTTTCACTCATTGTCTTAACCGAACCATCTAAGCATACTCTTTTACATCCTTGTCACTAAATTCTCTTTTAATCCGCAACGGTCTCGTATAACCTCATTCCTCAGTCTATTGCTCAAAGTTACACCACCAATGCTCCTCAAGGAACGCATTTCCACATCATTAATCCTACTCGCGTACCTCGTTTGCCGTACCCAACATTCACTTCCATACATAAGTGCACGCACCAGCACTCCATTATGAACAGCCAGTCGAGCCTTTTTGGACATCAACTGGTCGGTCACAAGTAGTCATAACCGTATGTTTAGCACGATTCACTTTATTTTCCGCATTTACTGTCCAGTTATTAATATTCCTTTCATACAAGTAGCTAATAACTATAGAAACAAGAACGTCTATTCGGAAAAATAATCTTTATAAGATATTTCCATTGAATAAAAATATTAGGTAATCACAGCATGTCTTTCAGTATATCCATTCATGTATTTGTTCATTCTTTTTCATCGTATTAGGTCCGTAGTCTTGCCATAAAGACGTAAGTGACAGACATCGTGATCTCTCATGCGTTTATGTTATGCTCACTAAGGTCGTTGGTCATCTCTCCCGCCGACCTGTGAAGAGACTTTCTGCCCAATGTTGAAGACTTTGGGCCCGCACCTCAGCCTGGTGGAGTACAACTCGTCGTTCGGTGGCCGTGCAATGTTCCAGTGCAGCTGGGGCTACCGGCTCGTCGGCGCGCCAGGCCTCGAGTGCGAGATGGACGGGACGTGGTCTGGAGATGCTCCGCATTGCATCCGTGAGTGGTTTACGATACAAATGTTCAGGGATCAGCCAGAACCAAAGCAATTCCTTGCCCATTACAGGTCTGTGCAGTTTGAGATGTGTACAGCTACAGCTAGGTTCTGCATGTAAAATATGTGTAGCCTCTGCTTCCCAGGCATATGGTGTACTCGTATGTATGGTACTATTAGGACCAACATATTATGGTTATTATTTTGTGATTAGAAAAGAATTCACAAGTACAATATAAGTATGCCTTTTATTGTGCAATTACAATATCTACATACATATACTACATACTAATACATATACATAAAAACGTTTTTACAAAAAGACAAACGTCTTCAAGAAAGTGAAATATAATTCGGAAGTCGACAACGGGTGGTTATTCGTCTCACGAACAGGCTACTCCTAACAATACAGACCGCCACAGTAACTCTACTTTGACTTTCGTGGCACTACCCATGCCCAAACTGAGATGCAATGTACCTAAACTGAGTTTCTTTTGTAGCAATCTACTGCCCCGACCCTTTGGTGCCTGCGAACGGTCGCTTACTAACGGAGTCGTCATTAAAGCACGGTAAATATCCTGTGGGTGACTTGATGATATACTCCTGCGACGAAGGGTACGAAATAGTCGGCGAGTCCTCCATAGTGTGCACAGAGAACGGCTTTTGGTCCCATCCTCCACCATTTTGTCTACCGCCCTCTGAGATTCACAAAACAGACACTATTTACGTAGAAAATACCACAATGATACACATAGACGATTAAATATTGTTGTAAGTGTTTAGAAGTTAGTTATTAAGCTTTTTAATAATTAAAAACATAATTGTAGACTTTACTAATGTTATTTATGTTATTTCAAGTTGTTATTGTAGCCTGCGTGACACAGTGGTCACAGTCGTGGATTCTTTTGAAAAGTAAACATGTTATTATTAATTTTAAAATACAAAATAGAGCTAATGATTAATTTTTTGTATAGGTAATGCCAAAGATGTGCCTGTGTTAACTATTAAACTATTATTTATTAAATAATTTTATGTGATTTATGAAGCATTGTGTTATGTTTTAAAATGAAATACTTATAAAGTTGAATATACAGTTCATCTATATCTTACCATTTTAGATGCAATATAACAATGGATATTTACTGGTATACTTACTGCTATGTTATGCTTTAATTTGTATGAGTATTGTAATATTTATGAAGTTGTTTTTTTTCTGAATTTGGTAGCTTTTAAGGTTTATTGTTAGTAAAATTGTTATTGATAAATACATAAAATATTAAAAGTTAGAATTAAACGTACGTGGCAACATTAACCCTATAATGACAAGATTTTTTTTAGAAATATTGGTATACGTACATTTAATACCGTAAGTGTTTATTGAATGACGAAAAATAAAATTAAAAATACATGTCTATTTATTTGTGATTTATTGAATGTATCACATACATACATTACAGTACATTGCCAGGAAATAATCTTAAAATGTTACCTTTATCGATAGATATTAATACGGTAAAAGCGTAATTTGAATAATCATAGTAACATTTTTTCGTTGATATATATCCGGAGTCGCGGCAGACCGAATAGAAGATGGCGGGACGCCTTAGATGGCTTCCTCAGGAACTGGCGAGAGTAGGCACAACACAAAGGAAAGTGCAAGGAATGGGGAGAGGCCTTTGCCCAAGAGTGGGACAAGCACGGCTAGCAAAAAGGAAAACTATCACAATGACATAATTATGTAGATGGATTGAAATCCAATTAAATCCAAAAAACTTTTTAACTAATAATTATGGCTGGGCTTACACATTCTGAACTCCTCTGATTCAGAGTCGAAATTCATAATTTGAATTCTGGCAGTAAAAAAAAAAGAAGTCAAAGTTGAAACCTTATGGCTGGGTTTACATATTCTGATATCAGAATGTGTGAGTCCAGCCATAAGGTTAAACTATTTCTATGGAAGTAATAAGTACGGTATTTTTACTTTGACATATTGACAGTACCGCAACGTTCTACCTAACCTATCAAAGTCAGTGTCATGTCTACCACAAACGTTAATTAATGTCAATAATAATTTATAGTGTTGATTCTGTGAGTCAACCGAACTAACATCACAAATCACAATAATCATTCCGTCTGTCTGTAAACATCAACAGAATTCTAATAGGCTTTTTCACTCAGTTCATTTGATTTTCTTTCTGAGAAGTGCGCCTGTATACATTAATTTGATTGCATTAAAACTCGCTTGTTGTAAAATGTTTTGTTTATGTTAGCATTGTTGGTGAACTTATAATTGGGCAGTTTGTATTCGTGATAAGGTGCGCATGCCAAAAACGTTCTCCCAAAATGCCGACAGTTGGAATATCGGTGCTTGTACGAATAAAGTCCACACTTTACCTTATTTCTGAACTTGCAGACGTAGCTTAGATTATCCTAAGAAACGATTGTAGTTGTGGTAAGTATTTGTTGTTATAATAAATATTATTCTCTTCATAACCCTGTGCTATAGAGTAAAATATTTTAATCTAATATATAATTAAAATCATGTTCAGGTTGAAAGCAATTTACAAAAGTTAATACTTAACATTTATGATAACTAATGTTACTAATAATTTTGTGTTTTAACCAGTGATTTGTTTATCTTTAAGGATTCATAGTGATTTCAATGAAGATAAAAGCATCGAAATAATAGAGAAATGGGCTAAAAAGTATTCATCACAATACAATGGAGTGTATATCACAACAAATAGTTCCAGTGGACGTTTACACAGAGATGAAATAAGCTGTATACATTGGAGCCTGAACACTTCAAACATGTAATTAACTTGAGAGACGATGCTCTGGAGTTTGTTAGAAAAATGTGGGCAGATTATCTCTTTGTGAGTCCTATGTTATTTTGTATTTGAGCTTAGTTTGCCAGGTGCCACTATCAACGAATTCCCAATGTCTGCAAAATTTGGTTTTTAACTTGCTGTCTTCTAGATCCCAGCATCTCTTTACTGCATTATTCGTGTGAGAGGTTTTGTTATTATTCAAAAACAGAAGTTTAGTATTTGCCTAGCTGCCTTGATGCTGAGTTCGAAAATTATGTAAACAAGACACCCAACATCTAGGCAACAATAATAATAATAGCTATAAATCACATTGCGGTACAAGTCTTGTATCTTAATCTCTTTAAATGTATAAAAGAAAGAAATAAAAAAATATTTATTGACACAAACCATGTGAACACAAAAATAATAAAAATACAAAGCCAATTAAAAGCAAAAGGTCACTCACTCACTCTCTTATTTATCACAAAATATTGAAAACTGCTTGACATATAAATATGACGGCAGTTAGATTATAGTTAGTTATTCTCTACCTAAGGGCATGAAACGGGAGTCCGACAATTACGCAGACGAAGTCGCGGGCAAAAGCCAGTTTATGATAATTGCATTTATGCATTTTCTTGGCAGCACATATTATGTCTGTTCCCTTTAACAGTATGCATGTTTTGATATGCTTGATTTATTATGACTAGATGTGTGTGACGTGTCGTGATGGCCCAGTCGTTAAGGCGCCCGTTTCTCATGGATAAGATTCAAATCTGGGCAAGTACCAACGTGAATTTTTCAATTCATATGTACTTTCTAAAGTTTATCTTGGCCATCGCCGGCTATGGTGAAGGAAAACATCGTCAGGAAACTTACTGTTCCACTCAAACCATGTCAAAGTCACTTGAGGCGGTTTAGAAACTCTGACGACATTAGGGTGTGTGGGGTCCTAAGACCTTACTGACGCATGTGTGCGTTCTGACACGGCTCTCGCAATTTTTAAAAGTATTTACAAGACTAACAACGCTGTTAGTCACAAATACATACTTTCAAATGTTTTGTAGTAGTTTATCTTTTCCCTAATCGTCATATTATTTTTACAGATATTATCCTGCACATATGCAACGATAATCTATACAGGTTTGCTCCTGTTCCGTTGGAAGACAACCACTACCCGAAGAGTGGTTGAGAGCAGCTATTGAACATAAAAACTGAAGCAATCGGTCGCGGGAGTCCCTTACCTCTCGACCCATATTTGCAGGAACATGTAACATACCCCGAGCTTTGGAAGTTTGGCTGTAACGAAATCTACATGATAAACCTAAAAAGACGGGACGAGAGAAGGGAGCTTATGGAGCTAAACTTCAAAGAGTTGGGCATGGACGTTAAGCATTTCAAGGCTGTTGATGGAAGGTAACTTAATTAAACTTTTAAGTATCTTCTTTTTAAGACTGCCTTGTCGGTCTAGTGGTCGCGAAGCGCGAATGCTGAGTATGAAGACTTGAGTTCGATTCCCAGTTCGGGCAAAGTGTTATTGGGTATTTCCATCAGGAATTTCTCAGTAGCAGCCTCGAAGTCTGGATTTGTGCCCGTTTGATGGCAATAGGCTCACCCCCTATTACATGGGACTAAAAACATAACTGGCGAAATGTGGGTGTACTACTAATGGGTACACCTCTGCCTAACCCTTCGGAGATTACAGGCGTGGTGTTATGTATGCATGTCTACAAAAATTAAAATAATATTAATTGCCACATGTATGAAAGATCAGTCTTGGTAATGGCTCGATCGATTAAGCTGTTTTTTGTAGTTTTCGTAATTCACAGGAATTAATTTTCGTAATTCACACTATTGCCATCAAACGGGCACAAATCCTGACTCCGAGGCTGCTACTGAGAAATTCCTGATGGAAAACCCCAATAACACTTTGCCCGACCTGGAAATCGAAACCGAGACCTTATGCACAGCAGTCCCGCTTGCGACCACTAGACCAACGAGGCAGACATTTTTATAGATATATCGTTTAATGCCAGTCTATACACAGCCCTCTGTAATGATATTATGATACCTACTTTTATAAGACTTTGTAACTTCCTGCATAACATATGGATACATTTTCATTTCCAGGCCCATGAAGGCAGGCGAATTGGGGTGATTTTTAAGTCATTATTACATATGGCAAGACGTGAGTGATACTCTTTTTTTCACTTTCAAAGTCAAAACATTTATTTTAATAAAACCATTTACAGGCACTTTTTAATTGGCAAGGAGTTAGTCAGCAAGTTGTAGCTAGTTGCTCGTTCCAAAACGAAGGTAGACCTCTATGGAGAAAATGGAGCATGAAACTCTATGGACACTCTTTTCAATTAGAATAGTTCAAGATGAGTATAAAAAAATAATAAGAATAAAGATGTCATGCGTGGCAACCGACGTTATAAAAGGATGAGAACCGCTCCTTTTTCTTAAAGCTGGACAAAATTCATACAGACATACATAGAAATGTTCAGACTCTCAAAATGATCTAGAATCGCCAATCAGCCTTGAGTAAGCGTGGTGATCAATGCTTGTGCCTTCTCCTTATGAGAAGAGGCCTGTGCCCTACACTGGAACAATAATAGGCTGGTATTATTATTATTTAGAGACAGTTTTAGTTTCTCATCTCTCTGAATTAATGTATCTATGTGGCAATCTATTTTTAAACCTCGATGTACTGTGTAACATAATAATAACATAACATCGCGCCTGTAATCCCCGAAGGGTTAGGCAGAGGTCTACCCATTACTACACCCACATTTCGCCAGTTACGTAATAATATAGCGTCAATAATCCCGCCGATTCTTTCAGATCGTCGAGAAGCGCCACGCGGTCTCACTAGTGCTGGAGGATGACATCCACGTCGTGCCGTACTTCAGGAACCGTTTCCTGCGGCTGATGCGCGAGATCGGTCAACTCGACTGGGACTTAGTGTGAGTTATCCAAGTTAATTACCACTTACTGGTATTTTTACCAAACGAGAACGTCAACTTGGTCCCTACAGCCATTGATGAAGATTTATTGACAATTCCGGACTTTATGTGCCGACCGTATAGGTGTAGGCAAATGCTATGAAAGAATTTTAGAATAAATCATCTTCTTTGTCCTGAAATGATTGTGGGTATTACCTATTTTTATCATGTGCCAATTTTCATAGGCGGGGGAATTATTCGGAAGTCTCCATACAAAGAATCTCCTCGTTGATCGGACTAAATTACGAACACTACAAAAAAACGGTATCAGGACACATGCGCCAATGACATTTGCGCGCAAGACACTTGCGAGAGTCCCTTTGCGCGCCAGAACACTAGCGCGAATGGACGTTTGCGCGACTAGACCTTTCCGCGAACAGACACTTGCGCGAATGGACATTTCCGCGCCAAGACACTTGCGCGACTACACTTGCGCGATAGGCCAATTGCGCGATAGGCCACTTGCGCGAATGACAGTTCCGCGACAGACATTTTCGCGACTACACTTGCGCGATAGATACTTCCGCTAATCCACTAGCGCGAATGTAGATATGCGTTAAGTATATTTTTATAAAGAGTAATGGGCAAAATTCTTGAAATAAGGTTCCGTACACACATTACTTTATTTACAAAATATGCGTCATGGGTGTCGTGTCCATGGTTTTCGAGGGTACTGATGACGAAAATGATGATGATGTTCAAACTCACAAAATGATCTAGAATCGCCCATCCGCCTTGAGTAAGCGCGGTGATCAATGCTTGTGCCTTCTCCTTATGAGAAGAGGCCTGTGCCCTACACTGGAACAATAATAGGCTGATATTATTATTATTTAGAAATGTGTTTCTCTATGTGGCAATCTATTTTTAAACCTCGATGTACTGTGTAACATAATAATAACATAACATCGCGCCTGTAATCCTCGAAGGGTTAGGCAGAGGTCTACCCATTACTATACCCACATTTCGCCAGTTACATAATAATATAGCGTCAATAATCCCGCCGATTCTTTCAGATCGTCGGGAAGCGCCACGCGATCTCACTAGTGCTGGAGGATGACATCCACGTCGTGCCGTACTTTAGGAACCGGTTCCTGCGGCTGATGCGCGAGATCGAACAACTCGACTGGGACTTAGTGTGAGTTATCCGAGTTATTTACCACTTACTGGTTTTATTTTTATAACTCCAAAACAAATTTTCTTCCTGTTATTTACTCATAGTAATATTATTAACTAGCGAATAGTCCCGGCTTCGCACGGATGTAGATTTCCGACATATTCTTAAAAAGCTTGCCTGGGAAATTATGAATACAACAAAAATGGCAGCAGCTAAATCGGTCCAGCCGCTTAGCAACTCATTTAGCCATTCATTTTTATTTATATAGATTATGTATTAGTAGAGCTCTTTGTGTACTACTTTTTTCCGGGAAGTTGTACCGCCATTCCTATTTCTACATTTCAGCTTTGTCTCTCGAATGGTAATGCATCTGCGCCATCTTGCTAGAATTGCAGAATTTCATCGTCGGGTGAACCATTGAACATCAGGTAGGCTGTCGGCTCGTTTGCCAAACAATCACATAAACGCTCCTACACACAGTGCCGGCGGCAGGTCCTCCGGCTTTTGCCGAACGGCACGTGCCGCCGGCTTTTGCCGGGCGTTCGTGCCCCCGGCATGTGGGAGGTGTGTAGGAGCCTGCCACCGGCTCTGTGTGTAGGAGCATTTAGACAGTGCACAAATGTAAATGTGCAGTCAAGGCCACAGCCTATCCACGTCACGTCAGCCTTATATAATGATCTCTGACTCTGACCATGTTGTGCCCGGAAGTTATTATGTCGCCCCAATAACAGCGATGCGGTAACAAGCTCCAATAAATCACTTGTGAGCTGTGTTGGGGATATATGGACACGTTATGATCTGTGTTTCTGATAGTTACCCAAGGACCAAGGACCCATTAAAATTATGCACACAAAATTTCATTTAAATCGGTCCAGCCGTTTAGGAGGAGTTGAGTGACAAACACATGTACAGAAGAATTATATATTCAGATGATGAATGAATGATGTAACTAAGACGGTTGTGAAGTAACAGACGGATAGGAAATAATTATATTTAGTAATTTCGCTGTGTTCGACAGGGTCTATTATTATTTCTTTCTACTAAAACTAACCGTCCATTATAATGGAATGCCCCTGGTGTGCCATTATGTTGCCCGTGTATTTAAAGGAGACTGAAACGGTTTCATACAATCTTGGGCCAAAATTGTAAAGAGATGAACTTGGTGTAAATTAATAGATTCCTACTTATTAGGCCCTTACTGAAAATTCTGTAACTTTTGACTATCTGAGAGCCGAGATAATAGAGGTAAAATTGTAAAGAGATGAACTTGGTGTAAATTAATAGATTCCTACTTATTAGGCCCTTACTGAAAATTCTGTAACTTTTGACTATTTGAGAGCTGAGATAATAGAGGTTTAGTAAAAGTAAGGTTATGGTAATTTTTTTAACTAACGGCTGATTACAGAAGTGCAAAAAAATCTTTAAACACTAATGTTTGAGAAGTCACATGAATTAACGTCAATGATATGAAGTCATAGGCAGGGAACAGGTATGGAGTTATGGAAAGGGTGTTCAGAATAAAACAAATTCAACAACAACTCATTTAGAGTCATAGTAGGAACATCTTGTGCCTCTGGTTGTATGTCTTATTGGGATGAAGCTGATGGGCTTGAGGCCATATGGACAGCAGCCCTGTCTGCAGCCACCCAACAGGCATGCCTTATGCGACTTGCTGCTTGTATCTACAACAAGATTGGAATTTAGTTATATAAAAAACCACAAAATAAAAAATAACTTTAGCTAGGAAGTCGGCGGCTTTGGTTTTATTTCTTGTTATGTAGGTATTGCCACCGACTTCAAAGCTAAAGTTATTTTTTATTTTGTGGTTTTTGAAGGCGGTGATCTTTTTTTGTAAAAAAGCTTTTTATTTTTGACTTTTTAGTGCTTGTGTGTTAATGTTTGAAATCCTTACATAAAGCCCTTTCAAACAATACCTCACACGATATATTTAATTTTGGAAAGTGGTAGGAGGGGGGTTGACGTACCCCCTCCCCACTTCCTTCAGTCAGTCATCGACTACACGTATAAACAAAGCAATTTTTCTTGTTACGGCGGTTCTGCTGTGATTTTATAAGGAGTTCCGTTCCATATCTCCAAAGTTCATCATCAGATCATGACAATATTCCTATGGGACCTATTCGGGATTATACTCTTTCAAACATAAAAAGAATCATCCAAATCGATTCATAATTGGCGGAGTAATCGTTGAACAAACACACAAAAAAAAAAAACAAAAAAAAAAAAAAAACATACCTACGCGTCGAATTGAGAACCTCCTCCTTTTTGAAGTCGGTTGAAAAAGGTGTTAATTACCTATCATTAGTGAGTTGTGTAAGCTGTCAGTGTTTAGATTTTGGCTAAGATTGCTAAAATACTGTTTTTATTCTTCTGCATTTTTATTCTACAAAACTACTAAATAAATAACAGATATAACTAAGAAAAACAAAACAACATGAACAATACATGTTACGGCTGGAGAAAAAATGTTTTCACTTTATGTGAGTTAGATTCACTTTGATTGGGTTGCAATAGACGAGAAGTTACAAACACATACATTGTTATGGGACATCTCTGAGTATTTAAACTAGGTATCTTATTAAAGTTAAAGTCAAAGTCAAATCATTTATTTCAATTAGGCCAATAAGGCACTTTTGAACGTCAAACACAAAAAACAAAATAGAATTGAATCTAGTTGCCCCTTCCGAAAGGTAGTTTTGTATTGAGAAGAATGGGCAATAAACTCCATACGTACTCTTTTAAAATCAATGTTTACAACATTTGTTTACAGAATCATACACGACATGGCACGTGAAAGCAATGTATGTACCCTATAAAAAAAAACTAATTAATCATAATAATTAAAAGGCACAAATTAAGAATTTAAAAGTTAAAATATGTTCAAATATGCATAGTTTTCACGTGTTTACAAATATTGGAACTACAGACGACCACTCATAACATCTCAACCAACATAAAATAGTGTGTGAGTCCGCGCAATCTATAACACACTTCAAAATCAATAATCAAAAATAAAATAAAATTAAGAACTAATATTAGTACCCCTCCCCACTTCTTTTAGTCAAAAATCGACTACACGTATAAACAAAGCAATTTTTCTTGTTACGGCGGTTCTGCTGCGATTTTATGAGGAGTTCCGTTCCATATCTTCAAAGTTCATCATCAGATCATGACAATATTCCTATGGGACCTATTCGGGACTATACTCTTTCAAACAAAAAAAGAATCATCCAAATCGATTCATAATTGGCGGAGTAATCGTAGAACAAATATACAAAAAAAAAAACATACGCGTCGAATTGAGAACCTCCTCCTTTTTGAAGTCGGTTGAAAATGTGACTATTTTTTAGAACATTATATATCTCATCCTTTTACATTTTTGGCCCAGGATTTTCCATCTCCTTTAGGTTTCTTCTTTCGTTACATTGTAAGCATACAGTTAGACCGAAAAAAATATACATGTTACCGGCAATTTGTATAATTCACGTATTCTAAACAATACCTAGGCCATGTATAGAATATTATGCAATTCCTAGGGATTGTATAGAGTACCTGCTGGTCCACTGGCAATGCGCACAATAAATAGATTTTGATCTATATGTTAGGTACTATAAATGCCAAAATAATGGTAAATCATAGGTTTTACTAGTAAATCTCAGAATTGGTATTAGCCTAGTAACTGTAAACTGTAACCAACTTGGCTGTAGAATGGTAAGTTACCATCCCAACCCTTTTTAGGTTCGGGTCTAAAATTCGGTTCAGGTCATTTTGGCGTGGTCTGAAAGATCCCGCGAATTGCCGCTCCTATTAGATCTTTTAGCACTTTATAGCACGTTTATGCATGAAGGACGCAAAACAACACGCACCGACCCACGGGAGCAGTAACATGCAGGGTACAGTTAGTAAATAGTTAAATGAATTGAATATTAATTGTCTAATTATTATGAATGAATGAATTTACAATTTACTGTTAGTTATTTTGAATGCTACGACATATGTTTTTTATAAAATCGTTGTGAACTATATTATCATATAAGATCTTGTAAAACACATGTGATATGCAATAAAGGATTGAATTAATTAAATAGTCATATAATTGTGATGTTACAAAACGTTGCAGTTACATCGGTCGTAAGATCCTGCTGGACGATGAAGAGCAGTACGTGACGCAGCACACGACTCGGCCGCTGTACTCGTACTGGACGCTCGGCTACCTCATCAGCGAGAGAGGCGCGCGCAAGCTGCTCAGTGCGCGCCCGCTCGACCGCATGCTGCCCGTCGACGAGTTCCTGCCCATCATGTTCAACCAACATCCCAAGTTCGTATTTTATTAACATTTTCACTCAAACCCACGCAACAACCTTCCAAATCTTTATTAATACTCGGTCTAAACTTTGGCAGCCACTTAATCGATTGCGAATTCAAATAGGCCGCTGGTAACATAATATGGCAAAATGGGGTATCACAGACCCGTCCTCTACCCAGTGAAATTGTGGAGCTCCTGATCAAACTATGTCCCTTACGTTGGAGTGTCCTAATTGTTCATTCACCTGTACCCTTGACCTGTACAACGCAGTATTAATAAACGTGGCCAGCTACTGGACCCAAATAGTTAAATTATTATTATAGATGTATCATCGATGCGGGGTGATGAAGAACATTTTTCCACTTGCGCGAATGACAGTTGCGCGATAGACATTTGCGCGCCTAAACATGCGCGATAGATACTTCCGCGAATCCACTAGCGCGAATGTAGATGTGCGCGAAGTATATTTTTATAAAGGTTAATGTTCAAAATTCTTGAAATAAGGTTCTACTAAGGACTAATTACAGTTGGTTAGTGTTATACTAGGCGTCATGGGTGTCGCGAATGTCATGCGCAGCAATTCTCGCGGTCCACCCGTCAAGTCGAAAGTAGGTGCACAGGCGGAGTTTTTAGTGTGCAAGACGCATATTTTGTAAAATTTTGCGGTGGCAATCTAGAATTTTCATTTTGACGTTTTTTCGGCATCATCACCCCCGAAAACCTCGGAAACGACACCTATGATGCATATATGTATGTAAAATTTTGCACCCGCCATCTTGTATTTTCATTTTGATCTTATTGTCGACATTATCACCCTCGAAAACCATGGAGACCCATGACACATATTTTGTAAAATTTTGCAGCGGCCATCTTGGATTTTCATTTTGACCTCATTTTTGGCATCAGCACCCTCGAAAACAATGGAGGCGACAGCCATGACGCCTGGTATGACACTATCATCTGTAATTAGCCGTCATGAATTTTATCTAATAGATATAGTAATATGTGTACGGAACCTTATTACAAAAATTTTGCCCATTATCCTTTATAAAAATATACATACTTCGCGCTTATCTGCAATCGCGCTAGTGGATTCGCGGAAGTATCTATCGCGCAAGTGTAGGCGCGCAAATGTCTTTCACTCAAGTGTACCAGATCCCTTCACTCTGGGGATAACGAAGGGTTATGTCGGACTTTTACCGGCTAAAACCCCACGGTTCCTCCTGATACAATGAGTCGGGAGGTCCGCGCCCCCGACTGGATAGGGAAGATCCTAACTTTCAATCAATCGATTGATTTTGGGGATCCGTCTGAACAAGTGATTCTGGCGAGGCTGTACCTGTTACTCATGGTACTGATTGTACTCAGATCGAAGAATGGGTCCCTAATGAAAGGCGAACACATTTTTAAATGTGTTGTTACTATATTACCTACTACTACCTCGATAAATGATAATTTGAAATAGAAATGCGTTTGAGAAAGACATAATGTCTATTACTATCTCGTTGGTCTAGTGGTCGCAAAGCGTGACTGCTGAGCATGAGGTCTTGGGTTCGATTCCCAGGTCGGTTAAAGTGTTATTGAGTTTTTCCCTTAAGAATTTCTCAGTAGTAGTCTCGGAGTCTAGATTTGTGCCCGGTAGATGGCAATAGGCTCGCCCCCTTTTACATGGGATTTAAACATAACTGGGGAAATGTAGGTGCATTGATGTATACACCGCTGCCTAACCCCTCGGGAATAACAGGCGTGATGTTATGATAATAATGTCTGTTACACACTATTCATTCAAAATATTAATGATTAAATGCTTATTGATTCTT
The DNA here is from genome assembly GCA_949774945.1 of Hoplodrina ambigua. Taxonomy (NCBI): domain Eukaryota; kingdom Metazoa; phylum Arthropoda; class Insecta; order Lepidoptera; family Noctuidae; genus Hoplodrina; species Hoplodrina ambigua. Next base: position 8,341,436 of record OX458963.1, read on the forward strand.
TAACCGATAATTATCAATACCCGTCTCTCTCAAGAAGTCATTTAAAGCTTTGTAATAAAACATTGTTCCGTTCGACAGTGAGACATGGAAGGCGCACTTCCAGACTCGCAACATCGAGGCGTATTCCGCCGCGCCCTTGCTCGTGCACCCCACGCACTACACCGGCCAGGAGGGCTACATCAGCGATACCGAAGACTCCGACCTCGTCACCGACTCGCCCTTCCACTACAAGAACGAACTATAGACGTAAACACGCCATTACGTGAGTTACTACTCAAACATTATAGTCAAATTATATGCCAAAGTTATGTAAGGTTTGTCACGTGTGTTATTCCATTTAAGTGACATCGGTCTTTTTTTTTTCAGTTAAAGATGTACAGCAGGGGTCACCAATTAGTTTTATTGGAGCTCCGTTTGTATACAACGAATACAGACCTCGATCCGCCATGTGGTGACCCCTGAGCCAATGTTCTATGTACAAAAAACATGAGTTTATGGAATCCTAATGCATTGTACCTCTTATAAAAAACAAATTGTTTTCCATAATGGAATAGCGCACCTGAAACTAATTATAAAATAAGCTTAGAAACAAGAAAATATTATTATTAAGTTCACTACTATCATCAAAGACTTTTTTTACTATAAATGAATTTTTCAACGTGCGTGCGGTGTGAGGGCTACTTTGTTAAAACTCTTTGAAAATGTGCTTAGGAGTTAGTGTACATTCCCAAAGGAATGTGAAAGTTGGAATCAGATTTTGTGAAAGTCTAATAAGCGAGTTATAGACAGTAAAGTCGGGCCCTCAGTTCGCACATTGCGGATTGAGGGCCCACCTATACCGGCTAAACTATAGACACTACAGAAAATGTGTTTATGCCAAAATCTAAGCTAAAGCCAAACAAAATTTGTGTAAACAATATATTATTGCAAATTACTGTCCTACTTCGTATATCTCCGTTCAAAATGGGCCCTCAGTTCTCTTAAACGTCAAAGTTTATTACGCAAATTATAATGAAACCATTGACTTGCAGCTCCTGTTTAATATCCTATAAGCTACTAAATAAATTGTGCAAATTCGTGAAAGCAAGATCAGAACACCACTTCCTGTTGTTTGTAAGTTATGACCATTTTAAAATTCGGGCCCTCTGTCCACCATTTTATTTTGTTTTCGTGTTATTACGCGTAAAATAAATGAGAGATATGTTAAATACAAAAGCGTCACTTCTTGTGAACTGAAAAAATTGGTTAGCGTCAAGATGGATGGTTGCCTATCACCAGCGGCTCTGAGAGTATATTCAAGAATTGCTACCAAATTGCTTATATTTGCTACATTTATTTAATAATTGCTACAAACGATACATTCAGAGAAATAGGAATATTTTTTTAACCAGCCAATCTGACGTCAGGATGGCTGGTCAACTGCGTTTTCAGCATGAAGGACGCTGAATTTTTTAAAGTTTGTTATATCAATAATTGCTACATAGTTGCTACATTCCCGAATTTAAGTTTGAGCTTCGTACATACATTAGCTGTTTTAAATTTTTGAACAATGAAGCGCCTGATGATTAGTAAAGGCGACAGTTTCTTTTACTACAATTTCTTAAATAAATCGTGCAGGCGTTCACATAAAACTATGGGTCACCCACCCCAATCTGTGGACGCGGAATCGACTTGGATATTTAAAATTATAAAAGACAACATATTATTAATCAGACAGTCCATTCGTACCTACTACAAATTCTGCGTCTTTCATACTTAAAGGATTATTGTGGTGCAATAATAAATATTTGAAGACTTGTTGGATAAAAATGTATATTACTTAAAGAAGAATGACAGTTACCATAAAGGAAAAATAACTTACTAGAAGAGGTTGCGTTCACATACATTTAACACCCACCCTTGAACGCAAGCCCCATTCTTGCTACACAATATGTATGTTTCTCAGAGGTAGTACCTTTGGTTAAAATGTCTGCTATCATTTCACTACCCTTACAGTAACAAAATTTAACATCACAATTATAAACATGTTGTTTGAGAAAATGATGCCTTATATCAATATGCTTGGTTCTGGGTAAATAACAATCATTTGTAGCAAGTCTTATGGCATGAAAATGGACCATGAAATAGCACCTCCCTGTAACAAAAATATATAACCACTGCACGACTTGCGGTCGAGCACATCACTGGCCCAGTCGGCATCACAATATCCCATGATGCTTGCATTACCATCTTTGGTATATATAAGTTTGAGATCCTGAGTTCCCTGTAGGTATCTTAGAACTCTTTTCACAGCAGCTTTTTTTTTTTTGTTCAGTCTTTGGTTCATTATTATATCTACTTAAAGTGTTGACTGCGAACGCAATGTCTGGCCTTGTGCCTTGAGCTATGTAGAGTAGACAGCCAATGATCTGTCGATAAGGATAATCAGTCCTTGTTTCAGTCTTCACATCATGGCTGAATTTTAGCGCAACTTCAATAGGTGTTTTTACAGCATTGCATTCTAACATTCCAAATCTTTCCAAAACTTCACCTATGTATTTCTTCTGGTCTAACATAATTGAATTACCATTTCTTGTAATATTGAACCCCAAACATTGACTTACGCTTCCCAAGTCTTTCATTTCAAAGTGTTGCATTAGTTTCTCCTTTAATATCTGCTTCATTGTTGGCTGAGAAGTAAATATAAGTAAGTCATCAACCCACACAGCAATGTAAGTATTTCTTTCTGTATTGTAATATACACACGGGTCGGTCTTACATTGTTGCATTCCAATGGTTTGCAGTGCATTGTTTAACTTGATGTTCCATAGTCGACTAGCTTGCTTCAGACCATATATGGATTTATGTAAATGACATACCTTGGTTCCTTGTGCGTATAGTTCAGGTTGTACCATGTAGATATCGGTGTCTATTTCCCCTTGCAGGAATGCAGAGACAGCATCCATCTGGTCAATCTCTAGGTTATGTTTAGCGGCCAAACCAAGTAAAAAGTGTATTGTCTGATACCTCACCACAGGAGAGTAGACTTCGTCATGGTCAATGCCTTTTCTCTGGGCAAATCCTTTTATGACTAACCTCGCCTTATACCGAACAATTTTTCCAAACTGGTCAGTTTTTGTTTTAAACACCCACTTCGACGGTAGAGCCTTTTTGTTAGAAGGAGATCTGTCAAGTTCCATGTGTTGTTCTTCATCAGGGAACCGTATTCTTCATCCATAGCTTTCTTCCATTGCATAGCATGTGAGGACGACAGGGCTTCTTCTATTGACTGTGGGTCAGACAGATTAGTATTAAGGCAATAGAGACTATTCTCATTCTTTTCTTTGTCCTTTTTATTACGTGGCCTCAGAGTAATATTACTGACAGTATTCTGTGATTTACAAGCTTGCCTAGGAGGTTGGTAAGTCTCGTCTAAATCATCTGTCCCTGATTGATATTCACTAGAATCTTCATCTTCTGAATCAATTTTATATTTATTACCTGTGGCCGTTGAACTTCCTGACTTTATCGAATTTGACTGGCTTGAGCTGTCTTCCACCAGGCTGTCATGACTAATCTCGTCTGTAACTGATGAACTGGTGCTTTCTGAAGAAGGAGTCTCACCACAAATATCAACTGGAACAATCTTATCACACAACATGCTGTTATCAAACTTTTCATAAAAAATCACATCTCTACTAATAATTATTTTGTTACTTTTAGTGTCTAGTAAGCGGTATCCTTTTGTATTATCACAGTATCCCACCAGTGTCATTTTTATTGACTTTTTGTCCCATTTTTGCCTCTTCACCTTCGGGATGTGTACCATGGCATCAGAACCAAATATTCTAATATGTGACAGATTAGGTTTATGCCCATGCCACATTTCATAAGGAGTCTTGTTTTCCAGGCTTTTTGTGGGACAACGATTCGTGACGTAAGCAGCAGTAGCTATAGCTTCCGCCCAGTACTTCTTTCCTAAATTAGCATAGAACAACATACACCTTGCACGCTCAACTAGAGTGCGGTTCATCCTCTCCGCTAGGCCATTTTGCTGCGGAGTATAGGGAGCTGACGTCTGATGGGTTATTCCATGATTAGACAAATGACTCTGAAAGCGATCATTGCAGTATTCCTTACCATTATCTGTTCGGAGGGTTTTTATTTTTCTTTCAAGCTTAACTTCTACTTTTGCCTTAAAATCTTTAAAAACCTCAAGTACATTAAGTTTATCCTTCATTAGATATACATGAACCATCCGAGTGTAATCGTCAACAAATGTTATAAAGTATTTCATACCTGAACACGACTCGTTTTCCATCGGTCCACATAAATCCGAGTGAATGATTTCCAGAGGCTGTGTGGCTCTAGATCCCACATTATTAAATGGAAGTCTCGTCTGCTTACCCTCCGAGCAATGTGTGCACTTGATGGTGTCACTTTTCCCTTCGTTCAGAGTCACTCCCTCAGCACAGGCAGACAGCTTTTTTATATCTGAAACATTTAGATGAGCCATCCGCAGATGCCATAAATAAGTGTTGTTGACTTTTTCATTATAAGATAGTAAGTGGGCAGTCTCAGAATTATTTACTGAGTTTAATACATAAAGTTTATTACTGAGCGTTGCTGAACAGATTATTTTTTTATTTCCATCATGTATATAGCAACCTTTGTCATTAAACGTTATTTTGTAGCCACTTTTAACTATACTACTCACAGAGAGTAGATTGGCTGCTAAACCAGGGACATATAATACATTTTTCACCTGAATATTTCCTTCGGGTAGACTGATGTTGACACATCCAACACCATCTACTAATAACGGCTCTTTGTTGGCTACCGTTATACTCTTCACTGGTGGTTTGGTGACATTGTACATCCATTCTTTTCTTCCGGACATGTGCATAGATGCACCAGAGTCTACAAACCACTTGTCACTTAGACCATCCAATGTAGCTGAAAACGCTGCAACAAAATTCGTACTATCTCCATCTTTATTCTGGTTGTTTGTCGTTTTCTTGGAACTTTTGCAGAACTTTGCATAGTGACCATACTTGTTACAATTATAACACCTTGGTCCCTGTTCGGGACTGTAGTAGGCGTGATGCTGGTTTATAAATAACGACAATAATTATTTTAGTAATTATTATAATTATTATTACAAAGACTCGCGACGCGCACAGAGATTGCGGAAACGCGCCGTGTATCGTCCGCCGTCGTTGATGGTTTTGCTGGAGTGAGGGGCCGGTGGGGCGGTCGCGCCTGCGAGCGCCTCGCTCCCCGCTGCCCGCTGCCCCGCAGCCGTCGCCGCCGCCATCGCTTGCACCGCCGCCGCCGCCCGCGTTCGCGAATATTCCGAACAGTCCCTTTGGTTTATCGGGATGCTGATTATTCTTCGTTTTCTTATAGTTTGTGTATAGGGCTGCACTTGAATCAGTTGACCTTACTTCTTGCAGAAGCTTCGTTTTGACCAAGTCAGCGCTAATCTGTACACCAGAACTTTCTAGCCCCATTATCATAGGAGCATACACATCAGGAAGAGGTCCGTGGATCGAAACCACGCTCTGCTACCATAAAGGATTATTGTGGTGCAATAATAAATATTATATTATATAACTGATTGCAAACCACGCTCTGCTACCATAAAGGATTTTTGTGGTGCAATAATAAATATTTGAAGACTTGTTGGATAAAAATGTATATTACTTAAAGAAGAATGACAGTTACCATAAAGGAAAAATAACTTACTAGAAGAGGTTGCGTTCACATACATTTAACAATACTGAACACGGGGGCTCTGTGTTCAGCATAAAGGACGCGATTTTAAAAGTTTGTTGTATCAATAATTGCGTACATACATCAGTTAAAAAAATAGTTTTTTTAAAAACATTTAATCTCCGAAGCGCCTGATGATTGGGAAACGCAAGTTTCTTTTCTTACAGGGTCGTCATAAAAAAGTACGGTACTGCAATTTTCACATTTTATAAATGAAATATAGGAAAATTGTTATTTCCTGAAAATTTAGCTTTCTATTGGTAAAATAATGATTCAAATCGGTACAAACAAAAAAACTTTCCTCTTTATAATATTATTAGTATTATTATTCGTATTAGTAGGTATATGTGTTAGTATAGACTATTTCTACGTGTTCAGTCAAACAAGCTATTTGGTTAGCAAATAATAATAATTGTTATTCTTCTATATTGCCATTCATTATTATTTTGTGTTCATTTTTTAGCTTGTGGTGTCTAATAAATCTATAATAAAACAAAGGTTATAAATCGTAGGTAAGCCAACGGCAACGACCCTGACAAACCATTTCCGCGCGACCGTTGCGTCCAGAAGGAGTGTAACATATTGGGATTTGACGATATTTCAATAAAAACTCGTAGATTTCTATAAACGCGATATTTATTTTAATAATAGTTGAACACAAACAACTTCACGTTTCTAAAAAGGGAAGAGACAACAACGCCATCAGTGGTAGAAAAAGGAAACATTCTTTTTACGAAGATACTTACAACTAAACGTTTATAAAGACACCTATCTTATAAATTTATATTTATTCAACACTCCCACTTAAATTTATAAGGTAGACATAACAACTTATTACATATTTCTTTTCTCATAACTTCTTCAAAACTCAACTTTCTTCTAATAACAATTTCAGAAAACAAACATAGTATTGATTCACAAGCATTAAACATTTCTCATCATCTTATCTCTTATTGAGTTAAATTTGTTTACAGGCAAAGCTTTAGTCAGAAAATCAGCCAACTGATTTGAACTCTCAACATATTTAATATCAACAATTTTCTTCATAACATTCTCTCTGATAAAATTATATCTTATATCTATGTGCTTACTTCTTCTATGAAACACAGGGTTGTTAATCAACTTAATTGCACTCTGATTATCAACATTTAAAGTAATTAAGTCTTGTGGCTCCCCAATGTCACACAGAAATTGCCTAAGCCATAAAATTTCTTTAGCGGCTTCACTAGCAGCCATGTACTCAGACTCAGTAGTGGATAATGCCACTGTATTTTGCTTACGGCTAGACCAAGTAACAGGACCTCCATTCATTAAAAATATATAACCTGTATTAGATTTTCTAGTGTCCAAGTCACCTGCAAAATCAGAGTCCGAGTAGCCAACCAATTCAGCATTACCTTTATAAACAATAGACATATCCTTGGAATTAATTAAATAACGTAAGATTCTTTTCACAGCTGTAACATGTGAAGGACCTGGGTCATTGACATATCTACTAACAACATTCACAGCATATGCTATGTCAGGTCTAGATACTGATGACAAAAATAGCAATGCTCCCACTGCTTCTCTATATGGAAAATTAATAGACTCATTACTCATATTCTTGGTTAGATGAACATTTACATCAGCAGGAGTACTATAACTCTTAGCATCTAACATATTAAATCTTTTTATTATTGTTTTAATATACTGTTTTTGACTTACACTAATACAATCTTTTTCTCTATTTATCTCCATTCCAATAAATGAATCACAGTTTAGAATCTTAATATCAAACTTTTGTTTAAGATCATTTAAGATATCATATAAAACTACTTTACTTTTAGCCAGTAGTAATCCGTCATCTACATACAGGATTATTATTACTTTAATATCTTTAAAATACCCTATGAATACACAACTATCAGATTGGCACATTTTGAAACCATAAGTAGTTAAAAAAGAACAGAACTTCTCATTCCAACATCTTGAAGATTGTTTAAGACCATATATAGATTTAATTAACTTACATACTTTTGAAGACTGTGTTTCCAACCCTCTGGCACCTCCATGTATATCTCCTCAGAGAGCTCACCATATTAGAAGGCCGTCTTCACATCAAATTGCTCAATCAGTAGTTCATCTCTCGCAGCAATGCTAAGCAGCACCCTGATGGAATCGTACCTGCTAGTGGGGGAAAAAGTTTCATTATAGTCCAAGCCCTTGACTTGTGTGAATCCACGTGCACACAGTCTTGCTTTGAATCGTACTATTTCTCCATCTCTATTCTTTTTTATAGTGAACACCCATTTACAAGAAACAGGCTTCTTCTCAGTTCTATCAGTCAGTATCCAAGTTTGATTTTCTTCATGTGACTGAAGCTCTTCAGCCACAGCTTTCTTCCATAGGTGAGAATTTGGACTACTCATCGCTTCTTCATAAGTATTAGGTATTTCTAACTCTGTGAAATTAGCTTCTAACTTATTATTTCGACGAGGACGTAATGTGATGATTCTCTGTTCCTCCTGTTCCAAACATAAACCTTTTGGAGGTATATAACTTTCATCTATGTCTTCTGAACTCTTCATACTATCATCTGAAGAGATTTCTTCAGGTACATCATGTTCATGTTGAGACTCACTCTGTGGGATAGAGTTTTTAGTATGTTCTTCCTTTTGTTCAACTCTCATTTCTATAAAATTTTGTTTTTCTTCTGGTTTACTATATTCATCAAACTTTACATCCCGTGACATTGTAATCTTCCTAGTATTTTGATCATACATTCTGTAATTATCATGATCATATCCAACTAATAACATGTTCACACTTTTCTTTGCAAGCTTTTTGCGCTTTTCTTTTGGTACATGTACATAACCAGTGGATCCAAATATTCTGATGTGGTGTAAGTTAGGTTTTACTCCATGCCACAGTTCAAATGGTGTCACATCTCCAGTCTGGCTTGATGTATTTCTATTCAATAAATATATTGCACAGTTGACAGCTTCTGCCCACATGTTTAAGGGCATGTCCTTTGCATATAACATTGTTCTTGCAGTTTCCATAATAGAACGCATCTCTCTCTCTGCTCTCCCATTCTGTTGAGGGGTATATGGGGCAGTACGCTCATGTGTTATTCCATTATTCTCCAGAAATGATGTAAATTCTTGGTTTACATATTCACTACCATTATCTGTATGTAGTATATGCAAATCATATTGAAATTTGTTCTTTACAATTGCATTGTACTTCCGAAAACATTGAAATACTTCATTCTTATGTTTCATGAAATAAACATGGCGATAGGTTGTAGCAGCATCTTTAAACAAAACAAAATATTTCATACCCGACACTGAAGGTTCTTCTATAGGACCGCATACATCGCTGTACACAATTTCACCAGGCCGTGTTGGACCTCGGGTTGATTTCAAGAAGGGACGTCTTGCTTGCTTCCCATATTGGCACGCTTCACAAACAAAATTCTGGTTTCCACTCAATTTAACTGAAATCACACCATTCTTACACATATTTTGAAGTTCCTTGACATTTAAATGTCCTAATCTTTCATGCCAAACTTTTATATCTGTTTGCACTACATTACAATTTTCTTGTTTGATTGTTTTGACATCCAATTCATATAAATTATTCTCAGTTAATTGTGCACTCATGACAACAACATTATTCTTTATAATCATTGCTTTTTCATTATTCTTTACAATTGTATATCCTCTTCTAGTGGCAGCGCCTTCGGAAAACAGATTTCTCCTTAAATCAGGTACATATAATACATGCTCAAGTATACATCTCTCCCATGTGCCATTAACTTGTTTATCTATCAGTATGGTTCCTTCACCACATACCTTGATATTCTGTTTGTTACCCAATTTAACAGCATTGTTGTATTCAGACTCGTTCAACTCACAGAAGTAGTCACGCTTAAAGGTCATGTGCATTGAGGCTCCACTATCTAATATCCATGCCTCTTCATCATGTTCCATCGAGTAACTCTCTGTACTGAATGCCAACATTTTGTTTGGTTTTTTGTTATTTACTTACATAGTACTTTTTCTTTGTCATTTTGCATTCACTAGCAAAATGTCCTCTTTTGTTGCAATTATAGCATATAAATCTATGATTTGAATTTCTCTGGTCATTTTTTTTCTGGTCATTTTTTTCTTTTGATGTCACCAATGCAGTCTCACTACTACTTGTATCATTGGCAAGGCTGGCTTCTTCATCTACTAAGCGAGAAGTGAGGTTTTGAATTGTTTGATTATCTTCATCAAGTGACAACCATGCTTGTCTAAGCGAACGGTATGTTGGAGGTAATGTACTTAGAATTTTTGTCATTACTGCTGTGTCACTGATCTTCTCACCAGATTCTCGTAGTTGCTTTGCTAAGCCTTCCACCTTGGACACATGCTGAGCCATCGTGTCACTAGCACTATATGAATATTTGTAGAACTGCTCATGAATTAACATTTTGTTATATTCTGATTTCTGTTCATAGATTGCTTCTAATTTCGTCATAACTTCTTTAGCAGTTTCGCAGTTTTCTATAAGAGATATTTGGTTCAAATCCATTGACGATGTTAAAATGAACATGGCCATGCCATCATCTTTATCCCATTGCACTTGCGAACTGGTTTCTAAGGGTCTTGGCTTCTCTATATTAAATCCCTTTGCTCTTAATGCGCATTTTACTTGAAATTTCCAATGTTTGAAATTTCTGCCATCAAACTTCTCAATTTTCATCGCGTTCGTCACCTCCATTACGTTTCATTCGTTTTTCACCGGTTGTAATCTTGCTCTTAACTTGTTTTTTATTTGAAATATTAACATATCGTGTTTCCTGGGCCCATAACCTATTGGGATTTGACGATATTTCAATAAAAACTCGTAGATTTCTATAAACGCTAAAGTTGAACACAAACAACTTCACGTTTCTAAAAAGGGAAGAGACAACAACGCCATCAGTGGTAGAAAAAGGAAACATTCTTTTTACGAAGATACTTACAACTAAACGTTTATAAAGACACCTATCTTATAAATTTATATTGATTCAACATAACAACGCGCGACCATTTGGTTCAGTTCAAAACATGGAGTTGAGCGAACGAACCAACTCGCTCTGGAGTTCGCGAGTCAACTAGACGCAATGTGAATGAGTCTCTAGTATCTCGCCAACGCGCGAATGGATTCGCGCGAAACCCTTCGCGGTGATTTCGCCCTTTCTGGACAAGGTTTAACCGAACATGGGCGAGAAATTTAGGTTGGCCGTACACAGGCCGCACTTTCCCGAATTTAAGTTTGAGCTGCGTAAATGAATTAGGTAAAAAAAAAATAGTTTTTATTATAATTTGAACAAAGAAGTGCCTAACAATTGGAAAAGCAACAGTTTCTTTTACTACAGCGTCTTGTTCAAATGATGCAGGCGTTCACAAAGAATTTTGGGCCACCCATCCCATCCCATCTGTGGTCGCGGAATCGACTGGGATATTTAAAATTATTAATAACAAACTAAAACACAACATGTATTAGTTATGCAGCACATACCTACCAAAGCATAAATATGAAAATCGGTCATTTTTTTATTTAATACTAGTTGTGCTCTGCGGTTTAACCGGGGTTAAAAAAAAGTGGAAAATATAACTAAATAAAATATAACCTATATTATATTATATATTATAATCATTCATTCATTTAAATCGGTACAAATAAACACAAAAAAAAGTCTTTCCTCTTTAGATTATTACTAGATACATTTCTACGGTCTTGATCTTCTACGATGTGAGGTGTAATATTAAAATAGTACCTACCTACATATTAAAACGTTTTTAAGTGGTTTAAGAACAAAAATTAAGTAAATTTTGACATCACAACATATTATTTTCGAAAGAGGTAATAAAGGCATATCTACCCAAGTTGTTTTAGTCCTAAGCATGGCGTAAACAAATTACCAACCGGGCACAAATCCAGACTCGGCGTCTACATATAAATTCCTTATAAAAAACCTACCATTAGATTCGGTTGGGATGATATTCTATTTAATGCCTTAAGTTACACTAGGGTCCACGTGAGCAGAGGCGGCGTAAGGCGTGGGCGACGTGGGCCATCGCCCACGGCGTCGTCGCCGTCTTAGGGGCCTCGCACCTCGAAGGCAAGACGAGTATTTTTAATGGCGTTTAAAACCCCGAAAAAATCGCTTTCAACAATGTATTAAATCCATATTTTTGCATTATTAAAGGGCCTTGCAAAATGCATGTTGCCCACATGGAGTTTAGGTCTTACGCCGCCACTGCACGTGAGCGAAGCTGCGGGCACAGCTAGTTATTTAAATATTAGTATTCGTAGTATTAGTATTATTAGTTAAAAAATACTTAATAAAAAGATTCACACACAAATTCATTTTACGAAAAAACATCAAATACACAAGATTAGGCTCAGAAATGCGAATGACATACAAAGCTATATTACTCATTACGGACCAACTAAGGCAAAAAAAAATGTAATGTACGAAGGTGCGGAATTATATAATAAATTACCAAATAAAAAATGCAAAATTAAAATCTTTAAACAACATCCAAAGCTACGTATTTTAAATAACGCAAGCGCACCTTAGTACATGCCACTTCCAGTTGCGCATGTTCCGTGTATGTTTACGTTTTGGCTGTGTTAAGTTATTAGCCTTACACTTGTAAAATATTTCTGATAGATTGTAAAAAAGCTTGCCAGGAAAGGGCGTAATTTTTTAAGAGGAAATAAATTAATATTTATAACGGTATTCGAGGGTCTCTCTTCAATGAAGGTACGCACGGATTCGGTAATAAGTGTATATTGGTAAACAGCACAATAATATTCTAACACTTTGTAACAATAAGAATGGCGTCGGTTGCACGATCGCAGCGTGCACGAACTTACTCGCTATCTACCTCGGTAGCGGGGGGCCGACTGGCTACGCGAGCGAGCGCCGGCGTCGGCGGGAAGCGAGCGAGGTATCCTTGTTGCGCGGTACCCGCGCGACATAACTTTGAAATGACGTGACGCGGTCGCAACAGAACGCTACATATTTTAATATTAGTTTTATAACATTTCTCATGTAAGTGATTATTTCACATTTATCATTTCTTATGGGAAATAAACATATCAAACCTCAAAATTCATTATTTTTTAAAAAGTATTTTTAAGCATATAAAATGCAATGGGGGATCAACTTCTGCCTTTTGTTATCTTTGTAGATTGATCGTCGTAACAATTCCACAGTAAATTTCGCCTACAGTGAGTTTTATAATGTCCAATTTGTATTCCAAGTGATGGAGGAATAAATTCTATTATTGACAATAATTGAAATTCAGTGTTATGCAATAACAGATGGATCGGTGGATCATCTACTAGAGAGGCTAGTAAGGCTAGAGATGAAATGATTTAATACCATGACAGTTATGTCGACGGCATTGTGTAATTTCCCCACAATTAATGAGTCTATTTGCGGCTTCATGTAACTCGTTAACAGTTTTATTAACGTATATATGTAAAACAGGTATTTTCCACTGAAAATTATTGATCGGACATTCTAATTGTGTGCAATGTTCTTTTTCGTCCGCACTATATATGCAATCAATTAATATGCGTTCAAACACATTATTGACATTAGACTCGCAACTAATCTCCACAGTATTAGCTTGTTCAACTTTCTTAAAATAGACTTGAGCTAATTCTGATCTAACTTTGTACACTTCCTTTGTATCTTTCTCAGTCATTAGCCTAATAAGTTTACAAAATAAATGGTTGCTTTCCTGTATTGTTTTACTTATACGGTAACAGTCGATATATGCTACAGCCAAAGCTTGACATAAAGAATCAATGGCGCATGTGTTTCTTAAAATAATTGTTTTGTCTCCAATCTGTAATCTGCTTCCGTTAGACAAAAGTACAGTTGGGTTTAATTTTTTCTTTTTTTAACGTCTTTTCCTTTTCCCCTCCAGTTTTCGATAAAGGTCGGATTTTCAGCAAAAATTGAATCGTCAGTAAACTCTTCCTTTCTATGTACCTTTCTTTTCTCAACTAAAGCTTTAAGAGTCCTTTTTGATTATGTCTTTAGAAATATTAATCTCGACCTTTCCTTGTTGAGCCAATTTATTAGAAACAACTTGAATCTCTCCTTTTAAGAATTCTAAATGTTTGGATATGAATTCGTCTGTCCGCAGTCTGTGAGATTTTGTGCTCATTTGTAATAAAAGCCTTTTAATGTTTTTAAAATAGGCCTCTACATTTGAGGAAGATGGTGTGGTGATGTTAGAATCATAAGTATTTTTCATTATGTTAGACCATAACGGAAACTGTGTCAGTAAACGCGATGAAGTCCCAATAATAGCGGGGAAATAATACAGGTTCTCATGGTCGCCGACACCCTCAGTATCCAGTGTCACTAGTAATTTTTCTGCGTTAATTTTGTTATTAAACCATTTATAGAAATGATTTTCTGTATTTTTTTGGTAATTTTTAATAGAATGTCCGTATTCTAACACATCTTCAAATATTGACTTTTGGTCATGTTTAGGAGCATCAAGTAATTTATCCTTAATTTCTATTTCATTGTCCGAAGTCTGAAACAGCTGACCCAGTGACTTTAATCGATTTTTAGCTGTAGAGCATCTAGAAGGGGTGTTATTTTTATCTAATCCATCATATTCATTTAAAGAAACTGTAATTATATCTGCCAAAATATCTTTAGATTTTTCATAATTTTCACATTTTTTTAACTCTAATAAACATTTAATATAAAAAAATGTTACTCTGCTGTCAACATGTTTAAAACATGACTGATTAAATAATATTTTGACAAAATGACTGGTGTCTATTCTTAAGTAACAATCGTCACAAATTTTCTCTTGTTCCAGTTTTCTGTACGACTCTTCGACATAATCTTTTGTCGAGTTATGTTTTGTAAATGCTTTCACACAAGCGCCAATAAGTGCCGAAGAATCGTCGACATGGACCTCATCTGGTTTTGGATTGCATTCTTGCCAAGCTTCTAACCATTTGTATATTGTCCCCATAGATTGATTCTCCGACAACATCTGTGTAATTGGGACGCTACTTTCATTTTCGATTGTCTTTATGACACATACATAAATGAAGATGTGTTTAGTTACTTTGATTGTATTTGTTGGACCAAATGATTTGAAGATACTACCGATGGCATCCAGACTAAGAATTAACTTGCCAGTTTTCTTAAATAGTTTATAATAATTATCTTGGCAAGGATCCCAATAATACACATAAAAAGGATAAACTGAATTATGCTTAATAGCTTCTCTATAAGGTGATATTAGTGTCATTAGCCATAGTGAAATAATTTGATTTTGATCATAATATGAAGTCTTGTTTTCTTCATATTTTATTTGGCGGAGGCAACCAAGTGTTGGTAAATGTGCAGGCTCAGCATCACCAGAATTCATTATTTTATTGGCTATTCTGTTGCGGTATGTAACAGCCGCGACATGCTTTAGGTCATCAGAAATTTCTGTTCTTTTTGTAGGTGATAGTTTTATTTTTTTGGTTAAAGAATGAACAAAATGTTTATTGTAATTTGCTATGATGCATTTGCATCGGGCAATTTTATTGGTAAGCCAGCTAATTGTAATTTTCACTACAGCTTGACATTGCTTACAAAAGCCAGAGCACGTAATATTATCATTTTTATTTATAGAATACTAGCGAACCGCCCCGGCTTCGCACGGACGCAATTTCCGACATACCCGGCTGATTAAAAAAAAACATTGTTCATAAGAACCTTGTCCGGAAAATTAGGAATACACCAAAATAAGAATCAGCCATATCAGTCAAGCCGTTCTTGAGTTTTGCGCTTAGCACCACATTTCGCGATTCATTTTTATTATATAGATTGCTTAAATATCCAAATGTGTCCAATAGGGTGAACCTCCCAAATTTTTTCTCTCAACACATGAGCCCACTGATGCTTGGGTAAAAGATTCTTTAATCTGAAAACGGTCTCTGCTCCTTTATTTAATGAAATGCGTTTAGAAATGGGTTGCATTCGCTCCCACTGGTATGCGTCAATCATGAAAAAGTAAGATACAGTTTCTTCCTTTTTTCAATCGGTGTATTTAGAAACTATTGGTTTAGGTTCTTGATTACGACAAGTCTCAAGATCATCAGAATTTGTAAAAAAGTAGTCATAATTCTTCTTTAAAGAAAGAAAAAGTGCCTGTTTACTTATCTTATTTGATATTAGGGTACTTATTTCTGTGAATAATGGATCGGTAGATTGTGGCAAACTGGACTTACATGGAAAATATTTTTTGAATTGCAAGAAGGCTTTTTTTTTGCTCATCTAATGGCACTATAAATTTTCGTCCCCTTTTCATTATCACAAAATCAGAAACCACAAACGTAAGTAGGTAAAAATTTTTACTATTGTGCAAATCAGTTTAACTGCTGTTGTTATACGAAATAAAATTTAATACAACAGCCATAATGTAAGAGAAAATTTCGGACATAAGAAAAAAAAGAGGAAAAAAAATTATTTTTTAGCCAGTAATATTTACACTTAAAAACTTTAAAGCCAGGACGCATTCGGGCCACCAACGTTTTTCCAGTAGTTTTTTCATAATTTTCAACCGACTTAAAAAAGGTGGAGGTTTGAATTCGGCGGCATGTTTTTTTTTTTACAAGCTTTTATTTATTTTCACTTGTGTGTTTACAAGCTTTTATTTTGTTTCACATGCATGTCGTCATCGGGGAACATTTTAATATTATTTTGACATGGAGTTGATCTGATGATGAAGCTGGGAGGTGGCCATAGGAACCCGATAATAAAAGGACACTATTAACCCATCGAGTTTCGGCTCATTTGATTTGTCTTGACGAGTACTTTGATCCTAGATGGTAAACAAGGTCTGATTATATAGCTGGAAAGTGGCCATAGAAACTCCGTAATACAAAGGCCATCGAGTTTGGGCTTGTTTGATTCGTCTTGACGAGTACTTTGGTCCTAGATGGTACCCAGGGTCTGATGAAGGAGCTGGAAGGTGGCCATAGGAACTTGGTAAAAAAATGAAGCAACCGCATCGAATTTGGGCTCGTTTGATTCGTCTTGACGAGTATTCTGGTCCTAGATAATATCCATATGTAACTCCATTAAAGGGAAAATAAGTTCATTGAAAACTAATTTACACAATATTTTACCATAAGTTAAACGTCCTTATAATAAAATAAATGTAAGTTATCTACACTAATATTATAAAGAGAAAAAAATTGTATTTTTGTTTGTAATGGATAAACTCTAAAACTGCTGGACCGATTTTAAAAATTCTTTCACCATTAGAAAGCTACATTATCTGCAAGTAACATAGGCTGTATTTTATTGTATTTTTGTGCGGACGAATTCGCGGGCAAAAGCTAGTAATATTATAAAGAGAAAAGTTTTTTGTTTGTACCGATTTGAATCATTATTTTACCAATCATCATCTGCCTGGCCTTTTCCCAACTATGTTGGGGTCGGCTTCCAGTCTAACCGGATGCAGCTGAATATCAGTATTTTACATGGAGCGACTGCCTATCTGACCTCCACAACCCAGTAACTGGGTAATACGATACCCCTTGGTGAGACTAGTTGTCAGTTTTTCGGGCTTCTGACGACCCGTAACGGCTGTCAAAGATCCACATATGACAGCCGGGACCAACGGCTTAACGTGCTTTCCGAGGCACGGAGGAGTCTCGGTGTGTAAAGATGGTCACCCATCCACGGACCAACCCCGGCAAGCGTAACTTAACCTGACGGATCGACCCATGCGGCTGTTATTACTTAGCCACGAGCTCCTCGAGCTCCTATTTTACCAATAGAAAGCTAAATTTTCAGGAAGTAACAATTATTCTATATTTCATTTTCAAAATGTGAAAATTGCAGTACCGTACTTTTTTGTGACGACCCTGTAAGAAAAGAAACTGTTGCTTTTCCCAAACATCAGGCGCTTCGGAGTTTAAATGTTTTTAAAAAAACTATATTTTTTTAACTGATGTATGTACGCAATTATTGATACAACAAACTTTTAAAAATTCTGCGTTCTTTATGCTGAACACGGAGCCCCCGTGTTCAGTATGAAAGACGCAGAATTTGTAGTAGGTACGAATGGACTGTCTGATTAATAATATGTTGTCTTTTAGTTTGTTTTTAATAATTTTAAATATCCAAGTCGATTCCGCGTCCACAGATTGGGGTGGGTGACCCATAATTTTACGTGAACGCCTGCACGATTCATTTAAGAAATTGTAGTAAAAGAAAATGTTGCCTTTACCAAACATCAGGCAATCATTTTGTTCAAAAATTTAAAACAGCTATAATTTTTTAACTAATGTATGCACAAAGCTCAAACTTAAATTCGGGAATGTAGCAACTAGGTAGCAATTATTGATATAACAAACTTTAAAAAATTCAGCGTCCTTCATGCTGAACACGCAGTTGACCAGCCATCCTGACGTCAGGATGGCTGGTCAAAATAATATTCCTATTTCTCTGAATGTATTGTTTGTAGCAATTATTAAACAAATGTAGCAAATATAAGCAATTTGGTAGCAATTCTTGAATATACTCTCAGAGCCGCTGGTGATAGGCAACCATCCATCCTGACGCTAACAAAAACTGTGCAACAAATTCGATACCAGAAAGAAATAAAAAGAACCCTCTATTGTATAAGAAAATCGAGTTTTATTTTTGTTGTATGAATTAGGAAATAGTGTGACCACAATTTCTTTTCAACACGTCCAAAATAATAATTCATTTTAATGTCCAAACAAAATTATCTTTGGTCATGACACACGCTCATCTCCGGTTAAGATATCAAACTTCTCACATTTTTATAAGTAAGTACCTACCTAATATATTAGTAATAATTCCAGCGGGACTAATAAGGCTGTAATACAATTCATGTTTTCATAAATGGTGTTAAAAAGTCGTACTTTTCTGAACTGTACTTCCGAACGAATTCCAAATGACTGTTAGTTTTGACACAGAGCTGAAATACCTACTACTTAGAGGAATAACTCTTGAGATTTGTTCGTGCCTTGGTGAGCCACTTTTGTGTAATGTTTTAATAGAAAGATCACAGTTCCAATAAACAATAATTATTATTATCAAATATCAATTTCTAAGTAAACGTCATCTCTACAACCGCTCATCATG
Source organism: Hoplodrina ambigua (assembly GCA_949774945.1). NCBI lineage: Eukaryota > Metazoa > Arthropoda > Insecta > Lepidoptera > Noctuidae > Hoplodrina > Hoplodrina ambigua. The sequence continues at coordinate 8,360,373 of OX458963.1, forward strand.
GCTGTCTTTATCTCTCACGACAAACGACAAAGATTTTAATTTATTAGTATGTGCATAAAAGATATTTGATATCATGACAACAATGTTTCTTTATTATTTTGGGGAAGCGGAAGGACGTCACGGCCAACTCAAAGTGACTGACTAGTACCTAACTAGGTACAAAAATCAGCCGGGAACGCACTCCTTCATTATTATATTTAGCCTACATTGTCCCACTGCGGGACAAAAGCCTTAGGCGATTTGCACACAGAGCAACTATTGCAGCAACTGGCAACTAGCTGGCAACTAGCTATTTACATACATTTTGAGTGATACATGATGAGTGTGCAGGATTCATATCAGCAGTAGCGACATTTACAGTTAATGTAGCACACTTACTGAATTTAATTCTACTAAAGCTTACATGGAACATTTATTTTTTATTTTAAGTGGAATTAAAAAGATATACCACCTGTTTTTGTAAGACTCGATACGAGCCATTTTATAAAAACTTTACACAATCTACCATGTTTACAAGAAATTGACATTAAATTACATTATTAACGAAATTAAATTATTCTACATACGGTGTATACTCTATTTAAAGAAATGCGTAGATTTTCATCATTTGAAATGTACTATAAGCGATATATTAGACTTATGCTACAGTAAAAAGATATCTTCTACAAAGAAAAAGTTTGACAGCATTTTGAAAAATGAAGACGTTCATTCTCCAACAAATAATAATGAACACACTAAGAGATCTATCTACTATCGATCTTAGAATTGATGAGCATGAACTTAATAACGATTTATTTGTTGGTTTGACAACCAAGTACTTAAAAAAAAACAATAACGAAACCTATAATTTTGAAGATAATCCATTCTATTTGCCTACAATTAGGGCAACATTGCGTAGGATATTATTGAAACTTCCACTATGGTCAAATATTTTAGTCTCGCATTTTAAATCCAATAACATGACTCCATCGTCTGCAGGTGTGGAAAACTTTTTCAAAACAGTAAAGCATTTGATTTTTTAAACAAAACACAGAATTGATGAATTCATTCAGATTTTTGCACAATACATTGAAGGTGATCTTAAGTCGTCAAAAGTTGACTTTGCGAATGAAATTACCAATAAAGTTGTGAAGAAAACAAGTTTTAAAAGAAGAAAAAGGAAATATACTTACACCGGAAAGACAACTTACAAAAAAGGCCAAGTATCAAGTTAAAGTACTTACTGAGGATTCCGTTTTTTCAGACAAACCTTCTCTAGTAGAAAATTGGAAAGGAGAGGGTAAGGAAGTCAATACATCCAACATAATCAATAAAATTACATACATACAAAACGGCAACTTATGTTCTTCTGTTGACATTAACAACATAAAATTACAACTTCAAAATACCTGCGGATTAGATTCCGTTTTCTTTTTTTCAGTTTTCGTATGGATATATACAAAATCAATTTTTGAGAAATATGATTGACTCGTTTAGCTCTGCGCTTATCTCAGAATACCTCAAATGTTTAGCTGGTGCAAAAACAGATTATGATCCTTACAAACTCCGAGCATATGTAGTTCTGAAACATTTCATTAAAGAATCACAACTTGAATCTAATAATTGCGTCATTATTGCTAATAGCCAAAGCAATATAGCTACTTATATTGAAACAGTTCTATTGAACCATTTTTACAGTGCCTTATTTACAAAACGATGCGTTAAGAGTAACTGTACATCGATTTCAATAGAAAGACAATTTGCTTTCTTACCACTCAACTTGGATATGTTATCCGTTTTTGGGATCGAGTGTTTGCAAGACGCGATTTGTTTTGTCTAATCATTGAAGTCTTGTCTAACTTGTGGTTCTAACGTAGCAGTAAACTACGAACTACATTTTAATATTGCATTTGATTTAAACGGCACTGGTGAGTATTGCCTTCAGGATATACCACAAACACTCAGAATAAAATCAAAGGTGTACGAACTTATGGGCGTTATCGAATTCATTCCACCACCTTTCGCCGACAGTATTAGTCATTATAAATGTTATGTATTAATTAATAGTAATTTTAAATGCTATGACGATAATAAGCGAAAAATCGAAGAAAGTATATTATAACCTATGACACTACATCTATTAACGTTGGGTGCAATTTAAAAGTAACCGAAGTCAGGTGGTAGTGAGCCAGGATTGGAAAAAATAATGTATTTTTTTAATAATCCTAATTATTCACGATTTTTTTATTTATTTAATTTAACTTTAATTTTGCGCAAAACGAAACGCAAGGTATTGCGCGGGGATTTCGCTTTTGTCTGACATGTGAATGCCAAACAAAAGGGAATTCCCCTTGCAGTAAATCTGTTTTTTTTTTATGTTGATTTTTGTAAAAAATCAAAGTCAAACATTTTTTAATGAATCCTTGATTTTTTATTAAAAACATCTTTTGATTTAAACTATGATTTAGATTAAAATGACTTATTCATGCCAACCCTCTTCATGACCGAAGATGTGTTTGGACATTAAAAATGAATTATTAATTTGGACGTGTTGAAAAGAAATTGTGGTCATACTATTTCCTATTTTTTCTATACAATAGAGGGTTCTTTTTATTTCTTTCTGGTATCGCATTTGTTGCACAATTTTTTTCACAAGAAGTGATGCTTTTGTATTAACATATCTCTCATATGTTACGCATAATAACACGAAAACAAAATAAAGTGGTGGACTGAGGGTCCGAATTTTAAAATGGTCATAACTTTCAAATAACAGGAAGTGGTGTTCTGATCTTGCTTTCACGAATTTGCACAATTTATTTAGTAGCTTATAGGATATTAAACAGGAGCTGCAAGTCAATGGTTTCATTATAATTTGCGTAATAAACTTTGTCGTTTAAGAGAACTGAGGGCCCATTTTGAACGAAGATATACGAAGTAGGACAGTGTGTTGCGATAATATCTTGTTTACACAAATTTTGCTTGGCTTTAGCTTAGATTTTGGCATTAACACATTTTCTGTAGTGTCTATAGTTTAGCCGGTATAGGTGGGCCCTCAATCCGCAATGTGCGAACTGAGGGCCCGACTTTACTGTCTATAACTCGCTTATTAGACTTTCACAAAATCTGATTCCAACTTTCACATTCCTTTGGGAATGTACACTAACTCCTAAGCACATTTTCAAAGAGTTTTAACAAAGTGGCCCTCACACCGCACGCACATGATTATTCTTATGCGAAGCGCATTACGTTCAGCAGTGTATAATTTAAGGGTGAACCGAAAGCCAGCAATTTTTAAAATTTCACTCCCGCTCCCCTCCCCGACCCTCTCATCGAACACGATAGTGTTTCAAAACAATTGAAGATAGTCGCGCTTGCTCGACTCGTATCTTCTGTAGTATACGTAAAAACAACTGTATTTACAGTATGAATGCAGTGTACAATACTATGAAATGAAGCAAGTAAGCAAGAGTTGACCACTCCATTGATACTAAATATAAACCAATAAAAAAACAATAGCACAAAAATAATATTTTAATTATTATACATTAATAATATGTAAAGCTTCACCAGTTATTTATAACTTTTACAAGTATACGGGTCCAATTGAACTCGAGTACGGAGAACAGAGCAGTATTCATTATGATACACTACTCAACAAAGTTTAGTGAACAGGCTAACAGGGCATATTAGTGTTTGTTTTAACTGTTACATCTTTTTATTTTAGATCGTTTAAGTCAAAAGAAGCGTAATTGAATACTCATTTCATTAATTTTAAATAAAAACCCTGTTATGAAAAAAATAAATTCAATGAATAATTAAACATCTAATATGTAACGAATGGCTAGTTAAACTCGCAGTTTAATAAAAATGTGTTGTAAATTCCGTGGACTACTCAACTCAATTAAATACCATGTTAGACTCCGAAATATATTGTCATTGATTAGATTAATTATTGTCGAAGATGGCTTCAGTCCGTATAGGGCCTTATTCAACTTGTAATCTTTATCTTCTTGGCCTTTTATCTTGTAGCCCTCTGGCTGTTCCATAAAAACGGTTTCTTTTAAGTCTCCATTTAAAAACGCCGTTCTTACATCCAGATGCTCGATATTCATGTTATGTTCTGTTGCCAAAGCTAGTAACGCACGTATAGTAGAATATCGTACTACAAGAGAGAACGTTTCTTCGTAATCAATACCGTATTTCTGGGTATGACCTTTTGCAACTAAGCGCGCTTTGTACATCAATATTTCCCCGTCGAGGCCAAGCTTTCTGTTAAAAATCCACTTGCATTTGACAGGCCATTGCTTCGTATCACGGTCAGTCAGAGTCCAACACTTATTATCGATGAAGGATTTATACTCTTCCGCCATCGCGGCTTTCCACTTACTTGCTTCTGGGCCATTCAGAGCCTCGCGTACTGTCTCGAGGGTCCCCCGTGTCACTACATACAGGGCGTGCTACACTAGCTGACTCAAACTCACTAGTTTCGTCCGTAGAGTTCTCGTAGTGTTCATGTGTGGAATCTCCTGGGAGATACGTCTCATCCGCAGGATCATCTGGGTTCTCACTACTGCTCTAAGAATCATCTATCGTAATGGCGCTGTTATCTTGACAGTTTTCGTTAGATATTTCTGCGGGTTCTTGGTGTAAATCGGGTAAGGCGGGTTGCACTGGAATATTATCGGCGACAGTTACATTGTTTGGAAACAAACCAATCTTAGTGTTACGTGAACTGTCATCCTTATATGATGAAGTGTCATTCCAAAAAGCATGTACTAGAAAAGTGACATTTCTTGCTTTAATGACATTCTTCGGGCTCGCCGGATCTATTAATCTATAACCCTTTGACTCGTCACTGTATCCGACAAAAATATATTTCTTACTTTTGGGATCCAGTTTGTCCCGTTTGTGCTGTAGGGCATATGCTTGACATCCAAAAATGCGTAGGTAACTCAGATTCTCCTTTTTACCTGTCCATTTTTCTTTCGGTGTACTGCCCATCACAGCCTTAGTTGGAGAGCGATTCTTCAAGTAGACGGCGGTGTTGACCGCTTCTGCCCAGAATTGCTTTTTCAAGCCTGCTTCCTGGAGCATGCACATGGCTTTTGCGTAACGCTTCTGATCGCGCGTTCCGCGACTCCGTTCTGACCTGATAACCTTGAAACCGTGGTCTGATGTCAAATCCCATGCCTCTCAGGAACTTCAGAAAATTCGAATTGACATATTCACACCATATTCTTATTGGTTTGGTTTTCTACAAGAGCTTTAAATTCTTTAAAAACTCGAAAACCTCATCTTTCCTCCTAAAAAAATAAACCAATGTTTTTCGTGACAGGTCGTCAATGAACAACAGAAAATATTTTTTTACGACGGGCACGGCAGTGGTCCAATGACATCACTGTGAACTATTTCAAAAATTTCCTTGGCCCTAGTTTCAGATTTCTTTGGAAATGGCAACTTAGTCTGTTTACCTAAGATGCAGGAAACACATGATTGAAAGTCTTTGTTGTCATAACGAATACCTTTGACCATACCTTTTCGCAGTAACTCCATGCTACGGGTGTTCAGATTTGATAGACGACGGTGCCAAATTTGTTGCATGACTGGCTTCCAGTAGCAGGGTCCTGCGGCGCTTGCTTCACGCTCACGGCAACAGGTCGACTGTCATCCTTCAGTTGACGTGCCGGCGCCGCTTTGCTGTCACCTGTACAGACAAAGACGAACACATGGCGTGCGAGCATAGCTCGCTACACGAAACAGAAACAGTTTCAATGGCATCAAGTTCATAAATCCCCGCTGACATAGACTGTACATACGCCAGAACGAAACACAATTTCGTAACCTTTCTTATCCATCGCACTAACAGATAATAAATTAGTAGACAACTTAGGGACTAAGTACACATAACTTATCGATCTCACACTATTGTTCTCTAACACAGCATGCGCAGTTCCTTTTCCAGCTGTCGGCAATGCTTCACCTTTGGCAATTAAGACCTTTGGCTTTTCAGTTGAAAAATCTGATAAAAAGCTGCGTTCATTGCATAAATGTTGCGCCGCACCGCTGTCGACGTACCAAACGACTCTCCCTGTGCCAGGACAAGCGTGTCGTCGTCAAGGAGGAAGGCGCGCAGCACCCAGTCGTATCCGATGTCTCACAGAAGCGGTCCCAGGACCGGTCCCTGTGGGACACCGAACGACATCTCTCGCCGGTTCCACTCTCCCCGTTGGCCGGGGTAGATGACTGCCCTATTCGTCAGATAGTCCTCGACCACACGACGGAGGTAGGTAGGCATCCGGTGATACCGAAGTGCCTCCCTGATGCAACTCCAGGGCAGGGTGTTGACGGCATTGGCGATGTAGAGAGACACCGCCAAAACGACCCTGCCCCGGGATACTGCTTCCCCCGTCGTGAGGGCTCTCACGCGCATGATGGCGTCCACCGTGGAACCCTGCGGAAACCGAACTGGCTCTCCGCGAGATCCGGCCCTGATTTCTCCAGGTGCCCGACGTGGCGGTTTGCAATTACTCTTTCAAAGAGCTTGCCCACCTCGTCGTGCAGTACGATAGACCGGTATGCGGATGCTGAGTCCGCAGGGCGCCCCGGCTTCTTGATGAGGACCAGTTTTCCCGTCTTCCAACGAAGCGGGAACTAGCCCCTCTCCCAGTCGAGGATCGAGAACCCCCGAGGCCAGGACCCAGGCTTTCCCAGGTAAGCGGTCGGGTCCCGGGGCGGTATTCTTGGCCTTCAGCCGTTGTACCGCCACTCTCAGATCTACCTCAGCCACCTCCGGAGCACTGACTAGCACTGACTGGCTTGGTCACGTGATAATTTTGAGGGCCTACTACATATTTGCTCATCAGTTACCGGTTTTTTGGTACTTTTGGCTGTAAGGATGTGTGGTTGTCTCAGCGGCATGTTCCTTGTATGACATGGATTAATTAATTCGGGTAATATATGATTCATGTAACAGTCGGTAAGCTTGACAGTCATTTTTTTTCCCATAAATCTTCATAGCGTCTTATTTTTTCGACGGCCATCGTTTGTTTTTCACCGAGCCATACAGCAAAGAGATAGTGTTAACAACCATGGTCTCATCTTTCATGTTCCAAAACCTATTTTTTCTTTTTTTTGCACCTTCTATAATGGACATATTAAAGGCTGATATTGGACATTTGGGGTATTAGCTAAAAAAGGTATTTCACTATGTAGGAATAGGTCACAAGATCTTATTTGCACTCCATCCTGTGCTGCTAGCTGGTTGAGCGCTATGGCCTCGTTGTTGGCCCAAACCGTGTTTTATTGAGATTACGGTTGAGATATCGCTTTTATACAACATAGCTTTCACGATACTTGCGCTGGTGGTTGGACGGCGTTATATTATTTTCCCGAAATTGGATGCTGTTAATAAGTTCCTACGAAGTTCCAACCACTCACTACTATCTCTTTGAAGTTGCACGTTCGATAAGTATCCTTCCCTGGTTCAACTTTTTTCAATTTTTTAAGAAGATTTCTTTGGCTATCCTATAAATATCTTGTTCCATATCGGGTTTATGGCAGCTGTCTGTTCCATAATGTTTGTCTGTAGTCAACGTTCATTAAAATTAATCCTTCTGACTCGTGGCTACTTTCGTCTTAGCTTGTTCTTTTGTATTTTTTTCTCTTCAAATGTTTTACTTTTTGATTTAGGACTTTTTCCCTGTAAAGATTTTTGGATATTATACAATGGTCTTTTGGTATTGAATGCTGCCGCTGTAGCTGCACATCTAGACTAATATGTTTGCCGTTGCACTAATTTGTTCTCTTACCGCCTACTTTAGCAATTTTGCTATTAAATTGTTGGGCGGCATTGCTATCACAATCGTTAATTAAGCTTCGAGAATGTGCGGCAACTATTCCCACAATGCATTGTATTTTGACCCAAAAAGCTGAGTTTTTAACTCTCAGTGCGAGATCCTCATTTTTCTTTTCACTGTACAGTAATGATCACGACATTCGTTGTGGTGTCCAAAAGCATGATTGTATGAATTAGAAATATCTATGTATAATTTTTTTTTCTCCCAATTCAAAAGGTTCCGAATTATGTGTTTTATAGCACAACAAATGACTTTCCTAACAGAGCAAGTATTCTTTGGGTAGTAAGCATTTTTCGCATAGTGGGTATTTTGTGTCTTTGCTAACAGAAACTAATTTATTGCAAAGATTGCGTAAAACATGGTTCCTGCATTCGATTTTCTTCATTGTAACATCTTTGTATGGCCTTTCTTCGTGGATCTTCGAGTAAGTACTTGAATCGCCATCTGCGATCAGTCTTCCGTATATAATATTGTAATTCTCCACTGATTTTTTGAATCGCTCTGCTATTACTTCGGCCTCCATACCCGATGAGCAACCTGTAGAATTTTTAAAACATTTATGGTCGCTTGGAGCTATGCCTTTATTCTGTGCACGGGCACAGATACAGCAGTACTTGTTCCTAACGCCTAAGAAAAGAACTTCCCTAAACTTTCTACCGACTATGGCTGCTGCTCCAGAGAGCGCAGCATAGTTGCTCCTGTACGAGCGCTTAGACCAGCAGCCATCAGCAATGACGTCAATGATTGCTACTTCGTTTTTCACCTTCCCTTCTTCTATTGCAGCTAGTCTTTCGCGTTCTGCTGCAGCTTCCATAACTTTATGTGCTGTTTTTTCACAATGATCACAAATTTCCGTGTGTTTTTTTTCCGGTACATTTGTTGTGTCGTTGTCGGAAGATTCATAGCTAATAGCTATACACAGTCCTTGAAATTGCTCCAAGCCAATGCCTGCATTAGAAATGCCCGAAACTGCTGCTGTGTTAATATCTAGGTTCTGGGTTGATTGTGGATCTGACGTATTTATTATAAATTTACCTCTACACATATTACAGAAAAATTTCAATTTGGAGTTTGAACCTACTTTAGCTGTCTGCGAATGCAGCGGAATACCACATCTTGTGGCCAAAATGTTTCTTCCATCACCTGATGCAGTTAGCATGTTGGTTTGCGCACCACAAACGCCATAAATCTGACGTTGAGCTGCACACTCGGCGCATACTTCAGCCATTGGCGCACGTACTTTACGATATCTTGCGCATCGGAAAACTTCGGATTATAATTACCAAGTACTAGTAGGTCAGAGCTTTGGCTTTACAACGTACAAGCTGAACGAGGCTGTACGAGTGAAGAAGAACCAGTGCCACGAAAGCGGAAACGCGAAACTCGGGGTTATCATACATTTTATTGATTCTTTACGAATTTGTTCAATACCTTTCTGGAGCTTTCTCTTTACTGCTTGCGTAAAAGTTATTGAGAGTATTTTTTTCTGCCTGACAACAGCCCGAACGTATACTTCGGATATTAGGTCCACATTTTCCAAATTCAATGTTGTTCTGTAAAAAATATACGTATAGTAATTAATGAATGTTTCAGACATCATCAACTTAATTAATCTGACTAAACGAACTCTATTTTAAGAAAGAAAAGCGTGTGGGCTTATTATTAAATCAAAACACATGTTACCGACAATTGTATAATCCGGTACGGGTACTTACGGTGTACATGCAGGTTATGTATACAATACTGAATGCGCGGTCGGGAATGTGTGTAAAGAGGAGGGAAGGAGGTGACGTGCGGGCAGGCAGACTATTGTATACCTGCCCGCATGTCACCTCAACGCGCTACAACTTTTTTACTTGCTTGCTTTTAATGCCGACGAGTGCGACGCGGGTGGGTGTACGCGCGCGGCGTGTAATGAGGAGCCTAGGACAATCTAGTTTTAGCGTAGACGACGGAGGCCCGGTCCACGGGGCTCCTACTTCTGGGTGGTCAAAAAAAATAACCTTGAAGGGGATGGTGGGGTCTGAAAGACCCCCGCCCCTCCCATCAAACTGGCCCGCTCTGATTAGCTAAACTCGCAATACCAATCCTTCTACACGAGCAGCCTGTGGGTTAATTACACTCAAAAGGCATACAGCGCTCTGCGGGTACAATACAATAACGTCTTCAGGATGTTGTTGCGGTTGCCGCGGTTCTGCAGTGCATCCGCAATGTTTGCCGAAGCGCGTACGGATGACTTCTACGCAATAAGACGCAAGTGTGTGGCGTCGCTGTTAGGCAGAGTACGCGACAGCAGCAATGACATTCTGAGGATAGTTTCTAATAGTTATCAGTGTCCGATGCACTCGCTCTGGGTAACTATCGTGGTTGGGACGGACAAATGACATGTTTTTGTTTTGTTAATTATGTTTTTGTACCTGTGTGTGTAACTCTGTACCTTCTAACATTGTTTATAAGCTTATATTGTTACTAACCATTATGGATCATGTAATCTGACATTCAAATAAATAATAATAATAACAATAATACGCCTTTTTCTAATGGAGGTAGATAGACACAACAGAACGCCATCTGCTACAATCCTTACATACTCTTTTCGCCTCATCCACGTTCATACATCTCGTCATACAAGCATGCCGGTTAGGAGTACTGCACACCTGACCTTTCTCCTCACCAATAAGGTCAGTGTAGGTGTTCCTAGGGCGACCCCTCCCTGCGTTGCCACTCCCCTCTGCCCTATAAATACCTTTTTAGTTGTTTACTGTTAATGTATGGGAGAATTGCGTATTGATAAAAAATTATGTCAATTAATTAATTAATGATGATAATAATTGACGACCAGCGCAGATAGAGCAGCAGTATGCTCGAGCAGTTGGTAGGTAATCAACTAAAAACAACAGTAATAGAGTTGATAATTTCGTAACTGCCTGAAAGATAATAGATGCCGTGCGTTATTTTAAATTATACTCGTATCTTGCACACAATTTTGACCTCTATTTCAGATACCATTTAGGTCATTATCTGACATATTAACTACAATAATAATATGAAGGAGTGGAGGGAGGCCTTTGCCCAGGAGTGGGACAGAACAGGCTAACAAAAAAAATAATAATAATAGGTAATATGAATGTTTTTCTGTTGTGGATAAGTGTCAAATCTGTCGTCGTTCTTTATTTGTATCGAGACACATGTTTGATTTATTTACTACTAAGGATAAATGTTTGTTATTCTTAAACTGTTACAGCTAAGTATTTAACCTACATTGCCTGCGTATTAAGAATATAAAGTACTAGCTTTTGCCTGCGACTACGTCCGCGTGGAACTTGTTTATATCGTACTTGCATACAAACTTCCACCCCCCTTTTCACCGCCTTAGGGGGTGATTTCCGGGATTCCCTATGATTATATGTCCTTCCCCGGGTCTTAAACTATCTCCATGCCAAATTTCATCAAAATCTATTCAGCGGTATAAGCGTGAAGAGGTAACAGACAGACAGACAGACACTTTCGGGTTTGGATATGGGTTCCGCTGAGCGATTTAAGAGTTAGCCTTTAATATTTGGCTCGCATCAGCAATTGGTTTGAAGTTGTCGCCGATATTATATGTAGTTATTACTAGCTGCTGCCCGCGACTTCGTCTGCGTGAACGCTATGCATCACTAAAAATACCTACGATTACCTATACCTTTTAAAATAACATTCATTTACCTACCCGTTTCTTCTTTGCATTTCATATCTACAGAAAGTGCAGTAACAGAGGGGGACTGTCTTTCGTAAAATTGATCATCAAAAAGTGCTGATTTTCAGCCTGCTTTGAATAAATGACTTTATGGTGATTCTGCTGAATTAAGTTGTGACTGAAACAGATGGTTTCAGATCTTCAATTTTTATACGTCAACAGAGAGTGCTCATCAGGCTGGACAACTCTTGCTAAGACATCATTCCTATATATGTAATAGTGTACCTGGGCTCTTGGAGTTCCACATCAGGTGTTCCAGATCTTCAAATTTATTCTCTTAGCAGAAAATGCTCATCACGTGGAACAATTCTTGCTATGGTGCCATTTTTGTATCTCTTATAGTTTAGCTGGTCTGTTGCGGTTCTGCATCAGGCGTTCAAGTTTCCAGGATAAAGACTATACAACCTACCTATACAACAATAAAAAAAACATTTAAATCCGTCCAGTACTTTTCGAGTTTATCCCGGACATACATACAGACAAACAGACAAAAATTCTAAAAACGATAGTTTTGGCTTCGGTACCGATTGTAGATCACACCCCAAGTATTCTTTAAAAAAATATTCAATGTACAGTTTTGACTTTCCTACCATTTTATTATACATGTCTGTATAGGTAGATTATTCAAGGTCAATACCAAAATTAGTGATTATATAATAGACTAGCTTTTACCCGCGGCTTCGCCCGCGTTTGTTTAGAATTTGACAATCAATACGGGCTGTACTCGGCTTGTTGCTCGGCCAGATCCAGAATTATTAAATATCTACGGTCCAACAGACTGTGACTCCTAAAAGTCCGTCGGCGTTTAGTTTGCATTTCTGGAAGAGAGGTCCTTCTCGCCTGCGTCTGTTCTGTCGTGTGTGTTGTGTGTCGTGTGTGAATAGGCGTCTCAGTTGCTCTTACAGCTCTCTGGCTTTCGGCTTGTTCCTCCAAAAGCAAGTGCGTTTAGAAGGGCGTCTCAGTCACTCTCAGAGAAGCTTGGCGGTATCCAGTATTTCCCGGATTTAAGAAAATGTCTCATCGGCTCTCAAATTTGCTTGTCGCTCCGGTTGTGCTTGCCTTATTAATGCGGCATGAATGGAAGATTCCGGGGATTGAGCAGTATTTGCTCGGGCTCGCAATGAGCTTTTGCCTGAGTTGGAGCTGTGAGATATTTTAAAATAAAAAAAGTAACCTACCTACCGTCATTAAAATACACCGAACATACCTCTAACGAAAACACAAACAGTACTGTGGGACCAACTTAACTTTGCCGTTAGAAAACTGTTGTCTACATACATCGACATAGGTCACGGTTAGTTTAGCAACTAACCTCTTCCTTCAGTCAGTCATCGACTAAACGCATTAAACAAAGCAATTTTACTGTTACGACAGTTTTGCTGCGATGCTATGAGGAATTCCGTTCCATATCTCCGAAGTTCATCATCAGATCATGACAGTATTTATATGGGACCAAATGGGAAAAAATAAACAAAAAAAGAATCATCCAAATCAATTCACAATTGGCGGAGTAATCGCAGAGTATGCTTCACTTAGGGAGCGTGTTATAAGTTCGCCTTTATTCTTCCATGCATCCTCTATGAATGCGTTTACACCTGTCAGTGTCAGTGACGACACAGTGATGACAGTGTCAGTTACGCAGTTTTTCTGTATCCCTGACAACGTATATAAAGTGGGTCACAGACAAACGCGAAATGTTGTGGCGGCCGCGTCAGTTGCAAATTTTAACAACAGGCCGCGAGTACTGCTTTGTAAAATGACACCAAATATGGAAATTGTTATAGAAATAGTTGAATTTAAATAATAATTTCAATTTAACCCACACTTCTCTATTCCTAAGAATAATATGAGATGCTCATGATAATATAGGTAGAGATAAACTACTATAACTACTATATCCTCACACCTCAAGTGTTTAAATAGACGGTTTTTTTTTCTACCTGTTTTCTCATCTTCTGAGAGGGCTAATGAGTCATGAGAGTTATAAGACAACGTTACGGTTAGCCATATTGACTGACAGCGGTGGTGTGTTTTTAAAGCGGTTGGAGCCGTGGCCTGCGGTTAGCCGCAACCGCAGGTCCGTCCGTCTGGTAGCCACTTTATGCAAAATGTCAGTATGCTCTTCAGCTTTTTTGGGCATAAAAAATGATTAAGCAAACAACTTTCGTACTCCTAGGTTGTTTACTTGAAACTGGTCTATCGACAGTCTAGACTCAAAATGTATTAGATGCTTAAACTTAAAATTTGATCATGATTCGATAGACACGTGGCGCCATCTACTGTCATAACGACGTTATTGTGATTTCCCTCGGGGACAGTACTTTTTGTCGGGATTAAAAGTACCCTATGTTTGTCCCTGTACACCTGGCAACGTTAATGCAAAATTTCGGGATGATCGGTTCAGTGGCTTAGGCGTAGAATGGTAACAAACAAACAAACAAACTTACTTTCGCATTTATAATATTAGTTAGGAAGTTAGGATTCGTTAGGATTACATATTATGGTAAGCCATACTTATTAATATGCCATACTTATTATATCAAAAAATTAGGGTTCCGTAAGAAAAACACGCGAACGAAGTCGCGGGGAGAGTGCTAGTCCAATATATTTTGGTAGTCTGTCTTCCCACTGCTGCCACTAGATGTTAATAAACTAAAACTACTATAGTGCAATTGCAACAAGAGGAATTCACTTCAGGTCCTAGTGCGGAGGAAAATAAAAATGTGTCATACCTCATTTATGATTGCTTCTGCCTCTTGGACTAATCTTCTAGTATAAACGTGACTGAGTCCTGGCCTTCTAAAATTGTTTCTCACGATCCGCGTGACAGCACAAGGGATTTTACTCTTGCATGTTCAAAACAGTGTGACGGAGCTGCCAAGTCTACGTAAAATCGAGCAGACCGCGTCACTATAGACTTACTACAAAACACTGTAACATATTAGGGATTGGTCAAATAAATGTTATTGGTTTTACACTAAGTAAGATATAGTTTAATTCCCTGAAGAAATGTTTAGAAAAAGATATGCAACAGTGAAGAAGTCTCATACTAATTAATAGGAGGCAATAGATTTATTGTTATTAATTTAAAAATTAATATTATTATCCGTAATAATCGATCGCATAACGATGACGCGCGGGAACAGTCAACATAATATATTACTGTCAAAGATTTTTTTCCTCTCCTAATTTTAAAAGCTCCATTAAGTTTTTATATTTTAAATATCTAACACGCTCCAGTATGTCACGATTTTCCACCTGTGAAAGTGCATACATTCATAACCTTTTTTTTTGCATCTAATCTTCACAATCCAAAAGGTCCCTACCACGCTCGAGTAAATCCACATTTAGCATCTTGGCCTCCTCAACTATCATGAGTGAATCAACTCTGGCTTTAATAGTGTATACGCCCCGCGTGTTTCTAATAACAGGGGAATATAATATTATTCTGTCGGTTTGCATGGTGGGGGTGGCCGATAAAAGGGGTTGAAAATGGAAAAAAAAATTAATCGCGCGCGTCATAAATATTTTAAGAAGGAATGTTGAGTAAACCCTAAAGAGCGTTCCATTCGAAAGGCCGACGATTTAGAAGCGAACAAATCTCATGGCCGATTTATGAAAATGCAAAAAACATTAAAAATCGTGGCCTTGACATACTCGAGCGCGTCAGATTATTATACAGATGGTTCAGCTTGATGTCCTTATCGTGCTGACCCATAATCTGACAATTATGTGGAGGAATTTCTTTAATCTGACGGTTTTACATAACATAACATCACGCCTGTAATCCCCGAAGGGTTGGGCAGAGGTGTATCCATTAATACACCCACATTTCGCCAGTTATGTTTTTAGTCCCATGTAATAGGGGGCGAGCCTATTGCCATCAACCGGGCACAAATCCAGACTCCGAGGCTGCTACTGAGAAGTTCCATATGGAAAAACTCAATAACACTTTGCCCGACCTGGGAATCGAACCCAAGACCTCATGCACAGCAGTCGCGCTTCGAGGCAGTCCGGTTTAAATCCTTTTTTTATTTTAGTTTTTTGAATTATGTGTCTAATGTAAAAGTAGAACTAACCAAAATAAGAGAAATAATTAAGAGAAGCATAGAGTGAAAACTACATTGTTCTTAGCAGCTGCTAGTAAGACACTTTATTGATTATTTAACTACTTCGGCTTGTGGAAATCGGCAGATTTTATTATTTTCGTAATCCTTGAAAGATTCCCCTCAAAATAATATGAAAATTAACCGCGCTCGAGAATTCCAGGTGACATTTTTTTTGCAGCTTTGTGACTTTGCTGTTTTCTTATGTTACGCACAAATCGTCAGATTATTGAAATGCACACTTTTCTGCATGCAATTAACTTACCCTGCCTTAATCTGACGCGCTCGAGTAAATCCAGCGATCGTTTTTTTTTTTACTATTCTGATGGGCTGCCCTAGACGCGCGGCCCTATATACAAGGCTTGGTACTTAACAGGGAGCAAGGTATCCCCCGTTATGTTAATCTGCCGCGCTCGAATAAATCCACAAATCCCTTCCCCAACTATGATAATATATTTGGTGATGAAAACGATGATGATGAAATAAAAAAGAAACTGGTGTCTGTTAGGTACCACTAAGCCACCACAGCTTGTGGCCCCAGGGTCCCGGGCCTGTGGAAGTACGAGAGGCTGTAGCCAACTCGCAGAGGCCAATTAGGTAACATTAAATGAAATAAGATTATAACTAACGACTATACCTGTATGCGCTATGCAAGTCCACCCAAGGACAACCCCCCAGTCGGTGTAGCAGTATTACAACACAAATAAAAATACTGGACTATGGGTATGGGTAATATGGGTTGCTAAAGCGAGTATTCAGGTAATCCTATGAAATAACTGCTCCTGCCTGACCAATTTTTGTATACACGGATAAAAAATGGCAGGAGGTGTCTCGCACACTCAAAACTAAGGCCCGTTTTCTAAGAATCCATTTTTTATAAGTTTAGCGAGCGTTCGAGTGCAATGTTGCAGGGGACGCACCGTCAAAAATCCAGTACACGACAGTGAGCGTATCGGCGGCGGTGGAGCATTCGGGCGAGATGTAGGCGTGTTCCCGGATAGTACAGTCCGACTGGACTGCGTGTCGCGCCGCGCGCTCGACGACCCTGAGTGGAGCTGGACGCAGGCTGTGGGCCAGCACAGCTCTGGTTGGTAACATTTGATTCTATTCTATACACACATCTCACTATTTTCAAAAAGCCAAGTTACACCCAAATTTCACCAGATAAAAGAATTTTAAAGGGGCGAACTTATTGTTATTATCAGGGTACAAATACAGAATATAATGCTTCTGGATGATTACTAATAGAAACCCAAAAGAAATTTGCTTGACCTGGGAGCCCCAGAGCGAGCGTCCTAGCTACCACTAAACCAAGAGTTCAGTTCTAAATATACTCAATTATTTGGTAACATTTGGTAACACTGAAGAAAAAATCTTCAAAATTATCCGTTTTTCAATGGTTTTGGCTATGCGTTAATAAACAGATATGCAAGTGACAGACAGACTGCCTTGTGCAAAATATGTCACGCATGGAATCTAAAGAACTAGGGTTAAGGTGATCAAGCGAGCTAGGCGCTACTGGTAACTTACTTATGTACTATAAACGATTCTTTAACCTGATATAGGAAGCTTACCGACGGAGCGGAAAGAGTTCTGGGATAGTTTAAGAGGTATATTGAATGGGTGTAGGGCGAATTAAAAGATGCTTGGTGATTTAAATGCCTGGGTGGGTGTAAAAAGGAATACATACAAGAAAGTGTTAGGTGCATTTGGAGATGATAGAGTGAATGACAATGGTTTGGATCTACTAGAAATTTGTGTGGAGAAGAGTCTTACTGTGATGAACACTATGTTTAATCACAGGAAGAGTCACAGGTATACGTGGGAAAGGCAAGGTAGTAGAAGTATAATTGATTTTGTGATTGTAGATGAAAGATTGAAGAGTCACAGATACAAGAGCATCATCATCATCTGCCTAGCCTTTTCCCAACTAAGTATGTTGGTGTCGGCTTCCAGTCTAACCGGACGCAGCTGAATACCAGTGTTTTACATGGAGGGACTGCCTATCTGACCTCCACAACCCAGTAACTGGATAACATCATACCCCTAGGTAAGACTGGTTGTCAGACTCTCAAGCTTCTGACGATTCGTAACGACTGTCAAAGATCCACGAATGACAGCCGTGACCAACGGCTTAACGTGCTTTCCGAGGCACGGAATGTCAGTAATGTCTAAGATAAACTTTAGAAAGTACATATGAATTGAAAAAGTCACATTGGTACTTGCCCGGATTCGAACCCACACCCTCTTGCATGAGAGGCGGGCGCCTTAACCACTAGGCCACGACATTCCTGCTACAAGAGCATATCGGGGTGTTAATGCTGGAACTGACAATCATCTGGTAATGTGTCGGGTGGATGGTTTGTTCAAGCATTGGCGTCATCGAGTTCAAGTTCTTATGACCACTCTACAAATAATAAAAGTAGTAAGACTGCAAGAGGCTAAAGTAAGAGAAGAATATAAGAGGAAAGTAAAAGAGAAGATGGATAAGGTATTTGGGAGTGGGAATGATTTTAGCTTAGAGGAAGTCTGGGTTATGGGCATGGCTTAATGTGTTAGCCTGTAAGACCCAAAGTAGGATGAATCAGGCAACGGATATGACAGATGATTTAGAAAGAGTGTAGAAAAGATACACCGAAATGTGCAAGGAGTTAGACAGGGAATGGGCTGTATGGATCAGATCTTCTCTTTAAGGTGCATAGCCGAAAAACATCTGGCAAAGCACAAGAAAGTCTATTTCGCTTTCGTAGACTTGGAGAAGGCCTATGATTGTGTGTGGAAGGAAGAATTATGGTCGATTATACCCATGTATGGTGTGGAACTGTGGACGGACGCTTGCTACGAGCACTGAAATCTTTATACAAAGATTCCAGTGCTTGTGTTAGGATAAATGGGGCATACACTGACTGGGTTTGCATCTCAAAAGGTGTAAGACAGGGCTGTGTAACGTCTCCTTGGCTGTTCAACCTATACTTGGATAGTTGTTTGGCGGATTTGAGGGAGATTGAGTGTGGATTAAGGATGGATTAGTTACCTACTTGTCAACGCGTTTAAGAGGAAAGGGATGAATAAATTTTCTTTTCTTTTTTCCCATCGGTAATAAAGAGCTTCCTAGCCATTTCAGAGGGTCAGGCGTTACTGTTGTCAGACTATCATTAAAAACCCTATTTCCCCATACACTAAGGTCGTTGGTCATCTCTCCCGCCGACCTGTGAACTAACTACCAGTTTTATCACCCTTACCCAGACAGAGCACATTAGACCAAAACCGGACGAGGCGCCGAAGGCGGCAATGACGGCAGATGAGCCTTGCAGACGCAAGAGAGCGGCTAGTTATGTCTTCCGAAAGAAGGACTCAAGCCGAGTTAGCCAATAGTCATACTATGGAACAGATGGCTGATTGTCTAAGGGAATTAGTTTCGATACTAAGAAACGTACAAGCTGGGTATGTGTTTTTTACTATAAAGGGTGGCCCAGCTAAGGGCGTCCAAACGAAAATTTTAGACTCCTCTCTTCTTGGGCTATCCAAACCACCCCCAAGTATGTTCTACGATTTTTTGCGGCTTAGGAGCTAGACAACATTTTAATATTTTTTGGGATATTATTCTTTACATCAGACTTTGTAGATTTTTTGTTTTTGTGTCGCATTTGTTGGAAATATTTTTATTGATAATTAATCCTGAAAGTATGGTCTTCGATCGATAAAAACAACTGTCAGTCTTATTGTCACCCGAAATTACAAAAACTTGTTCAAAAGCAAAAATTTTGTTATGTAAATTTTCTTGCAGATTTTCGGCTCTTCAAGAAAAATCACAATAAGGGCTCAAATTACCTCAAAGTTATTTCAAAAACTTCCACGGACCCTCAGCTCTATAAAACAGTACAAATAACAAGTATTTTACAGGTAATTATTCGGAGCAATTAAAGCTCTAACATGGTAAGGCGAAAAAAGCAATAATTTCATTTTCAAATGAAAGCCGATAATAAGGGTAGGTTCAGATGACAAGCGCTCAGCGCACGTTGAACGCGCGTTGAATTTTTGTATAGTGTTCACATGGTGCGCGCTTGTCAGGCGTTAAACGCGCGTTGTTGCGGCCAGTTTGAGTTCTACATTTGTCGAAGATGGACGTAGAAACAGTTTTATTGGTGATTTTATACAGACGGCAGAAACGACACAACAGAAGACGGAGATATTGGGTTCACCCAATTTTGTCAACCAGGCTGACTGAAAGTCAATACATTATTTTATATCCTAAGTTAAGGCAATTTGAGCCCAAATTCTTTAACTACTTCAGAATGTCCATCAAGTCATTTGATGACTTACTGACGAACCCTAAAATACGTCTATCCGCGTCGAAAGCGCGCGCTCAACTGAACGGAAACATAGAAAACCAATGATCTCAAAGCGGCGTTGACGCGCGCTGACAACAGTCGAGCGCTAGCGCAGCGTTGAACGCGCGCGTTACTAAAACGCGCGTTAGCATGTGTACGGCCTGAATAAAATGTATGTAGTTGTAAACGCGCGTTATCTAAACGCGCGTTGAGCGCTTGTCATCTGAACCTACCCTTATGAATTTCAACTAATTTTTATTATTTCTTTTTTCTTTCTTTTCTTTGAACTAAGTTTTTGTAATTTCGGGTGACAATAAGACTGACAGTTGTTTGATCGATAGAAGAGCACACTTTCAGGATTAATTATCAATAAAAATATTTCCAAAAAATGTGACAAAAAGAAAAAATCCACAAAATCTGATAAAAAAAAATCTGTAAATAAAAATATCAAAAAAAAAATTAAAATGTCGTCTAGCTCCTAAACCGCAAAAAATCGTAGAACATATATGGGGGTGGTTTGGATAGCCCAAGAAGAGAGGAGTCTAAAATTTTCGTTTGGACGCCCTTAGCTGGGCCACACTGTATGAGTTCAGTAAAAGGTAGCATGTCCAATGACTAATAATGTGTATGTTAAAATTAAGTAAGTCATGATAAGTAATAAATTCAGGGGTAAAGTAATTACAGTATCTACTTTTTAAATAATTTATTTATTTAATACATTTCTGACATTATGTAACAATTTAAAATCATATAAAACACATGTACATTAAAATAATCAAGAACAAATAAATTACACATACACAATAGCAGAATAGGTAGAACTAATGACTAATCTGGAAAAAAATACAAATAAAAAAAAAAAAACCAAGTGGTACCAAAGATCTGATTCATTTAATAAGATTTGTTGTTTTTTGTGACCTTTTTCTACATTCTTGTACACCACGACCACAAATTAATGAATTCTGTCGGTTTTTTTATTGGTAATGTAATTTACGTTAGCTAAGCTGATAGATAAGTAATCAAAAATAGGACTGCTATTACACGGTTTTGAAAAAAAACAACTTAAACTATGTTCTTTTGAAAAAAATCATGAACAATTTTCTTTTTGTAGCAAGTTAAAACGTCCGTAGTTTAAAAAAAAATTATCGAAAAACAAGTGGCCAATAATTTTAAAAAATTATGTGTTTATAGCCGATTTCAAAACGGTATGATTCAGTTTTGTACAAAAGGAGCGAAATTTGGGTAAACAACGGGTCCCGGGCCTGTGGAAGTACGAGAGGCTGTAGCCAACTCACAGAGGCCAATTAGGTAACATTAAATGACATAAGATTATAACTAACGACTATCCCTGTATGCGCTATGCAAGTCCACCCAAGGACAACCCCCCAGTTGGTGTAGCAGTATTACAACACAAATAAAAATACTGGACTATGGGTATGGGTTGCTAAAGCGAGTATTCAGGTAATCCTATGAAATGACTGCTCCTGCCTGACCAATTTTTGTATACACGGATAAAATGGCAGGAGGTGACTCGCACACTCAAAAATAAGGCCCGTTTTCTAAGAATTCATTTTTTATAAGTTTAGCGAGCGTTCGAGTGCAATGTTGCAGGGGACGCACCGTCAAAAATCCAGTACACGACAGTGAGTGTATCGGCGGCGGTGGAGCATTCGGGCGAGATTTAGGCGTGTTCCCGGATAGTACAGTCCGACTGGACTGCGTGTAGCGCCGCGCGCTCGACGACCCTGAGTGGAGCTGGACGCAGGCTGTGGGCCAGCACAGCTCTGGTTGGTAACATTTGATTCTATCCTATACACACATCTCACTATTTTCAAAAAGCCAAGTTACACTCAAATTTCACCAGACATGTTATAAAAGAATGTTAAAGGGGCGAACTTATTATTATTATCAGGGTACAAATACAGAATATAATGCTTCTGGATGATTACTAATAGAAACCCAAAAGAAATTTGCTTGTCCTGGGAGCCCAAAGCGAGCGTGCTGGCTACCACTAAACCAAGAGTTCAATTCTAAATATACTCAATTATTTGGTAACATTTGGTAACACTGAAGAAAAAAGAATTATCCGTTTTTCAATGGTTTTGGCTATGCGTTAATAAACAGATATGCAAGTGACAGACAGACTGCCTTGTGCAAAATATGTCATGCGTGGAATCTAAAGAACTAGGGTTAAGGTGATCAAGCGAGCTAGGCGCTACTGGTAACTTACTTATGTACTATAAACGATTCTTTAACCTGATATGGGAAGCTTACCGATGTATGATGTATGTTGGGTATGGCAAACGAGGCGTAATAGAAAGTACATATGAATTGAAAAAGTCACATTGATACTTGCTTGGATTCGAACCCACACCCTCATGCATGAGAGGCGGGGCCTTATCCACTAGGCCATCACGACATTCCCCATTCATTTTTTTAGGCCCTTATGTGTGGCTGCTAAGTGTATTTGTGGGAGCGCCGGCGCCGGCGCGTTGTGCCTTATCGCACAACGTCGCCTGTTTCACGGCTCTCCGGCGGTCCGCCTCCGCCGGATGAGACCCCCAGTTACCTGGGGGAGGTCCAGCAGAAGGCGACCAGCGGCAGGAGAGTCGGCTTTAGTGGCGCGCCCACAGATGGCATAGAGAGGTCCCCTGGTGGATGGAGTCTTTTGAAGAGGAGGGCCCGGCAGTGGGCGAGGGCGCGCCGCGGGCCGCCTCGGCAAATGAAGGCGTGGCAGCAGCACCCCGGTCGTGGGATGCGCGCTCGCGCTGAGGCCGAGGCGAGTCCAACTAGTACCGCTTGGGCCCTTCCTCGGCGTCGTCCGGGCTGCGGGGTCTCTTCTGGGGTCTGGGCGGTTCGAGGTCGAACTCAAACCCCAGGGAAGTTGTGGGGGACGTGGGTGCCGTCCTGGACGCCCCCCGCGGTTCCGATCTACGGGGGCCGGATCGTGCGGTCGTATCTGCTGATACGTCCGCCCGACCGTACCCGGTTGAACCCACCGACGCGAGCGACATGCTCGAGCTCGCGCGTCAGGCAGTCGGTGCGTGGGCGCGCGTGACTGGCGCTTGGGCGCGGTGGACCGCATGGCGGGGGCGGGGGCGAGCGCCCGGACGGCGCGGGTACCCGCACCGAGGGCGCGGGGGCGCGGCCGATCGGGCGCACGGGGGATGTCAAAATCAAATCATTTATTTGAATTAGGCCACTATAAAAAAAAAATAGATTTGAATCAAGTTGCCCCTTCCACAAGGTAGTTTTGTATGGAGAAGAATGGGGGTCCGGGGCACGCTTGGGGCCCTGAGGGCCTGGAGGCCTTGTCGCGCGCTTCCGGCGCTTGAGCCGGCGGCCGGGGGGCGGCGGCCGCGGTTCCGGTCCCCCCTCCTCTCACCTCATGTTCTTCTCCTCCGGCCGGGGGCGCACCGGTCGTCGCGGCGCGGATGTTTGGCATCGACGTCGCCCGGTCCAACCCCGTCCGTAGGTTGCCTGGAGAGCCGGCGTCTCCGCGGCCCAGGGAGCCGCGGGCGCCTGGCTTAGGCATGGTAAAAACTTGGGTGGTTCACACCTGGGTGTGAACCCCCGTTGCCGCAAGGGCGGTTAAAAAACAACAAACACCCGGAGACACTATTGGCGGCACGAACGGAAAAATTCCGCCACCGAACGGCGTAAACAAGTTACGTGACGAGTGACGCTGCACTGCACTCAAACTGACAATCGCGACGACAGCTGCTCGCTCGATGACGGCTGGTTCACAGGCACTCCACTGACTAGCTAACCGAGAGCACGCTCTTTTATAGGACGATGCCCCACTTTGCAATCCCTCCACGACAACTCTGTCCGTTGGCGCGCGGAAGTACGTCACGCGTTTACTTGATACAAAATGTGCTAAATCTAATAAGATTTACAGAAAGTAATCGAATAATTGACAAGAATAATTGTCGTTAACAAACAATAACGAATTCTCAAAGTAAATCATTTTAAAATTAAAGTAACATGTCATCAATTGTTGTGAACAAAACTAACGGTCACACATAATATCGAAATTAGTTGCCAAAAATCAACAAGTAGTACTTAATAAATTAAGTTTCGATTTATTAGACAATAATAATAGTAAAAATCACTAAAATTAATTAAAAGAAAATCATCTTACAGCAAAATCTGTTGATTACCCACTATTTGTGATTGACAACCAACTCCGACATATAAGTAATATCGGGTTTCCGGTAAAGAATGGATTATCTTGAAATGGGTGATAGTACTTAGAACTAATGGCGATTCAGAAAAAAAATACATTAAAAAATAAAAACAAGTAGTACCAAAGATATGATTAATTTAATAATATTCATTGTTTTTTGTTACCTTATTTTACATTCTTGTACACCACGACCACGAACTAATGAATTCCGTCGGTTTTTTATTGTTAACGTAATATACGTTAACTAAGCTAATAGATTAGTAATCAAAAGTAGGACTGCTATTACACGGTTTTGAAAAAAAAAACAACTTAAACTATGTTCTTTTGAAAAAAAAATGAGAAAAAAAATCTTATTGAAAAAGTTTAAGCGTCGGTAGTTTAAAAAAAAAAGTATCGAAACACAAGTGGCCAATAATTTTAAAAAATTATGTGTTTATAGCCGATTTCAAAATGGTATGATTCAGTTTTGTACCTAATGTAAATAGTGAATTATTGCTTTTCGTTTTCAAAAGGTGCGGAATTTGGTTAAACAACAAAGTTTGCAATATTGTAACAAATTTAAACATTAAATGAACCTGACCATCTGGGTTTAAATAAAAAGATTTGTAGACGTTAGTAATTAATAGGAAAGCTTGGTTAACCTGTAATGCGACTTGTGGGATGTGATATGATGAAAATGTGGTGTGACCTGCCTCGTTGGTCTAGTGGTCGCAAGCGCGACTGCTGTGCATGAGGTCTTGGGTTCGATTTCCAGGTCGGGCAAAGTGCTATTGGGCTTTTCCATCAGGAATTTCTCATTAGCAGCCTCGGAGTCTCCTCTTAGTCTGGATTTGTGCCCGGTTGATGGCAATAGGCTGGCCCCCATGGGACTAAAAAACATAACTGGCGAAATGTGGGTGTACTAATAGGTACACCTCTGCCTAACCCTTCGGGGATTACAGGCGTGATGTTTATGTTATGTTGTGTGACCGTATTTTTTTTTATTTGGGCTGTCCTAAGGAAAATTATTACGCGAAGTCGATCCTTGAAAGACTTAGGTAGCCGTGTCCGGTCAACCACATCATAAATAAGCGATCGACGTGATATACGACTACTTAGGAGAGCATTTATTCTAAAATGTAGGGTCTGAATCAGAGTGGGTGGCAGACAATTTACAACGAATACAGTCTTAACATCACGCCTGTAATCCCCGAAGGGCAGAGGTGTAGCCACATTTCACCAGTTATAACACTTTACCCAATAACACTGCTTGACCTGGCAATCGAACCCAAAACCTCATGCTTAGCAGTCAAAAACAGTGTCATTAATATCAAATGCTGTTTATTATTAAACCCCAATGACCAGATACATTTAATGTAAATAAATATTCTAATATCTCAAACATTGTTGTTTACTCAAATTTCGCCCTTTCTGAAAACGAATAGCAATAATTCACTATTTATATTAGGTAGAAAACTGAATCATACCATTTTGAAATCGGCTATAAACACATAATCTTATAAAATTATTGGCCACTTGTGTGTTCGATACATCTTTTTTAAGCTACGGACGTTTAAACTTGCTCAAAAAGAAAATTGTTCACGACTTTTTTCAAAAGCTCATAGTTGTTTTTTTTTTCAAAACTGTTCGTTAGCAGTCCTATTTTTGATTACTTATCTATCAGCTTAGTTAACGTAAATTACGTTAACAATAAAAAACCGACACAATTCATTAATTCGTGGTCGCGGTGTACAAGAAGGTAAAAAAAGGTCACAAAAAACAACGAATCTTATGAAATGAATCATATCTTTGGTACTACTTGGTTTTTTTTTATTTGTATTTTTTTCCAGATTAGTCATTAGTTTTACCATGACCCATTTCAAGATAATCCATTGAAAACCGGACACCCTGTATATACATTATATAGCTTTTACTAGCTACTTTGCCTGTTTTAACAGTGTCTAAATAGGTTTCAAATGAAAAATGAAAAGGCTTAATGAGTACATTTGAAATTCACTCGCTACTTTGTTTTTATTATTATATCAAATAATTAAATAGAGTAGTACTTAGTAGTATTTCTGTCAAATGAATATTGTTCTTGTTTTATGCTTTTCATTGCGCGATTTTTACGTAGTCGGGTTTGAGTTATTATTAACTTATTTTTTTACTGACTAACTAAAACCCATCCGTATTCCTTCTAGTGCTCTTTGCGTTCCAGGGCTGACGACTATCGACGATGATCTATCTCTTTTGTTGACTGAACATTAGCTGGAGCGAGGATAACATTTTTTAAATATCAGTTAAAATTTGATACAGGATGTGTTAATGTTGTGGCTGGCTTGCTTATCATAAACACAAGTTATAAATCAAACAGAATCATTGATATCTTCATCTACTTCCTGAGTTGCTGTGGTTGTGGCTAAATTGAAAACTATGTGGGCTTGCAACCTGCAGCTGTGTAACGCGATATTTTTACATTCAAAATAATTGCAATTTAATTTCAATGCTCTGTATTATACATACATTTACCTTTTTCCCTTGGGGGTAGGCAGAAACTACAGAACGCCACCTGCTACGATCCTTACATACTCCTTTCGCCTCATCTACATTCATACATCTCGTCATAAAAGCACGCCGGTTACGAGTACTTCGCACCTAACCTTTCTGAAGGACCTCACTAATAAGGTCAGTGTAGGTCTTCCTAGGGCGACCCCTCCCGGCGTTGCCACTCACCTCTGCCATATAAATACCTTTTATCAATCGTCTTTCACTCATCCTCTCAACATGACCGAACCATCTAAGCATACACTTTTCTATCTTTGTCACTACATTTTCATTCCTCACTCTATCGTTCAAAGTTACACCACACATACTCCGCAAGGATCGCATTTCCACAGCATTAATCCTACTCTCATGCCTCGTTTGCCATACCCAACATTCACTTCCATACATAAGCGTAGGCACCAGCACGCCGTTGTGAACAGCCAGTCGAGCCTTTTTTGACATGGACATCTCTAGTAAACATACTGCCCAAGAAGTATACAAACTCATTCATTTGCTCCACACTCTATCATTTATTTTGTCACATCACACGCCGAGACATCCTCTTCTCTTTCAAAAACCATCACTTTCGTCTTGTTCACATTTATATTCATTCCTTTCCTCTTAAACGCGTCATTCATTACCGTTACCATGTCTTAATTGCAACTGATCTGCCGACGATGCAAGAAGAACTTGATCATCTGCGTATAACAGGCAATAGACAGGTAACTCATCCATCCTTAATGCACACTCACTCTCTCTCAAATCCGCCAAACAACTATCCATGTATAGGTTGAACAGCCAAGGAGACGCTTCACAGCACTGTCTTACACCTCTTGAGATGCAAAACCAGTCAGTGTATGCCCCATTTATCCTAACACAAGCACTGGAATCCTTATATAAAGATTTCAGTGCTCAAGTATCAAGCGTATCAAGCGTCCGTCCACACCATACATGGATAGAGTCGACCATAATTCTTCCCTCCACACACTGTCATAGGCCTTCTTAGGCTCTGTATTATAATTGACCTTATTATGTAGTAAATGAGTTGCCTTATTCCTTGAGATGTTTAATAAAGGAAGTTCTGCCCAAGGAAATCTATCTTGTATTGAATACCTTTGAAAGCAATTAAACATAACATCACGCCTGTAATCCCCGAAGGGTTAGGCAGAGGTGTACCCATTAGTACACCCATATTTCGCCAGTTTTGTTTAAGTCTCATGTAATAGGTGGCGAGCCTATTGCCATCAACCGGGCACAAATCCAGACTCCGAGACTACTACTGAGAAATTCCTGATGAAAAAACCCAATAACACTACCCGACCTAGGAATCGAACCCAAGACCTCATGCTCAGTAGTCCCGCTTTGCGCCACTAGACCAACGAGACAGTCAAATTAATTGACCCCAGCGAAGCGCTGCATTGCTCGCATTGTGTCTCCTGACTCCGTACAGCTTGCGTATCTCACGGCTCAGTTTGTCTTATTGTTATTTATCTATAGATAAAGGTTCTCAGCACTTAAATAAAACTCCTTTGTATTATCACCCTTTTGAGGCATGGAACCTCTTGCAGCCAACCCGTTATTCAACTTCTTAAGTGGGCCAATCTCACCACAAGAGATGCGTGTAGTAATACATTGAGAGCTTTGTGCAAAACATCAAAGTAGATTCTCATCTACCTATGTCCCTCTATAAAAAAAAATGCTCATAGCCAAATGTTTTTGTACCATATCAGATTTTTTTCTAGATTTTCACAATTTGACCCTTTAATCGGTAAAAACAATAATTGTTTGCGCTTTTTAATTATAACATAGTAGGATTAAGTTTTTAATTTCCTAGTTTGTTGTGTAGACTCATTTTATTCACATCTATGCTTCTATGCTGTGCTATGCTAAAGCTAAAGAGTCTGCTTGTCTTTTATTGTTTGAACACGTTAATCTTTGCAACTCTTAGTCCGATTCTAAAAATTGTTTCGGTAATTGAAAGCTACGTTATGCCTGAGGCTATATTTTATCTTTGTATATAAAATGAATGGCTATATGTGTTGCTAAGCGCTAAACTCGAGAACGGCTGGACCGATTTGGTTAATTTTCATTTGAAATTTTCCAAACTAGACTTTTTTGTAATTTTCAAAGTCTACCAGAAAAGTCGGAAATTTGCAACCGCGCGAAGCCGGAGTGGTTCGCTAGCACTTAAATAAAATAGAGGTCACGCGGGCTTCAGCTAGTTTATAATATATTAGTAAGATTACATAGCAGGCCTTTTCCCTGTAGTGGGACAATAGTAGGCTGGTGTATAACTATTTTTATAATATATTCTTATGACAATGAAATGACGTTGTTTTTTCCAGCATGCTCGACTGAAGAGGGCGAGAAGGAGTCTCACTACCGCCTGACGCTGAGCAAGATGTCTGTCCGTCACAGCGACCAGTACACTTGTACCTCGCCCGGTGGACACACCAACACAGTCCTCATTAAAGTTGTTAGTAAGCAATTTTCTTAACGCTTAAACAACTGAAAAAGACCGATAAAGGAATAGAGAGGAGAGATCACCTGATTGGTAGGCAGTCTCACTCTCAGTAATTTTTAGACTAGAAATAAAAATAATTTATAAAATAATCCACGTTTGAAACAATTGTTTGCACGTTTTACACATTAGTGAATTAAAACAAACATTGATAAATTATATACTTATACTGTTTAGTTCTACTTTTAATAAGAGAATAGGAACTGATTGCCATTACCGGAAAAAGATATTCCTCTCAAAATCTTGGTATTGCAGTGGTTAGTTTCGCTTTGATTTTAAGGAGCACGGCAGCATTTTGACATGTTCAAGTTCCTACAAATATTTGTACTCTTACGGGCTGTTTTTGTAGCGCGTATTAGTAAGTACAATGCTGATTCAAGAACGTTTATGTCCAGTGGGCTGCAACGGTCAGAGTTGATTGAAACTGGCGTACCCTCTTACCTAGCCCTCCATTAGTTTCATTGAACAAGTGGGAAGCCTCGTATTAAATGCAATTGATGTCATTCAGCGCCAGCGTAAACTTGACGGAGTATCCTGCTGCAGCGTCCGTTTAAAAAATACCTACTTATAAATAACTACAATAGCAATCATCTTGACGCGGCGTACAGATGTGGCTTTAACGTTTATATAAGACTGATAACATAACATCACGCCTGTAATCCCCGTAGGGTTAGGCAGAGGTGTGTGTTGATGGCAATTGGCTCGCTCCCTATTACATGGGACTTTAACATAATCGGTGAAATGTGGGTGTACCTTCTTAATGATCTAATAATAATATAATATTTGCCTTGGCAATCCACAGACATAATGTACCCGCCGGTGGAGGTTCCACAAAGTTGGGTAACTCTGCACACTTCAGCTGCCAGCCTGGGTTTCATCTCAACGGGTCGGCTATACTCACCTGCAGGGGCAAAGGTAAGCATCAAGACGTCTCATCGTCATCAAAACCTTTTTGTTTTTTACACTAGAAAATTTCTAGAGGACTTAAGTAAAGCAAATCGATTCTTTTTACCAAATATAGCAGTACATTCGGACAATAGAAATTAGGTAAAATATCACTGCATGCACTCGGAAGTTTTCAACATGTGTTCACATTTAGCATGGCGATGGGACACACTTGTGTTCTCGAGGACTATAGGCCTTTAGCCCTAAGTTTAAGCCAATCGGTCCTTTTCTAGAGCTATGCTATTAAAGAGGGCTTTAAAAGACTCGTTATTTCAAAAAGCCCGTGGGCCTTTAAAAAGCGTTGAGGCTTTTTTTGCAACTTGAGTCTTTTTTCAAGTAACAGGCTTATGTTAAGGCAGTCATCAAATTTGCTACTAAAAATAAAAATATGAAAAAACCTATACGATCTTTTTTTTTTAAAGCCTAAAGTTGGCACATTTCTGAATAACATGGGATAGCTTAGGTTGGTGGCATTCTTCGTTTCAACTTTTTAACAGTTTAGAGATTTTGGTCTATGATTTTTCTTTTCTTTTTTCCCATCGGTAATAAAGAGCTTCCTAGCCATTTCAGAGGGTCAGGCGTTACTGTTGTCAGACTATCATTAAAAACCCTATTTCCCCATACACTAAGGACGTTGGTCATCTCTCCCGCCGACCTGTGAACTAACTACCAGTTAAAGCATAGTTATCACCCTTACCCAGACAGAGCACATTAGACCAAAACCGGACGAGGCGCCGAAAGCGGCAAGGACGGCAGATGAGCCTTGCAGACGCAAGAGAGCGGCTAGTTATGTCGTCCGAAAGAAGGACTCAAGCCGAGTTAGCCAATAGTCATACTATCGAACAGATGGCTGATTGTCTAAGGGAATTAGTTTCGATACTAAGAAACGTACAAGCTGGGTATGTGTTTTTTACTATAAAGGGTGGCCCAGCTAAGGGCGTCCAAACGAAAATTTTAGACTCCTCTCTTCTTGGGCTATCCAAACCACCCCAAGTATGTTCTACGATTTTTTGCGGTTTAGGAGCTAGACAACATTTTAATATTTTTTGGGATATTCTTCTTTACATCAGATTTTGTAGATTTTTTGTTTTTGTGTCGCATTTGTTGGAAATATTTTTATTGATAATTAATCCTGAAAGTATGGTCTTCGATCGATAAAAACAACTGTCGGTCTTATTGTCACCCGAAATTACAAAAACTTAGATCAAAAGCAAAACTTTTGTTATGTAAATTTTCTTGCAGATTTTCGGCTCTTCAAGAAAAATCACAATAAGGGCTCAAATTACCTCAAAGTTATTTCAAAAACTTCCACGGACCCTCAGCTCTTTAAAACAGTACAAATAACAAGTATTTTACAGCTCATTATTCGGAGCAATTAAAGCTCAAACATGGTAAGGCAAAAAAAGTAATAATTTCATTTTCAAATGAAAGCCGATAATAATGAATTTAAACTAACTTTTATTATTTCTTTTTTCTTTCTTTTCTTTGAACTAAGTTTTTGTAATTTCGGGTGACAATAAGACTGACAGTTGTTTGATCGATAGAAGAGCACACTTTCAGGATTAATTATCAATAAAAATATTTCCAAAAAATGTGACAAAAAGAAAAAATCCACAAAATCTGATGTAAAGAAAAATATCAAAAAAAAAATGTTAAAATGTCGTCTAGCTCCTAAACCGCAAAAAATCGTAGAACATACATGGGGGTGGTTTGGATAGCCCAAGAAGAGAGGAGTCTAAAATTTTCGTTTGGACGCCCTTAGCTGGGCCACACTGTATGAGTTCAGTAAAAGGTAGCATGTCCAATGACTAATAATGTGTATGTTAAAATTAAGTAAGTCATGATAAGTAATAAATTCAGGGGTAAAGTAATTACAGTATCTACTTTTTAAATAATTTATTTATTTAAGACATTTCTGACATTATGTAACAATTTAAAATCATATAAAACACATGTAAATTAAAATAATCAAGAACAAATGAATTACACACACACAATAGCAAGCAATACAATTAAATTCAATTCTAAATTCAACAAACAAATCCCTTCCCCAACTATGATAATATATTTGGTGATGAAAACGATGATGATGAAATAAAAAAGAAACTGGTGTCTGTTAGGTACCACTAAGCCACCACAGCTTGTGGCCCCAGGGTCCCGGGCCTGTGGAAATACGAGAGGCTGTAGCCAACTCACGAGGCCAATTAGGTAACATTAAATGAAATAAGATTATAACTAACGACTATCCCTGTATGCGCTATGCAAGTCCACCCAAGGACAACCAGTTGGTGTAGCAGTATTGCAACACAAATAAAAATACTGGACTATGGGTATGGGTTGCTAAAGCGAGTATTCAGGTAATCCAATGAAATAACTGCTCCTGCCTGACCAATTTTTGTATACACGGATAAAATGGCAGGAGGTGACTCGCACACTCAAAAATAAGGCACGTTTTCCAAGAATTCATTTTTTATAAGTTTAGCGAGCGTTCGAGTGCAATGTTGCAGGGGACGCACCGTCGTAAATCCTGTACACGACAGTGAGTGTATCGGCGGCGGTGGAGCATTCGGGCGAGATGTAGCAGGCGTGTTCCCGGATAGTACAGTCCGACTGGACTGCGTGTCGCGCCGCGCGCTCGACGACCCTGAGTGGAGCTGGACGCAGGCTGTGGGCCAGCACAGCTCTGGTTGGTAACATTTGATTCTATTCTATACACACATCTCACTATTTTCAAAAACCCAAATTACACCCAAATTTCACCAGATATGTTATAAAAGAATGTAAAAGGGGCGAACTTATTGTTATTATCAGGGTACAAATACAGAATATAATGCTTCTGGATGATTACTAATAGAAACCCAAAAGAAATTTGCTTGACCTGGGAGCCCAAAGCGAGCGTGCTGGCTACCACTAAACCAAGATTTCAGTTCTAAATATACTCAATTATTTGGTAACATTTGGTAACACTGAAGAAAAAATCTTCAGAGTTATCCGTTTTTCAATGGTTTTGGCTATGCGTTAATAAACAGATATGCAAGTGACACACAGACTGCCTTGTGCAAAATATGTCATGCATGGAATCTAAAGCAGGTGATCAAGCGAGCTAGGCGCTACTGGTAACTTACTTATATACTATAAACTACAATAAATTTTGTCATGATGATATTTGATACCTTCGTGAGTGTTTACTTTTGTATAATTCCATAGTTTTAGGTATAAATTTTCGTAAGCTTATTCTACTATACTTTTAATTTAAATCTTACTGTCCCAATGTAATTGGATTGATTTGTGATGGCCTGAAACACAGGTTTAAATTAACCTAGATCGGGCGGGTCGCTACCTAACATTGCAATTCCGAACTATCGATACCTTCTCCTTTAATTATTTAGTTTTAGTTAATTTTTAGGCACTGTAATTTTATGGAAAATCTTTTTATCTGTTTGGTTTTATGCACACTTTTTGTAAACATTTTATGTGAATAAATTATTATTATTATTATTATAAACGATTCTTTAACCTGATATGGGAAGCTTACCGATGCATTGTATGATGTATGTTGGGTATGGCAAACGAGGCGTGAGAGTAGGATTAATGCTGTGAAAATGCGTTCTTTGCGGAGTATGTGTGGTGTAACTTTGAACGATAGACTGAGGAATGAGGTTATACGGGACCGTTGCGGATTAAAAGAGGGCACGCCGCTATAGCGGCGGTAAGTCCCGTGTTGAAGGAATGGCTGGAGAGGCGTCATGGTGCCCTCACCTTCCGGATGACGCAGGTGCTTTCTGGACACGGATGCTTCGGGAAGTACCTGTGTCGCATAGGCCGGGAGACGGTGCCTAGGTGCCATCACTGTCAGAGCTGCCCCGAGGACACGGCGCAGCATACGCTGGAGGAGTGCCCAGCTTGGGCAACGCAGCGCCGTGATCTCGTTGCAGCGACAACTGCGGGTAGCCTCTCGCTCCCGGAGGTGGTTCCGTCCATTGTCGGAAGCGAGAGTGCTTGGGACGCCGTCGCCTCCTTCTGCGAGGAGGTGATGACCGCAAAAGAGGCGGCGGAACGGGAGAGGGAGGCTTCCTCCTCCCATCCCACCCGCATTAGACGCACCAGGCGCCGGAGGGCGCAGAACGATCTCCGGCCACCATGACATGGGGCCTGCGGGCAGCGGACTTGGGGGCAGTCCGTGGCCCGAACAGAAACAGGCCCGAGAGTAAGGCGCGCGTGGTGTTCCCCGCGCGCTGTGCTGGAGTCAGTGCGGCCGGTGAGTGACGGCCGCACGGGGTGACGGGTCCCGTCTTGTGGCGGTGGCGGGTCGATGCCTGCCGGGGTGCGGAAGAATGCTCTGAGCGCCCCCGTGCCCCGGCAAAAGGTAATTGGAGGAACACCGTGGGGTTTTAGTCGGTAAGAGTCCGACACACCCCTCCGCCTTCCCCGAGGTGGAGGCAGTCCATGAGGATTTCCCCACGAAAAAAAAAAAAAAAAAAAAAAAAAAAAAAGGATGTAGTGACAAAGATAGAAAAGGGTATGCTTAGATGGTTCGGTCATGTTGAGAGGATGAGTGAAAGACGATTAACAAAAGGTAGATGATATGGCAGAGGTGATTGGCAACGCAGGGAGAGGAGAACCTACACCGACCTTATTGATGAGGTTCTCCAGAAAGGTCAGGTGCGGAGTACTTGTCACCGACGTGCTTGTATGACGAGATGTATGGACGTAGATGAGGCGAAAGGAGTATGTAGGGATCGTAGCAGGTGGCGTTCTGTAGTTTCTGCCTACCCCCATGGGAAATATGAAGCTGTAGATAAATTGAATTCGATTTGGCAGGTAGTTAAAGTTTTACTAAGTCGCTGAATGATTTTGACCGGTATGTATGTATGTTTGTTTGTTCCTCGTAACTTCTAAACTACTTATCATTACATAACAAATGAGGTGTCGTTATAAGCTTCTCAGTTGTCCGCTGGTTAAAGGGTAGGTGACGTGTCACCAAATCAAACATGGCGCCCTCTAGGGGATGTGAAGTAGATAACGAAAAAAAAATTTTTCGCACATACCGACATGGGTATCAAATTAAAGGGCTTGATGAGCACATTTGAAATATATGTAGGATCAGGAGTGCCGAGAGGTATATCGTCAGGGTTTGGAGTTCCCATTTTTGTTGGGAAAAACAAGACGGTATTAACAATTACAGAGTTTTATTACTCGTTAAACACAATAACACAATACACAATCAAAATGGTACGCAATACAAAAGCCAATTAAAAAAAGATATAGCAGGTAAAAGATATAATCGGTAACGACTGTCAAAGATCCACGAATGACCGCCGGGACTAACAGCTTAACGTGCCTTCCGAGGCACGGAATGTCATAGAAAGTACATATGAATTGAAAAAGTCACATTGGTACTTGCCTGGATTCGAGCCCACACCCTCATGCATGAGAGGCGGGGGCCTTAACCACTAGGCCATCACGACATTCCCTATTCATTTTTTTAGGCCCTTATGTGTGGCTGCTACGTGTATTTGTGGGAGCGCCGGCGCCGGCGCGTTGTGCCTTATCGCACAACGCCGCCTGTTTCACGGCTCTCCGGCGGTCCGCCTCCGCCGGATGAGACCCCCAGTTACCTGGGGGAGGTCCAGCAGAAGGCGACCAGCAGCAGGAGAGTCGGCTTTAGTGGCGCGCCCACAGATGGCATTGAGAGGTCCCCTGGTGGATGGAGTCTTTTGAAGAGGAGGGCCCGGCAGTGGGCGAGGGCGCGCCGCGGGCCGCCTCGGCAAATGAAGGCGTGGCAGCAGCACCCCGGTCGTGGGATGCGCGCTCGCGCTGTGGCCGAAGCGGGTCCACCTAGTACCGCTTGGGCCCATCCTCGGCGTCGTCCGGGCTGCGGGGTCTCTTCTGGGGTCTGGGCGGTTCGAGGTCGAACTCAAACCCCAGGGAAGTTGTGGGGGACGTGGGTGCCGTCCTGGACGCCCCCCGCGGTTCCGATCTACGGGGGCCGGATCGTGCGGTCGTATCTGCTGACACGTCCGCCCGACCGTACCCGGTTGAACCCACCGACGTGAGCGACATGCTCGAGCTCGCGCGTCAGGCAGTCGGTGCGTGGGCGCGCGTGACCGGCGCTTGGGCGCGCGTCGTGTGCGGGGGGGCGCGGGCAGGTAGCACGGGGAGGCGCGCAGTCGGCGCGGTGGACCGCATGGCGGGGGCGGGGGCGAGCGCCCGGACGGCGCGGGTACCCGCACCGAGGGCGCGGGGGCGCGGCCGATCGGGCGCACGGGGGATGTCAAAGTCAAATCATTTATTTCAATTAGGCCACTTTAAAAAAAAATAGAATTCTAGTTGCTCCTTTCAAAAGGTAGTTTTGTAAGGAGAAGAATGGGGGTCCGGGGCACGCTTGGGGCCCTGAGGGCCTGGAGGGCCTTGTCGGGGCCGGTGTCCCGGGTGGGGTTGGGGGCCCGCGGTGGTGGATGGAGTCTTTTGAAGCGGAGGGCCCGGCAGTGGGCGAGGGCGCGCCGCGGGCCGCCTCGGCAAATGAAGGCGTGGCAGCAGCACCCCGGTCGTGGGATGCGCGCTCGCGCTGAGGCCGAGGCGGGTCCACGCAGTACCGCTTGGGCCCTTCCTCGGCGTCGTCCGGGCTGCGGGGTCTCTTCTGGGGTCTGGGCGGTTCGAGGTCGAACTCAAACCCCAGGGAAGTTGTGGGGGACGTTAGTCGTTCACACCTGGGTGTGAACCCCCGTTGCCGCAAGGGCGGTTAAAAAACAACAAACACCCGGAGACACTATTGGCGGCACGAACGGAAAAATTCCGCCACCGAACGGCGTAAACAAGTGACGTCACGAGTGACGCTGCACTGTACTCACACACTGACACTCGCGACGACAGCTGCTCGCTCGATGACGGCTGGTTCACTGGCACTCCACTGACTAGCTAACCGAGAGCACGCTCTTTTATAGGACGATGCCCCACTTTGCAATCCCTCCACGACAACTCTGTCCGTTGGCGCGCGGAAGTACGTCACGCGTTTACTTGATACAAAATGTGCTAAATCTAATAAGATTTACAGAAAGTAATCGAATAATTGACAAGAATAATTGTCGTTAATAAACAATAACGAATTCTCAAAGTAAATCATTTTAAAATTAAAGTAACATTTCATCAATTGTTATGAACAAAACTAACGGTCACACATAATATCGAAATTAGTTGCCAAAAATCAACAAGTAGTACTTAATAAATTAAGTTTCGATTTATTAGACAATAATAATAGTAAAAATCACTAAAATTAATTATAAGAAATTCATCTTACAAACAAATCTGTTGATTACCCACTATTTGTGATTGACAACCAAATCCGACTTAATAGGTTGGGGAAAAAGTTTCTTCGCATTTTTTAAGAAAATTCAAAACATTTTTTAATATAGTTTATTTACATTTAACTAAAGTATGTAGGCACCATTTTGCTCGATAACATTTTGCCATCTTGCTATAAAAATTTTGGGACTTATGATCAAAATACCGCGATAAGTGGTTTTGGCAGTCCTCTCGTGATGTTAACCTGACACTGCCTAAAGAATTCTGAAGAGACCGAAACAGGTGGAAATCTGAAGGTGCAAGGTCAGGACTATACGGCGGATGCATTAACACCTCCCAGCCAAACTCTCTTAATTTTTGCTGAGTGGCTAAAGATGTGTGAGGTCTAGCGTTATCATGATGAAAACCCACACCCCTTCTGTTGATTAATTTCGGCCGCTGTCTCAACTTCTTGCTTTAATCTCATCAGTTGTTCGCAGTAGAGTTCAGAAGCGATGGTCCTGCCTGGTTGTAATAGCTCATAATGAATAATGCCCTTCCAATCCCACCACACACACAGCATCACCTTGTTGCGAGTTAACCCGGGTTTCGCCACAGTCTGTGAAGCCTGACCGGCCTTTGACCACGACCTTTTTCGCACGTTCTTGTCGTACGTGATCCACTTTTCATCACTAGTTATCAGCTTCTTCAAAAATGGTTCGGTTTTATAACGTCGTAATAAAGAATCACAAATGAGTACACGGTTCTTTAGGTTTCTTTCAGTGAGCTCGTGAGGTACCCAAATATCGAGCTTTTTTGTGCACCCAGTTTTTTTCAAATGCGCCAAAACTGTTTTGTGATCAATTCCCAGTTCTTCAGCTACGTCGTAACTAAGGACATGCCGATCTTGCTCCACTTTTTCAAAAATGGCATCCATTTTATCCGTAATAGGGCGACCAGAGCGACGTGCATCTTTGACATCAAAATTTCCAGATTGAAAACGCTTAAACCAAATTTGTGCTACTCTCACAGACACTGCACTAGGTCCATAAACACCGCAATTTTTTTTCCCCACTTGTGTTGCATTTTTACCTTTTTTGTAGTAAAATTTTAAAATGTTTCGAATTTCTTCGTTAGATTCAGTCATCTTGACAGAACGAAAAACAAATGAAAATCACACATTTTTCTAATTTGAAAAAAAGTCTTTTGCGAAAAGACTGCGTAAAGACTTTTTCCCCAACCTTAATATATTAGGTTGGGGAATAAGTCTTTTCGCATCATAGTGTGTATGAACTTGTAATAAAATCTCTTTGGTTATACTATTTGTATCTGGCTGGTTTTGGTATCATTGAAAGTTTAAATTATAAAGAACATCATTCTAAATTCAAATTACTTTTTTTCGCTTTTTAATTATAACATACTAGGATTCAGTTTTTAATTTCATAGTTTGTTGTGTAGACTCATTTTTCATTTCATTTATTTATTTATTCATAAACAATGTACATTGTGTTTGAATTTTACATAATATATAATATAGTTACAAAATAATCCATTCATATATAAATTTCATAATCATCATAATAAATCATAAAACAAAAATCATCATAATAAATTTAAAATGTCCTGATAATTGTCAGTAATTATTATTTGTAAGAATAACAGTATTTATAAAACTAAAGATAATAATACTTAATATCATTTGTCTTATAATTCTAATCTTTTTATTTGTAGTAACATTGTTTATCTATAATTCATCCAAAGCATATAAACACTTGTCCAACAAGA
Organism: Hoplodrina ambigua; assembly: GCA_949774945.1. Lineage (NCBI taxonomy): Eukaryota > Metazoa > Arthropoda > Insecta > Lepidoptera > Noctuidae > Hoplodrina > Hoplodrina ambigua. Next base: position 8,399,628 of record OX458963.1, read on the forward strand.
ACTGCTTGAGTTGTTTTGGAAATTCTCGATTATAAACTAAGTTTTTTAATTCAGGTGGCAATTTGTTAAATATTTTAACTGACTTATAATAAAAACCATGCTTATAGATATTAAGATGATGCGCGTGTTTTGTCTGCAAGTCTTTTCTTCTTGTATTTTCCATTTTTCTTCTTTCTCCTTCTGTTTCAAACTCGTGTATATATTTTTGTAAGTGCGTTAGAAGTACCAAAATGTATAAACTTGGGACTGTTAATATTTTCAATTCTTTGAAATGTGATTTGCATGATTCCTCCTGTCGTATCCTGACTATAGTCCTAATCGCTCTTTTCTGTAGAACAAAAGCTTTTTGAATGCTATATGCATAACTACCACCCCAGCATAGTATGCTGTATCTTAACTTTGATTCGACTAGTGCGTTACATAGACCACTTAGAGATGTTTCATGTCGACTTCATTCCTAAGGCTTCTTAAAACATAGCATGCTGAGCTGATTGTCTTCTCTATATGCATAAGTTCTTGTTTCCAGTTAAAGTTGCAGTCTATATATACTCCTAAAAATGTTACCCTTGGGGCCAGGTTTACTACTTCTCCATTCATTACGCAGTTTATTCTATCATTTTTTCTTGTAGTTGAACTGAAAAGTATGACATTCGTTTTACTGGCATTTACTTTAAGATTGTTTACTGTGAACCAGTTGTGAAACGTGCTTACGGTTTGATTCACAATTAAATTTAAATTATTTATATTATCTGCTGATACAACTGCATTTGTATCGTCAGCAAAAACTACTAGCTGGATAGGTCCTGTAACTGTTTCATTCATGTGTTTTATAAGATCGTTAATAAAAATAATGAAAAATATGGGTCCCAATATGGAGCCTTGTGGTACACCAATTTGAACTGGAACCAATTTGGATCTGTAGGTCTCTTCGAATGAACTAGTGTCTCTACTATTGCTACTATTTAATGGATCTATTTTGTTAACCACTACTTTCATTTCCACAAATATCTTTCTGTTCGTCAAATACGATTTTAGGTGTTCTAAAGCTTTACCCCTCACACCATAGTGTTCAAGTTTTTCGATTAATATTTTGTGATCTACTGTGTCAAAAGCTGAGCTTAAATCTATGAAAAGCCCGGCTACTTTTTGTTTGTCGTTTAACCTGCTTATCACATCTTGTATTAAATTTATTATTGCATCTTGTGTCCCTACATTTTTCTGGTATCCATACTGTCTTCTGCTCAGCACTCTATTTAAGTTTAGGTGTCTAATTTTATTCACATCTATGCTTCTATGCTGTGCTATGCTAAAGCTAAAGAGTCTGCTTGTCTTTTATTGTTTGAACGCGTTAATCTTTGCAACTCTTGTTGAATTGTTTCGGTAATAATTGAAAGCTACGTTATACCTGAGGCAATATTTCATCTTTATAAATAAAATGAATGGCTATATATGTGTTGCTAAGCGCTAAACTCGAGAACGGCTGGACCGATTTGGTTAATTTTTATTTGAAAACCGTGCGAAGCCGGAGTGGTTTGCTAGCGCTTAAATAAAATAGAGGTCCGTAAGAAAATTCACGTGACGACACGCGGGCTTCAGCTAGTTTATAATATATTAGTAAGATTACATAAGAGGCCTTTTCCCTGTAGTGGGACAATAGTAGGCTGGTGTACAACTATTTTTATAATATATTCTTATGACAATGAAATGACGTTGTTTTTTCCAGCATGCTCGACTGAAGAGGGCGAGAAGGAGTCTCACTACCGCCTGACGCTGAGCAAGATGTCTGTCCGTCACAGCGACCAGTACACTTGTACCTCGCCCGGTGGACACACCAACACAGTCCTCATTAAAGTTGTTAGTAAGTAATTTTCTTGACGCTTAAACAACTGAAGAAGACCGATAAAGGAAAAGAGAGTAGAGATCACCTGATTGGTAGGCAGTCTTACTCTCAGTAATTTTTAGACTAGAAATAAAAGTTTTTTTCCAGCAATACTTTTTGCTCACTCTGCTCTTTTCTAAAATAGTCAACGTTTGAAAAGATTGTTTGCACGTTTTACAAAACATTAGTGAAATAAAACAAACATTGATAAATCCTTAAAGTAAATGTAAAATATGTACAATTTATAAAAAAAAAAGGGCAGAAAGGAGGAACCTCATAAGGCATCAAAAAATTCGTCCGCGTCGCTGTCAATGGGGCAAGTGCCCAAAAGGCTGGCAGAATTGCCACGTTGTATGGTAATGCTGATTCTTTGACCTAAGAAAAGGCCAGCCCTCTGGTCATGTGAAGAGTCGACCAGTCGCTTAGCGATAGATTAGGCGATTAACACACGGCACCGCACGCCGGTCATGCGGTGATGCGGTTCTCATGATACACTAGCTTCTATGAAATCCGCATGAACCTTGCACGCGATCACCGCTAGACCGTGTGATCGTGCGGTTCTCTCGCCACGTCCGCATCTCCGCGCGGACGGCCGCACGGTCGTGCGGTGCTTTACACAAGGGGCACCGCATTACCGTACGGATCATCGTGCAGGGTTCCCAATTTAGGGATTTTCTCCCCAAATTAAGGGGGTAAATATATGCAATGGCATTTTTTAAGTTGGTATCTAAGCGTGTATTCGCAGTTGCTACGTATTGAGAGAAATGGAACGCACACATAACAGTTTGTTCTCTCTTCCGCCACCTTCCGGGATGTCATTATTTGCACACTGCTTTCAAAAAATTCATTCAAAAACCATTTTTCCCCAAACTTACGCCAAAAAATATTATATTGAGTATTGAGTATTAAAATAATGTGTTCCCCAGAATTTTCCCCGCACTTTTAATTTCACCAAAAGTTCCCAAAAATGTTTCCCCAAATTGGAGAAAAAAAACCCCTACCTGGACACCCTGTAAACAAAACAAAACCGGTAAAAAATAACTGGTTAAAACCAGAACTGGTCAAAATTGATCCGTGCGGTCATGCGATCGAACCGCATCACCGTGCGGAGAACCGCATCGAAATCCGCTTCACCGCCACCGGATCCCGGAGCGGTGTGCGGTGCCGTGTGATAATCGCCTTACCTATATATAATATTTAGTTCTACTTTTAATAAAACCGGAAAAAGATATTCCTCTCAAAATCTTGGTATTGCAGTGGTTACTTTCGCTTTGATTTAGGGAGCACGGCAGCAATTTGACATGTTCATGTTTCTACAAATATTTGTACTCTTACGGGCCGTTTTTGTAGCGCGTATTAGGAAGTACAATGCTGATTCAAGAACGTTTATGTCCAGTGGGCTGCAACGGTCAGAGTTGATTGAAACTGGCGTACCCTCTTACCTAGCCCTCCATTAGTTTCATTGAAAAAGTAGGAAGCCTCGTATTAAATGCAATTGATGTCATTCAGCGCCAGCGTAAACTTGACGAAGTAGCCTGCTGCAGCGTCCGTTTCAAAATTTCCTACCTATAAATAACTACAATAGCAATCATCTTGACGCGGCGTACAGATGTGGTTTTAACGTTTATATAAGACTGATAACCTATCATCACGCATCCCCGTAGGGTTAGGCAGAGGTGAGGGGAGGTGTGGTGTGAGGTGTGTTGATGGCAATTGGCTCGCTTCCTATGTGGGTGTACCTTAATGATCTAATAATAATATAATATTTGCCTTGGCAATCCACAGACATAGTGTGCCCCCCGGTGGTTGTATCATCGCAACGCATTCGTCGGTTCACGCAGGGCACCCAGTTGGGTAACGCTGCACACTTCAGCTACCAGCCCGGATTTCATCTCAACGGGTCGGCTATACTCACCTGCATGGGCAATGGTAAGCATCAAGACGTCTCATTGTCATCAAAACCTTTTTGAAACTATAAATATTCTAAAGCACTTAAGTAAAGTAAGTCGATTTCTTTTTACCAAATATTTATCGGACAAGTTATTATTTCAGCGAGCAGTAATTTGGACAATAGAAATTAGGTAAGATAATCAATAATAATAATTATTGTAATAGTAATTGTATCAGAATGTGTGAGTCCAGCCACAAGGTTTAACTATTTCTATGGAAGTAATAAGTACGGTATTTTTACATTGACATTAATGACAGTACCGCAACGTTCTACCTAACCTATCAAAGTCAGTGTCATGTCTACCTACCACAAACGTTAATGTCAATGTCAATTTATAGTGTTGATTCTGTGAGTAAACCGAACTAACATCACAAATCACAATAATCATTCCGTCTGTACACATCAACAGAATTCTAATAGGCTTTTTCACTCAGTTCCTTTGATTTTCTTTTTGAGAAGTGCACCTGTATACATTAATTTGATTGCATTAAAACTCGCTTGTTGTAAAATGTTTTGTTTATGTTAGCATTGTTGGTGAACTTATAATTGGGCAGTTTGTATTCGTGTTATGGTGAGCATGCCAAAAACGTTGCTCTCAAAATGCCGACAGTTGGAATATCGGTGCTTGTACGAAATAAAGCCCACACTTTGCCTTATTTCTGAACTTGCAGACGTAGCTTAGAATATCCTAAGAAACGATTGTAGTTGTGGTAAGTATTTGTTGTTATAATAAATATTATTCTCTTCATAACCCTGTGCTATAGAGTAAAATATTTTAATCTAATATATAATTAAAATCATGTTCATGTTGAAAGCAATTTACAGATAACTAATGTTACTAATAATTTTGTGTATTAACCAGTGACTTGTTTATCTTTAAGGATTCATAGTGATTTCAATGAAGATAAAAGCATAGAAATAATAGAGAAATAGGCTAAAAAGTATTCATCACAATATAATGGAGTGTATATCACAACAAATAGTTCCAGTGGATGTTTACACCGAGATGAAAAAAGCAGTATACATTGGAGCCTGAACACTTCAAACATATAATTAACTTGAGAGAAGATGCTCTGAAGTTTGCTAGAAAAATGTGGGCAGATTATCTCTTTGTGAGTCTACGTTATTTTGTATTTGAGCTTAGTTTGCCAGGTGCCACTATCAAGGAATTCCCAATGTCCGCAAAATTTGGTTTTTAACTTGCTGTCTTCTAGATCCCAGCATCTCTTTACTGCATTATTTGTGTGAGAGGTTTTGTTATTATTAAACAGAAGTTTAGTATTTGCCTAGCTGCCTTGATGCTGAGTTCGAAAATTATGTAAACAAGACACCCAACATCTAGGCAACAATTATAATAATAGCTATAAATCTCATTGCGGTACAAGTCTTGTATCTTAATCTCTTTAAATGTATAAAAGAAAGAAATAAAAAATATTTATTGACACAAACCATGTGAACACAAAAATAATAAAAATACAAAACCAATTAAAAGCAAAAGGTCACTCACTCTCTTATTTATCACAAAATATCGAAAACTGCTTGACATATAAATATGACGGCAGTTAGATTATAGTTAGTTATTCTCTGCCTAAGGGCATGAAATGGGAGTCCGACAATTACGCGGACAAAGTCGCGGGCAAAAGCCAGTTTATGATAATTGCATTTATGCATTTTCTTGGCAGCACATATTATGTCTGTTCCCTTTACCAGTATGCATGTTTTTATATGCTTGATTTATTATGACTAGATGTGTGTGACGTGTCGTGATGGCCCAGTGGTTAAGGCGCCCGTTTCTCATGCATAAGATTCAAATCTGGGCAAGTACCAACGTGAATTTTTCAATTCATATGTATTTTCTATAGTTTGTCTTGGCCATCACCGGCTATGGTGAAGGAAAACATCGTCAGGAAACCTGGACTTACTGTTCCACTCAAACCATGTCAAAGTCACTTGAGGCAGTTTAGAAACTCTGACGACATTAGGGTGTGTGGGGTCCTATGACCTTACTGACTCATGTGTGCGTTCTGACACGGCTCTCGCAATTTTTGAAAGTATTTACAAGACTAACAACGCTGTTAGTCACACATACATACTTTCAAATGTTTTGTAGTAGTTTATCTTTTCCCTAATCGTCATCACACATATGCAATGATAATCTATACATCTGTTGATGGAAGGTACATTAATTAAACTTTTAAGTATCTTCTTTTAAGACTGCGTTGTCGGTCTAGTGGTCGCGAAGCGCGAATGCTGAGTATGATGACTTGAGTTCGATTCCCAGTTCGGGCAAAGTGTTATTGGGGTTTTCCATCAGGAATTTCTCAGTAGCAGCCTCGGAGTCTGGATTTGTGCCCTGGAAATCGAACCCGAGACCTCATGCACAGCAGTCCCGCTTGCGACCACTAGACCAACGAGGCAGACATTTTTATAGATATATCATTTAATGCCAGTCTATACACAGCCCTCTGTAATGATATTATGATACCTACTTTTATAAGACTTTGTAACTTCCTGCATAACATATGGATACATTTTCATTTCCAGGCCCATGAAGGCAGGCGAATTGGGGTGATTTTTAAGTCATTATTACATATGGCAAGACGTGAGTGATACTCTTTTTTTCACTTTCAAAGTCAAAACATTTATTTCAATAAGAGCATTTACAGGCACTTTTGAATTGGCAAGGAGTTAGTCAGCAAGTTGTAGCTAGTTGCTCGTTCCAAAACGAAGGTAGACCTCTAGGGAGAAAATGGAGCATGAAACTCTATGGACACTTTTCAATTAGAATAGTTCAAGATGAGTATAAAAAAATAATAAGAATAAAGATGTCATGCGTGGCAACCGACGTTATAAAAGGATGAGAACCCCTCCTTTTTCTTAAAGCTGGACAAAATTCATACAGACATACATAGAAATGTTCAGACTCTCAAAATGATCTAGAATCGCCAATCAGCCTTGAGTAAGCGTGGTGATCAATGCTTGTGCCTTCTCCTTATGAGAAGAGGCCTGTGCCCTACACTGGAACAATAATAGGCTGATATTATTATTATTTAGAGACAGTTTTAGTTTCTCATCTCTCTGAATTAATGTATCTATGTGGCAATCTATTTTTAAACCTCGATGTACTGTGTAACATAATAATAACATAACATCGCGCCTGTAATCCCCGAAGGGTTAGGCAAAGGTCTACCCATTACTACACCCACATTTCGCCAGTTACGTAATAATATAGCGTCAATAATCCCGCCGATTCTTTCAGATCGTCGAGAAGCGCCACGCGGTCTCACTAGTGCTGGAGGATGACATCCACGTCGTGCCGTACTTCAGGAACCGTTTCCTGCGGCTGATGCGCGAGATCGGTCAACTCGACTGGGACTTAGTGTGAGTTATCCAAGTTAATTACCACTTACTGGTATTTTTACCAAACGAGAACGTCAACTTGGTCCCTACAGCCATTGATGAAGATTTATTGACAATTCCGGACCTTATGTGCCGACCGTATAGGTGTAGGCAAATGCTATGAAAAATTTTTAGAATAAATCATCTTCTTTGTCCTGAAATGATTGTGGGTATTACCTATTTTTATCATGTGCCAATTTTCATAGGCGGGGGAATTATTCGGAAGTCTCCATACAACGAATCTCCTCGTTGATCGGACTAAATTACGAACACTACAAAAAAACGGTATCAGGGCACATGCGCCAATGACATTTGCGCGCAAGACACTTGCGAGAGTCCCTTTGCGCGCCAGGACACTAGCGCGAATGGACGTTTGCTCGACTAGACCTTTCCGCGAACAGACACTTGCGCGAAAGACAGTTCCGCGACAGACATTTGCGCGACTACACTTGCGCGATTCGAGATTTCCTCTAATCCACTAGCGCGAATGCAGATATGCTTGAAGTATATTTATATAAAGGGTAATGGGCAAAATTCTTGAAATAAGGTTCCGTACACACATTACTTTATTTACAAAATATGCTTCATGAGTGTCGTGTCCATGGTTTTCGAGGGTGCTGATGACGAAAATGTGGTCAAAATGAAAATCCAAGACGACGGCCGCAAAATTTTACATAATATTCTACTTGGGTGTCGTGTCTATAGTTTTCGGGGGTGCTGATGCCGAAAATGAGGTTCAAATGAAAATCCAAGATGACAGCCGCAAAGTTTTACAAAATATGATTCATGGGTGTCGTGTCCGTGGTTTTCAGGGGTGCTGATGACGATGATGATGATGATGTTCAAACTCTCAAAATGATCTAGAATCGCCCATCCGCCTTGAGTAAGCGCGGTAATCAATGCTTCTGCCTTCTCCTTATGAGAAGAGGTCTGTGCCCTACACTGGAACAATAATAGGCTGATATTATTAATATTTAGAAATGTGTTTATCTATGTGGCAATCTATTTTTAAACCTCGATGTACTGTGTAACATAATAATAACATAACATCGCGCCTGTAATCCCCGAAGGATTAGGCAGAGGCCTACCCAATACTACACCCACATTTCGCCAGTTACATAATAATATAGCGTCAATAATCCCGCCGATTCTTTCAGGTCGTCGAGAAGCGCCACGCGGTCTCACTAGTGCTGGAGGATGACATCCACTTCGTGCCGCACTTCAGGAACCGGTTCCTGCGGCTGATGCGCGAGATCGAACAACTGGACTGGGACTTAGTGTGAGTTATCCAAGTTAATTACCACTTACTGGTATTTTTACCAAACGAGAACGTCAACTTGGTCCCTACAGCCATTGATGAAGATTTATTGATAATTCCGGACCTTATGTGCCGACCGTATAGGTGTAGGCAAATGCTATGAAAGAATTTTAGAATAAATCAGATGATTTATTCTAAAATTCTTTACTTTATAATTCCTATGTCCTGAAATGATTGTGGGTATTATACAAAGCAACGCCATTGTAGGTCTTTATAAATCCAAAACAAATTTTCTTCCTGTTATTTACTAATAGTAATATTGTTAACTAGCGAATCGGCCCGGCTTCGCACGGATGTAGATTTCCAACATATTCTTAAAAAGCTTGCCTGGGAAATTATGAATACAAAAAATATGGAAGCAGCTAAATCGGTCCAGCCGCTTAGCAACACATTTAGCCATTCATTTTTATTTATATAGATTATGTATTAGTAGAGCTCTTTGTGTATGTTTGGGTGTGTGCCCTTGTGTGTTTTGGGTGCTGCCCTCGGGTTCTTCAATGACTTACGAGTTTCAAGTTGAAAACTGTTTATTGTAACGGGATAACGAATATTACAATGTTACATTAGGCAAAAATGGTAGTTGTGTTCTGATTCGAATTATGGTCGTGAATGAATGAATATATCAAGGAACCGATAGTGAGTAGACGCGAAGACCGCGAAGACCCATTCGAGAGCCACTCCGTCGCTCGCGCACGGTGATTGGTCGTCTCCGTCGTTCGCACAGTGATTGGTTGTCTCCGTCGTTCGCGCATTGTGATTGGTTATCGCCGCGCCGCGGATATAGTTCATTCGCGACGCAACGATTGGTTGCCGATTCGAGTCGATAGATGGCGGTGCACGTCAAACAGTGTACTACTTTTTTCCGGGAAGTTGTACCGCCATTCCTATTTCTACATTTCAGCTTTGTCTCTCGAATGGTAATGCATCTGCGCCATCTTGCTAGAATTGCAGAATTTCATCGTCGAGTGAACCACTGAACATCAGGTAGGCTGTCGGCTCGTTTGCCAAACAATCAAATAAAGGCTGACTGGCCGTGACTGCACCTTTACATTTATGCACTGTCTAAATGCTTCTACATACAGAGCCGGCGGCAGGCTCCTACACACCTCCCACAGTGCTGGCGGCAGGTCCTCCGGCTTTTGCCGAACGGCACGTGCCGCCGGCTTTTGCCGGGCGTTCGTGCCCCCAGCATGTGGTTATATAACAGCGATGCGGTAACAAGCTCCAAAAAATCACTTGTGAGCTGTGTTGGGGATATATGGACACGTTATGATCTGTGTTTCTGATAGCTACAGAAAAAATATTTTGTACAAACTAGTCGACCTGGCAGACGTCGTCCTGCCCGGCGAAGTAGCGCCATCTACCGGGTCCAAGGATCCATTAAAATTATGCACACAAAATTTCATTTAAATCGGTCCAGCCATTTAGGAGGAGTTGAGTGACAAACACATGTACAGAAGAATTATATATTCAGATGAATAATGAATGATGTAACTGGCTGTAATAACAGCCGCACGGGTCGATCCGTCAGGCTCGACTCGTCGAGCATAGCTCGACTCGTCAAGCTACGCTTGCCGGGGTTGGTCCGTGGATGGGTGACCATCTTTATACACCGAGACTCCTCCGTGCCTCGGAAAGCACGTTAAGCCGTTGGTCCCAGTTGTCATACGTGGATCTTTGACAGTTGTTACGGGTCGTCAGAAGCCCGAAAGTCTGACAACCAGTCTTACCTAGGGGTATCATATTACCCAGTTACTGGGTTGTGAAGGGCTGATAGGCAGTCGCTCCAGGTAAAATACTGGTATTCAGCTGCATCCGGTAAGACTGGAAGCCGACCCCAACATAGTTAGGAAAAGGCTAGGCAGATGATGAATGAATGATGTAACTAAGACGGTTGTGAAGTAACAGACGGATAGGAAATAATTATATTTAGTAATTTCGCTGTGTTCGACAGGGTCTATTATTATTTCTTTCTACTAAAACTAACCGTCCATTATAATGGAATCTATAGATTGCAATAAAGATTTGAGATCGAGATGCAATACTACACCGAAAATGTTTGTGTTGCTTGTGTATTTAAAGGAGACTGAAACGGTTTCATTGAAAATTCTGTAACTTTTGACTATCTGAGAGCCGAGATAATAGAGGTTTAGTAAAAGTAAGGTAATGTTATAATTTTTAACTAACTGGTGATTCCTAAAGTGCAAAGAAAATATTCTTTAAACACTAAAGTTTTTATTCTACAAAACTACTAAATAAATAACAGATATAACTAAGAGAAAAAAAACAACATGAACAATACATGTTACGCCTGGAGAAAAAATGTTTTCACTTTATGTGAGTTAGATTCACTTTGATTGGGTTGCAATAGACGAGAAGTTACAAACACATACATTGTTATGGGACATCTCTGAGTATTTAAACTAGGTATCTTTTTAAGTTGCAGCTACATCATTATAAATTGATTTAACTTACAGCTTCAGGCTGGTATAATATAATTCTTGATTCATGGGTTGGGTTGAGATGATTTGATTGATTTTCCTTAAATGTAAACAATCTCCATATGCCTTCTAATTACCTAATGTACATTTAACCTGCCAGAACAGGAGCTGGTTAGATTAGGTTTTAACTATTTACTTACAGACTGAGGTGAAAGACATTGACACAATTGTTTCATCATATAGGGATGGTCGGCCTAAAAGAGTATTGCAGTGACTAAATATCCCAAAGTTCACACAGCGATCCATAGTTTCAATAATATCCAATCCACAATAATCCGACGGTAAAATCCAAAATAACAATTCCAAGTCAAACCCAGTCCAAGCCATCGCATGAGCGATGTCCAGTGTAAAATCAAGGGTCGTACTAGGTAGTCAAGGTCAGAATTCGATTCGATTCGATACAAAAGAAATGTGTACGAATTCTTGCTAATATAGATAACACAGAAAGCTGCAAGCCATTATTTGTAAAACACAAAATTCTTACACTAACCGGTATCTACATTTTAGAAGTTAGCAAATTTGTAAGAAAGCATCAGTCACTATTCCCACTCACTAAGGACCTTCGCCCACAACACCGCAGTGTTAGACGCCAGAACAAACATGAACTAGCCTTACCTAGCTCTAAATTACCAATGTTCCATTCAGGACCTTTAGCCATGTGTGTGAAAATATATAATAAGGTTCCAAATTCTATTAAGGATATCTATATAATAAAAATGAATCGCTAAATGTGTTGCTAAGCGCAAATCTCGAGAACGACTGGACCGATTTGGCTGATTCTTTTTTTGTTGTATTCGTAATTTTTCGGACAAGGTTTTTATGAAAAAAATTGTTTTAAAATTCCACCCGATATATCGGGAATTTCCACCCGTGCGAAGCCGGGGCGGTACGCTAGTTGAGTATGAAAATAGATTTAAAGACAGTCTCCAAGAATACCTTATATTAAAATCGTATTACACTCTAAAGGAATTCTTGGACGATAAATAAATTTTGACATTTAATTCTTCCCTGTACACAACACCATTATAACCCACTACCGACCTGACATGTTATTTTATGATTATTATTGTTATCGCTAATTTCTTAATTTAATTTATTTTTAATTTTAATTCTGTATTTTTAATTTTTATGTTTACTTTTTATTGTATGTTGCTGTGCCCTAACAGGGTCCATAACTGTACCTTAGCTCTAAGCCTCATGTAACACCTTTTATACACATTATGGTTCGCAATAAATGAATATGAATATGACAATTGAGCTGATTTTTCGTATTCTAAGAGATAAAAATATGACTAAATTTTTAGAACATAATAAATCTCATCCTTTTACAGTTTTGGCCCAGGATTTTCCATCTCCTTTAGGTTTCTTCTTTCGTTACATTGTAAGCTTACAGTTATATCGATAATAATATACATGTTGCCGGCAATTTGTACAATTCACGTATTCTAAACAATACCTAGGCGATGTATAGATTATCTGGAGCGACCAGGCAATGCATGAAATATTATGCAATTCCTAGGACTTGTATAGAGTACCTGCTGGTCCACTGGCAATGCGCACCATAAATAGATTTTGGTCTATATGTTAGGTACTGTAAATGCCTAAATAATGGTAAATCATAGGTTTTACTAGTAAATCTTAGAATTGGTTTTAGCCTCGTAACTGTAACCAACTTGGCTGTAGAATGGTAAGTTACAACCCTTTATTGGTTCGGGCCTAAAATTCGGTTCAGGTCATTTTGGCGTGGTCTGAAAGATCCCGCGAATTGCCGCTCCTATTAGATCTTTTAGCACTTTATAGCACGTTTATGCATGAAGGACATAAAACAACACGCAGCGACCCACGGGAGCAGTAACCAAACACATGCAGGGTCCAGTTAGTAAATAGCTAAATGAATTGAATATTAATTGTGTAATTATTATGAATGAATGAATTTACAATTTAGTGTTAGTTATTTTGAATGCTACTACATATGTTTTTTATAAAATCGTTGTGAACTATATTATCATTTAAGATCTTGTAAAACACTTGTGATATGCAATAAAGGATTGAATTGAATTAATTAGTTATATAATTGTGATGTTACAAAACGTTGCAGTTACATCGGTCGTAAGATCCTGCTGGACGATGAAGAGCAGTACGTGACGCAGCACACGACTCGGCCGCTGTACTCGTACTGGACGCTCGGCTACCTCATCAGCGAGAGAGGCGCGCGCAAGCTGCTCAGTGCGCGCCCGCTCGACCGCATGCTGCCCGTCGACGAGTTCCTGCCCATCATGTTCAACCAACATCCCAAGTTCGTATTTTATTAACATTTTCACTCAAACCCACGCAACAACCTTCCAAATCTTTATTCATGCTCGGTCTAAACTTTGGCAGCCACTTAATCGATTGCGAATTCAAATAGGCCGCTGGTAACATAATATGGCAAAATGGGGTATCACAGACCCGTCCTCTACCCAGTGCAATTGTGGAGTTCCTGATCAAACTATGTGCCTTACGTTGGAGTGTCCTAATTGTTCATTCACCTGTACCCTTGACCTGTACAGCGCAGTATTAATAAACGTGGCCACCTACTGGACCCAAATAGTATAAATTATTATTATAGATGTATCATCGATGCGGGGTGATGAAGAACATTTTTCCACTTGCGCGAATGACAGTTGCGCGATAGACATTTGCACGCCTAAACTTGCGCGATAGATACTTCCGCGAATCCACTAGCGCGAATGTAGATGTGCGCGAAGTATATTTTTATAAAGGTTAATGGGCAAAATTGTTGAAATAAGGTTCCGTACACATATTACTATATCTATTAGATAAAATTCATGACGGCTAATTACAGTTGATAGTGTCATACCAGGCGTCATGGCTGTCGCCTCCATGGTTTTCAGGGGTGCTGATGTCGAAGTATCTATCGCGCAAGTGTAGGCGCGCAAATGTCTTTCACTCAAGTGTACCAGATTCCTTCACTCTGGGGATAACGAAGGGTTATGTCGGACTTTTACCGGCTAAAACCCCACGGTTCCTCCTGATACCATGAGTCGGGAGGTCCGCACTCCCGACTGGATAAGGAAGATCCTAACTTTCAATCAATTGATTGATTGAGGGATCCTTCTGAACAAGTGATTCTGGCGAGGCTGTACCTGTTACTCATGGTACTGATTGTACTCTGATCGATCGATCGCGAACACATTTTTAAATGTGTTGTTACTATATTACCTACTACTACCTCGATAAATGATAATTTGTAATAGAAATGCGTATGAGAAAGACATAATGTCTATTACTATCTCGTTGGTCTAGTGGTCGCAAAGCGTGTCTGCTGAGCATGAGGTCTTGGGTTCGATTCCCAGGTCGGTTAAAGTGTTATTGCGTTTTTCCATCAAGAATTTCTCAGTAGTCTCGTAGTCTAGATTTGTGCCCAGTAGATAGCAATAGGCTCGCCCCCTTTTACATGGGATTAAACATAACTGGGAAAATGTAGGTGCACTGATGTATACACCGCTGCCTAACCCTTCGGGAATTACAGGCGTGATGTTATGATAATAATGTCTGTTACACACTATTCATTCAAAATATTAATGATTAAATGCTCATTGATTCTTTAACCGAAAATTATCAATACCCGACTCTCTCAAGAAGTCATTTACAGCTTTGTAATATAACATTGTTCCGTTTGACAGTGAGACATGGAAGGCGCACTTCCAGACTCGCAACATCGAGGCGTATTCCGCCGCGCCCTTGCTCGTGCACCCCACGCACTACACCGGCCAGGAGGGCTACATCAGCGATACCGAAGACTCCGACCTCGTCACCGACTCGCCCTTCCACTACAAGAACGAACTATAGACGTAAACACGCCATTACGTGAGTTACTACTCAAACATTATAGTCCAATTATATGCCAAAGTTATGTAAGGTTTGTCACGTGTGTTATTCCATTTAAGTGACATCGGTCTTGTTTTTTCCGTAAAAGATGTACAGCAGGGGTCACCAATTAGTTTTATTGGAGGTCCGTTTGTATACACCGAATACAGACCTCGATCCGCCATGTGGGGTCACCACATGGCGGATCGAGGTCTGTATTCGGTGTAGCCAATGTTCTATGTACAAAAAACATGAGTTTATGGAATCCTAATGCATTGTTCTTATAAAAAACAAATTGTTTTCCATAATGGAATAGCGCACCTGAAACTAATTATAAAATAAGCTTAGAAACAAGAAAATATTATAAATTAAGTTCACTACTATCATCAAAGACTTTTTTTACTATAAATGAATTTTTCAATGTGCGTGCGGTGTGAAGGCTACTTTGTTAAAACTCTTTGAAAATGTGCTTAGGAGTTAGTGTACATTCCCAAAGGAATGTGAAAGTTGGAATCAGATTTTGTGAAAGTCTAATAAGCGAGTTATAGACTGTAAAATCGGGCCCTCAGTTCGCACATTGCGGATTGAGGGCCCACCTATACCGGCTAAACTATAGACACTACAGAAAATGTGTTTATGCCAAAATCTAAGCTAAAGCCAAACAAAATTTGTGTAAACAAGATATTATCGCAAGCACTGTCCTACTTCGTATATCTTCGTTCAAAATGAGCCCTCAATTCTCTTAAACGTCAAAGTTTATTACGCAAATTATAATGAAACCATTGACTTGCAGCTCCTGTTTAATATCCTATAAGCTACTAAATAAATTGTGCAAATTCGTGAAAGCAAGATCAGAACACCACTTCCAGTTGTTTGTAAGTTATGACCATTTTAAAATTCGGACCCTCAGTCCACCATTTTATTTTGTTTTCGTGTTATTACGCGTAACATATGCGAGATATGTTAATACAAAAGCGTCACTTCTTGTGAAAAAAATTGTGCAACAAACTCGATACCAGAAAGAAATAAAAAGAACCTTCTATTGTATAAGAAAATCGAGTTTTATTTTTGTTGTATTAATTAGAAAATAGTGTGACCACAATTTATTTTCAAGTCCAATATAAGTTCGTACACCTTTGATTTTATTCTGAGTGTTTGTGGTATATCCTGAAGGCAATACTCACCAGTGCCGTTTACATCATCATCATCTTCCTGCCCTTGTCCCATGTTATTTGGGGTCGGCGCAACACGTTTTCTTCTTCCATTCCGTCCTGTCAGCCGTCATGCAATCGCTGACTCGTCTTTCATTCATATCCTTCTTCACACAATCCATCCATCTTTTCTTTGGTCTTACTCTTGCTCTCCATCCATCCACATTCATATTCATAACTCTCCTGGTCACATGCGTTTCATCTCTCCTCTTCACATGCCCATACCAAGACAAACGATTCCCTTTCAACTTTTCTGTCACTGGCGCTACTTTCAGACTTCCTCTTATCACGTCACTCCGCACATCCATCTCAACATTCTCATCTCCGCTACATGCAATCTTTTTTCATCCGTCTTCTTCGCGGCCCAACATTCCGATCCATACAATACGACAGGTCTTATCACGGACTTGTAGATTTTCCCTTTTAACTTGAGGGGCATCCGTGGGTCGCAAGTTGTTCCAGTGACCTGTCGCCATTTCATCCATCCTGAGTTGATCCGGTGCGTTACGTCTCGGTCTATCTCGCCGTCTCCTTGGACAAGCGACCCGAGATACCGGAAGTCGGAGCAGATCGGTATGGGCGTTCCAGCAAGAGATACTGGCACAGAACTAGAGAGACCGCCGAAATCGCAAAACAAGTACTCTGTTTTGGTTCTGCTCAATCTCAGGCCAACACTCTCCAGTCTTTGCCACCACACCTCGGTTCTGACGCAGAATGCCAACTTCTCAAAATGTCAACACGTCGCAAAACGCCAACTTCGCAGAACGCCAACTTCGCAAAATGCCAACTTCGCATAATGCCAACTTCTCAAAACGTCAACTTCGCAGAACGTCAACTTCGCAGAATGCCAACTTCTCATAATGTCAACTTTCCAAAAAGTCAAATGTTCGTGTAATAGAAAATATATAGAATTAAATTTAGTATTTTCTAATAAAAATCATCATTACTTTATAATAAACCGTCTGTATTAATTAACATATCAACAAATAAAATCAAAATACGGTGAAATTTATTAATCTAAATTTACCAAATATTAAAGACTTAATAGTTTTAGTAACTATTTTATAGAAAAAATCTTATTTTAATACACTTGCAACACATAGAACAACTATTTTTCCTAAGTGGGTAGATTTAAAAAGTATACACTTAAATTTTTTTGTCACACAAGGAAACTTGTGGGTAAATTAACAATTACAATAATGCGATACGAAGGTACTGTATGCGTGGTTCGGCAGAAATTATATTCTACGATTTCGAGTTTTTAAGTAGAAGATTTTTTCTATAAAAAGTAGTGACTAAAAGTGTTTAGTTTTTAATATTTGGTAGATTAAGATTAATATATTTCACCGTATTTTGATTTTATTTGTTGATAAATGTTAATTAATACAGACGGTTTATTATAAAGTAATGATGATTTTTATTAGAAAATACTAAATTTAATTCTATATATTTTCTATTACACGATCATTTGACTTTTTGGAAAGTTGACATTATGAGAAGTTGGCATTCTGCGAAGTTGACGTTCTGCGAAGTTGACGTTTTGAGAAGTTGGCATTATGCGAAGTTGGCATTCTGCGAAGTTGGCGTTCTGCGAAGTTGGCGTTTTGCGACGTGTTGACATTTTGAGAAGTTGGCATTCTGCGTCAGAACCCACACCTCCAATCTGCTTTGGACCTCAAGGCCACTCTCGGCAACCAGCACTATGTCATCCGCAAACAGCATACACCAGGGAGCCTCTTCCTGGATGGCCGACGTCAAAGCGTCCATTATCAACCAGAAGAGGTAAGGGCTGAGGGCCGACCCTTGGTGCAAGCCGACAGACACATTGAAGCTGCCAGTAGAGCCCACTGTAGACCGGACTTGAGTACTGCATTGACAGTACATTGCCCGAATCAACTGCACATACTTCCCAGGCACACCTTTCTCCTTAAGGGCCCACCACAAAACCTCACGAGGCACTCGGTCGTATGAATTTTCGAGGTCGACAAACACCATGTGCAAGTTTTTATGCGCACTTTTATATTTTTCACCAGTACCGTTTAAATCAAATGCAATATTAAAATGTAGTTCGTAGTTTACTGCTACGTTAGAACCACAAGTTAGACAAGACTTAAATGATTAGTCAAAACAAATCGCGTCTTGCAAACACTCGATCCCAAAAACGGATAACATATCCAAGTTGAGTGGTAAGAAAGCAAATTGTCTTTCTATTGAAATCGATGTACAGTTACTCTTAACGCATCGTTTTGTAAATAAGGCACTGTAAAAATGGTTCAACAGAACTGTTTCAATATAAGTAGCTATATTGCTTTGGCTATTAGCAATAATGACGCAATTATTAGATTCAAGTTGTGTTTCTTTAATGAAATGTTTCAGAACTACATATGCTCGGAGTTTGTAAGGATCATAATCTGTTTTTGCACCAGCTAAACATTTGAGGTATTCTGAGATAAGCGCAGAGCTAAACGAGTCAATCATATTTCTCAGAAATTGATTTTGTATATGTATATCCATACGAAAAAGAAGTTATTTTGAAGTTGTAATTTTATGTCAACAGAAGAACATAAGTTGCCGTTTTGTATGTATGTAATTTTATTGATTATGTTCGATGTATTGACTTCTGTGTGCGATGTGCACCTATGCGCTGGGTTGGAGGAAGATTGGTTCAGTAAAACTCTTGATCACTATTATTGAAGAACTGTTTATTTATCTATGATCTGTTCACTATTACAATTTTGCACTGTTCTGTCGATCGATGCTGATTGTGTTGGTTCTGGAATGTGCGTTCTGCACTGTCGACTGTTCCGTTCTGGACTGTGCGTTCTGCACTGCCGACTGTTCCACTGGATCTGTAGTTGTTCTGTGCGATGTTTCGTTCCGGACGGACTGTTGCGTACTAATTGCCGGAGTTCAAATGGCGCTATACTTATACTAAATGGTGCGGAGCAATCCACCAATCAAATCGTCTTATTTACATACAGGCTCCGATAGGTTCGTACAGGTTTCGACCTGTCGGGAATTCGGGTTTGCGCTCAACTCCCTGTAGGTTCCGACAGGTTCGTACAGGTTTTGACCTGTCGGGAGCAGTGCGCGTTCGCGATCAATTGAGCAATTAAAACAAGTTCTTACGTGACTACTTATACATACTTAAAGCTACACTATACACTACCTAACACTTATCTAATATTCAAAATACGAGCGGTCGTCCTGCACAACTTCCTTACTCTCTCCTTTCCAATTTTCTACTAAGTGACGCTTTTGTATTTAACATATCTCTCTTAAGTTACGCGTAATAACACGAAAACAAAATAAAATGGTGGACTGAGGGCCCGAATTTTAAAATGGTCATAACTTACAAACAACAGGAAGTGGTGTTCTGATCTTGCTTTCACGAATTTGCACAATTTATTTAGTAGCTTATAGGATATTAAACAGGAGCTGCAAGTCAATGGTTTCATTATAATTTGCGTAATAAACTTTGTCGTTTAAGAGAACTGAGGGCCCATTTTAAACGAAGATATACGAAGTAGGACAGTGTGTTGCGATAATATGTTGTTTACACAAATTTTGTTTGGCTTTAGCTTAGATTTTGGAATAAACACATTTTCTGTAGTGTCTATAGTTTAGCCGGTATAGGTGGGCCCTCAATCCGCAATGTGCGAACTGAGGGCCCGACTTTACTGTCTATAACTCGCTTATTAGACTTTCACAAAATCTGATTCCAACTTTCACATTCCTTTGGGAATGTACACTAACTCCTAAGCACATTTTCAAAGAGTTTTAACAAAGTGGCCCTCACACCGCACGCACATGATTATTCTTATGCGAAGCGCATTACGTTCAGCAGTGTATAATTTAAGGGTGAGCCGAAAGCCAGCAATTTTTAAAATTTCGCCCCCGCACCCCTCCCCGCCCCACTCATCGAATACGATAGTGTTTCAAAACAATTGAAGATAGTCGCGCTTGCTCGACTCGTATCTTCTGTAGTATACGTAAAATAATTAGATAAAACATCTGTATTTACAGTATGAATGCAGTGTACAATACTATGAAATGAAGCAAGTAAGCAAGAGGTGACCACTCCATTGATACTGAATATAAATCAATAAAAAAACAATAGCACAAAAAAATATTTTAATTAATTATACATTAATAATATGTAAAGTTTCACCAGTTATTTATAACTTTTACGAGTATACGGGTCCAATTCAACTCGAGTACGGAGAACAGAGCAGTATTCATTATGATACACTACTCAACAAAGTTTAGTGAACAGGCTAACAGGGCATATTAGTGTTTATTTTCATTTTAGATCGTATATCTCAAAAGAAGCATAATTGAATACTCATTTCATTAATTTTTAATAAAAACTCTGTTATGAAAAAAAGAAATTCAATGAATAATATTAAACATCGAATATATAACGAATGGCTAGTAAAACTCGCAGTTTAATTAAAATGTGTTGTAAATTCCGTGGACTACTCAATAAAATACCATATTAGACTCCGAAACATAGCGAAAGTGTAAATTTATCAAAGTATCCTTCTTTGTGATACGGATCTAAAACAAATTATACTTCTGCAAGTATACTTTACCTACTGCTTAGAACCATTATGTCATTTATTTAACGATATATATAAACGACATACAAACTTATCGTGTTTTTCCTTTGTCAACGGTTTCGTTAAAACGTCAGCTACCATTTCATTAGTAGAAAAGTATTTTATAACGACTGTACCTTCCTCAACGATGAAATGATGTCTTACGTCAATGGGTTTCGTTCTGGCGTGGTACATAGACACATATATTCGGCCTCTGTGCTTAAAAGAGCCACGTTTTTTTGTTTTCTACTCTCCCAAGAGATGGTAGAATTTCCTATTTTGAACACATAGGTATAAGATCGGCGATCGACCTCATTTGACGTAAAATCACCGTCAGCATATGCAACAATATCCAACCCTTTTTTTAGGGGGTAAAAATCATCAAATGACTCCTTCCGCCCTGAGCGGGGCGGAAGGGACTGTCCGACTTATACTGACTAAAAATCCACCCTGTTCCTTCTGTTGCCCTTTATGTTCCGGGGCCACGGTATCCTGTTAAGACGTCCCGCAACCCCGGCAGGCATTGGCCCCGTTGGCCCCCCTGAACCCTGACTTCTGAAAAGTTAAATAATGATCAGGCGTATCTTTCAGATAGCGAAGAACACGTTTTGGCGCCTTTCAGTGAGTCTCGTCGTACGCGTCGTTGAACTGACTGAGCGAGCTGACAGCGTGCGCAATATCTGGCCGCGTACATACCGCTATGTACATCAGACATCCTACAGGCCTCTGTAGTCGTGCGTACAATCCTTCTTTGTAGATTTCACGAGCTTCAGACCTGTCTCCATAGGTGTTTGCGCAGGTTTGCAATCTGACATATGAAATCGTTTTAGCACCTTCTTAATATAGCTTGACTGGTCTAGATTTATTTCCTTGTTCTGTCTGCTAAGCCTCATTCCAAGAATGTGATGAGCTGGCACTAAATCTTTGATTTCGAAGGCCTTCTTTAATTCTTCTTTGATTCCTGCCGTATCTCGGCAACCAACTGTAGAAAATAGCATTATGCCATCAACATAGAGCGCAATTATAATCATAGATTTCCCGCTGGACTTGACATAAACACAAGGTTCGGAAGATAAACGTTTGAATTTCATTTTGCTCGTCAAAACGCTATTCGTTTTCTCATACCAAGACTTCGAAGCTTGCTTCAGTCCGTATATGGCCTTATTCAACTTGTAAACTTTATCTTTTTGGCCTTTAATCTTGTAGCTCTGGCTGTTCCATAAAAACGGTTTCTTTTAAGTCTCCATTTAAAAACGCCGTTCTTACATCCAGATGCTCGATATTCATGTTATGTTCTGTTGCCAAGAGCTAGTATCGTACGTATAGTAGAATATCGTACTACAGGGGGGAACGTTTCTTTGTAATCAATACCGTATTTCTGGGTATAACCTTTTAAAAATATAAAAAACAGTAGCCCACCGGTAGCGGAAACAGGGTCCAAGCCACCGGCGGTCAGGGCTCCGAAGAGAGGAACCTCCTAACTATACGGGCCGTATCCAGAAGTACTGCTTTCTGTATCAAGCCCTTGATCCAGCCGCCTAACGAGAGCTTCCTAAGATGTTGGTCGAGGCTCTTGGCTATTAAGCCATTGGCTGTGACGACTATCGGCACAATGATCGCTGAGTCCACCTCCCATATGTCGACAACCTCGCGGGTCAAGTTAAGATACTTGATCTGCTTGTCTTTCTCGACCTCCCCTCATCCACCGAAACCAAATCTCGGTGCATCCCCACGTCGGCTTTTAGGAAATATTCCCTGAGACTGCATATCTCGCTGTTGTGGAGAGTCTTAAAGAAGCCACGACCTCCACACTTCCGCGGGATATACAGTCTCATCACCGATGACTGTAGGAGATGCATTATACTACTGATATGCCGTCAGTAGTTTACGGACCCTCCCGTCCAGAGCATCAAGTCAGGAAGGCGCGTAGAGTTGCATCGATCTTATACAACTCCAGCACCCTCATGAGCCATGTATGTGGCACGGAATCATAGGCCTTCTTGTAGTCTATCCAGCATGTCGACAAATCCTTACGGGATCGACGAATCTGTTGGCTGATGGCCATGTTAATCAGAAGCAGCTCCTTGATAACGCGAGACCCGTTCCTACATCTATTTTGAGAGGCAGACATGATATTATTAATGTCTATATGATTGTTAATTTTAGTTCTCAAAATGAATGTAAGAATCTTATAGACCGTCGGCAAACATGTGATTGGTCTATAATTTTTGGGTTCCGCAGTATTACCAGATTTATGGAGCAGGTGGGTTATACCTGTCGTTAGGAACTGGGGTAGCGATCCAGATTCTAAAGCAGACTGGAACCGGGACGCCAAGCAAACGTGCGAGCTTCTGAACCATTTGATCCAGAAGTTATGCAGCCCGTCCGGCCCTGGAGATTTCCAATTAGGCAATGAACGGACCGCACGAGCTACATCTTGGGGGTTGATGATAATTGCCCCCATTTCCGGTATTGAATCGCACATTCGCTCGACTTCCCGGTTCCAATCACCTTCGGTGTGACTGACAGGCACCGACCAGATGCTGCGCCAAAACGAACACATGGCGTCATCATCCGGCAAGCGCGTATCAGACACGCCTTGAATCTGTCGCTCCCAAGCCCTGTAAACCCACCTTTTATCACTTTGGAATGTGCGATTCTGGGTGTATCGTTCCACTCTCCGCTTATACCTACGGATACGGTTTGCCCATACATACACCTTCTGCTTCAGAAAGTCGATGCGCTCTGTGACCCGGGACATATAATCTTGAGGACTGATATCAATCCCCGAGAATACCCGTCTCCCAAAGCGCATCACCCTTGGGCGAGTATTGCCCTCCCTGAAGCAGATAAGTTTGCCAATGAGCACTCTGGCCCCACTAATACGCCGTTCAATCCTGCACTGCCACGCTGGTACGGTAGGTTTTGGTCGTGTAGCTCTGCCATCATTAGGATATTTGACGTGAGCTACACGACATGCCGCAACAGCCGCACAGTACAGAATCGAATGAGCATCAGTGAGGTCTCCACAGTTATCAAAATAATTTGATAACTGTAAATCCAAAGCACACACCAGCGCCCTATTTTTGTTATGCATGGGCAAACGAGGTATGCGTGGTCTGTGTTCAAGCGGCATGAGTCTATACTGCCGAATCGCACCCTTCAAAGCACTCCTGATTTCCTCACTGCACTGGGTACTTACATGAATAACCATGTCATCGTTCTCCCCGTCATCGTGTCTGGGTGTTGTGGTGAATTGTGAACGTACCACATCCACAGACTGTGACGGAGGAGCAACGACATGGCTCCTCTGTATCTCAGATCGAAGGCGATCAAGTACATTGTCATCCAACATATGATTACGCAAGATGACCCGCACCTGATCCGACAGTCGTTGCGCCGAAACGTTGACAGCTGGCTCAAGCACCTGAAACAGAGAGAGCATCCGAACACGGTACGCGGTCAGGTTGTTTCCCCCCTCTGTCACCCCAAAGTATGAGCGCATGACATTTTCATTGATGGATTGTGTCCATCTCATGCGCTGCACACTACCGCCGGAAGCTGGGACCCTATCAGAGGCCTGTGGGCCTCGGGATCCTAAGCCCTCTGGTGGCCGGCGTCCTCCCCGTCAACGAACAGGTGGTGGCGTCGAAGGCGGAGAGAAATACTCGTCGCTCGAGCTCGACGCAACTGCCGAGGCTGGTATCGCAGCAATCACGGTGGGGCTGGATTCCGGTGGCGGCGAGGCGGAGCTGAGCCACGAGGCCGGAGATGGTAGGCGTGCTCGTCTAGCTGCGGCTCTTGTGATCATAATAACATTTTAATTTTCATTGTATTTTTAGATCTGACGTTATGTGACATATCATGTCATCCTGTTATCTATTGATTTTTGGTATTCACACACTTATAAATATTCATTTTGAGTAATTTGCTTTCCTTCTTGGTCAAATTTTGTGGTGTTGAAGTTTTTAAAACGTTTCTGCAGGTTTTTAAATATATATATTTTTTTATTTATCGTTGAAAAATCAAAATTGTATTATGACTTCAGTGTTGCCGTATTATTATTCCATTTATTTATTTAGTATACATATATAATTACATTTTTAAATATTATTATAAAAAAGATATAAAAACATTTAAAAATATAAAAAATAGTATCCCACCGGCGTCGGGAACAGGGTCCAAGCCACCGGTGGTCAGGGCTCCTGAGAAAGGAATCTCCTAACAATACGCGCCGTGTCCAGGAGTACCGCTTTCTGAATCAAGCCCTTGATCCAACCGCCCAACGAGAGCCTCCTAAGGTGTTGGTCGAGGCTCTTGGCTATTATGCCATTGGCCGTCACGACTATCGGCACAGTGATTGCTGTACTCACATCCCACATGTCGACAACCTCGCGAGCCAAGTCAAGATACTTCATTTGTTTATCTTTCTCAGCCTTCACGAGGTTCTCGTCATGCGGGACTGTTATGTCCACAATCACTGCGCGACGCTCTAATCGATCTATCACCACTATGTCAGGCTTATTGGCAACAATAGTCCTGTCAGTGATGATAGATCGATCCCAATATAATGTGATATTGCCATTTTCAAGAACTGGGTCGGGCACATATCTGTAGTAGGGTACTTCCGATTCCACAAGACTGTATTTAAGGGCAAGCTGCTGATGGATAATCCTGGCTACTAGGTTATGTCTATGCAAGTAGTCTCCGTTAGCCAGACGAGAACACCCAGATATAATGTGCCGGATTGATTCCCCGGGACGGTGGCATGCCCGACAAATGTCCACCGTACCGTCCTTCACAATATATGTCCGGTAGTTGTTCGTCATTATAACTTCGTCCATAATTGCACAGACAAAACCTTCGGTTTCCCCAAAGAGGTCACCAAAGCGCAGCCAGGATACGGACGCCATAAAGTCTACATCAGGCCCATGTAGGGCCCGGTAGTAGCGCCCGTGAAGCTCCTTGCTCTTCCATACCTCTATGCGATCATTAGAATCCAATACTACAGGTTTGCGCCAGTTCTCGTTCGCTAAGGAGAGCGGGGTGAGGCCCTTGTCCACTAATACCACATCTCGGTGCATACCCACGTCGGCTTTTAGGAAATACTCCCTGAGACTGCATATCTCACAATTGTGCAAGGTCTTAGCATTCAAAAAGCCTCGACCTCCACACTTCCGAGGGACATACAGTCTCATTACCGATGACCGTGGGTGATGCATCCGATTTGCGGTCAACAATGTGCGGACCCTCCTATCCAGGGCATCAAGTTCCGTCTGAGTCCATTTGAGTATGCCGAAAGAGTACATCAAAACCGGCATGACCCAACCGTTGAAGGCGCGCACCTTGTTTCCGCCTGACAAAAGACTATTTAATACTTTATTCAGGCGGCGAAAGAAGCGCTCCCTCAACGATTGTTTCATATCGACAGCATTGATGCCTAACGCTTCCGACATACCCAAATATTTGTAGGTTTCAGTTGAGGAAAGGGATCTAAGGTTTATGGAATCCGAGAGTTGGGTTCCCACAGATTCCATAATCTTCCCTCGCTTCACATGCATGACTGCACATTTGTCCACACCAAATTCCATCCTGATAGCACTACTGAAAGTTTCCTTTACCTTCAGTAGCTCCATCAGTCGCGAATTGTTGGGGGCAAAGAGTTTCAGATCATCCATGTAAAGAAGGTGAGATATGACCTGACCACCTCTTCTCAACCGATAGCCCAGACCCGAACCCTCCAGCAGTGTGCTTAGAGGGTTCAAGGCTAAACAAAACCACAGAGGACTCAGACTATCACCCTGAAATATACCACGCTCTATCCTTATCGGTTCGCTGCTCTCTGGAATCTGCCTACATCCTGGATAGCGAAGGACCGTCCGCCATTGCCCCATACATGACATTAGGAAGGTGCGAGAAGTTGCATCTACTTTGTACAACCAACACCCTCATAAGCCATGTACGTGGCACCGAGTCATAGGCCTTCTTATAATCTATCCAACATGTGGATAGATCCTTTCGAGAACATCGAACCTGCTGGTTAATGGCCATATCAATGAGGAGCAGCTCCTTAGTACCACGGGACCCATTCCTACATCCATTCTGAGAGGCAGACATGATAGAATTGTCTTCAATATGTTTGTTAATTTTCGCTCTCAAAATGGATGTAAGAACTTTATAGACCGTCGGCAGACAAGTGATCGGTCTATAATTTTTGGGTTCCGCAGTGCTACCCGATTTGTGGAGCAGGTGGGTTATTCCAGTTGTTAAGAACTGGGGCAACGATCCAGACACTAAAGCTGACTGGAACTGGGACGCCAAGCAAACGTGCGAGCTTCTGAACCATTTGATCCAGAAGTTATGCAGCCCGTCCGGCCCTGGAGATTTCCAATTAGGCAATGAACGGACCGCACGAGCCACATCTTGGGGGCTGATGGTAATTGCCCCCATTTCTGGTATCAGGTCGCACGCTCGCTCAACCACCCGTGTCCAATCGCTCTCAGTGTGACTAACAGGCACCGACCAGATGCTGCGCCAGAACGAACACATGGCGTCATCATCCGGTAGGCGCGTATCAATCACACCTTGCCCTGGTCGCTCCCAAGCTCTGTATACCCACCTCTCATCACTCTGGAATATGCGATTCTGAGTGTATCGTTCCACTCGCCGCTTGTACCGACGAATACGGTTTGCCCATGCAAAGATTTTCTGCTTCAGGAAGTCGATACGCTCTGTGACGCGGGACAAATAATCTCGAGGACTGACATCAGTCCCCGAGAACGCCCGCCTCACAAAGCGCACTACTCTAGGGCGAGTATTGCCCTCCCTAAAACAGATTAGCTTGCCGATGAGTGCTCTAGCCCCATCGATACGACGCTCGATCCTGCACTGCCATGCTGGCACCGCTGGTTTTAGTCGTGTAGCTCCGTCACTTGGGAAATTTGACGTAAGCTACACGACATGCCGCTACAGCTGCTCAGTACAAGATCGAGTGGGCATCAACAAGGTCTACACTGCTGTCAAAACAGTTTGACAGCTGTGAATCCAGAGCATACACCAGCACTTTATTTTTCTTGTGCATGGGCAAACGAGGTAATCGAGGTCTCAGCTCAGGCTGCATAGAACGATACTCCCGAAAAGCATCCTCCAAAGCACTCCTCAACTGTACATTACAATGGGAACTCACAGTAATAGCCCCGTCATCAACCTCCTCACCTATGCGGTCGAGTCGCGGTGAATCACTAGGTAAATTCGGCGATTGAACCGCGACTGCAACCACTGGCGAAGCAAGTGTAACGTGGCTACTCCATGATTCGATGCGTAGTCGATCAAGCACAATGTCATCCAACATATGATTACGTTGGATGGCACGCACCTGATCCGATAGACGTTGTGCCGATACGTTGACAGCTGGCTCAAGCACCTGAAACAGAGAGAGCATCCGCGGACCACGGTACGCAGTCAAGTTACTTCCCCCCTCTGTAGCCCCAAAGCAGGAGCGCATGACGTTTTCATTAACGGACTGTGTCCATTTGTCGATTTCATGCGCTGCACACTTCCACCGGAAGCGGGGACCCTATCAGAGGCCGGTGGGCCTCGGAGTCCTAAGCAATCTGGCGGCCGGCGTCCTCCCCGCCGACGAACAGGTGGTGGCGTCGAAGGCGGAGAGAAATACTCGTCGCTCGAACTCGACGCAACTGCCGAGGTCGGTGTCACAGCACTCACGATGGGGCTGGATTCCGACGGTGGCGAGGCGGAGCTGAGCGACGAGTCCGGAGGTGGTGGGCGTGCTACTAGTTTTTTCTTGCTTCTTGTCAACATCGCAACATCGTATTATATTTTCAATTCTTTCTTATGACGGCCTTGACAGCCGTCATTATGGTTATAAAAGTTGTTTATTTAGTTTTTCCATTCCGAGACTATTTATTTTTGGTTCTATTGTGGATTATATCATATAAGGTTTTATGCAAAAGCAGGTTTTAAGTTTAAAAATAAATTGTTTGTTAAAAATCAGGAAATATTTTTTTTATGAATTTTGTTGCGACTGATTGACTTAGTGTTGCCAGATTATTATTTTTATTATTATCGTTATGCATTACGTTACGTATATCAAAGTATAGCTTGTGCAAAGCAAGTGAACATTTTTAAAATTTTCAAAATTAGGTGTGTAGAAAAATAATGCTTTTTAGAAATCGTGGAATAGATAATTTGTTTTGATTTAATTTCGTCAAATACCGTTGATACTTATTGTCAAAATCAATGTCACATTGACGTCTGCGATTACCTTTACAGTCTTAAAGAGTGATTCTTTCAGTCTGCAGTCATAATGCTCAGCTTCTATTCTCAATTTAAATAAGAACAAATAAATGTTAGGTTTCTTTGGTATTCGCCGGTTCAATCGGTGATGCCATCCCTCAAGTGCATTTGTCGTTCTGTGGCGGTGTCCAGCGCAGCTGAGTATATGAGATGACTGATGATGTTGGGATACCATGTGTCAAAATAAAGAAGCGTCTCATTTCTGGTGAATCTGGAGCGTTTTGCAATATACACTGCTATGTATATATCGACGCCCCCAAGGAATAAACCTGTATTATACTATTACTGACTTTTTACTGTTATTCCATTTTCGGAATCTATGGGTCGGGATACATCTATGCAATTTTTTTCGTATTTTTTCTGCGGTAATTTCCAACGATTTTCCTTGTAACACTTTTGTTCTTTGTAAATTTTCCATTTTTTATTTACTAGAAAAATAACGTTATACATTATTACAATTTAAGTTCTGTGGCTACATTTCGGTAAAGTAATATTACTGTAAAATATTTAAAAAAAAATCTTGGTTAATGCGATTACAGGTTTATTATCGTAAATTTTGTGGTACACATTTTCGCGTATTGGCGGTAACTGGGTCGCGCTCGGCGAATCAAGTACATTTTCGGGTCATAGAGGAGATTCCCAATGCATAGATAGAATTTAAAAACACCTCAAAAGTAATTGAGTATCAATCTCTCTCTCTCTCTGTAATGAAAAAAAACGTTCAATAATCCAGTAAAGCAATATTATGCCAATAAGTTTTAAGAAATTTACAAGAATAAATCGGTAAGTAAACATTACTGGAATAATATTGATAAGTCAGGATCGTAAGATAGCAATACCCTAAAAATTTTATGAAACCATTTTCGGTAATATGTACTTTGGTGAATAACTTATTCTGTGTATATTTAATAGTTACACTTAATACTTTAAACTTTTCGGGTAAAAATTAGCTTTTCCGTCATATAACAATGTTCTCATAATTACCTTTTGTTGAAGAGATATACGCCAAAAACACTAAAACATTTTTCCTGTAAAATTTGATTTTTGCGATTACCGGTTTATTCCTCGGGGACGTCGATATATTGTTTGTCAAAACGCTCCAGATTCACAGAAATCAAAGGTATTATTACAGACATCCTAGTTATATTTCTTCCCTGTTTTGTAGTGTTTAATTTTACCTTTTTTGAGTACTTCCAAATAGCATTGTTAAAATGATGATAACATCCACTAACATCTGCGGTTGGGTAAACGGTTAATGCAGCATTCATTATGGTGATTTCGTAATCGCATTTAAATGATTTAAAGTTCAATTGGAGCTTTCCTTTAATGACTTAAAGAAGCGTACATATGTTTCTTCACATTTGTTTACGAGAAGTGCATAAACTACAGGAATTATATTTGTATGATTTTTTGTTGAACTAATGGCCAAATGCATAATAAATACTTGGTAAAACGGTTTTGGTGTTGTTTTAAATGTACCATCTGCGTAGTAATTTCCAGGCCAATCACCATTTTCTTTGCAAGATTCGTAGCAAAACTAAAAATTTTGTCATCATTATTTATTTAAAAAAATTGCGACAGTGCATCGGGTAGTGTTACATTTTCTGGGTTATTATGAGTCAATAAGTTAGTATTTAAATATTTTTTACGAGCCCGATATAGTGAATGTTTGACGCAGTTATATGTAAGTCCCAGGTCTTGCCCAGTCTGTTCCATTTTTTCACGTTTGCTTTTTTCAACTATCTTTTGCACTGCACTTAAACGTTCACAAACAGCCCGTTTGAAATTGTTTTTTTCTTTAATTATTTCATTTTTCTCGTGATTTTGTTCACAAGTATGTACAGACTCCCTTAAAATGTTTTTTCTGCTTTCATCTAATGTTATAGATGCACTACACAAACGGTTATTTACACATCTCTAAAAAGTTGTTCCACTTTTATTAGTCACACTTCTGTTATATCTATATCCGTCGTGAATCAATGAATATGATTCATGTAAAAGTCGGTAAGCTTGAGAGTCATTTTTTTTCCCAACATCTTCATCGCGTCTTATTTTTTCGACGGCCATCGTTTGTTTTTCACTGAGCCATACAGCAAAGAGATTTTTTTTTTTGGCGATATGAAGCTGGCCCTGTATTTGATAATACCAAGTATCGTTAGTGTTAACAACCATGGTCTCAACTTTGATGTTCCAAAATCAAATATTTCTTTTTTTATGGCTTCTATAATGGGCATATTAAAGGCTGATATTGGAAATTTGATCTCCACGATCGTATCATTTCCAACGAGGCCATCTGGGGTAGCAGCTAAAAAAGGTGTTTCACTGTCTATGAATAGGTCTCAAGATCTTATTTGCACTCCATCCTGTGCTGCTAGCTGGTTGAGCGCTATGGCCTCGTTGTTGGCCCAAACCGTGTTTTATTGAGATTACGGTTGAGATATCGCTTTTATACAACATAGCTTTTACGATACTTGCGCTGGTGGTTGGACGGCGTTTTATTATTTTCCCAAAATTGGATGCTGTTAATAAGTTCCTACGAAGTTCCAACCACTCACTACTATTTCTTTGAAGAATAGTTGCACGTTTGATAAGTATCCTTCCCTGGTTCGAGTTTTCTCATTTTTTTTTAAGATTTCTTAGGCTATCCTATAAATATCTTCATCCATATCGGGTTTATGGCAGATGTCTGTTCCATAATGTTTGTCTGTAGTTGTCAAATTTTCATTAAAATTAATCCTTCTGATTCGTGGCAACTGCTATACACAATCCTTGAAATTGCTCCAAGCCAATGCCTGCATTAGAAATGCCCGAAATTGCTGCTGTGTTAATATCTAGGTTCTGGGTTGATTGTGGATCTGACGTATTTATTCTAAACTAGCGAACCGCCCCGGCTTCGCACGGGTACATTACGACATTTCCGGTGTATTTTTCATTTTTTTTTTTCATAAATACCTTGTGCCGAAATTTACGAACACAAAAAAAGAATCAGCCAAATCGGTCCAGCCGTTCTTGAGTTTTGCGCTTAGCAACACATTTAGCGATTCATTTTTATTATATAGATTTACCTCTATACATAATTATTACAGAAAAATTTCAATTTGGAGTTTGAACCTACTTTAGCTGTCTGCGAAAGCAGCGGAATACCACATCTTGTGGCCAAAATGTTTCTTCCATCACCTGATGCAGTTAGCATGTTGGTATGCGCACCACAAACGCCATAAATGTGACGTTGAGCTGCACACTCGGCGCATACTTCAGCCATTGGCGCACGTACTTTACGATATCTTGCGCATCGGAAAACATCGGATTATAATTACCAAGTACTAGTAGGTCAGAGCTTTGGCTTTACAACGTACAAGCTGAACGAGGCTGTACGAGTGAAGAAGAACCAGTGCCACGAAAGCGGAAACGCGACACTCGGGGTTATCATACATTTTATTGATTCTTTACGAATTTGTTCAATACCTTTCTGGAGCATTCTCTTTACTGCTCGCGTAATCGTTATTGAGAGTATTTTTTTCTGCCTGGCAACGGTCCGTACGTATACTTCGGATATTAGGGTCCACATTTTCCAAATTCAATGTTGTTCTGTAAAAAATATACGTGTAGTAATTAATGAATGTTTCAGACATCATCAACTTAATTAATCTGACTAAACGAACTCTATTTTAGGCACAAAAAGCGTGTGGGCTTATTATTAAATCAATACACATGTTACCGAAAATTGTGTACGTGCAGGTTATGTATACAATATTGAATGCGCGGTCGGGAATGTGTGTAAAAGAGTAGGGAAGGAGGTGACGTGCGGGCAGGCAGACTATTGTATACCTGCCCGCATGTCACCTCAACGCGCCACAACTTTTTTACTTGCTTGCTTTTAATTCCGACGAGTGCGACGCGGGTGTGTGTAATGAGGAGCCCAGGACAATCTAGTTTTAGCGTAGACGATGGAGGCCCGGTCCATGGGGCTCCTACTTCTGGGTGGTCAAAAAAAATAATCTTGAAGGGGATGGTGGGGTCTGAAAGACCCCGCCCCTCCCATCAAACTGGCCCGCTCTTATTAGCTAAATTCGCAATACCTATCCTTCTACACGAGCAGCCTGTGGGTTAATTACACTCAAAAGGCATACAGCGCTCTGCGGGTACAATACAATAACGTCTTCAGGATGTTGTTGCGGTTGCCGCGGTTCTGAAGTGCATCCGCAATGTTTGCCGAAGCGCGTACGGATGACTTCTACGCAATAAGACGCAAGTGTGTGGCGTCGCTGTTAGGCAGAGTACGCGGCAGCAGCAATGACATTCTGAGGATAGTTTCTAATAGTTATCAGTGTCCGATGCACTCGCTCTGGGTAACTATCGTGGTTGGGACGGACAAATGACATGTTTTTGTTTTGTTAATTATGTTTTTGTACCTGTGTGTGTAACTCTGTACCTTCTAACATAGTTTATAAGCTTATATTGTTACTAACCATTATGGATCATGTAATCTGACATTCAAATAAATAATAATAATAACAATAATACGCCTTTTTCTAATGGAGGTAGATAGACACAACAGAACGCCATCTGCTACAATCCTTACATACTCTTTTCGCCTCATCCACGTTCATACATCTCGTCATACAAGCATGCCGGTTAGGAGTACTGCACAACTGACCTTTCTCATGAACCTCACCAATAAGGTCAGTGTAGGTCTTCCTAGGGCGACCCCTCCCTGCGTTGCCACTCCCCTCTGCCATATAAATACCTTTTTAGTTTTTTACTATTACCGTATAGGAAAATTGCGTATTGATAAAAATGTATGTCAATTAATTAATTAATGATAATAATTGACGATCAGCGCAGATAGAGCAGCAGTATGCTCGAGCAGTTGATAGGTAATCAACTAAAAAACAACAGTAATAGAGTTGATAATTTCTTAACTGTCTGAAAGATAATAGATGCCGTGCGTTATTTTAAATTATACTCGTATCTCGCACACAATTTTGACCTCTATTTCTGATACCATTTAGACCTCTATTTCTGATACCATTTAGGTCATAATCTGAAATGTTAACTACAATAATAATATCAACGTCTTTCTGTTGTCGATGAGTGTCAAATCTGTCGTCGTTCTTTATTTGTATCGAGACACATGTTTGATTTATTTACTACTAAGGATAAATGTTTGTTATTCTTAAACAGTTACAGCTAAGTATTTAACCTACATTGCCTGCGTATTAAGAATATAAAGTACTAGCTTTTGCCTGCGACTACGTCCGCGAGGAACTTGTTTATATCGTACTTGCATACAAACTTGCACCCCCCTTTTCACTGCCTTAGGGGGTGATTTCCGGGATAAAAACTATTATATGTCCTTCCCCGGGTCTTAAACTATCTCCATGCCAAATTTCATCGAAATCTATTCAGCGGTTTAAGCGTGAAGAGGTAACAACCTCTTCACGCTTAAACCGCTGAATAGATTCGAAGAATAGATTTCGATGAAATTGCTGAATAGATTGAATCCCAAAGTGTGTCTATCTGTCTGTTGACAGACAGACACACTTTCGGATTTGGATTTGGGTTCCGCTGAGCGATTTAAGAGTTAGCCTTTAATATTTGGCTCGCATCAGCAATTGGTTTGAAGTTGTCGCCGATATTATATGTAGTTATTACTAGCTGCTGCCCGCGACTTCGTCTGCGTGAACGCTATGCATCACTAAAAATACCTACGATTACCTATACCTTTTAAAATAACATTCATTTACCTACCGGTTTCTTCTTTGTATTTCATATCTACAGAAAGTGCAGTAACAGAGGGGGACTGTCTTTCGTAAAATTGATCATCAAAAAGTGCTGATTTTCAGCCTGCTTTGAATAAATGACTTTATGGTGATTCTGCTGAATTAAGTTGTGACTGAAACAGATGGTTTCAGATCTTCGATTTTTATACGTCAACAGAGAGTGCTCATCAGGCTGGACAACTCTTGCTAAGACATCATTCCTATATATGTAATAGTGTACCTGGGCTCTTGGAGTTCCACATCAGGTGTTCCAGATCTTCAAATTCATTCTCTTAGCAGAAAATGCTCATCACGTGGAACAATTTTTGCTATGGTGCCATTTTTGTATCTCTTATAGTTTAGCTGGTCTGTTGCGGTTCTGCATCAGGTGATCAAGTTTCCAGGATAAATTATAGCCTATATGTATGTTGCCCAGACTATACAACCTACCTATACAACAATAAAAAATTTAAATCCGTCCAGTACTTTTTGAGTTTATCCCGGACATACATACAGACAAACAGACAAAAATTCTAAAAACTATAGTTTTGGCTTCGGTACCGATTGTAGATCACACCCCAAGTATTCTTTAAAAAAATATTCAATGTACAGTTTTGACTTTCCTACCATTTTATTATACATGTATGTATAGGTAGATTATTCAAGGTCAATACCAAAATTAGTGATTATATAATAGATTAGATATGGTAAGCCATACTTATTAATATGCCATACTTACTATTATTACTTATATTATCAAAAAATTAGGGATCCGTAAGAAAAACACGCGAACGAAGTCGCGGGGAGAGTGCTAGTCCAATATATTTTGGTAGTCTGTCTTCCCACTGCTGCCACTAGATGTTAATAAACTGAAACGTGCAATTGCAACAAGAGCAATTCACTTCAGGTCCTAGTGCGGAGGAAAATAAAAATGTGTCATACCTCATTTATGATTGCTTCTGCCTCTTGGACTAATCTTCTAGTATAAACGTGACTGAGTTCTGGCCTTCTAAAATTGTTTCTCACGATCCGCGTGACAGCACAAGGGATTTTAGTCTTGCATGTTCAAAACAGTGTGACGGAGCTGCCAAGTCTACGTAAAATCAAGCAGACCGCGTCACTATAGACTTACTACAAAACACTGTAACATATTGGCAGGGATTTGTCAAATTAATGTTATTAGTTTTACACAATGGTTTTACACCAAGTAAGATATAGTTTAATTCCCTGAAGAAATGTTTAGAAAAAGATATGCAACAGTGAAGAAGTCTCATACTAATTAATAGGAGGCAATAGATTTATTGTTATTAATTTAAACATTAATATTATTATCCGTAATAATCTATCACTTATCGATGACGCGCGGGAACAGTCAACATAATATATTAATGTCAAAGATTTTTTCCTCTCCTAATTTTTAAAGCTCCATTAAGTTTTTATATTTTAAATATCTAACACGCTCCAGTATGTCACGATTTTCCACCTGTGAAAGTGCATACATTCATAACCTTTTTTTTTTGCATCTAATCTTCACAATCCAAAAGGTCCCTACCACGCTCGAGTACATCCACATTTAGCATCTTGGCCTCCTCAACTATCATGAGTGAATCAACTCTGGCTTTAATAGTGTATACGCCCCGCGTGTTTCTAATAACAGGGGAATATATTATTCTGTCGGTTTGCATGGTGGGGGTGGCCGATAAAAGGGGTTGAAAATGGAAAAAATATTTAATCGCGCGCGTCATAAATATTTTAAGAAGGCATGTTGAGTAAACCCTAAAGAGCTTTCCATTCGAAAGGCCGACGATTTAGAAGCGAACAAAACTCATGGCCGATTTATGAAAATGCAAAAAAAAAAAAAATCGTGGCCTTGACATACTCGAGCGCGTCAGATTATTATACAGATGGTTCAGCTTGATGTCCTTATCGTGCTGACCCATAATCTGACAATTATGTGGAGGAATTTCATTAACCTGACGGTTTTACATAACATAACATCACGCCTGTAATCCCCGAAGGGTTAGGCAGAGGTGTATCCATTAATACACCCACATTTCGCCAGTTATGTTTTTAGTCCCATGTAATAGGGGGCGAGCCTATTGCCATCAACCGGGCACAAATCCAGACTCCGAGGCTGCTACTGAGAAGTTCCATATGGAAAAACTCAATAACACTTTGCCCGACCTGGGAATCGAACCCAAGACCTCATGCACAGCAGTCGCGCTTCGAGGCAGTCCGGTTTAAATCCTTTTTTTATTTTAGTTTTTTGAATTATGTGTCTAATGTAAAAGTAGAACTAACCAAAATAAGAGAAATAATTAAGAGAAGCATAGAGTGAAAATTACATTGTTCTTAGCAGCTGCTAGTACGACACTTTATTGATTATTTAACTACTTCGGCTTGTGGAAATCGGCAGATTTTATTATTTTCGTAATCCTTGAAAGATTCCCCTCAAAATAATATGAAAATTAACCGCGCTCGAGAATTCCAGGTGACATTTTTTTTGCAGCTTTGTGACTTTGCTGTTTTCTTATGTTACGCACAAATCGTCAGATTATTGAAATGCACACTTTTCTGCATGCAATTAACTTACCCTGCCTTAATCTGACGCGCTCGAGTAAATCCAGCGATCGTTTTTTTTTTTACTATTTTGATGGGCTGCCCTAGACGCGCGGCCCTATATACAAGGCTTGGTACTTAACAGGGAGCAAGGTATCCCCCGTTATGTTAATCTGCCGCGCTCGAATAAATCCACAAATCCCTTCCCCAACTATGATAATATATTTGGTGATGAAAACGATGATGATGAAATAAAAAAGAAACTGGTGTCTGTTAGGTACCACTAAGCCACCACAGCTTGTGGCCCCAGGGTCCCGGGCCTGTGGAAGTACGAGAGGCTGTAGCCAACTCGCAGAGGCCAATTAGGTAACATTAAATGAAATAAGATTATAACTAACGACTATACCTGTATGCGCTATGCAAGTCCACCCAAGGACAACCCCCCAGTCGGTGTAGCAGTATTACAACACAAATAAAAATACTGGACTATGGGTATGGGTTGCTAAAGCGAGTATTCAGGTAATCCTATGAAATAACTGCTCCTGCCTGACCAATTTTTGTATACACGGATAAAAAATGGCAGGAGGTGTCTCGCACACTCAAAAATAAGGCCCGTTTTCTAAGAATCCATTTTTTATAAGTTTAGCGAGCGTTCGAGTGCAATGTTGCAGGGGACGCACCGTCGTAAATCCAGTACACGACGGTGAGCGTATGCCGATACGCTCACCGTCGTGCAGTGGAGTGGCAGTGGAGCATTCGGGCGAGATGTAGGCGTGTTCCCGGATAGTACAGTCCGACTGGACTGCGTGTAGCGCCGCGCGCTCGACGACCCTGAGTGGAGCTGGACGCAGGCTGTGGGCGAGCACAGCTTTGGTTGGTAACATTTGATTCTATTCTATACACACATCTCACTATTTTCAAAAAGCCAAATTACACCCAAATTTCACCAGACATGTTATAAAAGAATGTTAAAGGGGCGAACTTATTGTTATTATCAGGGTACAAATACAGAATATAATGCTTCTGGATGATTACTAATAGAAACTCAAAAGAAATTTGCTTGACCTGGGAGCCCAAAGCGAGCGTGCTGGCTACCACTAAACCAAGAGTTCAGTTCTAAATATACGCAATTATTTGGTAACATTTGGTAACACTGAAGAAAAAATCTTCAGAGTTATCCGTTTTTCAATGGTTTTGGTTATGCGTTAATAAACAGATATGCAAGTGACAGACAGACTGCCTTGTGCAAAATATGTCATACATGGAATCTAAAGCAGGTGATCAAGCGAGCTAGGCGCTACTGGTAACTTACTTATATACTATAAACGATTCTTTAACCTGATATGGGAAGTTTACCGATGCATTGTATGATGTATGTTGGGTATGGCAAACGAGGCGTGAGAGTAGGATTAATGCTGTGAAAATGCGTTCTTTGCGGAGTACGTGTGGTGTAACGAGGTTATACGGGACCGTTGCGGATTAAAAGAGGATGTGACGGGCCTGTTGGTCTAGTGGTTAGTGGCCCTGACTGCTAAGCCGGAGGTCGTGGGTTCGATTCCCACCCAGGACAAACTTTGTGTGATGAGCATGATTGTTAGTTCTGTGTCTGGGTGTGATTTATCTATAATATGTATGTATTTATAAAATCATATAAGTATGTATATCAGTTGTCTGGTTACCATAACACAAGCTCTGCTTAGCTTGGGATCAGATAGCCGTGTGTGAGTTGTCCCAAGATATTTATTTATTTTATTTTTTATTTATGTAGTGACACAGATAGAAAAGGGTATGCTTAGATGGTTCGGTCATGTTGAGAGGATGAGTGAAAGACGATTAACAAAAGGTAGATGATATGGCAGAGGTGATTGGCAACGCAGGGAGAGGAGGACCTACACCGACCTTATTGATGAGGTTCTTCAGAAAGGTCAGGTGCGGAGTACTTGTCACCGACGTGCTTGTATGACGAGATGTATGAACATAGATGAGGCGAAAGGAGTAGGTAGGGATCGTAGCAGGTGGCGTTCTGTAGTTTCTGCCTACCCCCATGGGAAATCTACTAAGTCGCGGACACAAGCTAGCATGGTTTGGTATAGTTATGAACAGTCAACAAAAGAGATAGGTATACAGGGTAGTCGAATATCTGACGACCCTGTTTACCCGACTACGGCAAGGCCAAAAGAAGGGTAATGATTTTGACCGGTATGTATGTATGTATGTTTGTTTGTTCCCTCGTAACTTCTAAACTACTTATCATTACATAACAAATGAGGTGTCGTTATAAGCTTCTCAGTTGTCCGCTGGTTAAAGGGTAGGTGACGCGTCACCAAATCAAACATGGCACCCTCTAGGGGATGTGACGTAGATAACGAAAAACAAATTTTTTCGCACATTACCGACATGGGTATCAAATTAAAGGGCTTGATGAGCACATTTGAAATATATGTAGGATCAGGAGTGCCGAGAGGTATATCGTCAGGGTTTGGAGTTCCCATTTTTGTTGGGAAAAACAAGACGGTATTAACAATTACAGAGTTTTATTACTCGTTAAACACAATAACACAATACACAATCAAAATGGTACACAATACAAAAGGCAATTAAAAAAAGATATAGCAGGTAAAAGATATAATCGGTAACGACTGTCAAAGATCCACGAATGACCGCCGGGACTAACAGCTTAACGTGCCTTCCGAGGCACGGAATGTCATAGAAAGTACATATGAATTGAAAACGTCACATTGGTACTTGCCTGGATTCGAGCCCACACCCTCATGCATGAGAGGCGGGGGCCTTAACCACTAGGCCATCACGACATTCCCCATTCATTTTTTTAGGCCCTTATGTGTGGCTGCTACGTGTATTTGTGGGAGCGCCGGCGCCGGCGCGTTGTGCCTTATCGCACAACGCCGCCTGTTTCACGGCTCTCCGGCGGTCCGCCTCCGCCGGATGAGACCCCCAGTTACCTGGGGGAGGTCCAGCAGAAGGCGACCAGCGGCAGGAGAGTCGGCTTTAGTGGCGCGCCCACAGATGGCATAGAGAGGTCCCCTGGTGGATGGAGTCTTTTGAAGAGGAGGGCCCGGCAGTGGGCGAGGGCGCGCCGCGGGCCGCCTCGGCAAATGAAGGCGTGGCAGCAGCACCCCGGTCGTGGGATGCGCGCTCGCGCTGAGGCCGAGGCGGGTCCACCTAGTACCGCTTGGGCCCTTCCTCGGCGTCGTCCGGGCTGCGGGGTCTCTTCTGGGGTCTGGGCGGTTCGAGGTCGAACTCAAACCCCAGGGAAGTTGTGGGGGACGTGGGTGCCGTCCTGGACGCCCCCCGCGGTTCCGATCTACGGGGGCCGGATCGTGCGGTCGTATCTGCTGACACGTCCGCCCGACCGTACCCGGTTGAACCCACCGACGCGAGCGACATGCTCGAGCTCGCGCGTCAGGCAGTCGGTGCGTGGGCGCGCGTGACCGGCGCTTGGGCGCGCGTCGTGTGCGCGGGGGCGCGGGCAGGTTGCGCGGGGAGGCGCGCAGTCGGCGCGGTGGACCGCATGGCGGGGGCGGGGGCGAGCGCCCGGACGGCGCGGGTACCCGCACCGAGGGCGCGGGGGCGCGGCCGATCGGGCGCACGGGGGATGTCAAAGTCAAATCATTTATTTCAATTAGGCCACTATAAAAAAAAATAGAATTCTAGTTGCTCTTCCAAAAGGTAGTTTTGTATGGAGAAGAATGGGGGTCCGGGGCACGCTTGGGGCCCTGAGGGCCTGGAGGGCCTTGTCGGGGCCGGTGTCCCGGGTGGGGTTGGGGGCCCGCGGTGGTGGATGGAGTCTTTTGAAGTGGAGGGCCCGGCAGTGGGCGAGGGCGCGCCGCGGGCCGCCTCGGCAAATGAAGGCGTGGCAGCAGCACCCCGGTCGTGGGATGCGCGCTCGCGCTGAGGCCGAGGCGGGTCCATGCAGTACCGCTTGGGCCCTTCCTCGGCGTCGTCCGGGCTGCGGGGTCTCTTCTGGTGTCTGGGCGGTTCGAGGTCGAACTCAAACCCCAGGGAAGTTGTGGGGGACGTTAGTCGTTCACACCTGGATGTGAACCCCCGTTGCCGCAAGGGCGGTTAAAAAACAACAAACACCCGGAGACACTATTGGCGGCACGAACGGAAAAATTCCGCCACCGAACGGCGTAAACAAGTGACGTCACGAGTGACGCTGCACTGCACTCACACTGACAATCGCGACGACAGCTGCTCGCTCGACGACGGCTGGTTCACAGGCACTCCACTGACTAGCTAACCGAGAGCACGCTCTTTTATAGGACGATGCCCCACTTTGCAATCCCTCCACGATAACTCTGTCCGTTGGCGCGCGGAAGTACGTCACGCGTTTACTTGATACAAAATGTGCTAAATCTAATAAGATTTACAGAAAGTAATCGAATAATTGACAAGAATAATTGTCGTTAATAAACAATAACGAATTCTCAAAGTAAATCATTTTAAAATTAAAGTAACATGTCATCAATTGTTATGAACAAAACTAACGGTCACACATAATATCGAAATTAGTTGCCAAAATCAACAAGTAGTACTTAATAAATTAAGTTTCGATTTATTAGACAATAATAATAGTAAAAATCATTAAAATTAATTATAAGAAAATCATCTTACAACAAAATCTGTTGATTACTCACTATTTGTGATTGACAACCAACTCCGACATATGTATACATTATATAGCTTTTACTAGCTACTTTGCCTGTTTTAACAGTGTCTAAATAGGTATCAAATGAAAAATGAAAAGGCTTAATGAGTACATTTTAAATTTACTCGCTACTTTGTTTTTATTATTAAATCAAATAATTAAATAGAGTTAGAAATAGCAATAATTTGTTTTAATTTTGCTAGAAACACAACAAAATAATAGAACCCCCAAATAAGTGTAAATGAAAAATAAGTTAAAAATATCTAAAACTCGACTACGTAAAAATCGCGCAATGAAAAGCATGATTGTTTCAACAATATTAATTTGACAGAAAATTTTAATGCCACCTAGCCAATAAAGATTGTGTGAAACGACCGCAGGCGGCATACGACCACGGCTAATACTTAAAAATTTCTGTCAAATGAATATTGTTCTTGTTTTATGCTTTTCATTGCGCGATTTTTACGTAGTCGGGTTTTAGTTATTTTTAACTTATTTTTTTACTGACTAACTAAAACCCATCCGTATTCCTTCTAGTGCTCTTTGCGTTCCAGGGCTGACGACTATCGACGATGATCTATCTCTTTTGTTGACTGAACATTAGCTGGAGCGAGGATAACATTTTTTAAATATCAGTTAAAATTTGATACAGGACCTTGACTGCCTCGTTGGTCTAGTGGTCGCAAGCGCGACTGCTGTGCATGAGGTCTTGGGTTCAATTCCTAGGTCGGGCAAAGTGTTACTGAGTTTTTCCATCAGGAATTTCTCAGTAGCAGCCTCGGAGTCTGGATTTGTGCCCGGTTGATGGCAATACGCTCGCCCCCTATTACATGGGACTAAAAACATAACTGGCGAAATGTGGGTGTACTAATGGGTACACCTCTGCCTAACCCTTCGGGGATTACAGGCGTGATGTTATGTTATGTGTTGTTTGATACAGGATGTGTTAATGTTGTGGCTGGCTTGCTTATCATAAACACAAGTTATAAATCAAACAGAATCATTGATATCTTCATCTACTTCCTGAGTTGCTGTGGTTGTGGCTAAATTGAAAACTATGTGGGCTTGCAACCTGCAGCTGTGTAACGCGATATTTTTACATTCAAAATAATTGCAATTTTATTTCAATGCTCTGTGTTATACATACATTAACTCACGCCTTTTTCCCTTGGGGGTAGGCAGAAACTACAGAACGCTACCTGCTACGATCCTTACATACTCCTTTCGCCTCATCTACATTCATACATCTCGTCATAAAAGCACGCCGGTTACGAGTACTTCGCACCTAACCTTTCTGAAGGACCTCACCAATAAGGTCAGTGTAGGTCTTCCTAGGGCGACCCCTCCCGGCGTTGCCACTCACCTCTGCCATATAAATACCTTTTGTCAATCGTCTTTCACTCATCCTTTCAACATGACCGAACCATCTAAGCATACACTTTTCTATCTTTGTCACTACATCTTCTTTTAATCCGCAACGGTCTCGTATAACCTCATTCCTCACTCTATCGTTCAAAGTTACACCACACATACTCCGCAAGGAACGCATTTCCACAGCATTAATCCTACTCTCATGCCTCGTTTGCCATACCCAACACGCCGTTGTGAACAGCCAGTCGAGCCTTTTTTGACATGGACATCTCTAGTAAACATACTGCCCAAGAAGTATACAAACTCATTCATTTGCTCCACACTCTATCATTTATTTTTTCACATCACACGCCGAGACATCCTCTTCTCTTTCAAAAGCCATCACTTTCGTCTTGTTCACATTTATATTCATTCCTTTCCTCTTAAACGCGTCATTCATTACC
The DNA here is from genome assembly GCA_949774945.1 of Hoplodrina ambigua. Lineage (NCBI taxonomy): Eukaryota > Metazoa > Arthropoda > Insecta > Lepidoptera > Noctuidae > Hoplodrina > Hoplodrina ambigua. Next base: position 8,443,481 of record OX458963.1, read on the forward strand.
GTTACCATGTCTTGCAACTGATCTGCCGACGATGCAAGAAGAACTTGACAACATCTGCGTATAACAGGCATTAGACAGGTAACTCATGCATCCTTAATGCACACTCACTCTCTCTCAAATCCGCCAAACAACTATCCATGTATAGGTTGAACAGCCAAGGAGACGCTTCACAGCACTGTCTTACACCTTTTGAGATGCAAAACCAGTCAGTGTATGCCCCATTTATCCTAAGACAAGCACTGGAATCCTTATATAAAGATTTCAGTGCTCGTATCAAGCGTCCGTCCACACCACACATGGATAGAGTCGACCATAATACCTCCCTCCACACACTGTCATAGGCCTTCTTTGGCTCTGTATTATAATTGACCTTATTATGTAGTAAATGAGTTGCCTTATTCCTTGAGATGTTTAATAAAGGATATTTGTTCTGCCCAAGGAAATCTATCTTGTATTGAATACCTTTGAAAGCAATTAAACATTACATCACGCCTGTAATCCCCGAAGGGTTAGGCAGAGGTGTACCCATTAGTACACCCATATTTCGCCAGTTTTGTTTAAGACCCATGTAATAGGTGGCGAGCCTATTGCCATCAACCAGGCACAGGAACTGATTGGATAGGAACTGATTGCCATTACCGGAAAAATGTATTCCTCTCAAAATCTTGGTATTGCAGTGGTTAGTTTCGCTTTGATTTAAGGAGCACGGCAGCATTTTGACATGTTCATGTTCCTACAAATATTTGTACTCTTACGGGCCGTTTTTGTAGCGCGTATTAGGAAGTACAATGCTGATTCAAGAACGTTTATGTCCAGTGGGCTGCAACGGTCAGAGTTGATTGAAACTGGCGTACCCTCTTACCTAGCCCTCCATTAGTTTCATTGAACAAGTGGGAAGCCTCGTATTAAATGCAATTGATGTCATTCAGCGCCAGCGTAAACTTGACGGAGTATCCTGCTGCAGCGTCCGTTTAAAAAATACCTAAGTACTTATAAATAACTACAATAGCAATCATCTTGACGCTGCGTACAGATGTGGCTTTAACGTTTATGTAAGACTGATAACATAACATCACGCGTGTAATCCCCGTAGGGTTAGGCAGAGGTGCGTGTTGATGGCAATTGGCTCGCTCCCTATTACATGGGACTTTAACATAATCGGCGAAATGTGGGTGTATCTTAATGATCTAATAATAATATAATATTTGCCTTGGCAATCCACAGACATAATGTACCCGCCGGTGGAGGTTCCACAAAGTTGGGTAACTCTGCACACTTCAGCTGCCAGCCTGGGTTTCATCTCAACGGGTCGGCTATACTCACCTGCAGGGGCAATGGTAAGCATCAAGACGTCTCATCGTCATCAAAACCTTTTTGTTTTTTACACTAGAAAATTTCTAGAGGACTTAAGTAAAGCAAATCGATTCTTTTTACCAAATATAGCAGTACATTCGGACAATAGAAATTAGGTAAAATATCACTGCATGCACTCGGAAGTTTTCAACATGTGTTTACATTTAGCATGGCGATGGGACACACTTGTGTTCTCGAGGACTATAGGCCTTTAGCCCTAAGTTTAAGCCAATCGGTCCTTTTTTAGAGCTATGCTATTAAAGAGGGCTTTAAAAGACTCGTTATTTCAAAAAGCCCGTAGGCCTTTAAAGAGCGTTGAGGCTTTTTTTGCAACTTGAGTCTTTTTTCAAGTAACAGGCTTATGTTAAGGCTGTCATCAAATTTGCTACTAAAAATAAAAATATGAAAAACCTATACGATCTTTTTTTTTTTAAAAGCCTAAAGTTGGCACATTTCTGAATTACATAGGATAGCTTAGATTGGTGGCACTCTTCGTTTCAACTATTTAACAGTTTAGAGATTTTGGTCTATGATTTTTCTTTTCTTTTTTCCCATCGGTAATAAAGAGCTTCCTAGCCATTTCAGAGGGTCAGGCGTTACTGTTGTCAGACTATCATTAAAAACCCTATTTCCCCATACACTAAGGTCGTTGGTCATCTCTCCCGCCGACCTGTGGACTAACTACCGGTTAAAGCATAGTTATCACCCTTACCCAGAAAGAGCACATTAGACCAAAACCGGACGAGGCGCCGAAGGCGGCAAGGACGGCAGATGAGCCTTGCAGACGCAAGAGAGCGGCTAGTTATGTCTTCCGAAAGAAGGACTCAAGCCGAGTTAGCCAATAGTCATACTATGGAACAGATGGCTGATTGTTTAAGGGAATTAGTTTCGATACTAAGAAACATACAAGCTGGGTATGTGTTTTTTACTATACAGGGTGGCCCAGCTATGGGCGTCCAAACGAAAATTTTAGACTTCTCTCTTCTTGGGCTATCCAAACCACCCCCAAGTATGTTCTACGATTTTTTGCGGTTTAGGAGCTAGACAACATTTTAATATTTTTTGGGATATTCTTCTTTACATCAGATTTTGTAGATTTTTTGTTTTTGTGTCGCATTTGTTGGAAATATTTTTATTGATAATTAATCCTGAAAGTATGGTCTTCGATCGATGAAAACAACTGTCAGTCTTATTGTCACCCGAAATTACAAAAACTTAGTTCAAAAGCAAAAATTTTGTTTTGTAAATTTTTTTGCAGATTTTCGGCTCTTCAAGAAAAATCACAATAAGGGCTCAAATTACCTCAAAGTTAATTCGAAAACTTCCACGGACCCTCAGCTCTTTAAAACAGTACAAATAACAAGTATTTTACAGGTCATTATTCGGAGCAATTAAAGCTCGAACATGGTAAGGCGAAAAAAGCAATAATTTCATCTTCAAATGAAAGCCGATAATAATGAATTTAAACTAACTTTTATTAACTTTTATTATTTCTTTTTTCTTTCTTTTCTTTGAACTAAGTTTTTCTAATTTCGGGTGACAATAAGACTGACAGTTGTTTGATCGATTGAAAAACACACTCTCAGGATTAATTATCAATAAAATATTTCCAAAAAATGTGACAAAAAGAAAAAATCCACAAAATCAGATGTAAAGAAAAATATAAAAAAAAATGTTAAAATGTCGTCTAGCTCCTAAACCGCAAAAAATCGTAGCATAGCATAGCATAGCCCAAGAAGAGAGGAGTCTAAAATTTTCGTTTGGACGCCCTTCGCTGGGCCACACTGTATGAGTTCAGTAAAAGGTAGCATGTCCAATGACTAATAATGTGTATGTTAAAATTAAGTAAGTCATGATAAGTAATAAATTCAGGGGTAAAGTAATTACAGTATCTACTTTTTAAATAATTTATTTATTTAAGACATATTTCTGACATTATGTAACAATTTAAAATCATATAAAACACATGTACATTAAAATAATCAAGAACAAATAAATTACACATACACAATAGCAAGCAATACAATTAAATTCAATTCTAAATTCAACAAACAAATCCCTTCCCCAACTATGATAATATATTTGGTGATGAAAACGATGATGATGAAATAAAAAAGAAACTGGTGTCTGTTAGGTACCACTAAGCCACCACAGCTTGTGGCCCCAGGGTCCCGGGCCTGTGGAAGTACGAAAGGCTGTAGCCAACTCGCAGAGGCCAATTAGGTAACATTTAATGAAATAAGATTATAACTAACGACTATCCCTGTATGCGCTATGCAAGTCCACCCAAGGACAACCCCCCAGTTGGTGTAGCAGTATTACAACACAAATAAAAATACTGGACTATGGGTATGGGTTGCTAAAGCGAGTATTCAGGTAATCCTATGAAATAATTGCTCCTGCCTGACCAATTTTGTATACACGGATAAAATGGCAGGAGGTGACTCGCACACTCAAAAATAAGGCCCGTTTTCTAAGAATTCATTTTTGATAAGTTTAGCGAGCGTTCGAGTGCAATGTTGCAGGGGACGCACCGTCGAAAATCCAGTACACGACAGTGAGCGTATCGGCGGCGGTGGAGCATTCGGGCGAGATGTAGGCGTGTTCCCGGATAGTACAGTCCGACTGGACTGCGTGTAGCGCCGCGCGCTCGACGACCCTGAGTGGAGCTGGACGCAGGCTGTGGGCCAGCACAGCTTTGGTTGGTAACATTTGATTCTATTCTATACACACATCTCACTATTTTCAAAAACCCAAATTACACCCAAATTTCACCAGATATGTTATAAAAGAATGTAAAAGGGGCGAACTTATTGTTATTATCAGCGTACAAATACAGAATATAATGCTTCTGGAGGATTACTAATAGAAACCCAAAAGAAATTTGCTTGACCTGGGAGCCCAAAGCGAGCGTGCTGGCTAGCACTAAACCAAGATTTCAGTTCTAAATTTACTCAATTATTTGGTAACTTTTGGTAACACTGAAGAAAAAATCTTCAGAGTTATCCGTTTTTCAATGGTTTTGGCTATGCGTTAATAAACAGATATGCAAGTGACAGACAGACTGCCTTGTGCAAAATATGTCATGCATGGAATCTAAAGCAGGTGATCAAGCGAGCTAGGCGCTACTGGTAACTTACTTATATACTATAAACTACTATAAATTTTGTCATGATGATATTTGATACCTTCGTGAGTGTTTACTTTTGTATAATTCCATAGTTTTAGGTATAAATTTTCGTAAGCTTATTCTCGTAGTTATACTTTTAATTTAAATCTTACTGTCCCAATGTAATTGGATTGATTTGTGATGGCCTGAAACACAGGTTTAAATTAACCTAGATCGGGCGGGTCGCTACCTAACATTGCAATTCCGAACTATCGATACCTTCTCCTTTAATTATTTAGTTTTAGTTAATTTTTAGGCACTGTAATTTTATGGAAAATCTTTTTAGCTGTTTGGTTTTATGTACACTTTTTGTAAACATTTTATTTGAATAAATTATTATTATTATTATTATTTTTTTCTTCGTTTTTCTTCTCTTTTATGAGAGTTAAAAATCCTTACCTACGGGCCGGAGCCAAGTGTGTAAGGGGTACTTTAAATTGAAAATGTGGATGAAATTGTAGAAGAGTTCAGGAACTTTCGGGTGATGCGGCAAGTGTTGAGTATAGTGGCTTTTTGAAGCAAGTATAGTGTGTGTGTTGGCATGTGTAGAGTGTTAAGGCTTTGTGTTAGAGTTTTCGGTATGATACCGGTGAAGGAGAGTACTACGGGGACGATGTGAACTGTTTGTGCTTTCCACTGGGTTTTTATCTCTATGGCGAGGTCTTGATATTTACTTAGTTTTTCGGATATCGTAGTTTGTAAGTTGTGTGAGTTAGGTATTGCTATGTCTATTAGGTAAACTGTTTTATTAATTTTATCATGAACGGTGATGTCAGGTCTATTGTAATGAATCGTTTTGTCAGTAATTATGGTCCGGTCCCAGTAGATTTTCACATTTCTGTTTTCTAGTATGATTTCAGGTTTGTATTTGTAGTATGGAATCATATTTTCTGTAAGTTTATATTTGTGTGCTAAGTTTTGGTGTATGACTGCGGCGACTTGGTCATGCCTGTGTTTATAATCTGTCTGTGCGAGTGATTTACAGGCCCCTGTTATGTGTTGTATGGTCTCCGAGGCGCTGTTGCAATGTCTGCATGTGTCAGTCGGATGACGGGGGTCTTTTATTATATAAATTCCTGTAATTGCGAGTTGCTATTGTTTGATCCTGGATCGCCAGCATGAACCCTTCGGTCTCGGGAAACAGTTCGCCTCGTTTGAGCCATTCGTTCGACTTTGCTTTATCGACGTGTGGCTGGCTCAGGTAGGCTCGGTGTCTTCCGTGTAGAGCTTTTCGAGACCATGCTGCAATTTTTTCTTGTGTGCTTATGAGGTCTTCATTAGTTTGAGTGTTCCTGTTTCGTAAGTTGAGTGGTGTGAGTTTTTTATCTGCCTCCGTTACATGTTTGTGTAGTAGTGAATGTTCTGATTTATTATGAAAGTAAGATCTGAGTGAATGTATCTGTTTGTTGTGTAGGTTGTGTATGTCTACCAATCCTCTTCCTCCTTCTTGGCGTGGTAGTGTGAGTCTTTGTATGCATGACTAAGGATGGTGTTTCCTGCGTTTGGTTAAAAGTGTATTAATAGTACGCTGTAGGGTTTTGATGTCAGTTTTTGACCATCTTATGATTCCAAAAGAGTATGTGAGAATGGGTAGTGCGAATGTGTTGATGGCTTTAATTGTGTTTCTTGAGTTAAAGTTTGTTTTTAAGATTAGGTTAAGGCGGTATCTAAACTTTTTAAGCAGTTCCTGTTTTGACATTTTTTGTTGCATTTGCCTGGATTGTTTGAAACCCAGGTATTTATATGCACTAAGTTCATCCATTGGCTCAATAGATTTACCTGATTCGAGTATGTAGCTATTGTTTTGAATTATACCTTTTACACCTGACAAAATTTTGCATTTATCTACTCCGAATTGCATATAAATGTCATTTGAAAACTGTTGTGTGGTGTCTGCTAAATGAAAGAGTGATTTTTTATCTGCTGCATACAATTTTATATCATCCATGTACATGAGGTGTGTTAGGGTGAATTGTGTGTTATTGTTTTCTAATGTGAATCCTGCGTTTGTTTTATCTAGTAGGTGTGAGAGTGGATTGAGTGCCATGCAAAACCATAAAGGGCTTAAAGCATCACCTTGAAAAATACCACGATTTATGTGGATTGGTTCAGTGGCCAGAGTCGTGGAGGCTTGGTTTATTTTAAGTACAGTTTGCCAATTTTGCATGGATGATTCTAAAAACAATCTGAGTCTAGGGTGAATATTATATATGTTTAATATGTGTAATAACCAGCTATGCGGAACTGAATCATATGCCTTTTGGTAATCTATAAACATTGTATGAATATCTTTTTTCCATTTAACTGCACTGTTCATTGTAATCGCGTCAATAGTCAGTTGCTCCTTACATCCTTGGCTATTTTTGCGGCATCCTTTTTGTTGTTCAGCAAGAATATTATGTTTAGTTAAATGCGCGTATATTACTTCACTTACACAGGCTGTCAGGATTTTATAAAGAGTTTGTAAGCAGGTGATTGGTCGATATTTGGCTGAGTTTGTGGTGTCGTTCATGTCTTTAGGTATCATGTAAGTTACTCCGTGTGTAATATATGTTGGAAGTAAATGTGGTGATTGAATAAATGTGTTTATGTGATTATGTATGTATGGTTGAATATAGGTGAACTTTTTATACCAGTAGTTGTGAATATTGTCAGAGCCAGGAGCTTTCCAGTTGTGTGTACGTTTGAGGACGTCTATAAATGTGTTTATCGGTATGAATTCGAACTCCATTTCTGGTAAATCTGGTGTTGCTTCATTGACCCAATCTGCATCATTATTATGGTGTACTGGATTTTCCCATATGTCTGCCCAAAATTCTCGTAAGACATCGGGAGAAGGTGTCTGTAGGGTCTGGTTAGTGGTGTCCTTGTCGGTAGCTGTAAGATTCCTATAAAATACTTTTTCATTGCCGATAAACTTTGTGTTGCGGTTCGTGCATGTTAAATATCTCCTAAGTCTGCTAGATGCTGCGTTTAATTTTTGTTTTAAAGTGTCTAAAAAGTGTTCTATTTGTGTATTTGAGTTTTCGTGTTGCGCATGTAATTGATATTTTAGCTTTTAGCTTAGTTCATTTTGTGTAATGTGTGATATTTTAGCTCCGTTACATTTTGCTGCAGACCACGCTGCACAGTATATTATGGTTTGCAATTGAGTAAAGTCGGTGTCGATATTTACGCACTTAGGGAGAATCACTGTGTTTATATATGTAACTATAGCAGAGAACTTTTTAGAGGTTTTCTGCTTTGGGATGTATGGCCTATTAGTGGGATGTGTGTCAGAAAAAAATTGTTGCGCTTGCTGAAACGTGGCTTCTATTTCTGGATTTGTTTCTGGGGTAGTTTCAAAGTTAGACTGTGTAGGTTGAGATAGATTAATATCTATGTTGTTCAAGAAATTGTCTTCTGTATTGAGTGAGTGAGTTACGATGTCGGCATCTATGTTATTATTTATGACTGTATTTGTTGTGAGGGTGTTTGTAGGTGTGTCAGAGATGAGAGGATTACTGTGTTGGGTATTTAGTGTTTGAATATATTCATCTGGTTCTTCTAAGTCATTCTGCGATTGTGTGTTAAAATTATCGTTGTCTACGTATTCAATATTTTGTGTGTTAGTGTTTCTGTTACTTAACTCTGCTGCTACCTGGCTTTTTATTTCTTCTAATCTGTTAGTGTCTATGTATTTATTATTTACAATGGCTCTCACTTGATCCGACAATCTCTGCTCTGTTATATGTGCTAATTCTGGATATATATTTATAAATTCCTCATGTAAATATTTCCTATAGCCTGTTTTATTTATTTCTAGTTGTGTAGTAGTATAATATATTCTGATTAATGTTTCATTGTGTTCATTTGTCCATTTCATGCGCTGACCGGATTGTGTGTATGTTGGGGTTTTATATTGTGTGGAGTGTTGTTGTATTTGTGAATGAAGCATCTGAAGATCAGCTCTGACTTCCTCATAAATCTGGTCTATTGTTTCCTGTGGTAATAATTTCTTTTGTACTATGGCTCTACGCTGATCACCTATCCTTTGTCGGCTTACTTGCATTACCGGGTATTTTTCTAAAAACTTGGTGTGAAGAGATGGAAGGTATGCATTTTTGTCTGTTTCCATATTCGTAAGATGAAGATATGTGCGTAGGATAAATTTATTCATTTCTGTACTCCATTTCCTACGAGTTGTTGCAGTCCTAGCGGTGGGTACAGTATCTTCGACAAAATTTGTCTCCTGCACAACATCCGCTGACTGTATACTGATTGATGATGATGATTGATGACAAGTCGGACTGACTCGGAAAGATTGTGATGATGATTGAATTGATGGAAATAGAGAAGATGGAGATGACGAAGAGACTTGTGAAATTTCGTCATCTATCTGAGGCGTTATAGCCTGAATTCGCTTTTTTGTTTTAGATCTAGTAATCATGTTATTCCCACGAGTAGCTAGGGACTTAAAACGTCGACCGCAGCAGTGCCCTGCGTTCACTGCGGCAAGGGTAAATAAAACTGGAGGTCCCCCATTATCCAGAGTTGGCACACTAGCGACTAGCGCTCTCCCCTAGCCATGCAGCCCTCATCGTGTGAGACCTTGACTTGGATTGTATCTCTTTTAGTCTGGCTCCTCACACTAGACCTATCTCGGTAAAGTAAGTTTCGCCGGCACAGCCCTAGGGATCATTGAAGCACACAAGCCCCACCACGGCGACAACGTGGAGATACGACGGTGGGGTTATTATTATTAACGATTCTTTAACCTGATATGGGAAGCTTACCGATGCATTGTATGATGTATGTTGGGTATGGCAAACGAGGCGTGAGAGTAGGATTAATGCTGTGAAAATGCGTTCTTTGCGGAGTATGTGTGGTGTAACTTTGAACGATAGACTGAGGAATGAGGTTATACGGGACCGTTGCGGATTAAAAGAGGATGTAGTGACAAAGATAGAAAAGGGTATGCTTAGATGGTTCGGTCATGTTGAGAGGATGAGTGAAAGACGATTAACAAAAAGTAGATGATATGGCAGAGGTGATTGACAACGCAGGGAGAGGAGGACCTACACCGATCTTATTGATGAGGTTCTTCAGAAAGGTCAGGTGCGGAGTACTTGTCACCGACGTGCTTGTATGGCGAGATGTATGAACGTAGATGAGGCGAAAGGAGTATGTAGGGATCGTAGCAGGTGGCGTTCTGTAGTTTCTGCCTACCCCCATGGGAAATAGGCGTTTTGAAAACTGCTTTATCTATGAAGCTGTAGATAAATTGAATTCGATTTGGCAGGTAGTTAAACTTTTACTAAGTCGCTGAATGATTTTGACCGGTATGTATGTATGTTTGTTTGTTCCTCGTAACTTCTAAACTACTTATCATTACATAACAAATGAGGTGTAGTTATAAGCTTCTCAGTTGTCCGCTGGTTAAAGGGTAGGTGACGTGTCACCAAATCAAACATGGCGCCCTCTAGGGGAAGTGACGTAGATAACGAAAAAAAAAATTTTTCGCACATTACCGACATGGGTATCAAATTAAAGGGCTTGATGAGCACATTTGAAATATATGTAGGATCAGGAGTGCCGAGAGGTATATTGTCAGGGTTTGGAGTTCCCATTTTTGTTGGGAAAAACAAGACGGTATTAACAATTACAGAGTTTTATTACTCGTTAAACACAATAACACAATACACAATCAAAATGGTACACAATACAAAAGGCAATTAAAAAAAGATATAGCAGGTAAAAGATATAATCGGTAACGACTGTCAAAGATCCAGGAATGACCGCCGGGACTAACAGCTTAACGTGCCTTCCGAGGCACGGAATGTCATAGAAAGTACATATGAATTGAAAAAGTCACATTGGTACTTGCCTGGATTCGAGCCCACACCCTCATGCATGAGAGGCGGGGGCCTTAACCACTAGGCCATCACGACATTCCCCATTCATTTTTTAGGCCCTTATGTGTGGCTGCTACGTGTATTTGTGGGAGCGCCGGCGCCGGCGCGTTGTGCCTTATCGCACAACGCCGCCTGTTTCACGGCTCTCCGGCGGTCCGCCTCCGCCGGATGAGACCCCCAGTTACCTGGGGGAGGTCCAGCAGAAGGCGACCAGCGGCAGGAGAGTCGGCTTTAGTGGCGCGCCCACAGATGGCATTGAGAGGTCCCCTGGTGGATGGAGTCTTTTGAAGAGGAGGGCCCGGCAGTGGGCGAGGGCGCGCCGCGGGCCGCCTCGGCAAATGAAGGCGTGGCAGCAGCACCCCGGTCGTGGGATGCGCGCTCGCGCTGAGGCCGAGGCGGGTCCACCTAGTACCGCTTGGGCCCTTCCTCGGCGTCGTCCGGGCTGCGGGGTCTCTTCTGGGGTCTGGGCGGTTCGAGGTCGAACTCAAACCCCAGGGAAGTTGTGGGGGACGTGGGTGCCGTCCTGGACGCCACCCGCGGTTCCGATCTACGGGGGCCGGATCGTGCGGTCGTATCTGCTGACACGTCCGCCCGACCGTACCCGGTTGAACTCACCGACGCGAGCGACATGCTCGAGCTCGCGCGTCAGGCAGTCGGTGCGTGGGCGCGCGTGATCGGCGCTTGGGCGCGCGTCGTGTGCGCGGGGGCGCGGGCAGGTTGCGCGGGGAGGCGCGCAGTCGGCGCGGTGGACCGCATGGCGGGGGCGGGGGCGAGCGCCCGGACGGCGCGGGTACCCGCACCGAGGGCGCGGGGGCGCGGCCGATCGGGCGCACGGGGGATGTCAAAGTCAAATCATTTATTTCAATTAGGCCACTATAAAAAAAAATTGAATTCTAGTTGCTCATTTCAAAAGGTAGTTTTGTATGGAGAAGAATGGGGGTCCGGGGCACGCTTGGGGCCCTGAGGGCCTGGAGGGCCTTGTCGGGGCCGGTGTCCCGGGTGGGGTTGGGGCCCCGCGGTGGTGGATGGAGTCTTTTGAAGCGGAGGGCCCGGCAGTGGGCGAGGGCGCGCCGCGGGCCGCCTCGGCAAATGAAGGCGTGGCAGCAGCACCCCGGTCGTGGGATGCGCGCTCGCGCTGAGGCCGAGGCGGGTCCACGCAGTACCGCTTGGGCCCTTCCTCGGCGTCGTCCGGGCTGCGGGGTCTCTTCTGGGGTCTGGGCGGTTCGAGGTCGAACTCAAACCCCAGGGAAGTTGTGGGGGACGTTAGTCGTTCACACCTGGGTGTGAACCCCCGTTGCCGCAAGGGCGGTTAAAAAACAACAAACACCCGGAGATACTATTGGCGGCACGAACGGAAAAATTCCGCCACCGAACGGCGTAAACAAGTGACGTCACGAGTGACGCTGCACTGCACTCACACTGACAATCGCGACGACAGCTGCTCGCTCGACGACGGCTGGTTCACAGGCACTCCACTTACTAGCTAACCGAGAGCACGCTCTTTTATAGGACGATGCCCCACTTTGCAATCCCTCCACGACAACTCTGTCCGTTGGCGCGCGGAAGTACGTCACGCGTTTACTTGATACAAAATGTGCTAAATCTAATAAGATTTACAGAAAGTAATCGAATAATTGACAAGAATAATTGTCGTTAATAAACAATAACGAATTCTCAAAATAAATCATTGTAAAATTAAAGTAACATTTCATCAATTGTTATGAACAAAACTAACGGTCACACATAATATCGAAATTAGTTGCCAAAAATCAACAAGTAGTACTTAATAAATTAAGTTTCGATTTATTAGACAATAATAATAGTAAAAATCACTAAAATTAATTATAAGAAATTCATCTTACAAACAAATCTATTGATTACCCACTATTTGTGATTGACAACCAAATCCGACTTAATAGGTTGGGGAAAAAGTTTCTTCGCATTTTTTAAGAAAATTCAAAACATTTTTTAATATAGTTTATTTACATTTAACTAAAGTATGTAGGCACCATTTTGCTCGATAACATTTTGCCATCTTGCTATAAAAATTTTGGGACTTATGATCAAAATACCGCGATAAGTGGTTTTGGCAGTCCTCTCGTGATGTTAACCTGACACTGCCTAAAGAATTCTGAAGAGACCGACACAGGTGGAAATCTGAAGGTGCAAGGTCAGGACTATACGGCGGATGCATTAACACCTCCCAGCCAAACTCTCTTAATTTTTGCTGAGTGGCTAAAGATGTGTGAGGTCTAGCGTTATCATGATGAAAACCCACACCCCTTCTGTTGATTAATTTCGGCCGCTGTCTCAACTTCTTGCTTTAATCTCATCAGTTGTTCGCAGTAGAGTTCAGAATCGATGGTCCTGCCTGGTTGTAATAGCTCATAATGAATAATGCCCTTCCAATCCCACCACACACACAGCATCACCTTGTTGCGAGTTAACCCGGGTTTCGCCACAGTCTGTGAAGCCTGACCGGCCTTTGACCACGACCTTTTTCGCACGTTCTTGTCGTACGTGATCCACTTTTCATCACTAGTTATCAGCTTCTTCAAAAATGGTTCGGTTTTATAACGTCGTAATAAAGAATCACAAATGAGTACACGGTTCTTTAGGTTTCTTTCAGTGAGCTCGTGAGGTACCCAAATATCGAGCTTTTTTGTGCACCCAGTTTTTTTCAAATGCGCCAAAACTGTTTTGTGATCAATTCCCAGTTCTTCAGCTACGTCGTAACTAAGGACATGCCGATCTTGCTCCACTTTTTCAAAAATGGCATCCATTTTATCCGTAATAGGGCGACCAGAGCGACGTGCATCTTTGACATCAAAATTTCCAGATTGAAAACGCTTAAACCAAATTTGTGCTACTCTCACAGACACTGCACTAGGTCCATAAACACCGCAATTTTTTTTCCCCACTTGTGTTGCATTTTTACCTTTTTTGTAGTAAAATTTTAAAATGTTTCGAATTTCTTCGTTAGATTCAGTCATCTTGACAGAACGAAAAACAAATGAAAATCACACATTTTTCTAATTTGAAAAAAAGTCTTTTGCGAAAAGACTGCGTAAAGACTTTTTCCCCAACCTTAATATATTAGGTTGGGGAATAAGTCTTTTCGCATCATAGTGTGTATGAACTTGTAATAAAATCTCTTTGGCTATACTATTTGTATCTGGCTGGTTTTGGTAACATTGAAAGTTTAAATTATAAAGAACATCATTCTAAATTCAAATTACTTTTTTTCGCTTTTTAATTATAACATACTAGGATTCAGTTTTTAATTTCATAGTTTGTTGTGTAGACTCATTTTTCATTTCATTTATTTATTTATTCATAAACAATGTACATTGTGTTTGAATTTTACATAATATTTAATATAGTTACAAAATAATCCATTCATATATAAATTTCATAATCATCATAATAAATCATAAAACAAAAATCATCATAATAAATTTAAAATGTCCTGTTAAATGTCAGTAATTATTATTTGTAAGAATAACAGTATTTATAACTAAAGATAATAATACTTAATATCATTTGTCTTATAATTCTAATCTTTTTATTTGTAGTAACATTGTTTATCTATAATTCATCCAAAGCATATAAACACTTGTCCAACAAGAACTGCTTGAGTTGTTTTGGAAATTCTCGATTATAAACTAAGTTTTTTAATTCAGGTGGCAATTTGTTAAATATTTTAACTGACTTATAATAAAAACCATGCTTATAGATATTAAGATGATGCGCGTGTTTTGTCTGCAAGTCTTTTCTTCTTGTATTTTCCATTTTTCTTCTTTCTCCTTCTGTTTCAAACTCGTGTATATATTGTTGTAAGTGCGTTAGAAGTACCAAAATGTATAAACTTGGGACTGTTAATATTTTCAATTCTTTGAAATGTGATTTGCATGATTCCTCCTGTCGTATCCTGACTATAGTCCTAATCGCTCTTTTCTGTAGAACAAAAGCTTTTTGAATGCTAAATGCATAACTACCACCCCAGCATAGTATGCTGTATCTTAACTTTGATTCGACTAGTGCGTTACATAGACCACTTAGAGATGTTTCATGTCGACTTCATTCCTAAGGCTTCTTAAAACATAGCATGCTGAGCTGATTGTCTTCTTTATATGCATAAGTTCTTGTTTCCAGTTAAAGTTGCAGTCTATATATACTCCTAAAAATTTTACCCTTGGGGCCAGGTTTACTACTTCTCCATTCATTACGCAGTTTATTCTATCATTTTTTCTTGTAGTTGAACTGAAAAGTATGACATTCGTTTTACTGGCATTTACTTTAAGATTGTTTACTGTGAACCAGTTGTGAAACGTGCTTAAGGTTTGATTCACAATTAAATTTAAATTATTTATATTATCTGCTGATACAACTGCATTTGTATCGTCAGCAAAAACTACTAGCTGGATAGGTCCTGTAACTGTTTCATTCATGTGTTTTATAAGATCGTTAATAAAAATAATGAAAAATATGGGTCCCAATATGGAGCCTTGTGGTACACCAATTTGAACTGGAACCAATTTGGATCTGTAGGTCTCTTCGAATGAACTAGTGTCTCTACTATTGCTACTATTTAATGGATCTATTTTGTTAACCACTACTTTCATTTCCACAAATATCTTCCTGTTCGTCAAATACGATTTTAGGTGTTCTAAAGCTTTACCTCTCACACCATAGTGTTCAAGTTTTTCGATTAATATTTTGTGATCTACTGTGTCAAAAGCTGAGCTTAAATCTATGAAAAGCCCGGGTACTTTTTGTTTGTCGTTTAACCTGCTTATCACATCCTGTATTAAATTTATTATTGCATCTTGTGTCCCTACATTTTTCTGGTATCCATACTGTCTTCTGCTCAGCACTCTATTTAAGTTTAGGTGTCTAATTTTATTCACATCTATGCTTCTATGCTGTGCTATGCTAAAGCTAAAGAGTCTGCTTGTCTTTTATTGTTTGAACGCGTTAATCTTTGCAACTCTTGTTGAATTGTTTCGGTAATAATTGAAAGCTACGTTATACCTGAGGCAATATTTCATCTTTATAAATAAAATGAATGGCTATATATGTGTTGCTAAGCGCTAAACTCGAGAACGGCTGGACCGATTTGGTTAATTTTTATTTGAAAACCGTGCGAAGCCGGAGTGGTTTGCTAGCACTTAAATAAAATAGAGGTCCGTAAGAAAATTCACGTGACGACACGCGGGCTTCAGCTAGTTTATAATATATTAGTAAGATTACATAAGAGGCCTTTTCCCTGTAGTGGGACAATAGTAGGCTGGTGTACAACTATTTTTATAATATATTCTTATGACAATGAAATGACGTTGTTTTTTCCAGCATGCTCGACTGAAGAGGGCGAGAAGGAGTCTCACTACCGCCTGACGCTGAGCAAGATGTCTGTCCGTCACAGCGACCAGTACACTTGTACCTCGCCCGGTGGACACACCAACACAGTCCTCATTAAAGTTGTTTGTAAGTAATTTTCTTGACGCTTAAACAACTGAAGAAGACCGATAAAGGAAAAGAGAGGAGATCACCTGATTGGTAGGCAGTCTTACTCTCAGTAATTTTTAGACTAGCAATAAAAGTTTTTTTCCAGCAATACTTTTTGCTCACTCTGCTCTTTTCTAAAATAGTCAACGTTTGAAAAAATTGTTTGCACGTTTTACAAAACATTAGTGAAATAAAACAAACATTGATAAATCCTTAAAGTAAATGTAAAATAAGTACAATTTATAAAAAAAAGGGCAGAAAGGAGGAACCTCATAAGGCATCAAAAAATTCGTCCGCGTCGCTGTCAATGGGGCAAGTGCCCAAAAGGCTGGCAGCATTGCCACGTTGTATGGCAATGCTGATTCTTTGACCTAAGAAAAGGCCAGCCCTCTGGTCATGTGAAGAGTCGACCAGTCGCTTAGCGATAGATTAGGCGATTAACACCCGGCACCGCACGCCGGTCATGCGGTGATGCGGTTCTCATGATACACTAGCTTCTATGAAATCCGCATGAACCTTGCACACGATCACCGCTAGACCGTGTGATCGTGCGGTTCTCTCGCCACGTCCGCATCTCCGCGCGAACGGCCGCACGGTCGTGCGGTGCTTTACACACGGGGCACCGCATTACCGTACGGATCATCGTGCAGGGTTCCCAATTTAGGGATTTTCTCCCCAAATTAAGGGGGTAAATATATGCAATGGCATTTTTTAAGTTGGTATCTAAGCGTGTATTCGCAGTTGCTACGTATTGTGAGAAATGGAACGCACACATAACAGTTTGTTCTCTATTCCGCCACCTTCCGGGATGTCAGTAGTGTATTATTGGGCATTCTATACCACTATCGGCAAGTAGCTCGGCGAGTGCGCCTCGCTGCCGATAGTGGTATAGAATGCCCAATAATCGACACTCGACTCGACTCTCCACTCGACCGATAAACTCGAACGAGACAGTTTGTTGTACCGTGTACTTGATTAGGAACGATTTACTCGACCAATGACTAGTAACTTGCTCCTTACCACTATCTTCCATACGGCTGGTCAGTATGCCGCGTTTCGGAGCACGATGAACAATCAACCATTTACTTACCACTGCACTTAACCGGTCACTCGAGTTGCATTTACTGTTAACATAGAATGGTGAACGAGTTGATGATTGTAACAAACCAACGAAATTACAAGTACCTAGTGAAAAAAGCGTTAACGGGTTATTATTGTAAATAAAAAACAACTGTAAGGTACGGTATTTGGTTTAATTATCATAAAATGTTGGTTTGCCTGGAAACAAGATATCAGCCGCACGCACGAGCTCTTGTAATTTTCGCCACTGAGGAGAATCCGCGTCAGTCTGGAACTTGATTCGGACGAGCGCCTTCTTCCACAGCTCGGCGGAGTCGGTAAGGCGAGCGTCGTCAGCCTTGTACACCTTGCAGTCGATGTAGTACTCTCCGTCGGTGCTCGTTGCTCGGCGCTCGCAGCCGCTGGCTACCCGGTTCACAAAGAATGAAGTTAGGTGATCCGATGCATCTTCTTTGTGTGGGATGTCGCGGTTGTTACTGATGCCGAATATGTCGATGCCAGTATTCACTTTTTTACTGAAACAATAACAGAAACTGTAATTAGTTAATGTTTAGAACGAGAGATGCATACGCCAAGAAAAACCTTCTGCTGTAACAAATATAACAACTGACTCGGCTTTAATCAATACTGTAATCGATTAAATCAATCCTTCGATTCAAACAATAACCAAGTGAACCTGCACTTGTTTTAAAATAATATGTAATAGTAATTGCACGATTATAATTTAGTCAGTAGATATGTGGCTAGAGTAAGTAGATAATTAATTTACCTGGCACGAGCTACGGTTGTTGATTGTGACTGCATCTTGCGTTTCCCATTGCTGTCTGCAGACGGTTTGCGGCTGCACTTCACTTTTTGCCCGGTGACCGATGCTTGCGAGTAATCACACTCAGAGTCTGACCTGAAATAAAGATAGGGAAAATTTAGTCACATAATTATTATTAATTATCTCAATGGAGTAGTGTCCATTGCGCAGGGCATACTATACAACACAAGTGTGTGCGCAAACATTGGTTCTCCTACATGCCCATGGGATAGCAAACCCATAGAGAGATTGGGTGCAGGATCGATGGCTTTACATGCTGTTCAAAGCACAGAAGACTGGATGAAAAATAATGACTCCTTCGAGGGATCGAGCTCGACATACTATGAGCAGCTCGGGTGATCTGTGAAGTAACACGCCCACAAACAAAAATAACTGTAAATTACAAGCGGATCACAAGTGTGAGCCATGACAACGAACAGAATATTTTATAAGACTTACATTTTTCAATCAGAAGTTCCACTCGGTTTGATGACTTGGTTGGTGATGGCGGCAGCGGGTGGCTATCGACAATGTCGTCGCTGATATTTGTAGACAACACGGACTGTTTGTATACCGATGATAACAGAGCACTTCGTTGCACTTGCAGACTGCGAATACTTTGTACCGAATACTTGTAGCTTATAAGTAAAAATCAAATTATAAGTAAAGCATGTTAAAAACACTTCAATCAATTTAGCATTGTTGTGTTGAAGTAACTTTTTCTGTAGTCGGATTATACATGCACGTAAAATGTAGACGAAGGAAAATTTTATGCTGCATCGAATGTCGATGCAGCGAAATAAGCCAGGGCTGACTAAATGATAGCGAGCACGGAATCGTTACACTACATTGATGTAATTATTTTATAGAAGTAAATAAATATTTCTAAGGTAGGTACTTATTTTATTATCTACGTTAGGTCTTGTGTAGAAAATATGAACTTATTGCCGTCAACCTAGTGCTTTTCTAGACTTCCTGAAATAAATACATAATACAGTTCTCATAACTACACTAACAGCCATGAGTCAAACCATGGAAATCCATATCTGTCGATACGCTATGATATATTTTAATCGTAATAATGCATTGTGTAAATTTTGTATTTTGCTGATACATAGAATGATACTAGGTTATTGTCAACCCTAACTAAAATAGCTGATTATTGTGAATGTGAAATAAATAATTAGGTTAAGCACACGTGTAACAATTGCGCAAAAACAAATTTTATGATGAAATACTTTTAGGCAAAAAATATAATTTAAAATATTATTTATTACTTCAAAGGTCTCTCGGAGTGAGCACCTTTCTAAACTGTCACCGAAAAATTAAGTCAATTATTAAAAATAAATATTTTATTGATCACACACCAGAAAGTACATACGAACGATTTCATCAGGAGTAACGCTGTTCGGTATATCGTGGGGGGCCTGAAATACACCTGTTTGGATAAAGCAGATCATTTCATATTGTACAGGTAATTATCAAATATATTTTTTTAATTTCAACTAACATAATAGTATGACTCTTTTTCAACCCAGAATTTACAATTATATGTCTGATTCTTTATCGGTACCTAATAATCAATTTTTTTTTTTATTTCAGATACATTCTGCCTAAACAAAATATTAATTACCGACTGGTCTGTGAAGAATTATTTAATTACCTGAAATATATCTCCATATTTGGATCACGTAGATACACATTCCTATGTATAAATCATTTTACATTTTGCAGGTAATTATTATCTTTATTTTTCTCTCCAGATTATACTATTATCTATCTAATTAAATTATATGTCTAATGCACCCAATTTTTTATTATTTCAGAAACATTCTGCCTAAACATAATTACCGACTTACCTGAGAAGAAATTACACAAGGGATCTTGGAACGAACATAAAATAGTCCTGATCAAGTTGTACTAATTACCTATATAAAATATTTTGTTACTGGTATACCTAAGATCGTGAATAATAGTTGTAAGTATTATCTAATCTAATTTTATTGAAATTGTTAGTGTTCCTTTTTGTTAGTGATTTCAACAATAACATAATGCCTCACTGTTCTGATTGCAAAGTATTTGTAGATAATCGCCGATGGTCTGGTCATTTACGTAGCAATGTACATAAAAACAATAGTTCAACTCCTATTTATGATAATGTGGCCATTATTAATTCTTCTTTTAAAGAACGAATCAAAAGTTATAAAATCACAGCGACAGGCGAACAAATACATAGTTTTCCTGAAATGTTCCTCAATAGTATTAGTCCACAAATTAAACATTTAATAGATAGTTCAATACAGAAACACACCTCTGTCAAAATAAACTTCGAACTGTTTGCTTCCTTTCTTATGTTTAAAAATGATCAACAAGAAATAAAATCATTCCGAACAAAAAATTTTATTACACTAATTAATTACGATTTTGATTCTACTTACAAATCAGCTGTTAATGTACTACTAAAAAAAATTGAAGAATTTGAGGAAAGAGATAGTGGTTGGACATTTTTAAGTAATTCACATTTAGAATTAAATATTAATAAATATCAACCACTCAGCGGATCTAAATTTTTAACTTTGCCGAAATCCATAAAGGCTAAAAGAGCTTGTTTGAATATTCGAAACAATGATGAGTATTGCTTTTTGTGGTGTGTTGTGGCGGCATTGTACCCCACAAACAGACATCCCGATAGGATTTCGTCTTATCCACACTTTCAGGAAGTTTTGAATGTTAATAATTTAACATTTCCAATTACATTCTCGGACATAGCTATCTTTGAGAGAAATAATCCTTCTCTCAATATATTTGTATATGGTTTAAAAAATGAGAAAACAATTATTGGGCCGTTGTATACAACGCTGAATGACAAGTCTAATAAAAGTATCCATCTACTGTTTTTAGAAAATAATAATAATTCTCATTACTGTCTCATCAAAGATTTATCTCGTTTAGTTAGAAATCAGATGACCAAACATCATGGTAAACTATATTTCTGTGAAACATGTTTATTGTTTTTTCCAACGCTTAGTCAAATTGAATCCCACTTGTGTGGGGGGATTGTCACTGTTTTACCGGAAAAAGGGTCATTTTTAAAATTTAAAAATTATGATAGAAAACAAAATATTCCATTCGTCATATATGCCGACTTTGAAACGTTACTTGAACCAATTTCCGGCGCTGAATTCAACACCGCTAACACGTCATACTTAAAACGCCACGTGCCAGCGGCGTTCGCTTACAATGTCGTGTCATCAAATAAAAATGCCACCGTTGAGGGCTATAGAAGTTATCGGGGTAATGATTGTGTTTCGAAATTTATACATTTTCTTACTGAGGACGTAAAACAAATACATAAAATTATATCCAAAAGCGAGCCTATGATATTCACTGATGAAAATTCTCGTGATTTTAAACGTGCCGTTAAGTGTCATATTTGCGACAATTTACTCTTAACCGATAAAGTAAGAGATCATTGTCATATTACAGGTCTATATCAAGGTGCAGCACATCGACAGTGTAATTTACAGCATAAAGTACCAAAATTTATTCCAATATTTTTTCACAATTTATCCGGATACGATTGTCATTTATTTATAAAAAAGTTAGGTGAAATTCCAGGTTCAATTAAAATAATCCCCAAGACTAAAGAAAAATATGTAGCATTTACTAAATTTATTCCTATTGCCGATAACGAGTACATTTGTATAAGGTTTTTAGATTCCTTCAACTTTTTGGGAACAAGTTTAGACAAGCTCGCTAAAACATTGCAGGTGGAAGATTTCGTTAATCTACGGTCTCATTTTTCTAAAGAAAGACAGTTTAATTTATTGAGAAGAAAAGGTGTTTATCCATATGATTACATGACCACTTGGGGATGTTACGATCAAACATTTTTGCCGTCTAAGGATAATTTTTATAATTCTTTGACTAACGAAGTCATTAGTGATGAAGATTATAATCACGCGCAGGCTGTTTGGGCTGAATTCAATATTAGTAACCTAGGCGAGTATACGGATCTATACTTAAAAACGGATGTGCTTTTGTTAACAGACATATTCCAAAATTTTCGGAAAACCTGTAAACAATATTACAGTCTTGACCCCGCGTTTTACATTACTGCACCCAGTTTATCTTTCGATGCGATGTTGCTAAAAACAGGCGTTCAGTTAGAGCTAGTATCGGACTTAGCTATCGTCAGAATGATACAAAGCGGTATACGCGGTGGGTTGTGCATGTGTTCCCATCGGCATGCTAGAGCTAATCACAAGTACATGCCTGAATATAATCCATCACAACCTGAGAGTTTCATAGTATACTTAGATTGTAATAATCTTTACGGTTTCAGCATGTGTCAGTATTTACCATACTCTAGTTTCAGATTTTTAGGTGATAACGAATTAGCTAATTTTGATGTTACCGCTATAGAAGATAACGCAAAATGGGGCTTCATATTAGAAGTCGATCTATTGTATCCTGAAAATTTACATAATCATCATAATGACTTACCATTTTGTCCTGAAAAATGTGTACCCCCGGGAGGTAAAACCAAGAAACTCATAGCAAATTTGTATAATAAGTACAACTATGTGATTCATTACGTTCATTTAAAAAAATGTTTGGAACATGGTTTAATTTTACGTAAAATTCATAGAGCTATTACTTTTAGACAGGCTCCATATTTAAAACAATACATAGAGTTAAATACTCAATTAAGACAAAAAGCAAAAAGTTCCTTCGAACAAGACTTTTTTAAGTTATTAAATAACAGTGTTTTTGGAAAGACATTAGAAAATACTGAAAATAGAGTAACCGTGCATTTAGTTAATCAATGGTGCGATCAGTCCAATCGAACTAAGAAATTTATATCCGCTGAGAAACTTATAGCCAACCCCTATTTCCACAGTGCATCTATTTTATCAGAAAACTTAGTTGCGATACAAATGAAACCAGACCAAATTATTTTAGATAAGCCTATCTACATAGGTTTCACTGTGTTGGAACTGTCAAAAGCACACATGTATTACTTTCATTACGATATTGTAAAGCCTTTTTATAAAGATCGAGTGCAGCTATGTTACACAGATACCGATTCCTTTGTTTATAAAATAGACACCAACGATTTTTACCATGATTTGAAATATAATTTTTTACAATATTTTGACAGCAGTAACTATGAAGCCGCAAATGATTTACAGATACCGCTAAAAAATAAAAAGGTACCCGGTCTCTTTAAAGATGAAATGGGAGGAAAATATATATCTGATTTTGTTGGCTTGAGATCGAAACTTTACTCTATAAAAACCCCTAATAATATTATTAAAAAAGCAAAAGGGGTGAAAGCAAGCGTGGTCAGGGATTTAAACTTATCAGACTATGAAACCATTTTATTTAATGGCGGAGTAATCCGGAGAAAAAATTATATGTTTAAATCGATAAAACACGAAATATTTACTCGTACTGTCAACAAAGTTGCTTTATCTAGAAATGATGACAAACGATCGATATCTGTAGATCAAATTTCAACTCGAGCCTGGGGTCATGCGTTTATTTTTAAGAATGAATTACTCTGATCATAATTTAAGTTTAGTGTTACGTAATTATCTAAGGCTACTCATGTAATAAGTTTAGTTTTAGAAAATAATAAATGTTAATAACTATTATACAAAAATTAAATAAAATCGGAATTATTGTAACCATTGACTTGTTTCATTTATGAAATTCTATTTAGTTTAAAATATAATTACACTCTTTTTTTCAATCGGTAAATGAAGTAAATACCGATTGCAATGATTTCAGTTGCACTATGCACCTAGATACCTTGCATCGTACGGTTGATTTTTGAATAACTAACGTTTACGATTAAGTAACACGCTTACAAGGCACTATTCTTCATTGTATAATTATTGTCTACGTTGCAGTTCATTGGCCTTAGCATGGAGACACAAATGCTTAGATGACATGTAATTAATTATTACACGGTATTTAATTATTTTGCAATCATTAACGAAATATTATTCATCGCGAACACCTGTTTCATATATTTTTTTAACCTTCAGCAAAAGTAATCATGTCGGTGAGTATATTTTTTTTTTTGTAACTAACAATTGTGATCGCGGTAGTGTTAATAATCAATATAATAAAGGAATATAGTGAACTCCATGGAAAACCCAATTATAACGCTTTAGAGCGCTATACTAAAGGAATAGTGGTATAATTGTTTTATATTTTGTTTCAGATGTCGGAATCCGAGATCATGTTCAGCCAGTATGCCCAGGATCCTTACGAAGGATTCTCTGAGATGTTTCGCAGCGAACCCGAGCACAGCAAACCAGTCACAAAAGATAAAAAACCAAAACAACGATGCAGGGAAAAGTCGAAAAAACTAAAACCAACCAAATCCTACGTGATGAGTCGACTACAGCGAAGAGGGATTAAATTAATAAAAATTTCAGTCGTAGATCTATGTAATAACAATCCTCAAACCATAGACAGTGATAGTGACAGTGAGAACGTTATTATAAACGCACAATATATTGTTCAAGATGCTATCGACAGTGTTATGGACGAAACTGAGTCTTTAGTTAAGAAAATATCGAAATCTTTAATAGATACTGACTTTTAATAATCGTTTGTGTAAATTAATGTCTATAATTGTATTAAGATATTTCTATTCAATTGCGTGTAGTGTTCAGTTATTTGGAGAAGTGTGGGGAGTGTTTAGCAAAATAAAAGCATGTATAACTTATTTTGATTTTTATTGAACAAACCTAAAAACTAATAATCTACATTACACACATTAGTGCATACATTTTATGCCCATTCTAAATACTTCCTTAAACAAAGCACATTTTTAAGCGCACAATGCTTCAGATGTTTATTACAATTAAAATTAGATCTTCCTTCACAGTATGTTTTATGCAAAACAGAGAAATTAGGACATTGTTCTTTACCAAGGTCTAATACTTTACAATTCATACAAAGATCCTTTATCCAATTCACCTTCTCCAAACCATTTACAATGATTTCCTTATTTTCTAGATATGGAACGATTATACGTCGAAATTCTCTGTAGTCAATATAACCTTCATTCCAATAAATTCCCCTATTTCTTTCCAACCATTTAACCTGCTTCTTTTCATCACTTGTTAAGTATTTAAACAAGTATGGTGGTTTTATTAAAAATGTTTGAGTATAATCATGACTAGCAAAAGCTAATTCTTTTATTATAAAATTATTGTACAGGTCTTTAAACCCTTGAACATCTAATATGATAGTATTCGGATTCATGATATTTTTCTCACAGTATTACTTAGAGGCTTATACTCAATTATGCAGTCGTTCAATAAAAGACAATATGCAGAAGTTTGATCTGGTATGTCCGAATCACTCTCTATTTCCACTCGTACATCCACAATAGGACCTGTCTTTACATTATCGGCTTGTCTAGAGCAATCTATGATAAAGAGCGGCGCCAAATCTTTAAATTGTTTTTCACTTAATAAGGGTTCCGGGCGACGTCCGTAATAAGACTGTTGAAATCGAATGTATTGCTCGTATAATAAAGCGATTCTGTTATTCGCGAAACTGATATTTAGGTTTTCATAGGGGAAGTAAGTTGAATTTAGGTATACTCTAACGTCACGAACATGGCAGTGATCGAACTGAGACATATCAGAACTTGAATTGTTTTTTCTATTTGTTTGTAGGCCCATAATTATGTATCTAGGTTTCTCTATTTGCGAGGAAGTTTTGATGGACCAGGTATGTTTTGTAGTTTTAGGTAAAGCTGGATATTCGTATAGATCCCAATTTCTGAATATCATCTGGAGTGGTCGATCTTTTTCTAACAGTTTGAGTAAACTTATTTTCTCTTTGTCGGACACTTTAACATGCGGTACACGCCAGATGATTTTATTTATTTGAACGTCTTCTACAAATTCACCGGTGTTAAGTTTGACCGCATTCAGGTTAGTATTACTTCGTAGCAATATCAGTTCGTGCCTACAATTTATCACGACTTTCTTGAAATCTTCAGCGAAACCGATGATGTTACTGAGTGGTATAGACGCGGAAAAACTACCCCCATTTATATTTTTTATGCCATCGATATTCCAGCCCCATGCATTAGATATTTTTGACTCACTTTCACTCATTGATATTAACGATTTCATGGTGGTAGTTATGCCAGCATTTTTTATTCTATCAATTTCCACTCCATTTAGCTCGTATCTTATATCTTGGAACAGGTAAAGTAGAGCATTATTCGTAAAATTAACACTAGTGGCTTTCTCTTTCATATCCTTTTTGCTTACGATAACAGTCCCTTCCAAATACAAGGTACTAGCTGACGGAAGTATATACAAGTCTTGTTGGTTAATGGGTATACGAATTTCATCGTTCCTATTGAAACTAGTTACGTAGGGCTTGTAAGAATGAAATTCGATTCCTTCAACCGTGTTGTCGTAAGTCGGAGCGGATAAAACGTCTAAGATATTCATTTTAGTAAACCGATCGCTTTGAGAAATGCCTTGTTGTCTTTAGTTAATTTTATTTTCTTCTTAGGGCGAGCTCTTATATGGTTGGAAGCTTGAGTGGAACTGATATTTTTGATTTGCTGATGCACATATTTATTGTAGTCGATCATTTTTTTCTTCTGAGATGCAAATACAGCTGCACTTCTTCACCGCGCAAGTTTATTAAGCGGTTATTTATATCTAACAGCCTGATATGTATGCAGCTAATGTTGTTTTGGTTGATTGGAAAGTATATCGCGTTTTTCGGAATTTCTATAATCCTATATCCGGGAGGAACGTTGAGTGCAAATTCGTGGATAATGTGACTCGGTTCTCCGTTTGTGTACGAGCCGCTTACAATATCACATTCGATCCTGATCACAGTTGTAGGTAAAATGTTGACCGGCAACTGTGACTCATGCCATTTATTTGCTTTCAAGATTTGTTTATTAAACCCTAATAAATTCCTGAAAGTACCTTCTTTATTAAAATTTATGTCCTTTGTACAATATACAGCAGCTTTTAAAGTATTGTTATTGCACTGTAGTTTGATTGAGGCATCTTTCATTTCAGATTTTAAATAATCATTAATATCTTGCAATTCATAGGTGCCCTCCGGTATTTCAATAACTTCGTTAGAACCATAATAGAATTTATTATTCGTTTTGTCAATGTTTGGAATCGAATTAAATGTTGCGAAATGCAATAAGGCACACTCATACTGTTCATATAGTTGCAACGTGTTGGGATAGTAAGTAGATAAAGTTGACGAGTTTCCAGTTATCGATAATGTGAGTGACATTTTGCAAATGATTGAAATAAAAGAAAATCATAGATTTTATATGTTTTTATTCCAAAAAGTCCACAGATATTCTAAACATAAGTGTCCACAATTTACAGTGTTGAATTTCTGATATCTTGTATAATTATAAAAAACATTACAATTCTTAAAATATCGTATTAATTCCATTGGAGGCTTCAAATTTCCAAAGCTATCAAAATATTCACAATAATTGCCTACTTTTACATAAGCTACCCAATGCGTCCCTTCGTTCTTATAATCGTCCAAGTTAACGATACCACATTCAATCGGATTTGGCGTTCTTGGTAATTGATCCCTCATGTACACTCCCCGAAAGTGAGGGATGTCGCGTGCATACCTTTGGATGTCTACATTAGTTAGAGGACGATTAGGTAGCTTATTTTTCAGTTTTTTGAAGATTTCACGAATAAACCTTTTCCATTTTTATGTGGTTTAATGTATAAACCCTGCCCTAACTTTAAAGACTCCATAGCCCTATTATGTCGTTGTGTTTCTAGTAAATTTTGCTGACCAGCTTTGTAATCGTTAACAGTTTTTGCAATACCAGCCGCACCACCAGCTAAAGTTCCTAATGCTGATAAGCCCGCAAAAATCGGGATTAAGGGTAGAATACCTCCAGTCTTTGGTAAGGGTATCACTCGTGGTACTCGAATTTTCTGAATGTTAGGAAATATTTTTATTGCTGCTGAGTAAGCAGCGTTAATTAAAGTTTTACTGTCCTTTGGTTTCAGTTTCTTTATCTTCGCTCTTATTTTTGATACGAAACTTTTAAACGTTTTAACGCCGGCACCAGATTTCAGTTTGGCTTTCATAACTTTGCTCACTAACCACGAACTAAGTTTTTCACCTTTCCCTGCATCGTTCGATTTAAGTCTTTGTTTAGCCATATTAAGTAGTTGTAAATCAGCTTTGTGACGATTGGGTAAGTCTGTATGGTTTGCATATGCAATGTCGTGATGCATGCAAGCTTCGTCTAGCTTATTTACACCTCGGTCACCTCGTAGTAAACGTTTCTGGAGTTTTGTTCCCGGACCGCAATAATTGTAGCCTGGTAAATGAAGTTCGAACGGCAGATTATTAATTAGGGTATTAACAAGTTCACCTCCTTGCATTGTCTAAAGCGTAATGAAAGAAATAATGCAAAATTAACTGTTATATAATTGTTTTATTCCACTATTGCAGTTTTGTTGATCCAACTGTTTTCTTCGTTGTTTAGACCCAACCATTTCACAAACATTTTTGTTCCTTTCCTTTTTAAAACCTTTTCTACCAAATAAATACCCGGATAGTAAGATTTTTGAAGTTCTTGCTCGTAAAAAGTTCCCAATATGGCTTGCTTTCGCTGATCTTGTATATGATATGTTACTGGTATGGTATGATTTATTTTTTTTATAGTAAATATTTCAGTTGACCAATTAGGTGTGTAACCTTTCTCAAAATTGTGTTTGTATTTACTGATACGAACAAAGTCACCTACTTTGAACTTAGGTTTTCTACGAATGGTTACATGATTTATGGTTTTTTTAATATTTTCTTTTATAACTGATTCACTAGATTTATTAACTTCAATTGGCTTAAATTTAATAGTACGATGTTTTGTGTTGTTATAAGTCTTTAACGTAACTTCTAATGGTATACCTAACCATTTATAGTTCCCATTCAAACTAAAATATTTATATAATTTATTTTTAAGTGTTTTAATCAGTCGCTCCACGATCGAAGCTTTTTTGCTAGAAAACGTTGAGTAATGGTTAATATTATACGTCTTCATAAGCGTTTGAAATGAGTTGTTATAAAATTCTGTTCCCTTATCAGTTTGTAAATTAACAGGTTTGCGATTGCTGTTAATCAGTATTCGTTTAAATGCATGAGTAACATCGAGTTTATTTTTTGATTTTAATGACTCTGCCCAAGCGTACTTTGAGAAGCAGTCAATCACCACTAGAATGTAATTATGACCTTTATTATATTTTCTCAGGTTTTGCATGTCCATTAGATCAGCTTGCCACAAGTCATCGACCCCTTTTAGAATGACGGAACGTCGAAGGAAATTTCTTCTTGCTGCTTTGTGTAGTTCATTAACAATTTGCTGTTTTGCCATTATGGAGATTTATTTTGAAGTAATTTATCTACCTCTGCTTTAGTATAAAACTTATCTTGCAAATGAGTTAAAACCTCAGGTATCTTTGCTTTTAAAGTAGCCTGTACTGTACCCTTTGTGTCTTTTATGATTTGAGAACGCAATGATCCAATCATATTATTAAATTCTTTTAACATATTAGCATTCAAACGATCTACATAATCCTTGTCCACAGTCAAATTATTTAATTCTTTTAATGTGTTAGCATTCAATCGATCTACATAATCCTTGTTCACAGCATCGTCTGCTTCCACTGGAGATCTAATTCCTCTCAGTCTTGAAGTTTTTAAATCAAAATCTCCGTTTTCTAATTTTAACAGAGCATTCTCATTAAACTCAAATAACTCAGCAAAACGCATTCTTTTGTGAATGTAGTGTCCGAATTTGTCTACGTTCATGTTTAAGGTGTATTGTATCGAGAGGCTAATAATAAAATAAACACATTTTAAAATATTTATTAATTTATAACTTTACTTTCACGCAATTCTTCAATGATAGATATAATTTCATTATCTAATCCTGTGTTACCAGCATCTCGAGATGCAATCAATAATTTTAATCTATCCACCAGTTCATTGGGATCGTCCCAATATACAAAATCTACGTTTTTCTTCCACGTTTTTGTTAAAGGTAGTAGTCCTTTTCCCTTCGATTGGTGTTCCTGAATTGTACTTCGTAGTTGGAACAGAGGCTTTATAATTTGCAAATATTTTTGTCCTTTATTACTTTTTATTGGTTTACTGGGTTCATAGTCTCGTCGATGTGCATTTGTATCAAGTAACATCGACTTATAATGTTTCATATCACTCTCTGTAACCATGCTTAAATCTACGTTCTTTTTCAGCAGCAATTGTTTTAAACCAGGCGTATTTCGGTATTTGTGTCCAGCCACGATGATATACTCGTCGCTGATCGTTATACGCGCAGAACCTAACATCAATTTGCCGCTCTCTACTCGGACACCAAACGGAATATCTTTCAGTGCTTCTGAGGACACTGACCAGGATGACATATCACATCTCTGGTTGTTTTCAGTTAATGATTTATACGAAGAATCACTTTCGATATCAGATTCATATTCGTCTTCATTGTCGTTGTTATCATTGCTTTCTGAACTAATAGGGTCTTCTTTTTGCAGAGTTTTATCGATAAACGGAACATCGGTTTCTTCATTTTCTATATTATGCAGGAGAGAAGCCTTCTTACTGACATTAGCAATTTGGTTGAGTGGTTCTGTTACCGGCTTGAACACTGATTCCAGCACTTGCTGATTGTTATTCTCAACATCTCTCATCTTTCGCACTTTCTTTTTAACAGCCTCTGCAGCTTCAACTATTTGTCTTTTCAGTGATTTCTCCATAATAATAAAAAAAGTTCGTGACTGATTAAGCGTTGCCTGAAGAATAATATTATCGCGAGGGTACCGGTCTTAAATATTAGTATTTTTAATCAAAGACAACAAAAGTGTCAAATTTATTTCTGTAACATCCTTTATTTTTGGAGCAATCCTTATTAATTACTACATAATTGAAAGGCTCACTCCATATTTTCGAACACATTTCACGAAATTCAATCCATGACATATCTGTGTTGACATGTTCTTCATAAATATGCCGTAAATTTATTTCATCTTGTTTAAAAAGTATGATTAAGTTCGCATTGTCTCTTACTAACTGCTTAGGGATTTTACTATACGTTTGGTTTAGATAGAAACAATCAATGCACTTGTGTCTTCCCATCGCAAAATAATCACGCATGTTACTCTGATTTTCACAAGCAACATCATCAAAAATAATCACGGAGTTGGGTTTTGCGTCCTGAACGCTTAGTACTTCCTCATTTCCCTGATATTTCTGGAGGGAAACACCAGGCACCCGTTGCAAAACACTTTCTAAAAAAATGTACTTAGGTTGGTGTAGAGTTTTTGAATAAACATAAACATTTTCAAATCTTAATCCGTTTTCGTGTATTAGAAGACCAATTAATAAATTCGTTTTTCCACAATTGGACGGACCGCAAATAATACACCGTACTGAGTTAGGCAATAATTCTCCGTGACGAAAACTTGTCTTGCAAATATCATCGCAGACTGTATTAACATGCAGCGATTGCGGTTGTTTTACAAATTTCATGATTACTGTCGGAAATGAACCAATTGAAAATGAGTGAATGTATTTAGAACGCTATCATTTATAAACTTACCACAACCTCTTTTGCGTTACTGGTCAGTGATCGAGTCGATTGTTCATTATTGAGCATTCTGTACCACCTTTCAGAGCGATAGCGAGCTCGCATGATCATTGGTCGTGTACAGTATACACTACAGTCGAGTTGATAGTTGATTGTTCATACTGACCCGCCATAATATGAAAGTTACTAGTCGTTGGTTGAGTAAATCGTTCCTAATCAAGTACACGGTGCAACAAACTGTCTCGTTCGAGTTTATCGGTCGAGTGGAGAGTCGAGTCGAGTGTCGATTATTGGGCATTCTATACCACTATCGGCAGCGAGGCGCACTCGCCGAGCTACTTGCCGATAGTGGTATAGAATGCCCAATAATACACTACTGATGTCATTTGCATACTGCTTTCAAAAAATTCATTCAAAAACCATTTTTCCCCAAACTTACGCCAAAAAATATTATATTGAGTATTGAGTATTAAAATAATGTGTTCCCCAGAATTTTCCCCGCACTTTTAATTTCACCAAAAGTTCTCAAAAGTGTTTCCCCAAATTGGGGAAAAAAAACCCCTACCTGGACACCCTGAAAACAAACAAACAAAACAAAACCGGTAAAAAATAACTGGTTAAAACAAGAACTGGTCAAAATCGATCCGTGCGGTCATGCGGTCGAACCGCATCACCGTGCGGAGAACCGCATCACCGTGCGGAGAACCGCATCGAAATCCGCTTCACCGCCACCGGATCCCGGAGCGGTGTGCGGTGCCGTGTGATAATCGCCTTAAATATAATATTTAGTTCTACTTTTAAAAAACCGGAAAAAGATCTTCCTCTCAAAATCTTGGTATTGCAGTGGTTACTTTCGCTTTGATTTAAGGAGCACGGCAGCATTTTCACATGTTCATGTTTCTACAAATATTTGTACTCTTACGGGCCGTTTTTGTAGCGCGTATTAGGAAGTACAATGCTGATTCAAGATCGTTCATGTCCAGTGGGCTACAACGGTCAGAGTTGATTGAAACTGGCGTACCCTCTTACCTAGCCCTCCATTAGTTTCATTGAAAAAGTAGGAAGCCTCGTATTAAATGCAATTGATGTCATTCAGCGCCAGCGTAAACTTGACGGAGTAGCCTGCTGCAGCGTCCGTTTCAAAATTTCCTACCTATAAATAACTACAATAGCAATCATCTTGACGCGGCGTACAGATGTGGTTTTAACGTTTATATAAGACTGATAACCTATCATCACGCATCCCCGTAGGGTTAGGCAGAGGTGAGGGGAGGTGTGGTGTGAGGTGTGTGTTCATGGCAATTGGCTCGGTCCCTATGTGGGTGTACCTTAATGATCTTATAATAATATAATATTTGCCTTGGCAATCCACAGACATAGTGTGCCCCCCGGTGGTTGTATCATCGCAACGCATTCGTCGGTTCACGCAGGGCACCAAGTTGGGTAACGCTGCACACTTCAGCTATCAGCCCGGATTTCATCTCAACGGGTCGGCTATACTCACCTGCATGGGCAATGGTAAGCATCAAAACGTCTCATCGTCATCAAAACCTTTTTGAAACTATAAATATTCTAAAGCACTTAAGTAAAGTAAGTCGGTTTCTTTTTACCAAATATTTATCGGACAAGTTATTATTTCAGCGAGCTGTAATTTGGACAATAGAAATTAGGTTAGATAATCAATAATAATAATTATTGTAATAGTAATTGTATCGGAATGTGTGAGTCCAGCCACAAGGTTTAACTATTTCTATGGAAGTAATAAGTACGGTATTTTTACATTGACATTAATGACAGTACCGCAACGTTCTACCTAACCTATCAAAGTCAGTGTCATGTCTACCTACCACAAACGTTAATGTCAATATCAATTTATAGTGTTGATTCTGTGAGTAAACCGAACTAACATCACAAATCACAATAATCATTCCGTCTGTACACATCAACAGAATTCTAATAGGCTTTTTCACTCAGTTCATTTGATTTTCTTTTTGAGAAGTGCACCTGTATACATTAATTTGATTGCATTAAAACTCGCTTGTTGTAAAATGTTTTGTTTATGTTAGCATTGTTGGTGAACTTATAATTGGGCAGTTTGTATTCGTGTTATGGTGAGCATGCCAAAAACGTTGCTCCGAAAATGCCGACAGTTGGAATATCGGTGCTTGTACGAAATAAAGCCCACACTTTGCCTTATTTCTGAACTTGCAGACGTAGCTTAGAATATCCTAAGAAACGATTGTAGTTGTGGTAAGTATTTGTTGTTATAATAAATATTATTCTCTTCATAACCCTGTGCTATAGAGTAAAATATTTTAATCTAATATATAATTAAAATCATGTTCACGTTGAAAGCAATTTACAGATAACTAATGTTACTAATAATTTTGTGTATTAACCAGTGACTTGTTTATCTTCAAG
Source organism: Hoplodrina ambigua (assembly GCA_949774945.1). NCBI lineage: Eukaryota > Metazoa > Arthropoda > Insecta > Lepidoptera > Noctuidae > Hoplodrina > Hoplodrina ambigua. The sequence continues at coordinate 8,477,377 of OX458963.1, forward strand.
GATTCATAGTGATTTCAATGAAGATAAAAGCATAGAAATAATAGAGAAATAGGCTAAAAAGTATTCATCACAATATAATGGAGTGTATATCACAACAAAATTTGACGGGCCTGTTGGTCTAGTGGTTAGTGGCCCTGACCGCTAAGCCGGAGGTCGTGGGTTCGATTCCCACCCAGGACAAACTTTGTGTGATGAGCATGATTGTTAGTTCTGTGTCTGGGTGTGATTTATCTATAATATGTATGTATTTATAAATTATATAAGTATGTATATCAGTTGTCTGGTTACCATAACACAAGCTCTGCTTAGCTTGGCATCGGATAGCCGTGTGTGAGTTGTCCCAAGATATTATTATTATTATAATAGTTCCAGTGGATGTTTACACCGAGATGAAAAAAGCAGTATACATTGGAGCCTGAACACTTCAAACATATAATTAACTTGAGAGAAGATGCTCTGAAGTTTGCTAGAAAAATGTGGGCAGATTATCTCTTTGTGAGTCTACGTTATTTTGTATTTGAGCTTAGTTTGCCAGGTGCCACTATCAAGGAATTCCCAATGTCCGCAAAATTTGGTTTTTAACTTGCTGTCTTCTAGATCCCAGCATCTCTTTACTGCATTATTCGTGTGAGAGGTTTTGTTATTATTCAAAAACAGAAGTTTAGTATTTGCCTAGCTGCCTTGATGCTGAGTTCGAAAATTATGTAAACAAGACACCCAACATCTAGGCAACAATAATAATAATAGCTATAAATCTCATTGCGGTACAAGTCTTGTATCTTAATCTCTTTAAATGTATAAAAGAAAGAAATAAAAAATATTTAGTGACACAAACCATGTGAACACAAAAATAATAAAAATACAAAACCAATTAGAAGCAAAAGGTCACTCACTCACTCTCTTATTTATCACAAAATATCGAAAACTGCTTGACATATAAATATGACGGCAGTTAGATTATAGTTAGTTATTCTCTACCTAAGGGGATGAAATGGCAGTCCGAAAATTACGCGGACGAAGTCGCGGGCAAAAGCCAGTTTATGATAATTGCATTTATGCATTTTCTTGGCAGCACATATTATGTCTGTTCCCTTTACCAGTATGCATGTTTTGATATGCTTGATTTATTATGACTAGATGTGTGTGACGTGTCGTGATGGCCCAGTGGTTAAGGCGCCCGTTTCTCATGCATAAGATTCAAATCTGGGCAAGTACCAACGTGAATTTTTCAATTCATATGTATTTTCTAAAGTTTATCTTGGCCATCACCGGCTATGGTGAAGGAAAACATCGTCAGGAAACCTGGACTTACTGTTCCACTCAAACCATGTCAAAGTCACTTGAGGCAGTTTAGAAACTCTGACGACATTAGGGTGTGTGGGGTCCTAAGACCTTACTGGCTCATGTGTGCGTTCTGACACGGCTCTCGCAATTTTTGAAAGTATTTACAAGACTAACAACGCTGTTAGTCACAAATACATACTTTCAAATGTTTTGTAGTAGTTTATCTTTTCCCTAATCGTCATCGCACATATGCAACGATAATCTATACAGGTTTGCTCCTGTTCCGTTGGAAGACAACCACTACCCGAAGAGTGGTTGAGAGCAGCTATTGAACATAAAAACTGAAGCAATAGGTTGCGGGAGTCCATTACCTCTTGACCCATATTTGCAGGAATATGTAACATACCCCGAGCTTTGGAAGATTGGCTGTAACGAAATCTACATGATAAACCTAGAGAGACGGGACGAGAGAAGGGAGCTTATGGAGCTAAACTTCAAAGAGTTGGGCATGGATGTTAAGCATTTCAAGGCTGTTGATGGAAGGTAAATTAATTAAACTTTTAAGTATCTTCTTTTTAAGACTGCCTTGTCGGTCTAGTGGTCGCGAAGCGCGAATGCTGAGTATGAAGACTTGAGTTCGATTCCCAGTTCGGGCAAAGTGTTATTGGGGTTTTCCATCAGGAATTTCTCAGTAGCAGCCTCGGAGTCTGGATTTGTGCCCTGGAAATCGAACCCGAGACCTCATGCACAGCAGTCCCGCTTGCGACCACTAGACCAACGAGGCAGACATATTTATAGATATATCGTTTAATGCCAGTCTATACACAGCCCTCTGTAATGATATTATGATACCTACTTTTATAAGACTTTGTAACTTCCTGCATAACATATGGATACATTTTCATTTCCAGGCCCATGAAGGCAGGCGAATTGGGGTGATTTTTAAGTCATTATTACATATGGCAAGACGTGAGTGATACTCTTTTTTTCACTTTCAAAGTCAAAACATTTATTTTAATAAAACCATTTACAGGCACTTTTGAATTGGCAAGGAGTTAGTCAGCATTCAGCAAGTTGTAGCTAGTTGCTCGTTCCAAAACGAAGGTAGATCTCTAGGGAGAAAATGGAGCATGAAACTCTATGGACACTCTTTTCAATTAGAATAGTTCAAGATGAGTATAAAAAAATAGTAAGAATAAAGATGTCATGCGTGGCAACCGACGTTATAAAAGGATGAGAACCCCTCCTTTTTCTTAAAGCTGGACAAAATTCATACAGACATACATAGAAATGTTCAGACTCTCAAAATGATCTAGAATCGCCAATCAGCCTTGAGTAAGCGTGGTCATCAATGCTTGTGCCTTCTCCTTATGAGAAGAGGCCTGTGCCCTACACTGGAACAATAATAGGCTGATATTATTATTATTTAGAGACAGTTTTAGTTTCTCATCTCTCTGAATTAATGTATCTATGTGGCAATCTATTTTTAAACCTCGATGTACTGTGTAACATAATAATAACATAACATCGCGCCTGTAATCCCCGAAGGGTTAGGCAGAGGCCTACCCAATACTACACCCACATTTCGCCAGTTACATAATAATATAGCGTCAATAATCCCGCCGATTCTTTCAGGTCGTCGAGAAGCGCCACGCGGTCTCACTAGTGCTGGAGGATGACATCCACTTCGTGCCGCACTTCAGGAACCGGTTCCTGCGGCTGATGCGCGAGATCGGTCAACTCGACTGGGACTTAGTGTGAGTTATCCAAGTTAATTACCACTTACTGGTATTTTTACCAAACGAGAACGTCAACTTGGTCCCTACAGCCATTGATGAAGATTTATTGACAATTCCGGACCTTATGTGCCGACCGTATAGGTGTAGGCAAATGCTATGAAAAATTTTTAGAATAAATCATCTTCTTTGTCCTGAAATGATTGTGGGTATTACCTATTTTTATCATGTGCCAATTTTCATAGGCGGGGGAATTATTCGGAAGTCTCCATACAACGAATCTCCTCGTTGATCGGACTAAATTACGAACACTACAAAAAAACGGTATCAGGACACATGCGCCAATGACATTTGCGCGCAAGACACTTGCGAGAGTCCCTTTGCGCGCCAGGACACTAGCGCGAATGGACGTTTGCTCGACTAGACCTTTCCGCGAACAGACACTTGCGCGAATGACAGTTCCGCGACAGACATTTGCGCGACTACACTTGCGCGATTTGATACTTCCTCTAATCCACTAGCGCGAATGCAGATATGCTTGAAGTATATTTATACAGGGTGTCCGGTTTTCAATGGATTATCTTGAAATGGGTTATGGTAGAACTAATGACTAATCTGCAAAAAAATACAAATAAAAAAAAAACCAAATAGTACCAAAGATATGATTCATTTAATAAGATTCGTTGTTTTTTGTGACCTTTTTTTACATTCTTGTACACCACGACCACGAATTAATGAATTCTGTCGGTTTTTTATTGTTAACGTAATTAACGTTAGCTAAGCTGATAGATAAGTAATCAAAAATAGGACTGCTATTAAACGGTTTTGAAAAAAAACAACTTGAACTATGTTCTTTTGAAAAAAATCGTGATCAATTTTCTTTTTGAGCAAGTTTAAACGTCCGTAGCTTAAAAAAGATGTATCGAAACACAAGTGGCCAATAATTTTATAACATTATGTGTTTATAGCCGATTTCAAAATGGTATGATTCAGTTTTGTACCTAATATAAATAGTGAATTATTGGTATTCGTTTTCAAAAGGAGCGAAATTTGGGTAATCAACAAAGTTTGAGATATTAGAATATTTATTTACATTAAATGTATCTGGTCATTGGGGTTTAATAAAAAACAGCATTTGATATTAAAGACACTGTTTTTGACTGCTAAGCATGAGGTTTTGGGTTCGATTTCCAGGTCGAGCAGTGTTATTGGGTAAAGTGTTATAACTGGTGAAATGTGGCTACACCTCTGCCCTTAGGGGATTACAGGCGTGATGTTAAGACTGTATTCGTTGTAAATTACATTCGTTGTAAATTGTCTGCCACCCACTCTGATTCAGACCCTACATTTTAGAATAAATGCTCACCCTAAGTAGTCGTATATCACGTCGAACGCTTATTTTTGATGTGGTTGACCGGACACAGCTACCTAAGTTTTTCAAGGATCGACTTCGCGTAATAATTTTCCTTAAGACAGCCCAAATAAAAAAAAAACACGGTCACACCACGTTTTCATCATATCACATCTCACAAGTCGCATAACAGGTTAACCAAGCTTTCCTATTCATTATTAACGTCTACAAATCTTTTTATTTAAACCCAGATAGTCAGGTTCATCTAATGTTCAAATCTGTTACAATATTGCAAACTTTGTTGTTTAACCAAATTCCGCTCCTTTTGAAAACGAATAGCAATAATTCACTATTTACATTAGGTATAAAACTGAATCATACCATTTTGAAATCGGCTATAAACACATATATTTTTTTAAAATTATTGGCCTCTTGTGTTTCGATACATTTTTTTTAAACTACGGACGCTTAAACTTTTTCATAAAGAATTTTTTTCACAATTTTTTCCAAAAGAACATAGTTTAGGTTGTTTTTTTTCAAAACCGTGTAATAGCAGTCCTACTTTTGATTACTTATCTATTAGCTTAGTTAACGTAAATTACGTTAACAATAAAAAACCGACGGAATTCATTAATTCGTGGTCGTGGTGTACAAGAATGTAAAATAAGGTAACAGAAAACAATGAATATTATTAAATTAATCATATCTTTGGTACTACTTGTTTTTATTTTTTAATGTATTTTTTTTCTGAATCGCCATTAGTTCTACTATCACCCATTTCAAGATAATCCATTCTTTACCGGACACCCGATATAAAGGGTAATGGGCAAAATTCTTGAAATAAGGTTCCGTACACACATTACTTTATTTACAAAATATGCTTCATGAGTGTCGTTTCCATGGTTTTCGAGGGTGCTGATGACGAAAATGAGGTCAAAATGAAAATCCAAGACGACGGCCGCAAAATTTTACATAATATTCTTCTTGGGTGTCGTGTCTATAGTTTTCGGGGGTGCTGATGACGAAAATGAGGTCAAAATAAAAATCCAAGATGGCGACTGCAAAATTTTACATAATATGCTTCTTGGGTGTCGTGTCTATAGTTTTCGGTGGTGCTGGTGCTGATACCGAAAATGAGTTTAAAACGAGAATCCAAGATGGCGGCCGCAAAATTTAAAAATGTAAGCATCATGGGTGTCGTGTTTATGGATTTCGTGGGTGCTGATGCCGAAAATGAGGTTCAAATGAAAATCCAAGATGACAGCCGCAAAGTTTTACAAAATATACTTCATGGGTGTCGTGTCCGTGGTTTTCAGGGGTGCTGATGACGATGATGATGATGATGTTCAAACTCTCAAAATGATCTAGAATCGCCCATCCGCCTTGAGTAAGCGCGGTAATCAATGCTTCTGCCTTCTCCTTATGAGAAGAGGCCTGTGCCCTACACTGGAACAATAATAGGCTGGTATTATTATTATTTAGAAATGTGTTTATCTATGTGGCAATCTATTTTTAAACCTCGATGTACTGTGTAACATAATAATAACATAACATCGCGCCTGTAATCCCCGAAGGATTAGGCAGAGGCCTACCCAATACTACACCCACATTTCGCCAGTTACATAATAATATAGCGTCAATAATCCCGCCGATTCTTTCAGGTCGTCGAGAAGCGCCACGCGGTCTCACTAGTGCTGGAGGATGACATCCACTTCGTGCCGCACTTCAGGAACCGGTTCCTGCGGCTGATGCGCGAGATCGGTCAACTCGACTGGGACTTAGTGTGAGTTATCCAAGTTAATTACCACTTACTGGTATTTTTACCAAACGAGAACGTCAACTTGGTCCCTACAGCCATTGATGAAGATTTATTGATAATTCCGGACCTTATGTGCCGACCGTATAGGTGTAGGCAAATGCTATGAAAGAATTTTAGAATAAATCAGATGATTTATTCTAAAATTCTTTACTTTAAAATTCCTATGTCCTGAAATGATTGTGGGTATTATACAAAGCAACGCCATTGTAGGTCTTTATAAATCCAAAACAAATTTTCTTCGTGTTATTTACTAATAGTAATATTGTTAACTAGCGAATCGGCCCGGCTTCGCACGGATGTAGATTTCCGACATATTCTTAAAAAGCTTGCCTGGGAAATTATGAATACAACAAAAATGGAAGCAGCTAAATCGGTCCAGCCGCTTAGCAACACATTTAGCCATTCATTTTTATTTATATAGATTATGTATTAGTAGAGCTCTTTGTGTATGTTTGGGTGTGTGCCCTTGTGTGTTTTGGGTGCTGCTCTCGGGTTCTTCAATGACTTACGAGTTTCAAGTTGAAAACTTTTTATTGTAACGGGATAACGAATATTACAATGTTACATTAGGCAAAAATGGTAGTTGTGTTCTGATTCGAATTATGGTCGTGAATGAATGAATATATCAAGGAACCGATAGTGAGTAGACGCGAAGACCGCGAAGACCCATTCGAGAGCCACTCCGTCGCTCGCGCACGGTGATTGGTCGTCATTGCGTTCGCGCAGTGATTGGTTGTCTCCGTCGTTCGCGCATTGTGATTGGTTATCGCCGCGCCGCGGATATAGTTCATTCGCGACGCAACGATTGGTTGCCGATTCGAGGCGATAGATGGCGGTGCACGTCAAACAGTGTACTATTTTTTTCCGGGAAGTTGTACCGCCATTCCTATTTCTACATTTCAGCTTTGTCTCTCGAATGGTAATGCATCTGCGCCATCTTGCTAGAATTGCAGAATTTCATCGTCGGGTGAACCACTGAACATCAGGTAGGCTGTCGGCTCGTTTGCCAAACAATCACATAAAGGCTGACTGGCCGTGACTGCACATTTACATTAAATTTATGCACTGTCTAAATGCTTCTACACACAGAGCCGGCGGCAGGCTCCTACACACCTCCCACAGTGCTGGCGGCAGGTCCTCCGGCTTTTGCCGAACGGCACGTGCCGCCGGCTTTTGCCGGGCGTTCGTGCCCCCGCCATGTGGTTATATAACAGCGATGCGGTAACAAGCTCCAAAAAATCACTTGTGAGCTGTGTTGGGGATATATGGACACGTTATGATCTGTGTTTCTGACAGCTACAGAAAAAATATTTTGTACAAACTAGCCGACCTGGCAGACGTCGTCCTGCCCGGCGAAGTAGCGCCATCTACCGGGTCCAAGGACCCATTAAAATTATGCACACAAAATTTCATTTAAATCGGTCCAGCCATTTAGGAGGAGTTGAGTGACAAACACATGTACAGAAGAATTATATATTCAGATGAATAATGAATGATGTAACTGGCTGTAATAACAGTCTCACGGGTCGATCCGTCAGGCTCGACTCGTCGAGCATAGCTCGACTCGTCAAGCTACGCTTGCCGGGGTTGGTCCGTGGATGGGCGACCATCTTTACACACCGAGACTCCTCCGTGCCTCGGAAAGCACGTTAAGCCGTTGGTCCCAGTTGTCATACGTGGATCTTTGACAGTCGTTACGGGTCGTCAGAAGCCCGAAAGTCTGACAACCAGTCTTACCTAGGGGTATCATATAACCCAGGTACAGGGTTGTGGAGGTCTGATAGGCAGTCGCTCCATGTAAAATACTGGTATTCAGCTGCATCCGGTAAGACTGGAAGCCGACCCCAACATAGTTAGGAAAAGGCTAGGCAGATGATGAATGAATGATGTAACTAAGACGGTTGTGAAGTAACAGACGGATAGGAAATAATTATATTTAGTAATTTCGCTGTGTTCGACAGGGTCTATTATTATTTCTTTCTACTAAAACTAACCGTCCATTATAATGGAATCTATAGATTGCAATAAAGATTTGAGATCGAGATGCAATACTACACCGGGAGACTGAAACGGTTTCATACAATCTTGGGCCAAAATTGTAAAGAGATGAACTTGGTGTAAATTAATTCCTACTTATTAGGCCCTCATTGAAAATTCTGTAACTTTTGACTATCTGAGAGCCGAGATAATAGAGGTTTAGTAAAAGTAAGGTTATGTTACAATTTTTAACTAACGCTGATTCCTGAAGAGAAAAAAAATCTTTAAACACTAATGTTTGAGAAGTCATATGAATTAACGTCAATGATATGAAGTCATAGGCAGGGAACAGGTATGGAGTTATGGAAAGGGTGTTCAGGAGAAAAATGAAAACAATATTGGTTATTTTCAGGGAGGTACAGGGACTGCCTCGTTGGTCTAGTGGTCGCAAGGGCGACTGCTGTGCATGAGGTCTTGGGTTCGATTCCCAGGTCGGGCAAAGTGTTATTGGGGTTTTCTATCAGGAATTTCTCAGTAGCAGCCTTGGAGTCTGGATTTGTGCCCGGTTGGCAATAGGCTCGCCCCCTATTACATGGGACTGAAACATAACTGGCGAAATGTGGGTGTCCTAATGGGTACACCTCTGCCTAACCCTTCGGGAATTACAGGCGTGATGTTATGTTATGTATGTTATGTTCAGGGATGTAATATTGATTAAGCAACATTTTTCTAATAGGAAGTGGCACACTGTATCTTTCTGTTCTCTGGCATCCGACTCTCATGTATTCTGGCAAAACAAAAGTAGTTTTCAGATGGATGGTTGCCATTGTAACTCTCATTCAACAACAACTCATTTAGAGTCATAGTAGGAACATCTTGTGCCTCTAGTTGTATGTCTTATTGGGATGAAGCTGATGGGCTTGAGGCCATATGGATAGCAGCCCTGTCTGCAGCCACCCAACAGGCATGCCTTATGCGACTTGCTGCTTGTATCTACAACAAGATTGGAATTTAGTAATATAAAAAAAGGTATTAATTACCTATCATTAGTGAATTATGTAAGCTGTCAGTGTTTAGACTTTGGCTAAGATTGCTAAAATACTGTATTTATTCTCCTGCATTTTTATTCTACAAAACTACTAAATAAATAACAGATACATAAATGACGAAAATAAAAAAAAAACAACATGAACAATACATGTTACGGCTGGAGAAAAAATGTATTCACTTGATGTGAGTTACATTCACTTTGATTGGGTTGCAATAGACGAGAAGTTACAAACACATACATTGTTATGAGACATCTCTGAGTATTTAAACTAGGTATCTTTTTAAGTTGCAGCTACATCATTATAAATTGATTTAATATACAGCTTCAGGCTGGTATAATATTATTCTTGATTCATGGGTTGGGTTGAGATGATTTGATTGATTTTCCTTAAATGTAAACAATCACCATATGCCTTCTAATTACTTAATGTACTTTTAACCTTCCAGAATAGGAGCTGGTTAGATTAGGTTTTAACTATTTACTTACAGACTGAGGTGAAAGTCATTGACACAATTGTTTCATCATATAGGGATGGTCGGCCTAGAAGAGTATTGCAGTGACTAAATATCCCAAAGTTCACACAGCGATCCATAGTTTCAACAATATCCAATCCACAACAAGCCGACGGTAAAATCCAAAATAACAATTCCAAGTCAAACGCATGAGCGATGTCCAGTGTAAAATTAACGGTTATACTAGGTAGTCAGGGTCAGAAGAAGAATTTTTACCAATGATTGGTGCTGTCCCTGACATTGATCTATAGTTATGGCCATAAGACCTTAAACCCCATGCGCCATCAACATACACGTCTACGAGAGCCAATCCGTTTTTCATTCGACCTTCAGCTATGGCTGCTTCTTTCTCACGTTTGGCAGCCCTTCCCATAGATTCTGCTGCGGTTTTCTCCCAATTTTCATAAACAAAATCTTGTAGACGTGTATAAAATTTTTGAGAAAATAGTGGCACATCCATAGCAGAAAGTATTTCCTGGAATTGTGAAAATCCAATACCAGCAGCGATAATGCCAGTGGTTGTAGCGACATTTACATTGATATTTTCTACACTATCACACTTCTCTGAATCGATCACAATTACTTTCCGACAAACGGTACATTCAAACTTAAATTTGGAAATCAACCCTATCCGTTTTCTTCTATTAACTTAAAATATCCAACACTGCAATCAAATAAATCGATATGATGCACTTTTTCTTGAAGCTGTGACATAAGATAATTCATATCAACAATTCGTCGTCCACTGATAGGTTGATAGTCGTTTTTTATTTCGTGTTCAGTGGTCAAAGTATAGTTTGCAATTTCCTCCACTGACCTGAAACCAGTTTTTTTTAAATGAAATATTTAAAACCACATGCTCATCAATATTTGTAAAACCAAAAGTAGACTCAACTCAAACTTACTCATTAATATTATTATCAGGTGATACATGACTGCATTCATCTTTTTTTTTTTTTTTTTTTTTTTTTTGAGGTGGTAAAAATCATCAAATGACTCCTTCCGCCCTGGGTGGGGCGGAAGGGACTGTCAGACTTTTACTGACTAAAAAACCACCCTGTTCCTTCTGTTGCCCTTTACGTTCCGGGGCCACGGTATCCTGTTAATTCCTGTTAAGACGTCCCGCAACCCCGGCAGGCGTTGGCCCCGTTGGGGGCCCCGTCCCTGTGCTGACAGCTCTTTGAGGCGCGCGCGAACAGAACGCGCCGTCGACCCGGGCCTGGTCCTTGATCGGACGGCGAGCTACCCATTACTCGCCGTCCGCAAGCCCGCGCCTACGGTGGCCGGATGTCGCCACTGCATTCATCTAAAGGCATTTTAGCGTCAAGTGTCACATGGGTGTTACCTACATTAGTAGTCGTTCTGTAAAAATAAAACAACTGAAGTTTTGTTGTTGTTTGTAAGTTCAACGGATATCATCAGTAGAATTGTTTTCATTAAGTACATTATAGTTACCTACTTACTCCTCAATTTTAGGGTTATTCAAATGAACAGTTTGTAAAGTAATTAACGGAGACACCTTACGCCCTTCCGTATGCTCTATTGACCTATAATACAAATGTTGATCTTGATTAGTTCGTAATAATTACCACTAAATACTTTTTTAAAATAAATAAAAAGTAGAGAAAATAACTTACTCGTTATCCCCTGAATCATTAGTCGATACATGCGCACTGCGCTTGGCCTGCAGCTGCATTGCTCTAAAACATTAAAAATCTACCTAATTTTAAAGCGTGGAGGTGAATCAGGGGTCACGGCAGTTAATAACTAATATTTTCGTAGGAAATGATCATACTGTGTACACTTCTACACTATGACCACTTGATTTTTGGAGAAAGTAAACCATTATAATAAGTGCGTTCACGGTGGCTTTATGAACTCTGACATAGGGTCTAAATTCAACTGTCTTACATATTTGATGCGGTTGGTAAATCTATTCCGCGAGAAAAATAAACCATTATAGCTTTTGCGAGCGTGACTTCTTTAAACATATTGACATTGGGTTTAAATTCAACTGTGCTCTCCTACTATTAGTAAAGAGAAATGAATATACAAATGAGGTTCTAATAATATTGCCAATGCATCCTTACCTTTTTTGTTTATTCAGCCTTCGAAGAGCCAGCGATGACAACTTCTTACTTTTTCTGCCCATTTGTTTACAAAATTATAACCTATATTGTGAAATGAAATGAACTATATTACAAGTATTTTGAAAATTAAAATATATACAGGTATTATTATTTAAAATTAATGTTTGCCTCTGTCACTAATAGAACTTAGCGTGGTGGTGGGTTTGCAAAAAAATTGACGTACGTCCGACCTCCGACACGGTCCAAGACCGACTAAATGCCAAGGGTCGAGTGTATGAAAAGATGAAATCACCTGATTCTGGACTTAGTGGTATGGTTTCTCATCCTTTCACAATAATACGGCTGAATTCTATCTCATTTTTTATGCTCTTTACGATGGTATAAGTTTTATTATTCAAAGCCTAGTATAACTCAAATAAAATGGTATCCAAACCATGAGTTGGACCTGTTTTTGCGATTTAATTGGATGCAGTAAAGTGCAAGCAATCGTGTATCGAAGAGCCGAAACCTGTAGACCGAAGACTGAAATATGTACTATTTTTTTTCAAAATTAAATCCCTTTTATTTAGGAATAAAACACAATACAAAATGACGGTTTTGCGTCTCACCTCACCTTAATTGTCTAATTATAATGAATGAATTAATTTAAAATTTACTGTTAGTTATTTAGTGCGTGAATGCTACTACATATGTTTTTTTATAAAATCGTTGTGAACCATATTATCATTTAAGATCTTGTAAAACACATGTGATAAGCAATAAAGGATTGAATTGAATTAAATAGTCATATAATTGTGATGTTACAAAACGTTGCAGTTACATCGGTCGTAAGATCCTGCTGGACGATGAGGAGCAGTACGTGACGCAGCACACGACTCGGCCGCTGTACTCGTACTGGACGCTCGGCTACCTCATCAGCGAGAGAGGCGCGCGCAAGCTGCTCAGTGCGCGCCCGCTCGACCGCATGCTGCCCGTCGACGAGTTCCTGCCCATCATGTTCAACCAACATCCCAAGTTCGTATTTTATTAACATTTTCACTCAAACCCACGCAACAACCTTCCAAATCTTTATTCATGCTCGGTCTAAACTTTGGCAGCCACTTAATCGATTGCGAATTCAAATAGGCCGCTGCTAACATAATATGGCAAAATGGGGTATCGCAGACCCGTCCTCTACCCAGTGCAATTGTGGAGTTCCTGATCAAACTATGTCCCTTACGTTGGAGTGTCCTAATTGTTCATTCACCTGTACCCTTGACCCCTATACGGAACCTTATTACAAGAATTTTGCCCATTATCCTTTATAAAAATATACATACTTCGCGCATATCTGCAATCGCGGAAGTATCTATCGCGCAAGTGTAGGCGCGCAAATGTCTTTCACTCAAGTGTTCCAGATCCCTTCACTCTGGGGATAACGAAGGGTTATGTCGGACTTTTACCGGCTAAAACCCCACGGTTCCTCCTGATACCATGAGTCGGGAGGTCCGCGCCCCCGACTCGATAAGGAAGATCCTAACTTTCAATCGATTGATTGAGGGATCCTTCTGAACAAGTGATTCTGGCGAGGCTGTACCTGTTACTTATGGTACTGATTGTACTCAGATCGAAGAATGGGTCCCTAATGAAAGGCGAACACATTTTTAAATGTGTTACTACTATATTATTATACCACGATAAATGATAATTTGAAATAGAAATGCGTTTGAGAAAGACATAATGTCTATTACTATCTCGTTGGTCGCAAAGCGTGACTGCTGAGCATGAGGTCTTGGGTTCGATTCCCAGGTCGGTTAAAGAGTTATTGAATTTTTCCATCAAAAATTTCTCAGTAGTCTCGTAGTCTGGATTTGTGCCCGGTAGATGGCAATATAAATGGCTCGCCCCCTTTTACATGGGATTTAAACATAACTGGGGAAATGTGGGTGCACTGATGTATACACCGCTGCCTAACCCTTCGGGAATAACAGGCGTGATGTTATGATAATAATGTCTGTTACACACTATTCATTTAAAATATTAATGATTAAATGCTCATTGATTCATTAACCGAAAATTATCATTACCCGACTCTCTCAAGAAGTCATTTAAAGCTTTGTAATAAAACATTGTTCCGTTTGACAGCGAGACATGGAAGGCGCACTTCCAGACTCGCAACATCGAGGCGTATTCCGCCGCGCCCTTGCTCGTGCACCCCACGCACTACACCGGCCAGGAGGGCTACATCAGCGATACCGAAGACTCCGACCTCGTCACCGACTCGCCCTTCCACTACAAGAACGAACTATAGACGTAAGCACGCCATTACTCAAACATTATAGTCCAATTATATGCCAAAGTTATGTAAGGTTTGTCACGTGTGTTATTCCATTTAAGTGACATCGGTCTTGTTTTTTCCGTAAAAGATGTACAGCAGGGGTCACCAATTAGTTTTATTGGAGGTCCGTTTGTATACACCGAATACAGACCTCGATCCGCCATGTGGTGACCCCTGAGCCAAAGAACATAAAAAAAGTACAATAAACATGAGTTTATGGAATCCTAATGCATTGTACCTCTTATAAAAAACAAATTGTTTTCCATAATGGAATAGCGCACCTAAAACTAATTATAAAATAAGCTTAGAAACAAGAAAATATTATAAATTAAGTTCACTACTATCATCAAAGACTTTTTTTACTATAAATGAATTTTTCAATGTGCGTGCGGTGTGAAGGCTACTTTGTTAAAACTCTTTGAAAATGTGCTTAGGAGTTAGTGTACATTCCCAAAGGAATGTGAAAATTGGAATCAGATTTTGTGAAAGTCTAATAAGCGAGTTATAGACAGTAAAGTCGGGCCCTCAGTTCGCACATTGCGGATTGAGGGCCCACCTATACCGGCTAAACTATAGACACTACAGAAAATGTGTTTATGCCAAAATCTAACCTAAAGCCAAACAAAATTTGTGTAAACAAGATATTATCGCAAAACACTGTCCTACTTCGTATATCTTCGTTCAAAATGAGCCCTCAATTCTCTTAAACGTCAAAGTTTATTACGCAAATTATAATGAAACCATTGACTTGCAGCTCCTGTTTAATATCCTTTATGCTACTAAATAAATTGTGCAAATTCGTGAAAGCAAGATCAGAACACTACTTCCAGTTGTTTGTAAGTTATGACCATTTTAAAATTCGGACCCTCAGTCCACCATTTTATTTTGTTTTCGTGTTATTACGCGTAACATATGAGAGATATGTTAATACAAAAGCGTCACTTGTGAAAAAAATTGTGCAACAAACTCGATACCAGAAAGAAATAGAAAGAACCTTCTATTGAATAAGAAAATCGAGTTTTATTTTTGTTGTATTAATTAGAAAATAGTGTGACCACAATTTATTTTCAAGTCCAATATAAGTTCGTACACCTTTGATTTTATTCTGAGTGTTTGTGGTATATCCTGAAGGCAATACTCACCAGTGCCGTTTAAGTCATCATCATCTTCCTGCCCTTGTCCCAAGTTATTTGGGGTCGGCGCAACACGTTTTCTTCTTCCATTCCGTCCTGTCAGCCGGCATGCAATCACTGACTCGTCTTTCATTCATATCCTTCTTCACACAATCCATCCATCTTTTCTTTGATCTTACTCTTGCTCTCCATCCATCCACATTCATATTCATAACTCTCCTGGTCACATGCGTTTCATCTCTTCTCTTCACATGCCCATACCTACCAAGACAAACGATTCCCTTTCAACTTTTCTGTCACTGGCGCTACTTTCAGACTTCCTCTTACCACGTCACTCCGCACATCCATCTCAACATTCTCATCTCCGCTACATGCAATCTTTTTTCATCCGTCTTCTTCGTGGCCCAACATTCCGATCCATACAATACGACAGGTCTTATCACGGACTTGTAGATTTTCCCCTTTAACTTGAGGGGCATCCGTGGGTCGCAAGTTGTTCCAGTGACCTGTCGCCATTTCATCCATCCTGAGTTGATCCGGTGCGTTACGTCTCGGTCTATCTCACCGTCTCCTTGGACAAGCGACCCGAGATACCGGAAGTCGGAGCAGATCTGTATGGGCGTTCCAGCAAGAGATACTGGCACAGAACTAGAGAGACCGCAGAAATCGCAAAACAAGTACTCTGTTTTGGTTCTGCTCAATCTCAGGCCAACTCTCTTCAGTCTTTGCCACCACACCTCCAATCTGCTCTGGACCTCAAGGCCACTCTCGGCAACCAGCACTATGTCATCCGCAAACAGCATACACCAGGGAGCCTCTTCCTGGATGTCCGACGTCAAAGCGTCCATTATCAACCAGAAGAGGTAAGGGCTGAGGGCCGACCCTTGGTGCAAGCCGACAGACACATTGAAGCTGCCAGTAGAGCCCACTGTAGACCGGACTTGAGTACTGCATTGACAGTACATTGCCCGAATCAACTGCACATACTTCCCAGGCACACCTTTCTCCTTAAGGGCCCACCACAAAACCTCACGAGGCACTCGGTCGTATGAATTTTCGAGGTCGACAAACACCATGTGCAAGTTTTTATGCGCACTTTTATATTTTTCACCAGTACCGTTTAAATCAAATGCAATATTAAAATGTAGTTCGTAGTTTACTGCTACGTTAGAACCACAAGTTAGACAAGACTTAAATGATAAGTCAAAACAAATCGCGTCTTGCAAACACTCGATCCCAAAAACGGATAACATATCCAAATTGAGTGGTAAGAAAGCAAATTGTCTTTCTATTGCAATCGATGTGCAGTTACTGTTAACGCATCGTTTTGTAAATAAGGCACTGTAAAAATGGTTCAACAGAACTGTTTCAATATAAGTAGCTATATTGCTTTGGCTATTAGCAATAATGACGCAATTATTAGATTCAAGTTGTGTTTCTTTAATGAAATGTTTCAGAACTACATATGCTCGGAGTTTGTAAGGATCATAATCTGTTTTTGCACCAGCTAAACATTTGAGGTATTCTGAGATAAGCGCAGAGCTAAACGAGTCAATCATATTTCTCAGAAATTGATTTTGTATACATATATCCATACGAAAAAGAAGTTATTTTGAAGTTGTAATTTTATGTTGTTAATGTCAACAGAAGAACATAAGTTGCCGTTTTGTATGTATGTAATTTTATTGATTATGTTCGATGTATTGACTTCTGTGTGCGATGTGCACCTATGCGCTGGGTTGGAGGAAGATTGGTTCAGTAAAACTCTTGATCACTATTATTGAAGAACTGTTTATTTATCTATGATCTGTTCACTATTACAATTTTGCACTGTTCTGTCGATCGATGCTGATTGTGTTGGTTCTGGAATGTGCGTTCTGCACTGTCGACTGTTCCGTTCTGGACTGTGCGTTCTGCACTGCCGACTGTTCCACTGGATCTGTAGTTGTTCTGTGCGATGTTTCGTTCCGGACGGACTGTTGCGTACTAATTGCCGGAGTTCAAATGGCGCTATACTTATACTAAATGGTGAGGAGCAATCCACCAATCAAATCGTCTTATTTACATACAGGCTCCGATAGGTTCGGACAGGTTTCGACCTGTCGGGAATTCGGGTTTGCGCTCAACTCCCTGTAGGTTCCGACAGGTTCGTACAGGTTTTGACCTGTCGGGAGCAGTGCGCGTTCGCGATCAATTGAGCAATTAAAACAAGTTCTTACGTGACTACTTATACAAACTTAAAGCTACTGCCTACCACTACCTACTAGCTACTGACTACCTAACACTTATCTAATATTCAAAATACGAGCGGTCGTCCTGCACAACTTCCTTACTCTCTCCTTTCCAATTTTCTACTAAGTGACGCTTTTGTATTTAACATATCTCTCTTAAGTTACGCGTAATAACACGAAAACAAAATAAAATGGTGGACTGAAGGCCCGAATTTTAAAATGGTCATAACTTACAAACAACTGGAAGTAGTGTTCTGATCTTGCTTTCACGAATTTGCACAATTTATTTAGTAGCTTATAGGATATTAAACAGGAGCTGCAAGTCAATGGTTTCATTATAATTTGCGTAATAAACTTTGACGTTTAAGAGAACTGAGGGCCCATTTTAAACGAAGATATACGAAGTAGGACAGTGTGTTGCGATAATATCTTGTTTACACAAATTTTGTTTGGCTTTAGCTTAGATTTTGGCATAAACACATTTTCTGTTGTGTCTATAGTTTAGCCGGTATAGGTGGGCCCTCAATCCGCAATGTGCGAACTGAGGGCCCGATTTTACAGTCTATAACTCGCTTATTAGACTTTCACAAAATCTGATTCCAATTTTCATATTCCTTTGGGAATGTACACTAACTCCTAAGCACATTTTCAAAGAGTTTTAACAAAGTGGCCCTCACACCGCACGCACATGATTATTCTTATGCGAAGCGCATTACGTTCAGCAGTGTATAATTTAAGGGTGAGCCGAAAGCCAGCAATTTTTAAAATTTCACCCCCGCACCCCTCCCCGCCCCACTCATCGAACACGATAGTGTTTCAAAACAATTGAAGATAGTCGCGCTTGCTCGACTCGTATCTTCTGTAGTATACGTAAAATAATTAGATAAAACATCTGTATTTACAGTAGGAATGCAGTGTACAATACTATGAAATGAAGTAAGTAAGCAAGAGTTGACCACTCCATTGATACTAAATATAAATCAATAAAAAAACAATAGCACAAATATAATACGGGTCCAATTCAACTCGAGTACGGAGAACAGAGCAGTATTCATTATGATACACTACTCAACAAAGTTTAGTGAACAGGCTAACAGGGCATATTAGTGTTTATTTTCATTTTAGATCGTATATGTCAAAAGAAGCATAATTGAATACTCATTTCATTAATTTTTAATAAAAACCCTGTTATGAAAAAAAGAAATTCAATGAATAATTAAACATCGAACATATAACGAATGGCTAGTAAAACTCGCAGTTTAATTAAAATGTGTTGTAAATTCCGTGGACTACTCAATAAAATGCCATATTAGACTCCGAAACATAGCAAAAGTATAAATTTATCAAAGTATCCTTCTTTGTGATACGGATCTAAAACAAATTATACTTCTGCAAGTATACTTTACCTACTGCTTAGAACCATTATGTCATTTATTTAACGATATATATAAACGACATACAAACTTATCGTGTTTTTCCTTTGTCAACGGTTTCGTTAAAACGTCGGCTACCATTTCATTAGTAGAAAAGTATTTTATAACGACTGTGCCTTCCTCAACGATGAAATGATGTCTTACGTCAATGGGTTTCGTTCTGGCGTGGTACATAGACACACATATTCGGCCTCTGTGCTTGAAAGAGCCACGTTTTTTTGTTTTCTACTCTCCCAAGAGATGGTAGAATTTCCTATTTTGAACACATAGGTATAAGATCGGCGATCGACCTCATTTGACGCAAAATCACCGTCAGCATATGCAACAATATCCAACCCTTTTTTTTGGGGGGTAAAAATCATCAAATGACTCCTTCCGCCCTGAGCGGGGCGGAAGGGACTGTCCGACTTATACTGACTAAAAATCCACCCTGTTCCTTCTGTTGCCCTTTACGTTCCGGGGCCACGGTATCCTGTTAAGACGTCCCGCAACCCCGGCAGGCATTGGCCCCGTTGGCCCCCCTGAACCCTGACTTCTGAAAAGTTATATAATGATCAGGCGTATCTTTCAGATAGCGAACGCGAATAGCGTACGCGTCGTTGAACTGACTGAGCTAGCTGACAGCGAGCGCAATATCCGGCCGCGTACATACCGCTATGTACATCAGACATCCTACAGGCCTCTGTAGTCGTGCGTACAATCCGTCTTTGTAGATTTCACGAGCTTCAGACCTGTCTCCATAGGTGTTTGCGCAGGTTTGCAATCTGACGTATGAAATCGTTCTAGCACCTTCTTAGTATAGCTTGACTGGTCTAGATTTATTTCCTTGTTCTGTCTGCTAAGCCTCATTCCAAGAATGTGATGAGCTGGCACTAAATCTTTGATTTCAAAGGCCTTCTTTAATTCTTCTTTGATTCCTGCCGTATCTCGGCAACCAGCTGTAGAAAATAGCATTATGCCATCGACATAGAGCGCAATTATAATCATAGATTTCCCGCTGGACTTGACATAAACACAAGGTTCGGAAGATAAATGTTTGAATTTCATTTTGCTCGTCAAAACGCTATTCGTTTTCTCATACCAAGACTTCGAAGCTTGCTTCAGTCCGTATATGGCCTTATTCAACTTGTAAACTTTATCTTTTTGGCCTTTAATTTTGTACCTCTGGCTGTTCCATAAAAACGGTTTCTTTTAAGTCTCCATTTAAAAACGCCGTTCTTACATCCAGATGCTCGATATTCATGTTATGTTCTGTTGCCAAGAGCTAGTATCGTACGTATAGTAGAATATCGTACTACAGGGGAGAACGTTTCTTTGTAATCAATACCGTATTTCTGGGTATAACCTTTTAAAAATATAAAAAACAGTAGCCCACCGGTAGCGGAAACAGGGTCCAAGCCACCGGCGGTCAGGGCTCCAAAGAGAGGAACCTCCTAACTATACGGGCCGTATCCAGAAGTACTGCTTTCTGTATCAAGCCCTTGATCCAGCCGCCTAACGAGAACTTCCTAAGATGTTGGTCGAGGCTCTTGGCTCTTAAGCCATTGGCTGTGACGACTATCGGCACAATGATGAGCTGAGTCCACCTCCCATATGTCGACAACCTCGCGGTTCAAGTTAAGATACTTGATCTGCTTGTCTTTCTCGACCTCCCCTCATCCACCGAAACCGAATCTCGGTGCATACCCACGTCGGCTTTTAGGAAATACTCCCTGAGACTGCATATCTCACGGTTGTGCAAGGTCTTAGCACTTAAAAAGCCTCGACCTCCACACTTCCGCGGGACATACAGTCTCATTACCGATGACCGTGGGTGATGCATCCGATTTGCGGTCAACAATGTGCGGGCCCTCCTATCCAGGGCATCAAGTTCCGTCTGAGTCCATTTGAGAATGCCGAAAGAGTACATCAAAACCGGCATGACCCAACCGTTGAAGGCGCGCACCTTGTTTCCGCCTGACAAAAGACTATTTAATACTTTATTCAGGCGGTGAAAGAAGCGCTCCCTCAACGATTGTTTCATATCGGCAGCATTGATGCCTAACGCTTCCGACATACCCAAATATTTGTAGGTTTCAGTTGAGGAAAGGGATCTAAGGTTTATGGAATCCGAGAGTTGGGTTCCCACAGATTCCATAATCTTCCCTCGCTTCACATGCATGACTGCACATTTGTCCACACCAAATTCCATCCCGATGGCACTACTGAAAGTTTCCGTTACCTTCAGTAGCTCCATCAGTCGCGAATTGTTGGGGGCAAAGAGTTTCAGATCATCCATGTAAAGAAGGTGAGATATGACCTGACCACCTCTTCTCAACCGATAGCCCAGACCCAAACCCTCCAGCAGTGTGCTTAGAGGGTTCAAGGCTAAACAAAACCACAGAGGACTCAGACTATCACCCTGAAATATACCACGCTCTATCCTTATCGGTTCGCTGCTCTCTGGAATCTGCCTACATCCTGAATAGCGAAGGACCGTCCGCCATTGCCCCATACATGACATTAGGAAGGTGCGTAAAGTTGCATCTAGTTTGTACAACCAACCCCCCCTTATAAGCCATGTATGTGGCACAGAGTCATAGGCCTTCTTATAATCTATCCAACATGTAGATAGATCCTTTCGAGAACATCGAACCTGCTGGTTAATGGCCATATCAATGAGGAGCAGCTCCTTAGTACCACGGGACCCATTCCTACATCCATTCTGAAAGGCAGACATGATAGAATTGTCTTCAATATGTTTGTTAATTTTCGCTCTCAAAATGGATGTAAGAACTTTATAGACCGTCGGCAGACAAGTGATCGGTCTATAATTTTTGGGTTCCGCAGTGCTACCCGATTTGTGGAGCAGGTGGGTTATTCCAGTTGTTAAGAACTGGGGCAACGATCCAGACACTAAAGCTGACTGGAACTGGGACGCCAAGCAAACGTGCGAGCTTCTGAACCATTTGATCCAGAAGTTATGCAGCCCGTCCGGCCCTGGAGATTTCCAATTAGGCAATGAACGGACCGCACGAGCCACATCTTGGGGGCTGATGGTAATTGCCCCCATTTCTGGTATCAAGTCGCACGCTCGCTCAACCTCCCGTGTCCAATCGCTCTCAGTGTGACTGACAGGCACCGACCAGATGCTGCGCCAGAACGAACACATGGCGTCATCATCCGGTAGGCGCGTATCAATCACACCTTGGCCTGGTCGCTCCCAAGCTCTGTATACCCAGCTCTCATCACTCTGGAATATGCGATTCTGAGTGTATCGTTCCACTCGCCGCTTGTACCGACGAATACGGTTTGCCCATGCAAAGATTTTCTGCTTCAGGAAGTCGATACGCTCTGTGACGCGGGACAAATAATCTCGAGGACTGACATCAGTCCCCGAGAACGCCCGCCTCACAAAGCGCACTACTCTAGGGCGAGTATTGCCCTCCCTAAAACAGATTAGCTTGCCGATGAGTGCTCTAGCCCCATCGATACGACGCTCGATCCTGCACTGCCATGCTGGCACCGCTGGTTTTAGTCGTGTAGCTCCGTCACTTGGGAAATTTGACGTGAGCTACACGACATGCCGCTACAGCTGCTCAGTACAAGATCGAGTGGGCATCAACAAGGTCTACACTGCTGTCAAAACAGTTTGACAGCTGTGAATCCAGAGCACACACCAGCACTTTATTTTTCTTGTGCATGGGCAAACGAGGCAATCGAGGTGTCAGCTCAGGCTGCATAGACCGATACTCTCGAAACGCATCCTCCAAAGCACTCCTCAACTGTACATTACACTGGGAACTCACAGTAATAGCCCCGTCATCAACCTCCTCACCTATGCGGTCGAGTCGCGGTGAATCACTAGGTAAATTCGGCGATTGAACCGCGACTGCAACCACTGGCGAAGCAAGTGTAACGTGGCTACTCCGTGATTCGATGCGTAGTCGATCAAGCACAATGTCATCCAACATATGATTACGTTGGATGGCACGCACCTGATCCGATAGACGTTGTGCCGATACGTTGACAGCTGGCTCAAGCACCTGAAACAGAGAGAGCATCCGACCACGGTACGCAGTCAAGTTACTTCCCCCTTCTGTAGCCCCAAAGCATGAGCGCATGACGTTTTCATTAACGGACTGTGTCCATCTCATGCGCTGCACACTTCCACCGGAAGCGGGGACCCTATCAGAGGCCGGTGGGCCTCGGAGTCCTAAGCAATCTGGCGGCCGGCGTCCTCCCCGCCGACGAACAGGTGGTGGCGTCGAAGGCGGAGAGAAATACTCGTCGCTCGAACTCGACGCAACTGCCGAGGCCGGTGTCACAGCACTCACGATGGGGCTGGATTCCGGCGGTGGCGAGGCGGAGCTGAGCGACGAGTCCGGAGGTGGTGGGCGTGCTACTAGTTTTTTCTTGCTTCTTGTCAACATCGCAACATCGTATTATATTTTCAATTCTTTCTTGTGACGGCCTTGACAGCCGTCATTATGGTTATAAAAGTTGTTTTTTTAGTTTTCAACCGACTTCAAAAAGCAGGAGGTTCTCAATTCGACGCGTATGTTTTTTTTTTTTTTTGGTTTTTTTTTTGTGTGTTTGTTCAACGATTACTCCGCCAGTTATGAATCGATTTGGATGATTCTTTTTTTGTTTGAAAGAGTACAGTCCCGAATAGGTCCCATAGGAATATTGTCATGATCTGATGATGAACTTTGGAGATATGGAACGGAACTCCTTGTAAAATCACAGCAGAACCGCCGTAACAAGAAAAATTGCTTTGTTTATACGTGTAGTCGATGACTGACTAAAGGAAGTGGGGAGGGGGTACGTCAACCCCCCTCCTACCAATTACCAAAATTAAATATATCGTGTGTGGTATTGTTAGAAAGGGCTTTATGTAAGGATTTCAAACATTAACACACAAGCACTAAAAAGTGAAAAATAAAAAGCTTTTTCACAAAAAAATATTACCGCCTTCAAAAATCACAAAATAAAAAATAACTTTAGCTTGGAAGTCGGCGGCTTTGGTTTTGTTTCTTGTTATGTAGGTATTGCCACTTTTTCACTTTGCCACTTTTTCCATTCCGAGACTATTTATTTTTGGTTCTATTGTGGATTATATTATATAAGGTTTTATGCAAAAGCAGGTTTTAAGTTTAAAAATAAATTGTTTGTTAAAAATCGGGAAATATTTTTTTTATGAATTTTGTTGCGACTGATTGACTTAGTGTTGCCAGATTATTATTATTCCATTTATTTATTTACTATACATAATTAATACATTTTTAAATATTAATATAAAAATAAAAACATTTAAAAATATAAAAAATAGTAGCCCACCGGTGGCGGAAACAGGGTCCAAGCCACCGGCGGTCAGGGCTCCAAAGAGAGGAACCTCCTAACTATACGGGCCGTATCCAGAAGTACTGCTTTCTGGATCAAGCCCTTGATCCAGCCGCCTAACGAGAGCCTCCTAAGATGTTGGTCGAGGCTCTTGGCTATTAAGCCATTGGCTGTGACGACTATCGGCACAATGATCGCTGAGTCCACCTCCCACATGTCGACAACCTCGCGGGCCATGTCAAGATACTTGATCTGCTTATCTTTCTCGACCTTCACGAGGTTCACGTCATGTGGGACTGCTATGTCAACAATCATTGCGCGCCCCTCTAAGCGATCCACCACCACTATATCAGGTTTATTAGCCACAATAGTCCTGTCAGTGATGATGGATCGGTCCCAGTACAGTGTGACATTGCCATTTTCAAGAACTGGGTCGGGCACATACCTGTAGTACTGTACTTCCGATTCCACAAGGCCGTATTTTAGAGCAAGTTGCTGATGGATAATCCTGGCCACTAGATTGTGTCTATGCAAGTACTCTTCGTTAGCTAGACGAGAACACCCAGAGATAATATGACGGATTGATTCACCCGGCCGGTGGCATGCCCGACAAATGTCAACCGTGCCATCCTTCACAATAAATCTCCGATAGTTATTCGTCATAATAACTTCGTCCATAATTGCACAGACAAAACCTTCGGTTTCCCCAAATAGGTCACCAAATCGGAGCCAGGATACGGACGCTAAGAAATCTACATCGGGCCCATGTTGGGCCCGAAAAAAGCGCCCGTGGAGCTCCTTACTCTGCCATATCTCCTCGCGATCTTTAGTCTCAAGCACTACAGGTTTGCGCCAGTTCTCTTTAGCCAAGGAGAGCGAGGTGAGGCCCTTATCCACCAAAACCACATCTCGGTGCATCCCCACGTCGGCTTCTAGGAAATATTCCCTGAGACTGCATATCTCGCGATTGTGGAGAGTCTTAGCATTTTAGAAGCCACGACCTCCACACTTCCGCGGGATATACAGTCTCATCACCGATGACCGTGGATGATGCATCCGATATGCCGTCAGTAGTTTACGGACCCTCCCGTCCAGAGCGTCAAGTTCCGTTTGAGTCCATTTGAGTATGCCGAAAGAGTACATCCGTTGAAGGCGCGCACCTTATTTCCTCCTGACAAAAGACTATTAAAAACTTTTTTCAGGCGGCCAAAGAAGCGCTCCTTCAACGATTGTTTCATGTCAACAGCATTGCTGCCCAACGCTTCCGACATACCCAAATACTTATAGGTCTCGGTTGAAGAAAGGGATCTAAGGTTTATGGAATCCGAGAGTTGAATTCCCTCGGATTCCATAAACCGGTCATGCATGTCAAGCGAGGGGGAATTGTGGTTCCCCCTCGCTTGACATGCATGACCGCACATTTGTCCACACCAAATTCCATCCTGATGGCGCTACTAAAGGTTTCTGTTACCTTTAATAGTTCCATCAGTTGCAATCTGTTGGGGGCAAAGAGTTTAACGTCATCCATGTAATAAAGGTGAGATACTACCTGGCCACCTCTCTTCAATCGATAGCCTAGACCTGAATCCTCCAGCAGTGTGCTTAGGGGATTCAAGGCTAAGCAGAACCAAAGCGGACTCAAACTATCGCCCTGAAATATACCTCGCTCAATCCTTATCGGTTCGCTATTCCGCTGGACATGTCGACACCCTGGATAGCGAAGAACCGTCCTCCACTGCCCCATACACGATGTCAGGAAGGCGCGTAGAGTTGCATCGATCTTATACAACTCCAGCACCCTCATGATCCACGCATGTGGCACGGAATCATAAGCCTTCTTGTAGTCTATCCAGCATGTCGACAAATCCTTACGGGATCGACGAACCTGTTGGCTGATGGCCATGTCAATCAGGAGCAGCTCCTTGGTACCGCGGGACCCTTTCCCACATCCATTTTGAGAGGGAGACATGATATTATTAATGTCTATATGATTGTTAATTTTAGTTCTCAAAATGGATGTAAGAATTTTATAGACCGTCGGCAAACATGTGATTGGTCTATAATTTTAGGGTTCCGCAGTATTACCAGATTTATGGAGCAAGTGGGTTATACCTGTCGTTAGGAACTGGGGTAGCGATCCAGATTCTAAAGCTGACTGGAATCGGGACGCCAAGCAAACGTGCGAGCTTCTGAACCATTTGATCCAGAAGTTATGCAGCCCGTCCGGTCCTGGAGATTTCCAATTAGGCAATGAACGGACCGCACGAGCTACATCTTGGGGGCTGATGATAATTGCCCCCATTTCCGGTATAGAATCGCACATTCGCTCGACTTCCCGGGCCCAATCACCTTCGGTGTGACTGACAGGCACCGACCAGATGCTGCGCCAAAACGAACACATGGCGTCATCATCCGGCAGACGCGTATCAGACACACCTTGAATCGGTCGCTCCCAAGCTCTGTAAACCCACCTTTCATCGCTTTGGAATGTGCGATTCTGGGTATATCGTTCCACTCTCCGCTTATACCTACGGATACGGTTTGCCCATGCATACACCTTCTGCTTCAGAAAGTCGATGCGCTCTGTGACCCGGGACATATAATCTTGAGGACTGATATCAATCCCCGAGAATGCCCGTCTCACAAAGCTCATCACCCTTGGGCGAGTATTGCCCTCCCTGAAACAGATAAGTTTGCCAATGAGCACTCTGGCCTCACCAATACGCCGTTCAATCCTGCACTGCCACGCTGGTACGGTAGGTTTTGGTCGTGTAGCTCTGTCATCATTAGGAAATTTGACGTGAGCTACACGACATGCCGCAACAGCCGCACAGTACAGAATCGAATGAGCATCAGCGATGTCTCCACAGTTATCAAAATAATTTGATAACTGTGAATCCAAAGCACACACCAGCGCCCTATTTTTGTTATGCATGGGCAAACGAGGTATGCGTGGTCTGTGTTCAAGCGGCATGAGTCTATACTGCCGAATCGCACCCTTCAAAGCACTCCTGATTTCCTCACTGCACTGGGTACTTACATGAATAACCATGTCATCGCTCTCCCCGTCGTCGTGTCTGGGTGTTGTGGTGGATTGTGAATATACCACATCCACAGACTGCGACGGAGGAGCAACGACATGGCTCCTCTGTATCTCAGATCGAAGACGATCAAGTACACTGTCATCCAACATATGATTACGCAAGATGACCCGCACCTGATCCGACAGTCGTTGCGCCGAAACGTTGACAGCTGGTTCAAGCACCTGAAACAGAGTTATTATTATTATTATCGGTATGCATTACGTTACGTATATCAAAGTATAGCTTGTG
Source organism: Hoplodrina ambigua (assembly GCA_949774945.1). Lineage (NCBI taxonomy): Eukaryota > Metazoa > Arthropoda > Insecta > Lepidoptera > Noctuidae > Hoplodrina > Hoplodrina ambigua. Next base: position 8,504,965 of record OX458963.1, read on the forward strand.
CAAAGCAAGTGAACATTTTTAAAATTTTCAAAATAAGTTGTAGAAAAATAACGCTTTTTAGAAATCGTGGAAAAGATAATTTGTTTGATTTAATTTCGTCAAATACCGTTGATACTTATTGTCAAAATCAATGTCACATTGACGTCTGCGATTACCTTTTACAGTCTTAAAGAGTGATTCTTTCAGAATGCAGTCATAATGCTCAGCTTCTATTCTCAATTTGAATAAGAACAAATAAATGTTAGGTTTCTTTGGTATTCGCCGGTTCAATCGGTGATGCCATCCCTCAAGTGCATTTGTCGTTCTGTGGCGGTGTCCAGCGCAGCTGAGTATATGAGATGACTGATGATTTTGGGATACCATGTATTGTCAAAATAAAGACGAAAGCATCTCATTTCTGGTGAATCTGGAGCGTTTTGCAATATATACTGCCATGTATATCGGGTGTCCGGTAAAGAATGGATTATCTTGAAATGGGTGATAGTAGAACTAATGGCGATTCAGAAAAAAATACATTAAAAAATAAAAACAAGTAGTACCAAAGATATGATTAATTTAATAATATTAATTGTTTTTTGTTACCTTATTTTACATTCTTGTACACCACGACCACGAATTAATGAATTCCGTCGGTTTTTTATTGTTAACGTAATTTACGTTAACTAAGCTAATAGATAAGTAATCAAAAGTAGGACTGCTATTACACGGTTTTGAAAAAAAAACAACTTAAAGTATGTTCTTTTGGAAAAAATTGTGAAAAAAATTCTATTTGAATAAGTCTAAGCGTCCGTAGTTTAAAAAAAATGTATCGAAACACAAGTGGCCAATAATTTTAAAAACTTATGTGTTTATAGCCGATTTCAAAATGGTATGATTCAGTTTTGTACCTAATGTAAATAGTGAATTATTGTTATTCGTTTTCAAAAGGAGCGGAATTTGGTTAAACAACAAAGTTTGCAATATTGTAACAAATTTGAACATTAGATGATCCTGACCATCAGGGTTTAAATAAAAAGATTTGTAGACGTTAATAATTAATAGGAAAGCTTGGTTAACCTGTAATGCGACTTGTGGGATGTGATATGATGAAAATATGGTGTGACCGTGTTTTTTTTTATTTGGGCTGTCTTAAGGAAAATTATTACGCGAAGTCGATCCTTGAAAGACTTAGGTAGCCGTGTCCGGTCAACCACATCAAAAATAAGCGATCGATGTGATATACGACTACTTAGGAGAGCATTTATTCTAAAATGTAGGGTCTGGATCAGTGTGGGTGGCAGACAATTTACAACGAATGTAATTTACAACGAATACAGTCTTAACATCACGCCTGTAATCCCCGAAGGGCAGAGGTGTAGCCATATTTCACCAGTTATAACACTTTACCCAATAACACTGCTCGACCTGGCAATCGAACCCAAAACCTCATGCTTAGCAGTCAAAAACAGTGTCATTAATATCAAATGCTGTTTTTTATTAAACCCCAATGACCAGATACATTTAATGTAAATAAATATTCTAATATCTCAAACTTTGTTGTTTACCCAAATTTCGCTCCTTTTGAAAACGAATAGCAATAATTCACTATTTATATTTGGTACAAAACTGAATCATACCATTTTGAAATCGGCTACAAACACATAATCTTATAAAATTATTGGCCACTTGTGTTTCGATACATCTTTTTTAAGCTACGGACGTTTAAACTTACTCAAAAAGTAAATTGTTCACGATTTTTTTCAAAAGAACATAGTTCAAGTTGTTCTTTTTCAAAACCGTTTGATAGCAGTCCTATTTTTGATTACTTATCTATCAGCTTAGTTAACGTAAATTACGTTAACAATAAAAAACCGACAGAATTCATTAATTCGTGGTCGTGGTGTACAAGAATGTAAAAAAAGGTCACAAAAAACAACGAATCTTATGAAATGAATCATATCTTTGGTACTACTTGGTTTTTTTTTTATTTGTATTTTTTTCCAGATTAGTCATTAGTTCTACCATGATCCATTTCAAGATAATCCATTGAAAACCGGACACCCTGTATATCGGGTGTCCGGTAAAGAATGGATTATTTTGAAATGGGTGATAGTAGAACTAATGGCGATTCAGACAAAAAATACATTAAAAAATAAAAACAAGTAGTACCAAAGATATGATTAATTTAATAATATTCATTGTTTTTGTTACCTTATTTTACATTCTTGTACACCACGACCACGAATTAATGAATTCCGTCCGTTTTTTATTTTTAACGTAATTTACGTTAACTAAGCTAATAGATAAGTAATCAAAAGTAGGACTGCTATCACACGGTTTTGAAAAAAACAACTTAAACTATGTTCTTTTGGAAAAAATTGTGACAAAAATTGTTTCTGAAAAAGTTTAAGCGTCCGTAGTTTAAAAAAAATGTATCGAAACACAAGTGGCCAATAATTTTAAAAAATTATGTGTTTATAGCTGATTTCAAAATGGTATGATTCAGTTTTGTACCTAATGTAAATAGTGAATTATTGCTTTTCGTTTTCAAAAGGAGCGGTATTTGGTTAAACAACAAAGTTTGCATTATTGTAACAAATTTGAACATTAGATGAACCTGACCATCTGGGTTTAAATAAAAAGATTTGTAGACGTTAGTAATTAATAGGAAAGCTTGGTTAACCTGTTATGCGACTTGTGGAATGTGATATGATGAAAATGTGGTGTGACCGTGTTTTTTTTTTATTTGGGCTGTCTTAAGGAAAAATATTACGCGAAGTCGATCCTTGAAAGACTTAGGTAGCCGTGTCCGGTCAACCACATCAAAAATAAGCGATCGACGTGATACACGACTACTTAGGAGAGCATTTATTCTAAAATGTAGGGTCTGAATCAGAGTGGGTGGCAGACAATTTACAACGAATGTAATTTACAACGAATACAGTCTTAACATCACGCCTGTAATCCCCGAAGGGCAGAGGTGTAGCCACATTTCACCAGTTTTAACACTTTACCCAATAACACTGCTCGACCTGGCAATCGAACCCAAAACCTCATGCTTAGCAGTCAAAAACAGTGTCATTAATATCAAATGCTGTTTTTTATTAAACCCCAATGACCAGATACATTTAATGTAAATAAATATTCTAATATCTCAAACTTTGTTGTTTACCCAAATTTCGCTCCTTTTGAAAACGAATAGCAATAATTCACTATTTATATTAGGTACAAAACTGAATCATACCATTTTGAAATCGGCTATAAACACATAATCTTATAAAATTATTGGCCACTTGTGTTTCGATACATCTTTTTTAGGCTACGGACGTTTAAACTTGCTCAAAAAGAAAATTGTTCACGATTTTTTTCAAAAGAACATAGTTCAAGTTGTTTTTTTTCAAAACCGTTTAATAGCAGTCCTATTTTTGACTACTTATCTATCAGCTTAGTTAATGTAAATTACGTTAACAATAAAAAAACCGACAGAATTCATTAATTCGCGGTCGTGGTGTACAAGAATGTAAAAAAAGGTCACAAAAAACAACGAATGTTATTAAATGAATCATATCTTTGGTACTACTTGGTATTTTTTTTATTTGTATTTTTTTCCAGATTAGTCATTAGTTCTACCATGACCCATTTCAAGATAATCCATTGAAAACCGGACACCCTGTATATTGTTTGTATATATTGCAAAACGCTCCAGATTCACAGAAATCAAAGGTATTATTACTCATACATCCTAGTTATATTTCTTCCCTGTTTTGTAGTGTTTAATTTTACCTTTTTTGAGTACTTCCAAATAGCATTGTTAAAATGATGATAACATCCACTAACATCTGCTGTTGGGTAAACGGTTAATGCAGCATTCATTATGGCGATTTCATAATCGCATTTAAATGATTTAAAGTTCAATTGGAGCTTTTCTTTAATGACTTAAAGAAGCGTACATATGTTTCTTCACATTTGTTTACGAGAAGTGCATAAACTACAGGAATTATATTTGTATGATTTTTAGTTGAACTAATGGCCAAATGCATAATAAAAACTTGGTAAAACGGTTTTGGTGTTGTTTTAAATGTACCATCTGCGTAGTAATTTCCAGGCCAATCACCATTTTCTTTGCAAGATTCGTAGCAAAAACAAAAATTTTGTCATCATTATTTATTTAAAAAAATTGCGACAGTGCATCGGGTAGTGTTACATTTTCTGGGTTATTATGAGTCAATAAGTTAGTATTTAAATATTTTTTACGAGCCCGATATAGTGAATGTTTGACGCAGTTATATGTAAGTCCCAGGTCTTGCCCAGTCTCGTCCATTTCTTCACGTTTGCTTTTTTCAACTATCTTTTGCACTGCACTTAAACGTTCACAAACAGCCCGTTTCAAATTGTTTTTTTCTTTAATTATTTAATTTTTTTCGTGATTTTGTTCACAAGTATGTACAGACTCCCTTAAAATGTTTTTTCTGCTTTCATCTAATGTTATAGATGCACTACACAAACGGTTATTTACACATCTCTAAAAAGTTGTTCCACTTTTATTAGTCACACTTCTGTTAAATCTATAACCGTCGTGAATCAATGATAAATTCCCTTTTTGATTATTAAGAAACTCAAATGCCTGATCCATTTTAAAAATTTCAATTTTCATTTTCGCTTTAAATAAATTATTATTGATTAATTCTAGCTTGTCAGCCGTTGACACACGGTCTGTCTCTATTCTAAATATAAAAGTCATATTCATCTCATAACAAATAGTTTGCATATGGCTTAACCAGCCAGGGTCTCTACAGTACACACTTCTTGTCGAACTATGCAGAAAATAACGACATTGAGGGTACAACAAAAAAAATCTAAAGAAAAAAGAAAGATGTGTTTTGGTTTGTGTACCCTCTATTTGAAAAGTATTAAGATGCGTTTAGTTTTAGGTAATTTTAACACGATTCATGTCAAGAATATGTAAACTATAACACAGTTACAGACAGAGTGATGACCTAAGTATTGGTCGATGACAAAAATATAAAAACGCCACTTACAAATCCACTTAAATAAAAAATGTATATTATGGGACATGGATGTTTGGAGACTTGACTATTTTGCAACTTGAACATTTTGAGATGTAGATATTTTGCAAGTTGGAGGTTTCGAGACTTGGGTCTTATGAGATTTGAACTTTTTGCTACCATATGTTATTTTGCAACTTGAATGTTATGGGACTGAACCCTTTCGACGACTGTCGCAACCCCTCGCGTCACTAAGTGGGCCGCCTGCTGGTGCGACTTTCCCAGTGCCAGGACAAGCGTGTCGTCAGCGTAGCAGACCACGTTGACGCCGTCAGGGAGGTCGGCGCGCAGCACCCAGTCGTATCCGATGTCCTACAGAAGCGCTCCCAGGACCGATCCCTGTGGGATACCGCACGACATCTCTCGCCGGTTCCACTCTCCCCGTTGGCCGGGGTAGATGACGGCCCTATCCGTCAGATAGTCCTCGACCACACGACGGAGGTAGGTCGGCATTCGGTGATACTGGAGTGCCTCCCTGATGCAACTCCAGGGCAGGGTATTGAAGGCATTGGTGATGTCGAGAGACACCGCCAAGACGACCCTGCCCCGGGATACTGCTTCCCCCGTCGTGAGGGTTCTCATGCGCATTATGGCGTCCACCGTGAAGCGCCCCCTGCGGAAGCCGAACTGGCTCTCCGCGAGATCCGGCCCTGATCTCCCCAGGTGCCCGACGAGGTAGTTTTCATTTACTCGTTCAAAGAGCTTGCCCACCTCGTCGGCAGTACGATGGGCCGGTATACGGACGGTGAGTCGTCAGGGCGCCCCGGCTTCTTGATGAGAACCAGTTTCCCCGTCTACCAACGAAGCGGGAACTGGCCCCTCTCCAAACATGCGCTTAAGAGTCCCCCCAGTCGAGGACCGAGAGCCCCCGAGGCCAGGACCTAGGCTTTCCCAGGTAAGCCGTCGGGTCCTGGGGCGGTATTCCTAGCCTTCAGCCGTCGTACCGCCACTCTCAGATCTTTCTCGGCCACCTCCGGAGCACTGACTAGCACTGACTGGCTTGGTTACATGATAATTTTGAGGGCCTACTACATATTTGCTCTTCAGTTACCGATCACCGTCTCAGCGGCATGTTCCTTGTATGACATAGATCAATTAATTCGGGTAATATATGATTCATGTAAAAGTCGGTAAGCTTGAGAGTCATTTTTTTCCCAAAATCTTCATCGCGTCTTATTTTTTCGACGGCCATCGTTTGTTTTTCACCGAGCCATACAGCAAAGAGAAAAAAAATTTTTTTTGGTGATATGAAGCTGGCCCTGTATTTGATAATACCAAGTATCGTTAGTGTTAACAACCATGGTCTCAACTTTGATATTCCAAAATCATTTTTTTCTTTTTTTTACAGCTTCTATAATGGGCATATTAAAGGCTGATATTGGAAATTTGATCTCCACGATTGTATCATTTCCAACGAGGCCATCTGGGGTAGCAGCTAAAAAAGGTGTTTCACTGTCTATGGGCCACAAGATCTTATTTGCACTCCATCCTGTTAGCTGGTAGCCTGCTAGCTGGTTGAGCGCTATGGCCTCGTTGTTGGCCCAAACCGTGTTTTATTGAAATTACGGTTGAGATATCGCTTTTATGCAACATAGCTTTTACGATACTTGCGCTGGTGATTGGACGACGTTTTATTGTTTTCCCGAAATTGGATGCTGTTAATAAGTTCCTTTGAAGGTCCAACCACTCACTACTATCTCTTTGATGAATAGTTACACGTTCGATAAGTATCCTTCCCTGGTTCGACTTTTCTCATTTTTTTAAAGATTTCTTAGGCTATCCTATAAATATCTTCATCCATATCGGGTTTATGGCAGCTGTCTGTTCCATGATGATTGTCTGTAGTTGTCAATTGTCATTAAAATTAATCTGACTCGTGGCAACTTTCTTCTTAGCTTGTTCTTTTGTATGTTTTACTTTTTGATTTGGGATTTTTAACCTTTAAAGATTTTTGGATATTATACAATGGTCTTTTGGTATTGAATGCTGCCGCTGCAGCTGCACATCTAGACTGATATGTTTGCCGTTGTACTAAATTTGTTCTCTTACCGCCTATAAATTTAGCAATTTTGCTATTAAATTGTTCGACGGCATTGCTATCACAATCGTTAACTAAGCTTCGAGAATGTGTTTACTTTCTACCGACTATGGCTGCTGCTCCAGAGAGCGCAGCATAGTTGCTCCTGTACGAGCGCTTAGACCAGCAGCCATTAGCAATGACGTCAATGATTGCTACTTCGTTTTTCACCTTCGCTTCTTCTATTGCAGCTTTCATAACTCTATGTGCTGTTTTTTCACAATGATCACAAATTTCCGTGTGTTTTTTCCGGCATATCTGTTGTGTCGTTGTCGGAAGATTCATAGCTAATAGCTATACACAATCCTTGAAATTGCTCCAAGCCAATGCCTGCATTAGAAATGCCTGAAACTGCTGCTGTGTTAATATCTAGGTTCTGGGTTGGTTGTGGATCCGACGTATTTATTCTAAATTCACCTCTACACATATTACAGAAAAATTTCAAATTGGAGTTTGAACCTACTTTAGTTTCTCCAACTATGTTTAAGTTCGATAGTGTGCAGCCAAATTGAGGTGCATGATTCGATATAATTTATAATTGTTCCAGCAAGTACACCTTATCTATTATAACTCTTTCTGCTGCACCAAATAAATTGTCATCTTTGATTTCGGTCTGCGTTTGCGGTCGACTCCTTCGAGTGGCTCGTGGCTTGAATAATTTGAATGAAAAATGTAACTTAATAAATTATAATTAACCTGACCTGAGACCTGTAACTTGAGAACCCAGGTTCCAAACCTCAGGTTACAAAGAGCGATAGATAACCTGAGTATAAAATGTAATAATAAAAATGGTTGTGTTAATAAATAAAACTCAAAACTATGCTAGTATCACTTAGTTGCACTACGGCTTTGTGCGTTCCGGTGGTACTTGTCCGCGAAAGCAGCGGAATACCACATCTTGTGGCCAAAATGTTTCTTCCATCACCTGATGCAGTTAGCATGTTGGTTTGCGCACCACAAACGCCATAAATCTGACGTTGATCTGCACACTCGGCGCATACTTCAGCTATTGGCGCACGTACTTTACGATATCGGAAAACTTCGGATTATAATTACCAAGTACTAGTAGGTCAGAGCTTTGACTTTACAACGTACAAGCTGAACGATGCCGTACGAGTGAAGAAGAACCAGTGCCACGAAAGCGGAAACGCGAAACTCGGGGTTATCATACATTTTATTGATTCTTTACGAATTTGTTCAATACCTTTCTGGAGCTTTCTCTTTACTGCTCGCGTAATCGTTATTGAGAGTATTTTTTTCTGCCTGACAACAGCCCGTACGTAGACTTCGGATATTAGGTCCACGTTTTCGAAATTCAATGATGTTCTGTAAAAATTATACGTATAGTTATTAATTAATGTTTCAGACATCATCAACTTAATTAAACAGACTAAACGAACTCGATTTTAAGAACGAAAAGCATGTGAGCTTATTATTAAATCAATACACATGTTACCGGCAATCTGTATAATCCGGTATTCTATACAATACCTAGGTAATGTATAGAATACCTATAACGTGCAGGTAATGTGTGTAATAGAGTAGGGAAGGAGGTGACGTGCGGGCAGGCAGACTATTGTATACCTGCCCGCATGTCACCTCAACGCGCTACAACTTTTTTACTTGCTTGCTTTTAATTCCGACGAGTGCGACGCGGGTGGGTATATTACGCGCGCGGCGTGTAATGAGGAGCCTAGGACAATCTAGTTTTAGCGTAGACGACGGAGGCCCGGTCCACGGGGCTCCTACTTCTGGGTGGTCAAAAAAAATAATCTTGAAGGGGATGGTGGGGTCTGAAAGACCCCCGCCCCTCCCATCAAACTGGCCCGCTCAGATTAGCTGAAATCGCAATACCTATCTTTCTACACGAGCAGCCTGTGGGTTAATTACACTCAAAAGGCATACAGCGCTCTGCGGATACAATACAATAACGTCTTCAGGATGTTGTTGCGGTTGCCGCGGTTCTGAAGTGCATCCGCAATGTTTGCCGAAGCGCGTACGGATGACTTCTACGCAATAAGACGCAAGTGTGTGGCGTCGCTGTTAGGCAGAGTACGCGGCAGCAGCAATGACATTCTGAGGATAGTTTCTAATAGTTATCAATGTCCGATGCACTCGCTCTGGGTAACTATCGTGGTTGGGACGGACAAATGACATGTTTTTGTTTTGTTAATTATGTTTTTGTACCTGTGTGTGTAACTCTGTACCTACTAACATAGTTTATAAGCTTATATTGTTACTAACCATTATGGATCATGTAATCTGACATTCAAATAAATAATAATAATAACAATAATACGCCTTTTTCTAATGGAGGTAGATAGACGCAACAGAACGCCATCTGCTACAATCCTTACATACTCTTTTCGCCTCATCCACGTTCATACATCTCGTCATACAAGCATGCCGGTTAGGAGTACTGCACACCTGACCTTTCTCATGAACCTCACCAATAAGGTCAGTGTAGGTGTTCCTAGGGCGACCCCTCCCTGCGTTGCCACTCCCCTCTGCCATATAAATACCTTTTTAGTTGTTTACTGTTAATGTATGGGAGAATTGCGTTTTAATAAAAATTTACGTCAATTAATTAATTGATTAATGATGATAATAATTGACGACCAGCGCAGATAGAGCGAGAGTATGCTCGAGCAGTTGGTAGGTAATCAACTAAAAACAACAGTAATAGAGTTGATAATTTCGTAACTGCCTGAAAGAAAATAGATGCCGTGCGTTATTTTAAATTATATTCGTATCTTGCACACAATTTTGACCTCTATTTCTGATACCATTTAGGTCATTAACTGACATATTAACTACAATAATAATATGAACGTTTTTCTGTTGTGGATAAGTGTCAAATCTGTCGTCGTTCTTTATTTGTATACCTACACACACACACACAGACATGTTACACATGTTTGATTTATTTACTAATAAGTATGAATGTTATTTATTCTTAAACAGTTACAGCTAAGTATTTAACCTACATTGCCTGCGTATAAAGAATAAAAAGTACTAGCTTTTGCCTGCGACTACGTCCGCGAGGAACTTGTTTATATCGTACTTGCATACAAACTTCCATCCCCCTTTTCACCGCCTTAGAGGGTGATTTCTGGGATAAGACTATTATATGTCCTTCCCCGGGTCTTAAACTATCTCCATGCCAAATTTCATCGAAATCTATTCAGCGGTTTAAGCGTGAAGAGGTAACAGACAGACGGGCAGACACACTTTCGGATTTGGATTTGGGTTCCGCTGAGCGATTTAAGAGTTAGCCTTTATTAATAGGTTAGGGAAAAAGTTTCTTCGCATTTTTTAAGAAAATTCAAAACATTTTTTAAAAATTTTAATTACATTTAATTAAAGTATGTAGGCACCATTTTGCTCGATAACTTATTGCCATTTTGTAGGTAGGGACATGATCCCATTGCTATAAAAATTTTGGGACTTATGATCAAAATACCGCGATAAGTGGTTTTGGCAGTCCTCTCGTGATGTTAACCTGACAATGCCTAGAGAATTCTGAAGAGACCGAAACAGGTGGAAATCTGAAGGTGCAAGGTCAGGACTATACGGCGGATGCATTAACACCTCCCAGCCAAACTCTCTTAATTTTTGCTGAGTGGCTAAAGATGTGTGAGCGTTATCATGATGGAAAACCACACCCCTTCTGTTGATAATTCCGGCCGCTTTCTCTCAACTTCTTGCTTTAATTTCATCAGTTGTTCGCAGTAGAGTTCTGAATCGATGGTCCTGCCTGGTTGTAATAGCTCATAATGAATAATGCCCTTCCAATCCCACCACACACACAGCATCACCTTGTTGCGAGATAACCCGGGTTTCGCCACAGTCTGTGAAGCCTGACAACGACCTTTTCCGCACATTCTTGTCGTACGTGATCCACTTTTCATCACTAGTTATCAGCTTCTTCAAAAATGGTTCGGTTTCATTACGTCGTAATAAAGAATCACAAATGAGTACACGGTTCATTAGGTTTCTTTCAGTGAGCTCGTGAGGTACCCAGATATCGAGCTTTTTTGTGTACCCCGTTTTTTTCAAATGCGCCAAAACTGTTTTCAATTCCCAGTTCTTCAGCTACGATTCATGCCGATCTTGCTCCACTTTTTCAAAAATGGCATCCATTTTATCCGTAATAGGGCGACCAGAGCGCTGCTGAATTAAGTTGTGACTGAAACAGATGGTTTCAGATCTTCAATTTTTATACGTCAACAGAGAGTGCTCATCAGGCTGGACAACTCTTGCTAAGACATCATTCCTATATATGTAATAGTGTACCTGGGCTCTTGGAGTTCCACATCAGGTGTTCCAGATCTTCAAATTTATTCTCTTATCAGAAAATGCTCATCACGTGGAACAATTTTTGCTACGGTGCCATTTTTGTATCTCTTATAGTTTAGCTGGTCTGTTGCGGTTCTGCATCAGGTGTTCAAGTTTCCAGGATAAATTATAGCCTATATGTATGTTGCCCAGACTATACAACCTACCTATACAACAATAAAAAAACATTTAAATCCGTCCAGTACTTTTTGAGTTTATCCCGGACATACATACAGACAAACAGACAAAAATTCTAAAAACTATAGTTTTGGCTTCGGTACCGATTGTAGATCACACCCCAAGTATTCTTTAAAAAAATATTCAATGTACAGTTTTGACTTTCCTACCATTTTATTATACATGTATGTATAGGTAGATTAAAAATTAGTGATTATATAATAGATTACATATGGTAAGCCATACTTATTAACATGCTATACTTACTATTATTACTTATATTATCAAAAAATTAGGGATCCGTAAGAAAAACACGCGAACGAAGTCGCGGGGAGAGTGCTAGTCCAATATATTTTGGTAGTCTGTCTTCCCACTGCTGCCACTAGATGTTAATTAACTGAAACTACTATAGTGCAATTGCAACAAGAGTAATTCACTTCAGGTCCTAGTGCGGAGGAAAATAAAACTGTGTCATACCTCATTTATGATTGCTTCTGCTTCTTGGACTAATCTTCTAGTATGAACGTGACTGAGTCCTGGCTTTCTAAAATTGTTTCTCACGATCCGCGTGACAGCACAAGGGATTTTACTCTTGCATGTTCAAAACAGTGTGACGGAGCTGCCAAGTCTACGTAAAATCAAGCAGACCGCGTCACTATAGACTTACTACAAAACACTGTAACATATTGTTAGGGATTTGTCAAATAAATGTTATTGGTTTTACACAATGGTTTTACACCAAGTAAGATATAGTTTAATTCCCTGAAGAAATGTTTAGAAAAAGATATGCAACAGTGAAGAAGTCTCATACTAATTAATAGGAGGCAATAGATTTATTGTTATTAATTTAAAAATTAATATTATTATCCGTAATAATCGATCACTTATCGATGACGCGCGGGAACAGTCAACATAATATATTAATGTCAAAGATTTTTTTCCTCTCCTAATTTTAAAAGCTCCATTAAAATTTTATATTTTAAATATCTAACACGCTCCAGTATGTCACGATTTTCCACCTGTGAAAGTGCATACATTCATAACCTTTTTTTTGCATCTAATCTTCACAATCCTAAAGGTCCCTACCACGCTCGAGTACATCCACATTTAGCATCTTGGCCTCCTCAACTATCATGAGTGAATCAACTCTGGCTTTAATAGTGTATACGCCCCGCGTGTTTCTAATAACAGGGGAATATATTATTCTGTCGGTTTGCATGGTGGGGGTGGCCGATAAAAGGGGTTGAAAATGGAAAAAAAAATTTAATCGCGCCCTTCATAAATATTTTAAGAAGGGATGTTGAGTAAACCCTAAAGAGCGTTACATTCGAAAGGCTGACGATTTAGAAGCGACCAAAACTCATGGCCGATTTATGAAAATGCAGAAAAAAAAAAAATCGTGACCTTGACATACTCGAGCGCGTCAGATTATTATACAGATGGTTCAGCTTGATGTCCTTATCGTGCTGACCCATAATCTGACAATTATGTGGAGGAATTTCTTTAACCTGACGGTTTTACATAACACAACATCACGCCTGTAATCCCCGAAGGGTTAGGCAGAGGTGTATCCATTAATACACCCACATTTCGCCAGTTATGTTTTTAGTCCCATGTAATAGGGGGCGAGCCTATTGCCATCAACCGGGCACAAATCCAGACTCCGAGGCTGCTACTGAGAAGTTCCATATGGAAAAACTCAATAACACTTTGCCCGACCTGGGAATCGAACCCAAGACCTCATGCACAGCAGTCGCGCTTCGAGGCAGTCCGGTTTAAATCCTTTTTTTATTTTAGTTTTTTGAATTATGTGTCTAATGTAATAAGTAGAACTAATCAAAATAAGAGAAATAATTAAGAGAGAGATTATTGGACAAATAAGAGAAGCATGGAGTGAAAACTACATTGTTCTTAGCAGCTGCTAGTACAACACTTTATTGATTATTTAACTACTTCGGCTTGTGGAAATCGGCAGATTTTATTATTTTCGTAATCCTTGAAAGATTCCCCTTAATATGAAAATTAACCGCGCTCGAGAATTCAAGGTGACATTTTTTTTGCAGCTTTGTGACTTTGCTGTTTCTTATGTTACGCACAAATCGTCAGATTATTGAAATGCACACTTTTCTGCATGCAATTAACTTACCCTGCCTTAATCTGACGCGCTCTAGTAAATCCAGCGATCATTTTTTTTTTTTACTATTCTGATGGGCTGCCCTAGACGCGCGGCCCTATATACAAGGCTTAGTACTTAACAGGGAGCAAGGTATCCCCCGTTATGTTAATCTGCCGCGCTCGAATAAATCCACAAATCCCTTCCCCAACTATGATAATATATTTGGTGATGATAACGATGATGATGAAATAAAAAAGAAACTGGTGTCTGTTAGGTACCACTAAGCTACCACAGCTTGTAGCCCCAGGGTCCCGGGCCTGTGGAAGTACGAGAGGCTGTTGCCAACTCGCAGAGGCCAATTAGGTAACATTAAATGAAATAAGATTATAACTAACGACTATCCCTGTATGCGCTATGCAAGTCCACCCAAGGACAACCCCCCAGTTGGTGTAGCAGTATTACAACACAAATAAAAATACTGGACTATGGGTATGGGTTGCTAAAGCGAGTATTCAGGTAATCCTAAGAAATAACTGCTCCTGCCTGACCAATTTTTGTATACACGGATAAAATGGCAGGGGGTGACTTGCACACTCAATAATAAGGCCCGATTTCTAAGAATTCATTTTTTATAAGTTTAGCGAGCGTTCGAGTGCAATGTTGCAGGGGACGCACCGTCAAAAATCCAGTACACGACAGTGAGTGTATCGGCGGCGGTGGAGCATTCGGGCGAGATGTACGTGTTCCCGGATAGTACAGTCCGACTGGACTGCGTGTAGCGCCGCGCGCTCGACGACCCTGAGTGGAGCTGGACGCAGGCTGTGGGCCAGCGCAGCTCTGGTTGGTAACATTTGATTCTATTCTACACAAACATCTCACTATTTTCAAAAAGCCAAGTTACACCCAAATTTCACCAGATATGTTATAAAAGAATGTTAAAGGGGCGAACTTATTGTTATTATCAGGGTATACAGAATATAATGCTTCTGGATGATTACTAATAGAAACTGAAAAGAAATTTGCTTGACCTGGGAGCCCAAAGCGAGCGTGCTGGCTACCACTAAACCAAGAGTTCAGTTCTAAATATACTCAATTATTTGGTAACATTTGGTAACACTGAAGAAAAAATCTTCAAAATTATCCGTTTTTCAATGGTTTTGACTATGCGTTAATAAACAGATATGCAAGTGACAGACAAACTGCCTTGTGCAAAATATGTCATGCATGGAATCTAAAGCAGGTGATCAAGCGAGCTAGGCGCTACTGGTAACTTACTTAGGGTAGGTTCAGATGACAAGCGCTCAACGCGCGTTTTGATAACGCGCGTTTACAACTACATACATTTTATTCAGGCCGTACACATGCTAACGCGCGTTTTAGTAACGCGCGCGTTCAACGCTGCGCTAGCGCTCGACTGTTGTCAGCGCGCGTCAACGCCGCTTTGAGATCATTGGTTTTCTATGTTTCCGTTCAGTTGAGCGCGCGCTTTCGACGCGGATAGACGTATTTTAGGGTTCGTCAAGTTCGTCCGAAAATCGTCCGAAATGGAAACCGAAGCTTTTAATACGGAATTATTAATTGATGAAATAGAGAAACGTCCTGCGATATGGGACATGACAAGTAGCGATTATTCAGATAAGAATTTGAGAAGACGGGCTTGGGAAGAACTCGTCCTTATATTTTGTTTTCGTTTCTGCCGTCTGTATAAAATCACCGATAAAACTGTTTCTACGTCCATCTTCGACAAATGTAGAACTCAAACTGGCCGCAACAACGCGCGTTTAACGCCTGACAAGCGCGCACCATGTGAACACTATACAAAAATTCAACGCGCGTTCAACGCGCGCTGAGCGCTTGTCATCTGAACCTACCCTTATATACTATAAACGATTCTTTAACCTGATATGGGAAGCTTACCGATGCATTGTATGATGTATGTTGGGTATGGCAAACGAGGCGTGAGAGTATGATTAATGCTGTGAAAATGCGTTCTTTACGGAGTATGTGTGGTGTAACTTTGAACGATAGACTGAAAAATGAGGTTATACGGGACCGTTGCGGATTAAAAGAGGATGTAGTGACAAAGATAGAAAAGGGTATGCTTAGATGGTTCGGTCATGTTGAGAGGATGAGTGAAAGACGATTAACAAAAAGTAGATGATATGGCAGAGGTGATTCACAACGCAGGGAGAGGAGGACCTACACCGACCTTATTGATGAGGTTCTTCAGAAAGGTCTGGTGCGGAGTACTTGTCACCGACGTGCTTGTATGACGAGATGTATGAACGTAGATGAGGCGAAAGGAGTATGTAGGGATCGTAGCAGGTGGCGTTCTATAGTTTCTGCCTACCCCCATGGGAAATATGAAGCTGTAGATAAATTGAATTCGATTTGGCAGGTAGTTAAACTTTTACTAAGTCGCTGAATGATTTTGACCGGTATGTATGTATGTTTGTTTGTTCCTCGTAACTTCTAAACTGCTTATCATTACATAACAAATGAGGTGTCGTTATAAGCTTCTCAGTTGTCCGCTGGTTACAGGGTAGGTGACGTGTCACCAAATCAAACATGGCGCCCTCTCTCACGGATCCCCTAGAGGGCGCCATGTTTGAAACGACGTGACGTAGATAACGAAAAAAAAAATTTTTCGCACTTTACCGACATGGGTATCAAATTAAAGGGCTTGATGAGCACATTTGAAATATATGTAGGATCAGGAGTGCCGAGAGGTATATCGTCAGGGTTTGGAGTTCCCATTTTTGTTGGGAAAAACAAGACGGTATTAACAATTACAGAGTTTTATTACTCGTTAAACACAATAACACAATACACAATCAAAATGGTACACAATACAAAAGGCAATTTAAAAAAGATACAGCAGGTAAAAGATAATCGGTAACGACTGTCAAAGATCCACGAATGACCGCCGGGACAACGCCGCCTGTTTCACGGCTCTCCGGCGGTCCGCCTCCGCCGGATGAGACCCCCAGTTACCTGGGGGAGGTCCAGCAGAAGGCGACCAGCGGCAGGAGAGTCGGCTTAAGTGGCGCCCTCACAGATGGCATAGAGAGGTCCCCTGGTGGATGGAGTCTTTTGAAGAGGAGGGCCCGGCAGTGGGCGAGGGCGCGCCGCGGGCTGCCTCGGCAAATGAAGGCGTGGCAGCAGCACCCCGGTAGTGGGATGCGCGCTCGCGCTGAGGCCGAGGCCAGTCCACGCAGTACCGCTTGGGCCCTTCCTCGGCGTCGTCCGGACTGCGGGGTCTCTTCTGGGGTCTGGGCGGTTCGAGGTCGAACTCAAACACCAGGGAAGTTGTGGGGGACGTGGGTGCCGTCCTGGACGCCCCCCGCGGTTCCGATCTACGGGGGCCGGATCGTGCGGTCGTATCTGCTGACACGTCCGCCCGACCGTACCCGGTTGAACCCACCGACGCGAGCGACATGCTCGAGCTCGCGCGTCAGGCAGTCGGTGCGTGGGCGAGCGTGACCGGCGCTTGGGCGCGCGTTGTGTGCGCGGGGGCGCGGGCAGGTTGCGCGGGGAGGCGCGCAGTCGGCGCGGTGGACCGCATGGCGGGGGCGGGGGCGAGCGCCCGGACGGCGCGGGTACCCGCACCGAGGGCGCGGGGGCGCGGCCGATCGGGCGCACGGGGGATGTCAAAGTCAAATCATTTATTTCAATTAGGCCACTAAAAAAAATAATAGAATTCTAGTTGCTCCTTCCAAAAGGTAGTTTTGTATGGAGAAAAATGGGGGTCCGGGGCACGCTTGGGGCCCTGAGGGCCTGGAGGCTTTGTCGCCTGCTTCCGGCGCTTGAGCAGGCGGCCGGGGGGCGGCGGCCGCGGTTCCGGTCCCCGCTCCTCTCACCTCATGTTCTTCTCCTCCGGCCGGGGGCGCACCGGTCGTCGCGGCATGGATGTTTGGCATCGACGTCGCCCGGTCCAACTCCGTCCGTAGGTTGCCTGGAGAGCCGGCGTCTCCGCGGCCCAGGGAGCCGCGGGCGCCTGGCTTAGGCATGGTAAAAACTTGGGTGGTTCACACCTGGTTGTGAACCCCCGTTGCCGCAAGGGTGGTTAAAAAACAACAAACACCCGGAGACACTATTGGCGGCACGAACGGAAAAATTCCGCCACCGAACGGCGTAAACAAGTGACGTCACGAGTGACGCTGCACTGCACTCACACTGACAATCGCGACGACAGCTGCTCGCTCGACGACGGCTGGTTCACAGGCACTCCACTGACTAGCTAACCGAGAGCACGCTCTTTTATAGGACGATGCCCCACTTTGCAATCCCTCCACGACAACTCTGTCCGTTGGCGCACGGAAGTACGTCACGCGTTTACTTGATACAAAATGTGCTAAATCTAATAAGATTTACAGAAAGTAATCGAATAATTGACAAGAATAATTGTCGTTAATAAACAATAACGAATTCTCAAAGTAAATCATTTTAAAATTAAAGTAACATGTCATCAATTGTTATGAACAAAACTAACGGTCACACATAATATCGAAATTAGTTGCCAAAAATCAACAAGTAGTACTTAATAAATTAAGTTTCGATTTATTAGACAATAATAATAGTAAAAATCACTAAAATTAATTATAAGAAAATCATCTTACAACAAAATCTGTTGATTACCCACAATTTGTGATTGACAACCAACTCCGACATATATATACATTATATAGCTTTTACTAGCTACTTTGCCTGTTTTAACAGTGTCTAAATAGGTATCAAATGAAAAATGAAAAGGCTTAATGAGTACATTTGAAATTCACTCGCTACTTTGTTTTTATTATTAAATCAAATAATTAAATAGAGTTAGAAATAGCAATAATTTGTTTTAATTTTGCTAGAAACACAACAAAATAATAGAACCCCCAAATAAGTGTAAATGAAAAATAAGTTAAAAATAACTAAAACTCGACTACGTAAAAATTGCGCAATGAAAAGCATGAAACAAGAACAATATTAATTTGACAGGAAATTTTAATGCCACCTAGCCAATAAAGATTGTGTGAAACGCCCGCAGGCGGCATACGACCACGGCTAATACTTAAAAATTTCTGTCAAATGAATATTGTTCTTGTTTTATGCTTTTCATTGCGCGATTTTTACGTAGTCGGGTTTTAGTTAATTTTAACTTATTTTTTTACTGACTAACTAAAACCCATCCGTATTCCTTCTAGTGCTCTTTGCGTTCCAGGGCTGACGACTATCGACGATGATCTATCTCTGTTGTTGACTGAACATTAGCTGGAGCGAGGATAACATTTTTTAAATATCAGTTAAAATTTGATACAGGATGTGTTAATGTTGTGGCTGGCTTGCTTATCATAAACACAAGTTATAAATCAAACAGAATCATTGATATCTTCATCTACTTCCTGAGTTGCTGTGGTTGTGGCTAAATTGAAAACTATGTGGGCTTGCAACCTGCAGCTGTGTAACGCGATATTTTTACATTCAAAATAATTGCAATTTTATTTCAATGCTCTGTATTATACATACATTAACTCACGCCTTTTTCCCTTGGGGGTAGGCAGAAACTACCGAACGCCACCTGCTACGATCCTTACATACTCCTTTCGCCTCATCTACATTCATACATCTCGTCATACAAGCACGCCGGTTACGAGTACTTCGCACCTGACCTTTCTTAAGGACGTCACCAATAAGGTCAGTGTAGGTCTTCCTAGGGCGACCCCTCCCGGCGTTGCCACTCACCTCTGCCATATAAATACCTTTTGTCAATCGTCTTTCACTCATCCTCTCAACATGACCGAACCATCTAAGCATACGCTTTTCTATCTTTGTCACTATATCTTCTTTTAATCCGCAACGGTCCCGTATAACCTCATTCCTCACTCAATCGTTCAAAGTTACACCACACATACTCCGCAAGGAACGCATTTCCACAGCATTAATCCTACTCTCATGCCTCGTT
This sequence comes from Hoplodrina ambigua, assembly GCA_949774945.1. Lineage (NCBI taxonomy): Eukaryota > Metazoa > Arthropoda > Insecta > Lepidoptera > Noctuidae > Hoplodrina > Hoplodrina ambigua. The sequence goes on from OX458963.1 coordinate 8,524,665, forward strand.
TGCCATACCCAACATTTACTTCCATACATAAGCGTAGGCACCAGCACGCCGTTGTGAACAGCCATTCGAACCTTTTTTGACATGGACTGGTTGGTCACAACCGCATGTATTCCACTTTATTTCCCACAGTTACTCTCCTTCCCACATCAGCATCAATCTTTCCATCTCTAGTCAACATACTGCCCAAGTATACAAACTCATTCATTTGCTCCACACTCTTATCATTTATTTTCACATCACACGCCGATACATCCTTTTCTCTTTCAAAAACTGTCACTTTCGTCTTGTTCACATTTATATTCATTCCTTTCCTCTTAAACGCGTCATTCATTACCGTTACCATGTCTTAATTGCAACTGATCTGCCGACGATGCAAGAAGAACTTGATCATCTGCGTATAACAGGCAATAGACAGGTAACTCATCCATCCTTAATGCACACTCACTCTCTCTCAAATCCGCCAAACAACTATCCATGTATAGGTTGAACAGCCAAGGAGACGCTTCACAGCACTGTCTTACCTACACCTCTTGAGATGCAAAACCAGTCAGTGTATGCCCCATTTATCCTAACACAAGCACTGGAATCCTTATATAAAGATTTCAGTGCTCGTATCAAGCGTCCTTCCACACCATACATGGATAGAGTCGACCATAATTCTTCCCTCCACACACTGTCATAGGCCTTGTTAGGCTCTGTATTATAATTGACCTTATTATGTAGTAAATGAGTTGCCTTATTCCTTGAGATGTTTAATAAAGGATATTTGTTCTGCCCAAGGAAATCTATCTTGTATTGAATACCTTTGAAAGCAATTAAACATAACATCACGCCTGTAATCCCCGAAGGGTTAGGCAGAGGTGTACCCATTAGTACACCCATATTTCGCCAGTTTTGTTTAAGACCCATGAAATAGGTGGCGAGCCTATTGCCATCAACCAGGCACAGGAACTGATTGGATAGGAACTGATTGCCATTACCGGAAAAACGTATTCCTCTCAAAATCTTGGTATTGCAGTGGTTAGTTTCTCTTTGATTTAAGGAGCACGGCAGCATTTTGACATGTTCATGTTCCTACAAATATTTGTACTCTTACGGGCCGTTTTTGTAGCGCGTATTAGGAAGTACAATGCTGATTCAAGAACGTTTATGTCCAGTGGGCTGCAACGGTCAGAGTTGATTGAAACTGGCGTACCCTCTTACCTAGCCCTCCATTAGTTTCATTGAACAAGTGGGAAGCCTCGTATTAAATGCAATTGATGTCATTCAGCGCCAGCGTAAACTTGACGGAGTATCCTGCTGCAGCGTCCGTTTAAAAAATACCTAAGTACTTATAAATAACTACAATAGCAATCATCTTGACGCTGCGTACAGATGTGGCTTTAACGTTTATGTAAGACTGATAACATAACATCACGCGTGTAATCCCCGTAGGGTTAGGCAGAGGTGCGTGTTGATGGCAATTGGCTCGCTCCCTATTACATGGGACTTTAACATAATCGGCGAAATGTGGGTGTATCTTAATGATCTAATAATAATATAATATTTGCCTTGGCAATCCACAGACATAATGTACCCGCCGGTGGAGGTTCCACAAAGTTGGGTAACTCTGCACACTTCAGCTGCCAGCCTGGGTTTCATCTCAACGGGTCGGCTATACTCACCTGCAGGGGCAATGGTAAGCATCAAGACGTCTCATCGTCATCAAAACCTTTTTGTTTTTTACACTAGAAAATTTCTAGAGGACTTAAGTAAAGCAAATCGATTCTTTTTACCAAATATAGCAGTACATTCGGACAATAGAAATTAGGTAAAATATCACTGCATGCACTCGGAAGTTTTCAACATGTGTTTACATTTAGCATGGCGATGGGACACACTTGTGTTCTCGAGGACTATAGGCCTTTAGCCCTAAGTTTAAGCCAATCGGTCCTTTTTTAGAGCTATGCTATTAAAGAGGGCTTTAAAAGACTCGTTATTTCAAAAAGCCCGTAGGCCTTTAAAGAGCGTTGAGGCTTTTTTTGCAACTTGAGTCTTTTTTCAAGTAACAGGCTTATGTTAAGGCTGTCATCAAATTTGCTACTAAAAATAAAAATATGAAAAACCTATACTTACGATCTTTTTTTTTTTAAAAGCCTAAAGTTGGCACATTTCTGAATTACATAGGATAGCTTAGATTGGTGGCACTCTTCGTTTCAACTATTTAACAGTTTAGAGATTTTGGTCTATGATTTTTCTTTTCTTTTTTCCCATCGGTAATAAAGAGCTTCCTAGCCATTTCAGAGGGTCAGGCGTTACTGTTGTCAGACTATCATTAAAAACCCTATTTCCCCATACACTAAGGTCGTTGGTCATCTCTCCCGCCGACCTGTGGACTAACTACCGGTTAAAGCATAGTTATCACCCTTACCCAGAAAGAGCACATTAGACCAAAACCGGACGAGGCGCCGAAGGCGGCAAGGACGGCAGATGAGCCTTGCAGACGCAAGAGAGCGGCTAGTTATGTCTTCCGAAAGAAGGACTCAAGCCGAGTTAGCCAATAGTCATACTATGGAACAGATGGCTGATTGTTTAAGGGAATTAGTTTCGATACTAAGAAACATACAAGCTGGGTATGTGTTTTTTACTATACAGGGTGGCCCAGCTATGGGCGTCCAAACGAAAATTTTAGACTTCTCTTTTCTTGGGCTATCCAAACCACCCCCAAGTATGTTCTACGATTTTTTGCGGTTTAGGAGCTAGACAACATTTTAATATTTTTTGGGATATTCTTCTTTACATCAGATTTTGTAGATTTTTTGTTTTTGTGTCGCATTTGTTGGAAATATTTTTATTGATAACACTGGTCAACACTAGTCATGCCACACGAACTCTGATGGCTAATATTGTTTTTGCCACCTACACTCATTAATAAACAGCAATAGTTTTATTCCGATTGGCCTTAGATTTCTTGTGATGTGTTGATTCGTATAACCAGTACTACGGCGATAAACGCAAACAAACGATCGCGAATAAATTGTCGTTAAATTAATTGTTTTCGTATTAGTTTAAATTTAGTGATTTATAATTGCTGCAATTGTGTGAATATGCCGAGAAAGTAAAGTAAAAACGAACCTGACTCTTTCTGTTATATTTGTGGAGAATTAACTTTTAAAAAACAAAGACGAAATTTCACTAAAGATGTGATGGAGTTTCCCTGTGGCTCATCAAGACAAATCTTGGGCTCCCCATATTTGTTGCATAACCTGCGTTAAGAATTTGAGTGATTGGAAGAAAGGGTCCCGTTCTATGCCGTTTGCTGTACCCATGATTTGGACCGAACCAAAAGATCATGTTTCGGACTGCTATTTTTGTCTTACAGATATAAAAGGTATTAATTCTAAAAAAAAAACACACTGAAATGAAATATTTACCTCTTGTAGAGCCGTCTAATGTTCTTCTTCCACCATTGCACATTAAATTAGGCCTAATTAAAAATTTTGTTAAGGCGATAGATCGGAATGGGAGCGGATTTTTTGAAAAATTCCCTAAAATAAGTGACGCAAGGATAAAAGAGGGTATTTTCGTTGGACCTCAAATTAGGGAGTTAATAAAAGATCCAGTATTTGAAGAAAAATTGAACGACCTAGAAAAACGAGCATGGATATCTTTTAAAAACGTTGTTACAAATTTTCTAGGTAACCATAAGAGTGAGAAGTACAAAGAGTTTGTTAGCGAGTTGTTGTTGGCTTATCAAGCATTGGGTTGCAACATGTCACTCAAGATTCATTTCTTAGACTCACATCTGGATTTTTTTCCGAAGAATTTGGGAGCTGTGAGCGATGAGCACGGGGAGAGGTTCCATCAGGCCATTTCACAGATGGAAAAGCGCTATCAGGGCAAATGGAACCCAAGGATGTTGGCCGATTACTGTTGGACGTTAAAAAGGAACCATCCAGGAGCTAAATTTGCCTGAAAATCCTAAATTATAAATTCATAATAGAACTTTTTTGTTTCGGACTGTCATTATTTGTTGAAATTTTTAAATTACGTTAATCAATAAAATTCTAGGCCAATAATTGTTTTTTAGTTACAAATTTTTACTAACAATCATCGATCAAAGTAAAAAATATGAGTGAAGTTCGTGTGGCACGACAAAGTTCAAATTTTGTTCCCCAGTGTAATTAATCCTGAAAGTATGGTCTTCGATCGATAAAAACAACTGTCAGTCTTATTGTCACCCGAAATTACAAAAACTTAGTTCAAAAGCAAAAATTTTGTTTTGTACATTTTTTTGCAGATTTTCGGCTCTTCAAGAAAAATCACAATAAGGGCTCAAATTACCTCAAAGTTAATTCGAAAACTTCCACGGACCCTCAGCTCTTTAAAACAGTACAAATAACAAGTATTTTACAGGTCATTATTCGGAGCAATTAAAGCTCGAACATGGTAAGGCGAAAAAAGCAATAATTTCATTTTCAAATGAAAGCCGATAATAATGAATTTAAACTAACTTTTATTAACTTTTATTATTTCTTTTTTCTTTCTTTTCTTTGAACTAAGTTTTTCTAATTTCGGGTGACAATAAGACTGACAGTTGTTTGATCGATTGAAGAGCACACTTTCAGGATTAATTATCAATAAAATATTTCCAAAAAATGTGACAAAAAGAAAAAATCCACAAAATCTGATGTAAAGAAAAATATTTAAAAAAAAATGTTAAAATGTCGTCTAGCTCCTAAACCGCAAAAAATCGTAGCATAGCATAGCATAGCCCAAGAAGAGAGGAGTCTAAAATTTTCGTTTGGACGCCCTTCGCTGGGCCACACTGTATGAGTTCAGTAAAAGGTAGCATGTCCAATGACTAATAATGTGTATGTTAAAATTAAGTAAGTCATGATAAGTAATAAATTCAGGGGTAAAGTAATTACAGTATCTACTTTTTAAATAATTTATTTATTTAAGACATATTTCTGACATTATGTAACCATTTAAAATCATATAAAACACATGTACATTAAAATAATCAAGAACAAATAAATTACACATACACAATAGCAAGCAATACAATTAAATTCAATTCTAAATTCAACAAACAAATCCCTTCCCCAACTATGATAATATATTTGGTGATGAAAACGATGATGATGAAATAAAAAAGAAACTGGTGTCTGTTAGGTACCACTAAGCCACCACAGCTTGTGGCCCCAGGGTCCCGGGCCTGTGGAAGTACGAGAGGCTGTAGCCAACTCACAGAGGCCAATTAGGTAACATTAAATGAAATAAGATTATAACTAACGACTATCCATGTATGCGCTATGCAAGTCCACCCAAGGACAACCCCCCAGTTGGTGTAGCAGTATTACAACACAAATAAAAATACTGGACTATGGGTATGGGTTGCTAAAGCGAGTATTCAGGTAATCCTATGAAATGACTGCTCCTGCCTGACCAATTTTGTATACACGGATAAAATGGCAGGAGGTGACTCGCACACTCAAATATAAGGCCCGTTTTCTAAGAATTCATTTTTTATAAGTTTAGCGAGCGTTCGAGTGCAATGTTGCAGGGGACGCACCGTCAAAAATCCAGTACACGACAGTGAGCGTATCGGCGGCAGTGGAGCATTCGGGCGAGATGTAGGCGTGTTCCCGGATAGTACAGTCCGACTGGACTGCGTGTAGCGCCGCGCGCTCGACGACCCTGAGTGGAGCTGGACGCAGGCTGTGGGCCAGCACAGCTTTGGTTGGTAACATTTGATTCTATTCTATACACACATCTCACTATTTTCAAAAACCCAAATTACACCCAAATTTCACCAGATATGTTATAAAAGAATGTAAAAGGGGCGAACTTATTGTTATTATCAGGGTACAAAATATTAATACAGAATATAATGCTTCTGGATGATTACTAATAGAAACCCAAAAGAAATTTGCTTGACCTGGGAGCCCAAAGTGAGCGTGCTGGCTACCACTAAACCAAGATTTCAGTTCTAAATATACTCAATTATTTGGTAACATTTGGTAACACTGAAGAAAAAATCTTCAGAGTTATCCGTTCTTCAATGGTTTTGGCTATGCGTTAATAAACAGATATGCAAGTGACAGACAGACTGCCTTGTGCAAAATATGTCATGCATGGAATCTAAAGCAGGTGATCAAGCGAGCTAGGCGCTACTGGTAACTTACTTATCCTAACTTCCTAACTTCCTAACTAATATTATAAATGCGAAAGTAAGTTTGTTTGTTTGTTTGTTACCATTTTACGCCTAAGCCACTGAACTGATCATCCTGAAATTTTGCATATACGTTGCCAGGTGTACAGGGACAAACATAGGATACCTTTAATCCCGAAAGAAAGTACTGTTCCCGAGGGAAATCACAATAACGTCCTTATGACAGTAGATGGCGCCACGTGTCTATCGAATCATGATGAAATTTTAAGTTTAAGCATGTAATACATTCTGAGTCTAGACTGTCGATAGACCAGTTTCAAGTAAACAACCTAGGAGTACGAAAGTTGTTTGCTTAATAATTTTTTATGCCCAAAACCGCTGAAGAGTATCCTGACATTTTCCATAAAGTGGCTTCCAGACGGACGGACTTGCGGTTGCAGCAAACCGCAGGCCGCGGCTCCAACCGCTGCAAAAACACACCACCGCGGTCACAGTGGCGGCCTAAGGTGTCATTAGTGTGGTGTTTGTGCTACAATCGGACGTCAGTCAATATGGCTAACCGTAACGTTGTCTTATTACTCTCGTGACTCATTAGCCCTCTCTGAAGATGAGCAAAAAGGTAGGAAAAGAAACTGTTTAATAAAACATTTGAGGTGTGAGGTACTTATATTATCATTAGCATCGCATATTACTCTCAGGAATAGAGAAGTGTGGATTAAATTTAAATTATTATTTCAATTCAAGTATTTCTATTAAAATTTTCATATTTGGCGGCATTTTACAAAGCAGTGATCGCGGCCAGTTGTTAAAATTTTTAAAAAAACGCGGCCTCCACAACATTCCGCGTTTGTCTGGGACCCACTTTATATATGTTGTCAGGGATACAGAAAAACTGCGAAACTGACACTGTCATCACTGACACTGACAGGTGTAAACGCATTCATAGAGGATGCATGGAAGAATAAAGGTGAACTTATAACACACAATCGGACAAAATAAACAAAAAAAGAATCATCAAAATCAATTCACAATTAGCGGAGTAATCGCAGAGTATTCTGCGATTACTCCGCTAATTGTGAAGTGATTTTGATGATTCTTTTTTTGTTTATTTTTTCGAATTGGTCCCATATAAATACTGTCATGATCTGATGAATAACTTCGGAGATATGGAACGGAACTCCTCATAGGATCACAGCAGAACTGTCGTAACAGTAAAATTGCTTTGTTTGATGCGTGTAGTCGATGACTGACTGAAGGAAGAGGTTAGTTGTTAAACTAACCGTGACCTATGTCGATGTATGTAGACAACAGTTTTCCAACGGCAAAATTAAGTTTGTCCCTTAGTACTGTTTGTTTTTTCGTTAGAGGTATGTTCGGTGTGTTTTAATTAGGGTAGGTAGATTACTTTTTTATATTTTAAAATATCTCGCAGTTCCAACTCAAGCAAAAGCTCATTGCGAGCCCGAGCAAAAATTACTGCTCAATCTCAGGAATGTTCCGTTCATGCCGCATTAAAAAGGCAAGCACAACCGGAGTGACAAGCAGCTTTGAGAGCTGATGAGACATTTTCTTAAAGCCAGGAAAGACTGGAGACCCAAGTCCGCCAAGCTTCTCTGAGAGTGACTGAGACTTCCTTCCAAACGCAATTGCTTTTGGAGGAACAAGCCGAAAGCCAGAGAGCTGTAAGAGCAACAAAAACGCCTGTTCAAACATAACTTCGTCTCAGAGAACAAGCTCAGCCATTACAGCGACAGAAACTCCAGAACAGACGCAGGCGAGAAGGACCTCTCTTGCAGAAATACAAACTGAACGCCGACGGACTTTGATTAGTTACAGTTGGTCCGTATTTAATAATTCTGGATCTGGCTGAACAACAAGCCGAGTACAGCCCGAATTGATTGTCAAATTCTAAACAAACGCGGGCGAAGCCGCGGGTTAAAGCTAGTATACTATAAACGATTCTTTAACCTGATATGGGAAGCTTACCGATGCATTGTATGATGTATGTTGGGTATGGCAAACGAGGCGTGAGAGTAGGATTAATGCTGTGAAAATGCGTTCTTTGCGGAGTATGTGTGGTGTAACTTTGAACGATAGACTGAGGAATGAGGTTATACGGGACCGTTACGGATTAAAAGAGGATGTAGTTACAAAGACAGAAAAGGGTATGCTTAGATGGTTCGGTCATGTTGAGAGGATGAGTGAAAGACGATTAACAAAAGGTAGATGATATGGCAGAGGTGATTGGCAACGCAGGGAGAGGAGGACCTACACCGACCTTATTGATGAGGTTCTCCAGAAAGTTCAGGTGCGGAGTACTTGTCACCGACGTGCTTGTATGACGAGATGTATGGACGTAGATGAGGCGAAAGGAGTATGTAGGGATCGTAGCAGGTGGGGTTCTGTAGTTTCTGCCTACCCCCATGGGAAAATTGAATTCGATTTGGCAGGTAGTTAAACTTTTACTAAGTCGCTGAATGATTTCGACCGGTATGTATGTATGTTTGTTTGTTTGTTCCTCGTAACTTCTAAACTACTTATCATTACATAACAAATGAGGTTTCGTTATAAGCTCCTCAGTTGTCCGCTGGTTAAAGGGTAGGTGACGTGTCACCAAATCAAACATGGCGCCCTCTATTATGTGACGTAGATAACGAAAAAAAAAATTTTTCGCACATTACCGACATGGGTATCAAATTAAAGGGCTTGATGAGCACATTTGAAATATAGGTAGGATCAGGAGTGCCGAGAGGTATATCGTCAGGGTTTGGAGTTCCCATTTTTGTTGGGAAAAACAAGACGGTATTAACAATTACAGAGTTTTATTACTCGTTAAACACAATAACACAATACACAATCAAAATGGTACACAATACAAAAGGCAATTAAAAAAAGATAGCAGGTAAAAGATATAATCGGTAACGACTGTCAAAGATCCACGAATGACCGCCGGGACTAACAGCTTAACGTGCCTTCCGAGGCACGGAATGTCATAGAAAGTACATATGAATTGAAAAAGTCACATTGGTACTTGCCTGGATTCGAGCCCACACCCTCATGCATGAGAGGCGGGGGCCTTAACCACAGGCCCTTATGTGTGGCTGGTATGTGTATTTGTGGGAGCGCCGGCGCCGGCGCGTTGTGCCTTATCGCACAACGCCGCCTGTTTCACGGCTCTCCGGCGGTCCGCCTCCGCCGGATGAGACCCCCAGTTACCTGGGGGAGGTCCAGCAGAAGGCGACCAGCGGCAGGAGAGTCGGCTTTAGTGGCGCGCCCACAGAGTGCATAGAGAGGTCCCCTGGTGGATGGAGTCTTTTGAAGAGGAGGGCCCGGCAGTGGGCGAGGGCGCGCCGCGGGCCGCCTCGGCAAAAGAAGGCGTGGCAGCAGCACCCCGGTCGTGGGATGCGCGCTCGCGCTGAGGCCGAGGCGGGTCCACGCAGTACCGCTTGGGCCCTTCCTCGGCGTCGTCCGGGCTGCGGGGTCTCTTCTGGGGTCTGGGCGGTTCGAAGTCGAACTCAAACCCCAGGGAAGTTGTGGGGGACGTGGGTGCCGTCCTGGACGCCCCCCGCGGTTCCGATCTGCGGGGGCCGGATCGTGCGGTCGTATCTGCTGACACGTCCGCCCGACCGTACCCGGTTGAACCCACCGACGCGAGCGACATGCTCGAGCTCGCGCGTCAGGCAGTCGGTGCGTGGGCGCGCGTCGTGTGCGGGGGGGCGCGGGCAGGTAGCGCGGGGAGGCGCGCAGTCGGCGCGGTGGACCGCATGGCGGGGGCGGGGGCGAGCGCCCGGACGGCGCGGGTACCCGCACCGAGGGCGCGGGGGCGCGGCCGATCGGGCGCACGGGGGATGTCAAAGTCAAATCATTTATTTCAATTAGGCCACTATAAAAAAGAAATAGAATTCTAGTTGCCCCTCCCAAAAGGTAGTTTTGTATGGAGAAGAATGGGGGTCCGGGGCACGCTTGGGGCCCCGAGGGCCTGGAGGGCCTGGAGGGCCTTGTCGCCTTGTCGCGCGCTTCCGGCGCTTGCGCCGTCGGCCGGGGGGCGGCGGCCGCGGTTCCGGTCCCCCCTCCTCTCACTTCATGTTCCTCTTCTCCGGCCGGGGGCGCACCGGTCGTCGCGGTGCGGATGTTTGGCATCGACGTGGCCCGGTCCAACCCCGTCCGTAGGTTGCCTGGAGAGCCGGCGTCTCCGCGGCGCAGGGAGCCGCGGGCGCCTGGCTTAGGCATGGTGTAAAAACTTGGGTGGTTCACACCTGGGTGTGAACCCCCGTTGCCGCAAGGACGGTTAAAAAACAACAAACACCCGGAGGCACTATTGGCGGCACGAACGGGAAAATTCCGCCACCGAACGGCGTAAACAAGTGACGTATCGAGTGACGCTGCACTGCACTCACACTGACAATCGCGACGACAGCTGCTCGCTCGACGACGGCTGGTTCACAGGCACTCCACTGACTAGCTAACCGAGAGCACGCTCTTTTATAGGACGATGCCCCACTTTGCAATCCCTCCACGACAACTCTGTCCGTTGGCGCGCGGAAGTACGTCACGCGTTTACTTGATACAAAATGTGCTAAATCTAATAAGATTTACAGAAAGTAATCGAATAATTGACAAGAATAATTGTCGTTAATAAACAATAACGAATTCTCAAAGTAAATCATTTTAAAATTAAAGTAACATGTCATCAATTGTTATGAACAAAACTAACAGTCACACATAATATCGAAATTAGTTGCCAAAAATCAACAAGTAGTACTTAATAAATTAAGTTTCGATTTATTAGACAATAATAATAGTTAAAATCACTAAAATTAATGATAAGAAAATCATCTTACAACAAAATCTGTTGATTACCCACTATTTGTGATTGACAACCAACTCCGACATATAATATCGGGTTTCCGGTAAAGAATGGATTATCTTGAAATGGGTGATAGTACTTAGAACTAATGGCGATTCAGAAAAAAAATACATTAAAAAATAAAAACAAGTAGTTAAGATATGATTAATTTAATAATATTCATTGTTTTTTGTTACCTTATTTTACATTCTTGTACACCACGACCACGAACTAATGAATTCCGTCGGTTTTTTATTGTTAACGTAATATACGTTAACTAAGCTAATAGATTAGTAATCAAAAGTAGGACTGCTATTACACGGTTTTGAAAAAAAAACAACTTAAACTATGTTCTTTTGGAAAAAAATTGAGAAAAAAAATCTTTTTGAAAAAGTTTAAGCGTCGGTAGTTTTAAAAAAAATGTATCGAAACACAAGTGGCCAATAATTTTAAAAAATTATGTGTTTATAGCCGATTTCAAAATGGTATGATTCAGTTTTGTACCTAATGTAAATAGTGAATTATTGCTTTTCGTTTTCAAAAGGAGCGGAATTTGGTTAAACAACAAAGTTTGCAATATTGTAACAAATTTGAACATTAAATGAACCTGACCATCTGGGTTTAAATAAAAAGATTTGTAGACGTTAGTAATTAATAGGAAAGCTTGGTTAACCTGTAATGCGACTTGTGGGATGTGATATGATGAAAATGTGGTGTGACCTGCCTCGTTGGTCTAGTGGTCGCAAGCGCGACTGCTGTGCATGAGGTCTTGGGTTCGATTCCCAGGTCGGGCAAAGTGTTATTGGGTTTTTCCATCAGGAATTTCTCAGTAGCAGCCTCGGAGTCTGGATTTGTGCCCGGATGATGGCAATAGGCTCGCCCCCTGTTACATGGGACTAAAAACATAACTGGCGAAATGTGGGTGTACTAATGGGTGCAGCTCTGCCTAACCCTTCGGGGATAACAGGCGTGATGTTATGTTATGTTTTATTTAAAATTCACTCGCTACTTTGTTTTTATTATTATATCAAATAATTAAATAGAGTAGTACTTAGTAGTATTTCTGTCAAATGAATATTGTTCTTGTTTTATGCTTTTCATTGCGCGATTTTTACGTAGTCGGGTTTGAGTTATTATTAACTTATTTTTTTACTGACTAACTAAAACCCATCCGTATTCCTTCTAGTGCTCTTTGCGTTCCAGGGCTGACGACTATCGACGATGATCTATCTCTGTTGTTGACTGAACATTAGCTGGAGCGAGGATAACATTTTTTAAATATCAGTTAAAATTTGATACAGGATGTGTTAATGTTGTGGCTGGCTTGCTTATCATAAACACAAGTTATAAATCAAACAGAATCATTGATATCTTCATCTACTTCCTGAGTTGCTGTGGTTGTGGCTAAATTGAAAACTATGTGGGCTTGCAACCTGCAGCTGTGTAACGCGATATTTTTACATTCAAAATAATTGCAATTTTATTTCAATGCAATGAGTATTATACATACATTTACCTTTTTCCCTTGGGGGTAGGCAGAAACTACAGAACGCCACCTGCTACGATCCTTACATACTCCTTTCGCCTCATCTACATTCATACATCTCGTCATAAAAGCACGCCGGTTACGAGTACTTCGCACCCAACCTTTCTGAAGGACCTCACCAATAAGGTCAGTGTAGGTCTTCCTAGGGCGACCCCTCCCGGCGTTGCCACTCACCTCTGCCATATAAATACCTTTTGTCAATCGTCTTTCACTCATCCTCTCAACATGACCGAACCATCTAAGCATACACTTTTCTATCTTTGTCACTACATCTTCTTTTAATCCGCAACGGTCTCGTATAACCTCATTCCTCACTCTATCGTTCAAAGTTACACCACACATACTCCGCAAGGAACGCATTTCCACAGCATTAATCCTACTCTCATGCCTCGTTTGCCATACCCAACATTTACTTCCATACATAAGCGTAGGCACCAGCACGCCGTTGCGAACAGCCAGTCGAGCCTTTTTTGACATGGACATCTCTAGTAAACATACTGCCCAAGAAGTATACAAACTCATTCATTTGCTCCACACTCTATCATTTATTTTTTCACATCACACGCCGAGACATCCTCTTCTCTTTCAAAAACCATCACTTTCGTCTTGTTCACATTTATATTCATTCCTTTCCTCTTAAACGCGTCATTCATTACCATTACCATGTCTTGCAACTGATCTGCCGACGATGCAAGAAGAACTTGACAACATCTGCGTATAACAGGCATTTGACAGGTAACTCATGCATCCTTAATGCACACTCACTCTCTCTCAAATCCGCCAAACAACTATCCATGTATAGGTTGAACAGCCAAGGAGACGCTTCACAGCACTGTCTTACACCTCTTGAGATGCAAAACCAGTCAGTGTATGCCCCATTTATCCTAAGACAAGCACTGGAATCCTTATATAAAGATTTCAGTGCTCGTATCAAGCGTTCGTCCACACCATACATGGATAGAGTCGACCATAATTCTTCCCTCCACACACTGTCATAGGCCTTCTTAGGCTCTGTATTATAATTGACCTTATTATGTAGTAAATGAGTTGCCTTATTCCTTGAGATGTTTAATAAAGGATATTTGTTCTGCCCAAGGAAATCTATCTTGTATTGAATACCTTTGAAAGCAATTAAACATAACATCACGCCTGTAATCCCCGAAGGGTTAGGCAGAGGTGTACCCATTAGTACACCCATATTTCGCCAGTTTTGTTTAAGACCCATGAAATAGGTGGCGAGCCTATTGCCATCAACCAGGCACAGGAACTGATTGGATAGGAACTGATTGCCATTACCGGAAAAACGTATTCCTCTCAAAATCTTGGTATTGCAGTGGTTAGTTTCTCTTTGATTTAAGGAGCACGGCAGCATTTTGACATGTTCATGTTCCTACAAATATTTGTACTCTTACGGGCCGTTTTTGTAGCGCGTATTAGGAAGTACAATGCTGATTCAAGAACGTTTATGTCCAGTGGGCTGCAACGGTCAGAGTTGATTGAAACTGGCGTACCCTCTTACCTAGCCCTCCATTAGTTTCATTGAACAAGTGGGAAGCCTCGTATTAAATGCAATTGATGTCATTCAGCGCCAGCGTAAACTTGACGGAGTATCCTGCTGCAGCGTCCGTTTAAAAAATACCTAAGTACTTATAAATAACTACAATAGCAATCATCTTGACGCTGCGTACAGATGTGGCTTTAACGTTTATGTAAGACTGATAACATAACATCACGCGTGTAATCCCCGTAGGGTTAGGCAGAGGTGCGTGTTGATGGCAATTGGCTCGCTCCCTATTACATGGGACTTTAACATAATCGGCGAAATGTGGGTGTATCTTAATGATCTAATAATAATATAATATTTGCCTTGGCAATCCACAGACATAATGTACCCGCCGGTGGAGGTTCCACAAAGTTGGGTAACTCTGCACACTTCAGCTGCCAGCCTGGGTTTCATCTCAACGGGTCGGCTATACTCACCTGCAGGGGCAATGGTAAGCATCAAGACGTCTCATCGTCATCAAAACCTTTTTGTTTTTTACACTAGAAAATTTCTAGAGGACTTAAGTAAAGCAAATCGATTCTTTTTACCAAATATAGCAGTACATTCGGACAATAGAAATTAGGTAAAATATCACTGCATGCACTCGGAAGTTTTCAACATGTGTTTACATTTAGCATGGCGATGGGACACACTTGTGTTCTCGAGGACTATAGGCCTTTAGCCCTAAGTTTAAGCCAATCGGTCCTTTTTTAGAGCTATGCTATTAAAGAGGGCTTTAAAAGACTCGTTATTTCAAAAAGCCCGTAGGCCTTTAAAGAGCGTTGAGGCTTTTTTTGCAACTTGAGTCTTTTTTCAAGTAACAGGCTTATGTTAAGGCTGTCATCAAATTTGCTACTAAAAATAAAAATATGAAAAACCTATACTTACGATCTTTTTTTTTTTAAAAGCCTAAAGTTGGCACATTTCTGAATTACATAGGATAGCTTAGATTGGTGGCACTCTTCGTTTCAACTATTTAACAGTTTAGAGATTTTGGTCTATGATTTTTCTTTTCTTTTTTCCCATCGGTAATAAAGAGCTTCCTAGCCATTTCAGAGGGTCAGGCGTTACTGTTGTCAGACTATCATTAAAAACCCTATTTCCCCATACACTAAGGTCGTTGGTCATCTCTCCCGCCGACCTGTGGACTAACTACCGGTTAAAGCATAGTTATCACCCTTACCCAGAAAGAGCACATTAGACCAAAACCGGACGAGGCGCCGAAGGCGGCAAGGACGGCAGATGAGCCTTGCAGACGCAAGAGAGCGGCTAGTTATGTCTTCCGAAAGAAGGACTCAAGCCGAGTTAGCCAATAGTCATACTATGGAACAGATGGCTGATTGTTTAAGGGAATTAGTTTCGATACTAAGAAACATACAAGCTGGGTATGTGTTTTTTACTATACAGGGTGGCCCAGCTATGGGCGTCCAAACGAAAATTTTAGACTTCTCTTTTCTTGGGCTATCCAAACCACCCCCAAGTATGTTCTACGATTTTTTGCGGTTTAGGAGCTAGACAACATTTTAATATTTTTTGGGATATTCTTCTTTACATCAGATTTTGTAGATTTTTTGTTTTTGTGTCGCATTTGTTGGAAATATTTTTATTGATAATTAATCCTGAAAGTATGGTCTTCGATCGATAAAAACAACTGTCAGTCTTATTGTCACCCGAAATTACAAAAACTTAGTTCAAAAGCAAAAATTTTGTTTTGTACATTTTTTTGCAGATTTTCGGCTCTTCAAGAAAAATCACAATAAGGGCTCAAATTACCTCAAAGTTAATTCGAAAACTTCCACGGACCCTCAGCTCTTTAAAACAGTACAAATAACAAGTATTTTACAGGTCATTATTCGGAGCAATTAAAGCTCGAACATGGTAAGGCGAAAAAAGCAATAATTTCATTTTCAAATGAAAGCCGATAATAATGAATTTAAACTAACTTTTATTAACTTTTATTATTTCTTTTTTCTTTCTTTTCTTTGAACTAAGTTTTTCTAATTTCGGGTGACAATAAGACTGACAGTTGTTTGATCGATTGAAGAGCACACTTTCAGGATTAATTATCAATAAAATATTTCCAAAAAATGTGACAAAAAGAAAAAATCCACAAAATCTGATGTAAAGAAAAATATTAAAAAAAAAATGTTAAAATGTCGTCTAGCTCCTAAACCGCAAAAAATCGTAGCATAGCATAGCATAGCCCAAGAAGAGAGGAGTCTAAAATTTTCGTTTGGACGCCCTTCGCTGGGCCACACTGTATGAGTTCAGTAAAAGGTAGCATGTCCAATGACTAATAATGTGTATGTTAAAATTAAGTAAGTCATGATAAGTAATAAATTCAGGGGTAAAGTAATTACAGTATCTACTTTTTAAATAATTTATTTATTTAAGACATATTTCTGACATTATGTAACCATTTAAAATCATATAAAACACATGTACATTAAAATAATCAAGAACAAATAAATTACACATACACAATAGCAAGCAATACAATTAAATTCAATTCTAAATTCAACAAACAAATCCCTTCCCCAACTATGATAATATATTTGGTGATGAAAACGATGATGATGAAATAAAAAAGAAACTGGTGTCTGTTAGGTACCACTAAGCCACCACAGCTTGTGGCCCCAGGGTCCCGGGCCTGTGGAAGTACGAGAGGCTGTAGCCAACTCACAGAGGCCAATTAGGTAACATTAAATGAAATAAGATTATAACTAACGACTATCCATGTATGCGCTATGCAAGTCCACCCAAGGACAACCCCCCAGTTGGTGTAGCAGTATTACAACACAAATAAAAATACTGGACTATGGGTATGGGTTGCTAAAGCGAGTATTCAGGTAATCCTATGAAATGACTGCTCCTGCCTGACCAATTTTGTATACACGGATAAAATGGCAGGAGGTGACTCGCACACTCAAATATAAGGCCCGTTTTCTAAGAATTCATTTTTTATAAGTTTAGCGAGCGTTCGAGTGCAATGTTGCAGGGGACGCACCGTCAAAAATCCAGTACACGACAGTGAGCGTATCGGCGGCAGTGGAGCATTCGGGCGAGATGTAGGCGTGTTCCCGGATAGTACAGTCCGACTGGACTGCGTGTAGCGCCGCGCGCTCGACGACCCTGAGTGGAGCTGGACGCAGGCTGTGGGCCAGCACAGCTTTGGTTGGTAACATTTGATTCTATTCTATACACACATCTCACTATTTTCAAAAACCCAAATTACACCCAAATTTCACCAGATATGTTATAAAAGAATGTAAAAGGGGCGAACTTATTGTTATTATCAGGGTACAAAATATTAATACAGAATATAATGCTTCTGGATGATTACTAATAGAAACCCAAAAGAAATTTGCTTGACCTGGGAGCCCAAAGTGAGCGTGCTGGCTACCACTAAACCAAGATTTCAGTTCTAAATATACTCAATTATTTGGTAACATTTGGTAACACTGAAGAAAAAATCTTCAGAGTTATCCGTTCTTCAATGGTTTTGGCTATGCGTTAATAAACAGATATGCAAGTGACAGACAGACTGCCTTGTGCAAAATATGTCATGCATGGAATCTAAAGCAGGTGATCAAGCGAGCTAGGCGCTACTGGTAACTTACTTATCCTAACTTCCTAACTTCCTAACTAATATTATAAATGCGAAAGTAAGTTTGTTTGTTTGTTTGTTACCATTTTACGCCTAAGCCACTGAACTGATCATCCTGAAATTTTGCATATACGTTGCCAGGTGTACAGGGACAAACATAGGATACCTTTAATCCCGAAAGAAAGTACTGTTCCCGAGGGAAATCACAATAACGTCCTTATGACAGTAGATGGCGCCACGTGTCTATCGAATCATGATGAAATTTTAAGTTTAAGCATGTAATACATTCTGAGTCTAGACTGTCGATAGACCAGTTTCAAGTAAACAACCTAGGAGTACGAAAGTTGTTTGCTTAATAATTTTTTATGCCCAAAACCGCTGAAGAGTATCCTGACATTTTCCATAAAGTGGCTTCCAGACGGACGGACTTGCGGTTGCAGCAAACCGCAGGCCGCGGCTCCAACCGCTGCAAAAACACACCACCGCGGTCACAGTGGCGGCCTAAGGTGTCATTAGTGTGGTGTTTGTGCTACAATCGGACGTCAGTCAATATGGCTAACCGTAACGTTGTCTTATTACTCTCGTGACTCATTAGCCCTCTCTGAAGATGAGCAAAAAGGTAGGAAAAGAAACTGTTTAATAAAACATTTGAGGTGTGAGGTACTTATATTATCATTAGCATCGCATATTACTCTCAGGAATAGAGAAGTGTGGATTAAATTTAAATTATTATTTCAATTCAAGTATTTCTAAATCAATCAATTCACAATTAGCGGAGTAATCGCAGAGTATTCTGCGATTACTCCGCTAATTGTGAAGTGATTTTGATGATTCTTTTTTTGTTTATTTTTTCGAATTGGTCCCATATAAATACTGTCATGATCTGATGAATAACTTCGGAGATATGGAACGGAACTCCTCATAGGATCACAGCAGAACTGTCGTAACAGTAAAATTGCTTTGTTTGATGCGTGTAGTCGATGACTGACTGAAGGAAGAGGTTAGTTGTTAAACTAACCGTGACCTATGTCGATGTATGTAGACAACAGTTTTCCAACGGCAAAATTAAGTTTGTCCCTTAGTACTGTTTGTTTTTTCGTTAGAGGTATGTTCGGTGTGTTTTAATTAGGGTAGGTAGATTACTTTTTTATATTTTAAAATATCTCGCAGTTCCAACTCAAGCAAAAGCTCATTGCGAGCCCGAGCAAAAATTACTGCTCAATCTCAGGAATGTTCCGTTCATGCCGCATTAAAAAGGCAAGCACAACCGGAGTGACAAGCAGCTTTGAGAGCTGATGAGACATTTTCTTAAAGCCAGGAAAGACTGGAGACCCAAGTCCGCCAAGCTTCTCTGAGAGTGACTGAGACTTCCTTCCAAACGCAATTGCTTTTGGAGGAACAAGCCGAAAGCCAGAGAGCTGTAAGAGCAACAAAAACGCCTGTTCAAACATAACTTCGTCTCAGAGAACAAGCTCAGCCATTACAGCGACAGAAACTCCAGAACAGACGCAGGCGAGAAGGACCTCTCTTGCAGAAATACAAACTGAACGCCGACGGACTTTGATTAGTTACAGTTGGTCCGTATTTAATAATTCTGGATCTGGCTGAACAACAAGCCGAGTACAGCCCGAATTGATTGTCAAATTCTAAACAAACGCGGGCGAAGCCGCGGGTTAAAGCTAGTATACTATAAACGATTCTTTAACCTGATATGGGAAGCTTACCGATGCATTGTATGATGTATGTTGGGTATGGCAAACGAGGCGTGAGAGTAGGATTAATGCTGTGAAAATGCGTTCTTTGCGGAGTATGTGTGGTGTAACTTTGAACGATAGACTGAGGAATGAGGTTATACGGGACCGTTACGGATTAAAAGAGGATGTAGTTACAAAGACAGAAAAGGGTATGCTTAGATGGTTCGGTCATGTTGAGAGGATGAGTGAAAGACGATTAACAAAAGGTAGATGATATGGCAGAGGTGATTGGCAACGCAGGGAGAGGAGGACCTACACCGACCTTATTGATGAGGTTCTCCAGAAAGTTCAGGTGCGGAGTACTTGTCACCGACGTGCTTGTATGACGAGATGTATGGACGTAGATGAGGCGAAAGGAGTATGTAGGGATCGTAGCAGGTGGGGTTCTGTAGTTTCTGCCTACCCCCATGGGAAAATTGAATTCGATTTGGCAGGTAGTTAAACTTTTACTAAGTCGCTGAATGATTTCGACCGGTATGTATGTATGTTTGTTTGTTTGTTCCTCGTAACTTCTAAACTACTTATCATTACATAACAAATGAGGTTTCGTTATAAGCTCCTCAGTTGTCCGCTGGTTAAAGGGTAGGTGACGTGTCACCAAATCAAACATGGCGCCCTCTATTATGTATCAAATTAAAGGGCTTGATGAGCACATTTGAAATATAGGTAGGATCAGGAGTGCCGAGAGGTATATCGTCAGGGTTTGGAGTTCCCATTTTTGTTGGGAAAAACAAGACGGTATTAACAATTACAGAGTTTTATTACTCGTTAAACACAATAACACAATACACAATCAAAATGGTACACAATACAAAAGGCAATTTAAAAAAGATATAGCAGGTAAAAGATATAATCGGTAACGACTGTCAAAGATCCACGAATGACCGCCGGGACTAACAGCTTAACGTGCCTTCCGAGGCACGGAATGTCATAGAAAGTACATATGAATTGAAAAAGTCACATTGGTACTTGCCTGGATTCGAGCCCACACCCTCATGCATGAGAGGCGGGGGCCTTAACCACAGGCCCTTATGTGTGGCTGGTATGTGTATTTGTGGGAGCGCCGGCGCCGGCGCGTTGTGCCTTATCGCACAACGCCGCCTGTTTCACGGCTCTCCGGCGGTCCGCCTCCGCCGGATGAGACCCCCAGTTACCTGGGGGAGGTCCAGCAGAAGGCGACCAGCGGCAGGAGAGTCGGCTTTAGTGGCGCGCCCACAGAGTGCATAGAGAGGTCCCCTGGTGGATGGAGTCTTTTGAAGAGGAGGGCCCGGCAGTGGGCGAGGGCGCGCCGCGGGCCGCCTCGGCAAAAGAAGGCGTGGCAGCAGCACCCCGGTCGTGGGATGCGCGCTCGCGCTGAGGCCGAGGCGGGTCCACGCAGTACCGCTTGGGCCCTTCCTCGGCGTCGTCCGGGCTGCGGGGTCTCTTCTGGGGTCTGGGCGGTTCGAAGTCGAACTCAAACCCCAGGGAAGTTGTGGGGGACGTGGGTGCCGTCCTGGACGCCCCCCGCGGTTCCGATCTGCGGGGGCCGGATCGTGCGGTCGTATCTGCTGACACGTCCGCCCGACCGTACCCGGTTGAACCCACCGACGCGAGCGACATGCTCGAGCTCGCGCGTCAGGCAGTCGGTGCGTGGGCGCGCGTCGTGTGCGGGGGGGCGCGGGCAGGTAGCGCGGGGAGGCGCGCAGTCGGCGCGGTGGACCGCATGGCGGGGGCGGGGGCGAGCGCCCGGACGGCGCGGGTACCCGCACCGAGGGCGCGGGGGCGCGGCCGATCGGGCGCACGGGGGATGTCAAAGTCAAATCATTTATTTCAATTAGGCCACTATAAAAAAGAAATAGAATTCTAGTTGCCCCTCCCAAAAGGTAGTTTTGTATGGAGAAGAATGGGGGTCCGGGGCACGCTTGGGGCCCCGAGGGCCTGGAGGGCCTGGAGGGCCTTGTCGCCTTGTCGCGCGCTTCCGGCGCTTGCGCCGTCGGCCGGGGGGCGGCGGCCGCGGTTCCGGTCCCCCCTCCTCTCACTTCATGTTCCTCTTCTCCGGCCGGGGGCGCACCGGTCGTCGCGGTGCGGATGTTTGGCATCGACGTGGCCCGGTCCAACCCCGTCCGTAGGTTGCCTGGAGAGCCGGCGTCTCCGCGGCGCAGGGAGCCGCGGGCGCCTGGCTTAGGCATGGTGTAAAAACTTGGGTGGTTCACACCTGGGTGTGAACCCCCGTTGCCGCAAGGACGGTTAAAAAACAACAAACACCCGGAGGCACTATTGGCGGCACGAACGGGAAAATTCCGCCACCGAACGGCGTAAACAAGTGACGTATCGAGTGACGCTGCACTGCACTCACACTGACAATCGCGACGACAGCTGCTCGCTCGACGACGGCTGGTTCACAGGCACTCCACTGACTAGCTAACCGAGAGCACGCTCTTTTATAGGACGATGCCCCACTTTGCAATCCCTCCACGACAACTCTGTCCGTTGGCGCGCGGAAGTACGTCACGCGTTTACTTGATACAAAATGTGCTAAATCTAATAAGATTTACAGAAAGTAATCGAATAATTGACAAGAATAATTGTCGTTAATAAACAATAACGAATTCTCAAAGTAAATCATTTTAAAATTAAAGTAACATGTCATCAATTGTTATGAACAAAACTAACGGTCACACATAATATCGAAATTAGTTGCCAAAAATCAACAAGTAGTACTTAATAAATTAAGTTTCGATTTATTAGACAATAATAATAGTTAAAATCACTAAAATTAATGATAAGAAAATCATCTTACAACAAAATCTGTTGATTACCCACTATTTGTGATTGACAACCAACTCCGACATATAATATCGGGTTTCCGGTAAAGAATGGATTATCTTGAAATGGGTGATAGTACTTAGAACTAATGGCGATTCAGAAAAAAAATACATTAAAAAATAAAAACAAGTAGTTAAGATATGATTAATTTAATAATATTCATTGTTTTTTGTTACCTTATTTTACATTCTTGTACACCACGACCACGAACTAATGAATTCCGTCGGTTTTTTATTGTTAACGTAATATACGTTAACTAAGCTAATAGATTAGTAATCAAAAGTAGGACTGCTATTACACGGTTTTGAAAAAAAAACAACTTAAACTATGTTCTTTTGGAAAAAAATTGAGAAAAAAAATCTTTTTGAAAAAGTTTAAGCGTCGGTAGTTTTAAAAAAAATGTATCGAAACACAAGTGGCCAATAATTTTAAAAAATTATGTGTTTATAGCCGATTTCAAAATGGTATGATTCAGTTTTGTACCTAATGTAAATAGTGAATTATTGCTTTTCGTTTTCAAAAGGAGCGGAATTTGGTTAAACAACAAAGTTTGCAATATTGTAACAAATTTGAACATTAAATGAACCTGACCATCTGGGTTTAAATAAAAAGATTTGTAGACGTTAGTAATTAATAGGAAAGCTTGGTTAACCTGTAATGCGACTTGTGGGATGTGATATGATGAAAATGTGGTGTGACCTGCCTCGTTGGTCTAGTGGTCGCAAGCGCGACTGCTGTGCATGAGGTCTTGGGTTCGATTCCCAGGTCGGGCAAAGTGTTATTGGGTTTTTCCATCAGGAATTTCTCAGTAGCAGCCTCGGAGTCTGGATTTGTGCCCGGATGATGGCAATAGGCTCGCCCCCTGTTACATGGGACTAAAAACATAACTGGCGAAATGTGGGTGTACTAATGGGTGCAGCTCTGCCTAACCCTTCGGGGATAACAGGCGTGATGTTATGTTATGTTTTATTTAAAATTCACTCGCTACTTTGTTTTTATTATTATATCAAATAATTAAATAGAGTAGTACTTAGTAGTATTTCTGTCAAATGAATATTGTTCTTGTTTTATGCTTTTCATTGCGCGATTTTTACGTAGTCGGGTTTGAGTTATTATTAACTTATTTTTTTACTGACTAACTAAAACCCATCCGTATTCCTTCTAGTGCTCTTTGCGTTCCAGGGCTGACGACTATCGACGATGATCTATCTCTGTTGTTGACTGAACATTAGCTGGAGCGAGGATAACATTTTTTAAATATCAGTTAAAATTTGATACAGGATGTGTTAATGTTGTGGCTGGCTTGCTTATCATAAACACAAGTTATAAATCAAACAGAATCATTGATATCTTCATCTACTTCCTGAGTTGCTGTGGTTGTGGCTAAATTGAAAACTATGTGGGCTTGCAACCTGCAGCTGTGTAACGCGATATTTTTACATTCAAAATAATTGCAATTTTATTTCAATGCAATGAGTATTATACATACATTTACCTTTTTCCCTTGGGGGTAGGCAGAAACTACAGAACGCCACCTGCTACGATCCTTACATACTCCTTTCGCCTCATCTACATTCATACATCTCGTCATAAAAGCACGCCGGTTACGAGTACTTCGCACCCAACCTTTCTGAAGGACCTCACCAATAAGGTCAGTGTAGGTCTTCCTAGGGCGACCCCTCCCGGCGTTGCCACTCACCTCTGCCATATAAATACCTTTTGTCAATCGTCTTTCACTCATCCTCTCAACATGACCGAACCATCTAAGCATACACTTTTCTATCTTTGTCACTACATCTTCTTTTAATCCGCAACGGTCTCGTATAACCTCATTCCTCACTCTATCGTTCAAAGTTACACCACACATACTCCGCAAGGAACGCATTTCCACAGCATTAATCCTACTCTCATGCCTCGTTTGCCATACCCAACATTTACTTCCATACATAAGCGTAGGCACCAGCACGCCGTTGCGAACAGCCAGTCGAGCCTTTTTTGACATGGACATCTCTAGTAAACATACTGCCCAAGAAGTATACAAACTCATTCATTTGCTCCACACTCTATCATTTATTTTTTCACATCACACGCCGAGACATCCTCTTCTCTTTCAAAAACCATCACTTTCGTCTTGTTCACATTTATATTCATTCCTTTCCTCTTAAACGCGTCATTCATTACCATTACCATGTCTTGCAACTGATCTGCCGACGATGCAAGAAGAACTTGACAACATCTGCGTATAACAGGCATTAGACAGGTAACTCATGCATCCTTAATGCACACTCACTCTCTCTCAAATCCGCCAAACAACTATCCATGTATAGGTTGAACAGCCAAGGAGACGCTTCACAGCACTGTCTTACACCTCTTGAGATGCAAAACCAGTCAGTGTATGCCCCATTTATCCTAAGACAAGCACTGGAATCCTTATATAAAGATTTCAGTGCTCGTATCAAGCGTTCGTCCACACCATACATGGATAGAGTCGACCATAATTCTTCCCTCCACACACTGTCATAGGCCTTCTTAGGCTCTGTATTATAATTGACCTTATTATGTAGTAAATGAGTTGCCTTATTCCTTGAGATGTTTAATAAAGGATATTTGTTCTGCCCAAGGAAATCTATCTTGTATTGAATACCTTTGAAAGCAATTAAACATAACATCACGCCTGTAATCCCCGAAGGGTTAGGCAGAGGTGTACCCATTAGTACACCCATATTTCGCCAGTTTTGTTTAAGACCCATGAAATAGGTGGCGAGCCTATTGCCATCAACCAGGCACAGGAACTGATTGGATAGGAACTGATTGCCATTACCGGAAAAACGTATTCCTCTCAAAATCTTGGTATTGCAGTGGTTAGTTTCTCTTTGATTTAAGGAGCACGGCAGCATTTTGACATGTTCATGTTCCTACAAATATTTGTACTCTTACGGGCCGTTTTTGTAGCGCGTATTAGGAAGTACAATGCTGATTCAAGAACGTTTATGTCCAGTGGGCTGCAACGGTCAGAGTTGATTGAAACTGGCGTACCCTCTTACCTAGCCCTCCATTAGTTTCATTGAACAAGTGGGAAGCCTCGTATTAAATGCAATTGATGTCATTCAGCGCCAGCGTAAACTTGACGGAGTATCCTGCTGCAGCGTCCGTTTAAAAAATACCTAAGTACTTATAAATAACTACAATAGCAATCATCTTGACGCTGCGTACAGATGTGGCTTTAACGTTTATGTAAGACTGATAACATAACATCACGCGTGTAATCCCCGTAGGGTTAGGCAGAGGTGCGTGTTGATGGCAATTGGCTCGCTCCCTATTACATGGGACTTTAACATAATCGGCGAAATGTGGGTGTATCTTAATGATCTAATAATAATATAATATTTGCCTTGGCAATCCACAGACATAATGTACCCGCCGGTGGAGGTTCCACAAAGTTGGGTAACTCTGCACACTTCAGCTGCCAGCCTGGGTTTCATCTCAACGGGTCGGCTATACTCACCTGCAGGGGCAATGGTAAGCATCAAGACGTCTCATCGTCATCAAAACCTTTTTGTTTTTTACACTAGAAAATTTCTAGAGGACTTAAGTAAAGCAAATCGATTCTTTTTACCAAATATAGCAGTACATTCGGACAATAGAAATTAGGTAAAATATCACTGCATGCACTCGGAAGTTTTCAACATGTGTTTACATTTAGCATGGCGATGGGACACACTTGTGTTCTCGAGGACTATAGGCCTTTAGCCCTAAGTTTAAGCCAATCGGTCCTTTTTTAGAGCTATGCTATTAAAGAGGGCTTTAAAAGACTCGTTATTTCAAAAAGCCCGTAGGCCTTTAAAGAGCGTTGAGGCTTTTTTTGCAACTTGAGTCTTTTTTCAAGTAACAGGCTTATGTTAAGGCTGTCATCAAATTTGCTACTAAAAATAAAAATATGAAAAACCTATACTTACGATCTTTTTTTTTTTTAAAGCCTAAAGTTGGCACATTTCTGAATTACATAGGATAGCTTAGATTGGTGGCACTCTTCGTTTCAACTATTTAACAGTTTAGAGATTTTGGTCTATGATTTTTCTTTTCTTTTTTCCCATCGGTAATAAAGAGCTTCCTAGCCATTTCAGAGGGTCAGGCGTTACTGTTGTCAGACTATCATTAAAAACTCTATTTCCCCATACACTAAGGTCGTTGGTCATCTCTCCCGCCGACCTGTGGACTAACTACCGGTTAAAGCATAGTTATCACCCTTACCCAAAAAGAGCACATTAGACCAAAACCGGACGAGGCGCCGAAGGCGGCAAGGACGGCAGATGAGCCTTGCAGACGCAAGAGAGCGGCTAGTTATGTCTTCCGAAAGAAGGACTCAAGCCGAGTTAGCCAATAGTCATACTATGGAACAGATGGCTGATTGTTTAAGGGAATTAGTTTCGATACTAAGAAACATACAAGCTGGGTATGTGTTTTTTACTATACAGGGTGGCCCAGCTATGGGCGTCCAAACGAAAATTTTAGACTTCTCTCTTCTTGGGCTATCCAAACCACCCCCAAGTATGTTCTACGATTTTTTGCGGTTTAGGAGCTAGACAACATTTTAATATTTTTTGGGATATTCTTCTTTACATCAGATTTTGTAGATTTTTTGTTTTTGTGTCGCATTTGTTGGAAATATTTTTATTGATAATTAATCCTGAAAGTATGGTCTTCGATCGATGAAAACAACTGTCAGTCTTATTGTCACCCGAAATTACAAAAACTTAGTTCAAAAGCAAAAATTTTGTTTTGTACATTTTTTTGCAGATTTTCGGCTCTTCAAGAAAAATCACAATAAGGGCTCAAATTACCTCAAAGTTAATTCGAAAACTTCCACGGACCCTCAGCTCTTTAAAACAGTACAAATAACAAGTATTTTACAGGTCATTATTCGGAGCAATTAAAGCTCGAACATGGTAAGGCGAAAAAAGCAATAATTTCATTTTCAAATGAAAGCCGATAATAATGAATTTAAACTAACTTTTATTAACTTTTATTATTTCTTTTTTCTTTCTTTTCTTTGAACTAAGTTTTTCTAATTTCGGGTGACAATAAGACTGACAGTTGTTTGATCGATTGAAGAGCACACTTTCAGGATTAATTATCAATAAAATATTTCCAAAAAATGTGACAAAAAGAAAAAATCCACAAAATCTGATGTAAAGAAAAATATTTAAAAAAAAATGTTAAAATGTCGTCTAGCTCCTAAACCGCAAAAAATCGTAGCATAGCATAGCATAGCCCAAGAAGAGAGGAGTCTAAAATTTTCGTTTGGACGCCCTTCGCTGGGCCACACTGTATGAGTTCAGTAAAAGGTAGCATGTCCAATGACTAATAATGTGTATGTTAAAATTAAGTAAGTCATGATAAGTAATAAATTCAGGGGTAAAGTAATTACAGTATCTACTTTTTAAATAATTTATTTATTTAAGACATATTTCTGACATTATGTAACCATTTAAAATCATATAAAACACATGTACATTAAAATAATCAAGAACAAATAAATTACACATACACAATAGCAAGCAATACAATTAAATTCAATTCTAAATTCAACAAACAAATCCCTTCCCCAACTATGATAATATATTTGGTGATGAAAACGATGATGATGAAATAAAAAAGAAACTGGTGTCTGTTAGGTACCACTAAGCCACCACAGCTTGTGGCCCCAGGGTCCCGGGCCTGTGGAAGTACGAGAGGCTGTAGCCAACTCACAGAGGCCAATTAGGTAACATTAAATGAAATAAGATTATAACTAACGACTATCCATGTATGCGCTATGCAAGTCCACCCAAGGACAACCCCCCAGTTGGTGTAGCAGTATTACAACACAAATAAAAATACTGGACTATGGGTATGGGTTGCTAAAGCGAGTATTCAGGTAATCCTATGAAATGACTGCTCCTGCCTGACCAATTTTGTATACACGGATAAAATGGCAGGAGGTGACTCGCACACTCAAATATAAGGCCCGTTTTCTAAGAATTCATTTTTTATAAGTTTAGCGAGCGTTCGAGTGCAATGTTGCAGGGGACGCACCGTCAAAAATCCAGTACACGACAGTGAGCGTATCGGCGGCAGTGGAGCATTCGGGCGAGATGTAGGCGTGTTCCCGGATAGTACAGTCCGACTGGACTGCGTGTAGCGCCGCGCGCTCGACGACCCTGAGTGGAGCTGGACGCAGGCTGTGGGCCAGCACAGCTTTGGTTGGTAACATTTGATTCTATTCTATACACACATCTCACTATTTTCAAAAACCCAAATTACACCCAAATTTCACCAGATATGTTATAAAAGAATGTAAAAGGGGCGAACTTATTGTTATTATCAGGGTACAAAATATTAATACAGAATATAATGCTTCTGGATGATTACTAATAGAAACCCAAAAGAAATTTGCTTGACCTGGGAGCCCAAAGTGAGCGTGCTGGCTACCACTAAACCAAGATTTCAGTTCTAAATATACTCAATTATTTGGTAACATTTGGTAACACTGAAGAAAAAATCTTCAGAGTTATCCGTTCTTCAATGGTTTTGGCTATGCGTTAATAAACAGATATGCAAGTGACAGACAGACTGCCTTGTGCAAAATATGTCATGCATGGAATCTAAAGCAGGTGATCAAGCGAGCTAGGCGCTACTGGTAACTTACTTATCCTAACTTCCTAACTTCCTAACTAATATTATAAATGCGAAAGTAAGTTTGTTTGTTTGTTTGTTACCATTTTACGCCTAAGCCACTGAACTGATCATCCTGAAATTTTGCATATACGTTGCCAGGTGTACAGGGACAAACATAGGATACCTTTAATCCCGAAAGAAAGTACTGTTCCCGAGGGAAATCACAATAACGTCCTTATGACAGTAGATGGCGCCACGTGTCTATCGAATCATGATGAAATTTTAAGTTTAAGCATGTAATACATTCTGAGTCTAGACTGTCGATAGACCAGTTTCAAGTAAACAACCTAGGAGTACGAAAGTTGTTTGCTTAATAATTTTTTATGCCCAAAACCGCTGAAGAGTATCCTGACATTTTCCATAAAGTGGCTTCCAGACGGACGGACTTGCGGTTGCAGCAAACCGCAGGCCGCGGCTCCAACCGCTGCAAAAACACACCACCGCGGTCACAGTGGCGGCCTAAGGTGTCATTAGTGTGGTGTTTGTGCTACAATCGGACGTCAGTCAATATGGCTAACCGTAACGTTGTCTTATTACTCTCGTGACTCATTAGCCCTCTCTGAAGATGAGCAAAAAGGTAGGAAAAGAAACTGTTTAATAAAACATTTGAGGTGTGAGGTACCTATATTATCATTAGCATCGCATATTACTCTCAGGAATAGAGAAGTGTGGATTAAATTTAAATTATTATTTCAATTCAAGTATTTCTATTAAAATTTTCATATTTGGCGGCATTTTACAAAGCAGTGATCGCGGCCTGTTGTTAAAATTTTTAAAAAAACGCGGCCTCCACAACATTCCGCGTTTGTCTGGGACCCACTTTATATATGTTGTCAGGGATACAGAAAAACTGCGAAACTGACACTGTCATCACTGACACTGACAGGTGTAAACGCATTCATAGAGGATGCATGGAAGAATAAAGGTGAACTTATAACACACAATCGGACAAAATAAACAAAAAAAGAATCATCAAAATCAATTCACAATTAGCGGAGTAATCGCAGAATACTCTGCGATTACTCCGCTAATTGTGAATTGATTTTGATGATTCTTTTTTTGTTTATTTTTTCGAATTGGTCCCATATAAATACTGTCATGATCTGATGAATAACTTCGGAGATATGGAACGGAACTCCTCATAGGATCACAGCAGAACTGTCGTAACAGTAAAATTGCTTTGTTTGATGCGTGTAGTCGATGACTGACTGAAGGAAGAGGTTAGTTGTTAAACTAACCGTGACCTATGTCGATGTATGTAGACAACAGTTTTCCAACGGCAAAATTAAGTTTGTCCCTTAGTACTGTTTGTTTTTTCGTTAGAGGTATGTTCGGTGTGTTTTAATTAGGGTAGGTAGATTACTTTTTTATATTTTAAAATATCTCGCAGTTCCAACTCAAGCAAAAGCTCATTGCGAGCCCGAGCAAAAATTACTGCTCAATCTCAGGAATGTTCCGTTCATGCCGCATTAAAAAGGCAAGCACAACCGGAGTGACAAGCAGCTTTGAGAGCTGATGAGACATTTTCTTAAAGCCAGGAAAGACTGGAGACCCAAGTCCGCCAAGCTTCTCTGAGAGTGACTGAGACTTCCTTCCAAACGCAATTGCTTTTGGAGGAACAAGCCGAAAGCCAGAGAGCTGTAAGAGCAACAAAAACGCCTGTTCAAACATAACTTCGTCTCAGAGAACAAGCTCAGCCATTACAGCGACAGAAACTCCAGAACAGACGCAGGCGAGAAGGACCTCTCTTGCAGAAATACAAACTGAACGCCGACGGACTTTGATTAGTTACAGTTGGTCCGTATTTAATAATTCTGGATCTGGCTGAACAACAAGCCGAGTACAGCCCGAATTGATTGTCAAATTCTAAACAAACGCGGGCGAAGCCGCGGGTTAAAGCTAGTATACTATAAACGATTCTTTAACCTGATATGGGAAGCTTACCGATGCATTGTATGATGTATGTTGGGTATGGCAAACGAGGCGTGAGAGTAGGATTAATGCTGTGAAAATGCGTTCTTTGCGGAGTATGTGTGGTGTAACTTTGAACGATAGACTGAGGAATGAGGTTATACGGGACCGTTACGGATTAAAAGAGGATGTAGTTACAAAGACAGAAAAGGGTATGCTTAGATGGTTCGGTCATGTTGAGAGGATGAGTGAAAGACGATTAACAAAAGGTAGATGATATGGCAGAGGTGATTGGCAACGCAGGGAGAGGAGGACCTACACCGACCTTATTGATGAGGTTCTCCAGAAAGTTCAGGTGCGGAGTACTTGTCACCGACGTGCTTGTATGACGAGATGTATGGACGTAGATGAGGCGAAAGGAGTATGTAGGGATCGTAGCAGGTGGAGTTCTGTAGTTTCTGCCTACCCCCATGGGAAAATTGAATTCGATTTGGCAGGTAGTTAAACTTTTACTAAGTCGCTGAATGATTTCGACCGGTATGTATGTATGTTTGTTTGTTCCTCGTAACTTCTAAACTACTTATCATTACATAACAAATGAGGTTTCGTTATAAGCTCCTCAGTTGTCCGCTGGTTAAAGGGTAGGTGACGTGTCACCAAATCAAACATGGCGCCCTCTATGATGTGACGTAGATAACGAAAAAAAAAATTTTTCGCACATTACCGACATGGGTATCAAATTAAAGGGCTTGATGAGCACATTTGAAATATAGGTAGGATCAGGAGTGCCGAGAGGTATATCGTCAGGGTTTGGAGTTCCCATTTTTGTTGGGAAAAACAAGACGGTATTAACAATTACAGAGTTTTATTACTCGTTAAACACAATAACACAATACACAATCAAAATGGTACACAATACAAAAGGCAATTTAAAAAAGATATAGCAGGTAAAAGATATAATCGGTAACGACTGTCAAAGATCCACGAATGACCGCCGGGACTAACAGCTTAACGTGCCTTCCGAGGCACGGAATGTCATAGAAAGTACATATGAATTGAAAAAGTCACATTGGTACTTGCCTGGATTCGAGCCCACACCCTCATGCATGAGAGGCGGGGGCCTTAACCACAGGCCCTTATGTGTGGCTGGTATGTGTATTTGTGGGAGCGCCGGCGCCGGCGCGTTTTGCCTTATCGCACAACGCCGCCTGTTTCACGGCTCTCCGGCGGTCCGCCTCCGCCGGATGAGACCCCCAGTTACCTGGGGGAGGTCCAGCAGAAGGCGACCAGCGGCAGGAGAGTCGGCTTTAGTGGCGCGCCCACAGAGTGCATAGAGAGGTCCCCTGGTGGATGGAGTCTTTTGAAGAGGAGGGCCCGGCAGTGGGCGAGGGCGCGCCGCGGGCCGCCTCGGCAAAAGAAGGCGTGGCAGCAGCACCCCGGTCGTGGGATGCGCGCTCGCGCTGAGGCCGAGGCGGGTCCACGCAGTACCGCTTGGGCCCTTCCTCGGCGTCGTCCGGGCTGCGGGGTCTCTTCTGGGGTCTGGGCGGTTCGAAGTCGAACTCAAACCCCAGGGAAGTTGTGGGGGACGTGGGTGCCGTCCTGGACGCCCCCCGCAGTTCCGATCTGCGGGGGCCGGATCGTGCGGTCGTATCTGCTGACACGTCCGCCCGACCGTACCCGGTTGAACCCACCGACGCGAGCGACATGCTCGAGCTCGCGCGTCAGGCAGTCGGTGCGTGGGCGCGCGTCGTGTGCGGGGGGGCGCGGGCAGGTAGCGCGGGGAGGCGCGCAGTCGGCGCGGTGGACCGCATGGCGGGGGCGGGGGCGAGCGCCCGGACGGCGCGGGTACCCGCACCGAGGGCGCGGGGGCGCGGCCGATCGGGCGCACGGGGGATGTCAAAGTCAAATCATTTATTTCAATTAGGCCACTATAAAAAAGAAATAGAATTCTAGTTGCCCCTCCCAAAAGGTAGTTTTGTATGGAGAAGAATGGGGGTCCGGGGCACGCTTGGGGCCCCGAGGGCCTGGAGGGCCTTGTCGCCTTGTCGCGCGCTTCCGGCGCTTGCGCCGTCGGCCGGGGGGCGGCGGCCGCGGTTCCGGTCCCCCCTCCTCTCACTTCATGTTCCTCTTCTCCGGCCGGGGGCGCAC
The DNA here is from genome assembly GCA_949774945.1 of Hoplodrina ambigua. Lineage (NCBI taxonomy): Eukaryota > Metazoa > Arthropoda > Insecta > Lepidoptera > Noctuidae > Hoplodrina > Hoplodrina ambigua. Next base: position 8,557,699 of record OX458963.1, read on the forward strand.
CGGTCGTCGCGGTGCGGATGTTTGGCATCGACGTGGCCCGGTCCAACCCCGTCCGTAGGTTGCCTGGAGAGCCGGCGTCTCCGCGGCGCAGGGAGCCGCGGGCGCCTGGCTTAGGCATGGTGTAAAAACTTGGGTGGTTCACACCTGGGTGTGAACCCCCGTTGCCGCAAGGACGGTTAAAAAACAACAAACACCCGGAGGCACTATTGGCGGCACGAACGGGAAAATTCCGCCACCGAACGGCGTAAACAAGTGACGTATCGAGTGACGCTGCACTGCACTCACACTGACAATCGCGACGACAGCTGCTCGCTCGACGACGGCTGGTTCACAGGCACTCCACTGACTAGCTGGTCGGTGGACTTCTCATCGCCCCCAGAGTGGGGCGCGAGGAATCGGTATCGGGGCTGTATGCCCCTTGCCCGAGGCATCAGGTTCGCGGTCCCCAGAAATAGGGACCGGGCGTTGGGTTTGCCTCCCCTCTCCCGGTGAGGAGGGGGGGGGCATGTTTGCACCTAGGCGCTTTCGGGGGGCTCCTGCCCCCGGCGCCCGTCAGTGTCTGTGGTGTGTGATCGTGGGAGCGCCCTAAGTTCTTCACGGCGCCCGTGCGACCAGACCCCTGCCGGGTGAGATCCCTGGTGACCCAGGGAAGGCCCAGCAGAGGTCGATCTAGCAACAAGGGCGCCGGTTTTGGTTGGCGCTCACCCACGATGGAAGCTGACCGCGCCCCGCTACTACGTAATCAGGTCTAGCCGATAGCGCAGCAGGGGGCGGGACGTCGTAGTGTGTGGCGAGCGATTTGATGGTGTGTGTACGTCGCTCGATGGGTTGGCATATGTGTGTTTGTATGCGTGTGGAGTTCTCGAGTGTGTGCGCTGCGGTCGAGCGACGCCCGTGTTAACTCGGCGCGCCGCTTACGCAGTGTGGCGTGTTGTTGTGAATGTGGAGTTCAGATGTTTGAGTGAGCGGCGTGTAGGGTGGTTGCGGCTCACTCAGGCGTCAAGTCCGGTAGGGGCACGTCAGCGATCAGGTCGCGCGGGAACCGCCTGTAGTCCGGCGGTCGCGCGTGCCAGGGCGCTATGTCCGCGATGTGCGGCAGCGTGGAGGCGTCGGCACGCGCGAACATTCTTCGCGCCATGTCGGCCGCGAACTCTTCGATGCTCTCGACGCGCAGGTCCCGGTGGAGGACGTCGTTCCTCACGTACCGAGGGGCATTTGTGACGCGGCGCAACACGAGATTCTGTTGCGTCCGCAGCTTCTTCCTGTGCACCTCGGCCGCGAGGGCGAGCCAGGCAGGGGCGGCGTAGGTGAGCTGGGGGCGGATGTACGTCTTGTACACCCCAAACTTCACCCGGGTCGGTAGACGCGACGAGAGCACCGGGCGCAGTAGGTGGCGGGTGTGCTTGACCCGCGCGACTGTTGCGCTGACGTGCGGGCCCATGGTGAGGCGATGGTCGAGCGTGACCCCCAAGTACTTCGCGGTACTTGTCCACTCGATGTCGCCCCCCATGAGCTTAAGGTTCGGTGGGTGAGTGCGGCTCCGTGCCGTCACTATCATCGCCTGTGTCTTGCCCACGTTCACCGACATTCTCCACTTGCTGAGCCAGTCCGGGAGATCGTCGAGCACGCGCTGCATCTTGACGGCCGCGTGTTTGGCCGAGAGCGACGTGGTGATGTACGCGGCGTCGTCCGCGTACAGCGCGAGCGTAGAGGTGTGCGTGGCGGGAATGTCGTCGGTGTACGCTGAGTATAACACAGGCGAGAGGCAACTCCCCTGCGGCACGCCTGCCGCGATGGGGCGCGCGGCGGAGAGTTCGTTCTCCACCGAAACCTTAAATGTCCTGTCTCGCAGGAAGGAGGAGACCACCTGTATCAGGCGACGGGGCGCTGTGGTGTGGGCGAGTTTGTACACCAGCCCGGCGTGCCACACTCTGTCGAAGGCCTTTTCCATATCCAGGAATACCACGGCGGCGTATTCCCGCTTGTTCACGGCCGCCGTGAGTATGTGCAGGACCCTCGACAGCTGGAGCGCTGACTAGCTAACCGAGAGCACGCTCTTTTATAGGACGACTAGCTTTAACCCGCGGCTTCGCCCGCGTTTGTTTAGAATTTGACAATCAATTCGGGCTGTACTCGGCTTGTTGTTCAGCCAGATCCAGAATTATTAAATACGGACCAACTGTAACTAATCAAAGTCCGTCGGCGTTCAGTTTGTATTTCTGCAAGAGAGGTCCTTCTCGCCTGCGTCTGTTCTGGAGTTTGTTCTCTGAGACGAAGTTATGTTTGAACAGGCGTTTTTGTTGCTCTTACAGCTCTCTGGCTTTCGGCTTGTTCCTCCAAAAGCAATTGCGTTTGGAAGGAAGTCTCAGTCACTCTCAGAGAAGCTTGGCGGACTTGGGTCTCCAGTCTTTCCTGGCTTTAAGAAAATGTCTCATCAGCTCTCAAAGCTGCTTGTCACTCCGGTTGTGCTTGCCTTTTTAATGCGGCATGAACGGAACATTCCTGAGATTGAGCAGTAATTTTTGCTCGGGCTCGCAATGAGCTTTTGCTTGAGTTGGAACTGCGAGATATTTTAAAATATAAAAAAGTAATCTACCTACCCTAATTAAAACACACCGAACATACCTCTAACGAAAAAACAAACAGTACTAAGGGACAAACTTAATTTTGCCGTTGGAAAACTGTTGTCTACATACATCGACATAGGTCACGGTTAGTTTAACAACTAACCTCTTCCTTCAGTCAGTCATCGACTACACGCATCAAACAAAGCAATTTTACTGTTACGACAGTTCTGCTGTGATCCTATGAGGAGTTCCGTTCCATATCTCCGAAGTTATTCATCAGATCATGACAGTATTTATATGGGACCAATTCGAAAAAATAAACAAAAAAAGAATCATCAAAATCAATTCACAATTAGCGGAGTAATCGCAGAGTATTCTGCGATTACTCCGCTAATTGTGAATTGATTTTGATGATTCTTTTTTTGTTTATTTTGTCCGATTGTGTGTTATAAGTTCACCTTTATTCTTCCATGCATCCTCTATGAATGCGTTTACACCTGTCAGTGTCAGTGATGACAGTGTCAGTTTCGCAGTTTTTCTGTATCCCTGACAACATATATAAAGTGGGTCCCAGACAAACGCGGAATGTTGTGGAGGCCGCGTTTTTTTAAAAATTTTAACAACAGGCCGCGATCACTGCTTTGTAAAATGCCGCCAAATATGAAAATTTTAATAGAAATACTTGAATTGAAATAATAATTTAAATTTAATCCACACTTCTCTATTCCTGAGAGTAATATGCGATGCTAATGATAATATAGGTACCTCACACCTCAAATGTTTTATTAAACAGTTTCTTTTCCTACCTTTTTGCTCATCTTCAGAGAGGGCTAATGAGTCACGAGAGTAATAAGACAACGTTACGGTTAGCCATATTGACTGACGTCCGATTGTAGCACAAACACCACACTAATGACACTTTAGGCCGCCACTGTGACCGCGGTGGTGTGTTTTTGCAGCGGTTGGAGCCGCGGCCTGCGGTTTGCTGCAACCGCAAGTCCGTCCGTCTGGAAGCCACTTTATGGAAAATGTCAGGATACTCTTCAGCGGTTTTGGGCATAAAAAATTATTAAGCAAACAACTTTCGTACTCCTAGGTTGTTTACTTGAAACTGGTCTATCGACAGTCTAGACTCAGAATGTATTACATGCTTAAACTTAAAATTTCATCATGATTCGATAGACACGTGGCGCTATCTACTGTCATAAGGACGTTATTGTGATTTCCCTCGGGAACAGTACTTTCTTTCGGGATTAAAGGTATCCTATGTTTGTCCCTGTACACCTGGCAACGTATATGCAAAATTTCAGGATGATCAGTTCAGTGGCTTAGGCGTAAAATGGTAACAAACAAACAAACAAACTTACTTTCGCATTTATAATATTAGTTAGGATGCCCCACTTTGCAATCCCTCCACGACAACTCTGTCCGTTGGCGCGCGGAAGTACGTCACGCGTTTACTTGATACAAAATGTGCTAAATCTAATAAGATTTACAGAAAGTAATCGAATAATTGACAAGAATAATTGTCGTTAATAAACAATAACGAATTCTCAAAGTAAATCATTTTAAAATTAAAGTAACATGTCATCAATTGTTATGAACAAAACTAACGGTCACACATAATATCGAAATTAGTTGCCAAAAATCAACAAGTAGTACTTAATAAATTAAGTTTCGATTTATTAGACAATAATAATAGTAAACATCACTAAAATTAATTAAAAGAAAATCATCTTACAGCAAAATCTGTTGATTACCCACTATTTGTGATTGACAACCAACTCCGACATATAAGTAATATCGGGTTTCCGGTAAAGAATGGATTATCTTGAAATGGGTGATAGTACTTAGAAGTAATGGCGATTCAGAAAAAAAAATACATTAAAAAATAAAAACAAGTAGTACCAAAGATATGATTAATTTAATAATATTCATTGTTTTTTGTTACCTTATTTTACATTCACCACGACCACGAACTAATGAATTTCGTCGGTTTTTTATTGTTAACGTAATATACGTTAACTAAGCTAATAGATTAGTAATCAAAAGTAGGACTGCTATTACACGGTTTTGAAAAAAAAAACAACTTAAACTATGTTCTTTTGGAAAAAAATTGAGAAAAAAAATCTTTTTGATAAAGTTTAAGCGTCGGTAGTTTAAAAAAAAATGTATCGAAACACAAGTGGCCAATAATTTTAAAAAATTATGTGTTTATAGCCGATTTCAAAATGGTATGATTCAGTTTTGTACCTAATGTAAATAGTGAATTATTGCTTTTCGTTTTCAAAAGGAGCGGAATTTGGTTAAACAACAAAGTTTGCAATATTGTAACAAATTTGAACATTAAATGAACCTGACCATCTGGGTTTAAATAAAAAGATTTGTAGACGTTAGTAATTAATAGGAAAGCTTGGTTAACCTGTAATGCGACTTGTGGGATGTGATATGATGAAAATGTGGTGTGACCTGCCTCGTTGGTCTAGTGGTCGCAAGCGCGACTGCTGTGCATGAGGTCTTGGGTTCGATTCCCAGGTCGGGCAAAGTGCTATTGGAGTTTTCCATCAGGAATTTCTCATTAGCAGCCTCGGAGTCTGGATTTGTGCCCGGTTGATGGCAATAGGCTCGCCCCCTATTACATGGGACCTAAAAAACATAACTGGCGAAATGTGGGTGTACTAATGGGTACACCTCTGCCTAACCCTTCGGGGATTACAGGCGTGATGTTATGTTTATGTTATGTTATGTTATGTGGTGTGACCGTGTTTTTTTTTATTTGGGCTGTCTTAATTAAAATTATTACGCGAAGTCGATCCTTGAAAGACTTAGGTAGCCGTGTCCGGTCAACCACATCAAAAATAAGCGATCGACGTGATATACGATTACTTAGGAGAGCATTTATTCTAAAATGTAGGGTCTGAATCAGAGTGGGTGGCAGACAATTTACAACGAATACAGTCTTAACATCACGCCTGTAATCCCCGAAGGGCAGAGGTGTAGCCACATTTCACCAGTTATAACACTTTACCCAATAACACTGCTTGACCTGGCAATCGAACCCAAAACCTCATGCTTAGCAGTCAAAAACAGTGTCATTAATATCAAATGCTTTTTTATTTAACCCCAATGACCAGATACATTTATTAATGTAAATAAATATTCTAATATCTCAAACTTTGTTGTTTACCCAAATTTCGCCCTTTTTGAAAACGAATAGCAATAATTCACTATTTATATTAGGTAGAAAACTGAATCATACCATTTTGAAATCGGCTATAAACACATAATCTTATAAAATTATTGGCCACTTGTGTTTTGATACATCTTTTTTAAGCTACGGACGTTTAAACTTGCTCAAAAAGAAAATTGTTCACGACTTTTTTCAAAAGCTCATAGTTGTTTTTTTTTCAAAACCGTTCAATAGCAGTCCTATTTTTGATTACTTATCTATCAGCTTAGTTAACGTAAATTACGTTAACAATAAAAAACCGACACAATTCATTAATTCGTGGTCGTGGTGTACAAGAATGTAAAAAAAGGTCACAAAAAACAACGAATCTTATGAAATGAATCATATCTTTGGTACTACTTGGTTTTTTTTTATTTGTATTTTTTTCCAGATTAGTCATTAGTTTTACCATGACCCATTTCAAGATAATCCATTGAAAACCGGACACCCTGTATATACATTATATAGCTTTTACTAGCTACTTTGCCTGTTTTAACAGTGTCTAAATAGGTATCAAATGAAAAATGAAAAGGCTTAATGAGTACATTTGAAATTCACTCGCTACTTTGTTTTTATTATTATATCAAATAATTAAATAGAGTAGTACTTAGTAGTATTTCTGTCAAATGAATATTGTTCTTGTTTTATGCTTTTCATTGCGCGATTTTTACGTAGTCGGGTTTGAGTTATTATTAACTTATTTTTTTACTGACTAACTAAAACCCATCCGTATTCCTTCTAGTGCTCTTTGCGTTCCAGGGCTGACGACTATCGACGATGATCTATATCTTTTGTTGACTGAACATTAGCTGGAGCGAGGATAATATTTTTTAAATATCAGTTAAAATTTGATACAGGTGTGTTAATGTTGTGGCTGGCTTGCTTATCATAAACACAAGTTATAAATCAAACAGAATCATTGATATCTTCATCTACTTCCTGAGTTTCTCTGGTTGTGGCTAAATTGAAAACTATGTGGGCTTGCAACCTGCAGCTGTGTAACGCGATATTTTTACATTCAAAATAATTGCAATTTTATTTCAATGCTCTGTATTATACATACATTTACCTTTTTCCCTTGGGGGTAGGCAGAAACTACAGAACGCCACCTGTTACGATCCTTACATACTCCTTTCGCCTCATCTACATTCATACATCTCGTCATAAAAGCACGCCGGTTACGAGTACTTCGCACCTAACCTTTCTGAAGGACCTCACCAATAAGGTCAGTGTAGGTCTTCCTAGGGCGACCCTTCCCGGCGTTGCCACTCACCTCTGCCATATAAATACCTTTTGTCAATCGTCTTTCACTCATCCTCTCAACATGACCGAACCATCTAAGCATACACTTTTCTATCTTTGTCACTACATTTTTATTCCTCACTCTATCGTTCAAAGTTACAATACACATACTCCGCAAGGAACGCATTTCCACAGCATTAATCCTACTCTCATGCCTCGTTTGCCATACCCAACATTCACTTCCATACATAAGCGTAGGCACCAGCACGCCATTGTGAACAGCCAGTCGAGCCTTTTTTGACATGGACATCTCTAGTAAACATACTGCCCAAGAAGTATACAAACTCATTCATTTGCTCCACACTCTATCATTTATTTTTTCACATCACACGCCGAGACATCCTCTTCTCTTTCAAAAACCATCACTTTCGTCTTGTTCACATCTATATTCATTCCTTTCCTCTTAAACGCGTCATTCATTACCGTTACCATGTCTTGCAACTGATCTGCCGACGATGCAAGAAGAACTTGATCATCTGCGTATAACAGGCATTTTACAGGTAACTCATCCATCCTTAATGCACACTCACTCTCTCTCAAATCCGCCAAACAACTATCCATGTATAGGTTGAACAGCCAAGGAGACGCTTCACAGCACTGTCTTACACCTCTTGAGATGCAAAACCTGTCAGTGTATGCCCCATTTATCCTAAGACAAGCACTGGAATCCTTATATAAAGATTTCAGTGCTCGTATCAAGCGTCCGTCCACACCATACATGGATAGAGTCGACAATAATTCCTCCCTCCACACACTGTCATAGGCCTTCTTGGGCTCTGTATTATAATTGACCTTATTATGTAGTAAATGAGTTGCCTTATTCCTTGAGATGTTTAATAAAGGATATTTGTTCTGCCCAAGGAAATCTATCTTGTATTGAATACCTTTGAAAGCAATTAAACATAACATCACGCCTGTAATCCCCGAAGGGTTAGGCAGAGGTGTACCCATTAGTACACCCATATTTCGCCAGTTTTGTTTAAGTCCCATGTAATAGGGGGCGAGCCTATTGCCATCAACCGGGCACAAATCCTGACTCCGAGACTACTACTGAGAAATTCCTGATGGAAAAACCCAATAACACTACCCGACCTGGGAATCGAACCCAAGACCTCATGCTCAGTAGTCCCGCTTTGCGCCACTAGACCAACGAGACAGTCAAATTAATTGACCCCAGCGAAGCGCTGCATTGCTCGCATTGTGTCTCCTGACTCCGTACAGCTTGCGTATCTCACGGCTCAGTTTGTCTTATTGTTATTTATCTATAGATAAAGGTTCTCAGCGTTTAAATAAAACTCCTTTGTATTATCACCCTTTTGAGGCATGGAACCTCTTGCAGCCAACCCGTTATTCAACTTCTTAAGTGGGCCAATCTCACCACAAGAGATGCGTGTAGTAATACATTGAGAGCTTTGTGCAAAACATCAAAGTAGATTCTCATCTACCTATGTCCCTTTATAAAAAAAAATGCTCATAGCCAAATGTTTTTGTACCATATCAGATTTTTTTCTAGATTTTCACAATTTAACCCTTTAATCGGTAAAAACAATACTTTTTTGCGCTTTTTAATTATAACATACTAGGATTAAGTTTTTAATTTCCTAGTTTGTTGTGTGACTCATTTTATTCACATCTATGCTTCTATGCTGTGCTATGCTAAAGCTGAAGAGTCTGTTTGTCTTTTATTGTTTGAACGCGTAAATCTTTGCAACTCTTAGTCCGATTCTAAAAATTGTTAATAAAATAAATAAATTGTTTGTAATTGAAAGCTACGTTATACCTGAGGCTATATTTTATCTTTGTATATAAAATGAATGGCTATATGTGTTGCTAAGCGCTAAACTCGAAAACGGCTGGACCGATTTGGTTAATTTTCATTTGAAATTTTCCAAACTAGACTTTTTTGTAATTTTCAAAGTCCACCAGAAAAGTCGGAAATTTGCAACCGCGCGAAGCCGGAGTGTTTCGCTAGCACTTAAATAAAATAGAGGTCACGCGGGCTTCAGCTAGTTTATAATATATTAGTAAGATTACATAGCAGGCCTTTTCCCTGTAGTGGGACAATAGTAGGCTGGTGTATAACTATTTTTAAAATATATTCTTATGACAATGAAATGACGTTGTTTTTTCCAGCGTGGTCGAGTGAAGAGGGCGAGAAGGAGTCTCACTACCGCCTGACGCTGAGCAAGATGTCTGTCCGTCACAGCGACCAGTACACTTGTACCTCGCCCGGTGGACACACCAACACAGTCCTCATTAAAGTTGTTAGTAAGTAATTTTCTTGACGCTTAAACAACTGAAGAAGACCGATAAAGGAAAAGAGAGGAGAGATCACCTGATTGGTAGGCAGTCTCAATCTCAGTAATTTTTAGACTAGAAATAAAAGTTGTTTATAAAATAATCCACGTTTGAAACAATTGTTTGCACGTTTTACAACATTAGTGAATTAAAACAAACATTTATAAATTATATATACCGTTTAGTTCTACTTTTAATAAGAGAATAGGAACTGATTGCCATTACCGGAAAAAGATATTCCTCTCAAAATCTTGGTATTGCAGTGGTTAGTTTCGCTTTGATTTAAGGAGCACGGCAGCATTTTGACATGTTCATGTTCCTACAAATATTTGTACTCTTACGGGCCGTTTTTGTAGCGCGTATTAGGAATTACAATGCTGATTCAAGAACGTTTATGTCCAGTGGGCTGCAACGGTCAGAGTTGATTGAAACTGGCATACCCTCTTACCTAGCCCTCCATTAGTTTCATTGAACAAGTGGGAAGCCTCGTATTAAATGCAATTGATATCATTCAGCGCCAGCGTAAACTTGACGGAGTATCCTGCTGCCGCGTCCGTTTAAAAAATACCTACTTATAAATAACTACAATAGCAATCATCTTGACGCGGCGTACAGATGTGGCTTTAACGTTTATATAAGACTGATAACATAACATCGCGCCTGTAATCCCCGTAGGGTTAGGCAGACGTGTGTGTTGATGGCAATTGGCTCGCTCCCTATTACATGGGACTTTAACATAATCGGCGAAATGTGGGTGTACCTTAATGATCTAATATTAATATAATATTTGCCTTGGCAATCCACAGACATAATGTACCCGCCGGTGGAGGTTCCACAAAGTTGGGTAACTCTGCACACTTCAGCTGCCAGCCTGGGTTTCATCTCAACGGGTCGGCTATACTCACCTGCAGGGGCAATGGTAAGCATCAAAACGTCTCATCGTCATCAAAACCTTTTTGTTTTTTACACTAGGAAATTTCTAGAGGACTTAAGTAAAGCAAATCGATTCTTTTTACCAAATATAGCATAGTAGTACATTCGGACAATAGAAATTAGGTAAAATATCACTGCATGCACTCGGAAGTTTTCAACATGTGTTCACATTTAGCATGGCGATGGGACACACTTGTGTTCTCGAGGACTATAGGCCTTTAGCCCTAAGTTTAAGCCAATCGGTCCTTTTCTAGAGCTATGCTATTAAAGAGGGCTTTAAAAGACTCGTTATTTCAAAAAGCCCGTGGGCCTATAAAAAGCCTTGAGGCTTTTTTTGCAACTTGAGTCTTTTTCAAGTAACAGGCTTATGTTAAGGCTGTTATCAAAAATTGCTAGTTACTAAAAATAAAAAAAAAACCTGTCCGATCTTTTTTTTAAAAGAAAACCTAAAGTTGGCACATTTCTGAATTACATGGGATAGGTTGGTGGCACAATTCGTTTTAACTTTTTAACAGTTTAGAGATTTTGGTCTGTGATTTTTCTTTACCTCGTTTGCCGTACCCAACATTCACTTCCATACATAAGTGCACGCACCAGCACTCCATTATGAACAGCCAGTCGAGCCTTTTTGGACATCAACTGGTTGGTCACATAACCGTATGTTCAGCATGATTCACTTTATTTTCCTCATTTACTGTCCAGTTATTAATATTCCTTTCATACCTAGCTAATAACTATAGAAACAAGAACGTCTATTCGTAAAAATAATCTTTATAAGATATTTTCATTTAATAAAAATATTAGGTAATTACAGCATGTCTTTCAGGATATTCAGTTCATTCTTTTTTCATCGTATTAGGTCCGTAGTCTTGCCATAAAAACGTAAGTGACAGACATCGTGATCTCTCATGAGTTTATGTTATGCATACTGTGAACAGGTGGCTGATTGTCCAAGGGAATTAGTTTTGATACCTACTAAGAAACATACAAGCTGGCTATGTGTTTTTTACTATATGAGTTCAGTAAAAGGTAGAATGTCCAATGACTGTAGAAAGGGTATTATAATGTGTATGTTAAAATAAAGTAAGTCATGATAAGTAATAAATTCAGGGGTAAAGTAATTTATAGTATCTACTTTTTAAATAATTTATTTATTTGAGACATATTTCTTACATTATGTAACAAATTAAAATCATATAAAACACATGTATATTAAAATAATCAAGAAAAAAATAAATTACACATACACAATAATAAGCAATACAGTCAAATTCAATCCTATATAAATGGTTAGAATGATTAGTTTTGGTGGTTCAATATTAAGATTTAAGAACTCTGTTGAGGTTGAAACGTCGTTGTTATCAAATATTCATGTGATTCTAAACATCTCAACGACTAGTTACAACAAATGTGTCTCACAATAATTATTATACTAAAGGAGATCGACAAAACATGCCCCAGTTTTGTACGGGGATTACAATAAAAAATATCAAAAAGAATAAATCAAGAGAAACTATTTATACCTCAAAGCGGAAATAAAATAAATACCTACATAATTGAGGAGGAGGAGGTTTTGTAGGAGTTTGCGAGCGTGAATACTCTTTTCTCCCTTCTCAACTCTCCCTCTTCTCCTTCTTATCTTAATTCTCATTTTCAATATCTTTGTTCTACTCACGCTAGGCGTCTACGTTCTTCCAATAATCTTCTACTCAACTGTCCTTCTCATACTTCTGATTTCATTCATTCCTCTTTTCATATTCAGGCCATACTTCTTTGGAATGCCCTTCCTCTGGATATCAGGACAGCCACCAGTCGATACGTTTTCAAGCGGAAGTTGCAGATTTATTTTCAGAATAATTAGCAAGAGTTTTATCTTAAACATCCTATGTATGTATTTATGCGTATGTATGTATGTATGTATATTATCTATGGTATACATATATGAGTTTATGTACTTGTGTACGCTTAAACTTGATTAGATATTTGTTTATGATGATTTTAAAATTTCTTATTTGATTATTTCCTTATGTACAATTTTTTGCACCTGCTTTGTTATCTCTTCACCACCTTTGGTTGACTGGTAGAGAATGCCTAAGGCATTAAGTCCGCCTTTGTGCTTTTTTGTTGCATAAAGTTTAAATAAATAAATAAATAATTGAAAAGTATTTTTCTCTTTAAACATCAAAACCCATATAATTCATGGCCATCTCTTTTCTTTCAGACTCTCGGACGCAGCTGCCAGAGGCGTGCAACCAGACCGTACAGTTCTCTGTTTTGCCTGCCAGCTGAATCAACATGCGAATTAACAAGCATGTAAGTTTCTTGCTGTACCTCCTCATCAATGAGTGCTGTACTGGGGTATTTGCCGCGTTACAAATGTTGTGAAGAGTCACACATGCATTTGCCATCAATCCTGCTACTTGTGGTTGATAGTGTAGTACTCGATGAACCAGCAAACATTTAAATCGTGCTTTAAGTACACCTATAATAGTTCTCTCGATAATGTTTCGGGTCCTGGCCGGTCCTGGTCCAGTGTTTCTCAGTATAGTTTGCTCCTGGAGAATCTAGTTCTGCATTCAAAATTGGTGTCATCAGTGTATTTCTGAGTGGATACCCAGCATATCCTGAAATGAACAGATTATTTGTTATTGTTATACATGTCACTAATTTTAATAAACAGAAAAATGTTTATATGTTCATTGATGATATTTTACTTTCATATTATGATTTGTAGTTTAATAAATTCAATTGTACAACACAAAGCTTTATTGTTAACTAACCATAATTGTGTATTATAAAAAGTATTATTTGTTATAATGTGAAATAGGTTTTACTTATAGTTATTTCATAATATAACCGTGATATTTTGGCTCTATTAATAATTCAATAATAAACATCGTGCAATATAATAATTTCTTAGATAAGATAAGATTTTAATGTATAAGTGATCAATAGTGTAGTAATAATTAAGTGAAACAAAATAACAAAATGCATTACAAAAAAATTTTTTGTTTCAACATAATTGTATTGTATTTAGTTGTATATTTTCAGTATTTCTTTTTATTCATTAATTAAAGTATACAAATTCTACCTAAAAGCCATAAAGCCTCTGTGGTGCTTACGTTTTCCATGTAAGATCTTAAAGAATGATTGGACCAAATGAAAGAATCATGATTGACTCCTGGAAGACTAGCATCTAGGTACACTAATGATATCCATGGCGGCATCACAAATCTGAAAATAAGTAGATTTATAATTTGATATATTATGTCAACAACAACAATTATAACGTAAAGATAAACTACAGTAACATGACGCACCCTTCCACAATTATTCAAAACGTTTGAAAGTGTTTGCAATAGTATTAAAGACTCACGACACATGTGTGCGTATTGAGACGGCTCTCGAAACAAAACCAAATCAGCGATTTGTTGCTCGACTAGCGGGGCGTCAAAAATTATTCATTATTATTAGTATGGCGCCGCACTGACATTCTCTATGAAAATGACAGGTGCGTCGTCTTGCGCGGTCGGCTTAAATGATTAGTTGACAAACAAATATCTTAACCTGCTATTAAGCGCTTTGCACACAGAGCAACTATTGCAGCAACTGGCAACTGGCAACTTACTGGCAACTCGCTGTTTACATATAATTCAATTGGACTGCGCACACATAGCAACTCAAGTTTCGAGTCAACGTCAGTCAACTGTCCAATATTATACCAATTCTGAAAGTTGCCGGTTTCCTCAACCGTCAATCGCAACGCGTCGGGTGATTTCACACCCTCCCTCCCTCGCCCTGTGCCCGGCATAGTGTTGCCATTAACTTAGTGGTTTTTCCCACTAATTAAACACTTTTTTTTGGGATACTGTGTAAAATGCTATAATAAAATACCTCTTCATATTCTCCAACTAAATGAGAGAAAATTTAAACCATGTATAAAACGCACACTATGTAGTTAAGCATTATTATAAGTTAGATGATTATATCACGGACATAAATGCTTGGCTAAATGCTAGTCCTGCTCCACAGCCAGTCGCGCTCACTAAACAGGATTGTTTTTTAAGAGAATGATGTTTCTTACCCTCTTTTTTGTCGACCTGAATAACTTGTACCGTTAACAGTACGATTACTTTTTCTTTTGTTACATAATACAGTCATCTAACGTAATAAGTACACTGAAAGTGTTAGTATTGTAAATTTATTTCATTTTTGTTTTTGAAAACCATCAACCTAAAACTTGCCCACCAAAAAATCCACAAGCCACCAGATACAAATTCTGGCCACCAGATGGGGGTCCCAATCCACCAGATCTAATGGTAATACCGCTAAGTTTGCAACACTGCAACTCGGCTAAATAAGTTGCTTACAAATTGCCAAAAAGTTGCGGCAACCGGCAACTTTATGGCAACTAGCAACTTTATGGCAACTAGCAACTTTTACAGGAAACTTTTTTAAAAATGCCAGTTGCCTCAACTTAAGTTGCTCCGTGTGCAAAGCGCCTTAAAGACGATTACTCACAACTACATACAAACTCTCTCATACGAATGTACACACATTGAAATGGTAATATGGAGGTGAGCGTCAAGTTATAGTAGTTTATCTTAAGTTTATTCTTGAATAAAAATATTTGATCATTACTAAAATAACTAATTCTGTAAAACATTTTTTTGTCATGAATTTAAAACATGGCGAAAGTAACTCTGGCTGTCTTTTACACTTTCACGACAAACCATTAAACCAATATTTCTGGTACAAAGTAAGTCTGAACCCAATAGGCAATTTTGCATCCGCTATATCAAACATGTACGCGGACGAAGTCGCGTGCAATTGCTAGTGTTACATATTATTAAAGTAATATTGGATATAAAAGAGAAATTAAAATTTACTTATTAACTGGACATTCAAAGAGTGATAATTTTTTCTACAAAAGTATTTTTCTTCGGGTTCATTAGGTCTTACTATAGCTAGCTAGCTATATGAGTCCCATCTATGCAACCTAATAAGTACACCTGGGATACCAAACTTTTCATAAAATCTGCAAACAAAGCATTGGTAATATTAATGAGTATTTTCATTGTATTGTTATAATTATTAAATTATATTTGATGTATTGTATACAACCTGTAACGGAAACGGTATATACATACAAAAAGTAAGGTTTCTTTGGATGATAACTAACGATATGGCAAGGGTTTCAGCTCAATATAATTGAAACCAAATTTTCGGTTTTATAGTATATTTTTCTTAAATTCAAATCCCAACAAACGTGTCACCGCACTACGTGGGTCAAAAACTTTTCACGTTATTTGCCTAATATCACGATAAATCTCTTCCGTAATTCTGCGCGCCTAGTAGAGTACGGCCGCCGTATCTTGGCGGTCTGAAGATAGCTGTTTGGCTGCGCAATGGATCTTATAGAAACGAAATTGTTTACTGCGCAGCAATCGGCTAACTTCAGGGCTGCCAAGATACGACGGCCGTATTGTACCGCATATTATTATAGCCTACTGCAAGGCGGTGTTTTTTGTCGGCGCGAACTAAGCCGATAAAACATGCCGCCGCGCGCCGCTAGAGCGAGTGTGCGGGCGCGCTTTAGATATACTTACATACTTTTCCGTGATGTAAAAAATAATATTGCGTAGGTAATTACTGATTTACATATTTAAAGTTTACTCGTTAAAATTTTAAGACAAGAAATTTCACGTAAAAACTGATATAACAAAACTCACGTAAAAAATTGAAACAAAATTTAGGTAGGATAACTACACTCGTGAGCAAAAGTATGGAATCACTTACTTGGAATTGATTCCTCGCGATCTTAAGTATTTTATAACTAGTTAACAGTTTAAAATGGTACTTAATACCAATTTCATTTAAATCACACCAGTATTTAAGGAGCTATCCCGGATTGAGTGAAGGAGTTGGGAAAACATAGGGATAATGAAAAAATAATGAATGACAAAAACAACAAAAATCAATTAATAAAAAACTTATTTCGCCTTAAAATTAAGATTCAAAATGTTGTGTTCCTTCCTCTCGCCATAATAACTGCTCGAAGACTGTTCTTTATTGACCTAATCAGCTTCAGAATCGACTCTTTCCACTCCTCTATCAAAGCCGATTTCAGCTCATTCACACTTGAAGGAGCAGGATTTCTGGAACGAACCCTCCTCTTCTGTGCATCCCACACATGCTCAATGGGTTTTAAGTACGGGCTGAGCGCTGGCCAGTTCAATGTGGCGATATACCGACTTCTTCGAGGTATTCAGTTGTGACACAGCGAACAACACAACGAGCGTTATCGTACATAAGGAGGAAGTCATCACCGATATATCCCGCATAAAGAACGACATGTTCTAGCAGAATATCGGAAATGTAGCGGTCTGAAGTTAGACCGCCTCCTCGTCCCCCGGCAGGCACGAAAACAAGCTCCGTTTTATCGTCGTACAAAATGCCGGCCCACATCATACATAAGCCACTGTTTTAGCGAAACAGCACTGCGCAAATCGCTTCCCAGGCCGCCTGTACACCCATCCTCTTCAGTCGCTGCCGTGCAAACACATTCTGCACTCGTCGGAGAATAGGACTCCTTTCTATTGCTCAACGTCCCAATCAAGATGGGAGCGAGCAAATTGACGGCGTGCTTGTTGATGACCTGCCGTCAATTTTGGGCCTGTGGCTGGCTTTTTTGGAGTAAAATAAGCTTGCTTAAGTTTAAGACGAACTGTCCACTCACTGGCAGCTACCCTACGACCATGTCGGAGCTCCTGTTGAACGTCGACACCAGTCAAATGTCGGTTTCGGAGAGAGGTTGACACGATGAAACGGTCATCCCTCTCCGATGTGCACCGGCGCCGTCCAGATCTTGGTCTCGGGATAAAGCCACTAGTCTCCCGAAAGCGTTTATAAACTTTCGAAACACAGGACTGGCTTATGTGGAGCCAGCGTCAGCCCTCTGGCTGAGCCCTTCTTGCATTTAGGCGACGATTTGTGCTGCTTCTGTAGGTGTAGTATCCATTGTCGTCCAAGATCAAGGGTCAAAAGCGGCGGAGATGTGTACAAATCGGAGAAGTCAACGTGTACAAGCAGACTGATAAAGAAAGTTTTTTTTTTCGCAATGGCATCTCTTACGTCAACCTATGAGGTTGTCGGCTGCTTAACCGGGCTTTCCTGTGGTGCCTTAAGGGAGATTAAGGCCTCCAGCCAGGGCGATAAAGAAAGCCGATAACACGTGCTTTTATAGGCCGCAACTCGTGTCATATCAAACAATTGAAACATATCTTTTTCTTTATTTCTTCACGTAATCCGGGATAGCTCCTTAAATACTGGTGTGATTAAAATGAGTTTGATATCAATTTAAAGTTAACAGTTTAACCTTTAAAATGGTACCATTTTTATTATTCTTAACTAGTTATTAAGTACAAGATCGCGAGGAATCAATTCCAAGTAAGTGATTCCATACTTTCGCTCGCGAGTGTAGTTACATCCCATATACTTATTCCCGAGTAAACAGTAAAATTTTAAAGCTTTGCTTAATTTAGTAAATAGACTTACATTTTTAAAGACGGGGTTCAATGTGGTGATCTTGGTATTGCATGCACAAGGCCGCTCGTTTGTACATGGACACCTGGACATTGCGTAGCATGTCTGGTGTTATTATCCTGAAAGCGGCCTCAATCCGAACTTGCATTATTTTGGTCCACTGTATCACACTGCACTGCGTACACTATGTTTTTTATGTACCCCCACAAAAAAAGTCCTACGGGGTTAGGTCTGGGGACCGCGGAGGCCAAGCCACGCTTCTACTACCACGGCCGATCCACTGGGGAAAGCGTGCATCTAAATAATGGCGCACCTCCCGAGCAAAGTGTGCCGGTGCACCGTCGTGTTGGAAAACTAAGTTATTCCCCATCACAAGATTCACATAACTTGACACTGGTAGCACTGTGAGGACATTGTCTAATTCAGTCCTTAGGAAGGTTAAATAATTTTGGCCGTATAAGCTTTGTGGCAAGAAAACTGGTCCTAGACGACATCTCCGATTATTCCTGCCCACACGTTCAGTCGCCAATTCGCCATTGGTGTTAAAATGACGACTCTGTCGAGTGTCGAAGCATGCGGGTTTATATGAGACCCAACATGTTCATTGTGGATGTTACTTATTCCCGCTCTCGTGAAGGCCTCATCGGTCCATAGCGCTCTTGAACCAAAATCTGGCGAAGCTTCTAACTGGCCTCGGTACCACTCGCAAAAGGCGACATGAGGCAAAAATCTTTCGGTGTCAGCTCCTGGTTGCGACGGAAGTGGTATGGGTGCTGACCGTCATTGCTCAACACTCACCATACCTGCATATGGTTAGAGACACCCAGCGCTAATGCAGCTCGACGTGTGCTAGTGCGTGGATTGTTACTGAAATGATCCAATACGGCTTCTTCAAATTCTGGATCGGTAGTACTTGGGCGACCCCCTGAAGCAGGTGCGTGGAATTACCCAGTTTGGTGCAGACGATGTACCATCCGACTAAAACACGCCAACGAAGGCAGCTGTCGACGTTCAGTAGTAACCTCTGCCGATACTGCAGATACAGTTTGCTGGGCAACTTGATGAGCATTCCCCGTAGGCTTTTGATAGGACCCATGTGCATAAACATAGATCGCTGTTAAAACCTGTAAATATTTAATTAGTACATTTTAATACTTTTTAAGCTCTTTTTTATATTATTTTATGTAGGTACGTTGTACGTTTCATATACGTAAATAAATACACCTACCTATATGTTGGCTTATGTATTCACATAAACGTAAGTATTATATTGTGTGAAAATCAATGTTTGCTTAAACGATACATTGATGAATAAAGACAACCTTCTTATTATATGGTTTTACATTCGAAATACGATACAACTACCTACTCAGTTCAACTTCCAGGCAACTTCTGCCCTGCTATAGAGGTCATGGTAAGCCCCCAGAATGTGTGAGTCCAGCCATAAGGTTCAACTAATTCTATGGAAGTAATAAGTACGGTTTTTTTACTTTGACATAATGACAGTACCGCAACTACTGCCTATCAAAATCTGTGTCATGTCTACCACAAACGTCATTAATGTCAATTTATTTATATTGTCAATCAAACCAACATTACAATAGTTCTGTCTGTACACATCAACAGAATTCTATTAAGATTTTTTACTCAGTTCATTTAATTTTCCTTTTGAGAAGTGCACCTATATACATTAATTTGATTGCATTAAAACTCGCTTGTTGTAAAATGTTACATACATTAGGGTTGTTTGTGTTAGCATTGTTGGTGAACTTTTATTTGGGCAGCTTGTATTCGTGTTATGGTGAGCATGTCAAAAACGTTGCTCCCAAAATGCCGACAGTTGGAATATCGGTGCTTGTACGGAATAAAGCCCACACTTTACCTTATTTCTTAACTTGCATACGTAACTTAGAATATCCTAAGAAACGATTGTACTTGTGGTAAGTATTTGTTGTTATAAAAAATATTATTTTCTTTATAACCCTGTGCTATAGAGTAAAAAATATTTTAATCTAATAAAAAATTAAAATCATGTTCAGGTTGAAAGCAATTTACAAAAGTTAATACCACAGTAACATTTATGATAGGTACTTAACTAATGTTATTAATAATTTTGTGTATTAACCAGTGATTTGTTTATCTTTAAGGATTCATAGTGATTTCAATGAAGATAAAAGCATAGAAATAATAGAGAAATGGGCGAACAAGTATTCATCACAATACAATGGAGTGTATATCACAACAAATAGTTCCAGTGGACGTTTACACCGAGATGAAAAGAGCAGTATACATTGGAGCCCTGAACACTTCAAACATGTAATTAATTTGAGAGAAAATGCTCTGGAGTTTGCTAGAAAAATGTGGGCAGATTATCTTTTTGTGAGTCTATGTTATTTTGTATTTAAGCTTAGTTTGCCAGGTGCTACTATTGAGGCACAAGTGCAGAAACCAAACCCCCACGATGTTTGGTATAGACAGAAACATCTCGGTAGAAGAACCTACAAGATTCACTTCTATTTTATTAATTTTGGTTACTGTGAATGCAGACAACGCTACTGGGTATTCAACGACTTTGTCTGCATTTGTTTGTCCTTCCTTGGGATTAAAACCTACCCTATAGCAAATTTAATCAAAATCAGTTCAGTGGTTTAGTTGTGAAAGCCTAACAGAGTTAATTTCGCTTTTATAATACTACTAACTATAAATATGAAAGTTTGTGAGGATGAATGGATGTTTGTTTACTTTTTCATGCAAAATCTATGGAAATATGACACATCTATAGATTATAGTCTGTAAAAAAAACGTAGGCTACATTTAATCCTGGATAAATGTATGCTTCCCGTGGGATAATATATAAACTTTGAAGGGGACAATGTCGCGAGCAGAATAGTATTAGCATGGATAGAAGATAATTCTGCTGTGTAGCAATCATAAACATGTAAAATCTACATACATGTCTCTCAAAACACATGAACATTGTGTAAAGGCCATTATGTCAATTATATTTGATCATTTTCCCTTAGATAATCTAATAAAACATTTACTTTCTGAGACTTGTTCAAATGAAACACACTCAGCACATAGAGGGACTTTAATTTAAAATATGTGTTGATAATAAATAATTGATTTTAAACTTATCAGCATTATCTAAAATCATAACAATTATTTCGAAAATACATAAATTCAAAAACCCCTTCTAAGAATAGTTCAATGAACTCTGATGGACAAACAGTAACTTTATTATTATCTCTAAACAAAATCATTATGCAGACTAAAATAATGTCGTGAATCACTTATCACATTCATACATAATGTGTTGCTAAGCTTACATACAATAATTATAATAGATAGACTTTATCAATTTATGTAAGAAACATTTAGGTTGTTTAGTGATAAGCAATATTTAAATATTTTGGGTATGTAAAAACTGTCCATGAGCCAGATAGGTTCCGTATTAAGTACAATATTGAACAGAATATATATTTTTTTATATCTATAGATCAGTTTTAAAAAATCGTAGAAGTTGTTTCTTATTATTATAGCGACCATTGTATAATATGTTACAGTACTTTAATTGATAGACACCGTGACAGATAGAGAGTGATCCTTAGTATTAGGGCCCCGTTTAGCACCTATTGAGTATGGAACCCTAAAAAACGAAGGTTAATGAACTTGGATTATTTGAACTGTGTATTCATTATCTACACTTTTGCTTAACCTGAAGACCTAAGTCTTAAAAATATGAATAAAATTTAAAAAAAATGAACATTAGTTAATAGAAAATTATTTAAATGTAGCAGGTACCTGCCACTTTGGCCGTATGCTTTATGGAAACATAGTAAATTAGAGTTTTGAATTACAATTTCTTGAAAATACATTAAAGTTTCAGTTGTTGTGATCAGCTTCTAAGGAACATATGTTTATCTATCCGTGTTCATGTTTGGGAAGGCTATGTACAACAGTTGATGTGTTTCAACTGAAATGATGACAATGATGACAGTTACTCGATTAGTAATGATCAGTTTTGATCCCTAACAGGGACAACATCCCTGGATCAGGTTTGTCGGACTTCAAGTCTGCAAGCAATGCAACTGTATGGCTTTTTTTTTCATATTGTGTGATGAGATCACTCAATAGTTTTATTATGTCATACTGCTGTGTTAGCCATTAGATATGCCCTCATTATTTTTTATTTATATACCTACACATTTTATCAGTATCTAAATAATATAATTAACCACAAACTTGCTATTTTAATCACATTCTGGTTTAAAGCATTGGTTTATTGTACTTCTCAGATAATACATGTTTATACTTACATTATGTTTGTTTTTACTTTTCAGATGGTAGATGCTGACGTGTTTCTCACAAATCCTTCCACTCTTAAAGAACTGGTGTCCAAAAGTCTTCCGATAGCCGCTCCAATGCTCGTATCGGACGGATTGTATTCAAACTTCTGGTTAGCTATCATTTGTCACGCTAATGCATGCAGACGCATGTGCAGTGTTTAACAAGGTGCTTTTCTATGCTTTATTTTTTTTTGCGAATTCTTTGTTTTTTTTTTGTTGACTAGAATAGTTACACAGTAAATCAGAAATCTGTCAGGGTCTATAGAACTGTTTTTGTTGTTTGAAGCATCCTCAATGCTTATTTTGTTAGGTTTTCATTCCCAATGTCCGCAAAATTTGGTTTTTAACTTGCTGTCTTCTAGATCCCAGTATGTTTTAACTGTATTATCCATGTGAGATGTTTTGTTATTATTCAAAAACAGAAGATTAATATTTGCCTTGCTGCCTTGATGTTGAGTTCGAAAATTAAGTAAACAAGAGACCCAACATCTAGGCAACAATAATAATAGCTATAAAATCAGGCGTCTTCTAACACGAGCATTATCTGCTTAAAAGGAGGCACCATTACAAACAAAATGTATCTATTTATGGTTATGAAATAAATTATTATTAATTTTTAAATCACATTGCGGTACAAGTCTTGTATCTCAATCTATTTAAATATATAAAGGAAAGAAAGAAAAAATGTTTATTTGACACAAACCATGTGCACACAAAAATAATAAAAACAAAAAGGCAATCAAAAGGTCACTCGCTCACTCTCTTATTTATCACAAAATATCAAAAACTGCTTGACATATAAATATGAAGGCAGTTAGATTATAGTTAGATAGTTATTCTCTACCTAAGGGGATGAAATGGGAGTCCGACAATTACGCGGACGAAGTCGTGGGCAACAGCCAGTTTATGATAATGGCATTTATGCATTTTCTTGGCAGCACATACATCTGTTCACTTTAACTGTATGCATGTTTTAATATGCTTGATTTATTATGACTAGATGTGTGTGACGTGTCGTGATGGCCCAGTGGTTAAGGCGCCCGTTTCTCATGCATGAGGAATGATTAAAAATCCGGGCAAGTACCAATGTGAATTTTCCAATTCACATATACTTTCAAAAGTTTATCTTGGACATCACCGGCATCGTTAAAACATCATGAGGAAACCTGGACTTACTGTTCCACTCAAACCATGTCAGAGACACTTGAAGCGGTTGTGCTGACACTAGGGTGTGTGGGGTCGTAAGACCTTACTGCCCACACGATAAAGAAGAAGATTATGACTAGAACCCGACCTGGCGTGTAGCAAAAGAGAAAATATAAAACGAATTTTGTATGGTTGCTTTTACTATCTGTTTTGATATTATCGCTTAGTTCTATTGCATATAGAACAAAGCCGAACCACAAAAAAATATTGACTATAATTGTTATTGTATCAATTATACCACTCTGTTGCTACATAAAGGTCAAACATATGAAAATAAAATTCTTTGAAAGCCGAAATACTATTGTAAAAATACCTTTCAGGTGTGGTATGACAGACAACTATTACTACAAGAGAACAGATGACTATAAGCCTATACAGAGGATGGAGAAGCAGGGCTGCTTTGAGGTGCCGATGGTGCATACTGCTGTTTTAATATCACTAAGGACGATTGTCTCCGACCAACTAACATATAATCCTGAAAAGATCCGTTACTATGATGGCCCCCAAGATGACATCATAGCTTTTGCAGTAAATGCTAAGAAACATGGTGAGTTTATCTGACATTATGTTGAATTTAACCTTGTTCAAAATATTGCAAGACTTTTTACGTATGTCGTGGGGCAAGACTTAAGAGTGTGTTTATGTTGCTTGTTCGAGTACAGAACAATATTAGCAATGTAGCCGGTTACAGACAAACTACTATAACATGGCGCGCTCCTCCATATTACTATTTCAATGTTTGTCCTCATCAAAGACCTTATGAAAGAGTGTATGTAATTTTAAGTATTCATCTTCAGTAGCAGGCCTTCAGATTTGTTGCCATATGATCATAACTAGCCAACCGTGAAAGACAACGGACGCGTCATTTTCATAGAGTATGTCAGTGCAGCGCCATACTAGTAATAATGAGTAATTAATGACGCCGCTAGTTGAGCAAAAAATTGCTGATTTGTTTTAGTTTCGAGAGCGGTGTCAGTACGCACACATGCGTTATTAGTGTTGTAAATACTTTCATAAATACATGCCTTCAAACGTTTTGAATTGTGGAGGGGTGCGCCATGTGATAGTAGTTTATCTCTACCCTAATCATCATATAATTTTCACAGATATTACCCTGCACATATGCAACGATGATCTATACGGGTTTGCTCCTGTTCCGTTGGAAGACAACCACGACCCGAAGAGTGATTTAGAGCAGCTATTGAACATAAAAACTGAAGCTATCGGTCGCGGGAGTCCCTTACCTCTCGACCCATATTTGCAGGAATATGTAACATACCCCGAGCTATGGAAATTTGGCTGTAACGAAATCTACATGATAAATCTAGAGAGACGGGACGAGAGAAGGGAGCTTATGGAGCTAAACTTCAAAGAGTTGGGCATGGATGTTAAGCATTTTAAGGCTGTTGATGGAAGGTAACTTAATTAAACTTTGAAGTATCTTCTTTTTAAGACTGCCTTGTTGGTCTAGTTGTCGCAAAGCGCGACTGCTGGTTCGACTGCTACTCCATCAGGGATTTGTCAGTAGCAGCCTTCGATTTGTGCCCGGTTGATGGCAATAGGCTCGCCCCCTATTACATGGGACCTAAAAACATAACTGGCGAAATGTGTGCGTACTAATGGGTTAACCTCTACCTAACCATTCGGAGATTACAGGCGTGATGTTATATATCGGGTGTCCGGTAAAGAATGGATTATCTTGAAATGGGTGATAGTAGAACTAATGGCGATTCAGAAAAAAAATACATTAAAAAATAAAAACAAGTAGTACCAAAGATATGATTAATTTAATAATATTCATTGTTTTTTGTTACCTTATTTTACATTCTTGTACACCACGACCACGAATTAATGAATTCCGTCGGTTTTTTATTGTTAACGTAATTTACGTTAACTAAGCTAATAGATAAGTAATCAAAAGTAGGACTGCTATAGTTAGTGTAGTTTACCCAAATTTCGCTCCTTTTGAAAACGACTAGCAATAATTCACTATTTATATTAGGTACAAAACTGAATCATACCATTTTGAAATCGGTTATAACCACATAATCTTATAAAATTATTGGCCACTTGTGTTTCGATACATCTTTTTTAAGCTACGGACGTTTAAACTTGCTCAAAAAGAAAATTGATCACGATTTTTTTCAAAAGAACATAGTTCAAGTTGTTTTTTTTTCAAAACCGTATAATAGCAGTCCTATTTTTGATTACTTATCTATCAGCTTACAATAAAAAACCGACAGAATTCATTAATTCGTGGTCGTGGTGTACAAGAATGTAAAAAAAGGTCACAAAAAACAACGAATCTTATTAAATGAATCATATCTTTGGTACTACTTGGTTTTTTTTTAATTTGTATTTTTTTCCAGATTAGTCATTAGTTCTACCATGACCCATTTCAAGATAATCCATTGAAAACCGGACACCCTGTATGTATCTTCAAGGATAGATACTTTTTCTGTGTGTTTAACCACATCCAGTTAAATTCAGTTCCAGTGTCCTTACTACTTAACATGACTAGTAGACACAATAATTATATGTATTATTTGCTAATAGTTTGAATCAACAAACGTTATTTTATTCCAGAAACTTGGATATGGACAATCTGAAGGATTTAGCTATTACATTAATGCCGAATTATGAAGATCCTTATCATAAAAGGTAAAATTTATTTATGTCTAATCAGCAATTTCGCACGATCTCGCACGGGTGCATTTTATCAGTGTGGATTTTCTAAAAACTTTATTTAATGTACCTACTGTCAACAAAAGAATCAATCGTTTAGAAATCGATGGATGTTTTCAAATGTAATTTAATTTAAAAAATACATAATAAACAAGTCATTAATTAAACTTCATTCATTCAAGAATGAATGAAGTCATGAAGTCATTAATTACATTAAGTGTACATTGCAGAAATCTATCGATTTCTAAGAAAACTTCAACTATATCTGACGACCATGTTTACTCATCTCTTTTGTTGACACCTTGTCCTGTGAATTTCTATGTACTTTCTAAGTTTATCTTAGACATCACTGATATCGTTCCGTGCCTAAACACGTTATGCTGTTGGTCCCGGCTGTCATACGTAGATCTTTGATAGTCGTTACGGGTCGTCAGAAGCCCGAAAGTCTGACAACCAATCTTATCAAGGAATATTGTATTGCCCAGTTACTGGGTTGTGGAGGACGGATAGGCAGTCGCTCCATATGAAATACTGGTATTCTGCTGCATCTGGTTAAACTGGAAGCCGACTTCAACATAGTTGGGGAAAGGCTAGGCAGATGATGTTGACTTTGTCCTGTGAATTACGAACACTACAAAAAAACAGGTTAATCGATCGAGCCATTCCCAAGACTGTTCTTTCATACATGTGACAATTCTTTATAGATATATCGTTTAGTCGTATCGCCAGTCTATACACAGCCTTCTGTAATGATACCTACTTTTATAAGACTTTGTAACTTCCTGCATGACATATGGATACATTTTCATTTCCAGGCCTATGAAGGCAGGCGAATTGGGGTGCTTTTTGAGTCATTATTACATATGGCAAGACGTGAGTGATACTCTTTTTTTAACCTTCAAAGTCAAAACATTTATTTCAATAAGACCATTTTCAGGCATTTTTGAATTGGTAAGGAGTTGGTCAGTTAGTCAGAAAGTTGAAGCTAGTTATTTGTTCCAAAACGAAGGTAGACCTCTATGGAGAAGAGCGAGCAAGAAACTCCATGGACACTCTTTTCAATTAGAATGATTCAAGATGAATTAAAAAAATAATAAGAATAAAGATCAATAATAGGCTGGTATTTTTATTATTTAGAAACAGTTTAATTTTCATTTCTCTCTGAATTATGATATATTATATTATATTATCTATGTGGCAATCTATTTTTAAACCTCGATGTACTGTGTAATATAATAATAGTATAACATCACGCCTGTAATTCCCGAAGGGTTAGGCAGACAAACCCATTATTACACCCACATTTCGCGAGTTACATAATAACATAGCGTCAATAATCCCGCCGATTCTTTCAGATCGTTGAGAAGCGCCACGCGATCTCACTAGTGCTGGAGGATGACATCCACTTCGTGCCGTACTTCAGGAACCGGTTCCTGCGGCTGATGCGCGAGATCGAACAACTCGACTGGGACTTAGTGTGAGTTATCCAAGTTAATTACCACTTACTGGTTTTTTTACCAAACGAGAACGTCAACTTGGTCCCTACAGCCATTGATGAAGATTTATTGACAATTCCGGACCTTATGTGCCGACCGTATAGGTGTAGGCAAATGCTATTAAAGAATTTTAGAATAAATCATCTTCTTTGTCTTGAAATGATTGTGGGTATTATAAAAAGCAACGCCACTGTAGGTCTTTATAACTCGAAATAAATTTTTGTTCCTGTTATTTACTATTAGTAGATAATATTATTAACTAGCGAATCGTCCCGGCTTCGCACGGATGTAAATTTCCGACATATTCTTAAAAGCTTGCCTGGGAAATTATGATTACAACAAAAATGGAAGCAGCAACACATTTAGCCATTCATTTTTATTTATATCACTACATAGTATAAAACAAAGTCGATTCCCTGTCTGTCTGTCTATCCCTATGTATGCTTAGATCTTTAAAACTACGCAACGGATTTTGATGCGGTTTTTTTTAATAGATAATTATAGTGATTCAAGAGGAAGATTTATATGTATTATACATGCATAATGTAGTAAAGAAACACTGATAATTGTAGAGGTTTCTAATGTGATGTCGAAAAAGACATTTATTTTGCGCTTACATTGTAAACGCTGGCTGAACCCTTCGAGATAGATCAAAATAATGTACTTACAGTATTGTACACCTTAATAAGGTCTACAAAAAAGTTCGCGATGGTATATGTCATCTCTTAGGGATAACCCACAATAACCATTTTTTATCCATAACTTTTTACGAGAAATAGTGTCTTATTTAAGAAGCAATTTTAGGCAATACAGCATTAATCCTTATCCAATTAAGTACCTTAAAAACATTGTGCATTTCATATACATCATTATGGCCCTTAACAGCATGTAATTTAAATGAATATTTTAGAAGATATTACAGATTTAAAATGCAGGTACATAGCGTCTGCGGCAGCGGGCGGTACCGAAAACATGTTTGTATTGTCTAATAATAAATAAAAAAGCTGTGAACGTTGTATTTAAAGAAATTTTATAGAATATTTAGTATCAGCATTGCACCCGTGCGAAGCCGGGGCAGGTCGCTAGTATATTATGTATTAGTAGAGCTCTTTGTGCACTACTTTTTTCCGGGAAGTTTTAGAGACAAACTATAGTAACATGACGCGCCCTTCCACAATTCAAAACGTTTGAAAGTGTTAGTAATAGTATTAAAAAGACTCACAACGCATGTGTGCGTATTGAGACGGCTCTCGAAACAAAACCAAATCGGCGATTTGTTGCTCGACTAGCGGCGTCAAAAATTACTCTTTAATATTAGTATGGGATTGCACTGACATTCTTTATGAAAACGACAGGTGCGTTGTCTAGCGCGAACGGCTATTTATGATTAGTTGACAAAAAAATTAATATGCCTGTCTGCTAGGGGAGCGTCAAATTATAGTAGTTTATCTCTACCGTCATTCCTATTTCTACCGTCTACATGAGACATGTTAGCTTTGTCTATCGATTGGTAATGCATCTGCGCCATCTTGCTAGAATTGCAGAATTTCATCGTCGGGTGAACCACTGAACATCAGGTAGGCTGTCGGCTCGGTTGCCAAACAATCACATAAAGGCTCCTACACACAGTGTCGGCGGCAGGTCCTACGGCTTTTGCCGAACGGCACGTGCCGTCAGCATTTGCCGGGCGTTTGTGTCCCCGGCATGTGTCGCACAAAGTCGCGAAGCATCATTTCAGTTGTTTTGTCCATAGCGAACTGTAGTTGCAACCCGCGAGGCCATGCCGGCGGCTCCTTTGTGCGGCGAAGCGTGCTGCTTCACTAGCCGCCGGGCGCACCGTACCTTGGCCGGTGTTTTGTGTGTAGGAGCCTTTAGACAGAGCATAAATGTAAATGTGCAGTCAAGGCCTATCCATCATTTCACGTCAGCCTTATATAATGATGATCTCTGACTCTGACAATACTGTGACCCCTCTGCCCGGAAGTTATTATGTCGCCCCAGTAACAGTCATGCGGTAACAAGCTTGAATAAATCACTTGTGAGCTGTGTTGGGGATATATGGACACGTTATGATCTGTGTTTCTGATAGCTACATAAAAAATATTTTTTACAAACTAGCCGACGTGGCAGACGTCGTCCTGCCCGGAGAAGTAGCACCATATACCGGGTCCAAGGACCCATTAAAATTATACATACAAAATTTCATTTACATCGGTCCATCCGTTTATGAGGAGTTGGGTGACAAACACACGTATAGAAAGTTTTTATATATTCAGATGAATAATGAGTGATGTAACTAATACGGTCGTGAAATAACAGACGGGATAGGAAATAATTCAAATATTTAGTAATTTTGCTGTGCTCGACAGGGTCTATTATTAATTATTTTTAGTAAAACTAACCGTCTATTATAGATTGCAATAAAGATTTGAGATTAAAATGCAATACTACACGGAAAATGTTTGTGTTTTCCGTGTAATTAAATTTAGGTTTCTTCTTTCGTTACATTGTAAGCATACAGCTAGATCGAAAAAACTATACATGTTACCGGCAATGTATGAAATATTATGCAATTCCTAGGGATTGTATAGAGTAACTGCTAATCCACTGGCAATGCGCATATTAAATAGATTTTGGTCTACTTATATATTACTGTAAATGCCTGAATAATTGTAAATCATAGGTTTTAGTTTTAGCCTAGTAACTGTAAACTGTAATCAACTTGGCTGTGGAATGGTTAGTCACAATCCTAACCCTATTTTGGTTCGGGTCTAAAATTCTGTTCAGGTCTGGTTTCTCCTATGTAAAGCTTGGGTATGGAAGGAGAATAAAACGCTCTGACTGCTCGTAGATCACTGACTCATTTATTAATAAGTATTGGTATTTTAGTACACGAGTAACATAGATAGGTATATGTAAACTTAGAACATAGGTTATACACTACACCTTCCCCGGAAGGAAAAAATAAAATAATATGATAGTATTATTTTATTTGAATCAATAATCATGATTAACTTATTCTAGTACAGTATGTTTACAGTTTTGTTTATTTTATTTAAATTATACAAAGTATATAAGTAAAAAGAGTACAAGATTAACATGGATAAAATAACAAAATAACATTACAAGACTACATTAAAAAGTATAAAAATGTTATTGAGCAATTAAGAATAATTAAAACACAAATAGATTATTGTATGATTACTATACGAAATACAAAATAGATAATATTATGTATAGTATAACTTAGTCCTATTCTTATGAACTAAATCGGTTTTTCCATTGTCTTTCAATATTTCAACATTTGGCGAAACATCTTTGATAACTAAATATGGCCCGTTATAAATACTTTGGAGTTTGTTTCCAGTCTCATTTTTCACAAGTACCAAGTCATTTGGTTTATACGTAATAGGATTACTCTGTTGATCATGCCTTTGTTTTCTTAATGATTTACTTTCCAATAAATTATCATACGCTTCCTTTTGCGATGTTTGCAATCTGTATTTCAATTGTAAGGGATAATTATCATGGTTATAAAGTGGATCTACTGTTTTTTGGCTTAAATTTGATGGTATATTGCATCTTTTCCCGAATACAAGTTCGAAAGGCGTAAATTTAGTAGTGGTGTGAACTGAGGTATTATAGGAAAAACACCAAAAGGGTAACCATGTACTCCATGAACTGGGATGGTTATTTGTTTGAATTCTTAGGAAATTACCTAAACTTTTATGAGTGTTTTCCAGAGAACCTATTGTTTCGTGATGGTATGCAGTAGAGTTTAAAGTAGTTATATTGAGAAGTTTACATGTTTCCTTGAAAACAGATGACAAAAATTCAGTGCCTCTATCGGTAGCTACTCTAGCGGGGATACCAAATCTAAGTATAAAGTTATTAACAAAATTTTTCGCTACCTCCTCCGAACTTTTAGATATCATAGGATAAGCTTCTACATATTTACTTAACTCACATTGGATAGTTAAAATATATGAATTATTGTAATCATCGCGATCTAAGGGGCCAACTATGTCCAGGAAAACTTTTTCCATCGCCGAATTGGCTGTTGTTGTAATAACCAACGGCTCTTTAACATAATGAGAAGTATGTTTTTGCTTCTGACACTTATCACATTTCTTAATAAATTCTTTTACGTCTCTTTCCAGACATGGCCAAAAGTAATATTTTTTGATGTTATTATACATTCGTCTTATACCAGCATGGCCACTTGTTGGTAGAAGATGAAAATCATTCAATATTACTTTCCGGTCGTCGTTATTTTGAATTATTCTTATGTCATTTAGAATACACAATCGTGGACCTGTCCAGTTTCTATATGCCTTAATTTCTGTAAATACTTTTTTAATAAATTCATCATGAATTTGTCTTCTTATAAAAACTAATTCGTGCACGTTAATTTTTTCACAAAAATATTTCAGTTCCCTCACAAATGCGGCTGGCGTCAATTGCGATTGGGAAACTGGATTAATAAATAACGTCATTCTCGATGACGAATAACAAAATACATTATTTTCTATGTCTATCTCTTTAGTCCTACGTAGGTTATTTAACTCAGTATGTTCTATAAATTTAAGTTCTACAGATATCCTCGATTTACTATGGATCTCCACGACTCTTGGTTGCGCAGGCCAGTCGTCAGTAGAACCCATAGCATTAGGAGAATATTGCGACTCAAGCGCTTTTTTATGTTGCGAACGCGTCATAACCGTAATTATGCTTTCATGCATATTTTTTAAGTCCGTTGATGTAATTGGTAATCGTGACATTGAATCTGCTGGAATATTCGTGGATCCTTTGATATATTCTACAATAAAGTCATACTCTTCAAGTAGAAGTCTGAACTTCATAAGGCGACTAGATGGGTCTCGCATGCCGAATAAATAAATTAATGGTTTATGGTCGGTTTCAATCACAAACGTACGGCCATACAAATAGGGACGAAAATGTTTAACAGCCCATACTATCGCTAACAGTTCTTTTTCCACAGTTGGATAGTTAATTTCGGCCTTATTTAAATTTCTACTCGCGAATGCTATCGGTTTTCTATTGTCATTGCACAAAACTGCGCCTAATGAATATTTGGAAGCGTCGGTTTGCAGTATGAATTTACAGTTACTAGAAAAGTTAGGATATTGAAGTATAGGTGGGCTCGAAATTATAGACTTTAAAGTGGAAAAAGCGGTTTGACATTTTTGATCCCATATGAATAATGCATTTTTCTTTGATAACTGTGTTAGGGGATACGCTATAGTGGCAAAGTTTTTAATAAATTTTCTGTAATAATTCGCGAACGCGACAAATCTAATTAATTCTTCAACATTTTTCGGAACTGACCAGTTACTCAAAGCACGTATTTTCTCAGGATCGGGCAAAACACCTTCGCTCGTTATAACATGTCCTAAATATAATATGTCCTTTTTAAGGAAGTTACATTTATGAGGATTTAACTTTAAATTTACCTGACGCAATCTAGTAAAAACATCTATTAGATTTTTGGTATGGTTTTGTAACGAATTGCCAAAAACAATGAGATCATCTAAATATACCAAGCACTTTTCGTAAGTCAAACCCGACATTGCTACAGTCATCATTTTTGAAAACGCGTTAGGACTTGTTTTTAAGCCCATTGGCATTCTCGTCATGTGATACTGTCCTGATACGGAAGCAGTACTTTTATCTTCGGTACCCGAAACTTTAAATTGTCCAGTACAAAATGCAGTATATTTCCGACTTTCGGAGTCAAGGTCACATTGGTAATATCCATTGGAAAGGTCAAGAGTAGAAAAGTATACAGAACCCGTTAGGGAATCCAAAATTTCAGTAATATTCGGAAGAGGAAATTTGTCATCTTGTATACAGTTATTTAATTTTCTATAATCAATTACTAAACGCCAATTCTTATTGCCCGTATTATCAATTTTTTTAGGAACCAATAACAATGGACTTGACCATTCAGATTGACATGGTTCGATTATACCTTCCTGCAACATGTTACTAATCTGTTTGTTTACTTCTTGTTTTTGCGAATATGGTATTCTGTATGGTTTACTAAAAACTGGTTGAGCATTGGGTTGCAAAGTAATTCGATGTTTGTAAATGTTTGTTGTTGTTAATTTATCACCAGGCAATAAAAATATATCAGAAAATTTCGCACAAATATTTTCAATCGTGATTTGCTCTTCCTCATTCAAATGATTTAAATGTAATAAGCTAAACAATTTTTTAACACGGTCTGCGTTATTATTCCTACACTGTTCAAAAGTACACAATTTATAGTCACTGATACTATGTAAAGTTGGTTCAATAGTGTCTAAGTGAACTTCAGTTTCGTTTGTATTTAGAATTAAAATAGGTATCATACCATTTACAGGTTTAACTAATACGCTAGCAATGAATATTCCTGTTCCTAATTCAGTCGAGCAAACAAGACGCTCTTCGGTAATAGTAGTAGGTATGTAATGAATTGATTCGGACCTTGGCGGTAACGTTATATTATTTGAAATCCATGAATTATTTGCTTTTAAAGGCAAAATTACTTTTTCTTGCATAATATTATTGTTTAATGTTAAAGTTCTATCATTATATTTTAATATAGCATTGAATTTCGTAAGAAAATCCTGTCCTAAAATAGCATGTGCCATACACGGCAAAGAATTAAAAACATAGAATTTATGATTAAATAATTGTCCTCCTAACTCATAACAATCGCTTAGAGTTAAATAAACATATCCGATTGCTTCTATTGTACCACCGATTCCGCTTATCTTAATGCTCTCTTTATGGATCGGTATGTTTAATTCAATTACATGTTTATATTTAATGGCACAAATTGAAGCGCCGGTGTCAATTAAAAACGAATAGTTATATTTATCTACGTATAATTCTACGCAACAATGACTATTACATGCAAATACAAACCCATTATTCACGAAAAAACTTGGTCTGCTCCTCAGTTGAATTAGTTTTTGAGGGCTCATCGGTTTTTAAAACGTGAATATTTTCATTACAACGTTGCACGTTCCGTTGATGTCCTCTGGAGTTGTTGTACCTATTATGAGAATGATAGTACGTACCTCGATTCTGTTTAGGCTGACCTCGATTATAGGCCTGGAACGAACCACGACCACGACCACGGCCTCGGTAGAAAGTCGCACCACGATGGACGGTAGGCCTGCTGAAATTGTTATACGTGGAGGCACCTCGAGACCAGCGGGTGGCTCCTCGATTTTGCTGACCTTGAAAATAATTATTTCGTTTCCTATTAAAAGTTAAAATATTTTCAGACTGAGACGGCATTGCAATGGTCTCTTCATCTATAGCTGCTTGCACCGCGTCCCTTAAGGTTTCAAATTTTTGTGCAGCTATTATCGTACTGAGTCGTCTGTTGCGTAATCCGTCGGCGAAGCGTTTAATCGCTTGTTTTTCATTTAAAGGTTGTAAAATCTTGAGGTTTTCCGCTTTGCCCTCGGCTTGCGCTACAGATAAATCCATAAATAGCTCAGTCAACTCCTTACCATAATCATTAATCGACCTTTGATCTTGTCGCGAAGTTTGAAGTTTAGTTTGCAAGGCGACCGTACTCTTTTTAGGCAAAAGAATCATACGCATATCAGTAAGTAATGCATCAATGGATGGATATTCTGATTTAAGACTTAATTTTGCTTGTTGAGAAAGACGGCTTTTTAAGACAAAGTTAACTAAACTTAATTTACACTGTTCGGTCTTCAAAGTAGAGCTATAGTAATCGATACCGTCAATTAATTGACGAGTCGTCAATTCCTCATTATTCATAACTGGTAACAAACTCAGGGCAATTTTTAAATTAAACTCCATTTTGGATTCGAGATTCGATGTTGAGCCAAATAGTTCACAACTACTCTTATCAGTTATCGGTATGTGCAACTTATTACAAAACTCTTGTATTTGAGAATATAACTCTGCAATTTTATCACAATGCGATTTAATTAATGACAAACTGTCGCCACTAAATGTCTTATTATCTATTTGTTTTCTAATACTTGGTAGTAAAACAGAATAACTATTATACACAATAGTTGCTTCATTCAACTTTTCTTTCAAACGCTCCGGCGTTCTCCTTTCAATGCTCAATTTAAATAAATTTTCTTTAACTTTTCTCAATTTTTCATATATATCTTTGAGCTCATGAGCCATAATTTGTCATTGTTATATAAAATAAAGTAACTAGCATACTTAACAACTAAATAATAAAAGTTTACATATATCAGATTACCATAGTTCAATCGCCTTTTTCATCGGTTTCCATTCACTTTTACGCACAAAACACACTCTTAACACTTCACTTTTACGTTTTCCTTACGGTATCACACATTCGGTTTAACCACGAAATCTTCTTTAGGAAGTGAAGCCCCAAGCCCTGAACTGTTTGAACACGACGTACACCTGGTATTGAACGCCGAATATCGCATTCCACACGCCGAACATCTGTTTCCTTCTGCAGTTCCTCTACGACCACGCCGAGAAAACGAATTTCTTAAGGTTTGACGAAGTATTTGGTCATTAATCCACGTATGATGGCAGTTCTTATAGCATTTGTACAGGAAATAGGCTGCCAATATCAGCAATAAACCCAAAATTATCATCATCACAATGCTAATTGCAGAAAGATGAAATTGTAGCTGGTCGGTATTAGCCACATTCGAAGCTCCAATGCCATTCTGGTTTATTATCACTTCTTCTCGTTTTGGAGTGTTAGAATTGCACATTTTAAAGTTTATTAAAGTTCTCGAACAAAATTCAATAACGCAACGTACACTTAGAACGAGAGCCTGGACCACACACACAATGCGCCTGCATTGCGACCCGACACCCCATCACCAAACATGGCAGGGTCGCCATGTAAAGCTTGGGTATGGAAGGAGAATAAAACGCTCTGACTGCTCGTAGATCACTGACTCATTTATTAATAAGTATTGGTATTTTAGTACACGAGTAACATAGATAGGTATATGTAAACTTAGAACATAGGTTATACACTACACCTATTTGAGAAAATATTTTCGTGCTTTATAGCCCGTTTATGCATGAAGAATACAAAACAACACGCAGCGTAGTAGTAGTTAGTAAATAGTTAAATGAATTGAATATTAATTGTCTAATTATTATGAATGAATGAAATAACAATTTACTGTTAGTTATTTTGAATGCTACTACGTTTTTTTTATAAAATCGTTGTGAATTATATTATCATTTAAGATCTTGTAAAACACATGTGATATGCAATAAAGGATTGAATTAATTAAATAGTCATATAATTGTTATGTTACAAAACGTTGCAGTTACATCGGTCGTAAGATCCTGCTGGACGATGAGGAGCAGTACGTGACGCAGCACACGACTCGGCCGCTGTACTCGTACTGGACGCTCGGCTACCTCATCAGCGAGAGAGGCGCGCGCAAGCTGCTCAGTGCGCGCCCGCTCGACCGCATGCTGCCCGTCGACGAGTTCCTGCCCATCATGTTCAACCAACATCCCAAGTTCGTATTTTATTAACATTTTCACTCAAACCCACGCAACAACCTTCCAAATCTTTATTCATGCTCGGTCTAAACTTTGGCAGCCACTTAATCGATTGCGAATTGAAATAGGCCGCTGGTAACATAATATGGCAAAATGGGGTATCACAGACCCGTCCGATACCCAGTGCAATAAGGCACATAGTTTGATCAGGAGCTCCTCATCAAACAATGTGCCTTACGTTGGAGTGTCTTAAATGTTCATTCTACCTGTACAATACGGCCGACGTATCTTGACGGTATGAAGTTAGCCGATTGCTGCGCAGTAAACAATTTCGTTTCTATAAGATACATTGCGCAGCCAAACAGCTAACTTCATACCGTCAAGATAAGTCGGCCGTACTATCGCCCTTGACGAACTGCACAGCGAAGTAGTAATAAACGAGGCCACCTACTGGACCCAAATAGTATAAATTATTATTATAGATGTAACATCGATACGGGGTGATGAAGTACATTTTTCCACTTGCGCGATAGATACTTCCGCGAATCCACTGGCGCGAATGCAGATATGCGAAGTATATTTTTATAATGGTTAATGGGCAAAATCTTGAAATAAGGTTCTGTATACACATTACTTTATCTATTAGATAAAATTCATGACGACTAATTACAGTTGGTTAGTGTTATACTAGGCGTCATGGGTGTCGCGAATGTCATGCGTAGCAGTTCTCGCGGCCCACCCGTTAAGGCGAAAGTAGGTGCACAGGCAGAGTTTTTAATGGGTGCAAGCCCCACATAACCACGTCGTCTCCCCGGACGGCGTGGTATGCGTTAGGCATTTTATTCGCTCAATAAAAACAAGAGGCGTCATGGATGTCGGTCGCGTCCATGGTTTTCGGGGGTGCTGATGCCGAAAATAAGGGTGAAGTAAAAATCCAAGATGGCGGCCGCAAAATTTTTACAAAATATTCGTCATGTTTGTCGTGTCCCAGGTTTTCGGGGGTGCTGATTCCGCATATTTTATAAAATTTTGCGCCCGCCATCTTTATTGGGCGCAAAATTTTTATTTTGTCCTCATTTTCGGCATCAGCACCCCCAAAAACCATATACACGACACCCATGACGCATATGATGATAATGTCTATTACACACTATTCATTCAAAATATTAATGAATAAATGCGTATTGATTATTTTAATAGAAATTTAATCGATACCCGTCTCTCTCAAGAAGTCATTTAAAGCTTTGTAATAAAACATTGTTCCGCTTGACAGTGAGACATGGAAGGCGCACTTCCAGACTCGCAACATCGAGGCGTATTCCGCCGCGCCCTTGCTCGTGCACCCCACGCACTACACCGGCCAGGAGGGCTACATCAGCGATACCGAAGACTCCGACCTCGTCACCGACTCGCCCTTCCACTACAAGAACGAACTATAGACGTAAACACGCCATTACGTGAGTTACTACTCAAACATTATAGTCCAATTATATGCCAAAGTTATGTAAGGTTTGTCACGTGTGTTATTCCATTTAAGTGAGATCGGTTTTTTTTTCAACAAAAGATATACGGAAGGGTCGCCTATTAGTTTTACTGGAGGTCCGTTTTTGAAAATAATGAGACTTTCGCGTACCACTTGGTACTTTTCTCTTTTCACGTACACAAATAAAATACATATTTTTGTTAAGGAAGACTGGGCTAAAATGATTTTAATTTTGTTATTCACATATATTCGGGTAATATTTAAGGTATGAATTTTATTGTTTTCATATGGTATGCACAATATACGTCGGCAGTCCGAATACAGTCCTCGGTCCGCCGTGTGGAGACCCTTGAGCCCAAAGTTCATGAACAAGAAACATGAGTTTATGAAATCCTAATACACTGTACACTGTACCTCTTCTGAAAAACGAATTGTTTTCTATAATGGAATAGCGCACTTGAAACTAATTAGGAAATAAGCTTAGAAACAAGTGAATAATATATTAAGTTCGCTACTATCATCAAAGATTTTTTACAATGAATGAATATGTTCATGACTATTCTTAAGCGGGGGGCTTTCATCATTACGTTCAGTAGTGTATAATTTAAAGACTAAAACACATACTGCCTTATTATAATACAAAGTCTTTGCTTAAACCAGATTCAAACTTTCGAGCCAGTTTTTGAATTTAGAACTTTATTTACTATAATTACACTACTAATACTATAATTCTAAATGACATTTATATAATAACGTATGTTTTAATTAACACTGGTGATGACGTTTTCTGGGCACGGTGGCACAACCTTTTTATCAAGATAGATAAATAGTTGAATAAAAATAAGTTTGGAGAGCAATTCGAAATATTCGATACAATTTGCGTTACGTACGTCAGCATAGCTAGAAATGCAGTCGAAGACCAGCATTAATCTCTAATAAAATAGAGGCTATTTGTGTCTTTATGGTGTTTTAACGGCCGTATTCTGGTCGCTACACTAACATGTTAAAAATTGACCTTACATGTTGATACATTTATCTAAAGTTGGTACATTTAAGTGTGGTTTGACGTAAGTCCGACACAAGACACGCGTTTAATAATTTTCAAAGTTTTTGTGGTTCATTGGTATGCCAGTTGGCACGTTTTTGAAGAGGCTAGAAGATTCATATCCTTATATTATAAATATACGAATTAATGTCAGAGATATCCGGAATAAGTACTCGCATTTCATACCTTGCCAATACATAAATCTTGTATTAACACCTGCGCCATTTGCATTCAGGCGGAGAAGCAAGAATTCAGAAAGAATCCAGTGTTATCATCTCGTCCATACATTCCAGAGAGTTATAACATTTATTTGCAGAGCAGCTTATATCTATAAGCAACGGTTTGTCCACTTTCACATTATAAACGCGTATGAACGTGAAGTTTTTTCGCGGTATGCCGCAGCGAGCATACGTCAGATAGTATCGTTAGACGGGAGCGCGGACAGACATTCATTACTGTGGAAAGTGCGTCCGTCACGGCTCGGTATCGCGTCGATCGCGACTATTAGTTCATCTATATAACATAGCTGGCAGCTGTTGCACGCACCACAGCATCACGCACCCAACGCCGCGTTATGTATGGCCATCTGAATTCATACGTCTGATTGCCAGATTTCTAGCACATTTCGTTCTAATGGCATTTGGTAATTGACAATGATGTGTGTCAATCTACTTAGTATAATTATACTTGGCTTTTGGTTTTGACGGAACGTAATTTATGACGATACATTTTTACTATTGTAGCAACACTCGAAATTCGTATGATGCGGGGACATCCATTAGTGCCAAACGGGCGTTGTTATTGTAGAAATTAATGTAGGTATGTATGTCTATGATGAATAAGTACCTGAAACTTTTTACACATGCGGACGATAGCCATAACAAATAATAAATTTCTGATTGTTGCTGACAGTTGGTTTTCAATTAACAGTGAAATTAGATTTTTAGTTGCCTTGAAATCAATAAATAGTTAGCATAAAATTGACGTCACAATTTTACTATTACCGTATCGTATTCCCAGAATTGCGTTTTGACAAAATGTATTCTAATTAATTAATTAATGATGATAATAATTGACGATCAGCGCAGATAGAGCAGCAGTATGCTCAAGCAGAGTTGATAATTTCGTACAATACGACCGACGTATCTTAGCGGCCCTGAAGTTAGCCGATTGCTGCGCAGTAAACAATTTCGTTTCTATAAGATCCATTGCGCAGCCAAACAGCTATCTTCAGACCTCCAAGATACGTCGGCCGTACTATAACTGCCTGAAAGATAAAAGACTATGCCGTGCGTGATTTTAAATTATATCTTGCAGACAATTTCGAATTTCTGATACCATTTAGGTCATTATCTGACATGTTAACTACAATAATAATATCAAAGTCTTTCTGTTGTCGATGAGTGTCAAATCTGTCGTCGTTCTTTATTTGTACCGAGACACATGTTTGATTTATTTACTACTAAGGATAAATGTTTTTTATTGTTAAATAGTTACAGCTTAAGTATTTAACCTACATTGCCTGCGTATTAATAATATAAAGTATTTGGGTTCCGCTGAGCGATTTACGAGTTAGCCTTTAATATTTGGCTCGCATCAGCATTTGGTTTGAAGTTGTCACCGATATTATATCATGATATGTAATAATATATTATATAGTTGTACTGCATACCTCAGTTTGTATTATGCTGCTGTACCTTTTATTTTAGAGTTGACTTGTGTGTGTATAAATATAAAACTGTATAATCGGCATTTATACCTGTAATGCACTGCAATTTCAAATGGCGTATTTGTCCAAATGTTCTCGTTAATTTGGTTATACAATATATACCCTATATCATAATGAATTAAGTACATTAATCGTTAGCGCCATAACGGGAATATTTCCAGCATAAAGGAAATGATGAAGTAGGTACCTTTTGTTATCAATTTTGAGTCGGTAGGTACATACTTGTTAATTATTTTGATGAAAAGTAATCAGAATTGACAAGTTAATGTAAAAATTTAAATCTGGCGAAATTTTACCAGACTTTTCATTATCTCTGAGCGACTAATGTATGAATATTATTGTGATCTTGGATTTATAACTCTCAGCGCAGAACGAGGGTTTAAAATCCAACAGTATGCTTTATTTCTGTAAAAGTAGCCATACCTTTTCCCAGGGTAAAATCTATACCAAAACTCATCAAAATTGGTTCAGCAGTTGGGGCGTAAAAATGGTATCAAACAAATAGACAAACAGACAAAGTTACTTTCACATTTACAATATTAGTATGGATTACATTTAGCTGCCGCTTAGTGTTAATGAAAACAGGCATAACCGTATCAAGCTGAAATGAACACCAACACAAGCACACTCATGAAATAGGAATAATTAAAAAGTATTTTAAGACTTAAACGCATTTATTATGTAGCAGATGTAAGTTTTCTTTTTTATTACTGAACTAATTAAGAAAATATTCAATATTATTCAAGGTCAATACCAAAATTAGTGATTATAGATTACATATCGTAAGCCATACTTAGGAATTAGGAATTTTATTATTCATTCACCTACTTAA
Organism: Hoplodrina ambigua; assembly: GCA_949774945.1. Classification (NCBI taxonomy): domain Eukaryota; kingdom Metazoa; phylum Arthropoda; class Insecta; order Lepidoptera; family Noctuidae; genus Hoplodrina; species Hoplodrina ambigua. Next base: position 8,599,911 of record OX458963.1, read on the forward strand.
AGCATCATGATGTTATAAGTTTTAATACGATAATTTAAAGAGATGTTGTTTATTTTAAGTTTCTGTAGGTACCTATAGTTTTTTAATATATTATATTTTTTATTATGTGCCATAAAATGTTCCTAAATATTTTTATTAATCATTTAAGTAAAAAATAAACAAGCATAACCAACACAAACGTCGTTTTATTCCAACAGCAACATGAAACCATAGTGATTTGCCAACAATATTATGATTCCGTCATTAGGATATTTATTTTCATTATTTAGTCGCCAAATTAGCAATATTCAATACTTATTTAATTACGAGTGCTATGAAAGGGATAACAAAGTTTATGTTTCCACGAAAGTATGTAGGCGGGCGTTTGGTTCGGGTGCTAATAAAGATTTCGTGTGGGAGATTACTGCGACCGTAAGAGAGAATTATAAAAAGTTGAACGAGTGCTGCGCGGCGTTGGAGCGGATGATGGATGTGCTGAGCTGCGAGCTGGGCGAGCCTACGGCGCCGTGCGTCGAGCAGCGGCGCGCGCTCGAGGACTGCTACATGTCCCATGCGCATCAGCCGCTCAATTGCTACCACCTCGTGACGGAATTCATGCAATGCGCTCGCGACCACGCTCTAGCTGCACATCCATAATGCGCCTAGGCTCATACATTATACATGACTGCATAACAAATTTTGTAATAATTACGACCAGATAACCGCACACTTACGTGTTTGTCTTTCCACTTTCCACACTAGTGACCGATTTCTGTTACTTAACTAGATCGTTTTGTCAATGTCAGAATAAAACCATTAAATGTTAAAGGGTTTATTATTTGCCAAATATGATAAAAATCAAAATCTTACGCACGAGTGACTACACAAATATTGTTATCTATAAGCGAATAATACTTGTATTATAATTTAGACACTGCTATCATTTGGTGTAAGAGTTCAATGACTGTCCTGGTAGGTCTGCCGGTCATGCCGCGCGAAAGGTACGGGAATTCACGTCCTCTGGAGTAGCCTACGCCGTAGGTGTCGAGGTGCACCCACTGACTGTCCTTCACGAACTGCTTTAGGAAAGCCGCGCAGTTCGCGGAGTCGCCGTAGGGCTCGCGTCCCGTGTTCGACACGTCTGCTGTTTTACAATTCCTCACTCTATCTTCGTAGAACTTCCAAAGAGGCATTCTCCAGACTCGGTCACCTGTTTGACTGCTTGCCAGCTCAAGGTAATGGTATAATTCATCGGAATTGGTATAACAAGCACAGGCTGCTTCGCCGAGGTAATGTAACAATTCTTTTGACATCGTGCCTATGTCAATAATGAATTTGGGCCAGTAGTTGCGTGCATAAATTAAACTGTCTGCAATGAGCAGTCGTCCCTCGCGAGATGGCATCCTGATGTGAACAGATTTATTGTTTGCGTTTGAAATAACATCTCCGAATTTCGGACTACTTCCGTTAGGCATCAGTTCGCACAGCGGCAGAATCCCTCTGATGTTGATAGGGAGTTTGAGTCTCGCTGCGGCTCTGGTGATTGCTACTACGCATGCTGCCCCGGCCATGTCGCCTTTCATATATCGCAAATCATCCGACGATTTCAAGTCTAAACTTCCACTATCAAACGTGACTCCTTTGCCGATCAAGACTATGGGTCGGGTGCACTCGTCCGCTCCGTAATAACTGATTTCGACATACAGTGGTGGCTGTACCGAGGACTTCCCTACAGACACAAATCCACCCATTTCATGATTAGCCGCCCAGCCCTTTGTTTTCACCTCGACATTTATATCTAACTCACATAAAAGATCCACAGCTACTTTGGCAAACTTTGTGGGATTTAATATATTTGCCGGCAATTCTTGTAAGTACCTTGCTAAATTTTGAGCTTCTGCTTTTAATGTGCCTATTTTCCAGCCGTCCTCGTCACAATCATCGTATAGGTGGAGATTTGGTTTAGGAATTACTCTACTTTTTGGTCTACTTTTATATTCGTTGAATTCCCAGATGGCGAGGCTTGCTCCTTCGGCAGCAGCCTCAGCGCATCCGAACGACTCTACATCAATTTCTTTAGGATTGAACGGACGAAGTGCTTTTGAGCCAGCAGCTGCTGCTATTCTTATTGCTTCTTTAGTTTCATCCAATTTCTCGTTTCCATTGTACGTAAAACATTCGGTGCCAAGTCCAGCGACTGCGACATAAGCATACTTTGGGTCCAAGTCATAAAACACCCTAGTTTCGCCAAGTTTCGGTATTGGAGTTAGATTTAACAGTGACCATAGCTTTCCACTTACTTGCTCATTATATTTCTGTCCGCTGGCAGTGAGGATCGCCGGATCAGTCTCTATGTTTTCATTGAAATATACGCCTAGAACAAGTCCTGTGTTTTTTTTAGCACATTTTGTGTCCTGCACTTTACGTGGTGGTGTCCAAGGAACACAGTCTGAGAGCGGCAGCTTAAACTGAGATATGAGACGCACGCATTTGGGAAGTGACATAACACTGTGGCGTAAATACAACATTTTAATTTTGTTAACAATTTTTTTGGAAAAATTTTGTATATGTGAAGTCGCTGCCAACTAGTTTTAGCTATCTTACGTTTTAGTATGAGTTTGTATTATAATTTAATTATATGTATATTAGACATAATGTGTAAGTTTAATTATTAATAAAACAAATATCTTCACAAAATCACACATCATACATTGCTCACAATTCAATCAGATTATCGCACAACATGTCTTTTGGGAGAGGTCAAGAAGTCTTCTTCTTGAGCCAGCCGGGAGTATAAAGTTCATACCACTCGGGAACATTCAGCAGGAGAGTTTCTTGTAACTGTCGATATATTATCAATATGAGAAAGGGAATGGCAAGCCTCTCGTCTTTAAAGAAATAAACCCAAAAAGCTAAAAGAAGAAGGCAAACATCTACTGTATAGTCGATCGCTGACCTCACGTTCATCTTGGCTTTCTCTTCCAGTTCTTGATAATTAATAGGTATGACGATAGTTGCTCGTTCTGCTTTCCTCAGCACTACCTGCTGAGTACACTTCTTTGGCGTGTTATTTTGGATTTCTGGAGGATTAGGAATCGTTGCTTTTTTCTTTTCCGATTGATTTTTATCAGTTGGCTGTTTTGGCTTAACTGATTTATTAATAGAATTTGCAGTTTTTCCTTTCGTAGCTTTTCTTTCCTTGCTGTTACTTGTTTTATTTGCTGTCTTCTTTGGTTTAGTTATTTTGTTTTCCTCGACATTTTCAGGCTTTGTCTCAAGTTGCTGCTTTTCTGCTACTGCTTTTAAGTCTTCTGTTTTGAGGTACATTGGTGCAGTCGATTTCTTGTGGCTGCCATATTCCTTTACTATACTACCGTAATAATCAATTACTGTTCTTCCTTCTTCACTGACTTTATCCTGTATTTTGTCAGTTTTGTTATGTGTTTTAAGATTATCGTTGGGTACACTTTCTTCTTTGGGTTTTTCGAGTTCCTTCTTATGAAGCAATTTCGGAAACTTTGTGTTGGTGATTTTCTTAAATATAGTAATCTTTTCCTCTTTCTTTGGTTTTTCTGATGATTTAGGTATTTCTGTTTCTTTAGGTTTGTCTATACTTTTAGGTTTACTTGCAGTCTTCAGTTTTTCTGTGATTTTTGGTATTTCTATGGTATTAGGTTTATCTTCTATCTTTAGAGGCTCAGGTTCAGGAACTGGTTTTGTTTCTGGCATATCTGATTCTCTTCGCTTTAATATGGGTTTTGGAACAAAATTTGGATCGGGTAGAGGCAAAGGCTTGAGTGGTTCGTTTTCCGACAACTCTTCTTCCTCTTCAATAAAATCTCTGAGAGGCGAAGGACGTGCCATTTTGTCTCTTGGGTTGTACGTTTCCTCTTCGTTCGAATATTGACTACCTCTATCAATATCTCCATCAAGACTACCATCGTCTGTATATTCCCCTTCAGAGGAAACGGTGCTAGCAGTGTAGTCTTCATCAAAAGACATATGTTGCCATTTGTGATCAGATGCTTCAGAATCCAGTGACACTTGGCGCGGACCAAACTTACGTCGCGTGCTATCAACAGAATCTGGTTTAGTCAATATTTCCGGGTTATTGGACTTTGCTTCAGGGAAGTCTTCTTGCGGTTTAGGTATATCTCGATCATTATTTACGCTGTCACGATCAAAGCTAGTATTATACGGAATGTCAGTTTTGTTATTAGGGGGTCTATCGTCTTTATTTTTGGTTTGTTCTTCTTTCATTGCCACAGCTTTGTGAACGCGTGCCATTGCTAGTTCATGCAGGAGCTGTGATGAGCTGACAGCGTTCCGAAGGGATTTGAATGGCATCATACAACGCGAGCTCAGTTCCGGCGCAGAGAACGAGAGGGGAGGCGGCGTCAGAGCGTCCAGATCCAGTTGAATGGATTGTCTCTTTTCTGAAATTAAAAGGTTTATTTTTTGTAGTAGCAATATTGTTTAAAGCAATACTGGATCACAAAGATTTGCAACCTATCTATGCTTACAGAAATAAAAATACAAATTCGCCATTGCATGTGTTTCTCTTGTTGTCGCTAGGTGAAACTGAGATTTCATATAGTTTTACTCTAACATTGAATACATTACTTTGCTTTTCACATTCAGAGGTAAAGTAAATTTAATAATAGTTGCAAACTTCGTTTACGCTGGAAATAGATTTGATTTCGCAAATGTTCTGTTGTATGTTAATTTCGCAGAAGCTGGGATGCGGTCAGCATCTCGCGTTTATGATTGTTGGAGGTATGTTAGCGCGTAACTAAGTAGGTACCGTTGTGTTAAACTGACTTTGGCGGGCGCCTATTTTTAGACGCACCATGCGTCGGAATACTCGAAGCATTAACCATGTTTTTATTTCAAATGCATGCCTCGTACTGTGATCGTAATTAAGACACGATGTTCAGATGTGTTAACAAACATTGGCCGCGAATTTTTATCATTCAATTCAAAATAAGAAATTTAGTTATTTCGGTTATTAAATAGCATTAAAACAGTCGCACAATATGGCAATTAATGTAAAGTATATCTATGTGATAGAGGCCAATATCGATCTTTCTTTCTGTGTAAATAAACGACTGTGGCATTACATATTTAAAAGAAATATGCAAAATAATTATGCATATTTACAGGTATAGCTACTAATAATCGTATTATTATTATGATTACCAATAATAATTAATTGTGAATATTCAATATCTACCTGTTTTCTGGTCTGGAAGAGAATATTTTTCTATAAACGTTTCAGTCTTTTGAATTTTGCCTTTACGATTGTGATTGCCTCTCATGTAGGTATACCTTTTGCTACTAAAATCGCTAAAGGGAACATCACTATTTAGGAAATTCTTAGACCTTTCCTTATGTGTAAAAATAATTATATAGAACTAGCCCGCGACTTGCATGAATGTCGATTATCGCGAAAGCAGAAGTAGCGAATTAAAAAGTTTCTTCGTCCTTTCTGGGAGTTCAAGTATACACCAAACTACATTTCACCAAAATCAATTTAGAGGATTAGTCGTGAGACTGTAACGGACAGACACAGATACTTTCGCATTTATAAATATGGAGTATGGATATATGTACATGTATACATGTATGGAGTATGGATAGTACGAATAACATGAAAATAATGAAAATACGTGATGTGAATTATGTGCATGTAAATCGCAAACAGCAAAATGTTTAACTACTTTTGAATTTCAATATCTTTCTAAATGGCAAAAATTGTTGAAAGCTTGCGGCTTTCATACGGTTAGGAATCGAATAGAGGTAGAGACCTACTTATTCTTTATCGATGACATTAGATTCTCTTAGAATCTCATTTTAGTCGATTGTTTTTCAGTATTTGCCTATTATTTAAGCAATTTTTGCTAGGTTGGTATTACTGAATTTCATAGCAGAGGATAAGGAGGCTAGATAGCTGTAGTAAAGGTTGTTATAATATTGTAATAATTCAAGTTTTGCGTGATGAAAATGCAATATTTGTTTTATGTTATTAATACATCCGTTCCAGGAAACAGGACCCATAGTACTTTAGTACCTAGAGTGTATGTTTGTATTGTCTGCTTTTGTTGTTTCTTACATCTCAAAAATTCTAGCTTCTGCAATTTTCCGTAGGATGTCGATAGTATAGTGCCAGTGTTTAGTTTACCGCCGCCAAACAAAGTAAACAGTCTCAACAAGTCTCAAAATAAACAGAATGTAAAAAAATATTCTTACCGGATTTTTCCATTTGTTTCTGCGAATCTGGATAGAGTACCAGCATGAATTCGCTGCTGCCGGACTGGTCCCGCACCGGCGAGCGCCGACGTGGCTGCCGCGGCGGCGGCTGCGCCTCGGCCGGCGCGGTCTGCGCTCGCTTTCGTCGTGGAGCCGGCGACACACGTGTCTCGCTGCCGTCCTCCCGAGTGAGCACTTCGTTTATTATCTTTGACTCCACTGCCAAAAACTCCATATCCACCGGTCGGCCCGGTATCCTTACCGGCGCTGACTCCACACTAGGCGCGCTCATGCCATAAGGACTCTCAGCTTTTACACGAAAACGATACTCGCTTCCTTCGATGAGATCGAACAGAGTAACGTTCGTCTTGCGACTGGTAGTCGCCTTCAGCCACACGTTCCAGCCGTTCCGGTAGTACTCCACCACGTAGTTGCCGATACGACAACCGCCGTCGTCTTCTGGGGGCTCCCAGTCCAACGTGACAGACTTGTCCACCTGGCGCGCTACTGACACGTGCTGCGGCGGATCCGGCGGCGCCGTGATCGTCACTAGGAAGGCGGCCGTGTCTTCTCCGATCCTGTTTTTGGCGTGAATCTGATATTCCCCACGATCGCTTCTTCGTGCTGAGTGTATTTTCAGCATCGAGAATTTTGAAGTATTCGAGATCTCCACTCGATCGTCTACCACTATAGGGTGCCCGTCGTGTCGCCATTCTACGGTCGGTGTCGGTTTCCCGACTATTGTCGTTTTCAAGAAAACGGTTTCGTTAATTTCGTATAGCAAGCCGTCCTCGTACTGACGCGGGTAGCGTAACTTGGGTGCAGCTTCTAGTGACAATCGAGCTTTGGTGACTGCGTGTCCACTGCGATTGGTTGCTGTGCATTTTATTTCTCCTTCGTCACTCGGCAACGTTTGATGGAAGACAAGAACACTTGTAGACTCGCTCGTAGTGATCGCTGTCCTTCGGCTGCTGAAAATTTCATAATCATCCTTGAACCACGCTATTGTAGGTGGCGGCATACCAGCGAAAGCGACACGAAATTCCGTTTTATCGTTTTCAAGAACAGTCAAATCTTCTAAATGTTGTAGAAAGAGGGGCGGTTCATGGGGGAGGCGGTCGGAGCTGACTGTGAGCACGTCGGAGAGGTCGCTGTAGTCCGAGCGGCCTACGGCGTTGAGCGCGGCGACCCGGAACTGGTAGCGGTAGGGCGGCTCGAGCCCCGTCAGCACGAGCTCGGGCCGCAGTACCACCGGCGGCGCCGTGCGGATCCAGTCCGGCGTGCCAAGCCGGTTGCACTCCACCTGGTAGCCCAGCAGCGGCGCGCCTCCATCGTGGGACGCCGGTGCCCATCGCAGTGTAATCGAGTTCGGCTCCTCGTCCGATAGTATCGGTATGATATCCGGCTTTCCTGGCGTTGCAGGCCGTCCTGGAAATCGAGACACAGCTGAGCGTTACTCAATGCATTTGGTTGATTTAAGTTAAAATTAAATATGTCTAGTCGGGCGTTAACCTTTGTTCGGTAACGACGGTGCTGCCGGTATAAGCCATTTGGCATAAAACTCCTTTCAAAATTAGACGCGTGATAATCGTTACATGAACGCGGACGGTCTTACGATTTGTTTTGTTGTGCCACGCTTTAGGAATCGCAGCGCGCAATCTTTTTAAAAATAGAAATATAGGCAGGGGGCTCGGACGAGTGCTACACGTATGGGGGACTGGTGGTTGTGGTGCCGGCGTAAAGGGTGCGGGGGTTGGGATTACCTGCGGTTTTCCAGCGCACGTTCTTGCTGGGCTTGTGGACGTAGTGTGAGGCGGAGTGCTGGTTGCCCATGGCGGCGGCGGCGCGCGCCGACACACTGAGCGCGGCGCCCGCTCGCCCCCCGCCCCCGCCCGCGCCCGCGCCGCGCTCTGGGAATAACTCTGCGCAGAGCCGCACCCGTGCGCCCGCCCGCCCGGATGCGATCTTGATCTGTTTGATCGATAGCTTTTCATTAACGATCTACAGGCCACGACCTTTGGCGCAACTATTGATGATGATCATCCATATCAATCATCTGACGACATTGCCAATTAGTAGCTATACAAAAATATGGCCAATCTACAAAAACTTGTAGTTTATGCGCCTTTGAACTAATCACTAAACATTACCCACTATGAACCCAAACACTTTACATTCAAAAGTGACATTATTGTTTATTTGTTGTAGCTATACATTGATATGTTCCTGAAGCAATTTGTTATTGTGAAGACATCTTGTGCCACAAGTCGGCATTACGTTGTAAAAGTGTCACCGAAAGGCACACGTTATTTTGGTTAATTACCATTCACCAGCAGTCGTATGTACTCCACCTGTTGGACAATCTTTAAACAAATCAGTGGGTGAGCTCGCTGAAAAACCACAGAGGTTGGGGATACAAAAATAAAATTTGTTTGAGTGTGTGAGAACGTTACTTCGTGTCGTCAGCACAGATGGCAGCGGTGTTCCAATATTTTCATTAAATTGATTATTGAAAATTACGATTTTTTTGTGTGGCTAATTTAGGCATCTCCTGAAAGGTGTCGGTTTTCTGGTAGATGGTTAAATTTTATAAGGTTGCGGTTGTTTGCGTTTGTTTATCAGTAATAAAAAAAAATCTTTAGTATTAATTTACAAAATTTTCTTTTAAAGAAAATTCTTTTATGAATTTAATATGTTAACCATTTTTTTTCCGTCCGATTGCTACGTTGAAAAATATATAGATAGTTGTAAGTGTATTGTCTCACTCGGTATATTCCTGATGGAATGTATTTAGTTAGGTACAATAAAACAGATATTTTGATAGTCAGTGCGATGGTATTTGTTTTATTTATTTCCTGTAGCCGCTTGGTAAATCTCGTTGTCTGTGTTTCAGCCAGCGCCTACGCATATCCCCGTTACGTACTTTTCACCACTACAACATAAGAATATATTTTAGGAAACTGTTTCAACAAACTGTAATCTTATCTGCATTCTGGAGTTGAAATAATTACACGATTTTCTTTTTTTAGCTTCCTCTGCTCGATGTGAGATAATTAGGGTAGGTACATGAATCAGCTCAGAATACATTCGTCGGTTCAGATTCCATGGTTTTTATATAAAGAAAAAGAGAGCAACCAACCAAAAAGACGACAAAAAAAACAAGATTTGGTTTGCATTTTTTATACTTTTTTTAAAGTTTTATGTCAAATTTATATTAGAAAAGTGAACCAAAGTGAAAAATTACATCATTAGTTTTCTTTGTAGTGTAAATATGTATTACTCGGTAATTTTCTATCTGCCTAGCAACCCGCCCCAGCTTCGCACAGAAGTAATTTACGAAATGTCACGTTTTTTTTTATTTAGGTTTTCATACAAAACACCTTATAGTACAAGATCCGAGTTAGATTGACCTACCACTCACCGAGTTTCTCGATATGTCGTTCGAGAAAAACCCCATAACATCTGCTGGGAATCGAACCTAAGACCTCATGCTCAACAGTCGTGATTTGCGTTGCGTCGTTATGATGTACAAATAGCTGTTTGTGTATGTGAGATTATATATTTGTAAATGCACCCACGATACAGAAAAAAATCCTCGTGTGTGTTTTTGTATCTACATTGCTCCCGTGCGAAGCCGGGTAGGGTCGCTAGTAAAGTATAAAGTATGTGTGTGCACAGTTAGACTGAAGATCTAGGTAATTACTTAGTGCTCTTGACGGAGAAGTACACTGGGCTTCCCGTTAAAGAGGCTGTCTGTAGTCTGGTTTTAAGGTTTAGCGTCAGCTATGGCTACAGAGATTGTACCTACACGTACTGTCAAGGTACGATAGGTAAGTTATAATAATAAATCTTTATTAAGAATGTTAAGGTGGAAGCTCCACGAAAGCCCGCGAAATTCAATTTTTGTTACGTTTTCTGCAATTTGCAAGACAGTAACAGTCAACAGTCGGTTCGACCTAATGTGAACCAGGCCTAAGTTGAATCGGAATTGACTTCCGCTTCCACTAGCTTAATTTTATATACTGGGTGTAAGAAGTATATATACATAATATCATATAGCCGGTAACTATGCATACTGCACATCAAAGTAAGTAACTTAGAGCACAAATGATTGTATGGAAATGATTTGTTTCTTTGGTGTGAAAAATTACTCTTTAGCAACGTAATGTACGCAAAATACTGTTCTTTCGGGTGCATGCAGCCGTATAGCCGTCGTAGCAGTATTTGAAGTTCACTTAAAACAATTTTTTATAAAAAGATATGTCAAAAAGTTCCTTCAATAACTCCGTACTCCCAGGTAAAGTCTAGAACAAAAAAATATCGCAATGATGGGTTACTTCCGGATACGTCAAGACCCGTTATATTCAATTTAGGACCCAAAGGAAATTCACAGTACATTATCATTAGTACAGAAATGCGTAAGTAAATGTAAAAGTTTGTTACCTTTTCCAACCAAAACCACTGAACCGATTATCCTGAAATTTTGCATTAACGTTGTCAGGTGTGCAGAAACAGAAATAAGGTACTTATCATCACGAAAATAAAATACTAAATCCGAAAAAAGAACAAATAGTACGTTTTCATGATAATAGATGGCGCCACGTGTCTCTCGAATCGCGGTTTGAATTGGAATTTTGCGGGGTTTCTTCGATTTGTGGTTTAATATAACAAAGTTCGGATTAACCAAGAAAAAAAAAGTACTAGAGTGTCATAAAATTAATCAGATTATGCAAGAAAAATATTTTTGATCTGTTAAATGTCAAAAGGTAGAACAACAATTTTATATTAGTTAACACTGATATTTCCGAGGTATATTTCTACAAGCATAGTACAACCCGAATTGATTGGCAAAGAAGTTAACGCGACGAGCGTAGCCGCGAGCAATAGCTTAATAGTATAAATAATAAATAATGAATATTGAAGACTAAGAGGCATATTGACCGCGGTCAGCATTTTTATGACTACAGGCAGAGCAGACTAATTGCCGTCGATAAGTACATAGGTACTCATACTGTGTGGTACAACTGAAATGTTATCTATATTAGATACTAGTCTATACTTATTACTTATAATATTATAAAGAGGTAACATTTGTTTGTAAGTTTGTTTATAGGGGGTAATCTCCGGAACTAATGAACCGATTTTAAAAATTGTTTCACTGGTAGATATCTACATTATTCGTGAGTGCTATAGGCTATACATTATAAAGATATCATGCATAATAGCCGAACTATCTCAATTTTTGTCTAGCCAGGCGGAAAAAAATAGCTCTTAGAACAAAGTTTTTTGCATGCGCTGCCTTAACAGTTGTATATAATTGAAATCAATTTATAGCAAACTGGTACGCCTTTAATAGTTCTACAAAAAAGTCCGCGACACCATGTTTCTATCTTTTATATTTCAGCAGATATAGTAGCTTTTATGTGTTAAAAAAAGTATTTTTCGACGTACTTACCTTTGGACGATTTTTTAAACAACAAAATATTAAACCTTACCGAAAAAAATATTATTATGATCACAAGAACATCATAGAAATACGATTTGCCCAGTATCTCAATTGGTTTATCAGTTTCGAAGATAATATAAAATTACTAAATCGCAAAATGCTGCCGTCCATTCACGAACCGCATTAGAACATGCTTTGTACGGATTTTAAACAGTTTCAGCGATTGTTTATCTTGCCTAAAAGAAAATAACAACTTTCCCGTCAGACATCCCAGACAAGAGCAGCTCGAGTACGCCGTACGGAAGAGTCGCTCTTGAAAAGCATCAGCGCTTTTCGAGGAATAGAGAAAAAATTTCGCAAACATGCGCTGTGGGGGTGCTTGGATAGAAAACCTCCCCGTGTGCCCGTGGACTGGAGTTCCCTTTCGAATACGTCCGGGGGGAAGGCCAGTTTTCCGGGACGGTGCATCCTGGGGTGCGGGCAAAAACTCCCCTTTTAGGGGTCTCTTTGCCCCCATGCAAATATTCTGTCGGGTGGTCGCTCCAACGCGTGTGTGCGTCTGTTTAGCAGAGGGCGCAGTGGCGGAGTAAGAGTGGGCTCGGTGTGCACTTACCCTGCCGCCGGGCTGGCAGGAGGAAGTCTCGTACCTCCTTCTGCCACCGCTGTTCTCGTAGCCCCGAAGATTGTCAAGGTCATGTCTCTGACTTTTGACGGGGGTCGAGGATCTTGGCTTAACCGCCCGGGCTGCGAGGTAGAAAACCTCTATAAAAAGTCACTCCAAACCTCCAAGCGGCGGCGCACCGCGAATTAGGTTGTTAGCTTGGCTAATGGGTAGCTAAATTAGTCTCTAGTGCGAACCACACTTTTTTGGTTGGAACTATATATACTCGTGGGATTCATAATGGATAAAATTAAAAAAAACACACCAAAAAACTTCACCGGCAGTCGCCGCATCGATCCAGGGTGGCTCACGTGCCCGTAGTGGGGGGTCGCTGGACTCATCCAGCACGCCCTCATTACCGGCACCAGTGGAGCTGGCACACAGTGCCAGTTCAAAAAGAGGAAGCGCGATGGTGCTCGAGTCGGAGTCCGACTCGTCATCGGACGCCTCGAGCGTCCGGAGCGGGGCCTCAAGACGCGTGCCGGCGGAAGCTGAGAAGAGGAGGAAGTCCTTCCTCAAGCGTCCCCCCCCGCCCGGGGAAAGGACAAGAGTGCCTGCAAGAGGCCCACGACCGAGGCGTCTGGTGGCGAGTCCGACACCGGCCTGGCCTCGAGGCAGGAGGGGCAGGTGGAACTGGAGGAGGCCGTGGAGAAGGCCATACGGGTGGTGGCCCTGAAAAAGACGAAGGCGTCAAAAGACAAGGCCATCACCGAAGCCACGGCCTCCATTTTGGCGGCGGCAGCGGTCTCCTTTACCGGGCCTCAGGTGGCAGGCCTAGTGTCGGAGCTGAGGACTGAGGTCGGCCACTTGAAGGCCGAAATCAAGGCTGTCCGGAGGGAGAACCTCCGGCTGAAGGCGGACCTGGCCGGGCTCCAAGGAGCCGGTCATCGTGAGGCGCCACAGGGGGGGACCGAGAGGCCAAGCCAGCCCGCACCAGAGGAGAGCCCTCTCCTCAAACTGGTGCGGCAGGAGCTGGCCTCCTACAACCAGAGGTTCTCAGTATTGGAGAGCAGGGTTCTGCGCCCCCCACTTGCGGCGACCTCTTACGCCGCAGCTGCCGCCGCCGCTAAACCGGTAACGGCAAAGGCAGCCCCGAGACCGGCCCCGGCACGGTTGGTTCCGGCGGCATTGGTTCCGGCAAAGCCGGCCCCCGCTAGGCCGGCTCCGGTTCCGGCCAAGCCGGCGACAAAAGGTGGCTGGCGAAAGAAGGGGAAGGGAGCTGCGTCTTCGGGGGCCTCCGACACCGTACAGACAATGCCGGTTGGCAGGTGGCTGGTGAGGCGAGGAAGGCTGGCAAGGAGGCCAGATCGGCGAGGAGGAGGCGGCTTAGCCAATAGCGTAGCGTCGCGGCGCAACTCCGCGTGTGTGACTGTAGTCATCACGCTACAGCCAGACGCGGTCAAGAGCGCCTGGATGCTGGAGGTTGTCGGGGCGAACAGCGGCCCTATCGCGGACGCTCTGGCCGAAAAGCTCAGGGCGTCCCTAGATGCAGAGGAGGCCCGAGTGTCCAGGCAGTTCATCAAGTGCGCCAACGTGCGCATAATGGGCCTGGACGACTCCGTAGCGGAGGAGGACCTGAGGGCCGCCTTCTTCAGGACTGGAGAGTGCGCTGCCGACCAAGTCAAGGTCGGTGCCATCCGCCCTGACCTCGCGGGGCTTCGAACCACCATGGTTAGTTGCCCCGTGTCGGCGGCCAAAAGGATAGCGGAGGGTCGAAGGCTCTTGGTGGGCTGGGTTTCGGCGCAGGTCTGCACCTCGGAGGTGGACCGCAGCGACAAGTGCTTCCGCTGCGGTCAGCCCGGTCACATGGCCGCCTCGTGCAACGCCGCGCCGCACTGCTTCGCATGTGCGGCTGCTGGCAAGCCGGCCGATCACCGGGCAGGGGGAAAGGTCTGCGCCCCACCCGCCAAGGCCAGGGGCAGGGTTAAGCCCTCCGCTGCCGCTGCCGCTGTCGCCGCCGCTGCCGCCGTAGCCTCCACCGTCGCCGCCGCTGGTGCGGCTCCGCCCTCGAAGAGGGTCATGGAAGGGGGTTGCAGGGGACCCCTAATCACGGCTCCATTGCGCCTCCTCCAGGCGAATATTAACCACTGCGCCGCCGCTCAGGATCTCTTGGTCCAGAGCATGGCGCAGTGACTGATCAACATCGTGGTGGTCGCCGAGCCGTACTTTGTCCCACCCAGGGATGACTGGGTGACGGACCTCGACGGCTCAACACAAATCCGAGGCCATGTGCTTTCATGGTCTTCGGAACGCGCCACCGTCAGGTTCCCAAATAACGGTGGGAGGGGTTTGAAGTTTCTGGGTCTCGTCCTCGATAGCCGGTGGAGCTTCAAGGAGCACTTCCGACGTCTGGCTCCTCACTTGGACAGGGCTGGGGCCGCTTTTTGGCGGCTCCTGCCCAACCTCGGAGGCCGGACGTCGCGAGGCGCGGGCTTGCGGACGACAAGTAATGGGTAGCTCGCCGTCCGATCAAGGACCAGGCCCGGGTCCACGGCGCGTTCTGTTCGCGCGCGCCTCAAAGAGCTGTCAGCACAGGGACGGGGTCCCCAACGGGGCCAACGCCTGCCGGGGTTGCGGGACGTCTTAACAGGATACCGTGGGCCCGGAACGTAAAGGGCAACAGAAGGAACAGCGTGGTTTTTTAGTCAGTAAAAGTCTGACAGTCCCTTCCGCCCCACCCTGGGCGGAAGGAGTCATTTGATGATTTTTACCACCTCAAAAAAAAAAACAGCATGCGCTGGGGAATCTAGCTCCATGACCCGCCAGTTGCTGACCCTTCGTGCTATAGCAGGGGTAGCGAAAGACACGTCCACCACGGAACCCCTTTGCTGACGCACGCAGGTGTGTGTGGTCTCTCGCCCCGGATCATGGCCTGAACCAGTTCCGGACGCGAGAGGTTGCCGCCGCCTATCGCCTCCGTGAGGACACGGCAGAGCTCTGCCCAAGCGGGGCACACCTGCACCGTATGCTTCACCGTGTCCTCCGGGCGATCCACATATTGGTGAAACCCGGGCGTTTCCTCCCGCCCTATCCGACACAGGAACCTTCCGAAACAACCGTGTCCGGTGAGGACCTATGTCAGGTGAAAGGAGAAGACGCCCTAGCGCCTCTCCTCAAAGAGGGGTCTTACAGCCGCGATTGCGGCGTGCCCGAACTTGGGTTGCGACAGTTTCATCTCCCATTCCGCCATGAGATCGCAACGGAGCTGCCGCGGCAGCGGGGTTTCGGCTGCGGCGCTGCGCGTCCACACACCACTCGTAGACGCGCTGGAGGACTGGCCCCTCCAGATGGTGGCGGCAATCCGGCAAGGAGGCTTGCCGCTTCGCCGGAGACCGTGTGTTATCCCCGGATCATTCGGATAGCCATAACCCTCTGGCATGCCACCAACTTGGCTGATGGCCACCGCCTAATGGTAGGGGCCCACGCAGGGGCCCCGTAGAGGGCGATGGACCGCACAACTCCCGCGTAAGGCCTCCAGCAGGAAGCGCCTGGTCCCCCGAGGTTGGGCAGGAGCCGCCAAAAAGCAGCCCCACAGGCCTGGTCATCCTGAAACGGGGTTCTGTCCCCACGGTCGGTGGTGGACATCTCGTTCGCCAGCCCCGCTCTGTCGCCGTACATCCGGTTCGACGTCTCCGCCCAGATCCCAGATATGCCGGTCCGACAGACCCCGAGTTGACCGCGATGGGCGCTGAAGCAGCTGGACCGGGCGCTCTTCCTGGTAGCCTCGATCGTGCAGGCCTGGGTGTCATCACCAGACATGCCTGCCGACCTCAACGACGAGGCGGAGTGGTTCCAGGAGGCCATGTCAGTGATCTGCGACTTGGCAATGCCCCGGGCCCGGACAGGAAGCGCCCGGCATCAGGTGTACTGGTGGTCACGCGAGATAACGGCACTACGCGAGGCGTGCGTTGATGCGCGACGCCTGTACGCCAGGCACCGCCGGTGCCGCATCCGACCTCCGAATGCGGCAGCCATTGAGGCGGAGCTGTACGAGGGGTACAGGGGTATCCCGCAGGGAGATGCTGGAGTCTCTGGACAGGGACCCATGGGGGCGCCCGTTCAAATGGGTGCGGGACAAATTCCGCCCCTGGGCTCCCCCGTTGACGCAGAGTCTCCGACCCCAACTCGTGGAGGGCGTCGTGAGCACCCTGTTTCCTTTACCCTCCCGCCCATGGCTCCGCCCCCGGCGGTGTCAGACGAAGACGCGGACCACAGCGACGACGGCGAGTACAATGCTCCGGAGGTGGCCGAGGTAGATCTGAGAGTGACGGTACAACGGCTGAAGGCCAAGAATACCGCCCCGGGACCTGACGACTTACCTGACAAAGCCTGCGTCCTGGCCTCGGGGGCTCTCGGTCCTCGACTAGGGGGGCTCTTAAGCGCATGTTTAGAGAGGGGCCAGTTCCCGCTTCGTTGGAAGACGGGGAAACTGGTCCTCATCAAGAAGCCGGGGCGCCCAGACAAGAGCAGCTCGAGTACGCCGTACGGAAGAGTCGCTCTTGAAAAGCATCAGCGCCTCTCGAGGAATAGAGAAAATATTTCGCAAGCATGTGCTGTGGGGGTGCTTGGATAAAAAAACCTCCCCGTGTGCCCGTGGACTGGAGTTCCCTTTCGAATACGTCCGGGGGGAATGCCTTCCGGGGCAAGGTTTTCCGGGGCGGTGCATTCTGGGGTGTGGCAAAAACTCGCCTTTTAGGGGTCTCTTTGCCCCCATGCAAATATTCTGCCGGGTGGTCGCTCCAACGCGTGCCCCTCTGTTTAGCAGAGGGCACAGTGGCGGAGTAAGAGTGGGCTCGGTGTGCACTTACCCTGCCGCCGAACTGGCAGGAGGAAGTCTCGTACCTACTTCTGCCACCGCTGTTCTCGTAGCCCCGAAGATTGTCAAGGTCATGTCTCTGACTTTTGACGGGGGTCGAGGGTCTTGGCTTAACCGCCCGGGCCGCGAGGTAGAAAACCTCTATAAAAAGTCACCCCAAACCTCCAAGCGGCGGCGCACCGTGAAGGAGGTTGTTAGCTTGGCTAATTGGTAAGCTTGGCTAATTGGTTAGCTAAATTAATCTCTAGTGCGAACCATATTTTTTGGTTGGTTGGTTGGATGCCGGCCCATCGTGTTGCTCGACGAGGTGGGCAAGCTCTTTGAAAGACCACAGACAGGGCAGCGGGCATACGGCGGACTAGTTCGTCAGCGTCGTCGCTTTGTGCATCACCTTGCGATACCCACCGCTGCACAATAGCTGCCTCCTCAGCCAGTTCCCTGTTTAGACGGCTAAGGGTCCACCGAGGGAAGTGACCGCAAGCCCCTGAGCTGTTAGTCGCCGTCGTTTGTTGGAGGGAGGAGACCTCGAAGCAGATGCAGAGATGGTCCGAGGGAGCCTCCTTACCCTCCATGACCCACCCGCCAGTTGCTGACCCTTCGTGCTATAGCAGGGGTAGCGAAAGACACGTCCACCACGGAACCCCCTTGCTGACGCACGCAGGTGTATGTGGTCCCCCTGTTCACCTGTGACCCGATAGAAGGGCCCACACCTGTACCGCTCTGCTGCGAACGTCAGTCGCGGGGTTACCCCAGGCCCGGGACCTAGCGTTCAGGTCGCCAAGAAACACGATCGGCCTTGATGCCAATCGTCCGACCGCTGCTCTGATAGAGTCGAGGAACACCTCAAACTCCGCCAGGATGCGGTTAGGGGAGAAGTACGCGCCGATTATTACGTACTCTACCCGCTCGGCCACTACGTATCCCGAGCACCTCTCCGCCATCGAAAGGAGAGGGCCCGTTGTAGTCCGTACCAAGACGGCTACGTTTTCCTCTAGGTCCCCTATCCAGTTTGGATGGGAGGGAACATAATAGGGCTCACAAGCCACAGCCACATCTACGGCCCACTCCGCCATGGACTGTAGGAGAAAGTCCTGAGCCCCGGCGCAGTGGTTAAGATTCGCCTGGAAAAAGCTAACTTGTCGGGACCGAATCATTCAGACATATCGCCTCCCCCCGTGCCCCCGCATTGGCAGACACGACCACGGCAGCCACTCCCCCTCTCTTCTTCGGTGCTCGCATGCAGCCACCAGATTTGTGGCCCTCCTCGTCGCAATAGAAACACAGAGCATCACGGCTCACACTGGATGGGCAACTTATCTTTAGTGGCAGCGTCATTTAGTCCGGTGATGCGTATATTTGAATGCGGGCAAAGAGACCCATAAAAGGGGAGTTTTTGCCCGCACCTCAGTGTGCACCGTCGCGAAAAACTGGCTTCGAAAATATTCATTTAAGTTAGATGCTGTAAAGGGTCATAATGATCTATACGAAATGCACAATGTTTTTAAGGTACTTAATTGGTTAAGGATTAATGCTGAATTGCCTAAAATTGCTTCTTAAATAAGCCATTATTTCTTGTAAAAAGTTAAGGATAAAAAATGGTTGTTGTGGGTTATCCATAAGAGATGACATATACCATCGCGAACTTTTTTGGAGACGTTTTGAAGGTGTACAAAACTTGTAGTACATTATTTTGACCTGTCTTGAAGGGTTCAGCCAGCGTTTACAAACAACACATTAGAAACCTCTAAAATTATCAGCTTTTCTCTAAAATATTAGGTTGGGGAAAAAGTCTTTTCGCATTATAGTATGTATGAACTTGTAATAAAATCTCTTTGGCTATACCATTTGTATCTGGCTGGTTTTGGTATCTTAATTAAGAATCTTAAGGTGGAAGCTCCACGAAAGCCCGCGAAATTTAATTTTTGTTACGTTTTCTACAATTTGCAAGACAGTAACAGTCAACAATCGGTTCGACCTAATGTGAACCAGGCCTAAGTTGAATCGGAATTGGCTTCCGCTTCCACTAGCTTAATTTTATATACTGGGTGTAAGGAGACATAATATCATATAGCCGGTAACTATGCATACTGCACATCAAAGTAAGTAACTTAGATCAAAATTGTTTGCTGGGAAATGAATTCTTTTTTGGGTGTGAAAAATCATTAGCAATGCAATGCACGCAAAACATTGTTCTTTCGGGTACATGCACCCGAAAGTTATACTGTTACTGTCTTGCAAAATGCAGAAAACGTAAAAAAAAAAAAATTTTTGCGGGCTTTCGTGGAGCTTCCACCTTAAGATTCTTAATAAAGATTTATTATTATAACTTACCTATCGTACCTTGACAGTACGTTTAGGTACAATCTCTGTAGCCATAGCTGACGCTAAACCTTAAAACCAGACTACAGACAGCCTCTTTAACGAGAAGCCCAGTGTACTTCTCCGTCAAGAGCACTAAGTAATTACCTAGATCTTCAGTCTAACTGTGCACACAGCCAGCAATGGCTACTGGCTAACTATCCTAAAGTGCCTGGGCACTTCTCACTAATGCGTTGTAACTAGGGAAGCCGCTCGTACTTTTTACATTTTATATACTTTTTTTAAAAAGTTTTATGTCAGATTTTTATTAGTAAAGTGAACCAAAGTGAAAAATTACATCATTCGTTTTTGTTACGTTTTCTGAAATTTGCAAGACAGTAACAGTAAACAGTCGGTTCGACCTAATGTGAACCAGGCCTAAGTTGAATCGGAATTGGCTTCCGCTTCCACTAGCTTAATTTTATATACTGGGTGTAAGAAGTATATATACATAATATCATATAGCCGGTAACTATGCATACTGCACATCAAAGTAAGTAACTTAGAGCAAAAATAATTGTATGGAAATGATTTGTTTCTTTGGTGTGAAAAATTACTCTTTAGCAATGTAATGCACGCAAAATACTGTTCTTTCGGGTGCATGCAACCGTATAGCCGTCGTAGCAGTATTTGAAGTTCACTTAAAACAATTTTTTATAAAAAGATATGTCAAAAAGTTCCTTCAATAACTCCGTACTCCCAGGTATGGTCTAGAACAAAAAAATATCGCAATGATGGGTTACTTCCGAATACGTCAAGACCCGTTATATTCAACGTTTTGTCTCTGCATCACCCTAAGGTAGACTGGTAGAAAATGCCCAAGGCATTAAGTCCGCCTTTGTACAGTGTATTTTTCACACGTTCATAAAGTTTAAATAAATATTCTTATCAAAAAAATTGCTAATCGGCCGTTGAAAGTCAACCTATGATATACCGGACCATAGGGTCACATTATAATTTAGAACCCAAAGGAAATTCACAGAACATTATCATAAGTACAGAAATGCGTAAGTAAATGTAAAAGTTTGTTACCTTTTCCAACCAAAACCACTGAACCGATTATCCTGATATTTTGCATTAACGTTGTCAGGTGTGCAGAAACAGAAATAAGGTACTTATCAATACGAAAATAAAATACTAAATCCGAAAAAAGAACAAATAGTACGTTTTCATGATAAAAGATGGCGCCACGTGTCTCTCGAATCGCGGTTTGAATTGGAATTTTGCGGGGTTTCTTCGATTTGTGGTTTAATATAACATTGTTCTTTCGGGTGCATGCAACCGTATAGCCGTCGTAGCAGTATTTAAAGTTAACTTAAAACATTTAAAACTTTTTTTTATAAAAAGATATGTCAAAAAGTTCCTTCAATAACTCCGTACTCCCGTCTCCCAGGTATGGTCTAGAACAAAAAAATATCACAATGATGAAAAAAAGCATGTAACTTCCGGATACGTCAAGACCCGTTATATTCTTATTAAAAATATTGCTAATCGGCCGTTGAAAGACATCCTATGATCTACTTGACCATAGGGTCACATTATAATTTACGAGCAAGCGAGAAATTCACAGAACATTATCATAAGTACAGTCACGAGCAAAAACAAGTATACACTTAGCAAAATTCAAAAGCAATTTTCTTGTGAAATATTGGTTGTAACTTTGATATAAGACCTCTTTCATAGTACTCTTGAATTCCAAATACTATATTCCTAAAAACATGACATTTCAATCAATATATTCGAAGAAAATAGCTTCGTTATGTTGCTTTGTGTATACTTGTTTTTGCTCGTGACTGTACAGAAATGCGTAAGTAAATGCAAAAGTTTGTGACCTTTTCTAACCTAAACCAATGAACCGATTATGCTGAAATTTTGCATAAAAGTTGTCAGGTGTACAGAAACAGACGTAAGGTATTCTAAATCACGAAAACATAACTGTTTTCGAAAAAAAAACAAATAGTTCGTTTTCATTGTGATAGATGGCGCTACGTGTCTCTCGAATCGCGGTTTGAATTGGAATTTTGCGGGTTTTCTTCGATTTGTGGTTTAATATAACAAAGTTCGGATTAACCAAGAAAAAATACTAGAGTGTCATAAAATTAATCAGATTATGCGAGAAAAATATTTTTGATCTGTTAAATGTCAAGAAGGTAGTACAACAATTTTATATTAGTTAACACTGATATTTCCGAGGTATATTTCTACAAGCAGAGTACAACCCGAATTGATTGGCAAAGAAGTTAACGCGACGAGCGTAGCCGCGAGCAATAGCTTAATAGTATAAATAATAAATAATGAATATTGAAGACTAAGAGGCATATTGACCGCGGTCAGCATTTTTATGACTACAGGCAGAGCAGACTAATTGCCGTCGATAAGTACATAGGTACTCATACAGTGTGGTACAGCTGAAATGTTATCTATCTTAGATACTAGTCTATACTTCTATACTAATATTATAAAGAGGTAAAATTTGTTTGTATGTTTGTTTGTAGGGGGTAATCTCCGGAACTAATGAACCGATTTTAAAAATTGTTGCACTGGTAGAAAGCTACATCATTCGCGAGTGCTATAGGCATTATTATATATATACATTATAAAGATATCATGCATAATAGCGGAACTATCACAATTTTTGTCTAGCCAGGCTGAAAAAAATAGCTCTTAGAACAAAGTTTTTGCATGCGCTGCCTTAACAGTTGTATATAATTGAAAACAATGTATGGCAACCTGGTCCGCCTTTAATAGTTCCACAAAAAAGTCCGCGACACCATGTTTCTATCTTTTATATTTCAGCAGATATAGTAGCTTTAATGTGTTAAAAAAAGTATTTTTCGACGTACTTACCTTTGGACGATTTTTTAAGCAACAAAATATTAAACCTTACCGAAACAAATATTATAATGATCACAAGAACGTCATAGAAATACGATTTGCCCAAAACAGTATGTCCATTGGTTAAACAGTTTCGAAGATAATATAAAATTACTAAATCGCAAAATGCTGCCGTCCGTTCACGAACCGCATTAGAACATGCTTTGTACGGACGTTTTATCCATGGCATTTCTGTTTTTGGGATTTTGAACAGTTTCAGCGATTGTTTATCATGCCTAAAAGAAAATAACAACTTTCCCGTCAGACATCCCAGACAAGAGCAGCTCGAGTACGCCGTACGGAAGAGTCGCTCTTGAAAAGCATCAGCGCCTCTCGAGGAATAGAGAAAATATTTCGCAAGCATGCGCTGTGGGGTGCTTGGATAGAAAACCTCCCCGTGTGCCCGTGGACTGGAGTTCCCTTTAAATACGTCCGGGGGGAAGGCCAGTTTTCCGGGACGGTGCATCCTGTGTGGGCAAACACTCCCCTTTTAGGGGTCTCTTTGCCCCCATGCAAATATTCTGCCGGGTGGTCGCTCCAACGCGTGCCCTTCTGTTTAGCAGAGGGCACAGTGGCGGAGTAAGAGTGGGCTCGGTGTGCACTTACCCTGCCGCCGGGCTGGCAGGAGGAAGTCTCGTACCTCCTTCTGCCACCGCTGTTCTCGTAGCCCCGAAGATTGTCAAGGTCATGTCTTTGACTTTTGACGGGGGTCGAGGGTCTTGGCTTAACCGCCCGGGCCGCGAGCAACCTCTATAAAAAGTCACCCCAAACTTCCAAGCGGCGGCGCACCGTGAAGGAGGTTGTTAGCTTGGCTAATTAGCTAGCTAAATTAAGCTCTAGTGCGAACCACACTTTTTTGGTTGGTTGGTTGGATACCGGCCCATCGTGTTGCTCGACGAGGTAGGCAAGCTCTTTGAAAGAGTAATTGCAAACCGCCTCGTCGGGCACCTGGGGAGATCAGGGCCGCACCTTGCGGAGAGCCAGTTCGGCTTCCGCAGGGGGCGCCCCACGGTGGACGCCATCATGCGCGTGAGGGCCCTCACGACGGGGGAAGCAGTATCCCGAGGCAGGGTCGTCTTGGCGGTGTCTCTCGACATCGCCAATGCCTTCAACACCCTGCCCTGGAGTTGCATCCGGGAGGCACTCCGATATCACCGGATGCCGACCTACCTCCGTCGTGTGGTCGAGGACTATCTAACGGATAGGGCCGTAATCTACCCCAGTCAACGGGGAGAGTGGAACCGGCGAGAGATGTCGTGCGGTGTCCCACAGGGATTGGTCCTGGGACCGCTTCTGTGGGACATCGGATACGACTGGGTGCTGCGCGCCGACCTCCCTGACGGCGTCAGCGTGGTCTGCTACGCTGACGACACGCTCGTCCTGGCACAGGGAGAGTCGCACCAGGCGGCGGCCGACCTAGCGACGCGAGGGTTTGCGGCAGTCGTCGAAAGGATCCGGCAATTGGGACTCGAGGCGGCTCAAAAAAAAAAAACAGCGGCTTACCAACCAAAGCTGGAGAACATCCCAGGCCCGTGCTCGGGAATATAAGCTGAACGTGCGCAGCGTCTCAGTGATTTAAGGCAGCATGTCTCTGCAACAAGGGATAGGGAGTCCAGCGCTGAGCGCTCGTAGAGGCTCGCTAGCCAGAGCGCGAGAACATCGCAGGCCCGTGCTCGGGAATCTAGCGCTGAACGTGCGCAGCGTCTTTAGGCAGGAAATAAATCATAACACTCAGTACTAACCGAACCACACTCATAGTTTCATCACAAGTTAAAATGTTTACCGCCAACGAAGTGGGCACGGGTCAGCTAGTTATTTAATAAAATAATAAATTGTCTGTTTCTCAAGATTTTGTGGTTACGTTAGTGTAAGTATGAAATAGATTAGACGGCTTTCCATTTCACTACTCCTCGTATAATAAATTGATCTTCGTGAACAGAATGGTACGAATGCCCTGGTCGTTGCGTCTTCGACACCGAACGTACGCCCGGCGGTCCTGTTGCAGACTTCCCGCAAACCCCCGATTTCAGGCGTCCACCATTATACTTGACGGCGGCTTGCCCTCCGCCTTCTTCTTGGCATGGCTGCTGTGCACACCACAGACAGGGCAGCGGGCATAAGGTGGACCAGTTCGTCAGCGTCGTCGCTTTGTGCATCACCTTGCGATACCCACTGCTGCACAATAGTTCCCTGTTTAGACGGCTAAGGGTCCACCGAGGGAAATGACCGCAAGCCCCTGAGCTGCAGACCTCGAAGCAGATGCAGAGATGGTCCGAGAGAGTCTCCGTACCCTCCATGACCCGCCAGTTGCTGACCCTTCGTGCTATAGCAGGGGTAGCGAAAGACACGTCCACCATGGAACCCCCTTGCTGACGCACGCAGGTGTGTGTGGTCCCCCTGTTCACCTGTGACCCGATAGAAGGGCCCACGCCTGTACCGCTAACTTCAGTCGCGGGGTTACCCCAGGCCCGGGACCTAGCGTTCAGGTCGCCAAGAAACACGATCGGCCTTGATGCCAATCGTCCGACCGCTGCTCTGATAGAGTCGAGGAACACCTCAAACTCCGCCAGGCTGCGGTTAGGGGAGAAGTACGCGCCGATTATTACGTACTCTACCCGCTCGGCCACTACGTATCCCGAGCCCCTCTCCACCATCGAAAGGAGAGGGCCCGTTGTAGTCCGCACCAAGACGGCTACGTTTTCACGACCACGGCAGCCACTCCCCCTCTCTTCTTCGGTGCTCGGGTGCAGCCACTAGATTTGTGGCCCTCCTCGCCACAATAGAAACACAGAGCATCACGGCTCAAACTGTATGGGCACTTAGGCCTCGTATGCCCGATGCCCAAGCACTTGAAACAACGTAGGACACGCTGCTCCAGCACATGAACGCTTGCCGAGTACCAGCCAACCATCGCCTTGCCCGCGTCGGACAGGGTCTTGGCCACCGCAACCGGACACCAGACCATTGCAGAGCCCGTTCTTCGGGGGCCGTGCTGCACCTTCAATGACTTTACCTGGTCCACAGGGCAGCCTCCGGCTAGGGCTACGGCTTGAACCAACTTATCTTTAGTGGCATCGTCATTTAGCCCGGTGATGCGTATATTTGAATGCGGGCAAAGAGACCCATAAAAGGGGAGTTTTTGCCCGCACCTCAGTGTGCAACGTCGCGAAAGACTGGCCTTCCCCCTGGACGTATCCGAAAGGGAACTCCAGTCCACAGGCACACGGGGAGGTTTTCTGTCCAAGCACCCCACCGAGTAGTATGTTTGCGTCAGCGCATCAATCTTTGAAAGAATCAAGATATTTCCCTTATCTAACTTGATAGATATAGTCTTACAACTTATGTTATTACTAACTTTTGCCCGCGACTTCGTCCGCGTAAATTTCGGTTTTTGCGGACACAGACGAAGTCGTGAAAAAATTACCCATGTCCTGTCATTTCAATTATTTAGTTCAAATCTATGATCATAAGAACGTTATTGTGATTTCCCTCGTAAACAGTATTTTTTTTCCGGATTAAAGGTACCGTATGTTCGTTCCTGTACACCTGGCAACGTATATGCAAAATTTCAGGATGATCGGTTCAGTGGCTTAGGCGTAAAGTGGTAACAAACCAACAAACAAATTTACTTTCGCATTTATAATATTATTAGGATTAGGATAGGCAATCGCCACCGGCGGGCTCCCCGGCCGGTACCGCCCGCCGCCGTAGACGCTATGTACCTGCATTTTAAATCTGTAATATCTTCGAAAATATTCATTTAAGTTAGATGCTGTAAAGGGCCATTTTGATCTATACGAAATGCACAATGTTTTTAATGTACTTAATTGGATAAGGATTACTGCTGTATTGCCTAAAATTGCTTCTTAAATAAGCCATTATTTCTCGTAAAAAGTTAAGGATAAAAAATGATTGTTGTGGGTTATCCCTAAGAGATGACATATACCATCGCGAACTTTTTTGTAGACGTTTTGAAGGTGTACAATACTGTAGTTCATTATTTTGATCTATCTCGAAGGGTTCAGCAAGCGTTTACAACGTAAGCGCAAAATAAATGTCTTTTTTCGACATCACATTAGAAACCTCTACAATTATCAGTGTTTCTTTAAAATATTCTAATATAAAATACCTTTTTTGTAGTAAAATTTTAAAATGTATCGAATTTCTTCATTAGATTCACTCATCTTGACAGAACGAAAAACAAATTAAAATTACACATTTATCTAATTTGAATTTAGAATTATGTTCTATATAATTTAAACTTTCAATGATACCAAAACCAGCCATATACAAATAGTATAGCCAAAGAGATTTTATTACAAGTTCATACATACTTATAATGCGAAAAGACTTTTTCCCCAACTTAATATACCATCGCGAACTTTTTTGTAGACGGTTTGAAGGTAAGGCAGGTGATACTGTAGTTCATTATTTTGATCTATCTTGAAGGGTTCAGCAAGCGTTTACAACGTAAGCGCAAAAAAAAAAGTTTTTTTACGACATCACATTAGAAACCTCTAAAATTTTCAGCTTTTCTCTAAAATATTAGGTTGGGGAAAAAGTCTTTTCGCATTGTATGTATGAACTTGTAATAAAATCTCTTTGGCTGTACTATTTGTATCTGGCTGGTTTTGGTATCTTTATGAAGAATCTTAAGGTGGAAGCTCCAAGAAAGCCCGCGAAATTCAATTTTTGTTACGTTTTCTGCAATTTGCAAGACAGTAACAGTACTACTACAACCCATCCGTGTTCCTTCCAGTGCCCGTGTGTTCCAGGACCGCGACACCTCTTTCGAATAAATTCCGCAACCCTGGCAGGCACTGGCCCCAGCGGACCCCATCTTCTGTGCTGGCATCTCTTTGATGCGCGTGTGGAACATTAAAGCGCCATCGACTCAGGCCTGGTCCTTCCCGAACGGTGGGCTACAAATTGCCCGCCGCCCGCAATCCCGTTAAGTTAAGGATAAAAAAATGGTTATTGTGGGTTATCCCTAAGAGATAGACATATACCATCGCAGACTTTTTTGTAGACGTTTTGAAGGTGTACAATACTGTAGTACATTATTTTGATCTATCTCGAAGGGTTCAGCCAGCGTTTACAACGTAAGCGCAAAATAAATGTTTTTTTTCGACATCACATTAGAAACCTCTACAATTATCAGTGTAAAATATTCTAATATAAAATTCACTATATATATATTCGCACTCGTATGTGGGCCGGTGGGCGATAAAAATGTCGGTTCGACATACTGTGAACCAGGCCTAAGTTGTAACTATGCATACTGCCCATCAAAGTAAGTAACTTAGAGCAAAAGTGATTGTATGGAAATGACTTCTTTCTTTGGTGTGAAATATCACTCTTAGCAATGTATCGCACGCAAAACATTGTTCTTTCGAGTGCATGCAACAGTATAGCGGTCGAAGTATTTAAAGTTTACTCAAAAACGTTTAAAACTGGTTCTCATAAAAAAACGTGTCAAAAAGTTTTCTTCAATATCTCCGTAACCAGAAGGGTCCCAAGTATGTTCTAGAAAATGCTAATCGGCCGTTGAAAGACAACTTATGATCTACTTGACCATAGGGTCACATTATAATTTAGGACCCAAAGGATATTCACAGAACATTATCATAAGTTAGTATAGTCACGAGCAAAAACAAGTATACACTTAGCAAAATTCAAAAGCAATTTTCTTGTGAAATATTGGTTGTAACTTTGATATAAGACCTCTTTCATAGTACTCTCTCTTGCTTTGTGTGTACTTGTTTTTGCTCGTGACTGTACAGAAATGCGTAAATACATAAATGCAAAAGCTTGTTATCTCTTCCAACCTAAACCACTGAACGGATTATCCTGAAATTTTGCATAAAAGTTGTCAGGTGTACAGAAACAGACGTAAGGTACTTAAAATTACGAAAAGTACTGTTTCCGAAAAAAAAACAAAAAGTACGTTTTCATGATAATAGATGGCGCCACGTGTCTCTCGAATCGCGGTTTAAATTGGAATTTTGCGGGGATTCTTCGATTTGGGGTTTATTATAACAAATTTCGGATTAACCAAGAAAAAGTACGAGAGTGTCATAAAATTAATCAGATTATGCAAGAAAAATATTTTTGATCTGTTAAATGTCAAGAAGGTAGTACAAAAATTTTATATTAGTTAACACTGATATTTCCGAGGTATATTTCTACAAGCAGAGTACAACCCGAATTGATTGGCAAAGAAGTTAACGCGTCGAGCGTAGCCGCGAGCAATAGCTTAATAGTATAAATAATAAATGATGAATATTGAAGACGCATAAGAGAGGCATATTGACCGCGGTCAGCATTTTTATGACTACAGGCAGAGCAGACTAATTGCCGTCGATAAGTACATTGGTACTCATACTGTGTGGTACAGCTGAAATGCAACTCCAGGACTCCCGGATGCAACTCCAGGGTAGGGTGTTGAAAGCATTGGCGATGTCGAGAGACACCGCCAAGACGACCCTGCCTCGGGATACTGCTTCCCCCGTCGTGAGGGCCCTCACGCGCATGATGGCGTCCACCGTGGGGCGCCCCCTGCGGAAGCCGAACTGGCTCTCCGCAAGATCCGGCCCTGATCTCCCCAGGTGCCCGACGAGGCGGTTTGCAATTACTCTTTCAAAGAGCTTGCCTACCTCGTCGAGCAACACGATGGGCCGGTATCCAACCAACCAACCAAAAAAGTATGGTTCGCACTAGAGATTAATTTAGCTAACTAATTAGCCAAGCTAATCAATTAGCCAAGCTAACAACCTCCTTCACGGTGCGCCGCCGCTTGGAGGTTTGGGGTGACTTTTTATAGAGGTTTTCTACCTCGCGGCCCGGGCGGTTAAGCCAAGACCCCCGTCAAAAGTCAGAGACATGACCTTGACAATTCCGATATCACCGGATGCCGACCTACCTCCGTCGTGTGGTCGACGACTATCTGACGGATAGGGCCGTAATCTACCCCGGTCAACGGGGAGAGTGGAACCGGCGAGAGATGTCGTGCGGTGTCCCACAGGGATCGGTCCTGGGACCGCTTCTGTGGGACATCGGATACGACTGGGTGCTGCGCGCCGACCTCCCTGACGGCGTCAGCGTGGTCTGCTACGCTGACGACACGCTCGTCCTGGCACAGGGAGAGTCGCACCAGGCGGCGGCTGACCTAGCGACGCGAGGGGTTGCGGCAGTCGTCGAAAGGGTGCGGCAATTGGGACTCGAGGTGGCTCAAAAAAAAAAAAACAGCGGCTTACTAACCAAAGCTGGAGAACATCCCAGGCCCGTGCTCGGGAATATAAGCTGAACGTGCGCAGCGTCTCAGTGATTTAAGGCAGCATGTCTCTGCAACAAGGGATAGGGAGTCTAGCGCTGAGCGCTCGCAGAGGCTCGCTAGCCAGAGCGCGAGAACATCGCAGGCCCGTGCTCGGGAATCTAGCGCTGAACGTGCGCAGCGTCTTTAGGCAGGAAATAAATCATAGCACTTAGTACTAACCGAACCACACTCATCATTTCATCACAAGAAAATGGTTACCACCCAACGAAGTGGGCACGGGTCAGCTAGTCTATACTATATACTATAATATTATAAAGAGGTAAAATTTGTTTGTAAGTTTGTAAGTTTGTTTGTAGGGGTTTTTTTTTTTACCGATGGGAAATCATCGAATGACTTCCCCCGCCCTGGGCGGGGCGGGAGGGAGTGTCAGACTTTTACTGACTAAAACCCATCCATGTTCCTTCTTGTGCCCTTTGCGTTCCGGGGGCGCGGTATCTCTTTCGAACAACCCGCAGCCCCGGCAGGCATTGGCCCTTAGTGGCCTCTTCAATTGTTTGCTGACATCTCTTTGAGGCGCGCGTGGAACACGAACGCGCCGTCGACACGGTCTGTCGTTATTCAACGAACGGACGGTGAGCTACCCATTGCTCACCGTCCGCAGACCCGCGTCTACGGTGGCCGAGAGTCGTCTCGCGGCTCCCGACGCCCGGAGCGTCTCCCGCGGCGGCTGGGGCGTGAGGTGGTTCTCTCCCTCACGCGGCCCGCCTCCTCCTTCGCTAGCATTACTGCTTCGCAGAAGGAGGGGACTGCATCCCATTCCCTCTCGCTCCGGACCATGGCTTGCACCAGAACCGAACGCGAGAGTTCGCCGCCGCCGATGGCCGCCACGAGGACGTCGCGGTGCTCCGCCCAAGCAGGGCACACCGCCACGGTATGCTCCACCGTGTCCTCGGGGCGATCCTCGCAGTGGTGGTAGGGGGTAATCTTCGGAAGTAATGAACCGATTTTAAAAATTCTTTCACTGGTAGAAAGCTACATTATTCGTGAGTGCTATAGGCAATAAATTATAAAGATATCATGCATATTAGCCGAACTATATCAATTTTTGTCTAGCCAGGCGGAAAAAAAATTCTCATACAACAAAGTTATTACATGCGCTGCCTTAACAGTTGTATATAATTTAAAACAATGTATGGCAACCTGGTCCACCTTTCATAGTTCTACAAAAAAGTCCGCGACACCATCTTTCTATATTTTATATTTTAGCAGATATATTAGCTTTTATGTGTTGAAAAAAGTATTTTTCGAAGAACTTACCTTTGGACGATTTTTTAAACAACAAAATATTAAACCTTAAAAATCGAGGCTGTCTGGAGGGAGAACCTCCGGCTGAAGGCGGACCTGGCCGGGCTCCAAGGAGCCGGACGTCGCGAGGCGCCACAGGGGGGGACCGAGAGGCCAAGCCAGCCCACACCAGAGTAGAGCCCTCTCCTCAAACTGGTGCGGCAGGACCTGGAAGGCTCCTTCAACCAGAGGTTCTCGGTATTGGAGAGCAGGGTTCTGCGCCTCCCACTTGCGGCGACCTCTTACGCCGAAGCTGCTGCCGCCGCTAAACCGGCAACGGAAAAGGCAGCCCCGGGACCGGCCCCGGCACGGTTGGTTCTGGCGGCATCGGTTCCGGCAAAGCCGGCCCCCGCTAGGCCGGCTCCGGCTCCGGCCAAGCCGGCGACAAAAGGTGGCCGGCGAAAGAAGGGGAAGGGAGCTGTGGCGGGAAATCCGCCGACCCAGCCTCCCCCGTCTTCGGAGGCCCGTACAGACAATGCGGGTTGGCAGGTGGCTGGTGAGGCGAGGAAGGCTGGCAAGGAGGCCAGATCGGCGAGGAGGAGGCGGCTTAGCCAAGAGCGTAGCGCCGCGGCGCGACTCCGCGCCCCGAAGACCGCAGCTGTAGTCATCACGCTACAGCCAGACGCGGTCAAGAGGGGCGTATCGTACCGCGAAGTGCTCGCGAAGGCGAAGGAGGCGGTGAACCTCCAGGAGCTCGGGGTTTTCCGGGACCTACGGCTTAAGGTCACCGCGACGGGCGCCCGGATGCTGGAGGTTCCCGGGGCGAACAGCGGCCCGATCGCAGACGCTCTGGCCGAAAAGCTCAGGGCGTCCCTAGATGCAGAGGCCCGAGTGTCCAGGCCCATCAAGTGCGCCGACGTGCGCATAATGGGCCTGGACGACTCCGTAGCGGAGGAGGACCTGAGGGCCGCCTTCGTCAGGACTGGAGAGTGCGCTGCCGACCAAGTCAAGGACGGCGCCATCCGCCCTGACCTCGCGGGGCTTCGAAACGGCAAGGTTAGTTGCCCCGTGTCGGCGGCCAAAAGGATAGCGGAGGGTCGAAGGCTCCTAGTGGGCTGGGTTTCGGTGCAGGTCAAACTGCTCGAGCCCAGACCCCTGAGGTGCTTCCGCTGCCAAGTGGGCAACCCCACGGCATGCGTCTGCACCTCGAAGGTGGACCGCAGCGACAAGTGCTTCCGCTGCGGTCAGCCCGGTCACATGGCCGCCTCGTGCAACGCCGCGCCGCACTGCTTCAAATGTGTGGCTGCTGGCAAGACGGCCGATCACCGGGCAGTGGGAAAGGTCTGCGCCCCGCCCGCCAAGGCCATGGGGCAGGGGTTAGCCCTCCGCTGCCGCTGCCGCTGTCGCCGCCGCTGCGGCAGTAGCCTCCACCGTCGCCGCCACTGGTGCGGCTCCACCCTCGAAGAGGGTCCTGGAGGGGGATGCAGGGGACCCCTAATCACCAGCCTCGATTGTGCAGGACTGGGTGTCATCACCAGACAGGCCTGCCGACATCAACGACGAGGCGGAGTGGTTCCAGGAGGCCATGTCTGTGATCTGCGACATGGCAATGCCCCGGGCCCGGCCAGGAACCGCTCGGCGTCACGTGTACTGGTGGTCGCGCGAGATAACGGCGCTACGCGAGGCGTGCGTTGGATGCTGCGGGCTAGAGATCTATCCCGCAGGGAGATGAGGAGAGAGGGCGTAGTGAGCGCTCTGTTTCCTTCTCAGGGGGAAAATACCCCCCCGCCCAAGGCTCCGCGCCTGGCGGTGTCAGACGAAGACGCGGACCACGGCGACGACGGCGACTACAATGCTCCGGAGGTGGCCGAGGTAGACTTGAGAGTGGCGGTACAACGGCTGAAGGCCAAGAATACCGCCCCGAGACCCGACGGCTTAACTGGGAAAGCCTGGGTCCTGGCCTCGGAGGCTCTCGGTCCTCGACTGGGGGGGCGCGCCTTAAGCGCGTGTTTGGAGAGGGGCCGGTTACCGCTTCGTTGGAATACGGGGAAACTGGTCCTCATCAAGAAGCCGGGGCGTCCTGCGGACTCACCGTCCGCATACCGGCCCATCGTGTTGCTCGACGAGGTGGGCAAGCTCTTTGAAAGAGTAACTTCAAACCGCCTCGTCGGGCACCTGGGGAGATCAGGGCCGCATCTTGCGGAGAGCCAGTTCGGCTTTCGCCGGGGGCGCCTCACGGTGGACGCCATCATGCGCGTGAGGGCCCTCACGACGGGGGAAGCAGTATCCCGAGGCAGGGTCGTCTTGGCGGTGTCTCTAGACATCGATCGATATCACCGGATGCCGACCTACCTCCGTCGTGTGGTCGACGACTATCTGACGGATAGGGCCGTAATCTACCCCGGTCAACGGGGAGAGTGGAACCGGCGAGAGATGTCGTGCGGTGTATTCTGTGGGTCATCGGATACGACTGGGCGCTGCGCGCCGACCTCCCTGACGGCGTCAGCGTGGTCTGCTACGCTGACGACCCGCTCGTCCTGGCACAGGGAGAGTCGCACCAGGCGGCGGCCGACCTAGCGACGCGAGGGGTTGCGGCATTCGTCGAAAGGATGCGGCAATTGGGACACGAGGTGGCTCAAAAAAAAAAACAGCGGCTTACTAACCAAACCTAGAGAACATCCCAGGCCCGTGCTCGGGAATATAAGCTGAACGTGCGCAGCGTCTCAGTGATTTAAGGCAGCATGTCTCTGCAACAAGGGATAGGGAGTCTAGCGCTGAGCGCTCGCAGAGGCTCGCTAGCCAGAGCGCGAGAACATCGCAGGCCCGTGCTCGGGAATCTAGCGCTGAACGTGCGCAGCGTCTTTAGGCAGGAAATAAATCATAACACTCAGTACTAACCGAACCACACCCATAGTTTCATCACAAGTTAAAATGTTTACCGCCCAACGAAGTGGGCACGGGTCAGCTAGTTATTTAATAAAATAATAAATTGTCTGTTTCTCAAGATATTGTGGTTACGTTAGTGTAAGGATGAAATAGATTAGACGGCTTTCCATTTCACTACTCCTCGTATAATAAATTGATCTTCGTGAACCGAATGGTACGAATGCAGTGGTCGAAGAGTTCCTTAAGCTGGTTGTCCAGGTACTCTGAGGCAATTAAGAGAATTCGCCCCGGAATACCCATCTGGCCCTGGCGCCGTTTTCTTGCCCCGCAACCGCAACAGAGCCGTGCCCATTTCCGAGTCCGTGACGAGGGGGACATCTGCGGTCTGCATGTCGCTGGCCGAAGAGGGAGGGGCCATAGTACCCCTACTATGGCCCCTCCCTCTTCGGCCAGCGTATGTGTCCCGGATGATCTGGCTGCAACGTCTCCGTGAGTGAGGCTCCCTGAAAGCTGAGTTTCTTCCTGGCCGCGCGATACCACGGGCGACGATAGGCAGCCCGCAACCGGTCCTCGAGTTCCGGGTCGTGGCCGTTGCGTCTTCGACACCGAACGTACGCCCGGCGGTCCTGCTGCAGACTGCCCGCAAACCCCCGATTTCAGGCGTCCACCATTATACTTGACGGCGGCTTGCCCTCCGCCTTCTTCTTGGCATGGCTGCTGTGCACACCACAGACAGGGCAGCGGGCATACGGCGGACCAGTTCGTCAGCGTCGTCGCTTTGTGCATCACCTTGCGATACCCACCGCTGCACAATAGTTCCCTGTTTAGACGGCTAAGGGTCCACCGAGGGAAGTGACGGCAAGCCCCTGAGCTGTTAGTCGCCGTCGTTTGTTGGAGGGAGAAGACCTCGAAGCAGATGCAGAGATGGTCCGAGAGAGCCTCCGTACCCTCCATGACCCACCAGTTGCTGACCCTTCGTGCTATAGCAGGGGTAGCGAAAGACACGTCCACCACGGAACCCCCTTGCTGACGCACGCAGGTGTGTGTGGTCCCCCTGTTCACCTGTGACCCGATAGAAGGGCCCACACCTGTACCGCTAACGTCAGTCGCGGGGTTACCCCAGGCCCGGGACCTAGCGTTCAGGTCGCCAAGAAACACGATCGGCCTTGATGCCAATCGTCCGACCGCTGCTCTGATAGAGTCGAGGAACACCTCAAACTCCGCCAGGCTGCGGTTAGGGGAGAAGTACGCGCCGATTATTACGTACTCTACCCGCTCGGCCACTACGTATCCCGAGCACCTCTCCGCCATCGAAAGGAGAGGGCCCGTTGTAGTCCGCACCAAGACGGCTACGTTTTCCTCTAGGTCCCCTATCCAGTTTGGATGGGAGGGAACATAATAGGGCTCACAAGCCACAGCCACATCTACGGCCCACTCCGCCATGGACTGTAAGAGAAAGTCCTGAGCCCCGGCGCCCACTGCGCCGAGTCACTTAGTGGCAGCGTCATTTAGCCCGGTGATTCGTATATTTGAATGCGGGCAAAGAGACCCATAAAAGGGGAGTTTTTGCCACTACGTATCCCGAGCCCCTCTCCACCATCGAAAGGAGAGGGCCCGTTGTAGTCCGCACCAAGACGGCTACGTTTTCACGACCACGGCAGCCACTCCCCCTCTCTTCTTCGGTGCTCGGGTGCAGCCACTAGATTTGTGGCCCTCCTCGCCGCAATAGAAACACAGAGCATCACGGCTCACACTGTATGGACACTTAGGCCTTGTATGCCCGATGCCCAAGCACTTGAAACAACGTAGGACACGCTGCTCCAGCACATGGACGCTTGCCGAGTACCAGCCAATCATCGCCTTGCCCGCGTCGGACAGGGTCTTGGCCACCGCAACCGGACACCGGACCATTGCAGAGCCCGTTCCTCGGGGGCCGTGCTGCACCTCCAATGACTTTACCTGGTCCACAGGGCAGCCTCCGGCTAGAGCTACGGCTTGAACCAACTTATCTTTAGTGGCAGCGTCATTTAGCCCGGTGATGCGTATATTTGAATGCGGGCGAAGAGACCCATAAAAGGGGAGTTTTTGCCCGCACCGCAGTGTGCACCGTCGCGAAAGACTGGCCTTCCCCCTGGACGTATCCGAAAGGGAACTCCAGCCAACAGGCACACGGGGAGGTTTTCTGTCCAAGCACCCCACCGAGTAGTATGTTTGCGTCAGCGCATCAATCTTTGAAAGAATCAAGATATTTCCCTTATCTAACTTGATAGATATAGTCTTTCAACTTACGTTATTACTAACTTTTGCCCGCGACTTCGTCCGCGTAAATTTCGGTTATCGCGGACACAGACGAAGTCGCGGAAAAAATTACCCATGTCCTGTCATTTCAATTATTAGGTTGGGGAAAAAGTCTTTTCGCATTATAGTATGTATGAACTTGTTATAAAATCTCTTTTTTTGTATCTGGCTGGTTTTGGTATTATTGAAAGTTTAAATTTTAAAGAACATAATTCTAAATTCAAATAAAAAAATGTGTGATTTTCATTTGTTTTTCGTTCTGTCAAGATGAGTGAGACTAATGAAGAAATTCGATACATTTTATTACAACAAAAATATGACCGCCTTCAAAAACTACAAAATAAAAAATAACTTTAGCTTGAAAGTCGGCGGCTTTGGTTTTGTTTCTTGTTATGTAATTATTGCTACCGACTTCCAAGCTAAAGTTATTTTTTATTTTGTAGTTTTTGAAGGCGGTCATATTTTTTTGTAAAAAAGCTTTTTATTTTTCACTTTTTAGTACTTGTGTCTTAATTTTTGAAATCCTTACATAAAGCCCTTTCAAACAATACCTCACACGATATATTTAATTTTGGAAAGTTAACTTAAAACTTCTTTCAGTCAGTCATCGACTACACGTATAAACAAAGCAATTTTTCTTGTTACGGCGGTTCTGCTCTGATTTTATAAGGAGTTCCGTTCCATATCTCCAAAGTTAATCATCAGATCATGACAATATTCCTATGGGACCTATTCGAAACTATACTCTTTCAAACAAAAAAAGAATCATCCAAATCGATTCATAATTGGCGGAGTAATCGTAGAACAAATATACAAAAAAAAAAAAAAAACATACGCGTCGAATTGAAAACCTCTTCCTTTTTGAAGTCGGTTGAAAAAGGTAAAAATGCAAAGCAAGCCGCGAAAAAAAATTGAGATGTTTATGGACCTAGTGCAGTGTCTGTGAGAGTAGCACAAATTTGGTTTAAAAAAGCGTTTTCAGTCCGAAAATTTTGATGTCAAAGATGCACGTCGCTCTGGTCGCCCTATTACGGATAAAATGGATGCCATTTTTGAAAAAGCGGAGCAAGATTGGCATATCATTAGTTACGACGTAGCTGAAGAACTTGGAATTGGCCACAAAACAGTTTTGGAGCATTTGAAAAAAACTGGGTACACAAAAAAGCTCGATATTTGGGTACCTCACGAGCTCACTGAAAGAAACCTAATGAACCGTGTACTCTTTTGTGATTCTTTATTACGACGTAATAAAACCGAACCATTTTTGAAGAAGCTGATAACTGGTGATGAAAAGTGGATTACGTGGTCAAAGGCCGGTCAGGCTTCACAGACTGTGGCGAAATCCGGGTTAACTCGCAACAAGGTGATACTGTGTGTGGGATCATGTCCCTACCTACAAGATGGCAAAAAGTTATCGAGCAAAGTGGTGCAAAAAATGTTTTGAATTTTCTTTAAAAATGCGAAGTAAATTTTTCCCCGACCTATTATAATGTCATTTTAATTATTTAGTTCAAATCTATGACCATAAGAACGTTATTGTGATTTCCCTCGTAAACAGTATTTTTTTCCGGATTAAAGATACCCTATGTTCGTTCCTGTACACCTGGCAACGTATATCAAAATTTCAGGATGATCGGTTCAGTGGCTTAGGCGTAAAGTGGTACCAAACCAACAAACAAACCTAGCGCCCGCCGCCGTAAACGCTATGTACCTGCATTTTAAATCTGTAATATCTTCGAAAATATTCATTTAAGTTAGATGCTGTAAAGGGCCATAATGATCTATACGAAATGCACTATGTTTTTGAGGTACTTAATTGGATAAGGATTAATGCTGTATTGCCTAAAATTGCTTCTTAAATAAACCTTTATTTCCCGTAAAAAGTTAAGGATAAAAAAAATTGTTATTGTGGGTTATCCCTAAGAGATGACATATACCATCGCGAACCTTTTTGTAAACGTTTTGAAGGTGTACAAAACTGTAGTTCATTATTTTGATCTATCTCGAAGGATCCAGCCAGCGTTTAACGTAAGCGCAAAAAAAAAAGTTTTTTTACGACATCACAATAGAAACCTCTAAAATTATCAGTGTTTCTCTAAAATATTATGCATGTATTTCACATAAAAACCTACCTCTTAAATCACTCTATCTATAAAAAAAAATCCCATCAAAATCCGTTGCGTAGTTTTAAAGATCTAAGCATAGGTATATAGGGACAGACAGACAAGGAAGCGACTTGGTTTTATACTATGTCGTGATAGTGATAGTGATTATTTATTATTATTAATAAAATAATGAACATTTTAACCACCAAAAAATAAAACTGTCGGTTCGGTCACCTACTGTGAACCAGGCCTAAGTTGTATCACAGTTGAATCGGAATTGGCTTCCGCTGCCGGCAGCTTAATTTTTAGATTAAAAGGGTAAACACCAAATTATATACGGGGTGTAAGAAGACATATCATATAGCCGGTAACTATGCATACTGCCCATCAAAGTAAGTAACTTAGAGCAAAAATGATTGTATGGAAATGACTTCTTTCTTTGGTGTGAAAAATCACTCTTTAGCAATGTATCTCACGCAAAACATTGTTCTTTCGAGCGCATGAAACAGTATAGCGATCAAAGTAAACATTCAAAACTGGTTTCATAAAAAAACGTCAAAAAGTTTCCGAAGAAAACAAAAAGTACGTTATCATGATAATAGATGGCGCTATGTGTCTCTCGAATCACGGTTGGAATTGGAATTTAGTCAGGGTTTCTTCGGTTCGGTAATAATAACAAAGTTCGGATTTATATTATATTCATCAATAATACCTTCTATCTCGAAAATGGTTTACGATATAAAAAAGTACCTATAAGGCAAAAGTCGTAGAGAATTTAATTCTCTACAATATTTGTAATCATACAAATAGCAATTAGTAGGTACTGAGTACATGCAGGTGAACTTCCAGTCGATCTCAAGGTGCAGCGACGTGCTGCAATGTACTACGCATGTCGCGTGGTCTCCCACTTGGCAGCGGAAGCACCTCAGGGGTCTGGGCTCGAGCAGTTTGACCTGCGCCGAAACCCAGCCCACCAGGAGCCCACGACCCTCTGTTATCCTTTTGGCTGCCGACACGGGGCAACTAACCATGGCGGTTCGAAGCCCCGCGAAGTCAGGGCACCGGGTCAGGGCACAGGGTCCACACGCCACTCGTAGACGCGCTGGAGGACTTTCCCCTTCAGATGGAGGCGGCAATCCGGCAAGAAGGATTGCCGCTTCGCCGGAGACCGTGTGGTATCCCCGGATCATTTGGTTGGCCATAACCCGCTGGCATGTCATCAACTTGGCTGGTGGCCACCGCCTGATGGTAGGGGCACACGCAGGGGCCCCCTAGAGGGCGATGGACCGCACGACTCCGGCGTAAAACCTCCAGCAGGAAGCGCCTGGTCCCCCGAGGTTGGGCAGGAGCCGCCAAAAAGCAGCCCCAGCCCTGTCCAATCAACGTGGGAAGTGCTCCTTGAAGTTCCACCGGCTGTCGAGGACGAGACCCAGGTACTTCATCTAAAACGAACTTTTCACATGATGTCTGGAAGGAACTTTTAACCAAATGGCGGCGGCTGGCCAGAACATGGCTGAAGATGGACCACAGTGTTGCCCAATTACCCACAGGTCATGGCAACTTTAAGAGTGAATTATTTTCAACCGACTTCAAAAAGGAGGAGGTTCTCAATTCGACGCGTATGTTTTTTTTTTTTTTTTTGTATATTTGTTCTACGATTACTCCGCCAATTATGAATCGATTTGGATGATTCTTTTTTTGTTTGAAAGAGTATAGTTCAGAATAGGTCCCATAGGAATATTGTCATGATCTGATGATGAACTTTGGAGATATGGAACGGAACTCCTTAAAAAATCACAGCAGAACCGCCGTAACAAGAAAAATTGCTTTGTATATACGTGTAGTCGATGACTGACTGAAGGAAGTGCGGAGGGGGTACGTCAACCCCCCTCCTACCACTTTCCAAAATTAAATATATCGTGTGAGGTATTGTTTGAAAGGGCTTTATGTAAGGATTTTAAACATTAACACACAAGCACTAAAAAATGAAAAATAAAAAGCTTTTTTACAAAAAAATAGGACCGCCTTCAAAAACTACAAAATAAAAAATAACTTTAGCTTGGAAGTCGGTGGCAATACCTACATAACAAGAAACAAAACCAAAGCCGCCGACTTTCAAGCTAAAGTTATTTTTTATTTTGTAGTTTTTGAAGGCGGTCCTATTTTTTTGTAAAAAAGCTTTTCTTTCAAGCTTGTTGCTTCTTAATGTTCAATGTTCTACATCTGACTGTGAATATGAAAAAACTAACGGCTGCGCCCAATCCTATCTATCAAATACTAGAGATAGAAAATAATTGAACAGAAAACCTATATAATTTTAAATTTGTTTCATTTTTCCATTTAATAAATTAGGATGTAAGTAATTAAAACTACATGAATAAGTGCCTATGTAATGCTTTTTATAGGTAGGACTAACTTTTATTAATATAAGTAGTTGTAGCTTTTTGAGTTGCCAGCAAAGTTTTGAGTACTCTATGGCAAGTAGCCGGGCCCTGATATCTTAGTAAAGACACAGTAAGCTGTAGATGGATATGCGCATTTTTTGTAATATCGCTTGTCTTAAGATTGACGGCGAATTCTCCGTCGTAGATGGAAAGGTCCGCAGTTAAAAGAGTTATAGGTTTATCGTCGTGTCGATGAAACATTTAGTAGCTGAATAGGGCTATCGTCGAAAGTGACGCATATGAAAGGTTCTGTAGGCGAAATGTCCATAGGTGAAAGACCCTGCCGGGGAAACGGAAGGTAATACCAAAAAATCACGCTTTATAATTTTGAACCGTGTACCTGCCAAAGCCACCATTACCCAAACTTCATCGTTCGTGCATCGTCCTTACCTGTTTTGAAAGTATGCCCTGACAAACTTTCAGCTTTTATAAAATGACAAAGGTCAAGCTTTCAGGGGCTCTTAGGCTATTATTACATACATAACATCACGCCACGCCTGTAATCCCCGAAGGGTTAGGCAGAGGTGTACCGATTAGTACACCCAAATTTCGCCAGTTATGTTTTTAGTCCCATGTGATAGGGGGCGAGCCTATTGCCATCAACCGGGCACAAACCCAGACTCCGAGGCTGCTACTGAGAAATTCCTGATGGAAAAACCCAATATCACTTTGCCCGACCTGGGAATCGAACTCAAGACCTCATGCACAGCAGTCGCGCTTGCGACGACTAGACCAATGAGGCAGTCAAATGCAAAGTCAAAGGCTATTATTATTTAATAAAACAATAAATTGTGTATTTCTCATGATTTTGGGGTTGATAGCTTTCTATTTCACTACTACTCGTATAATAAATTGATGCGGGTCATACCGAACCAACTGCAACTCTAGTAGTATCTGGTACTTACCGGTTGTTTAGGGTTCCGTACCCGAAGGGAGCTAACGATGCTCTATTACTAATCCTCCGCTGTTCGTCCGTCCGTCTATCAGCGGGCTGTATCTCGTGAACCGTAGTAGCTAGAGAGTCGAAATTTCCCAGAATCAACAGAATGGGTTGTAGTGTTTTACCGTATTATTTAGTCCATTACCGCTATACATATATTAAATACCAACAAATAATAAAAATAAATAAAAGATAAAAATTAAAGGGGATACAAGCCCTATACAAGACTCCTGTTGTTTACGTTTATGTCTTCTATAATAGCGTGGAACCCTTCGTGTGCGAGTCAGACTCGCACTTGACCGGTTCTTTAATGTATTTCTGTCACAAAAGTATAAATCTAGCCGGTCTATTTGTAAAATCTACATCGATGAATTTAGGTGAAGTGTGTGCTGCCAAACCCTTATAGTATGACATGGCAGTTCACTTCAAGCTTGGGAGAATTTTTTAACTAAGACGTGATGATCACAGTCGCCCACCCATGTAAGGAATGAAAACAATAGCAGGAACACTGACAAAACAATAAGCTTGTTTAATCCTGACATACTTAACAAAAACTTCCGCTGTGCACAGAACAATAAGTTGACGTAAAGTAGAATTACATCACATATTGCATCGTGTGACAGCAAACTCATTGAGTTTCCGTCGGCTTCCCGGTTTGCATGGAATAGTTACTGCCCGAGATGCGTCTGTTCGCCATAACACATCCCGTTCATTGTGTCCCTGTTCCGACGGAACTCTGCGAGCGGAACTAACGAGAGATAGGATGGCACAACCGCGCTATTGTTTGTGGCAACATGTAGGTACTAATAAATTTCTGTGTTCGCTTTTAATTCACTGGGTAGGCACCCAGGCAAGCGGTGGACTGTGATGACAGTGATAGCCCGCGGAATATCTGAACTGTCAAATTCAGGGCTTTAGTGTTCGGGTAATCCTTTGTGCGGTATAGAGCGCTTCAATAGTTCGAACTAATGCATTATCATAACTCCGTTCCCGTATTGTTTCAGTGTAATTTGATAGCTGAATGACAACAGTCGTTTTGGATTTGATTGCATTAAGGTGCCTCTTACTTACCGAAGAATATTCTAACATTGGATGTTGGGTCTTATTATATCGACTTCAATTTTGGGCCTTAGCCCAAAATTCTTATTATTATTCTTATTTCTTAACACAAATATCCAAATAGGTACCTGCGCTGAAATAATTGCAGCGGCTACAGTACAGCGCCGGTTAACAAACAATCATTTGGGAAATGATACGAGTATATTTGTGTCAATAAATTGGCTCTTCGTGTTGATCTCGGTATGAAAATAGCATGGAAGTGTTTTTTTGATAGTAAATAAAAATGAAGCTTTATTTTTTTTAACAAATACAACGATATTTATTTTGTTGTTGTTCGAATTGAAAGCAGAGGCGCTCGAGTTCATGATACTGCATAATTTACTGAGGGAGACAGCTTGGGTGGACTTATGAAGGGTGGACATAAGCGTCCAGATGGCACGTAAACTGGAAAATGCCTAGTAAATGATTCATAACGGTGACTAAAAAATAGATTGTAAAGTGGTACATACTTAAATATTCAGTCGAAAATTAATGAAAAGTAAGTTCGTCACGACGACGAAGATAAAGTACTCTCGACGTAGCCCCGAAAACACTGAAATACTTGTCTAGTTATACACAGTTATTTTGGTTATTGGGGCATTTGCAACAAATAGGTCAATTTTTTTTTAATCAGTTATTTACTTAAATATGTTTTCGTTTTCCGTCTCAAAAATTAGATATTGTCTAAGAAAATCCTTGGGTTTATAATTCTTAAGACCAATGTTGGCTAGTGTTAGTATACCTTTAATAGTTGACGAAAATATACCCAGGTACTTATTGAGATTTATGTTTTTATCATCAATAATTTGACCGAAATTACGGAGTACATCTATAGTAGGTTAGGTAATATACATGGGTATGATATTGACCTCCTGACTAATTTAATAGGTAATTAAGATTTGAAGATTGTTCTCTTATGATTAAATTGACAACGTCAAACTAATCCAATAATTCAAATATGTTGACATTAAACTTTCTAGCAATAAGTACCAGTTC
Organism: Hoplodrina ambigua; assembly: GCA_949774945.1. NCBI lineage: Eukaryota > Metazoa > Arthropoda > Insecta > Lepidoptera > Noctuidae > Hoplodrina > Hoplodrina ambigua. Next base: position 8,643,621 of record OX458963.1, read on the forward strand.
AATGCAATTCAAAACTTATGCTCAAATACTTAGATTTAAAATTAATCTGCAGTTGGCAAAATAAGTATTTTTTTTTGTAAACATGCGATGATAGCCTATGCAAAATTATAAATTAAGATTTGCTTGTAAATAAATTAAGATCATGTATAGGTACGCAGTTATTGTAAAATGGATGCACTAAATATACCTAAAGACTGAAAAATCAAATCAAAATGTATCAAAATCATAACAACTCATTTGAAAAATAAAAGTTTTTTTTATGTGTGAGTGTTTGTTATGGCGGATCTATACACCCAATTATAAAGTACTCAATACTTATGTAGGTAGGTATAATACTCAACCAATATCCGTAATTGCTCGGTTATTATAATTAAGTGAGGGACCATAAATTGAGTTGTGGTCCCGGCGGCACGCTGCATGATCGATCGATCGTTGTCCGTGATGAAGTAACCGACAGAGACCGAGCTAATAAGTTTGTTTTTTTTTTTTAATTATTAATCTTTTCACCGCCAACGTACACAGAACGCGATGTCTCTTCAGCTCCAAGCTATAAATGTATAACGAAATATACAGTAAACAGTAGTGATGAGGGTATCGGTATATTCATATAAGCTCTGTAGAGCATTCTGTACCACCTTACACACGTGTAGCTTGTGGGAAAATTATTTTAAGCACTATGTCACTAAGCCTATATGAGCTTGCGCTCGAATTTTTTTTTTTTTTAGTTTGAAAATATCGATGAATGAGATTTACGATACGATACGCGTTAAGTTTTATTTATTATTTTAAAGTTAAAAATAAAAAAAAAACTGTTTAAATTTATTTCTATATTTGTTTTATGTGACAGTATTCCTAGTAACAAAAACAGTACAAATTATAATAAGTACTGTTTTTATTACTTAGCCTTATAAGGCGATTAACACACGGCACCGCGCACCGCCGCGGTTGGCGGTGAAGCGGATCTCATGTCGCATTGGCCTCTAAGAAATCCCCTGATGCCTAAAACACGAACCCCGCCCGACTGCGCGGTCGATCGGTGCAATCCGCATTACCGCAACCGCCCTCCGCAGCGGTGCGCGGTGCCGTGTGTTAATAGCCTAAGTATCAAAGAAACAATTACATAACTCAATGCCCAATACGCACAAAATGTCGAACTAAAAACTTACTTTGGCCTGCCGCGCGATTGTCTGGCTGTGCTTGGTCTCTGTTTCGTAACTACTCATAGTGATCAACTCTCATACTGTGTGTATAAGTACTTAGTTGTTACGTAGATTTACTTGTAGCGCTGTGCTGTGAGACGCAGATAATATCATAACGTGGCACCTGCCGCTCGGTTGCTGCACTTCCAACCCCATTAAGAGTTAATATGGCTGAGCTGGGGTGCGTTGCATTAACGAACTACGATATTCAATTTGCGTCAGTCTGGCGTGCCTATAGGTACCTGCCTTGGGTAAAGAGCTTGCTTAACGTAATTAAATCAGATTAAAATTAATTAAGAGTTCACTTTACAAATCCATTAATTCTCCGTGTTAACTTATTGAGGTTGTGTTATGTGTTATGTGTGTAAATTGCAGTAACAACAGTAGTTGGTCAAAATAAACATATTACCTACTGTGACAACTAATTCTTCTGCGAATTATGACTGGCTAAATTTAGATTGACTGAATTAAGAGTCATTCACAGTCCGAGCGTGGGGTCCTTCGATTTTTCGTTCGATTCTCAGTTAGGGTAAGGTGATATTAGGTTTTTCCAAGGAATTTCTCTGTAGCAGCCCACTTCATTATGACCTTAAAAGCGGTGCAATAGACGTTACTTTACGATCAAGTGTGTTGAAAAGAATATTATGCTACATATACCATACGTGTTTACATTGCCATGATTAGAACAGGTAGATTACATGAACGAATATTCAAAAGATTACCTGGAATTCTGCGTAGGTTACATAAGTTTATTTTCATCCCAAGTTTATTTTTATTCCTCACTCAATCTGCCGGTGTTTAAAGATTCCACTAACAATGACGTGGCTGTACTTCGGTGGCCAGTAATAGATACAGATGTTTTTGTAACTGTTGTGTATAAAAGGATTAGGAACAGACTCGGGGGTTTTTTTTAAATTATTTATCTGACAGTACCTACCTATAAAAACAAAATGTTCAATTTTTCAATTTCATTTTTAAAGACACAATATAATATGTGGGTTCATTATCGTCTGCTTGCCTGCTTGCCTTGCATTATGTTACTTGTGGTCGGCGCGCCACTTTCTCTTCTTCTATTCCTTCCTATCAGCCGTCATAGTAGCAGATCACTGACTCCCTTTTATTTCATACTAGCTTTTGCTTGTGATTTCGTCCGCGTAAATGTCGGTTATTGTGGACGTGAAGAAGTCGAAGTCAAATAAAAGTAGCAACTTATAGTTCCAACTTACTCTGTACCGAATTTCAACAAAATCGTTCAGTGGTTTAGTTTTGAAAGCGTAATAGACAGACGGACAGAGTTACTTTCGCATTTATAATATTAGTGTAGATGATTCTTCACACTATCCATGCATCTTTTCTTTGTCCTATTTACCTACTTGTAATATTTTTGTTATAGCTATCGCTATTAAGTTCAGGTAAACATAATATTCTGTTTTAAAAATCAGATTATTATAGGTTATTTAGAAATGCCTACCCAACTCCTGAAAAAAATACTCCTAACTCCTAAAAATATGTAACTGGGTGTTGTTCCATATTTTTAGCGTCAATGCGACAATCACCGCTCATATCCGCGTAACCTTGATTTTGTAAAAACGTAATTGAAAACAGTGTCCGTGAAGTTTATTGCTCGTTTTTCTCCATAGAGACATACCTATTTCTGACAATTTCAGTTGTTGGTGCTGAAATCTTCCATTTTTGAAACTTTTTTACTTTTATTTTTGATGGACATGATCTGATGCTGTACCCAACTGTGACGATACCTAGTAGATAAAAATATTGAGGTTTTGAAATTGTAAATCAAAGTTTGATTGTAGATATTTTTTTTTAAGAGATTCAATAAATTTCTTTGTTCACTAGTGTCATGATGACCCAATCAATTTATTTATTATTTATTTATTTATTTATTTTACTTTAATTAAAACGGTTAAATAACCAATAAAAAATCCGGTCAATGGTTGAGGCGCCCACCTCCGTGAAGTTGTGGGTTCGATACTGGGCAAGTGACTTTTTTGATTCATAGTGTAATTTTTAAGCTTCTCATAGACTGGACTGACATCGATGAAGGAAAAATATCATGAGGAAACTAAGACATAATAATATAAATTATACATAATATATTATAATAATATATAATATTGCCAATCCGCCTTGGTCAAGCGTGGTGATCGATGCTCGTGCCTTCTCTGCCTTCTTGCGTTCGAGAAGAGGCCTATGCTCTGCTAGGTTAGTATTACTATTATTATATTACTTATTGTTGAAATTATCTTAAAACTGCCTCGTTGGTGTAGTGGTCGCAAAACGCGACTGCTGTGCATGAGGTCTTGGGTTCGATTCCCAGGTCGGGCAAAGTGTTATTCGGTTTTTCCATCTGAAATTTCGCAGTAGCAGCCTCGGAGTCTGGATTTGTGCCCGGTTGATGGCAATAGGCTCGCCCCCAATTACATGGGACTAAAAACATAACTGGCGAAATGTGGGTGTACTAATGGGTACACCTCTGCCTAACCCTTCGGGGATTACAGGCGTGATGTTATGGTATGTATCTTAAAATTTAACAATGTTAACTTATGTCTTAATATACCTAACGACATTACATAATATTTAATATAGGAACTGTTGCCTTGATTAAAACCCATTGATAAAACTCTGCAGACTGTTAGGTAGGTACGCCGCCTACATATATAAAAAAGAATGGCCAGCTATTCTTGGAAATTATCGTATGGTAACAATACAGTAGAACTCCAATTATCCGAACTCCGACTATCCGAATCGCCGATTATCCGAATCACAAAAGTCAGTGTAGGCACAACGACAAGTTAAGACAAGTTTCTATTTCTATTTCTAAACTTGTACAGAAGTACATTTTATTTATATTAAAAACATGTGAAAATTTCATGTTTCTTTCATTTAATTCAATAAAAAATAGTGCAATATCAAAACGTAGCTTTTATTCTCTCCAATGGCAATTTTTTTTAAAAAATCCGATTATCCGAATATTTGATTATCCGAATGGGTCCCGGTCCCCATTAATTCGGATAATTGGAGTTCTACTGTATATCATTCAGTACATTGTTGATGAATCCAACAAAATCCAAAATTAACATTAGAAAATACAGGTGTTGGGTACCGAATACATAGCGAATGAGTAAGTATTCTCTATGAATCAGACTGTTCTCAACTAAATCAACACGAGTTAGTCGTAAGTCTGCCATCAAACTCATTTTGAAATTACAGTTCTATTCCATAGATCATATTGTTTAAAATGTATGTTCGCGATATGAATATCATTGTGAGCAGTGCGTGCGCGCAACCGACCTACATCTCCTGGATCGGCGCCAGAGCATAAATACCTAGTGAGACCACCACTCGTCGTCAAGGTGACATTGTACATACGCCAAAAGATCTACAGAACTTGTCGTAATGTTTATAGCGTTGTATACATTATTATTATTGGCATAAGTGCTAAAGTTGCATGATTATTTTAGATATATGGGACCTATATCTAATGGGGCGACTGCTCACGAAAATCAAGAAAGAATCGCATTTTTGTTTAGTAATTAATACCTATCTTAATTATGTTCTTAGTAATTTGATCGCCATCCTGGTGATGGATGCGAATACTGGCAGGTTAATGAACATCAATTGGAGTTCAACAGACTGGCACTAATATTAGAGCGAATCAATAATGCTCCACGAATAGGTAGGTAGGTCTTGGTGCAGCAGGGTCGTAATTATGTTCTACTTCAGGTGCGCTAATTCGTCTTATGTGCCTACAGTAATTAGTCAAAAGCAAATAAGCAAATCTTTTAACATGGTGAGCAAATATAAGCAATTAATAAGTAATTATTAGATACAATTTCATACACACGCTAAAACTACGAGACTGTAAAAAAGTTGTGACGGAATGGCTTAAGGTTAAAACCTATGACGAAATTGAGTCCTTAGTTGCTCTCAATCAAATCTCACGCACTACACCACACAACCCATACACCATATACCACACACATACAACCACTCTCACTCACCTGACACAAGTGCACCGATATCACTGGTTTCTTTTCATGTTATTAATTTTTCTTTTATACAAATTTTACCTTTATTAATTATTAGTTCTCTTACATCATCGCATATTTTAGTTATTGTCAAAGTCGAAGAGCGGAGTCTCCTAACACAAGCAACTCTTTGCTTAAAAGGGGATCTCCTCTGAATTTTTTGTTACTGTAATAATAATGTTTAAGCAATAAAAAAATCTTTTTTTTTTTTTTTAATTTCAAAGCTACATAAGACTGTTGACCGGCGATTCTAACGTTCACCTGTTCCGATAATTCAAGAACTTACATATTTTTTTCTTTCTTCTAAACATCTTTTGTTACTTAATATATTATATTTGAGCCTCGTCACACACCCATGCAGACAATTAATCTGTAAAAAGAATGGTTTAGATTTCGCTACACAATTTTTGTTTTCAGACTAAATTGAATGAGCTCAAATTATTTCACGTTGCGAGTCATTGTCACTTTAAAAACATTATTAGTTAGGTTCTAATGAGTAGTTACCTAAATAGTGTAGATACCATAGTTAGTCTAGACCAAAATTAAATGTCTAGAACCCTGGCACACAGACTCTGAGGCTACTACTGAGAAATTCCTGATGGAAAATCCAATAACACTTTGCCCGACTTGGGAATCGAACCCATGACTTCATACTCAGCAGTCGCGTTTTGTAACCACTAGACCAACAAGGCAGTCTAAATAACAGATCTATTCTATTTAATCCATTTTCAGAGTACCGATGCATTTCCATTATAGCGTGTATTTGTCAATCGATAACAAGGAACGTTCTGAACTGGCACTGTGCCATTTAACCCTCTCAATTATATAACTGTAGTAAATAGATACCTACATAAAATTTAAAATTGGTATGTACATGTTGAGAATGAAATGTCTGAGATCAAAATATTGTCAACATTTTTTATCGTGTCCTGTCGCAGTAAATGTACACTTTTGAAATAGTGTGGAAAGAAAACATTTGTTTAGTGTATTTTTTTGAAAATAACATCACAAATCAAGTTGAATGACATCAGAAAAATAAGGGTTATTTGTGGTGATGGTGACCTTATTTATTTTTACTTATGAAGTAGATACAAAAAAATATGTCTGGAATCTTTCCAGAAATGTAGGTACTTTACCTCGCCAATGGTTACTTTTTTGTTGACGCAGACTATGCAGTTGACACTGATACTGTTCATGCAAAATAATAAGACATTTTGATAGATGGTGCTGTGACGGAGTGTACGACTAAACGCCTATAGACACTACGCCGACAGACTGTGAACACCGACAAGACTTTACTTCGACGGGACTCATCATCGACAGGGGCCTTAGACAAAGTAACATCGCTTCGTCGATTGACCACGTGACTTAACGCGTCTTATGTCAATCCCATACATTTTAGTCTTTCATGTGGTCATCGCTTCGTCGATTGACCACGTGACTTAACGCGGCTTATGTCAATCCCATACATTTTAGTCTTTTATGTGGTCATCGCTTCGTCGACTGACCACGTGACTTAACGGGGCTTATGTCAATCCCATACATTTTAGTCTTTTCTAACTTTGTTATCGTTTTGCAATTGTTACTTTGTCTAAGCCCCAGGAAACATCGCCGACAGGACTCATAGCAGATGTGTATACTTCTTTCTTTGTAATCTTGTCATTTTTGGGTGGGGTTAAAGTTTTCACCTAACCTAAACTTTCTTTTAAATAATAAATCTTTATTCACATTTACCATGAGACCTGTCGGCGAAGAGTCTTATCGGCGAAAAGTCTCGTCGAATTAAATTTTTGTCGGTCGTACACGCATTTGACTATAATCAATTTTACTGATTTTTTTGAAATATTTTAAACAACGAGCTCACTATGGAACACTCACTTCACCCAATAATTCCAAGACACAACGTCTTTAAAAACACTTTATTTTACCCGCCATTCCTGATGAATTTTTAATTAACAGTATAATTAGCTTTTTAGTTTCTTTGAAATCAATAATAGTTAATCAATTGAGTGGGCAAATGAGTGACGTCGCAGTTTACATTTACCATACAAAATCTATGGAGGAATTGCGTTTTGACAACTCATAAAATGTATGTCAATTCATTGGTGGAGCTAAAATAACCAATTGCTTCATTAAAAAAAAAAACCAATGTGTTCTTTTAATTTGAATTTGTTCTGGAATTCACCTGATTGTGTACGGATAAAACTTTATAAATCTTTTCGGCCAGATTGTATTAGTATACATCCTTTATAGAACCTACATACATACATTAATAGTTATGTACCTACCTATTTAGATCCCGGTAGGTACTGACGAACATATACCTAGTTGCTTCTACAATATAGTAGTATCGTAACATAATAGAATTAGGTATTAATATTTCCATTAAGCCATTTATAAACCACTAGTAAATAACTTTTAGTAAGTAGTTGCCACCTTAGATCCTTAGACCAATAATTCCAAGATAACTTATCTGAAGAAACACTTTATTAACACTTTTTAGCCCTGAAAACCCAATTTATATTCAATTAACTGTAAAATTTGATTTTTAATTGCTTTTCAATTAATAAAATAGCTAATTGAGTCGGTACAAAAGTGACATCACAGTTGTCTTTTGTTATACAAAACATAAGGCAGAGTCGCGTTTTGACAGGTCATAAATAGTACTTGAATTGATTGGTGGTGTCATATATCCTATTGTAAGAACAAAAGGTCTGCTGTATTTTAATAAACATAAACTCACGCCTTTTTCCCTTGGGGGGGAGGCAAAAACCACAGAACGCCACCTGCTACGATCCTTCGCCTCATCTACGTTCATACATCTCGTCATACAAGCACGCCAGTTACGAGTAATCCGCACCAGACCTTTCTGAAGAACCTCACCTATAAGGTCAGTGTAGGTCTTCCGAAGGCGACCCCTCCCTGTGTTGCAACTCACCTCTGCCATATATATATAATGCTGCTGTTACTTAAAAAATCCTGTAGGTATCTGTCTAAGTAATTATTTATTCCCCTATTCTTTTATCTTAGAAATAGGTTTAATTATTGAAACTAATATTCTTTTTACTGAATGAAGCTAGTCTGAAAAAGAGTTGTGCTGAAATTTGCTGTTATTTGTTGTTTATTTAAATGATATCCTCCCGGCTGAATTTCGGACACGGGGCGGCGGCCAGGCGAACCCTTTACGCTCGGCAGTCGCTTGCGGCCACGAGGCCAACGGGACAGTTAGTTTGTTCATATACCTTACATAACATCACGCCTGTAATCCCCGAAGGGTTAGTCAGAGGTTTACCCATTCGCACACCCACATTTCGCCAGTTATGTTTTTAGTCCCATGTAATAGGGGGCGAGCCTATTGCCATCAACCGGGCACAAAACCAGACTCCGAGGCTGCTACTGAGAAATTCCTAATGGAAAAACCCAATAACACGTTGCCTGACCTGGGAATTGAACCCAAGACCTCATGCTCAGCAGTCGCGCTTGCGACCACTAGACCAACGAGGCAGTCATACACCTGTACACCTGTTCATATACCTGTACGGTATAATATGTATAGAGGTAGTTCCTATAAGTTCAGTTATGTTTTGCTACTGCCAAATATCAGGCCAAGAGCTCGTTAGCCATCGTGATAAATATCCGCTGCGATATACCTACAAAAATACAGACATCCATTTAATCACATATACCGGAGCCACACTTGCCGCTCTTCGGCTTTTGCCAGAGAAAACATATGCATTTTGTAATAGACTATTAATTATTATGCTTTGATTAGTTTCACCTGTTTGTTAAATAAAATCTTGAAAGTTTATTTTAGATTTCGTCTTGGTTTATTTAAAAACTTTGAAAGTTTGCTCTTCTGAAAAATAAAGAAATATGACGCATCATATCTCACTATGATAGCGTGGCCCCGGAACGCAAAGGGCAACAGAAGAAACAGGGTGGTTTTTTAGTCAGTAAAAGGCTCATTGATGTTTTTTTTTTTTGAGAAATTTTATAATTTTTTGTTGTCAGTAAAAATATTAATTTTCAATATTATGAAAATATTTGTACGCCGATACTTACGGCTAAACATATGAATGGACTTAAACAATTGATTTTAATCTTGCATACTCTTGTACACCTACCATGTTTATACAAATAAAGAATATTTCATCATATCTTATGATTTTTATGACCAAAAAAACTAATTTAAAAAATATTTTTAAATGATTACAATTTTAAGTATTGGACATTGTATTGTCTCCAGAACAAAAGGTGTATGAAAAATTTCAGCTCAATTGGATACCAACTTACATACGAACAGTGCAAGCTAATGGAAAGCTTGTAAAAAAAGAGGGTGGTATCTGGTTTCGCCTTATATTCGTTCTAAAGTCGGATAACAGATCGTAAACCGTACCTACCAGTTTGTGTTTAAAACCTTTTTTTTTATTATTTCATTTCATTTTCTGTGGAATCAGTGTACGTACAGTACACAACAGTTTGATGAAATTTGTTGCAATTTTGTTGCAACTTGCTTTTTACGGCTTCCTCGGAAAGTACTACCCAGATTGTATTAGCTTTCTTTGGTCGGGCACTTGAGACATGCACTTTATACTTATTAAAGGAAAAAGCACTTATTTACTTTCTGTAATGAAATTGCTTTTAGAAAATTGTAATCTTGCTTCTAACGTATGGGATCAAATATTGTTTCTAGTTGTTCCCACAGCGGCATAGCTTGCTTTCAATCGAGGTGATAGCTGGGCTGGCCACATTGGCTTTCCGCTAGCGAGAACTAAACGAGTAGTAGACGAGAGTTTCCTTGCTTTTCTTCACCCTCTGATACCGGTACAAATCTTCTTCTTCTATCTCTGTCTGTAAATAAAAAATAATTGCAGCATTATGTTATGATGTTAGTCATCACATGAGAACAGCTCGACTGATTTGGTGGTTTTTTTTTTTGTTGTGATCGTTATTTTAAGGACAAGGTCTGTATTAAAAAAAATTGAAGAATCGTTCGAAATAATTGAAAATTTAAGATCTCATGAAAAATATTTATGCGACATTTAGTAAATTGCACCCGTAGGTACGGAGCCGGGTCGGGACGCTAGTGTATCTATAAATAGTTTCTATAATGCTGTAATAAATAATGCTACTTATAACAGTTAAAATATCGGCCTGTCTGTTAGATGGTAGCGGGGTAATGGTTAGTTAGACTTTGCTTGGCGTAATACGTTCAACATCCCATACCGCCTGGCAAGCTTTTTATCTAGAAACACGTTTTTTTAGATACATTATATTGGCGCGACCAGATAATAGGTATAACACGGGAATCCTCCCGCTTGACCTTTTCTTTCAAATCGTTGTTTGACTTATAAGAATAATCCTTACAAGTCCCTAACAACAAATGTATACTAGTTTTAGGAGCACTAATACTTATTTTCACGAACACTAGGCGATATCTAAATGTAATGCCTCGCCTAGTGTGTTTAAAAAAAGCAGAAGTATCATCAATATTAGGCGTTAGAGCGTGTGATTATTTTGACGGCGAGGCATGGAATGTGGAATTTGATGACGTTATAGTACCTAACCGCTCTGAGATGTGAGTCGATTTACGACAAGATACACTACCACAAAATAGATTGCTATATGGAGCATAGTATCTTGGTTATTGATATCCCTAAATAACTGCATAGTGAGTTTAGAATTAAGTACTCAAATGTCCTATCCTACCACTATTATTAACGCGACAGTTTATGAGGATGGATAGATATTCGTTACTCTTTCTCGCTTAAAAGGCTAAACGAAATGAGCTGAAATTTAAATGTTTATCAAAATAACACATAGGGTAATTTTTATCGCGATTTTTTGTTCTTGTGGGATATTTTAGAACATTGGCTAGTATTATTATAATTTGTCTACTTATATGATTATCAGAGGAAACTCCAGGGTGGACTGCTAGTCAACAATAATTGTTGATCTGATGGAGGACTGCCACGTTGGAGGAGTACCACAAGTGTTAGTTGAAAAATGATGCACTCGTGAATTCTCGTATATGCTACACCCCAAAGACACACGTGGTTCATTCAGAGCAAAATTCATTTAACTACATACTGCACCTACTGCTGTACCTACCATTAGGTAGGTAGCCAAAAAATATAAAGAAAACATAAAACTCAATGAGTTACTCCACTGATGTGATCCATCTACTTATCAGATCCATTAAAACGCATCGTACCTCGCTGTCGCCTGCCACACCTTCAAAATTTCTTCAAATTTCCAAATTATGCTGAAAATTCCTTGTAGAATATTAGGATGCTGGATGCCTGAACAGCGCTGTAATTCCAAGCGAAACGAAATAAGGAATTTTCATACTTCAGTCCAGTTACACAAACTGAGAATTTGCCAGGACTAGTGGATAATTACAGTTTGGAATTTGAGCTGCAGAGATTAATTTTGAGACGGTATCTTATTTCTTCAGCAGTTTCATTTTAAAGTTTATGAAATATAAGATACACTCTATGAAATATAAGGACTCTGAAATCGAGCTACATTTTCCTTAATTCATTATTTTGATATTTTAAGCCTTATTTATAAATAAAGTAAACGATTCTATCAAAAAGTAAGAAAATAATTCCTACAAACATAGGTATTCGGTTTTCAGGTTTAGAAATACTCGTGTGGTACTTACAATGAAATAATTAATTATTAGTACTTAGATAATGTGAAAGTGACAATACCTTGTCAGTTTTATCTACAGCGTGTCGCATGTTCTAAACATGTTCTGACAAATTGGTCACTTCACATTTAGATCAGTGAGCAAAACAATTCGTTACAAAGAAATGCTAAATTCAGAATACATTGCGTTTTTCTCAAGAAACGTTTTTATTATTTTGATCTAATACATGTCAATGGAACAGTTTCATTTTACCACTAAGATGTGTTCGTGACAAGCATTAAAATAATTTTAGAGAAACGTCTCATCGGCACAACGCAAAATAGTTTGAACTAATGCCAAGGGAACGGGCAATTTTCCAATGTGCTGCGATTTTAATATTGGGTGAAAGGCTCATATTGCAGGAAACGGATGCTTACCTAATCAAGTTTCTAGACAATTAGTCTATTGTTCGTTCAACAGGTTGCCAAGGAAATAATTCCCAAGAATAATAGAAAATAGCCGTAGTCAAATATGTAGTTTTGGTACTCTTACAAAATATTTCATCATCGTTACATACCAAAAGCCATAATATGCATTCGGTTGAATGTATTTTCAGCTTGTTTTGAAAAATAACGGTTGTTTTTTGTATCAACAAAGCCCTGTAACTGCTGTTTACTGAAATCGGACACGGAGCTTTCACGACCGGGTTGATTTAAAAAATATTGGACATATTTTGTGTTGTGCGTAGAATCAGTGGGATTTTAAACTTTATTTGTGGAGATTTAATGGCCTTTAAATGTTCAATGCTAGCTACTGGAATTTGGCCTTTAGACTCCTCCATAATTTACCAATTACGACTAATTCAGATAGGATGCAATAAACATCACGATTCACGATTAACGGTGATCATAATGCTCATAATATTACCTACTAGGTAGTGTAAGTGTAAATTATACGGTTGTTGCTGTGTTACTCTAGTTATAATGAATAAATTATATCCGTCTTAGTAGTTGTAATTATTCATAATTATGTATTTTCTTTTATAAGCGTAGAAGGCGAGACGGTTAAGACGCCTTCCTTGGGGATTTCCAAGTCGTAGCGTGAAATCGAAGCCGAGAGGATGAATGAAGGGAGGCCGTAGCCCAGCAGTGGGTCAGTGGGTCCGGGCTAATTGTGATAAGCGCAACAGGCTGTAACAGTATACATCGTGTTTTTATTACTTAATTAGCAGATTTTCAGATTTTTTATCCCGCCAATGTTGCCTTGTTTTAAAATCTATTATTCATATTTATTACTTACTATTATTATATCTATAATATGTGATTTGGATGGATGTTTGTTATTCAATCACGCTACAACGGCTTAACAGATCTAGCAATATCTTGCAATTTGGTATAGAGATAGATTACAGTCTAGAAAACCACATAGACTAATTTTTATCCTGGAAAAAAGGGCGTTTCACATGGGATAATATATCAACTTTGACGTGGACGAAGTCGCAGGCAGAAGATAGTGACTAAATATATCTAAACTGCAAAGTTTCTGGAATTTTCCATTGCATCATAACATGAAATTCAAAGCTTGGACGCAGCTCAGATCTTGTGCGCGTTTCTAGGCAACGTCAAGGATTTTCTTTTTCTATCGCCATAAACAAGTTTACGCGAATGCATTATTATTTCAGTGGTTGTGAATAAAATGGCCGAGGCCAGGCCGTGGCGTACGCCCCCGGTCTTTAGCTTTACACAGCTTACCTAAAAGTACCATTTATTTTTATGATATGTCGTTATTGTAAAAGAACATTATGATTTTAGTGAGTAAAGTATGTCATTGTGGTGGAGACTGAATTGTAACACGAGCCACGAGTTGAAAATTGTTTAATTCAATCAAGGATATACCTAGGTGCTAGGTGCGCGTGTTTAATGACACGGTTGGCACAGTGGCTGAGCGATCGGCTGCTACGCTGCGTGTCGTGGGTTCGATTTCCGCACGCAACAAATATTTGTATTGCTTACAGATTGTTACGCACAATTGTTCTGGGTGTGGCTGTACACCCACGTTACAGGGGGAATTCTTACTGCGAAAGGGGGTTGACGCTTTACTTAAAATGAAAAGAATGAATGAAACAAAAATCATTCTGTGGCATTACCCAATTCTTTAAAACTAGACGAAGCTAGAATTCTGAACAGAAGTGAAATTACGTAGATGGAATCAAGTACACAGGATGTGTTGACCTTGCCCTTGACCGAATTAATTTGAAACACACCAATGACAAATTACCTTCAGCGAGGACACCATAATGCACCGGTTTTACAAACGATTCTTATTGGATAATGTACGCCATGTGAGACAAGGATCTCAGAGTCGACAGACCTATGTCATTTGGATGAATGGATGTCATTTTCAAAATATTAAGAAAATAGATCTTTCGTTTTCGAATCCGGGCCAGTACCAATGTGACTATTTCAATTGTAATGTGTAAGTCTGGAATCGTCAATCTTCCTTGAGCAAATGTGGTGATCAATGCCTTCTCTGTATGAGAAGATGAGCTTTTGCACTGGAAAAATGATAGACTGGTATTATTTATTATTAAGAAATAAGGTAGGTACTTAAGTGTACTTGCAAGAGCCCTTTTTTCTGGTATTTTATAAAGGTTTAAATGTCGGCTAGTTTTTATTCACAAGCAACGTAAAATAAAGACATCTCTCAAAAAAGTTGCTTTGTCTCAGAGCATGCATTTAATTCAATTGGAGTTAGTATTAATTGGATACTCATTTAATTACCTTGAAATAAACTACCATTTCGTTTTAGAAACTTTAATGGTCTCTCGTAAAGGTGATGTTGAAAAGAAATTGTCCCGAGGCCCACTTTTTCCGCTAGCTAAAAGAGCTATAAAAGTATTGTAAAATGTAGATTAAGAGGCATTTTAAAACAGAATTTTATTAAAGTAACTATCATTTAATTAACCTTTTTGAAAATTAGAGTTAATAATGTTATTTTTTCCTTTCTCAGTTAATTTATATTTTTTGTTTTATACTGGCCTAAACTAAACGAAACGAAACCTAAACGAAATAAAAATACTTTATTATGATTAATAATACTTTATTTGATAATTCGTAATCTTTCGACACTTACCTACCTAATAGTTTCCTTATTAATAGTTTGAAATATAAGTAAAAGATGTTAGAAGGTATTCTTTCAATAAAAGGTGTAATTTCTATGACTCCGAATGTATGTTCTTTTTTGTTGAATGACGTAGATCCGACGGCTCTCGGGTCTTGGAGCATGATCATTGCTTCTGGCGATTAGTACAAGATCCTTATTTGGAGTGTTCGTGTTAATTTCGAGGCATGATGCTGATGACTGCCTTCCCGATCCAGGCACGATGACTTCCGTAATGCATTGACACGCTCTCATCGTGTTGCGGAAATTCGATGCAGTTATGTATTGCCTCGTCTCGTTTCTAGGTCACACTGATCTAGATTGACGTTAGACAGATTTATTTTAGGTGTAGACAGTAGGTATTTATTTATTTTCTCTTCGTTTTATCGGATAACTCACAACTAGGTACAAAAGTATGTCAATGTGGGTATCAGTATTAAGGGCAATTAAAAGTTTTTTTTTTTACACTAGTTCCTGACCGCGACTTCGTCCGCGTGAAATTTTTTACCCGCGTTAAGTTACATCTTTGGTCATTGCTATTAAACTAATTACTAAACTAAATAACTTTTGTTCATGAATCTGGCTATCTTTATAACAAAATAATTTACCCAATCCGACTGATAGTTCCAGAAATTAGCGCGTTTAAACAAACAACTCTTTAGTCTTATTATATTACTCGTAGTATTAATGAACTAAATGACTTCATTTCTATGTTAACACAACTAAAAATGCTAACTGCACAATGAGCTTACTGCGCGCGCGGGTTCAGTAGCCGTAGTAGTACCTATCGGTTTTCACTTTGCCATAACTAGCGAGGCAGTCTACACACCTTACTAAATAGGTATGTGTTACTTCGCTAGAATGTAAAATACATTCTAGCTTGGGGTGAAAACATTATTTATCTACAATCAGTACCTTAGGTAACCAATCAATAGCTTAGGTAGGTTTTATTATAAACATTTTCAAGTGAGATTAATAAACAGTTCACTAAAGACTTTTCACTTTTCACTTTATATCATGGGATATTTTTTAACAAAGTTGGACGACTAAGAGGAAAGAAATACGTTATCCTAAAAAAAACAACCGGCTTCAAAAATAGTATCTAGAAGTGTAAGTCGGTGGTCGGTCGATAGTACAATAATACAACAAACAGAATAAAAGACACCGGCTTCCAAAACTTGAGATTTTTCGAAATCGGTTGTTCTTTTTTATGTGTTAAAAAAGCGATGTTCAGCAGTTTGTCCGCAGGCGTTTTCTGCGACACGTGAGCGTAGCTGAAAGTATGCTGCGACGCGTGATCGGCTCCGTTCGCCTGTCGTCGTATCCGATAGGATCCTTTGAACGGATACGTTTGCAAGCGACGGTTAGGAGCCAATCGTATTGCGTTGAGACGTCCTGTCGAGCGCAATCAGTAGGCTTACTCTTGAACAAAATCGAGAATGAGATTGGAATCGACATTACATGTACATCCGATCCAGTTTCAATTCCAATAAATATAAGAAGACATTTATTTATAGAATTAACGAGTTAATTAATATTTTAAAATTTGTTAATTTACGTTTTCATTTGTATGGCAATCTCATGTCAATCGCTGTAGTCAAACATGCAGTCTATTCCAATCTCATTCTCGATTTTGTTCAAGAGTAAGCCTACAGCTGTCGCCGCATCCGTTTCGATCCGATACAAGCCGCTTGGTGGAAATCATCCTTAACTGTGCACAACTCTTTATTTACAAACCACACCAAAGCCATAACCATAACATTTGTTGTCCACGAATGTGACTTGCCGAAATGGCAGGCGGTGTACTGTGCCCATTATTGTTATTTACAAGTGTTTAAATCACGTTCAGCGCTGACATCTCTGTCGTTTTAATTACTAGTGACCGTTGTTTACTCATCGGCGACGTTCGCTTGTCCCAACTCCCGCGCACGTCACACGTCATCCCATTATTATTATCTGTGGCAGTCATAGCTTTTAGGATCGAAAGAGTTTTTGGCTACTGACGTGTCTCATCGATATGATTGTTTTGGAACGATAGGTTTCTTTTACTGTTCTACATATGCTGCTGGGGTCTCTGTATTAGGAACTGTTCCAGTAACCTATTTCATTAAGCTCCATCATCATCGTCAGTCTATAACAGTCCACTGGAAGCCGTAATGGAACATAGGTCTCCTCACACTTACTTTAGTATCAGTCTTTGCTCGCTTGAATCTTTGAATGCTTGGGAATGAAGAAAATCAACAAAACTTGGTACTAAATGTCAACATAATTAAAGACCAAAGGTGAGGGGAAAAGGGAGTATAAGTACTTTTTTCCAATAAATTGTATAATTGCCTAGTACCAGTAGTTGCGGAATGGTGCTTATGTATGAACATTTTCTGCTTTGAAATAAATCGTTTCACATTAAACAAACGTCAACTATTATTCTTACGATTTGGGTGACAAGATATTCGCCAAAACTGTTTCAGTGGTTTACGAGAACATTTAAAAATAAATCAGTTGATGTTGGCACAATCGCAGGATTTCTACGTAGATACAATGATGGAAGCTTCATGTAACTGAAAGAAAATGCATAACTTTGAATAGTTAGACGAGGTCGAATATTTATCTTTACAGTGTAAAATTAAAGGTATACTTACGTGTGTCACGTTTGGCAGCTTTCGTTAGTAGGTGGTCGATATTCTGGTCGAAAAACAAGAAAAACGGCGTGCGTTTCGCCCACGGGCGCGCTCGCTTGCTGACTACAGCCTGATGGCATTCAATGAGTAACCCTTTGCGCAATACATTGCAGGTGACCTTATTTTAAACACTTGGAATGTGTATTCCAGAACGTCTGGTACCTTCATTTAAAATTGTATCGGTATTCTAAAGCGATGTTCATCAAGGTAGATGTTGCTAACAATAACGTATACCAATAATTTGCCGAATTAACAAGAAGACGCAGGCAGATTTGTAAATATCCACGGTAATATTGAGCAGTCCATGTACCCTGATGCAAAACAGCGATGCTGCAGAGAGAATAAATAATGGGGCACTCGTGTCATTCGGTCACTTCTCTCGATCCATTTATTGAATGCACAGTTTAAGACTGATGAACAAAACATGAACACATAAAATACATGGAGTAATAAAAAAAAGAACATTTGCGTGAATAACACGAATGAAATACGATGCGATCTCGTGAATCCGAAGTGGGTTTAATATAGCCGTGCTCTTATTAATACACGGCTCACCTAGAAACAAGCGGCATCGCATAATTCCCGTGTCTACCTGTGCAACCCGAGAGCCGGCACTCACTCCGAAATAGCGCGCTCACTCGAAAAACATTTCCAGTTACCAGCTATTGTGAATTGATCACTAATTTTTTGCGTAATATAATAAACGTTGGCAGTTATCATCCTAGCCAAGTCATTGTTAGTAGTTTAATGACAATATAAAATATCTAAACATAGAACAATGACCATCGTTATACGTTCAAACATAAGGCACTGGGTACTAGCCAAGTGTCTCGTCATAAATTAACGAATAGCTAATCGAGTTGTAATCAGATCGATGACGAATAGTTTGTCTACGTGCAACGTAGTAAACAAACCCGAACATGAGTCGCATCAAGCCGCAGCCATGTGCATTCGTGTTTAACTTATTTTAGCCATGCGTGTGTCATGCAAGTGACATAATTATAATAATAACAAATGAGCTGGCAACATAGCACGTCAAACTTTCGTAATAATTTCATTCCCCATAAATAGAAAAATAATAAATATCCACACACGCTATTAACACAATTTAAAAAATTATTTAATTACTATAACAAAGATTACTTTTTTAAATATAATGGAGCATAACAGGCGTGATGTTATGCGTGTATATTAACATATACCTATATGTGAATATAAATAAAAACTGCCATAGTTATTCAAGCCAAACCCCTGCCTATGAGATAAACGCTGTTTTGAAATAAAAATGGCTTCACGGTTAGAGACGAGGGCTGACAGCTCAGATTTAACTGGATTTAAATAATTATAATATAATACTTATAAATATTATAGTAATATAAACAATATACGTAAAATTAATTATAAAATAGCGTCTTTAAATCATCGTCGATTGATAATCCCGATGCCTACCACTGGTAATCCCGCTTCCAGGCTTTCAGTACCTATCTACCTACATGCGAATTGAAGTAATAACAAGTCCGGATAAACTTGCAGTGTTCGTTTGAGCCAGTAATAACAGCACACCCCTTTCCCCGCAGTGCGCATGTCCTCTCCCCGCATTCGCCCGACAGCTGACTCCTGCATTTCAGCCCGAAATAAACCCGTAAATATGCGTCAGCGCATGACTGATCTCGCGATTACTTATGAAAATAACTCGGTGCACTTAGCGCAACATTCTGACCGATGAATCAATTTAAGTAAGTAGACTCAGATTTCTTTTTTCAATGACACACAGTGTTATTTAAAATGGTGACAATTGCACGACTTTGCATGATTTGTATTCATTGAAATAGAATGTGTGCAACCTACTGGTTATTAAAGTTTGGCAAGGAAAGTACTTACCGATTTTTCAGTAGGTACTGTATTGGACTCTGATTGGTTCAGCCATATCGAATCTTATTTGATTTAACAGACAAATCGTGTTTAAATTAAGAATGTGACAGTTCGCTGCGAGGGCTAACAAGACATGATTGAGCCATATTAAAATCTTAATACATTTAATTCTTCTGTACGCGTGTTTGTCTCCTCAGAGCCTTAACCGATTTGAATGTAATTTTGTGCGTATATTTCAATGGATTCCTGGATAGTTTGAAAAACAATTGCACCAAATTTTGCTATACGAACTAGAAAAACACACACGTAAAAAAAATTACAACATTTATTGATTTTGAGGCGGTACGAAGTCGCCGGGACAGCTACATATCATAACATAACGCCTGTAATCCCCGAAGGGTTAAGCAGAGGTGTACCCATTAGTACACCCACATTTCGCCACTTATGTTTTTAGTCCCATGTAATAGGGTGCGAGCCTATTGCCATCAACCGGATACAAATCCAGACTCCGAGGCTGCTACTGAGAAATTCCTGATGGAAAACTCAATAACACTCACACTAATTATATATTGTTTGTATCGTTACACGTAACCCACGTCCAAGGATATCAGTACCAACAACAACAACAGAATGAAATGCTGGTACACCTACTTTTCTATTTACAGATCGTTTCTAAGTAATATCAAGTTTCACATAATAGTGCGCATTGATTAGCGACTTATCAAACTATAAGTATTATAAACCTACGTTCAACTTAAATGCTTTGCTTTACAGTTGCATTTATGCAGATCTGTAGGCCTAGCGCTATCGTGAAAGTATTTAGTTGGAGTCGGTTATTGAATTGGGAGCGAACCATTGCGTTTTATTCGAATTATATAAGACATCCGCAATAAGTATGATCATTTATTGATATAAATAAAGCTTTGAAACTATTTATTAATAATTTAATTCTTGAAAAAAACTTCCATCCATCCATAACATCACGCCTGTAATTCCCGAAGGGTTAGGCAGAGGTGTACCCATTAGTACACCCACATTTCGCCAGTTACGTTTTTAGTCTCATGTTATAGAGGGCGAGCCTATTGCCATCAACCGGGCACAAATCCAGACGGGGCTGCTACTGAGAAATTCCTGATAAAAAAAACCCAATAACACTTTGCCAGTCCTGGGAATCGAACCCAAGACCTCATGCACAGCAGTCGTGCTTGCGACCACTAGACCCGTTTTGGTCCGTTGGTTACAAGTTTTTTCTGCCTTCTTTTTTGACTGCCTCGTTAGGCAGTCAAAAAAATAGGTAGAAAAAACTTGTAATCAAATATTAAGTAAATAAACCTTGTAATAACAAACACACAGAAATCCGAACAGGTGAAAGTAAATAAAAGCTTGTAAAAATCTTTCATATTTACGTCATGTTTACTCAGGGCTTCGTGCTAGACCCACTGCGCTCAAATATTGTTCGAGTAGGTACCAAAGCTTGAGATTAAGTTTTGCGTTTAGATCTAGACACACGATAATGTGTCAGCCAATTTCGGCAAATACCGGAGCGTGTATACTACACGAAATGTTGATATGTGTATTGTAGATATTTGCATTTCAAAGTCAAAACATTTATTTCAATTAGACCATTTACAGGCACTTTTGAATTGTCAAAGAGTCGGTCAGTTAGTCCGAAAGTTGAAGCTAGTTGCTCGTTCCAAAACACAACAACCATCCACACACACACCATCTCACACCTCACATACACCCTCACACATACATGTACTTATATGTACATACATGCACACATAAACACATACGCATTTTATGCGTGTTCATCTTCTAAAATTTTTAATTTATAAGGTACTTAATGTAATATTACTTCTACTACTCATATTGTTAATCTAGTAAGTCTAAATTTATGTTAAAATCGAAAGAGCGAGGCTTTCCCAACACAAGAATCATTAGATTACTTTCTGGGAAGCCCCGGCAACTTATTTGTAAAGATTTACTGAAATAAATACATATATATATTTTTTTTAAATGGAGGTATGCCTCTATGGAGAAGAACGAGCAAGAAACTCCACATTACTCTAAAACTATTTAGAAGTACATACTTGCAATTTTGTATGTTCAATAATACTCTTTTAAACACCTAGAACGACAAATTAGTCAAAGCATTTATTGCAATTATATAATCAAGGAGGTTATCAAGGAGTCGGTCAGTTAGACAGAAAGTTGACTAAATTGATAGCTTCATACGTCAAATGTAACAATAATGTGCTTTTTGTGTAGTTCCCGCTATAATCGGGACGTCTGGCAACGCTGACCCACACACATAGTAGGTACTATGTTCGCTCAAAACTGCCTACCGCTTACGCAACGCGGAGATTCTGTTATTTGATAGGGGTCTATTGGAAATACTATCAAATATAAAAAAACAAGCATAGGTATTTATTTTATAACAACCTGTTTGTCCTGGATGCATATTCGCCTCCTGTTTGTTTTATAGGTGAATAAAAAACATGCCATACATATGCCATACAGTGTGTCTTGTATCAACGGCGTGCATTGAATGTCACACATCTCCCACACGGGGTTGATGGATACAGTTAATTAATTCAATTGCCCCCGCACGGCACCTTTAAATATCTCAGTGCTGACACACGTTTCGAACCAGCAATGCAATACTTACTAAATTAATAACAATACCAGGCTATTATTGCCCCACTGCAGGGTATATATTCCACGTTTCCATAATACATGTACACCTATAAAACGAGCCCGAATCTTAAGATTCCAAGTTTCTGTTGAGCTTTTTCTTTCAGGTTAAAAAAAGAAAAGAATAACAAGACTGATTTAAAAAATATCCGAAGCATGAGCTGTCATGTTAATGTCAATAAATGCAGGCTGAAAGCACCTGAAAGTGACTTGAAGAGGGTGGGTGGTAGTACCTCGTTCGAGCTCTCTAGCCTGTATTTATACGACCTAAATAGACATTTCAGATACAGACGTCGGATCCTGTCAATAGCGCAGACTTGCGAGTATTATTATGACATTTAACAATCTTATCAGAACAACTGAATTGGCTTGTTTATGGAGACGCGTCGCAAGGTGCTCTTATCGCACGTTTTGACTTATGACCATGTGAGAGAGCGTTCTCATGGAGAAGCGTCAGTTGGTTTGATATGTAGCATTGCTGGCAACGCGGAGTTGGTCGCTGTGGTGTGCGCAGCTACGCAAAGAAAGATGCAGGTGTAGTGGCGGATTCAGTGTCGTTCGGGGAAAGGGGGGGGCTTCTTCTTCTTCTTATCGTGTGGGTAGTAAGGCCTTACAACCCTACACACCCTTGTGTCAGAGTTTCTAAACCGCCTCAAGGGCCTCTGACATGCTTTGAGTGGAACAGCAAGTCCAGGTTTCCTCACGATGTTTTTCCTTAACCGATGCCAATGATGTCCAAGATAAACTTTAGAAAGTACATTTGAATTGAAAAATTCACATTGGTACTTGCCCGGATTTGAACCCACAACCTCATGTATGAGAGGCGGGCGCCTTAACCACTGGGCCATCACGACACGGGGGGGGCTAGAATATTATTACAACTCATGGCTTATGACGTTTTTTTATATTTATATCATCTACACAAAAACAAGATGGGGGTTACGACTCAAACTTTTGTCACGACAATATTAATTGTTTTCAAGGGCGCTTATTCGACATTTGCTTCATGAGGTATTAACGTCATTATGTTAACATTCATAGCGCCATTTGTCGCTGACTGTACCGACAACTTACCTAGGTACACAGTACACACGTCTTGCTCGCAAGATTATTACTTTCACTTTGACAACGTACTTGGAAGTTGTTGGTGAAATACCTTTGAAGCTGATTTAGTACATTGATCAAATTAGTATACCTACGTATTTGAAAATTTGTGTCTTGAAATCAATGGTTAATGGTGTGTACTATCAAATTTAGCCTATTTTTATATTTTTTACGTGCGTTTTTTTAAATTCCAACAATTCTGTTATTTTAATCTAGTCTGTGAACAAGAAACTCGGCACCAATATAATTTTAAAGTTTTGTTTTATGGTATCGTAGCAATATTAAATACCTATTACTTATGGTTAAAGAGATTTCTCACATTAGATATTTACATTTCACTTATCTGAGACGAGATTAGCTTTCTAAGCATGTATTAGCATGTAAGTATTCGGCATTTAGACTAAAAATTAAAATGCAGACAATACAAGTTTAAAAAGAATCTTAGTAGATGCAACAATAGTTATAAAATGTTTTTATAAAATAAAATGTAGTAGAACAAAGTCAAAGTTAAAAACATTTGTTTCAATTAGACCATTTACTTTTGAATTGTAAAGGAGTCGGTCAGTTAGTCCGAAAGTAGAAGCTAGTTGCGTTCCAAAAAGGAGGTAGGCCTCTATGGAGAAGAACGAGCAGGAAACTCTACGGCACTCTTTTAAATTAGGTTTTTACAAAATGTGATCACAATGAAGATGAATAGATATAAAACAGAAGTTAAATATAAAAAATAAAGATGTAAGCCATAGCAGTTAAGAGATGACTAATCCCAACTGACAGCACTCGTTAACGAGCACGACGCAGGGATCAGCACCACCTAGTTCAACCATCATGGAGGGAGCCAAATGTACTTATAATGCAATATACAATAATAATTAATGCAAAATACTTATAATGAACTTACTAGTGAGCCCGAGTGGCTGTGGAGCAGGACTAGTATTAAGCAAAGCATTTTTATCTGTGATATAATCTTCTAACTTAAAGTATGCTCGACTACATAGTGTGCATGTTTAATGCATGTTTTAAATTTTCTCTTATTTAGTTGGAGAATAATCCAGTGGTTTTTTATTAAAGCACTAGCTGTCCGCCGCGGTTACACCCGCGTCTCTGGTTACTGCTCCGCTCCCGTAGGTCGTAGCGTGATGGTATATAGCCTATAGCCTTCTTCGATAACTAATCTACCCAACACTGAAAGAATCATTCAAATCGGACCAGTAGTTCCAGAGATTAGCGCGTTCAAACAAACAAACAAACACTGCAGCTTTATAATATTAGTATAGATTTTACACAGTACCCCATTACACAGAACCAATTGTCTTAATTAATTGGGGGTACTTACCCTGTTCAATTCATAAAATATCTAAATCTACCCTGCGCGGAAGGTAACGAGTGCGGTTAACGATGTCACAACATAAAGAAATCAAACTAGTACCATGCTGTTCGTGTTTTAGCTTCTATTTATTACTTTTGTGTGATTGTTTCAACTAGGTATGTATATTTTTTAGTTTAGCTTTAAATATAATTTAAACGAATTCACACTCCTTATTTTCTCGGGCAATTTATTTATTATAAAATTGGACTCCCTTATACGTCAGGGAAAAACCTTTTGGGTGGTAATTAGGTCTACGATTGCTACGATTATTTGCTTGTGTGTGCTTTTTGTGAGTATTATTTGTATGAGTATGCCTATGCAGGTACAGTATGTGTGGACTTGTCTGGTGTTCATGAGATTTGTGTCTTTGTATTTTATTTTAGTTGTAGATGTCCGGTAATTGTAATGGAATGGCATTTTAATAATTTTAGCATTTTAATTTCTTAAATTAACTTAAATTTGTTTTTAGTGCATTTTGCAAATGTTACTTTAGCATTCCTTAGATGTAAATAATAAATTGATTAGTTTACAAGTATTGAAATAAACTGACTACTGTGCACTGACATGGCAACAATATTCCTATTTAAATGTACACGCTAGGAATTTTCATTACTGCTTGTGAAAATGGTCACAGCTATTTACATACAAGCGATGCGTCGGATTTATGTGCTCACCGAGGTCGCAGTGTAAAAACAGCATTGTTGCGCTGCAACGTCAGCGGTTACAGCACAAAGGCTCGACCGCAGGACCACAACGTTTGCATTGCTCTGTTGATCGATCAATTTTCACGGTACAGCGACGGCAGCAAGCGCAGCATGAGGCTACCCATAGCCGTTTAATTAATTTCCCCTGATGGACGATAGTTAACCACATGCATACGTAAACTATAGCTAGGTATATTACTAACGATGGAATCAAGCGGTTTATTATAATTTATCTCGGAATAGAAGTAAAGCTGAATTCATTGTTGTTTCAAAGTTTTGTCGATGCGCTGTTGTTTGAGAAATAGGTACAGATAAACTACAATAACGTGATGAGCCCTTCCACAATTCAAAACGTTTGAAAGTGTTTGTACCTAATAGTATTAAAAAGACTCACAACGCATGTTGAGACGGCTCTCGAAACAAAAACAAATCAGCGATTTGTTTCTAGACTAGCGGCGTCAAAAATTTCCTTCGTAAATCCTTTTGCGTTATATAGCCTGTTTATTTAGGTAGGCTAGCTAAGTATAATATAGCATGACCAAGGCCAACCATCAGTAACCAAACGCGGACGAAACCTCAAAGTAGTACAAAATTTAGACCCACAACACGACGTAAATAGTGAAGCTTCCGATATTGCGTTAACTAGTTTACTTAAAGCTTCGTGGTTGAGTGAATTTTGTCGCAATCACGTTTCATCGAAATTGATGCACCGGTCGGCAGGCGCTCACACCACCTGTCTGTAGAGCTATTAGTATTAGGTTTCTGCCTGCAGCGACTAGATCGATAATTGAGTAGTGGACCGTAGGATTGCTGGCGCTGTCAATAAGATTAGGGACGATTATCGCTTGGTGTATGCCTGGTAATACTGGACTTAATTTGGACTTTATTATGCAACAGACTTTGTAGATTGCGAAATGCTTTAAGCTCGTGGTTAAATAATAACAGACGCACGGGTCGATCCATCGGGTTAAGCTACGCTTGCCGGGGTTGGTCCGTGGATGGGTAACCATCGTTACACAACGAGACTCCTCCGTGGCTCGGATAACACGTTGAGCCATTTGTCCCGGCTATCATAGTGTGGATGTGGATTTTAATTAAACAGTCGTCACGTGTCTTCAGAAACCCGAGATTCTGAAAACCAGCCTTACCAAGGGGTTTCGTTTTGAAGGTAATTTAGGCGGTCGCTTCATATAAAATACAAGTGTTCAGCTGCGTCCGGTTCGACTAGAAGCCGATCCCAACTTAATCGGTAAATAGCTAGGCAGATTGAATCAGCTTTACCTACGTTAAACATGTTTAGTTTAACGTTAAATTTGAATTTGAATTTAGAATCAGCTTAAACATGTTTTGTTACGAAAAAAGCAGTTCAGCTCTTGAAATAAATAGGTAGATACTTAGGTATAGCACAAAACAAAGCATTAACAAATAAAAACTGTTTCACTTACAATTTTCAACATCTCTAATCTCTATTGTAGCAAGTCAAAATAAAGAAGATTTATTTAACAGCACGCAATTCAATGTTTTCAACATTTCAAAACAATAAATTGTGAGGTTATTAAAATATCTGCTATAGCGGACGGTTTCGCCAGTCAAAGCATACCATATGCTGTTTTTAAGAATAGTGTTTGTTGATTTTGATCTAAAAATAGTTTTTCAGAAAATAGGCTAAAGTAAAAGATCGCAAACATGACAAACATTTAGTTCAACACTGAATTAAAACGCGCATAATAATCTTTCACATACCTACGCACGACATTGATACACTTGAGTTAAAGTCCCACTTGACCCTTTTTAAAATGGGTGATCTCAATGTATGCTCTTTTTTAACATAAAAAAATGTTGCGAAAGCCAGTCTACTGACCTAGTCATATTTATTGAATATTTTTACAGTCGACAAACTCTTCCGCCTACCTTCTTAGTAAGATTGTCGTGATAACTTGAATATAAAATCTAAGGGCGAAGTTTTGGCGCATATGATTTTAAATCATAAAAACACAGGCCAACTGCGAGGCGGACACGTACACATAAGGTACCGCACCACCATACATTATTTATTACAACACAAAATTTTTGTCTAAAATCGCAAAAAAAGTAATTATTTTAAGTCTACAATTTTACGGTTTAGGGATTTATTCCTTTAAATGGCCAAATTTCATAATTCTATGTCAGCAGGAAATCGTCAAAAGGAAAGCGTCAAAAAATGCACTATAAACGACCTTATCTTTAAATTGCGTTGACTTAGAAGTTTAATTTTTTCATTGCTCCAAGACCCCTTGTTATGACCATTCGTTATGAACCACCAAATGACTTAAGAACTTCGGGTAATCGGGTAAGTAACTAGTGTTTCTCATTATAATTCTGTGAATGAATTGTTCTGTTTTTGAGTTTTTTCTTTTTTTTGTATTTATATTTATGTAACTTTAAAACGGTGACATTATTCTTGGTTTTAATTTATTTTTTGATAATTCTTCAAAACTCCTGTTTACTTTATAGGTAATTATACAATATCTAGATATTGTATACTTCAACATTCTTGAAACAGTTTTTCTATTTTAGGACTAGTACATGCCCTAGTTCGTTCATCCTACAACTAAGACCTGATCGTTCCGATTTTAGATATGAATTATGATAATATTACTGGCAACATTGTATTACTGTACCTACCTACCCAATTTATAATATTATTAATGTCGTCATTGATCGTCATCTCAAACTTCACATTTTCCATAATACCTATATTATCTTTCACACAATTCATGCGTATTTTATTTAGTCTGCCTCTTCCTTATAAGTGGTTATTCCGATTCCTACTAAACACTACTTGTCATGATACTCCTCATTCCTCTAAATCGCATGTTCACGATCGGTTACTTGTCAGATTTTCAGACTGCTTTTATATTATGTTACTTCACACAGATTTCTTAACATGTGAACTTGTCTGAGCTGCATAGTTATCATTCATTTTTTTTTGTAGATAACTATCTGATCCATGCATAACATCAGGTGTTATAATTTTTTACTCTTCACTTCAACAACATTATTGATTCCAACTTCTATTTGAACTTTGTAGCTGTTTACAACTTGACATGTGTTGTTAGGAGAGGGCATTGTTTTGTTAGGTTGTTTTGCAATGCAAAATGTGCGGGTGTGAGGGGGGCCTGGCTAGTGGCGGCAATGCGCGGGAGTGGGGCGCGTGGAGGAGGCATGCGGGAGTGCGCTCAGCTCAAAATAACCCGTCGTATTTCGGTCGCGCCGCCCCCCGCACCGCCCTCGCAGCGCCGCCGGCGCAGCGCGCGCTTCTCGCACACCGCACTATCCGCTAACTATTCGCAATCGACCGACGTCTTGGTTGTTGGACTTGGGTTATAATGACTTGACTTCTGCTAAATGAACCCGTGTACTAGTATAAGTTTTTCGCAGTGGCGTATTTATTTCTTAATACACGAGCGCCGAAACGAGGATTGTTTTACGATAAGGACTAGAAGCGTCGAGTGAGAGTTTTTGTGCGTTGTGCTGCAGTGGCGGCAAAATGGAGAAGAAGTCGAGGTGGTCGGAGCAGCAGGTGCAGCAGCACTTCGAGCGGCGCGAGCAGCGCACCGAGCAGCGCACCGAGCAGCACTACACGCACCAGATGCTCTCTCAACAAGGTCAGTGTCTAATGTACTACCAACATCACTACAGGTGTACACTTAATATCATGCTCGTAGCATTGTACATAGCTTAAATAAAATCTACCTAACTTATAATAACCACTGCTAATGCGAATATGATTGTGATGTATCATGATCCTGAAATTCATCATAATTGATTGTACTGCGGTGTGGCGCGCGGCGGGCGGCAGGCTGCGCGAGCGGCGCCCACGCGCGCGCCCCAGAATAGCCGCACTATCTCGCTCGCGGTGGAAAAGCGCTATGCACAAATAAAGTTACGCACCAGGAAGAAACTAAAGACACTCGCAAGCGGGTCGCCTCGCGCGACGCCTTGCTGGTCGGCTGCCTCGGCGCACCGACATGACCTATTTATGCTACATTTGTATCACCAACAAAATCAACGTACTTACCCACATAATATATAAAATAGATTTCCTACACAACCTTAAGTGCAATGAAATGCAGCGAATTGCCTATATTACAAACATGGAGGATGACAAGTGAGCTCACAGCTGTTAAGTCGTAACTTGGACACTGGTGCGACCCCGATGCTATTCCTTTATGCAATATTTAAATCTTAAATGGGCACCAGGTCGTTGTAACCGCGTCGTGAGTTCGCTCGTCCCTCCATTAAGGTTGCACCGCGAACTTGTTTTAGCATTAAGAACTTGTTTACTTATAAAGCGCAAAGACTTATCCTTTTATGGAATCTGAACAAATATGTTTCCATTCAAGGATTATTTTTTAACCAACATGAATGCTTCAACGTCTTACTTCTTAAACAAAATATATTTACACGAATTAACAACTCGCTCACATACTATACTAAACCACAGCAATCAAAAAGAATTGATTGGCACTAATATCATATTGTTATAATGAAGTTTGCATGATATTCTGTAAGATAATCCCGATCTATTTGTATTATGAAGGCGTATTATGAGATTGAGATAACATAGTGTTTACGCGACGCAAAAGCTTCGGGATTTTAAAGTTGCACAATATTAAAACCCAAAATAAAATGAAAACAGCTCATCTTGAAATTTGATTACCGCCATCAGCTCAAATTTTTTTATCGCGCGTTATATCGGCAGTTCTTTGTAGCTTTTCTTGGAGATTTGGCATCCATACAAGAATTTTTATTTTTTCTAGTTCAGGGAATTTCAGGAGAATTTAATGATCAGTTAAGATACAAAGTTGAAAATATGTTGTTTTTTTATGAAAAATATTGTTATATTTAGCGCGCGTTAATCGTAATTGCAGTAGTAGCGAGGAGACGCAATATCATCCACAGTTGTTCAAACAGAACGCCGCGTTTAGCATTTAGTTATGTAAAACTGTAGCAGTGGGTATACACATACAAACGCGTGCTATCACAGAGACACGTGCGTGACTCACAGCCACAGCAGGTGAAATATTTCACGAATACCAAGTTGTATAATAGCACTACAATGAAGAAACATAAATTGCTCTTACTTTATTAAAATCACATACATAAACTCACGCCTTTTTCCTATGGGGGTAGGCAGAAACTACAGAACGCCACACAACCACTCAATCACTTTGTAAATGTTTCAAGAGTTTAGTTTTAGGTTTAGTTTTTGCGCATAATTTAAATTCTAGTGTAACCATGTTCATATCGATACATATATTGTTACATGTTCGGATGGAACTGTCTAGCAACGGAGTATAAACAAATCACAAAAAAAAATTGAACCTACCCGTTATGCCCAATTAGCTATTCATGTCAAAACACAACCTAAATAAAATAATTATCGATATAAACAATATATTACATAATGCAATATAATTTAAACCTTGCGGTGACATAAACATTAAAAAGTGAAGTAAATCTCCTCGACCCGTAATAAATCCATACTTGAGTGCAGTGCAGCAGATGTAACAAGGCGTGGCGTGGCGTTACTAGTTTTTGCTTCGATCGCTTTAATTATCGGTTTTCTATTTCGACGTACGACTGAGAACTGGTAGAATAATAGCGTCATTAGAGTATGACGTGAAAAACGCCGGTAAAATGCCATCAAGCAACGTTTTCACTCTTCGCGATCGACATTCAATAGAAACGGCATAAAATACCTATCTGTTCGTGAATCACATTCACTTTTTACAATTGAACAAGCGTCAGCATTAATGCGATGGGTGAATGGATGCAATCGATTATTTCATTAAAAAGTATGTTAACATGATGTATCAATGTGACGTTGCTTTAACGAGAATATAACTGGTACACGCAGTAGACGTAGGCACTGTGCGCCGGGTGCAGGTACATCGTAGTGAACTACATGCAGTTTATATAAGAGCGCGTCTCGGCCAACGGTCGGCGCCACAGCTAGATGATCATCTCAATGTGTTGGTGTGTTCCGTCTAGCGCGTAGCTAGAACGTGCTCACCAGCCATTATAACGTAACAATGTTAACTGTAGCGCGTCGCGGTGCCTGGTGCTGCCGCGCTGCCGGCCTCCTCACTACTCCACGAGAACATAAGACACGCAGCTAAAACAAAAAAAAGACGCGCAAGATTACCTGCACTAAACACGACATTTTGTTGATGTGTTGAGAAATTCTTAATAAAACAACAAGCTACCTACATTATTTACAAATAACAACAAACAAATGATGAGAAATAAATTACACACTTTCTTCCATAGCTATCAATCTATGACGTTAAATGCAACCACATTTACATACCAATAAGAAATTATTTAGATGACATACCTCTATCATCACGAGAAAAATTTCCAACGTTAATGAGAAAATAATATTCGCATGGATCGATGTCTTCAATTTCCATCCCGCGAGCGGTATAGTGATTTAAATTTCACAACGAAAGCGCAAGTAAAAACTTTCGACCACGCTTAGGTACTCTCAGAGCTGGGAACAAAAGTCGATAAGAAATTATTCACGACGAACACTTCTTTGAACAGCTGATTCACTAACAAAGCATTAGAAAACACTTTTTGCTCAAATGGTCATTGTTTAATACAATGTGATCACTTTATAGTATGATATGCCGTGAATTTCTTACTAACGATTCTACGGGCACGGATGTTAGTTGACACGCAGATAAGTCACGATTCGTAAACTATTCGAAAGCTCTGGAGTCACACACAACTCGCCAGTGGAGATAATGAAATCATGGTCTGTGTCGAGTTCACCGTTCGCAAATAATATGTTACATTAAAACGGGCGAGACAACACTTACTGTTCGTTGCGCACTTACTTTTACCGCTCTTATCTCCAAATTTATTATCTGAGTGAACAGTTAACGTAGCAGTGGACGCAACTTTCGCTCCGTGCCGTAATGATTTGCTTATAGAATAACTCGGTGCGTTAAGTTTCTTATGATTATAATTTGAATAAATTGGTAACCGTTTCAATTAGCCTTAGGATCCTGTCTTGGTTCCCGATTTTTAAGCACGTTATTTTAATCCCCTGTAAAGATTAAATTACCAGTTAGCAATGCAAATTACCGTAGTTAATAATACTGATTTTAATATATTTTTATGTTAACCATTTTTCATGATCAGTATAAAAATAAGTGTCTGACACTTTAAATTTCTCTAATAAATGAAATAAGTTATATATAAGTTATGAAATAGCTTATTATTTAATTTATTATTACCTACATAATAAAAGTCAACAGCGATTTAATAAATTATCGAAAGTTTTTAATATAAAATACTTTGAATGGAGCATTATTATGAAGTAATCTATCCAAATATATAAAAGCGAAAACCGCTTGACATAAGATGAAATTTGGCAGGGAGGTAGTTTATATGTAGTTAGTAAACGCCCGCTAAGAAAGGATTTCCGATATTTACACGGACGAACAGCGGGCAAAAGCTAGTAATTTACCTCAACGCGTCGGGCGATTTCACACCCTCCCTCGCCGTGTGCCCGGCAATGCTAGTGTCGCTACGGGAACGGCATACGGCAACTCGGCTGTGAAAGTTGCTCACAGATTGCCAAAAGTTGCGGCAACCGTAAACGTTATAGCAACTATCAACTTATACAGGAAACTTTTAAAGAGTTGATAGTTGCCTCAAGTTTAGTTGCTCCGTGTGCAAAGCACCATATAAACAAAAAGACGTTCCTAATACCAAATCAATCGTTATCTTCACATGTTAAAGCCGCGTTTTCTGAAATAACAAAGTTTAAGTGACATACCGAAAGTTAGATCATCAATCATAATCTAAAGACCTTGATCAAAAGGTATCGAGAAAAGCTTTTATATGTACGATAACTCAATGATATTCATTGATTTCTACAATAAATGAACCTTGTGGTAATTTGTCTTCATTATTTCGTGAGATACGGTTCATTATAACGACAAGTATTAAGAAAAGCTTTTGATATGTATTCTATATTTCTTCTAGCGTATATAACCAACAGATCTTGTCTTGCCCGAACGATTGCTTGCAGCGCCACCTACCAGTACCAAATGTGAATCTAAACCATCTAGAGAACTACAAAAACATTCTTTAAAATCGGTTAAGCCATTTGGACGAGTTCAGTGATACGAGCATAAGAGTTAATAATGAAGGATAGGAGGTTGGCAGGCTAAAATTCGAATAAAGTCAAAGTCAAATAATTTAATTCAATTAGGTACTGTTGAACGTACAACAAAAAAAACATACAAGGATAAAGTAATTGAATCTAGTCGCCCCTTTCAAAAAGTAGAAGAAGAATGGAAAAGAAACTCTATACATACTCTTTTAAAATCAATGTTTTCGAATATTTTAATGTATTGATAATATTATATCATTAAAGACCAATTTAATAATATCCCCCAGCAGTATAGCCGTGCATAAACCAATTTCGCTTTCTCCCTTTAAAGATGAATTATGATGGTACCACTATAACATTCTGCAAATAAACTTGAATATACGTAGTGGAAATAAAGAGTGCGATTTCGTTAAATATATTTAAAGCTAAACTAAAAAAAAATACGCACTTGAAACAATGACACAAAAGTAATTAATAAATAGGTAAGCTTAAACACGAACAGTATGTTACTACTTTGATTTATTTATGTTGTCACATCGTTTACCGCACTCTTTACCTTCCGTGCAGGGTAGATTCGGATAGTTCATGAATTATAATTTATCAGGTCTACCCCAAGAAAATCGGATCTACTACATTTTTTAAGCACATGATGAATAAGTACATTTTATAACTTGTTGTGTCTGTCATGGACCAGGGGATCAATGCTGGCATTATACATAATGTACGAGCATTATGAATAATGTCTAGCTCTATCGGGCGAAGTGACTAATACTATCTTAACTACATTATGTATCACATTGTACGGGCATTATTGTATTGCTACATGATTGGGCAATTTGATAATAAAGCTAAATATGACTTTGCGGTTAAAAGTACTTTTGACGGACGCTCTTCGTCAAAAGTAGTTTTAACTGCAATAAAGCATCAGTCAAAAGCACTGTTAAGCCAGCTCGTGACTAAGGGCACCCGACTCGGACAGGTAGGTTAGAAGGGGATGGCGGGGTCTGAAAGACCCCTTCGTGGTTATTTGCACTCTCATATTGGGCATTTTTCATAATGACCGTGCATTATGTATAATATAATGCCCAATTTCACACTTGGTCCATACCATATCTACTAAGATACTTTTCAAACTTGTATCGTCTGTATTTTAATTTTAAGTGTAAATGCTGAATCCTTTCTGATGTATATTTTACTTAGGAGCCTAATCTGTTCTCAGTTAAGTGAAATGTAAATTTCTATGAGAATAAATATCTTTAGCCATAATATTGTATTAGCCACAGTACAGCATAATGCAAAGATATGTATTCTTATACCGCATTACATTGCATAAATTTCTTAGGCTACGTTAGAAGCTCTGCAGAGCTTTTAACGCTTTAGAATGCAAATTGCATGGACAATGAAGAGTAACATCTTTAATATCAGAAAGAAAATAAGAATATAAGCAAATAAACGAAGCAGTTTGTACAAAGTTAATAAAATGGATAATCCTGAGAAGCCGAGACCATAAATTCATTTGAAACTTTGAATACAGTTTGTATATTTAACACAAAGTTATATTCAGCATCATTATATTAAAGCTCAAATTAAAAATATGTAAATGTAGTGTAAAGTGACTTTGCACCTGAAATATTTGAAACGTTTATGTCTTTTGTTCTAAGGCAAGCATGTTAGGTTTGGAATTTTAGGTTTCTGTGTCCAAATTTAACCCTATTACTAAGCCTGCTCTATATCCCAGTCCGTCTAGGGCCGTATTTTTTGTACCGTAATAAGTAAATAATTGAAATCTTTAGTATGACCGCTATAACAAAAAATAATATTTTATAAAAATTAAAGAGAGTCCCCATAAAAAAAACCTTTTTTAAAAAACTATTTAAACGAAATATGGACTTAGTGTTAAATATTGTACGTATTACGGGGTTGTTGTAAATTCGTCACAAAAATAATTCCCCACGAAAAAAAGTTTTGATCCTGTTCTCCTAGTACTTTCTGTTAAGATTCCACATTGTGTCCTTGTTTTCGGTAGTTTTGTGCTCGATTTTATAATTTAATTGTTCTGCTATCCGTGCGGACAAGAAAATAGGGCGAATTTACAAAAATCAAAAAATCAAAAACCTTTGGCTAGTTTATACATACTTCTTTTCGTGGGGAATTATTTTTGTGACGAATTTACAACAACCCGTATTACGGAACTATTTGTGTGCGAGTCCGGTTCGCACGTGGCCGGGTTTTTTGTGTTAAGCATGAGTATGTAAGTACATGTAAACTTAAGCGTGACTTGGTCGGCTCGCGCGCTGGCCACCGCAGTCCCGGTTATTCCGTCTCGTTAAACACAAAGAACTACGGAACTGTCAGCTGCGCTGGCGCCGCTGTGTCGCATATTCACAAAAAAAATATGAAAAAGAGAACTTTTCTAATTATTAAAATGATTTTTCTATTTATTTATGTATATAAATATTTGCAATTTTAACTTTTTTACCTAATGATATACCTACATACATACATAATGATATACATGACATAGAAACAAAAAAAAGGGTCGGGTTTTTTTAGATTTTTAATTTAATTATTTTGTTTATATTGTAAATGTGCTTCATAAAATCTTATCAGTGAAGGATCAAGCCAGCTCCTTGATTACACCGGATACAATGGTAAAGTGTTTGTTGTAAAATTTACAGTGCTTTTAGTACTTTTAGTGTCTTTTCCTTAACTATAATAGACTGCAAGAAAAGTGTAATACGACACATTTTTGGTAATCACGGGTGGAAGGGATTTCGTAACGCAGAAATTTATCATGAACATGATTGAAAAAAAGCACAGTAAATTCTTTGGAATAGCAGTTATTTTTTATTATAATTATATTATAACTGGCCCGTACCGTCCCACTGCTGGGAAAAAGCCTGCCTCCATTTCTTCCATCTATTGCGACTTTGCGCTACGTCTTGCCAATTCTCGAGGAAGTCTTCCAAGTCGTCCCGCCATCTCCTTCTTGGTTTGCCGCGTCCCCGTCTTGCCATTTCGGGACACCAATCTTGGGCCCTACAGGCCCATAGATTGTTCGATATGCGGCAGCGTTTATAATAAGAGATCTTCTTCTTTATCGTGTGGCCAGTAAGGTCTTACGACCACACACCCTGGTGTCAGAATTTCTAAACCGCCTCAAGGGTTTCTGACATGGTTTGAGTGGAACAGTAAGTCCAGGTTTTCTCATGATGTTTTTCATCATAATAGGCGATGAAAAATTCGAAAAGATCTAAAATCCATGTGTTAAAAGATTTTGCTACAGTGACCCTTTCGACCTGAAGTATTTAATAAAGTTAAGTCATAGTAGAATTAATTACAAATTAGCTTATTTGCCTAGGGTGTAATATTAGAGCATAATATCTTATAATCTAGCAACACGGAGGGTTCCATCGTAGAAGATAAAACATTATAGTATCGAGCCAAAAACGCAAAAAAACAGATCACTTGTATGGGGACCCCTTTTAATTTTAACTTTCATTTATTTATATTATTTGTTGGCACAGCGGCAATAGAAATACACATTTTGTGAAAATTTCAACTCTCTAGCTATGACAATTTATTTATAAGATACAGACTGCTGACAGACGGGCAGACGGACGGACAGCGGAGGCTTAGTAATAGGGTTCCGTTAGCAGTTTAGCACCCGAGTACGGAACCGCAGAAAAAAGCGGTCGCCAGTTGCTGTAACATTTTACAGCAGCATCTATTCTGCGGCCTCGCCGAATAAGCTTGGCCCAATTACTCCACTTAACGAGCCACTCGAAGTGGATGTAGTGGTCGTGTTGGGTCAACAAAGGTCAACTTCTTCCCATTTGTATAAATATTGTTTCGTAAATGAAAGATTACTTACCAGTGACAGAAAGCGGTGATAATTACAACAAACTGTTAGTATGCACACACACAGTTGTTTTGTTTTTGTGACTCATTCATTACACTAATTGTAACGACAAACGTTTCTAATGGTATTATGACAAAAACATAACTTAATGTGATTGTTTTCTTGCGATAAAAATCAATATTTCAATATAATTATTATCGATCTTTAACTCATGGAGGCAGTAAATACTGTACCCTCTCTGTAATCGTTTACAGTTCATTTTTAAAAATAAAGCGTAGGATAGTCTCAGGGCAAGACAAAGTTCATTCGTCCATTTATCTGCACACGCTAACGTTGAGCATGTAGCAAAGAATCATTTGATGTTACGTGAGCGTGACGTCACGTGACTTCTCCTTAGATAATGTGTTTGCTATTATGTTTTAAGGACTAACTACAGTTATTCAGCCCAATTCAGCTTTTGTCCATAGAAAAACTCCATTTTGTATCGCATGCATTCAAATGCGGAAAGCTAAACAAACGCGTAGGCGTTTCATACTAACCTGGTGTTTCATAATATACACAATAGCTGACTTGAGCTGAATAATTGTAATTAGTCCCTCAGCGTTTGGGTTTAACGTTTATATAAAAGTTATTTTTCTTAGCCCTCTGGTCTGACTTTGATTTACTAAAAGGCTAATCAGCACAAACAATAGCTAACCGGCTGTCAAACTCATGCTTGCTTTGATTGGTTGACTGAAACAATAACAGCCAATCAAATCATTTGACATGAGTTTGATTGTGACTTGTTGTTGTTTATGGTTAATTGATTGGCATCTGATTGATACCTGAAAATAAATTGCCTCACAAAGCCACGTTATACCAACATCTGACTGTAAAACCCTATTCTGATTATACAAACAATATTTAAAAAGGCCACTTACAAGGCAAGCAAGAAGTATAAATAAAAATGGTTAAATTAATTGGTATTAAGAAACGGTCCGCCATTTCTTTTACGCGCGCCAAGTAGCGGGGCTAGCAATTATATCGACTATAATAACTTTGATCGTTGCCCGAGATAGCAGTAAGAAAAACATGAAATTTAAAAAAGGTTGAATTATTAATACACGCAAAAAATGGAAGCGGAGATGTTCTAGTATTCATTAAATAAACAAGGTATGAGGTAAAGGCAAATCTACACACAGACTTTTCAATCTAGTTTAGAATTATTTTTTCAAAAAAACATGATTTTGTTTGCTCCCAAATACCTGAAAAATAATTATTTACTCATAGGGGAAAAAAATCTTCTATTACAAAATTATGAGAGTGCAATAGGTACCTAATACTTACACTTATATGATAAAAATATATGAAGCAGTTGTATTTTTAACGGTAAAAGCAAGAAATAAAAAAAAAAAATTGTGGTAGAAACTTGAACTTGCTCCATGGTACATGATTATCTGTAAATGCGGAACATCGCGTTTGGTGCCTAAAGCCTGTGCTAATGCTGTCTCAAACTATACATACCTTTTTACTTAATAATAAGTTCCAAAATTTTTTGTAGAAAGGCGCGTGTTTGTTACAAACCAAAATAGTATGTTTCGTATTGCTCGAGTGAATGATTCATAATGAGGGCCAGTGACCATATGGTGCGCACTGGGTCAGGTTTGGCTGTGGTCCGACTGCGGGCGGGCTTGCGCCGGCGCCGCCTGTGCCGCTAAGACGTATGAATGATGTAACAGTGCCGACTTACCCTGAAAGGCTCATTCATACAAACTGATACATAATTTTTGAGATTTATAATTTGAATAACGTAGTTTTGCTATGTAAATCTTACCATTTTAGAATTTCTTTGGCTACCATTAGGACTGTACTCGAACAAACGTGACCGTACCAATAACAATAATAAATTTAATACAGTCTGAGCGAATGGCTAATTGCGTCGACTCATGTAAGTGTAAGAAATGCATCTGAAATTGCATTGAAATACTGGTGTGAAACAATGCAATTTCAGAAGCATTTCTTGCCAATGCGTGGCTAATAAATAAAAAAAAAAAACAATCAGGGTCTGGATTCTGGACGCGATCAAATTGTTGTAGTCTATGTATAATTTATGTATTATACTTAGACTAATTAAATAGTAAGCAATTTTAGCTTTAGTTTTTAGGTAAGTACTCAATAATGATATGAAAATTAAGAATAAAAGCGAATTTTAATGATAGAAAAATATTTACGACATGGAAAACTGTTCAATTGTAATTTCTCTGCTGCTTTATAATAATAATAATAAAACAATTTTATTGACTATACGTTTTGGTTACAGTACACCGGTAATCATATTATTATTTAACATAGTGGCAATAATAGTAATAGTATAGGTCAAATGCACTAAGGCATCGTATCACACTATGTTAGAACTACCTACAAGTAGTAAGGCACTAAAAGAAGGGTTAAATTACAGTAAGACAATTGGTATACACAATAAAAAAGTTCTTTACCGGTCCGTGCTAGCCAGAGAATGTGTTACGGTAAGGTAAGGTAAAGATTCTCGCTCACTAGTCGTAATGTAAACACTATTAGACACTTTTTAATATGTAATTACATTTGTTTAGCAGTGAATCATAGATGCCGATAACGAGTTACAAGTTTAACGTAAACAAGTATATTAAGCAAAGAAATCAGAAAATGCGTCTTTTGGCATAATATGCCAAAGATGGCATGAAAAAGGCCCTTCCTGATCCACATCTTGATCAAATACATTCTATGTACCCCCAATATAAGTAGACATAAAACGAAACGCACGTGAGAACTAACGAATGCAACTAATATGTTTACTTGGTGGTGCGGTACGCCTGCGGTTTTACGCCTATGCACAGATTGCACTCAATATCTGAGAATTGAGCGTAATACGCTTTAATTTGTAAAAAAACCTTTGAGATAATTTACTGAAAATACCTAAAAGTTTAATTTGTAAAGGTACATTGTAAAAAAAATGCATCCATGTCCTTACTTAGTTATAAATAATTGAAATTATGTAAATGAAAGTTGAAAGCCGATTGATGTAAATAAACGGAACAAAAAATTGGAACTAATTACAGCCTGTTTGAACAAGCATGAAACTATGTAGGCATGACTATGTTGTATACATAATTGAAATGTTAACACAAGGTTTAAAAGATTGCACAGTTGCGAGCACTGAATGTGAGCGATTTATAATGTTATTTCATAACTATTATGCCTCGGCGCGATGCTGTCGAAAAATTTGGTAGACTGCCAATTCAGGGTCTGAACACAATAATTATTTTCTAGTTTCGAAAACATCTTTAGTTACACCTACACAATAATGTTTTAATAATGTTTTTATAAAGAACTCGGAAAACTGATTAGAAAAAATTACCAATATTATATTGTAGGTACTTTTGTCTTGTATGCAACTAATAAAATATATAAGAGCGTATCACATTGCATTGGAGAAATATTCAAACAAATTTATACGTTAAGGTACCACATGACCTTGACCTAAAAAGCAAACCTTGAATGTTTGCGTTGTGTAAACGATGTCATTATAAACATATGGGTGCCACATTTTTACTATGAAGTTATTTTACTACGAAAGGAGTACTCTGCCAATTCAATTAAATAATCTCATTTGCACATGGCGAGGGTATTTTACACTTGATCTTAGAAGGTACATTCCTAGAATTCAATATTAGTATAGGTCTCGTATTATAGTTTCAAGGATGCGTATACGGTATACATATACATACAAGTGTTTTGTGCGAACAAGTTTTGCGACCGATGTCTGTTTGACATAATACCAGCAGCGCAGAACCGGTCCTTGGTCCCGTGACTTCATCGCGAACAGCTCTCCATTCCTAACTGTTCTTTTGCGAACACATCACTTAGGCAAACATAATAGAATGCAGGTAATGTAGTGAATTTTTAAATAACACAACCAAAACAAAATATGTATGAGGTTTAAAATCTATACAAGCATTAGATTTCATTACATATTAACAATCTTTAAAATATGTAGGAACGCGAAAGAGTCCACCGAAATGGTGATCGTAACAAGATCCGAGTGGTGGATACTAAAATAGACGCGCGAAAAGAGCTCGCTCGCCTCGTCATTCCCGTGACTCATGCGCATCCAATCCGAACAGAGCTGGAATACCGACACACGCACGTTCCAGGAACTTTTGATACTTATCACACGACTATTTATGAACATGGACATCTTCTAAATTTTAAAAATAGTTCACCATTTATGTATGAATATTAGTTTCGATGTTGCACATTCTAATTTTTTTTTTTTGCCGTCCTCTTGATTGCTGTTTGTTGCGGGCCGGTTAGTTAAATATTATGCTAGAAACTAAATGTAACATAGATGATTGCAGGGATTTGCCTTCCCGTACAATTGTAGCATCCATCATTTTATTCAAAGAAAAAGAAGGAAAGGAATTCTCTCATTCTCTTTTATGGGACAAATTTTTTTTATTAATCGTATTCTTATTTTAAACCGTGACAACTTGTTTACTCCGCTTGGTGAGAATCAATTTTCTATATCAACATAACAAATACCTATTCTGCTGTTTTTGAGTCCCGAATGAAATCATTATAGAATATTCGAAATTCTGTTCCTGCTCTTTGCGTCACGTAAATTAAATGAATAGGTAGGTAAGTACTTGATTTATGAAGCTGTGCGACGGAACTATGTCAAGGGTTCAGTGGCTTATTGGGTTTAAGTATGAACAACTTTTTATGAGTAGAGTATGTCGAGATCGTCCAATCGTGTTCAATTGTATTATATAATGGCAATTATTAGTCTTGAAAATTAAATCAAGCAACATAAATGAATGGCGAAATAATTATAAGTGTGTAACAAGCTGGTATTAACTAAATCTAACGAAAATTCTGCTTTCATCTCATCGAACATTAAGCTCCTAGTAACATTTATTGTGATAACTTGACGTTCAATAATATATATTTTTTTATTTATTCCAGTTGAATATGCTGGTCACCAATTGCCTGTCACTTCCGGCAGGCCCGGCGATCCTTCTCCCCCAATCTTTGAGCAAATCTTCAAAAATGCAAGATTTGCTCAAGGTGGAAATGCAAAATTCGAAGGAAAACTTAGAGGCAATCCTACCCCCGTTGTATCGTGGACAAGAAAGAAGGCCCCGCTAGTAGAGTGCAACAAGTACAGTATGAGCTACAATGAACAAACGGGTGACGTGTCCTTATTAATTAAGCAGATCGGCCCGGGCGATGAGGGTGAATATACATGCACGGCCCGCAATCAATATGGAGAGGCCATTTGCTCAGTGTACATCCAGCCTGAAGGCGTCCCGGTGCCTGCGCATCAGTCCTCGCAGCAACAAAGCACTCGACACGTCAGCGAGAGCGTGGAGCACAAATCGTACGGTACACAGGGGTACTCCACCGAACAGTCCAGACAAACACAAAAAGTCGCATACACCAACGGCACTGACTATTCATCCATAGAAGATTTCAAAGTAGACACCTTTGAGTACAGACTTTTGCGTGAAGTTCAATTCAGAGAGACTATTACTAAGAGATATGTCAATGAAAGTGACATTCATATCAGTACTGAGATTGATAAAACGCTTGGACCTGTGTCACCACCCAAAATTGCGCAGAAACCTAGGAATTCCAAGCTACAAGAGGGCGCTGATGCCCAGTTCCAGGTGCAGCTGTCTGGTAACCCGCGGCCGAGAGTGACTTGGTTCAAGAACGGCCAACGGCTAGTTAACACCAGCAAAAATGAA
The DNA here is from genome assembly GCA_949774945.1 of Hoplodrina ambigua. NCBI lineage: Eukaryota > Metazoa > Arthropoda > Insecta > Lepidoptera > Noctuidae > Hoplodrina > Hoplodrina ambigua. The sequence goes on from OX458963.1 coordinate 8,686,880, forward strand.
ATTGTCACTACGCATAATCAAACAACTCTTAGGATAAGAAATACACAAAAGTCTGACTCTGGCCATTACACATTACTGGCCGAAAATCCCAATGGATGTATTGTTACATCTGCATACCTCGCCGTTGAATCTCCACAAGAGACTTATGTGCAAGATCAGCGATCACAATATATCATGGACACTCAACAAACAGGAATTGAAGAAAGAGTAGAAATAAGTGAGAAAGCTCTCGCTCCGCAATTTGTAAGAGTCTGCCAAGACCGCGATGTCACGGAGGGCAAAATGACGCGATTCGATTGCCGCGTCACTGGCAGACCTTACCCAGAAGTCACGTGGTTCATTAACGATAGACAAATTCGAGACGATTATAATCATAAGATATTAGTAAACGAATCAGGTAATCATGCACTTATGATTACAAACGTCGAACTTAGTGACAGTGGTGTAGTTACATGTGTTGCACGCAACAAGACTGGAGAAATATCTTTCCAGTGCAGATTGAACGTCATCGAGAAGGAACAAGTAGTTGCTCCAAAATTTGTTGAACGGTTCAGTACTCTAAGCGTACGCGAAGGGGAACCTGTTATTTTGAATGCACGTGCCGTTGGCACACCTACACCACGGATCACATGGCAGAAGGACGGCGTTCCGATAATACCCAATCCAGAGTTACGAATTAATACCGATGGTGGGGCCTCGACGCTGGACATTCCGCGAGCCAAGGCGTCGGATGCGGCATGGTATCAGTGCACAGCCCAGAACGTCGCAGGCTCCACCGCTACTCGGGCAAGGCTCTACGTCGAAGTACCAAAAGAGCCTCCGCCTGAGCAAAAGCGTCTGCACTTGCCCCGGCCTACAAAGATTATCGAGCCAGAGTAAGTAATATTACAAAACTTTCTACCTACGTTTTTTACATGTGTAAAACGAATGTATGTATTTACATGATTTATTTTTACAGGCCTGCTCCTGGACCAGAAATCATATACTTAAGGCACGTGGAAAGAGCAAGACCTTACATTCCTCCAGGTGAGGAAGATCGAGTTTATCCTCCACCGCAGTTTATTGTGCCACTCAAGAGTATTTCACAGATGGAGGGTGGCAAAATTCACTTTGAAACGAGGATAGAGCCAGTTGGCGACCCAACGATGAAAATTGAATGGTTGAGAAATGGACAAAGTATCGAAGCCAGTAAGTAATGAACACATATTTGGAGATATGTGGCATGTGGAAGTTTAAAGAATGTTTAATTCATATAAATTATATTTTTCAGGTTCTAGGTTTACGTCGATATTCCGCTTTGGATATATTTCTCTTGATATGCTCAGTCTTAATATTCAAGACAGTGGAGAATACACCTGCCGAGCTATTAGTGCGACAGGTGTTGCAGAAACTAAGGCCATATTGCAAGTAACACCAAGAGCTACTATCGAAAGGACGAGCCAACACCCAGAGAGCTTGCAATATATTCAACAGTTGGAGGATTATTCTAGATATCAACACCAAGAGTCAATAGAAGAACAGATTTCACAGAGGCCTCAATTCATAAGGCCGTTGCAAGAGCTTGGTGAGTTACAAGAAGGTAGAAATGCTCATTTCGAAGCTCAACTTACTCCAGTCAGTGATCCTACGATGAGAGTAGAGTGGTACAAAGATGGTCGAGCAATTACAGCTAGCTCGCGAATCACGTCAATCTTCAACTTCGGTTACGTCTCCCTTAACATCATGCACCTACGGGCTGAAGATGCAGGTTCGTACACAGTGAGAGCTGTAAATAAGTTAGGTGAAGCCATTAGTACCGCTTCGATCAGAGTAGCTGCCCGGAGTACAGTTACTGCAGATCTTGGCATACCAGAACAACGACGATACATTGAAAAGACTGAGCAATTGGAAGCATATCAGCAACAGCAACATCAAAAGTATTACCAAGAGGCCCCTGAAAGTACTCAGAGGCCGGAGTTCAAAACACCAATTAAAGATCAAATAAACATTAAGGAAGGTGGGTTCGCCCATTTCGAAGCTCGCCTTGAACCAGTAGGCGATTCAACTCTGAGAGTTGAATGGTTAAAGGACGGACGTCCTGTTGAAGCTAGTTCAAGGATAACTACATTCTTTAATTTTGGATATGTCGCTCTAACAATTAAATCCGTGACCGTTCACGATGCAGGTCACTATACTTGTCGAGCTTATAATGCTCTGGGTCAGGCAGCCACTAGTGCTAACCTTACCATTGTGACAAAGAAAGATATAATCGCAGAATCTCAACATCCGGGAGGATACGAGAAAATTCAGCATCTCGAAGATTCTAGCAGAAATTCAAGACGCGCAGAAGAGGAAGTGAAGGTTACACAAAAGCCTAGATTTTTGGGACCATTAAAGGGTACAAATAAAATAGTAGAAGGGCAAGGCGCTCACTTTGAAGCGAGAGTAGAGCCGCAAAGTGATTTGACTATGTCAGTCGAATGGTATTTTAATGGAAAACAAATTAAGAGTGCTAATCGCATTCAGACATACCATGATTTTGGCTACGTAGCGTTGGATATTGCCAGTGTACGTGCTGACGATTCCGGAGTATATACAGTTGTAGCCCGCAATGCAGCTGGAGAAGCACAATTAAGTGCTTCAATGACAGTCGAAAGTAAGTATTTAATGAAAAATTATAGGCTAATAGACTTAAAAAATATATTTTTCGGGTTTATAACTGGGCACCGAAGGTTCAGTTATAAAACCCAAACTCACTATTTTATCTAATATTTACGTCATATATTTAGGGTTTAATGATTTTTATTTATTTTATTCTAGCACGATCCAGCATTGACACGTCAAGTATTCATCGTGGTTTGTATGAAAAAACCAGGCACATTGAAGAATCGAAGTTTGTGGAACCTATGTATGAAATTGAAGAGATATCCAAGTCTAAACCTGTATTTGTTCAGCCATTATCTGATCCAGCTCCAATATCAGAAGGTAAAAATATCCATTTAGAATGCAGGTTGGAGCCCATGGGTGACCCAACCATGCGTGTGGAGTGGTTCCATAATGGCAGAGCTGTGACAGTTGGCTCGAGATTCAGAACTTATTATGACTTTGGGTTTGTTGCCCTTGATATAATACACGCAACATCTGCTGATACTGGAGAATATACAGTGCGGGCCGTAAACCACTTGGGTTCCGCTCACACTTCTGCAATGGTTCGTGTTATTGAACGTTCAGACATTGTAACTGATACTCAGAACGAGCAAGCTGTTGAGCAAATACAAATGCTGGAAGATGCTGCACGTAGAACGAGACAAGTGCATGAAGATATAACGGTGAGGCAGGCACCTCAATTTTCAAGAGCTCTGCATAATATTGAGACTGTAGAAGGGACCAATGTGCATTTGGAATGTAGGTTACAACCAGTCGGTGATCCAGCCATGAGAGTAGAATGGTTCTGTAATGGAAGACCGATAAAGACAGGTCATAGATTCCGACCCGCTTACGAATTTGATTATGTTGCACTCGATCTATTGAGTGTTTACCCAGAGGATTCAGGTGTTTACACATGCCAAGCTACAAATCAACTTGGTGAAGCAGTAACATCGTGCGCATTGCGAGTTATTGCTAAGAAAGATCTTATATTTGAGTCGCAACATCCATCAGGACTCGAGAAAATTCAATATTTAGAAGATGCTTCACGTTACAAGAAGAGCGAAGTAATCGATGAATCCATTAACATTAAACCACGCTTTATTACAAAACCAAAGTCTATTGATAATGTCGTTGAAGGTGTGTATGTTCATTTTGAGTGCAAACTGGAACCAGTAACAGATTCCAACCTGAAAGTTGAATGGTTCAAAAATGGGCACCCTGTTACTATTGGACACAGATTCCGACCCATTCATGATTTTGGCTATGTCGCACTTGACATTATTGATTTAATTGCTGAAGATACCGGTGTTTACACATGCCGAGCTGTCAATCTTGTTGGAACCGATGAAGTCAGCTGTAGGTTGACTTGTCGCAGTACAGCAGACATAATTAGAGCCACTCAAAATGAGGCTGGACTAAACCAAATTCAAGTATTGGAAGATAGATCTAAACATCATAGGACCGATTACGTTGATGAAGTTACAACACAAGCGCCAATATTTACGACTTCACTGAAAAATGTCGAAATCAAAGAAGGCCAAAGAGCTCATTTCGAGTGCAGGCTAATACCTGTTTCTGACCCAACAATGAAAGTAGAATGGTATCATAACAATAAACCGTTAAAGAGTGGTTCAAGATTCACGGAAACCAACAACTTTGGTTTCGTTGCTCTTGACATAATGTCTTGTTTACCTGAAGATTCTGGGACATACACCTGCCGAGCTATCAATGCTCTTGGCGAAGCAGTCACATCTGGAATTGCAATTGTACATTCTCGGAAATCCATATACTTGGAATCGCAGCACGAAGGAGCTCTTCCAAGACTGAATCAATTAGAAGATACATCTAGATATCAGCGCCACAGCGCACAAGATGAATCTATTACACAAGCACCAGTATTTACCATGCCTATGAAAGACATACGAGTTGCTGAAAACCAAGCAGCCCACTTTGAAGCCAGACTTATTCCTGTCGGAGATCCCAAACTTCGTGTAGAATGGTTGCGTAATGGCGTACCTATTGAAGCTTGTAAGTATACTAAACTTCAATAAATGTCATAGTTTAGACATATTTTTTAATGTTTTAGATTAATTCACATATTTTATTTTTTAGCAAACCGCTTGACGACAATGCATGACTTCGGTTATGTAGCCTTAAACATGAAATACGTCAATCCTGAGGATTCCGGCACGTATACATGCCGTGCTATCAATGAATTAGGAGAAGCTGTAACATCATCGACATTGTTTGTCCAATGTAAGTAAAAATAACCATAGACTAAATTAATCTATAACCTAAAGTGCATATGTGTATTTTTTTATTAACAATATATATATATATATTTTTAGCTAAAGCGTCGCTCCAGCTAGAGTCACAGCACGAGAGTGCATTAGAAAAAATACAACAGTTGGAAGACTCATCTCGCTACCAACGCAGGGAAGACGTTGAGGTGGCGGTCAACCAAGCTCCAAGATTCATTACTCAACTAAATGGGCCTTCGAGGCTTGTAGAAGGCCAGAGCGCTCATTATGAATGCCGGATTGAGCCGTATCCCGATCCAAACATGCGGGTGGAATGGTACTTTAATGGAAAGGTACTGCAAAGCGGTCATCGCTATCGCACAGCGTACGATTTCGGTTTTGCTGCCCTAGACATACTAACGGTGTACGGGGAAGACTCCGGTGAATACACTTGCAAGGTTATCAATAACTTAGGACAAGCAACATCTTCAATAAAATTGAACGTGCAGTGTGAGTATTGAATTATTGTTTACCCTCTTAACCTTTACTTGTTGTTCACGGACAAAGCATTTACGATGTTTATTACATTGCAGCCAAGGAGTCTATCATAAGAGACACACAACATGAAAGTGCGTTAGAAAAGATACAATATCTCGAAGATGACAGTAGATACAAACGTGTCGTCCGTGACGAGAGTTTTGTAGCCGAGAAACCTCAATTCGGAAAACCATTAAAGAACGCTGAAGTATCTGAGGGCAAGCCGGTACATCTAGAAGCTACACTCACGCCTGTGAACGATCCTACAATGCGCGTTGAATGGTATTGTAATGGTAGACCTGTACAACAAGGACATCGGTTCAAGACGACATACGATTTCGGTTATGTAGCGCTAGATATCCTTTATGCTTACTCTGAAGACAGCGGCACTTACATGTGCAAAGCTACTAATGCTGTTGGTGAAGCAGTCACCACAAGCTCTGTGAAAGTAGACGGTAAGTAATTTAATTCTAAATACGTATATAGAAGTGAAAGGTCATTTCAAAATTCACGTCTTAGGGGGATGAAACGGTGTCCGACATTTACGCCGACAAAGTCGCGGGCAAAAGTAACTTGTAGAATCAATACATTTTATACAAATACTATCGTAAAACTTGGTAAGGGTTTTGCAAATCAATGTAGAAAAAGTAGTGTTTCAATCTCCACTATTTAAATTGGTAACTCGTAATAAATATTTTGTTACCTATTGATGTGTATTTGGCGTACGTTTTCTATAACAATTATACCTATTTAGGTATTAAGTACAGCTTTTGCCCGCGGCTTCATCGTCGTAAAACGACAAAAATAACGTTGGATTTATCTCTGTACGCTTGGGTTTCATAAATTGTAATCTAATAAAGAAATAACAGTACTGAAATTCGTCTTTCTATTTTAGCCAAAGCGGGACTTTACTTGGACACATTAGACGAGCAACGTCTGAGAAAGATCCAAGAATTAGAAAATTATGAGAGACCTAAACCGGTACAAGAGGAACAACCAGGTCAGAGACCAGTCTTCTTGACAGCTCTAACAAGCCTAGAGAATTTGAAAGAAGGAGATCATGCTCACTTTGAGTGTAGAGTAGAGCCAATCAATGACCCAGATCTAAAGATTGAATGGTTCCTTAATGGGCAGAAGATAAGAGCAGGTCACAGGTACAGAACCACACACGACTTCGGTTATGTTGCAATGGATATTTTGTACACCTACTCTGAAGATTCTGGAACGTACATGTGTAAAGCTACTAACAAACTTGGTGAAGCAGTTAATACATGCACGATGAAGGTTGCAGGTAAATATATATACTTATTCATTTCTACGACAGATGGAATAAAGTTAAATTAAAAATGAATCTAAAACTTATTTATTATTACAGGGCACAGAAGTATTATCTTAGATACTCAACATCCAAATGGCTTGGAGAAAATCAGACAACTTGAAGCACAGGGTCATCATACTAGGATGGAAATTGAAGAACCCAAAATAAGTCCACCTAGATTTGTCACAGAGTTGCGTGGCACGACTCACGTCTTCGAGGGACAGACAGCACACTTTGAATGCCAGGTGGAGCCTGTCCATGACCCTAACTTAAGAATCGAATTCTATCACAACGGCAAGGCCCTGCAATCTGCTGCACGGTTCCATATCACTTTTGATTTTGGTTACGTGTCATTAGATATTCAGCATTGCGTTCCTGAGGACGCTGGTGAATACTCAGTGAAGGCAATTAATGCTTTAGGACAATGTACGTCAGCGATATCTATGACCGTAACCGCAAAAGGAAGCATTATATCGGAATCTCAACGTCCTGAAGGCTTAGAAAAGATTCGAGAGCTAGAATCTGCAGAACCTTTCAAACGTCCAGAAATACCGGAACCGGTAACACGCCAAAGACCTGTATTTACACAACCACTCCAAAACATAGATAACATTCAAGAGGGCCAAACAGCACACTTTGACTGTAGACTTATTCCAGTCGGTGACCCTACTCTGAAGGTGGAATGGTTCAGAAACGAGAAACTTATTGAGGACAGTTCCAGAATCACAAAAACTCATGACTTTGGTTATGTTTCGATGACTATCACCCATGTTCGTGATGAAGATGAAGGCGTCTATATGTGCAGAGCTTCTAATCTTTTAGGAGAAGCTGTAACGACCGCTGCCATGAGAATAAAAAGTAACTATTTATTAATAACTAGCTTTTACCCAGGACTTTGTCTGCGATAATTTTACTATGGATCCTTTTTTTAAATAAAATAATCTATAGCCTGTACTTCTGTAAAGGCTATAGATTATTCAATTTCATTCTCATTATTCACAAGTAGGTTTATACTACTTATATTACCACAGTTACCCAGGTGTTATTTGCATGAAAATAGGCCTCACAAATATCTCACACGCTGAATACATTCCTAATTAGTGTTACGTGTACCTGTTCTGATTTTCGTTTTATTTTATAGCTAAGGCAGCCATTCAGATGGACACACAACATCCAGAAGGCATGAAGAAAATTCAGAAACTTGAACAACCACAGCAAAGTAGGCCTGACGAGCCTGAACGCGAGTTTGAAAAGCCTATCTTTACTCAGGTTCTTACCGGACCCTCAGAACTATGGGAGGGACAACATGCTCATTACGAAGCGCGCGTAGTGCCAGTTGGTGATCCGAGCTTACGATTTGAATGGTACATTAATGGAGTGGAACTCAAGATGGGTAAGCAAATCAAAAATATTTTCTACTAGCGTTTGCCCGCGATTTCGTCCGCGCAAAAATAAAATATAGCCTATATTACTCGCAGATAATGTAGCTTTCGAATGGTCAAAGAATTTTCAAAATCGGTCCAGTAGTTTTTGAGTTTATTTATTACAAACAAACAATCAAAAATACAATTTTTTCCTCTTCATAATATTGGTGTAGAAAATAGGTAATAATATATCTGTGATATAAACAAAATTGTTAATTAATATAATATTTCATACACATTTAATTTTGAATTTACGGGAATAATTATAGTCCTTCTTTTGGACATGATTAAATTTTAATTGAGATCTTTCACTTTAAGGAACGTTAATTAACAATACTTATTGTCTTTATTTTTTACACAAAAACACCGTTCTGACCAGTATAAAAGTAAAAAACGAGAAACATCGCGAAGTAAACAAAACATGTTTCCACACGCTCGCAGGCGGCGGTTACGACTTGCGCGCGAATCAGCTGTAAACAAAGCGTCACGGAAATTGCCACCGTGGTCAGCTTGGCCGATTAGTCGGCCTCTTTACAACCGACTAATCGGCTAGTCAGTCAAAGTCATAGTCAGCACATCTCAAGTATTTAATTTCTTTTCACAGGTTCAAGATTCCGCACAACTCATGATTTCGGGTTTGTCACACTGGACATTAATTCGGTAGTAGCGGAAGACGCTGGTCTTTACATGTGCAAAGCGATAAACAGAGCCGGAAGCACGGTGTCTTCGGCCGCACTAAAAGTCAAGACCAAGTCTACCATTGTAGATCAAACAATGAGACCTGAAGCTTGGGAACAAATTCAACTGAAGGAAGCTGCCATGAACAAAGTACCAGAAATGTTTGTGGATTCAGGAGTTCAACAGGCACCTATTTTCACCACACATCTTAAGAGTTACGACAAACTCGTTGAAGGACAACATGTGTACTTGGAAGCTCAAGTAGAACCGCGAACTGACTCTAACCTGAGAATTGAATGGTTCAAAAATGGTATGTCGCTTACTACTGGATCAAGATTGAAAAGTACTTTTGATTTTGGTTTGGTGACTCTTTCCATTAACAGTGTAAGGATTGATGATTCCGGAATTTATACATGCAAAGCAACTAACCTTATCGGAGAAGCTGTTTCGACCGCTTCCATTAAAATTGAGGACCGTCACTGGTTACTCGGTGAAACACTGCATCCGGAATCATTAGATAGAATCGGCGCTCTGGAACAGCCGAAAGCAGAAAAACCGGAAGCACCTGAACCTGTCTATGAAATACCTGTGTTTATTTCACACTTAAACAATATTCTGTGCAAAGAAGGTGATAACATACACTTCGAATGCAACGTGGAGCCATCCAGGGATCCAACACTCAAGATTGAATGGTTCTTTAACAATAAACCTTTGCCATCTGGTTCAAGATACAAGAGTACACACGATTTCAGCTACGTATCTCTTGACATTGTACACACGTACGAAGAAGATTCTGGTATTTACACATGCAAGGCTACCAACAGCAAGGGATCAGCAACAACATCAGGTTCACTTAGATGTACTGGTGATAAAAACATTTACTTCGATACCCAGCATCCACAAGGAAAAGCTGGATTAGAAGCTGTAGAACAGGCTGAGGAGGCAAGATTATCTAAATCCAGAAGGACATCTGTTCCGGATGTTGATTATCCTAAGCCAGAATGGGTAGTACCAGTATCACCTGAAAATCAATTGATTGAAGGCCAGGCCCTTCACCTCGAAGGACAGGTTGAACCTAAAAATGATCCAAATCTCAGAATTGAATGGTACTTCAATGGAAAAGTTCTGGAGCAAGGTTCGAGATTTAAGCTCACAAGTGATTTTGGCTTTGTAACTTTAGATTTGACTGACGTTTACGAAAGAGATAGTGGAATATACACTTGCAAGGCTTATAATAAGAAAGGTGAAGCCTTTACATCATCAACCGTATTTTGTACCAGTAAAGAAAATCTTATTGAAAGGACGCAACATCCTAAAGGCACCGAGGGATTGGAAAAGATTCAAAATCTTGAGGAATCTCTTCGTAGAGAGCCAGGCCAGAAGCCTGACGACGACACCGGTAGGGCTCCGGAATTCACTACCGTCTTTCAAGATATCGTTGACATTAGCGAGGGACAGATAGCTCATTATGAAGCATCCCTTATACCTACTGGTGACCAAAGCATGATAATCGAATGGTTCTACAATGGCAAATCAATCGAAGCCAGCCATCGCATTCGCACGGTCTACGCATTTGGTATGTGTGTACTTGAAATACTCGGAACTAAAACCACCGATTCGGGTGTATATTCTTGTCGCGCTACTAACCGATGGGGTCAGGCTGAAATAAGTGTGAAATTAGAATGCGTTGATAAGAGCAAAGGACAAAAACCAAGATTTACAACGCATATTCAAAAGATTGAGGGATTAAAAGACGGACAGTCTGCTCACTTTGAATGCACTGTGGTACCCGTCGATGATCCCGATCTAAAGATTGAATGGTACCACAATGGCCAGCCATTACGTCACTCCACCAGAATCAAAACAGTTTCTGACTTTGGTTTCGTTGTCCTTGATATAGCTTACACTCAGAACCATGACACTGGTGAGTACGTGTGCCGTGCGTATAATAAGTACGGCGAAGACTTTACTAAGGCTACAATCACTTGCTTTGGAAGAGGTGGTGTTTACCTTGACAGCTTGCAACCCGATTCGCTGGCTAAGATCAGAGAACTGGAAAGCTTACAAGGAATACAACAGCAAGCACCAGCTCCTGCTTCGGCAGTGCCACCAAAGTTCATTACTCAAATACAAGACGTAACTAAATTAGTTGAAGGACAAAGTGCACACTTTGAGGCCAGGCTAGTACCGGTTGACGACCCGGATCTTAAAGTCGAATGGTTCTACAATGGAAAGAAGTTGCCCCATGGCCACAGGTACAGGACTTTCCACGACTTCGGAATTGTTATCTTGGATATTCTATATTGCTATGAAGAAAATTCAGGCGTATATGAATGCGTGGCTACAAATAAGTTAGGCCGTGATTCTACAAAGGCTACGTTAAAATGTACTTCGAAGGAGAATTTAATCCTGGACTCGCAACTACCGCGGGTGAGTACCTTTCTATTAAGAATAATAATTATGTAAACTGTTTAATTATGATGATTATGGTAAGGACCTACATACTTTATTTTGATATTATCTTTAATTTAAATTTCAGGGCATGGAAGGTGGGTTAGAAAAACTACAAACACTCGAGGACTCGATGGTACGCCGAAAGGATGTTAAAGAAGAGGAAGAAAGGGGTAAAGCTCCAGTTTTCACAGTTCCACTATCAAATATTGATAACCTGCGCGAAGGAGAGAATTCGCACTTTGAAGCTAGATTGACACCGACTGATGACCCCAACTTAAAGGCAAGTATTATTTGAGCGTGTAATAATAATTGTAAACAACGGGATTTTAAAGGAAACTGGCGATATCGTCAACATATATTAACTCTGCAATAAGATACGCTGAACACAATATCTTATTTCGGTTGTTAACCTATTAAACTTTGAATATTTAGGGACAATTAAAAATTATTTATTATATAATTATACATAAACATATACCTATTTATCGTAAGAATAAATATTTTTTCATTCGACAAAAAGTTATTATTGGAGAAAGACTTTTTATACTTTTGAAGAGAATTATATGCTGTATGTATTGTTTTAGGTGGAATGGTATTGGAACGGCAAATCTCTCAAAGCTGGTTCCAGATTCAGGACTTTCTGCGACTTTGGTTTTGTTATTTTGGAGATATCTCCGACATATCCTGAAGATTCTGGCGAATATCTATGCAGAGCATACAATAACTATGGAGAGGCTGTTACCACAGCAACAATGAAAGTCCAAGGAAAACGAAATATTATCCTGGAGTCACAATTACCTAAAGGTATGGAGGGAACTATCGATAAAATAGCAGCTCTTGAAGGTTATACAGGCACAGTAGATTCCATGACACCGGAAGCAGAGACCGGTAATCCACCCGAATTCACTACCACACCTTCAGATCTTATTTTGTCAGAAAATTCATCGGCTCACTTTGAATGTCGGCTCATTCCGGTTAATGATTCAAGTATGAGAGTTGAATGGTTCCACAACGGAAAACCACTTTTGACTGGGTCTAGAGTAAAGACCATTAACGATTTTGGATTTGTTATATTGGAAATTGGTGGAGTTTACCAACGCGACGCAGGTCTTTACACTTGCAAAGCCACCAATCGCCATGGAGAAGCGACAGTTTCATGCAAACTGCAAGTCAAAGGAAGGCAAGGTATTATTTTGGAACCACAGTTACCATCTCACTTCAAGTCTGGTACTGAAAGCATTCAAAAACTGGAAGAGACGCTACACAAGCGCGAAGAAATTGCTATTGAAGACGAAAAGCCTAACCCACCTAAGTTCACGGTAGAAATTAAAGACAACCTTGATGTCCCTGAAGGTGGACCCATTCACTTCGACTGTCGGGTAGAACCAGTTGGTGATCCAACTATGAGAATTGATTGGTTCTACAATGGCAGACCGTTTGCTACGGGATCCCGAGTCCATATGCTCAATGATTTCGGTTTTATTGCGTTGGACATTGACTACATTTATGCCCGTGACGCTGGAGAGTATACTTGTCGCGCAACGAACAGGTGGGGTTCCGCAACAACTTCTGCTAAGATCACATGCAGTGCTAAACGTGATATCGTATTGGAATCTCAGTTGCCGCAAGGTATGAGTGGAGAGAAGATCAAGGAGCTTGAACGAGGACGTGTAAGTGACGCGCCTAAGGAAGAACCGGTTATAAGCAGCCCACCAAAGTTTATCACCCAGATTCAGTCACACACTATAGAAGAATCTGAAAGCGTTCGTTTTGAATGTCGCGTATTACCTAAAGAAGATCCGAGACTGCGCATTGAGTGGTACCGTAACGGAAAGCTTTTGCCCTCTGGTCATAGGTACCGCACTGTTTACGATATGGGTTTCGTTTCATTGGACATCTTATACGTTTACGCTGAAGATTCCGGCGAATACGTATGCCGTGCAGTTAATGACATTGGCGAAGATTTTACTAGGGCCACAGTATCTTGTAAACGTAAGTATTCATTTATCGAAAACATGTGAAATTGTATGATTATAAGACTAATTAAAACACTTTGAAATAACATTTTTTTGCAGAACTACCCGATATTATTCTTCAAAATCAAGTACCGCGTGGCATGAAGAAATCTGAAGCGCTGACGCAGATGGAAGCAACTATCAAGAAATATACTTCAGAAATCTTTTTGACTGAAGATGACTTGTACGACGTTGATAAAAAACAACCACCACGCTTCGTAACACAAATAGAAAGTCAGACAACCTTAGTCGAAATGGAGTCTACGAAGTTTGAGTGCCAACTGGCACCTGTCGGTGATCCTAATATGAAAGTAGAATGGTTCTTTAATGGCAAACCTTTATTGCACAGTAAGTTGAAGAGTTGTTTTTTTTTACACATCATTATTGTCTAAAATATATCTGAAGATAAACTGCATATTTCATTATTTTGGTTTGGTACAAAATATTTTTTTTACAGAGAACCGATTCACGCCTATCTATGACTTTGGTTACGTGGCGATGAACTTCGGCTGGGTGTACCCTGAAGACAGTGGCGAATACGTTTGCCGCGCAACTAACCTGTACGGTATGGATGAAACCCGAGCGGTAATAAAGACAGCCGGCAAACCTGGCATTGTTTACGATTCCCAATTACCTAAGCATATGAAGAGTATTGAGAAGATAAGAGAGATGGAAGCTTCTTGGCAAACGTAAGTTGTTATTTCAGCTCGTATTAATGTCTACTAACAAACATGAACTTCTTCACTACCTACCAACCAAATCATGATAAACGCGAAGAGATGGTGGTATTCCAATTAGCACCTATTCGTTTTTTTGATAATTTTTATTATTTTATTCGATACCAGATATAGGATGGAGCCAGTAACTATAATGTCTGATAGTCTTAATTATTGGACCGATTTGGTTATTGGGGCGTATGGGTTTCATTTCAGTCGAAAGAAGTCGTAAGCATTTGAATATCTAAAGGATAACTTTAGGAAATAATTTTTCTGGAGGAATTAAAATTATCAAGCAAACAAAAGTAAACAGGTGGATTTAGTTAACTAGCAAAGTTAAAAATCAATCCAGGGCAGAGGTTTCTAAATAAAAATTAATTTTATTTTAGGGCACCAGAACAGGCGGTAGAGGAAGCGAAGGCACGATCACCACCAGTTTTCGTGAGCCGTCCAGAACCAGTAACCGTCGAAGAAGGCGAGTGGGCTCGGTTCTGCTGTCGCGTCACAGGACATCCCAAACCTCGCGTGATGTGGCTCATCAACGGCAACACTGTTGTTAATGTGACTATCGAACAATATACTTTTGTTCTTATATTAACTATCATTTGTAAAACACACTTAGTGAAAACTGCGATATTGATTTCAGGGTTCCAGATACAAACTGACTTACGATGGAATGTATCATTTCGATATACCTAAGACTAGGCAATACGACACTGGCAAAATTGAAGTGATTGCTAGAAGTTCAGCAGGTGAAGCGGTAGCTTCAACAGAACTAAAAGTAATTCCGAGACACGACGACTACAGAGGGGTTCTGAAAAATGCTCCACGACGTAAGTTATATATACATCTGGATGAAAACATGACGCTTATTTTGCAGTTAACAATATCCATAAACATATGTGTAGTGTTTTAAGAATCTATACATACCAAAAACAGCTTCAATACTGCTCTAACATACATGACCAAACCACGCACACAACAACAAACCGCTTAAGCACAAAACTACCCCCAGCTTCCCGTTACCTTCCCTCTCTTTGTCCAAAAGGAGTGCAGCTAAATCAATTGCTTCTGCCAGCTTTGCCAACGGATTCTGGGAGAGGTATGTTTTGAAAATGTTTTAAACGTTGTTATGTAGAAATTATATTAATATATTATTTGGTTAATACACAGCATGGTATGATGAAACAACACAGTATCAGCGCTCTGAAACTGAATTGGAAAAAACATTTGAGGAAAGGCAAGTTTTACAACGACAGGGGGTTATTGACCACAGGCCTGAATTAAAACCCAAACTCATTAGGGAGCCGGAAACAGAATGGCAACAGACAGTAAAGAAGAAGAAGAGTGAAGAATATTACAATAAACTTCAGGAATTGGAAAACGAACAAGTTGTTAAGGAAAGTCGATTCAGGGAATCCACTCACCAATATGCTATTCCTGGAGATAAAATCGCGAGTAATTCTCTTGCCAAAGGCATGGCTCAAAGATATGAGGATACTTTGTAAGTCATATTTTATTCATACAAGTCTCACTTATGTTTTAATGTATTTTATGTAATCGATTACTTATGTGTTTTTTTTTTCAGAGAACAAACGGAAGTAACCACCGAACAAGTGCAGAAGAAATCTGTACCAAAACCTAGAATTCCAGGCCCGTCTGAATCTACTGTTCATGGAAAAGAAGTCCATGTTGCTAAACAAAAACAAATTCAGAAGGAAGTTGTCGGAGATACTGAAATAACTCGTAAAATAACTTCCACTGAAACAACTGAAATGGAACATAAGGCGCAAACTCAAGAGAGGGTTGTGGATGGACCTGTTAAGCCTAGTAAACCTCCAGTCTTTACTAAAAAAATGCAACCCTGCCGAGTATTTGAACATGAACAAGCCAGATTTGAGGTTGAGTTTGATGGAGACCCACTGCCAACAATCAAGTGGTATAGAGAGAACTTCCCCATTAAAAATTCTGCAGACTTCCAGATTCACACATTTAGTACCAAGTCTATTCTAATTATCAGGCAAGTTTTTGTTGAGGACTCTGCAGTATTTGCCGCTGTGGCTGAAAATCGTGGTGGAACTGCTAAATGTAGCGCTAACTTAGTGGTAGAGGAGCGCAGGCGACAGGGAAGAGGAGGAGTTGCTCCGCCAAGTTTCACATTAACTGCTCAAAATGTTAATGTGACAGCTGGTCAACTGGTGAGGTTTGACACCAAAGTAACCGGAACTAAGCCTATTGATGTCTATTGGCTGAAAAATGGCAAGAAAGTTCAACCAGACATCAGAAATAAAATCTTAGAAGAAGATGGTACATACACCCTTCTCATTCTTGAAGCTTATCCCCAAGATTCGGGTAAATATGAATGTGTTGCTATAAACAGCGCTGGAGAAGCGCGATGCGACGCCGAGTGTTCAGTTAATGCTCCTGCTACCAAAGAAAAACCAAAACCTCAAACTAAAGCCGCTAACGCGCCACCTGAAATTATTGAGCCTTTGAAAGACAAGGTTGTTGCAGAAGGCCAAGCGATTGAATTCAGTTGCAAGATTGTTGGTAAACCGGCACCTACGGTCCAATGGTACAAAGGCGAAAAATTAATCAAGCCTTCCAAGTATTTCCAGATGTCACGTACAGCGGATGAATACACCCTGCGCATATCTGAAGCTTTCCCTGAAGACGAGGGTGATTATAAGTGCGTTGCTTACAACTCGGCTGGCCGAGTGACTGTTGCCGCAAAACTTAAAGTAACCCAACCTGACCAGGCCGACAATTTGCCAACCCTCACACCGCTCCGAGATCTAGTTGTCTACGAAGGCCAACCAGCCCAGTTTAAAACTCACATAACCAGCAAGGTCAAGCCAACAATTCAGTGGCTTCGGGAAGGTGCTCTTATTCCGGAAACACCAGACTTCCAGGTAATTTTTAGATTGCATAATTTTAAGATCAAATAAAGGTAATAATTGCACCTAGAATTGCTATTTGGTACTCTAAGTGTCTACTAGTCAAAATTTAGCCTGCGAAAATCTGATAGGATATGAACATTTGCGCCACTTTAAACCAGTCTTCATAGTGTAACCTCCTAATGAATTGAAGTCATAAATATTGTTTTCTTCGAATTCCAGATGATCCACGAGGGGAACAACGCAGTGTTGCTGATCGGTAACACTTACGAGGAGGACACTGGAACCTTCACTTGCCGGGCCACCACTGCTGCCGGCCAAGTCGAGACTTCGGCAAAGCTAGTCGTCAAAAGTAAGACATAGATACAGGCAGCGAGCTCGCGTCGCGCACTTTTAATCCATTAATGTAGTGTTTCTTTGTTTCATCTTTATATCACTTTGAGATCGGGTGAAAACTACTACATAGAGTAAAACTCTGAAAGTTGACATGCGAGTATTAGGATTAAATTAAATGGCTTTAAAATCGTAGCGGTTACCGCAATAACGACTTACGTCCGCTTATAAAACACACCCCATGATCACCATCTTGACAATATGACACAAACTACCGCGAGTCCAGGTTTCTACAGAATGACCTACCTAGTCTTGAACGACCTAGCCCCTGCGGAACATCTATAGGCAATTGGACAGTCCGCGCTATATTATAGTCACTACGCGCACATGACGTGCGTTGCTGTGCCGCAGTACCACAGTGATGAACACATTAAATCATGGTATTAAAGAAATGTACACACTTGTACGCAAAAGCACATTTGACAGATAACTCTTTTTGAAAAAGAAACTGTCAAACAATACATTGTGTTAAAAACTAGTTCGTTGTTATGACAAAACACATACAACTACAGTTTGTATGTTTGTTTTTCTTCTAAAATATATTTGTAATTTGATTGTCAAGGCTTAAATTTTTACTAAAGAAAACTCTGCTTTCCTTCGCTTTCTTTTTTTGACGATGTGGCCTTACAGTAGTTGTGGTAAGCGACTTACCTACGTCATATACCTAGTTGTTTAAAATTTCTTCTTTTATAATAAAAGTATACATTTTTGAACTTCTCGACAATATATACTACTACACTTACTTTTCTCTTCGTAGTTGTATTACATTAGTTACTTTTCAATGTAAACCTAAATATTGAATAGCAATCTTCTCTTAACAAAATCATCACGACAATCTTATTACAATTCCAAGAAAAACGCTGTGTCTGGCAAAGTCATGACAGTCAACAATTAAAGTACCTATTCTAAAAAGCAGCTGTTTTTTAGATACGAATGAGGTACGATAAGCTACGAAAAAAATCCTACAGTAAAATGTTTTTGCGTACAGTTATGTACAGAATATTATGTACCTTTCTTTCATATCAGAAACATGTTCAATTCTGTGCTACCACAACAGAGCAACACACCGCAAACCCTAACATTACTTGCAAATCGACTCGATTGTAAATTTAACTTGTAGTACCTACTATTTGGGCGAATTTCCGCATCTAACATCGCTGTATATTTAAGCTTTTTGTGTAAATAGTCCTAGTCTTACCACGAGGCAGGCGACAAGCGAAGAGCAGCGAGCGTCGAGCAGGAGCTTCCATATAGTTGGACACACGTAACTGTGATTAACATTGAACACGAGACATTTTACGACTGTTTTGTTTTGCTTTTACCGCTACGATGTTTACTAAATGTAAATGTATACTTGAACGATTATACTGTATATTAGAACAAATTGCGTTATAAAACAAAGACGCGTCTTTCGACAAAACATCAAATGTATTTTTCACCCAATACTCATTTATAATAATGATAAGCCTGCAAAGTTAATGAATTATTTATTTGGCCTTATTAACCGTAATTAGTATTAAAAAGGTTTTACGCTTTTTGTGTTGAGATCTGTTCAGCTATTCTGCATAAACTCAGTATCGGGCTCGCTTCTGCATCCGCAGTCAATCGCAACCGGACACTGACTCCAGCAACTATCGCTGCGGATACATAAGTCAACTCTATAGTGAGTTGTTACAGTAGAGAGGCTGACCTGTGAATCTTATGGAAATGATCTCAGTGACGTCCAACGATTACAAAGGTCATTTCATTTGAAGTGCAGTTAATCAGATAGTCATTGAAACTGGGACTTGTGGCAACTTCTGTGGTCTAGTAGAAAGTCAAATATGTCTACATCTAAATAGAAGAGACCGCTAAGGCGTCATCCAGATAAGTAAAGTCCCCGTTTCAACTATAACCTTGTCTAAGCATGAATCATTGTTTGTATTGTCCGATTTAGATTTTGGCACTATGTTTAAGATCAGTCACACCTAACCATCGCTGCACGAGGGGTGCGGCGCCCGCACACCCACCTGACGTTACCTAACAGCTACGACTAACTTTGTCAGTGTCACGTATGTATCGTAATGTCGATGTCAAGGTTTGCGATAGTGGGTATAGCGGGCGCTGGAAGGGTCGTTCTCGCGGAGCACAAAGTTAATCGTGGTTGTATCTCGCCATGCCTCTAGTTCCGCTGTCAACTCTTCTATGACAAAGAAACATAAAGTTAGTGTACTAAGTCGCTCACCCTTGCGGCTCACCACTCAAACGACTTAAAGTACGCACGCATTACTTGCCTTGCCAGTTTCTATGTTTTGACAACACTGCCGATGTTGATGACCTAATTTTTTTTGCAAGTACAAATCCAAATTGAATGAGATTTTATAGTTTAACGTTACAGTGATCTTTAACTTAGTTTGTTTTAAGTGCACGATATTGTTAAAATTAAAAAAATGTGTTGTATGTTTCACCTAATTGTATTAAGTTATTAGGCGTGGCAGTATTTTATGACTAAATGAATTCTAGAATATTTAATAATAATATATTTATGACTTAAAAAATTTGTATGTTACCTTTATGTGAAATCTGTTTAATAAATGCTATAAATTAATAATAATTTCGCATTATTCTATACACAACAAAACAATCTTCAAAACTTTCAAGTGTGAAAAGCTCGTTAAAGCCGTAGGTAGAATAGAGTTACAATCATCTTACATTAAACACGACGCACTCACACTTAGTGCCTGTTATCCATCAGACATGTTGAAAATTAATAATATTTAAAACAAAAAGCGCGTATGCGCGTATGCTGTCATAAAGAGCATATCCCCTTGATGGATAGCGAGGTCGCTTTGGTTGCTTCCTTTCATCCGACTGGCACAACTCTGTCTAAACTTCTATTTTCTTTCTTCATACCATTTAAATTTTAGTTGTGATTTAATTAGTCACATGGTTTTTTTTGTTACTGTTGTAACTAAACAGTTTATTAACTATAACTATCTACTAGAGATTCTATTTTTAAATAACAGCCAGTTTATTGATGCCAGCTTTGATAGAAATCTTTGACTTAAAGCAAGCATATTTTTTTAGCTTAATATTTGATAAAATAAAGAGTAATATTTTGTTTTTATTTATAATATTTTCGAGTAAGTTCTGTATTGACTATTGAGAAAGCAATTTTAATCACCTACTTATATAATTACTTTTACAACATATAAACAACAACACACACACAACAAAACATAATGATTTAGACTTATATAGAATCTGATAGATTTGATTAAGCACGAGAACAGTCAATTTCGTACGTTGATAAGCAGAGGAAAAACACACTGGATATAAGGTAAGTGAAACGGTAAGTACGTATCGTTGCGGTGTGCAAGAAAAGCAAGCTACAAAGTTACACTAGTTAGCTAGCTTCAGTTCTAGTTAATAGGCAGGTAGGTAGTAACAGGTACAAAATAAATTTGAAAATTACCTTATAAATTTTATTGTACTTCAGTATATGCAGTTTTGTCAAAAGGGGCCCTGAAAATAAAATTGAAAATTGTGACTTAGGTATAACATGGCCTGATAATAGCTATTTTTAGGACGTAAAATTATTTAGATAAAAATTTGCGAGTTTTCCAATGAATCAAATTCAATCATAGTCCGTTCGAATTGAGACATAGGTAATCCCTGAAGGATAGTTTTGTTATTTAAAATAAGAACGAATTTCATGAAGCTCTATAAAACAGCGCGTAATAAGCGAACTGCAGTAAAAGAAAATAAAGAAAATTCACTAAACTTAACACAAAAATAAGTTCAGTTTGGTTTAGACGATTCATTTATTTAAAAAGTTGCGAAACAATTTAGTATTTTTATGCCACCGACTTTAAGACTTAATTTCATTTGTATTTAGAAAGCATAGTATTATAAAAAACTTGTGTAGGTAATAAAAAATATTATCTTTGTATGCAATGTATAAAATATTATCTTGCACTCACTAATTTTGCCAGACCAGACAGGCTGTCTGGTCTGGCAAAATTAGTAAGTGCCATGAAATTTTAAGGCAAGCTGTTTGTTATACTATTAGTAAAATATACCTAGACCGAACTGACCTATCGAAGATGAAAAACCCGTAGGTGTCTAGGTATATAGTTCTATCGGAATCCTGTCTGAGACTCCACCAAGTAGGTCAGGACATTGCTCGCCCAAAATTGTTCACCCGCGATAATCGGGAATGAGATACATTCTATAAAAGTGCTGGATTCAGCCTTTTCTTAACAGTAAGATAAAACCCTTCACAATTTTGAGGTTTAACGGACACGAGGGATGTGTAGGTAAATTAGCCATGCTACCGTTCGGGTAAATTAATCAGGCATATTATTTCTGGCTGGTAACGTCACCAGGCCAGGATTACCCACCAGTAACTTGTCATCAAATATCGCGATTTATTGTTGTTTTGAAACTGATCTAATATCACTCACAAAACTGGTATCGACAATTATAAATCTCCTTATATAACGGCTGAATAGATTGATCTTGATTTAGCGCACGATATTGTCGTCATGTGGAAGACGTATATTTTTTAATATTGTTCTGATTATTGTAACGATCAATGGACTTGACCAATGTGTCATGAATATCTCATTGGGTGTAAATGATACGGAAAATATACTCGGCAACTCGATATAGCACGCATAGTGTTTCCTTTTTGTGGGCTGTATAAATCATAGTTCTTTTGAAAATCCTTTTATAAAGAATAGGCTGAATTCCAGCTAATGAAGTAACAATTTATTCCTTGCAAAATATATCTTTAAATGCCATAATACGATTTCGCTGTCGTTCCTCAAGTCTGGCACATAGAATTTCGAAAAGGTTAGAAGTAGGTACCTATGTTGATTAATTTTCTTTAAGAATACGTTTCATAATTATGTTGAAGCATTATTGTTGTAATTACGAAAGTTTTCTGCCTCAAAATCCGCAATTTCGTTCATTAGTCCCGTTTTGGTGAAGATAGTTTCTGCCCTATCTATACGAAATTATTATTAAAGTTATGTTCGAAGATTTTATCGATTTAAATCATATTTATCATTTATTGCATAGAAGTTACGTAGCCCTTAACTTGAGCCAGACGCTCAAATAAATTTCCGATTATTATAGCATCTGGCTGAATTAATGAGTGTCTGGCAATATTTTGTACCTTGCCATTTCTTCTCTATTTGCTATTAGTCGTAAGACCGTATTATATATGCGAAAATTCAAATAGCACTGTGGTAGACCTGGATCCAGAATGTCCACGTTAATTCCAGTGCTTAGTTGTTTTAGATGAGGAGTTAACTGCGGGAAAACACACACGTTGTGTTTCGACTAAAAAACGCGAGTGCGGCGCACACACACCGTATGTGTTTTTCTACGACGAACACACGAACAGTGGTAGCTAGCCGTACTTGCGTTTGACGTAGCGGATGTTCACCCGCAGTCAACGGGGAGAGTACAGTTACTTTCCATTACCCCTGCGAAACTTGTGGTTAGTCTCGTTCCTTTTTGCCTAATGTCGTGCTCCTATGTAAGCCACTTATCTAAACAAAAGTTGATGTTATTTACACTATCTGCGTGTGCTTGTCTATCAGAACCAAATGTTGAGGTTGTGTTGAATGTTGAACAGCTGAGCGGGAAGGTGATATGGTTAGACTTGGATACATTGACACGTATACGTCATTTACCAGGCAGTTTGTGTTTCGTTTAGCTATTTTTGGAGTCTATTGCTGGCTATTTCTGGACGTTGTTGTAAACTGACATAACATCATCGTGAGTCAACGGCGTAGGTATATTGCCACAGTTGCGTTGTCTAATTTGACAAAATCTGATGTCAATATGTTGTACTACAATGGGCCAAGAATAAAGCCAAGTGCGACTCCGCTTTTGACGTTAAAAAGTCCTGATCGTGAGTGCCTTTTCGATTTGAAATCAGCCGTCGGATGAATACAACTGGGTAGACAGGAATGTTGTGTAAAGGATTTCCTTTACTTTAGCCAGTACTGCTTTGTGCCAGACTCGGTCTTGTTGACTTGTTCCGAGAACGTTAACGAGAACGTTAAAAGGAAAAAAAATAGATGGGACAACATCGTTGAGTAAGCCGGTTAAGAAATATACTCTTCCATAGTTTGGAGAGTACAGGCATTCAGCTTATCGGCCGGTAAGACGAGGCTTCATGTTCAGGTTTATCTACATCAGTGGTTCTTAACCTGTGATTTGTAGTCTGACTGGTCCCTGAAAGCACCAGCAGAGATCCGTGATTATTTATTTATTTATGTTAATACGGCTTTCAAAAGCCATCATCGACGTGATGTCATCATTTAATGACGACGACACGTTCTATGAGCCGAAACATTATACCCTAGGTTTTAAATAATCATAAACGAGCTTTATTAATAGAGTAACCTTAAGAATTATTGGTATTACCACCAAACAGCTGGTAGTCAATGGCAAGACGACAATTTTATCAAATGATTCCTCAACAATAAAAGTTAAGAATCACTGATTTAGCTTTCCCGCGCTATTTCTTTAGGTTTTGTTGGTTTAGTGGGAAGACTGTCTACAGATCTTGTTTCAATACCAAACACAATTGCTCTTGTTAGGTTTGAATACAGCATTCATGTTTGGCATGAATGAATAATGATTTTTAACCAGATTCAGTAAAACTCATTGAAAACTAGACGTTTCACTTGAAAGTAAGTGAAGTGAAAGCTAGGCTGAAAAGGGGCCAGCATTCAAGCTAGCAAGTTCGCATATTACTTAAATACATTATTCCTTTGATTATTTTCAAATTTTCAGTCGAACGGCTATCATTTTAAATGACTTAGGTCTAGCGACTCTTGGATCATACAACCTGCTAGATTTTTACAAATCATTCATTGATTTGTAAAAATCTAGCATGAATTGCTAATCACACGGTGCACGGAACCAGGTCACGCGACGCTGGCCTATTGTGGCTTTCTTTATCCCAAAGATTTCGATCGTTAGATGCACTATTTCGTGTCAATGTTTCCTTCAACAATAATATTCTGCCGACCGATCTTCAACCATGGCAGCCAATCTCAATGGAGACTAGCCAAATACCTACACAGGAGATATTATGGTGCACACTGGTGCACTCTCTCTTCTCTCACTCTCGTAAGGCAATCCGACACGACTTCGAGAGAGATCAGGCACAGAACCAACGGGTTTAATGCTTTCCGAGGCACGGGGGTGTCACCAACTTCCAAACTCCGGGCTGCTATAGAGAAATTTGGAGAAATACTAATGAAAAACCCAATAATACTTTTTGCCCCACTTCGGAATCGAATCCAGGATCCCATGGTTAGCAGTCACGCTTGCGACTAGGAGACCTAAGTGGCACCAATCAGATTTTTTATAAGGTTTTATTTACGTTCCCGTTCCGGTGTCTGAGGTTAATCAAATCTTGACGCACTTCCCGATGTTCTATTGAGCTAAAATATGCAAATTGCATGGCTTGCAATATACCCAATAATGTCACAAAACTAGTCTGATGATGGAGCCGGAAACTGGCCATAGGAACATCATCAAATCTTACAAGTTTCTGTCCCTCTAAAAATAGATAGGTGTAACTTGTTTACAAATGAACACAGTATTATATTTCAGTATACCTACGTGGTTTCTATTGTGAAAAATGAATATACTCATCATACATAACATCACGTCTGTAATCCCGGAAGGGTTATGCAAAGGCTTTGTAAGTATACCTACATTTCATCAGTTATGTTTAAGTCCCATGAGATAGGGGGCGAGCCTATTGCCATCAACCGGGCGCAAATCCAGACTCCGAGGCTGCTACTGAGAAATTCCTGATGGTAAAATCCGATAAAACGTCGGCAAAAAATCAACTTTTTTAAAATCAACCTTTGGTTGATATCAGGTTTCCGTGGTCATACTTTCTGCAGAGCAGAATCACAGCAAATTCGATTCAACCTACGAGTCATTCACCATCTTCTCTGAGTAATAATATTGCACTTAGATACGTGCTCTTGTCACAAGACAGAAACTTGAAAGCCATAAGTATATTTCAGAGTTTCCGAGTTTTGGAGAGTACCCCACTATATAGGCCCTGTATATAAAGTC
This sequence comes from Hoplodrina ambigua, assembly GCA_949774945.1. Taxonomy (NCBI): domain Eukaryota; kingdom Metazoa; phylum Arthropoda; class Insecta; order Lepidoptera; family Noctuidae; genus Hoplodrina; species Hoplodrina ambigua. The sequence continues at coordinate 8,712,280 of OX458963.1, forward strand.
GCGCGTCTAGGGCAGCGGATTTTAATTTTCAAACCTTCAGATTAAAGAATAGTCCCTGCAGATTTTGGGTCAGCACGAAAAGAACATCAAGCTGAACTGTCTGTATATTCACCTGACGTGTCGAGAATTTCAATGTCATAATTTTTTTTATCATTTTAACCCCTTCGTACGGCCTACCCATCATGCAAACCGGCAGTTTAATATTCCTCCGTTATCAGACACGCCCGAGAATTTCTTTGTGACTATTTTATTTTACCTTTTTGTTAATCTGTACCTACACGCTTCCTTCAGTGACAAGACAAGGTCCCAATTTTTTTTTTATTTGGTAAAAGTCATCAAATGACTCTGGGAAGGGACTGTCAAACTTTTACTGACTAAAAAAGCACCCTGTTCCTTCTGTTGCCCTTTACGTTCTGGGGCCACGGTATCCTGTTAAGACGTCCCGCAACCCCGGCAGGCGTTGGCCCCGTCCCTGTGCTGACAGCTCTTTGAAGCGCGCGCGAACAAAACGCGCCGTCGACCCGGGCTTGGTCCTTGATCAGACGGCGAGCTACCCATTACTCGTCGTCTGCAAGCCCGCGCCTACGGTGGCCGGATGTCACCTCGCGACCTGTAACCATTTTTTTCTTTTTAGCATTTAATCTTCACAATCCAAGCCCCCGTGACGATCGAGTAAATCCACATCGAATTTTGGGCTCCCCCACTATAATGTCAAATTCTGAAATTTCGGACGTCGTCGAAAGAAGTGCACTCTTTAGTGATAAGTACTCAATGATGGTCTACTTTTCGAGTTTTTGTTAGATGAACAGTGTCCTTGTAGCTTTTAATCTCAATTAGCTTCTGCCCACAACTTCACCTCCGTTCAAAGTTAAGTCTTCGGTTACTGTTCCACTCCCGTGGTTTATAGCGCGATATATACATATATTTCTATTTCATATAAATCTGGTTATCATTTACAAAGGTTTTTTCCAATCCGAGCTGATAGTTCTAGAGATTAACAAATATAAAATCTCTTCAGCTCTATTGTATTAATAGCAAAGATTTGTTTTGACCATTTTATGAAAATAGCAAAGCAATATCACTATGATAGAAGTCGTCTAGTGACTAGTGACAGCATTATTGATATTGGTACCTAAGTGCCTACTCGTACTATCCTTATAAGCCCGTAAATACAGACTGATTTACAAGCGCCTCTCCAGAAAGTTATCCAAAACATCGCATGTTTGTAAAGCGAGTATTTATAGTTTAGGAGCTATAAATTTTTTTAAGTGCCTTATTACATTTTTGCCTGACTTCAGTTGTTTTTTATGAACTCTCATCTTAATATTAGAAAAAAAAATATGAGCGCCAGGTACCTATATTTTGACTATTTGGAAATTGATTTTATGTTATTTTATGCGATGTCAAATTTCGGCACATCATCCTCCTAGCCTTCTCCCAACTACGTTGAAGTCGGTTTCCAACCGGATGCAGCTGAATAGCTACCATTATTTTATATAGAGCGATTGCCTATCAGCTGTCCCCCACAACCCACTTACTGGGTAACATTACTATGTTAACCCAGTAACTGGGTCGTGAGGGACAGAAGTCCGAAATTCTGACCGTAATGACTGTCGAAGATTTACGAATGATAGCTAGATAGGGACTTACGGTTATACGTACTTTCCAAGAGACGACGGTCACATACTACTAACTTCCAAACTCCAGGGTGCTACTGACAAACTTCTAATGCAAAAATCTAATAATACTTTGCCCGACCTAGGAATCGAATCCAGGACCCCATGCTCAGCATCGTGCGTGTGACCACGAGACCAACTTGGCAGGCATTCTACGACATTTAGTACTTTATAAAAGATACTAAATAATATTGAAATGACCACTTCATCTTCAAATGATTTATTTTCGCTGGGGCTGTCCTCTATGCAAAGATAAGAAAATGATTAGGCACCTCAAAAATCGAGTTTTTAAAACCTAAATCGAATAATACTCTAGCTACGAATAGTGGTCTTGCAGTCCTGTTCGAATCTTTTATTTGTAAATACATGGCGGATTCTACATATATACGTACGTGTAAATAGACACAATACATAGCCGTCACACACGCTGCCCATCAAATGAGGCTAAGTAACATTTTAAAATTTATTGCTAGGAAACGACTTTATTATCAATGAAAATTAATTTGCTATAAATGTGCTTACGCACGGTTTTGTGGGGACATTTAAAGTGTAAAAACGTTGAATAATGTTGGAACTCTGACATAAAATATCTTCATAACCAGAAAGTTCCCAGGTGTGGTTCAAAACAAATTAAATATCACAATGATGGGATGAACGACGTAATTTTCACTTCGCCTAAGTGTCTTTGTACATCTATTATTACGAGGACAAGGTATATAAATTGCCGTATGTTTATGTTACGTGGTAACGTATGTGGTACGTTTATGGATTTAAGAAGTAATTCAATTTAATCTTCACATTTGTAGGAGAAACCATAATCGTGAAGGCAGTTCCCCCAGGGCGAGGACTACCATTGCACTGCGGATAGGTTGATTCTTGTGATTATCCTTAATGTGGATAACTCATACGCGTATTTTTTGTGTTTAAACGCTAGTATTAACGATTATCAAGATATGACCTAAAAATAACTAAATTATATCCCCAATTCTACATTTAAATGACTTATTTATGCATTCTAAAATTTAAAAAGGAAAATTATTATTACACAATATATTATTGTTGCTTGGAACTCCTAAAAGTTGCCCAAGCATTGCCTTCACATCGGCAAATCGACGTCGTAACTTTAGGTGGTATTTAGTAAGTAGTTCTTGATCGTAATATAATATAGGTAGCTATATGGTTTTTGTGCTTGGTTTTATATTTAAGTAGTTAATATAATTTAAAGGTGTTGCTTAAAACGGGCATAAAAATAATAATAGGCCACCAAACAATATTCCTGCAAAGTTATAGCACTACATAAGTTAATATCAAATGATCCGAGGTACCAGTAATCAGCTGCATAGCATCCATTTGTGGAGGTTTAGTGCCTAGTTTAGTTAAGTTACTACAAACATAATGAACGGTTGTTTGTTAGAAAGAAAGAAAGAAGCAAGAAAAATTGACAGCTGTTTATTAACGAGAAAGTGACGCACATAACTTAAAAATGTTGTTAACAAAAGCCCAAAGCCAAAAAGTATTGAAAAGCCGGTCTAGTGCGAGCCGAACTCAAAGACGAAGGGTTCCGTAACATTGTACAATATAATGTAACACTACAAATAAAAACACGTTTTTTGTGTTGACGACCCCGTTTAGTTTTTTACTTCTTTTTTATTATTTGTTGGTATAACTGCCACAGTATTAAGCAATCTGGGAAAATTTCAAATCTCTACCTATTACAGTTCATGAGATACAGCCCACTGACAGACCGATCGGAAAACAACACTAACGTTGCTTCTTTTGCTCACGTCACATAAACGCGGTTTTTTTTTAATGTTTGACTAGCGAACTATACCGACAATTTTATTTTCAGGTACCCTGGCAAATATATTTAAATATAGATACGAAAAGACAGTCATGACATCTTTTAAGACAAACGGATAAACAAAGCCTAAACCTAAGCGCATAGGACAGCTACACCGTCTGCGAACGTAAATCATTTGTGAAAAGCTGAATGCAATAAAGCTGAACGCTTCGTGATCGCGTAATACTCATAATGTCGATACCTATTCGCTAAATTATGGCAAGATTTCGCTTTATAGACTGCAGTCAAATAAATACAGCGCGCTTTTAATTATCACAGTGCTTTGTCAACACAAAGTGCAACAAAAATCATCCTATACGGATAGGGCATCCTAGTAAGCCCCTTTTCCGTGAAAGATCTCATTGTAGCTCATACATTTCTACTGTACACGGGACTTTGACTGTGTGCATATGAAAAGGGGCTAACTGGTTTATTTGCGTTCGACGCGCACCTTATAGGCACTTGCACACCGCGCCGTAGGTTAATTGAACATTGAACAATTATAGGCGTCACACACTGAAATGCTTTCATCGTATTGCTCAGGGTGTTTTTCACACAATGTTAATAAGAGAGGAGTAATTTAATGTATTTAATGTCGTAAATACATAGGTTTTATTTTTGCTTTGTGTCGATAATATTTATCGCAAAAAATAGAAGTTACTTTACAAGAATCTAAATTTTTATCTAAACCTTACACACACTGCTTGTTTCAATAGTAATTTGATTAATGCTTTCAAAATATGTTATGTTATGAATGAATACAATAGTCGCAACAATTTCATTTTAGGCGTCTAATCACTTTTAACGTTATTTTGCAATTGATGACCGATTTTTGATAATCTCAATTACGGATAAAAGTAGTATTTATGAAACTTAAAGTTACTTAAGTGTGCCACGAAATACTGCTAAGGGCTCCTTACCTACTGCCTTGAAGAAATAATACTATTTGCATAACTTCCCACTTAGTTTTTGTCAACTATAAAACTGCCAATTGAAATCATATAACTTTTTACAAGTTAACAATCTCATTTTATTTTTCAGAATCTCGTAAAACCGTTCGGAAGACGTTCCAAGACAAGACCGATGTAACAATATCGAGTTCTGATGATATCGATTTAACACAAGTGAGTAAATCATCATATCAATCTACAGAAGAAAGTAATTTACTAAAAATTCAAAATTTGCAAGATATTGAGACAAAAAAACTGGCTTCAAACGTACCCTGGCGTAAACAATCACAGACAGATATTGTGCAAGAAACAAAAGAAGAAAGTCTTGAAGTGAAGCATTGGAGAAAATCAAAACCAGCAGTGCAACCTTCTGCATCAGAGAAAATGACAGTCATTGAAGACACTTCCCTTTTGAGAGTACAAGATGACACTGAAATTAGCACAACTAAGGAAGTTCAAAACTTGGAAACAAAATCTTGGAGAAAACCCCGGCGTGAGGACAAAACAGTAGAAACTATGTCTACTACGGAGGATATTACCATACTACAAACGGACCAAGATGAGGAGGAAGATCAAAAGAAAATACCTCAATGGAGAAAAGCTCGTCCTGATGAAAATAAACCCGCTATTAGAGAGGAAAGAAAAGATTCAATTCCTTGGACACAAGAAAGTATCAAATTGCGACCTACAAAAGTCGAGAAAGCTTCTGTAGTAAAAGAGAAAATAGAAGATGTGACTTTAAAACAGGTAAGGAAAGGATCAATAAAGAAAATTGACACTGAAGAGACTGAAGAAATGTTGACATACGAGGAAGACACGGCCATATTGAAAATAAAAGAAGAAGAACAAAAACTAATAACAAAAGATGACGATTTACCAGTTTGGAGACGCAAATCTAAGAAAATTCTTGATGAAAAGGAAGACTCTACTGTAGTTGAAAAAGAATTAAAAGAAGCTGTTGATTCAAAACCAACCCGAATAGACAAACCAGTGGAAGAAGCTAAACAAGACGAGCCCAAGTGGCCAACTGGCAGGAGACGCCCGAAAGAAGAAGAGCCTAAAGAGGAAGTTGTCCTCAAGCCAGTTCCAAAGCAAAAAGCACCTGAAGAGCAAATACCAGAAGAAGTACAACTGAAGCCTGTCAAAAAAGAAAAGGTGGTTGAAGATACTAAGCCTGAGGAGCCCAAGTGGCCAACTGGCAGAAGACGCCCGAAAGAAGAAGAGCCTAAAGAGGAAGTTGTCCTCAAGCCAGTTCCAAAGCAAAAGGCGCCTGAAGAGGAAATACCAGAAGAAGTACAACTGAAGCCTGTCAAAAAGGAAAAGGTGGTGGAAGAAGCTAAACCTGAGGAGCCCAAGTGGCTAACTGGCAAAAGACGCCCAAAAGAAGAAGAGCCTAAAGAGGAAGTTGTCCTCAAGCCAGTTCCAAAGCAAAAGGCGCCTGAAGAGGAAATACCAGAAGAAGTACAACTGAAGCCTGTCAAAAAAGAAAAAGTGGTTGAAGAAACTAAGCCTGAGGAGCCCAAGTGGCCAACTGGCAGAAGACGCCCGAAAGACGAAGAACCTAAAGAGGAAGTTGTCCTCAAGCCAGTGCCAAAGCAAAAGGTAACTGAAGAAGAGATACCAGAAGAAGTACAACTGAAGCCTGTCAAAAAGGAAAAGGTGGTGGAAGAAGCTAAACCTGAGGAGCCCAAGTGGCCAACTGGCAGAAGACGCCCGAAAGAAGAAGAGCCTAAAGAGGAAGTTGTCCTCAAGCCAGTGCCAAAGCAAAAGGCACCTGAAGAGCAAATACCAGAAGAAGTACAACTGAAGCCTGTCAAAAAGGAAAAGGTGGTTGAAGAAGCTAAACCTGAGGAGCCCAAGTGGCCAACTGGCAGAAGACGCCCCAAAGAAGAAGAGCCTAAAGAGGAAGTTGTCCTCAAGCCAGTGCCAAAGCAAAAGGCACCTGAAGAGGAAATACCAGAAGAAATACAACTGAAGCCTGTCAAAAAGGAAAAGGTGGTGGAAGAAGCTAAACCTGAGGAGCCCAAGTGGCCAACTGGCAGAAGACGCCCGAAAGAAGAAGAGCCTAAAGAGGAAGTTGTCCTCAAGCCAGTTCCAAAGCAAAAGGCGCCTGAAGAGGAAATACCAGAAGAAGTACAACTGAAGCCTGTCAAAAAGGAAAAGTTAGTGGAAGAAGCTAAACCTGAGGAGCCCAAGTGGCCAACTGGCAGAAGACGCCCGAAAGAAGAAGAGCCTAAAGAGGAAGTCATCCTCAAGCCAGTTCCAAAGCAAAAGGCGCCTGAAGAGGAAATACCAGAAGAAGTACAACTGAAGCCTGTCAAAAAGGAAAAGGTGGTTGAAGAAACTAAGCCTGAGGAGCCCAAGTGGCCAACTGGCAGAAGACGCCCGAAAGAAGAAGAGCCTAAAGAGGAAGTTGTCCTCAAGCCAGTTCCAAAGCAAAAGGCACATGAAGAGGAAATACCAGAAGAAGTACAACTGAAGCCTGTCAAAAAGGAAAAGGTGGTGGAAGAAGCTAAACCTGAGGAGCCCAAATGGCCAACTGGCAGAAGACGCCCGAAAGAAGAAGAGCCTAAAGAGGAAGTTGTCCTCAAGCCAGTGCCAAAGCAAAAGGCACCTGAAGAGCAAATACCAGAAGAAGTACAACTGAAGCCTGTCAAAAAGGAAAAGGTGGTGGAAGAAGCTAAACCTGAGGAGCCCAAGTGGCCAACTGGCAGAAGACGCCCGAAAGAAGAAGAGCCTAAAGAGGAAGTTGTCCTCAAGCCAGTGCCAAAGCAAAAGGCACCTGAAGAGCAAATACCAGAAGAAGTACAACTGAAGCCTGTCAAAAAGGAAAAGGTGGTGGAAGAAGCTAAACCTGAGGAGCCCAAGTGGCCAACTGGCAGAAGACGCCCGAAAGAAGAAGAGCCTAAAGAGGAAGTTGTCCTCAAGCCAGTGCCAAAGCAAAAGGTACCTGAAGAGGAAATACCCGAAGAAGTACAACTGAAGCCTGTCAATAAAGAAAAGGTGGTGGAAGAAGCTAAACCTGAGGAGCCCAAGTGGCCAACTGGCAGAAGACGCCCCAAAGAAGAAGAGCCTAAAGAGGAAGTTGTCCTCAAGCCAGTTCCAAAGCAAAAGGCGCCTGAAGAGGAAATACCAGAAGAAGTACAACTGAAGCCTGTCAAAAAGGAAAAGGTGGTGGAAGAAGCTAAACCTGAGGAGCCCAAGTGGCCAACTGGCAGAAGACGCCCGAAAGAAGAAGAGCCTAAAGAGGAAGTTGTCCTCAAGCCAGTGCCAAAGCAAAAGGCACCTGAAGAGCAAATACCAGAAGAAGTACAACTGAAGCCTGTCAAAAAGGAAAAGGTGGTGGAAGAAGCTAAACCTGAAGAGCCCAAGTGGCCAACTGGCAGAAGACGCCCGAAAGAAGAAGAACCTAAAGAGGAAGTTGTCCTCAAGCCAGTGCCAAAGCAAAAGGCACCTGAAGAGGAAATACCAGAAGAAGTACAACTGAAGCCTGTCAAAAAGGAAAAGGTGGTGGAAGAAGCTAAACCTGAGGAGCCCAAGTGGCCAACTGGCAGAAGACGCCCGAAAGAAGAAGAGCCTAAAGAGGAAGTTGTCCTCAAGCCAGTTCCAAAGCAAAAGGCGCCTGAAGAGGAAATACCAGAAGAAGTACAACTGAAGCCTGTCAAAAAGGAAAAGGTGGTGGAAGAAGCTAAACCTGAGGAGCCCAAGTGGCCAACTGGCAGAAGACGCCCGAAAGAAGAAGAGCCTAAAGAGGAAGTTGTCCTCAAGCCAGTGCCAAAGCAAAAGGCACCTGAAGAGCAAATACCAGAAGAAGTACAACTGAAGCCTGTCAAAAAGGAAAAGGTGGTGGAAGAAGCTAAACCTGAGGAGCCCAAGTGGCCAACTGGCAGAAGACGCCCGAAAGAAGAAGAGCCTAAAGAGGAAGTCGTCCTCAAGCCAGTTCCAAAGCAAAAGGCGCCTGAAGAGGAAATACCAGAAGAAGTACAACTGAAGCCTGTCAAAAAGGAAAAGGTGGTTGAAGAAACTAAGCCTGAGGAGCCCAAGTGGCCAACTGGCAGAAGACGCCCGAAAGAAGAAGAGCCTAAAGAGGAAGTTGTCCTCAAGCCAGTGCCAAAGCAAAAGGCGCCTGAAGAGGAAATACCAGAAGAAGTACAACTGAAGCCTGTCAAAAAGGAAAAGGTGGTGGAAGAAGTTAAACCTGAGGAGCCCAAATGGCCAACTGGCAGAAGACGCCCGAAAGAAGAAGAGCCTAAAGAGGAAGTTGTCCTCAAGCCAGTGCCAAAGCAAAAGGCACCTGAAGAGCAAATACCAGAAGAAGTACAACTGAAGCCTGTCAAAAAGGAAAAGGTGGTGGAAGAAGCTAAACCTGAGGAGCCCAAGTGGCCAACTGGCAAAAGACGCCCAAAAGAAGAAGAGCCTAAAGAGGAAGTTGTCCTCAAGCCAGTTCCAAAGCAAAAGGCGCCTGAAGAGGAAATACCAGAAGAAGTACAACTGAAGCCTGTCAAAAAAGAAAAGGTGGTTGAAGAAACTAAGCCTGAGGAGCCCAAGTGGCCAACTGGCAGAAGACGCCCAAAAGAAGAAGAGCCTAAAGAGGAAGTTGTCCTCAAGCCAGTTCCAAAGCAAAAGGCACCTGAAGAGGAAATACCAGAAGAAGTACAACTGAAGCCTGTCAAAAAGGAAAAGGTGGTGGAAGAAGCTAAACCTGAGGAGCCCAAGTGGCCAACTGGCAAGAGACGCCCGAAAGAAGAAGAGCCTAAAGAAGAAGTTGTCCTCAAGCCAGTTCCAAAGCAAAAGACACCTGAAGAGCAAATACCAGAAGAAGTACAATTGAAGCCTGTCAAAAAGGAAAAGGTGGTGGAAGAAGCTAAACCTGAGGAGCCCAAGTGGCCAACTGGCAGAAGACGCCCGAAAGAAGAAGAGCCTAAAGAGGAAGTTGTCCTCAAGCCAGTTCCAAAGCAAAAGGCACCTGAAGAGGAAATACCAGAAGAAGTACAACTGAAGCCTGTCAAAAAGGAAAAGGTGGTTGAAGAAACTAAGCCTGAGGAGCCCAAGTGGCCAACTGGCAAAAGACGCCCAAAAGAAGAAGAGCCTAAAGAGGAAATCGTCCTCAAGCCAGTTCCAAAGCAAAAGGCACCTGAAGAAGAGATACCAGAAGAAGTACAACTGAAGCCTGTCAAAAAGGAAAAGGTGGTGGAAGAAGCTAAACCTGAGGAGCCCAAGTGGCCAACTGGCAGAAGACGCCCGAAAGAAGAAGAGCCTAAAGAGGAAATTGTCCTCAAGCCAGTTCCAAAGCAAAAGGCTCCTGAAGAAGAGATACCAGAAGAAGTACAACTGAAGCCTGTCAAAAAGGAAAAGGTGGTTGAGGAAGAGAGAAGAGTAGAGGAAGTGAAGGAAACTGTTCTTAAACCAATTCTGAAGCAAAAAGCTCCTGAGGAAGAAAAGCCTGAAGAACTTCAAACCGTCACAAATGAAATAACTGTTGAAGTAAAAACAGAAGAAAAGAGAAAGAAAAAGATTAAAAAAGATAAGTCTGTAGAAGAGATTGTCGTACAAGAAACGACCGCAGTTAAAATGGATGAACCAGTTGAAGAAATTCAGGAAGAAACCACAACTGTAAAAACAGAAGAGAAGAGAAAGAAAAAAATTAAAAAAGAAAAGTCTGTAGAGGAGACTGTCGTCCAAGAAACGACCGCAGTTAAAATGGATGAACCAGTTGAAGAAATTCAGGAAGAAACCACAACTGTAAAAACAGAAGAGAAGAGAAAGAAAAAAATTAAAAAAGATAAGTCTGTAGAAGAGATTGTCGTCCAAGAAACGACCGCAGTTAAAATGGATGAACCAGTTGAAGAAATTCAGGAAGAAACCACAACTGTAAAAACAGAAGAGAAGAGAAAGAAAAAACTTAAAAAAGAAAAGTCTGTAGAAGAGACTGTCGTCCAAGAAACGACGGTAGTTAAAATGGATGAGCCAGTTGATGAAGTTCAGGAAGAAACCACAACTGTAGTTACACGAAAGCAAATCAAGAAACAAATCCGGAAGGATAAAAAGAAAGGTACGCATTAGTTTATAGTTATAATTAATTTCGTAAGAGACTATACGTTAGGTTAATGTAGGGTTTAAAATACACCATTTCTTTAAATTGTCTATTACAAACAGATGCATGGTTACTTTCATAAATTGTACCTAACAATCGCAATGTAAATACCAATATTTAATTCTGTGAACAGTACACCATACGTTTTCCTAGAGGACATTAGAATTCCTAATTTTAGTAGAATACGAACTTTACGACTTGTGACTTTCTAATGTCTTCTGTCACTTCTAAATCAACCCGTGTTATACAACGGAATATCACTCTTATTAATTATACTTACTATTCCTCCTTCTAAAATAAAAATGAAATGCAACTAGAATCATAGTTAAACTTTTATAAACATTTTAGAAAATCAGTATTTTACACATCACACAGCTTTATGCGATGGGAATCATAAGAAAACATGAACTTAACTTCCTTGTTTATTAACAGACTTCTTTGTTATAACGTCAATGATGTTTTAAGGTAACAACAAACGTACAGTCACGAGAAATAATATACAAGGTGGAATTTTTAACCTCACCTGGATGAAAAGTAGCCTAAATATTGAATATAGCTAATTTTTGTCAAAGGAAACGTTCCTTAATTTTTAATTAAAAAGAAACATCTGCATTCAAACATTTTCGAAAATTCGTTTGCCACACTTGGAAATCGATCCAGGTAAAATTCGAAAGAAATACACACTACTTTTATGGCATTCATCGATAGGATCAATTAAATTAAAGTAAAAGCATGAAATCCAAACTTAATTTAATTGAAGGAAAAAACAATACACTGACTAATAGTTGCTCAAAATAAGCTAAAGCTAAATCTAAAGGAGTGAGGTATGGAGATCTCGCAGGCCTTCTGATTGTGCCGTTTGTATCAATCCATGGTTATGGCCGGACCACCATAAAATTAGTGTATCCAACAAAATGGGGCAACGTTTCGAACAACGTATTAGTTTACCTTTTTTGCGACCAATTCAAATGAGTTAAGTTGTCCTGGTCTTTCTTGCATTTAATTGCTACAGAGATTTAATACTTATGATTGACCCTATCGAGGGATGCGTTAAAGTACAGGGTTATTTTTTTAAATTTAGCCAGTTAATTTTCAAGAACACTTGATTGCAGATTTGTTTCTTTAAAAAAATAAAGGAATGTTTCATTTGAGTAAAATTTGCTATCTTAGGTGAAAAATTACACCCTGTATATATACGTTGTAAGTTTCAAAAATATTTTATCTTCTACCATTCAAAAAATATGTGAACGACATTTTTTCTAAATTACCTAACCATCAAACTGTGACAAAACTTCCCTGGGTATATCATTATGTATTTAAAATTATTATTATTATTTAGTATAAATGTGTTGTTAATTACATATTTAATTACAACACCGATTCTGTAAGCTCTAGTTTATTGCAGTATCAACCACAAATTATTTATAAAACTGTCATTATTCATCGCAAAGTATGTGTCGTTCTCCGAGTCGCTATGTTCGGGGTTTTTCCCCAAAAGAAAATAATACAACAAAGAACAAAAGTATCTGGCATAGCTTCGACTATTAGCAGTGGCCTGATACAAGCTGATGATGATTGATTAATCATCATCACTGAATTAGTCCATTTCAGAAACCATTGTATTATACAATGGTATATGAATAAACTTAACAAACACAGGAAAAAGTAGGTATACCTATAATATTAATGTCATTTTAAGTATCTATGATAATTTCTATAATACGTAAACAATAAAGAGAAATTCTATGAGTTTTATTGAAATTATTATGTGATATAATATGTATACATTTTGTATACATGTAATAAAACTTTTTACTGATTGTGTTTCGTTTATATTACTGTAAAACCAATGCAGCTAAACCCAGTTTTAACGCAGTTTGATGTTTAGGGTACTTAGAAAAAATGTCGTGGTTACGTACCTAGACATATTTTTTAAATGGTGGAAGTTAAGATATTTTAGAAAATGTGACAATGTTTAAATATTATTGATCGAGACTATACGCATCTTTAAAATTGCATTAAGTCATGGGTGTTTTATGTCAGGTTGCATGCGACCTCGCAAAGTTAAACATGCTGTTAAAAATTAACTAGTACAATATTTTGCAGAGGAGGAACCATTGATAATTAAGCCAATTAAGGCTTTGAACGTATTGGAAAATAGCACATTAGAATTGACTGTTGTATATGAGAATGCGGATGATAACAAAGTGAAGTGGTACCGCAACAATCAACTGCTAGAACAAAATGATGACTGTGTTATTCATACTGAAAATGGAATATCAACAATAAAAGTACAAAATGTAGACAAAAAGAAAGTAGGAAAATATGAAGTGATTGTTGAAAAAAATAATGTGGTTGCAAAATCAGCAAGTTCCATTAAACTAATAAAATCAGTCAGTGAAGACGAAATTTTACCACCACTTTTTATAAAACCTTTACGACCTAAAATGGTTATTTTAGGGGATATAGTATTACTAGAGGTTGAAGTTACATCAAGTCCCACCGCTTCCTTCCAATGGTTCATAGACACGAGAGAAGTAACTACATATGCTAAACAAAATAAATTAACTAACATATACGTAACAGACAGGGAAAACGTGTCGTGTCTATGTATTGAAAATATAAGCAAAGATTTCTTAGGAGTCATTACATGTAGAGCAGAAAACTTTGCAGGATCTGTATCATGTTCTGCTTCACTGTTAGAACAACCAGATAAAGAATTTATTGGGCAAGCTCCAATAATTGTTACTCCCTTAGAGTCTGTTATAGTCATGGATGGGGAACCAGTAAAAATTTCTTGTAAAATCAAAGGTCAACCCTGGCCACAAATAGATTGGTATCATGATGGTACACCTGTTCAAAGAGCTAGAGATATAACAGTGGCCCGACAAGAATCAGGCCTATGTGAATTATGCATAAAAGAAGCTTTCCCCGAAATGTCTGGAACATACCGTTGTGTAGCTACAAACAAGTTTGGAAGTTGTAACAGCGAATGTACTGTTGAGATTGAAGGTAGAGATGTAAATTCTACTTTCGTCATTGCATGGAAAATATTTTGCATGTATATTGAAATATACGGAGTGTATGATTTTTTCATATTAATTCACCCCAGGCACCAAAAATAACATATTTAACACATTTGCCATGCATCTGTAGAGCAATTTGAAGTTTGGATTTTTAATCGACATTGCAATATTGAGAATGACTATTTTCAAAGCTTAAATTAAAACAAAATGTAACAATGAGTTCAATTCTTTAAATTAAAAAAGCGTAGTGAGACAATTTATGTAAGTAGTTGCAAGCATAAGTTATACAACAAATATCTTTCGTTTACTTTATACCTAGTTGTTAAAATATGTGAATTTTTATTACGAGTACTTTAAGATTTACCGTACTACATTAAGCTAGAAAGTTAATATTTAAAAGAATAGAATCAAAATGCTTGTGTTATGAGAGCTTAATGAATGTTAACTGCGTCGCATCCTGTTGTTGTGGGTGTATAATTCCTTTTATTGGGTTGTGTAAAACGACCAAAAAAGAATATTTTTAACACATTAACGGCCAAAGTATGAATATTGCACAGGAATTATGCACTGGTGAATAATTTTAATTATGCAATTGAGTTTTCGTTTTTATTACGTTTTTGTTTATTTTTCTAGCATACGAATATGTTCCAAGTGCATCAGAGGAAGATATACTGAGTGATGAGGTAAGAATATATTTTAAGAGCTCTACTTACTTAGTTATAATTGCAATTTATTTATAAAATTTTCTCATTTCCCGTTGCAGAGGAGAGTATCCATAAAAAAATGTAATAAGTGCATGATCAATATGTTAGTTTCTTGGGTTAAAAAAAATTATTGACCTCGATTCGGTCAAAAATCAAAAAGTTATCAATTTTTTTCACTGTACCTAATAAAGCAAATCTATAATAATAGGTACTTTAAAATAACATCATGTTCATTTTGTTGTAACAAAAGAGCAACTTAGAGATTAAAGACGAAAGCTTAGGAACTTTTTAGGGTTCCGTACCTCAGTCAGCAAAAACGGAGCCAGTAATGCGTTGAGGTATCAAGTTGAAATCAATATCAAATTCTCAGGTTTGCTAGCCCTTGGAGCAGTGAGAAATTTGTAGTCACATAACAATATAAATATTTATTTGCGATTGTAATCTTATTGTTTTGTATGTTGTGTTAAATATTTTATGGTGGTACGGAATCCTTCGTGTGCGACTTCGACTGAAAATATAACTAGAAATATTTATTATACCCGGACCTCCACCCAAGATTTAATTGGCAAGGATTTTGGCTTACTCAACGCCTTAAATAAAAAAATAACTGTATACCTACCTTATCCACTCTTTTACCTTTTACAGAAAACGAGTGACTTAGAAGAGTTTGCTCCGCGCATTGTAAAAGCACTACCAACTGTGGTTTCTACTACAGAAGGTGAACTAACCAGGTGGGGCATTTATTTCTTATATTTCTTATTAAATAATGCTATTAGTTAATCACTAGTTACAGGGGCGGACCGTGAATTTGTGGGCCCCTGGTCTAACACTACTTGGGGAACTACCGATGTGTATAATGAGGAAAGGAAATAAAGTATAACACAGAGTCTATTATGATACAAGTGAGCTAAGGATTTCATTACAGTAGAGATTGAATTGCAGCTAAAACCAAAGGCGATGGCGTAAAAAGGCCGAGAGTGTAGATAGTGATAAAATCCATTTAAATATTTATAAAGCTTTTTCTTTAATGGGGGCAGCGGGCCCTTCAAATTCACGGGGCCCTGGGCTACAGCCCAAATTTACACCCTACATAAGTATAGATCCGCCTCTGTCTATCTATCCTTAAAGTTATTGGTTAAGCCGCACTGCAGCGGAGTGTTGTGTCTGGAGATGATAAGAATGAGATTTTTGAATGTTTCTGAAGCATGGAAGATTACAATCATAATTACTATACGAGTATATTTCACAGGTTTGAAGCGAAAGCTATAGGTATTCCCAAGCCTCAAGTACGGTGGCTTAAACAAGGCGTCGAGGTAATTCAGTCGCAAGAGTATCAAATAGAAGAAATGGAAGATGGCACTTCCATACTAATTATACCTGAAGTGTATCAAGACGACACCGGGGAGATAGTATTTGAAGCATTCAATCCACTAGGAGTCACTTCCACAATCGCAGCGCTTTCCGTTGAAAGTAAGTAAATTAATGAATTAGAACAGCTTATAAATCTTGATTCTTTTCAAATTGTAGGTAGGTATATTAATTCATATTTTATGCTTACAGTTGCAGCAGCTATCAGTGCCTATGTTACAACAATATTTATGATTTTCTATTATGTACCTATACTACCTTTCTTCCTCTCCCTCTGAACCCAATACTTACGTACAAGTACTATTTACACTAAACACTTAAAGTAGGTATGCTATATAAAACTGACTTAAAGAGCATTCATTCTTTACAAACATTAAATTGAAAGGTTGGTCAAGACGCAGCGACCTGATGTAAAACATCAGATGATGCAGGTGCAGAGGCTTTTGGGAACGTCATTTGTAATCTGATACTATGTTTATACATAGTATTTTATTACGGAACCTTGCGACGACCATTGGACTCGTATCAATCTGACTAAAATCTTTGTGCGCGCTCGTCATTTTACACTTTCCGTTTATTTACAACCTTTTTTTTTCTCAACACAAAATCATCAACGACGACTGGATATTCCGGTAAATAAAAAAAATAATCGTATTCTTGTATTATCTTAAAGGTATAATTGGAACTAAGGAATACCGAAAGCCGGAATGGGTTACACACATGGAGGAATTGCAAGCGGCATTAAAAGGTAATTTAAGAGATAAAGCACACCGTACAAAATGGAGTGTAGTAATATGTTTTGATTATTAGGTAACTAATAAAGTCGACAATATTTTGCACTTAGGATAAATGTTCTAATATCTTGGCTTCTAATTAGACACTTTCTCATGAAATAACTTATTTGAAATGATTCTTGAACCCAAAAATTCGTAATGGAAAATACTGGTTTTTAAGTTATAAGACTGTGAAAGTCAAATATAGCAATCCATCTACTGTAATTGAAAGTGGGTGTGTTTATTCATGGTCTAAAATTACTTTCGTAATCGTCGTAAAAATCATTTACGTGCCGATTATCTATTGATATTATCGATTATTATATATTGTAAGTTGTGCACTGTAGGTTAGTGGGTTGATTTACAACAACGACGATACGTTATTCAGGCCGCGGCAGCAACCAGTCGTCTCTCTATCGCCTATGTATTCCCTCGTGTTTTCATAAGGCAGGCTTTTGGTTTATACTAGGTACTTATATAAAAAGAAAACGTTGGAACCTCATTTTTATATTTTTAATCATATCGTTCACACCAATAATTCATGACAAAATTAAATCTTAAACGTATATAAACCTTCTATTTTGTTACAGCAACACAATCAGTGCCCACATTTGTGAAAGAAATATTAGGTGAACGAGTTGATGAAGAAGAAACCGTTACTTTCGAAGCTGTATACAGTGGAAATCCTACTCCAGGTACTTTAAGATACGAATCATCTTATAATTAGACAACTCACTTTTCTTCCTGCTTTCCAGTAGAGGTTTACAAAGAAAAGTCACCTTATTTTGTAAATGTTTAGCTTGCTATTTTATCGTGCGTACAGCATCTCTGATAATGTTTAGAAATATTATGGAAAAAATGGTATTCAATTATTATTTTGTTATTATTTCAGAAATAATTTGGTACAAAGATGACAAGGTCATAAGAACAGATGAACGTTTTACAATCGAAAATAAAGATAATCGTACAACATGCACGGTTAAAAAGTGTGAAAAAGCTTTAGAAGGAACTTACATGTGTAAAGCCGTGAGTGACATAGGTATGGCTATTACTAAAGCTAAACTGCAAGTATATGATAGTGCAGACAAGATACGAAAAACAAAACACCTTAAACAGAAAGATAAAAAAGAAAAAGTGATTAAACGTGAAGACGAAATAGTTCAGGAAGAAACTGCAGAAAAGGTTGTAGAAGATATAACAGATTCTGCAGTAATTACAGAAGAAGTAGAAGTTATAGAAAAACCCAAAACTTTAAAGAAAATTGAAAAGCAGAAAGCAAAAACAATTGTCACTGAAGCTGACTATGTTGAAACTGTGGATGTTGCAACTTATAAAAAAACTGACAAGAAAGAGAAAATGAAACCAAAGGAAGAAAAAGCAGAGCCTATAGTTACTCCACAAGACTATTTGATATCGTCACAACCAGAAAAAGAAGAAACAGTACAGCCATTTGAAGAATCATATGAAACTCAAAAAGGCATAATAAGAATGGTAGAGGGTGACTCACGAGTCGTTGCAGAGATAAATGAACTTTTGGAAGTGATTAACGCTAAAGAGTTTGGTCCAGGTGAATCACCATTAAGAGAATTAGCAAAAATAGGTTTTATGATGAGAAACGGTCTTACGACAGAACAAATAGAAAGCCTATATGATTCTCAATACTTCCCAGCATTAAGAGTTCCACAATCTCAGTCAGCGTTAGTTCGTTTAGTTGAACGACAAGGGCATGGCGCACTCATTACTGAAGTACTTACTGAAGAAACTGCACAGGATGAAGATGTTATCGCAGCCAAAGTTGGATTCCGTGCTTTCTTAAAAATGGTGGAATTAAAACATTCATCAGTCGAAGAAGTGATTGCTCATTTCTATCCAGAAGATTTCAAACCACGTTCCTGGGAACAAAAAGAAGCACACGAGGTATTAAAACTATTTTGAGCAGTGTAGAGTATTAGGCTGGCCCCCCTATTACATTGGACTTAGATTGAACTAGTGAAATGAGGGTGTGCTAATGGGTACACCTCTGCCTAACCCTTCGGGGATATCAGGCGCGATGAAATATTTATATTCCGCAGGAGCATTGCGCGACTATTTCAATAAGTATAAAGTATAAGTACAGTACCTACCATAGATTTATATAGGTACATACATATATATGCTCACGCCTTTATTCCATGGGGGTAGTCAGATTCCACAGAACGTCACCTGTTAAAATCCTTACATACTCCTTTCGCCTCGTCTACATTCATAAATCTGCTCATAGAAGCACACTGGTTACCACTACTGCTCACCTGACCTTTCTGAAGAACCTCACATAAGAGATATATTGACAGAGTAAAAAAAACATATTTATTAATTTGCAGGTTATAGTGGAATCATCAGCTGAACAGACGGCAGAAATACATACGGCTACAGTTGTAAAAGGTAATATTGCTATGCAAAGTACATAGGTACATTTAAATTATAATACTTATTATGTTATGCACCGTCTTTTATTTTCGATGTTAACTGAAGAATGACAAATATGGAACTTGTAATAATAATTTAAAATTTATTTGTTTTAGATTCATCAAAAATTTCCGAAGATGTGGTTCAAGGTAAGTTTATTTTCAATAATATATTTAGGTACCTTCATAAATATACTACGTTTCGGCACTTTTTTTATAACTCACGCTTTGAATGTTTTTAAGCTTTTTAATAGAATACACTATATTTTAAACACTTATGTCTACTCTATTAGTGCATTAAAAACGGTGTGTTGTAATTATGTAATGACGGTTGTTCGCTTCAAAGCTAAAAGATGACAATGGCTTATGTACAGAAAATGAATGTATTCATTACTTTATAAGATATTCATGACACGTTTTTATTGGAAGCAAAGTTGAGAAAGAAATGCTACTATAATGATCAAATAATGACACAATGTTGCTCAGTTTTTGTTTCCAAATGAATACAGTGCCGGCAACACAACATGTTGCTGAAATATCGTTTTCTTGTGAATACGGGGCAGTAAGCAAAATTAAAAAAAAAACCTTTTTGACAAAGATCAAATTATTACACCTACAAATAGACATTTCTTTTTTGTGTACAGCAACTACCCATCTTTTTTTTTTGTTTGAGCATGGTTAATTCATTATTCAATGGTTAACGATTCAAGGCTTTACATGCGCTAAATACTAATTAAACAAAAACAGATAACAGCAAATAAGAATTAAACATTGATTCATTTATTAAACATCATTAGCTTTTGCCCCGACTTCGACCGCTTAAATGCCGGTTTTCGTGAACGCAGACGAAGTCGCAGAATACAACAAAAGTAGCCTGCCTCCTTTCTTGGGGTTCAAACTTACCTCTTAAAATATTTCATCAAAATCGATGAAATATTACTAATATTATACAGACAGAGTTACTTTTGCAATAGGAGTAAGTATGGCTCGTGCTTACGTAGACGAGAAGAGGAGTTTGCCGAAGAGTAAGACATGCAGTGCCTAATAGGCTGGTATTGTTAAGAATTAAATGTAAAAAAATGCCTCCTATTAGAACAAGTAATATTATTGCAAGAATACTATAATTAAAAGGCTCTTCAGATGACGAATGTACTCATTAATTTCTTATAAAAAGTGAGGAAAGGAACCACGGAGGGAAAGACCTACATAAAATATTTATTTTATTAGAAAATGTGAACCAAACTGTACTTTACGAGGGGTGATCCAAAAGTAATGATAATCTATACTAAGCACGATGAATACAGTAAAAAAAAAATATTATTTTTCTACATAGTCCCCTAACAAGTCAATAAAGTTAGTCCATCTCTTTTATAAACCTAGAATTCCCTTAGAAAAAAAATCTTGATCTTGACCCTCCAAAAAATCCCCAAAAGCGGCCATCACGTCGCTATCGTCGTCAAATTTCTTGCCTCGGAGGTGTTCCTTGAGCCGAGGAAAGAGATAGTAATCGCTGGGGGCTAGGTCTGGCGAATAGAGTAGGTGTTCCACCAATTCAAAGCCCGTTTCTTGAATGGCAGCCATGGCAACTGAAGCTTTGTGAGCCGGTGCGTTGTCTTGGTGAAACAGCACTCCAGCTCGAAGTTTGCCCCGTCTTTTTTCTTAATGGCCTCCCGCAATCTTCTTATTTGTTCTGCGTAGTAAGAGCCCGTAATAGTGGCTCCTTTCTCCAAATATTCCACCATAATAATTCCCTCAGCGTCCCAAAAACAGACGCCATAACCTTCCCCGCCGAGCTTGACACTTTGAATTTCTTCGGCGTCGGCTCGTCGCCTCGTTTCCACGTCCATTGACTGTTGTTTGGTTTCGAGATCAAAGTGGTGGAACCAGGTCTCGTCCATGGTTACGAAACGTGACAAAAAAATCTTCTGATCTGCTTGGAACTTTTCGAGATTCGCTACTGAAATGTCGACTCGTTTCTTTTTTTGCTCGTCGGTTAACATTTTCGGTACCCAACGCGCAGAGACCTTTTTCATATGCAATTCGTTCGCAAGAATTCTATGAACACTGCCATATGAGGTCCCTGTGACCTCAGCTACATGCCTGATAGTCACTCTTCGGTCTGCCATTACAATATCTTCCACTTTTTTTACGTTATCTTCAGCGAGGGACGTGGAAGGGCGTCCTTCGCGTTGTTCGTCTTCTGTCGATGTTCTGCCCAGTTTAAACTCCTTGGCCCAGCGTGCAACTGTGGAATATGGAGGAGCAGAGTCCCCTAATGTTTCTACCAAGTCGCTGTGAATGACTTTGGTAGACATTTTTTTCAAACAGAGGTAACTGATGACAGCTCTGATTTCGTTTTTCTCCATTTTGATGGTCACTCTTCGACGGTTCGTATTCAAATGAATGTAGCTCCCGGAAATCCTGGTCTTTTTATATAATTTTTTTATGGTGAAGTAGTGGATACCTAAGCTAGCAGAAAACATTTTATTTTAATTTTTGTGTGCACTGGAAATAACCGATTATCATTACTTTTGGATCACCCCTCGTAGTTTAAAAACTTAAGAAAATTTTGGCTTGCACAACTTTAATGTTAAAGGGTTTATAATAAGTAAGAATTCTTCTAAAACCAAAACAAATAAATAATGTTTCCACGCTTTAGCAACTTTCACTATTTGGTGCTTACCGTCCAAATGGCATGTCTCTATAATCTTGCACTATTATACGAGTGAGTTGGTATTTTGCAGGACGATGTCAGTACTTAAACGGATCTCCTATTTAAGTACCTAAGAGCTAGGTCTATACACAGACGATGAGACGACTAATGGTAGACTATTAATAGATGAATATTTGGACTTTTCTTAAAAATACAGATTTTTTTTTAAAGAAAATTACATTATTATAATCTCTCACTGGACTCTAATTAAGTACCCACTTATAGTTTATGTGGATACGAATTCAAGAAAATCGATTTTAAATTCAGGTAAAGGCTTGGGTGACCCCCGTCACGAGCTTGGGGTATGGAAGAAAGGATGAAAAGTTCCCTGATTTAAAAGAGAGGATCCTTCAACAATACGGTTATTGTATCAGATGTCTTATTGTGACTGTTTATGTAGGGTTATCTTACAAGGTATAGATCGCGCGGTACATTTTAGAATTGTGATGAAACGACATTTAGGTCTAAGGGCTAATTTTTCAATCATCAGATAACTCTTAACGGAGGGATCAATATGGCGGTTTGACAACTTTTGCATAGAAAATATGGCAAACTCTCATTTTAATTCTTTGGATAAAAATTATTTGACTAAATTAGCCCTAAATTTTATTAAAATTCCGATTTATATTATTAGGTTCATTATCTGTAACTATTTGATCTCTGGTTAAAAATTCAGTGTTATGAAATATTATTATGTTCCTTCGCTTTCCTGCGTCAATGATTAACATCGTCCTTCAAAACACCACTATCATTACGTCAGTTTTACCATTTTCTATTTTTAATAAAAGTCATTACTTTGATACTTCGTTAAAATTCGAAGGGTTGAGTTTGTTTTCGCATATTAAACCAGCTAAAATGTGTGTCATTTTATTCTATACAGCAATTAAATACTTCGTATGGCTTCAAGAATGTGCTTCATTTTGAATAATACTTAATTCTTTTTATTTAATGACGCCTGGCTCAAGCAGCATTTAAAGTAAGTATTAACATTATTTATGTTTATGTATATGATTTAACGCATAGTATATTTAATACAATGTACATAAGATACGCCAGCTTAAATGAAGACACAAGTTACAAAAAATTAGCGTCATAAGTTATTATGTTCTATTTCTTTAATTTTTCACTTCAAACACTCTACTATAATTTCACAGATTTCAAAGAAAAAGAACAAGTCAAACGCAAAAAACACACTAAACAGAAAATAGCTCTTGAAGAACAGCAACTGGAAGATACATCAACAAAAGAACAATTAATTACGATAAAAACAATGCAATCAAAGGAAAAACAAGAACATTACAGTGAAGATGAAACTGGTGTTCTTGAAGAAGATGACATACCCTACCTTACTACAATTGCTACAGATATTTCTGAAAATAAGGTGGAGATAATACCAGCTAGCCAAGTGACTCATATTCTTTCCGATAAGACTGGTATCGATGTTATAGCGAATCTGAAAATTGATACAAATTATTCTTTGATTGCTGATGTACAAGAAGTCCATGAAAAGGAATCGCAGCTGCAAATTAAAGAAAATACTAAAATAACAATAAAACCGTCTCTAAATGAAATTGAACCTTTAGTAGTAACCGAAGTCGAAACAAGTAGTACTGTAGATGACTATGAAAATAGTAAAAATATTACCGAAAATATTGCAAACAAAGGTATTGTGCCAGCAGAGTCATTTGTTACTACGGAAATCCAAGCCAATATGTCTACATCAGACTTTAAAAAAGAGGAAAAGCAACGAGAAAATGCCAAAACTACTATGATTTTGAAAGACGCACTTAACGTATCCGAAGAAATAGTATCGATGGACGAGTCACCACTTCATGAGACACCAACAAAGAAATCGAATGCTACGGTTGCATTCTCACCTTTGGTCGGCCTAAACGTTCTTGAGATTAATGACGAAATGAAAGAAAGTGACGTAGAAACTGTAAACGTAGAAAAAGCAGTGACATCCAAACTTAATTTCAATTTATTAGAATCAATACAAGTTGGTGAAGTGTTTGTTGAAGATAAGTCTGGAAAATATTATCCCGAGTTAATTGTGCCCACCGAAATGGCACGTAAAGATGTTCTCGTTTCAAATCAAGTTGTAACAGAAGTCCATAATGTTCAAGAACGGGAAGGTATTCTTTCAGCTCTTAAATTGCCACCGGCACAAGAAGCAAATGTAGATATTGCATCGAAAGATAGTTTAGTTATATCTATAGAAGAACTACACGAAAAAGAAGGAGAGTTCCCAGTAAAAGAAATGCCAGCCCAAATTTCAATCAGTAAAGACATAATGTTGCACACTGGGCTACATAATACAGTTACTACATCACATATCAAGGAATCAGAATTTCTAGCTGATACCGTAGTCCTTAAAAATGCCAGCATAGGTATCAATGAACTTCAACATACATTTAATTTAGAAACAAGTGTTCATGATTCCGAGACTTCATTGGAAGAAACTAAATCCATTCTTGGTTCTCATGCTGACATTGCAATATCAGCTTTAGATAAAAACGTTGTAAGTGAAGTTAATGTTCATGAAAGTGAAAAAGATCTCATATTAAAGGATGATAAACTAACAGCTAAAGCTGATTTCGATCTGAAGGCATTTGAACCTCTCATAACTTCTGAGACTTTGGGAATGACTTCTACTGATGATATCAAAACATCCGAAAAACCAACAGAAGACTCTGCAACAGAAACCGTTATAACTTCTAGTGCTAAAATTGTCACATTTCCTCTTATACACGACAAAGAATCTACAGAAGAATATAGATCAAGAAAACCCGAGGTTGTACTTTCGTCGCATGTTCCGAATATACCAATAACTGTTTCTGAAACTGAATCTTCTGAATGTGAAAATAAATTAACATTAAATAAAATACCTGAAACTGTTTATGCTCAATCATCGTCTAGTCATTCTTTGAAGACTCCGTTATCCGAAGAAATAAATACAGCTGATCAAATTGATTTTATAGCCGAACAACCAAAATTATCAGAAAATGCGTCGGAAACAAGGGATTTACAAAAAGAAATAACAGTTCTTCAAACAAACGTAGAGGACCAGCTTTTACAGCTGGAAGAAAATACATTTTTGCATAGTGCAGCTGAAGCTGTTTATATAGGAAAAGAAAGCTTAAATATTACTGAAGTTATTGCAAACTTAAGTGAACAAAACCTCGATGCAGATAAACCAAAGCCAGATACATTTGCAAAAATAGACATAGACTATGATCGTAAAATTGCAGTCGTTTCAGAAGTAAACTCACGTGATACTCTATCTAATCTTGATGCACTGATTACAAATTATGAAGAAGCACAAATTGTTTCCAATAATTTAATTTCTTTACAAATATCTCAAAATGAAACTTTAGACAGTCAATCTAATTTGCAAAGTAATATACAACCTGATTTAAAGTTTTTAAATCCTGAAATCATTCCAACTGAAGAAATTCTTAAGGTTACTGAAATATTGCAACATGAAAAGGAAAGTGATTATAATACGACAACATTACCGCAAACATTTACAGCAACCACAGACATTACTGGTCGGCCAGTTGCTACGCTATCGGAAGTCACAGTAGATTCAAGTGTTGGTTATACAGATGACAGTGTTAAAGACGTACCAAAGAAAGCCAGTATTCAAAACATTGCTTATAACGAATTAATTGTTAGCACAACTAATTACAATGAAAAAGAAAATGAATTAGATGCTAACCTTAAAACGAATACAGTTTTAGCTTCATTTAACATTGACTCTAATCAGGCTATTTTAATTGAAGAAAATAGAACTGAAATCGCACCTGAGGTTTTAGAAAGTATGAATAATGTAACACGGGTCAATGCTAAACAAGGAGCTACACTAACAGAAGCTATTTATCAACAAGAAGTTATGGTTCATTCTTCGGAAGAAAAATTAATACAGAAAGAGACTGATAATTTGACAAAACCCATAATATCCCTGACAACGTTACAAGCACCTCAGTATGACGAAAAACTAGCTATAGAACAAGAAAACACACTATCAGCAGATACAATACCTGATAATCAGCAAGCGGAATTCTCAATTATTTGTCAACGAAGCTTAGAAACTTCAGAAGTTGTTTCACATTCTGATAATATTGAAAATGCCGATAAGTTACAAATGGATTACAAAAAGGCGTTGCCCAAAGTAGATGAAATATACGGAAAAACTGCTTACACTGAAGAAGTTATTACAAGTGAAATGCCTGAAGAGTTTAAGGATGAAAAAATTACATTACAAAATTCAAACGTAACTCCTATATTCAAAAATACTTTCGAACAAATGGAAATTATACTTGGTGAAAGTGAAACGTTGATTCATGAACAGCCGCTGGCAACATCCACTATTAGGGGAGACATTACTGAAACTGAAGCTGTGATTACATGTTACAATGAAATTATTGACAAAGAAAAAGAGTTTGACGTGCAACTATTACAACCAAAACACGACGCTTTAATTGGTTTTGTTCCACACAGTAGTTCAATTGATACTGAAGTAATAGCCTCTAATAATGTTGAGGACTTTGCAGATACTTCTGTCAAAACATCAAAGGCAGTACTTACCCGTGATGAACTACAGAAACACATACATAGAACAGAAGTATTAGTTGGTGAGAAAGAGACGGGCATATTAGATACTAAACCAGATTCATATACAGCAACTGAAAATATTATTGAAACAACAGCTAAACAAATCACAGAAATACAAACAGTAGAAAAAGAAAATACACTAAGTCAACTACCCGAACCTTTCTCTACAACTGCTCATTCTTTAATCAGTGAAAAACAATCTATACTAAGTACAGAAGTATTAGCAAGCCAAGACGTTGAAGATTTCCATGCACCTAAAAATTCAATAACAAGTGCGACAACCACACATGGAGTGCAAGAAGCTATCCAAGAACTAGAACCGTTTGTTTGTGAAACCGAGGATGCCTATGAAAAAGATGTCCTTACAGAACGAAAGCCCACAAGTGTTATTGAAGAACAGAAATCAGTTGATATTACAGAAACAATTGTTACTGAGTCAGAGAAGACATTAGAAACAATGGCGCCGATTAAAAGTGAGACAGTGAATTTAGGTTTCCAAGCTAAAAATTATGTTAATATAACTCAAATTACATCATCTGATAAAGAAGAAGCTTTTCAAACAAAAGGGTTAATACCCGAGACAAGAACAATAAAACCCACGGTTGATATGCCAATGCATACAAGCATTGACGTTAATGAAACTGTTTCAAGTGAAAAAGAAGTTATATTAGAGTCCTACAGTGAAGTGAAACCACTTCAAGTCGATATTAGTGTAGAGCCGAGTGATTGCTTAAACATATCAGAAAATATATTAGCAGAAAAAGAAGAGACATTAAAAGAAAATTTAATACCAAAGGCCTTAACAAATGACGTAAGCTTAACTACACATAAACATGTGAATATTGAATTGTATGACGTGTCAGAAGTTGAAGAAAATATGGATTTGGTTAGCAGCAAAAAAACAGAAACCGGCGATATTACTGTAGAAGCGGCAAAACCTCTTTTTGTACAAGAAACAAAATACGAAGAAAGGCCAACTGAACTTAAGGCTTTAGAAAAAGTAAAAGAACTTGTTCCTTCATTTGACTTAGAAGTAGGTCAACATCTTACAGTAACAGAAGTTGAAATAACGGAAACAGAAAACCTGATGGACACTAAGGAAGTAGGTTCACCAAAACGAGTTGAAGAAACATATACTACTCATTTACCTATTCAAATAGAAGAAGTCACTTTAAAAGAATCAGAAATTACTTTAACTCAAGATAAAGCACCACAACAAGAAGTACCTGGAATTGTTATCGATCATAAGCAACATATTACAATAACGGATACTGTTGAAGAAGAGAAAGTACAAGAGATGCCAATCGAAAGCACTCCGTTAGCCGGAAAACACAAAATGGATATAAAACCTATCGACCACATCACTACAACAGAAACTGTACCAATGGAGGAATATGAAATTTTAAAAGATACAAGTACAAAAGATGAGAAAGCTTTGCCGAAGCAAGATACTTTTAATGAACTCATCAATATTCAACCGCATTCAGTAGAGAGCTTGAAAAGTATTGATGTCAACTTTGAACCTACAGAAAGTAAAATTGGATATGAGCTCGAGCTACACAAAAGCTACACTACTACAGAAAATTTGGTGCAAGAAGTTTCTGATGAAATATTAAGCCGTGAAGAAAGCTATAAAACTGCTGAAAAAGCGATAACAGAAATGAAATCAATTCAGCAGTTTGAAATTATAGCAGGAGAAAAACCGGAATCTTTTGATAAGCCAAATGAACGAAATGTTGAAAAAGCTGATGAAAGTCACATTACGCTTCAAGAAATATCTAACATTAAACCAGATATCATCGAGAAAATTGAAGACTTACCTACTTTCTTAAAACCAGATATTAATACAGCTTCTTTAGATGTCGAAGCTCATAAGTCCTACATTGTAACTGAAAATGTTTCGGAAGAAACACCGTGGGACATGACTGTCACTAATGAGTCAATCAAAGAAGTCACGGAACAACTGTTAGAAATGAAACCGATTGAACAAATTGAAATTGTTATCGATGAGAATACTTCATCGATCAAACCTTTAGATCGCGAAGAAATAAACGTTAGTGGAAAACACATTGAAATGCGACCTATTAGCCAAAGTTCTGTAGTCGTACATGAAAGTGAAATAAGTTCAAACTTTGAAAAAATAGCACCTCTGGAAAAAGCATCAATAACTTTAAATACTACAGAAAGTATAACTGTTGACGAAATTACACAAGAAGATTCACAAGACACTTTTAGTACAGATCAAATAAAATCTGCCAAAGCTGAAAAATCTATTACATTATTAACACACGTACAATGCACTGAAAACGTAGCAGAAACTCAAGTTAAAGATTTAATAACACCAAAAACACAGACTGAAACCACAAAAATCATATCAACTAGTGTAACGCCACTAATAATTACAGACAGTGGAAGTCTTCAACATGAAACTGAATTAAATATACCAGAAACAAAATCTCAAAAAATAAGAAAAAGTTTTACAGTCTCCAATGAAGTTGAAGTTTCTACAGAATTCGTCGATGAGCAAGCATTGCCATACTCGGAAAAGAAGCCTAAAGTATTGGAGAGTAAAGTTACCACTACTGATGAGGATCATCATACAATTTTAATTACAAAGCAAGAATCTCAAATTCATGGTAAGTTCAACAAAAATATTTTTATATTTTGTCTATTTTTGGTGGTCATATTCAAATACTTATAGTATCCGTACAGTCTCCGCAATCATAAAGCCGTATCCGCACGTACGAACACGAACATAGCGTACACAATCATAAAACATGAACATTTGGTTCGTACGAAAACGTAGTATGAATCGAGTTCGCGCACAACAGTCGTGAACTTCATCTCAAATTCTCAATAGCCATAGCGGCGCCGTTGGATATATTTGATACTATACGAACAGTTTTGTAACGTAACATTCACCGTCCATACAGAAAATACTAATAGAATCGCCGCAAATATGTTTAGCCGGGTACGAACGTATGAACTAATGCGTTGCATGATACGCAACATCGTACACTACGTTCGTCAAACATGTTCGCGGCGATCCTATTAGTATGTTCTGTATAGACGGTGTTCGATTAGATGTTGATGATGATGTTGATGTCCGTTAGTGGTACGCACGTATGAACCGAGCTGTTACGTATCATGCAACGCAACAAATTTGTTCGTACGTGCATACCCGGCTTTACGTAACAAAACTGTTCGCATAGTATCAAATATATCCAACGGCGCCGCTATGGCTATTGAGATAGACGACCGATTCACGACTGTTGTACGCGAACACGATTAAAACTATGTTCGCGTACATGTTCGAATATGCCGTCCACACGTACGAACCAAATATTCATTTTTGATGTTTGTGTTCGCTAGGCTCGTGATCGCACGTGCGCACCCGGCTTTAGACGAACTAAGTGTTCAATGTTCGTTAGTGGTATGCACGTTAGAACCAAGTTCTTGCGTATCATGCAGCGCACCGTTCATATTATTATGTGCGTACCCGACTTTATAGTTGCTTAATGGTGCCGATTCCCTTGTTCACAAACTAGACTAAATTTAGAGAAATGACATCTCTTGCTAATATACAGCGAAGGGAAAGGACGGTGACATTCCGTGACAAAGAATTAAGTTAACGATGTCAAATTAGTTTTGCTTTGAACTTTTCCGTATTTTTAATCTATACGTTTTAAGATGTCAACTATTATTGTATAGATGTGTCAGATTGACTAAATTTGACAGCTCTTATTTACATTAGTCTCTATCTTGTTTTATTGGACAGAAAAAGATGGGAATAGTCTAATTTGAGTTTAGTTTGTGACCAAGAGAATAGGCACCATTGTAACAATAAAAGAATCCGTTACCTACAAAACAAACAGATTTTTTGAAAGACGTTTATCATCTTGATGAAAGTAACAAAAAACCAGTACATTACTATAAAATATGTACATTAAGTACTATAATATATATCTAATAGTGCAAGTCTGCAAATAAACTTGTCTATTTTTGTATATCTCACAGCTGTGATATTAAAGTAAACTCATTTAATGAGTGATAGTCTGAGACTCTAAACCGGAACGATTTAGTGCTGCACTCACAGCTTATAATTCTTAAATCGGTCGTGATTGATGGGTGCTTGAACTCAGCAACCAGTCTAGTCCGGTCAAATTAGAACAAAAAATAGGTGTGAGGTTACAATAATTCACACCCAGTTGAAAATTGGTAGGATTGTTCAGAACACTTATAAATGATACCTAAAAAGTCCTCATCGATCCGACCCCTGAATTTTTTTTTATTACGGGTCACGGTCACAAAAATGAGTTTTTCGCGATTTTTTGTAAAACGGTAAGTTTTATCATAAAATTACATCTAAAAAAATTGTAGTTCAGATAAAATCTTACGTAGATCTATAGATAGATAAGGATAGATAGGTATAGGTAGATCTATAAAAATGTGTAAATATCTTTTTCCGAGATATTATAACGATTCAAAAAATTGGAAGAGTTATAATCGTCCTAATATGTACTATAGTGATATGGTGTAGGTACTTGGAGAGCTTTTCTAACATGGATGTCCCGGTAGGCCTATTCCATGGATATTGGCAAGGGATGAAAATAAAATATATGCGGTGTAAATAAAAAAAAAAAATAGGGAATTTTATTCGCCTGATTCATAACTTCTGCTTCCTCTTCTTCTTGTTTTTCTTCTTCTCCTTGTTCTTTTTCTTCATACTGGGTGCAAGTAAATTGCCTCAATAGTGATACATCGCATGTCTCCTCGTTAGTATCAAACGAATCCTCAAGTGATGGTGATTCAACATAGGAGCACGATCGGGCTTTTTCTTTAATTTTCACCGCTTATATCATTTTCAACCCTTGCTAATATCCGTGGAATAAGTCAACCGGGGCAACCACGATAAAAACACGCGCTTTTTACCCTATATCACTATAGTTAATATTAGGAAGATTTCAACTCTTCCAACTTTTTGAATCGTTGTATCTCGGAAACGGTGGCTCTTAGGAAATAAGTATTTACACATTTTTATAGATAATTATCTGAACTACATTTTTTGTCTGAAGTAATTTTATGATAAAATTTACCGTTTGGCTAAAAATCGCGAAAAACCCATTTTTGTGACCTTTGACCCGTAATTTAAAAAAATCCAGGGGTCGGATCGATGAGGACTTTTTAGGTTTCGTTTATGATGGTGTTCTGAACTATCCTACCAATTTTCAGCCGAGTGTGAATTATTGTAACCTCGGATGTCTAAATTGACCGGACTAGTCCGATAAAACCGCACAAACATTTAATAAACGGAAATAATATAAACTGAAATCACTAATTAATCACAAATAATCACTAGGTAGATTTCAAAAGGTCGGTGTTATAAAGTATTTTCGAGTAGACATTTTTTAATAAGCCCGTCGGAGTTTAGATGTTGGTGGTGTGACACCGTAGTGCCACGAGAACAACACGTCCTTCTCTTAACCTCTGCGCAATCATGTTCCTTGATGTCTTCCCATCGAAATATGAGAGTTGGGAAGAGGAAGTGCACCTGTGCCTGCGCACTGTGCAATATAAAACTAATAGGGGCCGGCAACGAATGACGTCGCGGCGCGGCACGGCGTGCTTCGGCAGGTCGAAGGACGCTTTGGTAAGACGCGGCATGATGCAGCATCACGTTGTCGCCATTCGCCGAAGATACCGCCGCACTCGTTTCTAACCTTATTTTAATTAATTTTGCTGTCATAATCCCGTAAGCTATGTGACTAGCGGAACTTCACGGACTACCCCGGTGTGATGTGGTGGAACACCGCGGCAGTCCGAAAAATACAACGGTATGCCACGACGTAGCGCGGTATGATTGTATCGAAATAAAGTATATATTTAAGAATTCTAAACTCGATTATACCTATAAGGTTAAAAACATCTTGATGAAAAATAAAATCCTTTGCCGTGCCGTACCGTGCCGCAACGTTAGTCAGCGCCGGCTCTAATTGTGATGTGTATTTACTTATTTTTTGATAAGATTGGGCGCCGTGGTTGAATTTAAGTCCTCCTGAGTCTTGGCATATAATTATACTGTAAAAAGTTCTTCTCATCGCGGTATCCAAGACAGTTAAATCATTTCTCGGGTATTCGTCGAGCTTCTTTGCCCCGGCGCTGTTCTGGTGTCCACCATTGTTAATTCTGGCTTTCAGGATTGGCATAGGTTGGGCAAATTTTAGCGGAAATTTACAAAAAATATATATTTCACATTGTTTATATCTGTGATGCTAAAGAGGAGAGGGCGAGACATACTTGACGATTTATTAAAATATATATTATAGGCTAGGGTCTCTAGCTAGGTAATCAACCAAATCTGTTGAAAACGTCGGAGATACGGAGGTATAAATTTTATTTGTAACGGTGACAACTAAAACATGTTTTTTATGTTAAAACCAGTCTGAAAATATTTACATGCTGTAAGTGAAACAGTTATTGAAAATATTACCTGTACAATTCGTCTAATACAGAAACTTTTGTTATAGTCATTTAAATCAAAATAATAATATAATTATAAAAATAGTCGCTACTTTTCACACAGGATTAATAGTTTTATAAATGATACATATAACGCAATACAAATTTGCCAATTTCAGAAAGCACACCTTCTGTAAAAGACAAAAGCCTCACCGCTTTATAAAACAGTCTATGCTGACCAGATTTAAACCTACAAGCCAATTTGTGTATTACGAAGTTTATCTTAAGTTTGTAATACAAGAAATGGCTCAATAATTTAAACCAGGTTTAAGCAAAGCCTTTGTTTTTTAATAAAGCCTAAAGAGTTTATTAAGAACTCCTAAACAAACAGTCCTCAAACACTAAATCATATATCACTATCACCAAAAATCACATTACAAGCTGAGCGATTCTTCAGAACCGACTGGTTCTTTATTTTAAAAATCATAGCTATCTACGAATCTTACATTTGCATCATATACTTGTTACAAACACACAAAATTTAAACTTGTTTCCACATTTAAAACTAAACACAAAAAACTAATATTTCCAGAGGTAACACAATCTTCGCCAAAATCATCTGATGTAGAAGAAACTGAAGAAATTGTAACAAAGTTTGTACAAGCATCTGGAAATTCAGAACCTATCCAAATAAAAACCAAAAGAACAATACTAAGAAAGAAAAAAAGGACAAAACATGACGATTCCGAACAGGGAGATGTAGTAATTGAAGAAACTTTAGAAGATGAAGATGTGAAAACACCCACTTCGGACATTCTTCACGATTTAAATATTGTAGAATATGAAGGAGATGACGCACCTGAAACTGACTTCACCGATAAAAGTACAATTGAAATGCCAGATGAATTCTTACATATTCCGAAAATGCAAGCCCAAGTTAAAATTGAAGAGGTATTTGACGAAGAAAAGTCGTCTGTAATATTTGAACTTTTAGAAGACTCCGGAGATGATAGTTTGGTATCAAAGCCTAAGCAATTGAAAAATAAAGTAATGAAAACTAAAACAAAGGACGATTTTTTGAACGAAGACATGGTAATAACCGAAAAAGATGACGAAACTCCTAAAGAAATAGAAGACTTAAAGCCAGTTGAAATCGTGGAACTACCTGAGGAAACTACTGTCGAAGAATCTACAGCGCCAGACGGTAAGCCCAAACACAAGAAAATCACAAAGAGAATCATCAAAAAGAAGGTCGGTCCCAAAATTGAAACAACTGAAATTACCACAGAACAAACAGACCACACGGAACCCATAGTCACAATACACAAAACAGAGGAACTCATAGATTCCATACCTTTCGAAGACTCACACACACCTGAAAAAGCCAAGATCATCGAAGAAGAACCAGAGAAAGTACAAATTACACAAGTGCGCTCTGAAACTGGTGACATTAAAACAGTCAAGACGACCAAACGAGTCATCAAGAAAAAGAAGGGCCAGAAACAAGAAGTTACGGAGATCACTACTATCGAAAAGGACGACGAAGCTCCGGTTACAACTGTCACCGTCACTGAAGAGAAGACTCCCGAAGATGTAGAGGAGGCAAAACCAGTTGAAATCGTGGAACTGCCCGAGGAAACTACTGTTGAAGAATCTACAGCGCCAGACGGTAAGAAATTACGAAAGAAAATAACTAAACGCACTATTAAAAAGAAGGTAGGTCCTAAAATTGAAACCACAGAAATTACCACAGAGCAAACGGACGATACACAACCCAAAGTCACAATACACAAAACAGAGGAACTCATAGACTCCATACCTTTCGAAGACTCACACTTACCTGATAAAGCCAAGATCATCGAAGAAGAACCAGAGAAGGTACAAATTACACAAGTGCGCTCTGAAACGGGTGACATTAAAACAGTCAAGACGACCAAACGAGTCATCAAGAAAAAGAAGGGCCCGAAACAAGAAGTTACGGAGATCACTACTATCCAAAAGGACGACGAAGCTCCGGTTACAACTGTCACCGTCACTGAAGAGACGACTCCCGAACATGTTGAGGAGGCCAAACCAGTTGAAATCGTGGAACTGCCCGAGGAAACCACTGTCGAAGAATCTACTGCGCCGGACGGTAAGAAAATACAAAAGAAAACAACTAAACGCACTATAAAGAAGAAAGTAGGTCCTAAAATTGAAACAACTGAAATAACCACAGAGCAAACGGGCGATAAACAACCCAAAGTCACAATACACAAAACAGAGGAACTCATAGATTCCATACCATTCGAAGACTCATACACACCTGACAAAGCCAAGATCATCAAAGAAGAACCAGAAAAGGTACAAATTACGCAAGTACGCTCTGAAACGGGTGACATTAAAACAGTCAAGACGACCAAACGAGTCATCAAGAAAAAGAAGGGCCCGAAACAAGAAGTTACGGAGATCACTACTATTGAAAAGGACGACGAAGCTCCGGTTACAACTGTTACCGTCACTGAAGAGAAGACTCCCGAAGATGTAGAGGAGGCCAAACCAGTAGAAATCGTGGAACTGCCCGAGGAAACCACTGTCGAAGA
Source organism: Hoplodrina ambigua (assembly GCA_949774945.1). Taxonomy (NCBI): domain Eukaryota; kingdom Metazoa; phylum Arthropoda; class Insecta; order Lepidoptera; family Noctuidae; genus Hoplodrina; species Hoplodrina ambigua. Next base: position 8,747,526 of record OX458963.1, read on the forward strand.
ATCTACTGCGCCGGACGGTAAGAAAATACAAAAGAAAACAACTAAACGCACTATAAAGAAGAAAGTAGGTCCTAAAATTGAAACAACTGAAATAACCACAGAGCAAACGGACGATAAACAACCCAAAGTCACAATACAGAAGGTAGAGGAACTCATAGATTCCATACCATTCGAAGACTCATACACACCTGACAAAGCCAAGATCATCGAAGAAGAACCAGAAAAGGTACAAATTACGCAAGTACGCTCTGAAACGGGTGACATTAAAACAGTCAAGACGACCAAACGAGTCATCAAGAAAAAGAAGGGCCCGAAACAAGAAGTTACGGAGATCACTACTATTGAAAAGGACGACGAAGCTCCGGTTACAACTGTTACCGTCACTGAAGAGAAGACTCCCGAAGATGTAGAGGAGGCCAAACCAGTAGAAATCGTGGAACTGCCCGAGGAAACCACTGTCGAAGAATCTACAGCGCCGGACGGTAAGAAATTACAAAAGAAAATAACTAAACGCACTATTAAAAAGAAGATAGGTCCTAAAATTGAAACCACACACATCACATCAGAACAAACAGACCACACGGAACCCATAGTCACAATACACAAAACAGAGGAACTCATAGATTCCATACCTTTCGAAGACTCACACACACCTGAAAAAGCCAAGATCATCGAAGAAGAACCAGAGAAGGTGCAAATTACACAAGTGCGCTCTGAAACAGGTGACATTAAAACAGTCAAGACGACCAAACGAGTCATCAAGAAAAAGAAGGGCCCGAAACAAGAAGTTACGGAGATCACTACTATCGAAAAGGACGACGAAGCTCCGGTTACAACTGTCACCGTCACTGAAGAGACGACTCCCGAACATGTTGAGGAGGCCAAACCAGTTGAAATCGTGGAACTGCCCGAGGAAATCACTGTCGAAGAATCTACTGCGCCGGACGGTAAGAAAATACAAAAGAAAACAACTAAACGCACTATAAAGAAGAAAGTAGGTCCTAAAATTGAAACAACTGAAATTACCACAGAGCAAACGGACGATACACAACCCAAAGTCACAATACACAAAGTAGAGGAACTCATAGATTCCATACCATTCGAAGACTCCTACACACCTGACAAAGCCAAAATCATCGAAGAAGAACCAGAGAAGGTGCAAATTACACAAGTGCGCTCTGAAACCGGTGACATTAAAACAGTCAAGACGACCAAACGAGTCATCAAGAAAAAGAAGGGCCCAAAACAAGAGGTTACGGAGATCACTACAATCGAAAAGGACGACGAAGCTCCGGTTACAACTGTTACCGTCACTGAAGAGAAGACTCCCGAAGATGTAGAGGAGGCAAAACCAGTTGAAATCGTGGAACTGCCCGAGGAAACTACTGTTGAAGAATCTACAGCGCCAGACGGTAAGAAATTACGAAAGAAAATAACTAAACGCACTATAAAGAAGAAGGTAGGTCCTAAAATTGAAACCACAGAAATTACCACAGAGCAAACGGACGATACACAACCCAAAGTCACAATACACCAAACAGAGGAACTCATAGATTCCATACCATTCGAAGACTCACACTTACCTGACAAAGCCAAAATCATCGAAGAAGAACCAGAGAAGGTGCAAATTACACAAGTGCGCTCTGAAACGGGTGGCATTAAAACAGTCAAGACGACCAAACGAGTCATCAAGAAAAAGAAGGGCCCGAAACAAGAAGTTACGGAGATCACTACTATTGAAAAGGACGACGAAGCTCCGGTTACAACTGTTACCGTCACTGAAGAGAAGACTCCCGAAGATGTAGAGGAGGCCAAACCAGTAGAAATCGTGGAACTGCCCGAGGAAACCACTGTCGAAGAATCTACTGCGCCGGACGGTAAGAAAATACAAAAGAAAACAACTAAACGCACTATTAAAAAGAAGGTAGGTCCTAAAATTGAAACCACACATATCACATCAGAACAAACAGACCACACGGAACCCATAGTCACAATTCACAAAACAGAAGAACTCATAGATAATACTTCCACTCCATTCGAAGACACACACTTACCTGACAAAGCCAAAATCATTGAAGAAGAACCAGAGAAGGTACAAATTACACAAGTGCGCTCTGAAACGGGTGACATTAAAACAGTCAAGACGACCAAACGAGTCATCAAGAAAAAGAAGGGCCCGAAACAGGAAGTTACGGAGATCACTACTATCGAAAAGGACGACGAAGCTCCGGTTACAACTGTTACCGTCACTGAAGAGAAGACTCCCGAAGATGTAGAGGAAGCCAAACCAGTTGAAATCGTGGAACTACCCGAGGAAACCACTGTCGAAGAATCTACAGCGCCAGACGGTAAGAAAATACAAAAGAAAATAACTAAACGCACTATAAAGAAGAAGGTAGGTCCTAAAATTGAAACCACACACATCACATCAGAACAAACAGACCACACGGAACCCATAGTCACAATTCACAAAACAGAGGAACTCGTAGATTATACTTCCACTCCATTCGAAGACTCACACTTACCTGACAAAGCCAAGATCATTGAAGAAGAACCAGAGAAGGTACAAATTACACAAGTGCGCTCTGAAACGGGTGACATTAAAACAGTCAAGACGACCAAACGAGTCATCAAGAAAAAGAAGGGCCCGAAACAAGAGGTTACGGAGATCACTACAATCGAAAAGGACGACGAAGCTCCGGTTACAACTGTTACCGTCACTGAAGAGAAGACTCCCGAAGATGTAGAGGAAGCCAAACCAGTTGAAATCGTGGAACTACCCGAGGAAACCACTGTCGAAGAATCTACAGCGCCGGACGGTAAGAAAATACAAAAGAAAATAATTAAACGCACTATAAAGAAGAAGGACGGTCCTAAAATTGAAACCACACACATCACATCAGAACAAACAGACCACACGGAACCCATAATCACAATTCACAAAACAGAGGAACTCATAGATTATACTTCCACACCATTTGAAGACTCACACACACCTGACAATGCCAAGATCATTGAAGAAGAACCAGAGAAGGTACAAATTACACAAGTGCGCTCTGAAACGGGTGACATTAAAACGGTCAAGACGACCAAACGAGTCATCAAGAAAAAGAAGGGCCCGAAACAAGAAGTTACGGAGATCACTACTATCGAAAAGGACGACGAAGCTCCGGTTACAACTGTCATCGTCACTGAAGAGAAGACTCCCGAAGATGTAGAGGAAGCAAAACCAGTTGAAATCGTGGAACTGCCCGAGGAAACCACTGTCGAAGAATCTACAGCGCCTGACGGTAAGAAAATACAAAAGAAAACAACTAAACGCACTATTAAAAAGAAGGTAGGTCCTAAAATTGAAACAACTGAAATTACCACAGAGCAAACGGACGACAAACAACCGACAGTCACAATACAAAAGGTAGAGGAACTCATAGATTCCATACCTTTCGAAGACTCACACTTACCTGACAAAGCCAAGGTCATTGAAGAAGAACCAGAAAAGGTACAAATTACACAAGTGCGCTCTGAAACAGGTGACATTAAAACAGTCAAGACGACCAAACGAGTCATCAAGAAAAAGAAGGGCCCGAAACAAGAAGTTACGGAAATCACTACTATCGAAAAGGACGACGAAGCTCCGGTTACAACTGTCACCGTCACTGAAGAGAAGACTCCCGAAGATGTAGAGGAGGCAAAACCAGTTGAAATCGTGGAACTGCCCGAAGAAACTACTGTCGAAGAATCTACAGCGCCAGACGGTAAGAAAGTACAAAAGAAAACAACTAAACGCACTATTAAAAAGAAGGTAGGTCCTAAAATTGAAACCACACACATCACATCAGAACAAACAGACCACACGGAACCCATAGTCACAATTCACAAAACAGAGGAACTCATAGATTATACTTCCACACCATTTGAAGACTCACACACACCTGACAATGCCAAGATCATTGAAGAAGAACCAGAGAGGGTACAAATTACACAAGTGCGCTCTGAAACGGGTGACATTAAAACGGTCAAGACGACCAAACGAGTCATCAAGAAAAAGAAGGGCCCGAAACAAGAAGTTACGGAGATCACTACTATCGAAAAGGACGACGAAGCTCCGGTTACAACTGTCATCGTCACTGAAGAGAAGACTCCCGAAGATGTAGAGGAAGCAAAACCAGTTGAAATCGTGGAACTGCCCGAGGAAACCACTGTCGAAGAATCTACAGCGCCTGACGGTAAGAAAATACAAAAGAAAACAACTAAACGCACTATTAAAAAGAAGGTAGGTCCTAAAATTGAAACAACTGAAATTACCACAGAGCAAACGGACGACAAACAACCGACAGTCACAATACAAAAGGTAGAGGAACTCATAGATTCCATACCTTTCGAAGACTCACACTTACCTGACAAAGCCAAGGTCATTGAAGAAGAACCAGAAAAGGTACAAATTACACAAGTGCGCTCTGAAACCGGTGACATTAAAACAGTCAAGACGACCAAACGAGTCATCAAGAAAAAGAAGGGCCCGAAACAAGAAGTTACGGAAATCACTACTATCGAAAAGGACGACGAAGCTCCGGTTACAACTGTCACCGTCACTGAAGAGAAGACTCCCGAAGATGTAGAGGAGGCAAAACCAGTTGAAATCGTGGAACTGCCCGAAGAAACTACTGTCGAAGAATCTACAGCGCCAGACGGTAAGAAAGTACAAAAGAAAACAACTAAACGCACTATTAAAAAGAAGGTAGGTCCTAAAATTGAAACCACAGAAATTACCACAGAGCAAACGGACGATACACAACCCAAAGTCACAATACACAAAACAGAGGAACTCATAGATTCCATACCTTTCGAAGACACACACTTACCTGACAAAGCCAAGATCATCGAAGACGAACCAGAGAAGGTACAAATTACACAAGTGCGCTCTGAAACGGGTGACATTAAAACAGTCAAGACGACCAAACGAGTCATCAAGAAAAAGAAGGGCCCGAAACAAGAAGTTACGGAGATCACTACTATCGAAAAGGACGACGAAGCTCCGGTTACAACTGTCATCGTCACTGAAGAGAAGACTCCCGAAGATGCAGAGGAGGCAAAACCAGTTGAAATCGTGGAACTGCCCGAAGAAACTACTGTCGAAGAATCTACAGCGCCAGATGGTAAGAAATTACAAAAGAAAATAACTAAACGCACTATTAAAAAGAAATTAGGTCCTAAAATTGAAACCACACACATCACATCAGAACACACAGACCACACAGAACCCATTGTCACAATTCACAAAACAGAGGAACTCATAGATTATACTTCCACACCATTTGAAGACTCACACACACCTGACAATGCCAAGATCATTGAAGAAGAACCAGAGAAGGTACAAATTACACAAGTGCGCTCTGAAACGGGTGACATTAAAACGGTTAAGACGACCAAACGAGTCATCAAGAAAAAGAAGGGCCCGAAACAAGAAGTAACCGAGATCACTACTATCGAAAAAGACGACGAAGCTCCGGTTACAACTGTTACCGTCACTGAAGAGAAGACTCCCGAAGATGTAGAGGAGGCAAAACCAGTTGAAATCGTGGAACTGCCCGAAGAAACTACTGTCGAAGAATCTACAGCGCCAGACGGTAAGAAAATACAAAAGAAAACAACTAAACGCACTATTAAAAAGAAGGTAGGTCCTAAAATTGAAACAACTGAAATTACCACAGAGCAATCGGACGATACACAACCCAAAGTCACAATACACAAAACAGAGGAACTCATAGATTCCATACCTTTCGAAGACTCACACTTACCTGACAAAGCCAAGATCATCGAAGAAGAACCAGAGAAGGTACAAATTACACAAGTGCGCTCTGAAACAGGTGACATTAAAACAGTCAAGACGACCAAACGAGTCATCAAGAAAAAGAAGGGCCCGAAACAAGAAGTTACGGAGATCACTACTATCGAAAAGGACGACGAAGCTCCGGTTACAACTGTCACCGTCACTGAAGAGAAGTCTCCCGAAGATGTAGAGGAGGCAAAACCAGTAGAAATCGTGGAACTGCCCGAGGAAACCACTGTCGAAGAATCTACAGCGCCGGACGGTAAGAAAATACAAAAGAAAACAACTAAACGCACTATTAAAAAGAAGGTAGGTCCTAAAATTGAAACCACACACATCACATCAGAACAAACAGACCACACGGAACCTATAGTCACAATTCACAAAACAGAGGAACTCATAGATTATACTTCCACTCCATTCGAAGACTCACACTTACCAGACAAAGCCAAGATCATTGAAGAAGAACCAGAGAAGGTACAAATTACACAAGTGCGCTCTGAAACGGGTGACATTAAAACAGTCAAGACGACCAAACGAGTCATCAAGAAAAAGAAGGGCCCGAAACAAGAGGTTACGGAGATCACTACAATCGAAAAGGACGACGAAGCTCCGGTTACAACTGTTACCGTCACTGAAGAGAAGACTCCCGAAGATGTAGAGGAAGCCAAACCAGTTGAAATCGTGGAACTACCCGAGGAAACCACTGTCGAAGAATCTACAGCGCCGGACGGTAAGAAAATACAAAAGAAAACAACTAAACGCACTATTAAAAAGAAGGTAGGTCCTAAAATTGAAACAACTGAAATTACCACAGAGCAAACGGACGATACACAACCCAAAGTCACAATACACAAAACAGAGGAACTCATAGATTCCATACCTTTCGAAGACACACACTTACCTGACAAAGCCAAGATCATCGAAGAAGAACCAGAGAAGGTACAAATTACACAAGTGCGCTCTGAAATGGGTGACATTAAAACAGCCAAGACGACCAAACGAGTCATCAAGAAAAAGAAGGGCCCGAAACAAGAAGTTACGGAGATCACTACTATCGAAAAGGACGACGAAGCTCCGGTTACAACTGTCACCGTCACTGAAGAGAAGACTCCCGAAGATGTAGAGGAGGCAAAACCAGTTGAAATCGTGGAACTGCCCGAAGAAACTACTGTCGAAGAATCTACAGCGCCAGACGGTAAGAAAGTACAAAAGAAAACAACTAAACGCACTATTAAAAAGAAGGTAGGTCCTAAAATTGAAACCACACACATCACATCAGAACAAACAGACCACACGGAACCCATAGTCACAATTCACAAAACAGAGGAACTCATAGATTATACTTCCACACCATTTGAAGACTCACACACACCTGACAATGCCAAGATCATTGAAGAAGAACCAGAGAAGGTACAAATTACACAAGTGCGCTCTGAAACGGGTGACATTAAAACGGTCAAGACGACCAAACGAGTCATCAAGAAAAAGAAGGGCCCGAAACAAGAAGTTACGGAGATCACTACTATCGAAAAGGACGACGAAGCTCCGGTTACAACTGTCATCGTTACTGAAGAGAAGACTCCCGAAGATGTAGAGGAAGCAAAACCAGTTGAAATCGTGGAACTGCCCGAGGAAACCACTGTCGAAGAATCTACAGCGCCTGACGGTAAGAAAATACAAAAGAAAACAACTAAACGCACTATTAAAAAGAAGGTAGGTCCTAAAATTGAAACAACTGAAATTACCACAGAGCAAACGGACGACAAACAACCGACAGTCACAATACAAAAGGTAGAGGAACTCATAGATTCCATACCTTTCGAAGACTCACACTTACCTGACAAAGCCAAGGTCATTGAAGAAGAACCAGAGAAGGTACAAATTACACAAGTGCGCTCTGAAACCGGTGACATTAAAACAGTCAAGACGACCAAACGAGTCATCAAGAAAAAGAAGGGCCCGAAACAAGAAGTTACGGAAATCACTACTATCGAAAAGGACGACGAAGCTCCGGTTACAACTGTCACCGTCACTGAAGAGAAGACTCCCGAAGATGTAGAGGAGGCAAAACCAGTTGAAATCGTGGAACTGCCCGAAGAAACTACTGTCGAAGAATCTACAGCGCCAGACGGTAAGAAAATACAAAAGAAAACAACTAAACGCACTATTAAAAAGAAGGTAGGTCCTAAAATTGAAACCACAGAAATTACCACAGAGCAAACGGACGATACACAACCCAAAGTCACAATACACAAAACAGAGGAACTCATAGATTCCATACCTTTCGAAGACACACACTTACCTGACAAAGCCAAGATCATCGAAGAAGAACCAGAGAAGGTACAAATTACACAAGTGCGCTCTGAAACGGGTGACATTAAAACAGTCAAGACGACCAAACGAGTCATCAAGAAAAAGAAGGGCCCGAAACAAGAAGTTACGGAGATCACTACTATCGAAAAGGACGACGAAGCTCCGGTTACAACTGTCACCGTCACTGAAGAGAAGACTCCCGAAGATGCAGAGGAGGCAAAACCAGTTGAAATCGTGGAACTGCCCGAAGAAACTACTGTCGAAGAATCTACAGCGCCAGATGGTAAGAAATTACAAAAGAAAATAACTAAACGCACTATTAAAAAGAAATTAGGTCCTAAAATTGAAACCACACACATCACATCAGAACACACAGACCACACGGAACCCATTGTCACAATTCACAAAACAGAGGAACTCATAGATTATACTTCCACACCATTTGAAGACTCACACACACCTGACAATGCCAAGATCATTGAAGAAGAACCAGAGAAGGTACAAATTACACAAGTGCGCTCTGAAACGGGTGACATTAAAACGGTCAAGACGACCAAACGAGTCATCAAGAAAAAGAAGGGCCCGAAACAAGAAGTAACCGAGATCACTACTATCGAAAAAGACGACGAAGCTCCGGTTACAACTGTTACCGTCACTGAAGAGAAGACTCCCGAAGATGTAGAGGAGGCAAAACCAGTTGAAATCGTGGAACTGCCCGAAGAAACTACTGTCGAAGAATCTACAGCGCCAGACGGTAAGAAAATACAAAAGAAAACAACTAAACGCACTATTAAAAAGAAGGTAGGTCCTAAAATTGAAACAACTGAAATTACCACAGAGCAATCGGACGATACACAACCCAAAGTCACAATACACAAAACAGAGGAACTCATAGATTCCATACCTTTCGAAGACTCACACTTACCTGACAAAGCCAAGATCATCGAAGAAGAACCAGAGAAGGTACAAATTACACAAGTGCGCTCTGAAACAGGTGACATTAAAACAGTCAAGACGACCAAACGAGTCATCAAGAAAAAGAAGGGCCCGAAACAAGAAGTTACGGAGATCACTACTATCGAAAAGGACGACGAAGCTCCGGTTACAACTGTCACCGTCACTGAAGAGAAGTCTCCCGAAGATGTAGAGGAGGCAAAACCAGTAGAAATCGTGGAACTGCCCGAGGAAACCACTGTCGAAGAATCTACAGCGCCGGACGGTAAGAAAATACAAAAGAAAACAACTAAACGCACTATTAAAAAGAAGGTAGGTCCTAAAATTGAAACCACACACATCACATCAGAACAAACAGACCACACGGAACCTATAGTCACAATTCACAAAACAGAGGAACTCATAGATTATACTTCCACTCCATTCGAAGACTCACACTTACCAGACAAAGCCAAGATCATTGAAGAAGAACCAGAGAAGGTACAAATTACACAAGTGCGCTCTGAAACGGGTGACATTAAAACAGTCAAGACGACCAAACGAGTCATCAAGAAAAAGAAGGGCCCGAAACAAGAGGTTACGGAGATCACTACAATCGAAAAGGACGACGAAGCTCCGGTTACAACTGTTACCGTCACTGAAGAGAAGACTCCCGAAGATGTAGAGGAAGCCAAACCAGTTGAAATCGTGGAACTACCCGAGGAAACCACTGTCGAAGAATCTACAGCGCCGGACGGTAAGAAAATACAAAAGAAAATAACTAAACGCACTATTAAAAAGAAAGTAGGTCCTAAAATTGAAACCACACACATCACATCAGAACACACAGACCACACGGAACCCATAGTTACAATACACAAAACAGAGGAACTCATAGATTCCATACCTTTCGAAGACTCACACTTACCTGACAAAGCCAAGATCATCGAAGAAGAACCAGAGAAGGTACAAATTACACAAGTGCGCTCTGAAACGGGTGACATTAAAACAGTCAAGACGACCAAACGAGTCATCAAGAAAAAGAAGGGCCCGAAACAAGAAGTTACGGAGATCACTACTATCGAAAAGGACGACGAAGCTCCGGTTACAACTGTCACCGTCACTGAAGAGAAGACTCCCGAAGATGTAGAGGAGGCAAAACCAGTTGAAATCGTGGAACTGCCCGAAGAAACTACTGTCGAAGAATCTACAGCGCCAGACGGTAAGAAAATACAAAAGAAAACAACTAAACGCACTATTAAAAAGAAGGTAGGTCCTAAAATTGAAACCACACATATCACATCAGAACACACAGACCACACGGAACCCATAGTCACAATACACAAAACAGAGGAACTCATAGATTATACTTCCACTCCATTCGAAGACTCACACTTACCTGACAATGCCAAGATCATCGAAGAAGAACCAGAGAAGGTACAAATTACACAAGTGCGCTCTGAAACGGGTGACGTTAAAACCGTCAAGACGACCAAACGAGTCATCAAGAAAAAGAAGGGCCCGAAACAAGAAGTTACGGAGATCACTACTATCGAAAAGGAGGACGAAGCTCCGGTTACAACTGTAACCGTCACTGAAGAGACGACTCCCGAAGATGTAGAGGAGGCAAAACCAGTTGAAATCGTGGAACTGCCCGAGGAAACTACTGTCGAAGAATCTACAACGCCAGACGGTAAGAAATTACAAAAGAAAATAACTAAACGTACAATTAAAAAGAAGGTAGGTCCTACAATTGAAACCACACACATCACATCAGAACACAGAGACCACACGGAACCCATCGTCACAATACACAAAACAGAGGAACTCATAGATTCCATACCTTTCGAAGACTCACACTTACCTGACAATGCCAAGATCATCGAAGAAGAACCAGAGAAGGTACAAATTACACAAGTGCGCTCTGAAACGGGTGACATTAAAACCGTGAAGACGACCAAACGAGTCATCAAGAAAAATAAGGGCCCGAAACAAGAAGTTACGGAGATCACTACTATCGAAAAAGACGACGAAGCTCCGGTTACAACTGTTACCGTCACTGAAGAGAAGACTCCCGAAGATGTAGGGGAGGCAAAACAAGTTGAAATTGTGGAACTGCCCGAGGAAACCATTGTCGAAGAATCCACAGCGCCAGACGGTAAGAAATTACAAAAGAAAATAACTAAACGCACTATTAAAAAGAAGGTAGGTCCAAAAATTGAAACCACACACATCACAACTGAGCACACAGATGACACAGAACCTATAACCACTGTGCAAGTAACAGACGAGCTTACACATGACACTACCACATCACTCAAACTCTTACCCACACCAACACCAGATTACGCTGAAGTAGTCGAGGAAGAGCCTGAATCGGTTCACGTTACTCAAGTGCGTACCGAAACTGGTGAAGTCAATAATATCAAGACGACAAAACGGGTCATTAAAAAGAAGCAGGGCCCTAAACAAGAGGTCACGGAAATAACAACCATCAAAAAAGATGACGAAGCGCCGATCACAACTGTCACTGTAACAGAAGAACTTTACCCCGAAGTGAAACAAACAGACGTTAAGCCTATCGAAACAGTAGAACTACCGGAGGTGACTGCTGTCGAGGAGTCCTTAGCGCCAGATGGTACGGCAACAGAAAAGAAAATCACTAAACGCACCATCAAAAAGAAAGTAGGGCCTAAGATTGAGACTACAAACATCACAACTGAGCGCACAAACGACACAGAGCCCGTTGTCACAGTTTACAAAACAGAAGAAATCATTGACGATACCACAACACCGCTAGAAGACCTATTCAAGCCAGACCAGGCTACAGCGGTCGAGGAAACTCCAGAAACGGTACACGTTACACAAGTGCGCACCGAAAATGGTGATGCCAAGACTGTTAAGATAACTAAACGGGTAATCAAGAAGAAGAAAGGACCCCAACAAGAAGTCACGGAAATCACAACCGTGGAAAGAGACGACGAAGCTCCTATCACAACTGTCGCTGTAACTGAAGATAAGTCTGAAGACGTTACAGAACCTGAGCCCATTGAAGTATTCGAGTTACCTGAGGAGACTACTGTCGAGGAGTCCGTGGCGCCAGATGGTAAGAAAACTCAAAAGAAAGTGACTATACGCACAATCAAAAAGAAGGTAGGTCCTAGGGTTTCAACTACACACATCACAACTGAGCACACAGATGGCACAGAACCTTTAACCACTGTACAAGTAACAGACGAACTCACACATGACACTACCACATCACTCAAACTCTTACCCACACCAACACCAGATTACGCTGAAGTAGTCGAGGAAGAGCCTGAATCGGTTCACGTTACTCAAGTGCGTACCGAAACTGGTGAAGTCAATAATATCAAGACGACAAAACGGGTCATTAAAAAGAAGCAGGGCCCTAAACAAGAGGTCACGGAAATAACAACCATCAAAAAAGATGACGAAGCGCCGATCACAACTGTCACTGTAACAGAAGAACTTTACCCCGAAGTGAAACAAACAGACGTTAAGCCTATCGAAACAGTAGAACTACCGGAGGTGACTGCTGTCGAGGAGTCCTTAGCGCCAGATGGTACGGCAACAGAAAAGAAAATCACTAAACGCACCATCAAAAAGAAAGTAGGGCCTAAGATTGAGACTACAAACATCACAACTGAGCGCACAAACGACACAGAGCCCGTTGTCACAGTTTACAAAACAGAAGAAATCATTGACGATACCACAACACCGCTAGAAGACCTATTCAAGCCAGACCAGGCTACAGCGGTCGAGGAAACTCCAGAAACGGTACACGTTACACAAGTGCGCACCGAAAATGGTGATGCCAAGACTGTTAAGATAACTAAACGGGTAATCAAGAAGAAGAAAGGACCCCAACAAGAAGTCACGGAAATCACAACCGTGGAAAGAGACGACGAAGCTCCTATCACAACTGTCGCCATAACTGAAGATAAGTCTGAAGACGTTACAGAACCTGAGCCCATTGAAGTATTCGAGTTACCTGAGGAGACTACTGTCGAGGAGTCCGTGGCGCCAGATGGTAAGAAAACTCAAAAGAAAGTTACTATACGCACAATCAAAAAGAAGGTAGGTCCTAGGGTTTCAACTACACACATCACAACTGAGCACACAGATGGCACAGAACCTTTAACCACTGTACAAGTAACAGACGAACTCACACATGACACTACCACATCACTCAAACTCTTACCCACACCAACACCAGATTACGCTGAAGTAGTCGAGGAAGAGCCTGAATCGGTTCACGTTAGTCAAGTGCGTACCGAAACTGGTGATGTCAACACTATCAAGACGACAAAACGGGTCATTAAAAAGAAGCAGGGCCCTAAACAAGAGGTCACGGAAATAACAACCATCAAAAAAGATGACGAAGCGCCGATCACAACTGTCACTGTAACAGAAGAACTTTACCCCGAAGTGAAACAAACAGACGTTAAGCCTATCGAAACAGTAGAACTACCTGAGGTGACCGCTGTCGAGGAGTCCATAGCGCCAGATGGTACGACAACAGAAAAGAAAATCACTAAACGCACCATCAAAAAGAAAGTAGGGCCTAAGATTGAGACTACAAACATCACAACTGAGCGCACAAACGACACAGAGCCCGTTGTCACAGTTTACAAAACAGAAGAAATCATTGACGATACCACAACACCGCTAGAAGACCTATTCAAGCCAGACCAGGCTACAGCGGTCGAGGAAACTCCAGAAACGGTACACGTTACACAAGTGCGCACCGAAAATGGTGATGCCAAGACTGTTAAGATAACTAAACGGGTAATCAAGAAGAAGAAAGGACCCCAACAAGAAGTCACGGAAATCACAACCGTAGAAAGGGACGACGAAGCTCCTATCACAACTGTCGCTGTAACTGAAGATAAGTCTGAAGACGTTACAGAACCTGAGCCCGTTGAAGTATTCGAGTTACCTGAGGAGACTACTGTCGAGGAGTCCGTGGCGCCAGATGGTAAGAAAACTCAAAAGAAAGTTACTATACGCACAATCAAAAAGAAGGTAGGTCCTAGGGTTTCAACTACACACATCACAACTGAGCACACAGATGACACAGAACCTTTAACCACTGTACAAGTAACAGACGAACTCACACATGACACTACCACATCACTCAAACTCTTACCCACACCAACACCAGATTACGCTGAAGTAGTCGAGGAAGAGCCTGAATCGGTTCACGTTAGTCAAGTGCGTACCGAGACTGGTGATGTCAACACTATCAAGACGACAAAACGGGTCATTAAAAAGAAGCAGGGCCCTAAACAAGAGGTCACGGAAATAACAACCATCAAGAAAGATGACGAAGCGCCGATCACAACTGTCACTGTAACAGAAGAACTTTACCCCGAAGTGAAACAAACAGACGTTAAGCCTATCGAAACAGTAGAACTACCTGAGGTGACCGCTGTCGAGGAGTCCATAGCGCCAGATGGTACGACAACAGAAAAGAAAATCACTAAACGCACCATCAAAAAGAAAGTAGGGCCTAAGATTGAGACTACAAACATCACAACTGAGCGCACAAACGACACAGAGCCCGTTGTCACAGTTTACAAAACAGAAGAAATCATTGACGATACCACAACACCGCTAGAAGACCTATTCAAGCCAGACCAGGCTACAGCGGTCGAGGAAACTCCAGAAACGGTACACGTTACACAAGTGCGCACCGAAAATGGTGATGCCAAGACTGTTAAGATAACTAAACGGGTAATCAAGAAGAAGAAAGGACCCCAACAAGAAGTCACGGAAATCACAACCGTAGAAAGGGACGACGAAGCTCCTATCACAACTGTCGCTGTAACTGAAGATAAGTCTGAAGACGTTACAGAACCTGAGCCCGTTGAAGTATTCGAGTTACCTGAGGAGACTACTGTCGAGGAGTCCGTGGCGCCAGATGGTAAGAAAACTCAAAAGAAAGTTACTATACGCACAATCAAAAAGAAGGTAGGTCCTAGGGTTTCAACTACACACATCACAACTGAGCACACAGATGACACAGAACCTTTAACCACTGTACAAGTAACAGACGAACTCACACATGACACTACCACATCACTCAAACTCTTACCCACACCAACACCAGATTACGCTGAAGTAGTCGAGGAAGAGCCTGAATCGGTTCACGTTAGTCAAGTGCGTACCGAGACTGGTGATGTCAACACTATCAAGACGACAAAACGGGTCATTAAAAAGAAGCAGGGCCCTAAACAAGAGGTCACGGAAATAACAACCATCAAGAAAGATGACGAAGCGCCGATCACAACTGTCACTGTAACAGAAGAACTTTACCCCGAAGTGAAACAAACAGACGTTAAGCCTATCGAAACAGTAGAACTACCTGAGGTGACCGCTGTCGAGGAGTCCATAGCGCCAGATGGTACGACAACAGAAAAGAAAATCACTAAACGCACCATCAAAAAGAAAGTAGGGCCTAAGATTGAGACTACAAACATCACAACTGAGCGCACAAACGACACAGAGCCCGTTGTCACAGTTTACAAAACAGAAGAAATCATTGACGATACCACAACACCGCTAGAAGACCTATTCAAGCCAGACCAGGCTACAGCGGTCGAGGAAACTCCAGAAACGGTACACGTTACACAAGTGCGCACCGAAAATGGTGATGCCAAGACTGTTAAGATAACTAAACGGGTAATCAAGAAGAAGAAAGGACCCCAACAAGAAGTCACGGAAATCACAACCGTGGAAAGGGACGACGAAGCTCCTATCACAACTGTCGCTGTAACTGAAGATAAGTCTGAAGACGTTACAGAACCTGAGCCCGTTGAAGTATTCGAGTTACCTGAGGAGACTACTGTCGAGGAGTCCGTGGCGCCAGATGGTAAGAAAACTCAAAAGAAAGTTACTATACGCACAATCAAAAAGAAGGTAGGTCCTAGGGTTTCAACTACACACATCACAACTGAGCACACAGATGACACAGAACCTTTAACCACTGTACAAGTAACAGACGAACTCACACATGACACTACCACATCACTCAAACTCTTACCCACACCAACACCAGATTACGCTAAAGTAGTCGAGGAAGAGCCTGAATCGGTTCACGTTAGTCAAGTACGTACCGAGACTGGTGATGTCAACACTATCAAGACGACAAAACGGGTCATTAAAAAGAAGCAGGGCCCTAAACAAGAGGTCACGGAAATAACAACCATCAAAAAAGATGACGAAGCGCCGATCACAACTGTCACTGTAACAGAAGAACTTTACCCCGAAGTGAAACAAACAGACGTTAAGCCTATCGAAACAGTAGAACTACCTGAGGTGACCGCTGTCGAGGAGTCCATAGCGCCAGATGGTACGACAACAGAAAAGAAAATCACTAAACGCACCATCAAAAAGAAAGTAGGGCCTAAGATTGAGACTACAAACATCACAACTGAGCGCACAAACGACACAGAGCCCGTTGTCACAGTTTACAAAACAGAAGAAATCATTGACGATACCACAACACCGCTAGAAGACCTATTCAAGCCAGACCAGGCTACAGCGGTCGAGGAAACTCCAGAAACGGTACACGTTACACAAGTGCGCACCGAAAATGGTGATGCCAAGACTGTTAAGATAACTAAACGGGTAATCAAGAAGAAGAAAGGACCCCAACAAGAAGTCACGGAAATCACAACCGTAGAAAGGGACGACGAAGCTCCTATCACAACTGTCGCTGTAACTGAAGATAAGTCTGAAGACGTTACAGAACCTGAGCCCGTTGAAGTATTCGAGTTACCTGTGGAGACTACTGTCGAGGAGTCCGTGGCGCCAGATGGTAAGAAAACTCAAAAGAAAGTTACTATACGCACAATCAAAAAGAAGGTAGGTCCTAGGGTTTCAACTACACACATCACAACTGAGCACACAGATGACACAGAACCTTTAACCACTGTACAAGTAACAGACGAACTCACACATGACACTACCACATCACTCAAACTCTTACCCACACCAACACCAGATTACGCTAAAGTAGTCGAGGAAGAGCCTGAATCGGTTCACGTTAGTCAAGTGCGTACCGAAACTGGTGATGTCAACACTATCAAGACGACAAAACGGGTCATTAAAAAGAAGCAGGGCCCTAAACAAGAGGTCACGGAAATAACAACCATCAAAAAAGATGACGAAGCGCCGATCACAACTGTCACTGTAACAGAAGAACTTTACCCCGAAGTGAAACAAACAGACGTTAAGCCTATCGAAACAGTAGAACTACCTGAGGTGACCGCTGTCGAGGAGTCCATAGCGCCAGATGGTACGACAACAGAAAAGAAAATCACTAAACGCACCATCAAAAAGAAAGTAGGGCCTAAGATTGAGACTACAAACATCACAACTGAGCGCACAAACGACACAGAGCCCGTTGTCACAGTTTACAAAACAGAAGAAATCATTGACGATACCACAACACCGCTAGAAGACCTATTCAAGCCAGACCAGGCTACAGCGGTCGAGGAAACTCCAGAAACGGTACACGTTACACAAGTGCGCACCGAAAATGGTGATGCCAAGACTGTTAAGATAACTAAACGGGTAATCAAGAAGAAGAAAGGACCCCAACAAGAAGTCACGGAAATCACAACCGTAGAAAGGGACGACGAAGCTCCTATCACAACTGTCGCTGTAACTGAAGATAAGTCTGAAGACGTTACAGAACCTGAGCCCGTTGAAGTATTCGAGTTACCTGTGGAGACTACTGTCGAGGAGTCCGTGGCGCCAGATGGTAAGAAAACTCAAAAGAAAGTTACTATACGCACAATCAAAAAGAAGGTAGGTCCTAGGGTTTCAACTACACACATCACAACTGAGCACACAGATGACACAGAACCTTTAACCACTGTACAAGTAACAGACGAACTCACACATGACACTACCACATCACTCAAACTCTTACCCACACCAACACCAGATTACGCTAAAGTAGTCGAGGAAGAGCCTGAATCGGTTCACGTTAGTCAAGTGCGTACCGAAACTGGTGATGTCAACACTATCAAGACGACAAAACGGGTCATTAAAAAGAAGCAGGGCCCTAAACAAGAGGTCACGGAAATAACAACCATCAAAAAAGATGACGAAGCGCCGATCACAACTGTCACTGTAACAGAAGAACTTTACCCCGAAGTGAAACAAACAGACGTTAAGCCTATCGAAACAGTAGAACTACCTGAGGTGACCGCTGTCGAGGAGTCCATAGCGCCAGATGGTACGACAACAGAAAAGAAAATCACTAAACGCACCATCAAAAAGAAAGTAGGGCCTAAGATTGAGACTACAAACATCACAACTGAGCGCACAAACGACACAGAGCCCGTTGTCACAGTTTACAAAACAGAAGAAATCATTGACGATACCACAACACCGCTAGAAGACCTATTCAAGCCAGACCAGGCTACAGCGGTCGAGGAAACTCCAGAAACGGTACACGTTACACAAGTGCGCACCGAAAATGGTGATGCCAAGACTGTTAAGATAACTAAACGGGTAATCAAGAAGAAGAAAGGACCCCAACAAGAAGTCACGGAAATCACAACCGTAGAAAGGGACGACGAAGCTCCTATCACAACTGTCGCTGTAACTGAAGATAAGTCTGAAGACGTTACAGAACCTGAGCCCGTTGAAGTATTCGAGTTACCTGTGGAGACTACTGTCGAGGAGTCCGTGGCGCCAGATGGTAAGAAAACTCAAAAGAAAGTTACTATACGCACAATCAAAAAGAAGGTAGGTCCTAGGGTTTCAACTACACACATCACAACTGAGCACACAGATGACACAGAACCTTTAACCACTGTACAAGTAACAGACGAACTCACACATGACACTACCACATCACTCAAACTCTTACCCACACCAACACCAGATTACGCTAAAGTAGTCGAG
The DNA here is from genome assembly GCA_949774945.1 of Hoplodrina ambigua. NCBI lineage: Eukaryota > Metazoa > Arthropoda > Insecta > Lepidoptera > Noctuidae > Hoplodrina > Hoplodrina ambigua. Next base: position 8,766,553 of record OX458963.1, read on the forward strand.
GAAGAGCCTGAATCGGTTCACGTTAGTCAAGTGCGTACCGAAACTGGTGATGTCAACACTATCAAGACGACAAAACGGGTCATTAAAAAGAAGCAGGGCCCTAAACAAGAGGTCACGGAAATAACAACCATCAAAAAAGATGACGAAGCGCCGATCACAACTGTCACTGTAACAGAAGAACTTTACCCCGAAGTGAAACAAACAGACGTTAAGCCTATCGAAACAGTAGAACTACCTGAGGTGACCGCTGTCGAGGAGTCCATAGCGCCAGATGGTACGACAACAGAAAAGAAAATCACTAAACGCACCATCAAAAAGAAAGTAGGGCCTAAGATTGAGACTACAAACATCACAACTGAGCGCACAAACGACACAGAGCCCGTTGTCACAGTTTACAAAACAGAAGAAATCATTGACGATACCACAACACCGCTAGAAGACCTATTCAAGCCAGACCAGGCTACAGCGGTCGAGGAAACTCCAGAAACGGTACACGTTACACAAGTGCGCACCGAAAATGGTGATGCCAAGACTGTTAAGATAACTAAACGGGTAATCAAGAAGAAGAAAGGACCCCAACAAGAAGTCACGGAAATCACAACCGTAGAAAGGGACGACGAAGCTCCTATCACAACTGTCGCTGTAACTGAAGATAAGTCTGAAGACGTTACAGAACCTGAGCCCGTTGAAGTATTCGAGTTACCTGAGGAGACTACTGTCGAGGAGTCCGTGGCGCCAGATGGTAAGAAAACTCAAAAGAAAGTTACTATACGCACAATCAAAAAGAAGGTAGGTCCTAGGGTTTCAACTACACACATCACAACTGAGCACACAGATGACACAGAACCTTTAACCACTGTACAAGTAACAGACGAACTCACACATGACACTACCACATCACTCAAACTCTTACCCACACCAACACCAGATTACGCTGAAGTAGTCGAGGAAGAGCCTGAATCGGTTCACGTTAGTCAAGTGCGTACCGAAACTGGTGATGTCAACACTATCAAGACGACAAAACGGGTCATTAAAAAGAAGCAGGGCCCTAAACAAGAGGTCACGGAAATAACAACCATCAAAAAAGATGACGAAGCGCCGATCACAACTGTCACTGTAACAGAAGAACTTTACCCCGAAGTGAAACAAACAGACGTTAAGCCTATCGAAACAGTAGAACTACCTGAGGTGACCGCTGTCGAGGAGTCCATAGCGCCAGATGGTACGACAACAGAAAAGAAAATCACTAAACGCACCATCAAAAAGAAAGTAGGGCCTAAGATTGAGACTACAAACATCACAACTGAGCGCACAAACGACACAGAGCCCGTTGTCACAGTTTACAAAACAGAAGAAATCATTGACGATACCACAACACCGCTAGAAGACCTATTCAAGCCAGACCAGGCTACAGCGGTCGAGGAAACTCCAGAAACGGTACACGTTACACAAGTGCGCACCGAAAATGGTGATGCCAAGACTGTTAAGATAACTAAACGGGTAATCAAGAAGAAGAAAGGACCCCAACAAGAAGTGTCGGAAATTACAACCATCAAAAAAGATGACGAAGCTCCGATCACAACTGTCACTGTAACAGAAGAACTTAACCCCGAAGTGAAAGAAACAGAAGTTAAGCCTATCGAAACAGTAGAACTACCTGAGGTGACTGCTGTAGAGGAGTTCGTAGCGCCAGATGGTAAGAAAACTCACCTATACACTATCCAAAATATACAAAGACCTAGGTTTAAAATTACACACATCACAACTGAATACACAAATACCACCATTTCTTTTAATAAATTAATAATAAAGACATTGTGATTAATACCTAAGATCTCGCATATGACACTCACACATCACCCTACCAGGTACAGCCTCGCTAAGACTAGACACTATTTCACGCTAAGAGGATTATATTAAACGGAGGAAGACCCTGCAACGTTTGTGTTCATTTAACTAGCTGACCCAGCGAACTACGTACCGCTATTTTTTTATTGTAAACCCACCCGTACCTCTTCACTACAGTTACCCTACCCATACCCTACCCCTACCCATACCCTATTGTACCCGGTCCCGGTCTCGGTCCCGCTGTTCGAAAGTTATAAGTGTTCGAAGAAACCCGATTTTGTTTTATATATTAAGAAGAAGAAGAAGAAAGAAGGTTGCGCAATATATAAAGACAATTTGATAGCTTCAAGACAACAAAGGCAACAAAACAAAAAAAAAGTACAAGTTATTGTAGACTGAATTATCAAATAATCTATTGGGGGCAAGTCGTGTATGGATTATTATTTTATATTTACTTTGCAAAGAGCATTGCCCATGGCTCATAGATAAAAATGCTTGTAATGGACAACAATGAAATATACGTCAAATTCTACCTACAAATCGTAGGAAATCCATTTATAATTTTAATAATTATCAAAAAACTAGGTAGAAGTCAGTTTTTTTACAAACATTTTTTTTAAGTGTATTGACACAATGTAGGTTTTTATCCATTTTTCAGTGTTATATCAATTATTATAATAATTATAAAATTATATCATAAAAAAGTAATCCGTACGTAACTCAAATCGCAAGCGGAAAACCAAAAATCAAGTAAAGAAAAAATCTAAAAAATTAAATGCAGTAATGTCAAACTAATTATTATACTTTTTGTGTCAAACAGTCGCTAAGGCAAAGGACATGTGATTAATAAAGCCTACGATACGTTTTTTATTTTGAAAATTATTAGATTTTAATTAATACTGACATATTCTTTTATTTAGATTTACGGTACACATAGGTGTTGCATTAAGGGCGGAAATACAAACACTATTTAGATTTATTAGAATATATTAACTGAAACGAGCACATACAGTCTGTTTATCGATCGTAGTTCGCAGGAAAAGGGGAGATGACAGCTAGGTCTTTATCGGAGACCCAATACCAAAATATGCGTTTACAAAGTAAGTTCTGTTGTTCATTATGCGAGACCTATTCCATACATAATACCATCACTTTATTCTATGATGTTACGTTGACATTGTGTTTACAAAGATAACTCTAATAATAGGTAGGTCGAATTATATTAAATTAATGATGACTGTGCACATATTCTATAAAATAGGTCGTTTAAAGATTTTATTTGACGATTCCTGTTTTGCTGAATGTTAGCTGCAACGATTGAATGCAACTTGTCAATGTTAGTTGCATCATGTCGTTACACTATTACGACACAAAATGTATCTATGTGTGTAGGTACGAAATTGTTAGTGTATTGTTATTATTTTTATGTGTGGGTTTCGTAGCGACAGACTACTGTTTTTGTGTGAGGCATTGAGAAAGTGAGTTTGTGTGTGTATTTCCCCGGCAAAAAAAGGACAGACTGTTTTTGTATGGTATACAGACTGTTTCTGTATGGTTTATTATATACAATATTTACAAGCTTAATAATAAAAATAAAATAAAAAACAACCAGAATATTAAAAAAGAGAAACTAAAATTAAATGGCATCAAAAAAATCATCCGCATCGCTGTCCACTGGAAATGTACCCAAAAGACTGGCCGCATTGCCACGTTGAATGGCAATGCTTAATCTCTGGCCAAGGTAAAAACCAGCCCTTGGATCACGGGAAGAAACAACCAATCGTTTGGCTAACTCCTTGAAAATGCCATGGGCACACAGACCCCACGACCCGAGAGTTTCTACCCCAAACGGCTCGAAAATATAGTTACCCGAAAGGGTACTATACTTACGCCGTTTGAGGTTTTCTGCAGCCGCAGCAGCAGTGCCCGCACAGTACGCCGAACTAGGAAGATGGGATGGCGCAAGAGTATCGACACATGTTTTTGAACCCACCTTTCATAACTTTAAAATGTGCGATTCGGGGTGTATAGTTCCACACTCCGCTTATACCTACGGATACGGTTTGCCCATGCATACACCTTCTGCTTCAGAAAGTCGAACCCGGGACATATAGTCTCGAGGACTGATATCAGTCCCCGAGAATGCCCGTCTCACAAAGCGCATCACTCTTGGGCGAGTATTGCCCTCTCTCTGTATAGCCAATGAGCACTCTGGCCCCAATAATACGCCGTTCAATCCTGCACTACCACTTTCATTGATGGATTGTGTACACAATTCATCAATGATAATGTTATGCGCTAATAGATCTTAGATCTAGAGCTCATAGATCTAATGCGCTGCACATTTCTGCCGGAAGCTGGGACCCTATCAGAGGCCTGTGACCGTCGGGATCCTAAGCTCTCCGGTGGCCGGCGTTCTCCCCGCCGACGAACAGGTTATTATTATGGTAAAAAAACGAAATGGTGGGCGATACACACCTGCTTTCAATAATATAAATTATTGAGACTTCTGAAATTTTTTATAGATGTTTTTTTTTACATTAGTCCAAGTTAAATAGAGGCCTCTTTAATTTACTTTTAAAAAACGATGGTTAATACCTATATGTATGAAATATAAGGTTTTAAAAACCAAGAGCAAACGGTAAACAGTTGTAAATGCTATTTACATTCTACACAGAAGGTGTCTGCATTAACTGTTATTTGTAGAACGGTAAAGTGACAAAGTCTTTTAGTAAGTGACGAAAAAAAAGTAACACATATTACTCCGATACTTTTTTTATAACTTAAGCCGATCTTGCATAAGATATTTATAGACCTAATTAAAATGTGATTCCGGTAACCGTAAATGTATACAAAAAAATAACTTCATAGCAAAATTGATCCTAAATCAAAACAGACAAGTTTTAATCTATTTATGAATACATTTTAATATTCATTCCATATTTTCCAATTTTTTTGTTTTTTACTAGTTTCTTAACTAGCTGTAAATTCAATTTATTATAATTATTTATTTACAGGTACTCAACTTAATTATCAGAACTTTCAGGATAAGGAATCATCCAAATTTATCAAAGCACATCTATCGCACAGCATGTGAACTAGAAATGACAATTCCTGCATCGCGCAATTAAAGTTGGTCGCGACATTAGCATATATACAATACTCCGACAACTGTCGGGCAGTTAGCCCGCCAGAATAACACCCGTCTGGTCGGAGGATCCTCCGAACAGACGTATGTATTGTATAAAAACAAAGTTTAAGCTAATGAAATAATTTGAAACTTATATATTTGCAGATATTGATGAAAAAGCTGTTATCAAGAAACCACAGAAAATCAAACCTCTTATCAAAAAAGAAATAGAAGCTGAGTCTGAAGCTGGCGAAATCCAAGAAATCGTCAAACAAAAATCTACGAAAAAATTAAAACCAATACCCATGCAAATCGAAGAAGTTAAAATAACTGAAGCGCAACACGCTGAAGAAATTCAGGCGCCGCAGTTTACGAAACTAAAACTTAAAAAGCCTACTCAAAAACCCAAAGAAGAGTTAAAAACAGTTACTTTACCCAAATTTCAACTCAAAAGTCGAATAAGGTATAATAAAGAATGGCCTCCTGCAGAATTGAAACCTGTCATAACGTTTTTGGGTAGTGTGAGACAAAATGGTCAACTGTCCAGAAATATTAAGGAAGCGTCTAAGTTAAAAAAGAAACCACTTAAAATTAAGGATATTCCAGATTTGGATAAAGTTGAATTAGAAAAACCTGAAGAATTTGATTTCACCGTAGAAAAACCCCAAGCTTCCGAACAAGAAAAATCTCCAGAAGATAAGGAAACTGAGGTTGAGCAACCTGATTCTGTTGCAGAAGTTACTAATAAAAAAATTGAAGAATTACCAGAAAAAGTTACAGAAAAGAAAGTAAAACCGAAACAAATTTTAAAAGAAACTGTAGTGGAAGAACCAAAAATTTTTGTAAGCGAGCAACCCGAACCCGTTCTTCAAGAACCAGACGAACTTGAAATATCAACAGAAGAAATAACTAAGACGGATATCACGGACCAAATAATCGAGCAAAAACCAATTGATGAACAGAAAAACAAGCAGCCTAAAACAGAAAAATTAAAAAAGAAAAAAAGTAAAGAAAGTGTCAAAATTGAAGAACCTCAAGATTTAAATCAACCTACTGAACAGACAATTACTGATGAATCAGATTTAAAGCCGGATGATAAACTTGTTATTGAAAGTAGTGATAAACCTGTTATAGAAAAGAAACCAAAAACAAAAAAGAAAGAAAAACCCCTTACACCTTCGATTCAAGAAGAGTTTCCAAAAGAAAAGCCTGAATTGGTCCAACCAACAGAAATATCAGAAATCCTTGAGGAGATAAAAGAGGACAAAGAAACACAACCGGTCATCCCCACTCAAGAAGACACCGAAGTTACATTAACGGAGAAAAAGCCTAAGAAAACAAAGAAAATCAAGCAAAAAGAAACCCCTGTTGAGGAGCAAAAGATTTCTGAACCTTTTGAAGAAATACCAAAGGAAAAATTACCGGATGTGTCAGAAAAAGTTGTACAAAAACCAACAAAAACTAAGCTTGTTCCTATAAAAATCGAAAGGAAAGATGTTGAAAAACCACAGCATGCAGAAAGTGTTGATGGTCCTCAATTCACCAAACTAAAATTAAAGAAAGCAGCAGCAAAACCAAAACAAGATGCACCATTAGTGAGTCTTCCCAAATTCCAGCTGAAAAGTCGAATAAAATATGTAAAAGATTGGCCTCCGGTAGAACTGAAGCTTGCTGTTAGCTTTTTAGGTAGCGTCCGTCAAAACGGTATTTTATCAAGAAATGTTAAAGAGGCAGAAAAGATAAAGAAGAAAGTATATAAGCAGCCAAAATTACCTGAAATAGAAAAGACTGAGTTAGAAAAGCCTATGTTCGGCTATGAAGATATAGTTGTGGCCAAAAATCAAAGCGAAACTTCAGAAAAAGATGAGCCACTTGATGAAGAAATATCTGATGTTAAAGAAGACGAACCTGAACAATTTACTATTAAACCTAAACGGCCAAGTATTAAGAAGACTGAAGATATTGAGGATGAAGTTACAATTAAAAAGAAATTAAAGACTGTCAGAAAACCTTCAGTCACACTGCCTGAGATCACTGAACCAGAAACTGTAACTTTCAGACCAAAATCCACAAAAACAAAGGAAGACGTTGAGCAAGAGTTCAATATACAGTTAGATTCATATGCTGAGGAAGAAATATCAATGAGTAGTAAAGTAAAACTAAAACCACTTAGACGACCCACTTTTAATGAAGAAGCGAATGAAACTTCTATCAAATTTTATGAAGATAATGAAGAAACCCCGGATGTTATTGAAATTATCGAAAGTGATGAAGAGAAATCAGAAGAAACAGCAAATGTGATGATGCCTTTGAAAAAAATTAAAGAATTTAAGGAGGAGTCACCTGAAGAAATATCTTCATCTATCACTGTATCTAAACCAAAAGAACAAGTAAAAGACTCTGAAGTTTCACAAGACGTAAGCATTAAGTTAGAAAGGAAGCCAAAATACACAGTTGATGAACAAGAGGAAGTATCATTTGATGTAAAACCACAAGTCGAACAATATACGCAAGAAGAACTATTTCTTTCAAGTAAAATTAAATTAAAACCCAAAAAGAAAATCACTATATCAGAAGCAGCTGATGAAACTTCAATCCAACTAAAACAAGAAGTAGAAGATGATAGTCAGGCAGAAGAAATTATATTAAGTGAAGCCGAGTCTGATGAAAATGTTGAAATGATTATTAAACGTAAGCCTAAAAAACCAGTGTATGAAGTCAGCGAAGTAGAAGAATTAAGTGTTGAATTAAAACCTAAAAGGGTTAATGAAGATGCGTATGAAGAGGAACAAATCACCATTTCAACTAAGAGAAAACCTAGAAAACCTTCAAAACTTCAAGGTATTGAATTTGATATAACAGCACTGACCGATATGGATCGCTTCGACGGCTTGCAGCAGTATCCTAAGCAGCTTTATAACATATTTTGCAGTAATGGAAGAATACATACCTACGCATTAATATTTAACATGCTTATAATATTATTAATAAAAATAATGTGTTTCTTTCTTATTTAGAAAACGCGTTCAATCTCACTGAGCTATCCACTTTAATAGCATGTTGAGACTTTACATCATAGGTCCGTATTTGTTAACCAAGTAATTTGAAAACTGAGTATGTAACGGAAACAATTGTACTGTCAAAACCACTGACTGATTACAAAATGTGATCTGAACTAAAAATATTATCTTGGTCAGTAAAACCTTTTGATCTGTAGTAGGGCCCTGATTAATAAATTAGGCTTACCTACTTATTAACAGCAGTACAGGATCTAAGATTTACTAATAAACCCCAGTATAAGCAAATGCAAAACTAAATTAAAATACAATAATATAAGTGTGCTGTCAATAAAAAGTATTGCTATATTGCTATTTTCTTTTTAATGGAAACGAGAAGCTAAGCATATGATAAGGAAACGCTTTAAAAATAAAAAGACAGACTCTGCTGCCATTAACTGACGGAATAATTTCATTGCAGAAGCTGATGCATCGATGAGTATTGCAAGGGAACAAGAATTTCCTGGTAAGTAATATGTCAAATTTGGACTTTGAACATAAGTTTGTTGTATATACATGGCTAAGTACGGACTGATGGTTTTGTAAATTTTATTTAATTATACATATATAATTTAACAAAACTACGATAAAAATATTTAATTTAAGGCAATTTAGAAATTATCTTAAAACTTATCTTTAGAACTGGTTTTTGTATAACGTAGGCATCTGATAAGAAAGGATTTTCCGAAATTATACCCCTTAGGAGTCAATAAGGGGGGTAAAGTTTGTATGCGACAGCGTGATTCCTTGGTCCAATCAACTTATTTTGCATAAATATTCCTTAACAGAATTGGGTATTTGAACAATTTTAGTTTTTTGTGATAAATGGAAGGATCGCATAAATAAGTTTTGTGACAAAACTATTTTTTATTTTCGCAATAGTTTAAAAGTTATTTTAAAATAAAAACTTACTTTTGAATCCAGTACCGATAACACCCGAATAAACACGAGCGCGTGTGATGTCATAATGATTAGCCGACTGCTGAATTAACTAATCAATATGAAGTCACAACTATGATGCGCCGTCTTTGCGTACCATAGTAGTATGTAGCGCGTTGACATTTTATTTTTTATTTTTATTTTATTATTTATAATAAGGTTTTTAAATACATGAAAAAATCAATTTATTGTTTTTCGAATTCCCAATTGTTGAAAGACGTGTCATTTTCGAATTCTACGCGGACAAAGTCGCGGGCAAAGGCTAGTATAATATAAAAGGCAACCGTTACTGACTAACTGATCCATCAACAAATAGGTTAAACCATTATACGGATTAAGATGAAATTTGACACGCAGATAGTTATTATGTATCGAAGGCTTTTTTTTAAATTCCCCTAAGGGTCCAAAGTTTGTTTGGAAAAAAAAGATTATATAGACTTTCCACGCGTACAAAGTTGCAGGCAGAAGCTAAAAGGTATACTACAAATACCATAAGGAATATATCAAAGGTTAAATGAATAAACGAAATTATGAATGTTTGAATTAAAATTCACATTTTTTTCATCGCTATAAAACCACAAGAAAAGTTATAAAGTTTAGTGACGTCTCAATCTAAACTCAGAACAAAATCTATTGTAGGTACTTGAGACCCACGTTAGGTAGAATTTCGATGACCGCAACGCAACCATAACTGATACATAACTGACGATTATAGTTGTATGTAACTAACGTTATATTTTTTATTTCAGAAACTCCTGTTGACGTACGCAGCGGTGATACGGTATTTGCTGTGTATTCTTACGTTGCGGAGACAGACGAGGCCATTAATTTGGTGGAAGGCGAACGACTATACATATTAGGTAATACCCATAAAAACCATTTTGCGCATTCGTATGGCATACCTACCTATTTACAAAGAGAATATGAAATAAATACATAAAAGGTAAGTAAAAAATATTTAATTGTCATTTTCCATTTTAGAAACTACAAACCAGGATTGGTGGTTTGTGCGCAAACATCTCACGGAAGAAAAAGGATGGGTACCTGCACAATATTTAATGGATGAAGCTAATTACACATTGTATTTGCAAAAGAAACTAAATGAGAAGATTGATAAGCTTCCAGTATTTGAAAGTGAGTATCCTGAGACCTTGTATTTATAACACAAATACAATTTGCATTTTGTATTTATATACTTCCAAATAGTGCCATTACCTTTATGAATAAAATCTACATTAATAAACACCCTACGTATATAATAAAATTGTTCTCAAAGTTAAACTGACAGTGCATAGTTGTCCCTGCCTGGTTCTCCTAGCTCTTACTATGATTTCTCGTTTTGTATTATAATTATCACGTCTCGGGTGTTGTACATACATTCGTTGCATGTTTGACGTCATCACAAATTATACATTACAGAACCAACACCAGAAGAGCAAGCAATTGCACCAATATTCATTGAAAAGTTACGTCCTAAACACACGCCTGACGGCTCTACGGTACAATTCGAATGTCAAGTAGAAGGATATCCTAGGCCTCAGATAACTTGGTTTAGGCAAACTGCGATCATCAAGCCATCACAAGATTTCCAAATGTATTACGATGATGATAATGTAGCTACTTTAGTCATCAGAGAAGTGTTCCCAGAAGATGCGGGTACATTTACTTGTGTAGCTAAGAATGCAGCTGGATTTGCATCAAGCACAACGGAATTGACAGTTGAAGCTCCACTCTCTGATCACGGATCAGAAATGACCATTCTTTCCAGAAAGAGTCTTTCTCGAGAATCCTCTTTAGCAGATATTCTGGAAGGCATCCCACCAACATTTTCAAAGAGACCAAAAGCTCAATATGTTGATGAAGGATCTCAAATATTTTTGGAATGTAGATTGGTAGCAATTCCAGAACCAGATATAGCTTGGTTGTTCAAAGGTGAAGAAATAATTCCTGATGAAAACATATCTATAGCTACTGAGTCAGACATGCATATGTATTGCAGTGTATTAAAGATTTCTGATGTAAAGAAATTCCAAGAGGGCACCTATACAGTACTCGCCGTGAACAGAGAAGGTGAAGCCAGCTTACCCATTGTATTAAAGATTAAAACAGGTCAAAAAGAAAAACCACAAGTTATTGAACCGCTTAAGAGTATGACTATTAGAGAAGGAGAAAGTGTGGTACTATCAACTCAAGTGGTCGGTAATCCACAGCCAACGGTAACCTGGTACAAGAATAATAAACCCGTTAAATCACACACAACAAAGTCCGATGGGGATACTCATACTATTACAATTATCAAACCGAAAAAGGGCAAAGATGACGGAGTTTATACATTGAAAGCTGTTAATTCGGAAGGTTCTACAGAAACTACTGCAGTTATAAACATAGAAGGTAAGGTTGAATAGGTTTTCTCTGTAATAATATTATTAAGTTTCAAATACTTTGCCATAGTTGGTAAAAATTCACAGACATGACGGGTATAGAAAAAATCTTGATGATATTATAACTAAAATTTAAAAGTAATCAAGTAGGTAATTACCGTGCTGCATCTAATGCTTCTATAAATAATAGCTGTGTACCGTATATGAAAAGATTATGAAATGAATGAATAGCTATACTGACATTATTCATGATTGTCATCACACAGCAATTATAATATACAGGGTGTCCGGTTTTCAATGGATTATCTTGAAATGGGTCATGTAAGAACTAATGACTTAACTGGAAAAAAATACAAATAAAAAAAAACCAAGTAGTACCAAAGATATGATTCATTTAATAAGATTCGTTGCTTTTTGTGACCTTTTTTTACATTCTTGTACACCACGACCACGAATTAATGAATTCTGTCGGTTTTTTATTGTTAATGTAATTTACGTTAACTAAGCTGATAGATAAGTAATCAAAAATAGGACTGCTATTAAACGGTTTTGAAAAAAAAACAACTTGAAATATGTTCTTTTAAAAAAATCATGAACAATTTTCTTTTTGAGCAAGTTTAAACGTCGGTAGCTTAAAAAAGATGTATGGAAACACAAGTAGCCAATAATTTTATAAGATTATGTGTTTATAGCCGATTTCAAAATGGTATGATTCAGTTTTGTACCTAATATAAATAGTGAATTATTGCTATTCGTTTTCAAAAGGAGCGAAATTTGGGTAAACAACAAAGTTTGAGATATTGGAATATTTATTTACATTAAATGTATCTGGTCATTAGGGTTTAATAAAAAACAGCATTTGATATTAATGACACTGTTTATGACTGCTAAGCATGAGGTTTTGGGTTCGATTGCCAGGTCGAGCAGTGTTATAGTAAAGTGTTATAACTGGTGAAATGTGGCTACACCTCTGCCCTTCGGGGATTACAGGCGTGATGTTAAGACTGTATTCGTTGTAAATTACATTCGTTGTAAATTGTCTGCCACCCACTCTGATTCAGACCCTACATTTAAAGAATAAATGCTCTCCTAAGTAGTCGTATATCACGTCGATCGCTTATTTTTGATGTGGTTGACCGGACACGGCTACCTACGTCTTTCAAGGATCGACTTCGCGTAATAATTTACCTTAAGACAGCCCAAATAAAAAGAAAAACACGGTCACACCACATTTTCATCATATCACATCCCACAAGTCGCATTACAGGTTAACCAAGCTTTCGTATTAATTACTAACATCTACAAATCTTTTTATTTAAACCCAGATGGTCAGGTTCATCTAATGTTCAAATTTGTTACAATATTGCAAACTGTTTAACCAAATTCCACTCCTTTTGAAAACGAAAAGCAATAATTCACTATTTACATTAGGTACAAAACTGAATCATACCATTTTAAAATCGGCTATAAACACATAATTTTTTAAAATTATGGGCCACTTGTGTTTCGATACATTTTTTTAAAACTACGGACGTTTAAACTTTTTCAAAAAGTATTTTTTTCACAATTTTTTCCAAAAGAACATAGTTTAAGTTGTTTTTTTTTTCAAAGCCGTGTAATAGCAGTCCTTTTTTTGATTACTTATCTATTAGCTTAGTTAACGTAAATTACGTTAACAATAAAAAACCGACGGAATTCATTAATTCGTGGTCGTGGTGTACAAGAATGTAAAATAAGGTAACAAACAACAATGAATATTATTAAATTAATCATATCTTTGGTACTACTTGTTTTTATTTTTTAATGTATTTTTTTTCTGAATCGCCATTACTTCTACTATCACCCATTTCAAGATAATCCATTCTTTACCGGACACCCGATATATCTAGAGGAATAAATAGTTTTAGATTTTTTTATATTAGATTGATACCTATCACGCCTGTAAATTTTCAACAACATATTCATAAAAAGGTGTACACTTAATACGTTTATGATTTTACTGTCAAGTGATTAAATTATAGGTGCTTTAATATTTAAAATTTGTTTTAGAACCAACCGAAGAAAATGCTGAACCTCCACTATTTATCAATAGATTCCAGGAAATAACAGTAAAAGAAAATGGAATCATCAAATTAGTAGCGAAAGTAACAGGCAATCCCGTGCCTTCTATCACCTGGTACAGAAACAATCATATAATTACTCCATCCGAGACTGTCACGCAAAATTTCGATGGAGAAAATATTGAATTGATAATAACAAATGTTGATTCCGAAATCGATTCTGGTGACTATAAGTGTGTTGCATCAAATAGTGCAGGAAAAGCTTCCCATGGTGCACGAGTAACAATTGATGTCGATAAAGTGACATTTGTAAAGAATTTGAGGAGTTCTTATGAAATAGAAGAAGGCAAGACTGTAATTCTCGAATGTCAGACATCTCACACTGTTTCCACTAAATGGTATCATAATAACAAAGAAGTGAGTGGAATGGATCATAGGGAAATAATTCAAGAAGGTCGTGTTCATAAACTTAGAGTTAAGAAGACTAAATTAACAGATATTGGTGTTATTAAATGTGTAGTGAAAGACCAAGAGACCAGTACCAAGTTGGTTGTGCATGAAACCATACCTGAATTTATTAGACGACTACAAGACTTTGAGGTAAAAGAAAGGGATATTGCCATTTTAGAAGTAGAAATTAATTCTGAAACTGCTGACGTAATTTGGGAGAAGGATGGTGAAAGAATAAAGGCCAAGAAAAATAAATATGAACTTGAAAAACGAGGAAACGTACGAAAATTATTTATTAGAAATACTTCAGTTCATGACGAAGGCGAATACACGTGTAAACTACGTGATGATTCTTGCACGGCAGAAGTGACAGTGGTAGAGCTGCCACCTGAGATTATTTCACGTCTACAAGATCAGAAAGTAAACAAGGGAAATAAAGCAACTTTTGATATCGAATTAACAAAGGGTGATGCTTTAGTGCAATGGTTCAAAGATGGATCAGAAATTTTATTTTCGAATCATATTCAATTAACGATTGACGGTAAAAAGCAGAAACTTAAAATATATGACTGTGAACTGTCTGACGCAGGAATTTACTCTTGTGAAGTAGGAAATGACAAATGTTCAGCTAGACTAACTGTGGAACAGCCTTCCATTGACTTTGTTCTGCGACTTCCTGAAATTATTGTGGTTCCTGCGAACAACGACGCCTATTTGACCGTTGAAATCCCAGATGAGACTATGGAGGTAATCTGGTACAAAAAGAAGACTGTAGTTGAAGATACGGAAAAATTCACTCTAATATCAGATGTTACGAAACGCACTTTAATTATACGAAAATGTACTGAAGAAGATCAATGTGAATATTCATGTGTATTGTTTGATGCCAAATGTTCAACAAAATTGAAAGTAGAAGGTATGCATTTAATTTCTTACGTGACACAATGACATAATTAGGTATATGAATAAGGCTTCTTCAAATTATAAAGATAGGAATCTTTTCGCGCGTGGCACTCTTTAATATTCTTACAAACCACACAATATGTATATATGAATTACTTATAATAACATAACACCTAAATGTTCTAATAAACCTTGTACTTGTTTATCCTGCTATTTATTTATTTTTGACAGCATTAAATACTATACTAACAATTTTTTTACAATTAAATAAATATTTTAGTAAATAAAGCTTGTACGTAAATATTAACTTTGTGCATATTTAAAACCAATCTTATTTTCAGTTGTAGAATTCCCTCCAAAAATTCTCGAATACGACAGCGAATACAGGATAAAGCGAGGTGGTGATATTACTCTTCATGTCCAATATGAAGCTGTACCTCAGCCTAATGATGAATGGGTAGTAAATTCCAAAATTATTAAGAAATCTAAACATACCAAACCTTCAATAGACTCCAAGTCCGCAAGTCTTACAATTAAAAAAGTGGAAAATACCGATGCTGGAATTTATAAACTTCGTCTAGAAAATAACTGTGGAGAAGCAAATGTAGAAATCACGTTAGTCGTCATAGGTAAGTCAACTTACTTATTTACGTCGTCATTTAATAATTTTCATAACTTAGAACACAAGTATAATAATGTATTAAATGTTATTAATATTAATTTATTTTGTAATTTGTTTTGTTTTATATACAATAAAACAATTTTTGGTTTCCATAGTAAATGAAATAATTAAAAATATGCTCGATCGATAGCATTCCATCGATGGCGAACAGCAGTCCACAGCCGGAAAAGGATTTCTCCTAAGTTGCACATAGATATTCATAGATTCTTTTTAATGCATACCAAATTTACAGATATTTCTTCACCGCCTGGAAAACCGACTATTCTAGAAATAACAAATGATTCTATTAACTTATGCTGGGACGAGCCTGAAGTTAAAGGAAATTCTGAAATAGATTGTTACATACTTGAATATCAAGAAATAAATACTACAGAGTAAGTAATAAAAAAGAAAGTTCCGTTTCTAGAACGGTGACTACCTACTTTAGGTCTTGTCTAATACGAGCGCACTAACTCAAAAGTATTCGATTCAAACGGATTTTCGAATTGGAAATACATACGACTATTATTTAGCATTTATATTTAATTTTACCTATTGACATGAATAAAGCCTTCTCACTAAATGCAAATTATGTGCGACACGGGTACCTATTTACAATTAATAGATCACTCGAATTCACCATATATTTACTTGACGCATCCGTGCCCTCCGGATGATCCTCTGCTCAGCAGCTTCTAAAAAAGTGTATTGAAATGTAATAACATAATAACATGGCTAAATAATTTTAGTCCTACTATATTTTGATCATGAAATTACATCAATATCATTAGTCATAACATAAATACATACATCATATCATAAAAATAATAAAATTCAACAGTTCTGTTTCGTTAAAATTACTTAGTTAAGCACATAACATTATAAAATATATTTAATGAGTTAATAGGCTATTATAATTAGGTTATATCTCACAGTCAAGACGGTTCATCAATTAATTGATTAGATTGTAAAATAATGTCAATAATCTAAATAAGAGTTCAAAAATTAAAATAATATACATTATAGTTATAATTATTCAAAATTTAAATACTTAATCATCTATTAAATAAAAAATCTGTCACAAAGTCAATTGTTTAAAGTTCCATTAATTCTAAGTTTAAATATGTTACAAATTCAGACTCTTTAAACCTTACCTTTAACTTTCAAATAAGTGTTTAATCTAGAGTCGCTTTCTAGATGCCGATGACTACTGGTCCCATCATAAAAACTAATTAAACTAAAATTAATTAATACTTTTAGATGGATATCGATCGAGAACATCAAAAAGACACAGTTCTCCGTTGAGAACTTGAAAACGAAGTCATCATATAGATTCAGAGTATTTGCTGTCAATGAAGTAGGTGTAAGTGAATCATCTGAAGTAACTGAATATATTCTTGTACAAAAGATTGTGAAAGGCCAAGCACCAACTGTAGAAAAACCACTTAAGGATGTAGTAAGTGAACCAAATGAAGATATAGAACTAACGTGCATATTTGGAGGTGTACCGGAACCGAAAGTAACATGGCTCAAAGAGAGTAAAAAATTGAAGACGGCTAAAGCAACTTACATCAATAGGGTAGCCACACTGGTTGTAACGGCTACAGAGAGTACAGAAGGAAAATATAGTTGCATTGCCAATAACGAACATGGTGAAATAGAGACAGCTTGCAACCTTGAAGTTCAACAAAAACCTATTATCACAGTGCCTGAGGAAAAGGTGAATCAGAAGCACAGAGTTGGAGAAGAATGGTCTGTAGAGGCGTTAGTAAATGGTATCCCTAAACCTACCACTAATTGGTACTTCAACGGTACTAAGATCGAGGAGTCGGAGAATATTGAAATAACAACAAAAGACAGTATTAGTACTATCAAGATAACCAAGCTGTCTCGTTCACACTCTGGAAAATACACAATTGAAGCCAGTAACAAATCTGGAAGTACTTCCGTCGATCTTTCTCTTAAAGTTTACGGTAAGTTAACATTTTAATTCAGCAAAATGTATTTTTTTATGTGAATACCTATTTAAAAATGCACATAATAATATAAATATTATCAATATTTCAGACAAGCCTAGCAAGCCTGAAGGTCCAGTTGTAATGCGAGAAATTAGCAAAGAATCGGTAACAATCGAGTGGAAACCACCCCTAGATGACGGTGGCTTAGAACTGACTAAATACGCTATAGAAAAACATGAACCCGATACTAACAAATGGGTCAAGGTAGCGGATGTAGATAAAGATGTGGAGACCTATTGTATACAAAGACTGAACGATAATTGTCAATACATGTTCCGTGTAATGGCCCAAAATCCCATAGGGTTCTCTGAAGCCTTGGAAAGTGAACCCATAGTCATTAAGACAGCACTCGGTAATAATAATTGATATCCTTTGTGTAGAAAAGCGACAATTTACTTAAGACAACATTGATAATTATTACTTATTTCTGTTTTTCTAATTTACTCATAATTTTAATGTTTCAGATGTGCCATCTCCACCGCTCGGCCCGCTGGGCTTGTTCGGTATTAACAGTGACTCTCTTACCATAACATGGTATCCATCTGAGAAAAATGGAGGATCACCAATCATCGATTATAGCGTTGAAATTAAACAAGAAGGGAAAAAATGGAAGCATGTGGCGACAGTTACCAAGACTAGCGCTAAAATAGAGAAGTTGACAATAAACACTACTTATCAGTTTAGGATATGTGCTAGAAATGAAATTGGAACAAGTCTGCCTTACATATCAGACGAAAAAATAACGATAGGAAAGACATTGTGTAAGTTCTGTCTCATTTTCTTTCTTTTATAGTACATAATTATAATATATTTTAGATAGTTTGTATTAAAAATAACATTATTTATTTTAGCACCCCCAACGCAACCGCAAAATTTCGCTGTAAGAGAAACTACTTCAAGATCAGTTACTCTTCAATGGTCTGCACCAGAAAGTGATGGAGGAAGTGTTGTGACAAGTACGTTTATTTACAAACATTACAAAAGATTGTCTTGATATTCTCAAATTATTATTAGGACGTGTATCTCAAATATGTCTCAATTTTGTCTGGACTGTCGGAAAGTATACTTCCAAAAAAACAATGTAAATTAAATAATGACGTCTTGGATGAAGGGCGTGAAGATCTAAGATTAAGTCGAACACTCCTCACTTGGGTAATCAAACCTCAGTGAAGTCGAAATAATTACTACATAAAATAAAATATTAAATAGATAGTTGAATCCAATATTCTCTGTTAAAGATTGCTGACTTAGACTCTACTTGCGATTTTTTTTTTCGCTTAGCAACCTTTGCCTTATGATTTATAACGAAAAGGATAGGTATGCAAAGAAAAAAAAATAACACAAAGCACTAAAGTCCAAATTTAATTTTAGATTACATCATTGAATACAAGACTGCTAAGGCCAAATCATGGACCAAAGTAATAACTGTAACTGGAACAGTTTACGAACACTGCATTGAAAATATTAAGGAAAAAGAGGAACTAGTCTTCAGGATATCGGCCGAGAACGCCATAGGCATCAGTTTGCCAGCAGAGTCCCAAGGAGTAAGACTAGAGAAACATGCGAGTAAGTAATCTTTATTTCACAGAAGACATCATTCTTAAATCATCTCATTTATCTACTACACACTCGTATGTTCGCCCCAATATCAATCAGCCTCAAATAACATACCCATTTTCAAATATCTTGAGTGAGTTAACCCACATATTGTTATTTTTAATTTGCAGCTGTACCATCACCGCCAACAGCTCCACTTGAAATACGATCAGTAAGCAGCAATATCGTAATGACTTCATGGGGAACTCCTGAATGGGATGGTGGAGCACCACTGTTGGGTTACAATATTGCCATACGTGACGTTACTAAAACAATGTGGATGGAAGTTGGAAAAGTCGATGCACATACGCTCAAATTCAACATCAAGGATTTAAGTGACAATCATACTTACATGATAAGAATATACGCTCGCAATGAAATTGGAATCAGCGAGCCTTTGGAGTCGGATGAACCTTTCAAGGTCATCCCTGGAGAAGGTAAGCCTTATTTTAATAAAGACATTCGTTATACGACATACGTCTTAGGATGTCGGTAAACAATGCAGAAAATGTGATTAATTGTTAAAAAATATTTATGTTGTAAAGGCTACTTCTCTTACGGTTAAGTTATTGTTAAGTGAACAAGAATATAATGAGGAACAACAATTCCAGACTCGCACGCGGATGAGGAGATTGGCGAGCAGACGGAGATGACGGAGCCGACGTCGTTCAGCACGCAGACAACTACTTCCTGGATGCGTGAACACAACATGGACGCCGATATCCGGTCGTACGCGCGAGGCTCGCTCCTCAGACGCGACGAATACTTCTTCAGAATATGGCACTACGCTAAACAACTCTTCAAGTGATGCGACAACACGTCCGCGCATTCATAAACCTGTGATATTTAACGACAAAAATATTTAAAAGTTCATAGTTGGCGGATAGTAATGTATAGATATACTTACTTCAACTAGACAGTGAATCTACCCACGAACGCTGTCATTTTTTAATTTTATAATATTATATTGTTTTTTTTTTTTGTATCAGCATGTAATATTTTATTATTTATTTTAGATAAGGATCAACTATTTATTTATGTAATTTTTTATAATGAGAAAATTTGAATGGTGACACGATTTGAGTCTCATTCAATACTTTTTAAGGGAGACGTTTTAAATATAGGTGCAAAATATTTATTCGATAAATTGAGTGAGGCTCAAATTCATCATCAGACAGATTTATTAAAAATTTAATATAGCAATTGTAAAAATTGTGCAGTGTTTTTATTACCCTTCCAAATCCAAACGTAAACCAGATTTACGCCATAAACGCTTTTTAGTTACCTTTCTTTCGTGTAGGAATCTTCATGACTAGGTACCTCCGTCTGAAAAGTCGGAGGACTGTTGGACATTTAACTGCACGATCTTCGCGCAATTAGATACTATTCGTAGAGGAAAACATATTTTCAAGTCTTACTTGACATTCATCAAAGTAAGACATAAAAAATTTGTTCTTACAGTTGTCAGAAAACAGATTATGCACGTGATATGTACTGTAGGTACTGTGAAGGTTGCGTGCCAAGGCAACCTGGCTGTAAAGTTTTTATTCTAAAACTCACTGGTGATGCTACTTTTGAAATAAGAAGAGAATAGACAGATCGGCTGTTAAACCAAGACAAAACAATAGAAATAATATAATTTAAAATTATTTATATGCGAAGTTTCCTTTAAAGTTCATGCACTATCATCATGAATTTTTGAAGCCAGTAGCCTTTAGCAGTAGCTTTTAGCTAAAAATTGCACTTTAAGTTTAATATTTTGTAAATGGGGTTTGTATTTTGTAAATCGAAAAATAATTGTAGTAACCCCGAACCTACACGATGCTAGACGACGATAAACCACATACACACTAATTCGCAGGTAAAGGAGCTAGCTACCCTAAAAAAAAAACTAAATTTGATTTTACCACTTTGTCGGCATAATAATTTGATATACCTACACACTCGTACAATATTACAGCTTTCTGGTACCAACGGTCTCTTAGCAAAACCTCGGACTGACAGACAGACGAACATGACGAAACTATAGGGGTTCCTTGTCAGAACTACGGAACCCTAAAAACGGTTCAAGTGCAGGTCGGACTCGCACATGAAGGCGGGTCCGTCCGTACCGTTAAATATGGAATCACACTTTATGCACATTAAGCGCATTTTACAACGTGTAACGGAAAGGGTACATACCAAGAGCCAGTGGCGTGCGGTCCATAGAGTCATAAAGGCACTGCAGACCCTAGACCTAGTAGATCTAGATCTAGACAAGTTACAGTAATTATAAAAAAAAAAAAAAATATTCTGCGTAACTAATAAAATTATTCAAACTCCTAATGTACATTAATAGCAACGCGCATTCATACCGTAATCCGTACTGTCAAAACTACGACAGGCGTTCGTAACACATCGCGGACAACGCGGAAGGCAGCGAGTGATTCTGCCTACAATTCATTCATAAATGTACGCATGTAGTGGTACATTTTCGTATCTGTGCACTGCACACAACGGCGCGGTGACAAAGCCATCTCCTGCGGCAGATGACCCAATCACGGGCCAGCTCGTATGAATCCGTCGTCTCAATTGGCGCACCCGACAAGAGCAAGGCTTCTTTGGATGATAACTAACGATATCGCAAGGATTTTTTAATCCTATCTCTACATGTTCGGAAATTATGATCAACAAAGAACACCGCCTGCAGTAGGCTACTGTGCGGTACTAGGCGCACAGAATTACGGAAGAGATTTATGATGATTTATCGTGATATTAGGCAAGTAACGAGGAAAGTTTTTGACCCACGTAGTGCGGACACGTTTGTTAAGATTTGAATTTAAGAAACATATAATATCATATCGAAAATTTGGTATCAATTGTTAGAGTATTATATATTGAGCTGAAACCCTTGCCATATCGTTAGTTATCATCCAAAGAAGCCTTACTCTTTGTATGTATATACCCTTTCCGTTACGCGTTGTATATAGCACCACAACATATTTTTTGCCATAATTTTATTTTTACTAGCAAAGTGCTACTGTAACGCGCGACTTCGATCACGTGATTTGTTTTAAAAATACGAATTTAAACGAATTTGGTAAGTAATAAAATAAAGCATTTTTTTAACATTTACAAATAATGTGGTTATTTATTGATAAAATGATTTTTAAATTCGGTCCAGAGATTTCCCCGTACAACCTCACATAACTCACAAATTTTACCTCTAATAATATTAATAAGGATTCATAGCGTCAATAGAAATATGTAGGTACAGACTCTGTGAAAATCTTAACTGTCTGCCGGTTCACGACTTAATCCTACTACCCGATATAGTAATTACTTTCCTCTATGGTAAGTCCGCTGATGGATGCTGACGGATGGATGGCGGCGCCTTAGTAAAAGGAGCCGTTGGCACCCTTCGAGTATGGAACCCTAAAAAGTCTAAATAACGTTTTAACTTCCTGTATATGACGAGGCACTTTCATCCTCATCCGTTAAAACTCCGATGTAGGCTGCAATCTACATACATCCGCATCAACAGTTCAATCAGCGTTCGTTGCGAAGCTCTGCCGATGCCAATTCATATTCAAGCTATGAGATGATTATATCCGGCTGGTCCGGAGCAATCCTTGACGTGTGATTGAGTTTTTAATATTGAGTTCCTGTTGCTAACAGTACAGTTAAAATTTAAAGAAAAACTTTCATTTTGTAGTTTTTGAAGGCGGTTGTCGTTTTTGTAAAAACGATTTTGATTTTTCACTTTTTAGTGCTTGTCGGTAGGCGATTATCACACGGCAGCTGATAATCGGCGCTTCAACGCCTACCGCAGCTGTGCGCGGTGCCTTGTGTTAATTGCCTTAATGTATTATATATCCTTACAAAAAGCTCTTTCAAACAATACCTCAAACGATATATTTTATGTTGGAAAGTGTTAGGAGGAGGCCAAGGAGGGTTGACGAACCCCCTCTCCCTCTTAATACAGTCAGACATCGACTACAGTTATACACAAAGCAATTTTACTTATTACTACATTTCTGCTGTGATCCGAATGATCCGATGAGGAGTTCCGTTCCTTATCCCCGAAGTTCATCATCAGATCATGACAATTTCTATGGGACAAATCATCCAAATCAATTTATAATTCGCGGAGTAATCGCGTAACAAAAACAAAATGAAAACAAGCTTTTGTAAAAGCTTGTTACACCTTCTTTATTTCTGCTGACGTCCTAATGTAACACGCTTTTAGATAAGCTTGGTAATAATAGCTGGTTTTTATTAAAAATGTTTATTTATTCTCCTTTTTTTAATGTTATTTTCAACTATGTATTTATGATGGGGAATTTACTACGGATTATTTAAAAGATCCCAAACTCAATGGGGTTGTGTCCTTTTATTATAGAGTTCCTATGACTACCTTCAAGCTCCATCATCAGATTGGCCCCATGTCATTATAATATTGAATTGTTCTCCGATTTACACATGGGAATAAAATAATCCAGTAACCCGGACAGGTGAAACTGAATAAAAGCTTGTATTAAAAGGGGCCTGCAGTCAACCGTGTAATAGTGAAATTTCCCAAATACTTAGCCACAACTGATACTATTGGGAAGTAGTCACCATTACCCGCTTGTAAAAGGCTGTGTATTTGCGAGTGAGTTGCTGATGAATATTCCTAGCTAGGTTGCACCTATGCAAGTATTCTGCATTATCTAAAAGAGAACACCGAGAGATTATGTGTTTAGATTGATTCCCCCCAGCAGTACTTATACCTATATCTCGGGTTCTTGTTCGTCGTAATAACTTCGTCAATAATTGCACGTTGTCATAATTGAGTAGTTGACACCAACATCCATTATTGACCTTTAACCAATAGCCCTAAAAACTCAGTTAATTTTCAATTTAGTAAAATTTAATTTTTAGTTAAGTACTTTGTAATCAATTAATAGACAAATCAATTAGTTTGGCAAATAAGTGACGCTTTTAACAGCTCATAAAAAGTAAGGAAACTGATTGGAGGTTTCCACTGTCTAGTATTTCAGTTCATAAAATACTAGCACCGTCCCCGCGACTTCGTTCCAGTGATTTTTCTTAGAGATCCCATTTTATTTATTTACAAAATCGGTTCAGTAGAACCAAAGATTACCTCTACAGCCTCACAAACTTTACCTCTTTATATGTATTAGTATAGATTATTGAGTATTCATTTCAGATCCATTCATCATTTATTTATATCTGTGATGTATAAGCTCGATACAAAGATTGAATGGGTAAACAGACAGTTAGATATACTCTTTAATTTGTTGTTTTCATTGTTAGGGAACACGCTTTCATCAATTTTGACATCTCTCAAATCTGAACAAAGAACTTTCAGGTTTTGTGATATTTTTACCTTGTGTTTATAACACAAGTAAGGTAAAAAAAATAGGGAACATCATTTCATTGGGAACTGAACAACACAAAATAAACAACCATTTATTTAAGTACTTATTTATTTATTTATTACATTAATATTAAAGAATTAATTTGATTTACCAGCATTAATAAAAGGAATATGTACTATCTTAACATCTAGTGTTCATACAATTCAATATTAAGAGATTAATTGTTATGTGTATATTGTAGCTAATTACCGTAAGTAAGTAAGTTATGTATGTTTGTAAGAAACGATTTAAAAGTGTTCACTATGTTGGCACTATTAGAATAACAGATGCACCATTATCAATGCAATAAGAAAGTTCAATCATAATTCAAGGGACATTAAATCTTATTGACGATTTCGGCGACCTGTAAAAAGAAAAATATGTTAGAAATTGTTTTTAAAAATTTTGAGTTAGTGCACCCTATACACGGTGGGACAATTTCTTGCCATTTGTTCTGTATGTTATTAAAAACACCCCAGAGTTCACAGTCCTCTTCAATTATTAAAAAAAAACAGCTGTTTCATAAATTTTGACAGTGTAGGTATGGAACAGTTGTTTAGTTTTTTTAATAACCGACGAGAATTGTTAACTTTGTTATTTCTAAAATCACATATTGAATCCATAATAAAAGTTTTTGTCACGATGTCCATTCCACCGCGTAAGTAAGATTTCTCTCAACTACATAGAGACTAAACGGAGAGGATAAACGAAAATAACAATAGTTTCACGTCACATAGACCATAAAAACTAATATCGGGGATACCATTTTCAACAAAGTACCTAGAAGGAAAATCGTTTGAAATATGTGGATAGGGCCCATGACTAAAACCTATTGTTATTATAAATTAACTAACTTATGCCCACGGCTTTGCCCGTATAAAAGCGGCATCCCATAAAAGTGTCGCCAAAAGTGTGGTCCTGCCGTTTTGTAAATTAGCCGGAACAAACAAACAGACAAATAAAAATCTTAGATCAAATAAGTTATATCTACCTACAGTTTACACTGTGTTAGTACCGTAGTTAGCAGTAGAAAGTACAGTAAGTGGAATGTAACAGTTGGTCGCATGCCAATACAACGACAATACCCGAAAGGCGACAAACAGTCAAATAAACACCGGTCTGAATGCAAACCGGTAGATATATGTTGCTGAAATACCTGGATGAATATGCATTAAGTATCTTGTGGACTTCAACCGCCGTCACGGCCAGTGGTCGCACAGAACAGGTTGAAGTCATATCAGCCTATGGCCGTTAACTACTGGCCTAGGCCTCCCCAAAAGAACGCCAACCATCTCGGTCTTGGGCAGCCTGCATCCATCCGCTGCCCGCCACCTTCTTTAAATCGTCGGTCCACCGAGCAGCACGGAGTCCCACACTACGTTTGCCTAATCTGGGTTTCCAATGTATCTGGTATCTCCTCCACCATGTCAGGTCGAGGTTAGCTACAAAAAAACACTAAAATACACGGTCGCTGCAACGACCAACTGGTGGCCCGACATACCCTAGTACCCGAGACCTTAACGGTACTCCAAACATTGTTAGTGAATATTAATAAGGGGGACGGGGGGAAACAAACCTTTCTTACCCTTGTCTTTGGAGGTCTTGACCTGCTTGTTCTTGTTGCATTTCTTAATAATGCGCCTACTTTGATCACAGCTCGGGTCGCTATTAGCCTTCAGCATGTCAGTGCGAGACATCTCGCCGTTGGGGCTGCATTCGCTCCAAGAAGATTTCTCATAACGGCAAGCTGTTTGGCAAATAATCTTCATTGGTAGACAAATCAAGGAGACAATAATAGATAAGTCATATTTTATTTTATGTTTTAATAATAAAAGTGTAACCTATCTATTGTCTTTAACCCTTTCCCTCGGAAATGTTATTGGGAACCGACTACAAGGCATAACATAATATATTCCATAACATTCTTTCTATTCTATGAAAGCCTTGTTTTTAATTCCATTTCCAGTTCTAGCTCAACTATTCATACACACATTACATTGAATAATAGAATTCTTGTTGGTATCCCTTATACTAGTTACATATTGAACGGCAAAATATAGTATTTAATTAGATAAATAAAATAAATAAGAGAAATGGGTAGCTCCGCAGCCTGAAAAATGTAACGTACCCTTCTTGCATTTTTTCTGAATAGTCTTGACGCTCTCGCAGCTGGCTGGGTCACCTTTCTTCAGGGTGAGCTTTCTGGAGCGCATGTTGGTTTTAGAGTCACATTCGCTCCAGGATCCCCGAATGTAGCGGCAAGTCTCTGTGATGTCGAAATTGTGTCATTTAGAGATATGTTAAGTTAATACTTAAGTATGGACTCTTACAATGTATACGTTTGTCGTTCTGCCACAGTGCGTGCGTAGTACCGGTGTCGTCCGGTGCTCTCGACATGCCAACTGTATGAAATAAGTGCGAGTCTGAGTCGCACACGAAAGGTTCCGTACCACCATACAATATTACACAACTTACAAAGAATAAGTTTATAGACTTATTTTTTACAAGGAATAAGTAGACTTATTTTTTTTTGTAAGTTATTTTAATCGCAATAAAGTAATTATTTTGTGATGCAACTACATATTTACGATTCCGGATCTATTACGAATTTATTCCTCTACTTGTGCTACTTGGCATTGCTTCTTGCGTTGCCTCCAGGTTTTGATTTCCTAGCGAGCGTTAAAATATGCGCTATAACGCCTTATCTTTAGATAACGATCACTTAGTTAGAAGTTTGACCTCCACGCTTTCCTAGGAAATATAATGTTTACAGACGGACAAAAAAGTGATCCTATAAAGATTCCGGTTTTGCCGACTTAGGTATGGAACCCTAAAAAGACAACCGTCCGTGAGCTGTCCGATACCCGCATTGCTCCAGAGCTGCATCAGTAACAGCATAACGCATAAATTGTAATAGCCCTAAAAATGTAAGTTGACAATTCTCAAGGAATCCGTCTAAGTCGTCCCGCCTCATCTCCTTCGTGGTCTACTGCCATTATGTTCAACTACTACTTGAGCAAGTAGTCTCTTTGCACGCTCGATAAAAAGTGCCTGAAAGAGCTACTGATCCATGAAGGAACAATTTAAAGGTACCTAGTTACTTTGTCAGTCACTGAAACTAATTAGGACATGTGTATTCTCCCCAACATGACCTATGATGCACTAACATCCAAAAATCCAAATATTCACGTCAGTCGGCCAACGTACTATGGAGCGCAGCATACTTGGTGTAAGAGCGATTAACCGCAAATGCATAAGAGCGCTTAAATTGACCGCGTTCAAAATACCATATTGCGCTCCAAAACTCAGTAATACAATAATTAGTATTTTAAGACACTTAACGGAGCCGAGGACACTTCCTGGACCATACCTGGGACCCGTCTTGTTAAATAGATATTAAAAATCAAAGCATCATCACTCTGTCATCGTATTTTTAAGAAAACAAGTTTTAAAAGTTATAACTAAACTTTAATAACTCGTGCACAATGTTTTTTGTGCGTTACATTGAGCGGATAGCGCTCAAAAACATTGATTTTAGACACCGAAAAAAGAAGTCGTTTCCCAGCGATATTATTTTTACTCCATTCATATTAGGTTGATGATTTATGTATAACACCTCGTTTATGTCAAAGCTCCCATTCACGAAAGATTGAACATATTGGACTATTTTATTTAAATGAGCAAACAGTACCTAAGCTTTCATTGTAAAAAAAGGCAAAGTTTCGAATGTATCCCAAATCCCAACATGTGGCAGATGGGCCACAGACAGCGACCCGAGGGATTTATTTTGAGCTGTCTGGAAGTAGGGTAGCAACACAAATAAGAAAACAAAAGGACCTCGATAAATACGCCATCTTCACGCCGTTAACTTGTACCTAAATAGTTTGGACATGACAATAAACAGCTATAAACATTTCACCATCGTGTTTCTACATAACTAACTACTGAGAATTTCGTACGATATTTCAAAAAGACTAAAACTTCTTGTCGGCAATTCTTCAAAGGAACGAAAATTGTAAAGTACAAATCTAAAGTTCTTGTTAAACCCATTATGGAATAAACACAATTGAATTGAGTAAAAATTCTGAAAACGGCCAATATGCAGTGTTGCAGAAAAATACCACGAGTTAAATAATACTTTGTTTTACAAAAGAAACAATTTGTAGTACGTAATTGATTAAATCAAAAGAATTTCAAGTAACTGAGAAGGAATAACTGAAATTCAATGCAGATGAAAATCTCTTTGAACTACCTAGCTGCAGTTTGAAATGTCTGATTCGAATGGTTTCCTAGTTAAATAGTTTAACAGGAATTCCTGAAATACAATGCATCTTGCTTCGGAAGCGCGGTTAGCTTCGTGCGCTCTAAATACTAACCTCTATTTTTAGCGCCCCTCTCGCTGCGGATGAGGACCTCGTGCTCACTTTCCTCCCATACCTCACCTTCGGCGGAGACTACAACAGCTGCCAGCAAGATCAGGCCTGCCACCAGGCGCCACACGTACTTTGCCTACAATTAATACAACGCATCACTATCTAAATCGAAAGAAAAATGTGTGCGCGCCGGAGCTTCCACCAAATACTAAAACTATATCGCACGCACAGCGTTAACAAAATAGCATAAACAAATGAACAAAACTTAGGTACCTATGCAACTTTAAATCGGGAACTACAACTATATCGGGAAACTAGAGTTCACGCGTAAAGAATTTATAACAAAGAGTTATGGCAACAGATAGGTAGTAGCGATAACTGTGGCAGTGCTCAGTCAATGACTTTAATTGTAACTCAGTCATGGCGCCCGCTAAAATTAACTGGATGTCTCAGAGGTCACTACCCAGTGCCATTGCGATAGTCCAGCCATTATGCAGTTGAGTCATTAAGTTATGCCTGCTGTTGACAATCATTCCTTATGTTATTGGCCTCTATTTAACGTATCTATAAATAACAGGCCCAACAATCAGTAGAAAGAAATAACAGCTGTGAGTTACTATATTATTACCATATGGAATTAATTAAGTCATGGCAAGGTTTTTGATTTAAAGAATAAAATATTATAATGGAAGTAGGTCCATCAACTAATTATTCAGTTGATTGTTTAATGGCATAGTTGACACAAACAGAGGACACAATATCACTGTCGACTTTCCGGAGTTAACGCACACAAACAAATCTGTACCCACCCCACCGTCCCTCTCTGATTGTAGCGGGATGCTGCGCACTCGTTTATATTATGTAACAAATTTAAATATTCCTTTACAATTTTCGAACAAATAGCAAGCTTCTGATTATTTTAATCTCAATTTCATCGTAATTAAAATTTTGAAAAACACTCAAAAAATAAAACCGGAATAAATAAATTCAATACTAAAATAAAAAATTACAAAACCAGCAAAAAACAAAAACATATTTATTTTATCCACATAGCTTTTTTACACTCTGTATTATTTTCTGTTGCACAAAGAAATCCCGATCCCGAAAAAATGTTTGCTACTTTCGCTCATCCGGCGTAATTAATAAATTATGTTATAGAAAGGGGGCGCGCGAGAAGCACAAAAATTTAAACAAATTTAATAAAAGTTGGGATGATGTTAAATGCTGGTGTTGGACAAGCTTACCTCCATGACTGGTATCGCGGTATCGAAGCGCGGGTGTCGGTCGCGAACGTGGTTCTCGGACGACGGGCGAACAGCGAGTGGCGCGGCGCCGCCGGGCGGGACCGGGGACACGCAGGACGCCTGCCTATTGATCTGCCTCTTGGGCTCTTGCACCCGGGAGCACCTATACACTCGCTAGTCAGTCCTGTACGCATATTCACACCCCCTCCCCTAGAGCGCGATCTCTCTATCTGCGGCTAGGCAAGATTTATTACTTTTTCCGGGAATAGCCGGATTTCCTCCTGTATGATACGGCGTTAGACTTTTTGTGTATATATGATGCAGATTAGCTTTTGTATTCAGAATCATTCCCTCGTGAGTTACGGTAAAAATTTATGAATCATAAAATCACAACAAATTCTTAGGAACTAAAGCACTTATCATATTTTTAATTCGAATAAAAACTACCCAACTAATACTTACCTAAGTACCTAGGTAAGTATTAGTTGGGTAGTTTTCATGAGTGTGGGAAAATAGAAAGTAGGAAGTCCTACTTTCGATAAATTTGCTCACACTCATATTTTATTGGAAGTTATTGTGAAAGTGACGTTTATGTGTTTTTTTAAAACCGATTTCAAAAAAGAGGAGGTTCTTAATACTGCTGTAATTATGTTGTTGTTATTTTTTTTTATGTTTGTTACGCGATTTCTCGGTCAACTGAGCCCGATTTTACAAATTGGTCCCATAGAAATATTGTCATGATGTCTATAAACTTCGGAGATATAGAACGGAACTATTTTGATCATATCAGAATTGTCGTAACAAGTAAAATTGCTATTTTATACGTGTAGTCGATTACTGACTAAAGGTGGTAAGTAGAGAGTGAAAGATAAATACTTTTTTTTAATTTTTCTTTATAAGTTGATCATAAAAATAATAATTAAATACTTATTAGTTAGTCATTTTTTCGTATTGAAGCCTCAAATAGGTACAAAATGGCACAAGCAAGCGCACGTAAGCCTATGTATGCCAGCAAAATGAAATAGGTTGACTGAATTATCAATAGCCAATCGGATTACTTGACTGACTTGCTTTCAATCGATGCGTATTTTTATTTCACATTATATTATCACAGTTTTTGTCACAGTCCATTTTTTTATATGAAAGCAAGAAATAAAGAAGGTGATCGGTATAGGTACATGGTACTTAGAAAGCTAAAAATATTTATATAATTATGTACGCTATGGGATCATTTTACGGTTAAAATTTACCAATAAAATAGTCTAATTCTTATCGGAATTAAATTATTTTCAAGATTTTAGTTCTTTTAATGAACAAGTCTTTACAGGCTTGTTGATAATTTTCATAAACAAGTCTTTCTAATAGACTTATTAATAAAAAGAATTAAAAACCTTTTTCAGACGAATTCGTCTGAAAAACGCTAAGATTTTAAAATCACAATTACTGTCCAGAACATATTTTTATGTAGAAAAAAATACTTAGATTGTATAAAACATAAAAAAGTGGTTATTGTACAATAATATTGTACTCATTATTACGAACAATGTTAGCAATGGGACCAATTATTCTTTAAAAAAACCGGTGTTTTATACACTAAGATGATTTTGTGAACAAAAATGTGTGGAACTACAATGGATGACTCTTTAGAATAACCAAAGATCATACGTGTATATTTATTACGTAGCATCATAGGCTCATAGCTCTTACAAACTTTATAAAAAGATTCATTATAAAAAAATCCCTTCTCACTAAGTCGCACCGTACGGTCGTAATAGGTACTTAGTATAAAAAGTTAAGCCTCAATGCGATATTAGATTTTTCCGATCCTTTCTGCCTTGACGGGATTAATTAGGGCTTTAAAAATGTTCTATCGATATAACCTAGCTATGCCTTGACTATGGAAATTATTACAAGCTTGTATTTACCTTTACCTGTCCGGAGTTCCGGATGTCTGTGGCTAATAAAATACTAGTTATATTTAAGCCACTTCCCGGTGTGAGATTAAGCTGAAATTTTGCATGAATGCATTTTATGATGGAGCCGGAAAGTGACCATAAGAACTTAATCAAATCTTACAAGTTAAAGACCTACATTCTGGTGTTCGATTGAGCTTGAATTTTGATACTGACAAAACTTAGGTAGTTCATATCCTGAATCCTAATTTGTATACTACTTACTACCTACCTACTATGTACTTAGTCATTTTTACCACGTGACTAGCTATTGCCTGCGACTTCGTAGGTACAGTCAGCAACAAAAGTGGATTAACAATGTTACTTTTTTATATCAGTTAAACAGACACTATACACATAATAAGTATTCTGGCTTTCAGAATTTCAGGCAATAGCCAAGGGTTATTTTATCTTAATTTTATATTCATTGCGTTTTACTTTTAATATTGTACTTAATAATTAGGATTTAAAAATCATAAATGTTTATCGACTTTTGTTGCTAAACCTAACGCTCTGCCTGACCCAGGAGCAACCCAGGAGCAACGGAGCAATCAAAAATTAAATTGTACGTGTTAGCGTCAGGATAGATGGTTGCCTATCACCAGCGGCTACACAGCGCATCTTTTTACGCGGCTGCGTAAATACAGTCACAAGCAAAAACAAGTACCTACCTATACATAGCAACATTACGAAGTGATTTTCTTCGAATATATTGATTGAAATGTCATGTTTTTAGGAATATAGGATTTTGATTTAAATACTACTATGAAATAGGTCTTACATCAAAGTCACAACCATTAATTTTACAGGAAAATCGCTTTTGAATTTCGCTTATTGTATACTTGTTTTTGCTCGTGACTGTACATACTATAGTTATTAAAGTACTAGCTTCCGCCCCCGACTTTGTCCGCGTCAAACTTAATATACCTACCTATTATCCCATAGGAACCGCACATTTAAAAAAAAGCCTTTGTGCTAATCCACGCTATAATTTATGTTTGTGCTAAATTTTATGGAGATCCGTTCAGCCGTTTTGGCTTGATTAAGTAACAGATATCCATCCATCCATTTTTTGCATTTAAAATACTAGTGAGATAAAAGGTTTTTTTGTCTAGTGAGTTTGTTTTAGTGGTCTATCTGAAGATCCACAACTTGCTGATTAAATAGTACTTAGTTACTAATTACTCGCTTTTTCTAATTAAGCCATCTTACGAGTGTTAGCGTTGATATTCCGTTATCGGAAACCCTTTGCCACACGAGCTCTCGCTGCAAGAAACTAGTACAAGGTCTCGGCAAGACGCGCGGTTCAATCGATACTGCATCTAAACATACGTTCATGTAGGTACCAACAGCGACTTTATCAATTTATTGATGTATTTAGGGCAGTGGTTCTTAACCTTTTAATGTTTAGGGACCATTTGGCAAAAAAAATATCTTGCCATAGTAATAATGCAGTAATATTAAATACTGGCTCCTCCCTGCGACTTCGTCAAGTTACGTCTTTGGTTACTGTTCCGTCCTCATGGGTCGTGCCGTAATGTTATATAGCCTATATTATTCCTCATGAATGCGGCTATCATATACCTACAAAAGATTATTTCCAAACGGACAAGTAGTTTCAGAGATTAGTGCGTCTAAACAAACAAAAAGTTTCTTCGGTTTTATTAATATCTTAAGAATGATTAGTACTTAGCACAGATTCGTAAAAAAATAAACACATACCTACAATTATTTACAGCTCTTTTATTAATATTAGGCCCATAATACGCGTCGTCAACTACTTAGTTATTATTTTAAAATTATGATGACACCGGTCGCAGCGGATCGGTTCGAATGCTTTCAGGGACCACCAGTGGTCCACGACCACAGCCTGTGAGGTGACTTGAGGGCATACAAGTAGGTAGGTACCTAACAAATCTTTTATCTGCTTAACATAGTGCAAATGAGCGATAAATGTAGCGTAGCAATGAAATCATAGTAAGGGTCTCCCCACATTTATCGACGCGGAATCGGCTTAAACCGAGTGAGTATCACCATTCTCTCTATCAGCTGTTGCGACGGATGTTGACAAACGGCTCGTTTCCCCGTCGGCCGGCGTCGCGACGCGTCTTCCGAGCCGAGCCGATGCAAATGGTATTAGTAACACCCTTATTACGTAGACATATTTAAAGGCATTTTTGACCGGTGTTAGCCGACTCCGTGTCGAAAAATGTGGGGAGACCCTAATGTGTTTTACTTACGGCTTGTCGTGCTCGTGGCTTGGCCATGGGACCGGGAGGCGCGAACGGCAGCGCAGCAGCGCGAATGGCGGTGCGGCGGCGAGGCGGCAATCTACGCGGCACAGTTTGCGCCCACGGGCAGTGGCGGTTGCCGCCGCGACTATTGTATAGACCTAGAGCGACATGTCTTTCAACAAACTTGTCTCGACATTGTTTGGAGGGTAGTAGTTTTATTTATTCAGGATATTAAGATTCTTATTCATTCCGATTTTTATTCATGATTTGAATAAAAATCGGGGTATGGAAGGAGGATACTATAAGAAATACTAGCAATACAGCTATATCCAGACTTTTTTTTAAACTACTTTGTAACCTACTTTCTTACATATTTATTTGTACCTAAATAAATAAAAATATATAATATATACCTCGCACAATCTCTTCACTACATGTTTTTATTTATGTTGTGGATGACTAGACTTCCAAATAGCTAGTCTACCTAATATTTCTGCAATAAAAGATTCGGTGTTCATTATTTCGTGGCGAGTAC
The DNA here is from genome assembly GCA_949774945.1 of Hoplodrina ambigua. NCBI lineage: Eukaryota > Metazoa > Arthropoda > Insecta > Lepidoptera > Noctuidae > Hoplodrina > Hoplodrina ambigua. The sequence continues at coordinate 8,801,335 of OX458963.1, forward strand.
CTACCTACAATTAAACTTTCTTTGGTTCTTAGACTATTCGCCGCGTCTGCCGCTCGACCCCGTGGCATGCCGACGCCCGCGCCCGTGGCGTAGGTACTGTTTTCATACATTTGTTTAAGTCGCCCGCCGCACCGCCCGACGCTCGTGCGGGTCGCTCAGCAAAATTCGCCGGTCGTCCCGCCGCCGCGCCGCCGCGGCGCCGCGCCGGTCGCTGCTCGCTACGCGTGGCATGCCCTGTAGTCTGTACTTCTCCATAATCTTTTAGTCGCAAGACGCTCCGAAGTTCGCACCGCGCGAATTTTCGCAACAGCGAATGCCCCGTGGTCAAGCCGTTACCTACTGGGTGTATTGAAAAACGTCATTATTTTTATCATAATGTACTAAGTACTTATTACGACCCCGACGTAAGCAAAACTCTCGTAAGATATTCGTGTCCATAAAATGACATAATTTGTCAATACCTACCTAATTACCGAAATTATCTCTCGGTTCTCAATCAGATGAATTGCAAAAAAATGCTTAAAAATGTTTTTGAAAGTTCTGTGTTCTGCTCGTATTCCCACAAAGAACATAATTATTTTGATTAGGTATGTAAAATATTATTCAGATCATATTTTTTAGGGTCCCGTACTCAATGGTTTCAAAGGGAGAGCCATTTGTTCTCGCTTACCTATTCGTCTGCACATCCGCGTCCGCACGTTTACGTCTGTGCGACTGTCACAAGGCTAAACCATTGAATTCAGTAACAGTCTTCATTATATTTGCACTATTTGTATCTAACTGTATCAAAACCAAATACAAAAAAAAAAAATTGTGAGGAAGCTACTTACCTACAGTTAAGGGGGAAAAACTTAATTAATTTATATTTTTTTTAAACTCGTTAAGTATAGTAAAAGTGATTTTTTATTACCAAAAGTCCAGATTTTTTAATTTTTTTATAACAACTATGGAACTAATTTTTGCGTAGAGACGGATGACGTAACCGCCCGTGTAGCGTACCAATGGCACAAAACCCTTCGTTTGCAAGTCCTACTCACACTTGGCTGGTTTTTAATCACCAGGCATACAAACACAAGGCATCATTTCCTTCTATAAAAATATTTTTATGGATCACGCATCCAACTGTTTGCGAAAAACTAAAACAGACATAAGTAGTCATGCAGCCCGTAAAATTAAATTTATCTTACATTTTTTTTGTAATATGCAGCAAAACATAGGGCTGTATGGTAGTACAAAAAATAGACGCGACATGTAAATACACAAGTAAATTTATCAATATAACTCTCCATATGAACCTAACGTAAGAAATTACTATGAATTTTGCGGGAACATTAACTCATTGCCACCGCTACATAATAATTTTGCTCTTCAGACTGATTCGCAATTTAATTTCTTACAGAAAACGTGCTATTTTTATTTTACTTCAATGATTAAGCTAATAGCAGGTTGACCCTGAACCAAGCAAAATATTACCTATGTGTCACATAATATTTTGAATCGATAGAAAAATAATTCAACAACAGTACAATTTCAACACCTGCTTAACTGCTAGCCAATTTTGAGAGTTCTCCTTGGGCTGTTTACATGAAATAGGTATTTTTGGCCATTTTTAATAGTCAGGTACCTACCTACAGTTAGTAACGAGTAGTTTGGTACTTAAAACTACTTGTAGGTACCTATGTGAAAAAATAGAGTGGAATAACCTATGTTGATTAGTTCAAAATAATTAAAAATATTCATATATATTCTAAATAAGAAAACCGGTAAAGAAAGAAAGAAATAAATAAAGATAGAAGAAGTTGCAATAAGTTTAAAATTATTGTTGCACTCATAAATGTAGGTATATTGTGTAATATAACTTGAAATGAATTACATATTTATATTCAACTAGCTGACCCGTGCCCACTTCGTAGGGCGGTAACCATTTTCATGTGATGAAATTTTTTTTTTTTTTTTTTAGAATTTTTCTTCTCGTAAGAACCATCCTCGTAGGTACTTCAAGGAATATTTAAAAAAAAGAATTAGCGGAATCGGTCCAACCGTTCTCGAGTTTTGCGCTTACCAACACATTCAGCGACTCATTTTTATATTATAGATTGTAGGCTATTTAACCTATTAATAAATAAATTCATTTTATGGTAATGTCATGTCACGTCTTTATACTCTACCTATCTATAAATATTAATTGCATTCTGATGCTAATTAGCAGCGGATTATTTTAGTTTAGAAGTCAGATACCTAATATTAAATTGAAAAACGTTTCCAAACATTACAATTATCACTTGTGGACATGCAACAAATTTAATGTAGGTACCTAACCATCGCACTGGTGCTGCTGACGCCGATCGATAGTTACAACGAACGTTACTATGTTACTCGAATCTATAGCTAGTACTTCTGTCAACGTAGAATTTGGTGCGTTCCCGATGCATAATGGGAACAAATCCTGTATTTTTAACAACGGTCTCATTGTAATGTCTCGTCTAAATATGACAACAAGATATTGTAATTAAAAAAGGGTTAATGTATGTAAGTATGTATGTGAGTTTCTTTATTTCACCATAACTTTACTTAACGTTACAATTAATCCTTGCATCGTTCCAAGTAACAGGCTAGTAAGAAATAAAAAGAAACCGATGTGGACACTTTAAAACGTAAATTAATACCACCCTCAATTTATTTTTTTAATGAATCTGGTCGTGTCTATGATTATCGTTTAGAATTTGACAAGTAGATTTAAAAAATATATAACACGGTAAATAAAAAACGTCGTAAAAAACTGACGAGTAAACAAAGTACAAATATGTGAAAATTTACAGTCGTGTTTTTTATATTTTTAAATTATAGAAGCATGTAATGCAGTAACAGTGTACGACTAAACGTCGACAGACTGAACACCGACAACGACAATTCGTCAGAGTCCCGTCGAAGTTAAAGTCTTGTTGAGGTTCAGTCTGTCGGCGTAGTGTCTGTACACTCTTTTAGTAAGGTACCGAAATTGGTCCTCAGGTCATTAGGTCAGCGGATCCAGCGGTCCATATTGCTCTATGTTAGGGATAGCACTGGATTCTTCCAACATGTTCACAGGCGAGGCGTATCGGCAGTAACAGTGTCTACGACGAGCCAAGTTCCTCGGACGTACTTGATCCGTGACGACAAATGGAATGTGCAACGGCATGATTCAGTACCTATCCAATAGCAGGTCAGTTAGCCTCTAACCTCTTCGATGGATTGTTTGCGGAACCAAGATGCATCGGGAGACTGGTAAACATAAACATTTCGTTAAAGTTTATTGAGCTTCACTGTAGCCGTTGTCCCGTTTTGAGTTAAAATAAAAATGGTCACGTTAGTCAGAGCTAACTAGGCGAACTTTTTACGTAACGCGGTATGCACTTACGGTATTTTGCTGGAACTTATAATTTTACTAAGAATTTTAAGTGATAGCCTTTAAAGTACATGCTGCCAATGTCTTCCCTATGAACTTAATAAACTTTCTGAATAGCAAAATCCCAAAACTTCTTTGGCTTTTGTTAATGAATATTAGATTTGTATAGGTGGTATAGGTGGTTGTATATACCTATACAAATATAACGTGAACAAACTAAAAAGAATTAAAGACTCCTTTATAAAGACTCCTATAGAAAGACTCCTATAGAAAGTCTCCTTCATCAAACTAGTACAAGTTTAAGACGCCCGCTTGAATAGAGGTCTTCTTTTTCTATAAGCTTCTCTTCGAGTTTCAATTAATACGGGTAGGTGCTTAGCTACTTAGTACTTAGATACTTGGAAGAAAATATCTTAGAGAAGTTAATTAGTGCTCTATCTTTTGTGCTGCTTCCAGCGAACATTTTAGTCGAAGTAATAAGCTATAAGTATAAAAAAGTACCTACCAAAGTTGCAAGTGAAGATTTTCTCTATCGCGAGCAACATTATTGCATTTCCTATTTAATTCAGAACTAGTTTGTGATGAATTCGTAGCACACCGTTTATTTTTATTTTGATGGCAATTTCAACAACCGTTTCGCCGTTTTAATTAAAACCTGGTCTATGTTTATTTCACTTTCAATGTTCAAGTCTTGTGTAGCATGAATAAACTGAAAATACTGTTCTTGATTGGTAGTTTAAAACATTTTATTATTATGTCATATTATTTTACCCCTCAAGACGTATCGCAAAGTCGCGACCGATGGAAGGAATGAAGGAAGGCCTTTGCCCAGCAGTAGGACAGTATGGGCTAATTACAATAAAATAATAATTTTACTGCTTGGTTTAATTGTGTTGTTGCTTTTAGGTGCTTGCTTTCTACAATGCAAAGGGAGAGAACCATTCAGGCCGGCCCACGGCTCTGTACCGTATGTAGTAAGTGTTGTTTGGACTAACTTCCTTTTATTAGATATTATTAAGTACTAGCGACCCGTCCCGGCTTTGCATGGAAGCAATATAGGTACATAAACCTTCCCCTTGAATCACACTGGCGTATAGCATTGCCAGGCGGATAAAGCCAAACATAGTTAGGCTTTTTGATTGCGTGTCCGGTCAAAATAAATGGTATCCGGCTTGTCCGGCTTTTATAAGGTCTTCAATTTAAAATCTTGATAAATGCAATAGAATTTAATTTTGGCTAATGACTTTATTTGATTGATTAATAATAAAGTACTTAGACTGATTTTGCATTCGATTTTATATTATTTATATTAGATTAGAATTTAACAAGATTTATGGCAATAATAAAAAAAGCTTGATTTTACACACAATTTTATTGTTGCACCTTTTAATACCGAGACAAAATACCTCAATAATGTAGGGTGTCCGGCCTTTTTACCCAAATGTCCGACCAAACTGACTGGTCTGTCGAGCTATTAAGTTTGGCGGCCTGACAATCCTACTAGCATAAAGACCGCGAGAAGCGACTTTGTTTTGAACTATGTAAAGAAAAAGACATAACATTACGTAAAGAAATGAAAGCTTGTAAAATCACAGCCGTGGCGATGTTAAAAAAAAAAAAAAAAAAAAAAAAAAAAAACTGGGTAATACGATACCCCTTGGTAAAACTGGTTGTCAGACTTCGGGCATCTGACGACCCGTAACGATTGTTAAAGATCCACGTATGACTGCCGAGACCAACGGCTCGTGCTTTTCGAGGCACGGAGATGATTCGGTGAGTAAAGGTAGACAGTTTATACCCATCCACGGACCAACCCCGGCAACTAACACGCGATATAGTGGGATAAAGCTATGATTATCATATCAAAATATTTGTATTATCTATAAACATCACTCTTTGGTTTTATCGCGTATAGGTAGGTACTACAGTTAGCTTTTTAAAGAAAAAGTACCTAATAACATAGTTTACTAGGTTTTTTTCCCGTCGCGGTACCGAGGAATGTGTGTCGGTACCGTAGTATCCCGGATGGCTGTGATGACGGCTGCCGTGTGTGTGACCAGCATCAAAACAAGTGTGAAGGATACACGATCGCTCAACGTCATCATCGGCGCCTCTTACAGGCACCAGCGCCGCGGCATTAGAGTCCAGGTCACTAGGATACTTTTACCTAACCGTAAGTATTGGTTTCTAAGGACATCATTCAATATGGGCGACTTTAAGGGTTGCCACCCGAACTTAAAGTAAAGGTTTCTCTTTTATTTCAAATAAACGTACTGTAGGTATGCTTTAAAAGGACAAAACGTCCGTAAAAATACATATCTTTTTTCTATTTTGACTTTTGAACGATTGAGTAAATTATTATATGTATAACTCAAGAACGACTGGATCGATTTTAATGATCTATGAATTATTGGATTCGTCTAATCCAAGAATAGCATGGAGAGGAAGAGGAAGGCCAAAGAAAAGATGGATGGATTGTGTGAAGAATGATAATAATATGAAAGCAAAAGGAGGTAGTGATATCATGACGGCTTGAGTACGGAATGGAAGAAGAGAACGTGTTACGCCGACCCCAAGTAACATGGGACAAAGGCAAAAAGATAATGAACTATTACCGAAAAAAAAAAAAAAAAAAATGAGTCTAAGGCGGGACGAAGTTCGGTGGGACAGCAGGTTAGGTAATTTAAAAAATACTCTAGGATATTTTACAGTAAGACTGAGTATTCTTGTTTGCAGTTTCGAAGATTGACTCGGGTAACCGAGCATATTTGATGTCCAAGTCCGCAGCGGTTCTGATTCTAAAGCGAAGAGTTCCTGACGCGTTAATGGAAATCCCTATTAAACCCATAGAAATAGATTGGATGGGCAACGTGGATTTGCGCATACAAGAGGAATGCCTAATGCCTGGATGGCATTTCTTCTATAAAGGGGTAAAGTAACATCGATTTTATTCGTACAAGTATGGTCAGCAACTAGTCGATTAAAACTTCAGCGGGGCATTTCCCGTAAAGCTATGTCCGCACCAGTGCGCTTTCACGTTCATTTTGCCTTTTCGTCTGACGCATGAATGAAGCGCAATAGCGCATGCAATAGGGCGTTTAAACAAGTTCAAAACAGTAGGTACATGCCCGTATCGCACGCTGATGACGATGATGACGCATGCGCTTGATGCGAGATGAATTTAAAATTGAAGACGCAAAATGACTATAAAGGCGCACTGGTGTGAACATAGCTTAAGTTTAACAGCTCCCGCATTCTAAACCCAATTTTAATTTGTTAAAAATATATATAATTTACCTAAATTTTTAACAGTTTGCAGTCTGTCGATGAGATGAAATTGTAACTAGTTTCTGAACGCTTATATTATAGTTACGAGAGCTGGCCTCCTTTTTAGCCTAATTATTGAGCCCAATAGAATATCTATAGGTGCCTACAAAATGGTTTTAATTAAGGTTTTAGAAAATTTAAGTAATTTAATGAAAGTTTTTAGTAGGTAATTAAAAAAATAACTTTTACCACAAAGCTTAAATACTTGAATTACTTTACTACAGTAGTCCAGCATGTTGCATTCGTGTCCAATTAGATGATAAGTAGATATAGGTAGGTAGTGGCGCATATATGATTCCGCCTAGGACAAGTTTTATTTTTTAGTTTTATTACCAACTTGTTTTTGTTTTGGGCTTTTGTAAACAACAATTTTCCAATTCAAATTCATTTAATGCAGGTCCAGTCCAAAAAATTAAATTAAATTATGAATAACCATTAACATTACATTACACATACATTACATTAATTAAAACATAAGATTACAATTAAACAAAAAAATAAAATAATAAGATGAGATTTGAAAGACTAGATTTGATATTCTAGGTTAAACGACTTTTGTCGCTGATCGAAGTGCTTACCTACGTACTTTAATAATATTTAAATTAATACCTAGTACCTCTATCAGTAATAAATGTTGTTTTCGAACTAAAATAAAAAAAAATACAAACATCCAAATTAGAACCTCCTCCTTTTTTAGAAGTCGGTTAATAAAACAACTTAGCCTAAGTACCTACAACTATATTATTGTGGACTTGATTTACAGAGTACCTACCTTAACTGGGATATGTTCACGTGTCTGTAATGTTGCACGTTCACAAAGGCTGCTATACTACATAGTAGAGAATAAGAGAAACAAAAACAGTCATTGACGGGTCTTACAATAAACGGTGTATTTCAACCAACAACCTCCCCATACTAACAAGCAGATGCACATGTTTTAATTTAACATTTGCTGCGCACATGTGACGTTTCTTTTTGTTTTCTCCGGAAAGAGGAGGACAAAATATGTGTGGAGTCCATGTGTGATCCCTCGTGCCCGTACAACGGTGCTACGTTCAAAGCTTTTAACACAGTCGCAGTCGAAGTTCGAATCATGTCAAGTTTCTCTTTGGAGCTCGCCGAGGGCATTATAAAACTGCGCCAACTTTTTGCTGCAAACATTTCAACTTCCTGCAGCCAACGTTATGCATTTATTATTATTTGAATAGAAATAAAGAACCTGCAAAAGTCATAATCACAATCAAATTTCATTTTCAACTTAAAAAAACCAGTATTTTGCTTAGGACATTACAAAGGACCTAATTTTTGGAATATGAGATAGTTTTTTTTATAATCATCCGAGCTATTTCCAGTATTATAGGTATTGCAAAAATCAAGCCCATCATAGGCAAGTCGCTAAGTAATTAGGCTGATATGAACGTAATTCGCGGACGCATTCGGTAGCAGATAAATTTCCTAACCAACTAGAAAAATAATAATAATAGACAAGCTTATTTATAGTTTACCAGAAGTCCAGAAACTATACTCGACAAAATATAATTTACATAATACATTATACATACTTAAGTTGTCGAGTGATGCGAACATAATAATACGGACCAACTGAAATTATATTTATATTTCATCCTTTGTAAAACTTGTTAATAATGCCGAGCCCTTTTCGTTTCTGGTAAGTAAAAAAAACCGACCGAAGTGCGTGTCGAGCCACGCACAGTGTAGGATTTTGTAGTAGCCCGTTAACACATATACCTAGTACGATTCTGTTGTTCTTTACTCGAATGAAAACGTAATCCGTAACGTTGGTACTTACAGCGCCATCTGGCGGCAGTATTATTGTGGAACTTATGACAATTTAGTATGGGTCTTTTTGTTTTTTTATTTCATATTTTGTTTTTCAATGCAAGTCTTTACCCGTTTTAGACAGGCTTCATCTTAGTCACTTTAAAGGATTAATGCTAAGGATTTTGTATTTGGTACAAAATTATCCAACACCCAAGTTCAACGACTTTACTGCTAAACTAACTAAAGTTATCTTAACCGCTATAATTTTCCTTTAAATTTCATGAAATGCACTATCATCGTGAATTTTTCCAAATTATTCAAGCCAGCCGTTTAGCTTTTATAGGATGGGATTGGAACAAAAATGTACACTTAAAAGTTTAATATTTCGTAAATAGAGCATTATATCGAAAAATAATTTTAGCAACCCCAAAGTCATTCTAGAAAACCTATTCAACGATACCCCACACGATGAGGTAGACCACAAGAAAAATATTTGTCCCCAATTTACATGTAGGGGAGCTATCCAAAAAAAAATATTTTACCACTTTGTCGGCGTAATTGATATACAAACTCCTACAAAATTACAGCTTTCTAGTACCTACTAACGTTCTCTTAGCAAAACCTCGGACAGAGAGACAGACGGACATATATGGCAAAACTGTAAGGGTTCCTTGTCAGAACTACGGAACCCTAATAAGGCTGTTCAAAATGACTCTAAAAATCTTCCAAAAAAAAGCAGGCTTTTTGTAATAATGCTAGTCTGATAACAAAAATCTTTCTCAGATTATAAGCCAATCTTTTGCAATGATGAAGACTTGATTATTCTGATCAATATTACCGGGACCTACCCAATTACCCATGACCCGTGACCCAGTTACGTTTCAAAATAATTCTTCAGCTAAGTAATAAATGTTCCTCTAAAATTACTAGCAAAATTGCAACAAACAACAAGTACAGAATCACTTCATTGTGGTTCAGCTACATTTGTACTAAAAAGTGCAATTTTCTACAAAAAATGAACGCAAAAAAATGTCTTACATCCATAACATGATATTTAAACATCTCTTCCAACGTACAATTTTTACAGTTAAATATATCATATTTAATCATAAAACTAAACTAATTTATTATAAAATATGTACTTTTTTTAAAAAAGACTGGCCTCATAGTTCTTCAAACAATTCGTCCGCGTCGCTGTCAATGGGGCAAGTGCCCAAAAGGCTGACAGCATTGCCACGTTGTATGAGAATGCTGATTCTTTGGCCTAAGAAAAGGCCAGCCCTCTGGTCATGTGAAGAGTCGACCAACATTGAACATCTCTTTAATAAATAATATTCATAATTTCAGGACAAAATTTTTGAGCCTCAGAAGTTCCTGCTACAACGGAATTTAAGAGTCCAGTTTGTGGATATTGTGAAGAAGGACATGTGGTGCGACGCCTTGAGCGCAACTTTTCTGAAAATGATGCATGGATTGGGATTCCAAGGTTATATCGATAGAAGCAGCGGCATCTGCATTAGAGATGTAATTTTTTTCTTGTTACCCTGCTTTGGGTCCTTCTGCTAGGCTAAATAGTATTTTTTTTTCTTCTTCTTAACCCCTATAGCTTGTGCAATAGATTTACTTTCTCTTATCTCTTATAGTAATTAAACTTCCTAGTATTATAAGCCCAAACCAATTCGAAGCAATCACATGACAAAATCTCCGATTCGGGGCGTGTTTACTTGCATAGATATATTCCGGAAGATACCTACTATATGTGGTAGGTAAGTATTACATAATTTTAGTAACTTTTGCCTTCGACTTTGTCCACTGTAAAGCTTACGGTTCCCTCATTTTTTTTTCTAGTAAAATATAGGTAAAAGAAAACAAGAAGAAAGCAAGAAGAGCAATTAAAGTAGGATTTGACTTAGTAGTTCTTCAGATTAGGTACAAACTCTATAGCCTAATATTTCTCAAGAGCTAAGCATACGTGACATAAGTCAGCTACCGTCTAAACAGTCTGACAGTGGGCCATTCGTATACCTATTAAAAATTGAACCTTATAAATTTTCTCTAGGCGAATAACACATGGCATCGCGCACCGCCGCGGAGGGCGGTGGCGGCAAAGCGGATCGCAATCGCACCGCTCGACCGCGCGGTCGCGTGGTTTCCGTGTAAGGCATCAACGGATTTCTTAGAGGCCAATGCGACATGAGATCCGCTTCACCGCTAACCGCGACGGTGCACTGTACCGTGTGTTAATCCCCTTTTAATCATTTGCGGCAGAATCGTATTGGCAGAATATTTCCTAACACTAAACAGTCACTGATGGCCAATTAGATTTAGGTACATAAATATATATTTAACTAGTGCTTCTAAACGTGGAAAATTGGCTAAATAATTTCTAGCCATTATGCAACTATGAGCCTGAAGGAATCCACATTTTATTTAGGTAAGTAGGTACTAAATATTATATTTATTTATCTTGCAGCCTGACCGAACAGCTCAGCCGTGTCACGTAAGTTGTCTGTGCCTACTACCTACATTATTTGAACGTCACTGAACTTTTGAGAATAGGAAGTTAATATCAACCGTTTATCAGAAGCAATGCAGCAGAATTTATGAAGCCAAGACTTTACCATCATTGAGTTTTTTTTTTGTTTTATTCTATCATGGGAAGCTATATTATAGAAAATGTAGGGTAACTGGTAGTGTACGATATTTATACACTTGATTATAGTGTACGATATTTATATACATAATCTCTCTCGCCCTCTCTCTCGGTTCTAAGAGCATAACTGCTTAACCATTACATTTTTAAAATTAAAGTATAACATGGGCATTATCCAGTAGTAAGGAAAAGATTGCTAGGCTAGTTTTATACCAAACCTAATAAATTTAAAATAAAAAAATCTTTATTAAATTAAAAGAAAACTGAAAATTTAAAACAATTTTTAAAACTAAAAAAAAGAGATAGGTACCTATGCAGAGTCGTCAGACGGGTAATATTTTATGTCAATTTATTTATTTTTTGTATAAATTAGATAATACTGTTTATTATCTACTTTATATATTAAATTACATTTGAAAACATGTATCGGTTTCTAAGAAAACTTCAACCCTTCGACCCTGCATACATATTTGTTATGTTGACTGTACCTACAGCAGCCTACTTATAGGCAGCAGTAGGTACTTTATTAAGCGGTTTATTTGTATGCAGGGCATGTATGGCGCGCCACTCATCTGCCGTGGCAAAGCTGTGGGAATGATGATGGCCCCAGATGCTCAATGGTTCAACTGTACAGGCTTTAGTAACATCATTCACCTTTTATCTGGTTCTTACCTCAGAAAATTCATGGAGTGCATCAGCGCGTAAGTCTCAGTCCGTATCATCTTACTATCTTCTGTGTGGTTACACAAGTCCCAAATATACCTTGAGACCCGTAGGTAAGCTAAAAGGTAGGGGGCGTAAATAATAGGCATTACTAGTAAGTACTGTCATGATGTGTACATCTATTTAGATGACTCCACTGACCTACACTTCACCTGCAGGCTGTTGTCCGATTAGGCAGACTGGCCGGTCAAGATCAAAAGTATACAAATTAAACTTCTACCTAAGGGGCCCGTCTCCACGAGCGAGAGACTCGCGACGACGAGTCCGCGCTTCTATCGTCGGGTAGTCTCCACAAACGAGCGATTATTCCGCCAGCCTATCTTCGCGTCTTGCAACGGAATCGCCTCGTTTCCGCGACGAGGCGTTGTGTAATAGTTTTGTTGAAAGAGTAAGTAGTAGGTAGTAGTTTTTTTTTCCACTCGCCTACGTTTGACAGCGCGCTCTCCGTGTTTTCGCGGCGATACGATGACGTTTCGCTTGCACATAGCCACTCGTTGCATCTCCGTGACACGTTCTAAGGGAGTGTATAGAAATACGTGGCACGACGATAATATCGCCGCGATTCTTTTGCTCGTGAAGACGGTCCTTAAGTAGGTAACAACCAACACTGCTTTCATGATTGCTGGTAAAAATATTTGAGCACTTGTTATTGTTGTTTTTTACCATTTAAGGATATTTGAGGATCCGAAGGATATGGTGTCCTGGCCGGCAATGAAAAAGTTATTGTATGAGGAATATCATCAGAATGGCTACGACTACGTGCGCGATGTTTACGACAAAATTATTACCGATTCAGAATCTGAAAGTTACTGATCTCTAAAATGTAGTTTTAATCCTACGCGTCTGCAAGCAGCCCTACCTTCCTACAACTACCTACGTATCTACTTAACAAAATAAGTATAATAAAGAGATATTCAAAGATGTCTCGATTACAAAGAATGCTATTTTAATTTATCATGAACACGTCCATACAAGATTTTGTGAAACATACAAAATTTTATTACTTACTAAGTAGCTAAATATCGTTTAATTTTATAATTTTCCGCGTGACGCGACCAATACCTATATACAACAAAAGCATAGGTAATGGTGGTCTCAACTTTAAACCTAGATTTATTAAGATTTAGGTATATTTAGATTAGATTTATTATTTAGTACATAATATTAACAGTAAAAATCAATTTATTTACACATTGCCGGTGAATCCCTAGGAATTGTATACATTACCTAGGTAAAGTAAGTATGTAATGGCGAATAATATTCATAATTTTTCATACATTACCTGATATTTTATACATTGCCTAGGTATTGTATACTCGTAGAATACCTGAATTATACAGATTACCGGTAACATAAATATATATAAAATAAAGATGTAGCGATTTTTTGTTTGTGTTATTGTTTAAACGCGCTAATCTCTGGAACTAATAGTAGAATTTTGAAAATTCTTACGTATATGATAGCCAGATTCACGAGGCATAGAATAGGCTATATGACATCACGCTGCGATTAACGAGAGCTGAGCAGTTACCAAAGATGTAACTTAACACGTGAAAAATACCACAAGTAAGAAGTCGCAGGGAGCAGCTGGTATGCAAAAAAATTGGTTCTAACTTTACTTTAGTTCTATGAAACCTCATTTAAATAATCAGGTTTAATTCGATCGGTTTCATTCTACCTACAGCTCCTCCGCTAGTTTTCAGTATTTGTTGGGCTGGTGTAAATTTTACAGTGAGTTTTACTGGTAAAACAGAATGTAACATACATACGATTTTAACCTTTTGCACCGTCACGTTAAAAAAGCAAAACCGTGCCTAGTAATAAAGTAGTAATAAATAGTAGTGCAAATGGTTTAAAAATATATTATATCAGAGCGGTTGTATGACCCTTTGCTAGATGGTACATTAATTTTAGATAAGAGGTTAATGGAATTAAAGAAGGGAAAATATGAAAACACTACTGTATTGTCCCAAAGTACTTAAAGTAAAATGGGCTTAATGGACTGATGGTGTAGAAGTGAAATGAGTAACGCGGCCCTTGTTGGCTGTAACGGGAACGCCTGGCTGACTTGATAGCTCAACGCGATCTAAACTAATTATTACGAGTTGAAATGAATGGGCGTATAATGCTGAATTGCAAAATGTGCGGTTGCACCGTACATGCTTCCGAGCCGGAAGATGAATATGAGAGGAACATAAAAAGATGAGTAACAAGGTGATTCCAATAGGTCCTTATTCTATGTTTAGAGTCTCAACTTGAACTCCATTTTTCGAGACATAGGCACTGTACAAATAACACCCCCAAAATGTATAAATAACACCTTTTTGTACTTATGTTCACAAATAAAGTTTGATTTGATTTGATTTGATTTGATTTACACTTGTCTAGCTTATGCACTTTTGGATTTTCACTGTAATCTGATACACACGGAATCTCACACTGATTACGCGCACTAACACTGTTTTGAACCGTGGACGATGATATAGAGGCTTCAGCAACTGCTCGTGCTGGAGTGCCGTGTTGCGCGGTCTGTAGACTCGCCAATGCGGCCCTTGCCACCGCTAGAGATGCGGTTCGCCTATTACGTAGCCGTCGTACCAAGAAGACTGCTCCAATCACCTACACAACTCCAATCACCGCATAAAATGCTGTAGAGTGATAGATATCATGATAAGTTTGATTTGGCAAATTGTCACTATCTTTAAGGATGTGGAATTGCTTCTTGATTTCGTCAAGTTCCTTGTTGTTCGAAAAGAGTGTATAGTTTTGTATCAGTGGAGTTGGGATGCTTACGTCTATGATATGATTGATTGGTTCTATCTCAGGCAGCTTGAAATATGGTTTTATGTCTAAAGTGCTGAAACCTTCATTGCATGTGTAAACCGTAAAGCTTTCGGTTTTAAATAGACAGTCGTGTTCGACTCCTAATATGCCTGCTTTTACTAAATGCCCCGGTGACACCTTATCGTCAAAGAACTCTTATTTGACGCTGACCACAGCAGAAAAATATTTAATTGTTTATACTGCTTAGAGCTTTCCATTGATTGATTTCCGAAAGATACTTTGCGAGCAACGCTCTTTGCTTTAGGTTTTTCTGTTTATGTGCACGGTGCTAAGTTTGGACTGGAATAAAAGTATTCAGGGTTACTGTGTGAGCTGAAGAGTACTTACAAGATTTGTGTCATCCTGAGTGACTACACAGACGGGATGTTGTAGATCTGCTACAAAGAGGGGTTCTTGCTGATTATGTGTATGAGCTATTGTTTCAACAGCGTTACTTTGCATTAACCGAGTGTTGAGGCGTTCCATCTGGGAAGCAGGGGTGCCGACTCCGTGGGTGCTCGGGTGCTCCAGCACCCGCGAGAGGTAAATAGTGGGTGCCGAGCACCCACGATTATGTATATCTTAAATAATTCTCTTTTTCATTTTTGAAGATAAATAAGATATTTATCAACAGGTGCACATTGGAAGTGATATTTTTGTGTGCAGTTATCCAAAGAACAACTCACGTATTCTTCCCCGTCAAAGATAAAGCTTCGGCAGGCAGCACGATTATTAAAGCTCGCGACACGTTCATTAGGTAGGGATACGTTGGCGCTCACGAACAGCGGAGAACCTTGAAAGGCATTTAAAGGGCTCTCGAGCTGAGTTGGTTGAGCTGGCGTATCGGTGTTATCAAATTTTGGCTGATTAATTAGACATTCAGGACATTTCCAATTGTTTCTACGTTCGATGCTCATCAGCCTATGCCGATTATTTTTATATTGGCACAAATATGATCATAGTATAAGTAATATTTGAGGCAAGTAGAACATTATAAGCACGCTTCGCACTAAAAAAAAGCGTTCATACATCCAGCCCAGATATTTGTTGTCATTATTACAGCGGTCATACAGCAAATAAGTTTTGTACGGTGTAATTAAGCTCTTCAAGCGGGGCAAAATATATTGATGTTATTTCATGCAATACTGTATGCAATAAGACAGCAGCGATGGAAATACTTAAAACCGCTGTAGCTGCCGCAAAGAAAGTTCGCGGCAAGAAGGTTTTAAGCGCCGTGGAATACGCGTCGCTTACGCGTTCGTATCAGTTCACTTCACAAATATTCACTAAACCGCGTCACAGAGATAAAAAAATTGACAATGCAGCGATCACAGCAGCGCAAAGCGAAATTGTACGACTAGTGCTAGTTACTGGCACGGCAGCGATGAAAGCTCGGCATGCGCGCGTCACCCAGTGAACTGCAGCGCAAAGTGAAAGCGCACGTCTAGTGTAGTTAAACGTCAGGCATCGATGAAAGCGCAGCTTGCACAGGCAAGCGGGCGATTAGACTCAGGGCTTGTACATAAAATTGCGATGCGACGCGAAGAGATAGCAGCTCCATTGAGACTGCTGCTAGTTTTTTACAGAATGTTTTTGGTGGGATTTCACTTTTTTTTGTAGAAGCGTGGGCAATATTTATTTATTTTATTAGATTTTATAATTTGACGCAGTTTTTTTCTTTTTATGAGTACCTAGTTTTTTTATTGTTAGAAATTTTTCTTTTCTTTTTTTCTGGCTCTGATTCTTGTACAGTAGCAACAGTTTTTCGTATTGCCCATTCGCGTTCATTGGAAAAACAACAACAAATCAGAAATAACGATGAAATTTAGACTAAAACAATAATAAACTTTATCTTTAAGACTTCTTTTGACTTAATAAAAAAAAAACTCAAAGAAAATATTACTCAGCCTACTCAATCTATACAAACGGTAAACAAAACGTTACCTAACTCTTAATTATTAGTCAAGTGTCAATATAATTAAACATCAATGAACTTTCTACTAAAGGTATTACCTACCTAGTAGGTAGTTAGGTACTGAAATACAACTAAATTAATGATATTTTTAAGCAAAACGAAGTAATGGTGCCGATTCTCTTGGTCACAAACTAAACTAAAATTAGACTATTTCCATCTTTTTCTGTCCAATAAAACAAGAAAGAGACTAATGTAATTAAGAGCTGTCAAATTTAGTCAATCTAACACATCCAAACAATTATAGTTGACATCGTAAAACGTATGGATTAAAAATACGGAGAATTTTAAGGCAAAACTAATTTGACATCGCTAATTTAGTTCTTTAATGTCCTTTCCTTTCGCTGTATGTTAGTAAGAGATGTCAATTCTCTAAATTTAGTCTAGTTTGTGAACAACAGAATCGGCACCAATATGTAACTAAATAAACTAAACCTATAATACTAGAAAATTATTTAATTACCCGAAGAAGTACTGCCTAACTAATTAAACCTAGAAAATTAAGAGTTTAAATAACTTTAACAATTAAATAAAGTATTCAATTAAAACTTCTTTTAAATCTAATTATTAAGTAATAATCCGTCACTAATCTTAAAGGTGCTCCCTCACCGGGAGCATTCGCGTGTAATGTAACGTTACAAATTTGAGCATTACATCAGTAAAGGAGGAGAACCGAGCATTACAAAGCGCACCTTGTAATGATACAATGTGTAATATCTTGATACAACTTGTAACATCAATGCGCTCCACTTCCAATGTAATGCTCAAAGTCGAATCTATATGTTACATTACACGCAAATGCTCGTTAGTCAGGGAGGTATTATTGTAATGTAATGCTCAAAGTTGAATCTATAATGTTACATTATACGTGAATGCTCCCGGTGATGGAGCACCTTTAAATTCCTAAGCTATTCAAATCTTCGAATTATTATAAAAAATACTGATTCCGAGTTAGAGACTGATCGGAAAATGGGAACGGACTCTACGTATTAGTATTATATAAAAGCCAGTATAGTCTTATAAAGAGTTTTCCTTTAATTTTATTTATATGCGTATTAAAAGCAGAAGGGGAGGCATTCGCCCAGCAGTGGGACGCTATAGGCTAGATTAAATTAGAAGATGTGTCTATGTGAACAATTACAATCCGTGGTGCTTGGAAAATCTGGGCGACTCCCAGTTGCAAACATCCCTTTGAGCCTATTGGCCTCGTTCTGTTCGGTCATCTGCTTGTTTGGAGGGAAACTAGGTATATTTTTTCTTACTCCTCCGTTATTCTTTTCTGATTAATTTTGATACGGGATTCAAGACAGTTAATCGTTTCTCTGGGACTCGTCGAGCTTCATTGCCTCGGCGATTTTCTGGTAGCCTCCACTTATTCAGGCTTTCAGGAGTTGCAGTGTGTGGGAAAAGAGTGGCGGACTTGTCCAAAAAAAAAAAATCTCTGCTCGCTCCATCATGGCCCCGTCAACAATGCCGGTACATTTCTTACATTTCTTTTCTACGAAAGACATAACACACGTAGCTCGCAACAGTCTACGCCAACTCGCAAACTTCTCTGGTTCGGGTACAGCCGGTAAAAAAATAGAAGTGATGAGAAAGGTAGGTATTTACGCATTCAAGGTCCACATCATCAACATCAGGTAGCTGTACGTCAAATGTTTGCGGCCACAGGCTTTCGTGTTCATATAAAAATGTTGGGCCGTAAACCATTCATTCTCTAATATTTCCATTTCACAACATTCGCGGGTAACGTCGGCGATATTTATCTTCGTAGGTACATATTTCCATTCCTCTATTTGTGTGTACTCGTCAATCTCACCGAATCTATGAGCTATGTAGGTACGCTATAAATGTGCGCCGATCATTGCGAATCCAATGTAAAACTGTAGCGGAGTCACTCCACATAATCTTTTGTGTACTTTCCATTCTGTGTTCTTATTTTATTGTGTCTGCTAATCGTGCACCAATTAAAGCAACTTGAAGTCCAAGTCAACAGAAACTTCGTCTTTAATAGGTGCGACTTGACCTTACTAGAAGCAAACGGCACACGTATTTGTTTGTTTTGACGAAACCATTGCCAGTACGCTACGGCACACAGCTTTGATTGACGCGTCGCAGAACAGTCATGTAGTTGTAGGTTCTGATAACAGTCGTCGACCCCGACGTGCGTCTCGCTCCCACTCGTGGTTGATCCCGCCTGTGCGTGAAGATCGTCATGCGTAGAATTCGTGGCCGTCGTAGCACTCGTAGCAGTCGATCTCGTAGCCGATATTAATGCCTGGGCAATCGCACGTTGCTTAGGTATATTAGCGCGCCCAACCTATAGTCCATTTTAGGTATAACGTCGTCTGTTATCTCTTCGTCCCAGCTGATAGCAGATTTCCATGCGTCTTGCAACATAGTTTCACCTTTTATTGTAAACGGTGAAAAGAAACCGTAGACTTCGAATATGGACATGATCACTCGTAAGTTCGTAACATTTCTCTTTTTGAGGATTTCTTCTGTCCCGTAATAATATTATTAGGGATTTTTTTAAATGACACGTCAAATCCTAACTTGTCATCTTTTGGATTCCAGATAAGGCCGAGCGTACGTTCGCCGTCATTTTGTTGTTCGACCTTGAACGTCACTGCCATGCCGTCAATCGTAAACAGCCTGTGGGTAGGTATTGTGTTTAACACGGCGTGATTATTGCAGGTCCTGGGGCCTTACCACAATCTTTTACAAAACATTCTTATTTCGATAACGTTTTGTTTCAAGCTTATAATAACATTACTCATATTCGTACCATGAACTTCAACTTTCAATATTGTTTTATTCCTGCTAAAGTGCTGGGAAAGAACGAACTACTTCTAGGATTTGTCTATTGCCTGCTATAGTAGAAAAGAAACAACGCTATACGAACTGTATAACGCTGTCCCTTTCACACATCGGTCCGAATTCCTACTATGACGTAGAATTGAGTAAAATATTATTATTTATTTATTTTAAAACATTACTTTGTAGTAGGATCTAATTGTTACGAGTAATTTCCATAAAATGAACCCAAGTATTAAAAGATTTTGCTTTTTAAACAGAAAAAATAAAATAAAAAAGAGGCTGCGGCTAAATAGTGACATTAAGAATCGGAAAAATTCTGTTCTTGTCAGCAATGTCAGCTGTCTAACACGAACGGAATTTAAAAGTCAAAAATTTTAAAATTGTTTTTTTGTGGTTAAACTTATTTTATTTCATCTTAGTTACTTAAGATCAGTGTCTCACTAGCATTTTGTAGTCAGTTGGATGCAAAATCATCATGGAATCAAGGTAAGGTTAAACATGGTAACTCAGTAAATAAGTTTATAACAAGGAAATCTTTATGTAAATAATGTTTTGATTATGATAGTTCGAAACAATATGTTTTCAGACTCAGTTATAAGTGTTTTGTTATTAATTTTGCAGCCGAAGAGTTAATCTAGTTAAGAGTTAATCCTGGCGACAGCTAGAGATACTCTGGGAAATTTTAAATTCCAACCGTCAACAACTACTGCCAACGATCGCTATGACAAATATGGAACAAACAATGTCTTCAAATACTGGGACAAGATATTGGCCAGGGATATGCCAGGTGTTCAGGTGGAACTAGTTAGTAGTTAAGCATAATTTATTGTTATTTATAATATAAAACAAAGATAAAAAAGGGTATGCTTCCATGGTTCGGTCATGTTGAGAGGAGGAGTGAAAGACGAATACAAAAGATATTTTTATGGCAGAGGTGAGTGGCAACGCAGGGAAGGGTCGCCCTAGGAAAACCTACACTGACATTATTGGTAAGGTTCTTCAGAAAGGTCAGGTGCGCAGTACTCTTAACCGGCTTGCTTGTATGACGAGATGTATGAATGTAGGAGGTAGCGTTCTTTGGTTTTTGCCTACCCTTTAGGAAAAACATGTGCTATGTGTGTGTGTTAGCCCTGTCGGCGAAGAGACCCGTCGGCGAAGAGACCCGTCGAAGTAAAGTCTTGTCAGTGTTCAGTCTATCGCCGTTTAGTAATACACTCTTTAAATTATAAACAAAAAATAAAACTTATTTTGTTTCAGGATCTTAAATGCCGTCTTCCCCACAGCCGCTGTACAAGAGTTTCACAAGTAACCGAACCCTGCTGCAGAGTGTTGTTGGTACTACGTGGCTGTTCGCTCGTATTGTTTTGTGGCTGTGATTAGGCTTCCCGAATCACATCATTGTTTAATGGTTTTACAGATATTATGTTAGCCCTATTGCAAGTGTCATATTTATAATATAACTTAACAATTGTATACTCGCGTATATTATTATTTGATTAAAGAAATTTTATATTTTCGTTTAAACTTATTGGTCTCTATTTACTTTTGCTTATTTCCAATACCCGTATACTAAAATCTCTAGAAATATAATTCAATCGGCAAGTTTACGTAAATAAACACATTTTACTTATCCCTTATAGGATTATTTTGTTATCCGTTTGTCTGTCTGTCCGTCTATCAAGACCCTTTTTCTCAGAACGCGTGGAGGTATCAAGCTGATATTAATTTCAAATACTTAGGTCTACTACCCCTTGAAGCAGTGAAAAAATTAAACTTCTGAGTAAATGTAAAATACATATTTAATATAAACTAGCTTCAAGCAAGCACGTCGTATACACGTCTCATCGGCCGGCGTCGTGTTTTGCTGCGAGGTGCTACGTAATCGATCTCGGAAACATCGGTATACGACACTCGGCCAAAAATCCTCTTCTTATCCTCAAAACCACAAACGATCTACAGTTGATGTCGTGGCGCGATTCCAACTTTTCAACCCTCCAGAGTCCAATTGATCTTCACTCTGATAGACTCCACGACTTCCTCAACCTTCGTGGAGCATTGTAGACGTGAAACTTACAGCTGCGACGTAGCCACAGCAGGACCCAGCAGCATGTGCAGCTTTTTTTCGTACGTAGTTCAGCATTGGATTCTTCTGAAACCTCTATTCTGGATTGCACCTTGGTTATCTCCACTTTCAATGTAGTAATGTCCTTTAGAAGCGTATATATAACGTCGATGTGATCTAACGTGACGGGGCAGTTTACTAAGATTTCTTGCCACGAATAATTGCACGCCATCCGGGTCTGTCCTCTTCAACATGTCAATGACATCCTGAAGGCTCTTCTCATTTCCATCTCTGCGGCGAGACGGCATCTGGTACAGCTTTTCAAGCGACTGGAACAGCAACAGTTTACCACTGCTGATCTTGTCCTCCTTGAAATTGGACCTAATATCTGCAGGACGCTGACCTCGTGCATGTAGTCAACAGCATGAACTAAAAAAACCACAATGGAAAACCAGCATTTCATTGACTGGTTGAGTTGTTTGGAACTAAGTTTCTCCGGTCAGCGGCGATGGCCGCGCAACATGCGAATAAAATTCGTTAAGTGCAACGCACTGCACTCCAAAAAACTACATTTAAATATATAAATTTGCAAAACAATAATACTTCCGTCGAGTCCGAGGAACTTTTTTATGAATGCTAAATTTGACATTAAAACAATATTGCTGGTTGTCAAAAGTCACGTCGTGGTAGGAAAATGAATGAACTTTTAGGGGTGACGTCACCAAAACTGCTAAGAAAATAACATTATTTTAACCTTATTTTAAGCTTATTTTAAGGACGTCATGGTACGAAAAGTCAAAGTAATATTATAATAACATTGTTATAAGAGCTTGTGGTTGGCCCCCAGTTCCTCATTTCGAAGCCTCCCTGTTTATGTATGTGATTTATTTCGTTCACAACTCTGGCAGCTGTTTTTTCTTCTTGAAAGGTGCCTATGTAATCGTTCATGTAATGTTGTTTCTGTATCGCCTGCACGGCGCGGCGGCTGGCATGAATGTTTTGTATCGTTCGGCATTTTTGTTTTTTATAAATTGCGCTATAAATGGCGAGCAATTAGCACTGAAAATTAACGAACTCATCGCATAAGTTTTTACTTATTAATATGTAACAACATCACATCATAAACTTAATTTAACATCTGCCAAACTGCAAAGCAATTTGTCGGCAGTTGGTTCTCCTGGATTAGTGCTAACATAAACATTATTGTTACATTTAAGTTAACTAAATACTCCGACTAACATAACATAACATCACGCCTGTAATCCCCGAAGGGTTAGGCAGAGGTGTACCCATTAGTACACCCACATTTCGCCAGTTATGTTTTTAGTCCCATGTAATACGGGGCGAGCCTATTGCCATCAACCGGGCACAAATCCAGACTCCGAGGCTGCTACTGAGAAATTCCTGATGGAAGAACCCAATAACATTCGCCCGACCTGGGAATCGAACCCAAGACCTCATGCACAGCAGTCGCGCTTGCGACCACTAGGCCAACGAGGCAGTCTACGACTACGACTACGGCTCACTAAATAACAATAATTCCGTACCTACGCGAATTGTAAGGAACTCACATAAAACCATTGATAAATGAAAGTAAAGTAAAAGTAAAGACAATAATAAAAATAAAAACTTAATAAAATAAAATAAACCCGTAAACCATATACCGTAACCCATAAATGTCATGAGAGCCCGTCTGCTGTGGCTAACACTTCCACTCCCACAACATATTATACCTAATGTAACAAACGATGATGATTTTTGCCGCAACTTTCACACGCGGCAGAAGTACAAGTGTCTTTTCTGTGTCATGCCATCAGACACTTAAAACAGATATTACGTTACGGCGTTTAACAAACGTCCATCTAGTTTTACATAGTGCTTGTAGCGACATCTATCACACAGCATGTGACTTTGTTGAACTTAGTTGTTTAACCAAATTTCACTCCTTTTGAAAACGAATAGCAATAATTCACTATTTACATTAGGTACAATAATGAATCATAACATTTTGAAATCGGATATAAGCACATAATCTTATAAAATTATTGGCCACTTGCGTTTCGATACATTTTTTTTAAGCTAGCTTAAACTTTCTCAAAAAGAAAATTTTTCACGAATTCTTTCAAAAGAACATAGTTCAAGTTGTTTTTTTCCAAAACCCTGTTAATGCAGTATGCTTTTGATTACCTACTTATCTATCATCTTGGTTAACGTAAATTACGTTAACAATATAAAACCGACGGAATTCATTAATTCGTGGTCGTGGTGTACAAGAATGTAAAATAAGGTAACAAAAAACAACGAATATTATTAAATGAATCATATCTTTGGTAGGTAGGTACTTGTTTTTTTTAATTTGTATTTTTTTTTTCAGAATTGTCATTAGTTCTACCATGACCCATTTCAAGATAATCCATTGATTACCGGTTACCGGGCACCTGTATACAAAAATCTTCATCATCAAGGTCTTTTATAAGTCGTATTTTACTGTACCTACCTACGACTCTCTGTCTTTTTAAATAGAATTTTGCCCATTCTTTAATTTTTCAACCGACTTCAAAAAGGAGGAGGTTCTCAATTCGACGCGTATGTATATTTTCCTCTTCCTTTCGATAGGTGTAGTAGCTAGGCCGATTGCCACAACTATCGCGATTTTAGCTTGTTTGGATAACGTTGGAGGCATGACGACGCGATCACCTATATTACTATACTCTGGTGATCACTGTGTAACAAAGCACTGGACCGTCTTTGATGCGGTGCGATGGTATGACTCTGGCGTGTCGAGGGCACCGTACCGGTCCGTCTCGGTTCGGACACACCATAATATTCTTATTTTGAAATTGTGCACCTATTTATGTTCTCGCTCTAACATATCGATTATCGCTCAATTGCTGTCTCTCTCTATTCCGTGACATCAAGCGAGTGTATTGTTTACTTTTCTAACTATATACGTGCTATTTTTATAATAAATGATTATTAAAGTTAGAGCTACGTCGTTTAATTCAACAGGTTATGGGCCCAGAAAAGCTCAGAATTAAAAACAGTGCGAAATATAATCGTAAAATCAGTGATCAAAAACATTGAAGTGAACCTAACCTCAAAAGGAATCAAAAACGAAACGTTTTTCAAAGAATAGGACACCTTAATTTCAAAAGTTTAAAGTAATTGCCTGAAAATGCTGACCATGTAACTTTCTCAGCAAATACAGAAAGTAACCCGCCCCTAAGATGACCCACTGACCAAAGTTTGGGATGTGTCACCTTTATAGAAGGTAAGCAAACACAGCTACCTTTTAAAACTGAAGGAAGTAGATCAACAGTTCCTCTTCAACTGGTACACTCGGATATATGTGGGGGATAAAAAAAATCTTATTAATGTATGTCACTTAAATTATGTGCTTGTAGCCGATTTCAAAATGGTATGCGGTGTGGTGGCGTGCTTGTATGACGAGATGCATGTATGAACGTAGATGAGGCGAAAGCAAAAACTTGTGTTTCAGTACATTTTTTTTTAAACTACAGTCGCTTAAACTTTTTCAAAAGAATTTTTTTCACAAATTTTTAAAAGAACATAAGTCAAGTTGTTTTTTTCGAAACTTTGTAATAGCTGTCCTACTTTTGATTACTTATCTATCACTTTAGTTAACATAAATTAAAATTACAATCAAAAACTGATAGAATTAATTAATTTTTGGTTGTGGTGTTCAAGAATGTAAAATAAGGTAACAAAGAACATCGAGTATTATTAAATGAATCATATCTTTGGTAGTACTTGTTTTTTTTTTATTTGTACTTTTTTTTCTGAATGGTAATTAGTTCTACCGTGACCCATGACCCATTTCAAGATTGTCCATTCATTACCGGGCACCCTTGACATTGGCCCAATTAAGGGGCTAAGTGCGGAAACAGCCCAGCTAAACTACCGGGCACCCTGTATAAGGAAGCTGTGAACTCAGTTAATAAAGATAAATGGATCAAGTCCATTGGTGAGAACTGGAAGCTCATCAGAAAAATAACACCTGACATTGTTTGAGAAACCTCTGAATGCAAAAGTTATACCATGTAAATGGGTATTCCAAATTAAGGATGAACCAATGGGTCTAAGGTAGAAATCAAGACTGTGTGAAAATGGGTATTCACAGACCAAGGGTATTGATTATCATGAAACGTATGCTCCTACAGTCAGGTATGAATCCATATGTTTGCTTCTTTCAGTTGCAGCACAAAATAAAATAAAAATTATTCAGATGGATGTCAAAACAGCATTTCTTTATGGAGAACTGGATGAGACCATATTCATGAAACAACCAGACGGCCAACACCACGAAGACACTATGGTATGCAAACTTAATAAATCATTATATTGTGGTCTAAAGCAGGCTCCACGGTGCACTATGGAAAAAAAAGGTCTGTTTCTGATTAAAATTCAATAACTTTTTTTTTTCTGAACATTATGTTCTAAAATTTTGCACAATTAATATAGAATAGTATATATGTAAGGATCAGGGTAGACGGCTTATGATCTGTTATTATTTTAAATTAATGACCATATAAATATGGACGGAAATATTTGACACTCCAAACAATTGCTAGACATTTTTTTTCGATTACTGGGTAGTTTATTTCTGCCTTATTTAGTATTCTGCTAGGGAATGTTACTGGTCGTCCATTTTTATTTGACAATATTGCTCCGATAGCGGTATTAGAGGCGTCTGTTTGACGAATAAATTGATTATCTACACTAAAACTGGATAATCAAGAACTTGCGGTAATATTATACGTCCTTTTAATTTCTCGAACGAATTTTGTCGTCCCAAATAAATTCTACATTCTTTTTACAAAGTGAATGTAAAGGTTGTGCAATTTTGGCAAAGTTTTTTTATGAATTTTTTGTAATAGTTAGTGAATGCTACAAACCTTCTTACTTCGTCTGGATATTTAGGGAAATGATATATCTTTACAACATTTATTTTTTGAGGATCTGGTAGTATGCCTCCATTTGAAATTACTTGTCCAAAAAATAATATATTATTTGCTTTTTAGAAAGTCACATTTAATTGGATTTAATTTTAGGTTAACTTTCTCCTTTATTAACATAATAAACATATAAATTACATTTTTAAATATTACATACATATATAAACTCACGCCTTTTTCCCTTGGGGGTAGGCAGAAACTACAGAAATTAAATTTAAATATTAATATAAAAATAAAATAAATATTAATATTTATTATATTATTATTATCTTTCAAATACGTCCTGTAAATTTTTATTGTGTATTTCTAAATTTCTACCAAATATAATAAGATCATTTAAATATATCAAACACTTTTCATAATTTAGACCAGCCAATGCAATATTCATCATGCGTGAAAAAGAGCTAGGGCTTGTTTTTAACCCCATGGGCCTGATGAGAAAGCTGTATATTTTCTACTCTCTTTGCTTAATTGAACATTATAAAAACCCTGGTGTTAATCCAAATGTGAGAAATAAATACTGCCTGATAGTGCATCTAATATTTCCGTAAAGTCCGGTAATGGGAATTTGTCGTTTTCTATGCAGTTATTTAATTTACGATAGTCAATTACAAGACGCCACTGGTTCTGATGATTGCTATCTAACTTTTTAGGGACAAGTATAGTACGGCCGACGTATCTTGGCGGTCTGAAGATAACTGTTTGGCTGCGCAATGGATCTTATAGAAACGAAATTGTTTACTGCGCAGCAATCGGCTAACTTCAGGGCCGCCAAGATACGTCGGCCGTAAATCTGGACTCGACCAGTCGCTTCGGCTAGGTTCGATTATACCTTCTTTCAACATTTTATCCAATTGTGCTTTTATTTCTTGTTTTTGCGTTTGAGGTAATCTGTATGGCTTAAAGGAAATTGTATGTGTATAAATGTCTGTGGTACTAAGTTTGTCACCTGGCAAATGGAAAATGTCCGCATATTTTGCACACAAATTCTCAATAGTCATACGCTCCTCACTATTTAAATATTCAAGATCTTGAGAACAACGCTTTAACGCGGTCTGCGTTTTTTGAAGTCTTATCAAATGAATATTTGGTTTGATATCTGCGGTTAACAGTAACCAGTTAAAATTTTGAATGTCACTGAAAACGATTTAAATAGTAAATCGTTTTCAGTGACATTCAAAATTTTAACTGGTATGACACCATTTATTGGTTTTACAATAGCACCTGCCAAAAAAATACCGTTGCATAATTCTTGTGAGCAAACTACACACTCCTCTTTTAAATCTGTCTGTATGTAGTGGATGGATTCCGAACGCATGGGAATTCTTATCGCATCTGTACAATATGACGCAAAAGGAAAAGATATTTCTGCTTCACTATCAGTTTTTATAATCATGTTACGCTGTTGAAAATCTAATTTAGCTATGTATTTATTTAAAAAGTCTCTACCTAGAATTGCTGCTGACTGTACTGGTAAAGTTCTGAAAACATGAAACGTATGTTTAACTTTTTGTGTACCTAAATATAGAGGTAGGTAAACATATCCTATCGACTGTATTTTTCCATCTAATCCATTTACAATTATATTTTCTTTGTGGATTGGAATGTGTAATTCTAGAACTTGTTTATATTTACATGCGGAGAGTGACGCGCCAGTGTCTACCAGATAAGAAAATGATTTGCTAAGTGTTAAGAGAATGTTTACGTAGCTGTTGCTATTGCTAACTAGTATATGATGTTGATTAGTCACGAAAAAACCGATTTGATGAACTTTGTGATTGAGACATGTCAAAATTAAAATATAAATAAATTTAAATAGTAAAAACATTTATATTTTGAAAAAAAAAAAGAAGTAAATTGTGACTAAAAAACAACACAGATTAATTAATTATTGTAATGTTTACTAAATGGTTTGTTATTAATACTTGATGAACTTCGGGATCTAAATCTTTCAAAAGTTGACCAATAGGAAGTACTGCAAAATGCTTTAAGACACTTTCTCCATGACTCTTAATTTTATGAACTGAATGGCATGTAAGGTATAGAACGGCCGACGTATCTTGGCCGTCTGAAGATAGCTGTTTGGCTGCGCAATGGATCATATAGAAACAAAATTGTTTACTGCGCAGCAATCGGTTAACTTCAGTGCCGCCAAAATACGTCAGCCATATTGTAGATTGGTAGTATGAGTGTAAAAAAGATAAATGCCCTAAATCAGTGATAAATTACAAAACTTACCGCGAAGTATTGATGTAAACAGCAACATTTCAAAACGCAACAGATAGCGAGCGGTTTCCTGTTTTCTGACTTTTATCACATTTTTACTAATTTCTCCGAAAATCGCAGCTTTTTTTTATTTGATTATGTTTATGGATAGCTAGGCTAAAAATTCATTTAATCAACATTAAATGTAATGCAGAGGTAAACGTGGGCACCTGTCAAAAGTCTCGATAATCTTTAAAAAAAACTTTTTTCACCATATTCTATTTTGCAATTATTTTAAGATAACGTTCAACAAAATTTTAAATACATATTAGTTGTTTCATATTCTACAAACGTCGAGGTTTCCAGAAATATATAATACATAATACCTTTTTCTGTAAAACATAACAATAAAATCAATTTGAAGTGATGAAGTGAACGGGCTTAACATAGGTGTCTGTCAAAAGTTTAAAACTATAATGTTTTTGGTAGGTATTGTAAAAAAATAATTTCATGTAATTTGTATATTTTGATATTATGGTCTAGTTTGGTCCTTAAACTATTGAGTAATATAAAAAAAGCATGCCAGTAGCTACATTGACAAAAACCATTTTTAATCAGTAGTTGTTCTACGATTTTCCATAGTGCGGTGTTGGAATAGTATATTTGACTCTGTCAATTATACTATTCCAACACAAATATTTGGCTTTGTCAACAGCAAAGCAGACCAGTATGTGTATATTAGTGAAGTCAATAAAAAGGATATAGCTATTTTCCTCAGATGAATGGGCTTTACAGGAAATAACTTAAGATTTGGGAACCCTATTTGAAATTAAAATATTACCTAACTAAACCTGGAAACTTTGTAGGAATGCAAATTGAGCAGTTTTGAAAATTTTATGCATATTTATCCATCAGACTAAATATATAAAACGAATGTTGGCCAAAGGGCGATGACCAAATTCGTATGAGACCCCTCCCCCCTCCAACAGATATTTTGTATATGTTAGTAAGTTCTTAAGGATCTATAAAAAGACTAGCAACCGGTTTTAACATCAAAATCCATGGGGTTAAGATATAAGATAAAATTAAAAAAACAACACTAATGTAAATTATTTTACATTAGTATCATCGAATTTAAAATCGGTTCATTACTTCTGGAGATTACCCCCTACAAACAAAATTTAACTCTTTATAATATTAGTATAGATAGGGCGACCAGAGCGACGCTCATCTTTGACATCAAAATTTCCGGATTGAAAACATTTAAACCAAATTTGTGCTACTGTCACAGACACTGCACTAGGTCCATAAACACCGCAAATGTTTTTCGCCGCTTGTGTTGCATTTTTACCTTTTTTGTAATAAAATTTTCAAATGTATCGAATTTCTTCATTAGATTCACTCATCTTGATAGTACAAACCAAATGAAAATCACACATTTTTCTAATTTGAATTTAGAATTGTGTTCTTTTAAATTTAAACCAATGATACCAAAACCAGCCAGATACAAATAGTATAGCCAAAGAGATTTTATTACAAGTTCATACATACTATAATGCGAAAAGAGTTTTTCCCCAACCTAATATTTGAATGCTGTTGGTCTTTTTTCACTACCGATAATGCCTGTACACAGGTACAGTATGTACTGCCCATAATACCTGTAAACTGGTACAAAAATGCATTTTTTGATACGGTTTAACTTTGGTCTCCCACGTCTTTGGTACTTGGTGCCTTTAATATGAAATAGAGTGTTAATTATAAGCTTTCATATAAAGTATATTTAAATGCTGTTGGTCTTATGCCCACTGTCCTTTCGGCCTGTAAACAAGTAACAACAGTAAAGTTGAAATATTGCATTTTTTTAAACGGTTTAATTCTGTTCTCCCATATCTTTTGTGGTTGGTGCGATAATATGAAATAGAGTATTTACTGTAAGCTTTCATATGAAATATATTTCGATGCTGTTGGTCTTTTCCTTCTGTCCATAATGCCAGTAAACAAGTACAGTAATGTTGAAATAATGCATTAGTTTAAACAGTTTAACTCTATTGTCAAGAGTGTTTGATGGTTGTTGCCATAATATGAAATATAGTTTCAACTATAAGCTTTCATATGAAATAGATTTCAATGTTGTTGGTCTTTTCCCACTATCCATAATGCCTGTAAATAGGTGCAGTAATATTGAAATATTGCAAGTTTCAAAACGGTTTAACTCTGTTCTCCCACATCTTTGGAAGATGTCGCCGTAGTAAAGAATTATTACCTTACTATGATCTGTTGACTGAGATACAGTTTTAACAAAGTGGCCCTCACACCACACGCACATACATTTCATTTCTGTTGGTATGGGGGGACGTTTTGACGCATCGTCCTTTGACATGACTAATGCTACCTATTTCCAACAGTGTACCAGTTGACCCCTACATGA
This sequence comes from Hoplodrina ambigua, assembly GCA_949774945.1. Classification (NCBI taxonomy): domain Eukaryota; kingdom Metazoa; phylum Arthropoda; class Insecta; order Lepidoptera; family Noctuidae; genus Hoplodrina; species Hoplodrina ambigua. The sequence goes on from OX458963.1 coordinate 8,832,491, forward strand.
AGTTGCAAAAAAGGGAATGAAGAGGGTGAGAACGATGTGAGACCGTACAGAGCAGCAGTAGGCTCTCTGATGCATCTGGCTATTGTGAGTCGACCTGTTATCATGTTTCCTGTCAACCTGGTGAGTCGTTTTCTTCACTGTTACAATTTAGCTGCACGTGGTGGACGAGTCTATTTTTGCCACACGTAGCGGGCGAATCAATTTTGTCGCACGTGGTGGGCGAATCCATTTTAATAGCTACTTGTGTGTGTGCTATTGGCGCACTGTCGCGCCTACCTCTGTTTTTTTGGTGAAAGGTCTAAATAGCCTATTTATACGCTTAAATGCCTAAGGCTTCTATCTAAGCACTAAAACCTAAGTTTCACTTTGTACTTAAACTTCTGGTCGTGTACCTACATAGGTACGTTGCAGAAGATTATTTCTGTACCTACCTGATTATTAGCTTTCTCTATTCTTACTGAGAGTTCGAGCTTTAGCTTATCTAACTAAATCCTAGTTCTTACATTCTCAATAGTGCAACCTAAAAGTGACGGTTATTTTACCAAAGCTTGCCGACTATTCCAGGTGCTGTGAGTGTGCATGGCATGAACTGAGCTTCGGTGATCTGCCAGCTACCTGCCTGCGTGTTGTTCGCGTTGCAGTGCAGGCGCCTGGTGAGTGCTGCATACTTCGTGCTGTCACAGCTTTGGGTATACCGTGAGTTAGCGGTTTTGAGTTAATAGTGACTTGTGTACCCAAATCAATGTTGCCTACAATACGGCCGACGTAACTTGGTGGCCTTGAAGTTAGCCGATTGCTGCGCAGTAAACAATTTCGTTTCTATAAGATCCATTGCGCAGCCAAACAGCTAACTTCAGACCGCCAAGATACGTCGGCCGTACTATACTCGAAGCTAGAGATTATAGATTTAACTACCTAAAAAGTAATATATTTTGATGATAGTAAATAAACAAATCAAGAAATGAGTGAAGTTGAACAACAAGAATTTAAGGGGTTAATAAGAAAGCGTAGTGCTATTAAAGGTAAACTAACAAAATTTAAAGATTATTTAAATCAAACTTCAAAGCGTAGTCCGCTGAGTAGCATGCAAGCCAAAGAAATATCATTGAAAATAGATACAAGCTTTACTGAACACGTTTGATATGTTATTATTTTGTAACATAACAAAAGTAACATATTGAATTTAATTGTCTAGATTTGGATGAGCAATTATTAGAAAGAGAGTTAATTCAGGGTCAGTTCTTTTCGTGTCTTTTCATTGGCTTAAGAGTTAAATGAATCGGTCAATGTGTTTAAAACTGAACAGCAAAGGTCTGAAGGCACGGACTGTGGTTCAAATAATAATAGCCATTTTACTCATAATAACTTTAATTCAGTAAAGTTGCCACCTATTATAACTATAATAAATTGCCTTCATTTGATGGCAACTATTTAAAATGGGAGAGTATGGGGATAATTTTGATTCTTTGATAAATTCTAATGATTTAGTAGGAGGAGCTTTAGTAGTAATAAAATCTATAGAGTTTACATCAGGCAATTATAAAGTAGCTTGAGATTTAATATGTCAAAGGTATAATAATAAAAATTTACTTATAAATAATCATTTAAAAGCGCTTTTCAGTATTGAATTGCTAACAAGAGAATCTCACAAGGCATTTAAATATGTCATTGATTTAGTTTCAAAAAATTTAAGAGCGTTGTATACTTTATGGCTACCTACAAATGAATGGGATGCTTTAATAATATATATGGTGTCAACAAAGCTTGATGTCACCACTAGTAGAAAATGAGGTATTGCTCCCAGCGCACCCGTTTTGAAACGCACCCGTCGAAACGCACCCAAACTATTCCTCACAGCGCACCCGTTGGGTGCGCTTCGAATTTTAATTAAAAATATCAAAATTTGATTCCTCAAAGCGCACCCATGACGTAACATGAAATAGAGGATGTACCTACCATACATTTTCAGTAATATCGTTATTTTAAAATTAAACTGTTTATTAATAGTGTAGTAATCAAAACTACCAGGAATACAGAAAGTAACTGGAACACGATGAAACATAAAGATGAGCCATGAAAGATTCATAATGGGTAATATCGATACAATACATGTTCTACCAGGAATGCCAATGCTTAACCATTATCGAGCTAGGTAGTAAGTCGCTTAACGCTCCTAGTTCCAGTATTGTACAGTAGAGCCACCATTTAAAGGAAAAGGCTCACAGCAGGAGTGTTAAAACTACCGCGGCATTAGTCTTTTAAGCGTTGTCGGCAAACTGTATGCGAAAGTGGTAATTAATAGGCTGACTGACTGATGAGAAAAAATTTGGGATGTGCAAGCGGGATTTAGACAGGGAAGGAGAAGGCCTATGACAGTGTGTGGAGGGAAGAATTATGGTCGACTTCATCAATGTATGGTGTGGATGGACGCTTGATACGAGCACTGAAACTTTAATACAAAGATGTGTGTGTGTGCTTGTGTTAGGATAAATGGGGTATACACTGACTGGTTTTGCATCTCAAGAGGTGTAAGGCAGAGCTGTGTATGTGTGTTACAACATTCAAAACTAGGGTTGTTACTCTAAATTCGCACTAAAAATGCTCACTCTAGTACAGTACGGCCAACGTATCTTGACAGTATGAAGTTAGCTGTTTGGCTCAATAAGAATATCTGGCATCAATAATGTGACATTAAGGAGCGTTGTAGCTTAAAATTGTGCTCACGTTTTGACACTTCATTTAATTTACAAGTTAGGTGTTCAGTAGTACCTCAAATTACAGGTACATTACCGACACTAAATGTGAATGTTTTAGGCCTACCTACCCAACAAATAAGATTAGGTGAACACCAACCTGTATTACAACATTCAAAACTAGGGTAGTTACTCTAAATTCGCACTAAAAATGCTCACTCTAGTATAAGTACGGCCAACGTATCTTGTCGGTATGAAGTTAGCTGTTTGGCTGCGCAATGTATCTTATAGAAACGAAATTGTTTAGTGCGCAGCAATCGGCTAACTTCATACTGTCAAGTATTAAATTGTAATATTGCACTGGATGATATTCAAGAATTATTACAAAGATTTTGGGAGGTTGATGAACTGCCTTCAAATAAAATATCTTACACCCTTGATGAACAAGCTTGTGAGAACAGTTTTATAGAAAATACAAGTTGTTTACCAAGTGGAAGATTTTGTGTTAAAATGCCACTCAAGGGTTCACCAGAAAAAGCACTAGGTGACTACACAACCGTGCGGCTGCAGTCCGGCACCAACCGTCTAAATTGAAAGCGCCCTTATAAATCAACCAAAATCATTGATATCTTTATCTACTTCCTGAGTTGCTTTGGTTGTGGCTAAATTGAAAACTACGTGGGCTTGCAACCTGCAGCTGTGTAACGCGATATTTTTACATTCAAAATTATTGCAATTTTATTTCAATGCCCTTCAGTATAGTTTACCTTATGTAGTAAATGAGTTGCCTTATTCCTTGAGATGTTTAGTAAAGGATATTTGTTCTGCTCTCCTTCAAGGAAATCTATCTTGTATTGAATAGTACCTTTGGAAGTAATTAAACATAACGTCACGCCTGTAATCGCCGAAGGGTTAGGCAGAGGTGTACCCATTAGTACACCCACATTTCGCCAGTTATGTTTAAGTCCCATGTAATAGGGGGCGAGCCTATTGCCATCAACCGGGCACAAATCCAGACTCCGAGACTACTACTGAGAAATTCCTGATGGAAAAACCCAATAACACTACGTCTTATGTCATTCTCAAACGCATTTCTATTTCAAAATATCATTTATCGAATCATATAGTAGCAACTCATTTAAAAATGTGTGTGTGTTCGAATCGAACCCAAGACCTCATGCTCAGTAGTCCCGCTTTGCGCCACTAGACCAACGAGGAAGTCAAATTAATTGACCCCAGCGAAGCGCTGCATTGCTCGCATTGTGTCTCCTGACTCCGAACAGCTCGCGTACCGCACGGCTCAGTTTGTCTTATTGTTATTTATCTATAGTTAAAAGTTCTCAGCACTTAAATAAAACTCCTTTGTATTATCACCCTTTCGAGGCATGGAACCCGTTATTCAACTTCTTAAGTGGGCCAATCTCACCACAAGAGATGCGTGTAGTAATACATTGTGTGTTTTGCGCAAAATATCAAAGTAGATTCTCACCTATCTATGTCCCACTATAAAAGAAATGCTCATAGCCAAATGTTTTTTGTACCATATCAGTTTTGTTTTCAAGATTTTCACAATTTGACCCTCTAATCGGTAAAAACAATACTTTTTTCCCTTTTTGATTATAGGACATACTAGGATTAAGTTTTGAATTTCATAGTTTGTTTTGTAGATTCATTTTATTCACTTCTATGCTGTGCTATGCTAAAGTTAAAGAGTCTGGTTGTCTTTTATTGTTTGAACGCGTTGTAATCATTGCAACTCCTAGTCCGATTCTAAAAATTGTTTCGGTAATTGAAAGCTATGTTATACCTAAGGCTATATTTTATCTTTATAAATAAAATGAATAGACTTTTTTGTAATTTTCAAAATCTAGCAGAAAAGTCGGAAATTTGCAACCGCGCGACGCCGGAGTGGTTCGCTAGCACTTAAATAAAATAGAGATCCGTAAGAAAATTAACGTGACGACACGAAGTTTATAATATATTAGTAAGATTACATAAGAGGCCTTTTCCTTGCAGTGGGACAATAGTAGGCTGGTATATAACTATTTTTTATAATATCTTCTTATGACATTAAAATGACGTTGTTATTTCCAGCGTGGTCGAGTGAAGAGGGCGAGGAGGAGCCTCACTACCGCCTGACGCTGAGCAAGATGTCTGTCCGTCACAGCGACCAACACAGGCCTCATTAAAGTTGTTAGTAAGTAATTTTAAATATTCAATATTATTCAAGGTCAATACCAATATTAGTGATTATATAATAGATTACATATCGGTAGCCATACTTATTAATGTGCCATAATTATTATTATTACTTATATTATCAAACAATTAGGAATCCGTAAGAAAAATCACGCGAACGAAGTCGCGGGGAGAGTGCTAGTCCATTATATTTTGGTAGTCTGTCTTCCCACTGCTGCCACTAGATGTTAATAAACTAAAACTACTATAGAGCAATTGCAACAAGAGTAATTCACTTCAGGTCCTAGTGCGGAGGAAAATAAAAATGTGTCATACCTCATTTATGATTGCTTCTGCCTCTTGGACTAATCTTCTAGTATAAACGTGACTGAGTCCTGGCCTTCTAAAATTGTTTCTCACGATCCGCGTGACAGCACAAGGGATTTTACTCTTGCATGTTCAAAACAGTGTGACGGAGCTGCCAAGTCTACGTAAAATCAAGCAGACCGCGTCACTATAGACTTACTACAAAACACTGTAACATATTGGCAGGGATTTGTCAAATACATGTTATTGGTTTTACACTAAGTAAGATATAGTTTGATTCCCTGAAGAAATATTTAAAAAAGATATGCCATAGTGTTTACAGCCACATTTCGCCTCTATGTAGAAGTCTCATAATAATTAATGGGAGGCAATAGACTTATTGTTGTTAATTTAAAAATTAACATTATATTCCCTAATATTCGATCACATAACGATGACGCGCGCGAACAGTCAATATATATTAATGACAAAGATTTTTTCCACTCCTAATTTTAAGAGCTCCATTAATTTTTTATATTTTTTAAGCCAGAGTTGATTCCCTCATGATATTTACGACCCCCAGGTGGTGTAGCAGTGTTACAATACAAATAAAAATACTAGACTATGGGTATGGGTTGCTAAAGTGAGTAGTCCGGTAACCCTATGAAATAACTGCCGCTGCCTGACCGATTTTTGTATACACGTATAAATGGCAGGGGGTGACATGCACACTCAATAATAAGGCCCGTTTTTTAAGAATTCGTTTTTTATAAGTTTCGTTAACTCTCGAGTGCAATGTTGCAGGGGACGCACCGCCAACAATCCAGTACATACGAGCATACGACTTACCAACGTATCTTGACGGTATGAAGTTAGCTGTTTGGCTGCGCAATGTATCTTATAGAAACGAAATTGTTTAGTGCGCAGCAATCGGCTAACTTCATACTGTCAAGTATTAAATTGTAATATTGCACTGGATGATATTCATGAGTTATTACAAATATTTTGGGAGGTTGATGAACAATAGAAAATACAAGTTATTTACCAAGTGGAAGATTTTGTGTTAAAATGCCACTCAAGGATTCACCAGAAAAAGCACTAGGTGACTACACAACCGTGCGGCTGCAGTCCGGCACCAACAATCTAAATTGAAAACCCCCTTATAAATCAAACAGAATCATTGATATCTTTATCTTCTTCCTGAGTTGCTGTGGTTGTGGCTAAATTGAAACTACGTGGGCTTGCAACCTGCAGCTGTGTAACGCGATATTTTTACATTCAAAATTATTGCAATTTTATTTCAATGCCCTTTAGTATAGTTTACCTTATGTAGTAAATGAGTTGCCTTATTCCTTGAGATGTTTAGTAACGGATATTTGTTTTGCTCTCGTACCTTTGTAAGTAATTAAACATAACGTCAAGCCTGTAATCCCCGAAGGATTAGGCAGAGGTGTACCCATTAGTACACCCATATTTCGCCAGTTATGTTTAAATCCCATGTAATAGGGGGCGAGCCTATTACCATCAACCGGGCACAAATCCAGACTCCGAAAATTTACGTGACGACACGCAGTTTATAATATATTAGTAAGATTACATAAGAGGCCTTTTCCCTGCAATGGGACAATAGTAGGCTGGTATATAACAATTTTTTATAATATATTCTTATGACATTAAAATGATGTTGATTTTTCCAGCGTGGTCGAGGGAAGAGGGCGAGGAGGAGTCTCACTACCGCCTGACGCTGAGCAAGATGTCTGTCCGTCACAGCGACCAGTACACTTGTACCTCGCCCGGTGGACACACCAACACAGTCCTCATTAAAGTGGTTAGTAAGTAATTTTAAATATTCAATATTATTCAAGGTCAATACCAATACCAATATTAGTGATTATATAATAGATTACATATCGGTAGCCATAATTATTAATATGCCATGGTTATTATTATTACTAATATTATCAAACAATTAGGGATCCGTAAGAAAAATCACGCGAGCGAAGTCGCGGGGAGAGTGCTAGTCCAATATATTTTGGTAGTCTGTCTTCCCACTGCTGCCACTAGATGTTAATAAACTAAAACTACTATATTGCAATTGCAACAAGAGTAATTCACTTCAGGTCCTAGTGCGGAGGAAAATAAAAATGTATCATACCTCATTTATGATTGCTTCTGCCTCTTGGACTAATCTTCTAGTATAAACGTGACTGAGTCCTGGCCTTCTAAAATTATTTCTCACGATCCGCGTGACAGCACAAGGGATTTTACTCTTGCATGTTCAAAACAGTGTGACGGAGCTGCCAAGTCTACGTAAAATCAAGCAGACCGCGTCACTATAGACTTACTACAAAACACTGTAACATATTGGCAGGGATTTCACAAATAAATGTGTGTAATGTGTGTGTATATGTGTGGTTTTACACAATGGTTTTACACTAAGTAAGATATAGTTTAATTCCCTGAAGAAATGTTAAGAAAAAGTTATGCCATAGTGTTTACAGCCACATTACGCCTACGTAGAAGTCTCATAATAATAATATTTTTTTTTTATATTAATATTTAAAAATGTAACAATTATGTATTGAAAATAAATAAATGATAATAATAATGAATGGGAGGCAATAGATTTATTGTTATTAATTTAAAAAAATAATATTATTATCCCTAATATTCGATCACATAACTATATTACCATACCATAGAACAGTCAACATAATTATATTAATGTCAAAGATTTATTCCTCTCCCTAATTTTAAGAGCTCCGTGAAGTTTTTATATTTTTAAGCCAGAGTTGATTCACTCATGATATTTGGTGATGAAATAATTCGATGAATGAAAACGATGATGATGAAATTACAAAAAAAAACTGGTGTCTGTTAAGTACCACTAAGCCACCACAGCTTGTGGCCCCAGGGTCCCGGGCCCGTGACTATGGGTATGGGTTGCTAAAGTCCCCCTGCCTTACCGATTTTTGTATACACGGATAAAATGGCAGGGGGTGACTTGCACACTCAATAATAAGGCCGGTTTTTTAAGAATTTCTTTTCTATAAGTTTCGCCAACGTTCGAGTGCAATGTTGCAGGGGACGCACCGCCTACAATCCAGTACACGATAGTGAGCGGATCGGCGGTGGTGGAGCATTCGGGCAAGTTGTACGTGTTCCCGGACAGTACAGTCCGACTGGACTGCGTGTCGCGCCGCGCGCTCGGCGACCCTGAGTGGAGCTGGACGCAGGCTGTGGGCCAGCACAGCTCTGGTTGGTAACATTTGATTCCATTCTACACACACATCTCACTATTTTCAAAAAGCCAACTTACACCCAAATTTCACCATATATGTTATGAAAGAATGTTAAAGGGGCGAACTTATTGTTATTATCTGGGTACAAATACGAAATATTAATGCTTCTGGATTATTACTAATAGAAACCCAAAACAAAATTGCTTGACCTGGGAGCCCATAGCGAGCGTGCTAGCTACCACAAAACCAAGAGTTCAGTTGTAAATATACTCAATTATTTGCACCCCAACTCTGAAGAAAAAATCTTCAGAATTATCCATTTTTCAATGGTTTTGGCTATGCGTTAATAGACAGATATGCAAGTGCTTTCTGCCTTGTGCAAAATATGTCATGCGTGGAATCTAATGAACTAGGGTTAAGGTGATCAAGCGAGCTAGGCGCTACTGGTTACTTACTTATGTAACTATGAACGATTATTTAATACTCCCTAAGATTTGGGAAAGGCAAGATAGTAGAAGCATAATTGATTTTGTGATTGTAGGTGAAAGATTGAAGAGGCGGAAGAGGGTTGTCGGCAAACTGTATGCGAAAGTGTTAATTAATAGGCTGAGTGACTGATGAGAAAAAAATTGGGATGTGCAAGCGGGACTTAGACAGGGAATGGGCTGTATGGATCAGATCTTCTCTTTAAGGTGCATAGCCGAAAAACATCTGGCAAAGCACAAGAAAGTCTATTGCGCTTTCGTATACTTGGAGAAGGCCAATGACAGTGTGTGGAGGGAAGAATTATGGTCGACTCTATCCATGTATGGTGTGGACGGACGCTTGATACGAGCACTGAAATCTTTATACAAGGATTCCAGTGCTTGTGTTAGGATAAATGGGGCATACACTGACTGGTTTTGCATCTCAAGAGGTGTAAGGCAGAGCTGTGTAGCGTCTCCTTGGCTGTTAAACCTATACATGGATAGTTGCTTGGCGGATTTGAGAGAGAGTGAGTGTGGATCAAGGGTGGATGAGTTGCTTGTCAAATTCTGTTATATTATATATGTTATACTGTACATCTTAGTAGTAAATTCATTTGGTACATTGGTAACAACTCAATTTACAGAACCAATAAGAATATCTGGTATCAATAATGTAAAGCGTGACATTAAGGGGCGTTGTAGCTTAAAATTGTGCTCACGTTTTGACACTTCATTTAATTTACAAGTTAGGTGTTCAGTAGTACCTCAAATTACAGGTACATTACCGACACTAAATGTGAATGTTTTAGGCCTAGGACTGCCTGCTGATTTGGATCTTGCAGACCGTGTGTTTTATTTATTGTCCCTCCGATATAGATATCTTGTTGGGGGCAGACGTTTCTTGGGACGTTGTAGGTACCCAACAAATAAGATTAGGTGAACACCAACCTGTATTACAACATTCAAAACTAGGGTAGTTACTCTAAATTCGCACTAAAAATGCTCACTCTAGTATAAGTACGGCCAACGTATCTTGTCGGTATGAAGTTAGCTGTTTGGCTGCGCAATGTATCTTATAGAAACGAAATTGTTTAGTGCGCAGCAATCGGCTAACTTCATACTGTCAAGTATTAAATTGTAATATTGCACAGGATGATATTCAAGAATTATTACAAAGATTTTGGGAGGTAGATGAACTGCCTTCAAACAAAATATCTTACACCCTTGAAGAACAAGCTTGTGAGAACAGTTTTATAGAAAATACAAGTTGTTTACCAAGTGGAAGATTTTGTGTTAAAATGCCACTCAAGGATTCACCAGACAAAGCACTAGGTGACTACACAACCGTGCGGCTGCAGTCCGGCACCAACAATCTAAATTGAAAGCGCCCTTATAAATCAAACAGAATCATTGATATCTTTATCTACTTCCTGAGTTGCTGTGGTTGTGGCTAAATTGAAACTACGTGCTACGGCTTGCAACCTGCAGCTGTGTAACGCGATATTTTCACATTCAAAATAATTGCAATATTATTTCAATGCCCTTTAGTATAGTTTACCTTATGTAGTAAATGAGTTGCCTTATTCCTTGAGATGTTTAGTAAAGGATATTTGTTCTGTCTCCTTCAAGGAAATCTATCTTGTATTGAATAGTACCTTTGGAAGTAATTAAACATAACATCACGCCATTAGTACACCCACATTTCGCCAGTTATGTTTTTAGTCCCATGTAATAGGGGGCGAGCCTATTGCCATCAACCGGGCACTCATCCAGACTCCGAGGCTGCTACTGAGAAATTCCTGATCTGATGAAAAACCTAATAACACTTTGCCCGACCTGGGAATCTAACCCAAGACCTCATGCACAGCAGTCGCGCTTGCGACCACTAGACCAACGAGGCAGTCCACACTAAGTAAGATATAGTTTAATTCCCTAAAGAGATGTTTAGAAAAAGATATGCCATAGTGTTTACAGCCACATTTCGCCTCTATGTAGAAGTCTCATAATAATTAACGAGAGGCAATAGATTTATTGTTATTAATTTAAAAATTAATATTATTATCGAATTAATGCTGTGGAAATGCGTTCCTTGCGGAGTATGTGTGGTGTAATTTTGAACGATATAGTGAGGAATGAGGTTATACGGGACCGTTGCGGATTAAAAGAAGATGTAGTGACAAAGATAGAAAAGGGTATGCTTAGATGGTTCGGTCATGTTGAGAGGATGAGTGAAAGACGATTGACAAAAGGTATTTATATGGCAGAGGTGAGTGGCAACGCCGGGAGGGGTCGCCCTAGGAAGACCTACACTGACCTAATTGGTGAGGTCCTTCAGAAAGGTCAGGTGCGGAGTACTCGTAACCGGCGTGCTTGTATGACGAGATGTATGAGCGTAGATGAGGCAAAAGGAGTATGTAAGGATCGTTGCAGGTGGCGTTCTGTAGTTTCTGCCTACCCCCAAGGGAAAAAGGCGTGAGTTAATGTATGTATGTATGTAATATTATTATCCCTAATATTCGATCACATAACGATGACGCGCAGGAACAGTTAACATATAATAATGTCAAAGATTTTTTCCTCTCCTAATTTTAAGAGCTCCATGAAGTTTTTATATTTTTAAGTCAGAGTTGATTCACTCATGGTATTTGGGGATGAAATAATTAGATAAATGAAAACGATGATGAAATAAAAAAGAAACTGGTGACTGTTAGGTACCACTGAGCCACCACAGCTTGTGGCCCCAGGGACCCGGGCCTGTGGAAGTACGAGAGGCAGCAGGTAACATTAAATGAAATGAGATTTTAACTAACGACTATTCCTGTATGCACTATGCAAGTCCACCCAAGGATCCCCAGTTGGTGTAGCAGTGTTACAAAACAAATAAAAATACTGGACTTGGGTGTGGGTTGCTAAAGTGAGTAGTCAGGTAACCCTAGAAATAACTGCTGCTGCCTGACCGATTTTTGTATACACGTATAAATGCAGGGGCAGGGGGTGACTTGCACACTCAATAATAAGGCCCGTTTTTTAAAGAATTTCTTTGCTATATGTTTCGCCAACGTTCTAGTGCAATGTTGCAGGGGACGCACCGCCAACAATCCAGTACATACGACTTGCCAAAGTATCTTGACGGTATGAAGTTAGCTGTTTGGCTGCGCAATGTATCTTATAGAAACGAAATTGTTTAGTGCGCAGCAATCGGCTAACTTCATACTGTCAAGTATTAAATTGTAATATTGCACTGGATGATATTCAAGAGTTATTACAAATATTTTGGGAGGTTGATGAACAATAGAAAATACAAGTTGTTTACCAAGTGGAAGATTTTGTGTTAAAATGCCACTCAAGGATTCACCAGAAAAAGCACTAGGTGACTACACAACCGTGCGGCTGCAGTCCGGCACCAACAATCTAAATTGAAAACCCCCTTATAAATCAAACAGAATCATTGATATCTTTATCTACTTCCTGAGTTGCTGTGGTTGTGGCTAAATTGAAACTACGTGGGCTTGCAACCTGCAGCTGAGTAACGCGATATTTTTACATTCAAAACTATTGCAATTTTATTTCAATGCCCTTTAGTATAATTTACCTTATGTAGTAAATGAGTTGCCTTATTCCTTGAGATGTTTAGTAAAGGATATTTGTTCTGCTCTCCTACAAGGAAATCTATCTTGTATTGAATAGTACCTTTGTAAGTAATTAGACATAACGTCACGCCTATAATCCCCGAAGGATTAGGCAGAGGTGTACCCATTAGTACTCCCATATTTCGCCAGTTATGTTTAAGTCCCATGTGATAGGGGGCGATCCTATTGCCATCAACCGGGCCAATCAATCCAGACTCCGAGACTACTACTGAGAAATTCCTGATGGAAAAACCCAATAACACTACGTCTTATGTCATTCTCAAACGCATTTCTATTTCAAAATATCATTTATCTAATCATATAGTAGCAACTCATTTAAAAATGTGTGTGTGTTCGAATCGAACCCAAGACCTCATGCTCAGTAGTCCCGCTTTGCGCCACTAGACCAACGAGGAAGTCAAATTAATTGACCCCAGCGAAGCGCTGCATTGCTCGCATTGTGTCTCCTGACTCCGAACAGCTCGCGTACCGCACGGCTCAGTTTGTCTTATTGTTATTTATCTATAGTTAAAAGTTCTCAGCACTTAAATAAAACTCCTTTGTATTATCACCCTTTCGAGGCATGGAACCCGTTATTCAACTTCTTAAGTGGGCCAATCTCACCACAAGAGATGCGTGTAGTAATACATTGTGTGCTTTGCGCAAAACATCAAAGTAGATTCTCACCTATCTATGTCCCACTATAAAAGAAATGCTCATAGCCAAATGTTTTTTGTACCATATCAGTTTTGTTTTCAAGATTTTCACAATTTGACCCTCTAATCGGTAAAAACAATACTTTTTTCCCTTTTTGATTATAGGACATACTAGGATTAAGTTTTGAATTTCATAGTTTGTTTTGTAGATTCATTTTATTCACTTCTATGCTGTGCTATGCTAAAGTTAAAGAGTCTGGTTGTCTTTTATTGTTTGAACGCGTTGTAATCATTGCAACTCCTAGTCCGATTCTAAAAATTGTTTCGGTAATTGAAAGCTATGTTATACCTAAGGCTATATTTTATCTTTATAAATAAAATGAATAGACTTTTTTGTAATTTTCAAAATCTAGCAGAAAAGTCGGAAATTTGCAACCGCGCGACGCCGGAGTGGTTCGCTAGCACTTAAATAAAATAGAGATCCGTAAGAAAATTAACGTGACGACACGAAGTTTATAATATATTAGTAAGATTACATAAGAGGCCTTTTCCTTGCAGTGGGACAATAGTAGGCTGGTATATAACTATTTTTTATAATATCTTCTTATGACATTAAAATGACGTTGTTATTTCCAGCGTGGTCGAGTGAAGAGGGCGAGGAGGAGCCTCACTACCGCCTGACGCTGAGCAAGATGTCTGTCCGTCACAGCGACCAACACAGGCCTCATTAAAGTTGTTAGTAAGTAATTTTAAATATTCAATATTATTCAAGGTCAATACCAATATTAGTGATTATATAATAGATTACATATCGGTAGCCATACTTATTAATGTGCCATAATTATTATTATTACTTATATTATCAAACAATTAGGAATCCGTAAGAAAAATCACGCGAACGAAGTCGCGGGGAGAGTGCTAGTCCATTATATTTTGGTAGTCTGTCTTCCCACTGCTGCCACTAGATGTTAATAAACTAAAACTACTATAGAGCAATTGCAACAAGAGTAATTCACTTCAGGTCCTAGTGCGGAGGAAAATAAAAATGTGTCATACCTCATTTATGATTGCTTCTGCCTCTTGGACTAATCTTCTAGTATAAACGTGACTGAGTCCTGGCCTTCTAAAATTGTTTCTCACGATCCGCGTGACAGCACAAGGGATTTTACTCTTGCATGTTCAAAACAGTGTGACGGAGCTGCCAAGTCTACGTAAAATCAAGCAGACCGCGTCACTATAGACTTACTACAAAACACTGTAACATATTGGCAGGGATTTGTCAAATACATGTTATTGGTTTTACACTAAGTAAGATATAGTTTGATTCCCTGAAGAAATATTTAAAAAAGATATGCCATAGTGTTTACAGCCACATTTCGCCTCTATGTAGAAGTCTCATAATAATTAATGGGAGGCAATAGACTTATTGTTGTTAATTTAAAAATTAACATTATATTCCCTAATATTCGATCACATAACGATGACGCGCGCGAACAGTCAATATATATTAATGACAAAGATTTTTTCCACTCCTAATTTTAAGAGCTCCATTAATTTTTTATATTTTTTAAGCCAGAGTTGATTCCCTCATGATATTTACGACCCCCAGGTGGTGTAGCAGTGTTACAATACAAATAAAAATACTAGACTATGGGTATGGGTTGCTAAAGTGAGTAGTCCGGTAACCCTATGAAATAACTGCCGCTGCCTGACCGATTTTTGTATACACGTATAAATGGCAGGGGGTGACATGCACACTCAATAATAAGGCCCGTTTTTTAAGAATTCGTTTTTTATAAGTTTCGTTAACTCTCGAGTGCAATGTTGCAGGGGACGCACCGCCAACAATCCAGTACATACGAGCATACGACTTACCAACGTATCTTGACGGTATGAAGTTAGCTGTTTGGCTGCGCAATGTATCTTATAGAAACGAAATTGTTTAGTGCGCAGCAATCGGCTAACTTCATACTGTCAAGTATTAAATTGTAATATTGCACTGGATGATATTCATGAGTTATTACAAATATTTTGGGAGGTTGATGAACAATAGAAAATACAAGTTATTTACCAAGTGGAAGATTTTGTGTTAAAATGCCACTCAAGGATTCACCAGAAAAAGCACTAGGTGACTACACAACCGTGCGGCTGCAGTCCGGCACCAACAATCTAAATTGAAAACCCCCTTATAAATCAAACAGAATCATTGATATCTTTATCTTCTTCCTGAGTTGCTGTGGTTGTGGCTAAATTGAAACTACGTGGGCTTGCAACCTGCAGCTGTGTAACGCGATATTTTTACATTCAAAATTATTGCAATTTTATTTCAATGCCCTTTAGTATAGTTTACCTTATGTAGTAAATGAGTTGCCTTATTCCTTGAGATGTTTAGTAACGGATATTTGTTTTGCTCTCGTACCTTTGTAAGTAATTAAACATAACGTCAAGCCTGTAATCCCCGAAGGATTAGGCAGAGGTGTACCCATTAGTACACCCATATTTCGCCAGTTATGTTTAAATCCCATGTAATAGGGGGCGAGCCTATTACCATCAACCGGGCACAAATCCAGACTCCGAAAATTTACGTGACGACACGCAGTTTATAATATATTAGTAAGATTACATAAGAGGCCTTTTCCCTGCAATGGGACAATAGTAGGCTGGTATATAACAATTTTTTATAATATATTCTTATGACATTAAAATGATGTTGATTTTTCCAGCGTGGTCGAGGGAAGAGGGCGAGGAGGAGTCTCACTACCGCCTGACGCTGAGCAAGATGTCTGTCCGTCACAGCGACCAGTACACTTGTACCTCGCCCGGTGGACACACCAACACAGTCCTCATTAAAGTGGTTAGTAAGTAATTTTAAATATTCAATATTATTCAAGGTCAATACCAATACCAATATTAGTGATTATATAATAGATTACATATCGGTAGCCATAATTATTAATATGCCATGGTTATTATTATTACTAATATTATCAAACAATTAGGGATCCGTAAGAAAAATCACGCGAGCGAAGTCGCGGGGAGAGTGCTAGTCCAATATATTTTGGTAGTCTGTCTTCCCACTGCTGCCACTAGATGTTAATAAACTAAAACTACTATATTGCAATTGCAACAAGAGTAATTCACTTCAGGTCCTAGTGCGGAGGAAAATAAAAATGTATCATACCTCATTTATGATTGCTTCTGCCTCTTGGACTAATCTTCTAGTATAAACGTGACTGAGTCCTGGCCTTCTAAAATTATTTCTCACGATCCGCGTGACAGCACAAGGGATTTTACTCTTGCATGTTCAAAACAGTGTGACGGAGCTGCCAAGTCTACGTAAAATCAAGCAGACCGCGTCACTATAGACTTACTACAAAACACTGTAACATATTGGCAGGGATTTCACAAATAAATGTGTGTAATGTGTGTGTATATGTGTGGTTTTACACAATGGTTTTACACTAAGTAAGATATAGTTTAATTCCCTGAAGAAATGTTAAGAAAAAGTTATGCCATAGTGTTTACAGCCACATTACGCCTACGTAGAAGTCTCATAATAATAATATTTTTTTTTTATATTAATATTTAAAAATGTAACAATTATGTATTGAAAATAAATAAATGATAATAATAATGAATGGGAGGCAATAGATTTATTGTTATTAATTTAAAAAAATAATATTATTATCCCTAATATTCGATCACATAACTATATTACCATACCATAGAACAGTCAACATAATTATATTAATGTCAAAGATTTATTCCTCTCCCTAATTTTAAGAGCTCCGTGAAGTTTTTATATTTTTAAGCCAGAGTTGATTCACTCATGATATTTGGTGATGAAATAATTCGATGAATGAAAACGATGATGATGAAATTACAAAAAAAAACTGGTGTCTGTTAAGTACCACTAAGCCACCACAGCTTGTGGCCCCAGGGTCCCGGGCCCGTGACTATGGGTATGGGTTGCTAAAGTCCCCCTGCCTTACCGATTTTTGTATACACGGATAAAATGGCAGGGGGTGACTTGCACACTCAATAATAAGGCCGGTTTTTTAAGAATTTCTTTTCTATAAGTTTCGCCAACGTTCGAGTGCAATGTTGCAGGGGACGCACCGCCTACAATCCAGTACACGATAGTGAGCGGATCGGCGGTGGTGGAGCATTCGGGCAAGTTGTACGTGTTCCCGGACAGTACAGTCCGACTGGACTGCGTGTCGCGCCGCGCGCTCGGCGACCCTGAGTGGAGCTGGACGCAGGCTGTGGGCCAGCACAGCTCTGGTTGGTAACATTTGATTCCATTCTACACACACATCTCACTATTTTCAAAAAGCCAACTTACACCCAAATTTCACCATATATGTTATGAAAGAATGTTAAAGGGGCGAACTTATTGTTATTATCTGGGTACAAATACGAAATATTAATGCTTCTGGATTATTACTAATAGAAACCCAAAACAAAATTGCTTGACCTGGGAGCCCATAGCGAGCGTGCTAGCTACCACAAAACCAAGAGTTCAGTTGTAAATATACTCAATTATTTGCACCCCAACTCTGAAGAAAAAATCTTCAGAATTATCCATTTTTCAATGGTTTTGGCTATGCGTTAATAGACAGATATGCAAGTGCTTTCTGCCTTGTGCAAAATATGTCATGCGTGGAATCTAATGAACTAGGGTTAAGGTGATCAAGCGAGCTAGGCGCTACTGGTTACTTACTTATGTAACTATGAACGATTATTTAATACTCCCTAAGATTTGGGAAAGGCAAGATAGTAGAAGCATAATTGATTTTGTGATTGTAGGTGAAAGATTGAAGAGGCGGAAGAGGGTTGTCGGCAAACTGTATGCGAAAGTGTTAATTAATAGGCTGAGTGACTGATGAGAAAAAAATTGGGATGTGCAAGCGGGACTTAGACAGGGAATGGGCTGTATGGATCAGATCTTCTCTTTAAGGTGCATAGCCGAAAAACATCTGGCAAAGCACAAGAAAGTCTATTGCGCTTTCGTATACTTGGAGAAGGCCAATGACAGTGTGTGGAGGGAAGAATTATGGTCGACTCTATCCATGTATGGTGTGGACGGACGCTTGATACGAGCACTGAAATCTTTATACAAGGATTCCAGTGCTTGTGTTAGGATAAATGGGGCATACACTGACTGGTTTTGCATCTCAAGAGGTGTAAGGCAGAGCTGTGTAGCGTCTCCTTGGCTGTTAAACCTATACATGGATAGTTGCTTGGCGGATTTGAGAGAGAGTGAGTGTGGATCAAGGGTGGATGAGTTGCTTGTCAAATTCTGTTATATTATATATGTTATACTGTACATCTTAGTAGTAAATTCATTTGGTACATTGGTAACAACTCAATTTACAGAACCAATAAGAATATCTGGTATCAATAATGTAAAGCGTGACATTAAGGGGCGTTGTAGCTTAAAATTGTGCACACGTTTTGACACTTCATTTAATTTACAAGTTAGGTGTTCAGTAGTACCTCAAATTACAGGTACATTACCGACACTAAATGTGAATGTTTTAGGCCTAGGACTGCCTGCTGATTTGGATCTTGCAGACCGTGTGTTTTATTTATTGTCCCTCCGATATAGATATCTTGTTGGGGGCAGACGTTTCTTGGGACGTTGTAGGTACCCAACAAATAAGATTAGGTGAACACCAACCTGTATTACAACATTCAAAACTAGGGTAGTTACTCTAAATTCGCACTAAAAATGCTCACTCTAGTATAAGTACGGCCAACGTATCTTGTCGGTATGAAGTTAGCTGTTTGGCTGCGCAATGTATCTTATAGAAACGAAATTGTTTAGTGCGCAGCAATCGGCTAACTTCATACTGTCAAGTATTAAATTGTAATATTGCACTGGATGATATTCAAGAATTATTACAAAGATTTTGGGAGTTTGAGTTGAGAGTTGAGAGAGGAGATTTTCCAAGATACGTCGGCGGTACTATACAGTGTCTGTGTATTTGCGCACAACTGACGTTAATAATAAAGTTACAGTTAAACTACTATGTGCTAAGGCTTGGCTAGCTATCTTAAAACCAACAACTATACCACGTTTGGAGTTGTGTGGTGCTTTGCTAGATTGTAATCCTGCTGACTTGGCCTCAAGAGGTGTAACTCCGCAACAGTTACAGTCCTCATCCCTGTGGTGGGTGGGACCTTCCTTTCTTAGAAGGGAACCAAGTGAATGGCCACAACAAGGTGATCCAAATATAGAACTACCAGGATTAAAAGTTCTTATTATTAGTTTAGAAACTAATTTTATTGATTTTCATAATATTCAAGTTTTACTAAATTCAAAAGATAGCCACTACTCACTACTACTCACACTACTCACTCAGCCTGATAGAGCTAGACATTATTATAATGCTCGTACATTATGTATAATGCCCTCATTAATCACCTGGTCCATAACAAATATAATACTTTGGAGTATAGTAGGAATTAATATTACATTCAAATAATTTGTATTGCATTGAAACAAGATCTATTCAGTTAAGTGTTAGTTTGACTCGTAGGTATTTATCAGCCATAGTTTATTCTGATTAGTGTTAGATATTATTTCCAATTATTGACTACAGTGTCAGTTTTAAACTGTAGCGTACTTCAGATTTGTTGCTTACTTATATCCTAATTAATATAACTTAAAGATTAGGTACCTATTGAGGAATCAATAATAAAAAGTTCGCATCTTCACATTATTAATCAGATTTATTATCATGTACAGATATTTGCATTAAGGATTATCTACATACATTGTTACATCACATTATAATCAACCGAATAACTTAGTTGTTACATAACTTCTGTTTATGTATATATACGCATTTGTTATTGTATACATTTCAGGTCGACAACGCTCGAGTTCCAGTATGTCCGAGGAAAGGGAATGAATAAAGAAGCGAGGCAGTTTTAAGGGCCTATATTCATCAGGACGCAATGATTGACAAAACATCAAGTAGTTGTGACGTCCCGGAATTACAGCTGCGTATGGACTTGAATCGTTGTACGAATAATACGATGAGGTACAGTTGCGGTTAGAGTTTATGGTTGATGATGCGAAGGCCCAGTTGTCTGAGCGTTGCGAGTTCGAGGAATTGTACTATCGACCAAACTTCCGCATGCTCACCTTTAAGGCGATTATCGCATAGCACCGCTCTCGAGTCGATCACCGTATGCATGCGTTTTGAGCAATAGGAAGCGAATTTTAGTTGTGTTCGTCGTAATACAATGACGTGTAGAAGCGGACATGTGCACTCACACTAGTGTGCGGGCGGACATTTGTAACCTGTTTCCCTCGTTTTGTTAAATGTTTTTTCAATGGTCACAAATTCTAATTGTCGTTTCGGTTTCAAACTATGATATTTTGGCCCGCGTGAGCTGTTTTATAAATCATTGTTGACAAGAAGTTATTTCGTACTTATTATAATATAATATGTTGGGGAAAAAGTTTCTTCGCATTTTTTAGGAAAATTCAACACATTTTTTTTATATTTTATTTACATTTAACTAAAGTATGTAGGCACCATTTTGCTCGATAACTTTTTGCCATCTTGTAGGTAGGGACATGATCCCATTGCTATAAAATTTTTGGGACTTATGATCAAAATACCGCGATAAGTTTCAGCAGTACTCTCGTGATGTTAACCTGACACTGCCTAAAGAATTCTGAAGAGACCGAAACAGGTGGAAATCCGAAAGTGCAAGGTCAGGACTGTGCAGTAACACCTCCCAGCCAAGCTCTCTTAATTTTTTGCTGAGTGGCCAAAGATGTGTGAGGTCTAGCGTTATCATGATGAAAAACCACACCCCTTCTGTTGATTAATTCCGGCCGCTTTCTCTCAACTTCTTGCTTTAATCTCATCAGTTGTTCGCAGTAGAGTTCAGAATCGATGGTCCTGCCTGGTTGTAATAGCTCATAATGAATAATGCCCTTCCAATCCCGCCACACACACAGCATCACCTTGTTGCGAGTTACCCCGGGTTTCGCCACAGTCTGTGAAGCCTGACCGGCCTTTGACCACGACCTTTTTCGCACGTTCTTGTCGTACGTGATCCACTTTTCATCGCCAGTTATCAGCTTCTTCATAAATGGTTCGGTTTCATTACGTCGTAATAAAGAATCACAAATGAGTACACGGTTTATTAGGTTTCTTTCAGTGAGCTCGTGAGGTACCCAAATATCGAGCTTTTTTGTGTACCCAGTTGTTTTCAAATGCGCCAAAACTGTTTTGTGGTCAATTCCCAGTTCTTCAGCTACGTCGTAACTACTGACATGCCGATCTTGCTCCACTTTTTCAAAAATGGCATCCATTTTATCCGTAATAGACGACCAGAGCGACGTGCATCTTTGACATTAAAATTTCCGGATTGAAAACGCTTAAACCAAATTTGTGGTACTCTCACAGACACTGCACTAGGTCCATAAACATCGCAATTGTTTTTCGCCGCTTGCCTTTCATTTTTACCTTTTTTGTAGTAAAATTTTAAAATGTATCGAATTTCTTCATTAGTCTCACTCATCTTGACAGAACGAAAAACAAATGAAAATCACACATTTTTCTAATATGAATTTAGAATTATGTTATGTATAATTTAAACTTTCATTGATACCAAAACCAGCCAGATACAAATAGTATAGCCAAAGAGATTTTATTACAAGTTCATACATACTATAATGCGAAAAGACTTTTTCCCCAACCTAATATATTGAAAAAATTACATAGAAAGAAAGAAAAACTGTTTATTTACATAAAAATGACGCACATTATGTAAGAAAACATGTAAGAAGAAGCAAAATAAAAACAATGGTATTGTGTTAAGTCATTGGTATTAAGTCTAAAAAACTAAAAGCAAAAAAAAAAATACAAATAAGAAATATGCGCCACTACCGCGCGAAATAGCATTAATAGCATAGCATTTCACATAATTAATTGTCTTGTCAGGCAATCAGCCTAGCAGGTTGTTCATATTTATAGGTATAAATTAATAATACAACAATTTATTACCTAATTATTAACATAAGAAATATATATTTTTAAAAACTAGGTATACTTGTCTTTTATTAATTATTACACATACACACGTTATTTTAACATACCACATAATATTATAGATTACACTTACTTTATTACATTATTTATCGAATACTAGCTGCCTCGCGCGGTTTCCACGCGTCTTTATAGTTATTGCTCCGTGATAAGCGTGATATTTACGTGTTCCAGAAATGCGTGGCTTATTCCCATAACATAAGTACTATACCGAGTCCTGGTGTTTCTTTGACTCATCCATTTTTTTTTTGCTATTTTTTTTGTTACATATTTGGTTTTTATCTAGTTTATTTTGTTATATAAGTGTATAGACGTATGTGTTAAATATGAGCAGGCATTCATGGAACACGCTGTTAAAATATTTTTTCTAAATCTGACTATCATACCAAAATAATTACATATTATAATATCATATACAATAACACTGGTAGTTTCAGACATTAGCGCAATTAAACAAACAAATATTCAGATTTACTATATTATTAGTACACTTTTATTTACATTGATTATACAGGACGACTTTAAATAACTGACACAATCATTGGACAAGATAATATTATTAAAGAATAAGAATAATAACTGTTAGAATGATTGAAATAATATACCAAAATAAACCACCGTGAAATTTAAAAGATTTTTCCTGCAATGAAATGATTTATCTTGGTAGTAAAATCCGTAAAAAAAATGGAAATGTGGTAAAAAGAACACTCAAAACTGATCTCTTTCGAACCAATTAATAGGTATTATAATTTTTTATTATTTTTGAAAACAAAAACATCTTTAGTACTACTTAACTGAGGGCAAATCATTCTGCCGCGGAGAAAGAACCATTAAAACAGTGTTTAACATTTTTTTTTGAAGTGAAACTTCTTTAGCGGCGTTGAGCACTTTTTCTGTAATGGGTATAAAATCTTAAACTCGCGTCAGGACACGTGACCTGATCGAAAAAGCGTAAGACGGATGGAGAGTAGACAGCTATCCCCTCTCTACGGCGCGGCGAAAATGTATGCCTGGGCCTACTGTTTCGTTTAGGCAGCGCAGGGCGCTTGCGCGAATGTTCGTGTATAACCTTTTAATGTAAAATAATTGTAATAGTTTTAAAGTGTTAAATTTTTAATGTAATATAAATTGTCATGTTTGTGTACGATAGCGCAATAAATGAATATTGTATTCTACCACATAAATGATAGTACTTTTATACTGATAAAGCAATTGGTGCAAAATTATTCCCTAACCATTCCAAAATATCAAACATGCTCAACGTTAATAATCAAGTTTTCACTTCTGCCGGCACTCCCGGAGTGTTTATCTAGGCTGGTCCGAATAGTGACGTAATAAATTAATAAATTAGGTTTCTCATGCCTAAGCGTAGTCAAAAATACTCTACGGATTCTTGATTGTTACGAGTTGTATTATTCAGGTTGCTTTGCAAATTTCTACTTTATTAAATGGTAATATACACCCTCCCCCCCCCCTATTACATGAGGACTAAAAACATAACTGGCGAAATGTGGGTGTACTAATGGGTACACCTCTGCCTAATCCTTCGGGGATTACAGGCGTGATGTTATGTTATATTAAATGGTAATATTTAAAAAAAAATGATTGAAATAAAAGTTTGTTTCTGTATCACTCGAACATAAATTCTTCCTAATCGATCAATGTTTTTGCCTCTTTTGATAGGAAGGAATCGTTAGGAAAATGACCATTTTATATCTCAAGGATTCTTTAAAACAATAAAAATTGCAAAAATATATTACGTAAAAAAATCGCATAATAGAAAGTAAAGTTTTTAAAGTGGATCTCATATCAATTTCAAGAAATTTTGAAAAAATATGACAAAAAACTGTGAAGGATCGCAAATCAATATTTTTAACGTCTCTATTTGGGCCACCTGCTGAATGTTAAAATTAAATTATAAATAAATAAATAAACTATTATTTGTCGCTGGAGCAGCGACAAATAATAGTTGCGACAAATAATAATAGCGACGTCTATAGCTGCATCGCACCGGCTACGCATGGACCTAACCAAGACTTCACACAAGTTTGAACCCCTTAATGTATCCCAAGCTTCTTCGCATTGGGTGACAAGTGCTTCCTTGTTTCAATGCAAACTAATCGTTCCTAATAGTTTGCATTGAAACATCAAATTCTTGTGCGAAATTGCGAGTAGGTGTAAATGGGCTTTCTTGAAATGTGGCTATCATATTGGCCAATTGCCCTTCGTTGATAGCCCGAGGTCGAGGTGCACGAACGCGCTGAGTTAGATCTTCTCCTTCTTCATATCTACGCACCCAACGGCGCGCTGTGGTTCTCTGTAAAAAAAGTAACAATTAGGTTTTTGATCATTTTTTTTTGTGATAAGTGGAAAGTTTATACAACATGTAACAAAAACCCTGTTGTTCCTTCTACCTACGTTTTAAGGATCGGTATACATACGTAATAAAGCAAGTCATTTATAAAAAACTGTTAAAAAAAAAAAAAAATATTTATTAACATTTGTAATGATAAACTGGTTTCTTACCTCTGCAATTCTGTATGAATGAAGCGATGACGCGAAACCAGAAAAAGATAGAACGATTCCGCCGAATCCCGCCACTTTCTTTGATCGGTGCCGCTGCGCCTTTGCACCGCCGCCGCTTATCTGCCTATTTTTCTACACGAGTTCGTGACCTTATCAGCTGTTGTTTATCACTTTAACGAATGAATCTTTGAAAAAGTGGCTTTACCAGGTAATTTTACACACAATTTTATTGATAATTATTGAAACTACATTTAACACTTCACTACATTCAAAAAAACAAAGTTGTCGCGTCTGTCACATTATTTTAATTTATTATGATGTCTACTTGACGGCCACGGAGTTGCTGTTCGATGTGACCACCTTGTACCTCTACTCATTTGTTGCAACAACTAATGATATCCTCACGTACGCTTCGCAGTACAGAGGTGTCGGCCATAAGGTGGTTAAATGCTACTACTATGCGTGAAGTGAACGCATTTCGACCTCCGTATCGCACGTTTTTTTGAAGTGACAGTGCCCCAGAGGAAATAATCTAAAGGGGTCAATCCAGCTGATCTTGCGGGCCAATTAACGGGTCCACATCGACCAATCCATCTCTTTCTCCAGAATGTAAATAGCTTCTTTCAGCGCGGAAGAAGTGTGACGGCGCGCCGTCTTGTTGGAATCACATACGACGCACGATATGGAGGCATAATTCGTCAAGTTCATCACTCAGTCACTTTTCCCAAGACACATCAACATAAAATATTCTACGTTAGAATAAGACATAGTCAACAGGTCAGCGTTTACGTAAAAATAACGCAAGTCACTCACTACGTAGGTAGGTCAACAATAACATCCGTTCGGAAGTAAGCTGCGCGGGAGACTAAGGAAGTGATTCGCAGGGCGGCGGGTGGCGGGGCGGCGGGGTAGGTAGGCACGTGGCACCGAGCCTCGTGCGGCGCGGCGGCGGTAGTTTTGGCGGCATCTTTTGTTGTCGCATCAAAGAAGCCGCCGAACTTGTAGTTATTTATCGAAATAAAGATGTAGGTAGTTACTTGTAAGATCAGATACTCTAAACATTTTTTTGAATGTGTCATTTTTAGTAGTTAATTGATTTTCACCTCTCGACTAGCCAATGTTGTTCTTTATTAAATTATAATTTCGTAAATGTTGTGCTTGTAGGTAATAGTATACGTCCCTAAAAGGAACAACAGGGTTTTTGTTACATGTTGTATATAAATTTTATAGAAAAACTATATTTTTTTTTTTTTGCTCAAAAGTTATTTAAAAATTTAAAATACTTTTGATTCCAGTACCGAAAACCCCTGAATAAATACCAGCGCGCGTGACGTAATAACGTTTAGCTGCCAGACGAAGTAAGTAAACATTATGAAGTCACAACTATAGTCACGTGATATTTTTTGAAATTTTATCAATTTTTAATTGTTTATAATTAATTGAAATATTTTTTTTAAGTTTTTTGCATTAAATATCAGTATTATTAATAATATATTAAATACATAAAAAATAACTATTTTTTTTTTCAAATTCCCCTTTAGCATCGAATTGTCACATAATATAGGAATTAAACAATACATTACCATTTTATCCGCTAATGTACCCAACTTTATTTATTTTGGGTATGGTTGGATATAACGAGCTGAGGGTCAGGAGGGAACTCGCACTCACCTCGTACATATTCAAAGTACTTAGAGGAAGGGTACATAATGCGGACATATTAGGGAACATAGGTTTGTGTGTGCCAGACAGGTACGTATGGCGACGACGACAGCCACGGCTGTTGGCGGAGCCGCGCGCTCGAACCAATCTTTTAGGTGAGGCGCCGCTGACGCGTGCACTCCGCACTCTCAACCTCATAGCTAGTGACACGGACCTATTCTGTTGTCCTCTGAGTGAGTTCACAAAGAATGCATTATTTGTAATAAGTTACAAGGTTAAATTATAAGTTGTAGTATCTATTTTTAAGATAAGGTTAATGATGTACACTATCGCAATGGAGTAGTCTGTAATGATAGATGTAAGTTGGAAATAAATAAATAAATTACAGCAGAATGCAAAAGGATTAAGTTATTATTAAATAAACTCTAACTTTTTAAATATCTATTTAAATAACATTGTTATCTGAATTTTATATGGGTAGTAGACCACAAACAGATATTTAACAATGGCATTGTAGTAAATTCCAACATTGTGTAAAACTCTCCCAAGCAAATTTGTGAATTATTGTTAACGACTTAAAATGAAGGGCCATTGTTTAAGTAGGTGTTGAAAAATTTGTCATCGGGTCATATAATGTCTAACCTTTGAACGCGCTGATATAAAAAAAAGAAAGGAAAAACAAACCTCTTTTTAAATTAATATTTTAAAGTCACTTGTTTATATGTATATTCATTTAATACTCTAAACACACGTAAAACAATAACTTTAACAACAATAGAGAAAACTTCCAGAACATAAAAAAATGGCGTCGCGTCTTAGAGTCGCGGAGGATTAATTATCTGACCGTACTCGGCTACGGTCGGGGCGCACTCTTTTTGCCGCTCCCGGCGTCTCGCCTGCGCTAGCGCGCGAGGTGCGCAGACGGTGAAGGAGGGGGCGCGCGTAGCAACAACATGGCGGCCTAAAGTTGCCTACAATAAAAAATCCCGCGCTACATCCTCCCCCTCTAGCCTAACTAAATGTCTCCACAGTTGGGCTAGTCCAAATATCTACGCGGCCTGCCGCGTTTGCGTTTAGCGCGGACAGGAGGTTCTGCTTGGCCGGTGAAGGGCGTGAGGTGCGAAACGTGGTACTTGCCTAAGTTCCTACCGGTTTGTACATTGTCTAGCGCATAATTATGTGGTCGGGCTGATGACTTTCCCGATTCGGTATGGACCGTCACGACGTGGGATAAACATCGCGGTTTGCCCGCGGCTTGCGTCATTCGGTCCTTGCGTTTTTAACAAAACTAAGTCACCTACCTTGTATTCAGGTGACGGCCTTCTCTTTTGGTCAGCGTTTTCCTTTTGGACGGCCTGTGCTTTCTCGTGAGTTTCCCTGGCCTCGTCCAGTGTTGCAGCCATCTTCTTCAGGTAGGCGTAATGCTGGGCACGAAGTTATCGTGTTCTA
This sequence comes from Hoplodrina ambigua, assembly GCA_949774945.1. Lineage (NCBI taxonomy): Eukaryota > Metazoa > Arthropoda > Insecta > Lepidoptera > Noctuidae > Hoplodrina > Hoplodrina ambigua. The sequence goes on from OX458963.1 coordinate 8,860,376, forward strand.
CGATAGCCCTCATGTCGATAGGAGAGAGTCGGAAGGAGCTCGTAACTCTCTTCCGAACGTGAGATGTGCCGGCGAAAACCCTGTGCTACTGGTAATCGCGGAGTTCATAGCAAACCTGATTGCAGCGAGGTGTACATCCCACGTGGTATGGTCGTGACCGACGAGCATGGCCAACTGAGGTTTGAGGTCCCGGTTCTTCCTTTCTATAGGGTTGGCTTCAGGATGATAATAAGGCGTAAGAGACTGGCTGATCCCTAGAACATGGCAGACCTGTTGCATTACCTCGCTCACGAATTGCACGCCGTTGTCACTAATGAGGCGGCGTGGTACTCCATACCTGAGAAATACCTCATTCGCGAGCGTTTGAGCGCATTCTACACTGGTGGCATTCTCTAATGGAAACAATTCCACCCAGCGCGAGCAAACGTCTTCTACGATTAGTACCCACCTGCTCTTCCTGGGCGTCTCTACGAGCGGACCAAACAGATCCACGGAGGCAACCTCGAATCGACTTGATACAGCAGGGGTTTGCAGCAGTCCTGCTGGTTTGCGGTTGTCAGCTTTATACCTCTGGCAAGGTACGCACTCTTTTATGTAGTTCGCGATGAACGTGCGCATGCCAGGCCAATAATACCTTGCACAAACGCGGCTTAAGGTGCGCTCCACGCCGAAATGGCCGGCCGTCGGCGCGTCGTGGAGGTCAGCCTTGACCTGCCTGCGTTCATGCTCCGGTACGACTAAGCAGCAGTCCTCTCCATCATCTGACTCCAAACTGTACCTGTAAAGGATTCCATCGGAAATAGTGTACCCGCGGTCGGACCAAGGTCTCCCCTAGAGGGTTCGTCGGACTCCATGTCCTCAATAACTTTCCGAACTTCTGGGTCCAATATTTGGTTGCTGCGGATGTCACCGCTGCTTCTCTTTGGCATATCAATGACCGTCATACAAAGGTCACACTCGTTCTGGTCCTCTCCACAAACGGGTCGCGACAACGTATCTGCGACCACGTTCGATCGACCGGGAGTATATTCGATGCTGAGGTTGAACTCTTGCAACGTAAGGGCCCACCTGGCCAGTCGGCCACTAGGTGACCTTTGACTCATCAGGCATCGCAAGGATTGATAGTCCGTCCTGACCGTGACTTTCGCGGTTCCTACATAACCGCAGAACTTACCGAGTCCCCACACGACGGCGAGTGCCTCCCGCTCGATCGTCGAGTAGTTTCTCTCGGCGCTGGTGAGTAGTCGACTTGCATACTCGATGGGCCTCTCGTCGTGTCCCTCCCCCTGCATAAGAACAGCCCCAAGGCAATAAGCGCTGCTGTCAGTGCAAAGTATCTCAAAGTCAAGTATCATATCAAGTATCTAAGAATGGTTTCGACTCGTCCGCCTGCCGGAGGATGGGAGCAGATACGAGAAGAGCCTTGATGCGTTCGAACGCCTTCTGTTGCTCGTCCTCCCATGCCCAAGCACTCGACTTCTTCAGGAGATTAGTCAGGGGTCTCGCGACTTCAGCGTAATTATTATTAAAGCGTCGCTACCAACTCGACGTCTGTAAAAAGCATTTTAAGTGTTTTACGTTCTGAGGGGCGGCCATGTTGTCAACGGCTGCTGTCTTGTCTGGATCCACCTGGATTCCACCTGGCACTATAACATGGCCTCGGAATTTGAAAGATTCCCTCGCAAAAAAACTCTTGTCCCTATTCACTCTCAACTTGAACATGGCCAGTCGCTCGAAGACTGCCTCCAGGTCAGCCAGGTGCTTCTCGAAAGGCCCTGGTGACAGCAAAACAAATCGTCAAGATACGCGAGGAGTTCCACTTCCTTCAAGTGGGAACGTAACCGGTCCATCATCCTCTGAAAAGTGGCTCCCGAGTTCCGCAGTCCCATCGGCATCCGCTTAAATCTAAAGGTACCAAGAGGCGATGTAAACGCAGTCTTATTTTTAGGTGATCGAGGGTGGTCATATACTCACTGGTCTTGGCCGCGTGCAGTATGTCCTCGATGCGTGGTAGGGGGTACCGGTCAGGCTCGGTCACTGCATTGAGTTTTCGGTAGTCTATACATAACCTTAAACTCCTTCTTAGTCACAAGAACAACATTGGACGCCCACGGTGACTCGCACTCTTCTATGACGTCATCTCGTAGAAGCTTATCAATCTCCCTCTGCAAGGCCTCTTTTTTACCTTGCGATATCCTATAAGGTGGACAAGCTATCGGTTCCTGTTGCGGACTTACCTTTATTCGGTGCGTGGCGAAATCTGTCGCCGGTCCTTCGCGCGCGAACTGCGGCGCGCGGTGTTCGATAAAGGTGTTCAGTGTATTCCGCTGTTCGGGGTTTAACTTACAACCTTCGTCTGAGCGCAACGATAACTCGATGGATGTGGCACTCAACAGGTCCGCATCGGTAGGGTTAAGGGAGTACGTGTACACGAAATCATAATAATGTTCCGGACTATCCGAAAATGACCAAGTGCGTCGGGCGACGTCTAGTACCATGCCGGCCCGAGCCAAGAAGTCTACTCCTAGTATTCTACTAGTATTAGTAGTCTACTCCTATTAGCACTTCCAGGCAATATTAAAAAACACACGTTACCCTACGACCTTTAATAATAATCTCTACCTCGGCTGACAACAGGTCTCTCCACCCTTGTGTACCATCAGCCAGGCGCACGAAACGTTTAGTATCGTTTAACTGAACTCCCGAATTTACTAAAAGTCGGTGCAATAAGGGGCTCGCGATACTATGCGTAGCGCCGGTATCTACAATCGCCACGCCGCTACGGCCCATAACTAAAAAAACTCGATTTCTATTTCTTAATTCTTTTTTTATCTTACACAAAACAGTATTAACATAACATAACATCACGCCTGAAATACCCAAAGGGTTAGGCAGAAGTGTACCCATGAATACACCCACATTAGACTTAAACGTAAACTTAAAATGCACATATGAATTGTAAAAGTCATTGGTACTTGCCCGGATTCAAACCTACAACCCCCTTTTTTTTTTGTTGCCGTGGTGGAAAATCCTCAAGGATGTCCACCGCCCTGGGGAGGGCGGAGGAGTCTGTCAGACTCTTACTGACTAAAAACCACCCCGGTGTTCCCCTCTCACACTTACGCCGGGGATCACGGGAACGTACGCGCCTTCCGCGATCCCCAAGTGGTGCCGGCCCGCTTCGGCGGGCCTCCTCAGGTCGGGGGGGAGTGTGAGGTGTTTTACTCCCCCCGCGACGTCAAAGAGGGGCGCGCGTGGTACACAACTCGCCGCCAACTCGGGTCCGGATGAATGGGGGGCGACGGGACGTCCCCAAGTCCGCCGCCCCTGGGGGGGCCACCCATTTAGGGGGGCCGGAAGAGGGCGTTGTCCGCCCTCCGCCGACGCCCGGTGCGCTTGCTGCAGGCCGGAAGAGAAGTCGTAATCTCTCTCTCCCTTTCCGCAGCCTCTTTCTGCGAAATAACCGTTTCGCAGAAGGAGACCACCGCGTCCCAGGACCCCTCGCCGCCGACCATCGAAGCGACAACGGTCGGCAGCGATAGGTCACTGCCTACTTCACAGATGAGGACGTGTCCTCACACCCCGTCGTGACGCGACGCCTCCCAAGCCGTACATTCTGACTTCTTATGCCGCGCCGTGTCCTCCCGGCAGTCCACGCAGTGTTGACACCGGGCGTCCGGCTTCCTGTTTATGCGACACAGGCACTTCCCTAAACAGCCATGCCCTGAGAGCACCTGCGTCGCCCGAAACGTCAGGGAGCCGTGCCTTCTGCCGAGCCAGTCTTTTTTTTTGTTTTTTTTTTTGGGACAAGCCCGCCACACTTTTCCCACCCACTGCAACTCCTGAAAGCCAGAATCAACAGTGGAGGCCACCAGAAAAGCGTCGAGGCTATGAAGCTCGACGAGTCCCAGAGAAACGTATAACTGTCTTGGGTCCCGCAACGAAATTAATCAGAAAATAATAGCGGAGGAGTAAGAAAATAAAAAATAGTTTCCACTTCCCTCCATACAAGCAGGAGACAGAACAGAACTAGGCCAATAGGCACAAAGGGACGTTTGCAACTGGGAAAAGCCCAGATTGCCAAGCACCACGGATTGCAATTATTACAAAATTAATGGGTCCTAATGTGAGCTGTTACTTTTGATTCCAGTAATAGGTATGGCAAAAACGCTTGAACGCACGGAAATTAGTTCTAGTTTCTACAAGGTCCGCATAATAAACAACACCGGATGTAGCCTGTACACTATCTAGCATAATATTGCGTTCATTCTGCCAAAGAATACACTCCCATAAGATGTGATGAGCAGATTGTTCATATTCACAGTCAGATGTAGAACATTGACACAAAGGAGTAGCAACAAGCTTGAAAGAAAATAATTTACTCTTAAAGTTGCCATGACCTGTGAGAAATTGGGCAACACAGTGGTCCACCTCCAGCCATGTTCTGGCCAGCCGCTCACGAACGGATGGAAAGAACTGATACAGGTGCCGGCCCTTGATAGAATTATCCCACCTACATTGCCATTCGGTTAAAAGTTCCTCCCAGACGTCAGCCTGCGGTTTAAATAATCTAGAGATCTTAGCACGGTCACGTAGTGTCAGAAAGTTTGTGTCCATGGTCTCTCGTGCGGAATAGTACATTGCAGCACGTCGCTGCACCTCGAGATCGACTGGAAGTACACCTGCAAGTACTGGTAGGCCTTCAGTACTAACGGTCCTATACGCTTTACATAAAAATATTAAAGCTAACCGTTGACTTTGAAGCAATTTACGTCGTACCGCCACTATGGTGGCCCTATCGGCTCAAACAGGTGCACCGTAGCACATACAACCTAGATAAGTAGCCCCATAAATAGTTTTTAGAGATAAGAAAGATAGGCCCCAGGTAGCTTTAGAAATTCTCGTTAAGGCATAAAAGTTCTTTTTGGCTTTTTCTCCTACTGTTTTAATGTGGTCAATAAATGAAAAGTTCTTTTCTAAGACCAGACCAAGGTAGCACACGGATTGTTTACGTTTAACTGAAACGTTATTAAATTTAATACTAGGACATGATTTAAGATTACCTTTAAGAATAAGCTGATAGGTTTTTTGCGGTGCAAAGGTCAAACGGTTTCGAACACCCCACTGAGATATTAAACGTAGGCATGTGTCAGCCAAATTCTCAAGCCCAGCCCGAGTACTTGCCTGAATGAGCAGAAGGCCGTCGTCCGCGTAACCGGTTAGTGAACAGCCGCATGGAAGTGGAATCGCGAGAAAATCATCAAAACCTAAATTCCATAAATAAGGACCGAGAACCGAACCCTGAGGACATCCCATGGTTAGTGACTTCGATGAAATTTTCTTAATGAGTTAGTAAACGTTTTTTACATACATACATAACATCACGCCTGTAATCCCCGAAGGATTAGGCAGAGGTGTAACCCATTAGCACACCCACATTTCGCCAGTTATGTTTTTAGTCCCATGTAATAGGGGGCGAGCCTATTGCCATCAACCGGGCACAAATCCAGACTCCGAGGCTGCTACTGAGAAATTCCTGATGGAAAAATCCAATAACACTGCCCGACCTGGGAATCGAACCCAAGACCTCATGCACAGCAGTCGCGCTTGCGACCACTAGACCAACGAGGCAGTCGAGGCAGAGGGGGAAACGTTTTTTAAGTAATTCAAATTCTCTTCGTTTTATTTTATCCGAGTTCTGGATTGATTGGATGGACAAGAATTGAGAAATAGCAACAGCTTTTAACAACTTTTTTATTGACCAAGTAAAAAGCGTAACTAATAAAGCATATGATATGATCTTTGACTTAGACTCGTTTTTTATTTACAGTGTTATATATTTTTTAGATCTACTTGTCAAATTCTAGACGATAAACAATGACACGGACAGATTCATTAAAAAAAAAAATTGAAGCTGGTATAAATTTACGTTTTAAAGTGACCACAAAGGATTCTTTTTATTTTTAACTAGCCTATGTTACTCGGAACGATGCAAGGATTGTAACGATACCCCATACATCTAAATCGGTTCAGGCGTTTAAAAGTTACAGTGGAATAAAGAATCTCACATACATACATACATATATACATACATACATACATTAACCCTGAACACATAACACTCCTTTTTTTGGGGCAGTCGTGTAAAAACATGAATTACAATCATCGTTACAATAATGAATTTTAAATTTGACCTTTGATCTCTTCGTAATGTTGATATGCTAACGCCATTTCGACATTCTAGCGGTAAAAAAACGAACCATAATAGTACTGTTATTAGACGTCACTAGGCGCAACGTTAGTGTTATCAAAGTAATAAAATAATTTGGGATCAACTGGCCCCAATTCGACGTTCTAGCGTAAAAAACGAACTATAATAGTACTGCTACAAGACGCCAGAGGGCGCTAAAAACCAGCGCCATCTAGCGACTAAAAAACGAACTACAATAGTACTACCACAAGACGCCAGAGGGAGCTAAAAACCAGCGCAATCTAGCGGCCAAAAAACGAACTATAATAGTACTTCTACGAGACGCCAGAGGGCGCTAAAAACAGCGTCATCTAGCGGCAAAAAACGAACTATAATAGTACTATTATAAGACGCCAGAGGGCGCTAAAAACCAGCGCAATCTAGCGGCCAAAAAACGAACTATAATAGTACTGCTACAAGACGCCAGAGGGCGCTAAAAACAGCGTCATCTAGCGGCAAAAAAACGAACTATAATAGTAGTGCTACAAGACGCCAGAGGGCGCTAAAAACCAGCGCAATCTAGCGGCCAAAAAACGAACTATAATAGTACTGCTACAAGACGCCAGAGGGCGCTAAAAACAGCGTCATCTAGCGGCAAAAAAACGAACTATAATAGTAGTGCTACAAGACGCCAGAGGGCGCTAAAAACCAGCGCAATCTAGCGGCCAAAAACGAACTATAATAGTACTACCACAAGACGCCAGAGGGCGCTAAAAACCAGCGCAATCTAGCGGCCAAAAAACGAACTATAATAGTACTGCTACAAGACGCCAGAGGGCGCTAAAAACCAGCGTAATCTAGCAGCAAAAAAACGAACTATAACAGTAGTGCTACAAGACGCCAGAGGGCGCTAAAAACCAGCGCAATCTAGCGGCCAAAAACGAACTATAATAGTACTGCTACAAGACGCCAAGAGGGCGCAATCATCAGTTGTGTTACCAGCGTAATATGGCGATTAACACACGGCACCGCACGCCGGTCTGCCATGCGGTGATGCGGTCCTCATGTTACACTAGCTTTCATGAAATCCGCATGAACCTTGCACACGATCACCGCTTCACCGCCACCGAATCCCAGAGCGGTGTGCGGTGCCGTGTGATAATCGCCTAAAATAATTTGGGAACAACTAGCGCCATTTCGGCGTTCTAGCGGCAAAAAACAAACTATAATAGTACTACTACAAGACGCCAGAGGTGTTCATCGCCTTTTAATCATTTGCGCCGACAGAATCGTATTGGCAGAATATTCCCTAATACTAAACAGTCACTGATGACCGATTAAATTTAGCTGAATAATTTCTAGTCACTATGCAAGTATAAGCCTGCAGGAATAAAAATTTTATAAAAAGTTAGGTAAGTAGATACTACATATATTTATTTATCTTGCAGCCTGACCGAACAGCTCAGCCGTGTCACGTAAATTGTCTATGCCTACTTATTCTTATAGCCTACATTTTTTCAGCGTCGCTGAACTTTTGAGACTAGGTATAACAGTACAGAAAAATACTTAATTGAAGCCAAGACTTTACCATCATTGAGTTCTTTTTTCTTCTATCATGGGAAGCTATCTATACATAGAAAATGTAGGGTGACTGGTAGTGTACGATATTTAATACACTTGATTGTAGGTACAAATGACAGCAAACAACAATCAGAAAAAAAAAATTGGGGAATCATAACAACATTGTGGTAATTTATCTTGGTTATTCCTGTTTACAAACAAAACTAATTATTCAACTTTAACCTTTTACAATTTATATGTATTAAATGTATTTTTCGGAAAGTTATATGTTGTCATTAGCACAATCGCAAATAGGTATAAAATATCGCACACTATTAAACACAAGTCACTCTCGCTCAAAATCAAAATCGCTCATCGCTCGGCATTCATTAGAAGACATTAACCAGTACCTAGCAAGGAAAAGTTTGCTAGTCGACCATTATGGTCGTGCTTAATACCAACTTATTAAACTTGAAATTTAAAAAAAATCTTTATTAAATTAAAAGAAAACAGGTACAGTCAACAAAGGAGATAGGTACCTATGCAGAGTCGTCAGACGTAATAATTTACAAAGTAGATAATCCTGTTTATTATCTACTTTATAAATTAAATTACATTTGAAAACATGTATCGGTTTCTAAGAAAACTTCAACTGTATCTGACTACCCTGCGTACCTACAGCAGCCTACTTATTAGCAGCAGTAGGTACTTATGCAGGGCAAGTATGGCGCGCCACTCATCTGCCGCGACAAAGCTGTGGGAATGATGATGGCCCCAGATGCTCAATAGTTTAACTGTACTTACTAGCAGGACAGGAGGACATTATTGCGGGTCTGTAAGACTTATGCTGAAGAACACGGTCTTAAATATAATGTGACGAAAAGTCAAGTCATGGTCTTTTAGGCGGGCTCTAAATGCCCTATAGCAGTACCTCCTATGAAGCTTTACGGGGTCCCCTTGGTCAAAGTGGACCATTTTAAATACTTAGGGCATTTAATGACAGCCGGTCTCAGAGACGATGCTGATATTGAAAGGGAGCGAAGGGCTTTGGCTGTTAGAGGTAACACGATAGCGCGTAGGTTTGCGCGCTGTTCCGGGGAGGTCAAGAAGACCCTTTCAGGGCTTATTGTACTTCTCTCTACACGTGCAGCCTGTGGGTAAATCATACCCAAAAAGCATACGAAGCCCTCCGCGTCCAATATAACAACGCATTTAGAGCGCTGATGGGGCTGCCGCGACACTGTAGTGCCTGTTGTTGAGATCTATGCAACGATGCGTAAGCGGTGCGCCTACATGGTGCGCAGGGTTCGAGGTAGCTCCAACAGCGTGATGATGATGATAGCCGACAGACTCGACTGTCCTTATAGCGGGTGTCCGGTAAAGAATGGATTATCTTGAAATGGGTGATAGTAGAACTAATGGCGGTTCAGAAAAAAAATACATTAAAAAATAAAAACAAGTACCTAGTACCAAAGATATGATTAATTTAATAATATTCATTGTTTTTTGTTACCTTATTTTACATTCTTGTACACCACGACCACGAATTAATGAATTCCGTCGGTTTTTTATTGTCAACGTAATTTACGTTAAGTAAGCTAATAGTATAAGTAATCAAAAGTAGGACTGCTATGACACGGTTTTGAATAAAAAACAACTTAAACTATGTTCTATTGGAAAAAAAAATTAAAATAAATCTTTTTGAAAAAGTTTAAGCGTCCGTAGTTTAAAAAAAAATGTATCGAAACACAAGCGGCCAATAGTTTTAAAAAAATATGTGTTTATAGCCGATTTCAAAATGGCACGATTCAGTTTTGTACCTAATGTAAATAGTGAATTATTGCTTTTCGTTTTCAAAAGGAGCGGAATTTGGTTAAACAACAAAGTTTGCAATATTGTAACAAATTTGAACATTAGATGAACCTGACCATCTGGGTTTAAATAAAAAGATTTGTAGACGTTAGTAATTAATAGGAAAGCTTGGTTAACCTGTAATGCGACTTGTGGGATGTGATATGATGAAAATGTGGTGTGACCGTGTTTTTTTTTTATTTAGGCTGTCTTAAGGAAAATTATTACGCGATGTCGATCCTTGAAAGACTTAGGTAGCCGTGTCCTGTCAACCACATCAAAAATTAGCGATCGACGTGATATACGACTACTTAGGAGAGCATTTATTCTAAAACGTAGGGTCTGAATCAGAGTGGGTGGCAGACAATTTACAACGAATGTAATTTACAACGAATACAGTCTTAACATCACGCCTGTAATCCCCGAAGGGCAGAGGTGTAGCCACATTTCACCAGTTATAACACTTTACCCAATAACACTGCTCGACCTGGCAATCGAACCCAAAACCTCATGCTTAGCAGTCAAAAACAGTGTCATTAATATCAAATGCTGTTTTTTATTAAACCCCAATGAACAGATACATTTAATGTAAATAAATATTCTAATATCTCAAACTTTGTTGTTTACCCAAATTTCGCTCCTTTTGAAAACGAATAGCAATAATTCACTATTTATATTAGGTACAAAACTGAATCATACCATTTCGAAATCGGCTATAAACACATAATCTAATAAAATTACTGGCCACTTCTGTTTCGATACATGTTTTTTAAGCTACGGACGTTTAAACTTGCTCAAAAAGAAAATTGTTCACGATTTTTTTTAAAAGAACATAGTTCAAGTTGTTTTTTTTTTCAAAACCGTTTAATAGCAGTCCCTTTTTTGATTACTTATCTATCAGCTTAGTTAACGTAAATTACTTTAACAATAAAAAACTGACAGAATTCATTAATTCGTGGTCGTGGTGTACAAGAATGTAAAAAAAGGTCGCAAAAAACAACGAATCTTATTAAATGAATCATATCTTTGGTACTACTTGGTTTTTTTTTTATTTACTTATATTTTTTTCCAGATTAGTCATTAGTTCTACCATGACCCATTTCAAGATAATCCATTGAAAACCGGACACCCTGTATAAGACGCTGCAGTGACTTGCACGTCACCTACAGTCGTCGGCTGTCAATAAAATTTTGACCGAATATGATGTGTCTATGTATGCATGTATTTTTGTTGTGTTGTGTCGGGGTGTTTTATGTGTTGTGTGTGTTTAATGTATTATTTGTGTTATTTATTGAATTGTGTGTATATGAGTGTTTGTCACTTGAAATAAATGAATTATTATTATTACTGGCTAAGTGGCTACAACTAGCTTTAGTAACATCATTCACCTTTTATCTGGTTCTTACCTCAGAAAATTCATGGAGTGCATCAGCGCGTAAGTCTCGGTCCGTATCATCTTACTATCTTCTGTGTGGCTGTGGTTACACAAGTCCCAAATATACCTTGAGACCAGAAGGTAAACTAAAAGGTAGGAGGCGTAATTAATAGGCATTACTAGTCAGTACTGTCATGACGTGTATCTACTTAGATGACTCCACTGGCCTATTAGTTCACCTGCAGGCTGTTGTCCGATTAGGCGGGCTGCCGGTAGTGTTGCAAAGAACTGGAGTCTCCGAATCCTATAAACGGACTCGAATTATGAATTACAATACTCGACTCAATATAACAGATTGACAGAAATTTGATTTGGCAAATTGTCACTTGCTTTAACACGTTGACTGCGGGCGAACATTCGCTTCGCCGATCGCCAGTGTGGCTGGCCGCACAAATGGTGTGTTGGCCGCACAGCCGAAACGCTTTCGCTTTTTCAAAAACGAGACGAGAGTGCGGCCGCACACGCTAGGCGTGTGGCGGCCGGACTTTACGCCAGTGCGGGTTTACGCGCTTGGCGTGTTTTACTACGCGTGTGCGGATAAACACATACGGTTGTGTTTCATAATTTTGCGTCGACTGTGCAGGCGCTCACATACGGTTGTGTTTTTCGATTTTGCGTCGACTGTGTGGTTAATTTTTAGAAATATTCACATGATTTATATTAAATATAAATAAATAAATAATTACTTTTATACCTATTATATCAGTTATTTTTCTCTCAAGACTTAAAAATGTAAATACTGTTCAACTTGGCGGGGGCACTACCGTGCCACCCGATTATGTGGGCAAGTATGAAAACTAAGTTTTTCGTTTCTGGAACAAAATTATTAATTTATCTAGCTTTGATACCTAGTATTTATACATATTTTAAACACGTCAACATTGTTGGGACTTAACACTGAACTTCTTAATTCTTGAGTTACTTTTGCAATAGGCTAGATGATAGTTTAAGAATTCGATTATTATTTTTACTGTGTGTGGTTCTTCTTTTATTCAAAATTTAAATCTTATTCCCCACTAGAATCCTATTCAGTGTCGTCTAAAGGAAACACTCATCTTCGTTAGTTATAAGTACCAGTGTAGTTCCTATATCAGTCAATACATGGCGGTAGCAGCCGATGTTATTAAAAATTTCGTGAAGGTTTTACATTAAGGACTTGACGAAATCAAGAAGCAACTCCACGTTGCTTCTTGATTTCGTCAAGTTCCTTGTTCCTCGAAAGGAGTGTATAGTATTGTACCAGTGGAGTTGGGATGCCTACGTCTATGATATGATTGATTGGTTTTATCTCAGGCAGCTTGAAATATGGTTTTATGTCTAAAGTGCTGAAACCTTCATCACATGTGTAAACCGAAACCGAAAGCTTTAAGCTTTCGGTTTTAATTAGACAGTCGTGTTCGTCTCATAATATGCTTGCTTCTACTAACTGCTCCGGTGACACCTTACCCTCAAAGAACTCTTATTTGACACTGACCACAGCAGAAAAATATTTCCGACAGATACCTACTTTGTGAGCAACACTGAGAGACACAGACAGGTTATTGTTGTGTGCTACAAAGAGGGGTTCTTGCTGCTTATGTGTATTGTTTCAATGGCGTTACTTTGCATTAACCGAATGTTGAGGAGTTCCATCTGGGAAGAGTAATCTCATCTTAGATTCGTAGTTCGAAATAAGAGATTTCCATCTCAAATCGTAATTTACTCATTTCAAACGAGAGTTCTTGAAATTCAAGCTAGTTTGTGTTTTGTATCTCGGGATTTCTCTTCCTGAACGTAACATTAAGATCTCTATCCCAAGTTAATGTAATGCAGTGATCACTCTTGTTATTAGGAGAATTATATAGGTACATTCCGGAGTTCCGGACAGACCCAAGATGTCTTTTGGTCGCGATTCCCTTTCCTGCACATTGTATTATCAATGTCACTATGTCGAGCCGTCGTCCAGAAGTGCTACACTGCGCGACGTTCCATTGGGTACATTTATTGTAACACAATAGATACAGTTTTTACAACACTTTACGATTGTCCAGATTTATATGTGTTATAGTTTCCGCAACAGAAAGTACCTAGTATCAATTTTTTCGGTAGTAACTATAGATGTGGACGAAGTCGGTTGTTCGCCTTCGATTGTTTCTTTATTTATTTTTTTATTAATAAGTAACAACATCACATCAAAAACTTAATTTAACATCTGCCAAACTGCAAAGCAATTTGTCGGCAGTTGGTTCTCGTGGATTAGTGCTACATAAACATTATTTTTTCATTTAGGTTAACTAAATACTACTACTACGGCTCACTAAATAACAATAATTCCGTATGCGAATTGTAAGGAACTCACACAACAGAACCTTTGATAAATGAATGTAAAGTAGAAGGAAACACAATGATAAAAATAAAAACTGAATAAAATAAAATAAACCATAGCGGTGTAAATGTTGGCCCGTAAATGTCATGAGAGCCCGTCTGCTGTGGCTAAGACTCTCACTCCCACAACATGTTAGAGTGTAACAAACGATGATGATTTTTGCCACAACTTTCACACGCGGCAGAAGTACAAGTAGGTATCTTTTCTGTGTCATGCCATCAGACACTTAAAACAGATAGGTATTACGGCTTCTAACATAACGTCCATTCCATCTAGTTTTACACAGTGCTTGTAGCGACATCTATCACACAGCATGTATTGTGAACTACGGCGTCTAGACCGATCAACGAGGAGATTCATTGCATGGAGACTTCCGAATAATTCCCCCGCCTATGAAACTTTTCACATGACGAAAGTAGGTAGGTAATACACATTATAGATAGGTAGGTACCGCGAATTCTAATAATATAAACATTAACCCTCCAACGGCGATGGTTAATCAAAGTAACCCTTCGCGCGCTGAGTTCGACTCTAGTTCGAATATTTGTAAGTATAGAATTAATACTGTTGAATGTAAAAGCATTAACAGACGTTCGAACATGGTGCGCTCTGCACCGCGATCTTGGTGTGCTCCGGACCACATTCGAGGGTATGTGCAGCGGTCCGCCGCACATTATTATATTAGTTGAATTCTACCTGTGAGTGAGACACACGTTTTCAATGGCGTCAGGCCATGAAAAAGGCATGAATATAACGGAAAAAAGATAAATTGTGGAAAAATTTGAACTTTACAAAGATTTTCCGTGTTTGTGGGATTTGTTTCACGACCTATACTGCAACAAAGATGCCCAATTCAGCAAATGAATCGGAACTCATGCTAAGAGATAATATACGAAAATCTTCATCATCAAGGTCTTTTATAAGTCGCATATGACTGTACGACTCTCTGTCTTTTAAATAGAATTTTGCCCATTCTTTCGTTGTGGTGGAGTGTCGAGCGCACCGTATATTATAGTACTCTGTGGCACCGTACCGGTCCGTCTCGATTCGAACGCACCATAATATTCTTATTTTGGAATTGTGCGCCTATTTATGTTCTCGCTCTAACATATTTATTATCGCTGTCTCTCTCTATTCCGTGACATTAAATTATAAAAAAATATTTAAACAAATTATTAAAACCTGAGCTACGTTGTTTAACCGTATAGTTCGGAAGCGCCCCCAATTGGACCCGAACACAGAAACCTCCGCCGGCTCGGTAGTGGGTCCAATTGGACCCCGGAGTTCACGCATGCGTCATCCTGACCAATAGGTGTAAATACTGATTATGGTACCCATCTAATCTCATGTGTGAGCATTAAGTAAAAGAGTTTGATAAAATGTTTAAATGTTAGCGCCATCCAATCTTTTAGATTTAGCACGAGAGTATATAAAATTACCGTTTTAAAATCCAAGTGTGAAAATGCAATCATCGCCATTTTGAAGACAATAGTAGTCGAGGCTAAAAAACATAAAAATTGTGGATTTTAGACATCCAAGCTCCACTACAGGAGCAGTAAATAACTCATAATTGATTTAATTGTCGATTTCATCCATAGTTTAACATAAATTAGTAGTGGTAATAAAGTTTTTGATATCCAAAGTCGAAACTTCGCGCCAATCCGTGCGTGTTTACATTTTTGTTTGTCACAAATTTTACTATAATACATTTAGATATTTAAAAAAACATGACAAATGTCATTCAAAATATAATAAACAACAAGAAAATGCCCAATTCTTCGTGTAAATTACAAACACGGGTCTAAAAACACGGAATATTCATTACCACTACTCATTTTGTGATCTTAGAAATTGTCGACCAGTTTTTTTTTTAATGCATTGATGTGCGTTTGTGATTATGTCAATCGATTATTTTTTTTATTTCAATCGATTCGAGTAATTAAAATTACTCATATCAGATATTGACGCGGAAAAATTAATATAAATGGATTTTAAGTTTAAATTACAATAAACATTAACTTTTTATGCTATCCAGCTCAATTTTTAATTATTATTCATAGTTTTCTAGTTCAAGACTCAACAGAAAAAAATATGTATCTACGATAGGTATAGCTCACTGGTCCTGACCAATGAACTATACCTATATTTTTTTTAAAATTTTATATTAAATTAAATTAAGAATTTTAATTTTGGCGCATTATCTACTTTTTAAAATTTGATGCAGCGTGCACAGTATACATTTATCTCAGATTGGTGTATATCGCCTTTTTCACACATTTAATAGAACGTCTAATTATTTGCAGCAATATTGATAATTAACTTATCTAATTAGTTTGACTGGGGCTGTAACATTGGATTAGGGTTGCGTACGTCCAAATGAAAACTGAAACCTTTTAGGATCATGCGTGTGTTCGTCTGTCCGTCCGTTTGTCACAATCAAAGTCCAAGATGGCGGCCGAAAATTTTTATGACATATTCATTATGGGTGTCATGTCAATGGTTTTCGGGGGTGGTGATGTCGAAATTGAGGTCGAAGTGAAAATCCAAGATGGCGGCCGCTAAATTTAACGACATTTATGCGTCATGGGTGTCATGTCAATGGTTTTCGGGGGTGCTAATGCCGAAAATGAGGTCGAAGTGAAAATCCAAGATGGCGGTCATGAAATTTTACAAAATATGCGTCATGGGTTCGTGACCACGAAATAAATCCAAAACCAAGGAACCAACACGCATATTTTGTAAAATTTCACGACCGCCATCTTGGATTTTAACTTAGACCTCATTATTTCAAGTCTACTCAAAACAAAATAATTCAGTTAATATTTTAGCTGACTTATGCATAATTATGTATTTAATGAATTATAAACATCCTCCTTTTTGAAAAAAAAAATCGGTTAAAATATCAACTTAAGTAAATCTTATACCTTATTAAAAATAAGTTACGCTCCTGATTAAGCTTTGCATTTATTTATCCATTTAATATAAAATATAAATCCTGAGAAATATTATCAAAAGGTTTTTTTCATTCGGACTCCTTTGGCCAACCTTTTTTTTTCAAGATTTTATTTCAAGTATCGATTAGGCTGAACGCAACTTTTGAATCGAATTATGAAACTTGGGTAAACTGTCAGCACTAAGAAGTGCCACAATTTTGTGTAAATTTTGTCAAAATTTGATTGTATTTTTAAAGCACTTATGTATGGATAATGCCAATAATAACAATGGAGATGGAATGATAATGTCTTTATTTCGTCTGAATGCATCTTTTCAGCAAGCGAGAAGGTTCTTTATGTACTTAATTTTAGCTAATCTGAGTGGTCTACCTTTGGATAGGGTGTAGAAATACTTATATTATACCAATTTTGCAGTTATCTGAAGTAGTTTTACCGACCTCAAGTTATAATTAAACATATTTGCCACACATTTATTCTATAAAATAGCTGCAAACGTTGATTTTTCTTAAAAAATTGAATCTTGAAAGTTGATGTAAATTCCAGCATTTTATGACGTGATCCACAACACCCTGCCGAGTAAAGGGATGTGTCAAATGTCACAATCTTGTCGAGCAGAGTGGTTAATTTAACAGGTTATGGACCCAGAAAAGCTCAGAATTCAAAACAGTGCAAAATATAATCGTAAAATCAGTGATCAAAAACATTGAAGTGAACCTAACCTCAAAACGAAACAAAAACAAAACATTTTTCATGTGAACGTGTTTTCTTGTTGGACTTTTGCAAAGTATTTACGCATTTGAACTGAGTTATCTTGTTAAAAATAGCATTAAATAGGTACCTAATACTCCCGCATTCATCGAAAAGCTGTCTGGCCGTGAAAATTAAACAACCTGGTGTTTTGCAATGCAGACCTACTTGCAACATGATAAATTTTGGGATTGCATAGAAGACAACTCAGAAAGTGTAGACAAGAAACGGGAAATTAAAGCTAAGACAAAGATAATACCCTCAGTCGAGGCTCGCACTGCCAAAGAAGTTTGAGAGAGATTGACGTCGGCATTCGACGACTCAGGACTGACACGCCGAGTTGGTCTGCGTGATCTGTGTAATATCGCTCAGTGAAACATATCAACCTATGATAATAGCCATAGAGAGCTCTGGAATGAAAATTACCTCAAATTCTGTTAAGGCAAAGATGTTACAAGATGTAAGACTGTCTCAAAATAACTCCAAGGCATATGCAGTAAACAAAAAGTCTCAGAAGAACAATAAAAAGCCATTAAAAGGACCTAGATGCTATACTTGCAATAAATATGGCCATAACAGTCCAGAATGCAAATTTAAAGCTGCTGTATTTGTAGCATCATTCTCACAAAATGATGCCTGGTATGTGGACTCTGGTACATCCTCGCACATGACCAAACACAAGGATTTGCTCCAGAATGAGTCAACCTCTTTCATAAAGAAAATAAGAGTTGCAGACAACAAGGAATTATCTGTGCAATCCTCGGGGCAAGTAAGCTTGGACACTTATGATAATAAAGGTCATGAGAAAAAGGTCCTGTTTTACAACGTCTTAACTGGCGACTAACCTGCTATCTGTGAGTCAGATTATTTTAAGTGGTGGCCAAGTAAGATTTGGCAAAACTGGCTGTGTTATTATGAATAGTAAAATCAGATAGTAACAACAGCTAGAACAACATGTACTGGCTAAACACTCCTGGAGAAGGCTATGCATGCATGTCTGATGTTGAAGAACAAGATATTTTCCTGTGGTACCAAAGAATGGGACACCTTAATTTCAACAGTTTAAAGTAATTGCCTGAAAATGCTGACCATGTAACTTTCTCAGCAAATACAGATAGTCGGGCATGTGTCACCTGTAAAGAAGGTAAGCAAACACAGCTACCTTTTAAAAGTGAAGGAAGTAGATCAACAGTTCATCTTCAACTGGTACACTCTGATATATGTGGGGGATAATAAAAATGTATCTTATTAATGTATGTTACTTTAATTATGTATGTCACTAAAATTATGTGCTTGTAGCCGATTTCAAAATGTCTTCTTGTCTGTTATTGTATGTCGAGTTGTATGAACGTAGATGAGACGAAAGCAAAAACTTGTGTTTCAGTAATTTTTTTTTAACCAGTGTTGCTTAATCTTTGTTAAAAATGAAATTGTTCACAAATTTTTTCAAAAGAACATAATTCAAGTTGGTTTTTTTTTTCGAAACGGTGTAATAGCAGTCCTGCTTTTGATTACTTATCTATCACTTTAGTTAACATAAATTAAATTTACAATAATAAACCGATGGAATTAATTAATTTTTGGTCATGGTGTACAAGAATGTAAAATAAGGTAACAAAAAATATTGAATATTATTAAATGAATCTTATCTTTGGTATTACTTGTTTTTTTTTATTTCTATTTTTTTTTTCCTGAATGGTCATTAGTTCTGCCATGACCAATTTCAAGATTATCCTTTCATTACCGGGCACACTGTATAAGGAAGCTGTGAACTCAATTAATAAAGATAAATGGATCAAATTCATTGGTGAGAACTGGAAGCTAATTAAAAAATTAACACCTGACATTGTTTGAGAAACCTCTGAATGCAAAAATTATACTTACCATGTAAATGGGTATTCCGAATTAAGAACCAACGGGTTTAAGGTATAAATTGAGACAGTGAAAAAGGGTATTCACAGACCAAGGGTATTGATTACCATGAAACTTATGCTCCTACAGTCAGGTATGAATCCATATGTTTGCTTCTTTCAGTTGCGGCACAAAAAAGGAGAACTGGATGAGACCATATTCATGAAACCAGCAGACGGCCTGCACCACGAAGACACTATGGTATGCAAACTTAATAAATCATTATATGGTCTAAAGCAGGCTCCACGGTGCACTATGGAAAATTAAGGTCTGTTTCTGATTAAAAATCAATATTTTTTTTATTTCTGAGTATTATGTTTTGAATATGTATGTATAAAGATAGAAAAGGGTATGCTTAGATGATTCGGTCATATTGAGAGGATGAGTGAAAGACGATTGACAAAAGGTATTTATATGGCAGAGGTGAGTGGCAACGCCGGAAGGGGTCGCCCTAGGAAGATCTACACTGACTTATTGGTGAGGTCCTTCAAAAAGGTCAGGTGCGGAGTACTTGTAACCGGCGTGCTTGTATGACGAGATGTATGAACGTAGATGATGCGAAAGGAGTATGTAAGGATCGTAGCAGGTGCATGGGAAAAAGGCGTGAGTTTATGTATGTATGTATGTATGTTCTAAAATTTTGCCCAAATATAGAATAGTATACATACAGGGTAGCCTAGCTAAGGACGTCCAAACAAAATTTTTGACTCCTCTCTTCTTGGGCTATCCAAACCACCCCCATGTATGTTCTACTATTTTTTACGGTTTAGGAGCTAGACGATATTTTAATACCGGCCCTTATTGTGATTTTTCTTTAAGAGCCGAAAATCTGCAACGAAATTTACAAAAGAACATTTTTGCCTTTGAGCTAAGTTTTTGTAATTTCGGGTGACAATAAGACAGACAGTTGTTTTTATCGATCGAAGACCATACTTTCAGGATTAATTATAAATGCGACACAAAAAGAGAAAATCTACGAAATCCGATGTAAAGAAGTATATCCTAAAAAATATTAAAATATCGTCTAGTTTCTAAACTGCAAAAAATCGTAGAACATACATGGGGGTAGTTTGGATAGCCCAAGAAGAGAGGAGTCCAAAATTTTCGTTTGGACGTCCTTAGCTGGGCCACCTTGTGTATGGCTTCAAATGGAATTTAATTTATTATGATTGAATTGAAAACCATACCTACATTAAAAAATAAAACAAATTCAAAATTATCAAAAATGTCCAATATTTATTTTTTAACAATGAATACTACATTATTTCAATGTTTACAAAAATCATATAGTACATCAAAATACAAATCAATTGAAATAGTAAAGTCATTTACCTATATTTTGAAAAAATAGGAAAATTGTTAGGTACTAAAAAAGAACACAGATTAATTAATTATTGTAATGTTTACTAAATGGTTTGTTATTAATACTTGATGAACTTCGGGATCTAAATCTTTCAAAAGTTGACCAATAGGAAGTACTGCAAAATGCTTTAAGACACTTTGTCCATGACTCTTAATTTTGTGAACTGAATGGCATGTAAGGTATAGAACGGCCGACGTATCTTGGCCGTCTGAAGATAGCTGTTTAGCTGCGCAATGGATCATATAGAAACAAAATGGTTTACTGCGCAGCAATCGGTTAACTTCAGTGCCGCCAAAATACGTCAGCCATATTGTAGATTTGTAGTATGAGTGCAAAAAAGATAAATGCCCTAAATCAGTGATAAATTACAAAACTTACCGCGAAGTATTGATGTAAACAGCAACATTTCAAAACGCAATAGATAGCGAGCGGTTTCCTGTTTTCTGACTTTTATCACATTTTTACTAATTACTCCGAAAATCGCAGCTTTTTTTATTTGATTGTGTTTATGGATAGCTAGGCTACAAATTCATTTAATCAACATTAAATGTAATGCAGGGGTAAACGTGGGCACATGTCAAAAGTCTCGATGATCTTTAAAAAAAACTTTTTTCACCATATTCTATTTTGCAATTATTTTAAGATAACGTTAAAATAATATTAAATACATATTAGTTGTTTCATATTCTACAAACGTCGAGGTTTCCAGAAATATATAATACATAATACCTTTTCCTGTAACATATAACAATAAAATCAATTTGAAGTGATGAAGTGAATGGGATGTTTTGGTAGGTATTGTAAAAAAATCATTTCATGTAATTTGTATAATATTTTGATATTATGGTCTAGTTTGGTCCTTAAACTATTGAGTAATACAAAAAAAAGCAGGCCAATAGCTATTATTATTATTATTATTATTATAACTAGCCTGTACTGTCCCACTGCTGGGCAAAGGCCTCCCTCCATTCCTTCCATTTCTTGCGATTTTGCGCTTCGTCTTGCCAATTCTCAAGGAAGCCCACCAAGTCGTCCCGCCATCTCCTTCTTGGTCTGCCGCGTCCCCGTCTTGTCGTTTCGGGACACCAATCTTGGGCTCTACGGGCCCACAGATTGTTCGACATGCGGCAAACGTGTCCAGCCCAGTCCCATTTTAGCTGGGCAGCCTTTTGAGCCACGTCAATAATCTGTGTTTTGGAGCGCAGGGTGGTGTTTCGTACGCGATCTGTTAGTTTAACGCCAAGTATGCTGCGCTCCATAGCACGTTGGCAAACCTTGAGTTTGGACTTTTGGATGTTAGTCAAAGACCAAGTCTGTGCACCATAGGTCAAGATGGGGAGAATACACATGTCCATAAGCTTGCGCTTAAGTGACATAGGTAGAGCACCTTTGAATTGTTCTTTCATGGACCAGTAGCTCTTCCAGGCATTTTCTATACGGCGTGTGATTTCTTTTTCCTGCCTTGCCTGAAAAGAGACTACTTGGCCCAAGTAAAGATATTCCTGGACATATTGTATATTCTCCCCTCCTACGTGTATGTTTCTTGTGGCACTGTTGGTCATGAGCTTAGTCTTTGACATGTTCATCTTTAGTCCAACCTCAAGGCTTGCACTGCTGAGATCTTGCAGCATCTTCTCTAGTCCTGTGGCTGAAGGGGAAAAGAGGACGATATCATCGGCGAAACGTAGGTTAGTTAGTCTCGTTTCGCCGATAACAATACCACTTTCCTCCCATTTGGCTGCCAGCGTCTTGAAGACTTCTTCCAGGGTGCTGGTAAACAATTTTGGAGACAGCGGGTCGCCCTGTTTGACTCCCTTGAGAATATCAAACTTTGGACCTAACCTGTCTAACTTGATGGCGGCTGTACTATGAGTGTAAATCGTTTGTAATAATTGTATATAAGGCGGTTCTATATGCTGTTTTGTGAGTGCGTTAAATATTGCGGTATGTGTGATGCTGTCAAAGGCTTTGGAGTAGTCGACAAATGCGAGATACAGTGGGACTTTGTATTCTTGATATTTCTCAATTATTTGGTTGATGGTGTGTAAATGGTCGGTGGTGGAAAGTCCTCGACGAAAACCTGCTTGTTCTGGAGGTTGCATTTCATCTAATTGGTTAGCTATTCGTTTTTCAATAACTTTGATAAAAGTTTTGTAAATATGGGAAATCAAACTAATTGGTCTATAATTATTTATATCAGATTTATCGCCTTTCTTGTAGAGTAATATAATGTTTGAATGGCAAAAATTCGTTGGAAAGCTACCAGTACGGAGAATATCATTAAATAGCGTTGTGAGATGACAGAGAAGTGTTGGTTCACCTATTTTCAGGCTTTCGGTACTAACACCATCTTCGCCACAAGATCTATTATATTTCAATTTGCCTAGTGCATCATGAACTTCTAAATGCGATATGGGTGATATATTATCAGAGCAGGAATAGTTAGATGTTGGTTGTGTGTGTGATGTATCAGAGTAAAGGGATTTATAGAATGTCGTGCAGATTTCAAGGACTTTTTCTCTATTAGTTTGTTTCACACCTCCGCTGTCTTTGAGGCATGTAATCCAAGATTTGCTGTTGGTAATTCCTTGTTTTGCTATTTTGAGTGATCGGTTCTTTTCTAATGCATTCTGTATAAGTTTTTGATTATAGTTTCTTATATCTTTTCTGATGCTGCGTTTAACTTCTTTATCTTTTAGTCTGTGCTGTATGTCTTTGTTTAATAAGTTAAGAGTCTGCCTTTCCTCAATAAGTTTCTTAGTTTCATCTGATAGTTTTTTAAATTTGTTTTTATTTTGTTTCACTACTTTACTGGCTTTTGCGATGCTATCTACTATTTCTTTATATTGCAGATCTACACTTTTTTCCTGGTTGTCTACGTTAAGTAAATCAAAACTGTTTTGTAATTCAGTATTAAATTCTTTTTTACATGCTATAAGTGATTCTTTGTTTATTTTTCTAATTTTATTCTTGAATAAGTTTTTGCGATGGATTCTAGTATTAAGTTTTAGCACAGTTTTAGCCAATAGCTACATTGACAAAAACCATTTTTAATCAGTAGTTGTTCTACGATTTTCCATAGTGCAGTGTTGGAATAGTAAATTTGACTCTGTGCTTAAGAAGTTTGGCTTTGTCAACAGCAAAGCAGACCAATATGTGTATATTAGTGAAGTCAATAAAAAGGAATGCTATCTATGCTTGTATGTTGATGATGGATTGCGATTTTCCTCAGATGAATGGGCTTTACAGGAAATAACTTAAGATTTGGGATCCCTATTTGAAATTAAAATATTACCTAACTAAACCTGGAAACTTTGTAGGAATGCAAATTGAGCAGTTTAGAAAATTTTATGCATATTTATCCACTAGACTAAATATATAAAACGAATGTTGGCCAAAGGGCGATGACCGAATTTGAATGAGACCCGTCCCCCCAGATATTTTCCAACAGATATTTTGTATGTGTTAGTAAGTTCTTAAGGATCTATAAAAAGACTAGCAACCGGTTTTAACATCAAAATCCATGGGGTTAAGATATAAGATAAAATTTAAAAAAAACATTTTACATTTTACATTTGACAAAATACTAACAGTTTTTTGTCAAAGTGAGCTTATAGTTAACACTTTGTTTCATATTATGACACCAAGTACCAAAGACGCGGGAGAACAGAGTTAAAAAATACCGTTTCAAAAAATGCAATAATATTTCAAGATTTCTGTACCAGTTTACAGGTATTATGGGCAGTAGGAAAATATGAACAGCATTGAAATATATTTTATTTGAAAGCTTATACTTAATACTTCATTTTATATTATGGCACCATGATGGTGGCAAGCAGGCATATAGCCCACTTGATATTATGTGATCACCGTAGGTTACCTACACAAGATTCAAAGTCCAAAAATGGCACACTAACGTACCCATGATGTAATATTGTATTGACACACAGTCACACTTTTCGAGAAACGTCATAGACCAAATCAAATCGTTTCTTTGTGATACATGGGTTACATACAGGTGTTCATTACAAAATTATATACCTACTTATAACTGTTTATTCCATGATCAGCCACTTGTGTATACCTACTTGGTTATGTTTCACTAAGACGGATCCCTACATCTTTATTAGACCTGATTGACAGCATCACGTTTGATCCTGCCACGTTAAAGGACTTTATTTTGGTACCTAACTAAAATGGAAAATGTCCGCGATAATGTGTATATAATATACCAACGATCGGCTGCAGATGACGCCTAGAGCAGCGCATACGATATTATATTAAATATATAAAATATTGTTAAATATAATATTGCATACTGTTTTCAACTTTAAAGTGGCGTAAACTACGCTCGATCACTGTTTGAAATAAAGTCGTGTTAATTATTTTTATGCTACTTGCAACTAAGCAGAGGTCTTAAACATATGGACTTTTATTTCGTATTTCATGAAACTTAGGTTAGGTTTACATATCCGTGTGGTGTGAGGGCCACTTTGTTAAAACTCCAAACCTAACCTAACTTGCCTATTCAGAACAAACAACCTAACGCTAACTAATTTCAATCACCATTGTGCAAATAATAAACGTGACACAGAGCTATAGTAATGACGTAGTGTTACCGTTTCTTCATGGATTTGGATAATAGGAAGTAGATACTAAAAAGTGAAAAATTGCTTCAGAGTTTGAAGTTGGCGACCTTGGTTCTGTTTATTGTTTGAATGCGAAACTACTTAAGAAGTATACTATTTCAAATAAAAACATTTACCCAAATTGCCCCTAAAATCACGGAGAAATAATACATACCTACATAAAAAGAATTACATCGCGAGCCTCCTATATTTATGACGCCGGTTAAAAAACGGAAACTGCATCGGCACAACTTCCCACTGTCCATAATATATGCCAAATCGGCAGATATATTAAAGTACAGCACTTCTTAGAACAGTTAAACTTTGTTCTTCCGCCCGCGTCTTTGGTACTTGGTGACATGATATAAAATGGAGTATCAACTATAATATAAGCTTTCATATGAAATATAATAGGTCGGGGAAAAAGTTTCTTCGCATTTTTTAAGAAAAATAAAACCTGTTTTTAATTATTTTATTTACATTTAACTAAAGTATGTAGGCACCATTTTGCTCGATAACTTTTTGCCATCTTGTAGATAGGGACATGGGAACAAAGGGACATCCCATTGCTATAAAAATTTTGGGACTTATGATCAAAATACCGCGATAAGTGGTTTTGGCAGTCCTCTCGTGATGTTAACCTGACACTGCCTAAAGAATTCTGAAGAGACCGAAACAGGTGGAAATCTGAAGGTGCAAGGTCAGGACTATGCGGATGCATTAACACCTCCCAGCCAAACTCTCTTATTTTTTGCTGAGTGGCTAAAGATGTGTGAGGTTTAGCGTTACCATGATGAAAAACCACACCCCTTCTGTTGATTAATTCCGGCCGCTTTCTCTCAACTTCTTGCTTTAATCTCATCAGTTGTTCGCAGTAGAGTTCAGAATCGATGGTCCTGCCTGGTTGTAATAGCTCATAATTAATAATACCATTCCAATTCAACCACACATACAGCATCACCTTGTTGCGAGTTAACCCGGGTTTCGCCACAGTCTGTGAAGTCTGACCGGCCTTTGACCACGACCTTTTTCGCACGTTCTTGTCGTACGTGATCCACTTTTCATCACCAGTTATCCGCTTCTTCAGAAATGGTTCGGTTTCATTACGTCGTAATAAAGAATCACAAATGAGTACACGGTTCATTAGGGTTCTTTCAGTGAGCTCGTGAGGTACCCAAATATCGAGCTTTTTTGTGTACCCAGCTTTTTTCAAATGCGCCAAAACTGTTTTGTGGTCAATTCGCAGTTCTTCAGCTACGTCGTAACTACTGACATGCCGATCTTGCTCCACTTTTTCAAAAATGGCATCCATTTTATCCGTAACTAGCTGACCCGTGCCCACTTCGTTGGGCGGTAAACATTTTAACTTGTGAAATTTTCGATAATGATAATATTTTGTTGTTTAAAAAATCGTCCAAAGGTAAGTGCGTCAAAAAATACTTTTTTGAACACATAAAAGCTACTATATCTGCTAAAATATAAAAGATAGAAATATGGCGTCGCGGACTTTTTTGTAGAACTATTAAAGGCGGACCAGGGTGCCATACATTGTTTTCAATTATATACAACTGTTAAGGCAGCGCATGCAAAAAACTTTGTTGTAAGAGCAATTTTTTTCCACGTTGGCTTGGCACCTTGGCTACACAAAAATTGAGATAGTTCGGCTAATTATGCATGATATCTTCATAATTTATAGCCTATAGCACTCACGAATAATGTAGCTTTCTACCAGTGAAAGTATTTTTAAAATCGGTTCATTACTTCCGGAGATTACCCCCTACAAACGAACCTACAAACTAATTTTACCTCTTTATAATATTAGTATAGATAGGGCGACCAGAGCGACGCTCATCTTTGACATCAAAATTTCCGGATTGAAAACATTTAAACCAAATTTGTGCTACTCTCACAGACACTGCACTAGGTCCATAAACATCGCAAATTTTTTTCGCCGCTTGTGTTGCATTTTTACCTTTTTTGTAATAAAATTTTAAAATGTATCGAATTTCTTCATTAGATTCACTCATCTTGATAGTACAAACCAAATGAAAATCACACATTTTTCTATTTTGAATTTAGAATTATGTTCTTTAAAAATTTAAACTTTCAATGATACCAAAACCAGCCAGATACAAATAGTATAGCCAAAGAGATTTTATTACAAGTTCATACATACTATAATGCGAAAAGACTTTTTCCCCAACCTAATATTTCAATGCTGTTGGTCTTTTTTCACTACCGATAATGCCTGTACACAGGTACAGTATGTACTGCCCATAGTACCTGTAAACTGGTACAGAAATGTTGAAATATTCCATTATATAAAACGGTGTAACACTGTTCTCCCATATCTTTGGTAGTTGGTGCGATAATATGAAATGAAGTATTAACTGTAAGCTTTCATATGAAATATATTTCAATGCTGTTGGTATTTTCCTACTGTCCATAATACCTGTAAACTGGTACAAAAATTGCATTTTTTGATACGGTTTAACTCTGGTCTCCCACGTCTTTGGTACTTGGTGCCTTTAATATGAAATGAGTTTTAATTATAAGCTTTCATATAAAGTATATTTAAATGCTGTTGGTCTTATGCCCACTGTCCTTTCGGCCTGTAAACAAGTAACTACAGTAAAGTTGAAATATTGCATTTTTTTAAACGGTTTAACTCTGTTCTCCCATATCTTTTGTGGTTGGTGCGATAATATGAAATAGAGTATTTACTGTAAGCTTTCATATGAAATATATTTCAATGCTGTTGGTCTTTTCCTTCTGTCCATAATGCCTGTAAACAAGTACAGTAATGTTGAAATAATGCATTATTTTAAACAGTTTATTGTCCAGTGTGTTTGATGGTTGTTGCGATAATATGAAATATAGTATTAACTATAAGCTTTCATATGAAATAGATTTCAATGTTGTTGGTCTTTTCCCACTATCCATAATGCCTGTAAATAGGTGCAGTAATATTGAAATATTGCAAGTTTTAAAACGGTTTAACTCTGTTCTCCCACATCTTTGGAAGATGTCGCCATATTAAAAAAATATTACCTTACTAAGATCTGTTGACTGAGATACAGTTTTAACAAAGTGGCCCTCACACCACACGCACATACATTTCATTTCTGTTGGTATAGAGGGACGTTTTGACGCATCGTCCTTTGACATGACTAATGCTACCTATTTCCAACAGTGTACCAGTTGACCCCTTCGTGAAGTTGCAAAAAAGGGAATGAAGAGGGTGAGAACGATGTGAGACCGTACAGAGCAGCAGTAGGCTCTCTGATGCATCTGGCTATTGTGAGTCGACCTGTTATCATGTTTCCTGTCAACCTGGTGAGTCGTTTTCTTAACTGTTACAATTTAGCTGCACGTGGTGGACGAGTCTATTTTTGCACAACGATGCGGGCGAATCCATTTTGCCGCACGAGGTGGGCGAATCCATTTTAATAGCTACTTGTGTGTGTGCTATTGGCGCATCTGTTGCGCCTACCTATGTTTTTTTGGTGAAAGGTCTAAATAGCCTATTTATACGCTTAAATGCCTAAGGCTTCTATCTAAGCACTAAAACCTAAGTTTCACTTTGTACTTAAACTTCTGTACTTGAAGCACGTGGTCGTGTACCTACATAGGTACGTTGCAGAAGATTATTTCTGTACCTACCTGATTATTAGGTTTCTCTATTCTTACTGGGAGTTCGAGCTTTAGCTTACCTAACTAAATCCTAGTTCTTACATTTTCAATAGTGCAACCTAAAAGTGACGGTTATTTTACCAAAGCTTGCCGACTATTCCAGGTGCTGTGAGTGTGCATGGCATGAACTGAGCTTCGGTGATCTGCTAGCTACCTGCCTGCGTGTTGTTCGCGTTGCAGTGCAGGCGCCTGGTGAGTGCTGCATACTTCGTGCTGTCACATGTTTGGGTATACCGTGAGTTAGCGGTTTTGAGTTAATTACTTATTGCATAGTGACTTAGTGTACCCAAATCAATGTTGCCTACAATACGGCCGACGTAACTTGGTGGCCCTGAAGTTAGCCGATTGCTGCGCAGTAAACAATTTCGTTTCTATAAGATCCATTGCGCAGCCAAACAGCTAACTTCAGACCGCCAAGATACGTCGGCCGTACTATACTCGAAGCTAGAGGTTCGATTATAGATTTAACTACCTAAACATTAATATATTTTGATGATAGTAAATTAACAAATCAAGACACGAGTGACGTTGAACAACAAGAATTTAAGGGGTTAATAAGAAAGCGTAGTGCTATTAAAGGTAAACTAACAAAATTTAAAGATTATTTAAATCAAACTTTAAAGCGTAGCCCGCTGAGTAGCATGCAAACCAAAGAAATATCATTGAAAATAGATACAAGCTTTACTGAACACGTTTGATATGTTTTTATTTTGTAACATAACAAAAGTAACATATTGAATTGAATTGTCTAGATTTGGATGAGCAATTATTAGAAAGAGAGTTAATTGAGGGTCAGTTCTTTTCGTGTCTTTTCATTGGCTTAAGAGTTAAATGAATCGGTCAATGTGTTTAAAACTGAACAACAAAGGTCTGAAGGCTCGGACTGTGGTTCAAATAATAATAGCCATTTTACTCATAATTACTTTAATTCAAAAAATTTAAGAGCGTTGTATACTTTATGGCAACCTACAAATGAATGGGATGTTTTCAAAATATATATGGTGTCAACAAAGCTTGATGTCACCGCTAGTAGAAAACGGGGTATTCCTCCCAGCGCACCCGTTTTGAAACGCACCCGTCGAAACGCACCCAAACTATTCCTCACAGCGCACCCGTTGGGTGCGCTTCGAATTTTAATTAAAAATATCAAAATTTGATTCCTCAAAGCGCACCCATGACGTAACATGAAATAGAGGATGTACCATACATATTCAGTAATATCGATATTTTAAAATTAAACTGTTAATTAATAGTGTATTAATCAAAACTACCAGGAATGCAGAAAGTAACTGGAACACGATGAAACATAAAGATGAGCCATAAAAGATTCATAATGGGTAATATCGATACAATACATGTTACTACCAGGAATGCCAATGCTTAACCATTATCGAGCTAGGTAGTAAGTCGCTTAACGCTCCTAGTTCCAGTATTGTACAGTAGTGCCACCATTTAAAGGAAAAGGCTCACAGCAGGAGTGTTAAAACTACCGCGGCATTAGTCTTTTAAGTTTTGTCGGCAAACTGTATGCGAAAGTGGTAATTAATAGGCTGACTGACTGATGAGAAAAAATTTGGGATGTGCAAGCGAGATTTAGACAGGGAAGGAGAAGGCCTATGACAGTGTGTGGAGGGAAGAATTATGGTCGACTCTATCCATGTATGGTGTGGATGGACGCTTGATACGAGCACTGAAACTTTAATACAAAGATGTGTGTGTGTGCTTGTGTTAGGATAAATGGGGTATACACTGACTGGTTTTGCATCTCAAGAGGTGTAAGGCAGAGCTGTGTATGTGTATTACAACATTCAAAACTAGGGTAGTTACTCTAAATTCGCACTAAAAATGCTCACTCTAGTATAAGTACGGCCAACGTATCTTGTCGGTATGAAGTTAGCTGTTTGGCTGCGCAATGGGCTTATAGAAACGAAATTGTTTAGTGCGCAGCAATCTGCTAACTTCATACTGTCAAGTATTAAATTGTAATATTGCTCTGGATGATATTCAAGAATTATTACAAAGATTTTGGGAGGTTGATGAACTGCCTTCAAACAAAATATCTTACACCCTTGAAGAACAAGCTTGTGAGAACAGTTTTATAGAAAATACAAGTTGTTTACCAAGTGGAAGATTTTGTGTTAAAATGCCACTCAAGGATTCACCAGAAAAAGCACTAGGTGACTACACAACCGTGCGGCTGCAGTCCGGCACCAACAATCTAAATTGAAAGCGCCCTTATAAATCAAACAGAATCATTGATATCTTTATCTACTTCCTGAGTTGCTGTGGTTGTGGCTAAATTGAAACTACGTGGGCTTGCAACCTGCAGCTGAGTAACGCGATATTTTTGCATTCAAAATTATTGCAATTTTATTTCAATGCCCTTTAGTATAGTTTACCTTATGTAGTAAATGAGTTGCCTTATTTCTTGAGATGTTTAGTAACGGATATTTGTTTTGCTCTCCTTCAAGGAAATCTACCTTGTATTGAATAGTACCTTTGTAAGTAATTAAACATAACGTCAAGCCTGTAATCCCCGAAGGATTAGGCAGAGGTGTACCCATTAGTACACCCATATTTCGCCAGTTATGTTTAAATCCCATGTAATAGGGGGCGAGCCTATTACCATCAACCGGGCACAAATCCAGACTCCGAAAATTTACGTGACGACACGCAGTTTATAATATATTAGTAAGATTACATAAGAGGCCTTTTCCCTGCAATGGGACAATACTAGGCTGGTATATAACAATTTTTTATAATATATTCTTATGACATTAAAATGATGTTGATTTTTCCAGCGTGGTCGAGTGAAGAGGGCGAGGAGGAGTCTCGCTACCGCCTGACGCTGAGCAAAATGTCTGTCCGTCACAGCGACCAACACAGTCCTCATTAAAGTTGTTAGTAAGTAATTTTAAATATTCAATATTATTCAAGGTCAATACCAATACCAATATTAGTGATTATATAATAGATTACATATCGGTAGCCATAATTATTAATATGCCATGGTTATTATTATTACTAATATTATCAAACAATTAGGGATCCGTAAGAAAAATCACGCGAGCGAAGTCGCGGGGAGAGTGCTAGTCCAATATATTTTGGTAGTCTGTCTTCCCACTGCTGCCACTAGATGTTAATAAACTAAAACTACTATAGTGCAATTGCAACAAGAGTAATTCACTTCAGGTCCTAGTGCGGAGGAAAATAAAAATGTGTCATACCTCATTTATGATTGCTTCTGCTTCTTGGACTAATCTTCTAGTATAAACGTGACTGAGTCCTGGCCTTCTAAAATTGTTTCTCACGATCCGCGTGACAGCACAAGGGATTTTACTCTTGCATGTTCAAAACAGTGTGACGGAGCTGCCAAGTCTACGTAAAATCAAGCAGACCGCGTCACTATAGACTTACTACAAAACACTGTAACATATTGGCAGGGATTTGTCAAATAAATGTGTGTAATGTGTGTGTATATGTGTGGTTTTACAAAATGGTTTTACACTAAGTAAGATATAGTTTAATTCCCTGACGAAATGTTAAGAAAAAGTTATGCCATAGTGTTTACAGCCACATTACGCCTACGTAGAAGTCTCATAATAATAATATTTTTTTTTATATTAATATTTAAAAATGTAACAATTATGTATTGAAAATAAATAAATGATAATAATAATGAATGGGAGGCAATAGATTTATTGTTATTAATTTAAAAAAATAATATTATTATCCCTAATATTCGATCACATAACTATATTACCATACCATAGAACAGTCAACATAATTATATTAATGTCAAAGATTTATTCCTCTCCTAATTTTAAGAGCTCCGTGAAGTTTTTATATTTTTAAGCCAGAGTTGATTCACTCATGATATTTGGTGATGAAGTTGTGAAGTTGAATGAAAACGATGATGATGAAATTACAAAAAAAAACTGGTGTCTGTTAAGTACCACTAAGCCACCACAGCTTGTGGCCCCAGGGTCCCGGGCCTGTGACTATGGGTATGGGTTGCTAAAGTCCCCCTGCCTTACCGATTTTTGTATACACGGATAAAATGGCAGGGGGTGACTTGCACACTCAATAATAAGGCCGGTTTTTTAAGAATTTCTTTTCTATAAGTTTCGCCAACGTTCGAGTGCAATGTTGCAGGGGACGCACCGCCAACAATCCAGTACACGATAGTGAGGCGGATCGGCGGTGGTGGAGCATTCGGGCAAGTTGTACGTGTTCCCGGACAGTACAGTCCGACTGGACTGCGTGTCGCGCCGCGCGCTCGGCGACCCTGAGTGGAGCTGGACGCAGGCTGTGGGCCAGCACAGCTCTGGTTGGTAACATTTGATTCCATTCTACACACACATCTCACTATTTTCAAAAAGCCAACTTACACCCAAATTTCACCAGATATGTTATGAAAGAATGTTAAAGGGGCGAACTTATTGTTATTATCTGGGTACAAATACGAAATATTAATGCTTCTGGATTATTACTAATAGAAACCCAAAACAAAATTGCTTGACCTGGGAGCCCATAGCGAGCGTGCTAGCTACCACAAAACCAAGAGTTCAGTTGTAAATATACTCAATTATTTGCACCCCAACTCTGAAGAAAAAATCTTCAGAATTATCCATTTTTCAATGGTTTTGGCTATGCGTTAATAGACAGATATGCAAGTGCTTTCTGCCTTGTGCAAAATATGTCATGCATGGAATCTAATGAACTAGGGTTAAGGTGATCAAGCGAGCTAGGCGCTACTGGTTACTTACTTATGTAACTATGAACGATTATTTAATACTCCCAGGAAGATTTGGGAAAGGCAAGATAGTAGAAGCATAATTGATTTTGTGATTGTAGGTGAAAGATTGAAGAGGCGGAAGAGGGTTGTCGGCAAACTGTATGCGAAAGTGTTAATTAATAGGCTGAGTGACTGATGAGAAAAAAATTGGGATGTGCAAGCGGGACTTAGACAGGGAATGGGCTGTATGGATCAGATCTTCTCTTTAAGGTGCATAGCCGAAAAACATCTGGCAAAGCACAAGAAAGTCTATTGCGCTTTCGTATACTTGGAGAAGGCCAATGACAGTGTGTGGAGGGAAGAATTATGGTCGACTCTATCCATGTATGGTGTGGACGGACGCTTGATACGAGCACTGAAATCTTTATACAAGGATTCCAGTGCTTGTGTTAGGATAAATGGGGCATACACTGACTGGTTTTGCATCTCAAGAGGTGTAAGGCAGAGCTGTGTAGCGTCTCCTTGGCTGTTAAACCTATACATGGATAGTTGTTTGGCGGATTTGAGAGAGAGTGAGTATGGATCAAGGGTGGATGAGTTGCTTGTCAAATTCTGTTATATTATATATGTTATACTGTACATCTTAGTAGTAAATTCATTTGGTACATTGGTAACAACTCAATTTACAGAACCAATAAGAATATCTGGTATCAATAATGTAAAGCGTGACATTAAGGGGCGTTGTAGCTTAAAATTGTGCACACGTTTTGACACTTCATTTAATTTACAAGTTAGGTGTTCAGTAGTACCTCAAATTACAGGTACATTACCGACACTAAATGTGAATGTTTTAGGCCTAGGACTGCCTGCTGATTTGGATCTTGCAGACCGTGTGTTTTATTTATTGTCCCTCCGATATAGATATCTTGTTGGGGGCAGTCGTTTCTTGGGACGTTGTAGGTACCCAACAAATAAGATTAGGTGAACACCAACCTGTATTACAACATTCAAAACTAGGGTAGTTACTCTAAATTCGCACTAAAAATGCTCACTCTAGTATAAGTACGGCCAACGTATCTTGTCGGTATGAAGTTAGCTGTTTGGCTGCGCAATGTATCTTATAGAAACGAAATTGTTTAGTGCGCAGCAATCGGCTAGCTTCATACTGTCAAGTATTAAATTGTAATATTGCACTGGATGATATTCAAGAATTATAACAAAGATTTTGGGAGGATGATGAACTGCCTTACAAAATATCTTACACCCTTGAAGAACAAGCTTGTAAGAACAGTTTTATAGTAAATACAAGTTGTTTACCAAGTGGATGATTTTGTGTTAAAATGCCACTCAAGGATTCACCAGAAAAAGCACTAGGTGACTACACAACCGTGCGGCTGCAGTCCGGCACCAACAATCTAAATTGAAAGCCCCCTTATAAATCAAACAGAATCATTGATATCTTTATCTACTTCCTGAGTTGCTGTGGTTGTGGCTAAATTGAAACTACGTGGGCTTGCAACCTGCAGCTGTGTAACGCGATATTTTTACATTCAAAATTATTGCAATTTTATTTCAATGCCCTTTAGTAAAGTTTACCTTATGTAGTAAATGAGTTGCCTTATTCCTTGAGATGTTTAATAAAGGATATTTGTTTTGCTCTCCTTCAAGGAAATCTACCTTGTATTGAATAGTACCTTTGGAAGTAATTAAACATAACGTCACGCCTGTAATCCCCGACGGGTTAGGCAGAGATGTACCCATTAGTACACCCATATTTCGCCAGTTATGTTTAAGTCCCATGTAATAGGGGGCGATCCTATTGCCATCAACCGGGCACAAATCCAGACTCCGAGACTACTACTGAGAAATTCCTGATGGAAAAACCCAATAACACTACGTCTTATGTCATTCTCAAACGCATTTCTATTTCAAAATATCATTTATCTAATCATATAGTAGCAACTCATTTAAAAATGTGTGTGTGTTCAAATCGAACCCAAGACCTCATGCTCAGTAGTCCCGCTTTGCGCCACTAGACCAACGAGGAAGTCAAATTAATTGACCCCAGCGAAGCGCTGCATTGCTCGCATTGTGTCTCCTGACTCCGTACAGCTCGCGTATCTCACGGCTCAGATTGTCTTATTGTTATTTATCTGTAGATAAAGGTTCTCAGCACTTAAATAAAACTCCTTTGTGTTATCACCCTTTCGAGGCATGGAACCCGTTATTCAACTTCTTAAGTGGGCCAATCTCACCACAAGAGATGCGTGTAGTAATACATTGTGTGCTTTGCGCAAAACATCAAAGTAGATTCTCACCTATCTATGTCCCTCTATGAAAGAAATGCTTATATCCAAATGTTTTTTGTACCATATCAGTTTTGTTTTCAAAATTTTCACTTTTTGACCCTCTAATCGGTAAAAACAATACTTTTTTCCCTTTTTGATTATAGGACATACTAGGATTAAGTTTTGAATTTCATAGTTTGTTTTGTAGATTCATTTTATTCACTTCTATGCTGTGCTATGCTAAAGTTAAAGAGTCTGGTTGTCTTTATTGTTTGAACGCGTTGCAATCATTGCAACTCCTAGTCCGATTCTAAAAATTGTTTCGGTAATTGAAAGCTATGTTATACCTAAGGCTGTATTTTATCTTTATAAATAAAATGAATAGACTTTTTTGTAATTTTCAAAATTTAGCAGAAAAGTCGGAAATTTGCAACCGCGCGACGCCGGAGTGGTTCGCTAGCACTTAAATAAAATAGAGATCCGTAAGAAAATTTACGTGACGACACGCAGTTTATAATATATTAGTAAGATTACATAAGAGGCCTTTTCCTTGCAGTGGGACAATAGTAGGCTGGCATATAACTATTTTTTATAATATCTTCTTAAGACATTAAAATGACGTTGTTTTTTCCAGCGTGGTCGAGTGAAGAGGGCGAGGAGGAGCCTCACTACCGCCTGACGCTGAGCAAGATGTCTGTCCGTCACAGCGACCAACACAGTCCTCATTAAAGTTGTTAGTAAGTAATTTTAAATATTCAATATTATTCAAGGTCAATACCAATATTAGTGATTATATCGGGTGTCCGGTAAAGAATGGATTATCTTGAAATGGGTGATAGTAGAACTAATGGCGATTCAGAAAAAAAATACATTAAAAAATAAAAACAAGTAGTACCGAAGATATGGTTAATTTAATAATATTCATTGTTTTTTGTTACCTTATTTTACATTCTTGTACACCACGACCACGAATTAATGAATTCCGTATGTTTTTTATTGTTAACGTAATTTACGTTAACTAAGCTAATAGATAAGTAATCAAAAGTAGGACTGCTATTACACGGTTTTGAAAAAAAAAACAACTTAAAGTATGTTCTTTTGGAAAAAAATGTGAAAAAAATTCTTTTTGAAAAAGTTTAAGCGTCCGTAGTTTAAAAAAAATGTATCGGAACACAAGTGGCCAATAATTTTAAAAAATTATGTGTTTATAGCCGATTTCAAAATGGTATGATTCAGTTTTGTACCTAATGTAAATAGTGAATTATTGCTTTTCGTTTTCAAAAGGAGCGGAATTTGGTTAAACAACAAAGTTTGCAATATTGGACAAATTTGAACATTAGATGAACCTGACCATCTGGGTTTAAATAAAAAGATTTGTAAACGTTAGTAATTAATAGGAAAGCTTGGTTAACCTGTAATGCGACTTGTGGGATGTGATATGATGAAAATGTGGTGTGACCGTGTTTTTTTTTTATTTGGGCTGTCTTAAGGAAAATTATTACGCGAAGTCGATCCTTGAAAGACTTAGGTAGCCGTGTCCGGTCAACCACATCAAAAATAAGCGATCGACGTGATATACGACTACTTAGGAGAGCATTTATTCTAAAATGAAGGGTCTGAATCAGAGTGGGTGGCAGACAATTTACAACGAATATAATTTACAACGAATACAGTCTTAACATCACGCCTGTAATCCCCGAAGGGCAGAGGTGTAGCCACATTTCACCAGTTATAACACTTTACCCAATAACACTGCTCGACCTGGCAATCAAACCCAAAACTCATGCTTAGCAGTCAAAAACAGTGTCATTAATATCAAATGCTGTTTTTTATTAAACCCCAATGACCAGATACATTTAATGTAAATAAATATTCTAATATCTCAAACTTTGTTGTTTACCCAAATTTCGCTCCTTTTGAAAACGAATAGCAATAATTCACTATTTATATTAGGTACAAAACTAAATCATACCATTTTGAAATCGGCTATAAACACATAATCTTATAAAATTATTGGCCACTTGTGTTTCGATACATCTTTTTTAAGCTACGGACGTTTAAACTTCCTCAAAAAGAAAATTGTTAACGATTTTTTTCAAAAGAACATAGTTCAAGTTGTTTTTTTTCAAAACCGTTTAATAGCAGTCCTATTTTTGATTACTTATCTATCAGCTTAGTTAACGTAAATTACGTTAACAATAAAAAACCGACAGAATTCATTAATTCGTGGTCGTGGTGTACAAGAATGTAAAAAAAGGTCACAAAAAACAACGAATCTTATTAAATGAATCGTATCTTTGGTACTACTTGGTTTTTTTTTTATTTGTATTTTTTTCCAGATTTGTCATTAGTTCTACCATGACCCATTTCAAGATAATCCATTGAAAACCGGACACCCTGTATAATAGATTACATATCGGTAGCCATACTTATTAATGTGCCATAATTATTATTATTATTACTTATATTATCAAACAATTAGGGATCCGTAAGAAAAATCACGCGAGCGAAGTCGCGGGGAGAGTGCTAGTCCAATATATTTTGGTAGTCTGTCTTCCCACTGTTGCCACTAGATGTTAATAAACTAAAACTACTATAGTGCAATTGCAACAAGAGTAATTCACTTCAGGTCCTAGTGCGGAGGAAAATAAAAATGTGTCATACCTCATTTATGATTGCTTCTGCCTCTTGGACTAATCTTCTAGTATAAACGTGACTGAGTCCTGGCCTTCTAAAATTGTTTCTCACGATCCGCGTGACAGCACAAGGGATTTTACTCTTGCATGTTCAAAACAGTGTGACGGAGCTGCCAAGTCTACGTAAAATCAAGCAGACCGCGTCACTATAGACTTACTACAAAACACTAACATATTGGCAGGGATTTGTCAAATAAATGTTATTGGTTTTACACTAAGTAAGATATAGTTTGATTCCCTGAAGAAATATTTAAAAAAGATATGCCATAGTGTTTACAGCCACATTTCGCCTCTATGTAGAAGTCTCATAATAATTAATGGGAGGCAATAGACTTATTGTTGTTAATTTAAAAATTAACATTATCTTCCCTAATATTCGATCACATTACGATGACGCGCGGGAACAGTCAACATATATTAATGACAAAGATTTTTTCCACTCCTAATTTTAAGAGCTCCATTAATTTTTTATATTATTTTAAGCCAGAGTTGATTCACTCATGATATTTACGACCCCCAGGTGGTGTAGCAGTGTTACAATACAAATAAAAATACTAGACTATGGGTATGGGTTGCTAAAGTGAGTAGTCAGGTAACCCTATGAAATAACTGCCGCTGCCTGACCGATTTTTGTATACACGTATAAATGGCAGGGGGTGACATGCACACTCAATAATAAGGCCCGTTTTTTAAGAATTCGTTTTTTATAAGTTTCGTTAACTTTCGAGTGCAATGTTGCAGGGGACGCACCGCCAACAATCCAGTACATACGAGCATACGACTTACCAACGTATCTTGACGGTATGAAGTTAGCTGTTTGGCTGCGCAATGTATCTTATAGAAACGAAATTGTTTAGTGCGCAGCAATCGGCTAACTTCATACTGTCAAGTATTAAATTGTAATATTGCACTGGATGATATTCAAGAGTTATTACAAATATTTTGGGAGGTTGATGAACAATAGAAAATACAAGTTGTTTACCAAGTGGAAGATTTTGTGTTAAAATGCCACTCAAGGATTCACCAGAAAAAGCACTAGGCCTAAATTGAAAGCGCCCTTATAAATCAAACAGAATCATTGATATCCTTATCTACTTCCTGAGTTGCTGTGGTTGTGGCTAAATTGAAAACTACGTGGGCTTGCAACCTGCAGGGGTGAATCGAGACGGAACTTTAAAAGGGATTTTAACGTCAAACTAATAAAGTTGGTCGCCAACAATGAGACTACATTGACTACACAGATGGGGGTGACTTGCACACTCATTAATAAGGCCCGTTTTTTAAGAATTCGTTTTTTATAAGTTTCGCTAACGTTCGAGTGCAATGTTGCAGGGGACGCACCGCCAACAATCCAGTACACGATAGTGAGCGGATCGGCGGTGGTGGAGCATTCGGGCAAGTTGTACGTGTTCCCGGACAGTACAGTCCGACTGGACTGCGTGTCGCGCCGCGCGCTCGGCGACCCTGAGTGGAGCTGGACGCAGGCTGTGGGCCAGCACAGCTCTGGTTGGTAACATTTGATTCCATTCTACAAACACATCTCACTATTTTCAAAAAGCCAACTTACACCCAAATTTCTCCAGAATTATCAATTTTTCAATGGTTTTGGCTATGTGTTAATAGACAGATATGCAAGTGCTTTCTGCCTTGTGCAAAATATGTCATGCATGGAATCTAATGAACTAGGGTTAAGTTGATCAAGCGAGCTAGGCGCTACTGGTTACTTACTTATGTAACTATGAACGATTATTTAATACTCCCAGGAAGATTTGGGAAAGGCAAGATAGTGGAAGCATAATTGATTTTGTGATTGTAGATGAAAGATTGAAGAGGCGGAGGAGGGTTGTCGGCAAACTGTATGCGAAAGTGTTAATTAATAGGCTGAGTGACTGATGAGAAAATATTTGGGATGTGCAAGCGGGACTTAGACAGGGAATGGGCTGTATGGATCAGATCTTCTCTTTAAGGTGCATAGCCGAAAAACATCTGGCAAAGCACAAGAAAGTCTATTGCGCTTTCGTATACTTGGAGAAGGCCAATGACAGTGTGTGGAGGGAAGAATTATGGTCGACTCTATCCATGTATGGTGTGGACGGACGCTTGATACGTGCACTGAAATCTTTATACAAGGATTCCAGTGCTTGTGTTAGGATAAATGGGGCATACACTGACTGGTTTTGCATCTCAAGAGGTGTAAGGCAGAGCTGTGTAGCGTCTCCTTGGCTGTTAAACCTATACATGGATAGTTGTTTGGCGGATTTGAGAGAGAGTGAGTATGGATCAAGGGTGGATGAGTTGCTTGTCAAATTCTGTTATATTATAAATGTTATAATCTTGATAGTAAATTCATTTGGTACATTGGTAACAACTCAATGTACAGAACCAATAAGAATATCTAGTATCAATAATGTAAAGCGTGACATTAAGGGGCGTTGTAGCTTAAAATTGTGCACACGTTTTGACACTTCATTTAATTTACGAGTTAGGTGTTCAGTAGTACCTCAAATTACAGGTACATTACCGACACTAAATGTGAATGTTTTAGGCCTAGGACTGCCTGCTGATTTGGATCTTGCAGACCGTGTGTTTTATTTATTGTCCCTCCGATATAGATATCTTGTTGGGGGCAGTCGTTTCTTGGGACGTTGTAGGTACCCAACAAATAAGATTAGGTGAACACCAACCTGTATTACAACATTCAAAACTAGGGTAGTTACTCTAAATTCGCACTAAAAATGCTCACTCTAGTATAAGTACGGCCAACGTATCTTGTCGGTATGAAGTTAGCTGTTTGGCTGCGCAATGTATCTTATAGAAACGAAATTGTTTAGTGCGCAGCAATCGGCTAGCTTCATACTGTCAAGTATTAAATTGTAATATTGCACTGGATGATATTCAAGAATTATAACAAAGATTTTGGGAGGATG
This sequence comes from Hoplodrina ambigua, assembly GCA_949774945.1. NCBI lineage: Eukaryota > Metazoa > Arthropoda > Insecta > Lepidoptera > Noctuidae > Hoplodrina > Hoplodrina ambigua. Next base: position 8,901,722 of record OX458963.1, read on the forward strand.
ATGAACTGCCTTACAAAATATCTTACACCCTTGAAGAACAAGCTTGTAAGAACAGTTTTATAGTAAATACAAGTTGTTTACCAAGTGGATGATTTTGTGTTAAAATGCCACTCAAGGATTCACCAGAAAAAGCACTAGGTGACTACACAACCGTGCGGCTGCAGTCCGGCACCAACAATCTAAATTGAAAGCCCCCTTATAAATCAAACAGAATCATTGATATCTTTATCTACTTCCTGAGTTGCTGTGGTTGTGGCTAAATTGAAACTACGTGGGCTTGCAACCTGCAGCTGTGTAACGCGATATTTTTACATTCAAAATTATTGCAATTTTATTTCAATGCCCTTTAGTAAAGTTTACCTTATGTAGTAAATGAGTTGCCTTATTCCTTGAGATGTTTAATAAAGGATATTTGTTTTGCTCTCCTTCAAGGAAATCTACCTTGTATTGAATAGTACCTTTGGAAGTAATTAAACATAACGTCACGCCTGTAATCCCCGACGGGTTAGGCAGAGATGTACCCATTAGTACACCCATATTTCGCCAGTTATGTTTAAGTCCCATGTAATAGGGGGCGATCCTATTGCCATCAACCGGGCACAAATCCAGACTCCGAGACTACTACTGAGAAATTCCTGATGGAAAAACCCAATAACACTACGTCTTATGTCATTCTCAAACGCATTTCTATTTCAAAATATCATTTATCTAATCATATAGTAGCAACTCATTTAAAAATGTGTGTGTGTTCAAATCGAACCCAAGACCTCATGCTCAGTAGTCCCGCTTTGCGCCACTAGACCAACGAGGAAGTCAAATTAATTGACCCCAGCGAAGCGCTGCATTGCTCGCATTGTGTCTCCTGACTCCGTACAGCTCGCGTATCTCACGGCTCAGATTGTCTTATTGTTATTTATCTGTAGATAAAGGTTCTCAGCACTTAAATAAAACTCCTTTGTGTTATCACCCTTTCGAGGCATGGAACCCGTTATTCAACTTCTTAAGTGGGCCAATCTCACCACAAGAGATGCGTGTAGTAATACATTGTGTGCTTTGCGCAAAACATCAAAGTAGATTCTCACCTATCTATGTCCCTCTATGAAAGAAATGCTTATATCCAAATGTTTTTTGTACCATATCAGTTTTGTTTTCAAAATTTTCACTTTTTGACCCTCTAATCGGTAAAAACAATACTTTTTTCCCTTTTTGATTATAGGACATACTAGGATTAAGTTTTGAATTTCATAGTTTGTTTTGTAGATTCATTTTATTCACTTCTATGCTGTGCTATGCTAAAGTTAAAGAGTCTGGTTGTCTTTATTGTTTGAACGCGTTGCAATCATTGCAACTCCTAGTCCGATTCTAAAAATTGTTTCGGTAATTGAAAGCTATGTTATACCTAAGGCTGTATTTTATCTTTATAAATAAAATGAATAGACTTTTTTGTAATTTTCAAAATTTAGCAGAAAAGTCGGAAATTTGCAACCGCGCGACGCCGGAGTGGTTCGCTAGCACTTAAATAAAATAGAGATCCGTAAGAAAATTTACGTGACGACACGCAGTTTATAATATATTAGTAAGATTACATAAGAGGCCTTTTCCTTGCAGTGGGACAATAGTAGGCTGGCATATAACTATTTTTTATAATATCTTCTTAAGACATTAAAATGACGTTGTTTTTTCCAGCGTGGTCGAGTGAAGAGGGCGAGGAGGAGCCTCACTACCGCCTGACGCTGAGCAAGATGTCTGTCCGTCACAGCGACCAACACAGTCCTCATTAAAGTTGTTAGTAAGTAATTTTAAATATTCAATATTATTCAAGGTCAATACCAATATTAGTGATTATATCGGGTGTCCGGTAAAGAATGGATTATCTTGAAATGGGTGATAGTAGAACTAATGGCGATTCAGAAAAAAAATACATTAAAAAATAAAAACAAGTAGTACCGAAGATATGGTTAATTTAATAATATTCATTGTTTTTTGTTACCTTATTTTACATTCTTGTACACCACGACCACGAATTAATGAATTCCGTATGTTTTTTATTGTTAACGTAATTTACGTTAACTAAGCTAATAGATAAGTAATCAAAAGTAGGACTGCTATTACACGGTTTTGAAAAAAAAAACAACTTAAAGTATGTTCTTTTGGAAAAAAATGTGAAAAAAATTCTTTTTGAAAAAGTTTAAGCGTCCGTAGTTTAAAAAAAATGTATCGGAACACAAGTGGCCAATAATTTTAAAAAATTATGTGTTTATAGCCGATTTCAAAATGGTATGATTCAGTTTTGTACCTAATGTAAATAGTGAATTATTGCTTTTCGTTTTCAAAAGGAGCGGAATTTGGTTAAACAACAAAGTTTGCAATATTGGACAAATTTGAACATTAGATGAACCTGACCATCTGGGTTTAAATAAAAAGATTTGTAAACGTTAGTAATTAATAGGAAAGCTTGGTTAACCTGTAATGCGACTTGTGGGATGTGATATGATGAAAATGTGGTGTGACCGTGTTTTTTTTTTATTTGGGCTGTCTTAAGGAAAATTATTACGCGAAGTCGATCCTTGAAAGACTTAGGTAGCCGTGTCCGGTCAACCACATCAAAAATAAGCGATCGACGTGATATACGACTACTTAGGAGAGCATTTATTCTAAAATGAAGGGTCTGAATCAGAGTGGGTGGCAGACAATTTACAACGAATATAATTTACAACGAATACAGTCTTAACATCACGCCTGTAATCCCCGAAGGGCAGAGGTGTAGCCACATTTCACCAGTTATAACACTTTACCCAATAACACTGCTCGACCTGGCAATCAAACCCAAAACTCATGCTTAGCAGTCAAAAACAGTGTCATTAATATCAAATGCTGTTTTTTATTAAACCCCAATGACCAGATACATTTAATGTAAATAAATATTCTAATATCTCAAACTTTGTTGTTTACCCAAATTTCGCTCCTTTTGAAAACGAATAGCAATAATTCACTATTTATATTAGGTACAAAACTAAATCATACCATTTTGAAATCGGCTATAAACACATAATCTTATAAAATTATTGGCCACTTGTGTTTCGATACATCTTTTTTAAGCTACGGACGTTTAAACTTCCTCAAAAAGAAAATTGTTAACGATTTTTTTCAAAAGAACATAGTTCAAGTTGTTTTTTTTCAAAACCGTTTAATAGCAGTCCTATTTTTGATTACTTATCTATCAGCTTAGTTAACGTAAATTACGTTAACAATAAAAAACCGACAGAATTCATTAATTCGTGGTCGTGGTGTACAAGAATGTAAAAAAAGGTCACAAAAAACAACGAATCTTATTAAATGAATCGTATCTTTGGTACTACTTGGTTTTTTTTTTATTTGTATTTTTTTCCAGATTTGTCATTAGTTCTACCATGACCCATTTCAAGATAATCCATTGAAAACCGGACACCCTGTATAATAGATTACATATCGGTAGCCATACTTATTAATGTGCCATAATTATTATTATTATTACTTATATTATCAAACAATTAGGGATCCGTAAGAAAAATCACGCGAGCGAAGTCGCGGGGAGAGTGCTAGTCCAATATATTTTGGTAGTCTGTCTTCCCACTGTTGCCACTAGATGTTAATAAACTAAAACTACTATAGTGCAATTGCAACAAGAGTAATTCACTTCAGGTCCTAGTGCGGAGGAAAATAAAAATGTGTCATACCTCATTTATGATTGCTTCTGCCTCTTGGACTAATCTTCTAGTATAAACGTGACTGAGTCCTGGCCTTCTAAAATTGTTTCTCACGATCCGCGTGACAGCACAAGGGATTTTACTCTTGCATGTTCAAAACAGTGTGACGGAGCTGCCAAGTCTACGTAAAATCAAGCAGACCGCGTCACTATAGACTTACTACAAAACACTAACATATTGGCAGGGATTTGTCAAATAAATGTTATTGGTTTTACACTAAGTAAGATATAGTTTGATTCCCTGAAGAAATATTTAAAAAAGATATGCCATAGTGTTTACAGCCACATTTCGCCTCTATGTAGAAGTCTCATAATAATTAATGGGAGGCAATAGACTTATTGTTGTTAATTTAAAAATTAACATTATCTTCCCTAATATTCGATCACATTACGATGACGCGCGGGAACAGTCAACATATATTAATGACAAAGATTTTTTCCACTCCTAATTTTAAGAGCTCCATTAATTTTTTATATTATTTTAAGCCAGAGTTGATTCACTCATGATATTTACGACCCCCAGGTGGTGTAGCAGTGTTACAATACAAATAAAAATACTAGACTATGGGTATGGGTTGCTAAAGTGAGTAGTCAGGTAACCCTATGAAATAACTGCCGCTGCCTGACCGATTTTTGTATACACGTATAAATGGCAGGGGGTGACATGCACACTCAATAATAAGGCCCGTTTTTTAAGAATTCGTTTTTTATAAGTTTCGTTAACTTTCGAGTGCAATGTTGCAGGGGACGCACCGCCAACAATCCAGTACATACGAGCATACGACTTACCAACGTATCTTGACGGTATGAAGTTAGCTGTTTGGCTGCGCAATGTATCTTATAGAAACGAAATTGTTTAGTGCGCAGCAATCGGCTAACTTCATACTGTCAAGTATTAAATTGTAATATTGCACTGGATGATATTCAAGAGTTATTACAAATATTTTGGGAGGTTGATGAACAATAGAAAATACAAGTTGTTTACCAAGTGGAAGATTTTGTGTTAAAATGCCACTCAAGGATTCACCAGAAAAAGCACTAGGCCTAAATTGAAAGCGCCCTTATAAATCAAACAGAATCATTGATATCCTTATCTACTTCCTGAGTTGCTGTGGTTGTGGCTAAATTGAAAACTACGTGGGCTTGCAACCTGCAGGGGTGAATCGAGACGGAACTTTAAAAGGGATTTTAACGTCAAACTAATAAAGTTGGTCGCCAACAATGAGACTACATTGACTACACAGATGGGGGTGACTTGCACACTCATTAATAAGGCCCGTTTTTTAAGAATTCGTTTTTTATAAGTTTCGCTAACGTTCGAGTGCAATGTTGCAGGGGACGCACCGCCAACAATCCAGTACACGATAGTGAGCGGATCGGCGGTGGTGGAGCATTCGGGCAAGTTGTACGTGTTCCCGGACAGTACAGTCCGACTGGACTGCGTGTCGCGCCGCGCGCTCGGCGACCCTGAGTGGAGCTGGACGCAGGCTGTGGGCCAGCACAGCTCTGGTTGGTAACATTTGATTCCATTCTACAAACACATCTCACTATTTTCAAAAAGCCAACTTACACCCAAATTTCTCCAGATATGTTATGAAAGAATGTTAAAGGGGCGAACTTATTGTTATTATCAGGTACAAATACGAAATATTAATGCTTCTGGATTATTAATTATTTGCACCCCAACTATGAAGAAAAAATCTTCAGAATTATCAATTTTTCAATGGTTTTGGCTATGTGTTAATAGACAGATATGCAAGTGCTTTCTGCCTTGTGCAAAATATGTCATGCATGGAATCTAATGAACTAGGGTTAAGTTGATCAAGCGAGCTAGGCGCTACTGGTTACTTACTTATGTAACTATGAACGATTATTTAATACTCCCAGGAAGATTTGGGAAAGGCAAGATAGTGGAAGCATAATTGATTTTGTGATTGTAGATGAAAGATTGAAGAGGCGGAGGAGGGTTGTCGGCAAACTGTATGCGAAAGTGTTAATTAATAGGCTGAGTGACTGATGAGAAAATATTTGGGATGTGCAAGCGGGACTTAGACAGGGAATGGGCTGTATGGATCAGATCTTCTCTTTAAGGTGCATAGCCGAAAAACATCTGGCAAAGCACAAGAAAGTCTATTGCGCTTTCGTATACTTGGAGAAGGCCAATGACAGTGTGTGGAGGGAAGAATTATGGTCGACTCTATCCATGTATGGTGTGGACGGACGCTTGATACGTGCACTGAAATCTTTATACAAGGATTCCAGTGCTTGTGTTAGGATAAATGGGGCATACACTGACTGGTTTTGCATCTCAAGAGGTGTAAGGCAGAGCTGTGTAGCGTCTCCTTGGCTGTTAAACCTATACATGGATAGTTGTTTGGCGGATTTGAGAGAGAGTGAGTATGGATCAAGGGTGGATGAGTTGCTTGTCAAATTCTGTTATATTATATATGTTATACTGTACATCTTAGTAGTAAATTCATTTGGTACATTGGTAACAACTCAATTTACAGAACCAATAAGAATATCTGGTATCAATAATGTAAAGCGTGACATTAAGGGGCGTTGTAGCTTAAAATTGTGCACACGTTTTGACACTTCATTTAATTTACAAGTTAGGTGTTCAGTAGTACCTCAAATTACAGGTACATTACCGACACTAAATGTGAATGTTTTAGGCCTAGGACTGCCTGCTGATTTGGATCTTGCAGACCGTGTGTTTTATTTATTGTCCCTCCGATATAGATATCTTGTTGGGGGCAGACGTTTCTTGGGACGTTGTAGGTACCCAACAAATAAGATTAGGTGAACACCAACCTGTATTACAACATTCAAAACTAGGGTAGTTACTCTAAATTCGCACTAAAAATGCTCACTCTAGTATAAGTACGGCCAACGTATCTTGTCGGTATGAAGTTAGCTGTTTGGCTGCGCAATGTATCTTATAGAAACGAAATTGTTTAGTGCGCAGCAATCGGCTAGCTTCATACTGTCAAGTATTAAATTGTAATATTGCACTGGATGATATTCAAGAATTATAACAAAGATTTTGGGAGGATGATGAACTGCCTTACAAAATATCTTACACCCTTGAAGAACAAGCTTGTAAGAACAGTTTTATAGTAAATACAAGTTGTTTACCAAGTGGATGATTTTGTGTTAAAATGCCACTCAAGGATTCACCAGAAAAAGCACTAGGTGACTACACAACCGTGCGGCTGCAGTCCGGCACCAACAATCTAAATTGAAAGCCCCCTTATAAATCAAACAGAATCATTGATATCTTTATCTACTTCCTGAGTTGCTGTGGTTGTGGCTAAATTGAAACTACGTGGGCTTGCAACCTGCAGCTGTGTAACGCGATATTTTTACATTCAAAATTATTGCAATTTTATTTCAATGCCCTTTAGTAAAGTTTACCTTATGTAGTAAATGAGTTGCCTTATTCCTTGAGATGTTTAATAAAGGATATTTGTTTTGCTCTCCTTCAAGGAAATCTACCTTGTATTGAATAGTACCTTTGGAAGTAATTAAACATAACGTCACGCCTGTAATCCCCGACGGGTTAGGCAGAGATGTACCCATTAGTACACCCATATTTCGCCAGTTATGTTTAAGTCCCATGTAATAGGGGGCGATCCTATTGCCATCAACCGGGCACAAATCCAGACTCCGAGACTACTACTGAGAAATTCCTGATGGAAAAACCCAATAACACTACGTCTTATGTCATTCTCAAACGCATTTCTATTTCAAAATATCATTTATCTAATCATATAGTAGCAACTCATTTAAAAATGTGTGTGTGTTCAAATCGAACCCAAGACCTCATGCTCAGTAGTCCCGCTTTGCGCCACTAGACCAACGAGGAAGTCAAATTAATTGACCCCAGCGAAGCGCTGCATTGCTCGCATTGTGTCTCCTGACTCCGTACAGCTCGCGTATCTCACGGCTCAGATTGTCTTATTGTTATTTATCTGTAGATAAAGGTTCTCAGCACTTAAATAAAACTCCTTTGTGTTATCACCCTTTCGAGGCATGGAACCCGTTATTCAACTTCTTAAGTGGGCCAATCTCACCACAAGAGATGCGTGTAGTAATACATTGTGTGCTTTGCGCAAAACATCAAAGTAGATTCTCACCTATCTATGTCCCTCTATAAAAGAAATGCTCATAGCCAAATGTTTTTTGTACCATATCAGTTTTTTTTTTTTTCAAGATTTTCACAATTTGACCCTCTAATCGGTAAAAACAATACTTTTTTCCCGTTTTGATTATAACATACTAGGATTTAGTTTTGAATTTCATAGTTTGTTTTGTAGATTCATTTTATTCACTTCTATGCTGTGCTATGCTAAAGCTAAAGAGTCTGCTTGTCTTTAATTGTTTGAACGCGTTGTAATCATTGCAACTCCTAGTCCGATTCTAAAAATTGTTTCGGTAATTGAAAGCTACTTTATACCTAAGGCTATATTTTATCTTTATAAATAAAATGAATAGACTTTTTTGTAATTTTCAAAATCTACCAGAAAAGTCGGAAATTTGCAACCGCGCGAAGCCGGAGTGGTTCGCTAGCACTTAAGTAAAATAGAGATCCGTAAGAAAATTAACGTGACGACACGCAGTTTATAATATATTAGTTAGATTACATAAGAGGCCTTTTCCCTGCAGTGGGACAATAGTAGGCTGGTATATAACTATTTTTTATAATATATTCTTATGACGTTAAAATGACGTTGTTTTTTCCAGCGTGGTCGAGTGAAGAGGGCGAGGAGGAGCCTCACTACCGCCTGACGCTGAGCAAGATGTCTGTCCGTCACAGCGACCAACACAGTCCTCATTAAAGTTGTTAGTAAGTAATTTTAAATATTCAATATGATTCAAGGTCAATACCAATATTAGTGATTATATAATAGATTACATATCGGTAGCCATTCTTATTAATGTGCCATAATTATTATTATTACTTATATTATCAAACAATTAGGAATCCGTAAGAAAAATCACGCGAACGAAGTCGCGGGGAGAGTGCTAGTCCAATATATTTTGGTAGTCTGTCTTCCCACTGCTGCCACTAGATGTTAATAAACTAAAACTACTATATTGCAATTGCAACAAGAGTAATTCACTTCAGGTCCTAGTGCGGAGCAAAATAAAAATGTATCATACCTCATTTATGATTGCTTCTGCCTCTTGGACTAATCTTCTAGTATAAACGTGACTGAGTCCTGGCCTTCTAAAATTGTTTCTCACGATCCGCGTGACAGCACAAGGGATTTTACTCTTGCATGTTCAAAACAGTGTGACGGAGCTGCCAAGTCTACGTAAAATCAAGCAGACCGCGTCACTATAGACTTACTACAAAACACTGTAACATATTGGCAGGGATTTCACAAATAAATGTGTGTAATGTGTGTGTATATGTGTGGTTTTACACAATGGTTTTACACTAAGTAAGATATAGTTTAATTCCCTGAAGAAATGTTAAGAAAAAGTTATGCCATAGTGTTTACAGCCACATTACGCCTACGTAGAAGTCTCATAATAATAATATTTTTTTTTTATATTAATATTTAAAAATGTAACAATTATGTATTGAAAATAAATAAATGATAATAATAATGAATGGGAGGCAATAGATTTATTGTTATTAATTTTAAAAAATAATATTATTATCCCTAATATTCGATCACATAACTATATTACCATACCATAGAACAGTCAACATAATTATATTAATGTCAAAGATTTATTCCTCTCCTAATTTTAAGAGCTCCGTGAAGTTTTTATATTTTTAAGCCAGAGTTGATTCACTCATGATATTTGGTGATGAAATAATTCGATGAATGAAAACGATGATGATGAAATTACAAAAAAAAACTGGTGTCTGTTAAGTACCACTAAGCCACCACAGCTTGTGGCCCCAGGGTCCCGGGCCTGTGACTATGGGTATGGGTGGCTAAAGTCCCCCTGCCTTACCGATTTTTGTATACACGGATAAAATGGCAGGGGGTGACTTGCACACTCAATAATAAGGCCGGTTTTTTAAGAATTTCTTTTCTATAAGTTTCGCCAACGTTCGAGTGCAATGTTGCAGGGGACGCACCGCCTACAATCCAGTACACGATAGTGAGCGGATCGGCGGTGGTGGAGCATTCGGGCAAGTTGTACGTGTTCCCGGACAGTACAGTCCGACTGGACTGCGTGTCGCGCCGCGCGCTCGGCGACCCTGAGTGGAGCTGGACGCAGGCTGTGGGCCAGCACAGCTCTGGTTGGTAACATTTGATTCCATTCTACACACACATCTCACTGTTTTCAAAAAGCCAACTTACACCCAAATTTCACCAGATATGTTATGAAAGAATGTTAAAGGGGCGAACTTATTGTTATTATCTGGGTACAAATACGAAATATTAATGCTTCTGGATTATTACTAATAGAAACCCAAAACAAAATTGCTTGACCTGGGAGCCCATAGCGAGCGTGCTAGCTACCACAAAACCAAGAGTTCCGTTGTAAATATACTCAATTATTTGCACCCCAACTCTGAAGAAAAAATCTTCAGAATTATCCATTTTTCAATGGTTTTGGCTATGCGTTAATAGACAGATATGCAAGTGCTTTCTGCCTTGTGCAAAATATGTCATGCATGGAATCTAATGAACTAGGGTTAAGGTGATCAAGCGAGCTAGGCGCTACTGGTTACTTACTTATGTAACTATGAACGATTATTTAATACTCCCAGGAAGATTTGGGAAAGGCAAGATAGTAGAAGCATAATTGATTTTGTGATTGTAGGTGAAAGATTGAAGAGGCGGAAGAGGGTTGTCGGCAAACTGTATGCGATAGTGTTAATTAATAGGCTGAGTGACTGATGAGAAAAAAATTGGGATGTGCAAGCGGGACTTAGACAGGGAATGGGCTGTATGGATCAGATCTTCTCTTTAAGGTGCATAGCCGAAAAACATCTGGCAAAGCACAAGAAAGTCTATTGCGCTTTCGTATACTTGGAGAAGGCCAATGACAGTGTGTGGAGGGAAGAATTATGGTCGACTCTATCCATGTATGGTGTGGACGGACGCTTGATACGAGCACTGAAATCTTTATACAAGGATTCCAGTGCTTGTGTTAGGATAAATGGGGCATACACTGACTGGTTTTGCATCTCAAGAGGTGTAAGGCAGAGCTGTGTAGCGTCTCCTTGGCTGTTAAACCTATACATGGATAGTTGTTTGGCGGATTTGAGAGAGAGTGAGTGTGGATCAAGGGAGGATGAGTTGCTTGTCAAATTCTGTTATATTATATATGTTATACTGTACATCTTAGTAGTAAATTCATTTGGTACATTGGTAACAACTCAATTTACAGAACCAATAAGAATATCTGGTATCAATAATGTAAAGCGTGACATTAAGGGGCGTTGTAGCTTAAAATTGTGCACACGTTTTGACACTTCATTTAATTTACAAGTTAGGTGTTCAGTAGTACCTCAAATTACAGGTACATTACCGACACTAAATGTGAATGTTTTAGGCCTAGGACTGCCTGCTGATTTGGATCTTGCAGACCGTGTGTTTTATTTATTGTCCCTCCGATATAGATATCTTGTTGGGGGCAGACGTTTCTTGGGACGTTGTAGGTACCCAACAAATAAGATTAGGTAAACACCAACCTGTAGTTACTCTAAATTCGCACTAAAAATGCTCACTCTAGTATAAGTACGGCCAACGTATCTTGTCGGTATGAAGTTAGCTGTTTGGCTGCGCAATGTATCTTATAGAAACGAAATTGTTTAGTGCGCAGCAATCGGCTAACTTCATACTGTCAAGTATTAAATTGTAATATTGCACTGGATGATATTCAAGAATTATTACAAAGATTTTGGGAGGTTGATGAACAATAGAAAATACAAGTTGTTTACCAAGTGGAAGATTTTGTGTTAAAATGCCACTCAAGGATTCACCAGACAAAGCACTAGGTGACTACACAACCGTGCGGCTGCAGTCCGGCACCAACAATCTAAATTGAAAGCGCCCTTATAAATCAAACAGAATCATTGATATCTTTATCTACTTCCTGAGTTGCTGTGGTTGTGGCTAAATTGAAACTACGTGCTACGGCTTGCAACCTGCAGCTGTGTAACGCGATATTTTCACATTCAAAATAATTGCAATATTATTTCAATGCCCTTTAGTATAGTTTACCTTATGTAGTAAATGAGTTGCCTTATTCCTTGAGATGTTTAGTAAAGGATATTTGTTCTGTCTCCTTCAAGGAAATCTATCTTGTATTGAATAGTACCTTTGGAAGTAATTAAACATAACATCACGCCATTAGTACACCCACATTTCGCCAGTTATGTTTTTAGTCCCATGTAATAGGGGGCGAGCCTATTGCCATCAACCGGGCACTCATCCAGACTCCGAGGCTGCTACTGAGAAATTCCTGATCTGATGGAAAAACCCAATAACACTTTGCCCGACCTGGGAATCTAACCCAAGACCTCATGCACAGCAGTCGCGCTTGCGACCACTAGACCAACGAGGCAGTCCACACTAAGTAAGATATAGTTTAATTCCCTGAAGAGATGTTTAGAAACAGATATGCCATAGTGTTTACAGCCACATTTCGCCTCTATGTAGAAGTCTCATAATAATTAACGAGAGGCAATAGATTTATTGTTATTAATTTAAAAATTAATATTATTATCGGATTAATGCTGTGGAAATGCGTTCCTTGCGGAGTATGTGTGGTGTAATTTTGAACGATAGAGTGAGGAATGAGGTTATACGGGACCGTTGCGGATTAAAAGAAGATGTAGTGACAAAGATAGAAAAGGGTATGCTTAGATGGTTCGGTCATGTTGAGAGGATGAGTGAAAGACGATTGACAAAAGGTATTTATATGGCAGAGGTGAGTGGCAACGCCGGGAGGGGTCGCCCTAGGAAGACCTACACTGACCTTATTGGTGAGGTCCTTCAGAAAGGTCAGGTGCGGAGTACTCGTAACCGGCGTGCTTGTATGACGAGATGTATGAACGTAGATGAGGCGAAAGGAGTATGTAAGGATCGTAGCAGGTGGCGTTCTGTAGTTACTGCCTACATAAAAATACTGGACTATGGGTATGGGTTGCTAAAGTGAGTAGTCAGGTAACCCTATGAAATAACTGCCGCTGCCTGACCGATTTTTGTATACACGTATAAATGGCAGGGGGTGACTTGCACACTCAATAATAAGGCCCGTTTTTTAAGAATTCGTTTTTTATAAGTTTCGTTAACTTTCGAGTGCAATGTTGCAGGGGACGCACCGCCAACAATCCAGTACATACGAGCATACGACTTACCAACGTATCTTGACGGTATGAAGTTAGCTGTTTGGCTGCGCAATGTAACTTATAGAAACGAAATTGTTTAGTGCGCAGCAATCGGCTAACTTCATACTGTCAAGTATTAAATTGTAATATTGCACTGGATGATATTCAAGAGTTATTACAAATATTTTGGAAGGTTGATGAACAATAGAAAATACAAGTTGTTTACCAAGTGGAAGATTTTGTGTTAAAATGCCACTCAAGGATTCACCAGAAAAAGCACTAGGCCTAAATTGAAAGCGCCCTTATAAATCAAACAGAATCATTGATATCCTTATCTACTTCCTGAGTTGCTGTGGTTGTGGCTAAATTGAAAACTACGTGGGCTTGCAACCTGCAGCTGTGTAACGCGATATTTTTACATTCAAAATTATTGCAATTTTATTTCAATGCCCTTCAGTATAGTTTACCTTATGTAGTAAATGAGTTGCCTTATTCCTTGAGATGTTTAGTAAAGGATATTATGTTCTGCTCTCCTTCAAGGAAATCTATCTTGTATTGAATAGTACCTTTGTAAGTAATTAAACATAACGTCAAGCCTGCAATCCCCGAAGGATTAGGCAGAGGTGTACCCATTAGTACTCCCATATTTCGCCAGTTATGTTTAAGTCCCATGTAATAGCGGGCGATCCTATTGCCATCAACCGGGCCAATCAATCCAGACTCCGAGACTACTACTGAGAAATTCCTGATGGAAAAACCCAATAACACTACGTCTTATGCCATTCTCAAACGCATTTCTGTTTCAAAATATCATTTATCTAATCATATAGTAGCAACTCATTTAAAAATGTGTGTGTGTTCAAATCGAACCCAAGACCTCATGCTCAGTAGTCCCGCTTTGCGCCACTAGACCAACGAGACAGTCAAATTAATTGACCCCAGCGAAGCGCTGCATTGCTCGCATTGTGTCTCCTGACTCCGAACAGCTCGCGTACCGCACGGCTCAGTTTGTCTTATTGTTATTTATCTATAGATAAAAGTTCTCAGCACTTAAATAAAACTCCTTTGTATTATCACCCTTTCGAGGCATGGAACCCGTTATTCAACTTCTTAAGTGGGCCAATCTCACCACAAGAGATGCGTGTAGTAATACATTGTGTGCTTTGCGCAAAATATCAAAGTAGATTCTCACCTATCTATGTCCCTCTATAAAAGAAATGCTCATAGCCAAATGTTTTTTGTACCATATCAATTTTGTTTTCAAAATTTTCACAATTTGACCCTCTAATCGGTAAAAACAATACTTTTTTCCCTTTTTGATTATAGGACATACTAGGATTAAGTTTTGAATTTCATAGTTTGTTTTGTACATTCATTTTATTCACTTCTATGCTGTGCTATGCTAAAGTTAAAGAGTCTGGTTGTCTTTTATTGTTTGAACGCGTTATAATCATTGCAACTCCTAGTCCGATTCTAAAAATTGTTTCGGTAATTGAAAGCTACTTTATACCTAAGGCTATATTTTATCTTTATAAACAAAATGAATAGAATTTTTTGTAATTTTCGAAATCTACCAGAAAAGTCGGAAATTTGCAACCGCGCGAAGCCGTAGTGGTTCGCTAGCACTTAAATAAAATAGAGATCCGTAAGAAAATTTACGTGACGACACGCAGTTTATAATATATTTTTATGACATTAAAATGACGTTGTTTTTTCCAGCGTGGTCGAGTGAAGAGGGCGAGGAGGAGCCTCACTACCGCCTGACGCTGAGCAAGATGTCTGTCCGTCACAGCGACCAGTACACTTGTACCTCGCCCGGTGGACACACCAACACAGTCCTCATTAAAGTTGTTAGTAAGTAATTTTAAATATTCAATATTATTCAAGGTCAATACCAATACCAATATTAGTGATTATATAATAGATTACATATCGGTAGCCATAATTATTAATATGCCATGGTTATTATTATTACTAATATTATCAAACAATTAGGGATCCGTAAGAAAAATCACGCGAGCGAAGTCGCGGGGAGAGTGCTAGTCCAATATATTTTGGTAGTCTGTCTTCCCACTGCTGCCACTAGATGTTAATAAACTAAAACTACTATAGAGCAATTGCAACAAGAGTAATTCACTTCAGGTCCTAGTGCGGAGGAAAATAAAAATGTATCATACCTCATTTATGATTGCTTCTGCTTCTTGGACTAATCTTCTAGTATAAACGTGACTGAGTCCTGGCCTTCTAAAATTGTTTCTCACGATCCGCGTGACAGCACAAGGGATTTTACTCTTGCATGTTCAAAACAGTGTGACGGAGCTGCCAAGTCTACGTAAAATCAAGCAGACCGCGTCACTATAGACTTACTACAAAACACTGTAACATATTGGCAGGGATTTGTCAAATAAATGTTATTGGTTTTACACTAAGTAAGATATAGTTTGATTCCCTGAATAAATATTTAGAAAAAGATATGCCATAGTGTTTACAGCCACATTTCGCCTCTAAGTAGAAGTCTCATAATAGGCAATAGATTTATTGTTATTAATGTAAAAATTAATACTATTATCCCTAATATGCGATCACATAAAGATGACGCGCGGGAACAGTCAACATAATTATATTAATGTCAAAGATTTCTTCCTCTCCTAATTTTTGAAGTTTTTATATTTTTAAGCCAGAGTTGATTCACTCGTGATATTTACAACCCCCCAGTTGGTGTAGCAGTGTCACAACACAAATAAAAATACTGGACTATGGGTATGGGTTGCTTAAGTGAGTAGTCAGGTAACCCTATGTAATAACTGCCGCTGCCTGACCGATTTTTGTATACACGGATAAAAAGGCAGGGGGTGTCTTGCACACTCAATAATAAGGCCCGTTTTTTAAGAATTGTTTTTTTATAAGTTTCGCTAACTTTTCAGCATTCGGGCAAGTTGTACGTGTTCCCGGACAGTACAGTCCGACTGGACTGCGTGTCGCGCCGCGCGCTCGGCGACCCTGAGTGGAGCTGGACGCAGGCTGTGGGCCAGCACAGCTCTGGTTGGTAACATTTGATTCTATTCTACACACCATCTCACTATTTTCAAAAAGCCAACTTACACCCAAATTTCACCAGATATGTTATGAAAGAATGTTAAAGGGGCGAACTTATTGTTATTATCAGGGTACAAATACGAAATATTAATGCTTCTCGATGATTACTAATAGAAACCCAAAACAAAATTGCTTGACCTGGGAGCCCATAGCGAGCGTGCTAGCTACCACAAAACCAATAGTTCAGTTCTAAATATACTCAATTATTTGCACCCCAACTCTGAAGAAAAAAATCTTCAGAATTATCCATTTTTTAATGGTTTTGGCTATGCGTTAATAGACAGATATGCAAGTGCTTTCTGCCTTGTTCAAAATAATAGGTTGGGGAAAAAGTTTCTTCGCATTTTTTAAGAAAATTCAAAACATTTTTTAATAAAGTTTATTTACATTTAACTAAAGTATGTAGGCACCATTTTGCTCGGTAATTTTTTGCCATCTTGTAGATCCCATTGCTATAAAAATTTTGGGACTTATGATCAAAATACCGCGATAAGTGGTTTTGACAGTCCTCTCGTGATGTTAATCTGACACTGCCTAAAGAATTCTGAAAAGAACGAAACAGGTGGAAATCTGATAAACTGTTATCACGCTCTGAAAAGTATGAAACAAGAACAATATTCCGCCGTGTATCCGCAATATTTTCAGTGGTCGTATGCCACCTACACCAATAAAGATTGTGTAAAATAACCGCAGGTAGCACACGGCACAGCAAATGTTGCGGATACACGGCGCAATATTGTTCTTGTTTTATACTTTTCAGTGCGTGACTTTTTTCGTAGTATGGTTTTAGTTATTTTTAACTTATGTTTTGTTAAGGAATATGTTAATACAAAGAAAAAGGGTAGTATGTCAATGAAATTTGTTTTACACTCTCTTGGATACTGGAAGACAATCTTCTTTTATTACTGAAAAACTTAAAGCAAACATAGGAATACCAACTCAATGTACAGAACCAACAAGAATATCTGGCATCAATAATGTAAAGCGTGACATTAAGGGGCGTTGTAGCTTAAAATTGTGCACACGTTTTGACACTTCATTTAATTTACAAGTTAGGTGTTCAGTAGTACCTCAAATTACAGGTACATTACCGACACTAAATGTGAATGTTTTAGGCCTAGGACTGCCTGCTGATTTGGATCTTGCAGACCGTGTGTTTTATTTATTGTCCCTCCGATATAGATATCTTGTTGGGGGCAGACGTTTCTTGGGACGTTGTAGGTACCCAACAAATAAGATTAGGTAAACACCAACCTGTATTACAACATTCAAAACTAGGGTAGTTACTCTAAATTCGCACTAAAAATGCTCACTCTAGTACAGTACGGCCAACGTATCTTGTCGGTATGAAGTTAGCTGTTTGGCTGCGCAATGTATCTTATAGAAACGAAATTGTTTAGTGCGCAGCAATCAGCTAACTTCATACTGTCAAATATTAAATTGTAATATTGCACAGGATGATATTGTAGAATTATTACAAATATTTTGGGAGGTTGAATTGAGAGTTGAGAGAAGGAGATTTTCCAAGATACGTCGGCGGTACTATACAGTGTATGTGTATTTGCGCACAACTGACGTTAATTAATAATAAAGTTACAGTTAAACTACTATGTGCCAAGGCTCGGCTAGCTATCTTAAAACCAACAACTATACCACGTTTGGAGATGTGTGGTGCTTTGCTAGATTGTAATCCTGCTGACTTGGCCTCAAGAGGTGTAACTCCGCAACAGTTACAGTCCTCATCCCTGTGGTGGAAGGGACCTTCCTTTCTTAGAAGGGAACCAAGTGAATGGCCACAACAAGGTGATCCAAATATAGAACTACCAGGATTAAAAGTTCTAAATATTAGTTTATTGATTTTCATAATATTCAAGTTTTACTAAATTCAAAAGAATTATAGCCTATGTGCGAATGAAGTTAAGATAGTATTACTCACTTAGCCTGATAGAGCTAGACATTATTATAATGCTCGTACATTATGTATAATGCCCTCATTAATCACCTGGTCCATAACAAATATAATACTTTGGAGTATAGTAGGAATTAATATTACATTCAAATAATTTGTATTGCATTGAAACAAGATGTATTCAGTTAAGTGTTAGTTTGATGCGTAGGTATTTATCAGCCATAGTTTATTCTGATTAGTGTTAGATATTATTTCCAATTATTGACTAGTGTCAGTTTCAAACTGTAGCGTACTTCAGATTTGTTGCTTACTTATACCCTAATTAATATAACTTAATGATTAGGTACCTATTGAGGAATCAATAATAAAAAGTTCGCATCTTCACATTAGTAATCAGATTTATTATCATGTACAGATATTTGCATTAGGATTATCTACTTACATTGTTACATCACATTATAATCAACCATATAACTTGTTGTTACATAACTTCTGTTTCAGTATATATACGCATTTGTTATTGTATACATTTCAGGTCGACAACGCTCGAGTTCCAGTATGTCCGAGGAAAGGGAATTAATAAAGAAGCGAGGCAGTTTTAAGGGCCTATATTCATCAGAACGCAATGATTGAAAAAACATCAAGTAGTTGTGACGTCACGGAATTACAGCTGCGCATGGACAAACTTGAATGGTTGTACGAACAATACGATGAGGTACAGTTGCGGTTAGAGTTTATGGTTGATGATGCGAAGGCCCAGTTGTCTGAGCGTTGTGAGTTCGAGACATTGTACTTTAAGGAATTGTCGAGGGCTTAGCAGTTACTTAGTAAGTCTAATAAAGAAAATGATTCGGTTTGTGATAAAAGCACTCGTGGTAGTGAATGTAACTTCCGAAATGTAATGCATTATACATACTTGTACCAATTGGTTGGAGTTTCGTGACACCTTTACTAGCCTCATCCATAATAATGACGAGACTGATGGAATCAACAAATTTCATTATTTGCGTGCTTCTCTGGCAGGATCTGCTCATGTGGTTGTTCAATCGAGTTTTCCGCTAGCAACTATGATGTTTGGAATTTAATTTGCGATCATTTTAACAATAAAAGATTATTGGTGCAAAATTACTTGTCAGCATTACGTAATATAGAAATTATCACAAAGGAATCCTCGGCCGCTTTGAAAGGTTTAATACACGTATTAAATAAAAACTTACGAGCGTTAGAATCGTTAGGTGAACCAGTCAAGCAATGGGATACTTTGTTGTTAGGTATATTTAGTTACTTGTAAGTTGGATCAGAAGTCTTATTGCTAATAGGAAAATTTTTGGTCATACTGACAAAGACACTTTCGATGCATTCCTCCAATTTATTTGCACACGCGCTGAGTTGGTTGAAACTCTGGAAATACCAAGACACAACGTGTCAGGATTCGCTAATTCAGGTTCAACTAGTAAAATGAAGTCTATGGTGATGACACAACACTCGAATAACGTAAGCACTGAATCTGGCACGAGGCAATGTTCCAATTGCAAAGGTGACCATAATCTATCTAATTGTTAACAGTTCCTTTCGTTGAGTAACAAGGCTCGTCGTAAATTAGTGCCTAGTTTTAAATTCTGTTACAACGGTTTTCATTCGGGTCACTTCTCCAATAAATGTAAAAAACCGGGTTATAAGTTAGGCATCGCAGACATAACGTTTTACTTCATGTGTACAATACGGCCGACGTATCTTGACGGCCCTGAAGTTAGCCGACTGCTGCGCAGTAAACAATTTCGTTTCTATAAGATCCATTGCGCAGCCAAACAGCTAACTTCAGACTGCCAAGATACGTCGGCCGTACTATACTTCGGACGCTAGCAATAGTCGTAGTGATAATACATCATCGCCTCCGTCAACGTCTGCGTCGCCCGCGCACTCAGCTCTGACGCTAATAACGTAGCTTTCTCTGCGAACATTTCCCCTTCTTATGGCGACAGAAGGAAGGAGCGCGGCGTGTTGTTGTCAACAGCTCTAATTAAAGTAGTCCTCTAATGATCGCGAGCATATTGTGCGAGCGACACTCGATAGCGGTAGTACCGCATGCTTCATGACGGAGCGACTATGTAAACAACTAAAATTGGATACAAGTCCAGTAGAGGCCTCAATCTTTGACAAAAATACTACGACCTCTCGCATAGGATATACTTGTCAGGTAAAAATGACGTACTCAACAACAGTTATGTTGCCAAGTTGTTTAGTTTTGCTAGTAATAGCAAATGAAATGCCATGTCGTGAGTTAGATTTATCTAAGCTAAAGATTCCCACTGATATTTGTCTGGCAGACCCTACCTTTTACAAGCCCTCCGATAGAGATATTTTAATTGGTGCTGATCTTTCTGGGACCTGTTAGGTTCGCAAAGAGTAAGGTTAAATGTTGCCCTCTAAACTTCAGCCATTGTACGCAATCGCGTTGCTAAAATTTTAGATAAGACAGGAAACTGGACTTGGCCTCATGTCCCAACTGCCAAGAACCCAGCAGATCTCATTTCTCGTGGCGTGGATATTGATGCTCTGCGAGGGTTACATCTCCAACTGGCTATCTCAACTTAAATGATTAGAATTCGAGACATTGCCTGAATCGCGACCTCAAGTTTACTTAGGCTCTATTGTCGAAAGTAGTTCTTGCAATTTATTCATCTTTAATTATTGAAGACTTGTTCGTTCCGTAGCATATGTGTTGAGATTTGTAAGGATCTGTATAAAACTTCCTTTAATTAGTAACTTTCTATCAGAAGAAGAACTACAGGAAGCATTAAATGTTGTTATTTCAAAATGTCAAATTGATTCGTTTCCAGTGCACAAATTACTTGCAAATAAACAAAGTTTACAATCAAAAAGCGCCCTTCTCTATAATATAATGCGTGTCGGAGGACGCTTAGAGGATTCTGACTTCTCATATTATATAAAACACCCCATCATTTTACAGTCCACACATATATTTACAAAGCTGTTTAATTTTGAGCACAAGAGATTGATGCACGCAGGCCCACAGTTATCAATTTATCATATTGGCCTATAGGCGGACGAAATTTAGCTAAAGCTTGCTATCATAACTGTGTGCACTGTTGTCGTATCAAGGGTAATGTAGTTACCCCTTTGATGGGGAATTTGCCTCAGAAGCGTCTCCATCAGGGAGGCTACCACTTCGAAAGTGTTGGTGTTGATTATGCTGGCCCTATCATGTGTGCCAGTCGACAAGGCCGCAGTTGTAGGCTAGTAAAGGTGTACGTCGCGAAAGGCTATTCACTTGGAGCTAGTAGGTGACCTAACAAGTAATAAATATTTATTAGCTTTGTACAGGTTTATTTCGCGAAGGAAAAATCCCGTTAACACGAGTATTTATTCCGACAATGATACCTCATTCGTTGGAGCGTGCAACGATTTATCTAAATTTTTAAAGTCAAATTGCGATTCTGGCTAATGATGGAGTTAAGATGCACTTTATTCCCGCTTAAACTCCTCAATTTGGCGAACTCTGGGAAGCGGGTGCGATTGTTGGGAAATTGTAATCTCACGTTCGAAGAACTTAACACCACGGTACTGATCAAAGAGGATTACCTTACACCCCCCCCCCCCCTCAAGTGGAAGCTGGTAGAATTGTCGCCGTTCATCCTGGATCAGACGGCATCGTTCGTGTGGCTGACATCCGGACTACTGCTGGAGTAATAAGACGAGCCTTCAACAGAATTTGCCCATTACCGATTACTTCTGCTGATGCTTGTTGAAAGAGAATCTTTCAACGTCCGGGGGCATGTTGGAGCGCCTGGTGGATTCATCTACGCAGCGAGCAACGATGCGTCCTGATTTAGATTTAAGTTTTTATGTATTAATTGCGCAGTCATGCCTGCCTGTGTCATTGAGTTAGTACACTTTTTTATATAATTCAAATTCTCCTCGTTTTATTTTACCCGAGTTCTGGATATATCCGTACAAGAATTGAGAAATAGGAACAGCTTTTATCAACTTTTTTATTGACCAAGTAAATAGTGTAACTAATTAAGCATATGATATGATCTCTGACTTTGGCAATAACTCAAATTCAATAATTTTGGTACCGATCGTCCCTGATGACATAGTAATCAAATCTTATTAAAGTGAAAGTGAACAAATAGCGCAGTTTACATCATCAACTGTGAATATCTTCGAAAAAACATGAATTACAATCATCGTTAATACAATAAGAAACTTTAAATTTAATCTTTGAACTGTTCGTAATGTTGATCAGCTAACGCCATTTCGACGTTCTAGCGGCAAAATAAAACAAACCATAATAGTACTGCTACTAGACGCCAGACTGCGCAATCATCCGTTAGCGTTACTAGCGTAATAAAATATTTTGAGAACAATTAGCGCCATTTAGAGGTTCTAGCGGCAAAAAAACGAACCATAATAGTACTGCTATAAGACGCCAGAGGGCGCAATCCCGTTAGTGCTACCAGCGTAATAAAATAATTTGGGAACAACTAGCGCCATTTCGAGGTTCTAGCGGCGAAAAAACGAACCATAATAGTACTGCTACAAGACGCCAGAGGGCGCTATCATCTGTTAGTGTTATCAGCGTAATAAAATAATTTGGGAACAACTAGCGCCTGTTCGAGGTTCTAGCGGCAAAAAAGCGAACCATAATAGTACTGCTACAAGACGCCAGAGGGCGCAATCCCGTTAGTGCTGCCAGCGTAATAAAATAATTTGGGAACAACTAGCGCCATTTCGAAGTTCTAGCGGCGAAAAAACGAACCATAATAATAGTACTGCTACAAGACGCTAGAGGGCGCTATCATCAGTTAGTGCTACCAGCGTAATAAAATAATTTATGAACAACTAGCGCGATTTCGACATTCTAGCGGCAAAAAAACGAACGGTGATAGTACTGCTACAAGACGCCAGAAGGCGCAATCATCAGTTGTGTTACCAGCGTAATATGGCGATTAACACACGGCACCGCACGCCGGTCTGCCATGCGGTGATGCGGTCCTCATGTTACACTAGCTTCTATGAAATCCGCATGAACCTTGCACACGATCACCGCTTCACCGCCACCGAATCCCAGAGCGGTGTGCGGTGCCGTGTGATAATCGCCTAAAATAATTTGGGAACAACTAGCGCCATTTCGGCGTTCTAGCGGCAAAAAACAAACTATAATAGTACTACTACTAGACGCCAGAGGTGTTCATCGCCTTTTAATCATTTGCGCCGACAGAATCGTATTGGCAGAATATTCCCTAATACTAAACAGTCACTGATGGCCGATTAAATTTAGCTGAATAATTTCTAGTCACTATGCAAGTATAAGCCTGCAGGAATACAAATTTTATAAAAAGTTAGGTAAGTAGATACTACATATATTTATTTATCTTGCAGCCTGACCGAACAGCTCACTAATAGCTTACATTTTTTCAGCGTCGCTGAACTTTTGAGACTAGGTATAACAGTACAGAAAAATACTTAATTGAAGCCAAGACTTTACCATCATTGAGTTCTTTTTTCTTCTATCATGGGAAGCTATCTATACATAGAAAATGTAGGGTGACTGGTAGTGTACGATATTTAATACACTTGATTGTAGGTACAAACGACAGCAAACAACAATCAGAAAAAAAAAAATTGGGGAATCATAACAACATTGTGGTAATTTATCTTAGTTATTCCTGTTTACAAACAAAACTAAGTATTCAACTTTAACCTTTTACAATTTATATGTATTAAATGTATTTTTCTGAAAGTTACATGTTGTCATTAGCACAATCGCAAATAGGTAGGTATAAAATATCGCACACTATTAAACACAAGTCACTCTCGCTCAAATTCAAAATCGCTCATCGCTCGGCATTAATTAGAAGACATTAACCAGTAGGTACCTAGCAAGGAAAAGTTTGCAAGTCGACCATTATGGTCGTGCTTAATACCAACTTATTAAACTTGAAATTGAAAAAAAATCTTTATTAAATTAAAAGAAAACAGGTACAGTCAACAAAGGGTATAGGAATCTATGCAGAGTCGTCAGACGTAATAATTTATAAAGTAGATAATCCTGTTTATTATCTACTTAATAAATTAAATTACATTTGAAAACATGTATCGGTTTCTAAGAAAACTTCAACTATATCTGACGACCCTGCGTACCTACAGCAGCCTACTTATTAGCAGCAGTAGGTGCTTATGCAGGGCAAGTATGGCGCGCCACTCATCTGCCGCGACAAAGCTGTGGGAATGATGATGGCCCCAGATGCTCAATAGTTTAACTGTAGGTACTTACTAGCAGGACAGGAGGACATTATTGCGGGTCTGTAAGACTTATGCTGAAGAACACGGTCTTAAATATAATGTGACGAAAAGTCAAGTCATGGTCTTTTAGGCGGGCTCTAAATGCCCTATAGCAGTACCTCCTATGAAGCTTTACGGGGTCCCCTTGGTTAAAGTGGACCATTTTAAATACTTAGGGCATTTAATGTCAGCCGGTCTCAGAGACGATGCTGATATTGAAAGGGAGATAAGGGCTTTGGCTGTTAGAGGTAACACGATAGCGCGCAGGATTGCGCGCTGTTCCGGGGAGGTCAAGAAGACCCTTTCAGGGCTCATTGTACTTCTCTCTACACGTGCAGCCTGTGGGTAAATCATACCCAAAAAGCATACGAAGCCCTCCGCGTCCAATATAACAACGCATTCAGAGCGCTGATGGGGCTGCCGCGACACTGTAGTGCCTCGGGCATGTTCGCCGTCGCTAGCGTTGAGATCTTCTATGCAACGATGCGTAAGCGGTGCGCCTACATGGTGCGCAGGGTTCGAGGTAGCTCCAACAGCGTGATGATGATGATAGCCGACAGACTCGACTGTCCTTATATAAGACGCTGCAGTGACTTGCACGTCACCTACAGTCGTCGACTGTCAATAAAATTTTGACAGAATATGATGTGTCTATTATGTAGGCAAGTATGAAAACTAAGTTTCCCTTTCTGGAACAAAATTATTAATTTATCTAGCTTTGATACCTAGTATTTATACAAATAATATTTTAAACACGTCAACATTGTTGGGACTTAACACTGAACTTCTTAATTCTTGAGTTACCTTTGCAATAGGCTAGTTGATAGTTTAAGAATTCGATTACTATTTTTACTGTGTGTGGTTATTCTTTTATTCAAAATTTAAATCTTATTCCCCACTAAATCCTATTCAGTGTCGTCTAAAGGAAACACTCATCTTCGTTAGTCTTCGTTAGTTATCTCAGGCAGCTTGAAATATGGTTTTCTGTCTAAAGTGCTGAAACCTTCATTGCATGTGTAAACCGTAAAGCTTTCGGTTTTAATTAGACAGTCGTATTCGACTCCTAATATGCCTGCTTTTACTAAATGCTCCGGTGACACCTTATCGTCAAAGAACTCTTATTTGACACTGACCACAGCAGAAAAATATATAATTGTTTATTTTGCTTAGAGCTTTCCATTGATTGATTTCCGACAGATACTTTGTGAGCAACACTGAGAGACACAGACAGGTTATTGTTGTGTGATACAAAGAGGGGTTCTTGCTGCTTATGTGTATGAGCTATTGTTTCAATGGCGTTACTTTGCATTAACCGAATATTGAGGAGTTCCATCTGGGAAGAGTAATCTCATCTTAGATTCGTAGTTCGAAATAAGAGATACTGCTTTGCTCAGTTGTTCTTTTAATATTTCCATCTCAAATCGTAATTTCTTGAAATTCAAGCTAGTTTTGTGTTTTGTATCTCGGGATTTCTCTTCCTGTTAATGTAATGTAATGCAGTGATCACTCTTGTTATTAGGAGAATTATATAGGTACATTCCGGAGTTCCGGACAGACCCAAGATGTCTTTTGGTCGCGATTCCCTTTCCTGCACATTGTATTATCAATGTCACTATGTCGAGCCGTCGTCCAGAAGTGCTACACTGCGCGACGTTCCATTGGGTACATTTATTGTAACACAATAGATACAGTTTTTAACAACACTTTACGATTGTCCAGATTTATATGTGTTATAGTTTCCGCAACAGAAAGTACCTAGTATCAATTTTTTCGGTAGTAACTATAGATGTGGACGAAGTCGGTTGTTCGCCTTCGATTGTTTCTTTATTTATTTTTTTATTAATAAGTAACAACATCACATCATAAACTTAATTTAACATCTGCCATTCTGCAAAGCAATTTGTCGGCAGTTGGTTCTCGTGGATTAGTGCTACATAAACATTATTTTTTCATTTAGGTTAACTAAATACTACTACTACGGCTCACTAAATAACAATAATTCCGTATGCGAATTGTAAGGAACTCACACAACAGAACCTTTGATAAATGAAAGTAAAGTAGAAGTAAACACAATGATAAAAATAAAAACTGAATAAAATAAACCAAAGCGGTGTAAATGTTGGCCCGTAAATGTCATGAGAGCCCGTCTGCTGTGGCTAACACTCTCAGTACTCTCACTCCCACAACATGTTCGAGTGTAACAACCGATGATGATTTTTGCCACAACTTTCACACGCGGCAGAAGTACAAGTATCTTTTCTGTGTCATGCCATTAGACACTTAAAACAGATATTACGGCTTCTAACATAACGTCCATTCCATCTAGTTTTACACAGTGCTTGTAGCGACATCTATCACACAGCATGTATTGTGGACTACGGCGTCTAGACCGATCAACGAGGAGATTCGTTGCATGGAGACTTCCGAATAATTCCCCCGCCTATGAAACTTTTCACATGACGAAAGTAGGTAGGTAGGTAGGTAATACACATTATAGATAGGTAGGTACCGCGAATTCTAAAAATATAAACATTAACCCTCCAACGGCGATGGTTAATCAAAGTACCTAACCCTTCGCGCGCTGAGTTCTACTCTAGTTCGAATATTTGTATAGAATTAATACTGTTGAATGTAAAAGCATTAACAGACGTTCGAACATGGTGCGCTTTGCACCGTGATCTTGCAGTGCTCCGGACCACATTCGAGGGTATGTGCAGCGGTCCGCCGCACATTATTATATTAGTTGCAATTCTACCTGTGAGTGAGACACACGTTTTCAATAGCGTCAGGCCAAAAAGGCATGAATATAGCGGAAAAAAGATTAATTGTGGAAATATTAGAACTTTACAAAGATTTTCCGTGTTTGTGGGATTCGTTTCACGACCTATACTGCAACAAAGATGCCCAATTCAGCAAATGAATCGGAACTCATGCTAAGACATAATATACGAAAATCTTCATCATCAAGGTCTTTTATAAGTCGCATAAGAATGTACGACTCTCTGTCTTTTAAATAGAATTTTGCCCATTCTTTCGTTGTGGTGGAGTGTCGAGCGCACCGTATATTATAGTACTCTGTGGCACCGTACCGGTCCGTCTCGATTCGAACGCACCATAATATTCTTATTTTGGAATTGTGCGCCTATTTATGTTCTCGCTCTAACATATTATCGCCGTCTCTCTCTATTCCGTGACATTAAATTATAAAAAAATATTTAAACAAATTGTTAAAACCTGAGCTACGTCGTTTAATTCAACAGGTTATGGACCCAGAAAAGCTCAGAATTAAAAACAGTGCAAAATATAATCGTAAAATCAGTGATCAAAAACATTGAAGTGAACCTAACCTCAAAACGAAACAAAAACAAAACATTTTTCATGTGAACGTGTTTTCTTG
This sequence comes from Hoplodrina ambigua, assembly GCA_949774945.1. Classification (NCBI taxonomy): domain Eukaryota; kingdom Metazoa; phylum Arthropoda; class Insecta; order Lepidoptera; family Noctuidae; genus Hoplodrina; species Hoplodrina ambigua. The sequence continues at coordinate 8,929,488 of OX458963.1, forward strand.
TTGGACTTTTGCAAAGTATTTAAGCATTTGAACTGAGTTATCTTGTTACAAATAGCATTAAATAGGTAATACTCCCGCATTGATCGAAAAGCTGTCTGGCAGTGAAAATTAAACAACCTGGTGTTTTGTAATGCAGACCTACTTGCAACATGATAAATTTTGGGATTGCATAGATAGAAGACAACTCAGAAAGTGTAGACAAGAAACGGGACATTAAAGCTAAGACAAAGATAATACCCTGAGTCGAGGCTCGCACTGCCAAAGAAGTTTGAGAGAGATTAACGCCGGCATTCGACGACTCAGGACTGACACGCCGAGTTGGTCTGCGTGATCTGTGTAATATCGCTCAGTGAAACATATCAACCTATGATAATAGCCATAGAGAGCTCTGGAATGAAAGTTACCTCAAATTCTGTTAAGGCAAAGTTGTTACAAGATGTAAGACTGTCTCAAAATAACTCCAAGGCATATGCAGTAAACAAAAAGTCTCAGAAGAACAATAAAAAGCCATTAAAAGGACCTAGATGCTATACTTGCAATAAATATGGCCATAACAGTCCAGAATGCAAATTTAAAGCTGCTGTATTTGTAGCATCATTCTCACAAAATGATGCCTGGTATGTGGACTCTGGTACATCCTCGCACATGACCAAACACAAGGATTTGCTCCAGAATGAGTCAACTTCTTTCATAAAGAAAATAAGAGTTGCAGACAACAAGGAATTATCTGTGCAATCCTCGGGGCAAGTAAGCTTGGACACTTATGATAATAAAGGTCATGAGAAAAAGGTCCTGTTTAACAACGTCTTAACTGGTGACTAACCTGCTATCTGTGAGTCAGATTATTTAAAGTGGTGGCCAAGTAAGATTTGGCAAAACTGGCTGTGTTATTACGAACAGTAAAATCAGATAGTAGCAACAGCTAGAACAACATGTACTGGCTAAACACTTCCGGAGAAGGCTATGCATGCATGTCTGATGTTGAAGAACAAGATATTTTCCTGTGGTACCAAAGAATGGGACACCTTAATTTCAGCAGCTTAAAGTAATTGCCTGAAAATGCTGACCATGTAACTTTCTCAGCAAATACAGATAGTCGGGCATGTGTCACCTGCAAAGAAGGTAAGCAAATACGGCTACCTTTTAAAAGTGAAGGAAGTAGATCAACAGTTCCTCTTCAACTGGTACACTCTGATATATGTGGGGGATTAAAAAAATGTATCTTATTAACCTTTTGAACGCCATTGTCACATATATGTGACAAACGAAATCTTGCCCTGAACGCCAACGTTACAAATATATGACAAAATACACGTCGCACCATACTATGAAATAAACAATGTAATCAAGTTTTTGAATCCCTATTCTTTATCATTGTCATTTGGCAAAAAAAATGGCCTGGCGTCAGGGGTACGGCGATACGTTTAAACTCTGGCGTTCAAAAGGTTAATGTATGTTACTTTAATTATGTATGTCACTAAAATTATGTGCTTGTAGCCAATTTCAAAATGGTATGCCATGTGGTGGCATGCTTGTATGTCGAGTTGTATGAACGTAGATGAGGCGAAAGCAAAAACTTGTGTTTCAGTAAAAAAAAAAAAAACCAGCGTTGCTTAATCTTTGTTAAAAATTAAATTCTTCGCAAATTTTTTCAAGAGAACATAATTCAAGTTGGTTTTTTTTTTTCAAAACGGTGTAATAGCAGTCCTTCTTTTGATTACTTATCTATCACTTTAGTTATCATAAATTAAATTTACAATAAAAAACCGATGGAATTAATTAATTTTTGGTCATGGTGTACAAGAATGTAAAATAAGGTAACAAAAAATATTGAATATTATTACATGAATCTTATCTTTGGTATTACTTGTTTTTTTATTTCTATTTTTTTTTCCTGAATGGTCATTAGTTCTGCCATGACCCATTTCAAGATTATCCGTTCATTACCAGGCACACTGTATAAGGAAGCTGTGAACTCATTAAAAAAATAACACCTGACATTGTTTGAGAAACCTCTGAATGCAAAAATTATACCATGTAAATGGGTATTCCGAATTAAGAACCAACGGGTTTAAGGTATAAATTGAGACTGTGAAAAAGGGTATTCACAGACCAAGGGTATTGATTACCATGAATCTTATGCTCCTACAGTCAGGTATGAATCCATATGTTTGCTTCTTTCAGTTGCAGCACAAAAAAGGAGAACTGGATGAGACCATATTCATGAAACCAGCAGACGGCCTGCACCACGAAGACACTATGGTATGCAAACTTAATAAATCATTATATGGTCTAAAGCAGGCTCCACGGTGCACTATGGAAAATTAAGGTCTGTTTCTGATTAAAAATCAATATTTTTTTTATTTCTGAGTATTATGTTTTGAATGTATGTATAAAGATAGAAAAGGGTATGCTTAGATGATTCGGTCATATTGAGAGGATGAGTGAAAGACGATTGACAAAAGGTATTTATATGGCAGAGGTGAGTGGCAACGCTGGAAGGGGTCGCCCTAGGAAGACCTACACTGACTTATTGGTGAGGTCCTTCAAAAAGGTCAGGTGCGGAGTACTTGTAACCGGTGTGCTTGTATGACGAGATGTATGAACGTAGATGAGGCGAAAGGAGTATGTAAGGATCGTAGCAGGTGCATGGGAAAAAGGCGTGAGTTTATGTATGTATGTATGTATGTTCTAAAATTTTGCCCAAATATTTTAATACCGGGCCTTATTGTGATTTTTCTTTAAGAGCCGAAAATCTGCAACGAAATTTACAAAAGAACATTTTTGCCTTTGAGCTAAGTTTTTGTAATTTCGGGTGACAATAAGACAGACAGTTGTTTTTATCGATCGAAGACCATACTTTCAGGATTAATTATAAATACGACACAAAAAGAGAAAATCTACGAAATCTGATGTAAAGAAGTACATCCTAAAAAATATTAAAATATCGTCTAGTTTCTAAACTGCAAGAAATCGTAGAACATACATGGGGGTAGTTTGGATAGCCCAAGAAGAGAGGAGTCCAAAATTTTCGTTTGGACGTCCTTAGCTGGGCCACCCTGTGTATGGCTTCAAATGGAATTTAATTTATATATGATTGAATTGAAAACCATACATTAAAAAATAAAACAAATTCAAAATTATCAAAAATGTCCAATATTTATTTTTTAACAATGAATACTACATTATTTCAATGTTTACAAAAATCATATAGTACATCAAAATACAAATCAATTGAAATAGTAAAGACATTTATATTTTGAAAAAAATTGTTACTAAAAAAGAACACAGATTAATTACCTAATTATTGTAAGGGTTACTAAATGGTTTGTTATTAATACTTGATGAACTTCGGGATCTAAATCTTTCAAAAGTTGACCACTAGGAAGTACTGCAAAATGCTTTAAGACACTTTGTCCGTGACTCTTAATTTTGTGAACTGAATGGCATGTAAGGTATAATAGAACGGCCGACGTATCTTGGCCGTCTGAAGATAGCTGTTTAGCTGCGCAATGGATCATATAGAAACAAAATTGTTTACTGCGCAGCAATCGGTTAACTTCAGTGCCGCCAAAATACGTCAGCCATATTGTAGATTTGTAGTATGAGTGCAAAAAAGATAAATGCCCTAAATCAGTGATAAATTACAAAACTTACCGCGAAGTATTGATGTAAACAGCAACATTTCAAAACGCAATAGATAGCGAGCGGTTTCCTGTTTTCTGACTTTTATCACATTTTACTAATTTCTCCGAAAATCGCAGCTTTTTTTTTATTTGATTATGTTTATGGATAGCTAGGCTACAAATTCATATAATCAACATTAAATGTAATGCAGGGGTAAACGTGGGCACCTGTCAAAAGTCTCGATGATCTTAAAAAAAACTTTTTTCACCATATTCTATTTTGCAATTATTTTAAGATAACGTTAAAATAATATTAAATACATATTAGTTGTTTCATATTCTACAAACGTCGAGGTTTCCAGAAATATATAATACATAATACCTTTTCCTGTAACATATCACAATAAAATCAATTTGAAGTGATGAAGTGAATGGGCTTAACATAGATGTCCGTCAAAAGTTTAAAACTATAATGTTTTACCAAAACATTATAGTTTTGAACTTTTTTCGGTATTGTAAAAAAATCATTTCATGTAATTTGTATAATATTTTGATATTATGGTCTAGTTTGGTCCTTAAACTATTGAGTAATACAAAAAAAGCATGCCAATAGCTACCAGGGGCGTAGCTACCGCCGTATCTGCCGTATCAATTATACGGGGCCCCCGGCCTACGGGGGCCCCCAAGGTGCGTAAGCAAAAATTAATAAAAACTTCCCAAAGAAGTGTCTCGAAATTAAAATTGATAAAAAAATATTTAAGTACTTCTATGGGACAGGAAGGCCTGTCAGACCTGTCACTATTGTCCATAGAGGAGAGAGTTTACTTAAGAAGAGAGGAGAGTTTACTTAAGAAAAACTAAAGTCATCATCAGCTATGAATGATTTAATTAATCAGTTTGCCGAAAAAAAGACAAGGAGAGTTAATATTTAATTTGAATTGTTTTTAAAAATGTGACAGATTATGATGAATAAATATTTCTTTTAATTTTATGCAAATATTTTTTTCTTTTTTGAGAAATCTTTACCCTTCCTAAGGGCCCCCAAACAAATTTTTATACGGGGCCCCGCCAAGGTACGCTACGCTTCTGATAGCTACATTGACAATAACCATTTTTAATCAGTAGTTGTTCTACGATTTTCCATAGTGCAGTGTTGGAATAGTAAATTTGACTCTGTGCTTAAGAAGTTTGGCTTTGTCAACAGCAAAGCAGACCAATATGTGTATATTAGTGAAGTCAATAAAAAGGAATGCTATCTATGCTTGTATGTTGATGATGGATTGCTATTTTCCTCAGATGAATGGGCTTTACAGGAAATAACTTAAGATTTGGGAACCCTATTTGAAATTAAAATATTACTTAACTAAACCTGGAAACTTTGTAGGAATGCAAATTGAGCAGTTTAGAAAATTTTATGCATATTTATCCATCAGACTAAATATATAAAACGAATGTTGGCCAAAGGGCGATGACCGAATTTGTATGAGACCCCCCCCCCCCCTCCAACAGATATTTTGTATGTGTTAGTAAGTTCTTAAGGATCTATAAAAGACTAGCAACCGGTTTTAACATCAAAATCCATGGGGTTAAGATATAAGATAAAATTAAAAAATCATATTACATTCGACAAAATACTAACAGTATTTTGTCAAAGTGGGCGTAAGACCAACAACACTGAAATGTATTTCATATGAAAGCTTATAGTTAACACTTTGTTTCATATTATGACACCAAGTACCAAAGACGCGGGAGAAAAGAGTTAAAAAATACCGTTTCAAAAAATGCAATAATATTTCAAGATTTTTGTACCAGTTTACAGGTATTATGGACAGTACGAAAATACCAATAGCATTGAAATATATTTTATATGAAAGCTTATAGTTAATACTCCATTTCATATTATCGCACCAACTACCAAAGTATATACTTATAATTGTTTATTCCATGATCAGCCACTTGGGTATACCTACTTGGTTATGTTTCACTAAGACGGATCCCTACATCTTTATTAGACCTCATTGACAGCATCACGTTTGATCCTGCCACGTTAAAGGACTTTATTTTGGTACCTAACTAAAATGGAAAATGTCCGCGATAATGTATATAATATACCAACGATCGGCTGCAGATGACGCCTAGAGCAGCGCATACGATATTATATTAAATATATAAAATATTGTTAAATATAATATTGCATACTGTTTTCACTGTCTGTACTGATCACTGTTTGAAATGAAGTCGTGTTAATTATTTTTATGCTACTTGCAACTAAGCAGAGGTCTTAAACATATGGACTTTCATTTCGTATTTCATGAAACTAAGGTTAGGTTTACATGTGCGTGTGGTGTGAGGGCCACTTTGTTAAAACTCCAAACCTAACCTAACTTGCCTATTCAGAACAAACAACCTAACCCTAACGCTAACTAATTTGAATCACCATTGTGCAACTAATAAACGTGACATAGAGCTTTAGTAATGACGTAGTGTTACCGTTTCTTCATGGATTTGGATAATAGGAAGTAGATACTGAAAAGTGAAAAATTGCTTCAGAGTTTGAAGTTGGCGACTTTGGTTCTGTTTATTGTTTTAATGCGAAACTACTTAAGAAGTATACTATTTCAAATAAAAACATTTACGCAAATTGCCCCTGAAATCACGGAGAAATAGTACATACCTACATAAAAAGAATTACATCGCGAGCCTCCTATATTTATGACGCCGGTTAAAAAACGGAAACTGCATCAGCACAACTTCCCACTGTCCATTATATATGCCAAATCGCAGATATATTAAAGTACAGCCCTTCTTAGTACAGTTAGTTCTTCCGCCCGCGTCTTTTGTACTTGGTGACATGATATAAAATGGAGTATTAACTATAATATAAGCTTTCATATGAAATATAATAGGTTGGGGAAAAAGTTTCTTCGCATTTTTTAAGAAAATACAAACCATTTTATTTTATTTTTTTACATTTAACTAAAGTATGTAGGCACCATTTTGCTCGATAACTTTTTGCCATCTTGTAGGTAGGGACATAGGAACAAAGGGACATCCCATTGCTATAAAAATTTTGGGACTTATGACTTACTGCCTAAAGAATTCTGAAGAGACCGAAACAGGTGGAAATCTGAAGGTGCAAGGTCAGGACTATACGGCGGATGCATTAACACCTCCCAGCCAAACTCTCTTATTTTTTGCTGAGTGGCTAAAGATGTGTGAGGTTTAGCGTTACCATGATGAAAAACCACACTCCTTCTGTTGATTAATTCCGGCCGCTTTCTCTTAACTTCTTGCTTTAATCTCATCAGTTGTTCGCAGTAGAGTTCAGAATCGATGGTCCTGCCTGGTTGTAATAGCTCATAATGAATAATGCCCTTCCAATCCCACCACACATACAGCATCACCTTGTTGCGAGTTAACCCGGGTTTCGCCACAGTCTGTGAAGCCTGACCGGCCTTTGACCACGACCTTTTTCGCACGTTCTTGTCGTACGTGATCCACTTTTCATCACCAGTTATCAGCTTCTTCAGAAATGGTTCGGTTTCATTACGTCGTAATAAAGAATCACAAATGAGTACACGGTTCATTAGGGTTCTTTCAGTGAGCTCGTGAGGTACCCAAATATCGAGCTTTTTTGTGTACCCAGTTTTTTTTCAAATGCGCCAAAACTGTTTTGTGGTCAATTCGCAGTTCTTCAGCTACGTCGTAACTACTGACATGCCGATCTTGCTCCACTTTTTCAAAAATGGCATCCATTTTATCCGTAACTAGCTGACCCGTGCCCACTTCGTTGGGCGGTAAACATTTTAACTTGCGATGAAATTTTCGATAATGATTAATATTTTGTTGTTTAAAAAATCGTCTTAAGGTAAGTGCGTCAAAAAATACTTACTTTTTTGCACACATAAAAGCTACTATATCTGCTAAAATATAAAAGATAGAAATATGGCGTTGCGGACTTTTTCATAGAACTATTAACGGCGGACCAGGTTGCCATACATTGTTTTCAATTATATACAACTGTTAAGGCAGCGCATGCAAAAAACTTTGTTGTAGAGATACCGCGCCCCCGGAACGCAAAGGGCACAAGAAGGAACATGGATGGGTTTTAGTCAGTAAAAGTCTGACACTCCCTCCCGCCGGGGGAAGTCATTTGATGATTTCCCATCGGTAAAAAAAAAAAAAAAAAAAAAAAAAAAACAATTTTTTTCCACCTGGCTAGACAAAAATTGAGATAGTTCGGCTATTATGCATGATATCTTTATAATTTATAGCCTATAGCACTCACGAATAATGTAGCTTTCTACCAGTGTAAGATCGGATCATTTTTAAAATCGGTTCATTACTTCCGGAGATTACCCCCTACAAACAAACTTACAAACATACAAACTTACAAACAAATTTTACCTCTTTATAATATTAGTATAGATAGGGCGACCAGCGCGACGCTCATCTTTGACATGAAAATTTCAGGATTGAAAACATTTAAACCAAATTTGTGCTCTCACAGACACTGCACTAGGTCCATAAACATCGCAAATATTTTTCTCCGCTTGTGTTGCATTTTTACCTTTTTTGTAATAAAATTTAAAATGTATCGAATTTCTTCATTAGATTCACTCATCTTGATGGTACAAACCAAATGAAAATCACACATTTTTCTATTTTGAATTTAGAATTATGTTCTTTAAAATTTAAACTTTCAATGATACCAAAACCAGCCAGATACAACTAGTATAGCCAAAGAGATTTTATTACAAGTTCATACATACTATAATGCGAAAAGACTTTTTCCCCAACCTAATATTTCAATGCTGTTGGTCTTTTTTCACTACCGTATAATGCCTGTACACAGGTACAGTATGTACTACCCATAATACCTGTAAACTGGTACAGAAATGTTGAAATATTCCATTATATAAAACGGTGTAACACTGTTCTCCCATATCTTTGGTAGTTGGTGCGATAAATATGAAATGAAGTATTCACTATAAGCTTTCATATGAAATATATTTCAATGCTGTTGGTATTTTCCTACTGTCCATAATACCAGTAAAGTGGTACAAAAATTGCATATTTTGATACGGTTTAACTCTGGTCTCCCACGTCTTTGGTACTTGGTGCCTTTAATATGAAATAGAGTGTTAATTATAAGCTTTCATATAAAGTATATTTAAATGCTGTTGGTCTTATGCCCACTGTCCTTTCGGCCTGTAAACAAGTAACTACAGTAAAGTTGAAATATTGCATTTTTTTAAACGGTTTAACTCTGTTCTCCCATATCTTTTGTGGTTGGTGCGATAATATGAAATAGAGTATTTACTGTAAGCTTTCATATGAAATATATTTCAATGCAGTTGGTCTTTTCCTTCTGTCCATAATGCCAGTAAACAAGTACAGTAATGTTGAAATAATGCATTATTTTAAACAGTTTATTGTCCAGTGTGTTTGATGGTTGTTGCGATAATATGAAATATAGTATTAACTATAAGCTTTCATATGAAATAGATTTCAATGTTGTTGGTCTTTTCCCACTATCCATAATGCCTGTAAATAGGTGCAGTAATATTGAAATATTGCAAGTTTCAAAACGGTTTAACTCTGTTCTCCCACATCTTTGGAAGATGTCGCCATAGTAAAAAATTATTACCTTACTAAGATCTGTTGACTGAGATACAGTTTTAACAAAGTGGCCCTCACACCACACGCACATACATTTCATTTCTGTTGGTTTGGGGGGACGTTTTGACGCATCGTCCTTTGACATGACTAATGCTACCTATTTCCAACAGTGTACCAGTTGACCCCTTCGTGAAGTTGCAAAAAAGGGAATGAAGAGGGTGAGAACGATGTGAGACCGTACAGAGCAGCAGTAGGCTCTCTGATGCATCTGGCTATTGTGAGTCGACCCGTTATCATGTTTCCAGTCAATCTGGTGAGTCGTTTTCTTAACTGTTACAATTTAGCTGCACGTGGTGGACGAGTCTATTTTTGCCACACGTAGCGGGCGAATCCATTTTGCCGCACGTGGTGGGCGAATCCATTTTCATAGCTACTTGTGTGTGTGCTATTGGCGCATCTGTTGCGCCTACCTCTGTTTCTTTGGTGAAAGGTCTAAATAGCCTATTTATACGCTTAAATGCCTAAGGCTTCTATCTAAGCACTAAAACCTAAGTTTCACTTTGTACTTAAACTTCTGTACTTGAAGCACGTGGTCGTGTACCTACATAGGTACGTTGCAGAAGATTATTTCTGTACCTACCTGATTATTAGCTTTCTCTATTCTTACCGGGAGTTCGAGCTTTATCTTACCTAACTAAATCCTAGTTCTTACATTCTCAATAGTGCAACCTAAAAGTGATGGTTATTTTACCTAAGCTTGCCGACTATTCCAGGTGCTGTGAGTGTGCATGGCATGAACTGAGCTTCGGCGATCTGCCAGCTACCTGCCTGCGTGTTGTTCGCGTTGCAGTGCAGGCGCCTGGTGAGTGCTGCATACTTCTTGCTGTCACAGCTTTGGGTATACCGTGAGTTAGCGGTTTTGAGTTAATTACGTATTGCATAGTGACTTAGTGTACCCAAATCTATGTTGCCTACAATACGACCGACGTAACTTGGTGGCCCTAAAGTTAGCCGATTGCTGCGCAGTAAGCAATTTCGTTTCTATAAGATCCATTGCGCAGCCAAACAGCTAACTTCAGACCGCCAAGATACATTGGCCGTACTATACTCGAAGCTAGAGGTTCGATTATAGATTTAACTACCTAAAAATGAATATATTAAGATGATAGTAAATTAACAAATCAAGAAATAAGTGAAGTTGAACAACAAGAATTTAAGGGGTTAATAAGAAAGCGTATTGCTATTAAAGGTAAACTAACAAAATTTAAAGATTATTTAAATCAAACTTCAAAGCGTAGCCCGCTGAGTAGCATGCAAACCAAAGAAATATCATTGAAAATAGATACAAGCTTTACTGAACACGTTTGATATGTTATTATTTTGTAACAAATCAAAAGTAACATATTGAATTGAATTGTCTAGATTTGGATGAGCAATTATTAGAAAGAGAGTTAATTGAGGGTCAGTTCTTTTCGTGTCTTTTCATTGGCTTGAGAGTTAAATAAATCGGTCAATGTGTTTAAAACTGAACAACAAAGGTCTGAAGGCTCGGACTGTGGTTCAAATAATAATAGCCATTTTACTCATAATAATTTTATTCAGTAAAGTTGTCAACTATTATAACTATAATAAATTGCCATTTGATGGCAACTATTTAAAATGGGAGAGTATGGGGATAATTTTGATTCTTTGATAAATTCTAATGATTTAATTGTAAATATAAACAAGTTTCACTACGGTCATCCTTAGAAGGAGGAGCTTTAGTAGTAATCAAATCTATAGAGTTTACATCAGGCAATTATAAAGTAGCTTGAGATTTATTATGTCAAAGGTATAGTAATAAAAATTTACTTATAAATAATCATTTAAAAGCGCTTTTCAGTATTGAATTGCTAACAAGAAAATCTCACAAGGCATTTAAATAAGTCATTGATTTAGTTTCAAAAAATTTAAGAGCGTTGTATACTTTATGGCAACCTACAAATGAATGGGATGCTTTAATAATATATATGGTGTCAACAAAGCTTGATGTCACCACTAGTAGAAAATGGGGTATTCCTCCCAGCGCACCCGTTTTGAAACGCACCCGTCGAAACGCACCCAAACTATTCCTCACAGCGCACCCGTTGGGTACGCGTGCGCTTCGAATTTTAATTAAAAATATCAAAATTTGATTCCTCAAAGCGCACCCATGACGTAGGTAACATGAAATAGAGGATGTACCAACCATATTCAGTAATATCGATATTTTAAAATTAATCTGTTAATTAATAGTGTATTAATCAAAACTACCAGGAATGCAGAAAGTAACTGGAACACGATGAAGCATAAAGATGAGCCATGAAAGATTCATAATGGGTAATAACGATACAATACATGTTACTAGCAGGAATGCTAATGCTTAACCATTATCGAGCTAGGTAGTAAGTCGCTTAACGCACCTAGTTCCAGTATTGTACAGTAGTGCCACCATTTAAAGGAAAAGGCTCACAGCAGGAGTGTAAGAACTACCGCGGCATGAGTCTTTTAAGCGTTGTCGGCAAACTGTATGCGAAAGTGGTAATTAATAGGCTGACTGACTGATGAGAAAAAATTTGAGATGTGCAAGCGGGACTTAGACAGGGAAGTAGAAGGCCAATGACAGTGTGTGGAGGGAAGAATTATGGTCGACTCTATCCATGTATGGTGTGGACGAACGCTTGATACGAGCACTCAAACCTTTATACAAAGATGTGTGTGTGTGTGCTTGTGTTAGGATAAATGGGGTATATACACTGACTGGTTTTGCATCTCAAGAGGTGTAAGGCAGAGCTGTGTATGTGTGTTACAACATTTAAAACTAGGGTTGTTACTCCAAATTCGCACTAAAAATGCTCACTCTAGTATAAGTACGGCCAACGTATCTTGTCGGTATGAAGTTAGCTGTTTGGCTGCGCAATGTATCTTATAGAAACGAAATTGTTTAGTGCGCAGCAATCGGCTAACTTCATACTGTCAAGTATTAAATTGTAATTTTGCACAGGATGATATTCAAGAATTATTACAAATATTTCGGGATGTTGATGAACTGCCTTCGAACAAAATATCTTACGCCCTTGAAGAACAAGCTTCTGAGAACAGTTTTATAGAAAATACAAGTTGTTTACCAAGTGGAAGATTTTGCGTTAAAATACCACTCAAGGGTTCACCAGAAAAAGCACTAGGTGACTACACAACCGTGCGGCTGCAGTCCGGCACCAACCGTCTAAATTGAAAGCGCCCTTATAAATCAACCAAAATCATTGATATCTTTATCTACTTCCCTAAACCTATGAAATAACTGCCGCTGCCTGACCGATATTTGTATACACGTATAAATGGCAGGGGGTGACTTGCACACTCAATAATAAGGCCCGGTTTTTTAAGAATTAGTTTTTTATAAGTTTCGTTAACTTTCGAGTGCAATGTTGCAGGGGACGCACCGCCAACAATCCAGTACATACGACTTACCAACATATCTTGACGGTATGAAGTTAGCTGTTTGGCTGCGCAATGTATCTTATAGAAACGAAATTGTTTAGTGCGCAGCAATCGGCTAACTTCATACTGTCAAGTATTAAATTGTAATATTGCACTGGATGATATTCAAGAATTATTACAAATATTTTGGGAGGTTGATGAACAATAGAAAATACAAGTTGTTTACCAAGTGGAAGATTTTGTGTTAAAATGCCACTCAAGGATTCACCAGAAAAAGCACTAGGTGACTACACAACCGTGCGGCTGCAGTCCGGCACCAACAATCTAAATTGAAAGCCCCCTTATAAATCAAACAGAATCATTGATATCTTTATCTACTTCCTGAGTTGCTGTGGTTGTGGTTAAATTGAAAACTACGTGGGCTTGCAACCTGCAGCTGTGTAACGCGATATTTTTACATTCAAAATTATTGCAATTTTATTGCAATGCCCTTTAGTATAATTGAACTTATGTAGTAAATGAGTTGCCTTATTCCTTGAGATGTTTAGTAAAGGATATTTGTTCTGCTCTCCTTCAAGGAAATCTACCTTGTATTGAATAGTACCTTTGGAAGTAATTAAACATAACGTCACGCCTGTAATCCCCGAAGGGTTAGGCAGAGGTGTACACATTAGTACACCCACATTTCGCCAGTTATGTTTAAGTCCCATGTAATAGGGGGCGAGCCTATTGCCATCAACCGGGCCAATCAATCCAGACTCCGAGACTACTACTGAGAAATTCCTGATGGAAATACCCAATAACACTACGTCTTATGTCATTCTCAAACGCATTTCTATTTCAAAATATCATTTATCGAATAACATAGTAGCAACTCATTTAAAAATGTGTGTGTGTTCGAATCGAACCCAAGACCTCATGCTCTAATGAGCATGAGGTCTTGGGTTCCTCCCCGCTCTGCTCCACTAGACCAACGAGGAAGTCAAATTAATTGACCTCAGCGAAGCGCTGCATTGCTCGCATTGTGTCTCCTGACTCCGTACAGCTCGCGTATCTCACGGCTCAGTTTGTCTTATTGTTATTTATCTATAGATAAAGGTTCTCAGCACTTAAATAAAACTCCTTTGTATTATCACCCTTTTGAGGCATGGAACCCGTTATTCAACTTCTTAAGTGGGCCAATCTCACCACAAGAGATGCGTGTAGTAATACATTGTGTGCTTTGCGCAAAACATCAAAGTAGATTCTCACCTATCTATGTCTCTCTATAAAAGAAATGCTCATAGCCAAATGTTTATTTGTACCATATCAGATTTTTTTTTCGAGTTTTTCACAATTTGACCCTCTAATCGGTAAAAACAATTCTTTTTTTCCCTTTTTTATTTTCATTTTATTCACTTCTATGCTGTGCTATGCTAAAGCTTGTCTTTGTCTTTTATTGTCTTTTATTGTTTGAACGCGTTGTAATCATTGCAACTCCTAGTTCGATTCTAATAATTGTTTCGGTAATTGAAAGCTATGTTATACCTAAGGCTATGTTATATCTTTATAAACAAAATGAATAGACTATTTCGTAATTTTCAAAATCTACCAGAAAAGTCGGAAATTTGCAACCGCGCGACGCCGGAGTGGTTCGCTAGCACTTAAATAAAATAGAGATCCGTAAGAAAATTTACGTGACGACACGCAGTTTATAATATATTAGTAAGATTACATAAAGAGGCCTTTTCCCTGCAGTAGGACAATAGTAGGCTGGTATATAACAATTTTTTATAATATATTCTTATGACGTTAAAATGACGTTGATTTTTCCAGCGTGGTCGAGGGAAGAGGGCGAGGAGGAGCCTCACTACCGCCTGACGCTGAGCAAGATGTCTGTCCGTCACAGCGACCAGTACACTTGTACCTCGCCCGGTGGACACACCAACACAGTCCTCATTAAAGTTGTTAGTAAGTAATTTTAAATATTAAATATTATTCAAGGTCGATACCAATATTAGTGATTATAACAGGTTGGGGAAAAAGTCTCTTCGCATTTTTTAAGAAAATTCGAAACATTTTTTTAAATATTTTATTTACATTTAACTAAAGTATGTAGGCACCATTTTGCTCGATAACTTTTTGCCATGTTGTAGGTAGGGACATGATCCCATTGCTATAAAAATTTTGGGACTTATGATCAAAATACCGCAGGTATAAGTGGTTTTGGCAGTCCGCTCGTGATGTTAACCTGACACTGCCTAAAGAATTCTGAAGAGACCGAAACAGGTGGAAATCTAAAGGTGCAAGGACAGGACTATACGGCGGATGCATTAACACCTCCCAGCCAAACTCTCTTAATTTTTGCTGAGTGGCTAAAGATGTGTGAGGTCTAGCGTTATCATGATGAAAAACCACACCCCTTCTGTTGATTAATTCCGGCCGCTTTCTCTCAACTTCTTGCTTTAATCTCATCAGTCGTTCGCATTAGAGTTCAGAATCAATGGTCCTGCCTGGTTGTAATAGCTCATAATGAATAATGCCCTTCCAATCCCACCACACACACAGCATCACCTTGTTGCGAGTTAACCCGGGTTTCGCCACAGTTTGAAGCCTGACTGGCCTTTGACCACGACCTTTTTTGCACGTTCTTGTCGTACGTGATCCGCTTTTCATCACCAGTTATCAGCTTCTACGAAAATGGTTCGGTTTCATTACGTCGTAATAAAGAATCACAAATGAGTACACAGTTCATTAGGTTTCTTTTAGTGAGCTCGTGAGGTACCAATATATCGAGCTTTTTTGTGTACCCAGTTTTTTCAAATGCGCCAAAACTGTTTTGTGGTCAATTCCCAGTTCTTCAGCTACGTCGTAACTACAGACATGCCGATCTTGCTCCACTTTTTCAAAAATGGCATCCATTTTATCCGTAATAGGGCGACCAGAGCGACGTGCATCTTTGACATCAAAATTTCCGTATTGAAAACGCTTAAACCAAATTTGTGCTACTTTCACAGACACTGCACTAGGTCCATAAACATCGCAAATTTTTTTCGCGGCTTGCGTTGCATTTTTACCTTTTTTGTAGTAAAATTTTAAAATGTATCGATTTTTTTCATTAGATTCACTCATCTTGACAGAACGAAAAACAAACGAAAATCACACATTTTTCTAATTTGAATTTAGAATTATGTTCTTTATAATTTAAACTTTCAATGATACCAAAACCAGTCAGATACAAATAGTATAGCCAAAGAGATTTTATTACAAGTTCATACATACTATAATGCGAAAAGACTTTTCCCCCAACCTAATATAATAGATTACATATCGTTAGCCATACTTATTAATATGACGTAGTTATTATTATTACTTATATTATCAAACAATTAGGGATCCGTAAGAAAAATCACGCAAGTGAAGTCGCGGGGAGAGTCCTAGTCCAATATATTTTGGTAGTCTGTCTTCCCACTGCTGTCACTAGATGTTAATAAACTAAAACTACTATAGTGCAATTGCAACAAGAGTAATTCACTTCAGGTCCTAGTGCGGAGGAAAATAAAATGTGTCATACCTCAATTAAGATTGCTTCTGCCTCTTGGACTAATCTTCTAGTATAAACGTGACTGAGTCCTGGCCTTCTAAAATTGTTTCTCACGATCCGCGTGACAGCACAAGGGATTTTACTCTTGCTTGTTCAAAACAGTGTACGTAACGTAACGGAGCTGCCAAGTCTACGTAAAATCAAGTAGACCGCGTCACTATAGACTTACTAAAACACTGTAACATATTGGCAGGGATTTCTCAAATAAATGTTATTGGTTTTACACAATGATTTTACACTAAGTAAGATATAGTTTGATTCCCTGAAGAAATGTTTAGAAAAAGATATGCCATAGTGTTTACAGCCACATTTCGCCTCTATGTAGAAGTCTCATAATAATTAATGGGAGGCAATAGACTTATTGTTATTAATTTAAAAATTAATATTATTATCGCTAATATTCGATCACACAACGATGGCGCGCGGGAACAGTCAACATAATTATATTAATGTCAAAGATTTTTTCCTCTCCTAATTTTAAGAGCTCCATGAAGTTTTTTATATTTTTAAGCCAGAGTTGATCCACTTGTGATATTTACAACCCCCAGTTGGTGTAGCAGTGTTACAACACAAATAAAAATACTGGACTATGGGTATGGGTTGCTAAAGTGAGTAGTCAGGTAACCCTATGTAATAACTGCCGCTGCCTGACCGATTTTTGTATACACGGATAAAATGGAAGGGGGTGACTTGCACACTCAATAATAAGGCCCGTTTTTTAAGAATTTATTTTCTATAAGTTTCGCCAACGTTCGAGTGCAATGTTGCAGGGGACGCACCGCCTACAATCCAGTACACGATAGTGAGCGGATCGGCGGTGGTGGAGCATTCGGGCAAGTTGTACGTGTTCCCGGACAGTACAGTCCGACTGGACTGCGTGTCGCGCCGCGCGCTCGGCGACCCTGAGTGGAGCTGGACGCAGGCTGTGGGCCAGCACAGCTCTGGTTGGTAACATTTGATTCCATTCTACACACACATCTCACTGTTTTCAAAAAGCCAACTTACATCAAAATTTCACCAGATATGTTATGAAAGAATGTTAAAAGGGCGAACTTATTGTTATAATCAGGGTACAAATTCAGAATATTAATGCTTCTGGATTATTACTAATAGAAACCCAAAACAAAATTGCTTGACCTGGGAGCCCATAGCGAGCGTGCTAGCTACCACAAAACCAAGAGTTCAGTTCTAAATATACTCAATTATTTGCACCCCAACACTGAAGAAAAAAGTCTTCAGAATTATTCATTTTTCAATGGTTTTGGCTATGCGTTAATAGACAGATATGCTTTGCTTTCTGCCTTGTGCAAAATATGTCATGCATGGAATCAAATGAACTAGGGTTAAGGTGATCAAGCGAGCTAGGCGCTACTGGTTACTTACTTATACGTAACTATAAACGATTCTTTAATAATCGGGCAAGGTAAGGTAGTAGAAGTATAATTGATTTTGTGATTGTAGATGAAAGATTGAAGAGTAAGGTCACAGATACAAGAGCATTTCGGGGTGTTAATGCTAGAACTGACCATCATCTGGTAATGTGTCGGGTGGATGGTTAGTTCAAACATTGGCGTCATCGAGTTCAAGTTCCTGTGACCACTCTAGAAAGAATAAAAGTAGAAAGACTTCAAGAGGCTAAAGTAAGAGAAGAATATAAGAGAAAAGTAAAAGACAAGACGGATAAGGTATTTGAGAGTGGGAATGATTTTAGCTTAGACAGTATGGTTCAAGTAGCCTCGACGGTATGTGGTCTAGCACGGAGGAAGTATGGTAGTAGGACGGATGATTCTTGGGTGGATGGTGAAGTAAAAAAGGTTGTGAGCAAGAAGAAAGAGGCATGGCTTAATGTGTTAGCCTGTAAGGCCCAAAGTAGGATGAATCAGGCAACGGATATGACAGATGATTTAGAAAGAGTGAAGAAAAGATACACCGAAATGAAAGCGAAAGTGAAAGAGATTGTAAAAAAAACAAGGATGAGAAGGAAGAAAAGTGTAACAGGGAGTTCTGATAACTTCAGGGCCAATGCTAAACTGTTCTGGAAACAGGTAAGATTGGCTCGAGGGGTGACAGGAACATCATCTATGAACGTTGCGAGAGCAGAAGATGGATCCTTATTAAGTGAAGAATTAAAGGTTTTGGAACGCTGGAAGGGATATTTTGAATGTTTGTTTCGTGATCAGGATAGCAAGCAAGAAGTGGGCAACTGGGCGGAAGCCAGTTTTGAAGACCCACACTTAGATGTAGATAAAGAGAATTAAATAAAGATGGATGACATTTTAAGAGCACTGAGAGGTATGAAAGTTGGCAAAGCTGCAGGCTATGATAGAGTGTCTGTTGAAATGTTAAAGAACGGTGACGGGGTGGTAGCAAGCCTGTTGTGCTTGATCTTTAATATGTGTTGGAGTTATGGTCGTGTGCCGGATGAGTGGTGCATGGCTGTAATAGTGCCACCATTTAAAGGAAAAGGCTCACAGCAGGAGTGTTAAAACTACCGCGGCATTAGTCTTTTAAGCGTTGTCGGCAAACTGTATGCGAAAGTGCTACAGTATAGGCTGAGTGACTGATGAAAAAAAATTTGGGATGTGCAAGCGGGATTTAGACAGTTAATGGGCTGTATGGATCAGATCTTCAACGGTGTATGATATTTTGGTTGAAGGCATTTCAGCAACCTCCCAAAATTTTTGTAATAATTCTTGAATATCATCCAGTGCAATATTACAATTTAATACTTGACAGTATGAAGTTAGCCGATTGCTGCGCACTAAACAATTTCGTTTCTATAAGATACATTGCGCAGCCAAACAGCTAACTTCATACCGTCAAGATACGTCGGTCGTACTTATACTAGAGTGAGCATTTAGTGCGAATTAACTTAAGAGTTTCCATTCCCTATTGGACCTGACACTAACTACCCTGGTTTTTACCCGACTACGGCAAAGCCAAAAGGAGGGTTATGATTTTGACCGGTATGTATGTTTGTATGTATGTATGCATGTATGCATGTATCTTTGTTTGTTCCCTCATAACTTCTAAACTACTTATCGTTACATGACAAATGAGGTGTTGTTAGAAGCGTCTCAGATGTCCGCTGGTTATAGGGTAGGTGACGTGTGTCGCCAAATCCAATATGGCGCCCTCTAGGGGGATGTGAAGTCGTTACTGAAAAAAAAATATTTTCGCGTAGTATCGACATGGGTATCACATTACCTTTAATGTGATACCCATGTCGAAATGTGCTCATCAAGCCCTTGCTTGATGAGCACATTTGAAATATATATACATTATATGGCTTTTACTGGCTACTTTGTCTGTTTTTAACAGTGTCAACATAGGTATCAAATGAAAAGGCTTAATGAGTACATTTAAAATTCACTCGCTACTTTGCTTTTATTATTATGTCAAATAATTAAATAGACTCAGAAATAGAAATAATTTGTTTTGAATTCTGCTAGGAACACAAAATAATATAACCCCCAAAACAGTGTTAGTAAAATGTAAGTTAAAAATAACTAAAATTCGACTAGGTACGAAAAAATCGCGCACTGAAAAGTATAAAACAAGAACAATATTCCGCCGTGTATCCGCAATATTTGCCGTGGTCGTATGCCACCTAGCCAATAAAGATTGTGTGAAATAACCGCAGGTAGTATGGTTTTATTTATTTTTAACTTATTTTTTGTTAAGGAATTTGTTAATACAAAGACAAAGGGTAGTATGTCATTGAAATACTGCTCTATTACGTAGTAACTAGATTTATCGTACCGTTATTACTGCTCTTTATCAAACTAGAAAATGCATTTCTAATTTACGTAGAAATATAAAACCTAGATAGGAAGAAAGATCGTTTGACGTACATTCCAAATAGATAATTAAAAAAATAATGGCCACCTTCGACTTACTGCCTCTCTATTACAAGGGCAGTATACCAGGTTATGATTTGGTTAAAGAAATCGTCTTGACAAAGTATAAATTAATTTACGAAAGTAAATGAGTGAAGACACGACTTATAGGGTTCGGAGCGCGTTCCGGCGTTCTACAAGTAACAACTCTTCCAGAAATTCCTGTGATGTTTGTAAGGAAAATCATCCGCTGTATATGTGTACCAAGTTTAGGGATATGTCACGAAGTGAAGTTAGGTTAGATACAGCTTTAAAACTGAAATTATGTCTTAACTGTCTGCGTAGTGGACATACAGCCAAAACATGCTTCCTTAAAGGTTGTTGTAAGCTTTGCAATTGGAAACATAAAAGCTTAGTGCATAAAGATATTAAAGCGGAACGTAGTAATATTAGTTCCAATTTAAATACAAATAATAACTACTTAACCCCGAGAACATCACCTGTAACTCTGTCTGCTATCTCTGCGGGACAGGTCCTATTGTGTAGAGCAGATGTTAAAATTGTTAATCCTGTAAATAATCCTACACACATTGCACATGCTCTCTTGGATACTGGAAGCCAATCTTCTTTTATTACTGAAAAACTTACAGCGTGTTCAGTAGTACCTCAAATTACAGGTACATTACCGACACTAAATGTGAATGTTTTAGGCCTAGGACTGCCTGCTGATTTGGATCTTGCAGACCCTGTGTTTTATTTATTGTCCCTCCGATATAGATATCTTGTTGGGGGCAGTCGTTTCTTGGGACGTTGCAGGTACCCAACAAATAAGATTAGGTAAACACCAACCTGTATTACAACATTCAAAACTAGGGTAGTTACTCTAAATTCGCAATAAAAATGCTCACTCTAGTATAAGTACGGCCAACGTTTCTTGTCGGTATGAAGTTAGCTGTTTTTTTTTTTTTTTTTTTTTTTTTTTTTGAGGTGGTAAAAATCATCAAATGACTCCTTCCGCCCTGGGTGGGGCGGAAGGGACTGTCAGACTTTTACTGACTAAAAAACCACCCTGTTCCTTCTGTTGCCCTTTACGTTCCGGGGCCACGGTATCCTGTTAAGACGTCCCGCAACCCCGGCAGGCGTTGGCCCCGTTGGGGGCCCCGTCCCTGTGCTGACAGCTCCTTGAGGCGCGCGCGAACAGAACGCGCCGTCGACCCGGGCCTGGTCCTTGATCGGACGGCGAGCTACCCATTACTCGCCGTCCGCAAGCCCGCGCAAGTTAGCTGTTTGGCTGCGCAATGTATCTTATAGAAACGAAATTGTTTAGTGCGCAGCAATCGGCTAACTTCATACTGTCAAGTATTAAATTGTAATATTGCACTGGATGATATTCAAGAATTATTACAAATATTTTGGGAGGTTGATGAACAATATAATACAAGTTGTTTACCAAGTGGAAGATTTTGTGTTAAAATGCCACTCAAGGATTCACCAGAAAAAGCACTAGGTGACTACACAACCGTGCGGCTGCAGTCCGGCACCAACAATCTAAATTGAAAGCCCCCTTATAAATCAAACAGAATCATTGATATCTTTATCTACTTCCTGAGTTGCTGTGGTTGTGGCTAAATTGAAACTACGTGCTACGGCTTGCAACCTGCAGCTGTGTAACGCGATATTTTTGCATTCAAAATTATTGCAATTTTATTTCAATGCCCTTTAGTATAATTTACCTTGTGTAGTAAATGAGTTGCCTTATTCCTTGAGATGTTTAGTAAAGGATATTTGTTTTGCTCTCCTTCAAGGAAATCTACCTTGTATTGAATAGTACCTTTGGAAGTAATTAAACATAACGTCACGCCTGTAATCCCCGACGGGTTAGGCAGAGATGTACCCATTAATTTACCCATATTTCGCCAGTTATGTTTAAGTCCCATGTAATGGGGGCGAGCCTATTGCCATCAACCGGGCACAAATCCAGACTCCGAGACTACTACTGAGAAATTTCTGATGGAAAAACCCCATAACACTATGTCTTATGTCATTCTCAAACGCATTTCTATTTCAAACTATCAGCAGCAAAACATTTAAAAATGTGTGTATGTTCGAATCGAATCCAACACCTCACGCTCAGTAGTAGCGCTTTGCGCCACTAGACCAACGAGGAAGTCAAATTAATTGACCCCAGCGAAGCGCTGCATTGCTCGCATTGTGTCTCCTGACTCCGTACAGCTCGCGTATCTCACGGCTCAGTTTGTCTTATTGTTATTTATCTATAGATAAAAGTTCTAAGCACTTAAATAAAACTCCTTTGTGTTATCACCCTTTCGAGGCATGGAACCCGTTATTCAACTTCTTAAGTGGGCCAATCTCACCACAAGAGATGCGTGTAGTAATACATTGTGTGCTTTGCGCAAAACACCGAAGTAGATTCTCACCTTATCTATGTCCCTCTATAAAAGAAATGCTCATAGCCAAATGTTTTTTGTACCATATCAGTTTTGTTTTCAAGATTTTCACAATTTGATCCTCTAATCGGTAAAAACAATACGTTTTTTTCCCTTTTTGATTATAACATACTAGGATTAAGTTTTGGATATCATAGTTTGTTTTGTAGATTCATTTAATTCACATCTATGCTTCTATGCTGTGCTCTTGCTAAAGCTAAAACGTCTGCTTGTCTTTAATTGTTTGAACGCGTTATAATCATTGCAACTCCTAGTCCGATTCTAAAAATTGTTTCGGTAATTGAAAGCTACGTTATACCTAAGGCTATATTGTATCTTCTTCTAAATAAAATGAATAGACTTTTTGTAATTTTCATAATCTACCAGAAAAGTCGGAAATTTGCAACCGCGCGAAACCTGAGTGGTTCGCTAGCACTTAAATAAAATAGAGATCCGTAAGAAAATTAACGTGACGACACGCAGTTTATAATATATTAGTTAGATTACATAAGAGGCCTTTTCCCTGCAGTGGGACAATAGTAGGCTGGTGTATAACTATTTTTATAATATATTCTTATGACGTTAAAATGACGTTGTTATTTCCAGCGTGGTCGAGTGAAGAGGGCGAGGAGGAGCCTCACTACCGCCTGACGCTGAGCAAGATGTCTGTCCGTCACAGCGACTAACACAGTCCTCATTAACTCGTCGTCGTTCGCGCGCGAATGTGAACGTACGTGCTAACAGCGTACCTACATTGTTTCGGTGCAATGGCGTCAAATATTGTAAAATGTGCAAATTGCAATGTAGTTATTAACGAGCTACTTGCGTTTATTCAAAACAAGGCGGACGTTATGGATGAAGTCTCATTGATAAGGATATGCAGTGATACTTTTACTGATAGTGAGATAGTAACGGCGAAAAAACTACTTTTTGATTCCGTTCCGACTTCAAAACGGAAAGTTCGCAAAAGTAAAGGAAAAAGTGAGACAGATATTGAGGATATAATAGGCCTTTTGAAGCTTACGGATCCCGAATTAGTGCCTATCTTCGTTGCTCGTGATCTGCAAAAACTACCACCAGTGACCTTCGACCACATAGACGCAACGAAGTTATTAAAGGATATTATTCTGATACAATCGGAGATAAAAATCCTCAAGAATGACTGCGTCACAGCTACTCAACTATTAGAGTTTAAGGCTGAAATAGATAACTTGAAGAGTGCCTCAATAGTTCATAATAACTTTGACTTCGTAAATAGAAGAAGGGGCGCCTTTATTGCAGATCTAGATCATCTAGATAGTGGTCCCATGGCTTTGCAACAGCCACCGAAAACAGCAAGTAAGGAAAATTCACCAAATTCCTTATCGCAATCGGTTATAAGCGATTATTTTCCAAAATATGTCGGTATGCAGAAGAAACAAATATCTACTCCGGAAAGGGATAACGGCGCCGCCGGCGCAAAGCGAACATCAACCGGTTCTACGCACATTACCGATAATTTGAATGCGCGTGATACTGTCTCGCTCACTCAACGGTCGGACAGCTATGCGTTCTCATCAGCGCGAGTCACCAAGCAACCGAATGAACAATGCAGAACCCCTACCGCAGGCCCTAATCTCATTAACTCGAACGCAAACAATAATCATACAACGCTTTCTCGAGTTATTGAACGCAAGACTATGGCGGAAACGGTTAAGGCGAGTAATGAGTGTAAAGAAATGGTAGGGGACGGATGGAACCTAGTAATGAAGAAGAAGAAATCGAAGCATAGTTCTAGCAGAATGGTTGGTAAAGCTGACATCGGTCCCGATGGAAAGTTTAAGGCGGCTGTCATAAAAATACCATTATTTATATCAAATGTAAATAAACAAACGCATGAGAGCGATATTTTAGCGTATATAAAAGACAACACTCTAGAGGATGTAACATTATACAAAATTAATAGAAAAACCGAAAAATCTTACAATTCCTATAAGCTGTATGTTCCCAAAACAAAACTAGACATATTCTTAGATAAAAACTTATGGCCTAAAGATATTACCTTTCGTCGATTTGTAAATGAGCCTTATATGTTAAAAAGCAGCATATTGAAGCAACTATCCTGAGATTAATATGGAAGATAGCAATTATGACATCAGAAAATTTGTAAGTTTCAACTGCAAATCAATAAAACGGTCTGTTGATGCAGTTAAACTCATATGCCAGTCAGCGGACTTAGTTGCCCTTCAAGAAACATGGCTGCTACCTCAAGATATACCGTATCTTGGTCAAATACATCAAGATTTTGAGTACACAGGAAAATCAGCAGTTGATATGTCAAGTCATCTTCTTCGAGGTCGACCTTATGGGGGTGTAGCAATCCTGTGGCGTAAATGTGTTTTTGACTCAGTGTCGGTAATCAGCTGTGTGAGTGCGCGATTAACGGCGGTAAAACTGTCGCTCGGAGATACATGCATAATTGTGTTTAGTGTGTACATGCCCACTGACTCTAGTGATAACTTGGCGGAATTTACTGACTGTCTCAGCGAAATTAGTGCAATTATCGAAACCAGTAATATTGAGACCGTTTATATACTTGGAGATTTCAATGCACACCCGGGTGAGTTGTTTTGTTGTGAACATAGTTTTTTAAGATATCTTCTTACTAACCCCTATGGATGTACCTGCTAGTCCGAAATAAAGATTATTTTATTTTATTTATTAAAGTTGTTAGTAAGTAATTTTAAATATTCAATATGATTCAAGGTCA
This sequence comes from Hoplodrina ambigua, assembly GCA_949774945.1. NCBI lineage: Eukaryota > Metazoa > Arthropoda > Insecta > Lepidoptera > Noctuidae > Hoplodrina > Hoplodrina ambigua. The sequence goes on from OX458963.1 coordinate 8,954,813, forward strand.
ATACCAATATTAGTGATTATATAATAGATTACATATCGGTAGCCATACTTATTAGTATGCCATAGTTATTATTATTACTTATAAGTATTATCAAACAATTAGGGATCCGTAAGAAAAATCACGCGAACGAAGTCGCGGAGAGAGTGCTAGTCCAATATATTTTGGTAGTCTGTCTTCCCACTGCTGCCACTAGATGTTAATTAACTGAAACTACTATAGTGCAATTGCAACAAGAGTAATTCACTTCAGGTCCTAGTGCGGAGGAAAATAAAATGTGTCATACCTCATTTATGATTGCTTCTGCCTCTTGGACTAATCTTCTAGTATAAACGTGACTGAGTCCTGGCCTTCTAAAATTGTTTCTCACGATCCGCGTGACAGCACAAGGGATTTTACTCTTGCATGTTCAAAACAGTGTGACGGAGCTGCCAAGTCTACGTAAAATCAAGCAGACCGCGTCACTATAGACTTACTACAAAACACTGTAACATATTGGCAGGGATTTGTCAAATAAATGTTATTGGTTTTACACTAAGTAAGATATAGTTTGATTCCCTGAAGAAATATTTAGAAAAGATTTACGCCATAGTGTTTACAGCCACATTTCGCCTCTAAGTAGAAGTCTCATAATAATAATAATTAATGGGAGGCAATAGATTTATTGTTATTAATGTAAAAATTAATATTATTATCCCTAATATGCGATCACATAAAGATGACGCGCGGGAACAGTCAACTTAGTTATATTAATGTCAAAGATTTCTTCCTCTCCTAATTTTAAGAGCTCCATGAAGTTTTTATATTTTTAAGCCAGAGTTGATTCACTCATGATATTTACAACCCCCAGTTGGTGTAGCAGTGTCACAACACAAATAAAAATACTGGACTATGGGTATGGGTTGCTAAAGTGAGTAGTCAGGTAACCCTATGTAATAACTGCCGCTGCCTGACCGATTTTTGTATACACGGATAAAAAGGCAGGGGGTGACTTGCACACTCAAAATTAAGGCCCGTTTTTTAAGAATTCCTTTTCTATAAGTTTCGCCAACGTTCGAGTGCAATGTTGCAGGGGACGCACCGCCAACAATCCAGTACACGATAGTGAGTGGAGCATTAGGGCAAGTTGTACGTGTTCCCGGACAGTACAGTCCGACTGGACTGCGTGTCGCGCCGCGCGCTCGGCGACCCTGAGTGGAGCTGGACGCAGGCTGTGGGCCAGCACAGCTCTGGTTGGTAACATTTGATTCCATTCTACACACACATCTCACTATTTTCAAAAAGCCAACTTACACCCAAATTTCACCAGATATGTTATGAAAGAATGTTAAAGGGGCGAACTTATTGTTATTATCAGGGTACAAATACGAAATATTAATGCTTCTGGATTATTACTAATAGAAACCCAAAACAAAATTGCTTGACCTGGGAGCCCATAGCGAGCGTGCTAGCTACCACAAAACCAAGAGTTCAGTTGTAAATATACTCAATTATTTGCACCCCAACTATGAAGAAAAAATCTTCAGAATTATCCATTTTGTAATGGTTTTGGTACCACAATAAACAATTTGAATTTGAATTTGAATTAGATTTTTTTTTTTGCTATGCGTTAATAGACAGATATGCAAGTGCTTTCTGCCTTGTGCAAAATATGTCATGCATGGAATCTAATGAACTAGGGTTAAGGTGATCAAGCGAGCTAGGCGCTACTGGTTACTTACTTATGTAACTATGAACGATTATTAAATACTCCCAGGAAGGTTTGGGAAAGGCAAGATAGTAGAAGCATAATTGATTTTGTGATTGTAGATGAAAGATTGAAGAGGCGGAGGAGGGTTGTCGGCAAACTGTATGCGAAAGTGTTAATTAATAGGCTGAGTGACTGATGAGAAAAAAATTGGGATGTGCAAGCGGGACTTAGACAGGGAATGGGCTGTATGGATCAGATCTTCTCTTTAAGGTGCATAGCCGAAAAACATCTGGCAAAGCACAAGAAAGTCTATTGCGCTTTCGTATACTTGGAGAAGGCCAATGACAGTGTGTGGAGGGAAGAATTATGGTCGACTCTATCCATGTATGGTGTGGACGGACGCTTGATACGAGCACTGAAATCTTTATACAAGGATTCCAGTGCTTGTGTTAGGATAAATGGGGCATACACTGACTGGTTTTGCATCTCAAGAGGTGTAAGGCAGAGCTATGTAGCGTCTCCTTGGCTGTTAAACCTATACATGGATAGTTTTTTGGCGGATTTGAGAGAGAGTGAGTGTGGATCAAGGGAGGATGAGTTGCTTGTCAAATTCTGTTATATTATAAATGTTATAATCTTACTAGTAAATTCATTTGGTACAACTCAATTTACAGAACCAATAAGAATATCTGGTATCAATAATGTAAAGCGTGACATTAAGGGGCGTTGTAGCTTAAAATTGTGCACACGTTTTGACACTTCATTTAATTTACAAGTTAGGTGTTCAGTAGTACCTCAAATTACAGGTACATTACCGACACTAAATGTGAATGTTTTAGGCCTAGGACTGCCTGCTGATTTGGATCTTGCAGACCCTGTGTTTTATTTATTGTCCCTCCGATATAGATATCTTGTTGGGGGCAGACGTTTCTTGGGACGTTGTAGGTACCCAACAAATAAGATTAGGTAAACACCAACCTGTATTACAACATTCAAAACTAGGGTAGTTACTCTAAATTCGCAATAAAAATGCTCACTCTAGTATAAGTACGGCCAACGCATCTTGTCGGTATGAAGTTAGCTGTTTGGCTGCGCAATGTATCTTATAGAAACGAAATTGTTTAGTGCGCAGCAATCGGCTAACTTCATACTGTCAAATATTAAATTGTAATATTGCACTGGATGATATTCAAGAATTATTACAAATATTTTGGGAGGTTGATGAACAATAGAAAATACAAGTTGTTTACCAAGTGGAAGATTTTGTGTTAAAATGCCACTCAAGGATTCACCAGAAAAAGCACTAGGTGACTACACAACCGTGCGGCTGCAGTCCGGCACCAACAATCTAAATTGAAAGCCCCCTTATTAATCAAACAGAATCATTGATATCTTTATCTACTTCCTGAGTTGCTGTGGTTGTGACTAAATTGAAACTACGTGCTACGGCTTGCAACCTGCAGCTGTGTAACGCGATATTTTTGCATTCAAAATTATTGCAATTTTATTTCAATGCCCTTTAGTATAATTTACCTTGTGTAGTAAATGAGTTGCCTTATTCCTTGAGATGTTTAGTAAAGGATATTTGTTTTGCTCTCCTTCAAGGAAATCTACCTTGTATTGAATAGTACCTTTGGAAGTAATTAAACATAACGTCACGCCTGTATTCCCCGACGGGTTAGGCAGAGATGTACCCATTAGTACACCCATATTTCGCCAGTTATGTTTAAGTCCCATGTAATGGGGGCGAGACTACTACTGAGAAATTCCTGATGGAAAAACCCTATATTACTACGTCTTAAGTCATTCTCAAACGCATTTCTATTTCAAACTATCATTTATCGAATAGCAGCAACACATTTAAAAATGTGTGTATGTTCGAATCGAATCCAACACCTCATGCTCAGTAGCCGCGCTTTGCGCCCCTAGACCAACGAGGAAGTCAAATTAATTGACCCCAGCGAAGCGCTGCATTGCTCGCATTGTGTCTCCTGACTCCGTACAGCTCGCGTATCTCACGGCTCAGTTTGTCTTATTGTTATTTACCTATAGATAAAGGTTCTCAGCACTTAAATAAAACTCCTTTGTATTATCACCCTTTCGAGGCATGGAACCCGTTATTCAACTTCTTAAGTGGGCCAATCTCACCACAAGAGATGCGTGTAGTAATACATTGTGTGCTTTGCGCAAAACATCAAAGTAGATTCTCACCTATCTATGTCCCTCTATAAAAGAAATGCTCATAGCCAAATGTTTTTTTGTACCATATCAGTTTTGTTTTCAAGATTTTCACAATTTGATCCTCTAATCGGTAAAAACACCCGTTTTTTAAGAATTGTTTTTTTATAAGTTTCGCTAACTTTCGAGTGCAATGTTGCAGGGGACGCCCCGCCAACAATCCAGTACACGATAGTGAGCGGATCGGCGGTGGTGGAGCATTCGGGCAAGTTGTACGTGTTCCCGGACAGTACAGTCCGACTGGACTGCGTGTCGCGCCGCGCGCTCGGCGACCCTGAGTGGAGCTGGACGCAGGCTGTGGGCCAGCACAGCTCTGGTTGGTAACATTTGATTCTATTGTACACACACATCTCACTATTTTCAAAAAGCCAACTTACACCCAAATTTCACCAGATATGTTATGAAAGAATGTTAAAGGGGCGAACTTATTGTTATTATCAGGGTACAAATACGAAATATTAATGCTTCTGGATTATTACTAATAGAAACCCAAAACAAAATTGCTTGACCTGGGAGCCCGTAGCGAGCGTGCTAGCTACCACAAAACCAAGAGTTCAGTTGTAAATATAGTCAATTATTTGCACCCCAACTCTGAAGAAAAAATCTTCAGAATTATCCATTTTTTAATGGTTTTGGCTATGCGTTAGACAGATATGCAAGTGCTTTCTGCCTTGTGCAAAATATGTCATGCATGGAATCTAATGAACTAGGGTTAAGGTGATCAAGCGAGCTAGGCGCTACTGGTTACTTACTTATGTAACTATGAACGATTATTTAATACTCCCAGGAAGATTTGGGAAATGCAAGATAGTAGAAGTATAATTGATTTTGTGATTGTAGATGAAAGATTGAAGAGGCGGAGGAGGGTTGTCGGCAAACTGTATGCGAAAGTGTTAATTAATAGGCTGAGTGACTGATGAGAAAAAAATTGGGATGTGCAAGCGGGACTTAGACAGGGAATGGGCTGTGTGGATCAGATCTTCTCTTTAAGGTGCATAGCCGAAAAACATCTGGCAAAGCACAAGAAAGTATATTGCGCTATATACGTATACGTATACATGTATACTAGTATATATGTATACTTGGAGAAGGCCAATGACAGTGTGTGGAGGGAAGAATTATGGTTGACTCTATCCATGTATGGTGTGGATGGACGCTTGATACGAGCACTGAAATCTTTATACAAGGATTCCAGTATTTTTTGTTAAGGAATTTGTTAATACAAAGAAAAGGGTAGTATGTCAATGAAATTTGTTTTACACTCTCTTAGATACTGGAAGACAATCTTCTTTTATTACTGAAAAACTTAAAGCAAACATAGGAATACCAACTCAATGTACAGAAACGATAAGAATACCTGGCATCAATAATGTGACATTAAGGGGCGTTGTAGCTTAAAATTGTGCTCACGTTTTGACACTTCATTTAATTTACGAGTTAGGTGTTCAGTAGTACCTCAAATTACAGGTACATTACTGACACTAAATGTGAATGTTTTAGGCCTAGGACTGCCTGCTGATTTGGATCTTGCAGACCCTGGGTTTTATTGTCCCTCCGATATAGATATCTTGTTGGGGGCAGACGTTTCTTGGGACGTTGTAGGTACCCAACAAATAAGATTAGGTGAACGCCAACCTGTATTACAACATCCAAAACTAGGGTAGTTACTCTAAATTCGCACTAAAAATGCTCACTCTAGTACAGTACGGCCAACGTATCTTGACGGTATGAAGTTAGCTGTTTGGCTGCGCAATGTATCTTTTAGAAACGAAATTGTTTAGTGCGCAGCAATCGGCTAACTTCATACTGTCAAGTATTAAATTGTAATATTGCACTGGATGATATTCAAGAATTATTACAAAGATGTTGGGAGGATGATGAACTGCCTTCAAACAAAATATCTTGTACCCTTGAAGAACAGTTGTTTACCAAGTGGAAGATTTTGTGTTAAAATGCCACTCAAGGATTCACCAGAAAAAGCACTAGGTGACTCTTATAATATTGCCAAAAGGCGTTTTTATGTTTAGAAAGTAAGTTAGACTAGAATCCAAAATTTAAAAAAACAATTTTGTAATTTTACTAAAGAATATACGGATCTTGGTCATTTGTAAGAAATAGAGCATCCAAGGTTTGGTAATTACTTGCCCCATTATCTAGTACCTACTAAGAGAAAAAAGTTAAACCACTAAACTTAGAGTAGTTGTTGATGCTTCAGTGATAACATCCTCTGGAAAATCACTAAATGCTATCCAGATGATAGGTCCAGTTGTGCAAAATGATTTATTTAATATTATGTTACGGTTTCGCACTCATAAATTCGTGCTAACAGGTGACATTGAAAAAATGTTTAGACAAATTTCGATTGTGAAATCACAACGTCATTTAAAACTAATTTTGTGGAGGGAAGATTCATCTCTGCCACTCAAGGTCTTGCAATTGAACACTGGTACATTACACCTATGGTACAGCGCCCGCGCCGTTTTTAAGCACTAGATATCTCCTTCAGTTAGCAGAGCAATGTACACAGCACATTGCTGAAATAATTAAAAATGACTTTTATTATGATGATTTAAGCACTGAAGCATCTACTAAAGAAGAGCTGATGCATATTTATAAGACTGTGACACAAACATAAAGCTCAGCACGTTTTCCATTATGCAAATTCGCACAAATTGTCCTCAAATATTTACAGATGAACCTATGTTAAATGACACTTTAGACCTTACCAAGCAGTCATGTGTTGTAGGTCTTAATTGTTCCCCTAAAATGGACACATTTATATTTCCAATAAATATAGAATCAACTTTAAAAATAACTAAGAAAACAATAATCTCAATGACTTCCTTTAGGTGTTTTATGTGCTTGCATTATTGCTGCTAAAATAATTTGGCAACGTTTATGGAGTGCTAAGATAGACTGGGAAGAACCAGTACCTAACGATATAAAAGATTCTTGAATAATGTTAATAATGTTATCCAAGAATCTTGCCTATTTAGTATACAATTAGAAATAAATGTTATACGTTATTTGCCTATAACGATAGAACTACACTGTTTCGTTGATGCTTCACAAAATGCATACAATACGGCCGACGTAGTTACAGTTACAGTTAAACTACTTTGTGCCAAGGCTCGGCTAGCTATCTTAAAACCAACAACTATACCACGTTTGGAGATGTGTGGTGCTTTGCTAGATTGTAATCCTGCTGACTTGGCCTCAAGAGGTGTAACTCCGCAACAGTTACAGTCCTCATCCCTGTGGTGGAAGGGACCTTCCTTTCTTGGAAGGGAACCAAGTGAATGGCCACAACAAGGTGATCCAAATATAGAACTACCAGGATTAAAAGTTCTTATTATTAGTTTAGAAACTAATTTTATTGATTTTCATAATATTCAAGTTTTACTAAATTCAAAAGAATCATTGCCTATGTGCGAATGAAGTTAAGATAGTATTACTCACTTAGCCTGATAGAGCTAGACATTATTATAATGCTCGTACATTATGTATAATGCCCTCATTAATCACCTGGTCCATAACAAATATAATACTTTAGAGTATAGTAGGAATTAATATTACATTCAAATAATTTGTATTGCATTAAAACAAGATCTATTCAGTTAAGTGTTAGTTTGATACGTAGGTATTTTCAGCCATAGTTTATTCTGATTAGTGTCAGATATTATTTCCAATTATTGACTAGTGTCAGTTTTAAACTGTAGCGTACTTCAGATTTGTTGCTTACTTATATCCTAATTAATATAACTTAAAGATTACGTACCTATTGAGGAATTACTAATAAAAAGTTCGCACCTTCACATTAGTAATCAGATTTATTATCATGTACAGATATTTGCATTAAGGATTATCTACATACATTGTTACATCACATTATAATCAACCGAATAACTTAGTTGTTACATAACTTCTGTTTATGTATATATACTCATTTGTTATTGTATACATTTCAGGTCGACAACGCTCGAGTTCCAGTATGTCCGAGGAAAGGGAATTAATAAAGAAGCGAGGCAGTTTTAAGGGCCATAATCATCAGTTACCTGGACGCAATGATTGACATAACATCAAGTAGTTAATACGTACAATGGCCCAATAAAGAGGCTAAGTGCGGAAACAGCCCAGCTAACCTAACCTAACTTAACATCAAGTAGTTGTGACGTCACGGAATTACAGCTGCGTATGGACAAACTTGAATCGTTGTACGAACAATACGATGAGGTACAGTTGCGGTTAGAGTGTATGGTTGATGATGCGAAGGCCCCGTTGTCTGAACGTTGTGAGTTCGAGGCATTGTCCTATCGACCAAACTTCCGCATGCTCACCTTTAAGGCGATTATCGCATAGCACCGCTCTCGAGTCGATCACCGTATGCATGCGTTTTGAGCAATAGGAAGCGAAATTTAGTTGTGTTCGTCGTAATACAATGACGTCTAGAAGCGAACATGTGCACTCACACTAGTGTGCGGGCGGACATTTGTAACCTGTTTCCCTCGTTTTGTTAAATGTTTTTTCAATGGTCACAAATTCTAATTGTCGTTTCGGTTTCAAACTATGATATTATGGCCCGCGTGAGCTGTTTTATAAATCATTGTTGACAAGAAGTTATTTCGTACTTATTATAATATAATATGTTGGGGAAAAAGTTTCTTCGCATTTTTTAGGAAAATTCAACACATTTTTTTTTATATTTTATTTACATTTAACTAAAGTATGTAGGCACCATTTTGCTCGATAACTTTTTGCCATCTTGTAGGTAGGGACATGATCCCATTGCTATAAAATTTTTGGGACTTATGATCAAAATACCGCGATAAGTGGTTTTGGCAGTACTCTCGTGATGTTAACCTGACACTGCCTAAATAATTCTGAAAAGACCGAAACAGGTGGAAATCTGAAGGTGCAAGGTCAGGACTATACGGCGGGTGCATTAACACCTCCCAGCCAAACTCTCTTAATTTTTGCTGAGTGGCTAAAGATGTGTAAGGTCTAGCGTTATCATGATGAAAAACCACACCCCTTCTGTTGATTAATTCCGGCCGCTTTCTCTCAACTTCTTGCTTTAATCTCATCAGTTGTTCGCAGTAGAGTTCAGAATCGATGGTCCTGCCTGGTTGTAATAGCTCATAATGAATAATGCCCTTCCAATCCCACCACACACACAGCATCACCTTGTTACGAGTTAACCCGGGTTTCGCCACAGTCTGTGAAGCCTGACCGGCCTTTGACCACGACCTTTTCCGCACGTTCTTGTCGTACGTGATCCACTTTTCATCACTAGTTATCAGCTTCTTCAAAAATGGTTCGGTTTCATTACGTCGTAATAAAGAATCACAAATGAGTACACGGTTTATTAGGTTTCTTTCAGTGAGCTCGTGAGGTACCCAAATATCGAGCTTTTTTGTGTACCCAGTTGTTTTCAAATGCGCCAAAACTGTTTTGTGGTCAATTCCCAGTTCTTCAGCTACGTCGTAACTACTGACATGCCGATCTTGCTCCACTTTTTCAAAAATGGCATCCATTTTATCCGTAATAGACGACCAGAGCGACGTGCATCTTTGACATTAAAATTTCCGGATTGAAAACGCTTAAACCAAATTTGTGCTACTCTCACAGACACTGCACTAGGTCCATAAACATCGCAATTGTTTTTCGCCGCTTGCCTTTCATTTTTCCCTTTTTTGTAGTAAAATTTTAAAATGTATCGAATTTCTTCATTAGTCTCACTCATCTTGACAGAACGAAAAACTAATGAAAATCACACATTTTTCTAATATGAATTTAGAATTATGTTATGTATAATTTAAACTTTCATTGATACCAAAACCAGCCAGATACAAATAGTATAGCCAAAGAGATTTTATTACAAGTTCATACATACTATAATGCGAAAAGACTTTTTCCCCAACCTAATATATTGAAAAAATTACATAGAAAGAAAGAAAAACTGTTTATTACCATAAAAATGACGCACATTATGTAAGAAAACATGTAAGAAGAAGCAAAATAAAAACAATGGTATTGTGTTAAGTCATTGGTATTAAGTCTAAAAAACTAAAAGCAAAAAAAAAATACAAATAAGAAATATGCGCCACTACCGCGCGAAATAGCATTAATAGCATAGCATTTCACATAATTGTCTTGTCAGGCAATCAGCCTAGCAGGTTGTTCATATTTATAGGTATAAATAAATAATACAACAATTTATTACCTAATTATTAACATAAGAAATATATATTTTTAAAAACTAGGTATACTTGTCTTTTATTAATTGTTACACATACACACGTTATTTTAACATACCACATAATATTATAGATTACACTTACTTTATTACATTATTTATCGAATACTAGCTGCCTCGCGCGGTTTCCACGCGTCTTTATAGTTATTGCTCCGTGATAAGCGTGATATTTACGTGTTCCAGAAATGCGTGGCTTATTCCCATAACATAAGTACTATACCGAGTCCTGGTGTTTCTTTGACTCATCCATTTTTTTTTGCTATTTTTTTTGTTACATATTTGGTTTTTATCTAGTTTATTTTGTTATATAAGTGTATAGACGTATAGACGTATGTGTTAAATATGAGCAGGCATTCATGGAACACGCTGTTAAAATATTTTTCCTAAATCTGACTATCATACCAAAATAATTACATATTATAATATCATATACAATAACACTGGTAGTTTCAGACATTAGCGCAATTAAACAAACAAATATTCAGATTTACTATATTATTAGTACACCTTTATTTACATTGATTATACAGGACGACTTTAAATAACCGACACAATCATTGGACAAGATAATATTATTAAAGAATAAGAATAATAACTGTTAGAATGATTGAAATAATATACCAAAATAAAGGTTGTAAAAAAACACATCAAACTGACACCACCGTGAAATTTAAAAGATTTTTTCCTGCAATGAAATGATTTATCTTGGTAGTAAAATCCGTAAAAAAAATGGAAATGTGATAAAAAAAACACTCAAAACTGATCTGTTTCGAACCAATTAATAAGTATTATAATTTTTTATTATTTTTGAAAACAAAAACATCTTTAGTACTACTTAACTGAGGGCAAATCATTCTGCCGCGGAGAAAGAACCATTAAAACAGAGTGTTTAACATTTTTTTTTATCTAGGCTGGTCCGAATAGTGACGTAATAAATTAGGTTTCTCATACCTAAGCGTAGTCAAAAATACTCTACGGATTCTTGATTGTTACGAGTTGTATTATTCAGGTTGCTTTGCAAATTTCTACTTTATTAAATGGTAATATACACCCTCCCCCCCGCCCCTATTACATGAGGACTAAAAACATAACTGGCGAAATGTGGGTGTACTAATGGGTACACCTCTGCCTAATCCTTCGGGGATTACAGGCGTGATGTTATGTTATAATAAATGGTAATATTTAAAAAAAAAATGTTTGAAATAAAAGTTTGTTTCTGTATCACTCGAACATAAATTCTTCCTAATCGATCAATGTTTTTGCCTCTTTTGATAGGAAGGAATCGTTAGGAAAATGACCATTTTATATCTCAAGGATTCTTTAAAACAATAAAAATTGCAAAAATATATTACGTAAAAAAATCGCATAATAGAAAGTAAAGTTTTTAAAGTGGATCTCATATCAATTTCAAGAAATTTTGAAAAAATATGACAAAAAAACTGTGAAGGATCGCAAATCAATATTTTTAACGTCTCTATTTGGGCCACCTGCTGAATGTTAAAATTAAATTATAAATAAATAAAAAAACTATTATTTGTCGCTGCTCCAGCGACAAATAATAGTTTTTTTCCCGCGTCTAAAACTGCATCGCACCGGCTACGCATGGACCTTACCAAGACTTCACACAAGTTTGAACCCCTTAATGTATCCCAAGCTTCTTCACATTGGGTGACAAGTGCTTCCTTGTTTCAATGCAAACTAATCGTTCCTAATAGTTTGCATTGAAACATCAAATTCTTGTGCGAAATTGCGAGTAGGTGTAAATGGGCTTTCTTGAAATGTGGCTATTATATTGGCCAATTGCCCTTCGTTGATAGCCCGAGGTCGAGGTGCACGAACGCGCTGAGTTAGATCTTCTCCTTCTTCATATCTACGCACCCAACGGCGCGCTGTGATCCTCTGTAAAAAAAAGTAACAGTTAGGTTTTTGATCTTTTTTTTTTTTTGTGATAAGTGGAAAGATTATATATAAATTTTATAGAAAAACTATTTTTTTATTTTTTATTTTCGCTATAGTTCAAAAGTTATTTAAAAATTTAAATTACTTTTGATTCCAGTACTGAAAACCCCTGAATAAATACCAGCGCGCGTGACGTAATAACGTTTAGCTGCCAGACGAAGTAAGTAAACATTATGAAGTCACAACTATAGTCACGTGATATTTTTTGAAATTTTATCAATTTTTTATTGTTTATAATTAATTGAAATATTTTTTTTTAAATGTTTTGCATTAAATATCAATATTATTAATAATATATTAAATACATAAAAAATAACTATATTTTTTTTTTTAAATTCCCCTTTAGCATCGAATTGTCACATAATATAGGAATTAAACAATACATTACTAGCAGAATGCAAAAGGATTAAGTTATTATTAAATAAACTCTAACTTTTTAAATATCTATTTAAATAACATTGTTATCTGAATTTTATATGGGTAGTAGACCACAAACAGATATTTAATAAAAATAAATAATTAAAAAAATTAAAAAACACGACTGCCATGGCAAAGAAGTGAACTAAAAAGCAAAAAAAACAAGATTCACTCAATGATTAAACATGAAACTCGAAAACTACTTGATCTACTAAACTGAAATTTACATTGCAGTCGGGGGACTTCCGCTCTGTGGAATACTTTCATATCTATGAAGTCCCCCGATTGCAATGTAAATTTCAGTTTAGTAGATCAAGTAGTTTTCGAGTTTCATGTTTAATCATTGAGTGAATCTTGTTTTTTTTGCTTTTTAGTTCACTTCTTTGCCATGGCAGTCGTGTTTTTTAATTTTTTTAATTATTTATTTTTATTTGTTTAATGCCATCTATTGAGCAGGTAAAGAACAATTCTTTCACTAATTAGTTAATTGAACACTGTTTATGAGCGCAGCGACACGATGCGTTGACGGTGCAATGCGGTGCCAGTGCGGCGCTGGAGCAGAGCCGCAACGTCATCCTCTATAAAATTAAATGATGCGTTGGGCCACCGTGCGGCGTCGCACCACAAGCGCGCCGCGCTTGTGAAATGCGAAACGAGGCGGAGAAAGATGATGCGCTGTGGCACTGTAGTGACAACGTGCCGCCATTACAGTATTGTTACTGTATCGAACGTGCTTATTTATGTTATGTGCTACAATTTGTTAAAATTAATATTTCGCTTTCTTACGATGAGTACTGATAATATTGATATTAATTTAGTATCTACAAGAAATACCTGCATTATGGGATAAAATGGTATTGTATTACGCTTACGTTTTATTAGATTTCCGTACGTTGAAATGAATGAATGAAAAAAATCAGAACCTTTAGGCGATTAGCACATGGCACCACGCGCCGCCGCGGTTGGCGGTGAAACGGATCTCATATCGCATTGGCCTCTAAGAAACCCACTCCACTTCAGCACCATTATTTCCGCTTCTTCCCTGAACTCTCAAAATAGTGGGTCATAATAAAGCTGGTTAGCAATAGCAACAACAAAAATGGCACATATTTATTTTTACTTTGTTTATTCGACAGTTTTATTATACGACGTTTTTGAATAACAGTGTCATATATTTTTGAAATCTACTTATCAAATTCTAGACGATAAGCATATAAACAACCAGATAAATACAAAAAAAAACTGAGGCTGGTATTAATTTACGTTTTAAAGAGACCCCCTTATTTTTTTTTTATTTTTGACTAGCCTATGTTACTCGGAACGATGCAAGGATTGTAACGATACCCCATACATCTAAATCGGTTCAGGCGTTAGAAAGTTATGGTGGAATAAAGAATCTCACATACATACATACATACATACATACATTAACCCTGAACACATAACACTCCTTTTTTTGGGGCAGTCGTGTAACAATGGCATTGTAGTAAATTCCAACATTGTGTAAAACTCTCCCAAGCAAATTTGTGCATTATTGTTAACGACTTAAAATGAAGGGCCATTGTTTAAGTAGGTGTTGAAAAATTTGTCATCGGGTCATATAATGTCTAACCTTTGAACGCGCTGATATAAAAAAAAGAAAGGAAAAACAAACCTCTTTTCAAATTAATATTTTAAAGTCACTTGTTTATATGTATAATCATTTAATACTCTAAACACACGTAAAACAATAACTTTAACAACAATAGAGAAAACATAAAAAAATGGCGTCGCGTCTTAGAGTCGCAGAGGATTAATTATCTGACCGTAATCGGCTACGGTCGGGGCGCACTCTTTTTGCCGCTCCCGGCGTCTCGCCTGCGCTAGCGCGCGAGGTGCGCAGACGGTGAAGGAGGGGGCGCGCGTAGCAACAACATGGCGGCCTAAAGTTGCCTACAATAAAAAAAATCCCGCGCTACATCCTTCCCCTCTAGCCTAACTAAATATCTCCACGGTTGGGCTAGTCCAAATATCTACGCCGCCTGCCGCGTTTGCGTTTAGCGCGGACAGGAGGTTCTGCTTGGCCGGTGAAGGGCGTGAGGTGCGAAACGTGGTACTTGCCTAAGTTCCTACCGGTTTGTACATTGTCTAGCGCATAATTATGTGGTCGGGCTGATGACTTTCCCGATTCGGTATGGACCGTCACGACGTGGGATAAACATCGCGGTTTGCCCGCGGCTTGCGTCATTCGGTCCTTGCGTTTTTAACAAAACTAAGTCACCTACCTTGTATTCAGGTGACGGCCTTCTTTTTTGGTCAGCGTTTTCCTTTTGGACGGCCTGTGCTTTCTCGTGAGTTTCCCTGGCCTCGTCCAGTGTTGCAGCCATCTTCTTCAGGTAGGCGTAATGCTGGGCACGAAGTTATCGTGTTCTACGATAGCCCTCATGTCGATAGCAGAGTCGGAAGGAGCTCGTAACTCTCTTCCGAACGTGAGATGTGCCGGCGAAAACCCTGTGCTACTGGTAATCGCGGAGTTCATAGCAAACCTGATTGCAGCGAGGTGTACATCCCACGTGGTATGGTCGTGACCGACGAGCATGGCCAACTGAGGTTTGAGGTCCCGGTTCTTCCTTTCTATAGGGTTGGCTTCAGGATGATAATAAGGCGTAAGAGACTGGCTGATCCCTAGAACATGGCAGACCTGTTGCATTACCTCGCTCACGAATTGCACGCCGTTGTCACTAATGAGGCGGCGTGGTACTCCATACCTGAGAAATACCTCATTCGCGAGCGTTTGAGCGCATTCTACACTGGTGGCATTCTCTAATGGAAACAATTCCACCCAACGCGAGCAAACGTCTTCTACGATTAGTACCCACCTGCTCTTCCTGGGCGTCTCTACGAGCGGACCAAACAGATCCACGGAGGCAATCTCGAATCGACTTGATACAGCAGGGGTTTGCAGCAGTCCTGCTGGTTTGCGGTTGTCAGCTTTATACCTCTGGCAAGGTACGCACTCTTTTATGTAGTTCGCGATGAACGTGCGCATGCCAGGCCAATAATACCTTGCACAAACGCGGCTTAAGGTGCGCTCCACGCCGAAATGGCCGGCCGTCGGCGCGTCGTGGAGGTCAGCCTTGACCTGCCTGCGTTCATGCTCCGGTACGACTAAGCAGCAGTCCTCTCCATCATCTGACTCCAAACTGTACCTGTAAAGTATTCCATCGGAAATAGTGTACCCGCGGTCCGACCAAGGTCTCCCCCTAGAGGGTTCGTCGGACTCCATGTCCTCAATAACTTTCCGAACTTCTGGGTCCAATATTTGGTTGCTGCGGATATCACCGCTGCTTCTCTTTGGCATATCAATGACCGTCATACAAAGGTCACACTCGTTCTGGTCCTCTCCACAAACGGGTCGCGACAACGTATCTGCGACCACGTTCGATCGACCGGGAGTGTATTCGATGCTGAGGTTGAACTCTTGCAACGTAAGGGCCCACCTGGCCAGTCGGCCACTAGGTGACCTTTGACTCATCAGCCATCGCAAGGGTTGATAGTCCGTCCTGAGCGTGACCTTCGCAGTTCCTACATAACCGCAGAACTTACCGAGTCCCCACACGACGGCGAGTGCCTCCCGCTCGATCGTGGAGTAGTTTCTCTCGGCGCTGGTGAGTAGTCGACTTGCATACTCGATGGGCCTCTCGACGTGTCCCTCCCCCTGCATTAGAACAGCCCCAAGGCAAAACTCTTGTCCCTATTCACTCTCAACTTGAACATGGCCAGTCGCTCGAAGACTGCCTCCAGGTCAGCCAGGTGCTTCTCGAAAGGCCCTGGTGACAGCAAAACAAATCGTCAAGATACGCGAGGAGTTCCACTTCCTTCAAGTGGGAACGTAACCGATCCATCATCCTCTGAAAAGTGGCTCCCGAGTTCCGCAGTCCCATCGGCATCCGCTTAAATCGAAAGGTACCAAGAGGCGATGTAAACGCAGTCTTATCTTGGTCCTCTGGGCAGACGCTCACTTAATGGTAGCCTGAGCGAAGATCGAGGGTGGTCATATACTCACTGGTCTTGGCCGCGTGCAGTATGTCCTCGATGCGTGGTAGGGGGTACCGGTCAGGCTCGGTCACTGCATTGAGTTTTCGGTAGTCTATACATAACCTTAAACTCCTTCTTAGTCACAAGAACAACATTGGACGCCCACGGTGACTCGCACTCTTCTATGACGTCATCTCGTAGAAGCTTATCAATCTCCCTCTGGAAGGCCTCTTTTTTACCTTGCGATATCCTATAAGGTGGACAAGCTATCGGTTCCTGTTGCGGACTTACCTTTATTCGGTGCGTGGCGAAATCTGTCGCCGGTCCTTCGCGCGCGAACTGCGGCGCGCGGTGTTCGATAAAGGTGTTCAGTGTATTCCGCTGTTCGGGGTTTAACTTACAACCTTCGTCTGAGCGCAACGATAACTCGATGGATGTGGCACTCAACAGGTCCGCATCGGTAGGGTTAAGGGAGTACGTGTACACGAAATCATAATAATGTTCCGGACTATCCGAAAATGACCAAGTGCGTCGGGCGACGTCTAGTACCATGCCGGCCCGAGCCAAGAAGTCTACTCCTAGTAGTGTCCTATTATCACTTCCAGGCAATATTAAAAAATCACACGTTACCCTACGACCTTTAATAATAATCTCTACCTCGGCTGACAACAGGTCTCTCCACCCTTGTGTACCATCAGCCAGGCGCACGAAACGTTTAGTATCGTTTAACTGAACTCCCGAATTTACTAAAAGTCGGTGCAATAAGGGGCTCGCGATACTATGAGTAGCGCCGGTATCTACAATCGCCACGCCGCTACGGCCCATAACTAAAAAAACTCGATTTCTATTTCTTAATTCTTTTTTTTATCTTACACAAAACAGTATTAACATAACATAACATCACGCCTGAAATACCCAAAGGGTTAGGCAGAAGTGTACCTATTAATACACCCACATTAAACTTAAACATGAACTTAAAAAGCACATATGAATTGTAAAAGTCATATTGGTACTTGCCCGGATTCAAACCTACAACCCCCTTTTTTTTGTACATCCTTGAGGATTTTCCACCACGGCAGTGGTGGAAAATCCTCAAGGATGTCCACCGCCCTGGGGAGGGCGGAGGAGTCTGTCAGACTCTTACTGACTAAAAACCACCCCGGTGTTCCCCTCTCACACTTACGCCGGGGATCACGGGAACGTACGCGCCTTCCGCGATCCCCAAGTGGTGCCGGCCCGCTTCGGCGGGCCTCCTCATGTCGGGGGGGAGTGTGAGGTGTTTTACTCCCCCCGCGACGTCAAAGAGGGGCGCGCGTGGTACACAACTCGCCGCCAACTCGGGTCCGGATGAATGGGGGGCGACGGGACGTCCCCATGTCCGCCGCCCCTGGACCCATTTAGGGGGGCCGGAAGAGGGCGTTGTCCGCCCTCCGCCGACGCCCGGTGCGCTTGCTGCAGGCCGGAAGAGAAGTCGTAATCTCTCTCTCCTTTTCCGCAGCCTCTTTCTGTGAAATAACCGATTCGCAGAAGGAGACCACCGCGTCCCAGGACCCCTCGCCGCCGACCATCGAAGCGACAACGGTCGGCAGCGATAGGTCACTGCCTACTTCACAGATGAGGACGTGTCCTTACACCCCGTCGTGACGCGGCGCCTCCCAAGCCGTATATTCTGACATCTTATGCCGCGCCGTGTCCTCCCGGCAGTCCACGCAGTGATGACACCGGGCGTCCGGCTTCCTGTTTATGCGACACAGGCACTTCCCTAAACAGCCATGCCCTGAGAGCACCTGCGTCGCCCGAAACGTCAGGGAGCCGTGCCTTCTGCCGAGCCAGTCTGCCAGCACCGGCCGGATGGCTTCGATAGTGATGAGGCCGGCGGTAGGGCGTGACAGCCTGTCCCGCCATTCCGCCACCAGGACCCCGCGAAGCTGCGACCGACGCAGCTCAAACTCGCGCTGCATCGGCCGCTGGCCTCGCGCCACCGATACAGTGACGCGAGTACCTTCGCCTCCAGGTCCCAGGGCGGGGATCCAGCCAGTACACAGGCCGCCTCGTATAAACGTGCGACACCCCCTTATGGCTCTGACGGCCATCGCCCTCTGCGGTTTGCGGAGAACGGCGATACAGCCGGCCGTCAGGTCAGCCGCCCATATCGGGGCCCCATACAGGGCCATCGATCGCACGACCCCCACATAAAGACGCCTGCAGGCGGTGCTCGGGCCCCTCAAATTGGGAAGCAACGTTGTAAGCGCAGCAACTTGGGCGCCAGCCGCCGGAAGTGGGGCTCGAAGTCCCACCGGCTGTCGAGCACCAATCCCAGGTACTTCATGGCAGACTCGACAGCGATCCGAGCCCCCCCGACCACGATGTGAGAGCCGGGTGGCGGCGCCCGCCGGGGGCCATGAAACACCATGGCCTCCGACTTGCTGAGGGCCACCTTCAAGCTACCTACAACTCCCTTGCATCAACCTCAACCACAGGGCTATCACGACACTATGTTTCCACTATCAACTAACAACCGCGAAATCATGAAAAATAAATCAGATGCTCCATACATTTTTCTGCTATTCAATTGTGCAAACATTACAACTTAAATAAAATAAAATAGGGTTGTGTCACCAACCCTGTTACCACAGTGGCCACCAGGTATTTTGCAAAATCCCCCTGGGTACAGCTTGAGGTTAGCTGTCAATCCCTAGCATCAATACATGGATCTACGTTAGAGTGGGTACCTAGTTATTGACATATACACCCTGAAATGTAAACCGTTGCAAAAACGCGGCAGAACGATTCGCCCTCAGTAGTACTAATGGAACGTAGAGTTAAACTTAAAAAATAAAAATATTTTTATTTTAAAATATTAAAAAAAATATTCATAAACTCGAAAGCGTGAGTAACAATAGTTACACTGTCACGCACACAAACGCAACGTAGCGAACGAAATGATACCTACGTCCTAACGTAGGTATCATTCAAAACTCATGCGCTACCGACAAAGTAAAAAGCAATAAATCATAAATGTTCAGAGAAAAATAAGCTCTCGTGCCTTGTGATACGGTATAAACTAGAGCGCGTAGCTTACACTCTCTTCATTCGCCGCCACAGATCAAAAAATGCCGCGCCGTGCCGCGCATTGTCGCGCACTCGACGCTCAGTTGTCTTGCGGACGTTGTACTTGTAGGTTAAATAAGTGAAAAATGGATTGAAATTACGATTTTTCTAATTTTGAGTGAGACCCATTATTAAAACTAAAAGAATTTATTTAAAAGTGCTCGTTTGTGTGTGGAATGTAGTGGCTTACACTTCGAATACTTGCTTCGATACCGCGAAGTGTAGGTAAGTACTTTGTGAATAGTGAAAATTCAGAAATAGGTTAGGTGATTAAAATCATTGTAAATAAGTTGATTCCAACTTTTTAAATACGACTAAAATACTTACTTTATTGTCTTTGTTTAACTTGTTATTTTGTTTTCGTGTTCAGTAGGTAAGTAAAGTTGTAGGTAATAAAAAGTATTTTTGACAGTCTTAAGCCTGTAAAAGTATGAAGGGAGAATTGGAATAACTTTTTGGGTGTTGTGTTACATTAAATTAACTAAAGATCAGAAAATCAGCTGTTGATAAGCGCAAGGGTTAACGACCCAGTGTTCTGGCGCCCGCGCCGTCAGCTGCTCGGGTCTCGGCCGCTGCGTTTGACTAGGTACTACTATTTGATTGCGTTCATTTTCGAGTTTCGCTTTTCACAATTGTGAATCTGCCATTTTTATATTTTCATAGTAAAGATATTTACTAATCGATTGTACTACCAAATCAAAGTCATTTCGCTGCAGCTTTGCAACGGTTTACATTTCACGTTGTATTATGAAGGTACTTACTTGGTTTATTTCAACGTTATTTTATATGAATCTTGCGACTGTTGGGTTTTCATGAAACAATTGATTCGTTAAAGTTAATCGTCTTATGCGCAATACGGTGCTATTGCAAACCAAACAAACTGTTCCACGACTAGGAAGAAACATAATTCCACTTCAAGAAAAACTAAATCACAAAGCAGACTTTGCTTTTGGAAGCGTACTTAGTCAGCTATTTGAGTATGTATCGTAATAAGAAACCACTGTCACTGTCACAGTGGCACTTGCTACGCACTTTTTCATTGACTAATTGTACGTAGTTTCGCAAAAAGGATCCAACCCACAATATCCTCAAAAGGTGTACATACTAAAGCGTAGATCGGCTAGGTCGATATTTTCGTTCAGTTAAAATGACCCGGAGATAAAAAACACAAAGTACCATCCACCAAACGTACATAACCTTACGCCTCTTTTCCATGGAAGTAAGCAGAAACCACAGAACGCCACCTGCTACGATCCTTACATAAATACACCTTTCGCCTCGTCCACGTTCATACATCTCGTCATACAAGCACGCCGGTTACGAGTACTGCGCACCCGACCTTTCTGAAGAACCTTACCAATAAAGTCAGCGTAGGTCTTTCTAGGGCGTTCCCTCACTGCGGTGCCACTCACACCTGCTATATCCTTCTGTTTTTGGGACGGCAATCTGACACAACCGGAAAGAGATCAAGCGTAGGACCAACGGCTTAACGTGCTTTCTGAGGATTGGAGGTATCACACCACCAACTTCCAAACTCCGGGCTGCTACTGAGAATTTCGAAATAGAAAAACCTAATAATACTTTTTGCCTGACCTGGGTATGGAACCCAGGACCCCACGCTCAGCAGTTGTGCTTGCGACCACGAAAACGACGCGGTAGTTAAAATGAGGCTCATATTGCCATTATAATATTAAGTAATGGTGCCTACTAGTAAAAATATTTTAGTTTTTTATTAATATCGTTTAACCCCCAGGATATTTATTTAAGCGTCTTAACTAAAAATGCTTAGTTTTGACAGGTCTTTCGATTCATATATAATAAATGGCTGGCGGAGCTGGGTGTCTTTTGCCCACTGTACTCTAGCTAAAGCTTGCTATCATAATTGTGTGTATGAAGCTGGGTAGAATTGTCGCCGTTCATCCACGATCAGACGGCATCGTTCGTGTGGCTGACATCCGGACTACTGCTGGAGTAATAAGACGAGCCTTCAACAGAATTTGCCCATTACCCATTACTTCTGATGCTTGTTGAAAGAGAATCTTTCAACGTCCGGGCATGTTGGAGCGCCTGATGGATTCGATTACGCAGCGAGCAACGATGCGTCCTGATTTAGTTTTGAGTTTTTATGTATTATTTGCGCAGTCATTACTGCTTGTGTCATTAATGAGTTAGTAAACGTTTTTTAAGTAATTCAAATTCTCTTCGTTTTATTTTATCCGAGTTCTGGATATATCCGTACAAGAATTGAGAAATAGCAACAGCTTTTAACAACTTTTTTATTGACCAAGTAAAAAGTGTAACTAATAAAGCATATGATATGATCTTTGACTTAGAGGCAATAACTCAAATTCAATAATTTTGTCACCGATCGTTCCTGATGACACAGTAATCAAATTTCAACTATTAACGTGGAAAATGAACAATAGTGCAGTTTACATCATCAACAGAACATCTTTGAAAAAACATGAATTACAATCATCGTTACAAAAATAAATTTTAAATTTGACCTTTGATCTCTTCGTAATGTTGATATGCTAACGCCATTTCGACATTCTAGCGGCAAAAAACGAACCATAATAGTACTGTTATTAGACGTCACTAGGCGCAACGTTAGTGTTATCAAAGTAATAAAATAATTTGGGATCAACTGGCGCCAATTCGACGTTCTAGCGTAAAAAAACGAAGTATAATAGTACTGCTACAAGACGCCAGAGGGCGCTAAAAACCAGCGCCATCTAGCGACCAAAAAACGAACTACAATAGTACTACCACAAGACGCCAGAGGGCGCTAAAAACCAGCGCAATCTAGCGGCCAAAAAACGAACTATAATAGTACTTCTACAAGACGCCAGAGGGCGCTAAAAACAGCGTCATCTAGCGGCAAAAAAACGAAGTACAATAGTACTACTACGAGACGCCAGAGGGCGCTAAAAACCAGCGCAATCTAGCGGCCAAAAAACGAACTATAATAGTTCTGCTACAAGACGCCAGAGGGCGCTAAAAACCAGCGCAATCTAGCGGTCAAAAAACGAACTATAATAGTACTGCAACAAGACGCCAGAGGGCGCTAAAAACCAGCGCAATCTAGCGGTCAAAAAACGAACTATAATAGTACTACTACAAGACGCCACAGGGCGCTAAAAACAGCGTCATCTAGCGGCAAAAAATGAACTATAATAGTACTACTACAAGACGCCACAGGGCGCTAAAAACAGCGTCATCTAGCGGCAAAAAATGAACTAAAATAGTACTACTATAAGACGCCAGAGGGCGCTAAAAACAGCGTCATCTAGCGGCAAAAAAACGAACTACAATAGTACTACTACGAGACGCCAGAGGGCGCTAAAAACAGCGTCATCTAGCGGCAAAAAAACGAACTACAATAGTACTACTACGAGACGCCAGAGGGCGCTAAAAACCAGCGCAATCTAGCGGCCAAAAAACGAACTAAAACAGTATTGCTACAAGACGCCAGAGGGCGCTAAAAACGGCGTAATCTAGCGGCAGAAAAACGAACTACAACAGTACTGCTACAAGACGCCAGAGGGCGCTAAAAAACAGCGTTATCTAGCGGCAAAAAAACGAACTAAAACAGTACTGCTACAAGACGCCAGAGGGCGCTAAAAACCAGCGCAATCTAGCGGCAAAAAAATGAACTATAACAGTACTGCTACAAGACGCCAGAGGGCGCTAAAAAACAGCGTAATCTAGCGGTAAAAAAATGAACTATAATAGTATTACCACAAAACGCCAGAGGGCGCTAAAACCAGCGCAATCTAGCGGCAAAAAAACGAACTATAATAGTACTGCTACAAATCGCTAGAGGTCGCCATTATCAGTTTGTGTTACCAGCGTAATCTAGCGGCTAAAAAACGAACGAAGGTATATCTCCGGATATCTATGGTGTCGGGGGACGCTTAGAGACTTCTGACTTCTCATATAATATAAAAACACCCTATCATTTTACAGTCCTGATATCGGGTGTCCGGTAAAGAATGGATTATCTTGAAATGGGTGATAGTAGAACTAATGGCATTTCAGAAAAAAAATATATTAAAAAATAAAAACAAGTAGTACCAAATATATGATTAATTTAATAATATTCATTGTTTTTTGTTACCTTATTTTACATTCTTGTACACCACGACCACGAATTAATGAATTCCGTCCGTTTTTTATTGTTAACGTAATTTACATTAACTAAGCTAATAGATAAGTAATCAAAAGTAAGACTGCTATTACACGGTTTTGAAAAAAAACAAACTATGTTCTTTTGGAAAAAATTGTGAAAAAACTTCTTTTTGGTAAACTTTAAGCGTCCGTAATTTAAAAAAAAAGTATCGAAACACAAGTGGCCAATAATTTTATGTGTGTTTATAGCCGATTTCAAAATGGTATGATTCAGTTTTGTACCTAATATAAATAGTGAAAAATTGCTATTCGTTTTCAAAAGGAGCGAAATTTGGGTAAACAACAAAGTTTGAGATATTAGAATATTTATTTACATTAAATGTATCTGGTTATTGGGGTTTAATAAAAAACAGCATTTGATATTAATGACACTGTTTTTGACTGCTAAGCATGAGGTTTTGGGTTCGATTGCTTTTTTTCAAAACCGTTTAATAGCAGTCCTATTTTTGATTACTTATCTATCAGCTTATTTAACGTAAATTACGTTAACAATAAAAAACCGACAGAATTCATTAATTCGTGGTCGTGGTGTACAAGAATGTAAAAAAAGGTCACAAAAAACAACGTATCTTATTAAATGAATCATATCTTTGGTACGACTTGGTTTTTTTTTTTGTATTTTTTTCCAGATTAGTCATTAATTCTACCATGACCCATTTCAAGATAATCCATTGAAAACCGGACACCCTGTATATTTACATGGCTATTGTTTAATTTTGAGCACAAGAGATTGATGCACGCGGGCCCACAGTTATTATTAGCGTCGATAAGGGAATCATATTGGCCTATAGGCGGCCGAAATTTAGCTAAAGCTTGCTATCATAATTGTGTGTATGAAGGGTAATGTAGTTACCCCCTTGATGAGGAATTTGCCGCAGAAGCGTCTCCATCAGGGAGGCTATCACTTCAAAAATGTTGGTGTTGATTATGCTGGTATCATGTGTGTCAGTCGACAAGGCCGCAGTTGTAGTAGGCTAGTAAAGGTGTACGTCGCGATATTTATTTGTTTTACTACCAAGGCTATTCACTTGGGAGCTAGTAGGTGACCTAACAAATAATAAATATTTATTAGCTTTGTACAGGTTTATGTCGCGAAGGGGAAACCCGTTAATATTAATTCCGAAAACGGTACCTCATTCGTTGGAGCGTACAACGATTTAATATTGACGCCGCTGTCCGCTAATCCTGCTGACCTTACACCTCTGACTCCAGGACACTTTCTTGTCGATCGACCGCTTACTTCACTGCCACAGCAAGATATTCAGGATTCAACGAGCAACTCCACCACAATTTCTGGGTTCGATGGAGTAAGGAGTTTGTTTCCAAGTTGCAGCAGAGAACCAAATGGCGTTCCTGCAAAGATGCACTGAAGCTGGATTACTTAGTAGTGATCAAAGAGGATTACCTACCCCCCCCCCCCCCTCTCAAGTGGAAGCTGGGTAGAATTGTCGCCGTTCATCCAGGATCAGACGGCATCGTTCGTGTGGCTGACATCCGGACTACTGCAGGAGTAATAAGACGAGCTTTCAACAGAATTTGCCCATTACCCATTACTTCTGATGCTTGTTGAAAGAGAATCTTTCAACGTTCGGGCATGTTGGAGCGCCTGATGGATTCATCTACGCAGCGAGCAAGATTTAAGTTTTTATGTATTAATTGCGCAGTCATGACTGCTTGTGTCATTGAGTTAGTACACTTTTTAAGTAATTCAAATTCTCCCTGTTTAATTTTACCTGAGTTCTGGATATATCCATACAAGAATTGAGAAATAGCAATAACTTTTAACAACTTTTTTATTGACCATGTAAATATTGTAGCTACTAAAGCATATGATATGATCTCTGACTTAGGCAACAACTCAATTCAATTTTTTTGTCGCCGATTGTTCCTGATGACATAGCGTAATCAAATCTCAACTATTAACCTGGAAAGTGAACTGTTTGTTCACTTTCCAGGTTAATAGTTGAGCAGTTTACATCATCAACAGGGAATATTTTTGAAAAAACATGAATTACAATCATCGTTACGATAGAAATTTTAACCTACTGACCTCATTGTGAATATCCCATGAAAGTATAGTAGCTATTGATGGGTCACTGGCTTCTACTATATGATATCTCACATGTCTTCTTGTTTCTAAAACATATCGTCCACATCCAAGACAAACATATGTTTGACCTAGATCTCTTTCAGCATTCAGATTCTCATTTCTACAGTGCTGGTCTAGCAGCAAAATGCACTTTTGACAGATAACAGCTTCTGGAGGAAGCTGTAAGGTAAGAAGCATATTATGAGTATATGGTGCAGATAGACAAATTCAAAATTATATCCACACAACCCCCAAAAGATAAACTTGACTATATTGCCTTTTACACTAGTTATTTAAAATACTTTTAGGTAGGTAGGTTCACTATTTTATACATATTTTGTTGCATTAGTTACAAGCCAAGCAAAACCGCAGGTGGTACAATTATTATTAGTAAGGATCTTTCGCTACGGTCAAATATGATCAATAAATAACGTAGTATCTACATACCTGTTGCAACGATTTCCATCTAGCGAGAAGAGTTTGCACTTCAGATTGTATTCAAGACACAACATGTCTTAGCATCCTGTCGACGCACAAGTGACAATTTATGCACCTCAACATCGTTACCCAAGTCACAAGCAATGATCAGAATCCGTCACAAGTAGCACAAAGTCGGCGAATAGGCGAGACTGAGTCCGTATACAAAAGCAAAATCGTCGTGAAAATATAATAGTAGATCACAGAGAGAGATTAGGGAACAACTAACACAAACAACAAAGCGAATGTCAATGATTGTCATCTCGACATAAGCATTGGCGCACCAAGGATGTTTCGTTACACGTAATCATTAACGCTCATATGCTAAATAATTATTAGAATAAACATTCGTAATAGGTATAATAAAAACATTATTTTCATTAACTGTGTGTATTTAAACCGAATATATATTAAAACCTGCACATAATACATTTATAGATGTCATACTTTTAAATCAAATTTCTCGTTTTGTTCACGTGTATGCGTACTAAGAAGCGCAAGTGTAACAGAATAATAATATTAAGTAACCAAGTGTCATATTTTTATTGGATAATTTTCCTTAATTTACATTTCTTGTAAATTATTGAAAGGGTGGGGCAGGATCCGGCATTGCCCTTTGAACTCTTGGTAATGTTGATCAACTAACGCCAATTCGGCACTCCTGTGGGGAAAAGTCAAACTTCCTATTATATATTAATATTTCTACTAGATGCCAGAGGACGCAATCAACCATTAGAACGTTACCAGCGTAATAAAATTATTTGGAAACAACTAGCGCCTTTCGACGTTCCAGCGGCAAAAAAACGAACCATAATAGTACTGCTACTAAACACCAGAGAGCGCAATCATCCGTTAGTGTTACCAGCGTAATAAAATACCTAGTTTAGAAACAACTAGCGCCATTTCGACATTCTAGCGGTAAAATACGAACCATAATAGTACCACTACTAGACGCCAGAGGGCTCAAACATCCGTCAGTGCTACCAGTGTAATAAATAATTTGACACTTGGTAGAAAACATAAAATCTTTGGGAAAACTTCGTCAGAAAGCTAACTATTTGCTTTGAAGGAATTATAAAAACACTACTATGTTTACGTTTCGAATATAAATATTTCATATAGCCTTTCAACCTAAAAAGCGTCAAAATGAATTTTCTAGAAAATATTACGTTTCGCCGAGCTCTGGCTAAGTCAGAATGTAAAATAAAATAAAGCCTTAATTTAAAAAAAAAGGAGGATCGGCAAAATATATGGAAGCTTATCTAGGAACCAATAATAACCACACATGTGTTATATTAAGTGGGCCTTATAATGTACAATAATAGTTATTAAGATGGGTCATTACAAATCGCTGTAAGAAAAAATGTTTAATGGCGATGTATCATAAGTAGTATTTAAGCAAATGGCTACAGGTGCCCTAAAATCTCTGTGTCAGCCAAATCTTAAATACCGTACTACGGAGTGCAAAGTTGTCAGTATAAATGCTCTAGTTATAAAAAAAAATCGCGATATCAAATCCAGTAACGAGCCGAAGTCAAACAGTTAGGTAGGTACTTATAGAAACAGGTAGGTACACAAATCAGTAGTCAATATCAATGTCAGGTTAAATAGTCACGGGAACACATATAAATCCATTTGTTACGTAATTAGGTACCTACTCACAAGCCGAATGCAAACCAACGACTGCAAATGGTGATTAACCCCGTCTTCTTTAAAAGCCACCTTGGCTTGTCATTTACACAGCGATTTTAAATGTACCGCCATAATAAATATTGTAGTGAAAATAATATTCCAACGACATATGTTTGGTCGTTATTGGTCTGTAGACCAAATTACCGACCAATTATAATGTTTCAATTAATCGCTTTGAATGCTTACAAAAACGGTTTTTAAGGTTCATTCAATATCGGTCAAATACCTATCTCCCGAATTATACAAGTCGGTGTAAGAAATTCCATATTCTTCCCCTACAAGAACGAAGAAAAAATGCAGACCTTCCTATTTAGCGTTTTGAACGGAACTACTGATGTCTTTGAGCTGGTGGGTGGTATTGGACTTTGGGTACCGTCTGTGTGTCATCGAAGACCTGAACTCCTTCATGTACCTAGTGCAAGAACTGTCTACAGAGAAAATTCATATATTATAAGAGCATTTCGTACCTTTAACCTGGTGTGTCGTAATGTCGATGTGGACTTGTTTACGACAAGCATAAAAAAATTAAAAACAAATATTTGTACCTAACTATTTTCTTGACGCAACTGTTGCATAATTATCTTAATCGTATCGTCGACCTTTTTATATTAAGTCTATTTGCTGTGCATTTATCTTTTATTTTTCTCTTTTTCTTTGATTCGGCATTCTGTCTACGCGGATCTTATATTATGTCGTAAATGTTTATAAATGGAAACTTGAAAAGAAAGATTTGCACTTTAAAGTTTAATATTTCGTAAATGGAGCATTAAATCGAAAAATAACTTTAGCCCCAAGTCATTTTAGAAGACCTATTCAACTATATACCACACACGATGGCGTAGAGGACAAAAAAATATTTATCCCCGCTTCAAAGGTAGGAAAAAATTTTTTTAGATATCCTAAAAAATTTTTTTCCAAAATTTTGTTTTACTACTTTGTCGGCGTAATTGATATACCTATACACACTCCTTCAAAATCACAGCTTTTTAATACTAACGGTCTCTTAGCAAAACCTCGGACAGACAGACGGACATGACGAAACTATAATGGTTTCTACGGAACCCTAACAAGATTGTTATGGTTCCGTAGTTCTGACAAGTTTATGAGCACTATTTGCGTATAAAATCGTGATCGTAGGTATTTGGTCTGTCATGTAGTATGACCGTGGCGTGCTAGGCAAATTTTGGTCTGTCATCTATACATGACTTTCCTATTCCAATTTATGTTGGAATCGGAGTCATGTATAGGTGATTAACCTAAATGCTGCAGCAAATCAAATTAGCCGTAATGCGCAGTGTGGGGCCCACATTGTGAGACTGGTTACCATGCAGATCGATATGGAGATGTTTTACTCTTCATAGACTATTCAGTGGTAGTACTGTCGTATCAAGTGAAATTGCTTTGTTTAAACATGTAGTCGACTGACTAAAGAAAAAGAGGTAGGAAGGGCCGCCGCAGTCGAGAAATGAAAACCACAAGAATAAAAATGACGTTCTCTTTATTATGACATATTATTAAACATAACTTTAACATATTTTTCTGAATTAAGTTTAACATAATGTAATCGGTATAGATATATATATATATACCTACCTTAAAATATGTAATATAGATACATTATTGTGAATATATTACATATTTTAACGTAGGTACATGGGAAACAACTACAAACAAAGCAATAGAAAGGTGATATACGAGTATGTATACACTTATTTAAAGATACATTAATTTTAGTAGGTACATTGAAACAAGACACCTAGTTATAGTTACTCCTAGGAATGCAGTAAATAAACAACAGAAACATACAATAATATAAGAAAATGAGTACTTAGGTATTCTTCTTATAAATAAACAGCCGACAATACAGGGCCTTTTCTAATTAATTAGCGAAATTTAACAGACATGAATCATGATGAGTATCCATACTTCATATTATAAATGCAAAAGAAACTATATGTTTGTTTGTTTGTTACGTGTTCACGCCTAAACTGCTGAACCAGTTTTATTCCGTTTTTGTGTTACCGTGGGACAATTTAGGCTTTGGCTCAATTCTGAAGTCTACGCAGACGAAGAGGCGTGCAGACGCGGGTATGAACTAAAAACAAGATTGCACTATCACGTGAGCGTTAGTTGGTCAATAATCAGAAATCTTTTCTTTTTCTGATACGTACCAATAACACGCTTGTTATCGACAATATGAAATAAAAAGGCCCTGTGTACATAAATAATTATAATATAGAGAACTAAATTCTATTCATTTAATAATGTACCATACATTATTGAATTAATAGAATTAAGAGCATTAACGCTGTACGGCATTTGATATAAACTTTAATGTCCTTGTTTTTTAAAATAAATGAACCGATTTTCATGAAACTTCTTACGCATTAGCAGGATACATAGGTCTAAAAAGAAATCAGAGAACTTTATAACTTTAAAAAATTGTATTACGGCTAAATACGACCGAAACTTTTCCATTAAAACACAAAAACACAATTTTTAAGTAAAATAAAATATATATTTTTTATAATTTTGTTAATTAAGTATAGGTAGAAAACAACATTTTTAAGTTAATTGTTAAACTGGAAATACAAGGCTTTTTTAATATTTTTAAGTAAAACTTTTTAAATGTTCTCTGACAACTTTATCCTTTTTCTTTGGCCCTGCTAGTGCGTGGGAAGTTTTTTTTAAAAAACGGGACATTTATTTCGAAAAAAAAAAGACTAAAAAAAATTTATGATTTGCCGTACGGCGTAAACGCTTTAAAGTAAGTTAAGAAGCATAGTAAACAAATAGTTACCTATAATATTATTCTGTCAATACATTTGTGTTGTTAATTTAATTGTAAGTAGTTATTCCCTTGTTAGGTTAATTGTATTGCACCGCTTTTAGCATTACACATAATAATATTAGGTATTACAAATTATTTCTTTTTTTTTTTTGTGAAATTTTATTTATTTTTGCATCGCACGAGTGTTATAAACTTCGTATGGAAATCGTAATAAAAATAATTACACTTTCGGCTCGCTAACGTTCTCGCCTTGAGCCTAGATTGTAACGCCAAACTTATCTCACTCGTATCTTAATGAACTATCATAAAACAAAACATTTACCTACCTGTGAATTTAACACCGCGCGATATGGAAGGCAGTTTGGAAGTCTTGTTAAAAGTCACTTAATTATTTTTCGTTATCATAATTAGTCATGTATAGTCACAGGTACGTAATGAAATAAGTACATAGACAAACTCTCAAATGCAGTACCTACACGGGAGTTATGTCTGAAGTATTAACAAATAAATATTTCAGGGCTAGTGTCCTCGTTTTCTCATTAATAATTTCTCTCTGTATCTCTCTAGCTGTCTATATCTTATTATTGTGTCTACCTACACTACCTACTTAGTTGTTATTTTAGAATTGGTATTTGAACACGCAAGTTCCTACATAAATCTCGCTAGCTGCATTTGAAGCTTTGCTGTGTATAATTATGTGGCAGAGGTATGAGTACATACATAGGTAGAAAGGTGTAGCACGAACGCGCTAGTTAAAAATTAATTGATTTAATCTTCGCGGTAGCGCATTCGTGCAAGGCCTTCGGGAATTTCACGAAATTCCTATCAATATTATAAAATCACAAAAGATGTAAAACGGTAGGTACCTAGGTATTCTATTTCCGTTCTGTGACAAGTTTGACGGAGTAGATTGGCATCATATTTAATCTAGTGACGTAACAAGAGTAAACCAAAGAGGTACGGAGGTAGGTATGAAATAAGGATCAGTAATCTTCCCTGAGTTCGTGATTTCATCAGCATCACTGCCACCTTACGACGAAATTTCAATCTTATTAGTACCTACACATGACTTTATTTACGGATTTGTTAAAACGTCAATAAATTTATTGCAGTCAACAAACATAATTACATAACAAACTATAATTGTAACTATACTTGTCAGTCTACAAAACGACGTAGCCTCACGCGGTCAATATTTATCATCGCAATTGATACAGTAAATATAAAATCTAAAATTAACAATTAACAAAATATAGGTTCTAACCATAATATTATTAAACGTAATGTCCTTCCTACATATTATTTATTTAATGTATATATACCTAATAAAATATAATTTTACAAAAATGATCTCTATTTTTATTTTAATAATGCGCGCTATCGAATACTACATAATATAAGTATATAGAATCACTGGTTTTTTATTTAGAATTGTAACAAATTGTCGCGTGTCGTCGGACAACGGTACCTAACAGGCTAACACAGATTACACTAGGGCTCGAACAGCGCGTATGTATATTCAAACTAGCGAATTCTACCGGAAGAAACGTCCTTGTCGTCCAAAAAGCCGGCGGAGGAAAGGTCGACCGCATGCCATTTCTATGCTTATTGCCATAATGTGTACTTTAGCCTCAAGACTTGCAGATAACTTGAAGGCCAGCCTTTAAAGTTAGGCGCATAGTACATAATCCAGTAGCTTTTCGCAAATTAACGGTAACACGACGTGTACACAATAATAACAATCACCTAAGGATCAACTCATACAGCGACGCAACGAGACGCGCAGTTTTTAAAATAGTGATGCAATATAGAACTATTTACTATACAAAAAGATAAACATTATATGTAGTGAGAGAATATTGGAATAGTACTTGCGCCGTCCCGCTACGCCTCGGGGCGCGTCGTAACAGAGCAATGCTTAGCCGGAAGACGCACCCATGCAAGCCCGCGCGTTACCTACTTAGAATCTTATAGATTTCACAAAAAGGCATAAGTTTCTGTGAGAGACATCGAATACCCCTCGCAGTTTCATGACGCGCCTTGCGGCGCCGCTCAGCGTAGCGGGATACAACTGGAGTCTTCAAGCAACGTCGCGTCGCGTCACAATGTAAGCCGGCCCTAAGTCACAGATAATGTTGGCTCGTCGTAACACCTACCACCAAGCGAAGCTCCTAGCTGAATAGTTTCGACTAAGCGATGCTACACGTCCGGGTTCGGTTGCCCGCACCGAGACCCGCGAGCGAGGTATGCCCTGACAACTAGACGCATATTCTATGCCCTAAGCTTTACTTAATATTACAGCTATCGTATTTTTCTTATCTGCATCTGGTGTACATTTATATATGAATTTAAAAGTGTAACAATAACACTTAATATAAGTTGTAAAAATAGGAATATTTGGGGTATTCAGTATTATCCCAGTTGCAAATATTCTTCGTGGGTATATTTTTGTATTGCATTGTTACCTCCATGAGCATGATAATCTCTTCTCTTTTTTCGCTTATAATTTTATTTTAGTTACTTAAGAGTATGTAAACTTTAATTGTATAATGCCCTCGCGGGAAGCTTAATAATAAGGTACAACTTGAAAGGCATATCTATATATCTATTGCTTTATGTTAACGAAATATTAGATAATAATCTAGAACTTAATAGTACCTTTAGGCTTATTTTAATACACTCATCATGTGCCCGATTGCACTAATGATATGGCAACTGAACGTCCCAACTTGTGTCTTTAACTTGCGTACCACCAACCTAATATTGCTTAGACTTGATAATAAATAAATGTCTAATTTCTTTCTAATTTCTAACTAATTAAAATAGTATATTTTGATTCAAAATATAAATATTAGCTTAATTCATAAATTATTTGTTTAGTAAAAAATTTACTAATCAAATTATTGATTAAGTAAAACTGTTAAATGGAAATTTACATTAAATTACATTTACATTTTTTTGTATTTGATGTCCTACTTGAAAACGTACATAAATAAAATATCGAGACATGATCGAATTTACAATTTTAAATTAATTTCCAATTTTAATTATAAACAATACGTACCTACTTATAGACGTATAGATAGACGAAAGATGTATAGACAAAAAATCTAAAACCACAACAATAGACAAGCATACATACATAAATTTAGAGGAAATAGATCCTTGAGGTGTAGAAGATACGATCAATGTTATAGGAGATATCTAACAAGTTATTGAAATATTATTTGATATTCATATTTTAAGTTTATTGTTTTATATTGAGACTAGAATAAACACAAGATAGGTACCTAATACTTGCAGAATAGATAACTACTATAAAGCTAAATTATTAAAAAAATAAACGAACTAAAAGAGCGCTAAAGCCCTAAAGCTATGAAAAAGTTTAAAAAAAGAACAGTTTGGAAGCAGTGTGATGCAGTTAGCGGCAGTTATTTTTGATTTAATGCTACCAGCAGCATCACGTTTAGGTGCATATTTAGGTATCCTGTATTTATTATAACTCAACATAAAGTAGGACAAAAATAAACAAAAAGTTACACCAACAATTCAGTTACAATCCTAATTATTGATAGTATCTACACTAGTGATAGAATAGACTTTAAAGTATTTACTATGACGTTATCATACAAGAATGACGAACATGATTTAAGGTTGATAATCAGAGCCACTATGAGGTTAGAAGTTAGCAACGTCACAATGTTGGTGTCAAATGTTTCTCTCTTTTAATTGATTTGTCAATAATACAATTCCTACTGACACTTAATATGTTAGACTTATTGTTTTACTATTTGTTGGCAAAGCTTATTTTTGAAACTTACACTAAAATGTACAATTTGTCAAATGGAAAGTTTCCAAATGCTTACTTTATACCCTAAACTAAATATAGTTATGATACTAATCCCCGGTTTTACGAAGAAAAATCTGTTCTGTCAAAAGTATGTAAAGCGTGTTTAAAAATTTGTCACAGTAATTTTTGTTCGAAAAACCAGAGGTACTTATTGCAAAAAAATCACAACTAACATTTAAGTGCGCGAGACTGATAATCCATTTATTTGCATTTAATATTCTTAAATTCATAAAAATAGCGTAATATTTGACACTACGCTGCGACGTTAAATAACTTTCCTCTTATAACCCTCAATAACGAATCGAAAATGGCGCACACAAGCGAATTTACATTAACAAGACACTATTTATTTAAATAACCACTATTTCAAAACATGGTAATATAGTGGGTAATATTTAAAATATATGTGGAATAACTTTTATATGGACTATCATCGGATTCGAGAAACCAATAAGATTAATAAAACAATATCATAATCAATTTTAGATAGGTACTCTCCTTAGTTTGGTCACCATTTTTGAAATCGTTATTTTAATGGCACGGGTTATACAAAACAATCTGATAGCTTACTCAAATTATAACAAACAGAATCAATATTATCATAAGAAGACCTACCAAGATTCCTATTGCCAGCCATTGACGTCGATCTGAAACAATACAATACATTTATTACGCCTTAACATCATGTGAGCACAGGAGATAGCTATAAGTATAAAACCGCAAACCGCGGTGGCTGTGGTCTGATAAAGAATCTTATTACATCACTGGGAGTCTTATTTCATCACTAGAATGTTCAAAAACGAATCCAGCGTGCACCAAGCTCAATCAACGCAAACCTACTTCATCTTCATTACAAATCGATAGTTAAACCCATACCTACTACGATTCTACAGAAATCTACAGAGGTCTACCGAGTTTACAAATGAATCAGTCATATAGGTAAGTACCTAGGTAGATACCAGACTGCAGCTAGGGTTTCCAGGTTGTCAAACCTAATAGCCGGACAGACCAGTCAGTTTGTCCGGACATTTGGGTAAAAAGGCCGGACACCCTACATTATTGAGGATTTTGTGTCTCTGTATTAAAATGTAAAATCAAGTTTTTTTTTTATTATTACCATTAATCTCGCTAAATTCTAATCTAATATAAAAATATCGAATGAAAAATCAGTCTAAGTACTTTATAATTAATCAGTCAAATAAAGTCATTAGCCAAAATTAAATTCTAGACAAACATCAACATTTTTAATTAAAAACCTAACAAGAGCCGGACAAGCCGAACTCCGTTTACTTTGGCCGGACACGCTACAAAAAGCCTAACTATGTCCGGCTAACTGCAGCATAATATATTATATGTATAATTGGGTAGTAAACCCAAATAATACCAATACACAAATTCTTTAAAAAGCACTTTACTTTAGCACCTGAAAACCTCAAGTCATTTTCAGTTAACAGTAAAATTTGAATTTTTATTGCATTGAAATCCATAAATAGTTAATCAAAGGAGTTGGCCAGTTTACTATTGCCATACAAAATCTATGAGGGAATCGCATCTTGGCAGCTTATAAAAAAGTAATAATAATAAATAAATAAATAATAAATAAATATCTTGGGACAACTCACACATGGCTATCTGATCCCAAGCTAAGCAGAGCTTGTGTTATGGTAACCAGACAACTGATATACATACTTATATAATTTATAAATACATACATATTATAGATAAATCACACCCAGACACAGAACTAACAATCATGCTCATCACACAAAGTTTGTCCTGGGTGGGAATCGAACCCACGACCTCCGGCTTAGCAGTCAGGGCCGCTAACCACTAGACCAACAGGCCCGTCGAAAGTAATTGTGTCACATACCCAATGTGAGTAAGTAAGTACCTAGGTGTCATAGGTAGATATACCAGACTGCAGCAATAATGTTTTCTCGACCCAAATTTGAATGTGTTCAAACTCACCGTTATTCATATGGAGCACCTTTGCAACTTTCTTTAATGTGGAGTCTAGCTTAGAATCTGCGTTCTCGAGCTCTGTATTCAGGTCATCTAACATTCTGAAACATAGAAATAGCACGTGCGTAAAAATTTTGAATAATTGTGTAGGTTATTGGATATAGGTAGTAGGTACCCACATCAACTACCGTTTAATCGTAAAAGGCTATTTATAGCATATCTTTTTATATTTATAGCTTTACCAAACTATAAGTTATCCAGCACGCTTCGCGTTTCTAAAGCAAGACGCTTGATGATGTATTGAATCATCATAGTGATTTTCAACCTATAGGTAGATTGGGTGCTACACTTTGCTAATGGATATTTAATTTAAAGGTTTACTTACACGGCCTGTTCGTCAATTTCTATGCCAATTTGTTTGGAGACCGTCTTCAGTGAGCCGACGGAGTGGCTGATCACCTGCAGCTGGTCATTCTGACTGGTCAACATCTTCTCTTGCATAGACATTATATCACTGTCATAGTCGAAACTATTGGGGCTGTCCGTCTGGTTGGCAAGTTTCGAGTATTTGGTATATTTAGGCGTGGAAGTCCAGACATTACTCAAGTGTATGGGGCTTTCTTCACCCAGCAGAGGCTCCCGCGCTGTCCCGTCGTTGTCGCGATTCCTGTTCAGGCTCATTTTGCTCTTCATGACCTTGAACGGAAACATTTTTATGTATTTGTTAAGAAGCTTGAACTAAATTTAAAATGTAATACTATGGAGGTAAGTATTAATTTAATTATTTTTGTTCAATGGGGAAAGTAGCCTCCCAGGCTCCCATGAGGCTACGTCGGTCGGTCGGACGTCTTACTTGCGGCCCGTGAATGTTTTGTGAATTTGTATAAAATCATTTACCTTTTTAGGTAGGTACTTTGTAGTTTTCTTTTCTGAATGATTTACAGTGGTCATTTTTCTAGCTATAAAGCCCAAACATGTAAACATAATGTAAGTAGGTATTATGTGTACGAAGTCAATCCGTATGATTTAATTTTTTAATAACATATTCATGTTTTCGTTAGGATATGACCTTTAGTTTATTTTGCCACCTTGTGGCCCTTGCCTGCCAAAAGGTTGCCGACCCTTGGGCTAGAGGAAGAATGTGAAAAGCAAAGCGCAGTTTCACATCGACAGTGCGCAGAAAAATATCGCGTGGAGGACAGTACCCACGATGTTGCAAAAAATAACCAGTCTTGTAAATTTAATTATTCCTACCTACCTTTACTTCTTGCTTCGTGGCTTCAATAAAAGTTCGTCTTTCCGAAATTTCTTTGTTGTCGATTTTAAATTTTGATGAATTTTTTTCTACGATACTTGGAAAAAATGTTCAGGAAATAATATAGATACTATAGATTATAATGACTGATGGACACAGCAAATATCCGTTTTCATTGTTTTCACTACAATCTGTGAAACCTAAATGTCCTTAACTAATGTAATTGACCACAGGTCGTCTAAATTAAGCAAAATAAATAAACCTATTAAGCAAAAATAAAGTTAAACGAAATTGAATGGCTTATTTTTTATCTACAATAAAGTAGGCAAAAAATAGGAGTCCAGGTGGTGTCCAAATTTCACACCGGAAAGCAAACAATTATCATTTTTCTAATAATGGCGTTGAATAAAAACTACTTTTGTAGGTATTGTTGTAAAACTACGACATTTACTTTTAACAGTAAGTTGACCGCTAGTAATGGTTTATACGCACCTCGGGCACCATATTACGATGACGATGTATAAGATAATATAAGATAAGATGGAAACACATTTCACAAAAAAAAAGTATCATTCTAATATTAGTATACGAAACTCGCGATATTATATTAGCCATTTTTAACAAAAACTGAGAGTGATTGAGCAAAACTGATGCCTATATAAGTGTATGAGGTCTAAATGTGGGTAGGTTATTTTTTTTTTTATCGAAATCAATGTTTACCAGTGTTGTCAACCCTCGGTGCTAAATATCCTGATTAAACTAAATAATTCGAAAAATCTATTTGTCTTTTGATTACGCACTATGAAATGCCGCCTAAAATGTATGGAAAAAGCTCAAGGTCAATGGCGAAACATGGCGCCTTAATCGATTCACACCGCCGTGAAAGTTGAAATAGAATTTTTTGCACATTGCATAGGTACCTACGTAAAAACTTCATTCACGTACACTTTTTTTTACGTAGGTACAAACGCAAAAAACGAGAAAATGTGATCGCTTGTCTTTCGACGAATTCTCGCGGATTGGGTACTTGAGACCACCAATCAATTGACATAGTTTTCTGAGCTTTTAAAACGCGATAGATAGAATAGGTACGGCAATAATATTAATCTGTAACGTCACTTATTTGCCAACTCAATTGATTAACTACTTTTTTTGTTTATTGATTTCAAAATCAAAGTCAAATCATTTAGTTCAAATAGACCATTTAAAGGCACTATTGAACGTCATTTGCATACCAACTAAAAATCGAATTTTACTGCTAATTAAAAACTAATTGGCTTTTCATGGGTAAACGAAAGTGTTTTTTTTTTTAATTTTTCCTCGATGCGACGACGGTGTAAATTGAGCTTTAAATCAACATCTTAAATCTAGTAGATATTTAAAAGGATATTAATAGTATCTTCCAAATCCTCCAAGTCCCATTCAATACTACGGAGTGCGTTCCTCAACTCTGTAGAAGTCCATTCCACTTCGGGGCTGTTTGGTATAGAGGGCGTCTTTGAGATCTCCTGCCACCTGAGGTATAGTCCGCGAGTCTTGTTCAATGCTTTGAACACCTCACTGCATGTTTAAAGAACTTACATTATTGGATTAAAATTATAATAAAAAAGATTAAAAAACATATTTGTGCTGTCTAAATTGATGATTTGCATCTTTGTGATACACACGCTGGCAAGCTTTTTGAGTTCTAAATAATCCAGTGCCGTTTTCAACTCTTACAATTTGGTGCATTTTGTGTGCATTAATGTAGCACATAGTAAAGCCATAAGCTTTGTAGATTATTGGGTAGTTGACACCACAAATCAATTAGCGTAACTATTTATTGATTCCAAAGCCACAAAAAGTCTAATTTTACAATTAATTAAAATTTATCAGATTTTCAGGGCTCAAATAAAGTGTTTCATTACAGAATTAATGTTTTGGAATTATTGGTTAAATGTGTCAACCACAGAGTACATTTGGTGTCAACTACCCGATTCTGTGCTTACTACATAACATCACGCCTGTAATCCCCGAAGGGTAAGGCAGAGGTGAACCCATTAGTACATCCACATTTCGCCAGTTATGTTTTTAGTCCCATGTAATAGGGGGCGAGCCTATTGCCATCCATCGGGCACAAATCCAGACTCCGAGGCTGCTACAGAGAAATTCCAGATGGAAAAACCCAATAACACTTTGCCCGACCTGGGAATCGAACCCAAGACCTCATGCACAGCAGTCGCGCTTGCGACCACTAGACCAACGAGGCAGTCAGCCAGGCAGACTTACTACATCAGTAATTAAATGAGTTCATAAGCTGAAGAGATATTATGTTTGTTTTTTGTTTATATATTTGTTTAGACGCGCTAAATCCGATTGTAGAAAGAATTATATAATGAGCAGATACATAAGGAATAGTATAGGCTATATGTATGTTTAAAGCCAAGTGGACTAAGTCGCGAGCATCAACTAGTTATATACAAAAAGATAAATAAATACATGAGATAAGACCACTACTTAAGGCAAGTGTTAAATTATACCTTTAACAACGCTTTAGTGTAGTAGGTATGATTAGATAAGATTATCTCAGTAAAAAAATAGGAAATACTTATAAAAATTAATGGATGTGAAGCAAGAAAATTGTAAATGGTCGTAAATATTACTAAAAGTCCAGTCTCTCGGGATCTTCTATGCTAATACAATAACGCTGAAGAGTTTATTGAATGATATTTTGTTTAA
The DNA here is from genome assembly GCA_949774945.1 of Hoplodrina ambigua. Classification (NCBI taxonomy): domain Eukaryota; kingdom Metazoa; phylum Arthropoda; class Insecta; order Lepidoptera; family Noctuidae; genus Hoplodrina; species Hoplodrina ambigua. The sequence continues at coordinate 8,995,523 of OX458963.1, forward strand.
AAACATTAAACTCAGGAATTAGAAGTCGGATTCTGAAAGGTCTTTCACTTATGCTATGTTACTCCTGAGTATTTAAAGGGAGTCTTTATTAAAAAAATGGAGATACAAAAGAAAATTCACATAAATAAAGTCACAGTCAAACTATGTAGTTAATAATAATTCTAATTCAGTAGAATCTGGATATACTAACCCTCAAGGGATCAGCGACACTTAGTCTTACTAACAACAAAACAACGCACAAAACGAAGGAACTCTGACCAACGAATTTAAGCTTGTGTATTTAATATAAGTGTTATTTTGAAATAATAATATATTTAAATCCATTTCTATTTCAATTAGCAAACTCAAAAAAAAATGACTTTTACGGATTACAGGGGAGAAAGCCTGGACATGGGGTAATGAGGTATTGTTTCCGTGTAAGATTGTAAACAACACTGCACATTATTTCAAACGCATGATTTCTTTCCAGAATAGGATGGTGTCTTAAACAAGAAACATACAAAACAGATATGTTTTCATAGCATGTCTATATTAGTTTTATATTTGAATTTGCATTATCATCTCTAAAATGGATAGTGGTTATAAACAAACTCGTTTTAATATATGAATTGTAGTGTACTTTGATTCCTGAAAGTAAAGAGTATCATTGACTGATTTTACACTCAGAGTGAGTATGATAGTCTTTGCCCCATTGCTCACAACTGTACTTCTAATTGAAATACTACACCACAAATCATGTGGCCACTTACTATGTTGCCTACTTGCCTGCCTTTTGATGTGAAAAAAAAGAAGTACAATGTCCTATCTCAAGTTGGGTAATTAGGGGTCCTTTCATAATTATTAAAAATTTGCATATTTAAATATAATATTTTTAATATGTTAAACGTTTATCTGTTTTTAGAGTCCACTGTTTTCAGTATCATAATAAAAACACATCCAAAATTAATTTTAACTGTAATATATTATAAAGGTAGGTATTATGATAACAGCACTGTATGTTAATGCTTAAAACCACAACAACCAGAGCAAAAAAATGGTGAATTTCTGATAATATTTTTAAAACTAGCTAACACTATTTTCAAATTCAAGGTTAAATAATATTACTAATTACAAAAGAAGTTATAAAAACTACAGAAACTGGTAAAAACATGTTAGAAAACTCCAAATATTATTTGGTCATAGGTCATTCTTGCATGAAAAACCTTCCTTCAACTAATATAATGAAGTCATTCAGAATATCTCTTTAAATTACTTAGAGAAGTTGCCTCTTCGCGTTCGCGAAGCTGTGAAAACATAATTATTACTACTACTTACTCTTTGACGACGTAAAATGGATCTTCTAAAGTCATGTCAAACAAGAATAACAACGTTCAAGCACAAGCTGACTCATGTGACGGACAAACTAGGCACGAAAACTTGCAAATAAAATTCACACAAACAGATATAAACACACAGGTGTATCCAGACGATCCTTCGCCTATCCCACAAAATATCGACAACATGACATGATACGTACCTACACTGTATATAAGTCGCTCGATGAGAATAGTATTCTCCGTCCCTTGCTAACTTATGTAAAACAGGGAGAGCCTGAGCTGCGTAACAAGCCAATGTTGCAATGCGCAATCGCACCACGGTCGCCGCGACCAGTAGAGACGACTAGATGCGACATCACTCCCTCACTCCCTCAATATTATCACAGTACGCACGCACTCTCCTCCTCTTTTTCCACCCAAAACTCAGAAACCCCAACTGCCCCAACCCTCGATATCACCTTATTTATTTACGTTACGTCAAAGGTCTAATGTCAATCTTGACAACTTGCCAATTTGTATTTGCAAGGCTAGTTATAGAAAAAACGATGGCGTTTAGGACTTACGGAAAGATTTAATTGTAGAAAAAACAGATTTAATAACAAAAATTAATAAAGAAAGAAATAACTAGCTATATCTTTGCAATAAGAAACTTTCAACTATGAAGGCAGATACAACTCATACAACAAATGATACGATCTGAACTTTGTACAAAACAATAAACTTCAGAAGTAACACTTGAACCGAGTTACTGGTCAACGTGAAAATTTTTCAATTATAAATTTATAATACGTATGCGGTTGACTGTGCCGTTGATAAATTCCAAACAAAAGTATAAAGTAATGTGAAAAAAAGGTCATGTTCGGTAGGAAAGACCTTCGAGATATTATATTCGGTGTCACCGGTAAAATAGTAAAGCCCCTTTACCAGAAGCGTAGCGTACCTTGGCGGGGCCCCGTATAAAAATTTGTTTGGGGGCCCTTAGAAAGGGTAAATATTTCTCAAAAAAGAAAAAATGTTTCCATAAAGTTAAAAGAAATATTTATTCATCATAATCATCTATCTGTCATATTTTTAAAAACAATTCACATTAAATATTAACTCTCCTTGCTTTTTTTTCGGCGAACTGATTAATTAAATCATTCATAGCTGATGATGACTTTAGTTTTTCTTAAGTTCCTGCCTCTATGGACAATAGTGACAGGTCTGACAGGCGTTCCTGTCCCATAGAAGTTCTTAAATAATTTTTTATTAGTTTTAATTTCGAGTAACTTCTTTGGGAAATTTTTATTAATTTTTGCTTACGCACTTTGGGGGCCCCCGTAGGCCAGGTATAGGCAGATACGGCGGTACGCTACGCCCCTGCCCTTTACATGGTCATGATCAAGGCACGGTCGCCGTGCCCGTGTAAGGTATTGTAATAATGTATGAGCTACAATGAGAGCTTTCACATAGCGCAGTGACTGTGCCGTGACCGCATGAATCTACCTAACACGACACGGCGACCTGGCCGTGACTGTATGCATGTGAAAAGGGTACTAAGATCAAGGAACGACGACGACGGATGTCAAGTTCCTTATTAGTTCCTTCCTCTAATCATAGCTGTAGCTAGAGCTGCTATCGCCTAAATTGCCGATTCCGGACAAAAACTACTTAAACCAGTGAAATTAAGATGAGAGAGAACCCGGACACTCCCGAAAACAAATTAAGTTTACAATAAAAGTACCTATTATAAATAAAAAATCATTGTTTACATTTTGTTTTGCTTTACACAAGCTTCTGCCCGCGACTTCGCCTGTGTATCGAAGATCAGAAAGTAGGTCAAACATAACTTGTTAGATTTTATTACAAACAGACACCCAACGTAATAAAACTATTAAAACAATATTATTAGAAGATAGATTTATTTTGATAAAATCTTTTCCATTTAACACTGGCTTGTACAATATTACTGTTTTTTTTGGTCGTTTGTTTTCGATGAAAATTGCGGCCAGTTCCGTACAGAGTCTCATATCACGTACACTTTAAGCGCATTGACACTTTCGCCAGAATTCGATTGCCTTTGGAATTCTGGATTCTGGTAAACGACTTTTACTGTTTTACATAAATTGCGCCATCAGCCTGCTCCACACTATGGTTTTTCAAACTTATTAACCATAGATCAAGAAAGCAAGAGCGAGTGACAGTTGCATTGACCAGTATCTATGGACGTTTCCTATCGTAGACAAAGTATCCTTACCTACCTAATTCTAAATGACCCATCAATAATCAAAACTCTACATTACTTTATAATATTGACCATAACAAAAATGTTATAAATAACAATATCCAAAAACAAGGTAAGCGCTCGGAGTCCATGGCCCTGCTGTTTCAATCCCAAACGGCTCAAACATAATATAGCTTCCAAGAAGATTGATACACGTTTTTGCACCGTTTAAGGTTGTTAACACGTTGTCCTAGGAAGATGGGATGACCCTAGTGTGTTGACATAATATATTACATCCCACACCAAAGGCCTTCCCAACTTTCACGGCATATGGTCATCCCATCTGGTCTTTTCTCCTTAATTTTTCCCCAAAACAATTGGTACTGCGGCGGAGGCAAGAGCACTACGGATGATGTCATTAATGCTGACGTATCATGCTATCTGGCCTACGCTCTTATGGCAGGTTAGGCCATGATGTCCGAGACAGTCGACAGCTTCACCGCACTGTCAGCGATGCAGGGCCAAGGAGCTCAAAGACGCAGGCATGTAGCGAACCGGACTGTAGTGTAACACAGCATAATACTTATGTTGGACGAAGGGAGTGCCTGACCCGAATCCCGCTCACTCATTACCAGAAGGCGGGCACGCGCAGCATCTACCTTTAGGACAGCTCGACCCACTGTCTCTGGGAAGATGGGTACAAGGCCGAATCTGTGTTCGCCCAAGCTACTTTCTAGTCGTTCTCTGCTTCGGTCAAGTGGGCTAACTTTTTAGAGTTTGACAGAAGAACTTACACTAGAAATTTTGCGGATACTGAGACCACCAAAACGAATTAAATGTGTGGCTTGTAGCCACACTTTCATCTAATGCCACATTCAGTACTGAGGTTAATGTATTTTTATTATGATCAATAGCGTTTACGATGTCGACAGAAAACTGCAGTCATGAAATGTCAAATAATGCAAAACGGAGTCGCGTTTGTTTTCGTTTAAAGATCTTATTTCAACTTTCAACCAGAACGACTCAAAAATGGCGGATAGGCTACATTCTGACAACTGATACATCATACATTTAAATATCATGGGCATCTCAATATGTATAGCTCTATAGGACAAATGTCACACTAATAGTAGGAAGACAGACGGGAGACGTTGAAGTTATTATTAAATATACTCTGTGCAGAAGATTCAGTCAACTCACAATGTAAAGTCGTAGCTGTTGAAATAACCTGGGTCATTTTTAATTTCTATGTTGCTCACCTTGTCTTCACAGCTCATGCTAGCTTACATGAAAGATTATTTTCATACTTTTATCAACAATAATTTAATTTAAATTCAGTAAAATGAATTCGGTTCTTAATCCTGAGGCTCCCGAATTTTACCCAAACTTGACGTCTTTTACACAGGTACGTGATTCAGCGAGTTCCTTGACTCAATGAAAACAAGCATGCTATTTTTTGTATATTGTGTCCTAAAATTAGGCGTAGTTTTTAATGTTTACGTAGAAATATTCTAAAATAATACAATCTAGGAAGATTTTGTTGACCAAACAATCAAAACAACCTGACAAAGTTTTTCAAATACTTTACAAAGTACTTATGTATTGTGTTTATTTTGAAGTCTTGATTCTGAATTTTGTGCAAAATAATAGAATTTGGACTTAAGGTTCCGATATTTTTGTATAATTAAAGCATCACAATCACACTACCACATGTTTAAAAACATGTGTTGGCCTTACAATGAATAATATTGATGGAATTATTGCATGGTTATGTGTGGTTTAGGAATAAGTTTTACGAAGTAGAAGGTCCAAATACAAAAGTCCATTAATTGGATGATCAAATTCATACCTACTTTTTTTATTATAACCAATGTATCAAACATTGGTTTCAAAATCCAGTTGGTTGTCTATTACAAAATCATTTGTAACAAATTCATTGTGCAATTATTGGTTGTTTTATATTTCCAATACCTAAATATACTTAACTTACATAGTAAGATAATAAAACAATGTAAGGAGTATTTTTTTTAATAAATGGTCATGAAGGATTGGTTAACAATAAATTGAACTTGGCACATAAAATTGAGATAGAAATCCAATAATAATCATAAATGCACAACATTTTTAATATTGGCACAATATTATAACACTGATAAATATTTTCATAAACAAATTTTGTTTAATACATTGTTTTGCAACAAAACTCACTATCATTATGTTATACTTTCATACGTAATTGACCTCAATATTTACATCTAGTGAAACAGATTTTTTTAATAATATTACAAAAGTAACCCTTAAATGTTTGAACTAACAAATTTAGTATGTCTTTACAATTAACCAACATTTTAGGCTTATTTCCTAGAATAGTTACATTAAATTTAATAATATTCCCATTTATGTTTTATTTTCGTTTAGGTTTAATAATATATTTTATTTAAGTTTTATTTTATGTTTTGTTTAATTTTTATTTTAATTAGGTTTATTAATTATACAAATTTGTTTTGTTCAGCTTCAATAAATATATTTTTTCTTTTTTAAAGACGTTGCCTGAAAATAGGATATCCTCTATATCATGGGTGGGTTCACGTACACAAATCTCACATACACAAATCCTAGACGTGGAACAATTATTTGTGTACCATATAAATATTTGTTCTGTCTGATGTTTGAAACCAAGAAAGCTAATCGGGTCGTATATTGCTGTTGTATGCATGCATCAGTCACATTTCATTATGCAACTGTCTGGTCTTGAACTCTTACATCTTATCCTAATAAAGCTTGACTCAAAAATAATAGTTTTTGTTTATTTTCTTTGATTCAGTCATATAACCATGTTGAAAATATTGTAGAACCGTAGCAGTATAATTACAATGTGTTTTAATGCTTTCAGGGTGGTTACATGAAAGTAAACAAATCAATCAAATCTTCAAACATCCTACCTGCTGGAAAAACATTAGATATCTTCAAAACTTTTACTGATTTCAACGTTGTATCAAACCAATTAAGCGAAAATGTAGTTCTACAATCGAACCAAATAATTTCAACCGAGCTGCCAGCTGTGAAGTTAAAACGGTAAGTCGAAAAGAACAAAAGAAAAATTCTAAATTAGCATGAGTAATTGATACCTAATCTAGAGGAAGTTTGTGTTTGTTAATGTACTATGCCATTACAAAAGCGTAAATTACTATGTGTTTATGTACAGACTATAGATAATATTAATCAGATTATTTTTCACCAACAAAAAAATTATGGCATGTATTTACCAGATAACAAATATCTCACACACCTGTTTTATTTATAACATGGTGTGACTACACTGATCATTGTTAAGTGACGAGCTGTGCAACATGTCAGCAACTGAAAGGGTTGCTCAAATTATTTCGCGCGATGTTGTAGGTGACCTCGTGGGACGTTTGTCGCCTCGTAAATAGGAGACCAATCATATTTTTAATTCAGAGCTTCCCTAACATATATATTATTTATGATGCGCTCCCTTTCTATAAATAGAAAAAAGTCTCAGAAAATATAATTTAGGTTTACTATCAACAATTACAGACTGCCTCGTTGGTCTAATGGTCGCAAGCGCGACTGCTGTGCATGAGGTCTTGGGTTCGATTCCCAGGTCGTGCAAAGTGTTATTTGTTTTTTCATAAGGAATTTCTCAGTAGCAGCCTCGGAGTCTGTATTTGTGCCCTGTTGATGGCAATAGGCTCGCCCCCTATTACATGGGACCAAAAAACATAACTGGCGAAACGTGGGTGTACTAATACGGGTACACCTCTGCCTAAACCTTCGGGGATTACAGGCGTGATGTTATGATGTTATATCAACAATTACACAGGAAAAAAAAATACATTTAAACCACTAAGTTGATACGAAATAAAAACAAGTACGGCGTAAACGCTTGTCATCTGTTAATAGCTCCTTATATCCTTAACTACATTGCTGGTTGTCCATGCCCCCCTTTGCTGTTCTCTGCGCCCCCCACTTTGAAAACTCTTGTTTTAAATAAAGTTCCTTAAATGCTTACAGAAACATATTGTAAATGCATGGCAATTTCAAAGTTATTATCAGTGGCTAATACTATTACTGATAGCACATATTTATTTATTTACTCATTTTCTTTGTTTCTATCACTATCACTATGCTACTAAGCTTACATGCTACAGAACTGGCGAATGCTTTATGATAACAATCATATTACTCTTAGCTATACAAGATGCAGTTTTGTATCCTCACTTTTGAACGCCATTGTCACATATATGTGACAAACGAAATCTTACCCTGAACGCCAACGTCACAAATATATGACAAAATACATGTCGCACCATACTATGAAATAAACAATGTAATCAAGTTTTGGAATCCCTATTCTTTATCATTGTCATTTGACGAAAAAAAGTGGGCTGGCGTCAGGGGTACGGCGATACGTTTATGCTCTGGCGTTCAAAATAATAAATTTCAAAAGGGTGTCATGAAATACATATATTCAAAACTGCATCTTGTATTCTTGCTTGCTATTTCGTTCGCATGGAAGTTAAGTATGTTCAAAATAGTACTATAGCTAGTGTTCCAGAAGACTATACTCTTTTAGCCTCTTTTTTTAGGTCTTGCATAAAGTTTAATAATTCCAATAGGCCTAAAAGGCTTTTCTAATGCTAGTCTGACAACAGTAACACTTAACCCTCGAAATGGCTATGAGGCTCTTAGTCATCGAGGCTATAATTAATGATAAGAAAAAAAAACATTGTCAAAAATCACTAAACTGCTCATATTACAAAATTCCGTAAGGTGCCAACAAGCTAAGTTATCCCATATTATTCAGAAATGCGCCAAGTTTTTGTTTTTTTTTTTTTTAAATTTAGTACAGTTTTATTTGGTTTTGCATTTGTTAACTATTCTTTGAATAAATTTTCAGAAGCAAAAAGGCTCATAGACTTTTTAAAATGACAAGTCTTTTAAAGTCCCTTCTGTATTAGCAATTAGCATAACTCTAGAAGAGTACCGATAGGCTTAAAATTTTGGCCTAAAAGCCTATAGTCCTCGGGAACACTACCTATGGCACACAGTAAAAGTGTAGCTTACTATCAGTAAAAGATTTTTTGTAATCAGATCTTACTTCAAGACATTAGCTCTAACAAACAACGTTTTTATATAAATCGTATTTATAGACTTTTATTAAATAGTAACTTTCATTACTTCTCATGAAAAGAAATCTAGAAGTCTTGTCTAGAGGCAAACTAGTCAGTTTTCTATGGTTTTGAGTTATGCTGTTTAATCGAATTGGTGCTAATCTTACAAATATTGTTGCACATGCAAAATCTGCGCGCCCTGACAGTCACAAGGACATTAACAACAAATCCTTAGACCGTTATTGCTAATAATATATGTATTTACAATCTGTAATTCAGCGTTTTTCTAAGATAATCGCATATCTATTTGATACACGCTTGTAAAATATTATCGTATCAGAAAGGAAATGAAAACAGCTATCTTTGCCTTTGCTTTTGCACCAAGCTGACGCCGAGTATGACTTGCTATAAAATTTATTTGTAAGAATGTCTTTCCCTGAATTGTTGCATGCTCGCACGACTTTGCTGATATTTTGTAAAGCGCGTTCTTTTTTTACTTGAATGACCTGATGAATAAAAATTATTTTGTATACTTTTCTATATAAGTCGCGAAATTTATATTAAACTGACAGCTCACATTGCGTCGCCGTGTGGCAGAAACAGGGCTTTGTATAAAAAAGAAGACAGCGTAAATTACGTGACTTAAAAACAGGGCGCTCGACTTACAAAATTACATTCGTTTGGCCTTAAATTAGCAGTGACAAAAAGTTGTAATATTTATGATCAGTCAAATATTTTGTTTTAGCGATGAACACCAATTGAACGCAGCGAAATTAGCTGAAGTTAACGACAGCATCCTCCACAGGATCAACACTAATATTGACGCCGCAACTGGTGTTAGGAAATCAAGTGACACGTATGGTAGTGGAGTGCATACAAGACCCCATGCGTCTTATTGGAATCCCTCTCCTGTCATTGCAAAAATACAGGTTCGTATGATCTAGCTTTAGCTTGCAGTTCTGCGCTTAATCTACAGGGAAGGATTTAAAGATAAAATACGCAGATATGAAACTGTTTATCGGGCGTTCATTTTCCTAATCTATATCGTCAGAATAATTACCCTCTAGGTTAGCGCTGATACGCTCTATTCGCTTGTCACCTTTTGTCGCACGTCCAACTAATGCATCTCCTCTGAGGCATCATCTCAAAGAACACCAACTACCATAGGATGTGCCATCTCGGTGGTTTGCTCCCTAAAAAATTGATTTACAGATAACTCATATCACATCCGCGTATCAATCATAAATCGCTAGAAATTATACGCTTGTATGAGAGTCGACTCCCACGCGTGCACAGCCTAAGTACTATAAAATAAAGCCGAATTCACATGAAGAGTTAGGAACAACGCCGCGCGCCGTACCTGACAACACAATGACTGTATTCAGTAGAAATAAAATCTTAGCCGAACAATAAAAATCACTCCGCATTTATATATTTACTAGACCATGCCCGCGACTTCGCCCGCTTAAAAAGTAACTTTCTGTAAAGTAACTTGAACTATTATCCCAAGGGAACACATTACCGGGATAAAAAATATCCTGTGTTGATCGAGGAAATGGTCTATCTATGTGCCAATTTTAACATCTAAACATGTTTACAAATTTCACGTTTATAATATCGACGGCCCCCACGTATACTATCGAAATTGCAAAAAAGCCATTTTCGTTTTATTGCACTAATTGCAAGTAGAGATTAAGATGTATAATTCTATATAAAAATTATGTACCAATTTTTATACCCTCAACTATTTTTCAATCGAACAAAATCGAAAATACATAAAATGAACATACTAAAACATCGAACTTGCCACTTTCGATATTATACGTGGTCAGCGGTGCGCGGGCGCGACACGAAACTACCTGTTTCGTCAGTGTTACCCAAATATGTGAGCGGAACGCACGCGTGGATTTTGAGGTTAGGTTTAGGTTAGTTTTTATAAGTTTCAGTTTAAAATGAATAGAAGAGGTTTACTAATGATAAATATGATAAAACAACGCAGTGAAGGTGCACCAGAACATATTACTTCCGAAACAAATGATAATCAACCCGGTAAGTTTTAAAGTTTTTCATTCTTTTACGCGTTTTTGTTTGTTTAAAACCTAAAATGCAAAAAAATATATAAATTTGTTATTAGAACCTGCGTAGTGACGGTCTATTTATGACAAAAATTAGTCAATTTTTTGTTGTTTTGGAATAATTGATTTTAAACTATTGAAAGTGGTAGATTCGATACTATACTGGTACAAAGAGTAAATTTGTTCCATCGAATGTACCACTTTCGATAGTTTTCCCTGGTATTTGTACTAGCAAATTTATCGAAAGTGGTACATCCGATACTTTTTTCTGCTATGAACACATCGAATGTACCACTTTCGATACTTTACTACGACAAAGTAATAGATTGCCCTGCATTTTCGATATTATGTTGTATTAATTTGATTTTTTTTTTGTATTTTCAGTATCTCCTATGCGGTGTCAATTCACCGACGAGGAGTGGAGATATTTAAATGACATTTATGATGAAAATGAAGCGGTTGATGGGAATATTGTTCATAATGATTCTGATATCGTTATTTTTGATAGCAATGAATGTACTCCGGTTCCATCTCCTAACTCTATTCAAGATTTTGATTGCCCAATAAGCCAAACCGAACAATCTTGTACCAAGGATGTTCAAGAACCTTGTGACATTCCAAGTGTAAATCCTATTCAAGATTTTGATTGCCCAATAAACCCAACCGAACAATCTTGTACCAACGATGTTCAAGAACCTTGTGACATTCCAAGTGTAAATTCTTTGATATCAACATCAGCATCTGAACCAGGAACACCCAATACCTACACTGTCAGCAGAAAAAGGACCCTCAAGCAAGATCCGGGTAAGAAAAGAAAGAGGCATGTAAACCAATGGACTGATGTTCGTAGGAAATTGCTGAAAAATTCTGGACAAAAACACATAAGCAAAAAAGGTAAGGAAATGCCAGCCAAAATACTGAAAAGTTCATGTCCATTGACTTGCAAGCTGAAATGCTCCATTAATATTAGGGAAGAAATAAGACAACTTATTTTCGATAAATTTTGGAAACTTTCAGACCACTCTAAGCAATGGGAGTATATTAACAAATTTACTAAGAAAATTGAAAAAAAGAGGCAAACTAAGGAAGGACCATCGAGAAGGAAGTTCACTACTAATTATTACTTACCTGTTCCGAACGCAGATTCCAATATCTTTGAACCAATAAAAGTGTGCTTAAAAATGTTTTGTGCCACTCTGGCTATTACAGACCAATTCATACGTACAGCGCAAGAAAAGCTAGACATAAGTGGTGTAACTGGAACTGATAACAGGGGAAAACATCTTAATCACCCTAAAAAAATTGACACCGAGATGATCCGTAGTGTTTGTGATCACGTGAAGTCATTTCAGCCTGTTGAGTCCCATTATACCAGGAAAAGCAGCAGTAAATTGTACTTGGATAACAATCTAAGTTTTGCTAAGATGTTTGCGTTATACAAAGAATGGAATCAATTGCAAAACTACAACAATACAGCACAAACGGAAAGGCAATATCGCACTATTGTAAACGACAACATGAACGTTGCATTTTATATGCCGAAAAAAGATTTATGTGACAAGTGTCATGCGTTTGATAACATAGAAAATCCTACCGAAGAAGAAAAAGAATCTCACGCCAAGCATCTTTCTAACAAGCAAACTGCACGAAAATACAAAGCTGAGGATAAAGAACTAGCTATTCAAAATCCTAGTCAAATAGTATGTGCAACTTATGACTTTCAGAAGGTACTTAACTGCCCTAGTGGAGAGGTTTCTTTGTTTTATTATAAAAGGAAGTTGTCACTTATGCATTTGACAGTATTCGATGCTGGAAAGAAGGAAGCATCATGCTACATGTGGCCTGAAAATATCGCTAAACGTGGGGCTAACGAGGTTGCTAGTTGCTTGTTAGATTTTATTCAACTTAAAGTAACAGATGGAGCACAAGACTTCAGATTTTGGTCGGATAACTGCGCCGGACAAAACCGTAACAGAGTTGTCTACAGCCTCTATATGTATGCTAGCAGAAAATTCAACATCGACATCACACACCGATTTTTAGAGTCTGGTCACACTCAACAAGAAGCAGACAGTGTGCATGCTCTTGTTGAGAGATCTTCCAAAGGCAAAATAATTTATACCCCTGACCAATGGTACGCGTTAGTTCGTTGGGCTAAAACAAACAGTTCTCCTTACAAAGTTACTGAAGTGACTCAAGATATGTTATTTGATTTTAAAACCTTGTTAGACAACAGAAATTGGAAGAAAAACACTGAAAATGAAGATGTGAGGTGGAATAATATGAAGGAAATTCATGTAAAAAAAAATGACCCTAATACTATTCTTTACAAATATGACCTGGACTCAGACTACATGACACTAAATACTTTAGTTCGAACCCGTCGAAATAAAAAAACCTTGATTAGAAATCAAGAAAGTGAATTGTCGCCATTATATTCTAGCAGCTTGCCGATATCGGAAGCAAAATATAAAGATTTATTGTCACTTTGTAATGCTGGACACATTCCAAAGCAATACCATAATTTTTACAAAACACTCCAAATTTCTCAAAGCAATGATGAAGAATTTAACGAAGAGGACTGAATAGTTTATTTTTACCATTATTTGTAGAATTTTAAGAACATTGGAACTGACTGTGACTGAGATTTAGAAGAATGTTAAAAAAACTAATAGCCTTGTTTAGCAACTTCATGTTTAATTTGTTATTACCTAGAGTTTTAAGAAAAACAGATTGTGATTTTATTTGCTATTATTTATATAATAATCTAATTACTAAAAAAAATGACGATCTCATTTAATACTCACTTTCTAGTGTAAGCTCAAAAAAGCTCAGTACCTAAATAATAATTATTATCTATTTACATTGATTGTTGATTAATACTAAAGCATGTTGAGTACCTAACTTAAGAAAGTTTAATAGTACATAAAGCAAATGTTGTGATAATCATCTCGTGATGATCTCTTTTATAATTAATATGATAATATGATTGATAAGTGTGTTAAGTTTTCTTTCTTTTTTTTTGTTAAAAACGATTATGTAGATTGTAATTTTGAGAGCATAAGACTTACATAGACTCATATTCTTAGTATAGAGTTAGTACTATGTTCTGTACTATAATTGCTTTATAAAAGCATTGTGCCATAAACATAATTTTATTTTATCTTTTTACTCTTAGAAAACGAATTATCTTGTAAAAATTCTAATAGATAAAACATTAAAAACATTGAAATGTCATCTACAAGGTAAAAGCCGCTTTGTAACTAAGTATTTGTGTTTTGTTAATTCTTTATTTTTAATACAAATTGTTTGATTAAATATCTGATCGTGTTTTTCTTCATTTCCCAGAAAAAGCTTGACATAAATAAGTAGTAGGAAGGTATCTTAAATCGAATCTAGTGTTATGTTACCTTGGCTTGAGCAATTTAACAAAGAAAACAATCGAATCTACCACATTCAGTAGTTTACTAGAAATGTTGCCGCGGAAAAGTATCGAAACGGGCACATTCGATATTAGACTAGAATATTTTGTCATAGATAACTATCGAAATTGGCATATTCGATAAAAAAGTAACCAGCAGTAACCAAGTAAAGTATCGAATGTGTAATATTAGAAAAAGTATAATAATTATCAAAAACTATAGTAGACAGTATAAAACAGTCAAATTTTCCACTTAAGATACATCGGTAATATAAAATTTTGGAATTTTATGTTTAACAAAAATCTAAATCTAAACTTAAAATCGCTCTCCTGTAAAGTAGAGGTTTTGCAGTTTCAATACTTTACGTGGGGGCCGTCGATATTTGGATAAGAACATGAAAGACTTACAGCTAAAACAAAATCGTAACCCTCCTTTTGGCTCTGCCGTAGTCGGGTAAAAACTTAACAACAAAAAAGGAAAACAGTCGGCACAGAGCCAATTGCGAGCGATTGTGATGTGAGCGCACAAACAGATTTAAGACGGAACAGCAACGTTTTATTTTCATTCTGACCTGAAAAATTAACATATTCAATTAGAAATCGCTCAATTTAGGTACTTAGTTTTCTTTTATCAGCTAGTTGTTCGTGATATAAAATTTATAAAAAAACTAGAGTGTAACGTGTCGCCCCCAATCACCTTGCAGTGCGCTTATTTTCAACACGTGATAAAGATAGTGCATTAAAGTCGCAAATGAGGTCGCTGCCTTGGGCGGCAGGACGCACGGATGCGGCCTCGTCCGCAGCGTAGATAAAGACAATGATAGTACGCGACACGTCATTACGCCGCCTTTGATACCATCCTTATCCTCCAGTTTGTTGCGTTGATTGGCAGTTTAGTGTGTAATTCACGTCTTGAGTTTTCCTTCCCGGATTTGATAAAATTGCGACATTCTGAGTGTATATTGAAGTAGGAGGCGAAATGGTGAAAATATAATACCTTCCTCCTTCCTAGGCGTTAATATCGCACCATGAGCGAAAAGATATTTTTGCTGTGCCCGACGTGGTCCATATTGATCTTTTATTTTATTATATAATGTATGTAATAGGTTTATATGGAATGCAATAAAAAAAATGAGTATTGAAAAAAACCTCATTTCACTACTCCAAAATGTGAATCGCAATACGTAGGTATGGTAATCTATTTCACCCTCAGATTTCGCCTATCAAAATTAAATACTGGTTTTTACTACAAAGTACACAATATAATATGCAAATGATAAGCAGCCTAAACAAACAGAAGATTACGTTCAAACAAACTATACCTACATACATAGTTTTAATCGTAAATATTTATTCTCTATTCGTTTTCATAACACAATCATATTAAATAATTATTTTAAAACTCACAATATCAATCGTATAAATAATTGTAGGTACCTACATATTTATTATCTATAACGATTGTTTGATAGATCGATATTCGGTCGGTTGACGTATATTACGAGTCGCAATCGCAAAAATCTTCTGAGTGCAATAAGTCTTATGACACCCTAACTATGTTTTAAGTGATCAGTTCATTGCTGGTTTAACACGAACAACGTATTTTTACGAAATTTATCGTAAATTGCCAAAGAGTATATCGCTGCCTCCTCTCGCTTCTTTCTTTTTTCCATGGAATTTACTTTAACGGTAATAATAATATGTTGTATCAAGTAATATTCTTAGAAGTACAGTTCGTATTATTCACGATAACATTGTTACATTGTGTGTCCTTCAAACTTTCATAGGTCACAACGAACTGTTCTGAATTTTGTTTAATATTCCAGGTGGGCTCAGCAACATTTATTGGTGCTAAAAATATTCCCCGGCCTCAACTCAATTTCAAAGATACGATCGACAATTCCGACAGCTTGTGGGTGCCAAAAATATCGGACAAACCAAACAGTATTAAGCCGCTGGCTTTGAATATTCTGTACAACGAAGACGGCGCGGCAGTTGGGTGAGTGGTTACACGTGTAGCTGTAGTAATGGTTGGTAAATTGGCAATAGAATCGATTAAATTGAATAATACCTCGGTACGTTCATGCACGTTGCCCCAAGGCGGAAGAGACTGCATCCAGGCAGATCGTTACAATTCATCTCTAACGCTGTAACAACATAATCACCGCTCATCATCTCGTTAACGCTGCCATATATAGCACCTGTATAGAGTTGCATACAAGTTAAATGGTCAATTTATAGGCAATCAAACACTTTGTTGTGAAAGAGACGTTCTTCTATTCAGACGTAGTTCCTGGAAATGTTTACGGCCTGCACTTTGGACATAAATCACGTTCTGACTACAGTCGTACATGGACGACATTTTAGAATTATGTTGTTTGGAGAAACATAACTTTTTGAGATAAGATTTAGTTACCCAGGCTATGGAAGAAAACATTTTTAATTTATGGGTAAACTACGTTTTATAGGATAATAAGGTATCGTGTCTCCAAATTTTATTTGAACGAAGTTAATATGTGAGATTCAGTTATCCATTTCTCAACATTCAACTTTTCATTAACGGTTTTTGTGGAAAGTCTCCATTTCCCTAATATTATATAACAGTTATGTTATTGATTTCATTTGTGACATAGCAGAACTTAGCTTAGCTTAGGCCTATTTGGACCAAAAACTTAACTTAGTTGTTTGTTAGATTGGTAGTAGTGCCCAAGTGGAGATTTTTGGATTTACTCAAGCGCGGCAGATTAATATAGGGGGGATACCTCGCAACCCTGTTAAATACCTCCACCATAAACATATAGGCCCTGTAAATAGGGCCGCGCGTCTGGGGCAGCGTATTTTTTTTTTAAAACCTTCAGAGTAAAAAAGTCCCAGCAAATAAATTTCAGATTAAGGGTCAGCACGACGAGGACATCTAGCTGAATTGTCTGTATATTAATCTGACGCACTCGAGTATATCAATGTCATAATTTTAGTCATATTTTAGTTTCCATTTTCAATCCCTTCGTACGGCTACCCCCACCATCCAAACCTGCAGATTAATATTTCTCCGTTAACAGAAAACGTGGGGCGCATACACTATTAATATCTGACATGTTCGAGTATTTTTTCGTGACTATTACTTAATTTTTTCATTTTTGAAAATATGTACCGACCTGCACGCTTCCCCTACCTGTGAAAGGGTCTCAACTGTAACATTTTTTTTCTTTTTAACATATCTTCGTAATCAAAAGATCCCCACGACGCTGAAGTAAATCCACATTTAGCATCTTGAGCTCTCTACTACCTATATGTTAAACTACTATAAATGGGCTCATGTTAGCAACTAACTCGGAGTTAAAAGATAACCCAAGCTGGCGAAAGGTTATATCGATCAACAACTTTAAATACACCTGATATTTTATTAAACTTGTCACTGGTGCCATACGTAGTAGCTTTTTCCTTGTTGACCCATTGACCGCTCAACTAAGCGCAATAAATTGCCATCATGACGCCTAGCTATAAATTGACTCGCTCAATTTCGATCGTTTATGTCTATTAGATACATAATATGGCGGTGAAAAGGTTAACAAATCATTCCTTATATAATTTGGGTTCACCGTTCAATTAATAACAAGTGTTTACGAGTGAGTAGAGGACATGGAGAACATTGCAATAAATCCACCTATTGTACCGTATCGATATTTGAATTAAACAAGTACAGTACCTTTTGTGAGAGGAGCCCGTGGCTAAGTAATAACAGCCGCATGGGTCGATCCGTCGGGTTAAGCTACGCTTGCCGGGGTTGGTCCGTGGGGTGACCATCTTTACACACCGAGACTCCTCGGAAAGCACGTTAAGCCGTTGGTCCCGGCTGTCATATGTGGATCTTTGACAGTCGTTACGGGTCGTCAGAAGCCCAAAAATCTGACAACTAGTCTCACCAAGGGGTATCGTATTACCCAGTTACTGGGTTGTGAAGGTCAGATAGGCAGTCGCTCCATGTAAAATACTGGTATTCAGCTGCATCCGGTTTGACTGGAAGCCGACCCCAACATAGTTGGGAAAAGGCTAGGCAGATGATGGAGTACAGTACCTTTTATCTCTGAATCTTTATGCGAAACCGTTATTTGATTTTTGACTTCTATTTGCTAATTTGGGTTCATCCGTATTCTACATAAGAAGTATACGGAGTATAAAACGACAAATCACAAAGCCAGGGACGTATTAACCATGTCTGGGCCCCTAGGCAGCGCACGTTTCGGGGTTTCTTTGACCTTTTCTAACTTGACAAAAATGAAGTTTTATTTTATAGTTACCTAGTTTAGTTTTATTTTTTACCTACGACGGAACGAACGAGGTGTATTTCTATCTTTCAAAGGTGTACCATGATAGTTTAAAAAAAAATTAAGCAAATAAAAGGAATTTAAAACTTAAGTGTATTATTTTAATCGTTTTGTTTATTGAGCGTTTGTTACATAAATCTTAAAATTTTCACAATTATTTTTTCTCGATCTCTTGGCCCCTACCCAATGCGGGGCGACTAGGCAATTGCGTACACTGCCTAATCGATAGTCCTGCCCTGCACACTATGTAACGATGATCAAAAATGTTTACTAGGAAATGATTTTTTTACGTGAATATCCACTTTATATTGTATTGCAAAATAAAATGCACGGAAAACATTGTGCTTTCATTAAAATCTGGTTTTCGTAAAAAAACGTGTCAAAAATCTTGACCTCCAAAATCGCCGTAACCAGAAGGTTTCCAGGCTGTCCTCAGAAGAAAATATTGCTATGATGGGACACAATATGTAACTTTCGGTTTTGTTAAAAGTCTTTTTACATTCGTTCTGTCGTCATAAATTGGGCAAAGATATGATGATATTCAAATATCTATTAAAATTTATCACAATACTTTCAGATATGAACACCCATATCAAGTTGAGTTGGAACAATATCGTCCGCCGTCGCAGTTCATCGACCCCATGGAACCTTTAGAGTTCCCCGCACCTGTCGAAGAAACGTTTTTCACGTATGTGAACACAGAAGCGAAACTGAACGACCTTGTTGAACACTTGAACACCGTGACCGAACTGGCCATTGACTTGGAACATCATTCCTACAGGACTTATCAAGGTCATTTAACTTTTATTGCGTATTATTGAATATTATCCTGGAGAAATTGGGTTTTACAATCAGTGGGGCAAGCGCCACTTGGGGAGTTATTCACTGGGGGCATAGAGTTACCCAATGGTGGCTATAGAAAATATAATATGGTTGGCACAAACAACTCTGCAAGATAGCATTGATCTTTAGTGATTGTAAAAGAGAGTTGGGGAAAGGCCCGTTTGGTAAAAAAGTTTGACCTCTTTTTATTTGCACGTAGGTACTCGACCCTCGACGTGTCGCATTAATTTATTCTATAATATTGATATGACTTTATCGTGGCTAGCAATTTGCATGAGGTTAGCCCAGAAGCATGGTGACTGTCACAATCAAAGACTGTATGTCAATAGGTGAAGTCAAGCTGTGGATGTTATGTTATTATTGCTTACCGAGCGCATGTCCCCCGGCTCCTGTGGCATGTAATACTAAAGTTATCAATTTGTGTTCTAGGTATAACGTGTCTCATTCAGGTGACCACTACTGAGGGCGGTGACTTTATAATTGACGCGCTTGCTATTCGCGAGCATATACACAAGCTGAACCTCGCCTTTACTGACCCTAAGAAGCTCAAGGTGAGTGTGATAACTTGTCCAGTTCGTGTACAGTCAGGCTGGTTTTAACCTGGCTATCTGTGAGGGGAGCGACTCGTAAACCACCACGCTATCACACGAGGCCGTTGTTAAAAATGTCTAAGACTTTGAAGTTTTTAATGCTATGATATTTATACATTAATTAATTACATAATATTATTTCTTTTCGTAGGTTTTCCACGGTGCGGAACACGACGTGATATGGCTGCAGCGAGACTTCGGCGTGTACCTAGTGGGTATGTTCGACACGCATCAGGCAGCGCTATTGCTTCGTCTACCCGGACTCTCACTCAAATTCCTCCTCTCGAGGTATTGCCAAGTGAACGTCGACAAGAAGTAAGTAAACAAGCTTGTTGTTTGTTTGTCTGTTCTCAACGCAGCGACGGAGTAAAAGAGCTTTGTGATTTTGTTTACATTGAGATAGTGTCTGGGCTGAAGAGAGACTTTGCTCTTTATTCCAGAAAGGTCCCCGTTGCCTGCCTAGTTGGTCTAGTGGTCGCAAAGCGCGACTGCTAAGCGTTAGGTCTTGGGTTCGATTCCCAGGTCGGGCAAACTGTTATTGGCTTTTTTCATCAGGAATTTCTCAGAAGCAGGCTCAGAGTTTGAATTTGTGCCCGGTTGATGGCAATAGGCTCGCCCCCTATTACATAGGACTTGAACATAACTGGTGAAATGTGGGCGTACTTAGGTACACCTCTGCCTAAACCTTCGGGGATTACTGGCGTGACGTTATGTTATTCCGGCAGATTCTGTAGTATATACATTAAAAGACGAAGTCGCGATATTTATGTAATGGCAACGTTGTTTAGGTACCAGCTAGCGGACTGGCGGATGCGCCCTTTGCCCGCAGAGCTAATTCATTACGCGCGCATGGACACTCACTACTTGCTGTACATCTGGCGTCAACTGAAGCTGGAACTCACGAAGGACGGGGACACTCACAAGCTGCTCGCCGCTTTCGAGAAAAGCCGACGGCTCTGTACCGCTGTGAGTAACTCGATAATTATGAGATTTGTATGTAATTAAGAAACCACTAAAAATAATGTAAACATGGCTTGCCTTGCCATGCCATGTCAAAATTATGAAGGAAAACTCCATAAGGTATCTGGCATGTCCATCAAGATCAAGCGGCACCCGCACCCTGGTGGATTGGGGCACATTCAATATTAAATAAATAAATAATCATAATCAAGGATTTTATTGAAAATTCCGAACCACTTATGTGTATAACGGCTTGAGTTTCATAAGTGGTAACATGAGCTGGTTACGTACATATCTGACAGCTATACGATTGTATACAAAAATCTAGCAATTAATTAAATCTACGCGGCATGGCGGTCGCTCGGGATCACTGCGTAGTATGGATTTGTTTGGCGTTCGATATAAACTTATTCCCTATTTTGTAGACCGGATGGCGACCAAAAAATAATGACCTTTTCTTATTGAGAAATTCTACCTGATAATTTATTTAAGTAGTATTACAATGTTGTTGACATTCTTTCAGACGTACAACAAGCAATACATGACCGAAACCAGCCACATTGAGCTGTACATGCGTTCCAGGAAGAAGTTCAATACGCAACAGATGGCGGCGCTCAAGTTGCTGTACAGATGGCGAGATGCGCAGGCGCGCGCGCTCGATGAAAGCACCACGTGAGTTACAGATCCTTAAGAGTTGCCTTCTCACAGCATGACACCTTGTATTTGGAAAATAAAGCAGCCCATACAATGACGGTCTATGATTTAAAAAAAGTTTATAAACAAATAAAACAGTCGAGAAGCGACGAATAAGACGATATATGTGTGACTGTTTACAAACGACAATTTTGCCATATAGGTGCGCAGTTATGGTTTATTTAGCCAATTTTTTTACAGTATTTAAGGCACCTAGTTTTGCTGTGGATCTGTGAGCTGTCCACACATCAACAGCCCTGCAAATGATTATGATAGCAACTGGAGTTAAATGAACATCGCCAATTAATACTATAAAATGTTTGTGCGGAACAGATATCTTCTGCCTAACCACATGCTGCTAGGTCTCGCCGAGAACTTGCCGCGCGAGGTGCAGGGCGTGACCGCGGTGTGCCAGCCCATGCCGCCCTTCGTCAAGCAGAACCTCATCACCATACACAGAATGATCCTATCGGTACGTCACAAGCAACACGATTAAGTATTGTCCCACAAAATTATCATACAAGACGCACTGTTTTCAAAATAACTATTTTAAATTCTTGGTAAACAAAAAAAATACAATTTGGTTTTATCAACAAAATTTTGAGCTGATAGGGATATTGCTGGCAACATCTATTGTTGTAACTTTCGTGGCAACATGTAAGAGTTTGAAAACAAGACTTTTAATACGAAGGTTAAGTCTCTGTCGCATATGAAATATTACCTGGCCTTTTTAAGAACACCCACAAAGTAGGCACTGTACTTAAGTAGCTGGATATAGAATAGGGTTACATAATTCTTATATATGCATGGAAATATGAATGTTTAGGACATGACAGCGCAAAATTCTTTGATAACGATACTGTCATAGGGTCAGATAGGTTTGTACCACTTAATGCATACTCAAGGACATTTGCAACTCAATATCAAATTGTAAAAAATGAATGTGAATTTCTTTCTGCATATCATTACATTATCTTAGGGATATAGATATACTGATAGATAATAGAAATAGTGATACGATTGCATGTTGAGACTGCATTTAGCACAGACACTTGCATTGATATAGGCTGGGAGTAGACGGACAACTCGAGCGTCCATCACGAAGCGCACAAGCACTTGAGCACTTGCCTTCATTGATGACTGACAGGACTAACAGCTGCTAAGTGGAGTAACAAGCGAGAACGCTCATCGCAGCTCGTTAGTGCATTGTTACGTCAAGCCTGCCTCCTCGTCTCACAACAATGCTTTACATTCCAAGAAGATTATCTTTAAACTAGGATGTGAAGAGTTTATTTAAATCAGAGATCATTCAGTAATCCGTCAACATGCATTGTTTATTACTTATGTCATTATCACGGTCATCCATGCAAGAGCTTATGTCTTAGACAAACATGCACGTGCTTTGTGGTATGTATTTAAAGAATGCTAAGAAAAAATAACTATAAAATTATGCATTATTGCATCAAAGTTCTCTCGTATATTACGATTTGAGCCGTGTATCACATATTTTGGCATTCATCAAAGCATGTTTTTTTATAATCAAGTAGCACAGAAAATGCACACTCACGAAGAGCGATCAGCCAATGTTACATGCAAATACATACATTTTTAAACTGTGGTCTGTTCTGCAGTTGTCTTAGGTTCCATCAATCATTTGTACAGTTGCAATTAACTATCACATATTGTCTACTAACAGGGTAGGAGACGCCACCAATCAATCGACATACTTTTTATGAGCTATCAAAATGTAATATAATTTTTGTATGGCATTAGCAAACTGCGACTTCACTTATTTGTTAACACATTTGACTATCTGATAATTCTAAAGCAATTAAAAATCTATTTTTACAGTTAGTTACAAATATCGGGTTTTCAGGACTAAAATAAAATGTTATTTCAGAGAAGTTGTCTTGGAATGATTGGTGTATACTACCCAATTGCTATTTGCTGCAAATAGAACTATGCTTTACAGTACTTAAATTTCTGTTCATGTATTCCAACTGTCGGCCTATTCCCAGCCTTAAAGCGCCTGAAAGTTTCAGTCGACTAGAACAAACGCATGTAGTCGTCTGTAGCCTAACTAAACAGCCACACGACAAATAGGTGCAGTACGCTGTATTCAAGTGCTGTGTGTGCTCGCTGTTGTTTGCAGTGAGTCTTTCGACTCTCTGCTACTGCTATTATGTCTGACGAAGTATTTAGCATAGGAGCACAGTTTTCCTTTTACGTTGTCATGGGATTAAGGAAGATGAAAACCAATATGGATACGACTGATTGTGAGTAATTTTATCTAACTGAGACGATTTCTTTCTGTTTCTTCTCCAGAGATTTTTCTACTTTAGAATGTCAGCCCGCTGTCTCTGCTCACATTACGTTTAATCTGAGATTGGATTCTAAACCTTGATCCATTTTTCCGCGAGTAGGCGTGAATTCTTCTCATGGAATCTAATAAAGCTATCGACCTCGTGGCCGTGACTTATCTGACACGCATTTTCGAAGCGCCCTATAGGGGCCCCCACCACTGTGCAGCATCGCTGCGCTGTAAATATCCACAATGCGGCGTCGATAGTGAACTAAAACATAACTAAAAATTGAGTAGGTACAAATTAGCCGGTAAGAGATGATTATCTGAGACCTGTCTGCGTTTATTTTCACTCAAACTTAAAAGCAACGTATGCTTGAGGATTTTTTTATACTGACCCAAACCCGTTTTGATCAGTTGAACGATCAAGAACGTCGAAACGCTCCTTTGATTTTCACGTATTATTATTTTTTTGCCCAACGAAAATATGTCGGGTATTGGGGTTATCAAAATAATTAAAAATTCAATTTCTCAGCGGTCCCCCAAAAAAGAAATATCTGAAAATCACTAACAGCTACATCCCTTTCACCTTTTCTGTCGCGTTTTATCAAGAGATGCGACCAGTATTACTTGTAGGTAATGGCAGGTCTTTTACTTGTTATCAGGCAGCGTAAAGTCGCTACTTGATAAACCTGTAGTAATCAGTCAATGACCTTTCAACAAAACAACTTTCTCATAGACCATCATACTCACTTTGCTTTAGTACTATATATTTCAAACTCTGTTTTACTCATACTTACAAAATGTTATGAGCATGCAATAAAATGATTCTTTTTATGAGAACTAGTGCACTCTGCTAGATGGCGCCACACACCTTAAAACGGACGATATTATTAGAAAATAAATTACTTTTTAACGGGCTGATCGAGCATTGCAGTTATAGTGAAAATATTTCACTATATCTTTTTAATATTTATTAAAATAACTTAGTATCTATCGACCTTTTTATAGTGCTGGCCGGTGGCGCCATTTAGCGACTTGTAATGACTTTTTCTGATGTGATCTTGTACTGTCCAGTGCCGCGAGATGCCGAACGAGCCGTTACTTTACAACATGCCGGAGGGTATTAGGAACTTGTTGAACGCTACGGTGGATGACGACATCGACTACTGGCGGCATGACATGACGCAATACGTCGACTACGGGTAAACTTGAATTTCTAAAAGCCTCATTTCTCATTTAGCTGGCTGTTAATTCCGCCAACTAAGAGCAACGAGACAATATTCAGTAAGGAGCTGTATCAAAATGTTTTCACTGTTAGTAAAATGTTTGAAAGAAACAAAAAGCTACAAACATACTCTTTTAAACAAACGTGCTCTTTGATCAACAATCACGCGACACAAAGTCACATTGCAAAACATTACCATGTCCTCATTAATGCACACGTGCGTACCACGTACAGTAGTCTACACGTACATACATGCTAAAGCGCAAGTCACACTGCTATCTTTACTAACTTAGTTTAATCTCCTAGCTAAGGTATCTATCTCAAAAATAACCTAGCTGATGAAATCGGCGCTCCAGAATTTTTGCCGCGTACATATGCTCAGTGTGTTTGACACTTTTTGACCAAGCGAATATAATGTGCGCGTACGCTGATGGAAAGTACCACATTCAAAGCATTTACTGATATTTTAAAAATATATATTTTGTTGGCACAAAACACTTTCGTATACAATACATTTGACATAGGTACATTGGATTTTAGGAACAGGCTGCACAAAAATGCTTTATTACGCAACCCAATTTTATTTTTATACGAAGAAATAATACCTACTGTACAATTTAATTTTTCTTCTTTGCAAGCCGAAAGAGTGGTCATATTTAAATTTGGCCCAAAATACGATTTTACTATTTTATTACGCATAGGACATACTTTTGCACGAGTAATATAATATTATAGTAAAATACTAGTTTATTCACAGGGACGAGATTAGTATGGAAAATGAACCTCATTTGTTAGAAGAGAACACCCTAGTGCCTGACATTGACGCCTTCCTGCCATCAAACACGGCTCCACGTGGAATACCTGTGAGTAACTTTAGGTTACATGTTTTAAATTTCTCGATTGTAAAAACTTGTCATGATTATGAAGTCATCATTATTTGGATTATAAATTTATATTTTATTACTACTTATTAGTTTCAAGGATACGTTATAAATATGATCAGGCTGTTATCTACTGCATTTGCCTGCTAAGGGAACGTCATCTTGAACCCGAATAAAAAGTATTCCTTAATACACAGGATGACATGAAATCAAAAACGAACTAAATTCCTAAAAAAATTACAATTTATGTTCCATATTTTTTACTAACTTAAAAAGTAAAGTTCCTTTACCACAATTATTATTGTCTTAGGAAAAATAAGTATTTGATGCAACCTGCTGTATAAAAAATAGTAACAAAACTAATTTCAGTTTTCTCATCTGTTTATCGGAGACTAGCTTCTGCCCGCGACTCCGTTGTCGTGAAAATCTATTGTACCTACAACACAAATATGTTCAAAGGCACGCGGCAACAGCGTAGCTTTCTATCGTTGAAAGATGTTTTGTAATCAGTTCAGTACTTTCAGAGGTTACCTCTTACAAACTAACTAACTAATTTACCACTTTATAATATTAGTTTGAAAAAACACTTCTTGACATTTTTGCAAAAATGGTAAAAATATATAATATAATAATGATACATCGCAGATAATGTAGCTTTCTAATGTTGAAAGAATTTTTAAAATCTGTCCAGTCGTTTTTGAGTTTATCCATTACAAAGAAACAAACATAAATATATTTTTTTCCTCTTTATAATATTAGTGTAGATTCATTAGCATAATAATATATATTACTGTAATATTGTATTTTTTGTTTCAGTATTCGGAATTGAATGCCGAGGCTAAATTATTTTTTCCACCATACCTCAGATACCAAAAGTATCGGATTATAGCTCAGGTACAGCATTTTCTGATAATTTGTGTCCGTCTATCTTTTATATTTCACGGTTTCTTTCGATCAGTCCATTATAAAACCACAATTGTAAGGTCATTGCTCCTATGACCATTTTTCTCTTACACTTTTAGTCTGTTATCATGCTGATGCCACATTTTATCCTGACTTAATTTTACAGCAATACGAACTTGTGGAATTCAGAGACAAGGCAGCAAAGTTTTTGGCTATGAGTAAAGGCAATGAATTGATCCAAAAAGAAGTCCTTATTAAACTTCACCAAGTTCAATCAATGATTCAAAACGAAGCCATGAGAGATGTTAAACCGCTTGTAAAGATTGAAGTGAACGAAGAAATCGATGTTTTTCTGAAGACAACGCAACAACGCAAAAGGAAAATATCTGCTATAGATATAAAACAGGAACCTATGTCGCCTGCCGACAATATTATTGATAGTGATATTATTATTAAAGAAGAGATAATAGAAGACAGTACCGAAGAAATTAACAGTAGCGTGAAACCCTTCGCATATAACCAAGCTGACTACTCAAAGTTTTTCAACCAGCCTAACAAAGATCACAAACAGAAGCAAACCAAAACGAATTTTAAAAAATATAAAAAATAGTGGCATATTTATTAAGCGAAACTATACACTAATATATATAGTTCGTTTTATTTTACCTTCTTGTTTTATTTATAGCTAAACTATCCAAATAAATGAAACACGACGATCTTAGTAACCATACAAACTTTAATTTTATCAAGTTGAGAGAAAATATATTGTACAAAATGTTTGTAGTCCTTGGCACTAGTCGAATGATTAGCTATCGACGTAAGTGTCAAGAACTTTGTAACTCAGACGAGGAACCCTATTCAGAATCTTCAGAGATGTTCTCTTCTCTCACCTTTATTTTGTTCTTACCCACTCTTCGGTTTGTGTAAGCACCCGAGTCGTTCCATTCCTTCGTAATCCCTTTACCCTCTGCCTTATTTTTATTTTTGGTGCGGAACATTTTAGCAATTCTCGGAGGCTCTTCCTCCCGATTGGCCTTTTTATTACTTCTGTGTGAGGCATGTACGTGAGAAGTCTCCGTTGGCGCAGTAGTACCTTTGTCTTCTTCGAGCACTTCCCGTTTTAGCACGCTCTTGAATGTCTGACCGCGTGTCGGTTCATGAAGGGAGAAGGAGATTCGGTCATGATGTATCTGTTGATAACGGATCACTGTTTAATACTACTAATTAAGAATTTCCTGCTTTCGAGCCGCTATTATTGAGTAATGCCCAGTTCACAATTTTCAAATAGCATTCCAGTCCAGCGATCGAAACCAGTGCTGGAACACCACTAGAATGTACCCATTTAGAACGGTAATCCAGCCCAGTGACTGGATCGACGGTCAAATTTTTCATTGCCATTTTTTCTTGAAATCATTATCGCTGTAGTATATACACTTTAATATCTAAATGACTGGAATTATATAGATAATTTCCAGCGATTTAAACCAGTGCTGTACTGCTGGAATAAGGAGGACCGGGTATGATATTAACCAAGTAAAGCACGATTCTTCCCGTGAACATAGATTTCCAGCTGGTTTGGAACGCTGGACTGGTGTGATACTGGGGTAATGTGAACCCGGTGAACCGGGCATAATACAAAACTAGAGCACGGATCTTACCTTGAGCATAGATTTTTATTTAATTTGTTTTGGTGGACGTAAAAATGATGAACCATATACTACAGATGATAATAATAATACTCGAGTGCTTACCCTATATTCTATGGTTATATAGCATTCTTCCTCGTCTTCACATATAAGTGTGTTGACGTCAGCCGGCTTAGCTACGTTGGCAGGACGACGTCCCACACGAACGAAGCGCCACAAGGAGCGTATGCGAGGACCACACGAACGGAGCATTTCAGTCACCTGCCGCACAACAAACCACAGACTTACAAGCTAGGACACGCTAGTACATACAAATATAACGTTCCGATTAAATCTTTATTAATAGCTAATTTAACATTATCTTATTATTTGGAAGAAAAAAAATATTATTTTAATAATACAATGGAATCAGATAATGCCTTGTAATATCTGAACCCTCTAGATTTGAGCACTTGTTCTTAAGCAGCGGTCCAAGGACCACAGGTGCTCCCTGAGAGCACCAGAAGGGGTCCGCGACGTCATCATATATTTATTAAATAACGAGTTTGGGACGCAACTTATGGGCCAAATCACAAAACATTGCGAACACTTTCAATTGGTTTTAAATAATTTTATACATGTTTGATTTATAGAATAACCGTACGAATAATTAAAATTACCGCCGAACAGTTGATGGTCCAACACTAAAAGGTAAAGAATCACTGCCCTAAAAATAGAACTGGAATAATTTTATTTTTAATTTACTAGTTTAATATTTAGAATCTAAATTAGAAACAGTACAACAGATAGCGTCTTCTTACTATTTTTTTTTCGATAATTAAACCAATCACTTCAACTGCTAAAAGTCAGAATCAACAGAAGGCGACCACCAGAAAAGCGCCGAGACAATGAAGCTTATCACGGAGAAACGATTCAACTAACTGCCTTGGATCCCGCAGCAAAATTAATTAAAAAAGAAAATTTTAGTAAGAAAAAAACAATTGATAAAGCATCAATTGAGAAAGCAAGTTAAGCCACCGATGATCCTCGTCATCATGTGTCTATCCTTTTTCCTAATATTTAAATCAGCTTCCAGTCGAATCTGATGCAGTTGTTTACCTGTATTTAACATAGAGTGGTCGATGCCACGTAAATTCGAAATAAGCTACGTACTTTCATCTGTTCAGCGCCGTCACAAATGCCGCCTGAATGAGGTTCCACGCCGAAGCTATTAATGCAAGCACGGTCGTCAGGGAGTAGAGAGTCTATCTGGAATGCACATTTTGGTAGGCCGTCCGTTCGTTCCTGTGCAGAAAATGTTGTGTTATATAAAGTAAATCAGTAAAGCATCAATAAGGCAGGTATTTTTTTGCAGTGTATTTAAGGCCCTGTTTGCCCTCCCTCCTCTTATAATGTGTAACGTTAAATAATGTTACACGTCGATTGTGTCTCTTCAGTTAAGACTAAACAGGGAATCTATAGGGTAACTAACAAGTGAGTCGTTCACGGTTAGCTATTTTGGTAGGAAAATAAATAAATTTCAACCTTGCATTTATATATTTACGTTCTGTAAGTGCATGTTGGATCCAGGCATCTAAAAAATGATTAAAGTCAGGTACGCGGAAAAACTAACGTTATAAAGATTGACTTACCCAGCCTATGTCGTCACAACGTTTAGGTTCATCGTAGCATATATAGTAATTGATTGCTTTTGAACCATCAGTTCTTTTCTCAGTAGACCAAGTGTACCAATTCTCACCGAATTTGAACATACTGTTGACGTGGTTCTGGCGGTAAATTAGTGGAAAAATTAATTCGTTTGGATGTTGTTGTTTCGGTTTCTCAGTACTAGTAGTGGTCTTTATTTCTTCGAAGTCAGTTTGCTTCTCTTCGGGGTGTTTGCGCGACTTGATAAAGTGGAGCATTGAAGTTTCGGCCCGTTTCTTGTGTTCAGGCCAGGTGGGCTCAGTGTGCGCGTCCTCCTCTTCCATTTTGGAGTCCTCCTGGTCCGAGTGCATCACCACCTTGACTTTGACCGCGAGCGCGGCGTGTAGCAAACATACACTATACACGAGGCAACGTATCCGTCCCATCTTCGAGTGAACTATAACTTCGATCTCAGATTTAGTATTGCTCGACTTCAATCATTGTTTTATCCTACATAAAGGAAGTTGTTTTTGGCGGCTGATCGATAAGGTAAGTGTTTGCAAACATTCTCGGCCATTCAGGATGCAAAAGAAGGAAATGAATACGTATTTGTGTTTGGGTGTGGATCTGAGGTTTCTCGCAACATTTGCGATGGTACGTAGAGCAGAATCAAAAACAGACTCATTAGATTATTGCTTTTATTTGGGTACAAAGATGTAGAGTATAAAATAAAAATACTGCATTTGGTATCAACCTTTTTCATAAAACTTTGATTATGAAAATTAAGCATTTCGACAAATACATGATAAACATCTATGAAATAAAATTAAAGCATAAGTTGTATCTCTAGACTAATTTTTATCATTATTTCTTTATCTATATAGAAATTGTATAATCGTATAGTACAAATAAAAAAGCGAGTGAAGTTTGGACCATTGTTAGGAATTTAAGTTTTCCATAGTGCTCGATATATTACATCAGCCATAAGAATTCGTATTTATTTACAAGATACATTATAATTTCGTTCTAACTTGATATTTCGTTCATAGCATTAGGGTAAGAATAGCATCACTAAGGCAGAGAGGGTGTTTTATTGTACATTATTATTATTAGTGCCTAACATTACTAACTATCGATACATTAGCTTGAGGGAATGAGACTTCGTTACAAAACTACTCTTCCTCATCTATATACTATCAGCTAGACAGTAATAATTAACGAACAAATTAAGGCCAGATCGAAAGTAAAAGTATCCTTAGTGTAAAGAGTTGCTCTACTTAGAAATAATTAGACGTCTATGTGTTCGATTAGCCTAGTTAACATTGGTTCCGTGTACGTTACAGTCGCAGAGTAAAGGACACTCGCGGGCACATCCTCGCGCTACGTAACAAGGCGACTTGTTAACACTATGCGCTTAGAATGATCTCTATCAACACTCGTGATATCCTACAAATTATTCTCACTTACTCTTAGCAAATTTTTATACTTAATATAAAAAATAATTATCACGTCTTAAGTTTAATTTGTTTTTATGGTTGCTTGTATATAGATAACTCAACAGGTAGTTTTATTTCGATTGTCTCGTTACATTATAAAAGTATTATGCCAAGTACTATAGCCTAAATAAATATGATATACTAAACAGCCTCACAGTAGTCCTTAACAATAATTTCATAAAGTGTAAATTAACGGGTGTGAAAAGACACTTAACAAAGCCGATAAATATATTGTCATTGCGATCAATTTTGTTTTTGGGCCATACTTGGGAACCTCTTGGTTATGGAAGTGTTACGCTTACGGCCCATCTTTCTTGAAGAAACATATTTTAATTGTTAAAACAAAACCATTAATACTTTAACGACTGCTATGCCGTTGCATACATTCTTAAGAACTTTTTTTTTTAAATTTAGTCAGTTTTTTTTACAACAAAAATAAAACTCTTTCCTCAGCAACTTTTCCGCTCATTGTTGCTAATTTTGATAGCCAGTATGCATTGTTAAACGGATATGTGATGTGTCTTTTTACGCCACGTATTGTTTCTGGCAACAAATTGATTCAAAACGATCAAGATATAAGATTTTCTTTATAACAATAATATTATCTGGTATAAATAAAAATGTAAGTACATTTGAATATTGCTTTTTATAATTTCCGCAAAATAAATAAGTTCATAGAAGAATATTTTTAAGATTTTTATAATTTCGTTAAGTATTTGTGCATAATATAGTATTCTAAAAAATACAACATTGTGTGTCCTCTACACTGCGATTAATCGTGATTAAAACTTTACTAAGTTGCAACCTAAATATCGCTTGCTTACATCTAATAAGTGCTTATTCTATTAGGCTCATAACATTAAGCCGTTTCGGTCCACGAGAAAGGGAACGTAAGAGCTAGTGATACCACTATGAAGCTCACGTTAGGATACACGCATGATCGACAACAAGTCTACAAAAATAGGCTTTTATAAATTAAATACATAGTCATTCTTCACCTAAGATAAACTTGTATAACAATATGATTTACAAGAAGTTATACTCTAATAAATAAAATAAAGATATAAAATATGAAGAGTAAAATGAGAATAAATAAAGTTTACAATATAAAACGAATCTCATAGTTTCGGTGGAGTCATCGCATGTATCTAAACGCAACAGAGGCGGGCCGGCGGCCTCGCCCTGATATATTGTCAGAACAACCGCTCAATCTAACTTCAACACAGCAAACTACGGAAAATAGACAAATCTCAACAGCTATATATTTAATTATTTCTAATAGAATTTATTTTATTCGATTCAGATGCAACTATAACTAACAACTTACTATTATAATAATTACGCCCTAGTTTACTGTTCATAGTGAAATGTGTTGTATGAAAATAAATGACTATTAATTTTGGTAACTTTACCTTTCAGGGTTCCACTAATTACGTACCATGTTGTGTTCTATGTGGAAGAATGTGAAATGTTCTTGAACATTGCTTAAAAAGTACAAAAATGCGTACAGTGGTTTGTTAAAAGGTATCTAAACAATGTTACTACATGGTCACAAGTAGAAGGCGGAATTTTGCAAAACGTACAAGAGGTGAAGGAAGAACGGTCGCTTATGTCTATTATACGTAGCTCACTCGTAAAGTTATGCAGTACAAGTAAAATCTATAATCTATTCACCGGTATGACTAAGAATGGCGTAAGTCCATGAGCTGCCAAAAAACATCACATCACGATGAACTGATTATTCTACGCCCTGTGATCGCTGCACTACTGTAATGTTTCTTCCTGGCGCGGCCCATCTACTGTTACAAACCAGAGCGTTCGACAAAGCCGTGCATAAAGCCGATCGGACGTGTGAAGCCACCTAACACGAATTTCTATTAAGTACAAAAACCACGCGCGCCAGGTAGAAGCATTCGTTTTCTTCCTGCAATCACAGGGAAACGAACATTCGGAGCAAATGCTGAGTACGCATCCTCGCGAGTCTACACCAAACAGAGATCTCAATATTTCATTGTATTGTCGACATGGTATCATTACTCATTTCTACTTTGGTTTAATAAGACTAATAAATATATAATAGAGATAGATTTAGAGAGAATACTCTAGGGAATGAAGAGATCTCTGTTGGACAAGTCGCATAACACACCAATCAATGCCTTTATCAAAACCTAGTGGTCATTTCGCCAGTGGCGCGTGTGTCTGACGGTTGTGTGCTGAAGCACGCACAACCGCTGCCCGGCGCACTCAGTTCCGTCTCTCAACTCTTGCTCCGACCGGTTCGCTAGTAGCTCATGCCCGCGTATATGTTGGGGCATGGCACGTGCCAGGATCACGTGGTCGCGTAGTTGAGAGTCTTGCGCTGCAGGAAGAGGTGGATCTCGGAGAAGGTGGGCCGCTCGCGGTCGTCGCGGCGCCAGCACTCGCACATGAGGTCGTACACGTCGCGCGGGCAGCCCGCCGCGCGCTCCACGCACTCGAACACGCCGTCGTCTGCCTGCAGGTGCGACAGGTTCGACAGCACCTGCGATTACAACACGTTGTATTGACTGCGCTACGAAGATCAACGTGCGCCGTTTAAACAATAAAGTCATTATTACATTCGAGTGTTCAAGAAAACAGGGGGCCAACCACAAGCTCTTAAAACAATATTATTCTAATATTACTTTGCCTTCCACACTGTTGCATTTTCAACGCTCGGATCAGCGCAGAAAGTTGAAAATGCAACAACAGAAATTACAAAGTAATATTAAAATAATATTGTTATAAGAGATGGCGGTAGGCGCCCTGATCTGAATGATAAATTAACAAATATGTGACTCGGTATCATCAAATACAGGTACGATTTACGTACTGACAGATTACACTTACTTCGTTATCAGTCAAATGTTCGTAAGGCCTACGTCGGCACAGAGTGAAGATCTCGTACAAGGTGACGGCGAAGGCCCACACGTCGCTCTTAGTAGTATACTTTGCTCTCAGTACCGACTCCCACGCAGCCCATCGCAGTGGCAGGGGGATGCGCCCGTCGACTTTGTAATAGTCACATGCGTATGACTCGTTGTCCGTACCGAAGTCACTGATCTTCACTTGGTAATTTTTACCTATTAGGCAATTCCTGAAATTTGGTGGGTATTTTAGTAAGGCAGGATCAATACCTAGGTTAAAACAAAATGGTTAGACTCAAGGTCAAACTAGGTTGACAGAATTAATTTACTTTAATTTTATTATTTTAAATAATGTCATTTTTATTTGTGTATGTTTTAGTAAATTATTAAAGTACCTTAAAGTCTGATTGTCAGTCTAAACCAAATTTGATAGATAAACAAACCTGGCAGCCAAGTCTCTATGCACGAAATTGAGTGACTCCAAATACTGCATTCCGGCCGCTATCTGCGTGGCGAGATGTAGCAACATATGCGCGGCAGGTGGTACCGCGGTCCGTAGGAAGGCGCAGAGGTCGCCTAGTTCGAGGTACTCTAGTACTACAGCCAGGGGAGGCGACCGGCACGCCCCGAGGACGCGGGCCAAGTGCGGGGAGGATAAAGCTGCTAAGATGCGCACGTCGCGCTCGAACTCGTCCCTGTTTATTCATTAGTAGTTAATTAATACGGTGCAACACCAATTACAATAGTTATTACATTGAAACAAGTAACATGGATCGAAAAACAAGTATGTTTTGACAGTTATGTCTAATAATATCTTTTCTTTTTCCAATAACATTATTTTAACTCTTCTCCGCTCAGCTGAAGTGGTTAATTTAGAATTTTCACGATGCACCGTTCGAGTCTCAAATCAACTTATATCAAGATACAGTACGATTCAAACTTAATGGCGGCTCTGAAGTTAGCTTCGAGTACAGTCTGCGCAGGTAGAGT
Organism: Hoplodrina ambigua; assembly: GCA_949774945.1. Classification (NCBI taxonomy): domain Eukaryota; kingdom Metazoa; phylum Arthropoda; class Insecta; order Lepidoptera; family Noctuidae; genus Hoplodrina; species Hoplodrina ambigua. The sequence goes on from OX458963.1 coordinate 9,031,041, forward strand.
CAGGTCAATAATAGTTTAATCTCTATTTAATTACCTATTATTGTGTTCTGCGCATCGGAACGTACGATGTTCCAAGCCGCCATTAAGTTTGAATCGTACTGTACGTTGAAGTATCTCAAGATCACTTTAATCAACACAGTAAGAAAACTTAATCTAAAAGTATGGAAAGATAGACAAACACAGAAGGTAATGTAGACATCACAGAAGTAAGATGGAAGGAAGCGACATGTAATAAACATGTAGAATCTAATGCTCATACATGATATACCTCTCCTTAACGGTGGCGTCGTGGCACAGGAACTTCACGGCGACCAGGCGCTTCTCAGAGGTTATGGTGCCGTTGTACTCCGGCACGCCGTCGGCCTCAGCTACGTATACCTGCGATAGAAATTGAGAAATTAGTTCCAGCATTCCTGACCTTATTCCCTTCTGGTTTGGAGGGTATAGCTGCCGGTGTCATTACGAGCTCACGAAGCGTTTCATGCTTCATCGTTGGCTTAACAGCGCTTTTGCGTCCGGTAATATAGGTGCACACATGTCACCACATACTAACAGGGGTCGTGGGTTTGTTTGCCATTCAATAAAAACACAATATAATAACCAGTAATAACCACAGCGCGACTGCTGTGCATGAGGTCTTGGGTTCGATTCCCAGGTCGGGCAAAGTGTTATTGGGTTTTTCTATCAGGAATTTCTCAGTAGCAGCCTCGGAGTCTGGATTTGTGCCCGGTTGATGGCAATAGGCTCGCCCCCTATTACATGGGACTAAAAACATAACTGGCGAAATGTGGGTGTACTAATGGGTACACCTCTGCCTAACCCTTCGGGGATTACAGGCGTGATGTTATGTAATAACCACTTTCAGGCAAAATTCGTATAAGTAATAATTTGTTCTGTAACACAATTGGGGAGTTGACACCATTAAGGCACTTTCCTGACCAAATGACCTTGAGCATTCGTTCTCTCTTTGCCGCACGACACTTTCTCATCACATTTCACCTTTCTCTTTTTCATGCAATTTTTCGGAATTGTTTTAAATAAAACACAAGGCGAGCTCTTTTATTAAATAAAATAAAACGTGTATTATTTAGATTTTTTAATTATTTAATGATTAACTAGTGCACTTTTTAAATTAATAGCACGTTGCATTAAGCAAAAGAAGCATTATAATCCATTATTTTAGTAATTATTTTGCAAGGAGGTCCTAAATGTATTTTTAACATATTTTACGAAATTGGAACGTGCAATGTTATGATATCAAATATGATATTAATAAAGTTTTGCTTTTAGATGTCTTTTATTTCCTTTAATTAATGAGATCCTCTGAGCCTCTGAAAAACGACTTAAACCCAGGTTTTAGTCGGGGTAGGGCCTTATGCTTTAATTTCAAGACACAACTTCTAAAAAAAAACCGCTTTATTTCAGCAGAAACCCGATTCATTTTCAATTTACAGATTTTTTGTGTCTTTGAAATCAATAAATAGTAACTCAATTGAGTTGGCAAATAAGTGACGTCACAATTCGATATTACCACATAAAATGTATGGGGAATCGCGTTTTGGCGTTCATAAAAAGTATATCAACAAATTGGTGGTTTCAACTACCCAATAAATGAACATTTGTTGACCATAATCTTTTAAGACTTAGTAGCAATGTTTAGGTAGTAACTGTAATAAAAAAGTACATACCGTGCCAAATGCACCTTCTGCTAACTTGGAGATCATTCTCAGTCTATGCCTCGGGAACTCTATCACGTTGGTGGTCTCGAGGCGTCTCTTTAGATCTATGAACACTTCCTGCTGACTCGGCGACTGGAATTAATAAAAGGTGTAAGTTTATTTACTACTTTCACGTGTTTTATAAAATGACTAAATTAACGAGAGGATCAATATTATTTTGTTTATACAGACACGCGTCATTTATTTCAATCCATATTCACCCAAGACGTCTGATCTCTCCCCGGACGTGTCGGATTGCGGTCCCTTAGGACTATAAGAGTGAGGGAAGAGGGAGTACACCTGTGTTTGCGCACACACTAGTGCACTATATCTCCTGTGTACTTGGCTAACCTCCATTGATATTGGTGCCGATACCCTTGTTCACAAACTAGACTAAAGAACAATGGCAGGTCTCCATACTAAGAATTGTCTGGGATCAAATTGAAGCGTCCCGTAATGAAAAATATTTGTTAAAAGATTTGGCGTTAGCTCCAGAATCTTTACATGAGACTATTTTCATTTGGGAAAGCCGGAAAAAAAAGATTTCGGTGTTTGAATGTTTAGGTTATGAGTTAACGTCAAACAACAATTTATCTTTATAACATCGCATATTGAAATTAAATTTTAAAGAAATGGATAATGTGGTGCGGTCTAAGTGAGAATAAGTGTATATAAATTCTAACACTCGGTGTAGATTATTAAGTACTCAATGAGAGAGCTGGGCGCGTATTTAAAAAAATGCACTTGCCCCGTGAACAATAAAACTGAGGGTTATAATATCTAATGTTAGGGCAAATAAAAAACACATTTTGTTAAACATAATTATTTATTTTATTCCTCATCCTCATCTCGTATTATTATCTCATCAAGAAAACCTGCTGGTGCTGAGATATGTTCTTGATGTCTGGTCCATCCTAGATACCACACTAAAGTCATAGTGTGTGCGCAGCAGCATACAGTGCGCCGGCCAACTATACAACTAAACAAAAATCCAATTCACTGGACACAATCGGAGTACAGTAAGATTAGCTTGTGGTCACGTAAAAGCAATATCGGAGTCCTAAGGGCACGCACTAGTCACACAAGGCAGTATCAATCAGTCCATAAACAGTCCAGGTCGGGTAAAATAAATAGAAAGCCAATTATAAACACAAAACACAACCGAGATGAAAAACGCGGAAGGATTCTGTAATGTCTTGACAGGCAAGGCAACCACAGACAACATGTTTCGACTCGATTTTCTTAAGAATCAATGCAACACTGAAACGATTCTGTGATATTTTGATCCATTATTAAATGGATTTAAAAGTAGAAGCATTTTTTCAAAGATATCAGTTGATTAATGACGAAAGAATAGAGAATTTCAATATATAAAACCAACTTTTTATTTACATGGGTCGATCGATCGCTCGATTATATCGATCATTCGTTTTATTATTGATACAGACTCACACCACTATTTTAATGGTAACATTTCAAATGTACCTAATTCGAAAATCATTTGATAAGCTTTTAAAAACATAAAAATAAGTCCGGCTTTTACGAGAAGGAGTGAATAATTCAAAAATCGTAGAAAATTAATTAAATTTGATTCATATTTATCAAATCTATGGACGCCAAAAAAAGTCCAGACCAAATTCTGCCATTGTTCTTTAGAGAATTGACATCTCTTACTAACATACAGCGAAAGGAAAGGACGGTGACATTTCGTGACATTAAAGAACTAAGTTAGCGATGTCAAATTAGTTTTATTTATTTATTTATTTATTTAAACTTTATGCAACAAAAAAGTACAAAGGCGGACTTAATGCCTTAGGCATTCTCTACCAGTCAACCAAAGGTGGTGAAGAGATAACAAAGCAGGTGCAAAAAAATTGTACATGAGGAAATAATCAGATATGAAATTTTAAAATAATTGAAAACAAAATCTAAACAAGTTTAATCGTACACAAGTACATAAACTCATATATACCATGTATAATATAGTTTTGCCTTGAACTTTTCTGTATTTTTAATCCACACGTTTTAAGATGTCAACTATAATTGTATGGATGTGTCAGATTGACTAAATTTGACAGCTCTTATTTACATTAGTCTCTTTCTTGTTTTATTGGACAGAAAAAGATGGAAATAGTCAAATTTTAGTTTAGTTTGTGACCAAGAGAATAGGCACCATTGGCCGCCGTGACAGAAATTTAGTCGGGTGAATATTTTATTAGTAGCATGTAGTTACCCGTGTGCTATGCTTGGAACGTATGGAGCCGGCGCCGGACCTCCGCGTGTCCATGTCCATTTTGTCTTCCATGATTTCCGTGGCTCGTTCAGATAACGAGTCCAGTCGCCGCTTCGTCAACAGCGGCGCCGAACTCAGCTCTGGCACCGCATAATCGTAATTTGAACTGTCTGTTGAATAACATTTTGTGTTAATAATAATAATGCCAGTCTGGTATGTCCCACTGCAGGGTAAAGGCCGCTTCTCATACAGAGAAGGCGCGATTTATCATCACGCTTACTCAAGACGGATCAAGCGGTTTCAGACTTATATTAACTTATAAGTCCAGATTTCTTCGCGATGTTTTCCTTTCATGTCAGTGTTGTCTAAGATAACCTTTAGAAAGTACGTGAGGTAACCTAGGTTTCCTTACGTACATATGTTTATGTGCATGGTTGATGTGAGTGAATATAGGTCTAGACTTAAAGTTAAAAGTCTGGAATCGCCAATCCGCCTTGAGCAAGCGTGGTGATCAATGGCCTTCTCTGTGCGTAAACAAACAGGCCTTTGATCTTCAGTGAGACAATATTATTATTTACTACAAAAGTAAGTGATAAATATATCTTTACCTGAAAGTGCTGTGTTAGAGTCTTTAACGAAGTCTTTCATTTCCAACAGTACAGTACTATAGCTAAAATACGGAGCACACTTGAGCGCTTGATAAGGCTCCTGGTACTCATCGGACTTAACATCTAAAGCGCAGTCTATGATCATTTTGTTTTCCGGCAGCATGGAGGTTCCACACCCGCTGTAGTTGTCTATGGTCCGCTTCTGGGAGACCGTGGACTTGGCCAGGGGGGAAGCGAAGCATTTTCTATGCCTATGTCTATGGACTATGAGGAAGATGGCCACTGCGAGTAGGATCACTAGGGCCGTCAATACGCCCACTACTATGGCCACGTAAAGCGGGTCCTCCTGATGCGCGGTTGATATGGGCACCTCTTTGGTAAGGGTGGTCAACTTTTTGTCTTTGCCCACAGGTGGTTTCTGGCTTTCTGGTGTGTAGTTTCCTTGTGCTACGTCTGAAATCAAAGTTATTTTGTGTTATTGATTTATTTCCAAAGTAAAATTAGCTAAATGGGTTTAGATGCGTCTGATTTGACTGAAATCCGCAACGTGTGTGGCTTTTTCGAGTATCTCAATTTCCATCTACTACCCTAGTAGTAGTACACTATAGATAATAGGAAAAGAAACATTTCTGTTATTTCAGACCAACTGGATCAGATTCAGATATGTCTGTTCCCTTATGTTTCCGTGTATGGTAACTTAGACGTTTGTAATAATACTGACCGGAGTCAAAGATGACTTCGCTAATAAGAATCCACCTCGCGGAAAAGCGCAGCTCGATGCGCACCCACTTGCCGATGCGATGGTGCAGCTTGATGCTCACGTTACGAGAATTCTCGAAGATATTGTCTTCCACGTACGTGTAGCGGATCGGCTCGTCTTGGAAGTGGCGGCCACCGATCGAAAACGATATTATAGCCTCGGAGAACACCTGGCGCACAAAAACTTTAATGTAAAATAAAGCTAAAATATAAAAGCTATTTTAAAATCAATCACACCTGCCAATTAAACAATCCTCACGTTGCACAAAGCTCAGATATTCAACATTTTTACGCTCATTAGTTATTCTGCCACTCATAGAGTATTTCGAATCATGTGATAGTTTTCAATGCACGTGAATATTTACTCCAAGTTTTAATGGTCCGTTTATTTCAAACAAAAGTTTAGCAAATTCTAGGAACAGTTCTAATTAGGCTAATCATTTATTAACTCACTCGAGTCGCTACCCTAATCAGTCTGCTGAAATACTAAAATTAACCTGAAACCAGTAGTTAGAAATGTCGCGACAGTTCGTTCAAATATTCAGGAGCTTTGAAACTTAGTAAAGCGGGCGTTGCTACATTATAATGACACAATGGTATGCGTACTTGAACATCGCGCATGAATTTATTATTGCAGTACAAGTGGACTGCGCTGAACTCTCGCACTTTGTCGAACTCGAAGGTGATGACGGGTGTGTTCGGGCGGGAATCGTTGCGCCAGCCGACCCAGGCGGAGTTCTTGGCAGCTTCTCTGATCTCGTCGCCGCCGAACTTGCCGTCGACGAGCTGGCCCAGGCCCCCTCGCAGCTCTTCGCCCCACTGCCCATCGTACACCATGTCGGTAAGCTCCACACCGTTGCTGCGCTTGTCGCCTTTGGGCATCGAATACGCGACAATTCCAACTGCAAAAATTTAATGTTGGTCATTTATTGCTGCGCTGATCACAGGACAATACCCTCTGCCAGTGTACTTAGTTTTAATGTACTTGCTTAACGTACTTAGTAAGCACAGCATCATCAAGTAATTACGTGACAAACAGCCAAAGAGCTCTGATCTTATCTTATAAGCCATGTACCTATATCATTTACATAATCCTAAAGATTTAATTAAGGCTACCTCGTTGTTCACAGCGCAATTAGGTTAACATTTACGTTGTGGACAATAGTCACTTAGGTACAATGTTAACTCATAATTGCTATTATGGTCACGCTTCACACGTCGATCGGTAAACGTATTATATAACATCCTCCAGGCAAAAACTTTAAGTTGCTTTGACAAACGTACTGTATAATAATACCTTCTGTTCGACAAAAACCATTGAAGATAGATAGTAAAAGTATATATGCATATATTTATATGGAAGACTTCTTAGGTTTTGAAAGTCCGTAATAATACAAAGGCCTTAAGCAGTGACAGGTTGTTAACCCGCCGCCTGTAGCGCCGGATCGTTTCCTTCATTTGACTCATACAACGTGCGCGGTATAATAAGCACTTGCGACAATTGTTTCTAGATCATTCTAAGATCTTCATTTCACAAACAGGCTACCAACGTCTATCTTTAACATGAAAGGACAAAGTTGTGAAATGCACGAATCATGTCCAAGGCTCTCCAAGACTCTCAGTAATGAACCTAAACCAAAAGCTCTCAAATACACTGACGCATTTCACGGTTTAGTAGTATGCGCCCGCCAATTCGATAGATTTACCTCTATACCGGTTTCAAATCAAACAGGACAGGAACTAAAAGCGCTCCAATAGGATTAAAGTGCATACCTGCACAAATGCTCATAGGTATTAAAGGCCATCAGCAAAATGTCACCGGGATTTATCCTTATTCCCTATGTCTCGCTACCCGAAGCCAGAATTCCCATTTCACGTGACGAACCTATTTAATAGAGCCCCTTTGAAGCAACTCGTTGTTCAAAGCAAAGGCATAAAGGCGTTCAGTCAAACAGTGATTGTACTTATGACATTTTGCAGTAAAATGGCATTGCAATTAACGTCGCAAACGCGGCGTGAGACGACCGCTGCCGTTCGCATCGAATATCGTATTTGCACACAAACTCCAATAAATATTGCACTTTGCGAGCATGGGAAATTGTATTTGACGTTCGTCATATGCCCGCATAGTTAAACGGATATTCGGATATTCATGTAAAAGCCGATACGATGAAAAGCAATACATACAATTTTTTAAGTAATTTTATTTAAGGGAGGAGGAAGCTTATTTCCAGCAGTGGGCATCTTTCAGCTGAAATAATGATGATGGAATAAAACTTAAACTGTAGAAGACAATATATTGTAATAGGTATTGCGCAGCTAACTCGTCAATATATACAATGTCATGCACTCATATACGCCATTTCATTTAATTAAAGAGCTTTGATGGAGAGCCCACTCAAACAAATGCACGTTGAACCGATCGATCATTTATCCGAGCGATTTCTCTGAATGTTATCTGTACTCTACAATGTGTTTATGGAATTATCAAGTAATCTATGGAAATTGAATATTTAAACGAATATAAATTAAAGATCGGGGTGAGAATAGGTATGTTCCATGTAAGATTCCCACACGAAGATAGAAAAACTGAAGACAGTTATTGAGTTGTCCCAATAACTGTCTTCAGTTTTTCTTGCTCAGGTGTACTTGATTGATGAGTAAAGATAGGTAATTAGTGCAGGACGCGATTCAATGACTTTGAGCAAAAGAAAACACTAACAATTCGAAGAACCATAGTACTTTGAAAGGCAGGATCTAACCAAGTAGTTTACCAAGAAAAAGGTCTGTAAATCAGCACGACGCGGTGGCTACGTATGTGACGAGGCTCCTAATGTACTCTATGTATCACTGATTTATTTGTCGGCGAATTTCACAAAACATGCACTTACTTGAAAATGCAGCGTTCGTGTGCCGCCGCAACTAAAAAAACCGTCAGAGGAATAACAACTTCGTTTATTTATGTTATAGAATAGGTGTGAATGAAATACACGGTGTTTTATTTATATTCTCCACGTCCACGCATTAAGTGAGCGACACCTGGCAAGTTCTTGCACAAGAGGGCAAGTGTTATGGTTTATAGAAGCTTGTTTATATAACCTTCATCTAGTAGTTACAAATTTTCTTTGTTAAATGGAATTGTGTATCAAGCGACACGTCACCGTACTAAGCCTGTAACAAAGCTCTGCAATAATCTGCAATTGAGCGCACGTACGTTGAATATCCTGTTTGAAAGCTAATCACTTCCCTTGTACATAAACAGTTCTCATATTCACACGAATATTGAAATTAAACTGGTTTTACCAATTAGCTCGCGGTTGGAGGCGGAGCGCTGCAAAGCACTTGCCACTCAGGCGCGCACACCACAAACATTGGTAAAACTGCATATTTTAATTTCCGATCAAACACAACATGATTCTGTTATATTTAGCATCCGGACGTTTAAACCAACGTCAACAATCAACAAACAAGTACAATTACTCAGCCCCCTTCTTGAAAGGGGTATAAAATTAAGCTGTAAATAAAATATGTATGGTCTATTTGAAGCATTACCGGGTCCACAACAACGTACACAAACATTCTTTGATCGGGAATGTGTTTACAGCCGTGGTTCAGGTAATGATAGCAAGGCATCAGTGGCGTGCCAGCCCAACAACAAATAAAAGCAGTTTAAAAATGCAGACGTATGATTAACTCTAGTAATTTGCTAGTTTTTACGTAATGACGTTTCGCATGCGGTCCCCGGCGCGCGGTCGATAACAAAATTCCTAGAATTCATTTTAAGGCCTTCAACAATGCCGTTGTAGAAACCATATTAAAACCATGAACACGGCGCATTATAATTTCTGTGATACGCTCCATAATTAACGTTATTTTAATGAACTTTGTACACGGCCGGCACATTATTTTGATTATTTTATGACCTATGGGAATGTAGACGCGTGTAATTACTTTTAGAAACCCTTTAAATATGAATACGAACACAGGAGCTATGTGGCAAAAAGGCTTTCTCTCGAGTGTACAATGTAGCAATTACGGAAATTAGCTGTTAGTGTATAAGACGACAGTATTTTTCCACTTCGGCCAAGGTATTGTGGTTTTAATTAACAGTTAAACGAAATTGCTGTGTTAGTATTATTCAGTGTAATAGCAGGGGCAGGGACACTTTGTATAGTGGCGCCCGCCAAGTGAAGACTCGGCATTTGTATTATGTAGGTGTACACGTATGCATTAGCTTTCACAAATGTGCAATTTACTCATCGATAGACGTCGACTGGGAATACCCATTATGAAGAATAAACAATAGTTTAAATAAACCTGTGCACAAAACGCGGTTAGATTGCGCTTAAGGATAGCAACTGCCGGTGCATTATGAATCGGACTGTCAAAAGTACACCGCAGCTGACATTCAAATAAGCGCTCAGCACCTCCCAAAGAGCCTTGGTGCAGGTAAAACGTTAATCTGCCTTTGAACTATTGAGACTTAGGACATAAGCGCACAGCTTATGTCCTGAGCTAATGCTGACGACGTTCAGTTCCCATTGGAATATTGTTTGTTCTAGGATAATATTGTTGTGCTGTATTCGTTATTTTGTAACAAAATATAAGTGTATCATCGTTTTTAAGTTTTTGCCAAATTATTTTATTGCTACTACCATCTTATACTTTGGCATGTGTCAAAATTGTGATAGCTATGTTTAGGTAGCTCTAAAAACACGTTATGAAACTAGTAATATGCATTACTCACCACTCCAATAGCAGCCATATAGCTCAACCCTCATGCAGACGGTGCGGAGATGTGAACTGTACGGTATGAAGCGGATCTTTGATGCCCAGATCGGAGGCTCCAGATGGGTTTTCTTCTCCAAGTAAGTGTTCGTGTTACCCTGCAGAATCTGTAACAAATGTTTATTTCATTATACTGTACTGTTGTAATGTATCTTGTACGGCTTTCCAAAGTTTTTTAGCAGATCACGACCAAATAATTAAGATAAGTTACTTTAAAGCCTTTTTTTAATCTTACAGAAAAATGCATTTTTAATACAAATAAAAAATAATTGCCTGTAGGCAAAACGCTGTCAAATAAAAGCAGTTAAATTGTAAACCTCCTCCTTTATAGTCGGATGAAAAGTCGCAAATCAACAGCTGGGGGCGTTAACATTTCCGTCTAGGGAATACGTGGTTTGATAGGATAAAGTTGCGAGTTGACTGGAGATCAAACTGTCGCAGCTTCACACAGAAAGCCGTGCGGACTAGCGCGCTGTCTGAGGCCGAAAAGCAAAGGGATATTGAACATTTCGGTTTTTTATTAGATTCCTGAAATAACAATATAAAATCTCACGTAAACTGCTTAGGTTAGTCCTATACGGAAGCTTCAACTAACAAGACAATTGGGATGTTAAAGATTTTTTTTTTTGTGTTAAATTGAAAGTTCATATTTATACAAGTTTTATAACAAACTATATTTTTTTTTTTTTCCGCAATAGTTCAAAATAAAAATTTACTTTTGTACCCAGTACTGAATATACGCCGACAGCTCTCGAAAAAACACGAGCGCGTGTTACGTCATAATGTTTAGCTGCCCGATATAGTAATCATCGGGCAGCTAAACATTATGACGTCACAACTATGGTGCGCCGTCATTGCGCACCATAGTTGAATGTAGCGCGTTTATAGTCACATGATATTCTTTTAAATTTTATCAATATTTAATTTTTTATAATTAATTGATTTTTTTTGCATTATATATTATATCAATATTATTAATAATAAAGGTTAAAAAAAAAACTATTTTTATTTTTTTAAATTCCCAATTGATGATGAGCTTAATCTCCTTTGAGGCCTAATATCAGCTGTTCAGCACTAGAACGTCGTACACTTTGTTCTATTCTGGGATTTAATATGAAGTCGTCTCCTAATTTTACTATAGAATGGAATAGTATTCAAAGCTCCAGAAATACAACACTCGTAAACCTATATTAGGACTACAAACATGATCTCTCCAAAAAAACTTTTATATTGGAAGTTGAAAAGACTTTAAAATAGCTTATCCGTTTTGCCTGCGAAATACCCAGTTTTCCGGTGCAGTATTAGCAGCTTATATAAAATATCAATATTTATATTGCAAAAATAATCTAGAAAGGAATTGAAATGCGCCTCGGAGGGCTGTCCCGTCTCGATGGGTATTATATTGAATCCAAGACGTACAATAGTGCCCGCGTGAATGTACAAATAGAGATGATGTTTAGAATATAAAATCGAATAGGTACACGAAGCGTCATTAGGGATCGACATTTGATACTGCTGAATGTCAACGAATGCTAATGAATGGTATTTAGACACTATGAGATCAAAAGTAGTTTCAAATGAGCACAACGCGGTTCAAGCGAATGCGCTCAAAGCGAAGTGGATAGATGATCGGTATCTTGCGAGGCTGATTTAATTAGCTTACGTTAAAAGCTCTATTAACTAGTGTGTATGCGCCTGATGAAGTGGATTTAGCAAATGCTTTTATCCTGTCTGCGGCTAGACGGAGTTTTAATTGGTAAATGAATACCGCCGTGCAACGGTTTACGGCAGAAACACTTGATTTAATAAAATGGTTGTGAAACTCTAACAGTGTTCATTTTGCCTAATAAATTGTTTTCTTTTCCACATTATAGACTTTCCAGGTACCTAAGTATGCATTAGAAGTCGTATCGATCTACTACAAGTCTTAGATAGAGCCGTTGATAGATGTTCAAAATATCAGTACAACCACTCAATGCCCACATCGTTTACAGAATTGCCAATCATGCTGTGCACATAAGTCGCCGCATCGAACGATATCTTTGAATATGTAACTAAACTTGCCTTTTGTTTCTACAAATTGAAGACATTATGAAACCACTATAAAAGAATCGTGTAGTATTCATTAAATTAATCGTCCAACCCTCCTTGATGCGAACGGAGTTTAAAAAGTGGACGTAATTACAAGTTAGTACAAGGCGCGTGCAATTGTCGTGCATTTGTAAGTAGAACGATCGTGAACAACGACGGGTGACTAAACGGCGTCTTTTAACTCCTTGCCGGCCCCCCTCATTTCACTTTTAATATTAAATCGCGGTATTACATTGTCGATAAATGCATAATCGTTACAAAGCTTTTTGTAAAACCAGAAGGGACTAAATGTAAGGTTGGTAGGTACATGTAAAACTTGTAAGTTCTGAAATGAGAAGCAGACAGAAAACATAATATAACTTTAGTTCAGAATAATAGTTACTTTAAATTGAATTCATTACAATGTTCTTATGTTTTCAAAATATGGAAAGTGAAAACAATGATTAAAAACGTATTTTCATATTGAAAACTGCAGCTCCAGTTGTTTGCTTGCACATAATTTAGGTTCGTTCTGTAAACTTGGTGGGTATACCGGGTATGCCAGGCCTTCCAGTTCTAATCTCATCGTCAACAAACAGAAATTGTTGTTTTATAATGCAATTATCACAAAAAATAAAATTCAAATTGGATTCGTGTCATATAACTGAGTTATTTATATATTATGTCGTTTAATTGATGGCAAAAAGCTCTACGCTTTGGAATAGTTTTTCTGTTCTTTTATGTTTCAATGACAAATCATTTATTTCAATTAGATTTGTAAAGAGATGAAAGAGGAATAAACATAATATTCTTTAAAAAAAAAATTTGAACAGGTACATGTAACTGTACATTTAAGCATTTTACGTAATTTGATTACTGTCAGGACTTTAAATTGTCGTAAGAGTATTTATAAAGTGTACTTTTAATATTTATGTATTTTTTAATTTTCTTTTTATTTAGTTTTAAAATATGCAAGGTATTTTGCAGTAATATTTAACACAGTACCCCATAGAAGGTGTGTGCACTATGAATAATCTAAAAAATGGCTGCGCTATTTTGTCTTGACTTCTAGGATTTAAATTATGTCTCTCACTTATTTTATCAAAAATATGTATATTTTTTTCACACTTATGTACATAATATTTCCATAAATGTACTGAAAAGGCACTGTTATAATAAGTATTATTTTTTAAATAGTTCCCTATAAGATTCGCAGCGACGGAGATGGCTGAATGGTGGAATGGCTCTGACAGCTATTTAAAAGGTCTATTTCAATGTAACTATGCCAAGTTGTCTAAATCAGTTCATGTCGTTGGTTGAGTCATTGACAAACAAATATTGTTATTTATCTAATAGAGAAAACTATCTTGAATCTCTAAAAAAAGGGCTGTAAAAAGCGCGGACCCTCATCGTAAGTACAGTGAAGATAATGTATTTTACATACTGAGTAGCTAAATATGAACATAGTACCTACTAGTGGTTCATATGTTTATTTAACTGTTAGAACTAACATTTAATTAAGTGGGTAGCAATACTGAGTGACACTATGCTGATGGGAGAAATCCTTTGTCACATTATAGAACAAAGCTTCTTCCTGCACATTGCATTGTCTTTGTCAAGTTAATAACGTGACATAATAGAGAACAGACAGACATTATTCAAGCTACAGGTTTGATTCTCACGGAAATTAACCAATAGACTTTCAGGGAATTCATAGAATTGGAATGAAAAGTTTGCTTTGTAGTACATAAGTATCAAAATCGAGAATTTGGTGATTATTAATAACACAAATGCCCTACACAGGTCGAAGTAAAAATAACGATTTCATATGAAGCAAAAAAGAGCAACCTTTTCTTGGAGAAAACACAATAGGCTATTCTCTACTCGTCGGTAGTAATAATGAAAAATACACAGGTGAATGGAGCTACCTATCTTCCTAGAATTAATTCGCAGACCACTCCTCGGCACTCGTGGGAATTCTTAATGCGGTCATATTCAAAAGCCACACGCGGCAAATATGAGGCTTAGAATTAATAAACTTTAACTTAGTATTTATCATCATCAAAAGGTCAAATATCTAGCTTATAACAGCCGCGTGGGTAGAGCCAACGTTTGCCGGAGTCTGTCACCAGGAATTACACACCGAGAACGCTCCCCGCTACGGAATTGGTCTTGGGCTGTCATTCGTAGTTATTTGACAGTGGAGTCGACTATCGTCAGGGGTCACGCATAGTCATAGAGGATATCGTGTTTGTCCTCTTTAAATTTAAGCGTGTTGAAGCAGTGCGGGTGTCGTACTGCACCGTAGTCGTCCGGTACTAAACGCTTGAATTAAGCCTTTACTCTATTACAAGGTTGTTGAAGTCAGCCATGAAAATACGTCTGGTTTTACAGGAAGCCAACCCCCACATAAATTGGAAGAGGTAAAAAAGTGACTACGGTAATGCACAAATTAACTACGGATTTTCAATAACCGTCATCAACTCTTAAAAACTTCATGCAGTTTTACACAAAGTGCTGACTTTCTAGAAATCCAGACACGTACAGAAAACATCGCATTTGTGGCAAAACTATGCCTGAAGAGCTTTGAGTGTTTGCGAACTGCGAACTTGTTCCGCCGCCAATTGTTCAGTTAAACCCTTTGGCTTTCGATGTCACTGCACTTTTTAAACCCATTGCGGAGTCGGGGAAAATACCAACAAGTTGCTCCAAACACAAGTTGTCAATTTTTACCGCTTTTACATGTGTCCTTCAAGTGTTAATTAGGAATTCCTTACTTTAAATAACTCATGTAGAGCTGAGTAAATTAACGAGACCATATTCATTCATACAGCGGTGTGTTGTGCTGAATTATATTAAGCTCATCGATAAAAACACGATTGGATTGTGAATAATAACTTCTTCAATTACAATGAATAAAGCAAGATTCTCTTCTAGTCTCTAATTATTTATTTTCTGGGAATTGTAATTATTATAGGGAGACAATACGTTATAAACACTTACTCACTGACTGTTACGGACTTAGATAGCTCATTATTTATTTTCGAACGGCTGGTTAAAATTAAATAGAGAAATACTTAAAGTTCTTACCTCTTGTCCTTCTCCAGTCCTATACCGCACCCACTTGCCCAGCTTGGGCCGCCAGTACTCGATGACGTAGGCTTCCGCGAACTCCTGCCCCTGACCGTTTCCGAACCGGCCTTGTGTGCCGGTCCCAGTAATCACGTGCACCGAATGCAGGTCGATCTCCAGCCATTCTGTTGATTCAGTCGTAATCTGAGATCGTGGACACCATGCACCACCCTTTATGTCCTGGTTTAACCTGCCAAAGCACCGACACCATTACTATTACAATGTGCGTAAAAGACATAAAAAAAAACGAAAGTTTAATGTTCTTCCTATCACTGCGATAAAGATTTTTTTGTCCTGGACTATACCAGGGAACTTTCTGGTTATAGAGATACTGAAGGGCTTATAACTTGGTTTTTTGAATACTCGTTTTAGATGAAATAACTAAACTTTTTGTACCCTGACGATCTCGCTATATTACATTTATTGATTTTAGCTAAAAATAAAAGTCGTTTCCCAGCAATCGTTTTTGCTCAATGGTACTTTGATTGTTGGGCATGGCGTGGTTTAACGGCTATCAGATGTGTCTCGTGTCTATCAGGGTGTTACCACACCAATATATCGATCATCGATCGAAGCCATCGATCGACAACGGTT
This sequence comes from Hoplodrina ambigua, assembly GCA_949774945.1. Taxonomy (NCBI): domain Eukaryota; kingdom Metazoa; phylum Arthropoda; class Insecta; order Lepidoptera; family Noctuidae; genus Hoplodrina; species Hoplodrina ambigua. The sequence goes on from OX458963.1 coordinate 9,046,943, forward strand.
GACTTTGTTCAATTGGTGTGGTAGCTACGGATACCGGTCGACTAACCAATCGATCAATTGCTGGCAATGGCATCACATGACGTTGAAGCAGGTCACATAGCGCGCAAGGCGAGGGTTGGCACTGTTGGCAGTGATCGACGTCGACCAATTCAGGCTACCATTGATCGATCGTCGATTGACAATCTATCAATTGGTCTGGTAGAAACTATCGATCGACGTCGACTAATCCATTCTACCATCGAGCGATGGCATCGATCGTCGATCGATCGATGAAATTAAATTAAATCGTTTATTGGAGGCTTCGATTAGTGAGATCGCAAACGCCGAAATAACAACATGCTTGCACACGGCGCTAAGACCACTTCTGGCCAAACTAATTTAATTTCGAAAATTGTTTGCACGAAATATTTCAGTCTGTGAATTTCGGAATGACGAACAATGGTGATTTGGAATTTAGGGAGATGGAGCATAACAAAGGAGTTATTGCGCTATTAGAATAGATCAAAATTTATAGTACAGCTTACACTTTCTTTGAATTCATCGGTATACGAAGTTTTACTGGCTATGAATATTATACTGGTTTATACGTTAGCTCGCTCGCTTGTAAGTTACATGCCTCCCGCGGAAGTGTAGGATGTTGAGTGTCTGTTTAGTGTGTAATCTGTGCTAGAGCCTCGTTTAACTAATAACTGTACATGTACAAGTCTCGGCAACGCGTTCCGGCATGTCCGTAGTCTTATCTCTCTACTGCCAGGGAACATGCATGGGCGCCCTTAAGTGACAGCAGTCCACTGCTCCACCCATTAAGCTAAGTAATATCATGTTTTTGCAGTAAAGGCTTCACACAGTAATGTTGTTAGTGAGCTATCAATTGCAAAGAGCCGTGTGGCCGCATATTCATCAACATCACAAACACGACGGGCCGCACTCCGCTCGGCGGCGGCTCGATATAACGAGTCTCTCGTCAAAGGAAATTGACAGACTTGTGTTATGTCTCCTTGTACATCTGTTCAAACAGATCGTCAAAGCAATTTCGACATTATACACGAAATGCAATTAGTTCCCAAGATTAGATTTTTCCCAAAGTTTGTCTTTTGAAGAGATTTTCTTAAAAAGGTGGATATAAACTTGGTTATATACGTATTTGTGTCATTTTAGATTTATTTGAAACAGACGATCATAATGATAGATGAGTATACGTCTGTCCATATTTCAATTTGTGTATTGAAAATTGTTATAAATGGTACAAGTAGCCATTAGGACAATGACAGACAGAAAAATGTAAATAATATCGAGAAAATTATAGCGTTCCAACAAACTAATTAGTAAGTACGGTGCAACAAATGGGTACGATATTATTCTTCACTAGAGAAACAAACGTAGTTTAATTACGATTTTATATTCATAAGTACTTACTAACTAAAACTACAGGGGGCGCGTACACCACTTTCATCGATAAAGAGTCATTAGCCGCTAGTAAAAAGTTTTCAAAAGTCCGTACTGACTCATAAGTTCGCCCGCTACGAAGTTTATAAGCCATGAACGTACAAAGTACAAAGCTATTCGCTTCAATACGCCTGGACGTACAAAAACTGAGACGCATTGTTATTTCACAACGATCCAAGATTCCTCCTATAATATATCAATCAAAGCTAATAATAGTGGTGTTGTTATTAGCGCATTCACTTATCATGTGTCACTGAGGCAGTGTAATCGTTTGCACCAATCAAATTCCGAGATGGTCAGTCATTAAGCTCATTGACGCGCCACCGACCGCTCTCTAGATATCAATGAGGCGTGAACAAACTTTCATAATTTATCTCTTAGCATATGCGCCAGCTAATATGTTTTGATACTATTTCAACACCGACACCAGAAATGTTGAACACTTCCTTTTGTCTAGCCTTAGCGTGGTAATACAAATAGTACTGCATAAATCATTGATGATATAACATAAACAACGCGCTGGGTGTTCAATAATAAAGAAAATAAACATGTCGCATATGAACTTTTATAATTAATAGCTTGTAATAAACAGACTGTAACCATTGGTTCACGACCAGCGCTTGCGCTGTAAACAAATGAACATTTCCATGGATCCCACTCACGACTTCGGCTGTCAATACAATTAGGGATTTTATTACTGATCAGCATTTTCAAGTCAAGGGCGATTAGCTATTTAAGTTGAAATGTCAACAATGACAGAGGCACGTTTTTGGAAGCTGAATTTGTGAGGAATGTAATAAATTATGTACTGGTGTTACTTTATTTTATTTGCAAAAAAAGAATGAGGATTAAAGGCAGCTGAAGGCTTGTCTTACGAATAAAACATCACACTGCTGTCGCCAATTATGGCACTGTCATTTCCTTTCACTCTCCCCAGGCACTCGGCCGGACTGGAGGGGTGGGTATGTTTATTTAATCAGTATTGGAAGTCTACAGCCCGTTATGAGGATTACATTATGTATTAAAAACATTTTATAAACAGCATAGATTGAAACATTGCTGGCATTTGCTAGCAATGTAAAAATCGATCCAAAAATACTGTATTAAATCTTTTTTCATGAAAATTCGTATTAGGGGAAAAGCTGAGTTGACAACGGCTTAAAAACTAACGAAAATTGTGGGAAAAGGGCTCTCTACATTTTTTAGGACCAAGTTGCCGTTAATCACAGTTATTAGCAAATTTGGTTACGAAAAAACATAATTCTAATAAGAAATTTATTAGGAGTAGTAGTCGTCTGATAAAGAATTATGCATAATGCTTCCTGGCAAATTATTAGGAAAATGTAATGATAGTAAGTATTAGTAAAACTAACCTTCCATTTTGCGGTGCCACATTGCCGTCGTTGTAACAGGAGCTTGCGCTGATATCCCTGTCGGGAATCAAACCGCTCTCCATCCCGAGCGGCGCGATACATTGAGCTGAAAACAGACACAGTATATAGCGCCATACATAGTGTGTTGTACAATGTATATGCACTCCCGGTTTATGCACCACACCGACCACGACTACGGCTAACTTAGATGACATTTAGATGCTTGTCTTGCCTCCAGTCAAGATGCGCGTTAATCATTCTAGACTCACGGAGGTGATGTAAGTTACACTTTACACTATTAGAAAGCTTTTCGCAGTTGCCAAGAACTGCAGTGGTAAATCAGTCGCTATACAAGTACAATGAACAAAAATAGGACAACATAAATAAGGAAAAATAAAAGATAATTGAGCCACAATAAAAAAAAAGTAATAACTGTCCTAATCACGGCAAAGTCAATTTAGAAGTTTGTGTAGACGTGTCAAAAGTTTTGATGAACTGAAATCGATGGTGACTTCTAAGAACAGGCTAATATGCGGCGGCAGGCCATCGCGTGATGTATATTTTTTTTAAAAACACAATGGAAGCTTCAGTCTGCCGCCACCCTTACCCTGGCCAGCATAAGTAACGAGCAAATTAATTATTTTCGAAACATCCGCACAGCATGTTTCCACTTAACATTAGCAAGTTTACGTAGACAGTGGTATTAATTAATAAAACGTAAAAGAGCACTAAATTAAATAAACATGAGACACAAGTTGTCAGGCAAACTTCTCATTGAGCTTGTACAGCATAATTCTACACGGGGTCGCTTATTAGTCAATCTATCAAAGGGTTCTCGCGTGCGGTAGGTATTAGACGCAACAAACAAACTGATATGCATTACATAGACGTAGATATGTTGAATCATTTAATTAGCTGCCAACGACTGATAAGTTGTGTCGCATATGGCGGCTACGCATCACTGACGAGCGGGTACGGACGCGCGCCCTATTGTAATGTCCAAATTATCTTATTTCATTGTTCAGTTCCTTAACGATTTGTAAATGATTTATTGTTGTATGCGTTTTGCTACAAGATACGGCCGAAATCATTGGAATGTAACTATTGTAATGTTCGATCTCGAAGATTGTAGTATTGATTTTGAATTTTACTTTGCCAAATCGCTTGCTCTTGTCGTTTTTACCACACTTGTATAATAGCAATCAATCACTTCATTCAAGTACTACTCGTTGCGTTGGCCCTTATTAAACGAAAATTTAATTTTGTACTGTTTCACAATCATACATCTCTCATACAAAATGAGAGCACACGACGTGAAATTATAACGACGATTCGGCTATCACTAAGTAGGTAAACATTGCCACTGGGGGCCACACATGCTCAACAAGAGTACAAAGTTAACGTAAAAATGTGTATTCATTTAATTAATCTACTTTTATTTTATGGTGAAGTCGTTGACCCTTTTGTAATAATGAATTATGCTTGATAGTGGAATCAATCCACAACAAGAGATGGGTACCTACATAAGTAAAGTAGCTGCGTCTCGCTCTCGGAGCGGAACAGGAATGGATTTAAGCAGTCATGCAGTAGGCTCTTGACGTCTGCTCAATAGCCTTAATTTATATTCACATAGCAACAACGCTTACACACATGGAACATTTTATATCGATGACAAGTCGCACAGCCATGGTACAGTCGAGCAAGCTAGCAAAATATTCATGTTTTAACTAGACCGCCAATATTTTTTTTTAATGTGTGCGTACTTTTAAAACTTCTGAGCAAAAGGAATATACTACTGTACACCAGTACAGTACTTAATACTGTATACCAAGTAGCTTGTTCGATTGTACGTCGCATAACCTAGACCGACTACGTGGTGCTCATAATGTGTAGCTGTAACCCATATAGATATTAACCTTCCTGTAATACAATGCAAACGTGACATATTTACGGGAAAAACAGATTTATCTGCAAAATTTAAATCTATTGTGAAACGGCGCAAGTTTTCCCCTCCACCAAACAAAAGACTAGCGCTTATAGGTCAAATTCAAATAGAATTCGCTTGTTGCGTGTCTCGTTATTTAAGTAGGCCTCTTGTTGCTCAGTGCTTGAGAACAAATTGCAAACGTCATAAAGCCAGTTTGAATATTAATAAACACGAATAAATGATCTCGGTTTTAAGCAAACGCATTAACTTGGACCAGCGTTTCACAAAGTGAGCGTGCTGCTGACGTCCGGCAAATTGGATATACTTTTTTCACATCGTCCATTTTCGCTGCCCCCTAACAATTCCGTTGAGTATAGTTTTGTTGTTTAATTCCATTGTAACAAAACACTTTCAGCGCACGGGTGAGTGAAAGGCGAAAGGTAAAATTTAAAGTGGGGAAAGTTTCAGAAGCACTGAGCTTGTGCGTGCTTGCGCTATTGCGTGACATGTATAGTCGTCTAATGAATAATAAACAGCGCAGTGGCGACTCGCTCGCTACTCATTCATATCCATCCACGAAAGGCAATATTCTTTTTACATAAAACGATCGAATGTCAGCTTAAACTGCCTACAATATTGACTTCAGCTCGTATACTCGTAAATTTGTGAGCAACAGCGGCTACTCAACGAAACCTCTCCGTTACCTAGATACGTGTGCGTTCTCAGCCATTATACACGCCAACTTACAATGTCACTTGTTTTTCTTTTACGACTTAAACCACTTTGCGTGATATCGTTGGGCTATTATTTTAATTACTTTCATTGTACGAGAGGGTCGTTAGCATTTTGTTTTTTTTATTTCTGTTCAGTAGTTTTCACGACGAATGTGTACGGAACGTATAGCTGACAGCGATAACGGTCCGGCGAGGTAATGACTTTCCAAACTATCAACGAGCCGCCGACGCCATCGTACGTAGTACACCAAGTAATTATTACACAGCCATTGATGTCAGATCGATAGAAGCAGCGCTACGCGGCGGCACATTAAATAATAAAATACACCTTCAAAATGTGCTGCTGGCTGTTTTAGACCAGGACCATTTTAAAGGGCGGCATTTGCGTTTCTTGTAATCGATACCAGACGAATAATTAAACAAAACAACGGGATGTACGAAGCGTAGGTAATACATGTTTTAGTCAAGGGTTACGTGGATAAAGGGTGCCGTAGGGTGAATACTTGTACTTCCGGCGTGGGCACTAAGTACTATTTGGTGTTTTTAATTAAAATAAGCCGAACACACTTAGTTACTCACTATGTCCCTGAGTGTTTTTTGTGTCCTCGTACGTTCCTTCTATCTATAACGCTTTAATGTCTAACAAACTCTTATAAAATTTCTAAAAGAAAAATATTACAGACCATTAAAATAATCAAATATTTCTACTTCATCATTACGGAGGCGCAAATGCTCAATGATTTTAATAAAGCAACGGAGTGCCTTCGCCATGTAATCGGATACATTAACCTTGTTTATTAAAACCAACGAATAATTCCCTAAACTTAAAGCTCCATATAGCGGAAATAAACGGTACTTTCATAAAACGCTTTACAACATTTTCCTATTACATAATTATGCTCCCGATTTCATGTTCGGGAGAAGTGGCATAAACTCTCTTACTTTAGTGACTTAGTTTACTTAAATATTTTAATTTTACTTTATTACAAGTTTGACTTTTATCGGTTCTGTAAGCACAAGCATTATTGTTGTAAAATAAGACACATATTAAGTGTACGATTATAGTATTCCCTGCTGGTTCTAATTGTGTCCTAAGAAGCGCCGGCGGTTTCCGTTTGGATTCTTTAAAATCACAGAGCATGACGTTATACGCCATTGTCGCAGACACCGGTCTTATCTACGTGAACTGATTACCAACGCGTCAGCGCGGTAATGTGAGCATTCATCGCAAATAGTCAATGTCGAAGGACTTGTATGCCTAGCAACAAGCTGTTTATAGCCCCTCCTTGATAAACTTAAACTGCTTTCCGGCACATGGGTAGGTAGTCATTATTTAAGTTCTGGATAAAAGAACCATGTACTTAACTTTTTATAGACCGTTGCTTTGTAGCTTTTTTCATGTCAGCAAACGGGAATTGCATATTAAGAATTCAGGATATCGCGTGAATACAAGTCGAAACTCAATTGATCGGTGTAATTTAGTAATTACCTCAATTTTACAATTTTGTATGTGTGCATAGTGTAAGGACATAACATTTATTATGGCATAATTATTTAATTAAGTAGGTAATAGGAAATAATTCCATAATTGCGGTGTATCGACATCCAATACGTGGAAATGTAGAAATATTTAAACGCACCCATATTTGTACCCTACAGTACTAAAGAACATTAATGGAAGTAGATAATTATTGATAAGTGCAATATTACGAAAAGCATTTTTGAATGAAATGAAACGAACATAAAAGTACCTATAACCCACAGACTATAAAAAACAAAAAGTATAGATATTAGAGTGTATAAAGGCAGGTCAACAATACCATTGCATAAAATGTACACTTAGGATAGGATGCGTCGCATTACAAGGAATCCTGATTATTCTATTGCAGCGTCATGATACCAATAATAGTATAATCTTGAAGAAAGCTCGTCTTTGTAAACGGAATCCTTGAAACCCGGATTAATAAGGTAAGGAATTTGAAAAGTCTGCTTCGCTTGCTTCCATTGAAAAGAATTTGCAACGGCGAAAGTGCTTCGTCGGTAACTAGCTAGGACCTCTCTCAAATATTAGTGTTTGAATAGTCCTTAAAATAATTAGTGTTTTCATTAACGTTCCCACACAGAAGTTTTAGTCCAATTGAAATTTTGAAATATAACAACGCTAAAAGCGACTGGTGGAATTTATAATTCTTCGTACAAGTTCACCGAGGCACGGCGTCCCCGTTGCTCTGGGAGCAGAGAACTTTCTAATTAAATATTAAGGCGGTCCATGCACAGACATCGACGGGGGACTTGCCACTATAACTTTTTATAGTTGTGTGTGATATGGTCATAATGTCCCTTGGACCGTATGGGCTGTTACCATAACGTCGTTGCTTTGTGAAATGTTTTGTTTGCACCGATAAAAAACCTTAAATAGCAGAGAGATTTCGGTTTATTTGTCAGCAGGAAATAGCTGGTATATAGGTATATCGCTTCAAGCACACAGTCAAAGAAATATTTTTTGTCAGAATGTTCGTATTTTATTTCATCAAGTGAATTAATTTTACTTTAAAAACTACGTCACCTCTTTATAGTGCCCTTCTTTAGCAGTGTTTTCAATCTTTCTTCCGATCTCATTTTGAAAAGGACTTAAAAGAATAAAGGCACCTTTGTCAATGGGTTTCAGATGAGTGGGCGGATAAGCACTGTTCCATTCATTCAAAAATAATGCTTTTGCGCTTTGTTCAAAATAAATATCGATGCACATTATAAGAGCACAGTTATTTTCCAATTATATTTGCTTTTCAATTCAACGTTGAGATCTTTTTCATGCCCGTTATAGGCTAAGATCCCAGGGTCTTTAGATCTACGTCATTTCAGCTTGTCCGTTTAATGTTCACTGAAATATCAAGGGCAATTTCTAGTTAAGAAGGTATCCGTATTTCTTGGCTTGTATGCATTTTTCTGATCTCTGCCACTACAACCAAGCGCTTTCAGTGGACCACAAGACCGCATCTTCCACAAGACAACAACCACAAGAACACGTCAGACCTCTTAAATATTGGACTTTAACATAATACCTGTGATACATAATTATATAAAACTAGCAAGTTAAGGCCTATTTATATCCTTAGCATGGGATAAAAGCTCACTTCAACTAAATTCGCTGAAGGAGATTATTGCAGAATAGTACTGCTGCTACCTGAAAATGCGCCCTGCATTTAAGTTAGCAAGTAGGTACCAGTTGAGAGGACTCCATTCATCTCGATTCCTACCGGCTTCCGTTCATAAGTTCGGAACAACAGCTACTCTACTGCCTTTGAGAAATGGCACAGACGGTCATATCTATTGTCTACTATTGCCAAATAGTGTAATAACTCTGCAGGTGTTTTAACCATCAAATATTTTATTATTTAAAATATTTAATATTTTTACACCTTATTAAAAAAACTCAGTGTTCGATTTTGTTGTATTTTTTAGTTTGAACTTAGTTGGTGTTTAATTCAGAAAAAGTTGTTACCGTAATTGTAACAAATATGGTTCCCCTCCAGGTTTCCCTCTTACGAAAACTAACTCTCCGCATACCCTACATACCTTCATAACAAGGTACATATTGCTTTAATTAAACACAAATTTTCAGCTAGTCTAAAATGATATAGGCGTTATCTATACATAATATAAAGTAGCGAAATTTCCCGTGCGGATGAATAAGTGAAATTTTTTGTAGTACTCTTCTAAACAATTTGCGAGTATGTACCTTACATGCCTACAGGTATAAGGCATCACTTTAATGGCAATTGCCTGGACTTGCTATAAGCCGTGTCGTATTCTATTTTTATGATGAACAAAGAAATATGTAACCGCAGCGGAGAACTAATAATAAATTGAAACTGTTTTTCTATCGGTTGGTTTTCCATTTGAGTATTCATTTCGTTTGTTTATTCGATGGTTTTCCCGATATTATATTATTGTTTTGTTTTTTGCACTAGCGGCTAATACCGGCCGTTTTAGATTCTAAGCAGATATAACCCAGGTTATCACCTATAAATCCTATAATGATAAAAACATGACTTTGTGTAATGCGGAAGGAGTATAGGTACCTAATTTGTTTAACATATGAAATCTTGTCTATCTAAATTACGCAATATTTGCAATACTTGAAAACGTTTGTGCCTGTAATAATTATCTTTATTTAGTCATTCATAGCCAAATATAAAAACGTCTTCGGTTCAGCATATGGTTTGCACATTACGGTAATTAAATAACTATAAGTATAGTGCCTAATTTTATTATTCTGGAGTCTATTTCGGTACGCTTTTAGCTTTAGTATTTTTTTTTCAGTTATATTCATTACTTAGCCTTGTAAGTCTTAGCAAAAATGTCTGTTTCAACTATTTTGACTATTAATTGAAGTGTTATTTCGATATCTTCAATGTATCTATGAAATATCGAAGTATGTATCGATGTTATTCGTGCACTGGTATACCCCAGTCAAGTTAATTCGAAGGACTTCATGTTTTCTAAAAGTTTCAACAAAGCTCCTCGTATTTCGAAAAGAATCTAACTTTAGTTACGCGATAAAATTTTCGAGTAAAGTATTTCTAAATGTTTCTAGTTTAAAACTAAAACTAAGACCGAGGCTGACTGAAATCCGAGTTTGAACATGAAAGGGAGAAACAACGTTTGAATATGAATTTAATTAATGTAATGCAGAGAAGGATGCGATCCCTATTTAACTATCAAGCAAACCGAGTCCCTGAATGAGATATGAATTTTACTTTTACTAAATTCAGACATTTCAAACACCCTCTGCAATAAACTGAGAACGGTCCTAGTAATTAAGGCAGCGTTGTATTAGCTTCAAATTCTGGTTTATTATACAAGATACACATTATTGCAGGTAACGTTGCGCTGTGTGTGAGCTATCTTTGAAATTACCTGTCCTTTACACATGCTGTCTTTGTATCTCGTCCTTCCAATCTATCGATCTGGGTTCTCAATAAACGGAGGCTTGCTTGACTACATACACCTATTTTAGGAAGATTCTCGTCGACATAGTTAAATATTCAAAGTCGTTGTGGGATATAAGGTCAAAGTAACTTCTGCTACATACAGCAACTAGATTCAATATTTGTTGTTTTTTTTCCTGTCAAATGACGCTCAAAAGTGAATTTTAATAGTCTAATTGAAATAAATTATTCGACTTTTACTTTACAAATGCTTAAATCTCGGCTCAGTACGCAATAGTTACATGCATAAACTGGGTAGTGTCTCAAAGGGAACATAAAAGAGAGGACGCGCGTCATATTCTCCTATACATATATAAATCCATTTGTTGAATATCTTTATTCTACAACAGATACCTATAGAAGTTAAAAATTCTTAGACAATACCGTAAAATATCTGCAATACCATATTTAACCAAGCGCAACGCGCATCGTTCCTGAAAATGCCGATATTCTAAGCATAGCTTTGGCATACTTGTACATAGATCAGTGTTCGTATATAAAGCACATATTACTCGCCGCCAGACGCCTGTTTTTTTGTAGTTGATTATGTAGTTCTAATAGCTTTAAGTACAATGCCGTTTTGTATAATCACATCAAACCGAGGTCTCGACACGAATGTTTTTTGTCTAGCTCTGCACGTTATTTTCGGTCAAGGCGAAGTGAAAAGGTCGACATTACCCCTTCATAATATGTACTTACATACATTAATTATATAAAGCAATAACGTGTTATGTCATCCTCTAATTTTGCGATCAGGAAGGTGTGGTGTGTTTTTATAGTATTTCGGTTACCTTGTAACTAGGGTGGATTCTTTTAAATGGTTTAGTTAATATTCAATTGTCCAACTCACATTTTTATAACTGTTATTTTGTTTAATTAGAATTGGTTAATCGGATGTTTAACTACACTAATATTATAATCTTCTATAGATATAAAATGCCTTGTCCTGAATGACTGACGGATCAACGCACAGCCTAAACAGCTGATCGTTGAAACGTGGAAAGTGTGTTCTTTGAATGAAAAATATTTCTGAAATTTTACCCCTTAGGGGTTGAAAAAGGAGGGCAAAGTTTGCATGGGACAACGTAATTCTTTGGTCCAATCTACTACAAATAGTTATTATGAGGTATGGGATGAAACGGGAGTTCGACATTCATGCAGACGCAGTCGTGGGCAAAAGCTAGTTTATATTAGTATTATAAAGAGATAAAGTTTTGAAAATTCTTTCGCAAATTGGAAGCTACTTTATCACTGAGAGATAAAGGCTATATTTCATTATCAAAAAAATGGGATCCGCAAGAAAAACGAAACGAAATTGCGGGGAAAGTGCTAGTCGGATGTAAAAGACATTTTACGGAGCCAAAAGTGACATAAATGTTCTTCTAAATCATTGCGTTAATTTTATTCTTGACCGTCTAGGAAACTTCTGGTTACCGAGATGTTTATGGGACAAGCCCGCCACACTGTTCCCACCCACTGCAACTCATGAAAGCCAGAATCAACAGTGGAGGCCACCAGAAAAGCGCCGAGGCAATGAAGCTCGACGAGTCCCAGAGAAACGATTAACTGTCTTGAGTCCCGCAACGAAATTAATCAGAAAAGAATAGCGGAGGAGTAAAGAAAAATAATATAATTTCCACAATAGTTACCAAGATATTGAAAGTCAAAGTAAAAGTAACAACTGTTTTCTGTGTTTTTTTTTACTGAAACCAGTTTAATTTGTTCTAACTAAACTTTAATTGCCTCCTTTGCGTAAGTTATTGTCTAACAATAATTATTGTTCAATGTTGGTTTGATGGGCAGTTTGTGTATGTGTACCTATTTAGCGGGTTTGATATGTCTTTCTACACCCAGTATTTACCGAAAGTTCATTTTTCGCTAAGTAAGCATAGATTACGACCTCTAGACAATAATAACACTACTTCCCTTAGTTGTAATGTTACATACTTGAGTTTTTTAGACTTCATTATATTCGTCGTTTTCTTGGTCCATGAATTGATTTAATTTTACGACATTTACGAGCATTCCCTAAATATGATAACTATTTTAGAATGTCAAAGTCAAAGTCTAATCATTTATTTTAAAATCAACGTTTTACAATATTATTATTTGTATACAGAGTCATACGTAATTACAAGTGAAAGCAATGTACCTTATATAAAAACTACTGTATAATAATAATGCTCATAAGTGTTCTGTATAATGCCCAAAATATATACAAACATTTAGTAAATTTATAAGTCCATCTATTCTTACAGTCAGTACCCTGATTTGGTCAATCCCCGAAAATATCCGAATGGAGGATTTTTTTTAGATACAAATGTCCATTCCATTATAAGCCAAACACTTGATGTTTAAGTAAATATGCATTCAATTTTCCGATCCCTGCTTATTATTATTATAAAGGAATAAAGTTTCATTTACTAAAGCAATTCGTTTGCCCAATGAAGGCTATTTTAAATAAGTGCTGAAATAATTTTTCGCACGATCCAAAATACAAACACTTTTGAAACGGTAAAACTTTTTATGTCATTGTATTTCGAACACCGAAGGCTCATCTGATCTTAAATGGTCACCGCTGCCTAAAGGCATCTGCTTTAACTCCGTGTGAATATGCCTTGAAAACCAAAATAGAAACAAACAAAGCAAAGAACAAGAAGCGATGTAAAGATGTACTTACATATGTCAAGAGCGTGCAGCGGCGCGACCCCGCCGACCATCAGCAGAGCTACCACACACAGCACCATCGCGCACCACTCACTTCACCATTCTACCGACACACAAATCTGAAACAAAAAAAAATACGCCTTAAAACCCACTCTTAGCTCCACTTGACGTAATTCCTGTAAAGGAAAATAAATCAATACCGCCTGTAATACCAGTTACCAGTCGTTAATAAAATTGCAAATAGGAGCAAATCATAATATCTTAATAATATTACGAGACTCGATTTTATCTAAATCTTTTCAAAGCGGGAAGCCCTGATTTAACAACCAATTAGGATGGAAATCATTGCTAAGGTATCATTGCTAATTTAAGCTTTTCAATAACTTAACGGATCCAATCCCAAGTGGAGACAGCATCCGGGTGGTTCTATATATATCTTGTTAGAGATAACGAGAAAAATGCTGGAGCTTTCTATCTTTAGGTAGTTTTCCGTTTCAGACAAAGCTTCAATTCTTACATGTTAGACACTCATCTGTGAAGGCTCTTCAACTGTAAAACAAAAGAATGTCTGGGGCTGTCTAACAATAGCGAATGTCATTTAGATGTAGCGTCATGTCAAGGTCTGTAGTGTCGCTAAGGGCGATGCACATTTTGAAGTAGCCATTAAATTCAAAACGTGATTGTCGCCTCTGCATACTTGTAGTAAATATGTTTACGGTTATAATAAATATCGATAAATACTTAGGTGAAGTGGCGTCGGAACGTTGGAAGCTAAGGACCGAATACGGGAGAAACGGGACGCGGCGAGCGACGGCGCCGGCAGCGACGGAGGAAATGATTCCAAAATGTAAGGAGATAAACGGCGCGGAGAGCACCTCATGTACTTGCACCTTCTTAGACATCTGTTAGGTTTCCAACTTCTGTATCGAATTTTGCAAACCCACGGACTTTATATTAACAAAGATCAAATATTTTTGTAATTAAAAACGTTCTAATACTAGTCGGAACCCCCTTTTAGCGATAATCGATATCAGAAACTTGTCAAAAATCTTAGATCAGAGATATAGAGGCACTTTTGTCAGATACAAACTGAGATTAAAATACAATCGTTCCTAAAAGTTACTAAAATAATTGCACCCCCAAGTATAACTTGGAAATAAAGTGCAATCACGGGAGAAAATTATTATTTTTAGTTTACTTATTGGTCTCTTTTTTCACCTGTATACTTTTTAATTGTGCCTAGATTTTCACGTACATCTTATTATGATTCCTAGGACATTTTAAAAGAAAGAACAAATAAAGCTTTAAATACCTTTACGTAGGGCGTAATTGTTTATTACTTACATGCAAAGAGAGAAATAAAAAACCAATAAGATTTATGTCAACTTTCAGACCTTATGTTAATTCAGTTTATTACCGACCATGAAGTAAACACGCAGGTTATGCTGCTTAATACTTTAGCATGAATATAACAATATAAATGTGTATTAACTTTGCATTAAATAGTGTCATGTCCGCGTTCAAATAATTATATTAATATTAGAGGATATTAAAACCATACCCAAAACATACAAACGTGCAGACCTATTCACATTTGGTCATTCTAAAGTTCTAAGACTCAGGCTATTTTAGTGGAACTACCTAAGAGTAACTAGATACATAATTTAGTTTATTATAATCATAATTATATAATTAGGCCCGCTTACGTCAGCGAGGGTTATCTTTTAACTCCGACGAAGTTGCTAACACGACCCATCATGTATGACATTTTGTAATTTAAACGATGTGTTAGCAACTAATTACTGACTACATAAGTTTTTGGCGTAAATGGGCCTTAAATATCCATCAATCAAGCGCATTCAAAGAAATAAATAATTAAGCATAATTGAGGCAAGCACCTAAATAAATAAAAAATCATTTTACATCTAATTCTCCACAGATGAGACTATTAACAATCAAATAAATCAATAATAAATGAAATAGAACAACAGCTACAAAGCTCCGACGTACCATTTAAATGAACGCAGGTAACACGCGATGTGCAACAGGGCACAGTAGTCGATCCGGCGTCCGAGACCCGACTGCCTCGCCATTCAACTTTACAGGATAGCACGGGACGCTAGATTGCCTATACTTCCTACTGTCCAGCGTATTTTCTACCTTAAAGCGCAGCTCCGATAATACGAAGTGACATGTAGTCGCTACGTAAAGCTAAACAAGTAACCAATGGTTTACTTGAGTACGCAGTGGCTATGAAACGAATAGATTTTATGTGAACTTTCAGATAACGAGTATGATAACGCATATACGGACCCTGGGGGTTTGATGGTACAATAATATACACGAAAGAAGTTCTTCACATAATTAACTCGATCGACTAATTAGTAACTTAGAACAATTTGTGTCTATTGAGGTCTATTACATATTACTTTTAGAGTTTTTTTAAATATTTATATCCCATCTCAAGTAATTACGGCAGTTTAAAAAAAGAACTGAGCCTGTTTGATTAACCCTGGCTATTTTCAAATTATGTTACTATCAATACTCTCAGAGGATTCTTGTCCAACATCAACAAATTAACCGAAAGTGCTAATAAGGTCAACAAATCACAAAATTCGTTTGCTCAGTGAGCGAGGTAATGGCCGACTATTACCTCATTTGCCGGGCAAACTAATTTCGTTTAAGAAGCGTTCGGCGAGCGTTTCGCGAAAAAGTTTGCGCAGAATAGTTGCACACCGTTTATTTTGATATCGCGCTGTACCAAATCGTGCTATAATTTACTAGTGAAGCTCCTAATCGAGCACCACAGTCCACAAGTAAATGAGTCTTAATGCATTTTATTTTAAGCTAATTTCTACTCAGGTATATAAAAAAAACAATCAATCAATATCTCTGTAACCAGAGGGTTCCAAGGAGTTGTTTAGAACAAAAAAAACTCGTTATGATAGGAAGACCATGTAACTTTCGGCCTGTGTCTTTTTATTACACATGTTATACTGTACTTTTTACCTGACTACGGCGAATTCAAAATAAGAGGTTTTGATCGTTTATATTATTAAGGTTTATTTTACCGGGAAGAGGCAATACCGGAAACAACTTAGTTCCAATCCAGTAACTACCAATCATAAATAGAAATAGGATCGAGAACAGTATTATTTTTCCAGTTTCCTCAGCTGGGCTATTATTGAACCTGTCTCCGAGTAGTCGAGTGGTGAAACGTCCCTGAGGTCCCTCTTTGGAAACGAGAATGCTATGTTCCCTAACAAGATATTAATACATTATAGAGATGAAAACTCTTCAATTTAAGTACACTGCACATCAAAGTCTAGGGGTACAAGCCAACTACTTACATCAACTATTTAAGAAATTCTCTAGAAACAGTACTGGCCAATACGTAGTTTCAAAATTAAATTAAAAAGCTAGCTTATTTTCGAACAGCATGGGGTAACTTAGTTCGGCGGCAGCATACGGCATTTTTTAAGGAGATAATTTTAGAGATTTCTGTCAGTATTTTTTTCTTGTGAATAATAATAATTGCTTTGTGACCCTGAGCGTTGTCACGTCATAAGGTAATTCAGATATGCCTTTATATGTATGTATAGCCACAATCAAATATCAAAGGCATTGTTACTCGGGTTCAACGTATTATAACACCCGTTGTATTCCTAATTAATGCACGTAATGCGCGATTTCCGTCGACCTTGTGTCGATGTCTCAAACCTATAAAATCCTGTTTGTCTAAATCTGACAAATTATACCTATCCGATTTCCTTGATCGGCTTTGAATTGTTTCGTTAAACCACAATATTAATTCTCAATAGAGCACATTAGATACAAGTGGCGGACACGCGTTTAGTGCATGTCGTGACGATACAAGCTTAGCCCTTATAAGCCAGTTTGCAGACGATATCATCAGTTTGAGAGCGCGCTTAAAGCCGCAGTATACGACTGTATCGTTCAAAGACCTATTGTGCATACAGCGACCAGAATCACAGAACAATTTGTCTAACAGAAAGTACTAAAGTAAACTTTGATCATTTGACTCATGTGATTTCTGTTACTTGTGTATGATATTGCTAAGCATTGCATTACTTGCAAAGCTGATTTTTTGAGAGAGTTGTATTTATCCTTTGAGGGATAGCTGATATTAAATCGTTCAGCAGGGGAGTAAAATAAACCCCTACGATTTTACGCAAAGTCGTCGCAACAGTCATACGGACTTAATAAACAAGTCTAGCCAAAAAAAGAGAGCTCACCCCTTCTGTTCTCTTTTTGGTTTGCTTTGGCTTTGACGTCTCAGAGACGGATAATTTTGTACCAAAATTGACATTGAAATTCGTGTTTCTGGTAGTATGATTTTTTAATAACTTGGGGTAGCTTTGACAACAAAGTATAGAGATAAAAATGAGCTTTTTACATCTAATTATGACTTAATAAAGTCCAGAATGACTATGACGTATTATTTTAATCCATTTCATGATAACGGTTCCATGGAAACGATAACGTGTAGTACCTATTAAACATTTGCATTTTTAGAGTTATCCAGCTATGCATAACTAATGCAGCGGGTTTGATCATAAGTCTAACTTCATATATTGCAATAGTAAGTAATAACGCAACATTTTATACTAATTTTTCTATAGTTCGTAGTTAGTAATTATTATATTTGCTTGAACAGTGTCAAAAAATAATGTTGTGCCTACCTGTAATTTAAGAGCATACATTAACTGTTGCTTATTACATTGTTAAGATTGTCTGTATGTGTCTTAGTTGGTAAGCCTTTATAAATAAATAAATATCAATTATAACCTTCTGAAAAAAATAGAGAGTTCATAAAAATCATTGAACGACAAGGATATTCTTCTTCTTAGAAGGATATTAATTGTTAATTACCGGAATATAAATCTATACTAATATTATAAAGGGGTAAAATTTGTTTGTAAGTTTGTATGTTTGTAAGTTTGTTTGTAGGGGGTAATCTCCGGAAGTAATGAACCGATTTTAAAAATTCTTTCACGGGTAGAAAGCTGTAGCTTTCTACCCGTTTCTACCCGTTATTTTATTATTATTTGTGAGTGCTATAGGCTATAAATTATAAAGATATCATGCATAATAGCCGAACTAACTCAATTTTTGTCTAGCCAGGTGGAAAAAAATAGCTCTTACAACAAAGTTTTTTGCATGCGCTGCCTTAACAGTTGTATATAATTTAAAACAATGTATGGCAACCTGGTCCGCCTTTAATAGTTCTACAAAAAAGTCCACGACACCATATTTCTATCTTTTATATTTTAGCAGATAAGTAGCTTTTATGTGCTCAAAAAAGTATTTTTTGACGTATTTACCTTTGGACGATTTTTTAAACAACAAAATATTATATATTATCGAAAATTTCATCACAAGTAAAAAAGGTTTACCGCCCAACGAAGTGGGCACGGGTCAGCTAGTAGTATATAAATCTTGATCTCTACTTGACTGACTAGCTGGATAAGTTCCAGGTTTCTCAATCACCGCCCTCGGAAAAATAACTCAATTGGCAGTCTAGTTGGAAAAAGAGTACCTACTTAATCGTTAAGTTACCATTTGGCAGTTAGAAGCGTTATTAAGGTGGCTAAAGACGTAACTGCAAGCCTGACAGGCCTGCCTATTTGCCCAACGTCGCTCACTTAAATACAATTAAAGGGCAGTATAGAACGTCATTTAGAAAAAATAATTTAATCTAGTTTCATCCTTCAAAAAAGTAGTTAGGTACCTACTAGTTTCGTATGTAAAAGAATGGGAAAAAAACTTCATCCTTACTCTTTTTTTAATAAAATATATTTTACTATAATTTGTGCAGGTAGGTCTATTCTGATATATTAATTGAAAATATGTGAATGTGAAGAGGATATGTATGTACCGAAAAAAAAACAGTTGACAATATCAAGTGCTACAAATTAAGAAATGAAAGCAAAATTAATTATGTTTATAGGTACATGGTGCTCACATGTTTATAATATTGTGATCGTAGACGTCATTGGCTTTGGTATCGACGTGTCATGCTTGCAGTTACATAAGTAGCCTAGCCACACATTAATATTTTCAAAAAATCGGCAGACAGAACACTATTTCAATTTCGACTCAGTACCTTTTGATAAAGAACCCCTGATATAGGATATAAATACCCTGTAGTTATACCCTATAACAGGGGTTCCGAACCTTTTTCTAGTCATGGCCCTTCTCAAAACTCCAAAGAGCCCTTCCCTTAGCACATATCCGAAAAAAATAAAAAACGGAGTTTAGCTTATACCAGCTTTCATTGTTTACGGAGACTCTTTATGTAAACATATGAGTAGTTCAGTGTGATGGTTGCTGCAGTGTATGCTGGATTAGAATGTCAAATTGAGAAGCCGTTTTTGATAAAGCAAGGCGCATTTCATCTTTCACTTCTAATTGATTAATTTAGTTTTACACTTACCTACGCGAGTTTTATTTATTTCAACATGTCCAAATATGTCCGTCAAAAGGCATGAAAATTCCAAAAGGTCACGCGCGCAATTTTTACTCATATCCTTTAGTTATACCTATCAATTTTTATATTAATGCATTGCGTGAGGTAGGCTCGTCATAGTCCTCCGGCGTTCATTACACGGACCCTTTATCCTTGAACCACAAAAAATAAATATAAATAATATATATAAATTCAAGCTTGTTAGTTGAACCTGCATAATACAAAGACTGCCTCTTCTTTCTTTGCATCTTGGTATTTTCCAACTACAACAAACGGATAAGCCTTTTATAATGACAGAAATAATAGCATGAAGTTCCGTTTGTTTAACAAATCCAAAAATAAAATAAAGTAGTGGAGATAAAGATGGTCGAATCGGATTAGATTTAGCGAAAGCTTGCAACTTTAACGAAGTTGGATGATGTATTCGAAAGATATTTAAAGACTTTTCTTGCGATTGCCAACCGTCTGTATGTTGAGTCAAGGAATGAGAAGAAAAGAAAAAACATGCCATTCACACAATATAAATACAATACAAACATACAATACATTCTATGTATGTGCGTAAAATATAATCTCTGAAAATACTAATCCGAATACGAAAATTCGTTGACCGATAGAAAACTAATCGTAAGTAAGCTCAATAGCTTCACCTACATATTACTGTAAACAGGGTTAAAGCAAAAATGTAAACCACAAACGTACCTAATTTAATAACCAATTAATTTGTTACATTTTGGACGAGTGTAGTGACATTGTAATTTTCACATTATATCATCCCGTAATCATGTATCGGAATTTCGTGATGGCCTAGTGGTTAAGGCGCCCGCCTCTTATGCAAAAGGTTGTGGGTTCGAATCCAAGCCAATATGAACCAATGTGACTTTTTCAATTCATATGTACTTTCTAGAGTTTATTTGGACATTACCGAAAACATTCAGTACCTCGGAAAGCACGTGAAGCTGTTGGTCCCGGCTGTCAGACGTGGACCTTTGACAGTCGTTACCGAGTCGTCAGAAGCTTGAGAGTCTGACAACCAGTCTTACATAGGGGTATCGTATTACCCAGTTACTGGGTTGTGGAGGTCAGATAGGCAGTCGCTCCATATAAAATAGTGGTATTCAGCTGCATCCGGTTAGACTAGAAGCCCAACATAGTTGGGAAAAGGCTAGGCAGATGATGATGAATCATGTATCGACAGCAAGAGGTGTAAAATGACGTACAGGCGACAGACTATTTGTTGTAAAATCGCGCCTATCACAACTGCACAAGATGCCGCAGTGTCCGTTCCTAAAACGAAATATTACAGGGCAAAAAAAAAACTTGAAAATCGTATGAGAAATCAAAGACACGGCGGGCGTTTTTAACCTCTATGTTTTTATTAGTACTTTTTTATATCCATGTTATAATAAGCGTTAAGCATTTAAGCTTTTCTGACTGCATAAACGGATATAAAAAGACACAAACGAAGCCGAGAGTTCCATTTTATTCCCATCAATGCGATTTTTTTTTGCGGATCATCGAAGTTCCATTTTTTTGTTTTAAACTTGAAGTTGAAATACCCCCTCGTCCTGCTTGCATCCGAAGGTTCAATGTTTGTAGTAAACGGCTATTTTATATGTAATGCCTTATGACGTACCAAGTATGTTTCAAAAATATACTATTTTGGTAATTACATTATCAATTTATCATACTTGAAATAAGTTGAGATTTTCATTACAGTCGAAGCTGGATTGCAGCCGAGCCCAAGGCGAGGGTGTAATGTACCCCAGACTGTATTGAAAACACGCTAACGTGTTTTTTCTGCACACTAGTGAGGAAAAATCATTGATGTGAATATGCATTCGAAAATAAAATAACATTTCAATTTATCATGAGTGACATTTACACTCTCTATCTTCTTTATCAAGGTTTCGCTGATACTTTACAAGCAGCTAAATATTTTGGTGAAATATAATGTTTATTTATCATATTTTAGTAGTTCAATCATTCACAAAATATTTAGGCTTTATAGTAGGGGTCGACAACCTTTTGGCAGGCAAGGGCCACAAGGTGACAAAATAAACTAAAGGCGGGCAGCAATTGTGATTTAACCCTAGAAGTCCAATATACCTACTTATGATTGGATATATCCCATCGAAAAAATAAAATCGTCATTATTATTTTTTTAAACATTCTAATTTAATTCGTGACTTACATTATGTTTTTATGTTTGGGCTTTATAGATAGAAAAATAAACACTAAACTATTCAGAAATGAAAACTACCAAGTACCTAAATAGGTAAGTAACTGATTTTATACTTTAAAAAACATTCACAGGCCGCAAGTAAGACGTCCACGGGGCACGCGCCGCGTGCGGCCCGGCCGGGGCCGCGGGTTGCCGACCACTGCCTTATAGCAATAAAAACATTTATTTTAAATAATTCATTCGTTTTAAATTTTAATATAATTTAAAAAGCACATGTGTGTAATACACCGCGATGTGATAAAAGTGTACCGTGTACTTTGCAAGAAAATGCGTTGAAGAATTATCACGATTTACAAGGCTTTCATGCGTCGTAGATGCTTCATTTTTATGAGATTTATTTTGAGAATGAAATAACCAATATGTGCCGAGCGAAATTTGGGCCGAAAAACACAAAGAACTATAATTTTCTAAGAATCAATAATAACATTAGTTATCTATAATTATTTTCTAAGAATTATAGAGTGGCTGTAGTCAATTTCTGCCGATTGTCTTTATTTTTTTATGATCATTTAAGTAATGGACTTTAAATGATGACTAGGTACTAGGTACGTACTGTTACTGCTTAAAAACTTGACATACATTTAATAAGCTGAGATTAAAACTTATGCGTAAAACCTAACAAAACGATCGATCCATAAGTTTACCACGATTAGTGTATTAAATAGTGAAACAACTATTTTGGGACTCATTGAACGAGGTTGCTCGGTCGAAGTCGCTGAGACTAGGAGATAAACGGGCCCGCTCCTAAACGCAACGGCGGATTCGAACCCGATGTCATGCCAAAATTAGGTAACTAACTTTCTTTTTCGTCTAGATTGATTTCTGCCTTAATTATGAGTAACGTAAGTGCGTATATTCGGGCATATTCGGTTCGGCATTTTCAATACAACCTTACAACCGCTTATGCGTAAAGCGGCCCTAATGCGATTTGCGTCGATCAAGCATAAGTCTAGAATTTATAGTAGACTTATTTTGTGACGAAATGACGCAAGCAGCACTATAGCAATAATTATGAATAGATACGTAACTTTGGTGACTCGAGCTTTGAGCGACGTAAATTATTCAGAGTTTACGAGCGGCTCCCTCCTCTTTCTTGTGATCTTATCTAAACTTGAAACCATGAAAAAAAAAAAAAGTACCTTGAGAGACCTTGCCTACTAATAATCTGACGTGGCTAACACTTTAGAACCCCTAATAAAGCTAGAAGGGATTAACAATAGTAGTAATCTTGACATTGATTTTCTAGCTATTCATCATACATTAAAGACTTTCATCTTTTATCGCACAGGGGTTAAGCTTCGATACCGGGTCATTGAACTAAGTACCTAAATGATAATTGGCATTAACGTCAATTTCGATTTACGATTGAAATTCCATATTAATATTATAAAAAAAAGGTTCAGAAAGGTCAGGTGCGGAGTACTCGTAACCGGCGTGCTTGTATGACGAGATGTATGAACGTAGACGAGGCGAAAGGAGTATGTAAGGATCGTAGCAGGTGGCGTTCTGTGGTTCCTGCCTACGCCCATGGGAAAAAAGCGTGAGTTTATGTATGTATATAATACTATAAATGCAAAAGTTACTCTGGCTATCTGTCTGTCTGCTACGCTTTCACGACTTACTGACTGAACTGATTTTCATGAAATTTGGTACGGTGTAAGTTTGAACGCAATGAAAGGACATGGACTACCTACTTTAAATTTCACGATTTCGCCTGCGCTCGCGAAAACCAACATTTACGTGAACGAAATTGCAGGCAAACTAGTCATCAATGTTTATAAAGCTAAAGTACCTAGTTACCTATTAGTACCTAGATAATAGAACACCTACTCTAGTAAACATTATTTTCATAAAACCAAACTGTTTTACTTAACTATAGTAACTAACAGCTAACTGATTAACTATTGTTGATTTTACTTTCAATCATTATTAAATAAATACAGATGTGGCCTGCCCCAAAAGAAAAAATTTATGATCAAGAGTAAAGGCTGAAGGTAACTTTAATAGAAAAAAAAACAAAGCTAAAGACTCCAATAATTAAAAAAAAAAACAATGCCAGTCAAAAATCTCTTAGCTGTTATGTTTTAAAAATAAATAAATAACTACATATTTAAATTATTTCCAGAATTAAGTAAATAAGTTCAGTAAGCAGTTTTTGGGGCTATTTCATCACCTCTGATTAGACACTATGTCGATACATCATATTATATTTAAAAGACTATTTAATGGAGTTTCTTGCCCATTCTTCTTCATACAAAACTTTTCAAAGGAGCAAGTAGATTCAATGAGATTTTTTTAAAATATAATTTATTTATTTATTTAAGTAACATGAAAGACCGACAACTAATAATATATAATGTTCAAAAGTGCCTTATAATGGCCTAATTGAAATAAATGATTTGACTTTGACTGATTAAATAACTTTAATTTAACTGATACTTATTTGAAGTTGGTGAAATAAACCCTTAGTGTCATTGGTGTGCTATCATAACATATAGCTCGAAGCTGCATTCATCAATCAAGCAATCATTGCTGTAGGCGATGACTTCATTAATAATTTGCAATACCCAAGATAAATAATAATGTTATGTATGGACATTACCATTTTGTTACATCTTTTATTATTGTAGATTTTAAGTTAAGTTATTTATGAAGCAAGGGCTGTCTGACACATTTGTTCTTATACTATGTATTGAAATAATTCGATTTTTTATGAACAATAGAATAAGTGAATGGAAAAACATTTATCTATACTCTGTTGAAAACAAACTACACTTAAGGATCATTTTATTCAGGTAAAATAAATTTTATACTGTTACTAAGAATTCCTACACTGAATTTATAAATTATTCAGTTTCTTATTACTTTTGGGTGTATAAGCTTTTTTAACTAAATCATAGCTTTTAAAGTAATATAAGGTGCAACTTTGAGGCAACAAAGCGTTGTTTACGGAAGATTTAAGGAATAAATAGAGTTGGCAAAAAATAAATAACTGATTTTAAAATAATACTGCAAATTGCACTGCAATTTTGTTTTTCATTAAATAATACTGTTTTTTTTTTAATTATAAGCCTATGGGTATCATAAGTTTTAATTCAAATTAAAAATCAGAATACGTGTCCCTACTTTATTTTAGAAGTTTATCATAATAAAAATTTGTTATTACAAAAAAAAAAACAGATTTATTTAATTCTAAATTTATAAATCGTTTACTTGCAGGCCAGCATCAATCAACGAGCATAAAGGAGAACGTATTCGTGTACAAGGAGGGCCCTTCATAGCCCTAAACGCAAGTTATTTATGTTAGCGCGAGTGTTGAATGAAACAAAGGCCATAGGCATTCGCATTATAACAGAAATGCTTCCAGATTTAAATTCCTTTATAAATAAAATTTAATAAATATTGTATAAACATCATGCAACGCACCTTCAAGTGCCAGGTACATAGGTGGAACCCGGTGACATGGGGAGTAAATTAACATAACTTCGTCCTTACACTGTTTAAAACACTGGCCATAACTTGCTAAAGTTATCACAGAAAGCTCATTCACGATTGAAAACTTTGGACAGACACCATTCTACATTCACGTTTTGTTATAATACTACGGATAGAAATTTCACTCAACGAAATAAAATAATTTAACTCCTCCAATTAATCGACCATAGCATAAAGCCCTTTGAAGTGCGTTTGTAAAGACCGATGAAAGCATAGTCTATGCCAACTTTTCAGGCGAATGAACATCGAACTAAAATAAAACAACCAAAGAGTGAGACTGAATGAGAAACAATGAATGAATGATTCTGCCTAAAGCGGAAGTAAACAAGCAAAAGATACTCTTTGGAAGTAGCCAGGAGTCATTTTTTTTTCCTTTGTTTCTATACAATAACTTAAATAGCTATTTAGCCATTTATGTATACATAATATAATTAGGTACTTACAATTTACTAGATGGGACAAAAAGCACGGAAAGTGACAAATATTAATAATTATAAGTGATGTTATAAATATTAATGTAGTTTGCATAAAAATGGAACATAACTATTTCCCTAACAATTTTCTCACAACAATAATTCACTCTTTTAATTTTATTAGTTCAAATTTTCGCCAAAAAAAGTAAGAAAGTGGTACATAATTGAAATCTTATCTGGCAACACTAAACTGGTATTTATTTAACTCAATTTGCTGCCATTCTGCCTGCCTGTCTGCTTGCAATATTGGTTCTTGGTACTCAATCTCAAATAAAATAATCTTATTTAAATTTGTAATAATGGCAAATATAGCAGCTAAACGCATAAAAAGGGAATTCAAGGAGGTCATGAAAAGTGAAGAGGTGAGGCAAAAACAATTTCTCTTTTGTGTTTGGTACAAAACAGAGACGGGCTCAGTTACTTGCACTTTTGTTAGATGTCATATTTTCAAGAGAACATCGATCGCTCTATGCAAGTACAAAGTGCGCTCAAAAGTAATATGTTTTCGCTCCATTGTAATTTGAAATTTAGTTGTGATTGTTTTTGTTTGTATAATTTTGTGATGTGAATGATTCAGCATGTTTTTTTCGATACCTACCTACTTTTCATGTGTTTAACACTCTATCACTAATCTAACGTAGGCATATTTATTCGAATTTCATTAATATCACGATTATTCACGAGACAATTATAATTCTTTCCTAACATAAAAATATCTGTTTAAATTTCTGTAGTGTAGGTATTTTGAATTTACTAAGATGTTAGTCTATTGTAGATGTTTTTTTTTATTTGGGTACTACAGTATACAGCTATTGCGTTCTACAGGATGGAATAATGTGATCCTTTTACATAACTCATAAAATAAACATTGCTGTGGTGTAAGACAGCCAATCTTGAATTATACATGTTGTACAGTGAAACCCGATTCTATTTGAATCTGATTATCACTGCTTATCATCCTTACCTACTTTTTTGTACACAACAATTATAATTATGATATGATAATATGCTGTAGTCAATATCCCAAGTTTGTTTTGAATTTGTTGTTTTACATCAGAACCTGGTAACATGAAGACAATTTTACAAATCAAACATCTTGCAAATGCATGTCACATTGCGTCTCACAATTTACCCATGTGAATTTTATCAGTAGTTGCCTAACTTCATGACAAATGTAATAATACAAGCTACTTCTATTGCACGGGATTTAGAATTAAGCCAAGTCTTAATTTATCCTCTAAGTTAAGTTGGACCTATATCTGTGTTGGTACACACATAGACATTGGTCTAACTTTTAGATAATTTTGTTCAGTTGTTAAGCATGAAGGAGTATCAAACATCTATCTAACCATCTTCATGAACTTTCATGTTTATATTAGTAGCAGAATTATACTGAGAGTGGTATTGAGCTATGAATACCCATCTAAATTAAAATTAATTACAGAAACCATAGCCTATTGCAAGAACAATTGAAGTTAAGCATTTATGATTGTTTTATTAATGAAAATGACACAGACACAGTCTAAAAGTTTGTGTTTGCAAAATAATGGCAGAAAGAATGATTTTGGTACAATAAATAACTTAGCATTCTTTTGATCATAATAATATTAAAACTGAAGTTTAAATAGCTTGGACTATAAATAAATTAAACACCATCATCCAGATTGCAGATTAATCCAAAATTAGGTTATTCCGTGCCAATTAACTAATGCGATAAAAATCTCTTAAAATATGTCCTCTCAGAGTAGCATTTGAAGTCATCATGACTATCATCATGTGTTTATACATGATAATAATAAAATATGCCGAGTCAGGTTTTTTGGCACTCAACATACAACTTCTTCATATGATCTTTGTTTTCAAAGATTCAGTAGTAGGTGTATGAATCCAAATATAGAAGTAATACTGTAGCTACTTATATTGAAAAAAAAATATCAACAAGCAATAAATTGACTATAATTAGTAACCTTGACCGTGAGCAAATGAATACTTTAATAAGTCTTTATTGGCCGTGCATCTTCGTTTAAATTGTGTATTTACAATGCGAAACCTATTGATGGCTAGATGCATGCTTTGTTCAATGTGAATACCTCTTCAATTAAATCTGTTGTCATATCAAACTGTCTGTTTTTATTTTGCTTCTGTTATTTGAACAGATGCAAAGTCAATCATTTTATTTAATTATTATGAAACAACAGTATATTTTTCAGTGTTCATTTGATATTCAAGAAAAAAATATACAATGTATTTATTTATTTTCTTATAGTTTAGTTATTACAGGTTACAGGCTAAGACAAAATATTCAAACTAGCGTAAACCAGCCATTGCAATTGTCAATTTATTATATTGTATGATTTAAGCATTAATAGTTTCTGCTTTGCAAATGCATACATGCGTTGTATACTGCAGTTAGCGCTCTATCAGGTTTGATAACATTTCTTTGTAAGTAAATTATCAGTTAAGTACTCGCACATAGTAAGGGTTTTGTACCACCAAAACTAACCCTTGACTTTTGTACACTTGTAACACACCTTATTCACCTTACTTAAAGTTCGAAATACATAAACTGACTCGAAACATTTAATCTTGGACCGAGTTTTAATAAGTTAATTAGTTTTTTTTTATACAATGTTGAAAATTCACAATAGTTATTATCTTAAAGATTAAAAGACAAGAGAACCTATAAGAAGGTTATATGATCTAAAATAAGATGGTGCTTGAATATGTCAATATTGTGCATACACACTTACATTTGCACTTGGAATTTAAGGGAAAATATGATTTTCCACTACAATGTTAAGTAGTTCTTGACATAACCAGAACCCTCTCGTCGCGAGTTCAACTCGTTAACTGATAGTTTCAACTAGTTTGCCACTAATATTACAGTTAGTAGTATTGTGGCAAACAGGCTAAGGGTTTCTTGACTTTCATTACAATCTTCTATTCTATCTATCTTTTCTCTATACCGGTCAAGCCACGGCGGCTGAGGGGGGCGGCCTTGGCCCCGCGCTGCATATGACAGGGGGCGGCGGCAAGTACCGATTTTAAATAAAAATATTGTAATTTTAAATTGCGACCGCAATGTTACGTGTCAAGTAAATCCAACAACAGAAATTACAAAGTAATAAAATGGTACTATTTTAAAAGATGGCGGTGGACCCCCATTTCTTCGCATAGATGTATGTTCCTTCCTTTTATTAGGTCTGTTAAATAGAATATTTATACTTTAAACTAATAATTATATATAAATAATTGGGTTTGGGGGTGGCAAAATTCCGGCTGGCCCCGGGCGGTGAAAGTCTATGCTGCGCCACTGTTATTTGCAACCATGCGAAGCCGTGGCGCTTCGCTAGTACAGAATAAATAAAAACAGCATTCTATCCACATGCAATATTTATGGTATTATGATGTGCAAACAATTTCAATCTCAAGTTTTCAGACTTAATTTACCATTTTTCACTCTACTAATTAGTCACCCTTCATTATTACAGGTAGCAGGCGGAACCATTAAATTGGAGTTGGTCAATGACAGCTGGACAGAACTGCAAGGCGAAATAGCCGGACCACCAGACACACCGTACGAAGGTGGAACATTCCTTCTAGAGATCAAAGTTCCAGAGACTTATCCATTCAATCCTCCGAAGGTAATATATGACTTAGTCAATCCAACATCCTATACTAATGTAATTCCAACTTGCTAAATTTCCCACATCTATACATGGGTATAGATGTGGGAAATTGAGCAGCCTCATTTGTGTATATTTCTTGAGGCGATTATTTTGGCGTTACAGCCATGTATACCGCAAATCAGTTTCTTGTTAACTGCCAAGTTAACAACAAACTGATTTGATATTATTATGTTTCCAGATTCGCTTTATGACAAAGATTTGGCATCCCAACGTGTCATCGGTAACTGGCGCCATATGTCTAGACATTCTAAAAGATCAATGGGCAGCTGCCCTTACACTGCGCACAGTACTGCTGTCCATACAGGCACTGCTGTCAGCAGCTGAGCCGAATGACCCACAAGACGCCGTGGTAGCAAAACAATACAGAGAAGACATACAGCTCTTCAACTTGACTGCCAGGCACTGGACTAACGCATATGCTGGGGGTCCAGTCGCTATTTGGGAGTTCAATCAGAAGGTTCAAGTATTACTAGATATGGGCGTTGACGAAGATCAAGCAAGAGTTGCGTTGTCCACGTTTGACTGGGAACTGGAAAGGGCAACAGAACATCTCTTTAGTTAGGCTTATTTTATATAACTTTGAACAGCTAGCATTAATGCCAACAATGCTACTGTAATGTAACTTTAAAAAATGAATGTTTCTCCGATACATCACTTGCACTTGTACACATGTATTATTAAAAACGCGTAAAAAAGTACAGTTACACCAGAATTAACTTGGTTAAACCATACATTTTTCGAGGTTTACGTTTGGCGTAACTTTACTACACAACAATGTTTAACTAGGGAAATATTGTATAGGGTGGTAATTTGAGATGAGGGATAACTGTAGCCACTTTTACCATGGTAGCTACAGGGAACTTACTACTAATATATATATTTTTTAATAATATTGTTTTTATGAATTTGTTATAGTAATGAAATTAAATAAAATCACTTTGTTTTAATGTACTTTTTAAGTAATTTCGTATGAAATACATACAAAATCAGGAGTGGTGTCTCATGCAAGATTTTCTGTAGATGAAAAGTTTAAGGTAGTATGAACAACCATATCTCAAATGATCACTCTGTACAATCAGTAAATATATCTGGACACATTTCATGTAGGTACAGTCATTAAGACGACAAAACTTTAATCACTTTCCATTCGCGAAATATTTCTTAAATTATTTAGGTGTTACACAGATTTTTTTTCTTCATGTTTTATATGACAGATGCTAGCAACTAGAAGGTTAATTTACCGGATTCTGTACTTCAAATTAGTTTAGGTATGCCATGCATGCATTATAGATTGTCAAGATGCGAGGGTATCAAAGATTGATAAAAGTGAAACTTGTAATCAAGATCTTAGCGGCCAACCTCATATATTGAAAATCATAACGCATTTTCTTCTACGAGGTTATTGTTCGAAGAGTTTGATACATATTTTTATACATAAATTGTTATTTCTGCTTCTTTTCTCTAAAGCCAAAATTAAATTTTTACCGATTTAAATATGATTGTGTTTATTCTAATTTTGACTTTAATTTTAATCATTTTCATTTAGAAGTAACTTTTTTCGATTTCGGAATATATTAAATAAAATAGCATAGGTTCTAGATATAATGTTTCAATTTGTCATTAAGACGCTGACAAAGCCCGATTAATGGAAGCAAGTAATTTTTAATTAATTCTATTGATTTTATGAGAGGGGAAAAATAATAATATACGAGAAAATGTTGATTTCATGATTTTTTTTAAATTTCTCAGCACTAACACACAACAGACCTCCTTAAGTACTGACCTCCTTAAGTAATCTCTTAATATTACCTTTCAGCTAAAATATCTATACAGGATGACTCAGATAAGGACTTCCAAACGAAAATTTTGGACTCCTCTCTTCTTGGGCTATCCAAACCACACCCATGTATATCCTGTGATTTTTTGCGGTTTATGGGCTAGCCTAGTTTTAATGTTTTTTGAGCTTAAAAGGCTAAGGGTCCGTGGAAGTTTTTGAAATTACTTTAAGGTCATTTGGGCCCTTATTGTGATTTTTCTTTAAGCGCCGAAACTTTGTACGAAATTTGCAAAACAAAATGTTTGTCTTTTAACTAAGTTTCAAGTAATTTCGGGTGACAATAAGGCAGACAGTTGTTTCTATTGATCGAAGACCATACTTTCAGGATTCAACAAAATCTGATGTAAAGAAGAATATCCCAAAAAATATTAAAAAGCAGTAGTTCCTAAAGTGCAAAAAATCTTAGAACATACATGGGAGTGGTTTGGATAGCCCAAGAAGAGAGGAGTCCTAAATTTTCGTTTGGACGTCCTTATCTGGGTCTGTATTAGTAATT
Source organism: Hoplodrina ambigua (assembly GCA_949774945.1). Lineage (NCBI taxonomy): Eukaryota > Metazoa > Arthropoda > Insecta > Lepidoptera > Noctuidae > Hoplodrina > Hoplodrina ambigua. Next base: position 9,078,806 of record OX458963.1, read on the forward strand.
TGAACAAGGATGTCAGTTGTCAAATTTGGAAACAATAATGTTCCTTAATTTAATGAAGAACTTAATTTTTTTACTTTTTATGGCTTCGCTTTTCCGATAATTGCTTTATATATTTTGTATATACTACAAGCGTTGTGTCATCTCACTTCACTTACTTTTCTAAGCGATCTGGCAGTGACCACGTTATAGCTGTTGTCAGCGTCTTAAAGTGGCGTAATAATTTTAACTCCATCAGTAAAATTAAATAGATGTACTATAATATTAATGAGTGAATATAAGACATCAGGGAAGAAGATGAGATTACTGGAGTACGCCTGATGGCGCCTGACTTTGATTATTATGATTGTTTAATTATTAATACAAGGCACACCGACAATAACGACGATGATTGACTTTATTTTGTATGGAAATCGAGTTGATCTAGCTTGCACACTACAATACAGCACCTCAGACCAGCATTGCAACTTGGTCCTTTTTATTGCCATGCGTGTTTGCGCCCGCGTGCAGGCCAGGCACGCATGCTTGTTGCGGGCCTGCAGGCCAGGCACGCATGCTTGTTGCGGGCCTGCAGGCCAGGCACGCATGCTTGTTGCGGGCCTGCAGGCCAGGCACGCATGCTTGTTGCGGGCCTGCAGGCCAGGCACGCATGCTTGTTGCGGGCCTGCAGGCCAGGCACGCATGCTTGTTGCGGGCCTGCAGGCCAGGCACGCATGCTTGTTGCGGGCCTGCAGGCCAGGCACGCATGCTTGTTGCGGGCCTGCAGGCCAGGCACGCATGCTTGTTGCGGGCCTGCAGGCCAGGCACGCATGCTTGTTGCGGGCCTGCAGGCCAGGCACGCATGCTTGTTGCGGGCCTGCAGGCCAGGCACGCATGCTTGTTGCGGGCCGCATGCAGAGCAGATTATTTTCGCCACGCCGCCACAGTATTGTGCGTGTCGCCAGCAAGAGAACTCATGTCATGTAAAAAAACACTATGTATTTTCAAATTGGTCATACAACGTGCGTGCGACCCGCTTGACATTAAAAACAATACTGACTATAAAGGTTCGCCACACGCACATGGGCGGCACACCTCCGTGCTAGCCACCCGCGATCCGCCCGTGTGCCGCGTGCGTGTAGTGCGCATGACAATAAAAACATATATGATCCGATAGGTGTGCCTGGCCTGCATGCGGGCGCAAATACGCATGACAATAAAAATGCCCATATAGATCGCACAGTTTATTTATGTAGGCCTAACTGTATACTCAGTACATGATTAATTCTTGCTATACGTAGGAGGTTTTAATCTCATCCATTATGTGTAATTACACATTTTGTGTAATATATATAGGAAAGAAAATCTGCTTCTTCCGAAATGATGTAACAAAAATACTTTCAAAGTCAAGCGATTTCTTCCTAACCATCACTCAGGAGAAAAATATATAATATTCCTTTGTAGATTTTACATCTAGTTAGTTATGTAAAGGCAGCTAGGTGGAGTGAAACCCGTGGTTAAGGATTTAAAAGTTGTTAAAAAACAATACATGTCAGAAAATTTTATGTGACTCTGTCTTTTATTGTATAATACCTTTAGCCTCACAAGAAGTTCCTTGAAGCAACAAAGCTTAATTAAATTATAATCCATTATAAGCTTTTGTAGAGACTAGGACAGTATACACGGTTACTTTTAGGTCGTTCTGGAACCGAAAGCCATAACCCGGATCATCAAACTCGAAACGATTGGGACCATTTTATTCAAAATGTAACAATAAAAAAAAACAGCTTTTCAGTACAATTATGTTCGTCTAACTCGTCAAAGTGTACTGAGCAGCTGTTTTTTAATTGTTACCTTTCGAAAGGGCTACAGCACCGTAGGCCACATACTCACTCTTAGGCAAATAATTGAGAAGACAGAGGAATATCACCAGCCTCTATGCCTAGCGTATGAGGACTACGAGAAAGCCTTCGACACCGTCACACCAGTCAAAAATAAAAAGAAACCGGTGTGGTCACTAAAACGTAAATTAATACCAGCCTCAATTTATTTTTTTAATGATACTGGTTGTGTCTTTATTATGTTTATCGTCTAGAATTTGACACGTAGATTAAAAAATATATATAACACTGTAAATAAAAAACGTCGTAAAAAAACTGACGAGTAAACAAAGTACGAATATGTGCAATTTTTGCAGTCGTGTTTTTTAATTTTTTTAATTATAGTAGCTTGTTTCCCCTTTAATATTAAACAAATTTAAAACATATTTTATAAACTAAATAAGAAGGAGTGTGCCCCTATGATTTTCCTTTTTCATGAACAGTTTTCAAATTTATTCACTAGGTTCACAGTGGCAATTTTGAGCTTTTTCTGTAGGTTCTAGTACTTATAAAAATAATGTTTCATTAGAAAGGAAAACATAAGGGCACAGAAATAGTTGACACTTATTTTACTCTCAAAAACCATTGCTTTAAAGTCATAAACCTGAAAGAAAACAGACGAGAGCGTTTGTATGGAGAAAAGACCACCCGCATTTCCTCTTAAGCAGCGGCAGCCGTCACACTAACTCCTCTAAGGTAAAGTTTAATCAGAAACAAAGCTGGTAAAAGCTGAACTTTTTAGGCCTTTTTGTAGGTATTAAAAGCTTTATCAAAATAAATTTCGAAATTCAAAAACTGGTTCGAAGCTTTAAACCTGGTTTATACAGACTGATTTTATAACAAGGCGGTTTATGTTTCCATAAAGGGGCTCTTTTAAATTTTGAGAGGGGTTCATGCGTAGACAAAGGTGCCATACCTACATGAAGTTTATAAATGCAATACCTACATGTATTGTTAGTTAAGACTTATTATAAGTTCAGTGGCCAAATTTTTTGTAATCCTTCAATCGATGATTTTGTGTCGAACCAAAATATTTATTCGTCTCGTGTTAAAGGAGGGCCTAGAACCACACTCACCGCTGCACCAGCTACTTACTTACTACCCAGTGGTGTATCTGCCCATGTTATGGTTAACTCATTGACTGCGGGAAAACACACACGTTGTGTTTCGACTAAAAACCGCGAGTGCGGCACACACACACCGTATGTGTTTTTCTATGGCGAACACACGAACATTGGTAGCTAGCCGCACTGGCGTTTGGCGTAGCGAATGTTCGCCCGCAGTCATCGGGTTAATATGGTCATGATCATAATTCATAACCTTCTTGTTGTCTGTCGACGAAAATATTTATCAAAAAAATATACTATAAATCAGTCTGCGACAAAAATCGAACTGAAAAGCATCAAACATAGAAAATAAATATTCTTGTTATATAGACTAGATTCTTCCGAAACCTTGTCATACTTACCTAACCCGATGACTGCGGGCGAACATTCCCTTGTCAGTCTCCGCCCCGCCTCTTGCTCGAGCTAGCCCGCGTTGCTGAGCCTGTAGCTTTAAATTCGTGCCTAAATACTTAATAATAATCCGATTCAGCCTGTCCCTTTGCTGTCCTCCCCCAGCGACGCTCTAAGCCTCGTACCCCTTAGCGTGTAGTCGCTTTGTAAGTTCTTTAAGGCCTGGTGGCTGGAGGCCTTAATTTTTAAGGCACCACAGGATAGTCCGTGTTAACCAGCCGACAACCTCAAAGGATGACCTGCGCGATGCTATTCCGAAAAAATGTTTCCGATGAAAAATAATTTTGCAGAACCAGGGTTAGTGTCGCGAAATTAAAATCTTTGAACTGTTTTATTAATAAAACAGTGAAATCGTTAAAAGAGAATGTAAAGAATGGAACTGTTAAACTGTATCACTTTAAAAATGGTGTGTCTAATAAAGACTTTGTTATTCTTTCGTATTTAATAGTAAGTATTTGATGTGTGGTTCCGTAAAATAAACCGCTCAAGTGCGACTCGGACTCGCACACCGAAGGGTTCCGTACCACCATACATAACACAACATACGCAAAAACAGTAATTATTTTGAGATGTAACTCAAACTGTCGATTTTCGAATTTATTTCTTTAGTTGTGCTAAATAGTAAGGGGGTAGTCCCCTATAGTTTTTGATACCTATTATAATAACAATAATAAATAATTATCTCTAAACTGCCCATGTTACAAAATTCAGTACGGAATTTTAGAGCAGTTTAGAGATTTTGGTCAATAATTTTTCTTTTTTTCCTTCTTGTTATTAAAAATAGCTTCGAGGACTAAGAGCTTCATAGCCATTTCATAAGAATAAGCGTTGTTGTCAGTCTAGCATTAAAAAAGCCTATAAGCCTATTAGACCTATTAGGCTTTGGGCCTTCAACTAAGAGTCTCGAATAGGTCTAGCCTTTATAGGTCTTAAGTTTAAGCTTAAGTCTTCCAAAAAAGGCTAAAGCAATATCGAACAGAGAGATATAAACTGGAATGATCTCCGTTACTTCGACATGCTCACAGGTTACTCCGGTACCTTCCTCCGGACTAACACTACGTCTAACTTACTCCCACGCATATTCATCACTTCATTGATATCAGCCAGATCACAAGAGTTTATGATTAACAGTAATAATTGAAATTTTGACGGCACGGTTGGCGCAGTGGCTAGGCGATTGGGTAGGTACTGCGTTACGTGGTGCGGGTTTAATTCCCGCACAGAATAATATTTTTATGACCTACAGGGAGTTGTTCCGGTTAGAAATTTTAATTATTATTAATTTAGAATATATTCAATGTTATATTAATGATATGTTTAAGCGGGGCTTCCTCTCTCCTACCCTTTTGCTGTGCCCTACAGGATCCATTATGATCTCAATTATTTAAGTTACCACTTACCATCTAAGTATACATATGGAGAAGCAATAAAGATAATATTAAGTATTGAGTCTGGCTGTTTTATGTATGTGAGTTTATATGTTTGTAAACGTACAAGTAAATGATATGAATATGAAACTACCCTTTGAAAGCAGCAACTTATTTCATTATATTTTCTCATTAATGAGTTCAAGAGTGCCTTTTAATGGCCTGACAACATCCCGACAATAACACAAACACTGAAAAAACGTGATAGTTTGTGTATTCCAAATTATCGAATAAAAAAAATCTATCAGAAAAAAGCTTTTTTACAAAAAAAGATCACCGCAAAGGCAATACCTACATAACAAGAAATAAAACCAAAGCCGCCGACTTCCAAGCTAAAGTTATTTTTTATTTTGTGGTTTTTGAAGGCGGTGATCTTTTTTTGTAAAAAAGCTTTTTATTTTTCACTTTTTAGTGCTTGTGTGTTAATGTTTGAAATCCTTACATAAAGCCCTTTCAAACAATACCTCACACGATATATTTAATTTTGGAAAGTGGTAGGAGGGGGATTGACGTACCCCCTCCCCACTTCCTTCAGTCAGTCATCGACTACACGTATAAACAAAGCAATTTTTCTTGTTACGGCAGTTCTGCTGTGATTTTATAAGGAGTTCCGTTCCATATCTCCAAAGTTCATCATCAGATCATGACAATATTCCTATGGGACCTATTCGGGATTATACTCTTTCAAACATAAAAAGAATCATCCAAATCGATTCATAATTGGCGGAGTAATCGTTGAACAAACACACAAAAAAAAAAACATACGCGTCGAATTGAGAACCTCCTCCTTTTTGAAGTCGGTTTAAAATAACAAATTTTATAGCCTGTATATCTTCAAATATCTAAGCTACTCTTCTGCTTACGTGGACAGTTCGTAAGTACTTCATTCATACAGGACATAACTGCGTAGCGCCACGGAGCTCGCACCTTTTTGAAGGTGTATAAACAATTTTATACCAGTTTTCGGCCATATTGAATGCATTGACTCATTGACTGAGCCTGATGCCAACAATAATAAAATTATCAGAAATCAAAGTGTTAGTTAGTTATTTGTACCTTTTTTTACAAAATACTTAAAGTGCAATGTCAGTGCAACTTCAATATTATCTAATCGAAATTCAGTAATTTTGAACAATCATCTTTATAGGAGATAGGTATCATAAATGCTTTCACTGACTCTTTTGTTAAAATGAACGGAAAGGCTAAAATGCAAGTTACATTCACGATTTACTGTAGTTGAAAACAAAGGCTGTAAGTATTAAATATTTACTTGTAACGCCATCTAGTGGCGCATGCGATGACGTGTAGCAAGGCTGACATAGAACCTGCGAGAGGGGCTGCGACCGCGCAACCGCGCCGTGTTCATGCATGAGCAAACAGCGAGCGAGTAACTTGAACAACATGCCAAGCAAAAGCAAAGCAAGGTATCATTCATCAGTCACAGTTGACGCTACTCTGTGGACGGTGCTCTCGCGCGCTCCTCCTTTATGCTTTGTAACAGTACGGGGAAGGCAGAGTGCATAACACATCACCAGAATGTGACATTAAAAGTGCACTATTTAGTTAATACTTCCTTTCGCCTTCCCTAGTAACTAACGCCAACAAACTTTTTATTACTTTCTAAAACGTATTTAATTTTCCGCGTGTGTCTCGTTCCAAGCTCGCGCCAACAAACGTGTGTGTATAAATAAATATTAATTTTATAGTGTGTTAAGCTTTACCAAACATGACTATATCATACGCCGGTGAAGTACCTAATGGCAGCAGTTTCGGATGTTTCTGGAGGATCCTTTGCAAGTAAGTTCGGAAGTTGGAATCTTATTAGTAGGCTTTGACCGAGGAACCGTTCTCGATGGCCCCGTAGCCCGAAGGCAGCACAACTCGGGTGAAACAGCTGTTCGCAACAGTGTACAAGAGCGCTCCGTTCCTACATGACGAAATCACACATCGATGGTCCGTAACCAAACAACATAGCTGTACATTAACAATAGCAAGTCTCTTGCCGTCCGTCTATTGTGACGCGCCAACTTGCCTAGGTGTGTTTAATTTAGAAATTACCTCTGTTCTCACCGTGGCATGTCTTACGTCGAAAAGTAATGAAAGTTTGTTATTAACTGCCATAGCTATTATGAAGAGGGCGAGGATCACAGCGCCGACGCTAGAGTCGACCTCGGCAGGCGCGGTGATGAATGCTACTTTAGAACGCGAACTAGAATCGATTCAATGTCTGGTCGCAGCTCGCTTGGCCCTGACAACGAAAGGCGGCGAAAGTAACCATGACGCGTGCACCAATCGATTAAAACTTTATTCAATCATGCTAAGATCACTTGATTTTCGTTAGTGTAATTCGAAAAGAGTAAGTACCTAGGTACTATTACCATACAATGCCCAAGCACTTAAATCATAAACTGCGATAATTACAATAATTAGCGTCATTTTTTTTTATTATAAGCCATTAAGTAAGGAGTCTTACAATTAATAAATAAGCTGATAATTAGGTTATTCCGTAGGACATAGCAGTCCTAGCACCTTAATAAGCCAATCTTTTATGTTCATTCGTTTGTTAACAAAGGTTTTAATAATAGGTATGTTGTTAATTTATTAATACCGACCAACATGCATGTGTACCAAAAATGTGAACAAGACATAATTAGGTAATCGACAACATGAACACAACTTGCCTCTACAATATACCTATGAAACAATATTATCAGCTTACTTGAACTTGATGGCTAAAAACCCAATTGGTTCTACTTCTAACGTGTAGATAAAATACCGCTACGACCGAACTAGGTAGGTACCTACGTCTATTTATTTTATTTTTTAAATGGATAACTGAACGGTAAACGTAATAAGTCACAATGAAAATATGTTTGCTGTTATAGGCGTCGTACTACATAACGAAACCCGTCTGAGTCAGGTTACGGTATGTCGGTATACCTATTTACACGAAAGCACTAAGTAAGGTAGGTATTCAATTCTTTAAACCCAGTTGGTGACATTAGTCTTCATGTTCTTAGGTAGGTACGTAGAAGTCATTGCTACATTTTCACCTATAAATACAATCGGCGACAAGTCATTTTTTTTTTACTTTTTTGAACGATTATTATGACCTAGCCATGAATGTCAGGCAGGGAAAGAAACATGGCATGGACTACAACTACAACTATGCCCGTAGGTCGTCACCTACCTACCTATCAGTATCATCAATCACAGAAATCTAATTAATAAGGCACACCGCCTTATTATTTAGATTTCTGTGGTATCAACAGACCGTTGTTGACGTTCCGTGCATGGCACACGACACGGCATTTTCCTAATTCCGTCATGGTATGATACGTTGTAGTGGGTGGACTCCTTAACCCTTCAGATCTTTAAGTCCAAATGACTGAGCACAAAACTAAAGAAAATAGCTGTAACCAGAAATGCTAAAATGCAATGCATCGTATGATTTCTTCATTATTTACATGATATTTGTGTAAAAAGTAATAATACCTATGTTAATCGATAATTTTGTCGCTGACTGTACCTACCATGTCAATTTTGTACATCGAATCTTTAAGCAGAATTATTACTCATCAATGTACAATAGGTACCTACTTAAGTAATTATAGTCACGACATAAGCGAAGAAAAGAAAAACGAACCGTGTATAAATACACAACAAAAAGTACAGCACGTATCCTGGATCGTTTGTGAAACGATAAATGTCAATATTGACAATACGACTAGGTACTTATTGCATTGCAAGCATAAAAATTCACTGGCCATTTTGTTCTACTTAAGACATAAACACCTACTGTGTAAGTACGCACGTAATTAAAATATTAGCACAGCCACAGCGTATTGAAATACAACTTACTAGCTTCTGCCCCCGACTTCGTCCGCTTGCTTTGTTCTCTGGCATTTAGTTACGTCTTTGGTTGCTGCTCTGCTCCCGCGTTTCCTAGATTGATGTTATAAAGCCTAAACTATTCCTCATGAATCTGGCTATCACATACAAAAAACTTTCCAAATCCGACTGGTATTCATCTTTATTATATTACCTACTATAGATTATAGTGCATACGATACAAGAGTCTGCATACGGCACGTTATAGAAGTTGCAGTTCCGATGTTGAAGCACCCTAAGCTGTGACTCGACTACAAGGTTACGACAATTATTATCCAACCTGTATACAGTAACAATTTATTGTATACAGTATAGCGATCATAACACCTTATAAGTGAGAATCCAGCTGGAATCCAATGTGCAAATAGAGAACTACACGATAGATACGACGCTGAAGCGGTCCACAGTGGCGCTCTATGAATATTCATAATACACAGAATTAAAAACAACTAAAAATAATTGGGTAATGGGTATAACCAATAGATAAAATATGATAATATACTTAGAGTAATTTTGCAATCCACACAATCACATGGTAACGGTAATGAATGATGCGTTTAAGAGGAAAGGAATGAATATAAATGTGAATAAGACGAAAGTGATGGTTTTTGAAAGAGAAGAGGATGTATCGGCGTGTGATGTGAAAATAAATGATAAGAGTGTGGAGCAAATGAATGAGTTTGTATACTTGGGTAGTATGTTTACTAGAGATGGAAAGATTGATGCTGATGTGGAAAGGAGAGTAACTGCGGGAAATAAAGTGAATGGTGCTATACATGCGGTTGTGACCAACCAGTCCATGTCAAAAAAGGCTCGAATGGCTGTTCACAACGGTGTGCTGGTGCCTACGCTTATGAACGTTGGCTACGAATGTTGGGTATGGCAAACGAGGCATGAGAGTAGGATTAATGCTGTGGAAATGCGTTCCTTGCGGAGTATGTATGGTGTAACATTGAACGATAGAGTGAGAAATGAGGTTATACGGGACCGTTGCGGATTAAAAGAAGATGTAGTGACAAAGATAGAAAAGGGTATGCTTAGATGGTTCGGTCATGTTGAGAGGATGAGTGAAAGACGATTGACAAAAGGTATTTATATGGCAGAGGTGAGTGGCAACGCCGGGAGGGGTCGCCCTAGGAAGACCTACACTGACCTTATTAGTGAGGTCCTTCAGAAAGGTCAGGTGCGGAGTACTCGTAACCGGCGTGCTTGTATGACGAGATGTATGAACGTAGATGAGGCGAAAGGAGTATGTAAGGATCGTAGCAGGTGGCGTTCTATAGTTTCTGCCTACCCCCATGGGAAAAAGGCGTGAGTTTATGTATGTATGTATTTTGCAATCCCAAAGAATGACATACTCCTGACCTCCCAGCAATAAGACATAAATTTGAAAAAAGAGAATTCAGATAATAAGCTGGCGAGGCTAGCCTCCTCGGGAAGACAATACCTAGGTACTTAGTAGCAATAAATACACCAGACTTGGAAATATGCATACATGTAGACAGACCTATATTCTCATTATTTGAGTCTTAACCCAGTATTAACGATTCATAATCCGAGATCCATTAAGCAATCGATTTTTTGCTCTTAAGTTCAGATTCCGAAGGTCGTTCCACACTGATATTAGTAATTAGTAGGTAAGCGGTGTTCACTAGCAAGCTCGACCATGGCAACATTTGGCAAGGTTAAAGAATTTTGACAATATCTAACTTAGTATTCAGCATGTACAGGTGCTGTGCAACTTGGCAGTTTCACAGATCATTCAAAAAACTCATGTCATGGTCGCGGAAAAGGGACAATTCCGTAATTTCTACAATTAGTATTCTTATCGTTAGATGCATTGAATCATACTCTTTTCGTAAGATACAGTTATGTCAGCCCAAAGTAAAAAAGACTTTCCTGTTGTTTTTGCTTTTAAATTTTCTTTCAGCGGTATGTAGGGCATAGTATATAAGTGGTTTGTGGTATCTTTAGCTAAACTGCCATGTGTCGAACTTGTGCTTGTTATAAGTTCATGCTATTTATATTATAATTGTCTATTGTTACTCGCGGTAACCTGCTGGTTCCACCGCAAAATAGTACACATATGTACAGGTAAGGTGGTGTGTACTTAGTATTTGTTTAGGTTCATTCTCATCATCAGAGCTCACTCCTGATCTGGGAATAGAAACAAAGGATCTCGTGGCAAATAAACAAAAAAAAATGCCGAGTTCATAATCATGGCATGTTGTTTTATAATTATTTTATACTCTTACAGAAAAAAGGCAAAGTAGATCAACCGTTCATTTTTTCGGATAAAAACTGCTTTTGGGCTATTTTAGACAATATTTTTGTGCCAAACATCCAAATCAGATCTAGATCCGTTTCACTATTCTGGCGTGATTGAGTAACAAATATCCAAACAAGCTTTCGCATTCATAACAAGTAAGATTTTTTCCAATCCAGGAAAAGCACAATATTTTCGTCCTATTTCATCCGTATTTCTTTGATTCCAAATGGATGCCAACTAAAGCAATGCAATAGATATTTGGTTACCAAGGTATCAAAATCATGACGTATCGCTCGCTTGATTCATCGTCATCGTATTTACTGTGAACTTATTGGCAATTGGCATACATCACGACTGTCAAACATAATAACGTATCACTAACTTTTTGGTGCAATTTTCAAAGAATTTTGTCTTGATTCGAAAGTGGAAATTACACTGCCTTCGCCTATCTATGACATTCCTTGGGTTATGAGAATACCTACTAACAGAGAAAGTTTCGAAACCCATTGAATAGAATATTGAAACAGTCGCAAACAGTGTCATTCTGCCTTGTAATTTTAACTATTTAAATTATTGGAAATCCCTATGAAGCTGATCATGGAGAATACGATAGTCTAAATTAAAGATTATTCGTTTCGCACTTTTCCACTCTTTTTCAGCTCCAAATTCCTCTCTTCCAGATTAAGCTGAATATAAGTAACTACCTAGGTGCACCTGCCATTTCACCTTTGTAAGTTTGTAACCTATGAGTTCCGAGGCCTTTGGGCCACAGGGAAGGGTTAAGATATGTCAATACTTTAGAAAGCACGGCAATTTACAGCCTCTTCGACTTTAAAAAGAGCGACACTCTATTTAACTTTCATATCACAACTTTTTCCACTTGTTAAACCTACTACTGAATCGTTGACTCTCTCAGGAGACTGAATGGCACTGATGCATTAACTTAGTCTGCTGGTAAGCATCGGCCTTCTAACTTCTTGAGAGGGTCCTAGATGTGAAAGTCCCCTAGTGGCGGACACCTAAGATTTAAAGAAAGAAAAATAACACTGCTTCACAAAATTGTAATAGTGACTTTAGTAGCTCGCCCTTCAACAATGTCACGAGAGACGTAGTGGTAGTTACTGCTAATGGCAACGACAAGGAACAGCAAGGCAACATCTGCTATTAACACTAAACAAAAATGTACATGGAAGGTACCTACCTATTTGTTGAAATATGACCTGCAAAGCACGACCGCACGAGAGCTCACCACAAAATGTTTTCATTAAAATGTTAGTATACAAGAATTATGAAAGAGTAATTTGCTGGTTGTCTCGTTTGTTTGCACGAACTTTTGGACAAAGTCATTGCTGAAATCATTTTATGCTAGTGCCTATGAGCCTGCGGAATGATTTTTTTGATTTAACAACATCCGAAAAAATGTGGCGTGTAAATAGTACTCTACTACTCATGTAATGCTGCCCTGCAAGCTGCAGCTACCTGCTAAACTTGACAGACAGATCTGTGGCACATATGAGTACCTAGGTATTATACAGATACTTATTTGAAATGTGAAATCCTAAGAAACAAAGCCGACTTCGAATGAGAAGGTGCTGAAAGTCGACACGTAAAGTAGGTACCTACATGATATTTATAGTTGTTGCATTTCACGAGCGCGCGTCAATTATTGCAATTTAAACCATAAGCCAATGACTTCAAAGTCACACGACACACGCTTGTGATTTGCAAGGACTATTCCGAGTTTAATCGATTACACACGCTTTACTGTTTGGTTCATCAATACGTCGTTTTACTCGCAGGTGTATCGGTAGGAAGGAACTGCCTAAGCGAATTCTTTTTTTTTAAATAGAGTTTTATGTTAGAAAACAACTTGTTTTAAAAGATACTAACGAAGCCGAAAGTTACATGTCGTTCCCATTATTGCGAAAAAAATTTAGTTCGGGACTACACTTAGGATTTAGAAACTGTTAAGTTACAGAGATATAGAAGGTCAAAGATCGTTGGACTTTTTTTTTTACCGAAAACGAGTTTTAAATGTTCTAACCAAACTTTAAATAGCCCCATGACGCTTGTAGTATTGCATGCACCCATAAGCACAAATGCTTTTCGTGCATTACCAAACACAGCATTGTCACCTAAAAAAAGTCGGTCCCCAACTCCCCAGCAATAATTTTTGCTCAGTTATTCAGTTTTATGATTATGGGCAGTTTGCGTAACTAACGGTTATATGATGTGTCATTTTATATCCCTCATTGTGCCAGCCAACATACCAACATCAAAGTATTGTAGGTACCTATACCTACAAAATCAAAATTAATTGGAATTATAGATAGTTTACTATTAAATAGCTTATCTTTTTTTAAAAAAAGGCGTGATTTATATCGACATTAAAATCATATCATTAATCAATAAGGCAGGACTAAAATTAAAATCTAGGGTGCAACTTGCCAATAATTATAATTTATGGTTGGCTGAGCCAGCAAAATACAGTCCTATAATGAATTGTATAGAATTTACCTACCCTAGATTTTTATTCTCGACCACAAAGTGCCAGGTTACTCTTGGCACACAGTATGGACTGAAAAGTCGAACGTTACTTGCTTATTCATGTCACGTTAATTTAGCAGGTACCTTTCAAGTTATACCTAGAGGTTGATAATACATACGTAATATGATAACTGATTAATTCGACAGCGTTTACTTCCGACAAAAACAGGTGTCAAGTGTTAATTCACTTTCCTAATTCGTATTCGTGTACGCTTACGGCAGGCCGACTGCGTCCAAATAAGGATTTGATTCTATTTTTATATGTATTGGCTCTAACATCTGAGGCAAGGGCACTTTTAATTAGCGCCTAGAGTGGGCGCTTATCAAACTTTCCTGTAGGTCAACTAATAATTTACCAATGAAGGTTTTTAATTGGGGTGATGGTCACAAGCTTAGTCAGTTTTTCTCACACTTGAACAGTTCCATGTTAGTTGGTGTCGGAGTAGTCTCTTTGATTATCCACTGGCACCCTTCAATCGACATCCATGTTAGCCGTTTTCTACCATTTATTTTTGGTGTCCATTTTTCTCTCCTCCCTCATTTATATTCACACTGTCTTTCAACGCATTTCAAACACAGACATTTTGGAGAGTGGGTTTTTTTGGGAGTTGATTTGCAACTTGTTTTTTTTTCTGATAGATCTTCGGTTAAGTATCTTCCGGTTTATAACTTTATTTTACTTTAGTTGGTAGCATTTCCACAATTTAGCGCGTTTAGATAAAACTGCAATATTTTATTGTGATCTAAAAATATAGCGAAAACTTGAATTAAAAGACCGTGGCCCACGATATAGGTAGCGAATTTTAGTTTGTAGACAATAAAATACTAAGTTACGAGTTTAGATTGTTGTTGCACCTACCTTGGTAGTTGCGTGCAAAATAAAAATCATCACGAGATCTAAAGCTTCACTCTCCACATTTCGTGATAATTTTACACCCAGCCGAGGAATGTAGGTTGATGCTCCGACAATTGGCCAACCATCCAATTGAACTCATCCTACGATTGATCGTTATTTGTAACGCTTCGATCCATTGTCTAAGCTAAATTAATAGGCAGTGAATGCGCGGGAATAAGAACAATGTGTTTTGGTCCATTGGGCTCATAAAAGGCTCTTATGTAAAGTTAGAACTATTTATTAAACATAAACTTTTTAGAAACCTGGCAATGATAATACAACTTAGCTAAAAGTCTCCATAGAAACGATTCTAAAATGATGACATGCATCTATGTCGTTTTATGGTGCTTCTGCTTTCCCACTGGTGAAGCACACCGGCGACCCATGACAAATTTTCAATTCTCTCCTTGCACTCTTTGGAATTGAAGTTGTATCATACAATATTAATGCTCTCGTGGCCTCGCTGGCGGAAAAGTTCCTTTAGAAAAAAAAGTATTTGTTATTGGTAGAGTACCGATGAATATGTGTAACTTTAGTTAGTTATTTGCTACAATATTGTTGACTCTCTTGTTGTCACGTTCCTAGAATCATCCGACTCACGGTTAAGCGATTGGACATGCAATTATACTCAATATTTTTTGTCTGACACCCTGACGGGCTGACGCTAAACAAGTTTTTAGAAGCCACATCGCTTGTATCACGTCACGGCCAACCAATTCGGTTTTATTTTTCTGATAATAAAATGTTTGAATAATTAAATCTGCGCATACGTAGATATATTTGCTCTCTGTAATTTGTGCTTGGCTTAATTAAATACGAGTTCTTCTTTTTGTTCAATAGTAACAAGTGTAGGTTGTGAGTACCTCCACTTATCGTTTTTTGTAGGTTGTACACACATTTTCTCTCTGATGATGGTTAAGTTGATATCCGTGTATCGGATAAATTTTCTGATAAAACTGAAATGACACGCGTGTGGCACGTCGGCGTCGGTAAATCGTTGGCAAGGTCGGCTGGGTAGTCGACTCGAGCAAGAGTGCCGTTACCAACACAAACATGATAACTTTCTTCCTCATTTTGTAATAAGTTTATAACGATCTATAGCTTTACTTTCGCTTGCAGATGGAGAGGCAGCGTGTACAAGCTGGTGTGGCGGGAGTTACTAGCATATCTCACACTGTACTACACCATCAATTTATTGTATCGATTTGCGCTCACAGAGCAACAACAGAGGTAAGTTAACCTAGTCTAATGGGTCACATTGAGCAGACAAGCTTGTACCTAAATTCATATATACATAATATCATACAACATTATTAATAATTAGCATATTTTAAAGTAAACCTTTCGGTTTACTTACTTGTACGGCTGGCGTATTGACAGTCGAAACACTTGTTCTGAGGCAGCCGACCCCTAAAATATTCATCACCAATAAAATAAATATGCAGGTAATTGCAAATGGCACACTACACCATATTACGTTTTGTTCAAAACAATATACTGGCTGGTTTTCAAAGTCAAACTGGACACATCTAACCTGTCTACTAAAACAAGCAAGGTTAAAACTGCATTATTTTAAAAACTGTTTTAATTAGCAAGCAATTGTTATGAGCTCAGTTAACATTATTTTACATTTGGAACAATCAACTTCATATTTTGGTACCTACTTACCTTACATGTATAATATAGCCATTAAAATTGGCACGAACACATCTGTATCGTTAGGTACTGTACGATGACTTCAAGCTAGTGATAAATAATAATTTATTTATAACGTGAGTGCAAAAACTGTAATTGTTGGCTTCTTCTTATGAACAATGATCAACTTTGTTTTTTGGTTTACCCAAAGAATCTAAACGAAAAAACCAGGATCACGATCAACATAAATATACATTATACATTATATTTTTATTGAACAACGGAGTATAGTATACCAACCAGTCTACTAAGGGGTACCGTATTACCAAGTTACTGGGTTGTAGACTGAGAAGGCCCAATAAGATACTGGTATTCAGCTGCATCCGGTTAGACTGGAAGCCGACCCTACCATAGTTGGGAAAAAGTTAGGCAGATGATGATGATGAAGAGTATAAATTAATAGTATAATATGTATAGGTAATAATAGAAAATTGAAATTGTCATAAAGTAGTCAGATAGTAGATAAAAGACATGTATGAAACTCAAAGACGTGTAGCGCCGAATCAGAGGCGTATCTAGGGTGGGGCAGGTAGGGCACGTGCCCTGAGCGCCTATCGAAGGGAGCCGCAAAAATAGCCAATTATAGAAATTAAAAAGCAAAATATTGTACAAAAATCCATTTAAAAGCTGATATTTACTTTGGTAGCATACCTACTCTATAAGCTTTAATGTGACATTGGTTTCATTACTGCTGGTCAATGGGCATTGGTTCATACAAAATATACCCATGGTCCTTTATGACTCTTATAATTAGTGTATCTGTTTTTTATACGAGTATTAAGATACTTAATTTGCGAAAGGGCGTAATTATGATGCGTGCCTTAGGCGCCATTTTCTGTTGGTACGCCCCTGCCCCGAATTAATTTTGATAAAGACAGGGGGATACATATTACATACATGTATTAATCAGTGTAACCGAAAAATAGATGGCTTACATTACTAAAATTTAATTATAGAATTTTCATTTAAGCATGCTGTTCTGGTTTTTTCCTATGATGAAAATTAGCTAGAAAGCATACGGGCATTTGTGCCTAGATATGAATAATTTAAAAGCAATTACTAATTACCTATGCATTATGTTGTTCACGTGCAATGTTCAAATACATTTTAGTTTCCGAAGGACAGTTTTATGCCCAGTTCGTATAAAATCGTAACTACTGGCCTATTTATTGAATAGTCAAACGAACTTACCTGTAAGTGAAATTCGTCGGTAATTATACAAAGTTGTTGTCTCGTCCAAAGATGATGAGTCCCCCCCGACCCAGATATTCCATGCTATGGTTTCATGGGCATGGACCCTATGTTGTAAAACCAATAAAGTTGCTATAAAATTAATGAAGATAGTTCCACAGGGGCAGCACATGTATGGAAACGTTTTGTTTTTGCTTATTTCTTCAAAATTATGTGACGGATTTTATATGACGCCGGTGAATGGCAGGCCTTAACTACACTAGTAATCCTATCATCATCATCGAGGACGAGACAACAACGAGTATAATTAATATCCTAGTGCTAAATTAACGCTCCAAGCATATTCGCGTAAGACGTGGATTCATTAAAATTGCGGAAGTAACCGGCAATATCTCAGTGAGTGGCTGTGAACATTTTGTGACTAACGAGTTTTGCGTAATATTATATTTTCGGATAACAAGGTTGTGAATGTCGCGATTGTGACGTACAAGTAGGTAAAGTGACAATTCGGACGCTGTGATTCCCCGAGCCATAGCCACAGAATCTAATAAGAATCATGTTGTATTTATGCATTTTATACGCACCTAGATATAAAAAAAAAACAAATGTTTTAAATAGGTATATAAAAAATAATCATTATAATACAAGCCTATTATTGTCCCATTTCAGGGTAAAGGTCTCTTTTTATACAGAGAAGGCACGAATATTTGATCACTACGCTTGCTCGAAGCGGATTGGCGACTTAGAACGTATATTAAATATAAGGGCAGGTTTCATCACGATGTTTTTCTTTATCGATGTCAGTGTTTTCCAAGATAAACTTAGAAAGCACATATTTGCTTTATTAGTTACCAAAGCACTTACCAATGTCATTTATTCCCACGACGATCCCACAACTTGTGCATGAGAGGCGGAAGCCTTAACCGCTAGGCCATCACTATATTTTTTTAAAAGTTCTCCTCTCAGGCCTCTCTAGTAACTTTTCCTTTATCATGGGCGCATTAATTTACAAACTTAAACTCACATACACAAACAAACAGACCCGAAACCACTACGTATAGGCCATAAAATATATTTTCCGTGAGGGAATCGCTCGACCACTGCGCCAATCATATCGTCAAATCCCAGATAAAGTAAAGTAGGTATTCAGAGGACTTCTTTCATTAACTTGGAATTGTCATGTGATGTGACTTCAATATAATCCTGTTGATCAATAAAGCAGTCAACTCTTTTTTTATACTGTATTTATAAAAAGAACCACTATAACTAGGTACTCTCGGAGCTAAGTGCGTCACTGGCTAACATTGAAAGCCGTATTGATTGGCCGTATTGATATTACTCCGATCGCTTATTGGTGATGTTTAAGTTTGTTTAAGACTACGAAATTGGTAGTCGAGCAAGAAAAAATGTTAATTGATTTATAAATAATACCTACACATTGAATTATAAACAACATGTATAAAGTACATACATAGTTGAAAAAAAAAAGAAATATTTTCTACTAAAAGCTTTTATTAAATAATACTTACAATACTAAAATGTACTGAAAAGGTAAAAATATGACTTAAAATTGTAGGCTGAAAATAATATTGCTTTAAATAATTATTATAAATCACTATTTTGTTACGTCCGCCATATTGGATTTAGAATGACGTCACTTTACTCATTGTGTTTCGCTCATCAAGCCCTTTAATTTGATACCCATATCATTAGGGGTATAGAAATTTTTGCTTGCATTTTGTGACGTCCGCTTTATTGAATTTAGAATGACGTCACTTAAATAATCATGCATTGTCACCAAAACCAAACGTGTGTGCCAAATTTCAGTCTGATAGCTTCAGTGGAAGTGGGTCAAATATTGATTGCAAAATTTCAGAACATGCATACAGGTGAAGTGAAATAAAGGCTTTTAAATAGATTTTATTTTCTTTGTCATTATTTTGATCTCTCTATGTTTTTCTAGTTAGGTTTTAGTAAACATGCAATGGACGGAGTTGCAATTTTTTAACCGATTTAAAAAAAAAGGAATAGGTTATGTAGTCGGGTTATAATTATCTTTTTTTTTGTATCTCTACGCTCTGAGGGAGAAACAAACCTTTAGTTTCCAATTTCTAGAGCATATCATTGTCCATTGATTTTACGTACCGTGTTGTTTTTTCGTTTAACCCATGTAACCTGTGTCTTTTTTCTTACGACGACGCAGCGTCGAAATACGAACTCAAACATTTGCATTTACCAATAATGAAATGAGTCCTGTGAATGAACCGACTTCATGTAAGTATAACTACATACCATACATAATAATGTAATACGAGTATAACAGCCGCCGAGTCACCATCATTGTCGAATACACGTACAAAGGACAATGGGCTAAGTTCGCCTCGTTCTTACATCTGCAGCCACAAACAGGTATACGGGTTGAACGGTTGAATTTATTTATCAGCTTAGATACTAACAGTCTCCGACCAACATGTGGCATCGATGCTCATCGCATAATGCTACTAGACTACGACTATCAAATCGTAAACATTTTTAAAAAATGCGATACTTGCGAAAAATTGTAGTTGTTGTGTTTCATAACAGTAGGTGCTTAAATAATAATATTATCTCTCAACCTCTTTGTTCGTATGTAAGCATGAGTGTGTAAGTATACGTTGACTGTTTGCGTCGTATTCTTGACTTACTTTAAGGCTTCTTTTGTTCAAAGAATATACGTGCTCTTCAACAAAATCACGACGGCGACGAGTAGGTTACTACAACAAAAAACGTGAAAAAAAAGTTAAAAAATCTAAAATATGACCATTATAATCGTTCACCATAAAAATGTAGCTATACCTACATTACCAATGTATTTAGCTTTAAATTTTTAAAATGTGCATATTATGACCTTTCATTAGACACCGAACATGATGTATTAATTACTTACATTTTATTTGTTTTATGTCCGCCGTAAGTCGCCATTTTCTATTTTCTGTGACGTCATAAAGGCTATAGCCAGCAGACATCATGACACTTCTATCAATCCTAACTCATTCAGTCCTACACTCTTTGTCGCTATGCGCACACAGATGAAAATACATTCATTTATTGCTGAAATCAATATGGCTTTGTCGTAGTCGGGTAAAAAAACAAAAATACTAAGAATTCAATCGAAGTAGGTCAGGGTTATTGCTACAGGTGTTTTATTGGAAGTTCACTTATTTTATCTTAATAATTGTATCCTTTCACCTACGAAAGTTAAAGTCGTGATTGGTTCCTACCACCTGTCTACTACTTTAAGTTCAACTTACGAAATGAAAATTAGTCATCATCAGGTGAAACTTAAATGCTCCACTCCAAACAAAAAAAAATGTTTTTTCATTGAAAGTTGCTATACCTACATTACATTAAAACATGCCTACATGAACCACCTAAGTGTAAAAAGCTAGCCACTTTGCAAGTGAATTTTGCATAACTTGGATCAGAAGGGACTTTTTTATTACCTTTATAGGCTTTTCATTTACCCGTTGTCGAAAATAGGCATGTATAAAATGACAGTAATTGTCTTATAAAAGAGATCCGCTAGGAGAGGTCGAAATATTGCGTTTTTTTTTTAAGGTGTAAATGTTTGTGGTTTTTTTTTACAAAACATATGGCTTCCAAAATATCATTAGTATAACAAATACAAAATAACATATACATTGTCTTAATTAAAGAAGTAAACATGGAAATAATCAAAGAAATGAAATCTCAATTAAAAAGGTTTGAAAATTATTAGTAACAGGTGTATATTTTCATTGCAAAAGCGTCGGGACCTCATTGCAGTTATTAGTAGCAGATGTTTCCCACATATCCAGGGCCCATATAGCCAGGTTTCACTGGAAAGGTTTTTAATTATGTCCTGTAAAAACCAGCTGTCACTCTTGAATGTACCTATGTTTGTGTGATATTTTTGTAGGTGAAAAATTGCATTGAAGCTAGCAAGTACGTATACCTTCCTACATATTCCTCTAAATACTCTAAAATAAACAGCTATCCCAAAAATATATACATAAATCTGCCGAGTTTAAGATTTATTTATTTTGTTAATATTTATAATTATATACAATATTTACAAGCTTAATAATAAAAACAAAATAAATAACAAACCGAAAAAAAAAAAGAGAAACTAAAATTAAATGGCATCAAAAAATTCATCCGCATCGCTGTCCACTGGAAATGTGCCCAAAAGACTGGCCGCATTGCCACTTTGAATGGCAATGCTTAACCTCTGGCCAAGGTAAAAACCAGCCCTTGGGTCACGGGAAGAATCAACCAATCGTTTGGCCAACTCCTTGAAAAGGCCATGGGCACACGGACCCCACGACCCGAGAGTTTCCACCCCAAACGGCTCGAAAATATAGTTACCTGAAAGGGTACTATACTTACGCCGTTTGAGGTTTCTGCAGCCGCAGCAGCAGCGCCCGCACAGCACGCCGAACTAGGAAGATGGGATGGCGCAAGAGTATCGACACACGTAGCGTCCCACACTAAAGGCCTACCCAACTTCCACGGAAACAGAGACATGCCGTCCGGTCTCTTGTTTAAGATTAGACCAGAAGTCTCGTTTTAATCTCAGTAGGTTCTCGCTGGATACTGGTAAAAATTAAAGAGCCGGAAAAAAAACTACATGCCTTTTTATAATCGGATTTATTTGCTGGAATTCGTTCGATGGCACGGAACCCTTCGAGTTCGAGGCGCATTTTGCCGGTTTTCTATTCTTAAGGAGTTGGCACATAGCTTATAATATTTATGAGTTGGGAAGTAAATAAACCGTATTGAAAAAATGTAGATGGTCTACTTTAATAGCAAAGCATTTTTATAACATATTCGACTGTCAATACGAGTATTATTTTAATGACGACGTTACGAAATCGTCAATACGTGGCATAGTAAACCTGTTACCAATGCCAATGCAACACAACAAGAACTGGTGTTTTTTCAACAAATTCTTAATATATTAAAATTGAAACGAGTTTTTAATTCCAATATCATATCATTGATGTTTAAAACTTAAGAAAAAAACATCATTGAGGAAAATGATATCATAAAATGAATGTAACATGAGCGATTGAGCGTCTTGATAGACTATGCAGAAGGTAATATTATACCTACTACATGCTCTTTTAAAACATAATCATTATTGTTTTCCATGTAGCCATCATAACACCGAAATCTTTTGCAATATTAATCCAAAATAAGCACAAAAGGCATTTCCACAAACTGTTAGCAATTACTGGCCCTTTTGTATACGAATCTAGAATTTACGTAAACATTTGCGTTATTGTTAACTGCGAAACCGTGACGTAGGTAGTCACGTAGACTTCAAATTCAGGTACAAAAGAGGCACATTCAAATTTAGAACAGAAGTTTGTGATTACGCATCTGAGCATCTCCCTTTTGTACTAAAATAAGTCCCCCAAATGGTTTACGTAAGTCTGTTACGGCGGGCCCATAGAAAACAAGTAAGCCGAAGGTTTCTTTGAAGCTAATTAAAACAGGATGTTATATGATTTGGGCAACGTCACTTTTTCATCCATTGTTGTGATTATTTTAAGTACTACAATACAATGTTATTCTTACCTATAATATCCGCAATGCATCCTAACCAAGATCGTCTTGTGTTTATAATATTTAACTTTTTATTATTTCTTAGTAATGTAGGTAACTTAGGCTTCCGTACGAAACTTCTTGGCTTGTTTTTTAACCGATTTCATAAAAAAGAGGTGCTATGTTCGGTAATCTTTATAATTTCGTGTTTATCAGTACATAATTAGAATTATTGTTATTTTTCTTCTAATGTAATAAATAGCTATAAAACCTATAGCTATTTATTACAGCTATTTATTTATTATAAATAGCTATAAAATCTATAGCTATTTATTACAGGTACACCTGGGTTGTATTTTCACGTTGACTTGAAATAAGTGATATACATTATTACCTAAGTATCTGCTTATGGCGCCTACTTAAGAATTTCCCATCCGTGGTTCTCTTTTACCAAGGTTAATAAATACAATTATGTATGTTGTAGTTCACGACATAATAATTATAAGTATGTCGTGAACTTCTCCGGTTTTTTGGCACGACTAAGGCGATTAACACACGGCACCGTGCACCGCCTACCGCAGCGTTGCGCGGTGCCGTGTGTTAATCGTCTAATATATATGTCATAATAGTAAAAAAAAATTCAGATTCAGATTTGTTTTTAACTTTATTCAAGCATCAAAATTTTATGTAGTTTATAAGTACCAGCGTTGCCAGACGTCCCGATTTTTAACTGATAAATTGACTCGCCCACAGGCGTTTTTGTGGTTTTTGGACAGTGCAGGAGAAATTAAGAGTTTTCGTATACTGAGTTTATAGCTTTATAAAAGTAACGAAGAAGCCTTTAAATGCAGTAAAATGTAATGATAATGAAGATGTAATGTCTCGATTTCATAGAATAGAATGAATCGGGATATTTTCTTGAAGCATTTACCGAATTTGATATGCTCTGAAACAGTGCTAGGAGAAAAATATGTACCAATCTGGAAACACTGCTACGGAGAAATGTTACTTACCATGTTCGATTTATCAAACTGGAATAAGCACGTCTTTTAGTCTTTTGTACTAGGTGCTAGCCTCGAAATGTATAGGATTTGCTCGTCAAGGTCTTTGGCGTTATGGCTATTTAAGTGTTCAATAGTCCGTTGTCGTATTGGACGGTAACAGTCAATTTGTAATGAATCATCATGTTTATCGCCCCTGCATGACACAGTCAATCAGCATTATTTGTAGCGTTCCTTAGATCTCTTTATTGGATAAATAAAACTATTAAAAGTCACGAATGTCTGTACTTTAGTTTATGAAATAATTTCGCAGAGACCACGAATTATATTAAAAGTACCGCCGGAAACCTTGCAATTGTTTAATCTGCACTTTAAAATGTACACGATGCATTCTCTTACTTAACATGAAAATAAAAGATGACATAGGTTATAGATACTAGTCGACTCCTAATATTTGACTAAGAACCTTTTTTAAAGTTGTGATCAATAGATCAGGAGACTTAAATAGGGTCCCATTAGCAGCTTCCGGGTACGGTACCCTAAAAATGATTTTTTCTTTACACAATACAGTACAGACAGCTATAAAGGCTTTACACTTGTACAGCTGTTTAGATCCATCGGCCATTTCCCGGCATTTGGTCGTGGATAAACTTGATCGGGAGAGGTTTACAGGTAGTAAGGTAGGTATTACACGGACGCCACGTACGAACCCAGGCTGTTACACGGACGGTAAAATAACTAAGGAAAACATTAAAAACTCATTTATTTTCGGGATGTACACATAGGTATATATGCAATTTCTTGTTACTCATTTACCAACGTAGTTTATTCGATTTAGTCTAACTGCTGCTGCTCTCTAAGGCTCATTAACTCCTATCCATAGAGCTCATTGTGTTAATATTCTACTGAGGAACGGAAATTTTACTACTACCTATACAAAGTTACGTAGGTACTTACCAGTCGGATCAAACAAGTCGAAAATTCTTTTTTAAAGCAATGCTTGGACAAAAGTTATATTAAAAACGGATATTGAATTAAGTGATTACATAACTTCATGTTTATACTAGTTTTTGCTCGCAACTTTGTCCGCGTTAATGTCGGTTCTTATAGTGTATCTCCATACAAACTTTGGACCTTCGTTTCATCGACTTAGGGGGTGAACTTTGAAAAATCCTTACCTAGCGCATGTCTACTTTTTAATAACATCAGTCAGTCAGTAACGGTTGTATTATTTTAGTATTATGTAGGTATATAAAGTTTTTATGATACTAATACTGTTATTCTACGGATTGTCTTCCGATGAAGCTGTCATTTTATTACTCAACGCTAAATTTACTTTCGTACACGTAGAATATTGAAATATTAATGTCGAAGCAGTCCGACTGGTTCTCAAGGATGTTGTATCAATAATGTTATACATAATAATCGGGTATAGGATATGTTATAGGCTTCATAGCGACTTAGAAACTCGATTAGAAGATATAATATTATGCTCTCAATGTATTTTTTCATATAATTGTAGATATGTGATAATAAATAAATGTATACATATGTATTAAAAATAATAATAATAAGACTACAAAGCCTTTTATTGTCCCATAGGGCAAATGCCTTTTCTCATACAGAGAAGCACTTGCTTAAGGCGGATTAGCGATTTTAGACTTACATTAATTTTATTAAGTCCAGGTTCTCTCATAAGGTTTTCGTTTTCAGACGTCAATGATGTCCAAGACAAACTCAGAAATTAATTATGAATCGTAAAATACAATCCTGTAGATCACAAAACGTGTCATCTTGTAATGCATTCATAATTTGTATGTTTACTAGAGTTAAGTAAACATTGCGTATATTTAGTTAGGTAGTACTTAGTAGGTAGGTATTAAGCCAACTTACCGGATAAGATGTTAATTAAATGGCAAATAATGAATAGTATACCTCTGTTACTCATCTGATTTTCCTGCAATCCTAATAGTCCGAGTATTTGTTAAGATTATAAGGAAAAAGCAAGCAGTACCTACCTCCTAGGTACTTAAGTATTTTTTTATATAAATTTAATAAATCATCAAAAACGCTTTTGAACAATACAATACAAAACAAGAACAATATACAATAATATTTATAACCTACAATTATTCAATTACTCGTAATATAAAGGTAAATCATAAAAAAACACAACACGAGTTAACACGACATACTTACATAAGGTAGACCTACCTGGAGTGCCGAACTTAGTTTGTTTATTTTTATTCTATTGGCATTTGTAAAATGCTTGATTGATAAAACTGCTTTTCTAAATATTTGAAGACTGTAATGTAGAACTTAATATTTCGAATTAAAAATATCGTCTAGGTAGGTACTGGGTTAGCCATCCATTGTCGAACAAATGAAGGTTAGACGACAGCGTGGGATTCGCTCATATAAATTAGATACTAGATAGATAGGTAGGTACCTAATAAGTATGTGGAGAACATAGTGCAGATTTGCATCCTCGTCAAATTCATTCAAATAAACAGTCAGTATTCATGGAAAAACAAATTAAGAAATTAAATAAATGAAAGCTATTCGATGCAGTGCGTGCTGCGACTGCAGCGAACGCAGCGTGGTAAAGTGTGCGAGGCTATCAACAAAAGCAATGACTGTGGCGCGTACGGGTGCGAACAGGTGTGCGACCACCTTAATAGTCAGTCAGTTTATACTGTCCCATTGCTTGGTAAAGGCCTCTTTTTTTAAAGGTTACTGTGACCAAATTTTTAACATTTCAGCGACGGAACAGGAATCATATTATCACGGCATCTCTTCCGTCGACTATCGCCACTTCGTGATGATGATCTTGTGTTCGATGGTTTGTTTCTCATGAGCCAGATATGACCAGCTTAATAGCATTCGGCGTGGCTAACTTTTGACTCACATCTATGAATTTCGTTTTGAAGTTGAGCATTTAAATTCCAAACGCAATGGAGAAGATTTGTTTAAACACGTTAATAGTTTGTGTATATGATTCATTTTATACTTGTACGTTACTGCGATCGAGCACACGCCCCCAGCACGATTGTTCTTGTCTAATGCAACGTGCTGTCATTATTGCTGCGAGGAAAACCATTTTCCTTATTACCTACCGGGTTTGCAGTGCGCAATGCTATATACTCTGTTGCACAAATACGTTTAACGAGGAACATCCATGCACAAATACTTATATGATTGACGGACATGCACCGCATCAAGGTTTTTGAATTATTTATTTAGTGTTATGATTTCGAACCTGGATTTTATTATGGAAAAATGTTCTTCTTTTATTTTAAGTTTTCTATAACAATTAATTAAGTGAATAAGTACCTGTATAGCAATAGTAGTAGATGTATTTCCGTTTATTTGTTTGTCAACCTTCACTCATACTTATTAAATCCGCATGCTATCATCAACTTCTCGAAGGCTTTTGCCAATCGTGACGGGGTCAGTGCGCCGTTTAAGCACGACGATTAATAGCTATTATAATTATTATACCCATCAAGATTTTGATTAAAAGCAAATGTATTAGTATTATTTATATTTCGACATGTTTCTTAAAATTGTCGGGGTCGGTGGCCATTCTATATAAAATCATGATAGGTACTCGTATTGTAATGATAGAATAGAATAGATTAGAAAACTATGTATTGTACTTAAAGGGGTAAAAACGAGAGAATATCCGTATTGAAACGGAGACCACAAATTACTGATATAAAGAGAAGTAGACATGGAATTAACTTTATTTCATCCTTGGACACATACATATCTAATGGAGTACCTTATAAAATATTCATCAACATAAATACATACTTTAAAAGAAATACATGAGAATAAAGCTCATACTGTAATCTAAGTACCAGCAGTAGCACAGGTCAGTCAGCCAAGTGGTAGCTTAGGGGACTCTCCTCTCACTTCGCCAGTCGTGTCGTGAAGAGCTACGTAACTGTCAATCGGATGTGACGGACGGGTGCCACACGGCCACACGGCATGTTTCGTTGGTTGCAAGTTCTAATCAAATTGTGTTTCGCCAACAGGGTATTCGAGAAAGTTCGTCAGTATTTCGGTGCACAAAGTGAGTCGATTCCCATGTCGTTCGTGCTGGGCTTCTACGTGAGTCTGGTGGTGAAGAGGTGGTGGGAGCAGTACAAACTCCTGCCTTGGCCCGACACACTCGCCCTCTTCATATCTGCGGGGATACCTGGAGCGGTTAGTAAAGTAAAGACAAGTATTCAATTTATTTGACTATCTACTCTTTTCACTCTTCAAAACGTCTTTCGTCATTATCACTATTTTAGCCTCAGCGAAATAAACATTTCCTTCTTACATTATGCGATTGAGAGCTGCAATAAAAGCGAATTTCTGTATACGTGTTTGTGTTTACGTAACTACAATTTGATAACGTGCATGAATTGTTTTCGTTTCTATCTCCCAGAAGAAATAGTAGAATTATGGAGATGATCTACTATCTACTTTTGTACTAATAATATAAATGCAAAAAGTAAGTTTGTTTGTTTGTTTGTTAATTGTTATCTTTCCACGCCGAAACCACTCAACCGATCATCCAGAAATTTTGCATAGGATACGTTATCAGGTGTACAGAAACCGACATAGGATACCTTTCATCTCGAAAAAAGTGAAGTACTCGAGAGAAATTACAATAATGTTCTTATGATAATATTATAGATGGCGCCACATGTATTCCCAATCATGAATTTTGTAATTTAATTTGCGAGCGAAGCCGCGGGCTAATGCTATTATTGTTATAAATACCAAACGCATGTGACCAGGAGAGTTATGAATATGTATGTGGATGGATGGAGAGCAAGAGGAAGACCAAGAAAAGATGGATGGATTGTGTGAAGAATGATATGAATGAAAGGGGAGTCAGTGATTGCATGACGGCTGACAGGACAGAGTGGAAGAGGAAAACGTGTTGCGCCGACCCCAAGTAACTTGGGACAATGGCAGGAAGATGATGATGTTATAAATACCATTCTTCTTATTGTTTTTTAATTGAGTTTGTACTATTTTTATTTGTGCAGGCACATCAGTGTTCGATGCAAAAGTGTAACGTTTGCCTATTAGATAATTAACAGTAATAAGTACCTAATAACCTGACAGCTGTTGCTGTTACATTATTACAAGCACATTAATTATTCTGACCGTAATTGTAAAATTGCGGCATTTATTCTAGTTGTAGTCTATTGCGCTAATTTCCTATTAATGTAAATAATGTTTTGTATCTATTGTTTTACTTGGTACAGTACTACTTAATTGACTTATTAGTACTTAATAAGACAATTAAGTAGTACTGTACCAAGTACTGCTGGCAGCGGATTATCAACATAATATGTTGATAATCCGCTGCTACCTGAACTCAACTTGCTTACTTATGTAAGCCAGATAGTTTTTTGTGTAAATATCATGTTTTGCGCTTTTTAATATCCCAACCTAAACTACTTATTCTATTGATTCCATCAGTGTGTTTTCAGTACAAGTATTGCGCACCCGTACCGCAAACTTCACCAATGTGAGTCAGTCGTTTCCTCATGCAATTTGCTGTTGAAACATTGATTAAGTACAGTTTCGCGAGCTCCGTAAACACCAACTATGACTACCATGATAACAGTTTAGTTTAGTTACCACTTTGAAACCTCTTTACTATTCAATTTTATGCGACTGTTGGCTTATTTTCAATGGAAATAACTCTAAAATTAATGTCTTGTTGTGCTTGTTATAAAGCCTTGCGAATTCCCCTATGAGAACTGTTTTGAAGTATTCCAGTTGATATTTTAGGTGTCGACAATAAGCAGATTTTCCCAGCAATTGAAAACAATCGGGAAGCAACTACAAGGTAATGCATGTTAATGATGGAGTTCATTAAATGTTTTTTATTGTGTTGTTGTAATGTTATTAATGTAGCAATGAATGAAGTTTGTTTAGCGTCGTCGGTCGGTACTAGGCGTCTGACGCACGCTTGTGCTCAACTAGTGTCGCTTAATTTATGACTAACTGTCTGTTATAATAATCTTAGCCATGCTGTATACGCCATGCGTTTATTCCTTTTTTTATTATCTTAAATTTTAATCTCAAAGATGCTGTTAATCTCGTGTCGTTTGTTTATAGAAAATCAACTAAAAGTCACATAACTGGATTATTTTTATGTGTTTATTCGATATGGAAAACGTATCCTTGTTCAGAGGTCAAACCCATGTAACCTCAATAGATTGCAGTCGGACTAGCTGGATTAATCAAAATAAGTATCAGCACAGCTGAGCTATAAATCAACCTTAATAGCTGTAGCTTCATATTGTGCTCGTTTGACAGCCACGCTGTATAGTCATCCTCGTTACTTATTAATTTGCGATTGTTCCTATTTATCGACTAAGCATTTTAATTGGATACTTACCGTCGAAGGTTCGTGTCTCTGTCTATGTTTTTATTCGCTAATGTTTCAACCTTGACCACAATGCTACTTTACACTGTTAGGCTGCGTACACAAGTATGTACCTAACTGATTCTTTTATTTACTTACCTGTTATTTATAAGGGCCGTGCTTGGATCCGTGCTTTGCTTTCATTACAAAGAAAAGAGACGTCACTATTAATTGTTCTTTGAAACCTTCCGCCATTTTCATAGTCACTAATTCACATGTCTTTGTTGTCTCATTATTATATCATAACAAAAAACGTACATATATCTAATGTATATTGCATACAACAAAAAGGTATTTTTCAGAAGATGACGTGTCATATTGCTTCACGGTATATTTTTATGTTTTTCTTGTAAAATTTGTAGTTTTTGTTTGCTACCTACCTACTATTGACAATACACCAAACAAACAACATTCGTTAAAACATAATTATACTGTTGTATAAGTTTGTGAAATAAAAATGTGATATTTAATTCTTTCAAATGTGTTTCTGGGAAATATATTTCATTCAAGTAAATAGTCTTTGAAACAATAATATTTCGAAATAAAAATACAAGAATCGATAATATTCTATGAAACACTTTCTGCGAAATGAAATTCTATGAAAATTCTGTCTGCGAAGCAAAGGGAGGAACACACACATATTGTCATGTTGCGATTATATGTAGATACAGTTATTTATTAGTAAGTGAATAACAACAGGTAGGTTGAACACGTAAACAAATATAAATATGGCGGTAGGTAGGTATAGCTACGTAATTTTAAAAATAATTTTAATGTCAACCAGGCTAGGTACTAACTACCGACACATATAGTTTAGTTTGCAATCGGTTAAAGTGAATCTGAATTTTTTTATTTAAATTATAAAGATTTTCAGCTTCAACAGTAACTCATTCCTTCTTAGTGCATTTGTTTGTATATATCGGGTGTCCGGTAATGAATGGATAATCATGAATGGGTCATGGTAGAACTAAATGGCCCTTCGGGAAAAAAAGTAAATCAAGTTGTTTTTTTTTTAAACCGTGTAAGAGCAGTCCCGCTTTTGATTAGGTACTTACCTATCAGCTTAGTTAACGTTAATTTAGTTAACAATAAAAAACCGATGGAATTCATTAATAATTCTTAGTCGTGGTAAAATAAGGTAGGTAGCAAAAAAAACATCGAATATTATGAAATTAATCATATCTTTGGTACTAGGTACTTGGTTTTTTTTTTCTGAATGATCATTATCTCTATCATGACCCATTTCGAGCTAAACGATTCATTACAGGGCATCCTCCATCATCCATCCAGGGCTGTGTGGAAATGACATAAATATTAGAAACTAGTTTAAAAAAATGGTAAGATTAATAAACAATATAAAAAAGGTGAAGTTTTCTTTGTGTGTTTGAATCTTTGGCACTACCAGTCCTATTGGAAAAAATCTATGGTATATGATAGCCAGATTCATGAGAAATAGTAGTAGTAGAGGTTATATATAACACCACGCTATGGCCTTAGAAGCGGAGCACTAACCAACAGCTGAAAAACACCACGCGTACGAAGTAGCAGGGGGCAGCTACTACGCTATAAATCGAAGTGCTTCCTATTATAAACTACCTCCCACCTACAAGTACTTATACAGTTTTAAATGTATGGTGAATAGTTCCATCTTTGACAAATGTATTGATGGTAATCTCGGTCCTAATCTTTAATATTACATTCTCTGGCTAGCTATAACCTGTTGATTTAAATGATTATCGCATTTTTACATATTTCTTTTACGCCTTCCTTTTTCTTATTAAGTTTCACCGGTTTTATAAATATTCATGAAAGTTCCTATACATAGGTATGAAATTAGTGTAACGTTTGTCAGGTTTTTTCGTCACAAACTCGATTCTCTTTCGTTTTTAGAGTTCCGTACCTCGAAAGAGAAATAGGGAAACCATATAAGATAAAATTGTTGTCCGTCTGTCACAAAGGGTTTATTTAGCACGATGTTATATCATGATGCTGTACGCACAAATCGCTAGTCAAAAACCACTTTTCTTCGAAGATAATGAGCTTTTTCTCGCGGCCGGTGAATAGTATTTATTTTGATGCTTCACAGACAGATTGCTGCGCCCATAATTTGTTGATTTCAAGTAGGTAAATAGGTACCTATCGAACAAAGGTCAGCTACTATGTTAGTTACTAAATCAGTGATGCCATCAATCGTAGCTTGTGTGACGTTTTTACATTATTATATGTTATTAATGTTAGGCGAGGAAGCGGCACAAAGCAGAGGTTATGTCATTGTGAAGCAGATGTTGATAAATATCTGCTGTATTTTCACGGTGCGAAAAGAAACAATGAATCTCAGGTGTCAAACATCCGTATACGACACAAAGTAACCAACTTTGTAACCGACGTTTGAATCGTTTATTGTATTTAAGATTTTATAAATTGATCTAAACCACATAAAATAACATAGCATAACATCACGCCTGTAATTCTCGAAGGGTTAGGCAGAGGTGAACCCATTAGTACACCCACATTTCGACAGTTTTGTTCAAGTCCCATGTAATAGGGGGCGAGCCTATTGCCATCAACCAGGCTCAAATCAACAACAAAAGGACTCCGAGGCTGCTACTGAAAAATTCCTGATGGAAAAGCTAATAACACTTCGCCCGACCTGGAAATAGAACCCAAGACCTCACGCTTACCAGTCGCGCATTACGACAACTAGACTTACGAAGCACATAAAACAAATCAAAACATTACTCAAATAATACATACTTAATTATCAGTTGATTGACAGACTAATTTCTGGTATCTAACAATAATAAGAAGCTAAACGCATGTCAAATGAAGCGTTTAGCTAACTGAATTAAAATAATTAAAATGTCAAATGACAAGAGTCAAAAAATCGATACATTCCCATATACTTACTATGATATGTAATTATGAATTGCGTATCTAATTATCAATAATTAGAATAAAGCAAGTTATTAATAATACAAAATATACTTTGTATAATGTCGATGAATTCATGTCGCCTGCCAGCTTGTATCGATAGGCTGCGTGCGCGCATGCCATACAATGCCGCGCGCGACGAATGTATGATGGACGATAAAGCACTATAGAAAGGATTTGTTCCGCTACACACATACAAAGTAAATTATTGATTGTGGCGTTGAGGTTTTGCCATTTGCGCTCAATTTAATATTCATTGTAAATAAGAAATAAACGAACAGTGTTTTATGTTACGAACGTGATTTTAAGGATAGGTCAACAATACCTACTGAAAACTCATCCATATAAAAAAATAAAAGATAATAAGATAAAGAAATCAATGTCCTTATGAAGTATTAAAATCATCCTACTTCTAACTAATTGGGTAGAACAGTTGACACCATTAACCAATAATTCCAAGAAATAACTCCTTTAAAAAAACGCTTCACTTTAGCCCTGAAAACCAGATTAATTTTCGATTTACTGTAAGATAAGATTTTTCGCGGCTTTAATATGAATAAATAGTTAAACAATTGATTTGCCAAATAAGTGACGTCACAGACCGCTGTTGCCATACAAAATCTATGGAAAAATCGCGTTTTGACAGGTCATAAAAAGTACGTCCAAGGTTTGGTGTTGTCAACTAGCCCATTATAATTATGCGAAAGTTTGTGAGGATGTATGGATATTTGTTACTCTTTCACGCGAGAACGACTAGACGGATCTGGATAAAATATTTGACATAGAGATAGATCATAGTCTGGAATAGCACAAAAGCTACTATTTGTCCTGGAAAAATGTACGGGTCCCGAAGGATTGTGTATCAACTTTGACGCGGACGAAGTCGCGGGCAGAAGCTAGTACCTATATTGTTTTATGATTTGATTATTAGTCAGATCATTCAGATCGTAATATTTCAAAGTTAGTCCCGTAAAGTTAGTATTCCTTTAGAAAAATCTCTTAAACTAGGAAATACTTGACAGTTTGCCAGACGGCTGTCAGATCTCCATAAAATAATAGTGCTGAGTGAGCTGAGTGTATCTTATTATGTATGTACTTATTATAAATACAAAAGTTTGCATGGATCGATGTTTTTTACACAATCGCGCCAGAACGGCTAAATGGATCTAGATAAAATTAGGCGCAGAGGCAGATTAAAGTCTGGAATAGCACATAGACTACTTCTTATGACAAAAAAATATACGGTTCCCGTGGGATAATATAATTATGTATTATCAACTTTGACGCGGACGAAGTCGCGGAAGCTATAGTAATTACTAGATCACTATATGTATACTAGTACATTGAACCCCCGGGTACCGTGGCCACCTCCCAGTGGTGACAGTCCCCAGTAAAAGTAGCACATATTCAAAGTACTTCCACCCCATGAAAGATCGCCCATAAATTAAAAGTTACTGAGAAAAACGCTTCTTCCCGTGCAGTGTGCAGCGGCTCTCTCTAACTATTCTAATACTAGCGTACCCGCCCGGGAAAGCAGTAACTTTACATTTTTATAAACCGACAGCAGCGTCACCTACAGGGTCCAATAGTATTCTAAAACCATCCAGGAACCCATTCAAATATACCTAAATACATAATTTCATTCAAATCGATGGCAGTTTTTTATTTCTTAACTGTAGAAGTCTGTCGGACGGGAGGGTGATGAAGTCAGCGAACACGTTTACTTCGCCCCTAGGATGTTTAATTTTTTCACACTTAAAAAATTGTCTAAACTTAGAAAAAATTGTAGAAATCTGTTGGAGCTTCCAGCTGTAACTCTTGTAGCTTTTTTAACTGTCGCTGTTGGTCGCTTAGTTCGTGTGACACCCACTTATCTAGCTTTTTATCAACGTTGTTTGGGCACTAACTCCAAGACCCGCAGCAACCTCAGCTGTAGATTGAGTTGAATCCGCTGGCCTTCCATTCGTTGCTGTAACAACAATGTTATCGACAGTGGTTACCAGTTAACGACGAGGCTAGTTTTTCAACAAAAAATTTCTGGATTAAAACAATTAAACTAAAAATGGACCGTGTTTATGCAAGCAGTTTTAGGCCCGTATACATCGTTAATGACGTTAATGTTTCGTGTTGTTTGCGCAGCAGTATTTCCCCACATAGGAACTCATATTCAAAAATTGAACGAATTTTCAGTTTATCCATGGCGCCAAAAACTACCACAAATTCACAAAAACAAAACACTCTCAAATAACAAATGACTGAATTTCAAATTAAAATAACGACTTCTGAATAAAATTTAATTGAATTTCGAATTACGCGCCAATTTATAGATAATTAAATCTAAAAATGCTGATTGTAGAACCTCCAATTACTTAAAACCTATTTATTATTTTAAATTAATAAAGCTGAAGAGTTTTTTGTTTGTTTGTTTAATCGCACTAATAATCTGAAAAAATCTAGAGTATAGCCAGATTCATGAGGATTGGTAGAGTTACAGTAGTAGAGGCTATATAACATCACGCTATGACCTATAGAAGCGGGGCACTAACCAACAGCTGAAAATCACCACGCGTACGAAGCAGCAGAGATCAGCTAGTTCTAGTATGCTATAAAACTTGAAGTGCTTCCTATTGTAAGTAGATAGATATTAATGCTTCCAATAAACTACCTCCCACCTACAAGTACCTACAGTTTATTAAATGTAGGATGAATAGTTCCATCTTTGATGATCTTTGACTAATTGATTGGTTGTTTTCTCAGTCCTAATCCTTAATATTACATTCTTACTAGCTATAACCTGATGTTAATTTAATTAAATGATTTTCGCATTTTTACAATATTTTTATAGGGCCTTTTTATAAGTGATAGTGCATTCATGAGGAATAGTATAAGTTATATGTTATAATAGTATAAGTTATATAACATCACGATACCAAAGACGTTATTTAAGACGGGTGAAAAAAACTACGCGGCTGAAGTCACGGGCGAAAGCTATTAATTATTAATTAATTTTATTTTTATGCAAAGTCTATGAAATCGTTTACCTAAGGAATACAAATTGTCACATAGGTACATATCTCTATTCCCGCCCTCTGCACGCTTAGGTCTTTAAACCTACGCAACGGATTTTAATGCTGTTTAGATAGTGTGAATCAAGAGGAAGGTTTATGTAACGGCAATCTGTATGGTCCGGTATTCTATACAATACCCAGGCATTGATATAATACCTAAAACGGACAGGTAATGTATGAAATATTATTTATTTTATACTTTGCCTATGTATTCTATACAATACCGAAATCGCAGCCGGCAATGTGTATAAAAGAGCAGGAAAGGCCCGGTCAACGGAGCCCCGGAGCCGGTTCCCTAGCCCGGGAGCTAGTTCTGGGTGGTTTAAAACCACCTATGTCCGAGTCGGAGTGCCCCAAGTCTTGAGCTTGCTCCGCTTCACATAATGATGACATATTTTCTATACAAAAGTTGTCAAACCGACATATTTATCCCCCTGTTAGGAGTTATCTGTCGATTGCCCTAAAAACTAGCCCTAAGACATAATTATGTTAGAATTTTAGACCCGAACCAAAGAAAGGGGTAGGATTGTGGCTAACCATTCCACAGTTAAGTTCCTTGGCTACTATACTGTACTAATTCTAAGATTTACATGTAAAATCTATTATTTACAGTAACAATGTATAGACCAAAATCAATTTATTTAGGTACACATTGCCGATGGACCAGCAGGTACAATGTCTAGGAATTGTATACATTACCTAGGTAAAGTATGTAATGGAGAATAATAATATTCATAATGTTTCATACATTGCCTGTACGCCTCAGGTATTTTATACATTGCCAAGGTATTGTATAGAATACCTGAATTATACAGATTGCCGGTAACATATCTACATTACACCCGTTCGAAGCCGGATAATCGACATTATAAATTATTATTGTAACAGCTGTACAAATAGAATAAATAAATGTTATGTCACGTGTTCTGTTGATAGACACAAAATAATTTAAATAGTTATTGATGAGCCGACAAACTACGACAAAGAATGTAGTAACTGTTAATTATACCAGTGAAACCCAAAGTTGACTTACCTAGCAAACAAGTTCTAAATTCGGGATTTACCTCTTGGTTTTTATGAAGATAAGAAGGAGCATAACTATTATGAATGAAGGGCCCACCCAATATTCGCTCACATACTTTGATTTGGATAACTTTAGCCAACACATAGATCCTTCTTTGTATTCTCTTACCAACGGAGTTCCTTGGGCAGTCAGCCAGTCAGACTTCCAGTCTAACACAGATCTCTCACGAGCCATCCGCACTTCGACCCCAGCAAGAATAGGCTCGACTTGAATTGTCTATACTTCTGTTCTGATGACCGCTTCATACGTATACAGAACAGCTTTTCTTCTTATTTCGATTTTCGGCAATGCGTTACTGTTACTTTCAGGTGTTTAATTTCTAGGGACGCTGTTTAATTTACTTTATGGGGTAGGTACTGTTACTAAACATAAACAATTAATAGTACTGTTTAGTTATATCGTTTTGATAACGTTTGAAAGGGATGAGAAACTGCAATTCCTAGTATCAACTACTCAAATACTTCTTATTAATTCAAGTCGGAAGAGCACTTCTTCCGATCGTAAAATGTCACGTAGTAATAACACACAAGAACATCGGAATAAATTATCAGTGACCTATGTAAAATTTGTCCTTGGGTCACATTGTTTCAGCTGAACATGCTTTGCGTAGGCACGTATGAGCACGCTGTGCGTTGTAGCAATTTTAATGCAATCTGCTGAACAGGTTTACTATTATTTTTAATTTTAGTGAACAAAAATTCACTGACCCTATAAAGATGTTCAAGTGCTGCGATATTATGGTATATCTACACAGATATCACAACCCCGCTCTTTGTTACAGGACGAGACCGGGCGTCTAATGAGAAGAAATATCGTAAGATATGCCATCTTAGCTTACGTCATCACACTGCAGAGGGTTTCC
This sequence comes from Hoplodrina ambigua, assembly GCA_949774945.1. NCBI lineage: Eukaryota > Metazoa > Arthropoda > Insecta > Lepidoptera > Noctuidae > Hoplodrina > Hoplodrina ambigua. Next base: position 9,117,050 of record OX458963.1, read on the forward strand.
CTAAGAGTAAAGCGGCGGTTTCCTACATGGCAACATGTCGTGGACTCCGGTAAGTGCAAAGGAAACTTTGAGATTCAAGTAAACTTTTAGTAATTCTGATATTTACGTAAAATTATCTCTTTTAGGGCTTATGTTGGAGAGCGAAAGGAAAGTTTTTGAAAAAATGGATGGGAAAAGCCCAATGTCAAAATATTGGATGCCGCTCGTTTGGGCAACCAATATAATAAATAGGGCAAGAAAAGAGGGCTTGATAACCAGTGACCACATTGTGCAGACGCTGCTGGTCGAGCTGTCGGACATAAGGCGGCGCCTGGGCGCGCTCATAGGATACGATACAGTGTGTGTTCCTCTCGTGTATACTCAGGTTAGTAAACTATACCGTGCGTGTCACACGAAAATCTTAACAATAATATGTTTGCAGTCAATTGTTTCGGACGCTATTGTTGCCGTAAACGTGTCTTTTTTAGAATATGCAAATCTTTTGTTCTGAAAAGTATTACAGTTTATTTCAATGCGATTTCCAGGGATTTAAGTCAACCTAGTAAATAAGTTGAAATTTTTTGTTATTTAAGCATTTATTTTTATCAGAGGCGCGGGTGATCCATAAAATTTAGAACAGGGTGTTGTGTTGAATTTTGCGTATGGTAGAATTAATGCATTCAAACTTCGTGTGGATTGCTTGATGGTATAACTAATTAAATTAAAGTAATATGGACTGTAAATATGTACATAGTTGCTTTTGCCCGCTACTTCGTACGCCTAAATGTCGGTTACCGCGGCCGCAGACGAATTCGCGGAATACAAACTGAAACTAGCTTTCTAGTCTTTTCTTGGGGTTCAAACTTACCCCGTACCAAATTTCATCAAAATCGATTTAGTGGTTTAGTCATGAAAGCGTAACAGACAGACAGACCGAGTTATTTTCGGATTTTTAATATTAATATGGACTAAACATCGTATGTTGTGAGCTTAGACATTAAGTATTATCATTTAAGAGAACAAGTCGTCTTGAAACATTACCTACATATGAGGTGCAAGCGTCACTTCACCGAGAATTAATGTTTAAATACCTGTAGAAAAACAAGACGTGACGTCCGATATGATCTACCATGTGTCCAAGCTAATTCGTTCCGATGATAAAACATAGCATAATAATTATCTGCGCATGCGGGCGAGGTCTCACGCTCCGCCATCGTTATACGTGAGGTTTTGAATTACTCGACGATACTTGACATGTCACTCAGGGACGAACTTCAATCTACTAAAACGGCATTTTTCTGAAAGGCATTTTGATTTTTATTTTCTTACACATAGGAAGATAAACCATGACTGAGCATTTTTTTTAATTATTTCGTTTTATATAATATTCTATTTTTTAGGGTTCTGTACCCGAAGAGTGTCAACGGAACCCTATTTATAAGTCTCCACTATCCGTCTGCATGTCAGCGGGCTATATCTCATGAACCGTATTTTTACAGAGTGTGTGTTGGCTGTTACAACAACAAATAATACAAGAAACGTGTTAAATGAAGTAAAATATTGTAATGTGGTAAAGGCGCTTCCTTGCCGATTTTTAAACACCATTTTTTCATAACACTTTAACTTACCTACATAACCGCACATAGTGTGATTAGAGTGTTATGTTAAAATACGATTTGAGGTCCTCATCTTTTTTATTATCTATAAATCTATAACAAATGAGTTGCTTCCTTGCCGCTATCTAGTGGAAGTATGCAGAAATACGAACAAATACCTATTATACGTACTAAATTATTAATCAATAAGAAATACAGTTTCATGCTAGTAAATCATGTCTAAAGGATGACGTAGAGTAATTAAATTAACCTTGGTCCGAACGTTTACTTGATTGCCTGACTAGCAACTGATTCAAGAATTAAAATACTGGAGAAAAAATATCAATTGTGTGTTTTTGTGCCATTTTCAAGCTGTCTGACTGATTGATTGCCTTGCAGCTCGATTCCTAGGGGATTACCTTCGGAAGTGGGGAAGAAACAACAGAAACTACCGCAATCGAAAAATGGCGCAGACAGTAGTATCTAATCTACTGCCAAATCACATGGTCATACTGCCGATATTTTAAATAAAAAAAAAATATCGTCAAATTAAAACATTATATAACTACAGCATAGAGCAACACGGTTTTTGGCGGAACCAGTGTTCAATTTTGTTGTTATTTACCGAAAAATGGTGTTAAATTCAGAAGAATTAAGTTGTATACCTACCTAATAATACAGTCAACAAAAAAGATACAGTTACATATCCAGGGATGCCAGATATAGTCTTCCATTTAAAATTAAATTAAATTGGAAAACATCCATCCGTTTCTAAGAAAACTTCAACTATATCTGACGATATCCACAATTGGATACTAGACACTACCAATATTTAATTGTCAAACTTTGTATGTGCTGTCAAATCGCGCACCCATTTTGTATGGCAATAGGTCGGTATGGTAATCTGTGACGTCTCTTTTTTGCCAACTCAAACATTTATTGCTTTCAAAGCAACTAAAAATCTAATGTTATTGAAAGTTAATCGGATTTACAAGGTTAAAATAAAGTGTTTTTTTTTAGACAAGTTATGTCTTGGAATTATTGGTTAATGTTGTCAATCAATTTCTCATCTTTTTTCTTCGGATTCCCCATTAGAAAAATTGACCAGACATCGCTACTAAATATCTATTACCTTTTCACTGGGAAACTCTTCACAAGATCACCATGAACGTGCCGTAAAACTAGAATATAAAAAATACCATTTTATTAAATTCCAGGTTGTAACGCTAGCTCTCTACACATACTTCGTGGCAGCACTGATGGGACGTCAGCTGGTGCCACCTGCTCCCGGAAGCACTTCCAAATACGAGCCTGACGTATACTTCCCACTGTTCACCGCATTACAGGTACGGTTATGAAAAATTCTCAACTTTAAAACGACGAAGTTGACTTTTTAATTTTTCAACCGACTTAAAAAAGGAGGAGGTTCTCAATTCGACGCGTATGTTTTTTTTTGTATATTTGTTCTACGATTACTCCGCCAAATATGAATCGATTTGGATGATTCTTTTTTTGTTTGAAAGAGTATAATATTTTTGACGACCTGGTTTGCGCAGTCCCTCGGCGATTGGCTGCTGGGCTGCGTGTCTCATGTTCGATTCCTTGTTGTTCAAAATATTTGTATCGCCTAAAGATTATTGTGCCGACTTTGCTGTTTGTGTGGTTTATACATCCATACAAGAGAAATTTAAGATACCTACAGGAGAAATTCCGAGTAAGAGACAACGGTTTCCTTTATAAATAAAAAATACGTCTCTTTTTGCATTATACCACTTGTTGTAAGTGCTCTGGTGTCCTATTGTTGCTCGGGCACGGTTCAATGACTCCGTAAGTAAAAATGGATTTATTACTTTTCAGTTCTGCTTCTACGTCGGCTGGTTGAAAGTGGCCGAGGTGTTAATCAATCCTTTTGGCGAGGACGATGACGACATCGAATTAAATTGGCTCATAGACAGACATATTAAGGTACGTTGTAATAATAGGGATCGTGTTAAAGTAAAACATTTAAAGTTTAGTTATAACATTAAAAACTTTCCAAAAAGTTGTAACATTGACCTTCAATAACTCCGCAATTAAAAGGTACCCAAGTTGATTAGTTAGAGTAGTTACTAACTACTCTAACTAATCAGTTAGAGTAGTTTTTGTAGTACCTCCGTAATATCATAGAGCTATTCCGGGGTACTACCACCGAGCTGGCAAAGCTTGCCCTAGACGAGCAACTTTTTACATAATGAGACATTTTTCAAACTAAAAAAGTTGGTATCTAACCAACTTTTCAGCAAGAAAAAATGTCAGTTACTTAGTTTGATGGGCAGTATTCATAGTTAACGATTATGTGATATGCCTTTTCACACCTTTTTAACCCCTGACGCCGATTCTCTCGTTTTTACCTCGCGTCTCACGATGCCAGAGATGCCAGTCGGCGCTAAGGATGGGCAGATAGCAACTACAAAAATTGAAAACTAACTTTGGAATATCAAAAATGGTGATACAAAGACTTAGTACTGAATCTGATTCTTAGGGAGTTTTGTTGATACAGAATACTCTTTCTACTTACATTGAAAAACTTTACTCGTTATTATTTAAGTATGTATAACATTGAAGCAATTATTATTATACTTATTATAGACCTGTAAGCCCTCGTGACGGACCGTTGTTTTATATTAAATAACGTTTTCATCCCACCATCTCGGAAAGAGTATTTTTAATCTTCAATATCTGAGTGGAAAAGCCGTTTTTATTCTCTAGAGGATAAAGTAAATTGAATTTAGAACATCGTGTGCACTAAGTTTGTGAATTAAAAAAAACATTAAACCTATTTACTGCTACCTCTATGGAGCCGAATATATCATACAACTTTTTTTAATTTGTTAAAAACTCAGACTCGGAACCTTCTTGGTGTTCTTTTTTCAATTTGCTTTGTACGCGGTTCTTTACGCAGCATTTTTTCACGTCATTGTTAAACCTTATATTAAAAACAAGTGAAAAAACTAAAATGAGTGATTCTAGCGACGAGGAAGTTTGCTGGACGCCAACAGAATTGACTGAAACTGTTAATAATGTTACAGTATTACAATATACAATATTACAATACCAAACAAAAATACACTCAGCGGCACGGAATGTGGCCCAAGCGCGTTATGTGGTTTAATATCAAAATTAAAAATAAAACTGGGAGTTTTCTTCGTTGTAAAACTTAAATGTTTATTCAAATCTTAAATGTGAATGATTAATTAACGAAAAAGTGAATAAACTTTATTAAAATCCTACAAAATTACAAAAAAGACATTAAGCTCTAAGTTTCAAAAAATGTTTTTGAATGAAATTTACAGAATTAAGCTATGGCACTCAAAATTTTTAGCGGGTATTTCCACCTATGGCCCTGATGATCACCTGCATGCGATCAGACATGCCATGGATTATGTTTTTAATGTCCATCTGGGGTATTTCTTCCCAGAGCAATTTTTAATTGACTGATGGTCTCTGGAGGGTTGGGACTGGATCGGATGCATCTTTTAAGCATATACCAGATATGTTCTATGGGATTCATGTCTGGGTTTTGTGCCAGCCACTCCAATTTTGAGATTTTCACTTCCGAAAGGTAATCATCCACGCAAAGTGCTGTGTGAGGTCGGGCATCATCTTGCGTTAAGATGAAATCTTCGCTACCGATGCATCCCACGAATGGTTAAACATGTTCCTGGAGGACCTCTTCAATGTATCGCACTGCCGTTAGACAACCAGCAGCTACAGACAACTCTGTACATGCGTTTGAACAAATTTCTTTCCAAAACAAAACTGATCCACCATGGATACTGATGTTTTCCCTGGTAGTGATTGGCAGAAACCTCTCCCCATGCCTTCTTCACACGTTCGCGGCCATCTGAAACTCTTATGGCCACTCTGTATTCGTCAGTCCACAGAACTTTACTCCGTTATTCGTGAGTCCAATTTGCATGTTCGCGAGCGAACCAAAGTCGAGCTACGCGATGGTGCCGGAGCAGTTCTGGTCCTCGAGCTGGCCTTTGAATGCGCAGATCCCGTTCCTTAATCCTCCTTCTTATTGTCCGCTCACTTTCGTTGACCCCTCTGGCCGTTTGTAGCGGCTGCCGTATTTCAACCGCAGTAAGGAACCGATTTCTCAAAATTGCGAGAGCGATAAATCGGTCATCTCGCACTGATGTACACCTAATACCGCCATTTTCTGGTCTCCTTGTGTATAGGCCGGTCTGGTCGTACCGTGTTAAGGCGTACCTGAGAGTTGTACGCGGTACATTTAAAGTTACAGCAATCTCTCGCTGCGTTCGCCCCTGATTCCTAAGCAACACAGTTTGAGCAACTTAAGCTGAAGTAAGAGGCATTGTGTTCCAATTCTGGAAGCATAAATGACTGCAGATTAATCACAAAGTAAAACAGTAAAAACTAAATGCACGACCATTTAAATATCGAGGTTCAACTCACCCGTGTTTTGTGCATTCCGGTAACGAACTAACGTTAAGTGTCACAGAAATTAAACAAATTAAGTTTTTTCTGTGCTTACTCTTTTAAATTAACAAAAAACAATGTCCTGAAAAACTGCCATACGAAATATTCATACGTGTTATCAAAATCGCCTGTTATCGGTTTGTTTATGTTTGGGCCACATTCCGTGCCGCTGAGTGTATTACACTCAATTTAAAAAAAACTGTAGCAACGTTACTTTAAAATTTTCTTAATTATACCTTAGTATTATTTTGTTATAATTGAAAGATACTTACCTGTCATAATGTAGTAATTAATACCTAAACTGAAATAAAAGTGTACCTATCTTGTGATTGTAAACGATTTTTTTTTTGCATTTAGTCATTTCCTCGCTGAGGTGGAATGAAAAGTTACGTGTTGCACTCGAGTGCAAAGATTTTTCACCTCGTGTTCTTTTGATTCCCTCGCTAACGCTCAGGATTCTAATTTTGAATCACTCGCTGCGCTCGTGATTCAATTTTAGAATCCTTCGCTTGCTCGGTCATCAAAATTGAACACGCGGTTAAAAAGCAACTTTGCACTCTTGTATAACAAATAACTATTATCTCATAGGAATATTCTCTCCACTGGACTGCTTAGTATGAGATCTTGGGTTCGATTCCCAGGTCGGACAAAAAAAACGGGCGGGTGTTATTGGGTTTTTACATCAGGAATTTCTCAGTAGCAGCCTGGGAGCCCGGTTGATGGCAATAGGCTAGCCCCCAATTAGGTGGGAAAACACATAACTGGCGAAATATGGGTGTACTAATGGATGGGTACACCTCTGCCTAACTCTCTAACCTGAACAATACTTAGTGTTTGATCGATCTGGAAGACCTATCTGTGTGTGAAGTAGAGATAACTTAGACTCAATTCTAAATTCAGTTTTTGTATTTAGAACTTTGTTAAGTTGCAATAAAGTTTGAGATACAGTAGCTGACTTAAAGGTAGCTTACACTAAAGTTAGAAATTGTTACGTATTTCCAATTTATTGAATGTTTTATAAAACACTAGCTTTTGCCCGCTACTTCGTCCGCGCAAAATAAAATAAAATATAGCCTATGTTACTCGCAGATAATGTAGATTTATAATGGTGAAAGAATTTTTTAAATCGGTCCAGTAGTTTTTGAGTTTATCCATTACAAACAAACAAACAAAAATGCAATTTTTCCTCTTTATAATATTAGTGCAGATGATGTTTGTGTCCAATTCTAACCATTTCTAAAACCTTACAGGCTGCCTACATGATAGTCGACGAGATGCACGAGGAGCATCCGGAACTTCTGAAAGACCAGTACTGGGAGGAAGTGGTTCCGAAAGACTTGCCGTATACTGTGGCATCAGAGCATTACCGCAGACATGAACCACCGTGTTCTGCTGACCACTACAAAGTGAAGGCGGAAGACGCGGTGTACGCGAACGTCCAGGCGCCAAGAAAAAGTCACGACGAGACTTACGCTGATTATGTAAGTCCATTTTTAGATTCACATCACTACATTTTATTGTACTACTAGCTTGTGCACTCGACTTCGTACGCGTGAATGTACGAACCCTATTTTTTGCTAAATTAAAAGCAGCGTTAGTTTAAAAAAGAAACATTTAACTGTTTAAGTTGTAAATGTTGTAAACTCCTCACTAATTCAAGCCAGCCTCGGGAGTCCTCTTAGAGGAGACATATTAAACTAAACTATTGTTATTATAACTAACTTATTGTTATTATTTATATCCAGGAAAGCGTCGATACGCCATTAGTGGAAAGAAGGAAAAATTGGTTCCAAAGACAAATATCAAGAATGGGGTCGGTGAGATCTGCTTCGACCGCATACTCCTCAGGCGGACTTTTCGGGCGGAATAGGCATAATTCGGTGGTGTATTCCAGTCCCGAAGCCGGGCAGCCTGTGATGGCGCCCCCGCCTCATCACAAGATGTCACTGTATGAACGCCTGGTCGGCCGAAAATCTGGACGAGGACAGCACAGACCGAGCTCTAGACATGGTAATATTTTTTAACGTTCCAAAGTTGATGCGTCACCTGAAAGATGATGCTTTTTATAAAACTGTTTTCAGCCTGTTGCAGTTCTCGCTTAACTACATAAGATGTAGGTATAGGTACCAACTGTCTACTGCTAAGAATTTACACTGCATCGTCTGGGCACATCGACTTACCCACCTATGCTTCGCACAGGCGGGATCTACTGAACACTCAACATTGAGATCTATGTGCATACCGTACACCCTCTAGCATAAATTCTAAAATTGATGGTGAAATCTCCATAAAATTTAATATATTGAGTCGTTTTGAAGAATTAAGCTATCAAACAAACAAACAGACAAGAAAAGTGACTTTATAATAAAAATAAGTAGGTATTACGTATTTGTGTAGATTGACGTAGACTGAGGTAGATGGTAACAATTACGATTTACGATGAATTGGTAGTGATCGGTAGTTAGTAATAAATAATATTCTATCTGAAAACCAAAACATCCAAAATGACGCATAATAAACTAAAACAAGCTCATTTGCATTTTCCAGGACAAAAAAGCAATGGTTCCGCAGTTCCAATAACATTACGCAACAGGCCTCGCATACCAACACCGGATGTCACAAAAGAGGTTATGGACCGTGAAAACAGAATTGCCATGGGCATGCAAAATATGGGCGTTATCATGGCACATCAGGGTTACCAAAATGAAGTGCCCGTTCTTGGCGCTCTCGTCCTGTCGCCCATTCAGGAATTAGACAGTGGATCAGTAAACAACACATTGCACGCGGGCCAGCCCGGAACGACAGCGTTGGCGCAAGCGGTGTTATCGCCTGCGTTAGGTGGGGGTGGCTTGCCGCCCATGATAGCTGCGGCGCCCGTGACGCTGGGCGTGTCACAGCTCACCAGCCTGGTTAGCTCAGCTCCATCAACCCCGCGGCCCGACCGCGGCGCCGCTGACGGCTCCGGTGGCTCGCCGCACGCCCCGCGCGCCACAGTAACGGAACTTCCTCCCTCGGACCGTGACAGCGAGCACAGCAATGCCAGCACAGGCACACCACCGGAGTTTGCACGAAAACGCAGCAGCTCTAAAAGAGGAGAAGTCTACGTATAAATATATCTGCCCATAACGCGTGGTGCTTATGAAATTGTGATCGATAAAATTTTATTAGTCGAGTTTTTCGTCTGATAATGATACTAAGTAAATGTACTTAGGTACTCATTATAGTTTAAATGAGAGAGCTCATTTATATAATTGTAAGTAGATTTCCATTGCAATAATGGAACGAATTGAGTTTTACGCACAGACAGGGATTGAATTGTAATTTTATTATAGTTTTTCATTTTATATGTTTTTATTTATAACCTCATTACCTGTTGTCCCTGCATAATTGTATCCAAATGATGAACGAATTACAAAACATTTGTTAGGCTTTCACATGTCGCGACGCGACTCCACTCTCTTTATCTAAACCAGGGCTGTCCGAACTACATACCTTCGTGGGCTAATTAAATTTAGGTACTACAAAAGCTGGAGGGCCGCTGAAACAAAAAAAAAACAGTTTTAAAGTAAAAAAATATGTGGTTATCATTTCTTTATACGTTTTTTGATTCTTCGTTTATCTTTAACAATCATATCGATATCAACGTCAATATTCGCTGTTGCCAGAAACATTGCATGAAGAAGTGAGTTATCTGATAGTGAAAATCTAATATTGTTAAGTTCTTTGTTGAGTACGCACTTTCACATAAATAGTGATGCATCATCGATCCTATTTTCAAGCTATAGGTTCCCCTTACTAACAAATGGCAAATGAATGTGGATAGATGGAGAGCAAGAGGAAGGCCAAAGAAAAGATGGATAGATGAAGAATTATATGAAAGAAAGAAAAGGGGGTTAGTGATTGCACGACGGCTGAAAGGACGAAGTGGAAGAAGAAAACGTGTTGCGCCGACCCCAAATAATATGGGACAAGGGCAGGAAGATTATGAGATGGTTTTATTAATTTATTCACGACTAGCTTACGCCCGTGACTGTTTGTACAAATTTCTGTGAATGTTTTTTTTGCACATATCATAGTCATCCTCACTACCATTTTTTTTTTCTAGTTTTTACTTTTAAGATTTTAAGTCACATAATTATATTGCTTTTTAATAATGCACCATTAATTACTAAATACCTACCTAATGTGGTTACTTGAATATAATTGGTCAATAAAAGGCAGGGAGGTAGTTGATATTTATCAGACGTTCGATTAGAACGGATTTTGCGACAGGTCCGGATTAAGAAGGTCTAAAGGCTCTCGCAACTTGAAATTTTCACCGAATGTGTATTTCTCTTGCCGCTATAAAGCTTTAATAGTTATTTGTTATACAAGAGTGCAAAGTTGCTTTTTAACCGCGTTTTCAATTTTGATGACCGAGCAAGCGAAGGATTCTAAAATTGAATCACGAGCGCAGCGAGTGATTCAAAATTAGAATCCTGAGCGTCAGCGAGGGAAAGAGCACGAGGTGAAAAATCTTTGCACTCGAGTGCAACACGTAACTTTTCATTCCACCTCAGCGAGGAAATGACTAAATGCAAAAAAAAAACGTTTACAATCACAAGATAGGTAGGTACACTTTTATTTCAGTTTAGGTATTAATTACTACATTATGACAGGTAAGTAGGGAGAAAGCTCATTTGCGCATTATTAACAGTTTCAGTCAATTCTGTTGGCGTCAAGCAAACTTCCTCGTCGCTAGAATCACTCATTTTAGTTTTTTCACATGTTTCCAAGTTTCTTGTTTTTAATATAAGGTTTAACAATGACGTGAAAAAATGCCGCGTAAAGAACCGCGTACAAAGCAAATTGAAAAAAGAAAAAAAGTTGTATGATATATTCGGCACCATAGAGGCAGCAGTAAATAGGTTTAATGTTTTTTTTAATTCACAAACTTAGTGCACACGATGTTCTAAATTCAATTTACTTTATCCTCTAGAGAATAAAAACGGCTTTTCCACTCAGATATTGAAGATTAAAAATACTCTTTCCGAGATGGTGGGATGAAAATATTATTGTATACTAGCTGAGCCGCCACGACTTCGTTCGCGTAGTATCCAACCCCAACCCCTATCCTTCCGATACCCCCTCCTCTACACTACCGATACCCTACCCTATCCCTACCCCTACCCTACCCTATCCCTATCCTTGAGACCGACTTTTCCGACATTTATTATTTATTTTTTCATAAGAACCTCTTGACAAAAACAAATCGGCCCATAATGAAAAAAAAAGACTAGGTACATATGAAAAACGTTTATAGATTATAATATTATGTTTTTTGTAGAACAACACAAAAAGCATAATAATCTATAAACGTTTTTATTAGGGGGAGGCAGAGAGACAGGCACTTATATAGTACATAAGCTGTGAATCAAAGCAAAGCGTTATTGCGTAACCTCGAACAGTTAGGCGTAAAATACCCTGTTTCAAGTCCTTTTCTAAAAAATAACCTCATAGGCGCTTTGCACACGGCAACTATTGCAGCAACTGGCAACTAGCTGTTAACATATTTTTCAATTGGACTGCGCACACAGAGCAACTCGAGTTTCGAGTTGCGGCAATCGTCAACAGTTTTCAGTTGCTGCAATCGATGACTAAGTTAGTTCTTTGCTAGTTGCCGCAACTAGCAACTTTTAAATATTGTACCGGTTTTTAAAGTTACCGGTTTCCTCAACCGTCAATCGCAACGCTTCGGGCGATTTCACACCCTCCCTCCCTCTCCGTGTGCCCGGCAATGCCAGTGTCGTTACGGCAACGGCATACGAATACGTCAACTCGGCTATGAAAGTTGCTCACAAATTGCCAAAAAGTTGCGGCAACCGGCAACGTTATAGCAACCATCAACTTTTACAGAAAACTTTTAAAGAGTTGCCAGTTCCCTCAACTTAAGTTGCTCCGTGTGCAAAGCGCCTTAAACGCTGTGACTGTGAGCAGTGTGATCTGTGAACTACCACAGAGTACATCGTTCAGCCCATTTACACAGTAAAGCCAACTCTACAGTTACCGTTGACTGCGGGAAAACACACACGTTGTGTTTCGACTACAAAACGCAAGTGCGGCGCACACACAAACGTACCTATGTGTTTTTCTACGGCGAACACACGAACTGTGGTAGCTACTAGCTAGCCGCACTTGCGTTTGGCGTAGCGAATGTTCGCCCGCAGTCAAAGGGTGTGTAGATTTACAGCTTTTTCGATATCTTCACAGTTTTTAGTTCAGACCTCTAAATGTACAGTTTTTTATTTATGATGCTATCGCCATCTATTTTATTTGCTTGGAAACCCATACCAACTCGATTTTAGCTAATCTACGCTAATTTAATAAAAATACTATTTTCCAAACATGCTGGTTAGCCTATTATTGGCGACTGCGTAAGAACTAAACCAGTAATTGAAATATTATCTTATGTATACAGAAGCTGATATGATTTTAACTCTATTCTTTGCACGATGGATAATTTATTTGATACGTTGTAATTTTAGAAAATCTAGAGACGTACACGATGGACACATTATAAGTATTTTTTTTCAAAAATATAGAAACTTTTTTGTTGTCCTGAATAAAATAAAGCTGAAACTGCAAAACCAAGAGGATGTGCAAATTGAAAACGAAGCAGTTTCAGTAGAAATAGTGAAAAGTTAAGGTTTAAAGTTTATTTATAAATGAAAGTAATAATTATTTTTGCTTTATAATGTTGTTTTATTAATTACTGCTATTAAATCATACAAAATAAGTAAAGTTGTAGATTTACAGTTCTGAAATAGAATTTTACAGCTTATTGAAAGCTTCTTTGTAGTTTTAGTCTAGGTTGGGGTTGGCAACACTGCGTTTACATCACTGGCGTAAGTGACGTAGCAGCCATCTTGTTTACGCTCCTGCCTCACCTCAATCTTCATCTGTCATTACTAGTTATTAGAGTTAATTGTTCGCAGTTAGATATTCGATTATTTTGTGGAGTAAATAAATACGTCTGGTGTGAAAAATAACATAGGTTGAACGTGTGGGCATTTAATGTTTTCAGCAAATCCTCTAACGAAGGAAATATTGAGACCCGCGTATGATTTAAGAAAGCAAGGAAATGCAGGGTGCAGATGAAGGTAAATCATTGGAAACTTTCTAACAAAACACTCATTTGTTTTTGATAATGAAAGTAGTTTGTTTTTGGTAATCTTATGTGTTATTTGTTGACTAGTTTAGTGCTTTAATTTTCTATTGTATTATTGCAAGTATTTAATGAAGTTAAACCATTAATGCAAAAGAAATATAATAATTTTCTGATTATCTACCTTGTTGATATAATTAACACGTGCCGCCAGTTAACGTATTTTATGTATAGTACAACAAAAAATGACATTAAAACAAGAAATCAATTTTTTTTGAATAATTCTGTACTTATTATAAAATTAGAATTTCGATATTCGTCCCAAAAACTCATCACTTATAAATGTGGGTAAATTTTTTGAGGTATTCTATGCACATACCCACCATACAAACCTATCTTATACCATGTATCATGATGTCATTATAATATAAAACACCACAAGTGCCAAAAAGTTAATACTTACTTTTAAAATATCTGTCATTGAATTAAGCTAGAGATCTATTGGTATGACTATTGTTCTTAGAATAATAAGTTAAAGCTACTTTGTTTTTGGATATTCATCATTTGAATACCTACTGTGTTTGCAACAACATTGTTAAAAAATCTCAAACCTGGCCAAACCCTATGTTCAATAGATCCATTTACAATGACTAGAAATTTCTGGCAGACACAAAATTATTGATTGACTGAAATAATTACTGTTTAATTAAAGACTGGGTAATTCTTGATAAGAGTCATTTTTTTTATAACATGTGTACATTTATGTTGTATTTTATCAATGATGATCTAACATGGTGAGAGGCTGAAATTTTCAGGTGTCCAATACTATAACAAATATGATCCAAGAACAAATAAAAGACAAAGGACTCCTTGGTCTAATTTTGATAATTAAAACTGAATCAAAATTATTCTATTTTTGTGATGCTGATGCCGAAACCAGCTTGTAGAGGCCCCTTAGATAGCTTTAAGATGGATACAATTTTATGGCATTTTTAAAATGAGTAATTGTGAAATTTGTGCCAATTCATCATATTTACTATGTTACTTGCCCATAATTATGACATTCATACTCAATTTATTTCAAATAAATTAATATATTGATTTTATGATTTTCAGAAAATCAAGCAAAATCTCGCAGTGATGAAGATTCCATAAATTTTCGGCCCTCACCGAACTTCAAGCATATGAAGAAGTACTTAAAATCGAAATTTGAAGAAGCAATGATGATTGAAGCACGTTCTTCCCGTGGAGAGCCAAATACATCTTTGTTAGGACATAACAAACGAGAGAAAGTCAATACTTCAGTGGCAAGTGCACCAGTGCAGCCGCCTCTACCGCCTAATCCGCCACCACCGGATAGCCCACCCATGATAATGAATGTAAAGAAAGAGATTGTGGATGATGCATATCAGTGCAGTGCAACTGAAACTCCACCTGAATTTAATCAGTCTGTTGAACTAAAGACTGTTACAATCAAAACTGACCAGTCAGAGGCACCATCAGAGAAGCCTAATGTAACAATGTGCCGAAACTTTGCTCGTGGTACTTGTAAGAAGGGTGCTGCATGTATATTTGCTCATGAATTAATATTGTCACAGCTGCCAGGTGTCTACACATTTTGTAGAAACTTCCAAAATTCAGTGTGCTCTTTTCCTAAGTGCAAATTTGTGCATGCAACTGTATTTGAAAAGGAGCATTTCTTTAGAACAGGATATTTACCACCGCATACATTAGCACATCTTAAAGAAACAACTGTTCTGCAACCACCTCCACCACCACCGCAGCCTGAAGGTAAGTGAGGGATGTTTCTGAAAATTTTTGTTAACAAGCTCATGTATTTTTTACTTCAGTTAGCAACTTATGGGTAATAAGTCGTTAACACATGTGTCAAGTAAGTGACAATCTATCAGCAATATTTTGTCTAGAAGTGGTCCCTAATGTTTTATTATAATAACATGATTACATGAAGTATATTATTAAGAGAATCTTCAAATTATAGTGTGCAGTAAATGGTGTTTTCAGAGTATTGTACCCTAAGTATGCCAACGGGACCCTGATGAACCGTAAAAACTAGAGAGTTGACATCTTCACAGCATGTGTATTTCCATTGCCAATATATCAACAAATAATAAAAATATCTGACTGCCTCGTTGGTCTAGTGGTCGCAAAGAGCGACTGCTGAGTATGTGGTCTTGGGTTCAATTCCCAGGTCGGGCAAAGTGTTATTAGGTTTTTCCATTAGGAATTTCTCAGTAGCAGCCTCGGAGTCTGGATTTGTGCCCGGTTGATGGCAATAGGATCGCCCCCTATTACATGGGACTTAAACGTAACTGGCGAAATGTGGGTGTACCTACTAATGGGTACACCTCTGCCTAACCCTTTGGGGATTACAGGCGTGATGTTATCTTTGACATCATTGACGGTGAAGGAAAACACCGTGAGGATACCTGGACTTATAATTCGCCTTGAGCAAGCGTGGTGATCAATGCTTATGCCTTCTAACACTGTCCCACTGCAGGGCAAAGGCCTCTTCTCATACAGATGAGAAGAGGCCTTTGCCCTGCAGTGGGACAGTAATAGGCTGGTTAGGTTAGGTTAGGTTAGGTTAGCTGGGCTGTTTCCGCACTTAGCCTCTTTATTGGGCCATTGTACGTATGAAAAGGATATCCTTGAGGAGTTACTCCAACCATCCCAGATCCTCCCAGAATGCCAGCAGTCTTTTCAGACTGTTGCAGGCCTCGGGGAGCGATGCCGGCGATTGGAGAGTCCATGCCCGTTGATCTGCCACGCTTCTGCACTCCAAGAGCACGTGCTGTGGTGGTTCTTCCGCCTCCATGCATCCTCTGCACACAGGGCTGTCTGTCACACCTATGGTGAATAGGTGTTTGTTTAGGGGACAGTGGCCGGTTATGATGCCTATGATCTTCCGAATTTCGTCCCGTTTCAATCTAATAAGGCTGCGGGCAAGTCTTTTTGATGCTTCCAGAACTGCATTCTTTGTTTGCCTGCAGGTTACACTGTTTCTCCATTCCGTATGGTGTGTTTCCTCGGTTTTCTTACGTAGCCATGATTTTATTTGGGCTTGAGGTATGGGAAGCAGCGGTTCCGGGCCGTATACTGTTGTCTTCATACCTCTTTTAGCCAATTCATCGGCTGCATCGTTACCCAGTGAGTTACTGTGCCCTTTTATCCATTGCAGGGTTAATAATAGGTTAGTAATAGGCTGGTATTATTATTTTTATGGCATTATTAAATTTTAGAACTCCAGATCTTTAATTTGGTAATACTCTATAATTTTTGAGTACATATTTTGATACACTACTGTACTAAATGTTTATGTATTGTGGTGTATGGTAATAAAATTATGTGATTAGTTTGTTACAATACTTAAGTAAAAAGTTATGGAATGTTTTTTTTATCCCTTTATGTCGGTTATATGGCCTCGAGATATTTTCATGTGGATAATTACGTAATATGAATGTAAATCATGAAAATTACTTTTTATGTTTACTATTTTGAATGCTGTTTTTTTGTCTTTTAGAAAAACCAGCAGAACTGCCTCCAGTTTATTCTAATGCCCCACCAGCGTCCACAATACCATGGTAAGTTCTTCTTTAATTTTGTTATATTTTGTCTGACAGTCTGGTGCTTATTTTGAAGACTTGGGTCCATTATAACTTAACTATACTCAGTCAAACTGTGAAATATTGGGAATTATTGGCATTTGGGTCAAAATGCTTTTAATAGCTACGTAAATTTTTAATCAATAACTTGTGCAAATGTCAGGTGATATAGACGCCAAAAGCAGGTCCAAATTGTAAAAAAAATATAGGAATAGACGATTGCTTTTGATACACATCCCATGTTGTGTATGTGGATCTCCCGGAGGACACGGTGGGGCATACGGTACTGGTCTGCCCCGCTTGGGCAGAGCACCGCCGTGTCCTCACGGAGGCGATAGGCGGCGGCGACCTCTCGCGTCCGGCCCTGGTTCAAGCCATGCTCCGGAGCGAGAGGGAATGGGATGCAGTCACCTCCTTCTGCAAAGCAGTAAGCAGCGAAGGAGGTGGCGGGCCACGTGAGAGAGTGAACATCTTCCACCCCACGCCCCGGCCGCCGCGGGAGACGCCCAGGGCGTCGGACGTCGCGAGGCGATATCCGGCCACCATAGGCGCGGGCTTGCGGACGGTGAGTAATGGGTAGCTCGCCGTCCGATGAAGGATCAAGCCCGGGTCGACGGCGCTGTCAGCACAGGGACGGGGCCAACGCCTGCCGGGGTTGCGGGAAGTCTTAACAGGATACCGTGGCCCCGGAACGTAAAGGGCAACAGAAGGAACAGGGTGATTTTTTAGTCAATAAAAGTCTGACAGTCCCTTCCGCCCCTCCCAGGGCGGAAGGAGTCATTTGATGACTTTAACCACCTAAATAAAAAAATAAAAAATGTGTATGCTGTGCGCTTCGTACAATTAGTTTGGCTTAGGACCTGAGTTAGATTAGGTTACAGTTCGTTAATTCTTATTTTTACAGCCAGGCCACGTCTGGTCGCTTTAAAAGCAAAAATGGAAGGTAACATAATATTGAGCATTATCCTGGCCTTCGTTATTTTCAATTGATTGATAGAATTAATGTTATCATGTATGCGGGTCTCACTGGTCTAAATGTTCTCATTTCAGTATGCCGCAAGTGGTGATTCCATACGACGAAAACGGCATAGTAGACCGTAACAACGTCTTCAGAACTATACATTCAGACACTAACTCTTCACCTCCGAAACGCGATTGGAGTGAGACTCAGGAAGGTACGTACTTTAATACTATATTGTTCTCCGCTAATGGAGCGAATGTGGTCTTTATTATCTCTTTTGCTTTTAAACTCACTTAACGCTCCTATAAATAGTTTAATCGTATGTCAATGACAGTAACTCCACTAAAATATAATACGAATCTTTTGAACTTAACGCCAATTTCTATTTTATTAATCCTATAAACACATCAAACATATAATTTATTCAATAATTAAAACCATTTAGTATATAATGATAGATTGCCACTTAAGCCTCATCAAAAACAAAAAAAAAACTGTCAATAAACATTTCGTTTAGTGTCACAATTAATTGTTTTTTAACATCTCATGATTTTATTAGTTTTTTCGTTTTTCAGAACATCATAAACGTAATTGTCTATTGTTTGTAATAAATGACAATAATTATAGAGAAATCATTAATCATTAATAAGGACTTATCACGCCCTTAGTTTTTTTTTGTATTATTACAAATTGTAATAGATGCTATCCCACTGACCCTATTATCGGTTCGGTTGTCAAAACTACTTTAACTTCTACTATCGAGTACTTTATTATCTAATAACATGACTGCCACTTGCCACAGGTTACTTAAACTTAAAATGAGGCGTCCTTTTGCCAGGTTATTAATATAATTTATGACCAATACCGATGCGAATAACAAACTGTAATAATTATGTAAGGATGAGTTAGTATTTGTGAATATAATAAGTATCTGTATTTGATACTATTTATTGCAACACATAAATGATTATGACAGCAAAAATGCAAACGTAAATGCCTAGCTTTGCATTGTTATTAATAATACATAATTTGATAAATGTGAAAACAAATAAACAATTGCAATTTTAGAAAATATTTTGTATCTTTATGCAAGTGTATTATTATGCAACTGTATAGAGTTATTTATACTCTTTGTGCATATGCTAAAATTGAATTGTTATTTCGTCACTTGCGTTATCATATTAATTATATATTCGCTGATAAACATCCATTAAAAATATCGGAATCCTATATAAAACTATCAATTTAGTTACTTTAAATGCGATCATTACATTAAATTACAAAAAAGTTGCGGTACTCTAAATATAACTACGATGGCACTTGAGACATTTGACGCACGTACCTAATAGAAACACATGTAGTATTTAAAAATAATTGGTCAACAACTTTCCTGTTATTTGAGGCATTGTAAGGAGAAATGCATGTTTTCCGGTTCGCATGTGTATTATTGGCTTAGCCTTGCTCAAGCGTAATGGCACGTTGAAACTTGAAAGTAACCTAAGTCAAGTGTGACTGCCGACGTTTTTTGTCGACATGGTTTTCAGGCTAGCAGTTCGAACAAAAACCATATTGACAATAGGTCGTCAGAAAAAGATTAAATAAAGGGTGGGCGAGCTGCGACTCACTGTAAAACAATTCGTGGATAGGCTTTGCCCAGCAGTGGGACAGTGCACCTTAATTAATAAAAAAATTCCCAAGTCAAACTTGTCTAATTAAAACTCTTGATTGGTACCTAATTGCTTCTTTATTTATAATTTTTTTCTTGGATTTTAAAATTTTCAATGGCAAAGCAAAAAGAGTTAATTTATTTCAATTTTTACATGTCCAATATTTCGGCGTGATGAAATATCAGTAGCCGATACTTCCTATAGACCTGTGCACCCTGAGTTATATTATACATTGAGTGTGGACATTGCATGCGCCGCGATTGTAATTATTTGTTGGTTTTGTCTCCAGCCAGCAGCACTACGCGCGACCTCGACTCCGGTGAAACGCTGGCAAAGAAATGCAAAAATTGTGATAGTACTGAGTTCAGGTATCATTTTGCATCTCTTAGCTGCAGCTGTTCAGAACACGGGGTCAAGTATTTACTTACTGATCACCAGAATGTACACCAGTGTTTACTACCTAATAATATTAACGCATGCGTAGATGATGTGCTCAATCTGCTATTACGCTTTGTTTTACATTTAAATGCGAGAAACTTTTATATTTATCATGTGTTTTTAGTTTACAACATAAATTGACTTTACCGCGGGTTTCGAACAGCTGGCTAGTTAAACTTTTTTGTCTTTACTAGAATATGGCATGAACATACTATAATTATATTGGTGAGTTAAAATATCGCTGAACTGCTTTTATTATGTGATTATTGGTCTTAGTGTAAGGTTGCGTTTTGGCATTTAGTAAAGTTTAATTAAGTATTTAATTGAAATGTTCTATAGAAATGAATTACACTAACAAAGTATGATGAAAAAATGCGAAATTAAATATCATAATAATAGCAGCAAAATTCATAGCAATTTCTTTTATTATGTACAATAATTAGCACAAGCTATTTTAACGACGTTTGAACATGTTGATAATGCTACAAGCACGAACTGACATATTTGACGGCCTGTATTTCACAGGGAACAGTTGATCAAGACCAAGGTTGAAAATTTTTTACGCTCTAACAAGGAGCTAAATCAGGAAATATCGCAGCTCAACAAAAGGAATGCCACGCTTGCCGTAGTTGTTGGAGCTCTATTAAAGAATACTTCACCGGTATGTATGAACGCCATTATCAACAAATTGAAGCTTAACCATAAACAACACATAAAAGAAAGCTGCTACACATATTTCAAACCATTTTACACAATTAATAAGCAGCGCGGATGTACAGGTATAACCCATGCAAATACAGAAATGAATTTAAAATGTCAGCATTAGTTGTGCTATTTCATTCGCACTTATACCTCTCCCGAGTGTGTAAGTGTAAACGCTGCTATTCGTGTCTTTAATGGCACGGGTACTTCCGGGTTACGCTGTACTTGAATATCTTCTGTTGTACTATATTATGTACATATACAGGGTAATTGAAAAAATACCCAAAACCTGAAAAGGGGTCATTGTACTCATCATTATGAACAACTTTTACTATCGGACCAACACTGAAATCATGAAAAAAAAATCAGCTGTCCCATACATTATGATCGGGTTGTGTAGCATTTTTGTAAGGAGCAGCTGATTTTTTTCAGGTTTCGGGTATTTTTTTAATGACCCTGTATTGTTGAACCCCCGTCTATTTTAGTATTTTTGATTTACTATGAAAACGTTTCTGTTATATTTTCTTTCTTTCTTTGTTTTAGAAATCGCCAAATTCTGCTTCAAATGGACTGGGTATTACCGGCGACAAAGATGCTGTAAGAACATTTAAATTCGCAATCGCTATTAGTTAATTCCATATATATAAGAGTTTGACGCAGATTGTGCACTTCTTAAAATAGCAATTCTCAAAATGACCACTTCTCAAATTGAAAACTTCTCAAAATGTGCATCTTTCAAAATGAGCGTGAATATAATCACCCATTGTGATTAAATTCATGCTCATTTTCAAATTAAAAAAACCCGTTTGATTACTATATTTTTTATTATTTTGGACTATTTTCAGCACGATAACAGTACTTAGTTTATTTGTAAAAAGTAATCACGTTCAGGAAATGTTTGATAATGTATTTTCAGTAGGTACAGTCAGCTATATGAAAGAAAGTGAAAGAGTAGAAAGTGTGTTTGTGTGTGTATTTCCCCCCTCAAAAATTGACAGACTTTTCTGCATTAAATGATATTTTCAAATACGCTATGGCGTCTCCCCTCCGGTCCGGTGACCCGCGTTGCTCTATGGTCGATATCGATGATTGGTAGCATAGAGCAACACTGGGGGGAGTAGCCATAGGCAGGCGTACCCCTCTGTCGAAACATATGTGCAAATGGACCACTGTCACCAATCATTTTAAAAACCAGTATATCCTTCACTGTTTTTTTTTAATTGAAAACTATTGAAATAGTTTAAAGTCCTATCTTAATTATAATATTACATCACTTTTAAAACCTGATTTTCTTAACCGAATTCTTTAATTTATCGATAGTCGACAGCTGCTACAGCAACGGTTGAATGCAACTTGTCAATGTAGTTGCATCACGTCGTTACACTGTTAAGACACAAAATGTATCTATGTGTGTATGAAATTGTTATTATTTTTATGTGTGAGTTTCGTAGCGACAGACGATTGTTTTTGTGTGGAGCATTGAGAAAGTGTGTTGGTGTGTGTATTTCCCCCGCAAAGCATGACAGACTTTTTTTGTATTTAAAAAATACGCTATGGCGTGTCCCCTTCCGTCAGGAAGCCTGTGTTGCTCTATGATTGGCAGTCGACATGTTTATTAATCTACTCGAACTTCGGTAATGGTAGATGCGTAATATCACGTGACTTACCTCAGTCAGTCTAGTTTGACATACTACGCGGATTCATGATATCCGATAGCTTACCCATTTATTTTCAGCCCTCTGCACCTTTTATATTCATGAGCAGGTAGTTCTTAAATCTATCCTAGTTTCTACCTAAAAAATATATAATTTTCTAAAATAAAGTCTATTTAATATTAAGCTGCGCGTTTAATAAAAGTATGATGTTTAATTACAGAATTTGCTGTCCAGCGCCAACTTCACGGCTCTTTTGGCCAAGATGCTGATGAGCGCGAATTCAGGAGGGCAGCCAGACACTTCGTGATATAGATAGGGGCAACTGAACAAATTCAACAAAAGTACGCTAACTAGATATATTTGTAAAATTGTAACAGAAAATATTCAGAGCTGACAAATATTGAAATCACTATCATTCTTACTATGCTGGCCTCGTGGCGAGACTACCCAACTAGCAAAAAGTTGTTTAGTATTTTAATGGATACATATCAGAATATCGAAAATTAAAATGTCGAAGATCAAAATGTCGATATTCAAACAAAAGTTGTTTTTCGTGATAACGTATTTGCCGTGTGGCGCCTTTTGCAATTTGCGTCAGTACCATAGACTACTTACTTACTGTATGAAGTTTCTTGCCCATTCTTCTCCATACGACTCTACCTTTTGTAAGTGAGCTCGGGACTTGGGGCACCTTGACTCGGACAGGTTAGGTTAGAAAAAAAATAAGTTGTTTTTTTTAAACCACTCAGAAGTAGGTGCCCTGCGTAGACCGAGGTACCGTCGACTACGTCAAAACTAGATTGTCCAGGTATTGTCTACCTTCCCGCACGTCATCTCCTTCTCTACTCGGCCGTCTTTTACACACGACAATATAGTTTTGGCGTAGACGACGAAACCCCGGTCTACGGGGCCCCCCTGCGCGGGGCTCCTACTTCTAAGTGGTTTAAAAAAATAACCACGAAAGGGATGGCGAGGTCCGGTAGACCCCGCCATGCCTTTCTAACCTAACCTGTCCGAGTCGGGTTGCCCCAAGTCCTGAGCTCGCTTCGCTAACTTACAAAAGGTGGTGTCGTATGGAGAAAAATGGGCAATAAACTAAATACAGTAAGTAAGTAGTCTATGGTACTGACGCAAGTTACAAAATGCGGCAAATATGTTTTCATGAAAAACAAAAGTCCGATATTTTAAACATTCGATATTTTGTACTTCGATAATATGGTTTTCGATATTTTGATTTTCGATATTTTAATCTTTGACATTTTACTTTTCGATTATTCTGATATGTACCCATTTTAATTATGCAACTAACAGACATGTAAAGCTTTTTTAATAGTTTTGTAGCAGTTCAAAAGTTTTATAGTAGTTTTTAATTCGACGCATTAGTTATATATTATTTATTTTGCTAGTTGGGTAGTAAGAATGTTACAGATTAAAATAAATATGAATTTCATGGAATGATGTTACTTATTTGTTATTATTATTTTATCGTAACGTGTCATGATGGTATTAGAAAAAGTATGTCAAAAACGATCGGAATTGAATAATGAGAGCGATTGACATTTATAGTGTACTCAAGATACATTTTGGCCCAGATAACAAAGTCCAAAAGAAAATTTTGGAAGCCTCTTTTGTTGGGCTATCCAATCCTCCAAAATGTATGATTTACGATTTTTTTGTGGTTTAGGAGTTAGACGACTTTCATATTTTTAAAAAAATATTTTAGTCATCTAAATCTCAAAAAAAGAGACTTCCAAAATTTTCTTTTGGACGTCGTTATCCGGGCTACCTTGTATGTACCTAAATGTGGGCAAAGCATGAGGAACTGGCAGGTAGAAAATGTAAGGATTGTAGTACGCTGCAATCTGTTCCTGCTAGATACCCCCATGGGACTAAGGCGTGAATGTTTTGCGATAACTGAACATTTAGGCTCACTTACAAAACGAATCGCTAAAAACACGTTAACTAAGTACAACGTGGTTGTCAATAAATTGACAACGAAAGCATTATTTTTTGAATATAATTATTATGTTTAGCCCTATAAGGTGTTTGTCTTGTGGTGTGTACTTTACTTTAATAAGTATGCTTTTATCTAAATTAATGTTAGTTTTTGTATGAAGCGCTTGCTAAGCATAAGTCTTAGTACGCTTTAGAGCTCTAAGGGTCGGTTTACATCTGTGCAAAGCGCCTTAAACGCTGTGACTGTGAGCAGTGTGATCTGTGAACTACCACAGAGTACATCGTTCAGCCCATTTACACAGTAAAGCCAACTCTACAGTTACCGTTGACTGCGGGAAAACACACACGTTGTGTTTCGACTACAAAACGCAAGTGCGGCGCACACACAAACGTACCTATGTGTTTTTCTACGGCGAACACACGAACTGTGGTAGCTACTAGCTAGCCGCACTTGCGTTTGGCGTAGCGAATGTTCGCCCGCAGTCAAAGGGTGTGTAGATTTACAGCTTTTTCGATATCTTCACAGTTTTTAGTTCAGACCTCTAAATGTACAGTTTTTTATTTATGATGCTATCGCCATCTATTTTATTTGCTTGGAAACCCATACCAACTCGATTTTAGCTAATCTACGCTAATTTAATAAAAATACTATTTTCCAAACATGCTGGTTAGCCTATTATTGGCGACTGCGTAAGAACTAAACCAGTAATTGAAATATTATCTTATGTATACAGAAGCTGATATGATTTTAACTCTATTCTTTGCACGATGGATAATTTATTTGATACGTTGTAATTTTAGAAAATCTAGAGACGTACACGATGGACACATTATAAGTATTTTTTTTCAAAAATATAGAAACTTTTTTGTTGTCCTGAATAAAATAAAGCTGAAACTGCAAAACCAAGAGGATGTGCAAATTGAAAACGAAGCAGTTTCAGTAGAAATAGTGAAAAGTTAAGGTTTAAAGTTTATTTATAAATGAAAGTAATAATTATTTTTGCTTTATAATGTTGTTTTATTAATTACTGCTATTAAATCATACAAAATAAGTAAAGTTGTAGATTTACAGTTCTGAAATAGAATTTTACAGCTTATTGAAAGCTTCTTTGTAGTTTTAGTCTAGGTTGGGGTTGGCAACACTGCGTTTACATCACTGGCGTAAGTGACGTAGCAGCCATCTTGTTTACGCTCCTGCCTCACCTCAATCTTCATCTGTCATTACTAGTTATTAGAGTTAATTGTTCGCAGTTAGATATTCGATTATTTTGTGGAGTAAATAAATACGTCTGGTGTGAAAAATAACATAGGTTGAACGTGTGGGCATTTAATGTTTTCAGCAAATCCTCTAACGAAGGAAATATTGAGACCCGCGTATGATTTAAGAAAGCAAGGAAATGCAGGGTGCAGATGAAGGTAAATCATTGGAAACTTTCTAACAAAACACTCATTTGTTTTTGATAATGAAAGTAGTTTGTTTTTGGTAATCTTATGTGTTATTTGTTGACTAGTTTAGTGCTTTAATTTTCTATTGTATTATTGCAAGTATTTAATGAAGTTAAACCATTAATGCAAAAGAAATATAATAATTTTCTGATTATCTACCTTGTTGATATAATTAACACGTGCCGCCAGTTAACGTATTTTATGTATAGTACAACAAAAAATGACATTAAAACAAGAAATCAATTTTTTTTGAATAATTCTGTACTTATTATAAAATTAGAATTTCGATATTCGTCCCAAAAACTCATCACTTATAAATGTGGGTAAATTTTTTGAGGTATTCTATGCACATACCCACCATACAAACCTATCTTATACCATGTATCATGATGTCATTATAATATAAAACACCACAAGTGCCAAAAAGTTAATACTTACTTTTAAAATATCTGTCATTGAATTAAGCTAGAGATCTATTGGTATGACTATTGTTCTTAGAATAATAAGTTAAAGCTACTTTGTTTTTGGATATTCATCATTTGAATACCTACTGTGTTTGCAACAACATTGTTAAAAAATCTCAAACCTGGCCAAACCCTATGTTCAATAGATCCATTTACAATGACTAGAAATTTCTGGCAGACACAAAATTATTGATTGACTGAAATAATTACTGTTTAATTAAAGACTGGGTAATTCTTGATAAGAGTCATTTTTTTTATAACATGTGTACATTTATGTTGTATTTTATCAATGATGATCTAACATGGTGAGAGGCTGAAATTTTCAGGTGTCCAATACTATAACAAATATGATCCAAGAACAAATAAAAGACAAAGGACTCCTTGGTCTAATTTTGATAATTAAAACTGAATCAAAATTATTCTATTTTTGTGATGCTGATGCCGAAACCAGCTTGTAGAGGCCCCTTAGATAGCTTTAAGATGGATACAATTTTATGGCATTTTTAAAATGAGTAATTGTGAAATTTGTGCCAATTCATCATATTTACTATGTTACTTGCCCATAATTATGACATTCATACTCAATTTATTTCAAATAAATTAATATATTGATTTTATGATTTTCAGAAAATCAAGCAAAATCTCGCAGTGATGAAGATTCCATAAATTTTTGGCCCTCACCGAACTTCAAGCATATGAAGAAGTACTTAAAATCGAAATTTGAAGAAGCAATGATGATTGAAGCACGTTCTTCCCGTGGAGAGCCAAATACATCTTTGTTAGGACATAACAAACGAGAGAAAGTCAATACTTCAGTGGCAAGTGCACCAGTGCAGCCGCCTCTACCGCCTAATCCGCCACCACCGGATAGCCCACCCATGATAATGAATGTAAAGAAAGAGATTGTGGATGATGCATATCAGTGCAGTGCAACTGAAACTCCACCTGAATTTAATCAGTCTGTTGAACTAAAGACTGTTACAATCAAAACTGACCAGTCAGAGGCACCATCAGAGAAGCCTAATGTAACAATGTGCCGAAACTTTGCTCGTGGTACTTGTAAGAAGGGTGCTGCATGTATATTTGCTCATGAATTAATATTGTCACAGCTGCCAGGTGTCTACACATTTTGTAGAAACTTCCAAAATTCAGTGTGCTCTTTTCCTAAGTGCAAATTTGTGCATGCAACTGTATTTGAAAAGGAGCATTTCTTTAGAACAGGATATTTACCACCGCATACATTAGCACATCTTAAAGAAACAACTGTTCTGCAACCACCTCCACCACCACCGCAGCCTGAAGGTAAGTGAGGGATGTTTCTGAAAATTTTTGTTAACAAGCTCATGTATTTTTTACTTCAGTTAGCAACTTATGGGTAATAAGTCGTTAACACATGTGTCAAGTAAGTGACAATCTATCAGCAATATTTTGTCTAGAAGTGGTCCCTAATGTTTTATTATAATAACATGATTACATGAAGTATATTATTAAGAGAATCTTCAAATTATAGTGTGCAGTAAATGGTGTTTTCAGAGTATTGTACCCTAAGTATGCCAACGGGACCCTGATGAACCGTAAAAACTAGAGAGTTGACATCTTCACAGCATGTGTATTTCCATTGCCAATATATCAACAAATAATAAAAATATCTGACTGCCTCGTTGGTCTAGTGGTCGGAAAGAGCGACTGCTGAGTATGTGGTCTTGGGTTCAATTCCCAGGTCGGGCAAAGTGTTATTAGGTTTTTCCATTAGGAATTTCTCAGTAGCAGCCTCGGAGTCTGGATTTGTGCCCGGTTGATGGCAATAGGATCGCCCCCTATTACATGGGACTTAAACGTAACTGGCGAAATGTGGGTGTACCTACTAATGGGTACACCTCTGCCTAACCCTTTGGGGATTACAGGCGTGATGTTATCTTTGACATCATTGACGGTGAAGGAAAACACCGTGAGGATACCTGGACTTATAATTCGCCTTGAGCAAGCGTGGTGATCAATGCTTATGCCTTCTAACACTGTCCCACTGCAGGGCAAAGGCCTCTTCTCATACAGATGAGAAGAGGCCTTTGCCCTGCAGTGGGACAGTAATAGGCTGGTTAGGTTAGGTTAGGTTAGGTTAGCTGGGCTGTTTCCGCACTTAGCCTCTTTATTGGGCCATTGTACGTATGAAAAGGATATCCTTGAGGAGTTACTCCAACCATCCCAGATCCTCCCAGAATGCCAGCAGTCTTTTCAGACTGTTGCAGGCCTCGGGGAGCGATGCCGGCGATTGGAGAGTCCATGCCCGTTGATCTGCCACGCTTCTGCACTCCAAGAGCACGTGCTGTGGTGTTTCTTCCGCCTCCATGCATCCTCTGCACACAGGGCTGTCTGTCACACCTATGGTGAATAGGTGTTTGTTTAGGGGACAGTGGCCGGTTATGATGCCTATGATCTTCCGAATTTCGTCCCGTTTCAATCTAATAAGGCTGCGGGCAAGTCTTTTTGATGCTTCCAGAACTGCATTCTTTGTTTGCCTGCAGGTTACACTGTTTCTCCATTCCGTATGGTGTGTTTCCTCGGTTTTCTTACGTAGCCATGATTTTATTTGGGCTTGAGGTATGGGAAGCAGCGGTTCCGGGCCGTATACTGTTGTCTTCATACCTCTTTTAGCCAATTCATCGGCTGCATCGTTACCCAGTGAGTTACTGTGCCCTTTTATCCATTGCAGGGTTAATAATAGGTTAGTAATAGGCTGGTATTATTATTTTTATGGCATTATTAAATTTTAGAACTCCAGATCTTTAATTTGGTAATACTCTATAATTTTTGAGTACATATTTTGATACACTACTGTACTAAATGTTTATGTATTGTGGTGTATGGTAATAAAATTATGTGATTAGTTTGTTACAATACTTAAGTAAAAAGTTATGGAATGTTTTTTTTATCCCTTTATGTCGGTTATATGGCCTCGAGATATTTTCATGTGGATAATTACGTAATATGAATGTAAATCATGAAAATTACTTTTTATGTTTACTATTTTGAATGCTGTTTTTTTGTCTTTTAGAAAAACCAGCAGAACTGCCTCCAGTTTATTCTAATGCCCCACCAGCGTCCACAATACCATGGTAAGTTCTTCTTTAATTTTGTTATATTTTGTCTGACAGTCTGGTGCTTATTTTGAAGACTTGGGTCCATTATAACTTAACTATACTCAGTCAAACTGTGAAATATTGGGAATTATTGGCATTTGGGTCAAAATGCTTTTAATAGCTACGTAAATTTTTAATCAATAACTTGTGCAAATGTCAGGTGATATAGACGCCAAAAGCAGGTCCAAATTGTAAAAAAAATATAGGAATAGACGATTGCTTTTGATACACATCCCATGTTGTGTATGTGGATCTCCCGGAGGACACGGTGGGGCATACGGTACTGGTCTGCCCCGCTTGGGCAGAGCACCGCCGTGTCCTCACGGAGGCGATAGGCGGCGGCGACCTCTCGCGTCCGGCCCTGGTTCAAGCCATGCTCCGGAGCGAGAGGGAATGGGATGCAGTCACCTCCTTCTGCAAAGCAGTAAGCAGCGAAGGAGGTGGCGGGCCACGTGAGAGAGTGAACATCTTCCACCCCACGCCCCGGCCGCCGCGGGAGACGCCCAGGGCGTCGGACGTCGCGAGGCGATATCCGGCCACCATAGGCGCGGGCTTGCGGACGGTGAGTAATGGGTAGCTCGCCGTCCGATGAAGGATCAAGCCCGGGTCGACGGCGCTGTCAGCACAGGGACGGGGCCAACGCCTGCCGGGGTTGCGGGAAGTCTTAACAGGATACCGTGGCCCCGGAACGTAAAGGGCAACAGAAGGAACAGGGTGATTTTTTAGTCAATAAAAGTCTGACAGTCCCTTCCGCCCCTCCCAGGGCGGAAGGAGTCATTTGATGACTTTAACCACCTAAATAAAAAAATAAAAAATGTGTATGCTGTGCGCTTCGTACAATTAGTTTGGCTTAGGACCTGAGTTAGATTAGGTTACAGTTCGTTAATTCTTATTTTTACAGCCAGGCCACGTCTGGTCGCTTTAAAAGCAAAAATGGAAGGTAACATAATATTGAGCATTATCCTGGCCTTCGTTATTTTCAATTGATTGATAGAATTAATGTTATCATGTATGCGGGTCTCACTGGTCTAAATGTTCTCATTTCAGTATGCCGCAAGTGGTGATTCCATACGACGAAAACGGCATAGTAGACCGTAACAACGTCTTCAGAACTATACATTCAGACACTAACTCTTCACCTCCGAAACGCGATTGGAGTGAGACTCAGGAAGGTACGTACTTTAATACTATATTGTTCTCCGCTAATGGAGCGAATGTGGTCTTTATTATCTCTTTTGCTTTTAAACTCACTTAACGCTCCTATAAATAGTTTAATCGTATGTCAATGACAGTAACTCCACTAAAATATAATACGAATCTTTTGAACTTAACGCCAATTTCTATTTTATTAATCCTATAAACACATCAAACATATAATTTATTCAATAATTAAAACCATTTAGTATATAATGATAGATTGCCACTTAAGCCTCATCAAAAACAAAAAAAAAACTGTCAATAAACATTTCGTTTAGTGTCACAATTAATTGTTTTTTAACATCTCATGATTTTATTAGTTTTTTCGTTTTTCAGAACATCATAAACGTAATTGTCTATTGTTTGTAATAAATGACAATAATTATAGAGAAATCATTAATCATTAATAAGGACTTATCACGCCCTTAGTTTTTTTTTGTATTATTACAAATTGTAATAGATGCTATCCCACTGACCCTATTATCGGTTCGGTTGTCAAAACTACTTTAACTTCTACTATCGAGTACTTTATTATCTAATAACATGACTGCCACTTGCCACAGGTTACTTAAACTTAAAATGAGGCGTCCTTTTGCCAGGTTATTAATATAATTTATGACCAATACCGATGCGAATAACAAACTGTAATAATTATGTAAGGATGAGTTAGTATTTGTGAATATAATAAGTATCTGTATTTGATACTATTTATTGCAACACATAAATGATTATGACAGCAAAAATGCAAACGTAAATGCCTAGCTTTGCATTGTTATTAATAATACATAATTTGATAAATGTGAAAACAAATAAACAATTGCAATTTTAGAAAATATTTTGTATCTTTATGCAAGTGTATTATTATGCAACTGTATAGAGTTATTTATACTCTTTGTGCATATGCTAAAATTGAATTGTTATTTCGTCACTTGCGTTATCATATTAATTATATATTCGCTGATAAACATCCATTAAAAATATCGGAATCCTATATAAAACTATCAATTTAGTTACTTTAAATGCGATCATTACATTAAATTACAAAAAAGTTGCGGTACTCTAAATATAACTACGATGGCACTTGAGACATTTGACGCACGTACCTAATAGAAACACATGTAGTATTTAAAAATAATTGGTCAACAACTTTCCTGTTATTTGAGGCATTGTAAGGAGAAATGCATGTTTTCCGGTTCGCATGTGTATTATTGGCTTAGCCTTGCTCAAGCGTAATGGCACGTTGAAACTTGAAAGTAACCTAAGTCAAGTGTGACTGCCGACGTTTTTTGTCGACATGGTTTTCAGGCTAGCAGTTCGAACAAAAACCATATTGACAATAGGTCGTCAGAAAAAGATTAAATAAAGGGTGGGCGAGCTGCGACTCACTGTAAAACAATTCGTGGATAGGCTTTGCCCAGCAGTGGGACAGTGCACCTTAATTAATAAAAAAATTCCCAAGTCAAACTTGTCTAATTAAAACTCTTGATTGGTACCTAATTGCTTCTTTATTTATAATTTTTTTCTTGGATTTTAAAATTTTCAATGGCAAAGCAAAAAGAGTTAATTTATTTCAATTTTTACATGTCCAATATTTCGGCGTGATGAAATATCAGTAGCCGATACTTCCTATAGACCTGTGCACCCTGAGTTATATTATACATTGAGTGTGGACATTGCATGCGCCGCGATTGTAATTATTTGTTGGTTTTGTCTCCAGCCAGCAGCACTACGCGCGACCTCGACTCCGGTGAAACGCTGGCAAAGAAATGCAAAAATTGTGATAGTACTGAGTTCAGGTATCATTTTGCATCTCTTAGCTGCAGCTGTTCAGAACACGGGGTCAAGTATTTACTTACTGATCACCAGAATGTACACCAGTGTTTACTACCTAATAATATTAACGCATGCGTAGATGATGTGCTCAATCTGCTATTACGCTTTGTTTTACATTTAAATGCGAGAAACTTTTATATTTATCATGTGTTTTTAGTTTACAACATAAATTGACTTTACCGCGGGTTTCGAACAGCTGGCTAGTTAAACTTTTTTGTCTTTACTAGAATATGGCATGAACATACTATAATTATATTGGTGAGTTAAAATATCGCTGAACTGCTTTTATTATGTGATTATTGGTCTTAGTGTAAGGTTGCGTTTTGGCATTTAGTAAAGTTTAATTAAGTATTTAATTGAAATGTTCTATAGAAATGAATTACACTAACAAAGTATGATGAAAAAATGCGAAATTAAATATCATAATAATAGCAGCAAAATTCATAGCAATTTCTTTTATTATGTACAATAATTAGCACAAGCTATTTTAACGACGTTTGAACATGTTGATAATGCTACAAGCACGAACTGACATATTTGACGGCCTGTATTTCACAGGGAACAGTTGATCAAGACCAAGGTTGAAAATTTTTTACGCTCTAACAAGGAGCTAAATCAGGAAATATCGCAGCTCAACAAAAGGAATGCCACGCTTGCCGTAGTTGTTGGAGCTCTATTAAAGAATACTTCACCGGTATGTATGAACGCCATTATCAACAAATTGAAGCTTAACCATAAACAACACATAAAAGAAAGCTGCTACACATATTTCAAACCATTTTACACAATTAATAAGCAGCGCGGATGTACAGGTATAACCCATGCAAATACAGAAATGAATTTAAAATGTCAGCATTAGTTGTGCTATTTCATTCGCACTTATACCTCTCCCGAGTGTGTAAGTGTAAACGCTGCTATTCGTGTCTTTAATGGCACGGGTACTTCCGGGTTACGCTGTACTTGAATATCTTCTGTTGTACTATATTATGTACATATACAGGGTAATTGAAAAAATACCCAAAACCTGAAAAGGGGTCATTGTACTCATCATTATGAACAACTTTTACTATCGGACCAACACTGAAATCATGAAAAAAAAATCAGCTGTCCCATACATTATGATCGGGTTGTGTAGCATTTTTGTAAGGAGCAGCTGATTTTTTTCAGGTTTCGGGTATTTTTTTAATGACCCTGTATTGTTGAACCCCCGTCTATTTTAGTATTTTTGATTTACTATGAAAACGTTTCTGTTATATTTTCTTTCTTTCTTTGTTTTAGAAATCGCCAAATTCTGCTTCAAATGGACTGGGTATTACCGGCGACAAAGATGCTGTAAGAACATTTAAATTCGCAATCGCTATTAGTTAATTCCATATATATAAGAGTTTGACGCAGATTGTGCACTTCTTAAAATAGCAATTCTCAAAATGACCACTTCTCAAATTGAAAACTTCTCAAAATGTGCATCTTTCAAAATGAGCGTGAATATAATCACCCATTGTGATTAAATTCATGCTCATTTTCAAATTAAAAAAACCCGTTTGATTACTATATTTTTTATTATTTTGGACTATTTTCAGCACGATAACAGTACTTAGTTTATTTGTAAAAAGTAATCACGTTCAGGAAATGTTTGATAATGTATTTTCAGTAGGTACAGTCAGCTATATGAAAGAAAGTGAAAGAGTAGAAAGTGTGTTTGTGTGTGTATTTCCCCCCTCAAAAATTGACAGACTTTTCTGCATTAAATGATATTTTCAAATACGCTATGGCGTCTCCCCTCCGGTCCGGTGACCCGCGTTGCTCTATGGTCGATATCGATGATTGGTAGCATAGAGCAACACTGGGGGGAGTAGCCATAGGCAGGCGTACCCCTCTGTCGAAACATATGTGCAAATGGACCACTGTCACCAATCATTTTAAAAACCAGTATATCCTTCACTGTTTTTTTTTAATTGAAAACTATTGAAATAGTTTAAAGTCCTATCTTAATTATAATATTACATCACTTTTAAAACCTGATTTTCTTAACCGAATTCTTTAATTTATCGATAGTCGACAGCTGCTACAGCAACGGTTGAATGCAACTTGTCAATGTAGTTGCATCACGTCGTTACACTGTTAAGACACAAAATGTATCTATGTGTGTATGAAATTGTTATTATTTTTATGTGTGAGTTTCGTAGCGACAGACGATTGTTTTTGTGTGGAGCATTGAGAAAGTGTGTTGGTGTGTGTATTTCCCCCGCAAAGCATGACAGACTTTTTTTGTATTTAAAAAATACGCTATGGCGTGTCCCCTTCCGTCAGGAAGCCTGTGTTGCTCTATGATTGGCAGTCGACATGTTTATTAATCTACTCGAACTTCGGTAATGGTAGATGCGTAATATCACGTGACTTACCTCAGTCAGTCTAGTTTGACATACTACGCGGATTCATGATATCCGATAGCTTACCCATTTATTTTCAGCCCTCTGCACCTTTTATATTCATGAGCAGGTAGTTCTTAAATCTATCCTAGTTTCTACCTAAAAAATATATAATTTTCTAAAATAAAGTCTATTTAATATTAAGCTGCGCGTTTAATAAAAGTATGATGTTTAATTACAGAATTTGCTGTCCAGCGCCAACTTCACGGCTCTTTTGGCCAAGATGCTGATGAGCGCGAATTCAGGAGGGCAGCCAGACACTTCGTGATATAGATAGGGGCAACTGAACAAATTCAACAAAAGTACGCTAACTAGATATATTTGTAAAATTGTAACAGAAAATATTCAGAGCTGACAAATATTGAAATCACTATCATTCTTACTATGCTGGCCTCGTGGCGAGACTACCCAACTAGCAAAAAGTTGTTTAGTATTTTAATGGATACATATCAGAATATCGAAAATTAAAATGTCGAAGATCAAAATGTCGATATTCAAACAAAAGTTGTTTTTCGTGATAACGTATTTGCCGTGTGGCGCCTTTTGCAATTTGCGTCAGTACCATAGACTACTTACTTACTGTATGAAGTTTCTTGCCCATTCTTCTCCATACGACTCTACCTTTTGTAAGTGAGCTCGGGACTTGGGGCACCTTGACTCGGACAGGTTAGGTTAGAAAAAAAATAAGTTGTTTTTTTTAAACCACTCAGAAGTAGGTGCCCTGCGTAGACCGAGGTACCGTCGACTACGTCAAAACTAGATTGTCCAGGTATTGTCTACCTTCCCGCACGTCATCTCCTTCTCTACTCGGCCGTCTTTTACACACGACAATATAGTTTTGGCGTAGACGACGAAACCCCGGTCTACGGGGCCCCCCTGCGCGGGGCTCCTACTTCTAAGTGGTTTAAAAAAATAACCACGAAAGGGATGGCGAGGTCCGGTAGACCCCGCCATGCCTTTCTAACCTAACCTGTCCGAGTCGGGTTGCCCCAAGTCCTGAGCTCGCTTCGCTAACTTACAAAAGGTGGTGTCGTATGGAGAAAAATGGGCAATAAACTAAATACAGTAAGTAAGTAGTCTATGGTACTGACGCAAGTTACAAAATGCGGCAAATATGTTTTCATGAAAAACAAAAGTCCGATATTTTAAACATTCGATATTTTGTACTTCGATAATATGGTTTTCGATATTTTGATTTTCGATATTTTAATCTTTGACATTTTACTTTTCGATTATTCTGATATGTACCCATTTTAATTATGCAACTAACAGACATGTAAAGCTTTTTTAATAGTTTTGTAGCAGTTCAAAAGTTTTATAGTAGTTTTTAATTCGACGCATTAGTTATATATTATTTATTTTGCTAGTTGGGTAGTAAGAATGTTACAGATTAAAATAAATATGAATTTCATGGAATGATGTTACTTATTTGTTATTATTATTTTATCGTAACGTGTCATGATGGTATTAGAAAAAGTATGTCAAAAACGATCGGAATTGAATAATGAGAGCGATTGACATTTATAGTGTACTCAAGATACATTTTGGCCCAGATAACAAAGTCCAAAAGAAAATTTTGGAAGCCTCTTTTGTTGGGCTATCCAATCCTCCAAAATGTATGATTTACGATTTTTTTGTGGTTTAGGAGTTAGACGACTTTCATATTTTTAAAAAAATATTTTAGTCATCTAAATCTCAAAAAAAGAGACTTCCAAAATTTTCTTTTGGACGTCGTTATCCGGGCTACCTTGTATGTACCTAAATGTGGGCAAAGCATGAGGAACTGGCAGGTAGAAAATGTAAGGATTGTAGTACGCTGCAATCTGTTCCTGCTAGATACCCCCATGGGACTAAGGCGTGAATGTTTTGCGATAACTGAACATTTAGGCTCACTTACAAAACGAATCGCTAAAAACACGTTAACTAAGTACAACGTGGTTGTCAATAAATTGACAACGAAAGCATTATTTTTTGAATATAATTATTATGTTTAGCCCTATAAGGTGTTTGTCTTGTGGTGTGTACTTTACTTTAATAAGTATGCTTTTATCTAAATTAATGTTAGTTTTTGTATGAAGCGCTTGCTAAGCATAAGTCTTAGTACGCTTTAGAGCTCTAAGGGTCGGTTTACATCTGACTGAAGATACGTCGAACGTATCGTCTTTAGTATGATCGACGCACTAACGCATTATCGGTTATGTGTGTATAGTTGGATATTTTATTATCCATTTGACTGTTTCTGCGTTACGCGACTGACGATACGCGGCGTATCTTCCGTCAGATATGTACCGACCCTAAGCCTGGGATTGCGAGAAAAGCGCGGATGCTGCGCGTTTGTATTGCGGCGATCTCAAACTCAAACGTTTGAATGCGCGGCGACCGCTTGCACCGAGGACAAACACTTGAGGGACTCGCGCATTCAGCCATACACCGAAAAAGCACCGTCCACAGAAATAGATCTATCTATTCTATATTTGGTCGTTTTTTTACTGTCGTCAGCTTTCAATGCAATTTATTCCATCATCACATAGTTTTAGTATTGACGAATCATCATAATATTATGTATGGTAAGAGGTAAATTCCAGGTTTATAAATATTTTGTAATTTGTGTTATCTCTTCAAATACTTTATTTTAATATTGACAACACAAAACTAAATTTTATTGCTAAATCTGGAACCCAAGATAGTTTTATTTTGTTGGTTAATAATATTTAATTTCTAAAATGTTAATCAATATTGGCATCACAAAAACTCTTACGTTTTGGTATTTGTTAATTTGGACATTTTGTTGTATAATATAAGAAATGAATATACAACAAAATAAACATAGAAAATATAGGCATTTTTTTAAATATTTTTACAATATAATTATAGAAACAGTTGTGCATGTACGTTTGTGTATAAGGTTTTTACATAAGTAATTGTATATACTATAACAATTAGTTTAGTGATGATTGTTTGTAAAATAAAACTAGTACACACACAAATGAACTTGCATTTATTTAAACCGACCCTAAAAACCCCAGAAAATATTATTGTATACTAGCTGAGCCGCCACGACTTCGTTCGCGTAGTATCCAACCCCAACCCCTATCCTTCCGATACCCCCTCCTCTACACTACCGATACCCTACCCTATCCCTACCCCTACCCTACCCTATCCCTATCCTTGAGACCGACTTTTCCGACATTTATTATTTATTTTTTCATAAGAACCTCTTGACAAAAACAAATCGGCCCATAATGAAAAAAAAAGACTAGGTACATATGAAAAACGTTTATAGATTATAATATTATGTTTTTTGTAGAACAACACAAAAAGCATAATAATCTATAAACGTTTTTATTAGGGGGAGGCAGAGAGACAGGCACTTATATAGTACATAAGCTGTGAATCAAAGCAAAGCGTTATTGCGTAACCTCGAACAGTTAGGCGTAAAATACCCTGTTTCAAGTCCTTTTCTAAAAAATAACCTCATAGGCGCTTTGCACACGGCAACTATTGCAGCAACTGGCAACTAGCTGTTAACATATTTTTCAATTGGACTGCGCACACAGAGCAACTCGAGTTTCGAGTTGCGGCAATCGTCAACAGTTTTCAGTTGCTGCAATCGATGACTAAGTTAGTTCTTTGCTAGTTG
Source organism: Hoplodrina ambigua (assembly GCA_949774945.1). NCBI lineage: Eukaryota > Metazoa > Arthropoda > Insecta > Lepidoptera > Noctuidae > Hoplodrina > Hoplodrina ambigua. The sequence continues at coordinate 9,155,401 of OX458963.1, forward strand.
CCGCAACTAGCAACTTTTAAATATTGTACCGGTTTTTAAAGTTACCGGTTTCCTCAACCGTCAATCGCAACGCTTCGGGCGATTTCACACCCTCCCTCCCTCTCCGTGTGCCCGGCAATGCCAGTGTCGTTACGGCAACGGCATACGAATACGTCAACTCGGCTATGAAAGTTGCTCACAAATTGCCAAAAAGTTGCGGCAACCGGCAACGTTATAGCAACCATCAACTTTTACAGAAAACTTTTAAAGAGTTGCCAGTTCCCTCAACTTAAGTTGCTCCGTGTGCAAAGCGCCTTAAACGCTGTGACTGTGAGCAGTGTGATCTGTGAACTACCACAGAGTACATCGTTCAGCCCATTTACACAGTAAAGCCAACTCTACAGTTACCGTTGACTGCGGGAAAACACACACGTTGTGTTTCGACTACAAAACGCAAGTGCGGCGCACACACAAACGTACCTATGTGTTTTTCTACGGCGAACACACGAACTGTGGTAGCTACTAGCTAGCCGCACTTGCGTTTGGCGTAGCGAATGTTCGCCCGCAGTCAAAGGGTGTGTAGATTTACAGCTTTTTCGATATCTTCACAGTTTTTAGTTCAGACCTCTAAATGTACAGTTTTTTATTTATGATGCTATCGCCATCTATTTTATTTGCTTGGAAACCCATACCAACTCGATTTTAGCTAATCTACGCTAATTTAATAAAAATACTATTTTCCAAACATGCTGGTTAGCCTATTATTGGCGACTGCGTAAGAACTAAACCAGTAATTGAAATATTATCTTATGTATACAGAAGCTGATATGATTTTAACTCTATTCTTTGCACGATGGATAATTTATTTGATACGTTGTAATTTTAGAAAATCTAGAGACGTACACGATGGACACATTATAAGTATTTTTTTTCAAAAATATAGAAACTTTTTTGTTGTCCTGAATAAAATAAAGCTGAAACTGCAAAACCAAGAGGATGTGCAAATTGAAAACGAAGCAGTTTCAGTAGAAATAGTGAAAAGTTAAGGTTTAAAGTTTATTTTAAATAAATGAAAGTAATAATTATTTTTGCTTTATAATGTTGTTTTATTAATTACTGCTATTAAATCATACAAAATAAGTAAAGTTGTAGATTTACAGTTCTGAAATAGAATTTTACAGCTTATTGAAAGCTTCTTTGTAGTTTTAGTCTAGGTTGGGGTTGGCAACACTGCGTTTACATCACTGGCGTAAGTGACGTAGCAGCCATCTTGTTTACGCTCCTGCCTCACCTCAATCTTCATCTGTCATTACTAGTTATTAGAGTTAATTGTTCGCAGTTAGATATTCGATTATTTTGTGGAGTAAATAAATACGTCTGGTGTGAAAAATAACATAGGTTGAACGTGTGGGCATTTAATGTTTTCAGCAAATCCTCTAACGAAGGAAATATTGAGACCCGCGTATGATTTAAGAAAGCAAGGAAATGCAGGGTGCAGATGAAGGTAAATCATTGGAAACTTTCTAACAAAACACTCATTTGTTTTTGATAATGAAAGTAGTTTGTTTTTGGTAATCTTATGTGTTATTTGTTGACTAGTTTAGTGCTTTAATTTTCTATTGTATTATTGCAAGTATTTAATGAAGTTAAACCATTAATGCAAAAGAAATATAATAATTTTCTGATTATCTACCTTGTTGATATAATTAACACGTGCCGCCAGTTAACGTATTTTATGTATAGTACAACAAAAAATGACATTAAAACAAGAAATCAAATTTTTTTGAATAATTCTGTACTTATTATAAAATTAGAATTTCGATATTCGTCCCAAAAACTCATCACTTATAAATGTGGGTAAATTTTTTGAGGTATTCTATGCACATACCCACCATACAAACCTATCTTATACCATGTATCATGATGTCATTATAATATAAAACACCACAAGTGCCAAAAAGTTAATACTTACTTTTAAAATATCTGTCATTGAATTAAGCTAGAGATCTATTGGTATGACTATTGTTCTTAGAATAATAAGTTAAAGCTACTTTGTTTTTGGATATTCATCATTTGAATACCTACTGTGTTTGCAACAACATTGTTAAAAAATCTCAAACCTGGCCAAACCCTATGTTCAATAGATCCATTTACAATGACTAGAAATTTCTGGCAGACACAAAATTATTGATTGACTGAAATAATTACTGTTTAATTAAAGACTGGGTAATTCTTGATAAGAGTCATTTTTTTTATAACATGTGTACATTTATGTTGTATTTTATCAATGATGATCTAACATGGTGAGAGGCTGAAATTTTCAGGTGTCCAATACTATAACAAATATGATCCAAGAACAAATAAAAGACAAAGGACTCCTTGGTCTAATTTTGATAATTAAAACTGAATCAAAATTATTCTATTTTTGTGATGCTGATGCCGAAACCAGCTTGTAGAGGCCCCTTAGATAGCTTTAAGATGGATACAATTTTATGGCATTTTTAAAATGAGTAATTGTGAAATTTGTGCCAATTCATCATATTTACTATGTTACTTGCCCATAATTATGACATTCATACTCAATTTATTTCAAATAAATTAATATATTGATTTTATGATTTTCAGAAAATCAAGCAAAATCTCGCAGTGATGAAGATTCCATAAATTTTCGGCCCTCACCGAACTTCAAGCATATGAAGAAGTACTTAAAATCGAAATTTGAAGAAGCAATGATGATTGAAGCACGTTCTTCCCGTGGAGAGCCAAATACATCTTTGTTAGGACATAACAAACGAGAGAAAGTCAATACTTCAGTGGCAAGTGCACCAGTGCAGCCGCCTCTACCGCCTAATCCGCCACCACCGGATAGCCCACCCATGATAATGAATGTAAAGAAAGAGATTGTGGATGATGCATATCAGTGCAGTGCAACTGAAACTCCACCTGAATTTAATCAGTCTGTTGAACTAAAGACTGTTACAATCAAAACTGACCAGTCAGAGGCACCATCAGAGAAGCCTAATGTAACAATGTGCCGAAACTTTGCTCGTGGTACTTGTAAGAAGGGTGCTGCATGTATATTTGCTCATGAATTAATATTGTCACAGCTGCCAGGTGTCTACACATTTTGTAGAAACTTCCAAAATTCAGTGTGCTCTTTTCCTAAGTGCAAATTTGTGCATGCAACTGTATTTGAAAAGGAGCATTTCTTTAGAACAGGATATTTACCACCGCATACATTAGCACATCTTAAAGAAACAACTGTTCTGCAACCACCTCCACCACCACCGCAGCCTGAAGGTAAGTGAGGGATGTTTCTGAAAATTTTTGTTAACAAGCTCATGTATTTTTTACTTCAGTTAGCAACTTATGGGTAATAAGTCGTTAACACATGTGTCAAGTAAGTGACAATCTATCAGCAATATTTTGTCTAGAAGTGGTCCCTAATGTTTTATTATAATAACATGATTACATGAAGTATATTATTAAGAGAATCTTCAAATTATAGTGTGCAGTAAATGGTGTTTTCAGAGTATTGTACCCTAAGTATGCCAACGGGACCCTGATGAACCGTAAAAACTAGAGAGTTGACATCTTCACAGCATGTGTATTTCCATTGCCAATATATCAACAAATAATAAAAATATCTGACTGCCTCGTTGGTCTAGTGGTCGCAAAGAGCGACTGCTGAGTATGTGGTCTTGGGTTCAATTCCCAGGTCGGGCAAAGTGTTATTAGGTTTTTCCATTAGGAATTTCTCAGTAGCAGCCTCGGAGTCTGGATTTGTGCCCGGTTGATGGCAATAGGATCGCCCCCTATTACATGGGACTTAAACGTAACTGGCGAAATGTGGGTGTACCTACTAATGGGTACACCTCTGCCTAACCCTTTGGGGATTACAGGCGTGATGTTATCTTTGACATCATTGACGGTGAAGGAAAACACCGTGAGGATACCTGGACTTATAATTCGCCTTGAGCAAGCGTGGTGATCAATGCTTATGCCTTCTAACACTGTCCCACTGCAGGGCAAAGGCCTCTTCTCATACAGATGAGAAGAGGCCTTTGCCCTGCAGTGGGACAGTAATAGGCTGGTTAGGTTAGGTTAGGTTAGGTTAGCTGGGCTGTTTCCGCACTTAGCCTCTTTATTGGGCCATTGTACGTATGAAAAGGATATCCTTGAGGAGTTACTCCAACCATCCCAGATCCTCCCAGAATGCCAGCAGTCTTTTCAGACTGTTGCAGGCCTCGGGGAGCGATGCCGGCGATTGGAGAGTCCATGCCCGTTGATCTGCCACGCTTCTGCACTCCAAGAGCACGTGCTGTGGTGTTTCTTCCGCCTCCATGCATCCTCTGCACACAGGGCTGTCTGTCACACCTATGGTGAATAGGTGTTTGTTTAGGGGACAGTGGCCGGTTATGATGCCTATGATCTTCCGAATTTCGTCCCGTTTCAATCTAATAAGGCTGCGGGCAAGTCTTTTTGATGCTTCCAGAACTGCATTCTTTGTTTGCCTGCAGGTTACACTGTTTCTCCATTCCGTATGGTGTGTTTCCTCGGTTTTCTTACGTAGCCATGATTTTATTTGGGCTTGAGGTATGGGAAGCAGCGGTTCCGGGCCGTATACTGTTGTCTTCATACCTCTTTTAGCCAATTCATCGGCTGCATCGTTACCCAGTGAGTTACTGTGCCCTTTTATCCATTGCAGGGTTAATAATAGGTTAGTAATAGGCTGGTATTATTATTTTTATGGCATTATTAAATTTTAGAACTCCAGATCTTTAATTTGGTAATACTCTATAATTTTTGAGTACATATTTTGATACACTACTGTACTAAATGTTTATGTATTGTGGTGTATGGTAATAAAATTATGTGATTAGTTTGTTACAATACTTAAGTAAAAAGTTATGGAATGTTTTTTTTATCCCTTTATGTCGGTTATATGGCCTCGAGATATTTTCATGTGGATAATTACGTAATATGAATGTAAATCATGAAAATTACTTTTTATGTTTACTATTTTGAATGCTGTTTTTTTGTCTTTTAGAAAAACCAGCAGAACTGCCTCCAGTTTATTCTAATGCCCCACCAGCGTCCACAATACCATGGTAAGTTCTTCTTTAATTTTGTTATATTTTGTCTGACAGTCTGGTGCTTATTTTGAAGACTTGGGTCCATTATAACTTAACTATACTCAGTCAAACTGTGAAATATTGGGAATTATTGGCATTTGGGTCAAAATGCTTTTAATAGCTACGTAAATTTTTAATCAATAACTTGTGCAAATGTCAGGTGATATAGACGCCAAAAGCAGGTCCAAATTGTAAAAAAAATATAGGAATAGACGATTGCTTTTGATACACATCCCATGTTGTGTATGTGGATCTCCCGGAGGACACGGTGGGGCATACGGTACTGGTCTGCCCCGCTTGGGCAGAGCACCGCCGTGTCCTCACGGAGGCGATAGGCGGCGGCGACCTCTCGCGTCCGGCCCTGGTTCAAGCCATGCTCCGGAGCGAGAGGGAATGGGATGCAGTCACCTCCTTCTGCAAAGCAGTAAGCAGCGAAGGAGGTGGCGGGCCACGTGAGAGAGTGAACATCTTCCACCCCACGCCCCGGCCGCCGCGGGAGACGCCCAGGGCGTCGGACGTCGCGAGGCGATATCCGGCCACCATAGGCGCGGGCTTGCGGACGGTGAGTAATGGGTAGCTCGCCGTCCGATGAAGGATCAAGCCCGGGTCGACGGCGCTGTCAGCACAGGGACGGGGCCAACGCCTGCCGGGGTTGCGGGAAGTCTTAACAGGATACCGTGGCCCCGGAACGTAAAGGGCAACAGAAGGAACAGGGTGATTTTTTAGTCAATAAAAGTCTGACAGTCCCTTCCGCCCCTCCCAGGGCGGAAGGAGTCATTTGATGACTTTAACCACCTAAATAAAAAAATAAAAAATGTGTATGCTGTGCGCTTCGTACAATTAGTTTGGCTTAGGACCTGAGTTAGATTAGGTTACAGTTCGTTAATTCTTATTTTTACAGCCAGGCCACGTCTGGTCGCTTTAAAAGCAAAAATGGAAGGTAACATAATATTGAGCATTATCCTGGCCTTCGTTATTTTCAATTGATTGATAGAATTAATGTTATCATGTATGCGGGTCTCACTGGTCTAAATGTTCTCATTTCAGTATGCCGCAAGTGGTGATTCCATACGACGAAAACGGCATAGTAGACCGTAACAACGTCTTCAGAACTATACATTCAGACACTAACTCTTCACCTCCGAAACGCGATTGGAGTGAGACTCAGGAAGGTACGTACTTTAATACTATATTGTTCTCCGCTAATGGAGCGAATGTGGTCTTTATTATCTCTTTTGCTTTTAAACTCACTTAACGCTCCTATAAATAGTTTAATCGTATGTCAATGACAGTAACTCCACTAAAATATAATACGAATCTTTTGAACTTAACGCCAATTTCTATTTTATTAATCCTATAAACACATCAAACATATAATTTATTCAATAATTAAAACCATTTAGTATATAATGATAGATTGCCACTTAAGCCTCATCAAAAACAAAAAAAAAACTGTCAATAAACATTTCGTTTAGTGTCACAATTAATTGTTTTTTAACATCTCATGATTTTATTAGTTTTTTCGTTTTTCAGAACATCATAAACGTAATTGTCTATTGTTTGTAATAAATGACAATAATTATAGAGAAATCATTAATCATTAATAAGGACTTATCACGCCCTTAGTTTTTTTTTGTATTATTACAAATTGTAATAGATGCTATCCCACTGACCCTATTATCGGTTCGGTTGTCAAAACTACTTTAACTTCTACTATCGAGTACTTTATTATCTAATAACATGACTGCCACTTGCCACAGGTTACTTAAACTTAAAATGAGGCGTCCTTTTGCCAGGTTATTAATATAATTTATGACCAATACCGATGCGAATAACAAACTGTAATAATTATGTAAGGATGAGTTAGTATTTGTGAATATAATAAGTATCTGTATTTGATACTATTTATTGCAACACATAAATGATTATGACAGCAAAAATGCAAACGTAAATGCCTAGCTTTGCATTGTTATTAATAATACATAATTTGATAAATGTGAAAACAAATAAACAATTGCAATTTTAGAAAATATTTTGTATCTTTATGCAAGTGTATTATTATGCAACTGTATAGAGTTATTTATACTCTTTGTGCATATGCTAAAATTGAATTGTTATTTCGTCACTTGCGTTATCATATTAATTATATATTCGCTGATAAACATCCATTAAAAATATCGGAATCCTATATAAAACTATCAATTTAGTTACTTTAAATGCGATCATTACATTAAATTACAAAAAAGTTGCGGTACTCTAAATATAACTACGATGGCACTTGAGACATTTGACGCACGTACCTAATAGAAACACATGTAGTATTTAAAAATAATTGGTCAACAACTTTCCTGTTATTTGAGGCATTGTAAGGAGAAATGCATGTTTTCCGGTTCGCATGTGTATTATTGGCTTAGCCTTGCTCAAGCGTAATGGCACGTTGAAACTTGAAAGTAACCTAAGTCAAGTGTGACTGCCGACGTTTTTTGTCGACATGGTTTTCAGGCTAGCAGTTCGAACAAAAACCATATTGACAATAGGTCGTCAGAAAAAGATTAAATAAAGGGTGGGCGAGCTGCGACTCACTGTAAAACAATTCGTGGATAGGCTTTGCCCAGCAGTGGGACAGTGCACCTTAATTAATAAAAAAATTCCCAAGTCAAACTTGTCTAATTAAAACTCTTGATTGGTACCTAATTGCTTCTTTATTTATAATTTTTTTCTTGGATTTTAAAATTTTCAATGGCAAAGCAAAAAGAGTTAATTTATTTCAATTTTTACATGTCCAATATTTCGGCGTGATGAAATATCAGTAGCCGATACTTCCTATAGACCTGTGCACCCTGAGTTATATTATACATTGAGTGTGGACATTGCATGCGCCGCGATTGTAATTATTTTTTGGTTTTGTCTCCAGCCAGCAGCACTACGCGCGACCTCGACTCCGGTGAAACGCTGGCAAAGAAATGCAAAAATTGTGATAGTACTGAGTTCAGGTATCATTTTGCATCTCTTAGCTGCAGCTGTTCAGAACACGGGGTCAAGTATTTACTTACTGATCACCAGAATGTACACCAGTGTTTACTACCTAATAATATTAACGCATGCGTAGATGATGTGCTCAATCTGCTATTACGCTTTGTTTTACATTTAAATGCGAGAAACTTTTATATTTATCATGTGTTTTTAGTTTACAACATAAATTGACTTTACCGCGGGTTTCGAACAGCTGGCTAGTTAAACTTTTTTGTCTTTACTAGAATATGGCATGAACATACTATAATTATATTGGTGAGTTAAAATATCGCTGAACTGCTTTTATTATGTGATTATTGGTCTTAGTGTAAGGTTGCGTTTTGGCATTTAGTAAAGTTTAATTAAGTATTTAATTGAAATGTTCTATAGAAATGAATTACACTAACAAAGTATGATGAAAAAATGCGAAATTAAATATCATAATAATAGCAGCAAAATTCATAGCAATTTCTTTTATTATGTACAATAATTAGCACAAGCTATTTTAACGACGTTTGAACATGTTGATAATGCTACAAGCACGAACTGACATATTTGACGGCCTGTATTTCACAGGGAACAGTTGATCAAGACCAAGGTTGAAAATTTTTTACGCTCTAACAAGGAGCTAAATCAGGAAATATCGCAGCTCAACAAAAGGAATGCCACGCTTGCCGTAGTTGTTGGAGCTCTATTAAAGAATACTTCACCGGTATGTATGAACGCCATTATCAACAAATTGAAGCTTAACCATAAACAACACATAAAAGAAAGCTGCTACACATATTTCAAACCATTTTACACAATTAATAAGCAGCGCGGATGTACAGGTATAACCCATGCAAATACAGAAATGAATTTAAAATGTCAGCATTAGTTGTGCTATTTCATTCGCACTTATACCTCTCCCGAGTGTGTAAGTGTAAACGCTGCTATTCGTGTCTTTAATGGCACGGGTACTTCCGGGTTACGCTGTACTTGAATATCTTCTGTTGTACTATATTATGTACATATACAGGGTAATTGAAAAAATACCCAAAACCTGAAAAGGGGTCATTGTACTCATCATTATGAACAACTTTTACTATCGGACCAACACTGAAATCATGAAAAAAAAATCAGCTGTCCCATACATTATGATCGGGTTGTGTAGCATTTTTGTAAGGAGCAGCTGATTTTTTTCAGGTTTCGGGTATTTTTTTAATGACCCTGTATTGTTGAACCCCCGTCTATTTTAGTATTTTTGATTTACTATGAAAACGTTTCTGTTATATTTTCTTTCTTTCTTTGTTTTAGAAATCGCCAAATTCTGCTTCAAATGGACTGGGTATTACCGGCGACAAAGATGCTGTAAGAACATTTAAATTCGCAATCGCTATTAGTTAATTCCATATATATAAGAGTTTGACGCAGATTGTGCACTTCTTAAAATAGCAATTCTCAAAATGACCACTTCTCAAATTGAAAACTTCTCAAAATGTGCATCTTTCAAAATGAGCGTGAATATAATCACCCATTGTGATTAAATTCATGCTCATTTTCAAATTAAAAAAACCCGTTTGATTACTATATTTTTTATTATTTTGGACTATTTTCAGCACGATAACAGTACTTAGTTTATTTGTAAAAAGTAATCACGTTCAGGAAATGTTTGATAATGTATTTTCAGTAGGTACAGTCAGCTATATGAAAGAAAGTGAAAGAGTAGAAAGTGTGTTTGTGTGTGTATTTCCCCCCTCAAAAATTGACAGACTTTTCTGCATTAAATGATATTTTCAAATACGCTATGGCGTCTCCCCTCCGGTCCGGTGACCCGCGTTGCTCTATGGTCGATATCGATGATTGGTAGCATAGAGCAACACTGGGGGGAGTAGCCATAGGCAGGCGTACCCCTCTGTCGAAACATATGTGCAAATGGACCACTGTCACCAATCATTTTAAAAACCAGTATATCCTTCACTGTTTTTTTTTAATTGAAAACTATTGAAATAGTTTAAAGTCCTATCTTAATTATAATATTACATCACTTTTAAAACCTGATTTTCTTAACCGAATTCTTTAATTTATCGATAGTCGACAGCTGCTACAGCAACGGTTGAATGCAACTTGTCAATGTAGTTGCATCACGTCGTTACACTGTTAAGACACAAAATGTATCTATGTGTGTATGAAATTGTTATTATTTTTATGTGTGAGTTTCGTAGCGACAGACGATTGTTTTTGTGTGGAGCATTGAGAAAGTGTGTTGGTGTGTGTATTTCCCCCGCAAAGCATGACAGACTTTTTTTGTATTTAAAAAATACGCTATGGCGTGTCCCCTTCCGTCAGGAAGCCTGTGTTGCTCTATGATTGGCAGTCGACATGTTTATTAATCTACTCGAACTTCGGTAATGGTAGATGCGTAATATCACGTGACTTACCTCAGTCAGTCTAGTTTGACATACTACGCGGATTCATGATATCCGATAGCTTACCCATTTATTTTCAGCCCTCTGCACCTTTTATATTCATGAGCAGGTAGTTCTTAAATCTATCCTAGTTTCTACCTAAAAAATATATAATTTTCTAAAATAAAGTCTATTTAATATTAAGCTGCGCGTTTAATAAAAGTATGATGTTTAATTACAGAATTTGCTGTCCAGCGCCAACTTCACGGCTCTTTTGGCCAAGATGCTGATGAGCGCGAATTCAGGAGGGCAGCCAGACACTTCGTGATATAGATAGGGGCAACTGAACAAATTCAACAAAAGTACGCTAACTAGATATATTTGTAAAATTGTAACAGAAAATATTCAGAGCTGACAAATATTGAAATCACTATCATTCTTACTATGCTGGCCTCGTGGCGAGACTACCCAACTAGCAAAAAGTTGTTTAGTATTTTAATGGATACATATCAGAATATCGAAAATTAAAATGTCGAAGATCAAAATGTCGATATTCAAACAAAAGTTGTTTTTCGTGATAACGTATTTGCCGTGTGGCGCCTTTTGCAATTTGCGTCAGTACCATAGACTACTTACTTACTGTATGAAGTTTCTTGCCCATTCTTCTCCATACGACTCTACCTTTTGTAAGTGAGCTCGGGACTTGGGGCACCTTGACTCGGACAGGTTAGGTTAGAAAAAAAATAAGTTGTTTTTTTTAAACCACTCAGAAGTAGGTGCCCTGCGTAGACCGAGGTACCGTCGACTACGTCAAAACTAGATTGTCCAGGTATTGTCTACCTTCCCGCACGTCATCTCCTTCTCTACTCGGCCGTCTTTTACACACGACAATATAGTTTTGGCGTAGACGACGAAACCCCGGTCTACGGGGCCCCCCTGCGCGGGGCTCCTACTTCTAAGTGGTTTAAAAAAATAACCACGAAAGGGATGGCGAGGTCCGGTAGACCCCGCCATGCCTTTCTAACCTAACCTGTCCGAGTCGGGTTGCCCCAAGTCCTGAGCTCGCTTCGCTAACTTACAAAAGGTGGTGTCGTATGGAGAAAAATGGGCAATAAACTAAATACAGTAAGTAAGTAGTCTATGGTACTGACGCAAGTTACAAAATGCGGCAAATATGTTTTCATGAAAAACAAAAGTCCGATATTTTAAACATTCGATATTTTGTACTTCGATAATATGGTTTTCGATATTTTGATTTTCGATATTTTAATCTTTGACATTTTACTTTTCGATTATTCTGATATGTACCCATTTTAATTATGCAACTAACAGACATGTAAAGCTTTTTTAATAGTTTTGTAGCAGTTCAAAAGTTTTATAGTAGTTTTTAATTCGACGCATTAGTTATATATTATTTATTTTGCTAGTTGGGTAGTAAGAATGTTACAGATTAAAATAAATATGAATTTCATGGAATGATGTTACTTATTTGTTATTATTATTTTATCGTAACGTGTCATGATGGTATTAGAAAAAGTATGTCAAAAACGATCGGAATTGAATAATGAGAGCGATTGACATTTATAGTGTACTCAAGATACATTTTGGCCCAGATAACAAAGTCCAAAAGAAAATTTTGGAAGCCTCTTTTGTTGGGCTATCCAATCCTCCAAAATGTATGATTTACGATTTTTTTGTGGTTTAGGAGTTAGACGACTTTCATATTTTTAAAAAAATATTTTAGTCATCTAAATCTCAAAAAAAGAGACTTCCAAAATTTTCTTTTGGACGTCGTTATCCGGGCTACCTTGTATGTACCTAAATGTGGGCAAAGCATGAGGAACTGGCAGGTAGAAAATGTAAGGATTGTAGTACGCTGCAATCTGTTCCTGCTAGATACCCCCATGGGACTAAGGCGTGAATGTTTTGCGATAACTGAACATTTAGGCTCACTTACAAAACGAATCGCTAAAAACACGTTAACTAAGTACAACGTGGTTGTCAATAAATTGACAACGAAAGCATTATTTTTTGAATATAATTATTATGTTTAGCCCTATAAGGTGTTTGTCTTGTGGTGTGTACTTTACTTTAATAAGTATGCTTTTATCTAAATTAATGTTAGTTTTTGTATGAAGCGCTTGCTAAGCATAAGTCTTAGTACGCTTTAGAGCTCTAAGGGTCGGTTTACATCTGACTGAAGATACGTCGAACGTATCGTCTTTAGTATGATCGACGCACTAACGCATTATCGGTTATGTGTGTATAGTTGGATATTTTATTATCCATTTGACTGTTTCTGCGTTACGCGACTGACGATACGCGGCGTATCTTCCGTCAGATATGTACCGACCCTAAGCCTGGGATTGCGAGAAAAGCGCGGATGCTGCGCGTTTGTATTGCGGCGATCTCAAACTCAAACGTTTGAATGCGCGGCGACCGCTTGCACCGAGGACAAACACTTGAGGGACTCGCGCATTCAGCCATACACCGAAAAAGCACCGTCCACAGAAATAGATCTATCTATTCTATATTTGGTCGTTTTTTTACTGTCGTCAGCTTTCAATGCAATTTATTCCATCATCACATAGTTTTAGTATTGACGAATCATCATAATATTATGTATGGTAAGAGGTAAATTCCAGGTTTATAAATATTTTGTAATTTGTGTTATCTCTTCAAATACTTTATTTTAATATTGACAACACAAAACTAAATTTTATTGCTAAATCTGGAACCCAAGATAGTTTTATTTTGTTGGTTAATAATATTTAATTTCTAAAATGTTAATCAATATTGGCATCACAAAAACTCTTACGTTTTGGTATTTGTTAATTTGGACATTTTGTTGTATAATATAAGAAATGAATATACAACAAAATAAACATAGAAAATATAGGCATTTTTTTAAATATTTTTACAATATAATTATAGAAACAGTTGTGCATGTACGTTTGTGTATAAGGTTTTTACATAAGTAATTGTATATACTATAACAATTAGTTTAGTGATGATTGTTTGTAAAATAAAACTAGTACACACACAAATGAACTTGCATTTATTTATTTGTTTACATTCCTTTGCATTTAGGGCGGTCACATATAAGACACTGTATCATGCATGCTAGATTAAAGTGCTACTGTGATCAGAACGAGCAACCAAGGGGAATATAAAAAAATAAATAAATTCAGTGGAACTAGTTTTATTTAGTTTTTTATTCGAGTATCTTGTATGAGTTTTAAAAGATTGCGAGTTAATAAAACGACAAAGTGTAGTTTATTTTTTGATAAAACAATTAAAATATACACAGGCACAACGTTGCCATATTCTACGGGTCCCTCGGGCTCAGAAATATCTGTATGATGAAGACTTTAATCTCTATTAGTAATTCTATCTCGGGTGCCAGTGTACGCGTGTGGCCAGCGAGACGAACAGTCGTTTATTGTTCGTTTTTGTGTTGAGATCGCCGCGTCACGGGATTCTGACACGTCTACGTTGCGTATGCGTGTTAAAAACGTTTCGCAAGCGCAGTGAGCTCGCTACAAACGCGGCATATTGACCGCCTCGCTAGGAACACGCTCAAAAACACTAGAGTGATATGGCCCATAGAGTCCCGAGGAATGCGGCAGAACATTATTTTTAAAGGTAATAAATGTATTCTTAGTCGTAAAATAAAACGTGAGAATATGTATGTAACTAGTATAGATTTTATCGTAATATATATCATAAAGATCAAGTAGATAGCTGTGAATTTTTAGTTTTTACTTTGTCATCGCTTCTACACCAAATCAATAATGTAGTTGTAAATGAAATAAATAAAGTAATGTGGTGTCTTCCACCTTTTCACAATAAAGAATATCAATCAATGGCAATAACATTTTACATTTTTTTTTCATATCGTATTTAAATATCATTTTATCAAACGATTTTGATTCTCACGTTAAGTAGGTACCTATTTAGCAGTATTGTGTTTCCTAAGCTTATATCAAGCGCGGATCCATCGTTGTGGGTACGGTGGGCATGCCCACAACCTAAATTCGCGAAAAAAATCTGAAGTTTGAATTTGTTATTTTAAGTACCTAATCACCTGAATAACATTAATTAGTATGTTATTAATGTATACTAGGTTTTAATTAAATTTGACATCTTTCAAGCTGTAAAAGTTAAATTAAAATCGGTTTAGTAGTTTAAAAGTCTGGAGTTTACTGTGGTCTAGATGTGATAAGAGTGATTTCAAGTGATCGTGCCTACATCCTTTTGTGAGGGCTGGATCCGCGCCTGGCTTATATTTGTATTTATGCAGGCGTTGAACAGTCGTTCCTAAAACATAGTCAGGTTAAAAGGAAGGGAGACATAATATATGTAGAAAAGAAAGTAGCACGAAATAAAACATTGTACGGCTATCTCTATGTTAAGTATATTTTTAGTCATTCCCATCACAGGTTAAATTTAGATTTATTGATTATATTTTGAGTTAATAAATTAATATGTGAAATAAGAGTAACGTTGTACAGTCGGCGACAAACGTTTCACATTGACGTTGCGTTGGAACCATGTAAGAAATGTTGCGTAATTGTTGAAGGCCACACAACATGGTGAGCATCAGTAACATATTTATGTGGTTACACAATATTTATTCATTGACGTATTCAGCTTAGTTCTTTGGCCTTTTTATGCCATTTGTAAATGCCAAGATGGCAGCTATGATGCAAATATTTATTATGAGTAGTTATCATTTAAATAGTTTTCTAAGGTTGTGGTGGTTTCATGTGGTATTCGGTATATCGAAAGTTTCAGCGAAGAGCTTTTATTTTTTACACTCATCAATCGCCATAATGAAGGCAGAATAAGCGTGTTTAGAATGTCCTCATTAAAACATTTTCTACTTGTTTATCTTTCTCAAGCACAATGACCGCGACTTCGTTCGCGTGATTTTTCTCACGGATCCCTAATTTTTTGTTGTTAAAATATAGCTTAAAGCATTCAGTGACAACGTAGCTTGCAATTTGCTAGGGTCCCGAGTTACATAAAGTACCTAATAAAAAAGGATACATATCGTCGAAGACTAAAATGTCGAAAATCAAAATATCGACGATCAAAATATCGAACGATTAAAATACCTATCGAAATTTATTTAAAACAAAACAGTAAAAAAATCTCGTACAAAGCACAAACTAATGTTGTTTGTCTAACTAACTTTAAAAAAAATGTTGTTTGTCGTGATAACATATTTTTAGCTCTATGAAGCGCGCGCGAACAGAACGCCCCATCGACCCGGGCCTGGTCCTTGATCGGACGGCGAGCTACTCATTACTCGCCGTCCGCAAGCTCGCGCCTACGGTAGCCGCATGACGTCTGACGCCCTGGGCGTCTCCCGCGGCGGCTGGGGCGTGAGGTAGAGAATGTTCTCTCCCTTACGCGGCCTGCCTCCTCTTTCGCTAGCATTACTGCTTCGCAGAAGGAGGTGACTGCATCCCATTCCCTCTCGCCCCGGAGCATGGCCTGAACCAGGGCTGGACGCGAGATTTCGCCGCCGCCTATCGCCTCCGTGAGGACACGGCGGTGCTCCGCCCAAGCGGGGCAGACCTGCACCTTATGCTCTACCGTGTCCTCCGGGCGGTCCACACAGTTGTGACACCCGGGCGTTTCCTCCCGCTGAATCCGACACAGGAACCTCCCGAAACAACCGTGTCCGGTGAGGACCTGCGTCAGGCGGAAGGTGAGGATGCCGCACGGTGGGCCGAAATCAAGCTTTCATGGACTTAGGGATTCACGAAAATTGATGAGCAATTTGAAAAAAAATAATACCGGCTTTGCGATCTACCACTAAATACAAGACACTTTTCTTCTACGATTTTTGTATATACCTAATATTTTTAAAGTTATAACGATTTGATTTTTTTTTTGTATGGAGAAATTTGATTTTATATGAATAACTTTTAATTCTCAAGAGTTCTCAAAAAACGGCTTTCGGTATTCGATTATGCTATTTTTTAGGCAAATTATCCGATATATCACTTGCTTCGATTTTCTTCGATTTTGGAGAAAATTGATTATCATTCCCTTTTCCACACCACCCTTGAGGTAAAGAACTAAGCGCGTTTTTTTTTTTATCAGTGGTGTCCCCAGGAGGCCTAATCCACTCATACGCACACTGTTACTCACACACGCACTCACAAAATTATCACTTATACAATTTCATCAGATTCTGATTCAGATTCGTTCTCTAAACATTCCAAATTTACAAATTCTATATTTTCGCGCTCATCATCTTCAAATGTTGGAGATAACAGAAGCATGGCTTTCGCTTATTCTGAAAATGGTTTGTGTTTCCGTATCATTTTATGACGTTTTGATGATATATAAGGGTCTGAACTAATTATTAAATTATTCAAAATATCCTCATTATTAGACCTTCTGCAGAATTTTCTTGAATGGTGTTGGCGATATCGCCTAAAGTCTTTATTTCTCGATTCAGCCGCTTCTTCCGATAACTTTCCAATCGGAATTAATCCCAAGTTTTCAATGATAGCTGCTCCATGAACAAGAACTTTATGCACACTGGAGGGCATGGGATACCACTCATATAAATCTACGTATAATTTTATGGTGGCTTCCGTATATTCTTTAAACTTCACTGTGTCAATTTTATGACCTGAAGATATTGTTTCTAAAATGATTGAAAACCGTTTTATTAAGTTTTCATCGACACCAGTAATTGCAGCAGCAATCTCTGTATTTGAGAAAAATCTTCGAGCGGTATTCCCGTCATTAGTAGTTCCATGTCCTTGCTTTACAACATCTATTAAAAGGCCTGTTTGATTTTTAAAAGCTTCCTGAATGCTTTTTTTTCTATTTTCCATCAAAACTTTGTTTTCACCTTTTGCAACCCATGTTTTGAAATTCAGTCTATAGGCTATGTGAAGAATGCATTCCATAAAACGTATCCATATATGTAGCGATGATAAACCATATTTGTTCAAGTCGGTATCAATGTTTTTAGTCAATAACAAAGACAAGTTATTCATTTCTGTAGGAACAGCTTTACATATGTCACATCGTTGAGCTGAAGTTTCACAGAGGATTGATGTTGCTTTGCCATCTATCATGGTAAGCAATAATGAATGTGAGACTTTTATGTCTCCAATTTCTGTTTCCTTCATTTCATTTATCACAGTTTCAATTTCTGTTTTCTCTCTTAAAATCGTTGATTTATTCTCTTTTTCAAATTTGAAAAATATTGGACGACACCAATATGCTGAATTTGGTGAGTCGTTTTCCCAGATAATTTGTTCTTCGGAAACAATTTTTATTGGTACTAAACTACCCATAAAAATACTTGAATCATCTGTCGAAGCACTGTCCTCTTTGTCATCCGTTGTCATTTTTTGCTTATAGTTTGCTTGATTCGAGGCACCATCCATTCCCCATTTGCTTATCATTGTCAACTCCTTACAGTCTGTGCTATCAATATTGATTGCTTTGAATATCCTTTTGGCGGTTACATCTAATAGAGCCTGCAATTTTATTCTAGCAGTTGTATCTGTTAAGGTGATATCATCCTTTGGCGGGTAGCATTCTTGTTTTGCATTTTGCACCTTGTAGTAGGAAGGGAACATGTCGACATTTTTCTCTTTGATACTTTTTCTTAAAATATTGTATTGCCACTTTGTTAATTTAAGGGACAAAACAAGTCCCAAAGCTTCATCTGGAGTAAATTTAGGTTTTTCATTTTTACGTAAAAGACTATCTTTGGCTTTTTGCACATCCTGTGGATTTTTAAGTAGGTGTTCGAGGATTTCAGCTATTCCTTGATTACCATCCTCTCGTAATTTCATAATATGTGCATGAGATATTTCCTCTGTAGTCATAATTGTATGAATATGTTCTGTACGTCTCTTTTTTTGCTTAGGTCCTAATTCACAAAATGGTTTTCTTGGACTTACATTCGTTGACGTGGCAGTAGACACTTTTGCTGGAGATTCATGTTCACTTGATGTACTAGGAACAGAGTCTTGGTTTCTTTCAAATGCACTTACAATGAAATCAGGCCACTTTATTTCCGATGATAACCATTCGCAATTATTGTTGCTAAACAATTCCTCTTTGCTATGAGCATTTTGCCATCTCCTTTGCAGATTATAGCAATATTTTGCACAAAACGCTTTTAGCGCTTTATCGTTTTCATCACTTAACACAATGGGGACTAATCTAGATTTAATAGCACTATATAAAACACTATTATTTTTAAAACTTCCACTTTCCTTTAATAGCACAACAATATCAATATTTGACACCAAATCGAACATTTTTACGTAATAAATAGTATTAGTATTCCGAAAATGTGGGATAGGATAGTGCGTTTATTACGATGTGTAACAACGTACTGAAGATGGTTGTTTTTCAAATGTAACCGTGTCATTTTTTTACCTGCTATTCATCATCCAATCACATAATGACACGTCATCATTTTGCTGCGCTAATGAGTATTGTTAAAAACAAATGACGTCATAAGGGTGGTGTGAGTATCGTGAAAAATAAATGACGTCATAAGGGTGGTGTAGAATGTTTACCAATAATTTGTTTTATTGCTATATTTCTGTAATACAATATTAAAACATGTCAGAATAAACCAAAAACCGATTAATATTTCATACAAACTTTAGGGGTTTATAACTCGAAAAATACTGGGTATAAAAAAATTACAAATAACAAAAAACATTTGTATTAGTACATAAAATTTAAAAATACTCATTTGAATCCTTAAGTCCACACTTGACAATTCCAGCCCACCGTGCGCCGTAGCGCCTCTCCAGGTACTCCTCAAAGAGGGGTCTTAGCACCGCGATTGCGGCGTGCCCGAACTTGGGTTGCTACAGTCGCATCTCCCATTCCGCCATGAGATCGCACCGGAGCTCGATCTGAAGAGCCGCGATTTGCCGCGGCAGCGGTTTACGCCCCGGCGCTGCACTGTAAGGAGTTTCTTGTTAGGTTAGAAGCGTTTCTTGTTAGGTTGGCGGGGTCTGTTCAGACCCCGCCATCCCCCTCATGGTTATTTTTTTTTACCACTCACAAATATTAGCCCCGCGCAGCGGGTCTCTGCTGATCTCTGGGTCCGTCTACTACGCCAAAACTAGAGTAGAGAAGGACATGCGGGCAGACAGAATACCCGGATAATCTAGTTTTGGCGTAGTCGACGGAACCCCCGTCTTATGACTCAGGCTGTAATCCAATCTCGACCGTGATGAAGTTACTGAAACTTACCACACTTGAATCTTATTGCAGTATTATTTTCTACTTTTAAAACTTGATACTAAGCTGATGCAGCAAATCTACTATCTACCTTCTATTATGTAGGAGGGGGGCGTGATGAGAGAAACACTTTTTCTTATAATTAGCATCGTTTATATTTGGCTTGTTCCACGCAAAATACATTTATTTATTTTTAACATTTCGTGTTTGCCAATCAATTTTCTACCATCCGTCATCTTCTTCTCTCTTTCACTCTCTCGCTTACTCATCTTACGTTCCATTCTACCTTCTTCTTATTGTTTCGTTTCACGCTTTAATAATTATAATTTATTTAAAGGAGGTCAACAAAATCCCATACAGCTTTGCCCAAATATGTACCTCAAGGTACACATGCACCAAATTTTAATCGTAGAGATAAAACATTAAAGGATATTTTATTCTCTTCCTCGGGCAACTATATAAATAATTTAAGAGTGCAATATTATTCAGTGTATTTTATGCTATTCTTTCAATGATTAGAAAATTGTTTTACAGTTCGACAATTCTGACCTATAGTCTAACCTATGTAATGTTAAGTTTAACAAAATGACTTTACTTCTGCTGTTTATATTTTGAAAACCAGGTAATTGTATCTGAGAACTCTCTTACACATCAACTGTTTAGATCTAAGCATAGAAAAAAAATATTCTGTAGAATTTGGCAACAATAATACAACTTAGTTTGTGAAAAGAAACAAATAAACTTATTATCTTAAATTAAAAATGAATTTTACTTATCTTTCCCCTAACCTCTATCATCCTAAATAAGTAGGTACTTCATCCATCTCAATCTTCAATTACACAGAACTGTTCGACTTATCTCAACACCAACACACCCACACATCCCAACACTATTAGTTTTAGTACGGTAACATTATTTTTCTTAAACAGTCAATAATAATGATACAACTGACTGAAATAATGAATGCAACTACAAGTCAAGCTATCATCGTTGCCAACTCGCGTTCATAGAACGATTCACTTACGAACTTCAGTCCCATAATTTAGGTATGTACTGAAAAATAACAGATTAGGCTGAATAGGCATATTTCCTTTTCCTTTGTGAAAAGAGTGTAAAGTGGATAATGAGAACTGTAAGCGAATTAGACCAGACTTTTTCATTTTTGTAGCTGTGTAACGAGTACCTACGAAATATGTAAATAATTGAAGTGTGAAAATCGTATGGAAAAACATACCAACGGCGCGCGGCGTTGCATTTGGGAAATACATAACAATAATGAAGTCAATGACAGCCTAGGGAATAAGAATCAATTAATTTAAGTAAGAGAATATGACTTATAATCATCAATGGTAACCAAATACGTACTGTACATATATTATACAGTACGTATTTTCATAGGTTTTGGTCCCATTGTAACAAGGGGCGAGCCTATTGCCAGGATTAATTTGTAATTAAATAACCCAATAACACTTTTTGCCCGACCTGGGAAATTAACCCAATATACCACGCTCAGTAGTCGCACTTGCGACCACGAGACCAACGGACAGGGGTAGAGTAACAGTAGTTACTATTAGATGTTATAAAAATAGTTAGAACCTCTACGTCTTGCCGTACTTCAAAACGTAAAATCTATCTCTAAAAGGCAACCGTGACTGACTGATTGATCAATCAATCACAGCTCAAACCACTGAAAGTATTGCGCTAAGAAAGGATTTACCAAAATAATTTTTTGTGGTGTTTGTAATTTCCCGTGCAAGGTTTATGTACTTAAAAGAATTTTTTTGGAAGATAGAACGAAACTGTCTGAAGCCCGACTTTGTCCGCGTGAATGCCTGTTGTCGCGATCGCAGACGAACTCGTGGAATAAAAAGTAGCCTATGTCCTTTCTTGGGGTTAAATCTTACTCCGAGCCAAAATTCATCAAAATCGGTTCAGTGGTTTAGTCGTGAAAGCGTTACAGATAGAGTTAATTTCGCATTTAGGTATAATATTAATATGGAAGCATGGATTTGAATGTCGCGGGCTCCCGAAACCTCCCCGCCTTTTTTTTATTTTTTTGAGGTGGTAAAAATCATCAATTGACTCCTTCCGCCCTGGGTGGGGCGGAAGGGACTGTCAGACTTTTACTGACTAAAAAACCACCCCGTTCCTTCTGTTGCCCTTTACGTTCCGGGGCCACGGTATCCTGTTAAGACGTCCCGCAACAAACCTCCCCGCCTGCAACGAGAAATTGCAGTTGTCGCGCTGCAGGAACTCTAATTGCGTTTAGTACCTACGTACACTATACAAGCTAGTATTGCGTTATATAATCAATAATAAAATCGACCTCTAGTGAGTAAAATCAAAAATAATTTCATAATAGATTAATACAAAAATAATAATATCATGATATCTAAGAACATTATTCAGAAAGGGAGGCAGAGAGACCGAAACACATATCTACTAAATAAACTGAATTATTATAAGCGTCTGGCGTAAAATACCCGGTTTCAAATCGATTCCGGTAAGTTCTTTTAAAAAAATACTGCAGCCAATAAAGCGCTGGCCCCAGCGTTGCCAACTCTACGTCTTTTTACTTAGATCTACGTATTTTAGGCCGTTCCTGCAAAGCTATAAACTTCAGTCCCAGAATGTACGCATTTTTTTTATTATTACAAGCTTTAAGGCGATTAACACACGGCACCGCACGCCGATGCGGTGATGCGGTTCTCATGTTACACTAGCTTCTATAAAATCCGCATGAACCATGCACACGATCACCGCTCGATCGTGCGGTCGTGCGGTGCTTTCGCTCGCCGCATCCACATCTCCGCGCGCTCGTGCGGTGCTTAACACACGGGGCGCCGCATTACCGTACGGATCATCGTGCAGGGTTCCCAATTTAGGGGTTTTCTCCTCAAATTAAGGGGGTAAATATGCAATGGAATTTTTTAAGTTGGTTCCAAGCGTGTATTCGCAGTTGCGTGTGTTGTGAGAAATGGAACGCACACATAACAGTTTGTTCTCTATTCCGCCACTTTCCGGGTTGTCATTATTTGCGCACTGCATTCAAGAAATTCATTCAAAAATCATTTTTCCCCAAACTTACTCCAAAAAATATTATATTGAGTATTGAGTATTAAAATAATATATTCCCCAGAATTCTCCCCGCAGTTTTAATTTAACTAAAAGTTCCCAAAAATGTTTCCCCAAATGGGGAAAAAAAACCCTAATCTGGACACCCTGAAAACAAAACAAAACCGGTAAAAAATAACTGATTAAAACCAGAACTAGTCAAAATCGATCCGTGCGGTCATGCGGTCGTACCGCATCACCGTGCGGACAACCGCATCGAAATCCGCTTCACCGCCACCGGATCCCGAAGCGGTGTGCGGTGCCGTGTGATAATCGCCTTACTTAGCTTGCACTGTTCGTATGTAGGTATGTATGTAAGTAAGTTGTCCTTTCAAAATTTGCAAACCATTCTTCAACCATTTGTTGTTATTCGATTGAGCTGAAATGTTGCATACACCTTAATTCAATTTACAATACTTATTGTATGTAATAATTTTAAATTAAAGCTTCTTTTCAAAAATGTTTTTAATATACTTAATTATATTAGTTTAAATTTTACAACTTGACTCATAAGGCTAAATGATCATAATTTTCAGTACATTTGTGAAAAGAAGTTAATAAACGTTTCATTTCATACCAATGAAGACTCGCACACACCACGACAAAAAATAAATAAAATTACAAAAAAATATGACCGCCTTTAAAAACTACAAAACGGCTTTGGTTTTGTTTCTTGTTATGTAGGTATTGCCACCGACTTCCAAGCTAAAGTTATTTTTTATTTTGTAGTTTTTGAAGGCGGTCATATTTTTTTGTAAAAAAGCTTTTTATTTTTCACTTTTTAGTGCTAGTGTGTTAATGTTTGAAATCCTTACATAAAGCCCTTTCAAACAATACCTCACACGATATGTTTAATTTTGGAAAGTGGTAGGAGGGGGGTTGACGTACCCCTCCCCACTTCTTTCAGTCAGTCATCGACTACACGTATAAACAAAGCAATTTTTCTTGTTACGGCGGTTCTGCTGTGATTTTATAAGGAGTTCCGTTCCATATCTCCAAAGTTAATCATCAGATCATGACAATATTTCTATGGGACCTATTCGGAACTATACTCTTTCAAACAAAAAAAGAATCATCCAAATCGATTCATAATTGGCAGAGTAATCGTAGAACAAATATACAAAAAAAAAAAAAACATACGCGTCGAATTGAGAACCTCCTCCTTTTTGAAGTCGGTTGAATAGTAGGTAGATCTACAAACTTTCCACATGCAAGTTTTACTAATTCTACGTAATTTTGTAAACTGGCCTACGCCTTTTCTTAAATCCCAGTTGGCAAGGGCAACACAGGCTTGACCGGCTCGGGCCCATCCCTCTTTCATACCGCTGTGACATTATTATTGATTGTAGCAGACCAATGACATATTAGCAGACATATTTTTCATGCTAGTTCATTGGAGTTTAATTGTTTGCATATAAATATGATTATTTCGTGGAGTAAATAAGTACGTCTGTTGTGAAAAATAGCATTGTTCAATGTGTGGGCATTTAATGTTTTCAACAAACCTGACGAAGAAAATATTGAGATCCGCATACGATTAGAAAGAAAGGAAATGCAGGGCGCAGATAAAGGTAAAATAAACTCTCATTTGTTTTTGTTAATGTAAGCAAGTAATTTGTTTTTGGTAATCTTTAATGTTATTTGTTGATAAGCTTAAAATGCTTTGATTCACTGGTGGATATAGGTATATTTTTTTGGGTAAAACCAGTAGGTAGTCCAAAATAAATAATATTTTATTAATTAATTAATACTTTTCGCTGGAGATATGTAGTACAACTTAAACAAGAAATAACAAAGAAATATAAAACAGTTCTCTCAAAAGTTTGAGCTCATTGTAATTTCGATTGATTCACTCTATATTATTTTATTATAATTCACCCATATACACATCATTCAAAAAATTAATAGGTACTTATATTTTAATATGCAGGTATCTATCATTGAATTAAGTCAGTGAACCCATGGTAGGTACAGATAATTATTTATAGAATAATATTAGTAAAAACTATTTTTTTGAAAATTTTTCATTTATTATATGCTGTGTTTGCACAATATTGTTGAAAAATCTCAAACATAACCAACCCTTTGTTCAATAGATCCATTTGTAATGACTACAACAAGCAGGCAGACACAAAAATAATTGATTATTTAGGGGCTGAGGCAGATTACCCTTATGGTAAACTAGGCATGTGACTAGGAGCGCGAGGGTACAAAGGGGCGCGCGGAATTGCAAAAAAAAATAAAGAAAAATTATATAATATAACATAAAATTAATTACGCCAGTAAGTTATTTATTTTCAATACAGGCGCACGAGTCATTTTCAAATTTCAATACAGGGGCACAAGCTATTTTCTATATAGGAGCGCCCCGATAAGAAACTTGCCTATGGCGCTCTCAACTTATAATCTGCCTCTGATTAGTTGCTAATTTTTCAATCGTCAGTAAACTCATGGTGGAGGGATAAATATGATGGTTTGTCAGCTTTTGAATAGAGAATATGTCAAACTGTCATATTTATTCTTTGGATAAAAGTTATCTGACTATTGAAAAATCAGCCCTAAGGCTCTAGACAGACTAACTGCAGTAACTGTAAAATTGCAGTTACCATGACTGCACTGAAACTGCCAACCGATCGTAGAATTGCAGGCATGTGTGCAGTTGGCGTGCAGTTCCAACGATTACGCGCACGCCAATTGCAGCCCGATTGTAGTTGCCGTGCAGTTAGTGTATGTTGGTTGACAGTTATACTGTAGTCGTACTAACTGCATTTAAACTGCAATATGGCAGTCAGAGTGCAGTTGAAATGCAGTCCGTCTGTCTAGAGTCTAAGATAAATAAATACTGGTTTATTAAAGACTGGGTACAGGGTAAATTTCTTGATGAGATTAATTCCATGTAACAGGTGTACATTTATGTTGTATTTTATCAATAATGATCTACGAAAAGACACATCATGTTGACAGTCGATCCAAGAAAAAATAAATAAGAAAAATACCTAGTAAAAGGATTCATTGGTTCAAGTTTTATACTAAAAACTGAATCATAATCTTTATTAATCTATCTTTGAAAAATATTTTTTCTAACTTGGAATTGAACTTGTACAGCCAATAAATCTTGAACAAAAGTGAAATGAGTGAATGAGTTACTGAAAGTGTTAGTATTGTATAATTTAATATCATTTATTTCAATTTTCTAAACTTGAGTACCTGGAGTATTTTATTTATTGAGTTACTATGTGTTTTGTCTTAATGAGCGTGGTAGTTGAGAGCTTGTCAAGCTCACTCAAATGTCTCGCTGATGGTGGCGCGCATGTTGGATTATTTGGCTCCCTCCATGAGGGTTGAGCTAGGTGGTGTTGATCCATGCGTCATGCTCGTGAATGAGTGCTGTCAGTTGGGATTGGTCATCTCTTAACTGCTATGGCTTACATCTTTATTTTTATTTTTGTTTACTACTGTTTTATAATCATCTTCATTGTGATCACATGTAGACTCAACAAGAATAATGTAACCAGGATTTTGTAAAAACCTAATTTAAAAGAGTGCTGTGGAGTTTCATGCTCATTCTTCTCCATAGAGGCCTACCTCGGTTTTGGAACAAACAACTAGCTTTAACTTTCGGACTGACTGACCGACTCCTTGACAATTGAAAAATGCCTGTAAGTGGTCTAGTTTAAATGAATGTTTTGACTTTGTGCTGGGAGTTGCTGATAGGTCCTTCTTTTTAAATCCCTTACAATGGAAAATAAAGTAAAATTTTATGGCAAATTAGTAATCGTGAAGTTTGGTCGAATCCATACTAATATTATAAATACGAAAGTGTGTCTGTCCGTTACCTCTTCACGCTTAAACCGCTGATTCGATTTTGATGAAATTTGACATGGAGATTGTTTAATACCCGGGGAAGGACATAGAATAGTTTTATCCCGGAAATCACCCCCTAAGGCGGTGAAAAGGGGGGGTGGAAGTTTGTATGCAAGTACCATATAAACAAGCTCCACGAGGACTTACTCGCGGGCAAAAGCTAGTTCTTCATAATTACCATGTTTGTTGCTCATATTGACATTAATACTCAATTTATTACAAATTAATTGTTGGTTTTAAATATTTTTAATTTTTAGGAAATCAAGCCAAGATGAAAACTGATGAAAATTCCATAAATTTTCGTCCCTCACTAAACTTCAAGCATATGAAGAAGTACTTAAAATCGAAATTTGAACAAGAAATGATGACTAAAGCACGTTCTTCCCGTGGGGAGCAGAATACATCTTTGTTCAGTCATAACAAACAAGAGAAAGTGCATACCTCAGGGGCAAGGACATCTGCGCAGCCGCCTCTACCGCCATATCCGCCACCACCGGATAACCCACCCATGATCATGAATGTGAGGAAAGACATTGTGGATAATGCATATCGATTCAGTGCCACTAAAAATCCACCTAAATTTAATAAGTCTCATGAACTTAAGAGAGTAAGAATCAAAACTGAGGCACCATCAGAGAAGCCAGCTGTATTGATGTGCCGAAACTTTGTACGTGGTAACTGTACAAGAGGTGCTGAATGTATATTTGCTCATGAATTAATATTGTCACAGCTGTACGGTGTCTACACATTTTGTAGAAATTTCCAAAATGAAGTGTGCACTTTCCCTAATTGCAAATTTGTCCATGCCACTGTATTCGAAAAGGAACATTTCTTTAGAACAGGATATTTACCACCGCATACATTAGCACATCTTAAAGAAACAACTGTTCTGCAACCACCTCCTCCACCACCATGGCTGCCTGAAGGTAAGTGAGGCCTGTTTCTGAAGGTTTTTTTAACAAGCTCATGTATCTTTTTCCTTCAGTCAGCAACATGTAGGTATTAAGTAGGTTAACACATGTGTCAAAGAAGTGACTATCTGTCAGCAATTTTAAAAATGAAATGGGGCCTAACAAAGTCACCTCAGACTTGTTTTTCTGGGTTTTTGGCTCGATACTATAATGGCAATATTGTTATATCTCCTACGATGATAGAGAACCTTTCGTGTGCGAGTCCGACTCGCACTTGACCGGTTTTCATTTATCACGGCATTATTAAATTCTAGAACTCTAGACCTATAATCCGGAAATACATTCTGATTTTTAAGCATTTTGGTATAATCCCTAAGGGATTTGATCAAAACAAGGAGGATGTTAAAATAACAACACGATTTTATGATTTCCCTAAACAAATCTGATGATTTGACAAGTCCCTAAATTGATTCAGTGAAATGATAAAAAAACGGGAACTGATCACATTTCCAATTTTTTTTTGTTCGAATTCCCTTTTGTTTAATTCTGCGAAAGAGCGAGCGAAGCGAGCTCGGGACTTGGGGCACTCCGCCCCACCCAGGGCGGAAGGAGTCATTTGATGATTTTTATCACTTAAAAACAAAAAGGGCCAGACATTATCCGTTGCGGGGGTGGACCTAAGTATTGGAAGCTTTTGCCCATAGTCAACTATACGTAGCTCTGTCACGCGTAAACAAGCCCAATAACCTTTTTGTGTACGCTCCAGGTGGTTCCACAGCTAATGTTGTTTATAAAGAAGCACTAGCATAAATAAATAAAAAATATTTGTATCGGTATCCTCCAACAGCTTTTCGAACTAAAAAATACATTGTTAAGTTCCCACATCCACGCGAAGGAAGTCGCGGGAACAGCTAGTATTAACTATATTCTTGAACACAATAATAGTACCAAAATATACCTTATAGGACAATGATTTCTGCTGAATTTTTAGACAAAGGATATCATTTGTAGTATGACTTCCATTAGCAATCATAAAAATGAGTTTGAACAATATTTAGTAAAAAGTTAGGGACTGTTTTTACATCCCATAAAGGAGGTTTTAAGCCCTCGAGATATTTTCATGAATAGAATAGAATAGAATAGAATAAACGTTTATTTGCAAATATGAGTACACAATAGTTGTTATAAATCAAAATCAGTTCAGCCATATTTTACCATTTGGCATGCAAATATTTTCAAAATTAATACCAATAAGTTATCAATTAAGTTATAAATTAAAGTTATTATAATTAAAGTTATATTATAATTAAAGTTATCAATTAAGTTATCAACTAAATAACATTATTACTAAAATTAACGTTATTATTAAATTATCAATTTTATTCAAATTAAAGTACATAATTAAATTATCAATAAAATATAACATTGCTATTAACTAATCATTATCCTGAATTAATGTATTTTTCTGTTAAAAACTCAGTTACACTGTAGTATGTTTTTTCTAACAAATATTTACGTAGTCTATTCTTAAACATTACTGTATTTAAATCCTTCCAACGTCCAAATCCATGTGGGCATAAAATATGAATGAGATCATTAAAATAACTTTTAGTGTTTAGTTTTTTTTTTAATGCTGTTCTTTTGTCTTTTAGAAAAGCCAGCAAAGCTGCCTCCACTTTATTCTTATTCCCCAGCACCCCCCACAATACCACGGTAAGTCCTTCTTTAATTTTGTTATCTTTTGTCTGACAGTCAAGACCTGGGTTCATTATAACACCATCAAACCGTAAAATATTTCTAGTTAATAGTTTCTAGTAGGTACACATAGCAAAATATATAGGTTTGCAGGACACACCAACATTGATGTTGGTGTGTGTAAAATCAATGGGTGTATTACTTCGCATATTTATTATTATTATCTTCACAATATACAGGGTCATTGAAAATTTACTCGAAACCTTAAAAGGGGTCATTGTACTCATCATTATGAACGACATTTACTATTGGACCAACTTTGAATACTTGAAAAAAAATCAGCTGTTCCCTACAAAAATGCTACGCAACAATAATATCTGTGAATATCTATATAATTTAACCACGTAATTAACTGGTCCCGTGGCATAATGTATAAGCATTCGGCCTGTAAGTTACATGTTCGAATCTCAACGCCGGCATCAACTTTTTGTATTATTAAAACTTCTTGTTGAATATTTACTTTTGTAATCTTTTTGTTTTTCCATTAGGAATTTCTCAGTAGCAGCCTCGGAGTCTGGATTTGTGCCCGGTTGATGGCAATAGGCTCGCCCCCTAATACATGGGACTAAAAACATAACTGGCGAAATGTTGGTGTACTAATGGGTATACCTCTGCCTAACCCTTCGGGGATTACAGGCGTGATGTTATGTATGTATGTAATCTCGAATAGTGTTCTTATCATCAGGATAAGAACATTATTCGAAAAAATGTTTATGGAAGGAAAAAATGAAACAATTGGTAATAAGAAATCAAGAATATTTATAGAATAAGTCTTTTAAAATTATAATTACAAATAGCAAAGTAAACTAACTAATAACAACATTATTTTTCATATTCAAGTGTGTAATTTATTTATTAGTGATATGAATAAACATGTTAGTAAATTAGATGTTAAAATACAAATTGTAGTCTTACAAATAATAAGATCATTCACATAAAATAAATTTAGGTAATAACCCCCTGATATTTTAATTAATAGCCGATTGGTGCGCCTTTGCTACATACTCCAACACAAGTCAGTGCCACGAAACGATTCCCACGACGAGGTAACGACATTTTCTAAATTATATCTTTACAAATGATTTGTCATTTTTAGAGGGTAGACAATTAATATCAACCCAAATATAAAGAAAGAAGACTCGCTAATAGTAAAGCAATGAATTGAACAAAATGTAAAACATTTTATTCAATCATACAAAAACATCGAGCCGTTGCGCGTTGGCAGTCGGATTCGAACTCACGTCGCAGCGGCGACCGCGCAGTGTAAAATATTATTTACCGCATGTTCGACTAATGTGCCACTGAGACGATTGTTACATTAGTTTTCATTCCCTGCGACATTAAAGTGCAGCAAGTGTGTGCGTGGACAACGGGTTGTTTTGAAGCAAACGCTAATGGTAGGCGAAGCATAACATCCGTTGATTTTACGCACACCAATATAATGTTGGTGTGCCCTGCAAACCTATCCAACTGCTGTGTGTACATTAATTTAATATTAATAACTTGTGCAAGGTATTGGCTAGCGCATAAACGCCAGGTGATATCGAGGCCAATTCGAGATCGGTTCTGATACACATCCCATTTGTGTATCAAGTCCCATGTGTATACTGTGTGCTTCATACAGTCATTTTGGCATAGGACCTCAGTTAGGCAAACTAGTTTATCTAAAAATAGAGTTCGTGAAGTCTTTTTTTTAAAGCAAGTCCATGTCTGAGGAATGGAACGTAACATAATACATATTGAGCATCACTTTGGTTATTTTCAAATGTTTGAGCGATGTCATTTGAGTATTATCATGGATGCTTGTCTCACTGGTCTGAATGTTCTCATTTCAGTAATCCGCAAGTGGTGATTCCAAACTCCCAAAACGCCACAGGCCGTAACAGTGTCTTCAGAACCCAACATCCCAGTCAGTATAACTATTCGGCTCCAGGACGCGAGTGCAGTGAGACTCAGGGAGGTGCGTACTTTAATACTATATTGTTCGCCGCTAATGGAGCAAATGTCTTTATTATCTTATTTGCTTTTAAACTCACTAAAGGCTCCAGTGAATAGTTTGTTAGGATGTCAATAATAGGAAGTTAAACAAATATAATATCAATCTTTTGACCAAAACGCCATTTTTTTAACAATCCTTAAAACATACCAGACTTAGACGTATAATTTATCCAATAATGAACCGTTTAGCATATTTAATCGAATTTTGTTAGTGCCTCATAAAAAAATATAAAACTTTGTCAATAAACACTTCGTGAAATATTAAGATCTCATGATTGAAGTTTTCTCGTTGTTCTGAACATCATGAACATAATTGTGTATTGTAAATGATAATATTTTTAGAGAAATTATTAAACTAATAAGGATTTATAAAACCCATAGATTTTTAGTATTATTACATATTGTAATAGATGCTATTCCATTGTCACTATTATCGGTACTTCAACTTTTACTATCAAGTACTTTTTTGTTTAACCAGCTTCCGCCCGCGACTTTGTCCGCGTCAAAGTTGATATATTATCCCACAGGAATCGTACATTTTACTGAGATACAAAGCCTATGTGCTATTCCAGACTATAATCTAGCTCTGTTCGAAATTCCATTCAGATCCATGGCGTGATTAAGTAACAAAAATTCGTCCACATTTGTAATTGTATTGTACTTGATATTCATTTTATTGCGGAGTTATTTTAGAACTATGATATCTCCTAATATATTCATTGAAATCAAATGATACCCCAACGCCTGCCGGGGTCGCGGGACGTATTAACAGGATACCGTGGCCCCGTAACGCAAAGGGCAACAGAAGGAACAGGGCGGTTTTTTAGTCAGTTGAAGTCTGACAGTCCCTTCCTGTCCACCCAGGGCGGAAGGAGCCATTTGATGATTTTTACCACCTAAACACAAAAAAGGGCCAGACATTATCCGTTGCGGGGGTGGACCTATGTATTGGAAGCTTTTCCCATAGTCAACTATACGTAGCTCTGTCACGCGTAAACAAGCCTAATAACCTTTTTGTGTACGCTCCAGATGGTTCCACAGCTAATGCTGTTTATAAAGAAGCATTAGCATAAATAAATAAAAAATATTTGTGTCGCCGTATCGGTATCCTCCAACAGCTTTTCGAACTAAAAAATAAAGTTTTAAGTTCCGACATCCACGCGAAGGAAGTCGCGGGCAAAGCTAGTATTAATTATATTCTTGAACACAATAATAGTACCGAAATATACCTTATAGGACAATGATTTCTGCTGATTTAGTAAAAAGTTAGGCACAGTTTTTTACATCCCATAAAGTAGGTTTAAAGCCCTCGAGATATTTTCATGTGGGTATAAAATGTGAATGAGATCATTAAAATAACTCTTTATGTTTAGTTTTTCTTTAATGCAGTTCTTTTGTCTTTTAGAAAAGCCAGCAAAGCTGCCTCGACTTTGTTCTTATTCCCCAGCACCCCCCCCAATACCACGGTAAGTCTTTTTCACGGTAAGTTTATCTTTTGTCTGACAGTGAAGACCTGGGTTCATTATAATACTATCAAACCGTGAAATATTTCTAGTTAATAGTTTCTAGTAGGTACACACAGCAAATTGTATAGAGTTCGTGAAGTCTTTTTTTTAAAGCAAGTCCATGTCTGAGGGCCTTTGAAAGCAAGAATGGAACGTAACATAATATTGAGCATCACTTTGGCTATTTTCAAATGTTTGAGCGATCGAATATTATCATGGATGCTTGTCTCACTGGTCTGAATGTTCTCATTTCAGTAATCCGCAAGTGGTGATTCCAAACTCCCAAAACGCCACAGGCCGTAACAGTGTCTTCAAACACCCCGGTCACTATAACTATTCAGCTCCGAAACGCGAGTGGAGTGAGACTCAGAAAGGTACGCTCTTAAATACTTTATTGTTCTCATTGTATTGTGTACTATAATATTTTTAGAGAAATTATTAAATTAATAAGTATTTATCAAACCTATAGATTTTTAGTATTATTACAAATTGTAATAGATGCTATTCCATTGTCACTATTATCGGTACTTCAACTTTTACTATCAAGTAGGTACTTTTTTGTTTAACAAGCTTCCGCCCGCGACTTCTTCCGCCTCAAAGTTGATATATTATCCCACATAGTCGGGGAAGCTAGGAAGGGATTTTTGGATTTACTCGAGCGCGGAAGATTAGTATAAGGGGGATATCTTACACCCTGTTAAGTACCTCCACCATTTATAAGCCCTGTATATAGGGCCGCGCGTCTAGGGCAGCAGATTTAGTTTTTCAAACCATCATAGTGAAGTAGTCCCTGCACGTAATTGGCAGATTTAGGGTCAGCACGACAAGGACATCAAGCTGAACTGTCTTTATATTAATCTGACGCGCTTAAGTATTTCAATATCATAATTTTTTCTTTCATTTTGACCATTTTCAACCCCTTCGTACGGCCACTCCCACCATGCAAACCGGCATTTTTCCCCAAATGGGGAAAAACCCCAACCTGGACACCCTGAAAACTGGTCAAAACCGTTAAAAAACAAATGGTTAAAAAAAAAACTGATCAAAATCGATCCGTGCGGTTATGCGGTCGAACCGCATCACCGTGCGGACAACCGCATTGACATCCGCTTCACCGCAACCGGATACCGAAGCAGTGTGCGGTGCCGTGCGATAATCGCCTTTTTCATTTTACTGCGGAGTTATTTTAGAACTATGATATCTCCTAATATATTCATTGAAATCAAATGATGTCAAAGACATTTTATTTTCAAAACAAAAATACTTGTGATGAATAACGTATTTACTTGGATAAGGATTAATATCATGTTTATAAAAACACCTTTGCAAATAATGCATTATTTTAGAACAAATTGATTACCATAAAAAAGGTTATAGTAAGACAACATTAAAATATAGATATGTTTATGCTGTCGCGCACTCTTTTATAAATTTTAAAGGGGAACAATTCCGTCTGCATCTTTTTTACGTAAATTTAACCAGCGCAGCGCACGCAACGAAAGCTCTTTATAGGAATATTTCTAGTTTTTGCAACATTTTTTTCATATGATGTTATGAAGCCTTCTTTTTTTTTTGAATTCTAAACAGTATTCCTGAAATATTGGCGCGTTGAACCAAACATGACTGCCACTTGCCACAGGTTACTTAAAAGCAGCGTCCTTTGTCAGGTTAATAATATTGACCAATACTGATGCGAATAATATAGAGAGATACCACGCGATACCTACGACCTCTCGCGTCCGGCTTTGGTTCAGGCCATGCTCCGGAGCGAGAGGGAATGGGATGCAGTCACCTCCTT
This sequence comes from Hoplodrina ambigua, assembly GCA_949774945.1. NCBI lineage: Eukaryota > Metazoa > Arthropoda > Insecta > Lepidoptera > Noctuidae > Hoplodrina > Hoplodrina ambigua. The sequence goes on from OX458963.1 coordinate 9,190,111, forward strand.
CTGCAAAGCAGTAATGCTAGCGAAGGAGGAGGCGGGCCGCGTGAGGGAATGAACATCTTCCACCCCACGCCCCGGCCGCCGCGGGTGTCGCCCAGGGCGTCGGACGTCGAGAGACGACATCCGGGCACCGTAGGCGCGTTTACGGACGGCGCGCGCGTACGATGTTCGCGCGCGCCTCAAAGAGCTGTCAGCACAGGGACGGGGCCCCGACGGGGCCAAACGCCTCCTGGGGTTGCGGGACGTCTTAACAGGATACTGTGGCCCCGGAACGCAAAGGGCAACAGAAGGAACAGGATGGTTTTTTAGTCAGTTAAAGTCTGACAGTCCCTTCCGCCCCACCATGGGCGGAAGGAGCCATTTGATGATTTTACCACTTAAAAACAACAAAAAAAGGCCCAGACTTCCGTTGCGGGGGTGTGGAGCTTAAGTATTGGATGCTTTTCCCATAGTCAACTATACGTAGCTCTGTCACGCGTAAACAAGCCCAATAATCTTTTTGTGTACGCTCCAGGTGGTTCCACAGTTATTGGTGTTTATAAAGAAGCACTAGCATAAATAAATAAAAAATATTTGTATCGCCGTATCGGTATCCTCCAACAGCTTTCGAACTAAAAAATAAATTTTAAGTTCCGACATCCACGCGAAGGAAGTCGCGGGCAAAGCTAGTATTAACTATATTCTTGAACACAATAATAGTACCGAAATATACCTTATAGGACAATGATTTCTGCAGAATTTTTAGACAAAGGATATCATTTCTAGTAAGACTTCCATTAGCAATCATAAAAAAATAGTTTTAACAATATTTAGTAAAAAGTTAGGGACAGTTTTTTACATCCCATAAAGTAGGTTTTAAGCCCTCGAGATATTTTCATGTAGGTATAAAATATAAATGAGATCATTAAAATAACTCGTTATGTTTAGTTTTTTTTAATGGTGTTCTTTTGTCTTTTAGAAAAGCCAGCAAAGCTGCCATGGGAATATTCTTATTCCCCAGCACCCTCCCCAATACCACGGTAAGTCCTTCTTTAATTTTGTTATCTTTTGTCTGACAGTGAAGAAAACAGTGAAGACTAGGGTTCATTATAACACCATCAAACCGTGAAATATTTCTAGTTAATAGTTTCTAGTAGGTACACACAGCAAATATTCGTGAAGTCTTTTTATTAAAGCAAGTCCATGTCAGAGGGCCTTTGAAAGCAAGAATGGAACGTAACATAATATTGAGCATCACTTTGCCTATTTTCAAATGTTTGAGCGATCGAATTTTATCATGGATGCTTGTCTCACTGGTCTGAATGTTCTCATTTCAGTAATCCGCAAGTGGTGATTCCAAACTCCCAAAACGCCACAGGCCGTAACAGTGTCTTCAGAACCCAACATCCCAGTCAGTATAACTATTCGGCTCCAGGACGCGAGTGCAGTGAGACTCAGGGAGGTGCGTACTTTAATACTATATTGTTCTCCGCTAATGGAGCAAATGTCTTTATTATCTTATTTGCTTTTAAACTCACTAAAGGCTCCAGTGAATAGTTTATTAGTATGTCAATAATAGGAACTTAAACAAATATAATATCAATCTTCTGACCAAAACGCCATATTTTTAACAATCCTAAAAATAAACCAGACTTAAACGTATGTATAATTTATCCAATAATGAACCGTTTAGCATAATTGATAGAATTTGGTTACATAAGCTTCATAAAAAAAAAGAAAACTTTGTCAATAAACACTTCGTGAAATACCTATTAAGATCTCATGATTGAAGTTTTCTCGTTGTTCTGAACATCATGAACATAATTGTGTATTGTAAATGATAATAGTTTTAGAGAAATTATTAAACTAATAAGGATTTATCAAACCTATAGATTTTTAGTATTATTACAAATTGTAATAGATGCTATTCCATTGTCACTATTATCGGTACTTCAAGTTTTACTATCAAGTACTTTTTTGTTTAACCAGCTTCCGCCTGCGACTTTGTCCGCGTCAAAGTTGATATATTATCCCACAGGAATCATACATTTTACTGAGATAAAAGCCTATGTGCTATTCCAGACTATAATCTAGCTCTGTTCGAAATTCCATTCAGATCCATGGCGTGATTAAGTAACAAAAAATCGTCCACATTTGTAATTGAATGGTACTTGATAATCATTTTATTGCGGAGTTATTTTAGAACTTATGATATCTCCTAATATATTCATTGAAATCAAATGAAGTCAGAGATATTTTATTGTCAAAATAAAATTCTTCTGATGAATAACGTATTTACTTGGATAAGGATTAATATCATGTTTATAAAAACACCTTTGCAAATTATGCATTCTTTTATAACAAACTAGCTGACCCGTGCCCACTTCTTTGGGCGGTAAACATTTTAACTTTAACCAATTGACATACTGTTTGGGGCAAATCGTATCCTTATGATGTTCTTGTGATCATAATAATATTTTTTTCGATAAGGTTTAACATTTTGTTGTTTAAAAAATCGTCCAAAGATAAGTACGTCGAAAAATACTTTTTTTAACACATAAAAGCTACTATATCTGCTAAAATATAAAAGATAGAAATAGAAATATGCGGACTTTTTTGTAATACTATTCAAAGCGGACCAGGTTGCCATAAATTATTTTCAATTATATACAACTGTTAAGGCAGCGCATGCAAATAACTTTGTTATGCGCTGAGAGCTCGCAGAGGATCGCTAGCCAGAGCGCGAGAACATCGCAGGCACGTGCTCGGGAATCTAGCGCTGAACGTGCGCAGCGTCTTTAGGCAGGAAATAAATCATAGCACTCAGTACTAACCAAACCACACTCATAATTTCATCTCAAGTTAAAATGTTTACCGCCCAACGAAGTGGGCACGGGTCAGCTAGTGTTGTTTATAAAGAAGCACTAGCATAAATAAATAAAAAATATTTGTATAGGCGTATCGGTATCCTTCAACAGCTTTACAAACTAAAAAATACATTGTTAAGTTCCGACATCCACGCAAAGGAAGTCGCGGGCAAAGCTAGTATTAACTATATTCTTGAACACAATAATAGTACCGAAATATACCTTATAGGACAATGATTTCTGCAGAATTTTTAGACAAAGGATATCATTTCTAGTAAGACTACCATTAGCAATCATAAAAAAATAGTTTTAACAATATTTAGTAAAAAGTTAGGGACAGTTTTTTACATCCCATAAAGTAGGTTTTAAGTCCTCGAGATATTTTCATGTAGGTATAAAATATAAATGAGATCATTAAAATAACTCGTTATGTTTAGTTTTTTTTAATGGTGTTTTTTTGTCTTTTAGAAAAGCCAGCAAAGCTGCCATGGGAATATTGTTATTCCCCAGCACCCTCCCCAATACCACGGTAAGTCCTTCTTTAATTTTGCTATCTTTTGTGTGACAGTGAAGACTAGGGTTCATTATAACACCATCAAACCGTGAAATATTTCTAGTTAATAGTTTCTAGTAGGTACACACAACAAATATTCGTGAAGTCTTTTTATTAAAGCAAGTCCATGTCAGAGGGCCTTTGAAAGCAAGAATGGAACGTAACATAATATTGAGCATCACTTTGCCTATTTTCAAATGTTTGAGCGATCGAATTTTATCATGGATGCTTGTCTCACTGGTCTGAATGTTCTCATTTCAGTAATCCGCAAGTGGTGATTCCAAACTCCCAAAACGCCACAGGCCGTAACAGTGTCTTCAGAACCCAACATCCCAGTCAGTATAACTATTCGGCTCCAGGACGCGAGTGCAGTGAGACTCAGGGAGGTACGTACTTTAATACTATATTGTTCTCCGCTAATGGAGCAAATGTCTTTATTATCTTATTTGGTTTTAAACTCACTAAAGGCTCCAGTGAATAGTTTATTAGTATGTCAATAATAGGAACTTAAACAAATATAATATCAATCTTCTGACCAAAACGCCATATTTTTAACAATCCTTAAGACATACCAGACTTAAACGTATGTATAATTTATCCAATAATGAACCGTTTAGCATAATTGATAGAATTTGGTTACATAAGTTTCATAAAAAAAAAGAAAACTTTGTCAATAAACACTTCGTGAAATACCTATTAAGATCTCATGATTGAAGTTTTCTCGTTGTTCTGAACATCATGAACATAATTGTGTATTGTAAATGATAATAGTTTTAGAGAAATTATTAAACTAATAAGGATTTATCAAACCTATAGATTTTTAGTATTATTACAAATTGTAATAGATGCTATTCCATTGTCACTATTATCGGTACTTCAAGTTTTACTATACTAAAGCGTTCCGTGCAGCACGTTAAGGACCTGTGCAAGAGTGCTGATATCGTGGCACTCCAAGAGACATGGCTGATGCCACACGACTTAGGTTTTATGAACGAAATCGATAAAGAGTTTTGCTGCTGGGCTAAATCTTCTGTGGACACTTCCGCAGGAGTGCTTCGAGGACGACCCTACGGCGGTATTGCGCTGATGTGGCGTTCGAGTCTATTCACGAAAGCCGAGATAGTACAATGTGCTAGTGATCGAATAGTGGCCGTGCGTTTAGTCCAAGGTGATCGGAGCCTGATAGTGTTCAGTGTATATATGCCTGTAGATTGTGAAGATAATTTACCTGAGTTTACGCAGTGTCTTGGTAATATTAGTGCGGTGATTGAAAGTTATGAAACTGAATGTGTGTTGGTGTTAGGCGACTTCAACGCACATTCTGGGACTCTTTTTGGAAGAGAGTTAGTAGATTATTGCGCCGAGCAATCCTTAATTTGTTTAGATTTAGTTAGGTTAGATTCCAATTCCTATACTTTTGTGAGTGAAGTCCACGGTTCGTGCCGGTGGCTCGACCACTGCGTGGCAACTGCAGCCGCTGCCTACCTCGTCACTGATATACATGTCAAATATGACTCATTCTGGTCAGATCACTTTCCTCTTGTTGTTAATTGTAATTTAAATTTTATTAGAAGTAAAGAGACAGTTACGGATACGATAAATAATAATATAAAATACTTATGGGGTAATAGGGAACCAGAACAAAGAAATGAATATTCTAGATTTTGTGATGATAGACTTAGTGAAATAATAGGTAAATATAATATTGTAAGTACAGAGAATTTTAATGATGTTATCTGTGATGACCAATTCGATTGCAATTATATAGATAATTTATATAATGATATTATAAGTTCTTTGCGTGCTGCTGCAGCACATAGTTTTGTTATTAAAAATAAGAAGGGACGAAAAGTAGTCGGTTGGAATTTTCACGTTAGGAACGCACACATGAAGGCTAGGGAGGATTTTAAATTGTGGGTTGAAATTGGGAGGCCTTGCTCGGGATTCTATTATGAGAATATGGTTGTTTCACGTAGTGAATTTAAATCTGCACTTAAATATGTACAAAATAATCAAGACAAAATTAAAATGGATATGCAGGCCCGTCATCGAGCAGCTGGTAATTTTATTCAGTTTTGGAAAGAAACCAAAAAGTTGGATAATAAAAGTTGTTTGCCAGTAAATGTAGAAGGCGAACAAAATAAGAAAAATAATGCAAATTTATTTCGGAAACATTTTAATGTTCAAAATATCATGGAAGAACGCAATAATAATAATAATTGTAAGCAACTTAATATTAGTGATATCCAGAAATCAAAGTCTGATCATGTGACAGTCTCTTCAAAACAAATAGTCTCTATCCTGATGTATATGAAACGAGGTAAGTCCCTGGGTCATGATGGCCTTAGCATAGAGCATCTGCTGTATGCGGGCCAGCATATCTGTAATGTATTAGCTTGGCTTTTTACACTTTGCTTGAAATATAGTTATTTGCCTGAGGAACTTATTAAAACGGTTGTTGTTCCTATTCCGAAAAACAAAACTGGAGATATTTCGAGCATGGCAAACTATAGACCTATATCTCTAGCTACGATAGTTGCCAAGGTGTTTGAAAGAGTTATTCATTCTTATTTTAACGACGTAAATTATGATGATGGTCAATTTGGTTTTCGCCCGCACGTTTCAACTGACATGGCAATATTTGCTTTAAAACAAATAGTTACTTACTATAAACAGCAAAAAACCACTGTATATGCTTGTTTTTTAGATTTTAGTCGTGCTTTTGATACACTTAATCATGACTTACTGTGGACAAAGCTGCGTACTACGTGTATCCCCGCTGAGGTTGTTGGTCCTCTTGAGTATTGGTACCAAAATCAGACCAACAACGTCAGATGGGGCACTGAGTTATCTGACAATTTCCGTCTTCCGTGTGGTGTTAGACAGGGTGGGCTCACCTCTCCCGATCTATTTAACATTTACATGAATGACCTGATCGTGGAGCTGAGCAGCATTCCTGTGGGGCTCCGGTTGGATGACAGATATGTCAACAACCTGAGTTACGCAGATGACATGGTGCTGCTCAGCCCTTCGATCAAAGGTTTGCGACGACTTATTGCAACCTGCGAAAGGTATGCCGCAGATCATAATCTAGTCTATAACGTTAAAAAGACGGAGTTAGTGGTTTTTAAAGCGGGAAAGGGACCGGAAAACATACCAGAGGTCATGATTAAAGGGCAACATGTTAAGATCGTTGATAGCTTCAAATACCTTGGCCACATCGTAAATTCAAAACTGAAGGACGACACGGATATCGAACGACAGCGTAGGGCTTTATGTGTGGTAGGGAACATGATTATAAGAAAGTTTTCCAAGTCGGCTCCTGACGTGAAAGTTACTCTTTTCAGATCCTTCTGCCAGACTTTTTACACTTGTCAACTTTGGACAGATTATACCAGAAGGGCGCACGATGGCATACGAGTCGCTTATAATAATATCTTGAGGCAACTGATGGGATTAAAGCGTTTTTGCGGCGCTTCAGAAATGTATACGGAAGCTCGAATTGACTCGTTTAATGCAATTCAGAGGAAGAGAATAGCCTCGTTCATGTCCAGAATTTACAGGTGTAAAAATACCATAATTAGTGGTCTGGCAGATAGGCTTATAACGTCATTAATGTACAGTGGTTGGGTACAAATTACACACTTAAGCAGCTAGCTACCTATCTTTCTGTTTTCTATTATTATTTTTATTTATTTTTTAATTACTGTGTTTAATTTCTTTGTGTTTTTTTTTGTTTTTTAATTTTAAAGCTATGGATCTCTGTGTCTGAAATAAAGAATATTATTATTATTCCATTTATTTATTTTGTATACATATATAATTACATTTTTAAATATTATTATAAAAAAGATATAAAAACATTTAAAAATATAAAAAATAGTATCCCACCGGCGTCGGGAACAGGGTCCAAGCCACCGGTGGTCAGGGCTCCTGAGAAAGGAATCTCCTAACAATATTTATTATTATTATTATTATTACTATAAAGTACTTTTTGTTTAACCAGCTTCCGCCTGCGACTTTGTCCGCGTCAAAGTTGAGATATTATCCCACAGGAATCGTACATTTTACTGAGATAAAAAGCCTATGTGCTATTCCAGACTATAATCTAGCTCTGTTCGAAATTCCATTCAGATCCATGGCGTGATTAAGTAACAAAAAATCGTCCACATTTGTAATTGAATGGTACTTGATAATCATTTTATTGCGGAGTTATTTTAGAACTTATGATATCTCCTAATATATTCATTGAAATCAAATGATGTCAGAGATATTTTATTGTCAAAATAAAATTCTTCTGATGAATAACGTATTTACTTGGATAAGGATTAATAAGTATCATGTTTATAAAAACACCTTTGCAAATAATGCATTGTTTTATAACAAACTAGCTGACCCGTGCCCACTTCGTTGGGCGGTAAACATTTTAACTTTAACCAATTGACATACTGTTTGGGGCAAATCGTATCTTTATGATGTTCTTGTGATCATAATAATATTTTTTTCGATAAGGTTTAACATATTTTTGTTTAAAACGTTTTCGTCGAAAAATACTTTTTTTAACACATAAAAGCTACTATATCTGCTAAAATATAAAAGATAGAAATAGAAATATGCGGACTTTTTTGTAATACTATTCAAAGCGGACCAGGTTGCCATAAATTATTTTCAATTATATACAACTGTTAAGGCAGCGCATGCAAATAACTTTGTTATGCGCTGAGAGCTCGCAGAGGATCGCTAGCCAGAGCGCGAGAACATCGCAGGCACGTGCTCGGGAATCTAGCGCTGAACGTGCGCAGCGTCTTTAGGCAGGAAATAAATCATAGCACTCAGTACTAACCAAACCACACTCATAATTTCATCTCAAGTTAAAATGTTTACCGCCCAACGAAGTGGGCACGGGTCAGCTAGTGTTGTTTATAAAGAAGCACTAGCATAAATAAATAAAAAATATTTGTATCGGCGTATCGGTATCCTTCAACAGCTTTACGAACTAAAAAATACATTGTTAAGTTCAGACATCCACGCGAAGGAAGTCGCGGGCAAAGCTAGTATTAACTATATTCTTGAACACAATAATAGTACCGAAATATACCTTATAGGACAATGATTTCTGCAGAATTTTTAGACAAAGGATATCATTTCTAGTAAGACGACCATTAGCAATCATAAAAAAATAGTTTTAACAATATTTAGTAAAAAGTTAGGGACAGTTTTTTACATCCCATAAAGTAGGTTTTAAGCCCTCGAGATATTTTCATGTAGGTATAAAATATAAATGAGATCATTGAAATAACTCGTTATGTTTAGTTTTTTTTAATGGTGTTCTTTTGTCTTTTAGAAAAGCCAGCAAAGCTGCCATGGGAATATTGTTATTCCCCAGCACCCTCCCCAATACCACGGTAAGTCCTTCTTTAATTTTGTTATCTTTTGTCTGACAGTGAAGAAAACAGTGAAGACCTGGGTTCATTATAACACCATCAAACCGAGAAATATTTCTAGTTATTAGTTTCTAGTAGGTACACACAGCAAATATTCGTGAAGTCTTTTTATTAAAGCAAGTCCATGTCAGAGGGCCTTTGAAAGTAAGAATGGAACGTAACATAATATTGGGCATCACTTTGGCTATTTTCAAATGTTTGAACGATCGAATATTATAATGGATGCTTGTCTCACTGGTCTGAATGTTCTCATTTCAGTAATCCGCAAGTGGTGATTCCAAACTCCCAAAACGCCACAGGCCGTAACAGTGTCTTCAGAACCCAACATCCCAGTCAGTATAACTATTCGGCTCCAGGACGCGAGTGCAGTGAGACTCAGGGAGGTACGTACTTTAAAACTATATTGTTCTCCGCTAATGGAGCAAATGTCTTTATTATCTTATTTGCTTTTAAACTCACTAAAGGCTCCAGTGAATAGTTTATTAGTAGGTATGTCAATAATAGGAACTTAAACAAATATAATATCAATCTTCTGACCAAAACGCCATTTTTTTAACAATCCTAAAAATAAACCAGACGTAAACGTATGTATAATTTATCCAATAATGAACCGTTTAGCATATTTGATAGAATTTTGTTACATAAGGTTAATAAAAAAAATATAAAACTTTGTCAATAAACATTTCGTGAAATATTTTAAGATCTCATGATTGAAGTTTTTTCGTAGTTCTGAACATCATGAACATAATTTTACTGAGATAAAAAGCCTATGTGCTATTCCAGACTATAATCTAGCTCTGTTCGAAATTCCATTCAGATCCATGGGGTGATTAAGTAACAAAAATTCGTCCACGTTTGTAATTGTATGGTACTTGATAATCATTTTATTGCGGAGTTATTTTAAAACTATGATATCTCCTAATATATTCTTTGAAATCAAATGATGTCAAAGACATTTTATTTGCAAAATAAAATACTTGTGATGAATAACGTATTTACTTGGATAAGGATTAATATCATGTTTATAAAAACACCTTTGCAAATAATGCATTATTTTATAACAAACTAGCTGACCCGTGCCCACTTCGTTGGGCGGTAAACATTTTAACTTGTGATGAGATTATGAGTGTGGTTCGGTTAGTACTGAGTGCTATGATTTATTTCCTGCCTAAAGACGCTGCGCAAGTTCAGCGCTAGATTCCCGAGCTCTGGCTCTGGCTAGCGATCCTCTGCGAGCGCTCAGCGCTAGACCCTTGTTGCAGAGACATGCTGCCTTAAATCACTGAGACGCTGCGCACGTTCAGCGCTAGATTCCCGATCACGGGCCTGCGATATTCTCCAGCTTTGGTTAGTAAGGCCGCTGTGAACGCTCGGAGCTAGATTCCCCAGCGCGTGCTTGCGAAATATTTTCTCTATTCCTCGAGAGGCGCTGATGCTTTTCAAGAGCGACTCTTCCGGACGGCGTACTTGAGCTGCTCTTGTCTGGGGTGTCTGACGGGAAAGTTGTGATTTTCTTTTAGGCAAGATAAACAATCGCTGAAACTGTTCAAAATCTCAAAAACAGAAATACCATGGGTAAATGGATAAAACGTCCGTACAAAGCATGTTCTAATGCGGTTCGTGAATGGACGGCGGCATTTAGCGATTTAGTAATTTTATATTATCTTAGAAACTACTTTTTAACCAATTGACACACTGTTTCGGGCAAATCGTATCTCTGTGATGTTCTTGTGATCATAATAATATTTTTTTCGATAAGGTTTAATATTTTGTTGTTTTAAAAATCGTCCAAAGGTAAGTACGTCGAAAAATACTTTTTTTAACACATAAAAACTACTATATCTGCTAAAATATAAAAGATAGAAATATGGTGTCCCGGACTTTTTTGTAGAACTATTCAAAATATATAGTCAATTGAAATGGTGGTTTGCGGAAGAGCAACACGGTTTTCTTCCAAATCGCTCAACCGCCTCTAACTTACTTAACATAACTACGCTCCTAGCCACAAATATTAATGACAAAAGGCAGACTGATGTGGCCTATTTTGATTTTCAGAAGGCTTTTGAACGAGTCGATAATAACATTCTTCTAGGTAAGCTGGCAATGGCAGGTTTCTCTGTGGCGCTGCTGAAATTCTTCGCGAACTATTTGCATGGCCGCAGACAATATGTTATATATAAAGATGCCTTTTCGGAGCGCTACTCTGTCACGTCTGGCATAGGGCAGGGCACTAATCTCGGGCCCCTTCTTTTTCTTATAGTAGTTATAATGACCTACCCACATCTGTTAAACATTCCACAGTTTTGATGTATGCCGATGACGTCAAGGTTGCTCTTCCCATAGCTAACTCGATCGATGTAGCCGCTCTTCAACTCGACATCGACAACATTCACACTTGGAGCACTAAACATAACCTAAATTTAAACATAAGTAAATGCGCGATCATGACCTTCTCAAAAGCCACACGTCCCGTACACAACATCTACACACTAAATAATGTGACTGTACGCGATCTAGGTACTAATTTTGATCCACACCTTACCTTTAACCAGCATATTATACAGACCTGTAACAAATCCCGAAAAAACAATGCATACATCCGTAGTTTACTAGAAACTAACAGTTCAATCTGGATCCCCCATGAAAAAGCCTTTATCCTGCTTATTGAACAGATTCAAAAGTCTTTTGTCCGCTACCTCTATTTGAAATTATATGGATACTATCCATACATGTACCCAACACCATTTGTGCTAGATATGGTGGCCTACCAAAGTTTGGAACTTAGGAGAAATTTTGCTCTCGTCAAATATTTCTTCCGTCTGATTCGTGGTTCCCACTTCAATTCCTCCTTGTTCTCATACATAACATTTCTAGTTCCGCTTCCCATCAGGCACGCACTTCGCCCTCGCCAGCAACGTCCCCTATTTGCGATACCCCTAGCTAGTACGACGGCCCTTAGAAACAGTCCACTATACCTAGCCCTTTCCCTCATTAATAACATTTTGCTGCATGATGATTAATTAGATGTCTTTGCAAGCACTGGACTGAGGCTCCTGAGTGCTGCAAATCGATACCTGGAGTCTATCGCCACCCCCAGCACAATCTCTTTGTCTTAAATTAATTAAATTAATCCCTTTTTATTTTATACTGTAATTCTGTTAAATTGTATGTTTTATGTTTCTCTTTTTTATGTTTTTATATTTAGTAATTAATTATAAGTATTATTATTAGCAAAAAACTTGTACGCCTGGTGCACACCGTAACTGTAAGTTGTTTGTTTTTAAATAAATAAATAAAGCGGACCAGGTTCCACACATTGTTTTCAATTATATACAACTGTTAAGGCAGCGCATGCAAAAAACTTTGTTCTAAGAGCTATTTTTTTCGCCTGGCTTGACAAAAATTGATATAGTTCGGCTATTATACATGAAGTTTGTAAGTTTGTATGTTTGCAAGTTTGTTTGTAGGGGTAATCTCCGGAAGTAATGAACCAATTTAAAAAATTTTTCACTGGTAAAAAGCTATATTATTCGTGAGTGCTATAGGCTATAAATTATAAAGATATCAAGCATATTAGCCGAACTATCTCAATTTTGTCTAGCCAGGTGGAAAAAAATAGCTTTTACAACAAAGTTATTTGCATGCGCTGCCTTAACAGTTGTATATAATTGAAAATAATGTATGGCAACCTGGTCCGCTTTAAATAGTTCTACAAGAAAGTCCGCGACACCATATTTATATTTCTATCTTTTATATTTTAGCAGATATAGTAGCTTTTATGTGTTAAAAAAAGTATTTTTCAACGTACTTATCTTTGGACGATTTTTTAAACAACAAAATATTAAACCTTATTGAAAAAAATATTATTCTGATCATAAGAACATCACAGCGATATGATTTGCACCAAACAGTATGTCAATTGGTTAAATCGTTTCGAAGACAATATAAAATTACTAAATCGCAAAATGCCGCCGTCCATTCACGAACCGCATTAGAACATGCGTTGTGCAATTATTACGTCACTTTTCTGAATCGCGGTGTTAAGAGTTTCCGCGGATTAATGACCCTCTCCAGTTATTATTTAACTATAGTCGTTAGGTAGGTGAGTTGTACGTAGTTGGTTGGATGTTGTTGGTGTTTAAAATTGTTTTGGTTGCTCGGTTTCTAAAAACACAAATACTACTTCGTTCTCATTTTTCGAGTTCGAAGCTGTGATATTTCTGTTTTTAGGATATCGGACAGTTTCAGCGATTTTTTATCATGCCTAAAAGGAAATCACAACTTTCCCGTCAGACATCCCCGACAAGAGCAACTGGAGTACGCCGTACGGACGCCGTACGTCTGCTCTTGAAAATCATCAGCGCCTCTCGAGGAACAGAGAAAATATTTCGCAAAAGCGCTGGGGAATCTAGCTTCGAGCATTCACAGCGGCTTGCTAACCAAAGCTGGAGAACATCGCAGGCCCGTGCTCGGGAATCTAGCGCTGAACGTGCGTAGCGTCTCAGTTATTTAAGGCAGCATGTCTCTGCAACAAGGGATAGGGAGTCTAGCGCTGACCGCTCGCAGAGGGTCGCTAGACAAAGCGCGAGAACATCGCAGGCCCGGGCAGTAATAATCGAACCACACTCATAATTTCATCTTAAGTTAAAATGTTTACCGCCCAACGAAGTGGGCACGGGTCAGCTAGTGTTGTTTATTATATAAAGAAGCACTAGCATAAATAAATAAAAAATATTTGTATCGGCGTATCGGTATCCTTCAACAGCTTTTCGAACTAAAATAGTTATTTGTTATACAAGAGTGCAAAGTTGCTTTTTAACCGCGTGTTCAATTTTGATGACAAAATTAGAATCCTGAGCGTTAGCGAGGGAATCAAAAGAGCACGAGGTGAAAAATCTTTGCACTCGTGTGCAACACGTAACTTTTCATTCCACCTCAGCGAGGAAATGAATAAATGCAAAAAAAAACGTTTACAATCACAGGATAGGTACACTTTTATTACCAGTTTCAGTCAATTCTGTTGGCGTCAAGCAAACTTCCTCGTCGCTAGAATCACTCATTTTAGTTTTTTCCTTGTTTTCAAGTTTCTTGTTTTTAATATAAGGTTTAACAATGACGTGAAAAAATGCCGCGTAAAGAACCGCGTACAAAGCAAATTGAAAAAAGAACACCAAGAAGGTTCCGAGTCTGAGTTTTTAACAAATTAAAAAAAAGTTGTATGATATATTCGGCACCATAGAGGTAGCAGTAAATAGGTTTAATGTTTTTTTTAATTCACAAACTTATTAGTGCACACGATGTTCTAAATTCAATTTACTTTATCCTCTAGAGAATAAAAACGGCTTTTCCACTCAGATATTGAAGATTAAAAATACTCTTTCCGAGATGGTGGGATGAAAAATACATTGTTAAGTTCCGACATCCACGCTAAGGAAGTCGCGGGCAAAGCAAGTATTAACTATATTCTTGAACACAATAATAGTACCGAAATATACCTTATAGGACAATGATTTCTGCTGAATTTTTAGACAAAGGATATCATTTGTAGTATGACTTTCATTAGCAATCATTAAAAATGAGTTTGAACATTATTTAGTAAAAAGTTAGGCACAGTTTTTTACATCCCATAAAGTAGGTTTTAGACCTCGAGATATTTTCATATGGGCATAAAATATGAATGAGATCATTTAAATAACTCGTTATGTTTAGTTTTTTTTTAATGGTGTTCCTTTTGTCTTTTAGAAAAGCCAACAAAGCTGCCTCGAGTTCATTCTTGTTCCCCAGCACCCCCCAAAATACCACGGTAAGTCCTTCTTTAATTTTGTTATCTTTTGTCTGACAGCGAAGACCTGGGTTAGGTTAGGTTAGGTTAGGTTGGCTGGGCTGTTTCCGCACTTAGCCTCTTTATTGGGCCATTGTACGTATGAAAAGGATATCCTTGAGGAGTTAATCCAACCATCCCAGATCCTCCCAGAATGCCAGCAGTCTTTTCAGACTGTTGCAGGCTTCGGGGAGCGATACCGGCGATTGGAGAGTCCGTGCCCGTTGATCTGCCACGCTTCTGCACTCCAAGAGCACGTGCTGTGGTGTTTCTTCCGCCTCCATGCATCCTCTGCACAGAGGGCTGTCTGTCACACCTATGGTGAATAGGTGTTTGTTTAGGGGACAGTGGCCGGTTATGATGCCTATGATCATCCGAATTTCGTCCCGTTTCAATCTAATAAGGCTGCGGGCAAATCTTTTTGATGCTTCCGAAGACCTGGGTTAATTATAACACTATCAAACCGTGAGATATTTCTAGTTAATAGTTTCTAGTACGTACACACAGCAAAATATATAGGTTTGCAGGACACACCAACATTGATGTTGGTGTGCGTAAAATCAATGGGTGTATTACTTCGCATATTTATTATTGTTTGCTTCACAATATACAGGGTCATTGAAAATTTACCCGAAACTTGAAAAGGGGTCATTGTACTCAACATTACGAACGACATTTCTTATTGGACCAAACTTGAAATCTTGACAAAAAATCAGCTGTTCCCTACAAAAATGCTACGCAACAATATCTGTGAATATCTATATAATTTAACCACGTAATTAACTGATCCCGTGGCATAATGTATAAGCATTCGGCCGGTAAGTTACATGTATTTAGTTCGAATCTCAACGCCGGCATCAACTTTTTGTATTAATAAAACATCTTGTTGAATTTTTATTTTTGTTATTTCGAATAGTGTTCTTTATCATCAGGATAAGAACATTATTCGAAAAAAATGTTTATGGAAGGAAAAATGAAACAACTGGTAACAAGAAACCAAGAATATTTAAGACTAGGTCTTTTAAAATTATAATTACAAATAACAAAGGTTTGTGCATGACAAATATTCTAAGTCAGAAAAGAATTAACAACTTTATTTTTAATATTCAAGTGTGTCATTTATTTATTAGTGATACGTTGGCAGTCGGATTCGAATTCACGTCGCAGCGGCGACCGCGCAGTGTAAAATATTATTTACCGCATGTTCGACTAATGTGCCACTGAGACGATTGTTACATTAGTTTTCATTCCCTGCGACATTAAAGTGCAGCAAGTGTGTGCGTGGACAACGGGTTGTTTTGAAGCAAACGCTAATGGTAGGCGAAGCATAACATCCGTTGATTTTACACACACCAATATTATATTGGTGTGCCCTGCAAACCTATCTAATTTGCTGTGTGTACATTAATTTAATATTAATAACTTGTGCAAGGTTTTGGCTAGCGCAAAAACGTCAGGTGATATCGAGGCCAAGAGCAGGACCAAATTGTAAAAAAACGTATAGAATTATAGATGATTGTTTCTGATACACATCACATGTGTATACTGTGTGCTTCATACAGTCAGTTTGGCATAGGACCTTAGTTAGGCAAAGTAGTTTATCTGAAAATAGAGTTCGTGAAGTCTTTTTATTAAAGCAAATCCGAGTCTGAGGGCCTTTGAAAGCAAGAATGGAACGTAACATAATATTGAGCATCACTTTGGCTATTTTCAAATGTTTGAGCGATCGAATATTATCATGGATGCTTGTCTCACTGGTCTGAATGTTCTCATTTCAGTAATCCGCAAGTGGTGATTCCAAACTCCCAAAACGCCACAGGCCGTAACAGTGTCTTCAGAACCCAACATCCCAGTCAGTATAACTATTCGGCTCCAGGACGCGAGTGCAGTGAGACTCAGGGAGGTGCGTACTTTAATACTATATTGTTCTCCGCTAATGGAGCAAATGTCTTTATTATCTTATTTGGTTTTAAACTCACTAAAGGCTCCAGTGAATAGTTTATTAGTATGTCAATAATAGGAACTTAAACAAATATAATATCAATCTTCTGACCAAAAAGCCATTTTTTTAACAATCCTAAAAACATACCAGACATAAACGTATGTATAATTTATCCAATAATGAACCGTTTAGCATATTTGATAGAATTTTGTTACCTAAGCCTCACAAAAAAAATATAAAACTTTGTCATTTCGTGAAATATTTTAAGATCTCATGATTAAAGTTTTCCCGTGGTTCTGAACATCATAAACATAATTGTGTATTGTAAATGATAATAGTTTTAGAGAAATTATTAAATTAATAAGGATTTATCTAACCTATAGATTTTTAGTATTATTACAAATTGTAATAGATGCTATTCCATTGTCACTATTATCGGTAGGTACTTCGACTTTTACTATCAAGTACTTTTTTGTTTAACCAGCTACCGCCCGCGACTTCGTCCGCGTCAAAATTGATATATTATCCCACAGGAATCGTACATTTTACTGAGATAAAAAGCCTATGTGCTATTCCAGACTATAATCTAGCTCTGTTTGAAATTCCATTCAGATCCATGGCGTGATTAAGTAACAAAAAATCGTCCACGTTTGTAATTGTATGGTACTTGATAATCATTTTATTGCGGAGTTATTTTAGAACTATGATACGTCCTAAGATATTCATTGAAATCAAATAATGTCAAAGACATTTTATTTTCAAAATAAAATACTTGTGATGAATAACGTATTTACTTGGATAAGGATTAATATCATGTTTATAAAAACACCTTTGCAAATAATGCATTATTTTATAACAAATTAATTAGGTACCATAAAAAAAGGTAAGACAACATTAAAATATGTTTATGCTGCCGGGCAGTCTTTTAGAAATTTTGAAGGGGAACAATTCCGTCTGCATAATTTTTGCGTAAATTTGTCCAGCGCAGCGCGAGCAGCGGAAGCTCTCAAAAGGAATATTTTTTCTAGTTCTTGCAACATTTTTCATATGATGTTATAAAGCCTCCTTATTTTTCAATTCTAAACAGTAGTTCCTGAAATTAGCGCGTTCAACCAAACATGACTGCCACTTGCCACAGGTTACTTAAAAACAGCGTCCTTTGTTAGGTTAATAATATTAACCTATTCCTTGACAATTCAAAAGTGCTTGTAAATGGTCTAATTGAAATAAATGTTTTGACTTTGACTTTGACCAATACTGATGCGAATAATAGATAGAGCATACGGTTCATGTTTGCCCCGCTTGGGCGGAGCACTGCCGTGTCCTCACGGAGGCGATAGGCGGCGGCGACCTCTCGCGTCCGGCCCTGGGGGTCTACTCTTTTTCTCCGAAACGAAACTTCGCAAACGAACGAAATTGAAACGAAATTTCGTTAATGATGATGGGAAAGGGCCAAGGGATTTTTCCCATAGTCAACTATACGTAGCTCTGTCACGCGTAAACAACCCCAATAACCTTTTTGTGTACGCTCCAGATGGTTCCACAACTAATGTTGTTTATAAAGAAGCACTAGCATAAATAAATAAAAAATATTTGAATCGGAATCCTCCAACAGCTTTTCGAACTAAAAAATACATTGTTAAGTTCCGACATCCACGAGAAGAAAGTCGCGGGCAAAGCTATTATTAACTATATTCATGAATACAGTAATAGTATCGAAATATACCTTATAGGACAATGATTTCTGCTGATTTTTTAGACAAAGTACCTATATCATTTGTAGCATGACTTTCATTAGCAATCATAAAAAATGAGTTTGTACAATATTAAATAAAAAGTTAGGGAAACTTTTTACATGATGTTCTTTTGTCTTTTAGAAAAGCCAGCAAAGCTGCCTCGAGTTCATTCTTGTTCCCCAGCACCCCCCACAATACCACGGTAAGTCCTTCTTTAATTTTGTTATCTTTTGTCTGACAGTGAAGACCTGGGTTCATTATAACACCATCAAACCGTGAAATATTTCTAGTTAATAGTTTTTAGTAGGTACTGTAGTCACTTGGCGTGACCTGGTACCGGGATATATGTTTATATTGAAACACTTATTATTTATTAACGTTCGTGTATTTACTTTGAATTAAAATATATTTGATCATTCTAAATCTATGTCTAGGCTTGACAGCCGCTGACACGCGATCTGTCTCTATTCTAAAATCAAAGTTATATTTATCTCATATTAAATAGTTTTTATATGGCTCAACCAGCCAGGGTCTCTACATCAGCTACGCCTCCAAAGGATTAGTTTGAACGTAGTGAAAGAACTAATTAACTATGAGATAAATATCAAAACCCTACCTAAACCTATTGCGAGGTCCCTACCTCATAGGAAGAATTGTAAGGGAATGTCTCTGGAGAGATAGCTTAACACATGACGTAATGCGTTATCATTTCATAAATCATCATTTAATTTTACTATTAATGTGCCATCATGCACTCATTCAAAACACAATAACGCTTCCATGCCCAAGCTTCGTAACGTCAAAACTTCCTAAAAGTCCGCTACGCATTCCCATAACCTATGATATGGCAAGTCCACATCTACCTTAGGGGTT
The DNA here is from genome assembly GCA_949774945.1 of Hoplodrina ambigua. Classification (NCBI taxonomy): domain Eukaryota; kingdom Metazoa; phylum Arthropoda; class Insecta; order Lepidoptera; family Noctuidae; genus Hoplodrina; species Hoplodrina ambigua. The sequence goes on from OX458963.1 coordinate 9,209,323, forward strand.
ATAACAATTATAAGCTTAAATATAAAAAAGAACATGCACAGATGCATGCTAAATAAACTCAACATCCATGGCTTTAACGTCATTGTATGTAATTGAGTAAGAAGAAGAAAAAGTCATGGTAGTCTGAAATAAACAATTTACATCACAATATTATGAACTCGATCCAAAACGAAATCTAAAAAAAATCCTAAAGAAAATCTATGTTAACTCTTTGATCACAAAATAAACCAGCAGTGTCAACCAAACACTCTTTGCAAAGGCTATGCCCCATTAGCAAAGTTGGTTTTATCAGCGAACAAAAGGAACAACTCTTCTCTCCCCCTCTTTTTTAAAATTTCGTTATCTATGGAGCGTGTTCGTACTAACAGACTACATATAAAAATACAATATACGCAATCGTCGTTGTCGCCGACGATCTTCTGTCCTTCTTCCTCTCAATTGAAGTGGTTATGAAACAAAAATAATATTATTAATATGACATGTCCTGCTGTTTGTACAAAAATAATGCAGTGACATGTTAAATAAAAAAAAAAATGACAAGTATATTATTTTATAAAATTCTCCAAATAAAAAGTTTCCAATCAATTATTTTTAAAAATGAATCTTTAAATTTCACTCTATTAAACGTGAAAAACCTTTTTTGAAAATTCAAATTTTTTTTTATAAAATTATTTATTTTTTTATTATAATTTTGTGAATTAAAACCTCCATTGGTTTTCTGAATTGATGCATGAATATTTGGTAATCGTTTGGGAACAAAAGTTTTAAATTTAATCTTTTTTCTACTTAAAGTGATCTTTTTCCTAACTTGTGCTATTTTAGTATGTCGTAATAACTTATTACGAATTTTTGGATAGCACAAGATCTTCTGGTTAACTTCACATTCTCTATCAACCTTAACTAACTTTTGTTTTATCAAATCAACATTAATTTCAATTGCAGACAAGGAAACATTATCTTTCTCGTCTTCTTTTATTGCCATCGAAATATGACCATCCTCCTTTATTTCGGACATATTTACGACAAGATAATCCTCAGTTTTTTGATCATTTTCGAAATTATTTATACATATTTCGTTGCGAAAGACACCGTCTTCTTCCGGCAACAACACATCTTGATTCTCTGAAACATTACTATTGAATAAAATAACTGGACCGGACTGACCCGATTTAATATCTTCTCTTTCTTCTTCGCGTTCTTCTGGGAACACGACCGTCATCTCCTCCTCTTCTGTGTCAGGGCTGCAGTCTAGGCAGCTGGCCTCAACAACGTCAACGACGTCATCAACGACATCATCATCATCTGCTTGGCAGCTTTGCTCATCTACTTCTTTTTCGCTAGAAATTAGATCAGCATTATTATCAATATTCGTAACATTTTTTTCAACATGTTCCACCAATGGAACTGTGGCTTCCTGCTGAACGCTTTTCACACTCTTTGCTGAGCGGTAGCGCCCAGGAAACTCTGCTCTCATCTCGTCACATAATGCCGAGAAACTCATATCTTCATGATATGTGTATCTATAAAAATAATAAGCGTGTCCTTTCAAAAAGGCACCCAAAATCAACGCGTAATCGCTTTCTCGCCATTCATTATCCGCTGCAATCTCCAGATATGCTGGTAAAAAATCATCGAAGCCCGCAGCTTCGCTTCCCGTAAAATAAAAAGGAATGGTGAACAGCGAGGATTGCTCCATTTCACCTTTTTACAATATAATTGACAAACTGACAAACAATACTTATCTTTTGTTTTTTCTTCGGGCGTCTTCCTTACGCCTCAATTTTTATATGCGCTTGCTCCTTATGTGCGTATATGCGCTCAAATATTAACGAGACATGGGGGACTCGCTTTACCTACAATAGGTACTTCTTTCTGGAAAGAAAAATTCCAGACCGGCGCCCGACACCACTTGTAGTCACTTGGCGTGACCTGGTACCGGGATATATGTTTATATTGAAACACTTATTATTTATTAACGTTCGTGTATTTACTTTGAATTAAAATATATTTGATCATTCTAAATCTATGTCTAGGCTTGACAGCCGCTGACACGCGATCTGTCTCTATTCTAAAATCAAAGTTATATTTATCTCATATTAAATAGTTTTTATATGGCTCAACCAGCCAGGGTCTCTACAGTACACACAGCAAATATATAGAGTTCGTGAAGTCTTTTTTTTTAAAGCAAGTCCATGTAAGAGGGCCTTTGAAAGCAAGAATGGAACGTAACATAATATTGAGCATCACTTTGGCTGTTTTCAAATGTTTGAGCTATCGAATATTATCATGGATGCTTGTCTCATTGGTCTGAATGTTCTCATTTCAGTAATCCGCAAGTGGTGATTCCAAACTCCCAAAACGCCACAGGCCGTAACAATCTCCTCAGAATCATACATCCCAGTCAGTATAACTATTCGGCTCCAGGACGCGAGTGCAGTGAGACTCAGGGAGGTGCGTACTTTAATACTATATTGTTCTCCGCTAATGGAGCAAATGTCTTTATTATCTTATTTGCTTTTGAACTCACTAAAGGCTCCAGTGAATAGTTTATTAGTATGTCAATAATAGGAAGTTAAACAAATATAATATCAATCTTCTGACCAAACGCCATATTTTTAACAATCCTTAAGACATACCAGACGTAAACATATGTATAATTTATCCAATAATGAACCGTTTAGCATATTTGATAAAATTTTGTTACATAAGCTTCCTAAAAAAAATATAAAACTTTGTCAATAAAAATTTCGTGAAATATTTTAAGATGTCATGATTGAAGTTTTTTCGTAGTTCTGAACATCATGAACATAATTGTGTATTGTAAATGATAATAGTTTTAGAGAAATTATTAAATTAATAAGGATTTATCAAACCTATGGATTTTTTGTCACTATTATCGGTACTTCAAGTTTTACTACCAAGTACTTTTTTGTTTAACAAGCTTCCGCCCGCAACTTCGGCCGCGTCAAAGTTGATATATTATCCCACAGGAATCGTACATTTTACTGAGATAAAAAGTCTATGTGCTATTCCAGACTATAATCTAGCTCTGTTCGAAATTCCATTCAGATCCATGGCGTGATTAAGTAACAAAAAATCGTCCACATTTGTAATTGTATGGTACTTGATATTCATTTTATTGCGGAGTTATTTTAGAACTATGATATCTCCTAATATATTCATTGAAATCAAATGATGTCAGAGATATTTTATTTTCAAAATAAAATACTTGTGATGAATAACGTATTTACTTGGATAAGGATTAATATCATGTTTATAAAAACACCTTTGCAAATAATGCATTATTTTATAACAAATTGATTAGCATAAAAAAAGGTAAGACAACATTAAAATATAGACATGTTTATGCTGTCGCGCACTTTTTAAAAAACTTTTAAAGGGGAACAATTCCGTCTACATCATTTTTGCGTAAATTTGTCCAGCGCAGCGCGCGCAACGGAAGCTGTCAAAAGGAATTTTTTTTCTAGTTCTTGCAACATTTTTCATATGATGTTATAAAGCCTCCTTATTTTTCAATTCTAAACAATAGTTCCTGAAATTAGCGCGTTCAACCAAACATAACTGCCACTTGCCACAGGTTACTTAAAAACAGCGTCCTTTGTTAGGTTAATAATATTAACCAATACTGATGCGAATAATAGATAGAGCATACGGTTCATGTTTGCCCCGCTTGGGCGGAGCACTGCCGTGTCCTCACGGAGGCGATAGGCGGCGGCGACCTCTCGCGTCCGGCCCTGGGGGTCTACTCTTTTTCTCCGAAACGAAACTTCGCAAACGAACGAAATTGAAACGAAATTTCGTTAATGATGATGGGAAAGGGCCAAGGGCCAAGGGCCTTTTCCCAAAGTCAACTATATGTAGCTCTGTCACGCGTAAACAACCCCAATAACCTTTTTGTGTACGCTCCAGATGGTTCCACAACTAATGTTGTTTATAAAGAAGCACTAGCATAAATAAATAAATAATATTTGTATCGGAATCCTCCAACAGCTTTTCGAACTAAAAAATACATTGTTAAGTTCCGACATCCACGAGAAGGAAGTCGCGGGCAAAGCTATTATTAACTATATTCTTGAATACAGTAATAGTATCGAAATATACCTTATAGGACAATAATTTCTGCTGAATTTTTAGAAAAAAAAATATCATTTGTAGTATGACTTTCATTAGCAATCATAAAAAATGAGTTTGAACAATATTTAGTAAAAAGTTAGGGACACTTTTTACATCCCATAAAGTAGGTTTTAAGCCCTCGAGATATTTTCATGTGGGTATAAAATATGAATGAGATCATTAAAATAACTCTTTATGTTTAGTTCTTTTTAATGGTGTTCTGTCTTTTAGAAAAGCCAGCAAAGCTGCCTCGAGTTCATTCTTGTTCCCCAGCACCCCCCACAATACCACGGTAAGTCCTTCTTTAATTTTGTTATCTTTTGTCTGACAGTGAAGACTAGGGTTCATTATAACACCATCAAACCGTGAAATATTTCTAGTTTCTAGTAGGTACACACAGCAAATATATAGAGTTCGTGAAGTCTTTTTATTAAAGCAAGTCCATGTCAGAGGGCCTTTGAAAGCAAGAATGGAACGTAACATAATATTGAGCGATCGAATATTATCATGGATGCTTGTCTCACTGGTCTGAATGTTCTCATTTCAGTAATCCGCAAGTGGTGATGCCAAACTCCCAAAACGCCACAGGCCGTAACAGTGTCTTCAGAACCCAACATCCCAGTCAGTATAACTATTCGGCTCCAGGACGCGAGTGCAGTGAGACTCGGGGAGGTGCGTACTTTAATACTATATTGTTCTCCGCTAATGGAGCAAATGTCTGTATTATCTTATTTGCTTTTAAACTCACTAAAGGCTCCAGTGAATAGTTTATTAGTATGTCAATAATAGGAAGTTAAACAAATATAATATCAATCTTCTGACCAAAACGCCATATTTTTAACAATCCTTAAAACATACCAGACGTAAACGTATGTATAATTTATCCAATAATGAACCGTTTAGCATATTTGATAGAATTTTGTTACATAAGCTTCATAAAAAAAATATAAAACTTTGTCAATAAACATTTCGTGAAATATTTTAAGATGTCATGATTGAAGTTTTCTCGTAGTTCTGAACATCATGAACATAATTGTGTATTGTAAATGATAATAGTTTTAGAGAAATTATTAAACTAATAGATTTATCAAACCTATGGATTTTTTGTCACTATTATCGGTACTTCAAGTTTTACTATCAAGTACTTTTTATTATCCCACAGGAATCGTACATTTTACTGAGATAAAAAGTCTATGTGCTATTCCAGACTATAATCTAGCTCTGTTCGAAATTCCATTCAGATCCATGGCGTGATTAAGTAACAAAAAATCGTCCACGTTTGTAATTGAATGGTACTTGATAATCATTTTATTTCGGAGTTATTTTAGAACTATGATATCTCCTAATATATTCATTGAAATCAAATGATGTCAGAGATATTTTATTTTCAAAATAAAATACTTGTGATGAATAACGTATTTACTTGGATAAGGAATAATATCATGTTTATAAAAACACCTTTGCAAATAATGCATTATTTTATAACAAATTGATTAGCATAAAAAAAGGTAAGACAACATTAAAATATAGAAATGTTTATGCTGTCGCGCACTTTTTAAAAAACTTTTAAAGGGGACAATTCCGTCTACATCATTTTTGCGTAAATTTGTCCAGCGCAGCGCTCGCAACGGAAGCTCTCAAAAGGAATATTTTTTCTAGTTCTTGCAACATTTTTCATATGATGTTATAAAGCCTTCCTATTTTTCAATTCTAAACAGTAGTTCCTGAAATTAGCGCGTTCAACCAAACATAACTGCCACTTGCCACAGGTTACTTAAAAACAGCGTCCTTTGTTAGGTTAATAGTATTAACCAATACTGATGCGATTAATAGATAGAGCATACGGTTCATGTTTGCCCCGCTTGGGCGGAGCACTGCCGTGTCCTCACGGAGGCGATAGGCGGCGGCGACCTCTCGCGTCCGGCCCTGGGGGTCTACTCTTTTTCTCCGAAACGAAACTTCGCAAACGAACGGAATTGAAACGAAATTTCGTTAATGATGATGGGAAAGGGCCAAGGGCCTTTTCCCATAGTCAACTATTCGTAGCTCTGTCACGCGTAAACAACCCCAAGAACCTTTTTATGTACGCTCCAGGGGGCCAACCACAAGCTCTTAAAACAATGTTATTATAATATTACTTTGACTTTTCGTACCATGACGTCCTTAAAATAAGGTTAAAATAATGTTATTTTCTTAGCAGTTTTGGTGACGTCACCCCTAAAAGTTCATTCATTTTCCTACCACGACGTGACTTTTGACAACCAGCAATATTGTTTTAATGTCAAATTTAGCATTCATAAAAAAGTTCCTCGGACTCGACGGAAGTATTATTGTTTTACAAATTTATATATTTAAATGTAGTTTTTTGGAGTGCAGTGCGTTGCACGTAACGAATTTTATTCGCATGTTGCGCGGCCATCGCCGCTGACCGGAGAAACTTAGTTCCAAACAACTCAACCAGTCAATGAAATGCTGGTATTCCATTGTGGTTTTTTTAGTTCATGCTGTTGACTACATGCACGAGGTCAGCGTCCTGCAGATATTAGGTCCAATTTCAAGGAGGACAAGATCAGCAGTGGTAAACTGTTGCTGTTCCAGTCGCTTGAAAAGCTGTACCAGATGCCGTCTCGCCACAGAGATGGAAATGAGAAGAGCCTTCAGGATGTCATTGACATGTTGAAGAGGACAGACCCGGATGGCGTGCAATTATTCGTGGCAAGAAATCTTAGTAAACTGCCCCGTCACGTTACATCACATCGACGTTATATATACGCTTCTAAAGGACATTACTACATTGAAAGTGGAGATAACCAAGGTGCAATCCAGAATAGAGGTTTCAGAAGAATCCAATGCTGAACTACGTACGAAAAAAAGCTGCACTTGCTGCTGGGTCCTGCTGTGGCTACGTCGCAGCTGTAAGTTTCACGTCTACAATGCTCCACGAAGGTTGAGGAAGTCGTGGAGTCTATCAGAGTGAAGATCAATTGGACTCTGGAGGGTTGAAAAGTTGGAATCGCGCCACGACATCAACTATAGATCGTTTGTGGTTTTGAGGATAAGAAGAGGATTTTTGGCAGAGTGTCGTATACCGATGTTTCCGAGATCGATTACGTAGCACCTCGCAGCAAAACACGACGCCGGCCGATGAGACGTGTATACGACGTGCTTGCTTGAAGCTAGTTTATATTAAATATGTATTTTACATTTACTCAGAAGTTTAATTTTTTCACTGCTTCAAGGGGTAGTAGACCTAAGTATTTGAAATTAATATCAGCTTGATACCTCCACGCGTTCTGAGAAAAAGGGTCTTGATAGACGGACAGACAGACAAACGGATAACAAAATAATTCTATAAGGGATAAGTAAAATGTGTTTATTTACGTAAACTTGCCGATTGAATTATATTTCTAGAGATTTTAGTATACGGGTATTGGAAATAAGCAAAAGTAAATAGAGTCCAATAAGTTTAAACAAAAATATAAAATTTCTTTAATCAAATAATAATATACGCGAGTATACAATTGTTAAGTTATATTATAAATATGACACTTGCAGTAGGGCTAACATAATATCTGTAAAACCATTAAACAATGATGTGATTCGGGAAGCCTAATCACAGCCACAAAACAATGCGAGCGAACAGCCACGTAGTACCAACAACACTCTGCAGCAGGGTTTGGTTACTTGTGAAACTCTTGTACAGCGGCTGTGGGGAAGACGGCATTTAAGATCCTGAAACAAAAAAGTTTTATTTTTTGTTTATAATTTAAAGAGTGTATTACTAAACGGCGATAGACTGAACACTGACAAGACTTTACTTCGACGGGTCTCTTCGCCGACGGGTCTCTTCGCCGACAGGGCTAACACACACACATAGCACATGTTTTTCCTAAAGGGTAGGCAAAAACCAAAGAACGCCACCTCCTACATTCATACATCTCGTCATACAAGCAAGCCGGTTAAGAGTACTGCGCACCTGACCTTTCTGAAGAACCTTACCAATAATGTCAGTGTAGGTTTTCCTAGGGCGACCCTTCCCTGCGTTGCCACTCACCTCTGCCATAAAAATATCTTTTGTCTTCGTCTTTCACTCCTCCTCTCAACATGACCGAACCATGTAAGCATACCCTTTTTATCTTTGTTTTATATTATACATAACAATAAATTATGCTTAACTACTAACTAGTTCCACCTGAACACCTGGCATATCCCTGGCCAATATCTTGTCCCAGTATTTGAAGACATTGTTTTTTCCATATTTGTCATAGCGATCGTTGGCAGTAGTTGTTGACGGTTGGAATTTAAAATTTCCCAGAGTATCTCTAGCTGTCGCCAGGATTAACTCTTAACTAGATTAACTCTTCGGCTGCAAAATTAATAACAAAACACTTATAACTGAGTCTGAAAACATATTGTTTCGAACTATCATAATCAAAACATTATTTACATATAAATATTTCCTTGATATAAACTTATTCACTGAGTTACCATGTTTAACCTTACCTTGATTCCATGATGATTTTGCATCCAACTGACTACAAAATGCTAGTGAGACACTGATCTTAAGTAACTAAGATGAAATAAAATAAGTTTAACCACAAAAAAATCAATTTAAAAATTTTTGACTTTTAAATTCCGTTCGCGTTAGACAGCTGACATTGCTGACAAGAACAGAATTTTTCCGATTCTTATTGTCACAATTTAGCCGCAGCCTCTTTTTTATTTTATTTTTTCTGTTTTAAAAGCAAAATCTTTTAATACTTGGGTTCATTTTATGGAAATTACTCGTAACAATTACAAAGTAATGTTTTAAAATAAATAAATAATAATAATTTACTCAATTCTACGTCATAGTAGGAATTCGGACCGATGTGTGAAAGGGACAGCGTTATACAGTTCATATAGCGTTGTTTCTTTTCTACTATAGCAGGCAATAGACAAATCCTAGAAGTAGTTCGTTCTTTCCCAGCACTTTAGCAGGAATAAAACAATATTGAAAGTTGAAGTTCATGGTACGAATATGAGTAATGTTATTATAAGCTTGAAACAAAACGTTATCGAAATAAGAATGTTTTGTAAAAGATTGTGGTAAGGCCCCAGATGGTTCCACAACTAATGTTGCTTATAAAGAAGCACTAGCTTAAATAAATAAAAAATATTTTCATCCCACCATCTCGGAAAGAGTATTTTTAATCTTCAATATCTGAGTGGAAAAGCCGTTTTTATTCTCTAGAGGATAAAGTAAATTGAATTTAGAACATCGTGTGCACTAAGTTTGTGAATTAAAAAAAACATTAAACCTTTTTACTGCTACCTCTATGGTGCCGAATTTTTCTTACAACTTTTTTTTAATTTGTTAAAAACTCAGACTCGGAACCTTCTTGGTGTTCTTTTTTCAATTTGCTTTGTACGCGGTTCTTTACGCGGCATTTTTTCACGTCATTTTTAAACCTTATATTAAAAACAAGAAACTTGAAACAAGTGAAAAAACTAAAATGAGTGATTCTAGCGACGAGGAAAGATTATTCTGTAATACTTACCTGTCATAATGTAGTAATTAATACCTAAACTGAAATAAAAGTGTACCTATCTTGTGATTGTAAACGTTTTTTTTTGCATTTAGTCATTTCCTCGCTGAGGTGGTATGAAAAGTTACGTGTTGCACTCGAGTGCAAAGATTTTTCACCTCGTGCTCTTTTGATTCCCTTGCTAACGCTCAGGATTCTAATTTTGAATCACTCGCTGCGCTTGTGGTTAGCGGCCCTGACTGCTAAGCCGGAGGTCGTGGGTTCGATTCCCACCCAGGACAAACTTTGTGTGATGAGCATGATTGTTAGTTCTGTGTCTGGGTGTGATTTATCTATAATATGTATGTATTTATAAATTATATAAGTATGTATATCAGTTGTCTGGTTACCATAACACAAGCTCTGCTTAGCTTGGGATCAGATAGCCGTGTGTGAGTTGTCCCAAGATATTTAATTTATTTTTATTTTTTATTTAATTTTAGAATCCTTCGCTTGCTCGGTCATCAAAATTGAACACGCGGTTAAAAAGCAACTTTGCTCTCTTGAATAACAAATAACTATTGTATCGGTAGCCTCCCACAGGTTTTCGAACTAAAAAATATATTGTTAAGTTCCGACATCCACGTGAAGGAAATCGCGGGCAAAGCAGTATTAACTATATTCTTGAACACAATAATAGTACCGAAATATACCTTATAGGACAATGATTTCTGCTGAATTTTTAGACAAAGGATATCATTTGTAGTATGACTTTCATTAGCAATCATAAAAAATGAGTTTGAACAATATTTAGTAAAAAGTTAGGCACAGTTTTTTACATCCCGTTTTACATACCGAGTGGTTTTAAGCCCTCGAGATATTTTCATGTGGATATAAAATATGAATGAGATCATTAAAATAACTCTTTTTTTAGTTTTTTTTTAATTGTGTTCTTTTGTCTTTTAGAAAAGCCAGCAAAGCTGCCTCGAGTTCATTCTTGTTCCCCAGCAACCCCCACAATACCACGGTAAGTCCTTCTTTAATTTTGTTATCTATTGTCTGACAGTGAAGACTAGGGTTCATTATACCGTCAAACCGTGAAATATTACTAGTTAATAGTTTTTAGTAGGTACACACAACAAATATATAGAGTTCGTAAATTCTTTTTTTTAAAGCAAGTCCATGTCAGAGGGCCTTTGAAAGCAAGAATGGAACGTAACATAATATTGAGCATCACTTTGGCTATTTTCAAATGTTTGAGCGATCGAATATTATCATGGATGCTTGTCTCACTGGTCTGAATGTTCTCATTTCAGTAATCCGCAAATGGTGATTCCAAACTCCCAAAACGCCACAGGCCGTAACAGTGTCTTCAGAACCCAACATCCCAGTCAGTATAACTATTCGGCTCCAGGACGCGAGTGCAGTGAGACTCAGGGAGGTACGTACTTTAATACTATATTGTTCTCCGCTAATGGAGCGAATGTCTTTATTATCTTATTTGCTTTTAAACTCATTATAGGCTCCAGTGAATAGTTTATTAGTATGTCAATAATAGGAACTTAAAGAAATATAATATCAATCTTCTGACCAAAATACCATTTTTTAACAATCCTAAAAACATACCAGAAGTAAACGTATAATATATCCAATAATGAACCGTTTAGCATATTTGATCGAATTTTGTTACCTAAGCCTCATAAAAAAAATATAAAACTTTGTCAATAAACATTTCGTGAAATATTTTAAGATGTCATGGTTGAAGTTTTCTCGTAGTTCTGAACATCATGAACATAATTGTGTATTGTAAATGATAATAGTTTTAGAGAAATTATTAAATTAATAAGGATTTATCAAACCTATGGATTTTTTGTCACTATTATCGGTACTTCAAGTTTACTATCAAGTACTTTTTTGTTTAACAAGCTTCCGCCCGCAACTTCGTCCGCGTCAAAGTTGATATATTATCCCACAGGAATCATACATTTTACTGAGATAAAAAGCCTATGTGCTATTCCAGACTATAATCTAGCTCTGTTCGAAATTCCATTCAGATCCATGGCGTGATTAAGTAACAAAAAATCGTTCACATTTGTAATTGAATGGTACTTGGTAATCATTTTATTTTCAAAATAAAATACTTATGATGAATAACGTATTTACTTGGATAAGGATTCATATCATGTTTATAAAAACACCTTTGCAAATAATGCATTATTTTATAACAAATTGATTAGCATAAAAAAAGGTAAGACAACATTAAAATATAGATATGTTTATGCTGTCGCGCACTTTTTAAAAAACTTTTAAAGGGGAACAATTCCGTCTACATCATTTTTGCATAAATTTGTCCAGCGCAGCGCGCGCAACGGAAGCTCTCAAAAGGAATATTTTTTCAAGTTCTTGGAACATTTTTCATATGATGTTATAAAGCCTTCTTTTTTTTCAATTCTAAACAGTATTCCTGAAATATTGGCGCGTTCAACCAAACATGAATGCCACTTGCCACAGGTTACTTAAAAGCAGCGTCCTTTGTCAGGTTAATAATATTATGCGAATAATAGATAGAGCATACGGTTCATGTTTACCCCGCTTGGGCGGAGCACTGCCGTGTCCGCACGCAGGCGATAGGCGGTGGCGACCTCTCGCGTCCGGCCCTTAGGGGTCTACTCTTTTTCTTCGAACGAAATTGATACGAAATTTCGTTAATGATCCTACTCTACTTTATTTTCGGACGAACACAAGAAGTTGGGATCCATAGATTATTTTCGTGAATGAATGGAATTAACAATATCGTGTGGGTCTTTTTCGTGTAGCCATTTTAAGTAATTTTCTTAAAAAAATCACACAAACGAATATCAAAAGTAAACACTTTTGGTTTCGTCAATTTGTGGATAAAATTCCGAACAATCATCTGTCAAATTAAAATTTTCGTTCGGACTATTTAAGAATTAGAGTAGGTTTAGAGAATCTAAACGTCAAACAAGTTTCATTCGCAACGAAATTTCGGAACGAATGAAACCGTGCTAGGAAACACGCGAAGTTTCGATCGAAATTTGGTTTTTCGTTGATTAAGAGTAGACTACCTGGTTTAGGCCATGCTCCGGAGCGAGAGGGTATGGGATGCAGTCACCTCCTTCTGCGAAGCAGTAATGCTAGCGAAGGAGGAGGCAGGCCGCGTGAGAGAGTGAACATCTTCCACCCCACGCCTCGGCCGCCGCGGGAGACGCCCAGGCCGTCGGACGTCGAGAGACGACATCCGGCCATCGTACGCGCAGGCTTACGGACGGCGAGTAATGGGTAGATTGCCGTCCGATCAAGGACCAGGCCCGGGTCGACAGCGCGTTCTGTTCGCGCGCGCCTCAAAGAGCTGTCAGCACAGGGACGGGGCTCCGACGGGGCCAAACGCCTGCCGGGGTCGCGGGACGTCTTAACAGGATACCGTGGAATGCAAAGGGCAACCGAAGGAACAGGGTGGTTTTTTAGTCAGTTCAAGTCTGACAGTTCCTTCCACCCCAGCCAGGGCGGAAGGAGCCATTTGATTATTAATACCACTTAAACACAAAAAAAGGGCAGACATTATCCGTTGCGGGGGTGGACCTAAGTATTGGATGCTTTTCCCATAGTCAACTATACGTAGCTATGTCACGCGTAAACAACCCCAGTAACCTTTTTGTGTACGCTCCAGACGGTTCCACAACTAATGTTGTTTATAAAGAAGCACTAGCATAAATAAATAAAAAATATTTGTATCGGTAGCCTCTAACAGCTTTTCGAACAAAAAAATACATTGTTAAGTTCCGATATCCACGCGAAGGAAGTCGCGGGCAAAGCTATATTTTATTAACTATATTCTTGAAAACACTTATAGTACCGAAATATACCTTATAGAACAATGATTTCTGCTGAATTTTTAGACAAAGTATATCATTTGTAGTATGACTTTCATTAGCAATCATAAAAAATGAGTTTGAATAATATTTAGTAAAAAGTTAGGGACACTTTTTACATCCCATAAAGTAGGTTTTAAGCTCTCGAGATATTTTCATGTGGGCATAAAATATGAATGAGATCATTAAAATAACTTTTTATGTTTAGTTTTTTTTTAATGGTGTTCTTTGGTCTTTTAGAAAAGCCAGCAAAGCTGCCTCGAGTTCATTCTTGTTCCCCAGCACCCCCCCCAATACCACGGTAAGTCCTTCTTTAATTTTGTTATCTTTTGTCTGACAGTGAAGACCTGGGTTCATTACACCATCAAACCGTGAAATATTTCTAGTTAATAGTTTCTAGTAGGTACACACAGCAAAATATACAGGTTTTCAGGACACACCATGTGCGTAAAATCAAGGTATATTACTTCGCATATTTATGATTGTTTGCTTCACAACAGGGTCATTGAAAATTTACCCGAAACCTGAAAAGGGGTCATTGTACTCATCATTATGAACGACATTTACTATTGGACCAACCTTGAAATTTTGAAAAAAAAAAATCAGTTGTTCCCTTCAAAAATGCTACGCAACAATATCTGTGAATATCTATATGATTTAACCACGTAATTAACTGGTCCCGTGGCATAATGTATAAGCATTCGGCCGGCAAGTTACATGTATTTAGTTCGAATCTCAAAGCCGGCATAAACTTTTTGTATTATTAAAACATCTTGTTGAATATTTATTTTTGTTATCTCGAATAGTGTTCTTATCATCAGGATAAGAACTTTATACGAAAAAATGTTTATGGGAGGAAAAATGAAACAATTGGTGATAATAAATCAAGAATATTTATAGACTAGGTCTTTTAAAATTATAATTACAGTAACAAAGTTTTGTGCATGACAAATATTCTGAGTCGGACAAGAATAAACAACATTATTTTTCATTTTCAAGTGTATAATTTATTCATTAATGATATGAATAAACATGTTAGTAAGTTAGATGTTAAAATACTAATTGTAATCTTACTAACAATGACATCATTCACATAAAATAAATGTTGGTAATTACCCCCTAATATTTTAATTAATAGCCGATTGGTGCGCCTTCACTACATATTCCAACACAAGTCAGTGCCACGAAACGATTCCCACGACGAGGTAACGACATTATCTAAATTATATCTTTATAAATGATTTGTCATTTTTAGAGGGTAGACAATTAATATCAACCCAAATATAAAGAAAGAAGACTCGCTAATAGTTAAGCAATGAATTGAACAAACAACTGTAAAACATTTTATTCAGTCATACAAAAACATCGAGCCGTTGGCAGTCGGATTCGAACTCAAGTCGCAGCGGCGACCGCGCAGTGTAAAATATTATTTACCGCATGTTCGACTAATGTGCCACTGAGACGATTGTTACATTAGTTTTCATTCCCTGCGACATTAAAGTGCAGCAAGTGTGTGCGTGGACAACGGGTTGTTTTGAAGCAAACGCTAATGGTAGGTGAAGCATAACATCCGTTGATTTTACACACACCAATATAATGTTGGTGTGCCCTGCAAACCTATCCAACTGCTGTGTGTACATTAATTTAATATAAATAACTTGTGCAAGGTATTGGCTAGCGCATAAACGTCAGGTGATATCGAGGCCAATTCGAGATCGAGATTGTTTTTGATACACATCCCATGTGTATCAAGTCCCATGTGTATACTGTGTGCTTCATACAGTCAGTTTGGCATAGGACCTCAGTTAGGCAAACTAGTTTATCTGAAAATAGAGTTCGTGAATTCTTTTTTTCAAGCAAGTCCATGTCTGAGGGCCTTTGAAAGCAAGAATGGAACGTAACATAATATTGAGCATCTCTTTGGCTATTTTCAAATGTTTGAGCGATCGAATATTATCATGGATGCTTGTCTCACTGGTCTGAATGTTCTCATTTCAGTAATCCGCAAGTGGTGATTCCAAACTCCCAAAACGCCACAGGCCGTAACAGTGTCTTCAGAACCCAACATCCCAGTCAGTATAACTATTCGGCTCCAGGACGCGAGTGCAGTGAGACTCAGGGAGGTGCGTACTTTAATACTATATTGTTCTCCGCTAATGGAGCAAATGTCTTTATTATCTTATTTGCTTTTAAACTCACTAAAGGCTCCAGTGAATAGTTTATTAGTATGTCAATAATAGGAACTCAAACAAATATAATATCAATCTTCTGACCAAAACGCCATTATTTAACAATCCATAAAAAGAAAAAGAAATAGCATTTTTTTTCTTTTTTCCCATAGTTCTATGTACTTACCTATGAAAGAAGTGCCTTATTGCGTGCTGTATCTATAAAGATACGTTTACAAGCAAAATAATGAACCGTTTAGCATATTTGATAGAATTTTGTTACCTAAGCCTCATAAAAAAAAATATAAAACTTTGTCAATAAACATTTCGTGAAATATTTTAAGATGTCATGATTGAAGTTTTCTCGTATTTCTGAACATCATGAACATAATTGTGTATTGTAAATTGTAAAAAAAAAAGGTTATAGTAAGACAACATTAAATATTAGACATGTTTATGTTGTCGCGCACTTTTTAAAAAACTTTTAAAGGGGAACAATTCCGTCTACATTATTTTTGCGTAAATTTATACAGCGCAGCGCGCGCAACGGAAGCTCTCAAAAGGAATATTTTTTCTAGTTCTTGCAACATTTTTCATATGATGTTATACATATTATAGACTTCTTTGTTTTTCAATTCTAAACAGTATTTTTGAAATATTGGCGCGTTCAACCAAACATGACTGTCACTTGCCACAGGTTACTTAAAAGCAGCGTCCTTTGTCAGGTTAATAATATTAACCGATACTGATGCGGACAATAGATAGAGCATACGGTGCAGGTCTGCCCCGCTTGGGCGGAGCACCGCCGTGTCCTCACGGAGGCGATAGGCGGCGGCGACCTCTCGCGTCCGGCCTTGGTTCAGGCCATGCTCCGGAGCAAGAGGGAATGGGACGCAGTCACCTCCTTCTGCGAAGCAGTAATGCTAGCGAAGGAGGAGGCGGGCCGCGTGAGGGAGTGAACATCCTCCACCTCACGCCCCGGCCGCCGCGGGGACGCCCAGGGCGTCGGACGTCGAGAGACGACTTCCGGCCACCGTAGGCGCAGGCTTACGGACGGCGAGTAATGGGTAGCTCGCCGTCCGATCAAGGACCAGGCCCGGCTCGACGGCGCGTTCTTTTCGCACGCGCCTCATAAAGCTGTCAGCACACGGATGGGGCCCCGGCGGGGCCAAACGCCTGCCGGGGTCGCGGGACGTTTTAACAGGATACCGTGGCCCCGGAACGCAAAGGGCAACAGAAGGAACAGGGTGGTTTTTTAGTCAGCTAAAGTCTGACAGTCCCTTCCGCCCCACCCAGGGCGGAAGGAGCCATTTGATGATTTTTACCACCTAAACACAAAAAAAGGGCCAGACATTATCCGTTGCGGGGGTGGACCTAAGCATTGGATGCTTTTCCCATAGTCAACTATACGTAGCTCTGTCACGCGTAAACAAGCCCAATAACCTTTTTGTGTACGCTCCAGGTGGTTCCGCAGCTAATGCTGTTTATAAAGAAGCACTAGCATAAATAAATAAAAAATATTTGTATAGGTATCCTCCAACAGCTTTTCGAACTAAAAAATACATTGTTAAGTTCCGACACCCACGCGAAGGAAGTCGCGGGCACAGCTAGTATTAACTATATTCTTGAACCCAATACCGAAATATACCTTATAGGACCATGATTTTTGCTGAATTTTTAGACAAAGGATATCATTTGTAGTATGACTTTCATTAGCAATCATTAAAAATGAGTTTGAACGATATTTAGTAAAAAGTTAGGGACAGTTTTTTACATCCAATAAAGTAGGTTTTAAGCTCTCGAGATATTTTCATGTGGGCATAAAATATGAATGAGATCATTAAAATAACTCTTTATGTTTAGTTTTTTTTAATGGTGTTCTTTTGTCTTTTAGAAAAGCCAGCAAAGCTGCCTCGAGTTTATTCTTGTTCCCCAGCACCCCTCACAATACCACGGTAAGTCTTTCTTTAATTTTGTTATCTTTTGTCTGACAGTGAAGACCTGGGTTCATTATAACACCATCAAACCGTGAAATATTGCTAGTTAAAAGTTTCTAGTAGGTACACACAGCAAATATATAGAGTTCGTGAAGTCTTTTTTTTAAAGCAAGTCCATGTCTGAGGGCCTTTGAAAGCAAGAATGGAACGTAACATAATATTCAGCATCAGTTTGGCTATTTTCAAATGTTTGAGCGATCGAATATTATCATGGATGCTTGTCTCACTGGTCTGAATGTTCTCATTTCAGTAATCCGCAAGTGGTGATTCCAAACTCCCAAAACGCCACAGGCCGTAACAGTGTCTTCAGAACCCAACATCCCAGTCAGTATAACTATTCAGCTCCAGGATGCGAGTGCAGTGAGACTCGGAAAGGTGCGTACTTTAATACTATATTGTTCTCCGCTAATGGAGCGAATGTCTTTATTATCTTATTTGGTTTTAAACTCATTAAAGGCTCCAGTGAATAGTTTATTAGTATGTCAATAATAGGAAGTTAAACAAATATAATATCAATCTTCTGACCAAAACGCCATTTTTTCAACAATCCTAAAAACATACCAGAAGTAAACGTATAATATATCCAATAATGAACCGTTTAGCATATTTGATAGAATTTTGTTACCTAAGCCTAATAAAAAAATATAAAACTTTGTCAATAATAAGATCTCATGATTGAAGTTTTCTCGTTGTTCTGAACATTATGAACATAATTGAGTATTGTAAATGATAATAGTTTTAGAGAAATTATTAAATTAATAAGGATTTATCAAACCTATACATTTTTAGTATTATTACAAATTGTAATAGAAATGCTATTCCATTGTCACTATTATCGGTACTTCAACTTTTACTTTCAAGTACTTTTTTGTTTAACAAGCTTCCGCCCGCGACTTTGTCCGCGTCAAAGTTGATATATTATCCCACAGGAATCGTACATTTTACTGAGATAAAAAGCCTATGTGCTATTCAAGACTAAAATCTAGCTCTGTTCGAAATTCCATTTAGATCCATGGCGTGATTAAGTAACAAAAAATCGTCCACGTTTGTAATTGTATGGTACTTGATAATCATTTTATTTCGGAGTTATTTTAGAACTATAAATCTCCTAATATATTCATTGAAATCAAATGATGTCAAAGACATTTTATTTTCAAAAAAAAAATACTTGTGATGAATAACGTATTTACTTGGATAAGGATTAATATCATGTTTATAAAAACACCTTTGCAAATAATGCATTATTTTAGAACAAATTGATTAGCATAAAAAAAGGTTATAGTAAGACAACATTAAAGTAGGTATAGATATGTTTATGCTGTCGCGCACTTTTTAAAAAACTTTTATACGGAACAATGCCGTCTACATCGTTTTTGCGTAAATTTATCCAGGGCAGCGCGCGCAACGAAAGCTCTCAAAGGGGTTATTTTTTCTAGTTCTTACAACATTTTTCATATGATGTTATAAAGCCTTCTTTGTTTTTTCAATTCTAAACAGTAGTTCCTGAAATTAGCGCGTTCAACCAAACATGACTGCCACTTGCCACAGTTTACTTAAAAGCAGCGTCCTTTGTCAGGTTAATAATATAAACCAAAGCTGATGCGAATAATAATATGTAAGGATGATTTAGTATCTGTGAATATAATGAGTATCTGTATTTGATACTATTTATTGCAACTCATAAATTACTGTCTGCAAAAATGCAAACGCAAATGTTTAGCTTTGCAAGTTTGCATTGCATTTATACCCTACATAATTTTGATATTTATGTGAAAACAAATAAGCAATTGCAATTTTTTTATAGAGTCATTTTTACTCCATGTGCATATGCTTAAATAGATTTGTTATTTCATCACTTGCGTTCTCATCTATAATATATGTATAGGGTGACTGGTATAATTAGGTAATAACGCACAAGTTTAAAAAAAAATTACTTAAAAGAAAAGAAATTGGGTATTATATTATTCTTTTTTCGTTCAAATATCAAATGCCTGCATGCGTGTGGCGATTCCAGCTGATCCGAGCGTTGCTGTTCGATGACCCGTTTTGTGTAGAGGTCCTATCGTAACAGCTCGAAGAACCAGCTAAGCTGTCTCTTCTTTAAATTTTTTAAAGAAAATATTTTTTTTAATCTTTTTATTTATTATAAGTACTATACTACAGTACACTTGATATTCGAAAAAATAATAACTAAGTTAAATTACCGCTGATTTAGTGTTATTGTTGTTATGTGGGTACCGGTACCCCAACTTTATTTGAAAACTTTTTGAATATTTTTTTTTCGGAAAGTTGTTTGTTATTATGAGTACAATCATTTGTATAAATATCGTACACTAATTACCAATCACCCTATATATCCACCGATAAACATCCATTACAAATAACGGAATGCTATACAGAGTTGATATGACAGAGGGGCATTAAATTACACTACGTACGTGTTGAGTATTAATTCGATACGGTATAAAATAAAATTTAAATAAAATTGGGTTTTTTTTATCTTCAAACAAACTAAATAGCTTACAAATCAGAGTAAAACGCAAACACCTTTGTAAATAAATGTAACTGAACTTAGTTACATAAGTATTAAAGCGGCAACGTAGAACGCGCGCGGCGCGCGTGTTTTCTCTCGTATCAAAGCGGTCGGCCGGCGGTGTCGCTGACGGCGGCTTACGCCTTCGCTCGCGCTGGCTTTTATGTTAGCTTTTGAAATACGCGCACAACAACAATCACAACAAAAACACTAAATTTTTAAATTCGCGTTGTGTCCTCCATTGGCATTAATGCACAAATTATCCCAAGTTACGTGTCCTGTCACAATAAAAAAAAGAAATTGTCTGTCTTAAACTTATTTAGTATCCTATCACAACAAAATCACAATTGTCAGCGCGCGAGTTCGACAAAACAAAAGCGGCGCGGGAGCTTCCGCGTCACGTTATCACGTACCTAAGTACGTTCCGGCGGGTTGCGTCGGCGAACTGAAAAATCAAGTTTATTAGACGCCCCACTTACCGATCGCAAAAATCTAAGATGCAGTAGCAGCACAATGACTTATTTCAATTTTTTTACGCGCGGGATGTTTTTCTATGTTTGTCACTCTCGTAATAAAAGTGCAAGTGTGTGTATTTATTGCTTCCTTGTTTGCATTGCCATCATTTAGCGAAAATATTTGGTTGTACTTGTGACTTGCGTCAGAGCGGCGACAACGCATCGTAGCTTGCCGATTTATCGTTTTAAGATGAATGACCTATGCATATAGATATAATCAGCTGTTAGGAAATATACATCGTGTTCAAACGGGGCAAAAACTTAAAAAATCATTTGCTACTAAACTACAGCTCCTATTTAATTGATTTTTGGTACAGAGCTTGAAAATGGTACCTAGTATAGGCAGTTTAAAGGAAAGCCCATCTGTCGTATCAACTTTGTATAACACTATCCATTTAGTTTCCTCAAATACGATTATTACATTAAAGTACATAAAGTTGGGGTAGGTACTCGAAATATATCTATTAATATGGCACTTGAAACATAATATGACGCACGCACCTAATAGAAACACATGCACTATTTAATAATAGTTGGTCAACAACTTTACTGTTATTTGAGTTGAGAAATGCATTCTTTCTGGTTCGCATGTGTAATTATTTATCATTGGCTTAGCCTTGCTCAAGCGTAATGGCACGTAAAAACACGAAAGTAACCTATGCAAAGTGTGCCTGCCGATGCACTTGTGTCGACATGGTATTCAGGCTAGCAGATTAAACAAAACTTCCATGTTGACAATAGGTCGTCAGAAAAAGATCAAATAAAGGGTGGGCGAGCTGCGACTATAAAACAATTCGCGGATAAGCTTTGCCCAGCAGTGGGACAGTGCAGCTTTGTAAAAAAGCCCAAGTAAAACTTCCATAAAACTCTTTATTGCTAATTGCTTCTTTGTTTTATTAAGTTTTCTTGGATCTTAATTCTTTTATGGCAAGGAAAAAAGAGTCCATTTGTTTCAATATCAGTAGCCCCGTACTTCCTTTAGAGCGCTTTCAATTTAGACGGTTGGTGCCGGACTGCAGCCGCACGGTTGTTACTTGTTACGACCGTGAGCCGCACTGCTACTGGACGACAGCAGTCCGACGTGAATCGCCTTATTTGTAGAGATATGCGGCTGCAGTCTGGTCGAATTTTAGTGTTGTCCATCGAAACCAGACTTCAGTCGGTGCCATGGACTCTGACGAGGAAGTGTTATTGTTAGTTCTCTTACTTCGGAAGAAACACAAACGACGCCGTACTAGAGCGTCGCCAATGTTTTCTTTAACATATAAAACTGGTGAATTTTATACACTTTACCCCAAGATTAAAAGAAAACTCAGCTGATGTTTTTAACTATTTTAGAATGTCTAGAGAATGTTTCTATGAATTATATGACTTATTCAGTATAAAATCAAACTATTATATTTCAGTTATAAAATCTTTTGTATTTAAAGGTAAGTCCATAATAACCTTATTATGGACTCACCTTAGTGTGGTAGGTTTGCACGAAAACGTCTTTGTTAACGTTGAAGAAACGCGATGCGATGACCGCACTAGCGAACAACGACTAAGGCAGGTAGTATATTCATTGTTGCCGTTCCGCCAACGGACGTGCGCCGCACTGCTCTCACACGACCGTGCGTCGAGACATTTTGTATGAAAAATCATAACCGCCCGTGCGCAGTACGATACCCGGACTGCAGCAGTCCCGCACCAACCGTCTTATTTGAAAGCGCTATTGACCTGTGCACCTTGCACCATGAGTTATATTAAAATTGAATGTGGACATTGCTTGCGCCGCGATTGTAATTATTTTTTGGTTTTGTCTGCAGCCAGCGGCTCTACGCGCGACCTTCACTTTGCTGAAACGCAGGCAAAGAAATGCAAAAATTGTAATAAATATGAGTTCAGGTATCATTTTGCATCTCTTAGCTGCAGCTGTTCAGAACACGGGGTCTAGTAATTACCTACTGATCACCATAATATACACAAGTGTTTACTACCTAATAATACTGGCCTACAACCATTTTGGTGCCGGGGATTTTATACCTGATTTTAAGCATGGTCTTAAATGGCGATATCAAAAACGTACCTAATCGGTTTTTTTATCAGCTCTACTTCCCGAGATAAATAAAAAAACAATTTCTACAAAATAATTTCATTTTATTGAAATTAAACATCAAGAAATTGTCTTTTGAGTGATTTTCTCGAATGAAACTGTCTTGGGTAATCTAGCCTGATTCCCCAGCAGTAATCGGCCTTCATATGAATGTCCCATCTTCCTTGGTATCTATTCTCCGTTGTTTTTATGTCTTGGCGGAAACGTTCTCCTTGTTATTGGCTTGTACTCCTAAATTGTGTTGGAATTGATCTAGATGACTGTTGAGATAATGTAATTTGATACTCATATTCCTACAGCCTAAATCTTTGATTCGAACCAGCATATCAATACTAATTGTACATAGCTGGTTGTAAGCCTTATGTTTTCTTAGGAAATTTTGAACAACTCCACGAAAAATTTCCACGCAAGCCTTTCTACGGCGTTCATGGAAGTCTATACTTTAGTGTGCCTTATTTACCTGTTTTTAGTTTTTTAATATTTAAACCAGGAAATTTCTGTGAAATACACTGAAAACATTGACCATTTTTCAGTTTGATCCTCTGTGACTGCACTACCTGGTGAGAAGCTGGTATTGGAACATTATCTGAATGATGAATAGGTCTTTGTGCTGAGGGAATATTAGGGTATTTCCATTTATGGCGATTGTTTTTGGTGATGCCCACTATATTATTATTGATCATACAAAAGTAACAGTCGTCATAATGATTGTTATGTGGTTGAGTTTGGCACTTCAAACTTAAGGATGTATGTCAATAAAACATTACCTATTTTATCGACCATAGACACAAAAATAACCTTCACCAATATTTTTTTTTGTAGGCCTGTATTAACGCTTGCGTAGATGATGTGCTCATTATCTGCTATTGCGCCTTGGCTTGCATTCTAATGCGAGAAACTTTATATTTATCATGTGTTTATAGTTTACAATATAAATTGACTTTACCGCGGGTTTCGAACAGCTGGCTAGTTAAACTTTTTTGTCTTTACTAGAATAATGGCATAAACATACTATAGATAATTATATCGGTGATTTAAAGTTACCGCTGAACACTTTCATTATGTGATTATTGGTCTTAGAGCCTGTTTCACCACACTACAGTAGTAACTTTTCAACAGATATTTTCAAAAATGGAATGGAATTTGTATGAAATGATTTACCACGTAATTTAATCGGAACTTATTTGAAGGTTGTGAAACAGGCCCTTAGCGTAAGGTTGCGTTTTGGTATTTAGTAAAGTTTAATTAAGTATTTAATTTAAATGTTCTATATGAATGAAATACATAACAAAGTATGATGAAAAAATGTAATTTAACATGATAATAATGCTACACGCACGAACTAACATGCTTGTATTTCACAGGGAACGGTTGATCAAGACCAAGATTGAAGAGTTTTCTCGCTATACCAAGGAGCAAAGACGGAAAATATCGCAGTTCGATCAAATGAATGCCAGGCTCTCCCTAGTTTTCGAAGCTCTTTTTCAAAAAGCTTTGACGGTATGTATGACCGCGATTACCAACAAATTGAAGCTAAACCACAAACAATACATAAAAGAAAGCTGCTACACGTATGTGTAACCATTTTACACAATTAATAAGAAGCGCGGATGTCATGATGGCCTAGCGGTTAAGGCGCCCGGCTCTCATGCGAGGAGGTTGTGGGTTCGAATCCAGACAAATACCAATGTGACTTTTTCAATTCATATGTACTTTCTAAAGTTTATCTTAGACATTACTGACATCATTCCGTGCCTCGAAATGCACGTTAAGCTGGTCCCGACTGTCATACGTGGATCTGTGACATTTTTTACAAGTCGTCAGAAGCTTAAAAGTCTGACAACCAGTCTTACGTAGGGGTATCGTATTACCCAGTTACTGGGTTGTGGAGGTCAGATAGGCAGTCGATCCATTTAAAATACTGGTACTCAGCTGCATCCGGTTAGACTGGAAGCCGACACCAACATAGTTGGGAAAAGGCTAGGCAGAATAAGATGCGCGGATGTACCTACAGGTATAACCCATGCAAATACAGAAATGAATTGAAAACGTTAGCGTTAATTGAGCTATTTCATTTGCAGTATTCGCACTTATGCCTGTCTCGAGTGTGTAAATAAAAACGCTGCTATTCGTGTTTTTAATGGCACGGGTACTTACAGGCCACGCTGTACCTGGACATCTACTGTTGTACCTTGAACCCCCGCCTATTTCAATATTTTTAATTTATTATGAAAACGTTTCCATTATATTTTCTTTCTTTGTTTTAGGAACCGCCAAGTTCTGCACCAAAAGGATTTAGTGTCGCCGGCGACAAATATGCTGTAAGATAATTCAATTTAACAGTCGCTATTAGTTAATGTTATTAGAAAATAATCTTTTGTTCATTTTATTTATGATATGTTGAGAGGTAAATGTGATCATCCTCCCCTCCTCCGTCTCATGTCTCCCTTGTCCTCATCATATTTTTTTTTTTAGTTTGTAAAAATCATCAGATGACTCCTTCCGCCCTGGGTGGGGCGGAAGGGACTGTCAGACTTTTACTGACTAGAAAACCACCCTGTTCCTTCTGTTGCCCTTTACTTTCCGGGCCCACGGTATTCTGTTAAGACGTCCCGCAACCCCGGATCCTCATCACATTGAGTGGTTTTTGCATGTCTTCTTAATCCTCGAAGTCAAAGCATTTATTTCAATTAAATAATTTAAAGGGAATTGTGAGTTGTAAATGAGTCTTTCAGTTACAATTGTTAAAGCTAAGTCACCTATTCCAAAACGTTGGCAGGTCTCATGACAACATGGAATTTATTAAAAATCGATTCTACTAAAGGCTAACAAAAAAGCAGTAATAGGCTATTTAAATAATTATAATTTATTATTATTCCTACTACACTGATACATAACCACCTTCGGTCGATATCGATGATTAGTAGTCAACATGTTTATTAGTCAACCCGACCCTCGGCAATGATAGATGCGCAAAATCACGTGAGTTACCTCTCTAGTTTGACATACTACGCGGATTCGTGATCCGCTATCTTATCTATTTATTTTACAATTTTTTTTTATAAATTCGTGTGCTTATTATTATATCTTAGTACCAACAAAATAAACTACTCAAAACAAAATAGGGCCCACCACGTTTTTAGGGTGAAATTAAAAAGTATTATTTTTTATCATGTGTTTATGGGCAGATGTGTTTATGCTAGGGATTAAGAAAGTGTTTAAACGTAATCAATAACCAAAGTTGTATTTTTTTTCTAAATCAAACACAAAAACACTTTTTAGGGAAATAGCAGCAAAATAAGGAGATACGTAAATTTCAATTATTACTGTTTTTTTGTGCTCAACGAGTGCATACGGAGTAGAGGAGGCCCCTCTCCTCTACTCCGTATGCACTCGTTGAGCCTATCAGGTACAATTTTTACCAGAAGGGTAACGTTTTGTTCCAGTATTCGTTACAACAGATTTTTCCGCGCGTTTATGCTAATGAGCTCCTGTAGACTATTTACTTGACTGTTCTATTCGAGGCTTCTATTCAGTTGATCCCTTAAATATTCAATGAAATTGAGGTCGGGACTCATTGCAGGCCATGGCTCAACCGGGATACTATTGTCAGAAAGAGCTTTTTGTGTAATAAAAGTCGTATGCAGACAAGCCTTATCTTGCAAACAAAACCAGAACCCATTCTGTGAAAATGGAATGTTATGAAGTCAGACTACTCGCTCAACATAACTGGTAGCAGTTACAGCATCCTCATTCAGAATTAGCAACTCTGTTTTGCACGCTAAGCGATTTTCCGCCTTTCTATGGATGCATGGTTTTGTAAAAAGTTCGCCTTGTTTTCTCCACACTAGTTACTTGCTACTTGTTTGCCATCACTATACAACTTGATCTTACATTCGTCTATAAAGAGTAGCGGACCAAAGTTACCTTGGTCCAGTATAAATGTTGGTGAGCGTACCTTAAATGCTCTGCTTGATCTGCCTTTGTCAGTTGGATTTGAACGGCACATACTCTGAAACATTGACCCGGTTGAAATATTCTCCCAAAGAACAGTTAACCTGATACAGCGATCTTCAGGAGCAGTTGTAGTTCTAGGACTTCCTTTTCTAAGACTCCTAGATACACTCCCGATTGTCTGGTACCGCTCCTACATGTTTCGGATAGCTCTTTGCGACCCACTGACATGTATTGCCTCAGACCTTTCGGTTTGCCTTTGGTTTACGTTTTTTTAAGATTTTTCCCCTGAAGCAGGATAACTGCTCTCGCTGCGGTTTCCATGTCCTTATGACGTCAAGAACCAGCCATAGTAATCATTATTAGCACAAGAATCAAATAAAACTATCCAAGAAAGCAACGACTTACAACAAAAACTACAGTCACATTGAGAACACTAGTAAAAGAATTTGTGCATTTTACGTTTTTTCAAGCACTTCACTTTTCCTGTCTTCCCACTTGAATTAAACCCTCAAGTTTTCACTCGAAACATTGGTAAAGACTCACAGACAAGTCAACTATATAATCCAATGCTTCATTTTGCTAATCAGTATCTTTTGAATGATTCTAAGACAAAAATTTAAAATAAATAGTGGTGGGCCCTATTTTGTTTGGAGAAGGCAGTTTATTTTTCTAGAATAAATATTTATCACTTAAAATTGAGCTGCGCGAATAATACAACTATAATGTTAAATTACAGAATATGAAGACGAACAAGAAGTTAAATAGTTTGACCAAGATGGTGGTGAGCGCCTTTACAGCTCAGCAGCTCGCAAATTCGAAACGGACAACTGAACAAATAAAAAAAAGATACGCTTACTAGATATAGTTGTAAAATTGTGACGGTAACTTTAGCGCTCTTACGCACTGGCGGTTAGCGGCGGGGCGGCTAACCGCGCGGCTAGCCGCTTTTCCATTTTAATATGCAGCTGCTTATGATTGTACGCACTAAGGGCTCCCACACAAAACCACGATGCGATACGATACGATGCCGCATTGCAAGAACTTCGGGAACTTTAACTTCACAAGAATTTGCAGATATTTGCGATGCGATGTGAATTCGCGGTTTTGTGTGGGATCCTTAAACCGCGGCGGTTGAATGAAGGTCCGCGGCCCGCTTCGCGGCTATTTTGTTTATGGGCTAGACGCCTGCGAACGGTCCAACCGCTTGACGCGGTTTCATTTCGGCTGACCACTATGGCGGCAAACCGCGAAGAATCCGCGACGAAACCGCGTTAAGCGGTTGGACCGCTCAAACGAACCGCCTAGGCGGCCAGCCGCTAGTGCGTAAGAGCGCTTAGAGCTGACAAATGTTGCAATCACTATCATTCTTCTAGTCTGGCCTCTAGTCGAGATACAGTTACAGATTCAAATTAATATTAATTTCATAGAATGATGTTATTACAACAGGTCATGATAGTACCTACAAAACATATATCAAAGTACGACCGGAAATATTAAAAAAAAAAAAAAGAACACGATTAAGTGTACTTGTTTATTCAAATATTTTGTAATTTGTTTGAATGTAACTCTTCAAATGTGGAATCCAAGATAGTTTTATTTTGTTGGGTGTTTAATAATGGATACCAAATCCAAAAATGTTAATCAATATTGACATTACAAAAATCTTTGTTTTTAGTATTTCTAGATTTGGATATACTTACACATAATTATACTTGTATAATATAAGAACTGAACATACAACAAAATAAACATACGATTTAAAGGCATTTTTTTAATTGCAATTGCAATTTCTACAATATTACCTACGAATAGTTGTGCATGTACTATGTCTTTATGATAGTTTTACATAAGTTATTGAACATACTCGTATAATAACACTATTAGTTAAGTGATGATTGTTTGTAAAATGAAACTAGTACACACACAAATGAACTTGCTATTTATTTATTTGTTTACATGCCTTTGCTTTTAGGGAGGTCACACATTAGACACTGTATCATGCATGCCAGATTAAAGTGCTACTGTGATCAGAAAGAGCAACCCAGGGGAATATAAAAAATAATTTAACTGTGCTAAATTCAGTGGAACTAGTTTTATTTAGTTTTATATTCGGGTATCTTCGCAAACGCAGTAAGCTCGCTACAAACGCAGCATATTGTCTGACCGCCTCGCTAGAAACTAGAACACGCTCAAAACTCACTAATGTGATATGGCCCATAGAGTCCCGAGGAATACGGCAGAACATTTTTTTTAAAGGTAATAAATGTATTCTTAGTCGTAAAATAAAACGTGAAAATATATATGTAACACTAGTAGTGATAGTACCTATATATAATATTTTACATCGTACCTATTAAATATCATAAACATCAAGTAGAAAACTGAATTTTTAGGTTTTACTGTGTTATCGCTTCAACACCAAATAATTAAACTGGTATAGAACTTTTATAAATCAGGTCAACAAAATAATCTGTACAATTGAATTCTGCAAAACTCCATTAACCATTACTACAATATGAATTATGTAAAAGTAACCGATTTCTGTAGTATTGATGTGTGCGATTAATATAAACCGATCAGCGATATTTGTTGACTAATCAGGTTCAAGGGCATGCGACAACGACTTGTGGAACGTTGTACATATTCAAAGACTTTTGTTCCTGATTGTACGAGCTTTGCTATGTGTGTGTATGTGTGTGTTTCGTTCCTTATAATATGAAAAGGTCAACGATGGATTTTCAGATTTGGCTTGAAAATCTAAATAATAATGAAATTTTGGCTGAAAAATTACAGGGATATCAAACTCCTATCATAGTAAACTACAAAGCGTATTAGGCCTACCATGACCTTTTAGAGCGGGTACACATTGGGCGTTTTGAAACGCGCGCTGTGCTAACGCGCGTTTTAAGATCCCCGAATTCTACTGAAGTGTACACATGCAAGCGCGCGCTGCTGGTCAAGCACGCGTTGACATTTTTTCGTTAGAACGCGCGTTGCTCGGGCGTCAGCTGCGCGCTTTGAGATACATGAGCGGCCATTTTTGTTGTACATTTCAACGCGCGCTTTTGTGTAGGGAGGACGCACTTTTCGAAAATGGAGATAGAGCATTTTGATACTGATTTCGCGCGCTGAACGCCGTGCTAAACGCAGTGTGTGTACGCGACCAACGCGCGCTCAACGCAACGCCGAGCGCCCAGTATGTACTAGCTCTTAAAAAAAACGTTATACCAGTCAATTCTCGTTTTCGTTTTTTTCGCTGTAAATCGTACCATGACTGTATTAAAGGTGAACGATTATTGAACTGCAATGCTTGTCTTTGGACTGCTATGATGATGTAGTGTTAATAATATACAATGTGTTTTACAGATCAATAAACTTTTACAATATACAAACAAACTGTGGTTTCTATCCCTGAGACCCCTCTCTCATAACTTTCATATATTTATAATAGAAGACAGACCGTGTGTCAGCGGCTGTCAAGCCTAAGCTAACAACTAGAATAAAAATATAATTTATTTAAAATGAATACACGTCGTCTTTCAATAATAGACTAGACTGCCTCGTTGGTCTAGTGGTTGCAAGCGCGACTGCTGTGCGTGAGGTCTCTTGGGTTCGATTCCTCGGTCAGGAAGTGTTATTAATGGGTATCTCCATCAGGAATTTCTCAGTAGCAGCCTCGGAGTCTGGATTTGTACCCGATTGATGGCAATAAGCTCGCCACCATGGCACATAAAAAAACATACCTGACGAAATGTGGGTGTACTAATGGGTACAACTCTACCTAACGCTTCAGGATGTTATGTTATATTTTTGTTAAGAATTCCAAATAAAGTAAATAAAAAACAATAATGTAGATGAATCCGTGGCTTTCTAAGAGGAAGGATCCCATCCAGACATATAGCTAGACGGATATATTACGTGAAATATTCTCTTAGAAAGAGCTACACAAGCGCTGGATGCAATATTGGGCCTATAATGGATCATGTATTATTGGGAAACTAACCTTATGCTGCTGTTCGCATGTAATGCCCATTATTATATGGCGGATACAAAGGACGAGGTAGAAATCAAAATAATCTGACTCGGTCGGCACAATTTTAAGACACGGTTATTCGACTTGACACTGAGAACTGAATGGACGAAGAGAGTTAAAAAAGGTGCTTTTACTTAACATGTAACAAAATGTAATAGTGTAGATATAATAATGTATTTTTTAATAAAACATATGGTTGGACAGCAAACAAGTGAAAATTTTTAGTGTAAGTCAAACATACAAAGACAATTTTAGTAATAATTGAACAAACTATTTTGATATCTATTTTCAACACCCTGATTATACCAAAATCATAAACAACACAATTCTTTTATAAATTACTTCACACTTGTAAAATTAAGAAATAAAGTTTATTTTTATACATAGTGTTATGTGTAAAAAATAAACTATTTTTAACAATACCAAGTGTTTTCAAAAATTCTTTGTTTGATTGCACACTTAAAGCAAAGTCGAATGTCTGATTATTGGAGAGAAAGTTTCTTGATTATTAACACCGGCTTTCTGCGTGAAGCCTTTTGCTACCAACCTAGCATGATAACGTACTTTATTGTCACAGTCAAATTTCTTTTTTAGTACCCACTCACTTACATGTACTACACTCGCATTATTTGGAGCATCGACTATTTCCGAAACTTGGTTGTCTTCAAATGACTGCAGCTCCTCTGCTATCGCCTGCAACCATTGCTTCTCACGACCACTGATAGCCTTTGCATATGTCATCTCATGTTCTCCTACGGATGTTGCACACATGATAACATAGCCATATCTTTTCGGTTTCATTTTCGTCTTTTTTTATTTTCTTCATAGACCATGAGCGGTATATCAGTATCTACATTCTTTGTGTGGACTGTGGTTTCCTCTGATGTCTGCAAAGCATCTTGAAATCTGAGTGGACTTACATTATCAGCTTCTGTTTGCATACTTTTATTATCACTTACAAGTGAGTTCAAGTGATTCAAAATATCATCAAGATATTTTGAATCACTTGAACTCACTTGAAGGTCACTAGATCTCCAATCACATGTTTTGCAAATGCATGTGTTTCTACACAACATAATGTAACACAGTAAATTTATGAAAATAAAACAATGACCGCATCTAGTTTAAAAAAAGGTGTTTAATTTTTACCTGTTTACAAATTAAATTATTATCATTTATCACATGATACTTTGTTGAGTGAAACATAAATATTTTAATATGTAGGAACCAAAAAAAAATTGGTAATAGAGATGACTGCCTCCAGGAGCCATACATTCATATGGTGTACTTGGTTGGTTTCTACTATGTAGGTATATATATATGAAAACACATGAGTATTATTTTTATTTTCATCCTAAATAGGTACATGGGTATGATAAATTAAATGTATAATGATAAATTAGTTAGGCTCTCCACTGGATGGAAGTACCTACTAGATATTTTTATATTGTTTTTCAGTTTAGTAGATTAGGAGATGTCAAGAATACTGGGCTCCGTTGTATTTCTGTAAGAAGGTTATGTTTCTTGGGTCATAGACATTGCGGTTTATTACTCTTACTTGTATTTCGACATTTTAATGAATTCCTTTACTACAAATGTACCCAGTGATAATTGTGTGTATTTTTGTAGGAAGTACACAACAAAATACTATTTTACAATTGTCACTGCGGATTTTTGTTTTACCAAAAGCAGTTTACACCGCAATAAGTAAAGTACCTCTTATCGACTTTAATGTCTAGTAGGGCTGTGAACATATATTATTACTTTCGTAAAGTGCTGTGAAAAACATTAAATAAATCAAGTAAAATGTTTGTTTATATTTACGCGCTGACACCGGTGACAGTTGTCAGTTGGTGATCGTAGGTACGTTCTGCATTGCATCTTTAAGAGTTAAAAAGGTTTTTTTAACGTGAAACTTGTGGTTTTTAGAGCTTTTAGATAAGAAATCATGGTAAATTCAGGTTATGATCATTATAAACAAACCGGTACCTAATGTGTTAGAGAATTATATCGTAGTTTTTGAACGTTGTTTATTCACAAAACTTCATCATATCAGGCAGAGACAAGTATTGCCGTTCAATAATCGTTCATCTTTATTACGGTCATGGTACCTACGATTGTTAGCGATTCCTAAGTAGGCCTGCTTTTGAACGGAAGTTGATTGCTAGGCATTTGACCGTTTTCTTAAAAGGTCATGGTTAGCCCCCTGATGTAATTGTAATTTATGATTGTAGTCTTTCCCACTCTTATTTACACTCTTTATGATCTCATCCATAGAGATCATAGAATAGATAAATGTAACATAGACCCACAACCTCTATGTGAAAAGTGAAAACCTGTGTAATCTATGGTCATACCACACCTATGAATTAAAATTTGACGTATTTCATATCATTTCTACGTGATCCGAGATTCCGGCCTACGATACTTGGTGAATAAGTTCAACTCCCAATTGAGGTATTATTCAGATAACAATTGGAATGTCGTGATGGCCTAGCGGTTAAGGCGCCCGCCTCTCATGCACAAGGTTGTGGGTTCGAATCCGGGCAAGTACGAATGTGACTTTTTCAATTCACAGGTACTTTCTAAAGTTTATCTTAGACATTACTGACATCATCCCGTGCCTCGGAAAGCACGTTAAGCTGTTGGTCCCGGCTGTCATGCGTGGATCTTTGACAGTCGTTACGAGTCGTCAGAAGCTTGCAAGTCTGACAACCAGTCTTACCAAGGGGTCTCGTATTACCCAGTTACTGGGTTGTGGAGGTCAGATAAGCAGTCGCTCCATGTAAAATACTGGTACTCAGCTGCATCCGGTTAGACTGGAAGCCGACCCCAACATAGTTGGGAAAAGGCTAGGCAGATGATGATTCAGATAACAATTCCGAATTAACATAATAGTCCGGTCAATTTAGACATCCGAGGTAACAATAGTTCACCCAGCTGAAAATTGGTAGGATTGTTCAGAACATCATAAACAAACTCTAAAAAGTCCTCATTGATCCGACACCTGTTTTTTTTTTATTAGGGGTCAAACATCGTAAAAAAGGGTTTTTCGAGATTTTTACCTAACTGGTAAGTTTTATCATAAAATTAATTCAGACATAAATTGTAGAATGTTGCTTGTTTGGAGGGAAGTGGAAATTATATTTTATCTTACTCCTTCCCTATTCTTTTCTGATTAATTTTTTGCGGGACCCAAGTTAATCGTTTCTCTGGGACTCGTCGAGCTTCATTGCCTCGGCGCTTTTCTGGTGGCCTCCATTGTTCTGATTCTGACTTTCAGGAGTTGCAGTGGGTAGGAAAACTGTGGCAGACTTGTCCTATTAAAAAAATGTATTCATGCTTCTGGCACACTGTGATCCTAACCAGTCACTTATTTTACTTTAATTACAGGACAAGATGGGCAGCCATTATAAAATGAAAGTCGGTTATAATCATCAAGTTACTGTGACGCATGTGAACAGTCCAAAAAGTTTTTTCGTACGTTCTGAAAAACTCACAGCCTTGTTGGACTTGATTGAAACCCAGGAACGTAAACCTGTCTCTGCTAATGCACTGGAGATAGGTCAGAGAGTTGTATACAAATCAAAAATACTTAACAAATTTGTTCGAGGTGACATTTACTTTGTAAACATGGATGGAAATAATGTGGACTGTGATATATTTGCAATTGATTATGGATGTTTTGATAAATCTGTCTCAATAAGACACATACACAATTCTGACAGCATCGCATCACAGAATCAATGTCCAGGATTGGCTTTTCATTGCCAGTTACATTTATGTGAGCCTATAGGTGGGATGTTTAGTGAAGAAGTAATTGATATGATGAAAAGCTTTGTTGGTGAAAAAACTGCCACTATTACTGTAATGAGCAAAACAAATAATGTGCTAGTAGTGGAGCTAAGAACAGTGGACTGCCCTCGGAACGTCGGAGATATGCTGGTATTATTGGAACTTGCTACATTAACTAGAGCTCGCAACATAATAGACAGATTTACTGATTCAATCAAATTAAACTTAACACAGGTATTACAGTATAAACAAAAACAATTAAATGTTGGAAATATCTTACATGTCAGAGTGCAGAGTGGAACATCCATGTCTGGGTTCTATGTTGCTGATATTAATGACTTCAAAATGCTAAGATATGCTGTAGCTTCTTTCTCGGATTACTGTAAAAGCAGACATATGAAAGATGAGGATTATGTTCCTGGCCGACCATGCGCAGTTAAACTAACTAACCTTGACGAATACGAGCGAGCAATTATAAAAAAAATTAAACCAAATTCCAAGGCTATTGTACAACTCGTAGACTATGGTAAAGAAATAGAATGCAATTTTTCCTCCATAAGATCTATAGACACGTTATTTTTTTTAAACCAGCCAAAAATTGCCATCTTCTGTTCAACAACGACAGATCAAGTGAGGGTATCTTCATTGCCTACATTATTTTTCAAAGGGTGTGAATTTAGAATCAAAATAGTAGAATTAGGTAACAACAGTGACATACCACATAAGGTTAACATTTATCCAGTGCATATGTTGAAACATAAGATACGTACGAGGATGTAAAGAAGCGAAGGAGAAGGAAATCGTGAAAGTGGCGGTAAGTAAGTAGTGATGCTATTTTTCAAGACTAGGAATAAGGATAAAATAGTAGTAAGTTTTGTTTCCCGAATGTTGGCCGAGCCAGTAAACTTCCATTCGTCTAATCAAAGCATGATTAACACAACCTTTCATTTTTCACACACTTTAGTGACTGCCAGCCCTGACAGTCAACAAAATTGGAACATGAGTGTCAGAATGTAAGAAAGTACTTGTCTGGCTTGCTGAACTAGGCTTATCTGGCTGTTTGGTGCTGTGAGGCATACAGTCCAACTATTGTTTTAAATTAAGTACCTATAAACAGCCATTTATTCTACTAGATACTAGCTTTTGCCGCGACTTCGTCCGCGTAAATGTCGGTTGTTCCGGACACAGACGAAGTCGCGCAATACAAAGTAGCCTATATTCTTTCTTAGGGTTCAAACTAACCCTATACCAAATTTTATTAAAATTGGTTCAGTGTTTTAGATATAGCAGTGAAAGTGTAACAGACCGGCAGAGTTATTGTCACATTTATATAATATAAAAGTATGGATTTATTATTTCTTCAGGGAGGCGTACTGGCATCATAGTGGTTCACCTACATTTTGCTCTGGGAGAGATCCTGTGTTTACTCTGTAATGGTCGTTTCGGGATATCGGAAGCATGAAAGTGTATCAACTGCCAGCCAAATCTATCCACAACATACGAAATTACGGAGTAACCCAAGATAAGGAACTAAAAAGAAACGAATTAAAATGAATTAGTTAAACAGGTATAGGATATTAGGATAGGAACGTATATTAGTAGCATGGCTTGAGATAAATGAACTATTTACTTACGTTTAGTTAAAACGTTCTGAAAAAAATAACCTGTGCTTACTTTCCCTGCACCGCTACAGATTTTCCAGGAAAAGTATATGAGCTAAAGCTTCGCTGTCGCTTCTGATGTTAGTATACCTATAGATATTCAAGGGTACAAAAATTCGCAACAAGCTGAAATTCGTACGAATTTTAAGAACACCCTCATAAACAATATGTAAAAAATTGCCATCGAAACAAGTGTGCAAAAAAAATAATTCAATTTCAAAGAACGCAAATATGGTTTTTTTGCATTTTTCAGGCAAACTGACAGTTTTATCATAAAATAGATTAAGCAAAATGATAGGTAATGTCCTATAACAATAAAATTGCATTTATACTTTTTTCCTAAGAATAGCCATTTCTGAGATATAGCTTTTCAAAAAGTTGTATTTTCCTTAGGCGCGTTTACGCCGTAGGGCGATTACATACAAAGTTTCAAGAACAATAGATATTTGGAATAAGTGAACCGATTTTTATAAAACTTCCAACACATAAGTAGGATACATAGGTCTAAAAAGTTAGTTGAGAACATTTTCGAAATGTCATATATTAAAAAAGGTAATTGGAAATCTCTGTTTCTATAGAAAACTTAAATTCGGCCTAATTTAACTATAACATATATTTTTTTTAAGTCCTCAGCTAACTTTTTAGACCTATGTATCAACGAAGTTCTATTAAAATCTGTTCATTCAATTTTGGACTTCAAAGTTTGGTAATACCGTACGACTTAAACGCTCCTAAGGAGAATACAACTTTTTGCAAAGCTATATCTCAGAAATGGCTATTCCTAGGAAAAAACTATAAATCCAATTGCTATAGATAATTGACCTATCATTTTTGCCTAATCTATTTTAAGATAAAACTAACACTTTGCCTGAAAAATGCAAAAAACCCATTTTTGCGAACTTTGACCTTGAATATTATTTTTGCACAAGTGGGATCATAGGCGATTTTTTTTTATAGTTTATAATGGTGTTCTCAACATCGTACAAATTTTGAGCTTGTTGCGAATTACTGTAAGCTTACCCCTATTTTTTGAGCAAATTTGACCGGACTACTAGGTATAATTCGTAAATAATTTATAAACAGCAAATCTTTAAAGGAGGAACCCATTATTATAAGGCGACCACAAGCAGTGTCTCTTGTACTATGCATGTATGTATGTAACGAAGTAAAGTCTCGTCGGTGTTCAGTCTGTCGGCATGTAGTCGTACACTCGGCTTTAAGTGACTTGTTATTACAAAAATCCGTCAGAGTATGTTGGACTTCGTGCAACCGCCCGGCACTCTCAATTTTGCCGCCCCCAATTTTTGCTGGTCTGGGCATTTGCCCGGCCGGCCCCCGATCGGGCCTTGATTACATTTTGTGAGTTTTTCAGATGTTTGAAGTAGCTCAGATAAATTTTTTAACATCTGAGCTACTTCAAGTGTACAAACTATATCGTTAATTAATATTATATTTACATAATAGGATTATAATCGTGCATGGAATATAAAAAGTAAAAAAATGCGACTTATTGCGATATTGACTTATACACTTTTGTTATACACTATCTATTAATAATTAAGGTACTTTTAAGAATCCTCTAAAATTAGTTCACTTTTGAACACTCTTCTTCTTAGATATAATTCGATTTATTCGATCTAGTTAATAGACTGATAATATGTTTTGCAGTTCAATTATGTATATTCTTTCACGTTAAGCAACTACTTTATAGTGTATATTTTATTTCAAAACGAATTTCTGTTTGCTTGTCTGATATTACATAAATTGTAACAGCCATTGCATACAAAATATAAATCTTCATAATTAATTATAGTTTCAAGTTTAGGAAGCAGGCTGGGACTGTAAGAAGGATAACTCACAATCTCCACAACTTCGATAGACAAATATTCGATAGTCCGTCTGGTGAAGTGCAGTGGAGCGTTGTCGTGGTGGAGTAAGATCTTGCTCCTTGGGCGCTACCGTCTAACATTTTCTAAGACAATTAGTAAACAATGACTGGTATTTCAGAAAAGAAACTATCATTGTCGCCTGCTAGCACTCGTTGTGCGATAAGTGCGCACGTACTTAAATAAAAAGTGCTTAATATGCACTTTCTGCGTGTACGAAGTTCGTTAGGGCCTCTGAGGAGAGAAAGACAGTTTTTCAAAATAATGTTTAATATTTTTTTATATTAGGTTTCTCTATAATGTGCATTGTATAGTAGAAGAGCTTAGACGTTGTAAGAAAATAAATTTGTATGATTATTGGTTGTTTGATTTCTAGCGTTTATTCCTTTTTAATTTCTGCATTCGTGCGTTGATCCGTTATAGTTGGGGAGCCCACGATGGGATTTTTGGATTTACTCGAACGTGGCAAGGGGGGGATATCTTGCTCCCTGTTATGTACCTACCTTCACCATGTATAAGCGTTGTTTATAATGCCGCGCGTCTAGGGCAGCCTATTGTTGGATTTACGCGCGTCAGATTAAGGCAGGGTAAGTTAATTACATGCAGAAAAGTGTGCATTTTAATAATCTGACGATTTGGGAAATAGCAGTCACAAAGTTGCAAAAAAAAAAAATTCACCTGCACATTCTCGAGTGCGGTTAATTTTCATTTTATTTTAAGGAAATCTTTCAAGGATTACGAACATAATATAATCTTCCGATGTCCACAAGCCGAAGTAGAGAACTACGTAATTTTCACTGCGCTTCTCTTAATTTTCCAATAATCTCTTTTAATTGTTTTTGTTATTTTTATTAGGTTAGGTACTTAGTTGTATTTATTACATTAGGCACATAAATAAAATAAAACTGTCAGGTTAAGGAAATTCCTCCACAAAATTGTCAGATTATGGGTCAGCACGATAAGGACATCAAGCTAAACCGTCTGTATCAAGCGCTCGAGTGTGTCAAGGTCATAATTTTTTTTGCATTTTCAAAATTCGGTCATGAGTTTTGGTCGCTTCTAAATCGTCAGTCTTTCGAATGGGAGCCCCTCTTTAGGGTAGACAATTAGACATCCCTTCAGAAAATCTGACGCGCTCGAGTAAATTTTTTTCCCCCTTTTTCAACCCCTTTGTACGGCCACCATCATCATGCCGTTATTAGAAACACTTGGGCGTGTACACTATTTAATATCTCGCTCGATTATGTTAAGGTCACGAGTTTTTTTTTTACATTTTTGAAAATCTCAACACGCTTCCCCCCATCTGTCGGCTTGGCCGACTTGGTCTTGCGACTAAAACAAATGTATGGAGAAGTACTGGGCATGCCATGCGTAACGGCGACCGGCGGGACGACCGGTGGGACGAACGGCTGGACGACAGCAGTACGGCGCATGCCACGGGTCGAGCGGCAGACGCGACGAATAGTCTAAGAACCAAGAAAGTTTAGATGTAGGTTTACTCGCTGCGAAATAATGAACACCGACTCTTTTATTGCAGAAATATTAGGTAGACTAGCTATTTGGAAGTTTGGTCATCCACAAATATAAACATGTAGTGAATAGATTGTGGGATACACATATAGATAGAATTGGTATTTCTTCAATCATATAGGTACAAATAAATATCTATGTCAGTAGGCTACAAAATCCTTTTTTTTTTTTTTAGGTGGTAAAATCATCAATTGACTCCTTCCGCCCTGGGTGGGGCGGAAGGGATTGTCAGACTTTTACTGACTAAAAAACCACCCTGTTCCTTCTGTTGCCCTTTATGTTCCGGGGCCACGGTATCCTGTTAAGACGACCCGCAACCCCGGCAGGCGTTGGCCCCGTTGGGGGCCCCGTCCCTGTCCTGACAGCTCTTTGAGGTGCGCGCGAACAGAACGCGCCGTCGACCCGGGCTTGGTCCTTGATAGGATGGCGAGCTACCCATTACTCGCCGTCCGCAAGCGCGCGCCTACGGTGGCCGGATGTAGCCACGCGACGTCCGACGCCCTGGGCGTCTCCCGCGGCGGCTGGGGCGTGTAACTCTATTGCTCGTATTTCTTATGGAATCCTCCCTCTAACCCCGATTTTATACATATCATAAACTCTACTATCTCTTCCAAACATAATTATTCTGAATAAAAAAAACTACTAGGTACCCTCCAAACAATGTCGAGACATGATTTTTAAAGACATGTCGCTCTGGTCTATCCTAGTCGCGGCGGCAACCGCAACTGTCCGTGGGCGCAAACTGTGCCGCGTAGATTGCCGCCTCGCCCGCCGCGCCACTACTCGCGCCGTATTTTTTTCTTTTTAGCATCTAATCTTCACAATCCAACAGGAATTTACTCGGGTGTGGTGGGGAACCACGTCCGAGTAAATTCAAATTTAGCATCTTGGCTTCCCCAACTATTAGTCATTCAGGCTAAAGCATTTTATATGTACCTAGGTATAGAAGATTATTATATTTCCAGTTTCAGCCACAAGAAATAATGTGTGTTCTCCTTCTTTATGTATGTGGCCAGTGACCGCATATACCCTAAACCTTTAGGTTCTATTATGAAGATTAAATAAAAATCACATTGCACTATACTAGCATTTACCTACGATAGGTAGGTAGGTACTAGTTTTCCATGTCGTAAATACGTACGAAGGGCGCTTCAATTTAGACGGTTGGTGCCGGACTGCTGCCGCACGACAGCAGCCCGACGTGAATCGTCTTATAAGAAGACGGTACGGCGGTGCGGTACGGTGACGGCTTTGGTTGACTGGTAGAGAATGCCTAAGGCATTAAGTCCGCCTTTGTACTTTATTTGTTGCATAATGTTTAAATTAATAAATAAATAAATAAGAAGAGATACGCGGCTGCCGTCCGATCGAATTTTAGTGATGTCCATTGAAACCAGACTTCAGTCGGTGCCATGGACTCTGACGAGGAATAGTTATTGTTAGTTTTCTTGCTTCGGAAGAAACACAAACGACGCCGTACTAGAGCGTCGCCAATGTTTTCTTCAACATATAAAATTGGTTATTTGTATACACTTTACCCAAGATTAAAAGAAAATCAGCTGATTTTTTTTAACTATGTTAGTCTAGAGAATGTTTCTATGAAATATATGACTTAGTTAAAAATCTCTCTTTCAACACTATTTCATTTATAAAATCATCCGTATTTAAATCGTCCATAATAAGGTAGGTTTGCACGAAAACTTCCTAGGTTCGGTCACAGCTGCACTAGCGTACAGACGTGTGTCGCTGCTCCTCGCTCATAAATAACAATTTTTTAGTTTCTTTTTAGTGATTGGTTGATTAGCTAAGATTTTAATTCCTTGTCACACATAGTGGCTTTTAACCTATCGGCTCCGCCTACTGGGTGGGTCTAGACAGTGACGACACTATAGAGGTGAATGCCTCTTCAATCTCACCGAAATAAAGTGCGAGGATTTGCTGGGATTCGAACTGCCGCCATCGCGCGCAGCAGTGGGGACGCGCGTGAGTCCGGTCCTTGACCTCCGAGCCACCGAGCAACTGACGTAAGCGGCGAAATAACACAGTGCTACACGGGCGAGTGACGTAGTGCCGATAAGGTGTGCTACGAGCTACGACTGCTACGACGACGTGCGTCATTGTGCCTTGTCCTATCTGCTACGAACATCTGCTACGGACCGCCTGTGTTGACATCGTATATTTGATGCGGTACACGTAATAGTAAAAATAGTAACTAGTGCTAATTACTGAATAGCAACTGTTTATAAAAGCAGGTGTAACACTTGGTGGAATTACGACTTAAACCCAAAAGATGTCGAGGCTCGAGCGTACCCCGCCAACAACCCCAAAAGCCAATTTAACTCAATCGGAACCAGAGCTACATGCTCTAGAGGCATGCGAGGTGAGTTTTGTTAATGTGAACAGAAACAAACGTTTGCGCACGGATTTGTCTCCAAAGGAAACAAGTAAGCTTGACGAGCTTAAGAGTGAAATTAAAGATATGCTGGCATCATGGAAGACTGAACAAGAAGAACATCTAACGCATATGATTGAGAAACAAAATGCCTCAATGTCTAAATTGGTTGCGGACTTATCAGAGTTAAAGACGCAAAACTCTAAAATACAACAATCAGCCGATTTCATTAGCAATCAATATGAAGATCTCAGGCAGGAAATTATAAGTTTGCAAAAGGAGCGACAAGAGCAGAAAGCGTATATTGAAAATCTTGAGAAAAAAGTTCAGGATCTCAGTTCAAATCACGCTCATCTTGTATTGAGGTTAGAAACGTCCCTCAAAAAGAGAAGGAGGTCTATGAGGATCTAACGCGCACTGTAAGCAACATTGGGAAAGCTGTTGGGATGCCGGTGCAGTCAAATGAACTACGGGATGTGTACAGACTGCCGGGCAAACCCGGTACAACGCGTCCAATAGTTGTTGAATTCTCAACAGTGTCAGCCAAGCAGAACATACT
Organism: Hoplodrina ambigua; assembly: GCA_949774945.1. Taxonomy (NCBI): domain Eukaryota; kingdom Metazoa; phylum Arthropoda; class Insecta; order Lepidoptera; family Noctuidae; genus Hoplodrina; species Hoplodrina ambigua. The sequence continues at coordinate 9,251,975 of OX458963.1, forward strand.
ATCAGCTGTCCGTGTTTTTAACAAAAATGCAAAAAACAAAGAGAACAAGCTAAACACTGACTTTGCTGGCATTCCTGGGCAACGCCAGCCTGTGTACGTCGCTGACTTCCTACCATCAAGCTCAAAAAAGTTGTTCTTCCTAGCGCGAGAATTCGCTAAGAAACACGGTTACAAATTTTGTTGGTCCACCAATAGCAATATCTTCCTGCGTAAAGAGCAAGGGGAAAAGCAGATTTTAGTTCACTCTGAAAAGTACCTAGCGGATCTACAGGGGAATGCTGTATGACCACTACTGCTGATAGTCACAATCGCTCATTTTTTGCTTCATATTTTACTTTTTTGCATGTTTACTATAAGAACTTTGATTAATATACTCCACTCACAGCACACTGCACATAATGAAAACTTAAAACACATCACATACGTAAGTACTCTTACACACTCAAATAACAAAACAAAACAAAAACACACATACTATGTCAAAATTAAAATAAAGGTAAAAAAAAACACACAAAAAAAAAAAAAAAAACTTTGGACACATTGTTCTGTACGTTCTACAAACATTTTTTATAAATGGCTAATCTAATAGAACTAAACCAGGAGTTTGAGTCTGTATCACGGGCTCAATCATTTTGTTGTTCTCCAGAAGACTGTACCAAATACTTACCCACACATAACAAGGCTATACAAATACTACACCTAAACATACGAAGTGTTAACAAACATTTCGATGAGCTGACATTATTACTTTCTTTAATAAATATGAAATGTCAAATCATAGTTTTAACGGAGTGCTGGCTGAGTAAGGTCTACAAAGTACCTGTTTTGGAAGGATATACATCACACTACACAATGCGTACTCAAAACCAAAATGATGGCATAATACTTTATATTGCCGATAATCTGAACTGCAAAGTATTAGAGCCTGAGTTTAAAGATGCTAACTGCCTGGTCTGCAGTGTAGATAATAAACTGGCACTTGTGGCCATTTATCGTTCGCCTTCCTACAGAAATAACCAAAATTTTGACAACTTTATAAACAGTTTAAATAATGTCTATAACACACTAACTGAATATAACAGTATTGCACTCATAGGAGACATTAATATAGATATAAAATCAGACACATCGGACTCACGATGCAATGATTATCTTATATTAAATGCGTCACACGGACTGATACCAACTCATACTTGTCCTACTAGACTTAATAATTGCCTAGACCACATTCTACTCAAGTCTACACTACCAGCAACTAGTATAATACTCGAAACTTACATTACTGATCATGCACCAGTTATGTTATCTATACAAAATACAGGCGCTAGTCATAAACCAAATAACGTTAAAACACGGATTGACTACCAAGCGATTAAAAAAGAAATAGAAGAGATGAGCTTTACAGAAGTGCTACAGAGCGGAGACGCAAATGAATCAACATATAAGTTCATTTCACTACTAAAAACGGTAATAATTAAACATACACTCTCTGTCCCGGTATCAAGAAGTAAAAGAAATCTGAAACCCTGGATAACTCCAGGACTACTACGGTGTATTAAACATAGAGACAGGCTACATAAAAAATCATCCAAGACTCCTGATAATTTAACTTTAAAGCAAATTTATACACGCTATCGAAATTATTGCAATCGTCTGCTAAGAAAGCTAAAAAGGGAGTATGAAAAAAAAGAGATTGAAAAAGCCGGTCAAAACCCCAAAGCACTCTGGAACGTCATCAAAGACATCACTCATACTAGAAAAGTAAATTTATCACCCGTGGAACTACTTAATAACCAAAATAACCCTAGACTTGCTCTTAATCAAATCTGTGCTTATTTTACAAATGTTGGAAGTAACCTAGCATATAAGATAATAACTGCGAATCAAAGTAGACAGTCAAATGCAATACAATACGAAAAATCACCTCCCAGTAACTCGTTTCTTCTTCTGGAAACTGACGACACTGAAGTAGACTCTATAATACTACAATTACGTGATGACTGCGCCACGGGTTGGGACAAAATATCAACTAACATACTAAAACAGTGCAGACAAATATTAACAATTCCCATAACACACATCTGCAACCAGTCTATAAGGACAGGTGTATTTCCACAGGCCTTTAAAAAAGCCTTAGTCCATCCTATCCACAAGGGAGGGGACAGAGACTGTGTCAACAATTATAGGCCAATATCTGTATTACCCGCGTTGTCAAAAATTCTAGAAAAAATTCTTAATTCACGGCTTAATAGTTTTTTGGACAAACACAACATTATTCCTAAGAATCAATACGGGTTCTGCCGTGGCATATCCACTGAAGATGCCGTACTAGATTTGACACAGTTCGTTGCAAAACAACTGGATACAAAAAACAAATGTCTCGGCATCTTCCTGGATTTGGCGAAGGCATTTGACACGGTCTCTGTCCCCATCCTGCTGACCAAACTAGAACAAATAGGAATTAGGGGTGTACCTCTCTCGATATTTAAGAGTTACTTAACTAATAGGACACAACACGTCATAATTAATTCTCTACTCAGTGATGAACAAACTGTTACATTCGGTGTTCCACAAGGGAGTGTTTTAGGTCCTACTCTGTTCAAAATATACATCAATGACCTCTGCAAAATGTCACTTACGAATGCTACCATGTATACGTACGCAGATGACACTGCTATTGTAGTGTATGGGCCCAGCTGGGAATTCGTAAAAGTTAAGGCCGAAGAATGTCTTAGAAGAATAATGAACTGGCTACACCTTAACCTTTTGACTCTGAATATTAAAAAAACGAATTATGTAACTTTCGCTATAAGGAAAAATAACAAACCATCCGAAGAGTTTAACATAATCGCACATACATGTTGGGATAAAACACAGACCTGCCAATGTCAGTCCCTTGCCCAAGCTAATGTTGTCAGATATCTAGGAGTGCAAATTGACGAACAACTGCGGTGGGATAAACAATTAAGTAAAGTTATTGCTAGGTTGAGAACTATGATCTATTTATTCAAATCTCTTAGAGAATCAGTGTCACAGGACCTACTTATAAAAATTTTTATTGCGCTGTGTCAGTCGGTGATTAGCTACTGTGTCCCGGTATGGGGTGGGGCAGCTAAGACGATGTTACTTCCCCTGGAGAGAGCCCAAAGAGCCGTTCTTAAGGTTATCATAAAAAAGCCATATCGATATCCTACTAGGCAACTGTACACAGACTGTAAGGTGCTTACTGTTCGAAAGCTCTTTGTGCTCCAATCCATTCTAAGAAGGCATCGAACTGTTGCCCCGCCCGACGCTGGCAGACGAAAAAATTCACCCGCCTGTCCTAGTGTCACACACAGCACTACTTTCGCAAAAAGACAATACTTTGTTCTAAGTTCTTACCTATACAGTAAAGTTAATAAAAAAAACAACATAGTTAAACTAAGCACATATGACACAAAAAAAGCGGTTAAGGGGTGGTTACTGCAACTAGATTACTTTGAAACTGAAGATCTGATTACCTTTATTGCATAACACTAACAATCATACCCACATTCACTCTTTCCATACATAAATCTTTACACACACTCACTCACCACATCCTTCACAATACACTTCACACTTACCTACTTTACACTTACCCACCTCACTGTTCATCGTACATACCTACTTTTACTCACACCTAATCCCCAGAAATACACATACATTCATTATTTTTATCATCTAATTCTAAATTGTAGTGGCACTCGGTAAATATTGTATAATTTATGACTGAACGCTACCCCCTGAGATACAGGTTACCACCTAGTTCAGGGGATAGGGTCAATACTTTTGGCAACTATCACAGCCACCACAGTAGATTGTATACCTACTCATATAAAACATTGCTTGTTAGTATTTCGAAATCTAGTTTCCTAAATATTGTAAAATGATTTTTTGTGGTGAGAAATAAACAATTTTATTTTATTATTATTATTATTATTTATTATTAACGTTGAAGTAACACGATGCGATCACCGCACTAGCGAACAATGACTGAGGCAGGTAGGTACTAGTATATGCATTGTTACCGTTCCGCCAACGGACGTGCGCCGCACTGCTGTCGCACGACCTTGTGTCGAGACATGAAAAATCATAACCGCCCGTGCGCTGTACGATACGACTACGACTTCGACTGCAGCAGTCAGGCATCAACCGTCTAATTTGAAAGCGCCCTAATTCCGGAGATGTACCTAGGTATGACACGGTTTTGTGCCTGATCTAGCTGGCCACGGCTTTTATGTCACTGAAAGACGATGCCATCCTCACCCACGGACACAAAAATTTCAAAATTTACAAGAGGAGAAAAATGTTTGTTCGTTCATCTTATCATCACATTTGGAATTATCATACTCATGACAATAATATACTTTGTGCACTTGTGTGTTGTGGATCACACACGAGATGACCATTTTAAAATATACAGGAGGGCATATGACAAGAGTAAGTATTCTAGCTGTCATTTTTTGTAAGTATTTTGAAGGTCATAGCTAGCATAGGCCCACCCTACACCCAACCACCACCACCTCGTCGTTCGGTGTGCACTCGTTGTCGACAGGTGGTCCACGGTTGGATGCCGCGTGTCAACCAGTGAAAGTCGCGTGTCCAATGAGAGGACATTGCGTTGCCGCGAACAGATGAGTACGTGGTCAGGGATCATCACTATATATTCATGGGCAATGCAATGCGAGCGAGCAAGCAACGGATACTCACTGAGTGGTCCACTCACCGTCCGCGCGTGGCCATCTCGCGGGCATCGCGCTCCGGTGTTGATGTAGTGAGCGTATAGGTACCCTATAGGTACTCCATGCAAAGATACTATCCGCTAGGTACTAAACCGCTCGAGATGAGGCGGAGCTGCGGTAACGAGCCATGACCTTTAACCTCGAAGGTATTCTGATGATAACATATTATTTAAGTAGAACTGAACATTGTTATTGGTAATAATTCACTATTAAACTTTATAAGCACGAATTCGATAACTAACTTTAAGAGGTACAATTTCTAATCATTTTCTTTTTATAAAAACCTGGTCCGGGGAAACAATATATAAAAAAAAAGAATCATTGAAATCGGTCCAGCCATTCTCGAGCTTTATGCTTAGCAGTACATTTATAGTCCGGTCAATTTAGATTTCCGAGGTACACATCCAGCTGAAAATTGTGTGGCGATGGCCCAGTGGTTAAGGCGCCCGCCTCTCATGCATGAGGTTGTGGGTTCAAATCCGGGCAAGTACCAATGTGAATTTTTCAATTCATATGTACTTTCTTAAGTTTATCTTGGACATCATTGGCATCGGTGAAGGAAAACATCGTGAGGAACCCTGGACTTACTGTTCCACTCAAACCATGTCGGAGGCCCTTGAGGCGGTTTAGAAACTCTGACACTAGGGTGTGTAGGGTCGTAAGGCCTTACTACCCACACGATAAGAAGAAGCTGAAAATTGGTAGGGTTGTTCAAAACAAAAAACATCAAAAAATAAACGAAATCTAAAAAGTCCTCATCGATCCGACACCTGGTTTTTTTTTATAAGGGGTCAAAGGTCACAAAAATGGGTTTTTCGCGATTTTTAGCAAACCGACTGTTGGCGAAACGTTTCACACTCAAGTTTTGAGTGTGAAACGTTTCGCGGGTGAAAAGTGCTTTGGGTGAAAAGTTCGTGGTTGAAAGATTCTGTTGACCAATAGTTCATGGGCCAACCGACTGTTGGCGAAACGTTTCACACCCGTAAGTTTTATCATAAAATTACTTAAAACTTTTTGAATCGTTATATCTCGGAAACAGTGGTTCTTAGACAAAAGTATTTACACTTTTTTATAGATAATTATCTGAACTTCAATTTTTGTCTGATGTAATTTTATGATAAAACTTACCGTTTTGCTAAAAATCGCGTAGATCCCGGACCCTAATAAAAAAAATCGATGAGGACTTTTTAGGTTTCGTTTATGATGGTGTTCTGAACAATCCTACCAACTTTGATTACAAGTCCACTCCTGTGGATCGTAGCGTGATGTGTAAATCCTATTATACACGGTTACTTTTAAGTCGTCCTTGAACTATTTTTTTCAAAAAATAAAAATAAAAAAAAATCTGCTGTTCAGTACATTTGTTCGTCTAACTCGTCAAAGTGTACTGAACAGCTGATTTCTTATTGTTACTTTTTGAAAAAAATAGCCCCAATCGTTTCGTGTTCGATGATCGAGTTTATGGCTTTCGGTTCCAGGACGACTTAAAAGTAACCGTGTATATTCCTTATGGATCTAGCTATCTATACCAAAAAGATTCTAATCCGCCTAATAGTTTAAAAATCTGTATATCTTTATTAAATTAGTACATAAAGATAAACTTGTAAAATTATTTGTCGTCTTTACCTGTCGAATGGCGTGCCATGGCTTTCGATAAGTATCACTGCGCTACGTTGTGCTACGCCGTAGCAAAGTGCTACGGATTCGTAGCTTCTTAACATTCGTAGCATTACAAGTAAAGTTGAATATTTTTTTTTAATATTGGTGTTCAGTTTTACATATGTGAGAAAATTATTTGTAAACAAGTGCGAGTCGGATTCGCACACGAAAGGTTCCGTACCATCGTAGATAACAGTATTGCCATTATAGTATCGAGCCAAAAACAGGTTTCTTGTGGGGACCTCCTTTCATTTTTTACTTAATTTATTTGTATTATTTGTAGATATAGCGGCAACAGAAATACCTTTACTTTCTGTAAAAAAAAACCAACTCTAACTATTACGGTTTATGAGATACACCCCACTGACGAGGCGGCCATACGGTCGTCGGTAGTGGGTCCCGTTAGCACTCTTCGGGTACGGAACCCTGAAGTTAAAATAAATAAATAAATATCTTAGGACAACTCACACACGGCTATCTGATCCCAAGCTAAGCAGAGCTTGTGTTATGGTAACCAGACAACTGATATACACACTTATATCTATAATATAAAAATGAGTCGCTGAATGTGTTGCTAAGCGCAAAACTCGAGAACGGTTGGACCGATTTCGCTAATTCTTATTTTTAAATATTCCTTGAAGTACGAGGATGGTTCTTACGGAGAGAAAAAAATCTAAAAAAAAAAAAACTGTTAGGCGATACGAAGTTCGCCGGGTCAGCTAGTAATTTATAAATGCATACATATTATAGATGAATCACACCCAGACACAGAACTAACAATCATGCTCATCACACAAAGTTTGCCCTGGGTGGGAATCGAACCCACGTCCTCCGGCTTAGCAGTCAGGGCCGCTAACCACTAGACCAACAGGCCGATCAAAGTTACAAAGTATAAACTTAAAACTATTTCTATAACTAATAGAAAGTTTGTATAGTAGTAACTAAAATTAAATATAACATAACATAACATCACGCCTGTAATCTCCGAAGGGTTAGGCAGAGGTGTATCCATTAGTATACCCACATTTCGTCAGTTATGTTTTTAGTCCCATGTAATAGGGGGCGAGCCTATTGCCATCAATCGGGCACAGATCCAGACTCCGAGGCTGCTACTGAGAATTTCTTGATGGAAAAGCCCAATAACACTTTGCCCGACCTGGGAATCGAACCCAAGACCTCATGCACAGCAGTCGCGCTTGCGACCACTAGACCAACGAGGCAGTCAACATTAGTTAATTTTAAAATATTAGTCAGAAACAGCGCCGTGGTTTCGTGCCTTTGTGCACGGGCCATGGCATTACGCTGAGCGTTAGCTGTTTTGCGCGTCAATGACATAGGTACATGTCCATCATTGGCATGTGAACGAACAGTTTTACTTTCTTTTCAGATGTGTCCGGTTTGTCGCTCTCGGACTACGAAACTGTCGGCGTGACTTTTCTAAACGTAACGCCACCGACCATAGTTTGTATCACGTTGCTGTTAACAGAACGGTGGTCCTTAGCCCCCGCACAATGCACATCGATGAGAGACGACCCCGACATGTCAAACTATCTGCTCATGTGGAAAATTAAATATAATTTTGACGGAAAACATATACGTAAGTTGTTCATATTTTCATGGTATACAAGTACATGGTGAGAAGTTTTCCTCGCTGATGTAAACAAAAAAAAAACCGGCCAGTCGAAACGCACACGAACAGAAACACCACATAAAAAAAAAACAAAAAAATGAGTTCATACCTAATCACAAAAAAGTCATTATTCTGTGCTATAACTTCAAAGGGGTTTGAGTAAATATGTAAACTAATTTACCATATTTTTAGCTTTCATCAATAATTTTCTTATAATTTTGTTGTACTATGTAAAATACACATATTGTTATGTTCAAAAAAATTTATTCTGAGTGATATCATAGACGAGATGTTTGAAGATTTTAAAAATGACGTCAATTAAAATTTTACTTATTAATTTATTACTGTTCTGCGTAAAAATAAAATCTTAGTTATATAGTTTTAGAAGGTTGATACCTATTAGAAATTGGTTTTACTGTTTTTCTGGCTATCATTTTAATGTTAGTATTGTTATGTATTGGACCATAATAAAAATACATTATTATAGTCTATTAGAACAACAAAAAATATTAAGACCAATAATTGAAACAAAAACTATTCTATCTTTCAAGTTTAATCAAACTGTACACGGTGTGCAAATTTTGGAGTCCATCGCGGACAAACAAGGTGACACGTAAATGTGGATAATTCTGCTTTCTTCACCTGTTTACTACGCGCACGTACCTACTATAATACAGTTTTAATTCAAAGCATGCGTTGCATTTTTTAAAATTTTGTTCCACACTAGTTATTTCTCCTGAATCGTAGGTGCGTTTACAGACGCTCACGTACACGAACAGCTAGACTCTGAACATATATCTGTAGGCTATGCAAATAATGCTCCGTGCCAGAATCGAACCCGGGGCACGCAGTATAGCAGCTAATCGCTCTGCCACTGCGCCAACCGTACCGTCGTATTTAACTTAACTCGAAGCCTTGCGACGTGACTTGCTGGCAGTTTTGTTAGATGCGAAGTCATTTCGCAGTGTTATGTTTCGGCACTAAAAGTCGAGCCTATTATTACGAACTGGACGCAAATCTATTGCTATAGCCAATAATCAGTCCGCAATCAAAACACCGGTTAGTGGTTCTTTAACTTACAAGATTTGATTAGCTGCAGACACTAGGACAGGCCTGTAATCCCCAAATGATTAGGAAGAGGTTAGTTATAAGTCCCATGTAATAGGGTGCGAGCCTATTACCATTAACCGGGCACAAATCCAGACTCCGAGGCTGCTACGAACAAATTCCTGATGGAAAAACCTAAATGTGTAAAACCGATAGCTTTTCCCACGCGTAGCGACATGTGGGACAGGCTAAGTTATTAACGCAGCTTTCGTGCATGTGGTTGCAGATTCGCTACTAATGTGAGTTTTTCAATACATATATGTAAGTGACTGCCTCGTTGGTCTAGTGGTCGCAAGCGCGACTGCTGTGCATGAGGTCTTGGGTTCGATTCCCAGGTCGGGCAAAGTGTTATTGGGTTTTTCCATCAGGAATTTCTCAGTAGCAGCCTCGGAGTCTGGATTTGTGCCCGGTTGATGGCAATAGGCTCGCCCCCTATTACATGGGACTAAAAACATAACTGGCGAAATGTGGGTGTACTAATGGGTACACCTCTGCCTAAACCCTTCGGGGATTACAGGCGTGATGTTATGTATATGTAAGTATGTACGTTCAAAGAACAAGATCAAAGATCACGTTCAAGATTTTTTGAGAACTTTATCTTTACCTAAAATATTATTAGGTATATAATATTTTAAAATGCAAAATTACTCCTAATTTTTCTGAATCATAGAACCGCAATTTTTCATTGTTTTGTACTGAGTGAGTTACCAGTGCAAATACCATAAAGGTAGGTAACTGTAAAGAGGTATTCGCAGTATTCCTGCACATCGAAGTGAATAAAGTCACATAATATTATAGGTTTCAGCCCATACGGAACGGCGACCCCCGGCTTAAGCCTGGCAGTACACGGGCCACCGACCATGACCACAAATAACCGCCACCGAAATGTTTCAATTTTTTAAGAAATCGCCGCACACGGCTGATGTCGGTGGCCGCCACACGCTACAAAATGTCGCTGCTCGCTTCTTGTGGCCTTGTGGCCGACAACGGTCACTAAACACCGACACAAAACGATGACACATGCCACTCACATGATGCCCCATAGCTTTCTCCCTTCGCTTCAGTTAACACGTTAAAGTCGAAGGCAACGTGATCGATAGAAATAAATAAAATCAAGAAAGTCAAGAAATTTTAAATGGAAATGTATTTTAAATAGATATTTACATGTAAAGATTTTCTAAATTACTATTGTTTTGTTTTTTTTTATCTAGGAATATTAAAACGTTTATCCTATTTGACTAATTGGTTTTAGGCCATTAACACACGCAGTTGCACACCGCTGCGGTATGCGGTGAAGCGGATCTTATATCGCATTGGCCTCTATGAAATCCGCTGAAGCCTTGCACACGAACACCGTTCGACCGAGCGGTGCTCTCGTCGGAACCGCATGTCCGCGCGGACGACCGTGCGGTTGAGCGGCGCCTGACACACGAGGCGCCGCATAACCTTGCGGATCACTATAAATATATGCAATGGGATTTTTTTAGGGGCGTTATATTTTTAGTTGTATTTTTAGGGACTTTTGGCTTCTTATATTTTTTAATCTATTTTTTGAATTGTTGATCTAGCGGCTTTGCGATATCTAGAACCGATTTTTATTACTTAATTTTATGAATCCTGAGTTGAATAATAACAAAAGTTACCATATTGTTTACCATAAACATAACCTTAGGAATTTATCGCAATTTCAATTACGACAAGGTGAACAAATCCTATGAGATTATTTAAATATTTTAAATCTTTGGAATGAAAGTTTGTTTCAGCTTTTCGCCAAACTTACGCCAAAAAATAATGTGTTCCTAAAATGTTACCCTGCAGTTTTATTTCCCAAATTGGTGTAAAAAAAACCCCAATCTGAACACCCTGAAAAATGGTCAAAACCGCGTTAAATCCATCCGCACGGTCAGGCGCGTGAACCGCATTACCGCGCGGCGCACCGCCTAGAAATCCGCTTTGCCGCCACCGCCTACCGCAGTGGTGTTGTGCGGTGCCGTGTGTTAATCGCCTTATAAAAACAAATCAAAAACATGTTTACAGAAAAAAACCAACAAATAATTAAAATCCACACATTCTCTGCCTCGATAATATCAGGGTCTAGAAAACCCCACGTGGTCTTTTATTCACGTGGTTCACGGAAGGTTAAAAAAGTGACCGCCACCGATCGCAAGTGTCTACTGCCGGCCACAAGTGGGTGTCGCGCGCTTCAGCGGTGGCGGCGTTTCTGCCTGTGGCTGTGGCGTGTGGCCGGCGTGCAGCCAGGATTAGCCTTGATACTAATTGATCAGTACAGAAACTAGAAAACGTATTTTAAAGCATTCGACAGCAATCCGACAAATTGAATTTTTGAACCTATAATCCACTATTATGCTAACGGCTAAAACAAGCTTTTAAATTAATTACAGCGTTAATCATGCGTGGAAAAGTATCATAGCATAACATCACGCCTGCAATCTCCGAAGGGATGGGCAGAAGTGTACCCATTAGTGCACCCACATGTCGCTCATGCTCGGCAGTCGCGCTTTGCGACCACTAGACCAACGAGACAGTCAGTTTTTTTTTTAATTTTTTATCTGTTAGTGCCTATGTTCTGAAAAACGTGTTATGATTTTTTTTTAGGATAGCAGATATATCTACCTACTTGTTTGACCTAACTTATTAAGTTAATACAATTTTAATGTGATCGTCATGTTCTTATCCTTATTAAGAACTAGCCGTTCACTACGCATCCAAAGCGTCAAACTAAGTAACATCTAGCTAAAAATATTGCTTGGAAAAGGCTTTAAAAAACAAAAACACTTCACTTCTTCTTTCTTCTTATCGTGTGGGTAGTAAGCCCTTACGACCCTACGCACCCTAGTGTCAGAGTTTCTAAACTGCCTCAAGGGCCGCTGACATGGTTTGAGTGAAACAATAAGTCCAGGTTTCCTCACGATGTTTTTTTTCACCGATGCCAGTGATGTCCAAGATTAACTTAAGAAAGTACATATGAATTGAAAAATTCACATTAGTACTTGGCCGGTTTGAACCCACAACCTCATGCACTGGGCCATCACGACACACTTCACTGTTGATGGTACTATGCAATGTAGCACACGTAAATTATTATGCTAATGGGTGCATATAACAGTACAGGGGCCGTGGAAGAATTCAAAATTTAGTTAGAACATGTTTAACTTGTATTCGTACAAAAGAAAATTGTACTTTGACCTTTAATAGATCCGTAACCTGAGGGTTCCCCGGTATAATCCAGAACAAAAATAGCGGCCAAGGGCAAGTCGGACTCGTCCATGAAGGGTTCCGTAGCAGAATTGCGGTTTACCATTTATGACGTATTAAAAAAAAACTACTTACTAGATCTCGTTCAAACTAATTTAGTTTTAGTTTTATCATTATCTTATTTTGGAAGTTACATGGGGGGGACACATTTTACCACTGCGGAAGAGTCTCTCGCGTAAACTATTCAGTTTAAAAACTGATATTAGAAACCTTAATATCATTTTTGAAAACACCACGAATATGGGTTTGATGAAAAATAATAATGTTGAGTGACAGTTCTAAGTATGGGGAACCCCCAAAATTTATTGTTCATTTTCTATTTTTATGTGAAATTCTTATAATGCGGTTCACACAACACTATCTATGATGGGAAGCACATGTGTATATAATATGTTAAAGTGTATTTTTACACCCGATAGTTGTAAAATAGATCGAGGAGCTCGTGGCTAAGTAATAACAGCCGCACGGGTCGATCCGTCAGGTTAAGCTACGCTTGCCGGGGTTGGTCCGTGGATGGGTGACCATCTTTACACACCGAGACTCCTCCGTGCCTCGGAAAGCACGTTAAGCCGTTGGTCCCGGCTGTCATACGTGGATCTTGACAGTCGTTACGGGTCGTCAGAAGCCCGAAAGTCTGACAACCAGTCTTACCTACTAGGGGTATCATATTACCCAGTTACTGGGTTGTGGAGGTCAGATAGGCAGTCGCTCCATGTAAAATACTGGTATTCAGCTGCATCCGGTTAGACTGGAAGCCGACCCCAACATAGTTGAGAAAAGGCTAGGCAGATGAGATGAGTTGTAAAATAGATCGGAAGAGTTGCATAACACCATGCGGAAGACCAAAGTTGACAGAAATCGCGACGCCCCATCTGACTTTGTTGGTCTGATTTTGATTCCAGTAATCAACAACTGCAGCGGGACACGTCACTACGTAGTTTCGCCTATAGTAAATGATTGAGTGCATATGTGTCAAAAGCAAGACTTAAAAGATGATGACAAATTCGTATGAGTCTCACCTCCCCTTCAACAGATATTTTGTATGAGTTAGTAGGTTCATAAGGATCTATAAAAATAGCGACCAGTTTAAACATCAGAATCCCTAGGGTTAAAGTATTTATTGCTTTCAATGCGTTACAAACATGTTATAAAAACAATATAACTATATTAAAGGCTATAATTATGCAGATACCAATACAAACACGGAATGTCGAGCAGCGCTCAACATTATAAATCCAATTACCTATATCTTGCAGGATATGTCGCCGTTGCCGTAATATAGATCGCGGACACAAAAACATATCGGCGCGGCGTCCGGTTTCTATTTTAGTTACCAAAACAAAGTCGTTTAACGCAGCAGGGTCAAACGTGAGGCTATATCAATCAGGTCTAATAACAGGGGTCCGTCTTAGTGATACAATGAAAAGTAGGTACTGTAGAGACACTGGCTGGTTGAGCCATATACAAACTATTTAATAAGAGATAAATATGTCTTTGATTTTAAAATAGAGACAGACTGCGTGTCAGCGGCTGTCAAGCCTAGATTTAGATTTAGTATTAACAAATATAATTTAATTACAAGTGAATACATAATGGTGGAGGACCGGTTTGGAAAAAATATTTTTCCACCAAGAAAATTTCAATGATCAAGAGTTAACATTGATTTTCTTTAGGATTTTTTTTAGATATCGTTTTGGATCGAGTTCATAATATTGTGATGTAAATTGTTTATTTCAGACTACCATGACTTTTTCTTCTTCTTACTAACATACAATGACGTTAAAGCCATGGATGTTGAGTTTATTTAGCATGCGTCTGTGCATGTTCTTTTTTATATTTAAGCTTATAATTGTTATAACCCCTAAGGTAGATGTGGACTTGCCATATCATAGGTTATGGGAATGCGTAGCGGACTTTTAGGAAGTTTTGACGTTACGAAGCTTGGGCATGGAAGCGTTATTGCGTTTTGAATGAGTGCATGATGGCACATTAATAGTAAAATTAAATGATGATTTATGAAATGATAACGCATTACGTCATGTGTTAAGCTATCTCTCCAGAGACATTCCCTTACAATTCTTCCTATGAGGTAGGGACCTCGCAATAGGTTTAGGTAGGGTTTTGATATTTATCTCATAGTTGATTAGTTCTATCACTACGTTCAAACTAATCCTTTGGAGGCGTAGCTGATGTAGAGACACTGGCTGGTTGAGCCATATACAAACTATTTAATAAGAGATAAATATGACTTTGATTTTAAAATAGAGACAGACTGCGTGTCAGCGGCTGTCAAGCCTAGATTTAGATTTAGTATTAACAAATATAATTTAATTACAAGTGAATATACGAAGTTTGATGAACAATAAGATTTTCAATAATATAAATATATATCCCGGTACCAGGTCACGCCAAGTGACTACAGTACCTATGCTCAAATGACTGATCATGGAATAGACATTATTAAGCATACAACTATGTAATGAACACCTGTATTAATTTGTAACCCATACATCACAAAGAAACGATTTGATTTGGTCTATGACGTTTCCCGATAAATGTTGACCATATGTTACTATCATTTATACAATCAGAAAATAAAAACATTTTTGTAAAGCATCCTTGAAAACAAAGGTAAATAACAAATAAACGGTTTATTCGAAGGAAACTAAAATAAATAACGTTTTTAAACTTTAACCGGTATTCTAACTAGAAACTAATAAACAAACAAGAATATTCAAATTACTGGGAAATATCGGGAGCCCATTTTTCAGAGAATGTTTGTAATAAATACTCAGTTTAATTTACACAGTGATTATCTATGGATGCATGACCACGTAGGTATTTACAATCGTGTTCAAAAATGGATGGTATATTAGGTATGTACCTCATAAACCAGGAGCAATGAGCAAAATTTAATATTAAATACTTACTTATGTTGGTTTAATAAAATAAAACTAACCAATATCTAAAACAGTTTAAAATAGTATATTTTTAGAGTTTTTTTTTCATAGAGATTAACCTGTTACAGCTGCTTGCAGCTGTCGAAATATTGGTTGTATTAAGATGTTTACTTGAGGAGACAAAAATTGCGCCTTCTTGCGACGTTTCTGACACTCTGTACCGAAAATTGCGACACAAAAAAAAATTTTTTTTCAAGCAAATTTACTCATGCCATTCTTTAACCATGATTGATAGTAAACTTGCACAAATTTTAATTGAAACTCGTTCGAGCATTTATTTTCTCGTGCTGTTTGTCATGCTACTCATGCAAATGAATAACTAAGAGGTAGTTAGAACACGAGATGTGAATGAAAGTTCAATTCAATACAGACTATCAACACTATTTGCTTTGATTAGCTTTTTTTTTTACTTTTTTAAATAGGTACATACATATATGTGCAAGTTTTGAGACGAACCATAAGCTATTTTCCCATAGTACGGTTGCGGCGTTTTTGTATCAAATATTCATAAGCCCGACTGATTGAACTGGGGTAACAGCAATGCACCTTCGTATCGATTAGAATGAACAAAGTTTATACCTAATAGCAACGAAATGTGCGATAATAGATATTACCTGCCGTCTGGAGTACGTACATACATAATTTGCACTGTAATAACAGCTTGTGGCTGACTAATACGACGCAACAATCTATGACCCCTCCTGAAACATTTGATTACTGCGGCCACGGAAAGAAAAACCGTGTTCTGTGACATTTTCCTTTGAGTACTTATGATAGACATTTTATAATCACAAACATATTGAATAAATGAATCACTATCAGCTTTCCGGTAATCATTTAGTTATTGAATTTTGTGTCCTAAAATCATGCAGTATGGTTTGATCATCGAATTTTAAAAAATAACTTATAGTGTCCTGCACTGTAATTATGATGAAAGGCTGTAGTGGAATTCGGTAACAATGACGAATTTCCACTCTCTGCACACGGCCGACCGTTGAAAATTCAGTAAAATGTGGTGTTATTGATCCACATCTTTGTACCACAGTATAAATACGTGTTCGTTGTAAAATTAATTGTAGTTCAACGCTCTTTGCTGTTTCATAGATAGACAATAAAAATATGATAATAAACATATTTGTATTTAACTTTGACCCGACCCTTCAACTGAATTAGGTACAGTTTCTATTTTATAGTAAGCTGCATATCTAATAATTTAATCGCATGAGCAATACAGACAACTTTTTTTTGTACTAAATACAAAAAATATCTATCAGTTTATCTAGTTTACTATACCTTCTGCCCCCGACTTTGCCTTCGTACACTAATTTTCCCACGGGAACACAAAAAAGTGCAGTAAAAAGTTTTCGATCAATATGCGCGTCAAAATGTATTTCAGCTAATTCCGCGGCGTTAATGAGATCTTCTTTGTGTCGTTAATGTGATTGTATAGGTAGTTATACTAAAGATAAAAATACATATTTAAGAAGGTATCATCATTTATAATTGAATAATGTTAACTCGCTCTGTGAATTTATAAGCAGCCAGTTAAGTGTGTGCACGGCACACGTTACCGTGTAATCTATCAAATTGGTATGTCGGTGTGTGGCCGCGATTTAGTTCCGCTGTAGATAGGTAAATTAAATACCCATCTTCTAGAGCATTGTTTAAATAATACGTAATCACTTTTATACCATATATTGCCAGCGCTTCTCCTCGTTTCCAACTAGTTGCATACAATCATGTCTAGAACAAACAGCGCTGCGTCAAGGGGTAAAAGAGACAGCGTTTAGTTAGAGGTACAACGTACCTTGTGAACTTATTTTGTATGCTCTCCAACATGAAACTATATTTTGCTTGTGTGGAGCTCGTATTGCAGCATTACTCTGTTTAATTATTAAATAGTAGTTTGTTTGTTTTGTAGTAATAATTCATGTATGGTTCTTCCTATGTTTTGTTTGTTTATTTTTAGTTTATAACTAATGTACGATATAACTACTTAGTATAACAATAAGAAAAACTTTTGTCAATTCCATTTCATATAACGGAGCGTCGTGATAGTCTAGCGGTTAAGAGGCCTCTCATGCATAGTCCCATCGGACTATGACTGTGAGGGAAGACGGAGTGCACCTGTGTTTGTGTACACACTTGTGCACTGCGCACTATAATATCTTTTGCGTACTTTACTTTAAATAATTGTTGTACGGGCTTTTGTTAATAACTTTTTATAAGAGCTTCCTGCAGTTCTGTAAAGAATAAGCGAGGTACCAAATCGGTATTATATATCTACATTAACAACGCAATCAATACAACGCTAAAACTATTAGAACTTAAAAGTGGCCATCCAACCTGACGTCAGGTTAGCTGGCCACTTTCTTTCTTTGATATATAGTTCTTAGCGCGAAGGTATCAAATATTTCATTATAGGTATTAGATAGTAGCAAATAGGTACTTACAGCGCACATGGTCTAATGTACATTTATCTCGTTTGGTCCGGCCATCCTGATGGTCACGGCTAGGCTCCATTGAGATTAGCCGCCCTGACCGAAATCGTTCTGGCGAAGATTGTTAAATACTTGAAACTTGAAGTCAGTCAGCGGTTACTTCTTTACAAGTTTTCTTAACTAAGTTCTTTTATTGAAGAAGTAGTTCTATAAAGACGCAGACAAAAACTGAGTCGTATTCACTGTCAGCAACGAAAGACACTGCTTAGCAAATAAAATGAAGCATGATGACACAACGCTTATAATTTATTACAATACACCAAGTAAATAGGTATCAATTATGTAATGAGTACTCTAAAATAAATAAATAAAAAACATTTGATTACCGTTGTAAGTAACATTGATCAGTAATGTCTACTTTTAAGAGGTTATTTTGCCATGTTTTAGTGACGGGAAATTAGAAAAATTATGTTGAAAACAACATCATCATCTGCCTAGCGTTTTCCCAACCATGTTGGAGTCGGCTTCCAGTCTAAACGGATGCAGCTGAATACCAGTATTTTACATGGAGCGACTGCCTATCTGACCTCCACAACTCAGTAACTGGGTAATACGATACCCCTTGGTAAGACTGGTTATCAGACTTTCAGGATTCTTACGACTCGTAACGACTGTCAAAGATCCACGTATGACAGCCGGGACCAACAGCTTAACGTGCTTTCCGAGGCACGGAATGATGTCAGTAATGTCTAAAATAAACTTTAGAAAGTACATGTCACATTGGTACTTGCCTGGATTCGAACCCACAACCTCATGCATGAGAGGCGAGCGCCTCAACTACTGAAAACAACATAATTTTTAGATATTTTTCCGGTGACAGAAACTCAATGAGCTTTGTTAAAACACATTGAAAAATAAGCCTATTTGGGTTTTGTCAGCACTCGTTACACTTTTAAAAACTTACGAGCCCTTGTATAATATTAATTAATCATAATGTAGAATATGAATTTAATATTTATATGGCTTTCTATATTGCATTGTTGAATTCACACGAATCAGATAATCCTTTGTACCGCATTCGTTTGTATATAGGTACTGTAACACCCAAACGTGGGTCGTTACTGTACCGGGATATAATCGACTGCCTCGTTGGTGTAGTGGTCGCAAGCGCGACTGCTGTGCATGAGGTCTTGGGTTCGATTCCCAGGTCGGGCAAAGTGTTATTGGATTTTTCCATCAGGAATTTCTCAGTAGCAGCCTCGGCCTCGGAGTTAGGATTTGTGCCCGGTTGATGGCAATAGGCTCGCTCATTACATGGGACTAAAAACATAACTGGCGAAATGTGGGTGTACTAATGGGTAGGTACACCTCTGCCTAACCCTTCGGGGATTACAGGCGTGATGTTATGGTATAATATAATCAATACTTAGATTGAAACGCTTATATTTCTTTAAACTTGGTATATTATTATTATCTTTAAATAATATTAATTCTAGTTGTTGGCTTGACAGCCGTCGGCACACGGTCTGTCTCTTCTTATTCTAATTTTTCAAAGTAATATTTATCTCTTAAAGAAATTTGAGACTTAAAGAAATTTGAGCCTTTGGCTCAACCAGCCAGTCTCTACAGTACCAAACTTAGCTATCAATGCATGTTTGGATTATAAAGGCTGCCTTCCTTTTCACAATATTGCATAGTACCTATTCACCCATCTGTAAGGAAGCCCAAAAATGCACTGAGATGCCTTATTATCTATGTAGTACACGAAGTAGGTACAGTAGTACACGGTACGTATTGATGAAGTACCTTTAACTTATCCGAGCAGGCACATTGCCTTTTTTCAATTGTGTTCAACATTTTTTGTTATTTAAATAAATATTTCTGTATTAAGATAGATACAGCATATTTCGGTTTCTCCGTGTACCTAAATATTATTAAGTATGTCCTAGATATTTGAAAGTTTTTTTTTTACCTGTTCACTACCCTATTCTTAGTACGGTGGAAAGGATATATACGTTGTACTCAAAAATCTATTGAGAGGCAGACGGACAGGGTACAAGAAAAAATATCAAAACCTAAAAAAAAAAGACGGGTTGCAGTCCGGGAGTGCCGGCAGAAGTGAAAACTTGATTATTAACGTTGAGCATGTTTGATATTTTGGAATGGTTAGGGAATAATTTTGCACCAATTGCTTTATCAGTATAAAAGTACTATCATTTATGTGGTAGAATACAATATTCATTTATTGCCCTATCGTACACAAACATGACAATTTATATTACATTAAAAATTTAACACTTTAAAACTATTACAATTATTTTACATTAAAAAGTTATACACGAACATTCGCGCAAGCGCCCTGCGCTGCCTAAACGAAACAGTAGGCCCAGGCATACATTTTCGCCGCGCCGTAAAGAGGGGATAACTGTCTACTCTCCATCCGTCTTACGCTTTTTCGATCAGGTCACGTGTCCTGGCGCGAGTTTAAGATTTTATACCCATTACAGAAAAAGTGCTCAAATCCGCTAAAGAAGTTTTCACTTCAAAAAATTGAAATCGTCAAAACATACCTAAACTAATAATTTTGTACGATCATTTAATTTTTAGGCATTTTATAAGTTTGTTATTGCGCTCAGCGCCAGCTCCTATAGGGAAACATCGATGACCGTGTCTGTACCAAAGAACCGCAGACTTTGAAATGAAAAAAAAAACCTCAGACTATGGATCGATGAGCGTTCTTACCTCGCATTTTTTTAGTCCGAAACCCGATAGTTCTTTAATCGTTCTTCCATAGTTCACGGACTGTAGAGGGCAGATAGCTGTTGTTGTGTAAAAGGACTATCGAACAAATCTAAATTAAAGTCGACCCGTTATAAGAAAAAGGGTGAAGGGAAATGGTTGATTATGATTTGGAGAAAACATTGAAACAACGTCTGAATCTTCAAATTGTTGTTGTCTTGTTATATTTTAATAGTCGTCATATACTCACATTTCGCCAGTTATCTTTAAGTCGATGAGGCAGTAATTAATTCACCAATTTTAAGATTCTTATATTATTATTCAATTATAGGGAAAACCTCTTTATGCGTATTGCTTACCACAGATTATAATATATTATCTTATAACAGACTACCCAGTATCCAGCGTTAACTTCAAAATTATGTTTATGTAAGTTCTTTTATCGTGTGGGCAGTAGGTTAAGACCTACTGTCTACACGATTAAACTCGAACTTCGAAGAAACTCTGACATGGTTTGAGAGGAACAGTAAAGTCCAGGTTTCCTCACGATGTTTCCCTTCACCGATGTCAATGATGTCTAAGATAAACTTTAGGAAGTACATATGAATTGAAGAATTGGACCCAACCTCATGCATGAGGCGGGCGCCTTAACCACTGGGCCATCACGACAAATGTAATGTTTATGTAATAATATAGGTATATATTTTATATGTGCAGATTCTGACATAAAACGGACTCTAACGAATTCTCAATTCAGCAGAGAGAATTATCACAATAATATTGGACTATTCGAGCATATTGAAAGGATATTTAAAAAAGAGTATTATGTTGGTAAGTAGACAGCCATATTACTACGAGTACTAACTTTATTTAATGCCTACCTGCTCCCTGCGACTTCGTACGCGTAGTTTTTTCAAGTTACGTCTTTGGTTTCTGGTCCGCTTCCGAGGGTCATAGCGTGATATAGCCCTGGCAAACTTATACAAAAAAAAATCCTATTAAAATTATAGTCAAACAAACTAAAAAACTCTGCAGATTTATGAATCTAAATCTAAAAGCGAAAGCTCACTCACTCACTCACTTTAACTATTCTTTTTTTGAACAGCACAAGTTATAAGAAACTGTTGGTTTGACAAATGAAATGGCTTTTATCAAATTATTTTGTTAATGTACAACTATAGAGCGAAGGCCCCATTTTATAGAGAAGGCATGAATATGGACCCTTGCTCAAGTCTTATTTACATTTATTTACTAGCTTTTTCCCGCGTCATTGTCCGCGTGAAAGTCAAAGTCATTTCATTCCTATAAAATATCTACCTGCCAAATTTTAGCTTTATAGATCAAGTGTTTTCGAGATTTCATGTTACGTTCCCATTTCCATTGTTGGCGATGTCCAAAAAGCACTCATTTAAATTTTGTTAGTGCAACATTGATGTGTTATATTGATGCTAGTATTCTCCGAATTCGAGCACAAAACCTCCTGCAGGACAGGCGGATGGGATTGGATTATCTAGTTTCATTATAGTTGAAGCGAACGTAGCGTGATGCTTTGAAATAATACTGTCCAATGGACGACGGACACGAAAAGAGATGGAAAAGAATTATATGGGTCTTGTACTCCAGAATTTAATGGGATTTAATTCTGGGAAGAATTTGAAATAATTTAAAATCGGTGTCAAAAATAATATTAAACATTTTAAGTTTTTGTTCATGGCTGCTCTGGTTTATATAATGTAAGACCTGTATATGACACACATTTTAAAACTTTGCAGTTTGACGTACATACCCATATAATTTTAAGCCGTAAATAGTTATTTTTTATTTGTTAATTCTTTTTAATAATTTAATTGTAATATCTTTATTCCAGTACAAAACTAGTGCACGTTTAGTTCATCTCCTTCGACAATTGCATTAACCATTCTTCTTTTTAAAGGTTTTATGGGCCCTTAAATTTTACTTAAACCAAATATTAAAGCCTAAAGCTGGGATTCCCATGCGTGGGGTACGGACTCTGTACGGGTAGTAAGCTTTCCATCAGTGATCAGTACGTCGAGAAATATATTCTCTTCTCTATCTCTCTCACAAACACTTTTACCTCTTCATAATGAATGTATGAATACTCGTCCCAAATACGACAATGTTACAAAGATTCATCTGATATGTACTTTGTTGCTCGGAGGTCTTCCCAGTATCGCTATGGAAATTATTCTTGTACTACCACAAGCGACCTTTTTAATTGATAAAGTAATATGGTATAGTCCAAGGCATAGCACGCATTGACGTATAAAGTATTCATTTCGATTCTATTTTTGAATTCGAAACAAGATCATAATCAATAATAAAGTATGACGCATTGATTTCAATATCAAATTAAGTATATAGGGTGGTTGGTAATTATAGTGACCGTAGTAAACACATGACTACTACTATCTACTCTTGATAACAAACGTTCTCAAAGAAACGGGTTTTTTTTATAATTCGCAAAGCTGTTGACCTCAGTCACACCAAAGATGTACGCAGACGCGCGTTCTGTTGATTGTTAAAAATAGGTTACTAACTCAATTAAATTTCAGCTACATTGTGTGTAATTTTTATTACAGAATATTATATCGGGGAGATCAAGGTGATGCGCTTAGCAAATATAAAAAAAAAATCCTTTCTTTGGGAAAAATGTTTATTAACATAAGTGCAATTATATGTATAAGTATCGATCACTAGATATAAGTGACCCTATATATTAAGCAAACAATGAACATTTCTTATTCAAAAATCCATCGAATTTACATTAAAATTACTACGCGCGTTCGTGCTAGGCCCTCGGTCATTTTAATTGGTGCTGTCGTGATGTGTGCGCAGTCGCTGATAATACGTATAATAGGGTTACGTTTCATGTGAGCTTTCCGATAAACTAAAGAGATAGCCAAAAATTATATAAGCCTGTACCCAGGGCCCGATCTAGGGAGAAGCGGCCGGGCAAATGCTCAGAGCGGCAAAAACGAGCGGCGGCAAAATTGAGTGTGCCGGGTGGTTGCACGAAGTCCAACATACTCTTATGATTTTTTGTAAATTTGTTCAGACACCATAATAGACTATAACGTATTTAAATATTATACAATTAAAATATATAGCTAAATATCATAACATAACATAACATCACGCCTGTAATCCCCGAGGGGTTAGGCAGAGGTGTACCCATTATATCCATTATATACATTATACCCATATACACCCACATTCCGCCAGTTATGTTTTTAGTCCCATGTAATAGGGGGCGAGCCTATTGCCATCAACCGGGCACAAATTAAATAAATGATGAGATGAGAAATTATATAAATGATGGATGGAAAAACCCAATAACACTTTGCCCGACTTGGGAATCGAACCCAAGACCTCATGCACAGTAGTCCCGCTTGCGACCACTAGGCCAACGAGGCAGTCGAGATATATAGCTAAATATCATTTAGCTATATATCATCTCTTCTTTGGAATAGCAAGCTCATGACATGACTTATTATGGTGTTAATGTAAAGGTCAGCTAATATTATTTTGTCCGGAGCGGCTAAATAGCTAGATCGGGTGCTTCCTGTACCCCAGAACTTTATGAGCTTGTACAAATATAAAATGGATGTTATTCGATAGTACAGGTTTTGTATTACATAAATCGAAAAAAGCGCATACTTCCGAGCAACCGTGAACAAAAGTTAAGAAGGTTTAAAAACTGGATTTTATCTAAGGGGGAATACTAGGTTCTATTTAAGATTCAGTCTGTAATGTGATTTTGTGAAAATAAAGTATAATATAAAACCAATAATTATTTGTAAAGATGTCGTAAGGGTGCTTCGACACGTATCATTAGTAGATAGATATATATTTGTGATCTACACAACATAACATTACGACTGTAAACCTCGAAGGGTTACGCAGAGGTTTACCTATTTTTACACCCACGTTTCGCCAGTTATGTTGTTTAAATTTCATCCCCAATAGGCTCGCCTCTATTGTCATCAACCGGGCACAAATCTAGACTCCGAGGCTGCTACTGAAAATTCCCGATGGAAAAATACAATAACACTAAGCCCGATCTGGCGACCTGGATGTTTGTTACTCAATCGCGTCAGAATGGCTGAATAGATCTGGATGAAATTTGGCAGCGCGATCAGATTAAGTATATAGTATACAAGGTACGGTTTCCGTAGGATAATACCTATATCAACTTTGTCGCGGACGAAGTCGCGGACTGTAGCCAGTGATTTATAAAAGCAAAAAATAAATATAATATATTGTTAAAATAACGCTAAAACCTCTGAATCGCTCGTAATTTAATTTTACAAAGAGGTAGCAAATGATCTTGTTTAAGACATAAGGCTACTTATTATTCCGCAACTTTGTCAATGTACTTGATAACCGACATTCACACGAAGTCGCGAGAAATAGTTAGTCGGTACTAAAGTTTCAATTATGATTTAAATAACTTGAAATTTATAGAAATAAATTAGAATCAGTGGTTAGTTTCTTTTATTTTATAAATAAGAAGAATGAAGAGCTATTAAAAATAACATAAAGTTCGTATAATTTTAGTGCCTGCTACTCAGTGGTTATGATAGTCGCCGTCTAACGCAACGTTAAGACTTCAAACTCGACCTCTTATCATAAAAGTACTCCGATTTATCTTAACCAAATCCATACTTAATATTTTAAATACGAAAGTAATTCAGTCTGTCAATTACCACTGAAGCTAGGTGTTTAAAGTTAAACTTCAAGAAAGGCCACTCTTTAATTCGCAGCTTCTTTTGCGTCCGCGTTATCAGACATTCAGGGGAACGAAGTCGCGAGCAAAAGCTAGTAGGATATAAAAGAAATACCAATCATAAAAAGCCCACACTGCTCCTAATAATATAAAACAAACAACAACACCCTAATATTAAGTCTCATTTAATAAATTATAATGACATGATCATATTTTCAACAAAGGGAAATTTTAAACATATTACTTAGTTGCACTGACGGGCCAGTTGCGATACTCTTTGTTCCTGTGGTGTGCGAGCCATTGCTTTCACTAGGGTGCAACAGTCCATTTCCTACCTGGCAGAGAACGGACGTGTCGCGCTATCGATAAATTGCATTCGCGTATCGAAGTTATCTCGCACCTCGATTGCCGCTAGCGATGGAAGGCTTATTATACTTCATTCCGCTTACCTGCTACTACTCGCTGAGGAGAAAATCAACAGCTATGTGGACTCCGGGGCCCTACCACTATATATTGAATATGAAGACCAGAGAAGTAAGCTTTTTTCTTAATTACCTCTATTTTGTTTCAGCACCTACAAGCATTTTGATAAATGATGAAATGTTAGAAAAATACGATAAATCAATGGCTATTATAGATTGGGAAATTATTTTTTCACAGAAAGGTCTGTAATTTATTACGATTTAATGATGCCTGTGTTGAGTGATGTAAATTTTTTACAAGTTCATTTTTTTTTTGTTGTAAATTGTCTTGCCGTTTTGATTGATTGAAAGTAATAATGAAGAAATTTACGGTGGTTAATTATGATAATATTATAAATTGCCTCTTTTTATAATACACTTATTTTTTCTTGAAATACGAAAGAAGTGGCGCTACATTTGAAAGTAAAATAACCTGTTGATTGTTATGAAGCCGAGAAAAAGTAAAAGCGAACCGTCTTTTGTTTGTTTAAGGAGACGTTTCAGGTACCGTCGCCAATCCAGTCCGACCGATTCTTTCTCACAAATGTTCTATTCAAGCTAATCCCATAGTGGAAAACTTACGCCCATATGAGTTTTGTGTGACTTTTGAAACTATTGGACCTATTGCGGGTTAGTTAAATTAAAATATAAATTATTTACTTAAAAAAAAACATTTCTGTCTACTTTAGCTTAACCATAGATAGTTAAATAAACTTAAAGGACAGTCACTCATGTAATATTAAAAAAAAACCTACTCAGTGAGGACGGTCGATTTCTTTTGTAGCTTTTTAGGAATCCGCACCCCAAAAAAAACAAACCCTTATAATTTGTTGTCTGTCCGTCTGTCTGTCTGTCAAGACTCTTAATTTCGAGAACGCGTGAAGTTATCAAGCTGAAATTTAAAAAAAAAACTCATGTTTACGGCCTCTTAAAATTGTGAAACATCTGACTTCTAAGTTAACGTAAAAAAAAGATACGTTTATGCCGAAAAAAAACGTATATTGGGACACTCTCAAGGGAATCCAAAATAAGGTATTTTCATAGGTAAGAATAATCAACTTAATAGATTTGGATATTAGCAACTACTTTATAAATAAATAGACAGTAGTAAATAAATACATAGACAATAGAAACCAAAAATCAGCGTTGATTACAATAATTGAGATTATAAAAACTAAATTCCGGATAAAATACTCCTTGTTCCGGATTTTAATGTATTTAATTTACACAACTGTTGCAAAAATAAAATGAAAAATAAACGTCCTGATTTTGTTAGAATTTCCACCTTTTCTGAACATTATAAAATAATGGACGAGATAATCGTAGCACAAAGCGCTACGCCGTAGGCCGTAGCTCGGTGCGTAGCAAAATATGAACGCGAGGGGTGCCACACATCATATCCAAAATTACTCTTCAGAAATAATATCTGCAACACATTGTAAAATACCAGCAAATCGTCTTTTCCTAAAATAATCGATAGGTCATTTTTTTAATAAAAAATTTCAAATTCTAGTCGCAATTAATCTCATCTCAGCAACAATCGAGGACAATGATGAAATGAGTGTTTATTTACACAAAAAAGGCATTTTTGACAAAACGGAACTCAGACTAGAATCCGTACATTCCTTAAAATTACTAGAATTGGCCATAAGTTAGGCCGACCGGAACTTCCATCTTCTATGCGTTTTGCTTGTGTTACATAGGAATCACGATGCGTGATTTTCGGCAAGAAGCTTTCCTACACTCGTGGCGCTAAGCTAAGCTCTTAGGCTTTGGTCTAATGGCTTTGAATGCATGAATAAAGACAATCGTAGCACTCAACGCTACGCCGTAGGCCCGTAGCACCCCGCGTAGCATATCGCAAACGGTTGAATATTGTTACTATGTTAACTTAGTTCACATTGGGTTGTATTTAAAGGCTGTTTTACTGCAATCCTATTTCAAACCCACCGCCGGATATCAGACACACCGAATTAATATTTGACTAATGCAAACACTTTTTCAATTCAGTTTACCATCCAGGACTAACTGGCATTAAAAAAAAAACTGATTTAAATTGACCGTGCTTTTACGTGATACTGCATCGATGGAAGCAGCCGTCGGCAACTGACACTAGATAAACAAACAAAAATATGTTATCATGTGTGTATTTGATAGAATCGCTACTCGAACCCCTCGCCGTTCAGTTGACTGTACTAAACAATAAAAAAAATCTGCTGGGAAGCTCACTGTTTTTTTACGGATTATAGATAAACAACGCTAGACAGATTAAATGTTGTTCTATGAAAAATAAAATCCGAGGCAATTAAATCTATACGAATAACTTGTAATCTCTTTGTTTTCAATCGCTAATAGGTATTAGAGGGATTAGATTTAATAATTTTCTATTTTCTCAATATTTTAGATCACGGCGCAATAATTGTGGTTAACTCGAAGATTGTTGGCTTCTTCTCTTGGGGTGATATTAGTGGAAAAGGTGTGCCTTTAATTATATTAAATATTTTACATTTTAGAGAATGGTTTGAAAGTATAATTCATCTTTGAAGAAAATCTGGTGTTTATTATTTTAGTTCCTTGTAATTAAAATATTACTAGCCTATTATTGGCCCACTGCTAGGCAAAGGCCTCTTTTCATACAGAGAAGGCACGAACATGGATCGCCACGTTTGATTAAGGCAGATTGGCTATTTTATAGTCTCCATATTACAAGTTCAAGTTTAGTCACGGTGTGTACCTTCATCGATGTCAGTGATGTTCAAGATAAACTTAGAAAGCACATAATATGAACTGAAAAAGTCACATTGGTATTGCACGTCCTTGATTGCGAACCCACATTCCAGAACACGAGAGTGGAGCACCTTAACCACTTGGCCATCCCGACATTTCTTGTTAATTTACACTACACACATTTGCTGCATTTACTGCCTCGTTGGTCTAGTGGTCGCAAACGCGACTGCTGTGCACGAGGTCTTGGGTTCGATTCCCAGGAAAAAAATAAATCTCTTGTCCAAAAAATTATCAGCCCTGAAGAAATGAAGCTCCACGTGAGAGGTCTACGTAAGACGAAGAACGGTGGTGTTATCATCAGTACCGAGACGAAAGACGACATCGAGAAGCTGAGGAAATCGGTGCAGCTGACCAAATCAGGCCTAACAGTCGACGAGCCATACAAAAGGAAGCCTAAGGTTGTTATTATAGGAGTGCCGACATCCATGCAAGAAAATGAGGTTTTTGCTTGTTTGTACAATCAAAATCTTGCCGAAAAACTTCAGGACTGCAGCCTTGAGACATTTTTGAGCTCAATTAGACTAAGTCATAAGTCAGGTAAGAAAGATTCTGGGACTTGTAATTTTATTGTCGAAGTATCTGCAGTCATACGCAAAGCCCTGGTATCACAAGAACGAGTTTTTGTAAATTGGTCGTCATGCCCTGTGAGGGATTTTACTTTGGTCACACGTTGTTATAAGTGTCAGCAGTATGGACACGCGGCCAAGTCATGTCGACAGACCACGTACACCTGCGGTCACTGTGGTGAACAAGGTCACTCGATTAAAGAATGTCCAAAGAATGCTGATGAACCAAAATGCGCTACTTGCCTGCATTTTAAAAAACCTGCCAAACATAACACAGGTGCTGCAGACTGCCCAGCAAAAATAATGGCTGAAAAATGGTACATCAATTCTGTAGATTATGGAGGCGCCTAAGAGCGCCGTTAATTAGTTATTTGTTTGACCTACCTTACCATTATGATAAATAATTTATTATATGATTTAGATAATTTCTCTGTATCCGAGTCCAATGTTTGTGACGCGGAAAACTGCAAACAGTATCTATCTGGCTTCCAATCTCCGCTAACCATACTAACACAAAATATTCGCAGTGTTTTTAAGAATTTTGATAGCTTTAGTACATTTCATCAACGACTAAACATAAATTGTGATGTTATTGTTTTAACTGAATGTTGGCTTGCTAAACAATATAACATACCATTAATCCCGGGTTATAATATGTATAAAAGTACTATCAATTACAATCAAAATGATGGGGTGATAGTTTATGCACGGAATCATTTGAATGTTTCTATAGAGGAACCTGAGATGCACGACTGTAACAGACTGTTAGTTAAAATCGGATCAGAATTTGCGATATTAGCATTATATCGACCTCCGTCTTTTAGAAACACTAGCGTTTTTATTGATTCCCTGAACGACACTTTACAAAACCTGTCATTCATTAAAAACTCGGTTGTAATCGGAGATATAAATATCAACATTCTTCCAGGAAGTGCTGATTCGTCAGCTCAGGACTACCTCAACCTATGCGCCTTTCATGGCCTGCTCCCAGCACACAGCTTTCCTACACATCACAGTGGCTCCTGTTTGGATCATATTATGCTAAAATCGAATTTCCCTTCACTTGCACTTGTTGTTAACTCAACAATAACAGATCACAATGCTGCCCTACTAACCCTAAATTGTAAATTACCTAAACAAGGCACTCGCAAAATGTCACAACTGAATATAAATAAACTTGAAGAAGATTTACGCGTCATCGATTTTGATCCAGTCTATAATTCCGCTGACCCGCAGTTTGGCATGTTGTATGTAATTGAAAACTTACGAAATGCAATTCAGAAAAACACAGTCCTATCCCACTTGAGTAACAAAAACTACAATATAAAACCATGGATCACACCTGGTCTTATTCGCTGTATGAAACATAGGGATAAACTGCATATGAAGGCTAAATCTTATCCAGATAATATAGTATTGCAACTTTCGTACAAAAGATATAGAAATTACTGTAACGACCTCCTTAAAAAAATTAAAAGCAACTACGACAAAGTGGCATTGGAAAAGGCTGGAACAAATAGCAAAAAGATCTGGAAATATATTAGAAACGTGACGTATACTACGAAACAGTATGAGTCATCTTCAGGTTTATTACAAGCACACTCGTCCCCGCTGGAATCCGCTAACATAGCAAATAATTTCTTTGTTAATATTGGAAAGAGTCTGGCAGAAAAAAATACGAATCAATCTCACAATATAACAAGTACACCGTCAACATGTAACACTGCTTTAACATCCTTCGCACTGTTAGATACTGATGAGACTGAGGTAGAAAGTATAATCATGACCTTGAAAGAAGATTGCGCTGTTGGCTGGGATAACATCTCTAATAAAATTATTAAAAAATTCAAGGACATTTTGGTACCACCTCTAACTTATATTTTCCGCATTTGTTTGTCTTTGGGTCATTTTCCAGAGTGTCTCAAAAGAGCTGTAATTATACCTGTCTATAAATCGGGAAGCAAAGATCAAGTGACAAACTATAGGCCTATTTCTTTACTGCCTTCTATGTCAAAAATATTAGAGAAAATTATAAATAAAAGATTGTTAAAATATTTGGAAGATAAATCAATTCTGTCTAAACGGCAGTTTGGATTTAGGCCTAGAGTTTCAACTGCTGATGCGGTACATCATCTAACTGACTATCTTGCGCAAGAACTTGACAGGGGTAACCATACAGTAGGGATTTTCCTGGACCTAGCTAAAGCTTTTGACACAGTTTCCATTCCGATGCTGCTGCGCAAGCTTGAGATCATGGGTGTAAGAGGCACCCAGTTAAAAATTTTCCAAAGTTATTTGGAAAATCGATCCCAGTGCGTAAAGATTGGCAATGTTGTCAGCGCTTTTCAAAATAATACATTTTATGGTGTTCCCCAAGGAAGTATCTTGGGGCCCACTCTATTTTTGATCTATATAAATGACCTTTGCGATTTAAAACTAGAGCGCGGCACTATCATAACTTACGCTGATGACACTGCTTTGCTTTTTTCGGCTGACTCAGAAAACGAAGTCTACAATCTTGCGCAACACGGATTCAATATTGTAAATAAATGGCTTCTAAATAACTCGCTAACTCTAAATGCAGACAAGACAAACTTCATTAAGTTTTCGATGCGCAAACAAATACCCAATATCCCCTCAACATTGCATGCTCATTGTTGCCAAGTGCCTACAGAAAGTCAATGTAAGTGTCCCAATATTAAAAAGACTGACAAAATAAAATACCTAGGTATTATAATAGACGAAACCCTTTCCTTCAAATACCACATGGAAGCTTTAAATAATAGAATTCGTAAGTTGATATTCGTATTCAAAAAACTACGGATTATTGCAGATGCAAAAATAATTAAGCAAGTATATTTTGCTCTTTGTCAGTCAATTTTGACTTATTGTATTACTGCATGGGGTGGAGCGAGTAAAACATTGTTATTGCCCATTGAACGAGCTCAAAGAGCTATTCTCAAGGTGGCTACTTGTCGGCCTTTTCTGTTCCCTACTAACCTTCTGTATAAATCCTGTGAGGTACTAACAGTTCGGCAGTTATTTATAATCAGCACTGTACTAAAACAACACACAGCTCTTCCTTATAGCACTGAATTTACTAATAAGAGACGGAAAGATATAGTTTGTCCTCAAAAAAGTACAAAGCATGCTTTCACAGCCAAATTTTATATGTACCTTGGACCGCTACTTTATAATAGGTTAAATGAAAAAGGAAACATCTACTCCTTAAATTTCAGTAACTGCAAAAAAATCCTTAAGGAAGCTTTACAATCAATGTCCTATGAAGATACAGAGAAGTTACTACTTGTTCTTAAGTAACGATTGGTCAAATTATTGTAATTTTCTATTAATAATTAGTTAACTAAGTTAAACACCATAATTTTTAAACATCTTATATTGTATAGTCTATAGATTATTATGCTTATTATGTGATTATTTAATAAATTAATGTAACCTCCCTTCGCCTGAAACACAGGAATTCCTAGTTCAGGCATAGATTATTTCTGAACTTGACATAGATTTAAGAAAAATTGTATTTAACGTATACCTTATGTTTTTTGAATAAAATTTATTATTATTATTATTAGTTCATAGTTGGCAACAATCTATACTAAATAGTAGATTTTTTATTTAAATTGTGATTGATCTTTCTTTATTAAAGACAGTATTTTACTCTATTTGTAGAATAGGAGAATATTAGGAAACTCACAAATCAATGATTAAAAAGATCAAAATAACGAGCGTAAGTCAGACCTATACAAGTATGAGTGCCCGTAGACGATCTACAATCCGTGTCGGTAATGGTCCCACAAAAAGTCGTTCCTCTAATGTGCCCCTAATTATAGATTTAAATAGACAATAGTTTAAGAAGCAATAAACTATTAGTGTCAACACAGACTATTAAAATATTATTAAATAAAAACTATTGTATTCACGTATATCGATTACTGCATTTAATAATATTATTATTATTTTATTATTATTGTATTTGACGATAAAATACGTCTACGTTTTTTTTTCTTGTTATATTATCTTATTATATTTTGAAATAGAAAAATATATCACTTTTTTCAAACTATATTTCAACTTGTTACAACACAGGCCCAGTAATCCCAATCTCCTTTGAAACCGATCAGCCATCAACAAAATACAAAACTAAATGCATAAAAATAAACTAAAAGCTTTTAGAGTTTATTGTATTTTTTTAACATCCATCAAAACATCGTTCATTCCTGTTGCGAGGGTTGGAACACGCTGGGACTCGCGACTATGATCATTTATTGATATTTTCTATCTATGAACGACAAAGTCCAGTTTATAAATAAGTACCTTATTAAGGAGAGGAAGTCGACGACGACAGAAGAATACTGTTTTTATTACTGTCCCTTATATTATATGTACCTTTTTAGACGAGATGACTGTAGTACGTGGAAACGGTCATAGTAATTAACTTTTAAAACATCATTATAACCATCGCATGTAAAGATTTCCAGGTACCACTTGACAGACGCAAAAATACTAAAACATGTCAAAACTTTATTTTTTAAGGAAACTTTGGATCTGATCTGTTTGGTTTATAATTTCACTAGGGATTAATAGACCTAATTTGTGTGCAAAAGGCTTCTAAGAAAATGATTTTATATATTATAAATTCTAGAATATTAAATAATAATAACAATATGTTTCATTCAATTATGAGCAGAATTTGCCAGACGGCCATTACATACATGGTTTAATAATTTCTTGTACAACCCCTTTGAGACTCTAAGGTTGCCAATAAGCTCTCCATGGCTCGGCGGCTGCTTCGTACAAACGTTCAGAATATATAGTAATAATAGGTAAAAATAAACTTTTTGATGCGTAGTATATTGATTTAATTTCCGATAATATAATATCTACGTAAATAAAAAAATGTTAACCCTTTTTGCGTTTCTAAACCATTAATTTGATTATGATTAAACTTTGGTGGGTTGTATTGCATAAAACCGCGATGGTTTTTGGCTCAAAAAACAATCGAAGCCGAAGTCGCGAGCAGCAGCTAGTATTTCATAAAATGCAACGCAGTTTTACACTATGCGTGTGTATTGTTTTGATATCGGCTCAAAATTGATAAACAAAAAATAAGACACTGGTTGAAAAAAAATTGTAATCAAAATTATGTAATAATAAATGTATGAGTACTTACTAACTATATTTACATGTACGGGTCTCGTCTTCATTAATTATTTGATGGAATTTTTCATCATGTATTTGAGATATAGATGTTGTGTGTGTGTTAAAATTTCTTAGAAGCCATTTTTGAACACATAATTTACTAATTTATGCGTCTTGTTTTCACTTGACGCACAGTTCTATTATAACAAATAACATTTTCTTTCTATACGTACTTCAGTAAGTAATGACAAATATTTTATTATGTTAAATCACATTATTAACGTTAACTTTAACACATAACAAAACCACAAATATTTGTTAATTACGTAAAGAATAATGTCAAAATTTTAATTATGTACTTTACTTAATTATATTGATCAGGTACCTACTAAAGATGCTTCTTATACAAGGTGCAATTTTGTATCTTCTTCAAATTCAAGAACCTAACTATGCTATTGATTCTCAACATAAATCAAAAATAAAGTAAATAGGGTAATAGGCCTTTATTTTCTATTTTCGTAATAGAACTAGCGTGGGGCGACGATCCTGCACCCACACAGAGTCGCGCGACGCTAACTACCTTATATGCAACGGAGTAATACTATTCTTTGAAAGTGGTCTATTAAACTTTTTCTTTAAAATTAAACATATACAACTAAGGCCTGGTGCACATTAGGTCAGGCCGACAGCTTTATCGGACCAACCGACAACTCACAACTGCTCTGTGACGACCCTATTAGTTTTCTCAAAGACAGTCAAAGTCAAATCATTTATTTCAATTAGGCTACTATAAGGCACTTTTGAACGTCATTACATGAGAAAAAGAAAAGGATTGAATCTAGTTGCCCCTTCCAAAAGATAGTTTTGTATGGAGAAGAATAGGCAAGAAACTCCATACGTACTCATTTAAAATCAACGTTTTACAATGTTATTATTTTTTCAGTACAGTTAGTTGTTACTCCCACCCATCTTTTTCATAGCCTGATATTAAGTCCGTTTTTATAAATTTGCATTTAAAATACATGTAGAATATTAGAGATACATGCAGTTAGAGGAGAAAAAGCTACCAACACCTTGAATACATACTTAACACATCAGGCCCTGAATTATTTGGCTTTGGCCCGTCATTGTAGCTATACCAGCCTGTAAGCTGAGAAAAAAAGGGCATTCGAAAATGATAATAACTTGCAATAGTCCTGCGCCAACCGGGTGATATCTGAACGCATTTGCGTAGTGCATAAATGTCGGTTGGTGTCTTATTTCATCTAAAGCCTACATGGCTTTTAGGGGCCTCTGCAAATTGGTTTCGGTTCCTCGTACGCCTTACAAAGGCCCGGGAACTCAGGGTATGGTATTTAATGTGACAGTCAAATTATCCTTTTTTTAATCTGTATATATTGCCGAGAGACAGTTAAGCTTGTTTTCAGAAATACTAAGAACAAAAACAAAGTTTATTTCATCAAATTGTGTAAATAACTAAGTTAAGTTTTTTTTTTTTTAGGTCGTAAAAATCATCAAATGACTCCTTCCGCCCTGGGTGGGGCGGAAGGGACTGTCAGACTTTTACTGACTAAAAAACCACCCTGTTCCTTCTGTTGCCCTTTACGTTCCGGGGCCACGGTATCCTGTTAAGACGTCCCGCGACCCAACTTAGTTAAGTTTGCAGTCAACTTTTAAGCAAAGATTTGCTTGTATTAGGGTTTCGCTCCTCTAGTTGACAATAACCGAACACATGTATGAGAAAATTAGTAATAGAAAATTTTGAAAGTGCCGAAAGTTTTGATCAATGTACAAAGTATAAAAAAACGTAAGCGCAAAAGGTTTTGTGTGTGTTTGGGGGATGTGATGAAGGGGTGTGAGTGATGTAGGGGTGTTTGTGTTTGTGTGGAAGGTGTTGTATTGTGTACTTTTTGTTTCAGTCTAGCGACAAATTGTATCTATAGATTATACCTATGTGTTTTGGGAATTATGTGATCGTGTGGGGCATAACCTAGATTTATCCTTGATATATTTAACTTTTGTTCGTCGGCCATTCAGTGAGTGTTTATTTTGCAATCGTGGCAAGTCAGAATTATAAGTATTTGCGAGAAGTTTGTTTAGTACACAACGCAACATTGGACGACACCTAAATGGAACGCCTAACTAAAAGCGCGCCGATATTTATAATCAGTAGGTTTACACAAAAATATATTTCTCATTTTGTCTATTAAATTAACGTTATTGCATACTACTAAACTAAATCGGTATATAGGTGCTTATATGTATAATTATATGATTTACATTGCAATATAATTGGAACTATCTTTGTAGATATGTAATAATTAAATCTATTTAATAATAGTAACAGCGACGCCAAAAAGAGTGTTATGATTTTAGTAGGCGCGGGGACAGCGCGCAGAGCCCACACAACTTTTTGCAGAGTCCTTTGTCTCTATAAAATAAAATATTTTGACAACATACCTGTATTCCGCGAAATACGAGTATGAAACTGGATGCGTAACTTTACAATTCGGGGGAAAAAGGGAATATTGGTTTAAGCTTAAATAAATGTTCATACACAGTTTTCACAGAATGTAATATTAGATGTGTAATAAAAGAATAGCTTTGTAATAAAATCTGCTGTGGGAAACCATACGTCGTACTCGTATTTTTTATTTGAGATTTAGATAAAATTTTACGTGCTAAAAAAATCTTTCCAGCTTGCTTTCACACAGTTTGTCGTAGGATTCCCAGAGTTCTATCGCAAAGGAATAAATGAACTTCTGATTAAATGGCAGCAATGTTTAGATAATGAGGTTAATTAAATAAGTTGGAAGTAAAAGTTAGGCATGAATTCTAAATGATGGGTACTGCTACTGAGATTCATGAAACATTTATATAAAGCGATCCACGATCCCAAAATATTGTAAACTAGCTATACTCCGCCGTTGCACCCGCGTTGAAGTACGTGCTCCATTACGTGAGCCGTAGCTCGATGTTTCATACCTAGGTACCCTTCTCGATAAACGGGAACACAAAGGCAACACAAAAGGATTTTCGTGTGTTCAAACAAACAAACTCTTCAGCTTTATAATACTAGTACCTATAGATAAAATAAAAACTAAAATTCGACTACGACAAAAACCGAACTGAAAAACGTGAAACCAAAAAATTCCTGTGTGATAGCGTGAATTTTATTGATTTCTTTTCATAGATGCGGTGATATTCAAGGTATAAAAACCGTGAACGCACGCAAATCTGTCGGGCCAGCTTATTAGTCAGCATCATCACCTGGGCTTACTGTTCCACTCAAACCATGTCAGAGGCCCTTGAGGCGGTTTAGAAATTCTGACACAAAGGGTGTGTAGGGTCGTAAGGCCTTACTACCCACACGAAAAAAAGAAGAAGAAGATTAGTCAGCAATACGCTATGCTCGACTTTGATAAACACTCGATCATCAATCCATTTACACCCTTAATCATTCTCAATTCGCTCATGCATATATACACCTCATACTCCCACATACCTTTATATAATTAATATAATACCAGCCTATTTCTGTCTCACTGCAGGGAAAAGGCCTCTTCTCATGCAGAAAAGGCACGAGCTTGCTCGAGGCGGATTGGTGATTTCGGACTTATGTTAATAATATAAGTCCAGGTTTCTTCACAATGTTTTCCTTCGCCGATGTCAGTGATGTCCAAGATAATCTAAGAAAGTATGCTTAGTAGGTACATATACACAGGAATTGAAAGTCACATTGGTACTTACCCGGTTACGTACTTACGAGATTTAATTAATACATTTGGATATTTCGGCTTCATTGTAATATTTTTGTTTTCGTACGACATTTATTCGGACCTTTGTAGGTACTTGGTCGATTAATTTTGTATTGTTATCTCCTGGTCACTAAATTATAAAAATCGACTAAGTAATAAGTATAAAATTGACCTTATGGTATGAAAAGACGCATATCGGAACCGAAAGTTGCATGCACTTTTCATCATTCACTATTTTTTTTTGTTTTGGACTTGACCAGATGTTAAAAGTCAAACTACCAACATTTTTTTTTAGAAAAGTTTATTTACAAAATCAAGTTTAAATGTTCTAACTTATATAACTTTAAATACGGCCCCTATACTGTTGGATGCACCCGTAAGCACAATGTTTTGCGTGCGTCACATTGCTCACAACATTATAACAGTGATTGTTCACACCAAAAACAAATTTTGTTTTCCAGCAATAAGTTTTGCTTCATGAAGTTTGATGGGCAGTACACGTAGTTAATAGGTACGTAATGAAAGAAAGAAAGAAAAAATATTGATTGACACAGACCATGTCCACACAAAAAAAAAGGAAGGAAATAATAAAAAAAAATATATAATAAAAACATTATCGTGTGCCTTGAGGCGGTTTAGAAACTCTGACACTAGGGCGTGTGGGGTCGTAAGACCTTACTGCCTACACGACATAGAAGAAAACCGCTAGGCCATCACAACATTACACATTATGGAATGCAAATAAATGAATATGAATATGAATCCTTTTCATTTTGGGTATGATAATTAATACAAATTCAACCTAAAAGTCCAAGTGCTCGTGCAATGTGAGTGATTAACGTATCACGCTTCACTGCACTGATTTGGATGAAATATGTTTAAACAGCACTTCATTTAATCCGTGGCGAATGCTTGTGAACTATTAATTAGTTTTAAATACTGTAAAAAGCTGAACGAGTTGTCATATAATTATGAATGGCCAGTAGCTATATTATATTTCGTGATAATGGCACGAATTGAAGTAAATTTTTTAAGTCTTCAGTGGTTATCTAGTAAAAATGAATATTTCGAAAGGGAAAATAATTTCCAATTATATTAAACGATGTTGATAGAAAGCAAGTTATTACTAAGCGAGTCTACATACATAAACTCACGCCTTTTTCTCATTGGGGTAGGCAGAAACTACAGAACGCCATCTGCTACGATCCTTACATACTCCTTTCGCCTCATCTACGTTTCTAGTCTAGTTTTATAAAACAACGTTTAACTTGAACCACTGTTTAATTGGATCTGAAGCATTGTAGAATAATATTACTGGAGTGAAAGTCAACGTATGTTATTCTAAGAATCTACGTTGTTATTCTCACTTTTTTTGATTTATTACGCAAGTATTCAATAAAGTAATTCTAGGCACAGAAATATTAATTAAGTTTTTCGTCTAACACAAACAATGAAATGACGAGATGTATGAGCGTGGATGAGAGAGTGCAAAAAGAGTATGTAAGGATCGTAGCAGGTGGCGTTCTGTAGTTTCTGCCTACCCCCATGGGATAAAAGCGTGAGTTTATGTATGTACAAACAATGAAAGTTGTTTATATTTTTACCCGAAAATCAGTTTCAATAACCAATTTAAATGAATACTAGCCTACTATTGTTTTACCGCAGATCAAAAACCTGTTCTAATACAGAGAAGGAGTGAGTACTGATCACAACGCTTGCTCAAGGTCAATTTTCAGTTTCAGACTTATATAAATCCAGGTTTTCCCACGATTTTTATTAATTGATGTCTCTAATGTCTAAGATAAACTTAGAAAGTACAAATGAATTATGCCTAGAAGTTCGTAACCCTAACCTCATTTGAAGTCCTAGCAATCAAAGCAAGGGCTGTTTTTCAGGTATTATAAAGGCCGTAGGAACGACCTTTTTCAAAAATTTTGTTTAGACCTCTTTTTTAGGTGCCGTATAAGCACTTATTGCATTTTATTGCTCTGTGGTACTATTAACTACGTATCAAAATATATTCTATAAACGTAGAAAAATAGACTCTGGCAAGACTTCGCTCGAGTGCCGTCTTATATACTACGCCGTGTAACGAAACCATAGCGCGATTCAGGGACCTGCACAACGCCATCTATCGAGCTAGTAGGTAGTTTTTTGGCCGCATTTTATTATTTTTAATAAACCTGTTTATTTATTTTTTTATGTTTTTTTTATATCGGGGGGCAATTCTACCAATTTTAGGAATCGATCGCAGTCTAATCTCAATCTCAATCTGTCACAATTATACTACATATTCTGACATTTTCACACCTACATTTTCTAACAATAATTGTTGGGGAGATGTGGTTGAAATTAGATTTAGCACGTTTTTAATTGTAGAGATGGCCTTCTTTTGTGTCGTGACGTTATTTTACTTAACAATAACACAGAATACAAATGCAGTTTGTATTGTGTGTTATTATTAAGTAAAATAAAAAAATAAATAAAAAACCATGGACAATTTTTACGCATGTTTCGAAGCTGGCGACCCATCGGTGGGTACAGTGGGCACGACAGTCTTTAAGCGATTAGCATCAGTACTACCAGCCGGGAGTTCGATTCCTGCACGAAATAAAAATAAATAATTCTATGAGCCACCGCTAAAAAAATATTCTATCAAACTTAAAATTTTGTCCTATTTTAGTAATTGTAATAAATAAAGTTAAATAAACGAGAAATTTATATAATTAGATACATATTCAGTATATACCTATATAATCGTGTAGTAAATATTT
Organism: Hoplodrina ambigua; assembly: GCA_949774945.1. Classification (NCBI taxonomy): domain Eukaryota; kingdom Metazoa; phylum Arthropoda; class Insecta; order Lepidoptera; family Noctuidae; genus Hoplodrina; species Hoplodrina ambigua. Next base: position 9,292,800 of record OX458963.1, read on the forward strand.
TTTGTAGGGAACAGCGGATTTATTTTTCATGATTTCTTATAGTAAAAGTCTGCATAATAAAACCATAGCGTAGTTAAAACTGCGCTTTTAATAAGTATTTAAATAAATTAATTGCTATGAAGTTGGAAAACGATACTGATGCTGAAAAAATGGTTTTTGTCTGTTTATTGTATATTTGATAACCTACTTACGCTGGTATTGCCGTAGGTATAGATTTTACTTATTTTGCATAAATGTTCCAAATATCTACTCAATAATCTACAAGTTTTAATTATCAAACTATTTACTTTATGGAATGAGCATTGTGGTACATATTATTCTTGAGTTTCAACAGAATTGTGAAGACACAAGACAAAATTTTGTAATAACTATTTTAGATCGCTACAAAACGCTATTGAAACGATTTTCACGTTACAGGTACCTTCAAGGAACTATAATCAATGTCAATTATGGTAATCTAGACTGGCTATTTTAGTGCAATCGTCAGTGAAGTAAATTGCCTAACGGAGCGACGGCTGTCTTGCAAGCCACTAGTCGATCGATCCCTACCGCTTTCATTACTTGTGGCTTGTCAAATATCTATATTTTTTTAATATTAGTAGATTATAGATTGATTGAATGTTGGTATGGCCTAGCGCTCAAGCTCATGCTTGAGGTTGTGGGTTCAAATCCGGGCAAGTACCAATGTGACTTTTTCAATTCATACCTATGTACTTTCTAAAGTTTATCCTAGACATTACTGACATCATTCCGTACCTTGGAAAGTACTTTACAGTGTCTTTGACTCTTTGAATCTTTGACAGTCGTTACGAATCGTCAGAAGTTAAAGTCTGATAACCAATCTTACCTAGGGGTATCGTATTACCCAGTTACAGGGTTGTGGAGGTCAGATAGGCAGTTGCTCCATGTAAAATACTGGTATTCAGCTGCATCCGGTTAGACTGGAAGCCGACCCCAACATAGTTGGGAAAAGGCTAGGCAGATGATGATGCTAGTAGATTTGAGATTAGACATTCTTTATTTATACTAAAAAGAACATAAATTGTTGTTAATTTTATTCGTAAAATGTCCAGTATTTAAAAGGTTTCCAATTAGTAATGAGATAGAAGTATTTAATTATAACTTTAAATTGGTTATTTTTAAAGCTTTATCATTTGTGCAGAAAATTAATAATATCTGCACCAAAATGTTACCACGGGATTGCTATAAAGCAAGAAAAAACTATTACAATATTGTAGAAAAGTTATGATTTTATTCTCGAAATCAAAATCATCACGACATAGGTATCTACACGGAGCTAAGCGGTTAATTATACCTATGACATGTACATATGTAGGTATATATGTGTATATCAAACCAAGTGCAAAGCTTTGCGGAATAACGACCGCCAAGTAAGACATTATTAAATAGAGTTTGATTCCCATTAGATACTTTTAGTGATTCTCTAAAGACATAATTCATTTTTGTAATTTTTTGATGAAGTGTCATTTCAAAATTATACATACGTACATACACAAATTCACACCTTTTTCCCATGGGGATAGGCAGGAACCACAGAACGCCACGTATTACGATGCTTACATACTCCGTTCGCCTCGTCCACGTTCATACATCTAATCATACAAGCACGCCGGTTAAGAGTAAAGCCACCCGAACTTTCTGAAGAATCTCTCCAATAAGGTCAGTTGAGGTTTTTCTTGGGCGTATCCACCCTGCGTTGCTACTCACATTTGCCATATAAATTCCTTATGTAATTAATCACCTTTTACTAATCCTCTCGACATGACTGAACCATCCAAGCATACAATACCTATATGACTTTTTTTTTAATGTAACAAATGTTTCTGCAAAAAATAATATAGTAGGTATATTAAGAATATATCTTTAATAGTACAAAACAATGTCGTTTTCCGCCATCTGTATGCTTAGATCTTTTAAAATTTTGATTTTTTTGCGGTTTTCATCAATACATAGATTTATTCAAGAGGAAGGTTTATGTCTATGCACCTGTACAAAACCTTTGACAATTTAAAGAGTAAACAAGCTGCAGAGATTGTATGATTGCCGCACTGCTGGCGTGAACACAATCTCTAGACCTCATACAAATGAAGGACGGCCGTCTGCAAACGTTTTGTGTGTAGGTAATACCTAGGTATGTGTTGTTATTGTCCAGGCTGATAAGCCAATTACGGCACAACAATACTCCCATGCATACGGGTACTGTGACGGGCGGGCGATTAATTGACGAGGAGTAGTGGGTGTCGCTTTTTATGAAGATTAGTATTCCTTCCGTGGACCATATGTCTTCAGGATTATTTCGTAAGAAGACTGATAAGATAACGTACCAGAAGATGGTATTCTGTTCAACGGCTAAACAGAAATAAAGCAGCGACTGGAAATGTTGTAAACTTGTAAAAATCAATCTTCTTCTTTCTTCTTTATCATGTGGGCAGTAAGGTCTAACGACCCCACACACCCTATCTTTTTTTTTATGTGGTAAAAATCATCAAATGACTCCTTCCGCCCTGGGTGGGGCGGAAGGGACTGGCAGACTTTTACTGACTAAAAAACCACCCTTTTCCTTCTGCTGCCCTTTACGTTCCGGCGCCACGGTATCCTGTAAAGACGTCCCGCAACCCCGGCAGGCGTTGGCCTCGTTGGGGGCCCCCACACACCCTAATGTCAGAGTTACTAAACCGCCTCAAAGGACTCTGACTTGGCTGTGACTTGTAAAAATAAATTAAACTTATTTAAATAAAAAAATCCTTGTAGTTATTGTCTGTGAGGTCTTACCGGCATAACCTTAAGCTTTTAGGTTATCTTAGCCGCACGGTATAATGAAGCGACTGTGATCGCAGGAAAAATATACTATAATTTACGATTTTATACGAAGTTAAGGTCCTGATGGCAGTTGCTCTGATTACAAGATGCATGCAAGTGCTACTATGCGAAGTGCCATAGCAGTGGCGTAGCGTGGTTCTTCGCCGCCCGGTGCCAGCCGGTATTTTGCCGCCCCTGCCCCCCCCCCCCCCTTGTTACTGTAATTATAACTTTAAAGTTTAAATATTCTATTCAACGGACCTTATGTTCAACATTCAAGTTATTGAAAGTCAAGATAAATTTTACAACTGCTTCGGAAGAACTTTGTGCAACCGTCCAGCACCCTTAATTTTGCCGCCCCTCAATTTTTTTTCTACTCTGGGCATTTTCCCCTCTGGACCGGGCCCTGTTCACAATCACTGAAAATTTCAACAATCTCCTCCCAATTCCATTTTTTTAAATATTTGTTTTTATAATCAGGACTTTCCATGTTCCATAGCTAGCTGGAAGCTTTTGGATTTTATCGATAAATAAGTCTGTATCAAAGTGCTCGATCTCCATTTTGGTGAAAATGCATCAACTCAACACGAAAGCGCGCTATCAAATGTACCTACCTACGGCAAAATGCTGGCGCATACTTTTAGAGAACCGCGCATCTGACGCTCGCGCAACGCGCCTTCGACCGAAAAGATTATTAATACGATTGAGAGTATTATTTTTTATTTCCAATTTAAAAAATCGTGGCACTTGCCGCCCCTTTTCGTATGCCGCCCGGGGCAATGGCCCCCCCGGCACCCCCCAAGCTACGCCACTGTGCCATAGTAAAACCTATTAAACTAACTGTAATGATTTTTGATATCTAACGCAGATTTTTATATAATTTAAGATCTTTTCTATGTTTATGTTTGAGGCGTAGTATTATATTATCTGTGTTTGCGGCATATATATTTTGAACTGTTGCTTGTTATTAATGTAAGGGTCGCTATACATAGGAGCGGGTCGGCACATTCGATTTGCGTTTCTCAATACAACATTTGATAACGTTGTCAATGCTGAACCGTATATTCTGCCGATGCGCTTATATTTGTATATCGACCTTAACGCATTTAACATATTAGATGTTACTAATTGAATTAATGAAAAATTGTGTTTTGGTCCGTTTTGGCTAACACCATGTGTATTTTTATGCCCGGTTGATGGCAATAGGCTCGTACCGTATTACATGGGACTTGAACATAACTAGCGAAATGTGGGTGTGCCACTGGGTACACCTCTGCCTAACCCTTCGGGGATCATAGGCGTGATGTTATCTTGTGTTGTGTTAACACCATGTTCAATTGTTTCGTATTTATAACGTAGGTGTTTGTTCATTTAATACATTAAGTGAATTCTAGGAACAAAGAGCTACATTACCTAGCAATAGAAACGTTATGAAAGAGGATATTTATAATTAACTAACAAAGGAACTACAATTAATAATACGAGTGGATTTATTAATACTAATTACACGATATTTACTTAAAAGTGAGTTGAGATTAAAAGAATTTCAGGAATTCTGTCGCAGTTTCTCATTCTAAATATAAACTGAAAGAATTACGTCATTTAATTCCACGTCATAACATAAAATCTCACCTATAATCCCTGAAGGGTAAGGCAGAGGTGTACTCATTAGTGCATCCACATTTCGCCAGTTATGTTTAAGTCCTTTGTAAAAGAGGACGAGTCTATTGCTATCAACCGGGCATAAATCCAAACTCCGAGGCTGCTATTGAAAAATTCCTGATGGAAAAACGCAATAACACTTTGCACGACTTGGGAATCGAACTGAAGACCTCATCTTTAATTGTTTAATTCCAATGCACATTATATAAGTACCTATTTATTCGCATAAAATGTGACACAAATATTTTATATTTTATTGTAACGTCAGTAAACTTTGTATAAAATGCAGCGAGTTGCCTCGGCGCAGGTAATAATACAATTAACCATGATGAATAGGTGGAATCTCGTTGTTTCGGCGTAGCGCGGTAGCTCTGACCCTTTACTCGCCAGCTAAAGCAAATTGTTGTTGGCATAACTGACTGACTGGATTTATCAAACCCGGATATTGGTAATTGTATAAACAGGTTCACAGTGCTGCCGTATGCGTATGGTTCCACAAATGATTCCGGATATAGGAGCCCCGGGCCGCGGGGCTACTTTGACCGGGCCTCCATCAACTACGCCAAAACTAGATTGTCCTGGGCTTCTCATGACACGCTGCGCGCGTCCTCCCACCCGCGTTGCACGCGTCTGAATGAAATGCAAGCAAGTAGACAAGTCGCAACGCGATTATTGTATACCTGCCGCGCATTCGGTATTGTATAAAATACCTCGGCCAAGTATAAAATAAATAATATTTTATACATTACCTAAACGTTTTAGGTATTCTTTACATTGCCTAGGTATCGTATAGAATACCAGATTATACAGATTGCCGGTAACATTTATATACATATAAGAATTACCCATACCCTTTTGGTTTTGAAGACAACTTCATGGATTAAATTGCCTCCGCCGCGGGGAAGGCGTAGGGGACGCTCAGAGCATTGTTCCGAAGCCATGATAATTAATTGTACCTACTACTTTTATAGAAATTATTTTCAGCATGTTATACCCTAGACCTACACTCGTAAGTCCAAAATACGTTCAACAAATTGCGTACGCAGCTTTTAGGAAAATTTTATTTTTGTGCGAACTACAGACCAGTGAATCCCTGTAGGGGAGCATCCATCAATTACGTGATGCGAATTTAGCGATTTTTTGACCTCTCCCCTTGGTGAGATGCCGCTAATGTGGCTGTCCCTTATATCACGTGAAATTTTTCAAAATTTGTGTCTGTAATGTAAATAAATTTATTTGTTTTTGATTTATTTTATAAAGCCTTTTCCTTACTTCTTTTATAAACCTAGTATTTAGGACTTCTAAGAACGTGGTCTAGAATCACAGTAAGTAACAAACAAAAAAACGTGATATTTGACGAGATCGCCCTCATCTCAACGTGAGATTGGGTGAGATTTGGCTCGATCGCCTCCCCGCCCTAAGTGCTTCACATAATTAATGGACGTTACCTAAGTACCGTGCGTTTTAAATAGAATTTAAAATATTGAAACGTAAAATATCATTTTACAAAGTGCAGTGTTTTATAAACTTTATTATTTTTGAGGCTAGTAGCTATTTACTTTTTATGTAGGTAGGTAAGGTAGGGTGTACAAAAACTGGAGGAACGGCTTAGGATATTGCCTAGGACGCCTGTCTGAAATCTGCCACAGGTTTCATTTATGGAGTTTCTTACCTATTCTATTCTATGGAGTTTCTTGCCCATTCTTCTCCATACAAAACTAGATACCTTTTGGAAGGGGCAATTATATTTATTTCCTTTTTTGTTTATGATGTTCAAAAGTGCCATTTAATGGACTAATTGAAATAAATGATTTGACTTTGACATTTTCATTGATTGGTCGACCATGGCTTGAACCGAAATATATATAACTACAAACAGATTGATCAAGTTATTGTTTTACGAATGCCTATTGGGTTTTTATTGAACACTATCTTGTACTGAGCAATAAAATTGGTTTCCATCAGTGAAAGATATTTATTTAAGAAGAGAAATTTGTTTTTAGTCGGACCAGTACCTACTCAAAGAAAATACTTCTGACTAAAAATAAAATTATGAAGTTACGAAGAGATGATTTATAATTCGTAGGTATAAGGAAAAAATAATGCTATTATAACGTATTAACTTGTAAAATAAGAACTTTCAGGGACTTATCATGATTAGATTATACCCATTACTTTTGTGAAGTTTTTTAATTTTGTGTTCAAAGACTTTAATCCTCATAAAAAAAAAAACTATATTTCACTCTGGAAGTAGAGGCGGAAATAGACTAATTACATGAAAGGCCACATCACGACAGTAAGGCGTAGATACTCATCGTTGGCCAAATCACATCACGTAAAATTACTATTTGTCTTTTGGCCAATAAGTATGCGTGGGACGATGTAGCATGTTATAAGTCTGTTTCCGCCTTCAAACATATAGCAGGCATCCGGAATTTAGACTTAACTTAAAATATAATAGACAACTAGGTACAAGTTTAATAAAAAGTAAGAATCCTGGTAAGTTATAAAATGTGCATATAATAATGTAGGTGCTTGAAAATGTAAAACCGATTTACTATTGAGTTATCGGGTTACCGAGGCCCCGATGATTAACAATTCATAAGCCATACAAATCTACCCTACGCGGAAGGTAAAGAGTGCGATTCGCGATGTCACAACATAGATGAATCATAGTAGTACCATAGACTGCTTGTGTTTAAGCTTATTTATTAATTATAGTAGCCTCCTATTCGGGATTTCGGGATCTACTCGAGCGTGGCAGACAAAAAAGGGCGGGATACCTTGCACCCTGGTTAGTACGTCCACTATAATTATATAAACTCTGTTATCTATTCGCACGTCTAGGGCAGCGGATTTATTTTTCCAAACCTTCTGGTTGAAGTAGTCGCGGTTCATAATTATTGTCAGATTATGGGTAAGCACGACAAGGACATCAAGCTGAACTGTCTGTATATTAATCTTACGCACTGCAGTAGGTATTTCAATGACATTTTTCTTCTCATTTTTCTCTATGTAGGTACGGCCACCCCCACCAAGCAAAATAATCTATGTAAAAGTTAACAAAAAAAAGCCAAATTATCAGTTTTAACATAAATTAGGTTAGACACAAAATATAGGTCATGCGATTATCTATAAAAATTGCTTCAATACATTTCTCCTAACAATTGCGTTTAAAAAAATTGTTAAAGTGATATTTTCATCATATCCACACGTTGCCATGCCACATGTGAGTAGTAGTACCTAGTTTCAGTGCGCTATGTGGTCAGTCAATATAGATTACATACTTCTAAAGGAAGGTAGAACGGAAATTTTAGTGATGAGATGATAAAAGCAAAGCTATTTATATTCGCTTGCAGCGCCACCTACCGAGTTAAATAGTGAATCTAAACTATCCAGAGAATTTTCAAACAATTAAAAAAAAACAGCGACTGTTTTTTTTTTGTGACAGTCAGTCCTACCAGCAGAATAATTATATAATAATTTAATAAGTATAAAAGATGATTCTTAATATGTAACTAGAATATATCTGTCTTTCTACAATTAGCGGATATTGTTCGAAAAAAAAGTCAAAAAGTGTTTTTTTTCAAAATCAATGAGAATCCAAAGTTTTCAGACATAAAATTGTTAAAGATATCTAGATATTACCTCTTTTAACAAATGTTTCTTTCATAAATATGATATTGTGATAACGTAAGTTAGGTACCTACTAATTATTTTATTATATAATATTTCTACCCTAACCCGGGGGGGGAGTTAGGGTAGAAATAATTACCCCTTTTTTAACCCTTCAGAGATTACAGGCGTGATGTTATGTTTTTATGTTATGTAATTCTAAAATTATGAAATATAAATAATATAATGTTAAATTTATTTCAATAAAATATATACAATTCTATATTATCTCAGTAGATACCTAGATCAAATTAATTAGTTTTAATAACTTGTTTAAAATGACATGATTTATTGTTAAGAGTCGTGATAGTTGGTGTATTTTTTCTTTCACAGTCAGGTGTCACCCCAGGCTGGTGTCTACCGGTGCGGGCCGCCCCTGTCCCCCCCCCCCTCCTCCCCCCAGCGTCGCCACTGATTACTGAGCACCCCTATAACCTACTTTACCGACTTTATTTAGAACTAAGTTAGTAATACAAACTAATATTTTTGTTATTGCTGTGGGGATTTGTTTCAAACCGAATTGAAATCAAAAACCCTTATGGTACTAATAACAATTATACGGAATATATCTCGGAAGATATACTTACAGATTGATAATAGTTTATTAGTTAAGGGTAAAGAACTTTAAAACTCTTTTGAAACTATATTGCAAACTAGCTGCCACGGCTGAATTAGTACAGCCTCAGAATCAATTTTCTTTTTGTTAATTTTTCGCATGTTATATTAGTTACTTATTGTGCTATTCTCGGATTAGACGCATCCAACGAATCAAAGATCATTCAAATCGGTCTAGCCGTTCTTGAGTTATAAATGGTGTAAATAATCCGACTTTGTTTTTGTTTAAAGATTAGACTCGTTAGTGTGGTTAGTGGTGTAGTTAGTGGCTCTTGAACTAGTAAAATAACAGTTTGAAGACCATTTTGTGAAATTGTTCAACGAATACTCGCATTTTTTTTTTTTGGTTCGTGTATACTGCACTTAAATTTCTAAACGATAAAAGCCAAGAATAAAATTTGACATTTAAATAACGATGTTGCAAGTAAAAATGATCTCTCCTAGTGTGGGAATTTATAGAAACGAATGGGTTAAACAAAAAATGTTAAATAGATAGTTTACGAAACCAAATCGGTATACATATAATGATAAATAGATAGTTGACGGAACTTAGACGTATATACGATGGAATTAGTTCTGTTTAGAACACTAATAATCATTCATTTTTATTTTTTAGATTACTGAAACGTTGAAGATGAAAAAGTTTTGACAAAATTATAAAACATCGTTGGTTAAATTAAATTGTAAAGTTATCATTATTTAGTAATAGTAAGAAAATATATCTCTTTTCCAAGAATTGAACAAGTCTATTTCACAGTTTTCAAATTTTGTAACAGCAGTAACTACGGCCATCAAACTTTTCGGTGGCCATAAAATAGAGAAAAATCAAATCCATATGATATATTTTCGCCTTTAGTCAAAAAATAAACACAAAATTTCAAAAAATCATAATTTATAATATATTTATTCTGTTAGCTTAGTTCAATATTTATATGGTTATTTATTTTTAACAAAAAATCTAGTTTGTAGGGCTGGATCAAAGTCGTGATAAATGTTGACATTCAATATGGCGGTATGTCGTCAGTGCTATGCTGTGTCGTGGTGAGATTTGATTATTTTATGGTTTTGTAGTTATTTGCTTGAAAATACGTTCGATTATCGTCGGTTAAACAGTTAACAATCGCGTTCTTATTATGTTATAAACAAATTCGCCTCATCGAAAGTAATTAAAAGAACCCGAGGCTTGTCTCACGGCGTTGTAATTTTTACCCATCGTTCTATCCGACGGCCGATGCCTTCAATAGATGGTAATATTAAAATATACCGATGTTCCAATGCAACGCTTTGTTGTTATTCGACATTATTGTAACTATTTCAATTTGTTTTATTGATACGATTGCGTTTGGAATAGAGAGGCTAACGAAAAGTATCTATTGCAGCTTGTGAACATCGCGTTCAACACGTATAGATAGCAACAGAGTTATACGAATCTACCTACATCCAAGCTAATGCACCACGAGCTCCGACTCAGCAAGCATTGAAGACATCTGAGGATTTAGCATAACATAATCATAAGTAGTATTATTTTGCAACATTAGTGGTTTTGGTGTTTAAATTGTGATTTTTGCGTTAAAGACGAGTGTTCTTATGAACACAAAAGACTAAAGAAAATGTGATTTGTTGTAAAAATTTGTAACCTCTACTGAAAACTTAACACCACACAATATTCTGTGATATTTAATAACATAGTACATTAGGTACTGCGCTTTTCTACATATATACAAGGAAACTGCCGCCGGCCGACGATGTCCAGCAATCCTCAGTGGAAAATGTTTCAGCCGCCAGATTCACATTCTTCACCTTTACAAGAAATTTTAGATCTCCAGCATTCGAATATGCAGCCCAAAGCATCGTACCGTAATGGTGAGTGCGTTACATATATAAATATAATATATCACTTGCTTGTTATGTTGACATTGACATTCATATCAATTGATGCCACAGGAACTGCTGGTATTCATCTTTTCTATTCACTGCTATGCCTTATAGCCTTATAGGTATTAGTCTGAGAATAGGTACGGCTAGAGACTTCTCAGTATTTTGTTCTAAGAGTGAAGTTGTGTTGGAAGTTTGTTTTTACAAAGTTATTTATGAAGTTATCCCCTTTTTATAATGTTAGGGATTAATGGCAGCTTAAAAGGTTTGAGATTTTCTTTTTTCTCATTTATTGCTTAGTATCCGTATAATTTAATTTGCCTATGCGATATAATAAATAAATGCTGGGACTCGGGACCAATGTTTTAAGGTATAAATGTAAATATTCTCTGCCTATCGCCTCATTCTTTTTTTTATTATACCCACATAAGAGAAAAATAAAAACTGAATTTTTGTAGGGTAAAAGTAGAAGTAAGTAAAATTTTATTTAATTGTCAATGTACCTACAATTATTATTTGTGGAAGTCTTTTGGTGCTTGTTGGTGATCCATCAATCAATTAAATTACTAAATCAAAGATCAATAATTATACATCTCTGGAGTGAATAAAGTACAGTTTGTTAAAGGTGATTTAATTAAGTAAATGTTAGGGCTGTGAGACCCAGCTGAATTTTCTACAATTAAATTGCATAACCTACCTACTCTTTTATAACCCTTATCTGTATGCAACTTTTAAGCTATAAAAACTCCTTCCTTTACTTTTCTATATTAACAAAAATCTTTCTTTTCCATTCTTTTTTATTGTTCTATTTTTTGCAAACTTAACAAAGACATTTCTGACATCTCTCTTATTAAGTTGTTGACTTGGCCTTGCACTGCTATGATATCTTTCAAAGTTAACTTTACCTGTTTGCATAGCGATGTTGTGAAAGTTTTAAAAGTTTTATTTCTTTGAATTGACTGTTCAGATTGTGGTATGAACTGTTATTTCTTATTGTTTTCTCATTTGTAAAACTACATTCACACTTTATAGAAGTATGAGAGGTTAGTTAGTTTCTAGTTATCAGTGGCTAATTTATTTTTTGCTTGTATGTTTTATATGTATTTTCTCTCATTTACTGATTACAGATGTGTGAGTATTTCAATAATTATTTGTCATATAGAAATTACATTATGATCAAAAGTTAAACAGGTCTTACAAAGTATTTAAAGTTAATAATGTCACTGCCTTGCTCTAACATTTTTGTATCTCCATTCTACTACAACAGTACTATCAACAATAAAAACTCATACATCCGTGATAACAGTGTATAATTTTATTATAATTTGCAACGACACACGAACCAACATTTTAAAATGTTACCTTAATTATTAACCATGAATTTGTTTTGTCCGCAGGTGAGTACCCTAGTTCACCGAGGGATAATTACAACGGTCAGTCAAAGACTGGTGGCGGTGGTGGTGGAAACCGCTTCTCCCTTGGTTACAATATAGACAGCTGTCCAATGGGGGACTCTGTTTATTCTTCTGGCTCTACCAACAATTCTTCGTCTCAGAATTATGATTCAATGAATCACCCACCTATTAGAGAGACGGGAATTATTGAGAAACTACTTCACTCCTATGGATTTATTCAGTGTTGTGAAAGGCAGGCCCGCTTGTTTTTCCACTTCAGCCAGTTTAGTGGCAATACGGAACATCTCAAGATAGGAGATCCTGTAGAATTTGAGATGACATATGACCGTCGCACTGGAAAGCCAATTGCATCAACAGTTACCAAGATTGCACCGGAAGTGGTAATAAACCTTATCCTGTTTTTTTAATTCTGTGATTGTAAAGAATTGTTTGGATTTTTATGCTGATGTTTATTTAAGGTGCTGAGTGAAGCACGTGTAACTGGAACAGTGACAACTGAAGTAAAGGGTGAAGGGTCTGGGGATAACACTGGAAGAATTTCTTATGAGAATCGTGGTGAATGTTTCTTTTTACCTTATACTAAAGACGATGTTGAGGGTAACGTCACCTTACGTACGGGCGATGCTGTGAGCTTCCAGATAGCAACAAATCAGCGGTGAGTATCTATCAATTTAATTATTACACTTAATTTAAGATGTTTCTAATAATAATACTATTCTAGAGGTACTTTGGGAGCATGCCATGTCCGCTTTGAAAATCCTGTGCATCCCGTCAAATATCACGGCGTGGTATGTTCAATGAAGGAAAACTTCGGATTCATCGAGCGTGCAGATGTGGTGAAAGAGATATTCTTTCACTATTCAGAAGCTAAAACTAAAGAAGAGTTGGTTTTGGGAGATGATGTCGAGTTCATCATTCAAACTAGAAACGTAAGCTTGCATTTCGTGAACAATAAAATAAAGTTGGTTTAATGTTTCTGTAATGTTTGTAATTATTGTGCAGGGAAAGGAAGTAGCTTGCCACATTACGAAGTTACCAAGCGGTTCCGTAGTGTTCGAGGATGTGAGTCCGGAGATAATGCGTGGGCAAGTGTTAAAGCCTCTTGAGCGTGGAACTCTGGTTCGTGTGGCTCAGAACGATCCGCTCCCCGGCCGCATCCGATACCGTGCTGCCGACCATTCTGAAGTTGAGGTACGTAAATATTAATATTTCTTATAGCCCAATTTTAATCAATCATGACAAAACATCTCCATAGCTAAATCAACCAGTTAGGTATTTCAAATCTATTTAAATAAGATGATATTAGAGAGTATATTAATATGGTTTGGTTTCGTTGAGAGGATGATTGAAAGGCGACTAACAAAAGGACGATACAGATTTAAGTGGCAATGCCGGGAGGGGACGCTCTAGGACATACACTGACCTTGCTCGTGATGCTCTTCAGAAAGGTCAGATGCGTAGTAAGTACGCGCAATTGGCGTGCATGTATGAACGAGCGTGGACGAATTAAAAGGGAATAAATAAGGATCGTATAGTTTGCGATCTTTAATTTCTGCCTACCGCTATAGGAAATAGGCGTGAATTGAACAAGAGACCACATTTTAATTAAATATAAAAAGAATAATCTTATTTTGTTTAATCTGTAACAAATTATAAAATTTAAATACCTAACAAATTCCCCCGTTGTTGTTAGAAGTTATAATTTTGTAAGGTTTCCTTTGAAATAGCGCGTCGGATACTCGGAACGCTTCTTTATGTAGGGATTAATTAATAATGGTGAATTAAATGCGGAAAGTTATTGAAATATAAAATTACGAGCTATTTCAAATATAAAGTTAATCTGTACTTGAAAGAATGTATTTTTTACAAGCTTTTATTCAAGTTGCACTATTTGTATGTAACTATGTTTGTTCGAATAAGATAATAATAGAAGATACTAATCAATAATAATAGAACGATAATTTAGAAGCAGATATATTTTGCATGCATATGTATATCGTATGACAATGCAATATTATGATGACATGCTGATCTGATGATGGAGCTGGAAGGTGGCCATAGGAACTTAGTTATAAAAGGACATGACCCAATCGAGTTTGGGTTCGTTTGATTCATCTTGATGAGTACTTTCTTTTTAGATGGTACCCAGTGTCTGAAGATGGAGCTGGAAGGTACCCATAGAAATTCTGTTATTGCAACAACCAACTTCATCGAGTTTGGAGTCGTTTGATTTGTCTTGATAAGTACTTTGTGTTTAGATAGCACCCAGGGTCTGATGATGGAGCTGGAAAGTGGCCATAGAAATTCTGTAATGCAACGACCAACCCCATCGAGTTTGGACTCGTTTGATTCATCTTGATGAGTACTTTGTCTTTAGATCCAGGTTTTGATGATGGAGCTGGAAGGTGGTTATAGATACTCCGTTACTAAACGACATAACCCTATCGAGTTTGGGCTCTTATGACTTTATCTCTACTTGGTAACTAGGGTTTGATGATGGAACTGGAAGGTTGCCATAGGAACTCCGTAATAAAATGACACAACCCCGTCGTGTTTGGGCTTGTTTGATTCGTCTTGACGAGTACTTTGGTCCTAGACCCTGGGTACCAACCCAGGGTCTAATATTGGAGCTGGAAGGTGGCCATAAGAATTCTGTAATGCAACGATCAACCTCATCGAGTTTGGCCTCGTTTGATTCGTCTTAATGAGTACTTTGTCTTTAGATGATATCCAGGGTTTGATGGAGTTGAAAGGTGGCCATAGGAATTCCGTTACTAAACGACATAGCTCTATCGAGTTTGGGCTCATATGATTCGTCTAGACGAATACTTTGTCTCTAGATCATAACCAGGGTCTGATGATGGAGCTGGAAGGTGCCCATAGGAAGTCCGTAATAAAACGACACAATCCCATCAAGTCTGGGCTCGTTTGATTCATCTTGATGAGTACTTTGGTCCTAAATGGTAACCAGGGTTTGATGATGAAGCTGAAAGGTGGCCATAGGGTGTCCGTAATAAAACACATAGTTTTCACAATCGCAGCGAGTTTGGGTTCGTTTGATTAGTCTTGATGAGTACTTTGGTCAATACCCATATGCAGCCCTATCAGATTAAGGAAATTAAGTTCGTTTTATTTGTTATGAATGTGAATTCTATTTGATGACCTACATAGTTGTAAGTTCTTTAAATAATAACTAAAAAGTACAAAATAAATTAATAGTATTTTTTTTTTTAAACAAGCTTTTATTAAAATTCGCTAAAAAGATTTAAATAAACTTTTCCTTTAAAACTTTTACAATCAACTTATATATAACGTCATTTCACAATTTACATGATATAAAAGCTTGTCGCGTGGTTAACCTGTGTAAATAGATAAACAAGTAAATTAAATAAATTGATCTGATTGAATTTACGTTTCAAAATTTTAAAATTACTGCCTCGTTGGTCTAGTGGTCGCATGCGCGACTGCTGTGCATGAGGTCTTGGGTTCGATTCCCAGGTCGGGCAAAGTGTTATTGGGTTTTTCCATCAGGAATTTCTCAGTAGCAGCCTCGGAGTCTGGATTTGTGCCCGGTTGATTGCAATAGGGTCGCACCCTATTACATGGGACTAAAAACATAACTGGCGAAATGTGGGTGTACTAAAGGGTACATCTCTGCCTAACCCTTCGGGGATTACAGGCGTGATGTTATGTATGATCTGATTGAATTTACGTTTCAAAATTTTAAAATTAATTAAATACGAGTACTATCTTGCGACAAGATTTTACGTTTTGAATTGATTTAAAATCGTTGTTATTATCCGTCCCTAAAAAGGACCTATCGTCATCAGTTATCGCCGTTTCTAGAATGCTGGTAGGGCGGGGGCGCATCGCCGCGGTTATGCGGCATGGCGACGTTTAGGCGCGTCTACGACGACATAGACGATTAAGAATACGTCGGCCGCGTTTGGTTTAGCTGCATGCATAAACCGAATATGTTCGTTTACATTTGATCTGTAGCTGAATGTGTCCTAATTGCAACTGAATGCATTTCCGCGGAATACTAGTCGGTTACTGCAAAAGGAGTTGTCATTGATTACGGTCTATAGGTTTACGTGACCCGGTATAGGTCCGAGCAAACCGGTGCGTCAACGAAACGGGAGCGTCTAAAACGCGAAACCTTAAGTGCACACCTGCGTGCTTGTGAAGCGGGAACCGACCACGCGATTCATATAATATCATTAATTTGTGGCTTATTAAACGCCTACGTCCCGCTCTTTCGGCGTGTAGGTGTGCATGGCTATATTTAAAAACAAGGGCAGCGTCTGCCACGCATCGAACGCTCCCGTTTGGCAAATAGTTATGGACGCCTACTGGTACTTACCGAAGTTAAATACCAGCTTTCTTAAAACCTTATTATATAAATAATATCCGCCGAAGTACAAACTTGGTGGATTTAAGATTGGAATATCCTGTTAAAACCTATCGGTAAAATCGTCAGCGGAAACTTTCACAAAGTATTTTTTTTAAGCTGCCTATTGCACACTCCTGTGGGCGTCTCGCAGAGGCCACGTCTGTCTATTCCAAGACGTTGTACGCAGCCGATGACGTTTATAAGAGAATCCTTTTTACCCCTTAGCTACGACGATATTGCTATAAATATTAAAAAAAAACGTTTCGGTCTATCTAGGTGCCTTTTGGTGATAAGGACCAATGTGGCGAGTTCACTCTACGTCACGGGGACTGGGTTCAGTTCCAAGTAGCTACGGACCGTCGGGACCAGCTGAAACGTGCTACGAACATCTCGTTGTTGGACGAGTCATTCAACGTGTCTGGCGAACGGTGAGATTATAGCTGATTATCTAAACATTGCTCTATTTGTGTATTTAATTGAATGTTTTTTAATACTCCATCCTGCGCTACCTGATAACATTAACCTATAAAGGTGAAGTACCTTTATGGGTAAATGTATCTTCTTTCATATATAAGTCCTAATAAACGAAACATCGCTTGTCCCAAAAGCAACCTCAGTTAGTTCCGATACGTAATGTTATTGCCACTTAATAATCTTTATTACTATAAGTATGTACTGATTGTACATATAATTATGTATATTATCAGTTCACATCCTAGACGTAGCTCATAAGAGCGTGTCGATCTGTGTGAACAATTTCCGTTACCACATATTTATCGGAAATGTTTGAGCTACTGAAGCGAGTTTCGTATTCAGGTACTTAGGACTTGTTTGCATGTTTGATGTAAATCGCTATTAAATGCTTTTATTTTTAAACCCTCAAGTAATAGTAATAACACAACTTATTTTGTAGCTGTTACAGCATTTACAGATGACGTTGCACGAGTGTTACAATACTTTACATCGAGGTTGTTTCAAATTTGTAGAATGCGAAGAAAATATTGTGTAGAGATTGTATGGTGTCGTAGATTTTTAGACTATATTTTGTAAAATGAGATATAATTGTATCTAAATGATGTATGTATGTGGAAACAGACGGGAGCAAGGAATCGTATGCTCTCTGAGGGAAGGATTCGGATTTATCCGCTGTGTTGAGAGGGAACAAACAATGTTCTTCCATTTCGCCGAAGTACTTCGTCTTGGACAAGAACTCAGCGTAGGCGATGAGGTTAGTTCAATTTAGGATGGCTTTACACATAACTGCAAGTTTGACAAGACTATATGAACGTGTTTTTCTAAAGAACCTGTGTTTGCGCATAAAATCATACAGCTCAAAATGATTGTTTGAGTTGACCAACTTGCAGCTACGTGGGTTAGCCATCTTTAGTCGTCACATTTATTTAGTTAGTAACCAGACGTATTATGAACCCGGGTAGTTGCCAAATAAGTACATGTCGAATATTTCGTTTATGTAAACAACAATTTCATCCTGCAATTAAGGTTTACATTCATATAGCGGTTTTTAATTTCCGTAGTCCAATATAAAATATACATTTATCTATTAAAATTTTATGTAGCCAGTTGACCTCACACATCAAACAAGGGAAACATGTGTACAGGAAATAAAATAATATATGTTTACCAGGTGGAGTTTACTGTGGACCCAGTGAGCACCTTTTCAAACATGAACAATCGTCAGTCTGGGATTCGAATCAAGCACCTGGTGCCCGGAACTGTCAAGTTCGAGACTCTTATCGAGCACGGCGCCCGCGGTGTTGTCACCAAAGAGGCTCAGATGTACCCGACTTCCACTTCTAGCCCTTCAAGGCCCCCGCCATCGGTAAGTACACAACATTTTTAACAGTATTGAAGTATACGTATTAGTATGTAATGTATTATATTAAATTATACATTATATCATTAGGTAAAGCCTCTCACACATTTTCATCACATTAATTGGCCGTATTTCTCCATTCCCTTTTGAAGGTGACCCTCAAGAGCCCATTTCATCGCTTTTAGCCCATTCTTATCATGTCCAGCTAAATTCCACTTTAGTTTAGCAGTCGTATTCGATCTGATGCGCAGAGTAGATTCTCATAACCTTATTAGTTTAAAGCCGTAGAATACTGCGCTTTATGGCTTGACAATAACAAGGTTTAGTTTTAGCAAGCAATTGTAATTACTAACTTCACTTACTAACATACACACGTCTACATACATTTAGTTTAATCAACTAACCCACTCATACTAACTATCTACATCAATAAAGATGCTCTTTCTTCCTAACGTGTCATGTGTTAACCCTTTATGTTCAAAATGGGTTACGTAGACTGCTGCTTTATAGTGAAGGTGCTAGCAGCTTAATAGATATTTAGAGTTAACTAGAGACTAGACTAATATTTCAGGGGGTGAGTTTTTGTTTATCCCAATAATCCGGCAGGTGCCGAGACTGGCTCTGAAATTTAAGTTAGGTTGCCATATCCAGCATGGATTCTGACGAGGTTACAGCAGGTTTAGGTTATCACTATGCATTACGGTCTTGAAAAGTTCACGCATTCAGAAATGTCCACGATAGTAGGTATATTATATCTATCTATTTTTATGGATATGCCACAGTATAATATTTATCGATTTATTATTTATAAATGTTTCTATTTGTAAATAAGTAATCAATTGATTAATATTTAAAATACCTAGTTTGCATCAAGAAATTTTAAGAGTTGTTGTTGATAAATGTCTCTTATTATTACTTGCAAATAAATGTTATAAATTTTAAGTAAAGTAAAGTAAAGATGCGCATTTTGTTGATAATGTTTCTGGCACTGTAAGCCCGCAAAGGGAGCAGAAACTAATTAATGGCGCTTAAAAAGTAATTTCAATTCTCAGTTATTTTTATTTCCGTTCTACTTTGGGACGAGTAGTTAGTTTCATATACTTGGTTCTATTCGTTGTCTGAATGTTCCAAAGCAGCGTTCCAAATGGGCTCAAAAGAAACCGCAACCGCAAACGCCTTTGCGTAGACTACGCAGGCTTTGCAAATTGGTAAGTTCTAATAATTCTTCCATAATGTTGCAATACTTTTTGTGGTAGAAATATTTTGTTTTGAGGAAGAAAGACTAAAATGGTCGGTTGGCTGGCTGGATTGGCTTTATAGAGTTATTTATTATTGGTTTGTAGGGTGGCGATATTGTTTGTGGTCATTTTCCTCTAAAAAAAAATACTGAACATATATTAAATTGCAATACCGTCGAAATAAATGTTAGAATGGCATAGTTGTTTTTTTTTTTTTTACTTTTGATGTGAAGGGTAGACCTGAAGGTTATCATACACGGTGAAATACAACTTTAAAACTAAACAGACGAATCGGATCCTATCGATCTAACTAGATGCGCATGCACATACACAAAATTATTGTACTGTTTATTATTAAAGTTTTTCTTGTCGTATGCTCTTGACCTTGAGGCCCTGACGGTCACACACTGTACAGATATATCTTTAGATCAGACTATGTATGGTAGCCTTTAGATTTGGAATGGCTACTAATTTAATTGTAACTGTGTGGTCTCTGCTTTATTATCATAATTTTAACCATTTTATTTTTTCTAAACAGGAATATAATGGTGTGATTAGTTGGCAAGTAAATCCACAAACAAAGAAATCGGTCCCATTTTCTTCCAAAAAATGTGAATCTAAGATGCTGCCCCGCACTGGTGACATTGTCACTTTCGACGTGTTCCAGGTTCGTAGATTTTTCATTTCATTAACTTATGTTCACATTTCATTAGAACCATTTTTTTAGCAATTTTACAGTAGAAGTCATCATAGCCTTTACTTTAGTAGTTACAGTCATCGAATAAATCTCAAAATTTTACTGTATCGAAGCTACACCTTATAATAATTATACGAAATCTTATCTATTCCAACCAAAAGTTGTGAAAGTTTCGATTGATGGATGTTTGTTGCTCAATCACGCCAAAACGGCTGTGAATGTGGATTTTTGTCACTGAGATAGATTAGTCTGGAATAGCACATAGGCTATTTCTTATTCCGGAAAATGTACCGTTCCCATTAGAATATAAATCAACATAGACGCGGGCAGAAGCTAGATGAATATTATGTTGCTTTTTCTACAGGTGAAGCGGACAAAAGAGTTGGTAGCTAAGTCAGTGCAGGTACAACATAGTCTTACTAATGGGAGTAGCAGTAATGGCGCCGGCAACCGGCCCATCATGCAGGGATTTATCGCTGCTCTCAAAGACGGATTCGGCTTTATAGAAACTTCAGATCACACTAAAGAAGTATTCTTTCATTTTAGGTAAGTGAATTTAGACCTTTATCACTAAAACTCGTACTTATTAAATCGCTTTATGATCAAATTAGTATTTCGAAAGTTGACAAAAAATCTTTCAAGTATTCCTACATAAAAGCGATTTGTTAGTACGACTTTTAGAAGTTTCAAGTTTCAGGAATCACAGTAGTACAGTTCAAGAAAACTGTTAAATGACCAATTAATTAGGATAGCTTTGTGATAGAACAGAATTAACGCGGTACATTTATTTTGCAACTTCAAAGTTGTACAAAGTATTATTGTGTCAGGTCAACGATTTCTAGAACATATTTACGTAGATTTATGGAATTTTACAGGTAACGCACCTGCGTTACATTTTGCTTTTCATATTTGGTCCTGCTTGCATAATTATGTAAAATCAACATCAGTTTACTGAAATCTAAAGCGCCATTGGTAACGCTGCTGGTTTATAGGTGTTTTGTTCGCTAGTGAAAATAGGCCTCAGCGAAGGTAAAACTCCTAAATTACA
The DNA here is from genome assembly GCA_949774945.1 of Hoplodrina ambigua. Taxonomy (NCBI): domain Eukaryota; kingdom Metazoa; phylum Arthropoda; class Insecta; order Lepidoptera; family Noctuidae; genus Hoplodrina; species Hoplodrina ambigua. The sequence goes on from OX458963.1 coordinate 9,314,072, forward strand.
TGTTATTTATAATGCTACTACTTGATATGCGAGTTCTTTGGTTTTGTTAGGTACTGTTTCCTGATTGTTACTAAGAAACGCGTTGAATTATGCATTTTATGCAATGCTTTCATTCATTATACAGGACTAGCTATATCCACGATTCCAGTAGTAACAATATAATAAACTAACTCTGTACTTGATCAAACAAGTAATATTAAGCAACATTGATTGTTGTGGAAAGACGTTTATTTTTGGTGTAAAATATCGTTATTTACTTGTAATAAGACTCGTACAAAAAGGTGATTCCGCGTACAACGGTGAAGGTGTCGTTGGGCTAAAAATAACTTAAAGATATAGAACTTTGACCTTGAATATTCCGTAGCAAGAAGGTATGGTTCAGAATAAATGAAAGAGATTCCCTCGTTGGTCTAGTGGTCACATAGCGCAATACTGAGCATAAGGGCTTGGGTTCGATCCTCAGGTCGGTTAAAGTGTTATTGGGATTTTTCATCACTAATTTCTCAGTAGCAGCCTCGGAGTCTGGAATTGTGCCCGGTTGATGGCAATAGGCTCACCTTCTATCCTATTACATGGAACATAACTGGCGAAATGTGAGTGTACTAACGGGTACACCTCTGCCTAACCTGTCGAGGATTACAGGCGTTATGTTATGTGTAAATAAAAGAGAGAGATTTTATTGTTTTCGGTCGGAATTTTCTTTCCCGAAGTCTCTAGTTGCTAGCGAAGTCTTATAATCATCTTCGTCTATCACCGTATATAAATGTTATCTTCCCAGTCTACTCACTGCGTCGTCTGAGTATCGGAAATGTCTTGTTGAAATCTTACTGCACTTGAAACTTCTTTTTATTCAATTGTTATCCAATTGTATGGCCTGGACTAGTGACGCAGAATAAATAATAGAATAGAATCGCGGTAGTAATCTATTATGTCTACTGCAAGTTGTGAGCATTGTCAAAATATAAGGTGCAATAATTTAAAATAAATATAGCATTCTAATACATAATGCTATTTCAAATATAAAACAATGGAAATTCATGAATAAACTCAAAGCTGCCTTTGAAGTTATCATTTTAGTTAATTGAAAATCCATTGAAAAAGTAATTCATCTTCACAATCGTATGTTCAGTAAGTATTAATAATTGTGTAGGATATTACCTAATGTTTTATCACTTCATCTATGATACATAATATCTATACTTAGTTTTTTTTTATTTGTTTCTTTTTGCGCTTTTTTTGTTTAGTTTGCTATACAAACATCGATGATTTATTTTTTGCTGTTACTTGCGACTGTTGACCTAGTTAGCAGCTGGCTAAGGCTTCGCCATGATGCAACTTTTATTTTCAAAGTTCAATGCGAATAACTTTCAGAAAAGTTTATTGTTGAAAGAAACTGGTGAATGCCACGTTCAAGGTCTATATTACAAGATAAGTAGAACATAAGTTATCAAATATTGCTTGTTTATTTCCGCAAGTTGTTTTCGGTATTGGTCAAAGATTATTTATTTTTATCATAAATGCATTTCACGCACTCTGGTGTGAAACATAAAGATATGGAGTCCACTCCATTAACTCCCGCAAATAAATTATATTATGCTAAGCGAGGAAATGGAAAGAAGAAAAAGAACAATGTTGCGCTCTCAATTGCACTGCGTAGTACTTGAGACAGTTTCAAAACAAACCTCAAGTAAATAAGTCGCAATTTCAAAGTCAAAGGTCATATACATAAAGACGAGCGATGCAAAGATTCTTATCTTTGTTAAAAGCCGTGTTTCACAAACGGTTTTCAACTTAACTGCATTTAATAAATACTAGCAATATAATTATAATAATTTGTTTGCTTTGCGCATCAGAAGAAATTATTTTAAAGTTTAAATTAATATTGCCACATTAAATATCTAACTTATTCAATTTATGTTGACAATGCCGATAGCGATGCTTAATACTTTTACTTTTTAGTTCAGATAAACATTAATAATATGCGATAGCACGTGCCATAGTTGTTATTTAACTTGTTACTCTTGCTATTGTATTAAAAGTAACACCAACGATTCATATTGGTTTGCATGCGTCCAAAATTTGTCCAGCCCTTTGGACCGAAAGAATAAAAATAATGACATCCTGACATGTTGATTCCAGTAATCTGGAAGGCAATCCGGACGGTTTGGAACTGGGCTGCGAGGTGGAGTATACGCTGGGGCGTGTGAACGGGTCCGGAGGCGGGTGCGCGAGTGCCGAGTACGTGCGCGTGCTGCCTCGCGGCTCCGTGTCTATCGCCAAGCCGCTGGATCAATCACTCAATGGAACAGTCACCAGGACCCTGCGGGCTCTCAATCCCGATCAAGCTCACTATTCAGGTACGTATCCAATAAAGTTCTGAAAATCGGGAGATCTGGATGAATCACTCGTGACAGGCTTTTAGTGCCTGTGCACCTGAGTGGATGGGGAATCGCAGACCTGTGCTTAGGCACACGTGCCACTGACCACAACCTCAGAAGGCCATACATTTTATATGTCTCGCTGCACGCGGTTGACGTCGGTGTACGCCACATCGCCGCTTCTATCTTTAGGTGGCCGCGTTTGTGGCTGTCGCGTGTGGCTTGTGTGCGGCCAGCGTAATACTCGGTATCTTTTCATTCTTGTTGAATACAGTTTTCAGTGAACTTAAGAACATACTAAGACTTAAATCGTCGCCACTCTAATCAGATTCCCCACACAATACCTGGTTTACAGAATTGGATAATCGGACTGGCTTTCTGAGCTATCTTCAGACACAATGCAGGCATCAGTTTAGACTCAAACTAGGTTAGGTTATAGTTTATCTTTAGCATATCTAGGTAAAACACAAAACATTGTTGTAAACATATATTTTTTTAAAAATATTACTACATGCAAACAATAATTATGCTGCCGACTTTTGACCTTGTTGTTCAACATTTAAACAAGCTTCATAAATAGGAGAATAGATATTATTCGTAACAAACCATAATGTGTTTTTCCCACTTTAAAAATAAACTAGCTGTGTCCCATATTATGCTTGAAAAATACTTAAACCAGAGAAAACTTTTGTCTACAGGTCTAATTCAAGTAGAAGGCGGCATGTCATACGAGTTTGGTATAATGGGGCTGGCGTGTAAGCGGGAAATTCTACAGGTCGGCGACCCTGTCACTTTCCAGGCCGACGTGGAGGGCCGAGCTACTAATATTGTGCCAATCAGGAAGAAGAGGCGTGCCACAGTCGATGCTATTAAAGGTAAAATCATTACCAGATCTTAGCTTACAGACTTAACAAGCTTAAGTAAGGAGCCGTTGTCGAAGTGCCTATAGCGGAGCAGACGAGTCCTGGACATGTGACCGTGTATCGACAAGCGTAATGTGATACCCTCTCCCCAGACGATGGTCTTCAAAAGATGGCCGTGGGTAAACTTTATACTTACGGCAGAGTACTATGTGTTGTGCCGTAACTTAGGAGAGGGCTATGATTAACAGTGGGCTACGATAGACTGAGTTGACTGTTTGACAAAAGAGCTACCTAATAACCAGCTGAAGAGTAACGTTTTTTCATTTATAAATTATTTATATTCTTGTAGGTGGTTTTGGTTTCCTGTCTTTGGAGGCCGAGGACAACCGTCGTCTATTTTTCCACATGTCCGAGGTGCGTGGCAACCATTCGGAGCTACAGCCCGGTGATGTGGTCGAGTTTGTCATGCTGACCAACCCTAGGAATGGCAAGTCTTCTGCTTGCAACGTTGTCAAAATTGGGTAACTATAATTTTCTTTCATACAAATCATTAAAATGAATAATCTTTTTGTTATTGTTGTCTATTCAGTCTACATAGTTTATCATGTGTAAGCCGAAGAAGTGGCATATTACGACAACCTTTACGCATGGGTTTTGTCCGAGGGGGGCTGCTTCAATTCCATTATTGCTGAATATTCTCTAATACGACGATTCCACAGTTTACCTATCCAGTTAAACAGTTCAAACTATTCAGTCTCCTTACAGCCTTTGAACCCAACTCAAGAACTAAAGAGTGGGTAACAAACAAACTTTACCTCTAATATTGGTATAGATTAATTGAATGCGAATCTGTTTGTAACTTGCAGTGGGAAAGGTTCTGGGGCCAAGGCGCGTTGCGAGCGCCCGGAGCGCTTGCTCGCGCGGCTTCGTACGGCCTCGCTGGAAGAGTCCAACGGGCCGCGGGTGGTAGTGATCCGCGCGCCACGCGGTCCTGACGGCACTCGCGGATTCCGCCCGCGTCGCACTGTCGCAGGTAATTATCACGCAACATTATAAATCACCACCAGTAACAGCTACTCCACCAGTAACAGCTACTCCACCAGTAACCGCTACTCCACCGTGTATAGCAGCCATACTCAACTTTTGTGGCCCTTGTGGTTGGCCCACCTGAGCTACAAAACTGTCAAACATAGTTAAAAAAAAAATAGTAAAACTGTGGACGCGCTAAGTAAATAAAATAGGTACTAGCTTCCAAATCTTGGCAACATTTTGAGAAAGTGTTCCCGGTTTCAAACGTCTTTGTTCAAACCTACTCACTGTTTGTGTTAGCCCTTTCAAAATTTGGTCTACATCACATGTGGCTCACGATAACCTTATATTAAAGGTTGCAAGATCATACATACATGTATAGCTTGTGTTGTTGTGTCCACCTTTTATTTTTACATTAATTACTCAAGTCCCATGTAATGACAATTGATTTTCTGCTGTTCTGACTTACCGGGAAGTCAGCCAGGGCTTGACCAGTTAAAGTAAATCAATTTTTTCATTGAATTAAGTTTTTATTAACACTAATTATTTAAATTTGCGGCCCTTATAAAATAATGTTGAATATGACTGGTTTAAACTTACGGCTTAACCCAATAGTCTATATGGGTCCAGACCAGGTGCCTTCCGAGGTTGCCCCATGAGGCATAGAAGTGCCTTTAATTGGTGCAGAGAATTACCAAGATATATTGCATAACGTATTGTAATTTACATACATCAAAGTGCACTATAATGTGATAATGACTGTAACACTCCTCACGTCTTGAGAAATTCATCATCGTGCATGCGGGCTCAGTTCAATTCTGAATTGTAATTCATAAGCTTTGCAAACCTTCTCCTGCTCAAATGCATGCGGGCTCAGTTCAATTCTGAATTGTAATTCATAAGCTTTGTAAACCATCTCCTGCTCAAATCATCCTCCTAGGGTGATAACGGATCTAAAAATACAATTTACTAGATAATTGCTTTTTGGTTTTGTATTTTTTATAACACTAAAGATTTGTGATACCAGAAGATGGGACCGCTCCAGTTTTGTTCATTTATAATATTCGTATTACAGTGATCTGACATAAAAATGTGTATAAATTGTAATCTTAAAGCTAGCAGGATGTTCAATAACAGTGTACTTTGTTTGTTTTCAGAACAATTAGCTGAGTAAGAGATCAAGACATCAGCACTTAGGCCTCAACCATGTAGGTAAACATCTTAATGGTTTGATTTTCCACTTCAAATTATTTCATTGTATTCATGAGAGACTGACTTATCCTCTTTTCTTTAGCAGCATTTAGGAAATTGTTTTGTTATTTTTACTAATTCTAGGTGCAAACAATAAATTATTGTCAGCTGTCATTAATACAGATCAAATACACGTTAACATGTATAACATCAATAAGCAAGGTACATATCAATTAATCAAACCAATTTGCGTTGCTTATTTATAGTTGATTTATTATGTAAGAGGTTCTTTTTCGCATAGAGACGTTGTTCAAAATTCCGTTTACACCATTCCTTGGTCAATGTAAATGTTATGGTTTGCCAAGTTCAATATGTATTTGTCTGCGTTGTCGCGACACATGACACATGAAGACGACGTGATCACAACGAACAGCTAAACATCTGTTTCCAATCTGTTCGCTGTATTGGGATTGGCATTCGAAAACAATGTAAATATTTTATAGAAGCTAGGTATAATGTGTATAAAATGCTCATAATCAAACAACCCGGCTAGTGTGTGAATCTATTGTCAATGAATATCAGCAGGTAATGGTAATTATATGAAATGTTGCATTCACTGTCTGTCAGTTGGAAATAGATTTTTCGACGAAGCTTAGTGTGTCTAAGTAATCTGTAATAAGTAAGGTGCGTGATGAAGTAATGTAATAAATTGATGGACATTTGATACACGTTGTTGCGGTTGTTGTTACGTTTAGTAGATCTCTTTATGCGAAACATACTGTGATCAATAAAAATTTGTTGTGCAATAAAAAAATAAGATATTGTCCTCATAGGGCAGTGATAGTCTCTTAGTATTATGCGATCCCCGCTTGTCACACGCGCGCTTCATTTGATATGTGTCGTAGTACATTGTTCTATTGTGATGATGGCTAACCTTTATTAACGAACAAAATATTCATTGTTAATCGGAAAAGCATTTATGCAATGAACTGGTAAGAAACCAAAGACTGAATTAAAATATTTATAACAGTAATACTTATTGGTATTAGATTACTTTGATGGGCTAAATAATGTGAACCTTCATGGTGTTCATTGTGGCCATAGATTTTTAACAAATTAATGATTTCAGGGAAACTTAGTATTTTTGTTTGTTTAAATTTTTAGTTGTACTTTAAATTACGAATTCAAAGATATCTCACCCTGCGAGCTATATTCAATATATTGTGTTGCTGTATAACATTTGAAAATCTTTAACATAATAAATAAATTAGTATAAATAACTGGTAACTTCCTGCACTCATATGCTATTACGTAGTAATAGTAGTGTTTTGAGCCAAATAATTAATCTAAATATACAACATTATATATTGAATATGTTTGTAGTTTAACATTTGATTGTTCCGAACTTATTTTATAGATAATACTCATTGTGAAAAATCTAATTCAAGTAAAAAAAATATTTAAAATTACTCAACAAAACGCGGGTAAAACTGTGATTAATGATAGGGATCTCATTGGATCGATCTATGAATTTTATTTATGTTGCCATTACGATATATAAGACTTGAAATTAATATAAAACTGCCATTGACTGCGTTCGCACGCCTTGTAGGCAAAATGGTTAATCCACATTCATTTCAATGATACCATCAACTGTCACATTAATTTCACACAAGATAAGTTTTCTTTTAAGAGCTGTCATAGTTTTCTTTGAAGCAGTGTGGGCGGTTTGCACATGGTTGAATGTTGCGAGAAACTGTAATGCTTACTGCGCACCTCCGTATTTGCGAAAACATGTAAGAAGTAGCCAGACGAGACTTGTCATGCTGTAACGAGCCATTGATTATATAAGTATTTAATGCTTAATTTTTTTTTTATTGTTTCTATGAATTTAAAGTTCTTTGTTCAATGCGGAGTCCCAATTTTGCATTGGACTAGTCTTGTCTATAGTTACTTTTTTTTGCTTGAAGTTTATATTCTTAGTCTTATTAGTTACTTTTTTTGTTACTATTATACCACTTTCATTTTATGTCCCTCGTTATTGTCTCAATAAAAATAGCTTTATATTTTCTTTACATTTCTGTTGAATGCGTATCCACTGCCATCCCTATCATTGTTAGTTTCGTCGGCGATGTACCTGTGGTTAGGTAAGCGCATATGGGGCTTGCAACTATCGATCTGGAACATAAGTTGTGCTTACTTTATACACAAGTTTTGTTTAGCGTTCGAGCGTATTCTAAAAATAAAATATAACTTAACACAACTTAATTCAATGTTCGTCGTGTTGTAAGTCGTGTCATGCACTTATTGTTGTTGTTGTTTTCCTTCACTCTACTGTGCCTAAGCACTCACTTTCCATCGTATGAAATGTTAATTAGTTTGGTAACCGAACTATTAACAAACACGCCTGACATAACGCACATAAATAACCATTAAAACTATAGTACATAGTTTTACCTCGTGATTATTGTTAGATATAATGGTAAACACCATTTCTCCCTTAAGGACTTATGACCCTGTGATAGCTGTAACAAACAACTGATATATTAAAATAGTGATGATTACATTTTTAAGATGCCTTAAAATAAAGAAAAAATTTGGGCCTTCAAACTTGCATTAATTCTAAAAAAAAAAATTTGATCGATAACGTTTTTATACATCACAGTTTCACGAAAAAGTTGTTTGTTTAAACATAATAAATTATGAAATTACACTCCATATCTACTAAATGCACAAATACAAGAATGTTGAGATCCGCATGGTGATGCAGGCTAGCGATACTAAACCTGCGGCTGGCGCGGGCGGCCGTACTATGCCCGCTAGGTTCGCCAAGCTTACTCTTTGCTGCTTGAAATATGGCAAGTTAGTTTCAAGGTGCGAGGGGTCCTTACATACTTACAACCTGCTAAACGATCAGCGCGTCGTCCGCGATCGATAGCAATCGTTTTGTGCACGCCCTGGATACAAAAATAGGTTTAGTATCGCTATGAATGACCTTTTAGTACAGCAAACACGTAAGGTACTATAAGCAAATTCGCGAATAATTGAATTATCGTTTCGATGATCCATTAAACATCATAGTAAAAGTACAATTTTTCAAAATTTGTTGCCGTTACTGTTAATTTTGGATGATCGATACCGTTCTTAGATTTGATATTGGCAGATATAAAATTAGTCGAAGAATTATCATGAAGTCAGTTCAAATAAAATAGTTAGATTTTAATATATTATGGGATTTCCTTTCAGTGATGACTTTGGCTGTGAATTTGAATGCGAGTTTGGTTACATGTGTGTATTACAATTCTCAGCGCAATAACTTACGGTTGTCTGCGACTTATACGGTCGATTTTTGTACTCCGCTACAGCGGTTCTGTGTCGTAAGTATGGTGACTTCAACTCGGATATCAGTCAATTAAACCTGTTCTAATGTAAATCACAGTTGTAGTGGTCATCCCAGGGTTTAAGTTTATAATATTAATATTGCAAGGTAGCCTCAGTCATGATCACCGCAAGTCTTCCACATCTACCTGATTTTCACGTTACGTGTAAAAAGGCAATTCTAGATTACCTCTTAAATCTTTTTTACCAGTCATAATGAATCTTCCGGCGCGGTTAATATTATACTTCTATGTTTATCTACCGTCAAATCTATGAACGACTTAGTTTTATCGTACCAAATATTAGCATTTCTAATTTCGTGTGTAATAGAAAACACTTGTGTGGACTGACATTCGATTAAGCAATAAATAAATGTGTTCACATGGTGTTAGTACGAAGCGCAAATCAGCTTTCGTGGACATAGTACACTTTAGTATATACATGTTACGGTGTTGATGTTCTCAGCAGATAGTTATCCTTCCGAGGTGTAAAGCTACTGCTGCCGAACATTATTACTATTAATTCAAGTCCTTGTTTTTATTATCGTTGTTTTTCTTTGTTGCAAAATATACGTGGGATCTGTTTTTTTTTTTTTAAACCGTCTGCTCTGTGTAGGTATACTTACCGAACCATGTGAAATTCTAATTGTATTATCTTAATTAATTCCTTCCTATTTTTTAAAAGTAATTTTAAAAAATACCGGAATGAATATCATTTCTCCGAGAGCCTACAAGTAACTGTAGGTTTTTTTACTCGGGGAAGTGTCCAGTGAACAATTAAGTTAATAGACATTTCTTGCGGTCAACTTTTGTTCTGTATACACAGGGGCTTAATAATAACTTTTAGCCGTTGTTTAAATGTAAAAGAAAAATAATTCTAAATGAGATACGCTTTCCAGTAAATCTTTAGCAATCAATTAAATTAATAAAAATGCAATACGGAAATTGATATTAGTCTAAGAGTAAATTGTAAGTTGGAATATGTCCTTAACTTCAGATTAGGCACACGAAAGCAGCGGTTTACACTTTGTTTAAATTTACGTCATAATGTTCGCACTATTTTTACGATTGTACTGTCTGTATTCTTGAATGTTTAGTATAATCTATGTAATAACGGATATGATAGACATAATAATTATTGTAATTGACAATTTGACATCCCAAAGTTCGTGTGATCCACTAAGATCATAGTTGTATTTAATGAATAAGGTATAGTGAAGTAATGGTTTAGAACATGCATCTTTTCTGAGAGCAATAATTACTCGAGTATCTTACAACTATATGTTGCTATTTATACGGTATCATCAGTAAGCTAATCGGTAGGTGACGCGAGGACCTGGTGGGTCCTCGGTATTTAATGAGTGTATATAGTTCGTAGGGCGTCGATCACACTGACTGCGCGGCTCGATGGTGTCAAATTGTCGCTCCGAAACTATTTATGCGCAGCCTTAAGTGTTTACGCTTTTCTTAATATGTAATCCCAAAGAAAAAATAGGAATTTTGAACAAACGTTATATGCTTTACGCTTACAAACTACAGTCTTTATTACACTGTATCAAAAATATAATATGTATGCCCATGTAACCAATATAATAGTCATAGTGAAAATGATGTAATAAATAATCGAAATACTTGATGTTGTAGTGTATGTATGGAACTAAAGCCCCGGATCATTTCGGGTATAGGTATTATTATAAACTAGTCTTAAACATTTACGCCCGGGCGCCTGTCACGAGCAGATGTATTTTTAAGCTAAACTGCTAAAAAAATTGAACTAAATGCAAGAGATCTGATAGGGAACCTTCGTATTTCTTCTTTGTAATCGAAAGTTTCAGTGTAGCTACGAATTTGGCGAACCAGTAAAAATATATAGTGCCTAAAAGAACCTCTGGGAGATGAAAAAAAAACCCAAACAAAATGTGAAATTATTTAAGCATTTCAGAAATTACAAACTTTGATTAATCATAAGAGTTTATTTTTATTTTTCTTCGAATGTATTCTTTAGTCATCTATCTATGCCAAATGTTTATACAGTCCTGTACATTTTTAAAAATTGTGATTAAACCAATGTACACTACCTTCTGCGCGTTGTATGAGTCCTTTAATTATCGTATAAATACGTAGAGTGGCGTCCGCCTAGAGAAGCCGGGTTTATCAGGATTTGATCCTTAAAGTGAAAGTGTTAGGATAGAAATTAATTTTTCTCAAGTTTTTTTTTGCAATTCACAGCACAGCATCGTGAAGTGTGAGGAAAAAATCGGACGCGACACTAAAACATATATTTACACTTACATTTTCATTAAAATCATTGGCGTAACTCTCTAAGTAAGTGTAATTCGTAAATGTGCTTATTGAATGAATGCGGCCTAATACAACTTGAGTTATATTGACCATTATAATAATTAAAGTAAATAATATTAATATACTACTGTCGCGTCTAATTTTTTTTATTACAATACTATCTGAGTTGTTAATTGAAACAAACTTAAGAAAATTTGAATTCGAAGAAAATTTGATTTTCGTTGGCAACATTGGCGCATCCTCTCTGAAAGCAACACATAGTATGGTGCATTAATTCAGGTACCTGTTAAATATATTAGATTATAAATACTAGTAGGTGATTCCAAAATGGATCGCATATACTAAGAGAAATAGACAACAGGTGGTCAGGCACTTTTATAATTTCTCATAATTTCTGTTTGTCCAACATATAGACCCTTGCTAGTATTAAAAAAAAAACAATTATAATACCGTTTTGATAATAGGCATTCATAACTTAGTTAAAACACCCTAAGGTCCACCTTTGCATGCCAAGGTTATCGTTTGACTGTAATTAATTGATAACAAAGCTTCATTTATACAATGTATGACATTTTATAATTTCACCTCATTTTAGCAACTAGGTCTGAGCCAATTTGATGACTCAAGTGTCCTATTCTAATAGCAGGTAGGTGCAATCATGTTAGGCGTGATTTTAGATTGTCAAACACTTGCGACTAATAGACTGATGGATTGCGTTTTGAACGGAAATAGCACTGGTGTCGTAACATAAACACATTTTATTCAATATTTTCGATTCTACTCTGCCTAGTAAGAGACTAACTGTAGACTATTATTAAACGTAGGTACAATAGATGATCCCTTATCAATAAAATAGATAAATATATGGCTGATTACATTTCCGGCAAGGATATTCTCTTCACTAGTTTTATCTCAGCGACAAAAATCTCCCACAGCTTTACTCGTTTGGCTGTTAGAACACTCGGCCGAAACACTCGCTTGTTGAGGTGGCCGGGCGAGCGGTGCGGGTAATCGCCTGTCGCACTTACACACTCGCCTATATCCCAGCTACAAAACTATATGGACAACACACTCGCTTCCCGCCAACTCATTTCTAGCTCAACTCGCTTATACACTGGCAACCTAGTTATTTATCTACAAAATTAACACCTACGTTATTATCTACTAAAAAATAATAATATAATATTTTCCCCCACTTAATTTCGACCATGGCGGGAAATCTCAATGGAGACTTGACAAGTACGCTGGATATTATAGTGCACAAGTGTGTGCGCAAACACTGGTGCACTTCCTTTTCCACCCACTCTCATAGCCCGATGTGACGACTATTCTACACGACTGGAGGGTTCAGGCGCAGGACCAACGTGACAAGTGTGTTACAAGACCAACCTCCCCCCACTCCAGGGCTGCTGCTGAAAACTTGCTAATGGAAAAAACCCAATAACACTTTCCCGACCTGAGAATCGAACTGTCGCGCTTTCGACCACGGGACCAATGGGCCGTCAAAAAATGAATGATGGTAAGCATAATATAAATAAAACACGCAAAGTTCGTATTGTATTTTATTAAAAACTGTAAAAATATAAATCGTATCTATCATTATCATATTTTGGAAAACCCACATGACGGACGGTCTGAGGTTATCCGGGATCACCCCGAGTCACAGTTAGATGTCACAGATAATATAAATCTCTGTAAAAATAGAACCTCCTCTTAAAGTACACGTTCAAGATGTAAGGCAGTCATAAATTTAAAATAAAAATGTCCCCTTAACATTTCAATAGGTACTGTTAATACTGTTTTGATTAGATGTTATAAAATAAACAATATTAAAGTAAAGGTCTTCGTGTTAAAAAAGACCTTATATTGTCTTTGAGATCTCGAGAGTCGTAGCTACATTATAGATCGGGTGTAAAGAGACCAATCGCATTTCCGAAAACAAAGTTCAACTATTCAATACTTTTTAAAATACGAAATCAAGTTTAAATACTCCTACGACCTTTGTACTATTGAATGCACTCTTAAGCACAATAATTTGCGTGTTACCATGCATGGTAACACGCAATCAAAGTGAATTTTCGCTCCAAAAATAGAATTTGTGGTTTTCCAGCAAGATTTTTTTTTAAAGTTACTTAGTTTGATGCGCAGTGAGTAGGTAGTTATCGGGAATGTAATTTGTCTTTTTGCAACCCTTAGACTTTAGAATGGGACACTTTCCGTAGGTACCTATTAAAAGAAAATACTTTCAAAACATAATAACACTGGACACATAAATCATTCTAACTTATACATACAAATTGACTTGAAAGGTAAATATATCATAATGTCAAGTACTGGGAACAGTGTCCATGAAATGTCACGGCCCCAGCGACAAACCTGCAGTTTCATGAAGTAATTTTCATAATAGTTCGCCCAACGAGAGCCTCTAGGTATTTCGAGGTCGAGGCTCTTGATTGAGCCATTAGCCGTCAAAATATTCTTAAATAACAATATTTCGTATCAAGTATATACGTATAGTTACTGTATCATAGGGAAAACTAACTTTATATAACGTTATCGTAAAATACTACCTAGTATGCTTTCTACAATAATACCTTTTTATCCCAACATAGCACCTTTTAATATATATATAACAATATTACTAGTAAGTGGGTAACATAATATTATAATAATTTCATGTGTAGGTATCTACTTTTATTAAAAATAAACGTTATTACTACCCACGTAAAACTATCCTCACGGTAACGGGTTAGGGCCTTCCGGACTCAAGGGCGTCCGGGCTCTGTGTCCGTTGGGACTAAGTCCGAAAGACCCTAAAGCCGGACATTGTGAAAAAGTTCATAGATACAAAACCGACCACTTTCCTTGTAGGTGGATAATGCTGATTACAATTAACCATTTCGAAGTGTTACACAATCTGCATTCGATACAAAATTGTTTTCTAGCACTGTTTGTGGAATTAATTGAGTAAACAAACATTTCGTTTAAGTATCTAACGACTGGTTACCAGTAGAATTTCTGGAAGACGATAGCAATTTTTCAGTTTGGCCAACCATTTTTGATGGATTTCTGTCAGAATATATATCTTCGCAAGACTTCCCTTTGTAAAAGTTGTCATGATCATAGCTTGGCCACTGTTGTATCGCCTTGTACAAATTAGTGCCTGGACTTAGCGAATTCTGTACGTCTTTTGCTCCGAGGACGTGGTAATTTTTGTCCAGATGACCGAGCTCAACTCCTCTTTCGAGCAACATTTTGGCTCTCAACAGCTGCAACTCTGTCACTTTTGAATAAGATGGCGAACCCTCGCGGTAATCACCTGTAATGATACGCAATGTATGGTATAGGTACCTTTCATTCAATACCTGAACAGTTTTCGACAGATGATAATATAATGAAGCGATTGCAACACTAGGTATGCACTAGGTAACATTAACGTTTTCAAAAAGACTAAAAATGGGATCATCTTTAACATCGTTTTTAAATGGCCTATCTAATAGTTAACAAGAAAAGCTTGACTTACCTATAAACGCCAAGCCAAGAGTACAACTATTGTATCCACGAGTGTGAGCACCATTCTTAGACCAGCCTCGTCCTTCATACACTCTTCCTTCGTTTCCGATCAAGAAGTTGTAGCTAGAAAGTAATGTGGAATCCATAAGATTATGCTACATGCATTGTCGAAATGTTGTAAAGTATGTTATTTATGGAGCGATCAGGGCTTGTGATTATTCTTTTACCAAGGCCAATTCTACTAACTACCTAAATGATGTTCAAGTTCAAGTCGCAATCTGGTCTTAGTGTCAATAAGGCCAATTCTCAATTAATAACGTTCAAGATCTAGTCTTTAATCCCTTACTTTTCTTGCTGGAGATGCCAATTCTGAAGTTTTAGTTTAGTTTGTGTACAAGGTATCTGAAACTGGTGCCGATTGAACCAGTTTCAGATCAACTAAAACTGACAGGTCTTATTTATACATAACATTACATCATCACGCCTGTAATCCCCGAAGGGTTGCATCCGTTATTACGCCCATATTTCGCCAGTTATGTTTAAGTCCCATGTAAATAGGGCGACCCTTTTGCCATCAACCGGACACAAATCCAGACTCTGAGGCTTCTACTGAGAATTTGCCGATGGAAAAACCCAATAACTCTGCCCGATCTGGGAATCGAACCCGGGACCTCATGTTCAGCAGTCGAGCTTTGCGACCACTAGACCAACTAGTATTTTCTTATTTATTTCCCCTTTCTCGATTTATTGGAAAGTAAAAGAAAGAAATAGTTTAAACTAAATTTAGCTCGTGCATAATATAATCGACATCAATACAATGTGGGATAGAGTAGGTAAACTAGACTTAAATGTAAGAGTTTACTTACGGAAGATCATATCCATGATGTTCAATGAAGTAGGTTTGGAGGTTTCTTAGCTCAGCAGCGCAATTCATAAATAAAGTGCACTCTGCACTCACTGTGTGAGCAACTATGACTAGCTTTAGGGGTTCGTATTCGGTCACGGCGTTTTGATTGATGAAAGCTGGAGCTAGCCACATTTCCCGAGTAATGTACCACTCATGGGGAGCTGTGGGCGAAATATTAACAAAATAAGCATAATGAACACTTATCGATTGATAATAAAATGACCGATATCTACTAATAATTGAACTGTGATTACAAACAAGTTTCTCAAAAAATTGTTTTTCTTTTGAATTTGCAAACCGAATGATCCCCACCCGAAAGGTGTGAGTAATTTACTAAATTATGTAAGTTAATGTAACGATTATATAGGTACCAACTTATAAAGATACCTGTACGTATCTGCTAAACTCGATGTTCTAAAGTCTTGAAGGCACTACGTGTGTGTGCTACACCACCAAGCAGTAGTAGGTACCTACCATATTCTAAAGACTCTTAAGGGTCATATCTGTTCAATAAACTTATTTGTACATTATCAGCTGTAAAGATATCTTGCAACTAGGCAGGACTGTCCTTGCACGCGTTATCAAGTATGTATTTACTTTTGCTTTCTGAGAATCGACATCGCTCTTACAGTCTATGATACTCCACTTGATTAATATGACCTTTTTTTGTCAATCCAGGTGAGCTTGTTCCACAAAATATTGTACCTACCTCTATCTACCTACCCGTAAATAATGCGCGATCAACGTTGACCATGTTACAAAAATAGTTACAGCGACATTTATTGTACTTTATATTGTTAGATTGGTGCCATTAAAGGTGCTCCCTCACCGGGAGCATTCGCGTGTAATGTAACGTTACAGATTTAAGCATTACATTAGTGAAGGAGGAGAACCGAGCATTACAATGCGCACCTTGTAATGATACAATGTGTAATATCTTGATACAACTTGTAACATCAATGCGCTCCACTTCCAATGTAATGCTCAAAGTCGAATCTATATGTTACATTACACGCAAATGCTCGTTAGTCAGGGAGGTATTATTGTAATATAATGCTCAAAGTTGAATCAATAATGTTACAATACACGTGAATGCTCCCGGTGAGGGAGCACCTTAAGGTTCAAATTGAGAGGGCACAGTAGGTAATAGAACACCTACTTACGGCCCTACATAAAAAAAAACATTCGAAAAAGAACCTAGTTAATAGCAATAGGGACCTCTGCTATGTGTTCAGTAAGCGTTAAAATTACTCTTTGCAGAGCGTACTGCACTACGTTTTACATTAGCAGCCTGTGGACTAGATCTACTCAAAAATCGTTCAATGCCCTCCGCGTGCAATACAAGAACGTGTTCAGGGTGCTGTTGAGGCTGTCCCGCTACTGTAGCGCGTCAGGGATGTTCGCGGACGCACATGTGGATTGTTTCTTTGTCACAATGCGTAAGCACTGTGCTACCTTGGATACTGTGGGGCATACAACAGTATCCCGTCCCTAATAACGAGCAGACTGGACTGTCCGTTCGTGAATGGCTGCTGGACCATTTGGATTGAATTAAATTTGTAGCTTCAAAGATTGAACTTTGTAAACAAGTTAACCATTTGTTATCCTCACGCACAACGCAGCAGCAAGCACAGACCTCACCAGCATTTAGCTGTAACGATTAACTGGTCGTACGACACGATGTCTGTAGGTAGGTTGGTATTGGTAGGTACTCAAATGTTGCGAGCTCGATTACTATTAGTCATGGTACCTAAGTAGTGCTTAAGCTCCCTCATAAATAGGTTAATAAGTAGGTACAGAAGTTGATTTACAGTTTACTTACCTACGTCCTCCACGGAGTTGGCGGTCTTCTTGGCTATGACTGTGAAGTATACAATTAAAACGATGCACACTGAGAGTACTATTATTGCAGCTGCACACGATAGTCTTTCTGCCCTCGTGGTACTTTTTGCTATGTCCCATAGGTATCGAGGTAGAGGTAAGTCTGAAATGGAGAGGTATATTTGCTTTAGAATATGCTGGTTTGAACATTATTAAGAATCATAAATTTGCAGTATCCACGCTTTGCTTGTAAAAAAATATATTACCTGTTAAATCTGTGTTATTCTGCTATAGGTAGTCTATGAATAATATAAATACATAGGGGAGAATATGAACTTATAAATAAGCATGTGTACTAATATTGTACCTAGTTTATTCAATGAATTTGACAATTGAGTCAATTAATTTTCAGTAGGTACGGTCGAACAAGTTATTGTTTTACAGACAAAAATGCTTTCTGCTGCATTGCCATTTATTGTTATTTTGTGTTTACTTTTTAAGCTTGAGTGACTAATAATTTTGAAACTTATTTAGACTGATTTAAAAGATTCGGCCCTCTCGAAACATTGTTTCTGCTGCAAGGGCGAGTTAGCTTCCTGTATGCCAAATGGCTTGTTCAACTGTACCTATTTCATTTTGCTAGAGCAAGGCGATTTTAGGCAATTTACAACTGAGATGAGTGAATGCTATAAAGGAGAGAAGAAAAATGAGGATCATACCTAAGTTCCTACTTAAGAGGAAATCTAAACGTTTGAAAATTGATGATTGATGCGAAGCAATAGAGAACATGTGAGGAAATTTTTGGAGGCTGTTAGAAAGACAACAGAAACGATGGATGGATTGTGTTATTAACATGGTGACTGCTAAAATGGCGGATAATGAATATGTATCTATGGAAGGAACAGACATGCTGTGCCAACTTAAAAAGCAAATAATTGTGTTAAAGAAACTCCGATCACCTGTGAGGGTATATAATATTCCAGTTTACCTTGCGTAGGTACGTCGCCTATGTGTAAAAGGTTGTGCGAGATATCATAGAAATTGTTGTATGGGATGATATCTCAATATGTGATAATATCGCACCTGTAGGGTTTTCTTCCCATGTGGGGAAACTATGGAATAAATAAATAAATAAATATCTTGGGACAACTCACACACGGCTATCTGATCCCAAGCTAAGCAGAGCTCGTGTTATGGTAACCAGACAACTGATATACATACTTATATAATTTATAAATACATACATATTATAGATAAATCACACCCAGACACAGAACTAACAATCATGCTCATCACACAAAGTTTGGCCTGGGTGGGAATCGAACCCACGACCTCCGGCTCAGCAGTCAGGGCCACTAACCACTAGACCAACAGGCCCGTCGTATGGGACTTTGCCTTTAAGGGGATCAGTGCAAAAATGACTTATCTAGGTAGGCAAAGTACCCACCAACCTATAGCCTTCAGTAGGTACCTAATGGAAAGTCCCTGGGATCCTTAAGCCTTATTTTTAAGCATAGTTATGATTATTAAAATTATAAGAGAAGAATAAGAGAAATCTTGTAAGAGTTACGTACAAAAAGGAAGCGCACTAAAAAACATGGTTTCAGTTAAATCAATGTATTACGAAATCTTTGACAACTTGTTTCAATAATTGTAACAAAAACTCTTCGAACTTTTAATAAATGTTGCCATTTTTGTATAGTTAATCATTTAAAAATACATACAATACATATTTAAGGTGCAGTAGTCTTGTCTTAGTCAAATTCAAGAAGGTAGGTAGTAATTCCCAACACAAATAAAAAAAAGTTTTTTTTTTTAAGTTCATAGTTATCATATACTAATTACTAAAAAAACAAGAACTTTGAATAATTATTGACTAGGGGGCCTATCCCCACTCCAACCCCTCACTAAAAAATAGGGGGTGGCGATAAAACCCCGTGTCATTATTTTATTTGCATTTTAAGACAACTTCCTGGAATTTGTTATGAATGAAAAACTGCACCTTGAATTAAGTATTATCGTGAAAAAGATACTGAAAGTTATTTAACAGTCATTTGATCGTCTTAGAGCTAGAGCAAACAGAACAGCAAAATACTCGACCAGTTGTCATTGTTTATTATTATATTTGATAATGAACTAAAACACAACAGCGGTAGATTTCAAAATTCCTTGAAAATATATTTCGACGCGGCATTTATTATCATGCAGGCAAATTATCAAATCTATTTCTGTTGTATCTGTCTGTGTTGACCGTTATGCTTAATTATTATTAATATAACTGCTCCGACATATAATCCAATCGTGTCTGATAGGGTCACATCACTTTCTTGCATTTAGCGCCATAAGCTGTTGTACCAAGTAGGTAGGTACGTATTAGAATTCTAAGTTTATCTTGGACATCACTGACAACGGTGAAGGAAAACATTGTGAGGAAACCTGGACAAAAGTTGTCCTACCAATATTATAATTAATGTGAAAGTTTGAGAAAATGTTTAGCTTTGGATGTTTGTTACTCAATCATGCGTACCTACTTAAACGGTTGAATAGATTTGCATGAAAACTGGCACGTAGATAGACCATTTCCTGGATTAAGACGTAGGATACTTTTATTCCGGTAATGGAATAATAGTTTAAATTACTTTACGGAAAGTTACTTTTTACGCGGGAACACCGCGGGCAGAAGCGAGTAGGTAATCCCCAAATCTGAAATCGCCAATCCGCCTTGACCAAATGTGGTGATCAATACTCGTGTAAGACCACAGAAACGGGAAAAGGCTTTTGTCCTGCAGTGGTAGCCTATTAAGCTGGTATTTTTATTTCCTAAGTCATTATGATTAGTGTTTATCCGATTTAATTTGCAATGTAGGGAAATCATTTCTAGGTATAATAAATATCGTTTTACGCATTGTAAATAACAGTAAATTGTAAATGCAATAATTGTGACGACTTTAGCATACTGTTATCAGTTGTTGTATCTATCATAAAGGCCAATATACGTACGTTGTACGTATGTATGTATTTATGTTGTAGTTATATAGGTATGTACTACGAACTAATATATAGGTACCTAAGTACCTATTATACGTGGTTGCAGATAATGCCATAGTCTTGCAACGTTTAAAAATAATATTATTGTAGGGGTTTTGATTAAAATCTGAACGTCACACTGTCCATCCAGTACAACAAGTACCAGTTTGACTTTTACAATTCAGATTATGTACTTCACATAACATCACGCCTGTATACTCCGAAAGGTTAGACAGAGGACACCTATATCTCGCCAGTTATGTCTAAGTCCCAGGCGCGAGCTTATTGCCATCAACTGGGCACAAATCCAGACTGTGAGGCCGCTACTGAGAAATTCCTGATGAATAAACCCATTGACACTTTGCCCTACCTGGGATTCGTACCCTAGACCTCAAGCTCAGCAGTCGCATTTTGCGACCACTAGACCAAGGAGGCAGTCGTACTATGTACTTTATAAGTTTATTTTGGACATCACCGACATCGTTGAAGAAAAACATTTTGAGGGAAACTAGATTTGCTTTGAGATGATCAATGATCTTTCCATCTCTGTATGAAAAGTCTTTGACCTGCCGTGGGACTGTAACAGGCTATTTAGTATTATTATTTAAAGTCAAGTGTTGTTATAACATTATTTTTATAAAAAAATAAATCACAGCCTAAAAATAATTACAAAAACAAAGGCTGGTATACCCAGAATTGTTAAATATGTAACAAAAATAGTGAGCATATCTACAAATCAGAGGACCTAATCTAAATCCCTCGACGGACTAAATCCCAGCTCTTTAGGGCTTTTCCACAAGCACGTCAAAGTATTTAGGTACCTACCTAGGTACTAGAATTCGACGAAATTTACCAGCAATGGAAATGTATACTACTATATAGCAATAAAATTAAATGATCCACATAATGCAATCCATATTTACATCCAATCAAACATTTTATCCCATAAAAGATAATTTTGAATAAGCTTTGTCAACCGCACTGCAACGAGGAAAATACTGTTTTGTTTATGAAAATTGTAACATCAATTGAATAGCTCTAAATGTTAAGAGTTTTTGCCTAAACTAGCTAGTCACTTAGGAAAATGTGAGTCAAGTACCTGCATAAGGGTTTATAATTGCACTGTACCTATTGAACAGCGGCGTAGTTCAGCCGGGGGGTTAGTTCATATGGGGCCTAGAAAAATCCTAAAATATTATCGACTATCTCACTCAAACTCTTAGGCTGTACGCTAAATTTTCCTGGATTTGTTTCTTGTGCGAAAAAAGGTATTTTTACAGGTATTAAACGGATCCAGTTGGAGGAGTTCCATTATTCAATTTGATTAGAATAATTGTGCTACTTTTATAGCCCTAAATTACTGTTTTATTGACTCCAGGCCTTATTATTCGCCGTGGGATCTGGAGGCAACAGTCCTCCAGCGCGTCTACGAGTGGCGTGTGGACGCGCTGCGCCGGGGTGAAGCCCCGCTGCCGCGGCAAATCGCGGCACTGCGGGGCGAGCTCCGGTGCGATCTCATGGCGGAATGGGAGATGCGACTGTCGCAACCCAAGTTCGGGCACGCCGCAATCGCGGCGGTAAGACCCCTCTTTGAGGAGTGGCTGGAGAGGCGCTATGGCGTCCTCACCTACCGCCTGACGCAGGTCCTCACCGGACACGGTAGTTTCGGGAGGTTCCTGTGTCGGATAGGGCGGGAGGAAACGCCCGGGTGTCACCACTGTGTGGATCGCCCGGAGGACACGGTGGAGCATACGGTGCAGGACTGCCCCGCTTGGGCAGACCACCGCCGTGTCCTCACGGAGGCGATAGGCGGCGGCGACCTCTCGCGTCCGGACCTGGTTCAGGCCATGCTCCGGGGCGAGAGGGAATGGGATGCAGTCACCTCCTTCTGCGAAGCAGTAATGCTAGCGAAGGAGGAGGCGGGCCGCGTGAGGGAGAGAACCACCTCACGCCCCAGCCGCCGCGGGAGACGCCCAGGGCGTCGGACGTCGCGAGGCGACATCCGGCCACCGTAGGCGCGGGCTTGCGGACGGCGAGTAATGGGTAGCTCGCCGTCCGATCAAGGACCAAGCCCGGGTCGACGGCGCGTTCTGTTCGCGCGCGCCTCAAGGAGCTGTCAGCACAGGGACGGGGCCCCCAACGGGGCCAACGCCTGCCGGGGTTGCGGGACGTCTTAACAGGATACCGTGGCCCCGGAACGTAAAGGGCAACAGAAGGAACAGGGTGGTTTTTTAGTCAGTAAAAGTCTGACAGTCCCTTCCGCCCCACCCAGGGCGGAAGGAGTCATTTGATGATTTTTACCACCTCAAAAAAAAAAAAAAAAAAAAAAAAAAAAAAGGCCTTATTATTCCCTAAAGAACGCGACAGAAGTTTATCATTACTTCTAAACAGTGGTCACTACTTAAATAAAAACTTCTAACCACGGGTACCTTCAGACTGCATATAATTCACTGAGCTCCCGTGATCAGTTCAGATTCTGCCCGCATGCATGCATTATGCATGTTTGGCTTTTGAGATATCAGGGAACAAATCTACAGATTTTTTTTTTAAAACAATCGCAATTTAATTTTTCTCATTCTCTATCTATCAAATTCGAGATGAGATTGTGACTGCATTTTGTGCGTTTTTAATTAGTCGAATTGATTGTTTTAATGGTTTATTTAGACTTCAAATTAGGTTAAGTTTGATTCAACTAAGGGTATAATATAAAATATGGCAGAACCTATACAATAATCATTCCTAAATTATAATTATTGAGCCGTTTTAGTAAAATTTTGTTGTATAAAAATACCTTTTCTAATAAAAATTCGAGACCCCAAAAAGAAGTTCAATAGACGATAAGGTCACGCATTAAAAATAAAATGGATATCACATAATGATGTAGGTAATGGTACAGGATGCCACAATCACCACACCTACGTCACAAAGTCGTTTAATACATCTTTACGTCTTTTTAAAAGGTATGCGTACTTGCTAGCTTCAATTCTGGGCCTTTTTTAAGTATCAGGATTATATGACAGGTACAGTCAGCAAAGTAGATAGGTATGCAGGGTCATCAGATATAGTTGTAATTTTCTTAGAAACCAATGGATGTTATCAAATGAAAATTAATTTAAAAAGTAGATAATAAACAGTTTTAATTAAATTAAGTTTCACTTGAAGACATCCATCGGTTTCTAAGAAAACCCCAACTATATCTGGCGACCCAGCTGTTTTTTTTTTTAAATGTTTTACGGAATTTTAGCCGTTAAGGAACATCCGAAGTATTATATCAAGTACGCTTACCGTATTGCTCATCTTAAAATGACGTAGATCTGACCACTGGGGGAACTCAGTCCATTGGTACTTATAATAAAATAATTGAATTTAGACACTATGTTGATATAAAAGTATAATACACTGTAATTGTTTCTAACTGTTATATCATTAACATACCTATTCATCTTAAATGCATCATTTTTTTCAAAGTTCATATCATTATACCTAATTAATGCTTACAAATTAAATTTAAATCTATGTAGTCCATCTCACTAAACACCGCAACCTTTAACGGTTACAATAATCACAGTCTTCTCAAACAAATAGTTTAATGGAAAGTTTCACCAAAAAAACCACCACTTAATCGTTCCATCCAACACATGTGGTCGCGTTTGTAGAGTCCCAGTGTTCAAAATTGACCAATTCCTTTAACAAATTTATACCTGGGGGCTTCACTGCACCTTGTACCTGACAGTGACCGTACATTATATAGTCCGGCTTCAGTACTCCTTTTGCCACCAATTCTTCCAAGAGCACCTTCACATTGTCAAACTGAGCTTTTGTTGGTACTGCAGTCATGTAGTCTCCAAGGAACATGATGCTTACACCATTAAGATTCCACGACCGCACCATCACACCTACAAGATTCGCTCCTCTGCCTTCGAATACAAGTCCGTTGCCACCGACGAGGAAATTGGGGCCGATATCAACCCAACCTCGCCGTTGGTGGTCAGCTTGTATTACTAATACGTTCTTTATACAAGCGTATCTTTCAGTGCAGTGCTCCATGGCCGAATGGCCGATTAGTACATACGATACCGGCAGATCTAGAAGCTCTATTTTATATTCAGGCATCGCCTGCCAGTCAGCCCGTCGCAGGTACCAGTCCGCCTTTATATCTAGCCAAATCAAAATTATTATTGAGATTGTACCCGGAACATTGATTTAATTTAATTGTTTTGTTAGTAAAGTTACGATGTAAGTGGTATTAGTAGAAAACTCTTATAAAAGGAAAGTTGGTGAAAGGTGTAGTATGGATAGGTAGAAGGGATTATTTTGTGGTCTAAGCCGATCAGTGGCAGAAAAGAGTTTTTTACCTAGATCTAGTCGTTTTGCTTGTTTTGCCAAGGCAAAGTGGAAGATGAAGAATGTGAGTCCAGAAGCAACTACGAAGGCCCAGCACACGAACACCGCGATGCTACAGCGAAGCCGCTTGGAGTTCTGTGGCGAGACCAGCTCGAGGCCCAGTATGCGGCCTGAAACATCATTAATATCGCGGATTTTGAGAAACAGTGCTGGGAATTACTTTTTATCAAGGAATAAATGGTTGCTGGCGCGGCTTTTAGCGTT
Organism: Hoplodrina ambigua; assembly: GCA_949774945.1. Classification (NCBI taxonomy): domain Eukaryota; kingdom Metazoa; phylum Arthropoda; class Insecta; order Lepidoptera; family Noctuidae; genus Hoplodrina; species Hoplodrina ambigua. The sequence goes on from OX458963.1 coordinate 9,339,087, forward strand.
AATAGACATGCAAAGTTAATTTCCTCAAAAAATCGAGGAATCAAATAATATTCTGGGATTATTCGGATCATGACAGGTTTCGTTTTACTAGATGACTTTTGTTTCGGTTGAAGGTTGCCAAGATGTTCGCGTGTTAGCTTTTTGGATAAAAAGTGGTCCCGTTTTAGGTTTTCATTTTAAAGTTCTGAATTATAGTATCTACCTATGAAATGGAAATAGGTTCGACCAAGTAATTATTTATGTACCACATCAAAATCGCCCTAAAACGGAAAAATTTCCGCTTTTAAAATTTTTTATGAAAATTAGGATAAAGTGCGGTAAGGTCATGCGTAATTTTCTTTGTCATTCCTAAAAAGATGTAACACTAATGTTTTGGTAAAAAAAAAACGCGTTTCAGTTACGTGTTTTCCTTTATTGTTTGTTAAAAAATCTGGCGTCCTCATGCTAGATTTTCTAACCGGCTAGTGTCAAGTTAACTGGCAATATTTGTTTTTGAATTTGGCCTCAAACCTGCCGTCAGATTAGTGGACAAATAACATTGCGGTATATGTCAGCATAAGCTAATTACCAAGGTTTTTACGATTGGCGTGAGGTAAAAATCCTCATTATATAAATTGAATTGAGCCTGCTACCTTCTTATTAGTATGGTAGTGCGGGCGCGACTTGTATTTAACCTGTGATTAAAGCCGAAAATATATGTACCTTCACCTTTTTTTTTTTTTTTTTTCGTGGGGAAATCCTCATGGACTGCCTCCACCTCGGGGAAGGCGGAGGGGTGTGTCGGACTCTTACCGACTAAAACCCCACGGTGTTCCTCCAATTACCTCTTGCCGGGGCACGGGGGCGCTCAGAGCATTCTTCCGCACCCCGGCAGGCATATGTACCTTCACCTTATCACATTGATAGATAAGTAGGAACTAGGAGCCGATGAAATAAATAGTGAAATTAGTAAATTCATGACCAGATTAGGTATAATGTTATTATGTTGCAGTCAAAACTTATATCAAATTAAAAGCACTTTTAACTGCAAAAAATGGTCGAAAGTAATATTGATTGAAAATCTTTGTTGTTAATAGTGCTTTTGACTGCACATTGTCGGTTAAAAGTGGTTTTAACTGACGCTCCTATTAAAATCACTTTTTAACTGGTTTGGTTATTTTTATATTGGGCAAACCTACGATTAACTGTTACTTCAGTCAAAAGTACTATTGCCGAAAGACTACGGTCAAAAGTGCTTTTAACTGCTTTGCGACGTAAAAATACTTTTGACTGGTTAAGAGTTTTGACTGCAACATGTACACGGTAGTGGGGACATCGTAACGAAAAGTTTTAATTACATTCAGTAAATGTTTCTAGACCTCTAAAGATAACAAACATCAGCTCTTCTATACGTACAGTCGACCAAGCCATTTGGTATACAAATACTTCACGCCTGTAATCCCCGAAGGGTTAGGCAGAAGTGTACGCATCAGTACACCCACATTTCGTCAGTTATGTTTAAGTCCCATGTAGGGGACGAGCCTATTGACATCAACCGGACTCAAATCTAGACACCGAAGCTGCTACAGAGAAATTCCTGGTGGAAAAAGTAAATAACACTTTGGTCGACCTGGGTATAATCGAATTTCAAGACCTCATGCTGAGCAGTCGTGCTTTGCGGGCACTAGACCAACGAAGCAGTGCGAGCTTAAAGGGTGAACACAAAATAACTCATGAATGGCGATGTAGCAGAAAGATTTGTTGTCTGTAAATCAAATAGCTTGTTTGACCGTACATTGCCAACTAAAAAAACAAAATATTCTATTTATTTATAAATGAATTGTTTTAAGATTCACTAGCATACTTAGTTACTTCTAAGAATTTGTCGATGATGCAATTCTGCAGTTAGTTTTTATGCCACTGATCGTTAAAGTTTGTATATAGTAGGTATGTATGTATAGATGATCTCCTTTTTAAAATATTGTAAAACATTGATTATAGAAGAGTAGGTACGTATGAAGTTTATTGCCCATTCTTTTCAATACAAAACAACCTTTTGTAAGGGGTAACTAGATTCAATTTTATTTTCTTTTCTTGTAGTTTTAAGACGTTCAAAAGTGCCTTATTGAAATAAATGATTTGACTATGACTTTTAGATACTTTTTTTTTTTTTTTCGTGGGGAAATCCTCATTGACTGCCTCCACCTCGGGGAAAGCGGAGGGGTGTGTCGGACTCTTACCGACTAAAACCCCACGGTGTTCCTCCAATTACCTTTTGCCGGGGCACGGGGGCGCTCAGAGCATTCTTCCGCACCCCGGCAGGCATCGACCCGCCACCACCACAAGACGGGTCCCGTCACCCCGTGCGGCCGTCACTCACCGGCCGCACTGACTCCAGCACAGGCCTGTTTCTGTTCGGGCCACGGACTGCCCCCAAGTCCGATGACTTTTAGATACTAGAAATTCGTAATCAACCCCACTACACCTTATTTGAATGCATATTATATAGGTCCTCTTCCTTTTAATTTATGTTTTGCTGTGTCCGACAGGGTCCACGATTGTTACAACCAATGTTTACTTACTACCTAAGCTAAATGATTGAGTATTGAGTATTGAATTTACTGTCATTGCATTTAAGTAAATATGCCTATATAGTATATAAGTGTATATTTATACAATTATCATTTATTATGTATTAGAAGTGCATTCTGTATTTAAAATACTACCTTTGTACCTAATTATTTTATGATGTCCTGTTTTGCGGTAAAATAGCTATAAATACGTAATTATTATGTATAATAAATAGCATTGATAATACTGAAAGTCTTAGTCTTAGGTAACTTATTTAATTATTACCATTACTATGCTAATAATTAATTAAGTTAGTCAAGCCAACTTTAGTCAGTTAGTTGTTGGTTAGCTGTGGGCTTAAAATGCTAAATACCTATTCGATTAGAGTTCATTTTCGAACTTTAAATGTGATTATCTTTAAGCATTTTGGTTTGATTTTAAGCGATAAGAACAATTGGTAGGTATAATTTATTGATAAAAAAGACACACGACGTAATGATTCCGAAAATTAAATATTTTTCCAATTATTGCGGTTTTTTTTTATGTTCTGGAACATACCTTGGAGCCTTCTGGTTAGGAGAATATTGAAGGTCAAAGAACCAGCATATTTTTTCGAAAACTAGTTTAAAATTGTTGCATGCACTCGAAAGCATAAAGTAGCGAGCGTTACATTGAAAAAAAGGTTTTTCACAATAAAAATAAAAGTAAATACATAACATCACGCCTGTAATCCCCGAAGGGTTAGGCAGAGGTGTACCCATTATAGTACACCCACATTTCGCCAGTTATGTTTTTAGTCCCATGTAATAGGGGGCGAGCCTATTGCCATCAACCGGGCACAAATCCAGACTCCAAGGCTGCTACTGAGAAATTCCTGATGGAAAAACCCAATAACACTTTGCCCGACCTGGAATTCGAACCCAAGACCCTAAAAATAAAAGTAATTTTCCAGAATTATTATTTGCCAGATGATTATAGCCAGATTCATGAGGAATAGTATAATATCACGCTGTAACCTGCGGGAGCGGAGCAATAACCGAAGACGTAACTAAAAGCAAATGAAAAAAATCACGTTGACGACATTCCGGGCACATGCTCTAGTAGGTATTACATGAAATGTGGAAGACAATTATTAAATGGTAGGTAGGTACTTTTTTATAAGAAAAGCCAAAACTTATTGTTTACTTCTCCACGACTTAAAACCGTAAATGCCTACCTAGTTATCACCTAAGTATAAATATTGCTGTCACCACATATTTTAAGTAGTGCCGACTGACTTTTGTTTTTTTTTTTTTTGTAATCAAATCGTACCACTATTTAGATGTTGAAAAGAAGATGAAAGTTTCGATGGCTGGATGTTTGTTACTCAACAACGCCAGAACGTTTGAAGGTATTTAGATTTTTAGAGAATTTTGGCACAGAGATACATACAGTCTAGAATAGCAGAAAGGCTACTTTTAATCCCGGAAAATCTTACGGTTCCCGTGGTATAATAAACCAATTTAGATGCGGAGTTGCGGACAAAGTCGCGTTAAGAAGTTAGTATGTCATTACTAATAAAGGTAGCGCTCGCTGTTTACTTGTTCACATTTTCACAATTTGGAAAAATCATTAAAATTAATTCAATAGTTTAACCTTGAAATGTCGGAAAACGAGTCATGCTATTAGGTAGTAGATAGTAGCTGTGTTTGTAGTTTTCGGGTACCGAATAATATTAATACTTAAATAACGTAAGTAGATAGATACCTACCTATCTATTATTATCAATGTATCAATAAAAACACACGTAACGTAGGCAACCCGGAAGTAAATTCTCGGGAAAGAAACGCTTCATTTCAACGAGGGAGATTTTTACAGGTTAGACCGCCAGTTCGTTTTTGCTAGAGAAACATAGTATACATAATATCACGCATCTAATTCTTGAAGGGTTAAGTAAAGGTGCACCCAGTACACCCACATTTCGCCAGTTAAAATGTTTAAGTACCATGTAATAGGGGGCGAGCCTATTGCCATCAACTGGTCACAAATGCAGACTCCGAGGCTGCTACTGAGAAATTCCTTATGGAAAAACTCAATAATAATTTGCTCGACCTGGGAATCGAACCCAAGACTTCTAGCTTTGCAGTCGCGATTTGCGACCAACTGATCAATGAGACAGTTCCGAAAACAAAAAAGACAAAAAGTTCAAACCCGTTTGGAATAGTCTGATTATTTGTTGGAAACGGCGCTCGGCGATCGAGGTCACGATCCTGGCCCTGCGAGTCTCTGTCATCAGCAAGCTAACATGATCCCCTGTGTTTTGCTCGTCATCGCTCGTGTTTTCGACTACACAAGACCGTATCAAGAATTTAAAAAAAACAGTATAGTTTCAATTAAGATAAAGGTAATGCCCATTGTAACAGCATAGATCTGATGCAGCGAGTAATTTGCCACTCAAATTAGGGCTTTAAATCGCGTGCGTTAAAATATTTTTTACAATGATAAGACGAAAAGGGTGACGGTTCGCGGGCGGCGCGCTGGCAGCTGATTCGCTTTATCAAGGCGATTCCGAACGGGCTGCTGCTGCGTCGGAGCGACGCTGTTACTTTGAGCGGTAACTGTGAAATTGCTCATTGTAGTTCAATAGTTTAACTTATTATGCCCGGGCTACATGCAAAAGAATCTCCGGCTTGAGCTAACTGATTTGCTCCCCTGCTTTCGTCTGGGCAAAAATATAACTAAGTAGAAACCATCACGATAACCCGAAGGACAACGCAGAGCTGTTATTTCAGGTCTTTTAGATAGTAACGGCTGTTAAAAACTTTTATTAGTTGTACGTATATTAACGAGGGAACGAAGCCGAAAGGTAATGTCTTCCCATCTTTGCATTATTTTTTAGTTGTCGACCACACATGGGACACTTTAGCTTACAAAGATAATGAATGTCAAAGTTCCAATCTTTTTCTGATTTTTTTACGAAAATATTTTTTTTATAAACGCATCATTCCGCCTGTAATCCCCGAAGGGTTAGGCAGAGGTGCACCCATTAGTACACCCACATTTCGCCAGTTATGTTTAAGTCCCATGTAATAGCAAGCCATTGCCATCAACCGGGCACAAACCCAAATTCCGTGCTACTAAGAAATTCCTGATGGAAAAACCTAATAACACTTTGCCTGATCTGGGAATAGAATCCAAGGCCTCATAGCTCTCCGAGGTTGTAACTTGGCTCTTCATAAAAATCAATAGGCAATCATAAATGTTAATTATACATAATGCCTTTACTTAGATTTTCATTTGTTCCGTATACCTAATCCCCGATAGCAGTACAGCCTTATATTAGCAGGTATCGAGATTTTATTTATTGTGGGAGATTTATTTTGTCTGTCTTTATCTACAGTAAAGAAATAATAAATACGACAAGCATTGAAGACGGTTCTCTGCGTATTCCTTCGGGCGTACGTTGTTGGCACTATTTTATCTATAGTTAAGTATTATTGTCAATTGACACCCACTTGAAAGCAGGGCTAGCCTTCAAGTTATCACAATAGTTAATATTATTTCTCAGTTAACAATATTATGATTGATATCTATTAAATATATAAGCGATAGTTAAATAAATAGTGTACGCACCGTGATTGCACCAGACCATTATTCGAAGTTCAAAATGTCGGGGGAAAAATTACAGGTGCGTTCAGGTAAACGGCACTATTCACTGATAGTAATCAATTTGAACGCACGCCTTTATTAGGAGCGTCGCCGGCACGTTATCACAAACATACATAGATAATTTCGGTAATTTACTGTATAATGTGATAAAAATGCGAGTACCTAGATATAGTTAAAAAAATAGAAAGTAAAACTGACCCAGTGATAACAGACAGATAAGACATTAGAACAGTCAAGCTTATCAGCAATCGTAGGGCAACATAACAATTTATACTGTTCGCCTAATTTGATAACGTAATCAATTAAGTGTATTTAAAATAAACTTGTTAACTTAGTTACCTATGCACCTACATGCAAGTCGAATGCCGCTTCAAGGTGTTGACTCATCTGTTTATAACAAAGTCGCTTCTTGCCGTCTGTATGCTTAAGGCTCCTACACATAGTGCCAAAGCCGCGGCGTGGCTGGCAGCATAAAAAGCCACACGCATTGCCGCACAAAGGAACCGCCGGCATGGCCGTTTGCCGCATAAAGATGCCGCCGGCATGGCCGCCTGGCTTGCAAGGACAGTTCGTTATGGAAAAACAACTGCTCCTGGCTTGGTGCAAGTTTCTGCGGCACCTGCCGGCGGCACAAACGCCCGGCAAAAGCCAGGGCACTGTGTGTAGCCATTAGTTCTTTTACACGACGCAACGGATTTTCATGAGGTTTTCATCGATGGATAGAATGTTTCAAGTAGAAGGTTTATGTATTTACATTGCGCCCGTGCGAAGTCGGGGCGGCTCGTTAGTAAAATAAAAGGCTTACTTACAGTACCCGGGCCTGATACTTAACTTTTATACTAATATAATATTATAATGCTTGAGACTTTGTTTGTTTGTTTGAACGAGCTATCGCCGAAACTCATACGATTGTAGTGGTACTCACCTACTGCAGTTCACAGTTTTAATCAAAAACAAATATACATTTTTTTTAATACGATAACATTAATATTTATCGTATGGTCTTCCATTTTCAGGGTTCATATACAAAAATATTTTTTCTAATTCGACTGGTAATTCCAGAAATTTACGCGTTTAAACAAAGAAAGAGTAAAACTCTTCTGCTTTATTTTTTCCGAACGCATTCGAGCCTAATCTCTTCAAAGTTGGAGTCAACAGGCCTCTTCTGGATAAGGTCAATCTATCGTAGGTTTTGTCTCTGTCTACTCTGACCTAGACTAGTGCCAAGCGAAAACCCATCTTATCAATCTGCCTAGCTTTTTCCTAACTATTTTGGGGTCGGCTTCCAGTCCAACTGGATGCAGCTGGATACCAGGTTTTTACATGGATCGACCCGTGCTGATGCTATTACTTAGCCGCGAGCTCCTCTTAACCCATTAGAAAACATATATTTTAAAATATATACACGGTTATTTTAGGTCGTTCTGGAACCAAAAGCCATAAACGCGATCATCAAACTAGAAATGATTGGGACCATTTTTTATTAAGTAATAATTAAATAAACAGCCGTTTAATACACTTTGACGAGTTAGACGAACATAAATGTACTGAAGAGCTGTTTTTTTTATTGTTACTTTTTGAAAAAAATGGTCCCAATCGTTTCGAGTTTGATGATCGAGTTTATGGCTTTCGGTTCCAGAACGACCTAAAAGTAAACGTGTATATTATTAAAGATGTCGCTAACAAGTACATCATGTTTGCTAGCGCATGCTCAACTTGTTTGCCGTCTACCATACCGTTCATACCGATACCAACCTATCACGTGATGTGTTCGTAAAGTTTCGCCAATTAACTAAAAAAATACCTTAGACTGGGTGTCAAATGACGCGAGTCGAAACTACTAGCATTAACGCTGGCCGCACACGAGCCACACACGGTCCACACGCGACAGCCACAAACACCGCCGCCTTTTTCTTTTTAGGTCCGCCTTTTTTTGGTACAAATCATGAAATGGGTCCTTCCGCCCTGGGTGGGGCTGAAAGGACTGTCAGTCATTTACTGACTAAAAAACCACCCTGTTGCTTCTGTTGCCCTTTACGTTCCGCAACCCCGGGGAACGCCGCCACCTAGGGTTGGGACGCGGCAGCGTGGCAACCACTGACGTCAACCATAATAAAAATCAATGGCGGCGTTCTGTGGTTGCGAACGGTGGCCCGTGTGCGGCCAGGCTAAAATATGCATTTTTAACAGCCTTCACATTAGTGTGTTATACAAAAACTAGTGACCTTGAACGGGGTCGTATTAAGATCGAATGAAACAGCAGATTCTATATTTGGCATAATATGAAGCTGGTTTGACAGATAAAATATCATCAGCCTTAGATAAAATCTGAATGATTTTTTTTTTCTATCTGTCTACGCGCGGCTGTTAAGTGATTTTTTTTTCTACAAACTACACACCCTATTACACACCTATAAACACCTCTAAACCGACACAGCAGTAGACTATGCTTATTACGTTATACAAAAAAAATAAAAATTTTAGCTTTTTTTTTTAAACATTTTTTTTGCAATTTTTCGGCAGTTGTCGTTACCTATGTTTTCAACAAGTACCTATGCAACATTTTCATAATACACTGACTTGGAGAAAAGTTCATTATTTTAATTCTGTAAATACCTACATATTCGATGTAAAAAGGGTTACATGTTTCTCAATGATGAATTCACTCGGCTCCGTTAAGCGCCTTTGGTACAGAACAATTTTATTGTTCTAACTAAACCTCAATATCGCTTATGATGGGCAGTATACGCAGTTAGCGGGTATGCGACAATTTATTAAATTAAAATTTTAACTAATACTTAATTAAAATTTAATTTTATAATAGTAACTTATTATTATTTAAAACTGTATTGTCGTCTCTAGTTTTTTAATTACAATCCGACGCTGAGCGGCTATTTGCAAAAACATTTAAAAAAAAGAATTTACGGGCTACCCTGGCGCTTTCACTATGAAGTATTTTTCTGATGGTTGCAACTATTGACTCAGCAGTACATTAATAAGATAAATGTAGAGGAAAAAACCTAATATTTTTGAGAATCATAATTAGGTATCAAGGCCGGTGGCATGGCCGGACAGTGATTGGTCGATCGATACTCCATGGCAACATACAAGGAAAAGTATTATATTGAATCATCTATCTGTACCCTATATCTGTTTTAGAACAGACTTTTTGATATTACCAGATGATTTTTATATACAATAAAGTAACAGGAGAAAAACAAAAAGAAAATTAACAATTATGTTTGATATAGTTTCAACAACATGTTAGGCTTGTCTTCCTTATCCTAAGCCTTTCTAGTAAAACAACAGGAGAACAACATTACCTAATATTGCAAGGAAAAGCGGACGAAAAGGTTTTTCGTAATTATGTAGGTATTAGAAGAAACTATTGCTGTCGCTCTGCGAGTCCAGCGTGCGAGAAGGACAACTGCAGTTTCGACTGAATAGCCTAAGTAAAATGTTATAATTTGGAGTTTGTCTCTAGCCTATTACCTTCTTTAAAATTGAACCAATATAAAAAATACAGGACGATTGTTAATTTACCAAAAAACTTGAAAAGGGGTCATTGTACTCATCATTATGAAAAAACAAATACTATGGGACTAATTGGGAAGATAACACCATTAACCATTATATAATATAAGACACAAATTAAAAAAAAAATACTTTATTTCAGCAGAAACCCGATTAATTTTCAATTTATTGTAAAATTCGATTTTTTTGTGGCTTTGAAATCAATAATTAGTAAGTCAATTGAGTTGGGAAATAAGTGACGTCACAGTTCTACATATATTGCCATACAAAATCTATGGAAAATCGTGTTTTGACAGTCCATAAAAAGTATGTCAATTGATTGGTAGTGTCAACTAACCAATTCTAGAATAACGTAATTAACAGCTGTTCTTCCTACAAAAATGATCTACAGCACGATCGTAAGTAATGTATGGAATAGCTACAGTATACAATATCTTCTTCTTGTCATGTCGATTGACTCAAATCTTGTCCGACCAGTATTGAACAACCTGTACAGCTCTGTCATTGGCCTCATTAAGGTCTTGGATGGTGCTGGTGGTAGGGCACGACGGGAAACTTAGAAGGTGACGCATGTGACCACGATGACTCAAGTATACAATATGATTGCTACTGACAAGGGATACCATTCATCCAGGTGGGTACTGTTTTGCAAAAGTTTCCCTAGGATATGAATTAAACCACAAACAACAGCTCTCTGTAATATTTACAAGTCTGAAGAGTATCTATGTTTGAACGCGCTAATCACAGAAAGTATTAGTCCGATTTGAAAAAAAACTTTTTGCTTAACCGTTTATCGAGGCTTTATAATAATTATGTGCTCTTTGACACAGGATAGCTGAGCAGTAACCGAAGACGTGGCTTAACGCGGGTAAAACCGCGGGGTAAAGCTAGTAAACAGTATTATTTATAGTACATAAGTATAGCCATTACGTAGGTGGATCGAGATTCGCGGAATCAAATCTGATAAAATTTAATAAAAGTTGGTGACACCTACATCGCTATCTCTTGATCTGTTTGTCAAATTTCAGACTTTAGCTCAGGTACGTATATAAGTGTAAGTACCAGATAATTCTAGATATTATTATGTTTTTAAAGTGCCCTATTACACAATGATTATGACTATTATCAATAAGCGGTTGGACTCGGCGGTGTTGGACAGGTGGATGCAACTTGTCAGTTCGTCATCAATTGCTGAATAATTATTGTATTTATCATTGTAATCCAGTTAATTAGAACCTAATAACTATAAAAATTAATATACATATTTAATTACGTTTTAACATACAAACATACATAAACTCACGCCTTTTTCCCATAGGGGGAGGCAGAAACTACAGAACGCCATGTGCTACGATCCTTACATACTCCTTTCGCCTCATCTACGTTCACACATCTCGTCATACAAGTTTTAATTTATATTTAATTTAATTTAATTTTAATGTATCCTTTTGTATGTATTTTTGTTTATATGAATTTGCAGTGCTTATTAAGGGAATTATTTCCTGAAATAAATGATTATCTAATTTTACTTTATCTTAATTTTATAATAATTATCTATACAAGATACGCGCAAGTGATGCATAAATATAATATGAATACGCAACTTTAACTGGAGAGCTAAATATATGACTAATCATTTCGTTCGAGACATAATGACGAACTTCTAATTTCCATAAGATTAGAAAGCGTATGTTTACAAGTCAATATCTCGCGCATATTTTTGTTATCTCCATCTACACATTCCACAGGTCGTAAATCGGTGAGCGAATTGCCAAAATAGATGACTGTTTTTGCCGTTATCACACACCATCGCGTTGTACTTACGTAGCGTGTTTATAATGGCCCAGTGCTTAAGACGCCTGCCTCTCATGCATGAGTTACTGGGCAAGTACCAATGTGACTTTTCAATTCATATATGAAACTCGTTTCTGCCTACGACTTCGTCCGCGTCAAAGTTGATTTCACCACACAAAATTTGCCCCCCTTTTTCACCCCCTAAGGGGTAGAATTTCGGAAAATCCTTTCTTATCGAATGCCTAGGCCTACGTCATACAACGAATTATTATTATAAACCTTCCAAGTTTCAGATCTTTACTATCAGCTGTTTAAGCTGTGCGTTGATCCGTCAGTCAGTCTAAAGTCGCCAATCCGCCCAAGCAAGCGTGATGATCTATGCCGTCCCTTCTTTGCACGAGAAGAGGCCTTTGCCCTGCAGTAGGGCAGATATAGACTGATATTTATTTTATTTTTTACACCGTAGGTAGTACATTTCTAACAAAGCCGTAATGACTTTCTGACAAGTTTACAGCTGAAATATATCTAAGTGGTAAGTTGAATTGATTATGGGGATCATTGTGATATAAATTGTTAATCAATTTCGTAATATTGATTAACATTTTTTATTTAATAACATTTTAATTGGACAGACTGTTTTGAAAGCAGTAGGTACTACCTACCATGCGCCATACCAGATTTTTTTTAAAGTGACTTGACAAACACGCAAACATATTATCACGAATAGTTATTTTATTGTATATATCTACGTACTATTATTACTTTAATAGTCTAGTTGATTATTATCTCACGGAAAAGGTTTATTTTTTCGGAATTTAATCCTTGGGTACCGCACTACAGGTTGAAATCTTACTACTAATATTATAACAGTATGAATGTTTGTTGCTTAATCGGGCACAGAGATAAATTATAGTCTGGAATATAACATAGGCCTATTTATTCTGGAAAAAGTTACGGTTCCACTTTGAAGCAGACAAAGTCGCAGGTAGTTGCTAGTAAATACATAATTACAAGCATGTCGTCATAAATTTTCATAGAATCTAGAGATAAGTCAAATCTAGAGTAAGATTAATTGTATCTTGACTTTGTATATTGGCATTTAAACATTAAAACGCCGTTTATCCAGCTGATAAATACTTTCTTGACAGAAAAAAACTGTTTGACATGACATTTGTGTATGGAGTTTGACGTAAGGATGATACTAGACACGCGTTAAACAAGACTACAATAATTACTGTCATATTTACTACAATAACAGAAAGAGATAGAGATACTTCTTTATCCCTCTATCTTTTTCTGTTATTGTGGTAACCAAAGAAATAAGTAGTACTATTTAGCTTCTGCCATAGATTTCCTCGGCGTCACAGTTGATATATTATCCCACGGGAACCGTTTATTTTTCTGGTCTTTGTGATATTCCAGACTATATTATTTATCTTTGTGCAAAATTTCATTAACATCCATTCAGCCTTTCTGGCGTGATTGTGTAACAAACTTCCGTTCATCCACACATCCGCATTTATAATAGTAATTAAGGAAGATGTAGGTACTCAACCTTTGTTTAAGTACTCAAGGCAATTCATGACACATGGAGGCGAGTCAATGAAAATGAAATATAAGTAACGATACATTAAGATATGGTATTAATTAACAATTTTCAGTACCTATTAGCTTACTTGAGTTACTTTCTTTTGATACCTATTACATACATACGTACTAAACTCACGCCTTTTTCCCATGGATGTAGGCAGAAACTACAGAACGCCTAACTCCTTTCACCTTGTATACGTTCATGCATACATCTGGTCATACAAGTACGCCGGTTACGAGTACTGCGCATCTGACCGTCCTGAAGAACCTCACCAGGTCAGTGTAGATATTTCTAGAGCGTCCCCTCCCGGCGTTGCAACTGCCATATTTATTTTTATTCAAGCAAAAAATCAAAGGACATACTTTCGCTTGTATTGCGACTGTTACTTTTATCATTTAGGATACAATTGCATTCATTACATCAATAACAATGTACCTACTGAAAGAAGAATTTTCGCTTGAAGATATAACACAGGGGAAACGTTTCTAAAGAAGTGTGTTCAATACTATTTCCTTACATAAGTAAGCTCAAGTGAGTAAGTAAGGTATTTATATGGCAGAGGTGAGTGGCCACGCAGGGAGGGGTCGCCTTAGGAAGACTTACACTTACCCCATTTAGGTGAGGTTCTTCAGTAAGGTCAGGTGCGGAGTACTTGAAACCAGCGTGCTTGTATGACGAGATGTATGAACGTAGATGAGGCGAAAGGAGTATGTAAGGATCGTAGCAGGTGGCGTTCTGTAGTTTCTGCCTACCCACATGGGAAAAGGCGTGAGTAAACTCCTTAGACATCACTAAAATCGTTCCGTACCTTGGAAAGCACGTTAATCCATTGGTTCCGGTTATCATACGTGGATCCTTGATGGTCGTCAGAAGCCCGAAAGTCTGACAACCAGTCTTACCAAGAGGTATCGTATTACCCAGTTACTGGGTTGTGGAGGTCAGATAGGCAGTCCCCCTATGTAAAATACTGGTAAGTATTCAGCTGAATCCGGTTAGACTGGAAGCCGACTCCAATATTTTATGGAAAAGGCTAGGCAGATTATGATGGTTCATTTTTCAGGAGTACCATAAAAGTAAACAGACAATTGCTATGCAGTTTAAATGAGACGATCGTCTGTGAGACCAGGTGCATTTGACCATTGTATTCAACCGTATTTTCCCGGTGTGACGCGCGGAGACGCCATCTTTGATTTTGTCTTTGTTTAATTTCAATATATAAAGGTGCGTTTACAAGTAGGTAATGAGCATGCGAGGTACTCGTGCTGTGTGGTCTTGACGTGTGAACGTTGCGTAGTTCGATTTGTTTTTACACCCTACACTATATCTATACTTACTGATATAATAAAACTGAAGAGTTTGTTTGTTTACACGCGATAATCTCAGGGACTGCTGGCCCAATTTAAATAATTCTTTCACGTTAAATAGCCCTATTATCCGACACACAGGAGCGGAACAGTAACGAGCAAAACGGTAACTTAACGCGAGTGAAACCACGGGGTTTAACTAGTTATTATTATAGAAGAAAGTCTAAGTGCAGCTTACATCATTCAAGATGTATGTCCTATATGAACACACAAACTTTAAAACAAACATTTAATTTAATCATTAGGAGTGTAGACGTAAGTACTTAAATACTGTAGGTAGGTACATGTTTCCAGCAATAAGTTGTACGTACATCTGTTTCTAGGTATCTACCAAATGTTATTGTTAAGGTTATTAAAGAAGTTGAGGTAATACATTTAGTCTGAATCTAAGTAGTGTCGTCATTGATATCACCCGCCTAATTAACAGTTTGTGTATGAAATTACATACAACTACTTATATTATACCGTATAATTTATACGTAATAATGATCAATGATGTGTTTTATTATCTACCTTAATGGTAAGTCCACATAGCTCGTTTTCAATATTTCCTCAAGAAATACGTTCCCATAATATACCTACTACAAAACATACCAAATCACGTCAGCGCAAAAAAGAACCTGATTCAAGTTTAGTAATAATAAAAACTATTCTAAGCGAATCATCTTAATACTATCAATCAACAAATATTATTTAGTGTACGAACTCTTACAAGCAGGAAAATACGAACAAAATATTTCGCTTAACATTTATGACGGCACAGCTTCTACAGAATACAGGATAAAATGTGCATACAAAGAACATTAATAAAGAGGCAATACGAACGCATTTTGTGGTTATCATAACAAGGTGGTGCCAATATAAATAAAATTATGTGCGCAAGCTCCGATATGTGTAAATATCGCAATGTGTGGATGTGAACACAGCGGGTCGGCAAACAGTACGCTGAGGAGGTCGCATTGTTTACGAATGAGTGATTAAAGACTCACCTTTGACCACCTCCGTGTTGTCCACGTTCTGGGTGACCGACACGAACTTGGGCCCGATGTGGAGGCGGGAGGACTTGGTGACGTTGATGTTGGTGTGGCCAGGCTGCGCGCGCGCCGCCGCCTCTATCACCCGTTCGTCCAACACGACCACCTCGGAGCCAGACCTGCCCATGGCCACCTCGTGCCCCCGGAGCTCACGTCTAGGATCCCCCTCGTTCCACATTGCCACTGATTACTTTGTCTGTTTACCGACTTGTGTGACGGACGTGGAAAACCCGGCCACAATGGCGTGACGTAATCTGATGATTAACAACTCGGACGTCGACTCGCTTCGTTGTCTGCAACGCGACTAACTTCGCGGCTCTGAATGCGGCGGTCATTGATAAGTTCTGCAACCCATTCGCTTATCTGCACTCTCTTTAGTGAGCGACGCTGAGTTGTTAATCAGTAATCACTAATGTTTTATTTTATATCTCATTGTTATTAAGTAGGTACCAACATAAGGAAAAACAAACAATATGATTAATTTTTTAGCTAATAATCAAATATTATCGGCGTAAATGCTCTCAAATGAATTCCATTTTGTTGTAGAGTTATCAAAAAAGTTTTACCAGCAAGTTAGCAAAATACAAGCGTAGTAACTTTTGAGTGATCGTTAATTAGTAGGTACATATAGATGCTAGATTAGATAGTTAATTAGCTGAGCATAAGATGTGCTGTTTTCAAAGATTCTTTCTCTACTATAATTGCTATTGTGTAGGACTAGTTTCAGCCTATTATATAGATTTTGAGTAAAGCCATAGAAACAGAACTTAAAAAAAAATAAATAACATAACCCCACGTCTGTGGTCCCTGAAAGGTTAGGCAGAGGAGTACGCATTAGTACACCCATATTTCGCCAGTTATGTTCAAGTTCCACGTAATAGGGGGCGAGTTTATTTCCATCAACCGGGCGCAAGTCCAGACTTCGAGACTGTTTTTTACGAATCTAATCAATAAAACACTTAATTCCCTTGTTTTTTTATAGTTCTTGTTAATCAACTATGTAATTGAAGCGAACCCGTTTTTTACATTTCGATAACGTATTGTTTATTTTTCTTAGAATTTCAGTGATGTGATGATGTGATGCGTGAGTTTTGTTTGGGCATGCTATCTGTACCAACCAATTCATATTTACATAGCTATATTACGTTAACACTACTTTAGAACTGATGGGGACTCCCCGGTATAGCGAATAGAGCCCAAGTTGTAGTCAGTGGCGTAACTATAGCATCTGAGGCCCGCGGGATATTTATTGCATGGGGCCCCAGTAAAAATCGTCATGTTAATATTTGATTTTAATAAATCACTAAATTAGTTAGTCAACAGTACTTATTCCTACTAATATTGTGTACATTTTAGTTAAATACCAAAAACGTACTTCTCAATATTTAATACATAATTATAATAAAAAGTTGTGTCTAACTTTAATTGATTTTGAGTACTTATTTAAAATACTTTTCACTACATTTTGTTAAAAATGTAAGGACATTTCTAAGCTACGCCACGTTGACTACGTTGGGCCTGGGGCCCTTGGCACTTTGCCAGTTCTGCTACGCCACTGGTTATAGTGCCATAGTGTGCCAGCGACAGGAATCTCCTCAACAGCATTCTACCATCTTTTATATCAGGCTACTCAACGAGAGCCTCATGAGATTTTTTCAAACTTTCCATTACGACAATTGACACAATCACAGGGTCGAGTGGCGAGGATTTCATACAACTCAATTCCTTCAGGCTTTCCTTCGCAAGTTCAGAATAATAGCTACTCTTCTGCTTTTTTCTACTATTGGCAAATACGGCATGATAGATACCAAATGTTTAGAAAAAGTGACTGGATGGAGACCAATAAGCCGAAGAAGAAAGTCGTGACTGCGCAATATTCAGGAGTGGCCCGGTATCAACAGCGCCGCTGAACTGCTCCGCCTCGCGAAGGACAGATTGTGGTTTTCCGAACTGACGGCCAACCTTCAGTAGTTGAAGAGGCACTACGAAGAAGATTGACAAATAATACACACTGATACATCATCAAATAAAAAGATAAAACCACAATGTTCGGTTTTGTTGACTTTTAGTACGACTATATTAGATGACATAGCAAGACGCCTCTAATCCCCGAAGGGTTAAGCAGAGATGTGCCCATTACCTAGTACTCCCCTATTTGGCCTGTTATGTTGAAGTCCCATGTAATAGGGGGGTAGGGGGCAAGCCTTTTGCCATCAACAGGCCATAAACTACAATATTAGATAGTAATTCAGAAAAGTGTTGTATCTCAAAATTAATCGATTTGTGTATCTGCTTCTCTCTTACGACTTAACCCATCGCGACTGCAGCCTCCACATTCCACAATACGTCAGCAACGTCTTGCGTAAAGTAAAACTATAATGATGTGTTTATTTTTCTCAGCTTTCACTCGATTCTCGCCATCATACGTGATTGTATTTAAGCTCGTAATATGTAAGCGTGCCCGCAGCGCGCTAGTAAGGCTCAAACTATTAGTGAACTTGTCATGTCCAACACTGCTTAATGCAGATAGTTATATAGGTAGGAATCACTGTTGACCACCTCCAGAAATCATTTGTTTTGACAATTCGTACCCCTACGCGTGGATTTAATGGTAACCTAGCTATTTGCTGATTCGAGACAGGCACAGCTTATTATTGGCATAAAACGGAAAAGCCAAGCCGCAGATTAGTCGGAACATTTTGTATGAATCAACACAACATAGTTCAAGAAACTCAGTAGACGTTGCGTCATGGACTCACGGACGATCCTAATTGGTAGTTAATGCAGTCGCACACTTAGGTACTATATAGTGCAGCGGCACACTGAGCCACTAGTCTTGAGCTGTGTACATATGGCGGCCACATCAGTCACATCATCACATGGTATCGGTAGCACTAATTAACTACCCGAACATTAAATATGTTCAGGAATCTGTTAATGTTATGTCAGTATCTAGCCTCCACAACCCAGTTACTGGGTAGCACGATATCTATCGTGCTACCCAGATACCCGATATCTTCGTGCGTATCTACGTACGAAGATCACTTGTCTGACTTTCTGGTTTTTGATTGCTTGTAGCGACTGTGAAAATGTACGAATAATAATCGGGTTAGAAAAAAAGAAAACAATAAAAAACTAACCCTTTATTAATTTTGGTATCCCACATAACCATTCGGGACAAAAAGTAGCCTATGTTTTATTCCAGACTATAATCTATATCTGTGCCAAACATCCAGATCCGTTCAGCTGTTCTGGCGTGATTGAGTCACAAACAGCCATCCATTCAAACCGACCGACCAACTGCTACCTTAGTACATATTTTATTTAAGAATACAGTATAGAATTAGAGTAGGCGAAAATCTAGTATAAAGGATTGATTGAGGATGGCAAAGTTTGTTGATGAAGATAAATTGTATTGTACCCTGGGTACCTACAATTAAATACAACACCATAATTATGTTATTGTAACGCACATTGTACAATTGTTTGTTTTCCTCGAATAATATAAAATAAAAATAAAATACTGAGGTAGTTGGTCGACCATAATTTATTATGGTCTCTTGAGGAACGTCTGTGAAAAGTGATGAAACATTGAACGAAACTGTGAATTGTACATGGAAATAGGTGTTGGGAATAAAATGTTACTTTATAGAAGTTATATCTTGGATTATTAATCCGTGCCTCGGAAAGCACGTTAAGCTGTGGCTGTCATACGTGGATCTTTGACAGTCGTTACGAGTCGTCAGAAGTTTGAAAGTCTGACAACCAGTCTTACCTAGGGGAATCGTATTACCCAGTTACTGGGTTGTGGAGGTCAGATAGGCAGTCGCTCCATGTAAAATACTGGTACTCAGCTGCATCCGGTTAGACTGGAAGCCGACCCCAACATAATTGGGAAAAGGCTAGGCAGATGATGATCTTGGATTATTAATAAATTGTGTCTACTACCCCCAAATTTTTAAAAAACCTATGATTTCCGGGTCATATGAAAAGTAGAACAGGGCATCAATTAAAAAAAAACCTGCGCTATCATCATCACCTACTTAAAAAATATTGCAAAAAACTGATTAATATATATATATCTACCCACTATATTGTCTGTTTTGATACGATACATGATATCAAGAAGATAAAAAGTTGTACCGTATTCAATTAAATTCTGATAAATTTTCTCTGATAATATTATAGATTACTTATCTTTTGGAGTTGTAAGTAGTAGGTATACACAATTTGTTGTTGTCTACCTAAAGCCTGAAAAGGAGTCATTGTGCTCATCATTATGGGGGACTAACTACATGAATAACCTTGAAATCGCGATAAAAACCAGCTGTTTCATTCGTGTACAGATAAATCATTAAATTTGTATAAAAACGCTTTTTTCCTCTATGTGTGATGGCCCAGTGGTCGTGGTGGCCACACGCCCGCCTCTCATACATAAAGTCGTGGGTTCGCAACAAGGCATGGGCAAGTAGGTAACATTGAGGCATTTTCAATTCATACTTAGATACTTTCTAAAGTGATCTTGGACATCACTGGCATCGGTGAAGAAAACATCGTGAGGAATCCTGGACTTTAGTACCTATGGTGAATAATTTTGAAATCGCCAATTTGCCTTGAGTAAGCATGGTCATCAATGCTCGACATTGATCTCTGTATGAAAAGAGGCCTTTGCCCTCCAGAGGGACACTAATAGGCTTTTATATCATGTTATTCCTACTAAATACATTTTACAGAGTAATTTTTTTTTTACTAAAAAAAAAGTGCTCCACTAGGTATTACTCCTGGATTGTGGGTGCGTTTACAAACATATAAACTCACATACACAAACACCTAGATACAAAGAAAGAAGCCGGATACTCAACGCTCTTAGCCGAATAGTCGCCCACAACGAAAGTGGCCGGATAGTCAGTTTTAACGACTAGTCGCTGATTAGACGGAACATCTCTATTAAATACCCGTCCACACGTAACAATATATTTTTATTGCTGAGAATCACCAATCGGCACCATAAAAACATGTTGCCTGAAACATGCAACATTTTGTTGTTACGAAAACAAGCCAGTCTGTTGTGCAACTTTTGTTTATCATTAATTACAAGCCCTTGAACCTATGGTTTCAAGGGCTTGTCAAATCAGAGAGAAACCATACGTCAATGATATCTCAATTGGGTACTAAACAATCAATTGACGTACCTACTTTTTCAGCTGAGTTGAGCTGTCCAAACGCAACTCCCCATAGATTTTGTATAGCTATAGTAAGCGGAGACGTCATTATTTACTAAGTCAATCGACGACTTATTGTTTTCAAAGCAATTATAAGTCTGTTTTTACAATTAATTAAGAATAAAACCTGTTATCAGGTTAATTTTGTTTTTGGGTAAGTTAGTCTTTGAATTATTGGTTAATGGTATCAACTACCCGAATGCCAAGTTACACATAGGTACTTTTGTTTTAACATAACATCACGCCTGTAATCCCCGAAGGGTTAGGCAGAGGTGTACTCATTATAGTACACCCACATTTCGCCAGTTATGTTTATTAGTCCCATGTAATAGGGGGCGAGCCTATTGCCATCAACCGGGCACAAATCCAGACTCCGAGGCTGCTACTGAGAAATTTCTGATGGAAAAACCCAATTACACTTTGCCCGACCTGGGAATCGAACCCAAGACCTCATGCACAGCGGTTGCGCTTGCGACCACTAGACCAACAAGGCAGTCAACTTTTGTTTTAACAAGTGACTAATGAGTTGGCACTTGAAACTTGCTCGACAATGCCTATTCTCCTACTCGTTACGTATGAATTCAAAGTATCCTTCAGCCTAAAGGAGTATGTCTACTAGACCGTATTACTATGATCGTGCTAGGAACGTGTCAGTGAGGCGATTTTCACACTGCCCCGCATCGCGCAGCGTAGCGCGCGAGTGTGTGTTCTTACGTTGTTTGCAAGTATTGTTTTTGTACGCGCGTTGTTGCAGATCACGCGCCTCCATACGGGAAACACGGACACCCGCGCGTGGCCACCGCATGACTGTACTGCACCTCCGCGCGTTTGTGCGGGAAATCTGCATGATGATGCAGATCGCACCTGCAGGGGTGGTTCCGTCGCCACGCACCCCGGGGCGTGGCGCGGGGCAGAGTGCGAATCGCCTAAAAACATTATTCTTGGAATGGAAAAGAAATGCTTCCGCCCACCGCGTCGCTCGCCGCTTTAACTGTAAAGCTAAATATTCTAAAATGTGCGTTTTAAAAAATATACAATTTAAATGTGTCTATGACTCATAATTCGGGTTATGTTAGCTTCCACATAAGATTATATTTATTCTGTCGTGGGTACTGTACTGCGTGATTGATGGATTGCGAATCTCGTTCCAAACCTTTTGAATTGAGATTGTTCGTGAGGGTTTTTTGATGATTAGTGCACGCTTGGTGTTTTTCACCCGTGTTAAGTCTATGGTTTCTGCTTCGCTCCCGTGGGTAATAGCGTGATATTACAGCCTAGCCTATAATATTCTTCATGAATCTAGCTATCATACCTATACAAAATTATTTTTTGCAATCCGACTGGTACTTCAAGAGCTAACAAACAAACAAAAAATGTCTTCAGCTTTCTGTATTAGTAAAGATAATGAAACTTCTACTAATAGTGTATTAATAAAATAAAAATACCGCTATAAAAATAACCTTGATAATATTTATATCATGTAATATAATCCATATCATGTTTACTGATTGGGACAATAGATTTGAGAAAAGCACGTCATTGTCGGTGTCTCTGTTGAAATACTGATTGGTTTACCTACATACCTATCAATAACAGTTTTAAACTTAAGACAATGGCTTTACTTTACCAGTTTTTAAAGACAGCAGCGGCGAAGGGTTAATTTATGTAAGAGAGACACTGACGCGACCCGCGACTTCTAACTTTGACGCGTCTGCGTCAAAGTAAGAAGGTATATCTCTCGGGAATCGTACATTTTTCCTGGATGGAAAACCAAAAAAACATAAGTAGCTCACTATTCCAGTGTATAAGTAATCTATCTTTGTGCTAAATTTTATACAGATCCGTTCTATCGTTCTGGCGTGATAAATTAACAAATATAATATTTACGATATGTATTGTAAAGAGGCTATTAATATATTAATAGCCTCTTTACAATTTATAAACTTGTATTTATAGGAATACAAGTTTACTTTTCTGGATTTAAGAGCATCTGACCATATTTCTTGGCATTAACAGACAGTACTACCTACTGTGCTATCTCATGGCTACTTCTAACTTTCAAAGGGAAGACGGTAGTAATCGAGTTCTTGGAGTTCTTGCCACAGAGTTGTGCTGTGGAAATTCGGGTTCAATTCCCACAAAAAGCATTATTGGATCAGCCTGAAGTTTGGAAGTTGTTGGTGTGAAACCCCTGTGCCTCGGAAACCCATTTATCCTACGCCTGATCTCTCCCCGGTTGTGTCAGATTGCCGTCCCATGGAATGATGAGAGTAATGGTAATGTATGAGTATGGTACGCACACTATTTTTTTTTTTGCGTACACTCTATTCTCCAGTCAGATAGGCTAAAAATCGGCGGAATTTCGGAAAATAAAGAGTTCTATATGCAATTTTTATTTGAAACAAACTTCATGCAATATTATAAATATAATATTTTTTTTATTTTTATTTTTATATTAACATTTAAAAATGTGAATAAGTATAATGTAGGAATTGAAAAATAAAGAGATGGAATAATAAAAAATCATCTTTATTTTCCAAAAAATACACAAGTTGACATTTTCAGAGCAATAAGACCCTAAATTCTAAACTAGGATTAACCTGTATCTTAGAAGTCAATATTATATAGAAAAGCCAACATTCAGTCAACAGTTAATAATCCATTGTCGTTAAGTTTCGATTAATTTTATGATCACAACTCACAAGCAAATACGCGTGGAAACTATAAAGAAACCAATTATTATAATTGTCCATTAATCATTCGAGGTAATTGAGATTACGGAAGACACATTGCAATAGCTATGTCTTCTGACCTTTGCCCTTAATATCAACCCGCGATCTTGGGACTTGTTTGGTTTACCGTTTTATGGTCAAATCGGCTTTAAAGCCTCTCTAATCACGTGTGATGTTATCATAGGGCAGATGATATCCCAGGTAGCCTATACGTCGCCTATGTATGAAGGGTCTCGCGAGACAACATAGAAATTGTTCTACGGGTACTACTGTTCTGCCTGTGTCTTTTAATACATATGTATTTTTTGTACTTTGATATTGCTTTTGTTTATTTCAAACCAATGGATTATAAATTATATACAATAATATAACTAACCTAAACAAGAAACTTATGAATAATAATAAAAAAATATGAAGTATGTACCTACAAATTATGAAAATGAAAAAGAAAGGAGTTAAAACCCTTTAGGGCATCAAAAAATTCATCCGCATCGCTGTCAACGGGGCAAGTGCCCAAAAAGCTGGCAGCATTGCCACGTTGCATGGCAATGCTGATTATTAGGCCCAAGAAAAGGCCAGGCCTCTGGTCATGTGAAGAGTTGACCAGTCGCTCGGCGGCCCAATAATTATTTCCTTTTAGTTTCCTATAGTGGCTACTATAGGAAAAAAAAAACATCGCTTCGTGATTCGCTTCTTAGGCCGCGTTCACACCAAACGTAACACTGGAATCGCAGTGAGCCGTCATAATCAGCAATTAGTCAGCGGCTGACCACGGTCGTTCTTACATTTTGTCGTATGTAGGTTATATATTAGGTGTGAACGCGGTTTTGAAGCCAAAGGCCATCAATACAGTCATTTGAAAACATTCAGGCATGGTTGTAGTGGTAGGTAGCGATATTAGCCTCAATTAATGTATTAACGCACAATTCATGAACCTCTGGTTCACCTACCTGATTGGTGCAATTTTTGAGACATTACGTTTCAGAAAAAGCGCCCCTCTAGTAATTTCTCGTGTATTGTGGCTGCGTTTACAAACATATATACTAGCGTATATATACGAATAACCAACTACGTTGCATGCGGGAGTAAAACCCACGACACGCAGCGGAGTACCCAATATGTCATCAAAATCACGTAATTCAAAGATTATTTATGTTGTTGCAGAATCTATATTCGGGGCGTTGGAGTACTTGGCCAGTTCAGGGGTGCTATTCTCTAAGCATACAGCCTGGTGCGTAGCGCTGCCGAAGCGACGAATCCATAAATAAGTATATGGATTCGTCGCTGCGGCAGCGCTGCGCACAAGGCTGTATCCATAGAGAATAGCACTGCAGTATGTACTTCAGTCCTCCTGGCTTACAGTTGGACTTTGTCACCTTCTGCGGTCGTCACCCTACTGCCTAGTTTCTCTTGAAAGGCGCTCTAGAAACAGGCTGTGTGTCATCTCGACCCTGTCTGTTCTAACACCGGATTCCTCAAGTCTGTCACCCCCAGGTAGAATAAGGAACTTGACTACTTATGGTTTACTTTCAAACTATTATACCACACCACACATCCTTCTATCTCCGTGCAAAAATATGTACTTATCACATAAACTCATATTCGTTGGCAAGGTGTCGACTTACGATATCTTTTTGAAAGTTCTGCTTCTTATCTTGTTTTGTATGATTTATGATGATAACTGGTTTTCACCGGTTGTGTTCGCCATTTGCCGATAGAACGTCAGCCAAATCGTCGAGTATTGACTCAAAAGGGCGCTGGTTTAACACTCATATCGGAGTCATACCTATTTACTAACGCAAATACAAAAATATAACATGCGAGTGGTTTTACTTCTAACGGAGTTAATACCTGTTGAAGATTAGGATGCCTGCGTGAGCGCTCCCATCACAGGCCACCCCTGACGTACTAAGATCTGTTAAAACAGTATTATTTAACTGTTACAATTCGTTCGTTCATGTTATTATTTTTATTACATTATTGTTGTTGTTGTAGGCTCGCTCTTTATTACATGTGACTATTAAACATAACTGGCGAAATGTGGGTGTACTAATGGTTACACCTCTGCCTAACCCTTCGGGGATTACAGGCGTGATGTTATGTTATGTTACAATATTGTTTTATGTTATCTCTTCACCACCTTTGGTTGACTGGTAGAGAATGCCTAAGGCATTAAGTCCGCCTTTGTACCTTTTTGTTGCATAAAGTTTAGATAAATAAATAATTATTTTCTTTTAATTGTAGAATTGGATATTTAATAAGCTTCTGCATCCTAACAAGGTCTATCTTTAATACACATAATATGAGAAAAAAAAACTATGATTAAGAGGCTCTAACTTTCGCGGACCGTTCGCCACAGCGGGTGCCCTTAGCGCAAGGCAGGCCTACCCCAGGCTCATGGACCACTATACGGCCCACCAAGGCATTTGAATTTGCCCGCCATTGGATTTAAATCTGATGTTTTATAAATTACACATCAATTAAATATCTATAATCTTTTCTTGTGTATATTTTAAGTTACCACAGTAAGTGGTCGCCTGGCACCTCTAGAGCCTAAAAAATTGGCCCGCCTTGCCTTAGCGTGTAGTCGGTTAGATTATACGTTTTACGCCATGACATACATAAACTCATAAACTCACGCCTTTTTCCCATGGGGGTAGGCAGAAACTACAGAACGCCACCTGCTACGATCCTTACATACTCCTTTCGCCTCATCTACGTTCATACATCTCGTCATACAAGCACGCCATGACTGGAGGAATTAATTTGCACCACAGGAAAGTTACAGACGACCTCCTAGGTTAACATGCGAAATATTACTATTAGAAAAAGGTGACCTTACACACTAAGCAAACACCCCGATGACGTGATGACCAGAAAAGGTTAAAAGTAAAGGTTATACAATACAACCTTAATATAACTAACACCTCACTATAACGATTTCCTCGATTTAACAAAACATTCGAAGTCCTCCTTTTTTTAAGGATCTCCAAATCACTTCTTCCTTTCTAGGCGGAGTGGAAGGGAGTGTCAGACTCTTACTGACTAAAATCCATCTGTGTTCCTCCAGAAAATCCTATAATAACATTTAATAACAAACAAACGCCGCTGTAATAAATTGTTTATTAGAACGCATATTTTCAAATTTCCTTTAGCTTTTTTAAAGGTATTGAGGTTGCACTGTATTTTCATTGCAATGTGCCCAATAGGTATTATTCATAACTGTTGTTGTTTTTGTTATTGTGTACATATTAACCAAATCATGTCATGTTGATAGCAAATGTTTGTTTTGAAAACACGTGTTATTTCCACTTGCTTTAGTAGGCGTAGCTAGGCGTAGGCTCCGTAGATCCTATCCGTTTAAAACCAGTACTATAAGTTACATAGATTAGATATTACATATATTGTAAATCGTACATATTAATTAAGATTATTGGAAGTACCTGCCAAGGTACTAATATATGGCTATTATTGATTAAAAAAATTGTAACAAATTGTGTTATCGTCCACGACCTACATTTGGCCGATTTGCACGGCGACATGCCTACCTTCAAATGTAGATAATGTAATATTTAGTACATGAATCATCTGTAAAAAATACAGGAAAGTACTGTAAAAAATGCACGTCTATTGTTTTAACTAATCTTTTGTCTACCCAGAGAGCCTAAATTAAAAGTTTCATTTTATCTTGATTTTTAAATTGAAAATACTACTATCTACCCTTTAGCATTTTGCATCTGCATCAATTTTGCACGACAAGCACAATAAGTATCACACATTGTAAGAACAAGGTGTTCAAACAAAATAAATATTTTGAGCAAAACAGGTAATTGAAAATAGAATAAAAATAATCGATCTATTTTACCTACGTTGTGTGTAGCGCGCAACTCGATAACGCGGTCTCATGTTACTTGGGTTCGGCGAATTTGTTTAGCTGATTAGCTCTCTTATTTCCGTGTCCATCGTCTCCATGACAATCATCCATCTAGTTTTCTTTATTTCCATTCCCACTTCTACATTTAAATGCATCATATAAGTGTATGACCGCACGGGTGTGGCAAATGCACACATAATACGAGAGTTAGCAAAGCGCCCATGAAAACAATTGCTAACACAACTACATTAAACAAATTTATAAATTGCATGGATGTTTGTTACTCAATCACGCCATAACGGCTGAACAGGTCTGAATGAAATTTAGTACAAATATAGATAATAGTATATTTTTTTTTAGGTGGTTAAAATCATCAAATGACTCCTTCCGCCCTGCGTGGGGCGGAAGGGACTGTCAGACTTTTACTGACTAAAAAACCACCCTGTTCCTTCTGTTGCCCTTTACGTTCCGGGGCCACGGTATCCTGTAAAGACGGCGAGCTACCCATTACTCGCCGTCCGCAAGCCCGCGCCTACGGTGGCCGGATGTCGCCTCGCGACGTCCGACGCCCTGGGCGTCTCCTGCGGCGGCTGGGGCGTGAGGAGGTTCTCTCATAGATTATAGTCTGGAATAGTACGTAGGCTACATTTTGTAAAGAAAAATGTACAGTTCCCGACTAATATAGGTATCTAATAAATCAATTCTGATGCAAATAAAATCGCGGGCAGAAGATATTTACTTATAATGAAGTAGAAACGAATGTCAAACATTAGCATAACCGGCTATGATAGTTTTGAGGATGCGTTCATTGTACGAGCTAAGGATAGGAATTTCTTGCCAGAGTCTGTATTTCGCAATGGTTATAATTGTGGACTTTTTAAAGACGCGTAAATGGATTTTTTCTACAGCGTGCACCATCATATATGCATACATCACCCATGATCGGGTGAAATAGTGTTCAAACGTGAGTATATTCCATGTCATCTGCACACACAAGAACTTAATGAAAGCGTCAGAGGATGGCGCAAGTATATATAACATACCGTGCTAACAAAAAATACTCTACATACTTACAAACAAAATATTTTCCGGAAAGGGTTATTAAGCGCTGGCGAAGTGTCTTGGTGAATTTTATGGGAAACTATAGCTTCTGCCTGCGACTTCATTCGGGTGGTCTTCTTCACTTGAGTTATGACATCTTTGGTAACTGCTGCGCCCTCGTGGTTCTTATATTTTTTAAACCATTGCTCATTAATCTAGCTATCATAAATACAAAAAGAATTGTCCCAATACGACAGGAGTGACGCCGTCTGAGTGGCCTCTGCGAGTAAAGTTGGCTTTGCCTCCTTGTACGCCTTTCAAGGGTCCCGGACTCTAGATACCGAATTATATCAAATAAATAGTATAATACTAGCATATTACTGTCCCACTGCAGGGCAAATGCCTCTTCTAATACAAAGATAAAGTTAAAATAAATAAATATTCTATTAGGTTTATTCTTTGACTGCCTCGTTGGTCGCAAAGCGCGACTGCTGAGGATGAGGTCGATTCTTAGTTCGGTCAAACTCTTTTTGAGTGTCCACCAGGAATTTCTCAGTAGCAGCCTTGGAGGGTGGATTTGTGCCCGGTTGATGGCAATAGGCTCGCCCCCTATTACATGGGACTTAAAAATATGACTGGCTAAATCTGAGTTTATGTTATGAAATTTAATTCAGAACTCAATTAGTAGAAACTCAGCGAGAGAGAAGGAGTAAGTCTGCTGAGAATGATAGCTATGAATCTAAAACACACAGAAGTGACACCATGCTTGTTCATAGTGAAAATGTATGACGCAACAATAATTTGTGGTTC
The DNA here is from genome assembly GCA_949774945.1 of Hoplodrina ambigua. Classification (NCBI taxonomy): domain Eukaryota; kingdom Metazoa; phylum Arthropoda; class Insecta; order Lepidoptera; family Noctuidae; genus Hoplodrina; species Hoplodrina ambigua. Next base: position 9,368,281 of record OX458963.1, read on the forward strand.
AAATATTTATTTTACTAAACACATAATACTGTTCAAATATTACGGATTATATACTTCTGTGTAATAATAATGTAGTATTGCGTCAGCACCAGTTGTGCTGATAATTCAAATGATTTCTTTTTGACTTTTAAAGTGGAAGAAGTACTCAGCGATACTACCACAGATCGATGTTTAAATTACGCAAATTGTCAACACATCTTCAAAAGCTGCAAAGTTTATTACCTAATATCTAATATGAAGACTGAGTGATCTTAATAATAATATATACCAGCCTTGTTAGGCTTTACGCTTGGGGCGCTTATGTAGGTATCTATACGGTCAATACGACATTCGAGACAGGATCATTCAGTGCCGATACTTGTCATAGCCAATGGCTTAATAGCCAAGAGCCACGACCAACATCTAAGGAGGAATCAAGGGCTTCATTCAAAAAGCAGTAGGTACTTCTGGACACGGCCCGCAGATAAATGATAGCACTTTGGTACTATTGGCCGTGCCCGGTTACGAACTCACAGCGTCATGTATCAGATGGCTCCCATCGCCTTCAACACAGGGGCATCACGACATATAAATATGTTCTCATAAAAGAATAATTAACCATAGACCAAGGATTAAACAGTATGCGCGGCATGTCTGCAGTCTGTCTGGATCATGGCATGCCACAAAGGCAATGAGTTAATAGCTGACTGGCTCCAACAACTAGTTTTATCAAATTAATTTTGACATTCATTTATAAAATGGTGAAAATCCCGTATCTTTTTAAATTATTAAAAACAATGTGCGGCTGCCTCGTTGGTCTAGTACTTAGTCGCAAAACGCGACTGCTGAGCATGTGGTCTAGATTCGATTACCAGATCGGTCAAAGTGTCATAGGGTTTTTCTATCAACAATTTCTCATTACCACCCTTGGAGCCTGGATTTCAGCCTGGTTGATGGCAATAGGCTTACCCTCTATAACATGGGACGTAAACATAACTCGCGAAATCTGGGTGTACTAATGGGTACACCTCTGCCTAACTAAAATGGATGTTCAAGTGCCTAAGCTATTTACTTATAGAATTTGTTGTTTTCATGAGAAATGAAAACAAAAACAAAGTAAAACATTGCAAAAAACAAAATTAAAAAAATTGTTTTTTTTTTTGTTCAATTAACAAAATTCTCAGTTGCTTGATAGTGTTGACACGATACTGCGAGATGCCAATCCGAAAAATTAGACAACTATTGGGAAAAGGTGACTTTGTTTATTAGAACTACCTATTGAAAAGACATTAGCACAACGCAATCGTGCCGATGAACTGTAGCAAGCAAATAAGTATAGTTAGGGGAGAGGTGGCATGAAAGGGACATTTTTGTTGCAGCGGCTCTAGTAAATAAATTAGACAACAATTTAAACAGGTTAGTGCTGAATGGGAAGCCTACATTACTTAACTATTGAAATAAAATGCAATATTAAACCTTTCTTTATTCTTAGTTGTAAATTATCGCAGTTTAAAAAAATGTGTATTATGTCCCTTTCATAAATGGACTGCATTGAAAGGGACTGCATAATTTATGAAAGGGACAGTACATAATATCAAAGAAAAATGCCTTATATCTTTGCTTTACTTAAACTAAATATAAGAGAATACGTACACAGTTGTCCTTACGTTTTAAAATCACATTGTTTTAGTCTCATTTTCTCATTCTAAAGACCATTACTACGATATTAACATTTTTGAACAATTTAAACAAAAATCATCAATTTAAAAATCCTTCTTTATATATAATATTAAAACAAATACAATTTACAAATACAAAATGTGATTGAAAAACAGTAGTCAATTATTGACTACTGTTTTCAATCACATTTTTTAATCTTATATTTTCATACGTCCCGTTCATAACCGTTCGTTGTGTCCCTTTCATAAATATGATACAAAATTTAAAAATATAACCACAAAATCTATAATTTGAAATAAAAGTTTACTAACCTTTCGTTGTTATATCTGTCAGTATTTAGTCGACGTAAATAATAGTAAACAAATAAACAATTATTTAGCAGCATATGACAAAAGGTTTACAAAGAATTGCAAAAAAAATACTTTTGATTAGATAAATAATCAAATTATGTTGTTATTAAAATTGTTATAATGATAAATAATCTATTTATGTTGTTACATAATTCAATATTGTGTGCTTTAACAAAGCTAGATAGTAACTATTGACGTCAAAGTGCGAAAACGTCATCTTATCTCGTCCACAGGCCACACCTCCCATGAGTATATTGGATAATATCTACCTACGACGGACGACAAGAATGAATAAACTCTCAATACATATAAGTGCGTATAGCTCATATATTTTTACAATCCCTTACTTTTTAAAATAGACCTTTTTACCGATACCCTACGCTGTAGTTTTCAATGAAAAGCAGCAGAGCTTGCTGCAAGGATAATCATCTTAATTTGTCTAAACAAAAATAATAAGAATTGACGATTCGGTTGGCTGAACGATTGGGTACAAAATAAATATCTGTACGGCCTACAATTAGTTGTGCCGAGTCTAGTTGTTTGTGTGAGTTTTTATGTTTACAAACAAACCTACGACACAAGAGAATTTCTGAGTACAGGGTAAAGATTTTAAATACACAAATAAATAAATACTTATCCCTTGTCTTCGGTTTAATTCAGAGAATGGAGGTTAAAAGCTGGGTCCTGAAGCTCAACGTAGTTCATTTTTAGTACATTGAAAATTGCACTGGAGCTATCCTCTTTCATACCTTAGTATGAAAGAGGATAGCTCTAGTACAATTTATACGGGCAATAAAAAAACCACATCACATAGCTGATATAAACCCATAATATTACCAATCAAATATTCAGCTCAACAATGTAGGTACTTATATTATCTACGTATAGGTACGAGCAGACGATTTTTTAAATATTTCAAGCAATGGCTTTAAGAATTCCGTTAAGAAGAATTGAGTTACGAATTCCTTTTAGAATAACATATGTACCTACCTAATTATAATAATTATGAGACGTTAAACTGCGTCTCATGGCTCAGTCAGTGTTGCAGATTGATTGTCATCCCATTCGGTACAAAAATCTTGAAAGTCTTCATTACATATTCTCTAACATTTTAACTTTCATTTTTATACTTATATAATAAAATTGTTTGTTGGAATGCGATTATCTCTCCACGACCCACAGGAGCGGAGCAGTAACTAAAGAATTAACGCGGGTGAAAAACGGCAAGCGGACGAAGAAATGGTCAGAACCTATTATTCAGTATTATAAAACTGATAAAATTGTTTACTTACTTCGAGTTTTCTCTTTACCTACTTAGTTAGGATTACAGGATTAAAAACCTTCATATCGCGGTGTTAATAAATAAGTAAAGTAGGTATATTTATCGAAAAAATTCATACATTCGCTGATAAATCGCGCAGTTTGTTTTGTTTGTAATGTATCAATCAGATAACGTTGATATTGATTAGTTGGTAATTGTACTGTATATTTTTGTCTTTTTGATAAAAAGAACATTGTACTGACGTAGAAAAAGTTATAGAAAATCACTCCCATGGAAACTAATTACCTATAATCAATTTGCTTAACCTTTTCCTGACTATGTTTGGGTTGGCTTTCAGTCTAACCGGATCCAGCTGAAAATCAGTACTTAATTACTCAAGTCTTACGTAATGAGACACAATCGATTTTCTATTGTTCTGTGTTAACATTCATTCGAACGACAGTGCCCTCCACAACCCAGTTAGTGGGTAATTTATACTCCCTGGTTGTCTTTTTTATCTTCTAACAACTGTTAAAGATTCACGTATAACACTTATATCTGAACGTGCTTTCCGAGGCACGGAATGATAATTATCAGAGATGTTGTTAATGATTGTTAAAAGTGGAAGTACCTACTTACTAAACCAGCTTTTAAGCGTTCTTAATTTGTTTATTCAATATGGTCGTGTTGTATCATGTTGTGTATTTTGTTTTTAGAACTAACCATGTGGCATTAAGTTTGTTTTGGTTTTATTCATAAAAAGTGATGTTAGTATTCCGTTTAACATTGTTTGCGTTTCTGCAATTAAATTCATTACATAGAATATTAAGCGGGTTATTTAGTTGTGTAAGTTTTTTTAATTCTTGTACTATTGCATACAGTAAGAAACGCTTAGTTTCAAAATACAATTTAAAACGATTAAAAATAGTAATAAAATTGTTTAAAATACAAATTAATAATAATTACTTACCTACCTATATATTATTACATATTTTATAATATTTATAATTTATTATTAGATTATTGTTTGCATTTATTTTCACCCTTACCTAGTATTGAAAAACATTGATTGTAAAACAGCAATTTACGGAAGCAACTGAACGCCATATTTTTAATCGTTTTCCATGTTGTTATAGTGGGCATTAATGGGCGGCCGGTTGACCGCGCTCCAGGACCTCTAGTTCAAACATATTTCGAACTCCAAAAAAACCATGGCAAAACGACAAAAGCGCCCTCTCTTGCTGGTGGAAGTCAATATACCCCAGAATTTCCAAAATTTGTCGCTAGATGATAGAAGATAGAAGAACATAGGTGACATACTTATTATTGAATTCTACAAATATTCCTCCTTTATAATCATTCTTTTCTTTCTTTCTTTCCAATTAGAAATAATAAATGTGATGAATATACTATTTGTTATGATATTTTGTTAATTATTAATTGTGTTGATTTATTTCCTAATGTTATTTGTTATTTATTAATAAATTGGTAATGTGAAATGAAAATATTTTTATATAATGGCAACATTCTGTAGGTACTTTGGGTACTTCCGTCCGAATCTGAACGTTGGGCAAACTTTATGGAGGCAGCCATTGTTCGGTTTACTTCAAGTTTTCTTTGCGTTGTTTTATTGTTTTCTTGCTTTTTATAGGACTTGGCGTGATAACGGATTCTGCGACCTCTGCTTACGATACGACCCGGCCTGTTACTGTGATACCGATTACTTGCAAACCTGTTAACTTGGCTTTTCTTGGCTTGGACTTTGATTTTGTAACGAACGCGACCTGGAACGTGAACGTTTTACAATGCCGAAATCAAACGGATTAACGTGTTATTTTGGATGTGTCGTTGATGGTAAGATTTATTTCATTTATGAATTCTATATTCTTTATGTGTAATTCTGTTTTTTACGTACCTGTAAAATATTTTTGTTGTGCCGTGCACGTGCTCCTTAATTTTATTTTTTTATAAATTTTGTAGTAGGTAATAATTTTTATAAAAAAATATTCACAACAATAAAATTTAACTACAATTTCTGTCTTGTGAAGGTTTCACTCAAATAGAAATATTAATTTTTAGGTCCCCTACATCGTTACCTTTCATGCGATTATCTACATACAGAAAAATTTGATCAATGGAAGTCCATACTCTGCAGTCCAGCAACTTCAGCACGAGGCATTGAATATATTTATATTAATGTTCGGTTATGCTACAGGCACTTTGAAGAAAAAATTCAATTACTAAGTCATCACTTGACCAAAGATGCAGTGCCAATTTTGAATATATTTTGTAAGTACATAAATAACACATAACATAACATAACATCACGCCTGTAATCCTCGAAGGGTTAGGCAGAGGTGTACACATTAGTACACCCACATTTCGCTAGTTATGTTTTTAGTCCCATATAATAGAGGGCGAGCCTATTTCCATCAACCCAAGATGATTATTTACATAAATAATCATTCATTTAAACATTTTATGCATTATTATGTGCTATTATTATTATTGCTAACTGCCTGAAGTGTCTCATTGTTAACTGATATCATCTGCATCTAAGCTAGCAGAAGAAGCATATTTTAATCTCTAAAAACCTTGTCAATATAGAAACATTTATTAGAACTTTGAACTTTTACAGTTATTGGTTGAGTCACTGTTGAGTGATGCGCTTACCAACAATCATCCAACTGTCTGTCTGTTTGTCTGAAATCTGATATTTTCATAGAATGTGTATTTCTGTTGCCTTAAAACAAAAAAATAAATAATAAAACAAATAATAAAAATATGTTAAAAATTAAAATAACTAACATGTTTTGTTCGGTTAATGGTATGGAAACCTTTTGTGTGAGTCTGACACTGGCTGGCTTTGTTTATAGATTTTTACTTCTATAAAAGAAATGTTTGCTTAAAAAATGAACTACATCTTTAAAATCATTAATTCTATTTTGAATTAACTAAGCATTTCTCATGTATGTCCACAGGTTTGAGTCAAACTGGAGAACAGCCCTCAACATCAGCTGCATCAGTGGTATATGAAGAGAGGTTGCCAATAACATCTGGAATTCACTCTTAAGAATATAAACATATAATGGCTCCCAAGTAAGTATTATACTGGTGGCGGAAATAATAATAATTTATTAGAATTCAGAAATAACAATGTTAACATTAACAAAAAGCATCCGCAGGTGCAATAGACCTTTTAAAGTTATCAAAGCTGGTAAGTGTGGCAACCAGAGCACTTGCTAAGTTATAAAATAACTTGTATTAAAGGCGCTGGTTCAAACCCTTGACATTGGATACAGAAATTTGTTAGAGACTAATGTTAGGTTAGGTTAGGTTAGGTTAGCTGGGCTGTTTCTGCACTTAGCCTCTTTATTGGGCCATTGAAAGAGACTAATGTTAACATCATCAAAATTTTTTTGTGGTGGAAGAATAATGGTGGCTGATGTAGTATTGGTTGCCCATCGCGGCGGTGGTTCTAGCGGGCGTGGCAGAGGACGTGGTTGCCGAGCCAATACTTGACACGAGCGACCTGGACCTAGGACTATTTACGAGTCCGTGTTTTTCTTTCTTAAATTTTTAATTGTTTTTTTTTTATTTTCACTATTTAAACTCGTACCGCCTTATTATGATAGTCTTTGCTTAAATCAGGTTTAAACCTACAACCCAGTTTTTTGATTTATCTGTTTGTTTATCTGATTATCTGTTTTTTCAATTTGAACCAATAGTTCCTTAGATTAGTGTGTTCAACCAGCCAAACAAACGAACAAACTCTTAGGCTTTATAATATTAGTAGTAGTATATGTAGATGTTATGGATACTACAACACTGCTTTTGTTCCAGGTTTGTGGAATTACCCATTAACCAGGAGGCGATTACACTACCTTCAACTCCAGCTTGCCATTCTGGGCGAATGCGAGATAAAGAAATCATGCGCTGTATCAATCATGGTAAGTACCTGCTATTTTAATTGGGACTTAATTGGGTATTTGACACCATTAACCAATAATTCCATAACACAATTATTAAAAAAAACAGGTCAGTTTAGCTGTGACAACCCGATAAATGTTCAATGAACAGTAAAATTAGGTTTTTAGTTGCTTTGAAATCAATAAATAGTTAATAAATTGAATTAGCTAGTAAGTGACGCCACAGTTGTCATGTTGCCACACAAAATCTATAGGAGAATCGCGTTTTGACAGCTCATAAAATGTATGTCAATTGATTGGTACCCAATTTGTGCTTCATACTAGATTTAAAACCAATCTATATTTTTTTACAGGAAGCGTCGAAGATACTAGTGATATCGAAGAGGACAAGGTAGCGGTTCCGAATATTTCAAGGGTATATCAAAGCATGATGGAAACACCCTTGGATTTTGATGAGAATGATGCTACAGACCCAGGCCCCGCCGCTGACACAACACCTGTCGACGGACTTGCTCCCGCCGCTGACACAACACCCGCCGACGGACGACGAAGACGACGGAGCAACCTTTGAATCTCTTTGATTTTGACTGGAGAGCGTTTCGAAATCTTCCGATACAACCAGAATCGAGGCGGGAAACGTTTTTCGAAATTAATTACGGTCCGACAACTCCATGTGCCGACCCATATGACATTTTCGTTGAAATATGGGAACGGCAAAGGAGCACATGGCCTCGGAAACCAACAATACGCTCAGCAGGTGGTATCCCAGATATTTGAAAATCACGTTCTCCATCCCAGAAGCCGCATCAACCGGTGGCAATGCCTGGTGAGCTTTATGTTTACTTCTGCCTAATTCTGGCGATGGAGATCGTGGTCAAGTCGAGGATGGAGGAATACTGTGGTCCACCTCTGACGTATTTAAAGGCACCTACACAGTGCCACCGGCCAAAAGCGGTGCGCCCGTCGGATTATAAAGCCGTTCGGCAAAAGCCGCCGCGCCCTGCCGCCGGCACTATGTGTAGGAGCCTTAACACTCCAGGATTTAGCGCACACATGTCCATTAATCGTTTTTTAATTTTATCGAAATGCTTACATTTTAACGATAATAATGCCATGTGTGTGCTGGTACTGGATTACTCCGAGGCCAGGTTGTTTAAAATACAACTAATAATATCACACCTCAACAAGAAATTATAAACGATGTACATTATAGGCTCAGCATATCCCACCTGACGAAAGTCTTGTGGAAAGACTTTCCACATTAGAAGACTTTCCAAAAGGGGAATTAAAATGTATGAGTTATGTGAATCTCAAACCGGCTACTTATGGCGGTTTGAGGTTTACGCTAACAAAAAACCCCACCACAACAATTTGCCGATGCACTTCTGGCCTCAACACTGGCTATAGTTGTACAGCTTGTTCATGGAGCACAAAGTTATGAAATGGAATGGATTTAACTTTTCAATTTTACAAGAAGTTTCTTTTTTTTTTTTTCTAAGTATTTTAGACATCACGGACATTACATGAAAACATTATGAGGAATGTAATGAAGGATAATAATTATCCATCCCTATGGATGGATAATGATTATCAATCTCCATGTCTGACTCGACTACATGGAAACCCTGCTAACAGGTCAAAAATTTCCCACAGGCCCTGCATAGCCTCACTAAGTGAAACATGCTCCCGGAGCAGATCGCCGGTCTCACCTCAGGAGACTTTGTTGTCGTGGTATGGAGAGACATAAATAGGGTGGCTATGGTCTGTACATACCATGGCAACGCTCAACAAATAGTCCGAGGGTCCACCAAACTCGGAGGGTGGATAAAAATGATCAGCTAATGGCCATGTAGCAGAGCAATAACGTACAAAGGTGTTGTACAAAAATTTTTTTAGAAGTCTACGTATCCGTACTTAACGCTTTTATCATTCATCACCACACTTCTTCCGTCAGTCATCGTAATAGCAGTTTCAACTTTTTCAAATCTCTTCTTGCAAAGCACCACTTCACTCTTCCGCGAATTCCACCAGCAACCACACAGAACAAAGTCGACATCAGTCACCGCTTGGCTGAGTTCCAAATGAGGAGTCACCAACACAAGTTTCATAGAATAACTTCTTGTAATGTTTAAATTTTATTTATTTTTTGTACTTTGTTGTCGGGATTTTGTAATGCTTATGTTGCGGAAAACTATCGCCATGTCAGTTGTAGACGTCTTAGTTCAAATGCTGTGCGATAGATGTTGCTACATTTTTAATTTCTTGTAATGTTTAATTTTTATTTATTTTTTGTACTTTGTTGTGTTATCAATTTTTACTTCTGTTGTTTATGATAGTTTTAACTTCTTGTAATGTTTAATTTTTATTTATTTTTTGTACTTTGTTGTGTCAGCTTTTTTTTGTCTTATCAATTTTTACTTCTGTTGTTTATGATAGTTTTAACGTATGTAAGGATCGTAGCAGGTGGCGTTCTATAGTTTCTGCCTACCCCCATGGGAAAAAGGCGTGAGTTTATGTATGTATGTATGTTCTTGTAATGTTTAAATTTTATTTATGTTTTGTACTTTGTTGTCTCAGCTTTTTCTTTGTCTTATCAATTTTTACTTTTGCTGTTTATGATAGTTTTAACTTATAATGTTAATTTTTACTTATTTTTTGTACTTATCTGTCTCGGCTTTTTTGTCTTATCAATTTTCACTTTTGCTGTTTATTATAGATTTTTAGAGGTATGAGAAACAGGGTTTAAAGTTTATTATCCTCCATTGAAAAGGCAGGATCATCCGACCAGACGGGTGTTGTGTCTGGTGGGCTTGACTGCCCGACGGTTGTTGTCGGTTTTTGGATAATTTTTAATGTCTTATCTATTTTCACTTTTGCTCTTAATGATAGTTTTATATTCCTTTCACTTGTTTATTTTTAGTATTTTACTTCTGTTGTTTATGATAGTTTTAACTTCTTGTAATGTTTATTTTTTATTTATTTTTTGTACTTTGTTGTGTCAGCTTTTTTTTGTCTTATCAATTTTTACTTCTGTTGTTTATGATAGTTTTAACGTATGTAAGGATCGTAGCAGGTGGCGTTCTATAGTTTCTGCCTACCCCCATGGGAAAAAGGCGTGAGTTTATGTATGTATGTATGTATGTTCTTGTAATGTTTAAATTTTATTTATTTTTTGTACTTTGTTGTCTCAGCTTTTTCTTTGTCTTATCAATTTTTACTTTTGCTGTTTATGATAGTTTTAACTTCTTATAATGTTAATTTTTACTTATTTTTTGTACTTCTCTGTCTCGGCTTTTTTGTCTTATCAATTTTCACTTTTGCTGTTTATTATAGATTTTTAGAGGTATGAGAAACAGGGTTTAAAGTTTATTATCCTCCATTGAAAAGGCAGGATCATCCGACCAGACGGGTGTTGTGTCTGGTGGGCTTGACTGCCCGACGGTTGTTGTCGGTTTTTGGATAATTTTTAATGTCTTATCTATTTTCACTTTTGCTCTTTATGATAGTTTTATATTCCTTTCACTTGTTTATTTTTAGTTTTTTACTTCTGTTGTCTAGGATAGTTTTGACTTCTTATAATGTTTAATTTTTATTTATTTTTTTGTACTTTGTTGTGTCAGCTTTTTTTTGTCTTATCAATTTTTACTTCTGTTGTTTATGATAGTTTTAACGTATGTAAGGATCGTAGCAGGTGGCGTTCTATAGTTTCTGCCTACCCCCATGGGAAAAAGGCGTGAGTTTATGTATGTATGTATGTATGTTCTTGTAATGTTTAAATTTTATTTATTTTTTGTACTTTGTTGTCTCAGCTTTTTCTTTGTCTTATCAATTTTTACTTTTGCTGTTTATGATAGTTTTAACTTCTTATAATGTTAATTTTTACTTATTTTTTGTACTTATCTGTCTCGGCTTTTTTGTCTTATCAATTTTCACTTTTGCTGTTTATTATAGATTTTTAGAGGTATGAGAAACAGGGTTTAAAGTTTATTATCCTCCATTGAAAAGGCAGGATCATCCGACCAGACGGGTGTTGTGTCTGGTGGGCTTGACTGCCCGACGGTTGTTGTCGGTTTTTGGATAATTTTTAATGTCTTATCTATTTTCACTTTTGCTCTTAATGATAGTTTTATATTCCTTTCACTTGTTTATTTTTAGTATTTTACTTCTGTTGTTTATGATAGTTTTAACTTCTTGTAATGTTTAATTTTTATTTATTTTTTGTACTTTGTTGTGTCAGCTTTTTTTTGTCTTATCAATTTTTACTTCTGTTGTTTATGATAGTTTTAACGTATGTAAGGATCGTAGCAGGTAGCGTTCTATAGTTTCTGCCTACCCCCATGCGGAAAAAGGCGTGAGTTTATGTATGTATGTATGTTCTTGTAATGTTTAAATTTTATTTATTTTTTGTACTTTGTTGTCTCAGCTTTTTCTTTGTCTTATCAATTTTTACTTTTGCTGTTTATGATAGTTTTAACTTCTTATAATGTTAATTTTTACTTATTTTTTGTACTTATCTGTCTCGGCTTTTTTGTCTTATCAATTTTCACTTTTGCTGTTTATTATAGATTTTTAGAGGTATGAGAAACAGGGTTTAAAGTTTATTATCCTCCATTGAAAAGGCAGGATCATCCGACCAGACGGGTGTTGTGTCTGGTGGGCTTGACTGCCCGACGGTTGTTGTCGGTTTTTGGATAATTTTTAATGTCTTATCTATTTTCACTTTTGCTCTTAATGATAGTTTTATATTCCTTTCACTTGTTTATTTTTAGTATTTTACTTCTGTTGTTTATGATAGTTGTCTACAATCATTGATTAAAACACACGCCATCTAGCGGCCGCGCTCCGCGTCAACGCGCAAGACGCCATGTAGCGAGGATGCGAGAGCGGCGGTTGGTTGAACGCGTCGCGACACTAGCGACGCGCATCGGAACTTCACTTACAATAATTTCACACGCAACGTGCACAACGTGACTGTTAATTTTCTTACAAAAAGCTGGTAATCAGATTTCCAAGTGATAATTACGCATTTGCATTAACATAATTGGTCCTTCGAGCCGGATAACAAAGAAGAAGCAGCGTCACACTCACAGAGACGCAATTTCTGGAGGTCTGGAGAAGCAACGCAGCAACGGTCAGGTCAATCGTTCCCTTTTATTCCTGCCGGAATCCAGTAAGTCTCAATTTGTGCTAATACCTATTGTTAAATTGTGACATCGTGTAATATTGTGTTAGAGTGCATCGTAAAACCGCAAGCAAGCAGGTAGGTACTTGACTTCTTCCTCTTTCGAGCCGCCATTATGGCAAAAAAGTGTGACGATATTATTAGCGATCTCGTCAAAAAACGTGGGTCGATTAAACGTAAAGTCACTTTATTCGCGAAATATGTGCAATCGCTTATTAGTTCTGACTCGGAGATAACAGACGCGCAAAAGGCCGAGTTAGAGGACCGTTTCAGTGCCTACAAGCTATTGTTCGAACAATACACAAAGATTCAAGATGAGGTAGAATTATTTTTGCCCGATACGCAGTTAGACGATGAGTTGCTTGAAAGGGAGGAATTCGAGAACAGGTATTATTCCATTGTAGGCCAGTGTAAATGTATCTTAAAATCTAATGATAGTAATGGTTGTACTCCGACACAGATCGCGCAGAGTCAAACACGTGTTCCGAACGGTATGAAACTACCTACAATCACTTTGCCTAAATTTGACGGTACATATGACCAATGGCTCGAGTTTCGAGATACTTACCTATCTATGATACACAACTGCGACAGTTTAGAAAATATTCAAAAGTTTCATTACTTGCGTTCGGTACTCACAGGCGATGCACTACAAGTAGTCAAGGCGCTGGAATTCACGGCAGACAATTATTTAGTGGCGTGGAGCTTATTAGAAAATAGATACAATAATGACCGTTTGTTACAACAAAATCACGTAAATGCTATACTGCTCGCGGAACCGCTAGTTAAGGAATCGGCCGTGTCTATTCGTAAGCTAATCGATTTAATCCTTAGAAATATTCGGGCTTTAAAAACATTAGAGGAACCCACCGAACACTGGGACACACTACTTATCCTCATAATTGTTCCAAAGCTAGATTCCTTATCAGAACACGAATGGGAACGTTACAAAGGCACGCTCCCGAAAGACAGAAAATTAAAGTTGTCCGATATGATGACGTTCCTCCAGGATCGTGCTGATTTCTTAGAAGCGGTGGTTAAGAAGCCTAACAAAAAACAAACGGCAGACGCTCCCAACACTCACACAAAGAAACCGTCAATCACAAAGTCACACAGTCACGTTGTAACACACAAAGATAACAAAAGAAAAACAAGTAAGTCGCAACGTTTTAAATGCGATCGGTGCGGTTCCAATCACCCGTTATTTTCCTGTGAAGATTTCCTTAGCCTATCCCTTCAAGATAAATTAAATTTAATTGAAGAGAAAAAGTTATGTCGTAATTGTTTACGAACAGGCCACGCATTGAACGAGTGTTGGTACGGACCGTGCAGGCATTGTAACCAAAAGCACAACACATTAATACACAACGATGCTGTCGTAGACACTCCGAGTACATCATCAGCTGTTGCTCAAATCACGCAAATAGTGCCTCAGTCTGAATGTCACACGAGTACTACACACATACCTACGCCGCTAACTATTTCCCACAAAACTCACACATTGCACAAGGATGATAATAATATTAATACGCATTGTTTTCAAAATCCCGTTTTATTATCAACCGCATTAGTGGAAATAGCGGACGTAAATAATAAATATCACACAACGCGGGCTCTCCTTGACAACGGGAGCCAACACTGTTTCATATCCGAATCGTTATGTAAACAGCTTAACCTTCCATTGATACAGTCCACTGTTCAAGTAATAGGGGTAGGTAACACTATCTCTAAATCCACGCAATCTTGTCACATTCAATTGCGGTCTAAGACTAACTCGTACAACACGCGTTTTAATTGTTTAGTTTTGCCGCGCATCACCGCACAATTACCATCACTAGGAGGTATGTATAACATTGACATACCAGACCATGTTCAACTTGCCGATCCTGAGTACTATATGCCTAACGAAATTAATTTATTGTTAGGGGCAGATAGGTTCTGGGATTTGCTTAGTGAAGGTTTAATACGGTTGCCGAACGGACCCTATTTACAAAACACGCAATTAGGTTGGGTCATATCGGGAACCGTACACAAAAAGGTTAACACACACTAGAGATGGGCGGTGGGAAAAAACCCGACGGGAAAATACCCAGGTTTTTACCCATTTGGGTAAATACCAGGTATTTATGGGGGAAAAAACCCAATAGACGGGTATTTTCATTATCTATACTAATACAATAAAGCTGAAGCGATTTTTTTGTTTGTTTAAACGCGGTAATCTGTGAAACTACTAGTAGGATTGTAAAACATGTTTCTGCATATAAAAAATAAAACAAAACTTAGACAATCACAATTATTTATTACAAAATAGAAAATAATTATAAAAATATTTTTTCATTCACTCGTTTCATTCATTCAAAATTTTAATCGCTATCGCTACTGTCATGATCTTCATATAAATCATCAATATCACAGAATTCTATGTCTTGGCTTCCACGAGATGTAGAAGGTTGTGGGTCATTAATTGGGCTGTTCATCGGGCTAGACAACTGTCTAGGGGTTGACAAGGTCTCGTCATCTTCGTCGTTGTCATCATCATTATATTTGTGCAAAAGATTCCAATTATAGGATATAAAAGCTATCTTTGCTGCTCTATCTGTAGTCAATCTATTTCTTTTGTGACTGTGTATATGAGCATGTGTGCTAAATGACCGCTCCGTTGCTGCGGATGTGCAGGGAGCAGTCAGAAGGCGTACTGCAACCCTACTTAGCAATTTGGAGCTGCAAAGTCCCCTCCACCAAACGACTGGGTCCATTTCTGCGACATTTTTCCATATAAATGGTCTGCCCCATAAACCCTGTTTAGCTCTATAATTTGCTAAATCTACACCAACATCAATATTGAGTGACTGGCTCACTTCATGTATAAACTCCATGGCATCTACTTCATGCTCTTCATCGAGTTCAATGCCTTGCGATCTCGGATCTAACAAATATGCAGCATAATGGATTGGTTTGATGCAGTTATTTGTTCGCCTGGTTACAGCATTTATTATATCTTGTTTGTGCTGGTCATCTAAAATAGAAATTTCGGGTAGCACAAAATTAAATGTAGATTGTATGTCTCTGAAAGCCATGTATACTTCGTTTATTAATATTCCGTTTCCTTCAAGTTTGAAAATTTTTTCAGTTATCGGTTCCAACAATTTTATACAATTTTCGGCCATGTTCCAAAAATTGAGATCCAATAAATTTGACTTTATTTCTTCTGAAATAGTAGCATCTTCGTGAACAGCTAAAGTCTGTAATGCTACTTTCGAACATTTCAAGCTTTTTATAGCAGTACAGTAACTGCCCCATCGGGTTTTTCCTGGCAATTTCAATGTTTCGCCTGATCGTTTGTCTTTTATAATCTGGGCTAGTAAAGCACTCATAGTTTGACTTCTTTTTATTGCTTTTATGGTCTCTATGGCAATCGATATAAACGCTTTAACAGGTTCTGGTCTTAGACAATCTTCGCAAAGTAAATTTAATGTATGTGCTACACATCTCAGCGGTATTATGTGTGTATACACATCTTTTACCATCTGAAATGCTCTTTGAATGTTATTAGCGTTATCTCCTATAAGAGTTACAAACTTGTGGCCTCCATACATATTTATAACTTTGATAATCTCTTGAGAAAGATATTGGCTTGTATGTCGGTTGGTAAGAGTGTTAAGACTTTTGACAAAAACGGGCTCGGGTTTTGCAATAATGAAGTTGATAATGCCTTCATTGCGCTGATTGCTCCAGCCATCACACTGCAGATGCAAATTATTTATAGTTTTCAGTTCGTCTGTAATTTCTTCTACCATTTCTTTATAAATAGCTTCCAGATGTGTAGTTGAGATTGCTTTTCTGGATGGTAACTTGTAAAGTGGTTGCAACTCATTAAAAAATCGTGCCCACAGCGGATGGTTAACAATGGAAAAAGGAGAACCGGAAACAAATATTGCTTTCGACAAAAACTGATCTAGATAAAGTTTCTTTTCTGCTGAAGTTGTAGTACTAGAATTTGTATCAGTCAAACTGTTATCTTGTAACGTTTCATGCTGCGATTCATCTTGTAAAGGCAGATTTGTTGCAGTTGCGTTAACGTCAGATGTTTTGTTTAGTTTGTTCTTGATAACAGTTGGACATCTAAAACATTTCAACAGATGGCGGGCCATCTTGTTGACATTGCCAAACATGTAAACTTTTTCGCAGTGTTTGCACTTAACCGTTTTACTGGTTGCGGAATGGAAATAGTTTTCCCATACATCGTTATTTTTCTTTCTCGGCATGGTGTAATCTAATGCAAAAAGAAAAAAAACAATTGTAAGAACAGAAGCAAACAGATGTTTTAAAGTATCCTACATTTCTAATAAGCTCAAACTTACCGGTTTATTTATGTTGATGGGATGCAGTATGTATCGAAGTCCGTAAGGATAGCACTAGTTATCAATCCGAAGTATATCACGTATTTAATCACTATAATATCAAAAGTCCACAAAACAAAATCCAGGTCGTCAATAAATCAAAGAAACTAACACAAGTACCCACGGTATGAAGCCAAAACAACTTGTGAAAGATCACTTATGTGACAACTACTAGGTACTGGCTATTGTCCGGCTCGAAAGTACGTGCTCCCGGGGTGGGGGCAGGTAGTTTCGAGCGGTTTATTGGTCGCCAATAGCTAGGTATAAATGTTACAGGTTCTAAGAAATTACAAACTTGTCATAACTAACTAGCGTTAAAGCTTATCTAAGTCATTCTTTAAAGCTTGTTTACGTAAAAGTGGTAGTGGAGTGCGTCATTTCAACTTATATAAGCTCTAACTAGTAGGAATAAAGTTTAAAAACTATGTACTATTTAATGTATGTGTATCTAAACATTACATAAGCTAAATTTTAAAACACCCGAATATTTTCCCAATCGGGTATTTTCCCGGGTATTTTCCCTAGAATTTACCCACTTTTGGGTTTTTACCGGGTAAAATCCCATCTCTAACACACACACACACGTTAACTTAACTCATTGTAATTTCACGCAAACATTAGATTCAGACCTCAAACGATTTTGGGAACTGGAAGAAATATCCGAAACACACAATAATTTAAGTAAAGATGAAAGTGCATGCGAAAATTTATTTAAAGAGACGACAACACGCGACGTTAAAGGTCGTTTTTCCGTGCGCATGCCGTTAAGTCAATCAGCTGATGTCCTGCACGACACATTTACTATGGCAAAAAATAGGTTTTTGGCGCTCGAACGCAAACTTATAAGGAGCGCGCCTAGCTATAGGAAAATGTACAACGATTTTATGCGTGAATATTTAAGTCTGGGTCACATGAGTCGCATTTCAGATTATTCTTCACCATGTTATTTTTTTGCCGCATCACGGTGTTTACAGGGAGCATAGTTCAACTACTAAACTTAGGGTGGTTTTCGATGCTAGTGCTAAGTCCACGTCAGGTAAATCATTGAACGACATACAACACATTGGGCCTACATTACAAAATGATTTATTTTCAATATTACTCAGGTTTAGGCAATTTAAATATGTCGCGTGTGCCGACGTAGAGAAGATGTATCGCCAAATCTTAATTCAACCTGACCAGAGGAATTTGCAACTTATACTGTGGCGGGAAAATCCGTCCGACCCGCTCGGTGTATACCAACTTAACACCGTCACGTACGGAACGGCGTCCGCGCCGTATCTCAGTATTAGATGTTTAAAACAACTCGCATTAGAATGTGAAGATGACGTCATCGCGCAGATAATTAATGACGATTTTTACGTCGACGATTTAATCACGGGACATCAGGATCAACAACGGTTATTAGAAATATGCACTAAGGTTTCTAAAGTACTAGAATCAGGTTGTTTTCATCTTCGAAAATGGATATTTAACTCATCAGTTTCAAAGTCCGAGTTACAGTCTGCATCTAAGGAACTGTCATTAGACGAAAACTGCCATACCAAAACATTGGGTATGGGGTGGTTTTACGCATCCGATAAATTGCATTTTACTACTAAATGTGATCATGACGTAACAAGCGCTACTAAGCGTCATATTCTATCGGTTGTCGCACAGATTTATGACCCTTTAGGTTTACTCACACCAACTATAATTATAGCTAAAATTCTATTGCAAAAGATGTGGCTTTCTAAAATAGACTGGGATGATTTAGTACCTAAACCTATACTGGTAGATTGGCAAAAATTCATTGATAAATTACGCTATTTACAAGATATACGTATTCCACGCTATGTTATCGGAGATAATACACACATAATCGAATTACACATTTTTTGCGACGCGTCGCAAGACGCATACGGCGCGTGCGCATACATGCGTAGTTATACAGATCAACATAATATAACAGTTCATTTATTGTGCGCGAAAAGTAAAGTCGCGCCCGTCAAACCCGTGAGCGTGCCGCGCTTAGAATTATGCGGTGCAGTTATAGCTGCTAAGTTGTATACAAAAATTACTCACGCATTAAGATTAACTTGTAATAACGTATATTTTTGGTCAGACTCCACGATAGTTTTAGGATGGCTTAAGATGGCACCCAATTTATTGAAAACATTTGTACAAAATCGTGTAGTGCAAATAAATGAACTCACATGTGACAAGCCGTGGGGTCATGTCGCAGGCAAACAAAATCCTGCGGATCTCTTATCGCGCGGCGTACATTTAGATGTACTTAGATCATGTGAGTTATGGTGGCGCGGCCCGCCTTTCTTACACGTTCCAAACACGCAATGGGAACATGATAGTAATTCTGGTAATGATAATCACGTTGAATTGCCTGAATTAAAATCACTTAAAACTTCATTACTCGTTCAAGTACATTTAGATTATTCGATATTCGATCGATATTCATGTTTTAATCGTCTACGACGCGTAGTGGCGTACGTTATGCGTTTTATTAACAATAGTCGCACAAAAATAAAAACACAGCGCTCTACAGGGTGTCTCTCCGTAGAGGAATTAAATATTGCTGTTCGAGTCTTAACTCGCCTCGCGCAACAACAATCTTTTCCAGATATTTACACGCAATTAAAGGAAAAGTGTCAGTTAAAATGTCCACGCAGTATTTCTAGTTTAAACATATTTCTTGATGATCACGGATTGATCAGAGTAGGAGGCCGAATAGAATACTCTGATTCGTTTTCGTATGATAAAAAACATCCTTTGTTGTTGTGTGGTAAACATAAATTCACTCGCCTTATATTTGAGCATCAGCATAAGGTATTATTACACGCAGGGGCTCAGTTATTACTAGCCACTATTCGAGACACCTGGTGGCCTCTTAGAGGGCGTAACTTGGCCAAACAAGTAGTGCACGCCTGTATGAGGTGCAAGCGCACGAAACCTCAACCATTAACAATTCAAATGGGTAACTTGCCTACTGAACGATTGGAGCCAGGGTATCCATTTATTCGCAGTGGTGTGGATTATGCTGGGCCATTGTTCATGTTGAACCGTGCCGGGAGGGGGGCAAAACTCACAAAATGTTACATCTGTCTCTTCGTTTGCTTTGCTACTCGCGCAATACATTTAGAATTAGTTACAAGTCTATCTAGTGAAGCATACCTACTGGCACTGAAACGGTTCATCTCTCGACGCGGTAAACCATTGCAGATTTATTCTGACAATGGTAAGACATTTGTAGGAGCACAAAAGGAATTTACAAAATTTTTAAATTCGTCTAAATCAGACATATTAAATTACACGACAGATAATTCTATAGAATTTAAATTTATCCCGCCTTATTCGCCTCATTTTGGTGGATTGTGGGAGGCAGGAGTCAAGTCTTGTAAATCGCATTTATGTCGTGTCGTGGGTAACGCACATTTGACGTACGAAGAGTTGAGTACGGTATTGGCACAAATAGAGGCTGTCCTCAACTCCCGACCAATGTTCCAAATGTCCCCCGATCCAAATGACCTACTTCCCTTGACTCCTGCTCACTTCCTGATTGGCCGGTCACTCACTGCACCTGCCAGCCTCGACCTCACCGCGAAGGCTACACAACGCCTGCCGCGCTACGACCGCATAGAACAACTGAGGCAGCACTTCTGGCGTCGCTGGTCAACCGAATACATCTCCGAGCTCCAGAAGAGAACGAAATGGCAGCTCGACCAAGAAGCGCTACTCCCTGGCGCCCTCGTCGTAATCAAGGACGACAACTTACCTCCTCTAAAGTGGCGCCTCGGCCGAGTACTGGAGACGTTCGCCGGCAAGGATGGTATATCACGCGTGGCCACCATCAGAACAGAGACGGGGATCATTCGAAGATCATACCCAAAGATATGCCCACTTCTGAATCCAGATGAAGATCAAGCTCCTTTGGAACCTGGTGCTTCCAAGGCCGGGGGCATGTCTACAATCATTGATTAAAACACACGCCATCTAGCGGCCGCGCTCCGCGTCAACGCGCAAGACGCCATGTAGCGAGGATGCGAGAGCGGCGGTTGGTTGAACGCGTCGCGACACTAGCGACGCGCATCGGAACTTCACTTACAATAATTTCACACGCAACGTGCACAACGTGACTGTTAATTTTCTTACAAAAAGCTGGTAATCAGATTTCCAAGTGATAATTACGCATTTGCATTAACAATAGTTTTAACTTCTTGTAATGTTTAATTTTTATTTATTTTTTGTACTTTGTTGTGTCAGCTTTTTTTTGTCTTATCAATTTTTACTTCTGTTGTTTATGATAGTTTTAACGTATGTAAGGATCGTAGCAGGTAGCGTTCTATAGTTTCTGCCTACCCCCATGGGAAAAAGGCGTGAGTTTATGTATGTATGTATGTTCTTGTAATGTTTAAATTTTATTTATTTTTTGTACTTTGTTGTCTCAGCTTTTTCTTTGTCTTATCAATTTTTACTTTTGCTGTTTATGATAGTTTTAACTTCTTATAATGTTAATTTTTACTTATTTTTTGTACTTATCTGTCTCGGCTTTTTTGTCTTATCAATTTTCACTTTTGCTGTTTATTATAGATTTTTAGAGGTATGAGAAACAGGGTTTAAAGTTTATTATCCTCCATTGAAAAGGCAGGATCATCCGACCAGACGGGTGTTGTGTCTGGTGGGCTTGACTGCCCGACGGTTGTTGTCGGTTTTTGGATAATTTTTAATGTCTTATCTATTTTCACTTTTGCTCTTTATGATAGTTTTATATTCCTTTCACTTGTTTATTTTTAGTTTTTTACTTCTGTTGTTTATGATAGTTTTAACTTCTTATAATGTTCAATTTTTATTTATTTTTTGTACTTTGTTGTGTCAGCTTTTTTTTGTGTTATCAATTTTTACTTCTGTTGTTTATGATAGTTTTAATTTCTTGTAATGTTTAATTTTTATTTATTTTTTGTACTTTGTTGTGTCAGCTTTTTTTTGTCTTATCAATTTTTACTTCTGTTGTTTATGATAGTTTTAACGTATGTAAGGATCGTAGCAGATGGCGTTCTATAGTTTCTGCCTACCCCCATGGGAAAAAGGCGTGAGTTTATGTATGTATGTATGTTCTTGTAATGTTTAAATTTTATTTATTTTTTGTACTTTGTTGTCTCAGCTTTTTCTTTGTCTTATCAATTTTTACTTTTGCTGTTTATGATAGTTTTAACTTCTTATAATGTTAATTTTTACTTATTTTTTGTACTTATCTGTCTCGGCTTTTTTGTCTTATCAATTTTCACTTTTGCTGTTTATTATAGATTTTTAGAGGTATGAGAAACAGGGTTTAAAGTTTATTATCCTCCATTGAAAAGGCAGGATCATCCGACCAGACGGGTGTTGTGTCTGGTGGGCTTGACTGCCCGACGGTTGTTGTCGGTTTTTGGATAATTTTTAATGTCTTATCTATTTTCACTTTTGCTCTTTATGATAGTTTTATATTCCTTTCACTTGTTTATTTTTAGTTTTTTACTTCTGTTGTTTATGATAGTTTTAACTTCTTATAATGTTTAATTTTTATTTATTTTTTTGTACTTTTTTGTGTCAGCTTTTTTTTGTGTTATCAATTTTTACTTCTGTTGTTTATGATAGTTTTAACTTCTTGTAATGTTTAATTTTTATTTATTTTTTGTACTTTGTTGTGTCAGCTTTTTTTTGTCTTATCAATTTTTACTTCTGTTGTTTATGATAGTTTTAACGTATGTAAGGATCGTAGCAGGTGGCGTTCTATAGTTTCTGCCTACCCCCATGGGAAAAAGGCGTGAGTTTATGTATGTATGTTCTTGTAATGTTTAAATTTTATTTATTTTTTGTACTTTGTTGTCTCAGCTTTTTCTTTGTCTTATCAATTTTTACTTTTGCTGTTTATGATAGTTTTAACTTCTTATAATGTTAATTTTTACTTATTTTTTGTACTTCTCTGTCTCGGCTTTTTTGTCTTATCAATTTTCACTTTTGCTGTTTATTATAGATTTTTAGAGGTATGAGAAACAGGGTTTAAAGTTTATTATCCTCCATTGAAAAGGCAGGATCATCCGACCAGACGGGTGTTGTGTCTGGTGGGCTTGACTGCCCGACGGTTGTTGTCGGTTTTTGGATAATTTTTAATGTCTTATCTATTTTCACTTTTGCTCTTTATGATAGTTTTATATTCCTTTCACTTGTTTATTTTTAGTTTTTTACTTCTGTTGTTTATGATAGTTTTGACTTCTTATAATGTTTAATTTTTATTTATTTTTTTGTACTTTGTTGTGTCAGCTTTTTTTTGTCTTATCAATTTTTACTTCTGTTGTTTATGATAGTTTTAACGTATGTAAGGATCGTAGCAGGTGGCGTTCTATAGTTTCTGCCTACCCCCATGGGAAAAAGGCGTGAGTTTATGTATGTATGTATGTATGTTCTTGTAATGTTTAAATTTTATTTATTTTTTGTACTTTGTTGTCTCAGCTTTTTCTTTGTCTTATCAATTTTTACTTTTGCTGTTTATGATAGTTTTAACTTCTTATAATGTTAATTTTTACTTATTTTTTGTACTTATCTGTCTCGGCTTTTTTGTCTTATCAATTTTCACTTTTGCTGTTTATTATAGATTTTTAGAGGTATGAGAAACAGGGTTTAAAGTTTATTATCCTCCATTGAAAAGGCAGGATCATCCGACCAGACGGGTGTTGTGTCTGGTGGGCTTGACTGCCCGACGGTTGTTGTCGGTTTTTGGATAATTTTTAATGTCTTATCTATTTTCACTTTTGCTCTTTATGATAGTTTTATATTCCTTTCACTTGTTTATTTTTAGTATTTTACTTCTGTTGTTTATGATAGTTTTAACTTCTTATAATGTTTAATTTTTATTTATTTTTTTGTACTTTTTTGTCTTGGCTTTTTTTGTCTTATCAATTTTCACTTTTGCTGTTTATGATGGTTTTTTAGAGGTATGAGAAAAAGGTTTTAAGGTTTTATCACCCTCCATTGAAAAGGGAGGATCATCCGACCAGACGGGTGTTGTGTCTGGTGGGCTTGACTGCCCGACGGTTGTTGTCGGGTTTTGGATAATTATTAATGTTTAATTTTTATTAATTTTTGTACTTTGTTGTCTCAGCTTTTTTTTTGTCTTATCTATTTTCACTTTTGCTCTTTATGATAGTTTTATATTCCGTTCACTTGTTTATTTTTAGTTTTTTACTTCTGTTGTTTATGATAGTTTTAACTTATTATAATGTTTAATTTTTATTTATTTTTTTGTACTTTTTTGTCTCGGCTTTTTTGTCTTATCAATTTTCACTTTTGCTGTTTATGATAGTTTTTTAGAGGTATGAAAAAAAGGGCTTAAACTTTTATCATCCTCCATTGAAAAGGGAGGATCATCCGACCAGACGGGTGTTGTGTCTGGTGGGCTTGACTGCCCGACGGTTGTTGTCGGGTTTTGGATAATTATTAATGTTTATTTTTTATTAATTTTTGTACTTTGTTGTCTCAGCTTTTTTTTTTCTCTTATCATTTTTCACTTTTGCTCTTTATGATAGTTTTATATTCCTTTCACTTGTTAATTTTTAGTTTTTAGATATTAATTTTATAATTTAGTGCTGACCTAAGTTTATGCATTGATATTACTTTAGCTATTTACAGTGTAAACAATTGTTGGTTGGCGAACAAAGGAAAATAATAAAAATAAAACGCATGCGGCGGGGACTCACGGCCTGCAAAAAACAGGTGCGAACGTTCTGTGTTGGTTGCAGTAAAACCGTATGCATGTAAACCTAGTTTCCTCACAATCCACTTATAATTTAAATAAGCAGTAAGGAAACGGATTGCTATTACAAAGCGTTAGGCGTTTTGCGACCAAAGTTGTGTAAAATAGCGTAGCAACGCGAGTAATGCTATGTTTACATAACACTGAAATAAATTATATTCTATTAATGCAATGGAAATATTCAGTTAATAGAAAAAGGTGAGTTAATAATACCAGCCTATTAAATTTCCACTGCAAGGCAAAGGACTCTTCTCACACGAAAAGGCACGAGCCTTATCAGCATTGGCGATTGGCGATTTAAGACATAAAGTCCCGGTTCATGATGTTTTCCTTCACCGATGTCCGTGATGTCTAAAATAAACTTAGAAAGTACATGTGAAAATGAAAAAGTTACATTGGCCTGGCTCGGTTACGAAGCCACAACCATTCCATTTCATTTCATGTCCATCTCTTTATTGTTTAATTGGAGAGATAAAGTTAGAAATAGTCTAAATTAAGTTTAATTCGTGCATAACTCATTGACTGCGGGAAAACACACGTTGTGTTTCGACTAAAAAACGCGAGTGCGGCGCACACACCGTATGTGTTTTACTATGGCGAACACACGAACATTGGTGGCTAGCCGCACTTGCGTTTGGCGTAGCGAATGTTCGCCCGCAGTCATCGGGTTAATAAATAGAATCGAAACCAATGTTGACGTGACATCTGAATCTCGCGCCATCTAAAGTTATTTTAGGCTGTGCCCGCGGCTTCACTCACGTGAAAATTGTTTCGTCAGATTGATAATAATTAGGTACGTAAATCAATCTCGACTACTCCAATCTGTACTAAAAAAACTACCCCATAACATTTTTTTGTAAAAATAAAGCTGAATAGATATTTCTTGTTTGTTTGTTTAAACCCGCTAATCTCTAGAGCAGCCAGTCGCAGTCGTATTAGAAAAATTCAATTGACAAAAGGACCACTTTTTTTTTTGCATTTTTTAGATTTTTCACATATTGATGGTTTTCTTATCATTCGTACATTAGCTTGTTGCGAATAACTGTAAACTTACCACTATTTTTCGAGCTAATTTTACCGGACTAAACGATTGTATTATATTATGCACACATTAATCTAATCAAGAGTAAAAACTTCTCCAAAGCTCGGAACTGCGATTTAAATGTAAAACAAAAATTTGTTTTGCCGTAGGTTAATGGAAATGAACACGCCATCTCCAGCGCTTTATGGAGTCCTGGTACCGACAAACTGTATTCCATAGAAACGTCGGGGCTTCCACGCGGAAAATCAATACTCGTCCTGCGCACATTGAAAGTGAAAGTACTCGTGACGTCACTACGTTATACATTGTCGGATGCGGCACGAGATTTATTATTATTTATTTATTCATACTAATAAGTACAAAATCTTACAGATTACTCCAAGACGATGCTATACACACAAAATAAACTATAATCATAAAATATACTTAAGATAAAATTCAACAATAAAAAACAATCCGTTACAATCGTATCCCACCTTCAATGCATCTTTTGCGCACCAGATACTAATTTCGGCAGGCTATCAAAAATATCTTCCGAAGGCATTTTATTTATAATCCTTGCGGCTCTTGACAGAGGGGCAAACTTAAGTAGGTTCGTCCTAGCCCAAGGCACATCCAACAACGCGGGACGGCGTCGCGCCCCCACAAACCCGTCCGGGACGTACAGCCGCAGCGCCTCCAGCACATCGGGATGGTGCACTTGCCCTCGCAGCACCCTTGCCACGTACTTTATATATCACGCTTGCTATGGGTAGGAGCTAGGCAGAAATCTAATATTGTAGAGGAATATGTAGGCTATTTATTGTACTGTCTACCTACTGACTGCCTCGTTAGTCTATTGGTTTCAGAGCGCCTTTACAGATCATGAGGTTTTGGGGTTCGATTCCCAGATCGGGCAAAGTGTTATTGGGTTTTTCCATCTGGAATTCCTCAGTAGCAGCCTCGGAGTCGGGATTCGTGCGCAGTTGATGGCAATAGGCTCGCCCCCTATTACAAGGAATTTAACATGGATTTACTAATAGCTAGGTGCACCTCTGAGTAACCCTTCGGGGATTACAGGCGTGATATTACGTTATATTATGTTGTGCTACTGGATAAGGTTTATGTGTGGTGACTGGTGCATGATATTTCTGTCCAAGACTTCGCCTGCGTAGATTTCAAAATTAAGCCAAAGTAATAAATTCTCACAAACACAAAAACGGGATAAAAACTTTATTGTTATTTTATCCTTGTGCCTAATTTATTTCAGATCCTTTCAGCCGTTTTGGTTCAGCGCGTGATTGGAGCAAATATCCATCTAAACTTTCGGATTTATAAAAGTAGTAAGATAGTAGTAGTATATACCTATGTTTATGTTTTCAAGGGAAGTCATGAAACGTAAGTATAAGAATCATAATGACCAAACAATTTTATGTTTATTTCATCACAAACTCATATGACATCATTAATAAAGTAGGTAACATAATATCTTATTCAAACAAAAAAAAGTGTTATCTCAAAAATAGAGCAATAAATTTATTTATTATAATAGCCTTACACAACTAATACTAATTAAATTTTAATTTACATTAATATTCGCTTACATAAAATTATTTATATAATTACATTTTACTGTTAATTTATCACGTGGTTTTGTTACCCTACCTATTTATTGTATAAACTTTGCCTACTTGGTGTTAGGACAAACGGGTCAAGACAGGGTAATCTTAGAAATTGTACCATAACATAGATTTTCCTAATGCCGATGTAATTCTGATAATAAATAGTACATTATGAATTAGTACCTCGACAGACAGTATTTCAACGTATTGCTTTTTGAATGCTTAAAATATTGCAAAGTTTGAGCCATACTTCTAAATTCTTACAAGTCTGTTTTTTTTTCTTTTATTAGTACTTACAACCTTAGCTCGCACTTGTTTACTTGCAATGTTTGTTCGGTCTGTTGGGGTCCTAATAGCATTTTTCGTAATATATGTCTATAAATACTTTTTAGGATCTAACATAAATATTGAAGCAAGCAGACGTACTCGTACGCCCGCCCAGGCTAATATAATATACCTATACATAATACTTAATGTTATCATCACGTTTAAAATTGTGGACATTGTGAAAAATAAAAACAATTCCTCAACCAACACACTGTGCGAATTCAATTTTAAACGTTAATGTAATAGGTATAACTACACAAAGCTTAATTTATCTACGTATGCATAATAATTACTATAATTAAAAATTATATTAATTCATTTGATCTAGTTACCTCACGATCAGATTTTTCAACCACTTTCTAAATCTATCGCAAAAGGTGTTTTAGTTATAATAAATTCCAAAAAATTAAACAATTTGTCATTACGCGACATTTAGGGTCTTTTTGTGTCAAAATAACAATAATTAACAATTGTAAAGTTGATGTAATCCGTGCTGAATTTTTCGTGATCATTTTAATCTAACATCACTGATATTGAAATGAATAAGATGTCTGTCCTAGATGGCGTTATATTCATTGATTGAGCTGGAAACTGTTCAAACTAATTATAAATAGGTATAATCAGTAGCAGTTCACTTAGCAGTTGTATTTCCAGAGCAATTATTTTGAGGGTAATTTCAAATTGCGTAGGTGTAGCGCCATTTAGTGACATCTTAGCAAAAATATAATAATAATAAAATAGGCCCTGTTTCAACCACTTTCGGATTTATCCCAGTTAAATAAGTCTTCCATTTTTTAATATATCTGTTACGACTCTATTGACAGACGGTAAAACAGGTCCCTGTTTTAATGTTTAAACAATTTGGATTGAAACGGATTTTAAGTACTTCAAGTGCACAACATTTAATATGGTACACCATATTTTATAATGTTTTGAAGTTTCTTGTACAAATTAACAATAGATTGTTCACTACCGTGTACTATGTTAGGTAAAAAACAAGATATTTGATGCGGTGGGCACGAAAGAAGAAAAATATCGTTACCCCGCACGCAAGAATATACTAGTATACAATTAGTAATTACAATGCTCTCTTTATATTAAATTGCTCACTACTACAACAATTTTAATGTATTAAGTGCGTTCTGTATATCTTCTGCCAATATTGCCCGGAATTATGCAAAAAATATACTAAACAGCTTTGTCTTTTGTTCGCAAAGCTGCAGACATTTTCTATTCATGTCGACGATTGTTAAATATCAATTAAACAATAAAAAGAAGGAATACAGAGTCAAATATATGAAACCAATTGTTTTTAAAAATAAACGCAGATGGTTTCTTTATACTCCATTTGGAACCAATAATGACAACAGCTGAATGACGCTAAACAAGGAAAAATAGTTTGCGGTGCGTACAACCAGTTGCAAACATCAAAAAAAAAAAGTTTAAGTATTCGTTGGAATACTTTATACATATTTAATCTTGAAAAACTTATAACGAAAACACAATTTGTATTTTTAGATTTGAAACTGATTGTAGACGTTGTTATTTCACCTTCACTTTGTGTTGTCTTTTGCGAATTGATCTATCCTTAAGATTTTCCACACAGATATAATAGCATTTCTTTTAAAAGATGATGATTGATGGTCTTACTTTTCATAGTAGGCCCATATTATAATGTACTTAAAAACGTGAAATACTTTAGCAAGTAAACCTAGACACGAACATAAACATTATGAGATTATTTTGTCCTCCCATAAACGGATTTGTACCTTCAGAGTGCTACGCTGAATGAGATTCATATTTATTTTAATAGTTAAAATATGGGCCTCGCCACGCGTTACAGTTGTTAGTAGCAACAATAGTAGCAAATAACTTTTTTCCGGTTTCACCTCATGTTTGTACTTCTAAAGTCTTTTAGATATTTTGCTGCTCTTCCGTCTTAACTAACTTAACTATTGGATACATAAATAGCACTAATTACATTCGAGATTATAATATGGATGTCATTGTGATTTTGTACATACCTAAACGTATGGCAAAATTTTGTATGCGTGTGGGGCAGCCTAGGGATGTCAGCAAGGCTTATTTGATTTGATTTTGGACATCGGTTTAGAGCAGGGCCGAGGGTAGGGCTTTGCCCAGCTGTTCGTCGGCTATGGCTTACAGGTGCGTGATGATGATTTCGTCATCGATTTCGTCCTTCTCGTCGTCCTCTTCTGGGGGTTGCTTGGCGGCCTCAGCGGCGATAGCTGGGTCCTCGGCGATGGCTTTCTGACGGCGAGCCTGCGGAACACAAAGAATAATAAGTATTTGTTCATGTTTCGAAATAAGAAAGTTACGGATAATAAATATACGAATTTTCGAATCCCGACTCCAGACTGAGTCGGGAGTTAGGCTTTTCCCATTTATATACTTTATAAGTTATACCAGTATATAGGTACATAACATAACATCACGCCTGTAATCTCTAAAGAGTTAGGCAGTGGTGTACTAATGTACACCCACTTTCTTCAGTTATGTTTAAAGCCCCATGTAATAGGGGGCGAGCCTTTTACCATCAACCGGGCACAAAACCAGACTGCTACTGAGAAATTCTTGGTAGAAAAACTCTAAAATACTTTGTTCGACTAGGTTATCGAACCCATGACCACATGCTCAGCAGTTGCGCTTGGCGACCAGTAGACTAATGAGGCAGTCTAGACAGCCTAGTGTTTAGTCAAGCTTAACTAGTTACCAAATTATAACTGTTTATTGATTCAATACACTAAGACCTAAATACAAATAAATGTTTCAATCATAGTAGATTGACCAATCCTGGTACTAGTAGAGGCCACGTCTTCGAGTTGCGTACTGACCTTTCTCTTGTGCAGTATTTCAACGACGATGTAGCCAGCAACTCCGACCAGCAGCATGACCATCATGACGTAGAGCTTCATGCGGGCACACAGGTGAGTGGAGTAGGCATACGCGATCACGAACCCGGCAGACTCCCATAGACGGTAGTTGGAAAACGCTGCTTCTTTGTTACGTCTGAACAATACACCATACAAACCTGGAACGCAAACAGTGGGAAATTCAGAATTGTTATTTTTATGGTCATAATTTTTCCATAATATTTGCTGAAGTATTGTTAATATACTTTGTATATACAGAAGCTAAGGAAACTGTAGACTATTCTACAATAGAGTTATTTATTTAGCGAAATTTGTACCGCCGTATTTCCTTTTCTTTTTTTCTTTTATTTAATTTCATAGTTTTATTTCATTGTTATTGTAAGGGGAAGGTTCCTTACAATGAAAAATACATATAAAAAAAAGAATTAGTGAAATTCGTCCAGCCGTTCACTCGTGATGCCGTGACTAAGGGAAATATAGGCATTCCTTTTTTTTATATACATATATGTATATACTTAGATAGATTTGTGACGTCAAACCTATCAACTTTAACCTCTTCTAAATCAAGGTAGATAACCAAATAAATGACTACATAATTGGCTAATTAATACACGACTGATAAAATTGACTCATGCAAATGGTGCGCGTTATTAGTAATTATATTATTAGTTGAATAGCGGAATACATGAGAAGTAATTACTTGTACCTACTAATAGGGTTGCAAGCAGTGATTAAAACGTGTTCCATTCACGTGTTCTACCTAGACAGGTGAAGCGATAAAATCGCTTTTATACAATACATGCCACGTAGTACTTTGTGAATGAAAAAGAATATCTTTGAAACGATTATCCTTATGAGAATGTTGGAGGGCAGATGAGGAAAATCTGTCTGCGCAGCGCGCTGTGATTGGATTTGGAATGGCCGTTTTATAGTTGCGATAAAATTCTATTTTTAAACCCAAGTTCTAAACGTTTATGGCATTCGGGATAAAGCCTCCATGTCTAACCAGACATGAAACTTGTGTAAATGGTAAGACCGGTTTAGGTCGTGCACATTAGCTGTGTGCTAAAGATATTGTAGGCAGCTATCTCACACTGCCCGAGAGTTCTTTTGTATAATAATGTACTTTAATTGAAAAATAGTAAATTAATAATATATTCCTTTGATTAAATCAATCTATCCTAATATGAAAAACTTAACAAAGCTGAAAAGATCTTTTGTTTATTTAAGTTTTAAAGAACTACTAGCCGAATCGGAAAATAGGTTTTTGTATATGATAGCCAGATTCATAAGGAATAGTACAGGCTATATAACATCACGCTACCATCCACGGGAGCGTAGCAGTAATCAAAGACGTTAATTAACCCAATTCTTGGCACGGTGGATAATTTCAGAAGTTGTATTTTTCGTAAATCTTAAAACGTTAACAGAAGGACACGCTTTTAGTAAAATTCATAACAATAAAATAAAATTGAAGTATTGGTATAAAGCGGGTAAAAATACCACACAAACGAAGTCGCATGCAGAAGCTAGTAAATAATAATTAACAAAAAACATACATGGGTAGGTATGATTCTTTTCAAGGAAGAAAAGATTTCAACGAGTTTATTGTCACGTTTTTTATTTTATTGAAACTGTTATCAAACAAGCATTATACAACAATAGAAAAATATAATAATAAAATTCTATTAATAAAATATTAAATTAAATAAATGATTATTATAATCTTATAATAAAACTGTGTTCTCTTTTATATAAAATCAATTATTATATTATTATGTTCAAGAAATATGTTTTTAGAAAACTAGAAATAGGTTTTAATTCGAAACTCCATAGGTACCTACGTTTACAGCATAAAATGGTGAGAGTACCAGACATAATACGATTAAAATATTCGTTTCTATTCTTAGTGTGCAGTTAATAGCCCAATAACAATCGTGAATCGTGGGCTAAGTTATAGGAATTGCTTTTCACCCGAGGCAAGCGCACACGTGCAATTCTAGATAAAATATTGCAGGCTGGATAGTTTAAATTTAAAAACATATCATCTATAATACCAGCCTATTAGCGTCCCATTGCAGGACAAAGGCCTCTTCTTATACAGAGAAGGTACGAGTATTGATCACCACGCTTTCTTAAGGGTAATTGGCGATTTCAGACTTCTATTAATTATATTATAAGTATGTCCAGGTTTCATCACGATGTTTTCCGTCTTCGATGTCAAATGTCGTGATGGCTAAGTGGTTAAGATACCCGCCTTTTGTGCATGAGGATGTGAGTTCGGACTATATTAATAAAGTTGAAAAGATTTTTTTGTTTGTTTGTTTAAACGCTCTTTATCTCTGGAACTACCGGTCGGATTGTAAAAATTCTTTTTTGTAATGATAGCCAGATTCATGACAAATAGTACCTATAGGCTATAAAACATCACGATCCACTAGAGCGGAGCAGAGATGTAAATTAAATAGGGGTAAAAAACACGCGGACGAATTCGGAGGAAGAAGCTAGTTCATAAGATAAACATTAACTTCCTTTTACTTATGTATAGCTTTATTTTTGTATCTGTATGTTTGTACGTCACTGTACTTATGTCGAATGTGGATTCCGTTTTGAAACTTAAATATTTTTAACTAATTATAACTGTGTCATTGTGAAACGATATTTAATTTTATATTAAATTGATTTTTATCTCTCTTATCGATGACTTTCACAGTATCATAATTAAAATCAACAAACATAAATTAGAAATTCATTAATTTATATATTATTATGTCTAAATAGACCATGGTTTTGTGTTAAGTTTTTAAATTGACCAACTTTCTTTTATGGGTTTTATTGAATGTATGATCTATCTCATGAAGATGAGATGTCAAGATGGTGTGGCGGTTAAGGCGCCCGCTGTTCATGTATGAGGTTGCGGGTTCGGTACTGGCTAAGCATCTATGTGTGTTTTTCAATTCTTAGTTAATCTTGGACATCACTACCATAGGTGAAGGAAAAACATCGTGAGGAAACCTGGATTTATAAATATCGCCATTCTGTAATCGCCAATCCGCCTTGAGCAAGCGTGGTGATCGTTGCTCTTACCTTTTCTATATGAGAAAAGGCTCTTGATGAAAACCGCATCAAAATTCGTTGCGAAATCTAAAAGATCTAAGCGTACAGACGGCTGGAAGCGTCTTTGTTTTATACTATGTAGAGATTCCTAAATCGTTGCTAATTAAATACAGAGTCAAAGTATAAAGCTAATCATATTCCACGATGAAGCACGCTAGTGCTAATAATTCGCGCATAATGATAAGAATCAAGCGATCTTTGTACTTCTTTAGTTCCCACAATGGCGTCTAAAAAAACCAATTCTTAAAGTAATAAATTGTATCTACAGTATGGTCATACATATTCATATCAAATATCTACATAATGCTAGCTAGCATAGCATAAAACTAACTCGTCTGTATCCAACTTAAGGCATTTACAGACGAACAGTTAACTTATCGGGTGTCACCGTCGATGTTAAGTCAGCGATCCTATTCTTTAATCAATGACTAGCTTATGTTCGTGACTTTGTCTGCGTGGAAGGCAAGTATACCATACAAGATAGCCTATAGAACTCAACAATAACGTAGCTTTCAATCACAAAAAAATAATATAATCGAACTAGTACTTCCAGAGATTACCTCTTACAAACAAAAAATCAAACAAATTTTACCTCTTAATAATATTAGTATTGCTATACATAGATTGAATGACGTCGAAATGCCATCAATGGAATGTGAGTGCAATAATGAAGCCCGTCGGGGTCACGGCTAATATAGACAGAGAGTCGATTGCAGAAATGTTTTGAATTGGCAAATCTTATCATATCACAAAGACTGTTGTAATTTTGGCAAAATTCATTGTAAAATACATATTATAAGCTAAAGAACCTCATTTTTTAAAAGTTATTTTGGTATGTCGATTACTGACTGAAATGATGTAATCCTCTGGTTGTAAAGTCGCAGACGTTTTGACCGACCGTCTGTAACTAACCTTACGCGTTTCATTATAAAAGTTAACAGCAAACAAATGAATATGTATTTTAGATTCATGATTGTCGCGTTCTGTAATATTATACTTGATCATATGACCTTTTATGTTTGCTTTATGAATACACTTAGGTCTTATGTTCGTGGCTTCATTATTCATTTATCTTGCTAGCGTGACCTGTGATTTACACGAAGGTGCACCGCTGTAGGGACCAAGAAATAATTGTTTTGGTCTTCGTGTACAGCACAAATTAATAGAATTTCCTCTATAAATATAATATTATTTATTTAATTTTCTATAAAGTTAAGAAAATTTCTTAGAAAATGCACTTTTAAATGTAATTGCATGAAGGCTGTTATTATTTAACCAGATTCTAAGTAATTACGAAATAATAGATGTCGTAAAAATGGAGTAGGTTTGTGATGAGTGACTTTATTGTGCTCTTAGTCGAGTACTTTTGGGTAGGTACTATCACTGAACGCTGCGGTCCACTGTGTGTTTATCATTTCACTCAAGGTTTTCTCACTTGCTTTTCATCCCAGACAGTTTATGTAAAATAAAAATCCTCGTTCTTAATTATAAAATGTAATCGACATCTCATCTCAGCCCATCATTATATTTAAGATCCATCGTGGTTAAGTAAAGCCAAGTACTAGAACCAATGTAAAAATAGCCTACTTTCAACTAGCCTAACTAAATTATAAAATTCGGTATATAACAAAGATTCGGTTTAAAAAAATCTAAATAACTCACCGTTGATTTGTGTCTGCCATACAGCATCACCAACGCCCCAAAGTCCGGAGATGATGAAGAATGTCGTCGGTGTCTCTGGGTTAGGCTTCCAAATGAGGAGCCATACGATCAGTCCCAAGTGTAGGGCAGCTCCCATCACTAGGATTGGGAATCTTCCGATGTACTTCATAGCGGAACCGAAGACTAAGGAACATATCGCGTTGACAACGCCGAAGCAGATCATCACGTATCCAATGGATCGGATACCAAGTGCGCAGGAAACGTATGCCTGGAACAGAATACTGGGTTTAAAAATGTTGAAAGTTAGCTATTAGAAGAAACTATCGCTGTCGCTCTGCAAGCTTCGGCCTGCGAAAAAGACAACTGCAGAACCGACTGAATAGAGCATGTAAAAATTCGGGGTTTGGCTCTTGCCTATTTTCTTCTCTAATGTTGAACCGATATAAAGGATATTTCATAAACTGAATAAGAAGAATTTTTAATGTGAACATGTGTTTTAAATTCGGCAATTTTGAGCATTTTATGTGGGTTCTAGAGCGAGTGCGTTTTTATGAAGAAAAGACCACCCGCGTTTCCTCTGAAGCCTCTCCACTCCCAGATGGTGGATCGTTCTGATGAAAATCCATTAATGGATATTGACGATAATCATCCCATTGGCAACGTGAGAGGTAATCGCTTTGCAGTTTTAGGTTAGATACCTACTACGTACACGGCTATGCTAGCTTCGTCTACTACTTCGTCTGCGAATACCACAAAATTCATCTAAAGTCCCACGACAGCACAGAAACTTAATAAATTAAATCCTATTGGCGAAGTGCTGATTCAGTGTGAAAGAGTAACAAACATCTATGTCTCTATTCATCCTAACAACGCTTATAATAGTACTAGGAAGTAAGATAATATCTTCGACGGAAAATGAACAAATGAATCTATATGATGAGTTGATGACCATCGCAGTATGTTAAATATTTTTTTGTGTGGTCATCATAATATTCTTAAAGAAATCTTAGAAGTTTTGTTAAATGCAAAATATATACATATTTGTAAAATCAATAGCCTTTTATTCTTGGTAACACGCTCAAAAATACAATAATATTAAAGTGAGGTAGCAATTAAAATTCTAATCCACAATACTTTTTTTATTACAATGGTAAACATTACCTACATAAAGAAATCTTAGAAGTTTTGTTAAATGCAAAATATATACATATTTGTAAAATCAATAGCCTTTTATTCTTGGTAACACGCTCAAAAATACAATAATATTAAAGTTAGGTAGCAATTAAAATTCTAATCCACAATACTTTTTTTATTACAATGGTAAACATTACCTACACTTCTTTGCGTGCAGCCGGATAAAAAACTTTTGTAGCCGTTCCGTTTCAAGTGCACAGAATGTATTTACCTAACATCCTATGTGTAACGGTACTCGTAACTAACATTTGAGGTCATTTAGTTAACAAAAAATGTTCAACATTCGACAGATACGCGATTTTGACTGCTGGAAGCTAGTCATTTTATAAAAGAACGTATCTTCACAAAAATGGGAATTGTACCTAATTTGTTTTTGCAAATACTAAACAGTAAATTTCAATAATTCAATCATCATCTAACATGCTAACGCAATGCTTTGTAGATTGCAATTACTAGCCATAATATTAGCTTGAGATTACATGAACACCAAAATAACTTCGGGTCTTTCAAAACCGCCGTTGGCGTCTTGATACGGGAACGGGGATAAAGGACCAAGAGAAGGCTTAGATGAATGTACCTGGGTGAAATCGGCTCCGATGAAGGCTTGCTCCATGCCCACCCATAGTGTAATGGGGATTAACAACTGTTGGTTGGGTTTCTTTAACTGGTAAGCGGTTGCTGACAGCAGTTGAATTCCTGTCAACTCCTTTGAAGGATCTGACAATCTCTGCTTCTCTCCATACCTGATAAAAAATAAACATCGTTAGTTTGAGACAATGAGCAAGCTACAAATGAAATTGATGATAAACGGATGAAATTGATAAATCTTATTTAAAATTCTTCATACAATAAATAATGTGAACAGAACCGAACAACAGAACGCTAACACTAATTACTTAACAAGAGGCATTGAAGATCAGTAAACCGTACCTACTATTATCAGGAGAACAAAAAATCAAGAAAAACTACATACAATTAATAACATGAGATGTATTCGAGGATACTTGGGTATATTGTGGGAAGTTGTTCAGAATTTTAAGTAAGCAATACACAAGTACATTACATAAAGCCAATGACATGACCGTTGTGGCTGTTTCGCAAAAAAGGCCCGTCTAACGTCGAGCTGAAGAATATCAATCTAAGTAACAAATGGTACAACAGGTATGGCAAAAACTAGACGGCATTTTGTGTACAAATTGAAAGCGGGCCACACAATAATATACGAAGTATATGATCTGTACGCATCACAAATAAATTTTAGCTGTTTGGATATTACTCATGTCATATGTATATCACCGTTATGTTAC
The DNA here is from genome assembly GCA_949774945.1 of Hoplodrina ambigua. NCBI lineage: Eukaryota > Metazoa > Arthropoda > Insecta > Lepidoptera > Noctuidae > Hoplodrina > Hoplodrina ambigua. Next base: position 9,405,989 of record OX458963.1, read on the forward strand.
AACAATAAAACGGGCCATGGATAGCAAGAAGATTAAATGAATGATTGGCGAATATTAGGAAAGTTGGTTGATGTACAAGTTATAACAACCAGTTACCAAAGTAGACATACTAACAGCTAACTTCCATTGCTTAGTAGTTACATTCACTAGCTGAATAAGTATCGAAGAGAAGAGATAAATGATGAAATTGATACTATCTAATCTACATAGGTATGTAAAACTAAAGCATGGTCGCCTCTCAATCTGAACCAGTTATATTTATATGGACAAATATGGAATTGTAATGAAAATATACTCACACCGAAATTTTTCATCAAAGTCTGTCATCTATATTAATTGTTGTGTAACATTGAATGATATATGATAATATATGAAATATTCTAATAGTTACCTTGACAGTGGGTCAACAAGGAGAGCCACCATAAGCACGGCTACGACGACACAAGCGAGATATATGGCACTGATCTCATATATCTCGCTGTCGGGTGGCCGGTGCAGGTTCTGGTTATCGTGATGGCCACCGCCGATCATGCAGAAGTTCGCGCCGCATGTCAGTAGCGTCTTGCTCGAGTTCTCAGCCGTCACAGTCGCGTTGTGGACTCCCGAAGAAAACACTGCCGAAGAAAGGACGTTGCTGCATTCGTAAACATATAGATCTGAGCCCGAGTCAGTATTTCTGTTTAAAATATTTGGGACGTGGTCACCATATTTTTTATTTTACCGATCCAATTTTAAGAAGATCACGTACTTAATAAATAAATGCAATTACAATCGTAGGACTCACCTAAACTTGAGATCAAATTTCCCCAAAGCTCGGCCGTCTGCCAAGCAAGGAAGAAGAAGCCGAAGAATCGTACTATAATACCATCAACGGCTTGGTCGGTCAGCTTCGCGTAGACGCTTCCCGCCTGCGTCAAGTACGTGGCCTTCGAGGTCCACATAGGTGCCGCTCCTAACCCAACTACCACACCCGCTGGTACTAGGGTGTAGAATGCCGGGTAAAACTGCGCCCCGATATACGGGGCGTAGCACATCATGGATATACAGAGGGTCCATTTGACCGTTAGCCTCTTAATTAGGAATGTGGGTACAAATATACAGGAGACGACGAGCGCCGCGTAGATTGAGCTCAGAGAAACTGTTCCGAGGCCGTCTGCGGCGTTTATCGAGGACTGCAAGTTGGCAGTTCCTTGGAAGGCGGTGAATTGGATCATGAACGCCGCACTGACTGCTGCAATGTTCTTTAGTATTCTCCATTTCTCGTTCACGTTTAATTTTACTTTTCCTGACATACAGATGTCATCTTCAGTGGGTAGCGGTGGGGGCTTGACGATGTCATCGTTCGAGTCGCGGTCGTATCCGTCGTTTTTGAATCCTGTCTTGATCGTGTACACGGAATCTTTGTCCGGACGATCATCTTCACGTCCGCCGCCCTGCGTAGCCGTCATGCCGTTTTTCTCGTGTTGCCCTGCGAACAAGAGAATTGAGAGTTAGTTAAAGATTATCTCATATTGTACAGTACTTTAGACAATTACTGAATCTTACACCTGTATGCAAATTGGGAAACAGATGATCATTATTTTTCAAATATTAAAGAACCTGACTTTCTACTTAGTAATATACAAAGTCAGTATAAACAGGATTTTATCGCGATAAACAAAAATATTGGTATGCAGACCGCGGTTGGGAGGAAAAAAAAATACATATAATATAAGTAGTAGTATGTCTTGAAAAAGATAATGTGATTGATATTGTTGTATATCGTGCTTCATTTTGGCATGGACTTGAGGAAAAGAATTCTATAAATCGCAATTTATTAAGGCAAATAATATGAGTGTTAGTGATCATATAGCTATGCAATTGTATAGAAAAAATGGGTGTTATTTATTAGGTAGCTGTCTACCCAACTTTGACAAGTGTGGTTTAAATTGCTTCTTTTGTCAAGAGTACGCTTCCAAATAGTACACTTATTAATCTCGTGTAATCAGTACAAAGCGTGTCTACTGCGCCGTTTGGTAAAGTTTTTGTGACAATTACGATTTGATCCGCATACAGCATTACAATGGACTAACTTCAACTGAGTACATATCGCCCTATTGTTTGCTGGGTTTCACAAAATGTTTCGTCATGACATAATCACTGCGTTTACACCGAGTGCGCCTCCCATCTGAAAAACTACAGCTTCAAAATAGCTAATTTTTTTGTACGATTGACGTCGGGCAGATTAGTAAATTACGGGTTATTGATGCTTTTAGTGTTAACATCAGAAGGCAAGTCATCAGCACTCGTCACTAGATGTCGTTAGTTGTTGTTGATGAGGCCTTTTTGAGGTGTTCAATAATACGGACGTGGTTGGCACAAACACCTGTTTTTCTCAGTATCCCCTTGTATGATTGTCAGTTTATTCTAAGCGTGAAGAAAGTTCTCGTAGGTAGTCATCCGTCAATACAATTGTCAGCACAGTCACTATCGGTCACCGACACCAGGACGCTACTGCATGAATTATGAAAACAATGTATGGAGTTTACAAATATTCTCGTCTATAGTAACGTTCTATACTTCCATACACAGCGAAGACTTGCAGCGTATTAGAATCTGGCCTGAATATAGAAGGGGTAACGATGCATTACCGAACCCTTACTAAACATTTACTTTAAGTTATTATCTAAATATCCGTTGTTATGTCGTTAGCATTGAGTATATCTTATCTGTCAGTTGTCTTATGGGTAAATACTCGTACTTAAACTAGTTTTATAGTTATTTGAATGCCATATTTTAGTATGCAGTTACGTAGGTGTTTAAGTGCGCGACCTCAGGGACGGCGAGTGTGACTCTCTACTAGAGGGAAGGAAGGTCGAGATGGTTACAATCCATATTAATATTATAGCGAAAGTAACTCTGTCTGCCTTTTACGAGTAAACCACTGAACCGATTTTGATGAAATTTAGTACGGGGTAAGTTTGAACCCCAAGGAGGGACATAGATTATTTTTTATTCCGCGACTTCGTCTGTAATAACATTTACGAGGACGAAGTCGCAGGCAATAGCTAATATTTGTATGTTTAAAAATCTATACACATCGTCTTTAAAGTCATTCAAATATCGTATTTTCAGAATCGCTTTGAAATCTACATATTTCTTTACTAAAGTCGAGTTAATGAATTGATGACGACAATTCACGCTGTTAATTGTCTGACACTTCGTTGCGACACTTTTTTAAATATCATACACGTCTTGTTTTTACTTCATTGCCATATTTCATGAATGCATCAGTGAGTCAGTGGGCGTCCTTCTATCAGAATATTAATAAAAATACAAGTTTATTCAATCTTGATAGTCACTCGATAACAAAATGTAAGCAAATGTGTCTCGTGATAATGAGTTGATGTTACTGTTAGTGTTGAATGTGGTCGACGATTTTATCGCACCGCAAATTGTTTTATCAATTCCATAATGGGTGCTGATTTATATCTACCGCCATGTAATGTCAAAAACATTTTTCTGATCATCACCATAATATTTGCATGTAGAAGTATTAGAAGCAGTCTTATCAACGTTGTTAAGGAGTGAGAAAGGTTTAAATATCATTAAATCGAGACTGTCGTGTGCGCGCGCGCCGTTCATGTCGAAATGAGTGCACATGTATTCAGATCATGCTGTAGACACCCAAATCGAATAGCTATCGAATGCCCCATTGTGCAATTTAATCACTGCGTACGACGTCTGTTTGTTGTTAGATTTGTAACACGAGTTATTGTTGCCTGTACTCATTGTCAGGTGGTTGTGTTAAACTGTAAACATAGGTAACGACTAACAGAACACTAGCGTGCACAGTGCACACTCAGTTAAATAGCCCTGTATCTATTTACTTATATTCATTTTTATAGATGGAAAACGTCGCTAGCTTTACCCTTTTGTGCACAAATCCCTTCGGAGAATACCCGTTTGCTTTTGGGAGCTGTCATAGGTATGCTATATCGTAGACTAAATAAGGACAAATACCCAAGTTCCATAACGATGTCATAATTAAACCTACCAGTAATTTTCCTATAATCAAAACTATGAAGCAATTTTTAATAATGATAGACAAGACTGTTACATTTATGGAACATTTTTATAATCTGTTCATAAATAAGTAAGGGGTGGTACACACTCGCACAATTAATTCCTAATAGTTTTTGTGCCGGTGTGATTGGGTGGATAAAAACCAGATTATCGTTCTAATGAATGTGTCGGCCCATTGTTCTACTCTATTCTTCCCATCGTAGAATAGATTTGTTAGTGTACTAGTACGTACTGACACTTGTGACTAGTGGGACATACGTCATCACATGTGATCGACACAGCACATGATTATTAAGTATGGCTAATCGTTGTTCCGGATTTATCCATGCGCCATTTTGGTTTTATTTTCGTTCAAGAAATATATAAGTATTTGCTATCGAAAAATATTATGTAGACACGCCAAAAACTGAACTGTCCGCTTTCATATCGAGTTATGAGTAATCTGATTGATTCTTGTTTCGCGGGTAAATTGAAATATGAATGTTAATTGAACATAATGGCTTGTAACCTTTCTTATGCAGTACCTACTGAAAAAAAAAATGCTTTGATAGCATACACAGCATATAACGTTTTGAGAAAAACTGAGTGGACATTCGAGCATATTCATCAGATCCGTCAAAAGCTGCCATAAACGAGATCACTGATACACCACATCACAACGAGTAAAAATTCACGTGCTTTTACGCATACTTTATATCGATTAGCCAAAATACCTCTTATAATGAAATTGCCAAATAAAAATCGATTAAAAAAAGCTTATGAATGTACTTATGTGCTGATAAACAAATACGTTACATTTGTTGTATAATTTTAAAATAATGAATTAGGTATTTCATCTGAAGATAAAGTCCATATTTTATCTTAACAGTTACATAAATAGGTACCTAAGTACCCACCTATGCGCCAAGCGTGTCTCGTCGTCACGATAATCGCTTTAAGCAGAATCGACTGAAGTATCCTGTTTGTGACAAAAATGTATGTGGGAGGTGTTCAATGGATTGTACTTATTGCAACATATTCAATTACTTATTCCAAGAACAAAACTTAACAAATTTCAGTGAATTCGTAAAGCTAATATTTAACTGATTTATTCTTGAATTTAGGATGGTTCTGACCTCAATGAAAGAAGCCCATGAACCAAAGCTTTGAATAAATTCTTACTAAAAATATTGTATTTTAAACAATAACCGTCTGCCTATAATAGTTACCTATAATAATAATTATCTATATCTTTACTAATATTATAAAATAATCTCTGGATCTACAGAACCGATTTTGAAAATTCTTACGCAAATTGAAAGCTATGTTATCACTGAGTGCTATAGCCTTATATTTTATTGTCAAAAAATTTGGGATCTGTAAAAAAAACCACACGATAGAAGTAGCGGGGAGAGTGCTAGTATTGTACGTTTTGATTTCAAATTAACTTATTTAACATATATTTTAATAAATACTGAGAGACTAATTTATTGAGGACCTCTATACGTACATAGGCCTCCTCTATCTCTTTCCACTTTAAGAAAGACAATCGTCTACCTTTAAGTTACAAAAATAATTGCGTCTTATTTGTTTATTCAAAACGCAACAGTGTGCCCTAAGCGCAAGAATATAGCCTCCTAAAATGATAATGCGAAGTAATGTCGACACTGCATACCTCAACCATGCAGTCAGCAGTAAGACGTGAGATAAAAAATGTCCTGCGTGGATACCAAACTTTATTATATTTACCAGGATGTATTAAAGCACGTACTAAGATTATTCTGATCAAAAAAATATATATTAATATTATAAAACTGAAAAATTTGCTTGTTTATTTAAACGCGGAACTACAGGTCAGATTTGTTTTTTTTTTCCGTTTTCGAGGAAGGGTTACATGCTACTATATAGCTTTTGCCCGCGACTTCGTCAGCGTAAATGTCGGTTATCACGAACGCAGACGAAGTCGCTGAATAAGAAGTAGCATATGTCCTTCCTTGGAGTTCAAACTTACCTCCTACTAAATTTCATCAAAATCAGGTCAGTGGTTTAGTCGTGAAAGCGTAACAGACAAGAGTTATTTGCGCATTAATAATATTAGTAAGGATATAACGGGAGCACACGGAAGCGTATAATTAATCAGAGATGTAAGTTAACGCGGATGACACCGCGGGGCAAGTTATATTTGTAAGTTCAAGTTGTTCTGAAGTAATTGTTCTGGAGTACTTGCCTAGTGTGGTTTTCCTCATATGTATAGTTCTGAGTAATGCAGTATTATGAGTACCTAAAAATATTTGCATAGGGAAAACTAGATCAAATAAATTTTTCAGTTCCCGATTTTCATTTATCCTTATTCTTTGCCAATGATTCTTGTTAATTTATAGATTCTAAGCAATGTTTAAGGTGATACAAGAAGTAGTGAGGTTTTACAGTGATTTGCTAATCACTGTAAAAAACTTTCATGATAAGGCTACTTTAAGATGTAAACACTGTGCTGATGATAATTTCAAGATCACCAGGTCGGATTGTTTCGTTGCTAGTTACCCACACTATTCTACAGTTCCCACAGCAGATCACTGAACTTGTCAAAACAATACTTGTACTATAAATAAACGTATCAACAAAAGGGGGCTTATTTCCCGAATTACACGCGCAAAAACAGTATGACAGGGACATTTTTACACGGCGATTCCCACGAATACAAAGCATGAGCCATCATTCAGATGTTCGTCAATTTTCACTTCCGTTGCTTCCACCCCGTCATCGTTCCATAATGAGTTCTGTCAAGGCTAAACGCTAAATTACTCCTTGTCATGTTTGCATAATACAGCTTATAAAATGCTATTGTCAAACGTTATTGTTACGCGCGTGATTTTTGCGTGTTGCTCTCGAATCTGTCCCTTTTGGTGATGGCCTTGACTGACGGTTGGATTCTAAAATGGATTATTAGTGTTCTACCAATATCCTCTCCAGATATTGGTAGAACACTAATAATCCATTTTATAGTAACTACAACTAATTTAGCCTTAAAAAATATTCTCGATTTCACAATGTACGGTGTTCTCTAACAACATTCTATAAATTAAATTGTAAACTGCATCATAGCCTAATCGATTGTTACGGCGTTTATCGATATTCGATCAAGTTCAAGTTAAAGTAATCACGTTGATGTGGGTTTCATCGGTACCAATCGATTATCGCCAGATTCGTGACCGCGCTCATTGTCGTTTCTAATTAATTACTATAATAAATACCTGATGCTAATACCATCTGTGGCTAATATAAATAATTAGTAATGTCCAGCCTTCATCGGAGACTTTTGTCTATTCGTAGCGACCTCCATTGCCTCATCAAGTAATGCATTTGCATAATTATTGAATTGAAAGTGATTAAGTTTTTGTTTTTCTGTCGTGTAGTACAATAGAGACGACATTGTTCATTGAGGTCGGCGTTTCAATTTGCATTTCATGGTGTTTCGGAAAAATTACAACGAGATTGTTCCACGAGTGAAACTAAATCAAGCAGAACCGTGACCGCCACATCGTCTACAGACGTTTAAAGAAAAGGATCATTAGAATAATTATTCAAAGTTGCTTTTACTATTTCTGTTTATATTTATTCGTGTTCTGCGGCGTTAGTTAACCTTATGGCAGTCGATTAAGGTGGTCATGACATTGATTTTACACTGTAAACTCTACCAGTGTTGTTAGCACGTAATACGAAATTGACATTGACAATGCCTATTACGTACTCGTAGTTCAAATCAAGATTGGAAGCGCTGGATTGACGCGTTGCATCCTCTAGCTATTTAATTAATTTTTATTGCTGTAATTGTGACAATCATGTTCACTTATTACAACTGATAAAATAAAAGAAAAATAAGATTTTAAGCTTTCTTAGTTAGTGTTTGTTTTAATTTATTATTTGCTAAATAAATTTTATTTCTGTTTATAATTTACGAGTCACGTGTGTGGTTCGTAAAATTAATTACAAATTTAAATTAATTTTCACCTAGTCGTAGGACGTAAAATTGTTAAAGATATTTCATAATGTAGTTTTAAAATCTTTTATTGCTTTGTATTAAGTAATCCTGTGTGAGTTTGGACATTATTTTCAATTTTCCTGAAAGGAAATTTGAAAATACACAGCTAATTGTAACTCAATATTTATAATACAAAATTATACATTATTTTAATTAAATTTATTCGTTTTAGTGTTATTCAATTTTAAAATCTTAAATATACGGAAGACGTTGCTCGCTTTTCTGTGTTATTATAAAAGATGAGAACATTAAACTTAGAACAAATTCCATTTAATGTCCCGGAAATAAAGGATTATTATCGTGCATTAGGTACGCGATGCTGTATTAATTGGTGGCCAAGGTCAAAACACAATGGGCATGGCCGGCGCGGGCGCAACAATTGTATACGCAACACCACTGCCTTCGGCTTGGAAAAAACAATCGTAGAAATCGTTGACGTTTAGCACACACGTGACATTTTAAATGCAGATGCAGCGGTTATGCCCGCACGATTCACCTGGTGTACCCTGAACTTTTAACCCCGGCGCCGGCGCATCGTACAACCTTAAAGCTTTGGCAATATTGCTAATGGCAGTTTATTAGCGTCAGGTGTACGTTTTCCATCTATGACACTGTGGCAAGACTGTGTTAAAGGCGACAGTGGCTTTTTGACTCAGATGTTTACTGTGTCTTCGTAGTCGAGGCACCGAGAGTACCACAGAGTTTAGCTGTGAATATAATATATACGGATGTTCTCCAAAGATCCAATGTATAAGTAGTTATTCGTCGGGTTTATGATTAGAGGTAGTTGGAAGGATAAATACATAAAGTGAAGTGACTGAACTGACGTAATTAGCACTTTATAAAAAAAAATGATGTATTATTTAATTCGAGATGAATTGGGTGAATGGCATTATTGTTCAAGATAATTATTAGGTTTTATTAATAAAATCTGTCCATTTATAGTAGTCGTAACATCAATGTAGGCCAAGCACCATCTTATTGTAAACACGATATCCATAACTTGGTTCTAACAAGGGAAAACGTTACGAGTATAAAATTTATTATTTTCATCACGCGACGATATCTTCCATTATTTAAGACGTTTTATATAAAAACTTGCCGTTCACTGACCAATCATGGAAATTCGTTTTTTGCTGTATTTATTAATGTATTTTTTAGGGTTCCGGACCTCAGTCGGCAAAAACGGAACCCTTATAGGATTTACTTTTTTTGTCCGTCTGTCTATCCGTCTATCATGAGTCTTTTTTTTAGAAACGCGTGGAAGTATCAAGCTTAAATAAAATTAATATCAATACTCAAATCTGTTACCCTTTTTTTTTAGGTGGTAAAAATCATCAAATGACTCCTTCCGCCCTTGGTGGGGCGGAAGGGACTGTCAGACTTTTACTGACTAAAAAACCACCCTGTTCCTTCTGTTGCCTTTTACGTTCCGGGGCCACGGTATCCTGTTAAGACGTCCCGCAACCCCGGCAGATCTGTTACCCCTTGGAGCAGCATAAGAATAAAACTTTTAAATCGACGCAATCTAAAGATCATTTATGGCGCAAATTTTGACGCTCGCTAGGGAATCAAAACCAATAGACGACTCTCCGTTGACCTAGAGCAATGCCATGTAGCACAAGTAAAAAAATAAATCCAAAAACCGTAAATTTGTAGTTACATCTCAAAATAATTACCTTTTTGCGATTATAAACTTATTTTTTTGTATGTTGTGTTAAATTTTGTATGGTCGTACGGAACCCTTTACAGATATGCAAGCCCGACTCGCATTTGGCCGGTTTTCTTAAGATGGTAGTATTATTTGTCTATATTTATGGACACATTAAGTAGTAATCCATGATATTTTTAGATATTTTTTGTTATTATTTACTGTCGCCTTAAAAACTAGAGGATGATGATGTAATGCCGATAATACAGATGAAGTATAAAAGAGACAAACTAATGCGTACGCAAGATTGGGTCTAAAACAAAGGCTCATAGAACTCTTTTCTTAAAAATACTTTTTAAAACTTATCTCTGGTTTTATGTTTCTTTTTTTTTCCTTTCGTGGTATCAATCACATAAATTATTGCATTATTTAAATGCCAGGTATTTACCAAAACAACTTTGAATAAGATGCAATACCGAGAAGATGACGTCATTTCAAATAATTCTAGTTTTTACATTATTACAGGTTATCTAATCAATTCAAGAAAATAAAAAAAACCTTAACTATTTTTAAATATTACACCTATAGCTAATTCGTCGGCGGCAATGTTACAGAAGCAAAATAACTGCATTTTTTATTTTATTTTGCACAGTTCGATATGGAAAAACCCAACAACATTTTTGATCGAACCTAACATCTTGTGTTCGGCAGTCGAACGCTTGCGACCACTAAACCAAAGAAGCACAAAGTCACACAAAGGCTATATATATTTATAAAGGACGTCTATTTTTAAAGGAATGTATAATATGGAATAGTTACAAATAGTTTTTATAATATATAGTTAAACTTGTTATATTTCCGCGGTAAGTAAAGCAAGGCGTGGGCATTCCTGTTCTGGCTTATATATTATTTATTGAATACGATCGCCTGCTACATTTAGATTGCAAATCTTTACTGTTAGGTATCCAAGACTAGATTTCGCTCGAGGCTTCGTTCGTAAAGGCATTTACTGCAAAAGGAATGCTCAATTATACAATTCGTATTCATGTGAGCAAAATTTATTGGATTTGTTTGCATTTTTTTTGTTGCTGGTGTTTTGTGTTAATTATTATTGACTGTCTCGTTGGTCTAGTGGTCACAAAGCGCTTCTGTGTGAACATGAGTTCTTGGGTTCGATTCCTAGCTCGGGCAAAGTGTTAAATATTCGGTTTTCAATCGGGATTACTCAGTAGCAGCCTCGAAGTCTGAATTTATGCTCGGTTGATGGCAATTTGCGCGCCCCCTTTTACATGGGACTTAAACTTAACTAGTGAAATGTGGGTGTGGTAATGTGTACACCTCTGACTAACCCCTCGAGGATTAAAGGCGTGATGATGTTATCCTCCCTACCGAATTTTCAATCACCGCGGCGAATGTCAATGGAGCTAACTGGCTAAGAACGCAAGTGATATTATAGTGCACAAGTGAGTGCGCAGCCACAGGTGCACTCCCTCTCCTTCACTCTCATAGTCCGATAAGACAGCTATCTGACACGACCGGAGAGAGATCAGGCGCAAAATGCATATGACATACTAGTACTATAAACAATAACAAAACTATGAAATTGCACTGATTTGCTCTTAAATGAATGTAAGTCATATCAATATAAACAAATTGTTTTGATTTTGTTTCTTCAGCTTCGATTGATTTCAGGGCCTCTTATATGTTCTCAATTGTAAGAAAGGCCATAAATCTAGAATAAAGCGACCACTTCTGGAAATAATATGAAAATGACCTAGAATAGAATTGAATGTCTTTGTTTTCAATTGAGTAAATGCAACAACATTTTAAAATTATCTTATCTTCGTACAAACTATTTGTTAACAATAGATAATTCTTTCCTCAAACGACAGACAATAAAGAGTGTGTCTTAGTGGTGTGACTGAATTTTGAATTTATTTAAAGTAAAGTTTCAATTTTGACGTTTTCCCCAATACAAAATTTTTCCTGTATCGTGGGTGCGTTTATAAACATATAAATTCACATTCACAAACAGCTAAACCCGAAACAACTATCTGTAGGCTTTAAAAAAATATTTTCCGTAGAGGAATTTAACTAGCGGCACACAGTGCAGAAGCTAATCATTCGGCCACTGAGCCAACCATGTACTTAGTCAATAACTTATTGTATTTATGTTTTACAATATATTATGTACCTAATAAGGACCGATGCAATGCTATTAACAATAATTATTTTTTATTCGACAATAAATGAGTAATATATAAATTACTCTAATTAAAATCTGTAATAAATAAAAAAGCTACGAAGAGACATTTATCGCCTGCACTTAAATAGCAATAATTTAAATCAAGTGCAATATCTAAGAGATTCAAGATGCGTACGTTATTGGCAATTTCAAGTGATCCTTAGTATTCAGCGGTGGGCAGATGTAACGGGCGGGGCAGTAAGTAATCGCTGCAAACATCACGGAATCTAAAATAAGTTTATCAACCACATCACGCTATGTTATCGTTAATACTTCGTGACAATTAATCCGGCGGCTCGGGCCGGTTGCCACCGGATAAAACTGATGTGGTACGGTTGATCGGGACAAAGTCGGTTTCATGATCAAGTCGTTGATCTCCACATGTGCACAAACAACTCAACACTTGGGCGGAAAGCTAGTCTTTATTAGATACGAGAAAGAATGTTCAAGAACTTTCAATAAAAATTAAGGTTGCTGTCATAAATATATGGTCTGAGCTGCCTCCCAAACTACATTAGTTGAATGCGGGTGTCGCTTAGCTATCCGTAAAAAAATAATGATGGCTGTTGACTAAGTCATCATAATCACTTAAGAAGAACATTATTGTAACCTATATTTTGTTAAATTGTAATAAAGGAGCACCCATTGTGAGACAAAAAAGTTGTTAAATTAGATAAACTTGATTTTTTTGTTGTTATAATAAGTATTGTTGGCATGATGCTTTAACTAAATGAGATATATTTGTTTGTAATATGAACTATGATCATTTATGAAACATAAAACAACGGTATAGTAATTTGACTTAATCAATCTGCCTATCCTTTTCCTATCTTTGTTGGGGTCGGCTTTCAGTCTGACTGCATACAGCTGAATACCAGTACTTTACAAGAAGCGACTGCCTATCTGACCTCCACAATCCTTCATTATCACTTATCCACGGATCAACCCCAGCCAGCGTAGCTTAAACTGATGGATCGACCCGTGCGGCTGTTATTACTAAGCCTTGAGCTTCTCGTAGTCAATCAGGTAATAACAGCTGCACTTGTACGCATTGTAATGCGATTAAATGTACCTATAAAATATTGAAATATCTTCACCATAATACAAATACGAATATTGTTTAAATAAATATGTATACACATACCTGCCTATGACAAATTTGTAGCTAAATTAGAATAGCTCGCGTTACTGGCCTATTAGGTACGCTCCGCGGAGGAATAAAATGCACTAATGAGTAGGTAGTTCTTATACTGTAACGACTTATTCAAATTTATTTATAGAACAGCGAAAAATAAAATAACTTAAAGGATGTTTTTTTAAGTAAAGCTTACCCTTATTGATATAACAGTCATTTTTAAGGAAGAAAGCCCAAGGCACACTTCAGTAATATTTTTGTTTAACCATTGGCGACACAAAAAATCATTTCTAATACAAGAACCAGCCGCGGTCACCAAGAACTCCTTTGCTCCTAGATTTATCCGCTTCTTGCCAGTTTTTCAATTGGCGCAAGAATCGAAGGGTGTCACCGAGAAAACATTTGTTGCAATCCAACCACGTCAGCCCGTTCTACGAAACCCATTCAAGCGAATAACTGTTTACTCATTCTGACAACCATTATTACCCTCTAGTCTTTTGGCTTGGAAGTTACCTACATTTCTTCGTTTGCTAACCTTAAGACAGACGGTACATTCAATCTGGATGAAGCAACCAAAATCAATAAGGTAAACATAAGTGAATCATTCAGTCATTGCCGTGCACTCCGCGCTTTTCAATTAAAGTGAATCAATTTGGTTGAACCGTGTGTTATTGCCATTACGTGACAGTTTACTAAAGGAGCGGCTACTCGACGAATTCTCGCTTCTGTCATTTTTTCGACTACCTCGTCCGTGACTTTCGATGTGTCGTAACCTTTTAGCGATGTTAGCGAGGTGACGAGGTTATCCTTTTTATTTAAAGATGTTTGTGTCTAGCCTTTAGAGTTTATAAAATATTTAAATACCTAGATCAAAACCTCAACTAATTAAGTTTGAATACAGTGTTCATGTTTGGCTTTAACTAAGCGATATTTAATATCAGATCGAATGTAGACTTAACAGAAGTTGACTAATTAAAGTAATATATAAAGTGAAAGTAGATTAGGTAGTTTATATCTTCCACTGTACGTAAGGCAGATCATAAATAATTATAATGTATATAAAGTCGTTGTAAGATCAAAAGACATTATACAAAGTCACGAATATTTGATTAATTCCATTGTCAGATGGACGTAAAAATAAATAAAGCAGCTAATTAAAAAAAATAATTATTATTATTACAATTCGTTTTTTTTATTTTATTTTGTTTTGGTAAAAACAATAAATTGTTATTTAATAAAGTTCAGAAGGCCAACTAATTAAATCAAAATCTAGTCGCTAGTCGCAATCTCATCTCCGCGACAATCAATGTCAAAAAATGTGAGTAAAATAATGCTTCAGTATTTTTGACAGATTTAGACTGAGACTAGGTTGCGATCGTTAGTAAAAATTAGCCCCTATAAGTCGTTTCAAGTACAATAATAAGTAACACAAATGGATTCATTGATCATTTAATTTATTGTTTGTAAACGTTAGACATGGTATAGTATATCAAATTACATTATAAAATGTGTGTAGGTGTTTCATGAATGACTAATAAATATAATATTTCTAACACATTATATATTATGTAAACAGTGGGAAATAATGTTCATGAATTATTTAATTTTATTTAATACTAGTATATGATCGCTACTTCTTTCGCCTGAATGTCGGTTTTCACGGCGTTTTATTTTTTGTGAGGAACCCTAATTCTCTTTAGCTATATTTACTCCTTAAAATATCAGCTATTTGCCAGTAAAACTCCCGTTAAAATCGGTCTAGACGTTTCGGATATTAGCAAACAAACAACAGTCAACGGAACAAACAGTTACACATAAATCAAAAATTTTAATTTTTTTTTTGTGTAATATCGTGCTCATATATATTTATTTTGTAAAAAATCTATTACTTTGACATTGCTAAAAGATTCTGCAATTTTATTTATTTGTGTCAGTTAATACTTATCTAATATCTAAATTATTGAAAAACCTCCGCGACTTCGTCCGAGTCAAATATCCCACGGGACCTGTACATTTTCCGGGATTCTAAATACCCTATGTGCTAATCTAGACTAAAATCTATCGCTGTGCAAAATTTCATGCAGGTCCGTTCAGCCGTTCTGGCGTGATTGAGTGACAAACATTCATCCTTCCAAACTTTTGCATTTATAATATTAATAAGATATTATGTACCTACATTCATAAGATAGATAAATGTCTTCAGAAAACCTGTGCAGGTCTCACATCTGGTTAACATTTCCTCATACAATAGTGTTGGCGTATAGCTTTATTATAAGCAATTATTTATATACCTAAGTTTAGTGTCTTTTCCTGTTATATTATACTTGCTTTTGGCCGCGACTATGTCCGCGTGTAACTTGTTTATATCGGACTTACATACAAACTTCCACCCCCCTTTTCAACGTCTTAGGGGGTAATTTCCGGAATAAAAACTATCCTATGTCCTTCCTCGAATCTTAAACTATTTACATGCCAAATTTCATCAAAATCGATTTAGCGGTTTAAGCGTGAAGAGGTAACAGACAGACAGACACACTTTCGCATTTATAATATTATTAGTATGGATTATTATTGTACAGTCACGAGCAAAAACAAGTATACACTTAGCAAAATTCAAAAGCGATATTCTTCTAAAATCCAATTCACTCCTATTTCATAATATCTGAAATCGCCAAACCGCCTTGAGCTAGCGTGGGGACTTCTCTGTATGAGAAGAGGTCGTTGCCCTCTAGTGGGTCAATAATAGGCTGGTATTATTATTTTATTGAATGCTGACTTAAAGTCTGAAGATATTCACGTGCGCATTTAGTTTCATCGCGTGTTTTCTGAATAAACATTAATTTCGTTAATTACTAAAACACGTCAATGTAGGGACATACCCTACCCATTTTGATATTTCGTTTATTTTTTTATTCATTACTTTATTCAGCGTAAAATGACGTCAACACCTACCTAGAATTCATATCAAAACAAATCAGACCTCGGATTTATCTCGAATATTGTCTTTTAATAATATCTTTGGTGATTGCTTATGCAAATGTCATGGAACCTGGCCTGTTTTTACAAACATTATTTTTCCCTTTTGATCCTTCTCACTTGGTATTATTGTCCATACTAATACTATAAATGCGAAAGTAACTCTGTTTATCTTTCTGTTACGCTTTTACGACCAAATCACTGAACCGATTTTAATGGTATTCGGTATGGGGTTAGTTTGAACCCTAAGAAAGGACATACGCTACTTTTTATTCCACGACTTCGTCTGCGTCCGCGATAACCGTTATTTACGTGGACGAAGTCATTGGCAAAACTTGTGGTAATTTAAAATTTGTTGGTTCGAGTGACACTACCTATTTTTTTTCCTGTTGTGTCTTTGTCAGAATATACCCAATAAACAAATGGATGTTTTTATAAAACCCATCACGCTAAAGGTTTAAACGCATTATACTCGTAGATATGTTTCTTATTTTGTCCTAACAAAAAAGACGTGTGATTTTACTTTCAGTAGTACAGTGAACACACAATGTATATCCAAATCTACTTATTTGTAATATTACCGTCGAAAAACGATTAGATAGATGATGATTGAACATCGCATTGTACCAAAAGGTCGCATCGCTGCCCTCAATGGGTATTTCCGATGGCAACGCGCCACTAAGTTAAGCTGAGCTCACACATAACTTTCGGTACATCGCAGAACAATTTCGCAAGCACACCATAGTATGCCACCGTGTTTTCCCGACTACCTAACTAATGTGCTGCAACATTTTGCAATAGTTTGGCTGTAGCATGATGATTATATCATTCAGATTCCAGTGGAAGCACAGAGGGCGACTTCTACAATTTATAGTATAATTTATAAGAATATTTATTACATTACATTTGACTGCCTCAATGGGTCCGATTCCCAAGGTCGGGCAAAGTGGTATTGAGTTTTTCCATCAGGAATTTCTCTTTTTGGTGCCCGGTTGATGGTACATGGGGCTTACTGGGTTTACCAATGGCTACACCTCTGCCTAACCTTTCTGGGATTACAGGCGTGATATTATGTACGTATATAATATTTATTACATAAAGGTTATTATTCTTCTTATAGAATCGAAAGTTTATGTAAATAACTTATTCATTTTTTTTTAAGTACTTATTTCCAGTAGGTGGCCACGTCTATCGTTTTTGACCTTCGGGTCCTTGTGTCTCCTTGTTCCTCCAGCAAGTGGGTCATCGTCAGGCCAGGAGCACCGCACTCACACTGGGTTTCGGTGGGATCTATAATCCCCCATTCGCTAGATTATTATGCTGTAGCGGCCTACTTGGGTGTGCAGTCTATTGAGTAATTTGTTGCAAATCACATGCGAGCGGTAGATGTAAAAAATGTATTTAAAACTAGCATACCTAAATTCTTACTGGTAGGTAAAGATAAGTACTGATTATTAAAAGTAGGTTTTTATGTTTATAAGCAGTTAAATCTCGTTTATTTATGGCACGCATTAATTGAAGATTGAATGATTGTTTAATCACGAAAACCACGCGATAATTTCAAAATGTATACTAGTAGGTACCAGAAATAAATATTTAATCGCACCTATTTAAACTGCATATTTCTAGATTGTGTACTTGTTGGTCTGTTTATTCTGTTTATATAAAATAGTGACTTTGTTTTCATTGGTATTCAAGGTTGCAAGCAAGCACCCATTATTTTAAAGATGTGTAATTTGAAAAAAATATATTGTGAAACTTTCTCAATGTGATTTAATGTAGATTATGTACTAAATATATAAGTACAAAATTATAAATAAGTAAAGTTTGTGACGTTGTGGGGGGTAATATCTATCCACTGAACTGATTTTAGAAATTCTTTATAACATAGGTGCAAATTTCCGACTTTTCTGGTGAATTTTTCCAAAATTTTCTATCACGAAAATCTAGTCCGGAAAACTACGAACACAACAAAAATTGTATCAGCCAAATTGGTCAAGCTGTTCTCGAGTTTTGCGTTTAACAACACATTTAGCCATTTATTTTTACTTATATAGATACATATATAGAAGATAGATATAGATTTGTCTCTTATTTTAATTTTAAATTGTTTATTTATTCAGAATTGTTATTTTTTGTGTTGTATTCATGTAATTAGACGTTGTTCCAGTTTATAAGACGCATATAAACAAAGGTTGGTAACCAACTAAGCCAACTTTCCAAAGAATTGGCATTGCATATAAAACTAATAATTCGGTGATTCAACTAGACCTTGTAGCACTATCTATAGTTCAATGCAGTTTGCATGTTAAGTGGTTTGGCAATGTTAGTAAACACGATGCCATTCCGATATGTTTGAATCTTCTTTGAATCAATGAGTTGATTTGCTTCATTTGTTTTTATTATGGTTTATGGTTGGTCTTTTCATTTCTGTGTTTTATATCTGGCTCACTCGGATTTTCGGGATTAAATGCGAAGGTAATTCGGTCTGTCTGTCTGTAACTCGTTCACGACTAAACTACTGAACCGATTTTGATGAAATATTTTTTGGAGTAAGTTTGAACCCAAGCAAGGACATTTTTTATGCCGCGACTTCGTCTGTGTCCGTGATAACTGACATTTACAAATGGTAGTTTTAAATAAACTGAATTGTTATTTGGTAAAGTTAGTACCTAGGTGGTGTCTGCGCTAGTTCACTTCGTGACTTAAAATAACGCTGCAATTTCATAGGAATGTCTCGAGACGTCAATTTGCGATTTGTAACAGTTGATGAACTATACATAGCTTTATAAAATATGTATTACTAAGTTTTGCCCGAGACTTCGTCCGCGTAAATGTCGGTTCTGGCGGACGCAGATGATGTCGCAGAATAAAAATTAAAGAGAGAGAAAGAAAGAGAGAGTTGAAACTTACAATTTACCAAACATTAAAATTGTGTGTAGTGGTTTAGTCGTGATATCATAACAGACAGACAGACAGAAGTTCTTTTGCATTAAAAATATTAGTATGAATGTATAATAATATATAAAGAAGAATATAAGTCGCATGTTTAGACATACTCAACCTTATTTTCTCTTAGATTTTCCTGTGTTTTTACAACATAAACTGTACCTACATTTTTTAATTACTAGGGAAGCTGTTACAAGAATTTAAATATTGCACATGTTGGAAAACCACATAAACGTTCACATAATGCAGTTAATTTCTGTGCTAATTACTTATCAAACAATATACGCATAGGTAATCACATTTCAAATATTCAAGTACCTATTCATTAGTCGTATAACTCGTATAATACGTTGCTGAGTTGAGTAAATAAATAATAAAATAAGTTATTATTATGTCATCGTATGTCAATCATAAACGCATAAGCAACTTGCCGAGTCTATTAGAAAATAATGGTTACTGTACTTATTCATTTGTTTTTCCTTAAAATTCATGAATGGAACACGTCATTACTCATTGATTAATTATACATTGAAAAGCCTTAGTAGGCATATAAACTGGTTAAGCTTGACTATATGTATACACCAAGTACCTAGTTCGCAAGTGTGCGTTCCGTTAGTGCATATTCTATTTTTAACTCAGCAATTTCTGCACGTCATTTTTAGCGTCATTCCTAAGACTTGTTTTTTTAGTCTGATAAGTTTAACTAATTTTTCTATTTGATTACGTGTCGATCCCACCAGAGTCAGAATTTAACTGGTGTTAAAATGTGTGCACAAAACTTGAAGATTCGCAAAGAAAAGCGACACAGAAAAACTGTTTGTTACGCCAACATCGATTTAGTGAAAGTGACTGCCGCAAGCCGACGACCGATTTAGTTTACGAAAGCCTTAAACGTTCAATAATATGTTTACTTAACTAAGTATGTGATAAGGAAGTTTATCATCGGGCAATTTTTGGGCAAGAATGAGGTGACTAATTTCGGCCGGCGCGAACTAATTTAGTCCCCGTAATCGGCGTTCGGAACTGATGTGCGTCATGGGCCCTTTAATGAAGCTTAAGAACACTTACGCAGTTCTACTCAACTCTTATAACTAAGTGATTGTAATTAGTCTCTGACACAAGGTCACCCCGTTCGTCGAACCGCTACACTGCACTGTATTCTCAGTCGATCATTAACTATTGAAATTAGTATTGTTTTCTAAAAAAACTTGTAATTTCTGTGCGAATAGTTTGTTTGTCTAACAATCGCGAAGTGTTATTACTACAGCCAGTCACGCTCTCGTATAAAAAATGTTGATTTCTTTTAGAGTTTTTAAATGTTAAGTGTTTATTCTCTGCTTCTCTGCTTGTTTGTCGTATTCTCAAAAATCCCCGATGAATTGAAGATAGATAATTACTAAGAATTTTCCTTATTTGGCAACACGATTTTGTGGCAATATAAGAGATATTAAATAATTTATTTATTATTTATTATTCTCTGACTAAAAGTGATTGTTTATACGATTTATTTTGCATAGTTTTAAAACATTTGGTATGATTAACAACGAACTGCTTCCCACGGTTTTGGTTCCCATAGAAATAGCACATTTTACAGGCACAAGAGGTATCCTATGTCACATGGGAATAGTAGAGCTTCGTGTCAGTTTAATAGAATCAGCATTTCTAGTGCTTACCTTTTATTTAAAAACAACTTGACATTTATGCAATAAATATCATTCATTATGTAAATACATTTTAACTAATAGATATAAAAGAATATGGATTAGTAATTATTACCTATTAAAGAGGGACAAACAGTAAAGTCCTAATAAAATATAGAATAAGTTATAGCTTTCGAAAATGGCCAGTTCTGGGTTCTGACATCGTTTATATGACCTTTCGCTAATTAGCAATAACATGTCAACTCTCGTATGTAAACTCGTTTCGAATAAACGTCATAGGTATTATGGTTTATATCGATGTTTCGTTAACATCATGTTCATGATTCTGTGATGACGTATGATGCTCATAACCAAGACCCACCTCAATTCCGAACAAATCATTATCATCTTTTTAATTCATTCTACGGTGAATACCCCATACTGTTTAGAATTGCGATTGTTCTTATGAATATAATGTCGATAAATCAATATTTTATCTCAGAAATAATATTAGGTTTACCTCGCATAGCAGACCTCAGTTATGAAATCAAATACTTTACGAAACGTGAATTTCGGGTTTCACGGTCGTCGTTGGTTTTCTTCGAAATGTCAAGAAAGATATGCTAAATCTGTCGCCAATAAGATAATAGGATGCTGTCGATAACAACTGTTCTTTTATGACTTGTGACCACTACTGCCTGACCTGAATTCCAGAATTTAACAAAAAGAAAACGAATTGTGTTTCAAATTATTGGCAAGAAATTGCCTTTCCGCTGTCTAGTCTAGGTTTGGCTTGTTAGTCGTGAATGTCTACAATAAAAATAACTAAACAAAGAATCATATTAAGTAGGTATATAAGTATATGCGCTTAGAATACCTACATCGGTTTCCGTGTAGTCGATCAATAATCCGCTTGATAACATGGAAATCAAGAAAACCTATCAAAATACATTGCAGCAATTTACATAATTGTGATGTTATGATCTTATGTGTAGGTATTCTATAGGCGAAAAGACGTTTTTTTTTGCAAATGTCAGTAGCAAATCTTATTACTTTCAGCTTTCGTCTCCGTTCGTTGTCAGAATGCAAATCACACGCTATGTTGGCTGTATAACAGTTTTTACGTCACACTGACGTATCGAAACACACAATGACCATAAATATTCATGGAAAGCTGTAATTATTGAATATTTCACTTTAAGTTGAAGGAAGTAAGGTGGAAGTTTGAATGTGAAGGTTTTGCTTTGAAATCAGTATCCCAAACACGTCTACGCTACTCAATGTCGATCAATTGATTCGCATGTTTTTCTATATTAGTTGTGTTAAAATTTAAATAATTTTGCCGACTTATTTATTTATTCACAGTTTTTTTTTTAACATGCAAAGAAATAAAACATAAAAAATGTGCAGGTTAATAGTACTCTTTCCGCATCTCGCTACATCAGTTTTTGATCAGGGATCCAGAGTGAAGAATCACATCACAATGCATGCCATGTTCAACCTTTAGCATTGATTCTTGACCAAACTGTTAGTTGAGTGATAGTTTATTTGCGTGTTAGCAAAAACTTTTCACTATCAAACCATTTACTGACGCGACTTCACGCGACTATCAGCACAATCACTGTTACATTCCACACACGTCAACCTCATGAGGGATACCTAGATACTTCATGATCTTTGCTTTTCTACCTTTATAGGGATTCAGGACCGAATAATACTCATCATCGTCATCTGCCTAGCCTTTTCCCAACTGTTGGGGTCGGCTTCCAGTCCAATTAAATGCAGCTGAATACCAGTATTTTATATGGAGCGACTGCCTATCTGACCTCCACAACCCAGTAGCTGGGTAATGCGATATCAATTATATTATCTAATACTATCAGGCTTATTAACAGCAATAAACGTCTCAGTAACAATCAATCGGTCCTGATTTATTATGATGACTTGATTTTGCATAATAATGTCTGCCTCACTATTAATTGTTCCAACCTGATCTTCATAGATAGCAGAGGATCAATAAATTCGCTGTCACGCGCTGGATAAAAAGCTGTGTGCTGGGTAGTTATAGACAATTTCAACCCAGGTTAAGTCTAGATATTTCCATAATATTAGGTTAAAAGAAAACTCTTATTACTAAACATTAAATTCCAAACAAATTCATTTAAAGTTTCCTTAGTTTAGACACCTTGGTCGTTACAGACATCGGTGAAGGAAAACATCGTAAGGAAACCTAGAATTGTATTAATGCAAGTCTGAAATCGCCAATCTGCTTGGAGCATGCGTGACGATCATTGCTTATGCCTTCTTTAAACGAGAAGAGGCATTTCGCTGCAGTAGGGCAATAATAGACAGATATGAATGTCGTGTACTAAAATAAATTAGAAATATTCAACAGTAATGATATTTTAGCACCCTAGCTACTCGCCCCGGATTCGCACGGGTGCACTGTAGATTCTTACTATACGTATAAACCTTCCTCTTGAATCGCTTTATCTACTGATGAAACTTTGCAAACTGCATGAAAATACTTCAACCTTCCTCTTGAATCGCTTTATCTACTGATGAAACTTTGCAAACTGCATGAAAATCCGTTGCGTAATTTAAAAGATCTAAGCGTACAGACGACGGGAAGCGACATTGTTTTATACTATGTGGAGATATCGTACGTACGTACAATACGTAAATAATAAATATAACAATAGTCTAGTGACGCCACATCAAGCCTAGGTACGTACAATGAATGGGTTTTCGATAGTCAAAGTTTCACCACAGCCTCTATTGTATCAGTGCACCTACCTTTATATACTGGGTATTTGATATACTTATCTCTTTTTGTGGCCTGGACCTGTGTGAATGATTGTTTGTATACAAGCAGAACAGTTAAGTTAGGTTATAAAAGAATTAACAAGAAAACTTGAATTTTAAAATCCTTTAAAGTGGCAATCAGATATTTTTCTAACAAATTTTTAACCCCGCCCCTTCCCCTCTGGTCTGCCCTAAAAATAAAGTATTTTTTTTGGTACAAAGCATCTTAATGTATTTGTTATACTATCATGAAATAAAGGTACACGAATTTAATTTTGAAAAATAAATTTTCGATTTGGAAATCGCGCGTTTAAATTTTCTTCTTTTCACCCCGTTGTGGTATATCGTATTTTTTTGTAAAGTACTTCTACTCTTAGGCTTCCGTGATTAGATCGACTATAGCTAATAGTCAAATGCACGAAACATAACATAGCCGCTCGCAAAAATATCATTGGTGATCCGATACAATGATGTCAGCCCGGTTTTACCATCAACAGCGATAAAAACAACTAAAGCAAAGCCGAGAGGCATATCCTTAAGCCAATTAGTCTTTGGAAACCAAAAATTATTATATTTGAAGCTCACGAGCTCTTGGTAACCCAGGGATCAATCACAAGCACTAATAATAATAAAAATGACGTAACAGTCATCATTCATTATTTCTGTGAACTGAGAATTAAGAGAAAAGGAGCCGCTTATCACTTTGATGAAGGAAATAAAGCGATGGAATGAACATTTAATGCTTGATTCAGCTAACATACAGTTTATCTTTAAAATTATGTACACTTAGTTCGTAATAAAGAATATGAATTACATATTCGTGCTGGATCAGTAATACTTATTAGCTGAAGTGATAAAAATATTATTCACTAAGATTGCACACACAGCCCGACCACGGCGGCGCGGCGGTACGCGGTGCCGTGTGTTAACCGTCATAGTGATGTCTTTTTATACCCCATATAAGTTTGACAATATTAGTAGGTATATCTCTATGATAGATAGATTTAAGCCGTCAATGAAGACCATGCGTCTTTATTCTCGAAGTAACCGCATGCCGCATAATTCATCGCATGCCATTGTATTGTCATGTTGTATGATTTGTAAGTCGTTGTGGTTTTAAGCCTAATAACTTTGTGGCTACGATCGGTAGTCTAATTGAAGTTCTATTTAATTCAGAAAGGAAAATGATGTGAGTAACCACTGATTGACAATTAAAATTTTGTTTTTGTCAATTTAGTATCAAAGTTATCAGCTATCATGTTGTGCGATCAAAAAGCGTTCGGACCTACCCTAAGGGTACCAAACGAGGACTCCGCTGTCAGTCACATGGCCTATATCTTATAAACGTGGTATAGGTAGACGCTTAAAAATTTCATAGTGTGTCACGGAGTCGGTATAACATATATTATAAGGTATTATTTTTATACATATTTTTTTTTAACTATATTATTTGTTTTTTTTAAGGAAAATATGTGTAAAAATATGGAAAATAAAGAAAATGAAGGAAATGTAATTTAATAATTATTGTTATTAAATTATTATTATTTTATTAATTTTGTACTTAATTTAATAATAAATTAAGTACAAAATTAAAGAGGGGTTCCCATACAAGAAACATGTTCTTTGTATGTACCCTTTGAGGGCAATTCTGTCTCGCACGTGGCCGGTTTTTAGGCAGACGTGTAAAAGCATTGTAGTTGAAGAATTTGTAGAAGAAATTTTGTGTGTTTTCATTGATTTGTATGTCAGTAAAAAAAATTCTGGTAATTTCAGTTAAATTCACACCTGGTTTTGACAGTCTTATAAAAGTACCACCACAATATTAAACCACAAACACTACTATCCTAATCCTAACTAGTATTATATAAACGCGAAAGTAAGTTTGTTTGTTACCATTTTACGCCTAATCCACTGAACCGATCAGCCTGAAAATTCGCATATACGTTGCCAGGTGTACAGGGACGAACATAGGGTACTTTTAATCCAGAAAAAAGTACTGTTTCCGATAGAAATCACAATAACGTTCTTATGATCATAGATGGCGCCACGTGTCGTTTCGAATTGAAATGACAGGACATGGGATTTTTTTCCGCGACTTCGTCTGTGTCAGCGATAACCGAAATTTACGCGGACGAAGTCGCGGGCAAAAGCTAGTCATTTTAATATTTTCAACCTACCTCAATACATATCTATTTACATATGTACATCAATGTTTCCCTTTATTTAATTAGCAATTCAAATAAGCTTCCTCTTTAGGTATAAAAACATATTTCCGTATTGATGATCACGGCGATTGCGGTCATAACAACAAACAATCAATAATTGTAAAACATAGAAACTAGCAGTTATATGTTCGATTTACAATGTAAACAAGAATGGAATAGAAATATATTTTCTTTAATTCATCATTTTATGTAAATTGTCTCGTGATTTAATACATCCTGTAGTAGCTTTACGACTGAGGAAGCAGTAGTTTTAAGACAGCGACTTTTGCTTGCATTATAAGCGTTTATGTCTTACGACATGTCATACAATCTTTCAGGTCCTTATTTTTAGAAATTAATGAACCGATTTTGATGGAACTTTCTACACATAAGCAGGAAATATAAGTCTAAAAGGATTCATAGGTTTAACCGCTTAAGGGATGATTCTCATTAGAGCGGGCCGTGCCCGGACCGGGGCGTGGACGAGCCAACGTGGTATTGAAGTGCGTCGAGAGGGCCCGGACGGGACACGGATAATGCCCCGTCCGGGCCCCGCCTCGGGCACGGCCCGCTCTAATGAGAATCATCCCCAAGGTCCGGCTGTCATACCGGTATGACAGAACAATAGAAAATCAATAATGTCTCATTACGTGGGAGTTGAGTAATTAAGTTAGTTGAGAACATTTTCAAAATATCTTATTTAAAAAAAGATAATTGGAAATCTTTGTTTCTATGGACAGACCATTGAAAGGCACTTTTGAACGTCATTTACAAGAGATAAGAAAAATTATAATATTGAATCTAGTTTGAATTTAGATGTAACACAATTTTTTGGAACTGTACTCAACTTGCTTTTTAAGCCTATGTATCCTGCGGTAGGTATGTAGGTTCCTTATGTGTAGGAAATTTAACTAAAATCGATTAATTCATTAAAAAAATAAGGACATAGATAGATTTTCCTTAGGCTTAGTTGCACTACACAGTCGAAGTTCAAGAACTTCAATATCAAGGTTATAGCAAATCAAATTGACCACTAACACATCAAACACAAAAAGGTTTAAACAATGAACCCTGAAGATTAATTTGCTGGACTGGCCGGCCCTGCTCCACAGACTATTGTTTTTTTTTTCCTTTAATTGCAGTAATTGTCACAGAGACTCTCCGAGTCTTAACGTAATCATTGACGTTGACAGACACGCAACGTCTATATATAAACTGCTTGTTAATGCTTGGATTGCGTTTGAAACTGCTAATTCGGGAAGATGTTAAGAATCCAGGAAGGCTAAGAACGTATGGAAAACAAAACAATAAACGATTGTTGCTAGGTACCTACCCAAAAAATCAGTGGCGTTACCCCCATATCTTACAACATAATTATTGTAATATTTCTTTGCCTTGTGTACTGTTGGATTTTTAACGTTCGGTTCAGCACCGAGAGTTAAAAATCCAACAACAGAAATTACAAAGTTATGTTAAAATGGTACTGTTTTTAGAGATGGCAGTAGGCTCCCAGTTTAATACGGACCTCCTTTCAAAAGTCATAGGTACTTGGAATAATGTTTTATCCAAAAACATTACGATTATTTGAAAATGGAAGTCGTGGCCACTGTTTAACTTAACTACAGATTCAATAGGGGAATTATAAAAGTTCGAAGACTCTAGTGCAACGTACTCAAATCACTTTGTATTGACTTTGAGCCTCCGTAAAAACGTGTTGTACAATATTAATTGTATTCACATGTTCCTCTATATAACTAACGTGTAAGATAAAGATGAATATGTTTTTATTTCGTTTTTTTTTATTGGTTTATACTGAGAACTTGCCAGTCGTGATGTAGACCTGTCATTATAACGCGAAAAGGTTGGCAGTTCAATCATCGGAGCCCTCCTCAGTGTTGTAGAATTTGTTAGCAAAAACGATGGTATGTACCTACAGAATTGTTGTTTTTTAAAGTACTCACATGTTTAAGTCAGTGTAAGACAAGTCATGATTGTCCGTACATCGCTACACTGGTCTTGAGGTAGAATATCTACCTATTTTTTTTTTTACAAAAACTAATTTTACCCGTGACTTGATATATTATTCCACGGGAACCGTACATTTTTCTGAAACATAAATTCTAGTCTTTAATCTATATCTATGCCAAATTTCATCCAGATCCGTTCAACCGTTGCGGCGCAATTGAGTAACAAAAATACATCCATTCAAACTTTCGCATTTATAATAGTAGTAAGATTAGAAATGGTAACCTCATCCTGAGACTAGGCAATGGTTTTCTTAACCGTAAAAAACCAGGCAAGGTTACTTCAAAATCAATATTATCCTTAAGTCGTTTAACCAAGTTTAGAGTCGTCATAAAATAATAAATATTTTGAATTATTTTATTGCGTTCCTGTATTACCTTCTCATTGAAACATGAAATATTATAATTGTCAATAAAAATCAGTTGGAACTAAATTGAAGATGCTCTTATGCCGCACATTTGCAGATATTTTTAAAAGTATGTTTCAAGAATTAAAAAACTGTTTTTGGAACGACGAAGAGTTTTCGGAAAAGCTATAAAATTATATTGTACCTGTGTAAAAATATTTGTACCCACATAAAAATTCCAGGTCGATGAGGCTTCCAAAAAATATCGCTTGATGCTTTAAATTTTGAATCAGTAACAATAAGTTTTTGACAAATTGATTGGAACCTTAGAGATACACGATGGAAAAAACATTTTTTAAATATACATGTATTTATTGGTTTTCTATGAGCAGATTTCTTTTAATTTGTAACCTTGATTATATCCACATCGAGATCATTTTCAAGAAAAAATATATTTCACAGAAATAGACATGAAACGTGATGCAAACACATCATTAAATAGTAACATGTATTCCTATTATTAACTGGGTAGTTAGAAATAACTAGGTATACATGAGTATATAAAACGTATACTAGGTACAAAAATCGTCTTAAGTAATTGTAATAAAAAAGTATTCTTGATTTTGGGTAAACTAGAATAATTATACTTACAAACATATCGACATGAAAAGGAAAAATTCACCAAGCGACTGTGTGATCGTTGTATATCCATCTTTGTTTGGTGTGTATAGACTAATACAAAAAAATATAGGTAATTAACTGAACTTTTTTAGCAGACTTATGGTAGAAGTCTTAAATTAGTAATTTATTAGAAGCAAATGAGTGGCAACGCCGGGAGGGGTCGCCCTAGGAAGACCTACACTGACCTTATTGGTGAGGTCTTTCAGAAAGGTCAGGTGCGGAGTACTCGTAACCGGCGTGCTTTTATGACGAGATGTATGAACGTAGATGAGGCGAAAGGAGTATGTAAGGATCGTAGCAGGTGGCGTTCTGTAGTTTCTGCCTACCCCCATGGGAAAAAGGCGTGAGTTTATGTATGTATTAGAAGCAAACAGCTAGAAATGAGACAGAATAGAGTTGAGTACGAACCTTAACTTTTTGTGTTAGTCTATACACATCTAATAAGTTTGGATATAAAACAAGATAAAATTTTCACTTGGTAATTTTTTCCTTTTCACTGTCTATATTATGTAACAATTGAAAACAAATTACGTTTCCGATAGTACTTGGCTACAAAGCTTCATAGAATATTCTACGCTATTTCTAATAAGTCGTATGAACGGTTAACTGTGACAGTCAGATAAAGGAAACAAGGAATCAAATCAAAATACGACGCAACACACGCTCTGTTTATTTTTCCTAACAATAAAGGTTATGGTTATGTTTATTATAGTTTGTTAAATATTTAAACATTTTTATCGATAGTCTTCGAGAAAATAGTTCTTTTTTTTCTATATTGTCAAGCACTGACATTATTTTGCCCGTGATTACACACACACGTGACTATTGCGCCTATATACAAATAGCTATAACGAATAACCGGTATACTTCATTGTGTTTAACTTACATATAAAAATAAAACGTTTTGTCGCATGACATTTTTGTCGAGGATAACAAGTTGGTACTCTTTCTAGATCTCCTGCTCGGCTATTGTGACGTAAAATAAATATAGATACTAGACAGGTACCTATAGGTAACGCAGGTCTTCTAAGCGCTCTGAGAGATAAATAACCTCGCTGAGTGATAAGAAAGTTATTACCTAATGTGCCATTATCCGTATTCCTTTTTATCCGTATTTTTTTAGAGCTTTTAATAAAGATTTGGATGAGATAAGGATCCTGACATAAACTCAGTGTAAAAAAATCGCACCTCCCAAAAATATGGCTTAGTTTCAGAGTATACATTTATTAAAATGATTTGACCTGAATGACTGTCTGACTGACTGACGGATCAACGCATAGCGTAAACCGCTGATCGTAGAAACCTCAAATTTGGAAGGTGTGTTCTTTGTATAACGTAAGCAACCGTCAAGAAAGGATTTTCCAAAATTCTACCTCTAAAGGGGTTAATAAAAGGGGGCGCAAAGATTTTATGGAGAAACCAACTATGACGCGGACGAAATCGCGGGTAGAAGCTAGTATAGAACTTTATCCTATTTATTTTCTCTAAAGGTACATATATACATCAAGGTAATCTAAATGGTTACATAGTATACGTAACATACATGGTGATAAACCCGTTTTATTCTTTATTTTCTCTGAAACCGTACAATAGAGTCTTTGCAAACAGACGTAGGTACTAGCAGCAATATTATTATTAAATGAATCACTATCTAAACATTTTGAAAGTAAAGTAAAACAGCTGCACGCCACAGGTATAAAGATAATATATACATTATCTAGTCCAATAAAAATACTTCATGAATCACTTAAGTTTAATGCAAAACATAATTATGGAGTACTAGCCTTAGTCTTTTTTTGATTTGACGAAGGATGCTGGATAAAAAGTAGCCTAAGTTCTTTCTTAGGGATCAAACTTATCCTGCACCAAATTTCAACAAAATTGGTTCAGTGGTTTAGTCGTGAAAGCGTAACAGACAGACAGAGTTACTTTTGCTTTTATAAGATTAGACTGGATGCATAGTTCATCAGTGCCATAATACAAGGTGTAGTTACTTATCATTATCAGGGTATTATGATGATCATAAATCACAAATGATGTGGACGATGTCACGGGCAGAAACTAGGATTCGGTATAAAAACCATTCTTCTCCATACAAAACTACCTTTTGGAAGGGGCAACTAGATTCAATTGTACTTTGTTTTTTGTGTTTGACGTTCAAAAGTGCCTTATTGGCCTAATTGAAATAAATGATTTGACTTTGACTTTGAAACCAGCCTTTAAAACCTGAAAAATGGCTCAGAAATCACTCTTCTATGACGCCGGTCTAGCGACTCAGTCATCTCTGTCTATCAACAAAATCAGCCGAAATGATAGTTTATATAAGTTCTAAAATATTTTAAACGAATGTAGGTAGGTAATATAGTCTAGATAACTATAATGTAGGCACAAATCACATCGGTTATGCCGGCTCGATTTGTCCCTGAACTAACTTTCCCCGCAATCATTATACAACAGCACGTATCACACAGAAATAACTTGCTGGTTAGCGAGCCTGCATTGACAAACACAGAATAAACATAATTATTTAAACTGCTCAAAGTCAAAACACAAAATTCTAAGACACGTCAAGAAGACATTTTGTACAATGGAGATTTTGCTCTGTTCGCCGTCCAAAGCATCATTTACATATAGCCATAAACCGAGACTGCCGTTTGTACGCAACGTAAGTAAAACAACTGTTTATGTGAACGGACCCTGTGAATTAGAAAATGTTACTGCACAGGCACGTATAGCTATTTTAATTTTTGTCGCCCGGACAACGTTCTGTCGACTTTAATGAACCATGAAAATGAAAAATCACAAGGTCGCTGTTACTGGTCATTCAGGCATTCAGTTTTAAAATGAGTAAGTACTACGTACATATGTGAAATCGTTATGTTGATAAAATCCGTCAACAAAGAATCGGGTGACCGGTGATAAGTCTGATATTGACACGCCTCTGACGGATAGTTAATGTACATTGATTGAAGTTCATGTCAATACTGATTAATTTGACCACATTATTGATTTTAAGTACAGAAAAGAGAGTTACATATCTATGTACAACATATTTATTTATTTGTATAGTTTGACTTGTTTGTTTTATAACACAATTTCAAAATACGGTGATGCTTTATTTTAAACGTTCACAAGTTGTGAGGTAAAGTCACTGAATTCAATGGCAAAGTCAATAGCCTCTTCAACAATTTGCCAAGACATCGCGAGGACGATTCAATATAGGTAATTGTATAATACAATGACGAGACTAAAGACTGTTGAAATAGCAAACTATTTGCAGACTAATTTATGTTATACGTTATTTAAACGAACACAAAGGCACCGATTCTCTAATAATAAGCTCATGAAGGAAGCGAAGCTTCACGAGCGTCAAAAATAAAATAATGGTGAACATTTACTTGTCATTAAAAAGTCCAAATATACGTACTACGTGTTTGTGCTGTTATTGAGATGTCGATGAGTCCCCGCGGGCCAGTGGCGGGGTCCGGGAGAGTGGCAGGCCAGTCCTCGGCGACTATAACCAGACCACACCGGTTAGACTAAGTTCAAACTCGATCGCATAGCCATCATTCGCAAGAGAAAAACTCCGCCAGCAATTAAAAATTCCCAATCTCCCATCTTACTCAGAACCACGACAGCTTGAAGCTAGTTTCCAGTTCCCAAAACTGCTGCCAGAAATGACGTCAATATTAGAATGATCTAGGTATGTTGTCAGTAAAATGATCGTAAAAGAAAGGATCGATTATTGAATCAGTATATTCAATCGACGGCTCGTAAATGTCATATAAACAACTTTTGTTTTGAGGTTATCGTCAGAACTTGCTTCAAGCGGTGTGTTTATTCTGCAATGAATGAATAGTTTATCTTTATTTTACAACTGTAGGGGTATACAGAACCTTAAATTAAAACTATGTTTCAGAAACTATGTCGTGACCACAAAACGGTGATTTTTTAAATTACAGTGTATTTACAGACAATTACAGTATATTTTCAACGTTTTCAATCAATACTTGCAACATGAATTTATCAATCGTTAAGATGTATCTACTTTAAGGCCTACGTCCATTATGCTAAACACAAGCTTGGTATAGCTACACTTAGGTATATGTAGATATACCTACGACGCACAGCCAAAAAGTTTAACATTACTGGATCATTGGACAATCTTTTGTATAATAAAACGACTCGCGTGACGCAGTGATCGTGTTTTTTCATTCGATAAACGCAACTCGTTTCTTCAGAAAAAATGTGTCGAGGAAGTGTTTTTTTTCTTCTATGCCATTCTAATAATGTATATCAAAGGGTCGTTGAAAAATGCCATTCTCGATATCTATACGTTGTGACGTCATTGCGTTCCATTTTAACGTAATATAACTGGTACTTGACGTACTTAATTATATTTTATTTAAACTTTATGCAACAAAAGTACAAAGGCGGACTTAATGCCATAGGCATTCATTTATCGTGTGTGAAGACTGTTACTCATCTTTTGTCTATTACATTATAATTGAGAAAGTTTGGATGGATGTTTGTTGCTGAATCACGCTGCAACAGATCTGGCTGAAATTGGCACTGAGATAGATTACAGTCTGGAATAGCACATAGGTCCGGAAAAATGTACGGTTCCCGTGGGATAATATATCAAGTTTGCTCTTGCAACAAGCTCGTGAGAAAATAAAAATGTTGAAAGAATGCAATGGATTCTCCATTTTTAATTTCTTCAAAGTGTTAGGTGTTACTCCTCAAAAGAGTCATTAAAAGAGGTTTTTTTTTGTCCCACAAACGAGAACAAAAACCTGTTTGCTCACCACAAACAGATCTTATTTTTGTACCACGTTAAATAGCCGTTAGTACATATAGCATAATATTTACTAAACGTGATAATTAAATATTTTCTTAATGGTCTCGTGAAGATTACCTACTTACGACTCTTGTACCACTACGAGATGTCATCGGCGAGGAAAAATATCGGTTACGAAGATTTTAAGCGGAATTTCAAAGAGATATGAAATCTGACCTGTTGGTAATTTTAATCTTAGTACTTAGTTATTATGTAATAGGCTTATGGCAATAAAGAAAATTGTCTCTAATAGTTATGATGGTAACCGCAGAAAACGTAGACTGTGTTTTGAACCCAGAAATGAAACTTACTAGTTTATTTCTCTAGAAAATTCAACGCATGGACACTTGTAACTTTTTTATGTCAGTTTTTATATCTATTTTATTGTTCTTTTTCACAAAAATGAGTGTACACCTAACTAAACCTAAGAAACGAAGTAGTTAGCTAAGACTATTCACAAAACCCAGGTTAATTACGGACAAGCACCGTTCCACTGAATAGTTTGATTGTTATTGTTTTAAAACTATACAAATTAAGTACTTTGTTAGAATTAATAACCGTGAACTCTTTGATATCTACCACGTAATATACCAATTTTCTGAATGGGTGCCGCAGTTACTTGAATCGAACGTTAAATCTTTTAAATTTTGAGTCTTTAGAGCTTCACAATAAAGACCTTGGGTACTTGAGACGTGTTTGATCGCATTTTTTCAATATAGGCAACTTTATTTACCTGCATATAAATGTTAATGTGACATTTAACATACAGACTACAAAAAAATAAAACGCGAGTTTTTTGCACAACACATCCTTTTATAACGCTTGGTTATGAGTGTTATTAGAGATTGTGGTAAGGTTTTGTATAAGCACGTGTTAGAGTGAATTAATCTTATTCCAACCAAAATAATAAACGTCATAATTAATTAAAATAACCGATCACTAGTAGGTACGGCAGGTGATACTAGTTGGCGTCCGACGTCGCGGTATGCAGGCGACGGTCGCGGTTACTTGCTCTCGACTCTGTGCTACAATGTAAGAGGACGTATAAAGTAGGAATTGTCAACCATTGAGCCAGTCAGTTTCGTCTAGACTGATAATGGACGCTGTAGGAGTTAATAGCTTTATTTTTTTGAAGGATGGGAAATCATCAAATGACTTCTTTCGCACTGAACAGAACGGAAGGGAGTGTCAGACTCATACTGACTAAGACCCATTCGCTTTCTCATGCCCTTTGTATTCCAGGGCTATAAAGACTTTTTCGAACAAATTCCGCAATCCAAGCAGAAATTACTGTACCCTACACTTGCCTGGTCACTAACAAGGTCACACGTGAAACTGTTGTGATCAATCAAGTAACATACCTATCTACTGTCCTATAAAACAAGTTGTTTTATTTCTCGTTTCATTAATTAAAATCAAGATAAGCCAGCAATGACTAAAGTTCTACCGGATGGCACGAGATGCAATTTAAGATGAAGCTCGTTTACCTAGAAGATGTCTATTCCTAGATGAGCGAGGAAATAATTAGTAGTTATAATTTATTAATTGAGACTGGCTTCCGCCACGCGTCTAATATATGGTGGGAAACTTTGAAGCGAGAATGGTAATGTAGCGGCGTTTTGATTTGTAAGACAATTAGGTATGTGGGGTTTCCCTGCACGCTCGAGGAGGCACCAGGTAATGCTAATACAGTGGACGTTAATACTTGCAAGTTAGCTTCTGAGGTGAGCAAAATTCTAAGCAGCGTTAAGCTCAGTAGATTGCCATCTAAATGGCGACAATGTAACTTGTTACTTGAGTTACTGGTTGATTTATTTATAGAAACACTGGCCAATGGCCAGGGGTTTTGCCTATTTAAAAGTGTTCAAAATTCTTTCAGCCTTCTTAGTGTGAATTACATCGTGTATAAATACTTAATGACTTCAATTTATTTTTCATACGTCAGAGACTTGCGTGACCTCATTTAAGTTGGAGGTTAAGTTGTAGAACATAATTTGTTTAATAAGCGATGGTAGATAATGGAGCAAGGCTCGCGAAATGATGCGATCTTTCACGACGATCTGCATAACCATGCTCTGCTAAACAAATGGGTTTTATCAGAAATTCTATCTTTTCCTGTTAAGCTAATTAATGGTAAAGGTTCTTTGTATTGTTGCAAGTACAAAAGTCAGAGTACGAGGTGTTTAGATGGACTGTATCATCATGTAAGTATCAGAGGGGCAATTCACGTATTTTTATGAATGTTCACTGTAATCTCAGGCTCAGTCTCTATTATAAAACAAATTTTTTTAAGGTGCATCTAACTTATCTTCATTTTTGACATTGTTTGTCATTTAGATAAGACTAGATTTTGATTTACAAGAATTGAGTTTCAGGTTTAATGCAGAAACTAAGGAAATACCATTTTTCATCTAAAATATTGAAAGTAACACTACTATAAGAGTGTTATCCCACTACATCGATCTGAAATCTGAAATTCATTTGATTTGAAATTGATTTAAATTCGTATGGACGAAGTTCTGAATTTATACGAATGGTACCTACTAAGGCTATTTTAAAGATCTTTTTCAACCGACTTCAAAAAGGAGGAGGTTCTCAATTCGACGCGTATGTTTTTTTTTTTGTTTCTTTTTTGTGTGTTTGTTCTACGATTACCCCGCCAATTATGAATCGATTTGGATGATTCTTGTTTTGTTTGAAAGAGTATAGCTCCGAATAGGTCCCATAGGAATATTGTCATGATCTGATGATGAACTTTGGAGATATGGAACGGAACTCCTTATAAAATCAAAATTAAATATATCGTGTGAGGTATTGTTTGAAAGGTCTTTATGTAAGGATTTCAAACATTAACACACAAGCACTAAAAAGTGAAAAATAAAAAGCTTTTTTACAAAAAAATATGACCGCCTTCAAAAACTACAAAATAAAAAATAACTTTAGCTTGGAAGTCGGTGGCAATACCTACATAACAAGAAACAAAACCAAAGCCGCTGTAGTTTTTGAAGGCGGTCATATTTTTTTATAATTTTTAAACCCAGAGTGCAAATCAGCTTAGAGTTTTTTTTAATATCCAGATTTCTGACTAAGTTTTTTGACAGAAATCCGGATTTAACACATCATCTCGTAAGTCACTTGTTTTTTATCCGTTTTCAATTTTCCAAGATTACTTTTGGTCGTAATTATGTTTTGTGTTCTTTCAGTTGTTTTTGCTATATTTATACCGAGATACTCGTTGTTGCGATCAAAAATTATAGTACTTGATTAGGTACCTAATTATTGCCGAGTACAAGCTTACATCTCAACTAAAGATGAGTATACATGAGCTGTATTTCGGTAATGTTTTTTATTTATTTTTTGTTTGCGGTGGAAATCCTTTTGGACTGCCTCCCGGCGTGGGGGGTGATGGAGGGGTATGGCGGACTCTTACCGGCTAAAACCACAGTGGTGTACCACTTCTTCCTATGGTCGGGGTTGCAGGATTCGCAAAAGCATTCACCGCTCAAAGTATTACGATTGCCTGAGAAATCATGGCCACAATTAGCAATACATAAACGTAGTCGTAGCCAAATGGAAAATGAAAGTAGCAATAAATCCAATAAACTTGCAGTTTCTATTGCTTTACGGCTATTCACCTGCGCATACGCAAGAATAATACTGAAAATGTGTAAGTCTCTTAACTTTGCAAGTTTTTGCTGTACACGAAACGTGTCGAGGTAAATTACATTATAACAACATAATAGCAATACAACTTAGATGTTATATTCATCACAAATTATTATCTGATGCCAATATGCCTGTAAATCACGGGGAATTAAAATTTAAGATTCATTACGTGATAACCAAGTTGTTTTGCTGAAAATTCGTACACAAGTAGCAATGAATGTTATTTTACGTGTAAAGCAACATAAGCTTGATATCAGTAAATTTATGACTGTAATTTAAGTCGGCGGTCAGTGGTCATGAACGTTACGAAACGTTTCGACAATCTCGTGTCCTACAGGGGCTTACCAATAGAAAATGGTTGTGCCCTGATGTAAATTATCTTAATAAAAAAAAAGAAATAAACTAAATTAAATAAACAATATTTCCGTAAACTCATGAAATAAATATAACAGTATGAAATGGTTTATTTGGATTTTGAACTTTAATAATTGGTTATTTTTGCGCCCCCCTTCGATAGGCGCCCGGGGCTCGTAGCCCACCCTAGTTTCGCCTCTGTCTGCCTATCACAGATAGGTGATGTGTGGGTATTTTCGCACACGTATTTCGTTTCAGATTTTGGGTTGGATTCATTACGATCAGCAAAGAAAGATGTCAGAGATCTGTTTAAAATTTGTCCAATTTCAATAGTCTTTAACTGAGTACACGAACAGTTGTTTATAAGGTTCGAAGCACAATTTGTGATAACAAACTGCCCTTAATCAAAGTACTTATGTACAATCATAAGTTGTTTCCTATTTATTGTACGTATTTACCTATTATATTCTAGATGCCTCGATACCTTACGCTTTCCTATATTCTTAAACTCAATCTTAAACGTCCTCAAAGTAAATTCGTCGTGATGGCCCAGTGGTTAAGGCACAAGGTTGTGAGTCCGCAACCGGGCACTGCCAAGTGACAATGTGACATTTTCATCTTATATATAACTATTTTCAAGTTTATTTTGGACATCGGTGAAGGAAAATATCGTGAGGAAACCTGAACTTTAAGTTAATATAGGTACTAAGTCTGAAATCACCATTTCGTCATGTCTCGCTATTTTCTGCAGTGAGACACTAATACAGGTATTATATTAATCACCAATGCATCAAAAATTGTATAAGTATGTAATTTTCGACACAAGGACGAAACTGGGATGCACTTGCATTGTATTTGTACAGACTTCTTTGTTGTGTGGTGTGAGCAAAAAATACTCGTTTAACTTCATTTGAGTGTATATTGTGCCGAATACTAAGCTGTGCAAACAGACCCATCGATTTCATTGTGTTGTTCTATAATGCGATTGTTGTTGGTGTTGGTGTACTTTGTAAAGGTGGACACATATTGTTTGTACGACCGCACTGCAAGAGGTCGAGTCTTCTACGTCATGAGCAAACAAAAATGACACATTTTCTATCTAGTTAGTGCAGATTTTTGGAAAGGTGACGCGTTTGTAATATATTATATACATAACATCACGCCTGTAATCCCCGATGGGTTAGGCAGAGGTGTACACCAGCATTTTGCCTGGCCTGGGAATCAAACTCAAGTCCTCAGCAGTCTCACTTTACGACCATTAGATCAACGAGGCAGTCAAGGTCAAGAAAAAGGTCGAATACTATACAAAAATAATCAAATTACAACGTACGTACCGTTTTTATTTTATTGTATAATAAGCCGTCAAACTTTATCTTAATACAAAAGCTAAATAAAAAATACAAGAGCATAGTAAATATAAGTTCTTTTAGACATTTATTATTCTTCATCTCGTTAAATATATTTTAAATATTCTTTAAAGTTTACATAACTAAGCCCTTGAAAATCATACGGCACCTTATCAAGCAAGTTTACGCGCCTCTAACGAGCATTTTGTAAACACTTTATTAATGTGCTACTATAATATTAAAGACTAAAAACAAACTGTTTTTAGTCTTGCGAAAGTTGGTAAAAGTTAAGCAGGGCCTAATGAGGGGTAATTAATTTACCACAAATAGCCATACTAGTAACGTAGCCAGATAACACTTGGTCGCAACCGGTTTTTGTGGTCTTCATGAAATAATCTTACTTATTTTGCTGCTTGTTCATTTTCCCTTGCGAAACGATTGCGTATCTAAAATCGTTACTAATAGTTATTTCTAAGCAAAGTAGTGTATTAAACTAAATATTGTCGTAGAGCTTAAACGAGTATGTACAAATATGACACCCATAACTATTAATATGAAATCTTGCTAATGTATTCAACCCGAGCCAAGTGTAAGAGAGTCAATTAATACCTTAATTAGTGACCACTGGGGCATCAACAGTATTTAAAATTAGACGAAATGTAAGGTCAGCACAGTGGCTGAGCGATTGTCTGCTGCTGCGAGTCGTTAGGACGATTCCCGCACGAAATAAATGTAGCTATGGCTATGGCCTACCAGTGGTTCTTCCGGGTCTGAATGCTGTGTATGTGATTTTTAACCGACTAAAAAAAACTAAACAAAGGAGGAGGGACTCAATTCGTTTTTATATGTTTGTATATGCACACACGATACAGAAAATAAATAGTGTGGGGTAACCCATTAAAAAAAAATCGCTGGTTTCCTTCAGTAATTCGTGTACTTACTGAAAATAAGGTGTTATTAAAATCTTAAGTCTATTCTTAGATCGCCACGGCAATCATTTACTACTCCCATTGTCTGGGTATCGCTGATAAGTGTTGGTCCCGTGGTTCTCACATAATCACATAGATGTTGCAAGTACATTGTGTTTTTAATAAACTTCAATAATAGCGAGGCGAGCGGTTTACGTCCGCATCTCAAAGAGATCCTTGTGACTCAATGTTTGCGATGTCGTTGTAATAAATTGTATCGCTACAGATCTTCTGATTGATGTCTGGTACTTTGTAAGATCCGCGTTCAGTAAAAAACTACACTGCTTCTGCCTTTTCCTGATGATTATATGATCTATAATTGAAGACAAGTCTTTCAGAAATTAAATTGTCAATGTAGGGTTGATTTCAAACTGAAAATCTTTTTGTTTAATTCAAACTTCGTCTAATTTAAACTTTATTTTATTTAAATTTTATTAATTTATAAGTTTTTTCTTTAATTTATACTTTTTAAAGACATTAGATACATACGTACAAGATTTATTCAACATTAACGGGACCCAAAAATCTTAACATTCCTGTAGCAGACAGATGTTATTTATGTTCTTACGGCAACATGATTGTATCTAGTAGATAGTGACAAACAAATTAAATTGATGTTTGAACGTTTTACCGGACAAACCTGATAGAAAAAAGAGCACACTTAATTAGTTATTTCAAAGATAACGCAAATATTAAAAAAAAATAAAGAAAAAAAGACGAGACTGGCAAAAAAATCGCGATATTTTTCCATCAAATCAAGGGTTATAAAGATTCCATAGATTTAATTTAGCGTAAACCAATTATGGTACGTTTAAAAAAGTAATCAAAATAATTGAAGCACCAATAAAGACCCTCGTAAAAGATAACTAACTCACAAATGTACATTCAATAACGGATTTGTAAAAAATATTAATGCATTATAAGTTGGACATGTCGTGTACATTAACCTGAATTTATTTCGTCAGTCGTTTAATTTAAAGTAATGATTAACATAGTATCTCAATCTTACGCCACATATCAAGGTACCCTTTCGCCATAGAGTGGGATGGTGTTTGCGTGTTTATAAAACGAGTAATTATACTCCAAAATATGACACCGGGGGCTACCCAAGTACATATTATTAATGTGGCTCAAAAAGCTGCCTAGGCTTGATGAAACTGGCTTGGATATGTATCTATGAATCCTTGCCGATGCGGCGGGGATTCATAGATACATCCAAAGTAACGTCCGAAAAATGGATACACAACAGGCGACGATCTAGGCCTTTAAAAAAGAATGTGCTACCTGAAATAGGCCAATTGCGAGTCGCGATTGGACTCTAAACTAATGAAGTGAATTTAATGAATCTTTGACAGCTTAAATAAGTCAAAGCTGGTATACATTTAATGTTAATGTTATGTGTTTTGTTGTTTAATGTTTCTGAAATGTTATTTAGGTGCTTACATACAAATTCAAACTTAAGTTCTTTTCGCGAAATTTGTTTGTGCGAATCCGCGCTTGAAATGGCAATAAGGTTCCGCAGTAAATTGGCAAGATAAAGTACAAAATCGCGACCGATGGAAGGAATTGACGAAGATCTTTACCTAGCAGTGAGAGAGCACGGTCTTATAATAATTATTATGTTAAGGCATTCCTCTATCATCTAAATAGTACCAAAAGTAACCCTACAAATGCAACAACCACTTTTTTATTTATTCATTTTTTATTTATATTTAGTTTTTATGAGACTAGTCTAAGAAATGGTTGATGTAAAGATAATATCTAGCTACATTGACCTTTTATTTCATGTTAGTGCTGTACGTTAGTTAGTTACAATGTCTGTAATAGCCTAGGGAGATTAAATACCAGTAAAAAGTATTTTTACATCCTTTGGTACGAGATAAAAAATATTATAAGTAAGTGCCTAATAGCAGTTTTTAAGTATCCAATGATTCTTGTGACTAACTAACTACACAGTTAATAATTGTAATCTTTATGATTTAAACGAAGTTAAATGAAACTGTAATGTACAAAAACAAGTGCTTTTAGTCTGAATTAGATGCCACAACACGATACTTTTTGCAGTGTCATGTCAACTGAGAATTATTACAGTAATTTTGTGTAATTGTAAATATAACGTAATAATATCCTAACTAATATTATAAATGCGAAAGTAAGTTTGTTTGTTTGTTTGTAACCACTTTACGCCTAAGCCACTGAACCGATCATCCCGAAATTTTGCATAAACGTTGCCAGGTGATCAGGGACAAACATAGGGTACTTTTAATCCCGAAAAAAAGTACTGTTCCCGAGGGAAATCACAATAACATCCTAATGACAGTAGATGGCGCCACGTGTCTATCGAATAATGATCAAATTTTAAGTTTAAGCATCTAATACATTTTGAGACTAGACTGTCGATAGACCAGTTTCAAGTATACAACCTAGGAGTACGGAGTTGTTAGCTCAATCATTTTTTATGCCCAAAACCGCTGAAAAGTATACTGACATTTTGCATAAAGTGGCTACCAGACGGACCGACCTGCGGTTGCGGCTAACCGCAGGCCGCGGCTCCAACCGCTGTAAAAACACACCACCGCGGTCACAGTAGCGGCCTGAAGTGTCATTAGCGCGGTGTTTGTGCCACAATCGGACGTCAGTCAATATGGCTAACCGTAACGTTGTCTTATTACTCTCATGACTCATTAGCCCTCTCAGAAGATGAGAAAAAAGGTAGAAAAAAACCGTTTACTTAAACACTTGAGGTGGTGAGGTTATAGTAATAATAATAATAATAATAAATTTCATTTATTTTCTCCCACAAGGTACATACATTCCATAATATTTACAATGGTTATAGATGGAAGGGAGACAGGAGCCCAAACTAAGTAAAAAAAAAAAAAACTTGTGTCATGGGTCTCCTGGCCTCCTTAACCCGGACAGTTATACGAGCATGAGCTACATGAGTAGTTAGATGCTGAGGGAGTGAAAATGTGCATGCATAATAAATAGTAGTATTAATAGTTAATAGTAGTTTATCTCTACCTATATTATCATTAGCAT
This sequence comes from Hoplodrina ambigua, assembly GCA_949774945.1. Classification (NCBI taxonomy): domain Eukaryota; kingdom Metazoa; phylum Arthropoda; class Insecta; order Lepidoptera; family Noctuidae; genus Hoplodrina; species Hoplodrina ambigua. Next base: position 9,448,945 of record OX458963.1, read on the forward strand.
CGCATATTACTTTTAGGAATAGAGAAGTGTGGGTTAAATTTAAATAAATATTTAAATTCAACTATTTCTATTACAATTTCCATATTTGGTGTCATTTTACAAAGCAGTACACGCGGCCTGTTGTTAAAATTTGCAACTGACGCGGCCGCCACAACATTTCGCGTTTGTCTGTGACCCACTTTATATACGTTGTCAGGGATACTGAAAAACTGCGTAACTGACACTGTCATCACTGACACTGACAGGTGTAAACGCATTCATAGAGGATGCATGGAAGAATAAAGGCGAACTTTAACACACTCCGCGAATTGTGAATTGATTAGGATGATTCTTTTTTTGTTTATTTTTTCGGAATTGGTCTCATATAAATACTGTCATGATCTGATGATGAACTTCGGAGATATGGAACGGAATTCCTCATAGGATCACAGCAGAACTGTCGTAACAGTAAAATTGCTTTGTTTAATGCGTTTAGTCGATGACTGACTGAAGGAAGAGGTTATAGTTGCTAAACTAACCGTGACCTATGTCGATGTAGATGTGTAGACAACAGTTTTCCAATGGCAAAGTTAAGTTTGTCCCTCAGTACTGTTTATGTTTTCTTTAGAGGTATGTTCGGTGTATTTTAATGACGGTGGGTAGGTTCCTTTTTTTTTAATTGTCTCACAGCTCCAACTCAGGCAAAAGCTCTTTGCTAGCCCCGGAATCTTCCGTTCATGCCGCATTAAGAAAGCAAGCACAACCAGAGCGACAAGCAAATTTGAGAGCTGATGAGACATTTTATTAAAGACGGGAAAGCCAAGCCGTCCGCCCGCCAAGCTTCTCTGAGAGTGACTGAGACGCCCTTCTAAACGCAATTGCTTTTGGAGGAACAAGCCGAAAGCCAGAGAGCTGTAAGAGCAACTGAGACGCCTATTCACACACGAAACACAACACACATGACTACACGACTTCGTCTCAGAGAAGAAGCTCAGCCATTACAGCGACTGAAACTCCAGAACAGACGCAGGCGAGAAGGACCTCTCTTGCAGAAATGCAAACTGGACGCCGACGGACTTTTATGAGTCACAGTCTGTTGGTCCGTAGGTATTTAATAATTCTGGATCTGGCCGAGCAACAAGCCGAGTACAGCCCGAATTGATTGTCAAATTCTAAACCAACGCGGGCGAAGCCGCGGGTAAAAGCTAGTATTATAATAACATAATGGATTCTTGTTTTGTAACATACCTTCAAGTTGTTTGACAGTTTATCCGGAAATTCTTAATGCACAGGTACGTCACCTGTGCAATAACGGCTTTAGGTTCCCGGTTCCATTAAATATGATAATTCCTAATAGAAAACGTTTAAACAAAACTTAAAAGTAATTACTCTAATACCCGTATTCATTATGATTATTAATTTTAAGTACGATGTAGCAACAAGAACTTATGGACAAGAAATAATGTAGTATGATGTTACGTGGCATTTTTAATCGGCACATCGATGTATATTTTCTTTATCGTTCCAAAAAAATTAAGACAAGTAAATGACGCATTTTTGCTATTTAATTTTATACTCGAGACACACGAAAAAAGGTTAACAAAGAAAATAAAGTTAGTCTAACTGTATAGACAGAACATCGTCTCACGTTTACGAGGTCCCATGAAGCAAGGTTAGGGTTAACAACAGCATCTATATACATTTTCTTCTCTGATACCGCGTTAAAAGAGGCAATAAGCGAATTTTTGATTCCGCTGAATACTGTGTTGCAAAAAAACAAGCCAACTTTAACTTTTATTCGAATACGGCTTACAAGCAACCCTACGCTAACTGTGACAGATAGCATCTAGATGGGACTATAATTACCTTGCCAAGAATAACTTGATTATTAATGGCCGTGGCTAAATCTGTTATGTACATGGGTTCCTAAGGTTCTTAGTTATTTTATTAATGAATATTTACTTACAATTGAGCCCAAGTTAATTAACCGTGAATAAAATTACCCTAATAATTATACAGCCGCGTTTGTTTACATGAATTTGAGTAGTTTATTGCCTTCCGAAATAATTTTATCTACTTCTCCTAAGTTTTACGTATTTAGGAGTAGGTATCTACAAAACTACATATTAAAACTAGCTTTAAAGTCATCCGTCTGTAAAATATGAATAATTCAAGCATCGTCCTTGATAGGTTACTGCTAGTATTCTTGTTCTTTACATATCATTGTTTAATTTAATTCACCTAGTTTAATATGTCATTTTAGATATACACAGATGACTCATAGGTGTACTGTAGTATTTATTTTGTATGAGTTATGACATGTATGAATGGTAAATAAATCACTAGCTATGTAATGAATGTGGGTACAGTGCGTCACACATGTAAGTATTTTACCACAAATGCTTATCGCAAAATTATGGCTTGATGTTTTTTTTGTCCTGATGTGTATTAAGACTCAATGAATACGTTTGAACTCAGATTTAATTATCGCATATAAATCAACAGAAGCCATTATTTTGTGTTTTATTAGGTACCACAAAAGGAATTATATGTGTTTATTTTCTTCTTCATATTTTATGAGCATAATTATGTTTTTATCACCCTTATGTAAAAGGAAACATTACATGTTTGAAGTGTTGTTGATTATTACTTATACTAATATAATAAAGCTAAAGAGATTTTTGTTTGTTTAAACGCGCTAATTGTTAATTCTTGTAAAATTGTTTCATACATTCATCACGCTAAAAACGGGAGAAAAAAATCACAAGGGCAAAGTCGCGGGCTGATGCTAGTTTATTATATAACATCACTTAGCGGTTTTTAATACTCTCATTCTTAATTTTTTCCATAATATAAAAACATGTTCTATTTTTTTACATAACTTATGATTTGGTATTCATTATTGTCGTCATATAAGTGCATTTCACTATTTTCACAGATATTTTATTTTTCTGATTGCTTGGTACACGGGATTTAGACTTTTGAGATTTGGTAGCATCGTGTTCTGCACGTAGATGAGGCGAAAGTAGTATGTAAGGATCGTAGCAGGTGGCGTTCTATAGTTTCTGCCTACCCCCATGGGAAAAAGGCGTGAGTTTATGTATGTATGTGTTCTGCACCTAAGGAACTATCAGATGGTATTATAGAAGTTGACAATCTGGAGAAATTTGGATTTTTTTATATCGTTTAACCAAGCGGAGCAATCAGCGTCAGTCACTAGTACCTATGACATTAAAATAAGGTCTATCCCTATGGACCAACACGTATCACAAGAAGGTTACAGGGTCAATGTTAATTTGAAACGAATCATAAACGATGAACCTCTTAGCGATGAGGTGTGGAATACTAATGACTATCTATATTTTATTGACCGTACCAACAGTTAAAATTGTTTTATTACTAAAACAGCCGCAAGGTCGAAGCGAAGATTCAGCCTTCGATGGTTTTACTAAATATTTATACGTCGGCCCCTCAACTATGACATTAGGATACGGATTTCCGCAACTTTGCAAATAAAACTTTGCTGGAGAAAGTTAAAAATGTGAAATCAGTGATGTACTCGTATGCAAAAATATATTTGCCTTCGGTAAAGGACTTGACCATTGAAGAGGCGTGTGCTAAATTACTTCGAGATCGAACAGACGATTGTTCATTTTTTTGTTGTAATTTCGAGCAGTCTTTAGAGTTGTGATTTTTAATTAATGTTATTAAAATAATAACTGCCATTTTCGATTTTGTGGGTCCAATATTTTAGAGACTTTTTAAGTGTTATTTGTGAGCTATTTTTTTAGGTTTTAATTTAAATGTAATCGAATTACTGCTTGATTTTTATCTAAAGCAACTCTCAGAACCAATGGAAGTTTTTTTTTTTGTAACTAAATGTTTATCATTTCAACGTACATATGTCGAAAAACAAAATCAAGGTAGTCTAGTAAACATTTTCAAGACCGCAGACGTTATATGAGACATGACGCAAGAATTTCGGTCGCACATAAATAAAATGTTGATTTTAGTCAAATGTGATTTATTTGCAACAGAAAATAGGCTATACCGAGGAAACGGTTTGAGCAAAGTCAACCAAATAACTACCACAAAAACGATAAGAAAAAAAGGTCATATTATCTATGGTGTTTATAAGCACATGCCAGCAGTGAACCACGTATTCCACTTTGGTTCTTCAACCAATACCAAGGCACTGATAATGACACGTCAAGGGAACAACAATACTTGCATACAAAATTACCTACCTGTACTCAAATATATTGTGAAATGTTATTGGAACTTTTGGGCCAGCGTGCACCACTGTACACCACCATGAAAGATTGTAGTGAACGGTGTACAAACATATTTTTTTTAAGATGCGAAATTTTCGCCATCTCCAAATTATTATAATTTCAACTGATATAATTATTATATTATATTATAATAAGCATTTTTCCGCGTTATTGGCAATCTAATTTGGTTTCTCTATACAAAGTTTGGGCCCCATGTTTCATCCCCCTGAGTTTTGGAATATCCTTTATTTCTTAGCGCATGCCTAGTATTGCCTAGGTCATAATAACTATCTGCGTGGAAAATTTCAGTGCAATGCGTTTAGTGGTTTGAGCTGTGTGTTGATCGATCAGTCAGTCAGTAACGGTTGCCTGTTAGATAAATATAGATTTTTAGTAGACGATTTCAGTATATTACGAATACGATTCAGTTTAGGTAGGTACTGAAATGTATTCTTTAATGAGTTTATGAAATAAAAATATCAAAGGTTTTAGCATTGGATTTTCCCGTTATCGTCAAAAGGCTATTAACGATTCTTACATGCTCGCGCATTGCAGTAACTTAAACGATTATTACGCTGTAAAATTGAAGAACTGATAATAACACCCCCGCTCCACGATATGAAATATATTTACGTACTCAAATTGTGTGATAACTTAATGTAAAAACTGAAAAAGAAAATAAGATCTAAAGAATTTTAAAACCTTTATTTTAAATAAAACTTTGGTTACATTAAAGCTACCGCCATTTTTAACCATAAAGAATGATCCGAAATCTAATTCACGTATAATAGTTTCAAATCGCCGCGTTTCAAATCAAATAAGATCAAACTGAACGCTGTCAGTTATTCAGATTCTGATCTGAACTGTAAAGGTAAAATGTATCTCTCAGTATCTTCGCCTATGGGCATTGGCATATCAATTAAGAAAACCAGATTAGAATCGACGTAGATTTTTAATTAATACTCACAATACCTGTTCGGAAATGTGCTGATTTAGGCTTCTAGTCCGAAACAGGCGAATTATGATTTGTTTGCTAATGACCGAGCGAAAGTGGCAGAAATGTAACTATAAAATTAGGTTCGAATTTCGAAAACCGCTTTAAGAGTTCAGGTTCCACACGTCATCGCATGACGGTGGCCATGGCTATTTAAATCTTAATCATTGATTACTATTGATCACGTGTATACAAAATTAACACGTGACTGTAGTTGCACACGAACAAAATGAGACAGGTATTGAATGGGCGATAAACGTTTTCTTTCCCTTCCAGATCAGCCGAAATTTTTATTCCGAATTTTTTATTTATTCAGTTTTTTTATCAGGAATTTATGAGTAGCAGCCCGGAGTTTTGAAGTTAGTGGTGTGACACTCACATACCTCGAAAAGCAAAAGATATCTTGCACCCGATCTCTCCCCGGCCGCGTCGGATTGCTGTCCCAGCGGACTGTGATAGCGAGGGAAGAGGGTTGTACACTATATTATCTCTTGTGTACTTGGCTAGTCACCTAGTAGATTAGCCAACGTGACAGAAAATCGGTCACGAGAATCATTATAAAACGTTAAATCGAAATAAACATTCACACATGGACTACGTTTTACCTTAACACAACAAAAAAGCAGTTTGTGAAATCACAAATTACATTTTGTCACGAGCGTAACATACAGTCGCCAGCACATCAGACTGTACTTTTTTGTTGTAAAACCGCTCCTATTGCAACCGCATAAGATGCTACAGTGTTTACTTAAAAATGCTGTTGTCCGTACATCAATCATCTTGCAGGAAGTGATTTTATCCGAAAGTTTTACACTTGTAATCGACATCGTTCCGTCGACAGGGTGCTCATGCGTCATTTTGCAATTATCCTCAAGTTGTAACGGGTGATTTTTTTTGTTAGTCACAAATAATGTGGTCAGTCGTTGAACTGAGAATGTATAAAACATTATAAAACTAGCTTAGTGTAAATAGGTACCCGTCAATGGCACGCGTTTGACAAAATGTTATTGCTCACTGTTTATGAGACATAGCCTATTTATTGTTAATTATTTTCTTATGTGTCATAGACGCCACAGGTAATACCTATACCTATTACCGCAAAACAGGTAATTGTTGTGCTTGTCAGTTATTTGTTATTTTATGTAGGTTGTTGTTGTTTGCCCGGTAAATACCAAAATGTTCGAAGGAAAATCCGAATTATGTGGTTGCATCAATTGTTTGCTTATTTTATTTATTATACTTGGGCGTAACAGGTTTATTTATATCATAAATGTTATATAATTTATGTGCAAGTCTTGTTAGTGAGTAACGCTTTCTTTATTAGACACTGTTGAGCAATAAACCGTTTGTTTGCTAGTATCCTATATTCTAAAGTAAGTTTTTTTTTTGTGTTAAAAGTAGATGCTGATCAGATGTTCAAATAAACTGTCCATCTGATGAGCAACTAATTAATAGAGTCTGTTTAAAAACTAATTTCATGACAAATTAGTCTTTAAGTGATTAAAAAGCTTTCAGGAAGAGCTAGTCGATAATTTGACGCTAATCACCAATCAGGGGTAATTGAAAGTCATTTAATTTTATAGTAAAGTTTTTACAAAACCGAAAATTAGGTACTATCAAAAACTTCTCTAGACAAAATATATAAATAGTTGTTAATAACAAACTATTCAAATTTTTATGTAAAAAAATCCCAGTGTTTCTTTCGCGCTAACCGTACCTAATGTATTATTACGATGTCATTTTTATCCTAATTCAATTGCTGTTTTGGTCTCCTAAAAACTAAAAAACGGTTTGTTTTGTTTATTCTTTGTTCGCCTCAGTACTTTTGGAAAAATCAGAGAACTTAACAAGTATTTCAAACTTTTTAAACATTAAACGAACCATTTTATATGATTTCTCTGATTTGTGGCTGTGATGGCAATGCCACGTAGCCAGAATATCAACATTAATACGGTAACTTTACCATAGAAGTGTCGGTCTTGAATTTTCCATACCTCAACATCTCGACCACCATCATATAAACTTGGCACACTGGGCAAACACTTCGCAACTCATACATCAGGATATTTGAATACAAGCTATTCATTCGATCACTATTGCCTATTGTCTCAAAGATCAGTGTCGTAATGAAGAATCGTTTATCGATCAGACATGGGTGGCTAGTCGATATTGGATGTACGATTGTTGTATAAATTAACCTTAGAACATATATATTATATGGTGGGTCGTTTTGTTGCGGATTTGGCTTCAAGACGGTTATGGGTCGCAAATAAATATGATTGCTTGCTATTAAAACCTGAGAGGACTAGTGCCCTGAGATATATTAGGTCGAGGTTACTTATGGAGAATCCTAGAACAGTTGACTGATAAAAAATAATCTAAATAATATATAAAAGCGAAGATTCACTCGCTCACTCATCACGAAATATCGAAAACCGCTTGATGTATGAAGATAAAATTTGGCAGTGAAGTAGTTTATAGTTAATACTAGTAGACATCCGGTAAGGAAGAACTTTTCAAAATCCACTTTCTGGGATGAAACGGGGGTTTACAGTCTGTATGGGGAAATGAACTTTGACGCGGACGAAGTCACGGGCAGAAGCTAGTAGATAATAAAAATGATGAAACAATTGAAGGCAAACACTTTTGGTACTATGTTTACTTGTGTTTATTGCGTGTTCTGCGATGAGGCGCAACTATGTATCCATCGCAGCAAACTTGTTTGTGGTACCGTTCTTGGTTACGGTGAGAGTGAGAGCAATCACAGTTGCAGCAGCCTCGCAGCGCGGGCGCCGGCCGTCTGACTGAAAGTGGCGCCGGCGCAACTAGCCGGTTTACTTATCTGCGTAGACTGTGCATGTGTCTATTTCCACATAATATTGCCTTTGAAGCTATTTTCTTGAAGTCAATGTAGATGCCCAAGTTTAAGTAGTATGGAACTTAGTACGAGTGGACAAGCAATAGGTATGTGTGTCGCGTAGGAACGCGCATGTAAATAAATAGCCAATGCAATAAACTTGATATATTTCCTAAGCTACTTGTCATAAGACGAATGGCTAATTAAAAAGATGTATAGATGACGCGCATAACTTTTATAAATTGCCTATTGCTACATCAGTAATTTGAAATATGAAGAGCCTTATACATACATGTTTAAAGATGATTTTCATAAATAATGTGTAATTGAAAATTGATTACATAATATTAAACTACTACTTTTTGATTGGTAGGGGGAGGGGTGAATACTTATGCGAATCCCTCAATCCCAGCCATAAGCAGAGGTGGAACACTGAGGTGGATTTCGCCACCACAATCTCACAATTTGAAATTACGATTCGACCTACCACAAAAATTGGTATTGCATTTTTGATCAGTAATAACAGAATATACAATTAACAGAACTAATATTTGTATAGCCTACAAGTAGTCGTTTCGGTTCTGGTTGTTTACGTATATGAGTTTTTTATATAATATGTTTGTAAACACACACACGATTAAAAAGAAACTAGTATCATACAAAGATATAATATATAGAATAAATAAAAAACTAAATAACTTATCCTTACCGTTAACCTTATTATTCAATCTAAAAATAATCCGACCTTAATATAAAATTATACAAATCGATTTTCATGTAAATCACAATATATCACAGATGAATTGAATATTCCTTAATTTGCGGCCTTTTGACGGATTTTTAGTACACAACAACGGACTTCCGCTTGTTTATTTACCGGAACATCATTTGTATGCATAACAGGTATTCTTTCGGATCGAATCGATCTTCCTAGTTGAGGGTCGTATGTCTTGAGGTTATTCGTGAGGTTGCCATTATTATGTATATCGAATACGAATAAACTAGGTTGTTTCCGATCAAGTTTTGATAAAAATTGTTTCGAATGATAGCATAATGCAATTGGGAGAAGTAATAACTTAATCACTAAAGAAGACATATAATTCGCTTAGCATATAATGAAGTTTAGTCAAAGATTGAACGTCTAGAAAACTAAGCCTTAGCACCTACTGGGCCCAAAAATATAGAAAAAAAGGGATTGTCTTAAATCATCGACTCAAAAAGATGAAGAAGTTTTAATCCAGAAGGCCATTTCTATCAATTACAAACGTTTAAATGTAGTCACAATCTCACCTCAGCGACGATCAATGTCAAAAAACTTAAAGGTAACTTAAAGGTATTTTTGACAAATTGAGAATTGGATTAGATTGCGATCGTTCCTAAAAGTTATAAGAATTGACCTCTTGGTAGTCATAGCAGTCAGAGATGATGATTGATAAATATCAATCCTTCAGCCACTTCTTAAATTGGCCCAAAAGCTTTATCCACCCTATCATAAAGAAGATAAGTAAAAGTACCGTACTACATAAACAGAGTACATCTTCGTACATACCACGTCCTAAATTATATATCGCAGTTATGTGTAAATAGTTACAAGTCTCGCACGTCTTCTTTGTTTGACCGATTTGTTTAGAAATTAACGGCTGTCAGAGACCAGGAACTGATGTCCCAGTTAATGTGTTTACTATGTGCAGAAGATAATTGTTGTGAAGGAGTTTTTAGTTACAAAACAAGGAGTTAAATGTGCGTGAAGAGATATGATGCAGGAAAATGTTGTATGTTCTGTAAAACTATAGAGCCTTTAATGATCTGAATTAATGCAACACAATTTAATGCATTGCTTTAATGTTTACCGCAAAACCGTCTATATATTGTTAATTAAACCGCGAAGCGATTATTTTTTTGAAATATATTTTTGCTAATAAATACGTTAAAATTTTAATGGCGTACAAATTACCACCATTTTGGTATTTTTTTAAACCCATTAAATATTTAGGTATACATAAATATTGTTGCGGGGTAAAACCCGTTGTTGGAAACAGAAATCTAGACTTTCAACAGTCAGTGCCTTGCACGGATTGAGGAAGATTTCGTGTCTAGAATTCAATTTAGTCAGAGAGACCACTTACATTTTAACTAACCACAAGAAAAAGGAAGTTATCTTATTGGAATCTGTTCGTTACGTACAGAAAATCTGCGTATGCGCGTCTTAATGCAACTGTTTTCACAACCTAAAAGTGCCCGTAAAGATGCCGCGCCCACGGTAACCGGTTACTCGTCAACTTGACCGGTGAAAACATGCATGAAATACAGATTCCCATTAAAATACTTAAAGATATATTTTTAAAAGCTATAAAATTGTCCTTAAAGCTTTATTGAGCTTAAAAAAAGACGCTTTTAAGTGGAACAGACGATGTTGCATGACCGGCCGGACTGGTCTTGTCTCAATCGCTTGTTATTAAACTACTGAAAATATAATTATTGATTGCCTAAAACTATTTTTTAAAATTGTCATACGATTCAAATGAAGCTTTAGGATAGTATTTTTTTTACTTATTTCTTTAACTAATTTTTATTTTATTGTCTGGTAAGCAACACTAGTTTTCTAAAGATGAACGCCAATTAATGCTTTATAACGCTGCGCAGTAACAGGCAACCATCAAGACAGGTAATAAATATATCATAAAAAATGGAAACGTGATATATTCGCAGAACTCCTGTATAATTTAAATTAACGTGATCACGCTTATACTTCTAATTAAGCTGTATACTTCACGCACCAATGACAACCATGCCCATGGTGGGTGAAAACAAACAAAGTTAATGCCAAATATTGGATGGATGTTGGTTACGTGCATACCTTACGTTAGTGTGATTGACACGCTAGAAGGGCTGAACGGATCTGGATGTTTGGCACAGAGATAAATTATAGCCTGAAATAGCATAAAGGAAAACTATATTGAACTATATTTACCGTGAATTTTACCGACTACCTCGTTGGTCTAGTGGTCGTAAGCGCGACTGCTGTGAATGAGGTCTTGCGTTCGATTCCCAGGTCGGGCAAAGTGTTATTGGGTTTTTCCATCAGGAATTTGTCAGTAGCAGTCTCGGAGTCTGGATTTGTGCCCGGTTGATGGTAATAGGCTCGCCCCCAATTACATGGGACTAAAAAAACATAACTGGCGAAATGTGGGTGTACTAATCGGTACATCTCTGCCTAACCCTTCGAAGATTGCAGGCGTGATGTTATGTTATGTTATGTGAATTCTATATAATTTTTTTATTATTATTCGTGCACCATAAAATGATAGGACACAGTTTATAATACATTTGACTGTAAAACATATTGTATACTGTGTTTTAAAAAAAGAAATTAAATAAAATGCTGTTCTCTTAAAAAATAAATAAGGAAAACAAAAGACGATTTGTCGAACCACAACGAACAATATTCAACTTGAGGAGGTAAACATTTATTTTTTTGCCGAATTTTTTGTACACGTGTCTGAATATTTCTGAATCTAAGAAATCCGTCTGCACAATAATAAGTACCTACATATTTTTTTTGACAATATTAAGCGTTATGTTACACTGTGTAGGTGTTAAATGAAGAAGAGCTTTTCAGAAAACACATAGAATCATAATCATGAAGTCAGAAGTTACAATTTTGTTATTCAGAAGAATAAAATAGCAAGACGTTTAAATATTATTGTAAAATGCTTATTTGTTTGTTTAAACACGCTAATCTCTGAAACTACCAGTCGAATATGATGTTTGTAAAAGTTAGCCAGATTCATGAGGCATAGTACAGGCTTTAGAACATCACGCTTCGACCCACAGAAGCGAAGTAGAAATCAAAGACGTAACTTGTTTGAAAAAAAACCACGTGTATGAACTTGCAGGGACCAGCTCATACTAAATTAAACACCTATGTATGTACATGATGTCAAATCAGTGTTGCGTTACCGTAGCGAAAGGAAACGATGCGGATCGATAGCAAACAGCAGATAAAACCAACTGTTCTGAAGTATTTACGAACAAAATTCCGACAAATTGAAACGCCTTAAGCATCGTACTTCATTAAGCATGGCACTTGAATAAACCGGTACGCTATTTTTGGTTCCCATCGGGTCTGGACAAGGAAAATGAAGGTGCGCGCTGAGGAATGCATTTCGGGAAGCCTGCAATCAAACTGACCATATTTTACTTCACTCCTTCAATTTACCTTAAGGGAATATATATTTTTGGTAACATTAATTATTTTTTGAAAAATACGTTGCTCATTCTTCACAATATAAACCGTTATTACACTGTGCAGACATTTTGTTTTAAAACATGTATAAATCAATGAATTGATTTTAGAAAACTATTTCTGTTTCATATTACCGGTTGGAGGAGACAGAGATACACGACGAGAAGAGACGTTGTCTGCGTTGTGTATGTAGGTATATTCTGCAAGGCTATTACGGATTCCAAACACGCGGCATCACGCCGAAACAACCTTGTTGCAAGGCTTTTTCGATGTAAACCGACGACTTTATGTCGTGTGACTCGACTCTTGCATGAGCGACGGACGGGACAGAAATTCTTAATAACTGAGGCATAATGTACATGGATTTATTTGAATATAATTATAATGAATGAATCTGTAGTTTGCATGCGTTTGCCGCTGAGTCTAATAATTTTAAACGGTGTCAGAGAGGATTCCTTGTAGGTACATATACTGTTTGCCAATTCCGAATGGTAACTGTCATGACCGCTACACATTACGTAAATATTTTATTAATGATCTTTATCTATGTTTTATTAGCGATATAGTTGTATGTAATTACAAATTATAAAACGTACCTACTTACGTTTTATTAAATATTATTTACATTTCAACACGTTATATTTACGATCTTCGATTGATCTGTCCTTTATTTTTACAAATATGAAACTAGTTGTATTTTGTAATTCAAAATAAGTTCAGAGCAAAGTTATTTTATACTAACTTTTATCTACATCTCGTCAATGATGAGATGACATAAAACATTCCCAGACAAGAAAATACTGTTTTTCATAATATTGAAATAAAAAAAGATACTGTTTTTCTTATAACCCAGAGGTTCCCAATCTTTTTTATGCTGCGACTCCCTTTTCAAGTCCCTTCTAAAAAAGGATATTTGTAAGCTCTAGTAGACATTTAGATTATTTGTTTATATTATTGAAGAAAACTCCAAAGATTTTAATTGTTAATAACAGAGCAAAGATTGTAACACATTTAATGATAAGGACGTCTCATGGCGGCGACCTGTGCCTACCGTCGAGCGGCGCTTCCTCAAGATAGGTCCGAGAAAAGATAGGTCGACAAGCAAGATAGGTCGCGACGCAAAGTTTGGGAACCACTCATCTAACCTATATGACATCGTCGTGAAATGACACTCACATTGTAGGTAATTCGAAACTAATCGAACATTGAGAGGTTCCATGCGCTGTGATTGACGTAGTCTTAGTATATTCAGGTGTGGCTTTATAAAAACATTTGTCGCGTTCGTGCGACAAATGTTTTTTCATCAAGACATAACATGGTCTACACGCATTTAAATCAATATTTATTCGTTTGATGTTTAAATCGCACACATAACATAATTTACATTTATGTAGGTACCAACTTATTAAGAGGTAATGCGGGTGGTCTGGAGACGTGTCTGTGTCCTTACTGGTTTAGGACTTTTAAGCAATGATTTTTTACAGTACCTAAAATAAATGTGGACTATTTGTATGTCTCTATGTTTCCTTTTGTAATGATACATTATTTTAGGAAAAGAACCCACAGAAAGTGGCCAAAATTGCCTATTTATTCAATAGGCAAGAGCCGAACTCCGAATTATGTCTTTGAACTCAGGCTATTCAGTGGAACCGGCAGTCGTCCGCACGCCAAACGCCTACAGGTGACAGCCATAGTTTCTACTAACACCTAATTTTCAAAATCTGTCCGTCCGCGTGCCTTCGTACCCGCAACACGCAACGCACCAGCCAACGGCTCACCCACAGAGCTAACTGTGCCATAATTAATTATAAGTTTCCTGGATTTCTCACGAAGAAGGCATCAAATAATTGACATTGATCATAAACAGTTATTAGACAATATAAAAAAAATCTAATGGATAAAAGAAGTTATTTACTTACGTGTGAACAGTTTATATCATAATAAATAATACGTTTATTTGTTGTTGTATTTCCTTATTATTGTTATTTCCTACTTTGTTACGTTGGGTTGTGGTTTAAATTGATTTAACTAAAAAAAAGGGCCTTTGAAATTCTGTGGTACAATTATTATAAAATTTAAAATAGTGATATGATACTATCATACACATATATTATATGTAGAATTCATACTGTTTAAAAGGGTTTCTTTGGAATTTGATATAGTTTTAAGAGAAGCCTACACCCCCTAGCCTTTTAAACTAATAATAGATGTGGATAGTGATAGTGGCCTACACTTTGGATTAAAATGTGGGTATTAAAACTCGATCAAATGTAGATAGAATATAATAGGCACCATATATATGTACCTATTTATAGGTCGGCCTGAAAAAATCTTTTTGTTTATGATAATCAGATTCATGAGGAATAGCGTACGCTATATAAAATCACGCTATTACCTACGAGAGCGGAGCAGCGGAGCCAAAGACATAACTTCACACGAGTGAAAAAATCACGCGTAAGTCGCTGGGAGCAGCTTGTACTAGCTATTATATTTATTTCCCTGCTGTTCTCCAAAGTTACTTATACTTTTTATTCTTCCGTTCGATCCTATCAAAAGTCATTCTATCTCTGACTCTCTTTTTTTCAAATCATTCTACACACAATTTATCCGTCTTTTCTTCCTTAGTTGTTTTACAAATAACCCTAGCGTAGGTATATTCCCCTCACTAAGCGTACACGAACGGAAAGGAAAACGCAACTAAACGTTATGTATGCGTAATTTAAAGCCAGCTTACAAAGTCTTAAAGGCCAGTCGATAAGGAAACAAGGAAAAGCGCGCTTTATTCTTACTTTCTCAGTAACTTTTAGGCTGAATCACAAAGTACAATGGGGTGCCAATCACCGGGAGTCAATGACTGAACGTTGGTACAATGACTCGAAATGCTGGTTATTCAAATTTTGGTCAAAAACATAAAATCTACAAGCAACTTTCGGCCGCGCTGCGAATGTTTTAACCTTTTGGTCGCCTTTTGGTAGGAATTGATAATTAATATTAGTTTTGGTCATCTTATCTTAAAAGAGATGAAATATAAAGAAAGAAGTTCAACTTATATAAATTACGATAAGTCAAGGAAAATAATCAGCAAAAGAAATGAAAAAAAAGCAATGTTGTTTTATGAGCCTGAATTTACGTATTAAATCGTAATCGTACGTATTCAGTCTGTCATCAATACATGACTGTGGCGGTCAAAGGGTAAAAGATACGCCTCTCTACACATAAAAGTGTTTTTGTGATACATTTTGAATAATATTGACTGAAATAATTTGGCAAAAATGCATGATAAAAAAAAATGTTTAGCTTTTGTTAATGTTGGTATGTATCATGTTAAACAATCAAGTAAACAATTCACGTTTTCAATTTTAATAAGTACATCAATTAAAAAATGTCACAGCGCTGACGTGCCCTCTTCCTGTTAATGTTTCATATATTTAAAGCCTTCTTCTTCGTAATTGGCGAAGGAAAAGGCACTTGTACAGATGAATTGAATACTAAGTGTGTCCAAGACCGACCTATGTAATGGAATATTTATGTAAATAAAGGTCTGACTGCGTCGTTGGTCTAGTGGTCGTAAAGGGCGACTGCTGAGCATGAGGTCTTGGATTTAATTCCTAGATCGAGCAAAGTATTATTGGATTTTTCCTATTCAGGAATTTCTCAGCAGCAGCCTTGGAGTCTAGATTTGTGCCCGCTTGATGGCGATACGCTCGCCCCCTATTTTATGAAAATTAAACATAATTAGCGAAATGAGTGTGAAAAATGGGTACACCTCTGCTTACCCCTTCGGGGATTACAGGCGTGATGTTATGTATTGTGTCAATCTTTAGTATTGAGTCAGTCTTTATTTAATTTGTGTTTAAGTCGTGGAAGTACCAGGGTGTCATGAGTCAATGTGGTATCACGAAAATCAACTCAATAAAAAAAGGATTTATGGTAAAAACGTATTCAAACCCAACTAAGCGTAACCGACTCAAGTTTTTGCACCCAGCGTTGTCTGAATGAGATTCACGCCTATTGTTTCGTGAGTGATGTTATTGTAAAAAAAAAAGTCTGATAAAGTACCTACACATGCACTCTACCAGCAATTTACGTTGAAACTCGTTTCTAGAAAAAGTTCCTCAAGGTTTTACTGCATATTCTTATAATCGCACTTATTATATATAGGGGAAGGTTGCGATCATTGGACTAGCTCTTTCATTGGACCACCAAGGTATTTCCAAAACTGTGCAAGCTAGCAACACCCAAACTAGTCGAAATGTGTCCCTGGCGACTCAGTTGCACCCCCCTCTTACCTCAGTGACGTTGTGGCATGTAGTGAGGAGTGACGCGTGTGGTTGTGTTTGCGGCGGTGTAAATCTTATAATTTGACTCAGGACAATTTGATGTAAGTATTATTGTATTTATATTTGTCTGTGAGCACTGTTATTAAATATTGGACAGTTTATTTGAGGTTCCATGAGTATTATTCAATTTTGTCTAATCATGTCCATGAGTATTTTAGTTTAGTTTTTCTTAACCAGTACCTTGTTGCCATCAATGGACCTCAAGAGAGTTCCACCATTGGACCGGTCCAATCATAGCAACTTTTTATTGTATTTTTTGGTCATAATAATTAATATAAATTTAAAATTCCAGAATGTTGCCAAATAAAAGAAAGTACTTCGCGTGGAATGAAACTAGTATGTACCTGGCGATAGAATCAGTTCGTAACAAAGAGTTGGTTTAAACTAATCAACTAGAATTTATGGAGTGCCGAAAGCAACTATTAAATGAAGGTTAGATGGAGTTAACCAAAAAGCAAAGGAACACGTCCAGATACCGGGTTCCGGAAGTGACCTCCCTCCAGAATTAAAGCAGGAGCTTTTTAAACACGTTTTTGACTTGGAAAATTGTTTGTATGGCATTACTCCAACAGACTCCATTACTACATTTGATAAGTATTATAATAAGTTGCCTCGATTGGACCTCTAGAACAAATTTCTCGAAGTCCATTGATGGCAACTTGGTGGTCCAATTAAGGTGCTCATGGTCCAAAGAAGGCAACAGCCCAAGATTTAGTTTTCTTCGATTTTATAAAAAAGTGTAAGCCCGAATTGTTTGTGCGTTTAATTATTTTAAATAAAGATCTTACGAAATAAAAATAATTAACAACTTTCATTTTAACACTTATACTTTTTGAGATTTGGGGTTGTAAAGTTAAGTGGTCCATTCATAGCAACCTTCCCCTACGCTTGTCTGAGCCAGCCCAGCGACTGAATGCATTCATACATCTTAATAACACTAGAAAAATACTTAGTTCCAACGTGATACAAGGAACGTGAATGCGATGATGTTAGTTAGCTGTACACTTGACCGTTTTGCGTGGTCCTGGCATTATGCTAAAACAATTTATCGTTGTAAATCTCCTAGATGCAGTAAAGTGATAAAAACACTTCAAGAAAATATAATACATATTGTCTGAAATGAAGTGATGGCCCAGCGGTTAAGATGACCAATGATGAGACCAATGTGACTTTTTCAATTCACATGTAAGTAGGTACTTTCTAAAGTTTATCGAGGACATCACTGACATCGGTAAAGGAAAACATCGTGAGGAAACCTGGACTTGTAATTAATATAAGTCGCCAATCGGCCTTGAGCAAACGAGGTGATCAATGCTCATGCCTTCTCTGTATAAGAAGAGGCCTTGCCCTGCATGGGATATTACTAGGCTGGGATATTATTATTATTACATTGTCTATGTCATTAGAGTTCGTCCTTGTGATTGTAAATGTCCGAAACGACATGTAACCGGACGTTACACCTCACCACCGATTTAGAATACATTACGCGGCCTCTAAAACTTGTAATCTCCCTAACTGTAATGCCTCGCTTTTATCTAAAATAACTGTAAATGAGTCAAGGCCTCCATTTAAATGTATCAGATTATATATCGTCACATATTTATGTGACAATGATAGTGCCTTAAACTTCAACCGGAAACTAATCATTTGGATTATAGCTTGCTCTGTAATTGTTGTTATCAATGAGCAGCGTAACGCACTGTTTTCGTAAACATTTTCGATGTTAGGTAAGTACTAACATGTAACATGTGTGTAATGTTTGCAGTAGTTTCCAAGACGATTGAACTGTTTATGGTTTGGAGAAGAAAATAAAAATTACAGTCTTTTTCGGCTCATCTTTTTTAAGTGACTTCAGCACTCTCCACGCGACTTCCTTCGCGTGATTTTTCTTACGAATCCCTAGTTAATAATATATTGCTTATAGCACTCAGTGATAACGTAGCTTTCAATATGCAAAAGAATTTTCAAAATCGGTTCTTTTAATCCAGAGATTATCCCCTACAACCTCACAATCTTTGCCTATAGACTAGCATTTTCCGCGACTCCGTAAGGCCAGACCCAAATAAAACCAAAATAAAACCAAAGTCCTAAACTATTCCACAAAAACACAAAAATAGCATAACAATCATGGATTGGTCAATATGTGAGTCAAATTTTAGCTAATTCCATTCAGCCTTATAAGCGTGAAAGACTAACAAACACCCACTATCCCACTATCCATCCTCACACACCTTCGAGTTTATAACATTATAAGGGTAAAAATATAATTATGGCTGTAAACAATAAAATACGCCACTATCATCGAGTGAACGTCATAGGACATAGAAGAGGTTCCACGAGCTACCCACTCCGTCTACTACAGTCGCGAATTTTAAATCAAACTGATTGAGCTTGATATAAAAGCAACAATAAACCTCGCTGTCATTAGTTTTATGGTTTTAAAACAACGCATTGGTTAAAAAATAATTGTACAAGTGGGTCAAGCGATGTAGCGCATGAGTTGCTCTGCGACACTAATGCAAGTTCTTTGGGCACTCCGCCGAATTTATTAATTAGTTTACACATCGAAACCGGTTTCTAAAATAGTCGTTTATACATCTTGTTTGATATCTATGTAGAGCCACTGAAATTATATTCAAATCAGGAAAAAGAGTGTGCTAATATTATTTTAAACTAAAAAAACACTAAACTTATAAATAATAATAAAATTAGAAGGTATACAGTTCGATTTATAGAAGAGGAGTAGCTCATAGATCATCAATAGGACAAGTGGCTAAAGGCTATCAGAATGATAGCCGTTGATTCTTCGGCTCAAAAAAAGGCCAGCCCGCTTGTCATGAAAAGGCAGCTAGTCGGTTGTAGATGTCCTAAAACAAGGTGACCACTTCGACCCCATGGCCCTAAATATTTCCCAGATATGGTCCACAACAAGAAAGTCACCGTAATGATTAGAAAATGTACCTTACGGCTTCGTGACGTGTCTTTTTACAACCGATATACTCGTACATATTATTTTTAAATACAAACGCGGTATCGATGTAGCATTTGAAGCAGCTGCATTAACGAACACAAAACACAATAGCGTAATAAACATTATTGTACAATTAAACGAACCGTTTCGTTGTTATTAGTTACCCTAACGTGTCTGATAAGTACCTGTATCTAAATTGCAAAATCGTCAGACCATGATTTCATATCACGTTCGCGTATTCCACTCGCATGTTCGCTTGTAACAACTGTCTCGTTGTGCTGTCCGGAGTGTTATCTTCAATGAACCCAGTTAACTTCTAATATATGGGGGATACACACATAAAATATTAACTAACCTACTCCAATAGTTTCGCACTTGACAGATAAGATGTACGTGTACTTATAAAACAGAAGTCGCTAAGTATGATCGTAGTATAATCGCAAGCTTTGATACCTATACAAGATTTATTCTAAGCGGTCAAGTTTTCATGTGAAATAGATTTCCCTGTGTAAGTTAGGTAGTCTTGAGTAGATAACGGCACGTGCCTAGTCTCTATTCATTCAGCCATTATATTTGTATACCATAATCGTCACGTCTTTTGTAAATTTTATTTTCCACCACACATTATACGAGACAAAAGGAAAATGATAAATAACTGCAAATATTTAAGCGCCATTATTCTCTGGCAGAATAACAGTTGGTCGACGATATGACGAAGCGTTAAAGTAAATAACATTATGTTTTCAGTAACAAATGTTCTTTTTAAAACATAATGGAGACGTTCGGAGAAAATGCATGAGACGCTTCGTTCGTACTCACGACAACTTTGTAACGAAATGCATTTGTTCAAACAAAGGACTCGACGTAAAATGTTTAATAATTTCATGAAGTGAGGAGAAAACAGTAATTTGGAGAAATAAACGCTTATTTTGAATTTATACCTTATTCATTTCTATCAGCCATTCTTGTAACATATATTTTTAATTGTCATATAACGCTTGATTTTGGTTCAAAAGACCACATTACTACGTTTTGAGTCTATACAAATTTATGATTTTCTCGTAGCCGCGTAGCATTTTTCGTAGCACTTTTAAAACAACGATTTTACAATTTCAAACAGTTTTTCTTTTTAAGCTTCCCTTAATAAGGCAAAGTAACCAAATCATCATCATCATAAAGTTGTTTAATATCATGTGTTTAAGAATCAGTCACCCTATATGTATAAGCCAAATAAATAAATTAAACAAAAGTATTGTCACAGTATTGCATTGTGTCAGTATGTAACATCAATGATTAGAAGGATCCCGCTAAGTAACGATCATATTTACAATCATTTATCGCATCGATTTGAAATCACACGCTAAAAGGTCAGCGCTTTATTTTCGATGTTGGTTGCAAGTAAATAGATACAATCGTATATATAAGACACTAAATAAGGAGTGTTATGAAGAAAACGTTGGAATTTGATTCGTTATATCATAAAATAAAGAGAATTTATTCATTTCCGCAGTTCACGGGCTGAGTAACAAAATGACTTGTAAGGTAGAAATACAATATATCTTTCAATGTAAACTATAGAATCGAAAATACTATATAATATATCAAAGCTGAAATGTGTCTTTTTTGCTTATTTAAACGCATTTTGTATATTATTTTTGTAAAAGTTAGCCAGATTGATGAGGGATTACTATACTAAGGAATCTGGCTAACTTATACAAAATATAGATTTTATAACTTCAAGCTACGACACACGGGTGCGGAGCAGTGGCCAAAAACGCGACTTAACGCGAGTTAGTCGCGGGTAGAAGCTTGTTAGTGAAATAATTAGTAGTAAGTAATTTTGTCTCTGGAATGACAACTCATTTAGGGACCACTGTTATTGTAGATTTCCGTGGGCTTTGGTGACAACATACGATTAACTTTTTATATTACATATTCTTTGCTATCAGATGGGCCGTCATCATGTTTACCATCCAACAACACTTTTCTACGAGAAATATTATCAACATAATGCGCGAGAGTGCGAAAAAAAGTTAAGTTAAAAATGCGTTACTCAAACTCGATACAATATTGGGTCAAAAATTCATTGTTGTGACACGGTCACCTGAAAACCTGTCATTGACTAAACTCAGACAAGGTAAGCAAGAGCAACAGTTATTTTTAGGGTTCAGTACAGCAAAACTGAGAGCTCTTATTAACGTATGCCTCTCACTCAATGAGACGTGCACGAAATTTACCCGAAGTGAAAACTATAGTATTATGAATTCTTAAGAGTCAATTCCGGAGCGGAATCGACGTTGTGAATACGACAAGGTACTTATATCAGTGACTGGCTGATCAGATAACACTGTTGTGATGTCTAGTAGATATGGTAATACTATTTGTCTAGCCTATAAGCTAGAATACTATTTCATACATGTGTTTTCCCGTAATGCAGAGTTTACATGTTCTCTAACACTAATCAAAAGTAAAATAATGATTTTATCTATCTATGTGTCGATAAACGCAAAGCTCAGGAACGGCTGAACCGATTTGGCTGATTATATTTGATGATCGTAATTTTCCGAAAGTTCATACGAAATATTTTTTTTTGTAAATGCTCTGTCATATGGTTTACTAGTCCCTACATAATAAGTACGTAGTTCAATAAAATGTTTTCTTAATGAGCGGAACCCTTTTTTTCCATACAAAGTTTACGCTATTGATCCGTTGCTGACACATTAACGAGTAAAGTAAATAAAGTTACATATTCGAGTGGCTTTCTCGATTCAAAATCGAGTCTATTTGATTACTGGTGTGAAACACTTTTGGTTTTATAAGTACCGATTTTTAGAAGGTATAACCTGTATTTACTTTAACTATAGAGGTTAAGGACCTTCTTAATTCGGATTTAAATAGTCCAAGTTCAGTACTAAGTACCGCCTTATCGCGTGTTCTTTTTTTAAACCGTTTTTTTATTGTTATAGGTACTTAAATTAAGGCATAAACGTCACAAGTCTCATGGCGGAAAGAAAAACTGTTTCAACATTACACGTCTGTTATATCGACAAATATTTAATTAAATAATTTATTCAGGTAAAGTTTGCAAGGTCAAACGGATGATGAGAAATTTGGTATCGTACCTAAATAACTGACGTACTTGCAGTTGTGCATACAATTTGCAAGTTAATATTTTAATTTCGTACTCTTTTTGTTTATCTACTTGAGCAAACTAGGTACTTATGTACGATCCACAAATTTTCAACGCCTGAAAACAATTTTCTGGGTATTAAGTGTTACCTAGCGAAATTATCAAAAATAAGAAAAACAATTATGAAGTTTCTTGCGTGATGGCTTAGAGCCATACTTTTAGTAATACAAGTAATATGTTTATATAAGAGAGATAGACCAAGGAAAGCGACGCATAAGGATGAGTCTATGGGGAGGCTGTGGAGGCTATAGAGGAGGACTTTTTTTTTTTAAGGAGCAGTGGGACAATACAAGTTGATAAAAAGCCTCAAATATTTCATACTGCATTCAGTATATTCAGAGAAACCATTCGCAAAGTGTTTCTCACGCCGACATGTCCATTTCCCTATAAACACGAAACGAAAGTTGACGAAACAAAACACTGCTCATTCTATTGACTGTAAAGGCGTCGAAATGTTCGATAGAAATTATTTATAAACGATAAAAGAGTCGGAACTAATGCACTTCGTGCATTAACAGTCTCGCAGCATGTAAGGCAGCGCTGCACGTGACCGAGACGGAAACCCCACGTTATGATAATAATCGCAGCATTTCACTTACTTTACCGACTCGTTACCGCATCACCCAAACCAAATTATACCAGCTTACTACCGTCCCACAGCTGGGCAAAGGTACGAGCATCGATGGAAATGGCGATTTCAGATATTTATTAATTATAAGTCTAGGTTTCCTCACGATTTGTCCGTTTACCGATGTCAGTCATATCCAAAATAAACTGAGAAAATATGAATTGAAAAAGTCACATTAGTATCGAACCCGCAACCTCGGACAATAGAGGCGGGCACTTTAAATATTGGGCCATCACCACAACACCCAAACTGTATCAAATTAAATCACAATCAATTTTCTAAGCGTACATACAACTGTCACATATCAATTAAATCTCTCAATGATCGCTTTACTTTTACCTGTTCCATCAGGGACATGTATCTATAATCGATCTGCGCAAGCGCCGTTCAAAACGATGTCAGTTTATCTGTGCCTAACGGTCACCCCCTTCCTTGTATTTGCTTTGTACATTTAAAATATCTTTGCATTGAATGTCTGTGTATAAAAAAATAATAATCTTTTCATGTTAAACGGCTCCAAAGTGTGCCGATTCTATGAGTAAATATGAGAATGCGTCATACGTATTCGTTTTGATAAGAGATCTCACTTTGAGCGTATCCAATACCTATATGAATTCAGGAAAATGTCAGAATGTAATTGAATTGCTAAGAAATACTGATAAAATTCAGTTATAATTTGTTTTGTTTTGGAAATTGCACTAAGAACTCATAAATTAAATGAAGTTTTTTCGTGATCATAATAAAACACAATAAGTCAATCTCATTATACTATAACTGGCATCATAACTGTTCCAAATATTTCTTTATAATGTTTGTCTTTTTTGACGGATCACCGCTCTAAAACTGCTACATCAGATAGGTACTGAACAGATTTTAACGGGACTTCTGAACCCATCTATCTTTAAAGCTCAGAAGGATTAAACAACTTGACGATAATCAAGCGCTATCTATTATTAGGTTCAAATATAATTTGATCCGTTATTTGTAATAATTATCAATTCATGGAACATGTAACTATTAATTCTTTCAAACGTCTTTGTATACCTACATTCCAATTATGTTTGCTCAGCAGGAAACTTGGATTGTAATTGAATGAGAATTTTAATTGTCTCGGCAGCTCACGGCGGCCTTATCGGGAAGATTCAAAGGAAACAGGCAAAATCTATTAAATCTATCATGTAGGTCATGGAATGATAACGTACTAATGTTTTCTTGAACCTTGATTTTCCGACTATGTATTTGACAGCATAACATCACACCTGTAATACTTGAAGGGTCAGGCAAGGGTGTACCCATTAGTATACCCCCATTTCGCCAGTTGTTTAAAAGTAATTGGTGGGAGAGCCTACTGCCATCAACCGGGCGCAAATCCCAGACTCCGAAATATTGCAACACAAATTAAAAACAACAATATCAACAATTTTTTAACCAATATCACTGTTGATAAATGCGTTATGCTCCTATAAGTAGGGTAATCATGTGTTGTATAAATGCCTCCTTGACCGTACATGTTTGTTGAGTTCACGACCTTGTAGCTCAACAATAGCTCTTAAATTCATAAATATTGTAATAAAAATAAATATTTCACTGAAAACTTTTAATTAAAATAAGTGCATAACATTGTTGTTTCATAATAATTATAAAAGGTACGTTCTGTATTTCGTGTATGTAAACAATTTGACGAGATCATAATATTTGTCTTATTTCGCAAAATAACTAACATTTTTCTCATGATCTTAAAATATTCCGCTTTATCGAACCGTAACCGTAAAGGTTTTATTTATAGGTGTTATGTATAATAAAATTATGAAATTCATTCGTCATAAAAGTATATAAAACATTTTTAGATAAGGGCTAGGAGATTTCGTGATTGTGAATGGGTATTAGAAAATATATCTTTGTTGTAACGCTTATTACCAATGAACTGATAGTAAATATATATAATTATTTTTATCAGACAAAAGGCGGTTCTTAGAACGTTTGCTTGCAGGCAATTCTTTAAAATCACCGTCGCTCCTTTGTGTACTTGCGTCAGTTTGCACAGCTATTTCCGAGAAACATTATCGTTAAAACATTTCCATACGTATTCGGACATCTATATTTTAATGTTCGATATTTTTTATGGCCGATAATTATAGCGAAAACGTTGCACGGCCAGCGCAAAGTTTATTACCTGATACTACTGCTAATTGTAGGAATTAGATGCACGCAATTAACTTTTGACACCAAACAAAAAATTAACAAGAAACTGTCAGTATTAGGTATATTATCCTAATACGTATACCTAATATACGTTATCTCTGCAAGGAATGTAATAACTTGACGCATCTACATTAGTCTCGAAAGATTGAATACAATGTTGTACAAGACTGCAGACTATTTTAATGGGCAAGATCATTAGCGTACAAAATGTCAATTAAAATGACGTTCATATGATAAATCTAATATTAGACGTATTTTGTGGCAGAAACTTAGATATCGTATTAGTATTGCCTATTGCTTAACAATATGCGGTAATCTCGTTTGCCTCGACGCGGCGACAATCATGACTTGATGAGTTTAGACACAATCACCGCATTTATTCAAATGTATTGTATATATTACATATTGTTTATTATTATTGCACGAACTCGACTACAAAAAACTAGAGTTTAATAGTTTTGGAAAATGTTAAATGAAGAAATAACTACACCGTCTAGTGACTAGGTACATGTGTATGAACAATAGACCTGTTTGTGGCCAGATTCGCTGATTCAGAATTTTATTTTAGTGTATTCTTTTATTTATTTACGTAATTTATTAAAAAACGATACAAATACCCTTTTTTCATAGGTGCCTACTGTTTAATAAACTTGGGGAAAATTGCAATTTATCAAATTTTTCATCTACGGAATTTAATTTAAATATAAAACATGATAGTTACTTTAATGACTATATTAGATAGGGTTCATAGGACGGTTAAACTTTAAATTTTTGAAATACAGTTTTAGAGATCCAAGGTACGTTTGCTCTTATGGGATCCTAGGTACATAATCATTACCTTCCTATTTACCTTAAAAAAATGTCGGGTACTGTCTATAGCCAGGTACCTACAGATATAAAAAAAAAACAAAATAAAGCAAAATATTTTCATAAAAGAATCCGCTACGACGTTCCTAATAACACTTCCTCGTTGAATCAGCCAAGGAAGTGGAACGGAATGATTGTAAAAAACCACAATTAATAGCTGCGAGCAGATAAGCGGCCAATTAAGAAACCAGACAGAAGCAGTTTGATCGTAACATGGAAGATACGCATCCTTCTTACTTACACATTATGTCGATGGTGGAGAGGAAAAGTTTACCAAGCGACAATCTGGTCATGTTGTATATTAAACCTTAATAAAGGCTGAAAAATGACGAATTTATCTGAACGCGCTAATCTCAAAAACTACTGATGCAGTTTTAAATATTATTTTTACTTATTTATCGTGGAAGGTTGCTATATTAAATTACGCTACAATCCCCGAAAGCTGTGCAGTAATCAAAGAGGAAATGCGCGTGAAACCGCGTGGTTTTGCTAGTTCTAATATGCATCATTATAAAGACCGCGGTAGATATAGTAACTAACTTATACAGGGCAAACTACACAATTATTGATCGATATAAAATGACGTTTCTTCTTACAAATAAACCTCGAAACGCTTAACGCCAGCACCATAAAATGCTAAAACCTTGTCAATAGTAATTATTTTCTGTCTGGGTGTCCTTAAAATTTGTCGAATACAACTTAAATGAGCATATTGAGAACTAGTTGTCACAGACACACGGTAGCGTGAAGATTTCAGCAATCGGACAATATAATTACGCGTAACTGTGTTATTGAAAAAAACAACGTAAAATTAGTTACGGTTGTACACTAAAATTACTTTTTCATGACCATTATGGTAGCCATGTTGATGTTACAGTGAGTTTGGGATGTTGAGAACGTGTTCGAACGCTAGGAATATTTATGTTGCATGTCGCAATTTCTAGTAAAATTTTCAACATGGATCAACGGCCGGGGATATTTTCCAGAGTTACTAATATGAAGAATTATAACAATATAACATTAGAAAAACAAGATACAATGTTTAAAGCCTCGTCCTGAACGTGGTGTTTTCTTTAACCCTCGGCGACTCCTTAGGACTTTTTGAAACTAAACATGATATGAAGTAGATGTTCTGTTGACATATACTCAGTTCAGATTTCATTATTGGTTTCAGTACATGTAAATCACGCCTAATATTCGTAAGTTTTGTTTATTGGAAGATTTTTCTTCAAGGCGAATTTTGAAGAAAAGTCTTCTAATAAAACCACACACAGGAACTTTTGAATTACCAATGAGACCGACTCGTTGGTAATTCACTTGGACGGTTGAAGCTGCCTGTTCCAAAACGTAGGTAACTAGGTGTCTATGCTGAAGTACGACGCAAAAACTCCACGGACACACATTTCAATCAAGTTTAAAAAAAATCTGGTTATTATTCTTGTTGCTATTGCTGGTTGAGGTCTCAAAGATTTTATCAATCGATTAGTTCTTGCTAGGTTGTATATATTAAATATACCTATTTCATTTCAAATAACATCGGAGATATAATGTCCTTACAATGCCGTTTCGTATAAAATAAAGATTAAAAATCGGTTTTTTTTGTCAACAAATCTGTGGTGTCTACAGCAAACCGAACAAGGAAAATTCTAACGTTATTGAGACTATCGCAACATGTGTCATAAGGTACAAGTATGTATTGGGCCATTCATGCATGTAATAAAAGTAGACGTGTAGTCGTTTCAATAAAAAGTAAATACAGTATATGTGCTGTTTTATTCATGATTTTTCCGTGACGGCTAATGCTCTCTATGGAGATTTGTATGTATGACTCATTAGGTAATATAAGTGTTGGATTCGTGTCCAGGTGTTCTCTTTGCCCTCATATTACGTGAGACTTAACATAACTTGTGAAATGTGTGTGTAGGAATAGATGTATCTGCCTGAAACCCTTCAGCATTTATCAGCCGTATTAGGTAAAAAATACTAGTCTACCACAGTCAAATAAAATTATTTTACTATCACAACAATTCAGTTTCAAAAACATGTTTATATCCTTGGCTTAAAGACCCTTTATAAGGAAAATAATTTGAGTGATCGCTTCGTCGACTTCGATTAGTCATCGGAACTCTTATAAATATTGTAATAATTTTTTTACCCAAAGAATAGAGGATAATGTTCAGAAAAAAAGCTCTTCAAACATGATCCAAAGTCAAAAATGTAATAGAATTATCTTTATTTTTGTGACTACGAATTCTTTGCTACCAACAATTATATACGCATAGATGTCTATGTAATTATGCTAATTAGTTCCATTGTTTTATCAAACAAGATTTAATTGGTTTAGCAGTTTTTCGTAATAAACATGGCAGTTCTTCGTAAACGTGCTAACATCATACGAACCGCAATTATTATTTTTTTCCTTTTTAAAATATGATAAAGATCGTTCCTACATCAATAATAATTAATAGCCCTTCAAAAACACCTCAGGTAGCGAATAAAATAATTAATAACTTCAAAATGTCCGTGTTTACAATTGAAAAAAAACTGTTTTGAGACGGCTAACCTCATTGATCCAACTGATCAAACCCGCTGTTTAAATAATACAGTGGAACGAATCCAATATAATTCCGTCGTGAAAAACTTGCAATAAGTTAGTGCCTACCTGAAAAAATATAGCTCGAATAAACTCATTTACTTATACTACCTAATTATGAATAATTAAGAACTGTCATTTGTTAAAACTGTTTGCAGCAAACGTACGACATAAAAATAACCTACGACTTCTGAATTTAATTTTGTAATCCCTCTTTTCATTATACAGTGTGCAACAAAATCTTATCTTTTTATTACAACCTGTATAATGTCACCTACTATTACGCGTCATTACAAGAACCGTAGTCTTATTTAAACAATCTAAACACTGCTCATCTGTTCACAAATATTCATTTTACTAATGAACCTAAGATAAGGGCTCCCATCTTAATGGCGACCGGAGTCGAACCTGTTCCTATCTCTCACTATTCATTAACATAACTGTCTCAGCACTGAACTCTTATCGCATAATTAGTATTAGAGGCGTAAAACATTTCAAAGGGTTCCGTATTAAGAATTTAGTTCGATATTCTTTGTTACCGTTTATATATGTTAATGAGGAAAGCGACCAGGTCATACGTGTTTGACAAGTTTAGACAAATCTGGGACGCTGCATCTTCTTGTGAAATAAAAGTACCTATTTTATGTTTGGATGGCTAAAAGGCTAAAGTGTATTTGTACTTTACAGGCAGGCGGCGCGCGACGGCACCGTTTTCGAATATTTCGCTATTTATGCGTATGTGCTAAATATTGTAGGTACCTTGACACAGTCGATGTAGCCATGAGCCCCCGCGGGAGGTTCAAGAAATGCAAGTGCTAAGATGACTCTTGAAGGTTGCAATAAAAAAAGACATATTGCACGTTGTATACCTATAACGTGCAATATTTGTCGTGTCTGGTCCCTTTCAAGAAAAAGAAAAAGAATGGCCGTATAGGTCCAGTTTGTATGCAGCCGGTGAATATCGCAAACGAGATATGAGGAACGCCTAAAAAAATAAGTACAAAAGACTCTTAAACTAAATGAACAGGATCTGGGTAAGTTCAAATCTAGCGTTAGCTTTAATACCTACTCATTTGCGTGCGCGATAAATTACAAGATACTTACTGAATGAATTGGGTCGTTTTGCCGACAACTTTTTCGTCTCTACCATAAGTTAACCTAGAAACGCTGATCACGATGTTTGCTAACAGGATACTGTGTGTAAGATACACTAACGGTTCTTCGCAGCGCCGCCGGCGCCACTCACTGATACGCAAGGAAAAAAGCGCGCAACCTCATGAGACTTGAGCGAGGTCCTTGTGCTCAAACTCATCAATATTCTCGAAACTCAACAACACACTCCCGTATTAACATAAATTTTGATTTTATTAAAAACCAAAATGCGCCTCACGTGTATTTTTTCTTTTATTTCGGAACCAGTATCTGACGCAACCACCGGAAAATATAATTTGCTCGTTTTATTTTCATGTTCAAAATATGACCTTTTACAGCAATATTATGCATATTAAGTCGACAGTAACACACAAAATCTATGCAAAAAAATACATATAGGTGTCGTCATAAGAAAGCACGTTTTCAACAACACGATTAATTTATTTTTATTTTTCACGGTGAGAAAAAACGCGTACGCTTACTTAGTTACGGTTAAATGGGTCAGTTAATGCATTGGTTGTTTATTTTCAATAACTGAAGCCTTGACTGAGTGTCCGAGTGCATTTGCCTACATTGCCAAATCGACATACGGCCGACGCACTCAAATAACCAGTTCCCTCGCTTATCTCGGCATCCACAACCGAGACCGGTTCCAGTGTGTACTTAAAATCAAAATAACCTGGAAATAATTTACTTTTGCTGAACTATAAAAGATACATGCGCAGACATGCAACATTATCTCCGGTCGCAATAACTAACCTAACCTGTCAGTGACTTTTTCTGAATCCGTTAAAAGTGTGTCGTATACATAAAAAACTATTATACTCTATTGAAATGTATTGAAAGTAAATTGAAGCTATCATGTTTGGTTCCGACGCGAAGACAAACGCGTCTGTTATGGTTTGGGTGGATCAATCTGGTTCACATCAATATGTAATTATTGCAACGATACATGACTGCCGAGACGTGTCCACAAATAATATTTCTTGTGTTTTGTTTAAAATACAAGGTGTAATTGAAGTAATTTCATATTTGAAACTATAGTTTGTTCAGAATCAAACGTAGAATATGATAACAATTTTTTTTTACTATTTACGAGCGTTCAGTTACGTTTTTGGTTACTGCTCAGCGCCTGTGAGACGCAGCGTGATGTTATATTTCCTATACTATTCCTCATGAATCTGGCTATCATTTGTTTTAAAGAATTTCCAAACCGGCTTGTAGTTTCAGAGATTAACGTATTTAATTTTATAAAAGCAAAAATCTCTTTACTATATGTATTAGTAAAGGTTTTTTAATTATTATTAGTTTAAAATAATTCATTTGTTTTCGTGTTGGGTTTCGTTCCAGACAGAGGTCGGACATCAATCATATCGATTAGGACCAATCTGACTCTAAAACAACTCAAATCCATACTTAATATTCAAAAGTTGAAAACTTTATTGGTTTGATCGCATTAATCTCAGGTACTACTTGACCGATTTGAAATTTAGTTAAATACCTATACCGTTTACCGAGAAAGGCTGTATAACATCACGCTACGACCTACGGAAGCGGGAAACAAAGACGTAACTTAACGCATGTGATAAGGCGGGCTAGTAAGTTGTAAATAATTTCTATAAATTATCAATTACTTTCCTTAACAGGAATTTTAAAAAGTTAAATGTCTGAGGTGAGTCAGAAAATTACAAGTTGTTTATGTCAACACCGTTTTACAAAGAATCTACCGGCAGGTAAGGTACAACAGGTAGGTACTAGGTATACCTAGTCGCCAGCACCGGCACCAATCGGCCAATTTAATCACCAAAACGTGATGTTTTCATTTCGTTTAATAGCGTCGCTTTGTCAATTTAAATTAGGTACGTATTAAAACACGTTTTATACAGATTAATTCATAAATATTTTTTTTACCATTATCAGTAGACATTTTAAAATTACAAAAGTAAGTTGACGTTTGAAAAAAAATTCGTATTCATAAGTTAATGAACTTTAAATGTAAAATTTGTATTAAAAATTAACGGTAGTATCGTTGCAGTGTTCTATGTAATCCTAGTACATTTATTTATCTAGAAATATTTTTTTAACACGCTTGCTTGTAAATTGGCTCTTATAGCACCGCTTTTAGGGTCATAATGCGGTGTAATACGTATGCGTGCTTTTTTGCATTAAAACTTTCGTGTATTTTATTTAATTTGTGACAAATAAAATTGTGGTTTTATACCTACATTTTGTGAATAATTAAATTAAGTACGTAAATTATTAATACAATTGTATAAATAAACTTTAAAATTCTCATTTTTTTTGTAAATAAATTAATATTGTTTTGTATTATACACGGTTACTTTTAGGTCGTTCTGGAACCGAAAGCCATACACTCGACCATCAAACTCGAAACGATTGGGACAATAAGAAATATCAGCTTTTCAGTACATTTATGTTCGTCTAACTCGTGAAAGTGTACTGAACAGCTGTTTTTTTTATTGTTACTTTTTGAAAAAAAAAATGGCCCCAATCGTTTCGAGTTTGATGATCGAGTTTATGGCTTTCGGTTCCAGAACGACCTAAAAGTAACCGTGTATAACATAATAATTTAAGTTATAGAACCTATTCCTACTGGCCACTTGTGAAAGCGACTTGTTAGCACCTTGACAGAGAAGATATCGTGCGAATGTCACTCATTCTTATTAAAATATACTTTTATATTCTTCTCAATGAATTTATAATAATGTTATATATACCTCGCAAGTGTGTTGAAAAACGCAATGTGGAACGTGTAAGCATTTTATCATTGCACTCTCGGCTGCATTACATAGTCGCGTCGGTTTTTGGGCTACAATTCAGCCTCGACCGTAATGACAAACTAACCTCACTAGTGTCCTAATGTACTATTGCAGTGAAGGTATTAATATGTTTAAATATCAGCTGAATTGAGCCTACTTACTCTAAAACAAGAGACTAAAGAATTATAATAAATAAAAATTATATTAAATAAAAACTTTAAGTACTGAGGTATCTACTTAGAACTCGTGCTGTGAATCAATCAAACACACTTCCTATATTAACTCAATGCAAAAAATATAGAGGTTACAGCAAGAAAAAAGATGCTGTCAGAGATGAATACCAATTTGTGATTTCATAAAGCAACCGTACATACCTGCTAAAAGATTACCATCACTGTTGAACATCTTAAGAAAAAACCCGTAGAATTCACTTTTATATGTAGAAATAATAAATTTTACTTCTATTTTTATGTGTGTTAGTAGCACAGTTTAGGTAAAAATGAATTTTGTTTAACTTTATCGAGTTCGTCATGAACTATGTAACATGAAATATGCACCGTAAAATCGTATCGAAGCTAAATAACATTATAGCGTATGCAAGTGCGAAATATTTCAATGTATAACATTAGTATTTAAGTACTTGTACGAAAAAAGCCGGCCACGTGAGAGTGGGACTCGTACACGAAGAGTTCCGTACCACTACACAATATTTAAAACAACATAAAAAAAAATTATAGTAGCAAAAATTAAATTATTTTATGATTTAACTAAAAATTCACGGATTTCGGGTTTTTTCTTCGCTTGTGGTAAATGGCATTGCTTCTTGCCAAATTTCATGATTCTAGGTCAACGGATTCTAGACCATTATAGGTTTCCTAGCGTGCGTCAAAATAAACGCCATAAACAACCTTATATTTAGTTTGCGTTGATCTAAGGGGTAGCCAACATGAGTATTTGATATTAATTTCAGCTTAATACCTAATGCGACCCTGAAAAAAAGGGTCTTGACAGATAACAAATAGATCTTATAAGAATTTCAACCCTTAAAAGATCATATATTTTTGCCGACCGAGATACGGAACAATAAAAAGATTCTCGCTTCGAGTTCTTAAAAAACAGTTGTCATAAACGTACGAGTGTATTTTTAATCTGTGCGAGTGGTAAGTATGTAGGTGAATATCCGTCCTCTCCCATTAGCACTAGTGACCTAGCTACGCACTGTCACGTTTTGCTGACCCAGGTTACTGATAAAACGCGACGCCCTCACAAAACACCACATGAAGCTTCCTCTTAATGAGGTACCTCTTGTTTACTTTACAGTTAAAACATTAATTATTTGACTACTTGGTTATTTAATGTTTCGCCCTTAAAATTTAGTTTTCTGAATTCAAAATTCGAATTTTTAATGTTCTGAAACTTCAACTGTTTATCTTGCTACTATTAAACTCGTAAATTCGAAAGTTTGTATGAATAAATGTTTGATTCTCAATCACGTCAGAACGGCTGAACAGATCTGCATGAAATTTGGTACAGGGATGGATTGTAGGCTGGAATACCACATAGGATACTTTTTATCCCGGGAAAATGTATGTTTCCTGTGGGATAATATAATTAAGATTGACGCGGACAAAGTTGCGGAAGCCAAGGCAAAAGCTAGTATATTTTCCTATCTAAGGGCGCAATTCACCCTGACGTTTACATCTCGTGTTGATGATTAGTTTTACTGAACGAAAATATACCTAATACTACAAAATTTTATCTTCGAAATAAAATAGATGTTAAAAAGTATGTGGAAAACAGCCCTATGTCACAATCTTTATCTAAAAAATGTACTCATAATTCATACAAAACAAGACGTGTCTAACTACCTAATCTTCATTTTGTTTTTGTTTTTCATGAATTGAGTGCTTAGTAAAATTCTCACATAAGTTAAGAACGCACGCGAGGCTGTCGTTAAAGCATTATGTAAACTTAAGAACGGTAATAGTTTTCCTATTACCTATAGTACCTACTTCTATAAAATAGCCTCTATCATATCAGTAATAGTCCGGATTGAGGTACAAAACTATATTTGCATTGCAATTGTTGCGCACTCATTTATTCTCAACCACGCTCTCGCCACTTCTCTACTCTTTTTACTCTGTTGTCTTAAGTGTTTATATTCAATGTATAATTATTAAAAGTTATTTAATTGTTTAGTAAGGGATAAATACGCGCTTAAACAAAAAATCGCATATTAAAACGTCCGGTTCAAAAATGCGTTTTTTTGCATAAAATAACCTTCTAGAATTATAAATTAAAGCGACCTAGTCGCTTTCATTCTAAGACTAATACAAAATTAAGTTTAGTATTATTTAAACTGTGCAGATTATGTAACATTGAGACCACCTCCATGTTTCTTCACAACATCAGTGACAACGTTCGGCTAGATGGAACTAGTTATATCCAGTTAATTTGAAATAACGACGCATTATTTTAAACGTTTTTTGTCCGCACTTAATACCGCGGCCGGTGTGATGTTTATATAAAACGTTTAATTGGCTCGATATTAATTTAATGTCTTGTATCCGAAGATTTCCTACGAAACATTAATGTCATCGTTAAAAATAGTGGTCGCTTATCCACAATACTTGAATAAAAAATCCTCTCATGTACCACTTCACGGCCTATAAAGAAATTCAAAAACATTTTCCAGTTACCTCTAATTAGATACATGACAAAAACTTTCCTGTTTGCGACATTGTTATGATAAAAATTCTGGTATTATAAGCCTTGCATGTATGATACGCATCCGATCATAATTTAATTGTTGAAAGAACGCTTGATAAGATGGAGAAAATCCTTCGAAAACACATTATTATACACGTTGATTCTTAGCGGTTTCGAAATCGGAGACAGAACGTAAACACGTCCTCGTCACCCCACTTACGACACACACTGTATAATAACATCTAGACCTGTATTCCAACTATGTTACACTAAGGACATGGAAGCAGGGATCGTTTCACCATACTAGATTAAATATGTGAAATTATAAAACGCACGTAAATTATAATAGGCTGATAGTGTTTCTATGCATCAAGTTACTTTGGATACCTAAAAAGCGAAATGTTAACATAACATTAATTTTAATTGATGTTAAATATATAACATCATATCATCACGCCTGTAATCCCTGAAGGGTTAGGCAGAGGTGTACCCCTGAGTACACTCACATTTCGCCAGTTATGTTTTAAGGTCCCATGTACCTAATAGGGGTGAGCCTATTGCCATCAACCGGGCACAAATCCAGACTCCAAGGGTGCTACTGAGAAATTTCTGATAGAAAAACTCAATGACACTATGCCCGACCTGGGAATCGAACCCAAGACCTAAACTAGACCAACAAGGCAGTCAATGTTAATATACATTTTCTACTTAACATTAAAATAAAATAAGGTTGTTCGTGTGTTTTTTAATACTCCCTACCGAGTTACTTGCGACTTATTCAGTTTTGGTCGATTTAAATACGACCTGTCAGTATTTTTCTACATACAAATTCTTGGTCCATTTGTAAATGTTAGAATCAGTTAGGTAGTCATTTGTTAGCAGCAGGCAGGTACCTACCCAATGTCAAATGTAGATTTTTTTATTAGTAATTAATAACACAACATTTGAGACAGCGGTTTTGTCTAGTTCTTACATGCAAATTGAAAGATCTTGAACGATCGATAATTCTGAAAATTGCTAACCATTAATACCTGTACCGATAATGTATAAGAGGAATCCAAAGGCGAAATACAAGCAACATTTTTTTTTGTTGCAACATTGTAATGCATTTGTATAAGCGACTTAATAAGAGATGGCTTTTAATAACAACGAGGTAAATTAACAATTTTCCCCATGAAGTCAATCTGTTATTAAGTCGCTCTGTATTTTTTTATTGTCATTGTATTGTAGTTATTCAGTTGATTCCCGTAATAAAAGTGGGGGGAATTAGGTTCTATGGATAAAGTTGGGTGAAAAAAAATCTAAGGACAAAAATTTGGATCGCGCACCCTTATCAACTTGTATTTTATATTTTTCATAAGTGTTCGTTTATTGTTTTTATTTATTTTTTATTATTATTTCTTATTGGTATTGCAAACGATGTTATCTGCAATCGTTTATTTAGTAAATTAAGAAGATATGTTTATATGTAGGTTAATAGGTAGTTCATATTCGTCTGCGGGATTTAATTATCCTAAATTGATTTATAATAACGTAAGACTATAATTATATACTATTGGGACATTATGTTTCGACATTTTCGCAACTAGTAAATACTGGTATTAAATGCTTGTTTTTGGATATCAGAAAATTGATTTTGTTGCTTAATATTTTGTATTTGTATGCGTCATTTAAAAGTTAAAATAATTAGATATTAGTTTTCTGTAAGCAGAGTTATGTTGAAAAAATAATAAGGTAAAACAGGTATCTGAACAATTTACCGTACGTAATGAGGTAGCCATTAATTAATTTATGTTTATGACTTTTAACAGATTACCTACAATTGAATGTTTCCAAATATCCATTACAAATGACAAGAGCCAAATGTAATTATATGAATATTTACACTGACTTTAGTATCGGTATAAGTTTTTAAATTATCTTTCATTAAACTAATTATTACTTAATTAATTGTGTACAAAGTCAATAATGTTACATTTCCACATTCATGATAATGCAAGAGTAGGACCACTGACAGCGTTGGTACATGTACCTATCATTTACTAATACAATAATTTTTAAAATTATTACTCAACTCTGAACTACAACTCGTCATATTTTTATTCTTACTCCACAATCTAACGACTCAGTCTGGTATCATGCTATGAAAATAGGTTTTGTGTATACGAGTCGCGAGTGGATTATGTTCGAACAAAAGAAACAAACATACGCGTTGAATCGCACCGCTTTCCACTGTGACATCGACGCAACATAAACGATCAAAATACTTAAATCTAGAAAAAAGCAGAACCTATAATCTTCGTGCTGTGAATAATTTAAAACACAACATCGGAGACTGAATATTTACAAATACCCTCAACGTGTTATTTAACATTAACAGAACAACGTGCACGAACTGTTGGTAATCGGTAATCCAACTTGTACAGCCGACTCTCCGCAGAACGCCAACGCATAATCTGCGAGTAGGTTTCGCAGATCGAGCGAAGTGGTGAAGGCTCCCGCGCACGAGGCACTGCGACCGCACTCCTTTCAAGGAGGTGCGGGTATTTTGGAAAGTAAAATTGAAACAACATTATCCACCTCGGACGTGAACTCGCAAGAGCAGACAATCGCTGTGCCTGATAATAAAATAAAAAATAAAAACTCACCTATTGAAAAATTTCAGAGGTCCAAGCTGCTGCGGATTCCTTGTAGCTGTCTCGTGCCAAGAGAGTAGTCCGGTTTTGCATACACGTACCGAAGCACGATCACACTGCGTGAGAGAAAGGGCGCGCAACTCGTTCACAAGTGAACACTATCGCGTGTTGTTCCTCGGCGGTGCGATGCGAGAGTGGGCGTCGCGAAAGCGTGTTGGCGTTCGCGGGTCTCAGCTTGAACTGAAGGCCGCGAGGTGCGGGGGCCACTTTATGGTAGCGCGAGAGCGCACCCCGCCTGCGTGCGCCCGCGCAGCCTGCACCCGCGCCTCACGCGCTCCTGAAATTTTCAATCATAATCATCATTATCTCTTCTCTATCCTATAATTTTCCTAACAATGTCGGTACAGAGAGATGTAAACTCAATTATATCAATAAGCACTTACGCTAACGATACGTTAATTTAAGTTTTGCACGTGTTCTTCAAATACTTACATATTTTATCAAATTAAATCCGTACTATTATTTTCTAAATTCCAACCCTGATCCTATAATTTTCTCCGCAATTTAGGTACGTATCATAATTGCGCATATGCAAGTATTAGGTACACATGTCACCTTAAAATACATTCATGAAACTCTAACCGTCCTATTATTTTCTTCATTTCCGTCCTCTTCTTATAATTTCCCTCGCAATTTAGGTACATAGGTACATAACATAATTACGCCAATAAGCACTAAAGAAAACAATGCAATCATGCTTTTTTACACGTATCACCTAAAAATACATTTATCAATTTCAATCCGTACTATTATTTTCTTTATTTCCTCCTTGATCCTATAATTTTTCCTGCAATTTAGGTACATAACATAATTACGCCAATAACCACTATCGTTAACAATGCGATAATGCAAGTTTTACGCGTGTCACCTGAAAATACATTTATCAAATTCAACCCGTACTATTATTTTCTAGATTTCCATCCTCTTCCTATAATTTTCTTGGTAATTTAGGTCTGAAGGTAGCATACATAATTATGTCAATAAGCACTAATGCTAACAATGCTATAATGCATGTTTTACACGTGTCACCTGAAAATAGATTTATCAAATTCAACTCATCCTATAATTTTCTTCATTTCCATCCTCTTCCTATAATTTTCTTCACAAATTAGGTACTTAGGTATATGAACATAATTAGGCCAATAAGCATTAACGCTAACCATACGTCAATTCAAGTTTTGCACGTGTCTCATAAAGATACATTCATCAAATTCAACTCGTCCTATAATTTTCTTTATTTCCATCCTCTTCCTGTAATTTTCCCAGTAATTAAGGTACATAGGTTTAGGTAGTATAAATAATTATGCCAATAAGCACTAATGCTAACAATGCTATAATGCAAGTTTTACACGTGTCACCTCATAACACATTCATCAAATTCAATCCGTAATATTATTTTCTTTATTTCCAGCTTGATCCTATAATTTTCCCCGCAATTTAGATACATAACATAATTACGCCAATAAGCACTATCTTTAACAATGCGGTAATGCAAGTTTTATGCGTGTCATCTGCAAAATGCATTTATCAAAGTCAATCCGTACTATTATTTCTTTTATTCTCTTCCTGATCCTATCATTTGCTCGCAATTTAAGTACGTACGTACACAATTATGCCAATAAGCACACTAACAATGCAAGTTTTACATGTGTCATCTAAAAATTATTTTCTTCATTTTCATCTTGTTCCTTCGCTGTTTTGGTTCACAAAATAATTATGCCAATGCTCACTAAAGCTAACAATGCGATAATGCAAGTTTTACACGTATCACCTGAAGATACATTTATCAAATTCAACCCATCCTATTTTTTTTTTCATTATTCTAGCAATTTATAACCAGTCCACAATTCCGTAATGAGTGACTCGAACTGTGTGTAGTTTACCTGCCTTTCTTTTCAATTTTCTTTTGTTTAATTTTTAATCAAACACTAGCATACAATTAAAAAATAAAAAGTTTGTTTAATCATTAATACAAAATGCCATAACGTGGCTACCTGAATTCCCATCATAATTTTTATTCCCATTTAACTATTTTCCTTTCTAATTTTATTCCTATTTAACTCATGCAAACATGAGTATAGTCATGTATTTTATTTTTTTGTAATAATCTAAGGCCCCTCGCCCACGGCGACTTTTTGTAGCGATACTGTCGCTCCCTTCGTAAACGCGCAACAGCATCGCTACTAACGCGTGTTAGACCGTGGGCGCGGGCACGCAGCTAGCGACCGCTTCGCGACTGTATCGATGCGGACGCGCGACAGCATCGCTACAAAAAGTCGCCGTGAACGAGGGGCCTAAGGTGCCCTAGGGCTATTACGACAACCGGGTAAATTCAAATTTATATTATTATAATTAGCAACATTTACGTACCACATCTCATTTTAATATTTTTTTAAAGATGAAAAATACATAATTATTTGTTAACAATGCGCGGCAATAATATGTCGCTGCATTTGGTTGTTGTAATTAACCCAGTAAGTGTCGTGATGGCCCAGTGGTTAAGGCATTGACACTAGGGTGTGTGGGGTCATAAGACCTTACTGCCCACACGATAAAGAAAGAAGATTACCCCAATGCACTATACCAAAATGGAATAACCCCATTGCACCTATTTGTATTATTAATTATTCTACGTTTTACGTTCGTTTAGTATTTTTAAACCAATGAGTCAGTATTATCCTTCTAAGTTCTGGATAACAGAAATAATTCCACGCAAAATACCAATGAGTAGGTGCATATGAATTTGTAATGATACTCGTATTGTTGCAAAATTTTGCGTAATACGTAACAATTACGTGTGCAATTGACACATTTATCAATTAGATTAATTAAATAAATAAACGAAAACGGCAGGGGGGGGGGCAAACTGCGAAGGACCAAACACATTGTAAAAGTAAAAAAAAGTTTTATAAGAAAATGGCGTTTGATAAACGTTACGTATTGCTATAAAGTGAGATGATAATAGATAATAGGCAGGTATTTTTTATAACAGGGCAGTAAGGTCTTATGATCCGGACACCCTAGTGTCAGAGTTTCTAAACCACCTCAGGGGCCTCTGACATGGTAGTAGATACCAGAAATTAGCGCGTAGGTATAAAGGCCTTGCGCCCGCGCTATGGCTAGAAGAAGCCACTATGCCTAGTGAACGAAGTAGTCCAGTTACTAGTAGTACCTATAAGTGGACGCGAGGCGGATGCAGCGCGTGTGTATGTGATAATCCAGGAAATGGTCTATCTTTGTGCCAATTTTCATTCATATCTGTTCAACGGTTTATGCGTGATTGAATAACAATCATCTAAACATCTTCACAAACCATTAACATTAAAAATATGAATAGGATAAATAGTAGGTACGCCTCGTTAGTCTAGTGGTTACAAAGCGCTACTGCTGAGCATGAGATCTTGGGTGCGATTCTCAGGTCGGGCAAAGTGTTTTTGGGTTTTTCCATCAGGAATTTCTCAACAGTAGCCCAGAGTCTGGATTTGTGCCCAGTTGCTGGCAATAGGCCCTCTATTACATGGGACTTTAACATAGCTGGCGAAATGTGGGTGTTCCCAAGGATGTGTAATGAGTACCTACACCTCTGCCTAACCTTTCAGGGATTACAGATGTGTTGTATGTTATAGTAGGTATAGGTACCTATTCCTAGTTCAGAAAAAAAAAACTATAATAGATGAGTATAAACATGTAATCAGTTCAGACACGTTTACGTTTAGTATCGCATGACACTTCAAATCGCTGTACAAAAGCCTTTTAATGTGCCTCACATGTTGCAAATTACATACATCGCTCCATTAGTACTTACTTTAATTAAGCTCTTACATTCACGTAC
Source organism: Hoplodrina ambigua (assembly GCA_949774945.1). NCBI lineage: Eukaryota > Metazoa > Arthropoda > Insecta > Lepidoptera > Noctuidae > Hoplodrina > Hoplodrina ambigua. Next base: position 9,491,255 of record OX458963.1, read on the forward strand.
AACGAGGGATGTAATTCTCTAATCAACTAGGTACTAACGTATATAGTAGCACATCTATACAAATAAATAAAATTGTAGTGTCAGTCTGTTATGCAAAAATAACAGCTTTTTACAAAATGAATATGAATTTTTACACGGCTTTTCCAGGAAAATATCTTTTTTTTTAATTTTTGTCTGCCTGTCTGTTCTTTTTGACTAAACTCCGAAACGGCTGAACCGAGTTTAGTGAGACTTTCACTGGCAGACAGCTGATTTTATAACAAGTAACTAAGGTTATTTTATGTAAATGAAGGATTAGTGACCTATGAAAAAAAATAATTTTTCGCGGCAAAAAACGAGTCAATACATTAGTATTGACCCGTTTTTTGCCGCGAAAATTCTAAACAAACAAACAAACAAACCAAAAAAAACAAACAAACAAACTCAGGCTATTTTTTATGTATTAACATAAAAAATAGCCAGAGTTTGTTTATTTGGACGCAGTAATCTCAAGAACTTCTAGTCCAATTTGCAAAAAGCGTTTTGCGTTAGGTATATAGGTTACTCGATAAAGATTATATGCTATATAACATTACGCTACGACCCACGGGAGTAGAGCAGTAACCAAAGATGTAACTTATAGCGGGTAAAACCGCAGGGCACAGCTAATTGGTACATAAAAGCTGGACTATAAGTGATGTGTTATGTAAAAACATGTTATTATAAAAACGACCTGGTCACTGTTCCTAATAGGATAATTGTCTTCTTGATTATGAGGATGTTGAATAGGTAATTCATGTTCCTTATTACCGTTCCCCTGTCTTACTCAAAGCAACGATATCACAGATAATTTATAGCCTATGGACTAATTTGGCTAATGTAGAATATTCATACAAAATTTGAACAAAATCTATCCGGCAGTTTTTACGTGATGCTTTAACAAACAAACAGACAAAAAATAAATAAATTTTAGGCATTAGTATCATTAACCAAGCCCTAAGCACTTTCTCTTTTTCAAAAATATTAAATGTACAGTTTTCACTACGCTACGATTTTATTATACATAAATATGTATAATATAATAATAGATCAACCAATAGTTCCTACAACATATATTCTGTATATTTTTTTAATTAATGTTGTTTTTTGACTGCCTTCTTGGTCTAGTGGTCGTAAAGCGCGACTGCTAGCATGAGGTCTGAATTCGATTCTCAGGCTAGGCAGTGTTATTGGCTTTTTCCGTCAGGAATTTCTCAGTACAGAGTCTGGATTTGTGCCCGGTTAAGAGCAATAGGCTCGCCCCTTATTACATGGGACTTAAACATATGTAGTAGGCAAAATGCGAGTGTACCCATAGGTACACTGCCTAACCCTTCGGAGATTACAGGCATGATGTTATGTCTGTATGTTTAATTCTTAATAAGAGACAATTTGTAAGATTCCATTACCTTCTTGCGTTACCTTTCGTTGCTCATTAGGCGCACCTCGAAAGGATGTCTCTTTTACTAAGATCACGTTTTTTCAGGGTCTGATTGTGCACGTGGACTAATAGGCACGTTTTTTAACGTAATTGTATACTACAACTGTTCGTTGATAAGTGTTGGTATGGAACGTTCCATACGCCAGGTGCGAAGGTGTAAGGACTGGTAATTCTCAAGTTCCCGTGGTAATAAATTAAGGAAGAACAGTTGTGTGGAAATGTCTCCTTTCTAATGTAATGGACTGCTTCAATAAAAGACCGTGATAAGGTGGATATATAAAGAGGTGTATACATCCAAATTCTGCCAGATAATTACGTTGTAACTCCCTAGTAGGTAATATTAGTGTCGATTCCGTTGTTCACAAACTACACTAAAATTAGAGAATTGGCATCTTTTAATAACATACAGTGAAAGAAAAGGACGGTGACATTTTAAAACTAAGTAAGGGATGTCCAATTAGTTTTGCTTGAATTTTTCCGTGTTTTTAATCAATGCGTTCTGATATCCTAACTAATATTATAAATGCGAAAGTAAGTTTGTTTGTTTGTTTGTAACCACTTTACGCCTAAGCCACTGAACCGATCATCCCGAAATTTTGCAAAAACGTTGCCAGGTGATCAGGGACAAACATAGGGTACTTTTAATCCCGAAAAACAGTACTGTTCCCGAGGGAAATCACAATAACGTCCTTATGACAGTAGATGGCGCCACGTGTCTATCGAATCATGATCAAATTTTAAGTTTGAGCATCTAATACATTTTGAGTCTAGACTGTCGATAGACCAGTTTCAAGTATACAACCTAGGCGTACGGAGTTGTTTGCTTAATCATTTTTTATGCCCAAAACCGCTGAAGAGCATACTGACATTTTGCATAAAGTGGCTACCAGACGGACCGACCTGCGGTTGCGGCTAACCGCAGGCCGCGGCTCCAACCGCTGTAAAAACACACCACCGCGGTCACAGTGGCGGCCTGAAGTGTCATTAGCGCGGTGTTTGTGCCACAATCGGACGTCAGTCAATATGGCTAACCGTAACGTTGTCTTATTACTCTCATGACTCATTAGCCCTCTCAGAAGATGAGAAAAAAGGGAAAAAAAAACCGTTTATTTAAACACTTGAGGTGGTGATTGGTGTGAGGTTATAGTAGTTATAGTAGTTTATCTCTACCTATATTATCATTAGCATCGCATATTACTCTTAGGAATGGAGAAGTGTGGGTTAAATTTAAATTATTATTTAAATTCAACTATTTGGTGTCATTTTACAAAGCAGTACACGCGGCCTGTTGTTAAAATTTGCAACTGACGCGGCCGCCACAACATTTCGCGTTTGTCTGTGACCCACTTTATATACGTTGTCAGGGATACAGAAAAACTACGTAACTGACACTGTCATCAATGTGTCGTCACTGACACTGACAGGTGTAAACGCATTCATAGAGGATGCATGGAAGAATAAAGGCGAACTTATAACACGCTCCGCCAATTGTGAATTGATTTGGATGATTCTTTTTTTGTTTATTTTTTCCGAATTGGTCCCATATAAATACTGTCATGATCTGATGATGAACTTCGGAGATATGGAACGGAATTCCTCATAGGATCACAGCAGAACTGTCGTAACAGTAAAATTGCTTTTTTTAATGCGTTTAGTCGATGACTGACTGAAGGAGAAGGTTAGTTGCTAAACTATGACCGTGACCTATGTCGATGTAGATGTGTAGACAGCAGTTTTCCAACGGCAAAGTTAAGTTTGTACCTCAGTACTGTTTATGTTTTCTTTAGAGGTATGTTCGGTGTATTTTAATGACGGTAGGTAGGTTCCTTTTTTTCACAGCTCCAACTCAGGCAAAAGCTCTTTGCTAGCCCGAGCAAAAATTACTGCTCAATCCCCGGAATCTTCCGTTCATGCCGCATTAAGAAAGCAAGCACAACCGGAGCGACAAGCAAATTTGAGAGCTGATGAGACATTTTATTAAAGCCAGGAAAGACTGGAAAGCCAAGCCGTCCACCCGCCAAGCTTCTCTGAGAGTGACTGAGACGCCCTTCTAAACGCAATTGCTTTTGGAGGAACAAGCCGAAAGCCAGAGAGCTGTAAGAGCAACTGAGACGCCTATTCACACACGACACACAACACACATGACTACACGACTTCGTCTCAGAGAAGAAGCTCAGCCATTACAGCGACTGAAACTCCAGAACAGACGCAGGCGAGAAGGACCTCCCTTGCAGAAATGCAAGCTGGACGCTGACGGACTTTTATGAATCACAGTCTGTTGGTCCGTAGGTATTTAATAATTCTGGATCTGGCCGAGCAACAAGCCGAGTACAGCCCGAATTGATTGTCAAATTCTAAACCAACGCGGGCGAAGCCGCGGGTAAAAGCTAGTATCAAATAAAAATGCATAGAAGTTACAGATTAACTTAAATTGACAGGTTTAATTTATTGGCGCTCTTTTCTTGTTTTTTTGTGAACAAGGGAATCGGCACCATTAGCCAAATCTTATGCCACCAACCAAGCAAATCTAGACAACGAGCTGCTACTGAGAAATAACTATTAGAAAATCGTAATTAAGTCTCAATGGCAGTGCATTATTGCGACCGTTTGCGATTCAGACGTCTGACCGGTCTATGCTGCTCCATTTTGCCAAATGATATTTGCAGCAGCCTATTTAGAGGCGCAGTTGATTCAGTGCCTTCCAGATAGACCACTGCTGTTCTCGACCGCGGGGCACGTGTTCTTGAGGCGTCAAATATGATGGATATTGACAGGTGCCTGTACATGCAAAAACAATCTCAAAATGTGCCAGACGGGCGTGATCGCTGGATGCTATACGAAACTCGGGAATCTCCAGACGGCGCTGACGTCCTGCACACCTATGTATTCGGGTATCTTCAACTATTTACTCCTGAACCTGAAGCGGGGAAGGGGGGTTTCTTGAAATCAAACTGCTTAACGATTTGCTTCAGGGGGTGGTAGTTCCAGCCGTCGAGGCATATGCAGCTATCCAAATCTGATAGAATTACTGCACAAAAATATAAACATAGTGATTGTTAATTGACAAAACAATTGTTGTATTTTAACCATTACAACGGCAGATGATGATTTACTTATAATAAGTGTGTTAAAAACACAATCAAGCCATCAGGAAGCTAAGACTATTCTTGGTGCCAATTTTAAATAAATTGTTTTATATAAAGGGTCATAGAAGCAATTGATATACATTGAAATGAATATAAATTATAATAGAATTGAAATGTACGCCGCTTATTGCAATATTTTACAGCTACGAGAATTGCCACTTATGATTGCACAAGAGGCTTATTTATTACATAATGTACAGAGAAACTGTACTAATGACACTATCACAAATATATCACGTGCTTATTTTTGCATACGCTATCATATAAAGGTAAACACTATAAAATAAAATAAATTATATTAAGGAAAACTCAATGGTTTATGTTGTATAAAAAAACCCAAAAGCATGATTATTCTTGAATAAGATGAAACAAATAATAGAAAATTTCCTCGCGGTCTAAACCAAAAAAGTCTGTGTTATTTTTATAACAAATTCGTTTCATTATGGAATCTACTAACTTCTGCTTAGTACTTCCACATTTTGATTTTCCACAGCCTATTGCCATCAATCGGGGACAAATGTAGACTCCGAGGCTGCTGCTGAGAAATTTCTGATGGAAAAACCCAATAACACTTTGCCCGATCTGAGAATCGAACCCAATTCTTGAAGCCGCAGTTTATAAATAAAGACGCAGGATCCATCCAGAGTTCCATCCCTTTGATAGAAATTTTAATTAAAATAGTACATAATTGGAATAGAATTTGTTTATTTATTCGACTTCCGAAGGGCAGATATGATTGGTCAAGCAAGTTACGTGAGTGGAATTAGGGGGAGGGGGGAGGGGGCAGCTTCCCTCTCTAGCCCCCTTGGCGACACCTCTGCATGTGTAAGATTATGATTACGGAAGACGAGCAACATCATCATCCATCAGTCAGCATACAAGGTGTTTACTGTCCTCCCATTGACCTTGGCAATGAACGGATATTATTGACTTAATAGTAAGGTAATCAGGGATATGATTATATGAAAAATAACACATTCAACTGGGTAATCACCACACATACGTACCTACGGATGGTTACACATTCAAACGTGACTTTTTCAGTGAGAAATTGTTCAAGACACAATGTAGGCCTTCGCCAATTTTTCAGTTATCCATTTATTTTTTATTATCTATCTAAGTATCTTCTAAACATTATACTATTCATATACAAGCTTCTGCCCGCAACTTCGTCCGCGTAAATGTCGGTTATTATTGGCGATCTAATGTTGTTTCTCCAAACAAAATATAGACACCCGTTTTTAAAAAAAATAAAAAGCTTTTTTACAAAAAAAGATGACCGCCTTCAAAAACTACAAAATAAAAAATAACTTTAGCTTGGAAGTCGGTGGCAATACCTACATAACAAGAAACAAAACCAAAGCCGCCGAATTCCAAGCTAAAGTTATTTTTTATTTTGTAGTTTTTGAAGGCGGTCATCTTTTTTTGTAAAAAAGCTTTTTATTTTTCACTTTTTAGTGCTTGTGTGATAATGTTTGAAATCCTTACATAAAGCCCTTTCAAACAATACCTCACACGATATATTTAATTTTGGAAAGTGGTAGGAGGGGGGTTGACGTACCCCCTCCCCACTTCCTTCAGTCAGTCATCGACTACAAGTATAAACAAAGCAATTTTTTTTGTTACGGCGGTTCTGCTGTGATTTTATAAGGAGTTCCGTTCCATATCTCCAAAGTTCATCATCAGATCATGATAATATTCCTATGGGACCTATTCCCAACTATACTCTTTCAAACAAAAAAAGAATCATCCAAATCGATTCATAATTGGCGGAGTAATCGTAGAACAAATATACAAAAAAAAAAAAAAAAAAACATACGCGTTGAATTGAGAACCTCCTCCTTTTTGAAGTCGGTTGAAAAATCCGCATCGCCGTCAACTGGAAATATGCCCAAAAGACTGGCCGCATTGCCACATAGGATGGCAATGCCTCTGGCCAAGTCCTTGGGTCAGGGGAAGTGTCAATCAATCATACCTGGGATTAATCAACTAGAAAGCTACATTTGTATCCATTCTGTATCCATCAATATTATATGTTAATTTTTCAAGATTGCGCATCGGATACAACCTTATCATGCTGGTTTATGTAAAAAGCTACTAACCAGATATTTTTCCTCTTACACCAATGCCAAATAGATCGAGATGAATCGTTTAAATGTGGGAATTGATATAACTAATGGCTGTTGTAATATCACTACGCAATTATTATAGCACCATCAGAATTATTAGGAACAAACCAATTCAATGCTGTAAATACTTTTAAGGGTTCAATTTAGTTAATGTGAAACTTTAATTCTGAATTTTCGAAGCGCTGGACCTAATGTGAAAACTTGAGCTCTTTTTAAGGAATTGAAAATATTTTTTATCGCCAATTCAGGGCATTTAAAGTCATATTGGGTTATTTAATTTTTGTATCTTTGTATTGTGATAAAACTCAGAAGATGCTGTAGTTTGTTTTCCACTTAGAAAGTGGATATTTAATTTTAAACATGATGTCTGTTTAAACCTTTATGTTTAGGCGAAAATGTTACAAGCTTATACCTAAAACCTTAGGTATAGGCTGATTTATCGCAAGCGACAACTTAAATTTTAATAAAACATAACATAACACCACGCCTGTAATCCCCGAAGGGTTAGGCAGAGGTGTACCCATTAGACATCTACATTTAGCCAGTTATGTATGTCATTTCGCCAGGGGGCGAGCTTATAATTGCTATAAACCGGCCACAAATCCAGTGCTAGTGAAAAATTTCTGTTGGAAAAACCTAATAACTTTTTACTCGACCTGGGAATCGAATATAATACAGTTAATTTTAATTCTCATGTTAATATTTAAAATAACAAGAATTAAAAGAATAGAGATCTATTTTATCAAACGTAATTTCTTGAAATTCTCGGTTTGTTAAATCCTGTCATAATTGTTGATTTTTTACATCAAGTAAGGATAGACATAAAAAAATAGGTTGGAATGACAACGTTTCTGATAGCAAGGCGCGCGTGTGTAACCTGTTTGTTATTTCTTAACACTTCATAAACCTCGCCATGATATAGGTACGCAACTTATGTATTTAAAAGACTAACATATTTTTAGCGATGCATCTCAAACAACACATGTCTCGTTCATTTATGTTTGCTCAGTTAATCAGTTAACACTGATTTAACAGTACCGGTTAGATTAGTGATTTTCGCGCCTTTAAAGTCTATTAGTATTCCACGTCTCGATCACTTTGAAGCTTAGGTGCTTGCTTGTATGACAAGGTACGCAATTCAGTACGTTTAAAATTAAAAAGGATAGTATTTTGGACTGATTCTATAGCTGCACATAAAAAAAAAATCAACTTGAGACATTTGACCAAAACAGAATCGCTGAAACTTATGTCCTTAGGGAACTTCACGAAACTTAAAGTTCCGTGGCGTTACGTTTACAGAGGAAATAATCCCGCCAATCTAGCATTACGGAGTGTTCAATTTAGGTCATTCAGGTTCAATCAGGTGAGAAGAATCCGTAATCCATTTTTTTTTCCAATATGTATCCACAAGAGTTCGGTGAAGTTACTTGAACTCAAGTCATGCATCACCGCTGTTCAGAATTAACGTGAAATCGTGAATTGACTTTATTTCCCTTTCATTGGTTTTACTTCAAGCGCAAGAGGCGTCTTTTTGCTGCGTTTAATTAAATAAGTCGGTATGCAAGTAATAAGCTTTCAGGCAGCAGTCCGAAATTCTAGGTATACTTTTCTTCTACCTTACCTATCGTTCTCTCCGGTTAACCAAACAATTTACTTCCAAATTACTTCTAAATTAAAAATTCAGTGCTGCAAACATTTTGAAAACCAGATAAACACGATATCAACGATTAAGTACGAACACATCACGTTTATACACTTAGTGCTTTTTAAAGAGCAGTATCTACAAGTCTATCATTTTTATTCTTTACCTCAACATGCATTTTCCTTAATCCGCAAAATAAAACTAGTATTTTTCGAGTAATGTCAAGGTCTTTTGCCAGTTTCGGAAGTAAATCTAAAATTGGTTCCATTGATTAGAGATTTTTAGTTGTTTGTTTATTTAAACGCGCTAATTGCTGGAATTACCTGACAGATTGGAAAAAATCTTATGCCATGAGAAATAATTTTAGCTGCTAGTAGCTTTTGCCCGCGACTTCACTAGACTTCACTGCGGCGATATGCGAATTAGTCGCTTTTCAGACGCTTATTGTTGCCGAAAAATAAACGATAGCGGTAGCTAAGTCTACTTTAGATACTACTTTTTTTTGGGACAAGCCCGCCACACTTTTCCCACCCACTGGATTTCCTGAAAGCCAGAATCAACAGTGGAGGCCAACAGAAAAGCGTCGAGGCAATGAAGCTCGACGAGTCCCAGAGAAACGATTAACTGTCTTGGGTCCCGCAACGAAATTAATCAGAAAAGAATAGCGGAGGAGTAAGAAAAAAATAGTTTCCACTTCCCTCCAAACAAGCAGGAGACAGAACAGAACTAGGCCAATAGGCACAAAGGGATGTTTGCAACTGGGGAAAAGCCCAGATTGCCAAGCACCACGGATTGCAATTTTTACCAAATTAATGGGTCCTAATGTGAGCTGTTTCTCTTGATTCCAGTAATAGGTATGGCAAAAACGCTTGAACGCACGGAAATTATTTCTAGTTTCTACAACGTCCGCATAATAAACAACACCGGATGTAACCTGTACACTATCTAGCATAATATTGAGTTAATTCTGCCAAAGAATACACTCCCATACTCCCATAAGATGTGATTAGCAGATTGTTCATATTCTCAGTCAGATGTAGAACATTGACACAATGGAGAAGCAACAAGCTGAAAGCTTTAGATATAACTACAACTTTACTAAAATATTGCAATATTAGTGACAGGATAGCCTCATTAGTCTCGTGGTCGTAAGCGCGACTGCTGCGATTAGGTTCCTGTGTTAGATTTCCGAGACGGGCAAAGGGCTATTGGGTTTTGCCATTTGGAATTTATCAGGAATTGGAAGTTTTCGTTGGTGTGACATACCTGAGGCTCGGAAATCATGTAAAACTGTTGGTCATACGTCTGATCTCGAATTCCCGTCCTAAAGGAGTATGCGAGTGAGGGAGGGAGTGCAGCTGTGACTGAGCGCACACTTGTAGACTATATCGCCTAATATATCTAGGCGAATATCGCCTACATACTTGGCTAGTCTCCATAGAGAATGACCGCCGTGACCGAATTTTTCCGGGAGAATATTGGTAAGACTGGTTGTCAGACTTCTGGGCTTCTGACGACCCGTTGTCTATCAAACATCCATGTATTATAACCGGGACCAGGGCTCAACGTGCTTCCGAGGCGAGGAATCTCGGTGCGCAAAGATGGTATACACGGACCAACCCCGGCAAACGTAGCTAAAGGATGGCCCGACCGGCGCAGCTGTTATTGCTTAGCCACGAGTTTTACAATGGTGTTCAGCATTTTAATTAACAATCACTTTGAAAAGCTTATCATCATGGTGATAATCTATAGTAGGCAAGTCTTCTCTGAACAGTATAGGTACCTATATCAAGTTGATATAATAATATGTAGTACAATAGTGATTTCATCGTCAAACTATTTTGTTTTGTTTCTCTCCGTTTCTGTCTATTTAATATTTTTACAGTAGGTATCTACTTATTTTCCTCGTATGAATTCATTATTTTAACAAATTGAAGTGTAACAAATTCAGGTGTTGTATTCCTTTCATTTAAATAATTTTAATGGCAATTAAGTAAAATGAAGAATTTGTTAAGAGATTTGGATATGAATAAAATGCTGTCTAGTTGTCTAGACAGTAATACTAAATATTTACATACAGGATGCAGAGATCTTTTAGAAATGTTGCCAACCCTGTCGCACACTGAAATTGCAGATGACTTTGAAAGAAAACTGTAGAAACTGTAAATGTGAATCTTTTTATTTTTCCTTCCTACTTTCTTGCTACTATTCTCGATTCCATGGATGTTTGTTACTCAATCAAAGTCAAAGTCAAAGCATTTATTTCAATTAGGCCATTAACAGGCACTTTTTAATTGTCAATCATGTCATAAACTGCTGAACGAATCTGGATTAAATTTGGCACAGAGGTAGATTATAGTCTGGAATAGCACACAGGCTACTTTTATGTTTTGATATACATACGGTACCCGTGGGACGCGTGGTTCGCAAATATAGGTAAATCGATTTGAACAAAATTAATCAAACGCAGGCTGGCATTCATTAGCTTCCTTGAAAAGAAAAAGAAAAAAAAATACAAGAAAATAAGTAGAATAAATTATATTATTACAGTAAAAATTACACATAATAAAGAAGACTGTTCGTTTTTTCTTATTTTGTAAAAATTGATCGTTATAAAAGAGTACAAGTAAAGTATAATGAGCAATAATGATGAATAATGTATAAATATCAATTTGATTTGAATGGAGTACTTGTGGGACTCATTTAGTGCATGCAAAGATTTTTACGCTTGTTAGTTTACAGTGCGCGGGCTCACACACTATTTTATTGTTGGTTCACATGGTAAGAGTTGTCGTCTACAGTTCTAATAATTGTAAACACGTGAACACTATGTATTCTATAACTGTTAATTCTTAATTTGTAATACTTTGTATGATATACAATTATTATTATACATCTATTTTATGCAAGGTACTTTTTTTATATATCTTTATTTGATTCTGGCATTTACGTACACATTTACGACGATATCATTCCCATCGTACTTCTAGAAAAGTAGATTGCATTCACTATTCACGCATAATTCTGCATGGCATTCATACAGAATTACGAATAAAATGTTTGAAATAAAATGATTGATTTTAAAAGAGGTTTCTTGCTCACTCTTTTCAAACGAATCTACCATTAGGAAGGGGCAACTAGATTCAACTCTTTTTTCTTTAATATGATGTTTAAAGTGCCTCATAGTTGTTTAATTAAAATAATAGATTAAATAATAAAAGATTGACTGCCTCGTTGGTCTAGTGGTCGCAAGCGCGACTGCTGTGCATGAGGTCTTGGGTTCGATTCCTAGGTCGGGCAAAGTGTTATTGGGTTTTTTCAACAGGAATTTCTCAGTAGCAGCCTCGGAGTCTGGATTTGTGCCCGGATGGTGGCAATAGGCTCGCCCCCTATTACATGGGACTAAAAACATAACTGGCGAAATGTGGGTGTACTAATGGGTGCCCCTCTGCCTAACCCTTCGGGGATTACAGGTGTGATGTTATGTTATGAAATAAAAGATTTGACTTTGACTTTGAGTGCACATAAACTATATGTCGGACAAATGTATGGTATTAAAGTGATTTATGAAAAAAAAAATGTAGATTTTAGGTATCAAACTAAAATCTGAGACGACTTGCGATAACCTACGAATCTGTAAAACTGTAAAGTTGGTAACATTCACACACACACACACTCTCATCATACATTTTGTATGTAGATAGGTACCTAGATAAACGACTTTATATTTTTGTTTGAAAACCAGGTGTTTACGTTAGCGCACAATGTAACCCACGCAAAACATTGTGTTTACATGTACAGGGACATCGGTGCATTTAATGTTTATGCTAGGTGTAACATATAAAACTGGTTTTTATAAAATACAGAATGGCTTTCAATATATCTTTACAATATACAGGGTAATTGAAAAAATACCCGAATCCTGAAAAGGGGTCATTGTACTCATCATTATGTTCCCTAGTATGATTCAGTATCAAAAATTAGCGTTTGTGATGGGCAGAACAAAAGACTCTCGGCTAAGTAAAGTGTCTTTCTACAAAAAATAATCTGAATAAATAGGCTCGCCCCCTTTTACATGGGACTCAAATATAACTGGCGAAATGTGGCTGAATTAATGTGTACATCTCTGCCTTATCCTTCGGGGATTACAGACGTGATGTTTTGATGTAATCCGAATAAATAAATAATGGATCATTAATTTCCTGGTTGTAAACGTGTCTGGCATTTGCAGCAAAATCGAAATTGCTGTGGCGAATCCATTTGTAAAAACAGCTTTTTGGTGAAGTCACATCACCGACTTAAGGTGGTTTCACACTGACATAGCGAGAACCACTTCGCGCCTTGTCGGTATTAAACGAATGGGAGAGAATTAAAATTTGTATAAGTAATAAATACTCTATTCATGCAGCAATATAGTTCAATGTACAAACAAATACTACAATGTACGTCTCAACAATCTTAAAACGTCTGAATACGAGACGTGAGTTGAAATATTCGTAAGTGCATTATTAAAGTATATTGCTACAAAAATAGAGTACTTATTACATTACAAATGAATATATTTCTGGCCAAACCCGATTTCAGGTCAAACTAGTTTGTTCTAAGTCAAACCGGTTCATCCTAAGCGAGCGAAGCGAGCTCAGGACTTGGGGATCTCGGCTCGGACAGGTTAGGTTATAAGGTGCTCCGTAGACTGGGCCTCCGTCAACTACGCCAGACTAAACTAAATTCTCCAGGGGTAAACTAATAGGTATATCCTGACATGGTTTGGCCTAGGACAAACAAGTCTTTTCCTGAACAATTTCAGGCCAAACTAATTTGTCGTAGACCGTTCGCTTGGCCGGCCGGCGGTGCTGATCGGTGCAGTACATCTGTCGGTATCAACGTGATTTCAATTATTGAATCGACGCCGCGCCTCACTGGTTTGGAAACACCTTTTTAGGTACGCTAGTGACCTAGCACCTACGAATTCGTAGGCCCTGCGTGGTTTTTTCACCCGTATTAATTTACGTCTTTAATAACTGCTCCGCTCCTGTCGGTCGCAGCGTGACAATATACTATTAAGACTATACTATTCCTTATGAATCTGGCTATCATATTATTTCAATCGGACTGTAAATTCCAGAGACTAGTGCGTTTAAACAAACATTTAAACAAAAAAACTCTTTAGTATTATTTTATTACTATAGCTGTACGTATGTTATACATTAGGTATGTATAACATGGGCTGGCTGGGCAGACAGACAGATAATTTTCATATAGTTCAGAAGTAATCTTCATAAAGTTATAGGCAATCCAACTAAAATTATATTATTACTCTTATTTCATTCTCATAGCATAATAACATAACAATAGGCTATCAAATGAAAGTAGAAATCTGTTTATGTTACTGAGGAACAATATTTAGTGGAAAAGCGCCTTTAATATACAAATGGGCAACCGAAATATAGCCGCGATTAACAACATACAACTCATTTTTTTTCTGAAGAGCAAAAATTATGTTTTAGTCACATTTGCATATTGATATCAACACTTCGGCGTAAATTCGAAACTTACTTTGGTCAAATGGGCTTTTTTTTTAAGGAAAATGAAAACAATATTGTTTTTGAATAGGTAGGTATAGTATACATATATTATTTTTTGACCGGCTCTGAAGGACATTGAGGGCAAAAATATATTGGTAGGTAAACAAAAATCTTACTCTTATTAAAAATACGAAAGTGTGGATGATGGATGCAAGTTTTTTGCTCAATCACGCCAGAACGGCTGAACGGATCTGGATGAAATTTGGCGCAGAGATAGATAATAGTATAGTCACATAGGTTTTTATCTCGAACGATTGTTCAGCTCCCACGGCATAATATATCAACTATGAAGCAGACGAAGGCGCGGGTAGAAGCTAGTAGTCTATAATCCAGATATAAGTAACTACTATAGACATTTTATCGTTTTTAGGGTTCCGTACCTCAGTCGGTAAAACCGGAACTCTCATTGGATCACTTTATTATCCGCCTGTCTGTCCGTCTATCAAGACCATTTTACTCAGGAACGAGTGGAGGTTTCATGGAAATTAATATCAAATACCCAGATAGCCAAATTTTGGAGCAATAAAAAAATTAAAATGTCTAAGTCTGAAGAAAGATATAGGTCGTTTGTTGCACATATTTTGACGGAATCAAAACCTTTAGGGGACTTCCCGATAACCAAGCATCATGAAATTTAGCAAGAAGCAATACCATGAAGCACAAGGGAAAAAACAGTTGAAAAAATTGTAGTTACAATACAAAATAATTACTTTTTTACGCTTATAAACAATTTTTTTTGTATTTTGTGTTAAATATTGTATGGTGGTACGGAACCGTTCGTGTGCGTGTCCGACTCGCACTTGGCCGGTTTTTCTTTTACCATACCAGAATCACTAAGTATGATGATTATTTCTCAGCTATCGTGTCGGTATCTACGGGCTAGGAAACCCCTGTAGTCATCATCTGCCTAGCTTTTTCCCAACTACATTGGGGTCGGCTTCCAGTCTAACCGGATGCAGCTGAATATCAGTATTTTACATGGAGCGACTGCCTATCTGACCTCCACAACCCAGTAACTGGGAAACCCCTGCAGTAGCCCCCCCCCCCATTTCTCAGCTATCGTGTCGGTACTTACTGGCTACGACACCCCTATATAATCCCTTTATTAAGGGATCTCCAGTAAAGATATCATACCTAGAGGAAGGACAGCTATCAGTCTGGTTTTTGGCGATAACAGTCTTAACCCTTAACCTTCCACTGGCGAAAGGGTCAACAAGAACTCGTTACTGCAGTACCCTTGCATGGGTACCTACTTACCACATGACAGCTTTGTAAGACAATCGAGAAGGTATGTCATACTTAGAACTTGGTAGTTGGCACCATTACCCACTAATTTCAAGACACAACCTCTAAAAAAACTTTATTACAGCAGTATCTCGATTAATTTTCAATTTACTGAATAATAGTTTTTTTTTGTCACTTTAAAATCAATAAATAGTAAATCAATTGAGTTGAAAAATAAGTGACGTCACAGTTCGATATTGCTATACAAAATCTATGGGGATTCGCCTTTTAGTCTATAAAAAGTGTGTCAAGTGATTGTATAAGTAGGTACTAGGTATTTATTTATTTATTGACATTTATTTCAGGACAAACATCCCATAGTATTTGTAAGTAATCACCTCAAACTACACTTAGACATAAACACAGACTTAATACAAACAGACACGAACTACCATCTTTTAGATCCACTTGGCAACAACAAATGTACAGCGCACAGGTGCCCTATCAAGTGGCTCTCAGTCTTACTAGCAACAATGCTCAGGAGACTGTTGTCGCTTTCCCGCACACGACGCAGCATCGATGCAGATCTTTTACTTCTCGTGTTGTTTTCTAGGAAAGTAGTGAATACAGTAGGCTTTATAAGGACGTATACAGGATCATTGATTATTTACTTGAAACCTGAAAATGGGTAATTGTACTCATCATTATGAACAACTTTTACTATGGGACCAACCCTGAAACCCTGTATATGTGTATAGTTAACTCAACTGTGACCGAACGAACGGATGTTTTTAAATCTACACGTTTCCTTTCTTCCTTATTTCTATTTTAACACTTATTTCTACATTCAATTATGCAGTGAATACATTATATTTATAGTTTCTATTTAATATTCTCAAGATCCACGGGAAAACATAATTTCCTTACGATAAGAACCTAATTTGTCATGTGTTTCCTCAATAAATTTTATATTTTATGATTGTATGAGAAAACACGTGCTGTACCTATTATGGTGTTTGTAATCAAAAGCGTCACTATCTCTTTGAGTGCCTCGTAAACCTACAAAAGACCACCTTACCAAGCCGTATGTGGGTCTCGGAGATACGTCCTTTTTTATGTAGGTAACATAAAAGATAGATTTGTGGAATGAGCAGGTTTTTACCTTATAAAGGGTGAATGAATGAGGTACAGATGCACTTGGAGATCTGTATAGCTTTCGCTAGATGGGATGACGATCAAATATTGTTAACTTATAGTTGAACTAGAAGTTGGCTATAGCCTCCACCTAAAGGCTTCCACTTTACGAGATGGGCAAATACTGTTACGCAGTAACAGGGTGAAAAATATTTATTTATATAACCAGTTTTTACGATAGAAAATAAAAAGGTTTTTTTTAATTCAAACGTATATATAAGTTTTTAAATTGTATACACACTTACACAGTGTGGGTTCTTTGAATCTCACGCTCAGCTGTCGCGCTTACGACCACGACTCCACCGCTGCACCGAGGCAGTCCAACCGGCAGATTCCTTCAATGTGTGGTAGATAGAATGATATAGACAAAGCCTGGTTAGTCAAGTGAAGGCACACAGCTTGAGGCTCTAAATTCAATCCTGGAGATCGGGCCCTAAATTTATCAAGAACTACCCATCAGTAGGTAATAGCCCTGAGAAATTTAGAACTGTACCCGGATATTGACATTGGACTCGTCTTCCTTCAAAGTCTAATCATGCTGCGTATAGCAGAAATTTTGCTAAGGTGAGTATCTCATTACAGTCGAGCTAAAAGGTACATGACATGTTGACACATTGTTCAAAGATAACTGATACACGTGTACAAGTACTTTGATTTCGACGCAACAGCTTTATTTATAGGTATCATATAACAAACGTGCTTATTCCCTACCCATTCAATGTGGACCGACAACAAAAAAACGTATTTTAATAATGTAGCTAAATAATACATGTGCGATTGGCTGGCAGGGTTCAGTTCTCGCGCGGAACAAATATTTGTACTGCCCGGACTTGTATCACAAAATATCGAAAACCAATTGACGGATAAAGATGAAAGGCAGGGAGGTGCCGAGGTGGATTATAGTCAGTCGACGTTCGTCTACTTTCCAAAATTCACCTACTAAGAGGATGAAACGGGGCTCCGACAAATACGCGGACGAATGAAACGGGGTTCCAAAGTTTTTATGTAAAATCTTGGAAATAAACTAAGACACCCGAATTTAACGCGAACGAGGCCGCGGACAAAAGCTAGTAACATAAATAAACAACCAGACCTGGAATATCTACATAGCTGTTCCAGATCTGGGTGATTGTGTACGTGAATTTGTATGTTTGTTAACACACCCACATTACAGGAGAAATTCTAGCCCAAATCGCCTGGCGATTGGATACTGGATTTCATTAATCAATTGATATATTTTAATAAGCTGTCAAAATGCTGGTCCCCATAGATTTTGTTATAACCGCACTAAATCAATTCAGATAACTAAAATTGATATATATTTTTAGTAAATTGAAAATTAATTGCGTTTTCAGGAATGAAGAAAAAAATAAAGTGTAAAATAAAGGGTTTTTTTTATTACACGTTATGTCCTGGAATTATATGTTTATGGTGTCAATTATCCAATTGGTTTGGGGAATATTCGGTTATCACTAAACTTACCACTTAAAGCGTTGGACTTGTTCATAGGCCTACTTTCAATAATAGCTCTAAAAATGGCCAAATAAACAGGGTGGACCAGTTCCAAACATCCAAAATAAAATTTTTGGAAGCCTCTCTTCTTTGGCTTCCCAAAACACCATGAATGTTAAACGTTTTTTTTTTTAGTTTTGGGGCTAAAAGGTTTTTTGCCATCCTGTAGAAAAGCATAGACTTAGCTCTATAACATTACCCGGATGTACAATAAAAGATTACAGATAAAATACCAATTGACATCAAGCTCGATAAATCACACAGATTTTGAAAGAAAATAATAATAAGGCTTTTGCTTAAAGGAGTGTGCCCACTACACCGTGCCGTACCTTGACCGTCCTATGAACGTATCAGGCACGGACTACTTTGCTCCCAAACGGACGGTGTTGGTCGGTGACGGCGTCTAGTGTTTATATTCTTATACAGGGTCATTGGAAATTTACCCGAAACCTGAAAAGAAAAGATCAAGAAAAAATACAGCTAATCCATAAATCACGATCTTGTTGTGCAGTATTTTTGTAGGGATCAGCTGATTTATTTTCATGTTTTCAATGTTGGTCTCATAGTAAAAGTTGTTCATAATGATAAATATAATGACCCCTTTTCTTCAGGTTTCGGGTATTTTTTCAATTACCCTGTAGATAAATCTCGTGTCACGGTGTTTATGGTCGCACTCCTCCGGACCGGCTCGACCGAATTTATTTGGTATAATTGGTAGGAATAAGAATAGGTTGTAAAGCATAATTCTTAAACAAATAATACAAATGTGGAATACAGTGCTGGATAAAGTATTATATGAATCTTATACAAATAATACAAAAATATCCTGTGCTGGGAACATATCAGACAAAAATGCCTAACATGTTCCCATCACGGTCATCGTATAATACACGTTTAATGGGCAGACTCCTTAAAGGACAGCAATTCCGAGTCATAAGCAAACATACTACGTAAATAAAATTAAGAATAAAAAACAAACAGACAACCCAAAGGATTGAAATGCCAGCAAGTATTTAGATGTTCCCCTTGACCGTTCAACGTTTATAACTCTTTTCGCACATTCACATTTTTGGTACCTATCTATACAGCGACTGTCCGTGATAGCCTAACATAATATTAGCAAGGTATTTTAATATTCGAAGGGATTTGCAACAACGTTGACTAATTTATGCCTATGGTATATTGATAGATATCTATACAAATAAATAAAATTGAAGTGTCTCTTTGTAATGCTTCAATAACAGCTTTTTAGTAAACGCTGAATGTTTATACAGGGATTATACCACAAAAACAAATGTTTAAAGTTTTGTGCGTCCTTCTGTCTGTCTGTCTGATTTTGATGAAACTTTTACTGGTAGATAAGGTATACCTGATATTATAAGGAGTAGAAAAACACATCACCAATAACCGATTATCACGAGGGCCAAGTCGTGGGTATTAAGCTAGTTTAATGATGTTGTTATTGCTGGAACCTCAACAAAACTTAAGCCTTTAGGCTCGCCCCCTATTACATCGGACTTACACCTCTGCCTAACCCTTTGGAGATTAGAGGCGTGAAGTTATATAGGTCCTTATTTCATCTTTTTTATCAGGTCATTGGTAATTTATAAAATCAGTATATTATCATCCCATTGAATGATGAAAGGTCTTATCAGACTAGCCTGGAACCATAACAATCTTTCGAAGATTTCGTTCCAATATCTTCATAATAGGCGTTAGGTGGAACGCTTACAAACTTGGCTAACCTGAAATAAGGGAGCAGCCTGATGCCAACAGTGGCGAATCTATCAAAAGGACACGGCTTGCGAGAGGCCATGTCGAACAGTCGACTTCGATAAGCAAAAAGTGCTAAATTCTTATGGAAGTCCTTATGAATTTAGCACACTGGGAAGCTCCAATAAGCCGTAGGCATAGTGATTGAGAGTTGAGACAATGAAATGATTATTGAACATGGGCAATAGGGTATCCCCTCCATCTGGTCCAATTCGGTGGACCAGGTGACTCATCCAATTCCACCTCGCAACCCCATATGCAAACGACGTCAACAAGCTGCAATACGCTGTGACAATCTTACTGCTTACTACTTATTATAAATACGAAAGCTTTGAAGGATGTTTGTTACTCAATCACGCCAGAACATCTGAACGGATCTGGATGAAAATTGGCACAGAGATAGATCAAAATTTAGAATAATTTTATCCCGGAAAAATGTGATGTTCCCGTGGGATAATATCTCAACATTGAACAAGAACAAGAAGAAGTTATACATACGATGAACATCCTAACCATTAAGGAACATTTTCTAATGCAGTCTATCCCTAATCGCATTATAAATGAACTTGACAATGAACTACAGTGAACAAACGTGACCGTCACGTTTTCCATTCACGACACAAACAACGTAAGTGAAGCTAATTCAACGGATATACGAGTATATCATGTACTATATCACGTCAAAAACGTGCGAATTATAAACCTACTAGCGACCCGCCCCGGCTTCGCACGGGTAAAATGCTGATACTAAATATTTTAAAAAATTTCTTTATAATATACAACGTTCACAGCTTTTTTATCATTAGACAATACAAACATGTTTTCGGTGCCGCCCGCCGCTATGTACCTGCATTTTATTCTCGCCATTATTTCTCGTAAAAAGTTAAAGATAAATAAAATGGTTATTGTGGGTTATGCCTAAGAGATAGACATATACCATCGCGAACTTTTTTGTAAACCTTTTTAAGGTGTACAATACTGTAGTACATTATTTTGATTCCTCTTGAATCACTCTATCTATTAAAAAAAACTATCAAAATCTGTTGCATATATAGGGACAGACAGACAGACGGGGAAGCGACTTTGTTTTATACTATGTGTTGATGCTATAATGTGGGAAAGGTACGCATAGTTGCACATAGTAAATTATCATCATCACTCGCTGACACATCCATACAGGAATCTAGACTTTAAAACTCAATGTTAAGGGCCTGAGTGCATTGAACAGTAACGTTGAAGGACATAGAGCTGATAGTACTTAAACGTATAATAGAGAAGGCTGATAATGATACACTGATGAGACTCATTTACTTGCAGTTCCGAAGTAGCATTTCCTGCTCAGATGCTTAGGGA
Source organism: Hoplodrina ambigua (assembly GCA_949774945.1). NCBI lineage: Eukaryota > Metazoa > Arthropoda > Insecta > Lepidoptera > Noctuidae > Hoplodrina > Hoplodrina ambigua. Next base: position 9,512,272 of record OX458963.1, read on the forward strand.
TTCTAACCATTATTATCATTGCTGAGGAAAAAACAAATCTGCACTACGATGTCATTCAATTACAGTTTCTATGGTGCATTTGACATAATTATGACAGCTTAAGTACAGGATAGCGCGTCATATGAAGAGCTAATGAGGATATAAACTCAACAGCGACATGATGATGATTGATATGTTCACGGGTAGCCGTCGCAGATACCTTTTCCTATATAATTAGGAATTATAAAACCAGTTGGGGTATTTGATACAACAAATCAATTGATATACGTTTTATGAGCTGTCAAAACGCAATTTCCCCTAAATATTTGGTATGGCAAAAGTCAACTGTGATAATAATCTGGGCTTTGAGGGCTAAAATAAAATGTTTTTAAGTATTATTGTCTTGGAATTATTGGTCAATGGTCTCACATTGTCTATTAGGTAGGTATTTTTGACAGATTTGAGACTAATGGACGTTTTTCAAAATACGGAAATTGCCGCCTACTTTGTAGTTGATGTCCGGTCTGTAACAACCACTAAACTGATCAGGTTTCAAATCTGAGAGAAAACATAGTAATATAAACATTCTAATAGTTAATACTGGTTATCTTTAAGGGAAGCATATGTCCAGCAGTGGACATCCTTTGTCTAGTTTGATGATGATGACGAATTTATCAATTTACTGCATTCAAATCTTTTCATAGTTGCTGAGATATCAAGCGTAAAATTGTGGTCGCAAATCTCAATATTACTGACTTTTATGATGTCTCAACCGAGTGACATACATAACTATATAAAAGGCAGGTTTTATCATCCTAACTGGCTTTAAAATCTATAATACCTATATAAAAGCGCAATGTTTAACTCACTCACTCATCCCGTAATGGGAGAAACCGACTTTCACGCAGGCGAAGTCGAGGGCGGAAGCTTTAGTACTAATAAAAACCATTTACCGCAAAAATAAAGCATGAAAGGGTTAAAATTAGGGATGAAAGTTTGCATGGCCGTTATTATTGGAGATAAAACTACGACACTTTGTATTTGGGCACTTGAAAATAAACATCTGTTCAAAAGTTTTTTTAATTTCGTCTAGCATCGCGGTGAAATACAAAAAGTTTTTATGGAAGTCCAAACAAATCCTTCGATGCTTATTATTTTTGTCAGTGAGTAGGTGGTTAATAAAAACGTGTTAAAATAAAATATTTACAGTAAAACACAGAAGTTAAAAACGTAATATTCACTACTTAATAGCGATAATGTTATAACATACAATTACATTTTGTCATCGAATCAGTAACTGCAACCATCAAAGAAAAGTATCATATTACTCTATAATATTAAACTTCTGCCTAGCACCTTTTCATAGCAAGCGTGATAAATCTCGTGCCGCATCCGACAATGTATCACTTAGTGACGTCACGAGTACTTTCACTTTCAATGTGCGCAGGACGAGTATTGATTTTTCGCGTGAAAGCCCCGACGTTTCTATGGAGTACAGTTTGTCGGTACCAGGAGCCCATAAAGCGCTGGAGATGGCGTGTTCATTTCCATTAACCTACGGCAAAATATTTTTTATATTTTTTATTTAAATTGCTGTTCCGAGCTTTGGAGATTTTTTTACTTGTACTTAGATTAATCTATACATATAATAAAATCGTAACAAGTAATTAGTCCGGTCACAATAGATGTCCAAGGGTATACAAATTCGCAACAAGCTACAAATTTGTACGAATGTTGAGAACACCAACGTAAACAATATGTGAAAAATTGCCATCGAACCATGCGTGCAAAATAAAATTAAAAATTAAAGATGGCAAATGTGAGCTTTATGTGCTTTAAGTTGTATTTACTTATTATTCATATGTTTCCATGCAACTCGTAAGGTAGTATAGGTATTTTGGATTTATGAGTAATTGGGAAAAACTATTTGTCTAAAATGATTATGTAATGAAACCAGTCAGGATGACAGTTTAATTTTGTACAGCTCGTTCGTAGAAGGCACAATTCGCAAAATGTGCACATTTTATTCAAACCGTTTTATAATAAAAAATCCTTCGCTTTTTCAAATCCTTTCAATCCAATTCCAAATCCGGTCAATTTAGCCATCCGAGGTTACAATAATTCACACCCAGCTGAAAATTGGTAGGATTGTTCAAAACACCACCATAAACGAAATCTAAAAAGTCCTCATCGATCCGACACCGGGATTTTTTTTTTATTAGGGGTCAAAGGTCACAAAAATGGGTTTTACGCGATTTTTAGCAAAACGGTAAGTTTTATCATGAAATTAGTTTAGACAAAAATTATAATTCAGATAATTATCTATAAAAATGTGTAAATACTTTTTTCCTAAGAGCCACCGTTTCCGAGATATACCGATTCAAAAAGTCAAAATAGTTGTAATCGTCATAATATGTACTGTACTGTGTACTTAGCGCGTTTTTTTTAACATGGTTGCCCCGGTTGGCCTATTCCACGGATATTAGCAAGGGTTGAAATGATATAAGCGGTGTTAATGGCACACGGGTGGTATTTGCGGTGTACATATTAGGACGATTACAACTCTTCCAACTTTTTGGATTGATATATCTCGGAAACGGTGACTCTTAGGAAAAAAAAATACTGTAGACATTTTTATAGATAATTATCTGATCTACAATTTTTGTCTGAAGTAATTTTATGATAAAACTTACCGTTTTGCAGAAAATCACGAAAAACCCGTTTTTGTGAACTTTGACCTCTAATAAAAAACAAACCAGGTGTCAGATCGATGAGGACTTTTCAGGTTTCGTTTATGATGGTGTTCTGAACAATCCTACCAATTTTCAGCAGAGTGTGATTTATTGTAACCTCACTCATATTTTGGTTGGATTTTTAATTACTTTAAAAGCGTAGGATTATTATTTTACATCTGTTTGAATAAAAAGTGCTCAGTTTGCGAAGTGCTTATTTTAAGATGTGCTCCTTTTACGAAATGCCCATTTTGAGAAGTGCACCAATTGCGAAGTGCACGTTATTTGTTTAGTACGCCTTTGCGGAGGGCAGCTTCTGCGACTGAGGCTTTTGTATCATTATTAATTTTCAGTAACTTAGTATTTTTAATGTGATGTTCAGTAAAGAGATTGTAAAGTTGACAACCACTTGTTAAGAACCTAGGTACTAGGAACCTAAACCCCACTCCGCCAAAACTCGTAAAATTAAGACTTATTTGCGAGTAACAAGGTCTATTTTTCATTGGTAGAAACCTCCTCAAGATGCGCAAGACATAAACAATGATGGTTAAAAATATTAAGCAGACATCACTAATTTCTCTGCAATTTAACGTTACGAGCCGTTGACGAATGTAATTTATCCATTTAGCATTTATACTATTCTTTGTATAATAGAACAATGGGCAATAAAGCCTATTATGGCGCGAAATGACAGTAAGTATGCGATTCGTACACACGTAGCTATAGTTACCAAACTGTATAGAGGAATCAATAGCTGATATAAAAAATTAAAATTAGCAGATTGGCACTACATTGAATAATATGAAAATAATTGATAACAGGAAAAAAAATATTGTTATATCTTCTTAGAAGTCTCTCAGGATACTTTGTAGTTAAATACATAGCGTTGCAAAGAACATTCATTGAATAAAGCCTGTGAAGTCACGTACAGCAACAATATCTTAATCTGCAGTGGCTCTGCATTGCTACCGGAAAACATCCACATTCCTTATTGTGTGCAAATCCACCGCACGCGCATCTATCTGCCGCTAATCTCGTTTCAGTAAAGACAAAATAATTGTCAGTAATTAGTCACGGCGTGCAAACAAAACGACTTAACCGCCAATGCGACTCATCTTTAATCCTGCAACTTGTAACAATGTCATAGAGTTGGTTATGATTCATAATGACGCATCCAGTCATTAAGTTTCCACTGTTTGTATCAATTCCTGAAAGCCCTATTTGGGTTCGTGAATTTCCACTTACAAAAATTGCGTAATATTTTTTATGATATGACTAATGACTGGTATAGGTTAATAAACAATCTGCTAAGATAGTGATTTTAATTACTCTGTCTGAGTATTCGTCTAGGTTTTTTTATTAATGTTATCTTACTATTATAAATGCGAAGGTTTGGATGGATAGATGTTTGAAATGATAGATGCTGAACGAATCTGGATGGAAGGCAGAGATAGATTATAGTAGGTATATATATTATAGATTATGGAATAGCACATAGACGTTTACTTTACACGTTTTATCCCAGAACAATGTGCGGTTCCCTCGGGATAGAAACTTCAACTTTGACTTGGACGCGGCAAAAGCTAGTACTTTATATTTTTCTAACTAAACGTTGGGCGGTTGGATCAAGGGCTTGATTCAGAAAGCAATACTCCTGGACACGGCGCGTATTGTTAGGAGATTCCTTACTCAGAAGCCCTGACTACTGGTAGCTTGGGCACTGTTCCCGATACCGATGGGCTACAATTTTTTATATTTTTAAATGTGTTTATGTTTTATATTAATATTTAAATAAAATGTAATTATATATGTATATAAAGTAAATAAATGAAAATAATAATGTACAAACCTTTAGTCAGCAGCATTAGGGAAAATGCTGGTTCAATATTATAAAGCTAAGTTCTGCTTATCAACCATCTAAATCAAAATGCATTTGTTTTTTTGTAGTATCACGATCATCAGGCCATCGCCGTCGAGGTCGACCGCGGCGAAGGTCACGCGACGTTCTGATCACGTTTGCGGAGTAAACGTGGCTAGAGACCGCACATGATACAGAGATTTGGAAGCAGAAATTGGAGGTCCTTTGTGAAGAACTGGGTCAGAAGTACAGGGTGAAAGGGATATCGTAACAAAAACTTTGCCATGGATTCAGAACATGGTTCTAGATTGCCCAGGATAAAAAAAATGTCGTCAGAAAATAATAAAATAAATGGTGTTTTATACAATTTTAACACCGGGCACGGGCAAGTTTTAATATATTTTTTTCAATATCTGTACCTTATAAGTTTATCTTGGAGGCAACTGACATGGGCAAGGAAAATATCGTGAGGAAACCTGAATTTGTAACACAAAACATAACATAACATCACGCCTGTAATCCCCAAAGGGTTAGGAAGAGGTGAACCTGTTAGTACGCCCACATTACGCCAGTTATGTTTAAGTTCCATGTAATAGGGGCGAGCCAATTGCCATCAAGCGGGCACAAATCCAGTCTCCAAGGCTGCTACTGAGAACTTCCTGATGGAAAAACCCAATTACCCTTAGCTCGACCTGGGAATCGAACCCAAGATTTCATGCTCAGCAGTCTCGCTTTGTGATCACTAGACTCACGAAGCAGTCATACCAGGATTTATATAATTAATTTAAGTCGGATATCGCCAATCCGCTTTGAGCAAGCGTGGTGATCAATGCTCGGGCCTTCTCTGTTTGAGAAAAAGCCTTTGCCCTGCACTGAAACCATCACATGCTGGTATTATTATACATTTTCAAAGTGTAGATGAGTTGCACTTTTGTATACAACCGCTTATATTTTTTTAAACCCGTTATAGAAACAACTTCACTGTAATATAAATCCAACTTGTAGAATATTTATTGCAAGACAATATTCATTCGATCTATAGTTCGCACGTAAATTGATGCTTAGGTGGAAAGGTGTGATTTAAAAAGAGTGCCGTGGAGTTTCTTGCTCGTTCTTCTCCATAGAGGCCTACCTCCGTTTTGGAACGAGCAACTAGTTTTATTTTTCGGACTAACTGACCGACTCTTTGTAATTCAAAAGTGCCTGTAAATGGTCTAATTGAAATAATTTTTTTGACTTTGACTTTAATATAATTTTGTTTATAACTTCGTACTTAGCGCCTCTACGGGTGGAAAATAATAGGTCTGACCACTTATAAAAGGTCAATAGAATCTTATTCATTTTATGCTTCTGCAGCTATGTAGGTATTAAAGATGCGAAAGTAACTCTGTCTGTCTTTTATGTTTTTAAGAAAATAAGTATGGGGTGGCTGCTTTTTACGAGGCATTTCTGAATCGTCAAGTATTCCGTCAGTCAGACAATAGAAGGTCGTTTCGATTGAAGAAATATCCATTTCACTCATAACATTTATTAGATTGAATGCTTTATTATATCAAGTGGAGATACAAATTGTGCTTGACGTATTGATTAAACTAAAATGCAAAAATTAACACGTGAATATAATTTAACCGTCATTTCTTAATTTTTAATACTTTTTACGTATTATGTTAAAGTAGTTCTTATGCAAGGTACATTGCATTCACGGGTTATTCTGTAGGTACTAGCTTTTGTCCGCGACTTCTTCCGCGAATGTCTTTTATCGCGGACGCAGACGAGGTCGCAGGATAAAAAGTAACCCATGTCCTTTCTTGATGTTTAAACTTACCCCTAATATTATAACATTATGTAATCAAAGACGTAAATTAACCTGTTGAATAGTAAATTACTTAAAATTCTTTACCGTGGTTAGAATCTTCATGATATATTTATAATGCTAGGCACAAACATTTTTGCAAAGTGTTTTTTGGGCGTGTGAACCCTATGTAACTGTGTAACTCAAATATTTGATGACAATTAGCTCCACATAAAAATGTTAATTAGATATTTGAGATGTTAATTATGTAGTCACTAAATATTATGGGACTTGGAATTGGCTTCTGAACAATTTTTATAGCTTTTGTGTTATGTTTATGATTGTTTTATTGCTGCCTTAAGTTCAAAGGGCACATCCAAAATAACATGTAATTACGCACTTACCTATACTTTTTGTTGGCTTCCATAATAAATAGAATGCCAGCTTATCAGCCATAGTTGCACCGCAGATCCTAAAAATTGACCAACGCGAATTTCATAAAAAAAATCGTTTTTAGAATGGATTATAATTTAATCCTAATTATCTAGTAAACATTAGCTTCTTTATGAAATTCTTTAAAAACTTTTTGTTATTTTTTTATTTTATTTACATCGTATTTATTTTTCAGTTTCGTGAGTAGGTACTCTGAAGGCATACTTATTGTATACTCGTTATTCCGAATTACTCATCAAGGTACAGGTTACCTACATTTCAATGACCTAGTTTTTTGAAATATCATAAAGGTGAGTCCCATGATACAAGAACCTACCCAAGGAAAATCCCTGGATTTCAGGAATTTAATCAGTAAAACCTATATAATGCGGTCAACAGAAAGTTGTGGTATTGCCTGAAGGAACCTAACGAGTCATGTTATTATCCTTGCTAAGGAAGGGCAAGCTATACTATAAAGGATTTTTGGCGTAGAAATGCTTAAATTAAAAAAAGAAAAGAAAAAAAAAATATAGAAAAGGATATGCTTAGATGGTTTGATCATGTTGAGAGGATGAGTAAAAGATGAATAACAAATGGTTTATATGGCAGAGCTGAGTGGCAACGCAGGGAGGGGTCGCCCTGCGTTGGCGTTCTGTAGTTTCTGCCTACCCCCATGGGAAAAGTTTATGTATTTATGTACTTATGTGTAAATGCTTATGAAATCGGTTTACACTACCACAGTGACAGAATGCGATATATAGACTGAGCTGGTCTCATTCTGTAGGTAGGTAGGCTGTTTCAAGGCCCAAGTAGTGCTACATCAACAAGTTATTCACTTTCTGCATGCAGTCTACCCAACTTCAGAAACCGTTGTCCTTTAGATCTAGTATTTTTATTCTTTTTGTTTTCTCTTTTCTTCGGTTGCTTATATACTTACCTTCCTATATACTCTACATAAAGTACACGCTGGTTTATTGAATCCAGTTAAGATCAACTTTATCTGGTTTTTATAAACCTACTTGTCATGTAATATTGCGTGCTAAACCGATCCTGTTGAGACTCATCATAGTCATCATCACGCAAATGTTAATTATAAGGCTCATGTAGGTATCAGCCGATCACGCCCTTCCTCAGGAGTATCGACTGAAGTAGACCAATTGTTATATTGGTCAAGAGCGATGTTTTTAGCTGCAAGCGGTAATGTAAAGCAGATAGGTATGTTGACTATCTCGTACTGCGCATCGGCTACATAGGAATAAAAAAATACAGCAGCAGGTCAAAATGCAGGCAGGTTAAAATGGCAAAGACTTACAATATACATACATACATAACATCACGCCTGTAATCCCCGAAGGGATAGGCAGAGGTGTACCCATTCGCACACCCACATTTCGCCAGTTATGTTTTTAGTCCCATGAAATAGGGGGCGAGCCTATTGCCATCAGCCGGGCACAAATCCAGACTCCGAGGCTGCTACTGAGAAATTCCTGATGGAAAAACCCAATAACACTTTGCCCGACCTGGGAATCGAACCCAAGACCTCATGCACAGCAGTCGCGCTTGCGACCACTAGACCAACGAGGCAGTCGACTTACAATATTTCAGACGAAAAGCCAACAATAGTGCTGTTTATAAAAACTCCCTATTGAATGAAGGTAAAACCGGTAAAGGAATTCCGGTATCATTGTACCTATAAGTGTTTTCAAAATGTGACAATCCATAGCGTCATAATTATGAGGAAAGAGGGTTTAGATATTCAATTATTAAGTACAGTTTACGTAGATCAGCACTGGGTAGCAATTGATCATTTGGATAACAATAAAACAATGACGTCAAATAAATCCTTAGATTGTTCTACATTGACTTGAAGATTCCTTTGAAATGGAATTGACGCCAGGAAATCATTTTTATGCGAATGCGTCATCTATATTATAAACTCGCCTTTTTCAGTGTGAATTTTTTTTAGGATGCGTAATACTTTGAGTATAAAATTTTATACACGGTTACTTTTAGGTCGTCCTGGAACCGAAAGCCATAAACTAGATCATCAAACTCGATACGATTGGGATCATTTTTTTCAAAAAGTAACAATAAAAAAAATCAGCTGTTCAGTACATTTATGATCGTCTAACTCGTCAAATGTATTGAACAGCAGTTTTTTTTATTGTTACTTTTTGAAAAAAAAAGGGTCCCAATCGTTTCGAGTTTGATGGTCTAGTTTATGGCTTTCGGTTCCAGGACGACCTAAAAGTAACCGTGTATATTCAAATAGTTTTCACCTGCGACGGTTCTTAACTGTTGTACCCACAGGTATATGAATTGCGGCATCACGGAATGAGAGTAACTAGCATGCCTGTTTACCAGCACCTAGCGCGCCATTAACAGGCACGTGTATTCCGGCCTTTATCGTAAGTCACACTGCAAATCAAATATTTTGTCATTAAATCGGGTACCTACTTAAAGAGCTAATCTTACTTATTTTTGAAGGTGGTCGCCGGCCTCTTACTGTCGTGGGCTCTGGACCCTTGCCCAGAGTGCGCAGTGAAGAAAAGGAGCTTGTTGATCATGGGCCATGGACCTTGACAATTCAAAAGTGCCCGTAAATGGTCTAATTGAAATAAATGTTTTGACTTTGACTTTAGCTTTGGGACTTCGAAAATACCCCATTTGAACTCCTCGTCGACAAACAGTGGGTACCTACCTACTGATGCGCTGGCAACTGTAAGTATATTCGCTGGTTAGGTTATTGCTTACTTAGTTATTGTTGCTGGCTGGTTGAAATATTTTTACTTTCGAAGTTGGTGGCAATAGAAAACAACAAACAAAACCAAAGTCGCCGACTTTGGAAAGTAAAGTTATTTCTTTTCACTTTGTAGTTTTCAAAGGCGTATGTAATAAATAAGCTAACACTTCATAATAAAGTTTAATCCTTTTTTTATTGTAAATATTATGAATAGGTAGGTAAGTTAATACTAACGAGTTAAATGTATAAAATATAATATCAGTCGAGAACCAACTTCCTTTGAAAGAAATATGTTTTTGTTTACGCAACAAAAGGTTTTCGATTTTTTCCATTACAAATAAACCCCATCGATTTTGTAACTAAAAAAGGTATTTTGACTTTTGTCCTCATGAACATATTAACACACAAAATCATAAGATAAATCTAGGTTAAGTGCTACAGGGACGTACCGCAGGCTACTTTATTTTAATCTAGGAACAATTTACTGAGGTAAAAATGCTAATTTTCACACAAATCTGTTATTACGCGCGATTGAGTACTAGGTGTCTTATTATCATTATCACCATATCAGTCGAATGACGTTCACTGCTGGACATATCCCTGCCCAAAGATAGCCACAATGACCGCCAAGTAGCACATGACAGCATAGTGACTTGATTATAGAATTTTGTGACACTCAAGGCTGTTTTAGTTTCCTGCTTAAGGGTTGTGTAGTTAGCTACGCAGCCCTTGTAATTCCAATTTGGGCCCCAAATTAATCAGCCTTGAGAATTATAGTGACTGGTTAACGGCACTATAATCATTGAAACAGCTATACGAGGCCTGTACAATGGCTTATACAGTTAGACAACAGTCATTGCAGCTTAAGATACAGCTACTTTAATTCTCTTCAACAGCTTTTAGATGTATCGAGGCTTGGTAACAGCTTTATTAAAGTATAAATAACCAAACACAAGCCCAGGACCGCGGTTCTGGGCTTCCCGCATCCAGCCGTTTCCCGGTGTCTGTGGCTAATCAAAACATGCAAACATCTACAAACATCTTCACAAACCTTCACATGTAATTATTTTTTTTTAGGGTTATACTAGCTTATGTTCGCAACTTTGTAGTCTTCAACCTAATAATAAAATAATCGATATCACGACCTGGAGATTTGCTAACGCTTCCATCTCACAAACATTCGATTTATTAATTACCGATTTCATAAACATTTTAAAGTCATGAACGATCGATCTCATAAGCTTTCGATGTGATGGAAGATTAATATAATAAGCTATAGACTTCACGAACTCGACTTCTCGAACACGTTGTTATTCGATGAGGCGGACCGGACCCAGCTTTCTTTGTGCTTATTGTTCATTTAGATAAACAACGTGAACCTATTTTTTATCTTGTAAGAAAGTCCAGAAGAATAGTAAGTACATAAAATACCCACAGTAATAAGAATAATAACTATTCATCATCATCATCACTCACCTACCTCTATGTTCTGCGCCAATATCCATGCCAGGAAAAAAAAACACAAAACATTAACAACTTTTTGCTTTATTTCGCTTTAGGTAAGTATATTATATTCCTTAAGGCCTTTTAACATAAGAAACAATAATATTTATAATCAACAATTTCAAAACAGGATACGCTCTTTACATTAAAAAGCGCCATTGCTTTTGGAAGTCTTTGTAAGAATCAAAGTTAAATTATTTTACAAAAAATGACCATAGAAAACAAAACAATACTAGAAGGTAATTCGACTAAAACAGGCGATTTATTGCTACTCTTCACATTACATCGACAAAGCACAATAAATCCAAACAAACTAACTGTTCAACAATTAACTTCTAAGTCGTCTAACACGTCAAAATCCAGAAAATTAATTATACAAGCTTATTATGCAACAATAATAAATATACGATTATCGGCTTTATTTGTGCGAGGAAATTAACAAGTCATCTCTTGGTATGCCCACAGCTATCAATGGCATGTTAACACACACATTATTACGAGCTAATAGTAGAAGGGAAGATAATGTTTACATCGATCTAAATTTTATTCTATACCTACTTTAATAACTGCACTAAATTTATTTTGGAAAAGACGGTCTCAATTATTTTCATAGCCCACCGTGAAACATTTTATGTCAACAAACGTGTAAAAATATTCAACTATTTTACTTTATGTTGAGTACATTATATGATAATATGAGGTATCTAATTATAATAAAAGGCAAGCTTGGTACACACACTAATGTAGTATTATCGGTTTACAAAATACATAATATAATTATCAATTTGGTAAAAGTCCACTAAATTAGGTATATCTAGGTACTACAAACTGCATCAATTTAATAGCTGCTACAAACAGCTTGAATGAAACCACACAACAGATACTACTTGAATAAACTAGTACATCAATTTTAATTGGATAATATGACTTGGTTTAATCCAGTGTCAGTGAAAAAATTGTTTAGTCCATTATCAAAAATATTGTATTTAATGTGTTATCAAAAATACTTCTTTTGTTATGGTGTTGGTTAAGCTTACTGATGAGTAGCGCGCAGGGTTAATATCATATCCCATGTGCGTGCGAGATCTTATCAATACGGCTACGTTCTGCGAACACAGTTCGATTACATCGTTTTTTTCCACTCGTACATTTAATTATTATACTTCTGACTTTTAAGTGAGTGAACTCTTCGCTGTTCATCTTGTCACGACACAAACAACTACTACTGTATTTGCGCTGTAAACCCACGACAAGAAGGGCATTCATAGAATTAATGTACCTAGTACTTATTGTAAATCATATATATATTTTTTAAGAGTAAGTATGGAGTTTCTTGCCCGTTCTTCTCCATACGAAACTACCTTTTGGAATGGGCAATTAGATTCAATATTATAATTTTTCTTTTCTCTTGTAAATGTCGTTCAAAAGTGCCTTTTAATGGTCTAATTGAAATAAATGATTTGACTTTGACATATTAAACACGTCGATGAGGTTCGTTTTATGAAAGTTTAAATCTTTTTTTCTATTGTAGGTCAGAGCACAGGACTACTTCATCCACACGGTCCTAATTGACAGTCTTGTACAGAATTTGAAGTACCTACTAATATTAAAAACAACGCGATGGTTAATTAAATTAACATAAAATCGCTTTTGCCGATAGGGCAGGCAACTCTCTTCTTTCACAATTTGTAACAGATGATAGAAATTGGTAATTAATAAAAATTTGATGTTTTTAACAAAAACGACATTATGATTAGGAGTCTTAGTAACACCGGAACCCTTATAGGAACTAAATCGATCGTCTACCATAATAGTGGACATGACCTTCCTCTGGCGAAGACATTCAGCGTGGTTATGCATTCATAATTATAACATTAACCTCAACTCTTCATTAATGGCTTCTGTGGAAGAGTATCTACTCATAGTTCTGCTGCTAAAGATAAATTGGGTCTCAAAACTGTACTGTAACGTAAATTTAAAATCATTCCAACATGTATTCCTTTGAACGTAGTCTCTTAGAGATACAGAGTTCAGCCACAATTTCCCAGAGATAGTAAGGCGGGGCTAATGCGATGTAAACTTCAATTTAATGACATAAAGTCCTGAAAGATTCTACTAAAATTTACTATGCCTGAGGTTTTGATTGGTGTTAATACATTTTTAACGTCACAAAATTGACTGGAAGTCATAATTATACATTCATTTTAGCCGTGGGCTCTTTGTTCAGTAAAATAAGTCAAAATTTACTTTTATCTGTAGATACTTGATATTTAAACTGCGACAATTCTTACAATTAATTGGGTAGTTCACACCATTAACCAATATGACGCAACTTCTCTGAAAATCCGATTAATTTTGAATGAATAGTAAAATCCGATTTCTAGTTGCATTGAAATCAATAAATAGTTACTCAATAGGCAAATAAGTGTCACATTTAATTTTACCATTCAAAATCTTAGGAGAACCACGTTTTGGCAGGTCATAAATGTATAATGTCATGAATATGTCAATTGTTTGCGGTGTCAAGTACCCAATTAACCAATTGTTCAATCAATTCGCATACAATCGACAAACTAGATAACATTAGTAAAATTATTACTAAGATTTATATGTACATAATGTAGTATATTGCTTCAAACATATTTCATTAATATTGCTATTCACATAAAATATATAGCAACTATCGAATTTGAATAATTATTAAAGACTATATATTTAGCCGTTTCACTATCTTTAACGTGATTTAACACCACTGTCGAACTCACAACAGGTGATCAGGGTCACACTAAACAGTATATTATTTATTTCTAACCAATTGCTTCTCTGTACAGAACATACATTCAAAGATAGCTATTAAAAATATTAATAGAATAAAAATATTTTTTTTTGTAATATATTGCTGTTAAATACAATGTCGTATTAACGAGGCACTTTCACAGTTTTTCAACGAATATAATTATAATTTATGTTATCAACACGTTATTGCGTAGCAACTCAACAATAAGATGGGTCACTAATCGTGTGATAAAATAATGGAATGTTATTAGCTGCCTAACATGTCCCTTCAAAGCTTCGTAATAATAATTTTCTGGATTTGCGAGTAACAGTTCATGTCGACGTATTCACAAGGAGTCTACTCGTTAAGTTTTGGGATGAGGGCGGGCGCGCACCGTCGACTTTGTACCTGCGCTTCAGTTTTGAATTTCAGGATCTATTCTTTATCCTGTGATCTGTAAAATAAAAACACAATGCAACAATAGTCTGGGGGAGGGGCAATTCTTTTAACATTTAGGAAAGATCGCAATCTAATCTCAGTCTCGATCTGTCAAAAAATCCTGTTAATTAATTACATTTTTTGACATTGATTGTCGCTGAGATGAGATTGCGACTACATTCTGAACGCTTTTTAGAAGGTTTTCTAAAATTTTGAAAGCCCGTATTACTGTGTATACTAGCATTACGTCGGACGAACGCCTGCTATAGATGCATGGTCAGTAATATAAGAGCTCTCTGTAAAAGAACTAGACTGGGGAAGTATGGGCGTTGCTATGTGCTAGTTTGAAAAGTATGAGTGTAATTGGGTAACTAACACCGTTCACCAATGGTGCTGATTCCCTTGTTCACAAACTAGACTAAATTTAGAGAATTGACATCTCTTACTAACATACAGCGAAACGAAAGGACAATGACATTCCGTGACATTAGAGAACTAAGTTAGAGATGTCAAATTAGGTTTGCCTTGAACTTCTCCGTATTTTTAATCCATACGTTTTAAGATGTCAACTATTGGATAGAAAAAGATGGAAATAGTCTAATTTTAGTTTAGTTTGTGACCAAGGGAATCGGCACCAATAACTCCAAGGCACAACTTCTATAAAAAATACTTTAACATTACCCCTGAAGCCGATTAATTCTCTGTAAAATTGAGTTTTTACTTGATTTCAATAAATAGCTATTCAATTGAGTTTGCAAAAAAGTGACGTCAATGGTACAAAATTACTACATGTATAGGAAAATTGTTGGCAATTTAAATAAGTACGTCAATTTATTGTTGGTGTAATTTAACCAAATAAAATCATATAAGATATTTCAGATTTATCGCAGTGCAAGTCTTCTAGTATTCATTGAACGTCCACATGTATCGCGGTGGCAACTAACATATGGACTACATGAGTTGTGACATAATTAGAAGCTAAATAAAGATGTACTTACTATTGCGTGGAAGAACGAGCGCATGGCTGTCGGGGACGGTACAGCAATGCAGGTTGTTATGGAACATGTACTGGATGGTCAGGTGCTTGTCGTCACCAACACACGGGTCGTAGAACCCAGGCAGCTCAGACTATGGACAATAAATAATCAGTTATTAAAAAAAAACATATCAACTAGATACACTTTAAAAAGACGCTTAGGGAAGCCGAAAGTTACATGTTTTTTTTTCTATAAATCAGTTTCTTTTTGTTCTGGAACATATCTAGATTGTTTCTGGTATCGATGGTACTAATTCTAACATAACATAACATCACGCCTGTAATCCCCGAAAGGTTAGGCAGAGGTGTACCCATTAGTACACCCACATTTCGCCAGTTATGTTTTAAGTCCCATGTAATAGGGGGCGAGCCTATTGCCATCAACCGGGCACAAATCCAGACTCCGAGGCTTGCTACTGAGAAATTCCTGATGGAAAAACCCAATGACACTGCCCGACCTGGGAATCAAACTCAATGACACTGGCCGACCTGGGAATCGAACCCAAGACCTCATGCTCAGCAGTCGCGCTTGCGACCACTAGACCAACGAGGCAGTCTACTAACTAATACGTACTAATTCTATTTACGATTTTTTTTGTGAAAACTAGTTAAAATATTATTATTATACTTTATCAATTCAAGTATTACTGCATACGCAAGTAACCACATTGTGTGGGTGCGTTACTTTCCGCCCTACCTTAACCCTATCAACAATACAACAGTAATTTTTTGCACTAAAAATAATTATTTCCCAGTAATATCTTCACTCAATGTTATTTAGTTTGCTGGGCAGTATGCGTAGTTAACGGCTAGGTGTGATGTCTTTTTAAACCCCATCTACCACCCCTGGGAGCCTGGGAAAGGAAAGTACAAAAACACTTTTCATACCTTTCCTAGAAAGAGTTTTCACAAGTATCCAGTATACGGCTTCGTAGTACAATTTTTACCCGGCAAATATCCGGCAGACGTAACGTTTGAAAAATAGCAAAGGTGCTCGTGGGTTTTTTACTTATAGATAAAGGCATTATCCACATTTTTCCTAGAAAATCCTCAACACCGGTATATACCATA
The DNA here is from genome assembly GCA_949774945.1 of Hoplodrina ambigua. Classification (NCBI taxonomy): domain Eukaryota; kingdom Metazoa; phylum Arthropoda; class Insecta; order Lepidoptera; family Noctuidae; genus Hoplodrina; species Hoplodrina ambigua. The sequence goes on from OX458963.1 coordinate 9,528,632, forward strand.
TTTATTAAAGAGTTCCCTGGTAATGTTGTATAATGTATCCTAAAGAAAAAACGTTTGTTGTGAATCGCATAAAATTCTAATAACAACAATACTTCGGCAGCTCCTATGTTTTTTTTTTACATATTTATATGCTCTGTTCCGATTTGTTTATTAATACGTATATTTACTAGTGAACCGCCCAAGCTTCGCACGGATTCAAATTTCAGACAATTACGATGGATTTATCAAAAAATAATTTCTGATGAATCTTGTTCAGGAAATTACAAACATAACCAAAATAAAATCAGCCAAATCGGTCCAGCTATTCTTGAGTTTTGCGCTTAGCAACACATTTAGCCATTTATTCTTATTTATAAAGATAAGAATCTCTAATAACTTTGCAATTTGCACTATACCCATGGTGTACTATTTAAAATTCTTGACTAGATTGTACAACATAACATCACGCGTGTAATCCCCGACGGGTTATGCAGAGGTGTACTAACACCCACAGTTTGCCAGTTATGTTTAAGTCCTAAGTAATAGGGGGCGAGCCTTTTGTCAACTGGGCACAAATCCAGATTCCGAGGCTGCTACTGAGAAATTCCTGATGGAAAAACCCAATAACACTTTGCCCGACCTGGGAATCGAACCCAAGACCTCATGCTTTGCGACCAATAGACCAACGAGCCAGTCACTAGATTTAATAATGTTAATTTGAGATCTAACTTTCCATAAATAGCTATTTCAATAAGTGCTACTATTTATAGCTAAAGAGGGTAATTTCATGCATGTTTGCAGCTGTCATGCGGGTTATTACCGAACCGCCATGATATGGGGGCGAGGAAACTATTTATATAATAGCCTTCATTATCCAAATAACTTCCGATGATATTCATGTTTACATCGCTATGCTAATTTGTTTTACTTTGTTGTTGAACCTACCATCCACTGGTTGGATTAGTAAATGATCTTGATTATAATACCAGTCTATTATTGTGACCCTGCAGGACAAAGGCCTCTTCCCATACAAAGAAGGCACGAGTATTGATCAACACGCTTGTTCAAGGTCGACTGGCGATTTTTATGCTTATACTAGCTTTTGCCCACGACTTCGTCTGAATGTTGATTTCCCCATACAAACTTTGGACCCCCGTTTCATCCCCTTAGGAGGGTGAATTTTATAAAATCCTTTCTTAGCAGACGTTTACTAACTATAAACTACCTCCCTGCCAAATTTCATCTTTAAACGTCAAGCGGTTTTCGATATTTCGTGATGAATGAGTAAGTGAGTGAGTGAACTTTGCATTTTATATATCAAGTTTCATTACAAGACTAGGTTCGCCATGACGTTTTCCTTCACGGATGTTAGTAATGTCCAAGATAAACTTAGAAAATACCTACATTTGAAATAGAAAAAGCCACATTGGTACTTGCCTGTCCCCGGTTGTGAATCTACAACCTCGTGCATGAGAGGCGGGCACTTTAATCACTGGGACATCACGATATTACTGCACGATTGCTCCTAGCTAACTAGGCTCGTTTTGAGTTTCTAGCTTAAGTCGCTTCTCGCCTAACGTCTACAGTAGGACAAGTACCTAAATGGGTCATTTTTAGAGTTTCGTTCCCAAACTGGACCCTATTCCTAAAACTTTATTGTCCGTCACATGGCCGCTTCATATTTAAACCGTTAGAAACAATATCTCAATTGCTGCATTATTACCTACCAAGGTTCAATATTTTATTGATAAATTATGCAATGCATCATTGAATCGCGTGTGCAACAAAATTGCGGTATTTTTTAAATGGCATGGATTAATGGTGTAGTTGCATAGCTTCAATACTTATATAAGACGTTTGTGTTTTACTAGTCACGCTAAATGATTTCAAGGCATTACAATGACACGAGGAATTAACGGATGCGCGTTTGCCGCATCATCGAGAATGCGAGATCTGCGTTTTAATTTAGAGATACGCAGAGTTATTCTGTAAACACCTCTCTCGGTGTATTTATGTGAATTGAGCTTGAAGTGTACTGTCAATGGATGATAATCAGGGGCAGCTTTTTTTTTTTTTGAGGTGGTAAAAATAAAGAAACCACCCTCTTCCTTCTGTAGCCCTTTACGTTCCGGGGACACGGTATCCTGTCAATCGCCCCAGTCGAGGGCGCGGATCATGCGTCATGTGAATACCGGGCTCCCGAGTCATGACAGCTGGAGGTACCGTGGGGTTTTAGTAGATAAGAGTCCGACATATCCTTCCGTTATTCCCAGACGGGATCTTAAGGTCCTGGGCCTTTGTAAGGCTTACGAAGGGACAAAGCCATCTTAGGTAGCTTCAGATGTTAGTGATTATATATACAGAGTGTTAGTGTAAACACCGTTATCCTCGAAACCAGTGGGTTGGTTTCACTAATAGAACGTAAATACAATGAAAAAAAAATTTCTTTTTTTTTTAAGTAAAATGTCCATTTTTCCTCAAAATTATTTCACCCTATATTACAATGATGTAATTAGTTAAAACTTATGTAGGTAGTTATAACGGACGGCCAGTGCAGCAAGTCAACGCCCTTTGCGGTGATTACATAACTCGGGCGCATAGTATCCATGAATTTACGGACGGTGTCGGACAGATTTTTTTTTAATTTTTGAATGATAACTTTGTTTACTTATTTTTAAATTCAGATAAACATTTTTTATAATAAATCAAGTACCTATGGTTTTAATGACAACGGTGTTTACACTAACAGTCTGTATAGTATTTAGCAACGTAGGATGAAAACGGGCACTACAACTATTTACACTACTACTATTCCCAGACTTATAATACAATTACTATACAATTCGATAAAACTTAGTAGTCATGGTGTCACCTGGCCATTCCTTAGCCAACACTGAATCACGTGTACGTGAAAGAATCTTAAATAATAAGCGGATACATTCTGGAAATTGTAGCCTGTCAACTATTGTAAATGGTACACTGTTGCAATAATGGTACAGTAAGGCGAAGATAAATCTACAACATTACATGAAAAGCAATTTCAGAAATTGCTACTGTTTATTGCATACTGGTAGTTATGTAAAACGTGCACTATTGTCAACCGGGACCGCCTACCACGCGTTGTCATGGTGGAAAATCCCACAATTTGTTGTTTACGAGCTCACTAGTACAACTTGAATAGCAAAAACTGAATGCATTATACAATTTCTGGGTAAGATATTCAATTACCATATGTCGTTTCATCTTAAGGCGTTCTAACTTAGAACTTATTTTTAGAATCGCTTTTGAGTTCACGGGCCATTCTTTTTTTCGCATACATTTAAATTACAAACAACCGCACCCGAAATAACTATGTGTAGGCTATAACACATATTCTCAGAATTTCATTGAAGATGTCAATTTTCCGTAATAAGTTTTAGTCAGCGGACAATCTAAGTTTCTCATGGCCCTTTCAACTTTTATCATACGGACCGAAATGTGTGACATAGTATCCCTTGACTATCTTATTTAAACGTCAGCAGCATATGAGTGTGCTTGTCAATTAAGCCATAGCGTGTGTTTGTTATGGTAAAAAGTTATTGGCATAGTTTTATTTTGCATAGTTAGGAAGCTGGCTGCATTGGGCCGCCCATATTGATCATAGGACTGATGGCCGAGACTGCTCTCGCTGCACAGTCATCATTACACAAGACGCGGATTAAGTAAAAAAGGAAATTATCACAGATGAAATTTAAGTCTAAGTAGTCCCGGATCTACGAAGATTAAGTCGTAGGTCCGGGTAGATCTGTACCAGCAGACGATAAATCATGAATGTTCATACCATTCCGCTTTGCACTGTTTGTTGAGGGGTGGTTATAGTATATTGCTAAAGATCTAGACAGCCCGGGTTCAGGGCTACTATCAGTGGACTCGCAAGTCATAATCGGCAGTCCACGAAACTCCTCTATAAAAGCAGGTATAGACGCACACAGTTAAGTTTTTAATCATAACTGTTTCATTTCCTGGTATGATGCTACATCAGGCATTTTCATCGCAACAAAAAGTTCTTATTCTGGTGTAGAAAAGTAACAGAGAAATATCTATATTGGTTAGCTAGATCCAAAACGCATAACTCACTCTATGTGATAGAATATCATTTGGCTAGGACTACGAATTTTATTTTTTTGGATTTGCCTTGGAAATGTATTCGTTTCCATTTTCCACTAGAGCTAATACTGATAGTAATCGAAATTCATACTAATATTATAAATGCGAAAGTACCTCTGTCTATCTGTCTGTTACGCTTTCACGACTAAACCACTGAACCGATTTTAATGAAATTTAGTACGAGGTACGTTTGAATTTTGAGAAAGGACGTGTGCTACTTATTATTTCGTGACTTCGTCTGCGTCCGCGATAACCTACATATACGCAGACGAAGTCTTAGGCAAAAGGTGCTACACTATAAAACCTAATCTTAGGCTGGCTATATTCAATAGTATACACACCTTGCTTGCTTCAAGCAGTTCTAACCGCGAGTCCTTGACGAGGCACTGTATTGGTATTGTGACGTCAATCACTTCGCTCAACGTATTCGGTGGGTCTGGCGACTCCCCGTCACCCGAGGGCTCTGCGATTATTTCGTGACTTGAAGAATCTGCCAAAAAAAAGTCATTAGTTAATAATTGCTACATCATTAGGACCCATTAATTTAGTAATAATTGCAATCCGTGGTGCTTGGCAATCTGGGCTTTTCCCAGTTGCAAACGTCCCTTTGTGCCTATTGGCCTAGTTCTGTTCTGTCTCCTGCTTGTATGGAGGGAAGTGGAAACTATTTTTTTCTTACTCCTCCGCTATTATTTTCTGATTAATTTCGTTGCGGGACCCAAGACGAACAGCCCAACAGGATTCAGCTAAATACCAGCTTTTTACATGGAGTGACTGCCTATCTGACTTCCACAATCCAGTAACTGGGTAATACGAGACCCCGTTAAGACTGGTTGTTATAATAGACTTTAGGCCTTCTGACGACTCGTAACAACTGTCAAAGATCTACGTATGACAGCCGGGACCAACGGCTTAACGTGCTTACTGAAGCACGCAGGAGTCTCGGTGTGTAAAGGTCACCCATTCACTGACCAGGCCCGGAAAGCGTATCTTAACCTGGTTGATCGACCCGTGCGGCTATTATTTTTTAGCTACGACCTCCTCAAAAAAAAAATTGTCAATCAATTGACATACTTTTAATTATCCATCGAAACGCAATTGGCACATAGATACGATTACGTCATACTAAACTATGACGTAACTTCTTGGTCAACTCAATTCATCACTATTTATTGATTTCAAAGTCACTAAAATATTTTTTTACAGGAAATTAAAAATTTACCGGGTTTTTCAGGGTTAAAAGTAAGTTTTGTTTTAGAGAAATCCAATCTTTGAATTATTTGTGATATCAAAAACCCAATTACAACGTATTCTTGTAATTTTTAAGGCTTGCAATGGATTAATTACTGTTAAGGTGGCTGATAAGCCACCATACCGGGCTGTGAAATTCAACCGTTAGCTAAAAGCACGCCACCCGCGAGCCTTCTTTTTTAATCTTCAAAAATCATTATTAAAAATATTTAACGCACACGACTTCACTCACACACTAAATTGAATGGCAAATTATTTACTATGTCGAAGCCGAGCTGCTGATATGTCCTTAAAGGAGACAAGTAGGGGCGGACCACAAAATAAGAGCACTCTTCATATTCTGCCAGTTATTTCTTACAGAAGATTTTTACATGTAGAAACACTGTTTTATGTTAATCTAAATTAGAATCAAATGCTGTTCTTACTTGCAGGTAACTTTCCGTATAGCGCTCGGAGGACGACAAGGCCTTTCTTCTTTTCTTCGTCAGATCTGATCCTGGAGTAGGTCTCCCTCATCAGTTCTATAGTAGCACGGGCCTGCCGCTGCATCTCCTGTAATCTATTTATGAATATTTTTACTACATTGTTGCCTGTCACTTTTCACGGTTCATTTTACGTACAAACTTTGACCTCTACTGTGGTACTATTACTGAAACCTTGGAACATGAAGGGATTTTTTTTTATTGAGATGCTAGGGCGACGTCTGGTCGTCATAAGACTGTCAATGTTCTTTGACTTTTAAATAAAGCTAAGTTATCAATGAGCTTCGTTCACACTTAAAAAAAGGTTCTTGAGAATGCACACCATTATCAGCTGCTTGCAGTCTACTGCTGCGCATAAACTTAAATCTAAATCTGCTCTAATATAAGATCTCTAGTATCTCCTAACATATAATTGTATACTGTATTTAAATGCTGAACAAAAGCATTCTCTTTTTTCTCATTTCAGACTTCTCAAATATTTTGTAATTTTAAAATCGACTCTCTTCGCTGCCGCTGAAGGTGAAAAATTATGTAAAACCATTAAATACCTTTCATAATTAGCCTCCATAGACCGCTGCCGGTCACGCTCCTGCCGCTCCCGGGCGATGGGGTCCAGGATGATCTTCTTGAGCACCAGCCACGAGATCAGAGGCACCACAGTCGCATAGAACACTGGTGACGGCATCACTTCCTCGCATAGGTGGATAGGAACGACGATAGTTTGTGATGAACACGTCCATCTACAAGTGAATAAAAACATGTGACTATCGGCTGCTAATAACGGATTTATGGTCATTACTTATTATGAGAACACAAGGTACTGGTGGCTAAGTAATAACAGCCGCACGGGTTGTTCTATCGGAAGTACAATCTTCTATTGACGCTCATGCACACGAGTACTCGAGCTGACACGCCCCTGTCGAGTTTGCAGCAGAGTTGCCAGGTATTCGGTTTTTTTTCATTACATTTGGTATTTTCGACTGCCTCGTTGGTCTAGTGGGTCTTGGGTTCGATTCCCAGGTCGGGCAAATTTTAATTGGGTTTTTCCATCAGAAATTTCTAAGCAACAGCCTCGAAGTGTGGATTTGTTCCCGGTTGATGGCACTTGGGTCACCCCCCTATTACATGGAACTTAAACATCTGGCGAAATGTGGGTGTACCAATGAGTACCTTACCCTTCGGGGATTGCAGGCATGATGTTATGTTATGTTGTGTTATTTGGAATTTCTGATAAATCACCAACTGACTTTTTGCTATTTTAAATAAAATCAACACCTATTACAATTACAGATCAAATCAAAAGGATAGTGGGGATTCCATGTAGCAATGCCTATGTAGAAAGGGTTTACAGAAATTTGGATCATATACTAGCTGACGCTCAAAATAAACTCGAGTTTTGACATGGTGAAAGCAAAATTATGCATTTATTCCATTGAATAAATGCATATTTTTGCTTTATACCATCAGTGAATTTATACCATCAGTAGAAATTATTTAGTCACCTTATTTAAAACGTTGACGGTTAGGTTCTTCTGTAGTTGATCTCTATAGATATCATTATTAGGGGAGATCGGTGCTGTCTGGCAATCATTTACTACCACCAAGCCAATATTTCTTCCGGTATTGTAAATTTCATAGGCCATTGCCAATGGCAATGAATTTCATCAAAAAATATAAAAATGAGATTTAATAAAAAATTGTTAAAAGCTGTAACTAGCAATCTTGCTAAATAAATTAATGCGAAAGTTTGTATGGATGGATATTGGTGCCGATTCTCTTGGTCACAAACTAAACTAAAATTAGACTATTTCCATATTTTTCTGTCCAATAAAACAAAAAATAGACTGATGTAAATGAGAGCTGTCAAATTTAGTAAATCTGACACATCCATACAATTATAGTTGACATCTTAAGACGTATGGATTAAAAATACGGAAAAAATCAAGGCAAAACTAATTTGACATCGCTAACTTAGTTCTTAAATGTCACTTCCTTTCATTTCGCTGTGTGTTAGTAAGAGATGTCAAGTCTCTAAATATAGTCTAGTTTGTGAACAAGGGAATCGGCACCATTGTTACTCAATCACGCCAGAACGGCTGAGGGATCTGGATGAATTATGACACATAGATAAATTATAATCTGGTATGGTATATAGGCTATTTTATACCGAAAAAATGTACGGTTCCCGTGGGATAATATATCAACTTTAACGCGGACGAAGACGCGGGTAGAAGCTGGTAACACGTATAATTTTTTGAATGTTTACTGTGTTTACGTGTCTGCCTACATCTCAATAAATTATCAATCACCATCATAATAATGTTTTATATTCCTCACGCTGTAGGATGGTGCCGGTGACATTTGTCAAACTGTTGCTTTTCACTCTTTAACGTTACGGGGATTTACAATCATGATTGAATATTTTACACTTATATATCATAGTCGTAAAATACGGAATCAGTAATAAGTAAATAAATAACTAGTAACTTAAATAATGTCACTGACATAATTATGCGATTGTGACATCCATAAATGAATTGCTGACATGTGTTACCCGCACCATCATAGGACGTATGGTATGTAGCTACTTATGGTTTACTTTTTGGGATTTTCCATCAGAAATTTCTCAGTACCAGCCTCGGAGTCTGGATTTGTGCCCGGTTGATGGCAATAGGCTCGCCCCCTATTACATGGGACTAAAAACATAACTGGCGAAATGTGGGTGTACTAATAGACACACCTCTGCCTGACCCTTTGGGGATTACAGACGTGATGTTATGTATGTATGTATGTTATTGTTTCTTTATTTTTCGTATTTTGTTATTATTTTTGTGTGCACATGGTCTGTGTCAATAAACATTTTTCTTTCTTTTCACCTCGTCAGGTAATGTTCGGCGATTTTATCAATTTGACCTGGTAACCCTGACCCTGATGATCAGCAGTGTAATACATACTTACTTCAGTTTTAGCATGACACCACTAGGAACACCAAGCATCACAGCCGCTGACACACTGCTATTCTGTGACACCTTCTTCTCAGCACCATATTCGGCTATCGCGCCAAACGTACCGAGCCTGGCAAGTAAATACATTTCAGCATTAGTTTTCTTATTTAACTTGATTTAAGTACGATGTGTAATGTTTGAATTGGATACTTAACAAAAATAATTAATTGAAATAGTAGAGCATCAGACCTAGGACGACCTGACGTATGTTTAATGGATGACAACTATTATGATATCAGATTTCGTATGTTAAAAAATATATCGCAAGCGGGTTGGGTAAAAAATTCCTGGCCAAACTAGTATTAATAAATAATTGAAAAATAACTTTTTATAAGTTATTTTTCCTCATTTATTTTGTGTAAATTTTTGATTAAAAAAATATAGCCTCAGTGTTAACGCAGCTTCCAATTTGCGAAAGAATTTTTAAAATCGATACATTTAATCCAGAGCCCAACCCCAAAACAAATCTTATATCAAAATAAGCGTTGTTTCTAACTAAAATACTTTTTATGCGCTGTCAAAACGCGATTCCTCCATGGATGTAATATGGCAATAGGTAACTGTGATGTAACTTAGGTGCCAACTCAATTGATTAACTAATATATTACATTAATTTCAAAGCAACGATAAATCTGATTTACTGTTAACTAAAAACTAATCGTATTATAAGGCTAAAATAATGTGTTTTTATTTTAATTAGTTGCGTCTAGAAATTATCTAAAGATACCAATCAGGTAAGACAGACATGAGTGTCATCACCACAAACGAATTTACTTTCAATAACCATGAAATATCTTAGAACTTGCTCAATAGAGTAAGGACACAAATTGAGGTGATGTTTTAAAAATTTAATATAAATTTCGTATAGCATACAGGCATACGGATATGGATTGCAGCAAAAGTCACAAGCACGCGCGCTGTAAAGTATAAGCTGTTAGTTTATATGTTCAGGTGCGTGGGCGCAAATTTTATTAGTAATGTGTGAACAAATGAACGCTTCAACATACGCGAGCTTATGTGAGAATTCTTCACAAAACTAGCTAGTTAGTAAAACAAGAATTTTGCAATGCCTTTTCTGCTGATAACGGCATTTTGCGATAGCCAATGTTATTGCTTAAATTTATAAATAAGAGTAAGAGACGAGCCCTAAAAGTCGATTAATTTTTAATTAACTCTAAAATTAGATTTTTCGTGGCTTTGAAATTAATAAATAGTCAATAGACATAACATAACATCACGCCTGTAATCCCCGAAGGGTTAGGCAGAGGTGTACCCATTAGTACACCCACATTTCGCCAGTTATGTTTTTAGTCCCATGTAATAGGGGGCGAGCCTATTGCCATCAACCGGGCACAAATCCAGACTCCGAGGCTGCTACTGAGAAATTCCTGATGGAAAAACCCAATAACACCTTGCCCGACCTGGGAATCGAACCCAAGACCTCATGCACAGCAGTCGCGCTTGCGACCACTAGACCAACGAGGCAGTCAATAGAGTCAATAGAGTTTTCAGAAAAGTGGCAACTTAGATTACAATGCAAGCCACGACAATCTCTCGTCACGACACAGTGGGAACGCGCAATATAACAGCACAGCGACAGTAACAGATATTGCCTATCTTGTCATTACTCTACAAATTTAGTATTTTTATATGTTTTGAAATTTTCTTGAAACTTGAATACTACAGTACTATTGCAGTCACATGCATGTAGTTTGCAACATTGAGCTAACTAATAAAACAAAAGCAAGTCTAAAAGTCCGAGTCCGAGTCTAAGAGTCCGAGATGTTTCATAGAACCATAACAAAGCTAGCAAGCATAATATCATAATGAACCAAATCACTAGTGAACATCTATAAAACATTGTACAGCATTTGCATAAAAATACTTAGGAATTTGTAAAACTCTTTTGCATTTGTGTGACAGCCAAATAAATATACATTTGCTTTGAGCGTGTTATGCTTCTTTGAATTAAGCTTAGTTGAGCTATGATATCTTAATGGACTTATTTGTATGGTTATAACTTCAAAAGTTCACCATGGACATTAACCCCGGTTATTATATGATCAGACCGTTTTTATACAAAACTGTTTGGACTTTGACCTCTGAATTAGTTTCTGCATTTCTTCTCAGAGTAGTTGGTAAGGATACACTAACATCTTCTAGTTTAAAAATAGAATGTTTTTGATAATTATGTTAATTACCTTATTTAATGAGCTTGGAAACGCTAGAACAGCTGTTCAGATGGGCAATTCTACAAATTTTTAGTAACTCTTTTCTCAGTTTCAACCTCTCAAAAATTGCTTTCCGCCGAGATGAGATTAGGACCATATTTTATTTTGAATGATTTTTTAATTTGTAGGATCGTCCTTCTGATAACTCTATGATAAGCGCATAGCATCAACGTAGCCTCTAAAGGTGATAGTCAAATGTACACTTGGCGCACTATAGACACTTTAGTCAATAACCTATTAACTACTTTGCTATTATATTATTATTTTAATATTTTTATTATCATGTCATGGTGAACAGTCCTCTTTGTTTGTGTCAATATGACAGAATAAAACCGGCCCAGTGCACATCAGACTTCTATGGTGACACAGAACCCTTTGTGGGTCTGTGTCGTCAGACAATATTTATCACTAGATACTAATAACACTTTTACTTTATTTTGTTTGTTGTTGTACCAGCCAAAATAATACACACTGTTAAAATTTCAAGTGTTTACCTGTTACGGTTCAAAATTCAGAGCCCTGTGACAGACAGACAGCAAAATCTTAGCAATAAGATCCCGTTTGGCACCCTTTTTAAGGTGGTAAATATCATCAAATGACTTCTTCCGCCCCACGGTCCAAAACGCTAAAAACGCAAGTGTAAACATGTCCAACTTACTTCAAAGCCAGTCTGAGCTTCATGTCATGCTGTGGCAGTTTCCTCATGATATTGAATGATATGAAGGAGTGAGGGGTCCCGATCTGAAGTGCGGTGTTCGTGTGGTATTTCTCGGAGTCACGCACGTAGATTGAGGTCATTGAGGACCCGCCTTGACCTCCCGCGCGGTAGGTTAGGTATCCCACAGAGTGAGCGTCCAGCTGTACAGCCATTGCTGAGGAACAAACAAGAATGTAGATCAATCTTAGTAGATAAAGATGTTTCGGTAATTTCTATTGTTTTTTTACCACAGTTGTCATAATTTTATTAATATTTGATTCTCGGAAGACATTGCCAAATTACAGATTTTGTGCTTCAGGATGTGATTACTGCAAATACGACTACATTTACTAACAAAAGGAAATTGGTGGCTATAGTATTATATAAAATAACTTATGTTTTTAAAGCTTGAAATAATAAACTTTAGTAACCTACATGAGTAAAAGTCACTATAAACAAAAAATTCATAGAGCTGGATCTCAAAAGATACAGCTGGTAGGTTCTGCACCAATATAAAGGGATAAAAGTAAAGTAGAAGATACTACGAAACTTACTTGATATTAGACTTGGTGAAATCCCTCTAGGTGTGAACTGCAACACAGTACCGCAATTCAAGAACATAAGTCGCGACAGAGTTCTAAATATCTTGAAACCAAGCAGAGGTCCATTTCCTATGCCAAACTCCACCTCTGTCCAGCCTTTCTCAGAACTGAGGTTTCTGTTACAAACATTCACAGAGCCGGTACCTGAAATTATTGATAAACTGTCTTATTATACACGGCTTTAAGTGCCCAATTACTCTCTACAAAAAAGTCAGTAACAAAAAAATGGACAATGACATTGCATTTCAAAACATAATTACAAAAATAAAATTAGTTATTTGTATTGCAATATCAACATCAAACTACCACATACGGTATTTCTGCTAAAGTCGGCTTCATGACTTATCGCAAAAATTTAAAAGAAACTTTATTGGTAAAAATTGCGAGCTCTTTACCTATCCCATTCTGTGTTGATATGTTTCCGGATAGAGTCATGGTGTTCCTCAGAGTGACTGGCGCGTCGATTGACTGTTGTATGGTCATTCCAGATACTTCAATATTTGGTATTATAGTCGGTTCTTCCCTATAATTACAAAAGAAACAATAGAAATAATTTCCTACTTAACTTCTAATAAAATTTCATACATTCAGATAGCAACTGAATAAAAAAAACATTGAATCTATCTTTAACTCATAAGTAAATAAAGAGACCTAAGCCAAATAAATCATAATTTAAAAAGTAATGATAAAGTTTTAGCAAAATAATGAAAATCACTAATATATTATTGTTAAACCTGACCTGCTGCTACTTTGCTAGGAAGATATCTTTAAAACTGCACAATAATAAGTGTTGATGCTAGGAGAGAAGAACTTTCTCTAGAAATTGCATTGAATTTCCTAGTATACAATTAAATTGTCAAGAAACCATCACTGTTTAAAGTCCCTTTCAATTTATGCAATTGGTGCCAGACTACTGGGGCGCTGAAGCAGTACGTTTGTCGTCCGGCCGTTATGGCATGGCACGGCGCTCATGACGTGTCTGTATTAAGACAACCATCCACGTGCAGTCCACCACCCGCACTGCTGCAACGCCGCAACAATCCATAACCAAACGCATATTTAAAGTGTTGTTATAGTAAAATAAAAATAAAAAAATAAACCAAAAAGTAAGCATTACTCACAAAATTTCATACTCATCGTAATATTTCATGAACATATCTGTCGCGTTGACAGACAGTGTGATGGTCCCACGAGGGTTGGCGCTCTGCTGAAGCCTCCTCTCCTCCCTCTCACGCTTCAACCTGAAAATAAAAGAATATTGAATTCAATAAAGGCCCGACACTCACAATAACATCCAGAGACTCACAAAAACATTGTAGCTTCCATATATTCTATTAATATAGTAACAGTTAACTGATCAGATGGCCTTACTGATTACAGAGCACAGAGTAATCACAACATAAAATGATCAAAAAATTAGAAAACAACAGTTTTGCACATAATATTTAAAGGCTTTCGGTGTAAACTGTATCAAATAAAACAAACATACTTGAAGACCTCTCAATCTCAAGCCTTGCAGCAGACCCGACCAAATAATAAAATTGAAAGAATCCTTAATTCGTAAAAATGAGCTTTACTATGTATTGTGTGCTGGTTGTATAAAATCAAACCAGAATGCTATAGGATGGCTGTATTTTCAATTCAAAAATAAAATCAAATACTTTTTTATTTTAATTTATCATCAACTAGCTACGCCATTACATCAATTAATTTTGGATTTCATGTAGCATGTCTTTTTCTTCAATGCATCTGTACTAGATATTTATCCATAGTATTTTTGGGTTTTATAATAGATAATAGATCTGTATAAACTATTTATAAACTGATACCTTTCATATTCTTCTCTGATTTCTCTTGGTGTGCGAGTCCGGAATATTACCTCCCAACCCTCTACCTCTAAACCACGCTTCCCTGAAAAACGAATCATGTCAAGTGTGTTAAAATGTGTTTATTTAAGTATTAAATTGAATGAATCCTAATGATACCCATTTTTAAGTTTTTTATTTTAGGCTACCCGTGTTTCATAAACCTCTGCATCTAGATCATTCTCCAGCTAAGAACTTCAAGAATTTCTGAATAATATGGGTAATAAAAAATATGGGTGGGTACATAAATGTACTATGCTCCACTCCAAGAATTGAATTGTAAATCATTATAATTTAAATCTACTTGTATAAACAGCAAGACTTGTTTGTCAGAGTACCTTAAGTTTGCTAGTTGGTATTTTTTGATATTATGTGCAGTTTGTCAGACATCTTACCTAATGTATCATAGATGGCCCTCTTATGTGAATCAGAAAGCACTTCATAAGCCTCCTTGACCTTGTTGAATATTTGTTCTGCCCATTTTTGTTTATTTGGATCAGTGCTGTGTTTGTCTGGATGGAACATACGAGAGAAGCGGCGATATGCACTGTTTATTTCTTCCGGAGGTGCCTGTAAAATAATATTCTCGAATTATGATCCATTAAGTGATCATTAAAGCAGTATCAATAATTTTGAGATATAGTTAAAGTACACAGGTTTTGTCTTCATGAAAGCAAAATTATTTTAGGAAGATGAGAAATTGCCTTACAATGTGGCAATGCTGCCAGCCTTTAGGGCATTTGCCTGGCAGTGATAAGGACAAGTTTAATGATATGAAGCATCCTCCTTCATTTTTATAAATTGTACATACTTTGTAATTCTATAATTATTTATAAATTTTGTGTTTAGGTAAATTATTATAAAGTAATGTATGGTTTTTTGAGTATAAACAAATAATAGACCTCTGATTAGAAACCTACAGAATCATTTTACCCTGGCAGTTGGGCTCAATTAATGTAGGGCCTCCTTTAAGTCTTGAATGTGTAAATATTACTCATATTTTGTTATTTATTTAAATTATTCGAGAAAATATGCAAATAACTATATTAGTCATGCTTTGCATAGATTAATAGCATAACATGTGTCACAAAACTAAAGATTATTTTAGAGACTTTAACATTATTGTCAAGGAATTGCAATATGACAAATAGTCTTGAGAGAAGCCATAAAATTATTATAGAACTAAATATAAACTGCAGTTTTACCCATATTCAGTTACATCTTTGGTTACTGCTCTGCTCCCATAGGTGATAAGGTGCTCCCTCACCGGGAGCATTCAAGTGTATTGTAACATTATAGATTCAACTTCGAGCATAACATTACAATAATACCTCCCTGACTAACGAGCATTTGTGTGTAATGCAACATAAAGATTCGACTTTGAGCATTAAATTGGAAGTGAAGCGCATGAATGTTACAAGTGATATTACACGTTGTATCATTACAAGGTGCGCATTGTAATGCTCGGTTCTCCTCCTTCACTGATGTAATGCTCAAATCTGTTAACGTTACATTACACGCGAATGCTCCCGGTGAGGGAGCACCTTTAGATTTGGCTTCAGTCTAAGCTTTGTTAGCTTGTATACTACATGATTATATTATGTAAGCTTGTGATGATAGTGTATGTGTTTTATAAATAAATAAATCATATAAAAAAATATTTTTTACCAGTCTGACTGGTAGTTAAGTTAGAAATCTCTTCAGCTTTATTTATTACTAGCTTTTGCCCGCGACTTCGTCTGCTCAAAAATAAAATAAAATATAGCCTATGTTACTCCTAGATAATGTAGCTTTCTAATGGTGAAAGAATTTTTAAAATTGGTCCAGTAGTTTTTACATTTATCCATTACAAACAAACAAAAATACATGTTTTTCTTTAAAGTATTAGTGTAGATAATATTCATATAAATAGGCTTTTCAAGACAATGTATTGACAGTAATGGATTCCTAGTTGGAGAGCACATTAGCATTTGGAAGGTCAAGGCTAATTCAATACATTTACTGAATGAATGAAACTAAACAGAATGAATGAAACAATGAATGTTTTCCGTCACAAAATAATGCATTTAATGTAATGTACACAGAATTGCAGATTTATAAATTGAATTGCATCAGACATAGAACTAATTGTAGCACACTTTAACCCCATTTAAGTTTTTGTTTATTGTACTAGGTTATTAGTTTAGTATTAACAATGAGACTCTAGCGTCACATATAAAATAGATGAGTAGGTATCACCAGTGTACGTACTCCAAATTTAAAGATATAAATTGCATCATCCTGTACAGCAAATTTTATTGACCTACAAAGAAGACCCTGATTTGCTGTTGGTGACATACAGCCGTATCTTACTATTTACAAGAATTCCTGTTCAGTTTAATAGTATACGGAACCAGTAATGGGGTACTTATGACTGCAGGATGCACCGCTCCTAACCTCAAAATTAATTATAATATAGGTGCATCCAAAATTATTTACTGTTAATTAATTTAAGTAACTCTACTGTTAGTGATAAATATTTGCGTTCCACGATAGAAGATTTATTTGTGTCGTTATATAATATTGATAATGTAATAAAAATGTTGAAAGCAATTCTAAAAATGCACGTGATTTATATTTACCGTTTTTGAAACATTCAGTAACTGATAGTAATTATCTTCGAGCAGAAGACTATCGCCTTCTTCATCCATTTTCTATAGTAAAACTATAATTTTTTTAAAACCAACAATCCAATCAGTCCTTCCCGTGAAAGATGTTACGATATTACTTGCTTGACTTTTCGCAGTTTTCACTTTGCAGTTTGCCGCTGCAATGACAGCAGGGGGGCGCCACTTTTGGGACTAGGTGGCACAGATAATTTATAAATAATATGGAAATTATTTTTATTTTTAAATCAGCCAGTGTTTATTGAAAAAATATGTCTGCCAGACGAAAGTCATGATTGACTTTACTGAAGAAGTATTCTACCTAAACATAGAAATCCCGTGTCACATTGTTTGTGGTCGCACTCCTCCGAAACGGACCGACCGATTTTTAGGTATTTACTGTTAGGAATGAGAATAGGCCGTAAAGTATTTAATTTTATGCCGCTAGGTGATAGGGATCAACTTAGACGCAGACGAAGTCGCGGGCAGAAGCTACAATTATAATCTGTAGGTCATGAATGGCCATGAAGGGTAGTTTAGGTTTTCGTCTCCGGTGAGGTGCCAACGAATTTCGTTGCTGCAATTTGGAATCTGTTTTAGCATCAGCTATGCTTTATGCAAAATAAGGCAAGATTTATTATTTAGTCTCGTTAAGGCATTTAATTGTTTCTATTGCAGCTATTTTCAGTCCATTGCTTTTTTCGGAGCACCAATGATAAAGTTAGGCACATAAGAAATATAGCTGGTCGACAAAATCTTTGTTTATAACGGCATATTTATTTTTCTATTTTAAGCACAACTTTTAAGGGAATGTAATACCTCACGCGTTCGTAATAAAATTACACCGGAACATTTCAATAGAATTCATGAGTGTATCCAAACCTGAACAAACTTTTAAATTGTAGACTAAATATTCATTTACCGTGTTTTTTACTCTATGCCACTTGATTTTGGTAGGTAGCAAGACGTCACTGACGCAATCATAGACAGACAAATCTTTAAACAATTCTAATCTGTGATCTACTCTACTCTCTCTCCCGTTAAAAAATGTGGAATAAATTGAATAAATTTCTCATTATTGTTCCGTTAATTGTTGTTACAAATGTAGCATATTAAATTTGTGAAATATTTGTTCGAGTGGTATCAGTCATCAAGTTGATAATATCAAGGTAAAATTGTTTTGTCTACGTTGTTATTTTTTATTATAGTTTTAATTAACGTATAATTCTAGTAACTGTAAAAAATATCGTGTTTTGATTTGATGACCAGTTAGAAAGTGATTAATATTTTTATTTAACCGCCTCTATCCGGTGAAGACTTATTAGGTTTTCGTAAAATGTGTAGGTGGTTTAGTTGTTTTGGGATTGTTAGTGTTAAAATGGCTGTTTCGAATTTTGAATCATTGCGGCAAATACATTTAAGCGATAAAATGTATAAATTAAATTGGGGCTATCAGAATTTTCACTTAGTGGTATGTGCTATGTCAGAGATGCACCAATAATTTTCACTAAGCAGCACATCAGGCTTTCCCCTTGCAGAAGCATAAATTACGCACACAAGCATATCATGTGTGAAAGTATCGTGTTATTAAATTAATCTTTCTAATAAAATAGAAACAGGCTATAAAGTAAAGCCATAAAGATATTATAGCAAAATTTTTGTCTCACAATATCATTTAATTTTTTTTATTTATTTGTTACACTTTGGTTCAAGTAGTGTATTAAAATTAATGTTATTTACTAAGCCTAGTCCAAAATAAAGTTAGAGTAAAAAGTGCAGTTACATAAACTTTTTCAGAAATGTTTTATACAAACCATCTAGCCTCTTTTTAATTAAACAATTATTTACAGCAGCAAGGAAGTTTTTAATTGAAAAAACATAAAATACCTTGGTAAGATGTTAAAAAATGAGTCATTTAAAGTTACAACCATAATATAATAAAGTGTTTATCTTTTAAATTCTCACACAAAACAAAATATTTTCTAATAAGACTGGCATTCTGTATTAGGTACTGCGTTGACCAATGCATGTATTAAAGTGTATAAATTAAACTCCATGAACAAAATACAAAAAAAACTTCTTGAAAGTCATGTGGTATCACTATTTATTTTGTAAGCATTTACTTGCAGCGACGTCTGCATAAATGTTGGTTATGATGGACACAGCTAAAGCCGCAGAATAAAAAGTAGCCTATGTCCTTCCTTGGGGTTCACACTTAACCCGTAACAGATGTCATCAAAATCTGTTCAATGGTTTCGTAGCAGAATTGTAACAGACAGACAGACAGAGTTACTTTTGCATTTATAATATTAGTAAGGCTTGCCTGATTACCCAGTTACTGGGTTGTGGAGGTCAGATAGGTAGTTGCTCCATGTAAAATATTGGTATTCAGCTGCACCCAGTTAGACTGGAAGCCGACCCCAACATAATTGGGAAAAGGCTAGGCAGATAATGATGAGTAAGGATTGTCTGAACATTTCTTCTTCCATACACCGCTATCAATTGTTATCTTTATATTAATTCTCTTTAGCACCATAATATAATCTTCCTTTGCACAATCCATCTGCTGTATTTGATCTTACCCTGTTCATAGATATGTTAATATACTCATGAACTCTATAAAATATAATCTCCGGTTCTCATAATAGTAATAAAAGATTATAAGAGGTCATTGTACTGTAAACAATTGGATTATTATGTAATAACTTCCTTGAAAAAACCTAACACAATTCCTTATCATTCACTGATAACTGTCAGTCTATCACACAATTCATCTTTCTGAAGCTGATAGATAAGATTACTGAGATCTTATTTTATTACTTTAACATCTAGTAGCATAGATATTGAACAATTAATAAATGATATTTTTGTTTGAATACTAATACAATTTTTTCTCTCAAAATAAATTGCAGTAATTGCCCAATTTGCAGTAATTTTATACAAAAATAAATATTATAATATAGCTAAGTATAATATAACAAATCAAAATACAGTCATAGTGTAGTTTCAATGAAGTGTTAAAAAATTCTTGATACTTCCTTAAAATTATTAATAAGCAGTCATGTACAGGAAGTACAGTAAAGCAGGTCTGTGTCTAATTTGTCCACTTACTCCAATTAATTTATTGTAAAGTGTCACATTGTATGAGTTGCATATAAATGAAGAGTTCCTTAAATGTTGAAACAGGTTCGGTGAATGGATTAGAAATCTTTATGTTCTATTTTTTTTTTTTGTATATCATGTACATTGTATTTCTAGTAATATTGTCATACTGTACACAATAAAACATTTGCTTTTCCAAGTTATTTAATCAGCTATCACTTAATGTGAACCCATAATGCAGGTTTTAAGTGTGCATCTGATAAAATTTTTGTTTTAAAACTTCAGTATGTTATCAAACTAGTAGTTATTTAAAGAGTCTGTTTATGGTAATGGAGAGATCAGAAACAGAGAGAAATCTTTTCTCTGTTACTGCTTTGATCTTTTTTGTTCTAGTACAGTTTCAGGAACAATGTTAAATTATTTTTGTACTGACCAGCTCTAGAAAATGCTTTTACTGAACCTCTCAATAACACCCTTTCCATAAACGGCGCAAATGATCAATAATTTGTTAAATGATCGAGCGAGTTGACCCTAATTGAATTGGTTCTATATCGGTCGCATAATGGCTGTCCCACACTATAACGACTTTACAGCAACACCAACTAGAATCAAAGTATTGAAATGTGAACTTTATATCGTGTCACATACAATTATATTCGCGTCGGCAATGCGTTGTACACTCGCCATATTTTTGCATTACTTACGATTTTGTAAATTACAATATAAACTTACATTTCAATGTTCAGAATTGAGCTGAGGTCGTTTTGGTGTGCGGCAGCCATAAATGTTTAATCATACCTACTTGAGTTACCTGCTGGATGACAAAGTGCATTGGTAGGTCGTTAGACTTACAAATGTCCCCTATTATAGTTTCCGTTAAGTCCTGCAGTAAGAACTCGATACTAAATAAGTGGCACTCATGTTACTAATCGGAGGCGCGGGTTAAGAGGTAACTGGGGGCTTTTATGTGCCACAATTTATGTAGTTCTTTGCTTTTAAAAGTACTTTCCTATTTTATCAGTAAACAACACTTTGCTTCAGTGTTACATCTGCATCAAAAACTTGTAATGGTCATGGTACTGAATCAGTTTTAAAAGATATTCGTGTAACAGCTAACAAGTCCACTGCTTGTCTAAAAAACTCGGGCAATGTACTAATTTAAATAAGTCGAAGTATTTTAAACGATGACTACCTAACGGACACTAAAAATCTAGAACCGCCCCAGTGCTAAAAATATTGTCGTTTTACATCTAGATCTCTTGACTCATAGAAGGCCTAGCTATGCAACAGTTCGAAATTGCTAGCTAAACAAGTGGAATAACGTGACATCATACAATAAAACCACTAATATTTGCAATTCTAAAATCGAAACGAAAGTATAATTAATTAAAATTATGATATTACATTATGTATTTCTTTCTCGAGAAATCGTAACTAAAGATGAAATATAGGTATATGAATATCATTATTTCATAAAAAAGAAATACTTTTACCGCGTGTAGAATGCGCCACTGGAATGCTAATAAAAATCATTACAAATTCAGTGTCTAGACTAGACGATCGTGGCTTAATAGATTTTGTTGACATATTTTGCATCTATAAAATTTGTTATTTATCTGCTTGTTCCAGATATAAGGCACTTGGTTATCAGAATGCCGTCGACCCACCTAAACCTACGCGAGGATGACGTGGTCCGGCTGGCCCTAGAGTTTCTACACAACCGTGACCTGCACATTACCCAACTATCGCTAGAGCGTGAAACCGGTGTCATTAATGGCAATTTTGCTGATGACGTGTTGTTTTTACGTCAACTCATCCTCGACGGACAGTGGGATGACGTACTGGAATTTATACAACCACTCAGTGCACTCAAAGCTTTCGAAGCCGACAAATTTAATTACGCTATTCTAAGGCATAAGTATATCGAATTGTTATGTATAAGATCTGAAATTAAAGCTTATAATAATGTGGAAAATATTGTAGATGAAGTTGTGAAAGTCCTTAGCGATCTAGAGAAGCTAGCACCCTCGAAAGAAGAATACTCAAACCTATGTTTATTGCTGACTCTACCAAGTATTACTGATCATGCGCAATTTAAGAAATGGAATCCGAGCAACGCACGGGTTCAGTGCTTTAGAGAAGTGTATCCACTTGTAGAACAATTCTTGCCTTGTGACAAAAAGTCTAGCGGATCGGTATCCAAATGCGCAAAAAATGACCGATTAATGCAACTACTTATTAAAGGAATATTATATGAGTCATGTGTTAATTACTGTCAAGCGAAAGCTACGGGGTCCAAGGAAGCGCAATCGAATGAAGTTAATTTCTCAAGATTACTTGATGGTTCAGGTTTTGACGAATCAGATCTAAGTTTGTTGTCGTGGCTGCAATCTATTCCAGCTGAGACGTTTAGTGTTCCATTTGAGCAGAGAATGTTGAATGTAGACGTGGAGAAGTTGGAGCGTCCATCTTTACACACCTCATGGACGGAGCACATGCTTGTAACGCCGATAAAGCCACGCACATTCCCTCATTTGGCGATGCCTTTTAGGAGGCCGCGCTCGGCCGCCGACGCTATGACGAGATCACTGCGTCCGCTTCCTGACGGTGCTCCACGACATCCCGCTGTTATGGCGCTCTCTGCAATAGATTATGGTCCCTCTTCTTCATGCTTCGCCGGATTTCATCTTACTGGAATTAAAGGCAGCAGACTGATGAACACCTCTGTCGATAGATTATTTGATAGTAAAAATGCCGAAAGTATTTTTAACGGACTAAACGAGTCATTGAAGACAATTGACGAGGCGACGTTGAAACCCATCGGTGAGTTTACGGCTTCTACGAAAACGAATGATAGTAGCATCGGCGCGTCGAACGCCACTACTCCCGAGCACAGGGGACAAGATTACTCAGCCTCTACGTCGATATCAAACACGGCAGCGTCGACTGAACGCTCATCACTCGCGGAGCGCACGCCACAGCAGGCTGAAGCGGTAATGTTGCCGGGCGCCGATGGAGATTTTAGAAGGGAGCTACTTAAAGAATATCAAATCCAAAAGCAACGCGAGTGCGATGATTACCTTCGCAATCTCTGCTCTTCAGACTTGAGGCAACAGAAAATGTAAATATATTTAAACTGAATTAAATAATAACAGTTGTTATATTACGAATTATTCATGAATTTACTTTCATTTACTTTCAGGATGGAGCAAGTAGAAGATGTTGCATCAGCTTTTCCGTCAGCTGTCAAGAATCCACAACAGATGGCTCCCGATAAAGGTCGTGAGCAGCCACCGTTTATCAGGTAACTCTTCAACTACTTAAATAATTGGTTGTTAATTTTATCCAAATTTGTATAAACAAATATTTATGTCAGTTGGTTTAGATATAATTAAAAATCACATACATCCTTGTATAAAAGACATGCTTGTAATTGATAGTAGATGATTACTAGTATGCAATGCATGCACGGAGCAGCAAACAGTAATCATTTTTCTTACGGAGTGGTGTACTTTCATCGGTAGAGCGAACAAGCAATTTGTTCTGAATGTTTGGTCGCCAACTACTGTTGAGCTGTTTTCTCTAACGAGCCGATAAATTACAATGTAAAATGTATATGTAGAATAGTCTAGTGTTATCTGTTTAAATTGAATTCAGTGCATGAAACCGAAATCAAGTGAGTGCATCGTGGTGTAACATATATGTCTCATGTCGAAATTTCTCGTGTTTCAGGAAAAACGAAATTATCGAATCGCCGGATATGGGGGACCCGAAAAACGTAAGAATATTTTTATATAACTTTTGGAATGTTGACCGCTATTAACATGTTTAGCCTTGGCCATTGTTTTAACTGATGCTATATTATGACATGTCGGAACATTAAAACACGTCTTGCCTTATAAGCGAAATGACTGATGTTACGAAAAAGTTAAGCTTCACGTAACATTGGACACTACTACCCATTTTATAATGCTTCTAATAAAAACCATAGAATATTTAATGAAGGAATGTCGTTTTCTATAAAAACGTATCGTTAAATTTCGGAAATACAAATGAAAGCGTCTAACGTCTTCCGTCAAGAATTAAAATAAATAGTCTTAATATTACGATGCAGTAAATTTTTACATTTTACGAGATTTCTCGTTGAAAGGCAGCGTTCACGGTCCAAATAGAAATATTTTTTTTAAAGATTTTCTAGGTTGGAACATGTATGAATTGACGATGTTCGTAAGACGCTATTATAAAGTCTCTTAATTAGATAAGGCGATAAATAAAGTAACATTTAATAGATAACTTTGTATTTTGTAGCATAAGTAAGTAGTTTTTTGAGATTATGGTCAAATCATAAAAAGTCATGAGATATTACGGTAGTGATAACTTTATATTATAAATATTTTTACTAAGTTATTTCGTTTGAAAGCTTTGCTCAAAGATAGATCCCGAATAAAAATAAACTATAGGTTATCAGATCTAAAGTTTATATATCAATCAATTGATCAATTGTGTCAATGTTTACCAAGATTATTGTTGTTAACTGACCGAGTTTCCGACACAATAATATTGCCTTCTTACATTGCTGATCCGACCACTCTGTCACAGTACATTAATTAAAGCGCGATTAGAATTTCACGTGTCTTTTGGTATTAGCAATTACTTTTCTGAGCCTTACTACTTTCTGTCATTAATTGGTCGGTATACTGTCGCGTCTTGTGTTTACTCTTAAAAGGAATGTTCGTTAGACATGTCGTTATTTTCTTTCTATCGCTTGCAAACATCGCTCATTAAATCGTTATCACATAATTGTTACCGATGGCTCCTGGCTACGTTGATATAAAAAGTGTTCGTAAACCATTGCTTGTTTAAATCGAAAGTGAGTGGATTTAGTATGTGTTTGCACATGTCGTTAACGAAAATGTTTTATGTTCATGGCAGAAAATTATCCCTAACTGTAAGAGAAAGGAAGTCACTTCTTTTAACACCTTTTTTTAAATGCGTCCACATTGCGAACATAGCGTAGCATTAAGCTACGAGAATTTCAGCAGTTCGTTGAACCTATGCGTTGGCTGGCAATGCAATGGTATTTTTTTTTCAACTATACTTGTAGACGCAACATAAAAAGCCGTCGACCTAGCTTGCGCTTGCGCAAGATAGGGTGCATGCTGGGTTTGCTTCCAAATAAACGTGCTGAGCACCACGTGTAAACAAACTACACATTTTCTGCTGTTAAATATTATCTACTTATTTGGAGTAATAAAATATTACCCCAACTTTATGAAAGACTAGCTGCTAGCGACTAGCCCGTGTGCTATTCCAGACTATAATGTATTTCTGTGCCAAATTTCATCCAGATCCGTTCAGCCGCTCTGCCGTGATTGAGTAGCAAACATCTAACCAAACTTTCGCATTTATAATAATAGTAAGATTATTTTGATCTATGTGCAATTAATGCAATTATATTGGCTCAAAAATACTGCGATGATGATATTTTAATTTATTTACAGTAGACATTCCATCTCCTACCAATGCTGTCA
The DNA here is from genome assembly GCA_949774945.1 of Hoplodrina ambigua. Classification (NCBI taxonomy): domain Eukaryota; kingdom Metazoa; phylum Arthropoda; class Insecta; order Lepidoptera; family Noctuidae; genus Hoplodrina; species Hoplodrina ambigua. Next base: position 9,554,168 of record OX458963.1, read on the forward strand.
GCTTAGTAATATTTAGATAAAAACAAGGAGAGTATATAACTATAGATTGAGTAGTTACGTGAAACAAAATATACTAAATTATGAGTACATATCCTACGCAATAAAACCAGATACCTAAGTGTTCATCGCTTTGAAATTCTAAGTAAAAAAAGATGTAAGAAATATTAATCATTTGAATGAATATTCATCGCGTACTCGCTCATAATGAACGTTAGTTTTTACACGTGTTTGCGAATGCTCTGAGTATAAATCATAAATGAGCAACACTTTGCTCCGACTTTGTCGACAGGAAACTGCGAGAAAAAAAATTAAAATAGCTATTAGACGAAGTTTGTCATGAAATCAGAAAACAATGATCAGGAACGACGGATTGTACATTAATTAAGTGGTATAACAATCAGAAAAGCCACACACAATTTTGTCCCTCTTATTGTATTGCAGTATATGTATATCTGAATATAGTTATCTCTGTCTAATTGTTTTACAATGATATTCTGTCCTGTGACTAATAATAATTTACGTAGGTGCCCGGGAAAATGACAGCTTGGTTGTAAAGTGCCCCTCACAAGAGGAAGTGCTGCGACAACGAGGTATGGGGTCTACCTGAACATCCGCCGGGCAAAGATCAGTTTAGCTGTGTCGGAGAAGGGTTCTTTAAAGACACCCGCTCCCCTCTCCCTTTGTAGTGTTCTTACACTGTCGCATACCAGGCGATTTTAGTCAGTAAAAACTCTGGCATACTATCTGACGGTGAAGGACAACCATAGTTATACTTGTAAAAAGACTCTAGTCAGTCATTCACTTACTCATGACGGAACATCGAAAACCGTTTATGGATGAAATTTGGCAGGGAGGTAGTTTATAGTTTGTAAACGTCCGCTAAAAAAGGAATTTCCAAATTTCGCCACCTATAGGAAATGAAAAGGGTGTTTAAAGTTTGTTGGAGAAAACAATTTTGACGCGGACGAAGTCGTGGGCAGAAGCTAGTACAAAATAATTGTAATTTACTTCATGTAATACGCAGATATGTGGTTGAGACAAACTGACAATATTGCATATAAATTAAAACACAAAATACCCTATTGTAGCGGGGGAGCTCATCATTAAAGGAAGTCTTGTAGATCACCTTCACGGCAATCTGTGATAATAAATAGCCAAATAAAATGAAAAGAAAAGGGACAGGACGCAGGGCACAGGACAGAAAATACCACAATATTAAAGAAATATAGTTTTGGTAGTGACAGCATCCGAAAATAGTGTACATTTTTTTTTATTATTACTCACCACCGGTTTCTCATCCGAAAAATTAATGAGGCAAATTGCTGAGCGCGCGTAAGCTGTTATAACACATAAGGCAACGCGCGCTTGACAATTTGTCATAATAATTTTCGTTTGAAAAACCGTGTGTATATAAAATGAAATGAATGCAATTCAATTAAAAATAAAACATCACTTAACAGGAGGAAGTTTCCAATTTGTCGGTATTTTTTTTTAAATGTTTATTCAGCGATTTCTCCGTGATTGCTTGTCCGTTTAACGTCATACACAGATGTACCCAACAGAGCAAACTCAAACGTTACGACTAAAAATCTTTTATCTTTCAAAACCTTTAACCGCCTACCCGCCTGTTTATGTAGTTAGTATATAATTTATTTACTAATTCCATTATAAAACCTTCCGACTGTTCTTATTTATTGCTACTCTGTAATTATGACCTTCATACGTACTGGATTGGATTATTTTGCGCCCACTCGAAATACTTAAAACGCGCAATCACATAAATAATGCGTCAGGATAAAAATCTCGAGTTGCCATGAGGTGGGTTGGGTAAACGTGACAGTTTAATGGAAATTCGGAACTTTTGTTTACTCTTTTTGGGCTCCTGTATTCAAGGTTAGTAAGGATTTGGTATATTAGACACGGGTTCGTACTGCGGTTTTGGGGTAGCTTTATTGGTGTAGTCAGAAAAATACAAGGTCCCTTTCTTGATGAAAGTACTTTTTTATGTATTAACTATCTACATAGTAAGGATTTCATTGTAAATCTCCATTACAACATCTTTTCTTACTTTTACAATAGGCATGCTTTGAAAGTCTGGATCACTAGTTACGATCTCTAGTATTTGGTTAAGGAGAAAGAGTTATCACAAACTGAATCTAAGGTAATTTTGATTAAATTAAGTACTTAAAATGTTCGGCTCTAAGCCAATCTCATTCTATGTTCCAACTTATTATCTATTTGCTTACTTGCTACCATTTGATGCAGTAAAATAAAGTGAAACAAAATATGTATAAATGTAGGTTGACAAGACCAGGATTGTTTATTCATCATTTCTAAAATTAATTAACACTTTGAGTCATTCGTATGCACTACAGTATATTGTCAAGGGCAGTCTTGTCTTTCATAGTGGGACAATTAGTTTATTGTGACACATATATTAAGAAGAACATGCTGACATCATAAACTTTAAGTTTTTTTTTTGTACGTGGAGCTGGGAACACAGTCATGGTTTGTGCATCGACCAAATTACTTTTTTTTACTGAATGCAAGTATTTATTCAATACTCAATGCACTATCTATTTGATTATACGGAGTAGACATAGATATTGTAACGTAATCTTTACGTTGTCATTTTTCAAAGATATTAAAAAAAACAATTGTTTATTGCCTTTGAACCCTATAAGTGTTGCACTTTTTACAAGCTTTTATTTAGCTTGTTGTTTATGCTGTTCGTATGTATGTAAGTTGTCCTTTTAAAATTTGTAAACCATTTTCGACTACTTGCTGATATCCGATTGAGATGAAATTGCATACACCTGTAGTTCTTATGACAATACAATGTCCAATACTCAATAACTATTGTAATAGTTTAAAATTGAAGCTTGTTTTTACCGAGTTCACAAAAAGGAGGAGGTACTATGTTTGGATGATTGTATGTTTTTTAAAAAAAAGAATTTTATTCATAGAACGACTGATTTTCTTTTTAATACCGGATGATAAATTTCATCACTGAGGTATCTAGAATCGATGTACAGAATCCATGGTAAAACGTTTTCACCTGTTTTTTTTTGTTAGTCTTTTCTGTCCCTTTCCTTGTCATCATAGAGCTCCCTCCACTTCTATCCTTAACGTTTCCGTACCTCATCCCTCCATCATCCTCCTCATCCATCATCAGTTTTGGAAGAATCTATCCAGTTCGTACCGCCATCTCTTGCACCCTTTATAATTTATAATCCAAAGTTAGAACCAATGGAACACCTACAAGTGTACTTATAATGTACAACATACATATTGCTATATCTTCTACTCCCTAATATATTTTTTGTGATCTGTTACTGCTTCTTATCAGACTGAAAACTGCTATATATGAACGATGTAGACAGCTTTTTATTAGTATTAAAGAGTAATAAGAGTACCTACATTATCTGCCGACTTAGGTACCCGCTTTAGTACCTCACAAAATCAAGATGGTTAAAACATTTATATCGCTGTATGCTCGTATTATTTGTCAAAGCCATAAAATAATATAATGGGTTTATGACCGTTTAAATATTCTGGACATGTCCCGTTTGGCCATCGTTACGTTCATATTCCATATATTGTTTATAGCTCTCATATTATTATTCTATTATCCTCACGATTTATTAACTATAGATTTTGGCCTTTTAGAAAAATTATTGAACGACTTCTTAATCTTATTTACCTTTTTGGACGGTTTCCACTGTCTGCTGGCCCACGCTTTAGGCCAATTATGTGTCCCAAATGTAAAAGTGCCTACTTAGGTATACTTACCTTTTATTTCTAGGTATAAATTATTATAGAACCTTTTACCAGAATGTTTTTAAATGAAATTATTTTATACAAATTCATTCGATCCGCAATGTGGGTGCGGTTGTTACCTATAATATCATAAATTTTCCTTATCCACTTACAACAACTGGTGCTAGACTTTTTATAAACAGGGTGTTTACAAATATCTTTAACTAGGTATACTCCGCGGTTTCACCCGTGTTAAGTTACGTGTCGATTACTGTTCTGCTATCGTGAGTCGTAGCATAATGTTATATAGCTTATAAAATCCCTCGATGAGCAAGCCATACCTATAACGTAAAAGGATTTTTCAGCAGATCCTGAGATTAGTGCGTTTAAACAGATAAACTCTTTAGCTTTATAATATTAGTATAGATAAATGAACAAAATATACTGAAATTCTACGTTGCCGTTAGTTGCAAAGTTATTTTAAATAACCGGTTACGTTAAGTTGCTCTATTATTTTGGTGCGGTGTGCTTTTCTAGCTCATGTTGCCTATTATGTTGACTAGGACTTTGTTTATGTTGTCACCGCTACTTACCGTTATCTTTGTGGTCAAATTAGTAATTTTTCAGATTATTTTGTTAGTACATTTGAGCATCGGTTGCAATGAAAACATGTTTAAAGGTTGCAGACTGCTTTCTTGCATAGAGAATGTCTTACGGCATCGCTAACCTTTTGTGACCTACTATTGTGAGACCGTGGTGTTTTGCCAAAAGGAAACAACCGATGTTGGCTCGCTCAAGGATGTTGCCATTCTGAATTGTTCGCTTGTTATTCCCAATTATTATCCACCGGATCTAAACTGCCTTGTGTAATTAACCGGGGAATCGGTACCGTTTAAGGAACCATGTAATCGGCCAGTTAACTTTATTTGCCACATCAGTTAATTACATGCGCCGATAAAAGCGTAAAATAACTACCTAGTTTATTATTTTAACTAATTGGATAAACACTCGGCGTTGAAAATGAGCGTGGGTTAATCTTATTAACAAATTAACAATTTAATAATGATAAAATTTTATCGATGTCCGGTTTCGTCGCAAATTATAATAGATGCTGCTGCGTTTGTTTTATTGTATGTACTTTGGTGACCTTCACGTAAACTTGAAGCGACGCCTACATGCCATTAGGTCCTTGTTTATTATTGATGGCTCTGTTGGAGTACTTACTGGACCATTATTTACCTCGTTGTCACCTATATTTATACCTACCATATAATTGTAGGACACAGCGATAATCGTAGTCTCGTTGCTCGCGCGCATGCCTCTTATGAGTCATCGGTAAGCGTTCTGCGCACAATGCCGTCCGAACAGTCCAGTCGCGTCGCGGCATACCTAGAGGACATACATGTCACTTAATGTACTCATACGCTCGCGTTACGCACGATCGAGCTTCGGAAACATTGTTGTCTTAATTTGTGAATTAAAAGTAAATTGTACGGGAGAGTGTTGAAGACCTGTGAAGATGACTGCAGTGAAGAAAGTCATGGCGATGCGTCAGTTGGACTCTATGTTTGGAAATATGAATTTGGAGGGAGAGGGTCGGCATTCTCCGGTTGTCAGCTCTACCGTCGAGCACGACCCTCGCTGTGAAGTACATGGCCGTTGCAGCACACCGTATAGGTCGTCGCTTTACCTTCACAGTAGAGAGTCTACTCCTGGATATTACAGGGACTCAGTTTCCCCTACAAATGGAGGGCTTATCATCAGGTATGTTTCATTGTTTATGCAAAACAATTTTATAACAATTGTATTCTGGTGTTGTATATTGAGTAACAGAAATTGTGATGAAACAGGCGACGGGACTCTCTGGGGCTGTCTCCGGCGCGCGAGTTGGAGCACCCGTCTACGTTCCCGAGTATCCTGCGGCGTGACCGTCACAGCCCCTCCGTGACGCCACCACGTCGTGACACACCAAGCCCTACTCAAAGAATTTATAACAAACGCCATTCTATGGGTTCCTTCCCCAACCTGAGCAGAAGCAACATCGTCAATTACAACAGACGCGACTCCATAACCAGCAATGGTATTAGAGAAATGAAACGCGACTATGTCGGATCCACGAATTCGTTGACCAGAAAAAGTTCCATTGACACAAAGAAATCCTCAACGGACTCCTTAGATGTATGGCACGGTACTAATTGGGAATCTGAAAAAGCAAATTCTGTTTCGTCGCTAGTGCATGACGACCGAGTCTCGTATGGACATATTAACAAGGTAATTTATTTGAGACAGTAACTCACTATTGGGGATTACAACAAGAAGCTTTCTTGGTCTAACTTTAGTAATGTATGTCATGATCTCATCATCATTTTATTTCGTGCAGGAAAAATCGCACCGTGGTTACAAGTATTGAATTTAAATACAATAAATGTTTTTATTTCCATAATTTGTCCTGTAACAAGAACGGCTTGAACTATACCATCAATCTAATAAAATAACTATTAAAAAAAATTGGTACTGTTTTTAAAAGGTAAAGATCTTAATAACATTCTAATCTCTTTTATTGGTTCTTGTAGTGGGTGGGGAAATGGGAGTTAATAAAAATAATACAGGTATTTAAGTTTTTATTTTTACTATTTTCCGTTATAATATCTAACCGCATTAAGCGTGAAGCAAGCATCATCTACGTTTTAATGATCCTACTAATTAATACAAATCATTCTTTGTGTTGCACTCTGTTAAAGATTTATAACAATACTATCACGTCACTCATGCTTGTATTTCTTATAGACGAACGAATTTTTTTACATAAAATAAATAATTACCGGTAAATAAATTACGGTTATCGTTGTGTTTGACGTAAATAACCACATAAGGGATTGTCATTATAAGGTCTCAGCCATTTAGCATTGTTGCTCAGGTGCTAGAGACTTATATGGGACTCAATATTATCTTCTAACAGTTTGTTTAGGAGTGATACTAAAGTAGCTGTTAAAAATTGGGTACATTGGTGGTACATCCCCAGTTCGCTCTACATGGGCGCTGATAGGGCGTCCGTCCCGCGCGTCTCGCGCTGACCTATACAGCCATAAATGGACATGACGCCGCCAACTGCCACCCGCCACGACTAAATCATGACAATATTTACATTTTATCTCGCATGCCACTGCAATATTTGCTCAGTCTGTTCAACAAGATACGAAATATTTTCATTTACGCGTTGTATTCGTTTGAACAACAGTTAAATGAGTAGCTTAAGAATTCCAGATACTTCTGACGAACGGTTAATTTTGTTAAAAATTGGAAAAACTGGAATTTTAAGGTTACCAACGCTACGATGCTAGCGGTTCATAGATGACGTCAACTGAATGACTCTTGTGACCAAAAGAAATCGATGAACGAATTAGGTAATCATTCATAATATCACTTTGTTACAACGTAACTCAGTAACTCTCAATTGGAAAATCAAACTTACGTAAAATTTAATTGTAATCGGATCAAAACAATTAATCTAGTTGATTACGTTGCGTAATTGAAAAGCACATCTATGTAACCAGTAACACTATTTGCGCTATGATAGATGTTGAATGAAATTTGGGATCTGGATATGGATACGGATATATGAATAATATTATCCGATTTCAGATACGGTTACGGTTATTAAATGATTTCGTATTATCCGATAGTTTCGAATAGTTTCAGTTATGGATAATAGATTTTTAAGGAATAGTAAAAGGAAAACACAATATGATTGAAGACTGACTAATATGGCTCGGCAATAGAAATACAAAAAAAAAATAACAATACAAGCGACTCCTGCGACTAGTGCGTCTCGGCCGGGCGAAACCCTGTCATAACATTTACCGTTCGCCCTTATCCAACATTATTCGAATCTTTTCTAACAGACTGCTGAGCATGAGGTCTTGGGTTTGATTGATTCGTTTGAACAGGCAAAGTGTTATTGGGTTTTTCAGGAATTTCTCAGTAGCAATCTCGGAGTCAGGAATTGAGGCAATAGGCGCGCCCCCTATTCCATGGGACTTAAACATAACTAGCGAAATGTGGGTATACTAAAATAGGTCCACCTCTGCCTAACTTCGAGGATTACAGGCGTGTATGTTATGTTTTTATATCGGATTCGGTTACGGTTTCGGATAGATTTTTATTTCGGATATCCGATATTTCCGATTACGGTTACGGAGCTCCATATCATCCCTGACTTTGCGTGTATACAAAGCAAACGAAACCTCGTCCCAACTCATTGAGTTTCAATTTAACTGTATAACTGGATCCTCTCGTAAATACACAGTTTGACCCGAGACAAGTTTCCAGTTAATCAGTCAATAAATTTCAATTGTTCGCGAGGCGAAGACGGCAGTTACCATGGATGATTCAGTTAAAGCGTATGTTTGTATTAAATTGTGTCAATGTTGCCTTCCACGTGATACTTCGCCTAGGGATTTTCGACGTAGGTACTCTATGAGTCACTGTGAAATCATGGCTCCCGTGTCGGCTTGTGTAACATAAATATTATTAAGTTTACGTAACCCATTACAAGATTTGCTTTATCGCTGGTTATTGTTTCGATCATCGCGGTTTTGTTAACTTGTTGGACTACAAAAAAGTGTTACAATTAGTGTGAGATCTCGCTACACTTCATTGTGAATGATAGTGTTTTTATAGTCGTTGATATATTGTGAATTTGAATCAAGTTGTTACAATGGTATTTTGATTGACTAGCGTACATATTATATATTTTTTGTTGAGTACGAGCTTCAATGGCAAGATTTATGTTGCTGTATATCGTTCTCATACGAGTCGAATAGCATCCTTTTGATGAATAAAGGGGAAATCTATAATATATACATTCTCATATTGGTAGGCGAAACGGTTAGTTATAAAAATATATTATCGTTATTAATAACTTAATTAATTATGTATATTAATTGTGAACATCTTCCGTGGCGTCCCTAGATGTAGTGTTAATTATTATTCGTTTTCACGCGTAGGTCGAAATTAAGATTATGATGAGTTTCTTTTGACATTAGGTAACTTGTTTATTATTATGCTCTTTATATGGCACAGCCTTGAGTTCCTTCGTTACGAATAAGGTGACTAATTAAATGTTTGAATTTTCCTACGTTACTTCTAGACTGGCGTGGGTGCCTACGTGAGCAATATTTGTATGAATTTATTATATCGTGCCGCGTGCGCGTATCATCTTCATCAATAGATAACGCATCACAACTAACCAAACATTACGAAATGACTTTTCTGTTATGCCATGCTTTTTTATAACTAGTCAGGCGTAAGAAAGAAGCGAAAGTTGCATGCGCGCATGAAGAATTATACGCTCTTTCTAAAACTCACATTTTAAGACAATTCATAGAGTTATTGCGTTATTAATTGTTCTAAAAGTTATTCCCCGATCGATGTTCTTTAATTACAAATAAAATCATAAATTAATTGAATTTTCTATATTATCTACGGGCACTAGGATATTGTCACGGTTCGGTAACACTTTAAAGACATATTCATACTAGTTAAGGCAATGTTTTAGTAAAACTAGAAATGTATGTAAGTATAATATCAAATATAGAAAGTCGAATGTCGAATAATGCAGTACGGCTCACAACAAAACGAGCACGGGTGACAATAGAGTACGTATTTGTAATAAAGTTTGCAATTTACGATTGTGCACGAAGAGATATCTACTAGCGCTTTACTCGCGAGCAATATCTGTGCGCGTACGATGCGCGTTGACCGCGCACGGGCTACCCCTTTCACTTGTATTCGCATTCAACGGATCGAGCGGAACGTTAGCGCGCCTTTCTCTCTATCCCCGTCTCTGTCTAACGTGCGTCGACGGTGGTGCAACACTGGTGGTGGGCCGGCGCACGCCGCTCGCCGCCCGTGACAACAGTAGCGCAGTTTCCTCGACTACATCCGCACGGAACCGACACCGCCGCGCTCGGATGATCTATCGCGATCTGACATGAAGTCCAAACCGGCACATTACATAGACGCTCCGTTCAGACCGTGGCCGCCGCTTTCGCGCCAGGCGCAGCCACAGCCGCAGCCCAACTTTTATTTCCGACCACCAGACCCAATGGACTTGAGGAATTTTAAAACATCCTCATCAAAAGGATCTACATACTCGGATTTCTCCGGAATGAGTGCGTACAGTAATAAATCGCGGGACTACTACTTCTTGTCGCCGAGCTATCGTTCAGCAGGCGCACCGACGCCAAGCGGTCATGCCGATCTGTACGGTGTGCGTGAACGGCCTCGCCAACTCAGGAACCCAAACCCATCGCCGCCAGCCGCTTGTCCGTGCAGTCGCTCTCGATCCCTAGAAGACGTCCGCACTGAGGTCGTGACTGAGTGGGAAGACGACGACGAAAACGGCAACCGCATTGTCGCACCAGCCACCAAATTTAACCGCACCTCATACAAAGCCAACAACCCCGCCTTCCAAAAGCAAGGATTCCTCACCCGCCATTCTATGGAAAATCTAGTCGATAGACCACCGCAGTTATTGCCTCCCAAACGGATCTCTGCCTTTCAGGTAATTGAACTAACTTTCTATCTAGACAGTTGTCTCTTTGTGAAATGACTGCACTAGAACAGTTGTCTGTTAGAATGCCATCAACGACATAGAATTAATTTAACCATAGTGTTTAACTGTAACTGCTCTTTGATATGTATTTATGCGTACTTTCTAAGCTCTTAAATCTACATGATTATCTTGTTGATGCTAAGCGAAGTGAGTAATTTGTATATTTGTGGTACTTTAGCGAACGTGCTAGGTTTGTTAATGGTGCAGGTATGGTGGTTGTGTTATGGGAATGAAACATCGACGCTTCGTCAGAGCTCGTTCAGCTCCGTTGAACCGCAACGCGCCGTCCTGCGTGTGTAACGGATGTTCAATACTTGTTTTTATGTGATCGCACACACATGTATCGTAGTTATAAGTACTCTAATATCAAATTCTGTATCTATTCATGCGAATTTGGGTTATCTGGTTACTTCAACCTCTATTACTTAGGCCGGCTCTTGCAATGCGAGTGTGAATTCTATTGTAGGAAAATTATTGTTTCATTAAGTCCGTGTTTCGACATAATGTCTAATTATGTAAGACGCTTCAAGCCGTGTTTTTATCAAGAGGTTGTAATGATGGCCCAGTTCTTGCGTACTACATACCATACCCTTCGTCGTTTACTGTGATATTGTTGTCTTGAGTAAGAATGAAGAGTTGGTTCATATTCATCGAGATCTTTTTGTTTGACGCACCTTTGGGTATATTCACAAAAAGTATCATTATGCGGTTTTAGTGCTTTAGATGAAGTACATGTCATCAATTGTTACTCGAGCGTTAGTTTATAAAGGTTGCTTGCTGCAGTCTGAACCTACGTTTACTGTAAATCTATAGTCAAAACTTATAGGCAGTAGGTAGATGTAGCGTGATTCTTTCCTTTTGACCATCAATCCATACACTTAATATAGGTACAAAAAACAATTAGGGAATTTGTTAACAATAGGTACTTCCTTTATATCAACATAGGTAACTCAAACGCTGATTTTGGTCCCAATAGGACTATAATCGTGTTGATGAACTATGATTAAAAATTTAAGGTCATATTATTTTAAGATGTTAAACGTGACATAGGTACCTTAATAAACATACTTTGATAATTTTTTCCTGAAATTAAAAAAAAAACGAAACAAAGGAATATGGTTTGAAATAATCAGGAATCCACAAAATATATATAAATTAGGTGTAGGTTCTATTATTATATAATCATATTGCGTAATCTCAAGTTTGTGTCAATTAATCGTTATTAAAGAAATAAAACTTTTAACATATTGACAAATTACAAGTATGGCAATATATAAACATAAACATGCGATTTTCTCTAAATTTTAATTGCAAATATCGTCTATTCATTTTTATTATAATGCGGAAACCATTAAATATTTATTACGCAACAATCTCATAATGTATTGATTTGCTTTTATGTATTATAACCAGATAACAAAATGGAAATTATTATCAGCTTAATGAAATAGCATTGTAGGAGTACGTTTTCGTAATTATGACGACAATGCAGCTACTAATTTCAGCTTTATTATAAAACGGAATTAGTTTTTATTGGTCTATGTCTACACATTTTGTGCTTTCTATAATACTTCGTAGGTATACTTTGCAAACTTTATTGATTAATTTTGATTAAGTTTTACTTTTAATTAAATTAACGAGAAGAGTTCTCCTAATATATTCATCTATGAATATAAAAATACTCGTCATATCTACTAATAGGTACAGACAATGACGTGAACACTAAATAAAAACTGTTACGCGCTAAAAATCGCGACAATTTGTGAATATGAAGGCTTGTTTCAAATTTTATTTCGCCATAGAGCGTAATAAACGATCTAGTACGTAAAAAAAATGCGGTAAAGTACACTTTCTACATCGCGTTTACGTCGAGCTGTGCAACAATGAAACGAAAAGCTACACCAATTACTTGATTCGAACCGTTTCAAACGAGATTCAAATGCGTGCCTTGTCGCGCCCGCGACGTGATTCCGAATTAAAACAGCGATATCACTTTTGTACTGCTCATTTTTGGATTTTATATCGCCAGTACAAATATAGTCCTAAGCCGCTATTCGTTATGTTTATCTATATTTTATACTTGGCCATTTTTTCTAACTAATTTGCATTACGTAGGTGTGACACATGACTGAAATATTTGGACCGTAACATCACGCACCATGTAATGAGTGCATCGCAACTTTGTTATCGGTCAGGTAGGTCTAGTCGTGTGTCAATAAACAGGTTCCTACTAGGCCGTCTTGCAGCTTACCTTATCCATCCATACAATAGAACCTGTTCTAGTTACCACACTGTTATGCCCAGCATTCCGGGCTTCAATGAACCTTGTACATTTTGAACGCAAGCAATTGACAGTTTAAGTATTATACAATCGGCAGTTCTCGCACGCTTTCGAGAATCTTCAACATGATTAGTTTATTTTTGAATGAACACTTTTTATGATATCGTTGTTTAACATGTCATAACAATTAGAAAAGGCCTAACAAGTGCTTTATTTTTTTAGCTTTTTGGTAAAAGGCGCTTTTGTTTATTCTCAGGATATCGGTTCATTTTCAATGTAAACGGTCATGACTCATACAAAATGTACAATTAGTAGAGTTCTGCTTCTTTGTATATCTATGTATGGTATCATACCAATTGCGAACGGCATTCTACGTTTTTCTGTGTAGTAGAAGTATACGGAACACGAATGTCTGCGTCATGGTCTTGGGCCGGCGTGGTCGGTGCGTCACCGTCTCTCCGACGCTATCACCGATCTGAGAATGTAATGAACAAGGTTACCGAGGTTTCACCACGGTGACGCCGCCTCAGCGAAACATGTACCGTTCCCGTTCTGAATGACGAACAATTTTCACTTTTAAACGCGAACAAGAGGCCTTTAATATTATGTACACTTATCGTTGTAGACAGATTGCCCTAAAAATGTTGAACTATAGTTTTTAAAGTTTTTAGACCCCTACACCTAATTTTGTAATATATTCTGAATAACAAACGTTTTCATGTTGACAATAAAAAAATGTTCTACAAGAAACAACTGTCTTCAAAACCTACAAAGTGAAAAATTACTTTAGTTTCGGAAGTTGCAATACAAAACAACAAACAACCAAATCCGCTGACTTCCGAAACAAAAGTTATTTTTAACTTTACAGTTTCCGAAGGCAGTTGACTTTTTGTAAAAAGATTTCTCACACCTCGTACCTACTTCGTAATTATCCAAATCCATAAGAAACGGTAAAACTAAATAACCTAACCAGCGAATGTATTTCGTCTTTTGCAGTGAAAGGGTTATCCCTTTTATTAAATGTGAACTATTCGTCGATGAAGAGTGCCATAAAGTATCTTGGAAATCCATGATCAGTTGACTATTATAGACAGCGAACTAACCAGCAATTTTCTTTACCATCAGTAAAATAGCGAAACCACAATACGCGTAACGGTTGTTTTTAAAGGGTTCACCATTGTCTAACTCCGAAATCTACATCAAAATATGGGATCATTCGGAAAAGTCGAATATATCAGGCACAAACAGGAGTAAAACTTCCTTCTTTTTTTTGAAATCGGTTAAAATATGTGTCGGTCGTGGTCTGCTGTATAGTTTGAATTGAATATTGTTGAATTGCCAAAATTAAAGGTAGTGTCAAACCGAGTTCGAATCCACAAAATATAATTGATGAGAATTTTGGTTGTCTTGCCTTGCTAAAGATTGTGAGACTAATATGTAACAGTGTACCTAGAAGATTGGAAGGACAGACAAACGATGAACAATGTTTAAAAAAAATATAACCGAATTAATCTTCGATTAAAAATAGCACGCCATTATCCCGGATATAACCATGTTGCACGTCAATTAAAACTGTCCTAAAACCTCGTAAAATTTGTTTATTTTTAAACGTTTAAAAACTCGCAATACCCAGTGGCTTCACCCGCGGCAAGTTACGTCTTTGATAACAGCTCCCCTCTCGTGGGTCGCAGCATTAAGATACATTACTCAAGGTAATAAAATCTTGGCGTTACCTAGTGATAAGTCGAAATACGTGTTTTCAATATTTCCTCATAGTATGTTTATTTATTTAATGACTGTAACAAAAATACGCTACAAGTATTTTTTTTTAGGAAATATTCAACGCTTTTTACTACGACAGATCTTAGAGTAAAAGAACAATACTTATAAAAGTAAGAAAGCTGAAAATTTATCAAAAATTGCCTACAAAGTCATGTTCATAATTATATGTGAAAATTATTCTTTAAGCACGTCACCCAAAATAAGTTATAATTAATTTACGTTCCGCCATGTCATTCTTAATGTGTATTAACTTTAGGGAACGAGCCCCTAAAAAAGTAAAGTTGACACATCACAATACAAGTCTTTTGGTTGTTGCAGGCACAGATCAGAAATGGCGGTCACCCTGGTGTACTTCAATCGACTCCAAGTAGCGTAGGCGTCGGACCTGAAGTCAACGGATCCAGGCCGACCTTCAAACCTGTCACAGTCTTGGAAGATCTTCAAGCCGTCCGGTGTGCTGAGTTCCATCCTAATGGCAAGCTATATGCCGTCGGCTCCAACACGAAAACACTGAGGATATGCACGTATCCGAAGATTGAGGATGTCAAGTAAGTGATTATAATCATTATAATGCTCTGTATTATTATAGGTACTACGCTGTCGTCCATAATTGAGAACAATGGTCCTTTGCGATTGGAGTGGGAGATATTAGTTGGCTTGCGGCCACGTTTTCCGTCTTGTGAAATTCCTCCTTGTAATTGTTAAGAAATACAGTGAAATGTGTATAACTGAAATCTTAAGGGACCTAGGATTTTTTTATTTATAGAGGTTTTTGATTTACTTACCTGGTTTCCTAAATAGGCAAGTTTAAAATGACGGTTGTATATAGAGGATCCCGGTAAAAGAGGTCGAAGTCTAAGTCAAAACTTATGGCTTCAAAAATCAACTGAATTGGTATGTTGATTATTTTACTTACACGGACTATTGCGCTACAAAGTCCCAATAACATAGGTAAACATCGTAAAATCTTAGAAATAAATTCCAATTAATAAGGTCTGACGATTTAAAATTTACATAAATAGGGCTATTACAATGCTCATGTGTCAGGGCCTTATTATAATAATCAGTAGCAAAAGGTTCTCATATAACCAGGGCCCACTTATCCAGGTGTCACTGTATCATTAGTTCTGTAAATAACCGATATATAATATTTAGTTATCCAAGATTGTTGCAATATGTCGCGTATCTAGCTCTCCATCCAAGGTTGTTGCAAAGAGTCGCGTCTTTTCACAATAATCCGCGTCATGAGTGCACCTAATTGGACGTGAAATCACAGAGGAAGATATATGACAGGATAATGGATTTCAACGTCGTTTTATCTTAATTAACATTCATTATTCAAGGGAGTACAACAAAAATGGAAAAGGCAGAGAGATATTCATCATTCTATGAAATGCGCTAATATTTCCGGCCGGTTAATCAATATATCTCATGTTTTGACAGGATATTTAATTATATTCGCATTATTTTGCTTTCCAAAACCGCGGGTTTGTTTAAGTCTTCATTTGCATGTTTGTCAGATTTGGTGACAGATATAAATACGTTGCTGCGTAATCAAATATTTTATGTGACTATAAATGGTAGCTGTGAATTTGAGGTGTGCGCGATGCGATATCCGTAAAACACGAATCTATTATACAGTATCAACATT
The DNA here is from genome assembly GCA_949774945.1 of Hoplodrina ambigua. Lineage (NCBI taxonomy): Eukaryota > Metazoa > Arthropoda > Insecta > Lepidoptera > Noctuidae > Hoplodrina > Hoplodrina ambigua. The sequence continues at coordinate 9,570,257 of OX458963.1, forward strand.
ATGTCAATTCGAATATTGAACTTCCAGTATTATAATCAGATACCTATAATAGTAAAATGTGCCTGCGGCTCTACATTAAAATAAAAAAATTACACAGGTTTCACTTTTCGTATCTACCGTAATAAAATATTAATTTTAGTTTGGAATTCCATTAAAATATTACATATAATTAATCATAACATCGATAATACAAGAGTTTTATCGTTATTCTGTAGTTTACGGTCAGATTTCCGGTTTGGCGTCATGCGAGGGGACGACCGTGGACTTTCTTCATTCTGTCCGTTGTCGACCTTCCCCAATCCACTGCCAATTACTTAAAATTGTTACTCCTCAAGTTATCTCGGCCTTTATTGTTTTATTCGTTTAAATTCAACCGTTTCAGAGTATTACGTTAGATATAACGTTAAACGTTTTACAACCAAAGCTATTGTGGTTTATGATGTTAATATACCGCGCAGAGTATCTGTTTTTTTTTTATACCCATTCATATTTCTTCTTGATGGTTATAAAAGTTAGTGTAGCAACACACCTGCCGAAATTACCCGACAGAAAGTTGACGAAGTGTTTATTCTTGCATTTATGCTTTTTAAAAAGCCATCAACACACATGCAAAAAAAATCGTGTAATTTTCAGTGTCAGGTAAAATTTCCATTAGTTTTGGATTGTTCTGACTTTATGCTAAGAGATAGTTTTAGTTTTATGTGTTTGGTGCCAGACTGCTGCAGTACTGGAGTAACGGATGTCGGATTGCGTTCGGACGGTTGTCTTTTTTCACAAAGTTGTCACGTTGAGAACGCCTTACGATACTCGTACTGCGCACGCACGACAGTTCGACGACAAATGTCATATGGAAATAGACAGTCCGACCGGACTGCTTCATCGCCGCAACAACCAAAATGCGTAAATTGAAAGAGTCCTTTAATTATCTAAGGAACCAGTAGGTACCTTTACCTGAGCGTTGCAAGTCGTCTGGCCGAACACAAAAATTTAATGAACTCACTTGTTGTCATCATTTTTACTGGTGATAGCATATATATATTTATTCTTCGTAGATATATTTCGGTTCACATACACTCCTATAAAAAGCAATAATGTCGCGGAAGAGATTGCCTCTCGGGTTGTTGCTTGTAGCTAAACAAACTCCTTTGGGAAACGCCGAGATTAATCTATTACATTCTATCGATATGTTCGATTTGATTTATAACTTCACTGGTTATTTGCGTAAAATATTAACTGATAACATGTAGGTACCAACCTACCTAACGTTGCTTAATACTAAAACTAAATAACTAGACCGACTTGACATATTTTCCAATTATGAAAGGCGTAAAATGCCATTTATTTTGTATTTTCAGTGATAAAATTTGGACTTCCATAACTTTTGAAGGATATTCGTAGCGTCCCGTCTTTTGTAATCCCAATATTATCACATAGAGGGTTTAAAGCCGTCCCGGCTAAAAGCCCTAAGATTACACATCTAAAAACTCAATATTATTCAACAGTTTCTTGTGGAGGTACGGAAATCATTTGGTTCGGAAATTATTTCCGCACGAAAGAAAATATTACGCATCGAACCTACCTTTATATAATGTTATCGAATTTGTGTTTTACTGTTATATAACGCATATTAGTCGATGCTTTATTAGCACTATATAGCACGCATTCTGCGGTAAAATCCATAACAATAACATGATTAAATGTCAAGGCTTTTAGCGTTACGTGAAAATGTCGTTAAATTACTTCACTTTGGTCTTGAGGTTAGAATACTGTGGTGACTTGAATGGAGACTCGACACTGAACGAATACGTTGTTGAGCTGAAAACGAAAACAAGGATAACACTCAATATTGACCGCGTCGAAACATTTGCTTCCCCCTTTGTGATGTCATCGGACCCTCAATTAGATCAAGTTTGCACACTCCTCTTGACCACACATACGAATAATTAGTTCTGATCAATACTACGATAAGATGACGATAATGAAACAGATTTGACCTAATTTGGACATAATTAATTACCAAATACTATAATCTATGTAACGTGTATGTTAGTACATACACGTATGGTTTTAATTAAATGTACCGTAACACGATATGGTAGGTATAAGAAATAATTTATTGCGAAAACAGACTTCATAGATTCCTCTCGAGACCGGTAGGCGGCCTTCATTGATACTATTGATAATGTGATACAATAGTGTAAACATTTATAGTTACTGTCCACTCAAACTAGTTGCGATTCTTGTCGCGATCATGACTGGCGATATAAGGCCGTCACCGCACTTACGAGCGACGCGAAAGCGGTGACTAAGCGTTCACGAGTCGATGACCCGACGTTAAGTTTGTACACAAAGTGTCACTATGTAATGCAAAGATCGCTTTGTATGCTACAAACGAGTATATGTCGTAACTTACAACTATGGAAAATTGAGAAAATATTCACACTTTCGTACAGAACATTTCAATGTAAGTAAAAGTTCGTGTCACCAAAAGGTCCATGATATTTTGTGCAATAATAGAAATCCATGCATCCATTTTAATTTTCCAAATTTTACTCGATTACTAGACGCCCACGCACGATTTTTTTTTAAATAAATGTTGAGCAGGTACCTACTTAACACGTAACAGTTATTCTTAATAATGTGTAGATTAATCAACAAATAGAAATTCGGCTTATTTGATTGAAAAGGATTACATCAGAGGTGACGTATAAAACAGCATAATTTAAGCTTCATAATGAATGTTGAGCCATTTCTCATTATTGAAGGCAGAGCACAAAGTCGCATGAGATTACTAGTCCGCAATGAATATTGTTCAAAGTATTACGTGTACGATGATGTTGTATTATCTGTGAAATTTGGAAGTTTGCTCAGAAGTATGAAGCATAGAAGTATACTTCGTGAAAGTCAGGCTGGCTGGCGAAGCGTTGCTCACGTCGATACGAACTCTTACGAAATACTTTACGTATTACGTTTCACTCACTATAATGCTCACTGTCATAAGTATTGAGTACTACTCCATCGGCGGTTGCAAATTTGGAAATGTCCATTAAAAACCGTGACACAGCAGATGTAGGCCAATATATTACAAATATAATATGCGATTGCTATCTTTGCGCCTGTGGTTATGCCTGCTATAAACTACCCACTCACAGACGACCTTCAAAACAGACAAACAGAACTCCAGTTAAACATTTTCTTATCTTGATTTATACTTTATAATTCAAGTTGGTTCTAGTAGCTATCGGTGAAAGTGCCATTAAAAACGTCCAACAACTTTTACGTGATTTCTAAAATGAATGCTTTGATTGTACGTGACCTATCCGTGGCCCTTATGGACTCAGCTTCCATCTAAAACAAATGGCTTGAAATAAAATCAAAATTAAATTGGAGACTTAAAAAGCATACATAAAAATACACAGGAAAAACCGAGTTTAATATCCTCCTAGCATTACTCCAAATTGTGTTGTGTGTTTTGTTTGAAAAAAAAAAAAGTATTAAGCTATAAATCATATCTGGGAGTTGTAACATTCGTAATGTGAATAACGACTCCGATGTACCTATACGTAGGTGTGACAAAAAGTGTCAAAGTGATCGTTTTAACCGCAATACAATGGTTGTTAATAACCGCTTTTGTTTCTCGCCGACACATTATAATGACAATGACGTTGTATATTGTACTTTATGAAATAAGGTCCGGCTTGCGTGTGGAAACTGCGACGGTATTTAGCTCACAAGCCTCACACTCGTACCAGTATCACTGATCGCTCTAATGAGCTCACGTGTTGCTAACATTGCACTCATAAAGATGTGTAAAATATTAAGATATTTATCTCAGCACGCATTGAATACAGCTATAAACCACCAGCTATTGTGCTTAATAATCGGTTGCTATAGTCTAATTATGAATATAGTCAATAAAAACCGTCATTTACTTGATGATGCTGCGCGGAAATCACCTACCTATCATTGTAAGAGTCCATTTCATTTGTTTTATTGCTTTACAGAATCTATTATTGAAAAAAGAAAGAATACAAAGACATTTTTAAAGGTTTAGCATGTATTCGTAAAGGTGTGCGTGAACCTAACAATTTGCTTATACTCAGTCATTATGTCAAATTGCCTAATGGCGCAGTAGCGTAGCATGTAATTAATCGATAAATGCATGGTGTCTTTTGTAAGCACACTTGCAATCACACGAACAACCAACTCAATGTAGCGCACCCTCAGCATTTAGAAAGGGGTAAAAATAACATAGTTGGGCTCGTACACGAAGGGTGCCATACCACCGTACAATATCGTGATTATAACCTCACCAGTAGTACACAAGATCAGCCTAGTGACAGATCAATGGACAGACTGTCGGCGGAGTCTTCTATCTATCATCTATCATAGGGGTTTGGTTTCCGCACTTAGGCCGATGGTGGACCATTGTGTGAGTCATGGTGGCCGTCACTCTATCCCTCCAGAAGCAGATTAACTCTCCCAGCGGAGTCTTAGTTAAAGGGCCCGGTTTGGTACCCTTTGGGTATGGAAGGAACCTAAAAAATATTACAACAAAACAGTCTTAAAGGCCATAGAACTTTATACAAAGCTAATTCAAACATATTCGTATGAATTAGGTATAAAACATTAGGTATTACCGAGATTGATGGACGATGAATTGCATATTATGGAAATTGCGTATCATAGAAAACGTTATGCGAGCTTTTTGTTTTACTAACGTAAAATATGAGAGTGATGATGTTAATTTTCTCTATTACCTAAGTAATAAACATAAATAAACAGATTCGAATAACATAAATATTATAAAAAAAAAACCACTTTCTAAATCAGCGACAACTTATGGCAATTTTACATTATGATTAATTTTGATAAATTGTTAGTTTAGAAACTAGAATGCGAGGCACAGCATCACGTTGAGGCCGTTTTCTATTTAATTTCTTTCTCGATGAAACTGAGTAGAATTTTATTAATTAGCCAATTTGTTAAGCAAAATGAGAACTTGGATAAAACATTGTTAATAAGTTATAGTTAAACTCATAGACGTTAACTACGCAAACTGCCCATCAAACTAAGTAACTTTCAGCAAAAATTATGACTAGGAAACAACTTTTTTGATGTTTAAGATCACTATTAGTGATACCATTCATTGAAACACACGCAAATTGTTGTGCTTATGGGTGAGAGTATTTTAAGTTTAGTTGGAATATTAAACTTTTTTCTTAAAAAATCATCCTAGAGGATATCCTTTTGTTAATAAGCGTTTACTTGATAAAAGCCTTACACCAAAAGGCAGTCAAATTTCCAATACAACCAATAACAATGCTTATGTTCACACAGAATAAACAGCAACATTTAATACACTACGTACCTATACAAGATTCATTGACGCGACGTAAAATCTAAACATTGTTAACACTTGCACAATCATCATCATTCAATTTATGGAAACATAAATAAATCTATTTAAAACTGTGATCACATACTTACATAGAGCATATTTACTACTTGTGTGAAAACCAATCTCTCACATTGGAAATCCGGTTATAGCGTTAAAAGCGTCTGCGTAAAACATTTAATGCTCTTAACGTAATTAATTAATTGAAATCATAATTAATAGCTTTCCTCTTTGCTTCGACGATGACAACTATAATTACTGGCAGAGACAACTTGCGTTCGTTCCCATTCAGCTTTGATTGCATTCATACTTCAATCGTTTAAATTTAACCACAGAATCTCGAAACAGAAAACAAAATAAGTATGTATAGAAATACTTTGCAAGACTTTCTTATACGTTATTGAATGCAACGCCCCTATCTGACGGTACGTGAGTGCGCTTATAACACGGTAACTATACGTTGAGAGCTTTGTCATGCTCACTCAAATGTCTCGTTGATGGTGGCTAGTGTATTCGATGATTTGGTTCCCTTCAAGATGGTTGAGCTAAGTGATGCTGATACATGCGGCATGTTCGTGAACGGGCGCTGACAATTGGGATTGGTCATCTCTTAACTGACATGGCTTACATCTTATTATTTATTTATTGTTAAAAAAATATCTTCGTTGTTTTCACATATTTTCCCTGAAAAAAAAAGGCCGGGGTTTCATTATGACACTTTTTAAAGAACCCCTTCCTATCGGTCCCCGGACGCCCTTTATTTAAACTAGGACAAATTCGAAGAATCCCGGTCGGACGGCAGCCCTTCTTGTAACAAATAGGCATCATTTAACAAACTGAAAACTTAAAGTTTATTCTCTCCACAGGGACACCAGTGCCCCAACGGCGCCAACAGTGTTACTGAAGCGGACCAAGCACCACAAAGGAAGCATCTACTGCCTCGCATGGAGCCCAGCTGGTGACCTTCTTGCGACGGGGTCCAACGACAAGACAGTCAAGCTAATGAGGTTCAACAGTCATGCGTGCAATTTGGAAGGACAAGAGGTAAGTTTCATATCTCAGTTTAATATCTTCGTAAAGATACTAAACTCAAAGTCAGTTGTAACTACAACTGACTACGTTTTTGATTACTGCTCCACATTTTTTCCAATCCGACTGGTAATCCCAGAGATTAGCGCATTTAAACAAGCAAAAATCCTCTTCAGCTTTATTATATTACCTAGTGTAGACAGTATTACCACGATAATAATAATTATTGTATCTAATAATCTCGGTTCAAATGTTATCGAATTGTTATGCTTAGATAGGTACTCGAATGACAAGCGGCGGCGAATTGAAAGATGATCCAATTGTTTTTAAGTTTCAATTAGTTGACCTTGTATATTATGTATTATCGACACAAGTAACATAGACGTACCTAACGAGGTGAATCACTTCGCAAGAAATCGAGCCCGGCTAGATTGTTCCATGTCAATAGTTACGTATTATGTTGTGGTAAATGAGTAAATACATGACAGATTGCGTATTTATAGTCATTTTTCTGTATTGTTTAGGTATCATGCAAAGTATCAATATTTCCATTACGGACCGTACCTACCCACAGCGAGCGTTTTAGATTCACCAAACGAACACTTTGGTGAACTAAAACATGAAAACAAACACGAAAAACTTGATGTGATGTTTGTCTTGTGAATTAATATTAACAGGATTTACGGAATTAAGTATTGCGCAACACACGTTCGCAATAATGGATGCAGGCAGCGCAGGACCGGTCATTGTGGTTATCTTTAGGGGAGCCCTAATATGTCCAGCAGTGGACGTCGTTCGGCTGATATGAAGATAGTGATGATGATCCCGTATATGTTTTGCAAGTGTGTGTATGTACACACACTTGCAAAACATATACGGGAACTGACTGCACGCGATGAGTACTAACTTAAAGTACCTAAGTTAAAAATAAATGCTGCTCAAAAATGGAGTACGAAATTTAATGGCGGTGACAGCTTTGTAGAAGAGGTCCTATTTATGTATTCTGAAGCGCTCAGTGTCCCGGCTAAAATGCAGTCATCAAATAGGCAGGTGCACTTAGCCTGTCCACTATAAATGTCTCCGTCAAAGTTTGTGTATCACGGTTGAATGCATTAAAATGTAAATTCCGCTCGAATAAAGGCTTCGGATTCGAAATAACTTTCCTCTTGATAAATATTTTGCAAATACTATTTTAGGAATATTATGCAAAATTTGTGGACGCTTTCTGTCGTTCCTTACGTCATCAAATCAAACATACAAAATTCTGTCTGAGTTTTCATAACAAATGGTTTTTCTTATTTGTTCTTTAAATTAATGTCAGTAAATACTGCGTCGTGTCTGTAAATTAGCTCTGTGAGTTTCTGTATTACTTAGTTCATTTGTCCGAGGCTTATGAATAACAATCGTCTTACTCCATAAACGTATTTATTCTTTGTACCGTATGTACGCCTTTTACTATGTTTCTTTTGTTCTTGTTTCCTGCTGTACGAAGATTAATGATAGAAAAACGTAGCGATTGTATAACAACTTATGACTCTCGAATCGAATAGAAAGAGCTTCTAGTCACTGTCAGTCAATGTCGTATGAATCGGAGCGTTAATGGCGCAAATGCAATTTATTCGAAACGTTACTGCGTCACTCTGCAACATCAGCGTCCTCGTAACGATTGTCAATCTCGATTAATCGCATATGTGGCACGAGAGTAAACAGTTCATCGCATGAAGCTGCTGTTATTCACCTAAGTATTACGCACTGTTATAAGTATTGCTTTAGAAGATATGCAGCAAATGTCTTTGTCTAGGCTAGTGTATTACAAATTCTGTTCTTTTTCTGATCTTTGTAGAACAAACGTAATTTGATCAGTACGTCAGATGAAATAGAGAACCCCAATTAAGATGTCTGCTCTCGAAAGATTAAACAACACAATGTTGACAGTAAGACGCTCCTGCGAAATACAAATGCTTTGTTTTTTATTTCGATCTGATATCATTAGTTAGTAGAAATAGAATATCTCTTCTGAGAATTCAGTGACTAGTCTTTTTCGAGTTATTTGTTACTAATCGGCTAAATAACAAACCTATCTCGAGAAACAGGGGGTATAGTAAACGGTTATCTTTTCCTAATGATTGGTTATCTCTTCCTAATGATTGGTTATCTGATTGATAATTTTAATAAGTCATATTAAACTAGCGCTCGTCTGAGTCTATAACATGACTCTGTAATTGATTTAAATAGTTATCAAATTGTTTGTAGATTAGCAACACAGGTCTTAGATACTCAGAATTGCTGAAAGAAACTTGTATGAAATTCGTCATAGTTTGCGTTTGAAAATAGTATTTTATATACCGATTCCAAATGTACTGAAATATAAATTCAGATAAATATTCACGACTGCAAGAAAGCTTTATATCGCATTATATTATTTTTATTATTGAACATTCCGCATTCAACCTTAGCGATTGGAATAGTTTTACGAGAATGCGTCGGGTTCCGCAAGTCGCATATCCGCGTTCTTACGCTAAACTCCACCAACAATGCGACGTTTCCTAAGAAAACCAAAATTATTGTAAAATGTTCGCGTTTCTTGTGGCAATTTTTTTTAAGGAAGTGTCCCTTGAATGATAAATATTAAACAACTGAATTAAATTGACTTTACCAAACATAAGATTATAGGTACATTTTTAACTTTGTAAAAAAGTCGGATTACATTCAATGTTTGGTTTATTACCTACCTACTATACTTCTCTCATTCTACCTTATATGTACTCTAAAGTAAACAGTTTTTCTAACGAATATTTATCTAGCCATTTATTTTAAGTTATCTATGTACCTAAGTACATGTTAATGTGTTACGTAAATTACAATATTTATTCTCATACTTACTCCTAACTTTAATTTGCTTGTATCTACCATCAAATGAACTGGATATAAAATCAAATAGATGTTGTATATTGTATTATAAATAATTTTATGATGTATATTCATATTGTTTTATAATCCTATTATATTATAAATGTGAAAGTTTGTGAAGATGTGTATATGTTTGTTACTCAATCACGCGTAAACCGTTGATTAGATTTGGATGGTACAGATAGACCAGTTTCTGGATTAACACATAATAAATAGATACTGTTCATCCCGGTAATGTGTTACCTTGGAATAATAGCTCAACTTAGTTCGGATAGTTACTTTTTACGCGGGCGAAGCAGCTGACAGAAGCTATAGTCAATTGATTATAAAATTATTGTTTTAAAATTATATTCCCGCTTTATGCCAAAATCTATTTGGGCCATGAAAGTTTTTATGAGTTTTTATATTAATACGTAAAGCCTGAATATTGTCGTGCCGTCCAAATATGGCCAAGAAGAAATGATGATGTATCGTAATGAAAGAAATTGATAATCAATCAAACTTTGGCAAATAGGGATGACTGATCCATCTTCGAACTCTGAATTAAAGGTCGGCCTAACTTGTCGGGTAGTTGAAAGAAGTGCTTTCATTTTCACAAATATATTGTATCTTTATTCTGATAGAGTACTCCTACTTTTCTGTAAATAAATATCATAATTGAAAGGTCCAAATAAGACTATAACGTCATTGACAAGAGTAATAGTCATATTAAGTGTTTGTGAATAATTAAGATTCTTGATTTGATTAAAGCCTATGTCGTGAGATCAATTTCATAAAAAGGAAATAAAATAAAAATTGGATTATTCTTATGTATAGTTAGGTAGGTACTGGTGCCGATTCTCTTGGTCACAAACTAAACTAAAATTAGACTATTTTTATCTTTTTCTGTCCAATAAAACAAGAAAGAGACTAATGTAAATAAGAGCTGTCAAATTTAGTCAATCTGACACATCCATACAACTATAGTTGACATCTTAAAACGTGTGGATTAAAAATACGGAAAAGTTCAAGGCAAAACTAATTTGACATCGCTAACTTATTTCTTTAATGTCATGGAATGTCACCGTCCTTTCCTTTCGGTGTATGTTAGTAAGAGATGTCAATTCTCTAAATTTAGTCTAGTTTGTGAACAAAGGAATCGGCACCAATGTCTATCGCAAACATAAGACAACAAAATCGAACACCTGTTTTATTATGTTTTTTAATTGATGGTGTACTTATAATACAGGGCAGTATTTAGACATTACTATCGTGTCATTTTTCAATGGCGATAGAGTAGCTGTTGTTCGAAACTTGCAAAGGGAAGCCGGTAGAAACCTAGTTGTATAGAGACTCCTCGCCACAACACTGGGATAACGTTAAATTCTATATCATAATGTTGCCACACACATGACATAGATCTGTTTCTTACATGACAAGCCGTATCATGTTTGTAAATATTATACATAAATATTATGCGATTTAGTTGCAAGCACTGTCTGCTTATCTTTTACTAATATACCTAATAAAGCAAAAAAGTTATATTTTTTTGTTTGTTTGTTTATTTGTTTAATCGCGCTAGTCTTTGGAACTACCAGTCGGATTGGAAAAAATCTTTTTTGTAAACGGTACCCACAGCCAGATTTATGTGAAATAGTTCAAGCTATATAATATCACGCTACGACCTAAAGCGAAGCAGTAATCAAAGACGCGGACGAAATAACGGGCAGAAGCTAATATTTTAAATTATTTTTTGTGTATATTTATATGTATAATTTGTTGTCAGGTTGAGCTGACGATGCACGACGGGACAGTCCGGGACGTTTGCTTTATCGAAGACACGTCGAACAAAACCAGCCTGCTGGTCAGCGGCGGCGCCGGCGACTGCAAGATTTACGTCACCGACTGCGCTACTGGCAAAACTTTCCAGGTAATATAAATTATATTGACCAAGTCTGAGCGTTTACTCACGTCATAGAAAGTTTCGTTCTAAAACAGTTTATTACTTCTTTCATTTCATTTCATGTGATCTTCGTTTAGATTATATTTTCTGTGCCAGTTTTATTTATCTATATGTGACCAACTGCCTTGTTAGTGTAGTGGTCGCAAAATGCGACTGCTGAGCATAATATGATCTTGGGCTCGATTCCCAGGTCGGGCAAAGTGGTATTGGGTTTTTCCATTAGAAATTTCTCAGTAGCAGTCTTGGTGCTTGGATTTGTGCCCGGTTGATGGCAATAGGCTCGCCCCCCATTACATCCGACTTAAATATAATTAACTGTCGAAATATGGGTGTACTAATGGATAGACCTCTGCCTAACCCTTCGGGGATTACAGGCATGATGTTATGTTACCGACCAAGCTCGATTTTTTATAAGCTATCAGGAAAAAATTAAACCTGAAATAGGTTTTGACCGGCAAATAAAATTGTAACGGAGATAAACCGTTCTATTTTCGGGGGTTGGTTTATAATATTATATTACTTTGCTCAAGACTCGAAATATTACATAAAGCCATTTGATTGTTTGGTATTAGTTTTAAGTAGTACCTTTAGGCAGCATTAAGTACCACCCCAAATTTAGCAATTTCTCTTGTACTTACAGATTTACTTAAAAAATATTAAACAAACAGTCGACACAATAATCCGATAACTGGTCTCGACCATACATTCCATAAACGTGTCATATTCTCATTGCAACGTCTAATTCGATACGTCTATGCAGCCGTCATGTGTTTGTATTTGCGTTTGTGATTAGAGCACCCGTGTTAGGCGACAACTCATGCGAACAACCTTATCCGTTACGAATATCATTACGCACGCGATATGTGGTTTTACCCCCTGAGGCTCGCCGCAACCCGAGAACGATCGAGGTAGAACACATTGCCACCTATTGCCTCATTTAACAGCCCTGTTTAATCCCACCCTCGGATAAGGACCACCATTAGTACCTTCATATTTCTTCTAAAACTGTCGTGAAGATGACACATTTTATTCATCATCAATTATTACACTGCTATTTATTCCAATCTTATTAATAAGCCACGTGTCACTTTTCCGATGCTTTACATATTATTTTGTGCACGGGAACTGAAACTAGGTATTTCGATTTAAATAAAACAACATTTTATGGCACTATAAACATCAACTGTAGTTCGATTCAAGGGAAATTGCTCGCTTACATCGGGTTCTAAGTATATTAAATCAATTTGTGGGGTGAGATTGTTTTGTACTGATATTGTGTAGAGTGATTGGTAGTTGTATAGTTGATTTGTGTTGTGTGCAGGCGTTGAGCGGACACTCGGGGCACATTCTGTCACTGTACAATTGGGGCGGCGCCATGTTTGTTTCGGGCAGTCAAGACAAGACTGTTCGTTTCTGGGACCTGCGTACCGGCGGCTGCGTCAACATTATTTCGCCCCCAGCGGGACAACCCAACAAGGTACGTGTTTCTTTGTTTTATTATAAGTAAAAACTGCCGTTGATCGAGTGGTAGCAAAGCGCGACTGCTGCGCTTGAGGTCTTTTGTTCGATTCCCAGGTCGGGCAAAGTGTTATTGAATTTCTCAGTACAAGCCTTGAAATCTGGGTTAGTGCCCGGTTGATGGTAATAGGCAGGCACCCTTATAACATGGGACATTAACCATACTTAGGTGGACATTAACCATTAGACATTAACCAAACATAACTGGCGAAATGTGGGTGTACTAATAAGTATACCTCTGCCTAACCCTTCGAGGATTACAGGCGTGATGATGTGTGAAGTCCTAGAACAAAAAACCAAACACGTGTAACTATGTGATATCCACTAAACTGCTCCAGGACTGCGTTGAAGATCTCGGCCCATCCCTGTCTCAAGGCTCTGGGCTTGTGTGACCTGGTCGATATATTATAGTCCGATTACATTTTGATCAATGTTTATCACCTGTGTGTAGTTTGTAATGTCGTACCCATATTTATTTAAGTTCCAATTGATTGATAAGAGAGCTCAGTATTGATTGAGCCGTCATATACACACAGAAATAATGTTCACATCAATCTCATATTCTACATGCACAAGTTAAGCTTTTCTTAACTGCTATTTCTTACATCTTTATTTTTATTATTTACTACTGTTTTAAATTGTATCTTCATTGTTTTCTCATGTACAATCAACAAGAATAATGTGACCAGGAATTTTTAAAAACCTAATTTAAAAAAAGTTTCGTGGTTTTTCTTGCCCTTTCTTCTCCATAGAGGCCTACCTCCGTTTTGGAACGAGCAACTAGCTTCAACTTTCGGGCTAACTGACAGACTCCTTGACAATTCAAAAGTGCCTGTAAATGGTCTAATTGAAATAAATATTTTGACTTTGACTTACTGACTAAGACCACCCTGCCCTCGTGAAATAAAATCGTATATCATATTACTTATACCGAGTGCATTAATCTAACAACGGTTATTAATTCCGGTTATCACTTTTGTACACCTGCATACATTTAATATTCTGTAAATACATAGAAGACTAATAACGTCGACAAGTCAATTTAAAATATATTTAATTTCTATTCGCTTGAATTCCCCGTCGTATCGGAAACACGGGTACTTTAATAGCTGGCAGTAATTAATAGGTTGGGAGTCGCACTTTTTGAAAGGATATTTCTTGTAATTTTAAAATCGTATTTCTAAATCCTATTGACGTGACTCTTTGACGAAGGTAGGTAATTGCCTTGAAATGCATATTTTAAACCTCATATCGTTCTTTCGTTTTTGTAATTGCATGTCTTTGTCGAGGTCGGTATTATTTGTGATCGACGGCATTAAACAAACTAATGCTGGACAACGGAAGTATTCGCGTTTGAGCACCTATACATTGAGCACCAAAGGTATTGATGGTAGAGATTGGTGCTCAATGCATATAATAGTTTCTCAAATGGGAATACTTCTGACAACGATGTATTGAATCGTGCAAGGTTCTGTTTCAAGGTTTGAAATTGTACAAAGGTATCATTATATCGGGGACTGTGACCGACCATAGCACTTTCTTTGTAGAACTACAGCAGTATTCTGTGAGCTGAGTGCGCTTACGGTGAGCTGTCAAGGCATTAGAGGGGATAATCTATGTAAATATAAAAAGGGTGTTTTTAAATTATACCCTTATTAAGATGAGGAGATCCAAAGTTTGGCTAGCAAAATTTAGGAGAAGGTCTCTCTCTTTGAAGCACTGACCGCCGGTGGCTTGGACCCTGTTTCGTTCAAGGTGGGCTACTATTTTTAAAATTTTTAAAAGCTGTGTTTTTTTTACTTTAAATAATTAAAAATATTACGTTCTTTAACATTCCTTTTTCTAATATGTCAATATTAAACCCCGACGCAAAAACGGCGGGGTGTTACCTGATTTTGTTTTTTTTTTTGTTATTTTGTATTTTCTTTGCTAAGTTTGATGAAAATCGGTCCAAGATGGCCGCCGCCACGAAATGGCGGAAAATAAAAGTCGGGGTTTTTTTTTTAATTTTTATTTAATTTGTTGCGAAATATGCAGTGTCTTTGTCGATCGACTACTACCAGCCAGGTCATCTGTTATTTTTTGTGCACAAAATTGTATTACAAATTTTCTTTAGGGTAAACAAGGCAAGTTACACACACTGCAAGTGGCCTACAGGCATCAAAACATGCAATCTTGTCATTATTTATGCAATTCAATTGTTCGTTCCGTGTCATAGCTGATATTTGAATACAAGTTACGCGTATATCGGTAATAAATTTTTGCAAAATAGTAGTGCGGTCTAATTACTTACTAACACATATAATATGTGCCAATACGCTGAAAACAGTCCACGTAATCAAAGTTATGTGGGATAGAAAAACAATGTTTAATAAAAATGGTTTATTGCATGCCCAGCTTATTAATGTTTATTGTTCGACGAAGTTATAGCTCATTAATTTTACCAACTGTATGGAATAGTTTTCTCTTGTGTAGGTATTTTATTTACCTTGGTTCATTTGTCATCGTTGGTTCATGCTATAGTTCCATTTAGGGTGGTGCGATTCGTTTATGTCGCATCTTCAATAGGTGCTATTAGACGCGAACCAACGTCTAAAAAATATCAATGATTTCTCGTGACAAAATGAAACAGATGTTAAAATACATCGTATCGCCTGTACTCAGGGCCGTCTTCAACCTATTGTAGGCCCTGGGCACATAAGGATGTGTTTGACGTATTTTGATAATTGTCAATTTTTTTTAATCATTATAAGAAAAATAATACTATTATTTCATAGGCTTGGGGCTAGAAAATTATCGTATATCTTACTGAAAATTGAATATTTAGTGATAGGTAAGGTAGAACGTAGATGAGGCGAAAGGAGTTTGTAAGAATTGTAGCAGGTGGCGTTCTGTAGTTTCTGCCTACCCCCATGGGAAAAAATCGGTGAGTTTATGTGTGTACGTAGGGTAGGTATTTTTGGTTTTATTTTGTCCTTTGGCCCGACTTTCCTGGTGCCCTAGGCACTTGCTCAGAGTACCAAGAGAAGAGGGACCTGCCTGTAATACAATCAAAAAAGTGTCTTAATAAGTACCTACTTACATTTCCACTTTCAACATCCAGAATTAATTTAACTTTACCCTTACCAAGAAAATGCAGACTGAACATGTTAACACTTTTCCTGTTACGAACAGTTATGGCTTCCTGGACATTGCATTCAATATAACATGTAATTAATATCGTGCCTCCCATAATAGGTGGTCGAACACCACCATTTGTTAAAATTCCTGTCGTGTCTTCAATGGTGAAGCCAAATAACAGCAATCAAACATGTAGCGGAAAATGTAAAACTTTAAATAAATAAGAAGGTGTAGCACGCTACTGTATTAAATAAGAAGGTGTAGCACGCTACTGTATTAAATAAGAAGGTGTAGCACGCTACTGAATTAAATAAGAAGATGTAGCACGTTACTGTATTAAATAAGAAGGTGTAGCACGCTACTGTATTAAATAAGAAGATGTAGCACGTTACTGTATTAAATAAGAAGGTGTAGCACGCTACTGTATTAAATAAGAAGGTGTAGCACGTTACTGTATTAAATAAGAAGATGTAGCACGTTACTGTATTAAATAAGAAGGTGTAGCACGCTACTGTATTAAATAAGAAAGTGTATCACGCTACTGTATTAAATAAGAAGATGTAGCACGTTACTGTATTAAATAAGAAGGTGTAGCACGCTACTGTATTAAATAAGAAGGTGTAGCACGTTACTGTATTAAATAAGAAGGTGTAACACGCTACTGTATAAAATAAGAAGGTGTAGCACGTTACTGTATAAAATAAGAAGGTGTAGCACGCTACTGTATAAAATAAGAAGGTGTAGCACGTTACTGTATTAAATAAGAAGGGGTAGCACGCTACTGTATAAAATAAGAAGGTGTAGCACGTTACTGTATTAAATAAGAAGGGGTAGCACGCTACTGTATTAAAATACGTCGAAAAGAACCTAGAAGCTAATGAATAGTGGTACTTAAATAAATTATTTCAATATAATACGGGAGAATCCAAGCCTTTAAAGCACCACAACAATGGCGGCACCGGATTCTAGTATTGTAATCGATACGAGATACCTACGCTCTGTTCATTTACATTTTGTGTCCCCTTGAGAATCCGCAACAAAAACATTCCATTACGTATATTTAAGAGGTTTTGAAGCTTGACCAAAAATTATTTTAATTTTACGGCGCAGTCTTGGGAAACTTGATGTATTAACATATCTGTTTAATGGGTTATGGAGATGTATTCTACACTCAAGAGTTCGCCTATTTATTATTTTTTATCTAGAATCTAGATTCTTCTAGATTGTGGTAAGCAGGCGTCATAATTATGTATGTTATAGATCATAGTTTTATTTACTACAGTAATTATGTGTTCATCTCCTAATACCCTGGCAGGGATACATCATAAGCGTTTTGTTTTAAGGAACGTGGAAGGCTATCCTATACACTCAACACACACCCATACACTTGCCCACACTCAATACTAACACACCCGACAGTAATTTTAGGTCACGTTAAAGCAAGAAATCACGTAAAATTCAACATGCATCATAAAAGCCTCGTCGAAAGTAGATACTCAAATGTTCTATGGCGCACCCCGGAAAGTCAGCATTCTTGCTGACTGGCTAATATTTTGCCACGACTATAGTTCGTTGGATACAAAAGAACACCTAGGCTAAAATGTTTTTTCTTTTTTTTTCTTACCAGGGCTCAGCAGTAGCATCTCTGGCCGTAGACCCGAGTGGCAGGCTGCTAGTCTGCGGGCACGATGACGGGTCCTGCGCTTTGCACGACGTGCGCGGCTCCCGCGCTCTTCAGCGCTTCACGCCACATTCCGGCGACCTGCGCAGCGTCCGTTTCTCGCCCGGCGCCTATTACCTACTGACTGCCGGATATGATGGACGAGTTGTTCTTACTGATCTTCAGGGTAAGAGAGCTTGTAGTTTTTTTTGTCGTACTCTGGTTCGTAAATGACATGGAATGGCGAAAGTCTATTAAAAAAATGCTTACAGAATACAGTATAGTCGCTAATTGCGTGGAAGTTGAGCTATTGCTCTAGGTATTCCACAATCTTAAGAAATTTATGAAATTTTACTCCAGTATTAAATCTGATATTCGAACTTAGGTGACCTGACCTGCGCGCTGCCGAGCGTCCCCGTGGCCCGTCACCCCGACAAAGTGATCTCCGCCCGATGGCATCCCGACGACTTCTCCTTCTTATCGACATCCGCTGACAAGACCGCCGTGCTGTGGACGATACCGCCCGTCTAGCGAACATTGCACCACGTTCCCACTGGCTAGGACAACGAGCAAACGCTCCAACACCGAGTTATCCATTGGCGATATCATTCTATTCGACATATCTCCACGATTATACTAAATTCACCGTGCATCACTCAGCAGCTTTGCCTTACATACATTTTAATAATAGAACAATAATAGTTAGCTAGTTATTTAGGAATAAGTCAAGCAAAACAAAACACGGTGAGTCTGGTTAAATCCACGCTAAAAATCATCACGCAAATGTACGGGAATCAAATCGTGGAAATAATAAATGAAGTACAATTTCAAAGACAAATACGAACTTCGACGGACTGGACGGTATAACGACACAAAATACAGGTACCAACTTACGACGGTCACTTAATATCGCCTTTGCATTGCACCGTGACTGAACGCCTGTATCTTGCAAGCTAAATTCGCTTTTATCGCGACTGTATAGCGACCATTTTGCTTACTTACCTCTGGTTATATTTACAATCGCAAATTAATATAGGGTGACATTCCCCCCGTGGTCGATATTTAAGCAATTAATAATAGAGTTGGTTACCTTTGACAAGGTAATATTAACTGTATTTTTGTAACATAAAATGGTATTATAGGCCTAACGTTAAATATGCTGAAAGGTAGGTCTAAAACAAAAGGTTAGGTGAAAATGCGGGGTTTATTCAAATTGAAATATTTAGATCCGCCTTTCAGTGGATATAATGACGATGTGTATGTGAACCGCCACTGGCTTTTATTTGTTAACATTTGCTATAAACTATTTAACTATTGACTTACTCCTTTATGCATTAGACATTTTCGATGTATTCGTATTTATTAGGATCGAGTTTCAATGTTTAGTGAGTATAACAATAATAGGCTAACACAAACTCGAGACTTTTGTTTCGGGAAGCTGTTCGGTTTATTTATTTTTTTAAAGCATTATGTATTGCCTTAAATAAAATAAAAGTTTACGAGACTTATGTTTTATAGTGGTCGTTCATTTAATCGTGGTGTGCTATAAGAATGCTTTTAATTATTATTTTAACTATCGATCCAAATAAGAGCTTTAAACTAAAGTGACTTGTCCACGACCCTGAGATATTGGTTTAAATTAAACTTACATGAATTTTAAAGAGCAAATGCTTCCCGAATGAAAACTGTAAATATGCGATAGTTTTTCGATCATCATTTGGAATGTGAGACCCGCATGTGTTTGTGGATAAGGCACTGTCTCACTATATCAACATACGTAGAAGATGCAAGTAAGTAGAGTGATTTGTTTTGTCACAACAACCATAGGCTTCCTTAGGCTGTAGCTACATACATATAGGCTCACTAATGTACTGATCTTTAAGTGTATTTTTACTATTACACAATTCTAGTTCACAACAATATATTAACTTATAAAAGTACGGTGATACGGTCTAATATGAATATTCTATAGCGACTCAATTCGACGATAAAAAATAACAGACTTGTCGTTAAATTAGTTTACGAATAAATAGAGTAACGATATCAGTAGTCTGTTATTCAGATGTATCTATGTAGTAGGACAGGACAAAGCCGTTCACTGTAGCACTGACCAATAAATATAATTTGACTGCGATTTTATCCAAATTTCAATTGGATTTTATAAACATGGACGTAAATAGCAACATTATTATTTAAATATTTTAATATTCTCCCAGTATAAGTACGCACACCAATGGTGTAAGCAATTTAATTATTAATTGTATTAATGTTTTTAAAAAATCTTAAAGATTATAATGTTACTTAATATAATGTTAATAAAAAAAAATATAAAACAATTTAATTGTGTAAAACATTGCACAAATTTTTAATATCATTGGTATGTAAAGTTCATATTGTTATTAAAATTATTTGCATAGCTTATTAAAACCTTGTCAAACAAGTACTTACATTAAGTAGTGTTTGATATTTATTATTTTTTATAATCGGTGTTATTAATATTTTGTGTAAAACCGCGCGCGATGAGATTTTGAAATTATAACAATTGATTACGATTTTTAAGAAATCATTTAAAGTTTGATAGCGTAATATATATTTGACGAACAAAAACTTGCTTCTTATTTTGCTATTCAAGCTTTAGTTATTTCTTTTTCTGTTTAAACAAGTTTTAAAATATAAAACCATATATTTTGCAACTTTTTAATAGCAGTCTTTGTCGCGCGTGGTTAGTATTTAAATTCAGTGTTCGCACTTTTAAAGTATTTTATTAAGATGACGGTATTTATATTTTATGTATCGGAAAATTATAATTATAATAATCTAATGAGTCCATAACTGACACGTCTCTAAACTCTACCATCGAAATGTTAAAAATGTAATATGATCTTTGTTAAACCGAATTTCTTTAACACGTGTATCCATTTATTATTTAAGAATATAATCACATTATTTACAACATGTGCCTTTTATTTATATACTTCCCATACATACACATATCACTCTATTTTGGCTAAAGGTTCACTTCTCAACCCGACCAGAGTCCTAAGTGTGAGGCTAACGCGCTCGCAATCGAACGCGAGTGAAAATCTCACACTTTGCACTCAGCATCGCCTCGCCCCCGGAACGTAAAGGGCAACAGAAGGAACAGGGTGGTTTTTTAGTCAGTAAAAGTCTGACAGTCCCTTCCGCCCCACCAAGGGCGGAAGGAGTCATTTGAAGATATTTACCACATCAAAAAAAAAAAAAAGCATCGCCTCGCCTCGTACGTTTGAGTCTTCATATATGAACATCATACATACCTATGCACTCACCTATCAATGTTCTAACCTCACTGAGTAGCCTGTACTCAAGCAATCCCTATCGCCCGTGGCCCACGCGGCGACCACTCTTTTACCGCGCGTGGCTCACTCGGTAATTACCTGGTTACCGCACATGGCCCACCCGGTAATAACCCGTTGGCCTACTCTGTGTTTAACCGCTTACCGTGCGTGTACTGCAAGTTGCCATGCGAAGCGATTCGTTGACAGGCGATGTTTTTTCATCGATCGGAGGCGTTCATCCGTTGACCACGGGGCGAAGGCTGTCAATGCGCGTGTCACGCGACGTCATCGTACGACGTTGGGCATCTAGCGACAAGGTAGAGACGGTTGTGTTCCTGGTTTTTATACGAGGGCGAACTGTGTATAGTTGCAGGTATAGGCTGGCAAGATGTTTCAAATTTTTTTTTTTTTATATAGCTTTACCTACAATTTGGCTATCACCTATCTAAATAAAAGTACACCCACATACGCAATGTATGTATAAGTACCATGTAATAGGGGATGAACTTGTTGCCATAAATCGCTCCCAAATTCAGACTATGGGCTGCGAGGAATTCGTTAGAGAAAACTCAATAGGTAACACTAGGGAATCGAACACAGGACATCACGTTCAGCAGTGGCGATTGCAGCCGCTCCAACGAGGGAGTCCGAAAAGCACAGGCCAGCGTTGGCCAAGTGTTCATTACCTTAGATGGTGCTTTTTTCATTACCTTACAAACATAATATACTTACGTCATTCATGTCCTACGTCACGCGTACACTTCAAGGTTCATCTCATTCATATTACGCTCTCTATGTTATTCTTGCGTTTTTGGAAAATCTCGAATAAGAATCGCACTTGTCTATCTCCTTAATCTAGAGGTAAGCATGTAGGTCTAGTACATCTACAATTTACCGAAAGGTAGGTAGGTACCAACCACCCATGATTAAGTTTCAAGAAATAATGGACGCATATCAAAGTCAAAATCAAAACATTTATTTCAATTACACCATTTACAAACACTTTTGAACTGTCAAGGAGTTGGTCAGTTAGTCAGAAAGTTGAGGCTAGTTGCTCGTTTCAAAACGGAGGTAGGCCTCTATGGAGAAAAACGAGCAAGTTTTTACAAAATCCTGGTTACATTATTATTGTTACATATAGGTACCTACATGTGAAAACAATGAAGATGAATATAAAACAATATACTAAGAATAAAGGCGTACCTATCTGATGGAAGGTGCGCTAAGCAACATCGGTCAGAGGTCAAATCTATTTATCATAATTTATAGCGAAATAAATTAATACACTTACTGATTAATCACGAAATCTCAAAAACTACTTGAACTTTTAATCTGAATTTTGGCAGGTCCCTAGTACCTAGGTATGAGTTGCTTTGATTTCAAGTTTCAACTTTCTCGAGGACGAAGTCCTACCTAGTCCTCTATGTAAATAAAAATCACTTACCTTGCAGGTATGAAAGATCATCAATAGTGAATGGCTCGACAAAGGTTGATAATGGAAAAGAAAACAGTAAAATCCACTGAAAATATCAGGAAATTGGGTGGTATTATTTCACACACTTAGAACGCATCATCAGTTATCCGATGATGCGTTCTAAGTTAGAAGAAAGGTAATTTTGATTTTGATTTAATTTGAACCTAATTTTGACATATTATTTTTTCTTCCTAACTTTATTAAAGCCAGCCATATAAATACAAGGAATACAACCCTAAGACACGCGTGTGTTGTTGGGCTTTAGGTAATCTTCGAATAACAAAAGGCTGAATGAAACATGGTAGGTACTTAATCTAAGGAGACAAATAAAAAACACAGTTGGGACAATTATTTATTTATAATCAGCGAAAATATTAAACATAGATTCGACCTAATAATGTGCTACTATCCAGCTTCATAAACATATCAATCATTCTAAAAAATGGCCAAACAGCCTCCGTTCGTTGCTTTTGCTTATTACATTCTTTTGCTAATAATTATGTGCTACTATTCTTTTTTTTTTGCTTTTTTTCTGTTCTCAATACGTTTATAGTGTTATATAAACTAGCCTATTGGTACATTGGTTATAATAGGAGTACCTATTGAGTAACTTTTTAGTATATTATATTGATTATATGGTATTTTTTCTAGTGGTTTAGAGAGTGATAAAAGAGTATTCATTATTAGATATTTGATATACTTATATTGATTCAAAGTTGATTGTTAATGCGGAACTCAAAAATGAATTTGAGTTAATATAAACCGAAAAGTGTATCAAAACACCCAGCGATCAAATTTTTTTGAAATCAAATGAAGCTTTCATAACTTACTGTGGGATGTCCCCAAATTTTGTAAAAAAGATCGCAGTCGAGGCTAAGTCGAAGCCAAGTTTACGAAAATTTATAAATTCAATAAATATGAGTCAAGTCTCGAATATTTCTCTTACGAACATTCCTTAATATATATAGTTAAATCTAATCAGTTAATTTCATAGTTCACTAATTTAATAATTACTCCCATATATAACAGGTATTATATTATCGAAAAGACTAGTTCTGCGGTAACAGAAAATACATAATTCAAAACACAACAATTAAAGTATGATCACAAACAACTAACGTAAACTTTAAAATGTGTTTAAAAGTGCTAAAACTTTCTCAGGCTAAGGACCTAATGCCATACATACAGTACCTACTCGAGACGGTTCGCAAAATTATAACATAACGTCTTCATTTGCAAAGAAATTCTACATACTTAATTATATAACTTATTACCAAATGACAATCGCGTTGTCTAAACTATATACCTACATAATAAAGATAATAATTTATATTTATGAATAACATAAGGTAGATATACTATACGTATACACCAATTTAAATTAATCACGTAAGTACCTAAAGCACTTATGTGTAAGTAAGTAAACAATATTAAGCTATCAATAAATTAAAATAGCGCACTAAGTATATTACGTACGTAGTTCAAATATGATATTTATAGGTACATTGATCCAAATATTGAGTAATGTAATATTATTAATTAAAATACAATGTGTCCATTATATTGTAAATCAGCTAATCACATTTAGTGCAATAACATACTTGAATATTATGAATGTTTCTATTAAGGTAAGTACCTCTAAGATTATACTGTTAATATGTAGGCATACGGAATACCGCATCCTGTGCTGTGACAAAGGATTGCTTCAACTTTGACAATTCAACAACACTGGGTTCATGTCACGTCGACGAAACGTATTAAAAGCAATTAGTCGGCTTTATGATTATATATTGTAGCCAACTGTTGCTCATACGTGCAGGTTTGGCAGTTTTGGCACAGTGTTTGCAGATACCTAAGCTATTAATTTATCGAGTAGTTTTTGGCGAAGGGCTTTGTTGTAAAGTCAAAATGAAAGCGTTTGTGATTGCGAGACAGGTTGCCAGTGGTCAATAAGGTAATAAAAAAAGCTGATAACTAATTTATAAAGAAACGTTGTGGAATGGTTTCATGAACATAAGCAAGCCAATGGATATTCTTATACAAAAACATAAGGTCACTATAAAAGTACGGTTACTTTTAAAGTTAGGATAATAATAAAATTATCAATTTAGAGCTCAGGAAACCAAACCAGTATTTTTAAGAATACGTCTACAGATTATAAGTAGGTATATTTGTTTTTTAAACAACTTTGTTTAGCATCGCAAATACCCTGTGCGCGTACGGCCAAATCTGATAATCTCGTAGTCGTAAATCTGAAACAAATAGAGAAATGTTATTAATAAGACATTCCTATTTATTTACTAATTAGGTCGAAGGGACTTTGAAAACATTTACCATGAATTCAGTGTATTATTCTAGACTTCTAGAGCCCCGTATTAATCGGCTGTTGCTGTACCATTCAGAATCTCAACACCTACACTGTGAAAATGCACGATGTTCCTTCCACCCCATTGGCAGTTAGAATTCCGCACACTACTGTTCAAATGACAACGAAGGAGATTTCAGTTACCGACTCCAATGGAGTGCAATACCAGACAAAAGTAATATACTATCGCATAATGGTGCCATAACCGAGACAAATCTGAAATGTCTCGTACGACACCGCGACCACTACGGCTCACACCTAACACCACCATAGTGCATATGTATTCAATGTTCGAACTCAATTGAACACCGGGAAGTGAGTCTTTAACTTGTAAGATTTGAATAGGTTCGTATGGCCACTTTCTGACTCCATCATCAGACCAGCTGTGTGTGAACATTTTATAGCATTGTCATGCATAATTTACGTACAATTTCAGGTCAATCGAATTTCGGGAAGAGGTTCTTTAACTTGTAAGATTTGATTATCTATCCGGGCCCAGCGAAAGTAAATAAAGGCTTGTAATAAAACAGACCTAAGTACCTAAAATAAGGCAAGTTCGTATCGATGTAAGGACAAGGACATAATAAACGGCGGGCGGTAATTTAATATAGGTAGGGTACTGTATGTGTGTCATAAAAAACACGTTGCTTTTCAACATCCAATAGCCACATCAGTTGTTGAAAAAATGATTTTCCGGGAATTGAAATTAGAAAATCGGTTAAAAATATGAATATCAACAGAGCTAATCTTTAGTCATCACGTTTATAACGTTATAAAGTTATAATATGAAACATTACGATATGGTATAGTACGCTATGTGGAGCTTTGGAAGTTTAGCGATACTATCTATATTAGTTACGCCCGCCTGCCCACGAAGTATTATCGTTGACTATTTCAGGAGTCAAAGTCAAAGTCAAAGTCAAATCATTTATTTCAATTAGGCCACTATAAGGCACTTTTAAGGGAGGTTGAGCTCAATCCTTTTTATTTCTATTTAGTGCTCTAAAAAAGAGCGTAAATGTCGTTTGACTAAATCCAGCAAATTGTACAGGGACCAATCTGAAATCTCACACCAAATCTTTCTTTAACAGAATAAAAATTTCTTATTTTGAGTAAAGAACTCTAAAAGAAACTCTAAATTATATCGTTTCGTTCCTGAAACTACATCGCATGGTCGAAGTAAAATCGTGAACGAAACAAAATCAACTCAATATTTGAAGAAGAATGTGGTAAATAAGAATGAACAACAACATATTGCACCAAGTATTGCCTTATTTATGATTACTCGAGGGAGTTCTTATGAATAAAGTGGTACCTAATCCATTGTAAAAAAGAAAAAAGGGTAAAAATTTTATACTATCATAAATTAATACATTCCTACGTCTCGTCTGGTCTGCAGTAGAGTGTATAAGAAATTCATGATAATGGTAGCAAAACAGCTCCTTTAAATATTGCAGTTTCATATTAAAATATTATGCAGAACTGCAGACATAAAGCGATACAAAACGTTACTCTGTTCAATAGTCAAGTGGTGTTTCACTAGAAATACAGACGACAATATTAAAACTTGAGGTGTACCTACTTGAAGCGAAATTATTTTACAGAAATATAGTGGACCTTAAAATTCAAATTGGTAACATAATTTCGCGGTGTGAGAATAACAAATAAATGTGACTGCGGTCAAAAACTTTACATTTCGACAATCAGAGGGACAAAAGTAACAGTCGTTTGTAGGTGTAAAATAAAATTGGAATTCTTTTTTTTTACTAAATGGCGGTATCCAGTCCAGACGGTCTTTGGCCTCAAAAAAGCAGTTCAAGGACACAGTACGACCTGCGGACAACCCTGACTCAGCTAGGTACCCGGGAATTAGGGTCTACCGAAGCGAAATAAGACCTTAAACTGCAGCTAACAATACCTAGAATCTACATTCTTTCGGTTCGAGTAGTTAGGTTTTTAAAGACACGTGTTAGCGTGATCGAAGCTTATCTCCGCCCCTGTGACGACATCCGCCCGCCTATTGATGTTCTTCATTATACTCTATAATGATCAAACTTTACGAGACTTTGATCATTACTGTTTCGGGCCCGATAAGTGTCAAACGGTCGACCGTCGAAGTCCTTTCGTACCTATGTATGCGTAGTTGCGTATCCAGTGAGGCTATCAAGCTACCAAACTTCTAATTACAGTTAAAAAAAAAACAGAACAGTTAAATACATATTTTAGTTTGTTGTTTTTTTTTTGCCATTACAAAGTGCCTTCTAGTGGTCTTAGAATTAATAATTGGACTTTGACTATAAAGTCAAAGTCCAATACTCCACCTAACATAAGTTAGGTGGAGTATTTTTGTAACGCCGATTGAAGTTGAAATGCATCCAGACAGACGATTGCTTTTATGAAAGAGTTGCCCTAAGATGTAAGTAAAGCTGACGGTAACTAGTTGCAGTTAGTCTCATGAAAGGATAAGGAGATAGGTACATATGCTTAAAGTCTTACCTTCCACTTTACAGTCGTGCGGTCGGTCAGTTTATAGAGAGTCCTTCTGAGTTTCGTCGGCGGGCGGTACTCCGGCGGCGGACATTTTCCGTCGCTCGTTCCGAGCTCGGGAAACCGGCCGGTAGTACTGCTCGCTCCTCCGCCGTCAGCGTTCTGGCACCGGGGCCTCCGACTCCAATTCCATCCACAAAGATGAGATCACGCGGGCATCTATAGTTCGAATAATTATTTTAGAAAAGGAATGCTAAGTTTACGTTGATCGGCAGAATATTACGTAGGTACTCTACGTAATCTAAGTTAAACATAATACGAATATTTTTTTCCAAATTAGTATCTTCGTAACTAAACATGAACTAGCTTCTCAAAGCCATGTACGCGTCAACCATTGTTCCAACGAAATTTCAGCTTTAATTCTCACTAAAACAACAGAAATTTCCGTATAATTATCCCTAGAATAAAATACCTTAAGACCTGTCTGTTAATATCAGAGATTTAGAATAAAATAATTGTCGTAACTACTGACAATCATTTTATTACTAGTAGGAAATGAGATAGGGATCCAGTATCGTTGCCCAATTATTCAGATTGTGTCTAAGAGATAATTTAATGAAGCGGGCAGACACTGTAGCAAGTATAGTTCCAATATAATTACTTCTGGAAATTCCTAATCAAATGGCTACTGATTATAGTATGTATCTAACCTAAACAATAGCTACCTAGATATATTATGATCCTTATTCTAAATAAAGGAATAAGAATAAGGATTATTCTAAAAACAAATAAAACACACACAATATAAGCCTGGCTAAAGAGCCGTGCTGATGAATGCTCTAATCGCACAAAAAGCGTTAGGGGTATTTACACATTCACATTCAAACATTCCAACAAATAGAATGTTCAAATGTCGGTATTGACCTGAAAAAAGAGAACTATTGTACAATGTACATCGGCGTTTTCTGTCGCCATTCCAACAATTTCTCCAGCGATTGAACCGGGTAACCCGTTTATCCTTTCCACATGCCTACCTAGTTGGGTCTTTATTTAGGTACAATATGTTAAAAACCAAAATAAAATGTAACAAAAACATGCTTGTAACCCAGCGTGTTACGACAAATCATAGCTGTTTATATGCTCATAGGTATAGAAGTTGGACTATAATTGTCTCCAAATATTCTTTCAACCTTAACGTAGGTATGATTGTCACAAAGTTATCCTAACTCCATACAATCGAATGCCTTATTTACTGGAGCGGTTCTTAGTCAACATGTAGACGACCGGCTCATATTATCCACCGCCGCGTCTCGAGTGTTTGTCAGAATGAATACGTACCTATTGATGGCAAATATTGTGTTACACATGACTAGCAAGGACGACTTGGAGGAAAGAGTCGCATGATAAAGCAATGGAAATCTCGACCGTATTGTTAATATACATAAGGATGTACAAGGATACGTTCAGTATGAACAAAATGGATAAATATAACAGTTGAGATAATGTGACTCTTTTCTTGGACATTTGTTTTAGGTATTATAGCTTCTTCCCGCGTCTTTGCTCACGTAAAATTTTCTTAGGAATCCCTAAATAAATAATAATAAAATACATATATCTTATAGCAGTTAGGGATGACGTAGTTTCCAATAAGCAAAAGAATTTAAACAAAAAATAAACTCTTCAACTTTACAACATTTTATAGGAAAAAAAATTGTTGCGTCGTGCAAAGAATGAACCAGCTTTCATCACCACGATTGTTGATTTATTGTTGGTGATTTTTTACTATTGTAAGTCGAAGTTACCTCATGATGTTGTTTTTCTAAGTAGTTTCACAAAGGTAGGTAGGTATACCTATCTAGGCACATATATTAAATTCATATAGTCCTATTGAAACTTGCAAGGATTGAACGGCGCTACGGCCGTGTTATTGGCCATAAACTATTCTAACGGAAGCCACGTACAAATCGCAAATCACGCCATTTGGACGTATGAGATAGTGATTAATGTTCAAGCTATTTCGATTAGTTTGCTCCCTCTACAGTCAACAGACTTCTTCCCCTTGTTCGCAAAATAATGTTCGGTCCAGCGGTCGCTAAAACTTTCATGACATTAAACCGCTAATAGTCCCAGTTCCTCGCACATTGTTTTATAGTCCATTACAAGGATATATTGATTTAACTAGTTCGGTTACTACTCGTATTTTTTGTGGACAGAATCAATATATCACTTCGAAACATTTTAGCAATACGGGCTTAGTTTTCCACTAGTAGGCTTAGTATGAGCGCGCTACCGTAAGATCCTTTTCACATGTACAGTCACGGTACGATCGCCGTGCTGTGTAAAGTGGTATAAGCTACAATGAGAGCTTTCACATGGCACGGCGATCGTGCCGTGACCGCGTGTCACCTAGCTCATACATTTCCACTTAACACGGCACGGCGAACGTGTAACCGTATTACCGTATGCATGTGAAAAGGGGAAACAGTATTCGATTTTCGGATTATTTAAACTTTATGCAACAAAAAGTAAAACGGCGGTTTTATGCCTTAGACATTCTCTACCAGTCGACCAAAGGCGGTCAAGAGCAAACAAAATTAGAATAAAAAAAAACCTCAAAATAATTACATTTACAAGAATAATAAATAATTAAAATTCTCCATCTTACAATATTAATGCAGAAAATGTAGGTACTAACGATTTGTCTGTAATTTTTATCTATCTCCCATTAATATGAATAAATCCTTTAAACTAAATAAACATAAATATTAATCGATCCGTATTTACTTTACGTTTACGTCGTAAGTTCGTGCTAGGCCCTCCGCTTGAATAAAAAGCAAACGTCGGAAACATGACATGTCAAAACCAGACCAAAACCTTTTATTTTTCAATTTTATAAAATGTAAATATTATGAAATATTTAAACTCCTTTGTTTCATAGGCATTTGCATTTGGCAAATGGTTTTCATGAGCGCTCTTTCATTATTAAATAAGCAGGGATATTTCGAATAAAACCTATAGGTATATTTACGTTGTATTCACATATTATTCACTCGAGGTTTCTGTGTTAATACAGCTATATTTCTTGTGTCACAATCCGAATAGAGTGACAAGATAAACACATCATCCATGTACCTACATTGGCTCACGAAAATACGAAGGCTATTATGAACTACAAAAGTTATAGGGTAGGCAGACATCGTCAGAAACCTATTCGATTCAATATTGTATAGCAAAAGTTTTCAAAAGAACGTAGATCTACTTTCATGCCATAAATAAAATATTTCATAAAACTAAGTGGTTCCCAAAGGATACATTGAGCCCCTCAAGTACCTACTTATGTGATCATTCGCTTTCGTTACAAACAATTTTTACACCGATCGCATTTAATCCTACTGAAGTTTAAAGTTATTGCATAGTTTAATATATCATAATTATTACTGTCTAGTTTTGCTGCTTGTCGCCTTTTATGATAAAAGTGAGGTACAAATAAAGAATTTTGCACATGTTTGACAATAAAGATATCTAGGT
The DNA here is from genome assembly GCA_949774945.1 of Hoplodrina ambigua. Lineage (NCBI taxonomy): Eukaryota > Metazoa > Arthropoda > Insecta > Lepidoptera > Noctuidae > Hoplodrina > Hoplodrina ambigua. The sequence continues at coordinate 9,601,005 of OX458963.1, forward strand.
ATGTATTTCTAGCTTTTGCCAACGACGGACATCCACGTCAAAGTTGATATATTATCCTACGGGAACAAAACGTACGTTTTTCCGGGATAAAAAGTATGCCTACGTCCTATTCCAGACTATAATCTATCTCTGTGCTACAAGAGATTGCCAAGAATTGAACCCCAAAATTGTATGGGCTTGTACAGATGTGATTCGATAAGGTCTTGTAGTATATGAAAGTGATTTGGTCACTACGATTAAGGTAGTTTCATATATATGTACACAAATGTATATAAATATAGCAAAGCTCTTACAGGTGATAAATATACTTAGTATCAACTAAATAAAAGTGAAAGAACAGTTTTTTTTCTAAACTGAAAAATAAATCTAGGACCCGACGGTGTTTCTCCAGATTACCTTTGGCCGATATTATACAAGACCTGTATTATTAAATGGCACCCATCTTATGCCTGTATAATCTGGTGTACAGGCCCACATAATTTTTGGCCTATATCTCCTTTGGCGCTTAATAAGAAAAAAAATTCAATTAAGGTTTCTTTTTCCTTCTACATAAATAGTTGAAGTTTCTATATACTTTTAAATAATTTAATTGTAATACTTTTAAACCGGTACAAAGCTGGGGCACGTTTTCTCCATCTCCTTTCATCCAAATCCTTTTACCCGTTCTAGCATGATAGAGTAACAAACATCTATTAGTCTAAACTTTTTCATTTATAATAATTGTAAGATTTGGAGTGCCAATGTAATGAAAGTTTCAGCGACTTTTAAGACTTATCAACAATGTTCGAGATAATTTTACGTTAGTAATGTTGATCATCTGATAATCCTTCAAAGTTCTTGTAGTATCTTACATCTTACGAGCCGTCCTAAGTTCTGAATTACGCATTACAATTTTGTATTCTTTTGCACTACAAACAAGGTGCAGTTTTGCATTGTCGTCAAAGAGGAGGTGGTCACCTGGTCAATAATTAATAAATACTTGGTTTCTTGTTGTTGATTATGTTTCACAGAGTTTTAAAATATACCACTTTTAAAATATAGAATCGCATCGTTGCGTATGCGGTAGGCTGTGTCACGCGACTTAACCGCTGTGTGCGTGCGGATGCATCTCCGCGCCTGCCTTAAACCCTAAACCTAGCGGCAAGATGACTAGACCGAAACTAAAAATCTGTTAACAAAAAATACTTAAATCTTATTATTGTTTAGTGGTGAGAAACTTTGCATAATTACCTCCTTGAATATGATAAGGATACAACATTGCACCTCTTTTGTAAAATTCTTAGGTACTATAATCAAAACTGTGTACATGTACTAAATACAAAGTACCTAAAAAACATCATGTGCAGACAAACAAACGTTTAAGACAGTATACAATTATTTTGACGAATACTTACAGAAAATTTAATCAAAGAAATGTTTGAGACAATGGTATGTAAAAAAAAACACGTTTGATTTGTAGTCGACGATGATGAGCCGAAAGGGTAGCGAAGACGTGAGATGACGAGTCGTTATCTACCGTGAACACGCAGTGCATTGGTTTAGTAATAAATATCCGCATACCTTGGACAGAAATGATATGCGCATCGGCACTTTGGTAAAGATTTCTCACCGGGTTTTTCAGTAGAACCTTGTTGTGACGGAGCCTCGACGGCCTCTTCAATGCAGCTCTGTTCGTCGGGAAATTGCACGTGTTTCTTAACAGCGGAGCGGCTGGGTCTTGATAGCACGGATGCTGTTAACAGATAAGTATAGTAAACACATATGTCTTTATTTTTCTAATTATTAACACATTGAGCCTTAGAAAAAGATCAGGCTTCTCTTCTAATGGTACCTGTTTGACGTTTTTTAAAGCTCAAGGTGTCATTTACACACGTGTATCGAATTAGGTTTTTGTGTCGTAACTTTCCTATGGTATAATTATGTATAACGGATGTAAAAAGACACTATGAAGCCGAAAGTTACATTATATATTTTTACCGCCATTGTGACAATTTTTGAGTAACGACCATACTTTGAAACGTTCTGGTAACAAAGATATTGAAGGTCAGAGCTTCACCTTTTCTATTTCGAAAACTAGTTTCTAAACTTTAATTATCCCCGAGACCCCTGCATTGTTGCATCTATCCGTAATCAATGTATTTTCACATCAAAAATAAAAGTCGTATTAGTAATACTTTTTTTCCTAATATAACTAGTATGATATGCAGTATGTGTAGTTAACGGCTATCTTTTGTGTCTTTTTACACCCCTTTTTATTAGACCGTGTAAAACAAAATATGAGTCGAGTGTCGTATCGAATCTTTGTGAAGTTAATGAGCCTAACATCGTCTTAATGCTGGCAAATATTTTTAATTTTCGGAAACTAAAACATTTATTTAGGTTTTTATTTACTGAGTTTTTAAAATAAGACTGTTTAGTATTTAATATACAGATTTGCAACGAAAAACAAAATTTATCACCGTACTTGTAATGTATAGGTTTCTTATTAGGTTTAGTTTTTAGAATTTGACTAGTGTATAGTATACAGTATACCTCACGATGTTCTCTCTTATTAGATAATTTTTACGAAGTCGGTACCTACATACGTAATACAAAAATTCATTTTATTACTTGCCAGGTTATATCCAATTACCTTGTTCTTGAGAAGGCGATCCTTTACCCTCGAGGATATCACGACCGTTAAGGACATAACGTTAAAATGAAACCAGGGTGCTTAATCTTAGCTTAAATTCAAAATCAGTAAGAAAGTGGTTAAATATTTCTTTTTATTTTAAAATTATTTTCTCTAGAAGAAACGGCTTTGCTAGTTTTGCACCAAAAAGGTATACCAATCTAATATAGTTAGATTTTTAGGTAACCATTAACCAATAAACATACGGATGTAGAAAAACACTGCTTGGTGGCGAAGTCATCACCATCTCCGTGCACAAAAACGTCTACTGCAGGGAACATCGCCAGGAAGACCAATCTTGTGCTTCATACTTCCAGCTGATTTCGACCTTCACCAATTCGTTGATACTCCTCGAGGTCATTACTCCCACAAGGAGTACCGACGACATAGTACAACTATTATAATAATACATAATTCTATAGGTTACTTGCCCATGTCAAAGCAGGTACATATTGCTTCAGAATCGGTTGTCTTTGCATCAACATCTCCCTTATCACGTCGAGCTTAAAACACAAGCGTAATATCATCATTGTTTAATTAAAGAATTTCTGTAAGAATAACATAATTATTGAAGCTTCATATTTTAATTTTCAGAGTGCTGTTAACCGTTAAAAACAATAATTTTCGGACGTATTTGTGTTCCTTATATTAGAAAAACGAATGTTAGAGAAGAAAAAATTGTTTCAAGTGGAAAGAAAAGATTTCAGATTATTAGGTTCATGTACAGAACCATTTAAATGGGTTTTCTTTACTGTGTAAGTCGACCTAAAGAGTACCAACATGAGATTTTAATAAAGTCACATTGGTATTTACCAGGTGCTGGTGACCCGCTTCCTCGTCGTGGTAAAGTCGGTTCCGTAGCCGCCGACGTTATGCGAGCTTTAGGAACAAAGCAACAAAGCTTTTAGATTATCAGGTGCAACTACAGAACCTTCAGTTTTCATTTACTGTAAGTTAACCCTAAGAGTACCAAGTACCAACATGAGATTTTAATAAAGTCACATTGGTACTTACCAGTTGGTGATTTTCCGTTTCCACGTCCTCGAGAAATCGGTGCCGTAGCCGCTGACGCAGCGCCAGCTTTAGGAATAAAACGTCATAAATAGGTTCAAGAAATAATAGTGCTAGACCAGTAGTTGAGTAGTGGTTCCCGGACCAGTTCATTCAGAAAAAGCACTGATTTTAATACATTTGTACGTGCCAGGTTGTATCCTCCACTTGTGCTTGAGTTGTCACTGTCTTAAGCTCTGGGAGGTCATGGTGAGCTTTACGGACAAAACCATTTTCATAACAATGGGTGATATCTAGAAGACATGGCCTAAAATGTTTTGTACAGAAGTGGTATACCTATTTATTCTTGAAACAAATTGTTAAAACTATCAGCTAAGAAGAGTTAAGAAGAAGGGTTTATACTTATAATTCACAGAATAACGTAAGGCTAAAACAAGTGGCGTATGTTAACTATAGTCTCGTGTAATGTCAAAATGCCCATTAAAGCGAAAAACAAAGTCTACAAAACAGCTGTTAGACCATCGCTTCTGTACGGCATCGAAGGCTGGGCGATGAAAAAGATTTGTAAAGAAATAGGTATCCAGACTGCGGAACAGATAAAGGCACTTTTTCACGACATGGTCTGTCGTGAAAATGTGCCTTTTTATGGCTACAAAGAAGAGGGCAAGAGGAAGTCTCAAACCACATAGATACCGAAGGTCCAAAAGGACTTGAAGAAGATGGCACTTACGGAAGATAACGCACGAGACTGAAATAAATAGCGCTGCATGATTTGGAAAGCCGAACCCGCGTAACGGGTAAGGCAAGGACAAAAAGACCAACGAAGGGTTAAGACTTCTACGTAACGCAAATTAAGTCTGTCTCGTGAGAACACGTACAAAATATAGAAAGAAAAATATTACATACGATAGCAATACAACGTTAGTTTTACAGTAGTGGTAGTCTACGAGAAGTAAATCCTCTTAAAGTTTACAAATAATTAAAACTCATTTAAAGTCTTATATTATTGTCAAAATTTAAGTCCAGCCCTGGTTTATTTATATTTTTTCTTTCTTTTGAATCTTTTACTGTTATCCTAAATGTCTTGTTGCGTATTTGTGGTTGCATGAAGCACTCCTCTGGGCCATAGGAGTATCAATGACATTATAGGTACAACTACTATAGTATATAATTATATAGGTTACTTGCCCGGTTCAAAGCAGGTAGATTTTGCTTCAGAATCGGTTGTCTTTGGCTTAGTATCTTCTACAGCAGGTCGAGCTTAAATAACAAACGTAATTACTTAATTGGTCAACGAAAGAATTTATTTACTTTAAAATTAATCATAGACGCTATATTGTTACATTAATAGGTACAAGTTTTTGATTCGATTTTCATTTACTGGGTGCTGTTGATCGGATAGAAATGTACATTTTTGGGTAATGTCCCAATTGGAAAAATGGAATCTTAGGGTGCTTGCGCCTTCACCTGGAGCATTCGCCTGTAACGTAATATTTAAGATTCGATTTTGAGCATTACATTACAGTTTTGTCTCCCAGGCATAAGAGCATTCGCTTGTAAACATTAGATTCGATTTTTTGAAGTGGTGCGCATAGATGTTACAAGTTGTATCAAAATATTATACATTGTATCATCAAGTTGCGCACTGAAATGCTCGGTCCTCTTCTCTCAACAAAATAATGCTTCGTGCATTATATTGTTGAGAGAAGAGAACGAACGAAGAACGCTATCTGTAACATTACAGATAGCGCACTGTAATGCTAGGTTCATTTCCCCCCAACAATGTAATGCTCGAATCTGCAACACTACAGATTGTGCACTGTAATGCTAGGTTTTCCTCCCTTACTGATGTATTGCTTGACTCTGTAACGTTACATTACAGGCGAATGCTCCAAGTGAGAGAATACTTTTGGAGGAAAAATATGTCTAATTACTGGGACAAGCTTTTAGATTATTAGGTTCAGCTACAGAACCCTCTATCTAAATGGTTTTCATTTACTGTATGTTAACCTAAAGAGTACCAACATGAGATTTTAATAAAGTCACATTGGTATTTACCAGGTGCTGGTGACCCGCTTCCTCGTCGTGGTAAAGTCGGTCCCGTAGCCGCCGAGGTAATGCGAGCTTTAGGAACAAAGCTTTTAGATTATTAGGTGCAACTACAGAACCCTCAGTTTTCATTTACTGTAAGTTAACCCAAGAGTACCAAGTACCAACATGAGATTTTAATAAAGTCACATTGATATTTACCAGGTGCTGGTGACCCGCTTCCGCGTCGTGGTAAAGTCGGTCCCGTAGCCGCCGAGGTAATGCGGGCTTTAGGAACAAAACGTTATAAATAGGTTTAAAAAATAATGATGGTAGAATTTTCCCGGATAAGTTTAAAAAAAAAAAACTCTGTTATATTATACATTTGTACTTGCCCGGTTGTGTCCCATTGACTTGTGCGCGAGTATTCACTGTCTTGACCTCTGGGAGTACACGGCGACCTTTACGGGCAAAACGATTTTCATAATATGTATTAATTGAATACGACCAAGTGTCTTGGTTTGTCTTTTATTTTATTAGATAACGAGACAACATTGAGTCGCGGCTGATACAGATTTTTGATTTTGATTTGCCATATAGTTTTAAGTGGGGTCTGGCTAAAACTTTGCTAATGCTTGGACACGTGACGCCCGCCTCGGAACCCTTTTATTTTGGCACGGAGGACATGTCTTGCTAGCTAGATATTTGGGAGTAGTCCGCGATGTATGCTCGGTTAGTCTTGACTTAGATAGAAACATTATGTAAATTAACCTAAGAGTTCCTACATACGTATTATATATTTCTTCTACTCCTACTTCGTACGCGTGAATATGCTATCTAATCTTGTTCCTGCATAAAATTTTCGGATTAACGCTTCATGCTCTTAGGGGGCCAATTTTGAAAAATCCTTTTTTCAACTGACTGCGTCTTAATAACTGTCTGCGTGTCATTTTGCGCAATCCGTTCAGTGGTTTGAGCTGTGTGATCGGTGGATCAGCCGGTCAGTAACGGTTGCCTTTGTATATATTAAGTCACATTGGTACTCACCAACGGGTGGTGTTATTATTCCACGTCCTTGAGAAATCCGTCTCGTAGCCGCTGGGGATACGTCAGCTTTGGGAATAAAATATTTTAAATAGGCTTAAGAAACAATGATAAAATCTTTACCGGACCAGTTTTTTCAGAAAAAGCTCTGTTTATCATTACTAATTGCCCGGTTGTATCTGGTTTACTTGTGCTCGAGTAGTCACTGACTTAAGCTTGCGGCGAGCACGGTGACTTCTTATGTACGTTCATATTGTTGTTGTATGTAGTTACTTCCACGGATGAGCTCCTTTACGGAGTCATCATCATCTTCGTAGGTCAAAACGTTCGCTGCTGGGAGCATTGCCAAAAATATCGATCTTGTGCTTGCTAAGTACTTCCAGCTGATTCTGACCGTTATCAAGTCGTCGGTACTCCTCAGGGTCATTACCCCCTTCCATTACTACAAGGAGTACCGACGACATGGTACAATTACTATAGTAATAATTATGTAGGTTACTTGTTCAAAGCAGGTACCTTTTGCTGGAGAATCGGTTGTCTTTGGCTTAGCATCTTCCACAGCACGTCGAGCTTAAAAGACAAACATAATATCTTCAATGCTTAACGAAAGAATTTCTTAAAGTGTTTTAATTAATCAATGTTCCTAGCTTTTTTCCAACTAAGTTGGGGTCGGCTTCCAGTCTAACCGGATGTAGCTGAATACCAGTATTTTAAATGGAACGACTGCCTATCTGACCTCCACAACCTAGCTTTACACTAGCTGTCAGACTTTTGGGCTTCTAACGACCCGTAACGACCATCAAAGGTTCAAGTATGACAGCCGTGACCAACGGCTTAACGTGCTTCACGAGGCACGGAGTGTGTAATCATAGAAGTTATATTGTTAAATCATCACGAATTTTAGATAAGATTTTCTGGGTGCTGTTGACCCTAAAAAATAATAATTTTCAGAGGTGTATGTAATTGTCCCAATACTGGGTAAAATAGATAAAAAATAATGTTTCAGGTGCAGAGGCTTTCTTTACTGTAAGTCAACCTAAAGAGTTACATTTGATTTTAATAAAGTGACATTGGTACTTACCAGGTGCTGGTGACACGCTTCCTCGTCGTGGTAAAGTTGCTTTCGTAGCCGTTGGGGTATCTTGATCGTTAGGAACAAATCATTATTAAAAACAAGTTTAAGAACTTATGTGATAGAACTTTTCCGGACCAGTTGCTTCAGAAAAGTTCTACTTTTAATATATTTGTACTTGCCCGGTGGTATCTCGTTTACTTGCGCTCGCGTAGTCACTGTCTTATGCTCCGGAAGACCAAGGCGACCTTTATGGATAAAAATATATTCATAAAATTTGTTTCATTGTTTATTCAAAACATGTTTAAGATTTATCCGACTCTCGGTTGACCGATAAACATACAATATTATTAGCCAAAGATGCCTGTAAGCAACACGGCTTATAAAGTTTTATATGTATGTTTATTTGCCTAATGAAACATCTATAATAATTATTATTAACAAACCAAATGCATCACCTTTTCAGTCCCATGCATGCATGCAAATCTCTCAAATCGGAAGACAGCAACGCAAATGCTGTTTAGTGGCAGATAATTATGTATGTAGCTGTGCCTATTTACTTATATGAACTTGCCTAGTTGTATCCTGCTATCTTATGCCTGAGCAGGCATTATCCTATGCAACACCGAGTCACCCTGGTGGTGTACAAATTCGTGCTGGCTGCGTCGTGAAGTTGTCTCGATTTAGTATTGCCCTAAACCTCAAGGTCATCGAGGCAACTTTTAAGAAAATAATGTTAAATATTTATATCTTCCCAGCGTAAAAGGTCGTGTTAATAAACGCGAGTTAGTGAATAAGGAAGCATTCCTTATAACAATATGCCAAATTGTGAGACCAAGGTTTGGTTATTCTTTTTTTAATACCAAACAATACAATTTACTGATATAACAAGGGAGTGAAACAAACTAGCCCGCCTTGTCTCGCTAGGACGGGTCATAACCCTTTTACTTTTGCCTCATAAAAGTGACCCAAGAGGTGTGCTCAGTTAGTTTGGACCTAGCTAATGATGTTTAAATAATCTGAGAGTACCTACATAAATACGTATATTTCATAAAGGCACATTGGTACTTGCCAGATGCTGATGACACGCTTCCTCGTCTTGGAATAATCGGTGCCGTAGCCGCAGAGGTAATGCGAGCTTTAGAGACAAAACGTTATAAATTTGTTTAAGAAATTATGGTAATAGAACTTTTCTGGACCAATTGCTTTAGAAAAAGCACTGATTATACATTAAGTAGTAGTGCCTGTCTTAAGCTCTGGGAGATGACGGCGAGTTTTATGGACGAAACGTTATTCATACCCTCGGTTGACCGACTAACATATCAATATACGAAGATGTCCGTAACAACAGAGCAGGCAGCTCATTATATTCTAATTTGGTGAATCGACATTTGCGACACCAAAATCATCACACGTGCTTAACTATTAATTATATTGTAGGTCGTACTTCCCACGACGCCTACAAGTCTAATGGCTTTGGCTTGTTCTTAGGTACATTGGTATTTCCTGGTTGTATTCCATTAAATTATCCTTGAGTAATTGTTTTCTTAAACTCAGAGTTTATATTTGAGTGAAAAATTTACATCATCTTTATATTTGTTAGACATTTAATCTGCCGTGTTTGAACCATCGGTTTATAAAGGATAGAACATCACACATATTTGCTTCTTTCCGGTGTGAAAAGCCGTGCCGATTATTGTGAGCCATTGAATAAGAAAAATAGTATTCCTTTGATATAATAATAATTATGGCAGATTTAAAATGAACCCAAAGAAGTATTTGATTTTATTAAATATCCAAGCTTGTGATTTGTCTTGATTGTGCCTCGGAAGGCATGGATTGCTAGGGATAAACCTGGGAGTAGGTACACGATCTACATTATTATGTATTAAATAACATCGCATTGGTACTTGCCAGGTCGTGGTATCCCGCTTTCTCGTCCTTGAGAAACCGATCTCCTAGTTGCTGGGGCAAGGAAAGCTTTAGGGACAAAACGTTTTAAATAGGTTTAAGAAAGATCAGTTTCTTAATAAAGAGTTTTAATAATAATATATGAATACTTGCCAGGAGGTACCCCGACTTCTTCGGATCGACTAAACCGTATCACGGGGTCATTGCGGCGACCTTTAAGGACAAAATGTTTTAAGAAAACTTTGCCTTATGGCTATATAAATAACGTCATTTTTCTAAGCAACGCTAACTTACGAACATAAAATCGAAAGTGTATATGACCTGTGGCAACTAACTATGGCAAATGTGACTTGCCATAGATAGTTGCTTGTATAACCGGTGCCTTTCTATCTCCCAGAGACAAAAATCTATTGTCTGGTATGTCAAAAATAAAACCAGCACCCATACCAATAGTCAAACCGCAACAAAGCAAAGCTGCTTCACAGCACGAGTTCTTGTTGTTGTTGGATTTGGACTTCCCAGGAAGCGGTCCCTCGGCAAAAGCTTTACATCGCCAACAGTCACACTTGGCAGGTCGTGTACCAGGTTTTGTAGCAGGTTTTTTAACTAGTTCTTGAGAAGTAGACGTCTCTTTCAATTCAGGATCTTGAATGAAATAACATTACAAAACAATTAATTTTGCTTAATTAAACTGGTTTATAGTTATAATACGGGCGCTGTCCTTGTTGGCCAAGAGACATACTACTACGAATGACGACATGTGTGTACGAGCTTGTACAGTATATAATGTTGCATCTAGTTGTCTCACCGAAAGATATAATAGCGTAAGTGAACTCAGGTGTGGGTAAGTGTTTTTAGATCATTACAAGTCAAAGATTTCTAACGCTGTTTGCCTTTACTGTTCGTCGGTTACATCCAATATCAATGAAATCTATAAGTGAATTTAAAACACCCACTTATGTTATTGTTTGGTAAGCAGACAAAATTGCCGGCGAGCATCTGTGATACCAGAAGCTTCGCAGTTGCGTTGCTATCCCATAAAAAAGCTGTTATGGCTCATGTGCTGCACTACCAGAACACCATGCTGATTGGTGGAAAATATAGCTATGGTGATGGTACTTTTTCTGAAGATCAGCTTTAAAAAGTGCTAATTAGTAAAACATTGGTACTTGCCAGGCTTTTGTTTGTTTCCTGGCTTTTGTTTTTCCTTTTCTGGCTTTTGTTGGTCGTTTCCTGGCTTTTGTTTTTCATTTTCCGGCTTTTGTTTTTCGTTTTCTGGCTTTTGTTTTTCGTTTTCTGGCTTTTGATTTTCCTTTTCTGGCTTTAGTTTTTCCTTTTCCGGGTTTTGTTTTTCCTTTTCTAGCTTTTGTTTTTCCTTTTCCGGCTTTTGTTTTTGCTTTTCTGGCTTTTGTTTTTCGTTTTCTAGCTTTTGTTTTTCGTTTTCTTTTTCTTTCTTTTCGCCTTTGCGAAGAGGACTCGGTTCATTTAAGTCTTCCTTTGTCCTAGCTTTAAAAACAAAAAGTTATAAATAGTTTGGTTGCCAAATAAGAGAGGTTTATGACTATACAAGTCCGAATAAGTAATACATTGGTACTTACCAGGTTTAATTCCGTCTTGCGAAGGAGTAGCAGCTTTATCCTCTTCGATAGCACAAGCTTTAAAGGCAAAAGGTTATAAATAGCTTTGTTGTCAAATAAAGAAGGTTTATGATAATAAAACACAGAAATGTGAAAAATGCGTGCAAAAGTTGCATAAGAAAAGAAATCCTTAGTGTCATGCTGAACCTATAGCGCTAGATTACTTTTTAAACTTGACCTGCAAGTTTTTAGATAAAGTTTCCCTTTCCGGTCTACTTGTAAGAACCATTGTAGTCTTCTCCATTGTGTGTATATAAGGAGATTTACAAGCGTGCTCGGGGTTAAAATATACACCCTTGAGGGTATAAATCGGATCAATATAAATATGTGATGAGGCAGTGTTATTAAGAGCATGGTAGTTGGCAGTTTTTATTTATCACCAAAGCGAGATAACAGTTTGGGAGTACATAAAATAAATGAACACAATATTGTAATCGAGGGACCTTGATGTGTATTTTTTTTCTGCCCCTGTTTAATTACGAGTATGCGTTTAGATTACTGTTATACATGGTCACGTGTTCATTCTATACAAACATATTCCTCTGTTTTTTCTATGAACAATGACACTAGAGTAAATATTCGTTTGATGCGCCTATCCTATTCTGTTTAAAATTATCGAGGTCTATATTAGGCCTGTCTTACGACCCAACTAAATAAAATTCAAAGAAGTTCACGACACAGAGTGCATTCTATACTTCAACATCATATTTTTTTCCGTTACTGTCAAACGGAAATTTGCAATTTGGGGAATCTAGCACCTTGAGAAACCTTATCAGATAGCTCAGAAAGAAGGTGATAAGCGATGAAACAAATTAATGTGTCAAGTGAAATATCTAAAAGGTGTGAATAATAGTAGCAGTGTAGAATTGAATAGAATAATTAGGTAGCTATTCTATCAAAAAGAACCTACCCACATCAAAATTCTTCCCAAATTTTCAAATTTATTAATTTTGGTATATTTAAAAGTTTGAATACCTACTAATTTATTCTCGGCATAATATCTTTTGGATGTACCATTGAACTGTTATTGTTGGATAGTACTGTAACATATTCGGCACATCAAATTAGTTTCACGTTATTTATTTATTAATTCGAAGATTGTGGGTTGATTCATTTTGTCAGAACTATGATCTATTTGTAACATTTATTGTTTAGTATTTATGTATCTGTATCCGGGCGCCTACTGCCATCTCTCAATATTATTTTAATGTTACTTTGTAATTTCTGTTGTTGCATTTTCAACTCTCGGTGCTGAGTCAAGCGTTCAAAGTTAAACAGCGCGGAAGACAAAGTAATATTAAAATAATATTGTTTTAAGAGACGGTGGTAGGCAGGCAGGTGTAAACAGACGCTTAACGGAGCCGAGAGTAACGTGTTCTTATAATCATCGCAAAACTTTTTTGTTCTGGACCATACCTGGGAACCTTTTGGTTATGAAGATATTTTAGGTTCAAGCTTTTGGTTACGTTTTTTCAAGTGCCAAATATTTTTTCGAGACTTAAATAACCCGTATACTGTTTTTATAAATCCTTAAGTAATCTTTAATTTGTGTGTGTTACATTGCATGGTACAACACGCGCCATGAAAGATGAAACTTGACACACCACACAAACTTTATTATTTCGTAACAAATATTATAATATTGTTAAGAATTTTAATATAAATTTTATCGAAAAATCCCTGAATGAATACACAAATTATGGATAACTATTTCTTACATCCAAGCAAGCGTTCCCCATAATTGACGCTTGTCAAGTCTCATATTTTGTGGCACGTATTGTACCTTATTTACATTAAAAAAGAATAGTCGTTTTCTAGCAATATTTTTTCCTAAATGTTAATTAATTTTATGGGCAGCATGCGGAGTTAACGGGTTTGTGATGTGTCTTTTTACACTCCGTATGTAATATTATTATTTTAATCCATATTGCACTCGTGGATGGTTCTCTGTATTTATTAAAGTGAGTAAAAGAAAAGCGGCATGTAGGTACTTACCGTAAAATTTGAGATTCCGTAACCAAAGGGTGTAAAACTGGACTATCTTAATAAGACTCCGCTGTCCGTCCGTTTGTCACAGGGCTGTCTTTTTAACCGTAATACACAACACTTCGTACTTGATTTTTTTACAGAGTGTGTATTACTCTATGACCGTTCTAACGATAGATAATAAAAATAACGTGCTTCTTGTAGTGTTCATTATTGTACGGACGTACGAAAACATTCGTGTGCGATTTCGACTCGTACTTGGTCAGTTTTTTTTTTAAAGTTTTGTAGGTACACGTGAGTTTTTTCGTGTTTTACCTACAAATATATTGTTGGTTGAGTTAAATTAAAAATAAATCTGTCATAACTTGTTTAGAGGACCAATTACCGTCCTGAATCACTAGTGTGTTAATAATGTTTATTAATAGTAGTACACTATTCTAAAGCTAATGATAAACTTATGTTGAAAATCCGGCTTTAATTCACAATATACTGAGTACCTCTTAACAAGGCTCTGGAATTAACTGAAATACCCTCAATTCTGCGTGAAGAGAATCTTGAGTACACTACAGTGGTATCCTAATTCCTATAACAAGAGTTATAGCGCGTAACTGTACTTAGGTATAAAGGCTTATAGTTAGGAATGTACACTAAGGACTAGTTTCGCAAAACTTTCGTAGGTACCTAAAATACCTAAATATGTTTTCCGAAGAATACAATACCTAGACGTCTAAAATATTTTAAAGTTTATTCGCAGGTTGAGACTTTTATTAGTTCCTAGCTTCCGCTCGTGACTTCGTCAACTTCAAAGTTAATATATTATCCATATATTCATTTTTCCGGAATTCGGCTGCCATACGGCCGAAACTGAAACGACATCTCTCTCCTAATTTTTACTGTGCCCGGTCTATATTGATCTCTTTTACTTTGTATATATTACATATTAAATAATGTAACAGGTATATATGGAATGCAATAAAAATTGAGTGTTGAGTACGTTCCAGTTTCACCCTGCGATCGGATATGTTCGATGCACAGAGCTGCGAGCGACAAAGTGTCATTTTGCAGTGTCCGCGCTTACAGTTGTAAGTCATCTCTTGACTTGCTTTACTTAATTCGTTTGCGTTAGTTGCTTTGCCTGTTTCATTAGTAGTAGTACTTTTCTCACGAAAACATGACCTTATACTGATATTCTAATTTTACTTTCGGCCGAAACTGAGACTGAAGTCGAAATTTTCCGGTTTCGGCCGTAAAAACTAATTTCGGTCGGACACTACAATTAACGACTTGCAACATCACGTTAAAATGCTAGTCACTCCTTAATCACCTAAGTTACATCCACTTCAAAGCTGAATAGTTATCCATTATGAATCCAGGTACCGTAACATGATTTAACCTCAATTGATCAATGTCTCTCTTATACTGATAATTCAATATCCCTCTGCTATTAGGTACTTAGGAGCGGGGGGGAGCTCGAAACTTTAAGTTATCTGAGGACTTATGAGTAGAGCTCGCCATTTTCACGATTATTGCGACAGCCAATTTATCACGAGCTTGCGAAGGTTAGGTTTGCGAACTGTGGGAAAGATTGTAGGTACAAGTACCTACCATATTTTTTTCCTGTTAGGCTTAGTCTCTGGGGAATGTCACGTCAAACTTGAAAAATAGACGACTGTACAGTACTGGCATTACTCTTGGGGAAAATTTATATAAACGAATAAAAATTAACAATTAAACTACTTTTTGCCCGCGATTTCGTCCGCGTGGCTGTTTTCACACGCGTTAAGTCATTGCTTTGGTTATTACTCCGTTGATCCTTGCGTGATGTTATATAGCCTATACTATTCTTCATGAATTTGACTGTCATATACATTTTTTTTTTTTAATCTGTTAGGTCGTCCTATATTTTAGCGCGTTTAAAGTAACAAACAAGAAATCTCTTCAGGTTTAATATAATTATTTAAACGTAGATACACTGTTCTTAAGAATATGTAATAATGAACAGGCCTTCGGCAGCCCTTCCATTGACCTTCATCATGAAACAAAAAGTTTGAGGCTTCCTTCTTTATTTGAATACTTTAAATATTTGTTTTAGAATATTTATTGCATACTAGCTGCTGCTTGCGACTTCGTTACTGGTGTTTTTTTATCTTTTTTTTTGGGCTAGGATCTGTCGCCAACATATGCAGAACAACGCCATCTCAATGATTTGGAAACGCATAGAGGGCAAATATACAAACATTCATTTTTATTTAATTTAAAAAAACACTTTCCTGAAATTCTTTTCCTATTGCTTCTATGTTTTGTAAAACCCAAACGTAATTACATATTAAGTATTACTTTAGCGTAAGTAGATTCAAAATTCTTTACTGGACTAACCTTGAATATACTTTGTCTTTACAGTAGCGTTGTTCAGTTTGTTACAAGTGTAGGTGAACGAACACTTAAGACAGCAAGTAGGGCATAGTCTGATCCGGAACACCGCACATTGGATGCATCAAAAGACCCAATATAAGAAGGCTTGTGTACTACATAGTATTTATGTATAGATAAGAAACGCGCTATGAGTAAAAGTAATCGATGAAGTAAAAAATTTCCCCGTAAGTACAGTTAAGGCAGACAAAAACTTATAACACGGTACTCTATTCTACGCGGTCTTATTGGCAGACAAAGAGTAGATTCACGAGATGAAATATGTCCAATGAGTACGCTTCATTGACGTAGCGAGGCGTAGCGTTTTATAAGTCTGTTTCCGCTTTTATCGTCTCTAATGTATAAAATACTAACAAAGTAAAAAAAAAATCTTGTGATTTAAGACTTTCACGTTGTTGATTTTACAATGTAACTTGGTTGAACGAGCTTCGTAACTTAAACATACATTATAACAATGTTTAAAACAAAGTTATAGATACTTTTACACGCACAAGTGCCAATTTTTGAGTTTAAACGACTCATTTCCGAAGTTAATGCTGGGTAATATTAGATTTAGACTAAGTACTTTAACCCTCACCGGGTTTTCTACTGGTCCTTTCTACTCCTCCTCAATTATTTTAATTATAATTTCTTTTTGATATCATATTTTTGCTCTTTATTATTTGAAACTTTCTGTGCTTTTAGTTTATTTAAATAACATTTATTTCACGAATTGTTTCTTTTTTCAATTCGACATAAAGCATCACATTTTTATTTTTATTTTAGCCATACATAACGAGCTAATCTTATAAGTATGACTGTTCGTCTGTGCTTCTTGAATTTTAGCGCAGCCTTAATTAGAAGTAGAGGTAGGTAACCTAAACATTTATTCTTGATTGGTCTTTGTGGATCCTACGAAGTTTCTAAGACTTTCCTATTATTAACTTTGTAAATGCCTACATAAAGCAGGAATCACGATTGATTTGCTACTGTCAAATCATTTTGCGAAATAATTTATTTTTGATAAGTGTTATCTTATCACGAGTGAATGGTGTCAGTTGCATAGTGGTGATTGAACGTTGATATTATCAAGTAAATGGTAATTTTTGACGAAAGAGAGCGGTGATAACTAACGATGATTTGTGATGTATGGTAATGTATGATGATGTATGGTAGTTTTGTTGTGGTTTGAATTTCACACGGACGACACAGCTACTTATCTATTTCTATTTACGAAAGACAAACAGTGTTTTATCTTTGAAACAAAAACAGCATAATGCTGTACTCACGTAATGGAGTATCGCTGATAATTGGCAGTTCCTCTGTTATTTCTTCCCAGTCATGTCTGGGAACTAATATAAGGCTTGCTTGAGCCATATTTTGTGCAGCAATTATGGGTGTTTTTTTAGGTAGAAACTTATTGATTTTCATTACTCACAGTATGAGTTCTTTTATATTCGAATTGATTTTTGGAATGAATGAATGAGGTCGAGTAATGGAGATATTATTAAAAATTTTGAAAAAAAATATAATTTTGAAAAAATCATGTAAATTTTATAAAAATTTTGTTAAATTTTGAAAAAAAAGTAAATTTTGAAAAAAAAATGTAAATTTTGATAAATTTTGTAAATTTTGTGAAGCTGCGTAAACGTAGCTTCAGGTTTGATTTTTTCTGATTTATTTCCGAATTGTTCATAATATTTTTGCCAATATTAAAACCATTTTAACTCGACTCATCAGGTATGAAAATAATAATCATAAATTCATTCTAATAAGTACAAATCTTTTTTCCTTACCTACAAAGATATCTGAAATTTATTAAAAACACCAATTACCTTTCCATATCGACTCCTCCCAATAATTAAATGTTTTTTCTAACTATATACTTACTGATAACCTTGGTGGGTGCCTCGGAGAACTCTTCAGGGTCGCAGCGGCTTGGCATCGGTCTTCCAGCGGAGCGGCGGCGGCCACTTGGGGCAGAGCTGGTGGTCGTTGTTTGTTGAGCGGTGGCCGTATACTGAACCGTATTCTATGGGAGAAAAACAACCGGTCATTCAAGGTGCATTCGCAATTGTCGGAAAGATTATTGAAATACGAGCTTTTGTCCACGACTCCGTCTGCGTAAATGTTGGCAACCGCGGGCTAAGACAAAGTTGCGGAATAAAAAATAACCTAGCTTTTCCTGGAATTCAAATTTACCAAGTAAATACCAAATTTTATCAAAATGCGTTGCACAATTACATCCGTTTCGCACGAAGCAAACGTCCATAAAATATATTTTTCCGAGACTTCCTACAATCATCGTTTTATTTCAACCGGTTTACACAAAACCTTGACAAATTACTCCCCAAACCTTCCTCATGAATCACTGTACGTATTGGTGAAAACCGCATGAAAATCTGTTCAGGAGGTTTTGGGTTTATCGCGAACATACAGACAGACGCGGCGGAGGACTTTGTTTTGTATTCATAATTATGTTGCTGATGATGTGATATGATTTATGATACTTCAAAAAGAGGAGATTTTCAATTCAACGCACAAGTTATTAAACTTAACATCTCGCCTGTAATCCCCGAAGGGTTAGGCAGAGATATGTACCCATTAGTACACCCACTTTTCTCCAGTTATGTTCAAAGTCCTATTGCGATTAACCGGGCAAAATCCAGAACCGAGACTGATAGTGAGAAACTAATGAAAAACCCAATAACACTGTCCGACCTGGGAATCGAACTCATCAAGACCTCATGCTCAGAAGTAGCGCGTTGCGACCGCTAGACCAACTAGGCAGTGTGAAACTTCAATAAAGGCACAGGTTATTTGCTACACCGTACTCCGTTAGAGTGGCTCCAAATCTGCTGCTATTTTATATTCAAAAGAGTGTCGCTACCTTCTAGAAGGTCCTACATAATAATTAGTCTATCGTGGATGAAGCTTCTTAGAGAAAGATGGTATTAGTTTGATGGAAGTCTATTAAATCTTGATAAAATTTTAATGTGTATCTCAAGTTTGTTCTAAGTTTTAAAACGGCTGGAAAAGTTTCAGTTAATTTTGAGTGAAAAGTTTTCGTAGGTACCTACTTATTAAGAGTACGGAGCACAGTGTAACTTCTAACAGTATGTTACATTTATCAAAATTAGACAAAATTCTATAAAAATATAGAGTTATGTAGTTCTGCTAAGTATGGACTTTTTTCCCCATTGTCCTTTCGTAACTTCCTACATTTTGGAATTGCTTTTTAATGGCCTTATTGATTTTGACAAAAAAAAAAATTAACCCACATCCAAATATCTCCCATTTTTCGAAGTACATATTTTAATTTACTATTTTATCGATATTTTTAATTAGTGTTTTAGCAATAGCTCTTAGTGATTTGATATTATAATTCGCACATGCTGTATACTCCTTCCTATAAATGATAAGTTCACGACAATTCAATCTTTAATCTAATTGTTGCCTTACAATAATCTACACTAATATTATAAAGAGGAAAAATTTCTATTTTTGTTTGTTTGTTTGTAATGGATAAACTCAATAACTACTAGACTGATTTTAAAAATTCTTTCACCATTAGAAAGCTACTTTATATAGTAACATAGGCTATATTATATTTTATTTTTGCGCGGACGAAGTCGCTTGCAAAAGCTATATTAAATAATTATAATTGGATAGTTGACATTATACGATTCAATCAGGTGACAACTAAAGAAAATAAAAATACTTTATCTTAAGATTAATTTTAAATTAATAGTAAAATTTGATTTAAAGTTTTAAATCAATAAATAGTTAATTTATGAAGTTGGCAAAAATGTAACGTCACTCTTGCTTTTGCCATATAAAATCTGTGGGAAGTCGCGTCTTGACAGTTACAGTACAATTATATGTATAAAAAAGTCATAGAGATTTATACTAAATATTATTGGGCCCTACATAATTGCCCTGCAAAAATGCTCCCAACTCCCGATGTTGCACTGTATGTAGTTACTCTGTGGTACGAGTGCGTTCGAGTCTTGGCCAAGGGCAAGGCTAACTTGGCTGGGGAACGGCGAAAGTTATCTAAGTTTGTTGAAAAATAAATCTATTCTAACATTTAGTTCAAAAAGCTGCATCTGGCAAATGATTGATTTTCTAAAACTTTTTATATTTTATTACTGGCTTCACCCGACATGGTTTTTTGACCTGCGTTAAGTTACGCCTTTGGTTAGTTTACTCCCATGGGTCGTAGAGTGATAAATATAAATAAATCTGGCTAGTAAGTATAAAAAGATTGTTTCCAATCCGACTGGTAGCTCCAGAGATTAGCGCGTAAACAAACAAATAAAAAAAAAAGAATATTCGGTTTTATTAAATAAAGTATAGAATAGATATAGCTCGAAAAGTGTTAAAGTTGTAACACTTATTGATAGCATTGTATTTGTTTATTTGGTTTTAAAACACAGACACAATCTCAACCTTGCAACCATTAAAAATCCGAGATTATTAAAAAATATCTTCTTAAGAAACATGCTCTAAGAAATTAGCAGGTTTTAATGTAAACTCAATTGAAGCTAATCTTTAAAGTGAGTGTTTTCGCTCCAAAGTTCTACTATTCAGTTCAAAACATTTTTTTAATTTAACTAAGTAGGCAATATGAAAGAAAGCATCGTGCAGACGAAGCAACAAAACGTTTTGTAAGAAAGAAACGGCAAGAATATTTCTATACTAAAGCTTGCTAAACAAAAAGTCTGAGTAATATTGCATGGCGACAACAAAAATGTAAGTTATTGTTAGCATGTAGGTACAAGAGATACGAGTAGGAAGGTCACTCATTGTGCGACATGTCGATTATGTGTAACTACTTTCCGCCCGCAATTTCGTCCGTGTCAAAGTTAATATAGTTAATATATCTAGTAATTATATAAACTGGAAGGAAACTACCACTGGACTGGAACTGGACTGCCTCGTTGGTCTAGTGGTCGCAAGCGCGACTGCTGTGCATGAGGTCTTGGGTTCAATTCCCAGGTCGGGCAAAGTGTTATTGGGTTTTTCCATCAGGAATATCTCAGTAGCAGCCTCGGAGTCTGGATTTGTGCCCGTTTGATGGCAATAGTCTCGCCCCCTATTACATGGGACTAAAAACGTAACTGGCGAAATGTGGGTGTACTAATGGGTACACCTCTGCCTAACCCTTCGGGGATTACAGGCGTGATGTTATGTTATGTATGAAGGAAACTGTCTCCTGAGATACTGGCTAACATCCTAGTTCGGGAGGTAGTGCACTTTGTAACTGTGTACTTACTTTGTTTTCAATAAAGCATTAGTATTATTATTATATATTATCCCACAGGAACAGTACATTTTTCTGGATTCAAAAGTAGCCTATGTATTATTCCAGACTATAATCTATCTGTGCCAAATTTCATCTAGATCCGTTCAGCCGTTTTAGCATGATTGAGTAACAAACATCCATCTAAACTTTCACATTTAATTGTACTAACATATAGGTCATTATTTTGTAATAAAATTAATTCTCCAATAGTGCAATCGGTATAAGAATTCAGTGTGATATTTTAAGAGAGACTGCCTCGTTGGACTAGTGGTCGCAAAATACGACTGCTTAGCAAGAGGTCTTGGGTTGAATTCCCAGGTCGGGCAAAAAGTGTTAGTGGGTTTTTGTATTACGAATTTCATATTAAGTTTGGAAGTTGGTAGTGTGTCACCCCCCAGCCTCAGAAACTATGTAAAGCCGTTGCTTCTGCGCCTGACCTCTCCCCGGTCGTATCGGATTGCCGTTCAATCGTACTATGGGAGTAAGAGAACACAGAGCGCACCTGTGTTTGCGCACTCTCTTATGAACTAAAATATCGTGTGCATACTTGGCTAGTTTACATTGAGATTAGCCACCATGACCGAAATCTCTCTCTCTGGAGGATATTATTTAAAAACATACAAATGAGGATTTAAGAGATTTTAATAATTGATCATTGAATTACAGCTATATCAGAATAATATCTACAAAATTTTGATAAGTTTTGGCACTTAAAGTTTTATTAATTAGCTGTCATTAAAACAAGCATGGTAACCTTTTAATTATTTAGTTGAATTAAAGTTGTGGTACTTGAGTATCTACATTATGAAATAGTCACCAACAAAACAATGGGTTTAATTTCAAGCTTTTATTTACCTTTACTTGTCCCATTGTCTGTGGCTAATCAAATCTTACAAATTAAATTAAGCCACTTTCCGATATTCGATTGAGCTAAAATTTGGCGTAATTTGCATGACAATACAGTATAATGATGTCACAGAGCTGGTCTGACGGTGGAGCTAGATAGTGGCTATAGGAACCTAATCAAATCTTACAATTCGATTGAGTTAGACTTAGGAATAAATAGGCGCATTGCATGACAATGCAATATTAAAGCTTTTTTAAATATTCTTTTTCAATGATTTACGCATCTATTGAAATTCAGTTTAATTTCTATCTGATGCTGAATTTACCATGTACGTGTAAGTTCTCTTTTTGTCAATATGTACTGTACAATGTACGTGTATATTCTCATTGTTTGTCAATGTAGGTACTGTACGCAAACAAAAAACTAATACGAAAGTAAGAAACAATTTTTAGGTACTGCCAAATTTTTTTTTTAATTATTAGTTGTTTTATAACCTATTTTACTATCTAAGTTATTGAATATAAAGTCCGAAATTGTTTATTGAAGGTTAAATAAATTATAGATATTAAAAATAAAGGTTGTGTAGACCGTTCTAGGTTTCAAATACACACGCTTCCACTATCAAATTAAAAATCCAAAAAAATAGTCAGAATCAAAAATCATTGCTTTTTTAGAGTTCCATATCCGAAGGGTGCTAACAACAACCGACTCAGCTATCTGTCCGTCCGTCCGTCTCTCTACGGGTTGTATCTCATAAACTTTAATTGCTAGAGAGTTGAAATTTTCACAAAATGTGAATATCTATTCTTCTTCTTTATCGTGTGGGCAGTAAGGGCTTACGACCCCAAACACCCTAGTGTCAGAGTTTCTAAACCTCCTCAAGGGCCTATGACATTTATTTCTATTGCCGCAAATAATAAAGAAAAGTCAAAACTGAAAGGGGGTCCCCTTTACAAGACACCTGTT
This sequence comes from Hoplodrina ambigua, assembly GCA_949774945.1. NCBI lineage: Eukaryota > Metazoa > Arthropoda > Insecta > Lepidoptera > Noctuidae > Hoplodrina > Hoplodrina ambigua. The sequence goes on from OX458963.1 coordinate 9,623,895, forward strand.
TTTTTTGTGAACCCTTCGTGGGCAAGTCCTACTCGCACTTGTTGTTTTTATTTGGTCCATTTGACAAGCTTTTATATGCCCTATGTATATCGCCGGTCGCACTTGACCACTGTACCAATAAATATACAACAGCTGAAGTGCTCCACCATTAATTGAATTATATTATTGAAATAGTTTCCAAAAACAATTGAGAATCATCATTGTGTAACATGTCATTTTCACCGCTACGGCTTGCGTTGAATGAATATAAACGTACAATACATTTTATATCCAAGTTTTACATAAAAACAAAACATGTTTCACAAGATAGTGACACTGTCACCCATTTACTTTATATTCTCAATGTAATATCGTGAGTGCTTGTCTCCCAGACTTTTCATGGTGGGAACGATTTAGTATCGATCTTCTACACAACACACGTAACGTTGGTACGTAAAGGTTGATTGATTAACATGCCAACTGCTATCAAAAGGACTAATGGCCTACAGTGAACCAAACAGTGTCTGCCTTATTGTTGGTGGATTACGAGCCGCGAGCCTCGTCCACTGGCATTGTGCGACGTGACTCCGCCAAACGTGTCCACGCGATCAACAATCACGAGCAATCTCTAAATGTACCTACTGGTTGGAAAATTCTCACTTAAAACGTTGTTACGCTTGTCCTCGCTGATTTAATTTATCTGTGAAACAAACAGCTTTGCTGGGTAAACGTAACCACAGTATGTTCTTATTAACCAAAAAGGAGGACGATGTCGTCCATCGTCCTGAAGAAATCCGTTTATTCGCCCGTTACGACACCCGCGGGTAGAATAGCGTCTATCTATATCTTTATTGGGTACAAGACGCCATTTCTCAGAGTTTCAACTTTCGACCGCTGAAAGACCGCTCGATATCAATTAGGTACTTAACTATTTTAGAACTAAAAGCACGTTAAGGGATATCGCTCCCCAATCGTTTCGATAAAAGTTTTTCGGTTGAACTGGCGATAAACAGCTTTATTGATAGAAAGCCTCGATAAATCCCTTGGCATCATAGAACTCGTAAACACGTTCGTTCGAGCTCTTTTGTTGGGCGGGTATCTTCTATGTATTAATAAATCAAAATGTTTGCTGTTTGCTACTGATGTTTTACGTAACAGTGATTGCTGTTCAGTGGATATTATTTGGACGTCAATCAATATTATTCTGTATTATTAAGAAATTGAATGTGATTTTTGAAACCGCGAGAAAGAAATTGATTTTCAAAAGGTTGAAAGCCTATAAATACCGAATGATTTGACCAGTCAACAATCAATTGTGTGTCCGAAAGTTTCATTGTAAAGTACCTACCACGTAAAGTTCATAGATGACGTCTGTAGTTCAAGTGCCCCGTTGCATGTTGCCTTGTCAAGTTTCAAGACAGCTGTAATGACTGGCCGGCCGCATGTCTGATAGCTACGTTAATTGCTACACTTACACGATCCACGTTTTCGAAGGCTGCAGTGCCACGGCCTTCGAGGTACTCTTGAAACTGCGAGATCACGCAGATCATAGCGTAGATCTGAGGACAAAAATAGAGGGTTCATTTTATTATTAGAAAAATAATATAGAGTGAAAAAATGTGCATTATTTTATACACAGCGTCAAAGCTGTGTAGATCAATAGACCACCTCAGAAATAAAGAGTATTAAAAATCGATTAACACAGCCTAAAATTACATGTTCTACTCTTCATTGCCATTATTTTTTTTGTTCTGAACTAAATCTCTGCACAAAGAAATTGTAACGTCAAAATTCTATCTTTTTTAATAACTTTTTTAAATTGTAGGTATTGTAGAAACAAGATTGAAATGTCCTAACTAATCATTTAATGCCCTCCCCCCTACACACACAACCCTTGTGCTGTTGGATGCAACCTTCATAAACAGTAATTTGTCACAAGAAAAAAAGAACTCATTTCACAGCAATAATTTTCGCTCAGTATTAGGTAGGCACTTTGTTTGATGAGCAGTAAGCGTAGTTCACGATAATGAAACATGTATTTTTACACCCCATATAACTTCCTGATTCATTCAATACTACAACCATGAAATACAGAGGTATGTTACAAATTATAAAAGTTTAGTCTAATCAATCATGAAAACATTACCATTTTGAACCTTACTGCTTCTCAACAAGCCACATAACAATATTGTACGATACAAATAGCAGAAACAATAACCAACGACATGTGACTGCCCATTGGATCGTAACATTCGTTACCCGCACGAGAATTAATTCGATGTTTCTAACTTTCGCTAAGATGAATCGATGAGGGAGAGAAAGATAAAAGATAAATGGATGTTACTTCGTCATCGTCCAAGAACAGAAAAGATTCCGAATAGCAGATACCTAGTTATAATTAAAACGTATCTGGATCCCAGATTGATTAATATCCAGTTTTATGTAACGCGAAAATAGATGAAATAAAATATGAAAGAAAATGAAGCTTTCTAAAATCATGATGACATTTAGTTGACCCTTTTATCGCTTTGGAAATAAAATTTACCATAATAACATAACATCACGCCACTAATCCCAAAAGGGTAATAAGAGGTGTACCCATTAGTACACCCACATTTGCGGCAGTAGCGCTTTTGCTGCCACTAGAACAACGAGGCAGCCAGTAAAAAAGAACACTGTTTGATAAACTTCTAGCCTTTATGGCTACGTAAGTTTATACACTAACTAAGTCTTACAGCAATTTTAATCAGGATTCCACGATCTCTGAAGGCCATCGGCTCATACCAAAGAGCTGCAGAACAACTTTGCAGCGTTAGATTAGTGGCTAAAGCTAAACAGTTTGTTTCTTTGTTTAAACGAGCTAAACTCTGGAACTACTAGTCCGATTTCAAGAATTTTGACTCCAATAGGATGCTACGTTATCGCTGAGTACTATATTTTATGGGTTATAAGAAATAAATAGGGTTACGTATGAAAATTTATCCGGAAGAAGTTGTGTCGTCATCATTTGTTTCAGCGTTTTCTATTATTCTCGTCTCATAACTGTCATTTTTATTTTAAAAAAAAGAATACAAACATAAATAATATATCAAAGAGAAAGGCTAACATTAAAGATAATGGATCCACTCCGAACTGATCAAATTATCAATAAGAGAAACGAAGGTCCTGTGGGCTTTGGTCTGATGAAATAGCTGTTATGCTCATGAAGAAATCAAAAAAGTAATGTTTTTTTTTATACTCTCTCGAGATTTTTGATCGAATCTTTTTAGGGTCCTTCCCCAAAGGATGCCAAACGGGGCCTATTAACAGACTCCTCCCACCATCGGTCCCTTCATTATGTCATAGGGATGGATGTACCTTTAGAAGCATAATAGGTTGAAACTTTCATAAAGTGTGTATTACTTTATCTGTCTTTTTTCTTTCTTTCTTTAAATAACACACTACTCTAGGATTTTCTTAGGTAACGTGGGTGCATTCACAGACATATAAACTCACATGCACAAACAGGCAGTCCCGGTAAAACTATCTGTAGCCCATACAAATATGCGTGCGGCAGTCAGCGTAGAACACAAACAAATTTAAAATAAAATTACAGGAGGGACTCGTTCTAAAGCCGCGTTTTTACCCGACTACGGCAAAGCCAAAAGGAGGGTTATGATTTTGACCGGTATGTATTTTGAATGTAGTGTAAACATATTTTATTGATTCCATTATTTGTAAAAAAATATCTTTATTATATTCAATATATGCATTCTACAATAAATAACCTAAACCTAAATAAAACATTAAAGTAAATTTAAAATATGTACAATAAAAGGAACTTCATAAGGCATCAAAAAATTCAATTATTTAATGTAGTGTAAATATTTTACGATGCTACGGAACGCTTCGTTTATGAGTCCGGCTCGCACTTGGCGGGTTTTTTATTCACTCGAATTAGTGATCGAAATCACTTTATTCGTTCGGCGAAGCTTTCAAGTGTAAATTCATTGTTACGGTCTAAAACCAATTACTTTTACACGTAGAATTCTTTTTTTACGTTAACCTACCTAAAACTATAGCCTCCCTACCGAATTTCGTGTCGCGGCGACTAATCTTAATGGGCAATAGTACGTAAAAACACCATATTTAAGTGCACAAGTGTGTGCGCAAATATAGGTGTACTCCCTCTTCTCTTCTCTTCTCTTCTTCTAATGGAAAAATCGAATTTACGCTCAGTCGCGCTTGCGACCTTACTTACTACATTTAAAATATAATCAAGCTGTAGAGTTTTTTGTTTAACCACGCTAATCTCTTGAACTACCAATCGTATTGGGTTTTTTTTGTAGATGCGTATAACATCGCGCTAAGACCTACGGGTGCGTAACAGTAACCAAAGATGTAACTTTACGCGGGTTTACGAAGCCAGGCTTACGAAGTCGAATTTTTGTATTAATTTGACTTTTTATTTTTTAAATTTAAACAAACTTGTTTCTCTTTTGCTTTTGTGTACAATTTTTATTTTATGTTATATGCGTCATTTTCGCGTAAACAAACAGTTTTTCTTTCTTTACTTTCTTTCTAAACTAGTATAGGTACCTACATATAGAAGATCTCTAACAATATTACGAAATGAGAATAGTTTTCTCAGTTCTGTAATTAATTGTGTTTGTTATTCTAGCCAAATAATACAGAGTGTATTTTAATTTATTTGGAAACAGTATAATTAAAAATAACAATATTCATCTAAACTAAGCGCAAGATGAAAGCAAAGTTTACAACAATATTGAAGCTTAAATCCAATTAAATTTTAGAGTAGGTATGTATTTTAAAAAACACCGCGTTCAAATAACAGAGAAACACTTTGTTGATAAAGAAAGACCTACTAAGATTTATGTATTTTGAAGATAGAGGAAACCGGTCAAGTTTATCTTAGACATCACTGACAGTCCTTACAGGTCGTTATAAGCCTGAAAGTCTGACAACCAGTCTTACCAAGAGGTATCGTATTACCCAGTTACTTTTTTTGTTTTTTTTTTAGGTGGTAAAAATCGGAAGGGACTGTCAGACTTTTCTGACTAAAAAAAAAAACCACCCTGTTCCTTCTGTTGCCCTTTACGTTCCGGGGCCACGGTATCCATTACCCAGTTACTGGGTTGTGGAAGTCAGATAGGCAGTCGCTACATGTAAAATACGTGTATTCAGCAGCATTAGGTTAGACTGGAACCCGATCTCAACACAGATGGGAAAAGGCTGGGCAGTTGATAAATAAGGAACAAACCGGCCAGGTGTGAGTTGGACTTGTACAGAAGGGGTTCCATTCCATAAAACATAATTATAATACTACATACAAAAAAAAAACATGTTTTTTTATGGCAATCTAATTTTTATTTTTGTTTTGTTGTTATAGCGGCAATAGCAATACACACTATAAACTTTACTTTCTACCTATTAAGGTTCATGAGATACAGTCCGCTGACATACAGACGGACGGCGGAAGCTTAGTAATAGCGTACTGTTGGCACTCTTCGGTTATGGAACCGTAAAAACGTAGTCTTTTCTAACTAATATTTTTATAAAAGTTTTATTTTTTTATTTTCTTTAAGGCAAAGGAAAGTGGCGGTGAATTAATAGCTGGCCACTAATAGCTTGGCATAGTGGCTAAAGGTACGCACATAAAGCTTTTAGTGGAGCCATACATTACTTTGAAGAGTTACATATCGATGGTCCCACCGAATAAACGTGTAAGAGAAAAATGACAACTTTTCAGTAAAAAATAAAAACGTTTAAACTTCAATAACGCTCATTCCATTGTAAATAGGTATAGATAATGTATTATCGAATTATAGGTAAGAAAAAAAACTATAGACTAGTATATTTACTTTTTTTCAAACATCAACGAGATTCAGGAAATTCATAAAAAACTATTTAATATTTTTACTCTTGTGAAATTTGCATGACTAGGTCACAGCAATATATCATTACACGTTTATTCGTGTAATAATACACAACAAATAAAACGTACTGTAATGTTACACTATTATTGTCTGTATTTTAAGTTTATTTTTTAACCCAGCTATAACTATTTACACGCTTGTTTACAGTACATTGATCGGCTATTATATGATTAGAAAGACCGTATGCATTTATATTAGTGTTAATAAGATCAGTTTTCATTTATGTAATACATCTTATTTAAAGCATGGTATAATAATATAAATAATTTTGTAAAAGGATGAAATAAAATACAGCTATATATAGAATTAAAAAATATAATTATGTATTTATCTACGTGAAAACAAAGTACTACTCTTCTTAATAAAAAAAATAATGAATCGCAATATTAGACACACTAATCCTCCTCCTCGCTGTCATTGGAGACCGAGATGGAGTTTTCCAATGGCAGTAGATTTTTATAAAAACTTTGATTATGGTTTGGTATTGCTCCTGAATCACACAGACTTATCAAGTCTTTAAATAACGGAAGTGGGTAACATATAGGTAACATTCCAGTGTACGTTAGTTTTAAGCTTTCAGGATCATCTGTAGGTTCTCCACGCCGCCTTCTTGAGTTAGTCCTTATCATAATTTGCATCTCTCGTAATTCGCCTTCCAAACTATACCTGAAGAAAATTGTATGAGGATGATCATGAGAGAAGTTTACTTCTTTCATTTTGCTCCAGTAAATTTTATCGCCGTTTGTGTCCTTTAACCAATTCTTCCCCTTTATTAACTCTTTAAAATCCATAAAATCATTTTGTGTCATTTGTTTTACTTGGTACTTGTGCCCAGTAACTTTAGCATTCTCTATCAAGTAATACATTTGATCGGGAGTGTATATAGTATGTCTTTTCTTTGAACGCTCGATAGCAGCATGCATAGAGTCACCCTCCGATTGGCTGTGACCCTTTTCTAGAAATCGGTGAGTTATTTTGATGTTAAATTTCTTCGACGCTAAAGAGAACATGGCAAACACAAATCGGTTACGATTTTACCCAGAGCATGAATCGGAGTAAAAAGATATATTTTTAATTCCTAACTCAACGTGAGCTTGGATAAATAACCACAGGCCACTACCTTTTTCTACGGCTCCTCTCTTCGCAATCTGAAAATGCCAAACGTAACAGTATCCTTTTTTCTCTAAAATTTTCACTTTGGGGGATACTTAACACTTTTTCGAGATCAAAACATGTATCACACTGTTCTGTCTATCAAAATTTTCTTTTTTTTGTTCCTTTAACTGCCTTACCAATTCCTTTTCTCTCAAATGCTTTCATCATCAACTTTTAGCTGTTCTTTTCGACGTTTTGTGAATCGAACATACTTTACATAAATATTTTTTAGGTTTATAGAAGGAAATATTAAATTTGGTGTTAAATATGATTTCGTACTGGCGTTTAGTTGCTTTGCATGTTATATTATACTGCGTGTTTGTGTCCATCCATTCTAAGTACAGTCGATGCATTTTTGATATATTTAATGTTTCCAATCCAATGTTTTACATTTTTATTGGTACAAAAAACACATATCTACACAAGCTATTACAGCAATAACGAGTGATTTGTAGTAATCCATTGAAAAGTATATATCCGCAGTGTACATCCAGAGATCTCCATCAGATCTTCACCCATGTAAATAGAAGCAACCTTATTTTTGTAAGTCGATTGCAATAGATTTTATCGCGTAAAAATTTGTTTATTTACCATTACTGCCTATAAACTTAAACTAATATGCAAAGAATATTAATGTTTGAATCTTTAACACAATTGTTAGAAAAATAAAATATTATAGTAAGAGACAATGCAATACTTTTATTTTAATAATCTATTTATATTCTAACTTCCATTTTGTGGAGTAAAACATTAGTAATGAAATTTGCATACATTTCTACACGAATAAACGTGTAAGAAGATATTACCCAAATGCGAAAACAATCACAAATCTTCTCAAACGTCTGTAGGTTTTAGCATGTTTATTCTTGTGTACTTGGCGACTCAGAAAGCATGTAATAAAAGCATAAACTATTATTCCTATAATTTTAAAATTAATTATTTCCCTAGAATAAAGAGATTCACTATTATAATAGGCGTGTTTTGAGTCTAAAATTCATAAAAAAAATTAAGTAGGTGCAGGACAGGCAAAAGAACTGAAAAATGAAAAAAAAAAAAAAACGTGTAAGAACTCTTGCACGTTTATTCGGTGGGGCCATCGATCTCTTTAAATGTCTAATTCTGACCGCCTGTGTATACCAACATTACAAGCTAAAACACCTACGTATGGAATGGATGGCTCAATGATTAAGGCGTCCGCCTCCCATGCATAAAGCTGCGGGTTCGATAACAGGCATATAACTTCTTCAATTCACAAAATGTACTTTCTAGATTTATCTTGGACATTAATACCATCGGTGAAGGAAAACATCGTAAGGAAACCTGGATTTATAATTATTAATATCTAAAAGCACTAATTCGAAAAAAGCTGGTGCCTTCTCTGTATGGGAAGAAGCCTTGCAGAAACTTACTGATTTATATCGTAGGATAGGCAGAAGCTACAGAGTGTGACATGCTACTATTTCTACATCCTCTTCTGCTTTATGTATGTTAAAATCTTTGGTCATTGTCGGTGCCTGTCTCTCGACCTTTTGAAGGACATCAAGGTCAGTAAATGCCCTTTTAAGGCGTCCTCACAGCGATTCTAACATTCATCTAACAAGGTAAGTACCTAGTTAATGAGATAACACACCTCTCATAATTCCTCATATTATCCGCACTACCTCTCTGCCGTCCCAAAAACTCCCTAGAGGATAATAAACCATGATTACGTGGGAACTTAAGTACCGACGGCCGTACACATTGCCAATCTTCCTTTATTTCATAATATTATCACATTACGTAAGGAGTACATAGGAGACATATTCAGATCTTCAAGTTCGCCTGGAATAGAAAAGTCTAGCTTGTCGAGTATCGTTCAGGTACTATTGTGTAATTCGAGATATAAAGGATTCGGATCAAACTTGTAGTTACGGTACGGTACTGACTCGGGCTGGCTCGAGCTCGAATTTGTTCGTACGACTTTCTTGACTACTCAAGCACGACTGACAAACTTGGTCAGATGAAATGAAATTAGGAAGAGGTTTAGAAAAGTTGTGTTTCATTAGATAACTTTCTTTTTGTAGTTCTTCCGTTATTGATTGCAATTGGTTTAGTAACAACAGCTGTGTCTGTCGAACGGAATACATTCAAGTCCGGTATAAAATCCGAATATCAGGTAAATATTGGAAACATCACATTCTATTTATTTGCAACAAGTAATCATGTTTTATCTTTTCAGCATAAACTCGACTGAAAAAATTAAACTCATTTTCAAAACAGGCAATACCAACATTTCCACGATAACAAACTTTTTCATAAATAATCAACAGACATTTCTGAGTTGAAAAAATTCAGAATCCAATCTCTGTTTCAATTCCCTTTGTGAAGGAAATAAAATATTTTATTTGAGTAGTTAGTTGGAGCGCAATAAAATGTGTATTACTAGGCCTTACGTGTTTTTCATCCAACCGCATAAACTAAATGTATGCATACAATACGTAATGTATACAAACTATATGTATGTATACTAATAAAGCTAAGGAGATTTTATGTTTGTTTAAATCTCTGGAACTCCTAGTTCGATTGGAAAAAATCTTTTTGTATAATATGATAGTCAGATTCATGAGGAATAGTATAGGCCAAATAACATTACGCTACGACCGCCGAGAGCGGAGCAGTAACCAAAAACGAAACTTAACACGGGTGAATAAAACCACGCGTACTAAGTCGCAGAGAGCAACTATTTATAGATACTTAAGTGTATTTTATTCAACAACCGATGTTCAGGGATTATATTTTATTGGTAAACTTTTGAACGAACTCGTTGAGTATTTCGGACCTTAATGTCGAATGAGTTTTATTCCTAACACGTTTGACTGCTTCGTTGGTCTAGTGGTCGCAAAGCGTGGCTGCTTAGCATGAGGTCTTGGGTTTGATTACCAATTCGGGCAGTGCTATTGGATTTTTCCATCAGGAATTTTTCAGTAGCAGCCTCGGAGTCTGGATTTGGGCCCGATTGATGGCAATAGGCACGCCTTTTAATACATGAAACTTAAATATGACAGGTGAAACGTGGGTATACCTCTGCCTAAGCCTTCGGGGATTACAGGCGTGGTGTTATGTTATGTCCTATGATGTTTAATGGAAACTGCTTATATTTAATTGAAATTATGCGAAATGTGGGCCACTGTCGCTGGCGTTCGCGTAATGAATTAAAAATATATCATACATATTAAACACGCGGCCCTTTTGCACGTCGTCGTTTACCTGTTCGGAGCCCTGGATTATGTACTATGCCTATATACCTACTTACACGAGTTACACAGTTCCCAACGTTAACCACGATTTTAGATGGTAAAATGTTTTAACACGTCTGTATTTAATCTCACATTTTGTTATTTTACTTTTGACTAGAATTTCGTATCAGGTAACTACGGATCATCATCATCTGCCTAGCCTTTTCCGAACTATGTTAGGGTCGGCTTCCAGTCTAACCAGATGCAGCTGAATACTAGTATTTTAAATGGAGCGACTGCCTATCCGACCTCCACATCCCAATAACTGGGTAATACGATACCCCTTTAATTTCTCCGTAGCGAGAAGGTCCACAAGTATAGGCCAAAACTAAAAAAATAATAATGGAATAATGATAATAATGCATTAATGGAAAGAACTTGTACTTTTTAGTTAAGTGTCTTTTTAGGTACATCCGACATGGAGTTTGTGTGAAATAAAAAGGCCAGGGAATCAAAAACATTAAAAAAGTCCTTTTCCCCAAATACTTTCACGGTACTTATATTGAGATTAAAAGAGAAAAGCGGTTTCAACATCTATAATAACAAAATCTGATTTGTTCTAGTTCTCCTTTACAAAAATCAGATTTCATTTCACGATTCTTAACAAACCCGATCTTTCAAAGTTTTAACAAAAATTTTAGCTGAACAATGTCGGAATTCTTTGCAACTTGAATAGTGGATAATTCAAAGCGTTAAATTCATTGGTATTGAAAACAGTAGGAATGCATAAAAAACAGCCTTCGGCTTAACGGATGAAAGATTATTTCAATCGGAGTAAATTGCCCGTTATCGCCTTTTTTTTCAAGTTCGTTTTTTATTAACCCTGCTTAGAAGAAAAACATTGTCGCATTATGAACTCTATTGGCAACATTAATCTGATAAATTGCAGACAATAAGGAAAAGATGAATGAAACCACGCAATACATTTATGAGAGAATCGATTTCGTAATACCACCCGTTGGGATAGGGATGTGTATATCAATAAATGTATTTTAACGCAAGTGGATGTCAACCAAAAGTGAACATTGACCTGTGAACATCCAAGCGAAAGATTTTATAATCATCATCATCTCACGGGTCAGCTTGTAGTTTAACCGGATGCGGCTACATTTTACATGGAGCGACTGCCCATCTGACCTCAACAGCCCCGTAACTGGGCAATACCCTATTCCCTTTAAGACTAAGTTAAGACTAAAAGTAAGGTAAGACTGTTTATCAGACTTTCGAACTTCTAACGACTGTCAAAGATCTACGTTTAACAGCCGGGACCAATGGCTTAACGTGCTTTCCGAGGCACGATTCTCGATACACCGAGACAGGAGTCTCGTTGTGTATAGACGGTCACCCATCCACAGACCCACCCCGGCAAGCGTAGCTTAACCTGGTGAATGAAACCCGTGCGGAAATGAATACTTAGCCACGAGCTCCTCACAAAATTCCATGCTTACAATTAACTTGCGATTGGCAGCAATTACAATAAATGCCTGCAGCTGTTTCCCGAAGGCCAAGAACGTCGCTATTACGTTTAAATATGGGTTTATTAAAGCTTCAATGACAATGACAGACAGTTAATGAGCGTTAGCGATCGATTATGAATCGAAATACAGACTTCCGTTGAAAGGTTTGTACAGTGGAAAGCCTTTGCTCTTTGAAAACACTTAACCAAATCGAAAGCCACATATTATTCTTTCCATTATTGCAAACATTTTTATATTCTGGAATACCTATACCTGGGTTAATGAGATATTAAAGATCAAAGTTCTCAAATCTCTTGCCACGTTTCTTAACGAAAACAAATTTAAAATTTTATAAAACAACATAACATCACACTTTTATTCCCTAAAGAGTTAGAGGTGTACTTAGTACATCCATATTCGCCAGCTATGTTTAAGTCCCATGTAATAGGGAGCGAGCCTACTGCCTTCAAGCGGGCACAAATCCAGACTCAGAGGCTACTGATAAAACCCTGATGACAAAACTCAATATCACTTTGCCCAATCTGGGAATCGTACCCAAGACCTCTTGCTCAGCAGTCGCGCTTTGTGACTACTAGACCAACAAGACAATCCTACTTTATAACTAAACTTTAAATACCCCCACGATCCCTGTACTGTTGCATACATCCGAAAGTCCAATATTTAGCGTGCGTTGTATTGAGCACTACCGTAAAGAGTGATTTTTCAAATAAAAAAAAGTTATTTTCCAGCAAAATTTTTTGCTCAAAATTACATAGTTTGATGGTCAGTAGGTATGCGTAGTTAACGGTTATGTGACTTTTTACACCCGTATTTAATGATACTCGAATCCGGGCAAGTACCAATGTGTCTTTTTCAATTCATATGTATTAAAACTTAGAAAAAGTTTATCTTAAACATCACTGACATTCCGTGCTTTGGAAAGCACGTTAAGCCGTTGCTCCCTGCTGTCATACGCGGATCTTTGACAGTCGTTACGGGTCGTCAGAAACCGGAAAATCTGACAACCAGTCTTACCCAGGGGTATCGTATTACCCAGTTACTGGGTTGTGGAGGTCAGATAGGCAGTCGCTCCATGTAAAATACTGGTATTCAGAGATGATGATTTAACGATACACGATATGATAACCTCGCTGACAATATTTATTACTGCAGTGTTTGAGCCCTGTATAATATAGTTATTTATTTTGGGTCTGTCTTGTCAGTCTGGTTAGTTAGCTAAATAAATTATGAAGTTTATTTTGGAATAAGTAATCAAATTTCGTAAATAACGCTGTTCAAAATCTAGTCGCATTCTCATCTTAGAGACAGTCGATGTCAAAAATTTGTAGGTATAATTGAAGCATTTTTGATAGTATCGGACTGAGATTAAAAGGCAGATTCTTTTAATTAAAAATGTCACAGCCGCAGCGACAATCAATGTCAAAAAATAATGTAAATTAGAGAGACAGAGATTAGATTGTAATCAAACCGAAAAGTTAGTAAAATTGCCCTCCAGATAACGTGCTCATGATCACAAAATACCATGATAAATAAAAGATGATACAATGCCCACCAAGTGTTAGACGGACTTGCATATGAAGGGTTCAGAACCACTTTAAAAAGTCAAAATCGAGTAAATAGTCTGAAAAAATAACATTTCTTGAATGGGGACTCTCTTTAATGTTTGAGTTGCGAAATTTTGAGAGATATGTCGATTACCTTATAGTTTCTTCTGCGGATCTCCCCCTTTCTGATTCGATCTCACAGGGAGACCCCGAGCGTAGCTTTTATAGACTGAGAATTAGTCGGGTAGGTTTTGAAGATTTGTGCTTTTTGCTATGTGTAAACCATTCATTATTCCTATTTTGTTAAAACGCGCTAGCTGTTATTTTAACATTACAAACAGACAGTCCAATTTAATTAATTAATTTGTTTAGACTAATGTATACAGAAGTTGAATATAAGAAAATTAAGATTTAAAAAAATCTAAGACAGATAGATAATATTTATTTGTATAAACATGTGTCATACATACAGGATAAGTAATGCATGCAAGATAATAATAACATAAATGGGTTTATAAAAAAAAAACCATACGAATATAATACGGTACAAAAGTTTTCACTAATAATTAGAAATAATGCACTGTCAGTATGACTACTAAATTAGAAAGAAACATGAAATCAGCAAACAACAACATAATGTTAATTAATTAGTAAACACAGCGTAGTACTTTTATCAGATTAAGTGTTGCTGAGTTTGCATAAAATTAAAGTTCCCCATGTTTTAATCTAGAAAAGTGTTCAAGTAAACCAGTCTGAAATGAAAGCAGACTCTTTCGCAGAAAAAAGGATTTTAAAATGGTTTAGTCAAGACATTTTTCAAGATAAATGAATGTAGTTCTCAGATGAAGATCAGTTAGTCGCAATTCTTCGAATTTGTGTCTTAAAGTCAAAGACTTAGGTTTTAAATGGCATTAATAAAAGGAAAACACCAGGTTATCGGTGAAAAGAAGTCCATCCAATTACGAGATTTTACTCACTGAAAAGTTTCATTAGCTGCAATGCTTCTTACATATCTTTAAGCAAAAGGGATTTAATGCAAAATTTTGGTGGACCTCGGTAAATTCTGCAGTTTTATATAAATTTTATTGCTAGCACGCTTTTTCAACTTGTGGAGTTGGGTGTGATAAATTATGAATCTCTGAAAGTTATTATTCTTTTGTTCTCTGTAGTATTGAGCGCAACATTCTGCGTGTAAAAAGGCAGGACAGAATACGGAACACAACGTAACGTTTAAGAACGGGCATAGCATACGTAGGAAAAAAGGTTATCAGGCTTAAACGGCAGCCTACCAAGCGTCTCCACGCAATAGGTGTGTGAAGATGGACGTTGCCTCTGAAGACAGCACAGAAAGACGTGTTAAGATGACATAGACGCGTACCACGAGGGCTGATTTGAGGCGGCGCGGAAAGAAGTTGCCAAAAGGACTTGAGGAGATCTTTGCCCAGCAGTGGGAGTGCACAAAAAAAAAACAGCAAAAATAAACAGAAACTGTATTAATGGAACAAGTTTATTTACGTTGTGCCCGTTATTATAAACATAAGTCGACTATGAAAAAATCTAAAAAAGGACACACTTTGTTTTTCTATGCTTACCTATTTAAAATTCCGATTTCTAACCTTTATAAGATAAACATCGATCATATTACTGGTGGAATGGATACGTTTACCATAAATTTAGTAAAAAAAGGAGTAAAATTGCCATCGGTTATTATAAGTGCAACACCTACACGATCATAATGTCAATTCATCTGCCTAGCCTTTTCACAACTATGTTGAGGTCGTCTTTCAGTCTAACCGGGTGCAGCTGAACAGTGTTTTACATGGAGCGACTGCCTATATGATCTCCACAACCCAGTAATTCGGTAATACGATACCCCTTTGTAAGACTGGTTGTCAGACTTTTGGGCACCTGATGACCCGTAAGGACTGTCAAGAATCTACGTAAGACAACAGGGACCAACGGCTTTACGTGCTTTTTGAGGCACGGCTCGGTGTGTAAAGATGGCCCATGAAGATGACCTATCCATGGACAAACCCCGGCAAGCGTAGCAGCAATTACTTTTTAATCCGAACTACTTCTAAAATCATGTCCTGAATCCACGTTAAAATTTTTGGTTACAATGTTCCTTCCGCTCCGTATTCAGAATCTTAAAAAAATGTTTATAACCAAAGAGCTGTGTTTGCGAAATGGCTAGTGGTTCGTGATTCGCTGACTCGTCATTGTCAGGTTTGTTTACCGATCGACAAAAGTTTGGGTTCCGTTACGGGTGATCGATTAATCATTGGGACAGGTCTCTGTAAAATTGGGAAGTTACATATTTGACGTTATATCATATTTTGTTTGAACTAAATACGTCTTTGTGGCGCCTTTAAAACTGTAAGCACAGCAATTGGTTGCAAGATATAATAATAATACCAGCCTGTTATTGTCCAACTGCAGGGAAAACGCAGTGCGACCACCAGTGACGGATCTACATGCGCTACGGGAATGCGCTAAGTTTGAACTAGTTTTAGCGCAGCCTTATTGCATGCGTCATTGCGCTTCATGCATGCGTCAACTGAAGAGGCAAGATAAACATGAAAGCGCACTGGTGCATGCAACAGTGAAGAATTCGTGAGGGTATTTAAAGTATAACTATAACGTTTAGAAGTGGAAACTTTGCCCTACTATATTTCCGAAACCAAAAAGTCACCAGCACAGTTTATATAAAAAAAAAAAAAAAAACCCAATGATGGGAAAACCTTTTTTTTAACTTTCGGCTTCCTTATGTGTCTTTATACACCCGTTACAATAGTAATTGAAAAGTCTCACTTACTTGCATAATAACCATAATTAGTCTCACCGCAATGAGTTCAGCGCTAGGAGAGTTTCTAAAAGTCCTCAATGTGGCACAAGTAGGCGCCGTAAATAGCGAGATTAAAGAGCGCAGGCACAGGCACATAATATAGAGAATAATAAAAGAGGTGCTCCCAAGGTTTCCACGAGGTTGTACAATTATTAAAAAATCATATACTCGCACCTTTTCTTGGTACATCATTAAATAGGTATAAAAGATTTACATTTATATACTTAATAAGGGAGAAATTTATATTTTGTGCTTATTTACAAAAAATATATTACGTTTATTTCTCTGTAAGCAATATGCACCTATCGCAATCGCACATGCACGCAGTAAGTACGAGTAGGAAATTCCGGGCGTACTGAATAGCTCAGGTTAAGCGAAAAACTTTCACTATTTCACAATGGTGTGTCCGAGCATGCCTTTCGCATACCACGGGATCATTTCCCTACCCTAGTATACAATAAACAGAGCTAGTCTGCTGTAGTCTTAGAAAAAAATGTATAAGTTTGTTACGATATTTAAAGGTATGTATTTTCGTAATTATTTTATTTTTCCATGTTACTGTTTTGGCTTTATTATATCTGGCTATAAAGTGCATGTTTACCTGTTCAAATACTGTAAGTTTTATTGCGATATTGTTTCTCGATGTCATTTTAGAGTTGTTTGAGTTCAACAAGTACTTACTGGGCAAAGCAAACACGGGCAAAGTGGATACGGCACATAAAACCTAATACATTAAAAAAATAAAGACAAAAAAATATGAATATGTACTATTATTGTTGTGGGGAACATTAGCAGGTTATTAACGATTGGATTCAGTGTAATTCCTATTAGAAATGGAGACACGAATAATGCACAGCTAACTAAGATGAAGAAATATTTCTATGTGATAATTGATCAGTTAATTTTATTCTTTTTACATTATTCTTCAGTTTCTTAATTAACCGCGTATTCACTTTGCACTATGGTATATACTTTACCCGGTGGGTTGAACAACCCGGATAGCATACCTACTAATTGCAAAAGAGATAGATAAGTTATGTAATTTTTGATGATTTTATTGTAACTTTATATCTGTCTCTATCGATTTTCTTCTCACAGGCCTTCAAATGTTAACGTGTCCGCTTTTCCCAAACTTCATAATTACAAAATTATGAAACGTGATTTGCACAAACTCAATATTTAGTCACAATGCTTCGATGTCGATCCTGTTAAACTACATTAATAATCGGATTTTAGCTGCCAATTCTAATTTCAGATAAGCGTACCAAATACAAATTTTAAGCTAACTTCAATAGATGATTCCCTCTTAATTAACCAGTTACTGTGGTATTTCAAAGCAAATATACGAGTATATATTGTCTGCTTCTGGCAAATATTAGTATTCCACAGGTTGACATTGGTCCTTTTATTAATATTTCCTTCTGAATCTATATTCCGGTACGTTATTAACAGCATCCACCATTGTTGACTTTATTGACTCGTAAAATGTTTAACTGCAGGGTCTTTTTATACTATTTTTATTTCACATTAAATATTGAGTTATTGCGTATTATTTAACGTGTAAAAGTCGTTAAGTAGGTACCTATTTGGTACTGGTGCTTAGCAGCCATTTTTTCGCCTTTTGTATCGAAGAGTTTTCCGCTTTTCTTATTAATAATAAAATAGCTTCAAACGCGCCCTTTGGCGTATTCATTTCGGCCGCTGATTGAACGCGCCTGGATGTTATTGATTTACTGCTTACCCACCTACATATTTATTAAGTATTTACATGTCGTACTGCAAAGACTTCACGCCTAATATATGATCACTCTCGAAGGCCTCCATTTATAAACGAGATAATTAAAACTGAATGAACATAATTTTGATTTTATTTTAACCTTCAACATGTATTTATTCCAATTGAATTCTTGAAACGTCTACGACTACGATTTTTCATACAATATATGCTCCATTGTAAGCCGCTTTCAACAACGTTCAGTTCCCGGTCAAGAGTTCCTCTTCATTGCAGCTTTGCGCAGCCTATAACGCTCGCATAAATTAAAAATTGTTAGTGCGCTTTCTCAACTGTGCATGACATGGCGAGTCCTGGTTTTATGATTATTTTACGACCTGCATTCTATACACAACATAGTATATTGTGATAATTTATTATGAATGCTTAGTCATCATCAGCAGTTTCGTAAATATTCCATTTAACGGGTCGTGTTGTTTAATAATTTTCATGAATAAAGTGTTTAATCAAATAAAAAAGGTTACCTACGCTCGTGGTTTTGGCAGACAGTAATCAGTCACTTACACTGTGGGACATTAATCTGTCGCAAGCCAAACATGTTGGTTAGTCAACTGTTTGTCCATTTATAACGTTACGCTGCATTTTAATTTCTATTGAATTACTGTTTTGTTCCGTCTGTTTCTCCCCTTACTTCTTCTAAACCACGCAACTGATTTCGATAAGAATTTCACTTTAATTAAGAAAATTTATTCCGAAAGTTTTATATGTATAATACATGCATGTAATAGTAAAGAAAAGTAGAGAATTTCAAAGATTTGTAACGATGTCGTTAAAAACATGTTTTTAGAGCTTTCTTTGCTTACGCTGCTGGCTAAACCTTATGAGATATATCAAAATAATGTACTACGGATTTGTATATCTTAAAAACGTCTACAGAAAAATCTGCAATAGTATAGAGATATATACTTAGTATTATATCTCTTAAGAATAACCCACAGTAACCATTTTTATCTTTTACATTTTATTAAAAATAATGGGTTATTTACAAAGCTATTTGAAACAATACAGTATTAAAGCTTATCCAATTAAATACGTTAGATACATTGTGCATTTACAGTAGATTTAAATTTCTTTACAGCCTACCATTAAATGAAGATAGAATTTGAAAGAAATATTAAAAGATATCAGAGATTTAAACTGATTATACAGACTGTTAGTTTATACACCGTTGTCACTAAAACCATAGGTACTTGATTTATTATAAAAAATGTTTATCTGAATTTAAAAATAAATAAACAAAGTTTTCTACCAAAAATTTTAAAAAAATCTGTCCGACACCGTCCGTAAATTCATGGATACTATACGCCCGAATTACGTAATCACCGCAAAGGGCGTTGACCTGCTGCACTGGCCGTCCGTTATAACTACCTACATAAGTTTTAACTAATTAAATCATTGTAATATAGGGTGAAACATTTCTGAGGAAAAATGGAGATTTTACTTAAAAAAAAAGATATATTTTTTTTTCATTGAATTTACGTACTATTAGTGAAACCAAACCACTGGTTTCAAGGATAACGGTGTTTACACTTACACTCTGTATAACATGCATATATATATAAATATAATAATTTTCATCTCTTATGTACATGTTGTACATAAGATATGAAAATTAATGACCATCTACACCACGCGCAGGCAGTGAGGTGATGAATGAATAAAGTCTTTACAATATTATATTTATTATAATTTAAGTTTTTGTAATTAAATTAATACACACAAGTCGCTGTTACTGCTTTCCTTGACATTTTCGTTTAAATTATAAGTAAATAATTAATTTTACATGCAACATAATTAATATTTACATTAACGTAGCTACAAAGCTAGCATTTTGTTAAGAAGACGTCATAAGCATATGTGTTTGTTTTAGCTTAATTGAACTTAGTTTGCTTCGAAAATTAATTAACTAATAACATACTGGCGTTGACTTCTAAGTGTTACTATTTATTAGTAACTAAATATTACGGTCAGTCAATACAGTCTTTTTAATTCACGAGCGCTATGTGATTATTTATACCACGGTTCGTGAAAAGTAACGATAACCTAACTGTTTATGACTTCTATTACACGGTTACGATCATCTCTTAAGTAATTTCCCACCAACAAACGTATTGTCATAGAAAAAAAGTTCTATCTAAAAATATTTAAAAAAAAAACAAGCTTTTAAATACTCACGTCCCACGAAATGAGACACGATTGATTTTATATTGTTCTTTCATACCGGTAAATCAGCTGGAGCTTAACTGGTTAAATTACCTTGTCATGCAATGTGCATGTATTCAAAAGTCCAGCTCAATCGAACACCGAGAAGCGGATCAAATTTAACTTGTAAGATTTGATTAAGTTCCTATGGCCACTCTCTGACTCTATCATCAGATCAGCTCTGTAACATCGTTATATTACAATGTCGTGCAAATTGCACATTTGCGAAAAATTCAGCACAATTGTCCATCAGGAAGTGGCTCAATTTTAACTTGTAAGATTAGATCCGCCACAAACACGGGGACAGAAGAAAATAACTAAAAACTTCTAAAGAAAGGAGTATAAACAGAAAATAAGTTATTCAAAAATCCACCTTACTGCACCTACTAATAGAGACCTGAATAAAAGCTAGTAAACAAGGTAAATTTTCTAAAAGCAAAGCGTAAATTAGCTAATTTATATACAGATTTTTCCTAATTACGTGCCTTCATTATAGGCCAATAATTTTAGACTTTTATTAAAATAGACTTTTATAAGGATAGTCCAAATAAGCGTTAACCTGACATTTCATTATTTTATTTATAAATTTGGTATCACAACCTTTCTGGTACACTGCATTTCAAAAGAGCGATGCTTATAGCAGAAAAGATACCTATAAGCTTTCAACGGGTTCAGTTTGTTTTTTTTTTCCAATCTAGCTTTCAAACCGGCTTTGTGACAAACGCGATAGTGATTATCTTTGAAAAAAATCTTTCGAGAGGTTCTGTTATTAGCAAATTATAGATAGACGTTCGACGTTTTAAGCTTTTTTAATACCTACTTAGTCATCGTTTGGTTAAAGAATGAATAATTATCGGGACGTTACTAATCAGATTTTAGGTAAGCCAGCAAAGTTATATTAAAGTCAAAGTCAAAGTTGACGACGAGTTGGTTTGACGGCACGTTTGGCGCAGTGCAGATGCGATTGGCCGCTGCGCTGCGTGTCCTTAGTTCGATTCCTGCACCGTACAAATATTTGTATGGCCTACAGATAGTGTTCCCGGGTCTGGCGGTTTCTGTATGTGAGTTTCTATGTTTGTAAACGTACCTACCCACGATGCAGAGAAAAACAAAGACATAAACAAAAAACTCTCCGGTTTTATTATTACTATAGACATAGATAATTATGGAGCAACGCAGGGCCATTTAATCACTACTGCACTTTACAGTCAATTTGATTACGTTTCATAGCGGGTCTGTGAACAAGCCAAGTTATTCATAACTTGTAAACTTATTGCTTTGTAAAAAAAAAATTAGGCCACCATAACATTGAGTTTTTTGTACCATACATGCATACGTAAACTATTTTAATATACAGGTTTAACCGATACTAACAAGTCCTAACTAGGCCCGTATCGCGCGGCATCAAGACCTAAATCGGATCGGCTATTACGTTATATTTCACGGAAGGCTGGCTATAAAAGCTGAGGAACGATTAAGACACCCGATCTTCCCCCACCCTGCGTGCTTCAGCTCCCCCCTTCGTTATCACCCAAACCCGTTTCACGCAAGCAATTTGAAAGATTGGTTTCGCAAACAGTTTTTGTGCCCTTTGTTTTGAATACGGAATGTCGTGACGAATATGTATTTTACTAATGCAAATATTAGATTTTATCTCCAACATGGCAGGGGGAGAGATAAACAATTGAGAAAGCTAAGGGAATAATAGTATTGGCATTAAAATCGAAGGGTTAATAAGTTAATAAGAAGCAATTTTAAGTAGGTATACAGAAGCCTTATTGTTCGGTCACTTTTTCTAAGTGGAAAAACAAAAGGTGGAAATGCATTTCGAACTTGGAAACTAGGGGAGAGTCCGAGAGAGTGAATACGCGGCGAGGTAGAAACAACAGTTCAAGATTACTTTCGTTCTCGACCTCGCGCGCCATTGCAAGGTCACCCCGACGGTAAAAGAAAGAAACATGTTCATTTTTCATACAAATAAAGCTTAAAACTTTTCAAATTTATAAACATATGGACTTATAATAGACTAACTTATGCCCGCGATTTCGTCCGAGTGAATATCAGTTTTCAACGATGTTTTATTTTTTTTGCAAGAAACCGTAATTTCTTTTTCTTTTTGCCAAAAGTAAAGTAGCCTAGTTTACATTTTACTACATCATCTAGCTGCCAGTGGTACCATCAATATCGGTCAAACCGTTAACTTGGACATCATTGACATCGGTAATGGAAAACATAGCGAGTAAACCTGGACTTACAGGGAATATATATTATAATAAGTTTTAAATCGTTAATCCGCTTTGAGCAAGCGTGGAGATCAATGCTTGTGCCTTCTCTGTATGAGAAGAGGCCTATGTTCTGCATTGAGAAACTATATGGCTGGTATTGTTATTTTACCGTCTTTTTACACCCGCTTTCTATTTTATTAAAAGCGTATTCGCGACAATGTTACCAGAAACTGTTTTGTTCACACTACAAAGAAAATAAATCAGTAGCATAGCAATGCATACTCGAAAATGTAGAAAATCCTTCGTATTTCCATAATGTATTTCGAATTGAAATTCCTTGCCACAATGCATGCAGCGCAAAACAGGGTGAAAATACATGCGTATAATGAAAGTTGTTGGAGAATGATGACCGGTCGAGACCCTTTCTAAATAGGTGAGGACCCTAGTACGGAAGCGATTCTCATCTCCGTTAGGAAATGTTGCTATTATGTGTAAATATGATAGTGAGAATACGTACAGAATATTATCTTTTGTACTGATTTTCATCTATATAGGAATATTTTATCTGTATAAATTTAATAATTAAGGTGATGAACGAAGCTTGGAGAGAATGAGATGGATGAGTGTGCGAGAGAGAAGAGAGAGAGGGGATAATATGGCGGAAAGTAAAAGAAGATGGTTGCTTGGTGAAATTTAATTTAAAGATTTTAATTAATAAAAGAAGTTTGAAGATTCAAGCGTCTCATTTCGGTTTACAATCCCACTTCTCTCTACTTCTACATAACATAACATAACATCACGCCTGTAATCCCCGAAGGGTTAGGTAGAGGTGTACCTATTAGTACACCCTCATTTCGCCAGTTATGTTTTTAGTCCCATGTAATAGGGGGCGAGCCTATTGCCATCAACCGGGCACAATGAAATTATTGCATTTTTTTTTTTGTGTTACCATGGCCTTTTCAAGGAGTTGGCCAAACGATTGGTTGATTCTTTTCGTGACCCAAGGGCTGGTTTTTACCTTGGCCAGAGGTTAAGCATTGCCATTCAACGTGGCAATGCGGCCAGTCTTTTGGGCACATTTCCAGTGGACAGCGATGCGGATGAATTATTTGATGTCATTTAATTTTAGTTTTTCTTTTTTTATTCTGGTTGTTTTTTATTTTATTTTTATTATTAAGCTTGTAAATAATGAATTGACTTGAATATATTTTATTAAATGTCGTGATGGCTCCCGCCTCTCATGTAAAAGGTTAAGGGTTCGATATCGGGCAAGTAGAAATACGACACTTTCAATTCACATGTACTTTCTAAGTTTATCTCTCACTGTTTTTTAAGAATTTGTTATATCATACGGAACAGTGCCCTTTCACCGAGTTCGCCTTTTCATACGAAAAAACGTTCGACAAATCTCATTAACCATTTTCTTTGCAGAAAGTAACGTACCTACTGAAGGGAGGGAATTTTCTTTCGTCAACTCAAAAGAACTGTGATGTACCGAAAAATGTTCTTTTTGTTTGTATTTCTCGAGTACTGAGAGCTACTATTCTTAGGTGTTGAAGTTAAAACAGAAAGAAAGAAAAATATTCATGACAAAAAGGCAATAACAAAACAAAAAATTAAAAATACACATAAAATTAATTGACATATTCTATTTTTTTTTATTCAAAATTAACTAAAACTGGCCTCGTTTCGCCGTCGCTGTCTAATTTGGATTTTAGGAATAAAAAGTATGTATAAAACACTCTTTTGCTAATGCAAACGCAGATCTGTAAAAAATCAAGTAAAACCATTTACTACTTTCTGAGTTTTGCCGACACAACCATACGGTATCGTTACGATTTTTTATATATAAGACTAGCGACCTGCCCCTGCTTCGCACGGGTACATTGTAATACTAACTATACGTTTAAACCTTCCTCTTAGCTCAGTCAACCTATTGATGAAAACCGCATTAAAATCCGTTGCGAAGTTCAAAAGACCTAAGCGTACAAACGGCGGGAAGCAACTTTCTTTTATACTATGTAAATATGGAGAAATAGTCCTCTATGAAAAGAAGGATTTCGTATTCAGATTTATTTCCTTAAACTACTTAAAAATATTTGTCAAAGCCTCTATCTGAAATCTGGTTACCTATCTATATAAAAAGCAAGCCAGTCTATCGTTAGTGCGTTTATAGCTCGAGAATCAGCTATCTAGTTGGTTTTACGCAAGCCCCGCCGTGGCCCCATGGGCACTACCGAGACAGAGTAAAGCTCCAATATTATGGTTGATATACGGTCATTGGTAGTAGGTAATAAAAAATAATAATAATATCCTCCCGACGACGTCACGACGGCTAATATCAATGGAGACTAGCCGAATACGCAGGAGGTATTACAGTACACGAGTGTGTGCAAACACAGGTGGACTCCCTCGTCCCTCACTCTCATAGAAATGGGACGGCAATACAATACAATCAAGAAGAGATCAGGCCGGCAGAGCAGGCAGGACCGCTTCCGAAGTCCGGGCTACTACAAAGAAATTCGTAATGGCAAATCAGAATGACACTAATTATGCTCGATCCGGAAAACACACGACACGTTCAGATGTCGCGAAACCAACAGGCTGTAAGGGCGATAAGTAATGCATGAGCTGAAATCAATCATATTTAACATAGCATGATCAGTTTTATGCTCTGTTACCCCGAAAATGTTATGCACCGAATATACGCGCTTATTGGACACACATGAGTGATTACAAACTTATTGGGCAGATTCATGGTGACCGCAGTTAATTTGTGTTTCCATGAAAATTTGTGCTTAGAGAAATATCTAAAGAGAATAATTTGATTGCGGCTTTTTACGCAAATTATACAATGTACTTACGCCTGGGGCTGACTTTTAATTTGCTGGACTTTTTTAACGGGAGAACGTAATCATGAATACGCAGAACTTTTACTAGGACCAAATCTTGAAATATTAAAAGAAAGATCAGCTATTTTATATATTTTTATCGTATTGTGGTGAATTTTTGTAGAGAAAAGCTGTTTTTTTTTTATTAATACGTTTGTTCGTGAAGCGATTCACATTGCGCTGCTTTTAAGATAACAATGCGGTATAAGCACGCGTGTTTTTTACAACACATTACCGCACTAGCGCTTATTGTTGAAAAACGTCATAGGAAACGCGTGAGCATTTTATGATTACGCTTTCGGCTACATTACGCCCTCGCCTAGGCTGCGGTTTGGGCTGCAATTCGACCGTAAACACAAACTCAACTCGATTGTGTCAACATATTTCAGAGCCCGACTGATAAATAATATAAAATGATACATAAAAGTACCTTTGTCTAAGGTACATGCTGATTTTTTAATACACTGACCATCTTTCAAGGGGTAAAGTACTAATGAATATAAACATCAGTGTATAGTGTGTATATTAACTACGATGTACTACCTACATAGTCGCACAGTCTAACCATTTTAACTTCTTCCAGTTGGTCAAAACGAGACTTAGAGGCTTTGATCAATTTGCGTACCTGCAGTTTGATTTTTGTTTGTTATCTATTCTGTGTCAGTATGAACCTACTTACTTATTAGATGACACCTATGACTGCCTGCCTATGTTACTATCTATGCGTTCCTTATAAGTATAAAATCAATAACAAATATGACGTATTTTGCGATCTACCGCCATTTTCGTTGCGATTGAAATCTCGACCCTTCTTCTAGTTAGCAGATAAATTAAGGGTCTCGGCCATTCCGGTGACCTTTTCGTTATAATATCCCGTTGTATGACATTCATGGAAAGCGGAAGGGTCGGCCTATTCACGACCCCGGAACCTCAAAGTGATATTCGATTTTTATTAAATACACATCACTGAATACATAAAATTACTTGGTAAATTTACCACGACGGATATTTGAATTTGTTCTATTATTCGCAACAAAAGTTTTGCCAATCTATTCACTTGGTACCTAATTATAAATCTGGAAGGAAGAAATACTTTCTAAATAATCTAAATATATAAAAGCGAAAGGTCACTCACTCACTCTCTCATTACGAAATATCGAAAACAGCTTGTCGTATAAAGGTGAAATTTGGCAGGGAGGTAGTTTATAGTAAGTAGACGTCCGCTAAGAAAAGATTTTCCAAAATAATGAAATCCCTAGGGGGATGAAACGGAGGTCTAAAGTTAGTATGAAAAAATCAACTCAGACGCGGACAAAGTCGCGGGCAGAAGCTAGTACAGTAGATATAGGTACCGTGTTACTGTTGGATAACTCAAATATTAAAGTTATACCTTATAGGTACCTACCTACCAATATGTTTTCAGGGAAAAAGCGTAGATTGACAAGGTTGAAGCTTCGGGCATTTTTTTAACGAAAATCGAAACCCGAAACCGGATTTCGTTGTTACTGACAGGCTTCCTTTACGAAAAATTTGTAATAACAAAGCAAAGAAATCTTGATGACTCTTGTACTGTAGATATTATGTCACCAATGGTAAGATAGCTCTATAGTAAAAAAAGGTCTCTGGCAATTTTAAAGAAAACATAACTAGTTGACACATGACTTTAAAATTGATTATTTTTGTGAATACTTCTGATCCGACCAATTGTGTATCAGTAGTTAGATATACTAAAAAGTTCAAACTATGACGCGTAATATTCTTTTTTGTATCTGTATCCAAAACAAAAAAAACAGACTGTTTTTTAAAAACACCACGCTTCAAAATCACATAAAGGCTTTTTATTATTCACCAAAGGCAGATCAGTAACGCAAATAGACACTGTGAATAACAAAATGGGGCAAACATTTGTTTACATGTAGAGGTGCATCGTACGGGGTGGTTGAGACTACAAAACGATGTCCGTATATTGCATAGTAGTATAGGTATCTACAGAGTCCCGACTCGTTGCACAAGTGCACAGCAACCTGTTGCTCTTTTGCTTACCATAGTGTCTTAATGAGTTCACTTATTAATCGTATATTGTAACGGGCTGATCATTTATTTTTTAAAGCATTAAGCATTGATAGTGTATACTTGTGACAAAGTATTGTTTGTGTACACGTCAATTAGAAGTATACATACCATTGTCAATAAGATGTCGAAGGCAAAACTGCTTGTAAACTTAACAAAGGAAATAAAACTAAAACCAACTGAGCAAAATTTAGGGTTATGACGTATGGAGGACGTATGGAGTTTCTTGCCCATTCTTCTCCATACAAAACTACCTTTTGGATGAGGCAACTAGATCTAAACCTTTTTTTTTGTATGACTATAGAAAAAAAAATAGTAAAGTAAAATAAAGAAAAGGTCGAGAATAAACGAAACTATATACATAATAGGTACTTAGTATTACAATTGAAATTGAAATAATAACTGAGACAAAGCTATCAATTTTTATTTTCGGATAATCGTTTGTTAAGGTCATCGTAAAGAACTCTTTTGCCATGTATTCAGTACACGATTTTTGATTCATTTTAGACTTTCAGAAGATGAAACTTTTCGAGACGTGTAAATTTTTTTTTGCTGACTCATTTAAAAGTCAGGCAAAAATGTAAGGAGCAACTTTTGTCTTATATACAGAACCACATACTGAACCCGAAGTAAAGGTTACGATATCTCCCTTCCCCCTAAGATAATAAAGTTTAATATTGCTTCATTACTAAGTATTATTAATCTTTCTTCAGTGTTTCCCAAACTTTACAGAACCGCGACTCGCTTAAAAACGACCCAAATTCGGACTCAACTCTTGGTTTTCATAAAGGAAAAAGGGGCATAACCATTCGATTCAAGGATTTTTCAAACCTAACAAAAAGCGATTGAAATTCGATCAAAAAGGAGTACTATTTTTTAATGAAAAGGATGCATTTTTTTCGATCGTTCGATCAGTCAGTTTTTCAGACCACACCCAATATTCGCTCCATCCATTATTAGTTCCCACACTTTGGGAACTACTGGTCTAGATTATAGACTCTATAATTTGTAAAGTTCAAGCAAATCGTTACTAAAGTTTTGACAAGTTTTATTATTTTAATGATTTCTAAGTTGAACAAATGAATGACCAAAAACTTCGTGAGGTGGAATTTGAACTGTTTAAAAGTTTCACTAACCTGCTAAAAGTGTCGGCATTTTGTGCTAAGCTTATGAATCTATGTGGTACACACGAAATTTTAGAGATTAATCTTAATAATCTATATCTTAATCTGACTGACAGACGCACACCTAAAATTGCTGGAACGAGGAATGTGAAATTTTGCACAGGGCTTTGTTTTACGACGTAGGCTTTAGTTATTGGAAATTGGAAATTATTGGAAATTCAGTGTCTAGAGGCTGAAAAGGACTCCCGTTCGATGGTATGGCAAAATTGAAATTTGAGACGAAAGCGAGCTTACGTGAATAATATAGTTTGAAGTTATTACTTTTTTAACTATACAGTTCTAAGGGGTATTTAGTTAAATAGAGGAAAAATAAGCAGACGAAGCCGAGCGGAATGTGCTAGTTACAGTATTAAAAATAAAAGAAAATAAAGATACTTAGCAGTACAAAAACATTAGACTAAAAAAAAGTAGCAAATTAAAGTATGAATCGTCTTGTAGTCCTTTTTCTGTCATAACAATTTATTTATTTTATTTCCTACACAATTTGTAACACCCCTAAGCTGGAACGTCTATAATAAGCAATGAAAATCAACTGGTCAAGTGCGAATCGCTCTCGATAGCTAAAAGTTCCGTATCACAGCCGCGATTTGCATCCAGCCAATGGTGCCGATTCCCTTGGTCACAAACTAAACTAAAATTAGACTATTTCCATCTTTTTCTGTCCAATAAAACAAAAAAGAGACTAATGTAAATAGGAGCTGTCAAATTTAGTCAATCTGAAACATCCATACAACTATAGTTGACATCTTAAAACGTATGGATTAAAATGACGGAGAAGTTCAAGGCAAAACTAATACTTAGTTATTTAATGCCACCGTCCTTTTCTTTCGCTGTATGTTAGTAGGAGATGTCAATTCTCTAAATTAAGTCCAGTTTGTGAACAAGGGAATCTGCACTAATATCAGTTTATGACATTTTAAAATGTGGCAAATCATAAACATTTATTTACCTTAACATCATAGTATCTACCAAAAATTGAGTAGTATATTAGTGAGTAAGGTTAGTACCCATTAAATAATTGTTAAATTTTATTTTCGTTTACTTTTTACATTGATTGTCTACCCAGCTTCAGTTCGTCCGTTTCAAATTGAACACTTCTAATTGTTCCTAAAAAAATATGCGGGCGAACAAAGAGATCCCGAAATATTTGCGTTTTTTCATTATCATGTACGGAATCTTAAGAACGAAAAACAATCATACCGCATCATTCATTTCTTTGTCTCTTCCAACAATGAATACCTACAGGGAATTTACGTTGGTAATGAACAGCATATTTCTTAAGACTCAAAATCATAATGTTTTTAACAATAACAAATTACACTTACTGTAATTATTTTTCTTAGAAACATGACTGGAACGTCTCTCTTTCTCTCAATCTCTCACAATCGAATCTCAATCTCATTGGAGACTGGCTAAGTACGCAGCAGAAAATCAAAGGTGTGTGCGACCGTGTGCAAACACAGGATTCCTCTTTTCTAATTCTTATATTCGTCCGATGGGACGGCAATCCGACCCGACCAGGGAAGGGAAAGAGCAAACATAACCAACGGTTGCGACGAGGATGCAAAATTGTAACTCATATTAATGTACTTCTATACATGAGTGAACAATGTTGCACTTGATACTAAAACTACATTGGTGTAAGGTGTAAAGTTTATTGTAGCTCAGTGGCGGTTAGCTTATTGATTTTCTTATGTATAACGCTTGGTAATAATATCGTTACGAAAAGTTATACCATAGATTCAGTATTAAATGATTGTAGATCCTCAGACGGGAAATTTAAGATCGGTTATTTAAAAAAAAAACAGCCGTTCCTTATTAAACTACAGCACCTACAAGGTCTAAATGTTTAGAACAGCTGATTGATTATCTTTTCGATAACCCATGTATCCATGAGATGATGCTAGGTCTAGAATTCTCCTACGAATATAATAGGTACCTATTCAATATTTTACAACTATGTTAGTCACTCAATTTCACGCATAAACGACTAAACGAATTTTACGCACAGACACGATATTTTGCATTGAGATAAGAATATTTTGTATATTCACAAGCAAAGTATTTCCTTTGGAATGTCTACAAAGCTGAAGGTGATTGACGTCGCATTGACTTGTATGTAGTCCGTAGGTGCCTAACACACGTATACCGCCTGAACCTACGGACGAGTGGCGCAAATCACAATGAAGAATGTAAAAAGACGTTAACGAAGCCAAAAGTTACATTATTCTTCACACTGCGATCATATTTTTGTTCTAGACTATACCTGGGCACCTTCTGGTTACGAAGATATTAAAGGTCAAAGTCACATATTTATAAATTTAAAAAAAAATAGTTTTAAAAGTTGTTAATAAATTTTAAATAGGACCCATGACCTATACCCCTGTACTGTTGGATACACCTGTCATCAAAAAAAGTGATTTTTCACACCAATAATAAAAGTCGTTTTCATGCAATAATTTTTGCTCAATTTTGCTTAGTTTGCTGGGCAGTATGCGTAGTTAACAGCTATGTGATGTGTCTTTTACACACCGTATATACCGTAGTATCAAGTGATTTCTGAAGAGTAGATAACCAAATAGCTGCTTCAGCAATTGTTGCCTGATTGATCGAAACTCATCAACGCCCTCACCGTCGCGCCACTCCACTACCTTTTTGTTTGAGCTGGTACAAATCATGAAATGAGTCCTTCCGCCTCAGGGCGGCGAAAGGGACTGTCACACTTTTACTGACTAAAAAACCACCCTGTTCCTTCTGTTGCCCTTTACGTACTTCACGTTCCGGGACCACCCACTACCTGAGACCGCGAACGGCGTCGTGTGAAAATCGCCTAAGTTACATTTTAATTCATTGTTTCTGTGATTACCATCTGTCACCATCGTGCATTATAGTTCTATATAATCGCGTGCTGCAGACATCGATTGATCTGCAAGCTGAAGCTGTACGATGGCTTATAAGCCACGAGTACTATACCGTGTGTGCGTTATTAGAATCGAAACCAATATAAATGACCGCGACTAGTCTACGTGGTTTTTTTTCCTCCTCGTTAACATCGTTAGTCGTAGCGTATGTAACATAGCCTTTACTATTCTCCACAAATCTGGCTATCATGTACAAACAGATGTTTCCAATCCGAAGGGTAGTCCAAGAGATTAGCGGCTTAAAAAAAACTCTTAGACTTTATATAAAGTGAAGATTTATTACAGTATTAATAAATATAGGCCATGTGGATGTGACCGGAGTTTTTTGTTATATTGTTAAAATGACTGCAATGGTCATATTCTTTTTTGGAAATGGCTAATAGTCGAAGCGTATTATACGCTAACATTGAAATAACGAAAGCGTTGTGAAGTTTTTTTTTAAATGTTGTATTGAATAGTACCTATTAATAATTACGTACCGTAATTTGGTGTCTTATCGTTGCAATAATAGCATAGTCAAAATAATAAAACAACCTTTCTCCACTTCTTCATGTTCTCAAAGATATCAAATCCTTTATTTATAAAACTATGAACTCCTAGTCTTTGCTCTAGACGTTATCATGTACTGATGTTGCTAATTGGCACACGAATGTTCATGTAACATTAAATGACCGCGGGCCAGGTCTGTCGCATTATCCCGTTCAATAGATCTGACCACTGAGCTCAGTCGGAAGCCCACCAAAGAGACCAGCGAAGCGTATCGCGGTGCCCAAAAATCGTAGCTCGACGGACTAGAAATGGGGGAACAATTCTTTACATCCGAATTAATTTAATACAATTGAACTTGGCTGTTAATTAATACTTAATCTTATAGATGCTACAATTACTATTGTGTTGTCTTGTAGACTCAAGATTCCCATATAGTTAGATAACATAACAACATCACGACTGTAATCCCCGAAGGGTTAGGTAGAGGTGTGCCTTAAGTACACCCACATTTCGCCAGTCCCATGTTATTACATGGGACTTAAAACGTAACTGGCGAAATGCCCCCCCCCCCCTATTGGAGGCGAGCTTATTACCGTCAACTACTAAGCTATTATGAAATTTCTGATGGTAAAACCCAAAAATACTTTGCCCGACCTAGGAAACGAACCCAAGACGTCATACTGAGACCACTAGGCCAATGAGGCAGTCGTTTAGCAATCAAGTCTAATAAATTAACAGTACAAACTATGAGGGGAATGTGGTCAGGTCGTGGTCGGCCAGTTAAATGGATCCACTTTAATAATAATTAGCTGAGCCTGATAGAGAGGTCGGTACACCACAAAAGGGAAAATTAATTTATAAAATTATTACTCCAAAACTCTCAAACAATTGACTACGCAAACATAATGAATGAAAGCCATTGAAATCTTTAGTGAAAATACTTCCTATTATATTTTAGGCCAGTATTTGAGTACGGTTGGTAAATACGCTTGTTCTTTCTGAATATTATATTGTAACTGCTTATATATTGCTTATGTTGTGACTGCCTCGTTGGTCTAATGGTCGCAAAGCGCGACTGCTGAGCGTGAGGGCTTGGGTTCGGTTTCCAGGTCGGGCAAGTGTTAATAATAATAAAATTGTTTATTTTCAGTCTTCAATATTACAAATTTCTCTTAGAGTAAATACAAAAGCAAGGCAGTGAATTATTATCGCTAAGAGATTACGTTGACGACTATACTAGTATAAACTGTGACACAGTCGTCAGCGTCTTCCGCACTAATTTTAAGACAAACGCAATTCATTGCTTTAAATAGCTAATCTGTAATGATGAAGAAATTTATATAAAAAATATAAGAAAATATAAAGTCGTTGCCACTAAGATGTGTAAGCGTGTTTGTGATGTGGTGTGGTAAGTGATTATAAGGGTGTATAGTGTGACTTGAGGTGATGAATTTTTAGTGACATTATGTATGTAAAAGTGTTGGTGAGTATTTTTCTTTATTTGATCGTCAAACTATTTATAATTTGTTCAGTTGTTATTGGGTTTTACCACCCGGAATTTCTCGGTAGCAACCTCGGAGATCGGATTTGTGCTCGGTTGATGGCAATAGGCTCACCCCTACTACGTGGCACTTAAACATAACCAGCGAAATGTAGGTGTACTAATGTGTACACTTCTGCCTAGGTCTTTAGGGATTACAGGCGTGATGTTATGTTATATTGTAAATACAGTAATGAATTACAAAGCAGACGTCAGCAAACTTTAATGTAGAAAAGTTTCCAACACCTTGATATTTTTGAATAAGCCGATATGTAGGAACGTCGTCCTCGCATCAAGATATTTCAATTTTGTAGGCATCATATCAACTTATCGGGTCGAGAATGTCATTACAGAGCCCTTGAAATTCAGTTACATTTAAAAAAGAAAAATGTGTTGTGAGATTTCCTTCATAAAAATATGTGTTAGTAGGTAGGTATGTTTTACCCATTTTTATGATAGCATCGGATAAGATCTGAATGTGAAGATTTAAGATAGTACTTTAATTAGTACTAGCTGCTATGGACTTCGTGCTAGTTGTTTTTTTCACCCGCGTTATTTCTTTGGTTACTGCTTTGTTCCTGTGGGTCGCAGCGTGATGTCATATAGCCTTTTCTATTTCTCATAAGTTGAGCTATTATGAGAAATTAAGTTATTAATAGATATTAAGTTATTCTATTACGTTAAGCTGTTGGTCCCGGCTGTCCTACGTGGATCTTTGACAGTCGTTACGAGTCGTCAGAAGCTTGCAAGTCTGACAACCAGTCTTACCTAGAGGTATCGTATTACCCAGTTACTGGGTTGTGGAGGTCAGATAGGCAGTCGCTCCATGTAAAATACTGGTATTCAGCTGCATCCGGTTAGTAGTTGGGAAAAGGCTAGGCAGATGATGATAAGTTTAGCTATTTTATACAAATGACAATACTATTTTCAATACGGCTATTAGTTCCGAAGATTAGCGCGTTTAACAAACAATAAAACACTTTAGGTTTGTTATTATGTCAAACTTCTGCTCGTGACTTCGTACGAGTGCTTTTTTACCCGGTTTTTTTTTACCTGTGTTTGTTACTGCTTCGTTCGTTATATGATAGAGCCAGTAGTTCAAGAGATTAAAAATGTTGCGGATTTCCTTGTTCACAAACTAGACTAAATTTAGAGAATTGACATCATTACTAACATACAGCGAACGGTAAGGACGGTGACAATGGTGCCGATTCCCTTGTTCACAAACAAGACTAAATTTAGAGAATCGACATCTCTTACTAACATACAGCGAAAGGAAAGGACGGTGACATTCCGTGACATTAAAGAACCAAGTTAGAGATGTCGAATTAGTTTTGCCTTGAACTTCTCCGTATTTTTAATCCACACGTTTTAAGATGTCAACTATAACGGTATGGATGTGTCAGATTGACTAAATTTGACAGCTCTTATTTACATTAGTCTCTTTCTTATTTTATTGGACAGAAAAAGATGGAAATAGTCTAATTTTAGTTTAGTTTGTGATCTAGGGAATCGGCACCATTAAAGAACTAAATTAGCGATGTCAAATTAGGTTTGCCTTGAATTTCTCCGAATTTTTAATCCATACGTTTTAAGATGTCAACTTTATTGTATGGATGTGTCAGATTGACTAAATTTGACAGCTCTTATTTACATTAGTCTCTTTCTTGTTTTATTGGACAGAAAAAGATGGAAATAGTCTATTTTTAGTTTGGTTTGTGACCAAGAGAATCGGCGCCATTTTTAAACAAACTAAAAAACTATAGCTTTATTATTATTTGTTAACATAGCTTCGCGGTAGCTTTGTTAATTGGCCTGTGTTGCTTTAAAAGGTAGTTTAAAGTTCGCTTAGTATCCTGCTCTCTCTAACTAACTTCGAGATCTGCGTACGTACTATGAAAAGTCCTTGAACTAGTTTCACCCCATACGCTCGGGTGAGCCTTAACGCTACACGCTCGTCTCACTGTTAAGTAGACACAACGATTTGATGCAGAATACTAGTTAGGGTAAAAAACCGGCTAAATGTGAGTCGAATTCGAATACGAAGGGTGACGTATCACCATACGATATTTAAGACAACATACCAAAAAGAAAAGCTTATAATCGTTAAAGTATTTTTTTGTACTATAACTACAAATTAACGAATTTTGCTTCTTAACCATGATTCTAGCTCAATGGTAAGTCTCCTATAGGTTTTGATTTCCTAGTACGCATCAAAATATGCGTCATGAACGACCAAATATTTAGACTACGTTTACTTGTATAGTCTAGTTGTCGTTGGTCTAGTGGTCGCAAGCGCGACTGCTGTGCATGAGGTCTTGGGTTCGATTCCCAGGTCGGGCAAATTGTTACTGGGTTTTTCCATCAGGAATTTCTCAGTAGCAGCCTCGGAGTCTGGATTTGTGCCCGGTTAATGGCAATAGGATCGCCCCCTATTACATGGGACTAAAAACATAACTGGCGAAATGTGGGTGTACTAATGGGTACACCTCTGCCTAACCCTTCGGGATTACAGGCGTGATGTTATGTTATGTTACTTGTATAGTAATATAATATTTGTATATGATAGCCGTGTATGATAGTTTCATGAAAAGTAGCATATAACATTACGCTACGACTTACGGGAGCAGTCCATTAACCAAAGACAGGTGAAAAGAACCACGCGTACGAAGTCGCAGTCTGGTAAGCTATATAAAAATATAATGTCATCGGAATTTGTTCAGTAGTTTTTGCGTGAAAGAATACCAAACATTCCTGAACATAAACTGTCGCAGTTATAATAGTAGTTGGATAGGACGTAGTAACTTTAGAAAGAGACTGTTACTCAGGTATAGGCAAAAGAGACGACACTATAAAAACCTTTCTAAAACTTGACATTTAAACACACACTAGTACACAGTACACTAGAAATATTATTAGCAAACACAATAGGTCTTGCTCAAGGGTCGCCGCTGTGTTTACAACCTCGAGGCACCTGATTAAGGGCCCGGTCTCTTGACATAGGTCCAGCAAACTTTCATTAAGTTTTTCTATTTGAAAACTCCATCATAGTCCGGAAATAATTGAGCCCGACGTAATTCCAGCCTGTGCAAATTGTGAACACAGACTGCAGTAGAAGATCAGGTAATAAATACAGTAGTGCAACTTTTAATCATGTTTATTTTCTTGTTGCCTCAGAGTCTGGATTTGTGCCCGGTTGATGGCAATAGGCTCGCCCCCTATTACATGTACCTCTGCCTAACCTTTCGGGGTTTACAGGCGTGATGTTATGTGTGTTAAGTATGTTACATTTTTTTTTTCTTTTACCCTTCTTTTTTGGTGGTACTTTAGCGAAACTTGTGATATTTCCAGATAAAAAGACACTTATGACTGCCTCGTTGATCTAATAGTCGTAATATGCGACTGCAAAACATGAGATGTTAGGTTCGATTTCAAGGTCGGGCAATGTGTTACTGGGTTTTTCAAACAGGAATTTCTTAGTAAATAGGGAAGGCGATTAACACATGCACACGCGCGGTAAAGCGGATTGCCCCGCTTGACCGCGCGGTCGGTCGGTGTACGTGTGTTACGGATTTGTTAGAGGCCAATGCGACATGAGATTCGCTTAGATCCGCTTCGCTTCGTGTTTGTCTGCGATCCGCATAGGAGGTTGTTGGATGGTGAGAAAGAGCTGTCAGTGTGTCGCTTACTGATTTCAATTACAGGATTTTAAAAAGTGCGAATGAACATGTCTTGGTACAGCTGGTGAATAACCAGCCAATAACGTCTTGTCTATCATTGGAAAAGAAAGTCATTTATTAGTAAAAAGTTATTTTTGAGGTGTACCATTAGAAAATCTGACGATATTCATTAAGTAACATTTTTCATACATTCATTCATTCATTCATAGTGGTTAACTTTATTGTGCATGATATGGTCTTCTAAAGGTGAAGGAATACACTTACGTAATACCTTTTTTTGGCCATTACTTGTATTCCAGGAATTGTATCATGATAAACAAATTAGGTATAGTAAAATAAATTATGCTTTAGAAAATCCTGCTGACTAACCATTCATATGCGCAGCGCTGTATAGTATTTTAGATATAACTAAGGTATTTGGAAATCGTATTAGTAAACGTATTTTGTTAACAATGTTTTTCAGTATTTCGGGAATCAGAAAAAAATAACTAAACTGAATATTGAATATTCACGACCCAAAAAAGAGTATCTATGAATTAAAATTCGTGTAGGCAGAAGCAATGTTTACTTTTTTCATTTCAATAACTGGAAATAGCCGAGGCCATTTGCATGTCACAGTATTTGCGTTACAAAACTGTAACTTTTTTTTAAATATCACAATAGAATTCTGTTAGATCGATATTCGACTGTTTCATCCTAACGTATCTTCGTACATCATCTAAAATACTGGCACAAAATCGTCGAAGCGTTTCGTCGAGGGACAAAGGATGCGGTTTCGATTTCCGCATTGGGGGACAAACATTTGGGTTACACAGACTTGAACCAAGTTTTTTAGTTATAAAAACATGTTTTAACTTGTTCTTAACTAAATACGGTCAAACAAGCAATTTGGTTTATTTAATTATCTTTCTGCTACATTGCCATTGTTGTTATTCCGTGTTCAAGCTATTAATTTTGAAATTTTGAATCTTAGTTAAAGTGATTTCAAAGGATTACACTACAAACGTTCTTTATAAGTAGGTAGTTGCAAGTTAGAAGCCTACTGTATACTTAATGGCTTTTTCGACTATTTTACATTCACAAGATAACATAGGAGTTTCTTCAGAAAGGTCAGGTACGCAGTACTCGTATCTGGCGTGCTTGTATGACGAGATGTAGGTATGAACGCGAAAGGAGTATGTAAGGATCGTTACAGGTAGCGTTCTGTGGTTTCTGCCTACCCTCATGGTAAGTAAAATACATTCTGTAATATATTTATTTATTCCTCTAAATAGAACTGTAACAAATATCACATCCAATATGCCGCCTGGTAAGTTGAGTAGTGCGGCATCAATAAACTATGTATAATTAGGATACAGGTAGGGAAGTACCATCGAACCCGCTGACCTCATTCCAGACACCGTACCCATGTGAGTTCGGGTGTTATAAAGAAGGGAAAATAGGAAACTATATACGCGTCCCTCGGCGGCGCTCAAGTGATACCTCAAAACGACAGATGTCTCAGATTGGATGGCACAGACTTTGACATATTAGTCAGCTTCAAAAATATGAATACAAAACATTCTTGAGCGGTATTTGAAGAACAAGAATTTAAATATTAAAACAAGCATACCTATCTGGCTTCCTATTCTAAGGTACAAAAGTAAGTAAAAAAGAGTAAAATGTGAAAATTGAATTGGAAAACCAAAGGTAAAATTAATTGATTTAAGTTTTATATCTTTTTATTGTTTCTTTAATATCAATAAAAAGTTTACTTACAAAACTGCAGAACTGAGGGTTACATTTTAAGGTTAACTCAAAGCATGACTCAAACATATTGACAAATCGATTCTAAATGATCTAGGTATACTTTATTAATCGTCTCGTGAAAGGTTCACTCTTTAATACAAAACAATACTGCTAACATATTTTTTTTACAATTAATTAAACGATACATGATACCTATTTTCCTTTGTCGAATATTTTTGACCAATTACATAATAAGAGCAGCACTTATTTTTAATGGACGGGTGGTACCCTCTTTGTATCCACAATCCCCGCTTCCCTAAAAATATTGACTGCTTTCTACCTACCTTTTCGCAAAATTTAAAAAAGAGAAAATGGTTTCCGGAGCGCGTTTAGTCATTTGGTTTAATTAGTCATTTTACTTTGGTAATTAATTTCATTTAAGTGTTTGTATACGTGCCCCAGTTGACAATAAATTAATTTAAAGTTAAATTATTTTACGGAATTATGGACTGGGGTGTCCCTGACGAGTCGTATGTAAATGGCCCTTTCAACGGGTTCTGCTCTGCTCCAGGGCTCAAGACAAAAGGGTTCTCTAGTTTACAAATAGTTAGCGTCTGACGAGTTCAAGGCTACGCTTTTCAGGTAGCATTATAAATAAAATAACAAAGAACTTATCTCAAAACTTATTTTATCTGAGTAATTTATGACACCGGTATACGTCTTGTTGCGGAAATCCATTCATTCTGGTTGACATACAGTTTTAATTTGTACACAAATGTTATTGATCGTACAATTCCATTTCTATTTTGGCTGATGGCTATAATTTTCCTTCTCAATTCATAATACAGATTCCCGTTGCTACGTAATCTTTATGGCAATCTATCTGTTTCGTAATACTTTAATCAAAGCGACTTTGTTCTTAGCTTATTGAAGTATCTCGGGAGGTATTCAGTAATAAATCATAATCACGCTTCATTTCAATGCTTACGCAGCTGAAAGAGGACTTTGTTAGAATTGACCTCACCTGGCAGAGATATTAATATTCTCCACGCTTAAAATATAAAACAAACGGATTTTCCAACGTTTTCAATGATAAATTTCGTTTGTTTTTATCTGCGAAAGCGTGTTTAAGTTTTAAATGGGAGTGAAATATTTTATGTTAGGCGCAAAAAGTTCACAGCAAAATGTTAAACAGACCTGATAAGTAGCAGTTTATTTTTGAATGATTATTCCATTTACGTATTCTTTTAAACTAAAGGTCGATATTTCTGTCATTAGTATGAGTTATTAAAGTAGGGAAGGATAAAGTACATGATATTGATTAAACACCTCTGACCGACCTCGTTGCACGCATTACACAAGGGACTCGCTGGGGAAAATGAGTGCCATAGGATACGAATTCGTTTACTTCAGGTATAAAATCGGTAATATCGATTGAATTCGAATGCGAATGCTGCTGTATTTATAAAGAAGATTTAATTTTAATTGATAATCTTTTAGTTGTGTTGAGCGTTGAAAGCAGTTTACGATAATAACAACAACTGTTTTTACGATCAAAAAAAAAATCTCGATAAAATGATTGAAAGCTCACAGAAAATTGCCGTGTTCCGAGAGAACACGAGAAAAACGTGCGTAGATATTTCATCAAATTGGAGACAAAACCCTTCGGGGCACATCAATAAAGTGCGTCAATTTAGTATCCATTGTCCCGTTCCGTTACGACCTCGGCTCTGTCTGAAAGCGATGCTTCGCTAACAAATTGTTGGCATGGCATGTCGCCCTGCCTTACGCCGCTGGACGCCCCATCGACTTCAGAACATTTAACCCGGCGTGCACCGTGTTACAACTTTCATTCAATTACAACCTCCGTATAGTTTTGTATAATTTGACAGTTGAAGTAGATGTTGCTTTGAATTGAACATTACTCAGTTAGTGTCATAATACAATATTCAAGAGTTAATTTGGGGCAGACTTGAGCGTACCATGTTTATCTTATTTGTTATGTTTGCTGAAAATTAGCGTAGAATTGACTTTAAATGTAGTTACAAGTTACCGCACAAATAGGAGCACTGGTATAGCATTAATTAACGTCAATTAGCTGTCCGAGCCCGCAGAGTGCGCAACATGGGGAATAGGGGAGGAATAAGTTAGTAGTGTGTCTGTAAATGTTAACAATGTTCCATCGATTACACATAGCATCACGCCTGCAATCCCTGAAGGG
This sequence comes from Hoplodrina ambigua, assembly GCA_949774945.1. Taxonomy (NCBI): domain Eukaryota; kingdom Metazoa; phylum Arthropoda; class Insecta; order Lepidoptera; family Noctuidae; genus Hoplodrina; species Hoplodrina ambigua. The sequence continues at coordinate 9,665,050 of OX458963.1, forward strand.
TTAGGCAGAGGTGTACCCATTAGTACACCCACATTTCGCCAGTTATGTTTAAGTCCCATGTAATAGGGAGCGAGCCTATTGCCATCAATCGGGCACAAATCCAGACTCCTAGGCTGCCACTGAGAATTCCTGATGGAAAAACCCAATAACAATTTGCCCGACCTGCGAATCGAACCCAAGACCTCATGCTCAGCAGTCGCGCTTTGCGACCACTAGACTAACGAGGCAAGCCATCAGTTCCATCGATTATAGCCATAAAAGACGGTGCTGGCAAAAGGAGCCAGATTTTTTACGTAAATCTACAACTACCTCGGCTGACTGCCTCGTTGGTCTAATGGCCGCGAAGCGCAACTACTGAGCATGAGGTATTTGGTTCGATTCCCAGGTGGGGCAAAGTGTTATTGGGTTTTCCATCAGGGATTTCTAAGTAGCAGACTAGGAGTCCGGATTTGTGCCAGGTTGTTGGCAATATGCTCACCCCTTATTACATGGGACTTAAACATAACGTAAATTGGGTACACCTCTGCCTAACCCTTCGGAGATTACAGGCGTGATGTCATGTACATCTACGAAAATACATAAAATTCTCGCAAAATTTTATGCTTTATATACTAACGTAGCGTTTATTAACTATAAAACAACAATTAAATCTCCAATCACCAAACTATAAACCTCGCAATACAAAACCGAAATCGTGTTAAGAACTATTGGCATGGTGCCTGAAGAAGTAAACTGTTAGCGATAACTTACTACTGATACCACAAACTCCTTCAATAAATGCCTGAACAAAGTCTCGCTTCAAACTGTCAACTTCAGAGGAATCGGTTGAAAGTTGTAGTGTTGAACTTGAGAGTTCTAACGCTGTGTTCACATACATATGTTTGAAGACAAGTCGCTGATAAGAGGGATCGTACATTTACACGACACAGTTTGTAGAAAGACATAAAGAAAAAGAAAAAGAAATAAACGAAAAGAAATAGAATTTTCTTATGTGAAAAACTTAAGGAGGGCTTTAAAACTTACACCTAAGTTTATAAAAGGAAAGATATTACGAACACTCAGCAACGTATTTTTGTTTGATAGACGCTTTAGGAAGTGAGGAGAGTAATACATCTGTAATGGACACAAAAGCTGAGGTACAAGCTTTACGGTAAGGCTTAAGTATTTAGCTGTGTACTGTTGAAACTTTCAGAACGGTTGTTTGTTATTTGTTGAGTAATTGATAGCTACTAGCAGTTTCTTGTACTAGTTAGCTACTATTATTAAAGTGAATGTTTTAAATTCTCTTTTTTTTTTATTAGAATATTTTTTTGAAAACTTTATGCTAAAATAAGTAGGTACAAAGACGGACTTAATGCTTTAGGCATTCCTTTTCAGTCAACCAAAAGTTGTGAGATAACATTAATGGTAGATGCAAATTATTGCCCTAGCGTAAAACACTAAAACAACAATAATAAACTAGATATTCAATAATAAAAACTAAAAAAAAATAGAAATAGAAATTTTTTTCTGGCATGGAAAATTGAGATCGAAAAGTATTTCGAAAAATGATGTTTTCCTACCTAAAATTAACTTGTTATAAACTTAGATTTTTATTAGGAAAAAAACACAATTGTTAATTGCGTCTTACATCTAGTGACATGAAAAAATAATAACGTACGACCCATGACTATGTTTCTAATGTATTATGAAAACAAAAAGATCAAAAGTTGTAGGTACTTGTTGAAGGTGTAGCTACATTTTAGTCTTATTTAATTTTTTTAATTATTAGAGGTGGCATTTTAGTATTTAGTATATTGCGCCAAAGAAATGGAAACTTCATAGTTACAACTGTTGTGTAAAAGAGACAGATGGCTTTCGCTAAAAAACTAATAAAGCCTCGGTCTTCTGCTCATTTCATTTACGTTTTTTTCGAGTTATCGTAATTTAAAATAAACTCTGTACCGTCGTTTTTAAGCAAGTAAGTTAAATAGAAACAGAAGCGTTGGAGAAGCGAAGTGCCCTAAAAATGTCTAAAGGCTCATTTGCTGTTTATTACGTAGTTAAAGCTTTCGCAAATCCTAATTTTGTGAAACAAAAAATAAATTTAAATCAAAGCGTACTGCTATCTTCTGAGCCACTCTTGAGTATCGTCACATTTTTTGTCATTACTCCGAACTCGGGTAAAAAGGTCCGGGTTTAGTAAGGATAAACTAATTAGAGTAGGTACATCGCGGTACCTACATTACGGGCCGGGCTTAGGGGCGTAATGTTCCCTTTTAGTTACCGTTTTTATTGCCTTTTAAACCCAAAAAAGAAACGTGCACGTCTGACTGGCTTGTTTCAGTTAAAATAAACAGTTGTAAGTTTGTTACTCTCGTCTGTATTGTGTTTAATTAACATTAAATAAACAAAAAACGTAAGCTATCATCTAAAAATGATGTTATTGTTTTGACTACGACATGCACTCACATTCCGGGTATATCTACCTACCACTAACTTTTGACCGCGACTTTGTCCGCATCTATCTTAATATATAATCCCACGGGAACCGTCTATTTTCAGAAGTAAAAAGTACGGGGTACTTTTCCTTTTTTTAAAGTTACTTTTTTTAATTTTGCAGAGAGAGATAGAGATCTTCTCTCTGCAAAATTTCATTCAGTTCCGTTCAGCAGTTCTGGCGTGATTGATTGAGTAACAAACAAAGATATATCAAAACTTTCGCATTTATAAAATTATTATGTTAAGCTGCAGCATTTAAACTCCAAATTTAATCACTCGAAAATGATCGAATCATGATTAAGAGAAACTCATAATAGTCTAAAGCCCTAAAAACAGAATGTAACTCAAGACGCAAGCATTTATAACTAGTTTTTAATATAATTAAGCTGAATAAACTTTTTGTTTGTATATTTATTGAAACACGCTAATCTCTGGGACTTCCTGTCCAATTGATTGAAACAATCTTTTTGTATATGATAGCCAGATTCATGTGGAATAGTCTAGGCTATATGCACGCTACTACCTAAGGGAGCGGAGCAGTAACCATCAAAGTCGTAACTTTAACTAGGGTGAAAAAACTACGCGTACAAAGTCGCAGAGAGCAGTAAGTAGTTTTATAATACCTACAGAGAATTTCAAATGAATTTATACACTTACCCTTGTAAGTGTAAAAATTCATTTGAAATTCTCTAGTACTTTTACCTACCTATTACACAAAAAATCTACGAAAGATATTGTGAACAGACAAAATACACTTGGCGCAATACTTCGCGGAAGTCTTCGCAGAATTTACATATTTAACATTTGTTTCACGACTGAGCAGATATAAGGAACGAGATGCTGTGAGATACAAAATCTTTTCGTCACTTTTACGCAATCGTTTGTACTAGGTGAAAGAAAAAGATTCGAGTTTCCGAAACAGTAGACAGAAGGCAGGGCAGGGGAATTTGAATTGATATTTGACTGCTCAACAGTATTGTTATCTGGTTTCAATAGGTAGATCCTAATACTGCATACGCAATCAAAATTGGACCTTTGATTTGCATATAAATGAAGGTTTTGGGTTTCACTGCCACGTCGTTATCGGGGCGCTTATTGCGCACATACCAAACACTGTGCAGGCATTCTAAATAAGAATTCTCAGAAGACTAGATACAGCAGTCAAGTTGATAAAGTTCTAGAAATTGCCGAGTACCCAATGCAATTTGTAAAGAGTATTTATATCGCTGCACTTTGTGCAGCTGCTGATAAATGCACTATTGCCATCATCCGGGCACAACTCTAGACTTCAAGGAAATTTAGTAACATTGAGTAAAAATTATTGCAGGGTACGACTTTTATTTGGTGTGGAAAAATAATATTTATAGTAGCGCGATGTACCGCAAGCATAACATTGTCCTACCGGGGTTTACGTTTTAACATTATACCGTGGCCCCGGAACGTAAAGAGAAACAGAAGGAACAGGGTGGTTTTTTTAGTCAGTGAAAGTCTGACAGTCTCTTCCGCCCCCAGGGCGGAAGGACTCATTTGATGATTTTTATCACATCAAAAAAAAACAAAAAGAAAAACACAGCATTGTGTTTATGAGGATGCGATAGCGCAGGGGTTTAAAGTAATATAAATAAAATTTAAAACATGCTTCTGTTAAAAAGAGTTGGAACTTCGACCTTTACAATTTTCCTGTTACGGTATAGGACAAAAATAACATCACAATGATGAAAAGAACATGTCATTGTCATTTACGGCTTTGTTATGTGCTTTTTTACATTCATTAGAAATTCTAATAAATAAATGATCCAGCTAAGATCTTTTTGTCCAAATTGTGTTTGTCATGCCTACGTGAGTTGAAATCTAAAAATAACGTTTTATATTTGTAAGCATACAAATAACATATTTGCAAAGGTTTCAGGAAAGTTGTGGTTATAAAATTTTACGTTATCTCTTCATGGTGTCGAATAACAAAGGTATAAATGTGGCAAGAAAGATAAACGTTATGGAAAATATAATAATAAAAATCGTATGATAAGACACTGCAGTATCTTCATTTTACAGCAGGTATACCTATTTGTAGATTCTGTCAGTGCTGTGGAAACTAAAAGATTCACTATGAATTTAGCTTGCCGTTTAACACACATACATATGTAAACCCACGCCTTTTTCCCATGGGTGTAGGCAGAAACCACAGAATGCTATCTACCACGATCATTACATACTCCTTTCGTCTCATCCACGTTCATAATCTTATCATACAAGCACGCCGGTTACGACTGCTTCGCATCTGACCTTTCTGAAGCTTGCCGATTAACTAAGTTTTTTTATTCGATATAACTTAGCTATTATAGCGTCAACTTACAACGTAAATCCATTAAATTCTTAAATCAAAATATCATCAGAAATTGATTTAAACCAACTTGCTATAGATTTCAAACGGCAGACTTCAATTTAATTTAACTGACGTAAATGTTTATGCCAAGTTCGAGTCGTTAACAATAGGTGGCAACAAGTTTTAGTAACTGGATCTAGGTTCAACGTTTCACATACAAGACAAACTTTGATTGCCACAGACACACCACGTAGTGTTGCGAATAACATCGACGTTTTGTGCCACATTGGGCGTGAAAGGCGCGCCGATCGAATATATTGCTGATTGACACTAAATTGAGTATTATCATGCTCAGACAGCCGTAAATACTCTCCTTATTTCCAAAGATGTGGGTCTCCAGAACAAACAAGTATTTCTATATTATCATCGTATTTTGTTCTCATTTCACACGGGTTTTATATTCAGGGATACACACTGTTTAAGTTTAACCCTTTGAACGACGAGGGGGTATGCAGTCCCAATTTTGCGAACTCGGCCCATGTTTATTTTTAATTTATTTTATGATAATTTGTAATGTTTATTACTGTTCGTGACGGTATGTCAGAAACATGTTTGGACGTGTTCAGGTTAATTATAACTTAAAAGTGCCTGTGACGAGGATTTATGTAAAGGGAAACATGTGCTGTATAATATAGAAATCACGTTTTTAGTAGGCATGTGCTACTTTGAGCGATGACTACCATTGAATTTGACGTGACTATTAGCCAGTAAAGATTTAAATTACTTTTGTTGTGATTTATTGTACTTACTTATTAAGTCCCGACCGCTAAAGTCTAGACTACAGTATTTAAAGTCTAGAGTACTTACTTGTTATTTTCTCTGTTCATATTTTTAATTAAGCTTAATTTTTAACGCAATCGGGTTTTTTTTTAATTTACTTCTTTCGAATTTGACCAATAATTTATTTATCTACTGATACTCGCACCATAAGACCAATCTACTGGCGTATCACTTATCAAAATCGGTTGAGCCGTTAAGTAGTTAAGTGCGGACATAGAAACGGATACACATACATACAGGTTAAACACAACCCTACTGGGGTTCGCCGCAGTCGGGATATTAGCAACCACTTTGTTAAGACTCTAATTTGTCCTGATTATGTTAGTATTTGTTGTTCATTTTGTTACCCCTTTTCACTATTTATTTACTGTATACAAATTTTCCAATGTGCCCCTTTTCGACAAGGGCATCGTTCATTTCGTCTTAAAACCAATTTCGTTTGATCGATCTCTTGGCTCCGACCCTTTATTATTAAAATACTTGTTTTAATTAACATTTTGTTTGTTTCTTATGTTATATTTAAATTAAATAAGCATTTATTAAATTTCTTGTGCGTGTACGGAGTTGATTTAAGGTAACATCTTTATAGATTAATTAGCTGATTGACTGGAGCGTACGTAAACTTGATTACTGTCTAATTAGAAATTGTTAAGTAGGTATGTACGTATACTATATTATTATAAGGTGTTAAAAAATTAACTCTGAGAGTTTTGTGAGGATGCCCGGTACCGAAAAATGGGAATAAAATTGGAAAAATCAAAATCAAGCGATTTAAAATGAAACAGGCATTTCCTAGTAAAATGTAATACTTACACGATCAAAATATAGCGAACAACAGTTTTTTTTTTCAAAATTTCGGTGTTGATCCCGTAGTGAAACTAGTTCATATTCAATACACAATGACCCTTTAAAATATATAGGTTTATACCTATTTTTACACCCTAAATTAATTTATATGTTTATAGTAAAACATCCTTTACATAAAATTACTTATAATAGGTAAATCTTAGCTACAGTTCTCCTGCGACCAGATTACCTAGAACTTTATCTTATTCAGTGATAGTAATTTATAGAGACCACAGCTTATATAATTATCTAAGAGAATAAATAATTATCTAGCTCCTCGAAATCCTATTCCCACAGTAGAAAGGTATCTAAATATTACTGAAAAGCAGCAGCTCCATTTATGTCTGTGGTTAAAAATAATACGATTCGATATAAAGAACAAAAAGAGGCATGTGCGAATTAGGCACTCCCATCTATAATAAGAAGAAAGAGAGAGAACGAAAAGAGATGGTCGCCTAAAGGGGCATAACGCTTTTTCCTAACGTGACGATTTCTGCCAGTTAGCTCCTACCGCAAGCAGGGTTAAGGGATTGCATCCCAAAAAAACAACTTTTACATTTCAACGCACAGCTTTTTTGTATTCATACATACATAACATCACGCCTGTAATCCCCGAAGGGTTAGGCAGAGGTGTACCCATTAGTACACCCATATTTCGCCAGTTATGTTTTTAGTCCCATGTAATAGGGGGCGACCTTATTGCCATCAACTGGGCACAAATCCAGACTCCGAGGCTGCTACTGAAAAATTCCTGATGAAAAACCCAAAAACACTTTGCCCGACCTGGGAATCGAACCCAAGACCTCATGCACAGCAATCGCGCTTGCGACCACTAGATCAACGAGGCAGTCACCATTAGATCATCATAGGTCATTAGGTCATCATTAGATGTCCATGACCATAATTTCAGTTAAGTTTCGCTAATGAATTTAATTACATCTTATGTACTTTAGCAGATGGCACGCAAGAAAATAATGTTAGCGCATACTAAACATTTTGTCAACAGACACAATTTGTCAACTTTGAGTATAAGTAGATACCTATGTTTTATGGTTTGTTGACCATCATTGTTTTCATAGAGCAAAGCCTTATTACAGAAAATCTATACAAATATAAAAAATGAATCGACAACGTGTAGATATGTGCCTAGGTGAATAACTTCCGAACGACTGCACCAAATTGGACTATACTTTTTATTTGTGTTCGTTATTGTTAGGACAAGGTTTGTATAAAAGAAAATTTTAAAAATCTTTGTTTTTTTTATCTGGCCCACGTAGCCTATATCTAAAGACGTAACTAAAGGCGTGTGTAAAAACCAGGCGTACGAAGTCGCAATTAGCAGCTAGTTTTATGTAATGTTGCTAAAATAACGCTATTCTAAGAGTAGGTACTTACATTAAGCACGATGATGAAGAAATCCAGCGTGAACAAGAATGCCGTGATCGGATTGAAATTCAACTGAAACAAACAAATGGATTAAAAGTACCTTTATAGTATCAAAACTAATACACATTAATTATAACTTATACGACATCTGAAGGCCAATCCTACTAACTTTTGGGAACAATTGCAATCTAATCTCAGTCTCCAAATATAAAAATGCTACTAACTTTCTTGCAGTTTGTATGAAAAATTAGATTGTAACCTGATTTTAAACGTTTGTAATTACATTAGAATTAAAAACATAAGCGATAATCAATGTCAATAATGCAGTTTAAATTATTGACGGATACATGGCAAGCGCTAGTAATAAGTTACTGGAATTGGCCCTGAAATGTTAATAATAATAATTTATTTATTTTTAATGAAATATACTTAACTATAACTATTTCAAAATACCAATTAAACAAAATTGATTTTATTCGTTACTAATTTGAAATCAGACTAATATATAATAGATAAATTGAAAAGCTACGTAAAATGTATGGTCTACGAGAACCGTAGCATGCCTACAGTTTTCGTAGCCCGTAGCATTTCACAAAATTTGAAATAATCCAAATAGGGAATTACAGTAGCATTAAATTAACAATTTCCATTGGTTTATGAATGTATATGGTTACTGTGTTGGTAGGCGTACCTATCTAAGAGCGCTGTTGTTCGTAATGCAGTTTAGTCCAACACAACGGGATAATTAAACGCGCAGCGCTGAGTATTCAATAATTTCATTAACAATGATACTTAGATTGTTATAATATGAACCTTCAACAAATTGTTCTAAATTGTCATTAATTTGGTATCAACCCCGCCGCACTATTCCCAACTACTGTTACTCCTGAACAAAATCAACAGTGGTGACCACCAGAAAAGCACCGATGCAATAAAGATTTACGAATCCCGGAAAAACGATTGAACTGTCTATTATCCCCAACAAAATTAGTCAGGAAAAAGAGGAATAAGAAAAATTTGGTTTTACACTCTCCTGCGAACAAGCAGGAGACGGAACAGAACTAGGCCAATAGGCACAAAGGGATGTTAACAACTCGGAGAAGCCCAGAATGCCAAGCACCACGGATTATAATTACCATTAAATTAATGGGTCCTAATGTGAGCTGTTACATTTGATTCTAATAATAGGTATAGCTTGAACGTACATAAAAGAAAAATGAAGGAAAGAAGGACTGTTCCCGTGGGACAATATATTAACTTTGATGCGGACGAAGTCGCGGGCAGAAGCTAGTTACTTCATAAAAGCAGTTAATAACATACCTGCTTATGTATATGTATATTAGACATTCTTAAGGTGCTCCCTCACCTGGAACATCAGCATGTAATGTAATGCATTTCAGATTGGTTTTTGAGCATTACATTACAAACTGCCACCCTGACTATATGAACATTTGCTTGTAATGTAACATTTATGATTCGATTTTGAGCATTTACTTGATTTCACGATGTCAGATGAAGCTGTCATTGTGCTTAACGCGGCAAAATTAATTTGGTATTGTTCTATTAGAAAAAGAAACGCTCAATTAGCAACAATCCGCATTGATGTTACAAGTTCCATCAACATATTACACATTGTATCATCAAGTTGCGCGCTGTAATGCTCGGTTCTCCACCGCCACTGATGTAATGCTCGACTCCGTAAAATTACATTACAGGCAAATGCTCCAAGTGAGGGAGCACCTATATAGGTACTCAAACTTAAAAAAATACTTTGTCAAAACAAAAGCCGAGCGATCACGAAACGTGATTTATTCACTGGCCTTCTATGAAGTCACCATATCATGCAAACACTATTGACATAGTCATTTATTGTAGAAGAACAAACTACTGTTACGGCCTCGACATTATACTGAATTCTTAAACTTTAACCTTACCGTATACTACGAATTATGTCTATAGAATATTGGAAATTAATATGATACCTACTAGCTTTATGTGAGTTGCAAGGGAAGGGACGCCCTAGGAAGACCTACACTGACCTTATTGGTAAGGTTCTTCAGGAAGGTCAGGTGCATAGTATACGTAACCGGCGTGCTTGTATGACGAGATGTATGAACTTGGACGAGGCGAAAGGAGTATGTAAAGAACTAGCAGGTTGCGTTCTGTGGTTTCTGCCTACCCCCATGGGATAGATAGCTTGTGCCGACTTCATCCGCCTCAAAATTGATATTTTACTCCACGGGAACTGTTCATATTATTATTTTGATAAAAGTGCCAAAGTGCCAAGTACCAAATTTCATACAGATCCGTTCGGCTGTTCTGTCGTGATTGAATAACAAACATCTATTCATACAAACTTTTGCATTTATAGGTGATAACATCATAACATCACACCAGAAATCCCTGAAGGGTTAGGCAGAAATGCACCCATTAGTACACTCATCTTTGCGACCACTAGACCAACGAGGCAGTGAGTAACGATAGCAGTAAGGTAATTACTAGCTTTGCACGCGATATTTTCCACGTGAATTTAATTTTGATAGTAAAATATAATCTTTAGCACTCAGAATTAAAGTAGATTCCTATTAGTGAAACGAGTTTCAGTATCGGTATTGGAGAACCAGAGATCAGCGAGTATAAACAGTAAAGAAGGTACTTCAGCTTTATAATATGAGTTTTAGATTAGTATATTATATTAGTGTGGTTAAGTTTAGATCCATTCAAACCAAAGGGACTGTAACTCTGATAAATATGATTCACATAATTAGAAATTGTTATACAAAGCCAAACATTTTCTAAAAGTCAATGTGCCATACCTATACATACTGTACTTATCGCATTTTATTTTCCGCCGAATTCACAATAACATTTGCCGCTAAAAACATTCTACAAGGCACCGTCGGAAATGCCGCAAATAAAATAAAATCAATTCAGTTAAAGAAAATAGAAGCAATAAAACATACTTGTAGGCAGTCAACAATTTATTTCAACCGAAAGCGCTGTGGTGTCAGTGAGATAGAAAATTTGTTGGCACGGCGTATCTTATCTCACATCGAGGTCATTCGGACCTGAAGCCCGACAATACACGGCGTACCAAACTTTTAAAGATATTATGACTACCTCCGCTTTACTGAAACTAGCTGTTGGCCGCGACTTCATCCGCGAACAATACGCGCCACGAAAGGTGAGTTTTGACAACGTCAGTAGTGGGGAGCTTGCGCAGGTATGAAAATATACGAAATAGGTAAGAAAAAGTTATCCATAATTTGTGTATCTATTTATAGATATTTCGATGACATTTAAATTAATATTCTTAACAATATTATAATATTTATTACGAAATAATAAAGTTTGTGTGGTGTGTCTCATTTTTCGTGGCGCGTATTGTACCAACATGTCAAAAGTAGCCTAAGTATGTCCTTCCTTGGGGTTCAAACTTACCCCGTTAATTTCATCAAAATAGGTTCAGTGCTTTAGTCGTAAAAGCGTAACGGACAAACAGATTTAGTTTCGATTTACTTTTAGAGTTACTTACACATTTATAGTATAAGTAAAGATGTAAAGATACTGTAACGCTATTTTTTTTTTGTCCCTAAATTTTACCGTTTTTTTTTTTAAGGACTTAAGTCTTTTTACACTTCGCATGTAAATATTCTGCTATTTCGGTATTACAAGACTTCTATAGACGACATTTCTATCAGTGAATTATTGAGATATCCTATTATATAGAAACAAAAAAAAACAACATTGCATCTACGACTCTCTGTCATTTGCAAAAGACCTTAATTTTAAAGACGCTAAAACAATGATTTAAGATTACACTGTAAAGTACAGAATTAAGTAAAACCTAATGTCTAATTTACACTTGATTATTTGCCAGTACTCCTGTATCCGAAGACTACCCCAATTTGGTCACCCAAGCACCCTTGGTCGTAAACCTAGATTTGAGTGCCTATGACAATCAGGTTAAGTTAGACCAAGTTGATGCCTTGTCGGCCGAAATTGTACTTCAACTTCGTTCATTTACACTCGACTATTCAAATTCGGGCTAACGAGCAATTATAGTTGAGCCATTAATAACAAAGCAACGAATTTATCAAAATCTAAAGACCATTACGACGAAAACGGGTGGCTGAGTAACTAAAACTTATGTCATGGATGCAGTGCTCCCATAACGAAATTATTTAACAGTTATTAAAAAAACCGGCCAAGTGCGAGTCGGACTCATACAGGAAGGGTTCCGTACTACTATAGAATATTTAAAATAACACATATTTAACGTAATAAAAAGTAATTATTTTGTGATGTAACAATAAAATGGTATTCGGATTTTTTCCTATACTGCACAGCATTACTTCTTGCTTTTCATTCTAGGTAAACGGGAAGTGCCCTATAGGTTTGGATTCCATAAAATATGCGCCTTAGGCGTCCGTATCTTTAGATTGCGGTGACTTAGAAGTTTGAATTTTTCACTGTTCCAAGGAGTAGCTAAGTTTTCAGCTTGTTATAACTTATTTTATTCATCGCTCACTGTGAATAAAGTTACCAAGCGGTATCGTTACCAACTTGCTAGGTTATCAAGTCAGATAGGCAGTCGCTCCATGTAAAATACTGGTATTCAGCTACACGGGTAGACTGGAAGCCGACTTCAAAATAATTGGGTAAAGGAGCAGATTGATTGACTTAGAACAAAGGTAAATCATAAAGTTAAACAGAAGCTAAACATTTTTTTTCGGTTGTAAACTCTGAACTCAGTCCACTGCGAATGCATAGCGTATCAATAAATAGATTCCCCACGAATTGGACGTTAACTGACGTTTCTATTAACATGCGGGAGTGTCCGTGTCTGAGCACCTAAATCGAGAACCAATTAGAATCCATCAATTGTAACCATTACTGTTACTATACACTGCTAGTTTTGACACTCATCGAGATTAATAGCGCTGCAGGTAATCTCGTAACGATGCTGTGTTGTTTCAGATACGAATTTTTCCGCAGTTAAAATATTATTTTTCCAGGAGAAAATGCCTGTGTCCTTTTCCAGTCTATAATCTATCTCTGAGCTTAATTTCATCCAGTTTTGTTCAGCCGTTTTGTCGTGATTGAATAACAAAGATCCGTTCTGCCAAATTGTCAGGTAGTTATAGTAACCTGTAACCCGTAGACAGTAAAAAAAAGAAAAGAAAAATAGACAAATTAATCATTTTAGGATTTAGTACTTTAAACAAGATTAGATATTTATGCGCATGTTTGCTCTAGACAAAGATAAAAAGAAAAACCATCAAATATTAAAATTTTACAGACGACAACACTACCTCCAAAAAAATATTTATTATTTATTAATTTATTAATATTTTAAATTCATCATACTAACTATTCATTATTCGGTAAAATTCTCCCTTAGTGAGTTTAGGTGAAGCAAGTTCGAGGTGAACTTTCATCCCACCTCTAGCACGAGTGCGCCAACGCAAAAGCACCTAACATTTGCCCCATTGAGAGAAGCCCTTTAAGCTTCCTCCTTTGGGATGATTCTCATTAGAGCGTGCCGTGCCCGGGGCGGGGCCCGGACGGGGCACGGTTTTAAATCTGTTACACATATTTTGTATGAATCAATTTATATTACACAGTGCATTATCCGTGTCCCGTCCGGGCCCTCTCGACGCACTTCAATACCACGTCGGCTCGTCCACGCCCCGGCCCGGGCACGGCCCGCTCTAATGAGAATCATCCCTTACTTTTCATAAATTGTAAATACTTTGCAATTTGATCACTATTTATAAATTTTGTGTTTTGATTTAAATAAATATAAAGTAAATTTTATAACTACATACTACAATTAAAATTAAAACGCAAAAATATTTGACTATAGTTGATTTTTAATTAAAAACGTATTATGTTACTTTTACGGCGCGCTCCTCAAGCTTTCTTAAGATTGTTACAGAATAGGACTTGTATCACTATTATGTACTATTTATTACCAGTCGGTTGCGCCAAAAGATATTTAAACTCAGTCACAGTTAAATCATTCAAAACCATCAAAAGGCACTTTTTAACGTCATTTACAAGAAAAATAATTGAATCTAGTTGTCTCTTCCAAATGATAGTTTTATATATAGAAAAATGGAAAAAGTATTATTATTATAATTAATAAACTTAACTATAACTTTTAATGAAGCAAACAATAACTTAATAACTACTTAATTGTTTTTGTTTTCTTTCTTCTAAGTCAGCGCTTAGTTTAGAAGCGTTCGGAAATTGATTGAATTGGAAATTGCATTGGATAATGCGGGTGATAATAACAAAGACAGTATTTTATCATTTTCTGCGCTTAGGTAATTATGTAAGAAAACTTAAATATCCAGAACAAGATTGCACAATAATCAATTTTTCAACACACCCGCTCTTATAAGTGACTCTTATTGCAACGTTTTTAGGGTTACAATACGGTGTATTACGTAAACGAGCTTTTTACAATACATTTTACATACTTTCATACGTTTCAGCACAAGAATTCAACTTCAACAAGTGGGTCACGGTCGCTCAGTGATCTGAGCACTGGCAAGGGTCGCGAGAGATCATGCATTCGAGGCCCATTCTTGTTAGTTATTTTTAATAATGTTTAAATACCTATATGTAAAGAAATGATTTATTTATACAAGTTTTTGGGACCGTTCAAAGAGAACGGTCAGTTGAATGTTCCCAATTAACGGTCAACTCAAAAAGAGAAACAGTAGAACAGGTTACCGAACTACATTATTCTAACTTATATCTACATATAAAAGTAGATTTTTTTTTTTTTGAAAATGGAATAATTCAGAGCTCCAGGTGATGAAGTCCGTGTAACAAAACCATAGCGCGATTTAATTCAATCCCAATGCTATCTAGGCGCGTTTTTGGAAACGCATTTACAGTATTTTATTAATCACTGTTATCATTGTTCTTGTAAAAATTACCGGTGAGTATTAAAAATAATTATTCTGGGCTAATATATTTACAAATATGAACAAAAAAAAATTTATTATATTATTAGAATTAGGGAAATGTTATTTTAAATATAAGTACGTATTTTAAATATACATATATAAATTACGCGTCACGTTGTTTGTCCGGGATGGACTCCTAAAGTACTCAACCATTTTTTTATGAAATATGGCTTACTGTGTGTAATTCGGGCACAATTAAAAGATAGTGATCGTTTTTATCTCGATTCTTTCTAGAGCTAGTACTTAGTACATAAATGTTTGTAACGCAACTACGATACAAGAGTTTCTACAGGAATGGGAAAAAGAACCACTGAATATTATTACAAAAGAAATACAATTTCTACTGGCATTATGGTATTAAAAAAACGGAAATAAATCCACTGAGTTTTCAAAAACTCTAATGACTTTTCTAAGTTTTTTTCTAATAAAACATTCTTAAAGCCGTGTGACTCGAAATAACACCGTAACAGCCGATGTCTTTTGCAAACAAACTTGGGCATCCTCATAAGATATTCGATTATCGTCGGTAAATCTCATTATCGATTTTTAAATTAAGATGGTCTTACGGAATATACTTTCTTTTTAATAACCTTGTAATTCAATACGAAATTAATTCTCAATACAATAAAAAGGTACCAATCAACAAAAAGAAAGATGATATGACGAGTATTTGGAAGAAACTATAAAGTCTCTGATATTGCTTTCGAAAGGAGAATAATTGAATACGAATTCACTCAAAGTTTAAGTCACAGCATTTATTTCAATTAAATCATTTACAGGTACTTTTGACTTGTCAAGGAGTCGCCCAGTTACTTAGAAAGTTGAAGGTAGTTTAGTTTCTTGTGATATAAAGAGACTATAAATCGTTTAACTAGAGGCAAAATATTTTCAAGGTATCGCACTCAAGATCAACGTGGTAAGTTGTTCTTGTTATACTGCGGTCACTTACATGAATCAAAAATTACAAATTTTTTAAAGATTGATGAGAGTTGAGTTGTACCAAGATATAGTACTGTTGGAAATTGTTTAACTATAAGAAGAATGTTTAATAAATATGTAACTATACCTACATTTTTATCTACATTTTTGCTTGGTTAGTTCAAGCACTGTATTTGATTGAATTTATATTACTATGTTGTCTAATTGATTCACTGTTTTAACCCGTTGTAAATTACCTTTATTTTGCCCTAAGCTTAACTGTAACTGTTAAATAATTAAAATTTGACTTGTAGTAGCAGTAGTGCTACTTGTTTTTCCATGTTGTAACTGTTTCGAGAATTTCTCCATTATTTAAAGGTTTTCCACGAAGTCCAAAGGGTTAAACGAACTTGCTCGTTAAGGGTTACCATTAGGAATATATTCAGTAATCACATGTGGCCTGTCCCAACCGTTACAGATAGTACATTCGATTATATAGGTACCTATGTTTAATGAGAACGCGTTTTTCAGACTCGCCGTCCCATTTTTTGTTGTCAAGGTGACCACCTGATTTTTTAAATGTGCCTAGGCTTACTGATTCCAATTTTGTTATGTATGTTTAAACAACGATTAGAATAAATGCATTATGTATTGTAATTTATAGGTTAAGTAAGAATAAAATAATTTTTCACAGTTACAAAAAATGTACCTTTTTAAGCTCATACAAAAAAGTTAAATGTATCTTGATCAAATACATCCATTTATAAGGCTAAAACCCAAACTAGTTAACCTGTAGGTATCTTGGAGATGGATAAGCGCTGACATTAATTATTATTGTACCAACTTAATTGTGTGAACATGTACAAAGTCATAAAGTTATCAAGGTACATGACTATATTAATGTTTTATTTTAAAAACAGAAATAAGTAAAAATTGTGATTTATTGAGATGTTGGTAATTTATCTAAATATATTGAAGCGAAAGATAATTCACTCCTCACTCACCCAGTCCTCACTCACTCACTCCTCAGTCACTCACTCATTACGAAATATAGAAAACCGCTTAACGTACAAAAATATAGTTATTATTATTTAGTAGACGTCCGCCAAAAACGGATTTTGCTAAATTCACCCCCAAGGGGATGAAACGGGTTCAAATTTTGCATATGGAGAAATCAACTTTGACGCGGACGAAGACGCGGTCAGAAGCTAGTATCATATTAAATAGAAATAACATAACATCACGCCTGTAGTCCCCGAAGGGTTAGGCAGAGGTGTACCCATTAGTATACCCACATTTCGCCAGTTATGTTTGTGGTCCCATGTAATAGGGGGCGAGCCTATTGCCATCAACCGGGCACAAATCCAGACTCCGAGGCTGCTACTGAGAAATTCCTGATGGAAAAACCTAATAACACTTTGCCCGACCTGGGAATCGAACCCAAGACCTCATGCACAGCTGTCGCGCTCGCGACCAACGACTAGACCAACGAGGCAATCGGTAAATACAAATAAAATAAAAATAAACTGCTAAGGCAATGTGTGTTTGTGTATGTTATGTACAACAAGCTCAACGTTCACTCCAGCATTCGTAGGCACTCACATAGATATAAAGAAGAAAAAAAAGTTTTTTATTTTTAGCCATGTGAAAGAATTGACATTTGAAATATAAAAGTTTTATTATTTTTCCTTTTACCAATTATATTCAATTAACCTTTCAATTATTTTCTATTGAGCATATCACCCACACACTAAGTAGGTATTAGGAATGCGAGTACTGTGCCACCTAAATTTAGATCACATAATTCTTTTCCTTCAGTAAATTGAGATAAAACAGCTTCCATGTCTGCTTATCCTTCTTTTCAAACCACGAGGCTTCGTTCACTTCCATTAGCAATGTGTATACACCTCAAAGCTTTTACCTCAGCAATTAAATTTTGACGATAATAAAATTGGCGTAGAAGACTTGTAAATGTATTGCGTTATCAGATTGCTGGTTTCTTGCTAATGATTTGTTGGTGGCGGTATGTTTTACAATATTGGGTGTAAATAGACGCCGCAGACAGAGCACAAGTTAAATGGGACTTAGTTGAAGAAATTATCAACTGTTTAACAGTTTTCTTTAAAGGTTGCCAGTTGCAGCAGCAAATAAGAAATATTCCCATTTTAGCACCCTATGCATTGAGAACCAATCAATATTTTAACGTGGTGCTCTAAAGGCAACAATAAAAACTAAGTCATTATTATGAACTAGCTATCGCCTGCGACTTTGCTCGCGTTTATTTAGAATTTGCTGCTTGAAGATAATAATGAGTAAAGTGATTTTTGTTTGAATAGGTGCCCTTGATTTCCTGACACCTTAGTACTTTTTTTTCTTTGGTAATCGTAACTTTGTTGTAATATCCCCTAATTGTCAATAATCGATTTTATGACATGAGAACCACGTTAAAATATTGATTAATGCTCAAATGCGAATACCTTTGGTGCTCAATGCATGATAATGAGCATTTATTGCTCAAAAAATAGGTGTTGTGTCTTTTTACATCCCATACAATCGCGGTCAAATATAGTAAATCACTTTTTACCCTTACGCCCTTAAGAATAAGGTTGAAAAGTGGTCGACCGCCATTGCCCTCTATTGTACCTATGGAGGTCATAAAATATATCTTCGCATGTACAGAAGAAAGACGCTTTTACCCCTAATTCGTTTTCGTATTTTAGACGGTAAAGTCATGATTCTACTATATTTACGCCGCGACCGTGCGTTCTTCATATCTTTTAACATCATCAAAGCAAAGTGAGATTAATCAAGTTTTACAATACAAGTGAAATAATTAAGCCATAACTTAGTTTGAGATTTTGAATTAAAGCTCACGGCAGCGAGACTTGAATATAACATCTTGAACGGAGTATATAACCCCGGGTTCTCATACGTGTTTCAAGTTTATAAAATAAATATGCATAATATATAACACATGTGAGCTGTAAGTCAAATAGAAATGAAAGTTTAGTTGAACTAAACTGCTGTAACTGCCCTTTTAACATGTAGCTACTCATATAAACTAAACAAATAACTAACTTAACTGATATCACTAACTTTGCACAGGATGCAACTCAAACTATACGAGTATGTTCAAGCCCGGTTTCCATTATGTCATGAAAATCATATAAACAGGATGTTATTTATAGGTAGTTTCTTGCCTGCCTAATAGACCGCTTAAATCTTCTAAAGTACTAGATGGATCTTGTTTTACCATCTTCGGGGTTTATTCGATAATGTTTAAAATTGTATAAACTTTTCTGCCTCTTTAATATCTTGGTCGCAAGCACGACTGTGGAGCTTAAGGTCTTGAGTTTGATTCCCGGGCAAGATATTATTGGGTTTAACCATTAGGAAAGTCGGTAGCAACCCGGGGTTTAGAAGTTGGAGGTGGTGACGCACTAGGCTTCGGACAAAGGTAAAGCCGTCCTGCGACTGATCTCTACCCAGTCGTGTGGGATTGCCATCCTTAGATTTTAAAACTGAGGAAGTTGGAAATGCATCTTTGTTTGCGCATACACTCAGGCACTGTAGTATCTTCTGCTAGCTAGCCTCTATTGAGATTAGCCGCCGTGGCCGAAATAAGGCCAATTTTTTATATAAATAGTAGCTCAATGTCTCAATCAAATGCAATTACAAAAAATAATTGCCAATTTCTGAAAAGAAGAGTTTCTTTTCGAAGCGTCTGTTAAAGAAAAGACGTATTAATAATTCGTTAAAGCTTAAAACCTCTCCATATAGAAACAAAACTTTAAAAACTTTTATTAACAGTAAGGTAGGTATTTTATGCTGGGCCATTAGTTCTACTAACTACGTTAACGCTGTGTTTTCTTGTACCTATTAGTCTAGAACAATAAAGTGCATTATAACCTATCGTCAGTGTATGAGGGAGCTATTATAGCTCACAATGAGATATAATCCCTTGGGATAATGCAGCATATTACTCGCTGGCACGTGACGGGATTGTGTAGTAAAACAATATGCTACAACGTTAATAGAATATTATAGAAACCGAAAGCTTTCCATAAATCAAATGTACTGTAATTTATAATTATTAATATAGTTACTTACATTTATTCACACAGATGCCTTCACTATAAAACTAAGAATGTTTTGAAAATTGTCCTGTATATCTGTCCAAATGTAACTATTTTTTTGTGAGAAATAAATAAATAATAATTATTATTATTCTTTGAAATAGGAATATAATATATGTCTAGCATTTTCTATTCAAAAAATTAAAACATTTCGAATATAAAAAATATTAGCCTACTGGCATTGGAAACGGTCCAAGTTACCGGTGGTCAGGACTCCTGACAAAGGAATATCCTAACAATTCGCGCCGTGTCCTTTTTCTAAATCTACGAAAGCCAAATCCAACAAGCCTCCTCAGATGTTGGTCGAGGCTCTATGCAAATGGCTGTCACGACTATCAGCACAATGACTGCTGTAGGTACTCACATTCCGCATGTCGACAACCTTGCGAGCCAAGTCAAGATAATTAATTGGTTTATTATTCATAGCTTACTATAATTATTATAATTAGTCCGCACTGTCCTACTACTGAGCCTCCCTCCATTCACTCCAAGTAAATTATAATAAAGTAAAAAATATGAGATAGGATATAAAGCGATCTAATTAGGAACTAACTCACTTATTTGGATGCATATCTTCTACACAAGTACCTAACAGCCGGGCGGCTAATAAATTATTTTTATATTACATTACGCAATTGTACCTAGTGAGAACATTACCTATTCTTTTATCATTAATATTAATGTTACTACTAGCCTATTACTGTCCCACCGCAGGATAATGGCTCCTTCTCATACATAGATGGCACAAGCATTGATCACCACGCTTATTCAAGGCGGATTGCAAAAAGTTGGACCATTGACCTCCAATATTACAGTAATTAAATTGTTTCCAGATATTATGTTCCAAACCCAAAAAAAAACATCGCAATGGCAAGACCAGTGGCCCCGGAACATAAAGGGCAACAGAAGGAACAGGGTGGTTTTTTAGTCAGGAAAAGTCTGACAGTCCCTTCCGCCCCACCCAAGGAGGAAGGAGTCATTTGAAGATTTCACCACATTAAAAAAAAAATGGCACGACCATGTTACTTTCGGCTATATTAAGCGTCTTTTTTACACCTGTTATTTAGAGCAATCAATATTATAGTGTTCATTATCTAATCAGCCTTGTTTACTTGTTATAATTTTATCTAATCGCTCTAATTCCGTGAGTGCTCTTCAGCCTTCCGTATAATGTTGTTAAAATAATGGTTTGTTAGGCTGATGTTTTACAAGCAATTTGTAACAACATACTTTTTGACATTATGTGGTGGTATGGTTTCCGTCTTACATGTTTTCTTGGAAATAATATTGTGTTACAAGACAGCAGTCGGCCTAATTACGTGACATACAATTAATATCAATTCATTCCATTTTGACAAATAAAACTGAGTTTAACTGACTAATGAAAAAATTTTAAAAGTATAGAATAATGAATTAAATTATTTATTAAAACACTAATGTTATACAATTACTGTAGACTGTAGGTTTTCTTTTTCTAAAAAATTAGCTTCCATTTTATGTTTGTGCTCATAAAATTTGGAAAATAATTGATTGATTGACTATTTAAATTTTTACACAACATTGCATTTAAACAGATTTTAGTTTTTTATCAGATTGTGCCATATTAAAACGTGGCCGCGTTGGCGCGCTAAAACATCGTGTATACGCGATGTTCTGGTCTAGATTAGGCGGGCGAGGATTCATCGTGCCGTATCCTGTTGTTCTCTGTTGTGCGTTGTAACGTAGGTGTAGCCATCCAAGTGAATATTGTCGCGACAAACCCCTTTGATGCGAGCTAGTTTACCGACAGTGCTCCGATAGCACATCGTCTTGGCCCGAATACTACGCGTTGCAACTACCCGGCCACACTCATCGCGTTAGCACGGTATAAAATATCATATTTTCGTACAATATTTCGTAAAAATCTACGAGATGTCTATGGGAAGATGTACGTCCATACCTATAAGATAGAAAAACATATCGGACCCCGCATATAAAATATTATTCATACACGAAGAAGCTTCAAGTTTCGCGAAGAGACGCGAGAACAAAGTTTTATCACCATTGTGATGGATAAAAGTTGGCTCTCACTGCTTTCGTTATAATATCCATAGTTTTGTCGTTTTGTTAAGAAACTTCAAGGTCTTAGCGGCTGTCTGCAATGTTGATATCTACCTACATAGTTGAAGTGTGTTCTTTTGTTAAGTAGAAAATAAACACGCCTCCCATCTGATGCTTTGATGGGAAATGCCAATACCAGCTGTATTACAAGATTGTGTCTTTCCAAAGGCAAACAAAATCTTATTAACATGACAGCACGGTGTCAATCATTTTTTATTCTAGTTAGGGCTTTAAGTCGTGTGCGTTAAAATGCAATTTATAATGATAAGATAAAAAGGTGACGGCTCGCAGGCGGCACGCTAGTTACTACCGGTTGGCTTTTTCAGGGCTATTCCGGCCGGGCCGTTGCCATGTTGGAGCGGCGCTGTTGTAATGACTATAATAGAATGAGCTATTCCGCCATCAGAATTTGTTAAAGTAATGATCACTTTCTGTATTTTTATTTATTTATAGGTACCTACTAGTGGTTCTTAAGCTTTTTCTAGTCATGGACCAGTATCACAATTTCAAAGAGCGCAAGGACCATTTCCGAATAATTAAAAACGCGGTTGAGCTTGTACCAGTTTTTATTGTTTACGATTAAACTTTACATATGAGTAAGTTATTGTGACGATTGTTACCGCTTATGCTGAATTAGAATGTCAAATTGAGAAGTCGTTTTCGATAATGTAAAGCGCATGTCATGTTTCACTTGTAGGTCTCGTCTCGTCATGGATCCCGGGCCCTTTAGAGGTCCATGGACTACAGACTAAGAAACCCAGATCTGTAAGATTATAAAGAGGTAAAGTTCGTTTATTTTTAAATATTTTTTGTTTCTAAGATCCCTGGAAGTACTAGTCCGATTACAAAAATTCGTTCACTGATGGTTCTATCAGTGAACGAATTTTCTGCAATACTATTTCCGAGTGGTATAGGCTATGTTTAGTGGAATATGTACTTGAATTCGATCCGCTTGAAGGTGCGGGCAGAAACTAGCTATCGATATTTTTAATCTAGGTCGAGGTTTGGGTAAGCAGAAAAATAGCTTTGCAAATTTTAGGCAAATAATCCGTTTACGCGAATTTTAACAGAAAATTTTGCAAACACAAGCGAAAGCGACCCAATCACAGTTTAAATAAATAAAATATCAGGTTTTAAACGCTGTTTTACATACGTAATATCAACAAAAAGAAAATATTCCAAAGCGTATTTATCACGACCTCGAAACGGCGGACAATTAGCATTTAAAATTAAACATTTATGACGGCTACGTTTTTATTACAGAATCCAAAAAAAAAATTGAAAGTAGGTACTTTTGTTTTAACTAGTTTAAAAGTATTTCCCGTTTCCATTTGACGGCGATGAGGAAGAATTTTTACTGCCATTTAGTTTTAGTTTTTTATTATTATTGGGTTTTCATAAGTTATCTAATTTATTAAGCTTATAAAAAATTGTACACATATTATATTTTGTTAATTTTTTTGGAAAATAGTTGAAACAATTGTTCTAAAACAATTTCTTCCAAAACAAGATTCTTTTGTCCACGTTAATTTGCCCGTCCGCAAGCTAATAGTAGTTCTCAAATGTCCATAGTCTCGTATGTCTGATTGAAATAAAGTGTTACGTCTATAAAGACACTTTATTAGAACGTAATTTGAGTATTCACTGGTCCAGGAATACGAGGAAAACCTAATCATTGCTGTTCTTTACGACTTCGCCGGAAGAAACAAATAAAAGCGAACGTAAGTCGGTGTTATGGCGGAACAAGGAGAAGCTTTGAGGACGAATAAAATCGTTTATTTAATTTATTTCCATTCAGAACGGCCGAAGTTTTTCCTTTAATTTGGCGATAATAATAAATTAGGCATTACTTTAGGACTATTTGATTAAAACGTCGATATTTTGTTCTAATTTAGGTACTAAATGGAAAGATATAGGTATCGTGCTTATTTAAGAAGTCTGGGCATATATCATGCAATAATAGTTTGGACAGTGTAATCTTATTAAACTATTATAAATGTAAATGTTTGGACGAATGGATGTTTGTTACTCAATCACGCCGGAACGGCCAAATGTATCAGAATGAAATTTCGTACAGAGATATATTATAGTTTGGAGTAGCACATAACCTACTACCTAAAAAATAAGGTTCCCGTGGGATAATACGAGTATATCAACTTTGTTGCGAGCGAAGACGCGCGGATAACGTAGTTGTACATATGTAACAAATCTGAGCACATTTGAATGACACAATAGATTGGACTGTGTGATGGCTAGTAAGTAAAAGCAAATTGACGCAAAAAAGAAGTCTTCATAAACGTTCGAAAGGCCTCTACGAGATCGTAGCACGGTGCAAGCTACGCCGTAGCTTATCACCTTTGTAGCGTAGTTAAATACGAATACCTCGTTAGATAAATTTTAAACTGTAATTATTTCATAATTTTTTGCTTTCTGTTTGGATTAGCTAGAAACTATCATGAAAGACATTAAAGGAGATTTTATTGGCTGCTTTAACTTGAATAGTCGTCTACTCCCTTTGTATTCGACCCATTGGCATCACGATATTCGAAAGTCGGGAAACCGTCCTTTAATCTAGACGGACAGTTAATCAAAAGCCTGCGGGCGAATTTACATCCTTTGCAGTTGGCACCGTTTCCAGTGATACCATTTCGTAACAGCCCGTGTCGAGAATGATCCAGGTAACTAGCTAAATCGAGTTTAGAGTTCTTTTTTTGCGAAATCTGTGCAGTTCTTTCTGCAAGCAGCGTTATACAAGTCTCATAAAACCTACTAGGTTAGGTACTAAGTAGGTTCCTACAGCGAATAACCTAGCTACGCTCTTAATAATTGCATTAATAATAGCAAACTGATACAATATGTTAGAACTTCGAGAAATGTGAAAAATATTGACGCGGGTTTCTTTTTGTTTTGGCAGATAATAATTAAGTTTGTTGGTATCGAGAGGTACTTAATCGATAGTCTCGTCGATAGCCGATAGCTAAAGAGTTGAACGATAACTTGCATCACCACACGTTAGCTTAGAAACGGTGATTAGGAGTCGGCGATCGTCAAAGAACAGAACATTTTACTGTTTTTAAACGTATAACTCACTGCATTTCGCAGCTTTGTACCCGGTGTTTTTATTCTTGTTTTTAGGCCAAGGCCGCGAGCGTACACAGAACAACCCACGAAAGTTTAATTGCAATTGGATTAATTGTTTTGGAACGCAGATAGAACAAAGATTTTTATGTCATAACTAACATAACATAAAGATAATTTAACTGCCTCGTCTAGTGGTCGCAAAGCGCCACTGCTAAGCATAAAGTCTTTGGTTTAATTCCTAGGTCGGCCAAAGTGTTATTGGATTTTTCCATCAGGAATTTCTCAGTAGCAGCTTCGGAGCGTGGATGATAGGTGATAACAGGCGAAATGTGGGTATAATAATAGGTAGACCTGTGCCTAACCCTTCGGGAATAACAGGCGTGATGTTATATTATGTCAGTAAGATAATTTTCAGGTTTTTAATCAAAAAACGAGTCTTTCCAGACTAACAGATAAACAAACGGTCAATTTTCCTTTTCTAGTACGAAATTCTAATAATTAACAAAAAGAAAATGCTGTGCTAGACGTAAATAAACCTGCAAAACTATCAGGCAATCTTGTTAGTGTGTGAAATAGCCGGGCCTCGGTGCTAGCCACAATACTGAATGGTTTTTCAATTTAATTGTCGCCTTTCAGTGGATCGTGCCAACTGTTGCATGCCTCGCAGGAATAATTTTTGATAACCTTTTGTCTCCAGTGTGGTTGTTCTCTGTGCTGCATATATTTACATAAAAGACAAGCTTCCGCTCGCGGTTTCGCCCGCGTAGTTTGTGGGTAAAAAAGTTTAATTTACATTAAACACTGAAAACGACAAATGTATCAACTTTTATCAAAAATAATCAGCTAAATACTGTAAAATGTGCATAATTTTTTTATATGTATAATTGAAATGTATTTATGGCTCATAATTTAGGATATGTTGGCTTCTGGATATTCTAATAGAAATAGCCCGTAACCTACTACATTGTATGGTCTAATAAAACAAAATTCAGCAAGAACGGGATGTATAATAAGCGTAACAATCGGTGCCGTCTAAATCCAGTCCGGGTTCACGGAACAAACAATCAGCTCCGATTTTCCTTTAATGTTTGGTGCCGAATCAGAAGTAAAATGGATCTTTTGGTACTTTGCGAAGGACATCCGACAAAAGCCGTATTTCTGTTTGAATATTCAGACAGAACTCTCTTTAACGATGTAATTTCTGCACCAGACTTTTGTACTTGGACATTTTCAAAACACTGAAAAACTAACTTTCATAGATTTCTTGCACGACCGACGTGTGTAGGTAAGAAGGCCTTATATTTCTTGGACAAATTGTATCGATTAGTGAACTAAATTAGTGAGTGTTTATTTTTTAGCAATGTAACGCGCTCAAAGCATTTTACTTTCAGGTGCATGCAACAGTTTAGGGATTGTGGCAGTATTTAATCTAGTTATAACATTTAAACTGGGTTCGGAAAAATCTTGTTTAAAACTTTGACTGCAAATATCGCCGTAACCAAAAGGTTTCCCGGTGCAGTCTTGAAAAAACAAATATTTTATCATTTTAAGCTGACGCTTAACGATGTAAGAAGACTCTTACACCTTCTACACCTTCTTAATTCAAGTAAAAAGATTTGAATCTATTCAATATTGACACTGAAATACAACATTCCAATACAAACGACTTAACGGCTTATCTACATTATCTAACTTGAAAACGTCATGGACTCGCAGAGCCCAATTTATTCCAGCCCCTAAATATACAAAGATCTGTTACAAACATACTTGTACGTACTTGCAACTGACAAGTGATATATTGTACATATATTTGGACGAATACGAATTTCCCCCCGAGCTACGAATGTACGCGCCAAATAAGGGAACATACGATACCCGTACCTTTGAAAGTTTTCCGAATTTCCATGTTATATTATATCAGTTCAGTTTCTACATAGCGTAAAAGCTACATGTTTATCATGGTGTTTAATTACACACGTAAGTAACTACGAGGATTAAAGAACCCTTGGGGCACATAAAACCAAAAATGGAACAGGGGGTGCCAATTCAACAACTCGAATTAAAAACGGTGATCGATACCTTTGCGACGTTGCGTACGTGACGTAGGGCGTAGTGTGTGAATTTGTTGGTATGAGAACTTCTGGAAATATTTTGTGAATGGAAAGCAATTTGTACTGCCGCTACATAAAGCTAAGATTTCTTGTTTATTTTTTAAGTTAAGTTACTTAGTTGAAAGGTTCTTTCGTAACCAATGTGCTACGACGCTACGGCGCTACGCCGTTGCTACGAACAGAGATACGAATCTTCAAAAGAGATAAAATTCTTTTTAATTTAAAACCTTTTTACTCAGTGTTTCAGTAGAAATAAAGATATACTATAGTTGAAATATAGTCGTATATAATAAAATATTGCCTGCCAAAACAACATAGTACAATAAAGCCTATTTTTCTTTATAGACTGAGAAAATATTAGGTACGACAAAAAATATACAAAGATGAGCGTCGAAAACGAATGACATATCTTATTGTTATTTCAGAAAGAGAGTGTTACAATACGAAACTATGTCAAGTACTTACAGTTTGAAGGTAGAACAGGTAGAAGAGGTTGATGATCTCGACAAGGGTTTCCATTCCCATCGCCACCACCCACGGCAGTAGCATGTACTTCAGGTCCTAGAACAAAATTTTTGAAATAAATCATTTAGGTAAGTAAACATAACATAAACGATAGAACTACCCCGTGGGTATCGTGGCAGCGAGCACGACTGCTGAACGTGGGGTCTTGGGTTCAATTCCTCGGTCGTTGGATAACCCATGTTTCCAAGGGGTTTCGTATTACGCAAACTTTAAATAAAACCAACAAAATATGGCGGCGAGAAAAAGGAAAGCGATAAAGAAAAACCTAATAACAGTAAACAAATAATAGTTATGCTAATTTAGTCCTTATGTAAGGTAATAATTATGTTGAAATTATGTATATCTCTTTGGAATTTCATTCGGGTAACGGAACCAAAGTAGGATGAACCGGACATTCAGTTAGAAATTGACGACCGGAATCCCGGAGTCGACGAGTCTGCTATCTCAATATTCATTTAAAAATATTACAAGCAATGTTACCTACACTTTGTTCCGATAGAATTTCATGATCAGCATCAGCTTATAAACCTAAGGCACTGTGAAGATTGATACCACAGCAATTTGAGTGAAACGTTTTTAATCCTGTTTGAATTCCATTAGGGATGCGAATGACGAAAAATAATCGAATGGGTTTTTTTGTTATATGGGACCATTGTTCGGGTTTCGTTCCCGCTCGACATATTATAAAAAAAAGTACTAGTATTACAATTAAATGAAGCTGGAGCCCCGTACACTAACAGAAGCCTCATTTGGCAGCTTGGTCACTTTATTGCTTTAAAAACGTAAAAAAAGGTTGACCTTCAATATCTACGCAACCAAAAGGCTACCAGGTATAGTCCTGAATAGCAAAAATATCGCAAAAATGGCAAAAGCACGTAATTTTAATTTAATTTAATTCACGACTCGGACGAAGTCGCGAGCAGGGGCTAATATTTCATAAAAAGAAGCAATGATGGGAACAAAATGTCACTTTCAGCTGCTATTCCCGATAAAGATATGAAAAACCGACGACTACCTTTCAATTTCATAAACTTGTTTACATAAACCCTCAGCATTAATATTTATCAGATAATTAAATTCACGGCACTCTGTGTAAGTGACGTCATATTAAGTTAGCGCGCTGGCATCACTCGATATCATCCTGCTCATTGGTTATAGACAACCATAACCTTGGGTCGCATCAGTCTCTGTTGTCACGAAGACCCGAATATACACATAAATTAACTCACACCTTTTTTCCATGGGGATAGGTAGGAACCACAGAACGCAGGTTACATTCTGTGGTTATTACGATCCTTACATTCTCCTTTCGCCTCGTCAACGTTCATACATCTGGTCATACAAGCACGCCGGTTACGAGTACTGTGGACCCGACTTTTCTTAAGAACCTCACCAGTAACGTTGGTTGAGGTCTTTCTAGGACGTCTCTTCCTTGCGTTGTCATTCATATCTGCCGTATAAATTTCTTTTGTTCATCGCCTTTCCCCTCAACATGACCGCGCCGTCTAAGACAATCTTAGAAGAGCCAAATCTTTGTTGCTCGCTGCAAAATTATCGTGCTAAAGCTGTATCCACATTAGCGGATAGGTGACGACAGAGGAGAGACGCAGGTGCGGCCCCAGTATAGGGCAAATAAGTTCCAGCCCATTAATCAAACATTGTTCATGAACGGTGTGTAAAATCAATAACTTCAAAATACAATTTCATTAGAGTTTCAAGTCACGTACCTACCGAAGGAACGTTTTTGCATTCTTTGTTTTATTCATCATTACACTGTTATTCGTGGGATAGCATTTATTTGTTATTAGCCCGAAAGTCTTACAACCAGTCTTACCAATGGATATCGTATTACCCAGTATTACTGGGTTGTGGATGTTAGATAGCGTTCGCTCCATGTAAAATACTGGTATTCCGCTGCATCCGGTTAGACTGGAAGCCGACCCCAACATGATTGGGAAATAGTAGGCAGATGATGATGATGACACTGTTATTCGTGGGTATAAACTTCAACTAATGTAATTATTTGAATCTCTTAGAATCCTTACGGGGTGTATTACAATGCATAGTTAGCACGCGTAGTGATTAGTGCTATACTATACTTTAATTAAAACGCGTTATGTGCTCTAACTATGCACCTTACTGTAAAATAATAATAATGCACCTTATCATTTCAGCCTAACGACGTTTATTGCTGGACATAGGCCTTCCCTAAAGACAGCCACAATGGCTGGTCCTGTGCTGCCCGCGTCTAGGGTTAATCGCGACATTTACTTGATCGTTTTACTTCATTTATTAAAAAAACAATCAACTGTTACAGAAAAGTGCAACACTCACGCGGTCTAAATAAATACACTTTTTCATTGAAGCAGTATACGTTCGGGACTAAAGGCAATCTTCTAGAAAATTATAATCACTGGTGTGTACAATACAATGTACCTACAATCGCAGTAGAAATTGGATTTTATATATTTATAAAGACTGAATTGAGTGTACCTAGTATATAAGTGTTGGAGTAGTACAAAGAAACTGGGTACCGACGACCTTTTTAGTGTCGCAAATCCGAGAAAACGGAGATTTGGTACTCGTCGATGAAATGAGCAACATAGTAGGAAAAGAACATTGGGAAAAAGCGTCCCCACTCTTATAGCACGTTGTCTCATATATCAAATGAAAGAGCGTAAAAAATACAGAATTTTATTGTATGGAAGTCAATGTGTCAATGATAAGGGAAAAAGTTATTCATCCTTACATAACCATAACATAACATCACGCCTGTAATCCCCGAAGGGTTAGGCAGTGGTGTACCCATTAGTACACCCACATTTCGCCAGTTATGTTTTTAGTCCCATGTAATAGGGGGCGAGCCTATTGCCATCAACCGGGCACAAATCCTGACTCCGAGGCTGCTACTGAGAAATTCCTGATGGAATAACCCAATAACACTTTGCCCGACCTGGGAATCGAACCCAAGACCTCATGCACAGCAGTCGCGCTTGCGACCACTAGACTAACGAGGCAGTCAACCAGTCCAGGTCAGTTATTCATCCTTAAATATAGAAAGATAATAAGAAATATTTTTTGAGCACGCAATACATGCTTTATCAAATAATAATTATAAAAATCACAAATTAGTAATTATAAAGAGTAATCTAAAATAATAATAAATATTTTTTTTCCTACTTTTATGCATTCGTTTTTTCGGAATTTCTTTCAGTAACTTGTTATTCAGAATAACATCTATTTTTTACACATCGCCTATAGTGCTACACTTCTGGGGTCAGGGTCCGTATAATTTTTCCCATTGTTCTTTCTTTTTGAATGTACATAAATAGTTTACTATGTACTAGATGCTTGCTCTAACCCGTAATTTTGTCCGCGTAAATAATTGATAAGTATAGTATTATCCCACGGTATCCGTGCATTTTTACGGTATAAAAAGCAACCTTCATGCTATTCCAGACTGTAATCTATCTTTTTGCCAAATTTCATCCGTATCCGTATTCTATTTCTCGTTGGTCTAGTGGCCACAAGCGCGACTGCTGTGCATGAGGTCTTGGGTTCGATTCTCAGGTCGGGCAAAGTGTTATTGGGTTTTTCCATCAGGAATTTCTCAGTAGCAGCCTCGGAGTCTGGATTTGTGCCCGGTTGATGGCAATAGGCTCGCCCCCTATTACATGGGACTAAAAACATAACTGGCGAAATATGGGTGTACTAATGGGTACACTTCTGCCTAACCCTTCGGGGATTACGGGCGTGATGTTATGTGTTCATCCGTATCCTGCCGTGATTGAGTAATAAAAATCCAACCATCCGAACTTTCTCATTTATTTGTAAGAAGTAGGTAAAATTACAATACCGCAAAACGGTTTGCAAATATTGAATATACCCACTTAGGAACATAAAACGGTCAGCTAATGGTCTCTAAACATTTCTGTATTCACAACCCTAGCCTTCTGACTTTGAGGCTTCCGACAAAGCGTAACAAATAGAATGAATTTGTAGGTCTACCGGATCGTCAACACACAAGCACTGCGCTGCACGCAAGGGTATTGAAGTGAAAAGAACATCGAATTTGTGTCTTTATTTATTGTAAGGGTGAGCACGCGAAGGCTACCGCAACCCTTAGTAGACATTAGAAGTGAATAAAATCCATATTTATATTTTAAATGCTCAAGCAACCCTGTCTGTTTGCTTGTTACGCTTCCACGAATAAATAACTGAACCTATTTTTGTTAAAGGTACGGGGTTACTTTGAACCCAAAAAAGGACTTAGGATACTTTTTACTCTGCGATTTCGTACGCGGGCGCAATAACCAATATTTTTCACGGACGAAGTCGCGGGCATAATCTAGTATATATTTTTTATGAATCGGCATATACTAACTGAATCGCTCAAGGAGCTCAACTTATTAAATAGAATATATTTAGTACCTGAAATATATACCTACATACTCACTAGTTTTTGCCCGGGACTTCGTTTACTAGGTTAAACCCCGTTAGGGGATGAATTTCAATAAAATACAAAGCACGTCTTCCATCAATTTTGTTAAAGAATGTTTATGCAAAATTTGAAGTAGATTGGAGCAAAGAATCACGCCCCCCTTTCACCCTCTAAGGGGTTGAATTTCAGAAAATCCTTTCTTATTGGATGCCTACATCATACAAAGAATCCACCCTACAAGTTTCAGGTCTTTACAATCAGTGATGTAGACTGTGCGTTGATCCGTCAGTCAGTCAGTCATTCAGGACAAAGACTTTTATATGTGTGGAGGATAGAAGATTTTTTGGAATTTTGTTCCGTACATTTTTCACTTCTTCTTTTTCTTTATCGTGTGGCCAGTAAGGTCTAACTTTCCTACACGCCCTAGTGTCAGAGTTACAAAACCGCCTCAAGGGCCTCTGACATGGTTTGAGTGGAACAGTAAGTCCAGGTTTTCTCACGATGTTTTCCACTTTGTACTTACTTGGCGTGTTTATGTGCTATCCTTCATGGCTCATTATTTTTTATGAATGTTACAGTTAGGTGTAGTACTATAACGACAACAATCATTTCTAGTCGATCTTGTATACTCAGTCAAAGGCACAAACAGTTCGATCTTTGAATAATAAGTGATATGAGACATTATAAAAGCAAACAAATTACTCGTCATGCAACCTTCATAATATCACGCCTGTAATCCCCAAAGGGTTAGGTAGAGATGTACCCATTAGTACACCCACATTTCGCTAGTTATGTTTGAGTGCCATGTAATAGCGGGCGAGCCTATTGCCATTAACCGGGCACAAATTCAAGCTCCGAAGTTGCTACTCAAAAATTCTCGATCAAAACCCAATAACATTATACCAGAACTGGGAAAAAAATGGACAATAGTTAATAGTTATACATCCATTTTTTGTTTGTTTATATGAGTTTGTTTAATCTCTGTTACTAACAGTTGGATTGGAGGTTTTTTTTATACGGTAGCCAGATTAATGAGGATATAGACTATTTAACCGCTCAAGGCAGTAACCGCTATATGACAGAACAACAGATAATCAATTTTATTGTGTCTCATTACGTGGGACTTGAGCAACTAACGCCTACGAGAGTAGAGCAGTAACCACAAACAAAACCAGGTCAAAAATACGAAGCGTACGAGCAGTCGTAGATATTTATATATACAATAAAAAATATGAGTCTGGAAGAACTTCATTTGTCATGCCAACGTTAATTTCATAAGTCAACTGATCCAATGAATGTTAATAGTAGTAATGATACAAAACTCAATACCCCATTGTTACACGTAAAATGTTTCCTTAAAGGGGTCCCTCAATTCTCTCTCCCCTCTAATGGGGTGTGTAACTACCACGTTAGTCAGTACTTATCTTTTTTTTAAAGTTATTAGCGTTTGTCAGGCGAGTATTGTACTTTATAGGTACTATTGTTCACACTGTTAGATTGTTACTAGTTCCGGGGAAAGGGTGTGTTTTATGAGGGGTCATCGTACCTTCCATTCTTTACAGGATTTGTATAGGTTGGTTGGTACTGTGTACATTTTAGTTCGGTGTTATCACAAGTCTTGTTTTATGCAAATTTTCAGTCGGGTTCCCAGACGGCTCGGATATTTATAAATATGCGTAGGTGCTGTATAAAGTACCACAAAATAGAAATACCATTTTCTAAAATCTCTTATATACCGACTCTATTTAAAAGCAAATTTCTACAAAAATTGTATCTATCTTACTAGCTCACCCTACCGTTACTGCCGCTTACCGCTTTACTAGCTCATGCGCGCGACTTCGTCCGCGTGAAAGCCGGCTAACGGAACTTTGGACTTTCTTTTCATCCCCCTAAGGGTGAATTTTGGAAAATCCTTTCTTAGCTCATGTCTACGTGTCTTTTAGCACAATCCGCTCAGTGGTTTAAACTATGTGTTGATAGATCAGTCAGTCAGTAACGGTTGCGTTATAAATAGATATTTTTTCCTGTAGACTGCAAAAGTCAATTCATTTGAATTTGTATTTCTGTGAAAACTGTCCGTTGTTAGTTGTCTCAAGTTACAAGAAACTTAGTGATTCCCTACTACTGTTTTGTTTGAAACTGGCTTAAGAACTTATCCCCGATGTTTTGCGGCTAAGACTACATTTCATCTCTTCAAGAAAATGTTTGAAGAGGCGATTAAGAGATTATGCCTCACAACACGATATAATGTAAACCGGGTAGTCTATAATGGCCGAGTAAAGAAAATGTCGCTATTTGAATGTCCAATTATTCAAAACTATCAATTCCGCCAACTGTGAGTCGAACTCAACACAGGAAGGGTTCCGTACCGTCATACAATATTAATATCAAGCACACACTGAAAAATGTCATTTTTTTATATAACAATTAGCTTTATTTACATTTATAACTAGCGCCTCGCCTCGGCTTCGCACGGGTGCAATGTAGATACATAAACCTTCCTGTTGAATCACTCTATGCATTGATGAAAACCAGATAAAAACCATTAGGGTTTAAAAGAGAGAAATGTACAGACGGCGGGAAGAGACTTTGTTTTATACTTTGTATAAATTTTTGGAATAGCAGCCATAGTAACACTTGAGATTTTCACAGAACTCACTGTGAAAATTTCACAGTGGGTTCTGTGAAAATTTCAAGTGTCTTTCAAGTGATGCCGCCCTTTGACAGATATATAGACAAACGGGCGAGTGGATAAGCGAGAGCATTAGGGCGACGTTTGGACCTTCTGGCTAAGCAACCCTAAAAACTAAAGAATTTTCTTTTTTGTATTCACAAATGAGTGTAAAGCAAGCTCCTTAAACGAAGTAGACCGTGGCAAAAGACTCAAAATGCTTGGATTAAGAGTAATGATCGCAGTCTAGAATGAAAAATACGACTACATTATACTAACGATGTCCTATTGTGATGTATATTTCGGTTTCGGTGCAGCTATTAAGGGTCCCATCAGGTTTGCGAACATCGTGGAACTATAATTTAAAGTATTTGCAGCCTAACGGTATGCGCAAATAAAGCTGAAAATTGCGTGCAAAATCATAAACGCTGCATGAATTTGTCTTGCAAAAATTTTTTAACAATATTTCTATTGTTTTTAGTTAATTGTCAACATTAATTTATATAATCTAATGAGTATTATGATCTGAAAAGAGATCGTGATGGCCCAGTGGTTAAGGCGCCCGTGCACGAGGTTTCGCATCCGGGTACGAGCAAGTACTAATGTTTTTCTATTTCATTTGTACTTCTAAGTTTATCTTGGACATCAGGATATTAGGATGGATATTATTCTTCATGAATCTGGCTATCATATCTATCGTTTAAGTACGTGATTTCATATATCTCTGAGTACGCCCACGTTATAGGAGAAATTCATAGAGAGGGGCAACGCTTTAAAAAAAAACGTCACTCGAATGTAAATTCTCTAATCATAAAAGAATGCTATAGATTTTAATAAGCGACATCCTTTTCCTCCAAGAAAAGTGAAATGGAAATAGCACGGGAAACTGCTAGCTTGTAGCAAAGTGTTTATATTACCTACCGTTTTATGCACCATCTCTTATAATTTGTATGGTAAAGATAAACTACTATAACATGGCGCGCCCCTCCATATTACTATTTCAATAATAATGAGTAAATTATTGATGCCGCTAGTCGAGCAACAATAACATGCTGATGTGTTTTTGTTTCAAGAGTCGTCTCAGTACGCACAAATACATTGTGGGTCTTGTAAATACTTTTACAAATACTTTCAAACGTTTTGAATTGTCGAAGGGCGCGAGAAGCTAACGCTATTTGCTTTTGTTAAAAGGAATTTTCGAACGGTAGTGTGTGTTTAACTTGTTGAAGAGAACAATCGTATACAATAGCTTTATAAATATAAGGAATTGTGTACTACAATTGTGTTAACTTCAAAACTGGCGGGCGATATTATGTCAACTAAGGCCTGGTTCACATTAGGTTGGACCGACAGTTTTATTGGACCGACAAACAACTTACAACTGCTTTGTTACGTCCCCAGGCCGTCACAAAGCAGTTGTGAGTTGGCGGTGGTAAAACGACGTTAACAATGATAGTGTTCACTTTAGGTTGGACCAGCTTCTAGTGTGATCTACAACACCCAACAGTCGGTCAACAATAAAACTGTCGGTCCGACCTTATGTAAACCAGCTCTATGTAAGTA
Organism: Hoplodrina ambigua; assembly: GCA_949774945.1. Taxonomy (NCBI): domain Eukaryota; kingdom Metazoa; phylum Arthropoda; class Insecta; order Lepidoptera; family Noctuidae; genus Hoplodrina; species Hoplodrina ambigua. The sequence continues at coordinate 9,701,455 of OX458963.1, forward strand.
TATACCGCAAAAGCTTTTCATAAATCACACGATTTACACAATGCAGCGACGCTGAAGCTTACACAAGTTTTGAGCTCGAAACGTGTTGCTTGTTGTATCAAGATCATTGCCCACAAATCATAACGTTAAAGTTGAAGCTCACATATTCTCACAAAATAGCTCATGAACTTTGTGCTCCCTGCGACCTTCGTACGGTTTTTATTCGTGTTAAGTAACGTCTTTCTCGCTCCGCTCCCGTAGACCGCAGCGTGATGTTATATAGCCTACACTGTTTCTCATAAATCTGGCTATCATATACAAAAAGATTCTTTCCAATCTGAGTGGTAGTTTCATAGATTAGCGCGTTTAAACAAAGCAATAAAACATTCTCTTCAGCTTTATTATAATATAATAAAAAAATATAGATGTAATTATGGCTGGCAGCTTTAAGTGATAAGCAATAAATTTCGATCTAAGTAATATTTTCCGAGATAAGTCTTCCATTTTTCGTGAACAAGAATTTGTATTTTTATTTCATAATCTTTTTCTTCAGGACATTTGTCGGTACGCACATCAGTATTTTATATACAAAAACCGCACTCACTGCTTCACTATAAACGTGATGTCAATGTCAAATTACTTCCACCTACATGTTGTGACTGTCCGTGACATGTTATCGTCACGGTTAAGCGAACATCACGCCAGGAGGGTTTGTAGTGATTAAGTACAAAGTAATATTTATTTCTATACACACAGACACTGTTCCCTTTGTTGGGTGTCATTACGAATTACTGTCATCGACCGAGCGACATTTGAGGTGTGGCTATCATTCTTTAATTGAAAAAGATACAACTTAAAAAAAGGAACATCTGTGACGGATTAGGCCACAAATTCAAGGTTGTTTCCAGTGGTGTAATGAGATTCAGAATAAATAACAGGGAGAGATCGCAAACGTAGCGTGAGGTATGAACTAACTGAAAAGGATGGCAGCCCGGGTGCGGGAAAACAGAGAACCAGTCGTTGATTCGCAATTTGGGAAAGGCGTCGATTAGCTAAGTTATGAAGGTCGTTTCTATAGCGTAATGGTATTTTATTATGCCAGTACTGCTGTGTATAGAACTACTCTTAGCTAACTCAAGGGCTGAGCGAACAGAGTATATTTTATTCATGTTCCCCTCTAAAGGTAGTACTAAACTGTCGGCCACAAACATCCTTTAACACTAGACCCTGTCTCGAAAGAATACTCTGCCTGCGGTGACGAACAGAAGGGTACACGAGGGAAGGTATGCCACCCTCGTAAAACTCCCCCCTCACCCGCGCTCCCCGCCGCGCCCAAAGCGTGCTCACAATTAAGAAGGGGCGGCCGTACGTATACGTCACTTTCCCAAAATTATTCAACAATTGCATTGATTAAGAATGTAGGCTACAACTGCGAGCTATTTGTTTCGCGATGAATTGTATGAAATATTTAATCCAAGGACAGTTTCTTTAAGTCAGAGTTTCATTTATTTGAGTTCTTATTTCAATAGGAATAAGGGCCGGTAAGTAATGTTATCTTACGCTTTGCATTATGAATCGTGAGACGATGTACCGGAGGGCCGCGGATGTTGGGTAGGTTCAATAAATGTATGTGTAGCGTTCTCGTATCAATTAATTAGGGAAAATCTAATTGATTCGTAAGAAGTATAGCGAAGCACCATAATCCCATATCTAAATTGATTTCAGTAAGACATTCACAAACTTCGTAACAAAATTAATATTTGCTTTTCCATTTCATCACGTTACCACGGTACCATAGACTTACTCAATATTTCCTCATCTTTTTATCATAAAGTAAAAAGCGTTCAGTCTTCTCAAAGACTTCGAAGTTCGATTTGATTAAATATCACTTTGTATCTTGATTACTCGCACCGAGTACCTACAATGGCGGTACTACACCAGTACCGGAACGGAGTGCTCGGAAATACCTTGCCTTGGTACAAGTAATCAAAGTATTAGAGACTTCATAAAAGGCTTTGAGCAGCAATAACGGTCCATTCATAAAGTAATTAGTATTGCTTCTTTTAATAGACAGTCTTACACGTGTTTTTCTCCACCGAAGCCACCAATGTACATAATTAATATACATATCATCGCGCTTGTAATTCCCGTGGGGTTAGTCAGAGGTGTACCTACACCCAAATTTTCCCAATTATGTTTAAGTTCCAAGTAATAGGGGCGAGTCTGTTTTCATCAATTGCTAAATGCTATTGAGAAATTTCTGATAGAAAAACCCAATAACACTTTGCCCGACCTGGGAATCGAATCCAATACCTTAGCAGTCGCTCGATCTTCGCGACCAACGAGGTATTCAGTAAATAACATACTTATTATGTACTTAATTGATTACTGTGACTGTATTATTTCTATATACGTTTGTACAATTGTACATATTAGGAATAAACTGATCAGCTTCTTCATATGTATATGTAAAGCCTCTGTCGACCTTTACGAACGGAACGGCCGTGGCATATAAAAACTCACTAAAACTACAACTAGGGCAAGGCAGTTTAAGGAAAAAAGACGTGAAATTCCTTTTACAGCTGCGATATTACTAGCAAATCTATTTCACTGTGTGGTTTACGAATCGGAACGTTCACCGGTGTGAAACTTTTCAGTGTAGTACAAAAATACTACTTGGTATTAATATCGTTCGCGGTAAATAAGAATAACTGAACATACGAAATTACTTAGTTTGTTTCACAAGTTCGCCTTATTATCACAATGTTTGTAAACAAATATTTATCTGGCTATGTTCCGCGGTTTTGGAAGTTACGTCTTTGGTTACTGCTCCGCTCCCTTGAAACGCAGCATGATGATATATAACCTATACTATTCTTCATGAATCTGGCTATCTTTTTTTTTGTTTTAACCTATTCTGTCGCAATCCTGGGCAAAGGCCTCCCTCCACTCTCTCCACCCTTCCCGTTTTAGTGCCTCATCCCTCCAGTTTTAGAGAAATCCATCCAGTTCGTCCCGCCATCTCCTTCGTGGCCTGCCGCGGCCCCGCTTCCCTGTTTTAGGGCACCAGCTCTGCGCTATTAGGGCCCACGGTTTGTCCGACATGCGGCAGACATGTCCTGCCCAGTCCCATTTAAGTTGAGCTTTTAGCAATCTGGCTATCATACAAATAAAATGTTCCAATCCGTTTGGTAGTTCCTAACAAACGAAAAAACTCTTTAGCTTTGTTATATTTGTAGAGGATGACGCAACCAAAGCGAAACAAACATTTCAATACACGTTTCGCGAATATCTAAGTAGCAAAATGAGATCCCAAATATACATTTCATTGACAACATTGAATGAGGATGACGTCAATTCAGACTTTTGAATATTTAAGACGAGGAAAACTTCCTGGCAAGCATATTATTACTTCCGAATCCTATGAAAATAGACTGCTTCGTTGGTCTAGTGGTCGCAAGCGCGACTGCTGTGCATGAGGTCTTGGGTTCGATTCCCTGGTCGGGCAAAGTGATATTGGGAATACCCAATATCACTTTGCCCGGCTACGGCTACTGAAAAATTCCTGATGGAAATATCCATCAGGAATTTTTCAGTAGCCGCTTCGGAGTTTGGATTTGTGCCCGGTTGATGGCAATAGGCTCGCCTCCGACTAAAAAAACATAACTGGCGAAATGTGGGTGTACTAATGGGTACACCTCTGCCTAACCCTTTAGGGATTACAGGCGTGATGATGATGTCATACATAGAAAATGCAAACCTCTAAGAAAAACCTGTAAGGTTGGAAAAGCTTAGAATTTTTTTCCATAAACACTAATACTTTAATTGCTCAAGTTCCACCCAATTGATATTTTTTTGTTCTGTCATACCGGTATAACAGCTGACAGGGCTTTGAGCGCTTTTAATAGCAAATCTGGTGACATACCAACAGCAACGAAACAAATTTTGATACAATTTTGTACGTAGTATGGTTGAACTCCGAGACAGGACATAGGCTCCTTGTTATTCCGCGACTTCGTCTGCATCCGCGATAACCAAAATATACTTAAGCGGACAAAATCGCAAGCAATAACTAGTGAATAATATACCAACAATGAACATGAACATTTGAATGTAAGAGATTTCAAATAACTCGGTCGTAATTACAGGCATCTGACGTCAAACATTATACTAATTAGCGAAGGAACTTAATACAAAGTGTTCACGATTTTGGCACCCGACAACTGATACGTTAGTTAATTACTTGCGCTAATTAATGATAGCAATAACTTTCAAGGTAAAATGAAACTATAGACAAATGGTTTACCACAAACTAAAACATCGAAATGTTAATGTTGAACAAATTATATTGTTAATTCCTGCCTACTGTCAAAACACGATTTCTTACGACGATAGAAAATCACACATATACAAATGAATATAGCGTCTGTTTTTAGTGTCAAAATATCATCTATTTTACTTGAAATGCATATGAATATTTTTTTTTATTTTTTGCCCGTCTGTACAGGGAGACTGCCATTGAGAAATTCCTGACGGAAAAACCCAATAACACTAAGCCCGGCCTGGAAATCGAACCCAAGACCTCATGCTCAACAGTCGCGCTTTGCGACCACAAGACCACCGAGGCAGGAAATCTTTATAATAAACTTTTTCTGGTGAATGAAACATAAATTTTAATACTACCAAAACTTTGTACATAAAAGTTATTTACACGAAGTTATAAAAACCTACTTTGAGGTGATACAAAATATTATTTGGTACAAGGCAGTGCTAGGTACCCTAACTATGACTGGTTTAGCCATACTCGACCTTATTTTAATTGTTAATATTCCTACGAGACGAATTAAATTCAAAAATGGATTATAAGACTTGACAGTTCGCCTCGAAGGCTGATAGTCCGTTTTGTGTACAAAAATCTTGCTACTACATATTTATATATGTGCGTAAGTTTGCAAGGAATATTTGTTACTCAATTACGCCAGAATGGCTGAACGGCTCTAGATTAATTGGTACAGAGATACAGATTACAGCCTAGAATAGCACATAGGCTACTTTTTAACTCGAAAAAATGTACGGGACCCGTGAAACAATAGGTACATCAACATTGACGGACGAAGTCGCGGGGAAATGCCAATATATTATTATACCATTTACAAACTTTGGACACCCGTTTCATCCCCTTAGGGGGTGAATTTTGGAAAATCCGTTCTTAGCGGACGTCAACTATATGTAATTTTTTTTCGTTTTTAAGGTTTTCGATATTTCGTGATGAGTGAGTGAGTGAGTGATCTTTCGCTTTTATATATTTAGATTAGCTCAATTTACGGATTAATAAGACAAATTGGGTTTCAATCAAGTCGATTGACCCCCGGTATCGTGATAACGTCGGAATGGTTACAGTATCTACGTACATATATGACAGGATTATTTACTCTGATATAGACATCTCACTAAACCATTTAAAAAAAGTACCAGTCTATTATTATCCTATTTCAGGGAAGATGCCACTTCGCATACAGAGAAGGCACGACATTTTATCATCACACTTTCGGAACGGCGATTCCAGGCTTATATTTATTAAGTGTAGGCTTTCTTACGATGTTTTCCTTCACCGATGATGTCCAAGACAAAATTAAAAATTAATTAATCTACAACCTTATGCTACTAAACGCCACGAAACCACTTGGCTTTCACGATATTTTTTAAGAAATTCTTAAAACATTTAAACCTTGCTCTACAAGGAAAAAACTAGACACGATGACTATTACTAACCAATGAAAGATAATTGTGCCTGCCAACATTAAAAAAAGCCATCAAAAGTTTGAGAAAGACTTAAAATTTTCAAAAGAATACCAAATGTTAAGCTAAGCTACGCTGTTCGCATATTCACCTTCGTTTAAAATACATACTTATTCACCGAAATAAAGTTCGATAGCAAAATAAAAACCCCTGTAGATCCATTTTCAAGTCTGTTTGCCGACAACGTTCCGTTCGTTAATAATTAATCTGGTAACGAGCTTACAGCGTTCTTACTAAATTCTAGTCGGCGTGTTCCTTAGGCATTCATTACTCAGAAGTAATCTGATATTCAAACCTAACTATTTTTACCTAACCATATTCTACCACATTCAAGTGAACGAGTCTTTTCTTTCCTATAGTGGTGCTTAGTTTTATGCTCTTGTGCTTTGTTATTTATGTAACAACTGTTGCCGAAATATTAATGTCGAAAATGAATATTTAGGTAGATATTTTTAGTAACGGCCGTTTTGACTGCCTCATTAGCTTAGTGATTGCAAAGTGCGACTGCTGAGCAAAAGGTCTTGGGTTCGATTCATAGGCTAATGTCTTAAATCTCAAGATTTTCGTAGACATGGTTTTCAAAAACAGCGACTTTGGTTTTGTTTGCTTATTTATCGTGTGGGCAGTAAGGTCTTACGACCCCACACACACTAGTGTCAGAGTTTCTAAACCGCCTCAAAGGCCTCTGACTTGGTTTGAGTGGACCAGTAAGTCCAGGTTTTCTCACGATGTTTTTCCTTACCGATGTCAATGATGTCCGAGATAAACTTTAGAAAGAACATATGAATTGAAAATGTCACATTGGTACTTGCCCAGGTTTGAACCCACAACCTCATGCATGAGAGGCGGGCGTCTTAAGCAGTAGGCCATCACGACACGTTTTGTTTGCTAGGTACAGCAACCGAATTCCAAAACTAAAATTATTTTTAATTTTGCTGTTTTTTAAGGCGGTTGTCTTTTTTGTACATGTTTTTTTTAGTGCTTTCTGGAGTTGGTTTTTAGAGCAGCAATAAAAAAAATTGACGAGACATTAATCATAAATCCGTGCTAATCGACGAACTGATATTCTAATAGTAATATCGATGTCGATTTGGTATTTGTTTTGCCGTTCTATCGAGGCGGGTAACCAATGACCTAGATTATATCGTCAACCATCCGACGCGAAAAGCACAGGAGATAGAAACACATTCAAGAAAAAAATACAATAAATGTTTTAAAAGTAGTAATTTTCAAAACTTTAGGAAGAATTAAGCTTTTGCCGCGCCTTCGTCCGCATAAATGTCGGTTATATCGTGAATGCAGGCGAAATTGCGGAATAAAAAAAGCCTGTCCTTTCTTTTTCCTATTTTATCAAAATCGGTTCAGTGCTTTCGTAACAGATCTAGACTGATAGAGTTACTTATACATTTATAACAATAGTATGGATTACAAGAACGATCGATCGATAAATAATTTTTATTTCTCAATTTTATTAAAAAAAAAAAAAATTCGCGTCAATGTTGGTAATCACGGGTTTTTTTTTTGCACGAATCCAGATTGATATTCTAAAATAAAAGTTACTCCTTAGAAAATCAGCTCTCTGCTAGTGGAAGTCCCGTTAAAATCGACCGGAACAAACAGTCAGACGGACAGACAAACCCTTTAACAAAAACTTTTTTTGAACGTCGGTAAGTGACGTGTAAACATTTATATTTATTTATTTTTGAATACCTGTTATTTTGACAAACAGACAAGTCAATTTTATTTATTTGTATAGCGACATATAATAGTACGACCAAGCTAAGACATAGTACGTTAATCTTTTGGTACTAATTTTGCGAATATGCTTTTTGCTGTCAAAACATGGTGGCGTAAGCCTTAGACAAGGATATTCAGATTGACAGCCAAGATCGACAGGCTAGCGTGCTCCCCGTGGCAGGAACGTGTTTATAGCTAAACATATAAATGATGGGAACCCATACTAAAACGTGCCATACCCAAACTGAATCTATTGCTTAATGTTACATAGTTAACGTTAATAATTAATAGGTAAACTTACATAGACGTTAATTTAGCTAAATGTTTTTATATTAAAAAATATACATAAAAAAATTTGACCGAGGCATTACAAACATAACAAAAATGAATCAGCCAAATAGGTCTAGCCGTTCTAGAGTTTTGCGCCTAGCCACACATTTAGCCGTTAATTTTTATAGAAGTCTAGCAAACTGCCCCGGCTACGCACGGATCTAAATTTCTAACTGTTCAGGTAAATGTTCCGACATTTCAATTAACAAAAAAATAATAATTCATAAAAGCCTTGTCCAGGAAATGACGAACACAACAAAAGAAGAATCAGCTAAATCGGTGCAGCTGTTCCAGGTGTTGCTGTTGTTGTCCGTTTAGTCATTCACACTTATTTATATAGACCAGGGGTTCCCAAACTTATTTTGTCTACTGCCCACATTCAGAATGAATTATTTTCTAGCGCCCCCATTTTTTTTGCCTACTTTAAAAACCCAGGAGATGAAATTACAAATCACTCCCCAAGCCTCTACACAGTGCCCCTTATATTTTTCTGAGTCTCTTACCGCCCCCCTTCAGGCCTGCAGCGCCCACAAGAGGGCGTTATTGCCGACTTTGGAAAAGACTGATATAGACGATAATTATTAGAGAGTACTAACCTTATACACGCCAAAGATCAGAAGCATGCATGCCACGAGCCCGATCGTGCTGCAAGCCAGCAGAGTGATGTTCAGCGACACCGTTACTATAAGAAAAAACTAAAGTCAGTGTTTATTTTTATATAAGATGGGTTTGCTCTTGACTCTAGTCTAGGTCAAAGGTGACAAAGACAAAGTCTACGATGGAGTGAGCTTACCCAGAAATAATAATAACAAAAAAAAAAAAACCTTAGTTGTCATATTACAATAAGCAAACATTATAATATTAAGTTCTATTTAAACAGTTTGAAAACAGATTTTACACAAGATATCGATATTATCTAGACACACGGCAGTGTATCAACCAAGTTCGGAAAATGAAAGCGACGAACACTGCGGTGTGTAAAAAATTTCGAGCTACGGCTGAAATTACCTTATTGCTCAAAAAGAGCATCGAGAGAGCTTCGAGCCGTTTCCCTTATTGCTCAAAAAGTATTAGACTTTCGTATATACTTTTATTATTATACGTCTAATAAAACAAAAATATATTTCATATATAAAACTCCCTTAAACACCAAGAATTCCAAATTGTATTAATATACCTTTTACATACACAATAAATTTTACATTCGAATCTTCTTCACATGTACAATAAAACCCCTTGTTAATGTTGTAAAATTCCAATGAAAACACTGTTATTATTTGCGTACAACTTTAAGCCGATTAAATTGTATTCTAAGTGTATTACTGCGAACTGTTAAGACTACAAAGGGGTTATTCTTTTCTTCTTTGCAACGCCGCAATTAACATAATGCGATGAACAGAAAATTACCAGACTGAAATATAACTAGGGAATATTTGTATTCATCATCTTAATATTTTACTAGAAAATAATATAGATAATTTGAGGTTGCTTGGCTGTTCTTCGTTTCGGTATTTTCGAACACAATTGTTTTCTGTGGGAAAATTTTAATTCTTCTGCTGCTGTTGTAACAGCAGCAGAAGAATTAAGATTTTCCCTAATGTTTGAAAACAATTATTTTGGTAAACTTATGTCAAGTCGAAACAGCTATATGTCTAGACTCTTTTGTTAACTATTTCAAAAAAACATGCATTGTTACTTTAGGGACTCAAACTAAATAATATATTTAACTAACGTATACTTCAAAAACGTACTTTACGAGTTATTGGGTCTTCAAAGTAATACTTACTGTGCATCTACAAGATTATCAAAAGACATTAAAGTTATTCATGCGACTTAAACAGAAACATTACGCATGAAATGTATATTACAATACGTAGACTGAGCGCTCGTACATACATACCTACCAGTGTCATTGAAAAGGTTCTATTCAGTGTGATTGAGTTACAAATTGGGAAATATTTCCCGACGTAGGTAATCGAATGCGGCGACGTGTGTAAAATGTATAAGTACAGGTTTCTTATATTGGTATAAAAAAATGTATCTCAAAGTTGGAACCGTTCCACTTGAAACGATTTATTTTCAGTTTCATCTGCCTTTGTTCTTATCTTTTTTTTTGGCTGGCAATTGAAAAGAACTCGATAAGTGCCTAATGTAGGAATAAGAACCATACATAATTCAAAAAAGATCAATCAGATTTTTTACATACATTATTCAACTAAAAGAAAATAAAAAGGATTCTCCGGTTACTGTATTTCGGAAACGTTTTTATTTTTCATTACTTTTTCCTCCATATTTATTGAGACATTACTTCAAAAGAATTAATTAATTTGTGTTTGAATCTTAAACAACGTACAAACATAAGAACTTGATTCATTTTTGTCACCTGTTATGAAGTGTAGGATTTTCTAAATACAATAATTGTTACCAAATTATTAATGACTATTATTGGAGATTTATGATATAACATAAATAATAAATAAATAATCTTTTAAAATTGCTATCCATTTAAATTAATTGACTTTCAAAACGTGGTAGGTCGCAACGGGAAGATAAGCTTCAGGCATCGTTCGCCCAAAATTCGTATAGAAATGTAGACACGTATAGGTTGGGAACTAAATCCAATATCCTCACCCCTATTGTCGTTTAAGCCGGTCAAATATAGATTGTTCATCAAGACAGGTTTGCCGCTAAATGATTCCTTGAAATAGAGGTTATCTTGAATTTTATTACCTATCAAAATAAAACTCAAAATTGATCTAGTACTTACTGTATGATGCAAAAAGGTCTGGAACGATGACTCTAATTCGCTGCTTTGGCAAACACGCTCTAACCCGCCACATGGTAAATACTACGTAAAACAGAACAAAATATTTACATTTAGCTTTCATTTGTACATTATTGCGTATGTGCAACAGTTTCTTAAGGCTTCGTTTTCAGTTTCAGCTGTGGTTTTTGTTTTAATTGCGGCGTGAGGTGAAAGCATTTACTTCTTTGAAATAATTAACTGAAAATGTTGAAATGCTGCCAAGCCTTTATAATATATTATGCAGGTTCTATTATTCGAGTATTTATAAATGTACCTTACCAAAAAAATTCAAATCAAAGATTTATCAAAAAATTTAAATTGAAAAAGTTCAGAGTCAATCAAGTTTCTAACTGTGCAGTGTGCATTAACAACACAGTGCATTTTTTTCAACAAAACATAAAAAATTGTAGAAGCGGTACGTATTAGTTGATAGTTACTCGTATTAATAATTCACTTGTACTATAACTGATTGCGTTGCTAGCCAAAAAACTAATTAAAAAAAACAATAGGGTAAGTGATGAGCAATCTCTCGATAAAATTACATTTAATTTACCGAAAAAGGGATGGAATACGCGTTCGTTCAAAATAATTTAATGGATCTTGTGTTGTTGTAGCTGACCAAGTCTAGTGATTAAAATTTTCCGTTGATATAATAATGAAATCATAATGAGATGGAAGCTTATAACGAGTACCAATATATTCTGGTTTGTGCATGTGTGCATGTGTTAAGCCAACCGTGTCATGACTAGTTAAAAAAACCGTGGTTTTACAATATGTAAGGTACACATATTTCGGACTACATATCTACTGTATTTCCTAAATATTTACACATAACATCACGCCTGTAATCCCCGAAGGATTAGGCAAAAGTGTCCCCATTAGTACACTCACATTTTGCCAGTTATGTTTAGTTATGCATAGTCCCATGTAATAGGGGGCGAACCTATTGCCATCAATTGGGCACAAATCCAGGTTACGAGGAGGCTAATGAGAAATTCCTGATGGAAAACCCAATCACAGTTTTCTCGGTCTGGGAATGGAACACAAGACCTCATGGTCTGCAGTCGCGCTTCGTGACCAATGAAGCAGTCAAAATAATAACATTATTTTAAATTAATTTCTGTCTTTTATCGCGTTACGTTTACATGATAACGACAGTTTAAAATTTATTTGCTGTCGGCACTCAAAGTGTTCGTCAGTAATGTTTAATATTTCGTGGAATAACCGGAAAATTATTTGACGGACACAAGTGAAATTGCGTTTCCCCATTGGAATTTTTAACAACAATACCGGTGTGAATTGTTGTCTTGATGTGGTTTTATAAAATAAATTAATCGGCGCTGTATTCGCCTGTAAAACTTACATGGAAATTAATAATCACTGTATGAAAATAAAGGAGAGAACGGCTTTGTTCTTGTTTTTATAGATCCGTGAGTCCGAATGAAATAACACGGATCACTCGTGTGTCCGTCTGTCATAGTCAATTTGCTCCGAATCTATCGAACCAACTAAGCTAAAATTTAGTATACGTACATAGAAGAACATGTTTTGAACTACAACGTTCAGTTGATTTGTGAGATTATTACTTATATCCTTGCTTGACTTAATTCACCGTACGGATCCCTCTTCACGCGAGTTCAACTCGCACTTTTCTTTGTTTTTTTTTAATCACATACTTTACACCTGGAGCGAAATTAGATCTTTGTTTGATCCCACATACCATTGTCAGGATAAACGAGCGTCCTCGAGCCACAAAGTCGACGGATTGTAATCTTCATTAATTACAGAGAAATACATTATCACATTTTATTTGTAGACCACAGCTTACACTCATGCTTTCTACATGATTGTAATTTAATTAAAACGAATACTGAGTAAAATATTAAAAACGAAGGAGTAAGTCTTTGTTATATTTTAAATCCTTGAACATAATCAATAACTGTGTATAAAAGTATTACCTGCAAGTAAGATATTTCGCCAAGTGTTGGATTCATTGTTTTTTGTAGTTTTGTAACCCAAATGTCCTCGGCGCTTGGTTTCAGAATACCGTTTTCTTCTTACACGTTTTCTTTCAGTTACACTAGGAGTAGCTATATCATTATCTACATCCCCGTCACCTCTAACAACTCTTGCATAAGACTTGGTTCTTGTATGTTCTGAACTTGATGTTTGAGGAGCACTGCTTTCGGGCAATGATGTATTCTTAGAAGTTGTCCCTGGTGTTTCCGAGGTTGGTTTTACAAGTCTCACATTTTTTACCTTCAAATGTGAGGCAGGTTGTTTAGGATCATTTGTACTTGTACTAAATCTGGAATTGTCTCTAGCCAAATATCCCGCTTTGTGTTTCTCTTTCAAATATATAGGACAAGTCCTAGATAACGCCATGTGTTTCCCAGAGCAGTTAGCACATTTAAACTCCGTCGTTTCGCAGTCCTCATGATTGCCAGCGCACTTGCGGCATACCGGTTCTTGAGATGGACAATTCTGGGTTACGTGCTTTCTAATCTTCATACATTTTAAGCACTGTGTAAGAGGTGAAGTGTACGGTCGCACTTTATATGTTAAACCATTTGAAAACACATACTGTGGTAAAATATTTCCCCGAAAAATCAGTTTCAATACTTTACTCGGTTCCCAGTGTGTATCGCCTATAATTTGGCGGTCTAGACGTTTTATTGCAACAACTTCAATTCCATCTGGAGCGCGTATGTCATCTAACATCTCATCGACATTTATATCAAAACCTACATTTTTTAATAGGCCGTAAGTAACGTTAATGTTAACATGTTTGGTGAATTTCCACCCTTTGATAAGGAGAGGCTCACAGGAACAAAGTTTAATAACACTTAATTCATCGCTGAAAATAAGACGAAATGTATGCGGAGCAAGTGTTTCAAAGTGGTCAATGTTATAAATTCTATATTTTCTTAAAATTTGATCTACATATTTTGCGGTTGGTTCTTTTAAGTTGCACGAAACCGTAACTGCAAATTTATTCTTTTGTTCATCAGTTAGGTCTTGCCTCAGTGTCGCATTCTTCTGCTACGGTGTGTTGTTATTTCGCAACAGTTTCTTCTGACGCTGCTGCCGGTTCTCTGAAACTGTTGTCCATTCCTCGCTCTCTGCCGTATTTTCCTCAAAATCTCTTCTACTTGAACTTGGTTCTACATTACTATCAACCTCGTTTTCTCTGTCTTTGTTATTTTGATCCATCTCGATAATTAGCCCTCAGTAAACATTATTATTGTAATATGTTAATTATTCTTTTCCGTAAACAAAGCGTAAGCGCAGTTGGCGACGCGAGTGGCTTACGACGCGGCACTAAGAGAAAATTTTTAATTTTAAAATATTCGCGCTACCTGTCCGGACGCGTGACGGGAGAAGACTGAAGGACATACAGCATTTATTACTGTTGCATGGCCGTAGTGCTGGTTCATTGTGTATAATATTGAAAAGTAAGGGTTGTTCCACACTTCAGTTGCGTGTCGTTGCAAAATTACTTGGTTACTGCGTTTTGTAGTTCACTCAAAGCAAATAGTCTACAACAGCATTTCGAATCAAGCTTTTCTCATTAATTACCGTCAGAAATCTAAACACACAGAGCAGAACAAGGGATGTGTTGCACTTTGTGCGTTCGCTTTTATCGCCCACAGCGCTACGCATAGCGTAAAACATAGTGTGTATACGCCTCTATTCTGACAGGTTTCAACATAGATTGTTACACAGAGGCGCCATAATGATATGTGGTAGGCACCTATCCGAATTCCCAGAATTGTAATTAATTCCGGACAGCCCGAGGTGTTTCTGGCTCTCCTGTTGTCACGTTTCTAGTAACTCAATAATGATTATATATGCGTATTCTGTAATATACTACATAATTGTTTGATATATTGTAAATAGGAAGTTAATTTTAATGAAAAAAATATAACAGAAAAGAAGGTAATTAGAAACAACCACTGTGTTTTAAATTTTTGAAAAATATTGAATAGCAAATTGAATTATTTTGAACATTTTCGATGTTCAAAATAATTGTTCTTAATTTAAAATAGCTGTTCAGAAATATAAAGAAATACACTTTATCAAAATTCTTTATCAAATCAAAATGTGACGATTTAACATTCAAAATACCTACCTATTGTTTTTTTATATTTAGTTACTAGAAATTCATACTTGTGATATATTTATAATTAGCCTACACTGTCCCACTGCTGGGCAAAGGCCTCCCTCCATTTCTTCCATCGGTCGTAACTATGCGCTACGTCTTTCCAATTCTTAAGGAAGCCGTCTAAGTCGTCCCTCCATCTCCTTCTTTATAATTATGAAGAAATATGAATTACCGTAGATATATAATATATTTTATTATATTATTCTATAGTAAGTATTTAGAAATTAATTATTTTTTTGTGTACAATTTATTTTAAGGTTTTTTTAATCTTTAATTTTGCTGTGTTTTGCTAGCACAACATTAACACTGACTGTAAACTGAAGTCCACGTTTATACATTTTGTTGCATAGTTACAGATTTAAAAATATAAGAAAATAAACCAAATTTAGTTATTGATCCAGTATGTTAATTAAACGGTAACAGTGACAATAGAAACAAATTCTCGTAACAATTACCTGCCTTCAGCCCCTTTCCAAACAAAAACTTTGTTCTGGTTCTTGTTTAATTATGCAAATCGTGACTGTATAAACTAAACTTTAAATATCGTATTATGGAGCTACAAACGAAAAGAAACAAAATGTTATTTTTCATTAGAATACAGTAGGAATTTCTGAGCAGAATCTTTACTTTTTCAAAAAACATTCGTCGGTTTACTACAAGATGTTATTTATTGACTAATACATTTTTTTTTTCAATTAGGTTCTAAGTAATTAGTTTTGGTGGTATCGATAGCCCTAGACCATCACAAGTATGATTATTTGAATAAAAAAATATAAAATACTCGTTTATATCAGTGAAATTTTTCGAAATATTACAGTTAACAGTTAAATTCGACCGAATTTAAGTTTTCCACAGAAACAGACTTATCCACATTTTATTTTAAATACGACATTTCTAAAATTTACGCAGGCGTATTCATTAAAATCGGTTTATTTATTTATTTGTATGAAATGCCGTATGTCGTAAACGCTTTTTGAGTTAAATTTTTTTTTGTACCTATTGAGTTGAAACCTTGTATAAACGGTAAATAAAAATATTTTTTTCGCAAAGATAAATCGTTTGATGTAATGGTATGATTTGTTTTTTTTATATAATTTAGCAAAAATTAAATGACAAATATAAACTTGTGGAAATTGAATATAATTTGAACTTTAGCCTTATGCCTACGACTCAATTTATTGCTCAAGTGGGACCAAGAAGTTTAAAAAGAAATATTATTTTAGAAAATTTGGCTTCTTCGTTAGCTATACATTATACAGTCAGCTATAATTCTTTTTTTTTCCCACTATACAATTTTCTCTAAAGCTTGTAATGTAAAAAAAAACAATATTAATTTTAAACTTAAAATAAAACGTTACATAAAAATTGTTAACTTGATATTCTAAATCCAATCGCTTACAAATCAATTAATGTTATTTCGTTGTGACTTTAAATCACGCAGAAGAAGAAAATACATGTTTAGTTATATTTCTCAAAAGGCAGTAGCGATAACGTTTCAAAACATTTCTTGAAGATTAGCTGATGCGTATCAAATCCTATCAAACGTTTCGTCCTTTGCTACGTAATTAGAAATTGAAATATTTAACATTAAACGGATACCGCTGTCGTATTGGCGTACGACACGTACGGTTTTTTTACTTTGCAGTAACCTTTAGACGTCATACGGGGTGTAAAAAGACACATAATATAGCTGCAAGTAACTTGCAGCAAAACTGCAAGTAACTTGCAGCAAAAATTATAGGAAACAATTATTTTTTTTTGGTTTGCAACATTCTGTTTATTTTATCATACATTAAGACACATGCAATATATCGTGCTTATGGATGCATACAGAGGTCGCATAGGTAGTTAAAGCTTACTTAGATCATTTAAAAATTGTTTTGAATTTTGAAAAATGTTGTGACTTTTACTTTCAATATCTCCGTAACCAAGAGTTTCCCAGGTATGGTCCAGAACAAAAAACATCGCAATGTTTAGAAGAACTCATTTAACTTTCGACTACGTTAAATGTATTTTTACACCCGGTTTTTATTGACATGCTCACTATCTATTATTATCTTCTAATGATACAGTTACTACTACGTGTTAAGATATATTCCTATAAATTTTGGCCGTAACTAGGTTTTATTTCAAAAATCTTTAGATACAGTGAATATTTTTCTTGTCTCTGAAATAACATGAAGGGAAAAAAGCTTACCATCTCAACCTAGTTACACGCCACTACTATTCTAAATAAAATAGCTTAACTAAGCTACTAAAAAACTAAACGAATAGGAGCTTCCTAGCGTGCTTTATAACTACATAGCGAGGCGTCATTGCACGTGCAGTTTTTACATGTCCAATAATAAGCTGGTAACAGACGAGATTTAAAAAAAAAATGACTACTTGAACATTAAATTTAGACGTTATAACTAGATCGGCCTTTTGTAATACCAATAAAATTGCTCGTCTAATACCAGCTAAAAGCAAGTTAATCGGATACCTCAACGTTAATGTTTACTTACTCGGGGTAATCTTCTCTGGCTCTAAGAAGCTCTCAGATTCAGGCTCGGTCATGTCTCCGCTGAGGTAACGTTGTTCCATCTCAATGAAGTGGCCCATTGTCACTATGGTGACTGAAAAGTATACCTGCCGCAAACAAATCTATTAGAGCAATAGAATCCACGAAATTGTAATTTACATCGCGAACTGGGTCTGAACTGGGTAGAACACTGAACAATGCAATCTTTGGGAATTGTATGAATATATAGCAGAACATACAAACATAATTATTATGTTTGTGTTCAAAGATAGTAGGTAGGAGCGAATTACTAAAAAAAAAATTTTAGGTATTTCAATTAATTTAATAAACACTAGCAATTATTGCATCTAATACATTTTTTTAAGGTTGGAAAGTCATCAAAGAACTTCTGCCGCTCTAAGCGGAGCGGAAGGGAGTGTCAGACTCTAACTGACAAAAACCCATCCGTGTTCCTCCTATTGCCTTTCGTGTTCCAGGGCTGCGGTAACTCTTTCAAACAAAATCCACAACCCGGGCAGGCGCATCTAATACCTACTTAAAATTAACTTTTCAATCTTGGTCGTAACTTGTAGGTATTTTGGTTTGGCGACATAGAAGTTGTGACAATAAATATGTGTCCATTTATAAAAATATTGAATAAATATTGGATGTTAATCAAAGTGGAAAAAGTAGTTTACCATAGTGTAGATGGCTGAGGCGTAGCATCCACGGCGTAGGCTGCGCCAGCAGCAGCAAGATTGGATGATCGGCATGGTGACCGTCAGGTAACTGCTGGACAAAACAAAAGAATATTCTTAGTCAAAGTCAAATCGACTATTTAAAAAACGAATAAAATGAATAATATTTTAAATGCGAAAAACTCTGTCTGGTTGTTACGCTTTCACGACTAAACCACTAAACCAATTTTAATGAAATTTGGTACAGGGTAAGCTTAAACCTAACCTAGCTAACTTATTATTCCATGACTTCGTCTGCGTCCGACATTTATGCGAACGAAGTCGAGGGCAAAAGCTAGTAGTTATATATAGTTATAGTTGCCCATTCCTAAAGGTTGTTTCGTAGTCATGTATTACCTACGAACTTATTTTTATGTGGTACTATTATTGGATGTTAAGGTCGAATATAGATATTGTCACTGAATACAAATGTTTTATTTTAACCTGTTTTGTGTCTCATCATGTGCTATCTGAACGCGTTTTCCTTTAAACATGGCCGGAGACCGATCAATATATTTTTTTACTCAGTATTCGCTTTTACGCACATGGGTAACGGTACGCTAGCTAATTGAATAAAAAGGTTTCTTATTTCTAACATTTCTGTGGACAAAAATAACCTCTTGAAGCACCTAATCACTGAGATTAGCCCTTTACTAATTGGATCCGTTGAGAGATTTTTGGGAGAACGAAACTTAAGAGTTTGCGTCACCAACATACTACAGTGACGTGTTGCGCCAGACTAGCGAAGCGCAGCGGCCTGTGTAGGTATACGCATATTTACACTAATACATTGTAAAGTTCACAAATCATATAATTTTAATTATTTATATTAAAATTAACAAAATCGGGTTTGCTTTCGGGTTTGATTCACAGGTCAGGATTTTTTCCGCCGCATCCTTGAAGTCTAGATTTGGACCCGGTTGATGGCAATAGGGTTACCAATGTGGGTGTACTAATGGGTACACCTCTGCCTAACCCCTCAGGGATTACAAGCGTGATGTTAAAGTTATGATACGTTATTAATAAATTAAAACAATGGTAATCCGAATAGCCATTTTTTTTATCACATAACATCACGCCCGTAATCCCCGAAAGGTCAGGCAGAGGTATAAAAGGAAAAATGAAAGAAAACATGATAATTTGACTTTATTTTTTTAAAGCTATCTTTTAAATATTCTTCCAAAAATATACCCAATAACGTGAAAAAGACTTTCTTAACAAATCCTTACTTTTCATAATACAGTTTGATCGTGCTGTGCATTGTAGACAATTGCTGCTATAAATAGAATCATTTTCACAAATAACTAACGAGACCCTCTGAAATCAAAGCAAGCATCACATGAAACATATTGCAGGTAACTTGAAACTTCCTTGTACCCCTAAACCTCTAAATAAGTCCTTTCACCTGGGACCCAACACTTCTAAGCTCTTTGAAAGAGAACACAATTGATATTCAGGACCGCACTCTCTGTTAACGTTATGTATATTTGAAAATATAAAAATAAACCATACTATTTTGGTAAATCTATTCAATTTGTATAAAAAATATATATATTGAGAACTGCTTTTAGAATTTCAATATGAAGCATACATTACGTTCAATTATTTTATAATATACTGAGCAATTACTAATTTGAAGGCAGATTTTAATCTGAATCTGAGAGACAAATACTTTTTCTATAATATTACTACTATTGTAAATGCGACAATTTGGATGGATGTATGTTTGTTACTCATTTATGCCAGAATGGCTGAACAGATCTGGATGGTAATTGGCACAGAGATAGATTACGGTCTGGAATAGCACATAGGCTACTTTTAATTCCAGGAAAATTTACTGTTTTCGTGGAATAATATCTTAACTTTGACTCGGACGAAGTCACGGGTGAAAGTTAGTTCGTACCTAAAAATCGGCTAGAATAATATTTTAGGTTTATTTTAAATTGAATGTGAATAAGACCTGTACCAAGCACTTTAACAATAGAGGTTAAATAATCATGCATTGTCATTGAGATTGGACCAGTGTGTAAAATTTCATGTCCCTACTGTTAACCGTTGAGGAGTTCCCTCATCTGGAGCCAACCCTGGCAGCAGCATCACGTGTGTGCCAAATTTCAGCTCGATAGCTTTAGTAGAAGTGGATGAAATATTGATTGCAAAATTCCAGGACATACATACAAAGTTACATAGGTACATACAGGTGAAGTTAAATAAAAGCTTTTAATTTTAATAAAAAGAAGGCTTTTTATATCTTGAATTATCTAGAGTGGAAAATTAATCTTGTAAATAACCCGATATTTTGACAATACATTGTGTTAAAAATCCCACAGAGTATATTTGAACAATCTCATATAACAATGTGAGTTATTTTTAGTCAAGTCCCAAAAGACAAACGTTTTAGCGCATGTATTCATCGATAACATGTTATCAGTCATCCAGACGGACACATTTTACGACAGGTATATTCGATTTAGTAATATTAAACGAACAACCCTCACATAAGGTATGTTATCGTTATATTTTTATATTGCTCCCCAAAAGTCGACACCTGCCCTCTGCTCCATCTCACTCTGGCATAATACTTTAACGATCAATTTAGATTAATGTCAGATTACATTTTGCGGCAATTTGGGTCCCGGCTCAAATAGCTGTCTCAGAAACATTTTGTTTGAATACAATAGTACTTAATAGAACATTAATTTCCTTCAATTTCGATTGTTAATACAACCAAAAATATCTGTTGATAACATCTATGTTAATATTGCAAGGTCATAGCACAGCAAAAGTAAAACTCTAGTAAGACAGTTGTGAAGTAACAAAAAAAGATCATAAATAAAATTCCGCAAGAATTCGCTGAGCTACGAAATACTGTAGTAAATGAGTCACGCTAGGAAATGCTACAAGTTGACCTACGGCCACTGACACCGTAGCACGTAGCACGTAGCGTGTTCGTAGAGGTTGCTACGATGCCAATGACCTTAGAACTTGTCAGATGAAACTACATACGCACGAACAGGGTGTAAAAAACACATGTACAAGGGTGGGAAACGAGTTTTTTTGTTATGAAAAGTCACTTTATGTTAGTGCGCCATGTTATGTTCGCAAAACATTGTACTTTTCAGTACATCAACAGTACCTACAAGGGTCGTGCGAGTAATTTAAGTTTAGTTATACTCTCAATATATAAAAGCCGACCCCGACATAGTAGAAAAAGATAAAACTATAGGTATTGATTTAGATTATATATATTATCATATTGATATAGAAAATATATAGATTTTATACTCGTAATACAAGATAAAACTGATTTTGGTAAAAATACGTGACAAAAGTTACAACTTTGACTTTTAATATCTCCGTAACAAGAAGGTTCCCAGGTATGGCCCAAAACAAAACAAAAAGGATCGCATTGATGGGAACAACATGTATTTTTCCGCAAAGTTTATTGTCTTTTATACAGTTTATTACATCAACAAAAGTAATTTATCTTATCAGAGTGAAAAGAAACACTGGAGACATAGCTATACTAGCTTCATCTGCGTAAATGTCGCGTGTAAAAGTAGTCTGTGTGTTTCGTTGGGATTCAAACTTATTCTGTACCAAATTTCATCAAAATCGGTAGATCCAGTGGTTCTTTTCGCGTCGATTGACTCAAATGCCCGAACAGTATTGAGCAACCTGTACAGCTTTATCATTGGCCTCGTTAAGTTACTAACACGTAAAGTGACTCAAACTTAGTAGTTTAATCGTAAAAGCGTATCAGACAGACAAACAGAGTTACTTTCACATTTATAATATTAGTATAGATAAACTCTTCGACCTAAAGAAAGTCGGAACATGCGAACACGTGAACGACTTAAAAACTCGAATAAAATAATCATGCAGTATGTGTAAATCAACAAACTGCCGAAATGAGCTCGATTGACATGTAAATATAAGGCGTGTTACTTAAATGAGAATAATTTATTGATGTCTATCTTAAATTCACCAACAAGTTGAGTCGCGGGCTAAACGTTCAATCGAGTCAATCTTATACCTACGTTTTTTTCACGAAACGATGTCAGTGATGTCTAAAATTAAATTAGAAATTACATAATTGTGATTTGAAATTGTCACATTGGTATTTGCACGGATTCAAACCAAAAATCTCATTCATGAGGGACGGATGCGATCACAGATCTTTTATAGGTACTACGCAACTATTAATAATGCGCCTACATTGCAGCCGAGGCGGGTCGCTAGTAATGAATGAATCTTTATACCAAGTAAAATTAAATTAGATGGTGAAACTCACAGACTTCATCGACGTGATCGCAATTTAATATTTCCAATATAGAAAGATGAAAGGGCTTACAGTATGAAGATAACATTCAAGTTTTTCCAATCACGTCAGCAATAAAAAATTATTTTTACACTATTGATTTTGCATATATCACATAAATAGATACGAAATAACAGCCCTCTTCTCAGCTTATTATAAAAGCCCTTCTTCTCTGTATTTTGGGAAGAAGTGAGTTTATTTTATCCTTATTTTACATCGTTAGATATTTCGCAAAATTATTGGTATTTAAAAATCTGAAATATTAGACTTTTGTTGCTGGCTGTAGGTACATGAGCCATGCTGTGAGTAAAACCTGGTAATTTATAACCCCTAGCCCTATTGAACTTAAACTGGTTCAATGGAGCGACCTATTTGACAAATAAGCCACACAGACCGCTTTGTAAAACATTGTAGTTACGCAGAGGAAGCAGAAAGTTAGACGGAGGAAATAATGGTGCAGTTGACAGATAACAGTGCACGGACTATTTCTTTTAACAAAGAAAACTTATACAATGGGCAGACTAAGCGTAAATCTTATATTAATGAAGCAGAAGAGATTTTTTGTTTCAACGAGCTTATCTCAGTAACTACTGACCGGAACGGCGAAATTCTTATTGTATATGATAGCCAGATTAATTAAGAATAGTATATGTTACAGAACATTACGCGACGACCCACGGGAGCAGAGCAGTAACCAAAGACTAAACATACAACTAATCAAAAATACCACGCGGACGAAGTTGCGGTCAGTATTATAATAATGAACTAAGCACTTTTTATGCCTACTTATGAATCGTTGCGAGACCTTAAATCCCAGATTGAACTAGATTTGAACTTAATTCTACGCGAACCTGAAGAAAAAGAGTTGAAAATTAATTAAAACGGAGCTTACTTTTAGATCAGGTAATTGGGTTATCGTCGTACGGTATCTGCATCTAATCTTAAGAAACGTCAATAGTCGTTCGCAATTGAACTAGATAGTAGCGCATTCCATAGTTGGATCATTTATTACTAGGCTGGCCAACTGTTTTTTAGACGGGCCAAATTTTTTGCCTCTGGCTGCGCCGAGCCTCCACTTATACTGGTAACTATTAAAATATAAACATGAAAAGGTAATGTTATTTAATTAATTTGTAATTTAAAAACCATCAGATTTAAAACCAATGGCGAGCAAATTCGAATGCCTTGGCGCGCTGCGTCGTGGCCGGCGAGCCCGGGGTTAGCTAGCCTTGATTTATCACATATTCTTTCGCGGTAATTATTCGACGATATACAGTGCTATATCATCGAATGATTACCGCATAAGACACTAGTTACTGTTGTAAAAGTGTATTTTTTGGAAGACCAGTCCGCCACTTTATTCCCAAACCTCTGCACCTCCTCAAAGCTAGAATCAACAGGGGTGACCATATAAGTAAAGCGCCGAGGCAATGAAACTGAACGAGTTCCGGAGACAAGACTCAACGTTCTTAGATTTCGCAACACAATTAATCAGAAAAGAACAGCGTAAGTAGTAAGAAAAATATAATTTCCAAACAAGCAGGAGACATAACAAAACTAGGCCAATAGGCACAAAGGGACGTTTACAACTGGGTGAAACCCACATTGTCAAGCACCGCTAATTATAATTAACATTAATTAATGGATGTAATGTGACTTACATGTATTCAATTCGATGATTTACTTTTTGGATTAACAGTAAATGGATAAACTGGAGTTGGTTTCATTTACTGGTGTTCCATTTACTACCGTACTGCCGGTTAACCGCTCAACGGAAACGCTGTCGCAAAGCTATCAAAAGGAGCTTACGGAAACAATCGAAGCTTTTAACCTAAGCTGCAGGTATTGCATCTGGA
Source organism: Hoplodrina ambigua (assembly GCA_949774945.1). Classification (NCBI taxonomy): domain Eukaryota; kingdom Metazoa; phylum Arthropoda; class Insecta; order Lepidoptera; family Noctuidae; genus Hoplodrina; species Hoplodrina ambigua. The sequence continues at coordinate 9,725,685 of OX458963.1, forward strand.
AACTGGAGATATATTTCAGAAACGGCCGACCAATGATTTTGAATGACTGGTGCTTCAGTATTTTCTTTCTGTTACTTATTCCTATTTCTCTGTAGCATTTTAGCACGTCAATCAAGATGCCTACCAAGGCGATAAACTTTTTACATGATCGATACATTTTCTTACGCGTTGCCCCGCTTTAGATTTTTTTCCTGTATTGTATGTGCGTTTACAAACATATAAACTTGCATACACAAAAAACCAGACCTGGTACCTGTAGGCCATACAAATATTTGATTAGTGCGGGAACTCAACTCGCGACACGCAGCGAAGCAGCCAATCATTCAGCCACTGTGCCAAACGTTTCGTCGATGTTTTATGAGTGTGCTTAAGCTAACTCTAAGCTTTAACTCATGATCGTGATATAGGTCGGTAAGGTCAACGCTACTGCAAGAGCAATTGGGTTACAGATATAGAATTACTAGTGATTAGTGATAAAGTGATACCTTCTTAACCACATGATTGTACCCATGCTAATAAAAAATTTAATGACTAGATTATGTCCGCGACTTTGTCCACGTGAATGACGGTTATCGGATCTGTGGACCTCCGTTTTACCCCCTTAGGGGATGAATTTAAAATATTTCTTAGCCCATGCCTACGCCTACGTCATAATAACTATCTGCGTGTTAAGCAGCGCAATCCGTTCAGTGGTTTGAGCTCTGTGATAACAGATCAGTCAGTAACGGTTTCCTGTCTGAAGAATACATATAATATAATGTATACAACTAAGATCAAGAATACTGAGCATAAAATAAAAGGTAAATGTAATTTTTAAAGAAATCTAAAACAAAACATCGTCTTTGTCATAACATCACTATATCAGAAACCGTTCTCAAGTGACGTCATCGTGACATCCGAAACAGATAAAAACGTTTTTTTTACTTTCAGACTTCTCATCTTTTGTTCAAAGAACCGTTAAAATACGTAGGTACCTAAATGACAGCTATTAAAACAGTGGAACATTCATAAATCTGGCTTTTTTTGAGGAAAACTCGCTTTAAAAATGTTTACCATAAAATATCTATAAGTAGCAATAAGTATAATGAAAGCTCTTGAGCAAGATTTTACATTCCATGTTTTCATAAAATGTGTATGATTCCGTAAAACTCAAATTAAACTGACAGAATTTTCCTTCTTTTAGTGCCTTTATAAATATAAATACTTTTTTAATAAATTGGGCCCACTGGGCAGACAAGTTTAGGCAGCTTTAGTGGCGTTCTTTAAGTCATCAAAGGTGCAGATGTACTGGCCATTTGGATACTAAATAGAGTCGAACGTGGTGAGTTCAGAAGGATCCATAATAGTAAATTTTGTGCCAAATTGTGTTTCCACTTAAATATCCAGAAGGCATTAACCCTTTAATTATACAGAAAGCCTTAACGAGGAAGTGATGTCACGAGCCATTGAAACGACACTTCTGGGCAAAATGGCTCCGTCGGGGATAGGTCACAAAAAAAGTAGAATTTGTCGAGTAAATGTGAAAATATCCGTAACTACTGTTCGTAGCCCTTACCCATTTGTAACGGTCGCCGCCCGCCAGTTTAGCATCCCAGACTGAGAAAATCAAAGTGACACAATTTTTTGGTCGTGAATTACACATCGTTATCTCAAATGTGGCTCAGGAGTTGGCAATATTATTGTTAAAAAAAACCTGGAAATTGACCATATTGTCACTTAAAAGTAAACGAAGAATGAGGTGTGGTGACATTGTAGTATCTTAATATTTGTGAGGATCCTTATAATTTGAACTTTAAATATCTGTACTTTTATACTAATCTATAAGATACTAATTTAATAAAACTGAAGCGTGTTTTTGTAACGGAACTACCAGGCGGTTTGAAATAACTTTTTGTATTAAATGATAGCCCACACATGAGTGATTTTAAAAAATTCTTGCGCTAATAGAAATTTATCCCTGAGTGCTATATTACTATTACATTATTATGGCTTCATTTTACTATAAGAATTCTTAGCACAGCTGCTTAGTCTTAATGTCCAGCGGTCACTTTTTTAAACAACTATGTAGCATAAAAATCTTTTCAATCATATTCTCAATCTGAAAATTGAATGGTACTTTGAAAGACATCTTTAAATCTGCAACGTTAACGATGTTATTAAGCTTAAGGTTGCGTCTGGTCAGTACAAAGCGGACAAATGAGATGGTTGAGGACAAGCGGCTTAAGAAAACAAATCTAATGTAGAACTAACTCTAAATCTAAATAAAAAGAAGCTTGGTAATCCCTTTCTTCCAATTTAGGCTTTAGGTATTACTAGCTTTTGGCTGCGACCTCGTCCGCGTCCTTCTTCTTTATAGTGTGGGCAGTAAGGTCTTGCGACACGCCCTAGTGTCAGAGTTTCTAAACCGCCTCAATGGCCTCTGACATGGTTTGAGTGGAACGGTAAGCCCAGGTTTTTCCTTTACCGATGCCGAGTTCAAGATACATTTTAGAAAGAACATATATGAATTGACAATATCACTTCAGTATTTGCCTGCGTTAAAGTTGATATATATTATCGGACGGAAACCACACTTTTTTCAGGGATAGAATAGGTATATAGGTAGCCTATGCTATTTTAGACTAAAATCTATCTCTGTGCCAAATTTCATGCAGATCCGTGCAGCCGTTCTGGCGTGATTGAGTAATAAATATCTATTGAGATTTTATGTCGCATTTTCGATTATCATTTCTAATAATTACTTAATTTTTCTTAAAGAGCGCTTTAAAAAAAGGAATGCAAAGATCAACTTATACCTACTCTTGTCCATGAAAGTACGGTCCGTAAAACAGATGATGACCGCTTTAGGACGAGGTCAAATTGAGAACTTGCTCTTCCCGGATCGGGCCAAGAGTTATTGGGGTTTTCCATCGGGAATTTCTCAGTAGCAGCCACGGAGTATGGATTTATGCTCGTTAAAGGCAATAGGATTACCCGTTATTACATGCCAATCTTTCGAGGATTACAGACGTGATGCGTAACTTAAAGCGGATGAAAAAACAACGCGGGCGAAATCGCGGGCATAAACTAGTCTTCTAATAACTTCCTGAAAGTGACCGCCATTCACAGCATTTCTGTCAGCACAAACAAAGCAACAATATCCTCGAGGAGCTTCTATTGAAATGTACTAAAGAAACAACACAATAGAGTTGAATATTGCTTACAAAGTAATAACTGCCGAGCAGCTTAATATTGTGCTCACAATTATCAAGTCTAAGAGATGTATTTAGGTCATTATCAATGTATAAATGAAAACTACTCTGTTTTCGCTAATCCACAACAGTTATCTGCGACTGACAGACATATCTCAACTTGCAAGTGAAGCCAAAATAATAGGTGAATAATATACTCATTAATTTCGGTATTCTGAATAGATATTGTGTATAACTTATTATAACCCAACCAAATCTGTCACCCTAAGTACGAGTAGGTAGTACCTAAGCTACAATCATATGAAAAGTGGAATAAAAGCCTTCAATACAATGTAGTCACGATAAAAAAGCATGTGCTAAAACCCAGTCTATCCCTAGGTACTTGACAGGATCAATCACTTTTACAAAAACCCCTTCATTAGCTACGGCCTAATCCAAGAAATATGAGCGTGAAGGTGACAATTTAAAAATTATACAGCCCTTTGCTACGCTTACGTTGCATAGTTTCGTTACGTACTTTCAACGAAACAAAGAACCATAATTATACGCGACAGGAAATGCGACAAACACTTTAATTGAGTACAGCTGTAAGGGTCCCCATACAATAAAATTGTAATTGAAAGCTGTGATGTGTTGAACGCAACGTTGTTCGGAGTCGGCACCCCAGCGCGGACGCGTTGTGGCTGTCATTCTGTCGTTCCCACTGACATTAATTTTCCGACAGGCCAACATTAAAATATCTTGTAATAAGCTGTCAAAATGGGGCAAGTTTTCATTTAAAAATTGCTATGCTACTCAGTGAAAAGTTTGTTATAAAAGTCAACTTCTGCTGTCAGTAGGTAGTGTCAAAACTTTATTTTTAACTAGAATTTGGCTGCGACTTCGTTCGCGTAAATGTCGGATGTGTCGGATGCAGACGAAGTTGCGAAATAAAAAGATATTAAAAGAAAAATATTAGTATGAATTTTCAATGAAATCGATAGTCCTATCACTGAGTTTTAAAATTATAGGGACAGTTTATTTGTAAACAGGTTAGTTTTTTTTAAAGCTGTAAGGAAAAGACGAGACCTAAACTATAATCTTTTATGAGCTAAGAATTAGGAACGATGTCAGTGAATCGAATTTATCATTTACTTTACATCATTCTGCCAAAAAAGTCGTTCTAATTGATAATAGGTATGTACAGTATTTACAGACTTAATAATAAAAAGAAGAAACTAAAATGCATCAAAAAATTCTTCCGCATCGCCGACAACTGAAAATGTGGCCAAAAGATGAAAAGCCTACTACGACATTGTCACGTTGGATGGCAATGTTTAGCCTCTGGGCAAGTTAATAACCAGCCCTTGGGTCACGGAAAGTGTCAACCAACCGTTTGAACAACTCTTTAAATAGGCCATGGGCATACGGACCCGACGACCCGAAGGATTCCACCCCAAAACAAAATAATAACTGAATTTTTATATCTTCCAAAAACACAAATGCTGTTTCCCAAGTACCTGTATGTTCGTAAACACGACATGGCGTAAGTTGAAAGTACGCACGAAACCTACCATCAAAGTTAAATCGTTTAGCGCTTATGCATAATCATTGTAGTACTATACAATCATTCAATGAGGTCCACTCTATTATTTAAGAAGGGTGGAGGTTACACTATGGCGTGGTCGACTTCCCTGCAATTTCATCATGCCAACCTATTATTAAACATAAACTGTTATTATTTTAGTCATATAGGTACGAATTGTCAAGTTAATGACAGTGTATGCGTAAACAAATATAAACAAGGTGGGTAAAACATAGGTACCTATGCTTAACAATAATGCAAGTTGCATTAGTGTACAGGACGTTTGTTTTAGTCTATCGACTGTATGTTATAAAATATGGTTGGTTTCAATTGTTACCTACTCAATGAGACATTTGACATCATTAACTGATAATTCCAAGAGACAATTTGTATAAAAAGAATACCTACTTTATTTTTAAATCCAATGTAATAGGGGGCGAGCCTATTGCCATCAACCGAGCACAAATCCATACTCTGAGGCTGCTACTGAGAAATTCCTGATGGAAAAACCCAATAACACTTTGCAAAATCTCGTAGGTATGTAGAGCATTTCAAATAAATCGTTCGTTTCATTTGATAGAACCGGTGTCACAGGTGCATTTAATGGGGGAATTCAGTACAACTCCCCGAGGATACGATTTTATACCCGTCTGGTTCGAGAAAAGTATTTGAATACTAAAATAATCTACCTGGGTACATAAAATTAAGCTTATCTATTGGATATAGAAGCAGACAGTCAGACCTTTTAATTAAGGTTGAATCAGCCCCGCAGGTTCTCACAGCTCCGCTAATCCTTTGTTAAGAAGACTCATAATAATTAAGATTCTGATCTACAGAAAAAAAGCTACAAGACTAGTCCTGTCCTTGATCCCGTTCCTTAGGGAGGCTTGAATACAAATACCTAACTATAATACGACAAACTAATCCGTGTCAAGTGGAAGAGACCTACATATGAATTATTGTGCACTTTCGTTAAAACAAACACATTATTCTAACTCCAGGCTTCCAGCCATATCGCCGGAAAACCGGTCGGTACTGACAGTGCCAGGATTTCCGCACGGAGAAGCAGCGTTCGTACCTAGATATGAAAACTATGCACAATAAGTAGATCAGTAAATCGGGGTTGCACTGTGAACTAAATAAAAAGCTAACAATCCTAACATGTAAAGCAAATTTTAGATATGTTTTTTTTTGCTTGCACCAGCTACTAAGCTGCTTTTTTTTGTTTGACTGGTGGTAAAAATACACAGCACACGAATACAAGATCGCGTGTAGTAACCACGGATCATTAACTTCAAAATTCTAAGTTTTCATATCTTAGTCCCTTCGAACGGTTACCTATTTAGGTACTTATCGTTGAGAATAATAATTGTGCGAGTACATTGTAGTTGCAGATACCTAGATACGTACTGCAAAGTTCAAGGTCGTACACTTCACATATTATGCGGCCGTAAATTCATAGCTGTCAGCTAAAATGAGGATATTTACTACCATCATATTCTTGCGGATATTATGTCACTCTCCAATTACATTTAATAACAATGTGCGTTAGAATACATTTTTTTATTAATTCCTTAACAAAGTGGTGGTTTAGAAGCCACCAAAAAGTTAAATCTTGCTTTGAACTGACACGAAGCTTCGTTTCCCACAATTTGATTACATCAAACAATTCACCGTGACTTGTGTCTATCTACAACATTGAGATCACTTCAAGCAAAACAAAGTTTTAAATTATGTTTCTTCCAAACACACTGAAGATTTATTCGTTTGACTATGCTGTGAAAACAAATAACCCTCCCGAGGCCTAGAATATATTCTGTTTATTAGATCGCAACACAGCTCGTATTGTTCGTTATAAATAGGGCTGTATAATATTGCGTTATTTCAAAGTTTGGCAATAATAACTGAATCCAAATAGCATCATTATGACGGGTTACAGATTTTTAAGCTCGATTAGAGAGCAGCATTTTATTGCGCTTCGCTTCCACTGGTTACTTTTTATTACTTTTGTTTTATTATACTCCGTGTTGAAATAACAGCTTGGCAATTCAAGGGACAACGGGAACTTTTAATAAAGGACATGTACAAGTTGCTTGTGTTAAAAAGAAAAATACAGGACCCCTGACTTTGTGATTAAGGTAATAGTCGTCTGATAGGTGTACCTTCTACAAAGCTTTTCATTACGATGACAAAGCAAATGGAATCGCTGAACCTATACCACAAAATCAATTGAACGCATTACTGTAAAATTATTATCTGTGAAACTATTTAAAGGCGGTAAAAACTATACTTTATTGCCCTACAGTTTAAACAAATATGTTTACATCAATTTGCATACAAGTACCAACATAATATTGTTATGTTTACAACTTCAGCCGCCCTGATATTCAAAACATTCATAACAATGAGTTTTGTAAGAATAGATTCACGTTTTTTCGAGGTAAAAACAATAAAGGTATTAAGGAGCTCAAGGCTTCCTCGTATTACGTCAACTGAAGTTTTTTTGGTAGACACTCGTCATTTTATGTTGGTATGTTGTGTGCTGAATACGAGAAATAAGTTCTTGGATAAGTATAATTTGATTTTGAAAACTATGTTGGTACCGCAAGGAGTGATTATGTGAGATACCTATTACCGCATAACAAAAACTTACACGAGCAGAATTTCTCGAGGAAGTAAGAAGGTACTTTAATGACCTTGAACCTTGACTTTATATGGAAACGTCCATACAAACTCGTGCTACTTCGGGAATCAAACACATTTCAAAACATACGGAAAAAATATATTTTTCTTTTGTTTAATATTCCTTTTAATTATTATTTTCTACATGTTATCTTCTTCTCTTGTAGTAAATGAGTGCCTTTATATTAAGCATTTATTTATATATGCTAAGCGCAAAACCCGAGAACGGCTAAATCGATGCGGATGTTTTTTTTTTGTTGTGTTCATAATTTCTCCAACAAGGTTTATATAAAAGAAATTGTTTGAAAACTTTGAAATATCCACTAATTTAAAATAATAATCAATAAAATAAAGCATTTGCATAGATTCTAAAAACTGCACATAAAACGGCAGAGTCCTGTTGTTATCACTCACATTAGCCATGCACATAGTTCATCAATGCAGTAACAAAGCCATATAGACGTGAAAAGTAACATACCATAACATCACGCCTGTAATCCCCGAAGGGTTAGGCAGAGGTGTACCCATTAGTACACCCACATTTCGCCACTTATGTTTTAAGTCCCTTGTAATAGGGGGCGAGCCTATTGCCATCAACCGGGCACAAATCCAGACTCCGAGGCTGCAACTGAGAAATTCCTGATGGAAAAACCCACTTTGCCCATGCTCAGCAGTCGCACTTTGCGACCACTAGACCAACGAGACAGTCAACGCAACGTGAACAGTACTATACATATAATCTTATTACAGTATTAAATAAACATGGGATAGAAACAGATACGGGTCCGATAAATTCTCACTAAGCTTCGTTAAAGGCCGAAGGAATCCTTTTGAATTTCCTATAACGCGATTTTGCCTTTATAAAAGATTCATGTATTAATTTATGCAGTTTGTATTAAGTTTGGTTAGCCATTTTATTGTTTAACAGATTAGGCGTGTACTTTCGTAGGTATATAACCATAATAATAATATTTTTTTGTTTTAATTTTAATACGTAGCTATCAATTACGTTTATAAATATTTGTATAAAAATAAATACATTTAAAATATGGTGCAAACATCGGGAACTTTGTCTAAGCTACCGATGGTCAGGGCTCACACTGACATCGGTGAAGGAAATCTAGAGTGATGGTTACCTAATTTAAATCTTAAATAGCCATTGAGCGAGCGCTATACTCAATGCTCGTACCTTCTCAGTATGAGAAAAGACTTTTGTCCTGCAGTGGTATAATGACAAGCTAGTATTACTAATATAACATAACATCACGCCTGTAATCCCCGAAGGGTTAGTCACAGGTGTACCCATTAGTACACCCACATTTCGCCAGTTATGTTTTTAGTCCCATGTATAGGGAGCGAGCCTATTGCCATCAACCGGGTACAAATCCAGTTTCCGAGGCTGTTACTAAGAAATTTCTAATGGAAAAATGTAATAACACTTTGCCCGACTTCGGAATCGAACCCAAGACCTCATGCACAGCAGTCGCGCATGCGACCACAAGACCAACGAGGCAGTATTACTTTTACCGTAAAAGTGATAATGCATTAAACCTTTAAGCTTTAGTGACACGAACACCATTATACCTTAAAGTAAAAATACACAAAACAATTTTCCCACTAAGTCCGTGGGTATAGGTACCTAATACCTATCACTAAAAGCGCAGGAGCCCGGATTACTGTTTGTCCTTGACCTCGCCGGGTGCTTCAGTCTCGGAGCTAGCTTATAAAATAAAACTTTAATTCGTCTAAGACAGTGGGAGTCTCGCTCATCGCGGTAAACCGGTATTGTTAGATATAAAAATTTTAATGTACAAGGAGATCATTATATTTCAACTTCGCATTAACGTAATAGTACATTATGATATAAACAAGGTGAGTTTGTTATCATGGCTAAGCCTGGATTGCAGACAGTAATCCTTAAATAATAACGTGGTTTATACGATGATTTTTTAACACTCTAGTGAGGAAAAACATTGTTGTAAATTAATTGATAAAAAAAATAAAATTTTAATTTGAAATATCATGAAAAAAAAAATACAATTTGATTAATCATGAGTGACATTTACACAATATCTTTACTGTCAAGGTGTCAACAAGTCACTTTTCCAAGCGGCCAGTAGGAACCAAAGATGTGAAAAGTTATCAGTTGGTAATAGGTGACACAAACTGAATTATTATTTTGGTTTAATAACACCTAAAGTCTTATTTTTTTTTAAATAATAATTAGATAAAATGTAATGTTAATTTATTTATTTATTTTAATTCATTAACATACATAGTAATATTACATACATAGTAATTATTCACAAAATATTTAGGCACAAAACAATCTGAACTCTTTGTGAAAATAAAATGAAAAACCCATTAAAATTTACAGTTGTATTGTAAAAGCACGCGTGCATAATACACCGCATTGTGACCCCAAAAGTGGTTCAATATGAGTAATTTTAACGAGCAAGTGTGTTGAAAAATAATGAAAGTAACTTTAAAAAGGACCATCCAAGCTTTTTTATTATAACCTAGCCTTGGTGCAGCTTTCACAATTCAAAGAATATCCTCAATAATTTGACGAAATTATCCACTTGTGTTTACACATTAGACCAATGTTGTATCTTTATTTATGTAGTCGTTATGTACTAGGGGCAACCTTTGATCACTACCTAATCTCGGGAGTCGATCAATCTACACAGTACCCAATTTACCCTCTTAAACTTCGTCCACAACATACGGTCTCAATGAGTAATTGAAAATGGCAACTAATCTCAGTACGCATATTTAATCAGCTCTCGAAAATTAATTATATGTCTACCTAAGATCGAGTACGTACTTAGCTACTTCGGAAACTCGACATCTTGGGACTCCTATTTATATGAAGCACTTATTTGGTTATTTATTTTCATGTTTCTAGCTTCAACTTTCTAAGTGACCGATTCCTTGGAATTTCAAAAGTTGCTGTAAATCTTCTAATTGAAATAAATGCTTTGACTTTGGCTTTGATATGCTTTACAATCCGAACTATATTTGATTATTTTTTCCGTCTATACAATATTTATTTATGTTCTCATCAACAATATGTAAAAAATTACAGACATAATAATTACTAATAAAACAGTTATAATAATAAAAAGAACTAGAACTATAATATGGCATCATAAAATTCTTCCGCATTGCCGTCAACTTCAAATGTATCCAAACGACAGGCGGCATTGCCTCGTTCGATGGCAACCTCGGCCAGAGGCTAACCTCTGGCCGAGGTAATAGCAATTTAAGCCCTTGGGTCACGGAATGTATCAACCAACCGTTTAGACTTATTTAATATAGGAACAAAAAACAAGGGATGAAAACTTGTATACACGGTATTTCTACACAAATTTAATGTACAGTAACCATTACACCTGTATGAAACGGTGGTGCATAGCACACTATGGCCCCTCGAGCTATGTCTAAGCTATGTCCCAAGTAATAGAGTCAAGTTTATTGCATTAACCAGGCAGAAATCCTAATCCAAATTATACTGGTCTCGTGTGAAAATTAGAATGTTGATGAGGCTTGAAGAACCATTTTAGTTGCGAATAAGTTAAAATATATAAATATAGAATAAGTATAAAGAAACATGATTTCATGATATTATTTCGTTTCTTTGTACATCTACTCGTATTTTTGGGACGACCGAATGCCTACTGCAGACTGATCTGCAGCAGGCATTCTGTCGTCTCAAATAACTAGAATACTAAACAGTCGATTACCTAACTTTAGAAAGCAGATCTGAATCCGCCTTCTAAAGTTAGGTAATCGACTGTTTAGTATACACATACACAGTTTACGGTTTCACGGTCTTGGGTTCGATTCCCAGGTCGGGCAAAGTGTTATTAGGTTTTTCCATAAGGTATTTCTCAGCAGCAGCCTCGAAGTTTATATTCGTGCCCGGTTGATGGCAATAGGCTCGACCCCTATCACATAGGACTTAAACATAACTGGCGAAACGTGAGTGTACTAATGGGTACACCTCTGCCTAACCCTTCACAGGTGTGATGTTATGAAATTAAGTTATACACATTTTATATGACTTTCTGAAATATACGATAGCTAAAACCAATACTGGTAAATCTCGTAATTAAATAATTATATTCCCCTCGAACCTTAACAGGAATGCTAAAATGGTGGACGGTCTCCTTTAATTACGAAACGGTTTCACAAAGCACTCTATTATTAAAAGCATGTGGGTATCATTTCCATTATGGATCACTCAATTTCCGATATTATATCCCTTCAATACAAAATAATTTTCTAACTAAATATTTATTTGCATATAAAACTTTACAGCGTACTTTTTTATTCGTCTTTTTATCGCTTCATTTATGACATCTTATAAAATGCAGTAAGTTGGTAAAAAATAGAATTAGATGTATAGTTACGATAGAATGATAACAAAATTCATTTGAGTTTTATTTACAATTTTTGCGACACATGACTAGTAATGGGGAGAAATAAATTTTATAGATAGAATCAAACTATATTTTTCTTTACCATTTCTACCCGAATAAATTCAATTTTGCAAAGGTTCATAAAGTTATTCGATTTATAGAGCAGAAAAAGTTAGTTTTTACAAATCAAATGCACTATTAAATTATCTCTTAGGTACTAAAATCTCAGAAAAATAAAAATAAGTGTATTGTGTGCACTCTTGCGCCCTCCCATCTTTCTAATTTGACGTACAATGCAGGCGTTGCTGCTGCGGCTGCAGAAAACCTCAAACGGCAAAAGTATTATTGGTAACAATATTTTAGAACCGTTTTGGATGGAAATCCTCGGTTCGTAGGGTCTGTCTGCCCATGGCCTTTTTAAGGAGTTGTCCAAATGGTTGATTGACACTTTCCGTGACATGGCAATTCCACCTTTTGGGCACATTTCCAGTTAACGGTGATGTAGAGGAATTTTAGCTTTAGTTTATTTTTTATTTTCGGTTTTTTATAGGCTTCTCATTTATTATATTGTCTGTAAACATAGTACCTACATAACGTAATCTAAATGGAACTAGAAATATAAATGTATTATTTATTTTCAGAATGTGAAGGTATTTTAAAAGAAGAATTTCATTTATTTTTCCATGAAAATAATTTCAAAACGGGATTAAAAGATTGAACCTACAAGTGTAGTATTTTATTCTGATACAAAAAGCTAAGAAGATGGACGTAAAAGACATTATAAGTTCCGACAAAACTACCGTGGCTCAAGTCGTGGGTAGATACACTGGGTATACTGAACGATGCAATTTCAGCCTACAACCACGAGATAGTTCAAGAGATTGTCCAACTTTATCATCAAACTTAAAGCGGAACGAGCGTATCGCTTAGTTTCAACACTTAACACTTTGTCCTTGATGGGGAAGGAACCTAACCCTCCCATTAAAAATGTTAGCAGTGTTCTTCTTAGCGTAAGTATCGGTGGCAGATAGAGATATTTATAAATTTTGTTAATTTTTTTGTTTGGCCCAGTATACTCTCAGATACTGTAACACCATCCAGTGTTATCAGTCTTAATATTATAGTAGTCATCGGAAAATCTCTCTATACTATACTATACTATACTACTAATATATACATATAAATCTGAAAGCTTTGTCCGTTTGTTTGAACGCAGTAATCTCAGGTACTATTGATACGATATGGAAAAACCTTTGCGTATGTTATATAGCGCGTATAGTCGCGAGAGCGGAGCAGTAATCGAAGTCGTAACTTAACGCGAGTGAAACGTAAGTGAAATCGCGGGGTATTGCTAGTATTATATCTCGAAATTTACTTGACCTATGAAACTGTTTGTCAGGTAGGTAGGTTAAATTGGAAAGGATTTGGTGATAGATCCCGTACAAAGGGAGTCTTTGTCAACGCGAAGGACGTCGCGGGAAAGACCAAGGTTATTTAATTCTTTCTTATGCAGTGAAAAAAATATCAAGCATCTATTTTACAACTATTATTATAACGTAAATGCGAAAGTTTGGATGAATGGATATTTGTTAGGTACTCAATTTCGCCAGAACTGCTAAACGAATCTGGCTGAAATTGAGCACAGATATAGATTATTATCACATAGGCCTTTTGTCCCAGAAAAATCTACGGCTCCTTATTGATGTCTTACGATTAATTACGTAATCTTTTTTTTAAGTTTTTGTGTCCTCGAGAAAGAAATTTAGGCTTTATTCTGAAATTTTCGCAGACGAAGTTGAAGACAAAAACTAATTGATTTTAATTAAAGTACTATGAGACGAACTAAGTACCTACAGGCGCAGTTTATAAGCGTCTCTGCGCTGGAGTAACGGGTTTGATTCCACGAACTCGCTATTATTTGTTCCGGATTTGAATGTTTATGTTGCGAGATTCAGTTGATTTAAGTAGCTCGAGTAACATTTCTAGACTACAGTGCATTGATTTTAAAACCGAGTACCTCCATGTTTATTTTTTGCAATAGTATCTGTGTACATCCCCGTCCATCAGTCCGTCTGTCTGTCCGTCAGTCAAAACCCTTTTTCCTCAGGCATTAATATCAAATACTCAGGCCGGCTACCCCTTGGAGCAGAAAAAAAATTGGTAAAGTCAACGCAATCTAAACATAAGATCGTTTATCGCGCATATTTTGACGGTCACTATATAGGGAATCTAAACCTACAGAGGACTTCCGTTGACCTAGAATCATGAAATTTGGCATGAAAGCCACGTAGCTCAAGTCAAGGAAAAAAATCTGGAAACCGTATAGTAGTCAAAGTCAAAGTCATAACATTTATTTCAATTAGACCATTTACAGGCACTTTTGAATTGTCAAGAAGTCGGTCAGTTAGTCAGAAAATTTAAGCTAATTGTAAATTTGTAATTACGTCACAAAATAATTGCTTTTTTGCGATTTCAAACCTTTTTTTGGTTTTGTTAAATTAATATAATATGGTTAACGTAACTCGGGCGCATAGTATCCATGAATTTACGGAGGGTGTCGGACTGATTTTTTTTTTTAATTTTTGGAAGAAAACTTTGTTTATTTATTTTTAAATTCAGAACAACATTTTTTATAATAAATCATGTACCTATAGTTTTAGTAACAACGGTGTTTACACTAACAGTCTGTATAGTATTTAAATTTGCCATCAATACGCTAAGAAGACAACTAGATGTCAAGTACAACATGAACACGGCAAGTTCTAGATAAAGCTATTGTTTGTACAAAATTAACTTGTCTCCCAAGTGTTGTTTTGATTATATTACAGCTTAGAATCCCTTTCACGGAGTTAAGTTAAAATATTCCTCAAGTTACACTCTAAATGCTCACATTGTCTCAACTTGATTATTCTGGAACGGCCGAACTAATTTGTAAGCGTGTCTGAGATTTTCACCAAAATGTAACAAAATTATGACGTAGGTACCTATAAACAAAATTTTCAAATGCGCCTACCTCTTAAGCATGAATTCGTGTGTTCACAACCGGGCACGGTAAAGTGAGAATATGACTTTATCTACTTCATATGTACTTTCTTAGTTTATCATGAACATCACTGACATCCGTGAAGAAAACATCATGAGGAAATCTAGACTTTATAATATCAATAATATATAATTCTGAAATCGCTAATCCACCTTGAGCAAGCGTGGTGATCAATGTTCGTGCATTTTCTGTTTGAGAAGAGGTTTTTACCCTGTAGTGTGCCAATAATAGGTTGGTATTTATTACAAAAGATAGTTACTGCAAATAAATAACAACAAAAAAATCTTCTAATGTGTGTAATGTGTGTAATGTGTGTAATGGATGTAAATACTAAACAACTACCTAATCCTTGTTACTAAGCGTGATGGTATGTAGCTACCTACTATGTATATTTTGATGATTTTATACATTTTCCTTTGCAAGTAATAAGCATACATACGTATGCAAGAGCTGCTACTGAGAAATTCCCAATTGAAAATCTCAAATAATACTTAGCACGACCTGGGAAACGAACAACGGACCCCACGCTCATCGGTCGTTCTCGCAACCACGAGACCAACGATTCAGCCAAACGTTATTCAGTAATAGATTAATGAGCTTTAAATACAACTTGAACTATTAGGTTTACGTTCAAAATAAAATCGTCTAAACCCACCTTTATAGTTGCACAAAGGACACAGCCTTGTATAACGCGTCATTAGTAGTTATAGGAAGTAAATGAGTGAAAAGTGCCGCCCCGTTCATATTTGCCTTCCTATCATTCACAACAGCCGTACAAGGTGATGGGCGGTCCTACATGCAGTCGAGGCCACTCGGAAAATAGCTGTTGGTGAATCGAACCAATCGATTTCTTTCCTATACTAAACGACGTCATTAGGTGAAATAACGGTATAATTCATTCAACAGCGCGATACCTAAGAACTATTACACACGGTGCGAAGACCTTTAATACTTAACCACTCGTGCCGCGGTCCCAGCGATACAGTCGCGCGAATGTTTCGCAAAAACGACAAGTGTAGAGCCACTCTCAGCTTTTATATTGTACAATATATATACACGAGTATGTAAAAATACCTTCTCTTCTATAGTCTTCAGAAAATTACGATTATGTACTTACGTACTTGAACGTTTAAAACCCAACAAAGGCCTTTTATTTCAAAGGGTAAAGTTTTAGTCCCTTTTTAATTTATTGGTTTGAATTGTACCAAGTAGGTATGTGCTCTTATCACAGAAATTGTGAATCTAAATGTTTAAGTCAAACCATTGAATTTAATAAAGAGACGATACTGCTTTCAAGTGCTTTCCGATTCCTCGACGACTCTTAAATTTCAACATGTTGCAAAGTTCGACTTTGCAGACAGATTTGAGATGATGTTTTAATTAATCCTGCGCTGAACTGGCCTGTCCTCAGTTTTTGTTGCCCGACCGACCGGGATAAAGGACCAAACCACTGAAATTTTAAATCCCTCCAACCGAACCCGAGTTATGACTTTTTAAAAAGAACATTATTCATGAGTTGGATCTGTATTTTATCTAATTTTTATACTACCTATATTACGTACATAACATCACGCCTGCAATCCCCGAAGGGTTAGGCAGAGGTGTACCCATTAGTACACCCACATTTCGCCAGTTATGTTTTTAGTCCCATGTAATAGGGGGCGAGCCTATTGCCATCAACCGGGCACAAATCCAGCCTCCGATGCTGCTACTGAAAAATTCCTGCTGGAAAAACCCAATAACACTTTGCCCGACCTGGGAATCGAACCCAAGACCTCATGCACAGCAGTCGCGTTTGCGACCACTAGACCAACGAGGCTACCTATATTACGATTTTGAAATTTTAGCTAATGCTATGTGCAAAATCGTCTTTTAAACACAGTATCGCTCTAAGGAAACGACATTAACGCGCGCCGTCTCTACAAAACATAGTTTTCTAGTGTAAGCGTAAAAACCTTGACTGGGTCCATGCACAGGATCTATAATGAAATGATGTCTTATTAAATTGCTATCGATGAATATCATGAGGCTTCTAATCATTTTAGTTATGCCTTGAACGGATGTCTTCCATAATTAAACTAAAGCGCTTCCGTCCTCCGCGAAGTAAGCTCTCACTAACATTTACTTTATTAAGACGGAACATCGACATCGAATATGGAAATAATGCAAATTGTTAAACAATGAAGATGGTTCGGTAATAATATCATGGTTCAAGTTATGCTATATTAAATATTAACATCTAAAGCAAGGACGAGAGTGAGATTGATGATGCTAAGCAGGATATTTCTGTGTTTATATTTTTAAGCATTATAATTATGTAGCACATTCTTGATGCTATAAGTATTAAAACAAAAATGTTTTTTACGGATTCCCAGAAACTAGTGAATAGTAACTTTTTAAAAAAGCAGTGATAGACCACTTCGAAGTAAAGATGATCGAACATCGAAAGAAATACTTCGAAAGCTTAAAGGTCGGACTAAATAATTATGTCACGCTTAATGGACTGATCTGGAATTAATAATGCCATATAACCTCGTAACGTACCGATTAAAGCGGAAACTTAGGTCCTTATAAATGACGTAGAGTGGGAAAGCTTCAATTAGTATTGACAAAGGCCATCCCAATTTCCAAAGAATTCGAAACAAAACGTTTGGTGTTGTTAAATCGATGGGTAGCAATCTCCAGAGGACTTACAAACGTTCAACCATCTAACAGATATAGAAGGTTTATATAGCGAGTGTAAAAAACGATGTTTAACGTAGCAAACATTTTGCATATTTTTTCAATCACTGCGATCAATTTTTTGTTTTAGGCCATACCTGGGAACGTTTTGGTTACGCTGATATTGAAGGTCAGAGTTCCAACTTTTTGACATGTTTTTTTACGAAAACCAGCTTTGAATGTTATACGAGTACTACCACAACCCCTGTAATGTTGCATGAACTCGAAAATATTTGCATGTTAAGCGTGTGTAAATTCTTTTAAATTAGGTTCCAGATTATTAGACACAACAAGCTAAAAAGTGAACACAAGATAACAACTAATGGCAATGTAGGGGAAAAATAATTGATGTTGTCTTTAAACCAAATAGTTTGTTCGACAGTACTAATGTGATATGTTAATATTGTTACTTAATCAGCCCAAAGAGTGAGAGTAGAGTAGTTATTACTCCTAATCCCAAAGATATATCCACATCGCCGGTTATCGTATTAACTTGCTCGAACAGCCAGCCCCTAGCCGTCTGATGGACTGAGACGGCTGCTACCACCTAACTGGCTTACATATGTATTTGCTTTTAATTTTCTTGTCCGCATATCTAAGTATAAAACAATACCTTAGGAAATCGGTACTTAGGAAACAATGTAATTTTCATACTTTTCATTACCCCTTTTCAACAATTGTTTTTTTTAAACAATACGAAATTCCTTTACGGAGATTAGCAAGCGGCCCGCAAGTTAAATATTTTAAAACAGCCTACCACAAAAGAACAAAGGGGACGATATTATAGCGTTAGAGAGTTCATTTTCAGCATCAATATTTTCGTTTCAGAGCATTACAAACCCCTTATTATTGAGTACCACTTTAGAAAAAACCGTTGACCTTACTAATCTTCGCAGGTCGGAAATTAGCACGGTTGGCCTTTTTGCGAAATCGGTAAGGGATGAGGGGGTAATAGCATTTGTGCGGACAAAGCGAAAATGTTATCGGCCCTACCTGTGGGCGGCCATATCAGTACATTATGGTTATCTGTTGGGGGTGAATCTAAAAGCGGTAGTTAACATACCTAACCACTCTCGTCATTGGAAGCCTTTGTTCTTTTATATCAATTAAAGATAGAAAATTCAAGGCGCAAAGTCTGCTTAACTGACTGCAAAGGGCAATGTAAATGTCATGTAGCATACTCGAAAAAACATAAACTTCTGGACGCTGAACAGTTGACTAAATAATAATACCGCGATCGAAATTTTTGTAAAGATTTTTAATATAATTATCATTAAATAGAAATAGGTATGAATTTTTATTAGGTACTAACTCCACTTTTTTTCTCAGTATGTATAATTTGTTTTGTTAGACGTTTAGATACAAAAAAGTAATTAAAAAGTTCTTATACAAACTATAAGTTAAAATGAAAAGCAAGTCGAATTATAGTTACGTCTTTGTATCGTTTTGTTTTGTTCTTGTACTGTTGATTGACATACGAAAATGTTTGAAAATATGCTTTGACAACGCTTTTACAATATTTAATCAACAGGCTTTTTGTTTGTTATCCAGTGAACATTTTTAATTCCGGCCATAACTGAACCTTTGTTTCATTCGAAATAAAAAACGAATTTTATCACACAAAAAAATAATTGGATATTGCGTTGGCTTTACACCTCTTAGAAAGTCGCCAGCCGTGTACCCATAATTTTCAATTTAAAACAAGCGCTTTTCTTCTCAAATTAGTTTAAAATGTTTGATGACGTTTTTCTCCTAAGTTCGAAAACTTGTTGCTACAGCGTTGCGCTTAAATAAGGACTTATGAAAAAGTTACGTAGATGCTATATTTTCAACAAAAAAGTAAAACTATTGCCACGGTTTTAAATTGAGAACTATCGCAGAATCGCAATACAAGTAGCCAGCGATACCCCCATTTAAAAAAATGCTACGATCTACAAAGACAAAAATGATTGTTATCCCAAATAAAACAGTCCTAAAATATTATTCACCACTAATTGGCGGTGTGTCATATTTTGCTGTATATTTTGTTAAATATTTTTCCTAAAAAAACCGGAGAAAAGTTGCGATAAAAGTATGTCAAACATCAGTCAAACAAATTGCGGATTCCCAAGTTTTAATTAAGTAAGTCAAAATCTTACCTTCTTTAATGTAGACAGTGATGGACAGACTGCAGCTCAGGATCAGATTTGAAGATCATTACAGTTACCAAGATAATTTGGTGGTAACGTGTAAGTTTATTAGCTATATAACTTTCATTTTAGGAAAAGAATACTTGTAAAAATTAATATGGGTATTTTTTAAACAATTTAATATAATACAGTTCGTTTTTTTTATATTTGCGGAAATATTTTTTATAAGGTTTACGGCATAATGCCGCGTATTCGAAGCGCGAGCGTTGTTAGGAGTGAGCTCAGAGCGCGGGACGCGAGCTTTCCAACCTCACTGCGACGGTCGACTGTTCGTTTCTTTCGGATTGTGGGTTTCGGTAGCTCGCGACTCGCTTACTAACCGCTAGTGACGTGCGCATTTCCGCTGCTTAACAATATCACTTGGCATTTCACCCGACACCTTCCCGACCTTCTGTTACTCCTTTTCTAGTTATGTTGTTTAAACTTTTATCTTCAGTCAACTTTATGATCTGCAGAGCTTCATGAATTTACGAGTAGGTACTTAGAAATACCTACACCTAGTATCCAGTGTTTTGTTATTAACTGAGTTGGGTTTTTACTCATTTTTTTTTACATAGAATAAATCTTAAAATATAAGAACAAATGGTGGTTTACCTTGCTTCGTTGGTGCTCAAAAGTAAAAGGCTGAAAAATTATGTTAACACGAAAGCTATCGACACATGTAAGAGGTCCCTTCGGACTTTATTAGACACTAAGTAGCTTTTTCATAGAATTCAATTAATATAGGTACCTATTGTGGCTTCGCTGACGCTCGCTCGTATGTCAAAGTTCGAGAACATGTAAACCGTAAGCCTATTTACTACTAGATGTTAAATACTTAAATAATATAGCATAGGTAATATTTTACAGTCACATGCCAATTCAGAATATTAATACAAAAAAAAAATCTTGTGTCTTACAGA
The DNA here is from genome assembly GCA_949774945.1 of Hoplodrina ambigua. Lineage (NCBI taxonomy): Eukaryota > Metazoa > Arthropoda > Insecta > Lepidoptera > Noctuidae > Hoplodrina > Hoplodrina ambigua. The sequence goes on from OX458963.1 coordinate 9,746,401, forward strand.
AATGGGCCAATTTAATCTTTACGGAATCGAGTTGGCTCGATGATTATCTTGTGTCCCATCTCTAGATATAAGTTGCCGCCCGCCCCTTGTCCTAAATGTTGCCTCGGTTCTGTATATCTCCCCGACACGTCTTAGATATCTCCGCTCCCTAAGAAATCGCTCCAATATCAGTCTGCTCCCGAGAATCATTGCTTTCACAAAACACTTCAAAAATGTGATATTTTATTAACAACAAACTTTTGTCCGCGACTTCGTCCGCGTAAATATCGGTTATCGCAGACGTAGACGAAGTCGCAAAATAAAAAGTAGTGTATTTCCTTCCTTAGGTTTTAAACTTACCCCGTACTAAATTTCATCAAAATCAGTTCAGTGGTTTAGTCGTGAAAGCGTAACAGACAGACAGACAGACTTACTATCGTATTTATAATATTAAGTAAGGATGAAATATGATCAATCTTTGTAAATCAGTAGAGAGGATTCACGGGTATTTTTGTACCAGCGAAGACAATATCGAATGGCTTTTTTCAAGTATCCTGATTAGCAAAAGTCACGATATTCTTTATTTTTACCTTTTCTTTTTTTTTCGTCGGCGTCTTTAGGTATTCCTACATAATATCTAGGTATATAACAGCGTGTCTAGTATATAACTACAACATTAGAAGAAACACTTGTAGTTGGATTGTAGTTTAAAAATTTCAGAATGATTTGTGCACTAAACTATCTACAGGAGATTGAAACTTTAATATAAAATTTTTAAGTAAATAAATAAAAAAATACCAAGCAGCTGGAGTTGGGGCCGACTGATAATATGTAGTCCCTTTTCATGACGTCACAACACACGCGTTTAACGAACGAAGAGCGACTAAATATCTACAAACCTTGTGTTTTTGACAGGACGCCGAATATTTTTGTGTGTGTAAGTATGTTGGAATGTGCTTCTCTAACAATTGATATTTTTAAGCGTTTTTTTTTAATTTATTTGTTTAATTGGAAAAATCATCAAATGAGTCCTGCGCGGCTGCTGGGCATGAAGTCTTGGGTTCGATTCCCAGGTCGGACAAAGTGTTATTAGGTTTTTCCATGAAGAATTTCTCAGTAGTCTGGACTCGCATTCGGTTGATGGCAATAGGCTCGCCCCCTATTACATGGGACTTAAACATAACTGGCGAAAGGTTGGTGTACTAATGGGTACACCTCTGCCTAACCCTTCGGGGATTGCAGGCGTGATGTTATGTTATGATATTTGTAATGTAATCCTTGCTAATGAAATGAAACATAAAGATTTAAAACACAATAAAGATTGAAACAGTCGAATATTATTTACTCATACTTATTAAACTTTGTTTTTGTTTCACTAAGCCTTTTCACACTCTTACAATTTGACATTTCTCCTTAGTCTTCTTTGTAGTACAGAGAATAATAGCGTACAAATTGTTCTATAATCTTTATACAATCGATTGTCGCATCGAATATACGTGCAAGTGAAATAAGTCATCAACTTTACAGGAGGAAATAATAACGTTTAATCCATTCTCTAAACAATGTATTACTTAATTATTCTTAGACGAAAATGTTTAAAAAAAATTAGGGGGTAGAAGGATGGACAAAGGAATCGAAAACACAAAATCAAATTCATGCTATGGTTCTGGCACGTTTATTCGATGCGGCCATCGAAATATTAGCAACGTATATTGCCCGCAATTTCATCCGCGTAATATCGGTTATCGCGGACGCAGACGAAGTGGCGGAATAAAAGTTACCTATGTCCTTTCTTCTCTTAAAGGTTCTCGAGTGGTAGTAATATTTCTGGTCCATAATAGCAAAGACAAAAGCCTTTGATTTCCCCAAAAAGGTTACCGAGGCGTAGCAAGGTCACAAAAACTATCGAATCAATATCATGCCCTGTAAGGGTTCGGTAAATAATAATCGTATAATTTTAAACATAACATAGATTACCCAAAGAGAAAACCAGAGTAAACCAAAGCAAAAATTGTTGCACTAGACCAAAGATTCAGCAGTTGGGAAGCAGTTTGCATCTACAACCATCTAATGTAACCAGGATTTTGTAAAAATCTAATTTAAAAGAGTGCCGTGGAGTTTCTTGCTCTTTCTTCTCCATAGAGGCCTACCTCCGTTTTGGAACGAGCAACTAGCTTCAATTTTCGGACTAACTGACCAACTCCTTGACAATTCAAATGTGCCTGTAATTAATGGTCTAATTGAAATATTTTTTTTGACTTTGACTTTGACTTTGACTTACAAAAATCATATTAAAGTAACTATAATTAATGTAAGTATTTTTTGGGGTTGCGTACCTCAGTCGGTAAAAACGGAACCCATATAAACATGATCACCTTGGTGCCCGTCAGTCAAGACCCCTTTTTCTCAGAAACGTGTAGAGGTATCGAGCTGAAATTAATATCAAATACCTACTCAGTTCTGCTGCCCCTTGAAGCAGTAGAAAAGTCAAACTTCTAAGTCAACGCAATCTAAAGATAAGGCCGTTTATGCTCTGTTTATGGCTCATATTTTGACGCTCGCAAAGAATTTAAATCGTAAAGGGGACTTCCCGTTGATCTAGAATCATGAAATTTGGCAAGAAACAATGCTAAGTGGCACAAGTAACTAAAGAAAAATTGCGAATACCTTAAAGTTTCATCACAGAATAATAACTTTTTTTGCGATTATAAAATTATTTGCCGTTTATTAACTGACCTCAACGAAAGCTAAATTAAGTTTGTCTCTCAGTGCAGTTTATCTTTTCGTATCAGAGGAATGTTCGGTAATTTTTACACAACATAACATCACGCCTGTATTCCCCGAACGGTTAAGCAGAGGTGTACCCATTAGTACACCCACATTTCGCTAGTAATGTTTTTAGTCCCATGTAATAGGGGGCGAGCCTATTGCCATCAACCGGGCACAGATCCAGACTCCCAAGCTGCTACTGAGAAATTCCTGATGAAAAAAACCCAATAACACTGCCCGACCTGGGAATCGAATTCAAGACCTCATGCACAGCAGTCGCGCTTGCGACCACTAGACCAACGAGGCAATATTTTTTGTATGTAATGTTAAATATTGTACGGTGGTACGGAACCCTTCGTGTGCGAGTCTAACACGCACTTGACCAGTTCTTTTATATTTTATAATAGGTGCATAGGTTTCAAGTATTTTTTTGTGTGTTTTTTTTTTAAATTACAATTAATTAATATTACCGCCAAAGAGTGGCTAGTGCATAGCGGGACAAACATTTTGTCAAATGAGCCAGATATATATACTTGACTTCATTCCATTATATACCTACCAGTAATAAAAACAAAGTTAACTTTCACACCAATTACTTTCTTACCCATATAAAAAAAAAACTTGCGCGTCCAATTTAGAAAATTTCTCCTTTGGGTTTTTTAGACGTCAGTTAATTATGCCACATCATAACATAAATCGCACCTCATTTCTGAAAAGCGCTTAATGTTTAATTCCGACGAAAATGTTCATAAATTTTCGTATACAACGTTGATTAATAAAAGGAAAAGGAAGTCGCCACGATAAATATTCTTTCTTCTTTGATTTACTAGTGTACCTAACGAATTCTTATTTTAGGAGGTTACGGACAATATTCTAAAGGTCATATTACCGGAGCTAATACAAGACTTGCGTATTAATTGCAACTGGTTTAAACCAATCAAATCAAGATATTAATTAGTTGAAGTCACATGAAAACAGTGAAGTCGGTTAAATTTTTCCTTTAATCGTAGCTTAGTTAATCTAATTTTGTCACTAGCAATACCTAGGTAGCTTTTCCTTTCACTTGGCTGCCAACGTCTTAAAGATTATTCTAGGTGAACAGTTTTCACGACAACCAGTCAATATGTTTTCCCTTGTTTGACTCCCTCGAGCATTTTAAACTTTGGACCCATAACTTGTTGGCAGCTGTGATAAGAGGGTAAATGTTTTCAAGCACGTATATATACGGAGTTTAAAAATACAAATCACTTAACTGTTAAGTACGCAGTTAAGTACGTTTGCGCAAAAATGATTGCTAAGAGACAACTCTTTTATGGGCGAGACTCCACCAAAGCGGAGACGAGAGATGTCTCGTAATTAACCAATAGCTTATTGTATTGTGCTGAAGCTAAGCACTGAGCTGTCAAAATGACGCAAGCTGATTAGTTGTGAGACACATCTCTTCTCGTCTCCGCTTTGGTGGAGCTTCGCCCTTAATGTGGAAATTCACTGTTTATGTTACAGTAGAGTCTTTGGCGGTATTTTAAAAGCTTTTATTTAACTTCACCTGTATGTATGTAACTTTGTATGTATGTCCTGGAATTTTGCAATCAATATTTATGTTAAGTTATAATATTGAAAATATCTATATTTTATTTAAAAAATTGGAACTTTGACCTTCAATATCGCCGTAACCAGACGGGTCCTTCTAAGCTGATCCAGAACAAAAAGTTATTGCAACAATGGGAACAATATGTAACTTTTGGTTTCCTTAAGGGAAGAGGCAGGCCCTTAATATTTATTTAACAAATATTATAACGGTTTAATGTTATACGCCTGTAATCCCTGAAAGCTTAGGCAGAGGTACATTTCGCCAATTATGTTTAAGACCCATGTAACGGGGGCCTATTGCCATCAACCGGACACAAATAAAAATTAAAAATAAACTAATGTAATAAAGCAAGGGACCAACAGCAAAAATCTTGAATTAAATTCCTAATAGGCAACAGAAGTGTACAAAAAATTAACATAGAAAACATCCTAAAAATTCAAACAAACTATTGCGACACATCGCAAATACAACTGTGCTATTATCTACTACTACTATTCATGTACTGATAACCTAACGCCGCATCCATATTCTATTTGGAAGTTCATGATGCAACAAGTAAATTGAAATATAATCTAATCTTTAGCGAAGGATGGCGCTAACACCGTAAGCCTCAAAACAGGTGAGTCAACGATACTATCTCATCTTACAATAATGTTCAAAGATATTCTTCGAACCAATCTTTATAAACAAAACGATGGCATGCTCACTCGGACCGATACAAAACTGCCTATTCTATAAGGTTTCGGGTTTCGGTTTCGGGTTTAAGGTTTAGGGTTCAAGTGTTAAAAAACTTGTAAGTAGGTATACTTACCTACCAATGACTTCAGCATACAAAACGTCCTCCTTCTGCGAAGCAGTAATGCTAGCGAAAGAGGAGGCGGGCCGTGTGAGGGAGAGAACCATCTCACGCCCCAGCCGCCGCGGGAGACGCCCAGGGCGTCGGACGTCGCGAAGCGACATACGGCCACCGTAGGCACGGGCTTGCGGACGGCGAGTAATGGGTAGCTCGCCGTCCGATCATTCGCGCGCGCCTCAAAGAGCTGTCAGCACAGGGACGGGGCCCCCAACGGGGCCAACGGCAGCCGGGGTTGCGGGACGTCTTAACAAGATACCGTGGCCCCGGAACGTAAAGGGCAACAGAAACAGGAACAGGGTGGTTTTTTAGTCAGTCAAAGTCTGACAGTCCCTTAGTAGGAGTCATTTAGATAGAATTATATCGGTTCAAAATGTATTTAGAGAGATACATGTCTACAGTATGTTACCGGAATTTCGTATTTCCTAGCAGTCACCCATTGGGGTGGAAAAACGAACATCGACATAAATTGTCATTTATTTTCTTTGTCTGAGAACTTACCTAATACCAACCTACTATTTTCTGTATAGAGAATTCATTTCTTTACAATTCGTTACGGTATTATAATAATATTATTATTATTATATATCTAGTTACCAAATTAGAAAAAAAAAACTGACCACAGTCCGAAAAGTTAACCACAAGAATCTCTGATTGACTCGGAAATGCCGTGTCTGACCGATGCGGTGAATATCTGGAAAGCCACTTCTTGCCCGGATACTAGTAACGACACCCTTGCGTCATCCCATCTTCCAAGCATGACATAATATGCTGGGGCAGCTACGCTGTCCTGGGGCCACTTTATTGTGCCGAACACTTCAAATGGCGCAAATATAACAACAAGATTCACTCTTTCTTTGGCGATTTACGTAATTTATTGTGTTTAATACTTATTTTCAATCACTCTAACAACGAATAATTGTGAAAGTGATGTACTCGTACTAGCACGGTTGTATTCCCTAACGTAGCATTTCCCAAATTATGGGTCGCGACGCGACCAACTGGTTGGTCGCGAAAAGGGACGTAGCAATGAACTTTGACAGTGTTTACGTACGCTATTTATTAATTTAATAAGACCTCGTTTCGATTACAGGGACCAATGGAACCTGGTTCATGTTTAAATGCTAAATTATTATAGACCCAAAGCCCACTACATCATTTTTGTAGTTTAGTGGTCAACCTAAATTCATCATTATTTTATATTATCTGCCCGATTGAACCATGAGCACGAACACTGTATTAGCATTGCTTGAATCATTGTTCGCCCCTGAGTAATATAAAAAACTAATAAACTTCTGCTCAATAACATTTTAAGCCATTATACACAATATTAGGGCCTATTCATACGTGCCACAACGCAGCGACGAAAATTGGAAAGAAGAGGCTACTGCCTCTACTCCCCAATTTTTGTCGCTGCGTTGCAACTACTGTTTCACGGGAATAGTGTCACAACAAACTATGCTGTGGTAATTACTAACATGTGTCTTTGTGGTGGTTGCTTTGTGTCTGCAATGTGGGCGATGCCGCCCACACGTTCAGCTTTGACAGCGAAATGTGGTCTGCGGGGATAATAATTATATACCAACACTTTAATATATAGGGTGACTGTTAATTAGTTATCGATAATTAGACACGATTATACAAAGAAAGGAATTAAATTAAATTAAAAAAAATTGCATCGTATAATTAGCGCACGATGTTGATCGCCCCAATAGAATATGGAACTACAATAATAATACGAATAGCTGTAATTTAATTAAGGTACTTATCACCAAGACCCTTTACATAAACAAAACTATACAGCTTTTACCTTGCATCTATTTTTTTTACACTTAACTTCTAACCGCACGGAGTGCACGCCTTTGGGGTGTGAAAGCGAATTATGAGCTTTGAAAATTTTAAACACATTTCTTTCGAAAAGTTGTTTGTTCATGAATACAGCCACGTGTTTAAGTAGCGGTCACTAATTACCTACACAAGGAGTACCGTTGTGGTGTGGTCAAGCTACGTGTGAAGAGGCACTCACTGCTAAATAAAGTCACCGAAGATTTGGTTGGTTGCTTTGGCACTTTATTAAAAAGTAACAGTTGCCACCAAGTTGCTACTGCAATAATTATGAGGTCAATACACTTTGAACTGAAGCCAGGGCCGTAGCTACCGCTGTCATAGATGGGGCCCCCTGGCTCCAGGGGCCTCGAACACGAACCAGCAGTTACGTAGTATGCCCCCCTCAACATGATAAAAGCTCGTCTAGAGCAAGCTACATCACTGACTGCAGCACACTAAAAGGGGAACCTAAATACCCGAAACGTAGATATACGGGATTAGATTACAGAGAGTTGCGAAATTTCCCAAGATTGATTGATTTATTTATCTTAAAAGTACACAGCGTATACACAGTGTAGTAGAAAGTACTTGTAACAAAGTATTATTTCTAATGTACACGCCAATTAGAGGCATGGCATTTTCAATAAGATGTGGTGAACAAAACTGCTTATAAACTTAACCAAGAATATAAAGTGTCATGTAGCGCAGCGGTTAAGGCGCCCCCCTCTCATGCATGAGCTTGTGGGTTCCAATCTGGGCAAGTACCAATGCGACTTTTTCGATTCTTAAGTACTTTATAAAGTTTATATTTTTTACTTTATATTTACTTTATTATTTTTTACATATACGATAAAGACGAAAGAAGAAAGTAAAAATCAAAAATAACAAGTTAAGACGCTACCCGACCAAAACCTTGTTTTTAGTAGTTTCTCATTAATTATGGGAAATAAACGACATCTAAAAGCAATAATAATGTTTGATATCTTATCATTACATTGCAAGATCTATTTTTTTTAAATGTGTTAAAAATACATTTAAGACCTCCTTGCAAAATGATGACTAAAATTTTCGATTATTTGCTTCTCTTGCTTAATGCAACGTGCTATTAATTTGTGAATTGCACTAATCATTAGATAATTAAAAAATCTAAATAATGCAAGATTTATTTTATTTAAAAAGCTCGCTTTGTATTTTATATTAAAATAATCCGAAAAATTGCGTGAAAACGAGAAAGGTGGGAGAGAGATGAAATGAGAAACTGTCGTGCGGCAAAGAGGGAGCGAATGCTCAAGGTCATTTGGTCAGGGAAGCGGCTTAAATACTGTAAAGGGCACCGCTAAAGATGATTTAGAATCGATAATAGGTATTAAAAGGTAAATCTTTTAAAGAACAGGTTTTTACAAAATAACCATAAATATTTACACGGTGCTACTGCTATCACAAAAAAACCCTTTTTTTTGCGTCTGCCTGTTTGTTTCGGCTAGTCTCCAAAACGGGTAGATCTATTTTTCCGAGACTTTCATTACTGATGAAATAAGGTAACTTAGTTTTTTTTGAATTATGATTATTTACTATTTTACTACCTCTTATTATTTCTTACTTAATAAATATGCTTTTATTTGAATTAGAGCTCAGTGTTAATAAATTAAAACCCCGTTATAACCGCTATTCACTAGAACGAAGTTGCATAAGCTAGAAAGCTAGAATCAAAAAATATATATACCTATTGTTATCTTAATCTGAAAACAAAAGGTGTGTGAGGTGACGACGCAGACACCCCAACACGCATCCGTGTTGTTGCATTAGTTCTCGCCCGGCGGCCGGCACACGTGTCCTCTACGCATTCTCTCATTCTCAAGTTGCATCCCTTTCTTTCACAACCCTAGACCGCCCGCGCTCAGGTGCCCGCCTGTGTTAACGGTGACCAACTTGTATTGTGATACAATTAAAAAATAATATATGAAAATGTGTTGTGAAAAATAAACTCCTAGACCATTTTGGTTTTTTGAAACTTTACGTGAAATAATTTAATGTTATCGAGTTATTTAATTTAATCGAGTTGACTGGGTAAGTTTATTTGTTGTAAAAAGTAGTTGTAATTTTTTTAAATATGTACTAAAAAAAATTTTTTTTTTTAATAAAAAATTTATTAATTCTGAGCCCGTGAAGGCATCTCTTTTACGTAATTAGTAACTACAAATTGATGTACAGAAAAATTACTAGGTTAATTTGTGACTTTTATGAAGTATTTTTGTTAGTGTACTAAATACGTACTAGGTACTCAACTTTCGCACCGCCGCGGACCCAGTACCAGCGCTGCCAATGGTTTTTTTTTTTGACAAATCGGGGTTTTGATACTTTTTGAGTCAAAAAGGGGGATTCCTTCGTTATATAATCTGAAGTTTTTAAATATTTAACAACTTCTTTTTATTTAAGTTTAAATTACGTTCACGTGACAAATAATAGCCAAAATAGCCATAGAAAATGTATATTTTAACAAAAATATGATATTTTAAATCAGATTTACTCTATCGTTAAATAGTTGAGTCTTGTTCGTCTTCTGAATAAAAAAAAAACAGAAATCAAAAAAGTTTTATTCTTCAGAAAAATATGCTTCACAAACCATAGAAGCTTTTAATTCAATAACAGCAAGATTGAAAAAACTGCTGTGAGAAAAATAAAGCGGGACTGAGCCTGTTCGGACATTTAATTTTGATTTAAAAACATTTAATTTAATGTTGCCAGACGTCCCGCTTAATTCGGGACGCCTGGCAACGATGCCTACTTGCAGTTACCGCAAGAGATCCTTGACGCGTTTTTTCGGAGATTTTCAACTGAAGGTTTTTTTATTTATTTTTAATATTTTTCTAGTCCAGCTAAAATATATTATGAGCTAGGCGACACGCGGTCACGGCACGGTCGCCGTGCCTTGTGAAAGCTCCCATTTTAGCTCATGACCGCTTACATGTGAAAAGAGCCTTATAATTTAATTTAGAGACCTTTATTTTTAAAGAGCAATGCTAAAAATTGGCCTTTACGACAAAAGCATCGGAAATACACGGTAATCATAAATATAGTTATTATATTAGTGCAATTATTTTTAAAGCACGAACTTGTTGAATGTACTCGTATTTATAGAGAATGTCTTTAGAAAGAATTTAAAGCAAATAATACACATTATTGCCAAACGTTATGTCCTGTTGATATAGATTTGAGATGCCAAATCTAATGAAATAGATCTTTAAGAATTTTTAATGAACAATTAGGTTTCTATTTTTTAATTACTTTTCCATACTTCATACTTTTCAAATTAATGAGGATTGTAGATCGAACACAAAAGGGGTTAGCTAAAGTTGGCGTCATTTTGAAGTCGAGCGGCCAGTAATGAAACTTGGATATTGTGAAAGAATGAATAAAGCGACCAAAAGCTTTTATAAGTACATTTGTCTAAACCATATTGGAACTGAGATATTTGGTTTTGTATTGTTCATTTATTTTGTTATGACTGCCTCGTTAGTCTAGTGGTCGCAAAGCGCAACGGCTGTCTTGGTTTCGATTCTCAGATCGGGCAAAGTGTTACGGATGATTCTCATTAGAGCATGCCGTGCCCGGGGCGGGGCCCGGACGGGGCACGGACGGGGCACGGTTTTAAATCTGTTACATATATTTTATATGAATCAATTTATATTACACAGTGCATTATCCGTGTCCCGTCCGGGCCCTCTCGAGGCACTTCAATACCACGTCGGCTCGTCCACGCCCCGGCCCGGGCACGGCCCGCTCTAATGAGAATCATCCCTTACTGGGTTTTCCATCAGGAATTTCTCAGTAGCGGCCTCGGAGTCTGGATTTGTGATAAGGCACATTAAAAAAAAAAACTATTATTGGGTACAAGTCTGCCTAACGCTTTAGGATTACTGGCGTGATGTTATTTTATGTTTGATAAGAATTCCAAATAAAATAAATCAAAAACCATGACGTAAATGAATCCGTGGCTTCTAAGAGGCGGGATCCAATTTAGACATTCTTCTAGCTAGAAGGATATATTACATGTATATTCTCGTAGAAAGAGCAACACAAGCGCTGGATGCAATATTGAGCCACTATTGGATAATGTTATATTGGGAAAGTAACCTTATGCTGCTGTTCGCATGTAATGTTCATTATATGGTAGATAGTCATAGGACGGGGCAGATATCAAAATAATCTGACTCCGTAGGCACAATTTTTAGATACGGTTATTCGACATGACATTGAGAACGAAACGGGCGAAGAGAGATAAAAAATGTGTTTTTACTTATCTTGTAACAAAATGTAATAGAGTAAGTAGAATAATTGTGTTTTTATAATTGTCCAAAATCTAATACTAACATCACAATGACAGAAGATCGCAAAAAAAGAAAAGACAATTTCTAATATCAACCTTCTAAAAACGTTACTAAGATTTTTTTACGCGGGACAGCAATTAAAGTATTGACATTGATGACATTTTTGAAATCTTCAATTAATGTAAATATCTCAACTTCGATATCACGTAGGACAAAAATAATTGAACATATATGTGTACTTAACATAAGACAACAAAGTAACATGAAAATTATTGATGGCCGCTAAAAAAAAAGACGCCACTTGTACATACATAGTTATCCAATGCCCTAAACAAACAAAAAAAATGAAACATATAGTATAACATAACCTCTTCCTCTTTTTGGAGTCGGTTAAAAACCACGATTGCATTTTATCCGAAAATCTGATCGATTTCTTTTTTGACAAATATGATCTATTCTGAAGTTAGTCCGCTATAAAAGTAAGGGTTTACGAGAAACCACTAATGATTAACAAAATAAAACATAAATTTTCCTTTGCTCTTGGTTCTAAGTCAAACAACGTATCTACGTGTATTGTCATTTGACAGGTCCTTGAAATTTGACCCTGCATTATAATGAATAATAGGGCTTTGTTATAGTGTGTTGACGTCCCTTCAAGCGACATACCTTTTATGTTACAAAAGCTGCTTTTATCACAAGTTTGTAATAGACAGTGACTGTCTCGTTGGTCTAGAGGTCGTAAAGCGCGACTGCTGAGCATGAGGTCTTGGGTCTGATTAACAGGTCGGGCAAAGTTTTATTGGGTCTTTCCATGAGGAATTTCTCAGTAGTAGTCGTAGTCTGGATTTGTGCCCGGTTGATGGGAATGGGCTTGCCCCTGATACATGGGATTTTAGTGTATTCCTTCTAATTGCTCTTTGCGTTCCAGGGCCGCGGACCGCTTTCGAATAAATTTTGCAACTCTGGCAGGCACTGGCCCTAGTGATCCCACCCATCTTCGCTACCCGCAGGCCCGCGCCTTCGGTGGCCGGAAATCGCCCCGCGACTTCCGACGCTCGGGGCGTCTTCTTTTGTTGCGTAGTCTTACGCTAGCATTATTACTTCATAGAAGATCGTGATGGCTTCCCATGCCCCCTCGCTGCGGACCATGGATTAAACCAGGGCCGACCGCGAGAGTTCGCCGCTGATTTGCAATCAATAAGTTGCCAGGTTCCAACCTTCAATTATACGCTTGAGAAACGGGTCCTTAAACATATCAAGGTTATTGAGTCACGAGGAAGGATGCCTCACTTTAATGAAAATGTTTTCATCGGTGTGGAGATGAAGGTTCATGCAGTGACCCAATAGATAATTTGGCAAGGACTTCGGGTCAGCCTCAAAAAGTTTTCATCTAGCGGTTTACAATCATTGTTATGGAAATAACTCGAGTGTTTTGGGTTACAACAAGCATAAGTCAGTCTGGTCTTTTGTTAAATATCTGAAGGACAGAACTATAATTCTGGTTTCCAAAGGTCTTTATTTTATCGAATTCTGTACTGGTCTGATCAGTCTACAGTATCACAGGGTTTTCACTGTGGAAGATGTCCAATGTCGTATTAGATTTCTTAAGGATTTAGACCAACTAGTTTCACTTGGAGGATTGTGATAAAACAGTTTTCGAAACTTATTGGGTCCATGAACGAAGCCATAGGCTATAGATACGAATGCGAAAAGTATTCCTGAATTTTATCTCAAGATTATAAAAAAAATATTTTATTCTTTTTAGCAAAAATAAGCAACATAAAAGTAATATTGAAATGTAAGGACTGCGTTGCAATTGATCGTTTACCGACATTGACGAGTACACAATAGCAAGGCCAAGACGACGTTATAGCTGAAGGATACATAAATAATAAATGAACTATATTGTGCACCTGATATTGATTTTTGAACTACAAACAGTATTCCGCCACGTTCAAGGCAACGGTTACTATTGGTTCTTGGCTGTACCTAACACAACGCATAGCGACGGTGGTAGGGTGCCTGATCGATAACCAATGTATAGTAAGTATAGGTAATAGAAACGAAATAAACGTCATTCAACGCTTGGTTGACAGATGACCTTACAAGAGCGTGGAGCCTTCGCTGCAGGCGGCACAGTTCACGGGTAATTTATTGGTACTGCTACGTTCATGGTCACTTAATAACTCAGTACCAATGTTTGTTTACCAGACCGTTTTTTCATAACATTACGTACCTACTGAAAGTATAAGGTATGTAGTGTCGAGATGTCCCATTGATTAAGACCTTTCGTAAATGAGATTGTGTATCCTTTGAGATTGTGTACCAATGTACCGTTGTGACTTAATACCGATGTGACTTAATCGATTCATAATGTACTTTTTAAGTTTATTTTATACATCACTGACATCGGTGAAGGAAACCTGTAGGTATTTGTAATCATTGTAAGTCGGAGTCAGCCAACCCGCCTTAAGCAGGCGTGGTGATCAATCCTCGTTCCTTCTCTGTATGAGAAGAGGTATTTGTGGACAAAAACCTCTTCTCATACAGAGAAGGAACGAGGATTGGTCACCACGCCTGGGAAAATAATACGCCAGAATCATAAAAAAAAACATATTTACTACCTTAAGTTGTACAAAAACACTTATTTAGACTGCAGACTTCAGTGTTACCTACCATAAAGGAAATAGTGTTTACGAATAACTCTAGCACCTAATGTAGATCCAAGATTTAACTTGTTTTTAGGTACCTCCTGAAAGATTGCATTCACATAGTTTGATGTGGATTCGGTTGCGCTTAGCTATACCATTACCTTCACTGCTATGATTTTTATAATATGTTGGTTTTATAATAGTACTTTAGTATATAAGTATAAAATAAATAGTAATAACACCAGCCTATTAATGTCCTACTGCAGGGCAAAGACCTTTTCTATACATAGAAGGCACGAGCATTAATCACCCCGTTTGCTCAAGGTGGATCAATGGCGTTTCAAGACTTACATTAATTATTACCAGTCCAGGTTCACGATGTTTTTCCTTTATCGATGTCAGTCCAGGAAAAACTTTAGACAGTTGTATATGCATTGATAAAGTCACATTGGTAGGTAGGGGGGCCTGTGGGCCATCACGGCAGAAGTTAGTATAAGTATCGGCAAATAATGCTGGTAGCTTTTGATTAAAAGGTAGGTACAGGTATATGGTTGTTTGGAGTTGCATGTACCAACAGTCTGTCTTAGAATGAGAATAGTTTTAAAATGAAATGTGTTTCTGTCTGGTGAACTCTGTGCCCTCTCTTTATAAATATACGGTTATGAGACTGTATGTAGTTAACCAACGTAGTCTATTATACAACATTGAATAATGAACAACGAAAAATACTTGTAACATAACGTAACCTACTTTCCTATACGGGGTATAAAAAGACTACCTAAGTTACGTAGAGCAAAAATTATTGCTGAGAAACCACTTTTTTTCTTTGTTTTGAGCCTTTACTATTTATGGTGCCCTGCAATGTTACACACGCAAATTATTGTGGTTATAAGTGCCATATAATAGTGCACTGTGCAGGTATAATACGCTCCACGAAAGATGAGACTTGACAAGCGTCAGTAATGGGGAGCTTGCGCAAGTATGGATTTACGAAATAGTTATCCATAATTTATGTATCTATTCAAGGATATTTTGCTTGACATTTAGATTAAAATTCTTAAATATTATATAGTATTTATAACGAAATCATAGTGTGGTGTGTCAAGTCTCATTTTTCTTGGTATTATTCGTGGGTGAATTTAAAGTTTATTTATCACAGTTCAAATTTGTTTTCCGAATAAAACCTAAACAAAAATTGGAACTTTGACCATCAAAAAGAGTCCCTGGTATGGTCCAGTACATAGAAGAATAATGCAATGATTAGAAGAATATGTAAATTTTTGGCTCTCTGAAACGTCATTTCACTATAGGTAGTGTAAAAAAATGCGTCACGTAACCATCATCATCTGCCTAGCCTTTTCCCAACTATGTTGGGGTCGGCTTCCAGTCTAACCGGATGCAGCTGAATACCAGTATTTTACATGAAGTAACTGCCTATCTGACCTCCACAACCCAGTAACTGGGTAATATGATACCCCTAGGTAAGACTGGTTGTCAGACTTTCGGGCTTCTGACGACCCGTAACGACTGTCAAAGATCCACGTATGACAGCCGGGACCAAAACGGCTTAACGTGCTTTCCGAGGCACGGAGGAGTCTCGGTGTGTAAATCTTTACACGTGAATGGGTGACCATCTGGTCACCCATTCACGGACCAACCCCGGCAAGCGTAGCTTAACCTGACGGATCGACCCGTGCGGCTGTTATTACTTAGCCACGAGCTCCTCCGTAGCGAACCGTAAACTATACATATTGCCCATGAAGTGACTTTGAGCAGTACAAAGCTTGATTCACACATATCCGTGACGTCACTGTTCCGGCACCGCACTGTACCGTATCAGTGATAAATAATTCCATCATACATTTTCTATGAACGCGTTCACACTTGTCAGTGTCAGTGACGTCACAGTGCTGTTGACAGCGATGCAGAGGAATTCTTTAATGACATTTGTTTTAGTTCCGTTTTTTTTTAATTATGATTGTTTTTTTTTATAATTGCGACTTAGTACTCTCCCTGCAAAATCGTTCGCGTGATTTTTCTTACAAAACTCAAATTTTTTGATAATAAAATAAAGCCTATAGCATTATGTGATAACGTAACGAATTTTCAAAATCGGTTCAGTAGATCCAGAAATTACTCCCTCCAACTTCACAGACTCACAAACTTTACCTCTTTATAATACTAGTATAGATGATAAAATAAATAAATAAATTCAGTTTAAACCTTCGTCAGTCAACTGAATTACAATGGTGTAATAAACAACCATTAATTATTCCATGATTATAATTTTAAAGTACCCTTCGATCGCGTTTACGCATCGTAGATTATAATTATCATAATTTTGACGAACACCTAAAGGTTGATCAAACCGAAGTATTGCGTCTGTTACATGTTTACGTCATTATAGGGCTGCCAATTATTTTTTTAAAGATTTATAGTAGGTATGTCTGACTTCAGAAAGTGTTAATAAAGAATACCAACTTATAAAAAAGAGAGCCTCATCGATTAATGGGCGCAAAGGCGCAGCGGACTGCTGAGCATGTGGTCTTGGGTTCGATTCCCAGGTCAGGCAGAGTGTTATGAGCCTCATCGATTTAGTAGTCGCAAAGCGCGACTGCTGAGCATGAGGTCTTGGGTTCGATTCCCAGGTCGGGCAATGTGTTATTGTATTTTTCCATAAAGAATTTCTCAGTAACAGCCTCAGAGTCTGGATTTGTGCCCGGTTGATGGCAATAGGCTCGCAACCTATTACATGGGACTTAAACTCAACTGGCGAAGTGTGGGTGTGCTAACGGGTAAGTACACCTCTGCCTAATCCTTCGGAGATGTCGATCCTTCGTGATGATTTAGTACATTTTTTTAATTTTTATAAAGGTATTAATGCCTTTTGCGGCACATACAATTTTTTGGGGATACCCATATATTAACAGTGAACTGTAATATTTTCGGGTTATCACAATGGGTACGCATGAATAGTAAACATTGTGTAAAAAAGAGTATTTTGGCGTACTTTATTTTTATTATTACAGATAATAAAGTACAATAAAAATACAGTACATGGAATAGAGTACAATAATCTATTTTAGAGGTTGATAACCCTACGTCAATAACACTAAATTATGCGAATACTGATCGTTTTCCATGTAAGTGCTTCTATCGCAATTAACTAAACATGACCGGAGACGCTTAAGCAGCGCTAATGGTGTCTGAAAAACAGGCGAAGTGTATTTAGGGACACATGCAGTGTAGGGATTCCTAGTTGCCCGTATTACTCGCAAAGCCCACTTGGCTGTGATTAACTTCGTTTTAAGGAATGTACTTGTATCTAGATTCACTTAGCTCGCAGTGGGAGACACTTGACTCTTATAAACCATAATATTCGCAAACGGATCCTAGAATCGAAAAAAGTTTTCGCGCAGCTGCGATATTTTTTAACGACCTATCCAACGGTACCCCACACCAAATAGATGGGAACTAAAAATCATGCGCACTTTATGTGTAAGGAAAAAAAAAACAGTATTTTATATTATCATTTTGTCGCTTTGCATTTGTAACATACAAACATAAACTCACGCCTTTTTCCCATGGGGTTAGGCAGAAACTACAGAACGCCACCTGCTACGATCCTTGCATACTCCTTTCGCCTCATCTAGGTTCATACATCTCGTCATACAAGCACGCCGGTTACGAGTACTCCGCACCTGACCTTTCTGAAGGACCTCACCAATAAGGTCAGTGTATGTATTCCTAGGGCGACCCCTCCCGGCGTTGCCACTCACCTCTGCCATATAAATACGTTTTGTCAATCGTCTTTCACTCATCCTCTCAACATGACCGTACCATCTAAGTCTACCCTTTTCTATCTTATTTGTAACCATATCCAAATAAAGATTTCTAGTACTAATTGCTAAACCGCACACAGACAGTCAGACAGATGGACATGGCAAAACTATAAGTTCCTTGTTGAACCTTTAAAAGAACGTATGGTCTGCAACTGTAGAAATATAAAATAATAGAAATTGTTTTGATATTCATTTTAAATAGAATTCCCACCGCATGAAATTCAAGAATAGTCAATAGTATTTTTTTATTTAATGACCCACTACTAGGCAAAGGTCTCCCCAACAAATCTTTCCCGCGTCATTTCGTACCAGCTCTTGTGATACACGTAAAGGCGACTACGCGGCGACGCCGTCCAACTTCAGGCACCCAATTCAAGTATGCTTGTAAACAATTTAGGAGACCGGGTCATTTATTTTGCAAGTAATTTAATTTGCATAAAATGTTTTTAGAATAAATATTTGCAAATAAACTTCAGAAAACGAATTGAATATTTATACTGAAGACTAAAAAGCCTCGTTGGTGACGTACTGAAGACACCACCGATTTCTAAACCGGGTAAGCGGACTGATAGGTGCCGTTTTTCCTTCGCACGCTGACAGCTGATCCATGTTATTTAGCCCATATTCTCACGTCTCTGTTTATTGAGGAAAGAAACTCGTCGTCATTATCTATCGTTCATACTCCAAGGTGTTTAATATCATGTTGTGTTGGTTGACGGCGAGACGATAAGCCATAGGCGGGTATGGATGTGTAAACGAAACACGGTCGATGTTTCACACGTAATTGGTCGATGGTATACAAGTACGTTTTTAAGTAAAAACATGGAGTTAGGATTCTTCTTCCACTTTTATAATACGACCTTTTCTTGGTCATGTAAACTTTGTGTTGAGTTTATACACTTCCTTGAAGCGTGATAACTGATAATGCGTCAACTTCTTTGCCATACTAAATAAGCTTTCTTCGTTGTGTATCACTGCTACTTGGTGTTCTTCCTAGCACGAAGGTCAGTGTGGTCTGTGCATATAAGGAGGTCGTTGCCCTCTATCAACCGGCGTGGGTTTTGAACAGCTGTACACGTAGCTAATAATTCAAAATTGTAATACAATTTATAGCCGTTGCGTGTCCCTTATTGTATTAGAGAAGAAACCAAGTGGTTTCCACGCGTTCTTGATCTTATGTTAAACAATGGTTTCAATACTGGTATTGGAAGCATCGATAAGTAATCTTTTTTCTGAGTTGGAATCACAAAGTATGTTATTTTCATGTTCCCAAAAAAAATTATATGTACCTATGTAAAATCTTTGTTTTGTGCAATGCTTTGTATTTAAGACCCATGTCCATAAGTGTCTCGAACTCGAGTTGGCCGCTTAATACTTGCCTAGAGGAAGGTGTCGCGGATGGGAGTAGATAAGCTAGTTCGTTGTTTCAATGAGATGAGTTACGTGTTTTTTGTTTGTTGTCTTGAATGAAATGAACTGCAGAACGTCTTGGTATTCCTTCATGGTGTGATGATAGACGTGGTTACGATCAACCTTGGAGGTGCGTTGATTGGAATTATTTATGCTGATAGTATTCGCGCAGTCACAAACTCGGTCCATTAGTTTTCTGTGATGTAAGTTAACAAGTAATTTGTGGTCTACTATTAAATCTGCATTCAGAGTCGATGTCTTAGTAATTCTAAGTAACTTCAAGTTGAGCTCAGGTATACGTCCTTCGTAAACGAACGGGTATACCTACTACATGTAGTTAGCGTTCCCCATCGGCTTCGCATGTTTCTTGGTTCTTGCCGCTAACAATAATATGTCAGCTCCTGTGTCGACATGAAATCTCTTTTCGCTAGAACTTGAATCACGTCGCAGTCACCAGTTCTGCAAACTATAGAAATGTTTAGTAATAATAATTCTTTTATATTAGTTTTAGAACCCCTGTTACATGGAACTTAAACATAACTGGCGAAATGTGGGTGCCTACCTCTGCCTAACCCTTCGGGGATTACAGGCGTGATTTTATGTTATGTGATGTTAAGTAGTTTTTTTTATAAAGAAAATCAACCGCACGAAATTCAGGAAAATCAAGAGTAAGATCCTTTTCACATGCATATGGTCACGGCATGGTCGCTGTTCTTTTTGTGAAAGCTCTCAGTGCAGCTCATACATTTATCTACTTTACACGGCACGGTGATAAAGAGCCTTATTCAATTTTCATAAAATGTTGCAAGAATAAAATATTAACAAAAAAAACAAAGTGATTATTTACACTAAACTGCCTATATAAAACTTTTTGCCAGAGATAATTCTTGACAAAACTCTGAACTGTTATTGGTACAATCAATTGTACAATCAGACAAACCAAAAAAATACTGGTTCGTTATAAAATGAAGAACTTACTCAAATAAATTCAACATCACAAAATACTAGTCGCGCTAGAGTTTGTTAAAATAAAAACTTTATTCAAACAAAGTTGAACGTTTACGCCGTCTAGTATTTTGTACTAAGTTTCAAGGCCAAAATTAAATTAATCAACCGATTTTAATTAAACGATGATACATATATATATATATACATAAGAATTGAAAATGAGAAGGGAACAATTTTTAAAGCAGATCTGTTAAAAGTTTTCCAAAGAAAATATTAAAACTTTCGGTTAGTGTTTACAAAAAAAAATTCTACTAATATATATCTTTGTTGAGAACAACTCAACTAAAAACAATCAGCAGAATCAGTCTATCGGTTTTCTAGTGTTGCGCACTTTTAAATAACAAAACAAAACATACAAACCAACTTTTTTTTTTCGTTTTCTCGATTTTGTTCTACAGGCAGAAGGTACCAGTGGTATAAATGTATCCTGTTTTTTGTTTCTTTCGATGTGAGTTGTGATGGAGAAATTATTCAACCCAGAAAACGCATAAAACATAAATAATAACAGTCGTTTCTGTAAGTGGTCATTAGTTAAAGATATTCATATTATGTAAACCTACTTTTTTCATGTTTTGAGATTATTTGCAAGTTACTTAAGTTGTCATATGTCATATCATATGTCATGTGATATGACAATGAAATGGTCAGCAAATCACAAAAGGTTTAAAGTGATTCAGTATTTTTATTTTGATATACAACAATTCGGCTTCTATGGCTCTCCTTGTCTCATCTTTCTTCCCAGCCTTACCGTTCATTTTTGTCTGTCATATTCTTGTAAATGTTTCTTATAATGTATGTCTTATTTACACCTTGGTCCCACAAGGCCTACTAAATCTTCACATGTTTCAGAGAGTGGAAAGCCTTGTTAGTCCACGTATGCTAAGTAGCATACATTTGGTATTCATTGTAAGTATATTTTTGTGATTTAGTTTAGGTATTGTGTATCATCGACCGTTGAAAAATCTGTTCAAGGACACTACTTGTCCCTCGGGTTGATTTTTTTCTGATGTTAAAAACGTTTTGTAGTTTGGCCACGAGACTAATCTTTCTGCAGTTCACGATGTCTTCTGTAAATTTTCGAAGTTGATCACTGTGTTGGTATTTCATCTGTATCAAAATTTACGTTAAATATAATTACTAGCTAAGTTCTCATGATTATCAGCAGAGCCCTTTCAAAGTTCTTTGGAGATTCTATCTTCATCAGGGTCTTTATTTCATTTTTGTAAATGGCTTTATTTATTTCACTATCTATTGGCGGTTCTTCATAATATTCATTTAAATTATGTGACAGTAGGTGACTAATATTAAACGCTGTTGAATGTTAATATAGCGTTCTAGGCATTTTTTAGATGCCAATTCTAGTCATTTGGCCTTATCGATGAATCTGGCCATATTGTTTTTGTACGCAGGTCCATAGGTTAGTTAATAAAAGCGCAAAATGAAATCGCTGTACCGTTAGCTAATTGTGTTTCTTAGTTAAAATATTACTAGTGTTACCGCACGCTCTCATTGTGTTTCGTTTACAAAACTCTCATAGTTTTGTAAACATTTTATGTGTTTGATCAGAAATGCGATAACAAGTCCCACACGTTCCTGTTCGGCAATAAAGCTGTCTTTGCAATCAGTTTGTCACTCACCATGTTGGCGGTTCTAAGAATACTAGCGCTCTCGCTTTTTGTTGTTTATTTCTCAAATAACTGTGTAAGTATTGATTTATTAACCAATTTAAGGTTGCTTTTTCAATCCTTCTAGGCTAAAGATGTTTAATCTTTAAATCTATTTGTTGGTACCAAATAAATAGGTATGTAAGTGTATAATATGTAGTGGCCTACGTAATTTGGTAATGAAACGAACATTTAAAATCGCATTCGTAAAAATTTGACATATGCAAAATTCATGTAAATATGAACGTCAGAAAAACACTCATTTCAACCTCAAAATTAACTGTTTTTTTTTTTCGAATATGTCTACAATCCTCGGAATATGATGCAAATTGTAACAAATGTGTGTGTGTGATTCGTGCTGCAAGTAAGCTGTCAAATTAGATTCATTTTAAAAACTGAATATTTACATTCTCATTGGAGAATGCATAAAATGTTATTCTCTACATCTCTACTATATATTTATTGACACCCATTTCATAACACAAAGGAAAAAGAACAATACAATTCATTGCATACGGCCACAGAAAATAGATTTTTCTTAAAATTCGATTTCGAAACATATTCCTAAAATAATCTGGACATTCGTGAGAAGAAGAACAAAATGAGCAAATTATAGTCAAGATACGACCTAAATACGTTCAATTTGAATATTCCTAAGTCTGATAAAAGACATCTCATCTGCGCAAGTTATGTACCTACTCACTCATAGGTCTAGATAAGATAGGTAACCTAAAACTGCGCACCCTATTACAGCTTGGTACGTAAAATTTATATAAGCGGCGAGCAATTATAAAACAAGTTGTATTTTTCACATTTTACTTTATACTTTTTACTTTACTTTTTTCTACTTTTTTTTACGTTGGTCTAGTGGTCGCAAGCGCGACTGCTTGGGTCTTGCTTGTCTTGGGTTCGATTCCCAGGTCGGGCAAAGTGTTATAGGGTTTTTCCATCAGGAATTTCGCAGTAGCAGCCTCAGAGTCCGGATTTGTGCCCGGTTGATAGCAGTAGGCTCGCCCCCTATTACATGGGACTAAAAACATAACTGGCGAAATGTGGGTGTACTGATGGGTACACCTCTGCCCAACCCTTCGGGGATTACAGGCGTGATGTTATGTTATGTTTAATTTATATTGGATTGTCATGCACTGTAAATAATTATTAATTAAATTCCAACTCAATCTCTCACCGGAAAATGGGTCAAATTAAACTTGTAAGAATTGATTAAATTCCTATATCCACTATCCGCCTCCATCATCAGACTAGCTGTGTATGACATCATTATATTGCATTGTCAAATTGCACATTTACACAAAGTTTCAGCTCAATTGAACATCGGGAAGTAGCTATTATATTTATCTGGTAAGAATTGATTAGCCAGACACCGAGACAGGTGAAAGTAAAAGCTTATACTCGTAATTAGGAGATATCAGAATACTAATCGTTATATAAACAATTTTATTCCGTTATTTTGCGATAATGGCATGTTATATTCCTTTAACGTGCTACTCAACGTATAAGTAGAACCATTAGATACGTTGCTATCATAGTAGTTATCATTAATATTCAAAGAGCACCCACCCAATAGTTGCAAACAATGAAACACTGTCCAAATGGTTAAAAAAAGTCCTTCCTTAATGAGAAAAAAAAACGTAAAAATGTGTTTTTATTTTTCTGGCTAACCTCCAATTGCATAATTAGGATAATACTGTTAACGTAACGTAATGATAACTTTGACCAAGAAAATGAAATGATTGGTAGCTTCGTAGCAATCGTAGCGGCCGTAGCTACGAAAGACCAAATTAATTATGTAAACTTAAGTTAAATGTCGAGTCGACCGATCGCACGATAGGGAAAAGTAAAAAAAAAGCTACGTAAGAAATTACCATCACCTTCCCGATACAGTTCAATCAAATTAATTGAAGCAAAAACGAATTATATTTTCTCTATTGTTATTGTAAATTGTAAGAAAAAAAAAATGAAAATTCTACCTTCAAACATGATTCGTAGCTGTTTTCGTAGACCTTTGCTACGGGGCATCCTGTTAGCAATACCTAAGGGTAGTCCGTGTCCTACTGTTTCGATTACTTGTGTGCTCATAATGCTTTGCAGAATTACCGCCCTTGTGGGTGGAGTACATCTGAATGATCTGATGTTTTGATAATTATGTTATAGTTTTCTTTTATAATTTATTAATCCGTAGCCCGTACTACTTCGGTGTCAAAAACAGTCCAAAATGTAATACGGTACACGATTTCATAAACTGCCACTAGGCAGATTAATCGTAGCAACCGTAGCACTTTGCTACGAAACATTTTATATGTCGTCACCCCATCTCTGATGTTTTGTGTCAAAATTACTGGTAACAGTATCCTCTTATGTCGTTATTAAATAATTATTCTGCTATTACCAAGGCGAGGGTGGAGATTATGGTCGTTTTGTTCCACAGATTGCTTACAGCAGCAATATGGTCACAGATGTGTTTTAAAAATATGAAGCTTCCTTTAAACTTTATGACGTCGCTGTAAGTTTTAATAAATGACATGTTTTTAATATTAACTTGCTTTTGTAGGACAGTGAACCTACTAGCTATAGTACTAGTGTTCTCGGATCTTTTACCACAAGATTCTTACAGTTAGTTCCTTAAAATTTGAGCGTCTTAGGTCTGAATAATGCGAGTGCGAGTGCGAGTCATTGATTTACAAGCTCAGCGAAGTGATGTGATAGGGAAGCGATCAATATTGAACGGGACGGTCGAGAGCCTATGGGAAGGCTCATGACGATTTATTTGCACATTTGGTGTATAGTCATAATGTTGTTCTACATTTTACGTAACGTGATAAGAACGTATTTTTGGTGCGATTGGTTGGATCAGATATACATATACATATTAAAACTCGGATATTCATATTATGTTAACTATTATAATTATTATTTTGGCAGTGGGTTTGCATTCCTTATCTGTTATAGATTATTTGCGACCACGGAAATTATTTATTTTGCGGGTGGATATGAAATGTTTTACGATTTGTGTTTCATAAATATTATTTGTGTAGGTACGAAATCAAATTTTATATAGTAATTGTTAGATTTGTTAGATTATAAATACTTTATGAATATAGTCTACCTAATTTGTATGCCAACGTGAATGTCTATTTAAGGTTCGATCTGTTCACAAATAAGTGAAATCCTTGTATTTTTTTTTAAGAAATCTTTAACCATAACTCGGCTGTTAAGATGATGAGAAATTCATATATAATTTTGTCAACTTAGAACTGATAGGTTAGTTAGAGCTATTAAAAACTTTTATTCAACCTGTTTTTAAATTGTTGAGTAAGTATATTTCTTTGACCATCAGTGCTACAGCAAAGGTTAGCAAAAAAAGTGGATATACTCGTATTATGACCAGATACAATTTTTGGATATACTTAGACACTTCGTCCATTCCACGAATGGACCAGAAAATTGAAAAATTGTCACTCCATAATTTTGTAAGTAGAAAAAAAAAGATTTAGAACACAGTATGAAAAATCCACTATTCTTGAACACATTATTAATTCAAGCAGCACTGATATTATGGGTAGGTATTTCATTTCTCGTTAAAAGTTTACGAGAAACTCGACCGTTTGGGTGACATTTAAAAAGATATAAAGAATAGGCTTAATTGAACGGTTTTCGAGAAAAGCTCTGTCTTGATAATTAATCCCATTTTTAAAATTTCTTCAAACAAATTGAAATCGATGTTTATGCTCGGAACATCAAACACATTCAAGTGAGTTAAGAAAACTAGAATAGGTTTAAGTAATTGAAGTTAGTTCGGCCAAAGCAAATCTATCTATATAATTCTTAAGAGTTTAATACTGGGAGTGTTTAAGTAGCAGTAGGGAGCATTTCAATTTTTTGAATAAGCTCTCATTTTATTGGACTAACTCGTTGGTCCATTGGTCGCAAAGCGCAACTGCTGAGTATAAGGTTTTAAGGTTGTCAATTTAAAGTCACCATTTTTGTTTAAAACATATAAAAGATTCCTGACCTGTCTGCCTTGTTTTCATTTTAGTGGTCGCAGAGCGCGACTACTGAGCATGAGGTCTTGGGTTCGATTCCCAGGTCGGGTAAACGTTATAGAGGTTTTCCATCTGGAATTTTTCAGTAGCAGCCTCGGGGTCTGGATTTGTGCCCGATTGATGACAACAGGCTCCCCTATTCGGGGATTTTAGGCAGATTAATAGTTAAACGTATTGCTAACGTACATTTAAATGTCTTTGAAATAGATATTTGGATTATTTTAACATAATTATTTGAATTTTTAATTGATTGTGGATTAGTTTTTAACTTTGACTTAAACCTTACTCCCATCAACTTATATGAAGGTTAAAATTCACCAATGGCATCATAATGTTATTCTGTTATATTAGTTTAGTCTGAACGATCAGTCTTTACATTTAGCATAGTCTGAAACATAATTCATGATTAAACACGTATTATCCCTCAGCTAAAGAGCTAAAGCCAACAGGCCAACCGCTAACCTTGCCATCATATTTCTAATTACCTATTAAGCGCACCTGTGCTTTTTGTGGATGGACCTACCTATCTAAAGGAAATACGGTGTATAAATGACACATCACATAGCTGGTAACTACGCATAATACCCATAAAACTAAG
Organism: Hoplodrina ambigua; assembly: GCA_949774945.1. Lineage (NCBI taxonomy): Eukaryota > Metazoa > Arthropoda > Insecta > Lepidoptera > Noctuidae > Hoplodrina > Hoplodrina ambigua. Next base: position 9,772,982 of record OX458963.1, read on the forward strand.
TAACTTTTTGTAAAAATTACTGCTGGGTAACGAATTTTATTTTAGGAGTGATAAACCATTATTTATGGTAGTAGGTACACAATGTAACGCACGCCTAACATTGTGCTTTCGGGTGAATACAACAGTAGAGGAGTCGTGACAGTATTTAAAGTTTACTTACTTACGTGACAACAAGTTGGAATTTGATTCTCAATATTTCTGTAACCAGAACGTTCTCAAGTAGAAAATCTAGAAAAAAATAATATCGCAGTGATAGGAAGAATATGTAACTTTCGGTTCCGCTAAGTGTCTTATTACATCCGATACGTAATACTATTTTTTAAGCTTGGGAAATCATCGAACTCCTTTCCGCCCAGAGCAGAAGTCATCCGCTCTGGGCGGAGCGGAAGGGAGTGTCGGTCTAGTACTGACTAATGCCCTTGGCGTTTCTGGGCCGCCGTAACCTTTTAGAACAAAATCAGCAACCCTGGCAGGGTTATGTAGTACCTACATACTTATTCATTTACAATTCATCTTTCAGTATGGTAAGATTGTATTGCCTCAAAAATTGCGATATTTGGAGAACATGTTGACTTCTGATGTGGCTAAGGCTGCGAAGAGACAGAGGATGGAAGGCAATCCAAACGAATCGGACCGTCAACAAGGCTGGCCCTCGCTAGGCCAATATCAAGCAGACTACAAAAACAGCATAAACAGCATACCAGACAGCAATTTCGAGCGCAAAAACTTAATATACAACAGAAGACGGTTACCAATTTTTTAGCGACACTCAAGACTTACCTATTACATATAAGTTAATTTAGCTTAATTAGTAAATTAAATAGTTGCCAATACACACAAGATTTTTATTTGTATAAATATGTATACCGACATATTTCTTAAGAAGATCATATTAGAATCATTGGCAGGTTCACAAGCCGGTCTATGTAGGTATAGTTCCAAACTAATTTCGGACATGGTGGTCAATCTCATTGGAGACTAGTCAAATACGCAAGAGGTATTATAGTGCACAAGTGTGTGCGCATTAACAGGTGTATATTCCCTCTTCCCTAACTCTCATAGTCCGATGGAACGGCAATTCGATACAACCGGGGAGAGATCGGTTAGCTTTAATATTTTTTTTATGTAAAGCGTATAGGACCGTTAGTACTGAAGCCCTACCAGTACTTGCAGATGTACTTCCAGTCGATCTCGAGGTGCAGCGACGTGCTGAAATGTACTTGTATTCCGCACGAGAGACCATGGACGCAAACTTTCTGACACAACGTGACCGTGCTAAGATCTCCAGATTATTTAAACCGCAGGCTGACGTGTGGGAAGAACTTTTAACCGAATGGCAATGTAGGTGGGATAATTCTATCAAGGGCATGCATCAGTTCTTTCCATCCGTTCGTGAGCGGCTGGCCAGAACATGGCTAGAGGTGGACCACTGTGTTGCCCAATTTCTCACAGGTCATGGCAACTTTAAGAGTAAATTATTTTATTTCAAACTTGCTGCTTCTCCTTTGTGTCAATGTTCTACATCTGACTGTAAATATGAGCAATCTACTCATCACATCTTATGGGAGTGTATTCTTTGGCAGAATGAACGCAATATTATGCTAGATAGTGTACAGGCTACATCCGGTGTTGTTTATTATGCGGACCTTGTAGAAACTAGAACTAATTTCCGTGCGTTCAAGCGTTTTTGCCATACCTATTACTGGCATCAAAAAGTAACAGCTCACATTAGGACCCATTAATTTAATAATAATTGCAATCCATGGTGTTTGGCAATCTGGGCATTTCAGTAAATTAAAAAAATGGCGCAAGTTTCTACATAGCTATTAAACTTTTTACCTTAGTTTAGTTAGCACTATAATACAAAACAGGTCCCAATTCACCCCGGCCGCGGCACTTTTCTATGCTATCGACAGGCGGGATGACCCTGGGGCCATCCCTCCAACTTTTACTAATCTCATGGTATACCTACGTTTTTTATTGAGGTCGTAGGTGGTTAATCCAACGTCTCCGTAACCTTTAAAAGCTTCGTGTAATCATAAGAAAACATTTTAGTAAGGATGAGTTTTTAAAAACGCGGAACTACTTCGTAGGTACGTTAGGCTCAAAGACGCATAGAAACTTCTTTTACCTACCTTGGGGCCAACCACAAGCTCTTAAAACAATATTATTATAATATTACTTTGACTTTTCGTACATACCATGACGTCCTTAAAATAAGCTTATAATAAGGTTAAAGTAATGTTATTTTCTTAGCAGTTTTGGTGACGTCACCCCTAAAAGTTCATTCATTTTCCTACCACGACGTGACTTTTGACAACCAGCAATATTGTTTTAATGTCAAATTTAGCATTTATAAAAAAGTTCCTCGGACTCGACGGAAGTATTATTGTCTTGCAAATTTATCATATTTAAATGTAGTTTTTTGGAGTGCAGTGCGTTGCACGTAACGAATTTTATTCGCATGTTGCGCGGCCATCGCGGCTGACCGGAGAAACCAGTCAATGAAATGCTGGTTTTCCATTGTGGTTTTTTTAGTTCATGCTGTTGACTACATGCACGAGGTCAGCGTCCTGCAGATATTCGGTCCAATTTCAAGGAGGACAAGATCAGCAGTGGTAAACTGATGCTGTTCCAGTCGCTTGAAAAGCTGTACCAGATGCCGTCTCGCCGCAGAGATGGAAATGAGAAGAGCCTTCAGGATGTCATTGACATGTTGAAGAGGACAGACCCGGATGACGTGCAATAATTCGTGGCAAGAAATCTCAGTAAACTGCCCCGTCACGTTATATCACATCGACGTTATATATACGCTTCTAAAGGACATTACTACATTGAAAGTGGGGATAACCAAGGTGCAATCCAGAATAGAGGTTTCAGAAGAATCCAATGCTGAACTACGTACGAAAAAAGCTGCACATGCTGCTGGGTCCTGCTGTGGCTACGTCGCAGCTGTAAGTTTCACGTCTACAATGCTCCACGAAGGTTGAGGAAGTCTATCAGAAGTGGAGTCTATCAGAGTGAAGATCAATTGGACTCTAGAGGGTTGAAAAGTTGGAATTGCGCCACGACATCAACTATAGATCGTTCGTGGTTTTGAGGATAAGAAGAGGATTTTTGGCCGAGTGTCGTATACCGGCGTTTCCGAGATCGATTACGTAGCACCTCGCAGCGAAACACGACGCCGATGAGACGTGTAAACGACGTGCTTGCTTGAAGCTAGTTTATATTAAATACGTATTTTACATTTACTCAGAAGTTTAATTTTTTCACTGCTTCGAGGGGTAGTAGACCTAAGTATTTGAAATTAATATCAGCTTGATACCTCCACGCGTTCTGAGAAAAAGGGTTTTGATAGACGGACAGACAGACTAACGGACAGCAAAATAATCCTATAAGGGATAAATAAAATGTGTTTATTTACGTAAACTTGCCGATTGAATTATATTTCTAGAGATTTTAGTTTACGGGTATTGGAAATAAGCAAAAGTAAATAGAGACCAATAAGTTTAAACAAAAATATAAAATTTCTTTAATCACTTACTAATAATAATATACGCGAGTATACAATTGTTAAGTTATAATATAAATATGACACTTGCAATAGGGTTAACATATCTGTAAAACCATTAAACAATGAAGATGTGATTCGGGAAGCCTAATCACAGCCACAAAACAATGCGAGCGAACAGCCACGTAGTACCAACAACGCTCTGCAGCAGGGTTTGGTTACTTGTGAAACTCTTGTACAGCGGCTGTGGGGAAGACGGCATTTAAGATCCTGAAACAAAATAAGTTTTATTTTTGTTTATAATTTAAAGAGTGTATTACTAAACGCTGATAGACTGAACACTGACAAGACTTTACTTCGACGGGTCTCTTCGCCGACGGGTCTCGTCGCCGACAGGGCTAACACACACACATAGCACATGTTTTTCCTAAGGGGTAGGCAAAAACCAAAGAACGCCACCTCCTACCTACATTCATACATCTCGTCATACAAGCACGCCGGTTAGGAGTACTGCGCACCTGACCTTTCTGAAGAACCTCACCAATAATGTCAGTGTAGGTCTTCCTAGAGCGATCCTGCCCTGCGTTGCCACTCGCCTCTGCCATAAAAATACCTTTTGTCTTCGTTTTTCACTCCTCCTCTCAACATGGCCGAACCATATAGGCATACCCTTTTTATCTTTGTTTTATATTATAAGTAACAATAAATTATGCTTAACTACTTATGTTTTCTTACTAGTTCCACCTGAACACCTGGCATATCCCTGGCCAATATCTTCTCCCAGTATTTGAAGACATTGTTTTTTCTATATTTGTCATAGCGATTGTTGGCAGTAGTTGTTGATCGGTTGGAATTTAAAATTTCCCAGAGTATCTCTAGCTGTCGCCAGGATTAACTCTTAACTAGATTAACTCTTCGGCTGCAAAATTAATAATAAAACATTTATAACTGAGTCTGAAAACATATTGTTTCGAACTATCATAATCAAAACATTATTTACAGATAAATATTTCCTTGTTATAAACTTATTTACTGAGTTACCGTGTTTAACCTTACCTTGATTCCATGATGATTTTTCATCCAACTGACTACAAAATGCTAGTGAGACACACATCTTAAGTAACTAAGATGAAATAAAATAAGTTTAACCACAAAAAAATCAATTTTAAAATTTTTGACTTTTAAATTCCGTTCGCGTTAGACAGCTGACATTGCTGACAAGAACAGAATCTGTTCCGATTCTTATTGTCATAATTTAGCCGCAACCTCTTTTTTATTTTATTTTATTTTTTATTAAAAAGCAAAATCTTTTAATACTTGGGTTAATTTTATGAAAATTACTCGTTACAATTAGATCCTAATACAAAGTACTAATGTTTTTAAAAAATAAATAATAATAATTTTGTCAAGATCATAATTCATAGTAGGAATTCGGACCGATGTGTGAAAGGGACAGCGTTATACAATTCATATAGCGTTGTTTCTTTTCTACTATAGCAGGCAATAGACAAATCCTAGAAGTAGTTCGTTCTTTCCCAGCACTTTAGCAGGAATAAAACAACATTGAAAGTTGAAGTTCATGGTACGAATATGAGTAATGTTATTATAAGCTTGAAACAAAACGTTATCGAAATAAGAATGTTTTGTAAAAGATTGTGGTAAGGCCCCTTATGTCGATAAACCACTGACTTGTATCTATAAACGGAACTACTGCGGATAAATCTTCTATTGTAAAAAAGACACGCACTTCGACGCGGTTCGTAAAAAATGGCGCTGCGCAGGCCGAACAAATTTAGTTCAAGGATGAAGACAATTGAAGCTTCAGCAACAAATACTTACTTAGATCGAGATTCTAAATAAACTTTAAAATCCTTGGTCAACTGTCTGCTGACTGGCGCTGCAGAGGGGAGGGAGTGAAATTGCTTGATGCGTTGCGATTGCCGATCGGGAAAATCAGCAACTTGACAAAACTAAGTAGGCACCTCGCGTACGCGTACTAGTGTCAATTTGAAACTGATTCTACCATTGAGTGCACTACCTATAAGGTATCCGAAACTCGCGTCTGTTTGCGCAGTTTCTTTATGTATATGGTATATGTAACATAGAGCAACACAGGCCTCCTGAGTTCCTGACGGAAGATATGTAAACATCTACTTAGTTGTGAGTTGCCTGATGCTGCAATACCCACCTACCAAGATCAAAGTTCTGTCTGCTTAGCTGGCTTAGCACCTATGAACCTTATTACAATTAATCGATTACTCATACCTAGGTCATAGAGCAACACAGTGACAGGCCTCCCCGTGTTGCTCTCTATGACCTAGGTACTCAACGGACATGACGCAAGCTGACAGAAATTAAGAAAGAAGAAGGTACCTCCACAGGTAGGCATATACCTAGGTATATCTCTATGCTGTAAACAGATTTTCACAACTGACAGTTGCCTGGCTTTTTAACAAAATGTATACTTATTAGGAAGTCATTTTAGAATTTTGTTAACAAAAAAACAGTAAAATTCTCTGTTATGCCTATATAACTACATTACCTATTGTTTCTAAATCCGGAAAAATTACAATATGAGTTAATTAACACGTCTGCAACATGTCTTGCCCTAAGCACGGATCCAGTAGTTGGTTAAAGTTACAGGATGAATCAGTGGCAAATAAATACAAAAAATGCGGGCTTATGAACACAATACAACATATAGACATATATGGTAATTACAAATCCAGTTACAACCAGAAAAAACATAATACAAAAAATAATAATCCAGATGTAGTGATCACATCAGTTGCTTTTGGAATGAATACACAAGCTGATACAAAGAACGCTGTGAGGGAGTCGTCTGTCAGTAAAGTGGAATCTAAGTTAAAAAGGTGCTCAGTTACAACGAAAGTGACCGAATTCTCCTTAAAAAATGATATTAAAAGGAAACATGTGAAAACAAAGAAATCTCATGGTAAAAATGTTTACTTTGGTTCCTTAGTTCCGAACACCTAACTTCAACATGCTTAATAATTAATGTAGGTAAACTGTCCTCAATATTGTTACATAATATTAAAATAAAGTGCCTTCCTACTTTTAAGGTAACAAAAAATTGTTTGAAGTAAAGCTAAAAAATTCCTACGTCTATGTAGGTACAAGTTTCAGCTAACCCAAGTTTAGAGGTGAGACTTGGACAACATACAGGGCCGGATTAAGACTACTTGATGCCCAAAGCAATTCATGCCTGTGAGCCCCCGTGTCCATAATTAAATTGGTATCAGTCCTTAAAAGTACATAATACCTAATACAATGAGATATCTAGATCATTACGTACCAGATAATTATGAATGATGGACGAAAGAGATTACGTGGAGTCAATTTTAAAGGTGCGGGTTTTGAAACGGCTTTAGCTTTCATGTCTTAGCATTTTTTTTTTATTGGTACCGTCTCTGGTGCTCCCCAAACAATTCCTTAATTTGCATATGGGCTAATCCGACACTGTCAACATGCCCTTATCAAGCGTCCTAGGCTTTTTGCAAATATTTAATTTATCCGATTCTTCTACTGCATGCACCATATCGGCTCCAAAGTTTACGCCCGCTTGCATTGGGCCAGCTAGGTGACGAGCGACTGTGATGAGCAATGTCGACAAAATAACATAAGTGCTTGCCGTCGCTCAGCAAGCCATGAGCAACAAAGTCAAAGTTATCCACCAAATCAGCTTACCATTCCTCGAAAATTCAACTGAATAAACGACGAGATATCTTAGCCTTTTGCCTTGGGGGTAGGCAGAAACCATAGAGCGCCACCTGCTACGATTCTTACATACTCTTCTCCGCCTCGTCCACGTTCATACATCTCGTCGTACAAGCACGCCTGTTACGAGTACCTACTGCGTACCTTCCTGACCTTTCTGAAGAACAGGATAACGTTATTAGGGGACTGTCCTGTCTACGCACGTCCCGGTTTATTATTTGCGTAAGTTTAGACTTGAACAAGTCAGGGTGACGCCATTGTGCCTACAGGTGATCTAGATGCCAATGCAGATGAATAGGTAGGATATAAGATTAGAAAAAGTGGCCCACGAAGACACATAGTAAATTGTTGAACCAATTCTGCATGTATTATAGGTCGATGATCTGTCAGCGGTACGTACCTATAAATTGCCAAATAGAAGAGGTGGCAAGGAAGTTTAAAATAAATGTAGGTAATAACTAAAATAACACTCGTAAATAATTTTGTAAATCTTTTATTGGTTAGTGGAAATATTTTTCCGAATCACAATAATTATAATACTACAATAAGTGTCATTAGCGCTGCTATCGTATGGATAGCGGCTAAACACAGATACGTAGTTTATCTTAAGCCAGACCCATTATTTCAATTTGTTATTCAAACAAACTGCTTTAGTAGATACATGATCACTAAGCATGGGATTTACAAATCACTTGCGAAGTTTTATAGTGGGTGACTGTGGAAAAAATTAGAAATAACTCATTCTTACTTTTTCAACGATGCTACGATTTTCTGAGGCTCAATATATCATCAAGTGAACAGTTTCGGACGACAATGTTTGTCAGATCTATCAGTTTAAAACTAAGTTTGCGAGTCTTGTCTTGCCACGTCTATAGGTCGTGACAGCTTCCAGCTAAGCAGTTGGTAACATCGAGCACTTACATTATATTTTATGGGCCTGGCCTGCTCCAAATACCTACACCTTCCAATAATTACGTTGTGTACCTACCTACTTACGTTGACACGATCAAAGCTCAGTCTCACAATTTCATGTTTGCTTCTATTGTTTGAATGAACTTTCAATGTAATCATAAATGGTTAGGTACGAGAAATTAGACACTACACAATTAGACACTGATGATACAACTGCAAGCATTGACTATTTCTATTTTAAATGTCCGTACACTTAACAATTTAGTTTTATTTAGGTACCTACTGTCACCGTTGGTGGCATATAGCAAACACGGCGAGTTGCCAGTAGGGTGCTGCTTAATAAACAGTTAAACCGGTTTTGTTACGAGAAATTAGACACTACATAATTAGACATTGATGATACAACTGCAAACATTGACTATTTTTATTTTAAATATCCTACCTAATCAAAATTGAGTTTCATTTAGGTACCTACTGTCTACTAATGGTTAGTGGCATAATAGCAAATACGGCGAATTGCCAGTAGAGTGTTGCTTAATAAATGGTTGAATCCATTTAGGTATGAGAAATTAGACATTACACAATTAGACACTGATAATACAACTGCACACCTTGACTATTTTTATTTTAAATGTCCTACCTAACAACAATCGAGTTTTATTTTGGTACCTATTGTCACCATTGAAAATAGCAAACACGGCGACTTGCCAGTCGGGTGTTGCTTTATAAATGATTAAATCCGTTTAGGTTCGATAAATTAGACACTACATAATTATTAGACACTGATAATACAACTGCAAACATTGACTATTTCTATTATATTTAAAAATGTGTTTATTTAGGTACCTACTATTACCGTTGGTTGCATAATACGGACTTGGCGAGTTGCCAGTAGGGTGCTGCTTAAGAAATATTTAAATAACTTGGTCCATCTACTGGACGCCACAGCCGTCCATGAGAGATAGAAAATAATCTTTTCATGTTGTCTAAAGTAGATTTCTTATTCCTTACAAAGCACCTTACTAAATAATTGTATAAATAGGTTATATATTTAAACAAAATATGTAGATTTAGAGTAGACAAAATAAATTCATTATCTTATAAACAGCTAATTGTACTTTCAATTACATAATTTTACTGAATCAAACATTAGTGGTACTATAGAGGATAGAAAAAACAACAACACAGGTACCTAGATGTATTCCTAAAATTAGAATAAATAATTTAGGTAAAAGTTGTAAATATTATGTATCTAATTTATGTGACTGTAAAACAGTTGTGATGCTAGTCTTCAATAGTTAAGTTATCATGCAATAATACCTATCACAGAATGGATTACCTACAGACGTTTACCCGTTGGTTACCGTAGTCGGCTTGTGATGATGAGTACATCATTCCTTACACAATAATATTTTTCTCATGAGTCACCGAGCAGTCGTTGTGAATAAACTAAAAAGCGTCTAACAACTAAAACGGCTAACTATTAAGAATTAAGATAGGTATTGCACATTCATGTTTTTACATCAGATATTGGTTACATTCCCAGTTTTGAGAAAAGTATGTATTTAAGGACGTTCCGTGTTGAGTATTTTACCCCGTGTTGTTTTTTTTCCACCCTGTATAATCGAAGCTACGTTTCCAGTTATAAAACTTACTATAGGTAGAAAATATTTCTTGTGAGAATTTTTTTCAGTATAAAGTTACTATAAATTTCTTAAATTGTATTAATGATGATGCAATAAATTGTAAAAAAAAACTCGCATCAAATCCATAGGTACATAATACATTAAATCAATTGAGTCAAGTGAAAATTTTGGAACAACTCATTTTATAATATTGGAAAGATATAGAAGCACTTGGATCGCTCTAAAAGGAGGATCGACTTGTTATTATTTATAAATATTAAAATTACATTTTTTATACACGTGGAACTTAATGTCATCTACAACTCATAATATACAAATATCATTGTTACTTACTGATAAACAAAATCCTGAAATAATTTACAAAGTTTTGTTTAATTGATATGTACAATATTTTCATAACTAAGATTAATCACTTCCTCTATAAAAAATAAATTAATACATGTATATAAACAAAAATAAGTGTATACCTACGTAGAACATTACGTAATTCATACACATATACACCGAGTAGACACTATTTAATGAGAGAACGACATGGATTAATTGAAAGTAGTCCAACCTTTACGTACACTGGGAGAGGGCTCCTGCCGCGCGCTCGAACCTGGGGAGTAGTCTGATAAACCAAATTGGCTAAAATCTAGTCCATATTCGTGTAAGAGAGCACTGTCTGTTGATTTGATTTGTTCAACTTTCTGATTTTTATCACGACACTTGAGCGGATCGAAATCTTCTAGGTTTGTCGGCGAATCGTCCAGTTTAATGAGATCAGAATCAGAGCCACACGACTGAAAAAGAAATATGTGAGTTAAACAAGCACAAACCGAGACACGTCCCTTGGTAGGCCTTTTTGTGCCTGTGTGTCATCAATATTAGTCGAATCAAATACAGACATGACAGCTATAGCTGTTATTATCGTAGGGCACATTTTGTATTGTAATGGCTTATTTACATTAGTCGCACCCTGCCAATATACAACACTAGATATCCAACATGTTGACAACAGTGTGGATAATGATTGCAAATAACACGATATAGTCCCGGTAGCATGCGTGCATGCATACAATCGTTTTGACCACATAATGAACGTTTACAAAATGTCTACAAAAAACAATTTCACTAATATTCATTTCATGCAATAAAGATGCAAAATAATATTAAGGGTTTACGTTGAAATATAAAGAGTCTTATAATCGCGTAGAAGGTATGATTGCTAATGTAAATCAGCCATAATGGTCGTGGTCAGCGTAGGAATATAATCCAGTATTAAAATTGAATGCTGCTGTGTATGAATTATACCCGGTTTCAACATAATATTTTTATTTTGAATTGTAACCTGGCTTTAGAGTCGTTGAGCGATCGCTAGCTTGTAAATTTAAGATGTAAGGGAAATAAATTTTCTTCAAAAAATGAAATACGAATGGCGATCGTGCATTACCGCTCGACGGCTCTTTAACTTACACAAGGCTGTATTTAATTTAAGTATGGCACAGCCTTGTAAATCATTAAAAAATATCTGAATAATGACTACTTCTATTAAATAAAAATCCAATATTTATGCATACTAAGATATATTTAGTAACATGCATTTGCAAGTTCTATGTAAGCATGATCTTGCTAAAGGACGACAAACAGTGTATTATATACAAGTGCTCGTGTCATTATTATTATATTGATATAAATATGATAAGTACAAAATACAGAGTCGCACAGTCATGGTACTTCCCACTAATTTTATTGCCTTCGTGTTAAAATAAAACATTTGATATCTCTATTCATTATAGGATGAGTTGCATGTACATGCCAAATGCGTACTATGGCAAAACCATATAGATGCCAATCGATAAACTCATAAAGCGTAAATGGTCAAACTTTTGGAGATTAATGCGATAAAGATTACCTACACATAGTAAAATAGGATGCTATACATCGAACTGATGATCCTTCAGACTCACTTATCAGCCCGGCATCCGATCAGCACCACCGCTAGACGTTCATTGTCAAGGCAATCGAATTGCAACTCACCGTCAACGTGCGGTAAGCGGTTAATCACGAAGTGAGCCACTCGCGGTGAGCAGATAAGTCTCCCAGTGAGCCAATCATATAAAAAATCTCTACCCCACGAGGCGAGGCGGTACTGGTCCGGGTACCGGGTTGATAAGTAAGTGACTATCTTAAAAATCCGTACCGTGTATGGCTATTACTCCGATCCGAACAACCGGTTATGACGCGTGACGGTCGATATGATAACTATTAGTAGCAATTCGTAAATTGTGCAAGCATCCTGTTAGACCGTTCCGATCAGATTTGTTTGTTATTTTTTAACCCTTCGTTTATCTGTTTCATCACCTAATTACCGGATTTATTCAAAAATAAAGAGCATTTGTATGAATCTTTCAAGTAATAAAATTGGAACTTATAAGAAGGCAGTAAAACAGTTCTAAAGGTTTTATTGTGACAGTTGGATACCTATACCCAAGTGATCTCATGACGTTCAATTATCGTTGTTTTTGAGTCGGAAGATTGCAGATTGGAATAATATAGGTCAATTACTTCAAGCCTTTATTTTTAGTTTTTATCAAGAATTCTATAAAAATAAGAAAAAATCTCTAAATAGCTACGATTGAGATGTTGACGATAAAAAGGGAATTAAAAAACTTGCCAGGGTTTTTAAATAAAGTATTTAAATCGTAACGTTCAATGGATGTGTAATGCAAATCATCCTATCGTAAATAGTAATATTTTTTTTCAGCATTTGTTAATCTACCCTTAAATAAAACGAGCTAGCATCACAATATGAGATCAATCATTTTTTATATGTGCTTATTAATTATAATTATTATTATTCTGATCAGAATACCAATAAGCATATTATGCAAATCAAAGGAGTACATGCGTAGGCCACGTTTAAAAAATAAATAATATAAGGCACTTAATTTGAACTGTTAATAAGTTATTTAGCAAAAAACGTATTTTAATGTAGCCTATAACGCACATTTTTCTAGAATATAATTTAAAGTATTCCCACAACAATATAATATAGAAAGGTAATTTACAATAAAACATATTCAAAAAAAAGTTAACATTTTCAATAGAACTAGTAGGGCGATTCTATATCAATACCAAAAGGTAATACATATAACAAAATATCTCAAAAAAAAAATATAGCGTAATCAAAAAGTTCTTAAGCATTAAATAATTACAAAGCAAGGTGAAAATTTATAAAAAAAAAGATATTTTTATTTGTTAATTAAGTAAATAATTAAGGTTTTCAAGGACAAAACAATAACAAAAATATTGGTAGTAAATAGTATTTCGTGCTAGGCACGCAATTCGAAGTAATATTTTTTGCGAGGATTTGTTCCTATTTATTGTGTTACATTTAGTATCACTTTAAATACAAACGGTTAGTTTATATTTACCATCCTAATGGAACCGAAGGACTACAGTCACATCTATTCTTAAAAACTTAACCAGAAGATAAGTGAGTTGGACTCATCATTTGACTTTTGCACATTATGACTCACATCATTAAATGTGATAATATTTTTATCTTCACGTTAGGCAAATCATGGAAAACATTAAGTATGCAAAAGTAATATGACTAAATTAACACTAAAAGTACTTGCATGTGTATCACAACAATTTCCACCGTGCTTAGTAGTAAAAGCGACAAATTTCTCAGAACGAGTTTGTATGGTAACAAGTAAGGAATTAGAGGACTTCACTTGTTAGATAAATATTATTAATTCATAATTTACATGAACCTTATATCCAACAAGAATGGTTAAGTAAATATATAATCAACCTTCGTGTGTTAGTGCAAACATATTTCACTCTTGCAGTTCAAGGCATGAATTCTATAATCTTCTGCTTTACAGTAAGGTATAAAATTGATATGATTACAAATGTGCATATCAGAATTACCTCTAGAAGTTTCCCTTTGTACGAAGGTAGGTCAGTGTTGGTTGCCACGATGAGCCTGGGCCTTACGCTCTCTTGGCTCGGTCTAACTACAGAGGGTGCCGTGGTTTTCTGTGCTGAGCCGTTACACGGCGACGGCATGGTTGATTGCGACACCTTTCTTTGATTCGTTGACAGAGTCAACTTTAATACTGCCTTATCATTGCCTTCTGTGAAGCGTATCGTGCTGGTGTGAAAGTCTGACGTAGTTTTCACATTGTTTTTAGTGATGTTACTGACAAAGTGTAGATTTTGGACCGCCGAGGAGGGCGTCGCACGCGGTGGCGGCTTTGGCGCGTCAGACAAATCAATTAATTTCCTCGTGGAAATTATTGGGTAACGGACTGGGAGTTGGGGACGTTCCGGTAACCGGGGTGGGAGACATGGTGACAGTGTTTTCTGCAAAATAAAATTGAATGATGTGCCACGGTGCTCCTAGGAGCGTTCATGCTACTATCGCATTCACATGGTACTAAACACAATAATGTGGACAGTACAAATAAGAAAGCACAGTATAGGTGTACGAAAGCCTAATAATGTCAATGTCGTAAAATAAGCGTAATAACATTTCACATGACGACTATACATAAGATACCTTTTTAAAATAAAAATAAAAAATGTATTTATAAGGACAGTTTAAATTTCTACAAGCTAATAAATAACAAACTACATTACTAATCGTAATGTGAAAAACATAATCATTCAAAAAGGTACCAAAGACTATGACAGTTATTAATGAACAAAAAAATCACACTTCCGATACCACCCCATAAAAAAAATAATTGGCAGTGATGTCACTACCCAGTTTGACTGAGAATACAAAATCGACAAACATTCTTACAATGTAATTCAATTGAAATCATCAAATAAGAGTATTAATAATAATGATATTCCACTAATCTAATAACTTGCATGAAAATTCAAAACGGGAGACGATCGGTGTACGAAATTAATAATGCAAAGTGGCGTATCGAAAGTCGTGATTCCATTCTAACAGGCATGACGAACTGACAGAATAACACAAGCGTCTAACGTGGAGCAACGAAGATGACATCTACATTCATTGGTTTAAGGTGCATAGTCGTTTTTCACTTACCGCTTTGTCTGGAAAACTGATTTCTGAGTTGTGCGAGCTATTCGGGAAGCTGTCCCGGCGTTGTGCTTTCTTGCTGTCGAACAGATACTCCATCTCGGTGAGCAGGTCGAGAGGGAGCGCGGGGGGAGGCTCGCGGGGCGGCGGCGGCCTCATCGTCGGAGGTTTGTTCGTCGGGGAAGAATCCGACGAATCCGACGACACGGGGGTCGCTGACCCGCATGAGAACCTACACGAAATAAAAAATTATAGTCGACCATTGCAAAGATTCTACTAAGAGATGATGGCATACCACCATTCGGTTGATACAGGGGCATTATGGTATTAGCAGACCTTACCACTTTAAACTATTCATAGGACAAACGTCCTGGGATAATACCACATTGTTAAACACGATGACAGTGACCTTGAATGGAAGCGACTCATCATACGAGATCATGTCACATACGTACGCCAAGTCTCGAATTGTCGATACGTTGTTTGTTTTTCATTTACGTAGCAGTTCCCAAACGCAGTTTGTCACCGGCGTAGTCCGCACCATTATGACATAAAGCCCTAAAAAAAACTTTTAGAATACAGGGTAAAAAAGGGTAATTCTTCATTAAAACTTCATGGATTTTTAAAGGTTATTATTATACATTCAAATCATCAATTTATTGTGTAGCCAACTTTGCAAAGCTCGATTTTAAAATCTTGCGCAGGTCAGGTCAGAAACGGCTATCATATGATAGCTCCAAAACACATACAGGCCCACTGCATGCTTTTCTTCCACGACGCCACTGATGGCACAGAGAGAAGGACTTTCCATGCAAGCTACAACATGTAAAATATTTTTGTATGGACCCAATTTAAGTGGTGTCTCAAATGTTCTACAGTACACATACTAACAACACTTAAGCTCTAACATATATGGTACTACAAACATAGATATAGATTAATACACACATAGTGAACTAAACTACATAATAACAAAACAACGGAAACGTAAACAATAACATTATCATACTAACCTAAGGATGTGTTGTGTTGGTGCTCGCGAAAACGTTGGTGCTTTTGTGCACCACCTTAGAATTTATATACCTACTTTAACAAATGCGCAGAAGATATAAATACCGAATACAACTTCCTCAATATCCAATGGAGCAGCAAGAAGTAGTTCGTTACGCCGACCGGCGTATTCAACTTCAATTGATAACCTGATGTCTAAGTTGCAGCGGACGCGCAAGCTTGATATATACTCTTGGTTACATCAGCGATTTAGCACAGTCTAATGCTTTTCGGCCAGTCGGAATACAGAACTACTCTTACCTGAATAATGTAGCATCGCTGGAGTTAATTTCGTCGACAGTCATATGTCAAAGTAACTTCTGGGTAAATAAAAAAGCTTGTATATATTTTCATAGATTTTATTGCTATCACAAATAAAATAATGAAGGCTTATTGTTATCAGGAATATACATAATAATAATAATAATAAGGGAATTATTTTATTGATCCACTAAAATATTTTTGATCCTTTACCGATTTCCTAGATTAGGTACATCACAAAAAGACGAAACGTTTTTTGGTACTAACCGCATAGCGGTAGTAAGTCAAACGACAACTTCAATTGACACTTTGGCGTTGTGGGTGCTCCGAATAATCTAGAAAGCTGTTTCTCTTGTCCTCTTCTTTTTCACTGTTTCCGTTTTAAAATTCGCGACATTTATAAAATTCTCTATGTTTCTTGCAAAAAAATTGCACAACTGGACACTATTTATGTTGGTTTCATTAGCAGCACCACAAATGGTTGAAAATAAAACCGGTTGTTTCAATTTGCCGCGTCATTTTATAAACGTTGCTGCGGTGTTAGATTCATGGGCCCCTTGGGCATTTTACATAACACCGAGCGTTTGCAAATGGACGACGCTGGATGTATAATGACAAATTACCCAATATGCCTCCCAGATACATAAAGCATCGCTCTAACTTATTGGGAACCAAATTACCGACGTTGCTCCTTAATTGTTCCAACTTGTATACAACTTTCCAGCATCGCCAACGAGCTTTGTTCAACAGTTCTCGTTTGTCACACGTCTTACATTAACACTTTAATTTTAACACACACACGAATTCACCGTCGGTAAGACCTTTATAAGATTCATCCAAATCCAAAAGCCTTAAGGACGATTCTATTCTTGTCGTACCGCAGTTAAGAACTCGTCTTCTCCAACAACCATCATCTTTCAAGAGGCTTGGCCAGTTTACTGGCACTCCAACTTGAACACTTTACAAGCTATTGGCGTCTTCGTGGTCAAGAATACGAAACGGAATTACAGGCAACTACGACCGTCCACCGCGAGAGGGAAGCAACTTTGTTTCGTTTAGGCCGAAGTAACTCGTAGTACAGTAAACGTTTTGGTGCATGGTCGTCATATGTCATAAATGGACGGGGTTCGCTCTCCCCACCCATTTACCACACAGCAAAAATTATTTATTTATCTTTTTAGGTCACGCATATAACGCAAATAGACAGACACAAAAGATGCGATTTTTACTGAAATTGAAATAAGATAAATAAATAATACCAAAGAATGATCTACTTTTACTTAACTTGTCCTTTGTTAAACCATAGGTACACCATTAATTTCGACACAACTAAAGAGAACATCAAAAATATTTATACTCGGTCATGCAGTAAATAAAAAGTGCAATTTTGACCTCAATGCAAACAACTGGCCACATTTTCGAGGATCACAGTTCAGCCGCGGTATCTTACAAAAAGAATTTCGACGAAATCGATACGACGCACGGTGCGTCCGTCCGTTATTAAAATCGCGCAGAAAAGGCGGACTCTAAGAATTTGGGAAACCCCATGGAAAGGGGCAGTTTTGTTGTTGTACCAATTGAGTTTATGAATAACAATATCCCTACGCTTGCGTTTTTGCAACGAATAGGGTGTTTGACCATTATTAATTTATTTCAAATCTTGGAATCAAATACCCTATTGAGCATGACATGTGACCAATTGTGCACGTGACAGTGAAACTGCCAGTGTGGCCAAATGCGTGTTAAGCATGCTGATAAAGTAAAATGGCTGTCATCATTTACATATGTTTAATGAAAGTGACGAACTGCGTTTGAGGAATACAGCAAGTGCTCCTGGTACAGAAGCCTACTGCTAAATCCTCCATTCCATCCACCCGATAAAATGTCTGTGTAGGTATGTGTGGTTAGTGCCGCTTGTTTAAAACCCTGCCAAAAACCTTCCAGAGACGCCGAAATTCCACCGTTTGTCCTGGATTTGTATATAATGTTTTTTGTTTAGTCAAATGTTGATTTTTAAATGAAGAAATATGTAGGTAGATACGTTATTTGTTTCCAATTTCTTGTCACGTTCTCCTTTTGTGATTTTGTTAATGCTTTTAATTTGGCCGGGTTAAATTCGCCTAAATATAAACAAATTTCTTTGATTACCACTATGTATTTTCTTACCTAAGTAAGGAGTGTTTCTAAGTAGCAAAAAAGTAACTTTAATTTGTACGATAACGTATCTACCTAATAAAAAGAGATTGACCAAAAGCGATATCTCTATTTTTCTTACTCTTACTCAAATTTATGATCGTATCTATTAAACCTTTACTTTTCCGCATTAAAATCATAAAAAAAAATGTGCTTAACATTTATAATCCATTTTGATTTCATAACAACCATCGACCCGCCTAAATATTATTTTTTTCACGAAGGAAATGCCATATTTCATTGGCGTGGCATCTTTACATTTTTTATTACTGCTCCGCTCCCGTCGGTCTTTGCGTGATGTTATATATATAGCAACATATACTGTTCCTAATGAATTTGGCTATCAAACATAAAAAGATTTTTACCAATTCGACTGGTGGCAGTCGCGAGATTACGCGAGAGATTACGCGTTTAAACAAACAATAAAACTTTAGCTTTTTATATTAGTAGGTAGAGATAGACAGTAACAACATTCGGTCCACTGAGTAGAAAGGAGTCAAAATAATTTATTTGCCAGTTTGAATTTGTATATTAAACGTCATTCGGATATTAAGACATCATAGAGCAGTATTAAAAGATTTTATTGACAAGACAAACTAAAAAAATCACTTGTAATGTCATTTGACGGTCTTACTTATTGAACGAGGCAGTTGGACCACGGCCTACAAAATAAAAAAATCAACAAAAAAAAACGATTCAAGACCTAGGATTCGAGATTAATTACCGTGTAATGCGGAGAAGCAGGATATAACGGTGATGGTATAATGGGTACTTCCTAAAATCATTTAATAGTTTAGTCACATCACGCGATACTAGATCTACTAGAAGATCGGTCAATCTCCTTTCATCATTAAAATATATAAAGTGTATAGTTACCTGCTATCATCAGTGGTGTTTATTGACGAAGGTCGTGATCCGGTTCTGGGCATTTTATTCTTCAGCCCTTTTACTGCTGACTTTACATTCTTGCCGCCTTGACGAACCTTTATAGAATAAAATAAAAAGCATTAACATATGTTAAGTACAAAGTGCGGCCGTTGTCAAAGAAATCATCGGGTCATAAAACACATAGGTAGTGCTGTTTTTATTTATAGTTCTTTCTACCGTGCTTATGGGCCTTGCCAAGTTGCTCGTTAGACGGTAACGAAAGTTTTTTGGGTATCGAAAAGTCTCTATATGGTCTCAATTACGACGACCTTCGACGTTTGTCGAGTTTGACGAGTCGGACTTGCCCAGAAAGTTTTCTATACCACCTTACTATGTTTACGTGCTAAGAGAGTAAAATATTTATTAAATATTCAAATTGTAATATTTACATTGTAATTCTCTAGATGTTCGATTCCCAGGTCGGGCAAAGTGTTATTGGGTTTTTCCATCAGGAATTTCTCAGTAGCAGCCTCGGAGTCTGGATTTGTGCCCGGTTGATGGCAATAGGCTCGCCCCCTATTACATGGGACTAAAAACATAACTGGCGAAATGTGGGTGTACTAATGGGTACATCTCTGCCTAACCCTTCGGGGATTATAGGCGTGATGTTATGTTATGTTATGTTATGTCTCTAGATGTTGAAAACCGCATAAAAAATCATTTTGCAGTTTTGAAGAACTAAGTGGCTGAACAAGTGGACACGCAAAACAACTCTATTTTATATTATAGTATAAAGATGACAGTTGACCCCAAAATTTTTTTTTTCTTGATACTACTCACAATGACGTGTACTTATATAATCTGTAAAGGCAAACGTTTTATGTCCCGACGACTGAAATTTTAAAGAACAACAGCCGCAGTGAAAATTGATTCACACATTCAAGTGAAGTCACATTTCCGGAACCGCACTGTATCGGTTATAAATTATTCTTTAATACATTCTATAAGAACGCGTTCACACGTCTTGTCAATGTCAGTGACACAGGTGCTCTCAGAGTCAGGGCCGGCGCGTTCATAGAGAAAAAAAATATTGGTACGGGGCGGTGCTGGAACTGTGGTTTCACTGATTATGTGTTAATCAGCCTTTAGAGTGATTATGCTTCTGAAAATAATTAAATTAATACCGGATCCAACAGCATGCATATTTTTCCTGTGCAAGTTTATCTTTTTTCATACATGTTAATTTATTTTAAAACTTTTAAAATGGTTTAATGATTAAGTTTTAACGATTTTGTTTTACTTTTTTTGTAAGTTTTTAAAGGTTTTTTTTTTGTATAATAGTTGCCGTTTCTCAAGCTTTATACTCGAAATCATTTTTTTACGGCCATTTTTTATACAACCCCTGTCGTAGTCATATTATCTTCAAAGAAACGTTGCAAAATATGCGACGTACTGTGTTTAATTCGCCTTGCTCAAAGCAGGGGTTGGTGTATGCCGCTATGATTGTAGCATTAATAATACTTTTGCCACTGCCACTCGCAATTTATTATTCCAAAGTGGTAGCGAAGATTGCGAAGTATGTGTTAAATATTTCGTTGTCTCATTGCATGTACTTCGTTTTTAAAAACTACAAAACATGCGCATAGTATTAACACATGAACATTTTCTAAGCTGTATTTATTATGTATATTAGTCATACTGATTAAAACAGATTTTGGTTTTGTCTTCCGACGTGCATTGGAGCATCAAATATGCAGTTGCGTGCAATAAATACGGTTCTGTCTTAAAGCCTAGACATCGGGGACCCAGTGCAGAGTAAATAACGCTATAATTTTGAACAGCATCTGGTATTCGTAACTTCGTGGAGTATATACTTTATTAATTTCAGCAGCAGCGGCATCTACGTTGTGCACTACGCTGTACAATATACTACATACTATATAAATTATATTCTTATACTAAAATAAATTAATTATACTACATTAATAAATACTCACTAATTAAAGAATTTAAATTTATATTTTATAAATATAAATATTTGCTCAAACTACGTTAACTTATAATCATCATTCTCAAGAAATTATTTTTTTAATAAATAAATTTTGTGTTTAAAAAACCAATAAATTGTATTTCTACGAAGCCAAATTAATATTGTAATGGTAGCTCCATAAAATTAACGCATTTTGAGCTAAAAATGTTAAAGTGCATACTATTGAATATAGTATTATATACTAATTATTTGATATGTCAAAACAAACATAATAAAAGTAATATTAATTATGAATAAACTTAGATCTATACCTTACTAAAATCTTAAATAGCTACATACATTACAGATACAATAAGTATTAGAGGCAGCAAGCCACCGATTACGAGAGGTATAATAGAATTACACACACACACAGACGTAATACCATCACCAAAAAAATACGACAACCATAATGACTAGTTACGTAAAAGTATTCTCCACCAAGTTATGTATAACAGTGCCACAACAGAAAGTCGTTGTCAAATAGACAACAGAGTTCTAGGACTCACCGTTTTGACCGCCGATTGCACAGCTGGGTTCGCCTGCAAATATTCATAATTTAAAGCAAAAAAAGAAAAACTCCAGTACTTACAGCATGCATGCATTGAGGGATCGCAAAAAAATGTAGGTACCTTTTTTTTATTAATTTCAACGAAAATGTAGATTGTTATGAGTAAATTATATTTAAGTTCACTGATTATTAGATATCGATCACTATGTTGATTCTAATTGTTTTGATTTATATGACTGCTCTTTTATTTTACGTAATGGATGTAAAAAGACACCATCAATTTGGTCACTAGAACTCATTTTACAAATTCGCGATGCGTGAGCGCACTTGAACACGCTTCAACGTCGACTGCAGTTACCTCTGCCGTTGGCAACATGCCGCTCGTATGTAAGAGCTCTAAGAGTTTAACGAAGGCAAAACTTACATGTACTACCCATCATTACACTAATTTTATGATCTGTCCCGCTGATGGTGGCGCATGTGATGGACCATTTGGTTCCCATTTAAGACAGTTGAAGCAAAGTGGTGCTGTTCCACGCGTCATGGTCATGGACGAGCCCCCTCAGTTGGGTTTGGTCATCTCTTAACTGCCAGGGCCATCTTTATTATTTTTATTATTTTATTTCCATCTTCATTGTTTTCACGTATAGAAACAACAAAAATATTGTAGCCAATATTGTTTAATAAAAACCTAATTGGAAAGAGTGTCCGTTCAGTTTCTTGCTCGTTTTTCTCCATATAGGCCTATCTCCGTTTTGGAACGAGCAACTAGCTTTAATTTTCTGACTAACTGACCGACTCCTTGACAATACAAAAGTGCCCGTAAATGGTCCAATTGAAATAAATGGTTTAACTTTGACTTGACTCTGAACTATAGCTGCGAAGCTCCTGCCTCGCCTTTTTTATATTTATTTATTATATTTTTTAATCTAGTGTTTCATTTTGTAACTACACTTTAATTACTGATTCAATCACGTTTTAACGATCGTTACATCGAGCGCTAAAATTGTATTATAGTGATATTTTGCACCAAAAGTTCTTTCCCAACAATAATTTTCGCTAATGTTACTTTATTATCTTATAAGTTAATTATTACGGTTAGTATTATATCATTCAGCACATCTCATTAGGTTACAGTGTACCTCCCCAGTGTACCCTATAAATACATATATTTTTTATTTGATGGGCAGTATGCGTAATTAACAGTTATATTGATGATAATAATACATTTAATCTTTACGATAGTGAACTGATCAATATACCCGTACTATCGCAAACTTGTTGTTTTTTATTTATTTATATAACAGTACTGATGTCATTAGTTTTATTTAATTAGATGAAAACTATATAATAATTGCAAAAACATACTTAACTTTCAGATGTTTATTATTGCAGCGAATGAAAGTTAGCCAAGGCATGGAGATAAATTATATATATAATCAAATAAAATATGGCGGGAGGTGAAGGGTGAACAGGGAACTATCTCCACTTCTCTCACCTCTTGTCTCCGTGGACATGAAAAACCACGTTTTAGTGCATCATTTAAACGATTTTCAGCGAATGTACGCATAGCTTGACTAGGTAGTACTTTAAATGTATGACTTATTATTTAACTTATTAACTGGTATATTCCCTCGTAATAAAAGCTTTTTACTTATTGCTGCGTCTAACAAACCTAAAGCACTACTCACAATGGGACAATGCTAATGTAACGGAGATATGTGACATTTTGCAAAAGAAAAAAATCCCAAACATAAGAAGCGCATAAAAACACAAAAATGTACAATGACAAACCTAAGAAGAACATTACCTTATCTTTCACAGTTTTAAAGAAGGCTCCGCCTTCTTTCTTGACGTTTTTGGCCCAGTCTTTGTACTGTTGTTTCAACTTCTGACCACTCCCTGTATTTAGTTTATCAGCGTAATTATTGCATTCTACTTCAAACTCATCGTTGAATCCGCGTCCTGAGTTAAGCAAGTCCAGTCTTTCGTCAATAAACTGTAACAAGATATTAACATTAATGTGATTTATACATAAATCGCTTTCGTATTATAAAATATAGAGTATATTTTATAATACGAAACTACGAAAATACGTTTGATTCAGAAACAGCTCTTCACTTTATTTTTTAGCTAAGCTCGAAATAATTAAACACTTGATGTAAATTAATCTGAACAAAATCGACATATTATCTGTTGTTCTATTTGTATGGAGCAATAACTCACCTGACGAAATATTTGTGATTGAAGTATTTTTGTGAGGAATGGTTGCATATTTTTTCTAGTTTTTATGAAAGCCTCTGGGTTGAAAGTAATCAGCTGACCATTTTCAATTCTGAAACGACATATTTAAGAAATTAATGTTGTCGAATAACCTAAATGATAACGATGAGAAAATTTGTACTTCGTTGAGTTCTTTTGGAAATACACGCTAGAATTTTAATGGTTATTTTTGCTTTCAAAAATTTAATCAAATATTCATCATCTAGAATGCTTGAGAAATAATAGTAATTCACTAGACATGACGGAGGCACTACACAAAATGCACGGGATGCCGCGTGCAGCCGATAAAGTGAAGTGATCTATAAATGTTCAGAGCAAAATATTCTCTCGAGCATAGTGATACGGTTTAAAATAACTAGCCTGCACGCGGCGAGCTACTCCCCATGTTCCCCACCCCGACAAAAGGATGCCGTACGGTGCGTTATCCGCTGACAAATTCATTTTGCTGCGAAAAATAACCACTAAAATTTCACGGTGTATACTCTCACACTCTTTTTTTACCTAGTCAAAAGAAAACTTTGATGGAGATAGAACCACAAAAAAACTTACTTTATCGCATCACGATATCCACCTATCAATGAGACCAAAGCACGCAAAAAAGCTCGAGACACGGCATCCCCTAGAGCATTTTTATCACTTAGAGCTTTCTTTAAGCTCGACACCTGAAAATCATTAATTTTCATTTATTATAAATACATTTTCTTGAAACATATTTCTTTTTTCTTTACTAGATACACATGAACATGTATTTTTTTAATGTTTCATTTTTGTTCTTTAAACTTTCTAGGCATTTCATGAACGCAAATAATCATGAATGTATTGTGTAGCAAATAGTTTTAAGAGACCAAAGTACAAATACAAAAGTCCTTTATTTGGAAACTGCAACTGCGAACGTTTTTGTCTTGTCGATAATTCCAACCAGATATAGATATTTCCAGACTTTTCATTCGTAAAGCACATATCCAGCGGACCGTACATAAAAGGATCAGGTATTCAGGTTATAGTTGACCACCGGGAATCACGAAGGGCTAAAATGCATACTCTTACCAGATCAGAGGGAAGTCCTTCCAAATCGTTGAATGGTGTTTTAAGCTCATTTGCATCCACATCTAATATTACCACATCGCCTATTTCAGACATCCTTACACTCTGTAATGGAGAAGATGATCAAAGTTTTAATATATTTTTTACAAGGATACTGTGGATTGAGGATTTCTTATTATAACGGCTGGAAGGAACATCGTAACGAAAACTTTATATTATATATGTATGCATCCAGTAATATACAGTAGTTTCTTTTTCATAACTGACGTAAAGTTTTAAAGAAGTATCTAGAATCATGTTCTAATTCCTTAGTAAAAGATTTTGTTACGGTGCACCTACGACGCACACACAATTTTAAACTCTCACCTCCATAACACTCCTAGGAACTCCAATCAGAAACGGCATTGGTGCCAGAAGGTAATCAACAAGATGTTTAGGTAGAATTGGAATGAATATGTGTTGCCAGGACATTGGGAAGAGCGTTGCATTGGCTGCCTGCACGCATGCTGATAATCTTGAGGGCTTAGAAGCCACTATAGCAACTCTACGTTCATGAAGCAACGCCGCCCATAGCCCAGCCATGCATTTTGTGTCCATGGCGCTAAAGTATTCCGTTAAGTTGCACTGGAAAAATACATGTGCTCCATACATTACTGTTGTTTTAAAACATTAAAAAAAAAAAAACATAAATATAATATTTTTTATAGAAAACAAATGATTTATTTTAAACAATGCTAGCCCACTTTAATATCTACCTTATTTTCCTGAGATTTCAAAGGGTTAAAAGTAAAAAACAATACTACCAAGCTTTAGTTCTGTATTACAGATTTATAAAACTAACCAATTGATTCTTTCAAGTCCGTCGCACACCTAGCTATAATATATATTAATATACCTAAAATATATATTACAGCCAGCTACCACATTTGAAGAAAATGCTACAATATAGGTATATTTTGCATTCATTTCATTGATGGTCGATATGCAAATTATGCAATAATATAAATTTCATATAGGTTGGAGACGTCTTAGAAATATATGTTATAGCTGCGTGCAGTGGCGTGCGGTCCATAGAGGCATAAAGGCACTGCAGACCCTAGACCTAGTAGATCTAGATCTAGACAAGTTACAGTAATTTCAAAAATAAAAATAATATTCTGCGTAACAAAACTAATAAAATTATTCAAACTCCTAATGTAAATTAATAGCAACGCGCATCGCATTCATACCGTAATCCGCACTCGGTACTGTCAAAACTACGACAGGCGTTCGTAACACATCGCCGACAACGCGGAAGGCAGAGAGTGATTCTGCCTACAATTCATTCATAAATGTACGCATGTTGTGGTACATTTTCGTGTCTGTGCACTGCACACAACGGCGCGGTAACAAAGCCATCTCCTGCGGCAGGTGACCCAATCACGGGCCAGCTCGTATGAATCCGTCGTCTCTATTGGCGAGTCAGTGATATTTCGATTGACAATGATGCAATGACAAGATTTTATTTGATAACGTTTTACTTCCCAAAATTTAGAATTTGTTTTTTTTCTATCGAGTCCATATTGTTTTCTTTCAAGTGAAGTGCGCTGTTTTATGTTTTTATTTTGATAGTTTTCATAGGATAGGTCGATTTTTTGTTAACTTCAATTAGTTTATTGAATTGTTTTTAAAATTACTTTTTATTTGTTTATTCAAAATGTTGTTCGATTGTGAGGTTTGTGTTGAAAATGTGTGTTTGTTAAAGGTTATAAATGGTAATTTTTCTCAATTAACGTTTAATGAAAAGGTTCAAATTGTATCAAAAGGGAGATGTGCACCTGAGTTACAAGAATTGACCCAGCAAAGAGGTAATGTAACTCGTAAGTTTCATAGTAAAAATTATGAGACATACAACTGGCTGTGTGTTGTTCCGATCGGAAGCTATTGCGACTATTTTAAAAAGTAACATTATTTCATTAAACTTTCTCTAAATAAAGCACCATTCTTTTTGTCGTATTTTATAAACAAGTAGTTTGAGCGGCCAATAGTCGTTTGTTTGTTTTGATTTGGTCGTGAGCTTTGTTATCAGATATTTAAGATTTAACGATGGTATTAGTGTGAAAAAATGGATAATATTCACTGTGAAAGTTGTTCATGTGTTGTGTGTATAGAGAAAATAAAAAAATTGCGTTTTTAAAACTATCGGTGACAAAAAGACGTGATCGTGAAAGGTCAATGACAAAGGATTTTATTTAATTTGACTGCTATTTTAATTTGCAAATTAATATGAAACATCAAAACATATGGGTATCCGTAAAATATGTCTACAAAATCAGTCAATCTAGGCTAGGTGGCAATTACCTACATCATTATTTAAATCGACAAGACGACGAACCAAAACCATGATAGGTACCTACATGTTTGGTAAGAAACCTACCTAGCTTAAATAGCTTTTAACTGTTTTGCCTACCCTGTCTAAAAACTCTGTGCACGCCACTGGCTGCGTGTGCGGTCGCTCGAAAATTTCTATAGAAAATATATCGTAATATGCCTAGGTACAATTTATATTTATATAATATTATAGCTAGGTGTGTGACGGGCTTTAAGCGTCTGCTAAACTATTATCAGTTAATCGACTTACATTTTCCGGAATACTTGGTAGTTTAGTGTCGGGACACTGGCATGTAAATACGCTATGACCTGCGTTATAGGTCACTTTAAGCGTATGCCCGGGCATAGGCGGACGTATCCGACAAGCTTCTAGGAATGACGCTAGTTCCCCTCGCTCTGGGCTATTTATCAGATTCGCTATGCAATTCAGTAGCCTGAAAATAATATTTTATAATAACATTATCTTGTTAAATATTAACACAGAATCTCTGTGCAATTTATGGTTTGTCAATTAACATAACATTGATAGTAAAATCTTTAGTTATTATTATACAAATAAGTACTAATTTACTTCAAGAAATAAGTCACATAGCGCTAAATAAAGTTGCGCGTAGCCTGCGCTCGCGATGCGTTTCGTTTCGCTCGTACACCTCACAATTTCAGTGTCTGTGTCTATAAAAAAATATACGTGTTATCGTTCTATACACAAGCTGTAATCGCAAGAAAGCATAGGCACAAACTAACAAAGTCGCAAAATAATAAAAAAAAATCTTAGCGCTGCATATGAATAATGTGTTTTATAAATTGAACAATATAGTAATTGCCTGACTTTTATTATTATGAAACGCGGTTGAGAATGTTTTGATTAAATACTTGGAAAGCTCAATGTCAAATTCACATTGGCGATACATAGTAAATTGTCTCGATTGGCACTAGCACACCAGCACGAATCATTCGTGAGGGACGTGACGTCAAACGATCAATAAACGCTTAACATTTCTATTAAACGACGCGTCCGACGGAGCCAACAATATATTATTCAATTTTATCAATTGTCTGTCAAATGTTCTGATAAATTACTTTTAATATTTGCTATAAACAAACTAAAGTATCAAGATTGACATAGCTATAATTGTGAGTTAAGCTTAACCAGCGTAGCTATTATTAAAATGACAAATAGTATAATTATAATCCAAATACTTTATTATTATGTAAATAAATTTGATACTTACTTGTAAAATATATCATGCCATGGTAAATGAGACAATAACACTAATGCAGTGTTGGCTTTGGGGTCATATCGACAGAAACAAAACGTATATTTAGAGTCCTCCGATGTCAGCACAAATGAGTAGTGTTGTGCGAATGAACTGAAAATGAAAAACAAACAATTATACAGACCGACCTTAATTTATATTTCTTCTTTAGAGGGTGGAGTCACTCATGAACCATTTTTATTATGTAACCAACTCTAAAACATGAAAAAGAGAACAGCCGTTTCCTACTGTATATTAGTAGTACTTATTAAGTGTTATGATTTTGTAGTTTCTATATTAGGTACATTGCATTCACCTGCCACTATGTATGATTTTGTATGCAGATATTGTAAACATTGATTTTAAGTCTGAATATGTATGGAGTTTCTTGTCCATTCTTCTCCATACAAAACTACCTTTTGGAAGGGACAACTAAATTCAATTCTTTTTTTTTTTATTTGACTTTCAAAAGTGCCTAATAGTGTACTTAATTGAAATAAAATATGATTTGATTTTGACTTTGACTACAAAAATGCATGGCAACACTCTCAAAATGAGCAGTTAGCAAGTTTGTCCATATTTGTAAGTACTTTTATCACCTGAAAATAGCTTGATTTTTGGTAGGTAGTAAATTTATAAAATAATTTACATAATAAATTAAAAGATAAAAAATGAAATAGTATTTCCAATTTCAAAATCTTTAACTTTTAATGATTCAATAAAAGCATTAAAACCACACTTACTTTTCTAATTGACATGGAAATGTGAATTTAGGTATATTTTTTAACTCTTCTTCATTCTTATATGTTTCTGGATATTTCCTTATTATGTATGGTTCCTTCAAATCACCAGGTGATACTTCACAGAATAACTCGAACAAGTAGCGTACAGTGTCTCTGAAATATTAATAACCAAATACATATAAAATACAACATGTAGATTTATGTATATCTATTATGAGTAGGGGTCGGATATTCGGATACCCAATTAATCACATAAACTCCGTTTTTAAATAGAAAAGGATCAATAATAATAACCCTGTTTCCGCCACCGCTACTACTTTTTATATTTTTAAATGTTTGTATTTTGATATTAATATTAAAAAATTTAATTTATATGTATATTTAATCAATAAAGGAAAATAATAATAAATTTATATGTCCATATAAAAAGCATAATTACATTGTTTAGAACTAAAAATGACTTAAGCTAGTGTTCTATAATGAAAAACCCTGACTTCTGAACTAGGTTTATGTACTCCTGTATCTCAGAAGCCAGTGTCCCTTCAAAGTAATGCACATATAGAAAATAGGACACACATTATAATGTATTTATTATTTATTATTATTATTATTTTACATTATAATGAATGGATGGATACGACTTCTAGAAAGGAGATGGTAAATCGTGGGCCAAAATGTACAGGGTGAGATATGTTCAGAATTTGACATATTTTCTATCTTAGTACAAAAATCAGCTCAACTGTCAATCAAGAAGCGGAGAAATAAGAGAAAGATCGTTTTCGTGAGAATACAAAAATAAATCCTTTTCACTTGGTAATTAACTCAAATACACTATATTATACTTATACGCAATAAAGTGCATTTGAATACAGTTAAATTAATTTATATAATATTAATTAATTACTGAAAACCAATTTAAAGATTTTTTTATTTCAAATCCAATAAAATCACTTAAAAATGTTTACTTGTTTAGTCTATGTCACTGGTATGACAGCTGATTGCCAAGGTAGTCGGCTGCTGTTGCTTTCTTACTTTTGTTTGTTTGGTGTTTTTCGATAAGTTTCGAGTCCTTTCCCGATTAATTTTAATTTTCAGCGACCACTGCTTTGTTTCTTACGGATTACGGATTCTGACCCTGACTACCTAGTACGACCCTTGCTTTCACACTGGACATCGCACACGCGTTTGAATTGGAATTTATTATTTTGGATTTTACCGTCGGTTTGTGGATTGGATATTGTTGAAACTATGGATCGCTGTGTAAATTGTGGGATATTTAGTCACTGCAATACACTAGGCCGACCACCCCTACATGATGAAACAATACCTAGGTACTGTTAAATGTGTCAATGGCTTTCACTTTAGTCTATAAGTAAATAATTAAACCTTTTCTAACCAGCTACCATTCTAACAGGTTTAAAGTGCATATAGGTAATTAGAAGACATAATTATGGAGATATTTTACATTTAAGGCAAAGAATATTTGTTTATCAAGCAATATTATAATACCTTAAAACACTATAGATAATTAGGTAATGTTGATGTGGCTGAAGATTAAAATGGTCCATTTTTAGGTAAACAGTAGGCTATGTTTGACAAGAGTGCTGGGACGGCTCAAAACCCACATGTCGACACCCAAAGAAGACTACTTGCTACTTTGCTTACTATGTTTGTATCCACTGTGGACTCTCTTTCATCACAAGTCAATCACCTACTTCATCCTAACCCAACCCGCGAATCAAGGATTAAGAATGTTTTACACAAGTGGATTATACCTAGAACTGTAAGTTAAATCAATTTACAATTATGTATGCTGCAATTTAAAGAGATACCTAGTTTGAATACTTAGAGAAGTCCCATAACAATATATGTGTTTGTAACATCTCATCTATTGCAACCCAAACAAAGTCAATCTAACTCACATCAAGTGAAAACATTTTTTC
This sequence comes from Hoplodrina ambigua, assembly GCA_949774945.1. NCBI lineage: Eukaryota > Metazoa > Arthropoda > Insecta > Lepidoptera > Noctuidae > Hoplodrina > Hoplodrina ambigua. The sequence goes on from OX458963.1 coordinate 9,804,389, forward strand.
TAAGGCCCACAACATGTAACATTGTTCATATTGTATTTTTTTGGTTTGCTTAGATATCTGGTTATTTATTTATTAGCTTTGTAATATGAAAATGCAGAAGAATAAAAACAGTATTTTAGCAATCTTAGCCAAAATCTAAACACTGACAGCTTACATAATTCATTAATGACAGGTAAATAACAACTTTTTTTCAGCTTCATCCCAATAAGACATACAACCAAAGGCACAAGATGTTCCTGCGATGTCTGTAAATAAGTTGTTGTTGAATGAGAATTACAACGGCAACCAACAAACTGAAACCTACTATTGTTTTCCCAGAATACATGAGAGCCGGATGCCGGAGAACAGAAAGATACAAAGTTCCACTTTCTATTAGAAAAATGTTTCTTAATCAGTATAAACATTACATCCCTGAAAATAACTGTCTTTGTTTTCGTCTTTTTTTATTCTGGACACTCTTTCCATAAGTCCATTCCTGTTCCCTGTCTATGGCTTCACGTCATTGACATTTATTCATATGACTTTTCAAACATTAGTGTTTAAATAATACATTTTGCACTTCAGGAATCACCCGTTTGTTAAAAATTGCAAAATATATAACCTTATTTTTATTAAACCTTTATTATTTCGGCTCTCAAATTGTCAAAAGTTACAGAATTTTCACAGTGAAGGACTAATAAGTATGCATCTATTAATCCACACCACGTTCACCTCTCTACAATTTGGCCCAAGATTGTATGGAACCGTTTCAGTCTCCTTTGAGTATTCCGGGATCGCATTACAAATCAAATATAATAATAGTACTAAAAATTTGTTGGTTTCTAAATTGACGTAATTTCTCGACTGATAGGAGTATCTCAAAATAGGACATATTCCCTGAAATAATTGGAATTCTGTCTTTTTTTATATATATTCCATACATAGCAAACACCTAAAGTTTATGTTAAATGCATCCAATTACTAATTATGAAAGATCACTTGCTGTCTTGACTAATTGATTCATCAAGGCAGAGTTTAAAAAACCATTGAAGAAGGAAACATTAATTTTGGCGGTTTGGTTGTTGCTTTTGTAGTGTAGGGTTTCCTTAACCCATAATTACATCAAGGAAATGTACCAAACAAGTATTCTATATTGTGTTCACTGCTTTTGTTTACTATTAAAATCTTGAAACAAGTTGAAAAGATAGTCTTTATAAATTACTATCTGGCCCGGAGAACTTCTTAACATAACATCACGCCTGTAATCCCCGAAGGGTTAGGCAAAGGTGTACCCCAGTGTAGGTGTACACCCACATTTCACCAGTTATGTTTTTAGTCCCATGTAATAGGGGGCGAGCCTATTGCCATCATCTTTTTACTCGCTCAGAATCAATAAATATTGTTTTATCTGGTTTTTTTATGTAATGCATACAAAACTTTTAAATTTTGATACCGTTCAGCGTGCTTGAAGACTACATAATTATATTGTACCCTTTCGGCCTACTACCTTTCATTCATTTATGATTTCAGATTCAGAAAGTGGAACTTGGCCACAGTTTGTAATGCTAAGAGGTTTTCTGGAGCCCCAACAGTAATTTTACCCTATTCCCGATACAGATTGTATAAATTGTTATTTTCTTTATTGTATTATCTTAATTATTTTAAAATTATTTGTATATTTATAAAGAAATATCTCAAAATGAAATTTTTTATTGTATAGATAGATTAATGCATATACAGGAAATAACATTTCGAGGTCCTGATAAGACCATTGGACCATCCATATAATTTTTATCTGTCTATAAATACATAAAATATATGATATTGTTATCTTCTGCTATGGACCAAATGTGTCAATATGAAACAGTGTGTTGTTACCATAGCGTGAAGGTGAGATTAATTAAATTTACAGTAAAAATCTAACATTTTTTCTTTATTATAACTTAAAATCTTCCAAAATACAATGAACTAATGAACTTTGACTATTTTAATGGTTTATTACATAATTTATCACATACCTAGAGTTTCTCCCAACAAAGGTAGGGTAGGCGTTTAACCAGAAGCAGCAGTGATTAACATGGAATGACTTCCTATCTGACCTCTACTACACAATACGTCTTGGTAAGACTGGTTGGCACACTTTCAGGCTACTGAGTGCCCTTAACAACTGGTAAAAATCTCTAAACGAAAGCCACGCCTAATGGTCGCCTACACGTCTACACGCCTACATGCTTTCTGAAACTTTGGGGTTTCACGCCAGCCGTTTCTTTTCTAATTACCGTCACCCTTAAGTACAATGCATTTTCAATTAATATTCAGGGTTATTATTATATGTACACATATAACACTAGGGTGTAAAGACCCACTAGTACAAAATTGTACCTTTAATCCACCGAGTATTGTATGCACTCCATAAGTACGTAAAACATATAGATAAACACATGTGTGGTGCTTGACGGGTTAATAAGTAAACTCATTGGCAAAATATGATTGAGAAGAAAAAATAATTAGCTATATTTCATTTTACTGGTATATTTATTAATTTAAAGTTTCAGGTAATATTAAGTCTTTAATTCTGCTAGTCATACTCTTGTATGGTACCGCATCATCCGCCTACTTACCCAACCATGTTGGAGTCGGTTCCAGACTAACCGGATGCAGCCGACTACCGGTATTTTACACGGAGCGACTGCCTATCTGACCTCCACAACCCAATAACTGGGTAATCACAATAAATACCCCTTGGCTGGTCTGACTTTAGGGCTTATGACGACCCGCAAGAACTCTTTTATGGTACCTTTTGTATAACAATAGATAATATTGATATTCAATATTATATTGTATTTCAATTGACCATAAAGATAGGTATTGCATGCTTGTGAACGAGTGCTGTCAGTTGGGATTGGTCATCTCTTAACTGCCATGGTTTACATCTTTATTCTTGTTTTATATTCTTCTTCACTGTTTTCACTTGTAGAATCAACAAGAATAATTTAACTAGGATTTTGTAAAAACCTAATTTTAAAAAATGCCGTGGAGTTTCTTGCTCGATCTTCTCCATAGAGGCCTACCTCCGTTGTGGAATGAGCAACTAGCTTCAACTTTCGGACTAAATGACCAACTCCTTGACAATTCAAAATTGTCTGTAAATGGTCTAATTGAAATAAATGTTTTTGACTTTGACTGTATTACAACAAGGGATACAAAAAAAAGTTGGCATCTCCTGAGTTTATACAGATAGCGACAACAGGAAACTATTATAACACCAGTGCTTAGCCAGTCATGGGCTCAGGGTGGGACAGCAGTCTATAATAATATGTAACTAGCAAACTATAACTGCAGTCTTAACCTGGTTAAATTTTTCATATAAAAAGGTTACACCATACCTGTATGTATAATTTGAATTATCCAAAACACTTTCTTATTGTTCACCTACCTACACCACAAAATCTTCCATTATAAATGTGTCTCTATATTCCCACGTTTGGGCTCTGGGAGTATGGCAATTTGTTTATCAGTGAATTCAGAGGTTTATTTCTATCTATAGATACCTAGTACTTTCAGGTATAGTAAGTAAACAATTACACATAGGTATTATATAGGATCTGGGGTTCTGGCGGAACCTCTTTAGCACATCAAACTTTCTTACGGATATAATGTATTGTAATTAGTAGCTAGATAAATTAATTTTATGAGTTTGTTTAGGTATCTTACAGGTCTGAGCCAGGGTGGGGCAAGTGCCAAACCCTGCCCCATCGTGGCTACGCCCATGGCAGTCAATATGAGGTAGTGCAATATCGGCCGTAAGGCGCAATACTTAATTCAAAACTGCAAGGTAAATGAAACTAAAAAGCAAGATGGAGAGAGGATCCTCAAAATATTTACTTGAGTGGACATAGGCTAGATTGAATACCAGAACCTCGAACTGGACCATTCCAAAGACTAGCCTATAGGGGGCTTTGAAACTGAAAAATAATGATAGGCAATAATTACCTTACTCTGGAACCCATGTCTCGACGTGGAGCCTATGAAATTTTGATTACATCTTCCACGCCACACAAGCGGTAGTAACTTATTGGAAAATTAATTGTTTATGAAACATCACCAGCCATAGAAAACTACCTTCGAATTGTATGAAACATTTTTTTAAAGATTTTTACCTTTAATTTCCAAACTATTACGAAAGACACGGACAATGTTATACTTTCCAGACACTGTAATTTTATCAACTATTTCTGTTCACAATTCGAGACTCAAGCCATGCTGTCTCTGTCACATTTAAGAATAATGATAGAGTCAGCAGTTCTTTAATGTTATACATACTGACATTTTGACGTTAGCCGTGGAACGTTAAACGTTGAAGCGACACTCGTCAAATTCACGTTCCGTTTTCCGTTTTCAACCGCAGCAAACCTACTTCTACGAATAAAACAATGAAGTTCTTGTAAAATTGACATTAGGTTACCGCGCCACGTATCATTACATATTTAAGTAAACCTCTTGTTTACTCTAACGTATAAGTTTGTATAAATTAGTATTTTAAATATGTAAATTATGCTAAATTAATCTTTGAAATCGTATAATGGATCTTGGGGTCACAGGGTGTTCTGCGCATAAGATGAATTTTAGGTCTCTTTGGTGGATCGCGCGGGGAAGCGAGGTGGTGAAATAGGTGGAGCTCTCTGAACTGGACGAGAGTCATTGTTCCAAGGCGGGGCATTATGGGCCTATAGACAGGGCATCGATAATTGATTATAAACCTTTATTTCCACGCCCAGAATGAGCAATAGACGCGATTTATTCAATCGTTTCAGTGTTGCCATTCTATCAGACGTCAATGGAGTAGATAATTTAAATAAATAGATGTTTCACATCAATGCAGTCTATCAGTATTTCTAGACGGGTGTTACATAAAGACCGACTCGTGTACATCAATTAATTGCTTACTAACACGGATATTGATTATAGACTAACCATAAACAATTTTTAGGTCAAAACAGCGCATCACATGCAGCTTTTCAGCGTTTTTTCCTCATAAACTTTTGACCTACCTACTGCGCGCAACGCATAGGTATTGGATATAACGTAATGTAATGGAGTTGCTGAGCCTACGTTGTAGAGAGATCATCGCCGCGTTTATGCAAATTGGAGTAATTTTTTAACCAATTTTAAAAAAAGGAGGCGTCCCAGTTTTGTCTGCTCGTGAAAATCAACAAGGCAATTTATGCTAGTGACTTTGAAAACTCTAATCCTTACTCATAATAAAAATGCAAAAATAACTCTCGTCTGTTTGTTACTCCTTCACGATCACGACTAAACTACTATAGTACCTACCTACTGATTTTGATTAAATTTGGAATGGAGTACCTAAGCTTAAACTTCAAGGAAGCACATAGAAACTTTTTAATCCACGACTTCCTTCGTGTCCGCGATAACCGACATTTATGCGGACGAAGTCACGGCACGGTAAATAAATTACCAGCATTTTGCCTGCATTTTACCTTGAATAAAGTGCTTACAGTTTTGTGCTACATACATACTCACGCGTTAGGGCCAGCCCCGGATCTACGATTTTTCGCACCGGAGCATAACCTTGATAGTGGCGCCCCCATTCCTTAAGTGTTTGAAAAAAACTGTTAAAACTGCCAATGAGTAGCATTTTTGTGACCATTTGTTCAATGCCTACAGTTTGTATTTCAAATATATTATATTAAGATTCGATTACTTGATAAAAAACTAAAATATGAGATTGTAGGAAAAGAGGCTTCATTTGTTCGATATTTCGAATTCTTGTCTCAAGGATTTGGCGCCCCCGTGAAACTGCCGCCCGGGCGAAGTGCTCCGGTTTGCCCCCTCTTAGATTCGGGGCTGATTAGGAATGTCCGTCTATAGTATTTTAATTTCATCAACCTACTTGAGTTTCTAGTTTTGTGAATGTAAATATTATTTTTTAGTTTAAAAAAATAATTTGTTGTGATTGAAATAGGAAGTGTTCAATAAAAATACATGTTGCGTTGTTTATTTAAAAGATTTTATAAAAAAAAAAATCGCCTTCGTTACCAAACTCCAATCTTTACAAACTTCAACATCTATTACTCTACCAAAATGAAAGAAACATCTAATGAGTAATTATAAAATCTGTTTGCATCTCAGCTTATTAACATCCCCATTACTACCTACCTATAGCTACAGCTAGGAGCACTTTGGTCACCCATACCATACAAAGTTGCACTGCTGCAAACGTTATTTAATATCAACCATCTCATCGCGTGTGCAGTAGGTAGTACCTACAGTAGTGAAAACCTCTAACTACATACAAAATATTACTCAAAAAGTTAATTACAATCCTAGCTACCAACTTATCTGTGAAATGGCGAAAATTGGAACTACGGCCGTCATGTTGAAAACTTGAAATGTCATTCGATTGTCAGTGTATACTTGTATAGTGTACTACATTAGTACATTTGGGTTTTCTGGTTGTTTTGTCGTGATATTGCTGAATTTATAAAGTTAAATATGCCGAAAGCTATTAAAAGTGATGCTCGAATCATTATTCTAAAGGTTAAAACCTTTTTAGAAGAAGGAGCTCGGGCGGGGTCTCCGATTATTCCATTTAATCAAATATATATGTCACCGGAAAATAACAAGATCCGTAAGTTTATCAATTTACTAGGAAGTTTATAAACTTTCGTAAGATTCTAAACGGGAGATAAATTGTAATATTTTACGTCCACATTTTCGTAAATTTATCAATTTCCGACGTCATACGGTAAATTTATAAACTAACGAATATCTATTCGTAAGATTTTATGTGGTTCGACCAATCACAGAAACTCTTTTAAATATACGATCTTTGAAATACGTAAAATAACACACTGCTCTCTGATTGGTCAATGTTCATAGTGGCAATGCTTGTGTCCATAGACTTTAGAATAATCAGACTTGACAAACTATAAATTGGAAGCAACAATGCCTGGTTCCTCTCTGGCACGGATGTAGTGAGTTGAGTTTTATATTATCAGTTTCAATAAGCTATTTAACAGTTACTTGCTAAAATACAGGAATACTCTTATAAAACACACTAATGAACACTACTTTGCTCTATTTAAATAAAACGACAGAAATTGTGTAAATGCCTTTCGTCATTTATTATCAAAAAAATATAAAACATACCAGTTTTTGAAAAAAAAAAAACTAAAAGAATTATGTCTTTTTCGTCCGTGTCATACATACCTACTCAGTCGTAGTTAAATAATTCAATAATTAGTAATTTAATAAGGAGAAGTGACACGTGACAGCCAACCAATCAGATCGCGCGTAGCGTTTGGTTACTGCTTACTTATTATTTTACGAGTGAGTTCAGTAAGTTTATCAATTTACGAAAATGTGGACGTAAAATATTACAATTTATCTCCCGTTTAGAATCTTACGAAAGTTTATAAACTTCCTAGTAAATTGATAAACTTACGGATCTTGTTATTTTCCGGTGACATATACAAACGAATTTCGGCAGCGACAGGTTAGTGTTGTCAACTTTCTTGTTATAAATGACCCGATACTTAACTAATTGTTTTATGTCCACGAAATATTTGTTTTTATACTTGCTGCAGGTTAGCGTAACGATAACGTACATCTAATAGGTACTTATCCGGCTACGTGAGTGAGCAAACTAACCTGCCTGATTTCAAATTTCTACTAACATTTATTTTATTAGGTATCTTATATTTCAGGTGTGAGTCAAGGACTAATTTCAAAAATAGAAGGTAAGGAAGGGCACGCAGCAGAAGAAACTGGTATAAAAATTCGGACACCAGGCAAGGAGAGAAAACGTAAAAGTGGTTTTGTGTTTTTGAAAAGTACCTACATGAATTTTATTCTGCTAAAAAAGTGGTATACCTACTGTTAAAAAACTTCTAGAGGTCATAAAGAAATAAATTACACAGGACAGCGAGAGAGTCTGCGAATGCTGCTTCACAAGGTGGGATTTCGTTTAAAAAAATCTCAATCCAATCGGAAGGTTCTTATGGAGCATAATGAATTAACAGCTTGGAGAGCTACGTACTTGCATGCAGTGCAACTATTGCTTAAAACGAAACGTAAATTTCACTAAATTCTTAGGTTTTTTTAAGTTGCGTCTGTCAAAATGCGTAAAACGAAACGCGCCAGGTAAATACGATTTCGCGGCATTCCGTTGCTTTCGAGTTTACGTGAATGTGCTCACACCTAAAGAATAGAGTCAGTGGAGAACGGTGAAACGATTTTTAAAAAGGACAACTATTATTATAACCATCCTGAAAACTTTGGTGATGCGATAGTGGAATATTTATGGAGGCGAAATAATATTAAATATAATAAAGAATTTTTTTTACAAATGATAGAAGCCATAAAATATGTTGACAAATTAAAATAAATGTTTAATTAATAAGTATTCTGTTGTTTTATTGCGACAAGAGCGAGCGAAGCGAGCTCAGGATTTGTGGGCACCCCGACTCGAAGAGGTTAGGTTAGAAGGTGGTTATTTTTTTTTAAACCACCTATAAGTAGGAGCCCCGCGCAGCGTTTTTCAACATTCTGTCACTCTCCATCGAGCCCCACTGGCGGGGGGAAAGGCTGGAGGTTGACTACCCCTCTTCCCACCTTCCCTGACCCCCTTACGACCCTATTAAGGCGACTCGGTAGAAATCCCTGGTAGGGCTCCGGCGAGTATCTCCAGCGGGGAAAATGGTGGGGGGCGACTCTATTATATGCAATGCAATTATGGTTGACCCAAAATAAAATTGACTACCTACCGAAAGAATTTGACTAAACCTCAGCTTTTAGAAATAATTAAGAGAAACAATAGCCTGAATCTGAAAAAAATATGATTTAAAAAAAGTTTTGAAGACAATAGACACAAAAGCTTATTACCACCTTATCACTGTGATCTCAATCCCATTAAACTCATATGGAGCACAATTTATGAAAATGAAAGTTGCTGATGTAAATATTGAGCACAAAACCTTCCCGACTAGTTAGAGAAGCTTTTGACGCTATTGTTATTACAGTTCATTAGTGGGCACAGCATTGTAAATACGTTCGCAGGTTAGAAGGAGAATACTTAAAACATGATTTGTATTTAGATAAACCTTTTATTATGGAAGTGTTAAGTGGCACTGAAACCAAAAGCGATAGTGATAATGATGATAGTGGTACGGAAATAAGCGGAGTATGGCCTTACAACCACGATGAAGTTGTGTGTGCAGGTTCATCTAAAGATCACAACTATTGTAAACCTGGCTTTCAATAAATCATTGTAAAGCAATTTTTTTTTTTATTACGTCACACTACCATTAGGTTCCACTGCTAATTATAATTATTCAAATCTGGTGTTAGGGGTTAGGTACCGGGCACGCCGCAATCGCGGCGGTAAGACCCCTCTTTAAGGAGTGGTTGGAGAGGCGCTACGGCGTCCTCACCTTCCGCCTGACGCAGGCCATGACCGGACACCGTTGTTTCGGGAGGTTCCTGTAAACCGGAAACGCCCGGGTGTCACCAATGTGTGGTGCGCTCGGAGGACACGGTCTGCCCCGTTTGGGCAGAGCACCGCCGTGTCCTAACGGAGGCGATAGTCGGCGGCGTCCGTGACTGGTTCAGGCCATGCTCGAGAGGGAATGAGATGCAGTCACCTCCTTCTGCGAAGCAGTAATGCTAGCGAAGGAGGAGGTGGCCCGCGTGATGGAGAGAACATCTTCCACATCACGCCCCAGCCGCCGCGGTAGACGCCCAGGGCGTCGGACGTCGCGAGACGACATCCGGCCACCGTAAGCGCGGGCTTGCGGTCGGCGAGTGATGGGTAGCTCGTCGTCCGATCAAGGACCAGGCCCGGGTCGACGGCGCGTTCTGTTTCACGCGCGCCTCAACAGGGCCAAACGCCTGCCGGGGTTGCGGGACGTCTTATCAGCGTTAGCGTAATGGGCCTCATGGGTGTCGTGTCCATGGTTTTCGGGGGTGCTGATAACGAAAATAAGGTCAAAATGAAAATCCAACTTCGTTCCATCCGGGTGTCCCTTGACACCTCTCAAGTTTTTATGTATATTCACCGATTTCTCCTCCAATTGCCAACCGATTTTTTTAATTGTCTGATGATTTGAATAATAGAACTTTAAATTAGACACTTGTAGGTATACATATTTATTGACTTTAGACTCGTCGAAATCGTCTTGATGAGAAGTTAAATCATTGTAATTGACCAAGGTGTGATGATGGGAGAGCTGAAATGTGGAATTGTAGAACGCTTAGTTGGTCACTAGTAGGTACGGTACACCCATCGATTTGTTAGTATTGTATAATTTAATACCTATCATTTATTTCGTTTTTGTAAATATGAGTACCATGGAGCGTTTCATTTATTGAGTTACTGTTACTATATGTGTTTTGACTTTATGAGCATGGCAGTTTAAAACTTGTCATGCTCACTCAAATGTCTCGCTGATGGTGGCGCGTGTGTTGGATCACTTGGCTCCCTTCATAATGGTTGAGCTAGGTGGTGCTGATCCATGCGTCTTGCTCGTGAACGAGTGCTGTCAGTTGGGATTGGTCATCTCTTAACTGCTATGTCTTACATGTTTATTATTATTATTTTGTACTACTGTTTATATTCATCTTAATTGTGATCACATGTAGAATCAACAAGTAAATTTTGTAAAAACCTAATTTAAAAGAGTGCAGTGAAGTTTCTTGCTCGTTCTTTTCCATTGAGGCCTACCTTCGTTTTGCACCGAGCTTCAACTTTCGGACTGACCGACTCCTTGACAATAATTCAAAAGTGCCTGCAAATGGTCTAATTGAAATAAATGTTTTGACTTTGACTTTGCATTTGTTGGAGTCGTCGTGGTAGGTCCATTCATTGCCACTCGTAACAATAGGGTATGATAATGGAGAAATACCTTTTGACCACTAGTAAAGAACATATATATTTTTTTAATATACTTCAAGTTAATTAGGCTAGGTTTAATTTCTATCGGGCCTGGGTCCACAGCCGCAGCTGTTGGCAGCTACCTTCCCCCTCTTCCTGAAGAATAAAATATGTAGCCAAATGCAAAAGCTATCAAAGTCCTGAATCCACACTCGTCAAAGCTAAAAAAGAAACACTGGGTAATTCTATTCCTACCATTTTAAATCCAGTTCCATTACTTCATAATACTGTAGGGTACCTACTTACAAATATATACAAATCATACTTTCCCCATTCTCTATTTATATCAACTTGCTCCACCCTGGATGACCGTCCGACCTGGTCGAGGGGGGGGGACGCCCTTGCCGTGTATTATAATAGGTATAATAACAAAATGAAGGCGTCGTATTCTGTGAACAAAAAATTATACTATCTTGTGTCGCGTCCAGGCTAGATAATCTCTCAGTGCACTGTGGATATATGTTAGTACCTACGCGATGATCGAGTTTCTTACCAAAGTCCACGTTCTAAATAAAAGGGTTTTACCTACACTTTACGACAGCGTAAAGTGGCAACGGTTTTTAACTCATCACAACCATCATCTCCCTCTCTAGGCAGCAGTAGCACAGGCCGAAGTCAAGGTACACCTTGCTTTATGATGATCCACCGCAGGGCAAGGGCATCATCATTTCATGATTTTTACCACCTAAAAAAAAAGGGCACACTTTTTTCCCCCCATCATTCGGTCAATCTCTTCAGGAAGTAAATTGACGTCAACATACTGACGTCTGACGTCTTAGCCATATGAAATTTTAATGTAATATGTAATATATCCATATACCCACTATTTTCATGAGTAAGCACAAGATAATAAAATCTTGTAGCTGACCCATCATCTTTGAGACTTACCACGTTGACGTTTGGCGTAGATAAGAAAGAATAGAAAATACACTGTTACAAAGATAATGCAATATTTTTTGGTATTGAATGCCAGTTGTTCCACTCCTGGTCAACACTCATTCCACTTCTTTCGATGTTGTGCCTCATCTATCCAATTCTCGGGAAATCCATTGAAACTGTTTAATTTTTAGTTATAATATTTACAGCTATGCATTGTTCAGACAGATGTGGTTGCCATGGCCATGGTAGAGTTCTGAACAGTTACCGCCAGCCCGTTAATCTGACTACTTTTTCTTTAATTGGGAGTAAACTGACGCTATTAAGTATTATTAATCTTTAAGTCTGTTATTCATAATACATTACGTTCCCTTCGTTTTGATGAGTCGTGTTTAGAGATACAAAAAGACCGTGTAGGTACCTACGGTCTAAATAGCATTCATCATCATTAATGAATCAATGCCATCCATCATGGCCTGACCATAGCTGAATCATAAGGCGACTAACACACGGCACCGCGCACCGCCGCAGAGGGCGGTAGCGGTAAAGCGGATTGTCAGGCTTCAACGGATTTCATACAGGCTAAGGTGACAAAATCTGCTTCACCGTCAACCGCGGCGGTGCGCGGTTTCGTGTGTTAATCATCGCTTATTGGATGTGAAAAATAAACATTTGGTTTTCAAAGTTTTAATGATTTTTGACATACATAACATAACTGCATCACAGACGACGACAAGAGGAATTAAAACAGCAATGGGTGGATTTGGAAGTCAGCTTGAATTCGAAATAGCTAGAAGTATGTTGTGACTAAAGAAACCGATAAAGAATAAATAATTATGATTTAACAATCAACTACCTTCCTTTGCCACCAGTTTTTGCTGTTAGGTGATTATCTCACAAGGATTATCAATGATTTTTTCTTATTATGCATACATTAGGTATTTAACACAATCTTAGTCATACGAAAATATCTTACAACTTACATCTAGGTACAATAATCTTACTTAATTAATTATATTTTCTTTCAGCTTGTATAGAATAGTTCCCTAGTCCTACGTACCCTACAAACATTTTATTTATTTTTAATTGTTAGGATAAAGTATTTAAGTATTCTTACATGTATAGTGAGGTAACTATACTATGTGATGAAACAGGCCCGAACGAGATCTTGGTGTCGGTCCCAGTTCCAATCATTCTCGGCTAAAAATCAGGTCGAGCTTTCGGTCTCATTCTCGGGCATGGCCGATATTCTCGGCGTATATAGGATAGGACACGCCGAGAATATCGGCCATGGCCGACACTACTCGTGGTCCGCCAAATAAGTTAGTTATATTAATATTTAGAGCTTATCACTAAACTCTTTTTTTATGTTATAATATAGTTCTGTTCAATATTGGTTACAAAGTGTAATTTGGTTCTGAACCAACACGTTTTTGTATTATTTTTAGATATTTTCAACATACTAATAAATGTTGTTGTGTATTGTTTCGGTCTCGGTTTTGGGCGATTTTTTATTGGTCTCGTTCTCGGCAGTGACAAAAAAGTAAGGTTCGGTCGGACCTTAATTGTAACAAATGACTATTATTGACATAACATTTCGTCTTTTATTTGCAGTACCTACTAGAGATTTTCTTATCATAAGAGGGACGGACTGACTAACTGACGAGGGCTCTGGTAGTTACATATTTATACTTGATATTACTTGTGTAACGTGTAAGGGTCAGTTCGTATCGAAATGCGGCAAAAAAAGAATCACAGTATTACTTGCTGATATCATTTTCGTATTTTAACCTTTTGAACGCCATTGTCACATATATGTGACAAACGAAATCTTACCCTGAACGCCAACGTCACAAATATATGACAAAATACACGTCGCACCATACTATGAAATAAACAATGTAATCAAGTTTTGGAATCCCTATTCTTTATCATTGTCATTTGACAAAAAAAGTGGCCTGGCGTCAGGGGTACGGCGATACGTTTATACTCTGGCGTTCAAAAGGTTAATAATCATGTCCTTTTAATAGGTACCTACTAATAATGTCAATTGTAAATTTTTATGTTGATATTTTTAATGTAGTCGTGTGTTTGTATTTAGCCAGAGCATGTACACTCGATAACGTATAAGCTTTAGTTACCAGTAATCTCTTGTTAGTAATCCTTATATAAATAAATAAAGGACAATGCTAACAATTGCTCTGAGCGATAATGGCATCGGACATACACGATAATTATTAGTCTATTTTATTACAGCAAATATTTTTATAGCACGGATTAGTTTCTTGCTTTAATGCATATAAAAAAAATATCTAAAGCATTAGTCGGCATCATTTTCGCCAAACGTCATGTCTTGTCGAAGTAGCCACATCGCAAAACGTCACATTAGCAAAATGCCTTTTTCGCATAAACTCAAATTCTTAAAAGAATTCTATCAGCCCAATGCAAGAAGTCAATAAGTGACTTTATCAATGGTTTTTGTTTAAACTCTTACCAGAATGCACCCATTTTTTAACTACTCATAGGGATTATGCATGTGATTCAAATAAGAAGCAATATTTTTTTAATACCTTTATTATTTAATATTTTAGAATTGTGCCACCATTAGTATTTTTGATTAAAATGTATTTTGCATGATTTTTTTTTTAATTGCCGAGAGAATTTTAAATATTTGAAACGCGACGCCATTGGTCAAAGCTGATATGACGTAAAAGCATATGACAGCAAATTTCAATATCTCCGAGTTCATCAACGTAACCTGTCCACTTGTATGTTTGTTGTCATAGACGATGACGTCACACTGAGTGCGTCAAAATGACGGGTGTTTAAGTACAAGAAAGGTGCTGGTGGAACCATTTTTTAAATTAGTAAAACAATATTTGATGAGCATTTATCTACTTTGATAAACACTAAATCGCACAATATGTGAATTTGACTTTTTGAGAATTTGTCAATTGTGTGGCATTTTGCTATATGCAAATATTGAGAAAAGATATGTTGCGAATGTAGTATTGGACGCCTAATCCCATAATTTTTCTTTGCTCTGGTTTCAGGGCAAAAATGCATGGACGCCGAACCATCACATTTAAATCAAAACATATGCCACAGCGGTGCTTGCCGCTAGCAGAAGAAGAAGAAGAAGGTAAACATCTGCGTCAGCGCATAGTCGCGTTTCGGTGTGCTGGCTATGGCGACTACGAGCTTTACGTGTTTTTATTATTGTTCTTAACATAGCGCCATCTAGTTTATAGTTAGGATGAAATAAAATTCAATGTTGTCACATGGAATATTAAAAAAATGATCTTAAATAAACATACATAAACACAACACACAACAACTTATACAAACTGTGTATTTTTTTCTTAATTATTAAATTCTTATTACTAAGTAAAATATATGTTTTCAAACATTTAGAGATATGAAATCGCAGAAAAAAATATATACTTTTTTTAGGCCTATCAATGAGATCTATTTTGCATCATAGCAACACTTTAATTGTAAATGTCGCCGCGTGAGTTGTATAGGTATATTGTTTACTGCTCGCACACAGCATTTTTGTAGTTTATGTTAAGATGTTTAATTTTAAATATGAAAATTCTTGATAGGGATTTTATAACTATACTATACGCCAATATAATAATAATAATCGATCATTGTGGTTATCTTTAGAGGAGGCCATTGGAGGTCGTCCGACTGATGAGATTGACGTTATCATCATCATCATCATTGATAATGATAATAATAATACATCTTTTTTCAGTTCCGCAGTGGAGCAATATGCGAAACTGTACTAAGTAAAAGCTATATGTATGTAATAGATATAGGTATACTTATGCAGTACTAATTTATTTAGAATTTCAAAGCTATACTATATCTACAGTTTTACCTAACAATGAACCAGATGGCGCTTTCGCTAAGCGTTCAAAAATGCTGAGTTGCCTGTATATGTCCGTTTATTATTGTAGACTTTGGTGTAAACTGATCCTAAACATAGCGTTTATTTAGAACGCAGAGAAAAAAAATGTATAGGTACCTACTTAGATAGTTTACCTACTTTACCTCACAAAAAAAAATATTATGAATAAGCTGCTGTTACTAAATCGCACTTAACTATTTACAAGACAATCACAAGTTATGGAATATTTTTATGAAGCGTCATATTATAGAAACAAAATAAATATGACAGACGTTACGATTAATGAAAAACAAAGCTAGCTCATATAATTAAATAACTAAGTACCTAAGTTTGATTTAAAGTCAAAGGATGCAGATTAGGAAGAAGCATCTAGGACAACCTAAAGCTATGTCCACACCATAGAGCTTTCATGTTTGTCTTGCGTCTTTCAAATTTATCTCGCATAAAGCGCATGTAATTTTGACGAATGCAGCTTATTGTCCACACCTGTGCGCTCACCGGCGACGGATCAGTTTACGCTATTGCGCTTCATGCATGCGACAGACCAATAGGCAAGATGAACATGAAAGCACACTTGTGTGTACTACTTAAAGACAAAACTCAATCGGTATATTGAAATAACACCCAGGTATTTTTAAGTACGGCCATAGATTTATACCTAAATTCTAAATGAGGCGTCGTGCAGACCGTACCATAACTATGTAAAAATATTAGCTATAAAAATAATAGCCAACACTTAAAGTAGCAGAATATTTCAATACCACTTACTTCTTGGCGCAAGTGACGTATCCCTACTTTTAAGATGAGACGGGTACAGAAAAACACACTTAACTTTTCGAGCTTTCTAAGTAAAAGGAGAAAACCTGATAACCCCCTGTGACCTTACCTAAAATACCCATTTCTGCTTAACATAACTAAAACTAAAATATGATAATTATATAATAGCTGCATTGTCTAATAAAAGTAAAACGTAGATGGTAAATAGATTTTTTAAATAAAATACATTAACTCTTTAGGCAAACTGTTTCACAGTGCTAATTTGTGCAATATTCTTGTAAATTGTTTATAAAAATAGCACTTTCAAATCTATCTAATCACAGAACTCTCTTAGTAACTAATAAATTAACAGGAATATTATTAATATAGCTCATTGAGCTCGACTCGCTGTCATTTCACCTTTTTAAGTACACAATTATTCCGAACTTACGGCTATCACAATCTTCCTTCGGACATATCTTCTAACATATAGACCATATCATTTGGTTGCTCATAGCGGATAACCGACGAGTATCCTGCAAGAAAAAAATACAAGCTATCATTAATATTATACAGTATTATAAAATATCAGTATATTTAGTGTGTAATAATAACACGAACAAAACACTTATTAAGAGTTAGAGCTGCAGTCCAAGTTAATTGGCTGTGCAAAATTAGTAAACTACTCTTTCAGTAATGTTAATGACAAACACAGTCATAAATAATCGTAAGACTATGCAATAGAAATAGCCATTGACTTAATATTGTTAAAAAATTTGGAATGTACTTCCTTATATTTTTATCGAGAAAATTCTGATAATACAGCCCTGGAGAAGTTGCAAAATGATGACCATCACTCCCGACAAAATCATTCTAAAGTAGATTTCTATATCTGAGCACTGACTAACGAACAATATAAATGACGACCAAATATAGACGCCTAAAAACGAAAGCCGGTCAAATGCAAATAATCAAAATAAACACAAATATTGTCAAGTATCAATAATATATTTACAAATAAACTATCACAAGGACATAGTGTAAAAAAGATACAACAATTCATTTAAGGATTTAATATTGTATTCAAATATAAAACTATTGCTTAAATTACGACAAGTGTTGTAGACGACATCTTGAGTAGTTTCCTATTCTATTAATATACGTCCATTTTGACACTATTGTTCTGATTACATACGTTGAATTAAGGAATGTATATTTAATACAAGTAATAAAAAATAAAATCAACAAATATACAACGTGATTTTTTATTCCGTTGAAAATCTTTCAGGAGATGAATGTGCTCATGAATATGAACAGCTTTTATTACGGGTAATAGTAGGAATATGTGAAAAAAAAAATGCTCTGCAACACGATCAAATTGTATGGAACAGCTGTTTTTTTTCATATTTCATACTATGTCCCGTAGTAAAAGTTGTCCATATTCATGAGTACTTCCACCCCATGAAAGATTTACAATGAATTAAAAGTCAGCCTGTACAATATGGTCATAGCTGACAAAGCTCTTTGACAAATAGAAGAAGTGTATTAACACAACCCAACCGACGACACAAACAAAGAGAATTTCAACAAAAAGACAATAAACCATTCACCTGTTTAAAATACATCTATACCTAATCTAGAAAATAAATCATAATAAAAAATAACAACAAAAAAGTAATAAAGAAAAACGTAAAACCTTTTTAAGGTAAAGAGTAAAAATTTGATTCCACAGCACAACACTAGCTACAACAAAAACAACTTAATATATATATATATATATATATATATATATATATATATATATATATATATATATATATATATATATATTTTATAATCATTCATTCATAATAATCTCATTCTTTTTTAAGTAAGTATATTCCAAATTTTATTTCTATTTGGCATTAAAAACCTTACACAATTCGATACAAGAGTATTAAATTTTGACGTAAGGAACATAACACAGTAATTACCAAATTAAAAAACACCTTACCATAATACTGCAGGTAAGGAAGGACCATAACGTTTAAGGTGTTTTTTTAATTATAAGGAGTTAAATCCACATATTAATAACTAACATGGTAACGTTTGCGGAACGATTTTCAAACGTAGACACTTCGGTGACCGGCTAAAGGAAGTACCTACTACACCAATTGCGGTTGAGCAACGTCAACGCTATATTAATATTAAGTATATAAATATGACCAGATATTATTGATCGATTACGATACGATCGATTTTTGAACGTAATAATAAGGCTGCTATGCACCAAGCTATTTAAAAACGTTCGACTTCAACGATCAACATTGATCAACCACAACCTTGCAGCATAACAGTACTGAGGCCATTAATTTGTTTACATACGTTGTACACACATCCTCAGATTTTTATGTCGGAAAAGTGTGTGAACAAGATGTCTGAAAACGACTAATAATAATACATTTTCCTTATCTTTGCGATAACCAAAGTAACTACTATTTAACAAAGGGGAAATAGCTATGTAACTCTTTTTAACTTACTGAATGTTTCGTAGTGAAAAAAGAGACATAATTATTATACAAGTGTCATTTACATCGTCGTATTATCCCCGTTTTTACCATTTTATGTTAATTTTATTACTCTGAGAGCGTTCAAAAAATACCGAGAGCTAGTAGAGCCGCATTGGCCCGAAGTCTGCTCCATTCTTCGATAATTGCGGAAATCCAAGTGGTTTAATATCTTACATTTTAATTTAGAATCAACGATCATCAACTTTTGGAAAAACAATGTCAATGTGAAAATATCATTGTGACTAAAAACCTTTAGGACTTATTCACACACATATATTTACATACTCTTTCTATGTGAAAACGACTTCGTTAAGTGATTTTTACATGCGTTATAAAAATATACGTTTCTTACAATTAAATCTACCCATCACCGTGTTAATTCATAATTCTTACACCACGTATATTTTCATAAATCATTCATGCTTGCAAATTGTTTTCTAAACAAAGCCCAAGAGAACCAAATATATCGAAGTAGAGAGAAAAGTAAAAAGAGGATTTTTACTGTCTGCTAACAAATTCTACACCAACGAAATATCTCGAACATTGAGCTTGCGTAATTATAACTTAGTCTTAAATATTATTGTTCAGCAGCTTTGTCATTACCTGAAGGCACTCTGACGTGACCAATTTTATCCTTTAAAATAAAGAAAGCCAGCCAGTTTAACCCACAGCATACTAAGGCTCCGATACCGAACGCACGGAAGGTAATCCAGCCTCCGAACGACCCGTACAGACGACCGCCTATGAAGCTTCCCAACGAAGTGCCGACGCCTTCGAATACAGCTCCTACCAAACCCTGCAATAAATGTAAAAACATTGTTGAGACATCCAACAAAATTAGAATACAATCAGCGTCTGGGCATTTAAGTAATGTTAGCATTTAACATCTTGGCTTACTCGATTGTTATTTTCAAATCTAATAAGATAGACTAAACGAGAATTGTTTCAACGTTTTAAATAAATTAATTGGAAATGATGGACAAATTCAAGGCAGAAATATTGTGCTGGCGAGCAAGCATTATTAGCGTTTTGTTAACGCTGCAATAAAAATTAAATACTTGTAGGTTATGAAGAATTATAAAAAAAATATACCTGGACAGTGGTTTCTGTGCCCGGTGGTGAAACAATATTGGCATACGATGTCATTGTTGGGTAGAACATGCCGAATGTAACTCCTTGTAACATTTCTACAGGCAGCACCCACCACGGGTTAGTCAGAAATGAGTACAATATGAATCTAACACCAAATGCCAGTAGAACTAAACTCATCATATTGACATGGCCAACTTTTTTTAGTATATAACCTGAAATATAAAACCATTAAATTACTATTAATATAATACTAATAACCAAATTATTTATTATTATTTATTAATATTTTTTATTTATTTTTTAATAAATAATAATAAGAAAAGTAGAGTGGAAGAGGAAAACGTGTTGCGCCGACCCCAAGTAACATGGGACAAGGGCAGGAAGATGATGAATAAATAATAACCAAATGTCCTGATGGCCCAGTGGTTAAGGCCTCTAATGCATGAGGTTGTACATATAAGGTACTTATAACGGCACCAGTGGCGTGGACTCCATATCTCTCGATTCCTACCGCCTTCCCTTCGGATGTGTGAAACCACAGCTGCACTATCGCCATTGAAAAATGACAACAGTAGTTTAAACTGTCTTTGATTGCCATATCTACCCGTTGACTGCGGGCGAACATTCGCTACGCCAAACGCAAGTGCGGCTAGCTACCACAGTTCGTGTGTTCGCCATAGAAAAACACATACGGTGTGTGTGCGCCGCATGCGCGTTTCTTAGTTGAAACACAGCGCGTGTGTTTTCCCGCAGACAAAGGATTCAGTCAAAGGGTCAGTTCTTATTTATACTTTTGAAATTTATGCGTTGTATTCCTAGAACCTATGATGTATGTAGTTTTAAGTAGATTGTATTTGTGTAAAACAGCGAAAGCTTTGTTTGTGGGTGGAATAAATTACTATTGTCTTTAAAAGCAATTTATAAAATTTCCGGTTAACCGGTTAATACTCAGAAGTAGGTATGCGATTGTTTTTGGTCCTGCGGTTAACGATATGGTGTTAAAAGTAAAGTACTGATTTCATTTGGATGTTACTGTGTAACTAAAAGTGTTACTGTTTGACTGCCTCGTTGGTTTAGTGTACGCAAAGCGCGACTGCTGAGCATTAGGTCTTGGGTTCGATTCCCAGGCCGGACAAAGAGATTTTTGGTTTTTCCAACAGACATTTTTCAGTAGCATCTTCGGAGTCTGGATTTTTGCCCGGTTGACGACAATAGGCTTGCCCTCTATTACATGGGACTTAAACATAACTGGCGAAATGTGAGTGTACCAATGAGTGTACCTATGCCAAATTAACAAATTCTAACATACCAGAAACAAATAGAAAAGGTATTTCTCCGCCAAAAGTCTGTATTGCACTGACTAGTCCTTGCAGTGTTTTTATATATTCCAAGCCATCACAGTTCAGACCGGATATGTCTTCAAGCAACCAAAACAGGAACTGCCACAATAGACCAGTGCACATTCCGACCGCAATCGTCCATAACAAGAATATGAACGTCGGTAATGATGATAATAAGGTGCCAACATCCGCCAAAATATTCATCGACATCTTAGTCGAATCAGTCTGAAATATGATTGAGTTTTGTTAATTATATTTAATTCTTAATGAATAAACTAAAAAGCTGGCGTAGTTTTAAACTCATATTTTGAACACAGCAAAATTAAATTATGTGCCAAAGCGTGCGAAGCAAAGTTGTACTGGCTCAAATATCGGTACTGCATACTGCATTTTTGGCGACTTTGAAACAAGCAAGAGCATATTATTCTGAAAGTAATGATAGAATATTCGTTTTGCAGGGTTTCCTACTATAGATTGAACCACACATAGACCAGCCAAAGAAACATGCTGCGACTTACCTCCACAAAACATGAAACACCAACGTCACCGACCATAAACACAAACATAAGAATAAATGCGATTGTGTAGTCTTTGTAAGCGCCATCACTGAACATGTCTATGAGGAATCCGGTCAGCAGGGAAAAGATTCCCCAACCAACAGATCCCCACAGCCTTTGTCTTCCATAATGGGACACTTTCGTTCCTGTAACACAATTTTTTTACAACAGTATGATTATATGAGTAGCAATCGTCATAATACGTTTCGGTAATTTTCGACGGATTTATAAGACTTATTTGGAGCAGGAGGTCTTGGGTTCGATTCCCGGGTCGGGCAAATTGTTATTGGGTTTTTCCATCAGGAATTTCTCAATAGCAGCCTCGGAGTCTAGATTCGTGCCCGGTTGATGGCAATAGGATAGCCCCCTATTACATGGGACTTAAACATGACTGGCGAAATGTGGGTGTACTAAAGGGCACACCTCTGCCCAACCCTTCGAGGATTACAGGTGTGATGTTATGTATACGCTAAACACATTCCTGTGTATTGTACCTACATGGAGATATCTGTCGGAGCAAATTCGCCAGACTGCGCCAGATTGCTTAAACCAGATGCGTGCACATACTCGAAATGATCACATAATATTACTGGTTTGACCACAACACATAAACATATTTAACATAACGTAATTATGTACCGTTATTACGCCGTTCATCCAGATAAGTGATGTAGGTCTATTTACAGTTTTGTTTAGGAAGAGAAGGAAGGACATGTGTTTATAATGTACCCATAGTGCTATAACATTCCTTAAGGATGCGGATGGTCAGCGCTGATGGGTCAATATGCTATGTATGAAAGGTAGCGTCAGCGCTGAGCGGTCAGCATTACTTAGAAACGCTACGTTACTACATAGCATATTGACCATCCGCGTGCGGTCAGCGTGACGGTAAAACCCGCCTAAGAGCGTTTACGCCGTAAAATTTGGGACATGAATGAACCACTTTTAATTAAACTTCCTACATATAAACAGGACACATAGGTAGAAAAAGTTAGTTGAGAACATTTACAAAAAAATGGGTTACAGCTAAATTAGACCGAATTTAAGTTTTCTATAGAAACAGAGATTAACAATTTTATCTTTTATTAAATAAGACATTTCGAAAATGTTCTCAACTAACATTTTAAATCTATGTATCCTGCTTATGTGTACTAAGTTTCATTATAATCAGTTCATTCGATTATAAGGTTAACGATTTTTTATTTACTCATAAAGAACACAATTCACTTACAATGAGCTTAAATTACTAATTATAACTAGTTACAGTTATTATATTACTTTTCATTAAAGTGCAAAAGGAATTGATGACGGTTCTAATATACATTTTCATAAATGTATTGCTTCAAGCGTGTTTTAAACATTCTCATTGATTGACACTCCTTGATGTCATTTGGTAAGCCATTAAATAGTTGTGCTCCTTCGTACGTAATATTTCTCTTACCATAATTAGTTCTGCGAGTTCTTAATTTAATTTTGTTTGTGTTATAGACGCTTTAAAATAAATATGATTCATCCTTACCAAGTAGATGGAAGCAGATAGCATCCGCGAAAGTGACCACAACAGCTTGCCCGATCCAGCTGAGTATCATCAAGAAGAAAAATACCCAAAATTGGGATGTATATTCTTTGTTACTGTCATTCCTGCTCTCCGAAGCAGCTTCCATTAATTCGTTTACCTAAAATAAATATTAAATAGCATTGAGTTTCATAAAGCCATCATCATCATCTGCCTCGTATTTTCCCGATTATGTTGGGTTCGGCTTCCAGTCTAACCGGATGCAGTTGAATACCAGTATTTTACATGGAGCGACTGCTTATCTGATCTCTACAACCTAGTAACTGGGTAATACGATACCCCTTGGTAAGACTGGTAGTCAGACAAAACAGTCAGTTTCATAAAGCCATCATAGTATTGAATACGAGGTACACTGGTGATGTAAACTGTTACTTTTGATGAAAGTATATAAAGATCTTCTGACTGCCCATTGGCCACGTGGTCACAAGCGCGACTGGTGGGCGTGGGGTCCTGGTTTCGAATCCCAGGTCGGGCAGTAAGTGCTATCGAGTTTTTCTATTAGAAATACCTCAGTAGCAGCCTGGAGTTTGGAAATTGGTGGCGTGGACATCCCAGTGTCATGAACCGTTGGTTCTGCGCCTTATCTCTTCCCAGTCATGTCGGATTGCCGTCCATCGGACTACGAGAGTGAGGAAAAAGGGAGTGCACAGCCTGCGCTTGCGCACACACTCGTGAACATTAATATCTCCTGCGTGTTTGGTCGAGAGGAAATTATTATTATGAAAAATATCAAAGTAAAACACTTGCCACAGCATTATTACAGCGTATTTCGCAAGAAGAACGGAACAATTCGGATTTTTGTTCATACGCAACTTTCGATTCACAGTTCGGATAGTGTGTAGTTACTGAAACAAATAAAGAATGACCTGTAATGAATGACCTGTTTGGTTTTGTTATTAATTCAACCTTAATATGCGTAAAAAGTAAGGTTGAATATATAACAAGACCAAATTGTTGCTTGATAAATTTTTCCTTGCACCCCTCGATATATTATAACCGTTTAAAATGGTCATCGCTCACTTTAACAGCACGATCCGACACAGCAACGGCCGGCCCGAATCGCTTTGAAAAACCAACCGGTAGCTGCCAGCACGCTGCCCGCGATCGTTCATATTTTTATCTTTTCATTATAAATAATATTTTAACGCACTTGATTTAAAGCGCTATCTTAAATGGCAAATGATTTGCTGTGTTAGCTTGGCTGTTATAACGAGCTATGATCTTTACTGTGGTTGTTAAAACACATATCACATAGGTACGCATATTGCCCATTAAACTAAGAAACACAGACCAAAAATAGCCGGGAATTGACTTTTATTTTTGTTGTGAAAAATCACTGTATATGTTACCGAGCAATATAATGCATGCAAAACATTGTATTACGCGCGCCCTACAGTAGATACAAGGGTCGTGGAGGTATTATACAATTTAGTTAGAACATTCAAAACTTGCATTTGTAAAGAGTCGGAACTTAAATCTTCAATATTTTTGCAAATAGAACAACCATAGGTATGGCAGAGATTTTAAAAAAATAATCTCAATGATGGAAAGAATATGTTACTTTCGGCTTAGTTGGTTTTTAATTAAATTCTTTACATAGTATAAAACAATATCGCTTCCCGCCGTCTGTACGCTTAGATCTTTTAAACTACGCAACGGATTTTCATCACTGGATAAGAGTGATTCAAGAGGAATTCACATGGACGAAACACTACCACAAACAGCATTTGAAGCCAAATTTTTAAATAAACATAATGATTTCATACCACCGCCTTTGCCATCAGGCAATTCGATATGATTAAGTCGCATATATACGCATTGATGTTCGGTTATCGTAGACGATAAAAGTACCACTCCGGTGAAAGACAAGTTTTTTGGGAACTCGGCACCCTCTCTGGTCTTCGGTTGACAGTAGCTGGCTGAGTCAGCTTTCCACCATTCGCATATCTCCATAAGCCGCCAGGGCGTTCTCACGTCGAGATCACACGATGCCTATAACATGTGAAATTTATTGGTTATTATATTTACTTACTATACTTGTTGGCTTTTAAATCACTTGTCTTTTTCAATGGGGGGGGGGGGGGAAGGTCTCATGGAAACAAAACAACTTTTACTTTAGGAACAAGACAAAAAACAATGTTATGGGCGATCTAATTTTGTTTCTCCATACAAACTAGACCCCCGTTTCATCCCCTTAAGGAGTTAATTTAGGATAATCTTTTCTTAGCGCATACCTACGCCATAATAACTGTCTGCGCGCCCAAATTTCAGCGCAATCCGTTCAGTTGTTTGAGCTATGTTGTTAGTCAGTCAGTAACGGTTGCCTTTTATTTATATTTATTTTTGTAAGAAATCGAATTTCTTTTTCTTTGTCCCCATAATAAAAGTTATTCTTATACATAAGTACCCCCCAGTAAGTCACCCCCTGAAAATGGCTAAAAAATAAAACGTCTAAAAATTTTAATAATACTAAAAGGAGGTTTATGTTTAATTCATATTAGTTAATGTATTATATTGTAACGTTCCTACGTCAGACGTGGTCAGACAGAAAGAACTATTCATGTATAGTACCTACAATCGCTTTATTCGGACATGACCTCCGCGTGCCCTTGTGCAATTTAAATAAAGTTTTTTCAATGTGCTGCATGAAAATCTATAGAATTTTTGCTTTTATTTGTTTCAAAACAATTGAAAACAGATTGCAAGGAAAAAAAAAACACGGTATTTCCAAGTAAGGTTTAAATGTGATGCAACGTTAGATTATAAATATTTTATACCGTCGTTTCTGTAGCTTTGGATTATTTAAGGCGCTGATGAAGACACTTTGTGTCTTGTGTCTGACAAGCAACCAGGTGTCAATATTGCTACTACATATTATGAATGCGAAAGTTTGGGATGTGGATGTTTGTTACTCAATCAAGCCCGAACGGTTAAACGGAACTGGATCAAATTTGGCACAATATAAAGTCTGGAATAGCTCATATAGGCCAGTTTTTATCCCGGCAAATCACGAAAGGTAGACTACACTAGAAGGTACACTAGCACTCCCCCGCGACTTCGTTTGCGTGATTTTTCTTACGGATCCCTAAGTGTTTTGAAAATATAATATAGCCTATGTTACTCAGGATGAAAGTAGCTTCCTTTTTCCAATTTCAAAAAAAAAAATGAAACTGGCACTGTAGTTTTTGAGCTCATTCATTACAAACATACCTACACACAAAAAAAAACCTTTGCTCTTTATAATATTAGTGTCGAAGTACTGCTGGATCTTGTACCAGATATGCCGAACCGACGGGTACATATTCGTCTTACTACGCCCTGATGGGATTTCAACAGAAATGAAACAAAATTTCAAGAAGATCCGTAATGATTTTACAGTACCGGATATCAATGAGCATGAGTTTATGATTGCAATAAACATAATGTATAAATAAGGTAGATGACACTACCAATCAATTGACGTACTTTTTAAGCGCTGTCAAAACGCGATTCTCCCTTAGATTTTGTGTATGGCAAAAGACAACTTTGCTGACTCAATTGATTAACTATTTATTAATTAGAAACCAATAAAAAATAAAATTTTACAGTTAAATGAAAATTAATCAGGTTTTCGGGGTTAAAATAAAGTGTTTCTTTAGAGGAGTTATGTTTTGGAATTATTGGTTAATGGCGTCAACTGCTAACTACCCAATTATCTCATTTGCACAAGAGGTTGATAGATGTATATTTGGTTTTTATTGTCAAATTTCCTCTAGTATCAAATGATCCGGGAAATACCTATCCTAAAATTTATAAGACGAAAAAACTATAAGAATCACATCAACATATGGCAGTAAACTCAAGAAAGGATTTGTTATGACAATGATGTAAACATCGTGCAATAATTTAAGCAAGCATCCATTTTTTGTGCTATTAAAATAAATTGCCCATAATACGTCATTAAAACGACAACATCAGTATGTAAAATGCAAATTATCACCAATAGAAACCTATCAAGTTGCAAAACAGCCACCGCTGATTGTTGTAATGAATGGATCAGGTTGCAGAGTCGGGATGCATGGCTATTCTCATGTTGCGAGGAATGTCGTGTGCGCACCTTTCGTCCAGCTGGAGTAACGTCACAAACACTACGTAACACCGGGGTCGTTACACTGTCTGAATGCACTCTGAAGGGCGACGACATCTACGTCTGCGTTATTCACGAGCATTCTAAATTTTAGAACATGGAAAACTTCGATTGAGATACAGAGTACATACCAAAGTCTGGAATAAACCATATTTCCAACAACAGCGATTTTACATTTAAGGCTGAAAATCACTAGGAACCGTTACGATATCAAACACATACTAGAAGTTAAACTTCCGGTTACAGCAACCGCGTGGTGTGTAACAAAGTGTCTACGTTTATGCAGCGCTTAAATAATCCTCGACTTTGAATCAGATATTTCAATAAAAATAAATAACTGAATCAAATATTTCTAAAGATACTAAAGATAATTTTCTGCACTCTTAATGCTGGTGTGACTGAATACGTAACATCAAAGAGCCTAATTTATTATAGCTGTTATAAAATTTAATGACAACTACAATATAATAATTACATTTCAATTTACTTACCTCACAATCACTATTTAATGGCTTCTTAGACAGCTCTATAAGCGGGGCAGTGTCTTTAGTACACAGTTTGTAGTTTACATTTCTATCTAAACAAGTCATGTTAACTTTTTCAGTTCCTATAGCAGCGGAGAGCTCGGTGTTGTTACATTTAAAAACACAGGGCTCATTAACATCTACATATCCGTCACCGAGGCGGCATTGAGGACTGAATATATGACCTGAAACAATTAAAAACGTGAATGTAGAAATATTTTAATATACAGCATAATTTTGTAAGCTTCATTGGTACATAGAAGCCAGGAGGATACCGGTCGTAAAGTATTCTAGAACAATTCGCATAATGCAACAACACTGTAATTTATTGTCACCATGAGATATACATTCGCGGAGCTTATTATAATAGAAATAATTTTGATAAAGTTAATAAATCCGTTGTTCCGTTGCGGGGTTAAATATCGTCATAGAACAAAGTTATAAATAGTGTATAATTAAAATTCTATGTTCAACAAAAAATTCAGAGTTGTATCTCACCATCCAGGGTAACGTTGCTAGCAGCAATGTAGGCACAATTATCTTTCTTCATAGTAACATTACTGACTGATGAGGTATATTGTATGCTGTCTGTGTTGCTGTAGCAGTACTGTGGTAGATGCCAGTGCTCGCAAACCGTCTGCCACATTTTAGGCGACGTCATGTCACAGTTCATCTGAAAGATTTATTTAATTTGCGATTAAAAATAATAAAGTGAGAGGACCTTTGTGCTGCATCATTTGACGCAAGAAGTTTATATGAATGAATAGATCAAGATTCCATAAATAGGATGATAGTAGATACCTGATACATATGAGGGAACTACAAATTTTTTATATTGAGAACAATGTGATATGTGCAGTCTTCTAGGTTTAAGAGTTTGGTCGTTCTTTTTATTTATACATAATATCGATACATAATTATACCTATTGTAGGCCCTGCCACATAGGGATGTGTTTGACAAATAGAATTTATTTCAATGTTCAATTCTACCTAATTAAATTATATTAAATCATAACAGAAACAAAATTAATATTTTATTAGCTTGTGGCTAGAAACTTATCGTAAATCTTACTGCAAATCAAATATTTAGTCATAATATTGGATACTAATTAGTATATCTTTTTTAGGTCGCTGGCCGGGTCCCTATTCCTTCGTGGGGCTCTGGGCAGTTGCCCAGAGTGCCTGTATATAACGACAAGTTTGATCTTTATATATGAAATGGATGATTCAATTGATATTAATTGATCCTTCAAGAAATGAATGAATCATGATATTTTGTTAAGTTCTGACCTGACTGACATACTGCGATAGCAATGCTGTACTTACTTGGCAAATTGCTGTAGAGTTGGAACTTAGGTTACTCAGAGAATTTACTTTACACATGTCTACTGAACCTTCATCTTTATAACAACTCTGCAGCATAGTCACTCCACCATCACAATCCAATTCAACTGTCCAATTTCTATTTTCTGGTATCAAATATATTGCTCCAAAACTGACAATGGTGAGAATTTGAAACAGTATAAATATTAATTTTTGCTTCTTAAATCTGTAATGAATAAAAACATTTTTGTATTATTTGTGGCCTGCAAAATAGTACGTCTACGTCCTAAAGTGGGCATAGTCTTTGTTATTTTATTACTTTGAAAATAAGCTTAAATAAATAAAAAAATTAAAAATGTGTTATTTGTGTCAGTAACATAATAAGCGCCTCGTGTCTCGCTCTTATTGTTTTTGATCAAACGCTCTAATTGATTGATCGACGATACAAACGTGTCTGATTTAGTGGTTTGTTACTCACAATATGAATTAGTATTTGAGAGATAATATGTATGTATAACTTTTTTTTATAAAAATATTTTTTACCGGTCTGTAAGAATATTTCGTCGTAAGTATTATAAAGAAGGCAAGCATCCTTTCGATGGATTAGTCCGGTTAAGCAGCCGACAACCTCACAGGTTGAAGAGCGAGATGCAAAAAAAAAAAAACGTATTATATGCTGTCCAGTAGCGGCACGACAAGTGCTTTCAACTGTCAGGTAATGTTTTACTTACATTAGATAATTAATTGATGTATAGTTATAATAATTGTAATAATACGCTGGTGTTATTTTAATATTTTATATTATTATAATTAGAATGTTTTAATTAGATTAGACAATTAATTAATTTTGGTTGTTATGCCGAATTGTGATGTAATTGAAGCTATCTACACTAATATAATAAAGCTAAATTAGTTTTGCATATGATAGCCGGATTCATGATACATAGGTTACATAACATCGCGCTACGACCCACAGGAGCAGAGCTGCAAAGACGTTAGTTAGCCCAAGTGAAAAAAGTTTCCTATATTGTTGTTATTTATTTCTTTGTGCAAAATATAATGATATTGATCAACAACCCATGACTATTCTTCTTTCACGCCTTCTCCCACAAGTATATGTTAAAGTAATAATTTTAGCAGTGCAATATATTTAGGAATTAATGTTTAAAAATTGTATTTAGGTACAGTGACGTAACTGCGCTTGATGAAATATATTGAGATTAGAAAATGCGTAGACACCATCCGTATACATACGTTGATATTGTCCCACTCTAGATAATGTTGTCGATACCAACATGTATTTTGTAAGCTACGAAACGTATCGATTTGTACCTATCTGATTGGTATCTATAGCGTGTAGCGCTTTCGCCTACTAAACAAGAATGAATGTATTTATTGTTAAGTGCATATCTTCTAAAATACTCTTCTAAAAAACAACATTTAAAAACTCATGTATTTTACACAACATGCAATATTTATGCTTAGAAACAATCAAACTAGTCAACCATGATTTAAGGTGCCATATAAAAAGATTAAGATAAGTAGATTGTGTGACTACACAAAAGAATGGAAATGTTAATAAAACCATATTATACCTGTCGGCAATTACACCAAATAGAGGTTTAGCGATAAGACCAAATATGGGTAATACTGTGTAAATTAATCCCACTGTTGCAGATGAGAATCCTAATTGACGTGCATAAGTCGATAAATATGGTACTAGTGGTGCTGTACCTGGAAACAAAAAAATATACACTTTTTGTTAGCCGTAAAGGGCAAATTTTTACACGACTGACCCAAAAAAAGGAGTGTTATGTGTTCAGGGTTAATGTATGTATGTATGTATATATGTATGTATGTATGTGAGATTCTTTATTCCACCATAACTTTTAAACGCCTGAACCGATTTAGATGTATGGGGTATCGTTACAATCCTTGCATCGTTCCGAGTAACATAGGCTAGTTAAAAATAAAAAGAATCCTTTGTGGTCACTTTAAAACGTAAATTTATACCAGCCTCAATATTTTTTTTTAATGAATCTAGCCGTGTCTCTGTTTATCGTCTAGAATTTGACAAGTAGATCTAAAAAATATATAACACTGTAAATAAAAACGTCGTAAAAAAAACTGACGAGTAAACAAAGTACGAATATGTGAAAAAAGCAGTCGTGTTTTTAAATTTTTTAAATTATAGTAGCTTGTACATATACTGAATAAGATTGACAACATTCAATAAGAATTTCTAGTTGTTCCTAGTGCACGAGTTAAGTGGAGGATGCGCCACCCAAGGGGGGCGCAGAATCCAGTAAAGGAAGGCGTGGATCACCAATGTAGTTAAGGACCTTATTTACAAATTATCAGCGTTTACGCAGTGCCTACGGCATTTCGTATTATCGTAGTAACAGGTTTAAAGACATTTAAATATTTTCGCAATAAACAACTTTAATGTATTTTTTTTCTATATGTGATAGTAACCTAATATTATATTACATGGGCAGGGGGGGGGGGCGTGGATATCTTTTCTTTTTTAAAGAAAAGAGGTCCGTCAAAAATAAGTTAGGGATCCCCTGGTCTAGAGATTCTTTTTATATTTTCATTAGCTTCACTAGGATATGAATTTGTGCCTAAAAAATGGCAATAAATTCGTCCTGTATTAATTGGCGAAATACCTATCTTTTGAGGAGACAGGCATCGTAGAGAGAAAATATATATTATGTAGCTGGCAAGTAGGTATGTAGAGCAATAACAAGATGTGTTTTAATACTAGTGAAATTCAAGGGTATATGATTATATGCATGGTTATAAAAATTCATTAGATATGCCATTCTTCCATGGTTTACATACACAATCAAATTTATAATTTATTAGACAAATAAATAAAGGTAAATAATAGGACCTTCTCTCATAATTTATTGATTTACCTATACTTTTTAAAATAATATATAAGTAGTAAATAAAATAAGTAGCAGGTACTTATTTTAATATCTGAATTATGATTTCTATTGAATCTGGGATGTACCTACACCTAACTATAAAATATATGAACATGCTCCATTATTTGTTTGCAGTTACATAAAATATGAGTATGTTGATAACACAGTAACCCAACTCTCAATCTGAGCACAGATGGTGTAAATATAATGACATTAAATAATGCATTTGGACGATTGTGGTTTTAAAATACAAACATATCATTGATACTCCTGCTTTATCTTTTTTTTGGACACACTGATTTCTTTCTTTTACATAAAGAACTGAAGACTATGGTTCAGTGGAAATAAAAACTATAATTATAAAGTTGATAATTTTAATTATATTAATTAGTAGAAATTTCTTACTGGAGCCAAATTACTTCATACAAAAAAAAAATACAATTACAAGAAAAATAAATAATTATTATAGGAGAGCAAGACATTTTTTTAAGGTATTTGAAAACAAATTATTATAATATCTATAATGGTGCTGGTGAGGACAAATTAAAAAGGAACCAATGAATTTACAGAATAGTAAGTACCTAAGGTAGGATAAGAAAAAGTGAGAGTAATGAAGGTATCAAATGTATGATGGATTTAACACACCACACTTTCGGAGGCCTTTCCCTAGCAATGGTTTATTATGGACCAACATAAAAAACAGGGATTCTACAAAGTTTCCTTCAATTATCGGTTACAAAAATGAATTTTAATACAAAATATTAGTAGCGTATGTGTATTGGTAGATCAAAAGCTTGGGTAGTCCAGGGTAATCAAGTCTTGCTGGCTTTGCTTCTCATCGGTCAGTAAAATAGACATAAGAGCAAACCATGGTAATTCCAAACAATAAGAAAGTTTTTAGAAACTGACACTGGTATGAAAGATTGAGAAGAATATTTTTAAGTATTAATAGTTTATAGTTTTAAGTATAATAATTATTGTTTTTGGTAATTTATAATAATTACACTTTTTAAATATTTTTTGATAATTTAGGAAAAGCCACACTATACACAAAATATGCAATGAGATGACAAGTTGCATTCCAATTATACAATGTAAGGAAAATCCACATTAAAAAGTTTAGATTAATAATCTAAAAAGAAATGATTATTTTTGTGAAAATAATTCATTTATCAGGTACATATTTCTCCTCTATCAAAACTTAACCAGAATAGCAAAAGTTTAAGGAAAACTGGTGCACACTGTTACACTAAAATGTTCTACAGGATTTGACTTACCAGCATTGAAGAAAAAGTAATGCCCTTTAATTGGTAGCAATTTTTTGTTGACTTGCATCTTTGAAGGTAACATTTAGGAGCTGCAACAAGAAAAATGTAATTAGAAATTTTATTATGAATGAAACTTATTACACATAATTATCTTATTTAATATTAGTTTTAGCAGGTTGTCCGTAGGTTGCATACAAATTTATATTTAAATATTTATTCACACCTCATGTCCCATACATAACATTAATGTCTATATATGCATTTTTCATGTAACACTAATAAATTTAAAGTATAAACAAGAACGTGAGCACTGACTGTGATGTGTATTCACAATTATTTATATTTCAAGAGAGGTTATAAGATGTTTGTTTGTATTAACATGTTCGAAAAATAAATAGTTAGGTCATACGCTTCTGTCTTATTGGAGCACATGTTTACTGCCAAGTGTAGCCTTTTTTTTCGCAAGTTCACAAAATAAAATAAGTAGTTATTATAACATCACTAAGTAATTAATTTAAACTAAGCATACTTACGTTAACATAAAACAATGAATTTGCCTCTCTAATTCAGCAGGGCCGATTGGGTAACTTGTAAACACTAACTGTAGCAATAGCAGAAGGATGCAGTTCGGTAGCTTAGAAAATTGATAAAGTTATCTATCTATGATAATGATAACCACAGAGTGAAATCTACCGACCTCATTAATAATATCGACGTTCACAACACGCGACCGTACAGCGAGACTAAGAAATTAGTTTGATACGAAGATTACATGATTTTCTATTACAAAAACACGTGCGCTGTACAGCCAATGAAATGAAACCAAACTAACGATACCATTTACTAACTTTTATTGAAACTTTCAAACTTTAAATGACAGTAGTGACATTGACATATCGTAAACATTGTACTGACAGCTGTCATATGACGGCGGCATAACCTAACCTAACCATATTGCCATAGGCAAAAAATAATATTGTAAGTTTTGTGTTTAGGTTTTTTTTTTGAAGTTGTAAAATGAATGAATAGTGTACTGAATAAAAATTAACTGACATTATCGCCTAATTCGTGTGGTGGTATAAATTGCTTCTCAAGGCCAAATTCTGAGGCACAGAAATCAGATCAATCTTCTCAGAATTTGGCCTTGAGAAGCTTATAACAAAAGAGGAAGGAAAGTTAAAGTGTGTACTTTATTAGTTTACTACTAAAACCTTAATACTAATTTAATCCTTGGAGTGATAACTGTCTCTTTAATAAACAGTATATTTTT
Organism: Hoplodrina ambigua; assembly: GCA_949774945.1. Classification (NCBI taxonomy): domain Eukaryota; kingdom Metazoa; phylum Arthropoda; class Insecta; order Lepidoptera; family Noctuidae; genus Hoplodrina; species Hoplodrina ambigua. The sequence goes on from OX458963.1 coordinate 9,839,428, forward strand.
TTAAATGTGGCCAACCTAAATATTTACCCTCCACATAATTTGGATTCATTTTAACTAATAATTATTGTAGATCTAGCACAATCTGATGGCAATATGGCATACCCCTTTTTATGTTCCGGGGTAGAAAATCCTAGTGGACGTCCACCGCTTTGAGGAGGGCGAATACGCCCAGTCGGTCTGTCAGACTCTTACTAACTAAAAACCACTCCAGTGCTCCCTTCGCACACTTACGCCGGGGATTGCGGTCATCTTCATCTGCCTAGCTTTTTTTAGCCTTTGATTGCGGTAACGTATGCGTTTTCTGCTTTCCCCGATAGACCTCTACGGTCCTTTTCAGGTCCGGAGACTGCCGTGTCCCAGGACCTTTCGCCGCTAAACGCTAACCATCGAAATATAAATCAACTATGATCATGAATATAACAAATATTTTAATATTACACATAACATCACGCCTGTAATCCCCGAAGGGTTAGGCAGAGGTGTACCCATTAGTACACCCACATTTCGCCAGTTATGTTTTTAGTCCCGTGGAATAGGGGGCGAGCCTATTGCCATCAACCGGGCACAAATCCAGACTACATGGCTGCTACTAAGAAATTCCTGATGGAAAAACCCAATAACACTTTGCCCGACCTGGGAATCGAACCCAAGGCTTCATGCACAGCAGTCGCGCTTGCGACCACTAAACCAACGAGGCAGTCATATTTTAATACTTATTAATAAAACTTATAAACACCTACCAAGTGTTTATACTGTTAACATTATGTTTAATACTACCCTTATTCGATTACAGTTGATTTAATTTCTACGCCTATACTTACCTATTTTAATCTAAATAAATAAAAATCCTTAAAACTATTAAGAATAAATGGTCGTTCGAGAACTGATGATTCAAGTTAATGGGCCTTCGCTGCTGATGATTCGAGCATACAGTTATTCGAGATTGTGATGAATCGAGGTTATGAACTGTCGTGCACATGATTCTTCAATTTCAGTCACTATCGAGCTAACGTTTTCGAGTAACTGTAATTCGATCTTACGTCGTTCGATTTCTCGTAGGAGTGACAATGAGTTTCAGGAGGTAACGCCAAGGTTTAGGTGTGTGCTGTGTTGTGACCATACAGTGGTACTGGTCTCACGCTGAGTGCTAAACCAACAACCACCAAACCTTTGTGTATGGCCAGCATTTTAAAATACATTATTCGATACAATAAAGCCGAGCTATATTGTAGTATGGTTTGAGTTCCACTTTTATAGCATGGTGATGGTAGTGTAGATCCAAATCCGTATAAATTTCCGAATCCACAATGTCACGGTGAATCGTGATATGTTGAATTCTCATGATATAGCACTAATGGTCAGGCCATCTTGATAGAGGAATATTATATTATTTCATTGTTCTCAGGTTTAAACTTGCCATTTTAGTGTATTTCAAACCAAATCTTCCTAATATTATAATATTTTTTTTTGTAACCAATGCATAATAAAAAACACTAGTATTTGGGTTATCGTGCACACAGTGGTTTAGATAATTTAATTTGAAAACCCATAAACATTTTTAGACCGCGACCGTAAATGGAGTGATTTCGAAGGCCCAAGAAGCTCTCTTCTTGGGCCTTCGAAATCACTCCATTTACGTCCAAAATTGTCTTTCGGACATCGGGACTTGGGCTTCTTGTATATAAATCAATACTTTAAAGGTACAAATCTACATTACCATCTGCTCTTTATCGTGCACGATAAAGCATGTATGTCTACGAGTATCATGTATACATGATACTCGTAGACATACATGCTTTAGTGTTGCCAAAATAAAAGAGCTATTAAAGCTTATAAGCATTAATAGCTCTTTTATTTTGGCAACACTGCACAAACAACAGAAATAATACAGGGGAGTTCCCCACATGTTTCGAAGAGAACTCGAAACTTGTTGGGAATTGTCCTCTAATATTTCAATTGAGGGGTCATTTTGCCATGATTAAAAGTCTTGTTGCTACCTATTTTACTACATTCCGAATGTGGGAGAATTTTTAGTAGGTTCAGTACGAGGTTTGTTTATCGTTATGTTTAATTTCCTTTTAATTTTAATGGTTTGTTTTAATTAAACTAGTCTAAAATAAATACATTTAAAAAAAATTAAACCCATATCAATATCCATTATCGCGACGAGAAGGAAGTCTAACTTTCATGATAGTTTTTTTTTTGTTTTATCGTAGGCAGTGGTATGACCATTGCTACAGCGTAGCTGACGCTACAATGTGAATGGCTACGGTAGCTACGCTGTCGTAGTAGATAACTAAAATGCTACGCGAAGAGTCACTTCTTCTCTCAGGCTCGTTTTCAGAAACTAGTTCATTATTAGAAAATAATTCTTATAATTATTACTCAATTATAATTTATTGATGGTGTCTCTTCATAGTTATTTTAGTTGTGGCCTAAAATATCGTAGATAAACTACATTTGCTGCTACGCCGCTGTAGCAGTACCTAGATAGATACGTTGCCACGTGTGTCGTGTCACATTTTATTTGATTTTATAAGGTTTCCGTTGTTCAGAACCTTCCGTCTAGAGATATTATATCAATATAATTTGATCCTACATTTAAAATGACCATTAAAAGTTAACTGTGTGGTTATAATGAATAATTACGGCGTCGAGAAAGTGAAAAATCATGTTTTAATTTTGTGTATTTTCGACCATACTTCTGCAGTAATCAGGTACTACATACAGACTAGGAATGTTCCAAATATTTGCATCCACATCTGCAAATGCTGAGTTCGTGAGTCGCATTTTTATCTTCATATTGAATATAAAAAAAATACATATGTACAATCTATCTGTATCTTATTATTTTATTTTGCACCAATAGTTTTTTTATAAAAGATCTTGACGTAAGCCTTAAAAAATCGCATTCGTCTGCGTCCTCAATATCCTTAAAACTTGTGATCAAGTGTTAGTACTTGAAATAATAAAAACGACCCTTCCTACTGCGAGAAAAAATCGCCGTCTTTGTCTTTGTTACCATAGAAGTGATTGACTGGACTGCGGCCAATGTGAGTCACCTGCTATATTCATGTATAAATTCTAGGCACTAGACTGCCTCGTTGGTCTAGTGGTCGCAAGCGCGACTGCTGTGCATGAGGTCTTGGGTTCGATTCCCAGGTCGGGCAAAGTGTTATTGGGTTTTTCCATCAGGAATTTCTCAGTAGCAGCCTCGGAGTCTGGATTTGTGCCCGGTTGATGGCAATAGGCTCGCCCCCTATTACATGGGACTAAAAATATAACTGGCGAAATGTGGGTGTACTAATGGGTGCACCTCTGCCTAGCCCTTCGGGGATTACAGGCGTGATGTTATGTATATATGCTAACTTTAATTCATATTGGTATACAGCGGAAAAAGTAATACGATGTTCATTTGGAATAGCCAAGAGGAAATCTTACCTACTTAAATCTTTACTATCGTACCTACTGAAGTAAAGATTTAAGTAAGATAAGAAAAAAGTTTATATACAAAATAAGGTAGAGTACGAAGATACTGTAGAACAATATTCTCGAAACATTTTATTGAATACAGATCGCAACTTTGTGCTGTTAAATGAATTGCTATCTCGTAATATTAATTCTCCTTTTCCGTTGTGTTCCTCTGCTCATTCGCGTATGCTTCTTAATCTACAGATTACGTGGTTGATGCTTGCTCTTCGATAGTCTAGACAACCTAGAAAAACACCTCAATCATCTAGAAAATAAAAGTAAATCTTTATTATACTAAGCAATAATAAAAGTGCGTACGATGCTTAAACGGTGGTCCTATTATTGGTTTACATACTGCAATTGCGTTAATAGCAAAAAACGTGCAGTTTTGCATTTAACGGCAACTACGCAAGTGATTCTCAACACAAATCAATTATAAAATAAGTAAGATTTATTTTTCTAAATTGGTGATTTTGGAATTCGAATAAGCCGTTTTTTCGCTGGGGTTAGGCAGATGGGGCGACGAACCTGCACGCACACTGTCGCAAGGCACTGCCTACCGCATATACATTGGTGTGATTCTGTGAGGATTTGTGAGAGTTGTACTCTGAAATACTGTCAAACTTATACGAGTATTTAATAATTACTGACCAAATGCCATAATTTTATTTGATTATCTATGTCTTTTAATACATCCTCCGAAAATTTGACAAGGGTGCAAAACTGCACCTCATTTATTATAGTACGGGAGCCCAAGTGAGAAATGAGGGGTTTACTCAAGCGCGGTACATTAATAAGGGGGGGGGGATACCTTGCACCTTGTTAAGTACTTCTAACATATATAAACCTTGTACCATACAAAACCGGATGTTTTTATCAGATTGAAGAAGTCTCTGCACATAATTGACAGATTATGAGTCAGCACGACAAGGACATCAAGCTCAACTGTCTGTATATTAATCTGACGCGCTCGTGTATTTTAATGTCATATTTTTTTTCCCATATTCTACCCCATCGTACGGCCACCATGCAAACCGGTAGATTAATATTCCTCCGATATCAGAAATACATGGGGCGCATACACTATTAATATCCGACACGCTCGAGTACAACTTTGTGACTATTTACATTTTTGTAAATTTGTATCTACAAGCTCCTCCCACCATTTTAACCAATTTTTCTTTTAGCATCTTATCTTCACAATCCAAAAAGGTCCCCACGACGCTCGAGTAAATCCACATTTAGCATCTTGGGCTCCCCTACTATTAATACACAAGTACACAGTAACAGTTATAGAAACAATAACAGTAAATAGAAATCATATTGTGTAATAAAATAATGTTGGTTCTTGTATTGGTTTAACCAATAATTATTTAATATTATGAGGTCAATTACCCGTGTTGTAAGAAAAATGTTCCCATAAAGTGACTAAAGTTAGAAACGTCAAGTAGGGCGATTAATATTGTCGTAGGTGTAACGTAAGATCGTGTTGCTCTTTTGTGTTCTCCGCTTCTCAGAACACATCTTGCCGCAAGCTCTACCGGCAGCCTATTGTGTAAACTGAACAGTTACAATGATCCCCGCGGCATGCGGAATCAAGTTGGAAATTTCTAAATAACCAAATTAGTTATTCCAATTTAACTAGTTAAATGTAACGATTTTTTTCCATTACATTACAGAATGAGTGCGGTAATTAATGTTTCTTTTTGGTTATGCAAAGCGTTTGGATTATTTTCTGCCTAAATATTTAGTGAATAATAAAACGAAATAGTTACGTTAAAATAAAATATACATATAATATAAATAGACATATTCACCAAATTATTTATTTTGACAAATTATTTACAGTTACTAGTGTTATTATTATTTTTTAAATGAGACTGATTGGCTTCATAGTCTCACATAATCATTCTTTTTTCATAAATTTTCCAAAGTTCGTATTGTAATGCGTCAAAATTTTATTATTACATACGCGGCTCGATTACGCTTTCGCCTTTGGCTTGGGCTGCAACCTAGCCTCAGCTGTAGGTAGTAGCAAACTTACCTCACTTATTATATAAAAATGTTTCTACTATTATCACATTATTCGTTGTAGTGAGTAGTTTATTATTACGGGCTTAACTATTTCAGGATATAGTGGTATGTTCGATATCGACCTACTGTTTAAGATATTGCCTGATCTACTATCTCTTTACTATGTAAGACGTCGCTAGATTTTTCTTTTTTTTTTCTTTTAAAATTATTTGCATTCCAATGAGCATCTTTAATAAATCAGTCTCAACTTACGTAGCTTCTGAGAGCATAAACATAAGAGAACCAGGCTGTGTGAAAGGACGTGCTAAAAACACCTATAATTAATCCCTTGGGTGTTTTGGGAGAGTAAGATGAGCTACTGCACACACCGTACTGTGTCTAAAATGCATGAAGTTAGAACACAACGTTGATATCGAAGTAAATCAAATTACTAGCATAGAAATAATTTATTATTATTGAAATAAAGAGCTAAAAGTAAGCGCAATCACTGAGAAGAAAATGTACTCCGCTTTTTAATTCCTATCTGTTTTATTTCGAACACCGAAATAAAATTAGTCTAGTTTTCTCACCATAAAACTATACTTCGCATTTTCTTTTTTTTCTCGGGTAAATAATCTGAAAACTGAAACATTTTCTATGTTTTTATGATACACAGCAACATAAACTATCTCTTTTTAGTTTAAATTGTTTTGTATTGACTTTGACTATCTTCAAAACGCAAACAGTAGATTGTTGTTTCATAATATTTCTACAACTAACAAGGAATACTTCTAAATGAAAGAGTATTAGGTATTCTAGCATTGCTTATCGCGTGTTGTTACAAACAAGGAATAGCGCTGTTACCGTTAACTTGCAACCTAAAATAAAACGAATACGCGAACCAGATGGACGCCTCGTTCATAACGGCTCCGAAGGGCTTGTGTTACGTGCTAAATAGAAGCCTATTTTTGTCAAAATCTCTACGCTAAAGAGGAGAAAATTAGGGAGGTTAGAGACGTGTCTCGCCAAACTTCCAAGTGATTGTTATGCGGCTCCTCCTTCCCGTGCCATTGGCGTTGGGCGGCACAGCTCCGCCAATGAGACTGCGTTTAACCCCACTCGCTGCCATTTCATATTACTAAGATTACGTTTTCCATGATTAAGAAAAATGCCCATTTTTCAACAATTATGCTACAAATACGCGGTAGCAACTGCATGACGGAGAATCACAGTGTGCAACTGCTGAACCCATCGAGAGTAGGATAGCAAGGATTTTTGATTTTACCTGGAGAGTGTTTCGTGTTTAGTCGTTGGGTAATTAACCACATTCAGGTAAATACTAAAGTGTGAGGACGCCTACACGGCGGCGGGCGTCGAGCTTTACGCTGATGTGTTCGAAGCGTGAGAGATTCGTTCGTGAAGTATTTGAGTCAGTCCGCAGCTCGGCCACGGCCCGCGTCACTCGCATCGCGCTCCGCTTGCGTCAAACGTCCGACAACAGAAAGCGAACCTGCGTCCGCCCGCCCAGAGTGCGCCTATACTATAATTTTAATAATAAATCCCAATAATATTCACAACTATTGTTTATAAACAGTTATTGGCCAAGTTAAATAACTGCATGTGTTTGACAACAATCGAAAAGTTAACCAAAAGTGAATTTAAAAACTATTAAAAACTTTTTGTAGTGATTAAACATGTTAACATTTTAAAAAGGCTTTTGGATTTCAAGACGGCTTTGGAGCATTAACTAGGCCCATAAATAGAAAAAGTGGGTGAGTACATAATTGAATTAGAAATAAAATTCTTCAGAAAACTATAAAACTGAGTACATTCTGCCCATTGAGATTTAATTATTATAGCTTCAGTTGAAATAACATAATAATATGAATGAAGTTTAAGCTTAGCTTTAAAAAAAAAAAGAACCATTTCGTCTGAACGAAAGTTTTAAGCATTCCTCATCTGAAACAAGTCGCTGAAAAGTGCATACAAAAACAGAACAGTTCAAAAAATTTAACAGCGACAGCATTTTTTAAATACTGAAAAAAAAAAGGCGACCCATAAATAAGACACGTACCTGTCCTTATCCTTATTAAATTGTTATAAAATTGGTACTTACCGCATTTGATACTTGTAATATTGTAATTGAATATGTAGCAATTTAATAAGATATATAGGAACATAATTAATTAAAATTGTAATTTATATTGAAAGTATCTACCACGAAACCATCCATTTGAGGCTTATTTAATCAATCTGTTTCATAATAGGCATTCGCCACTATAAACGCCAAATACATCTATCTATTCTTTAAATAGTAAAATTATATACAATACATGCACTCAACATCAAAGAAATAAAAATTTTGCTTAACCTGAAAGTATTCGTTTAATTCAATTGAAATCGGTATTCATTGGATAGTTATTTAACTACCTTGAAATCAACTACTATTTCAAATTTGGAACAATAATAGTCTCTTGTAAAAGAAACGCTAAAAAGAAATTGTCCCGAGATTCACTAGTTGCGCTGAGGCATAATAAAACATAATTTTGTTAATATATAATTTGTTAAATCTTTATGATTGCGGTTAATAATGATTTTTCCTTTTTAGGTCAATCCATACTCTTTAGACTAGTCCCTAAAATAAATAAAGATTAATAATTAATCGACTGATACCTAATAGTTTCCTTATGAAACATAAATGAAAGATGTTAGAAGGCATTTTTGCAACCAAAGATACTAATTTCTATGACGCTGAGTGCATTTAGGTATTCGGTGATTTGGTATTGAAACTGTCCAGAATAGTCTATATATTTTCAGTAAATAAATATATATTTTTTAATAAAAGTTGTCCATGTCGTAAAGAAAATATTTTACTGCACAGAAATATGCTTTATGTACGTAACAAAATTACTAAACACAAATTACCTTTACTGCTAAGTGTGCAAACCTAAGCAGTATGTCATCAATCAGCATATTTTGAATGCACATTATTACCTGAAATGTGCATTTATCCATCAATGATGAATGCTCATTTCAAGTAAAAATGTTGGTGACGCACAGTTCCCTAACCTATCTAATTGTTTTTTAAATGAAGACTTGATGATGACACAAGAAATTGATATCGATAGGTATTGTAGGTAAGTATCGCATACGTTAGATACTGATTATTCGTATAATCGTTTAATCATTCCATATAGTCCTGTTACTGTTTACTAAAGAGGTGTGCTTCCTCTCCAGACTATAATATAAAGTATTATTTTGTAGATTAATGCACTAGATTAGTCGTAAACTTGACGAGTAAATTTTATATATTTCAAGCGGAATGTTAATGTTTCAGCCTTGTCATTTCATTTTTCATAAAACCCTATGGGCGATTTTTAACGAAATGTTTGTATAAGTCTGTACCAGCGAAAAAAACACGGTTTTTAAAGTTTTCCATGTAAAAACTGTCAGACGTCAATTTTATTTCTTGAATGAAAGACTTATTATACTAGTGGTATAAAAGTTTGGTAAAACTCAATCTAAGACAACCACATCTTTTTTCACTACGAAATGAAAATGTGTATTATTTACAGTCTTAATTACAGTGCAAAACGAATAAAAAATTGATTCAGAGTCATTTTGGAATAAAAAAGTAATTGGGAGATAACCACAGCAAACAGAGGTACACACACATCATAATTTTTTACTCTTTTTTTTACTGCAACGGAAAAAAAGAAGAATAGCAGGAAATCGCAATTAAGTAACTATCATTTTAGAAGATAATACAACCAGTTTCATGTCTGTTGTAATAACAAATTGATAAAGGGATAGAAAGGTAGACGTTATTCATGTCATACTGAATTCAGTTTACTTGAATTTCAAAACGTACTCGTTACTGACAGCTGTATTGTTCTACATGGATTCTTTATAGATTGAATTACTTCCAACTTGCTCATGTAACTGCATCATATAATACATGCTAACTAAACTGAGTTCTTACAAATTGGAGTGGCTTAATTTCCGTTGTCTACAGTGGCCCGGAGTACCGATGGGTCGGGCCTCGATGGAGGCTGCGAAGACGACGTCTCGCGGCTGACTCCAGGCCTGCATCCAGAACAAACCTTCGACATGAACGATCTGCCGTCGAACGCCTACACGTTGGACACTCGCAGAATGCAATTATACTCGCACCCACACGTTCATCCCACGGTGAGTCAACGCCTTTGTTTCAGGTATCTCCGGTTGACATAAATCTGACACAAAAGGAACGTCACGTCTAGAATTTTCTCGCATTAACCTCAACCTAACGGGTGCGATGAATAAAGTAGAGATCATTTAAAAAGACGTTGTTATTTACCCTTGCACAAGAAGATACAAGTAGTCGTATGGAGTAACACTTGTGACGTCTATAATGTGATGTCTTGACGTGTATTGATTGAACTGAAAACATCATAAGGTCAAAGGTTCGTTGATAATCTGTTTCTTTCATGGAAAACATTGCGCTTAGCGCCAGGAAACAAAACATGTTCAATGTGTCAAATAATATGCTAAAAAGAGCAGTTAAAACTTATACGAATCGAATAAATTGTGGCAAAACAAATCCGTCTTTAAAACCATAAAAACGTCGACAGCAAAAACAAAAAAAAAAACGTTGAAAAGATGAAATGCGTTGCAAGGCGCGAAAATAAGAATAATTTGAGGGTATAGTACCGGCCGGGGCATAAGGTTTCCACTCTGAAAGTGGCCATTCGACTCGCCTTCGTTCCTCTAACAGTTCACACGAGCAAATTCATTTATTTTTTTCTGAGTCATGCTCACTGACCCTACAATTTCTATTATATGTTATACGTTATATCGTTCGTGACAAAATACAAAAATTTAAGTAATATCAAGATAAATAAACAAATAATTGCGATACCCTCAAATAACAGTAACAGAATAACTTTAGATATAGAGGTTTTAATGCAACAAACCCGTTATTTTTTGATAAATAAACAGTGAGACACTAATAATTTGTAAATAAATTATGTTTTCTCGCGTAAGTAATTTATTTTATTAATATAATTACTTTCATAATACTAGTGATCATGACGTTTAGCCACCAGGCGCCGCACTATCGCAACACTGAACTCGTGTTATCAAAGATGTCTTCGTCACCATCCGTTACATCACCGACCTTGTTTGTTTGACTTTTTCTTGCCATTTTATCACTGTTTTAAAAGTCACTGATTTTTCTAGTAAATATTAAATAATAAGTGCTCTTTAACTTAACCTGTGTTGAATTATTGCAATAGAAATGTTTGTAATTAGTAAATAATTTGAGAATAATTCTTCTTTTAAATGTTTGATACTTATTTATGGTAGTCCATTCTATGCCTAAGTTGGTTTGTGAGAACAATTAAGTTGTGAGTACAATTTGATCGGACAAATTAAGATAAACGTTGAAAACGTTCATAATAGAGGAACAATTTTATGAAAATTTAAAGCAATTAGGTACGACCGAAGCAGAGTTTTATCAAATGTCCCTGACATAAGTTCATCGCGAACCGAACAACAGATTGTCAATAAGATTCAGTAGGTATTATAACTATAGCTTAGTACTCCTAAAAATATATTATTTAAAATTCTATAAATATGAATTGTTTGGGCTTTGCTTTTGGGTTCCACGTTCCACGTTCAGGTTGTTATTGGCAACTATAAAGCTCTAGGGGTAAAAAGACAGATTTTTGACATTTTGGACATAATGTGTGGAAAACTCGTAGATTCAAAATTTGCCTTTATACTTTCAGAATAAGTTTTATAATGTTGTTTTCCTTTCCTTGAGAAAAACATGAAAACGTATCTAATAACCGAGGTTTCTCCGCATGGTTACAGATTTGTCTGAGAAAAATTATACTGTGAAAGTAGTCCTATTAATAAGGTACCCATTTCAAAAAAATATTTTATTCTACGACTCTATTATTCAAGTGCTTTATAATTCATTATGTATGATGAGAAAGAGCATAACGGTAATACTGTCAAAAAGTAACCGTTGGTAAAAATAATATTAGTAGTAATATAAATACATAGTACATATAGGAACTTGTCTGATAATATTGGGATGGCTAAAATTAATTAGAGTTTTCAAGAGTAGGAATTTGTGCTAAGATTGCTACAGAATCATGCCACAATGCTACTTTAAAAATAAAACTGGGTCCCAAAAAACTAGACATTATTTTAATTAAACGACCAACGGTCTTGACACACTTGATAGAATATTGACCGTAGTTATGTATGCGAATGTTTGAAACATATTTCCTGAGTTGTGAAGAACATAAAGGCTGCGCTAGCGCGACCGGCGAGCGATGACGTCGACTCAGCTGCTTCGGCACGCGGCGACTCGAATGACTCCGCTGTAATTCGACCGGACCCTGTGACAAATGTGAAAAGTATTACGTTTTTAAAGTGCGCCCGTGCGCTCTTGCTACCGTCCAAAGTTCTCTCAATACGTTTCATTCGTTAGGTAGGTACATGAACGAATATTTTTATTCGTCAATTGAATTTCATGTTTGTATTTATGGCTGGTTTGGTGGCCAATTGTTGTATGAATTTTTGCATAAAATATAATGCGAATAAATTGAGGTCAGTGTTTTTGGGTTCCGTACTCGAAGGGTGCTATAACTAAGCCTCCGCTGTCCGTCCGTCTGACAGCGGGCAGTACCGTGATAGCTATGGATTTTAAAATTTTCACAGAATGTATATTTCTATTGTCGCTATACCAAAAAACAAAAGTAACATTATAAAGGGGGTCCTCGTACAAGAGACATGATTTTTTGCGTTTTTGGTTTGATACTATATAGTCGCAATATAAATATATATATCTGTTATATCTTTTTCGATGCCACGGAACCACGCACTTGACCGGTATTTTTTTCTTACTGGTGATTTTGATTATAGTTACACAGATAGGTATTTGTATACCTACCTAACTAAAATAAAAACCTCCTGAAACTCGATTCATATGGAGTGATTTAAATTTTAAAAGGATGCGTAGTATTTTTGGAATAGTAAATGTTTGCCACTGTCTATACGTAGGTATATATAAGTAGGCAACAATACAGTATGGCGTTACAAAATAACTGGAACTATTTCCACGTATTACTACATATTGACTAAAAGAAATGTCTTTGATAATATAATAAAATGATCCACTACAATTTCTAAGAAAACGAATCCGACTTCGCTTTTAGCAAAAAAAGTTATAATAATAACTACCACTCATTGGCTCGTAATTTCCAAGAAACTACTACGCGGTACACCCAGAAAAATATAACGTAATAAACAGGACTAATTTACGAAGAATTGCCCCAAAATTTCTGAAGGCTGGGGAAAGTGGAATGAACCTTGGTAGGTCTTTGCCCTTCAGTGGCACAACACAAGGTTTATGTAGTCATAACGATCCGGGATTTTTTCTTTTTAATAGAGAATACAGGGACAAGCGTCAGTAGGTATTCCATTACATTTTATTTATGATTACGCGTTCATAGAACTCATACACCGCCTACGTCCGGGACTTCATTAGTCCTAAGCTATGTATAAAATGTGCAAATTAATAAGTTATAAATTGTGAAGACTAATTGAAAAGATGTTAAATATTAATGTCGCAACTGACCCCAATCAAAATAAAGCGTAAGTAATAGTAAATAAATGATGCCAATGTTATAATGGTGACGAAATTAAAGATCGACGGTCAAGCGTCAACCGCTAAGCCGGCATTATTATGAATTGTGCTAACACAACGGAAACTACTGTTCCTTGGGAACGTGTGTTCAACGTCTACACGCCGTAATCACTTGATGAAATTTAATAGTTTGCTCGCTATATACCTACCTAATGTAGCGTTTAACCAACTAGTAACTGATACTAATTTGAGTTTTTGACAAAGCAATGAAACATGTTTTTTTTACTGCAATAGTAACGCAGGGTCTGCTTGTATCACATGTTAGCTAAGCCAGATGATGTACAAATAAATAGGTAGGTACTATCTATCTTCTAGATAAATACAAAATCATGGCTAAATGCTAAGCGCAAAACTCGAGACGAATCGATTTGCCTATTTTTTTTTGTTGTGTTCATAATTTCCCGGACAAGAATTGATTGGAAGAATATTTTTCGAAAATCCACCGGAAAAGTCGAATAATGGCACCTGTGCGAAACCGGTCCGCGTAGATAATATAGGTATATATCATGAAGTGTTATTTTTCACTGACCACTTGGTATGTATGGGCATACCAAGTGGTCAGTGAATATCCTATGGATATCACAAATGCATTGAGCAAGGTCATGGTACAGACATGTTGGATTGTAATCAGATTTATAAACCGTAAACTAATTTACTGTATAATGAAAAGAAAACTACTTTGACAATGTAGTTTGTCGTTAAGGTGCGAATAAAAAGTTTAGTCTTACTTGAAACAATGATCAGATGGATTATTGCAAGTTAATTAAAAATAACTTCCTCTTGTGGAATCAAGTGGGTATCAGGTTCCAATGACAATACATTTCCTTGATAGAGTGGATAATGTTGCAGTCAGGGTAGATTCCGCTGACACCGCAGACAGTAGATGCTTACCGGAGCATCGTCATAAATGTTTACGGTACACCTATAGATGCATGTTCAGTTTTTGTCTAGCATACATAATAAACTGCAGCGGTTTGAAAAAAGACTGACTTTGTGTTTTGCAATATAAAAGACAGATGCAAGCAAGGTTCCGCCTTATAAGAATTAATAAGAGAGCGATGGATGGTATGTTTTGAAAAACTAAAATCAATCTCCTCCCAAATTGTATGGCTGGTAAAAAAGATGTTCCACTCTTCCGGTGTTGCATCGTGGACTAGCCACTAGGGAGCTGGAATCGAAGTGCTCAGGAATCGTGCTATATGTTTAAATATCAATAGAACCTACCTTTAGGAATAAAAGAAATAAGCAAGACGATAATCATTACAAAAAATGAGATTAAGTAACTGTCAAACTATTATACTGTTTGAATTATAAAATAATTAATTTATTCAGTCCGTTATGACGTAAAATAATTAAAGACGAGCGTGCACAGGTCACATTGTGTTAACAAAACGCAGAGCTAGTCGAAGTAACATGCACGTGCAACAGACTGTTCAGTGTTTGTACATTTGTTCAGTGATCGTGGGTGGCCCTGTACTACTTTTTTACATAGGTATATTTTACTCGAGCGTCAACTTTCATTCGAGACTTACCTCCAACCGAGATTCAATCTTAAATAAGGGATGTAAAGAACCAAATGAGCTGATAAAGCTAAAAAGTAGCTTATCGGAAATATTGCTAAGCCATACAGCTAATTCGGTCGTGTACAACATACAATGGGCCTATTTCACGAGCCAATTAACTTTGTGGCATTTTTATTGATTTTATTTCGCTGGTATCGAATGTCTTCTAGAGATAGATTTGGGAACGAACTTGAAACGATCAGAAAATTATTTTCCATCTTGAAATAATAACACAATATATTTTTATTAATATCGCTATTTATTTATGTCACATATTTTTTTTGAGTTTGCTTTTACGTAGTAAAATAGTTGTATAAAGGTTATAATGAAGGTACACAAAATAAACGTTATACCTAACGCTTGAGTTTGTTTGTTTGTTGGGTTTGTTGGTCAACACAAGTTTGCTACTATCTGATAGTATGCAAGAGATGGACGCTTGTCTAGTAGAAAACAAGAATTTACTCGAGACTTCCAGTTGATAAAAAAATACAGGAAGTTCCACTCCTTAGCAGTAAAACAATACCTAAATGTTTCCAAAACCTGTTGTGCATGAGGGTACAGTGTCCACAATATTGGTGGCACGAATGGCAATCAAATGATAAAAGGGCTCTATGGATTTATTAAGTTATGGACTTCTAACGCACACTGCATTGCATTGCTTATTATTTTACAAAGCAAATCCTCCTTTCTTTACATCATTAGAGCATAAGAGTAAGGTATTATTTACAACTAGAACCTGGAAATATGTAATAGCATAAAAATCGGCCAAGTGGGAGTCGGACTCGTACACGGAGGGTTCCGTACCACCATACAATATTCCCGAGAAAATAGGCCTTGGCAGACGGACAACAAAGTGATCCTATAAGGGATCCGTTTTTTGCCGATTGAGGTACGGAACCCTGAAAACTATCAAGTATGCAGACCTTCTTAGTGACATATTCGTCTATAAATCCGCACAAGCCAGCTAAAATCTATATAATTATATAAAAGCGAAAGGTCACTCATTCATCCACTCACTCTTCACGAAATATCGACATATAAAGATGAAAGGCAGGGAGGTAGTTTATAGTTAGTAGACGTCCGCTAAGTAAGGATTTTCCAATATTCACCCCTTAAGGGGTTAAAACGGAGGTCCAAAATTTGGTTCGAGAAATTAACTTTGGCGCGGACGAAGTCGCGGGTAGAAGCTATAGTAACGTATAATTATAAAGTAAGTTTTCAAAATCGTATCTGTTAACCAATTCTCAACCTAACAAAAATTGAAAAAAATTAAAAAAAAAAAAAATCTGCTAGCAGAACTTTTTCTTTCGGTTGCCATATAATTTTAGTAACATTTTGTTTCTTGCCAGTTATTTTGACGTTACCGAGGAGCTTCAAAATGTTAAATTAAAAAAGTATTCTCTTAGATGAGTCACAAGTAAATCAGATCTTATTATTATTATCTTATTTGACAGCGACGCGGACAAATATTTTGATGCTCTATGAGGCTTCCCCTTTCTGACTTTTTTATAAATTGTACATATTTTATAATTAAATAGTTTAGTTTAATAATTATTACGTTATATTAAAAGATTTTATTTAAATTTACATAAATACTCCAATGAAAATATGACACTAGTTTAAGAACTGGCTGATTATAAAACAAAAACAAAAAATTTAAATTAAGAATTTGTTAAATGTGTCCCGCGTTCAATTGTATTTGACAAAATGTCAAAAATTCGCATTTTGTAAAAATCGTATGTACAAATCGAGTTATTTTTGGAAATGGTGGAGAATTATTACTGTAGTGATTGTATTTTTGTATAAATGTCGTTAAAATATCATTAAGGTCTTGCAAAAAGTCGTTTTCGTTTAAACTTATGTCTTCCTATGTGTTTTGTGTTCCTATTTGTAGGTAGTAGATTCCTTTAAAAAATAATAGTTAATAGATGGTTTAGTCAATGGGGTTTAAGGACAAAGAGCCACGTGAATTTTGTTTGTTTTGTTATTCAATAAATATCGTGTGTCGTGTTATTCAAAACTAAAAGTGTTTGCTGGAGTCCTGCGTCGAATATTCGTTGTAACTTATAAAATGTGTTTCGTGATTAACTTGAATTTACCTTGTATTTTTGGGAAAAGAATAAAGTTGGAACTTGAAGTTGTACCCATTGTTCCATTTAAAATCCAGGTCTTCAGTCGCTGGAAATCGGTAGCTTTGTTGCTTTTCCTGAGGCCTCTTGGATCTATAGAGCCGCCACTTCCTGATTTATTTCATTGTCAGGAGATACCTATAATACCTACCTATTTCCATATACAAGGAAGTTCTCAAGAATGTATTAAAAAAAGAATCTTGTTTTGACTGGTCCTTCAAAACACAATATAGCATAGGGATATTCGCTTCAGTTCAATTTTAACTTAAAACGGATAGCTAACTAAATACTACGCGCTTATGTATTCCTGTCATCATTGCTGTAGGTTAAGGATCTCAAGAAGAGAACAGAAGTGTTTAGCACTGTCTTTTAGTCCCTTCGTCTTGGATCTCGTAAAACTAAACATTCGGTATTGACACCTGAACAAAAGATTGGTGTTTGGATATCCATAAAAAAAAAAACTATTTATGTATTTTTACATAATTTTTATAAAATTATTTCTGTCAGTACCTACATCTGATTCAAGATAATTTATATTCGTTATTTATGTTAATTTATAAATATTTGTGAAACTACAGAACATACAGAATGATCAACTATACAAAGTGAAGGCTTTATTTATATGTACATATAATAATAATATTTTTATATATAATAATATTTATTTTTGACTCGAAGAATCGTTTGTGTCTATGTACCACACGTCACTATTTAAATTTCAAACCTGTAGCTGTCTATCAAATTGCTTTTTAACTTTTGATTTTGTGGTTTTTATTTTAGTTTGCTGTTTCTGGCTGCCATTTACTTGTTGTCGGATGTCGGATGAGATATCTGTTAGAACAGTTATTTTTCGAAATTGCTATCTAGTATGCCAGTAGACTATCTCTTATATTCCAATACAGTGCTCAGGTGATAACCTGTCAAAATCACTAAACCATTTTGGATCTCTTTGAAATTCTCTAATAGTTCTCAGTAAGAACTTTTCAATTAGGTTTTTATAAAATCCTGGTTACAATATTCTTGTTGTTTCTATACATATATGTGAAAACAATGAAGATGATATAAAAAAAAAATATATATAAAATATATAATAAAAGATGCAAGCCATAGCAGTTAAGAAATGACCAAGATGAGTGATGATCTGATTAATTCTTTATCATTAAGGGCCTTCAGTGTCCTCCTTACCTGGTCCTGTTATCACAAATCACATGACTGTATTTTTGAGTCCCATAAACTACCTTTTCTTCTATTGGTGTAGTTTTTATGGTCTTCGAGAGCTTCGCAAAACTGAAATTATCCACCCAAAAATAATATTATCCACGCAAAATTTAGGTATTACACCGCTCTTGTTAACGTGGCACACGGCTAGAACTAGTTTTCCGATTCCTCGGCTAAAAATGCAGCGTAGGTAATTAGGTATGCTACAGTCCATAGGTATTACAAAATCTTTAATTTATGCTCGCTAAGTTCGTTAAGGTAATTAATTGTCATGTTTAATTCATACATAATTTCATTTCGTTTTGATGGTTTTGTTTTTTGAGTGACGTTGGTAATGGTTTTTATACCTCTTAATAGTGCGGAGAGTAATGTATTTGATTGAAAATGAACATTCTAATAAATACTAAGACTTTGGACAATATTCGTTAATGACCTTCTTGACATACTTTAATTACAATTTTTTTTTTTTGCATGTGTTTGAAATCTTGATTAAAGAAGCGATTGTAGCTAAGCCAGTTGGTGTGCTGCCTATTATTATAGCATTTTAGTTCTTGTTTTCTTTATAAATAGTTCAATTTTATAAAATGTAACATTCAATAGACTAGTATCATTCTATTAAAAATATGAACTTTTTTAAGTTCTTTAATCGTTTTAGAGCAAATTTTGTTTTTGATATGAATTGATAATATTGGATTCGGCCATAATCTGACAATTGTAACGGCTAATGGTATTAGTTACAATAAGATACTACTTGGTCAGTGCTCGTACCACGATCCTCTTAGCTTTTCTTTATTTAATTTATTTATTCTTGGTTCTTCATTATTCTTCTTGGCGAGCGACCATTTTTTCTCATAAAAATTTTTTTTTGAGAGTTTTCTCCTAGAAATTAAAGAAATTAGCAGAAGGCCTGCCACGAGTTCCGCGGTTCAAACGTAACATAAATTCGATCGATTTTAATTTGACATATCCATTTTGCATGTAATATTTATTTTGTATGAAAGCCTTGTTTATACCAATGGGTGATACTATTTGTGCTTGTCGTATAAAATTAAACCAAAATACTACGGGAATGTCGAAAATCGACTTGAATTGAATACTTTTACACCGTTGGCTTGCTTGTGCTAGTAGGGTAGGGCCATCGGATTTCATATAAAGGTATTCTTTTCTATAAAGATCGGACGAAGTACAAATATTTCTAAATGATTTTTAAAAAATAAATGTACAAGGTCCTTCAAAATATTACATTTATGTTTTTCTTTTATCGTTTATATTATTTCCTACATTTGGTTTGATTTGAAATAGATAGATGAGATTTTGATTGATGGAAGTGTAGTGTATGGTGGGATTTATTCTTCGTTAAATCTAGTTAACCTGAATAAACGACATGCTTAACAAACGTAAATCATGGTTCTTAAAAGACAAAAGATGTTGCCAGACTAATTTATTAAAAAATGCGAGTAATTTACTTTCAAATAAATGTAGTTCAAATATCAAAATGGTTCCTCAATCCTTACAAGGCCATACTGAGTCAGTTTCAAGCGTTGAGTTATTAACTGGTCGATTCCAGCGCTTAATATGTTTCGCGTTGGTCAGCAATTTTTTTATATCTTAAATCTGAATATTATATTCGATGATTTTATTATGTTATGATAAGATGGAATTCTCGTAATGCGACTCATTTTGAGATTGTGGGCTTGGAAACGCCCATTAATTACCATGCTATTTTCGTTTAATCCCACCCTGCGATCCACTGTGTCGTCTCGTCACTATCGTCGAAGTAAGCGGACAATTTTTATCATCGTTTTAATTGAAAAAAGTTTTTGTATGTATTGTGGTGTTTGTAGTCTGGAAAAAAGCGAAAGATGAAAGGGCTGAAGGTGGGACCTTAGGTAAGGAGCGGGGCAAAAAAACTATGGTAATTTTCTAACCATTTCCTTTGCAGATTGATGTAAGATAACCAACAATCCTACTGCACTCTCAGTTACCAGTTTCTACTGTTCGCATAGGACGCTACCAACTATACCCAATCTAGCTTGATGATTTGCTATCTCGGGCACCTCATAAATATTACAGACAATAATAAACTGAATAATAAATTTTAAATACTATTCTACTGTGTTATTTTTCAAAAAGTTGAATCTAATCCGTTAATCATACCTACTATACGAGTATAGGTATGTGGTCATTTTTAGGATGACATGACTTGTATGTTTAGAAATCCCCAAACGGTGTTCAATCTAATAGCCATCTCTTCTTGAAATGTTGATAAACTAACGTTGATTAACTAACGAAGCATTGACAAAATATTTTTGGTTGATATCCAGCCAAGAACATATTTTTTCTTAAAACAGTGAACACGTAATAAATGTCTTTGTGATATTGTTTGTGATGCTACCAGTGGGATCGATAAATTTTCTTATGCAATAAAACTTCTTTCTCGTTACATTTTAAAATGTTCTTGTTTACTTTAACTCCTCAAAACATACATTCTCGAGTAGTTTTGTGTTTAACAAATTATTAAATAGGATAAAATGCCGTTGGACTGACAAAAACTTTCATTCCTTGACCAATATTTCTTTATATAGTAACAAGAAAAATGGCCTGCCAGTGGAAATCTCGCATTTATATTCCGATTCTAATTTTTTGGTACAGGAATTTTTCTCGAGTGTCACGATGCAGCAAATAAATATTGGTCGTGAATTGGAGAAATGAATCGATCTCGCTCTTATATAGATGATTCCGAAATTTTATCTCTTTCACCCTAATAGCCGGCTGACAAACATGTATCAGCGGTTAATAGGTGCGCTCACGCAGCTGTTGCGAACAAATCAGCTCGGATATAGCTGACACTGTCAAAAAGCTAACGCTTGGGCGCACTTTATAGGCGAAGAGCGATGATAAATATGTATCCATTATAAATGTATACTAGTATTACTTACAAATTGAGTTATCGTATCATTTTGAAAAAAATAAAATGACAGTTTTGTAAACGTTTAATACTAAAACAGAGAAATAAATTATTAGTATTAGGTGCCAAGAACAAGCTTAAGTAAACTGCATAATATTAATTTGCTATTGCAATTTGTTAATTTATCTAGAAAAGGTTATACATAAAAATAAATGGGTGTCTATAAAAGTGTTGTTTTTAGGTGTTAAATCAATTTCTCTAGCAAGCGTAGGCACTCATTGTGATAAATTTATATTTTTTTAATCTATGAATGAATAATAGTCGTATCATCATAATCATAAATCTATATTTATCTTAATCTGAGAGTAGGTACTACAATAATAAAACAAGCAATCCTAAATATATATATATATATTGTCCTGAATTTCAGCAGACAATTGCTACCAAGCAAAGCAAAATCCATAGACTAAATGTTTTTATTTGACATTAATAATTAAATTGATCATTTGTTCATTTATTTATCGTCTTTCTATCAGTAAAAAACTTTTATTTTTTCATCTTTAAATATATATCACAACCATTACCATTACCTATCATATTTATTGTATTACCTATTATATATATATATTTTTTTATATCACCAGTTAATTGTCGAGCTATTCGCTTATGTTTTGTACCCCGACGTAACAAGCAAAGACATTACGAGGAGGGTCGACTCGTTCATTCAAGATCGGAGAAAGCATCCTACGTATTTAAAAATAGATATTGTAGAATATTTATTGGCCATCTCTTCGGGATTCGATTTAATATTAAAATTAGAAAAATATAGTACGCACGTGTTTATGCGATGGATGCTAATTTGTTCGTGGATATAAGTACCTATGTTCAAAAGACATCGAAGGATATTTCTGTGTAAACAGTTTTTTTATTACAGTATTGTTTAATTGCTTTGAAACAAATATTGAATAAGTGCGAATATGAAACTGGACGGTACCTACTTCGAAATCATAGTGACTTGGGAAAATGGTGCGTGCGTTCAAATAATCGAAGGGGTTTGAAAATGGTTTCTGGTAATTAATTTGCACTCGCAATAAACACACAGTTTGATAGTGCAGTCATGAATGTTCAATTTTGTGGTAGGTGGGTAATTATGTGAAATACTTACTTTACCGCTATTTTAGACAAATTCAATGATCACTCATACTCTTTGAATGTTGAGTCAATTCTGCTTAAAGTTTACTAGCTTAGCTTAGCTAGTTTTAGCTTACTATGAATTATTTGCATAGTTTCAATTTTAACTAACACATTATAATGAACAATCACTCAAGGTCAAATCGTAGAATTTCGTTTCCGTTATTAATTATACTTTCGGTAAAATATTTCAATCCGCTAGGATGGTGAAGGCAGACTCAAATCAGAGCCGAACTTCAATCGTAAGTCATAGGACATGTTTTTGCGCACATGTACTTGTGCTTCACTTTTATAAACCGATGGTAATGCAAATTTGACACGATCGGACGGAAATCAGGCGCAAGAACAACGGCTTTACGTGCTTTCCGCGACACTACCAACTTCCAACTCCCGGCTGCTACTGAAAAATCCCTAATGAAAAAACTCCTTTACCTGACCTGGGAATCAAACCCAAGACGCTTAGCAACTGTCATATAATCTTTTTTATTTAAGTATATAATCTTTTTTGTTTCAGTATATAATCTCAATAACAGTTTTTAGATGTCTTAGTAGCTCTTCTCTTCTTTGTTTGACGTATAGAAATCCGAACTTTACCTTTTTGATTTCTTTTTTTCTGATGTTTATATTCCTGATTCAAAAACATTCTGTTTTAGATGGCTTATTTTGTTCTAAGTCATTAACATCTTCACAGTAAACTTAGAAAACAGTGATTTATTTTCTAAAAGAAACTTGCGTTACAATTATGTTAAACAATCTTATAGAGCTGACACATTATTATTATCTAGTTTGTTTAAACCCTGAATTCTTACGGATTCTAACTATATCTACGACTGGTCTAAATTTTTAGTCGTCCTAAAGTTATATCTAATATAATCAAGATCTAGAGAATTTGTTTTATATAGTCTTTTCCGCCTAGTTGATAATATAATTCTGTTAGTTCTTTATTATTGAATAAATACATCATAGTAACGAATCTCCCCGGCTTCGCAAGGGCGCAAATTTTTAACTTTTCCGGTGTATTTTCCAAAAAGAAATCTATCATTAAAGCCTTGTCCGGGAAACGACTAACACAACAAATAAAGGAATCTACCAAATCTGCTCTTAGCAACAAATTTAGCCATTCATTTTTATTTTTATAGATATAATAGATAGTTTATCATTAGATTAAGGATACTATTGAAAAGCAAATAATTATACATATTACTATAGTACTCTGAAACAGTTTATGGCGTCGGTGTAATAACAACACAATAGCACTTTTCGATTTTAACGCTGTATGCCAGAAAATCTTGCTGTTCATTGTTCACAACTATAAACCAAAGTCATAGTCAAATCATTTATTTATTTCAATAAGACCATTTACATGCACTTTTGAACGTGACTTACAAGAGAAAATAATAATAATAAAATTTATTCTTGTTGCCCATTCCAAAAGGTCATAAGTACATTTCAATATAATATAGTATCCTGCGTACTGCTGCTATCATTAAATAGCCACTATTTATTGTAATTTGCATTAAGTGATAAATAAAAGTTATTTTTTATTCTATTAGGAGCTGTCGATACACGCGGTGTCTACCCACGAGCTGCTGAAGCCCAAAGATGAACCTTCTTATTCATTGGCTGCTTCTACGAACCTTTGCTCGGTCAGTTTACATCACACAGGTTAGTAAACAAAATCTACATGAAAGGTACCTATTAATAATAATATTTAAGTATTTATTACCAAAGGAGTTAGATGATTATTAAGAAGAATTCCTTTGCTGCTCAATACCCATATAAGGGATGGAAAAAAGATACTTATCGAAGACAAAAGATACTATATTCTTCCCATCATTCGATCATTCTTTAGTCCTAGAGTTCCTAGACTATACCTGAAAACCGTTCCGGTTAAGGGAGTTGTTGAAAGTCAATATTAAAGTTGATTATGCGTGTTTGGTGCTACATTTTGCGTTCTCAAAAACAGTGATTCTTTGTATCAATAATACAAAAGTGGTATCCTTGCAATAATTTTTGCTCGAAGTACTTCATGGGCGCGTAGTTAGCGATTGTATGATGTGCGTTGTTACACCCCCGTATTTCAAAGTTATTTAACTTGGGATATACTATAAGCAATTTTTATTTCGTGTTATTTATTTTAATGTGTAAATAATATATATTTTTTTAATTATGTATAAAAATAATACTCCAACGCAACAAGGTGATTTGACCCAAGCGACTCGACCCAAGATTTTTTTTAAAATATTTGTTTATCAGCTGTTATTTTTTATAACGCGTTCGTTAATCTTTTAGATCAATTGTAATTCATGTTATTACCTAGCTTATAAGATATAAACATAGATGCCAGCTCATTATTGTGAAATGTGTCTGCCGCATCGTTATTGACATAGTCACATAGATATTTTTCTGTAAGGCTACCATTTTCCCACATAATTAAGTATTCTCACATCTTCATAAATCGTATATTTTTTTGTTAATATCCTCCTCAATAGTTATGGGAAGTTCCATCACAAGTAATGGTGTAAACAAAGGGGTTGTAGGTAATCAGATTCTGGGATTCATTCACCTTGCCTTTAGGCTACGCATCTGATACCTGAGGCGAAAAACGAATCGCATATCATATTTTAATTGGTCTGATTAATAAATAGAGTAAGTGATCATTTAAGTAATTATCTATACCTAATCAGTAGTATTATTGTTACAGCTGTTTTATAATTACAAGTTAAATTATATTACATTTACATTACATTTTAAGCTTTTAATAATATCCAACTTTACTCGAAATAATTTACTAGGTTACCTATTGGGTTCAATCTTTTAGATTGAAATAAAATATCATAAACCGTTTTCCATGCCCATGTAATTTACATAATGCCCTTATTATTACTGCTATGACTTGTTGCGTTTCAACTTACTGACTGTGACGTCGTACCACTTCAAACGTTTGTTGTGTTGGTACGAACTTAGGAATATTTAATTTACGACCCAGCCAGTATTGTTCATTCAGAACGGTCTCGGGTTGATTGGCGATATTAAAAGTGTCAAGCGCCCGCTGCCGGAAATTCATTGATAGATTTAATCGCCTTGCACTGAAATAACGTACCACGCAGTAGGATTTGATTTGAGGAGTAAATTGCTAAGTCATTAATGCCGTCCGGTCTCGACGCAGCTCTCCGTACTAAAAACTCGTGCTATTTTCAGGGAGCTAACAGGGATCCTTGAAGTTTGGAATTAAAATCGACTTGCGTCAGTATGCACTCGCTTGTTACAGCAGGTTTTTGTTTAAAAACTAGCTTAGGGGAATGAGCAATAATTGCCAAATTGTCAAACGTTTATTATGGAATGTCATGCATAGATTGAGAACATACCGAGTATATTTAATAAATCTGAGATGTAAAAAGGACGATAAATAAAGATTGTCGAGAAATAGAAATAATGAATAAAATCAAGCTTTTATTTTCATTTGGTCTTAAAATTAACCTACTGCCCGAGACTGCGGAAATTTGTTTGTAGTTGGATACTTGGATGTAAATAAATGCGCTTGTATTGCACCCTTCGGCGATCGTTAATTACGACTAAAAGATTAAAAGCAATTATTAGTAAAAAAAATAATTGTTGCTATCTGTTAAATATTGATTAAACGTGGTTAAGATTATCAAATAAACTCATAAACTATCTATTAGGAAATAAGTACCCAAAGGGTGGAAACAACGTTACAAGTTTTTCCAGTCGATCGATCCGATCATTTTTAAGGATCCCTACCCGAAGTGTGCATAATAATTTTTAAGTTACTTAGTTTGATGGTCAGTATGCGTAGTGTTACCGGCTATGTGATGTCTTTTTAAACTCCATATGTGTAGTTTTTGTTCAATCGTGGAGTTAAAAGGATACCATTCTTTTGATGGCTCCGTCGCAAAATGACTACCTCTCAAAATGAATACAGGTGGCACAATTTCCCTTTCTCAGATTGTCGCTTTCGCAAAATATCCATATCGCAGAATTTCGCAGAATGTCTCTCGGCATCACCATCTTCACATACTAGAAACTTTATTCCTAATACTAGCTTTTACCCGCGGCTTCGCCCGCGTTTGTTTAGAATTTGACAATCAATTCGGGCTGTACTCGGCTTGTTGTTCGGCCGGATCCAGAATTATTAAATACGGACCAACAGACCGTGACTTACAAAAGTCCATCGGCGTTCAGTTTGCATTTCTGCAGGAGTGGTCCTTCTCGCCTGCGTCTGTTCTGGATTTTCTGTCGCTGTAATGGCTGAGCTTGTGCTCTGAGACGAAGTCGTGTTTGCTCTTACAGCTCTCTGGCTTTCGGCTTGTTCCTCCAAATGCAATTGCGTTTAGAAGGGCGTCTCAGTCACTTTCAGAGAAGCTTGGCGGGCGGACGGCTTGGTTCTTCAGTCTTTCCTGGCTTTAAGAAAATGTCTCATCAGCTCTCAAATTTGCTTGTCGCTCCGGTTGTGCTTGCCTTCTTTATGCGGCATGAACGGAAGATTCCGGGGATTGAGCAGTAATTTTTGCTCGGGCCCGCAATGAGCTTTTGCCTGAGTAGGACCTGCGAGATATTTTAAAATAAAAAAAGTAACCTATCTACCCTCATTAAAACACACCGAACATACCTCTAACGAAAAAATAAACAGTACTGAGGGACCAACTTAGGTAACTGTGCCGTTGGAAAACTGTTGTCTACATACATCGACATAGGTCACGGTTAGTTTAGCAACTAACCTATTCCTTCAGTCAGTCATCGACTACACGCATCAAACAAAGCAATTTTCCTGTTACGACAGTTCTGCTGTCAGTGTCAGTGACGACACAGTGATGACAGTGTCAGTTACGCAGTTTTTCTGTATCCCTGACAACATATATAAAGTGGGTCACAGACAAACGCGAAATGTTGTGGCGGCCGCGTCAGTAGCAAATTTTAACAACAGGCCGCGTGTACTGCTTTGTAAAATGACACCAAATATGGAAATTGTAAAAGAAATAGTTGAATTTAAATAATAATTTAAATTTAACCCACACATCTCTATTCCTAAGAGTAATATGCGGTGCTAATGATAATATAGGTAGAGATAAACTACTATAACTACTATAACCTCACACCTCAAGTTTTTAAATAAACGGATTTTTTCTACCTTTTTTCTCATCTTCTGAGAGGGCTAATAATGAGTCATGAGAGTAATAAGACAACGTTACGGTTAGCCATATTGACTGACGTCCGATTGTAGCACAAACACCACGCTAATGACACTTCAGGCCGCCACTGTGACCGCGATGGTGTGTTTTTACAGCGGTTGGAGCCGCGGCCTGCGGTTTGCCGCAACCGCTGGTCCGTCCGTCTGGAAGCCACTTTATGCAAAATGTCAGGATACGCTTCAGCGGTTTTGGGCATGAAAAATGAATAAGGAAACAACTTTCGTACTCCTAGGTTGTTTACTTGAAACTGGTCTATCGACAGTCTAGACTCAAAATGTATTAGATGCTTAAACCTAAAATTTGATCATGATTCGATAGACACGTGGCGCCATCTACTGTCATAAGGACGTTATTGTGATGGGACAAAAGGGTGGGTAAAGGATGGGACAGTCCATAATGCTGTGTGGGTTACCTACTGATGAAATAAATTAATGTCTGTTTGAGGAAGGGAGGGGACATTTTGCGAAAGGGACATTGTGCTACCTATAGTCATCTTCAGAAGTAGTCATTTTGCGACGGAGCCCTTTTGATATGGGTGGGTCATTTCATGTTTTTCGATATTTTAATAATTTCTTGCCAAAACTCGATGATTTTGATTTTTTAAAATTTTGTTTTCGTGTCCTTTTTGTCCTGTGATAACGGTATAATACGTCATCTTCCCAAGTGTCAACTGTTGATAATAGCGTTCTCATTATTAGGTAAAGGTATTTTTAGTAATCAATGTGCCTATTACGTTATTATTTTTTCGCGGGGAAGTCCTAATTGGTGCCAAGATACGGAAGGGTACTTGCTCATTTCTGATTGTTGCTCATTGCAATTAATTCTCATGCCTCCTGCCTGTCATTAATACCCATGATTTGATTGGCTCTCATTTGACACCGAGATTTGACAGTGTGTTACTTATTATTTATGTTAATTAGCCTATTCATCATCACCAACATGCTCGTTTTAGTCTATCCTACCACCTAACACTTTTTTTTTCGCAATAGGCGACAGTGAATGTGTTCAACAAACATAATATACCGCATTAACTTGATATATTTATTCTACTTTTTCTAGTGTCAGCTTCACTTATGACCACGCATATCTAAAATTAACTTTTCAAGTTAGGTAGGTACTTGTTACTTCCAAAATGATATACCTAATAAACCCACATTTTCTCGATAATTCAATTAAATACATCAAGTAATCTAATTCAATATACTAAATTTGTTACATTATTCTAGCTATTATTATTTTTATTCTATTAGCAAAATAGGAACAATCGCAATCTAATCTAATCTGTTACAATCTGCTAAAAATGTCTCTATTTTAACGCTGAGATGAGTAAATTACTCGACGTGGCCTCAAATGCTTTGATAAAAAAATAATCTACGTTAAATATCAAAAATCAATACGATAATTTCGAAAAACGGAAATGTTCTAACGATTTTTGGTTTATTTGCAAATCTAAGCTAAGTGCAAAATACGTCTCTGAAGCAGGAGTGGTTAGTAGGTAGTATTTTAACTATTCGCTTGTTATGCTACTTCAATCATATGATAGGGATAACCTGTAATATGATATTCACCTTATAAAGCAGATAAGTGAAAAGAGGTTACATATCGCACCGTTTTACCTGCACTAAGTCTCGACCCATAGATTCATACTTAGTTACATAATGACACGTCATACGTAAGTGTTCATGTTTATAATAATGTGGGTAGGTACAAAATATGTTTACATTATAATCACAGCCTTCTGCTCCTTGCTATACTCTATGTATGAGATCATTGTGTCACAACTGGTACGTATAAGCTCGTGTTGATTATGTATAGGTATATTTATCTTGTAGATAGCAAAGTCGTACCTACTGCATGCAAGGAAGTCTCACTGTCAGCCGCTAGATCAAACCTCATAACTTGTGGATCTCACTGAGATAAAGTTGTCTCGGCCTCCACTTGTTATAGTTAGGGTTCCGCAGTCACTTAGAAACCTTGAGATTGGCCATGTCCATCCGTCTATCTGTCTGTCCGTTGTTTAGTTTCGAGATTTCTAGAGGGGTGCTAGTGCTCATTAATCTGTTTCTCATTACTACCACTATTCCTCATGAATCATGCTTCTTCTCCTTCTTATCGTGTGGGTAGTAAGGCCTTACGACCCTACACACCCTAGTGTCGAGTTTCTAAACCGCCTCAAGGGCGTCTGACATGGTTTAATGAATCATGCTAAGATGTACAAAAAAAAAACCCAGTCCGTCTGTTCTTAGTTCCGGAGATTAGAGCATTTAAACCATCAAAAAACTTTTCGGATTTATTCATATAGGTGGATTGATTACTCTCTAGTAGTAAAACTAACAACAGTAACAGCTGTATGTTAAAAAAAATGCTTAAATAATTTGTGTTATACATTAGAAAAAAAAAGACTTCCAAAAATGGGGCAAATATTGACGTGAATTGGTTAATTTCAGCAGAACTAGTCCTCAATTGAATGTGCCCTCATATTATAAACTCTCTAGCTAGATATAGTACCTACTAATACAGAGTCCTTATCTGTGTAAACTAATAATTATTTATTTGACCACACATTCTGGCAGAATGGAAAAATTCAAAAAATTAATCTATTCTTTTATAAAAAATTTACGATCGTGTATTCAAATTATCTCCTCATTAAGCTAGCTATAAAAAGGAAGCCAATTTAATTATAGTAATCTTAAAAATCGATTTTTTTTCCATCTGGGTCAACATATTTACATCTACATATTTATTGGTTTAAGAGACTGAAGTTTCAGACTGGTTTGTTTGGTTGCACCAGTTTTTCTAAAAGGATTTGTGCGGGTGATAATAGATAAGAATTGAATTCAACCCGAATTTAAAGGTGAATTAGGTTAATATAATTGGCTGAAGGAACAAAAATAATATAACATTTTCAGATGTCAATACATTCACACGGTATAAAATAAAAAAACATAAACTTATTTTCTTATATAAATTGAAAGGAGTACGCATGTTCGCGTGAACGTTAGTTTCAATCCAATTCATATGAAGAGCAGAACAAACTACATATTTTTATTTCCTCTATCTACCTATATTAGTTTTTTTTTTCTATTGTGATTGTTGTGTGAATACTTTAATCAAATGCCTCACTTTTCACCTCTGAGATCTTTTTCTCATGCTCTTTTCAAAACATTAATCTTTACTTGTTCCTGGTATGTATCAACTTCACATCTGTTAAACTGCCGTCGTGAGAATTATTTGTTAGTCTTAGTTTGATCGTCGACAAATGCAAATCATTTGGTAATGAAAAGGCAGCGTAGACAGAGCAAGCAATAAGTTGTTGTGTTGCTATAGATATATCCCTATCACAAACCATTTTTACAATACTTATAGTTATGTCTAAAAACATTGTTTTGGATTGCCTTATGTTTGCCCAACGGTACGTGGCTCGGTCGGTTCTTTTAGTTTCTAGAGAAACTAACAACAGTTGTAGATTACGCTGTTGTATAGACGCTGGAGGCGATGAGGCTGAATTCATTAAAATTCCTGGTGCTGTCGCAACCCTAAGATGTGGATTTGCTATTTACTGTACCGGAATTTATATCAAACACACACACATTACATAGATAAAATCACGCCTTTTTCTCATGGGTTAGGCAGAAACCATAGAACGCCACCCGCTACGTTCCTTACATACTCCTTTCGCCTCGTCTACGTCCATAATCTAGTCATACAAGCACCCCGGTTACGAGTACTGCGCACCGGACCTTTCTGAAAAACCTCACCTATAAGGTCAGTGTAATTCTTTTTAGGGTGTCCCTTTTCTGCGTTGCCCCTCACATCTGCCATATAAATTCTTTTTGTTTCGCCTTTCACTCATCCTCACAACGTGACCGAACCATTTATTATCTTATATAGATCTACTGCAAAAAAGTAATTAAAACTTGTTTTATTTTTATCTTAGACGGCAGCCGTTGTGACTTTTGCCAAGTCCTTATTACTCGACTACAAGGAATGGGTTATGTTATTCGCGACTATCTTTGTTTTAAACCAGTATTTATCTCATAGGCATGGATGCCCACCTTTAATGAGGTTGTATCTGACTCGGCCGGCCCGAGCTCCTAATAAAAACCTAATATGAACGTTCTATAAATAGTATTTGTTGTCCGGTGAAATCCTTGATTGATATTGTTTATTTGGTCAATAGCCAACATTCAGCCCACCTTTAATGAGGTTCTATCTGACTCACTCGGTCCGAGCTCCTAATAAAAACCTAATATTAACGTTCTATAAATAGTATTTGTTGTCAGGTGAAATCCTTGATTGATATTGTTAATTTGGTATATAGCTAACATTCATAATTCCCCAAATAAAACCTTATCAAAATAAAAGGAAAGCTCAGGTGTAATACGAAACCACCGACCCACTAGTTTGGACGTTAGCTCCCAAATATAACTCTAATAACTATACTCTATAGTGCTATAAAATAATATGTATAAAGAATACACAATCATCACCCAGAGTAGTTGCCGATATAACCTTACCTAGGTTAGGTTACTTAGGTAATTTTTTTAATCTCATACATTAAAAATATGTTGATT
Organism: Hoplodrina ambigua; assembly: GCA_949774945.1. NCBI lineage: Eukaryota > Metazoa > Arthropoda > Insecta > Lepidoptera > Noctuidae > Hoplodrina > Hoplodrina ambigua. The sequence continues at coordinate 9,871,406 of OX458963.1, forward strand.
TTTTCTTTTTGAATTGATTCTGTGTCCCGGCTTGATTAGATTCAGATATAGGTTACCTATTATGGTAAAAGATTTTAGGTTTGCCTTTCATTGTAAGTTATGTTTCTTGGGTTCCTAAAAAATATGAGTTCCTATTTTTAACTTTGTGTTGTGTAACTTAATTCCTGAATAATAATAACAATTAGGTTTTACTTAAGGTTTATGAATGTGAGCAGTAGGCAGCCCTATCCCGAAGCATTGATTGTGGTCGTAAAGTAGCCCGCGTCGAATCCAGTACAAATATGAGCGTGTACTTCTTGCTTTTATGTGTCGCGTTGAGCCACCTTTAACACAGTTTACACCTAAATCGATTAGACATCGAGAGAAATCGATTAGACTTGTGCTGATAATTCATTTACGATAGAGGCTTTATCATTGCAATCCTACCGTTTCAACGTATAGGTACCTACCTACAAAATTTACATCTTGTATAATAGATTTTGACAACTATAAAATACAAAATATTACCTTCATGATGTTGTTAGAAAAATGTGTAATATCTTGGTAGGATTTAGTGTTTTATGGAAAGTATTTGCATACCCTTACCCGTAAAATGTACCTACTAGTAAAATAACATGTGATTAACTCAAGCATTGGGCTTATCTAAAAGAACGACATCGCTCGTATCTAGCGGGCGCGGGCGCGCAATGATCTCTTCAAGCCCCTGACGTCAGCTTGGGTCGCGTCCCCTTAACCTCTCGGTGCTCTTGTTGCAAACTGTTCATAATTCAATCTTATTACAATAAAAAGTACCAGTGCCATGATTTGTGATATGTGATGGAGGCACTCGAATATGTTTAGGATTCGTAATGTATGTACTTTTTATTAAAAATAATCGTTGTTCGTACATATAAGCATAGAATTGATAAGAACATGTTTGAAGTAAAATTCTGAAAAGGTTGTAAAAATAACAGTAGGATATGAAAGTTTGTCAACAAGAAATCAAAAAACAACCTACAAAAAATTAATATCATGTAAGCATTTCAAATACAAGCTAGATTAGGTTACATAGCATTTTCAATAATTTTTGATGTTGTGGGAGCGTCGTGCGTGTGTTTAAGTAAAACATCACTTACACATAAGCCACAGTCTTTAATTGTTGTGATAATCATTTGCAATAGGATGGATAGGGTAAACTAATATAATTGTGAAAAGCAAAAAGGAACAAAGAAAATATTTCATAGAAGGAACGTCGACCGCCAGCCGCTGTCTGTTTAACATCCTTCAAACAGTCAGTAGCGCGCGCAGCATCTAGCGACACGCCGCCACAAGGTCATAGAGATTTATTTTCCGATCATCAAATAAATAAATGGCGTGTTATAGTCACTGTCAATATCATAAGACGTTTTGTACTTTTTTTCTTATGTCTAGATGCCGTGCTGGTTAGAGGTGATCAGCGGCGGCGGCGTATTGAGGTACGAGGATGATCATAATCTGACATCATCTTCTGATCTAGAGTCATCCTCTTCGCGTACTACCTTCCTTCCTGAGGGAATAGAATATCCAAGCCTCTACAGTTTATTCTTGGCCTTTTAAGATAGCTCACCTAGCTCCGCATCAGCCATCTTCCTGAATTTTTTCTTTATGTTCACGGCATGTGTAGATGTTTGGGATTTTGATATTAATTTGAAAGTGTTCTCCTACCAGTCGTTGATACTTGGCATATGCAAAGGCTGCATAATATAGATCAGGGAAGTGTTTACGTTAAGTTCCGTATGTGATGCTTGGCTCCTAAACCTATTTATTTTGCTAGTGTGGATCTTCCCCTTAGCAGTTACTCATCAAGGACTGAAGATTAAGGGCCCCGCAATGAGACTTTATGAACGCATGCATATACATATGTAGAGTATGGTTTTTAGGGATGTAAATTCTCACATTTTTATCTGGTTGAGAACACTTAGCTTTGTCCCTGTCTTTCCGTCTACTCTGGATGCCCTAAGATACCCCGATCATCTAAATAATTTGGAATTCTTCACCCTGTCAAACAATTGATGGCCACGAGACATCGTCGGGACCTTGTCTAAAGCCCCTGTTGTTGCTACCACTGTCATCCAGCTTTTCTTTTATGCAAGGTGAGTTGCGATGGGCTTTGCCAAGATCATCAAGGAAGTCCGAGAGCCCCTGGTTTACCACACCTGCATCGATGGAAGAAGTGAAATAACTAAGGACGACGGAAATCATGAGATCGTCTCGAACTTCATCCCTTTAAATGTGGCAATCGCACTAATTTTGGATAAATCTTAAGGGTGCCAGTTTCTTCATGCCTAAGGGTTATTTGATTGCGGTATGGTGTACATGGTTATTCTGAAATCGTTATTAATCATACGATGGGGTAGGATAGGTAGCTATGGGCGATAAACCTAAGTACATACGTAAATATTTTAACATTTTTATAATTCAATATAATGACCGCTGGACATTATTGGGTGTTGATCAAGTTACTAAAGAAGGATTCACGTTGTTATATTACCTAACTAAAACCATCAGATTAGTGCGTAGTTATTACTTATTTTATGCTATAACACCGATCGCCCGTCATCGGGGTGTTACTGCGGCCCACAATGCGTATGCACACCTTACCTAGAACCTTACGTTATTAAACTTTATTGTTTGAGAGAACAATTACCTTTTGTATGAGTTGGGTATCGACGCCATTATCAGTAGACGCGTTAAGTAACGCCGGAGGCTCGAGTTCTACTATTTAGCGTAACTCGCAAAGGCTACCATTACCACCTTTTTAATATGTCTTTGTTTCCTTTTCATTGGAAACATAACCTGAACTAGAAATTCAAATATATTACACTCGTACAAAAACATTACGGGAAATTATTGATATTCCTTCTATTGAGTAGATAACAAGTTACAGATTGAAGGCTTACTTAAATAAATAGGACTAAGTACTGGAAAAAATTACATTGGTATTATTTTATTTTGTGCAGTAGATATTGTCGAAATCATCGCGAAGATAACTCAATCGTACAAATTACCTAAATGTGTTAGTTTACAAATGTACTAGCGTTATTTACAAACAATGTCGAAACTCTTTTTCAGCAATTCCAAACATCTTACTAGAGATTAATGGCTGTTTACGTTTTATTTTCAAATCAACCTGTCTTCTTTTTCCTTCGTAAACCAGGTGTTTGATAATAACCGCCTCGAGGTTTTTCACCCTAAATATACTAGTAGGTCGCTGTCGCTAATTAAGCGAAAAGATTATGTTACTTGCCTCAAGGTATATAAGAGTCGAATCTAATTGCTGCTTCCTTTAAATAGGGGCTTCTATTTTTTTCGATAGCTTCCGTGGGTGGTTCGGTTAGAAACAGCGATGATGCCATCGTGCTATCATTGTTTTTGTTAGTTACGTGAAAGGTTTTGAGATACCTTTTTTGTTGTTTATATTTTTCCTAATGATCGGAAAGTCTCTAATTTGAAATATTTTCTTCGGTCCCTAACTAACCAATTCACTTTTGTTGTCATAGTTAAGTGGAATATGAGATGGAGTAGTCTCAGGCGTAGAAGGTGTATAATGTTTGTCGGTGGGTTATCTTGGAAGCCTCGGTACCGAAATCCACCTTTAGGGTTATTTGCAGGGCACAAATATTCGAACGATCAGGTTTATTTATACTTTATATTGAAATAGCTTTTGACTGTACTGCTCCCAGCTGAGCGGAAAGACCAAACTATTGTCATCATAAAAACATTTTATTTTAATTCTAAATACGAATAATAATTTGTCAGAGAGTTTAGAATAGAAATCTTCCAGCCTGCTTGCTTTAGTGTAGCAAGCAACCTTCACAGTACCTACCTACTTCTCCATAGACACGAACGTTTTAAAACTACCTACACACTTATGTAGGTACTCAACAAAATATAATTCATTTATTATTTATTTATTCAACTAAGTACTAATTAAGTTCTTCAAATCACCAAAACAAAACCAGTTTTGAAAAAAGCTAGGCCTCTATTTCAGTTAATATTTCTTAATTAAGAAAAAACGTTGTTATTGTATTAGCAATGAATGAGCTCTGTAGTGTTATAGTGATGAAAAAATGTTTAAGGAATGATTTTGGATGAGGTTGATGTTTTATCATTAACTCTCGATTATATCAATTCACAAAAATAGCTCATTCACAAATGTAATAAACTTCGGTTATTGTCCTGCCTTACTCCAAAAAAGAAATGATCAACTTGTTGCTCCAAATTACAGCATCGGTCACTTTACTTGCCCAGCAAACCGACCCCGCCTTCTTTGGACCACGGTTCTTCGATCGTAGGTACATACCTACGCTGTTGTAACTGTTACTTAAATCAAAACAGTTAAGCATTACTCCGGAGTTATTCTAACTTCGTTTTTTAGGTGACGCGGCACTTGCCATACTTAAAGAATTGGGTTTATGATTCTAGTTATCAGGCAAAACGACATATTTTTTCCCTAGCCCACACAAATCTTACAGGATCTTCTTTTAATCATCCTAAAGAATTTCTGTCTTGTACCCGCTTTATCCATTTGGCATAGACTCTCTTAGATTCATTCAAGTATACAAGTGCTATAAATCTTTTATCAATTCGTTCTATTTATCACTGAGCAAACTTATAGTTAAGAATGTTAAAAAAAGCATTATGGGAGAAATTCGAAAAAAAAATCAAACGTTCTTTACTGTTTACAGGATAATTTGAAACATTTGGTAAAAAGTAAAGTTTGAATCGAAATTCTGATTGTTGTCTTCAAAAGATGCTATACCCTAAGTTTTAAATAATAACGATGTTTTTTTAATATATGTTGTGACAAATAAAATAATCAAACTTCCTTTGATTAAGTTATGGGCCCAAATATGCACAGCCACAGTGCATTAGAAGATGTATGTAACAGTGTATTTTATTGGTGAAAAGCAGTCTTGTTTTAGTCGTGTCGGGTTACACTGCATAATGAAAAAAATAAAAAAAACGGACAAAGCATAACCGAAAAAGAAAAACAGCTATCAATGCCATATGCGCTGCAACTACAGGTGTGGCGATAAGCCGCATTTTTCTTTTTTGCTTTGCATTTTACGTAATTCCTGCTAGAATGATATTAGAACTACTTTCGTCTTATTCGAGCAAATATTGAATTAGAATATTTTTTAATGGTGTTGCAATAAAGAAGTAGGCAGGTTACTGTAGTTACTTGTTTATGTGACTAAGCTACCTCTGGCTTTGAGCTATGTGGAGGGCTCCAACTATATTTTAGTAAAACAAGATCTCGGAATAATTATGTATATATATATTGAATTATTTTTGACTTAATTGCTCACAGCTGAGCGGCGATCGAACAATTGTCATTATAAAATTATTCAAATTCCAAAAGGAATTCTGACTGAGAGTTTAGAATTTGTATTCTAAACTCTCGTTGAGAATTCCTTTCAGCCGGGCTAACTTGGCATGCAACCTTCACAGTACTGGTGTGATCATGGTTCCGGTTGGATCATCATTAAGGTTTTATCTTCTACTATAATCAAACTCCCATATAAATATTAAGATAATTATAGATATAAACATGTGCCAAGCTGTCCGAGCGAGTAAGTACAATAATAAGTACTTATAGTATAGTAAAATAAACAGAGCCTTGTTTATAAAAGCCTGAATAAGTTCTCTTTCATCAGTAAACCTGCGGCCGAATCATGTATCAACTTTGATTGTTTTTGACCAAAATAACTACAACCAAATTAAAAAGTGTTTATGTGTAATGCTAGAAAACGAGCTATCAAAAACTGTCAATAGTCCTTGCGTGCTGATAATAACAGCATTTTGTGAGTGCTTTGAAGTGTGGATTTACCGATGACATTTGTTTCAAGCTCCTTTTATTGATTTGTAGACGAGATGAGTCCCACAACTCGTTGAACATTCAGAAGCCAGTTATTCAACGGCATGGGTAATTCGCACTGCTCCCGAACTAACGTTTCACAATTGTTATTTGTTATTAATTTCACGAACGATACGCCGGCTTTTAATGTTTTATAAATACGACGCATTGTTCTATAAGCGACACAATACCTTGCGGTGTTCGCGGCTCGGCTCGAATCCGATATGCAACTACATCGGCGTGCGGCGTCTGTCTGACGCATTCTTCTACACGCAAAATGTGGAAATAATACCTTTTTTATTTTGCTTCTTCCGAAACCATTTTCACCCTAAATAATTATTTAGATTTTCATGTAGGTATAAAATTCAAACTCACGGCAGCAAAATGTTTAGGATACTAAAAACGTTGCGATAGGTCCTGTATCTCTATGCTATGCCTATTTCTCTAAATTATTTGTAAAGTTTCAAACATTTGATTCACAAAATAATCGCATAAGTAGCTTAGTTACCAATGTTACCATGGCCACGTGTAGGTACCTATAAAAGTATGTTGTGTGCATGTTTAGCTACCTACAACGTTAAGCGACGAATTCCAAGAAACCCGTATCGGGAGGCACGTACGCGTAAGATTGGCTAAATCTCGGAGTGTTAAATGTTACAACATAATAACAATAATGTATATTGTATGTACTTTAAACAGAACTTTTGTTGCACGCCAGCACTCAACATTTGTAAGCAATTAGGGATTGTGCACATTGGCTGGCTTTAACAAATTTGGACAACTGTCACTAGCTGCTTATTTTTCTTATACGACATATAATTATATTAACTATACAATAAAACCGACTCATATAGGTTTTGTCAAATTTATTAATGAATAGCATACTTATGTCTTCATGAACAAGAATCATTAGGAGCATAATTATGAACAGATGTATAACGAGCTAGGCAAATGCTTAGTGCATTTCTGGGAATTTAATTTGTGATTATTGCTGTTTAATCTTTAGAGTATTGCTAGTGGTGCAGGAGCAGGTACTTAGTTGTGTACATCTAATAATGTGTCGTACATACAACCGTATTTCATGTAATATGTCAAAAGTAAGATGTATCTATCAAACTTCATTTAGATGAGGTGTATAAAATGTAGACAGAAATATATTAAAATATAAAATCTACACATAATTGTTTTAACCTTATTTTACCAGAGACGAATATTGCTTAGTTATTGCTTAGTAGAGAAGACGAAAATTGCTTAGTTCCTAATAAGATTAAAATTATAGGCGTTTTTATAATATTATTAATTCCACCACCAACTAACCTATTTAAAATACCGCCAGCGTGACAATATTAGGTACTTGGAAATAGCAGACACTATACTGATTGCGTCATTTTGTCATAGCGGTAAAGCAGCTGTCGTAGAGAAGCCAGTAGAAATCAAGCTGTATGTAGTCCTTACCACTGCATACTATTGATTCAAGCAATTTCATAAACGTTTGTTTTTCTTGTTCTGTAGGTTCGCCGTATGACAGTAGAATATGTCTTCAGGAGAGTAACACGGATGCAGCGAATGCCCAAAATGTCAAAGGGGAAGAAGAGCTATCGCGAGTGTACCAAACTCTTTCATTACCATCACTTCCAAGAGACGATAATAATTCTAACAACAGGTTAGTTTAATAATGAGTATTTTTGTGACCTGGTTCCGAAATGCTTCTTGTTTTTTACTTGTCTGTTTAAGTACTGTTTAGGTATTTTTCACCAAGCGCAAATACCTAAATCTTTCAAAAAGGTTTTGAATGATGATGTACTTAATTGACGAGAGTTACGTAAAATTGCTAAGTCGTTTTTTATTATTTTCGTTTTGCTTTAAAATGCGTGATTAGCGCTTCACCTGCAACTAGAATTGTGAACTAGTATTCATTATGGAATGAAAATAAATGAATTATATTTCTAATCACATGATTGTTCTATTTATGGTGTAGCAATGCTGAAACAAAGAGTAAATCTAAGTCAACGACCCCAGCAAGCCCAGGAAATTCTGAAATGAAGCCGCAGTCTACAACACCGACGTCGCAAGCGCTTACTAAGCCTCCATACTCTTACGTGGCCCTCATCACGATGGCAATACAAAATAGCCAAACGAAACGTGCTACGCTTAGTGAAATTTACGCTTACATCACCAAGGAATTTCCGTTTTTCGAGAAGAATAAGAAAGGGTGGCAAAATTCAATTCGGCATAATTTAAGTCTAAATGAATGTTTCATAAAAGTACCAAGAGAAGGTGGTGGTGAGCGTAAGGGAAATTATTGGACCCTTGGTAAGTTACTACTAACTTTGAAATTGATAAAAAAATACCGTGATTTTTCTCTAAGTATCAATTTTCATGAATTATTATACTATTTATAATATACATTGAAAATTGTACTACCACCAAGATCGTGTCTAAAAAATGCTTTCTTCGTCTCTTTTGTGTGATCTGCATTAACGCAACGCGAATACCTCCTGACAGCTACGCGATTATTCACCGTCATCTCATATTTCATACCTTAGAAAGCGAATTGCTTGCGTTATATTCCTGCTCCCATGTTTATAGACTCTTGGGTGGTGAGTGTAGTATTGTTATAGATCCTCAATGCGGAGAGATGTTCGAAAACGGGAACTTCAGGCGACGGCGGCGGATGAAGAGGCCGTTCCGAGCTACTCCTTACTCCAAAACTCTGTTTGGAGACGGATATCACGTGGCACATGTCGGGCAACACGTACCACCTCACATGCAGCCCCTGCCTCTAGGGGCCAGGAACTATTTCGGCTCCGGATCACCGTACCATCCACCTTCATACCCGCGATATGACACGTGAGTCTGGTCATTCTTTTTATCTAGAATAATAATAATAAGTTTCAATTCGAATTTCAATAAGTATTTGTGGGTTTTAGTTACAAAATCAACAAAAAGTCATCTGAAGATTAATAAAAATAGGTTGAATATTTGTATAACAGAATTAGGAGTGTCGTAAAAAGTAATTAACGTCGAGAAAGTCTGCATGTTTACGAGGGCATGCCCAAATTATCTGAGCAAATTGGAATTGTCGTTAAAGCGATGTTTATTACTTTTTTTTACGTAAGTAAGTATCAACATTTATATTGAAAATTATTCACATCGCTTAATGTTGTAATTCAAACGGGCAAGTTAACACTATGACATTATTATTACATATTAATTATAATAAATATTTATGTTTCTCGTACTACTGTTTACAAAACAAATGCTAATAATTTACTGATATGTTGGTAAAGAATTTTATTTCCGATTTCCTTGAATGTTTCAATTAGACAGTTATCAATGAATGTCATAATAACATTGAATAATACATTCAGGTGTATCTAACTGTGACCTTAATAACAATAGTGGTGATAAGACAGATAGTAGGTAAACCTGAATATAATAAACAATATGTGAACTGAAGAATACATTTGATAAGTGCGAAAATATTTAATTGGTTAAAAATTCGAACTTTTGAAAGTTTATCAAACTTGGCTGTCCTTTAGATAAATAGTGTATCTTATATAACTCATGAGATATCGCAAGTATTGGCCGATTTGATATCAGCTACTTTGTACTAAAGCAAGTAGATACCTACGTATAAATAAATATACTAACATTATTATTTTAGTTTATTGTGTTGTGCAAGTTAAGATTTAATATTGAAAAGTTAATTAATAATTTGTCAATGCAGTTCACAATACCTTTGGAGGGTATGCACAGTCAGTGGCGGATTAGTTATAAATTTTGTTGCTGTCTTTACTGCCTCGTCATAAATTTCCACCGCGTTACTAAATATACACCTAAATTAGTCCAATTATTAATAGGGGGTAGCGTTACAGCGTAGTATTTTACAATGACGATCTACACAATGATCGGCAGTCTACATTCCAAACTTTGCAACCACGTGTACTTACTTGGACATTTCTTAGAATTTAAATTATTTATCGTATTCTAACTACATGTTTTAATAGTGACATAATCATGTGTGTATTGTGTGGTTAGTTGTAGGCAGGTAACTATAAATTTAGAGGTGATGACGTTGCTGGGCAAGACAGACAAGAAATAATAATGGATTCTAATAATGGGAAACAATTGTTTAAAGACATCGATGTTATTGGTCAATGGCAGGTAAGATGGGCGGAGCTTGTTCGTTTTTATCTCTGCCTACGGTTAAGAAGACTATTCACTGATTTTTCTTGAAGGAACTGTTTTTAAATACGATGGCTTGATCGCTCTCTGATCATTTATAAACAGCTGTTACTCATTTAAATTGGACGAGAATGTAATAAAAACAAAATTTCAATAAATGTAATCGTTTTTTCAATCACAAGATGAGTTCGTTATTATTGAATTTCATGACGTGTCTTCGAAGACTATGATCAGGTTAAATGGGATTATTTAAAGGAAACGCGACGAGTAAAAAACCGCATTTCCCAAAAAAAATTCTTTGTCTGAGATTATATTGTATTAAATTCAACTGAAATCAGTATTAGTTGAATAGTCATTTATACCTTGAAGTAAACTGCCATTTCATTCTAGAAATAACAATCGTTTCTTGTAAAAGTGATAATGGTGCCGATTCCCTTGTTCACAAACTAGACTAAATTTAGAGAATTGACATCTCTTACTAACATACAGCGAAAGAAAAGGACGGTGACATTCCGTGACAATAAAGAACTAAGTTAGAGATGTCAAATTAGTTTTGCCTTGAACTTCTCCGTATTTTTTAATCCACACGTTTTAAGATGTCAAGTATAACTGTATGGATGTGTCAGATGGACTAAATTTGACAGCTCTTATTTACATTAGTCTCTTTCTTATTTTATTGGACAGAAAAAGATGGAAATAGTCTAATTTTAGTTTAGTTTGTGACCAAGAGAATCGGCACCATTAAAGAGAAATTGTCCCGAAGGTCACTAGTTGCACTATCTAAAAGAGCTATAAAAGTACCTATTAAATGTAGATGGTATGGTATTTTTAATTAACATCATTTTGTTACTATTGTTTTTTAGAAATGAGGGTTAACAGTCTGTATTTTTTCTTTATCAGTCAAACTGTGCAAATAGGTGCGATTTCTATAACGCGGAGTGTGTATCGCTCAAGTCATTTCTTTCAATGGTTATTATTGTATTTAGTTCTTTACATTTCGTAAAAAAGGTGCGTCAGTTTATTCCTGTTATTAAAATTTTAATTAGTGATTAAACACGTTTCTACGCTGCCATACGCTATGAATGACATAATCTTAATATATAAAAGCAAAAGTTCACTCACTCATCACGCAATATCAAAAAACGCTGGACATTAATGATGAGATTTGGCAGGCAGGTGGTTTATTATATAGTTAGGAGACGTTCGATAAGGATTTTTTTTTTAATTCACCCGCTAAGGAGATGAAACGGGAGTCTAAAGCTTGCATTAGTAAAAACTGGAACGTAGGAGTAAACCAAGTTACCTGAATTTCACACGAGCGAGCCGCGGGCAAGAGCTAGTATAGATTTTTGTGGCATTATGCGCGTGCGCGTAGATTTCGTGTAAATCAGAGCGATGACTTAGAACTTTAATTTACCAGCAGCATTTGATTACGAAACGTTTTGTGAAGTCTGTTTCAAATGCACAACTTAAGGACCTGGTGGAAATGAATATCAGCTTCATGATTGATTCATGTGTATTTGTAATCAATTTTGTGGTACTTAAGATATTAACCAAAAATTAATACCTAATACCCTTCGCCCCCACATATTAACTTAGTATATTGAATTATCTTTCAAATAATATTACTATTTTTTTAATGGCTAGTTTGATCGTTAGGCTTGACAGCCCTAAACACACGGTCTGTCAATTTTTCTTAATTTTTAAAATTAGTATTTTTCTTATAGAATATTTGCGAATAAGATTGTATACAGCTCATCCAGCTGGAGCCTCTATAGTATCACCCAAATAGTAATTGTTTAGTTACTTTATCGTTACTATTTAAGTCTATGAATACAAAACCACAAACTTATTTTGGCAGTTAGGTAGGTACTATGTTAGTAAATATGACAGCAAACATTTCAATGGGTCAACCGATTTAATGCATATATTTATTTAAAGAAGGGCCTTGCGTTCTTAAAAGCATTGTTTAAAATTATTCGTTGCTTCCAAACATTCGCTATTCGAAGTAACATTTGTGTTAAGTGGTGTTTAAACGTTTCCAGTACATGGCTAACGCAGTCGCCGAGCGGGCTGGGGTACGCAGGCGCGTGCGCAAGTATGGGACGTAGTCCACCCGGGTGTTCGCCACACAGCGCGCTGCCCCACCAGTCGTCGCCGGTCGCCGTTAATCCGTTTGCCACACATCAAATTCAAGGACAGGTAATTGACCACAAACTAAATTAATTGTAACTTATTTTTTCCTTCGGGAAATCCTCATGGATACTCTCCGTCTGAGGAAAACGGAGGGTTATGTCGTACCATTACCTACTAAAACACTGCTCCCACGAGTCGGACTTAGTATATAATATATTTACGTGACGTATGATCCGCGCCCCCGATTGGAAATAATAAAATTGTAACCTAGTTTTCTTTTAAGGTCTTTTCGCATTTGTTTACTTTTAGTTGTCGGTAATAGTCTAGGTCAATCATTAAACCTTTGCAGAAGCACGTTTACTTACATCTGCATTATTTTTAAGTTGCTATGTATATTTCAAGGAAATCGTAGACAGACCGATGCTTGTTTTAAACTGTATGTAATAAATAACGATAAAATGCACAATTAAACTATAAAAATGCAATCGTTTCGCAGTCAGTACATACCTATATTTATTTTTGTTATTCATTAAAATTTGCTATTGCCTACCTACCTATACTTACGGTTTGAGGCAGATTGTGCACTTCGCAAAATGTGCACTTAACGCAAAATGCGCATTTATAAGTCGGCCGATAGTTGGCCTACTTTTAATTGTGCGTAATCGGAAGGGAGTATCGATTCTGACACGATTGGAGTCTAGTTAGTAAGTTAGACGACTTAATTAATTTTATTAGAAAACTCTGCTATTTAGTCGGCCAACTTGATATTGTAGGTAAGTCTGCGGGCACTCTAGTGTGCCAACTCTAGTACAAAATAAGGAAAAGAGAAATAAGAATTTTAAAGCTTAGTTTTTAACACAAACTTTTTCTTATTTCAAAATTTTTTGTTAGGTTTTCGTGAAATATCTACTTAAAATAATAATGAAACTGATTTAATTTATGGTAAAGATAAGTGTCGTAATGCTCTTGTGAATTCCGATGGCGTGTTAAGAGGCTAATTTCATTTCAGTAATTAAATCGAGATTAAAATTTGAGTAGCGTATCAAAAAGCAGTAAAACTGTATGTTCGCAAATTGGTGCTATGACTGTTCAATAAACGACTTTATCGATGAAATAACTATGAATATGAATGCACTTTTGAAGAGGCGTTAGATTTGACGAACGTTAATTATGAGAGCTTCTTCCTACCGTACTCATATATTCATAGTCTCGTCAGAATTGTTAATCGGCTTTTACTCATCCTCTCAACATGACCAAACCATCTACGTGCAATACTAGTGAGAAATAGTATCTCTATTAGACAAATCTGGTGCTCTTGTTAACTCCTTCTGGCGATTTGGTCACTGCTGACCACTTGGTGCCGGAGCTGGAGTCTTCATTCCATTGACGAGCTTTAATTTGGAACTGCTTATTTGTAGCATTTTGTAGAATACTGCCTTGTTTTTGCGTAGTCATTTAGTATCCTCATCGGTGGCGTCTCGCGATATCTTCCATAACCCTGTAGTGTGCCCATACTCAGCGAATTACGCTTGGTTGTGGGTTGACAGCGTCCTCAATTTTGTGTTGACTGCAACCAGCTTCAAAATAACCACGGCCCTAAACACCTTTTTCCACGTTCAGGGTCACAAATTTTACAAAAAACAACAATAATATTGTTAATCACAAGAAAAAAATCTTAAACTGTTCATGGTTAACAAATTCCTTGCGGTGCCACCAAGCTAAGTAGTTCCATATTATTCAAACATGCGCATTATTTTAGCGTATTTTTTTATTATTTAATACACTTTTAACTTACATTTGCAATTTTTAATGGCCAGTAATTTTTCTAGAGAATTTTCTTCCTTAAGTTGATATAGTTGGCGCGTTCCATTAAATAGTGTATAATACATAGGTGTAAATCACTCGGCTCAGTTTGTCTATATAATTCAATATAGTATCCACTGCGTATGTGCTCCGCACAATATCATTTCGCAAGCTTCATATGATACCGTCCAAAAGCAAAAAGGTAAACATCGTTTTCGGAAAAAACGAGGATATTCTTCAAAATTGGGAATATTTGCTTCCATTGGTACAAAAGTCACTCTTTGTCTGTTTAAGTTTTTCATTTGGACATAATTACTTAATAGATTGGGTATGTTGATTTGAGAAAAGATTACGTTGAGAATCTCAGGAGCATGCAGGCTGTGTATAGCAACACGATAAAATGCATTTATTATGGCCGCACCAATTTTAAAATCTCTGAACATATAAGGTAGCGTTTTATTAAAATATTTCTGTCTTATTAACTTAAATCTGTTTTTGAATTTACCATTTACCGTGTCCACTAGACACATATCGGCAAATTGTGACTAACCGGGACTTATTTGCCTGTTCTGTAGTCAGTTCGGTAGCATTCCGATCCTTTGAGGGAGGGATATGGGCTTCATTTTGGTATGACTCTATGTCTACAATGCTGTCCCGAAATCCCCTATCCAGAATGATGACGTTACTAGGGCTTAAAAACCAATGCAGTGCATGTTCTTCGTTATTCATTAATAATTGAATTTTTGACGCATCAGAAGTAGTTGCGGTATATGGGTCCATTGGTAGACATTGGATATTCACAAAATGACCTGTAGTCGTTTATGGACTTATTCGTGATATGCCTCATTCTAAAAATGTCCTATTCGTGAATTACCTTATTCTACTTTGCTTTTATTATATGAATACTATCAATTATAGAGGCAGCATAAGGGTACGCACTTGAGGCAACAGGGCGAGCCGTGCGTGCCTTAGGCGAGGCTGCCTCTAATCCGTACTCATCTTTAGGTACTATAAAATAAGTAAATTATTTTATTTTATATTTCTTAGTGTATAAAGTGCAATAAGCTTGGACGTTTTGGAATCACAACGTTAAGCCGTCGGTGTCACCCTTCTAAGGCGTTGGTGGTCCGGTGACGTTGATTAGCACTGCTTATCAAAGTTGGAGTCGGGCGATGCCATTGCCTCGCTAAATAATCTTAGAATCGTTTCATTGCTGGAGACAATGGTTCTATCTTGCCATAAATGAATTGCCATCCTTCGGGTTCCTTATCATCGTTGTGGTAGGAGAGGCAAAACAGCAGCCATGCGAATTATTTTTCTATTTTCTCTAGATGAGGTCAGCGCAATCTCTTTAGCCTTTTTCCATATTGCGCGCTGGTAGTGGAAAAAACAGCCAGTGACTTTGGCATTGGGGTAAACTTCGCTGACTGCATCCATTACTGCCACTTACACTTAAAATTGCTTATATCCAGCCCTAGCTGATCTTTGAGTGTACTAAACAATCGTACATAAAAGTGTTCTGGGTTTTATTGAGTGAAAGCGCGTCAATTACGGGGATAATATTTGTTATCTTTTTAGTTGAATTTTGAGCCAAGTGGATTCAAATACTTTAACCGAGCTTTTGTATGAACTGTCTTGTTTCGAGTGAAAGGTAGGAAGTTTAGTAGCACTAACGTTAGGCAAATCATTGATTGGGCGTAAATTCCAGCACATCTCTTTTTTATTTAATTTATTATTTATAAATTTCTATAGTAACAGCGTTTTTTTCATTATTACATTTACAAGCATAAAGCAGCAACAGATTAGGAATCGGGAATGGATTAGACCTGACTTAGAACACAAAAGCTATTGGAGGCTTGGTATTCCTGCAATATTTTCCCATCATTAGAAAATAATAATGTTATTAAACCAACTCGTTAAGAACCAGATTATGAATAAACAGACGTTTAGAAAGACAAGCAGAGTAACTTTCGCATTTATAAATAATGTGGAAATTGATTCGATTGTAAAAAATGATGGCTGGATGGATGTCCTTTTCATATGCGTTTCGTGTATTTTTTTAAATTGAATTCGAATAGTCTTATTGTTTCCTATAAATAAAATGATCCAGCTCATTGTTTATGTTGTTCTTATTATCTGTTTCAGCTTCAGAGTCCTTTGCAGCCCATGCAATCGATGTCGATGAATACCTACAATGCTATTGGAGTCAGTGCTATAGGTGCGTTTTTGTTTGATTCATAGTACGTTTCTAACATCGGTTTAACTGTAATGCACCACACCTAAATGATAATTGTTGCACTGAAAAGTCTCCGTTGCATTTATTCATAAGTATTGGTACCTTAACAATTACCCCATTCGAAATATTATAGGTACTCCGTTGCACTAATAAATTCATGCATTTAATTTATACTAATATTATAAAGAGGTAAAGTTTGTACGATTGTAGGGGGTAATCACTGAATCTACAGAACCGATTTTCAAAATATTTTCGCAAATTGGAAGTAAAATAAAGTCGTTCTACGTGTCGCCATCTGTGGGTGCATAAAGTAACTAATTGCTTTGGAAGGGGATAACAGATGTCGCATTAAAATAATTGCACCTAGTCTGTCAATTGCCCTACGCCTGCTTATAGGCTATATTTTACTATAAAAAAATTAGGGATGAATATTTTTAACTAAAATGGTTTCTTCTAACTATCGATTTAGTCTGTCTAAATTGTATGTTTGCAGAATAATGATAATGATTTTGAACAATCGAACTGTTTAAGATAGCAATGAATTTAATTAGATAATATGTAGATTATCATGGATTTTTGTACAGTAACCCCCGCTTCCATTATTACTCCTTATAATTGGAACCCATGAATGAACACTACTTATTGAGATTGTATTGCATATAAAAAGATGTCTGAAGCAATTTCTTTTTGTTCGTAATTACAGATGGTTCTCCTAGTCCCGGTCCTGGTTACGCTCCTTCAGCTGGCGGCTTTTCACCGAACAGACATCACGACATTGTCACGTCGTCAGACGCTGCTGTTACTCGATTTCCATTTTGGCCTGAAGGTAAACTTCTATTCTATTGCAGAGCTTATACGAACCCAGTTATGCTGGCGCCAGTCTTGCAGACAAGCCAGCGTTGGCCTGGCCCCTGTTGTTTAGACGAGCCATTCATTCACGAATTTTTCTTCGGGTGTGCACACGTTTGACATTTGACGTTGACATTTTGATATTTGCCCCGCCCTATGTATCTACCATATAATGGACATAACATGCGAACAGCAGCATAAGGTTAGATTTCCAATAAAACATGATCAAATAGTGGCCCAATATTGCATCCAGCGCTTGTGTAGCGTTAACGTACCATGTAATAGTTGGCGAGCCTATTGCCATGAAACGGTTACAAATCCAGACTCCGAGGCCGCTACTAAAAACCCAATAACACTTTGCTTGACCTGGCAATCGAACCCAAAGCCTCAAGCTCAGCGGTGGCATTTGGAACCACTAGACCAACGAGGCGGTTAAAACAAAATATGGCCGAATCCTTTAAGAGTTTAGTTGTTCACAATAACTTTTTCGATATAAATGTGAATTACAAAAATAAATATATCTCCGTTTCGATATGGTTTACAGAAATGTATCCATAATAGCTTCTGATCGTTTTATTCTGTTCTTTCACAATTTCCAAGTTTCATTACTGGCCGCTCAACTTCAAAATGACACCGACTTTACCCAAAGCCTCTATCTTCCAGAATCTGCCTGAGAAAAAAAAAGAAATGTAATGTATTGTATAAGTCTTTTCGGCCGGGTAGTATTAGCATATAACGTTTACATAAGTTACGCTGATCTTTATGGGTAAAAGGACCACACGGCGGCGCAGTCAGAAACAGGGACATACCGGTTCATTCTTCCACCACCAATCTTTTGTCTAAGTTTTATCAAAATGGTGATGGATAAGCGCTATTGGGCTCTTGAATAACCCCGTTAGCTAGCATTTATTCTACTCGAGAATTAATGGGTAATATCAAATCGGTGTGGTGAATCTCTCACATCTGTTGTTTTAATTCCAATTACAATTACTCAATTCTGTCTTCAAAGCAAAATGTCCCTATAGGAAGAAGGATAGTTCCTAAATGCTGGATTTGTCTGGATTAATTTCGGTTTCGTTTATAACATTAATCTTTTGAAACTATTTATGAATAAAATGGCCATCTTTTTCTTTAATTAGTTTCGAATACCTAATAAAAGATTAAAGTAAAGTTTCTTATTGCGGTCTAGGGTTTATTGCAATTACAGCCGAAGCGCAATGAAGCCGAGAGCGTAATAATATATGTGCACGCATATCGAATGACGTTTTCCAACGCCCTTTGAGAATAAAATACTGCTACGAAAATAAAATTACAATTTAAGTAACCATGAGTGCCCGCAATTTGTCTTCTCTGTCAAGTTGTCAACAAAAGACTTTTACAAGCAGTCAGTATGTCCAAAGATGTAAAAAGTAATACTTTCACCATTATTCAGTAGAACTGCACTAGTGCGATTATGTAATGAAAGAAGCATACGTGCTTAATACACCGCAATGTGAGCGCTGTAATAAGAGCATTTTTGCGAGAAGGTATGTTTCAAAATTATATCTTTTTCTCATACCTGGCTATTTATGACGTATTATTTGTTATTTATAATGTCCAAGTAGGTAATCATGGCATATTAAAGACAAATAAACGAGCCATTACGCAAACTTTCAAAACGATAAGTAAATTCGGTTTATTCCCACTAGTTCTACTCAACAGTTCTACGGTAGAACTAGTGGGATTTTTTTTCTCACTAGTTCTACTATATTAGGTATAACAAAATAGTAGAACTATTGGGACTTTTGTATTCCCACTAGTTCTACTGAACAGTTCCACAGTAGAACTAATGGGAGTTTTTGTTCTCACTAGTACTACGATATACTATATAACAAAATAGTTCAACTAGTGGGAGTCTCTATTCCCACTTGTTCTACCTGTTCCATCGGTAGAACTAATGGTATATTTTGTTTTTACTAGTACTACGTTTTGATAGGTTCTAGAAATAAATTTTTATTTTTTATATATTGGAGTTTTTTTTTGTAATAATATTTATTTAAGTCACATTCATTATGTTAAAGAAAATATAAATTGTAATATAAAAATGTCAATTGTTTTACATCTATATCCATAACTATTTTAACACGAACACAGCAAAAATGTCTATATTCTAACTTAACTAACGAATCATTTCTAAAAAGTGGCCCACGCTAATTTCGCTGGTTATTAATTTGTATTGTCATTGTTGTTTGAATCATGATGAAGAATGTGTAATATTTGTAAAATATTTCCTTCATTTTTAATTATTTCATTATTAATTTTGTGATGCCATCCTTCAACAGCATTGTTCGTCCGGTGACGTTCCCCATATATACACCACATATTAATGAAATCATCTTTCATCCAGTAATTTTCAAAATAGGTAAAGAATTCTTTTAGTCGTTTATTATTATATTCGGCTAATTCACTTTTAATATATTCCCATCCTACCTTTATTTCACCTACTGGTAAGAAAGGGAGCTTACAGCATAGGGATATAAACCTGCGATCTATTTTTTTTTGTGTAGCCCTAACTGTTTTGCCTTACGCCACAAACTATTTGAAAAATGGTACTGCCACCCCTAATTGTTACGTTCATTTTAGATAATGCTCTAATTGTAGCTTTTTCAAAATCTATAGTGACTTTACTAGGTTGCCAATCTGGGATTTGTGACTGTATTAGGTCAAACAAAATTATATATGCTTCTTTTGTCTGATGTGACATGCGAATTATATTCGTTTGGTTGCAATTACTGCCAATATCGCCATGGATACTAAAAATCTGCTTAAATAGTGAAGGACAGGACTTAAACGTCCCATCCATAAAAAAATGATTTACTTTTTTCATATTTTCTTTGGCATCTTCGGAACAAAATATTATAATTCTATGTCGTTTGTCATAATAATCAGCAAGTAAAAAATTTTGAAACTGCCTAGGCACTTCGACATCTCTAACACTATTTGTACAAACTTTTCTAACACCAGCAATTTTATTTCTGTTTCTATAAATTGTTGACTTTTTATTGTTGAAATCAGGGACTGGTTTATTTACAGCTAGATCCAGTCCTTTATTTTTTATTATAATGACATCAACTGTATTTTGATTTTCATCAGGTTGACAGTCGGGACTGTGAGGTTTACACTGCAATATTTCATGAAGGTCCTAAAACATAAAACGTATTAAATATTTTTTAGTAGTGGGTGCCAAAAAAGGATTTGGAGGAGAAATTATAATTAAGAACTGCCTCGCCGGTCTAGCGTACCCAAGCGCGTTAACTGAGCACAATGTCCCGAGTTCGATTCCCAGGTTAGAAAAGTGTTATTGGATTTTTCAATCTGGAAATTCTCAGTACGGAGTCTAGAATTACTTTGCCCGGTATATGGCAACTGGCTCACCCCTGTCACATGAGACTCATAACTGGCGAAATTTTGGTATAAAATACCTCTACCTAACACCTAAGGGCAAATACAGGCGTGATGTTATGTTCTAAAACACTCACCGTGGTCAATGTTACGGATCCAGCACATTTGCTATCCTTGTACCTTTTACACCTCCATATGGATTTACCACTTTTATACAATATACATTCGTTGTCGGTAAAACTGATGTCCCGATAACAGCAAAACTTTTCCTCGACCTCTTGAAATTATGGTATGATCCACAGTACTCATTTTTATATTTTAATTTTAACTTGTTACATACAAGAAAACGCCTGTTAGAGTCTAACTGATTTACTTATTAAAATAAATGACACAACCAATAAAAAAACATATTTATAGCCAGCCAGCTATAACAACCTACGAAATAGGTTGTATATCAATACTACATTTTTTAACTATTAGTGTACATTGTTGTTAGATATATAAGTAAGTTAATTAATTTAATTCCAGTATCTTATTTAATTATTGAGTGTATGATCCCTCAAAACGAAAATAACTATTAAAAATTACAATATTTATCATTATATAAAAAATGCCACTATTAATATATCACTATTAATTAAAATATATAAAAAATAAATTTTAATTAATAGTGTTGTAATGTTTCCAGTAATATTTAAGTGTCTTTAAAACCTAATATTCATATACGATTAGCACATTTGGTATATACCTACTTTACTTCCATTCACGAGCGTCACTCTGTATTTGTGTACCTTTTTATGTCAAATAAAAATTATTTGTATTATTATTTATTTCTAGGACCTATCAAAACGTAGTACTAGTAAAAACAAAATATACCATTAGTTCTACCGATGGAACAGGTAGAACAAGTGGGAATAGAGACTCCCACTAGTTGAACTATTTTGTTATATAGTATATCATAGTACTAGTGAGAACAAAAACTCCCATTAGTTCTACCGTGGAACTGTTCAGTAGAACTAGTGGGAATTTTTTTTTCTCACTAGTTCTACTATTTTATTATACCTAATATAGTAGAACTAGTGAGAAAAAAAAATCCCACTAGTTCTACCGTAGAACTGTTCAGTAGAACTAGTGGGAATAAACCATAAATTCGACGACAATTCAAGTGTTTTGAATGTTTTTCTCATAGGTTTTTCGTAAGTTAGTGCTTTATGGCATGTCTGCTTTTATTAGGTTGTCATCGCAAAACTAAATTTTGTGATGACATAGTTTGTTCGAGTATTATTTCTAGGGACGCACAATCTTATAATATTTTGGTCTCTTTCTTCTTTATACAAGTTTGACTTACGAATTTTTCCATCGTGTTTTTGTGTCTTTTTTTACTTAAGTGCTTACTTTGATAAGCGGCCCACATTTTCATTGATCTATCATTCTACGAATCTGTCACTACGCGGATCTAATAATATGCAAATCTGTTATTCATCAGATATTGTCATTTTGCGGTTCTAACATTTCATTGTCATTTCGAATTTATGACGTTCACCGCCCAAAACTTGTAACGCCCTCTCTTGATAAAAACAGGAACGTTGACAACTGTCAGTGGCACACTTTCACAGGCACCCTTATAAATTCTGGACAGAATCGGTAGAGGTCGCTTAGACTGCAAGTTGAGTATTTAAAGTGTTGTATTATAAAGCCTCGTCATTAATACCAAGAGGAATCGCGTGAGTAGCGTGAAATCATGATGTTTGCGGAGGGCCCCTTGGGGTAGTTAACTTCGTGCTTTTCCTAACGATAGCTTTATAGTACAGTACGAAGCTACCTCTTTAAAAGGTTGCTAGTTGCATTTGTTAGGTGAATTGTCAAGCATTTTATCATTGCTTTTTTCCTTGTAATCGTTAATTGTCTTTAAAGTCTTACCCTTTTTACAAGTTTTTATTTACTTTTCACCTAAATTCCGGTGTCTGTGGCTAATCAAATCTTACAAGTTTTTGAGCCACTTTCCGTTGCATGATTGTGCTGAAATTATGCGGAAATGTGCATTTTTCATGACAATGCAATATAATGATGTCACTGAGTTGCTCTGATGATGGAACCGGAAAGTGGCCGTAGGAACTTTATCAAATTCTACAAGGTAAAGACTCACTTCCTGGTGTTCGACTGAGTTGGCATTTTTAATTAAGAATTTTAAAATAATTCGGGTTGTACCTACTCGGCCTGTTGTTTGGACATTGCAATCTGTTACACACCCACCACGAAATATTATTCTAGGATGATCCTATACACAATGTTGTATGTCTTTTTCTTTGGCGCTAATATGTATAATTACAAAATCACAAAACTAGCATTTTTTTATTTATCGAACCAATAAGTAAGGTATGATTTTTGTAATCAATTTAAGGATCGTATTCAAATCCAGAATTTTTTAATACGTACTAACTGTAACGCATAAAAGTCCGTCGGCGTTCAGTTTGCATTATTTTCTGCAGGAGAGGTCCTTCTCGCCTGTTCTGAAGTTTCTGTTGCTCTAATGTCTGCTTGCCGCTGGGCTTGTTCTCTGAGACGGAGTTGTGTAGACATTTTAGTTGCTTTAAGAGCTCTCAGGCTTTCGACTTGTTCCTCCAAACGCAATTGCATTTGAAAAGGTAACATAATATTTCTGGTATTAAAGTACCACGATAAAACCTCACATCACCAATTCACCATACAGTAGGCATTCAATAATTCTCTTTTTGTTGTATTTGCTATTGTAAGAAGTAGGTACTAAAGAAAGAAAATTAAAAAAAAAATGTATGGTGGTGCGATGTCCGCTGGGTTTGCTAATATTTTTTGGGTAACTCGGACAAGCAAAAGATGGTATTGGTTGACAATGGTTTAACTTCAGTTAGGTTTTCATAATATGAAATTAACTTTAATTTTATTTTTCATCGTCAGTGGAATCGTCTTCTTATTGAATAAAAGTTCGGTTCCATTTGATCGTTTAGGTACATCTTTTTACTCAGTTAGTGATCACTAACTTATTTTATCTTCATCGACAGTGGATTCGTCAATTCGGTTCGATTTATTCGTTTACATCTTGCGTATCTAGCTGGCGTATCTTCTGTATCTCATAGCAGGTTAACGTACCATTATTAATGATTTTAACTACTTCGGCTTTTCGAAAACGGCAGATTATTTTATATCCGTAATCCTTAAAAGATTTCCTCAAAAATTAATAATTAAAATAACCGAGCTCAAGAATGTCCATGTGATATTTTATTTTTCAACTTAATAAGTTTCCAATTTCACTAGGTGACACACAAATCAAATATTTCTGAACTAAAGATGATTTAATATTATAATATACAATTATTTACAACCTAAAATACAAAAAAAAAAAAACAATCAGAATGAAAAAAGAAGAGAAACTAGAACTAAATGGCTTCAACAAATTCATCCGCACCGCCGTCCACTGGAAATGTGCCCAAAAAACTGGCCACGGGAAGTGTCAACCGACAGTATGGCCAACTCCTTAAAGAGGGCATGGGCACACGGACCCCACGACCCGTGGGTATCCACCCCGAACGGCTCAAAAATATAGTTACCAGAAAGGGTCCTATAGTTCGCCGTTTGAGGTTATCTGCAGCCGCAGCAGCAGCACCAGCACAGCACGCCGAACTAGGAAGATGGGATGGCGCAAAAGTACCGACATACGTAGCTTCCACACTAAAGGCCGACCCATCTTCCATGGAAATGAGAGTCATCGAGTCCGGTCTCTTGCCATCGTCGCGTGCCAAGCCAAGCGGGGTTCTAAAATAGCCGGAACTACGACGGCGACAAGAGCACATCGAATGATATCTTTTATACGTGAGACCGAGACTGGTGACAACTTCCCCACAGCGGCAGCGGTGAAGAGAACAACATAAAGCCCCTAACCGTAGGGGAAGAAGCGATGCGGAAAGTAGTGTCGTCGAATATAGTAAGAATGTTCGACGATGGTAGTGCCAGAAACCAAAGACCCGTCTCCCATTTAGCCACAGCAAGTAGGCGCGCGCTCGCTTTGCAGAAGAAGAGAAGAAGAGCATCTGGGAAGATGGGTTATCGGGTAAATCACTATTCAGGCAAGCAAGTTACCAGGCATTATTAGCCTTGGTGAAGCACGGCACATCAAAATTAAGTAGTGTGGGAGCTAAAATATTCCTGATTAATTTCTCAGTGCCGTGGACCGACGATATAAATGATGGCAAACTAATACTTGAAATTTTGCGGACGCTGAGGCCTCCCATACGTATAGGAAGAGTAGCTTGAGCCCAGACTCGGTCGTCCATTGCCAAATTTAAAATAGAAGTTAGGGTGTGGAGAATAATTTGGTCCATTTTCTCTAATATGTGATTGTGCTTCCACAAATGGGAAGCGCGCAGGAAATAGATGCCGAAACAATAGTAACAATTATGGTGATGGCCGTAAATGAATGTTAATTTTTGAGTAATCTTCCGGAAACGTCCTTAAATTTTGTAATTTTTTTCAATTTTTGGTAATGAATTCCAATTCTCGAAGATTGGAGACCCAAAGAGACGAA
Source organism: Hoplodrina ambigua (assembly GCA_949774945.1). Classification (NCBI taxonomy): domain Eukaryota; kingdom Metazoa; phylum Arthropoda; class Insecta; order Lepidoptera; family Noctuidae; genus Hoplodrina; species Hoplodrina ambigua. Next base: position 9,896,435 of record OX458963.1, read on the forward strand.
GAGAGCTGTTTTCTATAATTTTGATATCGGGACCTATTGCGTTAAATTTTGAAAGCGTCGAATGTCTATGGTGGGTATTGTCAAATATGTATAATTCACACTTCGAAAGATTGAGATCAAGACAATATAAAAAACAAATTAAATCTATCTGAAACAGTTTCTATATCGTCTCCCAAGGCACCATCGTCGAGATACCAGACATTAAATTTGGAAATTCACTGGCCCGAGGTGGTCACCTTGTTGACAGCCAACAGCGGATTCTAAAAGATTGTCACTATACAGTAATTTTGATGGATGTCTGTAACATTGCTATAGGAAACTAAAAATTTGGGGTCTTTTTTTTAGTTTCTGCCACCAAGGTCAACCCAAGGCTGTCCCTATTAACAGAGTTAAAAGCATTCCTTACGTCAACCTTCAGAATGACCTCTCCTTTGCCAAGATTTAGGTAGGTCGACAAAGCGTGTGCAGCCTCACAGCCCTTTTTAGAGCGATAAACAAGCTGTAGTGGCTGAAATTTTTCCGAAACCACCTCATTATAAATTTTACAGCAAATCTTGGCTGCCATACGGCGATAGGTAGTTCCCACGGCAATGAGACGAATGTCGCCATCCCTCTTTCACAGGGCACATAAATTGGCACCATACAAAAAATCGATGATGGCCTCGTTCAACTTGCCGGAGAGCATATGATCCGAATCAGGGGGGTCGGGAAAAGAAAGGCAACCGCTGGGGCAGCAGGGTATTTACTCTCCAGAGCCGTACCTGAAGAATACGGTGCCACCACACCACGGCTCCACTAATGTAACCTTCCCCTAACTTAGAATCCACTAGACGGGATATACTCCCAGAAGGATTAAATCTAAGGGTCGAACATTTTGTATCCAAATCATAAGCATTGCAATTATCTTTAAATTGGGCAGTTAAAGTCCTTTTGCTGGCCAAATTCTTTTATACATGTAAAATTCTGTAAGGGAAAGAAAGAAGTTGTTCCCAGGCACGTTGCGAGTTCTCTCGGGCGGCAAGTCAAATGCAACCTGCTAAATTTTTTATATACTTTGCAGTAAGTTCAATGATCCTATAGTTTAGTAATAGACAGTCTCGATTAAATCAACTCAGAAAAGTTGGGCCTGTGTAATTCCGCACATTAAAAAAACATTGGTTGAAAATCTCTAAGATCTATTTAATTATGTTACAGGTGGATCCCCAAGTCCGAATCAAAGTTATGTGCCGTCTAGCAGTTTTTCGCCAACTCGCCGTCATGAGGCCGTCACTTCATCGGATGCAACGAGTGCACGCTTCTCGTTCTGGCCCGACGGTGAATAATGCTTTGTGCAGATAACTTTTTCGTGTTTTAATTTTCTCTTCCTCTTTTTCTAATTAATATTATGAGTTTTTGAAAAACAGAGCAATCGGGTATCGTTGTAGAATCTGGCAACCTCATTTTATGAAAACTTCTATACACGAATAGATATCCTAAAGAAACCAGACACTTTGTTATCATGTGATGTAATCGACGTCACTGTGCAACGCCTACACGCGCCACAAGTGGAAAATTCAGCTCAGACTATATCGTACAGACAAAGATAAAGCTAACTAGATAAAGTGACTTTTCTCATGTGATCTCGATGCCGGTTTGGGGTTCCCAATTACGATTGACTCCTTGTATTGCGATAATCCAAGTTATTACCACCTTTTTTATTAAAAGGCGTCTGTCTGTCATACGGACTGACCTATCAAGTCCCGTTGTTCCATTTTAGAACAGTATTCATTTTATTATATATTTTTAACTATAGGTATGAAAATTGAACAAACACAAGATTTAATCATCCAAAGCCTCCACGATAACTACTGGATAAATAAATAAATATTAAAGTAATGAGGTGATTTTTGATACTTAGAACATGATAGAAGTTATTTGGACTTTAATAATTATATTAAGGTTCTCCCTCACCTGGAGCATTCATCATCATCATCATATCAGCCATAGGAAGTCCACTGAACATAGGCCTACCCTACAGAATTCCAATAGGACCGGTTCCGGTTGAAAGCGGCTTGCATCCAATTATTATATTACAATACTGCCTCCCTGACTGACGACCATTCGCCGGTAATGTAACATTAGATTTGTTTCTCTTCGACTTTGTACACATTGATTTTACAGGTTGTATCAAAATATTACACATTGTAACATCAAGTTACGCGCTGTAATGCTCACTCCTCCGCCCTTACTAATGTAATGTTTGACTTTGACGTTACATTACAGTTGAATACTCCATGTGATCCCGAGCACCTTTATACGTAGTTTTAACTTTTATATTTATTGTACTTATGTAGGTATATGTAACAGTTAATGTTGTTTATTCCAAGCGAAACAGGGACTAATTCAATATAACCCTTGATGCACGGCGGCGGCGAAGGCCTCGCAGTTGACCGGTTTTTACTCAATTTATGGCTTAATGCGAAAATGTTCGTTAGTGCGCCCCTAAGCTAAAATCGTTAATTTATTGGCTTACCACCGGTAATTGGATTATGAACGTTTGACTTAAATGCCACGTGCAAAATGCTGATAATAATTATTATGAACCACTTCCTTCCTAAATTGGAGGACGACCATGGAAATTATTATTCTTGGGTACTCTACTAAAAATATTGTAAACAGAGATGACTAACAGAGTGAAATTTTCTAATTTAAAGGCGAAAATCATAAAAAGGTCAATTATGCTTGGAATACAAAAATCAATTAAGATGTTTTTCTTTTAAATTTCAGCGTTGGTGTTTGGTTCAGGGACTCTTGCCAAAGTAGGTAATAACAACGTGGTGTCTTGTCAAGACCGATCTATAGTTGGGTTATCCTGCATTAGGTTGATACATACCGCGATCCCTCCGTGCCTAGAAACCGAGTGGTGCCAGCTGTCATTCATACATCCTTTGACAGACGTTACGGGTAGTCAGAATTCTGAAAGTCTCTGGTTAATCCAGTACCTAATTTCGGTTGAGTAGATGTCAGGATTGTCAGGTAGTCGCTCCATGTAAAACTGGAATCGACCCAAATCTAATAGAATGTCATCTTGTCTCTTTGGAAGACATATTGTTGTCACCTATCACCTCTTATTGGTACCTAAACCTACCTATCTATTATTATTTTTAGCCTTTTTGGTCACACTGCAGGACCAAAAAATATTATTTCCATTTATTTATTTTGTATACATATATAATTACATTTTTAAATATTATTATAAAAAAGATATAAAAACATTTAAAAAGATATATTTAATTTATAATATATTTAATTTATTTCCATTTATTTATTGAGTGTACATATATAATTACATTTTTAAATATTATTATAAAAAAGATATAAAAACATTTAAAAATATAAAAAATAGTATCCCACCGGCGTCGGGAACAGTGTCCAAGCCACCGGTGGTCAGGGCTCCTGAGAAAGGAATCTCCTAACAATACGCGCCGTGTCCAGGAGTACCGCTTTCTGAATCAAGCCCTTGATCCAACCGTCCAACGAGAGCCTCCTAAGGTGTTGGTCGAGGCTCTTGGCTATTATGCCATTGGCCGTCACGACTATCGGCACAGTGATTGCTGTACTCACATCCCACATGTCGACAACCTCGCGAGCCAAGTCAAGATACTTCATTTGTTTATCTTTCTCAGCCTTCACGAGGTTCTCGTCATGCGGGACTGTTATATCCACAATCACTGCGCGACGCTCTAATCGATCTATCACCACTATGTCAGGCTTATTGGCAACAATAGTCCTGTCAGTGATGATAGATCGATCCCAATATAATGTGATATTGCCATTTTCAAGAACTGGGTCGGGCACATACCTGTAGTAGGGTACTTCCGATTCCACAAGACTGTATTTAAGGGCAAGCTGCTGGTGAATAATCCTGGCTACTAGGTTATGCCTATGCAAGTAGTCTCCGTTAGCCAGACGAGAACACCCAGATATAATGTGCCGGATTGATTCCCCGGGACGGTGGCATGCCCGACAAATGTCAACCGTACCGTCCTTCACAATATATCTCCGGTAGTTGTTCGTCATTATAACTTCGTCCATAATTGCACAGACAAAACCTTCGGTTTCCCCAAAGAGGTCACCAAAGCGCAGCCAGGATACGGACGCCATAAAGTCTACATCAGGCCCATGTAGGGCCCGGTAGTAGCGCCCGTGAAGCTCCTTGCTCTTCCATACCTCCATGCGATCATTAGTATCCAATACTACAGGTTTGCGCCAGTTCTCGTTCGCTAAGGAGAGCGGGGTGAGGCCCTTGTCCACTAAGACCACATCTCGGTGCATACCCACGTCGGCTTTTAGGAAATACTCCCTGAGACTGCATATCTCACGGTTGTGCAAGGTCTTAGCATTTAAAAAGCCTCGACCTCCACACTTCCGCGGGACATACAGTCTCATTACCGATGACCGTGGGTGATGCATCCGATTTGCGGTCAACAATGTGCGGACCCTCCTATCCAGGGCATCAAGTTCCGTCTGAGTCCATTTGAGTATGCCGAAAGAGTACATCAAAACCGGCATGACCCAACCGTTGAAGGCGCGCACCTTGTTTCCGCCTGACAAAAGACTATTTAATACTTTATTCAGGCGGCCAAAGAAGCGCTCCCTCAACGATTGTTTCATATCGGCAGCATTGATGCCTAACGCTTCCGACATACCCAAATATTTGTAGGTTTCAGTTGAGGAAAGGGATCTAAGGTTTATGGAATCCGAGAGTTGGGTTCCCACAGATTCCATAATCTCCCCTCGCTTCACATGCATGACTGCACATTTGTCCACACCAAATTCCATCCTGATGGCACTACTGAAAGTTTCCGTTACCTTCAGTAGCTCCATCAGTCGCGAATTGTTGGGGGCAAAGAGTTTCAGATCATCCATGTAAAGAAGGTGAGATATGACCTGACCACCTCTTCTCAACCGATAGCCCAGACCCGAACCCTCCAGCAGTGTGCTTAGAGGGTTCAAGGCTAAACAAAACCACAGAGGACTCAGACTATCACCCTGAAATATACCACGCTCTATCCTTATCGGTTCGCTGCTCTCTGGAATCTGCCTACATCCTGGATAGCGAAGGACCGTCCTCCATTGCCCCATACATGACATTAGGAAGGTGCGTAAAGTTGCATCTACTTTGTACAACTCCAACACCCTCATAAGCCATGTATGTGGCACCGAGTCATAGGCCTTCTTATAATCTATCCAACATGTAGATAGATCCTTTCGAGAACGTCGAACCTGCTGGTTAATGGCCATATCAATGAGGAGCAGCTCCTTAGTACCACGGGACCCATTCCTACATCCATTCTGAGAGGCAGACATGATAGAATTGTCTTCAATATGTTTGTTAATTTTCGCTCTCAAAATGGATGTAAGAACTTTATAGACCGTCGGCAGACAAGTGATCGGTCTATAATTTTTGGGTTCCGCAGTGCTACCCGATTTGTGGAGCAGGTGGGTTATTCCAGTTGTTAAGAACTGGGGCAACGATCCAGACACTAAAGCTGACTGGAACTGGGACGCCAAGCAAACGTGCGAGCTTCTGAACCATTTGATCCAGAAGTTATGCAGCCCGTCCGGCCCTGGAGATTTCCAATTAGGTAATGAACGGACCGCACGAGCCACATCTTGGGGGCTGATGGTAATTGCCCCCATTTCTGGTATCAGATCGCACGCTCGCTCAACCTCCCGTGTCCAATCGCTCTCAGTGTGACTGACAGGCACCGACCAGATGCTGCGCCAGAACGAACACATGGCGTCATCATCCGGTAGGCGCGTATCAATCACACCTTGGCCTGGTCGCTCCCAAGCTCTGTATACCCACCTCTCATCACTCTGGAATATGCGATTCTGAGTGTATCGTTCCACTCGCCGCTTGTACCGACGAATACGGTTTGCCCATGCACAGATTTTCTGCTTCAGGAAGTCGATACGCTCTGTGACGCGGGACAAATAATCTCGAGGACTTACATCAGTCCCCGAGAACGCCCGCCTCACAAAGCGTACTACTCTAGGGCGAGTATTGCCCTCCCTAAAACAGATTAGCTTACCGATGAGTGCTCTAGCCCCATCGATACGACGCTCGATCCTGCACTGCCATGCTGGCACCGCTGGTTTTAGTCGTGTAGCTCCGTCACTATTGGGAAATTTGACGTGAGCTACACGACATGCAGCTACAGCTGCACAGTACAAGATCGAGTGGGCATCAACAAGGTCTACACTGCTGTCAAAACAGTTTGACAGCTGTGAATCCAGAGCACACACCAGCGCCTTATTTTTCTTGTGCATGGGCAAACGAGGCAATCGAGGTCTCAGCTCAGGCTGCATAGAACGATACTCCCGAAACGCATCCTCCAAAGCACTCCTCAACTGTACATTACACTGGGAACTCACAGTAATAGCCCCGTCATCAACCTCCTCACCTATGCGGTCGAGTCGCGGTGAATCACTAGGTAAATTCGGCGATTGAACCGCGACTGCAACCACTGGCGAAGCAAGTGTAACGTGGCTACTCCGTGATTCGATGCGTAGTCGATCAAGCACAATGTCATCCAACATATGATTACGTTGGATGGCACGCACTTGATCCGATAGACGTTGTGCCGATACGTTGACAGCTGGCTCAAGCACCTGAAACAGAGAGAGCATCCGACCACGGTACGCAGTCAAGTTACTTCCCCCCTCTGTAGCCCCAAAGTATGAGCGCATGACGTTTTCATTAACGGACTGTGTCCATCTCATGCGCTGCACACTTCCACCGGAAGCGGGGACCCTATCAGAGGCCGGTGGGCCTCGGAGTCCTAAGCAACCCGGCGGCCGGCGTCCTCCCCGCCGACGAACAGGTGGTGGCGTCGAAGGCGGAGAGAAATACTCGTCGCTCGAACTCGACGCAACTGCCGAGGCCGGTGTCACAGCACTCACGATGGGGCTGGATTCCGGCGGTGGCGAGGCGGAGCTGAGCGACGAGTCCGGAGGTGGTGGGCGTGCTATTAGTTTTTTCTTGCTTCTTGTCAACATCGCATCACATACATATTTTCAGTTCTTTCTTATGACGGCCTTGACAGCCGTCATTATGGTTATAAAAGTTGTTTTTTTAGTTTTTCCATTCCGAGACTTATTTATTTTTGGTTCTATTGTGGATTATATATATTAGGTTTTATGTAAAAGCAGGCTTTAAGTTTAAAAATAAATTGTTTGTTAAAAATCAGGAAATATTTTTTGTTAAGAATTTTGATGCGACTGATTGACTCAGTGTTGCCAGCAATTCATAATTTATTTCCATAATTATTATGGTACTTGGGTAGGTACAGATAAAAGACAGGAAGTGTAGTAGATATTTCTATAGTTATTCTATATACCTATGTCCATTTTTATAACTGTTATTCTCAAAAACAATGTGCTCATACGTTCTTGGTCACCAAATTGGAAGTTCATGGTTTCACTATAATTTGTCTCTCTACTCAGTGAGCTATAAAAATCAATGTTTCGTCACTTCATGATAATATCTGACTGATAAGAGTAAGGAGCTTCGCACACAAACCAGTGTACGTCAGTTTTAGTAGTTTCATGTTGACAGTGTAATTTTCTTATTCTTCGTTAAATCATATATTATTCAACACCAATTTCAGCTGTCTTAAGTGGGCGGTATGCACAAGCAAATACGTGTGCGACCTTTTTAGCCTATTTTAATTGTAACAGTTCTTTACTTATTTTGTATAAAAATATCGCCGAACATGTACCTTTTTGCTCCTACGTCTATCACCCAGTTTGATAATTGAACCGTATGTAAGTGCATCCAATGTGAGTTGTCTAATTAAAATGTAAATGCACTGTGTTACCCGTCGCGCGGCCTACCGCAGTTTTGTGTGCGCAGTTTCTTTCTTACTTACCTATATTACTAAACCATTGTCCCATAGGCCTGGTCCTAATCTCACACTAATACAATATTTCTTTGGCAGTTGGTGTAAAAGAAGAAGCGTCCTCAAGTCTCGTATCTAATGCAGCGCCTTATTCGAAATGCTTTATGTAAAGTTGCCAAAGTTGGAGGGGAACACAAGACTAGAATATCTTAAGCACCATGCGTGAATTATTATGGAATTATTGACTGTAATATAAAGTTCGTGTAGTGATCAATGTAAAAAAAAATGATGTAAACGTGCATTTTAATATGTTGAACATTTAAATATGTGACACACGTATAAACAATTTGATTTAAATAAAAGTTAAGAATTAATGCACACATTATTGAATATTTGGACATTTCTTAGAATATTTTGTAAAATGTTTTTGGCGGATACTTTTCGCTTTGATTTATATTTATAAGATGTATGTATTGAATTATTAACATGAACTTATATAATATTTTAGTAGTGTACAATTATTTTGAAAATATATTTGTTAATAGGTGTTTTTCAGGAATCTTGTTGCTGTTTTTAGTAGTAGCTAAATGCAATGTTAGAAATTAGATTTCTCATCAGATACCCAAGAAAAAACATTGGCTAAGATAATTTCGGTGTCGAAATAAAACACAGCATTGAGTAGTTTAATATTTATCAACTTTGGACACAGTTGGAATAGTTAATTAATAATAATTTAAAACTTATCTTCATTTCTACGGATTTGAGATACAGATATAAATTACTGGTACACAATTTCATTATAACTAAGTTTTTATAATATCATCAGAATTGTATTAAGTATTCGATTAAAAAGTTACACAACATCAGAAATAAATAAAATACATAATTTGTGACTTGAAAGTTACATATATTTTTTATTATTTCTGTATACTGAATACATAAGTACGAGAAATCAATGATGAATTCACAAATATAGGCTAATAACGTGATATCTTTCGAGAGGCACTCGATTGGGTTAATAAAATGTTATGATAAAACGCGTGAAGCCTTGCCCGTTAGTTATGCCAAAAATGTAGTATCTGCACATCCGTGCTCTGGCGTGCTCGCACTGAGTGATGATAACACCCTTATAGGTACGAATGCTTTTCTACTTTAAACACAATCTTAACAATTTAGTGTTTCTTTTTTTGTAGTAATCTCATCAAAATCTTTGTTGGCTGACTGTGCCTCTTAAAATCTTGTTGATTCTAACAAATTTTATCGGAAAATAAATTTGAGATGCACGACAAATTTAATAATAATGTATTACGTATAGGAATATATAGATAGGTACACTTTGTAATATCAGCAAACAATGAATCGCTGACGGTGCGAGAACCACAATTGCACATAGTTACAACGGTATCGTTACGATGAAACGGAAACAAGGTTCGACCATGAGATGCTGACTTCGCTCAACGTGTCGCTAACCTGTCAGTGCCCCACTTCCTCGAGGATATGACACTTTAGTTTAACTCATTAACCATTATGTACGTTTCAATTGGTAATGAATTGAAGCAAATTGGGTTTTCGAATACTCCGTCTGCAGTCTACGTAATATTTTAGCATTATTCATGTGATTATTATGTGATTATTCATAATTAAGAACACTATTTTGAAAAGTTGGATAATATCTTTACGAATACTATTATTATGAATTATGAATCTACTTTTTTTTATAAATTCTCAATTGAGAATATAGACAGATATTATTATTAATCTTATACATTACAAAAACCAAAATTATTATTGAAATGGCATACAATATTTAGTCAAATACCAAATGGAAATATGAAAAAAAAAACATTTCTATATAATGTTATAAATACCTACAAATAAAAGTAAATCCTAACGTTTCTTATTCTGAAACATTTAGTATTATCTAATGACAACAAATTAATAACCCGCCGTTCCCTAGCCCATGTATTTGAAACGCACCTGTGAAGCCACTTTCCATTTTCAACAATTTTATTATATTCCTCAATAAAAATTGTTAACTAATACACCTTGTCAACTTTATTTGGAAAATATTTAGCAGTTCTACACATTTACAATTTTTGGGAATAAACTCAGAAGTTGTAAATGTATTTTTATGTTTAAAATAATCCGATTTCATGATGGTGGCAATGTCTTTGTAATAAGAACTGAATAATTGTGATTGTGTATCGTTTTGGTACAGAATTTAAAACCATAATTTCGCTGACCGAATTTTGAACTTCAATATCAAATACGTATAAACCCTACGGTGGTATCAAAAATATTTTAATTTTTACAATTTCGAATTCCCTCCTAGAAGTTGCTAACTCCCTTTTCCTCGTTTTAAGATTCCTAATTATTACAACATTTTATTTAGAAGTGTCTTTGTGGATCCGTTTCAAACGAAGCGATTTGCTGCGCGGCTCCGGAGCTCGATTCAGTAGCCCGGAAGATCTTTCCACACACAGCGAGTGGCCACGCTCACGCACGGGCATAGGGTGCGTCAGCAGATGCATGGAGGTGTTGTACGCCGAGATCATGGGTAACTCATTGTAACCACCAATATCGCTTCTCAAATCTGAAGCTGCCAACGATGTCATGTCATCAGAATCAGTATCTTCGTCTTCCGTTTCCAAAACCCTGAAATTTTCGACCCTTTAAAAAACATTTCAAATAAAGCTAATTAAAACATTCGCAATGGTCTGCAAAGCATAGAGTAATATAACACCCCGCTTCATACTTCGAGGGGTATTAAAATAGTGTAGAGACAAACAATCGCAAATGCATTGTATATCCCTATCTTAGGAGCTAGTTTTGCGGTAGTGATAATACTCACCTCAATTCTATTTTGCCTATTCTCTGTTTTATTTTAGCCTGTTCTTCACCGACGTCTGTAAGTAGTCCTTGTAAGCGATTATTCAACATATCAACTGTGGTTTCCAATTTATGCACAGTTTCCTCCATGCTCTGTTGGGTTGTTTGTGCATTTTCGAAAACAGCTTCATCAAGCAAGCCATCCTGTAGTTTCAAAAGAATTGTATATATTTGTATATATGTGTGTATGAATATTATTTACTAATGGTATACGTTATATGGTTACATTTTGTGCTTATTTTTATGGTTATGCTTTGTGGGGTTATATTTTGTGTGGTTATTATGTTTGGTTATTATTATGTTTGGTTGTCACTTCTACTGTGACATGTTTTTACGAACCTTCCTTAATAACTGACAGCCTCGTTCAGTGAGTGTTGCTCTGGCATCTGGATAATCAGCAAGTGCTTCCCAAAGATCTCTTTTTGCCAAGCAAAACAAGTCAGAATAGCCCAAGGCTCGCACGTTAGCTGTCCTTCTATTTCCGGTACGATTACCAGCTATCTCAAGCACACTCACTTCTCCAAATACAGAGCCAGCGCTCAAAGTAGCTAATACAGTTTTGCCATCATCGGCTACCACCTGAAGTCTTCCGCGTTTGACGATATACATTTCTTTTCCAACATCTCCTTTTCGGCAAATGTAATCACCTGGGCTGAAAACTTGAAGTTTCAGTTTTAATACCAAAGCCTCTAATAACCCAGGTTCGCAATCTTGGAAAATTCTCACTTTACGCAAAGTATCCAAATGAACGCGAATAGCAATTTCTGCTTTCAGTTTGTCGGGCAGGGAAGATAAGACGTTTTCTTCATCTAGTGCTCCGCTTTGTGCCCAAGTGTAAGCAAACCAACGAATAACCCTGCCTTCAAGTTCCCCGCTAACCTTTCTAAATGCCATGTATTGTTTTACTCCATCCATTTTATTCTGAAATTCCACTCTGGCGACATTCATATTTGAAATCATTGATCCGATATTTCCGACAATAGTAGCAAATATTAAAACACCAGCTAAGAAGTCCGCGACAACAAATAGGTATTCAGCATCAATCTCTGGCTGAGGAGTTTCTCCGATAGTAGTTAGAGTAAGAGTCGACCAATAAAAGCTGTATATATATTGGTGAGCCAATGTTTCGTTACGAGATCCAGTTATATTGTATACCCAATTGTCTGTACCGAATCCAATTGCATAACTTATGGCAAAATATAGACAGGCGTTCCAATGGATAAGAACCAGTATCGCCATGACGACCTGGAAGTCAATTACGACAGTTAATAATTATTTGGGTATCACCACTTGAATGCTTTTATAAATACGTGTGTCGTAACGTATTTCCAACCTTGCAAATCCTGAACGCGTTTGGATAACTAGTGGCAGTCTCAGTGCGATCGAACCACTCCCACATTCGAGGCAGGCGAAATAGTCGATTGAGTCGAACAATAACAGGGCACGGCAATTGTTTCTGGAACAACCAATATTGACACTTCGGTAATAAGAAACTTAAGCAATGTTTTAGTGGAATATTTCGCATTTGCGAAGTGATGCAAAGTGCATTATTATCTTTCCACTTCTTACTTTAAGTACCTACGCTCTTCTCATCTAAGAGTTACTTATGGTACATTTTGAAAAGAGATTGCCAGAATCCCGGCTGCTCTCTCTATATCTTTTTTTAAAAGTTACGCATCGTTAAGATCAACGATCTGTGATTAGGACTAAATTAATAGAAACTGATTTATTTGCTGTAAAATAATAAAATGGTTTTCATTAGAAAAAAATGGCGACCGTGAACATTATTGAACAATCATCGAAGAAGTCGTTCTCCCAAATACGCAGCCCTCGCCGCCCTATCTAGAACACGTTTTCTACACTGCGTGTGAGCTGCTTTGAGACACACGGGCTAGCGACGACCGCGGTGAAGGTTTGCGACGTCGTGATTCAAGCACTGCATTGCTACAACGTCGGGAAAACCTCGCCGCGTTCAAAACATCGCGTCGCCGTCGCGCGAAGATAACTACGAGTATTTACATGCCTGGGAACGTGGTCCACGTGGTGAACCCCTGAACCTGATGAACTCTGCCTCTTCGCATCGGTGATTTCAACACTGGCGATCATAAAGGAAGTAAACCCGCTCCTAATACCACTATATTCCGACTATATGTGTGTCTCGACTCTGTTTGTTTCGACTCTGTTTGCTATGTATGGGCGCCCTGTTGCTTGAAACTGTGGGGAGAGGTATCCAGCTATTACGCGTAGTTTACCTAGTTTATTGCCACCTCAAAATATGGAAGAATCAAATAAGGCTGACGTAGCCTTATATACCTAATCGAAAACGTGGTGTGGTATACATCTTGAATTCTTGTTGGAAGCAAATCTTTTTGACTAAGAGCCTGCTTTATATTTGAAAGCTTCTGACATGTTACTTTTCATGGAGTAAAGAAACATCTTTACTCCATGAAAAGTAACATGTCAGAAGCTCTGAATGTTTTTTAAGAGATAAAACCAAGCTCTCCAGATCTTTGTTTAAGAAACCTCTTTATTACAATAGACTTTTTAATAGCATTCATGAGTTTTGCAATAAACTTATATAATTTAAATGCTGATGCAAAAAAAGCTTTTACCTTTACACCCATTTATATATTCAGATGGGTTGATAAGGGTAGGATGCAGGTTAGGTCAATCTGAATCTGAGTATGACAAGAAACATTCAATCGCGTTGGATGCCAAGCATCATTTAAATTAATGATTATGATTATTAGCAGAAACATCTCCGGTAATTTCATTTAAGAACCAAATAATGTTACCGTCTGTTCGTGAAAAATTCTGGCCTGCACTTGGTGGCAGAAACTTAGCTTGCTCTGTAACGAAAATATGCATTGTCTGCATTCGGAGAGCAAACTGTTAATCCTTTTATGGGTGATTTGCCTGGTGTTAGAATCAGAACGGATTTCTCTTTTAATTCATGTGGAATTGACTTCGCAGGTCCTTTTATGATTGCGTCTGAAAAAGTTAGAGGTAGCGAGTCACTTAGGCCTCGCACTTGGAAGTGGTCAGCCGTCAATGAGTTTCAGACTACGCAGCGATTTAAAAAGATAATAAGATTTGTATGTAGTCCTGCCCACTCTCCACATTTTGGTGGAATTAGGGAGGGGGGCGTTAAGTCCGCAAAGTCATTTTAAAACGCGAGCTGGCAATGCGTCCCCTACTTTTGAAGAGCTGGCGACGCTCTTCACACAAACGGAGGCCATACTTAATTCCCGTTCTATTTCCCCCCTCTTAGTTCTGATCCTGCTGAGCTAAATCCCTTAGCACCAGGGCATTTTTTTATTGGTCGTCCATTACTTTCAACACCGTCATTGCCTGTCAACTTAACTAGACCTAATAGATACCACAGAATCGTTTTGGAAAAAATGGCGCCTTGAGTACATGGCGGAATTACAAAACCGCAACAAATGGAATAGGCAGAAGACAACACTCCAAGTTGATGATCTCGTCATTCTAAAAGAGGACAATCTGATGCCACTTCGCTGGCGCATCTGCCGGGTGTCCAAACTCTCCCCGGGCCCTGATGGTGTATGGTACAATCACACAAGCTGTAAACAAGCTGTGTCGATTACATTCGCCTGAATGTAGTCGAAAGGCAGCTGAGTCTTTTTATGCCGCGGAGTATGAGCGTATGAGTATGTGCGTGTAAATGTGGCATAATATTGAAAACGCTCCATCGTGCGGGGGTGCGGTGCGAGGAAGAAGCGAAGGCGCCCGCGCTGGCTGCCGCGCTTCTATCGGCAAGACGAACGCGTCATTTTATTCCGCAAGGCGCGGTTTTAGTTTGTCCGCCATTTTTACTAATATAAACCATTTTATTATAAATACAATAATTTACCAGCAAATAAGTCAGTTTCTATTTAATTCGTCATAAACAATCCGTCAAAATAAACTTGTGTCAATAGATCTGAAGGCCAATTTTCTACTAATTAATAAAGTCGCAATCTCATCTGGCGACAATGAATGTCAAATTAATAATTGTGGCAGTCAATTAAACCAATTGACTAGCGAGTTCTAATATTTACGACAAAGGTTTTTGTGATGATTTTCGTTCCAGACACTGGTTCTGACACCATTCAATTCAAGAACTAAGGAGAATAAATAAGGTAAAATGAAACCTTTACAAGACCAGTTTTTGTCTGGCTGTTTGTCAAAGAGGTTGCCCAGTGGTCTTAATGACATGACAACATTTACAAAGCAAAATATCTCCCCTATTGATTGGATTTCCAAAGCAACATTTTATGTGTCTGTTGCTGAATTGTTATTTTTGCAAATATATATTTGTTTACTGTATATTTATTTTTATCAAATATCAACGTGTGGTGCCAGAAGGTCATATACCTAAACTTCGTTGATACAAGTTTCTGTATTTTTGAAATGTCCAGTTTGATAATAATATGTAAATAGGAATCCTAACTATATGTTACCCAGAATTGTTCTTAAATGGTTTATTTATCTGGGTTAACACTTTACCATTCATCGTTATCGTTTCATCGAGACCAGTTTTACCAGAAAAGACTGAAAGTTTAGCTCTATGCAGGCTGCCAATCTCTTTAACATATTCTTGTGCAAAACTTATTAATTTACAAAGAATCCTTCTGGTTTGTGTCGCGTATCTGTGATATAATTAAATATTGTAGTACAAGATCAGTTTTACTAAATTAGATAGAATGTACTAACGTCATCGCAAGTACCAGGAATCCACCAGTAGTATGCTAAATCAGTTGGTAATAATGATATGAGATCATATCTCCATGACACCGATTTCAAATAATGTTTTCTGAGCATTTTTGGATCCTTTACCATGAGGCCTTGTTCAAGATATCCTGTGAACAATAAAGTGTTTTTATTAAACATGTTAAAGGTAAACCTGCAACCCGCTAGTCATAGATCCTTCCAACATCGTCCGCGCACAGCATGATAGATGTAATTTTCCGTTCTGCCCAGAAACTGAATATACTTACTTCAAATAAGCGTGGTCCATTTTAAATCATGTGATGGGGAATGCCTATTTCTATCCATTTGAACGTCTGTTTGAGTTAATATACTATTTACCATTTTGTCATCTATAAGTCTCATCATAGGGAACTAAGTGATCGTGATGGTTGAAGATGTATATGTTTTTGTGTATTTAACTGAAATCCAGTTTGTTTTTCAACGATGTAAGAATTTTTTTCCCGATTTCCATAAGCCATGAAGAAATAACCAATCAATCACAATATCCGAATTTGTGTCCTTACAAGCGCAGTGCAATATTTGTGCGGAAAAAGCAACTAGGCAGGGTCGAATGTTTGTTCACACGTTAGCTAAATTTGATGACGCAAGGCGCGGCTCTGCGTGTGGGTGTCAAATTGTTGATTTGCGGGCTCACTCCAAAGTAATACTCGTAACTTACATTGTCGTAAACTGTGTCGATTTTAATAGTTCTTACCAACTACTAAATTATGATATCTGTGAAGATGCTTTTTGTAAATAGATAATAGTGCTTACTGCTTATCCATAATATGTCGATTAAAGCTGTTCCATAAAAATATTGACTTGTGAATTTATAAACCTTTTATTTTATTGAAATATTCTCCAATTTTAGATAGGTAGGTATATACACAGTCTTGCTTTTTACCTACATCGTTACAACATATAGAAGCAACAGGAATAATGTAACCAACATTTTATAAAAATTTAATTGGAAAAAGTGTCTGTTGAGTTTAGTTTCCCTCACCTTCTTTTTGGAACGAGCAATTAGCTAACTAACTGATTGACTCCTTGACAATTCTAAATTTAAATTAATGCTTCGACTTTTCATTTGTAAAAATCTAGTGAATTTCTTCAACGATATTTTAAGTAGAACAGGTATGTACCTTAATTGGATAAAATCTTTCCTGGAAATTTTTTAACGTTATAAGTTTGAAAAATCTAGTATAATTACGAGTATACCTATTCGAGAGAACTTGTGCCTACCTTACTCGGACTCGGACGCTGATAAGTCGAAAGCATTTTTCTCTATTTTCTTTTGTTTTGTGTGTTCTTGTGTCAATTGAATTTTCTTTAACTTTGTTTATTACATGTAAGCAAAGTTGGCCATTTTATTAATCTGTGTCCGTGACAGTAATATCGAGGCAGATGGCGTTTGGGTGGGGTGATATTCACTGAAAATCTCGTGACTAGCCAAAACGCACCACTGCATAAACACAGGGCGCCGACGATCTGGGCGGCTCCGCACACATATGGGGCTTTCACTACGCAATTAAATGTTCTCTGGTTTGTACATTTAACCAATTTGCTATAAAATCTCAAGGTATCCACAAATTAAATTGTATGTGAAGCCTTTTTTCAACACAATGATACAATGATATGGGGAGCTAGGCTGTTTGTCAGTAGTTCTTTTTCTTAGAACCATCACCAGACTAGTCTGCTAGAGTACACATTTTACTGGCACTGGATTTGGTACACTTTTACTTATATAGGTAAAAAGTTAGAATAAATGCAACCAACCAAAATGTTGGTGGCATTATATGAATAGGACAGGACAGACACGATATAAAACACGATTATGCTGTAGCTTGCTGCTTCTCCAACC
Organism: Hoplodrina ambigua; assembly: GCA_949774945.1. NCBI lineage: Eukaryota > Metazoa > Arthropoda > Insecta > Lepidoptera > Noctuidae > Hoplodrina > Hoplodrina ambigua. The sequence continues at coordinate 9,913,823 of OX458963.1, forward strand.
ATGCTAACATTACATATTTATTCTATGACTTGGGTCAACGACCGGGTATTGTAGTTAGACACCTATAAAATCAAAATGAGTACACATGTAGGTGTAGTAAAGTAGCATCAATAATATTGCTTTTATTGGTCCATTTTACATTAGCAAAACCGTAGCTTGTGCGGTTGTTACTGACCGTTCCAGATATATTAAAAACCACTTCAAATAGGAAATATGTTAATATTATTTTAGCATTAATAATTAAACTAAAGCGCTCTTGAAATGTTTGTTTGTGAAATTATTAATTTCATCGACATTTTAGTTTTAACATTCGCTTGATGCGGTTTTCGCTTTGTGAACGCATAGCAAAGACATAATTGTAATTATAAATAATTAATTGGATTTTAAGGTTGGACTTACATAATATTCATGCCTATACCTACATTTTACCCGTTATGTTTTGTTTTTAGTGTTGCTTACCGTCAATTAGGTACACATACAGGACTCTATGTTGCTACTAAGAAATCCTTTCAGGAAAAATCCAGTAGCATTTTTAAATCGAACCAAGGATTAGGCATAGCAAGCGTGCTTGTGACCACTTAAATGTTTCACATAAATATGGTGTAATTGGTTAACGTCGTAACTTTTAAAGACGTGGTACGGAACATAATTATGGTATGTTCCGTAACATGTCTCGAAAAATTACGGCTTCTCCTAAAAAATGGGATAGGTGGCTTCACTTAGCACCCATTAGTTTCTTGACCTCTTGGTGAAAGCACTCAAGAAATATGTTAGGGGCTTTTATCTATATTTTGTAATTGTTCATTTCTACGCCACTAAAACGGTTTATTGATAAATAGACCTTAAATTACAGCTATCAATTCTTCTATTAATTCTTTTTCCACTGGTCTCCTAATAGGTGCATGACATGAATGTATATTAAGAGCCGTTAATCAATTTATTTTTAATAAGACAATACTATTAATATGATAATAAAGTACCTTCATGAACGTGCACGACGGTGTCGATAAGATAAATAGTATCGCATAGGTAATCCAGCACAAACCAGAGCGCCGTCAGTTTATCCAGCTCCCAGAAGACGGCACGACCAATCACGAAGACCATATTGTACAGAATAGCTAAGGACACCACAGCCAGCCACTGTAAAATGACATTAGAAAAATAATTATGTAAGTACGTATTATTAAGGTATATTAAAACAAGAGAACAGCTAGTTTAGTTTTTTTTGTGTTCATCTTCGCTTGTCCCACCTAGCTTGTCAACCTAGTCTTACGTTATGCTAACCTGCTAATAAATAAAACAGGCTCATCATTGTTTTTGATGAAGTCGTAACAAATTGTCATTTTCATCCTCGGATTTTTTTCGTATATTTTTTAAATATATTTTTGCTACTTTTAGCAAAACAACCCTTGCAGCAAATTATATTTCCTTAGCTTTTCATTGAAACGATATTAAAATTTTATCACGATTCGACTGAATAGAAACTTCATCTTCCAGTGCATATTCCGTAAAGCTGCTAAATCTATAATTAAAGTTGGTCGCAAGATTCAAAAGAACCTCCATCTAACTTTTAATTAATCCAGCTCAGATCTAAAGTTAATGGCTATGTTAGCTTTTTTTTTAAGTTAAGCCCGCCACACTGTTCCCACCCATTGCAACTCCTCAAAGATAAATCAGATTTCAATTCAACCAGAATCAACAGTGGAGGTCACCAGAAAAGCGCCAAAGCGATGAAGCTTGACGAGTCCCGGAGAAAAAGTTCAACTGTCTTGGGTCCCGCAACGAAATTAGTATACCGAAGGGGATAAGTTTGTATTGTCTGAAAGGGGAAACGGCCGGTATTCCCGGCTTCCTCTCATCCTTTTGGCGCCACCAGTCTCTACTTCACTGAGGACCTCCTCCGTCTGTCCACCAGGTTTCACTGGACGGTATTTAAAGTCTTTTGTTTCAGATCAATATTTTTCAAATGCCTTACATTGTTGATAAAAGTCGGATTACCTAACTGAACTGGTCCACGTGGTTGCTGGTTATTTCTTGGCGTTCTGCATTGTATTAATACGAAATATATCAAAATAGTTTATCATGTCATTAAAACGACTATTTCCATCTTCTTTTTCATTATTTTTCATATAAAAATGAAAATCAATGAAAAAGAAGTTTAGAGTTTTAGTAACTCTTCCAACTTTTTGAATTGGACTTTTTAAGTTTCGTTTATTATTGTGTTCTGAACACTCCTACCAATTTTCAGCTGGGTGTGAATGATTGTAACCTCACTCCTATTTTTCCTACGTCTTACTCCTGTCTTTCCATTCAATCCGCCATCTCTCGCACTCTGTCTCTTTTATATTCTACTCTCTCGCTAACACAGTTAGTTACGTTCCATTTCATACTTCATTCATACGTTCTTTTTATCCATCGTACAATATTAATGTGGAAATCAGAAATAATTCTATCATTCTCAATATTAAAGATCCTTGTCGCTATAAAAAAATAAAATAAAATATTTTTTTACATGGTTTTTTTTTCCTAAAAAGATGAATGCTGGCATGAATAAGAAATTTATTGCATTGTTAATTAAACTAATAAAATATAGAAGTAAAGATAGTTCAAGAAAATTTATAAATAATTCTAATTCAATTAAAACCAACTGCAGCTTCTTATTTCATGAAAGTTGTATATTTGTTTAGTTTTAATAATTAGAAGCACTGTACTTTGAAAAGAACATTGCTTTTCTCATTCAAAACTCCGTAAGTAGGGACTTATAATGCAATGTTTTCGGTATTTCGTGATGAGTGACTGAGCGACTTTCCGCTTTTATATGTTTAGATTATGCCATTGATAGACTCAGGAGCGTAGAGTATAGATTTAGATAATAAGGAATATAAAACATTTACAACAAACTAAATTTTCTCTTATAAAGTGTCGATAGTACTACTAGTGTGTAGATTGCGTTTAAGTCTTTGACGCGTGTTAACTCCGTGTGGTCCCCTAACAATATGTTTAGTTATATTTTATTATTATCGTACGCTTTATAAGTTAACCGCTAGATTTTTATTTCCTTTCCAATAAACTATCTACTGGTACTTTACAATATAAATGGGACAGAAACACAATTAACGAAAAAGAAATATGTATATCAAAGACAACAACAAGCCACCTCTGTTACTAAATACTAGCCATTGACGAAACAATTATAACAGCAATAGCTTGTCTCGCCCTGGCTCATGAAATTGACAATTGGATGCCATTTTAGACAACTTTGGGCCCCTTTTTTTATTTAGCTCGATAAATGTGTTGTTCGCAAGCTATCAACAATCAAGCGGCACATGTCATCGTGATACCAGACTCCTATCTATATTATGTTGTATGGTTTAAATAGAGATCAAATGACAGTTTTATTAACCTGACATGTCTTAACTAAAAATACGAGTACACATCATTAATTATCATTATGTACTCGTATTGTCGCGTCAGGGCTAAAATACATAAAAGATGTCGTGCCGAGCATCGTGAAACGTTGTCACTTTTAGAAGAAATATAATTTCATGGAAATAGAGCATGAAAAGTTTTTTTATTTCAAAACAAATGCAACAACGGAGCGCATCATGAGTACAACACGTCAACAGTACAACACGTGGCCGCGTCGTTGTGCCGTGAATCGTGGCGAGTTGCAACGTTGTGCCGTGTATCGTGGCCAGTTGCGACGTGATGCCGTGCATTGTGACGTGATTCGTGCCGTGCATCATGGGGCGTTACGACGTCGTGCTGGCCGGGTAGTTTTGCATATATCTGTACGTAGATTAAATAATTTACTTACGTGATAATGGCCAGGGAGTGTAGGGTCAAAAGCAAGCTTAAGCCCACAAAATAGTTTGGAGCGTTTGGCTTGGTACAGGGGCTCCTCAGGATCAGTGAAGGTCTGCGCCGCGAATTTGTCCAAGAACCAGTCAGGTGTTTTTGAGTGGCCCTCTCCGCTGATGCGGTAGCGGAGATTACGCGTCACTTTAGATAACTGCTTATGCATCCAGTTCCTGCCTCGTCCTTCTTCCTCTTCGCTCGCCGTCTGTTACAAAACAATCTTTTCTGTTATAATTTTAGAGAACAGAAGGTACTGTAACTCTCCACTAGTGATTACGGTACCGGGGTTAAATGTACACTTATTGAAACTCTATTTGATATTCTTGGATTCCATTCAAAATATTAAATTAATTACAATATTATTTTAAGTTAAACCGCCTATCAGCCTTCGTTTAGGCTGTTACACACAGTGCCGCCGGCTTTTGCCGGGTGATAGTACCGCCGGCATGTGTCGCAGAAACTTTCACAAAGCCGCGGAGCATCATTCCAGTTGCGATCGTCGTGTAGAACGCTAGTTGTGATTGGTTTTTAATTACTATCAATAGCGAAGTTGTCAACACTGCCATAGCAGCTGTAACTGTCATTTTACTATGTAAAATTTTTTAAAGAAGAAGGTTTTGGTTGCGACCAAGTTTGCAATGTAGAAAATGGCAAATCGGTACAGTAATGATAGTAAATAATAAAAAAGATGATGTAGGCTGACGACAATTGCGCAATAGTATGTTCTTTGGGTTTCTAAGAATGACATAATGAAGATTTTTATTTTTGCTGACTATTACTGAAGCGTACATGGTTTATCCCAGAAATCCCCACTTACTTTTTTTCTTTCATGTTACTTTTTTTTCTAGAAATCCCCACTAGGTAGGTAGGTATATAAACTCAGCCTAGTGGGGATTTTTGGAAAAAAAAGTAGCAATCCCCACCAGGTGTTTACTGTTTTAAATTATGTATTAAACAAAATAATTATGCGTTAATAAGTTACAATTTAATACAATTACAATTCATACCACTTAAAATAAGGAGAATAGATTTTATTTCACCATGGTCTGTATATAGTTGATAAAATGGAAAACAACAGCTTTTGAACGTTCCATCTCCAAAATAACGTATTAAAGTTTTTATGCGACTACGAGTGATTTCGCTAGCAAATATTAATATACGAGTATTACTATCGTTAAAATTTGCTATGAGAAATGATTTAAATTTTTGAGGAACTGTTAACTTCTGCGTGGTTTCTGAATTATTATTTTTTAACTTGTGCCGTTGTATTTCTGTGGTTATATAAAGAACTCGTTTATGTTATTAAAAAGAGAGAATTGTGACCCACTCAACTGAAAACCTGTATCGTTGTACGATGCTACTGCCGAATTATATGTTGTGGGTACAATCGGTAAGTCTGGAGTGGATATAGTGTTCTTCAGATATTGTATTTTTAAATCAATATAATTTTTTAAAAATCTGTTGTGTATTTATGTACCTTTTCCTTGACAATATTAGTATCCTGTGACTAATATTTGATTACCGTTCTTATTATTAGGCTATCAATTTACGGATGTGTATGCCTAAAATAAGCAGACACTCTAGCTCTTTTAGTTAGAATGTCATTATTAAAGCCACATTGGTATCAATGCAATGAAGTCACTTCCAGAAATATATGTGTATTCAAAATATACTTAAGTCTAAAGTTAATCTTGATACATTTTTGGTACATTTTTCATTTTTTCTTTTCAAAAAATCGCAGATATTAGCACCATTTTTATATTTCTTTTTAGACGATATTGATTGATTTGCACCCGCAAGTATTTTAATGTTTTGTTTACAAATATAATCAAAAAGTGAACAAGAAGAACTTTCTCCTATTATAGTTCAATTTATTTAGTAACATTAATAATAATTTTAATATGCCACCTTATATTCCTCTGTTAAATAGACTAGTTCAAAAAATAAAACAAAATGAATAAATTCTCTTTAATTACATTTCCATAAATTACGTTCTTCAAAAGATTGTAATTCACAATTACAGAAAAGAATAGAATAGAATAAATAACAGATTTTCCACATATTATGAGTCAAGTAAAAGAACTACCCTAGATGTGGTAGTTAAACCAGTAAAATAAAATAACCAGAGCTATGCATTAAAATCTATTCTCCTTATTTTTAGTGGTGTGTATTGTAATTGTTTTGTAATGATTAACGCATATTTTGTTTAATACATAATTTAAAACAACAAATAACACTGTAGGGACTGTTACTTTTTTTTTTTTTAAAAATAACCTTGTAGATTGAGTTTATATACCTAGTGGGGATTTCTGGAAAAAAAAGTGACAATCCCCACTGGCGGGCAATTTTCGGTGGGGATTTTTGGAATAAATTGCGTACATTAGTAAAAAGACACTGGTTTATATTGTTGTTGCCTTTAGAGCGTCAAAACGTTTTTTCCTGTTTTTGAAATCTCAATTTTGCGGGTTCTATAAAATCTCATTTTCATGAAATTGACAATGATGAGCAAAACTGTATCGTTATCCCAATTAATCATGATTTTTCGTAAAACTGCGTGCAACCCAAAAAAAAGAGGTCGTGAATTTTGTTTATATTCAGGGGGCCAACCACAAGCTCTTAAAACAATATTATTCTAATATTACTTTGCCTTCCACACTGTTGCATTTTCAACGCTCGGATCAGCGCAGAAAGTTGAAAATGCAACAACAGAAATCACAAAGTAATATTAAAATAATATTGTTATAAGAGATGGCGGTAGGCGCTCTGATCAGTTAAAATTCTTCGGTCAGAAAGTCCCGGAACTGACCGTTCACGAGTTTTGCACTTAGCAATACATTTTGCCATCCAATTTTATTTATACAATACATATAGATAGAGGTAGATAGATACCTGGGTATGTTCAAACTTTGACCTTTAGGCGTAGTCAACCTTTGTCTCTTCAATTACAATATAATTTATAAATAGCTTCCTTATTAAGAAGAACGACTTTCCTCATGACATGTTACTGCTTAATATTTGTATCAAGTATAGTCCATACGATGGTTTACATCGCGATCGGCGTTATGCCATAAGGTAAGTGTCGGTCGGGGAATGAATGATGAATTTAAATCAGCCTCCATCAATGTGTATCATGTCATTGAAACATTTTTGGAATCTTATTTGTATTGTTAGTTGTATAATAATATCGTCTATTAAAATTATTTAATGAGAAGGTGTGTGGTTCAATACAACGTGTAACAAAATCATCTAAGATATGTTTTTAATTATTTATTCTATAAGACTCGCGTCTGATGTCTGTTACTCTTGATGAGGACTGCGCTAATGTGCGCCCTGTAATAACTTGGTTATTAGATTGCTAATTGGCATGTGCTTTATAAGTTAGTAAGAGATTGGAGCGGCATCAATTTTAATTCGTATTTGTTAACTAACATGTATAGTTAATAGCCAAACGGTCACGGTCAATCGCCGTTTTGATTATTCATTTGTAATTTTTTCCATGGGCAAAAGTCGCGTAGCCAAATCATTTATATATTTTCTGGTATTTATAACGATATTCTTTAACATTTTATTTACACATCATCCCAATGTCTACCACTTTTATGCTTTTGACTTATTGGTAAGAGCCTCTGTACCTGCACAAAAAAGATCGTCTTCGTCATCGTAGTCCATTGTTTTGCGTGGTTTACGTTTAGTTTGTGATTTGATCGTCATTGATAAACACATATTGACATTAAACATGTCGTTTCGATTTTAGTACTTCCACTATTAAGCTAGTAATTAAAATGCAAACACTAGCAATTATGACATCAGAATCGGGTGCTATGGATGTTGCTATCGGTTATAACAATGTACTTAGCCATTGAATTTACGCCGACTGTTTATTAACTGGCTCATTAGCAGTGGGTGATGTGTCAGTGTCAGGTACCAATGGTCACGGGTCATCGAAATATTAAATTTATATTTTGCTTAATTAACCTTTGTTGGAAATTCGTTCAAAGTGACAATCATTCTCACGTTACATTGATTTCACAGTTAAATTTTTACAGTTGATTCCGGTTCCCATTTTCAGCCAATTTATTTGCGGCCTTTGAGTCCAGTCATGTGTATTTCGTTAATTGAGTGATATGCAGGTGCTTATTGAATTGTTAATAACGTCTCTCAAAAATATATTTTGAATACACACATTATTTGTATTTGCCCGTACAAGCAAATTGCCTGTGCACGTGCAATTTGTTAATACAGGCAAAAACCTTTTCGAAGTTGGAATACATTAATTCATTTTATAGGCAATATAGAAGTTATGTACCTACCAATGTTCGTTTCCATAATTTTAACTATGTGTAGGTGCTCTTTTTATGTCTATAAATAAGCCATTAACTAGATTTTTATTACCTACATAATATATGTATATTTGTGTTGCTCTAAAGTAGAGAAACTACATTTAATGTTTCCTTCCATAGCTTTGGCACGTTTTATCTTTAAATATCAAAATCCTAAACTTCTTCTTTCTTTTACAATGACAGGAATGACAACTATACAGTAAAAACATGTATCCCTCATTAATTTGTATAAAAATTAAATTTCTATAAGAGTAGATAAACCCAGGATTTAAAGTGGGATGAAAAAGGCAGATTTTTCTAATCAATGTTTTGGTCGATTTAAAAAGAAACTTGTCGCACGATAATGAAAACCTAATGTGAAAGGTGGTTATAAAGACAATACGAAAAAAAAAGAGTATTTAAGGCGCTAGGTAAGGACATTTACCTTTAGAATACGGACAAATAAATCATGGGCTATCGTAGCACAGAGCATAATTCTTAATAAATATTTTTAATACACGGCTAAAGAGAAAAGCGAATCAGAAAATTAAAATTAGACTTACGTAGCGCCTCATCTAAAATCTATTTTAAATGTTTATTTATTGAACATTGAGTAATTATGCAAACCTTAACACAAATGAACTATCAATTTTCACTTATGCGGTGATGATGTGTTACTTTTATTACTCGACATCTAGGTATATTGATAGAGTATGATATCATGTTTGCCATGATAATGGTGGCATTAATTGATTACCGGCTTTTTTAATGAGCAGAGTGAGTGGCTCGTCATAATAATCGAAATTAATGGGAAACAAGTAATAGGTATTAGGAAGATATGAAAATTAGGTTCTACATTTAGTAAATGTATTTAATTAATCATTATGTAATGCTATAGTCCACGTACATAAGGCCCAAAATCTTATTAAATTTAACGAAAAAATATTAGTAGTACCTAAATATGAAGTAGTTAATCTGTACTTACAAACTTACTTAGTTCTATTTGCAAGTATTTATCCGAGTAATTGGTCAATTTAAGTACATATATTTACTAGATTATTCGGTTGCGTTCATTAAATGGTTAGTAGTTAAATTAATATTAGTAGTTTTGTGAAAATAGTTTCATCGAAATATACTTAAAAGTCCATCCATATCGTGTTTTGATTAAAAAGGAAGGTGGAAGCTGCATGCGATTTGTAGTACCCCTATGCCATAAAACATTCCACGGCACTCGGTAATAGTGTAGCTTCCACAAGTGGAAGTATTTTTTGTGATTGGCACAACAATACTTTTTAAGATTACATACAAACAATTTTACCCATAGGCCGATTACCTAACACGATACCCGATCACATTGTATGAAGATAACCATTTTATTACGATATTTCGTCAGTGGGTCCTCACATAAGGGCGGAGTTATTTATTTGTTTTAATTATTTGGATGAATATATTTGATTTCATAACCCTTTCAGAAATATTAGTTTAATTTAAGTAAATGACCAGGTCTGTACTCTTTTTTTTTGGTTTTGAACTGTTCCTTTTATGAATACTCCCTAGTATTATTTAACTGCGGCTCAGACAGTGTAAGTTCATTAAACACTGTTGTATTCCTTTGTGTAGGAAACTACGAATGTTAGACACGAACCCTCCGTTTGCAAGCACTAAGCCATTAAACGCCTCAATAATTACTGAAAGTTTTGTGTTCCTCACTTCAGCTTGCAATTGAAAATGTCGTTTGTATTGTATGTAAGCCGGTCTGAATCAGGAAAAGATGATGAATGTCTGCCTAATCGACAAATTAGGTAATAATGATTGATATAAACTTAAGAAGAAACAAAAATAAAATACGAATGAAGTCGCGAGTGAAGTGCAGTGTATCTTTTATAAAAAATTTATATATATATTAAAGTTTTAGGTAAGTAGGTGGGCCTAATTTTCTAGGTACTTACAATTTTATTATTTGTTGTAATAGTTCCAAAAACATACCTACAACATTATTTACAACTAAAATTACCATTGGATTTTTGAGATTACATGCTCGTAATCCTATTGTGCAATTTCGCTTGCCTACTTAAAAGCTGCTATGCATATTAAGTTAACTAAAGTTACTGGATATTTCAAACTAAAATGTACCTACGTCTACGACCACTAGTGTTCACGACGAAAATTCCTCAAATTTTCGATCTCCGATCGTCAAAATTGTTGGGCAAATTATGTAAGCTAAGTTTCAGATTTTACATCGGATATCCCACTTAGCATAACTTTGGAAGGCAGGTAAACTAAATTACCAAGCAAAATTGCTTTTCCGTACCGTAACAGACTTGTTCGTAATATGCAAGTATCTTGTGTTAGGTACCGTCTCGTGTACCGTAATACAATTATTATGAAACCAAATTATCACAGCATATTCAGATAAGAATTAGCTAAAAAATGCACATTTTAACTTGTTTTTTTATTATGATAGGTAAAAGAAGTAAAATGTGATTGTTTCTTAACACAAATTCTTACCGTTTTCTACTGATATTTTTTTTTGCATTTGTGAGTTTAGGTGAATGCAAATATTTTATAAGGCTTTTCCGGATAAGTGCGACATTTATGAGAATAAGTAGTTACTTACCGGGCCCATGCTGTTCAGACCAATTTTATGAATAGTGTAAACAGGACTCATGATTTGCTATAGGCACACACGACTGCCAGTCACAGGAGTCATTTCTTTTTATTATTCACTCTTATTCACTACAACGATGTCTTCAAAATAAATAGAGTCATTAAGACTCGTCGACAAATAGTATAGATCGGTATCAAAGTAATTGTTAGAAGGTTGGGTCACGATACCGACTTAGCACGAACTTCAATTACAAGGAATTTTGTTAACACGACTAATAGATACGTGGTGCGACGTATCCCCAATTCGGACCGATGACACTATTATTTAAAAAATAAAACTTGTAAAGAGTTATATTTTTACGTTCCAATATTAAATTCGCGGTGGGTAGATTCAGGCGTCCGTTGCTTCCACAGTTTAAAAGGGAATGAGCGTCAAGTCCAAATTGAATAGTTAGTCCGTGCGTGTCCAAGGCAGTACCATCGAAACAATAGGCCATGAGGAGCGCGCCACACCACGAGCCACTTCCCGATGTCACGTTTATGACGCGTTCACCGTAGCTTCCGTCGTAAATACTGATTGCCCGACCACCATCGCCGAACGTAATACTTCTAATTGCCCCTTTAAAAGTTAATGCATTAACTTGATCATGTTTCGATGTCTCATCACAATTACACTGCTGTGTTTGCGATCTAAACGTTTTAAGCAAATTAAGTACCTACCTACATTTTCCAGTGGGTTTGAAATTTCTTTGTGAACCTGACATTGTTATGTTTGCCTTCAATTATGGTGGCCAATCATCATCCATCATCTAAACTAATTTACTCAATTTTATTTATTTGAATGTTTTATAGGTACCAGGCAAATTAAAAGTTGTCTTACGATAGGGATGAAAAGTTATGCTTATGAGTTGACAATAATATAAATAAATGTAATAGGGATAAGGAAAATTAAACAAAAATGTTTCTATAAATTGGAAATGGCAAAACGTATTGACTTGTCCTTCAGTATTTAAATTATTTACCTACTTAAAATGGTTTACTTTTCCATGGAAATGTAATTGTAATAAAACTTACCTCGTCGTCAAAGGGCTCTATAGCTTCCAGTTGTTGTTTGTACTGGGGCCGCAAGTGAACGGGGCTTAGAGTCTTAGGAGTATTAGAGTTTTCCGATCGTGAATAATATCGTTTGACACGGATTTTGCTCCGGGTGCGAGACCCAGAGGGAACGGGATGTTGGCCCGATGAAGTTAACGTGAAAGGTCTTCCGTCACGGAATCTGCGAAAAAAAATTTTATTCAGCAAATTTTCGTTAAACCATTAGATCTATTATTGAAACTAAAAACATAAAAATATTGGTAGTCAAATAATAACAGTCTCTCTCTTCTTATCTGGGCCCCCAGATAAGAAAAATAGGACTTTATAAAGCAGATTATTTTGATTCAAGTGTCCCTGTTTAAAGTAGATACATAATTTTGGTAAATAATGTTGTCATTTCAACAATGAAAGTATGCAATCATTTAAGCTAGGGCTAGACGTTCCCAAATTACACTATGCTTGCTTGCTTGATAAATATAAAATTCTAACTAATTAGCATTTTTTATTAAGTATTGCGTTTTACTTAATTTTTTTTTTTCAATAATTCAGCATTTATTCATTTAATAACACTTGCCTACCTACTCGTATAATTATAAAGGTATCAAGGGAAATACTTTATTAAAAAAATTCTACTCTTATTTATACTAATTACTAATCGAAAGGACGCCCAATTCTATTAGGGACTTCATTAATATATACATTATTTACAAGCTTAATAATAAAAATAAAATAAAAAACAACCAGAAAAAAAAGAGAAACTAAAATTAAATGGCATCAAAAAATTCATCCGCATCGCTGTCCACTGGAAATATGCCCAAAAGACTGGCCGCATTGCCACGTTGAATGGCAATACTTGGCCTCTGGCCAAGGTAAAAACCAGCCCTTGGTTCACGGGAAGAATCAACCAATCGTTTGGCCAACTCCTTGAAAAGGCTATGGGCACACGGACCCCATGACCCGAGAGTTTCCACCCCAAACGGCTCGAAAATATAGTTACCTGAAAGGGTACTATACTTACGCCGTTTGAGGTTTTCTGCAGCCGCAGCAGCAGCGCCAGCACAGCACGCCGAACTAGGAAGATGGGATGGCGCAAGAGTATCGACACATGTAGCGTCCCACACTAAAGGCCTGCCCAGCTTCCACGGAAACAGATGCATGCCGTCCGGTCTCTTGCCATCGTCGCGTGCCAAGCCGTTGGGTACTAAGACAGCCGGAACGCCGACGACAACAAGAGCACGTCAAATGATGTCATTAATATTCGCATGGCGTGCTATACGGCCCGCACTTCGGCTGCACGACAGGCTGTGGTGTCCGAGACTGGTGACAACTTCCCCACAGCGACAGCGATGAGGAGAACAACATGAAGCCCCTAAACGTAAGGAAGCAGCGAGGCGCAAAGTAGTGTCGTCGAACATAGTACCAATGTTCGACGACGGTAGTGCCAGAAGCCAAAGACCCGACTCCCATTTAGCCACAGCAAGCAGACGCGCTCGCTCTGCAGAAGAAGCAGACGTGGTAAATAAGTTTTCTTGTACTACTCTGCAGAGCGGCTCATCCCACCGTCTCTGGGAAGATGGGTTGTTGGGTAAATCAGTGCTCGGGCAAGCAACTTTCCATGCATCAATAGCCTCGGTAAAGCACGACACATCAAAATTAACCAGTGTAGGAGCTAAAATATTCCTGATTAATTTAAAACTAATACTTGAAATTTTGCGGACGCCGAGGCCTCCCATGCGTATAGGAAGAGTAGCTTGGGCTCAGGCTCGGTCGTCCATTGCCAAATTTAAAATGGAAGTTAGAGTGTGACGAATAATTTGGTCCATTTTGTCTAAAGCATAATCACCTGATTGTGCTTCCACAAATGGGAAGCGCGCAGGAAATAGATTAATTTAGGGCCGAAACAACAGTATCAAATTATGGTGATGGCCGAATGCATGTTAATTTGGAGTAATCTTTCCGAAACGTCATTAAAATTTTGTATTTTTTCTTCAATAAAATTGGGAAGGGATTCTCGAAGATTGGAGACCCAAGGAAACGAAGAGATCTGTTTTCTACAATTTTGATATCAGGGGCTATTGTGTTAAATTTTGAAACCGTCGAAAGTCTGCCGGTATTGTCAGTTACGTATAATTCACATTTCGAAAGATTGAGGTCAAGACCTATGGTATGGAGTTCGTTTTTCAAGAAAATTAAATCATTTAAAACAGTTTCTATATCGCCTCCCAGGGTACCATCGTCAAGATACCAAACATTAAATTTGGAATTTAATTGTCTAATAATCGGATAAATAGCTAGGCTGAAAATCACTGGCCCGAGGGGGTCACCCTGTTGACAGCCAACAGCGGATTCTAAAAGGTTGTCCCGATACAGTAATTTCGATGGATGTCTGTAACATTGCCAAAGGAAACTAAAAATTTGGGGTATTTCTTTTTTCGTTTCTGCCAGCAAGGTGTTGTCCTTATTAACTGAATTAAATGCGTTCTTTATGTCAACCTTCAAAATGAATTATTACTAATCTAAATAAATAAATAAAAAAGAATTTTTTTTTTAAATTAATGTTATTATTGCAAATACCATTTCAAACATTTGTCAACGTTGAAATTTAAAAAAAAAATAAGAACTACAAGTGCTAATTTCATTTTTCTTCTTCTTCGTCATTGTCTTTCAGTCGCTATAAAGTTTCAAATTCCTTTGTGTTATCATCTTCAACGACATTTGTCTCCAGTTCTATCAGGGTTTCGGGGTCAAACGTAGGTACCGTCTTCATTGATATCACTCTGATATGGTGAAGTATTAAGACAAGCTTGCCTATTACACTGGCCGCAAGCTAAATAGCACTGCATCCCTGCTTTTCAGCATCCACATCGCGAACCACAACCATGCTTGCAGTTGCAGAAAATTGTTTTGATCAATGCCTCCGGAGCTGGTGAATTTATTGTCATAATATGTTCTAGGAATTCATCACGTTTTATCTAACTTCAATTCTGGGGTTTTATATCATACCCTAACCAAGTCTGAACTTGATAATAAACACGGTTCAAATGTTGGCGTGCTGCTGCACTCGTTGGGGCGCGCTCTGCACTCTATCCCGAAAACGGTTCAAAATAAAAAAAAATGTTTAAACAAATGTTATTAAGAATTTAATCCTCGGACAAGCGATTTGATGTAACAGGTAAAAATTAAAACATCTGAAATTCGACTACGACAAAATTAAACCAAATAGTATATGAAACAAGAAATTATTTTTGCAATAGACGCATGTCATATTTGTTACGAACTAATATGCTGGCCCGGCGCGCGGCGGGGCGCCATACGACCACGGTAGGAATATTTTCTTGTCGTTATGTCTTTTCTTTCTTCATACGTTATTGTTCTATTTGAGATGTTAAAACTTTTTTTTAATAATGTACTGTAGTCACTATGGCGTGACGTGGTACGGAAATTACCTCTTGGATCTGTGGGGTCTTTTGCAGGGCACAAATATTATTAATTGAAACGAATCATCAGATTTAAACTTTTATTGAAAATAAGCGAATGACCAAACAATTGTCATTGTAAAAATATTTTATTTTAATTCTAAATGCGGATTAATGATTTGTCAGAGAGTTAAGAACAAAAGTCTTCCAGCCTGCTGGCTTTAGCAAGCAACCTTCACAGTACTTACTGTGTTTATATCAATGTACTTAGAATTTTTTCCTCTTTCATTTGATATCCCATTCTAAATGATAGCAAAAAAACAGAGAAACCCGCGGTTTTACATAACGTTCGGCTAGATATAACATTCGCCTTACATACATACATAAAATTACTTTAACCCGCCTTATTGGTTTTATTCATGTCAAATGACGAATTGATTGACGTCCCATTTATTAACATTGGATGAGTAGTACTAATGAGCAGTTTCGGCACTACTGTGAAATATATGTTAATACAAACATTCATACATAAAACTAAAACGCTGGCTAAAATACTGGCTTTGTCGTAGTCGGATTAATGTCAAAGTAATCTAACAAGTGGGCACATAAAAATAAAAGTTATATTTGTTCAAAGGCTTTCCAAATGTGAGTATCCACATTTTGCTGAAACTCATTACATTCCTCTTTTGAATTTCCAGAAAATGGTTGGTTTCCCTCTGTATACTGAGCGAAAAACCTCCGGTTCTGTTTTTGCTTGTGTTTCAATGCAGCAACTGCAATATACGACGACGAAATTAATAGCGATGTATTTTTATTTCATTTTGTTTAATCAAAACTTGACCGCAGTTTGAAGCGTATTTTATTTACTTTTACACGATTCCGGCAACACGGGGAAAAGCAAAAAATACAACGTTGATTAAAATTTTGCTGTTGATTCACAATATTATAATATATTTTTGCATATTATATACATATACAATCCTTTGCATAACAGGTGTACAAAGACGCATGACGTAGTCGAAAGTTACATGTTCTTTCCATTATTTCGATCTTTTTATTCTTGACTATATCTGGGAACTTTCTGGTTTTGTAGAAATTGTAGGTTAAAGTTCCATCTTTTCCAAACGTATTTTTTTACGAAAACTAGTTTTAAATTGTATAACTAAACTTAAATACTGCGACGACCACTATACTGTTGCGTGTGTTTCATTACGCACTATGAGAGTGACTTTCCACAACAACAAAAAAAAAACATTTTCCAGCTAAGAAAATTTGCTTTTAAAGCTACTTTGTTTGATAGGCAGAATGCGCAGTTAAATAGACGAGTTTAGACAAAATGAACCCAGCAGGGTGTGTGACGCACCCACAGTCAATTCTTGCATCCTATTTTTATAGTTTTTATAAGTTAAGTGTGTCATGTCGAAGATAATACTTTATTAAAAGGTCTAGAAACGTTCGAATCAATTAACTCAATTGAGTTTCCCCATTATTGTCTCTAGGTGACGCTATTTCAGTTTCAATATAAAAAATATTACAGTCAATAAATAACACGTTAGTAAAAAAATAAAATGCGATTGAATTGGTACAAAACTCGCAAGTACTCGGATGTTTTGTTTAATAAATATAATGTTATGTGTAATTACAACTTTTCAGCGGCGGTTACAAATAATAACTGAAAATAAATGCAAAATTTCGAAAATAAAATAACATTTTTTTAGTATTTCATTTAACGGCGTGTTATTTCAATTTTGTGAGTAGGTTACCAATTTGTTATTTATTGAAATTGTGCTTAATGATTATTTCGAATATAAAAATTGAATTGCTAATCGATTTTCAAAGTATTTATTTTGACAATAAGGTTGTGTGCAATTCTTTTGTTCATTTAATTTTTTCTCCCTTGGTACATTTTGTTCCCTTGTATTTTTTTTGCCTATTCGAAGTTAGGTTCATTTCTGCGAAAATGAGTTAACATAATCTCATTAATTTAATAAGTTATAATGAGTTTGAATATTTAAACATTGATTAATTTCAAATATATTTATATTTCAAATATATTTTTCAAATATATTTAAATATTTTTAAAATATATTTAAATATTTTTATACTAAATTTTACCCGCGGCTTCGCTCGCGTTAATTTAGAATTAACAGTCAGTTTGAGTTGTACTCGGCTTGTTGTTTGGCCGATGCAATCATAGGCTGAGTGGGCTCAGAACTGAACATTATTCTAGGACGCTCCTATACACAATATTGTGTGTATTTGGCGCTCATACGTATGAATTCTGGGCGTTGGACAAACGTGAACATGCTACATATAGCTGGCCATGGGAAACGCATGACTTTTCTAAATGCACCCCTGCTACCTGCGATGTTTTTATTAATCACTATCACCGTCTATGTTTTGTCCTAATTGTGTAATCCGAAGCCTCGTCTCATTACATATGGTATATGCATCTAAATTGCGCTTAATCACAACGGAAACACCTAATTTTATTTTAATTTTATGCGAGGGTACACCTGACGACTCAAGATAATTTAAAAATTCAGCAAGTATGAAGTGCTCTGTTCTGGGTCCATGATGTTACATCCATGGTGAATCTATTGACAGATACTCCATTATATCTACCTGCACCTTATTCAATAAATGTCAGTGTTTATCTGGTTTATAGATTCGTTTTTAGGTGCAAGGATTGCTCTCGTACATAGCCACTGATCACAATTTAAATTGATTTGTAGTAAGTCTGGGTAAACTTTAGTAATGAGGTCCAAATTGTTTTCGACCAAATTACAGAATTACCCCGTCAGTAAAATACAAATAAAGTTAATCAACATCATTCTAATTAGTTCTAATTTCTAAAAAACAATCATCAAATATGAATAAAGGAATAAAACGCAAAGAAATATAAAAAATCAAGTACCTAATTAAAAGTTAAATAAATAAAATAAAAAGCCTTGTATTTCCAGTTTAATAATTAACTTAAAAATGTTGTTTTCTACCTACACCTAATTAACAAAAGAATAAAAAAATTGAGAAATTATTATCTATGTAACTTAACTTATGTTTAATTATTACTATTATGAAAAAACATGTTTGAAATATTTAGGTAAGCAGTAGCATTTAACTATACTGGAACCACCCTCAGGTAAAGGCCTCCTCCAAAACTTTCCATTTCTCTCAGTCTTGGGCTATTTGTTGCCATTCTGGACCAGCAATTTTTTAAATATCGTCATCCCATCTAGTTAATGTTAAATTAACATCTTTTATTTAAATTATTCCGGATTTCAGGTCCTTTATTGCTGATTTGATTTCTGTGTCTATTTCTTCGTATTCCTTTTTCTTTTCGTTGCTGACTTACACTACTCGGAAATAAGAGCCCCGCGTGGCGGAGCTTTGTCGACCAGGCCTCGTTTTTTTTAGAACAATTTTTAATCATTATCTTAGCTGGGTACTGGTTGCGAATTAAGGCGCTTTGCACACGGAGCAACTTTTGCAGCAACTGGCAACTGGCAACTTACTGGCAACTCGCTGTTTACATGTAATTGAATTGGACTGCGCACACAGAGCAACTCAAGTTGCGAGTTGCGGCAATCGTCAACAGTTTTCAGTTGCGGCAACTAGCAACTTTTTTAGTTGCTAGTTGCCGCAACTAGCAACTGTCAAATATTCGATTTCACACCCTCCCTCCCTCGCCCTGTGCCCGGCATAGTGTTGCCAATAACTTAGTGTTTTTTCCCACTAAGTAAACACTTCTTTTTGGGATACTGTGTAAAATGCTATAATAAAATACGTCTTGATATTCTCCAACTAAATGAGAGAACATTTAAAGATTTATTCTTCTTTCGTCCCGAAGTTTTGTCCCACATTCCAAAAAAATCTTAATTCGTCCCATATGACTATTGAAGTGGTGTTTCGTCCCAAATTACAAGAACTTTAAAGGTACGGTCAACAAATAAAAAAAGATACGTATTTGAAATTTTTACAAATACGTCAAATACTGATCTACAGATAAGTAGTTGTTTCAGGTCTGGCTGTTTGTGTATGTGAATTAATATATTTGTTGTCCATTCTATTGTGATCGTTTAGGGGCCTACCTTCTGTTCATTTCTGTCACCCTGGTACTTTTTAAAAACAATAAATAATTCAATTTCAAAACCTGTATTTTAACCATTATCGAGCTAAGTAGTAAGTAGCTTAAGGATCTACTTCCAGTTAATTTCTGTATTCCTGGTAGTAAAAAGTACTGGTAAAAAGTACTAACAAAAAGTCGGAAAAAATGTGATTATTACTAACAATCATGTATGAAACAAGCATTTTAAAAAACAGCATTCATAAACTAAAAATTTAATCAACAGTAAACTAAACTAAGAGATATATTTAATTTTTTTTTGCAGATTGTACATAAAAGTAAGTTTAGCTTATACAAAAAAAAATATGGGCCGTAGAAGGAATATAAAATAGGACGAACCAAGAATAAAATATTTAAAATTATAATTTGGGACGAAACTCAGTGGGCCGAACGAAGAATAAATCCATTTAAACCATGCATAAAACGCACACTATCTAATCAAGCATTATTATAAGTTAGATGACTAAGTATATCACGGACAAAAATGCTTGGCTAAATGCTAGTCCTGCTCCACAGCCACTCGGGCTCACTAAATAGGATTGTTTTCTAAGAGAATGATGTTTCTTACCCTCTTTTTTGTCGACCTGAATAACTTGTACCGTTATCAGTACGATTACTTTTTCTTTTTTTACATACCACAGTCATCTAACGGATAAGTACACTGAAAGTGTTAGTATTGTAAATTTATTTCAATTTTGTTTTTGAAAACCATCAACCTAAAATTTGCCCACTAAAAAATCCACAAGCCACCAGATACAAATTCTGCCCACCAGATGGGGGTCCCAATCCACCAGATCTAGTGGTAATACCGCTAAGTTTGCAACACTGCAACTCGGCTAAAAAAGTTGCTTACAAATTGTCAAAAAGTTGCGGCAACCGGCAACTTTATGGCAACTAGCAACTTTTACAGGAAACTTTTAAAAAGTTGCCAGTTGCGGCAACTTAAGTTGCTCCGTGTGCAAAGCGCCTAAGAAATGATGGTTGCGGTTACGGAAAAATCCTCTGATTCGCAACTGGTTACGAAACGCAGTTGCGAAAACGGCCGGGGGGGATCATATACTACCTTACAACTCAATGTTTATTAAACTGTTTGTTTTTTCTTTCCTTTTTCTTACGTTTTTTCTCATCTTCTGAAAGGGCAATGAGAGTAATAAGACTTCGTAACAGTTAGCCATATTGACTGACGTCCGATTGTAACACAACACCCAACAACCCCAGCTAATGGCGGTTCATCATTTTGACCGCGGCCCTCGGCTTGAACCGCTTGTCGCGGTTTCCGCCGCCGCAGGCCTCGTCTGTCTGGAAGCCACTTTATGCAAAATGTCATGATGTGCATCAGCGGTTTAGGGCAAGCAAGCAAACAAAACATACTTTCGTAATCCTAACGATAGTAAGTTTGTTTGCTTAAAACCGGTCTATCGACACTCTTAGGTACTTCAATGTACAATTCAATCATGACTCCAAAAGACGTGGCGCCATCTATGCATCATAAGCACGTTATTGTTGTTTCTCTCGGGAACAGTACTATTTTTCGGGAAAATAGGTACTGCAAAATTTCATGGTGATCGGTTCAGTGGCTTAGGCGTGAACAGACAAAGTTACTTTTGCATTTATAATAATAGTTAGGATTAGTTGAGATTAGTTTAATTCAATGTAAATTAAACGATAATTGGTGAATAATATACCACTTTTAGCAACTTGAATTAGTATGGCTCGTTAGGGCAAAACTAAGTTCGGTTATGTGAAGTAAATTAAATTAGTAATCTTAACTCACGAGTACGATGGGTCGTCGAGTCTGTTGGCTGAAATGTTGCGCCTGCGCGCATTCAAGGAGCGGCGCGCGTCGCGGCGTGCCGCGGCCATGATGTACGTCCACATGATAGTGCAGCTGAGGCACCCTTCAATAGAGGGCCTGAAACAATTGATTCAGTTAATGCTGTGCCTAAAAGCTTCATTGAAGAAATTTAACAATAAAAAAAATGTTTTGACCTGCAAACTTGTATTTAACCCGTATCATTCATTTGTTGATGTATTATTTGTTTACGAATTCCTATTTGTTTGCTTTTGAATACAACGCCTCTTTACACTAAGCCGAACCGAGTAATCTATACGCGTGTATCACAAGAATTGAATAAACGGAAGCAGGGAGAGGGATGTTTGTTTCGAAAGTTTTGTTTTGGTAAATTAAAATTACATTTGTGTAGAAAAAAGCCTGACTATCTTCAGAGGAGCTAGTTCTCTTTAATTTTCATAGTTAATTCAACACGGCTGCTTAAAACATTGATGTACTTGCATTAACGGAACTGTCCATTAGGTACTTGAGATTTCCTGCACTGGACTAGTGTGTTGTATTTGTAGATATTTTTATTTTAAAAGTCGTAAAGCACTTAGGTGCTCTCGTAAAGTGACGTCCAAGCAAAAGCACATCGAATTTCTACCAAGATTTTATGTCGATGACATGTGCGGATACAAAAATACAAAAGTGTGAACATATAGTGCAGACAAGACTTAAGAGGGCTGCACTCGACTCGCAAGTTAATGGAAAACTGTTATACCTTTTGCAGCATGACATCCTGTCAGACACATGTTGCCGTAATGGTACAAAGCTACAAATCGACACTTCGAGAAATTTTTTTCAGAAGACTCTTTTTTTCTTGTTATAAAATTCATATTGATCATAGCTTTTACGTTAAAGTAAGTACGAGCTTTGTAGGTAAGTAGTTCTTTCACAATTTAATATTGATAGCTTTCCTTTAATATTGGTACTGTTTTATTACAACAAAGCTCACAGAATCAAATTCAATATAAAGATGGACTTCACAATTCTCGTTTATGTGAATTTTAGTAAAACGTAGTAGATAAACATTTTTTTCTTTATACACCTACTTACATATTTCTTTATACATACTACATACATACTTTTTTCCTAAGCCTCTGTACTTTTCAAGCGTTTCCGTAATTTTTTTGCCAGTATGAAAATAATACCACACATTTTATAAAAAGGAAAAGCTTGTCAGCTTAGCCGAATCGACCTCTCATTTGCACCATTGTTTCTCTCATGATTTAATATGTGCACTGGGTTGAATACGGGAAATCAAGCCGGAATACCTGTACAAGGGGCAATCAGCAGTGTATACACACTGCGGTCAAATGTTCTGTATTCCGCATGTAGTTGTTTGTAAATTAGGCAATTAATGCACCCAGCTACCTGCCCTATCGCAACAATGGATGGGAAATTGTAAAGCAGAAACTGTAGCAGGCATATTCGGTTTACATGCTAACAATTCTCATGCCTCGGGCTAACATTCCATTAACCTCCTATACTTTCATATATCGCTTTGATTGCATTACTTATTCACGATCACAAACAGACTCATTTAAAAATAAATCATTTATTCCACAGAGATGTTGTTGTTTTTTTTAAAGGAAGACTGTGATAAAGCTTTTCTTCGTTATAAATCTTTTCTTTCTTATAAATCTTTTATTAGTCGATCTTTTTAGATTTCCATAAATAATATATTTTAAGTGGGATGTCTTGTAGTGTGTTGTCAATTCTTTAGTGTCTCTTTTTCTATATAAACTTTGAAATCCGAAGTAAAAACCCAAATGACATTTACGTAAAGAATATTAGTTGACTAAAGCTTAATAATTTAGTACAGATTAAATTTGGAGCTAACGTTTATTAATTACGCGCTACAAGTACAGTAATTACGGCAGACCAGCGACCGTTTCATTAACTACTTACTGTAGGGTAGTTTGATACGGAGCCCGAATTGTGCTATCCCAACGCGGCCGGTTTTATGTTATGGCGTCCTTAAAATTTCTCCCTCTAAACTAACATAACAGCTTAGAAAAAAAAATATAGGTTGAAAAATGGTTTTCAAATGTTCATTATAATGGTATGAAGTTTTTTTTTAGCATGTTTTATTATTGTTAGGTCTAATATTTATAATAAGTACCAACTTATATTTCAATAGCAGGTGAAAAAACCATACTTACTAAAAAATAAGTCTGTCAATAAAAAGTTAAAGACTTAACGCCTATTAGTATTCTTGATTCGTCCACTTGTAATGGTGAGGTTGTGAAGGCCTATCTGAAGCTGCGGGTATTGATTATTGCGTAAAGCGCTATTTTATTGTGTTGCATTTTATGGGAATGTCTATAGCATAAACACAAGAATTTACTTCGAAGAATGTATTTTCAATCGTTTTACTACTGATGTTGTAAAATAGTGAAATACCTTTTGTTGGTTGATAGGAAAATGGATTGGAACAGTACTTTTCTAATAACTTCATCAATGTTGGCCATGATATCGAATAATTTGTTGAAAGTCATGTTCGTTTCGTCAAATAATTTTAGATAATTACAGGCGATCCATTTCGAATTTCCTATATCATATTCGCAACACAGTAAATTAGTCAATAAATTAGTAATTTGCTGTCAATAATAGTGCGTGATTTCGGCGTCAAATGTCAGTTTAATGCAATACATTTACAATACGAATCGCTTTAACACCCAAGTCGTTAAAATTGTGCTAGAAAATTAACAATTCTGTAAGAACCTTACCGGAATATTGAACTTGAACTATCCGCCAGATCAGGCGATTTGGCGCCGTTGACTTTTTTAGTGTGTTTTTCTTCACAAACGTAGGAGTAACTTAACCCTAATTTTCACCAAGTTATTGCTGAGGTAAACTCCGAAATTTACGAAAATTACCTTGAACGTATTAATTTCAGCAGAATGTCCAAAACCGATCATTTCACTGACAACATTTTTAATTAATCAACTATACTAAATATTACATAAGTAAAAAATAACTAAAATACATATATGAAATTTCGTTTTGTTTTTTTTAAGACTGAAAACTCGATTTGGACGTCCATAAACGCAAAACTTTTAATTGATGGCTGTTTGTGTTTAGCAGTCACCTTGAATAACTGTCTCGCAGATTCGATCTGCCGCCCCAGTAATATCCATGCCCTTGATTAATTTGACTACGATTCTGTGAATCTGATGAATAGATGCCTAATTGCAGTACTGCTTTGTTAGGGATCGTGGTGAATACCCTATTGAAATGGATAGATCAAGAACAAGCTTTATCTTATCTATACACGGTGCAGTTCTGCATTTTCGTCAAATTTTAGGAGTTGGTTCTAAAGTACATAAATCTCTTAATATATAAAAGCGAAAGGTCACTCACTCACTAAGACATATCGAAAACCGCTTGACGTATAAATAGGAAATTTGACAGTGAAGTACTTAGTTTATATTTAGTAAATTAGCCAAGAAAGGATATTCCAAAATTCACCACCTAAGTGGATGAAGATAGAGAAATCAACCTTGACACAGATGAAGTCGCGGGCAGTAGCTAGTAATCAAATAAAATAACGTCACCTTGTCAATATATTCTTGTTTTTTTTCTGTATATGGTTGACAGTAGGTATTTCAGAATATACCTGTTTCGAAAAACTGAATTACCCTGTTGCGTATGCGATAGGCAGTCATACAAGTATATCGCTACCTATGTACCTAAGGGGTTTACCGCCCCACCTGCCTAAACGCAGCGACAAGATGACGAGTTCAAATTAAAAAATCATGTCTTAAAAAACACCTATTTATTTTATTACTAGCGAACTGCCCCGGCTTCGCTCGGGTGCAACCTTTCAGGTGGATTGTCCAAACAAATTCTTTCATAAAAACCATGTCCGGAAATTTACGAACACAACAAAAAAAGAATCAGCTAAATCGGTCCAGCCGTTTTCGAGTTTTGCGCTTACCAACACATTTAGCCATTCATTTTTATTATATAGATTGATTCGTGTTGAGAGTCGCTAGCACAGTTACCTCTTAGAACTTGACGAGGATGGAAAACTGCACCTTGTACATCAAATGTCATACATAGCCTCGCGTTCGTCATCCGGATGCCTGCGACTGCGTTCGCGTAAACGTCGGACCCACTTTTGGTCTTCTTTGTTAAAAAATGTTATGCAAAATTCGGAAGTAGATTGGATCATTTTTTTTTTAAACTTTGTCTCCCCCTCAGAATTAGAATTTCAAATTTCATTCAGGACAACGCATTTTATAAGTATCTTTCAAAGATTAGTTGTAACTAATGGTAATAAATATAAACAAAATAAAGTGCATGTTTGAGCACGCGCTGTCTAAGAAGTTCAGTTAAAATAGTCGAAAAAAGTGCTGAGTTTAATTCTCAACAAGCACTCAAGCAAAGTGCTTTGTAGGGAAAAAAGTATTGATACCTTTTTTGAAGAGAATTTCACGATCTACCAACTTTGTCTCATACGTTGTTCCAGTAGCTCTCACCGTTTTAGAGAAAAGTAAAATTTTAAAATTAGCGACCTTTGTTTTGTTTTTAAAAACAACACACAAGCGAGATCAATGGGGATTTTTGACATAGTATTCGTTTTTTTTAAGGCCTTTACGAAAATAATCCATCTTGGGTATTGCATTAAAACTGGGATGTCTATTCTGAGCGGACTAAAGTGTGCGTAGTCAATGGAAGGTACGAGTCAACAGTAGGTACTGGTAACTACAGAAGACAAACGATCCCTTTGAAGTAGATGACGGCGTTTTTTTCTTTACTTAATTTTCTGTAAGCGTACCTACTACTGTGTATGTATTTCATTTTAAAGGTTAAGTAATATTATCTATCCAATTACCTAGTTGTGCATTAAAGTACATATCTAGCGTTAAAGCATTATTTACCGTAATTTCGGTTCAAAACTTCTCCGAAAAAAGATTCCGACGAATTGAGAACCTACACCTTTGTGATGTCGGTTGAAAAGAGCATGCTAGCCTAGCCTAGTGCTAGTGTATAATATTATCACACTTCACAATCATCTTTTAAACAAATTTTTAGCGGTGGGCCTGGGTACTAGCCTTATAATATCTTCGTTATTCATTCAAGTTTAAGATGTATTTTCGAAATGTACGTTATTCATTCAAGAATAAATTGTTGCAATAGCAAGTATGCAATATATGGTATGCGGTGTCAGGTGAATATACGCCAATCTGAACTTCAGTCAGTTCCATTGGGTCGTTTAATTTCCAATAAAATGGTTGAATAGGTCGGTGCTCGTGTCATCGCTGAAAACGAGTGTCGGCTCGGTCCGGACTGTGCAACTCAAGCGATGGCTTTTTTATTTTTTAACACCTTTGTGCCGGAAATATGGGTTCTGTTTGCTGTATTCTAATGCCGACTTTCAGAAAATGACCATTTTTCTCTTTGGACTTTTGATGGTGGCTGTAGGGCCTGTAGGATTAAGCAACACGCGCTACGTGAGAGGTACTATTACTACATTCGTACATTCCTATTTTAATAGGAATGTGCTACAAGCATAATGATGCCGGCATAAATACAATATGTGGTCATTCTCTTGTATAGAGATTCAACCTAAAAAAACTGAAACACGGAAAAGTAATAATTTCATCTGTCTTATAGGTACCTACTTACTTTTGGTAAGTTGTTTTGTTATACTATGACTTCTATTTAGAAGACAGTGTAGAGATAAAATAAAAGTTTCGAATAGTGTTCCACGCTAATCGGAATTTGCTTAGAATATTAAAAGCCTTTTAAGTTAACCAAGCGACAACATTTTAATGTACCTTCTATTACCGGTGTACGTGTCCAACGGTGCTTTTTAATTTTTCTTAAAAATAGCTTTACGCTAACTTCAAGCTAATTTTAATAATAATATATTTACTACATTTAGAAAACGTGGGTGCCTGCGAACTTTCCGTTAGTTTATTTTTCGATTACTAAATAAAAGGTAACCTGCAGTCAGGGTGTGGTGGTGGTGTTTTTTCATTTGATGTTTTTTTTTATGTAATCTGTTTTTATATTGACATGGTTCACGAAGTTTATCTTAGTTTTATCTTTTTACTGTTCCTAAGAAAGTAAGTACAAATAAATATAAATAGATATTGAATATAAATTAGTATTTGTAGAAATTAATTAGTACCAATTCTAAACATAAATTGATACACATAACTTTTAAATCCATCATGGACGTGAATGAGAAATGTTCTATTTATAGAAACTGCGGATAGTCAATACCAAAATATCAAAGCTTATTGAAATGACAGATGCATTGCAATTAATTCGTTGACGTATATCACCCCGAGTATAACCACGATTGCGTCAGGTAGCGTCAAACGTAATGAGTTTGGGAGGGCTATTAATTGGCAGATGACTGTTGGCAGCGTCAATGTAATAGGGGATGGACATATTGATTGAAATATAAGTAGGTACCTATTACCCGTTAAATTTCAAGATGGCCGGCGAGACAGATGTTATAGACACGAGTACCGTTGACAATCGAAATATTAATTGTATTTATGTATTGTAAACATTTTGAAAATATATTTATGTGTGTTGTGTATGCTTATTACTAGTCCATAAGATCAACACGTGACATTTCTCCTTTCATTTTAATTGTAACGAAAAACTGATTATTTTTGTCAGATTTGCAAACGCGTCCTTAACAAACAACAAGAACAAATTAAAAAAAATAATAAAACAAAAAGGAATAGAAAGAAAAGAAACGAATACCCGGTCCAATTTTAATTGAACTATTAGGAGCTACACCGGTAGAAAATTTCTGATCCTTTACCACTGAATAAAGATTAGCTAATTACTGTTAAATTCGAAGTCAAATTATTTATTTCAATTAGACCACTAAAGGCACTTTTGAACGTCATTTATAAGAGAAAATTATCTTAATAATATTAAACCTTGTTTAGTACGAAAAGGTGGTATTTAATTAGAATTTAAAGTAGAATTAGGTAGTCTTAATTAATTACATGTTGTAGGTGTTATTGATAGTATCAAATCTTTGTGACACTACACAAAGATTTGATTCTTATTAGTTTATAGTTAGGTACGTAGATCCTAGCAAAAATATAAGTGACAGGACGCAATTTCATTGCAAACGTTGGGGATTTTTAGGTATAGTTTGAAATCTGAATGGGCATCAAAAATCTTAAACACATGCTGCTGTAGTATTTTTTCTGAATTGCTTTAAAACGAGTGCTTGCTGCCGAATATTTATTACCTTTTCGTACCTAAGTTCACATTGGTAGGTATGTTTTCATACTTTCCAATTTACGAGAGAGATAAGTGCTTTTAAATGAATGCAACAGTCACCGAAAATTCTGCTACACTGGAATACTGTAGTAATTAAAACTGAGGCTAGCCGCATCCCCAAAAGCTTTGATTCCATATCGTTGTAGGGTTGTGCAATTTCGTTTCTGTTTGTAGTCATATTTTCGGCGTATCCAATTCAAAGTGACTGGCCCGTTATGTAACTCGACGTGTTTCAAAGCCGTTCAGCTCAATCATTTCGTTGGGGACCGAACGGTCCAACTCACGCCACCATCAGCCTGCGGGCCTTTGAGAGTGCAGGACATGCTCTCTTTGAGCATGCTCTCAATTAATTGCCAGACTGCATCAGGTTTCAAACTTTGTAAATAGCTATCTGGATAGGTTGTGTAGGTAGCAACGAGTTAGATATTCAACATTACAAAATAAAGGGAATTTTGAAAAAAAGGGAATCTTATAACCTTGCAAAAAAAGTAAATGTTGACCTAAAGACTAAGTATCTTTATTATAGTACCTATGTAGAAACAAGTTAAAGCTAGATTTTAAGAACCTGGTTCTGACTACTTCATTACAGATTTGACTTAATTACGTTTAGAATTGGTTTTAATTAAATATGTGAATTCCGAAGCGAAATTGTTATTTTTTTGTTTATCAATTTTTATCAATAAGCAGTAATCAACCACGTTACGTGTCACTCGCGTGTGTTTTTTTATATCGCATCCCTTTCTATTCCGTATTATTGAGTGTCGTGATTATTAATACTACTTCTGAAGTAGAGCTTCAACAAGGACAAACGGGGAAGTCCCGCACTTCAATAATTATCAATGCCTCAGTATCGCTATGCCATCGCTTCCTGCACATTTTACATAACGAATTAACACTTCTTTCTGCGTATGTGCTATTCATATTCATGCATCAAGAATTTATGAATCTAACTGATGCAACACATGCAGGATAGACTAAAATTAATTTCTGTATTAACTTGGTCTGTGGTCCTCGTTAATAGGCGCCAGTAATTTAGCACCTGACTTAAGCCTTTGTTTAAAGTTTTTTTTCACTATATCTCGCACCTTTTTTATACAAAATGGGTTTCTGAGACTTTAGTCTAGATGAGCTTAGAAGTTAAGTGAGTTATAACACACAAGCACTAAAAAGTGAAAAATAAAAAGCTTTTTTACAAAAAAATATGACCGTATGACCTTTTTATTTTTCACTTTTTAGTGCTTGTGTGTTAATGTTTGAAATCCTTACATAAAGCCCTTTCAAACAATACCTCACACGATATATTAAATTTTGGAAAGTGGTAGGAGG
This sequence comes from Hoplodrina ambigua, assembly GCA_949774945.1. Taxonomy (NCBI): domain Eukaryota; kingdom Metazoa; phylum Arthropoda; class Insecta; order Lepidoptera; family Noctuidae; genus Hoplodrina; species Hoplodrina ambigua. Next base: position 9,943,673 of record OX458963.1, read on the forward strand.
GGGGTTGACGTACCCCCTCCCCACTTCCTTCAGTCAGTCATCGACTACACGTATAAACAAAGCAATTTGTCTTGTTACGGCGGTTCTGCTGTGATTTTATAAGGAGCTCCGTTCCATATCTCCAAAGTTCATCATCAGATCATGACAATATTCCTATGGGACCTATTCGGAACTATACTCTTTCAAACAAAAAAAGAATCATCCAAATCGATTCATAATTGACGGAGTAATCGTAGAACAAACACACAAAAAAAAAAAAAAACATACGCGTCGAATTGAGAACCTCCTCCTTTTTGAAGTCGGTTGAAAAGTTAGTCTTCTGGGTAAAGTTAGGACTTTGAAGAGATTAGGGTCGAATGCGTTCGGAGATATATTTCTCGTTTGTAGACGAGAGTTTCATGGAAAGGTAGAGAGTTTCATTCATTTGCTGTGTGCATTATAAAAGATGTAAGGACACGCTTAGATACGTGGAATGGCCACAAGGTAGGGATGGTTATTTGCAGTGTCTAAATGCCCGATCGGAGTAAAATTAGTACACAAAGACTGTAATCAATATCTAAATCCATTCCGTGTTTGCGAAACAAACAATTCTCTTTTAATGTTTGGAGTGGAATCAAAATCAATATTTTCTGTTTTGGTGCACATTTGCAAAGGACATCTGAATACGGCAAAAATGCATTGAATTAGAAGATCTTTTCCAAAATGAATTAAACCTTCTACAGAAAGAAGAACGAAGTAATATCAGTTTTCACAAGTCGCTGCTCCTGCAAACAATAGTGAAATTCCAGGACTTACTTTAATGAAAAATTCAATGTCTGGGTAGTTGGAAACGGGACAATCAAACGGCCTGCAAGAGGGCGAAACCTGACGCCTTAGACTATTTTTTAAGTGTTATTTGCAATAAGTCTTATTGGATTGTAAAGAAAGGATTTTCCAAAATTCACCCCTATCGGGATAACCGGGGTCCAAAGTTTGTATGGATAAACCAACTTTGACGCGGACTAAGTCGCGTTCAGAAGCCAGAATTACTATATTAGTATTGATTCTAATCTAATTATGAATATTTATAATTATGTCATTTTTAGCATACAATTTTAACAAATGAAAATGAATATCTTTGCAACAAAATTAAAATTACGTCATAGCCTCATCTGAAATAAATGAGATTGGTCTCAGTGTCTCAAAATTCTCAGGTATATATATTTTTTTTTCATGTTTGTATATGTATACTTTAAAAATTGAAAAATGGGTCGAAGACAAGACAAGAATAATCGTAACTAGTACCTACATAGAAAATCTCAAATAAAGCCTAAATGGGTTAAATACTCTCATTTTATTAATCCTTATATTAGTATTATTCCTATCACTAGAGAACTTAGTTGAAGTCTAAGGACAGCAACTCGTTAGTAGACTACATCATCATTGGTGCCGATTCCCTTGTTCACAAACTAGACTAAATTTAGAGAATTGACATCTCTTACTAACATACACGAAAGGAAAGGACGGTGACGTTCCGTGACATTAAAGAACTAAGTTAGAGATGTCAAATTAGTTTTTCCTTGAACTTCTCCGTATTTTTAATCCACACGTTTTAAGATGTCAACTATAACTGTAAGGATGTGTCAGACTGACTAAACTTGACAGCTCTTAATTACATTAGTCTCTTTCTTATTTTATTGGACAGAAAAAGATGGAAATAGTCTAATTTAGGTTTAGTTTGTGACCAAGGGAATCGGCACCATTGTACGATATTTTCTTTAATTTTATTTGAATTACTAGTTTCTTCTTTTGCCCGTGTGGTTTTTTTACCCGGTTACGTCTTAGGTTTCGCCTTCGTAAGTCGTTCCGTGATATTAATTATGTAGTCTATACTATTTCTCATGAATCTGGCTCTCATTTAAAAAAACATTTATTTATTTCCTTTGTATCTGAATTTACATCCTTTTTTTGTACATACATATGACAGGTGGGCGATGAAGCACTTACGTTAAAGTGTGATGGCGAGTTATAATAAAGAATCGAATTTCAAAGCGTCTGACTCAAGTTATGCCCAACAGAAAGTCTAACTGTATTGGATATTCTTTTTAACAATAATTATAACATAACATAACATCACGCATATAATTTCCGGAGGGTTAGGCAGAGGTGTACCCATTAGTGTGTACTAATGGGTACACCTCGGTATTGGTACACCTATTGTATAGGAAACCAAATGTGCACACATTTCGCCAGTTATATTTAAGTCCTATACAATAGGGGCGAGTCTATTGCTACACAAATCCAGAGGCTGCTTCTGAGAAATTCGTGATGGAAAAACCCAGTCACACTTTGCCCGACCCGGAAAACGATCTTATAGTCAGCTGTCGCATTTTGCGACCATTAGGCTAACGAGGCAAAAACATTAACCTGCAGTGTAAAACATATACAAAAACATTAAAATCTTATTTAATAAAATAACATTTAGTCTATCTATCCCCATTTATTATAACAAAATCGATAATTTACTAAATTACAACAATACCTAATTTTTATGTCACTTTCCGTCTCCTCTGTCCATCAGACAGTATACCAAAAATTAAAAACTAAATGAATAAGTTCATTTTCCTAAGGTGAAGAAAACTTATGGTATAATTTTCTGTTAAACGACTCTTCCATTTCTAATTCTTCTTCTTGTAATGTAAAAAATGTTCATTCATTTCGAAAAATAAGGACTTTTGTAGGAAATGCCGTATGGCGTAAACGCTCTAAATTGATAACGGATGGCACTAATTCTATTTTGTATTTTTTTTTTCTGTCGTATCTCATCTCGTCCGTTTCGTAGAGTAATTTTTGTTTGTTACTTTTGTCACAGCAACAACATACTACGGATTTAGACACCTATGGTTATACGAGAGTAAAGATATTATGTCAGTTATGTTCGTTTGTGTAGATACCATTATTGATACCTACAAAACTAATCAATTACTTACCATGTATAAAAATGATTAGATAAGATTATACTTTTGTAGATTTGATTTAATATTTATAACTTTTATCCAAAATTTGCTTTTTAGAGAATAAATATTTTTGCAAGGAATAATGTTGTGGTTAATAAGAGATGCAAAACGTAGAGCGTAGTTTTATTTTAATCTGTGTTTTACCATAACTTGTAACACGAGGTGTTTTAGAAAATCAATTTAATTCAGTTAAAACCTCCAGCTGAGGTAATTTCCATTAATTGTGGGCTTAATTCTTTAGTCAGAGTGAGGGAGAAGCACAGCCTCGACGACTATTAACTAATTAAGCAAACGTATTACACATGTTTTTCTTGACTACCCGTCGTTACTTCGGTAAACTGTGTCATATTAGTACACTGGGGTAGGTCCATTGTTTTTAGAATGACTAGCATCATAAAATGATGGTTAAAAAAGGAATTTAACATCTTATTTTTCTATTAATTTTACCGAAAGTTTTGAATATATTTTTTTATGTAGGTACTAGTGTATTGGGAAATAAAACATAATCAACAAGGGAAATCTATTAAATTATATTAATGGTTGTTACCCCTTACATGTGAAACGGATATTAAAAACACATACATAATTAATTACATTTTTGGTAATGTTATTAATATTTGCACACTGGGAAAAGTTTATGGTTATTGCGTGTCAAGGTAAAGAGTTTTATTCCCGATAGGAAGAAGAAATATTTATATCAAGCCTCCCCTAGGCCGCCAACGAGTTCATAAGACCAAAATACGGACTTATAGTAGCCACATGCACTATAATAACTTTATCCTAAAACGCAAAATAAAGAAATAATTGGAGTTACTTAGTTCATACTTAGAAAAACCTACCCTTGTCTAACAAACTCATTTAAAAAAACGATTTTGTAAGTATCAGCTGTCGACTTGATGGTACTTTAAGTATTTCCTATCCAGCTTATGAATCTTTATTGCTATCTTTTTACTATCGTACGCTTTTATTGAAACGTTAAGAAGAAATGCGAAACTAATATAAGTCGTTGTCCTTACCTCAGCGCGTTGGTAATCTGCAAATTTCACCTTCACACGGAATATTGTGTCACCAATGGAGCAATTTATCAAACGATGAGTTAGAAAGTAATTAGGGGGCACATGTCCGAATGGCGTGTGCGTATATCGCGACGGGCGGCCGGGCGGGCGGCGCGACAGTGCCGGATGAAGGGCGGGAACAATCTGGCCGGCCGGCTCCGGCGTGTTGTGTCGTGCGTCGACATGCCGCCGACGCTCCGCGGCGCCGCTGCTGCCACGTTGCACGCCTCGTCTCCCTTGTTTTCGAAGCGATGTCTTCAAACGATTGCGGTTGTTTCGTCTTCGACTATGTTAATTTTTGTTGATTTGGATATTAACTTCATTCATTCAAGTTTAGTTCGCCGTTAAGGCGCGTTTGTCTTGATGGAAATATACATTTTGTTCTTATGTTTTTCAACAAAATATGAAGATTGTATATGCCATATGCCTCAAAAGTTACATTAAAAGAAATGCAGTTATTGGCTTACCTTCGTAATGAGTCAGTTATTACATTTTTTTAATTGTATCAATCAACGCGGATACATAAATGGATGGTCATTCATGTTACATTTTTGTATCCCTGTATAGTACTTATATCTACAATTGCCTACATTTTGCATATTTTTATGGACGGCCAAGTGATTCTTCTTCTTATGACTGAGTATTACTTAACAATTATTATGTTTCACGTCATCACTTTACTGAAACATGGGTTTGCATAAAACCCAGTCCGGGTAGTGTAATTATTTTAAGATTACTATCGCAAATCCGCGTTGAGCAAGCATGGTGATCAATGCTCATGCTTTCTGTGCATACACAGAACAAGCCTTTACACAGAAGTGGGGCAATACTAGTCTAAAGCATTTCATTAGTTCAAGAAAAGTATAAAGTAATATCACGCATGTAATCTCCGAAGGGTTAGGTGTACCCATAGTACACCCACATTTTGCCAGTTACGTTTAATTCCCATGTAATAGGGGGCGAGCCTATTGCACTCAACCGGGCACAAATCCAGATTTCGAGACTGCTACATTTAATGTTTTTGAGGTGATTTAACTTCTTTTTGTAGGATGTCTTCTGTTTTTCTTTCCGGTAATATTGCTTGTACGTCAGCTACGGATTTTCTTAAAGCCCCTGCCTCTTCCTGTTTATATTGGTTTTTCTCAGAGGCATTTGATTTAATAATTATTGACAAGTTTGGTCGGTAAGAGTTATGTAAAGGCTCAGCCATATCGGAGCGGACGAGGCAAACGCGGGCGCGTGTCTTGTGCGGGTAGTACTTTTCCGGAGGTATCTTGCGTTAGGCTGAACCGATTGTGATGCGATTTTAAGATTTTGGTATTTGAACCGACTTAAAAAAGGAGGTTCTCAGTATGTCCCATATGTAAGAGTACCTATAAGTATGTGTTTGTCCGCGATTATTGGACGTTTTAATTTTTGTAAGGATTTCAAATATTGACGACAAGTATTATTGCAAGCAAGATATTATATTTTCTAGTTTTTGAAGGCGGCTGCCTTTTTTGTGAAAACTTTTTTAGTTTGCTTATGATTTTATTTTGTAGACTTTTGTATGAACGGGTTCACACCGAGGCGGGCTGTGGCTGCCCTCAAACTGATTGCCAGCGCGGTATTTAAAACATTTTCAAATAACACGCTAATATACCATTCAGGATATTTGATTTTCATGCTTTATTGTTGTAAGTAAAGACGTCTTTGACAGCCGTCATTCCTGCAATTTCTTTGGATTTCCGCCGTTTTTCATAATACATAAACACATATGTATGGTCGCTGTATACACATATAATAGAATTCAGGTACTAATAATTATTTTAAAATGTGATTGTATTTATTTATTGATCACCATGACATGTCATATAGGTTCTTCTATCTTTTTCGACTAAAAATAAAAAGTATTTAATCAATTCACAGTGAACACATTTTACTTTGAAAAATCCACAGCACTTTTAGCCGGAGATTAACAATTTGTCACATCAATTTTGCGTTCGAGGAACCGAGGTTAAGCGCTATGTACATTTATTTTGTGTGATGTGCCTTTAAAACATGGTTACTTTTAGCTTTTTATTGATTAAACTTATGAGCTATCAGGAAAATATAAGATTTGCGTCTTGAATTGTCTAGATTATTGCGGTTAGCAGTTTCTTTTCAATACATGAAAATATAAATTATTGGCTTTGCAAAATACTACGCAGACTCTACCCACGATCACAAGTTTTTAGGGTCAAAATAGTTGCAAATTAGCTCTAGTTTATCCTTTTTCAAGTTAATTGCGAAGTGGGTAACATAATTTGCCTTAACTCGATAACATAATTTAACATATTATTTAGAAGTGTTAATTTTGTTAAAAAAAATTTTGCTCATTTTCACACATAGGAATTTCAAAAATTTCCGAATCCTTACTTTGATTACCGACGTGGGCGTAAAGGCTGCCAGCGCTAAACGGCATTAGGCGGGTTATGTCAGCCACATGCAGTGACCTGATGGTCAGACTTGTATAATCAGACTTGTATAATTACAAGTCTCCACGCAATGGCTACCTGAAGACAGACAAAGTCGCCGAAGTCAAGAAAGTGTTGACGAGATGACCAAGATGGTCAAACTAATCTCAGATTAAATGCGTGTGATTTCAAAAAATAACGTAGTAATAATACGCAAAGTTCCTTAGATATAATAATAATACAATATTATTTAAAAATAAAATAACAATAATAATATATCATGTGAGCGAGTGTAAAAAAACATATTGTTGTATTTCAACTTAAAACTGTTTTTTATTCTTTGTAAAATAAAATGACAATTGCTCTATATAAAATTTTTTCTTGACAACAAAAAGTAATCAAACTATTTGACATATTACTTTTTCTTTTGTGTAATGAGTTAAAAGTATTTACATTTTTCATTGGACGGCATGGTTCTAAACATATCGCCCACCAAGGACATTATATTGAAGGAATGTACTTCATAGGTCTTAATAATAATAATCGTTTATTTGTAAAACATAGGTGTAAATCATATATGCAGGATCTTAAAAAATAGGTAGTGCGCTATGTTTGGCCTATTGGCATACAAATTATTAAAGAAAAGCGAAATTATTATGTGAATTAATTATCATATTATTATTGACGTATTTGAATACTTGGTATTATACATAATCAGTTTCATTACATATTAAAATTTAATGCCAATTCAGTCAAAAGATTAAAAATATTAATGTAAAATAAAAATAATTAAAATGTATCCGGAGTGGAAAATTCTCTGTCACGAAAGTCTCGTCAGACTTACTGACTGAAAATCAATTCGTTGTTTCTTCCCACATTTATGTCGGGGACCCCGGAAGCGTACGCGACTTCCGCAATTCTCGGCTTGCCTGCGGGCGTCCTTAGGTCAGGGGGAAGTGAGGTGTTTGACTTCCCCCGCAGCGTCTAAGACGTTTAAGAGTGGCGCGCATGAAACATTTCGCTCGCCACCTCGAGACCTGTTGGATGGGAGGCGACAGACGTTACCTAATTTAATCTATCTTATTTTAACCGGAATAAAAAAGGAATTAGAAATGTAATTCACAATACAACGTAGGTATACTTATATGTAGTTTTATAATAATATATTTTGTTTTACCGTCTAAATGCTTTGGTAAATACTCGTATCACTCTTTATTATCACTATCTTTGTTCTGCCTTTGTACTGCACTTCTTTGCATGGACGGTCTCCTCGTAATAATCCAATTAAAAAAACTAATAATTAACCACTTTTATTGGGTATTTCAACAATAAAAACGTCGTAAGTACATCATACTCTGAAAACCGTCCGTGACGTGTGTTCTGTGCTAGAGACGCGCAGATACCCGCCGCGGTGCCGCCTAGTGTTGTTTATCTTCCATCGTCCTAGTAACGCGGAACACCTTTTTCGAAGAACTCCATGGTATTTCACTGAGAAAACCTTTTGGAAACTCGTTTCACATACCATTTACGGGAGGAACACACAATGTTTGCGTTCATTTAGATTCCAAGGTTCCAGGAAGATTCAGTCTTAATTTTATTCTGCCTCAGTACTGCACTTCTTCACATGGGCCGCTTTGTAATAACCCCAAATTAAAAAATCTATTGAATTATGGTCCAGGGAACTCGCGGACCAGACCTGTAAATGCTGGGTCCGTTGCGCCCACTCAATTATCCAGGATAACTTTCATTTAAATATTCTAGCTCGGCGTTATAGCAAGAGCTCTGTCATTTTGTAGGAGCATGTATCTGCTTAGTCGAGCGTTGTGATGGATGGATGTGCTGCTGGAATAAAACTTGAGTTTGGTAAAACATGAAGCTAATCCGAGGCCTGCATAGAAGTGTGTTCCTAGCACGCGTGGAATCTTACCAACACGCAGATTGTTGACTAACTTTAAAAAAAAAATGAAAATGTCGGACACGCATGTTTTTTTCAAATTATGGTACGCCCGTGTGCATGGACATCGGATTTATTTTTACTTTATTCATAAAATAAAATGGAACTGGACTTCTTGTACTTGCTCAAGATTTCTTTGAACTTCTTTCATGGTTCCCTTTGGTTAAAACCTGAAGGTACTTACTTGGTCTGATCCGACGTTATTTTTTATGAATCTTGCCGCTGTTGAGATTTGTTCAAACAATTGGTTAGTTATAGTCATTCGTCTTCTAATACGGACCGATTACAAATCAAATCAAATGTTCCACGCAAGTAACATAATTGCAACATAATTCTGCTTAAACAAAAACCAAATCACAAAGCAGATAAACGTAGTTAGGAGTTCGTAGCTCTTTTTTTTCGTTATTGTATCTCGCATGAGGTTTTCGGCTTCTGACACGGACTTTTCTGTGGTGCCTTAAAAATTAAGGTAGGCAAGACTTCTAAACTTATAAAAAAGCCCAAAAAATTGAACAAAAAAGTTGTTTTATGTGGTGTTTTACCTTGGGGTTATTTTTCAATGCGTCATAGTTAATAATACTTATTTTTGTTAATGTTTCGAGTTATATTTCATTTATGGCTGGCGGAGCTGGGTTTACTTTGCCCACTGTCACTAGCAGTCTAGTTGCGTTCCATAGACTTCTAAAGTCAATGAAATTTTTGCTCTATTTCAAAATATTATCAACATAACAAAGTCCGTTTTTATATTTGATACCTGCTATCACTTTATCAATCGTTTTTTGAAAAACTGCCTGAATTGCTTTAAGTCCAAATGGTAAAACATTAAATTCATACAAACCGGAAGGAGTGACAAATGCCGGTTTATGCCTTTCGCATAAACTATGTTGCCGATAGCCAGAATTTAAATCCAAGTCCGCAATATTGCGCCCCGGACAAATATATCATTATCTTCATTGGTAAAGTTACTTTTTATATTGAAATAATGATTGTGACATTGACTCAACTTATTCTGTGTTTACAATGATTTCCACAAAAACGTCCTTTTAACTTAATATAAAAAATACTTGACCAAGTTTTAAATTTTGATTGATATCTTAAGTACCTACTACAAAATTACAAGTATTTAAGAAGGCAAACGAATCAATCATGAAGCTAATCTTCGTTTCTCCTGGGACCTTCAAATATGAATTTGAAATAGACTTCACAAGATGTTTTGCACAGCTGCTGGTGAACGGAAGCTTTAAATCAAACATAAATCGCCCTGAATTACACGAAATTGATGCTCCCGTGTCTATCAATGCTATATAAGTGCGATCATTACATAAAATTTTAATAACAGGAACAAACTGAACGTTATTTTCCTCTATGGGGAGTTTACCTATATCGAACACAGCTGTCTGTCCCCTCTTTAATATTGTCGTCTGTGTCCTTGGTTTTTTGGGTGGTTAACATCATGGTTGTCCCTCGAGCTGGGAACATTAAATTGAGAGCGATTATTTCTGTTTGTATAAATTTATCTTGGACGTAAGTTATATCTTGGTGTATGAAATGTTTCCATATCTCTGTTTTCCCCGGATGAGCGTTGTGAATTATTCGCTGATGGTGATGGGCTAAAAGGTTTGGGTGAGTTTGGCCGCCTCTGATTGTCAACCGATGTTTAAACCTGACTCTTGTAGTCAGATTTCGTGGTGGTTTCACAGGTAAGTTTGTAAATATCTGATGCGTCGACTCATCGAATTTTTTTTTTATTTGATTTATTGTATCCCGCAGTTCAGCTTTCGATACATACAATCTGGTCGCTAATTTGATTTGGGTTTTGCGGTCACACCCTTTAAAAAAAATCGAATGAATATTTTATCATTATCTATGTTAGCATTTCGCCCGACTTCGGACAAACCGATGAAATTACTGCTTGCAGTACTTTTGCAGCTTTATCAACTTTACAGGAAACTTTTAAAGATTTGATAGTTGCCAGTTGTTTACATTTCAAAAATAAAAAAGTATCAAAAAGGTTTATAAACTATTATAAATGTGAAAAATAGCCATCGATCCCACGTGTGCAAAAAAGAAATTAAGGTCAAAGTTCGCAAATATGGGCTTTTTGCATTTTTCAGGCAAACGGTTAGTTTTATCATAAAATAGGTTAAGCAAAAATTGTAGGTCATGCGATTACCTATAGCAATTGCTTTTATATTTTTTCCTAAGAATAGCCAATTCTGAGATATAGCTTTTCAAAAAGTTGTATTGTGGGTTTGTTTGACAGTACAGTCTCCGTAAGTATGCGGTTCGCTTCCGCTTGACTCTTGGTAATACTGGAGACAAGGGACTAAAGCATCTCTTCAGACATGGTGATGTTCGGTGATGGTACTACCGTTCTATTATGTTTCGTGTCCGTATCGGACTCCAAACCGTCATCTCTTCTGGCCCGTCGTACCAACGGCATGGCACGCTAGCTCTTCTGTTCCTCGCTTGATCAACACGGGTTACACATGTGATGATATATGAAGGGTGGTAAATATACCTAGTTACGCATTACGTAGTATTCAATCCGTTACGTCCGTTTTTGGCACGTAAGTTAATTCATCCACGCGTGTGACAAAACTGATGTGAAGAATGGACTCGTCAGCGCGTCAGTCTGCGCAGAGAATTGACTCGCCCGTGCGTTGATGTCAACAACGCAAAAAAAAACTCGCCCAAAATTTTATTACCTGATTTAGAAGTTTTTAGGGCAATTTCCTCGTAAAATGCACTGTTGGATAGGGATCACAATATGTATTTCACTGTTCTCGTGCCCCACGTTGGGCGCCACTGTGAGGAGATATGCTTTTCAGGGAGGTTTGCATGCTATTTTGAAAAAAAAAACTTTCACCCGTTCCACGTTACGCGCGTGCATACTCTTCAACCAGGATATTATAATTTAAGTTTGCTGTTCTGCCGACTAATGCTGGAGAAAATGGAAGAAGATCCGCTGTTTTTCAATAAAATTCTATGGACTGACGAATGACACTTAAAAGAGATGGTTACATGAATTTACACAATCTCCATAACTGGCAACTAGAGAATCCTCGTGTTATGCGTGAGGACAGGTCTCAGTACCAATTTAAATTCAATTATTGGACTGGCATTATAAATGGTTAATATTAGGCCCATTTGAATTACCGGCGAACCTAACTGGCCTAGTTATTTACAATTTCTGGAAAACGATCTTCCAAATTTAAGATGAGGTGAGACGCAAAACCGTCATTTTGTATTGTGTTTTATTCCTAAATAAAAGGGATTTAAATTTTGAAAAAAACAAAGTACATATTTCAGTCTTCGGTCTACAGGTTTCGGCTCTTCGATACACGATTGCTTGAACTTTACTGCATCCAATTAAATCGCAAAAACAGGTCCAACTCATAGTTTGGATACCATTTTATTTGAGTTATACCTCCCCAGGGCGGTGGACATCCATGAGGATTTTCCACCCCGGCAACAAAAAAAAAAAAAAAAAAAGGCTTTGAATAATAAAACTTATACCATCGTAAAGAGCATAAAAAATGAGATAGAATTATTGTGAAAGGATGAGAAACCATACCACTAAGTCCAGAATCAGGTGATTTCATCTTTTCATACACTCGACCCTTGGCATTTAGTCGGTCTTGGACAGTGTCGAGGTCGGATGTACGTCAATTTTTTTGCAAACCCACTATCACGCTAAGTTCTATTTCTGACAGAGGCAAACATTAATTTAAAATAATAATACCTGTATATATTTTAATTTTCATAATTCTTGTAATATACCGGTAGTTCATTTTATAAGGTTATAATTTTGTAAACAATCGGCAGAAAAAGTAAGAAGTTCTCATCGCTGGCTCTTCGAAGGCTGAATAAACAAAAAAGGATGCATTGGCAATATTATTAGAACTTCCTTTGTACATTTATTTCTCTTTACTAATAGTAGGAGAGCACAGTTGAATTTAAACCCAATGTCAATATGAATAAAGATGTCACGCTCGCAAAAGCTATAATGGTTTATTTTTCTCGCGGAATAGATTTAACAACCGCATCAAATATGTAAGACAGTTGAATTTAGACCCTATGTCAGCGTTCATAAAGCCACCGTGAACGCACTTATTATAATGGTTTACTGTCTCCAAATGTCAAATAGGTAGTGGTCATAGTGTAGAAGTGTACACAATATGATCATTTCCTACGAAAATATTAGTTATTAACTGCCGTGACCCCTGATTCACCTCCGCGCTTTAAAATTACGTAGATTTTTAATGTTTTAGAGCAATGCAGCTGCAGGCCAATGATTCAGGGGACGAGTAAGTTATTTTCTATTTAATTTAATGTTGTTTATTTAATTTAAAAAAGTATTTAGTGGTAATTATTACGAACTAATCAAAATCAACATTTGTATTATAGGTCAATAGAGCATACGGAAGGGCGTAAGGTGTCTCCGTTAATTTTAATTGACTCATGGTGTGGAAAATGAAAATCAGGCACTGCGACAACTAAAACGACAAGAAAATATTATGATCGATATTTTTATTGATAAAACGTACCCATTTATTGGAGCTACACCCGACGGTATAGTCGGGAACGACACAATAATAGAAATTAAATTATTGCATTTAAAAAAGGAATTGAATTTGCTATTAAGGAAAACAAAATCCAAATATTTAAATTCGATAAAAAAAATAAGAGTTTTAAACAAAAATAGTAATTGGTATTTCCAAGTGGAGGGCCGACTCCATGTTACAGAAAAAAAACAATGCATTTTTGGAATTTGGTCTGGTGAAAATCATCCACTATTAATAGAAAATATTTCAAGAGATGACGAATTTTGGCGGATGAAGATGGAGAAAATAATTATAGATTTTTATATGCAATGTCTGCCTGAAATTGTTGATCCGCGACAAATTCGCGGTATGCCCATACGAGATATAATATTGCAAGAAAACAAAGAAAATGTCAATGATAAGCCTATGCCTATGCATCCAGGTTAATCTCAAGAACAAGTTACAAGTGGCTCTACTGAGCTAGATTTATGCGAAACAACAGAACTAAACTTCAACGAATTTTAGCTACTTGTACAAAAATTGTTTTGCTTTTTAGAGAATAAATAATATTACTTTTCATTAGTTACTATTTAATTAAGGTTCCGGCGCCCAGTAATTTCTCCATTCAAACGTAATACCAAAATAATTTGCGATACGAACACATCACCAAGTTAATATAATGATAGTCGGATACAAACGGCATTTATCTAGGATCCTGTTTTTTTTTTATTAAACATTTTAACTTTGTAACATTTTAAGATTGTAAACAGCATATTTCCAACTTAATTATTCTGTATGTTCAAAAATAATGCAATATATGCGAAGGTAGTTATTCATTATAATTATTAATCCTTATTTCCAAATAAATACGTTAATCGCCATAAGTATTTCAAACCTCGCCTTAATGCAAGTGGTGCCCGAGGAGGAAAGAGAAAAATATTAGTTGCAAAATGACGGCTGTCCTGCGCATTATGCTGTATCCGTTCGTACATATCTAAATAGGAAATATCCAAACAGATGGATTAGCCGACTGGGGCCAATTTTATGGCCCCCTCGTTCACCAGATCTAAACCCACTGGTTTTTTTTTATTGGGGCTGTCTTAAGGATGAAGTTTACGCGAAGCCGATCCGTTCCTTGGAAAACTTACGTAGCCGTGTCCGGGCAGCCGCTTTAAAAATAAGCGATCAACGTTATACGCGACTACTCAAGAGAGCATTTATCCGTAGATGTAGGGTCTGTATCAGAGTGGGTGGCAGACAATTTGAACATTTATTGTAATTTACAACGAATATAGTGTTATTAAATGTTGTTTTTTATCAAACTTCAATGATCAGGCACATTATTAATGTAAGAAATATTCCAATATCGTAAACTTTGTTGTTTAACCGAATTTCACTCCTTTTGAACACAAATAGCAATAATTCACTATTTACATTAGGTACAATAATTAATATTATCATTTTAAAATCGGCTATAACCACATATTTTATTAAAATTATTGGGCACTTGTGTTTCGATATTTTTTTTAAGTTACGGACGGTTAAACTTGTTAAAAAGATTTTTTGTCACGATTCTTTCCAAAAAAAAGGAATTCAAGTTGTTTTTTTTTTTTTTTAAACCGTGTGATAGCTGTTCTTCTTTTGATTACTTTTCTATCAGCTAACGTAAATTACTTTAACAATAAAAAACCGATGGAATTCATTAATTTGTGGTCGTGGTGTACAAGAATGTAAAGTAAGGTAACAAAAAACATCAAATGTTATTAGGTGAATCATATCTTCGGGTACTACTAGTTATTTTTTTTCTGAATGGCCATTAGTTCTACCATGACCCATTTCAAGATAATCCATCTATTCATTACCGGACACCAGATATATGCAACCATCACACAATCTGCCTTGTAAAACTCCTTTACTGGCACCATCATATACGCAGCCATCACACAACCTGCCATCAAACACTCAGCCATCCAAGGCTCATCATTAAACTCAAACTTTTAAAGAAGACCGAAGACCGAATTTTAACTACCCAAGCAAGTAGTACAACTTTAACCTGGAATTTTAGTTCGGAAATTGCCATTTCTATCAATCCAGAATTCCAGATACAGAGACTTCCCAATATTCTAGAGTTGGTTCATGCATGTAAATCGGTTGCAACCGTTTCCATATAGCTTCACATACTTCTTCAACAATGACGCTTACAGTAGAAAAGCCGATATGGCAGCTATGAACAAGGTGTTTAAAAAAAAAGAAAAATATTTATGGGAGATACTGTCAAAAACAATGGAAGAATTAAGAGACTCATACATACGTAAGCATTTGAGATCCTGTAAAACAAACACAGGACAAGCGGCGAAGTTTATTGAGCGATATAAAATTTGACCATAGGCTACACTAATAGGGCACGCCTCTATCGAGGCGGTAAGTCCCCTCTTTGAGGAGTGGCTTGAGCGGCGCCACGGCGTCCTCACCTTCCGCCTGACGCACCTCCTGACGGTCCTCACCGGACACGGATGTTTCGGGAGGTTCCTGCACATCATCGGGCGGGAGGAAACGCCCTGGTGTCACCACTGCGAGGATCGCCCCGAGGACACGGTGGAGCATACCGTGGCGGTGTGCCCCGCTTGGGCGGAGCACCGCGACGTCCTCGTGGCGGCCATCGGCGGCGGCGAACTCTCGCGTTCGGCCCTGGTGCAAGCCATGGTCCGGAGCGAGAGGGAATGGGATGCAGTCGCCTCCTTCTGCGAAGCAGTAATGCTAGCGAAGGAGGAGGCGGGCCGCGTGAGGGAAAGAACCACCTCACGCCCCAGCCGCCGCGGGAGACGCTCCGGGCGTCGGGAGCCGCGAGACGACTCCCGGCCACCGTAGACGCGGGTCTGTGGACGGTGAGCAATGGGTAGCTCACCGTCCGTTCGTTGAATAACGACAGACCGTGTCGACGGCGCGTTCGTGTTCCACGCGCGCCTCAAAGAGATGTCAGCAAACAATTGGAGGGGCCACTAAGGGCCGATGCCTGCCGGGGCTGCGGGTTGTTCGAAAGAGATACCGCGCCCCCGGAACGCAAAGGGCACAAGAAGGAACATGGATGGGTTTTAGTCAGTAAAAGTCTGACACTCCCTCCCGCCCCGCCCAGGGCGGCGGAAGTCATTCGATGATTTCCCATCGGTAAAAAAAGGCTACACTAATGTCTTTTTTAATGTCCAAATATGGAATTTGCTAAAAAAATATAATTGAGCCACAAGCTCCTCCAAACAATAAAGCAAATAAAAAGAATAACGTCAAGAAAATAGTATGGTAACGATTATACCACCTGTTAGCAGTGCTGGTTCAGATACAAATGACTCCCATGTTTAATGTATCTTCGCCGCCTCCAGTTTTTGAAAATATTTGCCCATTAGGCACCCTGTCGCTATCACCATATAATATATATGCAACCATCACACTATCTGCCATCTAAAACTCCTTTACTGGCACTATCATATACGCAGCCATCACACAACCTGCCATCAAACACTCAGCCATCCAACGCTCATCGTAAGTACAACTTCAACCCGATATTTTAGTTCGGAAATTGCCATTTCTATTAATCCAGATGCAGAGACTTCCCAATCTTCCATAGCTGGTTCACGCATGTAAATCGGTTGCAACCGTTTCCATATAGCTTCACATACTTCTTCAACAATGACGCTTACAGTAGAAAAGCAGATACGGTAGCTGTGACCAATGGTCCAAAAACAATCTCCGGTGACAAGATGTTTAAAAAAACAATTTAATATTAATTTATAGGAGATACTTCAAAAACAATGGCAGAATATTATTAGAAATAATACAGAAACAGATGACGATACAATGTTACTTTAGAAATCATACGCAAATAAATTAAAGAAACTGACTAATCGTCGCCAAGCTACAGTCAAGTTCGAAGTAGCAAAGATAACGTTAAAGGCAGAATTTGAAGAAGCTGATGACATGCAGTCTAGTTTGGATGCTGAAACTTCTGAAAGGCATCAAGAAAATATATAGTCGTCGTCATCATCATCATCTGCCTAGCCTTTTCCCAACTTCGTTGACCCGGTCGGCTTCCAGTCTAACCGGATGCAGCTAAATAAAAGTATTTTACATAGAGCGACTGCCTATCTGACCTCCACAATCCAGTAACTGGGTAATACGATACCCCTCCTTGCTGGTTGGCAGATTTTCGGGCTTCTGAAAACCCGTAACGCCTGTTAAAGATCCACATATGACAGCCGGGTCCAACCCTGGCAAGCGTAGTTTAACCTGACGGATGGACCCGAGCTCCTCCAAACAATCAAGCAAATAAAAAAAATAACATTAGTATGGTAACGATAATACCTACCACCTGTTAGCATGACTCTATTTTTATTGTATCTTCGTCGCCTCCACTTTTTGAATATATTTGCCCATCAGACACCCTGTCGCTAGCACCATCATATTATGCAACCATCACACAATCTGCCATTTAAAACTCCTTTACTGGCATCATCATATAAGCAGCCATCGCACAACCTGTCATCCAACGCTCAGTCATCAAACTCATACTTTCAAAGAAGTTCAAAGACCGAATTTTATTGAGCCAAGCCAGTACCTACTACAACTTCAACTTATTAATAATAATACAACCAGGTTAAATTTTGCAAAGAAGATTGAACAAAAATCATGATCGAATCTTGAGGCACAGGCATGCTAGTCAGGCAGATTTTGCTAAAAATTCTGTAACTATATTTAGAGATATGTACAATCAAGTAATAAGTTTATATAATTTAGCCCACAATCAAGAATTTACTTTAAAATAGATTTAATATTTTGATATTAGATGTTAACAAACGGAATAAGACTCAAATATTACATTCAACTTTCCATATTAAAAGACAGTTTGTATCGAGCGAGAAAAAATATTTGAATAGCGATCTATTGGTTTTTTAATAGTTGGAGAAGGTAACTATACCGAAAGCTTTAAGCAAAAAAAAAACCGAAATTTTTATAGTAGCAGAAGATGGAAGCAGTAGTAAATAAAATACTGGTCTACGCATTAAAGATTTTCAGGAAAATTTTACGAGCCATGTTTAAACAAGATTTTGCAGATGGTACTTTTAAAAGAGTACCCAGGCCGTTCTATCAATAAAATTGTTAACTCTCCACTTGGATTTACATTCAGAGTTGTATACGCTTTACTTATAAAAAACAAGATACTTACGTAAGGCTTTTTAATATAATGAAAAGTTCAAGTGTGATTATGATTTCGGTATAATGAACGCTGTCAGAACCTTGGATATTCTGTGGTCAGAATCTTGTACGAGTGGGTGGATCCCTCATGCTCAAATAAGGGGTTGCTACTTCAACTATCAAAAAGCTATCCGGAAGAAGGCGAAGGATTAAAATTAGACGGAAGTAACAAGAAATCATAAGAAAAATATCTATTTTACCACTTTTTCCCGCACAATACATACCAGAAGGGTGGCAAAACATTGCAGGGATAATTGAAAATAATTTGTTGTTGCCATTATTTGATTTTTAAATTATTATGCACAACAGTGGTAGCCGCGAATTATTCCTGTGCTTCTCAGTTGCGAGGGATGGCACCATTGCTTGAACGAGAAAAGTCGCAAGCGTCCAAGTTTATTTTTGTGTAATACAAAAGCTTAGAAAAGAATACAACCATTTGACTCCAAAATATAATAACAGCCAGCCCATTTGGGAGCCAATAAAGAAGGCAAGAACAAAGACATTAATTTTGACAAAAACTATAGAAATAGTTAAGTGGTCAAATAACAGTTACTACATTTTGACTAAAATTACTTAATACGAGCTCCTTTTATAAAAAATCTGTCTAAATTATGCTGATTTCACAGACAGACAACTATTTTTCAACTAGGAAATTTACTATGGAAGCATATTTGCAACATGAAGTATTGTGAGAATGTATACAATCTGATACTAGTGATGCAAAAAGGGACACTAAAGCCAGTACAAAAATAATACTATTGATAGATCCACAATTATACGTAAATGTTCAAGAAGCAAAAACAGGTACAAACAACAACTCTGGATCGTCACGTATAATTTACAACTTTTTGGCAAAGGTCTATTATTTATTTTTGCCCTAAAAAGGAAAATATGAAACTTTTAACTAATAAACTAACGAAAAGAGAAATTAGTGTAAACTCTGTAGGTAGGTAGGTTATAAGAGCGAATCTAAAGCAAAAAACCGCTTAGTTCTTTAAGAAAAAAAATATACATTACCTAACATCGATATTAATTCAAAACGTTACTTTGTTTAATTGAAACCGCAGAATCAGAGACAACAGAATCAAAAACCGCATATTTTTGTTTACACTAAAAACAAATTCTAACAATAAAAGGTATTTTATAGATTCTTGGAATACAACGAATACCTACAACACAAAGGACAATGTTCTGCGTCCAAACATGTTTCTCTAGAACCAAGAACCTGGAATCAAGCAAGATCAACTAAATTATTTATTGTATTATTAGGTAACACCTTTAGTGAATTCTCACAAGATCTAGATATTCAATACGAAAATAAAACAATCAAACTCCGACAAAATAGCCAAGTCTTAATAGGAAGTCCAAACAAAACACACTAATACAATAATAGAGATCAAGTATCGAATGACAAAACGGCAATGCAAATGTTATCGAGTGTTGCCATTGACAACATAGCGTCTACTCTGATTTCAAGAGCAAAACTGACCACAAAAATAAAGGTGCCAGTGCCACATACGATAATTATGATATATCGACACAAGATTTGTGCGTGGATTTGCGATACCTTACGCTATAGCATACTACGCCGCTACCTGATTTCTATTTCAATATCTGAAAACAAATATATATATATAATTTAATACCATTTGTAATAAATGCGATTCGAGACAAAGGAAACGAGATATTAAAAAAAAAAAAACGTTTTTTCGGAGCCATTTTTCTGGAATATCTATGGACGCTCACAAACATTTTATTTTTAACAAAAGTGTTTATGAATGAATGAGAGTTTTAAGACTGCATTTAGAATGTCAAAATAAAGGTTAATACAAATAATCAGCAAATGTCGTTTCATTATGAGAAGAAATCCTTAACTAACCATTGACTAGATATGTCTTGAAGGGTCTAGCTGTTGTTTTAAACTTTCAAAGAAAAGGCGGTAGGAATCGAATTCTATTATTCTATGGCTCCTCCTATCTGATACACACAATTTAGTTAGGTACCATTTTTAGTTTAATATTTTGTAACCACCTTCCCCACCGCTCCCTCAAGTCTACTGAGTTGGACATGTACACATTCACTATACGCCGCCATCAATGTATTTACTGTAGTTTTTATACATTTTATATGGACTAGCCGCACACGGTTGACGACGGTGGTCGCCACAGCCTCTTCTAGCTTCGGGTGGCAGCGTTTGTGGCTGTCGTGTATGGCCCGACTGCGGCCACGCTAAGCGAATATACTCTCAAAAAGCTGAAATAGAATTATTTTAAAATAAAATAAAACGAACTAACAGTACCCGGCTGTAAATATGATACATCTAGTTTCACAAAAAAAAACCGGTTTATGTTGCGTAGTGTTGGTTTGCGAAGCTTGTTATAATTAAACTGGTCTCCGAAGCTCAATGTGTTATATTTACACCCGGGTACTGTAATAGTAAACAGGTTTAATAAGTCATTTTTATTTAAAATAATGTCATCGATTTATCTTAACTTAAAAAGTGGCTAACACCACTATTTTAACAAATCGTTACTAATAAACATAACCCTTTGTAGTCGGGTAAAAAAAAGCGAGTTACATAATATAAATGTAAACAACTATAAATACTTATCTTAATTATAATATAAGGCACTTCATTGTGAATAAAAGAAAATGTAAAGAATACTGATCATTAAATAAATCGTCAAAAAATATCACAATTTTCAAATCCATATTATTATTTCGTGAAATTATTGAAAATGTGGACAGAATCTTCCGTGTCATAATAAATTACAATATAATAATATGTCAGACATTATTGTTTCATAACGCAGCTTTAAATTATTTGTAAAACTTCATAATAAACTACTCAAAACTTACTAAAGCCCACTACAAGCTCATCATCTGCCTAGCCATCCTCCAACTATGTTAGGGTTGATTTCCAATCTGAACCGGATGCAGCTGCATACCGTTGCAGCGCGTTACAAAGCGCAGAACGCTTTTCTTGGTACGGGTCGCTATTCGAATCGGGTCACCCATCCACAGATCGACATATTATATTTTGTTTTGAGTAGTTTTCAAATTAACAAGAACTAACACAATATTGGAACAAAATAATAGCTTTTTCGATGTATGGGTGTGATGACCTATGTCGTTTCTCGTTCTGACCGCCGTGCGAGCGCAGTACGGGTACAAAAAAAAACCGACTGTTCATGTGTAGTCCGATACTCGCACTGCCTCGGTGTTGTAGCAGTCCAGCACCAAACGCATACATTGAAAGAGCGGCCCTAACATCATATATCTTGCTCATAACATATGTCATCAATCATATGTTCCTAAACAATAATTTTCCATAAAAAGCATTGATAATTAAGAGTATAGTAATATTTACTTTACACTTGATGGTACGACAGGTACCCAGTGTTGTAATTTCATATGTGACTAACTTAACACTGTAGGAAAACATAATAATGTCATTGTTAAATAAATTATGTTCTTTAAGGAAGTAGGAACTTGTTTATGGAATTTGAGAAAATAAAACATTGGTCAATATGGAATAGCGTTAACTCTACAAGCATTATTGAAATGTCATCGCGAATGAATTGGCATCAAGCCATTTTTCTATGTCAAGAGTCAAAAAGATGAAAGTAAATTGTTTGAAAACTTTTAGATTCTTACATAATTATATCTAACAAGATGGCTGTCACTTTCATAAAAGCATTAAAAAAATCTTCCTACTTTACCGATGGGTATATTGCATTGGAATGAAGTACTTAACGCTGTGTTCATCTGAACAGTTAGTTTATGTACAGTTAGAGGCTCTTTGCTGCCGCCATGCCGCATGGAATCCTGCAGCCGAATCCGAATCGGAGTCTCCTTCTTCACTTACACCCATTTGTGCACGAGGCTGTAAAAAGTTAATAATAATAATTGACATCAGTTGTTTCGATTTTCAAATATTACTAAAAGTTATCTTGTTTTCTTTTTCTGTAAGGTCATTGTTTTACAAATTAAATTCCTTCTTGTCATGCAACTGCAAACAGCTATGATTTCTTAAGAGCGTTTACGCCGTACAAACTTTGAAAACTATTTAAAAAAAATAATGAACCGATTCTAATGAATCTTCCTATGTACCCATAAGTAGGATATGTTAATCTAAAAAGTTATCAAAGAACATTTTTGACGCAGCAAGACCAGATTCAGGTCTTGCTGCGTCACGCCACCAGTGGACGCTGCGCAGCATGGCAAGTTACTCGTCAAATCAGTTGCAACATCATGTGTCTTGTTAATTAGGTTCTTTTCAATACTGATCATACAACGTTTTAGAATGGGCACATGAAAAATATAAAGGGCTTTTAAATATTTACTTGGTCAGGTGTCGACGGCGTGCTGCGGCTATGTGCCGCTCCGAGCCCGCGCCGACCGCTAGCGCCACGACGCCGCACCTTGTGGCTATTAGGAGGTGGCATCAGCTTGTCGTCTTTCTGTGCAATATACATTTTTGTTAATTACTCTGTTCCATATGAATTCAAAAATAAGGGCTAGCAGAAGTTAGTAGTTAGTAGTAGGTACGGTCGAATTTCTTTTTTATTTGGTTTACAGACATCCATAATTATCTTTCTACTACATTGCCATTCGTTCTTATTTTATGTTTGCTTTTTAAGTTTATGGCGTCTAATAATTTTGAAACATTGTAGTTGTAAGTTAGCCTGCTTGTGTACCAAATAGTTTGTTCCACCGTGTTACTTACGTTACACAAACGTTACTTTGCATAGTGATGCAAAGTAACGTTTGTGTCACGATAGTGACGCTTGGATGATAAAAAGTAATTGCAAGTCAGCTAGCTGGTGTATATTAAAAAGCTTGTTCAATTGTACATGCCATCTCTATATAAAAATACAATATCGATCCATAAATTTTCTTTTGCATATTTTCTTTTAACTCTTCCTTTTGTCTTTAAAAGTCAACTTATTGTTTGTTATTAGAAATTTGGTACAAACGGAAGCTTTTTGTATAAGATTCATTGAAGCAGCACGTTACTGCTGTTATGTTCTTACTTGTATATTGTCAGCGGAGCCCCAACTCTTGAGCTGGTCGCTGTCGTCCGATCGCCGCTCTTCACGGTCGCGACTAGATTTTGGTACATATGCCGAGGATCTAGTTGCGCCCACGCCAAGGAAGTTACTAAACGCTTCTGTGGTTTTCTTCACTCTCACGTTAAGCGAACCGATGCGGAGAAATCCTTCTTTTTCTGCGAATAATTCACTTAACATGAATATAGGAAAATATTAACACAACAATAAGTTTTTACAAATCACATAGATAACACAACATTTAAAGACGGCGTTTTTAATAGTTCACAGGACAAAAGATAAGAAAACATTGTTAGATACTTGAAGCAATGTGGAGGTAGGTAACTACATTAAATTCTTAATTGATAACATTTTATATGAAATACACTTTCATGTACGAGTTGAAACTGTGTTAAGGAACGTAGTAGACTCACTGCAAGTGGTTTTGCAAAGGTTTGTAGTGCAAAGTGATAAACATTTATTCGTATGAACAGTTTGGTAGATAGTACTGCGATGGCCGTGATCATGGTACCCAACATGTGTGTATGTGGCTCCAAATTATATTTCATTGAAAAGCAGTCTTTGCTTAATTTAATTTACATATATTTTTTGACATTAAGCCGAGACTACGACTAGATTTTAAGCGTTTTAGACTAGTAGTAGAATTTGTGTTATACTTTCTAACGGTAACATAACTTCATACGAACTTCAGTTTAATGTCTAAAATATGTACGAAATTGTACGCTAAGTAAAAAAACATGTACTAATAAAGACTTCGCAGAAAACAATAATCCAACATGTCACTGCCAGGAAGTACTCTTTCTAGCGGGTGCTATATATTTAACTAAGTAGTAACCCAAAGATCAATGGGCAACCTTGGATAGCGGCCTTAGAGTAATGTTGCTATAGAATAAAATATTGAGATTATTCGGATTGTCATTTTAATATAGGTAAGAAAGTGCTACAACACTAGGCCCATTCTGCCCTATCACATTTGCCTTTGCCTTCATGACGAAAAGTGGCTTGAAAGTGTTGCATCACTATTTCAAGCAAATTCACTTTGGCGAATAACTTAACGAGGTTACCAATCTAGGCAACGAGCACTGTGATTGTAGTAGACCGTACTGTCATAAATCTCGTTCCAATAGACGTCATAGCTTTTTAATACATTGCGGGTAGAATGTAATGTGATGCGCTTATGTTCTGATAATTTTATATTAATCTACACTTGCGGAAGAACTAGGTGGAGAAATACAAACTAACAATACGTGGAAAGACAAAAACCGCAACCCTGAGATGTGCGCACGTGAAAGAATAAATCATAATATCACTCAGTACGATTCAACATCCAGGTTTAATTTTACTTTACTAAGTAATAAAATATTATTCGAAGTAGGTATTTACTGAGGAAGGTAGCAAAGTCGTAGCGAATACTTAAAATGATGCCGGCACGAGGATGATATTATGATTCAATTTTATAAGAATGAAATTGAAACAATAACACGCAAGTAAGCACTGTGTGGACCCAGACACGGTTTTGTGTATCTTACTTGATTGAGCATTAATTGCGCTCGGAGTGACTCTCATGACCGGAGGAGATGTTACAGTGCGCCGTAAATCATATGATTCTGATTCTGTAAAACATTGCTTTGCTTAGGCACTTCTGTACTACGGCAAATCATTTAACTTGTACATTATGTTCGAATTGAAAGTACGCACACTGACCATTAAAATAAGTTACGTTAAGTACCTATTTTTTTTTGCCGGGAAACGACGTATTCTGTTTATAAAATCACTCTGTTAGTGCGCACACATTGTACTTTCGGGTGCATGCATCAGTTCACGGGACGTGCCGTATTTATAGTGGCTATCATTTGAAACTGGTTTTCGTAAGTGTCAATAAGTTGGAACTTTATCTGTAACCACACCGTTCCCAGATATAGATCAAAACAAAAAAAATATTCCAATGTTGAGAATAGTATGTAACTTTCGGCTACGTTAAACGTCTTTTTATACCCGTTATATGTTTTAATGATTGAAATAGATATGGTTTTGGTGACCATCATACTTCTATATGATCCTGGTGAGAGCGAAGTGTCCATGTGGACCAGGTACTGTCTCGGCTTCCTGCCCGACCAGTCACGGACGTTTGGATCTGCATCTGCAATAAGTACAGAAAATATAACGTTTTTAATCTAACATTGCCAGACAATATTAGGCTTACCTACTTATTATACACGGTTACTTTTAGGTCGTTCTGGAACCGAAAGCCATAAACTCAATCATCAAACACGAAACGATTGCGACCATTTTTTTTTTTTCAAAAAGAAACAATTAGAAAAAACTGCTGTTCAGTACACTTTGACGAGTTAGACGAACATAAATGTACTGAACAGCTGATATTTTATCATAAATGTTCTGAGTGTCCTAAAAAATTAGGACACTTAAAACATTTATGATAAAATTAACGCCATCTATTATTTAACCCTCCCACTAAACTTAAACAATGCTTGTTTGCGGCGCTACCACGTCAATGGGGCGTGGTACTAGTTCGGCCAGTTGATACTCATTCGAATCACTAGATGGTGTTGTGGCGCTCAAAACTTTACACTTAGACATTCCCCCAGTAGAAAAAATACTGGGGACATCAGCAAATTTTTAGAGTTCCGTACACGAAGGGTGCTAACTGGACCCTATTACTAAGCCTCCGCAGTCCGCCCGTCCGTCAGTCCGTCAGCGGGCTGTATCTCATAAACCGTAATAGCTAGAGAGATGAAATTTTCACAGAATGTATATTTATTATATTGCCGTCATATCAGCAAATATAATTTTAAAATAAATATTTAATTTTTTACTTTTAATAATACAAATTAATAAAAGTTAAAAATGAAAGGGGTGATACAAGAGACCTGTTTTTTGCGTTTTTGGCTTGATACTATAAATGTTACATCTTCTACGATGGTACGGAACCTTTCGTGTGCGAGTTTTGCTATGTCAAGATAAGAGTGTTTTACAAAATAAATATGAATGTTTAAAATAAATAATAATAATACGAGTTTATTATTGTTCCACTGTAGGGCAAAGGCCTCATCCCGTACAGTGGAGGCACAAACATTCATCACCACGCTTGCTCAAGGTGAATTGGCGTTTTCAGACTTATATCAATTAAAACGATGTTTTACCATAATGACCAAGATAGACTGAGAAAGTGCATTTGATATCTGATCTTTCTTGTTCCTCAGATATCCGCGGATACGGATACGGTTATCCGGCGGTACGTAGGTACCTATTGTGTCCAGTGTAATGTGGTTTAAAGAGCGTATTTTTATTATTACATTTGTTGTTTCGAGTCAACATATTTACAATAGTCTGGTTGTTTTAAATGAGTTTATTTGTGTTTATCTATTCAATGACACCCCAAACTACAGGATAGACAAGAAAAAAAAAACATCCCCACATTACATGTAGAGGTGGTACCTTAATTCCTTTTTTTTTAGGTTTTATTTTTCCTTTAGTTTCTTTTCAGTGTGACTAATATGTACACTGTACAGCCTTGCCAAATTACAGTTACGGACGGACGAACATGGAGAATATAAGGGTTCTGTTACCGGGCAGGTTCTAAGTCACTTTTTAAAAAAAACTATTTCTTTACGCTAAAAGACGTTTATTAGAAAAATAGTATTTTAGAAATAATTGTTTTAGATTTAGGATGTGTCCGCCGCGAAGTTCAAAGTATGACTAAACTTGCAAGGGAGTCTTTTTACCAACTCAAACAACAATTATCTGGAAACGTATTATGACGCCCCTGCAGCGTCAACGTTTATATTTTATATACTTAGGGCTGCTACACAATTTATAACAACCCCCCCGATAAGATGGATCATTAAATTTTTAAGTATCTAATGAGGAATCTAAGATGAATCTTGAACTTCACTTTGGTTATCAACTAGAAACTTAATTAGCATAACTAGTTATAAAATAATATTAGTGTTAACTATCGATAAGATTAAGAATAGAATTTAGTATAGGAAACAGTGTAAATATAAATCTAAATATTTAAACAATACTTTAAACTATTTGCTTATAATAACGAATACAAAATTAGGACATTATAAATCTAAGTTATAACATTACGCCTTAGAGGAGTAGGCAAGGATTTACAAGATCCTTGGACATCTTCGTCAGAGGATTCGGTAAAGCAGTTATTTACTGACTGAACAGACTGAACTGTTTGCTTCCTCTTCGTGTTACATTGATTAAACACCTGAATACAAAATTGAGGTTTAGCAGTACACAATAACTTCCTAGACTTAAACAAGAAATAGGTAAGCACCACGATAGAGACAACATATGTTAATGACATGTAGTGAGTACTATACCTTTGTAAGTGAGATGGCTGTTCAATTTTATCTAATTCTTTCTCAAATTCATTTAAATGCACACTTGCTTGCAACAGAGAGTTATAATCATTAACATTAGACAATTTGACGAAAGGAAGATGTGGTATGGTCTTATTTATCCTCTGGTTGTCACAGCAATCATCCTTGATAATATTAAAGTTAGATATATGATTAGTAACATTAGTCATAACATAATCACTAGGCGTAAATTTTAAAGTTTTAAAGAAAGCTACACAATATTTTGGTAAGGCTAACATGCCTGTACCGAAAAGGATCTCATCATAATTACTAGGATCATTTTCACATGTAATATGAGCTTTTCCAGGCTCCGACTGTACAAACAACCATTTATTATTATTTAACTTAAAAAATACATCGATTGAGCCATGTAGTAGCTTCGTGTTACAAGAATTTGGCAACGAGCTTATAGCCTCGGTTAAGATCTGTGTTTCACAAGTTGGATTTGCAATCGTAGAGTACACATTTCCTAGAGAACACACATAACACTCATTATGTATCACTTGACACTTATCCACTGACTCTAATAGTGAATAGAACATACGATCTATTGTTATAGCCACATAAGGTTTGACAGGAGCTATGAGTATGTAGGTGTCAGGTTTAGTGACTTCATAAGGGATTGGAAGTGGAACGGTGTGATAGAGATTGTATGTCTGTGGAAGGACGAGCGGAATTTTAGTGATAATAATAATCTTGTTAAGATGATAATAACAGACTAAATCAGATATATCAATAATTATATGTATATTTTCTAAAGATAAGCTCGTAGGAAGCTCACAGTGTTTTGGTAGCTTATCTTTATGTAGGTCAAGTTCCTGGAATAACTGATAGGGACTAAGTACAGTTGGATGAAGAATGTTGAGCTTGCTAAATAGAATGGCATTGTTGACGTCATCAATGTCAAAGGACAAGGCTATAGTAATGCTTTCTAAAGCGTTTAACAACATTATCAGGTGGTTTTTTATTTCAAGCTTATCGGTCGTATTAGATAACTGCATGAAAGCGTTTCGAATAGTGTCCAAATTATTATTTAATTGGCTTTGCGCTTTGTTTACCTTTGACATTGTGTTATTAAAATTTGAAATAGTAGATTTTATAACGTGAATGTTATCTCTCATTAAGTGAGCTATTTGTTTTTCGTCTGACTGTACTTTAGTGATAGCGTCTGAGAACTTTAGTGCATCTTCAGAGTCTAAGGTTCCGAAGATGGATTTTAAGAGAGAGCCACCAGCATCGATAAGTCCGCGTTTAAAACGGTTAGGTTTATGATCTTGAACGAGATAAGAAATTGACGAAAATTTTCGAACGTTGTTAAGATGTTGATTTTGCAACGGCGATAGTAAATTAGTACACTCAAGTTGGATTTTGTTAGAAGAGCTAGAGGCACAGAAATTAGAAACTTCTTTTATTAGAACTTCGACTTGGTCTAGGTGTGGTTTTATATGGCTTATATCTAAGTGAGTAACGACATTCCAGTAGTCGTTAGTGAATTTAACGTCCAGTATCTGGTCGAAATATAGGCCCGGACTACCTACGATTGATGTAACGAATTTGTAGCTCGCAGACGGCCGAAGTATTACCCTGAAATAGAAAAGATTAGGCTAATCATCTGCTGCGATTTTAATTTCGTCGTAATGGTGACGAATATGTTTTCGGTTAATTAGAAGGGTAACTGTATGGTTACCGTTAACTTTTACGATCCGATAAGGCCCTTTCCATATAGGAGACATTGCCTTGTTTTGTTTATGGTGACATCGCAAATAAACCATATCACCTACTTTATACGTCACGGGTTTGGCATGCGCATCGAAACGTTGCTTGGACCTTTCTTTAGAAGATTGAATATTTTGTAAGGCCTTTTGACGGCTATAGTACAGCCTATGATTTAGAGCACGTATATAATCTGTATAAGTATTTAAGTCTAAAGTGTCTGCACTTTGGGGCATATAAGGTTTAAACCCGAATAGTAGTTCCATTGGTTGAAAACCAGTAGTTGAGTGCACATTCGTATTATAAGCTATCATAGCAGTTTTTAGGTATAAGCTCCAGGTATGTTGGTTATCTTCGATATATGACCGTAAATATTCTTTTAGTGTCGCGTGGCTCCTTTCAAGGGCGCCACAAGTTTGAGGATGATAAGGAGAAGCGTAAATATGTTTAATACTAAATAACCTCTCTAATTGTTTTAGGACATCTGACGTGAAGTTGGTCCCTTGATCAGTAATGATCATTCTAGGGATGCCTAGGTGAGAGATAAAGAGTACGAATTTTTGTGCAGTTTCTTCGGCTGAACACGTTTTCATTGCGTATGCTTGTGAATACTTTGTTAGATCGTCTTGTAATGTAAGAATAAACTTGTAACCATAGTCGTGAGTTTCAGGTAATGGCCCTACAACGTCTAGGAATACTTTTTCCATAGGCTTTGTAGCTGTAGACGTTATTATCATAGGAGCGCGATTTGTTTGGCGCAGCGGTTTATTTATTTGGCAGGACTTACAACTCTTGACATAATTTTCTATGTCTTGGCGCATGTTTTTCCACCAATATAGAGTTTTTAACCTATCATACATACGAGAAATGCCCGGATGTCCCGCTGACGGTAAGTCATGATTATCTTTTAATATGCGAGGAATCTCAGCGGGAGTAGGAAATAGAATGTTGTTATGATAGATGTGAACTTTAACTCCTGTTTTATGAAATAGAAAACATATGATGTTGTATACTTTAGTGAAAGATATTTTCGTGAACGGATCTTGAAAATCAGAGACAGCGAATTCTTTTTCCTCCGAATACCACGTTGTAATCATATCCCGGTAATCTCTTAGCATATTAAATATATCTTTATAGCTCATTTCATCGTAATGATGTACACGTAAAAACAAATGTGTAAATATATGTTTTTCGTTGGACGTACTTTGGAAGGTATATAGTTCCCGTTCTAAAGTTCGTATGTCAGGTAAGTCTTCATCAAATTTAGATATTTGTAGAATTTCAGAGCAGTAAGGGATCGAGTCATCTAAGTCAATAGCAGAGGGGTAAGTAATCATTTTGCATTTAGTTTTAAGTAGCGAATCGTTGTGCTCTTCTATTACGGTATCGTACGAGTTATTTTGTTGTTGACTAATTTGTAAATATTTTTCATATGTTTCAGAGGTCGAAGGAGCATCGGAGTCGACGGCGAGGATTGGGTTTCGAGACAGTGAATCAGCGTTACAGTTCATCTTACCTTTTTTGTAAACTATTTCATAATCGAACTCTTCGAGCTTTAGGCGCCAGCGAACCAGTTTCGAACTGGGATCTTTGCAGTTGAATAACCATTGTAGTGGTTTGTGGTCGGTAACTACAATGAACTTGTTTCCGTATAAATAGGGTCTAAAGACCTTAGTACCGAAAATTATAGCTAGACATTCCTTTTCAGTAGTTGAATAATTTCCTTCCGCTTTATTAAGGGTTCTGGATGCGTAAGCAATTGGTAAATCTTGCCCAATTTTTCCTTGAGATAGGATTGCCGAAACAGCGAAGTTAGAAGCATCAGTGGTAAGTACGAATGGCTTGGAAAAATCGGGATACTGAAGAATAGGAGCAGAGGTTATTTTATGTTTTAACTCATCAAAGGATTTTTGTTGTTCAGGGGACCATACGAAGTTAGCGTTCTTTTTTAGTAGACTTGTGAGAGGTTTTGTGATATGGGAAAAGTTTTCTATAAACCGGCGGTAATAACCTACTAGACCGAGGAATGATTTAATATCGCGTGGAGATTTGGGAATCGCGAAATTTTTGACACATGTTACTTTTTTGGGGTCTGGTTTTACTCCTTGATCGGATATTATGTGTCCTAAGTACTGTACCTCTCTTCGTAGGAATTCGCACTTGGCGGGTTGCAGTTTTAAATTGTGTTCGCGTAGTTTTGTAAAGACTGACTCTAAATTTTGGCAATGTGACTCAAGGTCATGTCCGAATAGTACAATATCATCCATATAAGTGAAGCAGCGAGTACCTTGAAGACCACTAAGGACAATGTTCATGAGACGTTGGAATGTGGACGGTGCGTTACGGAGTCCGAAAGGCATTCTAGTGAATTCGTAGTGACCAGACGGGACACTGAACGCAGTTTTTTCTGTGTCTTTGACTTTAACTTGGTGAAATGATGATACGAGGTCCAGCGTTGTAAAATACTTGCTATGACCTAACTGATCTAGGATATCGGAGATATTTGGGATAGGGTAAGCATCACCAATTGTGATCTCATTTAGCTTGCGGTAGTCGATAACGATACGCCATTTAGGCTTACCGGAGGCGTCTTGTTTTTTTGGGACTACCCAAATTGGCGCAGACCACGGGGACATAGAAGGTCGAATAATTTTTTGTTCTAGCATATCTTTGATTTGTTTGTTTACTTCCTCCTTGTGACATTCAGGAAACCTATAACTTTTGACTGCAATTGGCGTTTCGGAACTAACGCGGATTTCGTGTTGTAGAGTTTTGGTATGTGTAAGTTGATCCCCCTCTAAATAAAACACGTCTTGGAACTTAGAGCATATGTTGAGTAAGCGATTTTTTTCTTCTGAATTTAAGTGTTCGCATCTAATCGCATCTCGAACCATGGAATCTCGATTGGAGGTGTACGGGTATGTTGAATTGGAGTAAGAGGTAGCCGTATTTGTTGTGTTAAGCGAAATAGTATTTTGGTTAGGCTCTATTATCTGTAAGATAGGTTCTAGGGTTATCTCAATGTCTTTAAATATTATTTCGTTCTCAGATGCATTGAGCACTGAGATAACCGTCTGATTGTTAGAGTCGACTCGGGCTAAACACCTGGAGAAATATAGATGAGGGTGTTCTTCTATTTTGGTATCCAGCAAGAGCCCCTCCTGAATTTCGGGGTTTGATACATTACATTTAATAAACATTTCGCTCCTAGGGGGTATGACCCTTGTGATAGGTGTTGTTTTCAGATTGAAATAGAATAAAGGATTTTCTTGAATTATTAACTTAGATTCACCGTAGCTAACCGAGGCTTTGTACCACTCTAGAAAGTTAGAGCCTAAGATGCCATCGTACTCTAAATTGATTTTGTCAACAATGTGGAAATAGTAGGGGACTTGAACTTTATTTTCTAGTTCCAATGATAATATAAACTTTCCTTTAGTTTCGGAAAACGTTTCGATGTCGTTAATACCCTTGAACTTTAAGATTTCGTTTTCCACCTTAGGTATTTCGGGTAGGCATTGTTTCTTAATTATGCATATAGCACTGCCGGAGTCAACTAATAGACGAATAGGTTCATTCGTGTGTGAAGTTTTCACTATAATGTATGGCAAGGAGGAACTAGAGTTAGGAAAAACATCGTAAATAGCAGAATAGTCGCCTGGATTTTGTATAAAATGATCTAGTATCTCCCTAGGCGAACTGTTGTTTTTTGTAGAACTTGTAATTGATTTAGTAGGGCTTATAGCGATAGGATCTTTATCCTTAGAAATAGTAGGACTCAGTTCATTTAGCTGAGGTGTGGATTTAGTAGATATAGTAGATTTAGTAGATATAGTAGATTTAGTAGATTTAGTAGATATAGTAGATTTAGTATTTGATTTAGTAGATTTAGTATTTGATTTAGAAATAGTATTCGATTTAGAATTAGAATTAGTAATTGGGGAATTGGGATTATTAGTGGATTCGGAGTTAGTAGTATTTTTACATTTGGAAATAGTATTAGGTTTAGAAATCGAATCCTCTAATAAAACTTTCCCATGATTAGTGCCTACATTAACAGAATTACGACGGCACTGCTTCGTAACCTGACCAGTTAGTTTAAATCGTAATCACCGTTGTCGTCGGCCGGCGTTGACACTTGAGCACATTCGACATACTTTTGCTCCTGTATAGCACTTTTAAAGTTCCCACGGTCTAAGAGGGAATTATTGTAACGCCTTTTACGACATTGTGTGATATCATGCCCTACGTTTTTGCAGTATCGACATATGATAGGCTGAGAATTAGAAGGTTCATTGGGATTGGTAAAGGTCCTGTTAGTGAAGGGTTTGTAATTAGGCTGTGGAAGTCTAGATGAATAGGTAGGCTTGTTTTGCCTATTCTTAAACCGACATTCGAATTCGGAGTGTCCTACCTTATTGCAAGATTTACATGAGCCTGAAGAACGTACTGAAAAATTATAAATTTTTTCTTCTTCAGTTGCGACGCTTATGGCCGCATTTAAATTTCGTGGATCACGGCAACGGACAATGTTGCTTAGCCTAGGGTGAAGGCCCAGACAGAATGTATATAGAGCTAAGTCTTCTGTCATAGCTATGCGACCTGGAAGCTCCCTTTTTAGGGAGTCCGAATTATGTATTTCGGATTGCAGATCTGTCAAACAGGTTTCAATTCTGAGGGCATATTGCGCAACAGTTTCGTTAGGTAGTTGTTTACAAGACTGAAGTTCTAGTAAAAGATGGTTGTAGTGTTTTCTTTGGCCAAAATTTTGTCTTAAAAACGTTCGTAAATCTTCAAAGTTGTCAAATATTTTATTGGAACAAGCCACTTGTGCTTTTCCCTGTAGTTTGGATATAATGAATTTGAGGATAAGAAATTTTTGGCTTTCTGACGCTAGGTCGAGAGCGTTTTGGCAATTGGTTAAAAAGGCAGACAGGGTTTCGCGTTCGCCTTGGTACGGACTTATGAAGCTACATAGTACTTGGACGGGATATGGCTCAGAGATAGCAGGTGCGATTTGTTTTTTATCGCTTGAGTTGGCCATTTTATTGGGTGGTTAGGTATTATATAGTAGTATAGTATAGATATAGGTGGCAGAGTTAGGGAAACCTATGTGGCAACAACAAGAAATAGAACGTTCTACTCACAGTAAGGTAACGGCTCGAAGAACGGGAAACATCACACAGGTTTGGTGAGCAGCGCACGAAACAGCGGCGGGAGCCTGGCGTTAGGAGCAGAAACTCAGCTCAGGCACACGATGGGGCGATTGCAGACTCGTTGGCTTCCCAGGCCAACTCGACGGGATGCGGCGATGTAGTACGCGAGGACTGTTGGTTACCTCGGCTAACTCGACGGGATGCGGAGACGTTGTATACGGCGATACAACCAGGATAGTTAGGGATATATATATCGGCACTAGCAGCTGGATACGGTGACGAAACAGAGTTTGGGTGACGTGGTATTACACTGATCGAAGTTATACACACTGGATAGAGTCACACGGATAGTCTCACGAGATAGAATCTGGCAGGATAGAGTCTGGCGAGATAGAGTCTAGTAAGGTTGAGTCACACACTTTTACGATAACGATTTAGATATAGATAATTATGCGGGCGGACACAGAACGCGACGAATTTGATTTTGTATAGTTTTATGGATAGCCAGTATCGACTTATACCGACTATCCCACTTCTGACACCACTGTTACCGGGCAGGTTCTAAGTCACTTTTTAAAAAAAACTATTTCTTTACGCTAAAAGACGTTTATTAGAAAAATAGTATTTTAGAAATAATTGTTTTAGATTTAGGATGTGTCCGCCGCGAAGTTCAAAGTATGACTAAACTTGCAAGGGAGTCTTTTTACCAACTCAAACAACAATTATCTGGAAACGTATTATGACGCCCCTGCAGCGTCAACGTTTATATTTTATATACTTAGGGCTGCTACACAATTTATAACAGTTCCTTGCTGACTACGGAACCCCAAAAAAGGTTGGTTATGCAGCCACATGAATAAGTAGGAAGAGTTGGAACTTACCGTATACTTCTACTAATAGTCTATACACGTTCTCGTGGCGAAACTGCATTGCGATGTGCAGAGGTGTATATCCCTGAAACACATAATTATTTATGTTTTAACCCGACGAGTCAAATGAGTCTATTTAAACGCAAACCTATTTTTGTGT
Source organism: Hoplodrina ambigua (assembly GCA_949774945.1). Taxonomy (NCBI): domain Eukaryota; kingdom Metazoa; phylum Arthropoda; class Insecta; order Lepidoptera; family Noctuidae; genus Hoplodrina; species Hoplodrina ambigua. The sequence continues at coordinate 9,979,271 of OX458963.1, forward strand.
TTAAAAAATGTTTTATGTTATGTTGTGTGAAAATCAGATAGTACAGGCTTACTAATGATTGCTCACGATCACGTAAGTGTTGTAGAACAAAATGTGAACTACTTTTAACCTTGCTTCAAATACAATCCATATTAACTAATCGATATTATAAACGCCAAAACATCACTGTCTGTCTGTCTGTTACGCTTTCACGACTCTAGCACTGAATCGATTTTAATGAAATATGGTACGGGGTAAGTTATAACCCCAAGAAATTGATTTTTTTATTGAAATAATTGATTCAAAGAAAGATTTTGATTTTAAGAAAGGACATAGGCTATTTTATATTCCGCGACTTCGTCTACGTCCGCGATAACCGACATTTACGCGGACGAAAGCTAGTTCAACATAAAAGTCCAAAATGGACGGATAACGATGCATCATTTTAACATGCAAATGTGGGAAGGTAGATCTACAGGGTGTTTGGCAGAACGTTGACCATACGAAAATGGTGGATAGGTGGGGTCATCTGCTACTTACTCAGCCCTAATTTATTTGGCCCTGGCCAACTGGATATATTGAAAATTTTAAATACAGGGTAAAAAAGACACATCGCAGATCCATTATCTACACATACTGCCTGACAAAATAGGTAACTTTGACAAAAAATCTTGCTTAGAAACTAGTTTAAATTTTTTGTGTTATAAATTACTGTTTTTGATGGCGCGCAACGTAACGCACACCAAACATTGTGCTTATACTGCATGTAATTGTACAGGGGTCATGAGTGTTTTTAAAGTTCTAGCTTTTAAAACTTATGTAAGTAAAAACTACGTAAACAAAAATGATCACAGTTCATAGGAAGGGCATGTAACTTTCGGCTTCGTTAAGTATATTTTTTACACTCGATTATCGCCTTTACAAGAATGTAGTTATTTCTAATTTGTACGGCGCACAACGTGTCCAACTCTTTTACAAGATCGTAAATCCGTGACCAAATAATCAGGAACGCTGTTTTTTTTTTTGATATTATGTTACGAATAATTGAGAAAAATTGCCAACGTAATTAATAATTGATACACGTTGTATATACAAAGAAGTCTCGAAGATTGCACCTTTACGATGGTATCACATATGAAATATTTCAACAAGAGGGTGCGCGGGGCGGATGAAGCGCGCTTACACCGAGTTGTAAAAGCTCACATCTGCTCCCGGTCTCCTCATACATTGCCCCCGTTTGCGAATCCAATACTTATATTCAATATTATCTGCGATAGATATTAAACTCAGTTGGATATTACTGAATATATAACAGCAGCGACAGCTGTAGAGTAAACTAAGGGAAAGTACAACCTAACAGGGAAGTGTAGTTTATTTTAGAACTGAAATAACTAAATGTCTTTAATCCATTATGCGATATATGGTAACTCCATTATACGAACTCCGGTTCAAATGGTCATTGATGAGCACTAACATCAAACCTTTTCGAAATTGTTATTGGGACCACATGGGCACTATTCTAAAGGCATGTAAGTACTTACATTAAGTTGTCATAAAAAGACTACAGCTTTATGTGGAAAAGAGAAACATTAAAATCCTGAGTGGTGCACAGATAAATTTACCACCACTTCCCTTGAATCCACAAGTAGTCCAGCAATAAAATGCTCAGCGGACTTACCCCATTCTACTTCCGTCGCCGACGATGCCGAACAGCACATGAAAAAGATTGTAACGACACTTTAACGATACAGTAAAACAGGCAAAATAACTCGCAGTAAGTAAATTTGATTGGACGTTAAAGCTTCTAGGTAACTGACAGTAAAATTAGCAATTACTCTCACCGCGTAAACACATAATTAACTTAACTCCATTTAAGGTCAGCGGTAATCGCAAACTCTTACAACAATTATTGCTTATTTTGTGCACAATATTTCTTTGGTAGGTCCTGTACATTAACGCAGTATGGCTCGCTTTTATAGTTGGAACCAAATACGGTCACCAAATTGCACCTTTTACAGTTTCTACGTTTTCGTGTGAATTCTTTGTTTCAGTTAATAGCCGGAATTTACGTACCTACTTGTTTGTGTATTTATTTATTAACCCAAACAAAACGGTGAGATTAACCCGATGACTGCGGGCGAACATTCGCTAAGCCAAACGCCAGTGCGGCTAGCTACCAATGTTCGTGTGTTCTCCATAGAAAAACACATACGGTGTGTGTGCGCCGCACTCGCGTTTTTTAGTCGAAACACAACGTGTGTGTTTTCCCGCAGTCAATGAGTTAAACGGAAAAAATCTTAATTATTTTTCATCTCATTACATTACATAAAGGGTGATTATATTATTATCAGACGAAAGTTGAATGTTTTAAACCAGTAATAATTATTTAATATGTAGGGGCTCATAGGGGCCTCGGCATCAACATTTAATATATTAAAAGTATGTGAGTGTACTTGTACTTAATGAAATTTGTCCAGCACATGCTGTAACATTATTAGGTACTTATAACAATTATCTTTACATAAGAAACTATTTATTAAATATTTAAATAAGTTAACTAAATTAGTACTTAGATATCATGCACTTGGCTAAAAGAAGTTAAAAAACGTTAGTATAGGAAATTGGAAAATGTTCAGTAGAAGTTACTTACGCAAAGAACAATATGACACCGCTATATTATGCACCCCTCTATATTAGACTGGTTGTGAACAGACCGAAATTATTACTTCCTAGGGTGCATCTACTAGACAGCAGTTGATCGAAGTCGTTTGTGTCACCATATAATTACGTCATCATCAAATTAAATAGGTACCTAGAGGTACTATGTCTCAAAATGCTTAATGCCGTAATGACACCTTACGGTACCTTCTGTTTAAGAAAAAGCATTTAGCAAGATGTAAAATAAATTGGATAATTTTGTTCAGCATAAGATTAAGTTCATTCTGTGACATTTTAACAAAAGGCTGTTATTTTAATGAAATTATTTAATCGCCCTAAATATATGTGCAGCTAGAAATGGTACAAGTTTTAATATATATCGCAGCTTCGTGAATAATGTGCCTATTCATAGCATGGAGGATGTGTAGCTTTCATAGTTAATTACGACTCACCGATCGTTCGTTGACTACTTGTCGGGTAACCCCACCCAGCAGTTTCACTAAATTTTCATCACCGCGTTTACAAGCCCAGTGCATCGCCGTCTGAAATAAATGGACTAGTAAACTTTCAACATTTAAATTATCTAGCAGTCCTTTAACGAAATAGTTAACCCGCTAATTTAATAATAGTGCAATTTCGAAATCCATACCAAATAATGCAGTTAAAATTCTGATCCTAAGTCCAAAACACGATTCCATCACGAAAAGAGTTTAGTAGGTCGAGAAACAAATTACTTGATTGTCAGCCTTTTATTTTTATATATGTAAAACACTTTGATGGACAATATAATGCCGAAATTATAGCTCTTTATAATCGGAACGCATTAGGATGATTTGCATCCAGATTAAAGATTATATTTTGGTGAAGGTAGGTGTTATTAGCATAGTTATAGGAATTAGCTTGCTATCATCGTTGGTCATTTTAATATTTAAAACGTTATGGTAAGCGAAGCATAATTTTGAGGAACCGTGTTTTAGATAAAGGTTGCGTTTAACTGCAGGTAATAGTTAGCAATTTGAGCTTGTTTTACTAGTTGTTTAGTCTATAGAAATCGGAGTCCGATATTAAGTTACTACTGAAAATTGCATGTATTTTTAGTATAATATAAATAGTTGTGTAATCTAGAAGTAGGTTGAATCAAGGACGATACTTACAGCGAGCATTTGTTTAGCAAAGAACGTTTGTGACAAAACGAACATTCTTTCGTGAAACTAACATTCGTTTGCAGGCGACTACAACTATTCAAATTTATTTTTTAATGTTACATTAATAAAACACCAAATATTGTAGTAATTATAGAAGGGAGTTAATTAGTAACATTGTTCTTGAATCAAGCCAATCAGTGAAGGAGTAATCGAGACCGACTGGGAAGTATCTCCCGGGACGTTCCATTGTGAGTGCATGGTGGAAGCTTGTTTAGTAAGGACTTCGACTAACCGACTCCGGATATTTAAACTGCAATTACACAAACAAAATATTTGTTGTTTATACAGAAGCGAGTTATTATTATTAAATATGAAGTAATTTCAACTAGTTTGTAGGTATTAAATATGATTTTCTACATATTGGTAATAACTTGGTAGAAACTGCCCATTATGTTTTTTGTTGCACAATTGTGATTACAGGTATATTCAGTGGTATTCTGTAAAAAATTAAGCGAATATACTACTAGTACAACTGCATATTTCTGTATAACTACATAACTAGAATGAAACGTCATATAAATTACAAAAATACGATTTGGCTGATGGTTAGCCTCAATTTTAAAATAACCTAACTGTAAAGAGCTATAAATTATTGATAGCTGTAATGTAACAATGGGTACGTCTGCGTACACCTACATGTAGGAATGAAAAAGCGTCGACAAATACAGATTTAATAGTGATGCGATTGACCCACGCTCTCCCGGAGCCCATAAAATCTCCGTCACCTTAGGTGTGCCAAGGTTTTCAGTCAGCAGTTAAGTCTTGCGAATATATATTACTTTATCCGAGCCGAGGGTACGAGTTACGTACCAATCGGCGTATGTACAAGATGTAGGCGTGATCGTCGCTGATTCAGTGGGGTAGTTAGTGGCGGGCGGTCCTAGGTTCGACGTCGCCCGGAGAAATATTGGCCCCAGGGGAAGCGCTGTTAATTTGCAGCGCACATTGGGCACAGGCACGATTTTCCACGTATCTATCTACCTACGCGTTTAGAGTTGACTATGTCAATATTGGTAGAGGCAATTTCGTTTTATACAAATATTTCCTTTCTCAAGTGTAAATAAGCTTTCGGGTTTGTTCCAATTAAATTTAAAACAGGTGTTTTACAATAATAGTACACGATACATATAACTATAAATCCATACTAATTGTCTGTCTGTAACGCTTTCACGACTAAACCACTGAACTGTTTTTGATGAAATTTGGTACAGGGTAAGTTTGAACTCCATCAAAGGACATACGCCTACAATAACAACATTTTTGCTGACAAAATCATGGAAAAAAGCGACTTATAGTTTGACAACTTTCAAAGATTTAACATCAGCAGAAGCCAAAGCTAATAAAACACAACGTGTTTAACTTACAAATGGGCGATTAATTATGTTTACTAACAGTTAATTAAAATCAATTTTAATGCTCTACGGTCCAAAATTGTGTGACTCATTCACATTTTAAAAGTGTAATACATTCGTTGTTTTTACTCAAACTCTGAATATGTAATAAAATAGTTACATATTATGACGAGATAATAATATGCAGCAACAACTTGTTAATAGCGACGGACATTTACCAGCTAATTAGCGCAGTTCTTTGTTATATCAGCTGGAGGGCATCCAGCAGACACAATATGAATGTTGTACTATAGCTGTAATTTACAAGTAGGTAATTAAATATACTTACATACTGCATGTTGCACGCGTTCACACCATCGGCGGCGGCAGGTATCAGCGAGCGACATGCGGGAACAAAGTCCAAATGTAATTAATCCAACATAATGATACATGAACTTGTAAAGCCCAACATAAAAATGTTACCATGGCAGCGGTTATTTTAAAAGATAAGGGTCCTTTGAATATCCTTAAAATAAAAATCTCATTAAGGCGACGTTTCCGGGTCAGCGGACTACAGAATTTACAAATTTATTGTCGGCTAACCTAATAAATTTAAAACAGGATTACGTGGTTCGTGCACAAAGCAAAGCTTTACAATTTGCCCGATATAAATCTCTCGTCTGCGTCAAACGAGTGACTTATCATTTAAAATGAAACGACATTAAAGAGGCCTAGACACTGAAAAGTTGCCTTACAGTTCTATCATTGTTGGAGGGACAAAGAGGGAAAGGATGTATGCCTTACTACCTATCTAAATGTTCCATGTTCGAATTTTATACGTTTTAAATGTTGTGCAATAAAATGTTCGTCTTAAATCTAGGTTTGCAAGAAAATAATGAAGATTAGAAATAGTATTCGTAACTTTAAACATAAAACTTTAATCAAACATAAATCGCTTTTACATTTTATTGACTTGGGTACCTAAAACACCTATGAATGAAATTACGTAGGTGTGGCGAAAAAGATATTTTAACATTGAACATTGTTTCACTGACATAAGGTATATAATAGCTTGTAAAGTTACGGTATGTGATAAGATGCCTGAGTGCTTTGGGGGTTAAATTCACAAATATTAGAAAACCTGTTTTAAAGCCAATAAATTTATTCAACTTCCGTACATTTAAAAGTGTAAATTGTTGTAAGCCATTATTTTAGGCGTTTAAAAAGCAATGTTATGTTTTGTGACCAACAGCAGGCGAAGACGGTCTATGTGTTAACTTGCTTTACTTAAAGTTTAGAATGACACCGTTCCGTAATATGATTTACGCAATATTTAAGTATTTTTATTGTTTCGTAACCTTTAGGTTGGTACGTATTTCCAAACATTTCTATGCATGTTTGTAAGTTTGAGTTACTAATTATTTATTATAATTTTGTCCTCGGTTAACATAGTATGTTAAGTAGATATTTACATTACCTATAATATTTAAAATGAATAATATATTTGTTATTCCACGTTCGTCGATTCACATCATTATTACAATCAACACGCTAAATAATGAAAGAATGGACGGAATATCCATACTAATATTATACATAAATACGAAAAAAATAGCTGTCTGTTTGTTACGCTTTCACGACTAAACCCAGAACCGATTTATATGAAATTTGGTACAAGGTCAGTTTGATCCTCAACAAAGGACATAGGCTACTTTTTATTACCGACATTTACACGGACGAAGTCGCAGAAACACTAGTTATGAATCATTGTTTAAACCTTTTTTAGTTATAAATAAATAAAATATAATATCGAAAATAAGCTTTAAGCTCTAAAAACTTTCAAAGCAAGTCAACACGACTATGTAAATTGAGGCTACGGTGTGACACCGTGACAGAACGTCATGTAGTATTGTTTAGCGCGAGTGGCTATATCCACGAATGGCGAAGACATGGCTCATGTCCCCGTGTGCCGACCAACATCAACATCCGCTACCACGTCATATTGATTGCGTTTGCATGTACATCAATTAGGATCCGCGGAACGATGCGTCTTCCACGCCACTAATTATCGTCTTGTCACTGTGTAATTATGCATACCTATAAGTTGACAGCGACGTTGATATACGTGTCGAACTCAGACTCACTATTAATCTCTATCTAGGTATGCCTAGTAAGACTGAGTGATGAACGTTAGGAACATAGTTTCAACGTGTAAGTGTAAATTATTACACTTGTATACCTAACGGTATTCGAGGGTCTCTTCAATATCGTACGCACGGATTCGGTAACAAGTGCATATTGGTAAACAGCACAATCATATTCTAACACGTTGTTGTCACAATAAGAATGGCGTCGGTCGCACGATCGCAGCGTGCGCAGATTTACTCGCTACCAACCTAGATAGCGAGCGAGTGCCGGCGTCGGCGGGGGCGGGAAGCGAGCGAGGTAACTTTACAAGAACGGGACGCGGTCGCAACAGAACGCTACACTTATTCATAAAACATTTCCGGTCTACTGAAAGTGTCTTTAATTTTCATCGTTCCTTCCTTCATATTTTGAGCGATCAATCGGATGGCCAATCAAAACGTTCGACACGATTTGACTGTAGAAAAATTGACTAGACTTGTTGCTGTTTCGATCAATCGATTGATGGACCAAAATAGCAATGTCAGCAACAGAGACAAGCTGTGACCGGCTTCCAGTATAAATAAATTTAATTTTATTTCTGAATTCTGAAACTTTCGGGTTTCGAATTTAAATTCATATTTTTGGTTAAACTATTAAAGCTTGAAGACACGTTAGTACAGCTACATAATAAAAAAAATGGATTCAATATTTTTTTGTATATTATTTCCGTATTCGAACTAGTCATCTTATGTAGTTATTCAGGATACAATATTATATTTCAAAGAACTAAATAATATCGGTAGGTAGGTAAGTAACTAAGATTTATCTATCTATAGCCATTAGATGACATATCCCGATTAGATATTTCCCTGCCTGGGTAAAACTTCGTGTGGAGGCACCGTAATAAATATTTTGTTGTATACATAAACACAGCTAATTAGGATTAAATATAAACAATATACTTACACCCTGTATACGATCGCCCACATGGTGAATACCGAGAAAAAAAAACAACATTTTTATTATTACTTATAATATTCCGCAGACCGATTTCAGTCACGGTAGCCAATCTCATTGGAAATTAACAAAGTTACGCAGGAGATTTAGTGCACAAGCGTGTGCGCAAACACAGGTGCACTCCCTATTCTCTAACTCTCATAAACCGATGGGTCGGCAATCCGACACAATCGGAGTGAGATCAGACGCAAGACCAACGGACTTATGTTCTTTCCGAGGCACGGGGGTGTCACACCACCAACTTCTCAACTACGGGCTGCTACTGAGAAATCCCTAATCGAAAATCACGTAATCAATTTTTGCCCGACCTGGGAATCGAACCCACAGGACGCTCAGCACTCGGACTTAGGACCACAAGACCAACGGGGCAGTTGAAGAAAAGTGTATGTACATAGACAATGATAATATTGATGAGGTGGTAGGTTAGGTGGACACAATTACACCATGAGTCATAGAGCACCTCAGTCAGGTTGTACGTATTTGAAAACTAGTTATTATAATACCTATATAGGTACCAATCTTTACATAATTTACCCCAAACCACTTTTCGGTTCCCCTCGCGTTTTTGTCGAAGCTTTTATTCCATCACTACATGCGACGTAATTACTATGCTACTGTAATTACTTCTTACCATTATGTTGTACCTATGTCACTTACCGTAAAAGGATCCTGGAACAAAAGAAAAGTGCTTTAATAAACCTTTAATTTATAAGAAGCTGATGGGTTAACAAATATTTGGTAGGCATTTAATTTATTACTTAATTATTTGACCAACATTTAAATCAAATGATACAGATCCTGTTTACATAATTATACTCCGGTGATGAAAAAGGTACACGTTGTAGGTCTACCCTACAACACGAAATTGATTGGTTACATTACATGCCCGCTAATACGTGTAATTTAAAAATGTATCCCGGACTAATTGCGGGCAAATTTTATTTTAAGTACCTATAGCAGAAGTCATTAACGCCGTAAGAAATCATGGGCTTACGAACTTTGTTAAAATTACAAAAATTGCTTAAAGGCACATTTTGAAAATGTAGGTGGGTATTGTAGAATGCCCTGGATGCAGAATTATTACTTGGTTTTGGAAATTGCTGTCAGTCTTTTGAAAGTTGGTACTAACTATGTATCAATAATATATTTTTTTACTAGCGGCGCCACTGTTAGTCAGTTCTGGAACTTTCTGACTGAAGCGGCTCCAGCGAAAAGTTTCATTCAAGCGTTTAGAAAATGGAGTCACTATCAAAAATTTTCTTCTGTTGTAATTTTTTTCGATTTCTTTCTCACGGTATCTCATTGTTGGGGCTGCAGGTTTTCTTCATAAAGAGGGGGATGTTTAACCAACCAAAATACTGTTACATGCATTTTGATTTTTTCAAGACTTAACTTTTTTTTCACTTTTAAAGCAACACCGTATGGCTGCCTTAACTCTGTCAGACGAATATGATAGCTATTTGGGTTTGCCTTAGTTTAAGAGTTTCTAAGTTGGTAAAAATGCAGATAAGACTTTCAATATTTTTGGAAAGGTAAAAACTATTTAAAATTGCGGTTGCGCTATATTGCTTCTCTATTCTAGCACTTCAAAGTACCTACCTAAGGTTAGTTTTATGGTAGTGGCTCGCTTTATTATAACAGACCACGAAGCAACCTATAGTAAATAAATAAGTAGGTACACACGGCAGGTGTAGCTACTGTAACTACAGCTAATTGAAAAAAAAATTAGAGGTAAGTAAGTAAACAACACATTTTGCAAGTGGACGAGCCACATCCTTAGTAAGTAATCCTAGCCTTGTTGGACTTTGTTAATTATTAAACAAAGCGAGTCAAACCTAATTCAAAGTAAGTAGGCAACTGCCTACATCAAATAATTAACTACCATGATGTCAACACGAATGTTAATGAATGTGTTTTTTATTTGGGATCGCTCCCACGATACCGCGCGCCCGATGAAAAATCAGTAAAACCATTAAAAGTTTCGGAGTAGTTCCCATAATGTACATCGCACCGCCTCAGCCGCTCGGTGATCGCCGAATTACCTACTAAACTGTAAAAAACGTAGATAAAAGGTGGGGCTGTGCATATTCCCATGATCGGAAGACGGTCAGACGGCGTTTTAATACACCCATAATCGTCGATCGACGGTGGATCATATGAAATATGTAATACCGCTAATAGGTCTCGGTGGGCAGCTTCCTCAGCGGTCGCTCGGCCAATTTTGCCGTTGGTAATAACCTTAATATCCCATCAGTGCTATACCCCATGCGTGTACAAAGATGAGGCCGGGTAATGACTGTGCGACCGACGCGCGCACCCGCCTCCGCGACCGATAATTCACCTTTATTGAATAAATCTGTTTGATTACCGTATTGCACGCCAAGCTTTATCGTTTGATTTTATTGAAACGATTGGAGCTAACTTACTTCTATTATCCATTTTATACTTAAGTATTCTTTAAAGACTGCGCCCGGCTGAATAAATAAATGCTAGACTTATATAATACTATACCCTCTCAATAATAATTGGTCTGCAACCTGCAATGCTCAAAATTAAATCGGCCCATGTTGCTTGTAAAATATATTGCAAGTGCACTAAGATTTGCCACATTTGCTATAAACTTTTTTTCTATTAAAATGCATGCAGCATTTAACTCCGGAAAATTGACATTAGAACATACAACCTATCAGAATTGCAACCCGAAACATAAAACTTAATTGAGATATACGAATTACAGTGTATTATGATTACTTATACACTAATATTTCAGTAAAGACTTGATGTAAAATTTCAATGCTAAAAGATGAATTAGAAAGGGACTTTCAAAAATATTTAAAAAAATACTTACATACGGATCTACTGCTTAAAGATTTGATTAAAAATAACTAATAAAATGAAGACGTAATAATGGAATGTAATAAATGTAAGGGACAATATTCATTGCGTTAAAGTACTCTTACGCGCAGACGAATTTTTCATACGTATGAAACAATGGGTTATTAACTTCGAAATGAAAGGGTTTGCGCTTGTGAGTGAGTTAAGCAAGTCACCTCATCACAAGTAATCACCGCCACCCATGAACATCTGTAATCCAAAAGGGGTCGAGGACGCGATGCCCACATTCACACAAGTATAAATAAGCTCACGACTTTTTTCCTTTTTCATGGGGGTTGGCAAAAAGTACAGAACGCCAACTGCTATAAAAGAATTCAACACAAGATTCGACTTTTTTTAATTCGAAGTCTAAATATTCCACGAAAACGAAATAAATAACCATCTCATCACCTACATTACAAAATAAACATTTCAGATATTGCAAGCTAGATTAGAAACTTAAATTCTCTTGTAAAATTACTAATTAATCAGTTCACTTCAAAGCAATAAACAATCAGTCGTCGAATGTCATTTTCGAGAAATGTATGCCGACATCATAAACGATGAGCTCGTATGGCTATAAGCATGGTGAATGAGGATTTCTAAAATAAGAGGCAATTTATTATCATAAGCATTGCAGACGCAGTGACGCAAACATTCGTCGACAGTTATTAAGCGTTAGAACACTGCATCAGGATGAAGAGGGCGCGCGCCGCGCGAGTATATTGTCATCTCTCTTGTTTTCATGGTATCACTTGCACTCACAACTAATAAATAAATCAAAGCTCAGACAAATTCCAAGTCATTATTCTTCTTCAATTTACGAATTCTTATAAGGATACGTTCTGATTTTACAAGAACTTCTCGCAAACGTAATCAATTAAAAGCTCTGTATTTAATTATAACAATGCATGATTAACATGATTAGCAAATTAAAAGGAACCGTCCATCAGGCATCGTAAAACCGATAACTCATTATTATTTAACCATAAACCTATACTAAATTCTTATAATGACAAATTATACAACGTAACTACAATCGAAGTATATTTTTTTTAACCTGTGGATATCGAGTGAACATTGTGAATTTAATTGTGGAGCTGTTAACGGGTGCACCCCGAGGATGTGTCGTTAATAGAGCGTTGTGTCTCTTCATTTTGTTTGAACGTTCACTGACTCCGTTATTTCGGAGCGACTAATAAATTGCGTGATGACAGGTGTCAGCTGCTCCACCGCCTCTGCACTCTTGCGTCGATGTCTCATTCCTCACGTTCTACTCCTAAATTCTCTTATTTTATCAACGCTCCGTTCAATTTTCGTTTCGTTCTCTCGCCATTCTATTTGTTTGTGTTAGCATTATCACTTCAGCTGCGTTAATTTCATGACACCAGAGATATTGTACATCACGTGTTCATGGAAGATCAATATCTTAACTTACCGTTTATCTTACCGTCTTATCGTTTAATAATTTCCGTACTTACAAATTACAAGCTTTATTGAACTGTCAAATATTTCATCATAAGAATCTTTTGATGTACTTTATATCCATCATGCTGCTATAAATTATTTTTATTTTATTTATCTAAACGTTTTAAACGTTTTTTATTACAGTGTATTTTGTCATCTACATTTTAGAATTTACTATCGTGAGACATACATATTATTCAGTGGAACGGTTTATTTATTGCATTTTTATTTTGATATCAATATAAATCGTAGGTTTAGAAAAACTCTTAAGACGTTTACAATGACAATTCGATAAGGATTTTTGAAAATTCTTCCCCAAGGCATGACTAATTGGGAATGAAAGTTTGTAAATGAAAGTCTGAAAACCTGCGAGTACGAAGTTGCGAACAAAAGCTAGTACCTATGTAGTTGGTATAAATGCATTCGGGTGCGGAGACACATCAGTGTGAGTAACAGGATTTTTTCTGGTCCCACTGCAAATATTCTGTCTGTCTCGTCATTATCAACTAGCGCTGTGAAATAAATTGTTTGTTGTAATAAAAACGATTAAATTTAACATTTATTTATTTTGGTTTAAGATCCAAAAGTCACCAGATCTTATCATCCTATTTTAAAATGGCTGAAATTTTGAGCATAGCTAAAGCCTATTTTAATAGTGTTTTGTTTAGAGGCTATGCGTACAGCACCGATTACGACAATATTACCTACATTGAAATTATTTTTTATTCACTTTTTGTTTTATTTGTTGTATTAGTCTTTTAAGCAACTATACTTTTTCGCATGTTCTTATGTTTAAAAGAATATTGTAAATGAATAACATTTACCCACAATAAAGCTATGTCGATAAGAGAGCAAAGTGATAAGTACGGTAAAAATTAAACAACAAATACAAGGTGTGGTTTTGCCTCCTCAAGGAGGTTGAATCCTTCAGAAGGTTGTCATAAAATACATGAATAATGAAATTAAATTACGACACCTGGTCAATAACTAAAAAATACTTTTTGTTGTTGTTTATGTTTGAAAGTATTTTAGACTACACCTCTTCCAAAGAACAGAATCGCCCCGTTGCGTGTGCATGCAACGGGGCGATTCTGTTCTGTTCTGTTCGGTAGGCAGTGTCGCACGACTTTATCGCTGTGTGCGTGCGGGTTCATCGCCCCGCCTGCGGTTTAACCTAAACCCAACGGAAAGACGGAAACTTCGAATTCGGAAATAAAAAAGGTATTAGTTTATTATTGATGAGAATTACAAGCATAGTTACCTCCTTGAATTTGACGAGGTTGCAAAACTGCACCTTGTTTAATATTTTTTGTCAGTTATTATTTATTATTCAATGTATTCAAGAACCCCCTAGCTCAATAATTCAAAGCTTAATTCAAAAATTCTCAACTTACTTATTCAATTCATTTAATATAATAAGATGTAACAAGTTAACAACCCTTCAAAGAGGGATTTCTGTCGAGATTTTCTAATTGGAAACATATCTTTTTCCAACCAGCTATTATTATAAAATCGGGAGTAGCAAATAATCGCGGGCTAGTCCCCTGCCGCTATTTCCTGTTCCCATGCTCATGACATTTGCACAGGTGTACACTAGTGCAATTGCCATGGAGAAAAAAAGGGTTTACGTCGTAGTCAATATAATTATGTGGTCGCTTCGCTAGCGTGATTGAAATGTTTAAATAAATTGCCATAATATATGTTAATTTACGTATAGTTTTACCCTTTTGTTATTAGAATTAATATAGATTAAACCTTGAAAAATACGTTGGTTTCATTAGCGTAGGTTCACTAGAAGTAGGTACCTAATTAATTGTTTAAACTGTTCCTTTTTTTCCTTGTACACAGAAAATTCACGTTTTATCTATTGTTAATAAATGATGTAAAAGTTCCTTTTTATCCTGTCAAAATACCGCCAAACCTGCGTCAAAAGTGGTTACACGCGTGCGTTTTGATCTCGCTGAATGAGTTTACGCGGCACTCAATACGGAACGTGTGCGCAATGTAAGAGATTTCTATTTAGTAGTAATATATTTGTTAAGCTTTTCTTTTGTGTACAATATTCCGTCCTAGCCAACCGACCAAATACGCGTCGGGAAACGCGCATTGCAGGGTTCCGTAGTAGCCTACTTAGCTAAAGATTTAGATAATGATTTCCTTTATGTCCCTCATAGGTATATAGATACTACTGCCATACTTTTTTAGTATCTGGCAAGGAGGAAGACGACATAATATTTCGCAAACGGATCCCTGAATCAAGATTTGGTTATCAGACATCCTCAATATTTTTAACGACCTATCCAACGACTCCCCGCACTGTGAGATAGAAGAGAAATGTGAGATGCACAGGATCAGTCGAAGCGGCGACTTTGGAAAAGTAACGGCAAAAAAATTAAATAGAACTCTTTTACCTACAGGGTTAGAGCTAAAGTGGACTTTAAACAAAAAAGCAGATAACGAAACAGTTTCCTCCAAAAACAAACATGAGGAAAGAATGATATGATATAAATCAAAAGATATATGTATTTCTTTTTACTATCGTTAATTACAGAAGGGCGTATATAAATAAAGAACGCGCGCCCATTGAGGCGGCGTGGCGAGGCGATCGCCGCGGCGCGCCTTGTCGTTACAAGCAAATGCACTTATCTTACCGGGATGTGAAAAACTGTTTTCAACTCGCTGTCGTCGGTTAGTTGCGCCAACACAATACATCCAAATGTACCCGGAGTCAATGCCTCCAGAGGTTACGTTTGAACAGGATTTGGAGACCCAACAAATAAAAAAGCTACAAATCAGAATGGGTCCAACACAGAAACAATAAGAAGTTACACTTTATTTTATTCTATTGTCTTCCGGATTAAATTGGTTTACATTCACAGTGTAACCGGACGAGATCTTCTTACTAAAAGTCATTTTCTGTGTCGATTAAAATTAATTATTCGTAATTAAAGTGTAATTATGAAAGAGAACCTGTATATCATTTGAGTCTGAGACGCGCCATCGTAAACCCGTCAGCGACTCCATGATAAAAATAAACAGAAGTCTTTGAAACATTATCGATACAAATAAATTGTCCGACCAAGAATGAATATCAATAAATTGAAAATGTAACTCGTAAAAACATATCATCGATTATTGTAAACAGCTGGCGGGCATTTATGCAAAACGAATCGTTCATTGGACCAATTCAACGGCGGTAGCGAAGATAGAAGAATTTTAATTGAAACTTACAGATTGGACCTGCGGCCTTGCGCCGCTCGCTGACGCCCTGGCGCGCCGCCCGCGCCGCCCCGATGACTCGCGATTATGCTCTCTTTACACGATGATAAGGACGCAACGATAATGCTACAAATACTGTTTATAAGCCAACACTAAGTAAGAAAATATCTAATCTCTAAGCAACTCTCCAGAAACAGTAGAAACTTAGCAATTTACATGAATACCAAACTTTTACTTGATAAAGGCCTTATTAAAATCTTGACGGGAACTTAATTTGCGATGACAGTTACACCATTAATCTTATTATAGCTTACAAACTTGATCGTTTTTGTTAAAATAAGTGCTTCCGAAAAGAACTCTTGGAGTATTTAAATACGAATTTCAATAACGCCTAATAAAGTTCAAATAATTAAAAGTATATTTTTCTAAAAAGTTCCTAATAATAGTCGTAATCAGAATTGTTTCAAATCCCCTGTACTTGCCCATCTGTAGTTAATTTTATTTACTCAATTGATTGTGGCACTTAACCCGTTTCGTGGCAGCCGTGCGTAAATCTTTCTAACGGCTGATTTACAAATAAAACCACGAGTCAAGTATTCGTGATAGCGGTTATCGTCCCGTTCTCATCTCGTTCGCTTTTCTTTGCATTTGGTTAAACAAATAGAGGCCTCGTTGGGTCGGTAGGCAGATCCTAATTAAAAACTATATTCAGCCGCTGTCGTATATTACGCGAAGGCCTTAGGCAGTTAGTCACCGCGTCTGGACACCTCCCAGTCGTTTAGCGTTCGTATTGCGTTGGGGCCAAAGCCGTGAATGTAAGACATTCAAGTTTGATAGGATGTAAGCAATCAAATCCCGTACCGTGTAAAAATGTATACCAGTAAAAGTATTTTTTTTTATTTTCCATTATATTGTCTTACACAATTTTAACATAATTATAAGATTATCATTATGATGAAATTGCGTTAAAATATGCAAAATGTTGATAATGAGAGTTACGATAAATGTTATTTGGTTGAATTGGAGGCGGATGGCCAATTCTAGGTCTCTTTTTCTCTTTTCCAAAAATACTATGTTTTTTAGACAGGTGGTTTAAACCTAGGAGGATGGCACCAATGGTTACGTGAGACTCGATGAATGTGTTACAATACTCGTCAGTATGAACCGAAAGGTGTAAATTGTGTTACATGGGTGTCTTCCATAACTTCAAATGTTTTCTGTTTATATATAGTTTTCTAAGGCTGAGTGTGAGTCCACGCATAAAGAAACTCCAGTTTTATAACTCTCTTGCAAATAAGAACAGAAAGATCTTAATTCATAGTGTTTATCTTCTCCATAAACCCTGTCCCTTCCCATCCCATTTGAGCATAATGCAGGAGATTATGCTCTCTGTAGGTCAAATAAATAACGTCTTGTTTTTTTCGATTATCTGCCATAAAGACAAGATCAGTAGCGGCTAACAGATAGGAAAGGAGACAACCCCTAAAAGACGGAAAAACAGTGTCCGTCTTTCAGTGAATCAATGGGATTATTCAAAATTTCGTTGGAATCATCTCTTGTTCGGCTCACTAAGTTTTTGTACTTCAACAATAGATCTGATTTGACGTCCAGGGTAAAGCACAGCTCTTGCAACTTTGTAAGGGTCCTCACTCTAGAGTGTCAGAGTGGAATATATCGAATGTTTTGATCACCTGATGAGGGGACCGCAGGGAGAGAAGAGCAAGAGAAATGCCTGGATAAGCTGACGGGTGGAGTCTGGTAGGGTAAATTATCTACTAACATTTTAATTTGCTGAATGCTGTGGGTATGGTTATGGTTTTTGCCCAACTGCATAGTAGTATTATGATTTATGGTGGCTTTATAGGATTATAGGTATAGGACATAATTATGAGTGATATAGGATTATAATGAACTCTAAATATAGAGTTGATTCTAAGGTTTATGCTCAATAGGGCAAAAACCACATGTAAATTTTGTCCCACACTATGATTTCTTCTGTATCGTGGGTGGGTTTGCAAACATATAAATTTCATATCTACAAACAGCCGGACCCAAAACAACTTACTATCTGTAGACCACACAAAAATTTCTTTCGTGCGGAAAAAACACGGAACCCGTGACACGCAGCGTAGCAGCCAGTCGGCCACTGTGCCAACTGTGTCGTCATGTAAAAATATATCCAATGACTTCGTGAGGTTTCTTAACAACTTGTTAATAACAAGTGTAAATATATCGTATTATGGTATTCGATTATTATGGTATTATGGTGTTTCGTATTAGTCTTTGGAATATCAGTCGAAAAATGTGGGTAAGAGGCGGTTTAAAATGTTGCACGAATCACATAGGCAATTAATAAATATTATTTATATTATAAGCCAAACTTTCTCTTATTCTATCAATCGTACCAATGTGGGCAATGCCTATTAAGAACGCTATTAAAACTAAAACCTACTACCTACTTCGACCACTTTATGATCAGAAGCCAATTAAATAACAAATTACAAATAAAATCAAACATCTTAAGATAATAACGTACAATATCGAATTGAATGTTTGATCAATTCATAATTAGAAACAATTGTAAACATAAAAACTATAAGCGAGAGAGCAAGCGTGCGCTGGAAGCAGCCGGGATCCGATTCTTGTTTATAAGGCGGCCGGCCCACCTCGTCTGCACTAAAAGTTTGATCTTATCTTCAATATTTTAATAGGTTCCCGCGGCGGCACCTTCGCCAGTAATTGTATAAAGTATCTCTGGAGGAATAAATTCAATATTCCGTCGCGGGGCCGGCCGACCGGGGATCCCTCCGCTTAACCTCGTGATAAAGCTTAAATCAACACAAGAAGTAATTACAATCGAGCCACACTTCATCACAGATGCGAATAGTGATTAACTATCTTCCTCTTTGGTTCCGCGGTGTACGAACGCAGCCCGCGTCTAAGCCGCCTCCCGCTGGCCAATTAGATGCGAAATTGGTTGAGACCTCATTTCAGTGGATGTGACATAATCGTGTCTCTAAAGGGTTTGGTGATTTGTTTGTTATGGTTTTTAGTTTATTCTGAATTACCTACTAGCAGATTAAATTATATTATCATTTATACGTAGACTTAGTGGTATTTTGTAAAGGAGCTGATCCGAAAGACTGGAGCCACCCACATCATATTCTTGCCTGTAAGCGGTTTTTTTTTCTGTATATCTCAGGTGTTGGAAATGTCCATAGACCATTTAAAATCACGGGGGCGTCTGTTTTTTGTTCATGCAATAGCAATAAAATTCTTTAATAAGGTGTCTTTTAAAAATTTAATATTTTTTTGGAAAAGCAAAAATCTCTTTTCTACACCTAAAAGCATTCCTCTAAACAGAAAGCAGACAAAATATCGTCATCCGTCCCTTTTAATTTTGATTAATTAAAAGTTTTGCATAGAAAAGAGTAATCTTAACGCAAGGGTTGTACTTAGTGAACTTCTTTTGTATTTTATCCTATAAAGAGAAGTTTTTCAGTAAAACAACGCTCAATCTGCAACAAAATATAAAAGTTTTACAATAACGTATACGCCTCGGGCGGGGAGATCATCAAAGACGAGAATAAATCCTTTTTCTCAAGTTGTAGGTACCTACTCTATTCACAAGTATTTAAAAGGAAATAATAATAAAAGGATTTATAAAGTAGATAAGGATTTGTTTGAATTTTTGTGTACTTTTTCACCGAGTACCAATACAAGAAATAACGAAGCGCGAGAGAAATTAGAAAGTAAACTTTTGTTTCTGATGCCGAGCAGGCTTTGGTTTCCCACTCAGTACGACATATGAAGCGACGAGCGTACGGTTAGACACATCTTACAAAGCGCTGTAGTATTTCAGCTTAATGCAGAAACAGTGTCTATACGTATATTCGCATTTATACCGTAATGAGCCCGTTACATGGCGCTCGAATTCGGTACTGCCGTGGGCGGGCGGCGGTGGGCTCGCACCTACTTCGCTGCAAGCGGCCTCTCCCAATTAGCCTTAAAATAATGAACATGTTTTATATTTCCACCCGAGTGCGGCGTGTACTTATCCCCGTTTGCCCCGGGAGGTCATGCGGCTGTGGCCCTCTCGCGTTGTTTTACACGGGAGTACCTTCAAATAGGTAATATAATAAAAGGGACACGTCGACTGGGTTTTGGAAATATCTGCGGTGGGTTGGGCTGTGCTAACGGTTTTGTGTGTAAGATGATCCCTACTGTATAATAGTTCAAAAGGATGCCGCCACTCGTTAGTCCCCCAGTTTATGAGATTCTTTTATTGTTGTTGAACCAGTAGGAGTGAAGGTATGATGCAAAATGAAAGGTAAACAAAGGCATGTAATCTTTTTAATATTCGTCATGTTGGAAAAGATTGCCCAACATTCAGAATATTAAAAAAAAACTTAACACTTGCATTATAAATAAATCATCATTAGGTAGTGACACTGTTCCTATAACAGAGGCTCTACATAATGGCGATTGATTTATAACGTAAGTGTTCTATGAGTACTCAGGGTGACAAAAAAGAACCTACCCTACCGCTTTTTCAATTACTAGAAATACCTACAACATAAGTAATTATACCAATTTGCGATGTGATGACGTTTAGTTAGCTCCAGTAGAAGTTAACTGGTCAATATAACCTTTTCTTCAATCTCCCACTGCATATATCACGTAGAGCTTGTAAATATTCATCACATTTCACAGAGCAATACATTAAAAATTTGCCGCCATGACAAATGAGACGTCAAGACGCGCCACACATTTCAAATAAGCATTTAACCACTTCCTGCCTGTTTAGTCTACAAATAACGCGACTGCTCAAAGATTTAACTAAGCCTGAATAAATAATCAATTTAGCCAGCCCCGCGCGGCTTCTGATCGATTGCCACAATGCCGGCTGGATGATATAGTCGACGAGCCGCAGCGATAAATATCCCGAGACAAATGTTTAGAGTGTCTCCGGAGAGTTGCGGTGACACTAAATTTAAAAGCTTCAATTGTACAGAAATAACCAAAACACGGTTAAGATCTTTCGAAAACAAATCGTGTATCGGTCGCTTGACGACAATCGTGATTGACTGCGCAAGTGAACGTCTCTAATATAAACAAATTAATAGGGAGCGGGTCGAGCCCGCTGCGGTGGCGGGTGTAATTTAGAAGACACTCGTTCACCGATAGGGGTTTACGAGTAGATGAAGAACAGCTCTCAACTATTCATTAATGCATTTACTTAAAAATATTAGACGCGTCAGCTGTAAATCACGTCCAGAGTTTTTTGTAGTTTTATTAAATATATATTTCCTGTCTAACTGTGATATTTTTATTATGGATGACAATATTAAGGAAACATAATTCATAAGAAACTAAGTAATCATTTTTATATCTGTTTTGTATCACAAGCCATAAACGATTTTTGACTGTTTAATTAAATTAAAACTAAAATAAGAATATGAAACGACATGTTCTTAGAGAGCATCAACAAATGTATTTAAAACATTCGGAAATCCAACTAGGGACCATTATCTACACCCATTAACATGTTACATGTGTTAATCACATCCTCTTAGGACCGTCTTATCAAAACGGGAGCAATTTTAAGAATGACTACGCCTATAAATAACGGAATCCTTACATTAATTATGAGCTTAATTATGTAGAATCCCTTTGATTTACAAGCCGCTCATTGCCGCCGCAAACGAATTGTAGTGGCTTAGTGGAGTACCTCGGGCTTCGCCTACCGCTTCTTGGTTATAATTATTTTTGTCGTAAGATAGCTTTGCTTGGTATGTATAGATCGAGATGAAAGTGAATCGAGACAAGTTGACGCCTGCACCACTTTTGAAGGATTAACCGAACGAAAGAAATTTAATTCTGTTAGTTTCTCAGGGAGGTAGTTTTTTTTTTGTATTTCTACCTAATGTGAAAAACTGAAAACAACTGGACTATTCAATTATTTTATAAATGTGATGATTTATGAAGATATTAACGACGTATTGCAGTTTTCAACAAAAGAAACAAATCTTGAAGGTTTTTCGTCAAAGACTTTCGTCGACTGATTTCATAAGATATTTTTGAACGATAGGTACCTATTGTACCTGAACCTAAAATCCTCATGACCCGAAAAACATAGAATTAAAAAAGAAAATGGTTAAATTAAACTAAAAAAAAAAGTACTGTTAAACAGTTACATTTACTTCAAAGCCTTAAAATGATATCTACAATATTTGAAGCTGCGAGGGTGCGGTAGAGGTGGTTGTTCGCGGATCGCCGAAAGCGTCGCTGCGGGCACGCGGCTTGTATGCCGAGGGCACCCGCCACCGACATGCCCTACCTAGTCCCGCATCAGCAACTATTTGCGATTTCGGGATTAAATCGTGCAAAAATCCGAATCCGAGCGTCACTACTTATAACTAAACTAAACATTCGAATCAGAGTCAGGTAATTTTATCAATTTTGTGAATGGAACAATCGACCATACTGAGTATGACAAATCTTCTGGTGGTGGAGTTTTGAAGTTTCTTCATTAGAAGAGAGGATCCCACGACTCGACTGGTGTTTTTTTGATAGGCAACTCACTGCCCAGTGACACAGTAACTCAATATTTTCATTAATGGAATAATTGCCCAGCACCCCAGTTGCGTAAGACTCAGTTACAATCCCCACTTTACCCAACTGCGTCACGCAAATGGATAATGTGTTTATTAGCCTACGTATGTAGGTATGTTTGTTCTTTTGCGAGAGACCAAAAGCGTCGGCTGATTTTGATTTTTATTACGTCAATCGATTATAATCTTGCGAGTGTCATTAAGGACATGACAATAATCAAAATTCAATATGGCGCCTGGGTGGGAGAACCCAGGCGCCAATTAGCCAGTTTCGCCATATAGTGAAAAAGAAAAACGGAAATTTAAAACTTAGGCTGCTATTCTAATTGAACGTTTTCATTCCATTACTTACTTCCAAAAAACAGATTTTTGTTATGGTTTGATTTTACCAACTGAACGAAGAGTTATGTTGTTAGATATTTTAAGCAATATAAACATATTAAACTGGCTTATTACCGAGACTTTGTTCGCGTAAATGTAATTAATCCTTTTCTATGATAAGAAGTGAAGTTAAGCGTAAGTTACTCCCTATAACATCAGCTACCTGCCAGGGAAAGTCCTGCCAAAATCGAGATTAGCCGGAACAAACGGAAAATTCAGTAATTTGTGTTTTTGGTAAAAGTGCCGTATAAACATTCATATGAACAACCTACCTATTTAGTAAAAAGCTGGTTTTATTTTTTACATTACAAACAAGACTCTTCAACTTCATTTTTTTTTAATATTTTTGATTAAACTTTTACGTTGCGATTCATAAAACAACACCATAGCGTTTGTAAAAATAAACCAATCTCGTTCATTCAATTTAAACAGGCGTAATGGAGATTCATAACGGCACCCCGTCTATCACAGAATTTCCACGAACAAAGATCGTAGTGTATTCAAACAGCCGCACAATCGAATAATTGTCCTCGATCGCATACAAGCTGCGATCCCAAGCGGACATTCGGCAGGCTCTATTTCTGCCTAGTGTTTAGAAACAATAGCTCTGCGCTGCAATTAGTTTATCCGATAGATGGTGGTCGAACGAGTCGTAAATCTACGCTCTTGCCACCAGTGGGCTCTCTACGTGGTTGTGGCGCCGTATGTAGATTCAGCTCGGTTAATTAATGTGCCACGGTAAAGTGCGAGGTCTCTCCCTCGCATCCCCAGCCGGGTTTCGTAAATTGCGCACCCATCTCCCACATGTTGGTACATTAAGCTCTAGTACGGCAAATTAAAATGAGACGCTGAAAAATATTATCAATACTTACAAAAATGTTTCAGTTAAATCATGGCGGTTACTAAGTTTGCACATACCTACAAAAAACCGGGATAATTTAAAGCTGTGAGCTTTATTAAGAAAAACATAGTAAGGAAATTCGCAAGCATGAGAAATTTTCAACGTGTACAAAGTAGCGTCATTTGTCACAGGAACCACAGAATACTGAAGTACAAGCTTACATGAACCACTGCGCAGTGTTAACACAATTTAACTTGACTACATAATGACCACACTACTATTATGGAACTCAGTGGTCTTGTTTTAATGAAAATTTTCTTGCAGAATCTTTGGTGTTTAAATTAATATTTTTAAGCTCGGCTGTTCAAATTTTTAAAGCTTTAAGTATGAAGCTTCGTCTAAAGTTTTTGGCATATGGAAATTCTCGTGAGTAAACTCGCCCCAGGTGAAGACGAAACTACGACTTTAACAGGATGCTTTGGAAACCTCAGCGGATTGATTGGTATCGGTTAAACATGAAATGGATTTAGTGGCTACCTACCTAAAATTTCTTTTAATTCTGATAGGGGTGTTACAAAATCTCTTCCTTTCACAAAAAAATACGTAATTTTGGAAGGTCAATAGATTAAAGTAGAACTTCGTTATCTTATTAAAAAAATATTCATAAAAAACATGACAACTACATTTCGGCGGGAAAATAGCTCCGGTATTTGCATTGCTCCGGTGCATTTCATAATTTAAATGTGATGGACTGAAGTGGGGCTTAAACTTTTTATTTCATTTCTTATTCCTATAAATTAATATTTTTTTCAACTCAAGTCTTTGAAGTTCAGTCAATTAATTTTAAAAAATCGTGTATTGTATGTAGATACTTACAATATTGTAATCTAAATACAAATGCACCAACAGTAACAGATTGCGTTCAGTTCCAAGTTTAGTCGGGACTACATTTGTGAAGCGATTCCAAAGATCACATCTTAACATTGTGCTCTTGAGTGACGTATGGCGGGCGCGATGAGGGGCGAAGGTTCCCCGCCACCCTCATTATCCCTTTCATGCTGAATTTCAATTAGCATGCTTTCGTGTTTTGCAATAACAAACCGAGCCCCGTTTGGAGAACACAGCGTGGAATATAGGTACCAACCAACAACCACCCAAGTTCGGATATAGATACGGAAAATCAAAGCTTTTTAGATACTTTTTAGGTGTATATTAAACATAACCGATATTTTTTCGTGTTATTTATTTAATATTTATATTATATGCAATATTTATCTACAGACTTAATAAATTAAATAACCCATAAAAGCAATAATAATAAAAAACTAAAACTCAGAATCAAAAAATTCGTCCGCATCGCTGTCAACTGGATATGTGCCCAAAAGACTGGCGGCATTATGCCACGTTGAATGGAAATGTTTAGAGTCTGGCCAAGGTACTTTTCGTGTTAAAAAAGATTAAAATAACACCACTTAAATCACTTCTTTATATATTTAAACTAGGTACGAGATGGAGGTAGTGGGCGTAAAATTTTGAAAAATATAAGTAGGTAGATATTATTATTATTAATTATTTACTACAGTTAAAATAACAATAACTACAGGTATCACAACAAAGACTTACAAACGACTTAACTAATATTTCTTTATTTGTAAGATTCGTATTCAGTAAAAACAAAGTCGCTTTTTTGAGTCTGTGTGTGTGTATCTAAAAAAAACTAATTAAGAAACAATTTAGAAAAACATTCCGTCATGAAAATATACCTATGAGTACCTAAATAACCAAATTGAAAAAAAATCTGCATATTTTTTCGTCGGAGTGTGAAGCCCTTTGACCAGGGAGCGCACAAGTCTGTTTAAGAGTATGAGAGTTTACAAGTATTTCACACTTTGTGTCCATCGGTTTCGGTTAATACTTACACTCGAAACAGTTGTAAAGAAAAAACATTTGAAACAATGACAAATACATACTAATTTATGATTATGACAAGTGTTTAACAAGTGTTTTACGAGATTATTGGTTAGGCCGTACAGATTGTAACACAACAATATTTTTGCAATATAACCTTTATACCCAAAATACCCTTTATACTGCTAAACAAAATTATCCCTGCTTTCGACACTATGTGTAAATGTTTTTAAACGTGTTATTGATTCATATTTTATTTACTGATCATAAGCTTTCAGAAATAAAAAAGAAGAAGAAGCTTTCAGCGACGAGAAGTTGATCTAATAATGCATGCAGGTATGCAACCGCAAAATTTTAGTCAAGCTACGAGGCTATCAGATCTTTCAGAAAAATAATAATTTAGTATATGCAAAGAAACAAACAACCGACTGTTGTCGTTTTCTTGGTCGATTTTAATGTTGTTCCTTACTAGGGTTCCGTACTCAAGGATGTTAACGGGACCCTATTACTAAGTCTCCGCTGTCCGGCAGTCTATCCGTCCGTTTGTCTGATAATGGGCTGTATCTCATGAACCGTAATAAAAATAAAGTAAAAAATATCAGGGGGTTCTGATTTAAAAAATGAGTTTCTTTTTATGTAGTGTTAAATATAGTATCCGGAAGCCGTCGTTTTTTAACTACCCATTCTTGCAATTCAAATAAAATAGAACAAAACGCAGTACACCAGCAGAAGAATAAAACACAGTCGATGATTACTATTAGAACCAGCGCGGCACTCTAAATCGATAACAATATAGGTATTTCCAAAACCAATATAGTATTGCATAATGAAAAGACAAAGGCTAGTGTTGAATGATAAAATGTTGGCTCGGCCACTGCCAACACCTCATGGCGCCAGAACCAAATTACTAAAGCAGCACGAATGCTGAGCTGTCTCCTTTCAAATTTGATTGCGCCCAACATCACACGCCCATGAACTCTATAATGAAACAGCCATATAAAAACAAAACTATGGGCATATATGATTAGGCCGATACACGAGTAAGGTAGAACCACTAAACAAACAACCATTACAATAACGCTGCGTCACCGTGTTGGAAATCACTTATTGTAGGAGTGACTTGCACTCCCGCGCCAGTGCCTTATGCTACGCGCCTAGGTTCCAATCGTAGGCTGAGACGATTTACTGGCGAACAGCTTGCCAACATAATAATTTGCTAGGTTTAATTTTTGAATAATCAGGTATTATCCGTAAATTATTAACTGTGGATGACCAATTAAAATTGTCCCAAATAATAATAAACTAAAATCATGACAATACATACTATTTCACACTAGATCGTAATCCGTTAAGTAACGTTATATTTTTATTACATCGATATACTTTAAATATCTATCTTGTACAGAAAGGAAACGTTACTATCGGCGCGTCATGTTCGACATGCATAGCTAAACAATGGCGCGCGCGTTCGACGGACGGGTCAAATGAGGCGCGGCGTCAAATCTCGGGTTGCACCGACTTGGCGCCGCGCGCCGGCCGACACATTCGAGAAGTTAGCACACCCATTGAAAATGACTAAAAAACAATACACTAAAAGTTCTTGCCGTTGTGCTTCACTTCACAAAGTAACAAGCGGCCGTAACAAAAGAGCCCGTCGCTTAATCGATTTCGTCAATGTGCTATAGTTTAATTTTAACATTAAGTATTTGTTTCGCGCATAATAATATTAAACATCGAAAAACTCGTTAAAACAAGTAACAAGACTGCAAGAATAAATAATGTTATAGTTCAATTAATTAGCACTGTGTCAAATGTGCAACTCATAGATTTAAATACAGATAAATCATTTAGAAAGCCAGTGTCTTAATTAGACGGAGAGATGTCAGCAGAGCCGATGGCTTGCACCGGAATAAATCAGGACTTAAATTGCTTTCTGCAACGCCACTCCCACCGTCGAGTTGGCGTTAATAGCGCGTGCAACCGAAATCTTAGACGAATGTTTGGGAGTATTTTTTACAATGAAATAGAATACTCGAGGTCTGCGAGCAGGCGCCACAAAAAATGTGGTTGTAATTGCAGTCCAGTTAAAGGCACCAATTAGAACATGCCAAACCACCAACCTATTAAATTTATTGTAGAAGCATCTTAAATGATATTTAACAAACATAATAAAATCCGTAAGTAGTCATTTAAATTAAAGTCGACGATATAAATTTCTACTTATATTACCCGATATAAATGTAATTAACAATACCATTATTGGATCGTATCAATATAACTGTTGGTATGGCAACCAACATCGAAATGATTTGGATTTAATTACTTGGATCACCAACTCCGCCCTCGTTGGAATCGAACACTCGTAAATCAAGAATAATAATACCGAGCTTTGGTCTTTTTTATTGACTAAACAAATCTTTATCAATACAATTACACGATCGTTAGTGAACAATTTAATATTATCAAATATCAAATTTCAAACCCAGATCAGTGAGATTTGACAAAAGCTATTTACCTAGTAATAAAATTCATTTTAGCTTATCTGGTGAGCACTAGCTAGTTAAGGTAACAAAATATACAACTTATTAGAACTTTTGAATTTTTATTCCTAATATTTGTTGTCAAACATTTTTTAAGGCTGAACTACAAACATACGGGCAATGCCAGCTACAGAAGTTCAGTAAGAAGACGTTATGAACTTGCCAAACAAGCATGTTAGTTGGCCATATGTTAACCACGCAGGTATCTACATAACAAACCTCACTCATTTTCATATATACTTGCATATCTTATTAGTTAATTACTATCTAAGCTCCTATTAATAGATTGTTTGCTAAAAGACAATGAGTCACACAAACGTGTAAAGCAAAAAACAAACCCTTATCTTGAACATTGTTATCTTAGTTTGTAATACGAGAAGGACTTTTGTTGTGCTCGACCTTTTGTAAAATAATCAGAGATTTAAAAAAATACGGTTATCTTTTAGAAAAGAGAATCTTTTGTCTTCGATTGTGTCGTGGCGACTGGTATTGCAACAATCTTTATTATAAAATCAGACAATTTATCAAACAATAATCAAAGTTTTAAAAAATCTTTTCGCTGGCTGTTCTAATATTTTTTACACAGATAAAATGAATTCAACATTAACACAGTGTTAACGGGAATGTCATGAAGTGTTAAAAAAGCTTATAAAATCAGCTAATATATCTCAACTAATCATCATGAGGCATTAAAATATAAATATTAAAGACGATTTCTTTTAGATAGGAAGCGACGATGACATATTTAAATTTCTCATTTCAAAGAGAAACAAGCGAGGCCTACAATAAAAAATATCACAGGAACCCACACACAGAGAAATTTCCACAAATCTATAATTCCATCAGCAAGTCAGGCAAATACGAAAATAAGCATCAAAGTGTTTTTTAGAGGAAAGACGACAAATGTCAACCAGCAAGGCACCAGTAGCAAACACGTGTTACATATTGTCTGACAATATTTACTGTTGCTTTATTAGCTCGGGAAGTGGATAGAAGAAAATGAAAATAACTGCCGTTCTACATTCTAAAGCACGTGTTAGACTATAGTAATACAGACTGGAAGGATTAATTGGAAACAAATTCAAAAATAAAGTGTTAGTCGTTATTATGACATATTATGGAAACATTACGTAGTGAAGACAAAAACAAATCTTTGTTAATTCCTTAATTCGTTTTTTAACTATTCACATACCCAAGAAAGGATGCCAATAAAATTTAAATCCAATTGCGTCGACCCTTGATTTACAACGAATCAATAAAAGAGAAGGCTATCATTACCTTTTTACTGCGTATTCAATAAAAGTAATGTACTCGGTAATCAATCCAATGACAGTGGTCTTTCAAATAAAAGCCTAGCGGCCATTTATTAAAATCCTTGAGATTTACAAATCTAAATTAATCTCATTTTGTTTATTAAAATAATTTACCTCAAACAGTATTCTAAAATACATGACTTGTTGACTTGAACGATTCTCCTCGTCAGTCATCAAGGTAAAAATTAGCCTAACAAATAGAAGTTGATTCCCCAATCGTTATCATATAAATCAATAGAATGCTCTTCAGAATTAGCGATCTCTCCAGTTTATATGACGTCAATATATCAAGTGCGAGAGTTGAAACAGCATAAACACAATAGTTGGATAGAAAAAAAGTCGGGGTCTGAGAGATGGCTCGTAAAATAAAACAAGGGACTACGTCCGGAGATATGTCAAGATAGCATGCGGCGGGGGGGCGCGGGCCGGCGCCGGCCGTGCACCCCGAGACCCAATTAGAAGCACACCTTTTGGACATGTGCTCTCACTTGGCGCTAACTAACGCCGAAAAACTCAAGGATACGGGACAACTACATCCGTTACCGTTTATCACATTTTTTCACGGAAATTCTTTGGGTTCTCCGTGGACATTGTACGGCGAATTTGCAAATGTGAATATTTATGGCATTAGTATTATTTCTGTATAGAAGTTTTCTTAAGTACGCTTTTACTGTGTATTTTTACTATGTTAAGTAAAATTATTTAAATTTGTTCATTATTAATCAATCTGTTTTATTTTATCCTTAGACTCCGTATCTTAGACTTGGCCAATTTATTTATTTTATTAACTGCTATAACTTTAGAATCATACACTAGACAATTTTATACCAGTATTTAGTAATGAAACTTACCTTAGTCTTGACAAGTTTCGCGTTCTCTCTGCACATCTTTGCCAACGCATGGTAGTCTCCTCTTGCTGCACATAAAATCCATTGTTTTTGCTTAGAGTCCAATGGATCTGTCTCACTTTTTTGATCTAACTGCAATTAAAAAAGGATTTTTATTTATTGATCTTATTTAATTCTATAATTCATGACCATCTCATGCTTACTTACAGATACTCTGTCTTCCTCATCCACCCCCTGCGAACAAACATAACATTTCAATGAGTCACCATCATAGTCAAGATTTCATTAACAATTTTATACTTTTAAAACACAAGCTTGTCCATTCATGGCGAACAATTTATTAAACGATGTACATCAACGTACTTAACGTCTGAAAACAAAAGATTAGGATTATAAATAAAGACGATATTTACATACATAATAAATATCTTAACGACACATATAAATTAATCGGAACCTAATATTTCAAAATTAATAAATGAGTACTTATATTGTGAAAATAATATTTTGAATTAATGGTCAATAAATTCGAATTCTCCCGTCTTCAGGCTTGCGCTGCTATTCATGTAAGATGATTTAGGTCACAAGTTATTTGTGTGGGTCAGAGTAATTAAAAACTCTATGTGATGTAGAATACAGTTCATTTTTGTGTAATGTACGGGTAAAGTTACAATGTTCGCGACTGGTGCACTGGGCGTGCGCTGCGCAGCATGACCACTTTACCACCTGTCGTTACATATTTATGTCTACACTATTGGCCTCACTGTTAGGGACTTTGATATTGACAAGATAACATCCTTAATGTGATGTGTTTGATTTAATAATAAGATTATGTTTGTACGTCGCTGGTTTTAAGGTTCTATGGTAACAACAATTAAAATTAGCGCCCAAATTAGTTTTGTGAACGTTTACATTTACTACGTGTTTAATAGGGAAAAGAATAATGGACACCTTTAGATAGCTACACCTTCCACAATCCAACAAACTACTGTGTCATTTCTAAACTATGACTATATAAATACGCATTATCACAATTTTTCTCTATTATCTGTTTGTTCGTTCTTAATCGAAAATACGCAAGAGAATGTTTAAGCTATAAAATCTACGTATGTACCTACATGTATGTACTTTTTTCATAACTGGTATCTACTGCATTTAATTAGTAACTAAGAAAGAAAAAAAATCATTAAAGCCTACCTATTATTTATAAAGATTACAAATCCAGTAAAAATATTAAATAATATTCTGTCCTGTTTCAGAAACTCAGAATGATGACGCACCAATTAAAGTCCTAGGTAATTTATGATGACAAACGATGTGAAAACACGTATAGTCGGCTTTATTGAAGAATTCTAGTTCGCCGAAGAAGTTATATCGAAGCTTGATGGAAGAAAAGGATCCGAATCGAATCATGGTTTGGAGATTCAGCAAGCTGAAGTATCAGTGGTCTTATTTTGTCTACCGAAGGTCGGATATCGTTTGGATCAGACACGCTCTTAACAGAACAGGCAAAAATAGCAAAGAACTTTTCCAGTCCACCGACGCAGAAGAATGGAGGAAGCATAACATGCTGAAAGTCGGAGAACAGTAGCTTGTGGCCAATGATGGTGTACAATATGAAGCTTCTATTAATCATGTCTTTCTACATTTATATTTAGCTTAAGTCAATTACATAGTATATTGTTTTGAGAACTCAATTATGTACTGCAATGTGCAAAATTTTTGCACGAAAATCCAAGATATCAATCGATACAGATAACATTGTGATAGTACTGCGGTCACTTTTATAACGCTCTTCACTTCAACTACCTATGTCTTTTATGATGGTTTATGGACATGCTTATCAGCCTTCTGTATCAGCATCTCACTGATCTAAGTACATAACAACTAGGGTTGCTCAACTAAACTGCATCATATGTTTAGAACGAACGAATTGTTTATTGCTAAAATGACGCGATTTTGATGAAATAATTTGCTTTTAATTGATTCTGTTTGCTTATAGGACATAATTGACACAACACGCGTTAAAATTACACTGATGTGAACCGTTGAAAACGATTTCATCAAAAGTGTTCTACATAACAAACACCAAACACGTTGGTGTTTGCGGCAAGTACACCGCTCAACATTTACCTACTATAATTCACTTTTCAGATAAATATTCCTTGTTTGTTACAAACAGATATTTACTTTACTTATAAGACAGATGGCTAACAGTTCCTTGCAGGAATTCAGAAACGGTAGATACCTACCTAATGTGTAAAGACCGGTTAAGCAATCATTTTTGAACACGGTAATAATGTTGCTGAATTTAGTAGATCTAAACTTTCTACACATAAAGGTACTAATATAGTAAAGTTGAAGAGATTTATTTTTTGTTTGTTAAACGCGCTAATTTCTGGAATCTAAAGTCGGTTTCGAAAAAAAAAATTGTATATTATAGGCTATATAACTGCAACGACTAATACCCACAGGAGCGGAGCAGTAACCAAAGCCATAACTTAGGGTGGGTGAAATAAACCACGCGGACGAAGTCGCAAACAGAAGCTAGTTTAATGATAAATCAACTCGAAGCTTGACCTCTTTCTTCGCTTAGTTATTAATTTTTACCGGTCGTTAAATAAAAAGAGTCAGCTATCATAGCTTCTATAAAACTACGGCATTTTCATTAACACGATAAAAAATAAAATTGATATTAATGTAAGTAAATTGAAAGGGTAGGCTCGCCAGTTAGTCGCCGAAGGGCACCATGCAGGCGTGCGTGCCTCTCTCCTCGCCGTAGGACGCCACAGGCATCACGTTGTTCGCGCTGGCTCGCATTATGGTGGCGACGACGGCACCACATTACAATCGATACACGTCACAACCCTCTAACTTTCAACTTTATTCATATATTTTATACGACAGCGTAACAAAACAAACGCCACATTCCAACAATTAAACTTAAATCACAACAAAGACATCCGTTAAAAACTCTATAATTAATTACCTAATCAACGTCTTATGCTTATTGCTCGAGTTAACACATAGTAAAAGGTAAGATTTGTACTTTGAACAAGTAACAATATGCCATAAAATAGTTATTTTAAGCGGTTAGGCACTAAAGAAAATTATAGTTTGTTTTTAGAGTTCCGTACTTTAAGTGTGCCTATTGCTAAGACTTCACTGTCAGTCTGTCGTAGGGCTGTATGTTTTGAACCGTAAAAGGTAGACACTTAATTTTTTCACAGATTATTACAATGGCCGCTAAAACAGCAAAAAATAAATACAGTTTACAAATTGCAACGTGTTTTTCTTAACTAAACTAATGAAATAATGTTGTGTTGAATATTGTGTGGTAGTACGGAACCCATCGTGTACCTGAGTTTAATACCATACAGTACTCATTTTTTTGGGAATTATAGGATCGGAGTACCTAGATATGTACTCCTATTAAAATGATATTATCACACTATCGCAGACGAAAGTTGAACGGCAAATATCCAGTTTTCGCAACGCAGTTACTGGTGCCGATTCCCTTGTTCACAAACTAGACTAAATTTAGAGAATTGACATCTCTTACTAACATACAGCGAAAGAAAAGGACGGTGACATTCCGTGACATTAAAAAACTAAGTTAGAGATGTCAAATTAGTTTCGCCTTGAAATTCTCCGCATTTTTAATCCATACGTTATAAGATGTCAACTATAACTGTATGGATGTGTCAGATTGACTAAATTTGACAGCTCTTATTTGGATTAGTCTCTTTCTTATTTTATTGGACAGAAAAAGATGGAAATAGTCTAATTTTAGTTTAGTTTGTGACCAAGGGAATCGGCACCACTGTCATGGACACTTGATTGTTTCATGCCACAGAGCGTGTATTATGCGTTGTCTTACTTTTATCATTGAATAGCTGACAGCTAATTCATCCGTTCCTATTTTCCATCACTTCGACAAGGCTCGTTAAGTGCGGCATCCGCGTTGTTGATGGCTGCGAGTGATTCTCAGGCCCGAATAGCACAGAGAGAACAATGAAATCGGTCATATTTTCCTTCCAACTCGCAACGGACCGTACCGCGTTATCTTTCTCATCGTGCATAACAACTATTAACAACCATGCGTTTATTCAAAACGCTGATGATGTATACTTAAACCGAAGCTTATTTTAGCTGCCTTTGTGAAGGATTTATTGTTTTGAAAGAGAAAGTAATACTTACCTACCACAAAAAAAAAATATGTATACCTAATAAATAAACTAACTTAAATTATAGGATTTGTCGTAACTGAATACAGACCTAAACAAAAAAAAATAGTATCTATATTTACCATGGATACGTATATTATTTAGTATGGATACGTTAAGGAGAAGAAGAATGCCTAACCCCCTAACACCCAGTTGCAAAAAGCTTTCTTTAAATACTTGCTTTGGTTAACGAGTCATTATCGCTGATTGTTCATTAAATTTAAATACGTTGCACAGAACGGATGAAGGTAAGTTAAAAGCTTCTTTAACTAAAGATCCTCTAAAGACGACCAAACAATGCGACATACACAACGCAACATTGACAAAAAAAGTAATGCATTGAGTGAAAGATTGCGTTTTCTTTCTAGTTACTCGTAAGTAACTATACACCCTACAAGAAAAACAAATTGTGCGATGAACACGCTAGTGTGATTTGTTAAGAGAAATAAATATTGGGGTATACAGATTGTTTGAAACGATCAGAACAATACCTATGGTGAGTGCAATTAGCTTTTTTGCCTAGAACGAAGTTTATAGCAGAGGTAAAATTTAAATGCCGACGATGTTTTATATTTAATTTTATTTTTACTTTCTTCTCTGTAGTTTTGTAATTTGTAAGAAAGAAGATTTTTTATTATCATTTCTTGAGTCGTTCATTTTTAATAACCCACATAACAGTATCGTCCTTGTCGATATTTTAACTCTTCGCCCTTATACTTTAAAGAAAAATGTCCTGTAAAATCACAGTAGTCAAATATGACAATTTTCGTGGCCATGGCGTTAATTGTGCTAAAATATATCTTATAGCAATTGAGATATAAGTTATTTTAGTTGATCATTTTTATCAGTCTGTTCGTCTCTATCTTTCTCTCGCTGATTGTACCTACGTTCAATCCTTTACTATCGGAGTCCAAGATTATCTGAGACGTCTAGATGGACTTAACACAAAATAAGGCAATGGGATAATAAAACATTTACGGGGTGCTTAGCCCCTAAAACCAATTGGATTTCGCGTTTAGCACGTACTAAGAAGTCTTAAAGGGATCACAAAATTAAACTAGCCACTTCATTTTAAATTCAAGCATTTATACGAATGTTGTTGTTGTTTGTGTAAAGTGGGATAGAAAATTACCCGACTAAATGTGGCAAAGTAGGTACCGCAAACGTCATTATGCAGGCTGGTCATATTATTAAACACAAGCAAAACCCAACCGACAACGTGGTCAGCAATAAGCACGAATGACCTTTTTCAAGCTTTAATAGCGCACGTGCGCTTTGTAGTCACACGACAGTAGGTAATTGACAATCGACCGCAAGTCACGAGGTATTATTGAATATGGTATACGCCATGAATAATGATGACAATATTGAGTTGAGGCCTATCCATACCTTGATTTGATGGACCGACAGCGATGACACTATTAGGCTTAAATAGACTGAATTGAGCGTCATTTAATGTCCATAAGTCAAGCATATCATGTCAATGTTCCCAAATTAATATTGCTATCTTTGGATCATCATTAGGCACGGCTCAAAATTTCCGCAGTCAAATTAGGTTGAATGATATGCAAAGTGCTCATCGAAGGCTTTATTACGACAATGAGCACTATGCATGTCACTGATAAACTGAATTATGCCGACGTTCTGATGATTAACTATTTAAAGCTCTTCGAATCTCTTACTTACCCTGTTTATGAAAATAGACAGATTTTGAGTTCAGTTATGTTGAGAAGCAAAAGCTATTCATTTTATATTTGATGTTTTTTTATTGTTTTATATCCAAACAAAGTAACAAAAAATTGCGCTTTTAAAACTTTATGTAACTACCAGTAGGTTCTTTAGCCCCTTTGCAGCATTAAGCGGACAAAGCTTTCATAACGTTTCTGTAAAATAATTTTTTGAAAGTTTTTTAATTGACGAGCGGAAGTGTACTGTAACATTCATCGTCGGTCTATTTCAGTGTTGATTTATGCGTCGTGATCTCACTCAGACGGGTGGCAACGTGGCATATTAGTGAGAAACGGTTTGTTCATTTATTATTTATTAGCTTCCGTGGCGGCGTTAAGTGAATTCCGAAACCTGTGATTATCTCGTTTATAAACATAGCTATCTAAGTGACTAGCTAATTGCTAAAGCGGACATCTTCAATATTTACGCTGATTTATCTATGGGGCACATTTCAGAATATGTTAATGAAATACATGAATAAAGCCAACCAGCGTCCTTGATAACGAAAATACTTAGACAATCTCTTATTTAATTATCTTTGGCTTATAATATGTTTTTAAATACTGGTTAATGCGTCCTCTCGTCCTTTTAATAGGTTACAATGTCAGGTACGCTGTATAAAGCAATTGTAAAGTCCATTAGGTGCGCGGAGGCGCAGCCTAATATTTGTCATTAGGAGCTTTTGTTGTTCGTGTTGTGTACGCTACCCTCGTATAGGGGTTGTCCCGTTCGGATGAGCCGAAATTATTATTATATAAATTTTTGCTCTCGCGACGAACATCCCTCGACGGTTGTTTTCGAAATGTGCCCTTTGGGTGTAGTGTTGTTACCAATTCAGTACGTTATCGTATTGTACAATTGTAGGTACACTGTCATTTTTTTAAATATAGGTACCTAACTACCTACATGATAAAGATTCCACTGTATTAGTGATTTTATCATGTTAGCAATTTCCCGTCCTCTTTTGATATCCCGGCGCGCGATCACGAAAAATATATATCGATAATAATCATATTCGACATCATTTTGACCGCCAAAGGCCCATGACGAAGGTTTTACAATTCAATTAGCTGCACCAGGTGTCGACAGACAGGAAACTTTTACCCTTACCGCAACGCAACAATTTAACATTCAAAAGACTTTTATTAGATTGGGTAATAAAATTCATAGTTGAATTCACTCACTTCGATTTAGATAAAAGGTAGAATATCATTATGGTCTCTATGGTCTTTGTGTCATCGAATAATTAATGAAACTCTTCATAGTCGACGAAATTGGATGTCAAGTGTTAAAGGACACTGATTATTCAAATTAATATTTATGTCAGTTTATAGTCTGTGACTGGTCCACCTAGATATTACCTAAATAAATGACTAGACGAAGTGTTGGAAAACTGCGGAGGAGATATAATCGCAGTTTTTAAGAGTTGTCGGAAAAAACTTTACATCGAGAGAAACGGAAGGAATTTAGGAGGACTTATTTGCGGGGTTAAAGGCCTTTCTTAATTTCTTACGTTTTTTCTATAAAGTACGCTAAACCCGTTGGTTAGTCGGTCGGTCCTTCGATGGCTGATCTATCCGTGACTCGAAAGTACTTTTCAAGCTAGAGAGAGGTCTCCGTTGGTCCCATCTGTCATTCATCGATTTTTCTCAGCCGTTACTAATAGCTAACTAGAAGATCGAAACACTGACAAACAAACTTTCCAACAAAGGGGTAGATTTCATGTTTCCTATTATCTGGGTTGTGGAAATCAGATCATATAAGTAGATAGTCACTCCGTTTATAGTCTACACAAATATTATAAAAAAAAGTTACTTTTGTTTTTAAGAGTAATCTCTGGAAGTATTGGTCCCATTACTGATAAAAAGCTACACTATTGTCAAATGTCAATATTTTATACATAGTATAGCTACTTGACGTCCACGAGGGCGAAGACGCGGGCAAAGCTAGAGTGACATACTGATATTCCGTTGCATCCTATATAAAGTCTTTAAGCTGACACATATAGAGTTCATTATTGTATATACTTATAAAATACTCAATTGATTTTTCACAAATCTCGGACGAAGACCGAAATGCTGATTCAGGCCGATAATGCCCACCGCATTATCAGCATTACCTACAAGCCTAAATATATTCCATGTTAGTATTACCGTGTTTTACCTATTTCTTATTCTAATCAATTATGTTATGTTCTTATTACCATGGCTTACTTCTTTATTATTATTATTTTTTGTTCACCTGCATTGTGTTCGCATATAGAAGCAACAAGAAAATTGTAACCAGGATTTTGTGAAAACCTAATTGGAAAGCGTGTTCGTGGAGTTTCTTGCTCGGTCTTCTGCATAGAGCCCTACTTGTCTATGTTTTTGGAACGAACAACAAGCTTAAACTTTCTGACCACTGACTGACTCCTTGACATTTCAAAAGTGCTTGTAAATGGTCGAATTGAAGGAAATGCTTGACTTGACTTGACCATAAATACTTATAACGCAAAAGCAATTTAATTTTAAGGCTGAAGTTTGATTGATTGGTAGCTAAATAGTTAAACTCAAAAGAAACAATAATTAAGTCACTCGTGTTTAGTTTGAAGTTAGTATCAAATACTTGTGGGTCAAAATATTTGTTAATGATTGTCAGCCGACCAACAGGTGCCGCGCTCTTGGTAACCCGAACGCAACCCCTAATATTTTATAATTATTTACTCATTAAAAGCAATAATTAACCAGGTAACTGCTGTCGTTGATGACCACAGTTATAGATATTTTCTTATTTACCTA
Organism: Hoplodrina ambigua; assembly: GCA_949774945.1. NCBI lineage: Eukaryota > Metazoa > Arthropoda > Insecta > Lepidoptera > Noctuidae > Hoplodrina > Hoplodrina ambigua. The sequence continues at coordinate 10,018,327 of OX458963.1, forward strand.
ACCACCTAAACCAAATGATAAATAAACATTATGATTAAACTATAGTTAATTCACTTTAAAAAGAACCGTCAGCTGTCGTAAGTGCTTATGGTTCGAGAGCTTAGTCGCCAGACCTACGTTTATTAAAATGACGTAGGCTTGGCGACTCTGGGATCTTAGTCCATTAACATTGACCACCAAATGGAAAAATACTGTATATAATTACACGAGATACGACACATCGCATACCCGTACTACGAGTAATTACCAAACTAAGTAACATTGGGTAAAAATTATTGCTGGGAAACATCTTTTTGTTTTTTAGTGTGAAAAATCAGTTTATTGTGCCATTAATACACACATTTTCTTATTTATTTATTTAACACGCGCAAATTATCATGCTTATGGGTGCATAAAGCAGTATAGGGATCGCAGGGGTATTTAAAGTTCAGTGAAAACGTAACCAAAAGATGGATATTTGATCATTAAAATATTCTTACCCAGAACATTAAACTTTAGGATATGTTAATAGTTATTTGTTATACAAGAGTGCAAAGTTGCTTTTTAACCGCGTGTTCAATTTTGATGACCGAGCAAGCCAAGGATTCTAAAATTGAATCACGAGCGCAGCGAGTGATTCAAAATTAGAATCCTGAGCGTTAGCGAGGGAATCAAAAGAGCACGAGGTGAAAAATCTTTGCACTCGAGTGCAACACGTAACTTTTCATTCCACCTCAGCGAGGAAATGACTAAATGCAAAAAAAATAAACGTTTACAATCACAAGATAGGTACTTACACTTTTATTTCAGTTTAGGTATTAATTACTACATTATGACAGGTAAGTATTACAGAATAATCTTTAAGTTATAACAAAATAATACTAAGGTTTTATTAAGAAAAATACAAAGCAAATTGAAAAAAGAACACCAAGAAGGTTCCGAGTCTGAGTTTTTAACAAATTATAAAAAGTTATATGATATATTCGGCATCATAGAGGTAGCAGTAAATAGTTTTAATGTTTTTTTTAATTCACAAACTTAGTGCACACGATGTTCTAAATTCAATTTACTTTATCCTCTAGAGAATAAAAACGGCTTTTCCACTCAGATATTGAAGATTAAAAATACTCTTTCCGAGATGGTGGGATGAAAACGTCTTTTTATACCCGAATTTTTAGCTACCAGTAGCGAAAAGTTTTCGTAAGCGGAAGGCCGAAGCAAAAACATAAAGTGAAGCAACTTTTGCCTCGGTTTTCCTCTTACGATATTTTACTTTTAAATGGACAAGTCGCGGCGAAAAGCTAAATCATCTATCAAACTTGAAAATTGAGATGTTAGTAGGTATGTTACTAACTTTTGCCTGCGACTTCGTCCGCGTAAATGTCGGTTATCGCAGCCGCAAACATAGTCGCAGAATAAAAAGTACCCTTATAGTATGTCCTTTCTTGGGGTACAAACATACCAAATTTAATTAAAATCGGTTCAGTAGTTTAGACGCGAAAGCGAAACATACAGAGTTACTTTCGCATTTATAATATTACTATGGATGGGTATGGATTATTAGGTATTAGGTACATATGCTATTTCTGAATAACAGTAAAGTAGGTGTTCCGAACTTTCGAAAGGAAGCTGGTAGGAATCTAGTCACATATAAGGTTCTCGCCACTGTTATCTATTCACTTTACCTACTTACAATGAAAACTAGCAGATTTTCCGCGACTTTGTCCGAGTAAAGGCGGAAACAGCCACATCCTTTCTATTCTTATTATAAAATATGTATGTATATATTATATAATATATATATATTATATATGGTATATATGAGTTTATGTACTTGTGTACGTTTAAACTGGTTGAGATATTTGTTTTTAATGATTTTTAAATTTCATATTTGATTATTTCCTCATATACAATTTGTTGCACCCGCTTTGTTAGAGAATGCCTAAGGCATTAAGTCCGCCTTTGTACTTTTTTCTTGCATAAAGTTTAAATAAATAAACAGATTTATGACACGCTACGCCATCCCAAGCGTTCATACTGGACAAAAGACAAAGAGTAGTTTTATACTCTAAAATATGGCCAATGAGTACGCTTCACTGACGTGGCGTGGCGCAGCGAGTTATAGGTCTGTTTCCGCCTTTAGATACGTACTTCCCCTTCAAACTTAACACGACTTAAAACCGGTTTGAGTGAAGGGTATTTAGACAGTACCCATTTTCATATTTCTAATAAAACGTGAAGTTTCTAAAAAAAAAACAGAAACACGTATTTAGTTTATTCCTAACTGAAAAGCTTAATATGATGTCATTTTTCTTACTTAAAAAAGCTTTTAATAATAACGTATGTCCCAGAAATAAACATTGAGCCCCTATTTTGCTTCCTTAAAGCTAGAATTTTCAAAAAAACACTTAAATCTTATTTTTTAATTTGAACCCAAAAGCTAAATAGGTACCAATGTTCAAGACACTTACTAAAAAAATAACGGATTTTCATAAATACTTTCATCCCCTATTATACCCCTTTATGTGATTTATAATGATCTCAATTATAAAGTTACCACCTAAGAATATATTATGGAAAACACTAAAGATAATAAGTATTGAGTATTTTTGAAAGATCCTTTCTTATTCTTTGTACATTACTTAATTATGAAATTCAATTACATAATTAAAAATTCTCTTTGACTTAATTTTTAATTCTACACAGACAAAGTCGCGGGCAGAAGCTAGTTAATGATACGGATTAAATGGACACATTACCTACTTACTACTCATACAATAATAATGTTGCTACCTTTAATCTGTGGATGACATGAAACAAGGATAACAGGTCGCTATTTCAAACCAACAATTAAATTTCAATGACTGAGGAAAACACTAAGTAAGTACTGTTTCTATAATATATAGAATGAGGTAAATGGAATAAGAACGTTAAGTAATAAGAAGTACCTACTCATAAAATACATAATGTCTTGGACGGCCTAAGTCTGCTTAACATAAACAGTGTTGGAACTTTTGAACTTGAACTTTGAATCTGACGGGATCCCTAATTTCTTTGACTTAAAATATTGCCTGTAGCACTTAGGAATAGAATAGCTTTCAATTTGCTAAAATAATATTAAGGATCAGAGGAGTTGTTCCAGAGATCAGGTACATTCAAACATACACACTTTCAGCTTTATAAAATTAGCACCTAAAAATTAAGTAAGGAGCTGAAACCTGAGCTCAGAAGGAAATACCTGTAGCTTTTTCCATATTTACCAACGCAGATTTCAATATCAACTTTTATAAAACATTTTGGCAGACATAAATGATTTGTTATTTATTTAAAGACATTGGTGGCAAAAATAAAATTAAGCAGTAATTACCAAAGCACTTGACATAACCAACACATTAGTAAGATATTATTGAAACACTTTTTAATGTATCATTAAATATCATTGCATAAAATGCTGACCTAGCAGGTTTTCAAGTACTTTAAAAACTTGATCTGTTTATTTGTTTTTGATACGAACACCTATTTTTGAACATCAATAAACTGACAATACAAAATCTTCAATATTTTGATAAAATTTATTGATACTGATAAAGTATAAGTATTCTTTGAAAAAATTAATAATTCTGATACAATTGTTTGATATCTACTACTGAAATAATATTTAGTATCACAAGAGTTGGTTGCAATCAGGTGTGATATTGTAATGAAATTATATGTTTATTGCACTCACCTGAGAACTTAAGTTGCCTCCCAGTTTATTTGTCTTCAGCACATCACTCTCCGAAGCCATCCTATTGAACATTTGCTTCCTCTCCTTCACGGAAATGGTCTGCTCGCTGTCTACTAACATGCTCTCACTTCTAGAAGATGTTAATGTTGGTGACATTGTATTATCAAAATTGGACACATCTTGATTTGGTATAGAAGATCTCTGTCCCTGTGCTCCTTGGATACTTGATCTTTTTTCACTGTTTTTGTCTGATGATCGCCTCCTTGGGTGCACTTTTGGTGGTATGTCTTCACTTGGAATGGATGTTAAGCTCTCTTTTGACTCACTTGTAGGTTTAGGGACTGAATTAACATTATGTGTGTTATCTTGAATAAGATTTGCTAGTATGCTGAAATCTTGATTAAGTTGTAACGGCAGTGGTGGACGTTGTGGAGGTTCTTCCTCATTATTGGGCTCAGTTTCTATGGGTGTCTCAGCAACAGTTGTGTTAGATGAATCAGTTACTTTTTCCATGACATCTTCGCTATCTTTACCGTTATTTGGCATATATTTCTTTTTCAATAAAAGCCATTTCTCATTGTTTTGATTTTTTATTATGGCTAGTGTATTCACGTGCTTTTTAAACGTACTTCTGGCTTCATCTACGAATAACACAACATAAGTACAGGTGACGTAAAGATAATAAAGTGAAAAAATCCATAGTAGCTCTACTCACCTCTCATATCGGGGTTCATTAGAAATACTTTAAAATGTTTGACTAACTCATGGTTAGTTACTTTGCCATTATGCAACAACATGAACTTCAGTATTTCTTCAAAACTTAGCTCTGATGGAGGCGACATTGTGCTATAATATTCTAATGAAACAGCGTAACTGGCCTAAAACTTTTTTCAACAAATGCACCAAAACTAATAAGTAGGTACAGGTACACAGATCAAAAATGAAATTAATGAAACGTCAACCGGTAGGCACCAACAGGTTTGACGTTTACGTTTCTTTTCACGAATGGGGACATACGAATCGTTTCTAAAAATGACACACCTATAATTTAGTCTGGCCAAAGAAGCTGACCACTTAAAAGGGCGGCAATTTTAAAAATCTATGGTTTCGGTAGATAAGTAAGCAATGAATACAGTTAGGTATTCATTGCATTGCCTGTGTTATTTAAATACCGAAATCACTTTAAAATGTAACGAAATCATTTAAATTGAATTAATTCGAATTAAAACAATTTTTTCTAGTATCAATTGCGGAGTACATTAAATAAGTGATGAATAGTGATGATGATGAATATCCTGGAAAATGAAACAGTATTTATTCAGTTTATTTGGATATAAGTCGGAGTTCACAACTGTTTGTTTTTTTTTTACTTTTGTGCCCCATTATGCCTATAAAGGATTACAAAATTTTTTTTTTTTCAAGATCGGTGCTTTACCTTTTCATGGAAGTGGCGCCAGGGGGGCGTGGACACCCCCTTTAATAAACATTTTACAATAGCGTAAGGTCAAACTTACTTTAGGAGTTAATTTAGGTAGGTACTATACTAGGTATTTAAATAAATAAATTTAAATATGTTTGAGTTTGGGTAAAGTATGATTTATTATTATTGATTTTATGATTGATTTATTTTATTGTACCTACTGCCGTGCTAGTAATTTAGGTTGGCGTAGCCTTGTGTATTATTGACGCTTGCTTCACACAAGGAAAGTACCTACCTATTGAATTGGTTTACACATCTTCGTCGTAACAGTATTGTTACCTACTTGGTACCTACTGCATTAACAACCAGGGCCTGCGTCCGCAGTTCTCCACCCGCCTTGGCGGGTGCCCACATGTGTTATCTTTTTAAAAATCCTTTCCAAGAGCGCGTTTCATATTAAACCACAAGTCCACCTACTAATTTAGTTAGGTAGAACTACTTTTTTCTTATGCGCAGTTAAAGATGTTCTTTAAATACCTACCAGCAGGGTACGGAAAATTAAACTGAATGTTACGTAAGTTAAGAAAAAATGCGGGTAGAGCGATTATAAGAAACTATCGTTGTCGCTATGTGAGCTATGTCCCCATGTTTTCCTTTTTTCATTAATAATTTGTACACTAGACCTCTTGTGGTAGCGGTACAAATAGGCATTTTTGAGTATTTTTTGTGGGTTCTAGTGCTTATTAAAATACCTAATTTATCTTTAAAAAGGAGAACACAGGGAATACAAATAGTTGGTATTATCGAATAAGTAAACTGTAAAAAATCATTCATAAACCAAAAAGAAAACAAGCAAGAGCATTTATATGGAGAAAATACCACCCGCATTTCCTCTTAACTTACAACAAACAGTTACGAAAAATGAGAGGCGGTTTGATAGTTTGAGTTGCTACTAGCTGCTCGATGATCAAAAACATCCTATCCACTTACGTGTACTTTATAGAGAATTATAAAAACATTTCTATGAATATCCCAGAGAAGAGGGCTGAACTAAAGACCTACAACCACCTGAGAATGTCAGCCCTTGAAATAAATGGGAAAACAGTTGTTTAGGGAGCGGTTTTTGGCAAGCCTTTTACTACAAATCTACTTACTTAAAAACTATTATCAAGCAGCAATAAGATTTTCCCCTTCATTGGCTTATTGTTATGTCTTATGGTGTTGAACTAGTCTTTCGACTTTCCTAAGCATATTCCAGCTAAACTATTTAAATGCTTTGCAGCAGGCAGAATGGTAATGCATGCAAGCAGTCTTTTGGTGTTTTGGCAGTCATTTGTGACAAGTTTTACTACAGCCGCCGGGAAAGCGGAGGGTGGGAATTTCTAAATAACATTTTGCATACGGCAGGAGTAGGACCCATGGTCAGGACTGAAACTCAATGAACATTGCAACTTATCAAATTAGAACAGCTGATTTCTAGGACAATATAAACTAAGTCGGTCCCTACATGAAATGTGGAAAAAGATTTAATGACTATTTAGATAATTTACAATAGTAACATTTGTTAATCTGTTTTGTTTCTGACCGTACAATCTCAAGGAGTATTTTTTATTTTAGAAGATCTGTCAGACATAACGATCATAAAAGATGACACCGTAGATATTAAGTGTTCCATGTCATCGTTCCGGTGAATCTATAAGAAATATTGTCTTTGTGAATGTTTGGATTACTTATCTAGCTAACAGTAAATAAGTGGGTAATTGCATGGACACAGCCATGGTAGCATTGTGGATTTCCAAGAACCTAACTACATAGATAATTATAATATCAATACCAACCTGACCCAGTTCTCGATAATGGTCAAATCACGCTGGACTGTGACAGAACAATAATAATCTCTGTTATAGAGTCTATTACTGCTAATAAGCATGATAAGTATAGTGATAATATCGATATCAGTCGAGTAGTGATTGCTGACATCACATCACATCGTCATGGTAAGAAGTAAGTATGTGTAAAGGCAAAAAAAAAATTGAAACAGGTAAACACGATACGACGTCGCTTCGTTGCAATTTCGAGAAGTGGAAAACTGCAATATGCTTCTAAAAAAAAATCAAGACACGACGTTGCACCGTGGTACGATACCTATGACATTTTTGATACGATGTCGTAAAAATGGCCATAGTTGAATCTGAGAGGTAGACGTTTTTTCCTGTAACTAGTTTTTAAGAAGACGCTTTCAAAAGAAGGGAAAGTTTTTTTTATCAAATCATTCTCACTCTCTTCTACAAGGGATATTAATTAATCTATATCAATGTCGTTTGATATGACCATTGAACATCATCACTGGCTCTCGGCAGCTATATTGCATCGTCAGTTTCCATGTAGTCATGCCGTGCATCGTGCCACACATACACGCGGCAGATTCTCATGACACAACATAGCATCGTGGCACGTTGCAACGAATTTACTTGCGGGATAGCCATAGCTTCAAGGAAATTTGTCGCCGCATCCCACAATGCCATAAAGTCCTTAAACTAAAAGAAAATACCCATCACCACGGTTTGTTAATCGCTTAAGCCATCACCACGGTTTGTTAATCGCTTAAGGAAAGAGGTAATTTTACAATATAGACGTGCACTAGTGTGCTAATACTCGTGTTTGTAAGTGATGGTGCGATAGTGAGGACTTGGCGGAAGCAGCAGGTTATGTTTTGAAAATGGTCCTTAACGTAGTAAAATTAGAAAAGAACTAGATACTTTAATATTAACTGTATTTAATACTACTACATAACTACAATATTATTCATTGGAACGCATTTTGGTCACGGCAAAAAATCAGTGGCACAAGTAAGTATGTGCGCAAGCAAATACAGGTGGACTTTCTCTTTTTCTTCTTCCCTTTTAAGACGGCAGTACGACGCGACCGAGGAGGGATCAGGCGTATGACCAACGGCTACACTCTCTTTCCGATGCACAGGAGTGTCCGCCAATTTTCAAACACCGGGCTACTACTGAAAAATTTCTTATTAAAAACCCAATAACATTTGGTTCAATCTGGGAATCGAACCCAAAAAACCTACGCTCAGTAGTCGCACTTCCGACCACGTGGCCAACGGTGCAGTCACTACACACTAAGAATATAGAGTTAGCAGAGATATATTCCCGATCCAAAATAACTTCATCCCAAATCTGCTCATATGATAATACTCTAACAATCTAAATTGTTTATGAGCTGAATTGCTTTTCTTAGCTTTGATCGTATGTTACTCGCTATGCCGTCAGAACTTAGATTTAGTTACATTTAACTAATTGTGTGAGGCTATGCGCGAAATCTATTTATTATTTAAGGAAGATGCGTTTCGTCGTCGGCAATGCTGGCTATAAATATTCATGGTACCTAGTCTAGAATAAGGGATTAGTTTGATTAGTTTTATGTTCCACAGGGAAAAGTTATTATAAAGCTAGAAAAGTTATTTTTTACTTGTTAGAGAATCTGAGAATAAATATGTTATCATACATTAATTCACAACATAAACTCACGCCTTCTTCCCATAAAGGCTAGGCAGAAACCACAGAATGCCACCTGCTACGATCCTTAAATACGTGCCTCGTGCACGTTCATCCATCTCGTCATACAAGCACGCCGGATACAAGTACTGCGAAACTGACCTTTCTGACTAACCTCGCTAATAAGGTCAGTGTAGGTCTTCCTTAGTGCGTCCTCTTCTTGCATTGCCACTTACATCTGGCATATAAACACCTTTCGTTAACCACCTTTCACTCATCCTGTCAACATGACCACCATCGACCATTGACCATCTATGCATACTCTTTTCAATATTTGTCACTACATCCTTGTTTCGATTGTATGATCTATTTGTAACATTTTATCTTTACCTACTCTTTGAAATTACTCGGGTTATCTTGGTGCTAACTTACAATCGGTTACGCGAACGTAAGCTCTACCCAAGACCATACCATGATTTATACTTACATCGTTGTCAATTAGTTTCTTCTCTTAGATATTCTATTGATACTTGCAATAAACGATTGAACTTCTGACTTCCTGGGTCTGTGTTTCTCGAAAATTTGTCAAAAATAATAGACAGAAAAATGAACTAAGTATTTTTATTGAAATCAGGTACCTTTAAAATTAACGGCCCTGGATTTCATATAGGTAAATAAGAAACCGTGACGTTTAATTCTTCGGTTAATGTAGGTATTGATGGGGTCAGAATAGTCCACGCTAGAATACGTGAACGGACGGCAAAGATCAGTAACCGCTTTAGCGAGATCTCCTGTCTTAGGATTCATCATTATTAAACATTGATGGACTAAGGACAGTGCTGCACAAGTGGAGGATTCAGTAGGTGGTTATTTCACCTTTGATGATCAGTTCAACTTTTAAGCAACTTTTGACGGTTTTTAGCTGCCAGGCAGATGTTCAAGCACTTAACAAGGGCCTCTAAAAGATTGGACACACTTTTTGTGTATTGATTAACTATGTACAACTTTAACGTAGTTTGCGCATCGAGACGTGGCTAAACTGACAATGTGTATGAATGGAGAACACAAAGGCTTGTGAAATCGACCTAAGATGTGAATTAAAATCGTTATGTCAGGATTGCATTATTTATTGGACTCGGTAGCTAATTAATTGATTGGATCTGACACAACAAGCCATAAACGATAAAGCTATTTGACCTTAGGTCGCACAAATGGTTAGTGAGTTTTAAAATCTTCGATCCTATGGCGATAAAGCGGCCTGATACTATCCATGGATATTCAAATGTTTGTCTTAGGATGTTTCTAATTTGCCAAAAGCTTAAAAAGTTTTCACACAAATTATAATTTATAGGTACGTTATTTTTTTGTCACCCAAGATGGGTTTGCTCTTGACTCGAGTCTAGGTCAGAGGTGACAGAGGCAAAGTCTACGATGGAGTGAGCTTACCTAAAAGAAGCCTGTTCACTCTAACTTTGAAAAGATTAGGGTCTAATGCGTTTGGAAATACATGATAATTTATAAATAATTCGAAATACATAATTTTAACAAATTAATCATTTTCCAACCGTTCTTCTATCAGTTAGTTCAATCAGATCTCGTTAGCCAGAATCTGATTGGCAATCTAGCTAATCAGTTGTTAAAATCTTTGATAATAGGATTGTGGAGACCAAACGATGTCTTACCTCTTGTCTTGTTCACTGCACAGTGCACCAACGCCTGTACCATAAAAATACCTAAGTGCCACTGCTAATGCTGTCGACGTGGCTGAGTTCTGTTCGAAGTATAAAATATATACAATGGAATAATCGATAAAAATAAGAAGAATAATAAAGAATTGCTAATTAAAGGCGTCTTAAGATTAGTTAGGTAAGCAATGGTGTCGATTATATTGTGCACAAACTAAATTTAGATTGTTTCTTTCTTTTTCTTTCCAATTAAACAAGAAAGGGACAGATGTAAATAAGAGTAAATCTGACACTTCAATACAATTATGGTTGACATTTTAAAACGTAAAGATAGGGAGAAGTTCAAGGCGAAACTAATTTGACATCTCTAACTTAGTTTGTAAGTATCACCGTCCTTCCCTTTAACGCATGCCAGTAAGTGATGCCAATTCTCTAAATTTAGTAGTTTGTGAAAAAGGGAAGCGGCACCAATGTCTCTCTTGTCATACATAATCACTCCTCTTTGACACGTTCATCTTTTTTCTTCCTCTCCCTCTTAACCCATCAACATAAAATAGAACATCATTGTTTACAAAAGTAGAACTAGACTTAAAACCACATCACAAACGGGTCACATTTGATTACAATCCCTGTTTCTGTCTCTTAATCGGCAATTTTACTATTCTGAAACATGCCTACTAGTGAAGTTTATTATTACCAATACTAAAATAGAGCGTTAAGTTTTAATTTGTTATAGTCAAACTTTATCATTATCCTGATTAGATTTTCGTGTGGTCCGTCACAACCGGAGCAGGTCCGTGGCGTACCTATGCATAACATTGAAGAACTTTCGATTTAGTAGTATACCCACTAGTTGTGGACTTCCCGCTTCTAACAAGAATTAGACATTTAACTTTTAATTGGCCGCTTGTACGGTCTTCAGAAACTTTGTTCGCCGTAAGTGTTTAACTATGTTATAGGTACTCCACGCTTTTAATAATGACCAAAGTTGCTTTCTGTTCTGAAATAGTTTGGTTTCAGGCTTAAACATCAACGGAATAATTAAGATTTAAAGTGTGAATTTGATTTTTGAAATTTTAGCCATTGTGTATTTCGTGTTCTACGAGTATGCTGTTTAATAAAATAAGATTGTATCACAGGAAAATGTAGTTTTGATGACTGTGTTATTTATGATTTTGATTATATTTTAGTATATTAATTTGCAAATAATAACAGCCTTGAGTACTGCCTGCTTTCAACAAACGGCAAACTGTATTATTAACATTAGTGGACGAAGAGCGTATCTTCTGTTGATGAGGTTGAGTCCATTGCTATTTCTTGTTAGGGATTGTAAACTCTTTACTCGCGATCCGTATTGTAGCTCTCAGTTTGTTTGTTCAGGGGATTGTAGAGGATGGCACAGGGATAAGATATTGCAAGGGTAACATTGCTACTCAATCTAATATACCTAACGATCACAATTCCGTTCACCGAGCGTGTGGGCTGGCTGTAACTCTGTGGGGGACCACAGAGTCACAGCCGTTCAATGTAACCTCATCAACATACGTACGTACAACTTGTGTTGAATATACGAAGTTACGAACATCCTGAAAGTAGATTGATAGATTTTCGACATCATTGAGAGTTAAACTCCACAGGAGTATAATTATATTTCCAACGGAACTAACTTCGAAGTATATAAAAGAAAACCTGTCATCCCAGACATCATGTCATTGTTGTATTACAACTAAGTTAGGAACAGCACTTTTTTTTTGTTTGCAGTCAATCTTAGGACAAACTCTAAAATATTGTAAAAAAATAATCTGTGTTCTAAAGATATCTTTTGACGATGTGCACAAAATGTGTGTGAATTTGGAACAGCTGTTTTTCACAATTTTGGTGTTAATCCTATGTTCAAATTATTTATAGATGCGTACAGCGACCCCTTTTCAGGTTTAGGGTAAACAAAAACTAAGATTGTTAATCAGATAGTTACCTGAATGCTATGAATAGTGTATGTCCCCACTAAAACTTTTAGCGAAAAGTTTTAGTTTTCAACTGACGACTGAAAGTTTCTGAAATTATGTGACCTTTCCCCTTCGAAACCTACCTGCATTTTTTTTTGAAACGAAATATTTTTTGCCTCTTTTTAATAGGTTAAGTGATGAACAGAGACCAGAGCGGATGAAGGTTGATGTTCAAAGCTGGTAAGCAGAGGTCTGCAGAGAGGTACGGCCATGTTGCGGCCGCAGACGGACGGCGGGAAATCGCGGCCGCCCATGGGAGGCGTGCGGCGCCGGGCCAGGTGAGTGGGACGGCGAGATTCATGCGGAGGAGGTGCGAGCGAGACGAGTGCGAGGCGGCGCGACGCAGAGGGCGTACGGAGTCGCGGACCGCCACGCACTCCTGTTCCGGTCGCGTCGACGGGCGGCCGGGAACCCGCGCCTCGCCACACTGACTCCGCACACGCTGCTAACACTGACTTTTCTCCTAGTACGTTTTTTGAATGCGCGCCGGTAACAGCGGGCACGTGATACGCCCGCGGCCGCAGCTGTTTTTTTCTCTTTCGCTCGACTTTGTGACAGCTGAGTGTCGCGTGCGATCTCGCCCATTTCCCGCCACTTCCAGTAGCTTACGGAAAAGTAAAAAGTAAAACTGAGAAGTTTTTGGCGCGAAATGTGCGATTCAATGTCGCGCTCGCAGGGAATGCTGGAGACCTGTGGTAAACGCTAAGACGACTATTCTGTTAGTTTGTGAAGATTATTGAGCTGTGATTTCGGTTCGCGTTTTCATCTAACTGTTCAGGAAAAGTTTATGATAATGGATGACTGGGAGCGGCATGTAACCCCGCTCCTTCAAGACATGGGGTGTGCAAATGAAGACGCCCAAGATGACTTCTTTAATCAACAAGACGTAAGTGATAAACGTAAAGAATTAAATACTAAACCAGGTTTTAATAGCCAGGAAGACTCTTATTAATGTACAAGTAGGTAACAATATTTAATAATGCGCTATTAACAGTTGCAACAAGTCACACTCAAACTTGGCGAGTACTTACATTGTTAATATAATATTAATCATAAAATCATAATTATAATATAATAACTTCAATCTTAGGAACTTACACACATTTTTGTTAATTACTCTTTAAAGTGCAGTCGCACCTTAAAACATTAATATTAAGGCTAACAAAATCCTCATTAAGTAAGTACAAAACTTCATAAACTAGAACGACTAACAAGGAGTTCATTCAAATTAGGTTGGTTTGTATTTCTCAGTTACAATAAATGTAATTATCTTCATGTAACTGCTTAATCGGCTGACTTGCGATTTATTAAATTTTCGGGGCGTCAAATGGTACCAATTACCTATTTATTATAATCTATCCATGTCATGAAATTTCATTAAACTGTTAATTACGTTAAAACTACGTAATGAAAGGATTAATTTTCTAGTTTATTTGTTGTTAGACATTCTTAATTGCATTATTCTGAAATGTAAACAATAGGTAGGAAAATGACAATCAAGAGACACCTACACATCGTCGAAAATCCAATCATACCGTACCTACGCAATTAAGTGTGTCTGGATATACATAAATACTAGGTTCAAACAAGTTCAATCAACCCATTGTTGATTAAATCCTTCCCCATTCAACGACTTTCAGTAGTTTTAATCCCAAGAAAAATATATTATGCCCATTGTGGTCTGTTACAAACCAATTATAATAATTGCAAGGTAGGTAAGTACTTACATTTTGTGATACCAAGATTCCATCAAGTTACCTAGTTGCAAGATAGAAATAATACGTCGTAGAGAGAAGTCCATTTAGAATACGTACTAATCTTTAATACAGTTTTACTCACTGATAGGTACACTGATTTCCTCATTAGATATGTTTAACAGAACACATCACAGTCAATGTCACCGTCGCCGACGTATTGATTCGGAATCATGTTGCAATTGCCATGCGTGATTGCGTGTCCAGTTTATTTTTATAAAGAGTTTTCATTTGTGGCAAGCGCAACCAAGGCAGACAAGACACTAACTAACTTGGGAACTAAGGCTCAATTTGAAAAAAAAAAACTATGCAATGGCTATTTATCGTAGAGCAACACATCCGCTTTCCTTAGCCCAGGTTGCAACGAATCAAAAAGATCTTTTGTTTAGCAAAGGAACGCTTTTATTTATATTTTCCAACTAACTAATTCAGGAAGGCATGGCCCATGGCCGCTTCGAGTATTACACAACTTACCATGCTATTTCTTCCTGTATATTATATGTTATACACCATTATCTTGGCATGCACTGCTCGACATTAATTAGATGTCAATCAATGTACGTAATTTTCATTACACTCCCGACAGCTTTAAAATCTTTGTCTGAAAGACCCTGTGTTTACTGCATCGGACAAAATTAGAGGTAAGTAAAAAAACACCCTTTTTATGAGTGATTCGGAAAATTAAATAGCTTATAAACTCACTAACATGTATTGTGAATCTTATCATTCATTTTAATTTTATAGGTCAAAAAAAACCCAAAGTAATGTACAATAGTTATATATCAAGAAAAGATTTTGAAGATTACTTCCCACAAAATAAATTACGCTGGGGGAACGAACAGCGTTAATCAATAATCAAAATGTCTGATGTCAGACTTTTAAACAAACACATTTTCTTACTATAATTATGATGTATTTTTAAACAATTTTCCCACTCCATCTTTTTCGACCCTATATGTACTACCGGCCAAATTAGGGTAAGGTTGCTCAAGTCGTACCCCCTAAGGAAATTATGCTATAATATTCACGACAATTGAAATAATACAAAATAATCTACATTTACTGAATCTTTATTTAGTTGTCTATTATTAAAAAATCACAGAAACTTACAATGTTAATATTAAAATATATATTTTAACGTTTTTCAAAAACATACCTTCGGTACGATTAAGGCGCCTAGTTGCCTAATTCGTACCACATACAGCCTAAGTCGTACTTAGAAAATACACTTTAGTGAAGATATAATAAACTATATAGAAAAATTCTTAATAATAAGAGATCAATTTTAAGTAAGTTAAAATTACAAATAATTCAGTCTGAGATTAACTTAAGCATATTATTTGGTAATTATTTTAGTGAATAACAAAATCTTAGACCTAAATAGAAATAAGTAACACGGAGAACTGGAAAGATATAAAAATAATGCTTAGAAAATTATTGAGATTGAACACAGATATCACAAGTATATTTTTTTATTTTACTTTCAACACCAGCGCATAGGTCATGTATCCAACCTTTACATTTAGAACACTGGATCATGTCTTCTTCGCGATCTTCCTTACATAGTTGGCACAGCCACGATTTTTTAGTTTTCATTTTTTTGTTATTCCTGTATGTCTCATCTGAACTTATTCTCTTTATGTTTTTGTTTATTTTTTTTTCTGTTTTCAAATTTTTCATATCTAGTATAGGTTTCTTCTTCTTATTCATGTTTTCTTTGGCTTCCATTTCATTTTTATAAGGACTTGAAGTTAATTCCATCGTTCGCTTTGTACCTTTCTTCATTTTTTTAATAACTGTATTTATGCAAGGCACTGGAGATAAAACATTCAAGTGAGACTTTATTTCTTCATTATTGGAAATTTTATCAATCTTGGACGGTTCAGGTTGAACGATGGGCAGCGTTGAATCTGTCGGTATTAAGGGAGGTGTTATAATTTCTGGGAGTGATGGTAATGAGGTGGATGGTGGTGGAGATACGACCAATACTGATGGCGACGCAACTATTGGTTGCGTTATTATTGATGGCGATGTAGCTCTAGCAGGTGATTCCGTAGTTGGTTCAGATGGACCATTAGGTTCTTGATTTGATGGATCAGAGATGTATACAGAAGCTACGAAATCCTCTGCTTTAATGACATTTCTGTCACACGGCCACAACCCTGTAGCTTTGAAACCATTTTGTGCTATATCCATACGAACTGATCGAGGGTATGCTGTGCCAAGCAGTTCTGCAACATTAGCTTGTTTTATGACACTACCAGGATTAGAACGTAGCCACGAAGATGCGACCTCATTGTAACAGCTTTTCAATGATTTGAAAAACGATCTGTCCAGCGGTTGCAGACGATGAGTTTTGTGAGCAGGAAAACATAACATAACAATGCCGTAATCCCGAGCCATCTCGATCGCTTCTAAATTTTTCGTGTGTGTGCTATGACCATCTAGTAAAAGTAACATTTGTTTTTGGTTACTTTTTGCTAATCTCGTGCACTTAATGAAATGTTGTAGCCATTGAACAAAAAGTTCTGATGTTATCCATCCATTTTTTGAGCATTCAAATGCTGTATTTGGTGGAGCTCCTTTTTTTAAGGCATCATTCAGTCTACTGCGCTTAAATATTAACATAGGTGGTATAAATTCGCCTGCTGCATTCATTGCACATATGCATGTTGTGGTCAGACCCCTTTCTCCACTTGTGATTGCACCCACTTGGTGTTTTCCCTTTTGAGCAATAACTTTAGAAGGTTTGTGAACGGTGGATAAGCCAGTTTCGTCCATATTATATATTTGGTGTGCAGCAAACTTGTATTTATCCAGTATTTCTTCGTACTTATCAAAAAACTCATTAACACGTTCTTTGTTGAATCCTTTGCTTCGGGCCATCGATGTTGATTCTGGAACACGCAAAGACAAATTAGGATGCTCTTTCATAAACCTATAATACCACTTTTTGCCCGCTATTTTTTTCTCTTTGTTAAAACGATGAGGCAGTTGAAATTTTTCAGCGAGCTCAAATGCAAGCTTTCTGAATTCAGTGGTAGTTAATCCGAAGAAACAAGACTCTAAATTCATCAAATGCTGTGCCAGTATCTCTTCCATATCTGGTGGCATATCGTTAGGTCTTCCAAACTTTGTTCTTGTATTCAAATTTTTTAAATGTCGTCTCAGTGTAGGTTTCGGTATATTAAATCTTCTGCAGGCTTCATTAAATCCTATTTCTCCACTCCGATGTTTCTGTAAAGCTTCATCCATATCTTCTTGCTTCCAAGTATTATACTTTCTCTTCTCCATATTTATTACCTGGTGAAGAGTTATGTAAATTATTAGACACATTATTTGCAATACCTAAGTCGTACCGGTACGAGTAAAGAATTTTTAACAGGTACGACTTAAGCAGCGGGATCTTTGAGGTTGAAAAATAAAATTACTAACATAACCTAAAAATTTTCTCCTGTTTGAGTATGCCCAAACGATTGACAGATAAGCATTAAAAATCGTTGTAAACAAAGACAAAATATAAAGATAACATTCCTGCCGTAAAAAGCTTATGAATGAGTCGTTAATTTTACATGAAAAGTGATAAAAAACTTACTTTCTGAATTATTTTCGCTGCACGAAGCCGACCGCCTGACCACTTGTTTACGCTTGCTCGCGCGACTAAATAGTTCACGTTAACAACACTAGATGGCCCAATTCAATGGTATCAGACGAGATATTGGTGGGGTACGACTAACGCCGTGGTACGACTTGAGCAACCTTACCCTATTCAATATTCACACACGGTTAATAGTTCCTCCTCGTACTAATATACGAGTAGTGTATTTTGCCCAACTACCGGAGCTACGCTAGAGATATGTCTAACATCGCGGGTTAGACCAGTTTCAATATAAAACGAGATTCGAGTCTGCTGCCATGTGGCAAGGTGCCCGGGGCCTGGTACTGCTGTTATGCTTAATTGCCCGAGTAAGAGCGCCATTCACCGCAACATTCGCGTCTCTACAACGATGTCTTCGCTGAAACATGGAACTGTTATTGGTGTTTGAATCGGTTATTGGCGTTGTATTGGAATTGATATCGGTAATACCGGAAAATCCTTGCTCTTTATGACATACCAACAACACCATTACTTGAAATCTAGTCCATTATTTTGAACACATATGTGTAATGTATATTACTCGGAGCTTTTTAAAGGTTTTCGGATCCGATAATATTAACATTTCTGACCAATTTGCATATCTCATGTGATATCGAAAACAAGAGAAGTAGGTAAACCGATAAATAAGAGTTTACTAATAAACGTAAAGTATGTACCAATCAATTACAGACCGCTGCCAACACATTCCCTCTGTTTGCACAAAGCAAACATGGAGTAACGTTTTATACCTAATTCCCTATTGTTTTCTCGCCAGCATGGATGAGACGCTTTAAAATAATAATGTATTTAGCTCAAAATCTGGAAACATAGAATGTGTTCCTATCATGTATTACTAATTAGAACAGATAGAAGTGTGTTTTGTTAGTGACACGGAACCTTAAGGAATACTTTTTTTATTTTTCAATTACCGGCAGGGCCGGATTAGGCATATGGCTCCTAGGTGCCCCTAGGCAATGCCCCTTTACTCTTACCAATTTTTTTTTTCCCAGCTTCTGCATGCGATTGTTTTCACCCGAACTAGGTTACATCTTTGGTTACTGCTCCTCCCGTGTGGGTCCTAACGTGTCGTTTTATACTCTATACTATTTCTAGTAAATCTGGCTATCATATACAACAGTTTTTTTTTGCATACCGAAAATTTCCATTTTTTTGCAGTAATTTTAATTTATTTGATTATTATTTACGTATATTATATTTTTACTTGTCAAAATGATTTCATGTCTAATGGATTAATAGGTACGTAAATACAAATGAAGTCACTGCATTACTAAATCTCAGATCACAATATAATGACCCTCCCTCTGACGCAATCGGGTAAAAATAAAACCGACCAAAATCAAATCGGATGGGTTCTACTCTCGAATGAACTGATTGTTTCCATCTTATCACCAAATAAAGTATTACCAAAGTAAGAGAATATTTTATAGTAAAAATAATTTAGTGCACAAAGTTATTTTTTAAACTGCAAAAAAAAAACTACCGGTTGGTTAGAAAAAATAAAGTATAAAACGATCTAAATAGTAAAAATGTTAAATAGAAGTGCAGAACGACACGCTCACCGTTGCCGTTATCGATATTTTTTTGTTGCAAAAAAATCGAGTGAGAAACTCTATTTTATCTACGACTGGTGCCATTATATTTATCTAAGTACATTACACTAACAAGTACCTACGCAATGTTCTATTGTTTACAAAAACTGAACCGAGAATATAATTTACATCATATCAATTTGGTATAAAATAAAATACTTATGTAAAATTCACTCGCTACGTGTTCACACGAGTTTCTGTCACGCAATATTGTCGAGTTGGTTTCACTCTCCCTAACAGGCGCGTGATCCAAGGTGATACACAATAAGTGAAACGCGAGACTTCGAGGTGGCCGGGGGCAGATTTGAAACTGTTCTTCTTTCTTTTATGAATATGCTTAATCAATAAAATATTATCAGTGAAGTAGGTACCTTAGGAATTTTGTGAAAAGTGCTACGCAAGACCGATCGGTATAATAGGTAACTTACAAATAAAAGGATTTAAAAATCCTTAACGTGTCAACTTTCCGTTCTAATACAAACAGATGAAACCAAAGATAAGTGTACCCCCCTACGAAGGTAATTATTGAACGTAACTTGTCATTTCAGGCCTCGTTAATGATAGGTTCGGTCGTGGCGCTCACATAGTCAACCCTTATTTGGAAGGAATCATGATTACTAAGTAAAAAGTACCGATTTAAACATACATATTTTCAGTATGAATCAATAGTCGTTGCTTGGTTTGCTTTAAATTAATCTTTATTCCGTCAAAATTGACTGCACTTAGGTATCAGATGAAAAATGGTAGTGCAATACCAAAAATTATAATTATTATTTGTATTTCAAACTTTTTGTGAATGTTGATGACGTCGCCAACTGGTTTGTAAAATTGACATTCTAAGTTGCACTGATTGAAAACAGTACGTTGGGATAAATCTTTTGAGCTGAGCAAGATATTGAAATTAAAGTTGTCACACTAACTTGAGATATTTCATCAGCAGAGGCCGTGAAAGGGCAAACAGCTGAATCTAAACTCAGTCAGAGAATAAAATCCTGAAAGTCGTATCTAAATATAAACACGATGTGAGAGGCAGAGACAGAAACTTTAATGTGTGCAAATTCTGCGACATTTACGACTAGAGTCAGAGCACGCATAAGTTCATTTATTAATTAATTAACCTTGTCATTATCGTAAATCTCTTCCAGCTTTCGACCAATTTAAAACCTCTAAATTGAAGATTTTATCGACAATTGTCTGTCACAATTGTCAGTCAATATTTGCTATAGTCGTAATAGATTAGAGAGTCGAAAAAGGGTGCAAGGTGTTTAACAAGTGGAAAACGAAAGGGTAAAAAATATTTATATCGCCTTGATTTGAACTCAAGTTATCTATAAAAGGATGGTGTATTGATGTTTCTTACTGTCCCTTGCCGCGAATGTCTTTTTTGACCTTCAATGGGTCCAAAATTAGAAATTACTACTCTACTTATTAGACACGTTCAAAATGTAGTCGCCATCTCATCTCAGAGACTATTAATGCCAAAAATTTGTAAAACCTTTGAAATTGCATTCCGAAAATTGCTCATTTTCGGAATGCAAAAGTTTTTAAAAGTTAATACAATTACCCTCTGGGTACTGAGTGTTTAATCTTGTTGGTATCCGAATCTTTAGTATTCTTTTCCGTTTCCATTTTGTTTTAAATGTAGACACTAATGTGTAGTTGCATTAATAATGTGTTAAAGTCAGAGATTCTACTTTATTTTTTAACGTTTTTTAACCTTTGTTGTCGGGTAGGAGCTTCACTTGTGCTACAGTCACTAATGCGCTTAGCCACTGTGGTGACCGCACTTTCCTTTTTGGAGACACTTAAGAGCTTAGACAGTAGTGAGTTCCTCATCTTTATTAACTGCAAATTATATAATACCTTAGAGAAGTTAAACTAAAGATAGCTCCTTTAACAATTCTAGGTTGTGATTTTTCTCTTTCCGTAAAAAGAATCCCAATTGGCAATTACCATAAAAAGTGACATAATAGGCAAGTGCAAGTCTGACTCACGCTTCGAAGGTTCCGTACAAACTTAACAAAAAATGTTATACGTAACTATAGCAATACATATCGGCAAATTCTCAAATTGCAAATGTAAGTTGCTAACAGCGCAAAAAAATTTTTTTGCGTTATGTTGAGAACTACATATTAACGATTTTGACGTTTCCTTCACTTGTGCTGTAAGACCTTGCTTCTTGCCAAATATCATGATTCAGGTCAACGGGAAGTTTTCATTTATTTGCGTGGCCACAATTTTTATAACGTTGTCTTAGAAGTTTGTTTTTTTTTAAGCTCTAAGGAACCGTAGATTAGTATTTGATATTAAATTTAACTTG
The DNA here is from genome assembly GCA_949774945.1 of Hoplodrina ambigua. Taxonomy (NCBI): domain Eukaryota; kingdom Metazoa; phylum Arthropoda; class Insecta; order Lepidoptera; family Noctuidae; genus Hoplodrina; species Hoplodrina ambigua. The sequence continues at coordinate 10,039,974 of OX458963.1, forward strand.
ATACCTCCAAACGTACAGACGGACAACGATGTAATCCTACGAGGGGTCCTTTTTCCTTTTAAAGCACCTACGGGTCCCTAAAAATATTTTGAAACAAGACTTCGGTGTAATAAGCATGTTTCTTTTTTAACGATTGTCATTTTATCAGCTCAAATGTAGTTTTATAGTTTACGGGAGTGCGGATGCCATAAATTAAGTCAAGATTAAAATGCAAGATGGAACCATCAAAAGCGTTCTTTTTATCAAGGTGTTAAACTGTTAAACAGCATTCAAAGAATCTTGTTAATCAACTTTCAAGTATCGACAAAATTCTACAAATATAGTTACGACAAAATACTAAACGTGACAAACTTATCAAAATTTGCTAAAATTGGCAAACATTTCATGTCTCATTTGACGTTTAAAGTAATAAAATGTCAATCGTTAAATAAAAAACCATGCATGCACCGCTGCTAAGCAAACAAGTCGGAAGTAGAATAGAGCATTTATCTCCTCCATCAATAAACAATGCCGCCCAAGATCCGATTTACAGCCTTTCTGATTTTAATGAAGCAACTTGTTTGATTTATTCGTTGTAGGTGGACAATCCTGTGAACGGTTAGCCCTCCCATTTGTGTAGAATTAATTGCATTTTTGTATAAATTAATGTTGGGAACCTTACTGATTTAATGTTTGATTTGAATAAAACACATACCTAACTTAAATTTAAATCTACAAGCTAAGTTGCAGAAGCTGTTACTTCGCTTTTAATGCAGTGAGTTGTGTATTGTGGCAAATTGTATTATGTAGGTATTCGTCCTAATCAACTAAACACAAGCAACAGCGAAATAAACATAACTATTAATAATGTTATGGAGGAACTTTTGGAAAGTACTCAAAATAATAAATTTTTGCAACCGATTTTTGTGGAATTTTTGCAAGCGTCTCACTTATGTCGACTTAGGATAGTTACCTATGTAGGTTCTTTGAATTAGTGGTTTGATCAAGAGGTAGAAGTGTTTGTCACTTGTGGTCACTTCTTCTTGCAGATAATGGACATAGTTTACAACTTATAGTTATTTTTTCTATGATTCTTAAAATCATAGTAGGTAATAAAAATTAACCATAAGTCTTTCACAGTAAAATGCATGACAGGCCCAACGTTCGCTAAACTTAATGCTAAACTACTAATTATGACAAACTTAAACAAAATTATTGCTTCCTCGCTCACGTGTTTAACTTATTTACCTTTAAAGTTTTAATATAATGTTTCTGATTGACTCATATTGGACGCATTCCACCAAGAAGTGCTGCAAATCTTCATTGACTTCACAGACCTGACAGTTAAGAGCATTATTTTACTAGTGATAAAATTTCCATACAAACGTATTTCTCATTTTTGTCCTTGCTGGATTAATCTTAGAGCAATTATATTTTCATTCAGATATAGATGTCATTCCTGGCCATTATGTATTGTTTTTTTTTTTTAATATAAACTGTCCTTTACAGAAGTTAGGACCAACTAAATATCAATAAGAAAGCCCATTTAAAGCGGCCCCAAATAAACATAATTATAGTAAGTATAAAAATAAAAAGTCAAATAAAGTCTGTTTATATTCATCTGACAAGTGATTATTATTTCTGAAATGGTTCAAATGTTGACGATTTTTGATGGCTGAAATCGTCCTGTGACACATCGCCTAGTTCAAATCGGGGGCAGCGCGACAGCAATACATATTGTCCAATACATATTTTTAGAATCACTCACGCGTGGTAATTCCTCTTAAGGCTCATTATACTGTTAAGTATGTACAAGAATGTATTTTATGTCGCACTGCTAGGAAAACATTACCGCTTTTTCCTTCTAAACGTCCCTACGTTGCGATTTTTCTATCCAATGTGTGCCCTGCAAACATGGCTGGATCGTCGCGCCATCCACGCCGCGGTTCACACGATCGTATCGAGTTATGTTATTATACAATTATTGATACCTTATTGTTATTATATCTTCTGAAGTAAGTTGCACTAAATGTAGACGGGCAAATTCTGGAGTCGGGCCTTATCCAGTATTTATGTTTGTCAAAGGAAAATGTCTGTAAGTTCTGAAAGCTTTTATCATTGCCTCGTGCAGTAAAAAAGAACAGCATTAAAATTTTGTAATTTTTTAGTTACTGACTACATTTTATTTGGTACAAGATTCGATAATTAGTTTACAGACAAAAACACGGTACTTTTTGAATTGCAATCCAATAATGTGATTTAGATTGGGTTCAGTAATCAATTTAGAATTTAATTACATGCTATAATCAAATGAGTTAGGTATATTGAACTTTATTACCACGCAATTAAGTACAATGCCTCCTTAACATTATTTTTTATTAGGGACTAGTAAACAAACCGACCGTAAGCATTACTACAATATTATTACGTCCACCGTAATTCGTTTACAGCAAGCCTTAAAGTTAGCGTGACTTAAAAATGTCAGTTAATGTTTGTGAACACAGTGGCCGCATAATAAGCACATTCAAAAAAACTCGAAGAAAGCAAATTAACGAATGTATTACCACTGGTGTTCCGATATAAATCATTAAACACCAAATTGAAAGTAAAACGTGCAAGAAACACTTGTAGGTACAATGTTCGCGGCATATCACCTGGTAAGATCTTTACATTAATAACGTAAGATATGACGTGACGTCATAAATACATACAATATTTATTTATCAAAAAATATACTGACTGGCTGTGACAGTTCGGTAACCAATATTGATGTTAGTTCATCAATAAACTTTAGTTACGGGATAATACATTCACCTATCTACTTGTTAGAGACCCTTTGATGAAATCGCTTACAAAGTTAAACATGGAGTCGCGGCCTTCCTGTCGTAAGTTCACAATAACCCTTGGATCAATATCATTGATGGAAATAAATGTCGTTATTTTGATGTATAGGTAGTTGGTTTCAAATATTAATCTTATTTACTTTTGTGACTAAGTACTTAGGCCAGTATTAATATTAATTAATCATGCTTACCTACTTGAGAAGTTGAGGGCCATTTACCTAAGTGTCGGATTTTTATGACTTAAAATGCTGATTTTTAAATCTTCGTACCTGAATATTATCCAATATTTTATCTTGTCAAAAGTATGAATCAACATTTTGACAGTGAACTTTCTAATTATAGGGCCTTAAGAGGCGCGACAACTGCGACATCATCTGCGATTTTGCGACTTCATAAATACTGCATCGTATTTTTGATCATTTTAGCGTTCGGTCGTAGGTAGTCCGCGCGTACTAACGTGGTACTAGAATAATTGAGTATCAAACATTTTCGAATTTAGTCGAGAAATATTCAGTATATTTATTTATATTAATACTCAACTTCGTACCCAAAGAGTTCCAACAGGACTCTATTATATTACCTACTAAGGCTATGCCGTCTGTCCATCTATCTTTTTGTTTCAGGGCTGTATATACCTACGGTCTTTTAAAAGACACATCACTTAGCACTGCGCATACTGCCCATATTGTAATATTGAGCAAAAATGATTGCTGGGAAACGACTTTTAATTTTGGTATGAAAAAAATACTGTTTATTGTAGTTATAGCGGAATGGAACGCACGCAAGACTTTGTGCATAGGGTGCATCCAGTCATACTATTTGTGGGTATTTAAACTTTAGTAAGTAAATTTCGAATTTGTTTTGGAAAAAATACATAAAAATGCTCGAACTTCGACCTTCAATATTTCTGCAACAAGAAAGTTCTCAGATATAATCTAAAATAAATGGACGCAATGGCGGGAAGAACATTTAACTTGCGGCTTCAGTATTTGTCTTTTTAAACCCATTATACTTAGGACGTAATAGCTAGATATTAGATTCGGAAATAATACACAATATTATCTACTTATTAATTACTGTATACCAAAGCTAAATTACATAATTAAAATGCATTCCATAACTATAGGTAATAAACTTTGTAAGTCTCGAATTGACGATCCATCGTTCTGATAAATTAATTTTATAAATATATCAAGTACACGCATTTGCAACTTGCTGTTTGTGGTTTTTATAATTATCATCCTGTGTAATTATTGTGCCTCTAATAAATTGAATGACCATACTATTTAATAACTATAGCTTCCATGTTCATTAATTCCACGACAACTAGATATGCATTTTTTTTCCTTGATGTCGTGAAGGTCTGCGCATAAGTTATAATATTTATTTTTATCGGTTTTCACGTTGAATGACAGAGGTTTGTCATAGAAACACTCCTTTTTAGTTTTTATTTTAGTTTACATTGTAAAGAATTTAAAACGTACTTAAAACTATACTGATTTATAAATGAGCATTTTTGTAATCTTGTTGAAATCCATTCCTTCTAATTACTGGTGTTCTGTTATTTCGACAACAATTTAAAACAATAATTTGTCCACCACACAGTCTTTAAACGGGCTTTCAACAGTCGAAACTTGACACGGGCCACTTGGTCGTGGACAGCTAAGTGCTGTTACTAGTTTTTCCCATTGTGTTTTAATGCGTTATACCCTTTTACTGCTACACCGTGAGAAAATCCACTAGTTTAGCGTTCAGGTGGCCTTAGGTAGTACTTCCTTGGACACGTGTGTCCGCCATTTGCCAACGGACCGTCTACCCGCATTATTTTACTTGAGAACCGGTAATTTTTAATGTAATTCTATACTATAGTGCAGCTGTGCCACACTCGGCTGGACTGTGCAAGCCCGAATAAATTTCATATAGATACGCCAAAACGCATAATGAATTTTAAAATACCTGCAGATTGCAAATGTAATGATTACGACCGTAACGTCAATCTAATTCTATTTGATTTCTCTCGTACTAAGGGCAGAAGTTACCTAGCTGTTCTGTGCATACTAATTCTACAAAAAACACTGCAAGATTTCAATTCAGTAATTAAAGTATTATAAGTATATTTTAACTTTTAACTTGACGAAGCCTCGATTAGGAAGTTTAGCTTAGCAGAAAAAAGCAAATGGTAGATTAATATTTCTGTTTAGAACCCATTTTTTTGCCATACCTAACCATAACCACCTATACCACATAAGATTTTAAAGATTTCCATAAATTATTATGTGGATGTGAACAATGATTATACTAAAGAAGAATTCTGCAGTCTGGAGCTTGGTATAATAATATAAAAAACAGTATTAATAATATTCGTGTACCAGCGACCACTTTATAACATTCGGTATCGAAATGAGATCGTCAAATTCGACAAACGAGTACAAATTGTAAAAGAATTTATTCGTCGCGTGTAATATTATAAACAACAAGTTGCCGAGTACGGAATTAGCATTTGAGTGTGCGAGTGCGTCGATCGGTATAAACGAAAACGCTCATTAAACGCTGACAGTGGACGTTATCTCCTTATCAAAATGTATAACCTTTCTGTGCGAGCGTTATTATAACATTTAATATAATAACTTAAATGATAATAAGGCAGACCGCTGGTGTATAATAATTACAATATTAAAAGTATAAATAATTCAATGGGCTATCGGCGATGGAAGCACGCGACGGACTTCCGGAGAGTCTAATGAATGCGTGCCTCATTCTCGAGGCGCTTGACGAACTACGAAAATTATATAATTATCGTGAAGTTGAGTGTATACGAGTGGACATGAACTTAGAGATAATGGTCTTTAGAACTTGTTAGGTCTTCAGGGATCTGCGTGCTAACGGTCTACTTACATACCTGAGCAACTGATAATGGCAACACTTAAGAAATATAAAAAAAAAACAATATTTTTACCTTCATGAAGCGTATATATTTTTCTAGACAAATTATCCACACTGTTTTCTTACACATTAATTGTAAAACACTACAAAATTTCAATTTGCATCGTATTGTCAGCATTGATAAAGATTTCATCAATTTATAGCGAGTGAACTGTCAGTAATCTGGTGCCACAATTCGTGGTAAACCAAAGCTTGTTTGTGGTTCGAAGAACAATTTGTGAAAAGCCTTTTTGTTTTTAGATCCCTTTTTTGCGAAGATTTGATCGGAGTTTATAGATAGATATACGAATTCATGATGCCTCGATTTTGTTGTAGCTTCACATCACGTTTTGCATAATGGATGCTAAAGGCCACCTTCTTAGATCTGTGGAAAGAAGCAATGAAAAGAAGTCGTTAATTAATCGAACATTTCAACAACAGTAGCTACTCAATGTGATGATCAGGCCAGTTCCTCAAAACTTTCAACATCATCAGCTAAAAGCAGTTGCACTGCAGGACAAAGCCTCTCTAATGAGTTTTAATAAATTTACAATCTAAATTTTCTTTGCGATAAATGGGATAGGTACGGTCAACAGAAGATATAAGTAACCAGGGTTGTCCGATATAGTTGAAATTAGAATCAAAGAAAAATCTTTGCTTCTTATTAGATGAACCCATTATTTACATAAATAGTTATTTTTATGAATTCAGAACCACTCAATAAGTAGTGACTGGCTCGCTGGTTTAGTGATCGCATAGCGCGATTGCTGCGCACGAGGTCTTAAATTCGATTCCCAGATCGGGCAAAGTGTTGTTGGATTTTTCCATCAAGAAATTCTCAGTAGCAGCCTCGGAGTCTGGATTAATGCCCAGTTGATGACAATATGCTAGACTTAAACATAATTAACGAAATGTGGGTGTTCTAATGGGGACCTACAACACTGCTGTATCCTTCGGGGATTACAGGCGTGGTGTAATGTATGTCAATAAGCTCCTAATCAATTAATGTTTATTTTAATCCGTGGTGCAATCTGGGCTTCTCCCAGTTGTAAATGTCCTAGCTCTGTTCTGTCTCCTGCTTGTTATAAAAGGGAATAAAAATTATGTTTCTCCTTACTCCTCCATTGTTCTTTTCTGAATTAATTTCGTTGTGGGACCTAACACAGTTGAATCGTTTCACCGAAACTCGTCGAGCTTCATTCCCCGGTGCTTTTCTGGTGGTCGCCACGGTTGATTCTGGCTTTCAGGAGTTACAGTGGTTGGGAATAGTGAAGCGGGCTTGTCCGAAAAAAGATGTTGCATAAAAAAAAGTGTCACTTGAGTCTGATATTGAGCGTTGAAGCCGTTCAAGATAAAGCTAATGATAACAAATTATGCAGGGACTTGCAAAAGTTGGTAACCTAACTGGTAGATAGAGAGCTTAGATAGACAGAATCATCTGATTCATACAAGCGATCTTGACATTCGCCTTTAGTAGTTTATGTAATGACCCGTATACTCAGTTCACGTGAAGTTTTAATATTTTGTAATTAATATTTCCTTTTATGCCATAATATAACTAACAGTATTTGCCAATAAAGCCCTATAGCCCTATAGCTCCTGCTAATATTTAATCAAAATCATTTTTTTGTGTCGATAATAACTGTAGGTACTCGGATATTAATATGACATTACCTATCGAATTTTCAAACGGTTTCTTTTACAAAAAAAACAATTGCTTTCAAAAATTATAAAGTGAATCGAAGCCGCCGAAATTCGGAATTCGTTTCGTCATGTCATGTCTCGCGCGCTACCCCTTTTACTATGTATATGTATACTGTTTTTCGATGAGGTGTTCCATGGGGCATTTTCGAAGTCCATGATTAGTTGATCACCTGATAACTTACGAGCGATTATTATCTTTGATTTTCAGTACAGTACAGTAAAATACAAATACTATTTATTATTAATGAGGTCTGTTGGCTATCTCTGAAGGTCTACATCAGATCTTAACGAAATAATATGGGACAATATCAGGATTACACACTCTCAAACAAAGAAGGTTTTACAAATGATTCACAATTTAATAAATCATAAAAAAAATACAGAACATACAGTATCTTTCTTTTTGTTAGATATGAATTAAAAAGAGACCAAATGAAAAATCTCTCATTAGGTTTGCTAGCCCCTCTGGGTCCCGGAGGGCTACGCCGCAATTACGTTATTGCTCATATTATATCAACCCCTCCAGTATCTTGAAAATAAACCTAGGCATTTATTTACTAGCAACAAATAAGACCCCGATTTAATGTTATTTTGATATCAACCATCTTACTCAGTTCATCATTAATTACTGAAAGTAGCACTGTAAACTAGTTACAGATTTTTTTAGCTTTGGCCCTCACAGGCATCTATTTTTACCAGCCAGATGGTTTTATCCGACAAGCCATAAACACTGTTATAGCTTTATCAAATGAATAAGAATTCAATTAATCGCGGTCTTTCCGCTTAGTTATATTTGCTTAAAACCAATATCAAGATGCAACAATGAAGTTATAATTAAATGCGAACGTTGGTGTGAATCGTCGGGCAACAAAATTCATATTTTTGTAACGAAGTATCGGGTGCGATAGTTGAGGCGAGATAACGTCCAATTAAAACAATTCCATCAAAACATTTTGTGTCAGGTCATTCCACCTGCCGCCAAGTAATAATTTATTCATAAGAAGCCGCGCGCCCGTCGGCCAACGCGTATTTTATCGTCCACCAAGTTGCGGTTGTCGAAAACTCGACGTAACTTCCTGTGCACTTATGGAATGATATTAAATCATTTTCAAGGTGAATTATTTGCTTAGACACTTGATTTATAACTACACTAGTAGGTACTCTATGAAATCCTTACTTCTGCTCCTACTTCTACCAAGTGGCAAGTATGCTAGGGCAAGGCCTCCCTCCATGATGTCCAGATGTTCGGTCTAGGGCTTGTATGCATTGGTTATTAATTTTGTTTAAAATCCTTAAGATTCGTTTTGTATTGATTGATTTTCATAGAACTATTTAATATTTAGGAGTGGGTCGGTATCATCATCATCATCACATCAGTCGTAGGACGTCCACTGGACGGTATAGAAAAATACAACTACTTTGTTGACTAATTTACTTAATTTATTGCAATGGCGTGACAAAAATTGTCGAGAGCTAATCCTAATTACCTAGGTAAATCATGGAAATGTCACTAAGTAAACAGGCTCATTAATTAAAAATTAAAATTTTATTTAGATACTTCTGAAGAATTATATTTATTGACTCGCGATATCTGGAACAAAGAACTTGTTGGATTATTAATTTAATTATGCTACTTAATTAAATATGGTAATCAAAATCGTCAGCAGTTCAGCTAAAGGATGTCCTCTACTGGACATAGGCCTTGCCCAAGCGGTTTCACATCGACCGGTCCAGGGCTGCTCGCGTCCAGTGGATTGGTTCACCCTCTGAGAGAATTTCCAGTACTGCTGCAGTTGCCAATCCAGAATCTTCCGGCCTCGAGAATTGAATAACATACTTATATCTATATTTATACAAAATATCAAATTTGGCCTTAAATGCTTATTTTCGAAGGTACTAGAAATTTGAGGTGTAGTAGAGCGCGTTGACGTCTTTCACAACTAAGACATCAACACATTTCGCCAGATCATATCGGTTTTAGTAGGCTTTTCTTTTATGTCATTCTTCACACATTCCGTTCATCTTTTCATCTCCGTCTATTTACATTTATATTCACAATTATATTCTTAACTCATAAAGTAACCAAGACAAAACGATTCCCTTTCAACTTTTCTATTACTTCGCCACTTTCAAATTTAATAATGTTAATAATATGTTCATAATATGCTCATTTCTCACCTTGTACATTCTGGTTACACATCTATCTCAACATTTTCACCTCCGCTACATGCAATTATTTTTCATCCGTCTTCTTCACGACTCAACATTCAGATCCAAGCAGTACGACAGGTCGTATAACGATTTTGTAATTTTTTCCCTATAATTTGAGGGTCATCCGTGGGTAGAAAATTGTTCCAGTAGCCTGTCGCCATTTCATTCATCCTTAAAATCCGGTGCGTTAAGTATGAAGAAATCAAAAATCTAGTCGATATTTTAATGTGCTATGAAAATATTAATTACAGATTAAACTACTGAAAAAATGCTGTAAAAAAACATTCACAAACGCGTGTTCTTCAAACCTCTCTTCAAATAGCTTACAAAGCATTTAGCGGTAGCGGCGAGTACATACGCCCTCCTTTATATTCTCCATTAGTCTATCTAAAACGTTGTACAATCTAATTGTTCACAAGTCCACAGTGTTTAATATATTTATCATTGTTTCTCGGTAGCTTCTCCAGTATTTCCCAAACAATTTCGCATTCAATATGAACATTTACTCAATGATCATATCGCGGTGAGGCTCTCTCGTTCGCTCTCTCAAACACGAATGTAAACCTGTAAACAATAAATAAAACGAATGTGTCTCACGAGTCAACATTGAACCAATTTATATCTGTCTAATAAACGAAACGTATTGAAGACCTTTTTAATGCAAAAATCGACTAAATACTTCGATCAATAATAATCTAGATAACATAAATATTGTACTGGGACAACTTTCGCAGATTGTTTATTTTCGTTTTGGCTGTTCAAAGTAAATATAATATAGACAGTGTGACTGCCTCGTTGGTGTAGTAGTCGCAAAGCGCGACTGTTGAGCATGAAGTCTTGGGTTCAATTGCTAGATCGGGCAAAGTGTTTTTCCATCAAGAATTACTCAGTATCAGCGTCACAGTCTGGATTTGTGCCCGATTAATGTCAATAGGCTCGCGCTCTATTACAAGAAACTTAAAATATAACTGGCTAAGTGTGGGTGTACTAATGGGTACAACTCTGCCTAACCCTCCGGGGATTACAGGCATGATGTTATGTTATTTTAAATACAGTGTAGCTTTTAGTTTACGTTGGTTAGCACCTTTATTTTAAATTTTTAGACGTGTTAAAATTTTGATTTTGCATTCATAAGTTTTTTTTTAATTTTGCTTCTGCCCGCGACATCGTTCGCGTCAAAGTTAATAAATTATCCCACGGAATTCTAAATTATTCTAGGATAATAAAGTAGTCTATGTGCTATTTCAGACTATACTCTGTCTTTGCGCCAAATATCATCCAGATCCGTTCAGCCGTTCTGGCGTGATCGAGTAACAAACATCCATCCATCATTTTGCAGCACTTTTTTTATTAGTATTATTATTATTTATTGATGACACTTGTAATGTGTTTGCAAATAATTATAAAATCGTCCACCATCAGCCTTCCTTGCGTGACTTATGTGTCAAGTAGTTCCCTATATTTAGTTCTTCAATTCTTTATGTTATTGAAACACAATTAGAAGATCTTCCACTTGCATTAAAACATTTTATAAATTATGCTTCAGTCCAGATTTAGTACGACTTTAGTTCACATAAATTTTAATATAAAGTTTTAGTCCAAATTGCATTATCATGTTCCTCTTGGCCAGTTTTGGCCTGCCAGGAATAAACGAGAATAGTCAATAAATAGCAGGTTACCAACTTTGGTCTATATATATATTTCAGTACCTTTCAGTATTACCCTTATCTGATAAACACAAGCTTTTACCAACACAGAAGTACTGTAGGAATATTGTAATCCTCGAAAGGCTTTTAGATACGGACTATATTCTACCAAAAAAAAAATACGCTAATATAAATACAATAATAATTGGAACTCAAATAAAAACTGTCGACCAGCTTTCATGGAGGACAGGCTGTCAATTCCTCAAAATGGAACGCATTTTTAGAACCGTATTTATATTTTATCTACTACTAAAATAAGGTTCAATATGGCTAAACCCGTCAGAATCTCTACGGCACCAATAGGCAGCTTTAGATGGTTATACACGCACATAAATATTTAGGATACATAACAAATAGTTGTAAGTGTTTGTTTAGCACATTACCACAGAACACGCGATAAGACAACAAATAACAAGTAAAAAAAACAATAACGCATTACATGACATTGAAAGACAAATAGCGCAATTATATAGCGCAACAATACTGCTCAGCAGTGCAAAGAGTGACAGTAAAAAATGAAAACGAAACTGCTGTATTTTTAAAATTTTATTTGCAAACCGCTATTGAATGTTGATTTACGACTAAAACGTTACTGTTGATAAATTGAAAATTCTAGTGTTTCTCGCTACTATAATTTCTCATTTGTCTTCAACGATCGTAAAATAAACAAAATGTGTAGATATTTGTTTCGGTCTTTGAATTTATCACATTTAATAAATCTAACCTCGGCGCTGAATATCGTATCAATACCCAAAGACATACAAATTCAATGGTACAGGTATTTAAAAAAGTGTGCAGAATTTTAACACATGTTTTGCACATTGTCATACTGTTTGCAAAATCTTCGACATCAGTTTCAGAATAAAGCATTATAAACACAAACGGAATCATTGTTTACCTTCAATACAGTTTAACTTCAATCAATAAAAAACTATTTTCCATCTAGAATACAAAGCAAATTCATTCTTCATAACACATTATGACGTCACATATCCAATTGTATTGAAGCTAATTCAGTTTACGGGTTCAGTACCAACTCGAACATAAAGGAACGACTATATTTCCAGGCCTCGTTTTTTTGCCTCGTTGGTCTAGTGGTCGCAAGCGCGACTGCTGTGCATGAGGTCTTGGGTTCGATTCCCAGGTCGGGCAAAGTGTTATTGGGTTTTTCCATCAGGAATTTCTCAGTAGCAGCCTCGGAGTCTGGATTTGTGCCCGGTTGATGGCAATAGGCTCGCCCCCTATTACATGGGACTAAAAACATAACTGGCGAAATGTGGGTGTACTAATGGGTACACCTCTGCCTAACCCTTCGGGGATTACAGGCGTGATGTTATGTTATGATGTTATGTATATTTCCAGGAACAATACAAGACTCACGTCCGACATCGTTCCACCGACATAAAACGCCTTTCCGACTCTGGGTTACATTTCCCTGTACAAATCATTTGCTTGCCATTTATTTGCGTCGTGTAGGCACCTATATTTGATTAAACATAGGAATATTTACGATCAATTTATGTTCTTGTGAGTAATTAAATAATTTTAGATAAATGTAGTACCTATCTGGTATTATTTAAATAATACTTACAAAATTTTACTTTATCACAATTTACCACTTCACGACTTCCTGAAGCTCCTAAAACACCTGACTTAAATGTTTAATTTGAAGGTACAAAAATAAATCCAATAAAAAAATCTAAACTAATTTTATTTTTTTATTATTTTGACATCATTTCCGTTCGTGAACTGCAGTGGTATATCTGGAAGGGACTGAATCAACTACGCACACTGGTAGGCCACTGTAAATTTAACTTGGCAAAATGGGGCATTCTGACCCGTCCGACGCCCAGTACAATCATGGAACTTCAGTTCAGACTATGTCCCATATGCTGAAGTGCCCCAAATGTCATCTGCACCCTTGAGGCCCTGTGCAACGCCTCTGACACGGCAGTTAACATGGCGATCCACTAGGCCCAAATAGTTTAATTTTACTATAGATGTATCATCGATACAAAAGAAGAAGACCTCATCACACCAATTACGTACGTAGAAAGTATATTTTACAATAAAGTTAAACACGCGTAAGTAAAAAGTTAAAATTAAACTTTTATAACGTGCAGCTTAGACTGCTTATGTTAATAAGTTAAATTCCTTATTGTCATTGCGCCCGCGACTTTCAAATGGTGAGAATAGTCCGTCAGACTACGTTTCTCTTAATTTGCGTTGCAGAGGCAAGAAGCGCTAAAATTAAAGAGGTTTTGACTGTTAGTTGACGCCATATTTTCAGGTGTCTACTTCTCAATCAAACTTTTTTAAAAGCTTCCTTCCAAATCGTACTTTAATTCAGGTATTTCAATAAGTCGTTTTTGGAAGTTGGTCTAATTATCTCGGCGCTAGGAATACTACTTAGACTCCATCATGGGCTTTATATATAAACCTTCTTTTATACATCGGCGTAGAAATATTTTTAGCTTTTAGGAATATAGGGCATTATTATTATTGAATCGAAAACGATAGATTTTTGATGAAATTCCCAGGCTAGGCTTATAATTGTTCTGCATTCTATTTTCGCAGCGTTAGCGAGTGATTAATAGAATATTAAATGGTTTGTTAAAAACAGAATTAAAGTGTTGGACTACTGTGTTTCACACTTCGTAATTCAATTAAGCAGCTCTTTGCTATGCGACAGATTCGCGAGTTTGAAAGCGTTTTTTTTTAATTTGCTCATGGCAAATTCAAACCGTGAACACATTGCTTAAAAAATGTATGAGGTAGGTTTCGAACAACTATTTAAAAAATCTACATGATTAAAAGATGTTTATTATTAGTTGCTAGTAAAAAGTACATTGTTCATTATCAACTTTTAAATGATGAAGGTTGCTAATAGAAAACATACCTACAAATAATACGTAGTTATTCACTTTACGCCACACAGCAACAATAGGTGGCTCGCCTTTCACGCTCAGTATGATCTACAAGCACGGCGTGAAAACGTTGAAAGGCTACTCTAATATAATCACTGACAAACTCGAGTATGTCTACTTACTTTAGATATTAGAGTTTCATGCAATTCCAGTATGTTAGAGATTGTTTACATTATAATCTCAACCTGACAAAAATACTGCATACCTATTTAGCGAAATTTTTGACAAGATTTTCACATTGATTGTCGCTTACGGGAATTGGCGTTCATGTACATCCTTGCATTCCTCTAAAATTACTGGGTTTCACTGGGCCAGTTCTAGCGCAATCAAATGCTGGTCAAAGGACTTCTTCAACTGAGACTAATACCAGTCAGCCGTTATCAGCAGCTATTAAACTAGTATTGGATGAAGTTTTCAAGCTGACAATGGATTCCTTTATGCACTTTGTTCCTTTATATCTCTATGATATTGGAAATATGAAGGAACAAAGTGCACAAAAACTAGGTTGCGTTGCATAAAGGGTTAACAAGGTCAATTTATTGTTGCGAGGTGTCGATGCTGAAGGCCCCAAGAGGCCGGCGACGTGGCTGTCAAGATAAACATCGCGGCCCGGGCCCCGATAACGTGGTAACGAGCCTAACGTCCGTAGTAACATCGCGTACAAACATCTTCAAACTTTATTGTTAGATACAGTTTTCAACGTACTTCTTAAATGTACATGACATGGTCAGATTTCTTAAAGTGAAATAGCTATTCAAATAAATGGCGCCATGGCTTTATTTTTAATGCTTCTTCTTTTCTGAATCTTGTTTTAGCATTATGCACTATTTCCAAGTGTTTAATGTTTTTCCTTTAAGAAGTTATTTGTCCAACGTACCTAATGTTCATCATTTCTCAGGTTTGGGTTCTTGATCGCCCCAACAATTAACGCATTAGGTAGGTTTATAGCAGTAAACTATTAACAAAACTTACTATGTATTTATTATTTTTAACCAAAACTAAACATATAATGGGTACCTATTACCTATCGTCTTCTTCCAAATTCAACTAACTATTATCAATGATCGCAATCTAACCTCAATCTATCCAAAATGCCTCTAATTAACCTGCATTTTTTGACATTGATTGTCGCCGAGATGAGATTTCATCTAGATTTTGACCGTTATAAATTAGCAGAATTGGCCTTCAGATAATAGGTATGTGCAATCTGTAATCTACCTTTAAATGTCAACCTCATAAACTAAAAGGTTAATCTTATTAATGAAATTATTTAGTGTAAAGAAGCCCAAGATATCGTTCCAGTGTTCATTAGATAGCGTCTACAGTTCAACAAACAACTTGTGTCTACGACTGTACCCCACTTACGGTTGATTGTAAACAGCTTTTAAAAAACTCCGTTGTCCCTCCTTTATCTTTGTAGCAGGTAGATACTAATTATATGTTATTATTTAATACGATGTTATTACCTAGTGTATGCCAGAGTTCCCTTATAAAATGAATAAGACACTGATAAACTGTTAAAACAACTAAAATAGCTACGTAGTGAAATGATATAATTTAACAGGTGAATCATTTCGTGCCGTTTCGAAAGTTTCGACACAAACTGATATTTAAGTTTTCATTGTATTTTGATTGTTCAACTGAGAATACTGTATTCATTATTCATATATTCTAATTACCAGTATCCAACTGGCGACGCTATAATCATAATTAACTCACCTATTTAAGTATACATTGAAAAAAAAAACACGTTTCATTGTTATTCAGATGCGGTATGATATCGTTAGGTTTATTGATCGTTTTCTTGTATTGCTAGTTTTATTGTTTAACTAATTAAACGGTTTATGGTCAGAAACATTTCACATTGCAGTAACATATAAATATATCTAGAAATAGGTAATTAAAGTTTTAATTTTTCTATAATAATTAAACACGAGAACTTGATGGTGGGATAGATAGAATTTTAATAAAAGACCTGATCATAATTCCTATTTATTTGTTAACGGTTTTATTGATGATCAATTACAACTTTCGTAAATATTATACGTAAAACATGAGCGGTATAAAAGCCGTACATCTAACATCTTTGATGTCATTTTATTTTATGGTCGTTCTGTACGTAACGAGCACTAAGAAAATCATTAAAACGATGCATTGAATGACTGTTATTAAAGCTATCGGCAATACAGAAGCCAATCGAAATAGCGGACGTATTCCGTTCCATTATAGCGCGCCTGAGGCTCCGAGCAGTCAAAGACAATCTTTAACCCGAGACCTGGTCGCTGCTGGCAGTTTTTATTTGAGAATATTTTCCTAACTAATTAAAAGCGTTAAAATAAGAAGATAAAAACTGGCTTCGTTATCGAAGCCATCGACCCGCTTTTGTGTAGCGGCCACCAGCGCGGCCGCGGAGGAGCGCCCGGCGCTTAGTCGCACTCTGTAATTAACTAAAACCGAGCGAATCGAGCCCGCCAATGTATCCGACGCACAACAAAGGATGCACAGCTCTCGAAAAATGCACGTCCACGCATAAATTGCGGCCGACTTTGGCTTCTGTTACGTACTGTTATTCCTATTTCTTCCTTTTTCAGCTAATTTTAGCCAACCATCTCTGTTTTTAATTTAATCATATAAACTTAAGACTCTCATTCATACCACCTATTTGGGAACTTTTAAAAGGGCGTTTAAAAAAAATACTGTACTTCTAGATGTCCCCTTATTTAAATACAGGTGTGGCCGTGTTAATAAAAAAGGTTTAGTTATTTCAAGTAAAACTACAATATGTGTATAGCAAATAGATATATGCAGTAACCAGTGACAATTGCCTCAGCTCATCACTTTATGCTAATTCTGTCAGTTATCTCTTACGACTTGGCAGGGTGTTAGAGCATGGTGGCCAAGTTTTCGTTATTCAAAAGGCGCAAGTTATTTATCTACTATATCATTTCACACTCAACTTGCTTCAAGGCAAAGCATTTAAAAAACATTCGAACAAGTCCTGTAGATGTCTTGTGTGTATCTCGTAGGTGTCACGTAAACGTCTCTTAGTAGTGACACAGAAGACTCGAAAATGTCTCATAGGCCTCGTACACATCGGTAAACGACTTGTAGATGACTCGCAGAATTCTAGTAAAAGTCCATTTAGTGACTCGTAGCAATCTTGTTGTTCTTGTAGAATCTCGTAGACGACTTGTAGAGTCTCGTGGTAGTCTCATAGGAGTCTCCTAAACGTTCCATAGGCGCCTTGTTCATGTCTCACCATTTCACCGTCCAAAAGGCGACTTTTAGGTGTCTTTTCTAGGTTTCGTAGCCGTCTCGTAGACGACTTGTAGAAGTTTCATAAACGTCTCGAAGACGTTGATAATATGAATGAATCGCATTTGAAATCACTCTTGTCATGTCAATGTCGCGTGGCTATACGCTACGCTTGTGGCTTACATCATATGCCGTGCGAGCGTAACAACTTTTCGATAAAATAACTATTATTAAAAAAATAAAAATACAGTTGACTCTGCTGCTGAACCGAATTATGATCGCAAACGTTTGCCTCACGATTGATATGTCGGTAAGTAAGCGTGAAGCCTCTGCGATGCGTTTACGCATCTGGTGTAGGCGTAAGTAATTTGAGTTGAGTATATGTTTGATGAACGCCTACGATGGTCCAATGCGATTGGTATGCTCGTCAGACTCTCAAACCTGTGTTATGCCATTATGCTATGATGATCCGGAATAATGTCTCAAATAACCATTTTGTCATATTGACACTACTCAAGCCATATTTTAACACAAATCAATTTTGATCTGAAAATATATTAATTTTCAAGAGGTTAATATTATAAGTAGAGGTAACATACATGCTTAAGTAGGTATGTGGTACACCGCAGAACATTCATTCATTCTTTTGTTCTGTAGCAACGATGTTTAAATAATATCTATTACACGAAACAACACGTGGTCGCTGAGCTCATGTATGATGTATCAAGCGCTCATTGTCCTGTCAGTTTGCTCGACAACGATATCAATATTATATTCAAAATAATGAAGTCAATAGCAATTTATCAAAAAACTGTTTTTGCACATTAAAAATGACCTAGAATTCTATTGTTATGTTGTACCCAGTAATTGTCTTTCCCTAATGTAACGTCACCAACAATTTACGAGATAAATTAAAATTGAACGGTTTACTAACACATTCTTTTTTTGTTTTTGGAATATAGATTTTTAATTAACGCGTTGAACAGAACGACTTAACTTTTCAAATTAAATATTTCTCATACTGAATCTGCGTTTAACTCCAACTAAGCAGTAATATTTTTTTATTAAATTATCTCTATACTTACAACAATCACTACGAAATATTCATTTATGTTTTTTCAAAAATATTTATTTTATCTCTAACGCCGATACGTCGATTTTATCATGATATAAATCTAGATAATTAAGTGGTGTGACAAAAAATGGAGGCGTGATATGTTTTCGGGCCGTCGACTCTTATAAAACTAGATGGTAATGAATGAACACAGATAAGGCAAGATGAAGAGGATGGGTTCAGAGGACAGGGGACACGTTAGCCCTTTGTGAATGAACATTT
Source organism: Hoplodrina ambigua (assembly GCA_949774945.1). Classification (NCBI taxonomy): domain Eukaryota; kingdom Metazoa; phylum Arthropoda; class Insecta; order Lepidoptera; family Noctuidae; genus Hoplodrina; species Hoplodrina ambigua. The sequence continues at coordinate 10,058,857 of OX458963.1, forward strand.
TCGATGTCCCTACGCCTGCGTGTGTGAGTGAGAGGTACTTGTTTTGCGTGTAGTCAGGCGTGTGTGACAAAGGTCGTTGGTATAGAATAGGTTTACGATTTTTTGTTCATCGACACTTTGGAAAAAGCTTTTTAAAGGGCTCTCGAATGTTTAAATTTCAAATTCTCTTAATATTAGTAATCAAATTTTGAAAACGTTTTATTTTACAAAATGTCGGATTTAACTATTCGACATAATTCAATTTTTATTAAAAAATGACTAAACATTAATAGAACACCTAAAAATATATGTAAACAAAACAGAAATACAAACTGTTTTTTTACTTTCGTAATGAACTGTACTTAGTTAAATTGCATGAAATTGTATGCAACGAGTCATTAAACAAGTTGTATTAGCCTCAAATTATACATAAAACTTGTACGTCGCTAATTAGTGGAGTTTTGCTACATTGTTAAGCGATATACGTAATATCCCTTCTATTGCTTGGCGATAATAATTGGCTTCTCGTTATTTTAACTGCAATTTAAGTGGTCTATCATCACCTCGTTTGGAAATTAAAACGTATTAAGCTATGATTAAATGTAAATACTGGTTACATTTGCAAAGATGTTCGTTAGGGTGGCGGAGTTGGTACCTAAATGATATCTGTTACAGTTAAAAAAAAGTTATGGAGATTCAAATTGTCACGAATCATGTTAAACTATAAAATTATTTAAATCAAACTGGAATTAAACACGCTTTTGTGTACAGGAAGTGTCGGAACTGTTAGATTAATTTCAAATCATTCGGACTATGACTTAATGTTGAACTTCATTAATTAATACCTAAACAATTAAGAATTGATACTATTATTTTTTCTTTCTCGTTCGCTTTTAATTTTTTGGCACGTTTGACTTGCTTATCGTTTTGTCAATAAAACCCTGATCCGCTTGTAACGATGACCGATAGTTATTGTAAACAAACATAAATGGTGATAGGTGTGGAACTGAGTAATCGGATGTGTAGGTAATAAAAAGACAGGTATTTCTTGCTTCAATTTAGAAAGACTAAAAATTTCTAACATTAACCTTGCTGACGTCACTAAAATTCTTTTTGTTTGTCAATAGACGGATGTAGGTATTTTTATCACCAATTTTGTTTTAGGAATGTGGGTAGGTACACGCTATAATATCTCCAAAAAAGAGATCGTATAAAATGTTATCTTTAAAATCAGTTTTCTTTTTTTTTAAGGACAAAGGCAAGGTTAAGGACAAGTCGCGGTGTGGTTGGCGCTACATCTTTTTTTTACTTTAAGAGCATGAAAGCAACTATCGTTGTTTTAAAGAATTAAATTCGAAGCTTATTTTTGAGATGCTTACTTTTTCCGTTCCAATCTCGCTCTATACATAAAACATGCGTCAATTGAATTTAATTTATATACCTACCTAGGTATATAAATTAAATTCAATTGACGCATGTCTTTTGATCATCATCAATAGAGCACGACACGACCAACTTGGCTGATTATTTTTTAGTGTATTCATAATTGTCAGAACAAAGTTTGCATATAAAAATATATATATATTTTAGATAATCCATTTCCATTCAATAATTGGTATCTCATTTTCTTCATTAGTAAATTGCATCTATGCGCAGTCTAGTTTATTATAAATTCAAAATTAGTAACACTATGTTGCTTCTAATTTCGAAACGAATTTCTCTATTCAATTAGTTAAACTGTAGGTACCAACTTGTCGTCGCAGTGTCGACCTGTTCGTGTTCAAGTAAGCTATGTCGGTACATTATCTATATCCACTAATCTCCAATTATAATTCGTCAGTGTACAGTAACCAGGACATTTCCACAAATTCTCCGGTCCAAAACTGTGAAACGACGCTGTCTGCCCTCCTTAATATTATAATCTTATTCTAAACACAGAATATATTAAGAAGGAGTCAGCCCAAGTTGTTACTCAGTAACTTGGGATGAAATATATTTTGTTACATTTTTAGATAGAACTTGTAACAATGTTTGACTTTTCGTGCGTAGGGAGTAAAATATTTGTGTACCCATTTATTGTGCGTCATGTTTTTTATTCAAGTAAACACGTAATTTTTAAACTTAGATCTGCATTATATTGAAAACTAAAAAAGCTGTAAAGGCTGAGCTGATCATAATTTGGAATAAAAATGTGGCGAACCTGTAAGAATTACCTGTTTAATATTTTTTACTTTGCTTAGGTAATTGTGTATTTATTTATTTGGTAAATATTTAAACAGCTTAAAAATCGTTTTGTCTATTGACAATTACTATAATATTTGAATAAAATAAAAAGGTATGCCTTAACATATAAACAACATAACAAAGCTGAAAATATACTTTTGTATTTATTCAGTAGATAAATAAGTATGCAACTGATTTTGAGTAAATTACATCTAAATTTTATTCTATATATTTTTTTTTTACCCAGTAGAAGTCAGCAACGATAAATTTTTGAATCGAATAGAGTACGGCTTTAATCTACAACTCCGATAATAAAACAGCTATAAACATTTACAGACCCTTACAAACAGATAAAAAGTTCAACACAGGATGCAATCAAACCATCCGTACTATTACATACTTCATTATACAGTTAATTATTAGTTGAGTCTCTTGATCTAATCGCATAATGTAATCCAGATTGTTTTAATTTACTTTTCATTGAGTTTTTTCCATATGTGTAGATAATAAATGTTTTATTAATGAAATTCTTGGCGATTGTCTAGCTACTCGGAAGAGAAATTCTATTTGCGAGCAGAGAGTCTTGTTAGAACAATGTAGAACTTTCTTAATTGGGAAATCTAAATAAAAGTTGTGTTCTTACGGAGGTAGAGAAGAGTTTTAGCAACTTGAAACTGCATCCGCCGATAGCTGACTATTGGCGGCTGCAGTTTTAAATAGCCAAAACATTTCTCTCAGCGATTTTCTTCTTCTATTTTAATGCCACCACCGACAGTGGACATAAAATAGACCGTTTAGTTAATCGACAATATAATAAAAAAACTCTAATGTTATTTACTTAAATATTAGTTAATGCTTCTACTGAAGGGTGGAACAGAATCATATTTACTTTTGTTTTAAAACTACCTCCCGTAGAACATTATAATAGGTAGCCTCGCTGGGCGTAGTACGAGTATCTCACGTTAGATTTGACTTGCAAGAAACCTCACAAAACCTGTTAATAAATTCTTGATAAGTACTTTTGTCGGAAGACTGTGTGTAATTTAAACTGCGCTCAAAGAGAAGGGACTAAAGGTAGGTACGTAGATTTTTTTTAGTCTTCAACCTTAACGTTACGTAACATCATCACGCCTGTGATCCCCGAAGGGTTAGGCAGAGGTGTACCCATTAGTACCTACACCAACATTTCGCCAGCTATGTTTAAGTCCCATGTAACAGGGGGCGAGCCTATTGCCATAAACTGGGCACAAATCTAGACTCCTGGGTGCTACTGAGAAATTCCTCATGGAAATCCCAATAACTCTTTGCTCGGCCTGGGAACTGAACCCAGACCGCATGCTCAGCAGTCGTGCTTGCGACCACTAGGCCAATAAGGCAGTCACTAGACCAACGTTACGTTACCATCACCCTTTTTCTTTTCACAAAGCTTAAAAAATATAAATAAAAGCACTTCAAAATCGAATAGGTAGATATACCTGCATTATATAACTTATTCGCATAATACTCCACATTTTTAGTACACATACATTTTGATATCCTACTTATCTACCTGTATGCTTTCTTTAACACCTGTCTATATCTGTGTCTGTACCATTGTATAAGTCAAAAGCGTCAAATTACTGAGTAACAGGTACCTGAGAAGAACCTATGTAAACACCGACTAGATTGCTTCCGAAATCTGTTACTTCCAAAATCTGTTTGCTTATCCACACCCTGGCAGAACGCGGAGCCTTCGTATTAAACAAATACAAGGCTAATAAACCTCAGTTCATTGGGTGTCGTATCAAACGGGGCCTTTGTTTAGCGGGTTTGTTGATCACTAATGAAACGCAAATCGCGTTTGTAAAGGACAGGAGCTTAGGCATACAGAGATTGTTACGATGGAAGATATACTTACTGTGCGATTGTAGTAATAAAGTGATTCACCGAACAATTTTCATTTTACTGGAAACCATCAAGTTTATTCGCATCCATTCGTCATAATGCAAACGTAAAATACCAGTAGGTATATGATAACCGCTGAGCACTTTATTATTATAGTCACTAACTGTCCAATTATAAGAATAATAAAATGAAAACGCCCGCCATGAACTAGCTTCTGCATCGATGCAATTTATAGCAATCGGTAAAATCCACATTTCAATTAATCAACCCTCTTTACAAACGCACACAACCGCACTGTAATTGTACATAATGTATCGACGAGTTAATAACGCGATATCTACTACATGAGAACAGGGCAGGTACAAGCATACAATCAACGCCACGTGCACATTTTCCCATAGGATCTCGTGACATGTAAATGCATTTCTGGGGAGTTCGTCTTGGAAAGCTCTTAGTGTTTCCACATCTATATGATGCCTACCTATATGCAAATCGTGAAACTTGCATTCCGAGTTCTATTTCAGTTTAAAATTCCATTTGAACCCGTTCGATTTATTTGAACCGTGATGTTTTTCGCTTTGTAGAGGGGCCAAACTCATCCTTTTTTTGTTTGTCGAGGTAGAATCTTTTTTGTTTTATTTGCAGGTGATTGATAACTGTTGAATCGTAAATGGTAATTTGTAAGTGACGAATACTTTAAGATCTTTCTAATCACTAATTTTTTAAAGTTTCATTATGCGTCTAACTAGTTGAGTCAATGATTCAAATATAATTATAATTCTACTGTCAATTTATTTTGCTAATTTTATGTTTTAAGTAGGTTCTACGTTTTAAGCTGAAAAGTTAAGATTAACAGACTAACCTTTAATCTTTCTGTATTGGACAGACAGAAAAATGAGTGGTAATTACCAAAATAAAGAAACGGTAAGGTTTTATTTTTACAACATAGAATTATTGTCGAAAATCATCAAAACAAGAGACGTACTTTACAAAAGTTTTATCTTTTTATCAATTAATATTATTGATAAATATCATAATTATAATATAAAGAAATAATGAAAACAACGAAAATATCGTATGGCTTGCTAAGCTCGAAAGCCCAGGAGGGTATATACAGTACCTATTTCAAGCAGATAGGTACTAGGTACTTAATAAGTCTTGAGCTCTGTACCTACAGGAGTTTCGTACATGTGGATACATAACTATACTACGCTTGCAAGCACTCTCGTATGCAAGTTGCTAATCTGTACACGACGTAAACTGTTTGCATCCTATTTCAAGAACCTTCGACGTTGCGTCGACTATGAATTAGCCTTAGATAAACTAATTCCGTAAATACGGCTAGTTGTGTAAACACGTTAATTCTGTCTAGTCTGTCTGTCTCTTAATAAATAAATAAAATCAAATAACTGAGAAACAAATAACCTAAACAATTTAACTGACCACCCTGACAAACGATAAGAATAGCATAAAATGCTGTACGCCATAAAAATTTTGAAACAAAATAAAAGCTAGGTAGTAGGTATGCATTAAATGCTAGTGATGCCAGAAACACAGAAATATTTTTATTTTAATACTGGGAGATCATATAAAAATGACAAGCTGTCTCCCTTCAAAATAATAAAAAGAGTAGTAATATTTTTCACTGAAAACTATTTAAAGATGCCTGCTCCCGAGTTAGTCATCTACATACCTACTTTATCACTGTTAATAAGTCTCGAATTACTTTTAACTAGCACTTCAAACACAGCTAAAACCTCGCGTGCTCACCCATACTTGCACGGTTGGTTAAAAAGGAGGCGATTAACCAACCAAAAACGTCTGTAAACACATTTGACACGTGTACCACAGATACAGGGTACAAGTGGCGTTGATAACATGTTTCCGCTACATCCGGACTCTTAGAGTAGGTTTTTTTCAAGTCATTTTAACTGATTAGCTCTTGAGTTCTTGGGTGAATCTAGTAGCTTGCAGATGTGCGGTTTTTATTTGTTTGTGTTATACTATCGCGTGACGGCAAAAAACCTTTTAAGTGACTTTAAGTTTCTAGAGAAACTTGAAACATTTTTTCAGAGATTTGGATACTTAGGTACATAAACAACTTTCATGTTATAATATGCAAACAACTTAGGAAGCGTTTACGTCGTACGGCATTTCATACAAAGTTTGAAGTCCTTATTTAAAAAAATGAATGAATATTTTTCAAATAATATGTTTCGAAAAATGTTCTCTGATAACTTTTTAGACGTATGTATTCTGCTTACGTAAGTACCATTAAAATCGGTTCATTCAATTCAACAAATAAGAACTTGAAAGTTCATATAAAATGCCGTACGGCGTAAACGCTTTTTTTTATAAAATAGTGTTTCATTTACTTTTGGTTCTTTTTTGCGGCTAGTATTTAGGTAAGGGCTTCCACACTGCGAATGTTGGTTAGTTCAGATGTGGTTGCTAGTGATGTAGTGTTTGGTAAAGGGTACGTTGTCGACAAAATTCATCGCCTGACAGCTGTTGGCCGGGGTGCCAGTGCAGAGCTTCGTTTTATCACTATTACTTAGACTGGTTGTCCCCACTGAAATGTGAGATATTACATTTATAATACCAGATCTTTGTATTGTTTATTTTTCTGTTGTTACATTTCAATAAAATATTGCAAGACTTAGACAGTAAAATATTTATTTATTATAATTATCTACTTAAATTAGCTACTTTGTACTTTTAGATACCTAAAATAGAATATAAAATATGAGACCAGAAAGCCTACAAAGCACAATTTTCTGTTAAAACTTACAGTTAATAAAAATAGACGTTGAAAACAACAATGATTACGAAACACGATGATCTGATTATATTATTAAACAAATGTAGGTCGAATTCTCGCGCTAAACGTAGTGTACGCAGTGATTAATGACCTCAAGCTTTTTAACGACGAAAAAATAGTGTTTTGTTTTAAGATAATGAGCGTTAAGTTGATAAATAATTAATGGATTCGGGCTCAAGATGTAACGGCCAACACACTGCTTTTGATAAATTAATAAGGAGTGCTGTTTATAATTATGTTAAAAATTAATAAATACAGCACTCGGTGCGTTAATTTTTGACACAACAGCGATATTAGAATACTTTCCTAAAACAACACTTTTAATAAAGTAAAAGATTATACTATCGCGATACCTACTTCCATAGTATTTATGTACCTAAGTAATGTGACTTTCATTAAATAATTGAGGTGACCTTGCAACGGCAATAAAAAAAAATCAAAAGTTATCTTACTAATTTTATATGTAGATAACATGTAATTAAGTATCTACCTACGTAAATACCTGTCTACATAGATGAATGATGAAAAGAAGAAAAATGATAGGTGGGTAATTTTTCATTTTGAAATTATCAATCAAACTGTTAAATTCAGGTACTTAGATAATATGATTATGTTAAATATAAATGTTTTGACAAATATCCGCTAATGATTGAAATCTCTATCAGCATTATCAGCATCTAATATTACTGACAAACGACAAAGACTATTATCAACAAAAATGGCGTCGCTGTGCGTCGGACCACGCACTGGGAAGACACGATAAACGGTCGGCGGGCAATTCAGCTCGTGCCTATTCTACAGGCGAATTCAATTAACTGTACAAGGCACGGGAGTAATAAATTCTCTAAACAATCAGAATTCGAGCCCTGGTAATATGTCCGTCCGGTTGCATACGCATTGCGGCCGTGGATATGTTTAATCAACGAATAAACACGATGTACCAGCGACGGTTCCGAGCCGACACATGTATCTATGTGCGCGCACCCTTTTTTTCTGACCGTCCGTAAAAAGGTTTATGTGCCCATTGTTGCTGGAAAGATTACTTTTTGGCATTTATTCAGGGAGAGTTAATTAATGCGAATTACAAATGGCTGGTTATAGCTTTTGTTTTTTTTTTGTACGAAATAGGTACCTATTCCCTGCTGTAGATACGTAGTGGATAGGGGTCGTTATTGATATTTACGGCTTTTTTGTTTCATCTGATTTTTTTTTGTTACTGTGTATTGCGTTGTTTTTAAATTCGTAAATCGAATGATCCAATTTATTTTTTACACTTTAAAACTCGCTCCATTTTATAAAACAACGATCAGCAAACTGTAAAAGCAAGCGAGTGTTAATTAAGCTAATAAATAAACATAATACGTAGCACTAAGAAGTTGGTAAGCGCCCGCTACGAAGGGGTGTCGTGTTCATTGCTGGGGTGGAACCTAAAGCACATCTTCACAAAAACGAAATACATCTAAACAAACCGTATACGCGAGCAATACATTACCACTACACAGAGCTCTTTATCTATAGGTATCTTCGTTAGTAGGTACATAGCATCAAATTGTAACAAAAGGATTATTCACGTAAGCGGATTAAACCCGCTCTCCTAATTTATATCCGTGACTGGAACACCAACAAAGCGAGTTTCCTTGTTTTTCTAACGAAACTAATCCATTTTTTAAGTGCTTTCTATGGAAATGTGTATTGTGTGTGAGCGATGTTAACACTTCAGCGGCGGCGGACGTGTGGCGGGCCATTGTTCGTGCGTAGCGGGGTCGCGAACCGCAGCCTCTCGTCGCCTTCATTAGTTAACGAATCGATCCGCGGAAAAACCTCCTTAGCTGCTAATTCAAGCTTAATTAACCTTTATACGAGTCGCAGCCGAGACGCCGCCGCCGCGACAAGCGTATCGCTCCACCGATTCCGTTATCTGATCCATCGTAAAAATTAATTACGTACACATGTTCATAAATATCTAAACTGTTAGCATTTACGGCCAACGTTCGCCTCGACGGTTCACGCGAACGCTCACGCACCTACTGTTGCGCCCGCGTAATTAGTGAGCCGGGGCAAAAACTAAACATGTCAACCACTACTTTATTTAGTGTTACTTTTTGTATTACTTCCTGCCGTGAGAGCGAGACGCCTGGGCGCTCTCCGATATTCTAAAAATGCAAAATTGGCTCAAATTGCTTGTTATTAACGATGACAGATGTCTTGGCGCCAGCCCCTGGTGCGTTTTGATTTTAAATACAACCTTGCTTCGTTGATTTAGGGACGCGTTTGGAATAAAGCGGGCTCTTAAATCTCGAGGAGACTGATCGGATGTGTTGATACTAGAGCTATGGATATGCAATTAGTGACACAAACTTTATTTTTTTGTTAAAAGGGAGGAAAAGTGAGACGTTTAGATGTCGAACGTGGACAGGACATTTGGGCTGATACGTTTCGTGGTAAGCTGAAATGACATAAAAAAATGAAGTGGTTTTATTTATTATTTGGTATTTTAAGTAGGTACCTTACTACAATGATTGTTCTCACTATCTAAACTTGTAGGTCTGTGTGTCTTTTATTCCTTCAAAACATGCTAGCATTAATAATGATTTCGGTCATGTTTTCTTGCTTTTTTGATTGATTTGTTGTTGAATATATAATAATATCCATGTTTTAGTTATCTGTATCATTTGCTCAGCTAGTTTCCGTATAAATTAATTGCTGATATCAACGCCATTACGAATAAATTTATCTGTCGTTTGGTTTGGAATTGAAATTCCTTGTAATTTCCTAGTGACATTTTCCGGGCTAGAATTAGTTAAAGTAACAATATTGCTTCTTAATTGGTTCGAATCTTCTGTCACTCTGGGATAGAACTTGATGTGCCGGCAATTAATTTGGGTTTTGTATTAGAGCTGGTTGTAGATTTTCTAGATTGTCGGTTTTTCTATTCAAACAGCTTTTGCCCGTGACTTGGTCTGCATAAATGCCGGTTATCGCGGACACAGGCGAAGTTACGGAATAAAAAAGTAGCCTATGTCCTTTCTTAGGGTTCAAACTAACACCGTACCAAATGTCATCAAAATAGGCTCAGTAGTTTAGTCGTGAAAACGTAACAGACAGAATTACTTTCGTATTTATAATATAATTGTATGGATGAAATAATTTTATTACTTTTTGCTTGTACGCTATCAAAGTAACCCGAGGGTCTCAAAGCCTCAACAACATGGGTATAGAGTGACAGATATCCTATTAAGATCGCTGTCAATTGGCACTTTTGTCAATTTGCCATCCTTTGAAGAAACTTGATAAGAGTCGTCCAAGGATCAAGAATAGAAAAGGCAAGTAACGTTGACACAGAAAAGCCACATTTGCAGTGGCGCAATGGCTAAGCGATTGGCCGCTGCGCTGCGTATCGCGGGTTCGATTCTCCCACGGGACAATAATTTGTATGACCAACAGAAAGTTATAGCGGGTCTAACAAAGTGTGTTTGTAAGTTTATATTTATGATTGTAAACGTACCCACGATACAGGAGAAAATCCTAGGGTAGGGCAACGTTTATAAAAATAAGAAAAATCTTTAAGATTTTTTGATGTGACACGGGTGTTTTCATCCCCCTTTGTTTCCAAAGGGGACTTGTAAGCTAACCCTTATTAGTTTATTATCCCTTGTTTTTAGTAAAACAAGTTGACTTATTGACTCACTGAGGGATTCTAAATATGTAAACAAATTATGACCTTAGTAGATACTTACCCTATTTGATTTGAATTAAAAGACAAACTTGTTCAAAGGCTCGTATAAAAAAACGGCCAAATATGTGGGGCTACGCGCAATGTAGGGTTTCGTAGTTGCTCATCACAATAAGGTGGACTATGAAAGTGAGCTTAGAAATTTTATCTTCATAATTTTATAAGTTGGTCGATTATGTAAAGCCCAATTAGTTATAATAGTTTTCCTTTTAACTTCGTTAAATACACTATACGTGTTTTTGTTTTCGTATATCCAAAAGCAGCTATTTAGCTAGCAGAGGAGGGGAGCTTCTGGTTAATGGTCAATGGTTGCCTAGGCTTAAAATTTACAGTGACACTTACAAGTTAAAAAAGATAAAATAAATAATATATATATATATATATATATAGAGATGTCAGTGTAAAAGTCCTCGAATTGAGAATAAACATCTTCCATAAAATAGGATACTTTCGATCTGTCTTCTCTTTTGACACTTCCGACTATTTCATTATGGACGGTCGCAAAACCTTCAAATAGTTTTTCAAAATTTTCTAGTCTTGCTTCAATATAAGATTATATTATTAATTATATGTACATAGATAAGTAGGATACAAAAGAATGCGAGAGTAACACAATGTTAAGCATTTAATGACGTTATAATAAATGTTATAAAAGTATAGATAAGTATTTTAATATTTCATTTCATTTTATAAGAAGCTACATTCTTTGTTAATTAATAAAACACCTAACCTTTACATTAAGCGCTCATCCTACTTTTTATAAAGGTACCAACTCAAAAAAAAAAACACCGTAAAAGTTAACATAATAAAGGAACAGGCTTCTGAGGTTTTTATTTTTTACGACATTGAGGCGACGGCGTTAGCTGATCTTCTAAGACCCTCTTGCCTTTAGTAACTGTTTAATACATTGTCGGCCGTCACTAAGGTACAAGAAAACAACAGGTTGCGGCTTTTCTTATTTTTCAAAATATTATTAAGTGAAGTTTTCTCGCGTTGCACCGAAAGAAGAAAATAAAAGTAGATGAGCTATCTACTTTTTCTTTCAACGTAGTATAGGTACTTTAGTTAAAGAACATTTTTTTCGTAAATGTAATAGTTTGGTTTGCTTTTGATAAAATTCTTGCCATAATCATGTATTAATAATTAGTTTTTACGGTAAGCTATTTCAATGCTAACTGTGTACCAAGACTTAAAAAATTACATTTCATAATACAAGCAATATTAAAGTATATAGGTACGTGGGTTTTATAAGAACTGGTGACAATGTTTTTTATATATAGTAGAAAACTATATAAAAAGGGTCCAATGCTGGGCCATACTTGAGTATCGACGCAAAGTTATGATGAAATGATATGCTTTAATGTAAACGAGCCATTTACCAGCTAAGTATTTTCTATCGTTTATTGCATAAAGAATATGCATAAGTAGTTGCCCGCGACGTCGTCCACGTAAATGTCGGATCCCCATTTTATCCCCATAGGGGTGAATTCTGGAAAATCCGTTATTAGCGGACATCTACTAACTATAATCTAGTTACCTCCCTGCCAGACTTCATCTTTATACGTCAAGCGGTTTTCGATATTGCGTGATGAGTGAGTGACCTTTCGCTTTTATATATTAAGATAGATTATCATAGCTGGAGTTAAGTGGAGCGATACACCAGTGCAAATTATGCTATGAAAAGGCTTTTTCCGTAGATGTTTCACTAGAGTTTTTTTGCCTGTTAAACTTTTAAGTGCAACACGTAACAATACCTAATAGGATAGTCCTATTTAAATCGGCTCAGACGCATGTAAAAAGATGCAGGTTAATCATTTAGAAATATATATTTGAAAGTAGAACATGTGATCAAACGGTAACAATCTAACAACAATCTTAACCGCAAGGGGCTTTCCCGGTAACAACCTACTCATGCACCCTCTATTCGAAAGCCATTCTTATTGACTTGTCATTTTATTAGTTTAAATTCTACTTGAAGAATAAGCAGTTGACTGCCTCGTTGGTCTAGTGGTCGCAAAGCGCAACTGCTGAGCATGAGGTCTTGAGTTCGATTTAAAAGTCGGGCAAAGTGTTATTGGGTTTCCATCACGAATTTCTCAATAGCAGCTTAGAAGACTAGATTTGTGCGTGGTTTGTGGCAACAGGCTCGCCCCTATTAGGTACCTACATGGGACTTATAAACACCTTATTTATAAACACCGGGTACATCCGCCTAACCCGTCGGGGATTACTGGCGCGACGTTATGTTATGTTTATGAAGAATAAGCAATAGGTATCTTCTAATAACTACTACTTACCTACTAAAAAAATCTACATATTATGACACCGGCTTCTTGCCAAATAGCAAATTGTCAATGTCTGATTATATAAAGATTTTTTATTCATATGATAAATGATGCTGGTGCTTTTAGTTGGCTTGTAGGAAATTAGGGTCGTGGCCAGCACGCTATTGTAATGATGTGTTGAAAATTATATAGTCAGATTTAAAAGCATTGGCTACCATCTAACTTAACCTCACCCATAAACCGTTACATTCTATGTACTACCAATTGGAATGGGCAACTAGATCCAAAAAAATATCTTGTAAATGACGTTCAAAAGTGCCTTTTAATACTCTAATTGAAATAAATGATTCGACTTTGATTTGAGACACGAAAGAAGAAAAAGAAAGTTTGTTATTCTCCGTTGTTTGTTTAGAACATGTTCGTCCGTCGGTGACTGCACGATGTGTAATAGAACTGGCTTTTCAGTAAAAAGTCCAAGTCAGAAAGACTATCTTAACCATTTAAAAACTTGTGTGTATAACACAAGTCTTCACACGAGAACGTCCATGTAAATTTCTTACGGATCCTTAGTTCTTTTTGGTAAAATTGTCTGCATCGGAACCGTAGTTTTAAGATTAGCGCAATGTAACGCACTCAAAACGTTGTGCTTATGGGTACATATAACATCACAGAAGTCATGGGGCTATTTAAAGTTCAGTCATAACTTTTGAAAACTTGTTTCCTATAAACGGGTACGTAAAAAAATGGTGGAACTTTGACCTTCAATATCTCCGTAACCAAAGGGTTCCCAGGTATGGTCCAGAACAAAGAATGATCGCAATAATGGGAAGAATAAAGTAATGTTCAATTCGTCAAGGGTCTTTTAACACCCGTTACTTTAACTAAACAATAGAAGAATATATCTACGTATGACTAACATACCTACTTCTAAATAAAAATAATCATTGAGACAACTTGACAATTTAGATTATTTATATTTAGATATTTGGACTATGCTTAGTTTTAAAATTAGGTAGGTCTGTACTTAGGTTTTAAAGTTAGGTACTTAAAACTAACTCCAATAAATAATTGTTGTACGAAATTATAAAAATATATATCGATCAGGGCATTGTTTCAGAAATGATTATTAAGGGCTAATTTTTCAATCGTCATACAACTCTTAACAGAGGGAAAAATGTGGCGGTTTGACAGCTTTTGTATAGAAAATATGTCAAACTGCCATAATTATTATTTGGATAAAAGTTATCTGACTATTGAAAAATTAGCCCGTAGTTATATTGTTATAGAACTGTAGTTGGCTGCGAAGAGAAGTAAGGTGAAAACACTTATAAAGTTAAGTATCCTACTTGGAGCCTAGAACGACTTGTTGGAGGTCCCCGTCCAGCTGTGGACAGTGTGGGCTAGAGTTAAAAACTGTACTAAAACTGCATCATTTTTTCTTTAAATAATTTGGCAGCCCTAAAATTTGGATTGGGTTAGCGCCTATTAACCAAAGCAGGTGTGAATTTCACCTTCCAAGCAAAAAAGCAAGCTAAGTATAGGTTTAATAATCCAATATTGGCTTTTATGCATTTTTGTTGTGACCTAGTTTCTATTTGAGAGCGGTCAAAATGGGAACAGTCTGCCCTGATTTATTTTTATAGGTAGGTAAGATTGGATAGAAGTAGCCTCAGAGTCTGGATTTGTGCCCTGTTATTGGCAATAGGCTCGCCCCCACATGCATGGGACTTAAATACTATAACTGGCGAAATGTGGGTGTAATAATGGGTACAACTTAAGCCTTTCAGCCTAACCCTTCGGAGCTAACAGGCGTTATTTTATGTATATAGACTAGTAATAAGTCGTCGGGATTTATTATAGGTATCGTTCACCAATCGTAGATGCCAATATCAAAAACTCTTCCGAACTAGCTTTTAGTATATGGGCTGGTACCAATATTACATTATGATGGCATGTTGAGTTTATTCTATTATTGGCGCTCTGTTTAGACACAGTAACATATTTAGCTCTCATTCTCTTTAAAACGCCAAGTATTTAAAAAAAAGAGGTTTTCATAGCAAAAAAAAAAAAAAATATTTTGTGACGTAGCTATAAATTTACGGTTTTCGGTTTTTTTTCCTTTACTTGTGCTGCATGGCATTGCTTCTTACCAAATTTCAAGTTTCTAGGTCAATGGGAAGCTTCCTATAGAACTTGATTGCCTAGCGATACTCAAAATAAGCGCCATAAACGACCTTTACATTGCGTTGACTTAGAAGTTTGATTTTTTTACTGATCCAAGGGTTTGCCGACCTGAGAATTACATATTAATTTTAGCTTGATACTTTCATGCGTTCCTGAGAAAAAGGGTCTTTACAGTCGAACAACGAAGTGATCTTTTAGGGGTTACGTTTTTGACGATTGTGGTACGGATCCCTAACAACTCAGATTCCCCTATACTGGAAGTTGTTAATTGATTTATAATGACAAGAAAAATTAAAAAAACAAAAGAACAAAACAAACATCCGCAACTAACAAGCGAAGTTATTTTATTGCGGTTTTTATAGTTTTTCCCGGATACCAATTAAATCTTTAATATATCGTCTATAGCAGTCACCAATTATGTTTTATCATATAACTATTATTTTATATCTTAAGAGATGCACACAGTATCGTTTGAAATCATTCCTTAAATGGATGTAATGTAAGTTAGTATTTCTGGAGTAAACACTTTGCTACCTTCTATAAATAGATATAGTTAAAAGCAATAAAGTTGCCTTTGTACACGTAGCAGATAACAGACGCTTGGGCATTAGTTACCCATTATTACAAAAACTTCCGCATTTTTTAATGATAGCTATTAATAGCATGGCAAACCGCTATCGATAAGTGCAATTATTTTATTTTATTAGTTAGGTAAGTAATAGTTAACTATGCTTACCTAAAACTTACTTTTTTATTGGCTAACGATATATAAGTAGGATTTTAGTTAACCCTTATACTTACCCAGCGAATAAGGTTTTTGGGGGTAACCCTATTGGGTAACCTTCAATTTTAATAATAATACCTGAATAATATAGCCCATACCTAATACGAATAAGATAATTTACATTTTGGTTAACCTACTTAATACTTGCATATCTAGCTTGGGGCTTCATAATAGGGTAACCCTTTACGTAATAGTTATAGGACAATATTTAAACAACATGTTTCTTTCGATATCCCATAACTCTAGCGTATTAATGAGATTATGACAAAGAATCAACTGGAATTAGAAGATATATATATATATATTTATTTTAGTTTTTCTTTTGTAAAACATAATAAATGAACACTGTCTCGTTAGTTTAGTGGTCGCAAGTGCGACTGCTGTGCATGAGGTCTTGGGTTCAATTCCCAGGTCGAGCAAAGTGTTATTAGGTTTTTCCATCAGGAATTTCTCAGTAGCAGCCTCGGAGTCTGGATTTGTGCTCGGTTGATGGCAATAGGCTCGCCCCCTATTGCATGGGACTAAAAACATAACTGTCGAAATGTGGGTGTACTAATGGGTACACCTCTGCCTAACCCTTCGGGGATTACAGGCGTGATGTTATGTTATGTTATGTAATAAATGAAGCCAGGGTAATAATAGTCAGACAGCTATTAAGTAAATGTTGCAGTAAAAAAAGTAACCTAGTACTTCTTTGACAATTTAGTTTTATTGACACAGGCTTAATTTTTCTCCATTATATTCAACATTAAAACGACAACAATAATAAAACTAATAGAAAAATAATTCATACGTCACTTGATTCTTTGACACACACACATAGTCTCATAAGAATACCCTAGAGTTATGGGATATCATAGGAAACACATCGTGCGATTGTATAGTTAATATAATAAAAAAAATACGTAAATACCACTAGGCTTTAAACTCAATCAACAAAAAAATTTGCTGACAAATTTAGAAGGCCTGTCAAGTGATTTGATTGATGTTCATATTTAAGTCTTTCAATCAACCAACTACAGCAATTATGTAGCACGAATATGACAATCTGTCGCACAATTTTTGCTTTGATTGGCGTTTCAGAAGTTCGGTACCTTCCTATAATTTAATTCTATAGCTTCTTACTTAGCTGTGGGTAGGGTAAAATAGGGTTGTTTACAATTTTGTTGTGATTCTAGCTTTACTGGCCTACTAGCTTTCTTGAAAAATTAGCTGTTACCAGTAATTTTTCGATATTAAAACCTTAATAACAGGTAAAATAGCAAGTATTAAAAAAAAAAATTCCGTCCTCATAATTCAGGAAAATTGAGAAATTAAAACTAATACTGAATGCTCATAATTATATTAAAATATTAGATTCTACACTAAGTAATAGTAAATAAAACACTTATAAGAATACGAAGGTATTTTCCTGAATTTAAGATATTTTCATGAATTAAATAAAATGTGACATCTTTCGTCAGTTTGCGGCATAAATAGCGCCACCTATGTAGCGACCTCTAAATCACTTCTTGAACGTCTCCGCGAAACCTCTCCTATTTCAGTTAGTACCGCAAAATTCCGGCTGCTCTTTCAGTCGATAGGTACCTACATAGATATTCGACGAGGTTTTCAGTGTAGATGCGCTGTAGTTCTAATGTATCATAAGTGTGTTTTAGTGTTGCTCCACTTAGCTATTAGTTTTATCGATATTATTACGTAGGTAGGTACAGTCAGCTGTAAAAAAAAGTAGGTCAAAATTTTGCAATTTTTTTTTCTTACTTATTGGTTTTTGGCAATAACAATTTTCTCATAATTGTTTTTTTTTATATTATACCTAATAGTGACATAGGGTGTGTCCTTAACTTGATTATAAAATTATTTTAAAGGTTCTTATATTCTGAGGTGACCGTGTAATGTACTTATACCTACATAAGAACTTACTTACCTATTTTTTGTTGCTGACTATTTATGAGTCTTTCGATACTGATTAAAATTGGAATTTATGATAACTCCTTCTTTTATTTTTTTGTGATTTAACACTACACGAAATTAAATATCTACTTAAATTATTCGCTCCTCTGCTACCTTCATCGTATCCACAATAGATAAAATCAATGGTTTTGGAGATATGTTCCTAAATGTAATATATTTATTGCAACTTAGGAAGTTTTTAATGCCAAATGGTAATATTATCTTATCTTGACCCAAAACTTGATGACGATGTCTCCAATTATACTTATCCATCGTTTATCTGAGTATCGAATACAACATAAAGCTATACCCACTATCGACGCAGGTGGTAGTCTATAAAGTCGATTCTTAACTTCGCGTCGCCTTGTTCGTAAATCTGACGAGGTGAAACAACTTGTCCTCGGCCGAGCCATTTTTTGCCACTAGAGATTTGTTTGCCCGCGGTATAGGGCTGGCGGACTGTCTCGACGGAAACCCATAAACATGATCAAGTCGGGCCGACTCTGCCGCTTTTTTCCAGTGCCCCACCCGGACGTGGGCGGCAAAGAACGAGTGGGCGGTTTTGTTAACTGGAGGGGATAGTAAACGCCAATCCGACGCCGCATTTCCGTCCGGTATTTTGAAAAGGACAGAAAATTGAGCTCGCGGTTGGTGGTCGATAGGCAGGGCCGCCTTCAAGGCGGAGCCAAATTGGCCGTCTCCTACAGCGGAGGGGCGTCAGGCGTCGTACGCGCGCCAGTCGGTGTTTAGCCTCGATCGCGTAAAGAAGGTATAGGCCGGTCGCACACGAGCACGAGGGCCCGGCATGCGAAGCGCGCGCGCACCGGCCTGACGCGCAGGAATGGCAGCGCGCCGCGCAGTCGCCGCGCACACAACCAACTGTGATACAATTAATTAACTTAATTTCATACTAGCAGTAGTAGAAATATTTATAGGAAACTAATACGTCCGTGCTAAAGACTTCGAGAGACAGTGTTAAGTGTGAAGCCGCCCATATGATCGTCCCGATGGCAGCGTATGCGCAATTTGGCTATTCATACCCGCCCGCCTCGCAGGTTAGTAAACAATGTGTAACCCTGTATCTGTTCGGTTAACCCTTGCTTTAATTTTCTTTTTATTACCCTTTGTTCATGAACATCTGCAATAACATCAACCGAGTGGCAACATTCTTTAGTATAATTGATTTTTAACTGAAAATTATATCTGCTGTTCTTTAAACAGCTCTACATTTTCTCAATTTAGAGATAGGTTCACAATTAATATTGTTTAAAACAGGTGACATTTAACCTACTTTATGTAAACACAAGGAATGTTATTCTGGTGCCTGCCTACCTGTTACCTCCTGAGCATGGTAGAGCTAGCTAATTAGTAAATGCAATTATTTTATCAGCAAAAGTAGATATCTAATAGAAACTTATTATTTTTTTATTTGAGTTTCTGTTATTTTGATGTCTTTTTGGACACACACAAGGAAGTGATTAGAGTTTTATTAACCTATCATAACGCTTGTCAGGTTAACTGCAATCTGATAGATCTGTGATGTTAAAACAACTGATGTATGATAAAAATAATGTAGATCTAAATAGATTAGGTCAGCGATACCTACCAACATTGTATTTTACAAGAACATAGAGTTTAATGATTACCTACATTTAATTTAACATTAACTTAGTATACTCAACGTCCGATAAAAGTAAAAAATTTATGAAATAAATTTGAAGTGTCAAATCTACTTTATGCAACCTTAATTAATTAATTCTTTATATTCAAAATAGATAAGTTCACTCAATATTATTATGCTTATTATAAGATGTAAATGAAATATTTATTTACTACTATTTATATTTATAATATCTAAAAAAAAAATTTATTGTACCATGTTTTGGTACTATCTAATATTAACTATGAATTATAAGTAACTGTATAACTATGTAAGTATCTACTTATAATAAATAGACAAATACAACATTTTTAAAATATAAAACAATATTAATAAAAACATTTTAGGCCTATAACTAATTTTAACTATAATCGTTATTGAAACGGAACTTTAATATTATTATATTATTAATTCTAAGCAACCAGTATTAGTTTTGGTCAATTATTGTACCGTTACACATTAAGGTTTTGATTATAACAATCTTAAACAAAATACTTAAAAGGATTTAATTGTAAATAATCACAAGAAAGCAATTAAATGTTTGTTTTAACATCATGTTTACAGAAAACGAATTTATTGATCGGATACACAACGAAACTTGAGACTACTTACTTAATCCCAACTTAACTAAATGAAACTTTAACCACTTACGTAATCTTACTTAAAATAAATTAATGGCCGCCTACTTTGTGGGCTCCGCTTGTTAGTAGTATTTATTTTATTGATGATCTATTTCTATGTTAATCTATACTATTATTGTTCTATTCAATTTTGTTTATGAGATTGTATTTCATTTGATGACTTTACTTATTGCCTAGTAGATAATCCTACTAATCATTTATAATACAGAAGGTATAGTTATGAGGTAAAACAAGCTAATAATACATACATAAGTATGTAGTTTTAAATGTTTGACTTAATAACTGTACCTGACAACCTCGACTCCACTCGTACAGTAGTTAAATACCTATTACCTGTAATTTTCCTTTTTTAAAACATTGCTTATTAGCTTACGTTATTTACATAGGTATGTTTCTGTTTAGAAGGATGTAAACAAATGTTATTTTGACATGTTTTTTTCAGCAATAACCAATAGACTGATGTTGGTAGTAGATAGGCCTCATGAACTCAGAATAGTTGTACGTCCTGCTCTTTTCGTAATAAGCATATATTCTTCTATGGCTTATATATATTATCTACTTATTTATATATGACATAGATTTTTTTAACCTGTAAACAGTAAAAAAACCTGTAAAAAGGCAAGAATACTACCTACTTATTAACAATTGATTATTTTACAAAATATCATAATTCTTTATTAAGGAATTGAATAGGTAAAATAAAATGCCTAAATATATTGCAATTAATATAGGTAATACAATAGTAGAATTAAGTCATTACTTACATTTTAAAGTTTTAGAAAAAAGCTTTATGTAAAGAGTTCCAGGGTTTTCCTCTATGGAGAAGGAAGAAGTGTATATCAAATAAACGAAAAATTTTAAACAGGTAATTGGTTGTCCTCTTAGTGTAAGACTTCATTAATATTACCAGTCAATAAATAACACACGTTCCGTTATTATCTCCTGACATTTTCATCACCTGTTGACGTTATACGCCGTCGGACGGTAACTCTTAAGTACTTAGCCCGAGTAGGCTCAATTAAAAGTGTACTTAAAAAGAATATTATCTCTAAAATTAAACAGAGTACGTGTTGATAGTGCTTAACTTTTTGAAGCCAACTTAATGAAAAACGATTATGTTAGGACATGGTCGCTTAAATGTAAAATTACATATGCCTAATCATCGGCCATATTGAAAGAGTCTCTAGTAAGTTTCAGAATTATTGTTTCGTGGGAAAAAACAACCAGAATTATGCTATATCGTTGCTTACAGCGGTTTACATTCAACTTAATATACATAAACAACAAATCGAAATATTATTTTGTTATTCATGTAATTTTGTCGTGTTATGATTGCTACAACATATTGACAATTCTAGAACCAAGTGAATTTTAACGCAGCGGTATAGTTTTGACTGTTGCTCGGCAAAAGTCCAGGCCACAGTCCCCCCTAATTAGAAAGTAAGCCTGTTGCCCTAGCTCGATCACAAGCTGTAACAGATAATCGTGTACCTGCTGGTAGTCTATTGCCAAATTGTGACGAAGGTATTTGTCGTCATATAGAGACGTGTACATGTCCAATGAAAATCATGCACCACACAAATCTGAGAAACATAGAACAAGATAATAGGGAATCAAAAACACCGTTTTACCTGTTGCTTTGACCAGGCACAAGTTTGCATCAAATATCTGCACAGTGCCCACGCCAAGAAACGTTGGATCCTTGCAACGTCCTTCATTAGGCATAAATGGGACCTAGAATAAGAAACGCAAGACAAGCATACTTAGTCCTGCAAGACCATCAATTGTACATAGTATCAAAATGGCCCGTTTGTGCACATGATGGATCATTGACCCGAAGGTCTCTTCTGAGTGGTCGTTTCCTTCTATATTGTCATATGGAATATGTCGTTTAAGGCCGGTGATGTTTCTCTCTCCCAACTAGGAGGGTCTTAACCACGACTCCTATGGAAGAAGAAATGCATATAAGCTTCCATTTGAAGGTCACAGTCATTGCACTAAACTTGTGACTTCTTCTAGATGCATGATCTTCTCAATGTCTTCTGCAGTGTCTCGCCTGTTTCTCACACCATGAACTGGAGTGGACTTCAGTGTCTATCTCATCTAAATATCTTCTCGTGTTGCACTTTGATAATCATAGTCCCAGCCTCTATTTGTAGTTGCTTCTCTTCGAATTTAATAGAGCACCCACCATATGGCCTGTACACGGGATGTTTTCTACGGTGTGCGATGTTGCATCTCTCAGGTTCAATGTTTCTAATGAGGATGTGTGTACGTAGTGGTGACCCAAGTCCGTCGTACAAGATTGCCATTCGGCACTTTGCATACTCTTATTGGTTGTGACCTACTGAGGCTATGCCCAGTTGCAAAGCCATACTAAGACCTTCATTTCCTTATATTGCAT
Organism: Hoplodrina ambigua; assembly: GCA_949774945.1. Taxonomy (NCBI): domain Eukaryota; kingdom Metazoa; phylum Arthropoda; class Insecta; order Lepidoptera; family Noctuidae; genus Hoplodrina; species Hoplodrina ambigua. Next base: position 10,081,408 of record OX458963.1, read on the forward strand.
GGGACATGGACATGCAGCTTTATCCACATCAGGCATGTTGACTTAGAGAGTTTCCAGGCTATATGTCTGGATATAGGAACCCCAGAAGAAATGGTGTTGTATTATTACAGTTACATTAGCCATCTTATTGGGACTATAAAGGTTTTAAGCTTTCCGTTGCCACCACCACGGTCTTAGTGTCATCTTAACAGTACATGGTGGATTCTTAGTCTATATCACACAAAGAATCACATTGTCCCCCTGAACACGAAGAATGACATGAGGAGAACTTAAATAATAACCCTTGCAGGAGACATCATTCGCAGGTTTTCTTAAATATTTATTTAGTATTACTCCTTCACGCTTTATAAATTGTACGGAGGACAGCACGTTAAGGTAAACATTACCTACCTAGGAACGGCATCTTATGTGGTTATTATAGGAGTGATTTTGCAACAAAAAAGGCAGTTCAAAAGTCTGATGTGCAGGCGACTGTACATACCTCGTGATTTTATAATTATTTATGAGTTTTGTGTTTACATGTTAAGTGATGATAAAAAAATCTTATATGGTATAAGTTTCAGCAGTAGACTATATTTAAATTTAAATTTATAGGTCTACTACTTAGTAATGAAATCTTGAGGTACCTAATTCATTTTCGTCGCGTATTAAATCATTGTGTTACAAATAAACAAACTACAAAGTAACACTGAAAAACAATTACTACATTAATTTAAAAGGAAACATTTTTCAAAAAATGCCGGTCCAGTGAATACCTGCTAATGTTTTCAAAAAAGAAACCACAGACAACATCTCTTTATTATGGTAAATTAAAAAAAGAACTTGCATTTTATAATTTGTGTTTGTAAAGTAAATAATTAATAAGCATTACCCAGAAATAAAGAGTATTTAAGTTGGAGTGTCTCCATCCTACCTACACTACCTGGCTAGGTAAACTTGCATTATTAGTTAAGATTATTAACTAAACACAACGCGTGTGTTTTTAGTAGCCACAAACCATATCTGGTTTCGAAGAATAGTGTCACAATCAGTTCCTAAGGTTACCTTATTGTACTGATAAGTTTAAATGCATATTATATGTACCGCGGCATACAATAAAGGAAAATATGCCTAATCTTATAGCTTTATCTTACAAAATTTTTAATCTTTAAGCATAATATTAATGTAAAAAATAAGTTATCAGTTTTACCGAAATTAATGTATTAAGTTTCTTTTTTAAGATCTTTATCAGATATTATTGTTTTAAAAGGCAATAAAGCCTAAAGTACCTAATTAGTAGGAAATAGTAGGTACCTATCACAGGAAAAAATAAGCCTCGTGGAATATTCAACAATCAAAAAATTTCATATTGTAGGTAAGTAGGATAGTTACCTAACCCGAGAAGTTTAAAGCGAATACTGAACAAAGCACAGATAAAAATCAAATAAAGACAAAGACTAACATAGCATACATAATGCATTGCATCTTTTCATTTTGTTAAAACATCATACTATATTTAAAAAATAAGTACGACAAAATCATATTTCGGCCTTAGTGGTACCAAGTAATAAAAAGAAACTATGTGAAAAAGTTTCTGGTTTCATATCCCTTATTATTAAAATCCTCATAATCTATAAGTATACCAACATCAAAATAATAATTTACGAAAAAAAATACTTACCGACCTACTTAAATAGAAATAGTGTAAGTACTTAAAATAAATAGCATTCTATTTTCGTACATCCAATACGAATACTTTCACAATATTATCTTTAATTAATGAATGTTAACAGTTAATAACCTGTATTTCTTATTATAGGTGCACCGAGTAGGTACCTATATCTACTTGCTAGATAATATGTACCTATCTATCTAGAACGTACAATTACTAAAGAAATTTAATTATATACCTATAATGCAAGGAATGTCACATAATTTGTCTTGTCCTTTTTCACAATGTTATGTGACATCATTACTTTTACATATTTCCCTCATAAAAATGACAAAGTTGAAATTTAATATGTAATTAAAAAGTTGCTCTCCTTAAAATAACACAACAAGATAATAATCTTAGGCCGTAGACTTGACAGACATATTGACGTTAATAGAAAATAGTAAATATTAAACTAATAATTAATTACAACAATCCCAAAAAGGTGGTGACTTCGATCGCCTAGTTAGATAGGATTAAAAGCTATTAACATCTGTTTCATTGTTCACACGAGTCTCGCCTTTAAGTCCCATGTGATATTGTATATATTGGCATGAATTCGTAAGCTTATATTATTTAATAAGATTGTAGAGCAAATGCTTTGCTACGTTTAAGTAACGAAACGTTAATATTTGACACCCGCATGAACTGATAGAAAAAATACTAAGCTGGAATTTCGACAAGTAGAACAAGGTTCTGTATTCATATTATTTAAGAAACTTATAATGATTGACTGTGTTCTCCTTTTGTAGATAAGCTTAAAACTCCTTACAAAAGTAATTTTAGAAATTATTTGAAAGTTTAATTGAAAATTTTGCTTGCAAACAACCACAATCCGCCTTACCCATCGACCTACGAATTTTAAACAAGTTATTAAAATAATTAAACATAATCGAAAAAACAAAAACAGTCACAATAATAAAAAACGTTCCAATTGTTAATAGATGACTCGGTGACAGATGAATGGCCGGACGGGTTGATAAACGAGTAATCCCATACGAGGTTCCGTTGTTACCTTTACGGGACTCCAAATAATATCAAGATGGCGCCTCTGTGAACAAATAAGATCTGATAATGTTTAGGAGCAGGTAAACTTGACCCTTGCGTTAAATTTTGGGTTTTTATTCCTCACACATTTAGAAAAAAATTACCCTAATAAAAAATCAATTTTAAGTGCTACGTATTTAGCGCTTTAGCAACAATTTACATGTGCTGGGCACGACTGCGATCTAAACTCTTAACGATGGATTAAAAAAGTATTATAATCCGTTTATCGTTAAGGGCGATCTGTAAGCCGGTCAGCTGTTCCATGCGTTTCCCTATTGCGATCTGACGATAGGCATTACACTCGACGTCAAAGTATATTTTGATTGCGTTTTTTTTTCTGACTAATCTGTTGACATGCATGTCCATGACTGCCGTTCTATTTTTATAAACCATAGGAGTACGCAGAATACTAGAAGCCATATAAGCTAGCGAAACAGCAACAAGGTATTGCCGATACAATTTGTAGTCAATACCTCTTATACGTATTCAATAAGTATTTTTTTAAGCCGATACTGTTATAGTAAATAACACAAAATGTATTTATTTTCAGGCACATCGAGAATAAAATCTGACAAGAACTTTAATATCAAGCCAGCTACGGTATTTTTTAGAACAAATGCACAATTTTAATTTGACTAGGTACTCTTATTAGAATAATCTTAGTACTTAATAAAAACGATACTTAAATGTACTTACCTAATATATTTATAGAATTGTCTACAGTTATTATGAATTAAAAGCGGATTTGTTCGCAGGTAGAAAGCACCATGGACCTGTTTGTGTCGCTCGAGAACAGAAAGGCACATGTGCATTCCCCACAACAATTTTCCGTCTAATTGACCGAATGCAATTGAGCATTCAAGTTGATTCGATAGCAGTTAATAGTTAATAGCCTTCTGATACGGGTCCTTTGCTAGAAAATCAAACAAACTTGAAAGAAAATTGCATTGGGTAACCTGCCGTTTGTAAACACTTTAGCTTTTTAAAACACGCGCGGGTTTCTACTTTGGTTTTTTACTTATTGTGATCCCTTCCTTTTAATTAAATCTGTGCTGTTTCATTTGTTTAAATCAAAACGTACTTTAGTGAGACGTTGGGACCATGGGATCTTTCAAGTAATATTCAATAACAAATGTGTTACCACTGTTTGCTTGTAGGTAATAGCACTCACTGAAAGTTATGTAGAAAGATTATTTTTTTATTGGATGAAGGTTTTGCTTGAGTGTCCTATGTTTCGAAAAACGGATGTGAATCGATTTTAGTCTTTGTCTTGAGTGTTTTCTGTCTTTTTTTTACTGTAATAAAAAAACAAAACAGATTTTTTTTTTATTATTTTATAATTAAATTATTGTATATTTTTAGAATAACCCATGTTACAACCAACAACTAACAATTATACGTAGTGCTATAGTCTGTTATATTTTCCTTACTTTAGGTTAGCTTTCCTACAGAGCATCGAATGATTCTGTTAAAACTGAACGTATGAAAATGAGTTTTGTTGTTTAATAAAACATCATCAAATCAATTACTTGTAAAAAAAAATGTATTTAAAACAATTCAACAATTGTTAAAATGTAAAAAAAAAGAAAAACTATATTATGAAATCATTGGATAATGTGGGATTTTGTGAGGTGGAATCGTAACTCCGGACTCATGCATTAATTATTTATCTTTTATGAATACCGGTCTGACTGGAAGTCGATCCCAACATCATGTGAATGATTTTTCTTTAGTAGATCTGAGTACTCTATTTGCTCACTCGCATGTTAAATTTATCAAGGACAGTAATGTTGACAAAAATACACAAATATGGTTACGATTCGTATGAGTCAACTTCAAATCAAATAATTGTTCCATACCAGCCAGCCATTGTCTTATTTATTTATGTATTTAGGTTTGCTAAGTTCTTTGTCAGCTAGAAAACAAGTTAAAACTACCCAAAATCCAAATGTAGTATCGGGTTGTTGTAAGTTCAGGGTGTAGTAAGCGTGTGCTAAGGCTGACCGACTTATTTATGAGCTAGTATGTTCATAATTAAACATTACCCCCTTATAATTCATAAACGCGGAGTAAAGTTACACCATTCATTTTTCGATCAAACAGCAACGTTCGCACTAAAACAATGATCGGTTTATTCGTACCGAACGAAGTGCATAGTTTTGACAAGTTGTGAGTGATCGAACGAACTGACTTGTGCTGTGCGGGTGTTGAGAGCGTTTTAGACATATGATAGCCCGATAACAAAGGCATCACGCGATTTATCAATCATATGAATCTGTGAGAGATACGGTACGCAAACAAATATGACTGTAAGAAAAAATTGTTTGAATGTCAACTATTAACGTTCGCTTTCGTCTGACAAAGTACAGACATATTTTTATACACTTGCTTGTAATTTGAAGAAAATCATTACGGAACAGAAATTAACTCTGTGGCACGTGTGTTTCTATAGTAAAGTAGGTACGTAAATTTTCAGTTTTCAGTTTTTGGCTAAAACCAAAGCTATATTACGTAGTAACCTAACGTAGTATGTATGCTATCGCATCATTTACTCGAGTTTGTGCCAAAATTATCAAAGTTTAGTACATTCGTACGTAGTTTCGCGTTATCAAAAACTGTATTGGAAAGCAATCTGATTAGTTATTTTTTACTTATTGGAACAGGGACATTATAGGTTACACCCAGTCTTTGTCGCTCTCTAGGTGGGCACCTACCTTCTACGACAATCTTTATTACCTGAAGTTAATAAGTAGTTATTTAAATGGGGGTTATAAAAAATACAGTAAAGTGCACTTGTCTTGACTTAAGTCAAACTTAGCCTTCGTAGAATTTATGGCATTCTACTGCTGTCATTGTCTGATGAATGAAAAACCCAACAAATTAAGGTTAGTTTACCTTCATATTATATATTTTTGACATGTCTTAGTTAAACAGAAGGGCTGTCTTCGAGGTGTTTGTTTTACCACCTTTATTATGTATTATGCAAGCAAATTCCCATTTAAGTAGTTCTCTTAATAAGCATTTTGTCCCATATAGCTACGCAAAATAGCTCAACACTTTTTTGCTTTCGATGAATGCGGTATTGAATTATTTATGTGTAATTACTGCACACTTCATACATGGAACATACAACATGAGCTACATATTTTTTACTATTTGTACTTTAAATACAGATGGAACAAATTACTAATTGTTTAAGACGGTCCTTGTATACATTCATCTTTATATGCTGGTAATTAATCATGATACGGGTTATAAATTATGGCGCTTTAGTGCGACAATGGGTTTTTATTTTTTAATTCTTAGACCTAACTAACTGACACAAGTTTTCAAAGGGAGCTGTAACTTTTATTTGCCTGACTTTCTGCTGTAGGGTGACATTAATCCTTAAATCTACCAAAGTATACCTATGTATGCACCTCTGTCTCGCTTTACATTAAGAGTGAACTCGGTCACAGTGCAATCACGAAGCAGCATAATATCTATTTAGTATGGGTCACACGCGGGCCGCTTGTGGTGAATTCATAATCATTAATTCACCGGAATTTTGTGCGAACGCCAACGAAGTGCGTAAAGTGGATCCATTTATTTGAAAATCCGGTGGGAGGTCACTGCAAAAGTCCACAATAAAACCCGGGTCCGGTAGCACAGTTTAATTGAGTCCTCCGACCTCATAATCCGCACCTCTCGCCCCACCCGCTAAATGTTATTTATAAGCGGAACTCCAAACAGCCGGCGGCCGCCGCACCTACGCCGTGTATACATTTTAGCCTATTGCACCCCATACTGGCCGCCAGCCACTGGCGTGTTTCAGCGACGCGTCATTACTTTTACTGTTTTTCTTCGCGCTCGCTCTAAGCTGGTAATTAATTTGCAGCGATTATTGCTATTGCCTTTACGCTTGTTATGAAACTTGTCGATAATTTAAGATGGAACACGAATCTCAAATTGCGGCGTCGCGGCCGATTGCCCTTTCGCATACGCTTAGATTGTGTTTTGTCGGGAATAATTACTCGACGCGTTTCCATTCGATTTGTTAGCGATGTACAGTGCGCACAACGAACACCCGCGTCTCCATATCCGGGTGAGTTGTTCTCTTTTTATTCCTAAACACATTGAAAATATAAATCCAGGTTTTTCAGTGAGGAATCCATAGGTATACTTATTTTTTTGGGTTAATTTTATTATTTATTTGTTTCTCTACATCATACCTGCCTATATATTTTAATCATAGATTATGTTAGTACGTTGTATAGCCACCGGTTCCAAGTTATTTCGTAAAGGTTAATTTGTGCAAAACTATTTTGTCCAGTAATTGCTGCCGGCTATAAAATATCTAATAACAGACCCGATGTTATTATTTATTTTTGTAACATATTACCTAGGCCTTTTTATTATTTGGCTATTAATCGTAGTGTTATCGCAATTTCATCAGGTGGATGGGCAATTATACGAAATACCTACCTAGCAGATGACATTTTTATCCGTTACTTTAAGTTGTAAAGTAACATTAACATACTTTTACGCTCTGTCGGCTTCGAACGTTGCAGAATTAATGCCCAATGGACGCCGATTGAACATGTGGCGAGTCCATTGCTCGCATGGCAAGAGCCATAAATGAAGTACCCGCCGAGTATTAACTACTGGAAATTTGGCCATCGGAATTATCGGCACAATCCGCTTGACGATAATTGAATGGAAGCGCGTTAAATAACCATTAATTGTTGTCGCGAGCGCGATTGATATTTATCGGCGGTGCGATCTGTGGGCCCCAAGGTGCGGCCGGTGCATCTCTAATGGCGGCGCGCACACGTCCGCGCGTGTGTCGCAGCCGACGCGTCATTTCGTCGTGTTCCGATAGCCACGCACGCCGCGAACCCGTTTTTCGTGACAACGTGCGTCACGCACACACCTCATTTCAATTTTACTACAAGAATCGAGCCGTTTTATCGCGCCCTAGTCATATCGTTGTTTTCGCGAACGCTCATATTCCAACTTAGTACGTATGTATACTTCGCTCGACATTCCGACGCCTAGTGTGACACTAGACATTAATACCCACATGACATATTGTATATTACAATGTAGACACATTATACGACTCTATGCTCTGCGCAGCGCACCGAGCTCCGGTACATAATAATATTATGTCAGTGCAGTGTAATGTACTCTCGACGACACATTATCGTGATGTAGAAAGGTGTTTGTGCCTTAAAATAAAGGGGCATTTCTGTGGAACTATTACTTTTAGAGTTTGCTCGGCTTGCAGAAGTAACAGAAATACAACATGAATTTGTGGGTATCATCTCTATTTTGAAAAGAAAGTGAACTTTGTGCTCGACTGTACTAAGGCAGACAGACGCTCAGTGTGAGACAATTTTTCCGCCGCAGCGCTGCAAAGCGCCACGTAATATTTCCAAGGAATGGCGCTTGAAGATTTATGTTTATGATACGCATAATAGTGGCGTCAATTGAAAGCTGGAGGCGAAGGAGACGACCCCTTTTGTGTTCCGTCTCGATGCGTGGATGTTTTGTGATGTCTCCACCCATTACTGTGATATTTAAACAGCGCTTAGGAGCCATTATGGCTGACCATTCAGAAAAAAATATATTTCGAAATGTTATGGTTGCCTATACAATGCTACTGCGTTTACGCTTTACGAGTGAGATGAGCTTAAGCTATTACGGTTAGGTACATATTATAAACATATTTAATTATGATGTTAGAGGCGTATAAAGAGGAGAAAGTAATTCCTACTCGAGTAGCAACTGTTAAAAATGAGAAAATTTGTTATTTAATGGTTCGACCTCGCCGAGTGGTCAGGTGGAGTGAGCACGCATGGAGTGGGCGCCCGCGCATCCCGCGAGAGCCCCTCGCGCGCCCTTGCTCAAATTAAAATAAGACTCCCGTTCGTCAAGCGTCTCAAAAGAAACAAGAGTGGCGTTTACAGCCCAATCATTATAATGATCGGTTATCGATTTGCTGTATGGCGTGTTTTTCTAAAGGACCAAAATTTAGTGCGTCCGATTACGCGCCGCAGCGCTGCCCGCCGGCTATTCCGTAATCTATTCCTACCGTCGTCACGATATCGTCGACTTATCTTCGTCGTTCACTCTTATAATTTTGGAAAATTCATATAATAACATCTGATAACAATCTAATTATTATAATGTCCTCTTTAACATATCCCGTTGGTCGGGGCGAAATTGGAACGAGAGACGGACCTTCGGGGACGAGATAATGCCTTCGCTAATGTAATGGAAATTATGAGATCATCTTTATGCCTTTCAACTGTGCTTTTAAAATAAACACATTACTTCGACTTTAGCGTCGGTTCGTCGAGTTTATAGCGGGGCTGTCCGTGTGAACCACGCTTTATATTCAAATGCACAGTCCGCACAGGTAGCTAATGATTTTCAATTAAAATAATTTTAAAATGATGCAGATAGCTTTTATTGCTCATTATTAATGTCCATGAACGGGCTAAGGGCTGTATGGTAATTTAATAGATGTTTCCAGATAATAAATTTTAAACATTGAATATCTAATTAGCTAAATAGAAGATCACGTATACCTCAATAATAAAGCACATTGTGCATAAAGTGGTTTAGTATGTTGCTCTTCAGACTGTGCGATGGTTACTTAACCTACGCTCGTAGGTATTTTATTTTTTAACAACACGGTCATCGCTTTCAAAGCACTAGAGTGTCCTTACGCTCCTATATCTAACACTATTTTGTTACGACAGCTCTAAAAGTAGTGCACCATTAGCCATACAGTAGGTACCTACAGTTTCAGAGAAATCCTTTGTTTTATTTTTAACGTTAATTATACATAGGTACTTACCGCTACTTTAATTTTTGTTTATTTTGTTAACGTATCAACCAGTTTTTCTTCTGTAGTATTTTCTATTAGGTACATCCCTGTAATTAGATAGTCAATGGAAATCTTTTATTCGTTTTACACAGTAAAGTTTTAGAAGCAAAAGGAAAACAGTATCCCACCAAAAACATTTCATGTAAAATGTTGCCAAGACGACCACATAAGGTTTGCCCTGTGAAAAAGATATCAGATCTCATGTAGACCCAAGTTCCTGAATCTACACGGCCTAACTCTACCGACCCTAACTTCACAAATTCTACATATCAGTAAAAATGTATGGCTTCGCCGTTTCGCTTCCATCGTGGAGGTGATGCGAATATTTAGTTTTTGAAGTAAATAACAGATCTGCTAACTGATTCAGTCTTTTGTGACATTCCTTAAAAAGGAAGTTAAGTAACCTCTCTCTTTTAAAATAACAGGAGTTTCATTTTTTAATCTTTCGACTGTTCAAATCGGCTATGGGTAAAACGCAATTTGTGATAAAAATCCTACCCTGACCGATAAAAACTATACCTGTAAGATTACTTACGGCATTAGCCAAAATATCATTAGCCAAGCAGTAGCGGTTGTTGGACTAAAACAACAGGTACCTCGACCATTACTAGTCGACCTACCTGTAGAGTATGGATATTTTTGGAAACTAGCGGTTTAACTTGTACAATCATGGGTTAGTTGGATCTACTCTGTAGTACAATCACTCCCAAAAATACTCAAAAGTGAATATAATATAACTAGTAACTTAGGTAAGTGTCATCTGTTTTATGAGAGTGTATTCTTGGACAGAATGAACACAATATTATGTTAGATAGAGTACATGTTACATCCGAAATTGTAAACGCGGACCTTGCAAAAAGTAGAACTAATTTCCGTGCCTTCAAGCGTTTTAGCTACACCTTATTAGATCCAAATGTAACAGCTTACGTTTTAGGACCCATTAATTAATGTTATTGTAATCCGTGGCATTCCGTGGTGCTTGGTGATTTGGGCTTCTCCAGTTGTAAACGTCTCTTTGTGCCTATTGAACTTATTCTGTTCCATCTTCTGTTTGAATGGAGAGATCTGGAAATTATGTTCCTTACTTCTCCACTGTTCTTTTCTTTTTAATTACTTTCCGGGATGCAAGACAGTTTCGTTTAAGTTTTCAGTACAGTTCTGTTTATTTTGTATTTGAGTCGTTTCTCCGGGACTAGTAGAGCTTCGTTTCCTCAGTGTACATCTAGGTTATCTTGAGATAAAGACAATGTATAACCAATAATGAAAAAAAACTAGTAGGTACAATTAAACACTAAGAAAATATTTGTTTCTAGATCATGACAAAATATCCGAAAGAAAAGAATTACTTGTATAGGCTAGCGTAACTATAGCTAGAAAAATACCTTCAGATATAGGAATTCTGTACGTCATGCTCGAATTATCGTCTCTAGCCATCATCAATATGTATGAAGGCTGACAACGAATCGCTATGAAGGACAAGCGGTCGGAACGGACACTGTCGAATTCGCCCTCGTCCGAATCTCATCAAATATTGACGGGAGACTGAAAGCTTCCAATTCGGTTGTATAGGTAGGTATACACCTACTTACGCACCTATGTACTTCCATCTCTAGTTCCGTGTACATGACGAGGCGCATACAAAATGAGACCACGCCTCAATTATATTCGGGTATAAACATGATCCATGTATTCTGAACAGAGTGACCGTTTCTATTTGGGATCAAGTGTTGCCAAAATAACCAACAATCTAAATGAAAGGGTCAATCAGCCTATGAATACATAAAATTTAAAACGGATTTTCCCTCACCGGGTTTAATTTATTCGACCAGATTGACTAATGATATTATGCCTCAGTTTATTAGTTTGGGTAATGGATGAAATGACAAAGTTTGAGTTGAAGGAGGTTCGTGTAGATACAACTATGTAGGTATGTGGATTGATTGATTCCGTCCTCTGAAGCCATCACGACTAATTAAAAAAGGCAATTATAATAGACGTTCATTCGACATAATTTATAGAGTGTGAACTGAAACAACTTCTCTAGATTATCTTAATTTTATATCCGTGGGCATAAGCGTGAATCAATTATTATTTAATCGAAACGGCTGATCTACTCTGAGCTGTGAGATTGACAGTTTACTTCACCTAATTTCATTAGGGGGATTTTTAATAAAATAACACCTCAGGTACCTAGGTATAGACTTTTGTTACTAAGTAAATTGGTTGTTACAAACATAACTAAATTACATAGTTGTAGGTACAAGTAATGGTATAAGTACCTATATTTAAATAAAGGAAAATCCTTCCATTAACTATTAAATATGTAATTATTATACATAAAGACTATCTCTAAAATGCTTTTTGCGTGGATACCTACAATAAAACTGGCAAAGACGAAAATCAATATGAATTTAAATTTACATTAATAGACTACAAGCGCTATATTCTTTCTAGCGTTTCAAATGACGATAAAAGAAAATTTGAACAATAAACTCGTATTAATCCGGAAAATCAATAATTTTTCACAACATTAGCGTGCCTACGTATGTACTTGATTCAATATATTATATAAGTTAACCGTACATTAAATTCTAATCACGAATTTCAATTGCTAAAATACCTCGCTGGTTTTATTTTAATATGAGATATGAGCCCTTAAAAATTCTATGCGGTGCCTATTAGGCTTATAAAAATTCTTAAGCTTTAAATATGGAACTTTCCGACAGACACGCGATGGCTGACGAGTTTGCAATGGGAACTTTAGACTAGTTAGGAATGTCCTAGTCTTATGATACACGCAACCGTTGAGCCTAAACTCAAGTCTTTAGTCAGTTCCTAAGCTAATTGTATGGAGGAGTTGAGTTGTTGTTTAACTTAAGTAAAACGACCATCAGCCTAATAGGTTTCTGACTATTTACTATCCGTAAACATATAATTAGACACTTGTCTTTGGGCAGCCTTTCTTTCAATACTTCAGCAATCGCATCTTTAACTATATCGGTTATTACAAACATTGAGATGATTATTTTTGGGGTTCCTTTTACACAAATAAATGAACGGAAGGGTATTAAGAAAATGATCCAAGTTTCACAAAGCACCCCTCACAGAGGTGTCTGTGGTGAGCTGTTATTCCAACCGCGTTAGAAGTCAATCCGCTTAAGCGCATCGCCTGGGCTGTTGACCGCTAGTCGCATCAGCCCTTATTGTTTAGTTTAGATCCCAAAATGGCTCACGCTTTCAATAACATTCCGACGGAACCCTCGATGAATGCAACCACCTCGCACTTTACCAGATTTTATAATGTTTGGACTCATTAAGTAAATGATGAAAGCATTTAGTAAATTGTCCGTGATTTTATTTCATTGACCGAGTGTTAACGAGGCATGTATAAAAATAACAAATAATAAATATAAAAGTCCAGAGCTTACATAAAATATCAAAAAGTTATTAAAAATAATAATGAAAACATTAATAAGCAATGCCATTACGCTGTATCATAACAGCACTTCGCTTACAAAGCCCCTTAATTGTTTTTCAGCATGTAAGTAGTGTAAAGTGTATAAGATAACCGATGTCAAGCCGAGCCATATTAACAACTGGCTGCGTTACTTTCACCCCCCTCTTGAAAACATCTGATATCGCCCACATAAAACATTAATCCGAAACCCTCTCTTTGCTCAACACTCTTCATTTGACAGATTGGACTAAATTACTGAAGCTTTTTTATTTAATTTAAGGGTAACAGCAATCGTTAGGAGTATATTTCTATTTGAAAGCTTGTTTGTTCTTTCTAGCTGAGATCGCTCTCCGTCCAAGTAGTTTTTATTGGAACCTTTGTTGACCGAAGCAGTCAAGCGTCGGCGGAGCTTTGCCCCCTTTGTACACAGTGACATAATATTGCTTATATTTGATTTGATCAGCCCTCCGGACGGCACAGGAAGCCCCGTTATTGCTCTTGCCCTCGCGTTTTTATTAGCTTATAAACGCTCGTTACTTTTCTTAACAAGTGTCTAATTTATTGCTGGAATTCATTAGTAATGCTCGTCAAAATTCAATGAAAATATTGCGAAGAAAATGTGTAAATGTTCCGGTACCTGCTGAGTTAGTATTGTTGTTTGTCCATGAATTAAGGCGTATCGAGTTATTTTTATAATAGAAAGGCAAACTTCCTACTGCCAAGTCTTTATAATTTGGTTTATTCTAGGTTATTGCGCTAGGCTATTTACCGGAATGAATTTATATACAAAACTTATAAGTTTTATACGTTTATCTAAACGTGTTCAACACAATGCGATTATTCAACATAAAATAAACTAAGCATTTTGCATGACTTACGTGTTAACAACGAGAGAATATTTTTTTGTAAGTGGCGGTAAAAGCACATGTATGTACAATACATCAAATAATCATAATATTTACATTGTTAAAACATATTCAAATACACTGACACATACAAACGTTCAATTACGCGCAACTATTCTCTATATCACACCAATAGGTGCATGACTAATAGCTTTGTAATTCATAGTATTGACAGCAGTACAATTATATACATATGGACGGTTTATTTAATGTTCCACGTATATATGTACAGGTTAATATCGTTCATAGACAATCGCGGTAGGTACTGCGCGGCGCGATTATCGAGCGGCGTGCGATTGATATCGAAATCACAATTTCATACCTAAATATCGTCGTTATCCATAATGACATAGTGTGTACGTGTGTTATCTTGGACTATTACTAATTACACGTATGCACGCAAGCAGTGATAGCGCTGTTTATACAAATATGGCGGTCCAATAAGCGGTTGGCTCTTTGTAATTGTAGCTCAGATTAATCGCGACGTGTTCGATCCGACAACTGCTTACTTTTTACGTGTTCATAATGTTCACGAGGATGCTACTTTTACAACTTTTCTTTCCAAAACATTGTTTATTTTTATTACCTTTTATTTTAATTTAGTATCGGTAATAATAAATTCATAAAAATTTTGCATTGGTCAATGAGGTACCTAGTGAATTTTACAGAATACTTACTTACCTAATTAAAATTATGGTTAGGACGGTAAAAATGTCCAGTATCGCCATAATTATTATCAGCCATTGGACCGGCCTGTATCATATCGTATCTTTATTTAAACAACCTTTAAAATGATAGTTAATAGTTTACACGCATGAGTCAGAGCTTTCAGCTTGCAACCAACAATTCCCATGTAAAATTGAAGGCCAACAAAGGTACAAGACTTGTCTCTTTGAAAACCTCGCTCTGTTTAAAGAAAACAAGTTGGTGCACTCAAACGGAGCGTCATAGGTGAAGTGGGGTCCAGTGTGTGCACAGTATCTTATGCTATTATTTCTAAGTCAAGCCGGCCCCAATGTTTAACCAAATCTGTTTACGTCCCCGTTCCCTTTAGTCTTTCACCGCCTAAACTACACTCATATTTATTAAATAAAGAAATTCATATTTGTTATATCAAGAAGGCTGAAGTGCCTTGTCTGAGCCCACTCTTTCATCTCTATTGAATGGGCCTACGTCGTGTTTGCTCTTTATACGAGTATATAAGTACCTAAACACAGTGCTTACATTTGCGTACGGATCATTCGTTTATTGTTCCGAATGGTTGAAGTTCTAATGAAGTAATTATGGCTGATGGGTGGTACCTAATGACAACAAGAAAACCGGAAAAGCTCTGGCTAAGTCGAATATATTTCATATTTTAAGATTTCTACCAGTCATTTCTATGAAAATTACCTGATTGCTCAGTACCGTTGGTTTTCATATAAAATGTTAACAAAAAAAAATATTTTTTAAGTTACATATTAGGTAGGCACCCTTTACCGTATAAAACCACTATCAGTTCAAAAAAACATCAATCATTTAGCTTTTTTATTTAACTATGAATAAAAAAATAAGCAGTAATTTGCAATTTCTTCTATGTAGGTACAATTATACACAATTATCGTTAAGGTAATAAATAGCCGGAATGAGAATAGAGGAAGTGAACGAGACTCATCTATTCGTAATATCAACACAAAATTACGATGAGTTAAACAAGACGTTACGATTAACAAATTGTGCCGATCATGTCGTTACTTTGATCAACGGAGCGTTAACTCGACTCTTCATAATATGTTTACTAATTATTTCCACGAAGTAATTCGAGAGTATCTCCAGTCGGACGGGACGATGGGCGCGTCACAGAGATGCTTAGATTAAGCGGATGCCCCTGATATTATCTTACCGCTCTGCCCTAGAAATGGAATTAATTTGCATTCGTTTAAAAATAAACGCACAAGAAAGCGGTCCACTTGTTAGGTGTGCTCTCAAATCGACCAAGTAACTATCTTTTTAACTGTTAATTAGCTTGTGGTTGTCGTTGAGTTTCACAAATCAAAAGATTATTTTGATATAATTAGTTAATTTAACTTGAACAGAAATAATGAATGCAAATTATAAGTCATTCAAGTTTTTTATTAGTCCTTATCAGGGTTAAAATAAAACCAAATTAAGAAAAGCACTAACTTCTATTCTGTACCCATATCGACATATCGGTTACTAACGAGTAACAAGTCAGGAACTAGTTTAAAAGCTCGGACCGTAGGTACAACCCCGCTTAAAAGTTACGTCGCTCAACGAGTTAGCTGTTTAATGGTTGCCCTTACTGAGCATGTATCATTTTGTATGGCTTACTCTTTCAAACCCTTTAAAAGTGCGTTAGCCTTATGATTTTAGTAACCAATTCAACTGCTAACCCATAACCGACATAGCCACCTAAACTTTAAAATCATTTTCTTGGAAAAGGTTTTCAAGTTATCTGGATTAACGGTTTCTGAATGGATTTTTAAGAGTTGCAAGGGTTACCGTTATACAATAGGTAGTTGTTTAGTTTGAATGAGTCTACTAACCCGTTCACAATGTATGATTGGGTAAAAGGTTAGCCGGTTCATATATAATTAGCCGTTTAAAGTGTAAAATATAACAAATTTATAATCAACTAGCTATCATAAATTCATGTACCAAACTTAATCCCAGAAATAGTCTCTGTCCAGGAAATAATCCAGTTATTTCGGTGAAATTAGGCATGTAATCTGTCAAGGAAGAGTCACTTACTTCAAACAGCAGTGTAGTAAGAGGATGTGTTGTTGCAGTTGCTCGTGGGCAGCAGCGGGGCGGGCACCGGTGGCGCGGCCACCTCGCCGGACGGCGGGTCGAGCTCGGCGCCGCCGCTGTCGCCGGGCGGGTCAGCCGTCGCTGGCGGCGCGCTGTCGCCGGGCGCCGGCAGCCACGCCAGCACCCCCGCCGCCTCCTGCTGCGACACGCCGCGCCCTATCATCACAGACCCCGTCTCCGGCCAGACAGTGTGTTCTTGCCAGTACGACGGCGCAAGACTCGCCCTCACCTCCTATCCACGCCTCTCCAGTGCCGCTGTCGGCGTCTATGGAACTCCATACCCATCGACAGATCAAAACCCCTACCCCAGCATTGGTGTCGACAGTTCGGCGTTCTACTCACCGCTGGTATGTATTTTTACTTACCTTGCTAATAAAACCTAGCTTCCTAGAACGTCATCAAAACATTTCACAGACACAAAACATGACATTCTAGGATGTTTTTAGATCATTATAATTGAATGCTAAGTCATGTCACGCAGACTATGTATTGAAATTCAATATTTAATGTTATTTTATCTAACGAACAAATTGCTGTCGATATTTATCTTAGCTAATTGAGAAAAATAAGGCACTGTTCTTCGTGATAAATCCGCTTGAAACGTCACAATCCGATAAATCAGTAATTATGATACAGTTTATTTCATAGTCGCCATTAGCCGAGTCAAGCTGTTTACCTCCTAAAACAGAATGAACAGACTGCAAATTGGTACGAATAGGTCGTTTGCCGTTTGCCCGTATACGAAGCAAGGTTTATCGCTCTCGACTGCGATACAACGTGTTTGGCTTTTCTGGCGTGGCGTGCGAGCCACCGGCGAACCGGTCCGGGCGCGCTGGGCCAGAAAACCACCGACACCTCGCAGACCCCGCCGCCGCCGCTGCCCTGTCACGAAACATTAATATTTAAACTCAAAAATAAAACAAAAAAACAACCGCCATTATTATACCAATTACACTCTATCTGAGTTCAGTTCTGAAGGATACTTTTACATTGTTTGAAGTTACACGAAACATCTCGTTCTGTATTTTCCTTCTACCACTTTAAAATTATGACAGTTGGCGAATGCGTTTTTATGAATTGCAATAAGTATCCAATTTGTGGTCAGCCGAAGAATGGTTGGAACTGCTGCTCGGTTAACACCTTGTCTGAGCAAAGGGGACAAATGGGCGGTTGGTTTATGCGGCACCCATAACCTTATAAGGTACTATAGTCGCGAAAGAATCGAATATACCCGAGCTACCGCATGCTTGGAACAGGCTTAGCAGCGTAAAGCTTTCAGAATAATCACTGTAAAGCATTAATTTGTTTCTACTATTTTATTTCTTTAAACTGCGATAAGTTTCACTGTTTCTACGACGTAAGCAATTCCCGTGAAACACATGTGAAATCCGCTAAGCCCAGAAAATCCTATTGAACGAATCATCCGTTCTTTTTTTTGTTTTTCGAAAGGAAGTATAAAGGGCTTCATCGCGAACCGCCGCTGAAACATTCATAACGGAAGTTTTCACTAAAGATATGAGTGACGCTTGGCAAGATTATGACATTATAATGTCTTTTGACTGTTTTCGTCACGGCTATTCTCCTAACATGAGTGCTTTTAGTAGAACATCTTATCCTATACGTGAATTGGCTGAGATCCGTCTTTTGTTTCATTTTTTGTGGTGTGTATAAAAAGTTAAGTGTAAGATTATGTTACTCAATGCCTCACAACAAATATTTTGGTATTTTTAGACCACTAGGCTTTTTTTTTATTATTGTGAAAGTATTGATTTAGACTCACTTAGTCAGAATGAAATGACTCAACTTGTCGCATGCTTTTAATTGCACCTTGATAAATTTTGTTAGAAAGGTACTTTACGAAGCCTTAAGCGTTAGCATAACATAACATAGCGCTAAACGATAATTCATTCAGTATTTAACTCAAACTTAATTAAAAAAACAAATTTTGAGTAAGATGCGAAAATAAAAAATGTTGAGTTCATTCAACTCATAATTATAATATAATGTGGTAACTTTGTTGTTTGTTGGTAATTGTGGATGCATCCTAAACCGCCGGCAGTGAGATCTCTATCTGTCATTTATTTAACGAAGCTGGTACGTAGGTACGCTCTGTGACCCTGCATGTTTAATAACAGGTGTTTAAATGTATGTATACTGTCATTGTGTGTCCCTGTTCATACCTAACTCACGACAAGCTCGGCCGGTTCCGTGCAAGCGACGATTTAGCGAACAATGACGACGCTCCACCGCAAATACACTTGTGTCTGTTTCTGGCTATGTAAGTCTTCACCTACCCACACGCAAAATACAGCCGTAAGTACAGTCCTACAGGATGTAATATCGCTTACCCCTCTTTTAAACCGTTGCGGGGAAAATATTCAACTGCCATTTTTGTACACGAGCAACTCCGGTGGCGGCGTCTGTTCGACTTGCGACTTACAATACAAGCAGCGCCATCTATTGTATACGTTTGATAATCAATAAAAGGGGTTTGTTTGTATACTCCGCCTTAATGACGTCACGTTAACTCTTTATTATGATTTTATGGTTTCATAGTGAAAATGTTCCAGTGTTGAAATTAATCGCCTATTACGTTTAGTGTGTTTAATAACATGTATAGAACTTACCTAATTTTGAGAGTAAAATGTAGCAGCACAGCAATATAGAAATGTTGATTAGCAAAATAAACTTAACATTGCAAATTTTCTTTGTTTTTATTTAATTATATTATAATAAATTATATACGTATGCCTACTCGTTATAATAACGTTATATTTAGTATTGACACAAACATCCACTGATCTGATTAGTCGATTAATTAATATGTAGAGCTGAATTAATCTAAAGCTTGCATCCGGGCGCGGGAATGAGTACCTATCATAAATGAATAGTTAGGTAATTGGGTAAGCTTCAGGGTGGCTCAATAGTGCTATTTAACATTTATAATTTCTACCAGTTATTTCAAAAGCAGGTTAACATAATAAATGTTGTTTTATTATCTACTAGATTATAAGCATCGGACTCTACGCAATTAATTTTTATGTAGACACAATAAAACGAATAGTGTTTCTCCTTTGAAGATAAAGGCATAAATACTTCATAAAACGTGATAAAAATGTTAATTAATATTTAAGAAACTGATGGCGAATCGTGAAGGCAAGTCATAAAATCTCTCGTCAGTCGTTCGAGAGCATGTGCAGCAGCATGTGTCCTGCTACATATACGTTTATCACTCGTTTATTGCAAACGGAAACCTCAGGCGAACCCTTCTACCATACAGCATTATAGCCCATTGATAGACATATGACGCGACGTCCCAAATTAACGAGCGGAGAGCGAGCGGACCGCGTCACATCTCACACATCAATAAGAACTATATCAAACATTCATGACAAGTCCTTTGCTCATAATAACAGTTCAATCAAATTAAAATATCGATTCAAAAACAGAAGAAACGCAAAACGACGGGACGCGCTTCGCTTTGCTTGGTTATAAAAACGTAACAAAATGCCAATTTAAATACATCACTAATCTTAAGTCAAAGAGAATAAGCTTAGAAAAAGAGACCAGAAATTCAATTACAAGAGGGTATCGGAGTGGGAGGCAAGATGCGCTGGGACCGCGTGGAAGTGAGAGGGAAAAAATAAATAAAAGTCAGGAGAAATCAGGCGAATTGAGAATAGCCATTAAGGTGTTAATGAGGGTCTTATTAAGCCGTCTCCTCCCCGTGGGTGGTCTGCCTGTAGTGCTCGCTTTGTTCATTAATCACTACAGATTAAATTTCGACTTAATTATCAAATGTGTATCACGAGCAACAATGGACGATGAAGTTTTGATAATGTCATCTTTTTTGTTCGTGAGTTAGCGTGCTTGTATCGATGTGCAATTTGAGGCACATTATGTATAAATCTTACCTATAAAGAAGTCGCAAAAAATGGTGGATAGATAGAATTTATAGTCATGATTCTCCTTTTTCCTTCAAGTGGATAACCGAGCAGGGGTCGTTCGTCAGTGTAATTCGATCACAAGGTAGGTTATCAGCTTATTCTTCTAATTTTGGCAGTCTACTGCATATTTAGGTTCGCCACGCCAATCTCTATTTTTTTTTCTTTCCCTCTTTCTGTAGTTACTTACAATCTCATAAGGTAATCAAACTTCAGAAGAATATAAGGAAAATTAAATTGTCATATTGATATTAATCTGCAAAATTGCCGAACATCCGTCAAAAAGAAAACTAACAGGTAACAACTCAATGTAATCTAATTTAACAAAAGTTAAAAGGATTTTCCCGGAGAGGGTTAAGTACTAATGAACACTGACACTCGTCCTCGTACTTCTTTTCATTTGTGTCAATCCTCAAGTAATAGCTAAAGGGAATTCATTTTGTCGACGTTTTCCACTAGTGTGTTCTCAGAATTAGTAATGTCGGATTAATGTGACATGGAACAATAAAACGCGACTGAAAATGGCCACTTAATCTGAATGTGGGCCATTATTCTGAATGTTCATCGTTTGAATACCCAATTAAGTTTTCTTATTGATCTACAATAGAGGAAAATATAATTAGCGAATCTTTAATGATCTAACTTGCAACAATGTACTTTACAAATTAAGTTAAGGATTATTTATGAATGAACTGAGTAAATCAAATCTATTCCATCATTTATTTAACTGTGTCTTAAGCTTAAATAAATATGACACACAATCCAAGTAAATATTACCAAAGTAGAGAATAATTTTGATTGTATACTTGGCTTAATTTGACTGTACATAGACCTACTGATTTATTTTCGCTTTGGGTATATTTTTTTGTTGTATGTTAGGTCTTTCATTTACTATACATTTACCTGTACAGTAAGTGAAAGACGAGTGCAGTTTTCATATCAATATGTCAGCACTTTAACTGTGCTGAGCCGGCTTATATTTAGCACACGAATATAATTCATACTGCGTCCACTCATTTATGAAACATATTGATATCATTAAATATCAAGCAATCAATATCAGTGTGTCAGTTTCATTCACTTAAGGTCTAAGTTCCCAAACCGTATATTAATGGTCCTCTAGGGCTGGAAAAGATGTGCCTGCGTGTCGTTTCTGACTGATACTGCTATAAGACGTTGATAGTCTTCAGCGAACATTTTGATATTACTCTCCGGTATGCCTTTAATAGCCCAAAATCTTTGTATGTCTTCAGTATTGTTCATTATAGCGTCACATTGGTAGTATTTGACGTTTCCACTTAATATCCAGCCAAGTTCAGTTTGTTGTACTACTTGGAATTATGCATTTTTCTTGATAATGCCGTCCATTATGATTTGTGAATATACTTCGGCGTTCAATAGCAAGTCTACAGGAGGACTCAAATAGATTTCTGGATCTGGTATCTGGATGTTCTGTAATGATGATTGTTTTGCGAAACTCTTACTGGGCAAGTTATAAAACAGTGTATTCATTATCAATAATTATGTCAGTTTAAAATGTGAATTCGGTATGCAAATTTGACGCGACGAAACTAAACACCTTTACAGTTTGTTAAATATGATGGCCTTAAATGCTTGACGAGAAGTTCCAGGGTAAAGGTGGATTTTTTGATATTACAGAAACTCGTGAGCTTTGATCCATTGTAGCCAGCATTGTTTAATATGTCCCATTTCTGTCTTAAACAAAATGAAACCTGTTGGCATCAAAATTTCCACCAGTCTTTCATTCGAGATGTTGTGGACAATGAAATAACTATAGTTAGTTAAACTCATAACGAAGCCAGGAAGGTATAATACATATCAGCTGTATATTCGCGATTTGTTCGTTTTTCCTAAAGCCTACTTGAGGTTAAGTCACCGTTTAGTGCATTTAGGTAAATAGAGGAACGGCACTCACCAGTGTTCTGTCCACCCTTGATGTAGACTGTTACACGATTCTGCACATCGTGCTACTTGTCATGTCATATACTGAGATAGTATGTATCGCTTGACACACTCTGCACTTCGTTTCCGAATGACATGCCTTATATTTGAGGTAGTAAAGACGAATTTTGCATAACATGTTCAACCTTTTCACAATATCCCTTTCGGCCTCTATCCTACATTACTGAAATATTTTGCAACGGAAAAGTCAGTAGCTGTCATTGCAAAGTGGACAATTCAGTTTATTAATTGGACAACTCGTAGCAATTCAGCATACAAAATGCTGAAAAGCGAAAAATGGATTGCTTGAATCGTTCTTGTTAAAATGATTAGGTTTGCTTTATTTGTTCGGCTGGTAAACTAATTCTTTTTATTGCAAGTTTTAGATTTATTTGTATATTGCTATTGTCGAGATGATTTGAGGACAGATATTTATTATTTAAGAATGTCAGGAAGTCTTCTAGTGTTAGTAATTCTAAGGGAAAGAAATCCCTCAATCGTTCAGTTAGATTCTCCATGTGGCAATAAATGAACAGTAAGTGGGTCCCAGGCTTATATGTCGACATCGAGGTTCTTTATGGCGTTAAGACATTCACTGACATGGTAGTACTAAAAAGTTTCTTGATCTGAGTCATAATCAAAGTCAAATCATTTATTTCAATTAGGCCATTAAAGGCACTTTTGAACGTCATATACAAAAGAAAAAGGAATTGAATTTGTTTCTGAGAGACACTTGATTTTGCATAGTAGGTATTGCTAAAAGTGCACTGATTTGTGAGTAACGATGAGTTTTGGGTAGTTTTATCGGTGATTCAAGATGTTTAGTATAGTCGTTAATTTTCTAAACTACTATTTAAATACTGAACCAGCTTTTCCGCTTTGCCGTTAAGTTTGCTCTTCGAAAACTGCATTTTTGGGCACTTGACATAGATTTGTTATTGTGAAATGTTTCTATAAATAAGTCTTTACATTTTTATTTAAACTTCTTCAAGTGGACATCCGACTTGAGATAGTTTCGACTAAATAAAGGAATTTCGATTTTAAGTACTATTTTTCTGATGCGATACACTTATACTTGCGACTCATCTTAATAATGTTAAACTTTTTTTCATCTCAATGTATTATTGTTCATATTTGCTGTATGTTTGCATGTATGCTTTGTCTTCTTTATATAACTCACCGGTGCTTTCGTCGTAAATTCCGCAGTAGATCTTCGAGTTCCCATTTTTCACAATGTTCTTTAAATCTACACCCTTGATTGTATATGATAATGGGTTGAAGTTGCTTATTTGTTTTCACAACATTTCTTCCAGCTTGTAGGCATATTCTTGATAAACAGTTTACCATAGTGACGGTAACTTACTGTCACTGGGATTAGTGTTCACTTGATCGAGGTCAACTGATAATGGTTATGTGGTTTGTCGCTCACAATCCTCTGACTCTGATACCTGAGTTAATGGATTATCTGGACACTGTTCTTCCCTGTTAGCTGTTGATTCGTGCTGTTCGATAGATTCCCGTACCTATTTATAGAATTTGTCTTCTGATTGTAATTTTCGGAGAAGTATCACTATCGCCACGAGCATCAAACTCACAAAAGTTCAAAGTTGATTTGATCAAAACTTAATCCAGTGTCAAGTCTCAATAAATCTAGAGTTTACAGTTGATTCCTGATATTGAACGGAGTCTTACGTTCTGAAGAATCCTTCTTGAAGTTCCTGACAAGCTGCTTTGTAACTATCATGATTTGATCTGGATAAACTCAGATATCTTCCATCACTCATGAATGATAGGTTCTTCAATGGTATTGCTGATTGTTTCTCTACATGAAGTGCAAACGCTTTACGATATTAGCGCCTTTCCAATCCGGTTAGACCCACTTGTGAGAAGTAACCATGTAAATTAAAACAAAGTACCCTTCGCGATGATAATGGCGTCAGCAGTCGATGACTTTAAGTTGGTTTTCGCGCTCAGGTCTTATTCATAATACACATATAGTCTTACTTCCGAAAGTGTATAATTTTATTGAATTTTATGTGATTTGATCCTACTTATTCGAAAGCTCTTTGGGGCCTAAGCGAATTATTTTGATTTTTTATATTTATTGATAAGAGAATAATTCTTGATAAATGAGCGCACGCGGTATGAATAACATTTGTGTTCTAAATGTAGGCCATCTCGGTACAGGCAAAGTGCTAACATATTGATATGAAAACTGTCCATGCCTGCACTGTAACTAATCTCTTAGAATATTCTGTAAAAACCGCAAAATATATTTTGCTGGCATAAATGTTAATTAACGTTCAGTTATTCTGTACACATACATACATAACATCACAGCTGTAATCCTCGTAGGCTTAGGCAGATGTGTACCCATTAGTACACCCACATTTCGCCAGTTATGTTTAAGTTCCATGTAATCGGATTATTTTGTAGTACCTTGTAAACTTTCAAGTTAACATCCTCCTGCTCTTATAAAAAGAATGATTCAGGCCCAGTGGAGTATGTCTTCTTGTACAGTTATCGCCTCCTGCCATAACATCTTCCATTCAATCCGACCATAGTTTAGATCGTCTTCCTCTGTTATACTATTCACAGGTTTTATAATCAGATCCAAGACAATAATTCGGTCTACTAACTTGGGTTTTAAAACTTTGTCAAATTATGCTCATATTCAATGCTTTAAACAAATATGCAGGTAAGCACTCAGTTTAGGCATATATATCATAAATATCTTAGTCGACGTCTATTACCGCCATTACTCTTTCGCCAATTAATTAGTCACAAGCGACCTTGCTTCTGAGTAATGACCACACTTCATTTTATTTTCTTTTTAATTAGCTTCAGCGGGAAAAGAGCATTCGGCTTCAACCCAAATAAAATTACACTGTACAACATCGCAATAAGGCTCCAAATCATTTGATCTTCAACATCTAAACATATGTGATTATGTAGGTAAACATGTGTGCGTCAATCTGTACACAAGTAGGAGTATTCTGTAAATGGATAAGCTATCTTTAGATTGGGCGGTGTACTTAGATAGATAATAATGTAGCATAATGGCTGTTTTATTTTGATAGAAGAGCGGCATACATTCATTTTATCGCAAATCGTCTATTCCTGTTTATTAATTAATATTTTTTTAATTGACAAGGAAAACTACATCCTATGTAAGTATACCCTACCTTACCTAACTACCATAGCTTAATAGCTGTAGTACCTACATAAAATACTAAACCATGTAATAGCGATGCTCATTTAAGGCACCAATCACTGTTATTCAGAATTCAGATCTAGTAGCAGTTGTCGACTAACCTTTTTTCTACTGGGTCACCATTTGGGCCTAGTGATAGTTAGTGGATATTACATGTCATGTTAGTGTAGGATCTGACGGTTTGTTATATAAAAAAGTTCGTCAGTGAATTTAGGTGAAGTGGGCTTGAGATGAGTTGTCATCATTCAAACGAAGTTTAAGATATTTTCAATGTCGCAGAAGACAAACAGTGCTATCTGTCAGCCACAACTCGAATACTAGGTCATTACTGATTAAACTAAATGCAACAAATGACATGCTGAAATAAGTATTCTTCGAACACGCGCGCTTCGAAGCTTTGGTTGTTAAAATTTGTTTATTATGATATGGATGATTCTCAAACTAGTAAGATTACTGCTATTATAAATATTAACGTTTGGATAAATGTATGTTTGTTAATTAATCACACCAGAACGTCTGAATGGATCTGGATGAAATTTGGCACAAAGATAGACTAGACTTGCACTAGTACATAGGTTATTTTTTATTCCGTAAAAATGTACATACGGTTCTCGTGGGGTAATATTTTGCCTTTGACGAATAAAAAAAAAGGAAAACAAAGCAAAGTAATTAAGATCGCAAAATAAGTGTTCATAAGTCAATATTTTGCAATTTCATCAAGTAAATCTTACTATTTAAAGTCAAAGTTAAATTATTTATTTTAATTGCACTACTAAGAGCACATTTGAACGTAATGAACAGGCTAAATTAGCGACAACAATTCCCAATTTCAATTTATCTTGACTGTAGATTAAGAAGTATGAACATCCTCTTGAAAATATTAAATCCTCTAATTTAAAATAAAATAGAAAATTTAGGTCTGCTAGTCCACAAAGTAGTATACTTTTATTATGTTTTAAATTTAGTTTCTTTAAATCACAAGGATTTTTGTCGTAACACTTAAAACAGTTACTTAAAAAAGATTGAGACAATCTAAAATATTGTTGAGCTATATTGTACGGAAAATGGGCTTTAAAAAAACAAAATAACTTTTATGTTTACCACTCATTCGGTTTAATATATCCAGACTACAGAAAAATTGTCAGTCATGAGCGGCCATAGACTCATAAATTATCTACAAAAACAGTTAGTGTCAACTTTAATAACTACAGCAACATGTTCTACGAGCAAGTTAGAAATTTTAAATTTTTCTTCACCTGTAAACATATTCATGCAGGCGCGATAAGTAACATATGTCATTTTTTGTATTCTTAATGACAACGTGTCTGTATAAGTGTTACAGTATATAATATCAACCGCCATTGCTTTAATGATGCAATAGAGAGCCGGCGAAACGTGGGTGGGCTTATCAATAGGTACATCGGCGATTTGACATAAATGCGTTATACTTAGATTACCTATGTGACAACCGATAAAATGTTGTAAAGCGCCGCCTAGCAGTGATTGACACCGCGCATATTTACACTGCGATATCCTGACGTAGATACACCTTCTGTATCAGCCGCCTTATCTAGCAGACACATAGGCGTTTAAACGATACCGTACAAACGAAAGATGGTCGCAACACCGTCTAAAAATACATAATATTCAAATATGATTTGATAAGTGTGACAGGCCGGGTCGCTGCTATTAGTCCGTTCAGAATAACTCTCAAACAATGACCGTTAACCACCCCCGCAACCCTCGTCTCACCTCAAACGCGTTAATTGCTCCGCAAATATACTCATCTTCGCACTAAGCGTTTACTTGCCGACTTTAATGACTGGTCAAACAGAGCGAGAGCGCGGTCGCGCGGTCAGCCACGCTGCGGCTCTACCGCTAATAAATCTTCGGATTTTCCCCGATTTCCCGGCGTCCCGCGGCGGCCGGCGCCCTACGTCCACTCTCGTGCCACTCTTATAAATTACCTACACGCTTTCGCTATAAATCACACAATGGTCGGGCTAAATGCATTTACTATTGTTTGAATACACCTCGAACACCACTATCGTGACCGATGTCCGTGTGTGTTGATGCATATTTCATTCGGCGATCATTTTCGGTTTGCGTACCAACGTGTAGTAGACGTTAGTCAGCAATCTTGGACGCCACAGGAAATTTGTTACATCCCTTTGTTAGGTCCGGAACTGAAGGATATTATGACCGTTCCGTATGAAGGCGCCCGCGATTAATCTTGAGCGAAAAGTTTGGCCGGTCGCTTGACCTAAGGAAACAGCCTAATGCGCGATAATTGAAAGTTATACGAGGAATCGAGGGTTGGGATTAGCTTAAAAATAAACAATTATATTGTATGTGCCGTTTACTAAGCGATCTGTGACCACTTAACAATATAAAGGTGCTTATTTCGACCGTTATCTCGGCCGGAAGTAAAAAAAACGTGATCCAAGCGTAATTTTTGTCCGCGCCGCTTGCCTCGCCCAACGCGCTGAGCATTAGTCGAATAAAAAACAAGGTGTCGATTAAACTTGAGATAGCTTTTAACTACGTTATTATTTAATTTAAAGTTTGTTTTAGGATTCCGTGGCTTCGTGTTTTTGGAGTCATTTGCATAATAAGAAAGTTTATAGAAGCAAATTATACATGACGTTTAACTAAAATATAGATCTAACCAAAATATGTTAATTCGCTTTAAATATTATTTGTTTGAAGAATAGCTAATTGCTATTGTTAAGTTTACATGTTAAGTACTTACCTTCAGCCAGAAATATGTCTGAAAAAACAATCTACCTACTTATTTTTTAAACAATTTGCTTTAAATAAAGTAGTTAGGTACCTATTACCAAGAACTACAATTCTGACGTCACTCTACGTAATGCGATTATCTCGTCATTCAGCTAAACATTTGACACTTTATGTCTTTTGTGTAGATTTGCACGAAAAAACCATACTATTGAAAAGACAAAATTTTACGCCATTTATAATATTGTGACACGATAGTGTTTCCTACTTTGATCGATTTAGGACCACCGAGGTAGGGGGGCACTAATTCAAAATGGAATAAATGAAACGTCACCGACAACAATGGTTCAATGAAGACATCTCGGCGTGCAAGCGAAGCTCTACGATAGGTACATTGTATATTCAGCGGAAAATAATCGCAGAGAAGCGCTTTACAGTTGGTAAATTTGGAGTGAGTTTTTTGCGAGTTATTGTAGCGATTCGGACAGATGTCACGGGCAGGGAATCCGCGACAACAAAAGCGCCCCGGGGGCGCATTGTCCTCTCCTCCCCGACCTCCCCGAGTCAACCATTAACGCTGACACCTCTAACATTTATTCCTGTATCAAAATAATACATATAATTTATTCAATTTATTTATAGCTATATTCAGTGTATAATAGTTATTGCTCTAAATGGTTTTTAATGTCCTTATTTTATAAGTAATTTATACGTTCAGTCGGTCCTTTACAGCTGCGTTGCACCCTTCAATGACGGCTATTAGCAAGACATCAGATAAATACGATAAACTTGGGGCCCCGGAAACTCTTATGAACCGACGTAGTTCATGTTTCATTGTAATTTAATGCTCACTCAGTTATCATTGAATTAGATGTTTCGACTTTTAATTTAGGTTGTTGCTTGTTTTTTGTGTGTAAGTAACTCATTATGAAGTGTAAACTAATGAGTAAAAGCTTTTGTGTGGCGAATCTTTCATGGATTGTAAATGAGCATAAGTTTACTGTTGTGTTTGTGTTTGCGGTTTGAACAAGACCCGTAATGGAGACAGTTTTAGAGGAGTTAGAAGTTGAGGCAAACAAGGATTAAGAGTGAGGTGTCGCGGAGGTGGCGGAGTGCGCGGTGGACCGCGGCGGCCGCGGTGCTCCGGCGTGCCCAAATCAATCACGGAGGCTCAATAATTGATCGCCCTCGGCGGCACCGCGCCAGTCTCCCCCGACCTAATTACCTCTCTCGCCCTCCACACGCGCACGGCTCATTAAGAACCGTCTGTTGTTTGTTCTCCTAATTAAAGTGGAGCTTTATCGGTCTCGGGGCCCCGTCTAATTGATATCATTGCGAGCGTTTACGATCATTGAATTACGCCGGCCGCGATCGGTTACCGTCGGGTTCGGCAGTTAAACGTGACCGCACATTGTCTGTGTCTGAGCTCCAATTGACTTGTTTAATCCCGGTTTATTGTTTATTTATTTACGGCTACACTTTTCAAGTGACGCTGCCTCGTTCTTTTAACAGACTTCAATTATGCATAGAGATCCATGCAATACAGGTAGATATCTACGTACTACCTATTACATACCAACACATTGTGAAATTGTTTAAAAAAAAAGTTTAATAAAAATCATTTACGAACCCGAGCCAGTCGTAAGCCTCATTAATAAGCTTGCGAACGTCCACCAACGAGGTTTTAATAACGGCGTACAACTCAATTCCAAATTACGAGCGTTCGCTCAATTTTCAATAATAAAGTGTTGTAGAAAGAAATGTTTCTGATTAAGAACACAATATCATGCATAATAAAATAATATTAACTCGATACCGAAAGAAATAACTTTCAGTTCTCGAAGTGGAAAATAACCAATTTCGTTTAAATCACAATCTAGCAATTCTTTGATACCCGTGAAATTGCCGTAACGAAATAAATGTTAAATAAAACGTAAAATAAAATTATTGTGCCTCCACAAACAAATAATTGGAACGGGAACGTACCTAAAACGCCCGCGCCCGTCGCCGCTCGTTTTATGGCTTATTTGGGGGAAAGCTTTATTGAAGTTAGCCACGTTGTCTGCGCGACTTACAAATACAGCCCTTAACTCGCTCGGCCACGACTCACAGTGGAATACCGCGCACCGTTGCGTCACTGCCGTGCGCCATGAAATGACTTTTTCGTTTGTATTCGCTCTTTATCCACTTAGAGTCATTCTTTTTTCCACTCGCTACAATTCACTTTTAGATTCTGCTAGTAGTGTTTCCTACCGGTATTATTTATAGCATGAATAATTTTATTTCTTTTGTGTAGTTACGGTCGAAGGACTTGGTGTATTAAACCATCGATGATATATTGAAATGCCGATTCGTAAGCCAGCGTTATATTTTGCTTAGACGCACGTACCTACTCGCTGCGGTGCAAGATGTATTATAATACAGTTTATGATGCAGAAAATGTTATCGCCGTACACGATACCGAAGTAAAATCATGCCTTTAACTGGCGCACAGTAGCCAGAAAGCTGAGTCGCGGTATGATGGAGTGTCGTCGATTTGGCAAGGCGGCGGGTCGGCGCGGCGCCTCGGGCGGTGCCGGGGCGCGCGCTAGCTCAATAAGTGGCTCCAACCACCGATGGGGTACGAATTTATGAACCGTCAAATAACTTATCACCAGTTTAATGCAATGAAATAAACGAGCCTTATTTATGAACCGCACAGATCAGTCGAACGTGAACTTTGTCTTTTTTGTTTCTAGGGTCGCGGCCGTAGTTGGCTCTTATTTATGGATCTAGCGGCGCGTGTGAATAACGTTAATAGTGGGGCCGGCCCCTTTTCGCTACTGTTTATATTTATTTGGGGTTGGTGTAATGAGTCTATCTGGCGCGCTGACTCGCGGAGTCTGTGGAGAATTGATTAAAATGTTGTTAGACCCAGTCTTACGGAAAAGGGGGATGAATTGGTGCGGATAAGATTTTTCGAGAGTTAATAAATGAGTTTTATCACCCCGGTTAAAATAAACACGTTAGTGATTTGCAAACTAAATCATAAAGGTACAGAGGGACAGATATTTCTAATTCAGATTGCAACAGCAGGTCATGTAGCTATAACTGTACAGTACGTTCCATACCTATATAAATCTTAAACTGTAATTTAACCACGATTGTCCTTATTTGTTAAAAGCGAAGAATTGAATAAGCCAAATCCTTGGAACCACCTATGTCCACTTTATTTCTACTATCAATCTGAAAAATGAAATTGGTTAAATATAACAGCAGAAGATAGCAATTTGCGTCTCATCCAAATAAAAATGGCGAGCCTCAAATCTTTTATTGCTCCCTTGTCAACTACAAACAAAAAGGTTCATAAATCTTTAACACGAAGTCGGATATGCATAGTCGTATAAGTAATAATAGTGTAATCATTAATGTTTGGGCAGGCACGTGCGTTCTCGAGTTTGCCGCTAATGTCGGGGGCGAGACAATCATCAGTCATAGTTAGCGAGCCCCCGACCTCAGAGGGAACCACGCTGCCCTGTCACCGCCAGGAAAAGAAGCCATTTTTATCACAGTCCCACAAAAGAGTTGCGGTCGCGAATTTGTCACTGGCTTATTTGCTGGGGAACGTCGAAAAAGTGTAATGTTTACTTATACAATGATAGATATTAATGATACGGTAATCATTTACAGTTGCTCTCTGGATCCCTGACTCTCCCTAGTGGCTTTGAAGCTCTAATCTTACCTATGTATGACCCGCGCGCTTCTCCTTATAGGATTATTATCTACAGAAACCACGAAGCCATAAGTACAAGATATAACGATGTCATTTCGCCATAAAACTCCTAAGGAAAAGAATTAATAAGGGATAGTAATGCCACAATAGTACACATATACTGCAATATGCAAATAGTTTAAAAAAATTAATGTTATTAACCAATTTACACATTTTATATAGTTAAGGGTTTCTTAAATAACCAAAAGGGTAAAAATTATGAAGAACAGAAAAGAAAAACAGCTTCTCCACAGTTTTCTTATACTCAACGTGACACCTGTAGGGGATCCCCATGTTGACTAGCGTATATTTTACTAAATCACACTATAATTGGTATGCGACATCCTATTATGACTGAAGATTAAGATCTTGACTGTTATCAAACATTGCAAGTAGATAACAAAATAAAAACGAAATAAACTTTATCTTTTGATCATAATTCTCAGAAATTCATTGGGGAAACTAGATCATCATAATGTCAAATGGAGATTGATAAACGATTGAACGTGTATTGCCAATTATAATTATCGAGTTCAATTAAGGTATCAGTGTTGATCTTGTACCGTTAACAATGTTCAATGCAATATACAATGATATGTCCGAATTACAAAATACATTAAGTAGATATAATACAATTAGGATAATAACTTTAATTGGCACACGATGTTTTCAATATAAGATTTATAATAAGACAATAATTAATATTGTGTTAATAAGAATTGCTTTTTGGCATTAAATAACTCGATTGTTCTGCCGCCAATTCACTCAGATCACTCATAAGTTTGTGTAATTTTTACTGTGTTACTTTAATAATCGAAATCAGCTAATAATATGATGTATTACTAGTTTAATTAATGAAGTCAAGCTGTTCTTCGTAGTTTATCAATCTGAATATATGAAACCACTCACTCATTCATTCATCACGAAATATCGAAAACCGCTAGACGTATAAAGATGAAATTTGGCAGGGACGTGGTTTACAGTTAGTAGACGTTCGATAAGAGGACTTTCCAAAATGTACCCCCTTTTTTTTTTTTTTTTCTTTTTTTTGAGGTGGTAAAAATCATCAAATGACTCCTTCCGCCCTGGGTGGGGCGCCCTGGAAGGGACTGTCAGACTGGGGATGAAATGGAGAAACAAAGATTAAATCGTCAATAACCGACATTTACGCGGACAGAGTCGCGGGTAGAAGCTAGTAATAAATATACGGGTATATATTTTTTGTATCCGAGGTTGAAGCAACAAGTGTTCGCACTTCTTTGATCGAGAATTAAAATTGTTTTAGGATGAAACATGCTCTGTAAAGGACAAACCTTAGGCACACTTACACTTAAACTCAACTAAGATTTTTTTATTCATTTCTTTTAATATAATAATTGTAACCTAAACACAAAACGTATAAATAATAATAAAATTACAAACTACGTACAATTTTTAACTAACTGTCATAACTGGACTGCCTCGTTGGTCTAGTGGTCGCAAGCGCGACTGCTGTGCATGAGGTCTTGGGTTCGATTTCCAGGTCGGGCAAAGTGTAATGGTTTTTCCATCAAGAATTTCTTAGTAGCAGCCTCGGAGTCTGGATTTGTGCCCGGTTGATGGCAATAGGCTCGCCCCCTATTACATAGGACTAAAAACATAACTGGCGAAATGTAGGTGTACTAATGGGTACACCTCTCCCTAACCCTTCGGGGATTACAGGCGTGATGTTATGTTATGTACAATTTATAACAAAGAAAGTAGAAAGCTAATAGTGCATCATATAATATGATGGGTGACTAGATGTAAAACCTTATGTTAGTAACTAACTCTGATTTATGATTTTGACGCAATTGGGTCTTAAAAACAAATACAATGTATCTGTGTACCTACTAAACTGTGATGGATTCAGATCGTTGCTTTCGACACAGGTAAGAAACACTTGTGTAAAATTTTATATATATTTTATCTGGGAGTGCACTAATTCTTGGTAGGGACTACCGCCATTCAGAAACATTAATCCGTTATTTTAGTTACAATAAATAACTAGCCATGCTGCACCAACCAACTGGAATGTTCTTGATTAATTTATGTGAA
Source organism: Hoplodrina ambigua (assembly GCA_949774945.1). Lineage (NCBI taxonomy): Eukaryota > Metazoa > Arthropoda > Insecta > Lepidoptera > Noctuidae > Hoplodrina > Hoplodrina ambigua. The sequence goes on from OX458963.1 coordinate 10,115,881, forward strand.
AAATGTTCAACGCACCATTAATGTTTTCTATTTGGTCGCCGATTACTTTTAATGCATTTAATAAATATTTATGTCAAACATGCGAAATAAGAAATTCAGATTGACAGACTGGAAAATTTAACTCAACATACTTAATTATTTCTCACGCGTTTTAGAGCAAAAGATATTACTAATACAATTGCAATTAAAATTTCTGCTTTAGTATTGATAGCGTAGCATGTAGCCATATAAACTCATTTGTATTGGCCGTACTATCGGCTAACAGAGTCCAACGAGTATAGCAATTATCGGAAAACTATCTTGTTTAGAGTGAGTAAGAGGATTATGAACGATTCAGTTGCCTTCAATTCCAGCGCATCAGAAAATCTGTGCGGTAAATGGAGTTAGTGCGAAAAACACGATAGGTTACGATATGTAGCACTATATTTTGATTGCCTCGTAATGGAGTAATCACACGCTCGCAGGTTGGGCGAAGTGTTATTGGGCTTTTCCATTAGGTATTACTCAGTATCAGCCCGGAGTTGGGAGTTGGTGTGACACTCCTGTTCCTTGCAAAGCATCTAAAACCGTTGGTCTTGCACCTGATCTCTTCCCGGTCGTGAGTAATTGCAGTTCCAGACTATGAGAGTTGGATAAGGGGAAGAGAAGGGTGCATTTGTTTGCAAAACTTGTGCACTATAATATCTATTGAAATTGAACACCAAAGCCGAAATTCGGTCAGGTCTATACATTTATCATAATACCTATTCTGATTATACTCTACTGTCAGTCCTCTTTCTTTCGGTATGTGTAGTAAATGTGAATATAAAAATTAGATTTACAAAGGGGATGAAAACTGAAATACTTATTAGCCTAACTTGAGCCATCAAAAAAGGAATAGTCGATTCGTTTTAAAAAATGACAATAACAATTAAGTCACTATCGGTAATTTTGTGAGACCACTAGACTTTTTAGGTTAAGTTGAATTAGGTAAGAGTATTGAACTCATTTTTGTTTGTACTGTTAGAGTAGGGAAATGTAGATACGTTTTTGTAATCAACATATATTTGCGCAGAAGTACTTAACATTTCCAAACCCAAATTCAATACATCTCTTTGTCTCGACACGATCCGAGTATGACGTTAACTAGAAACGTGACATCCAACATGCAATAAGGATTTGTAAGTCAGTACCGTCGTGTCGAACATAAATCGAGTGACGTCACCAATGACAATAATTACTAAAGCAAACAGGCAACTAAGCTGAACAATTTGTCTGCGCAATGAACAAACGAGCTGTTTACTTAGTACAACTGTTTAGCTCGGCTCTCGAACAATAATTATGCTATTATCTTACAAATACTCGTTACCATTCTAATAAGGTATGGTACAAAGCAATTGCTTTATCATTTTTTTTCTCTGTAATTGCTTGTGTTATTTTTTATTGCCTATGTTACAGTCTCGTACATCACTTCGCTTATCTACGTATTCTTTATTCATTTTTAGTTTTTATTGCTAACAGTTAATTTTATGACTGGTATTTTATTCAACGAAATTATGTTATATTATAATGTTTACTTTAAGAAAACTAAGAGTACTTAATGAAAATTGATGATTTTAAGTAATTAAGTACCGTTGGATTTTAGTCATTAATTAATTAAGATTCTTGTTTGCGCTTCAATATTAAGCGTTTTTACATTAGGACTAGCTTCCACCCGCAACTTTATCTGCGTCAAATTTAATATAATATATCCTATCCATTTTTCCAGGATAAAAGCCTATGTGCTATTCGAGACTACAAACTATCTCTGTGCTAAATTCGATTTAGATTCGTTTAGCTGTTCTGGCCCTATGGAGAAACAAATATCTATCCATCCAAACCTTCGCGATTATAAGTAGTCATAGTAGGAAGTAAGATTAGGTACCTAATTATTTTATGGATATCAGTCAGTTCACAACAATAAGGATTTCAAATTGGAGTTCGCTTTGTTAATTACATATTGTAACGATTTAGCGTTCGCGCGGTGACTGCGCAACATTATTCCAGCGTATAAACTTTTACAAGGCGTATCAAGAGCGCCTACGCCGCGTAGGCGCAGCGTAGGCAGTGCTACGTAGGTTCTACGCGGCTGCTACGCTACGCACTACGCTATTTGAGACCGCAATTATACTATAAAGAAGCACTTTAATTTACACGTTTGTAACTTAAGCATATTATAATTTGTATTTTATTTACAATACCAAAAATTCTACGAAGATATATATTCATAGGTTTCATAATTATCCACGAAGGAAAGTTCGTAATAATTTCTCATTTTGCTACAAAGCAATAGTGATTTGATTCATAATCCATTTTGATATACCTTATTAGTTAACCGGTTTTAAATGTTATAGACTAAACTTTAAATACCTCCTTGATTCCTGTTCTGGTGCATGCACCCAGAAAGCATAATGTTTAGCGTGTTAATATAAACAGTGATTTTTACAAAAAATAATCAGAAGTTGATTCCCACCAAATTATATTGCTCACAGTTACTTAATTCAAACACATCACATAGCCCAACGGCAACTCAACGGCTATGTGATGTGTCTTTTTAGCCCCCTAGGCAAAAACGACGGAGTGCTATAAGTTTGACGTGTCTGTGTGTATGTCTGTCTCTGGCATCGTAGCTCCCGAACAGATGAACAGATTTTGATTTTGTTTATTGTTTGAAAGTTGAATTTAGTCGGGAGTGTTCTTTGATGAAAATTGGACGAAGATGGCCGCTGCCGGGGGTTTTTAACGTTTTTTATTTTATTTTTACACCTTGTGCTTTAAGAAGTTTATAGTCAGTACATTATAGATGCAAAATATTGCGCGTTACTTAAAAAAATAATAATATAGGTATGTATAACAGATGTAGAAGCATTCTCACCCTACAGTATTAGATAAAATGCCATTTGTCATGAGGCGCCTGTCACAGCGACGTAGTGACGAACACTCCGGAACTGCCTCCCTGGCATCGTACTCTGCGCTCTAGAGTCCTCCGCTTGCGGTTAACAATAAAATGAACATAGCTATTACTACTGCTTTAGATTTTCTTATATCTTCTATTATAGCAGTTCTTATCGTATGATGAAAAGTTAAAGTTTTTTACATTGATTTTCTAGTCAAGGTTAGCCATGTTTTTAACAAAAAAAAAATCTTCATGTAATATTATGCAAAATAAAAATTGCCTGTTATAAAACTTCCCCAAACATCCACAATTTTATTTGACTATGGAGCAAAACAGTAACGTCTTAGTGTCGACGCAAAATGAAAACAAATTACTAAACACAACGACACACACTTTTCTTACTTAAGGAAGGGGGACAAAATAAGCTTGCTCTTTTTATTCAGTTATCGCGTCACAACCAGTGCCATACGTATCATAATGCTTTTCATTTTATTATCAGAGGAGTGGGCTAGGGTGAGACAAGGGACCAGATCCCGAGGCGCGCTCGAATCGTTCACACTTTTAATTTAGTTGCTCCTAATGTATGCGAATAACTGAGTAAAGAGGGTAGCATCCCCGCTCGCTACCTCACTGTTAAACAACTATCACGCGTAGGGTGCGTTAGGCCTTAATAGTTTTCCCCTCTGCTTCCATACATTATGCAAATACGCCAGTGATATGTCAGCCAGTACACTTGGGACTTTTATTGTTGTTCGTGAGTTTATTCCCTTTTATTAAGTTAACTTTAATTAAATTCAAGCAGACGTATTTGTAAGGCCGATTGACTGAAAGGTATTAAGCGCCGAGATTTATCCGCTTACATGTGGGCTTAGCGATGCGGAGTGCTAGCGTTAATGGCTAACGGATTTAAAATAATTGGATAACGATAGCACACGAAAACGCACAATAAACCGTGTGAATATACCGATGGACTGGCGTTTAGTCTTAATACCTTTAGTTCTAAATAGGTTTTGTTCTATATTTCTCTCATAAAGTACAGTAGACCCTAGTTTATGGGTTAGCATTTTTACTTAACTTGATTCAAAGTGGGTACCTTATGTTGGTACTCTTCATTTATAAATACTAAAGAACTTAACGGTTTTTGATCATATATTTTTTATAGAAGAAACATTTTCGCTAACATGGTACCTAAGAAGGACCCATGTATTAAACTATTGTGTATCGGTTGAAAGCCTTCGGGTTAATTAACAATGTGTCGACTGAAATAAACTGTATCTATACATCAGTAGACGTAGCTACAACATGATCATTTGGCCAGAGGCAAGTTTGTTTATTGTGTTGTGCGGTATTTCAGAGCAACCCTTACGCGCTCAAGGAGGGCGGCGGCGAGATGTCTGCGTGGACGTCGGCCGGCCTTCAACCCTCCGGCGGCTACTACCCCTACGACCCCACACTCGCAGCCTACGGGTAAGTCTCCAGGGTCCAAGAGACCCCAGAGGTCCACAGCGCCCGCGCCACTTTAGATAAAGCCCACGCCGCGCCGCACCCGGATTAACATAATACCTCCCTATCGAGACTTATCTCTCTAATAGATTGCAATGCGAAAGGCTCATGTTTGTATTTGGCGACTCGTTTTGACTTTAATAAATTCTGTTATGTTGTGCATATGTACCCCCTTACATGTTTTAGTGTTATTGGATTCGGACGCGTTTTACTGAGTGATCGTTTTAAACAATGCCCCTACTGAATATATTTACATACTTGTAACAAAATTAAAACCATGTCTCTACGACGTTCGCCGTGTCAGCTTTCTCGTTAAGTTGATGTGTTTATAAGGTTAGTTTGATTAGTTTGTCCCCAATAATATTAGCTCGTGAAATCGCCATAAAATATTCGTCATTACGATCTGTCATTGTGTTCAGCTGGTTATATTAAAGACCGATTCGGGCATAGTGTGTAGGTACCACCGTTGGTTTCATATTACTCATGTGACGTTGTCAAATCACATGTCATAATTAACTTGTTGACATTTTATACGTGATCGTTAAAAGCCAGTAACTATAGCTTGACATAAAATTTACTAACATCGGTTAAATATAGATAATGTGCGGGCGATACCATGTTTAACAGTTCATACAATTAGTTTTATACAGGTTCCTTTAATATATTCGGTAAACATATCCATTAGATAGTTAATACATACGTTGTTTGTGGAATATAGGAATGTGGATCATAATCAAGTATCCTCTCTCAATGTAAACTTGTTATCAGCTTATAATATATTGACGTGAGACCAATTATTTAACAAATGTAATATCAAGAAATGATGTCCGACAACATTATCTAATTTAGAATTTTAGTGGAGTCGACGCTACGCTCGGCATCTTTTGGTATCATTAATAAGGTGACAAAGACACAAACATGTAACTCTGGAACGTAAAGCCTTATAGATAATGCTATTTAACTTAAAAAAATTCAAGTGCACCGATAAAGGCATACACACACGTAGTTGTGCGCTAGGCAGTGCGTGTCGGCCGCAAGGGACAAATGACCGAGTAACCACTCCCGGTTGTTCGCCGTCCCGTTTCGACACGTACACACCAACCACTCTGACAGAGACGGATGACGCCACATCCATTCGCACTAGTGCTTGATTAATTCACAGTTTTTCTTTGAAACGCGATCGCACGACGCGTTGCCTTGACGTTTTCGGCAAACTTATCAACCCGTCAGACTTGTCGACGAGCAAGGGTGGCCTCTTATTCAATTTTATTTATATCGGATCTTCTACACAATCTTGTCGTCTATAAATCGGCCATAGTCGTCATAACAGTGTCATAACAATGTATTATACAGACGCATCAATTAAATATACGTTTCACGGCGCACTTGAAATTTATCCGTCCATGAATCACATTGAAACTGCCTGAAAATAAAAACAAATCATGATACATCAAAGCGGAGTTATGCTGACAATTCGGCTGCGCTCGACTTAATATATAGCAGGCGGTGCGTTATAATCTAAAAATAATTAGAGGCGACATTAGTTTTTATGCGTAAAAAAGACGCGACGTTACGGTATCGTGGCGGGACGAGCACGGAAATACACCGTGATATATAGCGCCCCCGATGTTCCAACACAATTGTTCACTACTTCGACGCACGCATAGGATGATCACTTTACGTTCTGTTCAATATACTTTCCAGCAACTTAATTAAGTGCCACCCTCAAAGGTGTCCAAATGAAACATATTCGCAATATATTGTTGTCGCAAACTCTATTTGCAAGTGTAATTACAGACAGTTGCCAACGAAATTGTTGTGTATTCATTTCAAAAGAAAAACTTCATAAGAGGCTCATAAAACGTTCCGGGGGTCGCAATAAGTTAGCCGGACCGAATAAATAGCCTCACAAAGAAACAACTACGGTGAAAAGCGTACATAAGCAACAAAACTTGGCTGCGAGTGTAGGCGCTCTCGAGTTAAGTACCGTTGGCGTATTATTTGGAACAGCCTGTAATCTGCCACGCCCGCCGCGCGCCGAAATGAAAAATTACTCAGCTATTTTTAACAAAAGTCTCGAGCACAGAAAACGTACAAAAATTAGAGAAAAGAGACGAGGGAGCACTTGTACCGCACCATTGAGATCAAAATGCGCAGGAAATTACCGCGCCCCGAGCACGGAGCTCTGAGGGAATTATTTGTGTGCCAACGATTTGGGTTGTTACTTTTTAAATAACCCAAGTAAGGGCGCTTGTTAACGAGACACGGAGCTCGAGCGACATTTATGAGCGTTTAGCACACGTTTAGATTTACGGATTCTGACATATACATTCCATCTCAGAATCAGATAATCTGTATATTGTAGTATTTATAATGACATTCAAATCTAAGTCAGAATGTATATTATTTAAATATATGACGATTCCATTTCAACTTACTGAGAATCCCGCCATATTAAAATGCATCATAAATCATACATACGATACAAAACCAAAATTTTGACCGTTAACTATAAAGGACTGACACGACAATACCTACTACGTACTAAGTATAAGTAGTACGAACTATTTCAGAAAATTAAAAAATAGGTTATTATCTTATAATATCTGCAGCTGCAATTTATAAGAATTTCTCATTACACCGGTCGGTGTTAAGCTAGAATTATTAATTATTTTGTCGCTGTCAAACCTACAAAAACCTGTAAGTTATCGGAAGACAATTACCGGTGCGTGTATTGATCATAATTAATACGTCATACGGCGCGTTCCAATCAGGTGTAAGTTAATAATAAATGTATCAGATAATTGTGTAGGTGCGGGGCTCGACAGGAGGAAGCCGGCGTTATTAACTAATTACAATATGATCGACACTTGCACATCCTATCTGAAATTCGCTCATTAAGCAAACAACACTAAAGTCATTTTAACAACTTTATAATTATCCTAGGAATTGTTAAAATGTCGTACAACGATTGTTTTTACAGTCAAAGTTAGTAATTACTAAGGTACTTTGCTAGGACAAAATAGAAGTCATATTAGATTTTCGATACAGCAAATGTATAATATGAATGTATGTAGTGGTATAATTATGTAGGTATTTGTTTGTTAAACAGAAAAATCATTTTTTTATAACTTTAGGCAACATGCCTTTTGTGAAACATCTAAGCACTGTTGTGCTTAGATGTTTCACAGTTGGTATAAGAGTAGATCTGTAATAGCATAAAATAATATTGTGCTCTTGTTTATATTTATTATATTATAGATTTGCTAGTCATAATCTTGGCAGCCAAACCCAGGGCTAGCTTAACAAGAAAAGAAAATCCACGTCAAAGTCAAATCATTTATTTCAATTAGACAATTAAAAGACAGTTTTGAACGCCATTTACAAGAAGAAAAAAAATATTAAATCTAGTCGCCTATTCTAAAACCTAGTTTCGTATGGAGAAGAAAGGGCAAGAAATTCCATATAACTAGCAACTGGCCGCGACTTCGTAGCAGTATGAAATATACTATACGACTTATACTCATACCTATTGAATATACAATAAAAAGAACTTAAAAATTGATCTAACCGTTTCGGAGGAGTGTGAAGAGTGTGACCACAATCATCGTGATACGATAATTTTATATTTATAGAATTATTTGTTTTTTTTTTTATTATTTAATATGTAACAACAACACATCATGAGTAGGTACTTCTTTTATTTTACCTTGTGAGTATTACTGTGCTATGATCGATCAGTTATAAAATATTTCGTGCTATCTACATGATGTTGTACATACATCGCACAATTAATTACATAGGTACCCATAATATCATAATTACAGTTTTTTTTTTGTATTGCATGGCAGGTTCAAATATGGGACTCATGTGTGAGAAGAATAAGAAAAATGAGGGATTAATAATGTTGTTTAAACTCAACAATTAAACTGATAAGTTAGTCACATTTGACTCAATACTATATCAATTAATTTAAAATCAATTGTCTCATCTCGCCTAGGAAGCGTTTTTCAGATCTATCGTTTCTTTTTTTAGTCTCTATTGAATTAATTTGAGCTTTTATTCCATTTTTGAAACGTCAACCCCATCATGCCTTATACAGACTATTACGATACACCGCTCTAAACATAAAGTATCGATTTTCAAATTCAAGGCTTAGAAACAGATTGTCCATAATCCAGGTTACTTGATGTTTTGAATCTAGACAATAATGCATCAAGTTGCGATCAGTTCCTAAAACGCCTACTCGACTCGCACTTGAATTGCGAATCCTAATTCTAATACGAGCCAAGCCTCCCCCACAGCGGGGGGTATTACTTATGTACATTCGTTTTCGTATATAGCTGTACGGTTTACGGGGGAGGGCACGTAGAGGCCGCAATTCCCCCAAGCGGGTAGATCGTAAACCTTCGATACCGCGAATTGAATACTCGGCAAGCGCAAATATGTAGCAGCGGTAGTAAGCACCCGCCCAACACTGCGCCGTTGTTCACCGGGACTCGTGGGACCTAACATACACTCTACAAGTTAAAAATGAGGACTATACTTCCAACATGCAATTTCTAATTACACACTATGAGACATACAATTATTAGGGCAAAAAAATCGGTTATTACCTAATATCTATACCTATATGTGGACAACATACTTTATGAAACTTAAAAATAAAACTTTGATTGTAAAGGAGATTGATGCTTTTCCATTGCAACTAAGCTATAATCTTTAAAATGAACGCAGGAAATGTCACAGAAAATTAATCCAGACATTTGTTCGGTGCACAAATATGGAACATTATTCAAAGCTCGCCGTAGGTTTTATGCTTTCGTCCCCAAATTAACAAAGATACAAAGTATTTCCGCCCATGAAAGTATTAACATTCTCGGAGCCGAGTGCATGTGTTCTCACAGGGCGGGCGCGCCGAATAAGTGGACTGTCTAAATTAATTAACAAAGCTTAAAGGATTCAACCCTTGCAGCAGCTTCAGGGCTGTAAACCAAACCATGCGAGACTGAATCAATAAAACGTAAAGCAATAAAGCGCTGTTTTTCTTAACAAGCGCTGTCGACACTAACCGCCGTAGATTTCGGAAGAGCTTATTCGTGTTCAAACTAATGCGGTTTGGTTTCCAAGGCTTTGTGTAGATGCGCGTTTGACACGTGTATTAATATGGCACGACGCGTGTTTCATATGGGAATACATACGTACCGATACTGGCGTGTAGGTACTTTACGGCAACATGAATTTTCACAAAAAATCGAATTAGAATTTCAAAGTATGGGTCGCTCCTTCGATGTGTTTACAATAAAACCACCGGCTCGGTTGGCGCGTGAGGCCGGTGTCACCGGCCGGCGGTCGTTCGACGACTAGCAATACCGGTGATGTCCGGTGAGCAAGATGGCGTCGCGATCGATTGATGGTGAGTACGCCCACGCTGCCCACGCCTGCGCTGCACCGCCCTGCAATTGCAACCGCAATGCAACGGGCCGCCTTCTACTTTGACAGCGACCATCGTACAAGAAAGAGATCTTCACATTTGTAAATACTAATAATTATAATAAATAAAAAATTTTTTTAAAAAAACAATTAATGAATGATGATGTAATTGTGAAGAATTCAATTCAACATAATATATAATACCAACCTGTTGCAATTCTCAATGGAATGTAATTTAATTACTCAAGTCCCACGTAATGAGACACAATTGATTTTCTATTGTTCTGACTTACCGGTAAGTCAGCCGGGGCTTGATCGGTTAAAAATAAATCCTGTAAACTTTTAAATCTTATCATAACATACAGTCACATTATTTGACTTAATTCGTGTAAGAAATTTAAATATTTAATTTACCATTACAAAGAATCAAACCTGTCAAACAGTCAAACCTAGATCAAATCAAGAAATACCGAAACAAAAGGACAAAATTTGTCAATTTTGCGAATCTTATTCACGTCATGCATAACACGTAGGCGGAAATCTCGACAACCTCCTCGAAACTAGGCCCTAAGCGGGACGCTCAACATTGCGATTTGCGTGAATATCAATCGACTCGGGACCATTTTTTAACTATTTTCACGCGCGGAACCTATTTATTGGGCCCCTTAGACCGCGCCTTTGTCATGTCGGCAGGAAAATCGAAGTCAGGTACGAATACTGGCAGCGCCGCTAGGGGGAAGCCACAATTACGCTCAGAATGCGGATGCAAATGGGACTGTAGGCCCTAAAAAGTGTACCGAATGTCGCTCTGTGCCGCGATAGCTTTATTTTTGCTGCCGTTACGAGAAATCTATTGCCTCAAATAAAACGCCTATCTGCTACGAATTTAAAAGCCACTTTATTGCTCGCTGTAAACGATTCGACGCATGGACGGTGTAACTAACTGAAATATGTTATACTGAAACTTCTCGTTATATTACGGATTTATTGGTTTACATTTATTATGGAGACGGTTCGAATGTCGATGTCGTTTTCATCATTTACAATCCTTCCATTTAAACACATTACGGGAATATACTATTCAGATATTATTGGATCAATCTTAAAATATTCGTAACTGTATGCCTTACTATTTTATTTACTCTGATATTCAGTATAATGTTTACTGGCCTATATTCAAGTCAGATAAACGTGTCACTCACAAAAACGTAGTCCGAATCAATTTTGCAGTGTATTTAGGATATATGCGAGCTCTGCTAAGGTCGGAAGCGTAAATTACCCACTAGGCATATGTAAGTATAAACATGTTTGTCGACAGATACGGAGCGGGGTACGATCTAGCTGCGAGACGGAAAAACGCAACACGGGAGTCGACCGCGACGCTCAAGGCATGGCTGAACGAACACAAAAAGAATCCTTACCCAACGAAGGGCGAGAAGATAATGTTGGCGATCATCACCAAGATGACGCTCACACAGGTGTCGACGTGGTTCGCGAACGCGCGCCGCCGCCTCAAGAAGGAGAACAAGATGACGTGGGAGCCCAAGAATAAGACGGACGACGATGACGACACGATGCTCTCCGATGAGGAGAAAGACAAAGACGAACAAGAAGAGAAAATTAAAACTCACAAAGGTTCGTTGAGTTTTATTATACACAACAACCGATAGTCAAGCGCTATTGTAACATAAAAATCATGAAACTGTTTTCTATACGAAAATTTAAAAGTGAAAACAATCGTTGACTATCGGATGTTGATTCGAACTGTAGAGCTTTACCTATCTGTCTATGTTGCAATATAAGTTTACAATTTCCCATTGCGATGCGAACTGTTGTACGTTGATGTGTTATGTTGTGTTTGTTCTCGATAAGCGCGACTGCGATTGTTTGATTTACCGATAGTGCACTAATTATCCTTGACCTGTGAATAGTGCGTGTTATTTTCATGTACGGATTTTGCCAGTGTTGTTAACCGTTTAAAATTGCTTTAATTTTGTCGGTGTATAAATCGTCGAGTGAATTGGCATAACGCGGCTGCGGGCCGGAGGGTGCGCGGGTCTGTGAGGAGGCGAGGGTCGGAGGGGCGTGCGGCAGGGGGGAGGTCTCAGGCGTGTAACTGTGCGTAACCGCTCCTCGCTACCGGATTTCCTATTCGTAGTAAAGTGGGCGGCGCCCGGGCCCAAATTTCATATAACGCGTCTTCCGCTCGTCGCTACAACGGGCCGCCGCGACGCTCGGAGGTCGCGTTCAGCTTGTCTGACGATCTGCCCTACTTCATGTTCTTGCCAAAGGATTTGTCGAGTTCGTGGATCGTTTCTTTTATGAGGATATTTCGCTGGAACGTAAGTAAGTACGGTTTTGGGGATTTATAATGTACCTATACCAACTGATCGGATTTGGGTATTTGGTACCTATTTGTAGCAACGTTTGTGAATGTCTTTAGTTTGTTTATTATAATTTGTTTTTCAGGTTTAGTAAGAACCATAGAATTTGCATCCCTGCACTAAGATCTGGCCAGATCAACTAATTACTCATCTCAACAACACAAACACGTTGTAAGTGTGAAAAGCGTAAGTGCAATAATAAAATCCAGATACGTATTCGACACGCTACGTGAGAACTGCTAGGGCGGCAGTTAGGCCCTCTTGTCAACAACATAAATTATAAGTAGGCATTGTTACAATAAAGATGGCTTCTAACAGAGTGTTTTCATAGCGAAGTTCGCGTCGCTAATGGAGGCGCGAGGGCGTCACGCATAACGCTCGGCATACGCTCGTGTAATGAAGCCCACTATTGTTGCGACAGAAGTGTACTTAATTCGCTGTGTATAACGCTCCGTGAATGGGCCACTCGCAGCCATCTCATACGATTCATAAAAAGTAAGATGTATGGCAGGAGCGTGTGGGCGAAACTGAAACTGATGGAACGAATTTCAAATTTGTGGTTTATTAGTTCAAAATATAATTTTATTTACGACCAAGCAGCGGTAAACATTAAATTGGTTGAGTCTTATTGAAAGCTAGGTAAAGCATCCATTCTGATTTAACCGTTTGTTGCTCACTGGGTGACATTCAGAAATCGATTTTTTTTTGTAGTTCCGTTCGGTGACTTTTAAAATTGCCAGTTACCAAGAACAGATTTTTATTGTTTCCCTATTCTGTCAAAAAAAATAGAATAGGTACTTAAAAAATATAAAAACTAGAATGAATCTAAGTCTGTCTGTATAAACATAATAGCTTAATCATGAATCACGAATCGTGATTTTTTTGTTATGCTGTGTAACTGTCCAATGACGACCGTGATTGGTTTAGTAAAAACAGTCAATAAATCTTTTAAAAAAAGTTACTAAATTAAATAGAACCTCTCATGTTTATCTGGTAAACTTTAATTTTAACGTTTAATTTTAAGGTTTTATAACAATAGATTCAGCTGCTACCAATTTATTAACTTGAGTACATAAGTAATACAATTTAGGTACAAAATATACTTCCAGCGTTCTATATTGTTTTACCGAATTAGTAAAACAAGCATTGAATCAACAATATCACTCTACGAAAACTGCTTTATTTTACAGAGAATTCGCCGCGTTTAGTCATCGACGTGATCTAAGCCCTCTTGGTAGGGAGTGCGAGAAAAAGAAAAAACGCAAGACGCTGCGCATTGTCTGTGGGATTATAGACACGCGCCCCCGGCGACTTTAGCGCGACGGCGCCAAAGACTGGGGTGTCGCAACATTGTTATATCATTTAATATTTTTCTTTCAACTCCAGTAAATTGAATTTCAACATGACTTGCTCTTTTAATTTTAATAACGCCTGATCAAGTTAAGTGCTTAGTACTTATACGTGATCTCAAAATCAGATTTAAGTTAACATTACATATTCCTAACCCATCTTTAAAATTATAGAAATTTAATAGTTTTACAAGGTAACAAACCATAGCAACGTATTAATTCTCCTAAAAACACCCATAAATACCTAAAATCGCGTGACTGATGCTGCATTCAAAAACTCATCATCCTAAATATGTAAAACTTTCGTGACCACGAAGCGAATTCGTGAGAATAAATCTGTAATCAAAAGCTGGGCATCACCAGATTAAACTTAACCAAACAACTTTCCGATTAAACTAATCCCGAAGCCAGATCGCAAACAAACCATAACATTTCTCACTAACGTGCATAACCATTCTTTTACAAAAACGTCAATGTTAGCGACGTGTAATATATCATTTTAAGTCACGGCAAACAAAGCCAATATAAAAGCTTTCACACGCGATCCCTAGACCGTCGTCGGCAAACAAACACACAGAACTATCCGGAGCTAAGCCACTCATGAATAAAAGCTTCATTTTCGGACCCTACCAATAAATGTTAATTTTTGTCGTGAGCGCACGCATTGCAAACAAAATATTAATTCGACGCGCGTTAATGGAAAACGAGTAGAAGTAACACAAACAAGTGAACGTCACCCGCCTGCGCCATCCGCGCCGGGGAGGACCACGACGAGCAATAAATTGCACTGACCTCAGCTGTTAAGTGCAGGGCTGCAGCGGGGGTGCAACCACTTAACGCCAACCGCTCTTACACACTCCATAAATGATACACTGCATACTTTTATAATGCATCATCCGTGTCATTTGCATAAAACGCCAAGTTGGTAGGACCTAAACGCACAGGCATCTTAATATACAGAGCAGAAAAGCCATATTAATGTACATAGGTACCTATTTCATTTCCAAAATGTCTAATTCAATATCGGAACATAAACAAATCCTAGACGAATTATTTCACCCTAAACAAGGGGTTTTCGTAAAGTGGATACACTATAGAGAGTGGGGCTGCGACGCGCCCAGAGCGACCGAGACGGGTCTTTATTATGTCTCACTTTTGCCCGGCTTGTGACTAAAGCATACTGAAGGGAAAACCACTCAATGCGAAGTGTGCACGTTACCACTTTCCACGCGCTCCGACCGCCCGTGTCGTCTGACGTGACACAACGAGCGCAGGTGAACATTGTAGTTTTAAGACAATATTGTATTGGTTGTGTGTATCTTTTAAAATAAATAAACTACAAAAACATTTCGGACTTGTTCTTAACTTGTTGATCGTAGCCGACGATCGTATCTAATAAATTTGTCAAAAATAAGTACAGACTTGCCTAATGTTTGTCTAGTCATTGACAAAATTCTTATTTGGGGTTAAAATTTCACTGATCCGATAAAACATAGCTCCAGTAAAACCACAGCACTACCCAAGTGTTTATCCTCATAAATAAATAAACAAACATCTTACAGTAAATGTAAGTGGCGGATTTCCTTCGGTACATTAATTAAATTACTCCTTGTTTATGGTTTAGTTATTTAATTAAAGCAGCTAACGTATGTTCAATTACATAAATTTCGAGGTTAAAGCGCAGTTAATGATATAGGATAGCTATTATTTATTAACCACTTCCACCTGTCCGTCAGTAAAATTTTACGAAGTTGGATAGTTAACGCAAATAAACATTTATTAAATAAATGTCAGTAAAACAAGTTTTTACAGTAACTGAAATGGTAGAAAAATCCAACCGTAGGTATTAAACCAATGTATTGGTTATTTGTAAAGAAATTAATTTAACGGACACCTTAAATGTATTACCAAAATAAAACATTACTAAATCGTCCATAGCACGCTTATCTCTGCCCGTTGTGGGCCTTTATTAGATTAATACAATGAAAATTAAAACAATTTGCCGGATAAATATCTTCGCGCGGAGTATCAGTGGCATCCCTATTTATCCCTAGTGAAGGGCAACGCGGATAACCCCTCTTAAAAGCTAGGAGCAGTCAGCATTAAATGGAATAAAGAGAATGAAGTCGAGCGGTCGCGTCGCCCCGCACCGCGTTCTACCCCCGAGCTCGTCCTCGCCGCGATCGCGGGGCCTCTGAATTTCATTAGCGGCCCCGGGCCCGCCTCCGCACCCGCCGAAAGCCACTTTACAACAGAAAATGGCATTATGATAATACTTAGAGCCTTATAAAATTCGCTGAATAAACATTTTTGTGTAATTGTACAATAACATCAAATTTTTTCAAGTGAGATACACTTTGAGATTTATTTCATTGCACTTTTACCGTCGTGATTTTTATGGATGAATCAGAAGAATGAAGTTTATTCTTCTTATTAAAATATTCCTTATAACCCAAAAATAAATGTTTAGGGTTAAAAGAATATTCTAAATAAGTTTAAGTTTAAAGAAATTAAGTAAAGGTGAAGAAAAATGGCAACCGTGGCTGACCGTTAATTGTATCGCTCGTACATTCCGCGGTGGAGAGTGCGGTGCCGCGGGGCGCGCCGGGAAATGCGAAATAAATGCTCGGCTTAATACGAAAGGGATCGGTAGTAGCGCCCGCGGCGGGGGAATCGCGCCCCAAAGTGGTATTTTCACTTCGCTAATCGGATAACCACTTAACGAATGGGTCACTGCACGCCTAACGTATTTTCACACGACTTTTCTGGAGGGGCCCGCGAAATCCCGCTTCTTACTAGCTAAAACTTACGTACCGTTTGTAACGGTCACGTCGACGATTCAATCCGCAACGTATCGATTTTTAGGAACATTTTAAGCCCTCTTTATTGTTGTCGCGTTAGTTATGGCCTCGGCTATTGCGACTAATCTGATTGCAATAACGTGCGCTCACGCGTTTATTGCCAGTCGGACGTAAAATATGATCGATGAATATTATTATCTTTACAGATGAGGAGCGGAAGGGGGACGAGATGCTGCAAGGCATGCACCACCAGATGCTGGGCTACGGAATAAAGGAAGAGACGAAGCGGGGCTCATCTGATTGTGGCGTGCCGATTCCCGCCTCTAAGCCGAAAATATGGTCCCTAGCTGACACTGCGGCATGCAAAACACCACCGCCAGCGGCTCAGCCATGGCCTCAACATGCTTACGGTCCTCCAGAAAGGGCGGCGCCTTCTGATGGTGGGTCCAATGGCTTTGCATTGCCAGCGACAGCCGCTGCAAGTCCAGCCAGTGGCTCATACGGGCGGTACGGCGGCTTCGCCGGCGGGCAGTACGGTGGGCAACATCCCTGCGTGCATCCGGCGTCGTTTCCCGACGTGCAGACCGACACGCCACCTCAGACGCCTCCTAACATGAAGGTTCCGAGCGTCGCCAACCCACTTGGCAGCGGCGGCGGCTCCGGCTACTGCTTCCCTCGACATCAGCAATCACCTCAACGCGATCCCTACCACAACCCTCACCACGCCGCCAACAGTCACCAACCCAATCAACCGCATCACAACGAGGGATCTGCAGCCTTCAAGCCTTTCTATAAAAGGTTATTATAACTTCATTTATCTAAACTGCATGTTTATAGGAACTCACAAATCATCCCGTTCGTGAATATGCTTTCGTTAGAGGTTATTTTCGTGTCAGATCTAACGTCACGTGAAAAGAGTGAATGTTTCCTATTCCAGCTCGCTCCAACACCCCAACGGTTTCGTGTCTGCCGTCTGAAAGTGGACCGCGCACCAATAGCGGTGAGTTACAGATTGATTCAGATTGACGAGCTTGAGCATAATCACGACGCGCACATGTAAATGAGATCTGCGCACACGTAATGGACGATCGTGGTGGAGATATCGGAGGGTCATAAACTGAGTTGCGGTTTAGTAGCAGAGCTCGCGCCGGGGTGTCATGTCGGTAATTGAAAACAATGGAGTTGAGTCGAGGCGGAAGGGCGACGCGCGACTCGAGGGCGGCGAGATTGCAATCTTGTGTCATTTGTCATTGTCAGAGCGACGCGTTCCTTGCGCCTACACTCGTACCGCTGACCTGCCTAAATTAGCTCTTTCTACGAGTATGTAAACTCGTTGTTGATGTGGATATTGATCTCCAAGAAAAATACTGAGCCGCTTAAAATATTACTGATTATAGCTTGGTTAAATATGATCACGGTTGCTATATGTAGTCATTTAAAAAAACTTATAAATCGTTAGGTGCTAGAACTTATCTGAAGCAGAATTCAATTAAGAAGGACACAATGTACTATCGTAGAAATTTCGAAGGCAATGTTAGCAGTTTCCCGTGTCACATATTTCTTAGAGTCGTCAAAGATTTTTTAAGAAGAAGTAGCGGCATCCGCGTCTCATTACAATAAATCGCGTCACCACCGTCGCCGCACAGGACGGCACCGCCAAGAATTTTGTTTTAGCCAAACGCTCACAAATTCACTTCTATAAACCTTTTGTATTATTTTGGTTTTCACGCCTTTTTGTCCCTCGAATTCCTTGACGCGAAAATAACTCCTTATCGCGGCATTCCTTTAAAGTAGCCCAAAAAGAACGGATTTAAATTGTCAGTTTTTGTTTTCGACTTAAATAACATTCCTACATCGCTTTAACTTATTATTTTTTACCAAATGATATTGCTACTAAATTGGAGTCTTATCCAACTTAAAATTATCTTAAAGTCATTCAAAGAAGCTTTTTCGTTGGTCTTGTAATAAAATTATGGCAACAGGGACGATGCATACATGGTCGCCGAATGATACTGTCTACGGTGGTCGGCACTCAGCTCTATCCATTCACTAAGACTAATTTAAATAGCTCGGTAGGGTCATTGAAAATACAAAAAACTTAATATGCGGTTTTACAATGTCTATTGTTTGTTGTGGAGGGTGCGTGGTGGTGGCTGCGCCGGCGCACGGCAGCCGGGCGGTCCAGCGCGCGCCGATAACGCGCGTACCACGAACGTGCGTGGGCGCGGAATCTCAATGGATCCTCTTCATTCACAACACTACCTCCGCATTAAAAGCTGCTTTACTTTTTTTCGACGCCCTAATCTTTTCTCTTATCTCTCGATCCTGACTCGGGTCCTTCTCCGTTTCATTCAGGCGCAGGTCGCTTGGATAACCTGTTTGACTTCTTTTTTCATTGACGCCGTACAAACTTTAGATGACCGCGGCCGAGGTCGAGTTTTTATTTCTTTCACATTTTGGTTTTCCGGTCCAAGCGATTCGTTAATAAATTCTCAGATAATGAGACTGAACGTTTCGTCACCTCATCTCGATTGGTTTAGATTTTTTCTTTTTCGGTTTATATGTGTGAACGCGGCGGCGGGCTCGCACCGTCGACGCCGCGATAGAATCGGAACAGCTATCGAAATGGACCTTCTTTTTTGTTAATTTAAATACCGCTATAGATTCTTTTTTTAAGGGATATTTTATTGTTTTAAAATAAACCGAAATGACGCGGCCGTTAAGAATGGGACCCTCTGAATGAATTTAATTCAATGCAAGAGATGGAGCTTAAAATGTAATCTTGTTATCTTTTGTTGCAGGTAAAGCACGTGAAACCTGGGTCGCTGCACTACCCGTCAACTACTAGGGACTGTCAGATTATCACAGTGGCACAGTGTTTCAGTTCTACATTAAGATCAACGACACGACTATACCTTAGTTATAGGTATGACCTCGGGCTGGATATACAACTAGGTCTATTAAACCCCTTTGTAAAGTTTATATAATTTGGTACATACATTTATTTGTAAATCACATAGTGTAATTTTAAATTCCTGAATTATATGCACAGATTATAACGATGTATAAAGTGTTCCGATTAAGTACCTATGTACTTAATTTTTGTTTGTTGTGGTTATGTCTATGGTTGTCACTTGTCACTAAGTACTTATCGAATGAATCATTGTATGAAATCGACGTTGCTCAGTATTTTTATAGACTTAAGAATATTATGGAAATAATATCCAAATTATTTATAGATACACGGAAAGCGCAATTATGTGTAATAAAATTTAAACTAGCCTAAATTGGTTTTAGTGAATTATTGTAAATTTATTACCAATTCCGCTACTGGAATGTTCTATACATACATTAAGGAATTTTTATGTTTTCTCTTAGTTCTTCCAATCTTATGTTTATGGTTTAAATTACTTGTGTGGAGCAATAAGTTATTCGTTAGTACAGGTGCCAGACTTAACTTTGATTAGATATAAGTGTAATTGTACATTGAGAGAGTAGACAATGAGAGGTGGTTAGGTTTGGTATCACGCCCTACTACACAAACTATTGTTTAATTTTGTTAATAACTAGATAAATAGTCGATAGACATCATCGATTTGGTTATTGTTGTTGTCCTTGTACATATAAAATGTTTTGTAGATTTTCTATTTTAGTTTGTCAAGATGTGTACAAAGTAATTAGTATGATTTCACCATGTTCGATGTTGTCGACGAATATTTCGATGATAAAACTTATAAATATTGTTTAAAAGTATTATTAGTATACATGTACATAAAAATATTCTGAATATTTTTTATTTTAAAAACGGTCGCAGTAACTTTTCTGAAGCAACGTTTTAATAACATTCTTTGGAGATCATTACCTAACTTTCAAGTCAAATTATAGTCATGTGGGTACTTAAGAATTAAAATGGATATGAAATTTGAACTTTATAGAAGCCGATCGATGATGAAAACATCGAGGCCATATAGTTATGTGTTTGCGTTAAAAACAGATGTGGCAAATTGGTAGACTATTGGATTAGACATTTGATGTATATTTTGTTTTATAATTAATGCTAAGTGCAGGCACTGAGCATACATCACGCCCAGTTAAATATAGTACCTACCGCTGTGTCTGCACATAGCATTCATTGATCGGAGCTGTGAATATCTAAGACATGTTTCTAAAGATTTTGTAACGAAAGCATACATACATCGATCAGTAATATAAGATAATTTATTAAGCATTTTACATAGAATAAAACTTAATTTCCCACATTAACAAAGTTAACAATTTTTTCTCAGGTCACAAGATTTGAAGCAATAGTTTTGAGGCTTGTTATTATAAAAGTTCATCTAAAGTAAAAACATAGATGAAGAAAATTTCAATGTGACCAAATCGAATACATTCGCTTAATATTAAATGTTCTATATAGATATTTATAGAATATATACCTATTAATTATTATTATGAGTAAAATTATGTAACGATTGTAATTAAATCTTTATTTCAACGGTGTAATTTTTATTTTGCCATGATACCCTTAATCCTTCGTTGGTATGAGTGTGCCTTAGTATGAAAGCTATAGTAATTGGTGATAGCTTGTTTGGATAATTTATTGACAAAATTATCACTCGGCCTTTTACCAAGTCTTTTATTAGACACAAATAACAAAATGTCAAGATGTCTAATGCGAAAAACCCGTTGTTAACGACACATCTAAAAGATTCACAAGAGGATAAAAGCTACCTACCTGAGTATTTTAAATCTTAAACTGAGTAAATTATTTTATCAGGATCGTTTCATTAAAATTCAACTTGACCCAAACCTTTTTCCATTTGCTCACAATTAATCCTTAATCAGAGGAAGCAGCTATTGATAGTCTACCCTTTTCTTAAGTACTTAATCGGAACTAAATTAAAAGAATTGGACTTTCAAATGGTTCGATCTTGAGGTACATACCTCCAAACAAAATGGGAAAAAAGTCCATAATGACCCGCTAAAAGTCGTAAGGTACCCTCCGAGGGGTTCCTCCCTCACTCTCAACACTTAAACAATGCTTAAAAGCTAATAAAACGAACCTTTTTAACTTTTTTTTAGATAAAATTACGGCTTCTATTTCCACTTTAGCGAGGATTATATTAATTAAAAGCTTTGTTTTTTAAGTTTATAGTTTCAATTTCTGTTTATGCATAAAAAGTTAAATACAACTTTCAATGAGCAGTTAGGGACATATGGTACAACTTACTTAGGTATTATATGGTTATTTAAGTGAGTAAATAATGAATGAAAGAGAACAAATTTTTAAATAGGTACCTATCAACTTAAGCACAAACAATAACCAATGACGTACGCAAGCCAAAGGACGGGGGAATAAGCACCAAGTACCAATCTTATTGATTGACTGACATAGTTATTGAAGTGTTTGTTGAATGAATGAATGAAAAACAAAACTGAAGAGCCGATAGGGGGAGACAGTTCCACAATGACAAACGATTGTTTCATTTGATGACTCATTTGTGTCCTAGAGATTTTATCTTTGAAATATTCTAGATTTTTGTTTAAAGAGCGCGGAGCTCTTGCAGTAGCTTTCTGGTGCGAGCGGATTCTGGTAAAGGCCTCGGTAAGTTAAAAAGAACTGAGAGACCGTAGTAAATATAAACGGTAAATAGTACTAGTTAAATTTGTGGTAAGTAAAGTCCATTTATGTTATGTATAAGTCACTTAACGATCATCACACCCTGTGACTTTAACAACGAATCAAAAAGTAAATACAATTAATTCAAATTCAGCAAAATAATAGCTGGAGAGTAAAATGTACTTATTTAATAACAAACAAAACGCAACGATTGCTTTACTTAATCAAATCCATTGCTATAACAATTGAATCTGCAATAAAACCGCCATCGCTAATAAAACGGTCATAAACATTGACAACACAAATAGCAGCTAATAACCAACGGAACCAATCAGATCGTACGCGTGTGACACCAATATATTTTATACGTACCTTTATAGAGATCGAGCCTTGCAGATGATTGCCCCAATAAAATTGTTTGCTGTCCCCCGCTTTTAATTAATTAGGTTCAGTTACTAACGTTGGAAAATGTAGGTAGATACCTGGGTATAATTCAGGTCTAATAAATCTGAACAAAAGCTATTCATAAAAATGAAGTGTGGACTATTTTTTTCAGAAATTATTTAAGAGGTGAGTATCTCATCCATTTCACTTTTAGAAGAACTACGCTAAGCCGAATGGTAGCGCCACTAAACAATATTGTCTATCATAAGAAATACTTAACAGTCGAATATTAATATTATGCCATTAAATCCTAATTTAAAAGATGGCTGAATGTTTAATTATGTATCAATGTTGTTACTAAAATCTATCACAGGGATTCCCAAAGGCTTGACATCCCATTGATCACGCCCGAACTAATAGTCTCGGTTGGTTTAATTCATGCAAACTACGGTCCCGTAACCAGGAAGTCGGGTTATCGTTAAACAAGCTTCCAGCGTTGTGCGACAGATGGCACACCTGGTACTACAGCGCTGAACCTTGCCTAGTATGGCTGGCGAGTACCTACTAACATGCCTACAGCAAAGTATACTTACATATGGAGTATCAAACCAAGCACGCTTCAATACAATTACAATTCAAATATAAACTAATTAATACTAATAGACGCATCGATCAAGCAAACTATTTGGACAGACTGGTGCATTTTGGTTTGAACGACAAAATTGATTAGCGGAATGTTTTATCCGTGTAAAATTAACTCATGCAAATTGTTTGTGACGTAAGTTACACATGGAAAATTATTTATAATCTCAGTCTTCTCCCATTTGATCTTGATTACTTGTTATTTGCATCCCAACATGACTATAACATTGCTTTCGACACAGTTTAGTGTGAAGAGGGTGGAATTAGATCCCACCTACTTATCTATTAGAATATTATCAAACTTGAAAACTATGAACTGACTATGATGTTTATTTAATTTACTATGTAGTTGCAGATAAGCACCTATATAAATATTAACCCTAACTATGTTTATTAAGTTATTATTAGTGTTATTATAAGAAACAAGGACAGTTGTAGGTGATCGTTCACAATAATGTTCCCGCAGGGAGCGCCGCGGAGGCCTGTCACCGCAACCTCTGCCGGTGTCCCACAGCATATCGATTCCTTAAAGAGAACTTCTGTCACACAAACGCGTTTACGTTTGGTATCTATAAATATTTTAGTATCGTCTTATGTTAACCCTGAATGTGCAACGCAGTCCAGTTTGCGGTCCGCGGTCGGAACTTAGCGTCGGCGGCACGGCCGTCAACCGCGCCCCGTGCCGCCAGCTCACAGTAATTCAAATAAATATTTAGATTTCCAGCGTCGTTTACTGCTTCGTGAATGTTATTCTGCTATTGTTCGCTGAGAATGGCTCTTATTGCGAACGCGCTCCGAGTTAGCTTTTTTGAGCTTGTAAAATTTATTAGGTGTACAAATGGAATTGGAGAACAATAAAAACAAACCGTATAGGTACGCCCTCACGTGCGGTCTGTGATTTAATGCTATGAGTGTTTATTATGACATCCGCAATTACAGTCGTAAACAATGTAAAAAAATACAGGTGGCACCGGTCCACCTGCCTCACGTCGAAAGTGTCGAATCTAATCACTTCAGATTTGGTTGCGAAGGGGCAAATTTATTCATAACCTCACATTTATCACCGCGGGCCGCTCCGAATAGTTTTTCGCATGTATGAGAAAATTGCCGAGGCGAAATTCTATCACGCCGCGTCCCAAAGAGGGCGCGAGCCGTTAGAATTTTGTGCACCTTGCCGAAACCAATAAATCAAACTATTGCGTAATACTGCCCCTATATGCATGAAGATCTGTGCGGACCTTCAGCTTTATTTATTGCATCTAAACAGATTTTTATGAACGATTTATGAGACTCGGAGTTGTTTGACTTGTTTTGAATTTTAATCTTGATTCAAACATACCAAAATTTTGTAAAACAAAGGTTGAACGACCCGCTAACATATTGACTGTCACAGCGATTCTTCTCCTAGTTATTGATTAGAGATTTTTACTGACTGAATTTTATGAGCTATGTCAGTTTGTTAATTTTATGATTATCTACATGTTCCAAACTATACAGCAGAGCAAGCAAACATGTGATTTTAAACGTACCTACATTAATAAATTACGGTTGTTTGTGTGGACCAAGATATATCTAATTATTTATTGTGACATAATGTGTTAGACGTCATGTTATTAACTAAAATAGCCATCAATAAATCTCTATGACTTCGATAAATAGGTTTGGCCGACGGTTCACGCCGATAACAAACTAGTGGCTACCAGATGTGTGCCGGGCGCGTATCGTAGCATCGATCGCTCCCTGCGTCCGAGATGTGATCGTCGGCATTCCACCATCCCGACATCGGAGATAACTGAAAACATTACGTTTAATAATTTATCTACAGCAATTCGTCTGCGCTCGGCTCCCTGTGTCTTGTATCGGATGCGCTGGCCGGCCGCGCGGTACCTTCCTACACCACAAGATAGTACCCTTACTAATATTAATGCCGTTACAGATAAGCCAGATAATAATACCTTAATTTACTGCAGATACTTAACTGATTAAAAAGGATAATTTTCTCATATCAGTTAAAAGGTACCTATCAACTTTAATGGAGTTGCTCCGACCTTAACGACTGTAAGACAAACGTATCCAACATGTCAGGACTTTAAACCATATCCCTACTTACTTAGATATAGGTATGTACTTATTTGTACGGACAAGTGGGTAGGCATAGGTCACAGTAAAAAAATCGTTCGGTGAAAAGCACTTTTCCAAATGTGGCTGATAAATAAAT
This sequence comes from Hoplodrina ambigua, assembly GCA_949774945.1. NCBI lineage: Eukaryota > Metazoa > Arthropoda > Insecta > Lepidoptera > Noctuidae > Hoplodrina > Hoplodrina ambigua. Next base: position 10,141,129 of record OX458963.1, read on the forward strand.
AAATCAAGTAAAGTAATCCAAGAGCCAAAGTAGATATATACCTATGTTTTGAGAAAGCGATTGACGCGGGATTTACTTCATTAATATTTCTATCGAAATCAAATGCCTACCTACCTTAAGTTGGGAATACTTTCACGGCGCAGTCGAAGCATAATCCAGAAGAAAATCAATGAGACATTCCTACACGACCGTCGAGGATTCGCGATTGAGAGGAACTTTGGAGTTTAAATGAGTTCACCTTCAGGCGTGATTGTGGTGGTGTACCCACGTACGTATGCAGATTTATTATTCATAACGACTTCAAGATTCGTTATTAAGATTGAAATTATAAACTATTGTATTATGTATGTACCTATAGGATAGTAATGTACCTATCACGTTGTCTTACCACCACTCTAGAAAAAAACTAAATAAATAATAATAAAACTTAGATTATGTACAATTAAAAAAAAACTGAAAACATTGTCCTAACTAAAATAAGAATAAGTGACGAAATAAAACATAATGAATTAAACGTAGGTTAGGCGAAAAGCCAAAATCGACGTTCTGTATTAGCTCCGATGAAACACATACGAATAAGCAAATGATATTACAAAAAACACACGCTGATTTAGATTTCACATTAACAAAAGCGGACAAGACGATATAAAACAACATAAATCGGACCCCGCCGCGTGAACTGCGGACTTGGCTTCACTCATGCGCCGAGAACATGAACAAATACTTTATTGCGCTCATCGAAACATCCCTGGGAACACGTTGCGCGATCGATGACTTACGGTACAGCGTGGCTGTCAATTTCGCGGTATAAAATTCCTCTTCGGACACGACAAAGGCAGCTGTCATCGTGGCTTGAAGGGTCGCGGCATCCCTCGAGGCTAAGCCCCCGCCGTCCGGCGGAGACACGCACGTCGTCCGAAACTCGCCTAATCCGCACCTACTCCACACATAAACCCACCTAATTGTTAATAAAAGGAGGAATTCGGAAGCGTGCGGTTACATCACTTGGATAGACTCTCTAATTGATTTTTACTGCCCTTCTAATTTAATGCGAGTTTATGGAGTTAATCGGCGCTAAATATTGTTTAGCGCTAATTATGTGCAGCCTGCTTTTGCGATCGTTAAGGGTGTCTGCGGGGAGGCAATTTTGTAAAGGCTTTGTTTGAGCTGCTATCGAGAATCTGAACAGGGCTGTTTTCTTTAGAGCTACGATTTTACATCTGAAAATTCTCAAATATAGATAGTGAATTAAATCTTTCATGTCATAAATCTAAAATATGATAAAATATTAATTTATACATTGTACCACAAATTAGAACAGCATCATGTTATATTTAGTAGATATCGATCGTAATTTAAAATAGACTTTGTATTAACAATAATGGCGTCAACTTTGTGATATTGCTACAATTGTGGAGATATATTGAATTCACAATGACGTGACGGTTCAATCTGTTTACCCCAAGCTTATACAAAGCTAGTTACGTGAGCAATAAACAACAAAAAGACAGTATACGCTGTTCAACAGCGGGGTGACATATAGAAAAATTCCAACATTTTATTCTATTTCGAACTCATCTTAATAACTCGGACAATATTTTTTGTGAAACGTCTTATTTTCTAGTGAATAAGAATTTGTTGGGACTCCTTGAACGTGTACAACATAATGTTATTATAATTTATGTCATACTAAGCAGGTGAAGATATACGAGCGGGTCATTCATTTTATTAAACATGTTTGCTAAGTCGATTTTGTTATTTTTTTGTCGCTCGCTCGTGGGCATCTATCACGCAGCGTGCGGGCGCTTTCTCGCGCAGCTCTTTATTACAGCACCAATGATTTCCGGAGGTCGCCTGGCCACTCGGCGCACTCCTCGCGCCCTCCTCACACTGCCACAGCAGTACACCACATGATGCTGCATTTGCATAAAAACAGATAAACTCCGATGTTGTTTTTATGATACAAAAGGTACGCGCATTTTCTGTTGTGCTGGAATCATTTTGCTTACGACTTACTTGTAAATCATGTACAAACCTTTCGAATAAAAGTAAACAAACAGGTAGGTGCCTACCTATACTTGTATCTTTATATTATGTAAATTAAAATTATCTTGTGTTTCTGTCTAAAATATAAAACGTAGGAAAAATGGCAGCTTGTATTCCTACCTTCTAAATCAGAACTTTGCAATACCTAAAATAAGGGTAACTCACTCACAATAAATTGACTGGATTACACTTAAGATTAAAATCTCAAGAAAAACCCGTAGCGAACAGACTCGAGACGGTCTTAGAGCAAACAACGAGAAAGGCAACAAAAGCATCGATTCTACTCACCAAGATATATTTTGTGATATTATAAGAGAAACATTTGCGCAAAATGCGAACATCGGGACCATCCATTATGCGACGTCGCCGACAGACCGACCACCTCTCGCAAAAGCACTTTGTATTAAGTCAACAAATCCAAAAACCATTCAAAGGACATTTGTTTCCATGAATAATAATATGTAAATACATTATTATATACACGTTTGGAGAGCTCTCGCGACTACTTCGTGAGACAGTGGTGTGCTAAACTGTGCAATTAAAATAAATTGCTGTAGGTACTTGTACTGCTCCCTTTTTGTTTGTTTTAAGTTTTCATTTATGAAATGTATCATGTTTATTAAATATTGGCGTGCATAACATGCTTGTACTCTTTCGTTTGTCTATTAGAAAAATAGTCAATAAATTATGAACAAATAATTGTGTTATTTGCTTATTAACTACAATGTTAATAAATTATTTCTTGACATGAGTTTTGCTTAGCTAAAGTTTTGAAAAATAATTTTGATCGAATGAATATTTATAAATGTCTTACCTAGCAGATAAATTAAAAAGTGTAACATAACATGTTTAAAAAGATTCAGATACGGTAACCGGAACTCAACAAACTATCTGAGCTTCTGAAAGTTTTATTATATTACGACTTACCGTACAATTGGCCATTTCTATATTATTCAAATTCATGTAACTTACGAACAAGATTCAATTACCTAAATAATTTGGAGTGTAGCTGAATGTCAGTGTAAGGTACAAGAACGCGAGGTCTGTCCCGTGAGTTTTACAGATTTTAATTTTCCTTTTGTCTTTATGGATCACGAAATGTTTTGTGTAGTGGTGCCCCGGGAGGCCGGGCCGGGACCCCCCGCCGCGGCTTCCTTCCTACATCGCCTCACTACAAAAACGCTTGTTATAAAAATGCACGAGGAACAAAAACGCTTACGTCGGGTGACAAGTGGGCTTTGTTTATAATATTTGTTGATTTGTTCAACTTGTTTATGAATGTCCATAACACCTGATGACTGTGCTCTTTTGCAGCTTATAGGCGAGCAATGATGGCAGTGTGTAAATAGACACCCGATATCGTTGTGGTAGGTAAGGGTGAAGAATAGACAAGATGAATGACCTCGGTTACGATAGCGGATTATTCAAATACAACATTGTTTTTCTACTTTAATTGAATCGTAATTCGAATTATAGACAAGACATCGCTTGAAACTAAGTCTTGAGTCTCCGTGACTACAAAAACGTTGTAGACATTGTAGTAGGCACAACATCTTTTCATAACATTAAAATAATCTACATTTCTAAATATTATTTGACATTATAAAGCTTGATACCCATTAATTTAATTTTATTATATTCGCAAGTTAATTAAAACTATGTTGTAAAATATAGACAGTGTCATAACATGCGTGCAAACAAGTTGTAAAACACATTCGGCGAGCGACCGAAACCGGAGAACTTTATTAGCTGACACCTCTATATAAAACGGCGTCATTATCGAGATATCATACTAATATAGAATGTTAAATTTATCAAATATACGGTATTTGGATGAAAACATACAAGTTGACAACACGTGTAGTCGCTATCTACGCGGACGGATCGGACGCCCCGGGGTGCGGGCCCGACTTGCCTGCATTACTCACCGTGACCTAATGGGCGGGGATAAATCATGTGTATATGTAAAAAAACATACAAAACAAACCCAGAAACGAACCAATGTTGAATAAACAAAATTCATGGAAATGGGGACAAATCTGACAATACCGAGTCCGGTGGTCCGCGGATTCACCTTGTGATCCATTTGCGAATCCCGGAATAATGACGTCATGACCGCGGCTGTTTTACTACGGCCACATGTCGAAGAATAGTTCCTTACATCCGATAACTCCTGAATGACACACAACTTCCTGCGTTGAAAGTTTTATTAGGTTACACTACTAAAACATTTAAGAAAGAAATATATATGGCGATGTGTGACCTAGAGTCCCCAAATGATTGTTATTTTATGTCTCAATGTATATTTATTATGTTGTTCCCCTTTTGACTCTGTGGGATCTGTAATCGCATCCACTTAATTCAACGAATATTAAATGTCACCCAACGCCTATGCAAACCAACGATAAGGAGTTGTTGGTTCGACAAAATAAAGATATGAATGTCTAATGCGATTAAACGAAAAGTGCAACAAATTAAATTCTCCCACGCGAAACGTCCCTCGAATAAAGAAAGACATTACGTCGGGCCCAAATAGGAGCAATTCATAAAACTGAGCGAGCCCTTTGATATGAAAATACAGCTAATCCGGGGCACGCGCTCGGAGCTCCGGGAGGTGACCTGTGTTTGTTTGTTTGTTCCACGATATCATGTTGTTATTTATTTATCATAACTCGGGACTTTTCAATACTCTCGTCCAAATTTATTAATGCTCCGCTTGTACGCCATTATAAATTATAATTTATCCCGAGATTAATGAATATAAGTGTGTTATAATCATTATGTGGTATTTCTTTAAATATATCTCTTAAATCTCTGGAATGCTTGTACGTATTAAGCTTTATTGGTTAAATATTTGGTATCGAATATGACAACGCGCGATGCTCCTATAAAAAAACTTTGTCAGAGTTGGATTTTGTAATCTTTGAAAAATAATATTCGATTATTTTGACCGTGGGCCCTAGCTGTAGCGTAGCAAGGCTCACTTATGTGGTCCTTCGAGCCGGATGTGTGAAAAAAACAACGTCTGTGATGGTTTTTGAGTTCTATCTAAGGTTTTATTTCCGAAGATTAATGAGGAATCGAATGCCATTGGTTATTTTGTAGTAATAGAACATCATGAGTGTTACAGTTTAGTTTATTTTGTAGATAAATATAGGCTTTATAGACCTATTAAAGACTTTTTCGCAATGAGCCATTCGGTCAAATGGAAAAATGTAAAATAGGTACGCAAGGAACATGACAATTTATTCCCTTCGTTAGGCACAACAATAATAATCGTTACATATATTATTATAACAGTGAAAGGGCGGCCTATTCTTTTAAAAGGGTATTATTAAAAGTCATTTGGAACACAATATTACGAGAAATAATAAACACCATAACGAGTGTTTGTTCTTTTTAATGTTTTGATATACATAAGCACGAGATGATTGAGCGTTGCGGTCGCCCTGAACGGTTTTATTAATTTTAAATTGATTTCGATTGTAAAACCCTTTTTTGTGTTCCGATGGAGATCGACAAAGGATGAATGAAGTTATTATTGCTACCACCGAACATTTTTTTATGGCTGTTTCTCGGCACGAATCGTAAAAAACTATTTTTGTTTACAATTACTATAATTTACTTTTCGTGATATGGTGATTGTTGCTTTCAGATTTAATATTCTTTTTGAATTGGTCCTTTTATTAGTATCGAAATATGTGCCGTAGATATCTTTTGGAGAAGTTTCTTCTGAGGAATAGGTAGGTTACCTAGATTGTAGATAAGTAATTAATTGGGTTTTCGTAGCACTTAGTATATTTTCATGCAATATAATGTTTTTGATACTTAATTTTCAAAACTAACCTTTATAAATATCAATTTTTGAGTTACTTATTGTAATTTCAAATGAATGAAGCAAGCCTAAAGTAATGCTAATTTCACTACTGTCGCAGTATGTTCGATCGTTGATGAAGAGCTATAAATGTTCAACACAGGTATATATGTATGGCTCAATCACAGCACCTAGATGTTCTATCTATTGTAAAAGTTTAGACCTAGTAAAAACACTGCAAAGGACCACACGACAATCATCATTAATTCTGGTAATGAGAGTTGAAACTACACGGGGCGTTCATGTCAGATCTAGTAAACATGACGTGGGCATCGCTATCGCGCCACGATCAATGATGTATCGATATGTGTATTTCATTAAGCACGTACGTTAAACAAGGATACTTAACAAAACGATATGGCCAGCGCTAATGATGATGCTTAGTTTATAATGCTTTATTAAAAACCGGTGAAGTGCGACTCGGATTCCCACACGAAGGGTTCCGTATCAGTATCGAGGGAAAAACGCAAAAAAGCAGGTCTCTTGTATGGGACCCTCTTTTATTATTTTATTAATTATTTGTTGGAATAGCTAGTGCAATACACCTGACACATTCTGTGAAAATTTGAACTCTCTGTCTATTACGGTTCATGAGATACAGCCCACTGACAGATAGACGGACAGACGGTCAGCGGAGGCTTAGTATTAGGGTACCGGTAACACCCTTCGGGTACGAACCCTGAAGACAACTTACTATATACACTTACTTTATAAATACAAATTGTTGCCACTTCTCTGAGATGTTATGTTCTAATTAAATATGTGGCATAGGCTATCTTAAAACAGTTATCAATGTATATGAAACTGATTACGTGAGTGATGTATGCTGAAATAACTATATAGGTATAGCTATGCCCGTTGAAACCTTGTAACTAATTAATTTTCCGTTTGTTTAGTATAATAATATTATCTTTAGGTCAACATTATTTTATTGCATTGGCATACACATAATGAAATATTTGTTTTTATGGTAGCAAATTTTCTGCCGCTATTATCCGGGGAATTCCCGAACTACGTATTTGTGTGAGTTTTGTTGTATCTGGTTCAGGTGTTTTTTTTTAAGTGTTTCTTTCCGCGGCCCTTCAATTTATTTATTGATTTGTATTAGCCTGAGATCTTATTTGTTTTGTACAGCCCTGGTATAGAAGAACACAAAATAGAACGTCATTGTTGAAATAATCACTTCCAGTAAAACTTTTAAGTCTGTTTGGGGACGCATGGGTGGGTGTCCTTGACTTCTCCAGTCATCGATTATAGCTGTGGTGCGCTCAGTATAGATGCTCACTAAACATAACACGGCATATTATATTCACTATAGTGGTTTAAAAAGAACTATCGTTTACAGTATGTATAATCTAATTGGTTTTAAAATTTTACTAGGAACCATAAACTGAACCTGTTTATTTCTACGTACAAGAGAATTTTGAAGAGGTTAAAAGTTAATAAACCTAGTTGTAGCCCAGGCTACTAGTTCAGCACTGGATAGTTGTCTATTCTTTACTTTTTTATTGTTTAAAGCGTTGCCCCACACTAAGGATTTCATATATATCGTGGGTGCGTTTACAAATATATAAAAACTCACACACAAAAAGCCTACAGGCCATACAAATATTTCAGGGATCGAAATCGCGACATACAGCGTAGCAGCCAATCGCTCAACCACTGCGCCATTCGTGTCGTTGATTCCGTAACTCCAAACAGTGCGTAACAGTCTAATAAATTTAAATTTTATCAACCAATATGCAAGGCCACGGATGACTTATTGAACCGCTTTCTCACGCAACGTAAGAGCTATTGAAGAGAAGAGAATTGTAATTTTGTCCATTTGTAGTTTTAGCTATTTAAGAAAAGACTTGTCTTCAGAAAATATTTAGTTTTGGCATAACCACTCCCAAATTCATGGCAAAGATCTCTTCTTAAACGGAGAAGATAAAAATCTATTCTTACTTGATGTGTTTCTTCGATCTAATTTAATTTTGACAAAAAATTCTCGTAGCTGTTACAGACTTTTTTTAAATAATGTCAGCTTATTACGGTCCCACTGCAGGGCAAACACCTCTTCTCATACAGAGGAGGCATGAGCCATATTCACCACGCACCACGCTTGCTCAAGGTGGCTTGGCGATTTCAGACTCTTATTAACTATAAATCTAGGTTTCCTGAAGATTTTTTCCCTCATAGATTCTATGTCAGTAATATCTAAATTTATGAAAGCAAAAGGCCACTCACTGACTCACTCACTCATCACGAAATATCGAAAACCGATTGACCAAAAAGATGTTTGGCAGGGACGTAGTTTATAGTTAGTAGACGTCCACTAAAAAAGGATTTTACAAAATTAGAGAAGAAGCTAGTCTAAGATTACCTTAGAAAGTACCTAATAGGAAATGACTAGGGTGACTCCTGCAACCACATGCATGAGAGGCGGGCGCCTTAACCACTGGGCCATTCCTACATGTATGTAGTCACAGATTTAAAAATACCCAAACTATAATTATGATTTTTTTAAATTATAATTACGATTTTATAAGAAGTGTTTTTTTTATTGTTTTTAAATTTTAATTTAATTTTACCTTAAATGTTGCTGTGCCCTAACTGGGTCCATAACTGTTCTTTTAGCTTTAAGCCTTATGTAACACCTTTATACACATTATGGTATGCAAATAAATAAATATATGAATATGAAATATGAATAATCGAATAAAAATAATATATTCCAGTCTGTACTTAGTGGATGTTTAAGTTACAGTATAACTTCCCTAAAGGGCCCGATGATACAGTTTTTCTAAAAAAATGAATGTGATGAGGAATTATGGGTGGATTTTAATATTACTGTACCGATCGAACAGTAGAAAAAATTTCACTGTGTCTTCAATAAATACAATACTTAAAAAAATAAAGCATTGTTCAAACATATTTATCGAAAACCTGTATACCTATTGTGGCCTCACACGTCAAATTTACCTATTAATGCAGATAACAGCATTCATATTAAATTGCATCATAAAATAATTAAGCAACTACCTACTACTGACAAAATTATCAATAAAAATTATGTTTTAAGTTACTGGTAATCACGTTTTTTCAAATAAAGTGTTACAAAAGTCGTGTGTTGTGAAGCGCCTGCGCTTGCGCTTACGGCAACATTGAAACGTTGTAGGAGCCACTTCTCTTTTCCTATAAGGCGTTGTGCGCATGAGTCATTATCGAACCCGCATTCAATATAATTTGTAGGCCAATGAAGATTAAGTTTTATCTTTTATTTAAAAGCTTAATTCAGGTTGATAGGTTTTCAATAGGTTTAATGCAACCTAGTAACCATAAGCGAAAGAACTAATAGCTAAGAACTGAAATTATATGCAGTTTCTATACTAGTGGCAGTAAATACGTCAGTAGGTTTGTTCTCTCTGTATAGATTCTGTAGTTGATACAAAAATCCGTTGGAAGAGTTATCTAAGTGAAGTACCTTTACGTTATAAACGTTGCTTGAAGTTAAGACCTGCTTAAACCACAAAAATGTTCAGTTAAACAAACGTTAACGAATACTTCAAGCAACGTTTCTTAAGTTAGGGAGTCAATTTGTTGGTCAAAACTCATATCAGCATATCTCTTCTATTATTTTTGAACAGCCAATTCCCTGATTAGATTCTTGCCATACCTGCTTCTCAAAGAATAATAAACGGATTTCTGCAAATATCTTACCAAAAAGTATCAAAAGATTAGCCTCTTAAAATTTATATCTATGAAAACCCGAAATGGCTCCGGGTGGCTTATTAAATATACACCTATTTGGCACCAACATCAGATTAAATTGTATAAATACAAACAAAATTTGATTTCTACATTTGATAAAAAAATACTGACCTTTTAAATGTCAATTGAGATCAAGCTCAAATTATTTAAGGTTTAATAGGGTTGAAACAAATAATGAAAACATGTAAGCAGGTAAAACTTTCTGGTATATAGGTACTTGCTTACTGCTCTCTGCACATTATTATGATTGACATCTGAAAGTGGCTTTGTGTGCCCTGACTACATAGCAAAAATAGTGTCCCAATTCAACCATGATATCTTACTTTTACTGCCATCCTATTGTCCAAGCTCTGGTCATTTGGTGGCATAAAGGGGCGTCCCAATTGTGCAGATATCCCAACAGAATGACTGAACTAAATCTGTGATGATGTATATTCACAGCAGTGGCCTTGACACCTACCGCGTGGGTAACTTGCAACGCAACGGACACTGAGATTATTTTACCTCGCTGCGTCATCCCATACGTCTTCACTGACAATATTTTACCACCGACCCTTATTTCACGGAATCCTGCCATATTACGGCGGACAACATTCGGACATGTAAGCAAACATCTTAATGTTTACTAATGAAACATTTCTAAATACATTGATTGATGATGTTCTCCTCGCACGGGTTTTGTGTAGGCTCGCATTATTCTATTCATAAGTCGCGCTGCGGGATGCTGAGCGTCAGCGTTGGTGGCTTCGCTATTGTTCACTGTGGACACAATTCGGCAAACATTCTCGTGCTATTTCTTTTTTTTTCACCGTTTACCTTTTCGAGTGGGTCATTTAAATTTCATGCGTATTTTAGCAACGTAGACGTCGCTGATGGGTTTCCATTAGGAGTGAATGATTAAGAGGTCGAGCCTCGAAGCAGCGAGGGAGTGACAACGTCGTGAGAGGGCCTGCGTCTCAAGGGAGTGTGTGGAACCCCTGACACCAGAGTGTGGTACTGTGCTTGCAATTAACTCCTCGGGCGGGCATTATCTCGGCATTAGAGTACCTATCGTCGCGATGGCAAGCCACCCTCCCCGAAACATTTGTATCAATATTAAAAGACACGTCAACCCTAGCAACTGCAAATGCTTCTATATGTAAACTGCAAACTGCAAACTATATGTCCAGAACTAAAGCACTTGTCTAGGTAAGGTATTTCAATTGTTGAGATGTTCAACAAAAGGAAAACCTAGGAATTAGAACCTGTGTTCAAAACTAACTTTGGACAGACGATTTCATCAACAAATTGTAAAGTTCCATGCACGTTGTGTAGGTACGATAATAAACTTTTTGCAGCGATGTGAAAGCTAACAAATAACACATTGTACTCGTAGTTTCGTTTGTAGAGAACAAAACCCCGAAGCGTCAACGGTTGTGATTGGCAATATAAAAGTTAATCATGTTAGTGCGCCGGGGTGGGCCGGGTGTCGCGATATCATTGTCCCAGGTTCGAGCTCGGCCACCCCCCGCAAGGATTCGTTGCTTATTTAATGCAACGATGCACACGTAAACATCTAAATAACTTTTGTGTGACACTTCTCCCCTACCCTCTAATTTTACTAAGTAGCCGTATCTTTACAAATGTATTGGGGAAGAAACATTCAAACCGAATGTGTTTGGAGCAGATTTGTTGTCTCGTCTTAATTGAAATGAACGAAGCACAAAAAAACTTTTTTTACTAATCAAGTAGGTGCTTCTTCAAACGGCTGCTGTTTTAGATCCTTGGCCAAGTCATCAAGTAAAGATAAAAAATAATTAAGCCTAAGTATTTAGATAAGGAATGGCACCTATTCTGTAAATCCAAGATTGTTTTGTTTTTGACTATAGTGTTGGAACTAACTACCTGTTGGGTATTACTTAGCTAGGTTCTATTTTCATGGCACATTTTATTTGTTTCTGTTGACGAGAGCAATTCAGCTCTAATGTTTTAGGCAGTCGTGGAGTAAGCTGTTAGATAACGCTATCCGACAGGCGCACGCTGGGCCGCGGCATAGCGAACGGCCGGCGATGGGTGCCAGGCCTTAAGCTCGCACCCCACGGCTGCTGCCACTCTCCTGTCACAGCTTACGCAAACCGACTGACAGCCTCCCAATAATTCGTTACGAAAATGTGTTAATCGCGCGCCGAACACTTTCACGGTTCGCGACACCGAATTAGATTAGTGCGATGACAATAACTACATCTGTAGCTGAATGAGACTCGTCATATTTTGACAGGTATCGTCACATGTCCGTACCCTCGTCTGCCCACATACACGTGTTCGTTCGTCCCACGCGGACTCGTAACGTTCGATGTCAGCCTTTTTTTTCCTCACAAAAGTCGTGATTTCACGCGGCGCGAACATTCATCCGATTGTCGTGAATTTCGTTATCTTGTATTAGCGAGCGTGTGAGGTGATATTGAAAAAATAATACGTTTGGGATTTGACGGCTCCCCATGTGCGCACGGCAGCTTCCTTTTCACTGCAACGCTCCTATAAATGAAACGGGATGATAAATTTATTTAATGTATACAAATGTTTGGACATTTTTATTTTGCTGTCGTTTAGACGTAGGTAACATAATTTAGTTCACCATATGTTAAGTCGTTACAACGCTTTGAGTAGGAAGTGAAAAAAATGTTTTACGACTTGTGAGAGATAGTATGACAAACCGGCCTTTTTCCGTGTATCATCTTAGCTACGTCAATAAACAAACTTTTTTTTCTAATAGACGCAAAAAGGTAATAAACGAGCCTATTGAATCGACGCGGCACCGGAATTAAGTCAATTACAAAACGTATAATTATTTCAGCAGTTTATTTAGTCTGAGTGTGCTTATACAGGGCGGTGTTTATATTTATGAGGTGTGTAGGAGTCATAATACTGTTAATTTTATCATAGAGTTTGTTTTGGTCGATTAAAGTTCGAATATAGCTGAAATAAAAATTTGCCGGCTCATTAAGGAGGGGTTTAATTCGGGGTTTCCGTCTAATTGATCTCTGGCCGGGATAATTATTCACAGGGGGTATATAAAGTAATTATTACTGGGTAGCCCTTTTTCCTTGTCGCCATGGAGCCCCCCATTCCCCCTCAGCTAATCACCGCCCGCGCCCGGTGTCAATGACGGCTCGCAACTGTATCTTGGATCGCGATGACAGAATTTTAATATATTTTGTTGTCGTATGTAAATGGCGGTGCAGATGGCGCCACATCGAGTGGCGGATGATACGCATAACTCCCCACATCGTTTGTAAAGTTTCCAGCCTCCAGAGAAAACATCTTATGTCAAATATGGCGAACTTAAAATATGATGTGTTAAAATGTTGTACGTTTGTAATACACAATAAAGTATTCTGTTATACCTACTTCATAAAACCCAAAATCATTAACTAAACAAACCACTCGAGAACATTATTAGAAGGTACTCTACCGACGAGGTTAACAGCAAACAATTACAAACCATAAATTAACATTACCCTTAACTGCCTCAAAAAACCTACGCAGGATGAAAAGGAGATTTATATTTGTTAAGGCGAAGTTGTTCGTCTTCATAAGGCTTGACGTTTCATTTCTGTCTAGGCAGGCCGACAAGTGCTAACCCTCCTTCGCGCCTGCCCCGCGCGCCCCCGGCCCACCCCGTCTCGAAGGGCTCCCGTTGTTATGCATAAAATTTTGTCTTATTACTTCCAACTTTGCTATTATATTTGACGAGACGAAGTTGGCAAGTTATTTTGTTATTAAAATTTTTGGCCGAAGACGGCGGCGAGATGAATCTAGTTCGAATGTAAATGCGAATGCTTAAATTATAAAGCAAGAACTTATTTGATTTAACAAACCTTACGATCTGGGGATTAATGTCGGAAATTGGAGGAGGAGGCGGCGTTGTGATTCGCGAGTTGTCGCGACTCGAGCGGCGCGGCGCGGTGGCGCGGATAAAGGACGAGAAAATGGGATTGACGAACATTGCTACACCAACTTTGAGAGGGTATTGGTTGCTCTTGAAACTTATCAGTCGGTCTTTGTTTTACATTTGTACCCACCCACATAATTATTTATAGGTAGATACCGTCCAGCTATAAGATATCTCGTAGTTAATGTATCTACAAAATATTTTAGTAAGTTGTTTTTGTACTTTACGTTGTATTCATTGACTGGACAGGCACACACAGGTGTGTTGCCAACTCACATTTCGCATTAAGGGTTTTATTTTATATACCTATGTCAGTAAAGTTTTAAATTTAAGTATGTTCAAACCCAGAACCGGTTACGTTGAAAAGAACCGAGAGACAAGAGCCGTTGTCTTAATATCGTTAAATAGGTATCAATCGCACGGAACGTTTGTTCCAACATAGGCGTTGATCGGACGCCGCATAAACGTTGACGCGTGAACGTCACATAGCGTGAATGGCTCGTAGACAACTTAAAGGACGCGCGTAGCGGTGCGTTGGAGACGCGTAGCGGTAGTCAAACGCGCGCAGAGGCGCATAGTACGGGCGTAGCTGCACGTATCACGGGCGAAGCGGCGAGTCTCCGCGCGTAGCACGCTCGTAGCGCCGCGTAGCACGCGCTTAGGAGACCGTAAGACACGCGGTGACCCTGTAAAGTTTTTATATATTCATTCTTAAACTAGATAATAGTAACTTCGAATGTTTGAATTATGCATAAGAAGTTACTGCTTGCGTAAGTCACTTTAAATCTTGTAACACTAGAAAAGGTAACACGTGTTACAAAACTCACATTAAGAACAATTCACAATTTTGGTCTAGTGATCGCGGCTGCTAATCCTGTTGTTTGATTCCCAAGTCAAGCAGTGATATAAGGTTTTGTTTATAAGGAATTGCTGCCCGGACTTTAGATTTATTTATGCTCGATTGGTGGAAATAAACCAGCCCTCGAGAGACGCCCTAGAATGACACTTCCAAATGGGTTTAGGTGCAAGGCGGTGGTTAGGTATCCTTATTTCATTTCGTTCATCTGCGAATGTTGTGCCTGTGAACTATATAGGATCTTTTTGTGATTCTTTTTTTTTTTGAGTGTTTAATGATGACAATAATAGACTTGGCCTTGGAAGCCCTTTTTTATACAAAGAAGGGAAAAACATTTGTACTCACATTGGTACTTGCTCAATATCGAACCTCGTGCTTACGAGGCCTTAACCACAGGGCCATTACGAGATTTGTGTTTTATATTATTATTTTATGTCGTGATTAAGTTTGCTAGTATGCCTCGTAAATTAAATGTTTAAATAGATAAATTGAAAATATAAATCACATTTTCAATATTACCTTTAAAAAAATGTGTTAGTACATTTGAGATTTTATGCTTAATATAATATAATTATTATAATTTAGTCTCATACTAAGACTAGATAAAAATAGAGACAAATTAAATTAACGAGTTTGCTTTATTGTACTTTCCCACAATTTTTTTTTTCTTAAGATATACACTTTGACACTGGGTATAGCTATTAGGCATAGCTACTTAAATAAGTGTTATTAGAGTGTTATTGGGTTTTTACATTCGAAATTTTGCAGTTGCAGACCGGAGTTTGGAATTTAGTGATGTGACACTCCCTTACCTCGGATAGCACGTAAAGCTGTTAATCCTGCGCCTGATATCTTCCTAGTCCTAGTCATGTCGGGTTGCCGTCCCACCGGACTTTGAGAGTGAGGGAAAATGGTGCATCTATGTTTGCGCACACAATTGTACAATATTTCCAAAGTATTTAGCTACATTAGATTGCCATTAGCCGCTGTGGTCGAAGTTCAGCCTGAGGAATATTATAATATGGGCCTAAACACAAACGTTCTACTACGGAATGTTAGTAACTTCTGTAGTGAATCTGTACTTACAGAACAACACACAGACTACTACTGAAACTAAATGGAAACAACATTTTAGAACCGGATAAGTATCCGGTTCTAAAATGTTGTTTCAATTGCAAACATTATCCGGCTAAACTAATTTCTAACTTGGGAATAAAGAAAGGTGTCAGTATGATTTTTAAATAAAGCTTCATTATATTTGTTTTTCATTATATTGTCCTATGTTTAGGTTATCAATCAACCAGCCAAGTTTACCTTCTTTTAATTATTTTCTAGGATAGCAGCAACACGTAGGTACGTACTATTCTGAAATTCTCAAAACTAGTAATTAGTAGTTAAACTTATTTTAAGATTTCTAGTTTGGTAGGTAGCATAACTATTGCTCATGTTGACATCTCAAACTAAACAGTACCTTCCTATTTGGGTTAAATACTTACATTTTATGGGTGGGAATCGAATTCTTCTCACCCTCACCAGACCGCTATTGGGCATTTGACACCATTAACCATTAATTTCAAGACAAAGAAAAAGCACTTTATTTCTGCGGTTTTCCCGATTAATTTTCAATTTAACTGTAAATATGATTTTTTGAGTCTTTTAAATCAATAAATAGTAAGTCAATTGAGTTAGCAAATAAGTGACGTCAGTTCGATATTTCCATACAATATCTATGGGGAAGCGCGTTTAGACAGTTCATAAAAAGAATGTCAATTGATTGGTGGTGTCAACTGTCCAATTCTATCACTGTGTTTTGGGGTAAAAGTAAGAATGTCACATAAAGGAGAATACTATTTTGTTTAGAGGCGTTCTAAGGCTGAGTTGACACGAAAATAGATTAACAAAGCAGTGCACTGTATAGCTCTCTTCGAACGAAGGGCAATTTAAATCCCGTCTTACACAATTCATTTGCAGCGACTCAGAAGAGGAGTAAACGGAGCTGGTTGGAGAGGAGCGTGATGGGGCGCAGCACGCAAGACGGCGCGGCGACGGCGCGGTGCGGCGGCGGTGAGAGTGGCGGGCGCGGAGACGCCGTACGTAACATCTGTTCCTTTTGTAGCGACAAATTAACACCGACTCGAGCAAACTGAGGCAATGCAACGACCCATTCCCAGCTTGGAACGAGCCCTAAAGCTTCCCTTAAGCGCGACGCCAGCTGCTCGCAGCACTAAATTCCACGTTACAATGCTTTGTTTTAAAATTTGTAATCATTCTCACATTTTACGACGGTGAACGGTCCGTTTCGGAAAATTTGATACGACTATAAAGCCTGTAATTGTGTTAGCATTCCAGTTAATTAAAAGTTATGAATTTAAAGTCGCACAGCTTTAGTGCTCTTTGACGCTCGCCGTCTGAATAAAACGGTCATATAAAACGTGATGAATTTCTTTTTACTGCTCGACAGAGAGTTTAGACAGCATTTAGCTACTGTTAATGAGCAAACAAAAAACATTATGAATCTTTTGTCTATCAGTTTATATCTTCAATTGTTATAGCACGCTATTTAACGTACAATGAACGCGCTCACTGTTGAAACGAGCATCATAATATGAATTGTACGTATTAAGTCACTAACGAAGTATAAAGCTTTCTCTAGTAAGCATCTGCTTACGTCATAAAAGTGTATTATGTCAATAAATTAAAAAAAATGCAGAGTCAAAACATTAGTTTCCCACAGCGATTAAACGGCAACGAATAAAGGGCAAACTGAAAACGCTATAGAGCAGTGAGTGAGTTATGAAAACAAATACACATTACGAGTACGTACGAAATCTCGTACAACTAATGACGTTAAAAGCGAGGGGTAAGAGTAACAATGTTAACAGTCATAGTTCGGGTGTGTGTGCGCCAAAACTTGGGTACTGCGGCCATAAATACCGCCGCGGGGGGCCGCCGCGCCGGGCGTCGGTAACAATAACCACGACGTATGCCGTGTTAACATTAGCTCCGTACTTAATTCCTTGTAGCCCTAAACTCGCTTAAGAGGGTAAGACTCAGTGACACGGTGTTAATTAAATAATTACTTTAAATAATAACTCCTTGGCCCCGAGCCCCGACCCGACCGAGCCACGTTATGTTACACGCCGTCCCTTGCTTTCGCTATGTTAACTCACACAGTATAACTGTATAATATATTAGTCTGTTTAGGATCGGTGTTTAATGAAAAGACATTTAAGACTCTTTTTCAGTTTTCTGGGACATTTTCACGATTAGCCTTACTGCAAGGATTGGTCTTGTGAATTTTTACTTGATAAGTTCTTACTGTTGACAATACTGTTGTTACTTAAGTTCTTGTAGTTGCAAATTTCACTTTAATGCGCATTCACCTAGTATCCGTTCGACAAGATAGGTTCCGTCTTAGGTACAAATAAAAAAAAACAAAAAACAACTGATTACTGAACATTTTACATGTGTTTAAAAAGGGAACATACCAACATAATAAAGCTCATTTGAAGTTTACATACTAAAAAGTTTATTTCAAAAGAATCAACTAAACAAAAGGGGAACACAAGTTCACAGAATGTAATGTTCCCGGTTGATATCAAAGGCAGAATTTAATGGGTGCAGTTATTGCCCAGAGGTCGACTGTCTACACTCATAATAAAAACCCCAAGCTACGTTCAAGTGTCTCTTATAGTTATAAAATGTTTTCACCAACCGCTTCAGGCATTCTATTTTTGTAGAATAATAACATTTTTTTTTCTATTAAGACTTTCTTTTATTTAGGATAAGAGATAAAACATTCAAAGTTTTGACGGAAAATTTTAACGGTTTGTTCGGTGAAACCGTAACGAAGTAAATCTGACAACAAATCAAGTTGGATACTGACATTCCGCTTTTAGGGTTCCGTACCCGTAGGGTGCTTACGGGACCCTATTACTAAGCCTCCGCTGTCCATCCGTCTGTCAGCGGGCTGTGTCTCATAAACCATAATAACTAGTCGGAATTTTCACAGAATGTGTATTTCTATTGCCGCTAGGTATACCAAAAATAATAAAAATAAATGAAAGTACAAAATTAAAGGGAGTCCCCATATAGGAGACCTGTTTTTTGCGTTTTTGGTTCGATGCGGACCCCTTCACGTGCCAGTCCGATTCGCTCTTGACTGGTTTTTCAACACTTTTTTTTTTTCAAAACAATACTCACATTTTGACATGTAAATTGACTACTGTCTACTTACATAAAAAAATGTTATGGTTTTATTTTTAAATAGTCATAAATAATCATACTGCGGCAGGTGAACGTCGACGCACATAATGAACTGTCATATTTATTTACAAATTTCACCAAAGACTGAAGTTTCAAGTTAATGACCATAGACTAAGGTAAGAGGTAGCGTTCCATCGACAGAACGGCTACAGGTTCTTTGCTCCTAAAACGTATAATCATACTATGCTCAACTAGGTATACGAATATGATACAAGGGGAGAAAGCTTGTTTAATCAGCGTTTACAGGCTTTTAAACCCGCATCTTTTTCTCTTTACCCTCAATTCTAAATCACAATGGCCAACTGAAAAGGCTGCGGTCGCAAAAATACAACCCTATGTTGTAAATCATTCTTACTGCGATACTCAAAGTAGTAGTAATATGAAAAGTCTTCTTATATAGTTTCACAAACAACCTCGTTGACTACCTCGTTGGTCTAGTGGTCGCAAGCGCGACTGCTGTGCATGAGGTCTTGGGTTCGATTCCCAGGTCGGGCAAAGTGTTATTGGGTTTTTCCATCAGGAATTTCTCAGTAGCAGCCTCGGAGTCTGGATTTGTGCCCGGTTGACGTCAATAGGCTCGCCCCCTTTTACATGGGACTTAAAACATAACTGGCGAAATGTGGGTGTACTAATGGGTACACCTCTGCCTAACCCTTCGGGGATTACAGGCGTGATGTTATGTATACAACTGCTGTTCTTTTTTACTGTAATTTGGAAAGAAAATATGACTGTAACTAATTTACATATGATTTTGTTGATTAAATTACAGTAACTGACCAGGTTCTCCAGTTACCAGATACATTTAAGTAAACGTAGGTAAAAAAATATTATAGTTAATTACCTATTTGAACACATTCACAGTGACGGACATTCATAAGAAGTAGGTGTTAATTAGATACTACTTATTCTATTTCTGTATAAAAAAAAAAAACATTTGAAATAATTTTTAAGCCTGCTATTTGGATTGCTTGGTAAGTAGGTACCCACCGTACACCTATTTAAAGAGTTGCAAAATGCTAATGTAACATGTTTCATATAAATTGCCTAATTAACTTCATTGTTCACTCCTAAGCGCGCAGTTTAATCGATCGCCGACATTAAAAAAGCGCGTAATAACACTTTATTTTTATGAAAACAGAGAATAATTTGAATGGTCTCGACGCACACAGTCGGCTGTTATTTGTTCATTAAGGCGGGGCGAGCGAGCGCCAGCGCTGTGTAAAGCCTACCCTCAAGCACCTACTCTATTGACTTTCTTCCGTCACTTTCTTATCGAGTTATGATAAATGGTGCCAACTCCGCCACGAACGCGACCCTGTTCTCAACGCCCAAGCGTACATTTTCCTACGACACCGTCTAGTGAGCATAATTCGTTTCACCGCATCGACGTTACTTCTTAAATAATAAAAGCTCTTTGTAAAACTTTCCCTCCTTGAGCGTTCTAAAGCTTTTCGGTATCCAGTAATTAATATTCATGGAGGCTCGTGCCGGAGGGGCCGTGTAATTAATAAACTTATATGATACTTTTGTTTACTGTGTCATTCCTGAAACGCAGGGGAGCTTTGGGAACGCCTGTTTGTCTCAATGTTCAGTCGAATCGCGTCCCCCAACTTTATGTAAGTATTTTTGATACAGTCCGCCGCCGCGCTATTGAAGGAAATTCTAATTCAGAAGGTCGGTGAAAACGTAAGCCCATCTCTATCTGAGTCGACAGTATAAAACGAGGTCCTAAAATAAATTAATGCTTCATATCAACAAGAGACAAGTATCGTTTAATTTAATTTGAAGGCTCAAGTAATTCGACAAAACTTCTGTAATAAAATTATCGAGCATTGACCGTAGTGTGTGATAAGGCGGTGAGTGGGTGTGGAGGCGAGACGTGCGACCGGACACAGCTCCGCATGTTAATACACGTAAACCAAGATAATCCATAAAACTCACAAAAGGTGCCGAGTTGTCTTCACGACCGGGGCCGGGCTGCACAGAAGCGCTTAACCGCAGCTTAATCTACGTTTAGATACAGATTACCTATGAATTAAGTTTTTGTTTGAGTCATGGGTTACGTGGTTTAAGCTTTATGTTGATATACGCAAAATTAACCAATTACATATTTAAGAGTTTTATAATAATTTGCCAAAGTTTCAAAACACCCAAAACAAAGCTAGCTTTTCCAAATAAATTCCATGATAACAACGTAAGAATGGTGCATCGAATTGAGAAATTCACCAAATGTTAAATAGCATGCATTGCTTATTCATCAGTGAAACGCAATCCCCTCAAAGCACTTAAGCACTTAGCGCAAACATATCGATTCTCAATATGCGACGCTAACGCCCCGGGGACACTGTGACAATGTAAAAACGCGAATACGCAGCGCACCGCGTGATTCACTTATTTGTCCTCTTGTGCGGCGAGAGAGCAGTGAACATTACCAAAACGAGAGTTAAACTAGGGTTAAAAGTGCGGAGGGTCTACCCCGACCTCATAATATTATAACGTGTAAGGAGTAAAAGAGTCGGCGTTATCTTCTACACAGGCCCGATTCCTGACCACTTTAATGGGAAAAGCATGTTAGAATTAAACTAAACAAAGACGACGCATCAATTAGGGGCTCTTCTTGTTTTTTTCCCCTTTTTCAAAAAGGGCTTAACTTTTTAAACTTGTACGTTGACCAGCCGGCGCTCGATGTTGTTCGTTATTTTTTACTGACTTATTTGATTAGATCAATCTCAATGATTCTTGTATGGATTTCAGTTACGGCGATAACGAACGAGAACTATAGAGATAAGTGGATGCAAACATTACCTTTCGTTTATTCTTTTGGAAATCATTAGAGATAATGCAATGGTTTAAACAGTTTTAGGAGTTTCACAATTTTTATGTGCGATAGCTATTACTATACTCAATGTGAATGGTGCACTATTTTATACTCTCGAAAACCGTTACAATAAAATCTTTTACACTTTTAGTAATCATTATGAACACAAGTTAATCTTAAAATATACTTCTTAACCATTAAATTGATTAATTTTAAAAATCACTGTCACTTCGCAATATCGACTTAATTTGATAACATTAATAGCACTCTAAAACCCTATATTGCAAGGCAAACATAAAGGTAATCGTGGTACCACTAAACAGGACTTTGATTATACTAAAAATGAAGTGCAATAAAACTGAGAGGATAACTCCACAGTAATTAAGACGAGGTAAATATATGGAACGCATTGACGGATCGTAAAGCTAAAGGATTCAAAACAACAAACTGCAAGCCAGTGTTTACGACGACGGCCGAACCGCTTTTATTGTTGTTGTAAAATTCACGATCCATTATTAATTATTACAGACATCATTAATCTACTAATCTATTTAAGGGCGTGCGATAAGAATCTCATTTAAAGTATTGAATGAAGAGTGTCCGTAGTGGACTTGAGATAGGCTTAAATTAGCTTCCAGGATTGTGCCACATGTCACAGTATTCTCCCAATCGAAATGAGTTCTTAATGCAACGCAGTTACAGTTTTATTTTGTAGGGCTCTTGTTTCGAGTTAGTTCATTTGGTAATATTTGAAATGGTGGCTGATTTATTACAGGTCGGTGTTTAAACGACAAATGCATCGAAACAGATAGGAGCGACATGTCCGACATTGGAGGACCGATGTTGACCACTATACATGGAACATACACGGTGTTATTGATCAAAGACACGTCACAAGATATTTGCGCTAAATTCGCTCTGCCTGCGTTTAACTAAATTAAGTAAAAAAAACACTTTTAAGTTAAACATAAGTTTTCTAATATTTCTGATTAATACAATAATAGTAATGCAATATTTTATTTTTTAAGCTTCTTACTGAATTTTATTTTAGACTACCCATAATTGTTAAACTATAAAAAGGTTACTTGTTTAATAAAATTCAATACAAAAATATTTTATTTTACTTCATTCAAGGAACCAGTACTATTGCGTTAAACAACGTACTCCTGGAGATTTCAATCGCGTTTAGTGTTCCCATAAAATGAACGGACAAGCCATTGGACTCGAAATAACCTATTGCTGAATTCAGAGAGGCGAATGAATGGTGATATGGTCGATTTTATACCGCCTTGGTTTATTCACATCCTAAGGCTTTGATTTTACGAGATTCTTAATATAATGATGACCGTTATTCATTTCATTTTATGTAGTATGTCCAGTAGCTTAGGTCAAGTATTTAAACCAAAGGTCAGTTCAACATCTTCTTTAACAACAAACCGGACCTGAATCAATGAATTAAATTTTTTTAGTGAAAAAATCTTAACGAAATTAAATTGAGGAGATATTTCTTTAATCTCGCGTATAGCAGTCTCACCCAAAGACCGGATGAGAGTTTCTTTAAGACATAATCTTTACAACAAACTGTGATCGCATCACATACTAACGAAGCACCAGGAACACAAGAGATAGATTTAAGTAGCACTGATTATAATAGAATGAATCTTTGAATCCACTATCAGTTTTCTAAACAGCGCTTTTGTTATGAATTGTTCATTTTAGGGTCCACTTAAAATTGATTAAGTAAAGCTATTTATTATTGAATGTTCAATTAAAAAAAAAAAGAAAATGAAATTACATGTATTTATTATCAGTACCTAATAATAATTTAGTTCTAAAACACACATTTGTGCTTAATTTGAATCACAATTTCAGTTGAAATCAAAATCTTATTTTTCCTATGGGAACCTGCATAATGTAAACAAACCAAAGTGGAAATGGTCAAAGGCCAATTAGGTGTTTCGAACACTTCACTAAGATTGTTTGATAAAATGTATTTGTCGTCACAAGTAGCAGTAAGGTGTTGATATAAATATCGCTACAACGCGTAGGTAGCAAAAGTTGGAGACTAAGCGATACCCACATACTAATGAGAGAACCTACTTTAATAATATTTTTTAATCTCACACCTATAACTTTACGGCGTACTATTTTTAAGAGCAACCAATAAGTCAGCTTTTCAGATTTGCAAGGATGATGATGGATAGGTCCTAATAATGTATTAATTTATTAAAGTACACCAACAGCGTGTACATTAAGCATTGACAGTGGAGTATAAAGTACCAACGTAAAGTATTAGAAAATTAATTGTGTTTAATGTATTATAAATATAATTGTCATTGTTGTTTAAAATTTTCCAAACTACGGATTGCACCAGCAGTCCGTACGTAGAATTTAACTGTACTTCCTTTTTTCGACTAAAATGTTATTTATATGTTGTTACGTAATATTTGTCACACTATAAATAACATTTACACAAATACAATTAGCAAAATAGTGTGCACATGCACACTATTTTGCTAAAATCCATCAAAGGTAACAGTCATATCTACTCACTTCCGTTTTGTAGTAAGTTTCTAAGAATTAGTAAACATTATTTTGTTGTAACATGTAAAAATTGCGATAAAAAGTGATAAAGAGTATCTATCAAGATAGCTGGAATAAGCTTGATTGTACTTCGCCGCCATACTTACTCGTATTGTATACAGATACGTATCTACCTCGAAAAATCTGTCATAGTCTGACTGAAGTTAGTTTAGTGGCAAAACTTACTTACTACTTTTATAAATGCGAAAGTTTGGATGGATGGATGTTTGTTACTTCAATCACGCCAGATCGGCGGAACGGATCTGGATGAAAGACA
Source organism: Hoplodrina ambigua (assembly GCA_949774945.1). NCBI lineage: Eukaryota > Metazoa > Arthropoda > Insecta > Lepidoptera > Noctuidae > Hoplodrina > Hoplodrina ambigua. The sequence continues at coordinate 10,165,533 of OX458963.1, forward strand.
CAGACATAGATTATAGTCTGAAATAGCACATGGAATTACTTTTGTCCCGTTTTTGTGTTCCCGTGGGATAATTTTGGACTTTGGTTAGATAATTCTGACGTTTACGCAGGTGTAGTCGCGGGCAGAAGCTAGTATGAATATCATTTTCTATATATTCAGTTATATAGGGAAAGTCTACCTCACCTGCAAATGCGATACATATATCTTACTGATAACCAACAAGGTTATGAATGACATCTTGCTGATAAAATGAAGTGGCAAGTTATATTCGGTCATTATTTTGGATCCTGGGTCTAAATGCTAGTCTAATTTAACTAGCGATCAGGCCAGACTAACTGTGATAGTTGTCCGGGTGTAAAATGACACATTGTATAGCCGTTAAATACGCGTACTGCCCATTACCGACGGGCCTGTTGGTCTAGTGGTTAGTGGCCCTGACTGCTAAGCCGGAGGTCGTGGGTTCGATTCCCACCCTGGACAAACTTTGTGTGATGAGCATGATTGTTAGTTCTGTGTCCAGGTGTAATAGAACGTACGCAAAACATTTTGCTTGAAGGTGCATACCTACAACAGTACAAGGACCGTTTGGGTATTTAAAGTTTAGTTTAAACATTTACATTATTTTTTCGCAAAATCTCGCAATCATAACGTTGGACTTTGACCTTCAGAAACATATTTCTATTTAGCAGAAGTGAATCTTGAGTCAGTCATCTAGGCTCTTTATTCGCTTGGGCCTTGATAAATGAAACAGCGATAATCAAAACAAAAATACGTGTTTGTGTTCGTGCTTAATGCTAAAAAGCCAGCAATCACGTATCTGCAACAAACGAATATCCAACGAACTACAGCTTCTGTCATTCTTAATATATTATAATACGTAAGTATGGAGAGTAGAAACATGTTTTGTCGACAAAAACGCAAGTTGCAAGCCGTTTAATAAATAAAAAGTTAATTCTCACGTTCGAACGTAACCGCTCACCTACAAGCGACGCGAGTTGGCGAGACTCGCAGAAACTATTGTGTAGTGAACTATCTACAGAGTATTGTACGGACGAGATTGCTGTTCACCTCTGTGTGTACCTGGGGGGGCCGGCGGTGGCTGTGGGGGCGCGGGGAGGGAGGCGGCTGCATTGCTTGCTTCGCTATTCCGCGCCACCACATAGTTTTGTTCGCAAGCTCTCATCGGCCTCGAGCTCGTGCTTAAGGCCCAGCCCTTGCTAATTGGACGTTTTCAAGTGTCTGTTACCGGTACTAGAGTTAACAATAGAACGCAACACGCTTGTTATAACGCCGGCCGGCCGAAAATCTTTGTATGTGTATGTACCGAATTATTTTCAATGAGATTCGTTAGCCACTAATTATTTTGGCCCGCGGCGGTTCCAATGTTAGTAATGTGGGTAGGTATTTAGTTCAACAATGTTTATTAAAACAGGTCATAGTCGTATTATGTGGGTACCTTACTTTATTTTCTAATAAAACTACAGGGCCTCTGTTTTCATAGCTTTTTATAGAATTCTGGACTTATAGAAAATCTTTACCTTCAGAAACATTTATAGTAATATTACAAAGAGGTGAAGTTTTATTGTTTTAAGTATGTTTTTTTTTTGTAACAGGAGAGCTCGATTGAAATATTGTTTTCACTGATAGGAATCTACTTCTATGCTGTGTGTTATGGGCTGTATGTTATATTGTACGCTTGTCTTTCAAGCGAATGAAGTCGCGGGCAGAAATAGTACCTAAGTATTCTAATAAAACACCTATAAACTTTTGATGAATAGGTTAGATGTCAAACTAAGTTGTCTTTTTACGTATTTCTGTGAATACACATATTGGTTCCTTCTTTGTTTCAAACTTTTCTGTTTGGTGTACCTATGTAGCAAAAATAACGTTTTTTTTTATTCATCTCTATGTTGATCGTCGGTGCATCTAGGCCTTAAAACGGAACTCGGCGGAACTTCGGTCGCGCGGGTTCTTGTTAAACGCCGCCGCCCTGCAGCTTAAAGCAATTTGCAAGAGTTCATACCATAGCGGAGCTGTTTGTTCCACGGTTTTATTAAAAGCTCTCGCAGTTTGCGCAAATGCAAATTGTTTGTAATATTAAAATTTCCAACTGTTAATATTAAAACGGCCACTACCGAACTAATTAACTAATGTAACTGACCCAAACAGCCTTTGATTTAGGTACTGCAAAGTTTTATTCAGCACTATTAACATGTTTTTAAGTTTGTTGTTTATACTAATTTCAGTGAGTGTTGAATAGTACACCAATGGTTTTTTGAAGTTGGTCTTAGAAGTTATAAAGTGTTCTTATTGTTGCTATCACTTTTGATGCGCAAGTAACGACAAGATAAACCTTATGATGAGGATCTTAATTGCTTGTAAATGGGTATTTTAATTGAATGATGACTTGTTATTTAATTACTTTCTATGGAAAAGGAATGTTAGTCTATAATTATATCTAGCGACACAAACTTATGACGATAAAATATAAAAACTGGTCACTACACACAAAATACTCTTCAGCCAAAGAATGTCACCAATGTTTTCCAGTGCTAAAGTAAATACTTAAGCATCTTGAATTTATCACGTTTCCGAAGCCGTATAGCCGTAATAGCTTACAGTATTGGACATGCGTTTCAGCCGCACAGACATACCTCCGAGAATGCTACAACGTAAGTTCAAAAACTTGAACAAAGAACATGTTTACAGTTAAGAACTAATCCGCAGTGAGCTGAAGTGGAAGACATGAGTGTGAACCGATAGTTCATGCTTGACGGAGTAACAGTAAAACATAAAAGTCATAATACACCTTATGCTCACAGATTTATAAACTACTTTCGCATAAGAGGTTCTTGCTGGCGCCACATGCGGGGCTTGAGACAAGCCAGCCTGGAACTTTTCAGATTCGCAATCACGCCGCGTGAAAGTTTCAAGCAAGTATTAAGTTTAACGTGAACCGCGGTAAGGTAGTTCCACATTGTACATTCTGTAGTGAACAATTGTGTCAGGTTTTGTTCATGTATAAATTACTGGTATAGGGATCTATGTTATGAGCGTTTGGAATTTAAAGATAACTTATTTTATCACTTTTTGTAAAGTTATTTCGATTACTACTCGTATCCTTTTTAAGTTTAGGAAAATTTTAAAGCTGCATTGAATCCTTTCGGCCCCTTCTCTTCGGAAAATACAGGTGAGTACTTTATTGTGTGTTTGCAGAAAGGTAATAAACATTTCATTTGCATAGTACTATTACACAAACAGGCTTTAAAAAACATTTTGTTTTATTAGACCTGAAAACCCGATTGATTTTCAATTCACAGTAAAATTAGATTTTAAGTTGCTTTGAAATCAAATAGTTAATCAATTAAGTTCGAAACGAAGTGACGTCATAGTTGACTATTGCCATAAAAAATCAATGGAGAAAACGCATTTGGACAGCTCATGAAAAGTGACATTTGTTGGTATCAATTTACCTAACTAGTTGTATCATCAATTTGACTTTAACAACTACTTAGTACCACGTCGGTAACATACCGTTTCGCGAACTTCTCACAGCTATGCAAGCTTAGTCTCGATTAACTTGGGGCTTGTACACGCCGCCACCTCTGTCTGTCTAAACTTTCCGATTGTTCACCAACACTGCAATATGAACCGCGCTCTTATTACTCTTCACCCCACTCTTCTTGTTTAAACTGCGGGCTAAATGAAAAATACTGAAGAGATTGATAAAAAATACGAGTGATAACGTCGTGTGGGTTTTATTTAAGTAACTTTTAAACTCGCCTTTGTTGCTGTTTAATTACATTTTGAAAAAAGATAGACCTAAACAAATACTTGACAACCATTAGAGCATGTTTTTTTTATTATTCCAAACGCACCACTTAGCTGCCTTGTTATCGGTTAAAGTTTACTCTTTACAAGCTAAGGGCATTTAATGTTTCAATAATCTAACAGTTTTCAAAATGGAACAGCAAACAATAATGTGTGTTTTTTTTTTAAATTGGATCTAATCGATATTTCCAAGTAAAATTATTTAAACTTAACAAACACTCTCGATTAGCCAATCGTATTCTTTTTTTGAAGGACGATGTTGACTTACTTACCTAATACAATTTCATTATCTATACTTACTTAGGTCCGACTAAGTTCACTGCTCACCGAACCTTGTATTGTGATCTTAAATTAAATTCTATCAATTAATACAGAAACGGTGGCTATCCAATAATACCCGAAATGTCACCAGCAGCGCAACAAATTCTGCACAGATATAGAATATTTCTGTATGTTCGTAATTGTATCATTATAGTCGTCTGTCGTCGTGTTGTTTGATATACCACAGACTATGGTAATACCGGGAAACCTATATTTACTGGCCATAATTTCCATATATTGTTGCCAATTAAACAATCAACCGTTGCATGAGGTACTTGGAATACTCGGCTGTTCGGAATTATTTAGGTGAGAGTCGGACAATGCCTCATGCTATACCGCCAATTACGCTATTATACAACGACGGCGCAAAATTAAAGACGGCGGCGTAATCTAATAGATGCTTATTAGGGGACCGTACCCTGCTGTTAACTGTTGATTAAGGAGCACTTAGATACCTCTTTACTCGATATGTTTTTGAAGGCGTCAGAATTTAAATTATAGTTTTCTGCGTCGTGTTTTTCCTGTAGACTACAGTGAGTTGATGTAAGTATAGGTGTTGTTTATGAATTTTATCACAGATCTCACATACGGGGTGTTAAAAGATACATCATATAGCCGTTAACTACGAATACTGTCCATCAAACTACATAAGTTTGTGGGAAAGAAAATGTTACAAAACGATTTATTTTTAAAGTGAAAAGTCACTCTTTATTATAGTACGCAAAATATTTTAGTTTTGGGTGTATACATCAGTTTAGGGATTGTTGCAATATTTAAAGTTTAGTTATAAAAAAAGAAGAGTTAAAAGAGGCTACTTACCTACTCTATTTATTTATTCTTTAAACTAAAGCATACAACGTATACTTATTAAGCATTGACAGTGTACTACAATAACAAGTACTTGTACCAAAGTATTATTTATAATGTACACTTCAATTATAGGTATACATAGCATTCTCAATAAATTGTCCAATTTAAATATTTTTATTTAAGAAACCAGTTAGGATCTGATTAACCGTACTTTTTTTCCTTTACCTACTTGCAAACCTCGCCTAAAGATTTACTAAAACGTCCGAAAGTATAATGCAGTCGTAACGCTATTTCATTAAAATATCACCACTCGAATAATGTGTTTTGTTCGTAGTTTTTAGTTATTAGTTTTGTCCGTAAAAAAGTGCATTGTGACAAACTTTTTCCCCTTTTTTTTAACACTCAACTGTGTGCAAGTGCAGGCTCTTGCTAGATGTCAAAGTCGCCAATGTTGCCACTTTTCATTCCATTCCAAATAGCAATAAAAATCCAATTTTAAAAAATTAAACTTCCATTTGACGGCGTGTGTGTGACGAATGGAAATCGGGCAAAAGGGGTCGTCAACCCCTTCCTTTAAACTCGGCGCATTAGTGCAACAATCTGTGTTCAAAATTATGGTGACAGACACTTTTTATAGCAGCCTCGTAATATTATATTATGAAAGTAAATTAATTTATTGCTACGTTAATAAAGAGAGACATAATTTTTAAATTGGTTAGTTACGTGTTGAGTTCCGTCAATAAAGTGTGACGCGGCTAAAAATGACTATTAGGCCAATAAGAAGGCCAGGATTGATGGCATGATTTATAATTAGAAACGCACTTTTGTATCATCGAGTAGCTCCCATAGCTTGGCGCTGATGACTTTGTAAAGATAATACTTTATGATGTATTCAATTAAATTGCAGTAATGATAGTGTCATGGTAAATAAATTAGAATTCAAAGAAACAGTATAATTAGATTATAAAAGTGTCTGTTTTACATGTATACGATGATTGTCCATGCAATTTTATTCTTGTTTAAAGCATATAAAGCTAAGCTAACTAGTTATTATAATAGTTATCATAATTATCATCATAAATCTGTAAAGGAACAATAGCATGTTTTCACGTCGCATAGTTAACATCCTTTCCTCGTTAGTACTCAGTGTAAACTATTCATTCGGTTGAGGTTATTTCCATCTACATAATAATAAATATAGTATAATTCATTACAATTTCATATTTACTTAAGGAAACAATTTGCCATAATGTTTATCTAACCTGTAAATCAAAGCGCAGTAAATGTAAACAGATACACTATAAGATTACGTATAACTGTAAGCTGACGCCCTCCGCCGCTATAAACAACCGCATTGGCAAATAAAAGTTCTCTCCTAATTCTCACACGAGCGTAAAGCAATTGGATCGAAGTAATTTACGAGTTAAATCTAAAAATATGTCTTTTCTATGGCGTCCCGGTCTCGTCACAGATGGCTACACAATAATATCGGCAGTGAGACCCCTTCAGAGGGGAGCACCACTTATTTTATAAAGTTTGAATAAGATTTTAAAAAGCTGAGAGTGAGGCTTATGGAAAGATTCGGGTGGAAATTGTTTTGGAAAGTTTGTGAAAATTCTGTTACCGTCGCCCTTTGACTCCGTTCGACATATAATGCTATGAGGCTTTAGTTTTATGTTGTTACATTTAGACGACGTTTCAGATTCGATTTGTGAAATCGGTAGTTTCACAAGGATTTATCTTTTAAAGGTCCTTTGATGACGTTTTCCTCTTTATAAAATTACCTACATAATAATATATAATATCGCGTTTTTTCAAGGGAGTTCTAGAAGAAACTATAAACTGCAAATCCATCAACTACCAACAACTTTAGTCAAGACAATATTCTCTAAGTTCAATCAATTAATTGAATTTATGACATGATCCGTGCACTTTTTATCTTATACCCCATTGCTACAAGCAATTACATTATACCAATCCTTATAAAGCCCTTTCCAAAATATTCGTACCATAAGCCATCGTATTGGGGACTCGTGGATACGTATGTAAGTACGCTATTAACTGCCCTACCGTCCAGTCCACTCGTAGGTACAGCCGTTCTAAGAGATCAGTGCAGCTTCACACCGTGACGCAATAAAACTTTATTTGTTAGACGTATGTAGGTACTCGTACTTTTTATTTCCTTACCGCATATTTCCCTGGGCACGCCGAAGATCAGTTTGCGAGCGAGTAATTCGGTATCGTTACGTTACGTGACTCTGGAACGATGTTCGCGACGTGTTTCTACTATTGCCTTAGGCCTCCCCTTCTTCACCGCGCCACTAAGAAGTATCACTACGATTTTATATGATAAAGATTTAGGTAGCGATAGATCTCCCACAATGAATTTTTCAAGGTATTTATTTCAAGACCCTTAAATTTATTCTAGATAAGTTAAATCAGAGGAAGCCGTTTCCAGCGGTTTAAGGTAGTGACGAAGGTGACCTTAAAAATAGGTTAGTAAAGTTAGTATAATTATCTTAGTATGAGATACTTTTATATCATGAACACATTTTTTTATTATCAGGTAGATAAAATAACAACTAATCAATAGGTACTTACCTACGATCTATAAGTCTATCATAAAAAATACGCAGTAAATCAAGGATGGTTCCCAATATTGAAATTTAATACCTACTTTATTGTACACATGCTATAAAATATGTTCGTGTGGTCTCTTCTATACGAACACATTACAATGGCGTTGTGTAAAATAAAATAAAATACGATTGTCCAATTTCTTTTACTAACTACCTAAATTACTAAATTATTTTCTTCTTCTTAATCCTGAACTGAATCCGACTTTTACTCACAAGGATTCTCATTGAGTGCGAGTATCGAACATTAATTATAATCAAATTGTAACTGCCTTTCAGTACCTACGTTAACAGTCAAACGTAGTAAGTTCTTCCCTTCATGATTTCTACGAACACTAATTAATAGACACCGGATAGTAATATTTCACTTTTCTATTTTCATTACACATCGTGATTATTTATTTTTAAATCACAATACTCCAACCGTATCGTAGTATTAGTAACTTATTTTTTATGGTTTTTTTTACTGCCATGATAGCTATCTTTTTATAGGCAACACGGTGAAAATTGAAGCTAGCTAATACACCGCCGAACTGAAACAAAGGCACTGTAAATAAATATTTCAAAAGCGGAAAACCAGACAGACAGATGCCTAGAAATATCCCAAATTGGAATCGATCGCCAGACGTAGCTGCCCCTCTAAAATATCTATCGAAAGCCAAAATGTTTTAGTTTGGTCAGTCTGCAAGATTCCGCCGTCTATGTGTGGGACATTTGTTATTCTACGCGCGTTGGTTGGCGGGGCTTCATCCCGCGCCCTTTGCGCCGATGGTCTCTGTCATTATCATCGCTTTTTGCCTCACATAACTGGCCGCAACCTCGAGAGATGTCCGTATTGTGCGGCCGCACCTACGCACCAATCGACTGTACTAACACATACGTATATGAGTAAAAATGAGCTTTTTAGAGGCGAGACGATAGCCATTCCAAGATAATGTAGCTAGTAGATGTCAACGATAAAAGCTCTTTTTGTTATATAATTAAATACTGTTTTTATTTATCTTTGCAGTTGACAACGATGTAAAAAAATACTTTTGCAGAAGAACTGTTTATATTCGCAACGAAGACACTACAGATAACATTTTGCTTCTATTTAATAAGACTTAATAATAAGCGTCACCTAAATTTTTAAATAACCCAATAACGAAATTAAGAATAAAGTTAAACATTTTTTTATTGATTTTGTCATATTTGATATATTTTACAATGACCACATAATTCAATAGATTATTTACTAGGTACTAAACGACGAATCGAGCTTACACGTGAAAAGATAATATAATTTTTATGTTTCCTCTACTGTTAGTGTGCGTAATGATAGTATTTTATAGCAAACTGTAACTATAAATTAGACTTTTGATTTATTAGTAGTTACCGTAACTAAAATAAAATTATTGCATGAAGGAATGGCAGTATGAGCATTCCATTAAATCATATGTACCTGTGTAAAGTGAAAGCATATTGACTTGGAATAAAGCGTACTATCCTCACTGATCTGTCTGAATTTACTGTTGAACTGAAAAAGGTTTTCCATTGAAAAGTTGTAATATTAAGCTGCTAGATATTATGCATTAGATGAATGGATCCACGTTAATGAGAACTGACACATCTCTTCATACCCGTTTATCGGTTCCAGCAGTCACATTCATTTAGCATACTTAATCACTTCTATTTCCGATTTTCGCAAAACGTCATTGTCGAACCCACTGGGGCTTATTGAATACGTAACGTTAATCAGCAGCCACGAGAATCCTCACAGGTGCGAATCTAAAATCAATCCTGTTATTGTTTATTCAACAAATAACATGTATGTTAGTCCCAATTTAATAATTAATATGAGCGAGCGCCATACATCACTGTCAGCGGTGGGACCGTAACCGATACAGTTTATAGTCACAAGACCACTATTCATGTAAAGCGTATTCCCAATAGTGTGACATGTTTATTTTCCGGCACTGAAAGCCTTGCCGGGGAAAGGAGTAAAATGAAAAGTAGACACGGGTCCGATAAATAATTGAAGGCTTTGATAGAGCATCGGGAATTCCAGGTCGGAGTACGCCGGCTGGATCTAGAGGGAGCCATCCTTCAAACCACCCTCCGTCGCTACTGAATTATTCCGCAATAACACACTTGTTATAGACATTTCTCGAGGAGTGATACTTTTATGATTTACTCCAACTTTTATTGGCACTTAAAGGAAGTATACGATTTATTTCCCGTTCAATATAAGGTATGGAGTATATCATTTTTTGAGTCGGTACCAAATCTCTAAGGGCGTTCGGAACGGTTGGGCGTCACACGCCATTTATATTTGGGGTGATATGATGTTTCCACGCGTTTTACAGCTATGAATTATGTCGTAGTTTAAAACAATAATATCGATAAATTTAATACAAGCGCGGTAATCGTTTATAACAATATTTATACTTGCATTAATTTTGATGTCTACTAATTAGAATAATAGCTTGATGTTTAAGTCATATGACGATACTTTTAATTGCTAATTTATGAAATGGTGTTTACGTAATAATAATACCAGCCTGTTACTGTCCCTCTGCGGGGCAAAGATCTCTTCTCATAAAGAAAACACAGAACAATTTTTTCTTGTTTTTACAACATTTTTTATCCTTTCTTAATAAATGGACTATCCAACACAAAATTATTTTTAAATTCGAACCATAGTTCTTGAGATTAGCGCATTCAACCAAACAAACCAACTCTAAGCTTCATATTTACATAAGACTGTTGTTAAAATAAATCATAATACCTAACTGTACCTACGTAACTAATGAATGGTTTTTAAATAGTACGTATTTTCCGGTACTGGTAAAGGAGAGCTATTTAAATATGTACACACCTGTTCATTTTTATTCATAATTTATGTATGCTCGTAATTCTGTTTGAGTGTTAAAACGGTCTAAATTAATTCATTCAATCATTCTAGGAAAACTGAAGTACCTGAGAGAAGTGTTTGTACGTTTTTTAAGTCGAGAGGGTAATATTAAAAAGTAGGCAAGTACTTATGAGATTTTAAGAACAAAATCTTGTAATGGACAAGTGCGTCAGACGGCACTAAATATTCTAGCACATGATGTTTGTCAACGAGCACGTGTGCCACGCACCGTGTCAGAGCGTGATGCATATCGTGAACGGAGTCGATCAAAAATTATTATACGAGAACATTAAAGTGCTGTACATTGTGCTTTATTGACGTCACTTCCGCGGCAATAAAATCGGCTTGTCTCGAAAATGCATAATTTGTACGACAGTCACGCGCATTACGCTACTAAACGGTGTCTTTGAGAACACATTTCACACTAAACTCTCTGGGGGCTGCCTTTCGATCATAGATAAAGCTTTGTTTTATGCGTTCGAATTATTATCGTCAAACGCTTGTTTATGGCCACGGGAATATTAATATTTCTTTATATCGAACACGCACGCATCTATTCCGCCCCGCCAATATGCGGCGAATAATTTTAATGAAGGCAGTTTCTGTGTCTTCGTTTGCTCCACATTGTCACATAAACAACACATGCTCTAGAAACCGAAAAAGGGTTATTGTTGTGTATCTGAATATAAAAACGTTTCGAAATATTTTTTGTGCGGCTAAGCGGTATCTTTTGTGACAAAAACATTTCTAGCGAATCCATTAATTAGTGAGATATACGACACACCCGCAGCCTTTGGCGCTCAATTATAGCCAGACCTTTGACGCTTGATTAATTCCGACACAAAACTGACCTATTACAGTTTATTGATTACGATCTCTAAATCGATTCAAAGGGCCGCGCTTCCCATATGCTGGTTTGAATAAAAGCTTAAAATTCCTCGAATGCCGATCGAGAAAAACAATAACTGAGGAGTATAAGGAAGGAACGGGGACAGTGTCACGTAATAGGTCCAGCTTCCGGTGCGTTTATCAAAAATTTATTTGGACATTCCTAGCGCGCCGCCGCTGCGCTTGCCCGACTGGATGTGTTGGCATTTAATTTATCTATAACGCTGAAAATGCCGGAGACGGCCGCGCAACCGTTATTGCTGGGGTTCTCTCACCACTGGCAGGCTACGCACTTCCGCTATGTCAATGATTTATAGCCGCTTACGGCATTTGCGGCGTTTAACTGTGTGTTGTCCGACCCATTGTCCGAGGATCGTCGAAATATGGACGAGAATGATTCTTGAATTATGAGCGGGGGTTGGCTGCCCTATAATTTTTGATTTCGCGTCCTAATGCAAAGGGTCAATGCGTGCTTTGTCCAAGTTTAATCTGTTTGCGTCGCCTAAAGGTGACGTTGATTTGTTTGCGTTTCGATTCGTCGCTCTATTGTCATGGGCGTTTTAAAAAACATATGAATGGATTTATATTCGATTGTTGGTACCGGAAGTTTTTAGAGATAAATTTTAACAACGTTCTTTGTTGCTAGCGTTGACCCTGGGTAAATAACCGGATATTAGTAGCAGTTACATTGTCAATTTTCTTGACAGACCTTTTTGATGTATCCTTGTAAATAAGTCTGGCTTGTTGGCATATGAAATATTTAAGGATTCAAAATATTTAGATAGTTGCATTTGTGTTCCAGAATGACATTGGTATTACTTGAACGATTTTTGAAAATATTTTACCATTATTCCCAGGTTGTTCTGTCAACTGGTGCTATATTAATATCATAAGTGGTTTATGCGGGAATTGTTGACATTTATGGTAGTTACAAGCGGTATGACGTGTAGTCATCACATCGCCCCGCGCAGTTCTCACGCTCCTACTCCGTCATCAAGTCACTCACTCTATCAACACTACACTTGATTAAATATTACACGTTCCTATCTCAATCCTACAATAATAAGTGCTACAAATGTTACAAATCTGTATAGCGTGAACAGCGTTCGTATAGAACTCTAACCTACTCGTATGAAGAAATGACAGACGTGGATTCGTCTGTCTAACTCTAAAATAGATAGCCATTTTAGAGGGCGAAATACTTGAAAAAGCAATCTATTAGAGACAATTAACCGCTTTTTTTTTAAATTCATGGACAAAAGGCTTTCAGTCTAACGGGATTGTGCAGGGCAGGTCAACCGCATGCAATGACCTCTGGGCAAAAGAATTTTCGCGATGGATTCCTAAAGATGGATGATGTCTCCGTTGACCTAAACGAGCATCGTGATGACTCAAACTAGAATTCACGAGGTGTGATGGTGCAAGAAAAGAATACCTGGAAAGAATAAAAGCTCTTTGGCCAGTAGGATAAAATAGGCTAATAAATGTCAACAAAAAAATAATCGAAAAACCCGACTTTCTAAAACGTAAACTCTTATAGGAATATCTATTTATTGGCTCTCGTGGCGGACATTCCGGTTTTTATTCTAATTTCAAAATTGAGTTTATCTCATGAGTCAATAATGTAATGAAATAAAGTAGAATATGGCTAAACCAGCCAGTTTCTACAGGAACCTACAACCATACACAAAGCCATAATATTACTGCATAGAAGCGAACTAATGAATGCTTTGGTAATAGAGCAATATTGAATCAAATTTTAAAGCATCACGAAGTATCATACACTCCCAAACTGCAAGCAAAGCCGAACTACAACGTGTGTGATCTTCAACGCTTTTGGAGTGGCAGTGCCACCACTACCTGTGTAGTTATGTACTTAATAATAATTCCATTTCTCAAATATTCTATTTCACTTTTGCAAGTGTGTATTTCAAATGAACTATCCACTTAATCTTTACACAAACGATTCAGGTCACTCTGAAATAGATAAAGTTGGAGCTACACTCTCGCGATTCATTATAAAAGTTAGCTGAAACCGCAAACAGATGTAGGTTTCAGAGCGGCGAAGTTAAAAGCTTTATTCTGATCGTCGGATGACTAATTTAAACCTAGTGAGTATCGTGTGATACGGATTAAGATTAGACTGATTTTATGTGGGCGGCTGTGCCGAAAAATTATGTGGTTGACGAAAGATTTAAACCAATAAAAAAAAACTTTTGATAAGTATAAACTCATTGCCGGCAAAAGAATTTTAGGAAAAAAAGAGCAATTCTTGTGACACATTATACTTAAATTTTTGCTGTTGTCGTTTGTAGCTATTCGGAAATATTCACCTAAGAAGTGTGGATTGCCAGGTATCTATTCACACTTCTTAAATGAATATTTCCGAATTTGTTATTTTTTAATTGGATTTGGTAGGTATATGCGTAGGTCTGTCTGGTCTCCGTGGGACTGCCTCGTTTGTCTAGTGGGCGCAAGCGCGACTGCTGTGCATTAGGTCTTGGGTTCGATTCCCAGGTCGAGCAAAGTGTTATTGGGTTTTTCCATCAGGAATTTCTCAGTAGCAGCCTCGGAGCCTGGATTTGTGCCCGGTTGATGGCAATATGCTCGCCCCCTATTACATGGGACTAAAATACATAACTGGCGAAAAGTGGGTGTACTAATGGGTTCTGCCTAACCCTTCGGGGATTACAGGCGTGGTGTTATGTTATATCCGTAGGTAAATTAACTAAGGTTAATACTTTAGGAAATTCCACCAAATTAGCAAGTCTTTCACGCTCGCAGACATTACTCTGAGCATTAAGGCACTAAAATCGGTAAGGCAGCTGGTTTCGATGACCTATCGGTAGATCAAATCAACGTCCTGCAGCTAAAGCTGTATCGTGGCTAGCATTCTTCAATAAGTGCATGGCTATTGCTAAAATTTCTTAACTTTGGAGGGTGATCACCACAGTTGAACTGGCAAAATCAGGTAAACTTACCCTAACTCTGACTACCCTGAAAGCTCCTGACCTCTGTCTTTGCTATACCATACATTTAAATTGTTTAAAACATTGCTAATAAAATGCCTTACAGCAGCAACTGGCCCAGTACTAAGTCACTGTTGTTGTATTGGTTGACCTTGGCATCTTACGACACCATGAATATCAAAAGATTACTTTGTAAAGTAGTACAAAGTAATCACCATTACTGGTGACTAGGGTTTTGCATACTAAGTGAACTTTTGCCCAACAGACGCTTTCAGACTGGTATGCTTTCAGTTTGGTAAGAGTAGATGGCGACGGCATACGAACGGTCTTTATCAGGACGGCGTGTTGGCGCCAACGGTTTATAATATCTTTACAAATGAGCAGCCTATAGCACTTTCTGTATGCAGATGACTTGGCCCTAGCAACACAATCAGCTACTTTTGATGACATGGAGCAAAAACTGGCATTAGCACTCAACTTACTGGAAAAATATTATTACAGTAGGTAATGCTTTCCGGGCGAACCCGTTCAAGAAGCGGTCGTGCGCATCCTATCAGCGTAACTGAAACTGTGATCATACACTTAACTCGCGAGGAACTAAGGTTTGATAAGGCTTTGACATACAGGTCACTCTGTCATAACATCACGCAGAAGGTCTCACAAATATTTGCTACGTTTCTGAATACCTATTGAAGAGCACCACCCCTGTTCTTCGCGCAACAGGAATATCTCTTTACTTTTTGGCTGGCGAATTTGTGTCCCAGTGTGGCATCGTTCCGCCCACATCAGGCAGGTAGACACTGCCCAAAACGAGACGTGTCAAATAGTATCGGGTTGCGATAAACCGACTTCACGTAACAAACTTATCCGAATTGCGCCACCTGTCGTATGAAGGGATGTGCCTTTGTACTTTTGTTGCATAAAGTTTGAATAAATAAATCAAGAACCTAATTCCCGACATCCCGTCTACACCTATTGCAACTCAGGCAATTCAGAACAAATCACCTAAAAAGAGAAGCAGATTGCGGAAAGGCAGACGTCCTCCACATACATAAAGACTACATGAAGCCCCAAGAACTCCTGCCTCCCGGTCGTGAACTACAGCGATCTATTTGAAAGGCATTAAATCGACTGCGCACCCAAGTAGGCCTCTGCAAACACAAATTAGCTAAATGCATGCATGCAAGCATAGAACCGCCCGTCACCCAAAGCGATTGCGGAGCTCTTGATCTGACTGTCTCATAATGCTGGTGTGTCCCAGTAGTCCGTTCACCTGCACCCTTAATACGATCATACACATCACTGCGGCTATCCTCTAAACATCACTAACAATAACAATTTGAGATAAGAATATTTTCTTATTTCATTATTTTTAGAGCGTAATTTTTCGGTAGTCAAGTTGTAGTTTTTGAATTTATTTTTTATTGTTAACTTTAAAACGAACATTTTTACGTGTATACTTAGGATGATTTTAATACTGTATTATTGTTTCACGACGACCATGAACTCAACATTTGTCAGTAAGTATAAAAAAAATAGAAGTTTCAAGCAATTTTAAGCCATCTGTCGGTGCAACTATTAGGTACTGCCACTTTAGCCTGCTCGGTACTTAAACTGCCCTAATGATTATGGTATGATCCCAAATTAAGAAAACCGATAATCAAGTATCAGTAACGCTATCTCCATGAAGAGAAGTGAAAGCCTATTCGTAGCCACGTAGCACCACGTACCTTCACGTAGCTCTGCTGCTACGGGGCTACGAATAGGCCCTACGAACATGTAAATAGAAAAAAAAACTATAAGTTGTGCATAATTGATTAATTGAAAAATGAAATGCGATTATTATTAATTAGTTAATCGTAATATTATTCAGTTAAAGAACAGCAACGTAGGTCGTGGCTGTGTGAACATTTTAACCCATCTGCTGAGCTTTGTATGTGATATAGTTTCAAATGTGTGATCAGTAAGTCAGTAGAATTTCACTTTAAAACGTATCTATGGATACTATGGGACATAATGGAAGTAAAAAGACACCGATTTTGGATAACCAATATCTCTTCTGTAACCATATGGTTCCAAGGTACGGCCTGGTTACCTTCTGGTTTCGAGAAAGTTAACAGCGCTACTGAGGCCGCGATAAACGTAGTGACCTACTAGAGCCCAAAAATTATAGAAAAAAAAGGATCAAGTGAAATCATCGACTAGACTAAGATCATAGAGTCGCCATATCTACGTCATTTTAGAATAGCTGAAATTTTTGGAAAAAAATTAAGGTATGTGTTTAGGTGGTTGCCTAAATAGACAAAAGTTTTTTTATTGTATACTAGCTTCTTCCCGCCACTCAAGGATAATATGGTATTCTACGGGAACCATACAATTTTCCAGAATAAAAAGTAGCCTGTATAATCAGGAATTCCAGATTATAATCTATCTCTATGAAAAAAACATCCAAATCCGTTCTACTATTCTGGCGTAATTGAGTAAGAAACATCCATCCATACCAAACTTTCGCATTTATAATAGTAGTAAGACAATTATTAGTAGGTAAAGATCCTGAAAAAAAGACCCTGAAAATTAATAAGTCTATAAATTAATCACTTGACGTCTGGCCAGTTCCATCACGTCCGGGCCATTTTTATTTAAAGCATATCAATTACCACTTGAATATTAGATCTCAGGGCAGAGCAGTGAACCAGTCGATGCTGTGCGTTTTAAATTCCTTTTAGCTTTTCCCGACAGAGACGAAATTTTTACTATAAGAATAAATAGATGGCAACCAATATTTTCCTATTGACTATTATATTATTGATGTTTTTATTCATAAAAAATACCTACATCAAAAATCTATGTAACATTTTTCTTTGTAATTATTTCTGAAATAAATAATGAATAAATACCTAACCTCACGCCTTTTTCCCATGGGGGTAGGCAGAAACAACAGAACGCAACCTGCTCCTTTCGCCCTGTCCACGTTCATACACCTGGTCATGCAAACACGCCGGTTAGAAGTACCTATACTGTGCACTAGACCTTTCAGAAGAACATCACCAATAAGGTCAGTGTAGCTCATTCTAGGCCGTCTTCCCTGCGTTGCCCCTCCCATCTGCCATGTAAATTCCTATATTCTAAAATATCGACACATACCTATCAAATCAGTCAGTGAACAAATTAGAAATGAAAGAATAATTCACACTCTCGTAAAAATGTTATTTATAAGTTCTGTGGAAATTCACTGAAAGCTTTAATGAGTATCACTGATTCTGATGCTAACAGCTAAGGATACTAAACTGAATGCCTAAAAACTCGCGTCGCATAAAAATGTTGGTCCGTCTCAGAGTGAGCATTTCAATTGAAATTGGTTTCAATTATATGGTAGCAATAAACTATCATCTCATTTTAGAAATATTAAAGAAAAAAATGTGACATTGAAAAAAATGTCTCGAGTGTCACTAGTTCTTCTATCTGAATAATTCATCTATTTAAAAGAGATATAAAAGTATTGTTAAAATTAAATATCTACAGGGTTTAAGAAACATTTTCACATAATATTTTTAATCTGTCACTTAATTAATATTTCCGTAAATTAAGGTAAATAAAATTTTCCATTCTCGGTCAATTTGTAATTCTATGATACTCGTAGAAACCTAAAAAAATATAAATTATTAATAACAATAACTTATCTTGCAATCTATCGGTTGATACCTAATAATTCCCTTATTACAACACAAATATAAATGAAAGACAGGTTTGATATATAAAAGGCATTTTTCCAAAAACGGTTCGATGTTTTTTTACACGACTGCCCCAAAAAAAGAAGTGTTATGTGTTCAGGGTTAATGTATGTATGATGTATGTATGTGAGATTCTTTATTTCACCATAACTTTTAAACGTCTGAACCAATTTATGTATGGGGTATCGTTACAATCCTTGCATCATTCCGAGTAACATAGGCTAGTTAAAAATAAAAATAATCCTGTGTGGTCACTTTGAAACGTAAATTAATACCAGCCTCAATTATTTTTTTAATGAATCTGGGAGTGTTTATGTTTATTGTCTAGAATTTGACAAGTAGATTTAAAAAATATATAACACAGTAAATAAAAAACGTCGTAAAAAAAATTACCAGTAATCAAAGTGTGTTAAATATGTGCAATTTCTGCAGTCGTGTTTTTTAATTTTTTAAATTATAGTAGCTTGTTGACGGGTCGTAGGTACCTATACCATACTAGTATATTAAAATTATCGCTGCCGGACATGCGCGTTTTTTAACGCTAGCACTCGCGCGCGGCTCGTGATGATCTAGCCGTAGATGTTCAGGTGGGAGCATGTTCAAACATAATTTGCTGAAACAAACAGTTTTTTTGCCTTTTTCCAACACAACAATTAAAGATACCGAAGTGTTACTTTGTTATCTTTGTTACTAAAAATAAGAAGCTGTAATTGCTTTTTTAATGTTTTTAAACCTCATTTTTGTTTAATTTAATGGCTTTACCGTATACAAGTTATACATGCCTACCTAATATAAATATTTTTTTCAAGTTATTTAATTAGATTGTTAGAAAATTATATTTATTCTTTTGATGACGTAATCAAGCTAAATTAAAGATTCACGGAAGGATCCGACTTCTTTTACTGTTCAAGTTTCCGCTTAGTCAGATGCCCGGAAAATTCGGTCACGTTGTCCGTAGGCACTCGTAAATATTGGTACCCGTTGGATAATGTAGATAGAGCAATAGTTTTAGTAGCTTAGTATAAAGCATTATATTCTTCAAGCAATTTTTCAATACACAACCACGTTTGCTGCTCGGTTTAACGCAAACTTTAACACGAAGAAAAGCTGGCAAAACGTACTCAATTCTCGGGATTCTTTAAAATCTTAACTTTAGAGTTACATCAAGATTATGTAAATATTAGGTATTAATTATTTAAACATATGTACATTCATAACAAATTGAGGAAATCATCGATCCCTTACTTAGATCAAACATAATGAAGATATAATTGTAACCGAATGCCAAGCGACGTTATTTTTTTATTAAACGAGACATATTATTACTAGCGTAGGTACACATAGCTAGGCAACTCATCAACAGTCGAGTCATGCAAGGGACAGTATATTGCACATAACTATGTTCATTTCTCGTTAGCCTGCAATAAAAGGCAGGCGCAAAAACGTCGAAGCATTTCGAGTGCCAATTAAATCGCCACAAACATCCTGTAAGCCGAGATTATCGTATCGTAACAAGCATCGGAAACCTGCCCACTTCTCTCACACTGAATAAATTAAATAAAAACCCAATATAAAATAAATTAGAAATTGTTACACCAACGGTTGAGCACTGTTCTGTCTTGGGTTGGCTCATTAACTTTGCGCATAAGCGGAACTTAACGAGACGAAACCGAGTGGGGAAATATTTATATTTTATTCATAATTCATGTTGTCTTCGAGATAATTTTAAGGCGCACAATTTGGTTTCCTCAGCACTTATTTGTTTAATTTAATGATGTACTTTCCCGATAGATGGCACTGTGCGGCACTTAATCACCACACAACGCACGTGCGCCTACCGTCTGTAGATATTTTATGTCGATTCAACGCCGTTTCCGTAGCTTTTCTGAGTATTTACGAATACGTTTGTATGACGATTTTAGCTAGCACTATCGTGATGAAATTGGATGGTGTTGAATATATTGATTTGCCGGGTACTAATCTGACTAATTGTAAAGTCATTAGGTTATTAAATTACTATGTGTTTGACATGAATGAGTATGGCGGTTGAGAGCATTGCCACGCTTACTCAAATGTCTCAGTATAATTTAATGACACACAACATAAGCACGTAATTAGAGATAGATAGCTAATTAATTAAGCTTTATAAGTATTATTTAATTACTAAAACTATAGTTTTAGTAATTAAATCATCTTATAAATAATATATATCTATAGATATAATAAACTTATTAAGGCATACCTACAGGTTATAAATAACCCAAAACATCATCCTTTTATAGGAAATAACGTTATTGCTTTTTCAGAAAACGAATGCTTTAGTCTGCAAATTTAAACCTACCATGAACAACTGGATCGGTTCTTTATTACTCTGCAGGCTAATAAGCTTGCTCTGTATGGTGTCTTGACCCTGAATCAGACACTTATCATCATTCTATACTCACTAGCTGGATCCGACTATCCAGATGTACATTTCTGATGATCTCGACTGTGGATTCTGACTTCAAGATTTGCAGTAGTTTAGAATAGTAGTACGGGCTTGTCCAGAATCAAAACACAGACTCAAAACACCAAACGAGCACCACTCCAATACGATTGTTCCGAACTCGGCAGAACTTCCTGAGCACAGACTGCAAAAGCTTAACTTAAAGTCCTTTGACGCAATCCAAACTCAAATCGAGCGAAGCAAAGGCAATTTTTTAACAGTTCCAAAATTGTAAATGAATAATATGGCTCATCTCAGCATGCTTAATCAGCCTGTGTGACCATGATTATTTTAATAGTGGGACAAGAGCTTCCTGGCGGAGGAAGTGGGTTGTATCCACCATCATCATAAATAGTCTAATAGTCTTCTTCTTCTTTATTCAATTCAATTCAATTCAAAACATTTATTTCAGACTTTTTAGGACCATAGAGTGTTAGTATTACATCACGATGACCTAAAGCTATGTTAGTAATTTACAAATACAAAGACGCCAGTCTGCCTAGAGAACGTGCAGCCCAATCCAATGCCTCCAAATATGACTATGGATGTAGTCTGCAATTACCCTCAGGTAACTGTTGGGACTGTCCCTCACCCTTCGCATCAGCGATGCTGCTCTCTTACGTATAATGGCGTATATAAGTAAGGTCTTAAGACCCCATTGCACACACCCTAGTGTCAGAGTTTCTAAACCGCCTCAAAGGCCTCTGATATGGTTTGAGTGGGACAGTAAGTCCCAGGTTTAGTGCGGGTTGATGAATCTCAACAATCAACATTTTCGATATTTTGCTTCTAAGACATACCCACTGGTTTCCTGGTTTTGAAAGCAGTGATGATGTTATTAAAGTTGCCTATTCCGCTGCTTCGTTACGTAAGCTTTAAATGTAAATTGCATTGCTTATGTAAATAATGAAAAGTGCAGTCAAGGGCAATTTTAAGATCTTCATCCTTAGCCATAAAAAAATCAATATTAATGACCTAATATTAGTTAGTAACAACAGCCTCCATTAGTAATTAGGTACGTAACCATAGCTTTATTAATTTGAATATCATTTATACCTAAACGCGGAACGTTGTACTGGCAGTTTGTGTGTGTTCCAGTTTGTTTTGATGGCGCGAGGATGCAGGGTAAGACAATGATCGAACAAATAGGGGTTTGTCACGCGACGCACGCCTAATCAGGGATCGACGATGTACCAGAGCGCTACCCGACAACGCTTATTTATGCCTTGCCGATATCGAACGACAGTTTTTATTACCAAACGATGCCCGTTATAATTCATACTACACAGTGCGCACGTTTTTAACGAGTACCTTTAAATAAAATATGTTATTTTCCCATCCAATTACAATTTTCGAAAGGTCGTTGGGGTTTTCTTTTAGGGGATAAACTAAAGTAGCGAAATAAAGTAAGAAATAAACTAACGCTTTGAACTGTTATGTTTGTTTTTCTTTAATGTACTGAACGTTTTCAAAACTTAATTAGAAATTATGAATTTTGGATCGGTTGTGTCGACTACATTTGACAATTTTGAAAATTAACACAGATTTTTGCTGGATTTTTCTGTAATGTTGGCTATAATTAATGCTTGAAACTTTTCAGTGTTTTAATTAAATGTTCATTTTATTCTTTAACCCAATCAATTCTACAATTGATTGGGTTATAGAATATAATGAACAGTTACTAATTAACAGTTTCTATCTGTAATGTACCTACGTAGATAACAGATAGAAACTGTTAATTAGCAAAAATCTAATAACAAGTATACTTGAGTTAAACATCAGACCGACGAAAACTAAGTACAGGAATAGCTTAGTAAACCTGCGTAAGTAAACCTTGAAATTGAACCAAACGCATGGCGGAACGTGTCGATAGCGGTAAAAATTCGAGGCTAACCATGTCTAAATTTTTACCATCACAATTCAGCATTGCTACAAAACTAGCAGTAGCGGTGGTTACTTAGTTCATTGTAACTTATGAATAATTAAAACAGAAAATCTTAATCTAAATGTATGTAATTAAGATTAAGGCTTACTTGACGCACCTATTGCTGAGTTACACTTTCGGGTAATGCTTCGTTTACTTGCTCACTGTTAGTAACATTGTGAATGATCTTGAACGAAGCTCGCGTTAACTTCAACGAAGAAATCTGTGTCTCACTGTGAAAACATCAAATAAGTTGAGAAAGCGTAGCATTTTCACATCTCATTATTAAGCAATATAAAATCATGCATATTATAGTATTTACTATAAGCAGGCAAGATTGAGGTTTTAAAGAGATTTTCTTTTCGTTGCGAAGGTTGGTTGACCCTTCCTGTAACCTAAGGGCTAGATTCGACCTCGGCTAGAGGCTAAGTTTGCCATTTAACGTGGCAAAACCTAGTGATTGCCTTTTGGGCATATTACCAATCGATAGTGATAAGGAGGGCTTTTTCGATGACATATTATTAATTTGTGTTTATTTATTTTTCTATATATTTCATCATCATCATCATCAAATTAGCCTATAGCCATCTGCTGCTCATATCATATTTATCACGATATTATTTAATTTTGTTTCTTTTTTGTAAATAAGGATTTACCTACCCAATTTTGTATTACAAAAGCGAAAGGTTATTTACTGAATCGATAACTACTTGAAATATGTAGCTATAATTCAGCAGAAAAGAAGTAATAGGTCAGCTAAGAAAGTATTTGGTTTTAAAGTCGCAAGCAATTGCAATGTATTAGGTTACTTGTTATCAATTAATAACTTAATAATATCATAATATAGATAGGCTAGAAGAAGCCTTTGCTTCTTCTCATACATTCTTCTCAATTAAAACTTATTAAATAAAATTTAAGGTGATTTGAGTAATTTGTGTTGCTTTTACAATTTTTTTGACTAGACATCAAGTTGATAGCCTTACAGCTAATATCGCCAGTCCTAAAAGTCATTGATTTCAGGACTAAATTGATTCAGCGTGTGTTCAAACACGAGGAGAACCGGGAAACCGGTCCTTATTTACCAGAGGATCTTCATATCCGTTCAAAAGAACACGCGCGTATGATAATAAGCGTGTATCTGAACAAGTGATTACTGAATTTATTCAAAATTGTAGAATCCTTATCGGGTGAATACTCTCAAAACCGAATTCTTTAATAAATATCTACAAAAAATAAGGGTAAAAAGGTAAAAATAAATCATGTTATGAATTTTTTTTGCTTGTTTTTTATAACACCTAGGTACCTAAGTGAGTTCAAAAATGTAGGAATACTGATATACCTTAATCTTTCATAAAAATGGTTCCGAATAATACAAAATGAAACTACAAAACGAAGCTAAGGGTCTATTACCGCGCGACACATTGTAGAATGTATTATAATCTTGTTTGTATGTACCAGTCTATGCCACGGGGCTAAGAAAACTCGAACCTGTCTGGTTGACAACAATGGTAAGCTAAATGCATTTGGCGTAGCTCATTAAATTGAACATACCCCGTTAAAATGTGAATATGAATACTACACTTCAAATGACGTTTTTACAGAATGCACACAGAATTATGGATAATATAGTAACGTCTTTACGAACAGACCGCCAAAAAAGCACATAAAACTTAACTCTGTCGACGCTCTTGTAGATTGCTTATAAGTACAAACCTAAAATATAGGAAGATATAATTATCTCTAAAATAAAAACCTTGGGTAACCACACGCTTCCAACTTTTACACAGCCGTTTATTTCCTGGTTTGAGTAGATCAGTAGCCAAGATCCAGCAAAATTCAAAACTATTGTACAAAAAGTCTTGGAGTGTCTCAGTGCTTAAACCCATTTGCAACTTCAACGAACTTAACTAAAATAAAACAGTAAGCTTGGTCTGCGAGTGGAATAAATACTTCCTTATTACAGAACCTTGTTTATTTCGATCAAGTCCGCTGCATCGAAGTGCAAATAATTTTATTTTCGGGCGGGACACGGGTTTCATTTCACGACATTCACCAATCCAGTTAGTGGTAAAACAGTAGCGGGCTGAGCTTTTTATGTGAATGGACATGCAATAGACAGCGCGCACGTTATCCTATTACGTACTAATTTTTGACAGGGAAAAAATAGATTTTCGTTAAATTTTCAGCTTTGTTACATTGTTCACAGTATCAACGTTGCTATAGAAAGTCTTTAGCCAGGCTTATGGATACGTGTGTCGAGATACATCAGATTTTCAAAAGAAAACTGACTGAAAACACACACAAGACAAACAAACAGAAATCAGTCCTTCTACAACCCAATTATCGCACACACTCGCTGAAACTTTGTCAAGTGACGGTTAAAACGTGCCAGTAAATGGTTTGTTAAAAAAAAGGGTTGTAATGTTTAGACTTTAATTTGTATTTTAGATTGAATAGGAGATATAGGTAGGTACCTATTATGTTCGCGTATAGATTATGAATCCAATGTTTGTTTTCACACAATGATAAGACCTAAAGATAATCAAAGTAAGCTGCTGAAAGACTTATGTAGGTTTATACGAATAGATTTAAAAGAAAAAAGAGAGATTTTTTGTGTGATCTCTGGTACAATTGAGCAGGATTACAAATCCGATTACCAATTTTCTTTCACTGAAATGAAACTCCACTATCTATATTGCCGATTGCTATAGGTAAGTTTATAGTATTCTTAACTTCCACGCGGACAAATTTGTATGCAGTCGAGCTGATATTAGGTATATAAATTGCCATGCGTCTATGGCACCAACTTGAGTTTGACCAGCACCTTTATTTCGTAACAGTAAGGGCAGTTTTCGTATTCGTATAATTTGTGGTGATCATTAGGGAAAATGCCTCCGCTTAAAACGTCAAACCAACGATATAATCAATAAAAAATATGGATTAACCGTTCCGTACAAAAAATTGCAGCAGCAGTCGTTGATTGCTTACGGGAACTGAGACAAATTATCAGTATACTTACGTTAAATAAATTGTGTCATACAATTTACGTAAAGTAAACCTACCATGGCGAAACATAACGTGACCAACTACTTAAAATATTGCATTATCTCTGTGCCTTATTTCATCCAGATCCGTTCAGTAAAGGCATAATGGAGTTACAAATATTCATCCATCCAAATATTCGTATTTATAATAGTAGTGACATTAATTTATCCATTATTTGCCTTTATTTATTCATGTTGCGACTATCCCAGTACCAAGGTACCAACCTAATAACAATTTCGTGATGCTTCAAATGTGTACCCGCAGTTAAATTTGGAATATGGATTTATCTTGCATTGCACAGCATCACAACGGCGAATGGTAGTCGACAGAAGAGATTATCTATGCATTAAGCCAGCCATTCGTATCTATATAAACTATACGTTACCAGCATTTTGCATTTTGGCTGGAGGAGTAACAATTTATTTCATAGTATAACTCGCTGACCCAGGGAACTTGGTATCGCCGTACCTATTTTTGTTTTCTACAATAATATTATAAAGAGGAAATTTTTTTGTTTGTTTCAAATCAAATCAAATAATTTATTGCGTTCCACAATGTAAATTAATGGTCTTATAAAACAGAGGTACAGAATCAGGGAATCGGATGTTTGTTTGTTTGTAATGGATAAACTGAATAATTACTGGACCGATTTTAAAAATTCTATCACCATTAGTAAGCTACATTATCTGCGAGAAACATAGGCTATATTTTATTTTATTTTAGCGTAGATGAAGTCGTGGGTAAAAGGTAGTTGTTCATAAGATCCTTCTTCTTACAATAACAAACTCAACAAAAAAACGAATTAGTGAAATTCGTCCAGCCGTTCACGCGTGATGCCATGACCAAGGAAAATAGGGATTCATTTTTTTAATATATAGGAATAGATTACCTTTGTCTGGTCCAGAGAAACCTGCACATAATGTGTCTATAAAGCTTTGCTAGAACACTACAAAAACCATATCTACCCACTGAAAACAAGTGCGATAACTTGAACAACACGGCAAAATGCATACAAAGTGGATAGCACTTTGAATGTAATATCGTAAATATACATTTTTAACTGTTAGTAAAGATACGAAAGAATATATATAGGGATACATTGACGTGTACGTTTCATTTAGGTATCTAAGATAAAATACCTAGTGTAAAAGTTCATAGATTAGTCGTTGATCTTATAAATTGTCGCTGGTCTAGTGATCGCAATGCGCGACTGCTGAGCGTAACGTCTTGGGTTTGATTCCCAGGTCGCGCAGTGTTATTGAGGTTTTCTATCAGGAATTGAACTGGCGAATTGTGGGTGTAATAATGTAGGTTTACCTCTGCCTAATCCTTCGGGGATTACAGGCGTGATGTTACTTGACGCCGATACAGAGATTCATAGTAAGGATCCAAAAAAAATGTGTTCTGAGTACTCATTTACCTATAAACATATTACATACAGCCAACGCACGTATAGGTACTAAATACGTTGCGTAAACGCCACGTAGACGCCGTGTAGGCCCAACCTAAACGTTGCGTAGGCCCAACGTAGACGCCGAGTAGATGCCACATTAAGGCCGTGTTATCATTGACATGAAAAATATGCTAGTGTTATATCAACTAATAGGAGTATATAAATGAGTCCCACTTTACTACGTAAGTAAGTAAGTGTAGGTAATAGCTATTCAAACATGGTGTGTATTGCAGTATCTTCATAACTTTTGAAGGAATCCGTCAGTAAGCGTAGTGCCTTTGTCATCTATTTACTACTACTACTACGTGTTGACGGGTACTATTAAACATTGTTGTGTGTTATTTTCAAAATTGTAGGTATTTTTAACGAGATCTTCGTGCATGAAATTCTACTTAAAATATTAATAACGAAAATATTATTAACTTATAATATTATTATTAGTCCAGGCGGTTTTCTTATGGAATGAACTCCCTCAGAATATCAGGATGGCCACCAGTCGGTTCACTTTTAAGGTAAAAGTTCGCAAACACTTACGTAAGAAGTTGGCAGACTCGTCCCACAATTAATTTGTCGTACTTCACCACCTATTTATTTTTTATCTCTCTCTCTACCCTATATATTTTGTTTGTATGTATGTATATATGTATTTATTTTTATATTTTTTTATATTTTAATATCGAATTTTTTCTGTATTTTCTGCACCTACTACGTTTTGTCTCTGCATCACCCTAAGGTAGACTGGTAGAAAATGCCCAAGGCATTAAGTCCGCCTTTGTACAGTGTATTTTTTACATGTGCATAAAGTTTAAATAAATAAATAAATAAATAAATAATGAGTATTCTCTTCCGCCTCTTTTTCGGAAGTTCACATTAACTTAGCAAGTATCGTGGCCTGTAGAATAGGTTCTAATAAAGTTATTTGTAGGTTATGTGGCTAACTAATTATCTTTTTTTCTATCGAAATCCTATGAAGTTTTTAAATTATCAGTAACACTGACAGCCAAATTAAGAAGATCAAGTGGTCTTAAAGATTTAATCATTATTAAAATTGTGTCTTTAAATGTACATGCGTCAACTTAAGTTCTTAAATTACATTAGTCTACACGCCGATGCATATGCGTTGCATTGGCGTGCAGACAAAAATAAAGAGCATAATGAAAGTCATGATACTTATAAAGATATAATAACGTCTCCATTACTGGACTGGTTTCCTTGCTTGTCATTCACAAACTGAAGGATACTTTGAAGATTCTTAATAAACAAAGTAACACAAAATATTTATAATGAATCGTAAAGCTGTTACCGCGAGGTGAATCTCCTCGACGTCGCTCGTGGTAGTCTTAATGCATGATTACTCGTTCCTCCCACCGAGCCGCACGGCTATCATTGGCTCTCACCAACCAGACGCCGCCTCCACTCCTGCGCACACTCTTCTTCAAAACAACTCCATCCACTCAATAAACAAGTCTTGAAGTCCATTGTCTCCGCACCATTATGCCGTCACATCGACATGTTATGCAGCCCTGTCATAGATCTGTTAGAAATAAATAACAAAAAACATCGGGGACTCTGGCATGGCTACTCATTAGTTTCACTTCTTTAATAAATAACCCTTAGAAACGTGACTGGATATCTCACAACAAGTTAGTTATGATTTGACACCTGTTTGTATGACTTATTAACAATTGAAACATTTATTGACAGTTCTCTGATTGACAGAGTGATTACGCGTTAGGTATAAGGAAAAGGTAGGTCGTCGAAAAGGTAAATGGTGATTGGGGGATTTAATAATTTTACGGGCGCACTGTTAAAAGCTCATGCGGTTAGTAAATTGTGTGATGCGGCAGTCTGAAGCATCAAGGGCATGTACAGGTTCGGTGCGGCGAGCGTCAGGAGCGTGAAATGTGGCGCCGGCGAATGGAAGTCACAGGGGAACAGAAAACATTGCGGGGGGCAGGGGAATAGCGCCTCCGCGGGAATAAAACCACCGTTTGCCTCTGACGCCCGCGCTTCCTTTATAGCAAAAAGTCGAAGACGGAACGAGGCGACAACCACAGAGGCTCGCCTCCACGCTGCCGCGGATAAAATCGACATAGAATTAAAGAAAAATACAAAAATCACTCATTGTTCTCATAAAATGAATGTGCTGGGAGTTGAATGTGAGGCTTTTTGTGAAAATATTCTCATACTTTTAAATGGGATCTCGTGTGGCGCCTCCTAATGATTCGTCCTTTTTGCGGCGGCGATGCGCGCGCCGGCCGGACGCTCTCAACATCTCTAGGCTTTTGGTGTGTCGGCGCATGTCACCACTTTAGCTTTTTTGTTTTACGGATGTAAATTAAACAGTTTAGGCGGCATTGTTCTCAAAAACGGCGGAGATAAGAAAAGGGAAAATTTTATTAATGATTTAGTTTTTGGTTTAATTTAATGTTTCAGAGTTTGCTTTCTTAAGCCATTTCATTATTATGGCCTGGTCCTACTATCCGAAAAAAAATAGTATACCTAGTCCGGCAAACCGGTCTACTTACCTTTTATAATAACCCTGAAATGGCACAAAGTTTTCACACAAATAATACACACACCTATAACTACCTACCTATACCTACATCTATGACTTATAAAGTCCACACTATATTTCGGCCCTGTGCTGGTTCATCCAACTCTTTTCCTGATTGTTTAAATGTACTAACCCCCTTTTAGTTTTAGACACCAAATTCTTTATTATAAAGCTTTAAAGTACCGCTTGGTAAAGATTTACGCCGACCTTGTCATCTTCCTATTAGTCTTCGATTATATTTTAAAAATACCTGTAATCAACAAAAATCAGCAACAGTCGAGTCATATACGTAAACAACCAATGAGGTATAGCAACTTCCACATTTTCATCCACAAAAGCTGCAGTGGTTTAAGTGTAATCACCGTGGGTCGTCACAAAATTCCAGTCCGCCTGTTTATTCATTGTGCATAAACGTTCATTTGTTTGTGTACAGGCCGATGGCGTGGCGGTGCGGTTACGAAACTGGGAATAAATAATAAAAGCCGTGCGAGCCCGAGTCGTGACACCAACTCTTTCACTAATGGAGCGTCGACGCTAAGTTCGTATTGTGTATCCCAATCAAGATGCTTCGTTAGCTTTTCCTCTGCCTTTTTACTGATCATAATGGTGTACACAAATATCACATTTATTAGAAATACTCTGCTTTTAAGTAGATACTTAACTACAGAGAAACTTTGACTTGCGATGTTGGCTGTCCTATTTCCGTAAGCTTCATAGAATAAAAACAACTTCTGAATTTTACAATTGAAAATGTTAGCACTTAGCTTTTCCCGGTTTCATAATTACTTCTAATTTTGGGGAGGACGTGGACAGCGGCATTGCTTATTTTTGTTTCATTTTGGGAGGCCACACAAGAGAACAGTAGGCGCAGTTATCTCAAATTGATGGGGTTAATCTTAAAGCGATGCTTTGTCGTTTGTCTCTGGACACCGGCTTTAGTTGAGCAAGATAGTAGATACAGAAAGCCATTACGTGTATTTGGGATGATGATCGGTAAAGTTCCCATTTTTTTTTTTAATTATGATACTTAGGGACTGTTCCAACTAATCGTAATAGTTATCACTAAGTCGTAATTAGCTACTGGATCAATTAGTTATTAATTTCTGTTGTATGTTATTGTTGTAGTAACTATTCCTATTAAAGTTTTTAACCACCCTATTTGGCTGTGACATTATGTTTCGATGTCGTTTTCCGTTGCGTGACACGGCAAAGTAAGTCAAGTAAAAGTTTGACTTGTTGCCCTAATTTCATTTCACTGGTATATTTTTTTATTTGAAGTTTTATGTGAATTGAGTTTTTGATTTATTTTGTTCTCCACCTCCCTTTGAATAAATTACAGACTAATTCATTCTTTCGTATCGTCGTAAACACGACTTTGTCATCAAGTGATAGAATCAAGTTGTTTTTAATATTTACCTAGCCTAACTAAACTTACTGAAATATAACTATTTCAGTAACTAAACTGACTGAAATAAAACTCTTTCAGTCAGTTTATGTAAATATTTGGTTTTTACTCTTTGGTAATTATTTGGTACAGTTAAGTAGGTACCTAACTTTGCTTAAATGTTATACTAATGATCAAAAGTTCGCTTAATTATAACATTAAACTACGAAGTAACCTGTGTTACGTGCCTATGAGAATACTTATTTACTTTTTAGCTTAAATATCATTTTTTTCTTTATCATCTTTGTTAATTAGTATTTTATAAGTAAATGAATAACACATAAAGACTAAGTGTACGTAATAATTAGCTTTTTATTTAATTAAGATTTCGTTTGCGCTGAAATTTTATATAAAACACAGTGCTCATAACTTTAAAATCAGGGGAATTTCTATCGCGTAAGCAGGAAAGCATTAATGTAATAATAAAGAAGAGGATTCTGCCCAAAGTGGCTGTTAAATTTCTTACAGTTGCTATTTTATTACTCTGCCAACTCTCGGTTTAATATGCGTCCAAAAAATGTTAGCAAAAAATAGGCGCCACCAAAGAGAATCCCGAGTCGATGTACAGCAGGCAGGTCCTTATAATATCGTGTAGTGTATTTTTTACGTGTACCTTTTGGAGGCTCGGATTTTGTGTTAAAATACACACCTAAGTATCATTAGCTATAAACACAGTTCTTTGTGTCTGCCTTTGGAAGAAATAAGGGCAATAAAATGGGGAGATTGAGGTGCCGAACGGATATAGGCCAAGTATGGAATAGGCTCCTTTCATTAACAATGTTCAGTACAAATTAAGACAAGTTAGAAAACCTTTTAAGTTAAAAAGTTTTAGTTCAGCAAACTCACTGACACATTTTAATAAAATGAAAATAGTTTATATAACATGCCGCCATTTTGATTTCGTTTTTGTTGTTATCTAAATAACTGATATGTAACTCTAATCAAAATACCGATCATATCGATGTTTCGTTGCTTAGATTAAACAATAGCCGATTCCTCATAATGTTACCTTATAAATCCTTTGAGCGACAAAGGAGTTGCGCCTACGCAAGTCGCCAGTGCCAGTGACCCCCTCCCCGCCGCTGAGGATCGCTCCCCGCGCCCTCGCACCCCTTCGCCGCCCGAGTTCACTGTGGCGCCTTATTATGTTACCTTTGTTTTCAAATTTAATTGGCTTCTCAAAGATAACTTATCTTGATAATAAACGACGACCAATAAACCGGGGGTCGGGAACAACTGACTGTTCTTCAAGATAAGATTGCGCCTTGAATGACGTCTAATAGTAGCTAACGCCATATAGTAATATTATGTACTTACGTTAACAATATGATATGCAATCAATTTCAGTATACATCCCTGCGCTCTTCAATTTTTTTCACTGTCATAAACTATAAATTGTGACGGTTATTTTTGCAGCTGTTTGAACTGAATTGTCCAAGTTTAATAATTAAGTAAGGATGAAGTTTGCCGCTTGAATTTTCGCTGAAAAAAACATGTAGAAGGAAAGGAAAGAAACTTAATTTTATTTTTTAAGAATTTAATTTTATTCAAATTACAAAAATATGTCAAAATTATTATCTAAGATCCCAATGATATAACTGATTACAGTATACCATTGTGTGTGGCACTATATTTTCGTACCACGGTGTTAAAACAATCAGTTGGTGATTTAATTTCCGTAAAAGCAGTTCCGAATGTAAATCAGAACTCGTAGTCATAACTTCTTACTCCAAAGTTCAACATACAACAGAATATTTAGTCCACACTGAATAACAAATACACTATTACCGATTACACGAAGGAAATTCTGGGGTCAACTTACTATACGAGGAATATTTAACATAAGTAGCCTGTAAGTATCATGTTATTATCATAAGGCAAATGTCCCTTACTTGTTTTAACAAAAGACTTTTTAATTTTACCAAATATCATATTAGGTAAGCAAAGGTCCCCACAATAAAACAAAGTAATTTTGTTACATTTTTTTTTATATTTACCGGTACTAGATACATTTTTTAAATGTAATATTTCGTCATATTCATTTTCTAAATAAGTCTACCTTTCTACCTTACTCTATCTCAATGAATATTCTGTTGAAAAACTCTTCATACGGTAAATGAGTCCATATTAGAGGAATTATAAAAGTTTATAAGATTTTTTGGGTCGTTTACAGGATGAACTCAAAGTCAAAGTCAATTAATTATTTTTATTAGAATATTAAATGGCACCTTTGGACATTATATACAATAAAAATAATCAAATCTATTTCTAAAATGAATGTTGATTTCTAAAATGCAGTTTCGAACGTATTGAGAAAAGTGGACAAGAAACCTTAAACTTATTAAAAATGTTTTACAAAATTTTGAGTAAAGAATCATACTTTAATAACACGTGAATACAATGTACCTGCCTCGCAAAAAGACAAAAGATGTAGAAAATATTATGAATTAAGAAATTATGGTCATTTACATATTTAGGTACCTACAGATATTAGAAAGTCGATCAAGATAGATAAAAAGGTATATTTAATTTCTTCGGTAATTACTAACAGTCAAACCATATCGATTACTTTTATAGTGTTTAACTTTATGAGAACGGTTCCTGGTTACTGTACCAACCATGCCTTCTAAAGAAGCGTTGACAGAATGTTTTACGCAATCAGATAGGTATAAATGCATAGATAAGGTTCAATTATCATTAACAATATCTGTCTACGTATTATCACGACAATAACAAAATATCAATAAATGGTGCGATTTAACAGAACTAACTGATATTATAGTTATTTAGATACGGAAGAATTGTATTCAATATTAATGAAACCAGGTTATATCTTTTCGATTGTTCCGATTGTTAAGTGCAAAATATTGTATATACACGTAGATAAGGTAAAAGATACGGATGACTTAGATTAAATCTAAGAAATACCTATCTGGGTTTCCTCTGGTAAGTAGTTTCGGTTGGACTGAAGGAGACATTTTTATTCGATTTAATCATCCCGAGTAACTATTAATTCATAAAATGCTTCTTAATATATTAAAAAGAAAGAACACTTTTGTCTGTTATCATTATGATTTATTATATCTTATTTTAACATCGAGGAAATGGGGTTGTTTCTATTAACCTTTTGTTCATTGTGTACCGTTAAATTAGTAATTCCATTACATACTCCATATTCATCACAATGTCATTCAATTCTGTTTAAGTATTTTAAGGAACACACAGTTTAATTAATTAAAATAATATTTAAAATATGTATGTATGAAAACAAACACTGTTAATGAATACTACTAAACAGTTATTGATGTAAAAATGATTATAAAATAATAAACCTAAAATATACCATCTAAGACCTACTTACACAACTTCAACAGAGTAAATAACAAAAACAGTACCTACCGCAATTAGTTGAACAAATAAGTACCACTCCTAAAACAATATTTTCCGGAATCACCATTCGATTTAACTGCTTCACATTGATAAAAATAGTGTTTAATTTTTTTTTATAAAAATCTGCAGCACCTATGAAAAAAATAGACGAGCAGAAAAGTGATAAAACACTAACAAAAAAAGGTATACAAAAAAATTGCCGGACCCACAATTTATTACCGCTTTTAGCAAAAGGTTTGTTGTTTACAAGACATCTTTTATTTAAATCTTAATTTACGATTTCTCATTCAACAACATAAAGATAAGCTGGATTTAGAAGGTTAATAGCTTAAAAAAAAATCCATAAAATGTCTGTGTCAGCGGAAATTGATATGATTCCTACCTACCTGGTAAATCGTAGAAAGATTTGAATTCGGTGGAATAGTTACAGGAAAAAGATAATTCCTAATTGTTATTATTAGAAAATCTTGGACTATGAATTTATGAAGCGACACATTTAACTGAGCGGTACTAAAATGACCCAGTTTCATCGAAACCAACTGACTTAAAATCAAAGGTAAATTATATATTATAATTAGACCATTAAAAAGCATAGACTCTACTGTAATTTCAGAGGATTCCATCTCCATCAGCTAGGATTACGTATGAGAAAAATTGGGAGCATTAAATAACTAACATAACGGAGTACCGTTATGTTAGTTATTTAATTTTATGTTGTTAATGTTGATTTGTTAAGGATAACAAATCAACATTAACAGGAATTTAGAAATAGAACTAACATTAAAATGCTTAACAGCAAAAACAAGGACAACTAACTCTTAATCAACGATTATCATAATACCGGTGCTTTCTCTACCCAGGCAAACATGGCGTATAAGTAACTATGCCATTACTAACAGGCCAATGAAGCAATGAGAACAATGGTTCATTTATTTTTCATTAATATAAACTTTTCATATATTACTAGGTGCCTAATCGCTTTCATCTCTGAGGTTAGCCACTTAATTACTGCACGTGTATATGATTTCACGCGTTAAAAAATACTACTTACTTACTATTGTATTATACCTAACATGAAAATCTAGAAATGTGGGTAAATTAAGATCCGGCAGTCTCATTAATTACGAATAAGGTCATCGTTCAAACCAACTTCCTGCTTTTAAAACAATGGGGGCATTGTCACTTCTGTCTGGTTTTCGGAACTAATTTTGGTTTGTGTTATTTACAATTAATGAAGTGACCCAATGTAATGCAAGGCACACTGGCCTAAATACATCGAATGAACGAAAATTATTTTGTTAACACAGGTACATATCTACATAACAAAACGCGACATGAAGAATAAACAGAAACTAAGAAAAAGCATGCTGATTATATTATCCTAACCTATTAATTATAAAATGTGTAAATCATATCTTAACGGCTGGACTGACTTTCATGAAATTTAGCATACGGGTGGGTATGGCTCATATACTGCTTTGCGGCATCTGAGTTGTTCTTTATATTCTGTCACTATAATCGCACTTAATTCGGACCCTTGCGGTGTACTCGTATTATTTGGGGCTGCCTAAGTGGTCATTCAATTTAACATCTCCTGGACTATTGCACCTATCGGTTTCAGAATAGTAGAGTAGTACGTTGAGCTTCCCAAAGTTTTGGGACGTCTATGGTTTGTAAGTACATCTGACGTGACGTATGAATTCCTCCATAATAAACCGGGCCCTTGCAATTATAGGCTCTAAAGCCCTCGTTTTTTTCTCTAACATCACTAGCTTGCTCTCAGTCAAATATTTGTTCAGCCTATTTATCGGACATCAACCAAACTTTTTAGTGGTGACAGGATCGGTGACTATCATCCACATTATAGTGGAGGATGCTTGGAAATGTGGTGTGTGGTTCTTCGATCATCCTTCCTGAAGTCTTGACCAGAGATTCCAAGTCTGGTTATATTATATTACCTGCATTACCAGAAGACGTAGATACCGACAAAGCTGAAATGTCTCATTACGAAACGAAGACATCAACGCTTCATCATGGTGGTATAATTCTGTATTTTCTTTTTTTAACTTGTATAAGTTATTTCATAGTATTTGACACTATTAATTAATTGTCATACTTTTTATGTTCTGTCAAAACTCGATTCCCCCATAGATTTTGTATGGCATTAGTAAGCTGCGATATCGCTTATAAGAAAAATCAATTGACTAACTATTTATTGATTTCAAACCAACTAATAATCTAATTTAACAGTGAACTGAATATTACCTATTTATGATTTCAGAGCTCAAATCCTGGTCTTGGAATTATTGGTTAATGGTGTCAACTACCCAATCGGTTACGTCCGACCAAAATGCAACTAAATTTAGGTTCACTACGGTACGGAGCCTGGACGTAGTCACGAACTAATTGTATTAGTACTAGACTAAACTGCTTTTACTGTAGTGAGTGTGACTCACACACTAAACAGGCGCTTGTAAATACGGATGGAAGGAAATAATAAATCGCTAGACGTCATGTATGCATGTACGTATAGTTACCTACGTGAACTTATTACATGTCGGTTAATTACCTCTATAATCGATTACCATTGTTTTAATCGTACTGAATACAGCCGGTTTCGTATATTTTGTAATTAGAATTTGCAACATAAGTATTTTTCTATACTAACTATTCAGCTTGGTACGTTCAATAGCACGTTGACGAACAGTTACTGTTTGACCTTGAAAGAGTCTTTTTATAGGGGTCCGTACCTCAGTCGGCAAAAACTTAACCCTTATAGGATCACTTTGAATGGAGATGAAAGGAACACTCAGTATTCGTGGAGATATCAATGAAAATAATACCAAATTCTCAGGTCTGCTACGTCTTGGTACAGTAAAAAAATCAAATTTCTAAGTCAACACATTCTAAAAATAAAGTTGTTTATTCGCTAGGGAATCAAAACCAATAGGGGGCATCCAGTTGACCTAGAATCATGAAATTCGTAAATTCATATAAAAACGTTACTTTTTCGCGATTGCTAAATAATCTTTATATATAAGTACGTAGAATATAATAATAATTCTTCTGTATGTGTTCTGTTACTGATCACCACCTAATGATCTAAACCGATTTCATTGAACATTTTCGTGTGTGCCTGAGTGGGTCTCTGGATAGTATAAATTCATAATAGGTGGCGCAGCAAGGCAATGTTTGGGCAGCAAAACGTCTGCCGAATCCGCTAGTAGTTAATAAATTATAATCTGCCTGGTTAAATTATGTCTTTTACGGTCTGTCCTAGGATAGTTGACCATAGCGTCTCCCGTGTTCCGAAGAAGACATTAAAATTTGCTAATGTTAAACATAACAAGCAAGTAGATGCCCGA
This sequence comes from Hoplodrina ambigua, assembly GCA_949774945.1. Classification (NCBI taxonomy): domain Eukaryota; kingdom Metazoa; phylum Arthropoda; class Insecta; order Lepidoptera; family Noctuidae; genus Hoplodrina; species Hoplodrina ambigua. Next base: position 10,203,275 of record OX458963.1, read on the forward strand.
ATTGGTCTAACTTTAGTATTTCTAGTTATAGAGGTAATGGGTCAATATCACTTAAAGCGAATTTAATTTTGTCGTTTTTATCATTATTGTATAAAAACGACAAAATTAATTTCGCTTAAAAAAAAATTGTATAGCGATATTTATCTGAACGAAGCTGCACAGGCGTTGCATGATATCAATAACTTTATGAAGTTATTTCGGATGAGGGTCGAGTTTTGAGCAATTTTAAGCAATCATTCAATTAATCATTTTATACGTTTTCAATTTACAAATTGCACGAAAGACTTTATTTTAATTCAGGTCCATTGAAACGCGTGTCGTTCCATCCTCGTCGGATTCAATATTTCGACAAGCGTAATTGGACATACGTTAATTAACCACGTAACAGTTTGAATAAACATTGCAATAATATGGATTAATTTACATAATAATTCATATTATTGTGTACACTACTGCTACCCAGCTTGTTAAGTAGCTAGTTAGTTTCTTAGTTACCTAGCAAAGAATGCAAGGTCAATACATTTTGGTTTAATTACACAGAAATTATGTACATTAATGCCAGTTTAGTAGTTTTGTAACTTATGTGAATACTGTTAATACATGTTAGAAACTTAGAGTTCTATTTCAAAATGATTTATTGGTTCTGATTCTGACGCAATATTAAACTAAAACGCAATACTAAACCAAAGTATCTGTTTAAATTTTATGTAGGTAATTAAATGTTTCTAGAAAAAAGGTAAATTACTAAATAAGTAATTGTTTCTACAAGTTTTAATTTTCTCGATTGTTAAGATTATCCAGGAATTCAGGCATGTGTTACGAAAATTTTGATATGTCGGGATTACTATAGGTAGCACTTTTGCTGTAGTTTAATTGTTGAAGTCATAATAAATAATATTTATTCCAGTTTCGCAGACAGAATAATTGTGAGATACGTATAGGTTTAGGGATAAAAAGTATCTTATGTGCTATTCCAGGCTTTAATCTATCTCTGTGTCAAATTTCATCCAGATCCGTTCAGCCTTTCTAGCATGATTTAGTAACAAACCGCCATTCCATCCAAATATTCGCATTTATAATTGTATAGTAAGATTTTTTGATTGTCGAAACGTCATAGCGGTTACGGTTTTTAACTAAGAAGGTAAGTATGTAGTGTTCGAAGATATTAGCATAGTGTTGATTGTGGTATTCGATAAAAATTAAAAAAAAAGAATTTGATAAATACTTTTCAGAAAAAAATATACATGTAGAAACGAGTACATTTCTTACTGTCTCGTCTTATCATCGTCAGCTTAAGCACACTGCTGGACATTCACTGACTAAAAAACCACCCTGTTCCTTCTGTTGCCCTGTACGTTCCGGGGCCACGGTATCCTGTTAAGACGTCCCTCAACCCCGACAGGCGTTGGCCCTGTTAGGGGCCCCGTCCCTGTGCTGACAGCTCTTTGAGACGCGCGCGAACAGAACTCGCTGTCGACCCGGGCTTGGTCCTTGATCGGACGGCGAGCTACCCATTACTCGCCGTCCGCAAGCCCGCGCATACTGCTGGACATAGGCTTAACATTCTCCAATTTTACGCCATGCAACTTGATGTTGAAAATATATTAAATAATTATGGTGTTTTATATTATAATCATTATATCCTCCTATCCTATTCTTTGAAGTTGGTACTTCTTTGGTGTTGTTATTTTATTTGGTGTTATTATTGTTGGTACTTCTCGGGTAGTGTCTTACAATGGCACAAAAATATTCATATTAAAATTGACCACACTTCTTAGTTTTGATAACCTTTCCACTTTTATTGTGCACGAATAAAATTATAACAAAGGGTCGTAGTGTAGGGTTCTGCAGCGTTATGAGAATGGAGCTCTTAATTAGTTCGCGAGTTCATGCGAATAACCGGTTTACTAGGTTTGCAATACACATCTAGGTAGTTTCTTACATAGGTTATAACTAAAAACCCATCTGTATACCTAATTATTTTATGGATAAAGTTGCTGAACTATTTAACGGTAATATTATTTGTATTGTCTTTAAATAATTGATTTCTTCATAATTGCCCAGAAAATAAAAAGTAACCCAGCGATTGTCTTTTTATCAAAATCCGTAAAACGTCCAGAACGATGTTTTACTACCATTGTTCTGGACGTTTTTTCCATGGAACACGAAAAATAAAACTTGTCAAACAAAGTTTCAGTACCTGCCTATCAAGCGAGTTGTTTGGTTTAGAAAAGTGTTTTATTTTGCAGTAAATAAACATTGTTCTCGCAATAGTTTGTTTGATGTCCGCCCCTTGTTAGTTATATTGGGTAGTCACTGCGAAACCGGGTCACCAGCGCGGGCCCAAAACTACCAAAATGCTCATTTGAATTGCCAATTCCGAAATTATGAATATTAGCATTGTTATTAATCTGACAACAAGCGTTTAAACAATGTCTCAATTCGACTAAATTGTAATAAATTTACTGTACTTTCCAAGTTTACCTTGGGCATCACTGACATAAGTTATGGAAACCTGGATTTATAATTCATATAAATCTGAAATCGCCAATGTGCCTTCAGTAAGCGTGGTGATCGATGCTCGTGGCTTCTATCTTTGAGGGAGACGCATTTGCTCTGAAGTGGAACCATAATAGCCTGGTAACATTATTAGTATATAATTACTAGGTACTTGAACTTGTGTTAGTGTATTGATTTTCTACATTATGCGACACAAAAAATACCAACTGTTACAACTCATAATGATGGGCAAAGTGGCTAGAAGAAGACTAGTAGACCGAAGAAGAAAGTCGTGTATTTGCGAGTGGACCGGTATCAACATCGCCGCTGAACTGTTCAGCCTCACCAAGGACAGATTGAAGTTTTCCAAACTGACAGCCAACCTGCAGTAGTTGAGGAGACACTGCGAATAAGAAAAACTATGTACTACAATGTTTTCTTTTCTGAGACGTTTTATGATAGCTGATATTTTTAGAGAGATAAGCTGTTAAGGGCAGCTTTCAACTGGACTGTTTTTCAGATATTGGGACTGTATTAAAGGTACAACCAAGTTGGAACTGTAACCTGCTAGCAAAATATGGACTAAATTGTCCGAAATAACGTTTTGAATTGAATTGAAAGGTACCTTACGTTCCAATATGTTTATAGCTGGTTTTGGTATATACAAATAAAATTCAAAAAGTTTTTTTTTAAATTCCAACATTCATCTTTGCAAAACACTTTCTGTGGGCCATTACTTCTGCTTCTGATCATAACCATTTCGTTTACGGACTGATGTCGAATTCTTGTTTTTTTTTTTATAAAATAATAATGCTAATTCTAATGTATATTTTAAACGTTTTCTCACGCCCTATTAACCTGTAAGGGGTTGGCTTAAAAACAGTCAAACATATTTATTTTTTGAATTTACACTGTGTTTTAACCAAACAAGTTAGAAGGCCGGTGTGCCCGTCAAATAGATTTTTCTAATACAAAAGTGAGCCGTCACTTTCTGAGTTAATTTGTAAATGAGCATGTCAACCATTATGTCCATTTATCATGTACTTTATGTTGAACAGAATTCTTACTCATTCAGTCTCCATCTACAATCTCTCTTCAAAGCATTATCCCAAATTTTATCTATTTAAAAATACGCGCATTTTAATTTTATTAAATACTAGAGACCAGTCCGGCTTCACACAAGTTTAATTTACTAAAGGTCATTTTTTATGATTTCCATGCAAAAATATCATCCAAAGCGACTTTTCCGATGGATTTTTCAAAATTCAAAAACAAAAACAAACGGCCAAATCCGTCAACTCTTTCTTAAATGGTGGACTTCATCCATGTGGCCTTTGAGTTATATTTAAATAATAGATTTTCATTTCTCAGAAGCTCTTCAGTCTTTCGGTTCATTCGAACATTCAAGAGAAGGTTTGCTCGTCGAGCTTCGGCCTTCTCTCGTTTTACTACGTACGATCTCCTCTGTGAACTCGGCTTTATTTCAAAGCCGAGCTCACAGAGGAGATCGTACGATCAAACACCACGACATAGCTGGACCATATGTCTAAGTGCTCTGATTAGGATTGACACAGATTTGTCCTACTAAGAATGATGTTTTAATTGCGTATCACACTTAAATTAAACAATAAGTAACAACAAAAAGTACAAAGGCGGGCTTAATGCCTTAGGCATTCTCTGCCAAGCAAAGGTGGCGAAGAGATATCATGGCAAGTACAAATTAAGTAAAACAAGCAAATTAGGAATTTCAAAAAATCTTTAACAATTACATAAATAAATTGAAATGTATACAAGTACAAAACAATTAAATTTGAAATATATCAAAAAATATAAGAAATGATAACGTGTCGAGAATCACAGGACCGGCTGTCGTGACGACCTTGAATAGGGGAGCCATGTGTGTTTTGGCCGCATGATGAGGAAGTACCTCAAACAAAAGTAATGCTTATGTTTATGGAACAAATGATTAAAACTCATTTAGGACAAAAATCATAAATTATTATTAGCATTCGTAGGCGTCGTGAATCTGTCATTTAGAGAACGTGACTTGATAACAAAATATAAACAATATAAACTGTGGCAACGGGATACATATTTCATAAATAATTATATCAGTTTGTAATTGTGCTAGCGCAGAGAGATAGCTCTTTTTAAGGGCCAGTATAGCACAGTCGACCTTGACGAAACAAATTGAAAGGATTATGTTTAAAAATCGCTGGGAACGTGGACGGCAAAATTTTTAAAAAGTACTTTTTTTGATGTAATAACTACCTTAGTAAATGATACTCTAGCTACGACCTAAGTACCTTTTGTAAGTACCTTTTTGACTTAACCTTGAGTACCTTTATTAAAAATATTAGGTACCAGCAAAAGCTAGTACTATCTGTCGTGTAGTTACACTGTTCTATTTAACATTAGCTTTTCCAAGCGGCTTCCCCTGGGTGGAGATAGATATTTAAGTATTTATGGTCTACCTCTAAATTATTTTCTTTTATCTTTTACAATCATCCAGACTTCCACATTCCTAAATAATAACCATTACGTCAATTATAATCCTATTTATAAGACTTAAATGTAAAGTAATTAATGTATATCTAATAATGAAAAGTAGCCCAGCATTGAAACTAGCAATTAACGATATCCTCAATATTTTACCCATGCTCAAATGACGTAGGTCTGGGAACTCTATGATCTTAGTCAAAGTAATAACAACGAGGTAGCTGGTCAAATATCCCTCTTCTTCAAAATCCCCATCAGTCTAGTCCACCAATTGCTGACAATTTCTCTCGAATTACTTAGAAAATATTATGACAGTAATGCTCTTCGCCCAAACCCGTCCAAAACTTAATCATACGCTTTCCATCTTCGCACTAGATTCTCCAACAAGACACTTAATATTTCGTGGCGAAGACTTAACGTAGAGCATTGTAAAGCGTTGGTGTTGCATTGGACGGACAACTAACTTATAATTTACAGCGCCACATTAGCAGAAAGTCAAAACCCGAAATAATTTGCTGCGAAGCCTTGTTTATACCAACTAGGAAGCAGCACCTGATGTTCTTCGCACAACCGGCATGTCCCTATGCCTCTCTACTGGTAAATTTGCATATTCAGTGTGGCATCGATCTACTCATGCAAAGCAAGTCGACATCGCCCTAAACGAGGCGTGTCCAATTATATCGGGCTGCCTGAAACCAACTCGGCTCAACAAGCTCTACCCATTGTCTGATATCACACCACCTGTAGTTCGTTGGGATGTCGCATGCGCAGTTGAGTAACAAAATCACCAATTTCTCTATCAATATACACCAGCTCCGAGTAGACTGAAGAGTCGAATGCGTTTTCTTCGATGCACACTGGCCGTCCAGGACCAACCAGCTGCGATGAGACTTAAGTTGTGGGAAGAACGTTACCCACCACCACCTAACTTTGGGTAACCCCAGGAACACTTGCCACTAGGTTGTGATTTGCAGTGGCCTACATGGAAAGTGCTCACCCCAGTAGGCCGCTGCAATCATAACCTAGTACGAGTGATGATCAGACGTTGGCCCACATGCAAGGATACTTTGGGCATTGTACCCAAAGTGTCAGAGCACTTGCATTTTAAAATACATTACGCTATTGATGCGCTAAGTGTGGCCCAAGAACTCTTAAATGAAAAATAGAATATAAAAGAATATCTAAAGTCATCGACTCGAAAAAAAAGAAGAAGTACACCAATGTTCAGAACAGCCATTTGTCACCAACCCCTTGATGGCTGCCATGGCAAATGGGAAAAATTATTAATGAAATAGGAAATAAAGTTCGATACTCATTTTCCAATTTCAAAGTTTTAAAAGTGGAATACGTGGTATCGATGAGGGCCGCAAAACAAACAAGTTTAGAGACAGACAGCGGATCGTTTAATCAGTCTGTGCTGCAGACACGGCTCGCGGGGGTACAGGGGCGGCGGGGCGGGCTACCTTCCACTAAATGACCATCCCTCTACTCTGTTAACCCGTGCCACCGTATCCACAAACAGTATACTCGGTAAGTGCGGCAAACAAAAGTGCCACAACTCTACTAGAACTGAATAACATTCAATAATAAAAACGAAATGGGAACTTGAACTGAAACAAACTTTGTAACTGCGAATGAGGCAGTAAGGTCATAAGTTCGTTTTTCAATTGTTTGTTTTTAGGTTCAACTCATTACTAAAAATCTTAAAATTGTGTTCCTTTGTGACATTTTGTAATGTACAAAAATATGCAACTTTCATCTTGGTTTAGTTAGGAGGATAACAGGACTTATAAAAATATAAGTCTGAAATCACCAAACCCTAAGGAAACCTGGTGATCGACTGACCAATGCAATTTCTGTATGAGAATCGACCTTTGCCATGCAATGCGATGCGATAATAAAAGGCCGGTATTATTTTATACCAATCATCAAACTTGGAGGAAGCATGAACAATGAAACGTAAAAAGTAATACAACTGGTCTTTATAATGATGTTAGTATATTAATGGTGTTGGTAAGTCCAAGTGTTGGTAAGTCTAAGTGTTTGTTGGTCTGTGGTCGTGCCTCCCGTGTTATTTCCGCGCCCTCGCCGTCGGGGTTGGGCGGAAGCACTCCGCCCGCCCGGATTCATTTCTGGTTTTCGCTACTCTTTTGTCTTAAACTGTTTTTGTAACTTGTCTTCTCTCTCTCCCAAGAAAATGTTTACCCACTTATTCAATGTGTGCTCCCAAGATAAGTTCACTAGTAATTAAATTTAAAAAAAATGTTCCGTGCAACTCGATAATTAAGTAGAAGGTAATTAACGATCCCGACTCGATTGGACTAATGGAGCAGAAACTTCATTGTAGAATCGTAATTATAAGTAGGTAGCTACGATCTCATTCATGGGGATTCATGAGGATAAATAGTGTGTTCTACATATAAACGGACCTAAAGTTACAAGTTTTACGTCTGTTTCTACTATTCTGGCTTATTAAAAAGGTAGATAGATATCAGTAAGTTTACTTCGCTTCAAAATATTAGTAATCAAGATCCTTATAAGAAAATCAATTAATATTCATTTAATTAGGTAAGAAGTTAATTTATGAAATTATTATTATAAAAATATCATTTCTAAAATTATAAAAGTGCATCATATCATATATAACACAGATATAGGACGTCGTTCAACTTTTCATACAATCAGGGTTGGTTCTAATTAATTGCTTAAAATCGCATTTTTTTAAAGACATATAGGTACTGATAAAACAAAACCAATGTAATACAATGAACTAAAACGAACACGACTTACTTTTGTAAAAATACATTTTATTTCAAATATACCTACTTAGATTTATTATCTGCCAATTAAATATTAATTGGCAGATAATAAATCTAAGTATAATTCTAGTTATATCTTGGGAAAAATATCAAAATATTTGAGAAAAAATATCGGTGTCATTTTTTTTTAAATAAAAAAATCGAAATTTTTGCTTCTGTGTAGGTATTAATCTATGTTTTGTACATAATATATGAACGCGACTTACTTATTCAGTTCAGTTAATCAGAAATTATTTTATCATTCTACTTATTTAATCATAAATCATTCATTGCAAAAACTGTTCTTCAACATGATGACAAAAAAAGAAGATGAATATCTACCGATGCATAAAGCCCTTTCTGCTGCGGCTTGTTATTAACGGTACTACCGACTCGTCCATTTTAATTTATAAAGACATTATTGAGTATAGGACTTACCCGTTCATTATCAGACCAATTAAGACATCGTACAGTCTAAAACCCGATCACAAAACTTTATATCTTTGAGCGGCTTCACACACGAAGCTCTATAACCGCTGAAACTCAATGCCATTTCGGATATTTACGATTTAAATTTGGCAATATGGACTATTTTGCTAAAATATCACTAGATATGTCACTTCATATTAAGACCAATAATCCCACATGACCACGATACATGAGTTTCCAAACAGCGAATCGCTGTCAATCGAAAATGTAGGTCAGGTAGGGACTAATATTACGTATTCTCTCTGACATTATAAGCCATAATACAAGTTCGAGGTGTATTGCCTTACAATCATGTCGCATGGTTGCTTATTTTTGTGGTCGCTGTACAATATCATTAGAGCACAATAAATGAGGTACTCAGCAGCCCTCCAGTTATAAAAACTTAGCTGCATACATTTAGGTACTCGTATGAAAAAATATTCATAAAATTGTTACTAACTTTAATTTGAAACCAGACATCTAACTATTCAACTAATATTATAAATGTAAAAGGTTGAGCATTATGGCACTCGACTACTCCGTTAAGACAGAACAGGACTATTTTGGTTTCGAGGAAAATAAGAATTCTAAAATTAACTTAATGAAGAGAGCCGGAGGTTCTAGTAATTTACTAAGTATAAGGAAAACGTTTTTCTCCGGTAAATCAAACAAATTATGATCCCGCATTTGTTCAATGATTTTGTTGATGACGTTATTAATACTTACAGGACTTTTTATTTTTTAGCAGCTTTCTATCTACATTGTGTAAAATCACAAGGTCAAGGAGATAGGTACGTACCAAAGCAAGCAAAATTCAATTCAAAAGCTCATTGTCATAAAACAAAACCGCCAGTTGCACATCATATACAAAGCTTTCGGGATGTTGTTTACAAGAAAAAAAAAACAGACTTCAAAGACTACTGCGATAAAATTATAAACTATTAAAATCTAGGAATATTCCATTTCTGTAAGTCTACCTACAATTAATTAATCTGTAATATTGTATTTTTTCAGCTTAATAAAGTAACATTTTAATCAAATCGAAATAAAAAGTATTGCCTAATAACTTTTTCTTGAAAACTCTTTGAAACTGCTTGTTCACAGGTCAGTCAAACAATCTTTGGTTTAATGTATATATTTTTACATATATTTAAATAAAGTCAAAACAGGTAAACATAAATCTTAGTTGAATCAAACCTAACCAAAATGGGACTTGGTCGTTCTCCATTTCCTCCGTAACTTCCTTGATTTAATGCGAACGTGTGGATGCGAAGCCGTACTACGTAGCTACTGGAGCTTAGATCAAAAGCGCAAATGAATTTTGACGTATCCACACGGAGGCATATCGGGTGGATAAGCGTCGAGGTATCTAGAGGTAAGTATTTACCAGCAATAAACCCGCCTGCACGCCTCCCCCACCCCGCTCAAACAACGGTACACCCACGGACTCTCGGTCTACTCATTTCGTATGCAATTTTATTCATTATTTGTAATCTACTTCAATCGAATAGGGTCTCAGTATAAATCACTTTTAGGATTTGCTCGATAGGACGTATGTAGATTGACGCTTTTAGTGTGATATTTAAATGCGATGTGTCTTTGTGCCGGTACAGTCGCGCTAATAAAGCCAGCCTTCCACGAACTCGATATGTATGAGACGCTCAACGTCAGAAACTCATTTGACTAAAACAAATAACGTTCACTTTCTTTTTATTTTCTTATGCGCACGCCTTTTAAGATGCCGATGCGTCTTTCCATTTTATTTCAATCTGTCGTTGAGGCTATAGAACGTTTATAGGTGTAAGTGGACGGCTCATAAAAGATCACCACACATGCCATGACTGAAATTAAAAGAAACCGTCGAATGAGCTGTGTCTACCGGTAACTTTTGAAATAACAAGCCAAGAAAATATTTTCACAACGTGTTTATTGCGAACCGCATCACTCAGTGGCTAAGAAATTACTGAGGAAAATTTAGTAGAGACGTCATAATTGACTGGCACTGTAGAATTTGTTATACACTTTTATAATTCTTTGATGAAATAAACGAAAATTTATCACAAATAAACGTCAAGTAAGTTGGTTCTATTACTAGAAAATAAATTGTAGAGCTCGACAATGTTGTTGATTTACTGTCACTGTACCACAAACCGTGTATGAAGATTTTTGTACGAGTTGAAAGGTGTATTACCCAATTATACTTCATAAGATTTAGGTACCTACTTGCTTTTACTCTGAAAAAAAAAAAACTAATAGAGGCCAACGAAAACTAATTTATTTTCGGCCGTTAACGAAATTCGGCCTGTCTTGCATTTCACCCCAAAAATATTCAAATGTTATTTTCTGGTAATAAAGGCAATAAAAATTAATTTCAATCTTTCAATAATTAAAAACCATTAAAACCTAAACCGCATGAAACTTAACATACTTTTTCACAAACATTTAATCAAATCAAAAAAAACTTATCTACTTAGGTAGTTCTAGGTTTATTCAAAGTAAGCAAACGTTCTCCATTTGTTCGGTTATTGTGCATTAAGTTTTTGTATCTATGGGTTTTCCTGAAATTCATTGTAAATATTGATTTTCAGCCACAACCGATTTTTTCAGCCGAATATGATTATGGCCGAAATTGAATATTTCAGCCGAGAATTACAAAAAATTGAATACAAAATTTGGTGGAAGTCTACTAATTGACTTGATACATACTGTATACTTATCGTACAGAAATAAAAACCGCTCCAAACAATGTATGGTTGCCAAGTCATCCAAATAAACATTTTTGTAGAGTTCAATTACTTATAATTTTATATATTTTTTTAAATAGTTTTGCTTTGTTGTAGAAATCAAGACTATAACATGAAGCAAATAACGCATCAAGATTTTTCATTTTATTATATTTTTAAATTAACTATTAATTCATTGTCAAGCAGCAAATTTTAATTTTAACGTGAAATATAGGTTTGGCTATGAACTAGTTGTTTATAATATAATAACTAGTTCAACTAGCCGATATTTGTATAATTTTCTTCTTAGTTATTGCTAATTCTTACTTAGCTGTTCATAAGTCGTTAACGATTATTGTGTCTATAGCCACATTTGAATCGAGACGATAGTTTGCAACAGTATTGAAGTGTCGATGTGTAAGTACGTTGCGGTGTCAGTGAGTCGATGTAATGAGTCAAAGGATTAAGGTCATGGTTTAGTGCCGGCGGGTGGCGTCATGGCCGGAGCGAGAGCGGACGTAACGTGCAGCATCGGCTACAGCGCCGCGATGAGTGACTTTAGCCCGGCGTCGCGCGCCGCTCGACCCAATTGGTCGCTCGCCGGTACCCGCCCAGAGGAGGGGGCAACGCACACAATCTCACACTCACCTAAGATAATTTATTTTATGTTATACCGTTTGAATATTTTATATCTGTGTGAGTTTTTTCGGTCGGTATGCGTTCACTGTGAAATATTCGCGCGATAAGAAAGAAGAGGGGAACAGATCGATCGGGGACGTTGCGCTTTTTATTTCGATACTTGGTGTGTTATTGTCATAGTTTAATTGTAGATGGTTATCTTCTGTGATCGCTTTGCACAGTTGCCGCTAGTCCACGCACTGCTACTCCTGTACAAAGATCATTAGAAGTTGTTGCAGGTAGAGGTATTGCGATAAGTACACTCATTCTTTGATCTATTGATTTAAACTGCATTTTATATTGATTAAATTGAGTACCTCGAAGTCTAGTATTAGCCAATCAACATTTTAAAAAAGTAGTGCTAAAAAACTCCCCTTTAGTTATAAATGTTGCATAAAGTTAAGTAATTATTAGCGACTGCTCGATCATAATTCTTTAACGTTTCAGTGTGTTTTAACTTTAAACAACTTTTGTAAATAACGAGGATTACTATTGAGGTAGTTGTTTTTTAGGCTCTACAGGTAAGATGATAGGTTTGAATGTATAAACCAACTTTGTTTGTGTTGGAGATGAAACTTCCTATAAGTTTGTACGCAATACAGACCTAAGTGAAACACATTCAAAAGACCGTTTAATACTGTCACCGCTAACATGTTTCCACCGCTAAAGCGACCCCTGTAATATAAGCTATCGAGTACACAACAGGCCACAACCGTCGACTTTACAGACAGGCTTGTATAGCTACCCACGTAGGTACGTTTCACATGAAAGGAAAATAAAAATTACAAATGTCGTGGTTACCTTTAATCAAATGCAAAGCTATCATTAAGTCGACGCTTCGGCAAACTCGCTCGTCGTGCGCATCGTCACTGTTAATTATCACAATATATATGTATAAAATAAAATAAAAGAGATCGCTTCGTACCAATACTAACATAAAAAATACGAGAAAAGAAAGAGAAGCTTTAAAAAAGAAAGGAGTGCATCTACCCCCACCTCCGGTGGCCCCCACCGCGTCGGGCCGCCCCTGCGGCGGGCGCCACCCACCGCACCGCAAAAATCGAGAGCGTCGACGGCGCGCGGGGTCAAACGGCGACGCGAGCGTGAAAAGAAGGAGCGGTGTGCGAGCATCACGCACACAGCAACGAGTGTGCGTGTGCGCGCCGAGAGGGACGGCCGACGAGTGAGCGGGACGGCGGCGCCAATTACTATCACCTGGCGGGCAGCTACCGCATTACCCACTGCCGCCGCGCGCGCGACCACGCGCCCGCTGCACCACGCGGCTCGCTCCGCTCCTGTGACGCTCCGCTGTATCCCGACTCCACACCGCAATCGATATTCGCGGACTCGCGGCTACCCACTGTGCACCGTCGCGAGTGCATCCCGTGCTACGCTCGCTGATTCTCGCTCGTCTCGGGGATGCACCGCAACTACTTCAGCCCGCGTCCTGAATAGTGCCAACGCGCGACAAACATGCAACTGTGAAGTGTGTGCGGACAGTGACACAGACATTAAACTAAACGTGATTATTTAAAAGTTTACTGGCGAGTTACATAGTACGAGATGACGTCCCAGTTTGCCTTCAGAGGATCTCCCCCCAATCAGGTAACACACCTTCTATATGGAAATTAATAAACTTTGGATAAACTTATAAATCATCATAATAAATATTTGCAGTGCGATGTCAGTTGATATAAATATGAACATTTTTAAATGTACAGCGCTATTATGCCATTTCATGCATAAGCAAAGTGATATGTTCATGTGGTCATGGGTTCCTTAAAAAAATAAATTATTGGAATACATGTTATTCTGAAATTATAAAACAGTAGTTGGTTTTCATAAATAGTTTTATTTCTCGAACAGATTAATAATTGGTGGTAAAGTAAAAGATATGTTTTTAAGGCACGAGTAAATCAATTTATTATATTATGCGACATAATATAACAGCAACAGAAACATTAGTTAAACGATTTAAAAATAATGTGGACATAAAACTAGAAATACAATATAATCACATGTGCACACAGTTTTACCATATAAAATATTTTATTCTCCTTTGAATAGTATAAATGCTCGTAAGTTTCGGTGTTGACAATTATAATAACAATATTTTATATAAAACAACTAACTCTCAGTAGAACGAAACAAAAACAATCGGAAACGAAATCAATCGATTTAGTTCAGCCTCATATTATACGATTGTAATGAAGTGCACATTGTGTTCAAAAATAGGTTTACTGCTAATAGTACCCCAACACGCGTTTATTTTTCTTCTTGTTACAATGTAATGTCGGTAATATTATATTTAATAAATAAATATATTGCCCATACATTAAATATAGGTAATATATGGCAAGTACCAACTATACGATTTATTTGTCATTTTCTTATAAACATAGGTGTGTTTTATTTATATTTTTATTGTGAATGTGTATTGTCTACTAGAATCGTTAATACTGATAAACTCTTTCTGCCGACGCAATAATTTTAATCGTCCGGGCACTTTTATCCCCACTTTTTTTTTTCAATAGTTATATTGTTTGTGTTTTTATTAGACCATTAAATATTTTAAATTAGATATTAAAAGATAATTAAATAAGGTTTTCCGAATCTTACTTAATTAAAAATAGGCAGGATGTCTGCTGAATTGATTTCTATGTCCATATAATAAAATAACAAAAATTAAACTTTCAATTAGCCAAAAATTATAATACGTTGAGATATCATTAATTAACAAAATAAATATATTGAAAATAATTTAGTTATTTTTTTTTATCAAACTTTAAACAAGTACTTACCTACTTATCTAACAAAATCTCAGTTTAAGACAATGGCTAACGTTCAGTTAAAAATACCAAGTTACTTTTTCAGCTGAAGATGATAAAAATTTTCGGCTACAAACCGAAATGCTATTTTTTCTATCTTTTTTTTCCTTTATTGAACTTAGTTTAGTTTTGTATAATGAAGTTGTTGAAATAAACTAGTTATTATTTACCTATATCAATGTTTTTGTCTAACAAATTTAAAAGAAATCGTGTCAAACTTTTAATCGTTTAAAATTAAATCATACGATTCTATAGTTATAGTTTCCAAAAAGACATAATATTGATAACAAAAGGAACAAAACCTATTAAACTATTAATATTTTTGTCTTAATTGTGTTAACTACAGCTTTCACTGAATAAATAAAATGTTAATTTGAATTTTCAGCCTTGGATTTTTTCCTGCTACTACCGCTTATATATTTTTTTTCAGCCGAAAACGAAAACGGCTTAAAATATTTTTGCTGAAAGCCATAAAAGAAATTTATCTTTTAAGATTGTGACTACAAAGCTGCCATTGCTGAAATACAGCAGATAAAGATAAAGCTTTGATACATTTATTACAAACGTAGGTAACTTTACGATTAATAAAAACTAAAAATCAAGATTACAACATCATAACGTAGATGGCAGGAATCAATTCAAAACTATGTTTTACTTTACATTTGTCACACAAAATCTTACAATCAGCTCTATCTGAACGAAAAAACATCGTCATCAATAACTTTAGAAATAGCTAAACCAGTTAAAACAAGTTTTTATGTAAATGTGAGTGTAAATTCAGGCCTAAACTTTCTTTGTTTCTAACAACTTCTAATGTCACGATGGTTCACACATTTGGTTTCAGATAGGTTCCTACTGCAGATTGATTTTATAAAGGAACAAAATAATGGACTTTCTGTGTTCGTAGCAGGTATATAAAATTTACTGCACATAGTTCTTTATATTGAACTTATCCGAATCGTATAAATTCTTCGTGCCGTAGCGACGAAATCTAAAATGTCCCCTATTATAAAGTCTAATGTCTCTTCTTGTGTCTTCGTTTAATTACAAAAACTCGATTTAATACCTGTTTATTTTTTTACAACTGAATTGTAATTCAATATATCAATGAAGTGCCTATCAACTTGCTCAATAATCCAATAAAATCTCCATAATAAGTATATTATTTAAAAACAAAATATTATCTCTCGAGTGGATGTGATTCATTAATCAATTATTGGATTTCCTGTCACCCTTATTTGTTATCCGATAACAGTTTATTAAATTTTGTACTCGTATTAATATCGGTCATAGTTATCTAGTAATACAGTTAGTTTTGCGAGCCATAATTAAAATTGTGAAGTCTACGTACGCAAACCAATGTTAATAAAGATAATATATTATGGAATGGTTCGGTCAGTGGCCGAGTGCGTGCCGTATTCGATCTAATTTCGCTATCTACGTGATAAGAGGGAGTCACTCCCTCGACAGGGAGAGGATTATCCTCATTATTTCCCAGTTTTGAAATATAAGCTCCATCGACAACTCGACGTAATATTCTGAGACTTTAACATTCAATGTCAATAGTATCGCCTCGATCCAGTTGCAGTTATGACTCTCTATTTTTCATTTCATAATATGAGACCGTCGTAAATTCTGCCTTTAAATAAGCTTACTTAATAAGAATTTAAGTCTTTTCTTTAATAGCAGCATGGTCTCATTGCTTTCATGGTACGTTTTTATTTAAATAGCAATTAAGTTCAAGAATGGGCTGTAAACGTTTATACTGCGTTGTACAGTTCGTTTTAAGACCCCAGACTCGCTAAATCTCGGGTGGCATCATTTTACTTTCACAATATTTACTTGCATAGACGGGTTTGATTTCTAACAAAATTGCAATTAAATCGATCGAACGTAACTAACTTAATAAAAAAGTTGATTTTCATTAAGTTTTTTGGATTGGACAGTAAAGTACCTTGATCATTGTACTTAGAAGACTCTCTTTTACTTTTTAAGTGATTGCTAACTACATTCAAAGATTTTGGGAATATTTTTGTGCTTATTAGAAAAACGTAATTTTTCACGTTTTATAGTTATTTTTATGTCCAACGATTTCGTAAAAGCAATGTAAGACTTTTCTGAAGCAACTTTTCCGATACACTTTGTAGAGTACAAGTTTATCAGAATGGATAAAATGATTGACCTTTACGAACGTATTCGTAACATATTGCGATTTTTCGAATTAAAACCTTTAGCAGTGACAAAGCAGTTAGCAATTAGGTACTCGAAAACTTAAGGACTGTCGCAAAGGAACGTTTTCCTGTAACCACAACCGTTACCTAATCATTATTAAATTCACCCTGTAGTGAATCTTCTTTTGTCTCTATTCTAAAATTTTGTAGGTACAGCATTTATTTATAGGTAGGTTATCCTTCTTGTCTTTGTTAGTTCTTCGTCTTCTTACCTATCTACTTCTTATTTTATTACTAGTGTAGGAACTCGAAACCGCACCATGAAAACTTTTTAAGAGTATAGTAGGTATCTGTAGGGTAGCTTGTTGCCGAATAAATGTATCGCATTAAGATTATGACATCCTAAAATTATAAAAAAGGTTTTATTAGGACGTTTTTCTTTACCAGCACTATTGTACATTTTAGATAATTTTGTAATAAACTTAGCTAGTTTTTGTTAATGAGTAATGTAGTAATGTTAATGAATATAAAAAGTAAAAAAATAAATAAGTACATTTGTGAAATGTATTGCGATAAACTTCATGTTATTATCTACTCACCTGTGTATAAGTTTATGTACATTTTCATTTCATAAACAAGCTGGAACAAAAGACGACAAAGTTGTTTTTATTTAGGTCATACGAGTCTCGTCAAGTTGCGTTCCAAGTGTCGAGTTCCAGATTAATATTTTGTGAATGCGCCTCGGACTTGCGACCAAGTCTTAAGAGGAATACACATTTGTGTAAACGACGCACTTGAAGAAAAGTGCGTGATGCAAATGACCATAGTTATCGTGCTAATTATCGTATTTTTTAATTGTTTTTAATTAAAGTACAGAACTGTCTTAACGCATATTTTTTGCAAATAAATATTTTCGACAGTGAATTCTTTTATTCCTTATAGCGTCACTTGTGCAGGGAGGCTTACTCTCCGCGATAATTGAAGGTGGACTTTAGAGGCGAGGCGCGGAGGCGTGAGCGAGCTGAACTATGGGCGCCTACTTCGCTGGCTTGTGGTCACATATCGGCGAACACGCGTGCACGACCTCGGGACACGTAAACCAAAGAACAAAACCAACCATTCATTTAACTTCATAATGAGCCATGAACAATCTTCGTCATTTTTGCAGTTTGCATTCGACCGCTTACTGACCCCTTTTTGTTCGGAATCGTAATTTGACGTTTGGTACCCGTTTCGACTTTAATAATGCGTACCTAATAAAAAGCCATGATTAAGTAAATGTTCGTCTGGTGAGCTATTGTTCTTGATAATGAGCCAATGTTTAATGATATGCAAGTGTGCTTTTTACATTTGTGTAACAGGATCTCGCAGTTTTGCTAATTAGGTCGTACAATTTAGTAATGTTTTATTTATTTAAGACAAGCATCTACCTGACTGTACCTTCCAAACTTTGCTTTGATAATAAACATAAGTAGCCGTCGTCCTTCATGTGCAATGAGACAAAATATGTCCTGGATACAAAATGAAAAAAATGAGTTAAAAATACCTTGCATTCATGTCACAGTGAAATGCGCTTTCCTTAATATAATAAACTAATTGAATTAACTTATTTTAGGTATCAATAACATATGCCTAACGTACCCGATAGATATTACAACCTATGAAAAAAACTAAATATAAAACTTACGATCACTCACGCTGACAATGATAGTAGGGTCCTAGCTACCGGTAGTTTACAATCTCCCATTTTTTTAAAATACTTGCTAAGTTATTCGTTTGATTCTTTTTTTTTTTGTTAGTATCTGAATAACAAGGTGTTCAACCTGGCGACTACTTAAGATACAATACCTACTGCGAACATAGGTATTGTAATATTTTATTTAAAAAATGATAAGTTGGTTACCAAGTAGGCATGCTGCAATGGTCAGTTTAATCCAACCGTATCAAATCAAACATTCACCCCTAACTGAACTTGAGATACAAAATCTTTTTGTCAGGCATCGTCCCGTGAACCTGACACCTTATCTTACGATTCCAAAATCGGTGTAGAGTGATCCTCAGCACACACCCACCCACTCGCCTCACCCTAATCAGATAGGTGAATGAGACGTTCACTTCTCAGAAACTTTAATTAATTTCTCCGAAATGAAGGGAGTGCGCTGTTCACGCGGTTAGTAAATTTTGTAGTCTCTCGTTACGGCAGCGACGAATTGTGATAGTGATTCCCATACTAAAGCGCGGGCGCAACCGGATTTAGTAGCATGTGTGTGCGTGCCGCGTACGCTCGCCCAGAGACATACTCCATCCATTTTGAGAATATCAAGTCGCGTTAACGTCCTTTCGATTATGAATCTTTCGCCCTACGCTACAGAGTTTAATTCAGCCGTATAATCTAATAGTCAGTCGGATGGAACCCCAAGATATGTTACGACATTTTGATGGTAATAAAACTTTTTCGCGTTCAAACACGGCAATGAAAAGGCCGTGTTAGCGAGTTATGTTGCGATTAATAAGAAGATACAGTAATTCTTATGGATGACCGCATGAAATTATAGAATTTGCTGCTACTTAAAGGAAAACATCGCATACCCTGGTACTTACGGGCGTAAAGCTGCGGTGGTAAGAATAATTTAGTCGCAGCATATGTAAAGTTCCATTGTAGATAAGTATTTACAGATTGCTTAAAGCAGCTTTTTGTCCCTTTTAGCCGTCACCGTTACCCATATTTCAGTTTAATAATGATCAGAATGTTGAAGTAAATACCAGGTAGGTACGAGAAGTATACAATGCATTATTTATTAAAATAGAAAATTATAAGATTTTTTCATGGTTAAGGTAACCATGAAAAATTCTTCGTTATTTTCTTTAAGTACAGGTATAAACATAAAAAATATAGCATCAAAATAACCACGAGACAACTGTAATACACGAATAAACGGCCGTTGTGGCGCGTCGCGACCACAGATCTTTCGTTAGCGGTCCTAATCAGGCGCGCCATAGAGAGTCGTGAAACTTTATTACCAACATTGTGAACTTAAAATACACATGTATGACAATTACTGGCGTTGTCTCGCCCACGGGCGTGTGTGTGCGACGGATGAGGTGCTCACATATCGTTAGTTCACACCTCGTCGCCTCCGAACCGTCCGCGTTTGCGAGACATCGTTACAGTTGTGGGTGACACTCAGCCGCGCCGGCTCTCTCAACAATTTCTTGAGTTGTAGCCAAATCAATACCTTCCCGGTTACATTAAACGGTAGTGACGAGCTTGCTAAACGTGGAGACATAAAAAAAAACATGTTAACAACCCATGTTATATTTATAATCCAAATTAACCCAACTAACTTACAAGTTTAGAAAACAATCGACGATCATGAGACTTGGGCCATTCATAAGTTCAATTACGGTCACAACAATAGTCCCTAATGTTACAGGTTTCTATCAAAATATCCTGTAAGTAGAGCATGTAGTCACTGTAAAGTTACTTACAAGTTTCTTGTGCGAGCAACAAATTGAATTAGTTTTCAAAATAGGCTGTGTAGTACTGTTCTGATAATGGCTAGCTAACTATTTTTAGACAGGATACGCGTGTTACACGTGTTAATTAAGCGTTCGTCGTATGTTAACAGAATACCTACAGCCTTATATGCTGTACATTAATTATCTGGCTTTAATAAAACGCGCATTATGATCCAATTTGTAAATAAGTTACTATCGCTCACACTGTTATTTTGTACAGGAGTTATTTTGGTAACACAGTTGTCGATTAGTGGGTAACGACAGGGAGTTCGCAATAAAGGCTCGACCGGGAACAGCACGGGATGTTTTGAATCGCCACCGCTTTAACGGCGACTGTATTAACCGATAATTCAAATTTCCATGCCCCTCTTCCAGTTCTAAACACAAGCTGACATAACACTGCTCACTCTCTATAGATACCGATAAGTACAAAGTCAGTTACATATTCGTGGATTTAATATAGACAGATACGTACTCTTGTTTCTGGGTAGGTACTTATTTATTACAAGCTTTTATTTACTTTCACCTGTCCCAGTGTCTGTGGCTAATCAAACCATACAAGTTTAATTTCAGCTATTCCCCGGTGTCCGATTGAGCTGAAATTTTGAATACATATGCACGATGCATGACAATGCAGTAAATAGCATAAAAAATATAACATTTTGGATGTTCCGCGATAGTATTATTCCAGTGAATCACATTACCAGTCGCCACCTATCATTGACTTTTGATTCGTAGTATTTTTTTATTTTTACTTTAACTGATATTAATTGTGTTGGAAACTCGGAGACAAGACTGAAATGTTAACGAATACCTAAAAATGTTTATCTCTTAAGATTTCATCATCAACAGAATATTAGTCATACATACTGCTGAATAATTGTTTAAACTATGAAATATATTTTTTTTCTATACCTATTTTGTTTTCAAACCACGCTTGGTCAGTAAAAACCACGAGCTCAATGTAGGTAAATAGAACTAGTATCTACGACAAGTACTAACTTTTCATTGGTTATTACAAGAATAGAAAATATAAGAGGTAGTCTACCAACAAAATTAGTTTACAGTTTCAATTAAATAAATCAACAATAAGCTCAGCCATTTAGCCAAATGGTTCGAATGTTTAATTAAAAATAGTAATTATAAGGTGAAAAATTATTACCCTTAATTAAAAAGTAAAATTATTTAAATGAACAGAATAATGAACTACAAATAACCCGAAAAAACAACTACTCTTTACTACGACATAAATCACTGTACATTGTTCTGATTGCATCAATCTAATTTCAGCATTACAGTAACGTAGGAATGTTTGCGACCACGTCACAGGGGTATTAAGCAGAATAATGGTCCGGTTATTAATAGACAAGTACCCGCGGCACTAGCACATGTTTATTCCGTAACAGGGGCCAATAAATCTCACTGAACAATCTGAAACAACTTCATTAGCGAAATCAACGTTCGTTCGCACCGCACTGGATGATTGAAGACACATAAGTAAGACGCCGTTTCGAGATAATGAATCGAATCTTATTTTTCACATGTGAATATCGGATTAAAAGGAGCAGGTAAAAGTTTTCGTTCACATTTGTGGATGCGATGGAGTGTGTCGACGAGCTCTCCGGTTGCTCTCGAAAGAGTTGCAATTTTATGAATGAGTTGTTTGAATGAAACACAATAATAATACGGCTCGGGCTGCGAACCGACGCGGAAAGCGCACTGTAGAGACTTGTACGACTGTACGTGTCCGAACCGCATTTTAAACGAGCATAATATTTGGTCCGACGTTAAAGATTTCACCTCCCCATAAAACACTTAATAATATTGTTATATCGATTTAAAGCGCGAGCGCTTCGGTGCGCCTTGCTGTATTTATTTAAATTGTATCAAACAATTCCAAATAGATGAAACAAAGGCATTAACGAGAGTAGGTAGGCTTGAACGCCGTTTGTATATGTGGCCAAACAGCTCTTACTGAGTAAACATTTTCAATAACAATTAAAATATAATAAATTCGAAGACCAAATATTATGATGTTCTAAAGCCAGCATTTAACTAAGTCATGGTTTTAATTAAATTTATAACCCCACAAAAAATAAAACACTTTGTGTATAAATGTTACTTACCCACATTGCTAACAGATCATCAGTCGATAAGAAAAAGGAGGCTCTGTTATAAAATCGCCGACACTGTTTTATATCATTTTTTACGACCACACCCAAAATGATACTACAAAAAGAGCGTATACAACGTGCTTGTAAATTTGCGACCATACATTTTAATTAGACTTATCTAAATACAAGAATAAATGAACTTTTCATGTACCTACTTAATTAATGGAAAACGATTGTTAATTATTATTATCTGCAACCATGCTAGCTACCGACATAGGTAGTAAGTATCCGCTATCTAAATCGAAACAGATAGACGACCACTAATTCCGTTGTGTTTGAAATATTATGTCACAGTAACTTCGTTTTTTTATGAAATCTTTTCTACACACTGTTTAAAGAGAACTTTTATTATAATAATATACCTATACTTAGATAAATTAATAGATACGCGTTTATTATCATTATGCATCATTAATGTGTATTTATCTTTACATTAACATATCACCAAGTATTAGAACAAGGGCGGCGCGGCGGTTCCTTTTCAATATTTATTCTTTCCTAATTCTACCCTAATTAGGGAAGGTGTGAATTTCTTTAAGGCATCATGCATTTTGAGGGTGGGCCAATTTTGTTGGCTTATCTTTACGGATATCTTGACACAGGATGCGGTCGAAATAGACACCTACCTTAACTGGTGATCCACCATGTAATTGTCCAATTAAAATTTCAATTTTATGTAAATAAGTTTACGTAATAACACAGAGACGTTAAATTTTTATTGTACCATAAGGTGGAAGGAAGTGAGGGAACTGTTCATGCCCCACGTATGACAGTAAGGTTGAATTGGCCATTTCTACCTAATATACGAGCTCACAAACTAAATCCTCGCCTACGTGCGCCGCAAAGTTCAACCGTTTCGGACGTACGTAATTACATTGCCGATGTTAATCCGCAGAAAAGGGGATGAAAAACATTTAACAACCGGTTAATTAATTAGTTTTCCTATTCATGCGAACGAGGTACGTGGTTAATTGAGGCCAAATCACACGATACACTAGCATTCATTGTCTAAAACAGATCGAAGATAATCTATCATAGTTTGTCAGTGTGCAACTACTTAAGTTTTTATCGACCCGAAGCTTAATTATAGAAACCTTATACAGATGCTTTTCTAAGATAGATGATATACTAAAAAATATATTTGTGAAAGTACCTATCTACCCAGCTAGTCGTGTCTTGATAGCTGCTTAATATTTCATTATGTAGGTAGGTGTGTGCTTACACCTAATGACAGCGATTCTGTATGATGTACATGTTTTCGGTAGCATTAGCTATTTAATCGTTATTTACAAGCACAGAACATTGTAAAATTAAAGTTCAGCTCTAATAAATATGAATGACACGTTAAAGAAGCAGTTTCTAGCCAATGTTATCTAGTAGAACGAGTGCGACGTTATCATATTCATCTGTTGCAGGAAAGCAACAACGCGAATATTGTTATGCTAATTTTTTTTTAATAAGACTATAAATGTCCGGTGGGTATATCTGCTTATAGAATCGAAAGTTGGTACGGGAGCGTGTAGCTGTTAAACAAATTATTTTAGTATTATTGATCTTAATCTGCCGCAATTAACCTGCTGTTTAGAAGAGGAAAAAATATACCACATCGGAATTATTCGCACACGCTTTTCTCAAGACAAGGAATGTAAACGCGAGCGCAAGCTGGCGTGACGCCCGCGCAGGCGGCCTTATCATACGATGATCTATCAAATTGTGATGCTTTTTCTTTTGCAAACTATGTGCGAAAAGGATTAGGCGAGAATATTAGCACTTTGATAATTCTGTGAACTGTCTCGCGCTTGACTAATAGCTTAAGCCGTGAACCGCTACATGGTAATGAGCTCAAATTATTATCGTTACCGACAGAATCAGCGGACCTGCTTTGACATATGCAAGCATATTATATTCGTACATGGTTAATGATAACACGCGACCGCAATAGACTAGCGTGTTTCTGTAAACAGTGCTTATGTGTGATCCATATCAATTCACTGTTTGCGTAACAGATTGCCTGATTGTTTAAGATTCTAAGCGGGATCACGGCTTGGTTCAGGTCTATGCAGAGCTGCGAAGACATTTATCTCGACTTAATCGAAGAATTAAACATTAGCAAGAATTTTAAAATTATTATTGTGCACCGGTAACCTTATCGTAAATTTAATACTTTAATGATGTCTGCTAAAGGGCCGACTTTGATAAAAAAACCCCGTGGTACCTGGACAAAAGCCATCGCTCGGCGTCACCCACGGTTAGTTAAGCGAGCGACATGTCATCGATATTTTTTGCCCGGCTGATGTCTTTAACGAAATTCATGTCATTGGGTCCGATTTCTCTAAGATTAACTTTTTTACATTATTTAACAAATAGATCGGACCCTTATACGCTCGAATATTCAGTTACATGGTTTAACACTTAAAAGGGCTTAACGACTCTAACATATCCTGCGGGTTACGATAAAAAAAGACGACAAAAAGAGAATACTTCTCGTGTTTGTTTTTTAAAAGATGTCTGCTGAAGATAAGGTGCAGCGGCACTTTAATCCTCCAACCGTCCGATATTTGAAAAGGATATGATGACAACTTTTTTGTATTCTTTATCTAATAAGCACACATAACCAATACTTACTTATTTAAAAGTTTGTCTGAATAGATAAATGAAAATTACGTGTTACGTGAGTATTTAGTTTCATGTCATGTTTGCGTACTGTTTTGGAAACTAACAAACTAATATTGCAAAACTGTGAAACTTGTTCAATGCAAATTTCATAAGATAAAGTTGAACAGTAGGTATAGCTCTTACGAATTCCAAAGAGTATGTTGAACACCTTAGTTGTCACAACGTTAAAGGGCGCTATCTTTGCGTACAATTTTGATTAAATAAATGCTAACTGTAGCGTCATAAACAATGTTGCGAGAGACATATGAGTCTATAATTCACTTGTTCTTTCAATTAACTGCAACCATTAGGTAGAGCTTGCAAGAACTTTCCGGCATTACAAACTAGTAACAAAAGAATTGTTGTTTCGTGTTATAAACTAGCATTTCTTTTTCCTCTTTTTACCCCCATGTGGCTATTCATATTCAATAACAACAGTTACTGGGTTTGTTACAAGCAACAGGCTTGATAATTTACAACAATGACGTGACTTTAACCATTTAGTCTTCTTCATCCTAGTGTTTTCCCGGCTTGTTGGCTGACTCAGCTTCACTTAACGGAACTTGTCAAGTGCTAGGTAATTAACAAGAGCTCGAAGATTTTAATTTTTCATCTGTTGACTCATTATTTACGAAAGATTCGGGGTATAAAAAGACACCTCACTTAACAATACCAACTGTTTTGCTAAAAAAAATATGGATTGTTATTGTCTGAAAGACGTTTTGAATTTTTATATTCGTTAACTACACATACTGCCCATCGATTAAGTGACATTGAGTAAAAAATATTGCTGGGAAAAGACTTTTAATTTATGGTTTGAAAAACGAAAAATCTAGAAAGTCTATAGTTTATGATAGCAGCCAATGTAACGCAAGAAAAATATTGTGCTTACGAGTACATCCACTACCAGGCATGCAGATTTTGTTCAAAAGAATTACCGCGGTCCTTTAACGCAAAGGGCATTAGGAGGAACACAGATCGTTTTTAGTCAGTAAGAGTCTGTTAATTTTTAATTTATTATCACAAATCTGTCATTAACTCATGCTCCGGAAGAACCAAGCTTTAAAAAATCGGGTACATTCAATAATACAGCTGTGTAGGTGTTTAAAGTTTCGTTAGAATATTTAAAACATATTTATGTGAAAAATCATATAATAACATCATATAATAATAACATTAGTCTTCAATATCTCCGCAACTTAATTGTTCCCAGGTATGGTCTAGGTCTAGAACAAAAAATATCTCAATGTCGGAAAAAACGTGTGACTTTCGGCTTCGATAAGTGTCTCTTTACACCTGTTGTACTTATAAATTACAAGAAAATATTTTTCTTGTGGGTTTTCATATTCAAAATTTGCACAATGCGAACGCAGTGTCGTACATGAGACATATGCGTTGGCTCCTCACAGCATCTACGCGTGTCTACGGGGATCGGCGTAGCCTATACGCGCGACATCGCGTCTTCTACGTGCTACGACGCGTGCTTACGCAGCATCTACGCGCGACGATACGCGTCTACGCGACGTTTTGACAAAGTTTACAAAGCAGACTTGATTTGACTTAAAAACTTAATATTTTTTAAAACTAACATCAATGATTTCAATCAAAATGTCAGTCGAGTAAATATTGAACATGGTTTATTCTAGCAAAAATGTAACAAATACAATAGTTAGATTTTAAAATAAGGCTAATTAAATAGTGAAACATTTTTTCTTTTTTCAAACAACGGATGTATTTAGGAACCTATTTCAAGTCAACATAAAACTGTAGAGAACATTTTGACACAATTTAATCGATTATTTGCCAATTATATTAATAAAACTTTGTTAAAAAAAATTGTAGGTATCAATTTTAAGAAAAAAATATATAAAAGTACTTATCTATATTACACTAGTTAAAGTAACAGGCTACGCTTAAAATCGAAGTCGGGAAACCGAAAATGAAAATGCTCAAGTTTTAATTTCCCTGAAAATTACAATAAATTAAAGTGAAAATTTATTGTATCGACGAGAGCACTGCATCACTTAAACATCACTAATTGAGTATGCCTGTTTGAGTCAAATGACACTGTCAGAATCGAGCACCGGTATATTAAAAAAGAAAGAAGCACTTTTATTTCATAAGTACTATATGAATGTTTTAACAATTGAGTTATACAGTAGATAATTGAGTGAGTTTCTGACTAATATTTTAATGTTGTACCAATGACATAAATATTATTCTTATCAGCACCGTTACCTATAATGCAACCAAATTCACCGTTTTAGGAATCTAATTTTGATCTTTCACCAACATTTCATTTTGTGTTCTTACGTCCACATCACCTGTAATTAAATAGGAAAAGTTTAACACCCAATTGTTATATTGTAACGGGTGTAAAAAGATACTTAATGAAGTCAAATTAACATCTTTTTCTCATAATTTTCGTTTTTTTTATTATTCTGGTTCATACCTGGAAACTTTGTGGTTACAGAGATATTGAAGTTCAAGGTTACATCATTTTTCTACGTTTTTTTAAGATGAAATGTTTTAAAATGTTCTTAACAAACTTTAATACTCCCATGACCATTGTACTGTTGTATGCAACCAGAAGCATAACAATTTGCGTGTGTTACATTGCATGCTATAAATAGTGATTTATCACACCAAAAAATTAAGTGATTTTTCTGAAATATTTTTTGCTAAATGTTACTTAGTTTGATGGGCAGAATACGTGGTTAACGGGTTTGTGATATGTACACACCCCGTATATAGTACCTATATTTAATAGATTGGTTATACCTATAGAACAGAATAAATTTGTAAACGTTCGGGAGATTTAGTGTTAACTGAGGCCTGTTAACAATTGTCGACCAAGCGAATAAATAGAGCGTACTGTAGATAGTATAGTACAATAATTATGTCGTTACACCCACCAGACACTCGTATCATTTAAAAGGATTGAATCCCTTTTAAGCACCGGCGTCGATTTCACCCGCAATCCCCATATAGATCGATATCATCTCTATTACCATAGTCATTAGGTCGAATGAGCGACGATACAACGTGAACACCTACCAACTTTTGAACCAACATAGGTACACTATGTTAGCGAGCAAGGATTAAATAACTATGCAGGGTATGTAATGTAGGTAATGCAGGGATTCGACGTTTAACGGCTTCGGGATTACCTCAATAATTCCCTCAACACAACAAATGTTTTTAGCCTGTCGCTGTCGCGAGGGGGTGAACGTAGGCTCAGCGATGCTATAGGTCGTCGAATGGTTGGTATCCATAGCGACAGACGTGGCAATGGGTGTGTGTCGCGTGTTTAGGGCGACCGAAGCCATACTTCTGGCAGACGGGTCATAGCTTTAGCTTAATACGTCCACAGTCAACCGCGACTTTACCAGGCTTATAGCGACAGAACCGCCTCTTTACACAATTGATTAAAGGTCAAGTCACGCTGTTTCTGGACGAAGTTACCACTGTACCATAATGTTGTGTCAAATAAGACGCCGATCATTGATCAACCAAGTACCTACCTAAATAGGCATTGAGCAGGGCTAACATTATGTATAGAACATCAGAAAGTAATTCTTTGGCACATACCTACCTGGTCTACTTATGGGTAGGTACAAAGATAATTTCAGCGCGCGTATGTATAATAATTAGGTAAGCATTTTTTCTTAAATATCTAACAACAGCACAAAGGTTTCAATAGAAGTATTAATTGATTTTCTTTAAAAAAATCTGACAAGGAGTTATACCAAAAGGACATTTCTCGGTTTCTAATCCCATTGAAAACACAATGAATGTTGGGCGGTTGAAACCATTTTTCATTTCAATGACAAATATTTAGAAAGTTATTTAGGTGCCTACCCGCGTGCGGGTCCGCACTGTGATCAATTAAAAGGACGATCCCGCGTTTCTGGCATTATGATCGGACAACAGCCGGATGTTTATTTTGCGACCGTGTTATCGATTCAGGTAGTTCGGCGAATAATAAATCTATAACAACAACAATGTGTCCGCCCTGCCCGATCCCATTGTGATTTATTCAAAATCTTCAATCGCATCATATTAGTATTGCTCGTAAAGGAGCATTAATATTTTTTAATAAAAGGGCCCTCAGCGTTTTTAAATTTGCGTATCGTGGGTCCTGACGATATAATAGGCACGCCCAAGGTTACTCTTGATGCTCACCCCTTTTCACACAATCGTTAAAGGCTCGTTTATTATCCATCAATTATTTTATATTATGATAATTTTATTTTAGCTGTCCGTTATGAACTTTTTGTCGATCAATTTATGGTGCCTACATTAACCACGTGAGCATATCATAAGTGCATTTTAAATTGTTATATAAGTCATGCTTTGCGACTGGCTGTGCGCACGGAGGCCTCCTATTTATACACATACATCGCGTCTGCAAATGCGAATGGAAAACGCGCCATAAAGGCATTTCAAAATTTACAACTTACAGAGCACCATCTCGACAGCCTCCAACAGTCCGCCGCCGGCGCAGGCGGGAATGAGCGCGGGTGCGGGCGGCGCGAGCGCTGCAGCGCGGCCCAGCTCTCCCGCGGCCTCGGCCCCGCGCTGCTGCGACACTGGCCGCCCTATATTCCAGGACCCTATCACTGGACAGACAGTCTGCTCGTGTCAATACGAGTTTCTCAACTACCAGAGACTCGCTTCCGGTGTGCCTCTGTCTATGTACAGTGCCCCTTACTCTGACGCCGCTGCGGCCACAGCTGCCGGTATGGCGGCGTATTTTCCTGCTTTAGCAGCTGATCAACCACCCTTTTACACTAATGCTGTAAGTATGAATAGTTTTAAGCTAATATTATCTTAGAATTTCTTAATTGTTACATGGTTGTCGGTAATTTTGGCAGCAATAAGCCTCACTGGAACGACACCGTATCTCCTTTCTTAAAGGTCACAAGGACATTAAATTATAATTATCATTACCTAGATAGGTAACTACTTGATGTGGAATGATAAACTTAATAGATATTTAGCTGATTTCTACCTAAAATAAATCCGATGTCAAAACATAATAGTTTATATGAGCACCTACTAATGTTATAAATGTTCACATTAAAATAAATAATAGTAAGTACAATGTATTATTAAAATTCAGATATCAATCTTTATCTGAATTCAAAAGTTAAGTGCCTAATAAACTCCGAAAATATAAAAGTTAAATAGGTATTTGTGACATGAAGAAGCAAAACTACTTAATTTTTACACAAAAAACTAATATTTAAGTAATAAACTGCCACCAGCGCAGCGTCACTCATTAAAATAGTAATTAGACAGTCTAAAGATTAATAATATTATTTGACCGACTTTTCAATACTACGGCGAACTCCTGCGGTTGACATGATAATCAGACACTAGTGTTGCAACCGACATGAATTAAGGATATCGAATTGAATTGCAAATAAAAACGAACATTAAATTAATTCTGTGCTTTTTGCACTCACGAATATCGGTCACATAATGTTCTTCGTCTCTTAATTTCCATCGCATTAGAAATCACTTTTTTCAAAATTAAACGAATGCCTTTAAACATTCGTATACAACAAAACAGATATGATTATACACTTCTATTTAATAGAAGTGTACGATTAAATGCAGACAGTGCTTGCTGCACACAACCGTCGTAGAAGTTTGATTGAATTCCAAAGTTAAATGTTATATCGCAAATTTTATGAATCAGCTGAGAGAACGAGTTTCTCGTGATTATAATTATTTTTTTTATTGTTTAATAGAAGAACGTACATAAAGAATCATTAGGTACCTCTCAGGTATACAGCAACATTGATAGTTTCTAGCAAATATGTTACATACTTACTTAGTAAAGAATGAATGAGTCATGTATTAATTATTTATGATAAAGTTTACAACTACTGCTAAAGCACTTTATGAGTGGTCGATGTTTATGTGGTTGTGGCCAGCCTAAAGCAAGTACCTACATACTTACAGAAACAAGTTTCGTTGACAGGTTTCTGTCCTATCTAGTCGATACCAAACAGCCAAGTCATTTAATATTTTATTGTTTTAGTAATAATGGCGCAGGAATAGGATCGATTTTATTAAAGGCAGTTTACTCCAATTTAAAATGCAAAGTAGATATTTTTATGGGATAGTTATCGAATAAACGAAATTTAAACAACTCTTTATAAATAGGTTAATAGATCGATTTTTTTTTTCGTAAATGGATACACAAAATAAGATTATGTTTTTTTTTAATTGATTTGTCTGGAGAGAGATGATTTAAACTTAGAAATAACCCACCTCAAAAGTTGGTAAATTAGGCTAAAGCTTTTATAGTATATAGGACTCAAATTCCAGGTGAACAACCCAAACTTCTTATCCTATACCTACTTTACCACAAGCACCTAGGCGTAATATTACGATATTCATAATCTTAAAATCTAAAACCCCCTAATCTTATTAAACTATGACTTTAATTAATTACCAACGTTCACAAAAGCTTAAAAACCCATCGCCGCTGAAGCCACGATATCATCTAAACCAAAGGGATTATGTTCCTATCTACATCTATAGCACAAGAGCTTTAATTCCATTTTTCTTCCACTTCCTCTTACAAAAGGTATTACGTTAAAATAATTAGGATACGTTGTCAAAATATTACGTTAGAGAGGTAGTTATAAGACTCTCGCGCAGTGTTAAGTAGGCACCACAATAAGGTTTACGATATAAGTAATAAATACATATAAATTTGAATCGTAATCCGTTGATGTATGTTCTTTTGTCCATCGACCCAAAAAAGTTGTACCGGACCAGCCGGCTTTAATAACTTAATATGTTTAACAATTTCTTTCAGAGGATTGAAATATGTCTAAAGATCCATTTATTACTTGTACAGGATTATACAAATATAAATCAATAATGTATCATGATCGAAATGTGTCAAACTATCATTGGAAATTTGCAAAAATGAAATGGAAACTGAATGCTAGCCTCAATCGTTTAAAATAATACAAAATTGTATTCACAAAAGCTCTCCTTGTGTTAGAGTGCGTCTGCTCATACGTGGGTAGTGACTTTGAATGATAATGATCATAACAACATAAAAGTAGCCACGCTACGTAATATATGACGTGTTGTAAAACTTTTGGAGGAAGGTGTTAAAAGCCGTGAACGTGTCCCGGCAGATGATTCAATCATTCATGAAGATATGATCGTACATCATCAGTGGCGAAAGTGTTAACTCTGGCTGACGCCTTCAATGGGATCCTGCCTCACACCATTTTTTTAGTTAACGCCTTTTATTTTGTCTATAATTTATTATTTCATCCCGGCTCGTAGGGTATCCGTGCGCTGTAGACTTGTTTTATACTTCTTTGTTTGGTCTTTTTATTTAGTTGTCGGATTATAACGTGTTTGTTTACACTTAAAGCTTAAATCTAACGCTTACTGTAAACAGAAATACGTTTATGAGACAAACAGAATATTTTAAGTGTCAAAATATTTAATAGCTCGCTCGGTCTAATCGTTTCCATTTGCACATGTGGGACTATACTGACAGGAAGCAAACGTTATATTTAAAAAAAATAATTTATAGTTCCGAAGAAGTGTCCTAAAATAAATCATCGATTTACGCTACCGCTTTTAGTAGATTTGTGGTTAATGTCCGCTGTAATTTATGGTAATTATAACATCTATGGTATTGTAATCAATAGACTTGAGATTTATTCAAAAGTGTGTAAGCAGACATCAATAATTTTACCATAAATTATTCTGTCACTAGTTCTAGCTAGACAAAGTAAGATACCTGTTTAGTTCACTATACCGGTGTTGTGTGAATTTTAACAATGAAAAGATAAATAAGTGGAACTTAAAACCAATTTGTGTGATTCTAAAAACAATCAGCACTTTGTAATGTTACAATTCAGTAAGTTAGATTGCAGTATCGGACAAGGCTATCTAAACCTACCTACCACTTTACAAAAACTGAATGTTGTCTTCAACATTAATCATATCTTGACTGTAAAAATAACGTAACTTATCATTTTTTTAAATCCGTCCAAAGTCGTGTATCTACTTAGTACCTTTGTGGACTCGACGACATTTGAACGCTACCTGAGCTTGCGTGTCAACCACATCGCTCACCGGATTAACTTATACCTTCCATAAAATATATACCTACTGGCTAGTTCAACACACTAATGTTAATGGGATTATAGCTAGGTTCCATTAAACTCATAATGTTGATACCAATAAAGATCACGGGCAAGTTTTTTGTATTCAAATAATTGTTTCGTTAAGACCAACACGTCTATCAATCATACTCTAACCTTTTAAGTAGTAACGCGATCAATTTATCTTTACAATAACGAGATAATATTTCAGGGAACCTAGTATACGGTAAAAACGTATTGCACATTATTATAGGCCGTTACTTAGGTACTACCAACTTTACTAACTTTATTAAGTTGACTCATGAAAATGTAGGATATTCAGATAAAAATACGGTTACATAAACTGATTTATTTTTAAATTCATCATGATTAATGAGACTAAAACAAAATAATAGGTACTTATTTCACACTGTCACAAAATGGTATTTTATCTGTAAAACGCTTACGATGGATGGGATCAGCCGATTAAGTAAATATGGGTACAGCACAGTACGCACAATAAATCCACGTAGCCGCAGATTCGCGTTACGGCGTAGTCCGATTATTATTTGAAGTAACAGAAAACTGGAATTATATCACAAAGGTCGCAGCAACAAAGACCGACAGCGCGACTGGATTACGCTGTCGTACTTGAGTAAAATTTATTATCGGATTTTCGATTCGGCCACCAATGAAGTTGTTGGACAACAAAATCTTTTGATAGATTTATCCTGGCTGACCGCATTAAGACTCGCTCCTGAGTTATTTTTAATGTGTCGCTATAAATTTTTGGACCCTTAGTGACAGTCGTGCTTTTTTACGCGATCTCCGCCGCACAACCTTAATAACAAATTAATCATAATTTAAAAACCGCTATTTATTTAATGTTAAAACTTTCTCAAATAAAGTTGTTTCAGGTTTTAAAATATGTATGTACCTACTTAGTGTATTTGTTAATTTCAAAAAAATAAAAGTACAACAATTACAAAACAAAAAAAAAAGATACATTTGTCGATCAAAAAATGATTGATGCACTCGTTTCGTATCTTTGCCCATTAAGCAATAATAGTTAAGGCCGAAACACTAAAGCGATCGATCAAGAAATCAACCCGACGAGAATCATTTTAGTAATGGATTACGTTAAAGCTACCGGAAACGTGAAGGAGATATTATAATAAATAGTAGTTTTTATACTGGTGCGTTTCAGAGAGATAGTTGCTCATTACTTATTGATTCTAACTTATTTGCTACAATTTACC
The DNA here is from genome assembly GCA_949774945.1 of Hoplodrina ambigua. NCBI lineage: Eukaryota > Metazoa > Arthropoda > Insecta > Lepidoptera > Noctuidae > Hoplodrina > Hoplodrina ambigua. The sequence goes on from OX458963.1 coordinate 10,237,681, forward strand.
GATAACAACATCGTAATTAATCTTTATGTCGATTTAAAAATATTTTACATTGATATACAATTGAACTTTTTATTTTTCATAGGCTGCAGGGATCGAACTAAAGGAAAACCTGGCGGCTAGTGCAGCAACCTGGCCTTACCCAACCGTCTACCACCCCTACGATGCAGCCTTCGCTGGATACCCTTTCAACGGGTGAGTTACATTATCATTAAATTACATTTAACTTTCACTAGCTTGGATTTGGCTTCAACTCATAACAGCGCGGTACAACTGCCAATATCCACCGTGTATTAATGTGAGCCGATCGGTTGTCAGACTCAAACGAACTTTCGATTTTTTTTTAAGCAACCTTTGTAATAGTTTTCAATCTGCATCTTACCTATATCCTATCCTATAACAATTTCCAAGAACAAATACCTATATCCATAATTCAGGTCCGTCTCTATGCTTCCTGATTTACAATTCTCGTTGACAGCGTCGACCAGCTCTGTGCCCGGCATAATTAATTTTTGAGTAACTGGCGCAGCGAGCCAATACCAGACGATGCTCGGCCCTCGGCAATTTACAGAGAAGTCCCTAATGGCTGCAATATCGACAGAGTGGACGTGAAAATCTCTAAAAAAGGGGAAAACCGGCGTTAACGCTTAAATGGACACTTTGCCTAAACTACCTGCTGTCACTCTTACATTTCCTCTCTAGATAGCACTGCTGTTTTTTTTTATACGTAAACGGGACATGTAGGGTACGTGCACCCTCGTGTCCCATTAAAACCGAGAATCTGGAAAATTTAAAAAAGTCAATTAAAGTAATCAAAAACCCGACTTCCTAAAATGTGAACTTTAAATTAAAAACTGGAAAGAAAAAATAAGTCCAGTGGTCTAAAATTCTGTTAAGTAGTCGGGACAAATTACAGATCTAGACCGGCTCTCGACTACTAGGTACAAGACTTAACAGAATTCTAGACTACTGGACTTGTTTTTCTTTTCAACCGACTTCAAAAAGGAGGAGGTTCTCAATTCGACCCGTATGTTTTTTTTTTTTTTTTTTTTTGTGTGTTTGTTCTACGATTACTCCGCCAATTATGAATCGATTTGGATGATTCTTTTTTTGTTTGAAAGAGTATAGCTCCGAATAGGTCCCATAGGAATATTGTCATGACCTGATGATGAACTTTGGAGATATGGAACGGAACTCCTTATAAAATCACAGCAGAACCGCCGTAACTAGACAAATTGCTTTGTTTATACGTGTAGTCGATGACTGACTGAAGGAAGTGGGGAGGGGGACGTCAACCCCCCTCCTACCACTTTCCAAAATTTAATATATCGTGTGAGGTATTGTTTGAAAGGGCTTTATGTAAGGATTTCAAACATTAACACACAAGCACTAAAAAGTGAAAAATAAAAAGCTTTTTTACAAAAAAAATATGACCGCCTTCAAAAACTACAAAATAAAAAAAATAACTTTAGCTTGGAAGTCGGTGGCAATACCTATATAACAAGAAACAAAACCAAAGCCGCCGACTTTCAAGCTAAAGTTATTTTTTTTATTTTGTAGTTTTTGAAGGCGGTCATATTTTTTTTGTAAAAAAGCTTTTTTCGTTTCAATTTTTATTTTATTGAAAGTTCCTGTTTTACACAGTCGGGTTTTATTTTAATTGTTTTTTTTAATTAACACTTTATAGCGAGAATACGAACTGAATACCTAATTCGAAATAAAAAATCATAAGAGAAACCCAAATTAAACCTAAATGATTCAATGATAAACCCTTTATTGTGATAGATACCCTATTCGGCAGGTATTATGGAAAATCCGGTCAAGTGCGAATCAGACTCGCACCCGAAGAGTTCCGTACCACCAAACAATACTTAACACAACATACAAAAAAATAAGTTTTTGCCGATTATGATACGGGAACCCTATAAAATAAATTTATGATGACTCCTTCTGACGAAAACGGGTAAAAAGTCAATAATATCAACTTTGTCGAAGTCAGCTAAGTATATTACTCTTACAATATGACATAGCATAGCAATAGAATGATAATTCCATATTTTTGTAGACTAATAGCAAAAAGTCATGTTTCATAGTCAGCTAGGTTTTGCTCGCGACTCCGTCCGCGTAAATTACGGTTATCGCGGACGCAGATGAAGTTGAAGGCAAATAAAAAGAAGCCTATGTCCTTTGTTGGGGTTTAAAGCTTCCCCGTACCAAATTTAATCAAAATCGGTTCAATGGTTTAGTCATGAAAGCGTAACAGACAGACAGAGAAACTTTCGCATTTATAGTACAAAGTATGGATTGATTCAGTATCCTGTTGTTTCATGTATGGTGTAGTGTCTTTAAAATTCTTATGTCACCAGTAGTTGTTATAATGTCTTTAGATACAAAATTAAAAGCAATTTTTGTAACCGGTAACCAGGTAACGTCAAATACTTACAAAATTACTGTCTTATTAAAATTAACCGTTAAATTCAAAGGTGAAACAACTTGTTATCACCCGTGTCACGCAATTGAGGGATTAAGATTAAAGTTCTTATTCCTCGAATTAATTAAGTGGGAGTTAAATATTAATAGTAAGCTTTTAGAGACAAACAAAACGAGCACTTTTTAACATTTATTGAAGAACGCGTTTTAAAAATAGTACAAAAATCATATAGTATATTAAGAATATTGCTAAAATTAATAAAAGTTTACACATTATTCAAGCAACAATAAAACTACCTTATGTAAGTCATAAAAAAAGACATTGTCGATACGTAGGTAACCAGATACTTTGACAGAGGGATGTAAGTATAGAGTATCGATGTGTACGCCCCGCGGATGAGCTAAGGGTTACACACACACATACTTGACAAATCTCATTTGGCTAACTGTACTTCAGCCTATGACAGCAACCTGCTTATTTATAATATAACTTGTTCTAAGGTGCGCATAATTTACTAACAACCTAAACTTGAGTAACCACTAGGCATAAAGCAATAGAAAAATAATTAGCAATAGGCATTGATACAGGCCTTTCAAAATTCTATATCACCACAAAATCCAGTGGAGAGGCATATGAGGCTATCATTCAAAATATTCCAATGTTTTATTCTTTAGAAGAAACGCGCACGGAGAGATTTAAAAAATTGGTTTTAAAAAGGAATAATCGGTGTCGCCTGCGAGCGCCCAGCGTCCGAAAAGGAACACAGCAGATCCGACTTAATAGCCTAGGTAAAAAGTTATAATTTGGCTATCGCCCATTTCCTTCTCTAATATAGAACCAATATAAAATATATTTCTTTATTTAATTTACTGTAAAAATGGTTGCTTTATAGTCAGTCTAAAAGACAACCCTCATTTCCTCTTAAGGCGAACTGGTCTAAATATCGGTATAACCCGATGTCAGAGCAATATTTTTATTTTTGAAACGATATAAACTCATTTACAAAACCATCATTCACTCGTGACCATTAAGGCACATGCAAAAAATAATTTCATCGAAATATCTATAGTAACAAAGATAAAATCTGTAAAGAATAAAGTTTAGTGCATCATGTTTTGAGCGTCATCGTATTCGCTTACGCTTATTTCTAAATTACATTACGAATAATGGAATTTAGATAATTTAATAGGTATAATAGGTACGTAGTTTTTGAAAATAGATTTCCCGAGCGATCGAAACTTCTACTCACTTCACCTTAATGCACTTCCAAAAGGTAATCAAAATTCGTTTAACCCCTTAACAGCAATACATTAGCCAGATATCGCTTTTTTAAATAAGTAGGTAATTCTTGTGGAGTCTTTTGATGTGTGTATATTACCGTAATCAGCGCAAACGTACCTATGTAGATAGGATTTGATACAGTCAACACGCTTATGTAAACTGATAGCGGCAAACTGAAAAGGCTCCAAAACATGAGTTTATTAGATAATTATGAATGTTGAATCAGATTATCGAAACTGTGTCCGTGTATGCGGGCGTACCGTACGTACACAAAAGCAGTCCTTTAAGTGCGCAATTGTACAGGACACCGACATCGACCCACATTAAAAAAACTTCTATTTTGTCTATTGATCGGTGATATGGCTGGGATTTTTTTATTTATTGATTGCTACCAAAACTGATTCATAGTAGAAGGTGGGAAATTAAATAAGTACGTACTTAATGTAATTGTTTTAAAGATTTTGACCTTTAAGGACTTTAACCAAAGTCCTTAAAAGCCAAAATCTTTCAATGGTATTTCAAGGCATTTTCAATGCTAGATAATTTAATATGGTACCTACATAGTTGTCACTAATCTTGGTATCGCATATTTATATTTTAAAATGATATCAATGAATTGGTTAGATGGTTTTGGATAATAGCGCGGCACATGTCAATGTAACATTAAAGCTGCTTTTAATATTTATGCTGTTAATGATCAGAAGCATAAGTACATAATTATGGTTTAAATTGAAAAGGCAAGTTTTCAGATTATTTATATTTAGATTATTCTCTATTTAAACTTAAATTCTTATTAAAACATTGTTAAAAGTCGCTCAGCAATCTTTCCTAATCCCATTTTTTTAAACATAAAGAATGTTTAAAAAAAGAATTCAGAAGTCAATTCTCCTAACTAAAAACTTTCATAATTTAGTTGCAATCCCATCTGAACTGCAATCAATGACAAAAATCTAGGTAAAAATAGAGATATTTTTGACTGATTGATTGCAAACATTCCTGAGAGTTACTAGAATTAATATTCGCTCCTGGACTCCATAATTTTAACCCAGCCATGGGCGCCATGGCCAGTTCCACATAATCATGAGCGAGTCTTCACCATTACACACATTGATATTTTTTAAGTAAAAAAGAAACTAACTTTTTTATGCATAAATGGTATAAAAAATCTTTTAGTTTCTTTTTTTTATTTTATTACATAACAATGCAACTTTGGATTCGATAACCACATTTCAACACCGTATTTTTTTATTTCCTAATTACAAATTGATTGTTATGTAACTTTACTATTTCATACTCAATAGACCAATTAGTCGTAAAGAATGTATACAATGTGAAGCATCTAAGAATGGCGCCTTGATGCAGTTTGAACGAGCATGCCTCCCCCCATAAAGAGCATGTCCTCCACTGGGGATATGGGATAAATAATTGCTTAACAAATCAGCAAAACCAAGTCCATTTTGTCCAGTAGAACTAAAATAAACTTTTCCGAAATGTTGACTCATAAACACACGACGTTCTATGAATTTCATTCTAGGACCTCCAAGGACCTCACACTAACTGTTCTTATTTTCCAACCATTTGTTTGTTAACTCGAAACATTTGTTCCTCTAGAAGTTTTCATCGAAGTGGAAACTTATCGACTTATGTCTTCATTTGTGTAAGGCACAAAAAAATCAATGAATAAAAATGTTTCACGCACCAAACAAAAGGCAAAAAGTAGGAAATCTATAGTTTAAAGAAAAAGTCTGGCATTACAGTTTTTGTTATAGAAACACTTCATTAGTTTCACGCCTTGGTACGTTACAAGATTTTTTCATCGATAATGTCGGCCATACCTATTGATCGTATAACAAGAATAGGAAAGTTAATACAATCATGGCATCGTTCTCATGGACTGTTTTTGTTATGTGCTCATCGCGCCACGTCGGTAATTATAATTAGCAATGGTTTCATGTCAATGTGAGGAGGAAACATTGTTTTTCTATCACATTTTTACCACATAAACGATATCTAAACTGTAATTAATCGACAGATGAGCATTATAAATAAAATTGCATCAATTAACAATAGACACGTGCAATAGCTTCGATAAGTCCTTAAAGTAAAACAACAAATAAAATTGATAGAAGCTTCCGTCCATAGATTCCAGACTTCAAAATGATAACATGCTTAATTTCGACTATGTTGATCATTTTTTGTTTTAACTAATTGTAAACAAAAACAGGTCGTGGATATAAGTTAATTAGCGTCTTTATAACGCGTTAATAGATTACCGTCGTTGTTAACTATATGTAGAGAGAATGCTTTGATTTATACGTTTTTAATTGCACCGCTGTGCACTGATGCCGCGCTAACTTCGCCGAATGAATATAGATTACGCGATTGGAACTAACTTTAGACGTTCTTCTACCGCAACGAAACTCCTCGTTAATTTGAATTAGTAATTTAAAAACATTTTGTATCCTCTATTAGGTTGTATGCCGCTGTATTGGAAGTATTTATCGTTTGCTGTAAAACAGTAATTGGCTATAAAAACGTATCTGTGGTAAATAGGATTGCTAATAGCTACATTTACTTTGCGCAGTTCCGGTATACGTATTAAAAAGTGTGATAATGAAGAGCCGCTTGTTGTGTTGTATTTCAATCGTTTGCTAAATCATAATAAATAACGTTAACGGTACGCCCGATACAAGCGCAACATGGATACGTAAAGTGCCAATTATATTCATCATTAACGATTACTGTAATTTAATTTAGTTTCTGACCTAGCGAAAGGAGTAATGTATATTCTAATGATGAATAGTAGGTTTTTGGAATTACTCTAGCACCTTTTGATTTTTATAGATAGATTAATTATAATTATTAAGAAAATAACGTTTTATTTTTCCTATATACAGGGTGTAAAAGACACATCACATAGCCGTGAACCACGCATAAGCAACTAAGTAACTTTGAGCAATAATTTTCATTACGGAAACGACTTTCCTTTTGTTGTGAAAAATATCGGATATCGTGTTAGGTATACTTATTACCAACACTTTTCTAGTGACTTCGTCCGCCAAATATTTATCTTCCCTTGTTCACATAATATAAAGGAGTAACTTTGTGCAAAATTTCAGATTTTTAGGTCCAAGAGTTTAAGCTGAACATTGTTGAGTCGGTGAATGAGTCTGTGCTTTCCATTTTAACCAACTTAAGAATTTTCCAAATCGGTTAATAAAGGATGAGTACTTACTGAAGAGACTAACATAAAAAATACACCCGAATTGAGAACCTCCTTCTTTTTCTAAATTGGTGAAAAAAAATGAAAATGAAATAAATAAAGGTTGGGGCACCTACCGTATAAAATATAGGAAAAATTGGAAGGAGTACCTACGCGCGGACTGGTGAAAACCGGAACGGACCACTTTTTGAAAAGGGAACGGTTTTTGAGAAAAAGGAAATCAAATATTATTCGATAAATATAATAATGCACATACTACCGATCAAACTAGGTAAATAATCTCTTTATGTTAGTTCGCAATGTAACGCACGCAAAAGAATGTACTTTACCAGTATAGGGGTGGTGGCAGTAGTTCATGTTTAGTTAAAACATTTAACACTGGTTATCATAAAAAAACGTGTCAAAAAGTTAAAACTTTGACCATCAATATCTCCATAAAAGAAGAAAGGGAAACCTTCTTAACCATCTTAATTTTAAATTATTGAAAAGTTTAGTTTACTTACCTATATTATACCAACTCCACATTGTAAAGTATGAACTTAACTAACCTAAACACGCATAACTAAGGTTGTATCGTATTTTACCTGAATAAAAAAAGAATTAACGGAAGCCTTAAAATAATCACGGCAAAGATTTGGATATTGATAACATAATACTTGTATTAAAAAAACGAAGGTGGATTCATAAACAATGCGATAAAAATACTGATAAATATGGCTGTAGTTAAGGGACCTTATAGGCGACTCGGTGTTAGTCAGGCTTAAATGATGAAATAAAACAGATTGTAAAAACACACTAGAAACTACATATGCTGACATTGACAATCAATCTAGTATCATGCCCGAGTTCTAACTTGGTATAAATAAAACATCTGTCACTTTCAATTACAATGTCGGACAGGAAGCTTAGGTACAGCCGTACTGGTTTCGCTTAATAGACGTGCGATCAAAATCCGCAACTGCCAATAACGAATAAATCACCATGTCAGTTGTGAAATAACAAGCGTTAAATAACACAATTAAAATGTTGTAAAACGTCGAGGGGCGTCTCACTAATAACGAGGTAATAGAAGGTTTTGAAGTGAGCCGAGCGAGCGGCAGGTGCGACTCCAGACAACCACTCTTTCCCGATGCGTATCTCACACCTTAATCACTCACGTCGGCAACAATCCGTAATGATATGTATGTACTAAATAAACACGAAAACGGACCATAATTAAGTACATTTAACTATGTTACCGACTTGAAAACGTGATAGAGGTGAATTAAACAGTTTTTTTATTGAATTTTTTATTGCGTTTATCAAGACTTACTCAGGTGCTTCGTTGATAATATTATTATTAGTAGATCTTTGAGACTAAATAGATATTATTTCTGACATACATATACATATTCTATCGTGTTCTAGACTATTTATCTATTCAACCATAACAATTCGTGTTCTTTTAGAATGACTGTTGATTAGGCCTTATTTATGTTAAATATAAACGCGCACGGCGAATACTATAATAAAAATAAAACAACGTTTAATTTAGGCTAGTAAATGTTATTTGTAAAACGATATGACCGCCAATAAAGCGTCGTCGACGTTGAATGAAGTTGAATATATCAGCAAATAAAACACACTCCAATTTATAGACTCGTCCAATATTGGATGATTCGAACTTTCCGCTTGCGTGCATTCAACAGTCGCGGTACTAACTTTGTTAGTCGGGACTAAACGGGAGCACGGTATAAACTGTATAATACATTTAGTACAACATTCTTATTTCTCAAAGTTTTTTACAAATGTTTTTTCTTTCCAATACAAAGATTATACAAAAAATTCAAAGCGGACATTTTTATTTTAAACCTCTCTCTGACCTACAGAATCTTTTATAAGGCATCATTAACGTTTTGCAGAAATATGGTCTATGGTAATAATTAAATCGAATCAACTGAATGTACTCGTATTTAAACAAAAGAAAAGGAAAACAAAAGGGCTTTTTTTAAAGAATAGTTAAAAAATGAACGAATTATAAAACTATTAAACATAATTATGTTCAAGACCAAGCACTGATAATCGGTATTCACAAATTGCCGCCAACAATTTACCCCATAGTACGATATCCGGAAAGAAACCGTGACAATAAACATACTAGTTATACCAATACTTATATTCATTTTTTTTAACAACATACTATTTTCGCAAATCAGAAGCTAATTTACTTGCTAAATTAGGAAAGATAGTATGCATCAGTTGCTAACAGCCTAACGGTTGTTATAAAACCATCTGAGGAAAACGGTTAACTGCAGTAGGTATACTCATAAGCGATGGGCTAGCAAACTACGATATACGGCTTTAAACTATCTAATTATCTACGTTCCTTCAAGCGAAACGTTCGTAGTACGCGCCTAGTTCAACTGTTTGTCGGTTTATTAAATTTAATTAACATAAATCAAAGTTTACAGTCTCCAGGTTACACGAGTACCTATTGCGTAAAGCAACAGGCTTACTTTAATAGGTATTCTCCATAAGACAATTTGAGTACTTACTTATTTATTTATTGATCACATTCGAAATAACGTATTTGTAGCATAGCTTTTTAATAGTAAAATAAATCATCCTAACACAAGAAATTCCATTGCTTTCTGCATTAACTTACGTAAGTACCTATCTTAATCCAAGGGCTTACGTTAGAACAGTATTCCATGTTAGGGTAGTATAATTAAACTGGGAACATGATCCAATGACGCCAAAAAATGTTGTCATAAATATAATGTTTTAAAATTTTAAGTATGATAATATTGTAGTTAATACGCTAAGGGCCCAACAAAATTTATTTTAAGTCCCTAATGTGAGATGGTCGCTGGTCGCGCCGCAGCCCATAGCTGGCAGTAGCCCGTTAGACGACGGGCGACGGTCGTCAACCGGTGCGTCGTGACTGGTGTAACAACCACCGCCGACACTTCCTCTGTCCACCGACATAATTACAAACGGAAAATTCAACTACACCATACAAAAGTGTAGACGAATTTCGTTGAAGCAAGTGATAATACTCGGGAGGCGGACGAGGTTGGCACCCAGCTCACGTACCAATCTATTTGGCCCCGACCCGATATTGTGCACACAAAGTAACGATTACTCATGCCCGCCAAAGTTTATTTATGACAGGAAGAAATTGCGATTGTATTCTCTTAATGGTTATAACTTCCCAATATGAAGGCGCCTGTCGCTTCTTGTTTGCCTAAAATTATAGCAACATCGTTGTTCAGATGTCAGTTTCCATTTAACATATGGCATATGATTACCTATTCAGTTTGCGAGGATTGCTCTACTGGCATGTGACAATCTGTTAGTAAAATTATTTTCAATCTTCGTGTTATTTTTCTCTCAAAACCCTTTGGACACTCGTTGAGGTAGGGTAGGGTAGATACTGAAGTTAAGAAGGTTTAACGTTCACAATTTGTCAATCCCAGTCACTTGGGACATAGTAAAAGGGAATCCACTGGCGTTGCGTAGCCAACATAGCGAGAAATCAAATTGGGCTGCACATTTTGTTTCTTGACAACGCCTAGTTTACATTTTGTGTTTTTTTGTTTTTCCACAAAATCAACAAGAGTTCTTCTCCAACTAACATAATATATAGAAATATCTCTTTATACATTAAAGCATTAAGTTAATTGTGTCCTGGTACTAAAATAGATTTAAAATCAATTGCATATTCTTTTTATTTTCAAGGACAGCTGCACTGTGTACTTCAACGGTTTATGAGTAAATGTCAAGTTTTGAAAGGCGTTAGTTATAGCTATCTGAAAAATTATTCGAAGATGAGATCAGATCAATTTAAGATTAAATAATAGCTAACTATTATTTTTGTCTAAGAGATAGTAATTAGGTGCCTACTGTTTAGATGTACTTAAGGCAAGCGAAGGTAATATTTATGCCAGCATGACGGATCAATTCTATAACACATTGATGGCAAAGCCGACTGAAGGGCTATGCGTCATCGAGCACAGTAACGCGCAGCGATAATAAGAGTCAGTCAAACACGTACCCTCACGTTTCTGTGTGGCCACTCCATTCCGGACATGATGTCATCGTCCACACTTGCGCAGAGGCGGCATGTACTGACACGGTGCCCGCTTCGACTATGGCTACAGCACACAGTTAATCGTGGATACGTGTACAGACAACGATTTACAGCACAAAGTGCCAGTCCTCCCGTGTATTACCAATCTATGGAACAATAAAGAGTACGCGCGAAGGCATATAAATGAGCGGTGGCGTATGCAAGGGACACCGCTCGTGCCATTAGTAAGCCGCGCTCGGTTCGGAGTAATTGACCGACGGGCTAATTTCATTCTAGGCGCATTGGACGCTTCCTCTTTCCTTTTTCCTATCGGTCAGCGGCGGCCACGAGGCGAGTTGTGATCGACATGAATGTACTTATTCAACTTAATTAAAACTAGACGAGTCATACCTTTGTTTTAAGGATGGATTTATTTGAAAGCCTGCCAGCCACTTAAATGGATTTTTTATCTTCTACTTTTGAAGTTATTCTAGAATTGGTCTTTGCAACGATGAAGTTTTGCAGAACTAAAGAACTGAGTGTGGTCTGGAATATGAAATGGAAGTTAAGAGACTCGATCAAGATAATGAAGCAGTGTTTAGATATTACTGACTGTGGTGAATGATAGCATGACAAAATACTTAGGAAACCAGCGTTGTGACTGCGTGTGCGGATGTTTGTTGATGATTTTAGACCATTTGTCTAAAATCGAGCTAAAAATATGGTCAGTGCTCGTTCACTGTCCGCGAGGTGGAAAACTTATAGACCAGTTAGATGTGTTTTGGTAACACTAGAAGCTAAGGCTTCTTAGCATTCGATTTGTTGCTGTGGAGAAGACACTAGTTTCTCTCTGTTGACCTTTTACTCGGTTTGTATGTAACTGACAGAAGCCGGCATTTAATAATACGTCTTCTTATGGACAATGCGATCCAGACAGCAGGTCAAACCGTGACGCAGTTAAAACAACCTGAACTAGATACGAAAAATAACCCGCTTTTCTGGTGTATGAGCAGCCAATCAAAAAAGAACGAAAACAAATACTTATATATTTATGTGTGAAAAAAGTAGCTTTTCATGTAATTATTAAACGCCAATGGATTTTTTTATTTTTTGTAATCAAAATGAAGCTTTTTTTCTTGCTATGTTAATTTTACTAATATACTTTATACACGAACAGATAAATTTACAATAAATCACATCCATTCGATACTTGCTCAGCAGTTCAACGTGTATACGATTACGTAGACATACATACGATTTGCGGTTCCTTGAACGATAGAACAAGCCGTGGCAGACAGTTTGTTGTATTGGTCATGTATCGGTCTTGCGTGTTCCAGCTAAATGTACATAATATGTAGCGAGTTAAACATGAGTGCTACGATTATAGATGCCACATATTAAGTTAATATTTATAGAAATATTTACACGTACCTACTTCCATTATTGATGATTACTTAATAATAATTTAGTTCTTGCCACATTCTTATCTGACTACAAGAATGTTAAACAGTGCTTATTTAGAGAACGTTTTTCCAGTTACCCTTTTCTGCTACTCTGCTTAATAAAATGCCAAGAGTGGACTTCCTTTAAACTTACACAGTTCAAGTAGTAATCGCTGTTCGTCGCTGTACTGAAGAACATCCTAAGGACAGTAGGAATCGTTGGAGAAGCCGATGATCATTGAGAATTTTCTATCAGAACTCCACAAAAAAGTTGATATCAAACTGTTGTCAAATATATGGTGTTGTTAATATTGGGTTGGGCGAAATGTGGTTGTACTAATAGGTACACGTCTGCCTAACCCTTCGGGGATTACATGGCGTGATGTTATGTTTTTGTTATGTTAATATTATGTTATAAATTCTATTACTGTACTCATATTTGTGTCTGAATGTCAAAAGAAGAAGCACCTAACCCATAAATTGGTTACTTAAGTATTAAACAAGAAAGTGTACCCAAAATTATACATTATTTAAGATAAATGCATTACCTACTGTATGCTGTATCTTGTGACAATTAACTTACATACCTACCCACAATGAGAAAAGCGTTAGTGTTGTTCGAAAGAACACCAGAAACCAATTTAGATTTTAATGCAGAATGAATGTTAATTCAAATTCGTAAATTGAAATTGGCATTACACGGTTGTCCACCTACTAGTATGTTATTTCACTTAACGAAGTTGTCTTATGAAATTAATTTCCACGTTCTTGCTCAATAAAAACCTACTAACGGTACTAAATAAAAACAGTATACGTAATTATAAATACTTATTAGGTAGCCACCTATCTCGTTTTCCTTACAAAATGGAAGAAGTAGTAATTATGAAAACATATATTTTCCGTTAAAAGATTTTTTTCCTATATTACTGAGAGCGTTAAAGATTAAGTTCTTAGTTGTTATTTAATTGAAAGCTCACAGCTGCATGGATCTGATAAAAGTTTAAACGCACAAAGACCCAAGACGGACCAAGCATAAACCGGTAATTTCCTAATTTTCTGTCTATAAGTAGGTATATTTATGTATTTTATTTCAGTTTAAAAACGGAACAATAGTCATGGGGAATAATAAGAAAAATAAAACCTTATTAAATCATAAAATAACGCCAAATATTAATGCGTACGCTTTGTTACCCGTTTAGTATTATATGTAGACTTTTATGACACAGATAAAAGAAGTTATGATAAACCCCTTGCAACTTGACCAATAATGTATTCACAGATCACGAAGAGTAGTATTACGCAACAAAAATTGTAGGAATTGTTGCGAAACAATGCCTGCTGACCGTATAAAATTCAATGTTCTCATCGATATTAATAATATGTCAGTAATAAAATGAGACGTGACCTCTGATAGCAAGTGAACCGTGGTCACGACACTTAATTTTCACTAGTTTATACGTTCTACATAAGGCGTCTTGTGAGGTCCATTGCGACTATCGGGCCGTCAGTGGCGCCACCGCACAACGTAGCGACAAACGAGGAACATGTTAAGGCCTGGACAGACTACGCTTAATCAGATGTGCGAGATCGAGAACCTACGTTAAGATATTCTGAAACGATTCACCTGCCCAAACAACAAGAACTTTCTCCTCCGCCTTTGTATTATCACCGTAATGCCCTCTACTTACCAATTAAAGTATTGACTGTTTATAAAGGGACATCTACTAAACGTTAAGGGAAGTAGGGACGAAGAAGCTGTTTCAACTTTTTGTGGCTCAACCGCTTTAAGGATGGAATGGGTATTTACCTATAATTTTATAATTATAAGTAAATACCCATTGCGAGATGATGTTATAGGTAACGGTCATAAACGCATTCAAACAAAGTTTGTATAATTTAACTCTCATCTCTAAAACGACCAGACTGATTTGAGTATTCAAATGTGGACATGAAGTACCCTCTCGTGTATCAGCTTGCATAATACATCTTCCATTGGAATGTCCAATTAGACATGTGTGATCTATCCGCGCCTTTACACTTCCATGTAGGTAAATGTTCAACAGTTGATTGACGTTTGATAAATAGCATGTGTTGACATCTTCCTAGTGAGAGTTGAGCATTGATAAGTCTTTGGGAGGTCGTAAACAAATTTACAACAACAAAATAAACATGACAATTTATCGGGTCGATAAAATACTGTGTGGTAGGTATTTGTTGATTTGTTTATTATATAATATATATACCTATGACTTGGTGCCTTAATTATATTTTTATTGTTCTTCATGATTACCACTCACGATATCAAACCATTTAATCTTATCAAATTTATTTTAAATAAATAATAATATTATTTAAAAGTCCTTGTATAAATTGTTCTGAATGGATTTCTATAAAATGACGTTGTTAAATATAATAAATTCATTGTTTACAAGATCACTCCATAGTGATAAAAATAATAAGAGAAATAAGAAAAATTCAAACAACATCTGTACAATATTTTGTAAAGATGTGCAAAGATTTGAATAGTATCGTAAGTTAACCATGAAAGATTTTGTATCTTGACATTAAATTGGTATCGAGTTTATTGTAGTTTTATACTGAATTCAAGAATATTAATAAGTAACTGCATGCATGCCCTGCCCTAAATCAGACTAATTTAACTTAACAGTAAAATTGGACTTTTTATTGCTTTAAAATCAATAAATAGTTAATCAATTGAGTAAACTAATAAATGACGTTACAGTTTATTCCTGCCATAGAAAATCTATGGGACCGCGTTTTGACAGGTAATAAAATGTATCACAATTAATTGTTGGTGTTAACTAACTCATTACTGGGTTGTGGAGATCAGATTCAGCAGCATCTGTAAAACTGGAAGCCGACATCAACATAGTTGGAAAAAAGGCAAATGATGATAAGGTCACTGCCTCGTTGGTCTAGTGGTCGCAAGCGCGACTGCTGTGCATGAGGTCTTGGGTTCGATTCCCAGGTCGGGCAAAGTGTTATTGGGTTGTTCCATCAGGAATTTCTCAGTAGCAGCCTCGGAGTCTGGGTTTGTGCCCGGTTGATAGCAATAGGCTCGCCCCCTATTACATGGGACTAAAAACATAACAGGCGAAATGTGGGTGTACTAATGGGTACACCTCTGCCTAACCCTCGATGTTAGTATCAATAAGGTGTCGTTGAAACGTATCGTTGAATTAACACCGTGCATGTGACGTTATTGAGCAATGATTAGGTAAAAGTCAATCATGAACACATTCGCTATGCGTATACGTAAGTTGCAGAACGAATGTTATTATGATAATAATAATAAACCTGATTGATCACATTAATCTTACATCTAGATTACAAAGCAAACTTTAAGCATTGGGAAACCAATACAATGCTTCTTGTAACATTTATCTAGATAAATGTTTAATAGAAATAAGAGTTTTTGTGACCCTTGTGAATGTGAAACAAAGACCCAATAGATAACTTAGCGGTAAGTTTAACTCATTGTCTATGGACTTGAAAGAGATTTCAATCTAGATTAATACCTACGCTGACTTATTTGTAGTATTGAGGACTTATTTGCAGTAGCCTGCGAGTTTTCTTTTATACCGCGTTAAATTACGTCGTGAACCACCCTCTTATCGATACTAAAAGCTGAAGAGCCTGTTTGATTTTCGTTTGAACGGACTAATCACCGTTACTACTGGTCCAAAACTTCTTGCGCTTGTAGGATGCTACGTAATCTCTGAACGGTATTTGTTATATAATTATTATTATTTAAAAAATAGGATCAGTAAAAAAGTCACGCAGATGAAGTCGCAGTAACAACATAGTTTATCATAGTATATCATATAAACAGTAGATAAGTATTTACTGTATATTCATGAAAACTTCTTATGGATTCTGTTCGTTGTACCTATATCGTTACCTACTAGATTATGCCAAATTAACCTTCCGTGATATAATTTAATTAAATTAACATTCTTTTGTGTTTTTGACCGGAACCGGAACGAATAAAACATAATATGTAATTACTGTGTTACTACTAGCTACAGCAACAATTTGTGTTCGTATTATTTTCAATCCAGATTTCGGCAATATTAACAATAAATTACTTACAATACCATGTGCCAGATTTATTGCTACTCACTTGAATTTAATTGTTTACGCGTACGACAATATTATTGATATAATGGTTAAATTAATTAAAATAGTTTTGTGTTGCTGTATCATATATATATGTTAAAACTTTATCATCTACGCAAACGGCAGGGTCAAGACACAAGTGTAACAGAAAAATAATTTGCCACAGATAAACGACACAATTTATGCCTTGTTTTTGTAAAGTTTCGTCTCGACACAAGAAAAGATTGATATTATGGAAAGATTTAAAACAATAATGATATTCATTAAGCTGCAATGATCTTAAATAAACATTCTCAGTTATTAAGCATGAGTAATTATTATGACCACACTGGGAATCTGTCTTAAAACATGATTTGCAATGTCAATCAACAAAAACAACTGATTGCTATTATAATTATGATTACATTACGTGTAACGTTTCCAAGGTTCTCTACAAGTATGTAAAACAGGAGTAGGTAGGTACGTACCTACATAATGTATATACTTTACTTAACATATTACCGGAAATGGGACAGGCAGGTAATTTGAAACTTTAAAATAAAAGCAATTTAAATGATACCCCCTGTTACAAAAACAAAGATGGCGCAACCAAAGTACCGGTGCGGTGGTGAGTTTACGCTTCGTTTGTCACGTGACATGCGCCGCCCAAGCCTCTAGATAACACGCCCTTTATCCACCTAACTTAACGATTGGCCCTCATTACAACCACCGCCGAAAATATTCGGTAAGCAGCCACATACACCGGATTGTTACAATCATAGCTTGCGATTAATGCGATCATATGTACGGTTTAGGCTGTAAAGCGGCTCCCCCTGGCCGCAGTTGTTTCTATTAGGGGTTTTTGTGCATGAAGCTGACCAATTAGTCGTCGGATAGCATGTTCGGGTGGCAGCTATCGGCTAACATGGACGCGTGCGGTTCGCCGTAATAGCGCGTTGCCGGCTCGTAATGTGTTTTTGGCGTGCCGCGCCCCCGGCCACCCTATCTACCCACCAATATTTAGGACCTGTATCGTACCTTTTAAAACTTCGTCCATAACCCGAGATTGGTCGTTGCGTGCGCCCATTTCTATATTACGACGACGAATAATTAGCTTTATCAGATATCATTTTAACGAACACAGTAATTTACTAGTAGCATGAAAAGCGAACTTTGTGTTTCAAACGACCGTTCGTTTTTAATCATTTCACATTTATTGGACTTTACTAGCAGTGGTTATTATGTCAACCTGAGTCAAAAATATGCCATCTTAGGTAAGTATCAAAGTCCAACAGTTAAACTTTAGTTTAACTTGGTCGACAAGTAGGTTCCTAAAATTCCAAATAGTTCAAAGAAATACGATATACTTAGCTCTGTGGCCTATCTCAAGTGCGTTTTTACACACAAAAAATCTGTCACCATGTATTAAGTGTGTCTTTTTAATTTCGTAGATGGTGGACTACAATGTTGACGAAGTCTGTGAAGCGTAAGAAAAAGGTGTACCTACACCTATTAACTCACAAAATATGGCACCGTGTAATTTTATATGGGTGCGGGCGATGTCATTGGTAAATTACAAACGGTAAAAGAAACACTATACTCGTTAACTTGTCTATAAGCTACGTCATGTTAGTTGGGGCGGTATGATCACTCATACAAAAATTCTGTTAGTATACGGTTACTTTGCGTTGCTCATACCTCTAATAAAAGTTTTATGTTTCTTATTACTTGATTATTTGAAGAAAATATTGTTCTCTTTCAAGAAAACAAATATTTAACATCCTCTGAATTGAAATACCTTTGTCCTGCAGTGAGATACCATAGGCAAACAAAAATGCATGTCCATTAGGGCATAATCAACTAATATGCGACTTCACCTAGGTAACCTTTTTCGGATTATAAAGCAGATTGCAACAATTAATGCTCCAAGCCCTGCAAACTATCGCGTGTTCGCACTCGCTAATAACAAACGCAATTTATCCCAATAATGTAAATTGATTTCGTCGGTTTAGGGGACCACATCACCGGCAAATCAGGACGGCGGCTCTGCATTATCCCAACATCCATTAGCATTAGCAATTGCGCAGTTGTGTTAACACACTTTTTAAATATTAATCACTTAAACAATACATTACACGCGCGTGAACAAAAGAGAAATTTGCTCCACAACGAAAAATCAGAAAACAAACAATCTGCAATTCTTGCAGTTACATAATAATCGCGTAATCGCGAAACTCTCTAACCCCCGTGTTTTTGCAAATAGTAAGGTACAGCAACTTTACGTAAACCGTCTAATTAAACACGACAGAAACATGTGCAATGAAATTTTAGATCAGCCAAGTACATTCGAGCTGCTAGGCGCGCGACCGGCTAACATTGCTCTTTTATAGCGATGTCTAGGCGCCATCCGCCGGTTAAACATTCTTGATTTTATGTTTATTTTTATAAAGTGTTCTATTCTTTTTAATTGTCTTAAGTGTCCGTAATATTATACCAAAACTGACACTGTGATGGATGACATTTTTGTTGGTTTATTTGAAAAGAAATATTGCAAAAAATGAGAACCAATTGGACATAAGAACCCAGAAAGAAAACTAAAAAGAAACCGTTAATCAGATTGGCCCAGTTCGCATAGAGTTCTGCTCTTTCAGGGATTCTTACCTTTCCGAAGTTGTGGCCACCTAGTCTATTGTTGGCGTGCCTCTTCATTAGTAAAAGGTACGGTATCTGAAAATTAATCTGAGAACTTTGCGTCATTCAATTCTATGATATTTTTTACGGATTGTCTATTCAACCGACGTCGTACCAAACTCTGCTTTTCCTCGAGAGTAGGTGTTTAGTCGGAAGAACAAAAAAATTACAAGACTTCTCAGAGCAAAAAACGAAATTTAATCCTGAGATATAAGTAACTGATCTCAATGCCCGACAGACGCATTAAACAGTCATCGAAATATCGCGTCACAGAATGACGGTACCTCGGTACCGGCTTTTTCTTCTTCGTATCATCATCACCATCCTACCGGTCCACCTCTGACCCCTTTAATTGCACGATAAACCTGAAGAGTTTCTTGTAGGCATAATCCTAACTTCCTAACTAATATTATAAATGCGAAAGTAAGTTTGTTTGTTTGTTTGTTACCATTTTACGCCTAAGCCACTATACCGATTATCCTGAAATTTTGAATATACGTTACCAGGTGTACAGGAACAAACATAGGGTACCTTTAATCCCGAAAAAAAGTAGTGTTTCCGAGGGAAATCACAATAACGTTCTTATTATCATAGATGGCGCCACGTGTCATTTCGAATCATGATTGTAACTAAATAATTGAAATGACAAGACATGGGTAATTTATTTCGCGACTTCGTCTGTGTCCGCGATAACCGAAATTTATGCGGACGAAGTCGCGGGCAAAAGCTAGTAGTTGATAAAACCCTTGATGTAATACACTAGAACAAACATAATTCACTCCTGAAATAGCATCAAAAAAGGAATAGCACCAAGTGTCAAAATATTGATATCAATGCAATACAACGAATATTTAAAACAAACGTTTTGGACCGTTGCGGCTCATTCTTTTACCTTTATTCATTATTATGACTCCCAATTCACGCCCGCCCCTGTCCGCCCGTTTTTATGACGCGGCTCTACTACATAATCTATCGCCGATTTAAGAGGTGTTAACGTATTGCTAGAAAATAGCTTATTCATTTCATAATTTGTCATTTCATTGACGCATATAAAAGATCCTTATTTTCCTTGTGTTTTGCCCCAAATTGTGAAATTGTTTTTGAGCAGAACGAGACAAAATGTAAATACAGTTCATTAATGCAATAAACTATGAATTGGTACATAAAATCTAAATAACTGAATGAACCGCAGCACCATCGGATTACTTTAATAATAACGACAGACTGTACGAGCAATATTTTTGTGTTTATCTCATTTTTATGAGTTTAAGTAGGAAGCATGAGGTGGCGCGAGAGATAGGGATTTAATTGAAGGCGAGGCGTTGGTGTGAGAAGGGTGGATACCCGCAACCGCCCGCCGGGGCGCAAGCACGCCGCGGGGATAGCAAAATAATAAAAAAATGAAGCTTGCAGACCGATCCCCCGCGAGCTCGGATGCTGTGAAAGTGGCACGCCGTGGATAAATGAAGCTTTTTTGTTTGTAGAATACGCCTAAGCTTGGCGTCGCTCCACTTTCGTATTGTCACTCGAATTCTATGGATGTTAGTTCATTCACAGCCAGCTTCGCGGGCGTCATTAACTTTATTTTACCAGTATGCCTTGTTTTCTACTCAAATTATCACAATGCTCAAACAAGTCTTTACTTCTTCACCTTTTTAAAGATCCAGTGTCATTGTGTTAACAACAACTAATAAAAATAGAAACGAAATAATAGGGATTTTCGATCATATTTATTTACGAGGAACTCACTCAATGGGGATCGAGGAGAATTAAGTCAACAAAGAACTTAACAATAGAGTGTGCTAGTTCATTTGCCGAGGGCTTCACGTGAATAGTGACCGTATTTGGTGTACTAATGGTTCAAAATCGATTGCTTGGATTAAACGACAAGGGGCATTGGCCGTCACTTCTGCGATTTAAGTGACAGTTTTATTAATTTCCACTACTCATCCCTATTTTCCACCCTACTCAGTCTCCAATACCTCCACAAAGGAAGCATATGGTACCGGCAGTGTTTTGCACCATACTTCCCCATCAAAAAGTTATAAAAAATGGGTACATCGCTTAAAATATTGTTTCAAGTTATTCAATTTTCATATGTATTATATGTGTATATGTGTATATATTTATTATATTTGGTTTGCCTATTGACCACATTCGTAAGGTAGGTAGAATAGAAAAGAATAGGGTAGAATTTAGATCACAATCAAAAAGAACCTAAATCCTAACGCATTATTACTTTATCCTGTCGCAAAGGTAGGTTTTAAATATTTAAATAAACAAGCTACACGTGTTGAGTTTACTTAAATGTAATTTATATTTGGATACTGCATTGTAATAAAGATAGAACAATTCAAATAATGGCGCATGGTCCACCAACAAATGCGTACGTAGCTGTGTCTGAGATAAGCTGCAGCTTAACGCTGGCGCAGCAGTCGATGGCTTATCTCGATTTCAATTATTATGCTGGCGCTTTCATTGGTTCGGTGTGGCGATCACGGAGCGGCCGGGAGGGCGCGCGATAGGGATTGGGGCGGTCTCGATTCACGTTATCTGAAATCTCGCCCAAATCGGACTTTGCCATTATACGCTTGATTCTGTTCTAAAAATGTAGCACTGGCGTCTTTGCAATAGCTTCACAATAAAAGTATTAAGCAATAAATGTTTCTAGGTAAGAAATTAATAACCTAAAAATTCAGTAACATTCATTGTCTGTATTAGGTACGGAATGGACCTAAATGGCGCAAGAAGAAAAAATGCAACCAGGGAGACCACGAGCACCCTAAAAGCGTGGCTGAACGAGCATAAGAAGAATCCTTATCCAACGAAGGGCGAGAAGATAATGTTGGCGATCATCACCAAGATGACGCTCACGCAGGTGTCGACGTGGTTCGCGAACGCGCGCCGCCGCCTCAAGAAGGAGAACAAGATGACGTGGGAGCCAAGAAACAGGGTCGATGATGATGACAATAACAATGATGATGATGACCACAAAAGTAACGATGGAAAAGACGGCCTAGGTACGTATCTCAGTTATTTAGACACTATAAACATTAAATTCCTATTTTAATTCCCCGTGTAGGTACAATTTTTAACAAAAAACGGGATTGAGTTCTTTACTTTTTTCAGCGAGGTAGTTTCTCTTAGCTAAAATTAGTTTCTCTTTTAGACGGAAAAGACTCGGGAACGGGCTCTAGCGAAGACGGAGATAGACCACAGCAAAGATTGGATATGCTTGGACAAAGAACTGAATCAGAGTGGTCGGAATCTCGCGCTGACAGCGGCCCCGAATCACCTGAGCCGTATGAAAGGCCTATTCACCCAGCTTATCAACATTTACCTTCCCGCGCTCCACCTGGCAGCACACCAGCATCAGCTAAGCCGAGAATATGGTCACTAGCGGACATGGCAAGCAAAGAGGGCGAGGCGCCGGCACCGCCCTCGCCAGCATCAGCGTTTTACCAGTCGGCAGCTGCGGCTGCGGCGGCTCGCCTAGCCCATCCCTACAGCCGCCCTGAACTGTACCGAGGCTTGTATCCCCCGACTCACCCAGCGGACGTGGCTCTCCTCGAGTACTCTCGCTCGCTGGCGCTGGCTGCGCCTGCGCCCGCACCTCCTGCTCCCTCGCCGTCCTCATCGTCCACGTCGTCGCTGGCCGAGCCACCTCCTCCACCACGGGCCTGACCACAAGCCCCCCGCCCGCCGCTGGCGCATCGACAATAATTTCGATCTCCCACGATGAGTGCCGCGAGGGTGTAGTACTCAGCCTGTAAATAGCGATAGACTAATATAAATATGTATACATACGTATAAATACGTGATAATAATTATTATGCACCGGTAGAGAAGCTTAGATTTGTGATAGTGGACACATGCGAGCGGTGAGCCACCTGCCACCGCCCGCGCCGTGAGGTTGACAACTCGCAAACGACGTCGACGCTGCGCCCGCGCCGACCGACCGACAATACTAGGTGCTATACAAGTTGGACCTTGCGACATGTTGCTGTAGTTATTATTGGAGGTGGTTAAACGAAGTGATTTCATTCAAAAATAGGTATTAATATGTGTTAAGTTTCCTATACATAGATAAACAACACTGTTTTAGATTATTATTTGTATGTAGTGTAAATTATTATTTCAAATATTCTACTTATATTTAGTGCCTAATTACGTCCAGTGTTTTCTATTGTTTAATAGTTTCTTAAAATATCTAACATTCGAATTTTAATATTTATTGATACGAGGTCAGTAGTATAACGAGTCGTTAATATAAGTTTTTTTTTTATCTACAGTATAACAATAATTTATATCAGATTTGGTGAGGATTTCGAAAAATCTGTATAGTTTTTTCTAGTCAGAAGACTATGATTGTCTGTGTTAATTGAAATTACATACCTATTATGTCTAAATAATCAACTTTAGTTACTAAATATTTCTCATTTAGCAGGGCTGGCATAAACACGGTAGCAAAATAATATATTATTCTAAGAACAACAATATGTTTTATTATATTTTAATGTTTTCCAGACAAGAAAACGAAAATATCATAAATATTACATATACACTTAAACATCAACTAAGGATTGATGTGACAGTCCCAGAGAACTTATATTTTAAGTAGGTATAATAGGTATCTATAGTCAAAAACTTTTAAACCATGTGGGACCAACGAAACGTGAAATGCGGAAGAGAGTCGCGCTTCCTGCGAAATTAAAATAATTAGAGTCCAAATAAAAGTTACTCGCTGCTGTAGAACATAATTGTAGGAAATTTATTGTCACAATTAAAATATCTAGCATTGCTGTTAACTTTTGTTTGCGAACGGCAGAACGTTATAAAAGTTAAACAAACCGTGTTTGTGTTACATACGCATAATTAGGTACCTAATTTCCATTTAATTTTGTGCCAACTTTTCCTATTATTACTTTAAACTATCTTAATTAATTTGATTGTTACTTATAATTATGCATTTATATTCCTACTTTTAATTGTATAATAGAACAATGCCACAGGTAAAAGAGGAGTTTTAGTTATTAGAATAGGTCTTTAAGAAAACTGCTATTCTACCTATGGATAGCAGAAGAAAAATTTTGCGAATTATATGTAATTTTTGGACTCTATTTTCTTGCACCTCCTTTCACTACAAGACATACGTAGCTATGGCGATGGTTTCGCCACAAATCGGATTGACACTGGTATTAAGTAATTTTTGACATTAAATTTGTGATACATGACACCTGCACTTCTGCAGAAGTGCAGCGTTATTAGATAAAATATTTGTAAAAAGAAAAACAAAGATCTGATATCAAATTGTAATATAAATAAATAAAATTTCATCATGTCGTAGCCTTCCCTATTCAAGTTTGAATGTCCACCGCGTTTCATAGTCGCCAGCCCTGCTGAAACGGAAATTTGTCTCAACTGTAGCATTTACACAACATTCGTCTTCGTAGCAATTTGTCATAACTAAATAAAAATGGCCTTGTATAATTGTAAACGTTAAACGAATGTAAATTCACATCGTCTATTTGTTTCTTAACATTGTATGATATTTTTTTTTTCAATATTGTAGAGACTGAAAGTCCAAAATTGAGTCTATAGTTTTGTACATACGTCACTGTTGTAAGTATATATTGTAATAATAACGTGAGTATTTAAGAGAGGTAAATGCAATAATTTTTCTGTATTAGAAGTCCTTTTGATGTAAATAAAACACGGATGGAAGACGTGAATCTTCAAAGTAGTTATGTAAACAACGAAAATATGTATGTTCGACTATATACGATATACGAATATCTTAATGACAATGTATATTTTTCATTATACAACAAGTACTTACATTACTGGATACACATTTACTGTATATT
The DNA here is from genome assembly GCA_949774945.1 of Hoplodrina ambigua. NCBI lineage: Eukaryota > Metazoa > Arthropoda > Insecta > Lepidoptera > Noctuidae > Hoplodrina > Hoplodrina ambigua. The sequence goes on from OX458963.1 coordinate 10,262,783, forward strand.
ATTGTAGTGTCACTTGTCAGTGTCCTTCAGAAAGCTGTAGAATCAAAATCTATTGTTGTAATATAAATGGGTTTAGTTAAAACAAAACTGTTAATAAACTTATTACATGTTGTCTAATTTTGTTAGCTTCAAACGTCTTTAAACCGTTTTTCCAGAAAGGTGTGTGAATAGATGCAATAAAATTTAATACAGAAATATTTGCTGGTTGTTTCAATCATTTCATTCCCATTGGTCAATTTGTCAATTGATCAAAAATATATACAATTAGTGTTGTGATCGATGGTTTGCGGTGTCAAATAAAACAAAGGAAAAAGGGTGAAATAGTAGCTTATCCGATGCCTGCCTATGGGGGCGTACAATAAATCAGGTATAAAAAGGCTATACACTAGAAATTATATTGCCAGTTAATAAAACTTTTGGCCAATATTCAACAATAAAAACAAAATAATTTCTATTATCATCATGATAAAGCCAATTTGGTCAAGATTTTTCCGACATGCATATTGCGATATCGCCGAGAGCTGCTTCAACCGGTCTCCAGCTAAAACCAACATTTACTTTTAACGTTCGATTGTTCTTTGAACTGGCCTACTGACATTTAAATTCTCACACATACTTACAACGCTGTTAGTACCTTTAAATGTAGAAAAATTATACCAGTTTTAGGCCCCGTAGATTGTATATCTTATTATACAGAACGCCTTGTAAAACATTGGTCATATTGAGGGAGGGTAGGTATGCAAGATAGTTGAGGATTAATAGCGTTTAAATTCCATCGCTGTGATACTTTACGAATCTTAATAATGACTTTAAGGTTTTCCTCATTTATACAGTGCTTTTAATTAAATTTTTATTAATTACAAGTGAGCATTAATTATTATGTCCTTCGTTAACCAGTCATGGTGTAGGTACGTAGTTTCTTCGCATTTTACATTAACATGAATAAAAACAAGGAAAAATGTGTATATTAAACACAATATATATCTAAGAGTAAATATTGGTACCTACTTACCTAAGAGTAATAATATCATACCTGCTTTAACTGAAGCAATTGCAAAGATAAATATTTCCTATACTTACGCATAAAAAGATGTTAAAATCTCACTCGCGCCCCTGCCGTGATTTACAGATTAACTCTTAATAGCTATTAATTCGACGATAATAAAAGCCAAGTTCTTTCAAAATTAAACTTTCTGAAAAATAATGTTTCAAAATATCTAACCAATAGCACTATCGAACAGATAAAGTCCTGATAACAATGCTTCAGAAAGTTGGTTACAAAACAGAAAGGTTTAAATTATGGTTTAATGATTAAATACCTGGGTTAGAAGGTACTTAGGTAATCCGGTATTAGTATACGTCCGTACAATCAACTCATAGGATCACTGCACTTAGTATAACTAACACGTTACAATTAGGATTATGGCGAAAGCGTAGTATCAGCGAACGCAGTCAGATGGAGCAAAGTAATTAATAAGTATTATTGTATAATCAGTGTGCATACAAAGTAACGTTAGTTGCTGCACATTATCATGACTACCCTTGACCAGTAGTAAATCTACTTAAAGTGTTATTATAAATCAATCAACGATTACCGGGATCCTCATACGTATAGCAACAGTATAGCTCATCGCGCCATCCGCCCAATTAGACATCAAAGCATTTCAGCGGTAAACACTTTATTATGAAAGTGCACAAATTTTCATGAACGTAATTGGGCCGAAGTCTAACAAAATACGCATAAATCATCGATGTAGAGTGCTTTGATGTGACCGTGTCCGGAGTGACGTCACACCGCCGTCTGATATGTCGTACATTCATTATTTGCTCACGTATACTAGATGAAAGGCGACCATAATATAAATAAACAAATCGTGGAACAGCCTATAGCGACGTTGAAAGAACTTCATGACGGAATTATAATGGAATTCATGAGAAATACATGCACTCGAATTGTGTTAATAACTTTCAATTAAAGTGTTAACGATTCACTTATCATAAATTGTAATTCGTGTTATCAAGTGTTTATAATAAGGCGTGAAAAGTTAGTGAAATAAAAATACGTAGGCAGGATCGAAGATGTAGGTACCTACACACAGCGTCAATGCTGACGTCATGATTCTCATAGCGCTGTTAACACTTCGCCAATTGATAGATTAACACGCATAATTGATTAAAAAGGGAATCACCTGAATATAAATACATGTGCCTGGATAAATGCATCCAGTAAAATGTTCATGGGAAAATTTCAGGTTCCCTAATGGGCGTCACAACAATGGAAAACATTTAGAACTGACATAGGTCGATCACGCTTAATGTACAAATGTTTTCATTTGGTAAAATGCAGGCGAATGAAGATACTTTTCAATACTCTAAAGACTATCTAGGGATTTTTTTGTAAATATGAAAATCAAGTCTAAGTGCAATGAAACCCTACGCAGTTTGTAAGCAGCTTCTACGCAATATACACGCAGAGTCTACGCTACGTCAACACCTGCGCTACTAAAACAGTTACCACCAGGACAATTACAGGTAAAGAATTCATCCAAGGTAAGTTTAACATTGTTGAAGAACAGAATTTATAAAATAAATTCTTACGAATAAAATACGTAACAGCTAGTAGATTTACAAAAATATTCAGCTTAATATATAGGGAAAAAATTACAGATTTATAATTAGTTCAAGTATCAATTGAATTTTATAAAAACTATTAAATCAGTAAAGCTATAAGGCTGGGCACTGACTTCAACACATTCTTCCAAGCAAGCCATCCTATTCTGAGGCTTCTTTTCATTAGGTTTCAGTGTTAGTTTAGTAGGTATTATACAGAAAATTCTGAAAAGAAAACTCGAAAAAAACAATCAGTATAAAAATCATGCATTTTACCAACTATACCAAATAATGTCCCGCAAAATGCCAACTATTTCTGTTCTATTCATGAACAACGATTTATAGAAGTTTTAAAAAGTTGTCAATAAGGTGCGCTTGTATATTTTTTTGGTGACTGAAAATTCGTAACGTACTTTGTTAAACATAATTATACTTTCAAACTAATGTTTAGACACTACGGCCGATAACTAGACAGTTAGGATTTTGTATTAAAATGCTAAAAGAGGAACCTGTATTCTGCAACTCCGCCTGTCTGTCTGCCACAGCTGCTTATTTCATCCATGTGTAAATGCGCTGATACAAGCCTAATTCTTAATTGAATAGGTGACCAAAATAAAAAATGTCATCATTACTTTGTTTGACTGGCTTTTGCTCTAGACTTCGTCCGCCTGAATTATCTTGCAGATGCATTTTACGCTAAAATATTGCCTTTAGCAGTCAGGGATAATGAGCTACCTATGTGCCAAAGAATTTTCAAAATCCGACATAGTACATAGTAGTACCGGAAATTATTGCGATCAAATAAACAAACTCTTCAGCTTTATAATATTAGTATAAATGAAGAAATATATATAACAGAGGTTATATTAAAGAAAGGGAGGGTTAGGCAGAGGTGTGCCAATTAGATAGTAGTTTTATTTATTTATTATTATTTTTATAGTTACACTAAGGCCTCTTCACAAACAAAGAAGGCACAAGATTGAGCACTAGCTCAAGACGGATTTTCGATTTCGACTTATATTAATTGTGAGTCCTCACAATGTTTTTCATATCAAAAATAAACTTAGAAAGCGAAAATCCAAGTAGTATTAGTAGTAGTAGTAGTATTAGTATTGAAAACGTGCGATTGGTACTTGCCTGGTATCGAACCCACTGTTTTCATTGTCTAACATAAAAAACAGATATGTTGCTTAGAATTTCCCAAGGCCAATCGACATATTTATAGAATGACTCATATTGAATTAAGTAGATATTTAAGTTCATAATTCAATTACAGACTCTCACGCGGCAATCACGCATCATTGTCACCTCAAGATGCTCGCTTTGTTGAACCTTTACCAGACTATATCGCCGTCATTCGGTCTGTATAATAAAGCTATCGAAACGATTCATTATGTTAAAAGCAAATTCTAACGTCGCATCGCACTAAGTGACTTGAGGATTTCATTCAAACTCGTGAGAGCGATATATGCTGACCGACAAGAACGTAAGGAAAAAAGACTTATTTTTACAAAGGCGCTCAGAGCAACGTGTTGTGTAAATAGTCCAACATGTTTCTCTAACAAAGAAATCTTAATAGCCGATGACGGGCAAAAGTCAACATAACAATCTACGGGTTGATTGCTCATAATTTTATGTGCACACTTGGACGTAGGTGCTTGGTAATAAAGCCCACTTCCTCGTGATTTAACTTCAACGTTTACCAAGGCTCTCGAAAATTTGTAAGTTATGTTTCTGTTTATAGGATTAGCATAAAACATGGTTATCTATTGCATACCTGGTTACTAAAGCGTTGTTCGAACGTCGCGATACAGTCTCATTGTACAAGGTTTGTCTCAATGAAATAAGGACTCTATTAACATATATTTACAGATGTTTTTCAGCATTAAGCTCGAGGGGAATCCTTGAGGTAGGAATTCCGATTTCGTAGCGGCGACTGCTATGCCATCTAAAATATTGGACATCTCCATCTTGGTTGGTGTTTTGCTCTTTCTGTGGTCACAAACAATGAGTCGGGATCGTCAAGGGAATGTATGCATACTTTAAAATACGTTAAAACCTTTCTCCCACGTGGATATGTACAATTTCATGCAAGTAAGTCGAGTGAGGTGGATAGCACGGCATATTTGTACACAGTGTTCCTGCGACTTAATTATTTATTGCCATGAGTACCAATAAATAATTGGTTTGGAAGTTTACCCCCGCGTGCATCAAGAATTTAAAACATATTAAAAGGAAACCAGAAAAAAGTCTTCTAAATACTTGTATTAAGCATCACCGATTTAAATCTTACTTATTTCTATAAAAATGGAATGAAACGTGTTAAGCCTTCGATTTTAAGCTTATTATCAATATTATAGACCCCGTCCTTTCTATAATGTTAATACAATAGATAAATAAATTAGGGACAAGCCTTCATATTAACATTCAGTATAAAACCGTCTTTTGCTTGTATCTGAATCGTGATCTGTTAAGGTTGGCAAAACATGATTCAACATAATAAAATATGCATAATTTAATTTGCTCTTAGTAATGCCATCACAATATATTGTTCTGATATTTATAATAATCACCTTAAAGCAATCTTTACATGAATTTCGTCTTTTGAGTTGTTGAGTAATGGAAGTACATTTTATCTTGTAGGTATTAGTAGTGTTGCCGATGAAATATACAGGCATTGATCTGGAGTGGTACGTAGGTAGTTATGTCTTTAATATAAAATGTAGAAATATTTTAATATTAGCGATCAACTTATTATAAATACTGTCTACAACCCTAAAAGTGAACTAAGCTCCCACCCAATTCTACGGGGCATCTGAATGATGGCTTGTATTATTTTTTGTAAGCATGCCATGTCATCGGAACGATTGTGGTCGGTTCCCTATGATTTATCGATGTCCATATTACAAATACGACACAACATTATGCGATTCTTTATTTCTTCTTTAAGCCATATTAGTATTCCGCCAACAATCCTGTCCAGCGTTGGTTTTGTCATACCGACTAAATGTTATTTTGTTGGAATTTCAAATAAACAATTGTTGCCTTTTTTTAATAGGTTTTATTTACAATATAAATTAATGCGGGACTTCAATCAGCGCTGACCAAGTCGAATGGCATATTTAGAGCGCTCATGAATTAAAACCACGGGATTATGTTTTCTTCCATTTCAAATACAACTTAATTTGTACGCAATAATTAAAACAATTAGGAGTTTGTCTGCATGATACCAGTGCCTTTTGTATGCTTAATGGTGTATTTTTTACAACACGATGATGCGATGAAACAGCAAATCTGTGTTAATACACTGATCTGGATTCTGATTTACCTACTTTTAATATTTATTACGTTTATATTGTATTATTGTATTTAGACAATCGATGGGTAGGTCGAGTTCGGGAATCCTCAGAAGTGCTCGTGATAAATCTGTTTCAGCACGCATGGCAATTAATTGACTGGTGACACTCCATCGCATTGCTGCCGAGTCTTTATGTGGTCAAGCGGTAATTTGCTGCAGCCCAGCGATTGTGACCGACTGATACTTTGTTGTTATTTATTTTAGCAATGTCTAATTTATGGGCATATATACCTATTTTGTTTTTGTCTTAGGTAGTTTTACAGCTAAGCCGTAGTACCGAGAAAAACATCGTTATACTCAGCTTACATTTAAAACTTCACAAAACCACCCACTGTGAAACAGGTCTCCATCTCGAGATTATCACACTAACGTTATCTGCCTCGTATTATAACTGAATTCAAATTAATATAATTATCTAGGCAGTTACCTAATTATACACAAACGAATGTGTTTTAAGATTCGCCAGGCACCCATACTTAGTAAAAGAATAGTTGTTTTCTTAATGAGCTAATGCAGGCAGTAAAGAGTTTTATGTCTTTCTTTATAGTTTGCTTGAATTAACTAAGCACTGTAACACATTATTAAAATTTTTACTTCGTTAGTTACATTATGTGCGCCACGAATTTCACGCGCAAATATATGTAAATATATGTATACCACGATAAACATACAACAAAAATAAAATCTCGTAATTATGCTAAATCTTTAAACGGGTCCGCGTACAATCAGGGCGTGAAGTTCAAATTTTCATTTAGCTGCGCACTTTGCGTTATTTGAAAGTGACCCTAAATCCCGCGTCCTCTGTACAGATAATTCTTAATTTGCATATTAACGAGAAACTTTGCATCGGCAATACCGAAAAATTCCGGAGGTCGAGTGTGAACGGACAGGTGGTGCGGCGGACTAATACTGGAATATTTCTCAAATCCTCCACCGCTGTCGTCGGCGCCGACGCCGACGGTATGTTGTTGCCCTTGATGGCTTTCTCGTTTCAGGGAGATTCATTTTAAAGGATTCTCCAGTACCTACCTACCGTAGTCTGCGATTTAAATTCTTGATAGCTTTAGCCTCGTCTACTTAAAATGAGTAGCTATATAGTTAACATTTTAGGATACTTTCGCTATTAAGGCTAAAACTTATTGATATTATGAAAAATGTATAGCGAAAAACTTAGTTCTAAACTGTGATCATAAGGGACAAAGCTGACAACTACATTCATTTGTCGGTAAATTTTGTTACATATATCTAAGTACCTACTGTAAAAATATCTTTTAAATGTGACAGTCGAGTACCTACTTACCCCTAACTATTTAAAATTATATGATGAGCTGCGAGTGCTTAGAGAGCGTGGATGGTAATTAAGTGAACAAACAGGGAAACCAAATGATAACTACCACACGATATTAGAAACGGCTCATTAGGTCTTTAAGCTGAAATGACAGCTCTATAAATAGTAGACAGGCGTCTCCGAAGAGTATACCTATTATTATTTTATTTATTTTTGAATTGTCGGGGCTAAAAGAGAGAGTATTTGTAGTGGAAAGGTGGTGCGATGACAAAACATCTGTTCCGTGTGTGGGAAGCCTTCGGCGGCTATTCTGACTAAATCGTTTACCGCGTCCGCGACACCCCGTAAACGAGCTTAATGCGATCGTCGATGACAAATATAATCTTTGCTCTAAAGCGAGTTGACTTGACACTGTTGTTATTCCGAGAAACGGAAAGATTTATTTTTACTCAAAGAGCTAAATATTCAGGTGAAAGATAGCTGTGAGGGCGTTGTTTGGCCGACTCGTTAAATCTGTCGACGGAGTTGCGTCTTCTGTGTAATCGCACCGATGATACCGAAAAATCTGCCCGGATTTCATTGCTTTGATATTCAGTCTCAAAGAAGGAATAACATTTTATAAATATCCCTTCTAGCGAGAGTCAGGGATTGTTGTTGTTGATCACACCGACAGACGTTGCTATAGCTGATTAAATTTATTGATACGCAATTATCTGCTTTTAGAGCATTAATCTTGAGAGCTGCGTAGACAGCGCTCTAGTTTAGACTCTGATGATACCACGGCCCCCTACCGTGAAGCTAGCTGTATTTCATACACGTTAACAGCTGCTGTAAAGCAATTAATACGACGACGTTCACTCATTTAGTTGTACACATAAAGAAATCTCTATTTTTATTATAACGATCTTGCTTACATTACTTCCTTATTATCACGTTTTAGACATTATATTTAATATACAGCGCTAATTATGAACGAGTTCTTTATTACACAAAGTGAAGGCCCATTCACAAAATATCTTAGAGGAGGTTAATCGCCATTGTTATTCTTTTAGGTTCATTTAGGGTTCTGTAAGTTAAACACGTCTCTTTTAGATAAAGAAAAAATATACCTATAGGCATCTACCCAGATTGTATATTCAGGCATAAAAAAAAAACAAGGAAATCTATCTAATGAAAAGTAAAACTATTCAATAAAATCAACCTTGCTACCTTTGATATTTCTTTTTAATATATGTTTTTGGTTTACTAAACTGTTTTGTAAACCAAAAATGAACAACGAGGCATTTAATATTAAATGCATCGTTGTACGTGCTGTATTAGTTAATAATTATCAAGCCCTCTAACATTAAAAAAAAAACAAAAAACAATCTTAATCTGTATATGGAACCCTCTCGACAATGACTTACCTATTACTTGACCAGTACCAACTAATTTAATTAGCATAAATTGTTATGCTGGATAAACGAATTTAGACGTGTAATTTTTTTGTCTCAGTTAAATGACGTGTGAACAGCGTCTTGTTAATTTTTATTTGCTATACAAAAGCGTGTCCCTGGGTCACTACCAATTTCACTCCGGAAGTTAAATTTAAAATGTCATTGTCCTCACACCCCCCGGGATACAGTTAACTATGTTTCATGTGTAGGTACTCAATCTTAACAGAAGCAGACGATTTGCAAAGAATGGTTTTGTGCAAAATTTTAAGATGGTTATCATTTTGGATTTTATGATCGTTTTTTACTCGTACCTGCTAAAAATAATTCTCACCACTATCGAATGCAAATGAATTACTTAATTACATCTTAATATAAAAAAAACAAATGTCATTTTTGACATCTTTAATGCTAGCTGTTTTGAAGAGTACAAAAAATGAAGCCAATATAAAAAAAAAGTACGTTTTAACGAATGATACAACAAAACATGCCAACTCACAGTATTAATGTATTTAATTAAGAGTAGCTGTATCAAATGCTTCTGACGACAAGCTTAATATATTCAATTCCGCCATAGCCTAAACAATACGAGCTTTATTAAAATGCGTATTAAAACATATCTTGGAACGAAACAAAGGTCGTTCACACCGGTTTGGTTCCTACAAAACGTGGTGTGGGACCGTGACCGTTTGCGTTCCCTCAACCATTTTTAAATTTTTGGTGTAAGTATATACAAACAAAGGTATTCGGGCGATAATCACAACATTTCTCGAGCGGCCGTCTTAATACGACTTTTAATCGTTAAAGCGTTTTGAAACATTCAATTAGCTTTTGCGCTTTGACTTTTCAATGCGCTAAACAAGCTCTTCATAGTCCATCCAAGTCATAGTTTCTCAACCACGGCGGTAACATTAACCGCCTAACGGCTCGTCGTCACCGTAAAAAATGTCTCCGTAAGTAGGTAGTTAAGAATCCGCTGTACCATTTATTTACAAGAGTGAATCCGTCTTAGAAAAACTAGCATTCAAAATTATTAATGGTTTGTTTGAATGGTGCGTCACGCGGCTCATTGTTGGCGCGCACTCCGTCCGGATGCGCTCGCTGACACTAATTATTCCCATAGTGCTTGAATGATAGATTGCCCTGGACAAATCACTTCTAGCCTCACTCCCAAACAGTAATAAAAAAGTCGTGTGATTAGTTTTTTTAAGTCGGGGCCAACCGATTGTCAAAGAACGTGGGTTGACTTTGTACCGTTTGTCTAAAAAGGTAATATGTTACTGTAAAAAGTCGAAATGTCTGCGATGCTATCTTACGTGGACTTCTGTCAGTTTGGTTAGTTTAATCCCGTTCAAAATTATTCACGTCAAACAGAACTACTTAAAATGTTGATATTTTAAGTTCCGTGGTCAATCTCTTGTTTATTTTTTCCCTACAATGGTAAATCTGAGTACCCATCTGTACGATGGTCGATGTTTAAATTTAAATATCTGCTTACAAATACATTACCATGCGGTAAATAGAGCACAGTTGGCGCACTGCTTAGCGGTAACAGGTGAACTTCTAATTAAGAATTTGCTATCTCGAATGCCGGCTAATTATGTAACTGGCATGTGTTAACATTTGATAATGTCTCAATAAGGAGTCGATTTAAGCAAATTTTATTTTACTGTTATTGATTTTGCAGCGTGTCTCAATCAATGAACTTTTAAGTAGTGGTAGTTACCTACATCATTCGTGAATGGGCTAAATCATCAAGTTGAACTATAATCCTGTGTCATTCTGCATATGGAGGAACATTTTCTCACAAGGATATGCATCTAATTATCGTTAAAATTTCGGCTCGATTTTGATTCGCTCGATTAAATCGTCTCGTCTTGGGTGTCTAAAACGCATGTATAGCGAATTCTGTCAATTCAGAAAGCTAATACCTAATATGCCTATGCCTGTTTAAGTTAGATACCTATATTAATTGTACAAAATAGATTTCGTGAACGATACCTTTAAAGTTGACCTATCAACCTCAAACAAAGTAACGGAGATAACATAACAAATCGCTTCGGTAACTGCGATACTAACTGAAACGATAGCGTCGATCGAGGCGGGGGCCGTACCGCGCCCAATGAAATATTATCTCCTGTGTGACTTACGAGTACTGGCCTCTCGACCAAGCATAATGACATTTTAGTATTACAACATTTTATCTACACGAGACGAAAAGTTCCAAGATAAGTTAAACGCCAACTGGTATATTGTTTCAGAAAGTTGACAGCCGATGTAATTTGTTAATGTCAAGCGGCGTTTGCGGCGGCCGGCGACATAGCGACGTATCTGCGCCCGCGGCTCGACGATCTGACGTAACCTAAAAATACACGGCGACACCACTTCGCCCCAGCTCCTTGCCTATCTGCCGTACTGATTTAAATAATGAGATTTATCATTTCTGTGTGCACAAACTCATAAAATTATTATCTGGCATCGTTCTATTAGTTACATTATTTAGTAAAGCTACCGAATAAAGTAGTGATAATAATTCACCTGTTCGTTTAAAATCCATTCTGTGTTATACCATTAAACTTACTAAAAATCTGAATGAAGCATTATTAATAGATGTTTCTGATAAACGTCAAGTTGCGCCCACCTACATAGCTTATCCTTAATCTTATACTAGATTTGAGAAATGATGAAGACTATGATTGATTTTCAAGCTTAAATAATGCGAATATTGTAAAGGAAAAATATCACTGCTATTATTAATATTTCTCTCTCTCTCTCTTAAGACTCGAAGGTAAGTAGAACCCGTTAGAATAATCATTCTCCCAGAAGTTTCAACAAGAAGGTCAAGGAGCTGACGATAGAATAAGTAAGCAAGAAAGTTCCGTATGCAGAAGACCTTAATATTAATACAGGTATGGATAAATTCTGGAAGGTATGAATAATAGCTTGTTTGTAGAGAGCAAAAATAGCGAGTTGATAATTCCAGCTTGAAAAATACCTATAAAACCCCTCAAAATTAAAAGACCTTTAATGACAGAAGGACAAAAGCCAATCTTATAAGGGCTTCGTTTTTTCCTTTTGTGGTTCGGAAACATAAGTCCTCTAGACACATTGCTGCGAGACACTACCGTTTCCACTTTGCTCATTGCTGGACCTTTGCCGAGTGTTGACGCTGACGCCGCCTATTATAAACCGCGTGTTGCCGTGTCAATGCTCAATTTCGAGAAATTAATTAAGTAAAAATTAATTCAAACGAAGAAAACTTTGCTAGTGACTGTTTTACAATAAAAAAATAAGACTTGGGAAACAAAACTAAATTTAAAAAGCTTTGGCAATTATGAAACTTTCGGTAAACTGAATGAAATTTGCATCAATTACACGTCTATATTTTATATCTTTTCCGTTCTGATTGTATACACAGCCGTTTACACTGAAAAACAATCAATGTTTATGTTTCTCAAATTAATTTTCGTGCCCGATGGTACACTTTGCGGTTACTCGCAAGTCGCAATGCGAGCCAACCGATTGACCGCAACTAATGAAATTAATATGCCAACCTAAACTCATTTCTATTTGTACTACGATACGGTGCCCATCTGCTTGGGATATTTTTTATGGCGCAACCTGGAGTGGTTTGTGCACTGTATCTGTATCTACTTTAATTTGTTTCTCCGTGAGTCATAGTAAGGTTAAGATAGCCCTTCCATGTATAAGATATAAGCGAAATCAGACAAAAACACTTGATTTGAAAAAAGTTATCACTGCCCTAAAATAATGAATAATAAAAGACACACGCAGTGTTTATATCATAGCAGAAACAAGGTTCATAACGTGATTTATTCGTAAAAAGATTATCCTGATCATCCACCAGGCCCTAATTCCCGAGGGGCCCGTCCCTGATAACTCTGTATCGCGGGTGCTCTCGTTTTCAAATAAGTAAATTAACGTGGAATTGAATTAAGTTTCGTCCCGAGTTGAGATTATGGCGATTTAGTGAGATTATCTGAATGTGTTAAACGTCGCCGTCGGGTTGTAATGGGAGGGCGTGGGTCAGGCCCATTGTTTAATTATAGATAGTGCTCCGGTATAAAAGCCACGAAGCGTGGTCAGGTTTTACTACTCATATTTATGTTTATACGTAAGAAGGTACCGTTTTTATGACTCTATTGTGGACGGTGGTTTAACTTTATAATGCGTAATAATATCACGTCATTTGGTATTGTTTAATTGCTATTTAGCTTGTAATTTAGATTTTTACTATTAACTAACATTTTTAACCAGGTGGTTATTTTTAATAGAGTAGTACTTACCTAGTAGATTGATAGTTACTTTCATGGTTGTATTTATATATTATACTAACTATGATTTTTGTTAAGTTTATTTTAGATACATGTTTAATTGATACGAAGTTCGAGTGGGTCTTTTTTTCAACTTGGTAATATTTTGCACACAGTTTAAGTTGCCACTTTTTGCCACAGGGAAAGATTTTAACTTATAAACAAAAAAAAACGTTTACATAATTAGAGCTCAACAATTTCGTAGTTAGTTTAGTTTCCATTATTAATTAATAGGTTTTCCCGCGACTTCACTCACGTGACTATGTATTAGTTTGAATTCAATTTTTTTTGGAATTTGAACCCATAGTTATAATTATAAGAAAATAATAATCAGCATATCAATTAGGTTGAAGTAAGATGGTTAGTTTTCTATACACATCGATCGATCGATCGATGTATGCATACATCTTCGATCTTCTCTCGATCTTTCTTCTTTCTTTTCTCGATTTATATATATATATATATATTATTATTATTATTTCTAAGGACCATAAGTTCAGACATACACTATATAGTTCCATCTGACTGAAGTTATGTTAAAATGTCTAGCAATAATGTGCGTTGTATAATTAAAGTAGGATATTCCTGACCCTAGTTGCCACAGTTTTCTATAAGTCTAATTTCTAATGGATAGTTTTGTTCATGGCCGCTAAATAGTAATCTTAGGTTGACTTTTATCATCATTGAAGCTAATGTATTGTTACTTTTAGATAACATGATGGATTCCTCAGGTTTGTCCTAGTTTAAAGGGCATCCGGGGGTCATCCGGAAGGGGTTTTAAAAAATAGTCTCGATTAATTAAAAGATAATCAATAAACGTAAAAAACTGAAATGTAACGTGGTATTTATTTTTATTATAAAATTATATTTATCATGAGCGTCCGGAACAATCTCAATTGTACCCAAATGTCTGGGATTTTGCAAGTTCTAATACGACGTCAGCAAATAGGAGATAGCAGCCCAATACAGGACATACAACTTTTGGATTACGCCACAACAGCTTGTTTTATTAACGTAGTTAACGTAGTATTCTTAAAGAATAATGTGAAAAATAATGCTTCGCTTAACATTTTGAATTATGTATTAAAGAATCTACTTAAATGACTGTCAAAGCCTTTTCTTCGACAGACACGGAAATCTTATTGATACTCCAGCTTGATTGCAAAAAAAGCTCTCAGTGATAATGGTTTCTTTATCTGCATATTATACTACTTATTACCATAGCATAATTTGTGTAGGTACCTATAATCACATTTCTATTCACTTCTAAAATCGCCAATCCTCCTTGAGCAAGCGTGGTGATTGATGCTCGTGCCTAAGCCCTGCAGTAGGACAATAATAGACTAGTATTTCTTTTTTATTCGAAGTTTTAATTGAAAATGTAGAAAATAATTATGCAAATAAATATCAATGTCATATTAAAATTATGCAGAGCTCTATTTTATTACTACATATTTAGAAATCTGATAGCCTAAAAAGAAAAACTCTAGAAAAATAATATTTGTAAAAAGCAATCACAAAAGGATCATTAGTGAGGAATTTTAGAATTGAACTTACAAGTTAGTAATGCATTCGTCAAATTACAAGCCTTATATGCTTTGATGAAAAGTAGAAACTAAAATAGCTTTTTTATACATGTCATTTTTGGCTGCTTAGCACCTCAAAGAAAAAACGTGATGATAGTTATTTCAAATATTAAATCCGTAACCAATATTCGAACATTTTGTTTCGTCTTTTCACAATCCCGTGGTAAACTGTAAAAGAATACGAACATAATGCAAAAAAGCAAATAGCGTGATAATTTATACCCTATCAACTGATCGGCCTTTATGGAACAGTTATGGAAATTTTGAATAGAATCCTTATGGAACCTAACTACTTGTGTAGTGCTCTAACAAACAGCTAAACGGATAAAAAATCTTAAATCGATATTTACGGAATCATTCTCTGATCTCTTAGCAATTATGTACTATATTTCTAAAATATTTAGTATACAGTTTTGACTACGCTATGAATTTATTATATTAATAGCATCCACCCGCAAATTTGTCCGCGTCAAAGTTAACTATTTTCTCATGGGAACCATACATTTTAGGGAAAAAATTGTCAATGTTGCTATATCTATCTACTATAATCTATTTCTGTGCCAAATTTCATTTACATCCGTTCATTTCTTCTGGCGTGATTGAATACCGAACGTCCATCCATCCAAACTTTCGCACTTAGAATATAAGTAAGATTAATTAATTAATTATTAGGCAATAAAATAACTAATTACAAAAACACATGAAAATGAAACAATTACTCTCGTTGCGATAAGAAAACACAATTAAACTTTGTCTTTATGCCTTATACACAAAATCGAACTCATTGACTGGCTGGTGTTCGAAGCGAAGCGTAAGTTTAGGAAGACTTTTTTTCCTTTTAACGGGGACCAAGTCTTGGCGTGTTCGAGTCTCGGTAGCTATCGTAAAGCCGCGTAGAGATCGACGCCGATAATTGAAAAAACGTTACGACTGCTGAATCTTAACACCGATTTAAAACTGCGATGGATAAATTAAAAGAATCCAACCCCGGACGATTGTTTTTCTTTCCGATTCTATGCCTCCGATTTAACCGATAAGCGTGTTCTGAGCGAACTTTATGTTCCGATTGTACTTGTGTACATTGTGTGTAGGTGGCGCTGTGTCGTGTGCTTTAACAGTTCCTTTTTTAATTTTAATTAAAAACAAAATGTATTACAATTAAAGGACATTAATCGTAGTAGTTTATTTGGGGCGTCTTTACGATTCTTGTGGTAGTTTTCGAATACATTAGGTAGGTAGTTACTTTTCTGTTAAGGGAATCTACTCACTTTTATTTACCTACTTATTGATTCATTAATCTGTGTTTAATAAATACAGATTAAGTTTGACAAACATTAGAAAAATGCCTTAAAGTCTATGTGAGTTTGTTTTTCTAAATTCAGTTCATTTAACCAGAATGCTTGTTTGTTCATTTCCGTGAGTCATGATTGTTTGATTGACCAGAAAAACCATTGGAGCCGATTGAATACTACTTGAGTTTATACATAGATAGCATAAAGCATAACATCACGCCTGTGATCCCCGAAAGGTTAGGCAGAGGTGTACCCATTAGTACACCCACATTTCGCCAGTTATGTTTTTAGTCCCATGTAATAGGGGGCGAGCCTATTGCCATCAACCGGGCACAAATCCAGACTCCGAGGCTGCTACTGAGAAATTCCTGATGGAAAAACCCAATAACACTTTGCCCGACCTGGGAATCGAACCCAAGACCTCATGCACAGCAGTCGCACTTGCGACCACTAGACCAACGAGGCAGTGTGATTATACATAGATAAACAACGTCAAATCAATTTAATACCATTCTACTGACATTTTGTTACCAAATCACAATGTAGGCAGGTACCTACGTAAGTAATCTAAAAAAATATTTTTATTTCTCATTAACTCAGCTCTTGCTATTTAAGCTTCTGCGTTGAATTTGAACAATTCCTCCTTACAACTTAACACCCCGAGTAGTTAAAATTGGTATAAGCGTGTTATAAAAGGCGAGGGAGTACGGTCGGAACAATAATTCACAAAAATTGTGAGCAGTTAATGTGCTCCCGGGCCTGAGGGCGACATAATCATCCGCAAAACTAAATTTAATGCTAATAGCACTTTTTAAAATAAAACCTCGGCCGGGTTGGGCGCTTAGTGGCATTATTTAAAGTGATTTTAATTATGTTGAAAGCAGATGACACTGAGTTCCCTCCTCTTCATTGTCCGCTGGCGACCGTCGCTTACCGAAATCACTTCCAATGGGTGCTTATTGGCGTTTTTGGTTGTTGTTGATACGTACACTTAACTTGCTAATTGTTTTTACCTATATTCATTTAGTTGTAGTTGTTTTTTTTTACTTGTTTGCTTTGCTTAAAGCTGTTTAGAGTGCAGTACCCTGTTGGGCATGTGGGATCCGTCATCGTTCTCAGCTCTACTTCACCGTCGTCTTTTTGTTTGTGCCAATCTCCACATTTCTGTGCCAGTTTGTCAGCCTCATACCTACAAATTTTACCCGCGATGTCAACAATGTCGCCCAGCCTTATTGAAACCTGACTTTTACTAACACAGTTAGTAACAAGTATAGTAGTTGCAATAATAAAAGTGATGAAATATACACCTAAATTCACAAAATCTATCCTCCGTTATTACCACATTGCCCTCTTAATGTAGTGGAATCATAAGTATATTTGATGAACAAATCACTCATGACGAGCTGGCGACCCAATATCACAAGCGGCGGTGTATGTATCTAATAGTCACGTAACGTTACACCGCGTAGTCGCTAGACTAGGACCCCGCCAGTGCGTGCCTCTAAATCCGACGAAGCCAATAAATCACACGAAGGCAAACATTACGAGGGCTTTCTATGTATACTGTTACGCATACTGCCCCGCGTTTGTGTACCACGAGCCGGTGTTTGTGCTCGGCTAGTCGTTACAAAAGCAGAGTGATTCACAAACATTCATAAAGCACCCGGCTCAGTAAATGCGCATCGATGTCAAATGAAACGATGACAGTGCCATAACACCAATTTGCCGCCGCTAAATACATAACTCGTTTTGTTTTAATTAAGCTTTCAATTTGTTTACATTTTAATATTAACTATATAGTTAGACTATCGGATTCATATTACTCATGCATATGTTCATGATTTTGATTGAAGTTTTAGTTTATGTTTATTGATGGGCCACAGTACCGTTCAATTTTGTTATTGTTGTTAGTGATCTTTTGCTTAAATAAGTTATCAGTAATGGTTAATTGATTTGATTTAAATCCATGTGATCCAAATTCTTTATAGATCTATATTAAATTGTTATTTTTTCATCCATAAGCCATATAGATATAAACTGTTTGACTAAATCATACCAATATTTTTTGGTTATACCATCGTCTGCGGAAAAGAACAAAACCTTTTTTACCCAAAAGGTAGTTAACCGTCAGGCTCCTGCCTTATGAAGTTGGTTAAAGTTAAGACACGCTTTAATATCAATAAGTATTGTTAAACAGACGTTCATCATTACTTAATTTGAAGAATGACAATACTCAAGAGTTTAGTGTATTGTCGACTTAAATCAATGATAAACTTTTTTTCGCTTGCTGTGATTATGAACGCTCTAACCCTGACGTGGAACACACCTATGGGGATAGGCACCCTAGTTGCACTAGGGTCCGAGTCGGCAAACAACATGCATGTTGTGTGCCGACGACATTGTTTTTGGTAACGAAGTAACTGGCTTTGAAAAAGTCAATTTTATGCCCTACAGGTCATAGGTACTGGGTTGCATTGAAATAAAAGTACCAAAATGAACTCTTGGTGGTGTTAACGTTTTTGTTTGGAAGTTGGCTTTTAATAAATGGGTATACAGAAGATTTAAAACCGAGGTCCCACGAAGGTTGGTTGAATAGATGGACTACCTTAACCGTCTCGTACCATGTTCTGTAACAATGCTAAATTGACGGTTATTAATACGACAGACACGAAAAGATACAATCAAAGCGCCCAAATGCAGGCACGTGGTTTCTTCTATAGCTTGGTACTGGAAATAGAATTTACCAAGTGTAGAAGGTTGGCTAGCTAAATGATTCTGCTGCTTAAAGTATAATAAAATATATTTAGACCAAGGGTTTAGTAATAAAGGAGCGAGGGAGCACATGCGATGACCGCTAATCGTGTATTGAATGTTCGACTAATATTAATGAATAAAATAAGGTAAAAATGCACGAGTAAGTATTTGATATTAGTGTATGGTTTTACCGTGAACCAATCCTTCCTCAGGTAAATGTGTAGAGGTAGGTACATCCAAAAGATTTTATTGAGCGCTATACCTTTTCGTGTTTTGCCTTTAGTATTAAGATATAACCTAACTGTGAGAGTAAAGAAAAAAAAATAATTGACCGTGGGTCATGGTAAATTTCTTCTGATTTATATAATATATCTTTCCAACAATGTACCTACTCGTGGATTAACTGTACAGCTTGCGAATAAACCAACGTGAGAGGGGAGATTAACTTTATTTCATTATAGGATTCCAGTTTGATTGAGTAAAATTAGTCTGATTATATTATTCCCGCCACACCAGATTCACAGATAGCAGTGAAGCTATATCTACTGCTTTTTAATGGATTACTCACATGAACTTTGCAGTGGTTAGACGTTAGACGATTTTAGTGTAAGAATGAACTTATTGTTACAAGCTTTTTTAAAACTTTCACCTGTAACGGTTGCTAATCAAATCTTACAAGTTAAATTTGAGCAGTTTCCGATGTTTGATTGCGCTGCAATTAAGCGTAAATATGCAATTAATAAATTTAACACGTGAGATATGATTAGATTCCCATTAAGTAAGCCATCGATTTCGATTGAGCTGGATTTTGAACATATGCACCTTGCATGACAATGCAATATAAAAGTTAGTAATAAAACAAAAAATGGTTGTACCCGTTTTATATTCATTGGAAGACCTTTGAAAACAAAACTTAACAATTGAATAACTTTGAAAGTGTAAAATAAACATAGAGAATGTTTAATTATGGGATCACCTAAAACCTTGGCGGCACTGATCCGCAAGCGTTGATAAATCACACGAATATAAACACGAGGTGGGATTTCGTTTGTCTTTTGAACCACTGCGGGAAGTCACCCTCGGATATATCTAAAATGTGCTTTATTTGTGTTAAACAAACGTGATGGCATTGGCAGTACAACATTATCATAAGTATATTGTTGAAAAAACAATGAACCTGTTTAGACAGTACTAAGTATTTATATCTACCAATCTGAAGATGTATTTTTAATAAGAATTTACCTTATATAATTTATTCTTATTGGATAGAAATAAGAAGAAACATCCACCAGCATAGGCAAAGTTTCATTGTTGTTTAGGTTTTATGAAGATTTTAGTTTACCCCGAAATTACCCTCATCATCATCATAGCAGCCGAACAACGTCCACTACAGGACATAGGCTTCCCCTTAAATAGACTCAATGATCAGTCCTGCGCTACCCGCATCCAATTGAAATCATCATGAAATTAATAAACTACGGATTTTCACCAGCTAGCATGCTACAAAGAGTATCTTATCATACACTGCGCTTCGGCCATTTTACAGTAATATTGATATTATGAAAGGCTACCAATAATTAGTATATATTCAAAGTTAAAAATTAGAATCCTAGATTCACATAAACATATGTTTATGTTGTTACGCCAGCAGTACTTTGTTATCTATTAATAATAATAATACCAGGCTTTTATTGTTCCAGGCAAAGGCTTCTTCTAGTACAAAGAAGGCACGTGCATTAATCACCACGTTTGCTTCAAGCGGATTGATAATTTGAGATATATATTAATTACAAATCCACTTTTCCAGTGATGTCCAAGATAAACATAAAAGTATGTATATATGAATGGAAAAGTCACATTGATACTTGCCCGGTCATGAAAGGTAGGCGCCCTGAATCACTGAGCTAACATGACATAACATCTATTAGGTATTACGTAATTGAGTTTCTTATGAAATATTATAAAATAATGCGTTTCTTTTGTCACAGAAAATCACTATTTCGTAGTGCGATAGATTATTATTATTTTTCAAAATCTCTGCATTTAGCCCATAATAAACGGAGTGCAGGGGCTTAAATCGTTAGTTGCTCATTATTGCCACGACAATGGGAGGCGGTGCGCAGTTAGGCATTAGAAAGGCCGAGCTTTCGCTAATGACATCCCGGCGCGCCTTATGTATGCCGACACGGCGCTTTACCGAATAACTCTTTGTTCGAGGAACGCGACGTTTAATTTACCTTTTTAAATGTTCCGCGTTCTCTGGATAATTTGATAGAGCATTTTTGTCACAACGCAACGGGTGAATTCAAATAACAGACAATGGATGCGTAGGTCGATAACTGCACATGAAGATAAACGGCAGTAACTGAATTTATAGAGTAAAGAAAATGTACTGTTCTACGACTATTATTATTTAAGAAATTTTCGTTTGTGAAATTTTGTCTGCACTACTAGGTACAGTCAAACAAGCCATTTTTTGGTATACAGGCAGGTAATATGCAACTAGTTTTAAACAATGTTTCGAGTCAGTCAATCCTTATAATTTACTCTAAATAGGTGTCAAAATGATTGGACACCACAAGTTCAAAAGTGAACATAAAATAACAATGAATGGCAATGTAGAAACATATTATAATTATTATTCTCCGTAAATCAATAAGCTTGTTCTACCGTACCTACCTTTTTATATCTTTATTTATTTAAGGGACCTTTGTACACTTTTGTGACTATGTCAATCCCATCGTACTTCTACATATAAAATAACTCAACAGAAATTAGCTTAGATATAAAAGTATCTACTTATATCATGATATTTATTAGAGAATTAAAGATTGAGATTCACAATTATACAAATAATAATAAACGATCCTATTAGGTATTGTGCCACGGCAAAGGCCTCTCACCTCATAAAGAGAACACTGAGACACCAGCATTGATCGCCACTCTTGCTTAAGGTAGATTGGTGATTTCGGATTTGGGTATTAATTATTAACCCTCACAAAGGATAGACAAACAGAGCAATAGACAAACCGACAAAAAATAAATCAAAAAATCATTGTATTGGGTTCTATTGCGTTGAATAAAACCCCCAACAATAGTTTTTCTCAGAAGTCTTCCATATACCTACAGACATCAATCAGTTACAGATTGATTATAATTATGTAATAGATAGATAAGTCCAGGTTTCCTCACTATGTTTTCTTTCACTGGTGTCAGTGACATTCAAGAAAAAATTAAGATATGAAATAGAAAAATTCACATTGGTACTTGCCCGCTGCGAACCTACAGTCTCGTGCACGAAGAGCCTTGATCACTGGGCCATCGCGACATTTATATTTTATTTTCGCAATAAATTATTTTATTGTTAACGTTGGCTTCGAGCTACACTACTTATTCCAGAGCGACATTTAATAAACCTGTTATAATTTACCTAAGTATAATGAACAAAATACCGTACAAAGTATTGTATTGTATAAATGTACAAAATCATTTCCTACATGTTGTAGGAAATGATTTAGGCACGGAGTATAATTACCACATAGGGTAGAGCTCTTCTTAAGTGAGTTCTATCATACTGTACTGGTCATTTCTAATAGGTACGGAATTACGCTTTGTAAACAGATTGGCATTCACAGCTGCACCAGTTAGTACTACCTACATAATATTAATATTTAAAAACCCAGAAAAAAAACTTTTACTGAATAAAAATAGAATTCCACAATAACGCACCACAATAAAATATCTACTTACCATACCTACCTACTTAAAATTTATATTATCTCGTAAATGATACAATTTAATTGAAGAGCCAACCTACTTTTTATGCACAGTTAAGTATACAATGTAGATACTGGTTGGTCCCTAAGTGAAGCATCATCATTTATAAGAGAATCAACACCTGTGGATACTCGTATAAATGGTAATGATTATAATAATGTTTTAAATAAGTAAAGTTAATATCCAAATAAGTACCTACATTGAGAAAACCTTGAGATGTAAGTCAAACGAAGGTCTGTCTAATTGTATTACAATGCGTACAATAGGTAGACAGGCACAGGAAGCTACGAGCACAGAATAAGTGGGCTGCGGTCCGCATAGCGCCATCTATCAATGTTCCCGTGCACTACAAGTTCCATGCGTTTATCTGTACCGGTGGGATGTGTTAAATGCAACGACCGACAAACCCGACTCGCGTCAATATTGACACAAAATCCCATAATTTCGACCGCCATGCACACAATAGATTTATAAGATAAACACAGAGTAAAATGTCAGTAAATAGGATTGACAACATTTTAATATATGGTCTTGTATTTGCTTTGGGTTGGTTCGGCTCTCTGTTATGCCTACATGCGTTAATGCTGTACCGTGAAATCATTGTTTTTTGTAGACGCTTTGGAGATTAAATATGAATAAAAGGACAAAGCGCCGTGAACATATTGTATCTTTTTTTTTGTTCAACGGAGTTGACTTAGTAAGCCTGTGGGATTTTGGCATTGCGACATTCCACGCCAGTTAAGTACCTATTTTAACGGGTGGGAATTTAAATAAAGGTTTCTTTCTTTCTTAAACCTATGAGCTACATTTCACATGCATGAAGTGTACAACAACTGCTTGGATTATCATGATCTTTACATAAATAACTTTATCACAAACTGTTGAAATATGCAATAAAAAGTCACGAATCTTGAAATATAAATTGAAAAACACAATGACATCCTAATTAAGAGAACAATGTAAACTAAGTACCTAGCGACTGACTGATAATAATCAAAATTTGATCACATTACCTACTTAAATAGCTTCTGTTTGTATAAAAAAAGTGTAGCTTGATTTAATTTTTACATAAAATTTTCAGGATTGGAATGACTGTCTTCTGCCTTAGATTTTAGTTAAACCTCATTCTGCTTTCGGCAAAACATCCTGTAAAACTGTTTCAGGTTGAATTTTCGAATCGCAAGAATTCAATACCTCTACGATAATGAAGAAATGATAGGCACCTAATATTTCCTAAGTAGGAGTACTTGTTGTACTTAACTTCAATCAATGAAAATATTTTTTTGATTCGATCAAAACATTATCTCTATTACTTTTTCAAACCTATAATCTACGGCTCGATGGCTGTTTATTATTTTCTGCATTTATGACCTAGTCTTTTGTTTTACAACATTTGTAAGTAAAATAACGGAAAAGTTTTTTTTATAAATAGAAAGATACTAACTAAATATCAAGAAAATTATTATTAGATAAATTATTAAAATAGAGTCTGCAATTATTATTTTTCGGGATTGTGGAAAGCGACGCGTATTTGACACATCCGGCGGGATTTGTAGCATTTATATCCCATGAAGATTACCTGCTTTCAAACTCAGTTTGTCAATAGTAATCTGTAAACACAAACTGTTAAAATCTGTTCTTTGACGTTAACCGAGTTTGCTCAGGTGTACCCCTTTGACAATAACCAGCTTGCTTATTATAAGCCTCTTGAATGTCATTTTTACTATAGACATAGGTTCGTTTTTGTGAAGCCATGACAGTATTGAAATAGAGATATTGGTAACCCGACCATGTACGGTGTAATTAAATAGGTAAATTATGCCTACCTTTAAATAAAATTATTACATAAAAATACTTAATGCAGTATGAATCAACAAAATCATGTATAAATGATTTTGTTTAAGGTTTATTATTTATCTTCCTGTTGCAGTCAAAAACATACACGCTAAGGTCACTTAAAATCGAAGAAGTGAAGAAGTATAAATAAAAAAAATAAAATTAAAACGATAATTATTGTTATTCGAATATTGTAACGTATTACTTACTCGCCACCTCTTGCACAAAGCAGCCATGGCGCGGCTGCTCGCAAGCTCACACCACAGGAGCAGCCATCAAACGCATATTCTGTAGCTGATTAATGACGCCAATGAAAGAGATAAAAGAACCAGTAACAATAATTCATGTCACTATGTTTGTACACGTTCGATGTACAACAATGCACCACGTCGGCAAAGGGGTGATATTTAACTCAAAATCAATGCCAACTCCATTGTATGCACACCACGTCTACTAGGAGGGGGAACTTTATGTCTTTTGCTTATACTAATAACACCACCCCTTAAAGGGTGGCCCGCTGGTTCCTTTCGAATAGGGAGCATCCAAACTTTGTATGTTAATATAAACACTCGTGTAGGCTTCCTTGCGAACATCACAGAATTCAATGTACTAAAAGCGTTATTATTACATAAGCAGGGACGAGAGAGAATTATTTCTTAAGGGGCATGTCGAGGTACTTCATAAACGGGTTTATAACGAAGTTCAAAATGTCTTTGTAGTAATTATATTAAAAGACGGTCAAGTACGAGACGAGGTTGCGTGATGTTTGTTTTTCGTAATTGTAATAATATCTACACAAATAGCTTAGTTTAGCTGAGCGAAGTTTTGCTTTTACCTACTTATTGAACTTGTAATCGCTGTAGCAGTGGCCTTAATAAAATTTAACGACCATCGCACGATTAAATTAGTGCAAATGTCAATTATAAATGCATCTATTCACACATAAACTGAAATCGGCTCTTTTGAATTTGATCACGAGATCGTCGTATGAGCAAAGTTCACGTAAACTTGCGATGGTCGTAAACAAGCGTTCTATTAGAAATCTAAGATAGGACGTCGCCTATCTGTAACTAACTGGCGTAGTTTTAAAGAAATAAGCAAAACCCTTTTCTTAAATATTTTTCCTTACAAGTTACGAAGCTCAGTCTGCGAATTCGGCTCTAACTTTGCCGGTTTAATACTATGAAATCCAAGTGTATTTGTAAATAAATAGGAAAACTCTGCAAACCCAACAACTTACTATTTAACGATGATACTGCAAATCTAGAACAACATCATCAATACACGATTGCAAAATAAAACGTTCTTGATCATGGAACTTACATCAGGTCATATAAATTAAGGCATTAAGTCCGCCTTTGTACAGTGTATTTTTTACATGTGCATAAAGTTTAAATAAATAAATATAAAAGTAATACTTAATTTGACTGCCTCGTTGGTCTAGTGGTTGCAAGCGCGACTGCTGTGCATGAGGTCTTGGGTTCGATTCCCAGGTCGGGCAAAGTGTTATTGGGTTTTTCCATCAGAAATTTCTCAGTAACAGCCTCGGAGTCTGGATTTGTGCCCGGTTGATGGCAATAGGCTCGCCCCCTATTACATGGGACTAAAAACATAACTGGCGAAATGTGGGTGTACTAATGGGTACACCTCTGCCTAAACCCTTCGGGGATTACAGGCGTGATGTTATGTTATGTTAATTTTGCCAAAAAGTTCATTGGTGGGTAGGTAGATAGGATCTTATTAATCTTAAACCGCTCAAGGAAACGAGCTCCTCTTGAGTGATCGCTCAAATGGTTATCGCCTTATCCAAGTCACATTGTTTGTACTTTTGTAGCATTCTTAATCCGACGTTTAGAAATCTTATACTTTAAGACTAGGTACGTACCTATACTGTATTATAAATATAGCTTTAAGTAACAATAGCCTTATAAGGCACGGTTCCCCTCGCACCGCTTCTTTATGAAGACGTCATCATGTCTTTGACCGTTGTTGGCTGCTGAACATAAACACGAATCTATAATAATACAATTACTTCTTAAATCTATGGTTGTTAATATTATTAATGACTGAAATTAACGTTTAACTATTTAATTGTAGAACATAGGTACCCCACGACCACCCCTAGTTAACCTTTACATTATTTTATACATCGTTACTTACGGAGCTAACTAACTAGCAAACAACTAACTTCAGAATAAATGTTAAAGAAAAAAGTATTAAAGTTCTAAAGTAGCTACAACTTCACCAAGAAAGTTGACATCAATGCAAAACAGTGAATGAAAACTCGTAACTGACGCAAAAGTGAGGCGAACGTATATGAGAATATTCCTTGTTACAGCGCAAAACGGAAACTGGGTTTGTCTACATCGAATACAAAAATCTTTCTCGTTTCATGTAAATATAGAGCGGAACAAACTCCGAACGACGCCGAATTCGTAGTCGGGCTCGTAGGAGAGCGTAGTGAGCAAGATTCACCGTTCACTTACACGTGTCGGGGCGCGGGGGAAGGGCGCGTCGCGACGCTGGGCGGACACGTGTCGCATGTAGCCTCCTCCTCTCTCCACACTCTTATCATAAGGATGTGCTAGTTGAGTCGTCAGTGTCGCGTCTTCACTACCCACCCGCGTTTACCCGGCACCCACTTAAATTTGTATGCACATTATACATGAGGCAACGTGTCGACCGATCATCTTTATATTGCTGCCACTCCAACCCGAGACACTGTAAACAGCACTAAGCCATAGGCCCGATTTGTCAGGCGGCCATGCGAGTTCCTACTTTGTATTAATAAAGATTCAAATCTAGTTTGAAGACGTAAATAAAAAGTTTAAGCGTGTAGTTCTTTTTACTAGAGTGACTGAATTACCTATGGTGAATTTTCATAACCAACTTGATTTAAATCTGAACACAGTCATGATAATTATTTTTTCAACTCACATGCACGATGCTCGTACAAAATACCTAAACTATCTGTATTTTTTTTTACAGCATATTGCATTACCGATTCCCCTAACCTAACCTAACACCGATAGGCAAAATTAGATCAAGAGCTAGTAGTTAACTTGAAGTAAAAAGATATGATACAATTTGAGCTTAGTTAATTGGTTATCATAAGGAATAACGGAAGGTTAATTGGTTTACATATAAAAGTCGGACTGTAACATCAACACAATTCCGTACCTACTCGTAACTATGTTTAGTAGGGATATCTAAGCCCTCTCGAAGCGTTTAGCATTACCAATTCGCGGCTCATTGAATCCAAATTGAGCTCGGCTTTGTGAAATCCCTTTTCTCCCTTTTTCATTTTTACGAGTGTTGCTTTGGCGCCAGGCTACTAATGAACTTCGTTTACCCTCCCATTTCATTAAAAATGTAACCTTAAATTGTTAATGGTGCAATCACTTAACCTACTTATTATACCTAACATTTTAGTTCATTTTAGGTTTTTAATGGCAGAAGCAACTCAATTTTTACTCAGTAGATAGGTAATTTCATTACAATACGGAATTTATTATAATCAATAGAAAAACGGGTATATTGTATATTAAATAATGTTAAACAACTAAAAAAGTTGAAAAGGTTAAAAATAAGACTTCAAGTTGGTACAAAATGTATGTGTTATATTATTGTTGATCACAAACCACTAAAATTAAAATAGTTTAATATTAGTTTGAATGGGTTTTGCATAGGCAAAGAATATAGTTTGCCTTTCATCAGACACGAAATATAAAAAGTATATTTAGTTACTTTAATTTCCTTATATCGTCTTTTTAGCTCAAAAACTGTAAGAATGAAATGGGACTGGGCGGGTCATATCTGTCGGATGCTGTTAAGCGATTTGCCCGCATGTCACAAGAGTGGAGCATACATACATTTAGTCGGGGTCGAGGCAGACAGAGAAGAAAATGGCGGGACGTCTTGGATGACTTGCTCAGGAACTGAGGAGAAGAAGCACAACACAGAGGAAGTAATGGAAAGCCTTTTCCCAGGAGTGGGACAGTGAGGCTAGTAAAAACAGTGTTTTATATCCGCTGTAAGCTGCCGTTTTGAACTTTCAGAGAGGCCATTTAGCCTAATAAGCGGAATATCATGACAATTTCAAACATACTGCATTCGTTAATATACGACGAATATGCTCACGCAGATGAACAATCATACCATAGATTGCTAAACCTCCGTAGCTAGGTAATTATGACAAGAGTAATATATAATATAGAATACCCACTTGAGCTCATCATCAAACTGTCAAAAACGTCGGATTTCGTTATAAAGATGTCTTTTCGGAAAGACCCATCAAATTACAGTTTTCTAAAGCATTAGTGGGACCAAAACCACTTCAGTGAATATGAACGGTAGTTGGATCAATGGATAATCATCTGTCCTCGGGGAGTACAATAATAAGTTCTTCTTTGTATTCGTAGCCTATTATAATATGACCAACATTATTGTCGGTGACCTGCTGAATAATATGCTAACTGATTGCTCGCATTAACATTCGGGAAAATAACGTCGAAAAACAATGGCGATCATTACATAAAAGCTATAGCAACAGAATTAAATGGGAAAGTAATCAACAGAATGGAAAATATAAACTGGCTTCAATACTGTGCAATACCGAAAACAGCGGATAAATTACCTACGATGGGTGTATTTTGAACTATCATTTAAAGTGAATCTTAAAGACGTGTTTCAAATCCTTTCACCGTTAATGACAATTTAGCCATTTATTAGGATTAAACAACTTTTTCTATTCATTTATTTCAGTACCAATTTTTACATTGTATCGAAATTTTAAACTAAATTATAAAAAAAAACATTAAAAGAATTAGAATATAAATAAATGATTGTCATAACATTAACCAAATTAATTTATTAAAAAATAAAACATTTGTATTATAATTCTAGTAAGCTAAATTAAAATATTTTTCTTCCGTTTCTTTGGAAATTGCATAAAACGTTTTGATACAAGTAAGATAAAGTCATTACGGTCGAGGCTGGATTGCAGTACGAGCCGAGGTACCGTACCGAGGTACCAAGGAGCCGTACGTATGTATGCAAGTCGTAATGGATCTGAAAGTGTAACGATAAAATGCTCTCGCGTTTTATGTGACGGTTTTCAACACACTAGTGATGAAACTTAAATTTAATTTAATAAAGAAGAAGAGTCTTTTGTCTTTCAGCATTTTGGAAGAAGAAGAAAGAAGAAGCATTTCACAAACGACAAAGATTTATGAAAAATGGAACGGGTTTTTAATTCAAACTTTGAAACCTATCAGTTGCTCGCCATCGTGGTTTTCTGACGATAGCCTGATTTTGTCAATAAAACACAAAACTACAGTTAATATATTGTCAAAAATAAATAAATGACTGCCTCGTTGGTCTAGAGGACGCAAATCGCGACTGCTGAGCATGAGGTCTTGGGTTTGATATCCAGGTCAGGGAAAGTGTTATTGGGTTTTTCATTTGTGCCCGGTTGATAGCAATAACTGGCAAAATGTGGGTGTAGGTACTAATGGGTACACCGCCTAATCTTTCTGGGATTACAGGCGTGATGTTATGTTAAATAATCTGATTTCAAGTGGTATTTTAATAATTATCGTATTTTATTAATAATCAGTTACATCATTTCTTCCCAAAATACCTATATTTAGGCCCCAAAACAAACAAAAAAACTGCCCAAAATTAAAAAGAATTAATTTCGTTCTAGTGCGGTAACATAATTAATTTAAAAAAGCACTCGTGCTTCATTCGCTTCTATTATGACCCTGAAAGCGGTGAAACTTATTTCACCACTTCTTTCAGTCACTTTAGGAGTAAAATGTTGAAAAAATATTATCAATGTAAATTGATATAATTTAATAGGAAATAGGATTAGTATTAGTATTAATATACGTTCAAAAACAACATGTGAATATTCAATAAGTGTACGAGAACAAATATTTTCCTCAGCTACAAATGCAGGTTTTTCGGTCGTCAATAAAATTTAACATAACATCACGCCTGTAATCCCAAAGGGTTAGGCAGAGGTGTACCCATTAGTGCACCCACATTTCGCCAGTTATGTTTTTAGTCCCATGTAGTAGGGGGCGAGTCTATTGCCATCAACCGGGCACAAATCCAGACTCCGAGGCTGCTACTGAGAAATTCCTAAAGGAAAAACCCAATAACACTTTGCCCGACCTGGGAATCGAACCCAAGACCTCATGCGCAGCAGTCGCGCTTGCGACTACTAGACCAACGAGGCAGTCAAAATTTAACATTTTTATCAAAAGTAATAAAATATCACTTCTGTGCATGATAAATAAAAGTAATTTTAATTAGAATGAATATTTGCCATGCTTTAAAATAACTTCACAAATTAAAACTGATTGAACCCTGTTTTTTTTTTTCAATTTACTTCCAAAAAACAGGGCGATTTTTTATGTAAGTGTCAATAATTAAACGTATTGTTACTCTTGTGTTGTAGTCAATTAAGCATAATTTAAAGTGCAGCCTGGAGCGTGTGTACGATTGTCAGGACAGCGCGTGACGAATGGGTCGTCCTTGTCGGCGACACATTTCCATTGCAAGGGGAACTTTTAATATTTTGTAGTCTGTTTCTAATTGCCTCGCCAATACATTAAAAAAACTCAAACCTTTCACTTTAATTTAAATAGCGGTGCGAGAGGCAAATAAAGTAGTTGATTTTAGCATCATCACATTCTCATTTTTTGCTGATACAAGAGCAAACAGAATACGCAGGAAATCACTGACCATTACAGATGCACAACAGCAATATTTTTCGTAACTTGTTTTTAATTCCAAAAATATAATTTGATATATTGTGTGTAAAAATGTATCTATTATGTACAATAATAAAATTTTTGCAATTATTGACATTCTTAGCCAACCTCAGT
Source organism: Hoplodrina ambigua (assembly GCA_949774945.1). NCBI lineage: Eukaryota > Metazoa > Arthropoda > Insecta > Lepidoptera > Noctuidae > Hoplodrina > Hoplodrina ambigua. Next base: position 10,293,947 of record OX458963.1, read on the forward strand.
TGTTATCAAAAATTGTGTCAGTATAAAATGCCCGTCTTTTTTCTTGTCTGATTCCTGCAAATGTTAACGGTTATCAAGTACTTTTTTTTTCTGGTCATATCCTCATATATTTCCTCCGCCACGGGGAAGGCGGAGGGGTGTGTCGGACTCTTACTTTAAGCGGAGCACGGGGATCGCTAGAGCGTTTTTCCCTACCCCGCAGGTAGACATTGACAAGCCGCCACCATCACAAAGCAGGTGACGTAACCAGATTATTCGGGCAATCGTTCATTAGGGCGAACGTTTAACGGGTCATCGTGACGCACTCTTCTTATCCATGCGAAACTACTTACATTTCGGAATATTATGCAACTAGATTCAATTTTTAATGTAAATCCAATTTTTGACTTTGAATTTGGCTTTCGGTGTAAGACAAAAGTCATCAATCGAATGAAAAAGAAACAATTAAGTGTATTAGTTTGTACAAAACTCGTTTCAAAGTGGACTAACGATTCGAGGCAAAAGCAAAAACCTTTTGTAGGTACAGTTCAATCAACAGGATCCCAGAGAGTAGGTACTGCGGGCTTAGGGAGAATGATAATGCATAGCAGTGATCGCGCACTCCCGGCACACTGACTGTGTACATTCGCCTTTAATGTCGTATGATTAAACATGAACCGACGACTTTATCAAATTTTGGCACGCGTTTGCTCGCCGGGGATGGGGCGATAGGTGTTTGCAGACCGCGCATGCATCGGCTGCTCCCAGATAGAGCCGTCAATACGTCGAGTTTGCGACAACCCTGAGTGATTGCTCGATAAACATGCAGTACAGATTTATTTTCAGTCATCTGATATTGGTCCCTGCCTCACAAAAAAAATATAAGACCATTTTTATTATTTAGGCTCGCACGACGTTTTATTTTAGCATCTACCATGAAACATTCAATAAAAGAATCAGGTGGCTGAATCAACATAACTCTTTATTCCTGCGACCATTTACTTTTTGCTTAATTTCATTCCGAAATCAAATAAGTAGGTACCTGCCTACCTTCATAATTACATGACTAAGATAACGAAAGGTAAAAATTTAGAAGACTAGATGATACGAGTATCTGTCTAATGATGTCCGCAGGTTTGAAAATAATGATAAATGCCGCTCACAAAATAGAGAGATATCCTGACCAAAGCTTATATTATGCAGTGTAAGCTAGGCTTCAGTGGCACGTTCTACCACTTTGGATGCGAGGGAGCGTGAATCGAGCAGGATATTACGGATGTGCACTAGATCTTCGAAATACTGTTATGTTGTGACGGATATGACAATTATGTAGTTACCTACTGTAAAACTAACTTAAAGGCATGCACGTTACTAGATTACTTTAAATAGCTACTTAACGAGTGATGGTACTGTTCCAACTTTTGAATAAGTACCTACCTACTCATGCCAATCAGAGAATGTTGAACCTACATTTTTGCAATCTAATCTATCTAGTACTTTGCAAGGCAAAGGCTGCCCTATTCCTTTACGCTAGTCGGTACCTAACTATTAATATCTAATTTTGGTAGGAGTCAAGATCATCCTACCTTAAAATATCTTATATATAAATAAAATCACTGATCAATTTATAATTAAGCGTTCAGAATCCTATAACTTGTCTGTATTTTTGCGTTCTGATTAAATTGTCATTTGATTGATTGAGAGAACATCAGTTTTAAAAAAAAAAACACCTAGTATAATTAGCAGATACAAGAGTAGGTAAGTTTCGTATGTCGTTGTGGAGGGTTCACATGGGCCGCGCAAGATGCGGCGTGGCCCCACTCCGCCATCCGTCAGGCTGTCGTACGAGCGCCACTACACGGCTCTGCACTTAACTTCACGCCAACCATACATGTGTCTATGGCGATGAGGGGCTAACTTGCTACTTGTTAATAGTTATGAAAGGGCCACGTCGAGTGGTCATCCCACAACAGACACCCAATTATGAACCTCACTGTGACAGATAGTTGCGAATTTAGTTGGATGTCAGCCTAAATATTGCTACACGATTCATTTGGACTTGATTTGTTGGTGTAATAGTTTACTTGATTGGTATACGACCTAATCAATGATGAATATTTAAATGAATCTTAAGCGGTAGGTAGGTAAGTTATAAGGAATATTAAAGAAAAATACTAAAAATATCACAATTTCTAGCAAACCATACTGACCCGTATAACGGATTATCTTCAATACCTGGCATGCTAGATACTTGGTAGGTAGCAAATGGTCCTCCCTTTTAAGGGATTATGTTGAATTAGAAATTACACAATATGTTCTTTACTAACTACATCAATGGATATAAAAAAAAGATCTTTTTTGAGGTCAAATCAATCACTTTTCGTTTCTTTTCAAATCGCTAATGATTTTGCCTCCAGTAGGTACCTAACCTCATATGGTGACCTATTTTTAATAGTATTAGGTAGGTATGACATTTGGCTTTGCGGTTTAGATTAAATGGTGCCTTGCCACCTGGATTCAAAATATATATTTAATAAATATTTTCTTTTTGTAACGTAAACAACCGTTTTCAGGTTTTTGACACGCGATTAAAATATTCAATATCACTTGGTACTTAATCTAAATAAATAATAGGAAGAATAAATAATATTAGCACGGTAATTAGAAATACTTACCGCGCAAATACTATTTATTCGGGTAAGTAGTAGTAAGTGTCTTTGTAGGATGTCTTGGTCGAAATATTCTATTTCAGTTCATTGTCTATTTTATTTTTTTGAATTTGTCTTTTAAATTCCATCTAAAGTGCCTTTTATTGGTCTAATTAAAATAAATGATTTCACTTTACACTTACGAAGTAAAAAAGTCAAAGTCAAGTCAAAGTTTAAGTAGCTAGTAAAGGCAAGTTAAACCGAGTTTGAATCAATTTTTTTTTATAATAAGTACGAGGCTAATTTATAGACCTCTGAGTTCGTACCTTACTAATAATTTTGTGATAATCTGATGGAAACCTTCGGAGATAGACAATAAACCTCTTCAAAAACGAACAGTACACGTATTGTGATTTGGTTGGTACTGAAGATCAAAGATTGTTACCAATCCAGTATCCAATTATTGGTAAGCAACCAGTCTAGTTAGTTACCAATAAATACCCTAACCAGCTAATGTGTATTGTGTACCGCACGATACCCCTTTTACTGTATGTGTGAAGAGTTCCATGGGATATTTTTGTCGTAGATGATCTGTTGACGAGGGGTAGATAACTAACTAATCAGTAATCATTTTGATTTTTCAACCAAACGATCTCATTTGCATACTACGAGTAGGTAAGTCTTCTGTCTCTTCGTAGGAAATACTTTATAAATATTGTCAATATAAGTTTTTTTTTTTTGTATTATTACAAGCTTTTATTTAGTTTCACTTGTGTGTTTGTCATCACAACTTGAAATCCAAATTTGATCCACTTCCCGAGTTCCGGTTGAGCTGAAATTTTGCATGCAGGTCGCCATCGGGGAACATTTTAATATTATTATGACATGGAGCTGTATGAAAAATACAAAAAGGATCCAAATAACCTTAAAGTAATTTCAAAAACGGACGCTCAGCTCTGTAATACCTTTTTTTTAATTTAACAATTTTGGTAATTTTTTTTAAGTCGTCAAACCATAATTGCCGTTGCAGGACGTCTAATGTTACCAACACGTAGGCTTTCCTAATGAAACAAACATGCGTCCCTAGGTAGGCATATAATTATACAAATAGAAATAATCATCATCATCTGCCTAGCCTTTCCCAACTACGTTGGGGTCGGCTTCCAGTCTAACCGGATGCAGCTGAATACCAGTATTTTACATGGAGCGACTGCCTATCTGACCTCCACAACCCAGTAACTGGGTAATATGATACCCCTAGATAAGACTGGTTTGCCAGACTTTCGGGCTTCTGACGACCCGTAACGACTGTCAAAGATCCACGTATGACAGCCGGGACCAACGGCTTAACGTGCTTTCCGAGGCACGGAGGAGTCTCGGTGTGTAAAGATGGTCACCCATCCACGAACCAACCCCGGCAAGCGTAGCTTAACCTGACGGATCGACCCGTGCGGCTGTTATTACTTAGCCACGAGCTCCTCAAACAGAAATAATAAGGAACCTAATTTGGTATGGCTATAAGTGATGTATTTAAATTTCAACCAGCTACAATAAACACGGCACAGTCAATTCATATAGGAAAAGCAATTAAGGTCAAAATAACAATTTCCCACAAGTATTTTGGACTCCGAATGGCACCGCAATACAGTAATGAACAATAAATTCTATGAATAGCCACCATTAAACGACAATCAATATAATATTAATTTAAAGTGAAATAAGTTCCTACCTAATGGTAGCTTTTGGATAATCTATTTTCTTTTGAAACACATAATATTACTGAATAAGAAATAAATCTCTGATTGTAGCTCTACTTCAACGGTAGCAAAGTTAATTTGAGCTCTAGAGATATTGCGTAAGAAAATTTTGGGATAATGTGTGGCCAAACTTGCAAAACAGAAACGGTGGGATAGGTTAGATACTCCTATCAAGGGCCGTCACCTGCACTCACAGTTCTTTCCAACCGTTCGTGAGCGGCTTTCTAGAACAATAACGAAGATGGGTCACTGTATTGCCCAATTAATCACGAGTCGTGGCAACATAATGTGTTCCCTTATATGTCATGCTAATGGTGACGAGTGCGTTGGATTATTCGGTGCCCTTTAAGATGGTTGATCTAAATGGTACGTGCTGATCCACGCGACATGCTCGTGAACGGGTGCTGTCAATTAGGATTGGTCATCTCTTAACTGCCATGGCATATAACTTTAACATACCTAACATCACGCCTGTAATCGCCGAAGGGTTAGGCAGAAATGTACCTACCCAACAGTAGGTAGGTACGCCCACATTTCGTCTTAAAACCTTATTATATTTTAAATTGTTATATGTTCCTATTCACCTACATAAACAACAACACGCCTTTAATCCCCGAATGGTTAGGTAGGGTGTACCCATGTCCACCCACATGTCGCCACATGTTGAAATCTCATGTACCTAATAGGGGCGACCCTATTCCATCCACCGGGCACAAATCTAGAATCCAAGGCTGCTACTGAGAAATTCCTGATGGAAAAACCCAATCGCATTTTGCCCGACCAGGGAATCAAACCCAAGACCTCATGCTCAGCAGTCGCACTTTGCGACCACTAGGTAACTAACACTAGACCAACGGGGCAGTCAGGTATTCACCTTCGTTGATTTCACATACAGTGTCCATAGTTTCTGCTCGTTTTTCTCCATAGATACCTAGCTACGTTTTGGAACGAGCAACTAATTTCAACTTTGTGACCAATTGCCGACTACTTAATAATTTAAAAGTGCCTTTAAATGGTTTAAAAATACCTAAATATGTAGGTAGGTACTTAACTTTTCCTTTAAGAGTACCTAAGTATATTTTAACACGCTTACTCTTTAAAGCGATGGAATAAGAGCCAGTTTACGAAAGTGCCTCTTGTGGCTCAAGCACCGTGCTTTTCACTTTACATTTGCGCACGAATGTCGAAATGGAATATTTTTTTTAATTTATTTTTCAGTTTGGATTATTTCATGCCAATTTTTTTTGTGATCAATTGAACTAATTAGGTATGTAATTAATTGTATTCTATCCATTACACAAAAAAAAAATATTTCGGCAAGTTAATTGTTTTTGAGCATTAATTAAAAATAATAATTCGTAAAGTTTGTGACACCTTTTGGGAAATAATCTAATTTCTCACCTCTGGCTTGCAAAAATAACTTGCTTGTTGACGGGTGTCAACAAGTCACAGAAAAGATATTGTTAGTTGGGGAGCCCACGAAGGGATTTTTGAATTTACTCGAGCGCTGCAGATTATTATTATTAAAAAAAAAAGAATCGCTGGATTTAAGTAAGTTAATTACATGCAGAAAAGTGTGCATTTCAATAATCTGGAAATTTGTGCGTGACGTAAGAAAATAGTTAGGAGCTTTGCACACGGAGCAACTTAAGTTGAGGCAACTGGCAACTCTTTAAAAGTTTCCTGTAAAAGTTGATAGTTGCAATAACCTTGCCAGTTGCCGCAACTTTTTGGCAATTTGTAAACAACTTTCATAGCAGAGTTGCCGTATGCCGTTGCCGGGCACACGGAGAGGAAGGGAGGGTGTGAAATCGCCCGAAGCGTTGCGATTGACGGTTGAGGAAACCGGCAGCTTTAAAAACCGATAAAATATTTTAAATTTGCTAGTTGCGGCAACTAGCAACTAACTTAGTCATCGAATGCAGCAGCTGAAAACTGTTGACGATTGCCGCAACTCGAAACTCGAGTTGCTCTGTGTGCGCAGTCCAATTGAAATGTATGTAAACAGCTAGTTGCCAGTTGCTGCAATAGTTGCTCTGTGTCTAAAGCGCCTAAAGTCACAAAGTTGCAAAAAAAAAGTCACCTGGACATTCTCGAGCGCGGTTAATTTTAATTTTATTTTGAAGGAAATCATTCAAGGATTATGAAAATAAATATAATCAATAAAGTGTTGTATTAGCACTGCTAAGAACTACGTAATTTTCACTCTGAGCTTCTCCTAATTGTCCAATATTCTCTCTCTTGTCTTGTTTTCTTTTTTATTACAAGCTTTAACATTAACTAAATATGACAGATTTTTTTATATCCCATCCCTTCTTGTTTAATTGAACGGTAAGATTGAAGAAAAAATAGAAACAGTCTAAATTATTAAGGTTTGCTTGATATAAGCAAATATAATTGTGCATGTTAAAATGGAAACCACTGTCGAAAACTACGAAACTTGAATGTTACCTCGTATACTCGAACACTAGGTACTTAATTTGGAAACGATGTAGGTAAAGAAAACAACAAAAAAAAAATACATCATGATTTATTTTTATTTGCCTATTAAAATGATAACTATCACCTAATATGTAAAACATAACAAAGCTTAGAAAACTCATCTAATTACCCAACAGTATTCTAATCACTACTAAACAACATAATTATTATCTAATACATAGTACGGCAGGTACCTATCGCTGCAGTTAAAAAGGCCATTTTATACCAGCTGATATTATTTTAATAAATAGCTAGTATTTCCGAACGTCAGTAACTGTGGTAGTCATAGAACTAAGAGTGAAGAAGATCGAATTTCAAAAAAAATTATGTCGTATAAATGCAAAACTTATTAATGATTTAATTAGAACTCGCAAACAAAGAAACAAGCACAAACAAAGCAGTAAGCACTCTTATTGTTTACAGATATGTAATTATCTACCCTATTACAAATTTACATAGTAATCAATTCTCGTATTTCTATGAACGTTTCCATTCTGTCTCGAACTGTCAAAAATGTCTCTAACTTACATTTTTGTTCACCTTCAAAGTGAGACCCAACGGTTTTTTAGAACATATTAGATGCACATGTTTTATCAATAACATTATTTTTGCACACGGTTATTTAAACAAGGGTCCGACGACGGGTTAATTAATATTTACTCTATTCTGGTATGAAAATTTAAAACCGGTTAAGATAAAATCACCATATAAAACACAACAGTACCTTCCGTACTATAACTATTTTTATAAATAAAATAATTAGCAACAAGCTTAGTTCAAACAAATTGCATAAACTTAACACAAAATCGTTACAAGGTAAATGTTGTTAGTAGGTAAGTATAGATAATAATAATAATTGTAAGTGCCGAAGCGTTAGGTATAACAAAAACATTAGTAGACAATCTCTATTAAAGCACCGATTATAAAATAGCTTTGGCATGGGTAGAACAACTCGCAACTCGCTGTTAAAATATAAACGTCATCTTATCTTTGTATCAATACTTTGTATTAAAAATCGTCTAATCTAAACCTTTCTACGAATAGCGATTATTTCCATGTGTGAGATGAAAAACGTGTTTGAACACTTGACCTGAGGACGTATGGAGATTAGATATCAGCAGCTCCTCTTGGGGTTCTGCTGTACTGGAATATCTGTATGGAAATCGTGCAGAATATAAACAAAAAATATGTAGTCTTCCGAGGGCCTAGCACGGATGGGCTGACATAAAAGTATTCGATTCGATTTTGAATTGAAAATACGACTATTCTATAGCATTTTAGTTGATTTAATACGATTAATTAAACATTTGCGAAAGGGATATTTCCGTCTTACGGGAATTTACGTTACGTTTACTTTGCGATCTCGTGCTAAGCTCTTGGTAAAAGAAACCTTGGCGGGAACGATGCTGTCAATTTCTAGAACATCATAAAGTTTGATGTCAAACGACATTAAAATCGTTCACATTGTCCAACCTAAAAACTAAAAATTGCAGTCGCAAGAGAGCTTTCACAGATCAACATCTGTGAAAGCTCTCTTGCGACTGCAGTTTTGACTTCATCTAATAGACAATAGCAATTATTGATATTAAATTTACATTTTAAGTAAAGATTTGTAAAATTTAAATATATTATTTACATTATAATTCTACAAACCACTAGACTTGATTTACTATCAATCCAATATTAAGTAAATACTTAATTTTAAACTTTGTTATCATATTCGATAGCTTTGCAATTAATCGATTTTATGGATATTAATATGCTAGCATAATTAAATACAATAACGATAAGGCGTTTCAAATCAGGCTGATTTTTTTTATTACCTGTAGTACATTATCATTCGATCACAGATTTTTGTACGAATATATAGAACCGATCCAGCTATTATATAGCATGGAATGGAATGTCCCAAAAATTGTACGTCAAACGCATCATTAAGGCCGACAATACACTGTTTTTATTTGTCGTTTCTTATTATAGTAAACAAGGACGACAACTACATACATTGAGAACTGAATAATATTCCTTAGAATTTCAATAACTATTGAAAATAGAAAACATAACAATAGAGATAAAAAGTTATCTCATACCGTAACGTATTGTTTTTAAGAATAATTATTTAAAAATGTCAAGGTCTCTTTGCCATAAATTCACAAATAGAAACGTAATCGATATACGTTTAACGAGAAAACTATAAAAAATACCTAGTATTCCTATCCTAAATTTCCAGTAAAATTTACTATTTTGTAAATGTATATAATGTATAAAATCGATGTTACACCTTGCCCACGTTCACGCAGCGTTGAACTCATATTTAACAATAAAATATAGTGACCATACAGCAGTTTTATATAGCATTTTTTGCAACCGTATTAACAGTGGTATAAAATATCGTACAGTGCTGTGTGAACGGTTGCCTATAGTAAGTTATTAGTACATGTATCGTGATAGTTCTTTGTGTTATTTCTTATAATTATAAAACGCGGAAAGTTTCTTCTAATGAAAGATTTATATTTAATTCTTTAGTTTTGCTCCCATCCAAGGGATCTGTCAACAGCCATTTTCCATTGTGTGTATCTCATGTCTCGTTCATCATCACTGATAAGAGATGAATACGTGGTTCCGCTGGTCATCGGTATAGCAGAGCCCTGTTTCGATGGTTCTACTCCCCAGTACGCACAAAGTGCTGCACCTAGAGCAGTACTTTCAGTAAATCCAGCCCTTATTACGTTGATCCCAATTAAATCTGCTTGCATTTGCATAACTAAGGCATTAGAAGTCATGCCCCCATCAACCTGTAACAGGATAATAGAGTTCTGTAGAAAATCATTTTAAAATTAGTATGTTTATGGACTAACAGACAATAATCTTTGGAGTATCCGAGTTAGCTCATATTAATGAGCAAGTTGTTGAGATATAATAAATATCTATTATATATCATTCTTAACTTCTAATCAAACTTCTGTCCAGTCTCCGAACAGCAAAAAGAAATTTTATAAATAATATAGAACTTATACAAAGAGCTGACTAATTCTATTGTCTCTCTGTTTAAATATACATACGGTCTTAAATTGCAGTTGAATTGTATTAAGTTGCTTTTAATATATTTTATTTAACTAGCCTTAAGACGGGGAGTTTGTAGGGGAAAATATTAAATGCACATAGATGAAGTTTTGATAAAATTTCTAGTTCATAATCAAGAAGTAGTTTCTCGCTTGCAAGTTTTCTTGACCAACAACTGGAGATATTAGGCTCCTACACCTGGTTTGTCCACATAGGGCGCTATCATGAGTCTCAAACAGACTGTTCAATATTATGGTGACCGGAAAACACCAGTCTGCGCATGTTTTCTCGACCTCTCAAAACCTTACGACCTGGTGCTTTACAGGAAGTTGTGGCGGAATCTACAGATTGTAGCCCAGAAGTAATTTCTGTTCTTAAATATAAATACAGCTAAAAAAGGAACAGTGTCAGGTGGGCAGGCTCTTATTTAGATGAGTATAGAGTGCAGTGTGGGGTGAGGAAGGTGGACTGATGTTACTTAAGCTCTTCGACCTGTACTTAAACCGGCTTATCGGAAAGGTCAGCAGCGCCAATGTCGGGCGTTACATAGACGGAGTCTGTACCAATAATATTAGCTACGCTGATGAAGTCAAAGTCAAATAATATTTCAATTAGGCCATTATAAGGCACTTTAGAACGTCATTACAAGAAAAAAAAATAGAATTGAATCTAGTTGCCCCTTCCAAAAGGTAGTTTTGTATGGAGAAGAATGATGACATGGTACTGTTGAGTCAATCGATTGGAGCTTTGAGTATCCATTACCTATGTATGAGATTTCGAGCTGAGCATAGACTCAGCTCGCGTAAAACTCATATCATCATCATCATCCATCAATCAGCCCATCATCTCAGTTTTCTAACCAATAGTTAGAAAAGTGGATGATAGATTTTAAGTGGGGCTGGGTTCCCTGGCGGCTGAGCAACAAGTCTAGAGATAGTGGGTGTGCTCTTATTGCAACCGATCTCGTTGGAGGCGGACGTCAAATCAAATCATGTGAAATTCCATTATTTAAAAGTTACCTTAAGTAGTTGAAGGGGTATTCCGCAATCTTCATTCATAGCATCCAAAATATCTCGCACTTGAAAACAAACTGCTTCCAATGCTGCTTTTACAATGTGATTTGAGTTTGTATCTTCAGAAATCCCACATATTACTCTGAAATCGATGATTGTTTTATGTGGATTAATAAGTAGATTTTCCTATATGGTTGTTGCATACAATTTCACGCTAAAAACCTAAGAGCTAGCACGCACTACGAATAAAGGATTTTTAGGCCACTTACTACCTAAGTGCAGCTACAGAACAGATAATTAAAAAAGTACCAAGTAAGGAGGAAAAACATATTTCTTCATGGAAATATGTTTTTATCATAATTACTTCAATCTTCAACACAATAAATAGTTTTTGGTACACTAAATTAGTTCACAATTACAATTACATTTGAATTGTTCTTTCAAACGTTTACATGGCAAGCATTCAGTCCGCCTCAGTACGTTTCGTTGCATAAGGCTAACGTCTATCTGTAAAGCTAAAGAGGTTGTTTCTTTGTCTAATCGCGCTAATCTCTGGAACTACCAGTCGCGTAAGTCGGTATGGAAAAATATTTGATTATTTTGTATATAATATAGTCAGATTAATAAGGAATAGTATAGGCTACAGAATATACCGCTACGGGCCATTGGAGCGCAGCAGTAATCAAAGACGTAAAATAAAGCGGGTGAAAAAACACGGACGAAGTCGCGGGCTGAACTAGTAAAAAAATAAATAAATGTACTTAGCAGTCTGTCTGTCAGTTGTCAACATTTTCTTTGTCCTCCTGCACCTTTTTTAAATTTCTTTTTTTGAGGTGGTAAAATTCTTCAAATCTGTCCTCCCGCTCTGGTTGGGGCGGAAGGAAGTCAGACTTTTACTGACCAAACAACCACCCTGTTCCTTCTGTTGCCCTTTACGTTCTGGGGCCACGGTATCCTGTTAGGCTTCCCTCTCGTTTCGGGAGCATGGCCTGAAACAGGCCCGGACGCGAGAGGTCGTCGCCGCCTCTCGCCTCCGTAAAGACACGGCGGTGGTCTGCCCAAGCGGGGCAGACCTGCAGGTCTGCCCCGCTTGGGCAGACCACCGCCACCACCACCGTGTCGGCTGGAGGAGGAGCATGCGGTGCACCGTATGCTCCACCGTGTCCTCCGTGCGGTCCACACAGTGGTGACGCCCTGGCGTTTCCTCCCGCTGAATCCGACACAGGAACCTCCCGAAACTACCGTGTCCGGTGAGGACCTGCGTCAGGCGGAAGGTGAGGACGACATAGAGCCTCTCCATGCACTCCTCAAAGAGGGGTCTTACCGCGATTGCGGCGTGCCCATCCTCCTGCACCTTTCAAAATGAGACACTTTTCAAAACTGATTATAATACCCTATTTCTACCTACCCTCTAGCATCTTGGCGCCAATATGGTGCATACAGACCACTGAAGGCTGGTACAAACACAACACTGCCATTCTCTGTCGCTTTCTCTGCTAGCCCTTGAGAATCCTTGGCACTTTCCAAAAGGCCGATGTTATCTCTAAGCCAGCCTAAAGCTGCTCCAGCGACAGCTACCTGGAATTCAATCCACAAGTTTGTGGTATAATACTTCAATCGGTTTAATCAAAAATACTATTTAAACACTGCAATACTGTGACTAGGTAAGAATGCATTATTAACATTTGAGACAGGCAACACATCTACGGAACATATCGAAGGTAATAATTCAGCGTGTAACAGCTGCAATGTTTTTTAAAATACTTGCAGCATAACTTATTATGCTATACTGCAAGTATTTTGCTATGTTACATAACAAGCATAGGGGCAACAAGCACGAGAAGCTTTCTTATAATAAGCTACCTGATAGTATACATACAAGGTGCCCGGTAATGAATGGATAATCTTGAAATGGGTCATGGTAGAACTAATGACCATTCAGAAATAAAATAAAATAAAAAAACAACTTGAATTATTATCATAATTCAAGTTGCTTTTTTTCAAAACCGTGTAATAGTAGTCCTATTTTTGATTACTTATGTATCAGCTTAGTTAACGTAATTTATGTTAACAATAAAAAACCGATGGAATTCATTAATTCGTGGTGTACAAGAATTTAAAATCATCATCATCTCCCTAGCCTCTTTCCCAACTATGTTGGGGTCGGCTTCCAGTCTAACCGGATGCAGCTGAATACCAGTATTTTACATAGAGCGACTGCCTATCTGACCTCGACAACCCAGTTACTGGGTAATATGATACCCCTAGGTAAGGTTGTCAGACATTCAAGCTTCTGACGACTCGTAACGACTGTCAAAGATCCACGTATGACCGCCGGGACCAACACCTTAACGTGTTTTCGGAGACACGGAATGATGTCAGTAATGTCTAAGATTAACTTTAGAGAGTACATATGAATTGGAAAAGTCACATTGGTACTTGCCTAGATTCGAACCCACAACCATAAGCATGAGAGGCGGGCGCCTTAACCGCTAGGCCATCACGACACTGCTACATAAGAACAACACACAGTACAAGAATGTAACATAAGGTACCAAAAACATCGATTATTATTAAATAACTCAATATAAAAAAAAAAACAAACAAATAGTACCAAAGGGTACTATTTTTTTCTGAATTGTCATTAGTTCTAGTTCTACTATGACCCATTTCTAGATTATCCATTCATTACCGGACACCCCATAACATTATGCATTTTTAAATATAAATATAATCTAATAAAATAATGTATGGATGATAAAATGCTAAGGTAATGGTAAGGACATAATTTATAATGAATTCACTTCGTGATGACAAGACCGTCATTTTTAAAGTAGTCGAATATTTTAAGATAAGAAAAGTAGACCAAAAGCTTTGAATAGAATAGTAATGCGAATATTGCCAAAATCGTAGCGGAAGCAATTTTCAATTCAAATGTAATTATATAAGTAAAACCGGAAATTGTAATTATATAAGTCTGGAATCGTCAATATTAAAGCTTTACATAAAATATTGTAAACCGGTATCGTAAGATCAGTCCGACAATATTGATCTCATGTGAACTCATGGTCTTTTTTCCTCGGACCCCACCTAGCGCGGTACAGCACTTGCGGTAAAACTATAACAAACATGCCTATGATAACTTGCCTATCAATAAGTTTACGTAGCTATTTTTTTTTATATATATTATAATTTTTTTTTCATGTGCGGTTTCTGGCATGCAAGCAATTGGTTTTCTAACTAAAATGTCTTACTTATGATATAATTTTTGATTGGTTAACAGATCGGTTTTATTACGTATATTGAGTTACCTGTTCACATCTGTTTGCCAGGTAGCTATGCACAGGCATATGCCTACCTAGGCATATTCAGTGTGTTAAAAAGTATCAGTTGAGATAAAATTCATTTGGTTATGAAGAGAGTGAAAGTGATGAAAGAATAAAATTAATTTAATAAAAAATTGCTTTGAAAACTTTTCGATAGGCAAGTTATCAAGTTATAGGCATGTTTATTAACAAAATTATATTTGATTAAAAAAAAACTCATCAAGTTATTTGATGGGTGAAGGTCGATCTTCCATGGCTCTTAGGCAAATAGGTAATATCTTAAACAACATAAATGCAATAAATAAATAAACTTACGGATCCTTCCAAAGCATAAGACGGTTGGCTTTTACTGCCCAATTGATAAGCAACAGTAGTCAAAAGGCCCCTGGCAGAGTTAACGCGAATATCACCCGTGTTGTACAATACAAAGCAACCAGTCCCATAAGTTGCCTTTGCTTGACCTTTTTGTAAGCACATTTGACCAACTAAGGCCGCCTGTTGATCACCAAGACAGCCTGAGATAGGGGTACCTTTGATTGGTCCATCAGCAATATAGCCGTATACCTGCAACAATCAAGAATCAATTTAAAAGATCTATTAAGTTAGTCCACACTACAACGCTTTCAACTTCATCTCGTATTCTTTTTGTGAGACATACATGTAGTGTCACAGCCCATGCTATTGCATGCACATGCGCATGTTTGATGAACTAATGAACTAAAATGACAGCACGTGCCTTCACCGCATACCTGACAAAAACTGACGTTTACATTTACAATTCACTCACAAGCGTAGACAGTGCTGAATCCATCCTAAGACATTTAACTAACATATTATTATGCGTTGAAGACGAAAGATGTTGAAAAGCTACGAGTGAGGATAGGACGTATCTAATAATAATATATTTTTGTGCGACTCAAAACAAGTAAGAAGCTTTCAACAAGTAAGAGGCATCAAGTTAAGAAGCTTCATATCTTCATGCCGTTTTGAGTCGCAATCTAGACACGCGCAGCGTGTCAAGCCAAGGTCAAGCTAACAGAACTGGCGAGCAGCACCGTGTGTAATACTGTCTTACACCTCTTGAGATGCAAAACCAGTCAGTGTTTGCCCTTATCCTAACACAAGCACTTGAATCTTTGTATAAAGATTTCAGTGCTTGTATCAAGCGTCCGTCCACACCATACATGGATAAAGTCGACCATAATTCTTCCCTTCACACACTGTCATAAGCCTTCTCCTAGTCTACAAAAGTGCAATAGACTTTCTTGTGCTTTGTCAGATGTTTTTCGGCTATGCACCTTGACCTGAGAAGATGATCCATACAGCCCATTCCCTGTCTAAATCCTGCTTGCACATCCCAAATTTTCTCATCAGTCACTTCTATCACTCTATTAATTAAAACTTTCGCATACAGTATGCCGACAACGCTTAAAAGACTAATGCCGTACAAGAATGTAAAATATGGTACCAAATACATATTATTAAATCACTCATAATTATCTTTGGAACTAAGTACTTGGTTTTTTATTTATTTGTATTTTTTTCTAAATGGCCATTAGTTCTACTATGACCCATTTCAAGAGTATCCATTCATTACCGGACACCCGATATAAACTGCCTCATTGGTCTAGTGGTCGCTAAGCGCGACTGCTGAGCATGAGGGCTTGGGTTCGTTTCCCAGTACGGGTAAAGTGTTATTGGATTTTTCCATCAGGAATTTCTCAATAACAGTCTCGGATACTGGATTTGTGGGGGCAATAGGCTCGCCCCCTATTCCATGGGACTTAAACATAACTGGGTACACCTCTGCCTAACCCTTAGGCGTGATGATGCTAAATATATAGATAAACGATAATATAGATGATATGTTTGATATTGGTGTAATTCAATAAAAAATACGTAATTTTTCTCATATAAGAACATATTACCCTATTGCTATTACGTGTTATCACAAATTAATTAAATAAATAAATAAGTTCGAATTGCGTCTTTTATGTGAAACCCTTCGTTACATGCCCTTGACCTCGGGAGCATAGCTCTGTTTGGAGGTTGCCGAGTTAATAAACAAACTAACACAGCAGTAACCTTAAATAATATTCCTTAGTATACCTAGCTAAATTTTAAAACATAAGAAATGTTGTCATAATTTTTTGAATTCTCGCTTCGCCTCACCTCGCCTGTGGTAAGCACCTTCAGTGATCTATGTAGATATTAAAATAATGATTTTACTACTTTTTTACCTCTGAACTGGATTTTATCTCTGGTAAAACACTCTTAGGAACTTCGAAAAACTTCAGTAATAAAGGATCCCAATCCAAATTCTCAATATTCATCATCATAGTTCTTGATGCGTTGGTCACATCAGTGACATGTTTCCCACCATTAGGACCACCTGTAAATATTATTTTGTTTATAAGATAATTAATACACATTTAAAAGCTTGAACAATGGTAAATCCTAAAATTTTCCTGTGATACCTAATATTTATAGAATTTTAATGCTTATAGATCGAACTGTTTTGTGATAATCGTTAATTTCGTACTTTTACTAACATTTACTCAGTAAATAAATATAAATAAAATATATATTATATATAGATTTATGGCAAATATCGAAAAATATTATGGTGTTTTTCATTCATAATTTTTTGCAGGTATTTATAGCAATTCACTATACCAAAATGATAAGAACAATTATTATTAATAAATACGAATATTTGATTAATTTTCTAATCAAATTTTTGATCCAATAATGTTTAAATTTTTAAAGCAATGTTCTACTCTTAACATTCTGATCTTTAAAACAATGAGTCTCGTGAAGTTAGTCACAGTAACTAAGCTAGGGCACTAGCTTTAGCCCCAACCTAATAGGCTAGGTTACTTTAGAACTTTGACCAACTGACAAGCCGATTAGCCGAATGAAAGAGGTTATTCATTTTATTTCTTTAACCATAACGTTTTTTTTAACCATAACTTTAAATACTAATGATAATTCTCAACATTGCATGTTAATTACCAGTTAAATTCCACATGATCCAAGTGTCAACAGTTCCAAAACAACATGTTCCTTTTTTCATTGCATTTTTTACAGCATCAACATTGTCACTGAGCCACCTTAATTTAACAGCACTGAAGTAGGGTGATAAAGGAAGTCCACATAAGGGCTGTAAGATCAATTAAAAATAAACATAACAGTGAAACTGCAGTTAAAATCAAGCAGCACAATTAAATCACTGGTTAACTTTAAGGTGATGTGCTTGACCGAAGCAGTGAATGCCTGGAAAATAGCTTGCCCGGATACAGATCGGCCCGTGATCCCATCTTCCCAGAGACAGTGGGACGAGCTGCTATGCAGGTTGGTACAGAATAACCTTATTAATACATCCACCAATTCTGCCGAGTGCGCCCGCGTGCTGGCTGTGGGTGAGTGGGAGTCGGGTCTTTGGCTTCCATCACCCAACATAGGCACTATGCTGGATGACACTACATTTCGGCTCGCTACATGCTTGCGTCTGAGCGCTCCTTGTGGAGCTTCGCATCGCTGTCAGTGCGGTGAAGCAGTCGACTGCCTCGGACACCATGGCCTATCATGTTGTAAGAGCGCAGGCTGGATGGCACGTACATGGCAACCTTATTGGAAGTTATGTGTTTGAGCCATTTCAGGTTGAAACACTGGGGCCATGGAGTCCGAGCGCTCACCTTGTTTTTCGGGACATCGCTAAGCGACTGGTCGACTCTTCATATGACCAGAGGGCTGGCCTTTTCTTAGGCCAAAAAATCAACATTGCCATACAATTTGGCAATGCTGTCAGCCTTTTGGGCACTTGCCCCCATGACAGCAATGCAGACGAATTTTTTTATGCCCTATGAGGTTTTTCCTTTCTGTCTTTTTTATAAACTGTAAATATTTTATAATTAATTACTTTAGTTCAATATTTATTACGATATAATAAAGCGGTCTAACAATTATACAAAAAAAGCAGCACAGTTATAAATGAATGAAGTCCAATATCTTTTTCTTAAGTTACATGTTATATGCATTCATCAATTTAAAGTAAAGGTTTGTCCCACAGCTATCATAGCAGTCTTTTATTAATACACACATGCTATGTGACCTACATAGGTACCTACTGATATTATCCATACTTGTGTAGAAGATTTCATTCCATATTAAAAGACTTTCTAGTGATGGGACAAAACACCTGAGTACCTTTTGAAAGGGGCAACACAATTCCATTCTGTTATTCTTGTACATGACAATCAAAAGTGTCTCTAATGGCCTAGTTTACATAAATGATTTGACTTTGACTTCAATATTGAAGTGTTTTATCCAAATTAAATATTAATGTATTTTACTGTATGTGTACATAATTCAGGATCAATTCTCTAAATGATGGTTAAAACTGCACAAAAATGACATGACTGTGTACTTTTGAAGAACTTAGAAGCCAATATGAGAAGTGCAGCACTTGGGTAATTAGGAAAATGTAGTGCTTCAGCACCATTTGTTCATTAGCTGCCAAATTGCCATTGAATTTTATTAATGAATAAAAGATTGTGTTATTTAAACCTTTAGATAATTTTTGTTTCTTGTTTTGTTGGGCACAGTATCCAACAGCTTATCAATAGTAGAAGAAGTTCTCATATCCAACCAAACAATTGCATTGTGCAATGGTTTGCCAGTGTTACGGTCCCAAACTATTGTTGTCTCTCGCTGATTTGTAACACCAACTGCTATTATATCCTGCAATACATTAAAAACAAAACAAGAAAAATAGGAATTTATACTAATAATGTATTAGCATTGTATTATTTATTTATGTATTCTCTAATGCAAATATAACTTTACTTAAAATAAAATAAATAAAAGGTAATGAAATATAATATGGAAATTGGCACATACCAAAAGTGACCAAAATCCACATAGTGGGAGAGGCTGGGCTATGGATGATGATGAAGATGGAAATAATAAAATTTGTATCAACATATTTTCTGTTCAATGAAAGATTTTTTTTTAAATTATAATCTCAATAAGAACATCAGTCCAAGGTACAGAGAATTGCCAGAATAATAATTAGCTCTAGATGAAATCTTAGAATGTTTTGAAATGAGAGTTGCTGGACTTGACACAATTTTGATCAAACTAAAATTCTTTGAAACTAGATTTAAGGTTTTTCAAGCTTCTATCCTAAGCTATGGCATGTACAATATGTATATGGGTCTTGTAAAAGTGGTGCATGATAGTCACACTGGCTTGCTTGTTGCAATACAGAGATATTTAAAAACACATCAATGATAATTACCTAATATTATAATGAAACAACATCATCAATGTTTTGGTATCACCAATGTATTGACACAAGTCAATATGATGTCACTGATCCTGGCCATAATTTGAATGAAGTGGTTAAAAAAAGGCCCATGTTTACCACTATTAATAAATATGTAAAAATATAATAATAATTAACAAAAACCTTTGCTGAGCCTCCTAATGTAGTTAAATTCTCCACAGCTTTTTGTATACATGTCGAAACGACTTCCAAAATCGCATACGGGTCCTGTTCTACCCATCCTTCTTGAGGAAAATGTTGTTCTAGCTCCTTTTGATGATATGCTACAACTTCTGACGAATTCGCTTTGAAAATAATGAACCGCGCACTTGAAGTGCCCTCGTCAATGGCACCGATTAATGGACCAAATTTCCCATAATCAGACATTTTATCGATATCAAAGTATTCAGGCCAATGATAAAAAATTGTTAAACGTTATTTTTATGCTTAATAAAGCAGTTCTTTAATTTCTTAATCACACTGAATTAATACACTGGGCAAGATGGGCTTGTTGCACAGTGATAGAATATATTGCACGGATTAGTCTAAGCAGAAACTATTACAAGAAGGTAATATATTTACTCAATACAGTATTACGGAGGAGAGTTGCGGAGGAGACGAGGGTGTGAGGAAGGGAGGCCGAAGAGGAGGGTCGAGGTCGAGGGATTTTCAAGGGACGGAAGTGTCAGCCAAGGGAGATTGGTTATGGTTACTGTTAGTGTGGGGGTAGCGATGTGCCGAGTTCTGCTTGACTCGAGTCAAACTCGATTCCTGCTTTGGATTCGCCTACTCGATCACTATTTTAATTTGATTACAGTACTTCGATTCTAATAAGCGAGACCAACTTCTGTTTACCTATGCAATGAAATGACGTATAGTAATACAAGTTTGAACTATGACTTGCAATTTTTTGTTTTGATTTATTTGTTTTGTGACAGTAATAATAGTAATATTTTCATTTAAAATCTTTAATTTATTATACATAGTTGTGTCATTAATTCATTGGAAAAAACCTACATCCTGTTTGAAGTTAACTACTTCTCATTTTCGACTTTTCCTTTTTGTTCTAAAATCTTCTTATTAGTTAGTTCTTATCTCTTCTTCTTAGTTCTTATCGACGATTGACGGCCTTGTTGGTCTATTGGTCGCTAAGCGCGACTCCTGAGCTTGAGGTCTTCGATTCAATTCTCAGGTCGGGCTAGGTGTTATTGTGTTTTACGATCAGAAATTTCTCTGTAGCAGCCTAGGGAGTCTGGATGTGGAGTGCCCGGTTGATAGCAATAGGGACATAAACATAATTGGCGAAATGTGGTTGTTCTAATGGGTACACCTCTGCCTTACCCTTCGGGGATTGCATGTTATGTTATCTTCTAAAATTTGACTCGAGTTCTGGACTCGAATCTTTGACTCGTGTCAACATTCGAATTATTTTCATATTCCAAAAATAGAACTCGAATACCGCATATTATACCGGCACGAGTCGACTCCGTCCACCCAGTCAGCGACTCTGCACATCACTATACGTGGGGCATGGACTTATATCTATAGATGGGCCATCTCTACGAAAAAAAAAGTCAAATGAAAAACCAAAACCTAACCACCATCACCAAGAGGAGCGCCCGCAGCAAGTAGGTAACCTTACTAGGCTAGCCGCACATGTCCGGATTCCTGATCAGGAAGCATCACTTTGTGTATAGATAATTTGTATGTTTGTGTATGTGTATACACGCTTCCTGGGGGCTTATGATGAGAAAATGCCTGGTTGTCAACTTCCGTTCAAAAGCAGGTCTGCTTTGAAATCGCTAAAAATCGTACCATGACCGTAATAAAGGTGAACGATTATTGAATGGCAATGCTTGTCTCTGCCTGATTATAAAGCAACACAGGCCTCCTCATTCAATGTACTCTGTGGGCCTCCCGCCGAAAGGCCTGTTAGGAGTGTTAGGTGATGAAATTTTGTGAATAAACAACGTTCAAAAACTACGATATAATTCTCTAACACATTACAGGATTTTTTTAATGATCATAACTTGAATTTCTTAATAAGTACACATTATAATTAAAATTATGTATTAATCAGGATTTATTATCTAAAAGCTCTAAAAAGTACAAGTTTCACTTAAAAAAAACCTTTTTAACTCTTAGAGATACAATGTGCTATTCAGAACGTACGTTCACCTTCAACTGACAACTGACAACTGTCAGCGCGTAAATACAAACATTATTTTCACTTGATTAATTTTAATGTTGTTCACAACCTTTTAGGATAGTAATATATATGTTCACAGCCCTACTAGACATTAAAGTCGATAAGAAGTACTTATTGCGGTGTAAAGGGCTTTTGGTAAATTTTGTTTCCACAGTCACAAAATTGTAAAATAGTATTTTGTTGTGTACTTCCTACAAAAATACACACAATTATAACTGGGTACATTTATAGTAAAGGAATTCATTTAAATGTTGAAATACAAGTAAGAGTAATTAACCGCAATGTCCATAATCCAAGAAATATAACTTTTTTAAAGGAATACAATGGAGCCCAGTATTCTTGACATCTCCTAATCTAGTTAACTGAAAAACAATATATCTAGTACTTCCATCCAGTGGAGAGCCTAACTAATTTATCATTATATATAGTAATGTATTTAGGATGAAAATTAAAATAAAGAATAATACTTATGATGTTTTCATATACATATACCTACATAGCAGAAACCAATAAAGTACACCATACGAATTTATGGCTCCTGGAGGCAGTCATCTCTGTTACCAGTTTTTGTTCTTGTAAACTTTCATTGCATTTATATGGATAAAATGGGTTCCTACATATTAAAATATTTATGTTTCACTCACAAAAGAAAGTATCATGTGATAAAATGATAATAATTTAATTTGTAAACAGGTAAAAATTAAACACCTTTTTTAAACTAGATGCGGTCAGTGTTTTACTTTTATAAATTTACTGTGCTACATTATGTTGTGTAGAAACACATGCAGTTGCAATGTGTCACATTTATTGTGATTGGAAATGTAGCACTTGATGGGCTAACCAACATCTTAATTGAGCCTTTAGTACATCAATAGTCCTCTTAATAATGTTTTGGGTCTTGTTTTGCTTCTCAGTGTAAAAGTTGTCCTGGAGACTGGTTCTGCATTCCAAGTAAAATTGATGTCATCATTGTTTTTCTGAGTCAATACTGAGTATCTCCTGAAATCAAATTAAATCATTTATTGCAATCCATGATGTAAACTTACAGGTGGTAAAATAAAAATAGAAACAATCATGGACCCTGCCGTGCACAGCAAATTTTTAAATAAGTAGAGAGAGGAAGAGCTCTTTATAAATTTGCCTTAAAACATTTTATATTAAGTATTTTATATTCCCATTATATTTTTAAATAAATTGATTAAAAGATTACTTGCTTATGTTTTTCATTGTCACTTTAATACACAGCAAATTATGTTATGCTCCACAATAGAAAATCTGATGAATTGATAACCTTTGTCTCTCTATGTAGATCACTAAGCCTTTGGAGGATTTATTATTTTCTTCTATACATATAGGTTCAAGATCTTCGCACAAACGGGGGACTTAATCTTTTGATAGGCCTGTAAAATACAAATTTTAATTCAGTATAGTAGATTCGTAGAATAGGTTTATATTTATACAGTAGGTAGGTAGGTACATATTTTCATAGGTTTTGGTTACCATTGATGGTTATAAGTTATATCCTATCATTAACTTTATTATTGTTATTTAGTTCCCAAATGCAACGCCATTGTAATGTTTTTCCATACGATTTTTACATTTCATTATTTACATATTTCGTACTCGTTACACATGCAGCTACAAAAATAAAAAAGTCTGTTCTAATTCGCTTTCAAATCTCATCATCTACTTTACAAACTCTTATTATATACTTATATATAGTCCTAACAGGTTGCCACGAATATTATTTTAGATTACAAAACAATGTTGAAAAAGCTATAGCCTAAGGGCTATATTTCACCGGGACACCATGGCGGCGCAACCAGTTGCGCCACCGTTGAACGTGGTGTCCGTAAGCTACCAAACTAGACACCATACAGACACCAGTCGCCACACCACACTGCGACAGTATCAAAATGGAGTTTGAAGAGACTGCACTACTGCTGTATGTACGTGTGAAAAGAAAGTTAAAGAGAAAAAAGTCCTTTAACATTTATTTTTCTTTCTGTATTAAAATTATCCATAGTATGCAATTGACAAACAACTAAAATATTAAAATAAGCAGTTAAAAAAAAACATAATAGTGCACACATGCTGCATGCAATGAAGTGGGGGCGTCACTGGCGGCCGGACTAGCGGCCTGACTGGCGGCCGAGTGAGTGAGTCACCATACAGCGCTATAGTAATTAGTGGTGGCGCGACCAGTGTGGCGGCGCAACCAGTAATATTCTGTGCAATAGACATGGGCAATATGTATCACTAAAAAGAAAAGAT
The DNA here is from genome assembly GCA_949774945.1 of Hoplodrina ambigua. NCBI lineage: Eukaryota > Metazoa > Arthropoda > Insecta > Lepidoptera > Noctuidae > Hoplodrina > Hoplodrina ambigua. Next base: position 10,318,026 of record OX458963.1, read on the forward strand.
TGATATGAATCTTTCGATCACTGGGATATGTATCACTCATTTATATCTTTATATCCTTTTGAATCCGCGCACGACCGTTCGATCCGTCAGGTTAAGCTACGCTTGCCGGGGTTGGTCTGTGGATGGGTGACCATCTTTACACACTGAGACTCCTCCGTGCCTCGGAAGCACGTTAAGCCGTTGGTCCCGGCTGTCATACGTGGATCTTTGACAGTCGTTACGGGTCGTCAGAAGCCCGAAAGTCTGACAACCAGTCTTACCTAGGGGTATCATATTACCCAGTTACTGGGTTGTGGAGGTCAGATAGGCAGTCGCTCCATGTAAAATACTGGTATTCAGCTGCATCCGGTTAGACTGGAAGCCGACCCCAACATAGTTGGGAAAAGGCTAGGCAGATGATGATGACATATATAAATTACAATTAGGTATCTACTTACCTAATAAGTTTTTGAAAAACTTTTCAGCTAGTCCTAAGCGATTTGCGCGATTTTCATTCATGCTAAAATCTAGATTATCTTTCAATCTAGATTTTCTTTATTATCTAGAAAATCGCGCAAATCTGAAATCGAATAATAATAATACGCAAAGTCGATCCTTGGAAGACTTACGTAGCCGTGTCCGGTCAATCACATTGAAAATAAGCGATCAACGTGATATGCGACTACTTAGGAGAGCATTTATTCTAAAATGTAGGGTCTGAATCAGAGTGGTAGGCAGACATTTTGAACATTTATTGTAATTTACAAAGAATACAGTCTTAACATCACGCCTGTAATCCTCACATTTCGCCAGTTATAACACTTTGCCCAATAACACTGCCCGACCTGGCAATCGAACCCAAAACCTCATGCTCAGCAGTCGAAAACAGTGTTATTAATATCAAATGCTGTTTTTTTATTAAACTCCAATGACTAGATACATTTAATGTAAATAAATATTCTAATATCTCAAACTTTGTTGTTTAACCAAATTTCGCTCCTTTTGAAAACGAATAGCAATAATTCACTATTTACATTAGGTCCCTACAATAATGAATCATACCATTTTGAAATCGGCCATAAGCACATAATCTTATAAAATTATTGGCCACTTGTGTTTCGATACATTTTTTTTAAGCTGCGGTCGCTTAAACTTTCTCAAAAAAAAAATTGTTCACGATTTTTTTCAAAAGAACATAGGTAGTACAAGTTGATTTTTTTCAAAACGGTGTAATAGCAGTCCTACTTTAGATTACTAATCTATCAGCTTAGTTAACTTAAATTTCGTTAACAATAAAAAAACCGACGGAATTCATTAATTTGTGGTCGTGGTGTACAAGAATGTAAAATAAGGTAACAAAAAACAACGAATATTAATAAATGAATCATATTTTTTCAAAATGGTCATTAGTTCTACCATGATGACCCATTTCAAGATAATCCATTGATTACCAGGCACCCTGTACATTTTTGGTAATTTAATTTAGCATGACTTTTAGTATTATTTAGTACTGGCAACGTTATGATTTTAGTAAATCACCATTTTTGCAAACGGTCACACTGTCTATGGTCCATCGAGGGGTGGAAGAGATCGTTGCATGGCTATTTTTCTCTTTCTGAATGAAAGTATAACACAACTTGATTACGGAAGAAAAGCGATTTTTATTAGTTATGGGAAATATTAAAAAGGTAAGTTGTTATATAACTAGCCAGAAGAAACTGGATTACGGGGGAAGTAGTAGCTTCCCCCGTAATCCAGTTTCTTCTGGCTAGTATTTGAGGTCGTCCATTATTATCGATCCGGGACCAGACTAGCGTCTAGAGCGTCTTTTGGATTTCCATCCATTTGCAGTCACTTATCAACTCCCCAAACTCAATGGATTCGTCTTTATTTGTTACCGACTTTTCTATCTCATAATAATTCTAAGATCAGTGTCGTGTGTATTAGGTAATTATTTAACAAAAAATACGTTGTTACTATCATGTCTACAGGCGACTTTTGCCCGCGTAGTTGTCGGTTATCGCGGACAAAGACGAAGCCGCTGAATAAAGTTCTTTCTTGGGGTTCAAACTTACCCCTTACCTACCAAATTTCATAAAAATCGGTTTAGTGATTTAGTCGTGAAAGCGTAACGGTCAAAGTAAAAAGTAACTTTCCCTAAAATAAGTTACCTTCACCATTATCCCAGAGAACACATTATCGGGATAAAAAAGAGTATTCTATGTTACACATAGAATCTAGGAAATGGTCTATCCATGTGCCATTTCCGTCCAAATCTGTTCTAAAAGTTTTTGAAAATATTCAGATGTTTGTATGTTTGACATACAAACATCTGAATATTTTCAAAAATTTTCACGTTTTTAATTTTAGTAGGATTATTCTAACATAAAGACGATAAAATTTGACACGAAAAATTTACAGTTGAATTTTTTGGTATTATTCTTAATAACATTCAATTTTAATTTGTATTAACATTTTGCCAAAATTATTAAAAAATATTATGCTCAATTACAACCAATCAGTTAGCGTCTATTTATTCAGTTAATGTAAAATAAACTGAAGATTAAAAAACTTTGTTTTTGTTCCAGGTTAAACTTCGAGCTTGTCCAGTACTGACTGAGTTAAGGCTCAGCTGTTACACTGCTTGGGTTTAGTTTCTACTTAAAGTCTTTGCATGAGTAATGGAGTATTCCAAAAACACATTAAAAAAAAATGGAAAATCAGTTTGCTCCTTTTATCTACATGATTGAAGAATTTAAAACAACAAAAAGAAATGTTGGACGTCTAAAATACTGCGACTGGGTTGGTTGTTCAAGCTAGCAAAGTTGTGTCTTTCAAAAATCATGCTAGTATGTTTGTGAAGGGAAGTTAACTCTCTTGGCGGATACAAGGTGTTAAGCTATTTGGTCAATTGCACAAATCGCTGCGTTGCATTGGTTATCGTTAAATTCCGTTTACTGTTAATACTGTTTTACTGAGATTATTATCTATTGTTTCGTTATTTTATCATTAATGTATGGTAAATTACATATAATAGATTCTATTAAAAAACCTTAAATGGAATATCCACTAGTATGTCTTGAATAGATTCATTTCAAGCTCGCGAAGCACTTGCTGAGTAATACCACAACTACTACAAAGATAGTCTGAACAGTTGTTAATAAAAAAAAATGTTAAGCATCTAAAATGTTGAGTTGATATTGGTTGTTCAAATTTGCAAAATTGTGTCTTTCAAAAATCATTTTACTGTGTAACAGAAGTGAAGATAGTGTCTTGGTGGGTGCAATTTGCTGAGAGCTACTTGGTTGATGACCCTACTTGCTACTTCGCTAGGGGCTCGTTAATTGCTGTCTATTTATTGATATTATTATCTACTGTTTCGTTATTTTATCATATTGATTGCTTGGTACATAGTTAATTCTGTTAAAAAAGTAGATACATTTTAAAATGGAATATCAGTTTGCTCCTTTTATCAACATGATTGAAGAATTTAAAACAACAAAAAGAAATGTCGGACCTCTAAAATACTGCGACTGGGTTGGTTGGTCAAGCTAGCAAAGTTGTGTCTTTCAAAAATCATGCTAGTATGTGTATGAAGGGAAGTTAACTCTCTTGGCAGGTGCAAGGTGTTAAGCTATTTGGTTAATTGCATTACTCTCTGCTAGGTTCTCGTTAAATTCTGTTTTTTTTTTCTGATGTTATTATCTATTGTTTTGTCATTTTATCATTATAGTATGGTAGATTACCTATAATAGATTCTATTAAAAACAAAAAAACAAATTTTTATCTCTAAGACAGGATTGGTTGTTATGTCCTTTCGAATCTGATCGTTATCCACTAATATGTCTGTTGAATAGCTTCATTTCAAGCTCGCTAAGCACTTACTGAGTAATATCACTGCTACTTCCAACATAGTCTGAAGAGTTGTTAAATAAAAACAAAATGTTGAGCATCTAAAATATTGAGTTGATATTGGTTGTTCAAATTAGCAAAATTGTGTCTTTCAAAAATCATTCTAGTGTGTAACAGAAGTAAAAATAGTGTCTTGGTGGGTGCAATTTGCTGAGAGCTACTTGGTTGGTGACACTACTCGCTACCTCGCGAGGTGCTTGTTAATTGCTGTCTATTTGTTTATTGACTTTATTATCTATTGCATCATTCTTTTATTTTATAGTAGATACCTATTATTGATTCTGTTAAAAGATCCAAAAACCATAAAATTTAAAATCACAGTTTGCTCCTTTCACCTGTGTGACAGAAGCATTAAAAAATAAAAACAAAAGCAAATGTCAATCTCCAAAATGTTGAGACAGGATTGGTTGTAATAACAACCAATCCTGTCTTTCGTTATTTTATCATATTGATTATTGAAAAAATACAAACAATTTAAAATGGAATATCAGTTTGCTCCTTTTATCTACATGATTGAAGAATTTAAAATAACAAAAAGAAATGTCAGGCCTCTACAATGCTGCGACTGGGTTGGTTGGTCAAGCTAGCAAAGCTGTGTCTTCCAAAAATCATGCTAATATGTGTGTGAAGGGAAGTTAACTCTCTTGGCAGGTACAAGATGTTAAGCTATTTGGTTAATTGCACTACTCTCTGCTAGATTCTCGTTAAATTCTTTTTTTTTTTTTAATGTTATTATTATTATCTATTGTTTCGTTATTTTATAATAATTGTATGGTAGACTACCTATAATAGATTCTATAAAAAAAAACATAAATGGAATATCACAGTTTGCTCCTTTACCTTTGTGACAGAAGATTAAAAAAAAAACAAATGTCAATCTCCTAAATATTGAGACAGGATTGGTTGTAATTTCCTTTTGAATCTGATCGTTATCCACTAGTATGTCTGTTGAATAGCTTCATTTCAAGCTCGCTAAGCACTTACTGAGTAATACCACTGCTACTGTCAACATAGTCTGAAGAGTTGTTAATAAAAACAAAATGTTGAGCATCTAAACTATTGAGTTGATATTGGTTATGCAAATTAGCAAAATTGTGTCTTTCAAAAATCATTCTAGTGTGTAACAGAAGTGAAGATAGTGTCTTGGTGGGTGCAATTTGCTGAGAGCTACTTGATTGATGACACTAGTCGCTACTTCGCTAGGGATTCGTTAATTGCTGTCTATTTATTGATATTATTATCTACTGTTTCCGTATTTTATCATATTGAATGCTAGGTACATAAATAATTCTATAAAAAAAATTAAAATAATTTAAAATTGAATATCAGTTTGTTCTTTTTACCTACATGACTGAAGAATTTAAAACAACATAAAGAAATGCCGGGCAACTCAAATATTGCGACAGGGTTGGTTGTTCAAGCTAGCAACATAGTGTCTTTTAAAAATCATGCAAGTATGTGTGTGAAGGGAAGTTAACTCTCTTGGTGTTAAGCTATTTGGTTAAATGCACTACTCGCTGTTTTGCTAGGTTCTCGTTAAATTCTGTTTTTTTTTACTGATGTTATTATCTATTGTTTTGTTATTTTCTCATTATTGTATGGTAGATTACCTATAATTGATTCTGTTAATAAATACAATAAACTTAAAATAGAATATTACAGTTTGCTCCTTTCACCTATGGGACCGAAGAATTACAAAAAAAAAAACCCAAAGGTCAATCTGCAACATATTAAAACAAGATTGGTTGTTAGTAGTTGTCCTTCTGAATAATCTGAATCTGATCTTTATGCACAAGTATGTCTGTCTGTTGAATAGCTTCATTTCAAGTTCGCTAAGCACTCACTTAGTAATACCACTGCTACTTCCAACATTGTCTGAAGAGTTGTTAAAAAAAACAGGAAATGTTGAGTATCTACAATATTGGTTGTTCAAATTAGCAAAATTGTGTTTCAAAAATCATTCTAGTGTGTGAGAGAAGTGAAGATAGTGTCTTGGTGGGTGCAATTTGCCGAGCTACTTGGTTGATGACACTACTTACTACTTCGCTAGGGGCTCGTTAATTGCTGCCTATTTATTGATATAATGATCTGTTTCGTTATTTTATCATATTGAATGCTACATAGTTAATTCTGTAAAAAAATCCAAAAAACCTTAAAATGGAATATCAGTTTGCTCTTTTCGGCGCGTTCAGTTTGAAGATTTTTCAGACCATATCGGTTATGGTAACCGGCAAATAAAAGAGACCGCACGCTTTATTAATGTTGGTGGTTCTATTGCGAATGTTCTCATAGGGATGTAATACGGAGTCTTCCTCGTGTTTATGTAACGTGTCATTTTTTTTTTTACTCCGTTATTCTTTTCTCATTAATTTCGGCTCATTGCTTGCAATGTGCGGCTGGCACACGAAAAATAAATAAATACATAGTATTCCATTCTCAGACTAGATCGATCATGGTGGCAAAATCTAACCCTTAAAGCCTGATTATTCAAATAAAATTAAAAAAAATATTGTTTGGGCGATTTTAAACGGCCGACTACGTGATGTGTATTGTAGTCTTACCTAGCCTCTTCATCTTCTCCTGTCAGTTCTGATTCGTGGTTCTCCGTAGGTTGGATATTGTGGGTCTCTATTTTGGTCTGATCATCCTCAGGTGGCCTTCCTGATCGCCTTTAGGTCCTCCTCCCATTGCTTGGGCGATGTTCTGACTCCTCCCTAAAAACAAACACTAAATGCTATAATACATTTCTTTACTTCTTCTTCTTGTTTATCGTGTGGGCAGTAAGGTTTTACTATCCCACAAACCCTAGTGTAACGAGTTCCCTTTAACTCGTTAGTTCTGGAAATATTGTGTCTACTGCAGATGAAAACGACATGCCCTTAATTAACCTCAGGGCGTTTTTTAATGTTACTGTTTCGTCTGCGTCTTGCCGGAAAGTCTGTGTCTTAAAAAGAGGCAACGTTTTCATGATATAAAATAAAGACCCTAAAAACACACTTTTGAGTACAAGGAAAAGGCAATAAAAAATACTTACATAAGTATACTTACATTAAAATCACCGCGTCTTTGTCGTCACCATCGTCTACAGCTGACGTGAGGTCAATAACCTCTTGGCTGTCCGGTTGATTCGCGCTCGACCCAGGTTGATCCGCGTGACTTTCTACCTTAACCGCGCTAGGCACAGGTTGCTCCACGCGGGTACTCGTCTCATGCCCGCCAACCGAACTTGGCCTGCTCGTGCTGTTACGCCGCTCGGGTTACTCCTGTCGTCACAGAGCGGGCGCCTCGCTAGAACTTTCCGTCATTTAAGACAGCCCCATGCTACTGCTCACGTCAGACCCGTTTTCTGACTGTGCACTCTTTTTCCTCTCGATACCTAAAGTCTTCTTACCGCCAATCTTCTTCTGAACCCCGCCAGGCCCAGGCTGAATCTAAAAATATTTTTTAATGGCCAGATCGGTCATGGTGGCCGGTAAAGAATAGATGACCGCACGCTTCATCAATGTTGGTAGTTCTATTGCGAATGTTCTCATATATTCTCTCATATGTGTCAATTATTATATGGCAATTGTGTCATCATACTCGGCGCTGTGCAAGCACTGGGGCCCTCGTATTCGGCGCGTTCAGTTGGAAAAATTTCCAGACCAGATCTGTCATGGTGGCCGGTAAAGAAAAAGAGCCCGCACGCTTCATCAATGTTGGTAGTTCTATTGAGAATGTTTTTATGTATTGTTCAATTGTTCTTTGAATGCACCCCCTACATGTTTTTTCTGATACAGTAGTTCTGGAAATATTGTGTCTACTGCAGATGAAAACGACATGCCCTTAATTAACCTCAGGGCGTTTTTTAATGTTACTGTTTCGTCTGCGTCTTGCCGGAAAGTCTGTGTCTTAAAAAGAGGCAACGTTTTCATGATATAAAATAAAGACCCTAAAAACACACTTTTGAGTACAAGGAAAAGGCAATAAAAAATACTTACATAAGTATACTTACATTCAAATCACCGCGTCTTTGTGGTCACCATCGTCTACAGCTGACGTGAGGTCAATAACCTCTTGGCTGTCCGGTTGATTCGCGCTCGACCCAGGTTGATCCGCGTGACTTTCTACCTTAACCGCGCTAGGCACAGGTTGCTCCACGCGGGTACTCGTCTCATGCCCGCCAACCGAACTTGGCCTGCTCGTGCTGTTACGCCGCTCGGGTTACTCCTGTCGTCACAGAGCGGGCGCCTCGCTAGAACTTTCCGTCATTTAAGACAGCCCCATGCTACTGCTCACGTCAGACCCGTTTTCTGACTGTGCACTCTTTTTCCTCTCGATACCTAAAGTCTTCTTACCGCCAATCTTCTTTTGAACCCCGCCAGGCCCAGGCTGAATCTAAAAATATTTTTTAATGGCCAGATCGGTCATGGGGGCCGGTAAAGAAAAGATGACCGCACGCTTCACCAATGTTGGTAGTTCTATTGCGAATGTTTTCATATATTCTCTCAGGTTCGTCCTTTGCCGCGAACGTTTTCTAGATGGCTGAAACTTCTCCATGGTTGTTAGACAGAAAATCGGTGTCCGAGATATTCACGCGCAAGAGTCAGTCGATTAGGCAGAAAAATCGATGTCCAGTGTACAAGCGGGTTACTCCTGTCGTCACAGAGCGGGCGCCTCGCTAGAACTTTCCGTCATTTAAGACAGCCCCATGCTACTGCTCACGTCAGACCCGTTTTCTGACTGTGCACTCTTTTTCCTCTCGATAATCTCTCTCTCTCTCTCGTCAATTATTATATGGCAATTGTGTCATCATACTCGGCGCTGTGCAAGCACTGGGGCCCTCGTATTCGGCGCGTTCAGTTGGAAAAATTTCCAGACCAGATCTGTCATGGTGGCCGGTAAAGAAAAAGAGCCCGCACGCTTCATCAATGTTGGTAGTTCTATTGAGAATGTTTTTATGTATTGTTCAATTGTTCTTTGAATGCACCCCCTACATGTTTTTTCTGATACAGTAGTTCTGGAAATATTGTGTCTACTGCAGATGAAAACGACATGCCCTTAATTAACCTCAGGGCGTTTTTTAATGTTACTGTTTCGTCTGCGTCTTGCCGGAAAGTCTGTGTCTTAAAAAGAGGCAACGTTTTCATGATATAAAATAAAGACCCTAAAAACACACTTTTGAGTACAAGGAAAAGGCAATAAAAAATACTTACATAAGTATACTTACATTAAAATCACCGCGTCTTTGTCGTCACCATCGTCTACAGCTGACGTGAGGTCAATAACCTCTTGGCTGTCCGGTTGATTCGCGCTCGACCCAGGTTGATCCGCGTGACTTTCTACCTTAACCGCGCTAGGCACACGTTGCTCCACGCGGGTACTCGTCTCCTGCCCGCCAACCGAACTTGGCCTGCTCGTGCTGTTACGCCGCTCGGGTTACTCCTGTCGTCACAGAGCGGGCGCCTCGCTAGAACTTTCCGTCATTTAAGACAGCCCCATGCTACTGCTCACGTCAGACCCGTTTTCTGACTGTGCACTCTTTTTCCTCTCGATACCTAAAGTCTTCTTACCGCCAATCTTCTTCTGAACCCCGCCAGGCCCAGGCTGAATCTAAAAATATTTGTCCAACACATAAACGCTAATTGCCGCTACTGCGCATCACATTATCAGTATTTTTCACTTCATGTACTCGCGGTCTCAATTAATCCGCGTGACGTCGTTCCATGTTGGGAAGTGTGATAGGCTCAGGATTGTAACTTTATAATGTTTTTAATGTTATTGTTTCGTCTGCGTCTTGCGGAAAAGTCTGTGTCTTCAAAAGAGGCAACGTATTCATGATATGTGTCAATTATTATATGGCAATTGTGTCATCATACTCGGCGCTGTGCAAGCACTGGGGCCCTCGTATTCGGCGCGTTCAGTTGGAAAAATTTCCAGACCAGATCTGTCATGGTGGCCGGTAAAGAAAAAGAGCCCGCACGCTTCATCAATGTTGGTAGTTCTATTGAGAATGTTTTTATGTATTGTTCAATTGTTCTTTGAATGCACCCCCTACATGTTTTTTCTGATACAGTAGTTCTGGAAATATTGTGTCTACTGCAGATGAAAACGACATGCCCTTAATTAACCTCAGGGCGTTTTTTAATGTTACTGTTTCGTCTGCGTCTTGCCGGAAAGTCTGTGTCTTAAAAAGAGGCAACGTTTTCATGATATAAAATAAAGACCCTAAAAACACACTTTTGAGTACAAGGAAAAGGCAATAAAAAATACTTACATAAGTATACTTACATTAAAATCACCGCGTCTTTGTGGTCACCATCGTCTACAGCTGACGTGAGGTCAATAACCTCTTGGCTGTCCGGTTGATTCGCGCTCGACCCAGGTTGATCCGCGTGACTTTCTACCTTAACCGCGCTAGGCACAGGTTGCTCCACGCGGGTACTCGTCTCATGCCCGCCAACCGAACTTGGCCTGCTCGTGCTGTTACGCCGCTCGGGTTACTCCTGTCGTCACAGAGCGGGCGCCTCGCTAGAACTTTCCGTCATTTAAGACAGCCCCATGCTACTGCTCACGTCAGACCCGTTTTCTGACTGTGCACTCTTTTTCCTCTCGATACCTAAAGTCTTCTTACCGCCAATCTTCTTTTGAACCCCGCCAGGCCCAGGCTGAATCTAAAAATATTTTTTAATGGCCAGATCGGTCATGGGGGCCGGTAAAGAAAAGATGACCGCACGCTTCATCAATGTTGGTAGTTCTATTGCGAATGTTCTCATATATTCTCTCAGGTTCGTCCTTTGCCGCGAACGTTTTCTAGATGGCTGAAACTTCTCCATGGTTGTTAGACAGAAAATCGGTGTCCGAAATATTCACGCGCAAGAGTCAGTCGATTAGGCAGAAAAATCGATGTCCAGTGTACAAGCGGGTTACTCCTGTCGTCACAGAGCGGGCGCCTCGCTAGAACTTTCCGTCATTTAAGACAGCCCCATGCTACTGCTCACGTCAGACCCGTTTTCTGACTGTGCACTCTTTTTCCTCTCGATACCTAAAGTCTTCTTACCGCCAATCTTCTTCTGAACCCCGCCAGGCCCAGGCTGAATCTAAAAATATTTGTCCAACACATAAACGCTAATTGCCGCTACTGCGCATCACATTATCAGTATTTTTCACTTCATGTACTCGCGGTCTCAATTAATCCGCGTGACGTCGTTCCATGTTGGGAAGTGTGATAGGCTCAGGATTGTAACTTTATAATGTTTTTAATGTTATTGTTTCGTCTGCGTCTTGCGGAAAAGTCTGTGTCTTCAAAAGAGGCAACGTATTCATGATATGTGTCAATTATTATATGGCAATTGTGTCATCATACTCGGCGCTGTGCAAGCACTGGGGCCCTCGTATTCGGCGCGTTCAGTTGGAAAAATTTCCAGACCAGATCTGTCATGGTGGCCGGTAAAGAAAAAGAGCCCGCACGCTTCATCAATGTTGGTAGTTCTATTGAGAATGTTTTTATGTATTGTTCAATTGTTCTTTGAATGCACCCCCTACATGTTTTTTCTGATACAGTAGTTCTGGAAATATTGTGTCTACTGCAGATGAAAACGACATGCCCTTAATTAACCTCAGGGCGTTTTTTAATGTTACTGTTTCGTCTGCGTCTTGCCGGAAAGTCTGTGTCTTAAAAAGAGGCAACGTTTTCATGATATAAAATAAAGACCCTAAAAACACACTTTTGAGTACAAGGAAAAGGCAAAAAAAAATACTTACATAAGTATACTTACATTAAAATCACCGCGTCTTTGTGGTCACCATCGTCTACAGCTGACGTGAGGTCAATAACCTCTTGGCTGTCCGGTTGATTCGCGCTCGACCCAGGTTGATCCGCGTGACTTTCTACCTTAACCGCGCTAGGCACAGGTTGCTCCACGCGGGTACTCGTCTCATGCCCGCCAACCGAACTTGGCCTGCTCGTGCTGTTACGCCGCTCGGGTTACTCCTGTCGTCACAGAGCGGGCGCCTCGCTAGAACTTTCCGTCATTTAAGACAGCCCCATGCTACTGCTCACGTCAGACCCGTTTTCTGACTGTGCACTCTTTTTCCTCTCGATACCTAAAGTCTTCTTACCGCCAATCTTCTTTTGAACCCCGCCAGGCCCAGGCTGAATCTAAAAATATTTTTTAATGGCCAGATCGGTCATGGGGGCCGGTAAAGAAAAGATGACCGCACGCTTCATCAATGTTGGTAGTTCTATTGCGAATGTTCTCATATATTCTCTCAGGTTCGTCCTTTGCCGCGAACGTTTTCTAGATGGCTGAAACTTCTCCATGGTTGTTAGACAGAAAATCGGTGTCCGAGATATTCACGCGCAAGAGTCAGTCGATTAGGCAGAAAAATCGATGTCCAGTGTACAAGCGGGTTACTCCTGTCGTCACAGAGCGGGCGCCTCGCTAGAACTTTCCGTCATTTAAGACAGCCCCATGCTACTGCTCACGTCAGACCCGTTTTCTGACTGTGCACTCTTTTTCCTCTCGATACCTAAAGTCTTCTTACCGCCAATCTTCTTCTGAACCCCGCCAGGCCCAGGCTGAATCTAAAAATATTTGTCCAACACATAAACGCTAATTGCCGCTACTGCGCATCACATTATCAGTATTTTTCACTTCATGTACTCGCGGTCTCAATTAATCCGCGTGACGTCGTTCCATGTTGGGAAGTGTGATAGGCTCAGGATTGTAACTTTATAATGTTTTTAATGTTATTGTTTCGTCTGCGTCTTGCGGAAAAGTCTGTGTCTTCAAAAGAGGCAACGTATTCATGATATGTGTCAATTATTATATGGCAATTGTGTCATCATACTCGGCGCTGTGCAAGCACTGGGGCCCTCGTATTCGGCGCGTTCAGTTGGAAAAATTTCCAGACCAGATCTGTCATGGTGGCCGGTAAAGAAAAAGAGCCCGCACGCTTCATCAATGTTGGTAGTTCTATTGAGAATGTTTTTATGTATTGTTCAATTGTTCTTTGAATGCACCCCCTACATGTTTTTTCTGATACAGTAGTTCTGGAAATATTGTGTCTACTGCAGATGAAAACGACATGCCCTTAATTAACCTCAGGGCGTTTTTTAATGTTACTGTTTCGTCTGCGTCTTGCCGGAAAGTCTGTGTCTTAAAAAGAGGCAACGTTTTCATGATATAAAATAAAGACCCTAAAAACACACTTTTGAGTACAAGGAAAAGGCAATAAAAAATACTTACATAAGTATACTTACATTAAAATCACCGCGTCTTTGTCGTCACCATCGTCTACAGCTGACGTGAGGTCAATAACCTCTTGGCTGTCCGGTTGATTCGCGCTCGACCCAGGTTGATCCGCGTGACTTTCTACCTTAACCGCGCTAGGCACACGTTGCTCCACGCGGGTACTCGTCTCCTGCCCGCCAACCGAACTTGGCCTGCTCGTGCTGTTACGCCGCTCGGGTTACTCCTGTCGTCACAGAGCGGGCGCCTCGCTAGAACTTTCCGTCATTTAAGACAGCCCCATGCTACTGCTCACGTCAGACCCGTTTTCTGACTGTGCACTCTTTTTCCTCTCGATACCTAAAGTCTTCTTACCGCCAATCTTCTTCTGAACCCCGCCAGGCCCAGGCTGAATCTAAAAATATTTGTCCAACACATAAACGCTAATTGCCGCTACTGCGCATCACATTATCAGTATTTTTCACTTCATGTACTCGCGGTCTCAATTAATCCGCGTGACGTCGTTCCATGTTGGGAAGTGTGATAGGCTCAGGATTGTAACTTTATAATGTTTTTAATGTTATTGTTTCGTCTGCGTCTTGCGGAAAAGTCTGTGTCTTCAAAAGAGGCAACGTATTCATGATATGTGTCAATTATTATATGGCAATTGTGTCATCATACTCGGCGCTGTGCAAGCACTGGGGCCCTCGTATTCGGCGCGTTCAGTTGGAAAAATTTCCAGACCAGATCTGTCATGGTGGCCGGTAAAGAAAAAGAGCCCGCACGCTTCATCAATGTTGGTAGTTCTATTGAGAATGTTTTTATGTATTGTTCAATTGTTCTTTGAATGCACCCCCTACATGTTTTTTCTGATACAGTAGTTCTGGAAATATTGTGTCTACTGCAGATGAAAACGACATGCCCTTAATTAACCTCAGGGCGTTTTTTAATGTTACTGTTTCGTCTGCGTCTTGCCGGAAAGTCTGTGTCTTAAAAAGAGGCAACGTTTTCATGATATAAAATAAAGACCCTAAAAACACACTTTTGAGTACAAGGAAAAGGCAATAAAAAATACTTACATAAGTATACTTACATTAAAATCACCGCGTCTTTGTGGTCACCATCGTCTACAGCTGACGTGAGGTCAATAACCTCTTGGCTGTCCGGTTGATTCGCGCTCGACCCAGGTTGATCCGCGTGACTTTCTACCTTAACCGCGCTAGGCACAGGTTGCTCCACGCGGGTACTCGTCTCATGCCCGCCAACCGAACTTGGCCTGCTCGTGCTGTTACGCCGCTCGGGTTACTCCTGTCGTCACAGAGCGGGCGCCTCGCTAGAACTTTCCGTCATTTAAGACAGCCCCATGCTACTGCTCACGTCAGACCCGTTTTCTGACTGTGCACTCTTTTTCCTCTCGATACCTAAAGTCTTCTTACCGCCAATCTTCTTTTGAACCCCGCCAGGCCCAGGCTGAATCTAAAAATATTTTTTAATGGCCAGATCGGTCATGGGGGCCGGTAAAGAAAAGATGACCGCACGCTTCATCAATGTTGGTAGTTCTATTGCGAATGTTCTCATATATTCTCTCAGGTTCGTCCTTTGCCGCGAACGTTTTCTAGATGGCTGAAACTTCTCCATGGTTGTTAGACAGAAAATCGGTGTCCGAGATATTCACGCGCAAGAGTCAGTCGATTAGGCAGAAAAATCGATGTCCAGTGTACAAGCGGGTTACTCCTGTCGTCACAGAGCGGGCGCCTCGCTAGAACTTTCCGTCATTTAAGACAGCCCCATGCTACTGCTCACGTCAGACCCGTTTTCTGACTGTGCACTCTTTTTCCTCTCGATACCTAAAGTCTTCTTACCGCCAATCTTCTTCTGAACCCCGCCAGGCCCAGGCTGCTCCAGTGCTTCATTACTCTCTAGTTCACTGCTAGGCCCAGGCTGCTACAGTGCTTCCTTACTCTCTTGTACACTGCTAGGCTCAGGCTGCTCCAGGCGAGTACTTCTCTCTTGAACTCCGCTAGGTTTAGGCTTCTTAAAGCGACCATACTTCTTAAGCCTGCACAATACCGACTGCTCTAGAAGACTTTCTTTCTGGAGACTGCTACCTCCCGACTGACTATTTCGACTATTCATCTGTGCTTCGGGATTCGTTATCGTACGCGCTTTCACCCTGATCTCCAACACATAAACGCTAATTGCCGCTACTGCGCATCACATTATCAGTATTTTTCACTTCATGTACTCGCGGTCTCAATTAATCCGCGTGACGTCGTTCCATGTTGGGAAGTGTGATAGGCTCAGGATTGTAACTTTATAATGTTTTTAATGTTATTGTTTCGTCTGCGTCTTGCGGAAAAGTCTGTGTCTTCAAAAGAGGCAACGTATTCATGATATGTGTCAATTATTATATGGCAATTGTGTCATCATACTCGGCGCTGTGCAAGCACTGGGGCCCTCGTATTCGGCGCGTTCAGTTGGAAAAATTTCCAGACCAGATCTGTCATGGTGGCCGGTAAAGAAAAAGAGCCCGCACGCTTCATCAATGTTGGTAGTTCTATTGAGAATGTTTTTATGTATTGTTCAATTGTTCTTTGAATGCACCCCCTACATGTTTTTTCTGATACAGTAGTTCTGGAAATATTGTGTCTACTGCAGATGAAAACGACATGCCCTTAATTAACCTCAGGGCGTTTTTTAATGTTACTGTTTCGTCTGCGTCTTGCCGGAAAGTCTGTGTCTTAAAAAGAGGCAACGTTTTCATGATATAAAATAAAGACCCTAAAAACACACTTTTGAGTACAAGCAAAAGGCAATAAAAAATACTTACATAAGTATACTTACATTAAAATCACCGCGTCTTTGTCGTCACCATCGTCTACAGCTGACGTGAGGTCAATAACCTCTTGGCTGTCCGGTTGATTCGCGCTCGACCCAGGTTGATCCGCGTGACTTTCTACCTTAACCGCGCTAGGCACACGTTGCTCCACGCGGGTACTCGTCTCCTGCCCGCCAACCGAACTTGGCCTGCTCGTGCTGTTACGCCGCTCGGGTTACTCCTGTCGTCACAGAGCGGGCGCCTCGCTAGAACTTTCCGTCATTTAAGACAGCCCCATGCTACTGCTCACGTCAGACCCGTTTTCTGACTGTGCACTCTTTTTCCTCTCGATACCTAAAGTCTTCTTACCGCCAATCTTCTTCTGAACCCCGCCAGGCCCAGGCTGAATCTAAAAATATTTGTCCAACACATAAACGCTAATTGCCGCTACTGCGCATCACATTATCAGTATTTTTCACTTCATGTACTCGCGGTCTCAATTAATCCGCGTGACGTCGTTCCATGTTGGGAAGTGTGATAGGCTCAGGATTGTAACTTTATAATGTTTTTAATGTTATTGTTTCGTCTGCGTCTTGCGGAAAAGTCTGTGTCTTCAAAAGAGGCAACGTATTCATGATATGTGTCAATTATTATATGGCAATTGTGTCATCATACTCGGCGCTGTGCAAGCACTGGGGCCCTCGTATTCGGCGCGTTCAGTTGGAAAAATTTCCAGACCAGATCTGTCATGGTGGCCGGTAAAGAAAAAGAGCCCGCACGCTTCATCAATGTTGGTAGTTCTATTGAGAATGTTTTTATGTATTGTTCAATTGTTCTTTGAATGCACCCCCTACATGTTTTTTCTGATACAGTAGTTCTGGAAATATTGTGTCTACTGCAGATGAAAACGACATGCCCTTAATTAACCTCAGGGCGTTTTTTAATGTTACTGTTTCGTCTGCGTCTTGCCGGAAAGTCTGTGTCTTAAAAAGAGGCAACGTTTTCATGATATAAAATAAAGACCCTAAAAACACACTTTTGAGTACAAGGAAAAGGCAATAAAAAATACTTACATAAGTATACTTACATTAAAATCACCGCGTCTTTGTGGTCACCATCGTCTACAGCTGACGTGAGGTCAATAACCTCTTGGCTGTCCGGTTGATTCGCGCTCGACCCAGGTTGATCCGCGTGACTTTCTACCTTAACCGCGCTAGGCACAGGTTGCTCCACGCGGGTACTCGTCTCATGCCCGCCAACCGAACTTGGCCTGCTCGTGCTGTTACGCCGCTCGGGTTACTCCTGTCGTCACAGAGCGGGCGCCTCGCTAGAACTTTCCATCATTTAAGACAGCCCCGTGCTACTGCTCACGTCAGACCCGTTTTCTGACTGTGCACTCTTTTTCCTCTCGATACCTAAAGTCTTCTTACCGCCAATCTTCTTCTGAACCCCGCCAGGCCCAGGCTGAATCTAAAAATATTTGTCCAACACATAAACGCTAATTGCCGCTACTGCGCATCACATTATCAGTATTTTTCACTTCATGTACTCGCGGTCTCAATTAATCCGCGTGACGTCGTTCCATGTTGGGAAGTGTGATAGGCTCAGGATTGTAACTTTATAATGTTTTTAATGTTATTGTTTCGTCTGCGTCTTGCGGAAAAGTCTGTGTCTTCAAAAGAGGCAACGTATTCATGATATGTGTCAATTATTATATGGCAATTGTGTCATCATACTCGGCGCTGTGCAAGCACTGGGGCCCTCGTATTCGGCGCGTTCAGTTGGAAAAAATTCCAGACCAGATCTGTCATGGTGGCCGGTAAAGTAAAAGAGACCGCACGCTTCATCAATGTTGGTAGTTCTATTGAGAATGTTTTTATGTATTGTTCAATTGTTCTTTGAATGCACCCCTTACATGTTTTTTCTGATACAGTAGTTCTGGAAATATTGTGTCTACTGCAGATGAAAACGACATGCCCTTAATTAACCTCAGGGCGTTTTTTAATGTTACTGTTTCGTCTGCGTCTTGCCGGAAAGTCTGTGTCTTAAAAAGAGGCAACGTTTTCATGCTATAAAATAAAGACCCTAAAAACACACTTTTGAGTACAAGGAAAAGGCAATAAAAAATACTTACATAAGTATACTTACATTAAAATCACCGCGTCCTTGTCGTCACCATCGTCTACAGCTGACGTGAGGTCAATAACCTCTTGGCTGTCCGGTTGATTCGCGCTCGACCCAGGTTGATCCGCGTGACTTTCTACCTTAACCGCGCTAGGCACAGGTTGCTCCACGCGGGTACTCGTCTCATGCCCGCCAACCGAACTTGGCCTGCTCGTGCTGTTACGCCGCTCGGGTTACTCCTGTCGTCACAGAGCGGGCGCCTCGCTAGAACTTTCCGTCATTTAAGACAGCCCCATGCTACTGCTCACGTCAGACCCGTTTTCTGACTGTGCACTCTTTTTCCTCTCGATACCTAAAGTCTTCTTACCGCCAATCTTCCTTTGAACCCCGCCAGGCCCAGGCTAAATCTAAAAATATTTTTTAATGGCCAGATCGGTCATGGGGGCCGGTAAAGAAAAGATGACCGCACGCTTCATCAATGTTGGTAGTTCTATTGCGAATGTTCTCATATATTCTCTCAGGTTCGTCCTTTGCCGCGAACGTTTTGTAGATGGCTGAAACTCCTCCATGGTTGTTAGACAGAAAATCGGTGTCCGAGATATTCACGCGCAAGAGTCAGTCGATTAGGCAGAAAAATCGATGTCCAGTGTACAAGCGGGTTACTCCTGTCGTCACAGAGCGGGCGCCTCGCTAGAATTTTCCGTCATTTAAGACAGCCCCATGCTACTGCTCACGTCAGACCCGTTTTCTGACTGTGCACTCTTTTTCCTCTCGATACCTAAAGTCTTCTTACCGCCAATCTTCTTCTGAACCCCGCCAGGCCCAGGCTGCTCCAGTGCTTCATTACTCTCTAGTTCACTGCTAGGCCCAGGCTGCTACAGTGCTTCCTTACTTTCTTGTACACTGCTAGGCCCAGGCTGCTCCAGGCGAGTACTTCTCTCTTGAACTCCGCTAGGTTTAGGGTTCTTAAAGCGACCGTACTTCTTAAGCCTGCACAATACCGACTGCTCTAGAAGACTTTCTTTCTGGAGACTGCTACCTCCCGACTGACTATTTCGACTATTCATCTGTGCTTGGGGATTCGTTATCGTTACCACGCTTTCACCCTGATCTCCAACACATAAACGCTAATTGCCGCTACGCATTGCGCATCACATTATCAGTATTTTTCACTTCATGTACTCGCGGTCTCAATTAATCCGCGTGACGTCGTTCCATGTTGGGAAGTGTGATAGGCTCAGGATTGTAACTTTATAATGTTTTTAATGTTATTGTTTCGTCTGCGTCTTGCGGAAAAGTCTGTGTCTTAAAAAGAGGCAACGTATTCATGATATGTGTCAATTATTATATGGCAATTGTGTCATCATACTCGGCGCTGTGCAAGCACTGGGGCCCTCGTATTCGGCGCGTTCAGTTGGAAAAATTTCCAGACCAGATCTGTCATGGTGGCCGGTAAAGAAAAAGAGCCCGCACGCTTCATCAATGTTGGTAGTTCTATTGAGAATGTTTTTATGTATTGTTCAATTGTTCTTTGAATGCACCCCCTACATGTTTTTTCTGATACAGTAGTTCTGGAAATATTGTGTCTACTGCAGATGAAAACGACATGCCCTTAATTAACCTCAGGGCGTTTTTTAATGTTACTGTTTCGTCTGCGTCTTGCCGGAAAGTCAGTGTCTTAAAAAGAGGCAACGTTTTCATGATATAAAATAAAGACCCTAAAAACACACTTTTGAGTACAAGGAAAAGGCAATAAAAAATACTTACATAAGTATACTTACATTAAAATCACCGCGTCTTTGTCGTCACCATCGTCTACATAACAGCTGACGTGAGGTCAATAACCTCTTGGCTGTCCGGTTGATTCGCGCTCGACCCAGGTTGATCCGCGTGACTTTCTACCTTAACCGCGCTAGGCACACGTTGCTCCACGCGGGTACTCGTCTCATGCCCGCCAACCGAACTTGGCCTGCTCGTGCTGTTACGCCGCTCGGGTTACTCCTGTCGTCACAGAGCGGGCGCCTCGCTAGAACTTTCCGTCATTTAAGACAGCCCCATGCTACTGCTCACGTCAGACCCGTTTTCTGACTGTGCACTCTTTTTCCTCTCGATACCTAAAGTCTTCTTACCGCCAATCTTCTTTTGAACCCCGCCAGGCCCAGGCTGAATCTAAAAATATTTTTTAATGGCCAGATCGGTCATGGGGGCCGGTAAAGAAAAGATGACCGCACGCTTCATCAATGTTGGTAGTTCTATTGCGAATGTTCTCATATATTCTCTCAGGTTCGTCCTTTGCCGCGAACGTTTTCTAGATGGCTGAAACTTCTCCATGGTTGTTAGACAGAAAATCGGTGTCCGAGATATTCACGCGCAAGAGTCAGTCGATTAGGCAGAAAAATCGATGTCCAGTGTACAAGCGGGTTACTCCTGTCGTCACAGAGCGGGCGCCTCGCTAGAACTTTCCGTCATTTAAGACAGCCCCATGCTACTGCTCACGTCAGACC
Organism: Hoplodrina ambigua; assembly: GCA_949774945.1. NCBI lineage: Eukaryota > Metazoa > Arthropoda > Insecta > Lepidoptera > Noctuidae > Hoplodrina > Hoplodrina ambigua. The sequence continues at coordinate 10,338,575 of OX458963.1, forward strand.
CGTTTTCTGACTGTGCACTCTTTTTCCTCTCGATACCTAAAGTCTTCTTACCGCCAATCTTCTTCTGAACCCCGCCAGGCCCAGGCTGCTCCAGTGCTTCATTACTCTCTAGTTCACTGCTAGGCCCAGGCTGCTACAGTGCTTCCTTACTCTCTTGTACACTGCTAGGCCCAGGCTGCTCCAGGCGAGTACTTCTCTCTTGAACTCCGCTAGGTTTAGGCTTCTTAAAGCGACCATACTTCTTAAGCCTGCACAATACCGACTGCTCTAGAAGACTTTCTTTCTGGAGACTGCTACCTCCCGACTGACTATTTCGACTATTCATCTGTGCTTCGGGATTCGTTATCGTACGCGCTTTCACCCTGATCTCCAACACATAAACGCTAATTGCCGCTACTGCGCATCACATTATCAGTATTTTTCACTTCATGTACTCGCGGTCTCAATTAATCCGCGTGACGTCGTTCCATGTTGGGAAGTGTGATAGGCTCAGGATTGTAACTTTATAATGTTTTTAATGTTATTGTTTCGTCTGCGTCTTGCGGAAAAGTCTGTGTCTTCAAAAGAGGCAACGTATTCATGATATGTGTCAATTATTATATGGCAATTGTGTCATCATACTCGGCGCTGTGCAAGCACTGGGGCCCTCGTATTCGGCGCGTTCAGTTGGAAAAATTTCCAGACCAGATCTGTCATGGTGGCCGGTAAAGAAAAAGAGCCCGCACGCTTCATCAATGTTGGTAGTTCTATTGAGAATGTTTTTATGTATTGTTCAATTGTTCTTTGAATGCACCCCCTACATGTTTTTTCTGATACAGTAGTTCTGGAAATATTGTGTCTACTGCAGATGAAAACGACATGCCCTTAATTAACCTCAGGGCGTTTTTTAATGTTACTGTTTCGTCTGCGTCTTGCCGGAAAGTCTGTGTCTTAAAAAGAGGCAACGTTTTCATGATATAAAATAAAGACCCTAAAAACACACTTTTGAGTACAAGGAAAAGGCAATAAAAAATACTTACATAAGTATACTTACATTAAAATCACCGCGTCTTTGTGGTCACCATCGTCTACAGCTGACGTGAGGTCAATAACCTCTTGGCTGTCCGGTTGATTCGCGCTCGACCCAGGTTGATCCGCGTGACTTTCTACCTTAACCGCGCTAGGCACAGGTTGCTCCACGCGGGTACTCGTCTCATGCCCGCCAACCGAACTTGGCCTGCTCGTGCTGTTACGCCGCTCGGGTTACTCCTGTCGTCACAGAGCGGGCGCCTCGCTAGAACTTTCCATCATTTAAGACAGCCCCGTGCTACTGCTCACGTCAGACCCGTTTTCTGACTGTGCACTCTTTTTCCTCTCGATACCTAAAGTCTTCTTACCGCCAATCTTCTTCTGAACCCCGCCAGGCCCAGGCTGAATCTAAAAATATTTGTCCAACACATAAACGCTAATTGCCGCTACTGCGCATCACATTATCAGTATTTTTCACTTCATGTACTCGCGGTCTCAATTAATCCGCGTGACGTCGTTCCATGTTGGGAAGTGTGATAGGCTCAGGATTGTAACTTTATAATGTTTTTAATGTTATTGTTTCGTCTGCGTCTTGCGGAAAAGTCTGTGTCTTCAAAAGAGGCAACGTATTCATGATATGTGTCAATTATTATATGGCAATTGTGTCATCATACTCGGCGCTGTGCAAGCACTGGGGCCCTCGTATTCGGCGCGTTCAGTTGGAAAAAATTCCAGACCAGATCTGTCATGGTGGCCGGTAAAGTAAAAGAGACCGCACGCTTCATCAATGTTGGTAGTTCTATTGAGAATGTTTTTATGTATTGTTCAATTGTTCTTTGAATGCACCCCTTACATGTTTTTTCTGATACAGTAGTTCTGGAAATATTGTGTCTACTGCAGATGAAAACGACATGCCCTTAATTAACCTCAGGGCGTTTTTTAATGTTACTGTTTCGTCTGCGTCTTGCCGGAAAGTCTGTGTCTTAAAAAGAGGCAACGTTTTCATGATATAAAATAAAGACCCTAAAAACACACTTTTGAGTACAAGGAAAAGGCAATAAAAAATACTTACATAAGTATACTTACATTAAAATCACCGCGTCCTTGTCGTCACCATCGTCTACAGCTGACGTGAGGTCAATAACCTCTTGGCTGTCCGGTTGATTCGCGCTCGACCCAGGTTGATCCGCGTGACTTTCTACCTTAACCGCGCTAGGCACAGGTTGCTCCACGCGGGTACTCGTCTCATGCCCGCCAACCGAACTTGGCCTGCTCGTGCTGTTACGCCGCTCGGGTTACTCCTGTCGTCACAGAGCGGGCGCCTCGCTAGAACTTTCCGTCATTTAAGACAGCCCCATGCTACTGCTCACGTCAGACCCGTTTTCTGACTGTGCACTCTTTTTCCTCTCGATACCTAAAGTCTTCTTACCGCCAATCTTCCTTTGAACCCCGCCAGGCCCAGGCTAAATCTAAAAATATTTTTTAATGGCCAGATCGGTCATGGGGGCCGGTAAAGAAAAGAAGACCGCACGCTTCATCAATGTTGGTAGTTCTATTGCGAATGTTCTCATATATTCTCTCAGGTTCGTCCTTTGCCGCGAACGTTTTGTAGATGGCTGAAACTCCTCCATGGTTGTTAGACAGAAAATCGGTGTCCGAGATATTCACGCGCAAGAGTCAGTCGATTAGGCAGAAAAATCGATGTCCAGTGTACAAGCGGGTTACTCCTGTCGTCACAGAGCGGGCGCCTCGCTAGAATTTTCCGTCATTTAAGACAGCCCCATGCTACTGCTCACGTCAGACCCGTTTTCTGACTGTGCACTCTTTTTCCTCTCGATACCTAAAGTCTTCTTACCGCCAATCTTCTTCTGAACCCCGCCAGGCCCAGGCTGCTCCAGTGCTTCATTACTCTCTAGTTCACTGCTAGGCCCAGGCTGCTACAGTGCTTCCTTACTCTCTTGTACACTGCTAGGCCCAGGCTGCTCCAGGCGAGTACTTCTCTCTTGAACTCCGCTAGGTTTAGGGTTCTTAAAGCGACCGTACTTCTTAAGCCTGCACAATACCGACTGCTCTAGAAGACTTTCTTTCTGGAGACTGCTACCTCCCGACTGACTATTTCGACTATTCATCTGTGCTTGGGGATTCGTTATCGTTACCACGCTTTCACCCTGATCTCCAACACATAAACGCTAATTGCCGCTACGCATTGCGCATCACATTATCAGTATTTTTCACTTCATGTACTCGCGGTCTCAATTAATCCGCGTGACGTCGTTCCATGTTGGGAAGTGTGATAGGCTCAGGATTGTAACTTTATAATGTTTTTAATGTTATTGTTTCGTCTGCGTCTTGCGGAAAAGTCTGTGTCTTAAAAAGAGGCAACGTATTCATGATATGTGTCAATTATTATATGGCAATTGTGTCATCATACTCGGCGCTGTGCAAGCACTGGGGCCCTCGTATTCGGCGCGTTCAGTTGGAAAAATTTCCAGACCAGATCTGTCATGGTGGCCGGTAAAGAAAAAGAGCCCGCACGCTTCATCAATGTTGGTAGTTCTATTGAGAATGTTTTTATGTATTGTTCAATTGTTCTTTGAATGCACCCCCTACATGTTTTTTCTGATACAGTAGTTCTGGAAATATTGTGTCTACTGCAGATGAAAACGACATGCCCTTAATTAACCTCAGGGCGTTTTTTAATGTTACTGTTTCGTCTGCGTCTTGCCGGAAAGTCAGTGTCTTAAAAAGAGGCAACGTTTTCATGATATAAAATAAAGACCCTAAAAACACACTTTTGAGTACAAGGAAAAGGCAATAAAAAATACTTACATAAGTATACTTACATTAAAATCACCGCGTCTTTGTCGTCACCATCGTCTACATAACAGCTGACGTGAGGTCAATAACCTCTTGGCTGTCCGGTTGATTCGCGCTCGACCCAGGTTGATCCGCGTGACTTTCTACCTTAACCGCGCTAGGCACACGTTGCTCCACGCGGGTACTCGTCTCATGCCCGCCAACCGAACTTGGCCTGCTCGTGCTGTTACGCCGCTCGGGTTACTCCTGTCGTCACAGAGCGGGCGCCTCGCTAGAACTTTCCGTCATTTAAGACAGCCCCATGCTACTGCTCACGTCAGACCCGTTTTCTGACTGTGCACTCTTTTTCCTCTCGATACCTAAAGTCTTCTTACCGCCAATCTTCTTTTGAACCCCGCCAGGCCCAGGCTGAATCTAAAAATATTTTTTAATGGCCAGATCGGTCATGGGGGCCGGTAAAGAAAAGATGACCGCACGCTTCATCAATGTTGGTAGTTCTATTGCGAATGTTCTCATATATTCTCTCAGGTTCGTCCTTTGCCGCGAACGTTTTCTAGATGGCTGAAACTTCTCCATGGTTGTTAGACAGAAAATCGGTGTCCGAGATATTCACGCGCAAGAGTCAGTCGATTAGGCAGAAAAATCGATGTCCAGTGTACAAGCGGGTTACTCCTGTCGTCACAGAGCGGGCGCCTCGCTAGAACTTTCCGTCATTTAAGACAGCCCCATGCTACTGCTCACGTCAGACCCGTTTTCTGACTGTGCACTCTTTTTCCTCTCGATACCTAAAGTCTTCTTACCGCCAATCTTCTTCTGAACCCCGCCAGGCCCAGGCTGCTCCAGTGCTTCATTACTCTCTAGTTCACTGCTAGGCCCAGGCTGCTACAGTGCTTCCTTACTCTCTTGTACACTGCTAGGCCCAGGCTGCTCCAGGCGAGTACTTCTCTCTTGAACTCCGCTAGGTTTAGGCTTCTTAAAGCGACCATACTTCTTAAGCCTGCACAATACCGACTGCTCTAGAAGACTTTCTTTCTGGAGACTGCTACCTCCCGACTGACTATTTCGACTATTCATCTGTGCTTCGGGATTCGTTATCGTACGCGCTTTCACCCTGATCTCCAACACATAAACGCTAATTGCCGCTACTGCGCATCACATTATCAGTATTTTTCACTTCATGTACTCGCGGTCTCAATTAATCCGCGTGACGTCGTTCCATGTTGGGAAGTGTGATAGGCTCAGGATTGTAACTTTATAATGTTTTTAATGTTATTGTTTCGTCTGCGTCTTGCGGAAAAGTCTGTGTCTTCAAAAGAGGCAACGTATTCATGATATGTGTCAATTATTATATGGCAATTGTGTCATCATACTCGGCGCTGTGCAAGCACTGGGGCCCTCGTATTCGGCGCGTTCAGTTGGAAAAATTTCCAGACCAGATCTGTCATGGTGGCCGGTAAAGAAAAAGAGCCCGCACGCTTCATCAATGTTGGTAGTTCTATTGAGAATGTTTTTATGTATTGTTCAATTGTTCTTTGAATGCACCCCCTACATGTTTTTTCTGATACAGTAGTTCTGGAAATATTGTGTCTACTGCAGATGAAAACGACATGCCCTTAATTAACCTCAGGGCGTTTTTTAATGTTACTGTTTCGTCTGCGTCTTGCCGGAAAGTCTGTGTCTTAAAAAGAGGCAACGTTTTCATGATATAAAATAAAGACCCTAAAAACACACTTTTGAGTACAAGGAAAAGGCAATAAAAAATACTTACATAAGTATACTTACATTAAAATCACCGCGTCTTTGTGGTCACCATCGTCTACAGCTGACGTGAGGTCAATAACCTCTTGGCTGTCCGGTTGATTCGCGCTCGACCCAGGTTGATCCGCGTGACTTTCTACCTTAACCGCGCTAGGCACAGGTTGCTCCACGCGGGTACTCGTCTCATGCCCGCCAACCGAACTTGGCCTGCTCGTGCTGTTACGCCGCTCGGGTTACTCCTGTCGTCACAGAGCGGGCGCCTCGCTAGAACTTTCCGTCATTTAAGACAGCCCCATGCTACTGCTCACGTCAGACCCGTTTTCTGACTGTGCACTCTTTTTCCTCTCGATACCTAAAGTCTTCTTACCGCCAATCTTCTTTTGAACCCCGCCAGGCCCAGGCTGAATCTAAAAATATTTTTTAATGGCCAGATCGGTCATGGGGGCCGGTAAAGAAAAGATGACCGCACGCTTCATCAATGTTGGTAGTTCTATTGCGAATGTTCTCATATATTCTCTCAGGTTCGTCCTTTGCCGCGAACGTTTTCTAGATGGCTGAAACTTCTCCATGGTTGTTAGACAGAAAATCGGTGTCCGAAATATTCACGCGCAAGAGTCAGTCGATTAGGCAGAAAAATCGATGTCCAGTGTACAAGCGGGTTACTCCTGTCGTCACAGAGCGGGCGCCTCGCTAGAACTTTCCGTCATTTAAGACAGCCCCATGCTACTGCTCACGTCAGACCCGTTTTCTGACTGTGCACTCTTTTTCCTCTCGATACCTAAAGTCTTCTTACCGCCAATCTTCTTCTGAACCCCGCCAGGCCCAGGCTGAATCTAAAAATATTTGTCCAACACATAAACGCTAATTGCCGCTACTGCGCATCACATTATCAGTATTTTTCACTTCATGTACTCGCGGTCTCAATTAATCCGCGTGACGTCGTTCCATGTTGGGAAGTGTGATAGGCTCAGGATTGTAACTTTATAATGTTTTTAATGTTATTGTTTCGTCTGCGTCTTGCGGAAAAGTCTGTGTCTTCAAAAGAGGCAACGTATTCATGATATGTGTCAATTATTATATGGCAATTGTGTCATCATACTCGGCGCTGTGCAAGCACTGGGGCCCTCGTATTCGGCGCGTTCAGTTGGAAAAATTTCCAGACCAGATCTGTCATGGTGGCCGGTAAAGAAAAAGAGCCCGCACGCTTCATCAATGTTGGTAGTTCTATTGAGAATGTTTTTATGTATTGTTCAATTGTTCTTTGAATGCACCCCCTACATGTTTTTTCTGATACAGTAGTTCTGGAAATATTGTGTCTACTGCAGATGAAAACGACATGCCCTTAATTAACCTCAGGGCGTTTTTTAATGTTACTGTTTCGTCTGCGTCTTGCCGGAAAGTCTGTGTCTTAAAAAGAGGCAACGTTTTCATGATATAAAATAAAGACCCTAAAAACACACTTTTGAGTACAAGGAAAAGGCAATAAAAAATACTTACATAAGTATACTTACATTAAAATCACCGCGTCTTTGTGGTCACCATCGTCTACAGCTGACGTGAGGTCAATAACCTCTTGGCTGTCCGGTTGATTCGCGCTCGACCCAGGTTGATCCGCGTGACTTTCTACCTTAACCGCGCTAGGCACAGGTTGCTCCACGCGGGTACTCGTCTCATGCCCGCCAACCGAACTTGGCCTGCTCGTGCTGTTACGCCGCTCGGGTTACTCCTGTCGTCACAGAGCGGGCGCCTCGCTAGAACTTTCCGTCATTTAAGACAGCCCCATGCTACTGCTCACGTCAGACCCGTTTTCTGACTGTGCACTCTTTTTCCTCTCGATACCTAAAGTCTTCTTACCGCCAATCTTCTTTTGAACCCCGCCAGGCCCAGGCTGAATCTAAAAATATTTTTTAATGGCCAGATCGGTCATGGGGGCCGGTAAAGAAAAGATGACCGCACGCTTCATCAATGTTGGTAGTTCTATTGCGAATGTTCTCATATATTCTCTCAGGTTCGTCCTTTGCCGCGAACGTTTTCTAGATGGCTGAAACTTCTCCATGGTTGTTAGACAGAAAATCGGTGTCCGAGATATTCACGCGCAAGAGTCAGTCGATTAGGCAGAAAAATCGATGTCCAGTGTACAAGCGGGTTACTCCTGTCGTCACAGAGCGGGCGCCTCGCTAGAACTTTCCGTCATTTAAGACAGCCCCATGCTACTGCTCACGTCAGACCCGTTTTCTGACTGTGCACTCTTTTTCCTCTCGATACCTAAAGTCTTCTTACCGCCAATCTTCTTCTGAACCCCGCCAGGCCCAGGCTGCTCCAGTGCTTCATTACTCTCTAGTTCACTGCTAGGCCCAGGCTGCTACAGTGCTTCCTTACTCTCTTGTACACTGCTAGGCTCAGGCTGCTCCAGGCGAGTACTTCTCTCTTGAACTCCGCTAGGTTTAGGCTTCTTAAAGCGACCATACTTCTTAAGCCTGCACAATACCGACTGCTCTAGAAGACTTTCTTTCTGGAGACTGCTACCTCCCGACTGACTATTTCGACTATTCATCTGTGCTTCGGGATTCGTTATCGTACGCGCTTTCACCCTGATCTCCAACACATAAACGCTAATTGCCGCTACTGCGCATCACATTATCAGTATTTTTCACTTCATGTACTCGCGGTCTCAATTAATCCGCGTGACGTCGTTCCATGTTGGGAAGTGTGATAGGCTCAGGATTGTAACTTTATAATGTTTTTAATGTTATTGTTTCGTCTGCGTCTTGCGGAAAAGTCTGTGTCTTCAAAAGAGGCAACGTATTCATGATATGTGTCAATTATTATATGGCAATTGTGTCATCATACTCGGCGCTGTGCAAGCACTGGGGCCCTCGTATTCGGCGCGTTCAGTTGGAAAAATTTCCAGACCAGATCTGTCATGGTGGCCGGTAAAGAAAAAGAGCCCGCACGCTTCATCAATGTTGGTAGTTCTATTGAGAATGTTTTTATGTATTGTTCAATTGTTCTTTGAATGCACCCCCTACATGTTTTTTCTGATACAGTAGTTCTGGAAATATTGTGTCTACTGCAGATGAAAACGACATGCCCTTAATTAACCTCAGGGCGTTTTTTAATGTTACTGTTTCGTCTGCGTCTTGCCGGAAAGTCTGTGTCTTAAAAAGAGGCAACGTTTTCATGATATAAAATAAAGACCCTAAAAACACACTTTTGAGTACAAGGAAAAGGCAATAAAAAATACTTACATAAGTATACTTACATTAAAATCACCGCGTCTTTGTCGTCACCATCGTCTACAGCTGACGTGAGGTCAATAACCTCTTGGCTGTCCGGTTGATTCGCGCTCGACCCAGGTTGATCCGCGTGACTTTCTACCTTAACCGCGCTAGGCACACGTTGCTCCACGCGGGTACTCGTCTCATGCCCGCCAACCGAACTTGGCCTGCTCGTGCTGTTACGCCGCTCGGGTTACTCCTGTCGTCACAGAGCGGGCGCCTCGCTAGAACTTTCCGTCATTTAAGACAGCCCCATGCTACTGCTCACGTCAGACCCGTTTTCTGACTGTGCACTCTTTTTCCTCTCGATACCTAAAGTCTTCTTACCGCCAATCTTCTTCTGAACCCCGCCAGGCCCAGGCTGAATCTAAAAATATTTGTCCAACACATAAACGCTAATTGCCGCTACTGCGCATCACATTATCAGTATTTTTCACTTCATGTACTCGCGGTCTCAATTAATCCGCGTGACGTCGTTCCATGTTGGGAAGTGTGATAGGCTCAGGATTGTAACTTTATAATGTTTTTAATGTTATTGTTTCGTCTGCGTCTTGCGGAAAAGTCTGTGTCTTCAAAAGAGGCAACGTATTCATGATATGTGTCAATTATTATATGGCAATTGTGTCATCATACTCGGCGCTGTGCAAGCACTGGGGCCCTCGTATTCGGCGCGTTCAGAAAAATTTCCAGACCAGATCTGTCATGGTGGCCGGTAAAGAAAAAGAGACCGCACGCTTCATCAATGTTGGTAGTTCTATTGAGAATGTTTTTATGTATTGTTCAATTGTTCTTTGAATGCACCCCTTACATGTTTTTTCTGATACAGTAGTTCTGGAAATATTGTGTCTACTGCAGATGAAAACGACATGCCCTTAATTAACCTCAGGGCGTTTTTTAATGTTACTGTTTCGTCTGCGTCTTGCCGGAAAGTCAGTGTCTTAAAAAGAGGCAACGTTTTCATGATATAAAATAAAGACCCTAAAAACACACTTTTGAGTACAAGGAAAAGGCAATAAAAAATACTTACATAAGTATACTTACATTAAAATCACCGCGTCTTTGTGGTCACCATCGTCTACAGCTGACGTGAGGTCAATAACCTCTTGGCTGTCCGGTTGATTCGCGCTCGACCCAGGTTGATCCGCGTGACTTTCTACCTTAACCGCGCTAGGCACAGGTTGCTCCACGCGGGTACTCGTCTCATGCCCGCCAACCGATCTTGGCCTGCTTGTGCTGTTACGCCACTCGGGTTACTCCTGTCGTCACAGAGCGGGCGCCTCACTAGAACTTTCCGTCATTTAAGACAGCCCCATGCTACTGCTCACGTCAGACCCGTTTTCTGACTGTGCACTCTTTTTCCTCTCGATACCTAAAGTCTTCTTACCGCCAATCTTCTTCTGAACCCCGCCAGGCCCAGGCTGAATCTAAAAATATTTTTTAATGGCCAGATCGGTCATGGTGGCCGGTAAAGAAAAGATGACCGCACACTTCGTCAATGTTGGTAGTTCTATTGCGAGTGTTTTTATGTAATGTTCAATTGTTCTTTGAATGCACCCCTTTCATGTTTTTTTCTGATACAGTAGTTCTGGAAATATTGTGTCTACTGCAGATGCAAACGACATGCCCTTAATAAACCTCAGGGCGTTTTTTAATGTTATTGTTTCGTCTGCGTCTTGCCGAAAAATCTGTGTCTTCAAAAGAGGCAACGTTTTTATGTTATGTGTCAATTATAATATCGCAATTGTGTTGTCATACTCGGCGTTTTGCAGGCAGTGGGTCCCTCGTATTCGGCGCGTTCAGTTAGAAGATTTTCCAGACCAGGGGGCCAACCACAAGCTCTTAAAACAGTATTATTATAATATTACTTTGCCTTCCACACTGTTGGATTTTCAACGCTCTGATCAGCGCCGAGAGTTGAAAATGCAACAACAGAAATTACAAAGTAATATTAAAATAATATTGTTATAAGAGATGGCGGTAGGCGCCCTGATCTGTCATGGTGGCCGGTAAAGAAAAAGATACCGCACGCTTCATCAATGTTGGTAGTTCTATTGCGAATGTTCTCATATATTCTCTCAGGTTTGTCCTCTGCCGCGAACGGCTTGTAGATGGCTGAAACCAGTGCTGCCAACTAATCTGAGCATAAACGCGCTGTCAGCGCTATAAAAAAGCGCTAGATAGCACTAAAATGGCTTTTTAAAAAAAACGCTATATTTCCCGCTAACTACAAATGGTATAATTTTATTTCGTATGAAATGAAACTATTATACATAAAAATATACATTTAATTTACATAAGCATGTATAATTTGTCAATTATAAAAATATTCTACCATGACACAGTAGATTCTGCTAAGTGCAATAAATCTAGCTTTCTGAGAGAACAGAGAAAAAATGAGGATTGTCTATGATACAATAAAATAACAATGATTTATAAATCAATCTTAGAATAATAACGCATAGAAACGTAGTACGAGTGCAAAAAGTGAGGCAACTAAAACTTAGCCATAGTGGCTAACTTTTCTCGGCATTCGCCACACAATAAATCGCTCGTGTTTTGTTCGCGACACGCCTTTTATGCGTTATTATTCTAAGGAATCAATCAATTAAATCTTTATCATCATCAGATACAGATTTTTGGATTTCTTCTTCGTTTACATTTATTTCAGTAAAAATTTGTACTTTTCAGTCCATGAAATTTTTCTTAAGATGTTGTTAGGCACTTTATAATTTGCGCAATTGCTTCTTTTGAATAAGAGTCCATAACGCACGTATAAAATCGCATTTATAGTATCTAAGCCTAATGAATTTCTCAACTTATTTTTAATGACATTCATTGTGCTGACTTCTGCATTTGAGTGGGGTAACGAAAAAACTTTCATTGCTAAGGAGAATATTTCTTTATATGGACATGTACCAGACGCATCTTTCGAGTCTTTTACTTCACTCCAAAACTTTACAGTGTCCTCTTTGTGAACCCAATCTTGTAAAATAATAGTGCGCCACTGTTCAATAATTTTATCAATTTATAGCGGTGCATAACTGAAACTTTCGCATAGATGGACTATCTTTTGTAAGGATCTTGTTGGTTTTAGTATTTCTGTAACAGAAAGGCAACAACTGTTCTCTAGGCATTTCAAGTTTTCAGGCAACCTTTGTTGCAGTTGTGAAATTATCTTAATTACAAAATTAACACATCTTTCTTTAATACCGTTCTTAATATCATTGGGCAGAATGGATTCTTGTAATTTAGTCTCAAAAATGTATCCTAGATATCTATATCTAGGATCGAATCGATTCGGTGAAAGGTATCTTCTGACATCAAGCGAATTAAAATTAAGACAAGTCTGTCCTATTATAATCCTGAGACATAATTTCTTTATGAGATCTTGGAGGGTATTATAAAGTTATGTAGGGTCTGCTGATTTCTGTTCAAATATTTTAAGCGCTGACTGTGTTTCATCCAGAACACATCTCAAAAATTGGAGATAGAGTTCATTTTGCGAATCTTTAAACATATGATATAACATCTCAGCTTTGTAACAATTATCCGATAAACGAGCTTTTTCAAAGTGCAATGTTAATTCTCTCCACTGACTTAATATTCTAGTAATAGCCGGTTCAATGGAAAGCCATCGTGTATCACAGGTTTTTAAAATTTTCAGTTATTTTTCGCCGCAATTAAGAGCTTCATATAAGTTCCTATACTCAGATTGCCTTTTCGGTCATATTTTGAACCAGTTATGTGTTTCTCGAATTAAAAACTCAATTTGACGCGGTATAGTATCTACAGACGCGTGTGATACGGCGAGCTGTATGGAATGACACACACATCTAACTAATATCAAATGCTTTAAATCATATTTTTCTTTCAAAATTTTGTACAAACTTGAATTTATCCCGGTCATCACAAAAGCATTATCAGTGCCTATTCCACTTAAGTTGTTGATTTGCAATCCAGCCTCTTTTGATAGTGTAATCAAAGATGTAACGATACCTTCAGCGTCAGAACTTTGCAATTCACTAAGTTCAAGAAAATATAAATAACTTCTTTAAAAAAACAGAAATAACTTCATTTTGTAAAACTACTGTCAAATTGTCTGTAGACTCGTCTAATAATAAGCTGTAGGGCTCATCTCCTATATCATTAATCAGCTCGGTTTTAAAATGGGGTGCTAGTACCATTTGGATGATAGCTGTACATTTAGTACGATGAAGTTTGAGATTTTTAACCGCCTCAGATCCTTGAAATGCATTTGCACATTAACATCCTAAATGGTCTACAGCAGAGGTTGCACAATGCTCTGCAATAAAAAGAGACAAAGATGCCTCCGCTTCACTAGTTTGATTCACTCGCTGCAAATAGTTTTTTTGCTGTGATGTATCTAACGACGGTTTTGTCTTTTTTTGATGTGATGCTGATTCACAATGCCTTTTGATATCACTGATTTTAGCCGAAAACTCCCGTTTACAATAAGTACATTGAGCTTTTGTTGAATCACCGGGCACAGGTTTTAACCAATGTTTAAAATCGTTATCTTGCTCCCATTCACTCTTATAGTTTTATTTATAATTTGTACTCTTGGATAAAGGTAAATCCATTTTTTACGGCACTTAGCTTGTAATTAATAAATAATTATAGCAAACTCAACGAGCACAGCAACTGTGTGATGTCAACTATAAGAGGGCGCGCTACGGAGAAATACAAAAATAATACGCAGGGAATCCCCTATACATTAATCGTTCATAGATAACGACTACATAGAGCAACACGCGAAGGCCCGGTGTTGCTCTATGCTCTATGATGAAAACATCAACATTATTTTGTAGTTTTTCGGTGTTTTCATCACATCACATCACTAATTTGATAGTAAAATCAATACGTTTCCTGACTGCATTAATGACATCATTGGGTAAATTAGTCTTTTGTACTTGTGATTCAAAAATATATCCTAAATACGGTACTGGATTTAAGTGGGTTTCTTTTTGGATGGACAAAAAATCATTGTCAGTCGTTGCAGCCGTCGGCATCAGTACTCTATTACAAATAGAGCGAAGCAATATCATCAATTTGTTCAGTAGTGCAACCGGATTTGAGTCTTCACTTTCAAAACTCTTTACTCCAATTTGGACATCTTTCAAGATGCTCCTTAAAAAGCACATAAAAAGGCGATTTCTTTCATCGGCATACATCGAATGAAGCAATCCTGCTGTGTAGCAATTATCTTTGTTCAAAGAGAAATGCAATTTGAGTTCTTCCCATTGAGATAATATTCTGGTCACAGTTTCTTCAATGGACAGCCAACGAGTATCACAAGCCCGCAATATTTTTAAAGGCTGCTCGCCACAATTTATTGTCTCATATATCTCTGTACTCATCACAGCGTTTAGGTGAATGTGAGAACCAATTATAAGTTTCTCTAATGAGAAACTTTATATTTCGCGGTAAAGTTTGTTCTGACGCATGTGATACCGCCAATTGCAATGAGTGGCAAACACATCTCACTAAGATTAAATTAGGTACGCCATATTCCGTTTTTAAAATATTATGTACGCCATTATTGACTCCGATCATGACATAGGCATTATCCACTCCAATTCTAATTAAGTTTTTTAATAGAAGACCATGTGCCTGTAAACAGCTTACTAGGGCAGTAACAATTCCTCGAGCATCCGCGCTCCTCAGTGGTTCTAATGCTAGAAATGCAGACACAACTTTATTTTGCGTGCAACTAAAATATCGAATCACTATGCCCAATAATTTTGATACACTGAGATCAGTGGATTCATCTAATAAGTACACTATACTTTTGTGATCCAATATCATTCATAAGCATTTTTTTGAAGTGTGGAGCTAACACATTTTTTATAATTGCACTGCATTTCGTTCTGTGCATTTTAATGTCCATAACACTCGGTGAATCAGTAATACATTTTTTTAAAGCTTCAGTTAAGTGATCAATTTGTTGTATGGATGTGTGTTCTACAATGAACAGGGACAATGTTCCTTCAACGTTTAATGTTTTCGTATTATTTTTAGAAGGGCGCACATATTCAATTTGTCGGTTTTGAGACACTAAGTCATACTTATCTTTATGTTTTCTTGTTATTCTGTGTTTCTTAATGTCGGCAATTCTTGCAAACATTTCACAATGACAAAAGGTACAAAATGCTTTTGTAGGATCATTTGCTACAGGGCGTAACCAAGACTTGAACTCTTCTTGAGTTTCCCATTCTTTCCGATATTTTTGAGAATAAATAGACTTTTTTTTCAGTGGCACGTCCATGGTAATACGCAATAAATGGTTTACAAAAACCCACACAAACACTAACTTGATATGTACACTAGAATGATTTCGATAATTATATTGTCTCCTACTTTCGCGAACAAAAACAAGAACTAAATACAAGCACGACTATACGTGTTAGACGTGATAAATAAAAACAAATTAAAGTATTAAACCTCTGTTATTATTTACTACTATTAAAAAAATCAACAACAGTAGTAAATAACAGTAGTAAATAATAACAGAGGTGTAATACTTTAATTTGGTTTTATTTGTGTTACAAAATATAGTAGTAAAAAACTACAAAATAAAAAATAACTTATTTATTTATTTATTTATTTATTTTGTAGTTTTTGAAGGCGGTCCTATTTTTTTGTAAAAAAGCTTTTTATTTTTCACTTTTTAGTGCTTGTGTGTTAATGTTTGAAATCCTTACATAAAGCCCTTTCAAACAATACCTCACACGATATATTTAATATTGGAAAGTGGTAGGAGGGGGGTTGACTTACCCCCTCCCCACTTCCTTCAGTCAGTCATCGACTACACGTATAAACAAAGCAATTTTTCTTGTTACGGCGGTTCTGCTGTGATTTTTTAAGGAGTTCCGTTCCATATCTCCAAAGTTCATCATCAGATCACGACAATATTCCTATGGGACCTATTCCGAACTATACTCTAACAAACAAAAAAAGAATCATCCAAATCGATTCATAATTGGGGGAGTAATCGTAGAACAAATATACAAAAAAAAAAAAAAACATACGCGTCGAATTGAGAACCTCCTCCTTTTTGAAGTCGGTTGAAAAGTGATAGCAGCAGTGTGTAGTGTATTAATAATATTGATAGTAAATTACTCATCATCCTTTTGTTTGTTTATGTCTAAAATATTTAGGTATTTGATTATGATGAAAGCTGTTTGAATAAATGATTAGCCATTTCTTACATTGTTTTTTAATTTACTATATCCCTAATAAAAGTACCACTGTTCATAAATTGAGTAAATACAAAATCTGTCATTTGTAGAATCGGTCATTTATAGATTCGGTCATTTACAGAATCGGTCATTTGTAGAATCAGTAATTCATAGAATTGGACATTTATAGACTATGTAGTCATTTCGAGAATTAGTCATTTCTCGACTAAACCATTTATTAGTCGGGAAATCCCCTAGCATAACCAGATAAAAAATAACGTCTATCGCTTCGTTCTGAAATAAGTAATTTTCATATTGCAAAATATTATTTTTATACAGAAGTGTATATTTAATATAACCCGGAACCAAAACACAAAAATCATCAAATAATTCAACTCCAAAAATTCACTAAATCTAGTGACAAAATCACTAAACTGGCACCGCTGTTCTTATCATAATTTTTATTAACACCTAATAAGACAGTGTACCCTTCGTTTCTTAAATTTTTGTTAATATAATTTGGATCACCTCCTGTTCTGTCGTCATTTTGTATAACGTACGCACGTAATATGCTATTGGGAGCAAAAGACAAACGTGCGCTCTTGACCGTAGGCGAGCGGTGACTTAGCGTCCTGAATTTCGGAAATGTGATTACTCCCATCCGATTTAGCCATTTAGGACGTCGGAAACCATCCTTGTCCCAAATCGTGTCCTAATTAGGATGCTACTCATCCTAAATACTGTAGAGACCCTGGCTGGTTGAGCCATATACAAACTATTTAATATGAGATAAATATGTCTTTGATTTTAGAATAGAGACAGATCGCGTGTCAGCGTCTGTCAAGCTTTAGCTAATAACTAGAACTAAAAAATATATTTTAATTTAAAGTGAATACACGAACGTTAATAAATAATAAGTGTTTCAATAATAATAATATCCCGGTACCAGGTCACGCCAAGTGACTACAATACCTACGATTAAACTTTTCTAAATTCAGGACATCCTAAATATCGGATCCTAAATTTAGGAAGGTATCATACCCCCTTATCTATGTACTTTTGCCATTTTATCGGTAGTTCATTGATTCCTTTGCTGAAAAAATTGTGGGAGCGAGAATCAATAAAATCTTTATAGGCGGTTTTGACAGATTGATCGGAATTGTTTTTTTTTTCTTGCAAGTAGTTGTCCAAATTCCTGAAAAAGTGGTAATCTGTTGGAGCAAGGTCCGGAGAGTACGGTGGGTGGCTTGGACATTCCAATCGCAGCTCCTCTAATTAAGCGACCGTCTGTGCAGTGTGTGGTCTAGCGTTGTCCTGAAGCTGCGGGGTATGAGCAATTGACCAGTCTCGGTTGTTGAACGGCTAGCTTTTCTATCATGGTTTGCAATTGTTGACAATACAGATCTGCCGTAATCTTCTAGCCAGATTTTAGGAACCTGCAGAGAATGACACCAGCGCTGGTCCACCAGACACTTAACAGTACCTGTTTCTGAGTCAACTTTCGGTTAGAGCAGGATTTTTTTACCGGTTCTCCCGGCTTCAACTATTATGTTTAGCGTTTCCGGTTATCGTACATTATCCATTTTTTATCACAAGTATGAATACGATTCAAAATCCCCTCATCAATCAGCAGTCGACTCTTGTTTGTTTGTTTTATTTCACTCAATTAATGCGGTACCCATTTTTCGAGCTTTTTCACTTTTCCAATTTGTTTCAAGTGAATTAAATTGTTTTATTATCCGCTTCTACGATAACTTTTGATTCTTCACTGTCAACTAGGGTCTCCGGCCGTCCACGGGATTTGTTCTGTAGGTTAAAATTTCCAAAATGAAAACGACGGAACCAAAAACGTACCGTGTTTTCTTTTACAGTAGCTTCCCCATACACGTCATTAATCCTTCGAGCTGTTTCTGCGGCGCTGGTGCCATGGTAGAACTCGTATTCGTAAATAACCCGATATTTTAAGTTTTCCTTGTAAACAAAATAATGTCAACGAAAAATCTAATAGCGCGAAAACAAATGAATTACTAAATTGGAATCATAAATAAACAGGCCTTAATTTAAAATGAAGGAGGATCGGCTAAAATGTATGGAAGCTGGTATAGGAACCAATAACAACCACTCATGTTTCATTAGGTAGCCCTTATAACAAATCTGTCTGCCAAAACTTAAATTTCGTACTACGGAGATAATATGTGCACAGCTGTCAGTATATCAAATCCAGTAACGAGCCGACATCAAACAGTTATAGAAGCAGTTACACAAATCAGTAGTCAATATCAATGTCAAGTTAAATAGTCGCGGGACCACATAAAAATCCATTTGTGACATAGTTAGGTACTCACAAAGCGAATGCAATAACTTTTTTCACACAGCGATTTGAAATGAACCGCCGTAATAAATATTGTAGTACATGAAAATAGCTTTCCAATGACATAACGCACTTTTAAGGTAGAATCGTTGCTAAATGAAATTATAAAATATTACAGGAGAGCCAATATTAGAAAAA
The DNA here is from genome assembly GCA_949774945.1 of Hoplodrina ambigua. NCBI lineage: Eukaryota > Metazoa > Arthropoda > Insecta > Lepidoptera > Noctuidae > Hoplodrina > Hoplodrina ambigua. The sequence goes on from OX458963.1 coordinate 10,357,144, forward strand.
AGTCACCATTTTTTGTCAATAAAATCTGAGTGCCCCTGTTCTATTAGACATTTAATGAGGTCTTATTATAGATCTCTGTTTACATTATGATTATGACACGTGATTTAGGAAAGTTATTCTTTTTTTTATTTACAGTATTATTTATTTTGATTTATATTATTATAGTAACACTTTATCATTAATAATTTATTCATTATGGTATTTCACTATGAAATTACAGTGCAACTCATCATCTGCCTAGCCTTTTCCCAACTATGTTGGGGTCGGCTTCTTCCAGTCTAACCGGATGCAGCTGAATACCAGTATTACATGGAACGACTGCTTTCCGAGGCACGGAATGATGTCAGTAATGTCTAAGATAAACTTTAGAAAGAACATACGAATTGAAAAAGTCACATTGGTACTTGCCCGAATTCGAACCCACAATCTCAAGCATGAGAGGCCTTAACCGCTAGGCCATCATGACATCACGAAATTACAGTGCAACTGATGTTACTGATTAGAAAACCATTAAAATTTCATAAATACAATAATATTATTCAACAGTTAAATTAAAAATCATAAAGTGGGCATTTTAGTCCGTTCAAATTAGACCAAAAAGTAGGAGTTAGATTACAATAATTCACACCCAGCTGAAAATTGGTAGGATTGTTCAGAACACCATATAAGTAAAGCGACCGTGTGAATTCGAACCACAGACTAAGTGACGTTTTTTTTTAATTTTTTAATAACATACTAGTTTTGATATACAATTAACACCCCCACTATATCAAAATAAACATATTTTTTTATATTTTTGTTGAACTCCTAACAATTCTAAGAATTTATGATATTTTACAGAGCTTAAAGACTTTGTAAGTATATCAGTTGGCAAATGAGCTGTCTGTAGATACTCAACTTTTACTATATTGTTTTTAATACATTCACGACCAAAATGAAGTCTATATGCTTTGTCCTATTGTGAAATAAAGGATTATGTAGCAACTTATGTGCACTCTGGTTATCATTCAAAATTACAATACATTGTTTATGACCTGTGATTTCATTTTGTAAGCTTCTTAGATGAATTGCTTCTTTACAACATTCAGTTAAACCCACATATTCTGCTTTTGTGCTAGTTAAAGTAACATTCTTCTGTTTTTTACTTCCCCAAGATATCAAACCCCCTGAAAATTAAAAAGCAGTACCCTGTATAGGATTTCCTATCTGTGATGTCACTACCCCAATCTGCATCCACATAGCCTACTATCTCTTTGTTATCTGTACCACTATATTTAATACAATAATCTTTGGTTCCATTTAGATATCTTAATATACGTTTAACATGACTCCAGTGCTGATTATTATAACAATTATTGAATTAAGTACCCAACAGAGAATGCTATATCAGGTCGGGTGAGTATGGCAAGATACATCAAACATCCAATTTGTTGCTTATAAGGCAGACTTTTATCACAATTCGTATCTTTGGTTAATTTTAATCCACATTCCATTGGTGTATCCACTGATTTACAGTCAACCAAATTAAATTTCAATAGCAACTGTTCAATATAATCACTCTGATCTAATGTTAAAATCTTATGTTTTTTATCATAACTGACATACCAAGACACTGCCTTATTTGGCCTAAGTCTTTAATCTTGAATTGAGATTCTTATACAGATTTTAGCTTATCAGTCTCAGCACTATTATTAGAAAAACAAAAAAATCATCAACATACAAAGCATTTCAGGAATAATTTATGACTTCGTGTGCTATATGGAGGTGACGATACGTTACCATACGTTTACCAAAGAGGAATCGTCACTTGGTTTTGGCGCTCAGGTGGTCATAGCTTTATGCCAAAGCATTAACCATAAACCGGCATTCGTATTTTGTGATAACTTTTTTTTCATCACCGGAATTATTTTTCATTCTTCGGGAATATTATGGCATCTTTGCTTTAGGTACTATCCAAGGCAATCGCCTTAGAGCAGCAGAATCTGTTCTGCTTACTGATAAGGCTATGAAAAAGAAGCCCAGAGGATATTTTGTACAAGCCGTTTGTAACCAAATTTGCTTAGCAATAGTTCGCTGAAATGACAATAAGGCCGTCATTCATTAGTTCTTTTGTGGCAAGTGAGCCTGTAGAAAAAATCCGCAGATATTCTAAGGACGCAAAATGCAAGATTGACGTCCAATGTCCACAGATTGTGCGCCAATATAATAAACATATGGGAGGTGTTGATCTTGCTGACATGCTCATCTCACTATATAAAACACCATTTAAAAGCAGATGGTTTTTAGCTATTTTTTCACAAATGCTCGATATATGTCTGAATACCGCTTGGTTACTCCACCGCCGTAAGCATTTAAGTAACGCGAAAGCTAAAATACCTCTAAAAGCATTCAGATACGATTTTAATAAACTACTGTTGAAGGCAAACAGATGTGCCAAAAGAAATAAAACTGAGACAGCAAAAGTAAGCCAACCCCATGTAGCCCGCCCATCGAGTCCAATCAAGTATGACAACATAAGCCATTTCCCCTCAACGATGGAAGAAGGTCGTTGCAGATACTGCCAAAAGAAGATCGTCGTATAGAGCATACAATGCAATACAAGACTATGCTTTGTCACAGGCACAACCCCAAGAAATTGTTTTTTGAATTTTCATACCAAGTAAAATAACATTTTCAAGTTATTTTCTACGTTTTTCATTTTTGTATTTTCTTATTTTAATAATATTAACGTGTTTTATTTTTCCATAATCTGGCAAAGTTCACCACAGCGGATATGCAAATCTACACGTCCATTGTTAAGTTATTGGTAATGTCCGCTGTGACGGACACGAATTTTCCCAACAGTAGGCAATTTAGGATTTATTTTTAATTTTTTTCGGTGCTCTTTAGCACGGTTTACCCTTGTTTGGTATAACAACGTTTTGTCGAAAATCGCTTCGACTTATTTTAGTTACAATTAAGTCATTTTGTATAATTATTTATTTGATCGAATAATTAATTGGTAGATTTTTATTTAGCATATTTATTTCTTTGAAATAATGTCATTTGACCGAATTTTCAATTGCACTCATTTTATTTAAACTAATGTTTCACTAGACTAATAATCATTAAGTCCAAAGATTGTATCGAATATTCAATTCATTTTTTTTTTGTTGGTGTGTGGGGCGGTGGAGTCGCCCCCCATCATTTTTCCCGCCGGAGATGGTCGACGGAGCCCCGTTCCGAGGGGCTCCTACATCTGGGTGGTTTAAAAAAAAATAACCACGAAGGTGATGGCTGGGTCTGTTCGCTCGCTTACTGGCCCCTGCCATCCCATTCTAACCTAACCTGTTCTAGTCACACACAGTAAAATACTGGTATTCAGCTGCATCCGGTGAGACTGGAAGCCGACCTCAACATAGTTGGGAAAAGGCTAGGCAGATGATGATGATGAACGCTGCTCCGGCAGCTAAAATTAGGTGTGATTTGCAAATATTTACAATGTTTTCTTTCCTGCATTACATTACACCAATTGAATATTCGATAAAATACATGTTATACCACCTGAACATTTTACCTTTTGATCAATAGCGCAAACGTTGTTATCGCAAATTAATATTCGATGAAATGAAAATTATGTTAATCGATATTTTTACAAATTGATTATTTTCTTAAACGTTGTTCGAATTAGTAACATTACATCAAAAGTTGTTATATAAATAAGGGTGAGCCCTTTAGCACACCCCTGAAGCCTTACAATGATGAAATTTATGTATTTCAAACTTTTTTTAGTTGCCAAATTAAGGGTTGACGAGACGTGATTTTTAATAATATTCTGAAAGTAATACCAAAAAATCAGCCTTTATAAAATGATAAAACTAGATCGACATTTTACACACCTTTAGAACCGTGTACCTGCCAAAGCCACTGTTACCCAAACTTCATCGTTCGTCCATCGTTCTTACCTGTGTTGGGAGCATGCGCTGACTAACTTTCAGCTTTTGTAAAATAACTAAGGTCTCGTTCATGGGCTCTTGCTCTATTAGTAAGTAAATAACCCAGATATATTATGCTTGAAGATCTCTTCGCTACATTGTTCTCTATAGTTTTGGAGTAAATAGAGAACAATTATAGTTATTCTAGCTAATGAATTATGTTTTGCACTTAACATAATAATTCAGAACAGTTTCTGATGCTTTTCACTGTAGCCTGTGCCACAAAAGACATAGACAAAAAGTTCATTCCGTATACATAGACATAATAAATATATTATATAATAGAAAATTGAATTAATGCGTAATTTTTAGGCTCACTAAACCTGACAGATTTTATTTCGAAATAATAAGTAATTCGAGATGAATTAAAAAAAAAACGTTTGTCAACTTTCGCCATATTGGACCATAGAGAAATGTATATACGTTCCACACCATGCTTAATTGCTTACCACTTGTAGAAGTATTATATAGACGACAATGCTCTTATAAAAACATTTTACTTATACGAAGTTATAAAAACATTCTTCTCCATAGAGGCCTACCTCCGTTTTGGAACGAGCGACTAGCTTCAACTTTCGGACTAACTGACCGACTCTTAGACAATTCAAAAGTGCCTGTAAATGGTCTAATTGAAATAAATGTTTTGACTTTGAAGCTATGGCCATTGGTAAGAAATATTATATTTTATGAAATTCAAGAATATTAATAAACAAGCTACTATAATTAAAAAAAATTAAAAACACGACTGCCAAAATTGTAGGGGAAAGTGTTTTACCTATGGACATTTGCCGAATTTTGAACGAAAATAAGGTTTAATTACTTAATTTCCATTTATTAGCCGTAAATTATCACAAATGTTGTTACAGGAATAGTTAACGCTTAAGAATTAGCAGTCTTAAGTTTTTTACTAACTATAATTATAATAATAAAAAACATTTTTTAAAAATACTAAATTTGTCCACAGGTACATGTTATTATTGTACCTGTGGACAGCTGTACTTGTACCTATGGACAGCAATGTACCTATGGACATATCACTTTTCCTTAGTAATAATTATTTAAAAATCAACAAAATAATAAGAGTTTCTTTTATAAAGCAACTTTAACATCAAATAATCAATAATTTTTTTTTTTTGGCATCGCAATACTTTTCATACAGTTCTAATTCAGAATCATCAGTGGCATCTGAATCACCATCGTCTAATATAAAACACTTCTCACAAAGAAAGCCAGATTCTTCACCTGATTCAAAATTATCTTTGTGTGCTTTTGATACACATTTCTGGTGATATTTTAAATCACATAGAGAACAATTGAGCATTTTGTTAACATTCGCTAATCTTTTACATCCCATACACATGGCATACTGCTCGTCTTTAAGAATTTTTATCTGGCTAGGGCCAGCCTTTGCCTGCACTTCAGAGGAATTTTTTGGTTTTTTCGGTATGTTATTTTTCTTATTTTTGTTCTTTTCTTCAATTTTTCTTTTATTTTCCGCCTTTCTTATTGCTTCATTCTTTATTTCGTTTTTTTCAGGTGTATCAGTTAAAATTCTACTTCTTCCAGGTTTCCTTCCTCGTCGCGTTGCCTTTCGGGGGTCTGCTTTTGGAAATGGGCGTACTGACTCTGGTGTTACTTGTGAAATAAGCTGTTTTCTCGGAGTGACTGCTGCATTTACATTACTTTTTCCACATCCACCAACAGTATTATTAAGAGAGGACATTTCTAGTTGATTAACAGATTTGCTTGCAGTAGGTTCAGCTTCTATGTCTAAATTCTTTTGAAGAGTTCCGGTTAAAGATCCAGCCATATGCACATCTTCATCTACACTGTTATTAGGATTCTGTGTCTCCTGGTAGTCAATAAGAATTTCATCTTGATTGCACTTTAAATTGATTGCTGACTCTTCAGTGACAGACTGATTTTGAGTTGAATTTTCAGAAATTGTGGTCAATGGCTCCGGTCGATCAGTAACAAATGAGCACAGAAAATCTTCTTCACTGAATATATCTCTATTAAATGGGCATATACCCGTTACTTTAAAACTATTAATTATGTTTTTGGGTGTGAACGCTAGGGGATATGTTTCGCCGACGATTTCTGAAATATCATAAATAGTTATTGGCTTTCCAGGGTGATTTAGCATCCAGTTATCAGCAGCTTTATTGTACTGCGCCTTAAATGGTCCAAACACACAACGATCTAAGGGTTGTAAATTATCTGATGTATGCGGAGGTAATGTGAGCAGAATTATACCACTATTGGCGGCTTTTTCAATAATCTCAATTGAGATATGCGTTTCATGGTTGTCCATTATTAAGAGAACCGGATTTTCTTTAGTAGGTTTGACAATTTGTATGAAATGATTCAGGTATTTTCTAAAAATAATTTCTGTTGACCATCCAGATTGGTTAGCTGCACCAACCGTACCTGGAGGAGCACCTTTTAACATATTGTCTTTAAAGAAAACTCTAGGAAAGACTATCAACGGTGGAACTGCATTTCCAATTGCATTTATACAGGCAATCATGGTATTATTTACTCCCCTTTCTGCTGATGTAAATTTACCTAGCTGTTTTATATTTTTTGGGGCTAGAACTTTTCTGGGGTTATGGACAGTTGATATTCCGGTCTCATCTAGATTGTAAATATTTTCAGGAGTGAAGTGGTGTTTTTCGATAACTTTTTGGAGATTATCAAAGAATCTAGAAACATTAGCTCTGTTGAAACTACTTGCTCGCGCCAGACTGGTTGCTTCAGGCTTCCGTAGAGACAAATGAGGATGACGTTGACGATAATATCTAAGCCATCCCAACCCAGCCATATTGTTTTCGTGCCAGCCACTTGGGATGTTTTGTTTTTGCTTCATGACTGCAAATTGGTATGCCAGCTCTCTGACTTGCTTAGCATTTAAGCCCATATGTAGGTAAGCTGCTTTTTCTAAATATTTTTCAATTTGTTTCTCTTCTTCTTCATGAAATACTTTTTTCACGTCATTTCTCAAAATAGCTACATTGGTCTCGCTCAGATTGTTGTCCTTGTTCATATGAAGGTATTTAAATATGGTAGACTTTGGTATATTATATTTTTCTCCAACTTTTCGCAAAGAACATCCACTTCTAGCCTCTTTGATTGCCTCAGATAATGTCTCTGGACACAACTTACGTCGCGTTTTTCCATCCTTACTACGAGGCACTGAAAAAAGTAATAAAAAATACTTCTAAATCGTAATATTCTATTCAAACAAGAAATTCGAACTAAATTTTGTACCTGTGGACAGTCCATAGGTACATGCATTTCGATGTCCACAGGTACAAATCTGGCAGTATAACCTTAAAATATGTTACCCGTCATGATAGCTACGAGTTGACATTATTATACCGCTTAAAATGGATGTTTAACGATATACACTACAGTCTGACCGAAAATAGCTATCTATATTTTGCATCTATTGACAAAAATATAGGACGACAAAGTGATAAATACTTTCTTTTTTGAGCGAAAACCTTTAACAGTCTGTCACCGGTTTTTTTTTTTTTTTTTTTTTTTTTTTTTTTTTTTCCTTTTCTGGCTTCGCACGGTTTGTGCATTTAGCCTGTCACCGGTTACTCAACAAAAAACACAAGATGGCAGCAAGTCAGTGTTGCCACGTATCAAAAATACTTTACGGATGCGTTCAATTCGTTTAATTTATGTGTTTATTTTTTAAGATATTAGTGGTGTCCACAGGTAAAACCGTGCATAGGTACAACACTTTCCCCTACATATTTTGACTTTGTTTACTAGTCAGTTTTTTTACGACGTTTTTTATTTAGTGTTATATATTTTTTAAATCTACTTTTCAAATTCTAGAAGATAAACATAGACACGTTAGGATTCATAAAAAAAATAATTGAGGCTTGTATTAATTTACGTTTTAAAGTGACCACACAGGATTCTTCTTATTTTTAACTAGCCTATGTTACTCGGAACGATGCAAGGATTGTAACGATACCCCTAAATCGGTTCAAGCGTTCAAACGTTATGGTGGAATAAAGAATCTCACATACATACATACATTAACCCTGAACACATAACACTCCTTTTTTGGGGCAGTCGTGTAAATATATTGTTGATACTGATAGTTTTTTTTTCATATTTCACAGAAACATAAAATAATATTTATAACGGAACGCGATTACTTGTTTGACAGTATGTCTTTGTCTATGTCAAACGTCAATGTAATGTCATTGCAGATCGTAATCGTTTAACCGTATAATGCCTAATTCGCAAAATGGCACACAGTCGCAAAAAGGCCAATTCGCGAATGGACTAGTTCTCAAAAGGACTAATTCGCGAAATGGCTAATTCTCAAAATGTTAGATATGTATGAAAATAATAGTAAGATACTATTATTTTCATACATATCTAACATTTTGAGAATTAGCCATTTACTCGGATCGTGTCTATTGGTTACATCTAGTATGATGTATATAAAACTATGGTTTATGGTTTGATTGACATTAAATAAATTGTTAGTCTGTGGCGAGCATTTGTAGTTTCATTAGGTAATTTAAAGTCAAAGTCAAAGTCAAATCATTTATTTCAATTAGGCCAATAAGGCACTTTTGAACGTCAAACACAAAAAACAACGTAGAATTGAATCTAGTTGCCCCTTCCAAAAGGTAGTTTTGTATGTAGTAGAATAGTTCATTAGTCGCAGCTGAAGATGTTGATGCTGATTCTTGTACAAAATGAACAGCGGCCCTGTCAGCTCTCTGCCAGCACGGATGACAGATGCGGCTTAAGGATGAAACCTAAAAAGTATATTTTATTATTATAAACTAAATAATAACAGTAAACAGATTTATCATACATTTGTAAAGTATTTTAAAAACTTGCCTCTCGAGGTTGAATCCATTCCATAATTACATTTCTAATGAGACTTTCTCTCTCTGTATCTGTTCTTAATAGGTGACTTCTTATCCGTCTAACAGACCGTCCACAATAAATGCAGCTGTTTTGACGTACAGATCCTTCCGGCTCTTGTTGAGGAGCCAGGCTAGCAGTTACTACCAACCAGCAGTTGTGGCAAATAAGATTATCTCTTGACACCTAAAACAATATTATTTTATGTAAATAATTTGATAATGATGTAGGCAATAACAAAATCATTTTATGGTTTGTATATTTACCTGCTGTGGTGCAACCCACTGCTGTATCACACTTATTTCTTCGGGATCCAAGGTATGATTTTGAATCTCAGTCAGGTTAAAACCACAATTAACACAATGTTCTTCGGTCATTGTATAAAACGTTATTGATCGGTATCCAAAATCGAATGCAGCCGTGATCCTTAATTGCAAAGCCAAAGTTGTCGTTGATGGTGAGAACAAAATCCATAAAACAAAGCCAAAGTCGTTGGTAAAAATCCAAATCAAGTCCATAAAACAAAGCCAGGTCGCAGTAAAAGAAATCGAAGAAAAATCAAAACACATCCACATTGAGCAAGCAACAAGCGAAGTGTCAGTGACAGATTCAATTCAGTGTTGTCATTTTCACGAAAAAATAATAACATGAAAACGATATATCGATTATTTAAAAAAAAAAAGATTATTAATTTATTTTTCTTATTTTTTTTTACAAGTACAAATTAGTTTTTATTTTCATGTATATTTTATTTTAGTTGATTTTTTATTACAATACCAGTAAAATCCCGTGGATATGCCGTTGAGATTTTTGTATTTGTTTATAAATCGATTCTAATCGATTGATTAATGAAAATACATAAAATATTATTATGATGCTGGCAATATTTTACCAGCGTTAAAATCAAAAAACTTCTTGTTATTTCAATAGAATTACTTTTTAGTATCGAATTGTTGTAGATTGTAGTGGCGCTCATTTGGAAAAAACTGAAAGCATATTTTTTTATGGCAAAATTAATGCATAGAGTATTTTTCCTCTAGTCTAATGTTCACTGAGGGCCTCAAATGGGCAATTGCCTTTGTTTACTTTGCTGTATTTCAAATAGTTCATTGTTTTCTTCTTCTGTCTGAATGACAATTATTTTAATAAGGGAGTGTGTTAGATATGTATGAAAATAATAGTATCTTGTGTCTATTGGTCACATCTACACTCAGGGGCACATTTAACCGGCCACCTACATTTTGTCGATTATTTCAAAATTGTATCGGATTTTAACTAATTTTGTTATAAAATTACTTTGGGTGAATCTTTAAGAACACAAATAAAACATGTGTAAGTTGTGAAATGGTTTAATCAAGATAAAAAAAAAATTAAATTCGAATATACAGTTTTCTGACCAAAAACGACATTCAGCAAAATTTTAATTAAAAAAAAAGTATGCTCTAAATTATGGCACTAATAACGCGTATTTTCTCCTCTGGCCCTAATCACCTCTTGTAATCGATTTGTAAGCCCGTCCATTATGTCTTGGATGTCGCTTTGTGGAATGTTCCTCCACTCCTCAACAGCTGCAGTTTTCAGTTCACTGATGGTCGTAGGAGCGGGTATTCGACTCCGAATTCGTCTTTTTAGATTGTCCCATACATGCTCTATCGGGTTCAGGTCAGGACTCCGAGCTGGCCATGGTAATCTCTGAATATTGATGGCGTCCAAGTACTCTATGACAATTCTCGCGGTGTGTGCACGAGCGTTGTCGTGCATTAAAACAAAATTATCGCCAATGAATGGAGCAAATGGCATCACATGTGGTTCTAGGACTTCTGTCACGTACCTGTGAGCATTAACGCTGCCTCTATCGAAGACCACCAACTCTGTACGGGCCTCGTAACAAATGCCACCCCACACCATAATCGAGCCTCCCTCGTAGCCTACTGTTTCAACCACAGCACATTCAGCAAACCTTTCGCCACGGCGTCTATACACCCGCTGACGTCCATCAGGACCTCGTAAAGCGATTCTTGATTCATCGGAGAAGAGAACTGCTTTCCATTGCTCTGACGTCCAATTTAAATGTTCTCGAGCAAAAGCAAGTCTCGCTCTTCTGTGAGTTGTCGTTAGCTGTGGTACTCGAGCTGGTCGAAATGATCCCAGATCCTTCTCTGCTAGCCTTCTTCTTATTGTTCTTAGGCTCACACTTACATTTCGTACCTGAAATAAGCGGTTACGAGCCTCAGAAGCCGTTGTAAACCGATTTCGAACAACATTCAAGACGATGAAACGGTCGTCTCTCTCTGATGTACACCGTCTACGACCTTGTCCTGGTCTCCATGTGTAGGAACCGGTCTCTCTGAAACGCCGGATAGCATCTTGGATAGTGCTTCGTGGATATCTGAGCATTCGTCCAATCCGACGCTGGCTGAACCCAGCGTCTGCAAGTGCTACAGCCCTAGCTGCTTGAGCTGCGTCTAGTGGCATTTTAATGATGTAAATAAGGTCACAGCACTTCAATACCTCGGTTTTATTCGAAACAATGGTAAGACAACGTTGTAAAACAAATTTATTCTTCACACAAAACGAGGGGCGAGACTGTCAAATTTCTACTGAACTGATTATTGTTGAATAAAAACCACAAAAGTAAAGAAAAACGCGGGTATACGTGTTTTCTTCATTACAGATACACCCACGCTAAAGTTACGCCTAGTAGTCAAAGCGCAAGTTAACATAAACAAACGATATGAAATTTCGAATGAGTGGACGGTTAAATGTGCCCCTGAGTGTAGTATGATGTATATAAAACTATGGTTTATGGTTTGATTGACATGTGACATTAAATAAATTGTTAGTCTGTGGCGAGCATTTGTAGTTTTATTACAAAAGCACTAAGTAGTAAAATGCCTAATTCGTGAAAGGACTCATTCCTAAAAAGACTAATTCGTAAAGTGGCTAATTCTCAAAAGGCCAACTTTTACCAACTCATTCCATGAGAGTATTTTATACGAAATGCCAACAAAAAACTTAGCAAAGATCATTTATTATTAAAATAAAACAGTGATAGATTATTATAGCGAAAAACAACGCGTAAATACAACTGACTAAAAAAAACAATATGATTATTATGGCAAAAAAGTATTAAACCAACAAAGCACCTTACAATGTGGCATATTATATACATATAACAAAAAAAAAATGATTGGCAAATAATCACACTGGAAGCTCAAATTATAATATTAGTTGGTAATAAATTATCTTGTGAAAAAAATATTCAAGAGATATTTTTTGGCTTTTATTTTTACTAATAATTTGTTATACTGTGTGTCAAATTGTATATCTTTATTTCTACGATTTTTTCTTCTTACGGTGAAAATATTCTTTTTCATTTGTATGTTGAAATGTTTCGATTCTTTCTTTAGTTTATGGATAAAATTAAACAAGGTTGGTATTTTTAATATAATAATACTTTATTATGATACTTAGTACTTAACATATTTAGTCCCTGTCAAAGGATGTTCTCTTCTTTTGCCTTGTCTTCATTGAAAAGGTTTTGTATTATAAAAAAAGAGGTGTGTAAACAATTATAATTTATTTTTAATATTTACTCATCACGATAGTAGACAATGGTGCCGATTCCCTTGGTCACAAACTAAACTAAAATTAGACTATTTCCATCTTTTTCTGTCCAATAAAACAAGAAAGAGACTAATGTAAATAAGAGCTGTCAAATTTAGTCAATCTGACACATCCATTCAATTATAGTTGACATCTTAAAACGTATGGATTAAAAATACGGAAAAGTTCAAGGCAAAACTAATTTGACATCGCTAACTTAGTTCTTTAATGTCACTGTCCTTTTCTTTCGCTGTATGTTAGTAAGAGATGTCAATTCTCTAAATTTAGTCTAGTTTGTGAACAAGGGAATCGGCACCAATATGTAGTAGTTTATTATTAATAATCCTATTAAATAAAGATGAGGAAAATACAAAGTGATTTTTATATTCTTTAGACTAGGTGGAGCTGGGCATTTTCACAAAAATGTACCCCCTCCTTGAAAAATAATATTTTTTTAATAGTATTACATTTTGAACTTTTTTTGGTCTCTTTAAAACGGAAATTCAATATACTTCAAGAAAAAATATAATATGATGGGTTTAAAATGGGAAAAACTGTAAAAATAATAGAACACAATGGAAAGTCTCGCAATTTTATATCAGTTGTGTGACTATATTCAGTAGCTGGAAAAACAGTGCAAAATATAATAATTTTTAGATATTGTTTATTTATTAACTTTAAATCGTTATTTTTTATATTTTAAACACTCACCATTCCCAACTTTTGAATCTAAGCTAATTAAAAAAACAATAGTATATTCAGTATTGTGACTCTGGTACTTCAACTGTCATTATTATCTTTACATTTAAAATTTTAGATACTTTTTTAGAGAAAAGGCAACAAATATTATACTTATGTATAATTTTCCATTTGAGAGACTGATTTGAAGGGCATTAAATGTAAAATCTACTCAAATATTTAAAAAATTCGGCTCCGTAATATAGGGACAGTCACACAACCGAATACCTAAAAAGGGAAAGGGTGCGTTTACATGGAGAAAAAAAAGTACGCAGACACACATAATAAATATAATTATAAATATATATAACATTAACTTCAAACTAAATTATCACAATCAGTTCCGGCTTAAGGCATCACATTATTATTATTTATCTAAAGAGTAAATTACTATCAAGAATAAGAAGTCTTTTTTATGTTTTATATTGAGTTAATCAAATTAATCAGTCGATAATCAGTCTTCGTGATTCGTTTATCATTAACATTAAAAAATAGCAAAAAAAATTAAGGGATGATTTCGAACAACGCTGCACGCGGCAGTGCTGCTACTTCACTACTGGTCCCCATAAATTTTCTATAGGTTTATAAATAAGATTACATTCCGAGCACGGCAGCAATGCTGCGCGACATTGCTGCGTCACATTGCTACTATGCTCGGAATGTAATCTTATTTATAAACCTATAAAAAACCGCCGTGTGCAACATTGTTCGGAATCCTACCTTTAAACAATACAACCAATTCGGGTCCTTAACAACTATTAGCTTTAAATATCTAACTACAACGAATAAGCTATATTTACAGTTAGTTACTGATTTCTGTAGTGTAGCTTTAAAATATAATTCTTATTTTAATCGTAACAATGGATACATTCATCAATCAGATAATGATCATAAACACTTGTGGAACAAAAATTACACCAGAACAAAGAACTTTGCATAAAAGCCCTTATATGTGGACGACGCATATTAAGGATTATAAAATGCAGAGGTCTATTAGCTACATTATTATTTTTCCCACATCTGGAACAGTTCTGGGAGAAGACAAAATGCGTCTCAATCCAAGGCCACTGCAAATCATACTTATAGAACCTAACGAAGTCTTCGTAAGTAAATAATTTGTCAATATCGACGTAAATCACCATATTGGATAAAAAATAAGACTTGTTTCAGTGGACGCAAACACGAAGGTTAATCTGTAAATAAAAAAAAAACAATGAAAAATATCGTGAAAAAAATTAAGATGACGCAAGCGACATGCAAGCTATATTTTAGTTCCCTACCTTGCAAACATTGATCACATATATAATCAAACTCCATTGGCCCTCCATCAACGCATTCTTCGCAGTACCATTTTGGTGTGTGTTCACGCGCGTACGTTATCTGTGGTGGCGAGCCACGGCAGACGGAAGCGGGGAGAGTGAGGCGCGGGACGGCGCGGGCGACGCGTCGCGCGCGCTCCAACGACGAAGCCAGTGTCCGTTAGATCTCGTAGCGAGCGGGCATATTTATTTTCCGTGCAGTCGGCCATTGCGGTACCATCACCAATATACTATTTTATACAGTCCACTTAGTTTCATTGAAGAAGACCATCTTCAACATTGGTCCTTCTACCGGTAAGAAGAATTATCGAGAGAAGAAACTGCAAGTAGTCGGCGGCGCAGAATTTGTCCCGAACCACGTGCGCCGATCTATTGCGCCGTGGCATCGCTGTCTACGAGTGAATAATTGAAAAACGAGTCACCAGAAGATTACACGTGCGCCTATCTATTGTGCCGTGGCATCGCTGTTTTCGAGAAGAAAATAATTTACGGAATAGAAAACCCACAATGGATTGTTTGGATAAGGACAAGGGCGTGTTGTGAGTTCGTTCCAATTTTTCCTTTATTCCACACTTCTAGGCGTTTATTGCATTAGTCTTTAAATCCAATTCAACTACATTCCCTTTATTTGAGTTGGCTCAAGCTAATCTCTTCGCACGTGGGTATCTAACCTGACTTCGCTTTGCTAAGCGCGTGGGGTTCGCATCGACGCCATTTTGACGCATACAATTTCATCACGAAATTGTTTATTTTCTGTGCTTATTTTTAAACAAATATCGCATGCGGGACAGATAACGGCTAACTATTGTGCATGTAATTAGCTGTTAAACCGCATTTAGCTGAGTGTGTGTGTGTGTGTTCGCTAATTCATTGCCCACGCGCAGTTTTAAACAACAAGTGCTACTTTCATTGTTCGTCTTCCTCTATTGCACGATGGCTGAAAAACTTATTAAAAAACGCAGTTCGATGAAGGCTAAGCTTACTAATTTCACTAATTATCTCAACACTTTGGAAAATAGTGATCGATTGTCTGACTTGCAAGTACTCGATCTAGAAAGTCGGTTTAGTAAATTTGAACAGTTGTATGACGAGTTTAATGTATTGCAGACCGAGATTGAGCTGTTATCGGACAATCCAGACGATGTCTACGCGGATCGCTTCAAGTTTGAAGAAAGTTACCACCACTTGGTTGCCACGGCGCGGAGACTTATGGCTGCTGAGCAACGACAGCAGGAAAAGTCTTCTGCAGGTTCCGCATCAGGCTCCGAGGTGACAGGTGGGACAAGGAATAACTTTATACGCTTGCCTAAGATAGATTTACCTCGTTTTGATGGCAGCTATCAGTGTTGGCTGGAATATAGGGACACCTTTCTATCCTTAATCCACAATAACAACAACATAGATGACATAAATAAGTATCATTACCTACGTGCTTCCCTGAAGGGACAAGCCGCAGAAATCATTAAAAATATTGATTTTAGAAGTGAAAATTATGGATTAGCTTGGGACTTATTGTGCGAGCGGTATAATAACAGCCGCTTGTTAATAAACAATCATGTCAAGGCACTATTTAACGCAGAGCCTATTACCAATGAATCCAGTGCTGCTTTACGTTGCCTTGTTGATGTTACAAATAAAAATATACGAGCATTAACATTGTTGAATGAACCTACACGGGATACTCTTATCATTTATTTAATGGTGTTGAAATTAGATAGTACTACCAGTAGGGATTGGGAAGAGTACCGCAATACTTTACCCGACTCACCAACATTGCTTCAATTTTGTACATTTATGAACAACAAGGCCGATTTGTTAGAAACTTTAGAGGAAAATAAAAAACTAGATAAAGTGCAACCAAATAGCAATAATAAATCTAAAAGTTTTATTGTTACCTCACAGAAACAAGAAACAAATAATAATGAGAAAGACAAAACTAAAATTATTTGTCCTATGTGTTCTCAAAATCATTTTCTTTATTCATGTGAAACATTTAGAAAATTAACAGTAGAAGAAAGAGTGCAGAAAGCAAAAGAGTTCAAAGTATGTATGAATTGTTTACGGGTTGGCCATACAGAAAAGCGTTGTCGATTCTCACGCTGCAAGTACTGTAAAAACCGTCATAATACCTTGTTACATTTAGATCAGCCTGATACTCAAGTACTAAATAACCCTATGCCTAATACGTCCTTTAATAATGTGTCACTTTCGGCAGACATACAGCCTACTTCTCAGAAACACATATTACTGTCCACAGCTGTGGTGAAGGTGGTGAGTGACAAAGGCGAAAGATTCAACGCCAGAGTCCTTCTAGACAGCGGCAGCACAGCCAGCTTCGTCACCGACAAGCTTTGCAGAGAGCTGGGATTGTCTCGAGTTGGTAGCACATCTAGGGTCACAGGTATAAATAGTTTGACCAGTAACAGTACACATTCTTGCAACCTAACTATTGAGTCAACATATGAACACTATTCTTTTAATATTAACTGTCTCATTCTGCCTGAAATTACTAGGAGATTGCCAGCATCCTATATACATACTGAAAACATTCCAATTCCTTCAGGATTATTCTTAGCGGACCCATCTTTTAATATTCCGTCAGACATTGATATTCTGTTAGGAGCAGAATTATTCTGGGAAGTTATTCAGGCCAATCATATCAATTTAGGGAAAAATTTACCAAAGTTGTGTGAAAGCAAATTAGGATGGATAATTTCTGGCATTGTACCTGCGAGCTTGAATAAACAAACACATGTTTGCAATTTTTCTAAAATAACTACTAGTCCTGACTTGAATAAATTTTGGGAACTTGATACAGTATCACCTAAGCATTGCCTTTCTAAAGAGGAACGCACTTGCGAAGAAAGTTTTGAATTAAATACGGTCCGCGGCTCAAACGGGCAATTTATTGTTACTATGCCACTTAAGGCGGATCCTAGCGTTCTTGGTGATTCATATGCTGCTGCTAAACGTAGATTTTTATCTTTAGAAAAACGCTTTGAACGCGATCCGATCTATAAAAGCATGTATGTTGATTTCATGAAAGAATATGAAACTTTAGGTCATATGACTGAGGATACTAATTTATCAGTTAGTGATAAAAACAATATTAGTTATTTCTTGCCACACCATGGCGTTTTGAGAGAATCAAGCAAAACAACAAAGTTAAGAACAGTCTTCGATGCATCAGCAAAGACAACTTCAGGTTTATCTCTAAATGACATTCAGTATGTAGGTCCTACTGTACAGAATGATCTACTCTCGATCTTACTGAGATTTAGACAACATAAATATGTTATCTCAGGGGATATCGAAAAAATGTATCGTGCTGTCGAGTTAAATACTAGCCAACGATCACTACAGCGCATTATTTTTAGGAAAGATCCATTAGAGCCACTCAAAACTTACACATTAAATACTATCACTTATGGGACGGCGTCTGCGCCTTATCTCGCGACCAAGTGCCTAGTGAGTCTCGCAGAGGCCACAGACAATCAGCAAGTGAAAAGTAGCATCCAACGTGATTTTTACGTTGACGATTTGTTAAGTGGATCAGATACCATAAACGGCGCAATCGAACTTTGCCAGAATATAAAAACAATACTAAGTTCAGCAAATTTTAATTTAAGAAAATGGCAGTCAAATAGTACTCAAATTTTAAAAGAGATAGTAGACGTAGAGGATAACTCTTGCCTAGATTTAGATTTGTCAAACAATTACACATCAAAGACATTAGGATTACTATGGATTTGCAAATCAGATGTTTTATCATTTTCTATTAATATTGACATTCACAAAACAACGACAAAAAGACACATTTTATCCATAATAAGCCAAATTTTTGACCCCTTAGGGTTAATTGGTCCATGTGTTGTTGAAGCTAAAATTATAATGCAAAAATTGTGGGTCAATAAATGTGACTGGGACGATGAAGTTCCCCAAGACATAGCAGATCAGTGGTCGAAATTTGTAGAAGCATTAAAACATTTAAACTCATTGAAAATTCCCCGATGGGTCTTATGAGACAACTGTATCATTAATGAAATACATATATTTACAGATAGCAGTGAAAAGGCATATGGTGCTTGTGTTTATATACGCAGCATTGATAGCAGTAATGCAGTCATGGTACGCTTATTAGCTTCTAAAAATCGTATAGCCCCAATAAAACCAACAACAATGCCTAGGTTAGAGCTATGTGGGGCGTTGTTGGGTGCAAGATTGTGTACAAAGGTCAAAGAATCTCTTACTATAACAGTTAGCCGATGTGTCTTTTGGTGTGATTCAACAATAGTGTTGAGCTGGTTATCCGCACCATCAACACAACTTAAGCCTTTCGTTAGGCATCGTGTTAACGAGATACAGGAGACCACCCTAGGATCCGTATGGAACTATGTGCCAACACGAGACAATCCCGCGGATCTCGTTTCTCGAGGGGTGAAGGCTGATCATATCAGCGATTCTATTTTATGGTGGGCAGGCCCTTCGTTTTTGTTGCAGGATGAATGCCTGTGGCCAAAACCACCAAACGATGTTGCAAAACAAGACTTGCCTGAACTAACTTATTTTGTAAATCAGTCCAACAACAACCACACTCCAGTTAATCAAACATTAATACAACAATTAATTTATAAGTATTCTGATTTTAACCGTTTGCAAAGAATTGTGGCCTATGTTAAAAGGTATATTTACAATTTAAAAAATAAAAATAATAAGTTAGTAGGGTGGCTGTCTAATCAGGAAATTCAATCTTCATTAACATGCATTTTACGCAATGCACAACTAGAAAACTTTCCAGATGAATATTCTATTCTAAAATTAGGAAAATCTTTGCCTCATAAAAATCGGCTTATATCTTTAACTCCTTTTTTAGATTCAGATGGCATTATTCGTGTCGGAGGCAGGCTAAATAATTCTCCTTACGATTATAATGTGAAACATCCCATACTCATGTGCAGTAAGCATCATTTAACTAAAATAATGTTTCAATCTGTTCACAGAAAACTGTTACATGCCGGGCCTCAGTTGCTGTTGGCAAACATTAGGCAAAACTATTGGCCCTTGGGGGGCAGAAATTTATCTAGAGTCACTGTTCAAAAATGTGTAGTGTGTGTTAGGCATAAGGCTCAAAATATACAACCAATAATGGGACAACTTCCAAAATCACGAAGTAATTTAGAATTCCCATTCTTAAATTCAAGTGTTGACTATGCTGGCCCAATACTGATCGCTGACCGGAAGGGAAGAGGCTGCAGGCTTATAAAGTCTTATATATGTATCTTTGTCTGCCTCGCTGTCAAGGCCGTCCACCTGGAGCTTGTCACGGACCTCACAAAGGAAGCATACATTGCTGCTTTAAATAGATTCATTGCGCGCCGTGGCAAACCTCGCAGCATATTGTCCGATAACGGAACAACTTTTGTCGGTTCTTGTAATCAACTTCGTCTTTTTTTGCAGAACTCAAATATTGCAGCTGATGTCGCTCAGGAAGGAATTGAATTTAATTTTGTGCCGGCCTACTCCCCTCATTTTAATGGCGTCGCTGAGGCCGCAGTGCGCTCCACGAAACATCATTTAAAGAGACTTCTTAAACTAACTCACTTCACGTACGAAGAGATGGCTACGTGCCTTACTCAAATAGAGGCTATTCTCAATTCCCGACCTCTTACTCCTTGTTCTCCTGATCCACTAGATTTTTGTGCCCTAACTCCTTCCCATTTTTTAATTGGAAGACCACTCACGTCCGTTCCGCAACCACAGATAAGTGGAAATATCAGTCGGCTCGAGCGCTTCCAAAGGGTGGAACTCATTAAACAACATTTTTGGGGAAGATTTAACACTGAGTATATATCTCTGCTGCAGCAAAAAACCAGGTGGTCTACAACATCGGGTGACATCAAGGTCGGGAGCCTCGTCCTGGTTAAGGATAAGGCGCTTCCACCTCTCTGCTGGCTGCTGGGTCGCGTCGTGCAGGTGTACCCAGGCTCCGATGGCGTGGCGAGGGTCGCCGAGTTGAAGACGAAGAAAGGGACAATACGGCGGGCCTTCAACAACATTTGCCCGCTACCACTTTTTTGAAGAAGGATTCTCCAACCCGGGGAGCCTGTTCACGCGCGTACGTTATCTGTGGTGGCGAGCCACGGCAGACGGAAGCGGGGAGAGTGAGGCGCGGGACGGCGCGGGCGACGCGTCGCGCGCGCTCCAACGACGAAGCCAGTGTCCGTTAGATCTCGTAGCGAGCGGGCATATTTATTTTCCGTGCAGTCGGCCATTGCGGTACCATCACCAATATACTATTTTATACAGTCCACTTAGTTTCATTGAAGAAGACCATCTTCAACAGTGTGCGTTACCCAGGCAAAATGTTTTGCTTTAGAGAGATGAGACTTAAACAAATAATTAGTGTATCATGAGGAGCAATTTGTTTACTAATAGCAAAATTTGTTTGAATTGTAGTTTTTAAGTTATTTGAGGAAAACAAATTTTGCTGGAGTAACGTTTGAAACGTTACCCAGGCAAAATAGTCTTTCAAAAATTAGTTTCAGCACGGAACCAAATACATGAATAGATAGTTAAGCATAACCAACCACTGTCACGAACCGTAATGAGTTATGCCTAGCTAACCATTTCCAAGAAATATACTAGAAGGCTCTTTCACAGCATGCTACCCAGCAGTTCCTGGTAGCAATACATGAATGTCATAACTGCTAAGTAATGACTGCCAAAAACATAACGATGACGTGATCCGTCATGCCATCCCATTAATAAGAACCACCACAGCCACACACACATGTAAACCCCCTTTTAGTATATAAGTCCTTGTAAATTAGATTTAAGGGTTCTCGTATTGTAAAGCTCATGTTGAGCACACGTGCCTAATTAATTAAATAAATTATATTTTTAACAAGTCTTGCTCGTTCATATTTGACTGGCGCAGCCGGGTCGGATTAGTAGTCGCGAATAGTGAGCGTTAATAAGACACATAAATCGGTCGTAACGTTTCCTAGACGCATAGACTTCTAAAGAAACCTATTCAAACAAATTTGTCAATCGAACGTCACGTGTGCATCAGCAACAACATCTGCAGCATCAGCAGCAGTACGGGTTCCGGCATGGGAGCAAACAAACTGTGAGTAGACCTTTATTCGCACTGTTCCACTCCTTTGTCATTCCTTTAACGTTTATTTGGACTAGACATCGCCATTTAACGTATTTTTGGACAAAAATCGCCAAATTTAGATTAAGTATTAGTTATTTAGTAATTTTGGACAAAAATCGCCAATTTACTATTTTGTATTAAAATATTTTAGCGTTGTTTGGACAAAAATTGCCAACTGCGTTATATTATTTTAAATAATTGAATTAAATGTATTAATTATAAGGTAATTTTGGACAAAAATCGCCAATTTACTATTTTGTATTAAAATATTTTAGCGTTGTTCGGACTAAAATTGCCAACTGCGTTAATTATTTTAAATAATTGAATTAAAAGTATTAATTATAAGGTAAATTTGGACTAAAATCGCCAATTTACTATTTTAAATTAGAACATAATATCAGCGTTGTTTGGACTAAAATTGCCAACTGCGTTATATTATATTATATTAAATATTTAAATTAAATTATCAATAATGAATATTCAACTTATCCCTAAGGAAATTCAAAGCATCATCCCTAGATTTGATGGAGATGATAAGTTACTTAACCTTTTTATTTCAAAATGTGAGTATGTAATTAGAAGTTTTAGAGGGGAAAACAACCAAGCACAACAGGTTTACCTATTCCACAGCATTACAAGTAGATTAGTGGGTAAAGCTGCCGTTTTAATTAGCGAACGTGAAAACGTCACTACTTGGGAAGGCCTTAAAGAACTTCTAGTTCAGCACTTTGGAGACCCGAGATCCGAAGCCTGCCTTGGCATCGAATTAGAAAATCTTAAAATTAAACAAGGAGAGTCCTATATAGATTTCTGCCACCGAATACAAAATGTTAGGAGTTCGCTTATTTCGAAGGTTAATCTTCTCACTGACGAAGGTATTAAAGCAGCGAAATATATTATATATAACAACACCGCGCTAAATGTATTCCTCTACAACTTACCAGAAGACTTGATTAAGTTTGTAAGATTAAATAAATGCGTAACACTAGAGTCAGCCTTAAGTGTAGTGATGGAGGAAGTAAACTTCCAGACTCGATACAATGCCCGAAATAAAAATAAAACAACTCAAAATAACAATGTTAGCAGCTCTAACAACCCTAGATCAAACCCTATGACACCAATTCAATACAAGTTTGGCATTTCAGCTAATCAAGGTTTTAGACCAGCTTACGGTTTTAAACCTAATTTTATCTCGAACCATAATAATAACCAAAAATTTATAAACCAACAGCAAACATCTAAACCAAATATCAGTAACAATCCAAACCAAAAGCCTATCATTCAACAACCGCAAACGATTCCGCGTACTTTAAATAATTATAAACAATCAGGCTTCTTCAAACCCAATTCAAATCAACACTTCCGATTTGCAATTATAAATAAACAGCCTAATCAAAATACCGACGTGTCGATGCGAACGGTTCATAATAACATGATCGAAGAACCACTTCAACTAGAATCCGACTCTAACGATGAACAAATATTAATATTAGACGACGAGGACGTTATAATCTTAATAGATGAGAACGATAATCAAAACAATTGCGTACAAGCTGAAAAGGAATCAGTAAATTTTCAGATAGAAGCCTCTACAGCAAAACAGAAACCGAAATAATAAATTTAAATTATAGTGGTCTTAGACTACCACATATCTATTTACCAGAACTTAATGCAATTTTTCTTATAGACACAGGTAGTTCACGATCTTTTATAAATACCGAATTAGCCGACCAATACTTTGAATATTACAAGAGTAATGAACCATTTGAAGTAATCAGTACTCATGGACGTAGCAAGCATAGCGAAGTCGCATACATACCGTTAACAGATACTTTCAACTCTAATATTCACCATAAGTTTTATATCTATAACGTAGACAAAGCATGTAACGGTCTTATCGGATCTGATTTATTAAAAGAACTAGAAGCTACTATAGACATGAAAGATCAGGTTTTAAGAACAAATACAACAGAAATTCCCATTTTATATAATCCCTCTTATCAAATAATAATACCCCCTAGATCAGAAACGCGTGTCAAAGTGCCAACCATGTTAGACAACGGAAGCGCAATTTTAAATCACCTAGAATTCTGCCCAGGAGTTCGTATGCCTGACGCCTTAGTTAACTGTGTAGATTCTCTAGCTCAGACTATCATTCAGAACACTACTGACACTGAAATGACTATAACATTTAATAAACCTTTTAAAGTTTATAATTTAGAACAGGATTTAGCAGATAATTGCTTAATAAACTATTTAAACCACAACCCTACGGATTTAGAAAATCTATTAAAAGAAAATTTAAACAAATTACGCCTTGAACACCTAAACGTAGAAGAAAGGTCACTAATAATTAATCTATGTAACGAATACAAAGACATATTTCATTGTGAACATGTACCTCTATCTTTTACTAACCAAGTCAAGCATAAAATTCGCACAAAAAATGAAGACCCAATTTACATACGACCGTATAGACACCCAGTTAGTCAAAACGAAGAAATACAAAAACAGGTGGATAAACTTTTAGAAAATAGAGTAATTACAGAATCACACTCACCTTGGAGTGCCCCTGTACACCTAGTTCCTAAGAAAATGGACGCTTCAGGTGAACAGAAGTTTAGGATGGTTATCGACTATAGGCGACTCAATGAGATAACGATAGACGATAAATATCCCCTACCAAACATCACAGATCTATTCGATAGACTAGGAAAAGCATCTTATTTTACTACTATAGACCTAGCTAGTGGTTATCATCAGCTAGAAGTAGAAAAAGAGGATCAACCGAAAACTGCGTTTACAACACAGTCAGGACATTACGAATTTACTCGTATGCCCTTTGGTTTAAAGACAGCGCCAGCTACATTCCAGCGAGCAATGGACAATGTACTCCGTGGACTACAAGGAATACATTGTCTCGTTTACCTAGATGACATAATTGTTTATTCAACTAGTCTTCAAGAACACATAGATAAGCTTAGAAAAATATTCGATAGACTTAGACAAACTAATCTCAAAGTAACCCTAGATAAATGTGAATTTCTTAAGAAAGAAGTGTTATACTTAGGACACACAATAACCAAAGACGGTCTCAAACCGAATAATGATAAAATTAAAGCCGTGTTACAATTCCCTTTGCCTAGAACACCAACAGAAATCAAGAGTTTCTTAGGTCTAGTAGGATACTATCGTAAATTCATAAAAGATTTCTCTAAAATAACGCAACCTATGACAAACTGTCTTAAAAAGAAAAATAAAGTCACTATAACTCAAGAGTATGTAAATGCATTTGAAAAATGCAAAGAACTACTTACCAATGCACCACTATTACAATTCCCAGATTTTGAGAAACCTTTTCTTTTAACTACGGATGCATCTAACTTTGCGCTAGGAGCAGTTTTATCACAAGGTCCCGTTGGTAGCGATAAACCGATAGCTTTTGCAAGTAGAACACTTAACGATGCCGAAACACGTTACAGTGCTATAGAAAAGGAACTTTTAGCAGTTGTTTGGGCATGCAAACACTTTAGACCTTATTTATATGGTAAAAAGTTTACAATACTAAGCGATCATAGACCATTGGTATGGTTAAATTCCATTAACGAACCAGGAAGTAGACTCACGAGATGGAGACTTAGACTTTCTGAATACGACTACGAAATTAAGTACAAACCCGGTAAACAAAACAGCAATGCAGATGCATTGTCTAGGATTAAAGTAAACGCCTTAGATGATGTCTCAATGATAGTGAACACGGATAATACAAAGACTATTGTCATCTCATCAGATGAAGATGATACTATTACTATTTCATCCAGTAAGTCTAAAAACAGACCTAGGTCACCTTATTCAATACCATCAATAGGAAGCGAAACAGTCACAGCCTCTGAAGGAGCAAACTCTCCTTCTTTAATAACCGTTCATTCGGAAGATAATACAGATTCCTTTGATATACCAATATTAAAAGAAGCCATAGATACGAAACCCAATCAGATTCTCGTATACACTTGGCATAGGAATGAGTACAGCGTTAAAAATTTATCCAGAGATAAGCAAAAAGTATTAGAAGTACACATGCCAATAGACAAACCGGAATTAGTTAAAGGATTCTTAAAAGAATACATCCGTCCTAAAATAAAATATTACATCTATTTTGAAGATGAACACCATCGTAAAGAATTTTCAAACATCATTACAACTTTATTTAAAAAAGATGCGATACGCATTTACGAATGTACCGAAAGAGTCGTTTACGTAGAAGATGAAAACGAACAAAAGGAAATAGTCATGAAATATCATGTCGGGAAAACTTGCCATCGTGGTATTAAAGAAACTGTAGCCCATTTAAAAAGAACTTACTATTGGAATAATTTAGAACAAACCATAGCTTGTATCATCAACTCATGCGAACTTTGTAAGCAAATGAAATACGATAGAAAACCAATAAAACCCGAACTACAATTAACTCAAACTCAAACAAAACCTTTTCAGGAAATATTCATAGATATATTTACAATAGAAGGAACTTATTTTCTAACAATCATAGACGCATTCAGTAAACTAGGTCAAGCATTTGAAGTACCTAATAGATCTACACCGGAAGTTATAAGAGCACTTATAAAATATTTCGCCACATATGGTGTGCCGTCAAAAATTAGTGCAGACCCAGGATCAGAATTTAACAACTATTTGTTAAAAGAAATGTTAGCATTCTACAAAATAGATTTACACATAGGCACGCCTCATAACCCAAATTCCATGGGACTAGTAGAAAGATTTCATTCTACTATTATAGAAATTTATCGACTTGCCAAGTACGAGAGGAAAATAACTGACGCCGCATCTGTCATGATGTATGCTTTAATGTCATACAACCAGTCGATACACTCAACTACTGGTTTAACACCGTTTGAAGTAGTCTTTGGACATACCGATGCTTCAAGTACCTTTGCAGTAGACTTTAACAAGAACTACACCCAACAGTTAGTAAAGGACCATGTTAAACGTACTAAATATCTATATAATTACTTAACCGACAAAATGATCCAGTCCAAAGAAAAAATCAAGGAAAAACGCGGCGGTGAAAAACTACCAGACATTAAAATAGGAAATCAAGTGTATATGAAAGGAGTTAATACCAGACGTAGTAAAGATAAGCCTAGATACCAAAAAGCGACAGTTATAGATAAAATTAAAAGAAATACAGTAGCTGTCCAAAATAAAAAGAACAGAAACAAGAAAATACCAGTTAAAGACATTAAACGTCCTTCACAGGTACGTCCTGCTGGTAACAATGCAAGCAGCCCTCAGCCTGGGCCTTCAGCTTCAAAGGATTGAAGACAATCCGGGAATCCTTCCCGTTAGAGAAGGACAAGCTTCACTAAGCCTCTATAACTGGCATATAATTAAGATATTAGATTTAAATTTAATTCATAAAAGTTTAGAATATAATTTAGAAAAGTATAATGATATCTCTTGCTATATGAATGATAAATTAAAATTGTACGTTTTGGATGGTAGCCTGGTTGATGCAAAGTTCCAAACCCAATATATAATGAACATTACTATAGAACGTTATACTCAGTTAATTCCAAACATTAGAATAAAAAGAGGACTTATCAATCCCGTCGGATCTATAGTTAAAGCCATCACTGGAAACTTAGACAATGATGATGCACTTAGATATGATAAATGGATAAATAGCCTGCAAATGCAACAAGATGTAATCATGAATAAAGTTACTTTAGTTTCCGAAATAGTTGACACTTTCGTTAATATCACTAACTCAACTAGAAATAACTTTGTAGTACTTGAGAAAACTATTAAGGAAATAGAAGCAATTTTAAACCAAACTCAATTCCAAAGAAGTAAGAACCTTGTATTAAATACTTATAACATGTTAACTCATAACTTTCAAATATTATTAACTCGCTTGGATGAAGTGGAGACAGCATTAGCATTTAGTAGAATTAATGTATTACATCAGTCCATATTAGATACCACTGAACTAATTAATATTCTTCAAGACATAGAAAAAACAGATAAGTTAGCCTTTCCTGTTACTAGTGAGAACTTAATTAATATTGAACATTGTATTGACATCAAAGCTTATGTAAAAGCCAAACAGATAACTTTTATTATGTCTTTGCCAACAGTCCAATTGGATGTCTATCACTACTATACATTACATCCTTTCCCTATGTACCATCCAGACCTTGGTCTATCCTTCATGATTACTCCTAAACATACCCACATCCTTGCGAAAGGGTCGAAAATAGTGTCGCTCTCCCAGCCTTGCAGAGAAATAGACGAAGGAAAGTTCCTTTGTTACGAGAGCAACGTGTCTCCAGAGGAAGAAAATAACTGCATCAAAGATTTGATGACGTTTACTACAAATATAACATCGTGCCAGCCTCTTCCTGTCAACGCATCCGATATTAGGATTAAACCCATACATCCAGACGCTTGGATTATTTTCTCAGGTTTCCCTACATTCCTGACAGAAAACTGTAACGACGAGATGAGCCAACACAATATCATGGGCACATACATCTTAACTCTCAACAACGCTTGTGAAATAAAACTTGGAACGATCACACTAAGAAGACGTCGTCTTCAAACAGGAGCAGTCGCGTTCCCCAGTACACCATCAATACATCTACCCAGTATTATAACACCAAAGGACATCGCGCTACGTAAAACTATCAATCTAGACGAGATTGATTTGGGAAATCTACAGTTCCTGTCGCACGCATTGAAGCATAACAGTGCAGTGAAAAACAGTGAAAGTCATTTTGTGAATGTGCATAGTGTTAGCATAGGCACCATTGTAATTTACGTAATTTTAATTATTGTACTAATTTTAGTTATATTATATCGCAATAGAAATGTAATAGCGCGTCTACTTGGACAAAATCATCAGCCTCATGATGCACCTTCGGATGGTGATTTTGATCTTACGGAGGGAGGAGTTAAGCATAACCAACCACTGTCACGAACCGTAATGAGTTATGCCTAGCTAACCATTTCCAAGAAATATACTAGAAGGCTCTTTCACAGCATGCTACCCAGCAGTTCCTGGTAGCAATACATGAATGTCATAACTGCTAAGTAATGACTGCCAAAAACATAACGATGACGTGATCCGTCATGCCATCCCATTAATAAGAACCACCACAGCCACACACACATGTAAACCCCCTTTTAGTATATAAGTCCTTGTAAATTAGATTTAAGGGTTCTCGTATTGTAAAGCTCATGTTGAGCACACGTGCCTAATTAATTAAATAAATTATATTTTTAACAAGTCTTGCTCGTTCATATTTGACTAGATAGCTTTTGTTGCGTAGTAAATGTTTATAAATAGCAAAATTTGTGTGTGGTATAGTTCTTTAGTTATTTAAGATTTTGCTGCGGTAACGTTTTGGGATTTCCCAGATCTCGAAAACGGCTCAACGCAGAAGTTTGAAAAAAATACCAATAAAAGACCTCAATTTGTTTAAATTTGTTTAATCATTAGTTTTTGATTTGGTTGACGTAAACCAATGTAATTAAATGGTTTCAAAAATCAGAAGAAACGGGTTTGCAAGTAAACCAATACACTTATAACCAAATAAACAGTTGTAAAAAATACCCGTGGTTCGACGCTTGTTTACATCAGAAATATTAGATTTCATACTTTACACATTAAGAAGATAAAAACAAATTTGATTTATTTTAGACTGGTCGTACTTTAGCGATCAAATACGCAGTTCCCATAACATTAAGAAACATGGCATACTTTAAACAAATTAAAATGATTCCTGAAAATTCCTTCCTGTTAATTGCAGCTTTGAATTACGGCTCTAATGAAAGTTATCTCAAAAACAAGATTATGTCAGCAATTCTCTAATGAGCCGACCAAATTGAAAAGGTCACATAAAAGCGACCGCACCATACATAAGCGCAACCATCTGAAATGAACAGGATAATATAGATGTTTTGTTAGTACAGTTGAATACAAAAGTTTTCTGGTCAGGTTAGTTAAAATAATAAAATGGTTAAGATTCATTATTTTTATTTAAAAAATCAGTCTCATACAAATTATATGTATTGCTTTGCCTTAGCATCAACATTTTTAGAGAAAAATCACAGATAAGTTATAACCTACTTACTTAATTTTAATATTTGGATACATTAATAGTTTGTACAATTTTCCTTAGGAGGTACTAATAACGTAGGTTGATAGGTGGACTCCATTTCACCTCGACTCACAGTATGGCATTTTAATATGAGTTTTGTTACGTGTTACTTAGAGTGAATATTTTAACATTACATGTGACTGCCACAGGTGGATAACCCGTGAACCAATCATTGTCAAAGCGTCGTAACCTTCTTTTAACTTAATGTTGAAATATCCACTCTAAGTAACACGACATAAAGCTCATATTTCAATACCACAGTGTGACTTGAGTTGGAATTGAGTCGGCGTTGTGTGTGTAATGTGCAAAGCACATTTAATGTTTTTTTTTACAAAATATGTATTATCGGCTTGCCTATATTTCTTGCCCTTATGAGGGACGGTTTCGAGCATATTCTATTAAAAATGTATATAATCATAAAACTTTTAAATGAGAAAACAACAATATAATAAAAATCTTCCAACAATTATATAAAAAATAAACAACTTTTACACTTATGTACCTATTTAAAAATATAGGAAACAGTACAGTTTTTATCATTAATAACTACTAATATCACTCATAATCACAGATTCGTACCTAATTCAATAAAATTTGTGTGGTCATTGGGACCGTATAAAATTATGTGTTTTATGCTTCCAGTCTCTAACGTTTTAATTACCTACTTATTACTAATGAATATATAATCAAATGTGGCATTATGGAGTTTTTGCATTTCTGTAGTTTACAGTACAGATCATCGTAACATTCATATTGTTGAGTTTTCGTTCTGTAACAGTATGCTCTGTAATGTCCAATCAATGTGAAACTTGATGGTGGGTCAAAATCAATTACTGCCAAAATCATATACTGTTGGCCATTTAACTCTATATTAATGGGTATATCATTCAGGTTAACAGACATGTCATGTAGTTCGAAGAAAAGTAATGGTTTTAATTCATATGTAAAATATACATTTCCTGTCTCGCATACAGGACACAGTGAAACATTATCATTATTAATACACGATGTGGCAGATTCTTCCAAGAAGTCAATACCCTTTTGTGTTATAATATTTATATTTAAAGATATATATTTACAATCAATTTTCTTTGGTTGTAATGCATTTGAGCATGTGTCATTTGAGCAACACCTCTGTCTGGTGGCAGAAAAGTATATGTTGCTCATGAATACCTGTTCTAAAATCATTGTTATATTACATTCACAACTGATAATATTTTGCTGTGACTTTGTTTTATCAAAAAGGTCAATCAATAGTTTGTCACGAAGTTCATATAATCTTTTGCAAGTTTTTCTCGTATTAGATAATACTTTTATGAATGTTGTTAAACCATCGCTATCACTATTTAACTTTTCTCTGAAAGCAGGCTTGTCTTGATAAGCTACACCGAATGCTTGCGCGAGGGAATCAAAAGCACAAGTGTTTGTTATAAGTACCCTGTTTTGGTGTACATAAGAATATGCGACGTTACCATTCTGTAATATGTATATGGAGGTAGCTTTTTTTGATTTAGGAGTGGGTATGGTAAGTCCCCGCCAGTTTTCAACTTCTATAGGTTTATTTTGAAAAATTGATTGAATATCAAAATCTGGCGTATCAGTTAGGTTCTCTTCTTCTTCTTCTTTTTCAACTGACTTCGGTGCAGAATCAGATATAATTAACTCTGCTGAGAATGAATCTCGTTTTTGTTCGTGTTTGTCTCTAATTTTTACTATTTTTCGTGAGAAATACTCATAATTTGTTTTGCGTTTTTCCTTTTTGTTTCTTAGTTTTAAGGCCTGTTCTTCTTTGTTCTTAGTATTCTCGTGTAAAATTTGACTAGAGCTTAATTTTATGGTTCCGTTAATAAAACTATAATGTTGTATAAGAAATTCGTCTAACCGGACGCGTTCAACTTTGGTCTCAAAATATATAGTTTTGATGTCCTTAAAATGATTTTCTACATTTGAGCTGCTGGCATAGTCTTTGGCTCCAGGAAAATAATCAGTCATAATATTGCCCCACAAAGGTAATTTTTTCAAAAGTCTTTTAAGAGTGTTGTTAATTTCCGGCAAAAAAAAAGCATTTTTCATTGGTGTAGATTCAATTAACTGTAAATATAATAGTTCTGTATTCATAATGTCATCATAATATTTTATCAAAGGCATAGGGCCACCGTGTTGCTCACTCTCTTCATCTTCTGTTACAAAATATATTTCTTCGGAACTGTCCTCTCTTTCATTCTTTTCAATTTCGTCTGTGTGTCTTAGATATGTTTTTATTTGGTCGCTCAATCGTTTCAATGCTTGTTCACATTTCGATGCCGTATAATCAAGATCGGTACTTATATATTCATGAAGAGAAAGTGTGATTACATCTTTAATAATTAGTTTTACTTCGTCATAGCTTCGTGATTGTAGTATCAATTTGATGCAATTGATATAAAAATATTTGCATGTTTCAGAAGTCTTGTCAAAACAACTTTGTGTATACAGTTTTTTTTAAAAATGAGACTTATCAAGTCTGATGTAACAAGCAGGTATCTTGCCTTTTTTTTCCTCAACTATTGCAAAACATTGTCTTAAATAGTTATTCAAGTCCGTTTTCAAAAAAGTTTTCGTTATGGCCGCTATTAAAGCAGAAGAATCATCACAAATTATTTCATTTGGAAGGACTCTTCTGTTTAACCATGTGCTTAGCCATGTGGCTATTGTTTCTGTTGTGTGTGAGTCAGAGCACATATAACAAATTGGAACACTAGCACCCAAGGTATATGCTACGATGGCATATAAGAAAACATGTTTGGGATTTTTATATTTTAAAAAATCGTTTGCTTCGGGTGGCTTTATTGGTTTAAATAAAGATCCAGTGGCATCAATAGACAGGATTTTATATTTGTCTTCCAAGATGTCATCGTAATATATACTTTGCTCAGTAGTCCAAAAATACAATATAAATGGAACAAGAGACATTTTTTTATGAAACTGTCATACGGTGGGCTACAGGTCATGGCATACAGTGATAAAATAATATTTTTATCAAACTGAAGAGCGCTTCTAGCTTCATGCCGGTATTTCCTCAAATTTAATAATTTAGGCAAAGTTGGCGGTTCTTTTGGATTATCCATGCTCATAACTTCATCGGCCGTTGAATTTCGTACCCTTAAAGCCTTAATGTTTTTAAGTTTTTCTTTGTGCAGATTAACCCGGTGTGAAGTTAATTTATTTTTAATTCGAGGGTCATGCCGAAAGCCTTTTTTCAAATTTGTAAGAATAAGCGTTACTTTATAAGAATTATCAGCTGTTTCGGGGGATATTGTCAAGAACAGACTAGCTTTGCATTGCGTACAACTTCCTGTACATGTGATGTCGTTATTTTTGAGATCAGTAGGCACGTAATTGTTTTTAAACGAGAATGTGCATTCTAAATCGGTTTTAAAAAATATATGATCTTGCATTTCGTTGGTCCACTTATTTTGTGCGAGATGGTGGGATTCAATAGGCGCAATTTTATAGTAGTGATATTTACTCATTTCAAAAGAAACTGTTAAATCAGAAGGAGCTTCTACAACTGCATGCAATTGTGTTCGATTATCTTCACAATCTCCGCGAGAATTAAAAAATAAAACTTTATTTCTCTTCGCAGATATTTGCAGGGCTGCTTTGCTGACTTCGTGATTAAACTGAATACGCAGTTCTTGTTGTATGTGGTCATAAACTTCATTTGAGATTGGGGGAATAGAAACATTAAATATATCTTTATATTTGGAGAACACAACTCTTAGGTCGTCAAGGGGCACTTTTACTTTTCGGCCTGCCATTTTATTGTACCTGCTGGTACTTCACTGGTATGTGTGATTTTCCGAATATAAAATGAACTGACATGAACAACGGTGTGAGTTGAGGCTGGCACATTCTGCTCCCGAAGCCATGAAGTGCAACTACCTGAAAAAAAAGCAAGGCACACATCACATTTACATTAATATTTTCATTACCTATCATTTTAAAAATCTAGTACACTTGTCTCGCCATTTGCGCAGAAAGACATTCGCACGAATGGATACTTGCGCATAAAGACATTTGCGAATGCACACTTCAGTAAAAAGACTGTAGGTGTACAGTACCTTCAGTCTTCTCAAGATATTGCGCGAAAGGACATTTTAGCAGATTAAAAAGGGTGTCGTTTTTAAGGTTGGGATCGCCAATTACCAATATGCGATAAATGCCGTAAAAAATCCAAGATGGCTAAAGATAAACCGCTTAAGCGCTTGCGCAGTGATGAGCTGGGTTTTGTTAGGCGTGGCGCCATTCCTACGCTTTGTTGTACGTATACTGAATTTCGTGTGATCTGATTGCAATTAATGTGTATATAAAGTACCGTGTATGAAACAGCACATATCTAACTAGGTATTGTAACACTCGTGTATAATACCCCTCATTATACAAGTTTCATAAACTATCATTACCGAATACTCACCGGACTTGTCAAACACACTTCAATATAATTGAGAATAATACTAGATTCGTTAAAGCGCTTGAAACTTTATACGTATAGCTTAAACGTATAAAAACTGTATCCTTTTTGTTTTGTTTACGTTAAGTCTAAGAGCAATATCACAACGCGATTGCCTAGCATGGCGTAGGTATAGAATAATTAAAAGTTAAAGCCTACCACTGAGACCGCCACGTTGTTATTTTAGCCAATAATCACACACACAGTTTTAAGCAATAAAGAGATGAGTCTGTCGTAAAACAATAATATTTCATATTTTGCGCGATATTCTGGTTCAATATTTCCATGATAGCCATTGAAATGATAAAAAAACTATATACTATATTTTCCTAATTGTAATGAAGAAAATGGCAAAGTTTTTTTTTGTGCCGGGGCTAATTGTGTTTTGGGTCACATTTGACGAGTTTTCTTTATTCTGATTCACACCAAAAAGCGTACATTAATATACGCTGAATGACTATTTTATACTGAAACACAACTGTACTGTAAAATAAAAACATTTAATACTCACATCGTTCAAAGACGTCGTCGTACACACACACATAAACCACAAGCACTTCTCTCCAAAACACTTGGTTCACGACTGATTGTTTCATTGGTTCGGTCGGAGCTAGCGTACCCATAGATAGAGCGTACTCAACTACTCACAGCTAAAGAGTAAGTAAGACAAGGCATATAGCTGTTGCGTTGCATTGCACACAGCGATGCGCGCTGCTCTGACTAGCATCAAGAACGTTAAAACGTTTTTAGCGTGGCTTTGCGTTGTGGTATCAAAATAAAACATTTGGTTTAACAGAAACAACAAATTAAGTACTAAAAATATAGCTACATGTATATATGTTTGTATTGTTTTAAATCACACTATAAATTATACACTATGATATTACACTTTTATTAACTAGTAAAAATTGTGTAATATGGTACTGCACTTAAAAAATATTAAAAATTCGGCTTCACGAATAACGTTTTTCTGCTTAACTGTACAAAACATCGGTTACCAAGCTGCTAATTTGCGAAGATTACCCGTACGTACGGTGCAGTCGCTTTTACGTGACCTTTTCAATTTGGTCGGCTTATTAGAGAATTGCTGACATATTCTTGTTTTTGAGATAACTTTCATTAGAGCCGTAATTCAAGGCTGAAATTAACAGGAAAGAATTTTCATGAATCATTTTAATTTGTTTAAAGTATGCCATGTTTCTTAATGTTATGGGAACTGCGTATTCGATCGCTAAAGTACGACCAGTCTAAAATAAATCAAATTTGTTTTTATCTTCTTAACGTGTAAAGTATGAAATCTAAAATGTCTGCTGTAAACAAGCGTCGAACCACGGGTATTTTTTACAGCTGTTTAATTGGTTATAAGTGTATTGGTTCACATGTAAACCCGCTTCTTCTGATTTTTGAAACCATTTAATTACATTGGTTTACGTCAACCAAATCAAAAACTAATGATTAAACAAATTTAAACAAATTAAGGTCTTTTATTGGTATTTTTTTCAAACTTCTGCGTTGAGCCGTTTTCGAGATCTGGGAAATCCCAAAACGTTACCGCAGCAAAATCTTAAATAACTAAAGAACTATACCACACACAAATTTTGCTATTTATAAACATTTACTACTCAACAAAAGCTATCTATTCATGTATTTGGTTCCGTGCTGAAACTAATTTTTGAAAGACGATTTTGCCTGGGTAACGTTTCAAACGTTACTCCAGCAAAATTTGTTTTTCTTAAATAACTTAAAAACTACAATTCAAACAAATTTTGCTATTAGTAAACAAATTGCTCCTCATGATACACTAATTATTTGTTTAAGTCTCATCTCTCTAAAGCAAAACATTTTGCCTGGGTAACGCACACACCATTTTGAACAAGCAAGACATTTAGCTTTTTTTCCTAAAATAGAGCATGTGCATTTATGGCATTCAAGAAAGCAATTAGTTTTTTTGTTTACTTTTTGCAAGGTTTTGTAGGATTTTACATTTTCGTTAATCGCTACAGATTTTAGTACTTCAACGCTTTTTGAGTCGTCATTAGGAATAAATGTCATCGGCCATGTAGCATCATTTTTAGAATCATTTAATAGTTCGTCTTCGTTGTCATCAAATCCAATCAGAGTATTATTGCCTTCGCTTTCGAAGTCCAACGTACCAAAAGACTCAATTTCTTGCGAAAGGTCTTCTAAGTCTTGAGAGTAAGGTATCGGTGGTTCGGTATCAATATTTGTCATCTCAAAATCTTGAAGTGATGTTGCTGGTCTTAGATTTTCTTTGGAACTTAAAGGAACAGAGTAGTCATGTTTTTGTTTCTTAGACGGTGGCAGACTGGTTGCAGAGTTTTTGCGTGATGGTACGGAAATGTTATTTCTTTTGTTTTTGATCTGGGTTCGAGTTTGAATATGGCTTGGGACCACATAATGGATTTGCGGGGGAAAACAATCGCATTGTCCTGGAACTGTTCCACAGAAACAACTTATATCCCTGAATTTGATAGAATTTTCGTCTCTTGTGATAATTTGATGTACAAGAAGAGTGCCTTTTAATGGCTGCACATTTAACGGCAATATTTTGCTGATATCGCTGATGGAACTGTCTGGGATCAGGAAAACTTTGATTCTTTTAAGGCTATTCCTGAGAATTTCGTAGGCATCTTTTGCATCAACTACGTCCATTCCTTGGCAGACTTTTCTATCTAATGTACGTTTTACGCAGCCACCTATGCCATCTGCTACGCTTTTTCCGTGCCCAGCTTCGAAATACGACCAGGTTGCATAATTCAATCCAAGGCATTTTGTAAAATGTGCCAGCAAATAAAAGTTGTTTTTTTGCCGGTATTGAGACGATGGTCCATCTGAGAAAAAGTGAACGACAGATACGTTTGGAGATTCTTCTTTGATGAGGTTTAATAATGGCGTCAAATGAGCCCAAATAGCGGGTGGTTGATGATTGTTCAGTTCTGATATGGTACAGAAGGACTGTGATTTATTGGCCCAATAAATCATTCCGGTATGAAGGGTTATTTGGTGTTTAGAAGCACCAAAGTGCATGGCTTGTATCTCCTCACCCAACTTAGCCTCATAGTTTTCTGAGAAGTCGCAAACTAAAACAACTTGATTGTCTTTTAACTGTGAAACAGCCATTTGATACTGGTTATGTTGGCGTTGCATATTAAAATGATGTCTTTTAAATTCTTTCAAGTCTTGTTCAAACTCGTTTTTTAAATTTTCTATACTTCCTGTTTTTATCACCTTTTCTGTTTTTTTTGTTTTAATTTCAATCGTTTCATTTCCTTTTTTTGTATATGTATGATCTTTTCTTTCCCAACGTAACCATGAAACATTCTTATCATTATCATCTACTCCATTTTCTAATGTGCAATAAAGTGGTTTTCGATCTTTGCAATTTTCGCATTTACTGTACATGCAGGAGTAATTTTTAGTATCACAGGAAATTTCATTCAAAATTTCTCTAACTCCATTTTTAAGTAATCCGTGTTTTTTTAATGATGTGTGTTGGAACTCCACGTTACTATGTCTAATACATAGACATGAATCTCTTGCATTCATGTGCGGTGTTAAAACATAAAAAGGCTTATGCTTGTAGAAAGTTGTGAAGCCATAGCGCCCACCTTCACTTCTGTACTTTGTATAAAGATTTGTGAGAGTGTCTATCAAATACCGTATTTGTTTTTTTATTTTGTTTCTTGTTTTAGCTTGTTTTTTTCCTGCTGTATTTCTACTCACATCATCTCTTAAATAGAACTTTGTTATCTCTTCAATTTCGAATCTTACTCTCTTCTTTATTTTTCTATCTCTTGCTTTTAACCCCATCATTTTGCGTACATATTTTTTGTTTGTGGTGTTTTTCACAAGTTCTCTTAAATATTGTTTCTCTTTATGACTTTTTGCCCTTTGATATGTTTTTTTTAATGTAAATTCAAGCACTTCCTCCCTTGATTTTTGTTTCATCAATTCATTTTCTAAGTCAGTTATCTTTTTCGTAGTGCGTTGTTTAAGACGCTGGTATCGTTTTTTGTAAGCCTCTCTTTGAGTCTGAACTTTTTTAACCTGCGTCAACAAATTTCTGCATTTTCTTAGTAATTGTTAAAAAAAATTCTTGTTTTTTATTTCATTATTATCTTTCGTAGTTATACAAGGCACATTGTCTATATATCTTAGTTCTGCTGGCTTATTCTGTTTCTTTTTCTGCATATTGCTTCTTTTTTTTTCCTCTCTCCATATTTTGCGTTGCTTTTCTGCTTCCTCTGCCGTCATTTCTGATATTTTCTTTTTTTTGTTTTTCATTCTTTCTAAATTTTTTTTACATTGAGCTTTATATTCTTCCGGGCGATCTCGTTTCAGTTTTTCTCTATAACGTCTAGTTTTTTCAGCACCGGTAAGAGGCATTTTGATGTAAGTTATTATTCCTAAAACAAAATTTGGTACTACTAAAATGAAACCCTGTACAAATACAACGTGGCGCTACCATGGTGACATTAATTTAACACACGTATAGAGCTACGCATTTTTGTTTTATATAAAAAAGAAAAAACCATAAAACGTTATTAATTATTGAGTTATTTAAAATTTTAGAAAATAGCATTTTGGAGCAACCTGTATTTAAAGAACTCTAGCCCAGCGGTCATTTGCCGGGGTCACGGATACTAGCATCGTATCAATGAAATTAAAACGAATAAGCAATACTAAAAAGATGAAACAAATGCAAAGAGTAGGCTAATTGAAGGAAAGAGAGATCCCTTTGTCGGCGAGTATCGTAAGCGACGCAGGCGTCGGGTGTCGTCGTCCCTTCCCCCCGCAACCCGCGGATCCTTTTTATTTTCTAGTGCTCGTCGGACTCATGCCCTTAACACACTTATTGATGTGAATACTCGTGCGCATAATAACGTCGTATTTATTTTTCTGAATGTTTCCGCGAAAAAGACGCTTGCTTATTTTATTTATTTATTTCTGTGTAATTAGGATAATTGTTAGATCATGGTACTGCGATAAAGACGCTTTGCTTTGTTTTCGTTAGTTTTCTTTCTTATTACGATAGGTACTTACATCTTTGGCATTAAGGACGTTTTTATTTGTGTTATTAGTGCTTGTGTAAACCTGTGATCGTGATGGCAAATACTCATCCTAACTACACGGCAGCTCCACTTTTATTGTAGAAGCTCTTTAGCGCATCCGCGAAAACCAGCCAGTGGATCCTAGGTCTCAACGCCCATATCAATCGTCTACACGTTAAGACCCAAACCAATAAAATGAAAATGTGCTACATTATTTTCAAAATCAGCCCAAAACTAGCCTTCGTTAGAATGAGGGAAATAGCTGTAAGGGACAATTTATTTTCTAAAGTGCGGGAGAATATGAAGCGCCCTTTAGTCCTTTGTAGGTATCCGCCAACAAGGTGGTCTCATTGAAAATTTAAAACACTTAAAGACTATTAAATAAAAGTGAATTTGATTAGTGATGATGGTGATAATAACTTGCAGTAATAAGAGAAGGTGATACGTGATTAACTACGCTCGGTTTCTTTGTTATTATTATGTCGTCAAATTACAATCGGACCGATCTCAAGTACCAGGCGCAAGCGTGGTTGCCAGCGCGCAAAGCGAGATGTTGCCGCTTCGAGTACCTAAACGTAATTCAACCAGGTGAAAGTATTCTAATTTCATGAATGAATTTTTGTACAGAGTGATCTCAATTTTGGTTACTTTTCAACCGACTTCAAAAAGGAGGAGGTTCTCAATTCGACGCGTATGTCTTTTTTTTTTTTTTTTTTTTTTTTTCTTTTTTTTCGTGTGTTTATTCTACGATTACTCCGCCAATTATGAATCGATTTGGATGATTCTTTTTTTGTTTGAAAGAGTATAGTTCCGAATAGGTCCCATAGGAATATTTTCATGATCTGATGATGAACTTTTTTATTATTTAGTTTGTTCGAAAAAATTTTTTTTTCAATTTACGTATTTCTGTAACCTGTCCTATTTAATATGATTTATGGACACTAGCCCTATTCGTGTGTTAAATTAATGTCACCATGGTAGCGCCACGTTGTATACGAACATAATAATATACACCCATACAAGCAATATTGTCTTTTAACATACAATCGTACAACAAACAACGTCAAATTGTTTCAAGTTGTTTTTCAGTTATGATTATTTTGAAATCTACTTTTTGCCGTAGTTTCGTACTCAGTCAAAAAGGTCTTAGAAAAGTATTTTTATAGCTCAAGAAAATCGCCATGTAAACATTGCTTTATGTGTTCAGGCATGTTGTGACTTTTCGTTCAGCGTATATGTGACCGCTCAAATAGTCACACAGCGGAAGTCACATTTGATAATCCTATAGTAATAAAAACGGTTTAAAATGTAACCACAACACTTAAATTCATCAAAACTTTTGATCAACTCACATCAAAAACGTTTAAAACTAATTAACTAAATACTACAAGATAAATAGATAGAAATAAGCCAAAATATGGTCACATACCTGAGCCAAGAATTTGTTCCCTGCGGCTTGCGAACACGCGTGCACTCCTTCCAAGCAGTTTTTTGACACTGACGGCTTCTTCTAACCTGACAAGTTGCATAGCAGTAGCTATGGTGTTGCCAGTAATGCAAAACTATTTGAACCACAGTAATTTTTTTTTGGAAAATCGGTGACAAAACTGAATGTTCCGGAAAGGACAATTTTTTTTGATTTTATTTTTTATTTTTTAATCTTTTATTTTTGTTATTAGGTTATAATATTTTAACTATTATCACAGTAACTGATTATCCTGGACCAAATAAAACCTTAAAAGATGGTATCTTTCTTACAAAAAAGTTAAG
Source organism: Hoplodrina ambigua (assembly GCA_949774945.1). NCBI lineage: Eukaryota > Metazoa > Arthropoda > Insecta > Lepidoptera > Noctuidae > Hoplodrina > Hoplodrina ambigua. The sequence goes on from OX458963.1 coordinate 10,398,365, forward strand.
AAATAATTTAATAAACGCGTAAGAGTAAGCAGGGGACAGCGCAAAATTACCCATTTTTCAATTGTTATTTATAATTAACTTAACTTTATTTTAGATTATGTTATAGTTTTTGTTAAAACAACAAAATAGTGTATACGTTTATTCACTTTGATAACTTATATAAATAATTCTGGCAACTACTTCATTATATAGAATTTAATCGAATTCGAGGGACAGTTGAAAATCAGGGGGTATACATTTTTGTGAAAATGCCCAGCTACTTTTAATAATGTTAAACTGTATGTATGCATGTTCTTTCATGTAATTTAACTCATGGCATGAGTTGGTAAAAGTTGGCCATTTGGAGAATTAGCCACTTTACGAATGAGTCCTTTCACGAATTAGGCATTTTACGACTAAACGATCGTAATATGTACCAACTTCCCTGTCCAATGAGTCATATATGACTCATAGGAACGTACTAGAATAAGTTCATGAGTCACAGGTGACTCATTTCTTTATTCAATTTGAGGCACATTTTTCGGTATGAGCGTGACATGATATTTATTTAAATCATACGTGGACGTATATCAAAAAGCCTAATTTTTATAATGATGAAAGAAAATTTCGCGATTTTTTTATATTTATCATTTAATCACTATAAAAATTTGCCATAAATAAAACTCTAATGCTGCAATGTAAGGATTTTATTACAAGAAAATATTAAAAAATCAAGCATGTCTCTCATTATAACATTGTAAACAGAATGCTTTTTCACACCTTTTGCACTCAGTGTGTACTTGCTTAGCTTTTCTTGCCAATAATCCTTCGTTTTTCAATTTGACATAGCACCCAATGCATCTTTTTCGGACCACTTTATTGTTTGCATTTCGAGGTATTTCTTGTAGAGAATGTCCAGAATGACTTGAAGAGGCTATTGAAGAGCTTGGAGAGCTACAGGAGATTGAAGATCTTTTAGGTTGGTTACTTTCTGTGGTTAATGCTGCAGGTCCAAGGAAATGTCGGTTTAGATGTTCTTGGACTTGTAAAACTGACAACTTAGGGCCGTCTGCCAACTCGTTGTAGATGCATCTAGCATTGATAATGGCGACTTGAAATAGCAAATCTATTGCTGTCTTTTTGTGCCACGATAAACTTTTACGTAACGGCGAATGAAAGGAAGCAAGTTGGTCTGAAATATCGATGCCTTTTTTGGCATCATTGTAATCGATGATTGCATCAGATTTCATAATGTCGCCGCGGTAGGTAGTGACGTTAGACATACCGTCTCCATGGCAGGTTGAGATCATAAGGACGTCGCGTTTATCATGCCATTTTAGTACAGTATAGAGGTTGTCCTTTTGTCTAGCTATTTGTTCTCCTTTTCTTAACTTCGCATTTACTACTCCTTTTGGCAAATTTCTTTGATTTTTACGTAAAGTGCCACATAAATCAGTATTGCGACCTTTTAGATACTCAGCCAAAGGCAAACTGGTATAATAGTTGTCAGCGACGATAATACGACCTGCATCTAAAAGCTCTGTGAGCTGTACCACTGTTGAACCAGGTTTATCAAGACCCTCTAATTGATGCGAAATCGCGTTATAAAGTTGGTAGGACCATGTGTAGCTATTTATTGTGCAGGCCTTATATATTTTCATACCGTAGCGATCTGTTTTGGCTGGGTTATAAGTTCTTATTAACAACCTTCCATGAAATTTGACCATTGACTCATCAACGACAATAATAGCGGAAGGTAGATAAAGACTACGAAAATAGTTTACCATTTTATGTATGAGTCTATTTTATGAGTTCTTTGCTCTCCAACGACACCTATTTGGATTTCTGTAAAGTTCCAGCATCTTAGAATGGAGCTGAACCTGTTATACGACATATTTATTCTGTGCATAAGAGGATTATAGTAAAGCACGTCTAATTTCCAGTAGTGTTCGATTGACGGCTTAGGATTGAGACCCATGTAGATTATTACTCCAAAAAATGTTTTCAATTCCTCTCTAGTGACGTCTTTCCATCTTGTCATTCGACTAAATCGTGCAGTTCGTAATTCTTTCAACAACTGAGCGTAATTATTGGCATGAATTACCATTTCATCAATTAAATCATCAGGTACAAAATAGGCATAAATTTTGATCAAACTAACTCGCCCATCTTCAGTAATTGTGTCGATATTTTGTACACCGTGATTGCCTATAAACGTTTCCCTCCCTATAGGCAAAACATCTCTTTTCCATTGGGCATCAGATAAATCGGATGACGATGAACTTGAGTGGGTGACGGAATCTCAGTACCTCTGCCTGCACTATTTGCTATAAAATCTGCAATTACCTCGGTATCCTCGCTTTCTTCATCTTCATTGTTGGGCTGATATTCTTCGTCACTTCCGCTACTAAATGGTTCTTCATCTGAATTTTCTAAATACCGCAACAATTCTTCATTTGTAAATATCAATTTATAACCACAAAACAGACCTTTTTCCAATAAAATATCAATTATATGTGTGTCACTCAATAAATGCATTTGTGTGTGTGTGTTCACATATGACTCATTAAACGTGGTAAAGACAAATTAACGCCCTACGTTCGTGAGTCACATGTGACTCAAAAAAGCTAATAAGCGTAACAATAAGTAAAACCTGTGGACGTAGGGCATTATCAAAATGAGTTGTATGGGGACAGGGAAGTTGTTAAAGCTACTTTTCGTGCAGTTTGTGTTTTTTGCGATTATTTACTAATCTTTTTGACCCTCGCTTATCTCTATGGACTCATACCTTTTACTACTCGATTACCTTGTTGTTAAAACTGAACTCTTATTTGCATTCCGTTTCGAATTTGTTTTTTGGATCATCATGAGGTGAATCAACTACGGAATAGCCATCCAAAGGTTGCAGAGGCAACTCATAACCTCTCTTATCTGAACACCATCAAACAAGACTTTCGCGAATGAGAATGAGAATGATGAGAATTCAGACAAAAAAATACAAATTAAAAAGAAAACCAAGTAGTACCAAAGATATGATTCATTTAATAATTAACCTACATAACATGACGCCTGCAATCCCCGAAGGGTTAGGTAGAGGTGTACCCATTAGTACACCCACATTTCGCCAGTTATGTTTTTTTTTAGGCCCATGTATAGGGGGCAATTGGGGGCCAGTCTATTGCCATCAACCGGGCACAAATCCGGACTCCGAGGCTGCTACTGAGAAATTCCTGATGGAAAAACCCAATAACACCTTGCCCGACCTGGGAATCGAACCCAAGACCTCATGCACAGCTGTCGCGCGTGCGACCACTAGACCAACGAGGCAGTCATTTAACAATATTCGATGTATTTTGTTACCTTACTTTACATTCTTGTACACCACGACGACGTTAAAGAAATTTACATTAACTAAGCTGATAGATGAGTAATCAAAAGTAGGGCTGCTATTACACGGTTTTAAAAAACCAACTTTAATTGTTCTTTTGAAAAAAAATCTTTTTATAAAGATGACGTAAACGTCCGTAGCTAAAAAAAAGTATCGAAACACAAGTGGCCAATAATTTTATAAGATTATGTGCTTATAGCCAATATTAAAATGGTATGATTATTGTACCTTATGTAAATAGTGAATTATTGCTATTCGTTTTCAAAGGAAGTGACATTTGGTTAAACAACAATGTGTATTTATCAGCTTAGCTAACGTAGTTAAATATGAGCGAGCAAGACTTGTTAAAAATATATTTATTTAATTAATTAGACACGTGTGCTCAGCATGAGCTTATAATACGAGAACCCTTAAATCTAAGTTACAAGGACTTATATACTGAAAGATTGTTTACATGTTTGTGTCTGGAAGGTTTTACATGTGTTGTGACAGTGGTGGTTCTTATTAATGGGAATGCAGATCGTATGACGGGTCATACAAGTCATCATCATGTTTTTGGCAGTCATTACTATAGCAGTTATTACATTTATGATTACTATAGCAGTTATTTAATTTACGTATAACCAGGAACTACTGCGTGGCACGTTGTGAACGAGCCTACTAGTATATTTCGTAGAAATGGTTAGCTAGGCATTACTCGTTACGGTTCGTGACAATGGTTGGCTATGCTTAACTCCCCCCTCCGTAAGAGCAAAATCACCATCCGAAGGTGCATCACGAGGTTGATGATTTTGTCTAAGTTTACGCGCTATTACATTTCTATTATCTACAATATAATATAACTAAAATTAGTACAAGAATTAAAATAACGTAAATCACAATGGTGGCTATGCTAACACTATGCACATTCACAAAATGATTTTCACTATTTTTTACTGCACTGTTATGCTTTAATGCGTGCGACAGGAACTGTAGATTTCTCAAGTCAATCTCGTCTAGATTGATAGTTTTACGTAGTGCGATGTCCTTTGGTGTTATAATACTGGGTAGATGTATTGATGGTGAACTGGGGAAAGCGACTGCTCCTTCTTAGTGTGATTGTTCCAAATTTTATTGAGAGTTAAGATGTATGTGCCCATGATATCGTGTTGGCTCATTTCGTCGTCACAGTTGTCTGTCAGGAATGTAGGGAAACCTTTAAAAATAATCGAAGAGTCTAGATGTATGGATTTTATCTTAATGTCTGATGCGTTGATAGGAAGAGGCAGGCACGATGTTATTTTTTTAGAAAACGTCATCAAATCTTTGATGCATTTATTTTCTTCGTCTGGAGACACATTGCTCTCGTAACAAAGGAACTTTCCTTCGTCTATTTCTCTGCTTGGCTGGGAGAGCGACACTATTTTCGACCCTTTCGCAAGGATGTGGGAATGTTTAGGAGTAATGAAGGATAGATCAAGGTCTGGGTGGTACATGGGGAAAGGATGTAATGTGTAGTAGTGGTAGACATCTAATTGGACTGTTAGCAATGACATAACAAAAGTTATATGTTTGTCTTTTACATAAGCTTCGATGTCAATGCAATGTTCAATATTAATTAAGTTTTCACTAGTAACCGGAAAGGCTAACTTATCTGTTTTATTTTTTTATATCTTGAAGTAGTTTACCTGAAATGGACTGATATAATACATTAATTCTACTAAATGCTAATGCTGTCTTCACTTCATCCAAACGAGTTAATAAAATTTGAAAGTTTATGAGTTAACATGTTATAAGTATTTAATACAAGGTTTTTACTTCTTTGGAATTGAGTTTGGTTTAAAATTTCTTCTATTTCCTAAATAGTTTTCTCAAGTACTATAAGGTTATTTCTAATTGAGTTTATATTAACGAAAGTGTCAACTATTTCGGAAACTAAAGTAACTTTATTCATGATTACATCTTGTTGCATTTGCAAGTTATTTATCTATTTATCATATCTAAGTGCATCATCATTATCTAAGTTTCCAGTAATGGCTTTAACTATAGATCCGGCGGGATTGATAAGTCCTCTTTTTATTTTAATGTTCGGAATTAACTGATTATAACGTTCTACAGTTATGTTCACTATACACTCAGCGGCACGGAATGTGGCCCAAACATAAACAAAACGATAACAGGCGATTTTGATATCGCGTATGAAAATTTCGTATGGCAGTTGGTCAGGACATTGTTTTTTGTTCATTTTAAACAGAAATTAAACAAATTATTTTTTTCTGTGTTTACTACACAGAAAAAAATAATTTGTTTAATTTCTGTGACACTTATCGTTAGCTCGATATTCAAATGGTCGTACATTTAGTTTTTATTGTTTTACTTTGTGATTAATCTGTAGTCTAGGGTTGCCAACTTTTTTTGACAAATAAAACGTATAGGTAAAAGTGGTTTGGATAGGAAAAAAATAAAGTATTAGGAAGAAAAAAGTATATTTCAAATATGTTTTTTTTTGCTTTAAAAACGTATTTTTGTGTGCTTTTAGCACATGATAACAATTTCTTGTTATCTTTAAATGTTACAAAGCTTGTTTGACAATCAATATTTAAATTTAAATAGATAAACAATTCGTTTTTAATTAAATTTGTTGATGCTCTATTTCTCTCTTCTCGCCACTTCAGATTAATTACAGAAAAAACTCTTTCAGTAAAAGCTGATGTTGCAGGAACAGAGAGTAGGTAAGAAATATTTTTTTTATATTTGGTAAGCTATCAGATGCATTTTTAAGTATATAATGGTGCCGATTCTGTTGTACACCGAACTAAACTAAATTATCTCTAAAATTCTCTATTTTTGGTTTAGAGAATCATAAAAGCTATTCTGCAAACAAGATTCACTAAACTTAAAAACATTTTTGACACATCTATAATCGAGTTTGACAACTGCTAAGTTGAGTTGACTATAGACTAAGATATGTAGAAAAAAATATTAAAGAGTGAATGAAAATGAACGATATGATCCGAAGTGCTTCTTTTATTGTTTATCAATAATTATTTTCAACCGACTTCAAAAAGGAGGAGGTTCTCAATTCGACGCGTATGTTTTTTTTTTTTTTTTTTTTTTTTTTTTTTTTTTTTTTTTTTGTGTGTTTGTTCAACTATTACTCCGCCAATTATGAATCGATTTGAATGATTCTTTTTTTATTTGAAAGAGTATAGTCCCGAATAGGTCCCATAGGAATATTGTCATGATCTGATGATGAACTTTGGAGATATGGAACGGAACTCCTTGTAAAATCACAGCAGAACCGCCGTAACAAGAAAAATTGCTTTGTTTATACGTGTAGTCGATGACTGACTGAAGGAAGTGGGGAGGGGGTACGTCAACCCCCCTCTTACCACTTTCCAAAATTAAATATATTGTGTGAGGTATTGTTTGAAAGGGCTTTATGTAAGGATTTCAAACATTAACACACAAGCACTAAAAAGTGAAAAATAAAAAGCTTTTTTCAACCGACTTCAAAAAGGAGGAGGTTCTCAATTCGACCCGTATGTTTTTTTTTTTTTTTTTTTTTTGTGTGTTTGTTCTACGATTACTCCGCCAATTATGAATCGATTTGGATGATTATTTTTTTGTTTGAAAGAGTATAGTTCCGAATAGGTCCCATAGGAATATTGTCATGATCTGATGATGAACTTTGGAGATATGGAACGGAACTCCTTATAAAATCACAGCAGAACCGCCGTAACAAGACAAATTGCTTTGTTTATACGTGTAGTCGATGACTGACTGAAGGAAGTGGGGAGGGGGTACGTCAACCCCTCTCCTACCACTTTCCAAAATTTAATATATCGTGTGAGGTATCGTTTGAAAGGGCTTTATGTAAGGATTTCAAAAATTAACACACAAGCACTAAAAAGTGAAAAATAAAAAGCTTTTTTACAAAAAAATATGACCGCCTTCAAAAACTACAAAATAAAAAAAATAACTTTAGCTTGGAAGTCGGTGGCAATACCTACATAACAAGAAACAAAACCAAAGCCGCCGACTTTCAAGCTAAAGTTATTTTTTTTATTTTGTAGTTTTTGAAGGCGGTCATATTTTTTTGTAAAAAAGCTTTTTTGTCTCAATAAAATTTTATTATTATTATTATTATTTAAGTAAAATAAAGGGATCATAATGATAGCGTAAACTATATTGTTGTTAATTTTTTTTTTAATTAAGACGCTATAACCTATATTTGTTTTCATTATCTGTGACCATTTGACCAATAAGATACATAGGGTGAGTAGGCCGGTTTACAACTACGTATCTGGACTTGTCATCTTGTACGGAATTGGACTACGTGCACCTAGTACCAAATTTAACTAGTACGACTCATCTTTAAGCCAGAGGTGGTCGGCGAACTGACGTGTTCACCCTACGATATATTATGTGCCATCAATGACAACTTCAAATAATTATTTGCATTTGTCTCCTTTTTATTAAAAGTCTTTTTAACTGAAAAAGATAATCTGCATCGTGTTGTAGAGTTTGTTGTGTATGTATCGGTTTAGTTTAGAGAACTCTTCAATACGAACAACTTTAACATTAATACAGTATTGGAATATAAAATAACAAACAAACTATTTAGACAATAATGCAATGACTTGCTCAATGTTTCGATTCACGCGATCTGTCGAGTGCGCTGGATGCAAGCGAAGGATACATCGTGCGGGTGGAGGCGGCGTGTTTAACCGCGAGCCGCGCAGTTTGATTTGTAGTGCAGTAGTTTGATTTGTGTGTTTCGCGGTTTTGCAGTGTGGACAAAGTTAGGAAAAAAGGAAGAGATCTGCCAGCATGCAGTCCATACAGCCAACAAGAAAACGAGCAAATAAGCGACAGCAGGAACTGCTCGTGGAGCGGCTCCATAATAATCGGCAAATGGCCAGAGGTAAGAAATACGAAATACAACTGAAGTGTTTATTTTAATGATAAATTCATAGCCTTCCTTAAGCCGGGTAATCCCTAGCGAGCTGCTGTAGCTATAACTGTAGTGCTCGCAGCGAGCTTGTAGCGAATCGACAATTATTATTGATTGTATTTTTTTTAACTTCCAACCAAAAAACGTTGTGTTATGAAAGAAAATTTTAAGTTCGCTATTATAGTGTCATATACCTATTTATTTTCTTTGTTTAGAAAACCAAGCTGATCCAGAGGTATTAACTTTTTGGGCCCACATCAGTAACGAGCTGAACCAGCTAGGCTGCAGTAGGACTATAGAGCAGTGGCAACATGTTAGTTGTTTATGTACATGTTGTTAGGTACATGCATTATCTAATCATCATCATACAACCCCATCGGCCATCCGTTCCGCGTGCTATGTGGCCTGCCCACTGCCACTTCAACTTGCAAATTCGCTGGACTATATCGGTAACTTTGGTTCATCTACGAATCTCCTCATTTCTATTGCAGAGAGACTCCGAGCATAGCCCTCTTCATAGCTCGTTGGGCTATCTTGAGCTTGCTAATGAGGCCCACTGTAAGAGACCACGTTTCAGTGCCGTAACTCATCACTGGTAGCACACATTGTGCACACACCCTACCTAGTGCGACTGTTTGTCCTAGGTAGACATATGATTTTTTCTAATAATAAATTGTATTTTAACAGATTTGGAATGTGTGGGTGGGAAAAGTCAAAACAAAGGCCAGAAAATTGAGAGACCGGATCAGGGCCACAGGTGGAGGACCAGCAGGGGCAGATCTTAACGATGTGGAAAATAAAATTCTTGATATTATTGGGTCTGCTTCTGTCGAAGGTTTCACCTCTTTGGAAATGGTAATGACTATTTATTTTACTACTAGCTTTTCCCTGTAACTGACGAAGTCATAAAAAAATACATAAAAGTTGTTAGAGCCGTTTCGGAGGAGTGCGACCAACACCATGATGTGAGATTTTTGTGACCGGTTTTCAGAAATTTATTATATTCTTCGATCACCGATAAATGAGACAGTTAACATATCTATAGTTACTGGTGTTCGTGTGATGCTCAATAAAGTAACTGTTTTTTTTTAATATTTCATGGAATTCCTGTGCTTTCTCCACAGCCCATGAGTCCCATAATACCCACCCGACGGCAAGACGGGCTCTCTCAACAGCCCGTACAGGAAGAGCAGCCTATGGAAACGGGCGGCGAGATTCCTGATGTACCACTGCGGCAGTCAAGCGGGCGAGTGACCCGTCGGCGAAGACTGCCGAGGGCTCCCCGCCCGCCAGTGCACCATAATTTGGTACAGGCGCTTATTGCATTGTTCAGGCAGCAGAAATTTTGGCTGCTGCGATTCGCTCATCCCAAATCTTTAATAATGGAAATGTGACGTAATTTTTTGCTTTTTGCCATTACTTAGTCTTGGAGTCTTACTGAGTCGTGGTGAAGTTGTAGGTAACTATAACATCCGGCTATTCTCATTAGACGCTTGTTCCAAAGCTCGTAACTGACGTTAACGCTATTTACTTTGTTCATTGTTTATGGTAATTTGTTAATTATTTTATTTAGGGTTAAGAAATACGTTGATTAATGGTAGGTAAATTAAAATTTTAATAGAAAAAAATTGTTTAATTAAAATTATTTATTATTAACGATTCCCGAATTTGCCTAGCTTCGGAAAGGAAATCACTGTTCATATCATCTTCCGCAATCGCTCCGTCGTCGCTGCTATCTTCGCTTAAATTAATATCTTCTTCATCTGCAAAATACACTAATTTAGATTTCTTATTTTTCAAACGTAAACATGATACAGAAGAATAACAACAATATTAATAAACAACCTAAGTAAGTACACTTACCACCCAATGCTTCCATAAACATATTATAAAGCGTGCAACATGCCAGTATAATTTTTGCTGCCTTTTCTGGCCGGTAATGTAGACAGCGGTGCCTGTGTAGGCAACGAAATTTATTTTTTAGGCGCCCATTGCACATTTAACAGTCATTGAAAGCCCTTTCCGCTGCAGTAGTTGGCACCATAATAGGTGTCATGAGCCACGGTTGAAGCGGGTATCCTTTATCTCCTACAATAAAAGAAATAATATATAATGCAATAGCTAATAATAGATACCTAGTGATTATAAAAGTCTACTAGTGACCTACCTAGAAGCCACTGAGGTCTTTCCCCATGCACGAATTCATTTCTCAGGACCATATGTACGTTTGATGCCCTCCAAATGGCGGCATCATGGGTTGATCCCGGAAAATTAGGGTTAAGGCTAATAATCTTACCCCTCGCACTGCATATCTGAAAGTATATTTTTTAATAAAGAATTCAAGATAATTGATTGAATTGAATGTTAAAAATAATGTTTTATTAGTTCATACTCACAATCTGGCAGTTAATGCTATAATAACCCTTTCGGTTATAAAAGAGGTTGCCCGGTGCAGTATGGTGATTCAGCGGTGGTTTTGCTATTGCAATATGAGTCCCATCTACTGCACCGAGCGTGTTAGGCATATTATATAGGTCTTGAAAACTGAAACAAACAGTGTTACATGAATAAGAAAGAAGCTAAAAAAAAGCTATTCGGAAACCTTACTTTACCCTTTAAAGCTAAGAAATATTGAACTGAAGTTACTCTCTCTTGACTCTCCTTTTCTTCTTGGGTAAGAGGAAATTTTAAGTAATGAGGGGAAAGGGTTTCTAAAATAGCTTCTGCTGCAACAGTTATGTATCGGCTCACGGACGGCTGGCTGAGCCCAAGAATGTTGTCTTGCCCAACAGCAGTCTGATAGCTGCCTTGGGCAAAAAGGTTCAGTGCAGCTAGGATCTGAATATGGATACAAGTTCTATTATTGTACTAATAGTAATAATTAGATAGAAGACAAGTAATAATCAGGTGTAATATCATCATCCCCACCACAATCGACTGCGGGTTATAGGCCTCTCCAATCGCACACCACTTAGCTTGATTCTCGGCAACTCTCATCCTGTTATTACCAGCTACCCTTGAAGTTTTAGGACCAACCGTATCGTGAGTGTCCACGTTTTGGCTCCGTAAGTAATAACAGACGGGACACACTAGTTGAAGACCTTAATCTTTAGGCTCTGTGGAATACGAAGCTTCCCAAATGCTGCTCAGACCAGCTGGATTTTTCTGTTAACCTCCCCCTCAGTTGTACGTACCTAATTATATTCTCGAAAATCGTCAAGAGGAACAACAATAGGTATCTGGATAGGAAAGGATGCATAAGAAGAGTGTGTTTGGGGATAAATCCCTCGTCTAATCGAGGATTTCTTAGAGTTTCTATTAGATAAAGGGCTCCCGATCTGGGGAGTCTAAAAATTTTTTAAAATTTTTCTTCCGCCATTTCAAACGGGTTGGACGTGTCTCTTATTTGTTCAAGAAAAATTCTTTCTTCATGGTTTCTGAAAAATAGTTAATTTTAATTTAACAGAATCTGGTAGTGGATTTACATGCCATACAAACCAAATCATAATGCAGTAGGTAGATGTTTAGTACAAAAATCCCTTAAGGTTTTCGCAAATGCATTTCATATTGTATTCTAATAACAATTATTTTCATATTCACCTTTCTGCCGAATCCACAGCAGCTGCAATCACGTGTGCTTCCATAATGAATAGTTTATTACACATAAAATTGAAAAAACAAGAAGAAAAACGTGCGTTGTGACTTTTAATTCCTGTCAACCAATTTTATTCCACACCTTTTTAATCGCGATTAAGAATAGTCTGATTTAGTTTGACAATCAAAATTTTAAGTGCTAAAAGTCAACTTCAGAATAGCGAAATTGCCATTTCACCTAATTGAGTAGACTAAACGATCTTAGAGATGTCAAACTATAGTATAGTTTAGTTGTGTCACTTTAGTCAATTTCAGAATGAGTTTCGTCGTTTGACAGGACTAAACTAAATTTTAGTGATTTTTAGTCTAGTTTAGAGAATTTTGTGACAAGAGAATCGGCACCATTGCCATTTTTCTACTGTACTTTCACTAAAAATTCTTGATCATCATTAGTGACTTTTCTTTGGATTTCTCTAAGTCTTATAGATTCGGAATACATATCGTCCATCTTAATATTTAATCTGTCTTGTAATTTGGCCTTTGTAATAACCATTTCAAAATGTTCAAATTTTACCTCATTTTTCAAAGACATGTTAGGAAGTATTGAAAGCCAGTTATCTTCGCTAAACTCAAACCATTTTATCATATATTTTAAGCTCATATCAATAAAAAGCGAAAAGTTACTGACAACTGTATTGAATGTTTCGGGTGATGACTTTTGAATTTTTTGTAATCTCATTTTTGATTCATAACCAAAGTACTTATCAGTTTTTCTTTGTTCTAATTCGTTTCTTAAATTATCCATAATATTATAGACATCTAGTATAGTTACATCATTTCCTTCCAGACGTTTTATCGTTTTATTAAAAATATTAAGCATGTGGCTTGTAAAGTGTAGATAAATTTCGACAACCTCCCTATCCTGATGATCACTTAGTTTTAATAATTCTTGTATAATTATTGTACAATTGTCACCTAAACTTATAAAATAATTACATATTGGTTCCCAATTAAGTAAAAGGGTGTCAACGGCTGGAAGTAGTGATAACCACCGTGTACCAATATGACGTTTGATTTCGTGAAATTCACCATCAACCATAGTAACAATTTTTTTTAAATCATCTCGTCTACAAGCAGATACCGAAAAATGACTGTATATTTTCAAAACAATATTTTCTATGTCACAAATCAAGTAGCCCATAGCATGTTTCACTGTATTATGGATAATGTGTGCATGACAGTTGCCTTTTATAAGGTTTGGTACTTCTTTTTTAATATTTGTGTACAATGAGTGATGAATGCCAAAATTAGCATTGCAATTGTCTGCACTGAGACCTGATACTTGATTGAATGACAGGTTGTGGGAATCCATAGACTTCTTTATAGCTTCTAACATGCCATCAGCAGATTCATTAGAATTTTCGTAAAAATCGATCAGTTTATTTTGGATCCCTTCATTTATTGAAAAATATTGCACTACAAGAGGAAATAACTTAATATTTTTTTTATTTGATGCATCTGTCTGGAGACAGAAAAATACATCATCATGTAAATCATTTATTACACTTTCCACAGAATATGGACCTAACACTTCTGTCACTAAAGCTTCCATTTTAGTTCTTCCCAAGCGTATTTTACTAGCTATTTTAGAATCTACAAATACAATTTTGTTTAATTTACTTAGACAATCCATGCTATTATAAGATAAATTATGCTTCACAGTGTGAAAAGTCAATGCTAATTCCGCTGCTATAATATTCTCATCATCACTAGATCCTTGACATCTTGATTTAGTATCTGATGTAAGGAAATTTTGTAATGCACCAGATGTTTTCTTCATTTCAGTTTTTATCTTATGCTTCTGAGTATTTTGATGTTGCTTAATCTGTAGAAAGAAAAAAAACAAAAACTGGAACCACCACCATATTAATCCATCACCATTTTCAATATAATACTGAATCATGAATTCTTCAAATATTCTTCAATTGAATGACAAATATTAAAATGTCTATTAATATAATTTTATTGAGAATATAAACATTTCAGAATTCTGACAATTAGTATGAAAAATATATATTTTTTTTATATTATTATATTAGATTATTTTTAAAATAACTCATAGAATTTGAAACATTGAAACTAATTTCCCTTGCTCATGCTTAAAAAATAATGTATAAATTGTTAATACAAACTAAATTTCAAAAATACATGCAACTATAACTGTTTTTAAAACTTTTCAGTACAAAGTCCTATCATATACAAACTGGTGACTTTTTTCTGTAAAGATGTAAGAAAACCTAATGAATTAGGTTAGGTAAGTAAATTAAAAATGTAAATAAAATAACTATACGAAAGGAGAGGCAACGTAGCTTTAACAATATTTGAACACATTTACAAATTTTCATACCTGTCCAATGCCAGCTGAACTGATTGTAAAATTCACGCCGCAGATAATACATTTTGCATTACTTTTATTTTGAAGATCACTTGTTAGCCAGTTGTATTGTTTTTCCCACTCAGGTTTATATTTTTGTAAAACTTTTGTTATTTTAGCTTTTTTAGGAGTCACTGGTGTGTCGCTATCAGAATTACTCGTCATTTTCAGCATTAATATTTACTTTAAAATGCGTTCTTCACTTAAAAACAAAACTAACGGACCAGTTTTGTACAATTTCGTCGTTAATGAAAGACATCTGTGACAAATGTCACAACTGACATCTAACATTTCGTTCAGTAATTAAAAATTGTTTCCATTATCCTGTAAGGTCGGGTGTTTAAGGAGACAAATGAAACGAATGAGGTTCGAGAATACACTGACTGTATTGTCATAATGAAACCTTATTATACAATGTCGCCCATGCGCATGTGACCGCCCGTAATATTCTGAATATTCATGAAAAAATATCGAAAATAAACTTCAAAAGGGGGGGTCTATCTGTAACATTTATCATGTTATTCAATTTTGAATTTTTTAAGTAGAGTTTGTAGACTTGCTTTCTATTTTTTGACACATCTCCGAAGTTTATGGGTCGATTTGTATTTTGTTTATTATTTCCAAAAGCTTATGAGTTATTTTAACAGGTTAATTAAGATTTTACTAAAAATTATCGACTACGAAAAAAAAAAACGGAATCGAAGTAATTTTTTCGGTAAAAAATTGTGTATTTATTTTAAAAAAACTAGTGTAAGTCCATAAATTATCCCCATAGGACCACTTTTTTAATCATTATTTGTAATCTACTACATAACAGCTAAAAATTTACAGAACATTATTAAACCAAACTGTAACTAAATCCAAAGTAAAACTCTAAAACTCAAGAGTCAAATTTAGGAAAAGAAAATGTGAAAGTCAATTAAATGTCCCCGCTTTTAGCAGTGAGTACTAAAAGGTTAAACTAATAAGGAGGATGATAATGGAAATAAAAACAAACAAGCAATAGCCAGATTTTTACTTAAAAAATAAAAAATACAAGAATTTTAATTAATTAGATTTTCGAAATGGTCCCCACCCTCCTGTAAACAAACTAAAGCTCTCATGGCAACACTTTTTATTGTACGACGTAATTCTTCACGGTTTTCTTTAATTTCCGCAGCAGCAGCAAAAATCCTAGCCGTTAATTGCTCGCGGCTTTCAATGGGCACGGCATACACTTTTTGTTTCATGTTGCCCCAAAGATAAAAATCTAAGGGTGTAAGGTCGGGAGATCGCGGCGGCCAAGCAATGGGACCTCCTCTGCCAATCCATCGCGGATAATTTTGATTTAAATAATCACGAACTAGTCGTGCGAAGTGTGCTTGAGCTCCATCTAATTGCAGATACATCCGCCTTCTTGTTTCCAGCGGTACTTCCTCCAAAAGCAACGGCAACGTATTGACTATAAAATCTAAAAATGCGTGTTGATCTAGTCTGTTTGGTAACACGAAAGGGCCAATAAGTTCACCGTCAATCATTCCAGCCCATACATTTATGGAAAATTGAGTCTGGAAAGTAGTTTCTCTAATGACGTGTGGATTTTCAGTGGCCCACACATGAAGATTGCGATGATTTGTTATACCCGCCCTTGTAAACGTGGCTTCATCTGTCCACAAAATCTTCCTCATAAAATTGAGATTAGCTCTTTGCTGTGCAATTATCCAATTACAAAAAACAGATCTCGCACCGTAATCGACATTTTCCAAATGTTGTGCACGTCGGAAATGATAAGGATGCAGGCCTTCTTTTTTGAGAATTCTCCAAACTCTTATTCTTGGTATACCTACTCTTATCGATAGGAGACGAATGCTTAGCATAGGGTTAGCGCGCACTAATCGTAACACATCCTCTTCCACGTCTACATCAACAATCACGCCGGGCTCATTTTGTTGCGGAAATAATCCTCTTTCGCAAAAAAGACGATGTACGGCAATGAAGGATCGGTACCCAAGTACTGGTCTACTTGGATATCGACGTCTGTACTCTTCGACAGCAGCGCGTGCATTTCCATTACAAACACCGTAAATGAAATGCATGTCAGCCACATGAGACGGCGGTAGATCACGCAATCGTACCATTGCAATGATACGAGTAGTTAACAAACTTTCCTCACAAGATTAAGTAGTGCACAAATCACAAAACACGTAGCGTCACGGGGTCAGTAATCAAGCGACTGAATGAAGTAACGCTAGCCGACAAGGGTGTGCACGTGGTAGGGACGCAATTGTTAAAAAGCTGTTTCTAGGAACCGGTTTCTACCTGAGCGACCCTTTTTATTTGAATAGTTGCAAATGTTCAACAAGTTGTTTGCTGGTTTTTTTTTAGAGATAGGTATTAGTAATGTTCTGTGAATTTTTAGCTGTTATGTAGTAGATTACAAATAATGATTAAAAAAGTGGTCCTATGGGGATAATTTATGGACTTACACTAGTTTTTTTAAAATAAATACACAATTTTTTACCGAAAAAATTACTTCGATTCCGTTTTTTTTTTTTCGTAGTCGATAATTTTTAGTAAAATGTTAATTAACCTGTTAAAATAACTCATAAGCTTTTGGAAATAATAAACAAAATACAAATCGACCCATAAACTTCGGAGATGTGTCAAAAAATAGAAAGCAAGTCTAAAAACTCTACTTAAAAAATTCAAAATTGAATAACATGATAAATGTTACAGATAGACCCCCCCTTTTGAAGTTTATTTTCGATATTTTTTCATGAATATTCAGAATATTACGGGCGGTCACATGCGCATGGGCGACATTGTATAGCTTATAACTACTACATCACACCTTCCCCTTTATTAAAAAAAATAATAATATTACATAATTATTATTTTAAATTTTAATATTGTATACCTGCGCAGGGTATAATGTAAACTTATAAAATAAACATAATGTAAGTTTAACTGAAATATGGCCTAACACCACATTTTATTATTGAAACATAGGTATATAATATTCTAAATTAATATACATGACACTGGAGAGGCTTATTTAGTAAACACACATTGGTTACTTTAGTTATTTTTATAAAGTTTAGTTCTATTTTTGTGAACTATACCACTTTTTAAAATCTTAACATTAGTATCCATGTCGTCAATAACTACATAAGGTCCCACATAAAAAGGGTCTAATTTACTATCTGATATATTTTTTAATAATAACAAATCACCCTTTTTATAATACACAGGGTTTATTTTACTATCATAGTTATACTTTCTCTTAACCTTACTCTTAACTAAATTACTATGTGCATCTTTTTGCGCTACTTGTAGCCTATATTTTAGCTCGAGAGCGTAATTGTCATGAGCATACAAAGGATCTACGGTATGTCCTTCTAAATTTGTCGGTAACACGCAGCGTTTGCCAAACACCAATTCATGTGGTGTGTACTTGGTCTCCGTATGTACTGTATTATTGTATGAAAAACACCAGTACGGCAACCAAGTACTCCACGTACTCGTTTGATTCTCACAATTTATCCTAAGATACGCACCCATCGCTTTATGATTGTTTTCCAGCGCTCCAATACTTTCGTGATGGTATGCTGTAGACGAAATTTGGTTGATTTTTAAGATTTGACATACCTCTTTCATAGTACTTGATATAAACTCGGACCCACGATCGGTCGCTATTTCTTTAGGTATGCCATATCTTAAAATAAAATTATCAACAAATGCACGAGCTACACTTACCGTGTCTTTATCGTGTAGGGGGTACGCCTCCGTAAATTTCGATAACTCGCACTGTAGAGTCAAAATATATTTATAGTTATTGATGTCTGTTGGTAGCGGCCCCACAATATCTAAAAATATTTTTTCTAGTGCAGAATTTGCAGTCGTTGTGACCTGCATTGGTTGCTTGGTGTGTTTAGAATATTTTTGTTTCTTACATTGCTCACATTTAGAGACATAATCAGTGACATCTTTTTCCAAACTTGGCCAAAAATAATATTTTTTAATATTATTTACCATCCGCCTAATGCCCGCGTGGCCACTAGTGGGCAATAAGTGGAAGTCATTTAATATCACACGCCTGTTATCTATATTATTTATTCTCTGGACATTACTGACAACACAAATTCGTGGTCCGGACCACTTTTCATAACTTTTTATTTCATTTATGAGCCCGCTTATGAAATCTTTATTGTTGTCGTTTCTTATTATGCATATTTCAGTTATCGATAACTTTTTACATAAACATAACAAGTCTCTCACCAATTCGACTCGCGTAATCGGAGATCGAGAAATTGTTTGTAAATAAATTATAAATTTACTGGGCACATATATAAAATGTTTGTATTTTTCCAGTATTATTCCTTTTTTTTTTGTAAATAATTCAGTCGCTTAGAGTTTATTAAGGAAAGTTCAACAAAATCATTCGGTTTTTTAATTATATCCACTACTCTTGGTTGATCAGGCCTCGAGTGCGTGTCCATATTATCCACCGGTTGGTTATTATTGCTCTTTTCATTATTCATTTTTAACTGACGTAATTGTGCTCTAGTCATGACACCAACTATCTGTTCATTCATTGATTTTAAGTCTTCCGATGTACGAGGGTCATTCAATAAATACTTAGCCTACAAAAAGTAAACGAAAATTTTGGAAAAGTGGCAATTTATTTTTCAACATAGTCTCCTTTTAGTTCGATACACTTAGCCCCGCGATGCTCCAACTTTTTTAACCCGTCCGAAAAATAGTTTTTGTCAAACTCTGCAAAATAGGCCTCCGTGGCGGCGATGACTTCCTCATTCGATCCATATCTATTCCCGGCGAGTGATTTTTTCAGATTAGGAAACAGAAAGAAGTCACAAGGGGCCAAATCTGGAGAATACGGTGGATGGGGCAGCAATTCGTAGCGTAATTCGACCAATTTGGCCATGGCAACGGCAGACCTGTGAACCGGTGCGTTGTCGTGGTGAAACAGCACTTTTTTCTTCGCCAAATGGGGTCGTTTTTTCTTTAATTCGGCGTCGAATCGGCCCAATAAATCGGCATAGTAAAGCCCTGTAATTGTTTTACCCTTCTCGAGGTAATCGATGTAGATCACACCTTGTGAATCCCAGAAAACGGTGGCCATAACTTTTCCGGCCGATTTTACAGTTTTCGCCTTCTTTGGAGCACGTTCCCCGGTCTGGATCCATTGTTTTGATTGCTCCTTGGTCTCTGGTGTGTACCAGTGGATCCAGGTTTCATCGACGGTCACAAAACGACGCAAAGACTCTGCTGGATTCCGCTTAAACAGCGCCAAACACGTCTCCGATGTGGTCTCACGGTTGCGCTTGTTTTCTGGTGTGAGTAAACGCGGCACCCATCGCGCCGACAGCTTTCTCATGCCGAGTTCCTCGTGAAGAATATGATGCACTGTTCCTTCTGAAATGCCTACAGTCTCAGCTAGCTCCCGAACCTTCAATCGGCGATCTGCCAATACGACATCATGGATTTTTTTAATGTTTTCCTCCGTAGCAGCTGTTTTCGGTGCACCTGGACGTGGCTCATCAAAAACCGACGTACGGCCACGTGCAAACTCGTTGAACCAATTCTTGACGGTGGCCATCGATGGAGAAGAGTCACCGTACACAGCATCCAAGCGCTCTTTGATTTCGATGCGCGTTTTCCCTTCCAAAAATAGGAATCGAATCACCGAACGATATTGCTCTTTTTCCATTTTTGTAAAACCGATCGACACGTTCGCTTCCATAAGTTGTCAAATTAAAACAAATGAAGGGATTGGAATGAAAATTTGAAAAAAGAATTAAAAAAGAATGTGCTACACTGTGGTAAAACTGTTTTGAAACTATAGCGCCCTCTGGCGATGAGGCTAGGTACTTATTGAATGCACCTCGTAATTATTATTCGCGACAGTGCGTCTGCCACTGAGTTTGATTTTCCTTTTATATATTCTATTGTAAAGTTAAATTCTTCTAACTGCAGTCTGAATTTCAGTAGTCTGCTAGATGGGTCTTTCATAGAAAATAAATAAACTAGAGGTCGATGATCGGTCTGTATCTTAAACCGTCTACCGTATAAATAAGGTCGAAAATATTTAACACTCCACACTATTGCTAAGAGTTCCTTTTCAATAGTAGGATAATTAATTTCGGCCTTATTCAAACCACGACTTGCATAAGCTACTGGCAGCCCATCTCCGTTACATAACACAGAGCCGATTGCAATACCTGATGCATCGGTTTGTAATACAAACTCATTACTTTCTGAGAAATTTGGATACTGGAGGACAGGTGGGTGTATCAGTGCTGATTTTAGCATTTGAAAAGAATCCTCACAGTCTTTGGTCCAATTATACTTAACGTTTTTACAACACAATTTGTTTAAAGGAAAAGCTAACTCGGCGAAGTTTCTGATAAACTTTCTGTAATAGTTAGCAAAGGCAACAAAACGCTTTAATTCGTCAGCATTTTGTGGCTTTGGATAACTATCTACTACTTTAATTTTTTCTGGGTCTGGTAAAATACCCTTTCCGGAGACTGTATGTCCTAAATAAAGAATTTCTTTTTGCAGAAATGTAAATTTATTGGGATTTAATTTTAAATTTACCTTTCGCAACCTTGAAAAAACATCCATCAAATTTTGGTTAAATCGTCTTGGTAAATAAGACATTTATCATAATTGAGGCCAGACATTGCAATGGTCATCATTCGACTAAAACTACTGGGGCTAGACTTGAGCCCCATTGGCATCCGAGTCATCTGATACTGATTATTACCTGTAGTAAATGCCGTATAAGGTCTGCAGCTTTCTTTTAATGGAATTTGAAAAAATCCTTGTGCTAAATCTAAATGAGTAAAGTACATTGCTCCTGCCAAAGAATGTAATATTTCGCTAATATTGGGCAAGGGAAATTTATCGTCCTGGGGGCCAACCACAAGCTCTTAAAACAATGTTATTATAATATTACTTTGACTTTTCGTACCATGACGTCCTTAAAATAAGCTTATAATAAGGTTAAAATAATGTTATTTTCTTAGCAGTTTTGGTGACGTCACCCCTAAAAGTTCATTCATTTTCCTACCACGACGTGACTTTTGACAACCAGCAATATTGTTTTAATGTCAAATTTAGCATTCATAAAAAAGTTCCTCGGACTCGACGGAAGTATTATTGTTTTGCAAATTTATATATTTAAATGTAGTTTTTTGGAGTGCAGTGCGTTGCACGTAACGAATTTTATTCGCATGTTGCGCGGCCATCGCCGCTGACCGGAGAAACTTAGTTCCAAACAACTCAACCAGTCAATGAAATGCTGGTTTTCCATTGTGGTTTTTTTAGTTCATGCTGTTGACTACATGCACGAGGTCAGCGTCCTGCAGATATTAGGTCCAATTTTAAGGAGGACAAGATCAGCAGTGGTAAACTGTTGCTGTTCCAGTCGCTTGAAAAGCTGTACCAGATGCCGTCTCGCCGCAGAGATGGAAATGAGAAGAGCCTTACGGATGTCATTGACATGTTGAAAAGGACAGACCCGGATGGCGGTGCAATAATTCGTGGCAAGAAATCTCAGTAAACTGCCTCGTCACGTTAGATCACATCGACGTTATATATACGCTTCTAAAGGACATTACTACATTGAAAGTGGAGATAACTAAGGTGCAATCCAGAATAGAGGTTTCAGAAGAATCCAATGCTGAACTACGTACGAAAAAAGCTGCACATGCTGCTGGGTCCTGCTGTGGCTACGTCGCAGCTGTAAGTTTCACGTCTACAATGCTCCACGAAGGTTGAGGAAGTCGTGGAGTCTATCAGAGTGAAGATCAATTGGACTCTGGAGGGTTGAAAAGTTGGAATCGCGCCACGACATCAACTATAGATCGTTCGTGGTTTTGAGGATAAGAAGAGGATTTTTAGCCGAGTGTCGTATACCGTTGTTTCCGAGATCGATTACGTAGCACCTCGCAGCGAAACACGACGCCGGCCGATGAGACGTGTATACGACGTGCTTGCTTGAAGCTAGTTTATATTAAATATGTATTTTACATTTACTCAGAAGTTTAATTTTTTCACTGCTTCAAGGGGTAGTAGACCTAAGTATTTGAAATTAATATCAGCTTGATACCTTCACGCGTTCTGAGAAAAAGGGTCTTGAGAGACGGACAGACAGACAAACGGATAACAAAATAATCCTATAAGGGATAAGTAAAATGTGTTTATATACGTAAACTTGCCGATTGAATTATATTTCTAGAGATTTTAGTATACGGGTATTGGAAATAAGCAAAAGTAAATAGAGACCAATAAGTTTAAAAAAAATATAAAATTTCTTTAATCAAATAATAATATACGCGAGTATACAATTGTTAAGTTATATTATAAATATGACACTTGCAATAGGGCTAACATAATATCTGTAAAACCATTAAACAATGATGTGATTCGGGAAGCCTAATCACAGCCACAAAACAATGCGAGCGAACAGCCACGTAGTACCAACAACACTCTGCGGCAGGGTTTGGTTACTTGTGAAACTCTTGTACAGCGGCTGTGGGGAAGACGGCATTTAAGATCCTGAAACAAAATAAGTTTTATTTTTTGTTTATAATTTAAAGAGTGTATTACTAAACGGCGATAGACTGAACACTGACAAGACTTTACTTCGACGGGTCTCTTCGCCGACGGGTCTCTTCGCCGACAGGGCTAACACACACACATAGCACATGTTTTTCCTAAAGGGTAGGCAAAAACCAAAGAACGCCACCTCCTACATTCATACATCTCGTCATACAAGCAAGCCGATTAAGAGTACTGCGCACCTGACCTTCCTGAAGAACCTTACCAATAATGTCAGTGTAGGTTTTCCTAGGGCGACCCTTCCCTGCGTTGCCACTCACCTCTGCCATAAAAATATCTTTTGTCTTCGTATTTCACTCCTCCTCTCAACATGACCGAACCATGTAAGCATACCCTTTTTATCTTTGTTTTATATTATAAATAACAATAAATTATGCTTAACTACTTACTAGTTCCACCTGAACACCTGGCATATTCCTGGCCAATATCTTGTCCCAGTATTTGAAGACATTGTTTTTTCCATATTTGTCATAGCGATCGTTGGCAGTAGTTGTTGATCGGTTGGAATTTAAAATTTCCCAGAGTATCTCTAGCTGTCGCCAGGATTAACTCTTAACTAGATTAACTCTTCGGCTGCAAAATTAATAACAAAACACTTATAACTGAGTCTGAAAACGATATTGTTTCGAACTATCATAATCAAAACATTATTTACATATAAATATTTCCTTGTTATAAATTTATTCACTGAGTTACCTTGATTCCATGATGATTTTGCATCCAACTGACTACAAAATGCTAGTAAGACACTGATCTTAAGTAACTAAGATGAAATAAAATAAGTTTAACCACAAAAAAATTAAAATTTTTGACTTTTAAATTCCGTTCGCGTTATAGACAGCTGACATTGCTGACAAGAACAGAATTGTTCCGATTCTTATTGTCACAATTTAGCCGCAGCCTCTTTTTTATTTTATTTTTTCTGTTTAAAAAGCAAAATTTTTTAATACTTGGGTTCATTTTATGGAAATTACTCGTAACAATTAGATCCTACTACAAAGTAATGTTTTAAAATAAATAAATAATAATAATTTACTCAATTTTACGTCATAGTAGGAATTCGGACCGATGTGTGAAAGGGACAGCGTTATACAGTTCATATAGCGTTGTTTCTTTTCTACTATAACAGGCAATAGACAAATCCTAGAAGTAGTTCGTTCTTTCCCAGCACTTTAGCAGGAATAAAACAATATTGAAAGTTGAAGTTCATGGTACGAATATGAGTAATGTTATTATAAGCTTGAAACAAAACGTTATCGAAATAAGAATGTTTTGTAAAAGATTGTGGTAAGGCCCCTGTATGTTATTATTTAATTTGCGGTAGTCAATTACGACACGCCACTTATTACCGGCCGCGTCACATTTTTTGGGGACCAACAATAATGGACTAGACCATGCACTTCGGGATGGCTCAATTATGCCGTCATTTAACATGTAATTGACTTGTTTCTCTATTTCAGGTTTTTGAGAATAAGGGACCCGATATGGTTTGGTATAAATTGGAACAGTATGTGGTTTCATGTCAAATTTAAAATAGCTCTATAACGTGTTAAAAAGTCTTGACCCAAAATGCCGTCAGTTATACACGGTAATTTTTTAAATACTGTAAATTTATATGGAAAACTATGCTCGTTATAATTAAGAGTTAAATACACATAACCCTCTGAATACAAATATCCACCAATACCTTTTACGCTAACTCTCTCTTTATGGTAAGGAATCTGTAAACGCTCTAAACATTCCAACTTGATTCCCGATATTGAGGCGCCCGTGTCTATTAGCATGTTATGTTTATAGTTACAAATTTTAAACAACACCTTATTTAAAATGTTACACGTGAAGATGACATCAGTCACGAAAAAAATGATTTAATGATTCATTATTCGAAGTGCTCGTTGTCACCTGGCTATTCTCGGGCTATACTCTCTATAATGACATTGATATCCTTCTTCAACCCGACACCTCGGCCGCGATTACTACGCGGTGGTCTATAGGTTTTGCGATAACGATTATTATAATTACCGCGATAATAACTGCTATTATTGTAACCATATGGTACCTGTGGCCGATGACCCCGATGCTGGTGTGCATTTTGTGCACCACCTCTTGCGCCGATATTTCGTTGACCTCTATCACCTCGTTGGGCTCGTCGACCCTGATAATGCGACTGTCTATACGTACCTATAAGTTCTGCTGCGCCACTGGGACCAGGTTTCTCCTCGTCCTGAGCTGCCTGGATTGCCTCTGTTAAAGTCGAAAAGTTACGCGCGTCAATAATGGTGCTTAAACGACGATCCCGCAAACCATCAGCAAATCGCTTTATTGCTAACTTCTCATTCATTGGTTTCAATAAGGCATACTTAGCTGAATCGCTGTCAGCTTGCGATATCGTCAAATCTACAAAGAGTTCTGACATCTCTTTGCCGTAATCTGTAACTGTTTTATTCTCCTGTTTACAGAACTGTAATTTTGACTGAATAGCTATGTAACTTTTTTGCGGCAGTAGTAATTTACGCATATCCTTTGTTAGGTCTTCGACAGTCTCATATTTTTGAGACAATAATAACTTAGCACGCTGGGATAACCTACTTTTCAATATAAACTGAATTAGTTTGTTTTAACATGCCGGTGCGTCTAACATAGTATCGTAATATTCGATATTTTCGATCAGCTGCTTAGTGTTATTAATACTATCATCCATGACGGGCATAAGATGTAGCGCTGTTTTTAAATCGAATGAATCCGTCGCCATGGTTGGTAATGGGATATCTTTCTCTTCTGTTAAACTACACAAAGAGATTATTTCTAATAATAACCTATCGAACTCTTCACAAATCTTTTTGATTAATGTTATTTCAGAACTTGTATATTTTTTTAAGTTTTGTTTATAGATTTCTAAAAACTTATTATACTTAGCTAAAACAGAATTTGCCTCTGTTCTTTTTACCTCAGAAATCTTTCCTTGTCGGCGGCTAGGACCAATTTTTATCAAGTAGCTTCTTATAGCTTTTAACTCATTTAATAATATACTTAAATCCTCAGCCATAACATATTAGCCTTTAAATTAGTCACTGGTGCTTGTTCTAAGCTACGTATTTCATCTATTTATAATTTATAAAAAAAAATGCACATAATAATTCTGCAGAAACTACCTATTACAAATTATATAATGTAAATATAAAACTTAAATACCGTCATAAAAAGACAGTTCCTAAAATTCACAGAATAGGTTGTAAAATATACCTCATTATTTCCGTGTTTCACTTACTATCGATCACATCACTGCCTACTTGTTCACACAATCATTTCACTAACACGTACAACGTAGAACTACAAACTTTGGAGAAGCCGTGGGTTATTTCGCCTTCGTAGTTAAATGTCGAGAACTTCTGCCTTACCAGGCTGCGGCACAGCACCCACGTATGCCTGCGTAGAATGCTGGAGTATCGCTTCAGTGTCACCTCATCTATGCGACGCTGTATTTGCTTTTTGTGGCAACGATTATACAGTTTGTATAATATTATTAGAAGTCCGATCGCCAATATGGTACATATTACCACCAAAATTGTATTTGAGGTCTCCTGAAGCTGTTGCATACGAGCCGTATTGCTACCGACACCAGCGGTCTGTGCAATCACTACTTCCTCTTTGGTGTTGGTGTTTCCCATTTTTCCAAATTAAAAATAAAATATGCGAATACGCAACAATAAAACAGTCCTCGTGGTAAGGGAGCCTAGTATTTTTTCTCTTCATTATAAAGTCCACATTAACTGCACTGATTGTTTATAATATTTAGTCCTTTTAAGGCACACACGCGCGCGGGCCCGTGCCGGCTAAAGTTACTGGCAGGGTCGCCATGTAAGGTCGGGTGTTTAAGGAGACAAATGAAACGAATGAGGTTCGTGAATACACTGACTGTATTGTCATAATGAAACCTTATTATATAGCTTATAACTACTACATCACAATCCGTTTTAAATATTTCGTTCAGCAATTATGAATCGTTAAGTACCCATAATTAGTATTTTGTTTTACGCACCACAGTAAAGGTTGACAATAAAGTATTTTTGCATACTTTATTTGTATGTAAAAGTATAATTACCAAAAATAAAGTAGGATACGTTATTATAAAGTATGGTTGGCAACCCTACTGTAGTCATTTGTTTCCAGAATTGGAACACAATGCCTCTTACTTCAGCTCAAGTTGTTCAAACTGCGTTGCTTCGGAATCAGAGGAGAACGCGGCAAGAGATTGCTGTAACTTTAAATGTACCAGGGCCAGAAGCCTATTAATTTTAAGTGCCATAGCTTAATTTTGTAAAAGTTATTCGTAAACGTTTTTATAAACTTAGAGCTTAATGTCATTTTTTGTAATTTTCTTAGATGTCAATAAAGTTTCCTCACTTTTTAGTTAATTAATCATTCGCATTTAAGATTCGAATAAACATTTAAGTTTTTCAACGAAGAAAACACCCAGTTTCACGTTTAATTTTGATAAAAAACCATATAACGCGCTTGGGCCACTTTCCGTGCAGCTGAGTGTACTTGGGGCACACTGAAAGTTTCGCGAATATTATTATTAAAACAAGTTGTAAGTGAAATATTGTTTTTAATGTATTTCAAAGTATTCTCCTTTGCATTTTAAACATTTTTTCACTCGGTTAAACCATTTTTGAAAACACGAGGAGCACTGATCTAATGACATGTTTTTCACGTGCTGATTAAAAACCATCATTGCCTCATCTGCGTTCGTAAAAGTGACACCTCTCGTTAAATCTTAGGTTTTTGGGAAAATTAAAATTCGCAGTGTGTCAGGTTCGGACTATGTGCAAGATGGGTCATGAGGTCTTCTTTTGTTTTCTTGACTGTGTGCGTAGAAGCATTGCCGTGGTGCAGGAGCATGCGGCTTCTCGGTCGCTTCTCTCCAACTTTCTCAGGCACAGTGGGTAAACAAATGGTGGTATACCACTTAGCATTGACACTCCTGCGATTCTCAAGTGGAATCGAGAAAACAGGCCCCGTACGAGAAAAAAACATGCAATCTTTCTTTACTCACGTTTCTCGCCTGTTTCAATTTGTTTGGTCGATGGTCGAAGTTGTAGGACATCCTTCACCAATTTCGTCATGTATCAAAACACGCCTCCGACTAAATTCTCCAAACCACCGTCTCACGATGCTCAGGAGAGATGCTTCCCTCCCAAAAACATTTTGCAGTCAAGCGGCACAATCTTATGGAGAAAGAGCATTTTAAAAATCATACAAAATTAACTCCATTTTTACTACGAATGGCAAACTCCAATTGCACGATACAAAATAAATGACAACTGATTTTCCCGCCATTCTTTTTTTTTATAAATGACTAAGAATGTATCTTCAAAGAATATATTATAATTCAAAATTCGAACAGTTACTGAATGCCCAGAGTGCAAAGCTTTCAGTGTGCCCTACGTATATTGGGTTTGAAACTGCATCAACCAGGCTACCATCCAAAACGTACAATCTTAACTTATCATTCATATAGCAAGAAATAACATTATACTTTTTAAATTATATTGTAAACTCCTATGAATTAAATTTAAATCTAATATCTTAATTATATGCCAGTTAGAGGCTTAGTGACGCTTGTCCTTCTCTAACTGGAAGGATTCCCGGATTGTCTTCAATCTTTTGAAGCTGAAGGCCTAGGCTGAGGGCTGCTTGCATTGTTGCCAGCAGGACGTACCTGTGAAGGACGTTTAATGTCTATAACTGGTATTTTCCTGTTTCTATTCTCTTTATTTTGGACAGCTACCGTATTTCTTTTAATTTTATCAATAACTGTTGCTTTTTGGTATCTAGGCTTATCTTTGCTACGTTCTGGTATTAACTTCTTTCATATAAACTTGATCTCCTATTTTAATATCTAATTGTTTTACAGCGTCGCGTTTTTCTTTGGTTTTATCTTTGGACTGGATCATTTTATCGGTTAAGTAATTATATAGATATTTATTTATTTATTTAAACTTTATGCAACAAAAAAAAAGTACAAAGGCGGACTTAATGCCTTAGGCATTCTCTACCAGTTAACCAATGGTGGTGAAGAGATAACAAAGCAGGTGCAAAAAATTGTACATGAGAAAATAATCAGAGAAGAAATTTTAAAATCATTAAAAACAAATATCTAAACATGTTTAATCGTACACAAGTACATAAACTCATATATAATATATATATACATATAAATACATACATAAATAATACATACTCATAAATACATACATATTAAGTATGCTTTACATGGTTCTTTACTAACTGTTGGGTGTAGTTCTTGTTAAAGACTTGAAAGGTACTTGAAGCATCAGTATGTCCAAAGACTATTTCAAATGGTATTAAACCAGTAGTTGAGTGAATAGACTGGTTGTATTACATTATAGCACACATCATGACAGATGCGGCGTCAGTGGTTTTCCTTTCGTACTTAGCAAGTCGATTTTCTATAATAGTAGAATGGAATCTTTGTACTAGTCCCATGGAATTTGGATTATGAGGCGTTCCTATGTGTAAATCTATATTGTAGAATGATAACATTTCTTTTAATAAATTGTTATTAAATTCTGATCCTGAGTTTACACTAATTTTTGACGGCACACCATATGTGGTGAAATATTTTATAGGTGCTCTTATAACTTCCGGTGTAGATCTATTAGGTTCTTCAAATGCTTGGCCTAGCTTACTGAATGCGTCTATAATTGTAAGAAAATAATTTCCTTCTATTGTGAAAATATCCATGAATATTTCCTGAAAAGGTTTTGTTTGATTTTGAGTTAATTGTAGTTCGGGTTTTATTGGCTTTCTATCGTATTCATTTGCTTACAAAGTCGGCATGAGTTGATAATACAAGCTATGGTTTGTTCTAAATTTTTCCAGTAGTAAGTTCTTTTTGAATGAATTGCTTCTCAATAGGTGGGATGCTTCGGCGAAAGTTTGTATTCTTTTTTAAAAGACAATATTCTGTTTTCAAATATGTAGTCAAATGTGTCCATTGACATTCTTAAATATTCAAAATACTTATGGGGTTACATTCGCAATTTCTCAAATAGTGTGTAAAGTTCTCCGTTTAGGCGCAAAATGTCCAATTGTCAAAATGTCCAATTCTCAATATGTCCAACCCCAAAGGGTCGATTTCAAACAGAGCTAAAATTGTTGTCATCTCTAATGACTGCTTAGTTTTTTTGCGATTGTTTTTGTTTTTCTTTTAGGTTTTCGGTTCGAGGTTTATTAAAAAGATTAGCTAACCTTTCTTTACTGTTACCAGTTCTTACCTTAACTAAATATATGCACAGGGCTATAGAAGCATTTGGTACCTGTTCTGCTAGATTTGGGATACTGTTAAGTAAATCATAAAACTGGTCAGCATTGAATCCAAGCCAATAATGACATAAATATGGAGGCATCATCCTAATATTTGAAAAATCAAATCTGTTATTAGCTGCTCGCTGCATCATAGTCATAATATTATCAAATTGACTACCAGTAAAATCCCTCAATTGGAGGTTAATTCATTCCAAGAACCGTGATCCAAGTAGTGGCGACAAACACGTGCACCAGATAGTATATAGAATTTATAATGATACAATAATAAATCTTTTATAGCACATGGTACAAGTAGACATTCATTTTCAAAACAATTAACGAATATGCAGTGGCCAGATGTGTTTGCAGCACGCCTATATAAAGATGATGTGATTTTTGGTGCCGCTAATTAGACTGCTACTGGTCTTGAAGATGGAAGAGGAGGTGGCTCAGGAATATTGAAATCATCACTTGACACAGCATGTGCTACAGTAGGAAGATTTGAATCATGCTGCTGTTGCCTCTGTACTTCTTTCGTAGCTGATCTCTAACATGCAGTACATACACGTTCCAGTCTGGAAACCTAAAAAAAATAAGGTGCTTAAATATTTTTTCTGTTAGCCCAAGTAGACAGATTCTGTATTAGACACTCCATATTCTCAATAAGATACTAATAAATATTTACCAAGTGCAGTGGAACCAGTCTCATAAAGGCCCTGCGCAGACGGCACACTTTTTGTGCGATCGAGTCTGCGGCGCACAAAAAGTCTGCATGGCGCGCAAAAAGTTGGTCGCGGATTTTTCACAGACTCAACGCACACGACGCACATCTTCGATCATTTTGTCGGCAGAGCTGTAGGGACGTAGACGCTATGGAAATCGTGCAGAGATCGCGAAGTATTATTTTGTACATGAAGTACAGAAAAAGAAGAAGAAATAGAGAATTTTGGGTACATCCTATACTTTCGGAAAGATTACTGAAGGGACAGTTCCATACTAAACATTCAATTCTGAAACAACATCTGGCAATTTTTTTCAAATTTTATAAAATGTCTGTTACTCACATTTGATGAGTTGCATTAGTCCAGAAGAAAGGCTGTCTGTGACACTCAGGTAAGTAAATAAAATATATATATTTCTATAATCATAATTATATTATTTATTATTTCTCTCAGCAACAAACTAAGTTTTTTATTATTCAAATGACAAATAGGTTTCTGAGGTACTTATTATTTAAACCAAAACATTATGAACAAAGATTGTCTTTTATTAATTAGGGAAAATAACAAAACATAAAAATTTATAAGAGTTACGTGGATTTTTCGTGGACTTTTAAACAATAATGTAGGTACACAATAATATCGATCTATTACAAGTGATTGTCACTTATAATGTAAATAAAATTAGGGGCTTAACTACTAAATCACTATAATTATGGCAGTATATTATTATTAATCATACATTTTGAAAAAACGAGTGAATTGTCACTTTCAAATAAATTTTGGGGTTTAATTACTAAATCACAATTGGGAGCTTAATTACTAAATCACAATTAATATTGCTGATGTTATTACTATACCTTGGGAAATTAAGTCTTTTGATTGGTGGTGTATCTAGTCAAGAAAATAATTAGCTTAACAATTAGGTACTTAACTAATTTTCTAAAATCACAATCGGCCTTTTATTGAATTTTTTGTTTATATTTTCATAATATACCTACTTTACACCTCGCCAACGTCGTCGTCGTCGCCAAGAGATAAAGGTGATTCATTTTCGGGAGATATTATTGATGCGTAATCTCCATGAACGGGTGAGGGTGTATATGACGAGCCGCTTGGCCTGCTTGAGTTTTGTAAAGAGATTGGCCTAGGAACGTATTCCGAATCTTCTGCAATGTCACTGTAGTTAGGGGGCTCAGTATATTTGAGTTCATCGATGGATCGGTTACAATTACTATTCGTTCATTAGGTATATCCAATACTTGCTGTGTTTGGTTATGAATAGACGCTGAGCTGCTTAAGGACTGTTTAAAATTTAAAACTGTTTGTAGTAATTGTATTCTTAATTGCAACTTTTGGTCTGATGAAAATTGTTTGACATAAGGCAGAAGCGACCGCAGAAATGATTTATCTTTATCCACATCCCCTAAGATTGTTCTGCTTTCTGAATTACGTAAGTTGTTGTTTTTAATCAGTTGATTGCCTTCTCTTATTATTTCTAAATACTCATCGTAACAATTAGTCTTGCTCTTCGGTTGCGTCTTTGGTCGTTTAGAATCAGTTGTTCCAGTATCTGATCTCTGCACTGTGACGTTTAATGTTTCGGCACTTTGTTCGATTTCGATAGATGATTCATTATTCTCTACCACTGTAAATGGCAACAAAAATAGCAGTGAATCAGAGTAAATATATTTTCTCTTCTTTTTTCTTCCGCTTCCAGAAGGAATATTCTATTGAGCACTGAGTTCCCTTCGGAAGCAACTTCTCAAAGAGTTCCACTTCGTCTGTATATCTTTTCCTATAAAAAAAGAAATAATGATATGTAACCTACATATTATTATTACTAAAAGTTAGGTATTCATTATAGTTTTTGAACTATTTTTTTTTTTTGCCGGTATTTAGGACGAGGGTCATCGTTCGTCGAACTCGAAGAAGATTATCTGATTGGCGCATCTACTATTCGTTCTATAATTAACGAAACCTGTACATCAATATGGGAACTATGTAAAAGTCAATGCTTTCCTGCTTTTACGGTGAAGAGATGGCTAGAGATTGCGAAACAATTTCACGATCGAACTCAATTTCCTAATTGTTTAGGAGCGGTAGGTGGGAAGCACATACGTCTTAACCCTTAAATGCATGATTTTTTCTTATTACGTAGGAAAAATATATGTAGTAGACATGTACATGCCTAGGCAGGGAAAAATAATAATAAAAATAAAAAATCATTTTATATAGGGTTTTATTAAAAAAAACAACTGTTGCATAAATACAACACTATGCATTTACTAGAAATATTTACATGTGAAAGTTTTTAAAACAATTCCTAGATTTAGGAAGGCAAAGGGTTACTCCAACTTCTCACACTTTGTTTGCGTATATCCCTTGCACCCAAGCATTT
Organism: Hoplodrina ambigua; assembly: GCA_949774945.1. NCBI lineage: Eukaryota > Metazoa > Arthropoda > Insecta > Lepidoptera > Noctuidae > Hoplodrina > Hoplodrina ambigua. The sequence goes on from OX458963.1 coordinate 10,431,776, forward strand.
TGCGGGTGTGTAATGTATGATATAATAACAAATGCTCTAATTTCACTTGAAATAACGTTCATATAATATAATTTTCATATGCTATAAAATCATATAACCTAATTTCGACCTAATGTTTCATATGATATAATTTTCATTTAATATAAAACATTTAGTACCTATAACGTTCATTTTATATAATTTTCAATATGTATAATATTCTTTTTATATAACATTCATTTGACCTGATGTTCTTTTGACCTTATTTTCATGTTTAATGGTCACAGTTCTAACCTAACTCAAATGGCACCTAACCAAATCTTAAAATATTCAATGCATGGTCGAGGGTGGGCTTGGTCGACGGAGGCCCGCTTCGCGGGGCTCCTACTTCTGGATGGTTTATAAAAAAATAACCACGAAGGGGATGGCGGGGTCTATTCGCTCGCTTCGCTCGCTCACACGACCCCGCCATCCCCTTCTAACCTAACCTGTCCGAGTCGGGGTGCCCTAAAGTCCAGATTGCATCCAATTTCTACTGGTTACAATAGTTGAGGGTGGTAGGTGTATAGGGTGCTAGCACCATACTAGCAGGCGTTTAAAATCGTATCAGATTTTCTAAATTATATTAAAAGTTATTAGAGATTATGAATATTATAGTAAATGAATAATATACTACATGAATATTATGTCAAATGTGCATTATAGGAAATGTTTATTATATCATAAGAAATTAGATAAAATGAAATTATATCAACAATTCATTATCTCAACTGATCATTATATTAAACAAAAGTATATTAACTGAAATTAGGTCAAGTGAACGTTAGATTTTTTGTTATTATATCAACCGTTACACACCCCATATCCAACAGATGGTAAAATATTCGTAGATACCACTTACGGCTTCTCATTGATATACGATACCTACCAATGAAGCTATCCAGAAGATCCACCCCGCCCATATGGGCATTATACTCTTTTATTACACGTGGGCATCTATGTTGATCCTGGTCTTATTAGCTTTGTCAGGAACAGATTTCTTCATCAGTGATTTTTTGTCAGGTAGTTTGCAGTTTACAAGTCTGTTAGATTGTACAGTACCCAGGCTATAGATCCCTTGTTTAGCAAGATGGGTAACTAATGGAACAGAGGTATAAAAATTTGCAAAATATATTATGTGGTTGATATGCCTTGGGACACCTCTGGCTAGCCGGATAACATTCCCCACTGGTCCAAAATCTGGTTCATCTTGAAACCGTTCAGTCTATTGACCAGTGTAGATCTCAAATTTATGAGCATAGCCTTTTACACTGCATATTACATATAATTTAAACCCCCATTTATGAGGTTTATTGGGTAGATATTGTTTCATGAAGTGTGCTACTTTTGTAGCAGACATCTGTTCATCAATAGATAATCTTTATTCCATAGGAACTGTTGCAAATTTCTCATTCAGATGGCTAAGTATAGGGCTAATCTTATGGAGCCGATCATGTTGTGGGTGTTCCCTGGGTAAATTTGATTGGTTCAAAACCTACAGTGTTAGACCAGTAAAGCCTAACATTGGGATATCTTATGACAGACATGTATAAAAATATTGCCATTAATTTTTTTAGTTCAGTTTCAGAAAAATTCAATGGTTTTATCACATTTTTTTGAACTGAGTATAGATTAGACTCTTCTACGATTTTCTGAATTATTTCAGATGTAATAAAATATGAAAAAATACTATATGGAGTACCAGTAGTACTTTGATCCCTCAGCTCTGGTGGATATGTGGTGTTGCCAAGAAAAGTAGTCTGGTCAGAATTCAAAACAAACTTTTTCACCTTCCAAACAAGTCCTTTCATGGTAGCTCGGCGACTGGCTTGACTTGTTGATGGAAATGGAACCTGAGACACTTGATAATTTGCAGGGTTTTCATTTGTTAACACGTTAAACGCCGATAGAAAAAAATAAAAATCGTAAAAATACTTTTGGTCGTAATTTGTTTATTATGTTACGATACGTATAAAAAATAAGTTTTATTCAATTCTGTACATGGGTTACATAGTTACAGTCAAATACATAGCTGAGGTCACCGGTGCACCCCATGGCGCACAAATACAGAAAATATATTTTCCGGTACCCGGCGCCGCGCCGCCCACCCCGCCGGCCACCCGCTACACCAGTAGTGCGCTCGCGCTTACGGTGATAGAACGTGTGTTGCTAGATCAATTACGTTCCTACTATCTTAGCTGTCATCATTTTCTTATTGAATAGTTAATGTGCGAGCCTTTAGATATGGATTTAGCTATGGAGGACTTCGAATTTCTGCAGGATGAATGGAAGCAAATCAACGCGTCAGAAATTTCTTTTTCGATCGCTTCTATAAACAATGACGCTCTCGTAGAATCGGACAGTGAACCCATGCAATTACCGAAAAAGAAAAGACGTTTGGTTATCGCAAGTGATAGTGATAGTGACAGTGAGTCGGCTGAAAATTTCGTTACCGCCAATATAACGCAAAATGACCGTATTTGGGCGTAGTAAAGCTGCCGAAATTAGCTTATTATTGGAGCAAAGACAAGATACTTGGACAAACTTTTCCAGCCACCGTTGTGAGTAGGAACCGCTTCGAGTTACTACTGCAATACCTACACTTTAGCGACAATTTATCTGTCCACAGAAACGATCGTATTGCCAAAATAAGACCTTTAATCGATGCTCTCAATGCTACTTTCCAGAAATATTATTCGCCTAAAGAAGATGTTTGTGTGTTTCTTATCTCATCTTTTACAGCATGTTTTGTCAAATATTATGGCTAATTATTTATATTTCTAATGGTTGTTTGTAATTATGCTTACTAATGAGAACTTTATTTTATTTTTCAGTAAAACTGATTTTTATGTTTGTATTTCATTAAAAAATAAAGACTGCTAATTTTCGTTTAAATAATAAAGACTAATTTGAATTATATATCCTGAATTTTTATTTTGGTTACTTTTTTCGCTATCTTTCATTTTTTCAATTCCTTACAAGGTATGTTTGTCCCACTGCGCAGTATAGTTCTACAGCGCCGTGCCGGTCACGGAGTACGAATAAAGTAACAGTCAGTATGGCCGGCGTCGAGAAAAAGTAGTTTGAATATGACTATATGTTGAGGTCACCGGTGACCCCCATGGCGCTATGATAGAGGAAGGGTGAGGTCACCGGTGACCCCCATGGCGTTTAACGTGTTAATGGTGGGTCTTCTGCCAAGATAGGATCATCATTTTCCTCCTCAATAGGATTCTCAAGATCACGAAGTATATCTTCTCGGTTTTCATAAAAAATCTCATGTTCTTCTGCATCAGACTCCTCAAGATCATCTTCAGATCTCTCTCCGTCATTAATTTGAGCTAAATATTGTTCTATTTGCTTCTCATTCAAGGATGACATCTGAAAAAATAAGAAATTGGTGATCAGAACCTAAACAGCGACATTCTCTAGTAAATGATTGATGAATGATTGATTGTATTGATGTTGTAGATTTACAACATCAATATCCACGAGATATTATCAAAAACCAAATGTTTATTTTCCAAACTAATAACTGTATCGAAAAAAGATTGATTTTTCGATATAAAACCATTTTTATTTGTACTCGCCTTCAAAAATCAATTAATTACACAACAAAACAACCACGCAATTTTCACCTGCTCCAGAATTCAGAATAGTCTTTGCTTTGTCACTGCCAAGTTGACATTTGACAGTCGTGAAGGAATAAAATGTGTTGCCATTCGATAAAATATGTTATCCTGTTAGTGATAATTCTACAACAGCATGCACTAAACGCATTCCGATGATTTTGAGGCCGTTTGAATGGTATGTTGTAATTTTACAACATGATGCATTTAAGGGTTGCCGCCAAATTCGGGTTCTAATTACTATAACTACAAGTCATATTTTTCTACTGTATTGATGGCAGTAGTTGATGCCGATTACTGTTTTACATTTATTGATGTTGGCGCCTACAAAAAATTCAGTGATTCAAACATTTTTTAAAACTCTACACTTGATAAAGGAATTCTGGATGGTAAAATAATTCTTCCGGATAAACAAAAACTTCCCGGTGATCTGGATGGACAACCAATGCCGTTTGTTTTTGTGGGAGATGGAGCCTTTGCAGTTTCATCACACATAATGAGAAATTTTCCTGACCGCCATTTAAGTGTCCAACAGCGCATTTTTAATTACCGGTTGTCTAGAGCACGAAGAATGGTAGAATTTGCCTTTGGAATTTTGTGTAGCAAATGGAGAATATTTCAAAGAGGTTTAGACGTGAATATGCCACTAGCCATAAAAATTATAAAAGCAGGGTGCATTCTGCACAATTTTGTAAGAAAAAGAGACGGTATTTGTTTTGAAGACACGTTGTTTCACTGCCCTTTCGAAGATATATCTAATATTGGTGTGAGAGGAACAGATAATGGAATAGAAACGAGAAAATATTTTACTAACTACTTCACCACTTCTCTGGGAAGTGTACCCTGGCAGTATAGTAAAGTCACATGAGTAAAGAAATTAATTATTAATTATGTATCAATGAATTAATTATTTTGTTTAAAATACCAAGGTATAGGTGTTATACATAATAATCAAAGCGATTTTGATATATTGAGTCTTGTTGTATCGATTCATCAATCGATAACTGTCATTCGTTCATTATCATTCAATGTCGATACCCATCCCTAATTTTTGCATTAGAAAAAATAAACAAATAACCTCTATGTTTTTCATCTAATCGTTTTTTTATAGTTTTGCAAGTTTTATCTCCAATTACTACTAAAAAGTCTAATAAAAACTTAAATTTACCGTATTTTGTTTTTTCTTTAGACGTCATATATTACATGTCCAAACAGGATCGGAATAAACATTATAGCACACTTCTTCCCACATTTTTCTTTTTAAATGTCTATCATGATATTCTGCCTTAGAAGTATCATAAATTGCTGGTCTGTTTTGTATTTCTTGAATTAACATAGTTACATCGACCTCTGCGCCATGATAATAGATCGCGTGCGTTACGTCCACCCCTAGCAAATGCAGATTGCCGACTAAGGCCCGGATTCCTCTGTCGCTGATGTCGGTCGCGTAGCGTGCTGACCATTAGCGCCAATGAATCCGTAGTGCGATACTGACCGCTCCCCACCGCTCCCTGGTACAGGCGTCTCCAAGTGGATTTGTGAAGCGGAATTTGAAATTTGGGATATTATTATGAACCCGTTTATAAATTGTTTAGTTGCTGCCGCATACTTACACAAGCGGAGACGGCGTCAATATAGAAAAAAAAAGATATCACATTCACCCAATTGTTGCTGATAGGGTGACGAATGGTGAATTTTCTACTTTATTTGAAAAGCTACGTCAGGACGAGGAAAAGTTTTTTAATTATTTTAGAATGAAAGTAAAACCTTTTGATGAACAGTTATCAAAGTTAGAAAATCACCTGAAACACTGCTCCATGTATCGAGAAATTATACCTCCAGTGGAACGACTTGCTGTTACATTGAGGTGAGTTACATAATATCAATCTATTATTGGAACATAATAATAAGAAAGAAAACAATACATTTTTGTATTAGTTTTTTATTATTTTTTGCAAAAAAGAATAAAATTGTTATTTATTTAGTTGAAGGACACATTTTTTTCATATTTTTTCATTTACGCGTACCTTACCTACTTATTGCCGCTTTACCTATTTGCAAGGGGGTCTTTCTATTATGGTCCACGCACTAACTGCCTGTCTCTGCACGTGTGCCTGATTTGCTTACGTGCACATTATACTAGGGCCAAAGCCCATATATGGGTGTCCTGTAGACCTATGTTCGCGTCTTCAGCGTGAGCAGGTTTTATTTTACTCGAAATTGTTACTTATTAAAGAGGTACCGAGATCATTCTAGAACAATCAATCTTGGCTGCTTGCTAACCTCACCGCAATTTGTGCCACGCGGTTGCTATACACTTCCATTGCCGACTATTTCAGCTTCCATCCCGCTCGTGCCTACGCGCCTGCGGAGTTCAGTGCGGCTGGCGGGTTCGGTGGCGGTGCGAAGCTGTGTCCCGAGGGCGCTGCTCGTGCTGTTCGCGAGTTCGACGGCTGCTGGGTGGTTTGTGCTGTTGACGGCTGGATTGTATACCGGTGGGATTGCACAATTTGTCAATAATAATCTTACCTTTCTCATTGTTGGTTGATACCTGTTTAATTTAATCACCATTTCAATTGTTTAAAATGTCGGATAGTGAATTATGGAACAGTCAAATAAGGCTGACGTGTTAAAGTCACTGATTCGCAAACGCGGTGGTATACGTGGTCGATTGACCATATTTAAAAATTACATACAAAAATTTAAGGATAATAAAACGCCTTCTAGCCTAGAAACTAGAGAAATTAGTTTAAGGTTAAGTAAAATTCAAGAATTAATGTCAATGTTTGATTCGGTGCAAATAGAAATAGAAGGACTTTCTTCTAATTTTTCTGAACAATTGTTGGAACGGGATAGCACGGAGAGTGAATTCTACTCTCAGATAGCTTTTGCCCAGGAAGTTACAGACTCGGTGACAACTTACAACAAGAGTGACAATGGCTCTGTGAAATCTAGTTGTTGTAATAATAATTTAAACTTAATTAAGTTACCAAGCATAAACTTGCCCACGTTTGATGGTAATTACATCAAGTGGCTTGAGTTTAGAGACACCTTTGACTCACTTATTAATAGTAATGAGTCTATTGCACCAATAAATAAATTTCATTACTTAAGAAACTGTTTATCAGGCAGTGCTAGTGTAGTAATAAGATCCATAGAGTTTACTGCTAGGAATTATGAGTATGCCTGGCAGGCCTTATGTGACCGCTACAATAATAAAAACATTCTTATAAATAATCATTTACGAGCAATGGTTTTTATGAATCCTATTCAAAAGGAATCCTTTAACACTAGAGTGCACGCGCCCATAAATACGCCTTAAGCGCACGCGCGGGCTACAGGTGTAGGCCACATAAAGGTCAATTATTTCTCTGAATACGGCAAAAAAATTACTAAACATATTTATTTTTATCAAAATGGCTCATAAAATCAACAAAATTTAGTTTCTTTATTATAATTTGAAACTTAAACATAAACTTCTTAAAAATCAACTTATTTTTTGAAGGGTTGAGTTCTCTTAGTCTTATTTTCATTTAGGAACGTAATATTTATCACAAAAGGCTTTTATTTTTAACCGACTTCTAAAAAAGGAGGAGGTTCTCAATTCGGATGTTTGTATTTTTTTTTTTTTTAGGTTTGTTCGCGCTTAACTCCGTCGTTTGCCAACCGATTTGAAAAAATCTTTTTTTGTTGGAAAGGTTATACTTGCCAAATGGTCCCATAAAATTTTTATTGAAATCGAACAAGCGGTTATTGAAAAATCAACAAAAAATTATCTACATTGTCTACATTGACGATGTTTTTATTCCTCTGCATTGTTTGTTTGCGCATAACTCCGTTATTTACGAACCGATTTGCTCCCATAGTCACCAAGTCGGGATCTGATCATGGAATCTTGGCGAAATCGAGGGAAGTTTTTTTAGGTTTTCAATTCGTTTGTTTGTATTTTTTTTCGGGAAATAACTTTTTTTAATCAAGCAAGCATCTTTTAGGCCTATCCATATATTTTAACCGACTTCAAAAAAAGGAGGTTATCAATTTGGTTGTATTTTATAATGAGAAAAAAATATATCACTAAAAATTAACAAATAAAAATTTTTTTTGCAAAAAAATAACCGACTTCAAAAAATCCTAAAAGCACTAAAAAGTTAAAAATAATACTGTAACCTACCTATATTAATAAACCTAACCTACGATTAACCTATACTAAAATTTAACAATTTTTTGGAGTCGGTGCCAAAGCACACCGACCAACTCCTCCCCGAATAGGCATATTTTGTTGCAGGGGTTGTTCTGCCAATCCTAGAAGTAGTCTGCGTTTCAGTTTAATACCTCTGGGTATATTTTTTTTGGGATATACGACGCTCAATAGAATGTCTTGCAAGATCAAATCCGACTTCTAGGAGGTATTGACGACGGATCACTTTTATTTCAGGGTTATTCATCTGATATATCACCGGGCCATTTATGCCCGCCATGTTTACAAAATTGTAAAACAGAGAGGCCATCGGCGACTGTTACGAGAAACATCGTATTGTCTACACATTTTATCAAAAATGTCGACGCCGTATTTGGTGTGATTATAAAATGTGATGATTTCAGGTTTTCTAGAATCGCCAGTCGCGGCATCAATTTTATCATCATTGTGGAGGGTAGACAATAACAATACTTTTCCGTTTCGGCACATTGCTGACTAGTGTGCAATCAGGCTGAAATCCGAAAATGGATCCGTTTATTTCTCTGTTTTGTGTATTTTTGAACAGTTCAGGTATCTCTGGTTTATTTTTTTTTAGTGTTCCTACGGTTGTAATCTTGTGAGCCAATAGTTCTTTGCATGTAGAAACACTAGTAAACCAGTTATCCATAGTTCCATTACATCCTAGGCCGAATAATGGACTCAAAATTCGGTTTACGATGTCAGACACTTTATTCGATTCCCGAAAGGGTCCTTCAGATTGCGCCCCCACGTAGATTTCAAAATTATAGGCATATGGATATTTGAGATCCACCACCATAACGATTTTTATGCCAAATTTGGCTGGCTTGTTTGGCACGTACATCACAAACGCGCAACGTCCCTTGAACGCTACTAATTGTTCGTCAATAGTAAGATTTTCGCTTGGAGTATAAGTAATATTTCTTACAGTTATGTAACATAATAGTCTTAATTTGGCATATAGCAGCTAGTCGGTCGTTTTGTTGACGAGCTTGCCTATCTCTTACATCATCAAAGCGGAGGGCGCGCCGTAGGAATCGGAATCGGCTCTCTGACATAGTTGTATACACCACTTCAATGCCAGTACCTTTTGAGTTATCCAAGAAGTCCTTCAAATTTCTTCGCCCCGCACGGCAAGTTCCAATCACCAATAAAATACCTATAAGTGCCTTAATTTCTATCACGTCGGTATGAGACTTCTAACTTAGACTATAGAAAAAGTTACTTCAACACAACAATGCTAGATTGATTGAAGTGTTTCTAACATGCTTTATTTATAATTTGATTTTAACTTATAAGCTACAAGTATTCGGTACAAAGTATTCGCAGTCTGCAAGTGCAACGAAGTGCTCTGTTATCATCGGTATACAAACAGTCTGTGTTGTCTACAATATCAGTGACGACATTGTCGATAGCCACCCGCTGCCGCCATCACCAACCAAGTCATCAAACCGAGTGGAACTTCTGATTGAAAAATGTAAGTCTTATAAAATATTCTGTTCGTTTTCATGGCTCACACTTGTGATCCGCTTGTAATTTACAGTTATGTTTGTTTGTGGGCGCGTTACTTCACAGATCACCCGAGCTGCTCATAGTATGTCGAGCTCGATCCCTCGAAGGAGTCATTATTTTTCATCCAGTCTTCCGTGCTTTGAACAGCGTGTAAAGCCATCGATCCTGCACCCAATCTCTCTATGGTTTTGCTATCCCATGGGCATGTGGGAGAACCAATGTTTGCGCACACACTTGTGTTGTATAGTATGCCCTGCGCTATGGACACTACTCCATTGAGATAATTAATAATAATTGTGTGACTAAATTTTCCCTATCTTTATTTCAGGTCAGACTCTGAGTGTGATTACTCGCAAGCATCGATCACCGGACAAAAAGTGAAGTGCAGCCGCAAACCGTCTGCAGACAGCAATGGGAAACGCAAGATGCAGTCACGATCAACAACCGTAGCTCGTGTCAGGTAAATAAATTATTTACTTACTCTAGTCACATATCTACTGACTAAATTATAATCGTGCAATTACTATTACATATTATTTTAAAACAAGTGCAGGTTTATGTGGGTATTGTTTGAATCGATGGATTGATTTGATCGATTACAGTATTGATCAAAGCCGAGTCAGTTGTTATATTTTTTTACAGCAGAAGAGTTTTCTTTGCGTATGCATCTCTCGTTCTAAACATTAACTAATGACAGTTTCTGTTATTGTTTCAGTAAAAAAGTGAATACTGGCATCGACATATTCGGCATCAGTAACAACCGCGACATCCCACACAAAGAAGATGCATCGGATCACCTAACTTCATTCTTTGTGAACCGGGTAGCCAGCGGCTGCGAGCGCCGAGCAACGAGCACCGACGGAGAGTATTACATCGACTGTAAGGTGTACAAGGCTGACGACGCTCGCCTTACCGACTCCGCCGAGCTGTGGAAGAAGGCGCTCGTCCGAATCAAGTTCCAGACTGACACGGATTCTCCTCAGTGGCGAAAATTACAAGAGCTATGTTAACAGTAAATGCAACTCGAGTGACCGGTTAAGTGCAGTGGTAAGTAAATGGTTGATTGTTCATCGTGCAGTGGTAAGTAAATGGTTGATTGTTCATCGTGCTCCGAAACGCGGCATACTGACCAGCCGTATGGAAGATAGTGGTAAGGAGCAAGTTACTAGTCATTGGTCGAGTAAATCGTTCCTAATCAAGTACACGGTACAACAAACTGTCTCAGGTAAAGGTAAAGGTACATTATGAGGTTTGTGAACCTTGCCTTTGTATCTTTAGCCCTCGTTCGCCCTTAAAAAAGCGAGGCTGGGAGCAATGGGGACATCTCACTAGCGATGCGGCAGGTTGACTGGCACAAATACCGGCATCGCTATAGCCAGCACAGAACATAAAATATGATAAACTTACCCTAATTAAAAACTACACATTTACACTGCATTTTACAAAAATATTGTTCACTATTAAACTAAAATAAATACAAAATATTGACACACAAATTGGACGTCACTTTTGAAGTTTTCCGCCACGCAGCCGCATAGAAGATTTGGGAACACGCCGCACGTGCGAGGCGCAGACTCCGCGTCCGTGCAACCGTTGCCAGAGAGGGCGCCGCTCGCGCGCCGCGTCACACAACAGCTCGTCAACAGCTCGTCGTCAAAACTTTGCTTCTTTTCCTTTTCAAGGCTTAAGATTGACTCCCAACAGGCAATATCAAACCAATCGAACAGTCTGCATTTTGCTTGCGTCCATTTTATTTTCTTATTTATTGTTTTATTATTGCCAAGTTTCATCCAAATCTGTTCAACAGACAGTTTACGCGGGATTGAGTAACAAACATCTAAACATCTTCACAAACTTTCACATTTATAATATTATTCGTAGGAATTTTACACAAAAATATCTCTGCCTTTTGGTACAGAAATGTTCGCAAAAAAACATTACAGTTGTTTTCTTACCCGCACTGACATTTTGACATTATGGATATTAATTTGGAATGAAATTATGGATATGTAGCGGCATCACCGCTACACAAAAACATGTGTGTATAGAAATAATACTGGCTGTTAAAAAGTTAAAAATGTTTTCTTTCCTTTCTTGTTCATCTTTTGTTTTGTAATGTCGGAAATTTTCATTTTTAGTTTTATACGTTTAACCAAGGTAAGACAAAAAATTACTTTTACTATTTTTGCTTAGTCAAGCAAGTAATAATCAACATCATTTTTATTTATAATCAACAAGCATTTTTTAAAATAATGTTAATAATCAACATAATTATTTTATTGATTTAACTAATATAATGAACCACATTACATTTTTGGTCTTCTTTTAATTCTCATTTTCTTAAACAGCGAATCCTCTAAACGACAGTCCCAATATTTACTTGAATTTCTCAATTTATATAAAGAGAAGTAAAAATTAGGATTCTTCTGTATATGGCTATTTAATCGTCTGTGCCATCCTTCTAATGCGTTAGTAGTTCTATGATGCTGTCCAGCACACCTCAATAATTCTGGCGACTTCTTTAGGTGCCATGTGAATTCAAAGTACCTAAGAAACTTATCCATTTCGGGCGAGTTTGGGCTAGTCTTTAAAATCTAGTGCCATGCAGCTGGTATTTCATTTGCCGGAACTAAAGGTATAATGGCACTCATTCGGGTAGTATTTCGTCCTGCGCTTGTTACTTTTCATTTTTTTTTTTCGAACACTTCCACATGGCTTCATTGAAGTGGTGGTAACATCCGGTCACTTCAGCTGATAAATAAACGTAAGATACGGCATTTAATATAGCGACTTCGTTATCGGATTTAAACCTCGAGTCTGTACACCTAACTTAACTTTTAAGAGCGAAAAAAAACACACATAGGTGTATTCCATTTAATTAGGCAAAAAGGCGTAGATCACTGGTATAATGTTTGTTGTTTTTTTGCAGAACTAATATCTGAATGTATAACAAAAAACTGATCGAATGGCTTTGGTGCTGCTTTGAATGTTCCATCTGCATATGATGAGCCTGGTTATTTTAAGAATTCGTTCGCCGTATTTGATGCGTTCAGTTTATGCATATTATTTAGATTGAATGCCAAGTCTAGCAAGGTGTGACGGAGCCGTATTATGGCCAAAGCGCAATCTATTTATCGTAGTGATAAAGTCTCGGCTGGCTTCCTTCAATCTATTGTACCAGGGTTTAATAGGTAATTTTTTTTATATACTTCCATACCACTTTCCTTTGATGTCTTGGTCTTTCTTCCACATTTGCAACCATAAGTTACATATATTTTCATTAATGCATTGCAGGAAGTCAGTCATAGGAATGTCCATTGCATTTCTAACATCAATAGCATTACTACCTTCATATGCGGTTTTATCAACTACTTCATTGCCAGAGATACCTCGATGAGAAGGTACCCACAAGAATACAATTTTTATGTGCTTAATATAATATTGATGAATTATTTCCTTGATGAAATACAGAATATAATTTGACTTAAACGAAACTGTAAGGTTAGCTATGGCTTTTATCAAACTTAGTGAATCAGAAACAATCAAAAAGTATTTACAATTATTAATTTGGCGAATGTGTATTAATGCCTGGCAAACCGCATATGCCTCTGCAGTGAATATAGTACATGTATTGTACAGAACAAAGCTTTGAGAGAATTAAGCATGAGGATCATATACAGCAGCACGTACATAATCACTCCCCTTACTGCCATCAGTGTAAATAACACGATAATTCTAATTATCTGCCAGAAACTGTAACATATCTGAATTATTATTAATGGGATTTTGTAATTCTTTAATGGGATGTGAAATACACTGATAAGAGAAGGAGTAACATGGCCATGGGTACTGTTTTCTAATACCAGTAAAACTGTTTTCTGTTTCCAGCAATATTTTGGATAATGTTGGGGATTTACCATTCAAGAGATCCTCTCCTGTTGTTTGAGGCCCATGAGTTCTACTTTCCTATGGTACAATTTTGTCTATTATTTTTCTGTTATTTGCAGCAACTAATTTAAGACAGAATCGCTCAGCAAGCAGAATGCGTCTCAAAATTAAGGGCATAGTTTTAGTCTCCACTTCCATGGCCCTTATGGGATTAGAGCACATTGCACCAGAAATTGTTCTCAAAGCCCTGTTCTGCAATAGATCTAGTTTATTTACATGAGGACTATTTATATACACTAGTGAACTATAATCAAAATGACTGCTAACTATACTTTTATACAACATTGATAATATTTTCGGGTCTGCTCCCCATGAGACACCTGCAAGACATTTAATTACATTTAAACCTTTTAGAGCATTCTTTGAAATGTATTTAATATGTTCCTCAAAGGTTAATTTCCTATCTATACTATGCCTAAATTTTTTTTTGAATTTACTGAATTTATAGGTTCTCCGTTATAAACTACTTTTGAATTGGTATTCTCATTTCCAAATATCATAACACTGCTTTTGGAGGGATTAATTTTTAAATGTAGCACATCATTGTAATAGTGAAATAGTTGGGACAAAGCTCTGTTAATATTGTCAATTGCAATTTCTACATTATAATTACTACTGTACAAAACAATATCATCAGCAAATTGCAGAATATCTACATTACTATCAACAAATTTACAGATTTCACTTGTGTATATGTATATATTATATAACAAAGGAGATAGTGTAGCACCCTGCATTGTATTTCTAGATTAGAGGTGAGTTAAACTAGGTAAAATGCGTACTGAGTCTTAGAAGTACGCGTCCGTCTAAATACTTATTCCAAAAACTAGGTCCACGAGTATTTAGGCGTCTCAAGTTTATGAACGTTTCATAACTAGCGAGTCTTCGCAAGTAATGGAGTATTTTCGTTTTATGGATTATAAACGTCTATCAGACTTAATCAGACTATGTGTACCTAGGGGTATACATAGTTATTCTTCATTTTAAAATATTTTAAATTAAGTAAATCTTATTGAAAACTTCCCTTCAAACAAAAGTCAGTTCTTTATTATTTACAATATACGTCACTTTTTACTCATCTAGGATTGGGTAAATATACAAAACAATAAGCATTAGTCACCATTCCTGTGACGTAGAGCGACGTACTGATTTGAGTGATTTGAAAAAATAAACGAAAATTGTTTTGATGAAGTGGTAAGTACGTACGTAAATGTAAACAAACAATAATGAACATTGCTTGCCAAAGTAATAGTAACTCTAATTGTATTGTTATAAGGTTTAGAATCGCAAAGGTAATAAATCGACTCACAATCTTCGAGTACCAAACCGAACGTCTCCGAGTTTCGACGAATTTTACCGAAACTGACCGCCCGAGCTTGTTGTGTGATACGTCATACGTATTATAGTATTCTTTGGTGTGAGTTAGAGATGGGTCGTCGACGTATTTTGCGTCAACGAAACTAGACCGTTGAATTTCGTTTATCGACTAGTCGATCAACTAGTTGAATTCGTCGACTAGTTAACTTGGTAAACGTTGTGACGAAGTCTACGGCGGCGGCACGAGCGACGGACCGGTGACGTACGCTGTAGACTAGTCTCCCGCGTGCTGTAGGTACTTATTAATAATATTAATAGTTTTCGCATTGGGAAGCTACGATATGTATCCTTTTCTTCACGTAACACAACAATATTTTTTTTCGACCTTTACAAATATGAACTTTAATAGGGCTAATACTTAAAGTTTAAATTGGTTTGCTCAATTATTTTATTTCATCGGACGAATGTATCGACTACGTTCTCGCGTCGTCGGTCGTCGCTTTCCGAGTTTCAGTTTAAGCGTCTGAGCCGTCTACGGATTCGACTAGTCCATCCAGTATCGGCGAACCGTCGACTCGTTCACAGTACGTCGACCGACGGTTGAATTAACTAGTTCGTTCATTCAACGCCCATCGCTAGTGTGAGTGAGTCGCAAACTCCCAACTAGACACGAGTGTGGTAGTTTGCGTCACTTGTCAAACGTCGTACGCCTAAATACTCGAGACGCGTTTATGTGGTGAGCACGGAATAAGTCTTTACGCGTCCAGCCAAAAACCTATTCCAAAAACCTATTCCAGTATATACGTCTCACGTCTACTCTAGATGCACATTTTGGACCATGCAATGTATTATTATGTCTTACATAGAGTGTTCTATTATTTAAAAAATTATATATCCATTTACATAGTTGGCCAGGCACACCTAACCTAGACATAACTTGTACAAGTATAGCTGGATCCAGACTGTCAAAAGCACCTTGAACATCTAGAAATACACAAACAGTGTGTAACCTTCTATTCTTTGCATGTTTCAGGTCTGAAAGTAAGGAAGTGAAGCTGTCTGCACAACTTCGCCCTCGACGAAATCCATATAGTACATGTGGAATGAAGCCGTTAGATTCCATATACCAATCCAAAGGATTTTTAATCATGTTTTCAAATAATTTACCTAGACATGAAGACAGTGATATTGGTCTATATGAGCTGGCAAGCTCTAAAGGTTTATCTGGTTTGAGTATCGGAATGACACATTGTGTCTTCCATGATTGTGGTATACATTTACAATGCCAAAGTAAATTAAGAATATTATGAACTATTTTTTGTGCTGATTCATCTAAATTTTTAATAGTACAATATGGGAGATCATCTAAACCAGGAGTAGTGTCTTTCCGAGATAACAAACTCATTTTAAATTCAGACCATGTAAAAGGATCTAACAAAAATTTTGAATTTAGGTCATCATTATTTAATTCGAAAATTTGGCCTAAACTATTAACATTATTTAGATTGCTGTTGTCGGATAATTTATCTAGAAATTGAGAAATAAACTCATCTTTATATGATTTATTGCCAGCTCTTATACCTTTCAACATTTTTAGAAGATTCCAAATCTTACTTATAGGAGTAGTTCTATAAAATGTGTTACATAAGTTATCCCAACCTATTATTTTTTGTTCCGATATGGTTCTTTTTTTAAGTGCATCTTTTCTTTTTTAATCTAAATAGTTCTCCATAGTAGCTTCACTTCTATATGGTTTCAATGCATTGTAAGAGGCAATTACACTTTTTTCGCAAATGTCATTCCACGAAGGAGCTGGAGGTCTGCTTTAAAATTATTTGGTTTACTAAGTTTAGGAATTGTCATATCTTTTAAAGTATCCAATCGAGAACAAAAATCATTATAGGTTGAAATAGGATCATAAAATTTTAGGACTAAATCATTGAATATTGTTTTAGAAATAGTTTTATACTTTTCCCAATCCGCTTTTTTATATATAAACCTATCAACAGGGGGATTAATATGATACTTATCTATATGTAGTGAAATCTCTGTTATTGTTGGGTAGTGATAGCTGCCCATGGCATCATCATATACAGACCACTCGCATATTGATGCGAGGTTAGCACTAGTAAAACTAACATCAATTGCAGATGGATTCCGTCTTGGGTTGTTAACAGTTGTAAAACTACCATCATTTAAAATACATAAATCCAAGTCATCAATGATACTAAATAAATCATGACCTCTGCTTTTAGTGGATAGATAACCAAAGGCAATGTGGTGTGCATTAAAGTCACCTCTGACAAATATGGGCTTTGGAAGATCATTAATAATATTACGTAATCTGTTGATCCGTATATGTCGACTAGAAGGAGGACAGTATGCACAAAGAATAGTCAAGCTACCATGAAAAGTAAATAAGGGCAGAGCAACAGTTTGAATGTCTTCATAGCATCTAGTGTTTAAAACTTTGTACTTTAAATATGGCTTAATCAGTATTGCTAGACCATTATGAGATTTTTTGGAATTTTTATTGTAAATATTATATCCAGGTATTCTAAAACTATTATCTTTAAACCATGTTTCGTTAAGTAAGCAAATGTCAATATTTTGTTTTTGTAAGAATTGAATTTAAAAACGATGTATCTCTGTCTTCCCACGTCTTTGGTACTTGGTGTGATATGAAATAAAGTATTAACTATAAGCTTTTATATGAAATACATTTCAATGCTGTTGGTCTAACGCCCACTTTGACAAAATGATAACATAAAATGATTTTTTAATTTTTACATTTCAGGGCAAAGGCATTTCATATTGTATTATGATAACAATCATACTATATTTACCCTTCTTTCGAATTGACAACAGCTGGCAACCACATGAGCTTCCATAATAAATCAATTTCCAAACTCACAAGCATGATCTAAACTTTCAAGAACTATAAGAGAAAAATGTTTTGTAAATTTTAATTCATGATAACTTATTTTATTCCACACCTTTTTAGTCACAATTATAAATAATCTGAATTAGTTTGACAATAAAAATTTTAGGTGATAAACGTTAAAATCAGCCATTTCACCTAGTTGAGTAGACTAAACAATCTTAGAGACGTCAAACTATAGTATGTTTAGTTGTGTCACTTTAGTCAATTTCAGAATGGTAGAGGAAAGTCACCAAAAATACGGAATACCATTTTGTTTTTGGGATATAAAAAAAAAACTTCATAAAAATTAAAACAGTTAAATGTTTTTACTAATCATTCATACATTTATATGTAGTAATTAACAGCCTTTAATCAAATATATTAATTATCTAATTAAAATCTAACACAAAAAACAAAATCACAAATGAGTAACCAAATATGGAATAGATACCCATATATGGAATATAAGCATAAATCAACATAACAATAACAAAAATGGACATTAATATCTTTGAGATCAATTAAATGAATATAACATATTGTGATAAATGAAAGAAGTTACATAATTACTTGCAAAAGTCACAAATCCAAGTATCAAACTCTGGACCAGCACAATCATAATGTGCCCAAAGCCCACACATCAAGCATTTAATCCAGCTTTCTCCACTTTTATCCATGGAAAAAAGTCTTGAACAGAACATACATTCTGCATCAGCAGAGTCAGGAGGTACTTGGTCCATCAACTCATCATGTTCACTACCTTCATCAAACTGGATAACGTCTAGTTCCTCAGAGTCTTCTTCTTCACTATCATCCTTATTTTTCTTCGTTTGTTTGTTTCTCTTCGCAGTTTTCTTCTTATTCTTTGTCTTGACTAGTTTACTTTCTTTTTCTTGTCGCTTCATATTTTTATTTTCTAAATCATTTTTGTAGGGAGAAGATGTTATGACTGCTGCTACAGCAGCTTTTCTTCCTCTGCTAGATACTTTTCTTCGTTTCTCTGGCACTGGACTTATGGCATGCGGAGACACCAGACCCAAACTGCTGCGATTAAGCCCAGAAGTCGAAGGTGCAGGTTCAGGTTGTAAATTAGCGGTTGTTTGTGGTGCAGGTATTTCTACCAGAACTTGACCAGTTTCAGATCTTGATTCCAGCGGAGGGATATTGGTTGTACAACCGTCTATTACAGCATTATGTTGCGCAGCAATAAAGTCCACATTACTGAAGACATTTTTATTAAAAGGCCACAATCCAGTGACTTTTTAACCCGTTGGCTGCAATTTCGCCTGTTTGTTCTTTCAAATAGGATTTGCCAAACAGTTCCACAATATCATATGGACTTAGTGGTCTGTTGTTGTCTCTAATCCACATGCGTATTTCCTCACTATAGTATGTTTTTAAAGGCCCCATGAAAGTCTTATCTAACGGCTGCAATTTATGAGTCGTATGAGGAGGTAACGAAACTATGTCCACGTTATTTTGCCTAGCAATATCTATTATATCGATATTGTGAGTATGACTGTAGTGTCCATCTAGTATCAGTAAAACCCTCGATTCAGGAGTCGGGTTGGTGTTGAAATATTGCTTGAACCAGTCTGTAAAGATGTTCATTTGTATCCACCCTGATGGATGTGCAACTCCGACTGATCTTGGAGGACAGCCTCTCATTAGCTGAGCACTCATATTTTTTCTGGGAAAAATAATTAACGGTGGCACAAAATAGCATTCATGCAAACAACTATTGTCATCAGAGATCCTCTTTCTGCTGAAGTCAGTGCAGCTACCTGGCGTTTACCTTTGTGGCCGATGATTTGTGGTATCTTAATTTGTACTATTGTGAGGCCTAAATCATCCACGTTGTAAATACGATTTGGTGGATAGTTTTTTTTTAGTGTAAAGCTCTTCGAGGAGGTTGAAATTCAGTATTACACTGTTTTTTCCTACCTGTTTCATTGTTTATTATTTGCCAAGTATAACGGTATTCGAGGGTCTCTTCAATAACGTACGCACGGATTCGGTAACAATTGTATAATATCGGTAACGCAAACCAGTTAATGTTCAAGAAGTACAGATGAATGCCCCAACAACGTCACAACCTACTGCAGCCAGTATTTCCTCTCGTACTGCGACGACGTCGACTGCGGTAAAATGTCATCAGTCCAGCATATCGGCATTTTTAGATGCGATTGTAATAAAATAAAAAAGGAAATTGATGATTACATAATGAATCTTTTTGTATGTGACATGCAACCTTTTTCCATTATAGGAGACAAGGGATTTCGCGAATTAATAAAGTTTGCATTTCCGAATTATACAATACCATCGAGAAAATATTTCGCGAACAATTTATTGCCAACTAGAAACTGCCACTAAAATTTCTGCTCCTAAGTGAAGATGCAAACAGTATATGCTTAACCACCGATATTTGGACGTCAAGAAATAATGAATCTGGCAATCACGGGTCATTACATTGACGAGAATTTTATACTACAATCGGTACTTCTCGAATGTAAGGTTCTGGAAAATAGTCATACTGTGTAATGTACATCACATTTACAAATACAATAGAACCCCGCTCTCGCTCTTACGATCTCGCTCGTCATACATACAAACTCACATAACATTCCCGCTTACACAAACACACCTTTACACGTGCTCGCACTGTCATTCATACAAATTCACCATTACATTCTCCCTCTCGCGCAAACACACCCTTACACGCACTCGCACTCTCATTCACACACATACCTATTCATCTTTACATTCTCGCTTACACTCCCACACCAGCACACATCCTTACTAAACGCCAATAACCTACTTACTTTTAGTTTTTATCGTTACCTTTGTAAATTGATGTTTTTTAGATTTAAGATTTTATTTCTTGTTTTTGTTTTGTTTTCTTTTATCCTTTCACTTTAAGTAATTAATAATTACAATACGTATCGACCGAATCTCACAATGGACTCCACGAGACAGGCTCGACCTAGTGTGGAGTCCACAAGTTAATGTAATAACTATGTTTCCTTTTTGTCTCAATAAAATTTTATTATTATTATTCCATTTATTTATTTACTATACATAATTATTACATTTTTAAATATTAATATAAAAATAAAAACATTTAAAAATATAAAAAATAGTAGCCCACCGGTGGCGGAAACAGGGTCCAAGCCACCGGCGGTCAGGGCTCCAAAGAGAGGAACCTCCTAACTATACGGGCCGTGTCCAGAAGTACTGCTTTCTGGATCAAGCCCTTGATCCAGCCGCCTAACGAGAGCCTCCTTAGATGTTGGTCGAGGCTCTTGGCTATTAAGCCATTGGCTGTGATTATTATTATTATTATTTGGCCGAGGAGATAAAAAATGTAACTCAAGATTGGTTTATTCCATCTGAAAATGTACTTCTTGTAGTGTCCGACAATGGTGCGAACATAACAAATGCTGTAAAGCAAATATTAGGGTGGAAACATTTTAGCTATTATGCGCACACACTGAATCTAGCGGTACAAAAAATATTAGGGAACTCGTACATTAGAGGCACCTTAAGTAATGTGAAATCAATAGTGTCCTATTTTAAGCGTAGTAATGTGGCTTGGAACAAATTGAAGACTTATCAAGAGCAAGCCAATAAGGTGGTGAAGAGGCCGCTTCAAGATGTTCCTGCACGATGGAACTCCACGTTTTATATTATGTTGTAACGAGTTGTTGAATTAAAAGATGAAATTAATTACGCATTGAGCAATTTAGAGGCAGCCAATTGCACTTGTTTAGCAAGCTACGAATGGAATATCTGTCAGTCACTGATTTGGGTGTTGCGTCCATGTGAGGAAGTTACCAGAGAAATGAGTGGCCAAAAATATGTAAGCAGTATCTCGGTAATTCCCATAACGGTTGGTCTTACCAGTGCTCTTCATGAAATTGCTGCTGAGACATACCAACATGAAAATAATATAAGTATATTTCCAGACGAAGTTGAAATGTGCCGGCAGCACATACTTTCCGCAATTAATAGGTAGTCGCTTTCAAAATTTAAAAAAGAGCCGTACCTTTACTGTCGCTGCATCTTCAGATCCCAGGTATAAAATATACTTTCAAAATACAACTGTAGCAGAAAATACTAAACATCACGTTATAGGTTTAGTAACTGCGATGATTTAACAAAAAGAGAGTAAGAACCTACAACTTCATCCTATGAAGCACCTCAAGATGGCCAAAGGAAAAAGTTGAACAGTTTAATTTGGCAACATTATATTAAAACAATGAAAAATGTAAGGCCAACTAGTACTGCCAACAGTAGGGCTATCATAGAAGTCCAAAAATATATCGACGACAGCGTGCTATCACCAGACAAGAACCCTTTGACATGGTGGTGAGCTAACCAAGCTATTTACCCTAACTTAGCCAAACTGGCCAAATTAAAAATGAACGCAATGGCCACTAGCGTTACATGTGAACGGCTATTTTCCGTTGCGGGAAATATATTAACAGAGAGAAGATCGCGACTTAGTAGTCGAAAAGTGCAACAACTGATATTCCTGCAGCAAAACAAAAAACGCTAAAAAACACAAAAAGCACAAAAAAAAATAAAAAAAATAAAAAAAAAAACCGAAAGAAAAAACAAAAATTATGATTGTAAATAAAGTGATTTGAAATCTTTTAACTACGCCGGCTAGTTATTCAGTTTAAATATGTTGTATAGTTCAAGTATGTATTCATGTTATTTTGCATGTAATTACACCTAAATAAATTAATAACTCATTAATAACCATCATCATACTCTTAGCCGACAGTCCTAAGCCTGGTAAAGTAGGAAGGAAAGATTTCATATCTCATAACGCATAATGTATACTGGAAACGTCGCGTGTCGTACCTACATTATATTGGAAGCATACCTAGCGTACTTATCGCATACGTTTACTTATCGAAATCATAACACACCCAAATACTCTAAGTATTTGGGTGTGTTATGATACGTATATAAATCCTGTTTTTGTACCGGGTATTTAACGATACCCATACCTTAAAGGCGAGAATGGTGGCAGAGAATGGTGAAGAAGGTGGTGAGAATGGTGGAGAAGGCGAGAATGAGAATGGAGAATAGCAGGTATATCTTATCTCTATAAACAATTTTAAAGTATGTTGCTTTCCCTTACATGCTACCTTGCCAGAAGATACCTTTTTATTATCCAGTAATAATAAGTGATTATTTGAAGAGGTAACTTCTGTTGTCTCACAATTTAGTTTAAAGAGTTATCCGTAGTGACCCCCACAACCTCAACCGAAGAGTTCAAAATCCCTGTGTGTGTTTCAGCAGAGGGGGAATACCCTGTCTGGCTGGTATTGGCCTCCAAAGGTATTGGTATTACTGGTGGACACTCCTTCGTGCACAGTAACAACAATCACCGTGTTGTTAGCAGATAACTATACAACACAGTTTCGTCACTTATCCTACATTGTGTTAAATTTGCTATAACAATGTTAATATTATATGCTATCAACATAGCAATCAAATGTCTACGTTCTCCTGACAGTTCTCAGGATAAAGTTCTCTTAACTTAAAACCACTAACAAAGTAGTGTCAATAAACAATAATTTGTCACATGACAACATGTCATCCTATGAATAATACTATTCAGCTTAAAAATATGATTATTTCAATATCTGAAAAAGTATCAGAATAGGGATAAGCACACAACATTAATTTCTCTATATTTAGCTTTAATAAGGTGTTAACACCATCCAGTACGTCCTTTTTGGTGGTACCAGTACTATTACCTAATAATAGAACCAATGTGTAGTAATGGTCTAGTTTTTAATCTACTATTTTTTAATAATATATTTAAAGTAGCTATAGTGATTATTCAGGTACAATATTTATTAATGGATCTTTACGAGGAAGTTTCGGGAATAAATATTACTTAATTCCCGGTGAATACAACATCAAAAATGGTACAGGTGCGGCATTAGTCCAAAGCATATCGGATAACAATAAATTTAACAGGGATTATTATTAACACGAGCTTTGCGTAGCTTTCCGTACAACTACGTCTTTGAACGTCAATGTTTTAGATTTCAATGATCCAAGCAAGTAAATGTATAAATTACGATGAAAACTTATCCAATAGCGCAGTTTTACAATTAAAGGAACAAGAAGTACGAAAATGTAGTGTCTATTGACAAAATACACCTATGGTAATTTCAAGGGAATAGAAAGCGAAAACGACAGCGGCAGATGTGACGGTAGTAATAAAAATAAAAAATGAATTTTAAGTTAATGAGAAGTAAAGTATTCTTAAAATCTACAACTTAAAAAATAACTTTAGCTTGGAAGTCGGCGGCTTTGGTGTTGTTTCTTGTTATGTAGGTAGTGCAAACAACTTCCAAGCTAAAATTATTTTGTAGTTTTTGAAGGCGGTTGTCTTTTTTAGTAAAAACGTTTTTATTTTTCACTTTTTAGTGCTTGTGTGTTACTTTTTGAAATCCCCTCCTTTCGCGGGCAAATCTCGCAAAATCTTGATAGGCTGCCGCCGCCAAGACACGAGTTTATTTCGACCAATCGGAAGCCAGGAATCGCCCAGTAACAACACTGCGTATCTTTCGCGAGCAATTGTCAACACCGCGTAAGTGATCTGGTGACACCGGCAACAAGTTTGTGGTTTAATTTTGCAATAAAACTGTGTATTTACTTAAAAATTATCAGTGCCAACATCAGGTAAGTGTAAATGTAATGTTTGTTACGTATATTTTAAATTACAATCGGTATTGAACAAAAGTTTAGTTCTTTTTACCATTCTAACCTCTTAATATCTAACTTTTTTTTTCAAAATACACTAAATTATTTAAATTGTGCAAGTGCATGTTACCCCGTTATTATAAATTCCATAAATAATATAAAATACCGCTATTTTAAATAAATTACTTTATTGTTTTGTTTATATTTACTTTGGTAATGCATTTACGCGGTTTTGCTGTTTGTATAAGTATGGGTTACGTGTTTATTAAAACCACATTAAAAAATATTCTTATTTACTTTTAGGATCAAAATGGAAAGTGAAACTGATTCCTGTAGCGAAAACGAAACGGTTCATGTTACTACCTTACTCAGTTTAAAGAAAAGGCGCGAACGTTTATTGGAAATGAAAAAACAAATTTTGCTTAAGCAGACTACATCTTGTGAAAATACCACACAGCTGGTTGAAAATGTTCCTACTACTAGTTTTGCTGAAGCTGAAAATCACAATGAGAATCCTGATGACGGCGATTTATCTAACTTTGACACAATTAATTTCAATACTACTAATTCAACAGAGCTGCTGAAATTTTGTGATCCAGATAATGTTTCTGAGCCTGCTATAACTGCTACTAACAACGTTGTATCCATTTCTCCTGAGAATAATGCCTTTATTGACGCACTATGCGAATCTTCAATCCTTGATTTTTCATCAGATGACTCTGTGGCTGATCCAAATTATGCTCCATTGTCTGAAATAACAAATGTTGCACCGATAGTTTCATCATCGACGGACAGTAATAATGATCTAATTCCTGAAAGTAACTTAGAACGTGAAATTGCAGCTGAGTCTAGGATAAGGAAACGAAAAGCAGATAAAATGTCTTCAAAAAGATTTAGGAATAAGAGGTTAAGAATGCTAGGTCAGGAATACATAGGTTTCAGTAAGACGGATCATGAGAAATACATACAAAACTCTATTAAACCTGCGCGAAAACTTGGAGAGGCTTGTAAGTCAAGCAATTGTATTAGTAGCAAGATGATTAACTGTGAAAAGTTTACTGAAACTGTACGATTAAATATTTTTAAAGAACTTTGGGAGATGAGCTGGATTGAGAAAAAAATATTTGTTTCATCCTTAGTAGATAAAAAACCGACTAACAGAAAAACCACTGGAAGGGCTGATTCAAGACGAAGTAGTACAAAGGTGTATTATTTGAAATTAAATGACCAAAAATATAGAGTATGCTTAAAGACATTTTTAGGGACATTAGGCATTAAGGAGTGGACTGTAAGGTACTGGTTAGGAGAGACACCGAGAAACGAAACAACAATGAACAGGAGGGAGGATAATGCGTTGCCTACGAGTACGTTAAAAGAATTCGTGCAAGCATTTTTAAGGGATATGCCCAAAATGCCTTCTCACTACTGCAGAAAAGAAAGTACGAAATTATATTTAGAGCCAATAATACAGTCTAAACGTGAACTATATCGTATCTATGTTGAAGAGGCAACAAAAAAAGGCACAGAGAGTGGCTTCAAGAAAACTATTTGAAGATGTTCTGAAAGATGAAAATATAGCATTGTTTCAACCAAAAAAAGATCAATGTGATCTATGTTGTTCGTATAGAGTAGGTAATATTAGTGAAGAAGAATATCAGCAACACTTGTCACGAAAAGATTTAGCTAGACAAGAAAAGACTTTAGACAAAGAAAGAGCGAAAAATGGAACACTTCATCTTATCACTGCTGACTTACAAGCTGTGAAATTGTGTCCATTTTTGAAAGCTAGTGCACTGTATTTTAAAACAAAGCTTATGGTTCATAATTTCACTCTTTACAATTTACAATCTGGGCACTAATAATGTAAAGTGTTATTGGTTTGATGAGACCACTACTGATTTAAAAGCATCAACTTACGCTTCTTTTTATATTGATTATTTAAAGAAAATTATAGAAGACTGCCC
Source organism: Hoplodrina ambigua (assembly GCA_949774945.1). NCBI lineage: Eukaryota > Metazoa > Arthropoda > Insecta > Lepidoptera > Noctuidae > Hoplodrina > Hoplodrina ambigua. Next base: position 10,458,035 of record OX458963.1, read on the forward strand.
AAAAGATGTCGTTATTTTTAGTGATGGATGCACATCACAAAATAGAAATGTTGTGGTTTCTAACGCTCTCCTGGTACTGGCGATGGAAAAAAAGATTGTAATTACACAAAAATTTCTAGAAAAGGGTCACACTCAGATGGAGGTTGATTCTGTTCACTCTATAATTGAACGAAAATTAAAAAATCGTGATATATATTTGCCTAGTCAATACTCTTCGATTACCAAAGAAGCTAGACTAAATCCATCTCCATATGAGGTAGCAACAGTGGACCACACATTTTTCAAAGATTACAGTATTAAAAATAACTTTATTTATGATACAATTCGCCCTGGGAGAGGGATTGGTGCAAAATGTGTGGTTGATATCAGAGTACTAAAATACAAGCCCAATGGTACAATTGAATACAAACTTAACTACAATGACGAGTTTCAACTATTACCACAAAGGCCAAAAAGAATTGAGCCATTTACTCCACCACAGCTCTTTACTGATAGATTGCCAATATCCAAATCAAAGTATGAACATTTACAACAATTAAAAAGTGTTGTACCTTCAGATTGCCATGAATTCTATGACAACCTGCCATTCAGAAATACCTAATTCGTACCTACCTCTTATTAATAGTAATCTATAACTGTTCACATCTTATAAATGAACAATTTGGTTATTTTTTTTGTTAGAAATGATTTCTTTTTGTTTAGTTCCTTTGTTGATTTTTATAATTTGATTTTAATTATTACCTACAAGTACCTAATATTATTTTTAAGTACGTAATTCAAAGCACTAAGACTGTTTGATTTTGGTATATTTTATTAATAAGTTTAAGATTTGTGATATTCCGAAGTTATCCAATTGAAATTACTTAAAAGGCTGATTATCATCTGAATAAATATAAGATTTAATTAAACTAGTGTTGACACCTTAGTACTATCAATGTTTATAAGAGTAATTCAAAGAGATGTTTATAAGAGTAATTTAGTTTATAAGTAGTTTATAATAAGAGATTTTAGAGAAATAATTTATGTTGGTTTTGTTACATTCATTTTATCTAACTTTTGTAAGAGGCAATAGTTTTATTTTCAACATTAAATAATATTGTTGTTAAAATAATAATATTTGTTTAATTTCAAAACCGCGTACCTTCCTCTTAAGTTCCAATGTTATAAGTTTATGGTCAAAGCAAATCCGCGTAATTGACGTAGGGCTTTAATTATTTACATAAATTGATATATTTTTCTAACAAGAGATAAAACACATTAATATTTACCTTCTATGTAAAAATGAGCTTAAAATTTATTGAATTAATAAAGTTATTAAGTTTTAACCTTCCTCTGTAAAACTGGATCTATTGCAGATACGCGGCCTTTACGTATGGTAGATTCGCGGATTTACACTATCCCCGACGATATGTAAATACAAAAAAAAAACATACGCGCTGAATTGAGAACCTCCTCCTTTTTGAAGTCGGTTGAAAATATATAGTTATATTTTGGGTAACCTTATTATGTTGATGTATTTCTGGGATTAATACCCAACCAGCAAAAAATAATCTTACAATTATCCCAAGACCATATTTTTTTTCAGTCTTATATTAAACTGATAGACAGCTATAAGTGTGGATTTGGGTGCACTTTATAAGTATATTCACCCTTACAATTGCCTTGTAATGGTCTCGCGAAGTGTATTTTTAATCTTACAAAACTCTAGCTGATACTTTAATAATGACGACCAAACTTACAAGTGATTTACAATAGCATGCTTTAAGGGCAAATAACCTTTAAGTCCTCTTACTAATGCCTTTCTCAGTGTAATATCGCTAGTTGTCCTCTTCGTGATCTTCGAGTAAGAGTATAGTGAAGGCTTGGAACTCTTGCGAAAATAAATAAAAAGTAGCGTCAAAAACTTAAGTATTATTTTTTAGTATAATTATATTTATTTCATTTTCCTAAAAAACTATAAAGTGTGTAGGTATAATTTCTTACTCATGTCACGCACTATATACGATTATTGGATTGCGAAGTAGTTTTTCTCGATTAATTTGAAATTTGAATAACAATATTTTCAAGGGCCCCTTCAAAAATGTATCATATAATATTAGTTATTTTAATTATTTGTGAAAAAATATCTAAATATAGCCATTACGACCAACTATGGCTTGTAAGTGCTTTGTTAGAACAATATAAGTCCAATACTCTTTTGTAATGTTTATATCGCACTCGAAAAGTCAAATTTAACCTAAATTCATTGTCTACTCGGCCATATTGCTTATAATTTTAGGGTTCCTTAATATGGAAAAGAAAGCTGGACGACTAAGTCGTTATAGATATAAATTAAACCACAACGTTTATTCAATCTAAACACGCTTGTATTATGTTTTAGGACAAATATACAAACAGTATGGTTGCAATTATGGATGTCGACTGTTTAAAAAAAAGATCCGAACGCTTATGAATGAAAAATAGCCATGGAACATAACGCATTTTGTGTTGTGTAAAAAATGTATCGTCTGTGGATATCCTACTTCAATGTTCCTGCCCCGACATTTTATAATGGCCCAAAATGATATAATAACTTGTTGTATTTGAATTTCTTCTGGTGCGCAGGCTGCCATAAATTTGCAATTTACGACCACTACTTATGTGATGAATGTGAATTGTGTAACTAATTAACCAAAAAAATTCTATCGATTATAATTAAAATAGGTACATAAACAAAATTATTAATGTGTAATAGGTAAAAAATATAGCGCACTTTTAAGCAACATATTAAAAAAATTTTGGTAGGTAGACTTTTTATTTCATATTTATTCGTAGTGTAGGTGTTATTATTTAACCTTTAATAGAAAATTGCGCCGGACACTTATAAAACTTTTACAGTGCAACTACTCTTTAATATGTCTTAGATGAGATAAATCACGCTTTTAAAATATTACTTTTACGGAATTCTAATAAAACACTTGGTAAAGCCACTTCGAAGACCAAATGAACTTACAAAATGAATTTACAAGTATTATTTAAGTATTAAAGGCAATTTGGCTTGCAAAAGGCGCTTATAATGACACTGCCCTTATTTATATTATATAACGTTTTCTTATACACGTCTATAAGAATATGTCACAAGTATGATTGCTCTTAAAGTGTTTATAGACTTATAATATAGCACTATTAGGGTATCTGGCTTAATTAGAACACATATAAACATTATATAAAACCATAGCTCTTACAAGCTTTTGTTTGTAAGGGTATTTTGCTAGTTGGGTAGTTTTATAGAAATTATAATGATTAGGTTTTATCACGATATGCGACATGATGCAATTGTCAACGTACATTTTTGTAGATAGGGCGACAAACTATACTAGTATGGGTCGCTAGATTTAATCGCCTTCATTAGGGCTTGTTTAGCTGCCGACGATGACGCGTAATCAGCTGAGCGCTCGGCGGTGGGGTATGCGACGACACACGGCAGCGGCGCGGCGCGCGCTACTCATAAACTCAAATTAGATAAAAAGATCATAAGATGGCATCACTTTAACAGCAATCACATTATCACATCACAGCGAGGTGAGGTGGACTTAAAATAAGCATAGACTAAAACTTTTAATCTGTGTATATTTCAAAATATCATTCAGTCTTCCAGTCTGTTAAGTGCCCCGTCGTTTTTTTTTTTGTAATTTTACCAATCAGAAGTATCGTGACCTAGACGAAGTTCTATACTTAACAACAATTTAACTACCAATCACCAGTACGTAAAACTGCCTGTATATGTACAGTAAATACCTTAAATAGTAATTAATACCTTCATGGTAACTAGGTAACCTACACGACTACAGATAGGACGTAAATGAGCACTCTTATACTTAAATATTTATCATTACATCACATTCAATTATGGTATATGAAGCTATTTAAACTTCAGACTAGTCACTTGATTCAAAATAATCATAAAATAACCAGCCTTCATAATATGATCAATAAGTCTTACATCGTGACCTTTATACGTGGTATACCTACGTAGTTAAGCATAGCCAACCATTGTCACGAACCGTAATAACGTAACAATATATATATATATATAATAAGCTAACGATTTCCACGAACTATAATATACTAGAAGGCTCGTTCACAACGGGCCACCCAGTAGTTCCTGGTAGTAATACATAAATGTAATAACTAATAACTGCTATAGTAATGACTGCCAAAAACATGATGATGACTTGTATGATCCGTTATACGATCTGCATTCCCATTAATAAGACCACCACATTCACAACACATGTAAAACCTTCCAGACACACACATACATATTATGAACCCTCTTTTAGTATATTAGTCCTTGTAACTTGGATTTAAGGGTTCTCGTATTATAAAGCTCATGCTGAGCACACGTGTCTAATTAATAAAATAAATATATTTTTAACAAATTTTGCCGATTAGTAGTCGCGAATAGTGAGCTTAAATAAGACACAAATCGGTCGCAACGTTTCCTAGATGCATAGACTTCTGAAGAAACCTATTCAAACAAATTTGTCAATCGAACGTCGTGTGTGCAGCAGCAGCAACAACATCAGCAGCATCAGCAGCAGTACGGGTTCCGGCATGGGAGCAAACAAGCTGTAAGTAGACCTTAATTCGCACTGTTCCACTCCTTTGTCATTGCTTTAACGTTTAATTGGAGGAGACATCACCATTTAACGTAGTTTTGGACTAAAATCGCCAATTTACTATTTTGCATTAAAATATTTTAGCGTTGTTTAGGCTAAAATTGCCAACTGCGTTATATTATTTTATTTTAAATAATTAAATTGTGAATAATGAATATTCAACTTATCCCTAAGGAGATTCAAAACATCATCCCTAGATTAAATAGAGATGTTAAGTTACTTAACTTTTTCATTTCAAAATGTGAGTATGTAATTAGAAGTTTTAGAGGGGAAAACAACCAAGCACAACAGGTTTACCTATTCCACAGCATTACAAGTAGATTAGTGGGTAAAGCTGCCGTGTTAATTAGCGAACGTGAAAACCTTGCAGTCCTATATAGATTTTGCCACCGAATACAAAATGTTAAGAGTTCGCTTATTTCAAAGGTGCAGCGAAATATATTATATACTAGCGGACCGCCGCGACTTCACACGGGTAAAGCTTTCAGACTGTTAAGGTGGATTTTCCAAATATTTTTTCTTATATAAACTTTGCCCGGGAAATTTGAACCTAACAGAAAAAGAATCAGCCAAATCGGTCCACCCGTAGTCGAGTTTTGCGCTTAGCAACACATTTAGCCATTTATTTTTATTTATATATATATAGATAACAATAACGCCCTAAATGTCTTCCTCTACAACTTACCAGAAGACTTGATTAAGTTTGTAAGATTAAATAAATGTGTAACACTAAAGTCAGCCTTAAGTGTAGTGATGGAGGAAGTAAAATTCCAGACTCGATACAATGCCCGAAATAAAAATAAAACAACTCCAAATAACAATGTAACAATCCTAGACCAAACCCTATGACACCAATTTAATACAAGTTTGGCATTTCAGCTAATCAAGGTTTTAGACCAGTGTACGGTTTTAAACCTAATTTTATCTCTAACCTAAATAATAATAACCAAAAATTAGTAAACCAACAGCAAACATCTAAACCAAATACCACTAACAATCCAAACCAAAAGCCTATCATTCACCAACCGCAACCGATCCCGCGTACTTTAAATAATTATAAACAATCAGGCTTCTTCAAAGCCAAACCAAATCAACACTTCCGATTTGGAATTATAAATAAAGTCTAAACAAAATACTAACGTATCGATGCGATCGGTTCATAACAACATGATCGAAGAACCACTTGAACTAGAACGTTGTAATTTTGATAGATGAGAGCGATAATCAAAACAACTGCGTACAAGCTTAAAATGAATCAGTAAATTTTCAGATAGAAGCCTCTACAGCAAACCAACCACAACAGAAACCGAAATAATAAATTTACATTATAGTGGTCTTAGACTAGACATCTATTTACCAGAAATTGATGCAATTTTTTTATAGACACAGGTAGTGCACCATCTTTTATAAACACCGAATTAGCCGACCAATACTTAAATATTACATATAAAATGCTATAAAAATGCTATATACTAAAAAAAAAGCTATTCGGAAACCTAGTACCTTTTAAAGCTAAGAAATAATGAACTGAACTGGATTTTTCTGTTAACCTCCCCCTCAAAGTTGTACGTAATTATATTCTCGAAAATCGTCAAGAGGAACAACAATAGGTATCTGGATAGGAAAGGATACATAAGAAGAGTAGAACAAAAAACTGTTCTAACCTTTATGTGCTTGGGGATAAAACCCTCGTCTAATCGAGGATTTGTTAGTATTTCTATTAAATAAGGGGCTCCCGATCTGGGGAGTCTAAAAATTTTTTTAACTTTTCTTCAGCCATTTCGAAAGGGTTGGACTGGTTTCTTATTCGTTCTAAATAAATTCTTTCTTCATGGTTTCTGAAAAATAGTTATTTTTAATTTCACAGAATCTGGTAGTGGATTTACATGCCGTACAAACCAAATCGTAATGCAGTAGGTACATTAGATGTTCAGTACAAAAATCCCTTAAGGTTTTCGCAAATGCGCTTCATATTGTATTCTGATAACAATTATTTTCACATTCACCTTTCTGCCGAATCCACAACAGCTGCAATCACATATGCTTCCATAATGAATAGTTTTTAAACTCACAAACACATAAAATTCAAAAAACAAGAATAAAAACGTGCGTTGTGACTTTTACTTTAACCAATTTTATTTCACACCTTTTTAACCACTCTGCTCGACAAGATTTTGACATTTGACACATCCCTTGACTCGGCAGGGTGTTGTGGATCACGTCATAAAATTCTGGAATTTACATCAACTTTCAGGATTCAATTTTTTAAGAAAAATTAACGTTTGCAGCTATTTTATAGAATAAGTTTATGGCAAATATCTTTAATTATAACTCGAGGTCGGTTAAACCACTTCAGATCACTGCAAAATTGGTACAATATAAGTTTTTCTGCACCCTATCTAAAGGCAGACCACTCAGATTAGCTAAAATTAAGTACATTAAGAACCTTCTCGCTTGCTGAAAAGATGCATTCAGACGAAATAAAGACATTATCATTCCATCTCCATTGTTGTTATTGGCATTATCCATACATAAGTACTTTAAAAATACAATCTTTAGACAAAATTTACACAAAATTGTGGCACTTCTTAGTTTACCCAAGTTTCATAATTCGATTCAAAAGTCGCGTTCAGCCGAATCGATACTTGAAATAAAATCGAGGTTGGCCAAAGGAGTCTGAATGAAAAAATAAAACCTTTTGATAATATTTCTCAGGATTTATTTTTAATAAGGTATAAGATTTACTTAAGTAGATATTTTAGCCGACTTCAAAAAGGAGGATGTTCATAATTCATTAAATACATAATTATGCATAAATCTGCTAAAATATTAGCTGAATTATTTTGTTTTGCGTAAACTTAAAATAATGAGGTCTAAGTGAAAATCCAAGATGGCGGTCGTGAAATTTTACAAAATATGCGTCATGGGTGTTGGTTCCTTGGTTTTGGGTTTATTTCGTGGCCACGAACCCATGACGCATCTTTTGTAAAATTTCACGACCGCCATCTTGGATTTTCACTTCGACCTCATTTTCGGCATTAGCACCCCCGAAAACCAAGGACATGACACCCATGACGCATATGTCGTTAAATTTAGCGGCCGCCATCTTGGATTTTCACTTCGACCTCAATTTCGGCATCACCACCCCCGAAAACCATGGATACGATACCCATAATGCATATGTTGTAAAATTTTGCGGCCGCCATCTTGGATTTTGATTGTAACAAACGGACGGACAGACGAACACACGCGTGATCCTATAAGGTTTCCGTTTTCATTTGGACGTACGCAACCCTAATCCAATGTTACAGCCCCAATCAATACAATTAGATAAATTAATTATTGATATTGATGCAAATAATAAGACGTTCTATTAAATGTAGGAAAAACGCAATATCCACCAATCTGAGATAAATGTATACTGTGCACGCTGCATCAAATTTAAAAAAGTAGGTAACGCACAAAAATTAAAATTCTTAATTAAATTTAATATATAATTTCAGAAAAAAAAAATATAGGTAGGTACCATAGGTATAGTTCATTGGTAAGGACCAATGAAATATACCTATCGTAATACATATTTTTTCTGTTGAGTCTTGAACTAGAAAACTATAAATAACAATTATTAACTGAGCTGGATAGCATAAATAATTAATATTTATTGTAATTTAAACTTAAATTCCATTTATATTAATTTTTACGAGTCGATATCTCATATGAATAATTTTAATTACTCGAATCGATTGAAATAAAAAAAATAATCGATTGACATAATCACAATCGCACATCAATGCATTAAAAAAAAAATTGGTTGACAATTTCTAAGAACACAAAATGAGTAGTGGTAATGAATATTCCGTGTTTTTAGACCCGTGTTTGTAATTTACACTAAGAATTGGGCATTTTCTCGTTGTTTATTATATTTTGAATGACATTTGTCATGTTTTTTTTTAATATCTAAATGTATTAGAGTGATATTTGTGACAAACAAAAATGTAAACACGCACGGATTGGCGCGAAGTTTCGACTTTGGATATCAAAAACTTTATTACCACTACTAATTTATGTTAAACTATGGATGAAATCGACAAATAAATCAATTATGAGTTATTTACTGCTCCTGTAGTGGAGCTTGGATGTCTAAAATCCACAATTTTTATGTTTTTTAGCCTCGACTACTATGGTCTTCAAAATGGCGATGATTGCATTTTCACACTTGGATTTTGAAACGGTGATTTTATATACTCGCGTGCTAAATCTAAAAGAGTGGTTGGCTCTAACATTTAAATATTTTATCAAACTCTGTTACTTAATGCTCACACATGAGATTAGATGGCTACCATAATCAGTATTTACACTTATTGGTCAGGATGACGCATGCGCGAACTCCGGGGTCCAATTGGACCCACTACCGAGCCGGCGGAGGTTTCTGTGTTCGGGTCCAATTGGGGGCGCTTCCGAACTATACGGTTAAACGCGATTAAGGATAGTCTGGTTTAGTTTGACAATCAAAATGTTAAGTGTTAAACGTCAAATTCAGAATAACAAAATTGCCATTTCACCTAATTGAGTAGACTAAACGATCTTAGAGATGTCAAACTATAACTATAAATATATAATTATCACAATAGTACATATTATGAAGATTACAACTCTTCCAACTTTTTGTATCGTCTTATCTCGGGAACTGGCTCGTGGCTCTTAGGAAAAAAGTATAATATTTATATATTTTTATAGATAATTATCTGAACTACAATTTATGTCTGAAGTAATTTTATGGTAAAACTTTTGACCCTTAAAAAATAAAACCAGGCGTCGGATCGATGAGGACTTTTTAGGGCTCGTTTACGATGGTGTTTTGAGCAATCCTACCAATTTTCAGCTGGGTGTGAATTATTGTAACCTCACTCCTATTTTTTGGTCTAATTTGACGACTATTATTTGCACATTGTACGATAGGCTGTTTTTTTTTATAAAAGTCAATCGTTTTTCAATTAGAAGTTGGAGTTATTGTGTTGTTTTTTGATAGCTCCCATCACACCCCACCCCCCTTGAGACCGTCACTACGGGCGATAAAAAAGAAATTGTCCCTTTCGACCTGACCGCGTTGTCCTGGTATTATTTCCCCTAGTATCTGGCAATTTATTGGCGGGCGTTGGTTTGTGTGGCGAGTAAAATGTTTGTATGATTTTGTTCTGGAATGTTGGTGTTAGTAAAAGTGTTGGTGAGGGTATAAGCTGGCTTTTTATAGAGACTGTGACAGTGTTTCCTTTAATGAGTAATTTGTAGGATTTGTCTCCTCGCTGCAAGATGGTCCTGTATAAGCTGGTTTCAGCGAACCTGATATCTCGTCTCTGAGAAATACGTGACTAGATGAGCCTAGATCCATAAAGACGAACGTTTTCATAAAACTTTTTTAACCAGGCTAAAGAATGATACAGTACTTCGAGCACTTTGTATTATAGTGCAAATTTCACTGGTCGGTGATATCATTGAAATTAAATATAATCACAGTTGAAGAAAGGCAAATAAATATTCACGGCAAACAAATAAAAGAAAAAAATATAGTATTTGAGAAACCAATCAGGTCATCGTTCTGTCTGTCTGTGAAAGAGTTGAGCCAACAAAAGCGGCACGGCCGTACCATCCTTTTCTTGAAGCAGTTCAGGCCATTTTCGACCCCCCATAACTTCGTTGTGGATTAAACTAGAAGCCAGTTTGTCTAGTAACCAAGCAAGCATTGTATAAACACGGTTATATATTTCAAATTTCAATTAATTTGAACCAGTAGTTTAAGAATTATAACTAGTCAAAGTTCTTAATTTTGTCACTCACTGACTGACCGATCATCAAAACTCTAAGGTACTTCCAGACATAGAAGCTACAAATTTTGAATACAATCAGTGTTTAATGTAAAAATCAAGGAAAAACTAAAATATTTTGCCATTTCAGTCCAGTTTTCTAGATACACCAACTGCATAAATAACTTCGTAAATATGATATAATCATATGGGATTACAAAGTAATTTATGCAGTTCAGTTTTTTTTTTCTACAAAAAGAAATGAGTTGCCATCAAAAACAAAATTGTAAAAAAAACCAAGTCACACAACTCAGTTCTTCTACCGTAAAATGTTGTGAGATCCATGTTATACCAAGTCAGTTGATTTATTCAGTCACTACTTAAAGGACCTTCCTTTTTTAACTTCTTACGTAATTAGCAAATCTAACAAAATCTAATAGTGACAACATTAATATTGAAAACCTTTTAAGTTTATAACTAAAAGAGATAGACTTGAAAAAACACAAGGTAACTCACAAGCAATCGGGGGAAACGGCAGTGCCCCCGCCAAGTCGAGCAAGAGCAAACAAAAGCGCCACGGCCGTACCATCCTTTTCCCGAAACAGCTGAGGCCATTTTCGACTCCCTATAACTTTGTTGTGGATTAAACTTGTTTGAAAGAGTATACTTCCGAATAGGTCCCATAGAAATATTGTCATGATCTGAAGATGAACTTCGGAGATATGGAACGGAACTCCTTATAGGATCAACTTGTCAATCGTTTCAATACTTGTGGTACTTTTAGTGAGAAATATTCAAATGAACTTCGTAAATGCGTCTACAATCGTGAGAATATGGTTATACTGTTTCATCGTCTCAGTCGATATTTTATTTCACTGGCCGGCCTTCATTTGGATCAATGTGATCCAAATGAAGTGTGTTAGGGCCTCATAGGTAGATTTATAAATAATAACGACGGGACTTGTCATGAACACGTTTACTAGGTACCCAAAAACAACGATACATGAACACCGGAAACACTTGTCATCACTGCCGCCCATCGATCCGCCCGACAGTTCGTAGCCGCGCGCGGCGCCGCTAGATGGCTTGTGCCAAGCACACAAAGTGTAGCCGGGTTGATTCTTCCTTTTCAATCGGAGCTAAAAATCCTTCTTGTTTTCCTTCTTTACGTGTAGCTAATATACACGGAATGCAACCTGTAACAAACTCTTCAATTATACTTAGTGTATTACATTTGAAATTTATTTTTTTAAGTAGTTATTTTATTTTTTTGATGAAATATTTGGGATGAAAAAGTATATAAAATTAATTACAGTTTACAATTTAAGATTCTTTTCAGCCTAGGAACGGATGTTAGTTAGATGTTATGATTTTAGTTAGATGTTAGAGGCTATGTGTTGTGTATTGTAGTCTTACCTCCAGTCTTTCTCCTGTCAGTTCTGATTCGTGGTTCTCCGTAGGTTAGATATCTTGGGTGTCTTTTTGGGTCTAAACGATATCGGTGGCCTTCCTTATCATCTACAGGTCCTCCTCCCATTGCTTCGGCAATGTTCTGACTCCTCCCTAAAAAACAAAAACTAAATACTATAATACATTTCTTTACTTCTTCTTCTTCTTGTTTATCGTGTGGGCCGTAAGGTCTTACGATCCCACAAACCCTAGTGTCACTTGTTTCTAAACCACCTTACATGTTGTACCTTGTGTGTTGTTTGTGTTACCACTCTGTCATGGTTTGAGTGGGAAAATGATAGGCTGGTATAAGTTCAGGTTTACTCACGATGTTTTCCTTTACCGATAACAGTGACGGCCAAAATTAACTTAGAAAGTACATATGATTTGAAAAAGTCACATTGGTACTTGCCCTGATTCGAACAGGCAACCACATGTGTGTAAGGAAAAGCCATTATACTCTGCCAATGTTCATGGTAATGCACACCCCGCTTGCTCAAGACGGATTGCCTACTTCTGAGAAGAAAAACACTGTAACCTCGCCTGTAATCCCCGAACACAACATTAGTGTTGTACCCATTAGTTCACTCACATTTTTGCCAGTTATGTTTAAGTCCCATGTAATGAGGGCGAGCCTATTGCCATCAACCGGGCTCAAATCACGACGTCTCGAAATATAGGTTTGAAATCGCCAATCCGCCTTGGGCATGGTGATCAATGCTTGTGCCTTCTCTATATGAGAAGAGGTCTTTGTCCTGCAGTGGGACAATAATAGGCTGGTATAATTTAATTAAAATAAACAGAAACCTTTAAAGTCTTCTTCTTTGAATGCATACCTTTCATTGAATGTGTCCCAGTGTAAATGCAAACGACGTGCCCTTAATAAACCTTAGGGCGTTTTTTGCTTGCAGCTTCCACACAGAGCACATTGAGCTGTAACCAAAAAAATAATACATAATTATTTTTTATACTTTATACTTTTACTCAATTGTTCTAACAGAATTTATGGAAGACAAAATGTTAAAATACTTAGTTTACCAATGTATAAATATTATATGTATGTGTTTTAATAATTATAATATATTCTACCTAAAATAAAGTTTAAAAATATAGTATCTCTCTGTGAAAGTTCCTATATATTTCGTGTTATTAGATAGATGGTCACTATAATACCCTAAGTTTTAAGTTATTTTGGTGTGCCCTAACAGGGTCATGTACTCACTAGTTTTAAGCCTAGTGTGTAAACTATGTCATGTACATTGTGTATTGAATAAATAAATAAATAGAGAGCCACACCCTATACTTGGAATATCTCCTGTATTGTGGGTATGTTTACAAACATATAAACTCACATACATAAACAGCCAGATCCCGAACAACTATCTGTAGACCATACAAAAATATTTGGCATGTGTGGGAATTGAACCCGTCACATGCAGCTCAGGAGCTAATAATAGTTCAGCTGCTGCTCTATAGTATTTGATCATATGTAAAAGATACAACCAGGTCCAGATCAGAAGCAAACTGTTTATTTTTAATTTTCCCTTCATTACATTCAATGTCACAACTTGACAGCTATAAAAATGACAATCCAAAAAGGTTCAAACATAACATACCTTTCTCTCATACTGATTGATAAAGACAATAAGAAAATCAACAGTAAATCACAAAATCAATTTAACTAAAATGTCACCTTCTAACAAAGCTATGACTTAATTCATTCATTAAGAATTCCTATAATATCTGGCCATAATTCAGGCGGCGGAATCACAATCGGCGGATCCTGTGATAATTCGGAGTCCGAATCATTTGCTGGCCGACTCTCAATGGCAGGTGAACTATTAGCCGATGTATCCGGCGGTCTGGCCAGTATTTGGTCTGCGTGTCGCCGATGCAGCTCTCCATCTTCCGTCCTCACCACATCTGTGGCCGGCCCCTCCACCGTCTCTACGGTGGCCCGACACCACCTGTTTCCGGGCCCATACATGCGTATGAGCACGGGCTGCCGCAGCGTAAAACTCCGCGCGGGTGAGCGCTGCGCCGCCTCCTCCAGTTGCTGCTCAGCGCGGCTCGGTGTCGAGTCGGGGTGTAAGCTCGACACTGCAGTCCTGTATCTCCGCCCATTTAGTAACTCAGCAGGTGTCTTATTAGTGGAGCTATTGGGCACAGTTCGTAAATAATATAAAACTTTGCAAAGTTTCTCCTGCCATTGCATGTCCAGGTTCTCTAATTTCCTCATTTTATTCTTGAATGTTTGAATCGTGCGTTCAATCTGCCCGTTAGTCTCTGGGTGGTAGGGCGGTGAATACAATTAATTCCATTCTTTTTCAAAAAATGATTAAATTCATCTGAAGTGAACGCACGTCCATTATCGGACACCAACACGTCGGGCAGCCCTTGCGAGATGAAATTTTTTCTCATTACAGCTATTACCGTACCACTGTTCATCGCTGATATGATTTCAGCCTCAAACCATTTGCTGTAGCTGTCTACTAGGACTAGAAACGTTTTTCCCTGAAAGGGCCCCGCAAAATCCACATGCACACGGCTCCACGGCTTCTCTGGAACGATCCAAGTCTGCGGGTCCTTTGGTGGGTTATTTCTCACTAGCTGACATTGCTGACACGCGGCCACCACACTCAATCTGCCGATCCATGTCGACCCACCACACGTACCCTCTAGCATAAGCTTTTGTCTGGACAATGCCGGCATGAGGGGCATGTTAAGCCAAGTCCAGACGACTGTAACGTGTAATGTAAGATTACGTGTAATTTAGCGTCAATAGTGTGGACGGCACACGAACGCAAAGCGAATTGTGTACGCGAAACTATTTCAAAGTTGTTTCCACTTAGTTGGTACGAACATGCTGAATAGGAAGGTCGTGATAACTGCTGCTGCTTTTCATCATTTTGTTCTTGTATTCTTCTACATCTCTTTCCAATGAATGAGCAATATAACTCCAAGCATCATGTTTCAGATTTTTTTTTTAAGTAGTCCGTGTTTCTTTGTTCCCAAATAACAGGTTTTTCGGTACAAACTAATAAGTTTAAGTGATTGTTCGTCACTCCACATCATGAATGTACACACGACACAACCTGCACGAACGCCGTCCAAACGAGCACTGCGAGCGCCTTTGTGTTCGCGCGAAAAACCGACAGCCGATGGATCAACCCCGAGCGCCGCGCGAGCGTTACATGTAATGCTCGTAGTGCCGTCCACACGTAGAATTCGTGTTACATTACACGGTGGATTACATTACACGTTACACTCGTCTGGACCCGGCTTAACAGTTTCAACACTTTATCCTTTATCGAAGGTATTACGACTCTGTTGCTCCACAATAAACAACCTTTATTATGTGAAAGAGCCTCTCTCCGTGTCCAATAAGCTTGTAGGCTCGGATCTATGTTCCTTCGTGGCCATCTGTGCAAAACATGAAACATTACTTTTTGTAATACTACATCTTTGTTTGTCTCTAAGGCTATCTTTGCGACGTCCATCTCCCAGCCGCTCGGCTGCTCCTCCAGCAGAAGCACGTCGCGCAGCACATCCTCCTGCACACTTGACGTGTCCGGAGCGGTCCACCTGCTCAATGCGTCCGCGTTCCCGATTAATCTACCAGGCCTGTACCGTATACTGTACATATAACTAGAAAGTTTCAATGACCAGCAGAACATCCGCGGTGATATCTGATCGGGAATTGGTTTTTCTGGATTAAATAAACCGACCAACGGTTTATGATCTGTGATAATACAAAACTTGCGACCTGCCAAAAATTCGTGAAATTTTGTCAAACCGAATATAATAGCCAGGGCCTCCTTATCAATCTGCTCATATCGTCTCTCATGCGCCTGTAGTGTCCGTGAGGCCATCATCACTGGTCGCTCTGACCCGTCCTCCATGACATGACTGTGCAATAATCGCTCCGAGACCGTATTCCGATGAATCACAAATGAGAAGTAGTTCTTTCTGCAAGTCATAGCCGACCAACGTTCGATCAGATGACAGTAAACGCTTCGCCTCCACGAACGCTTTTTGTTCCTTCTCACCCCAGCTCCAAGGTCTTTTTGATTCTAACAGTCGATACAGTGGTTCTAACACAGTGCTCTTGTCAGGCAAGAATTTTTCATAGAAATTATATAAGCCCAGGAAGGCGCGCAAGGTCTCTCTGTTCGTTGGAGCAGACTTTTCCTGAATCTCTTTGACTTTCGCAGGTGCTGGGTGAAGTCCCTCTGCATTAATCATGTGTCCTAGGAATGTGATGCTGTTCGCAGCGAACACGCATTTCTTTGCATTGAGGCGAAGTCCCATCTGCTGCAGTTTGCTTAGTACTTCTCTGAGTCTCCGGTTGTGTTCTACAATCGTTGCTCCAGTGACAGCGATGTCATCTAATAGACACGCCACTCCATTCATACCCGCTAACGCGGTCGACATAAGACGCTGAAAAATCGCTGGGTCCGCACTGACACCGAATGGCAGCCGATTTACTTTCATTAGACCAATAGGAGTGTTCAGTGTGAGCAGCATGGCTGTCGCGTCGTCTACCTTCAGTTGTGTATACGCGTTTTTCAAGTCCAACTTACTAAATATTCTGCCTCCACTAAGTCTCACAAACGCTTCTACAGACGTCGGCAACGGATAGATGTCTGTATAGCGGCGTTCACCGTGACACGATAATCACCACATATTCTCACTGTTCCGTCATCTTTCATCACCGGCGTTACCGGTGTCCCCCACTGCGAATAACGAACAGGTGTCAGAACACCCGCCTCCACCATCTCGTTCAACTGTCTAATGACTTTTTCCTTAAGGGGGTAGGGCACCGCGCGTGCCTTTAAGAAGCGAGGCGTAGCATCCGGCCGCACGTGAAGTGACACCTCAGGACCTTTGTACTCGCCGAGTCCTTCTTTAAATAGTTCAGGAAATTCTTTTTTATATTGTTCTATCTCCTCTTCAGTCCAGCACAATCCTGATACTTGAAGGCCTAGTGTATGGAACCAGTTCCTGCCCAGCAGATTTGGTCCGTTCCCCGACACCACAACCAGTTCACATTGCGCTTCCTTATTACCTAGCCCAACACGCACGTCTGCTAGTCCTAATACTTTCAAAGGGTCTTGAGTCCATGTCACGAGTTTTAGATTGGTAGCTCGTAGAGGTGGGGGCGTCGACCACAGCTTCTTGTATGTCTCTTCCGACATAATGGTACGCGATGCACCCGAGTCCACTTCCATCGATAAATGAACGCCGTCTATCGTAACGTCCGTAGTAATAGGTGGTGAGTAATTATCCACACAAACGTATACGCCCATCATCTTCTCAGCTGAAGTGTCCACACTCGTGTTCGCTTCCCTCGTGTCGCCGACCTGATGTACACGACCTGTCTTCTTGGCACAGGCCGCCGCAATGTGGCCAAACTTTTTGCAGTAGAAGCACTTCGCCTTCACAAACGGGCAGCGCTCGCCCGGCCTGTGTGCGTGTGCACACCGTCGACACTCGTTCGATTTAACATTGCCAATGTCCATTGGTTCAGCCTCCGTGACACTGGACGGAGTTTGCTTAGACTCACTAGCCACACACGCAGGGTACAAATCAGGGAACGTCACTTGATAGTCCAGACACATCTGTAACGCGAGCTCGTATGTCAAGTCTTTCTTTTTCAATAAATCACGTCGCAAGCGATCGTCCCGCACCCCCAACACTAGTCGGTCTCTCAACTGGCGTTTTAAGTCCATAAAATTGCATTTTGCACCAAGCAGACTTATAGCCGCTACAAAGTCTTGCACGCTTTCCCCTTGAACTTGTTGACGTTTGTAAAATTTTCCCGCTTGCAAAATTTCGTTAACCTCGGGTTCATAAAACTTATCCAAAACATTAAAGATGTCCACCAAAGGTACTTCCGTAGGACGTTTTCGAACTAAAAGTGATGCAATTAAACCAAAAGTGTCTTTGCCGCACTGAGAAAGAAACAGCGATCGTCCTTTGTCTAGGTGAAGCTTGTCGTAACCCGCCGCATCCAGCGCACATAGTAATTGTTCTTTATAATCACACCACTTATCAGTCTTTGGGTTAAATTGTCCGGGAAACACTATATTTGTTACATTTGCCGTCATTTTCACCGAAATCCAACTTATTTACCGCAGTCGCCAATAAAAGATACAACCAGGTCCAGATCAGAAGCAAACTGTTTATTTTTAATTTTCCCTTCATTACATTCAATGTCACAACTTGACAGCTATAAAAATGACAATCCAAAAAGGTTCAAACATAACAATATGTATACATGGTTACTTTTAGGTCGTCGTGGAACCGAAAGCCATATACTCGATCATCAAAAAATCTGCTGTTCAGTACATTTATGTTCGTCTAACTCGACAAAGTGTACTGAACAGCTGATATTTTTTATTGTTACTTTTTGAAAAAAATGGTCCCACTCATTTCGAGTTTGATGATCGAGTATATGGCTTTCGGTTCCACGACGACCTAAAAGTAACCGTGTATACTAGTTGAACGAGCCCATGCGTTGCTGTGGCTCAGGTTTTTAATCAAAAAATACTAAGACCAATAATTGAGATAAAAACTATCCTTTCAAGTTGGATCAAACTGCACATGGGATGCAAATTTGATTAAAATCGGTTAAGTAGTTTGGGAGTCCATCGCAGACAAACAACGTGACGATATTTATTAGCTTAGTCTGGGCAAATAAATCTGATCATATTTTTGGCTAGAAAGAAACCGCACTAAATATAGAAATTTTGACGGAGCAAGTGGAGGCCTTGGTCCCAGTAGTGGGATTAAAATTAATTCTTCTCTAAACTTGACTAGCTTTAACCCATGACTTCGACCGGGGTGAATTTTCTTCCGGAGTCTATTTTTTTTAAGTATCCGGAATGACATAGCTTCATTTTAGCGAAAAAAAAAACAGAATCAGACTAGTATTTCTGTAGACTAGAGCATACAAATAAAGAAATAAACGACCGACGTGCTTTTAAAATTGGTATGGATTAGTAATTTAATTCAAATAGAAAATCATAGATTTTCTTAGACGCTTAGCTTTATAACAGAGCCTTGTTCCTTACCTGCCAATGCTTGTCCAGCACGATTGCGCCGCCGTGAACTGTTTCAGTGGGTAATTGCTGACCAACTTCCGCTCATTGCCAGTTCTCAGATAAATTGAACAATAGTTCAAGGCACCACTACGCACTATTTCTGAGAAAAATCCATTCAAAAGGGGAACTTTGCACGTGTATGACTCCATTTTAATAATTTAATTGATCGAAGCCTAATTATTACACAGAGTAATAGCATCGCATCATGATCGCAAATTTAGGGATAGGGATTTACATACTCTTTTGCGGTTCGTGGTGGTTCCACGCAGTGTTGCCAGCTGATAAATCATGAATTTTATGAAAAGGCCCTTTGTTTGGCGCGCTCTTAAGCCCGATTCACACGCTTGCCAAACCTCAACAAGCCGTCACAAATACAAACGTGTGGATACAGCGTTTGGCTTGGTTTGCGTGAGTTTGCAAGCACTGGAGGCAATCCGATCGAGTGTCGGTTATTTGTCACAAATCAAAGGGAGTTTGCCGCAAGTGCTTGCGACGTCCACGCGTTTGTGCGCCCCTAAGTCTAGATTGTGCTCTGAGACGCCATAGCGTATTTTTTCAATACAAAAAAATCTGTCATTTTTTGCGGGGAGAAATACACACACAAACACACTTTCTCTATGCCCCACATAAAAACAATCGTCTGTCGCTACGAAACTCACACATAAAAATAATAACACTAACAATTTCGTACACACATAGATACATTTTGTGTCTTAACAATGTAACGACGTGATGCAACTACATTGATAAGTTGCATTCAACCGTTGCTGTAGCAGCTGTCGATACGCATTATCGATAAATTAAAGAATTCGGTTGAGAAAATCAGGTTTTAAAAGTGATCTAATATAATATTATAATTAAGATAGGACTTAATTAACTATTCAATAGTGATCAATTAAACAATTAATATGTACCTAATACGTACAGTATGTAGGTATAATTAAAAACAAATAGTGAAGGATTTATCTATTACTGGTTTTTAATATGAAATATTTTTTCATAAGCATATGACATTTCTGTGGGTTTAAGTTTTTCATTGAGTGAGAAATTCTTGTATCTGCATATTTTTCTAAAATTAGTCTTGTCAGTTACAAATTCAGTGTGTTCAGTGTAAAATCATTTTCATGTGAATGGTAACTTCCATCAGTTACCATTCACATGAAAATTCAGTGTGTTCAGTGTAAAATCATTTTCATGTGAATGGTAACTGATGGAAGTTACCAAGAAAAATATGCAGATACAAGAATTTGCGAAATAGGACTTTGCTAATAAACTTTTTTAATGATTTTGGCACGATTTGGCGTGTGGTACAAGATCGTGTAGGTTTATTGTCGTCATTTAAACATTGTCTTTTTTTTCCACAAGTTTTTCAATAAAAATATTGTTTCTTTTGAAGCATAAACCAACTTCCCTCTGGTTTTTTGATGCGTAAAGCTTTTCTCGTCAACCGCCCTGAGCGAACCTTTGATGCACATTCACTTCATTTTTATGATATCGAAAAAATAACAAATCGTTATTCAATTACATAATAATTACGTTGTAAGCTTGATAGTCTAACATTAAAATAAAACAAATTAAAATGACCGGTAATAACTAAGTATACTAAAATAACAAAACTAAACTTCTAAGATAGAGATAGATAAAGATAATAGTTCTCAGGGAGTAGGTTCTTGCGCGTGAATCAAATCTGTGTTTACGGCAGCCAATTTACGATACCGTCCTTGCACAATTAGGAAATGTCGTACCTAGTTCACGTCACGGCCCGGCACGGCAAGTCACGGCTTTTAGTAGTAGCCCCGGCTCTTCGACGGCACGGCACGGCTTTTGAAGACGCTCCGGTTTTGCGACGGCTTCTAGGTAGGCAGGCCCGGCAAGCAGGTAGAAGGTAGAGAAGCTCGGCAACAGTAGACAGCCACGTTAAGCCCGTAGCAAAAAAAATAACTATAATAATTATAGGTTTATACAACTTTATAGCTGACTATCTCTCATTCCCAGGTGAAAGCCTAATTTTCCTGGGCCGAACCGGTCAATTATATTACAATTCGAAATATTGCGCATTCTAATTGATCGTGTAGGAATCGCTTAATGCGGGGGGATATATTTTCATTAAATTACGTACTCGGCAAAACCGC
The DNA here is from genome assembly GCA_949774945.1 of Hoplodrina ambigua. Classification (NCBI taxonomy): domain Eukaryota; kingdom Metazoa; phylum Arthropoda; class Insecta; order Lepidoptera; family Noctuidae; genus Hoplodrina; species Hoplodrina ambigua. Next base: position 10,479,184 of record OX458963.1, read on the forward strand.
TGCTTTAGTAGATTAAAATTCATTATGCGATTAGCGTTTTTTTTTAATAATATTAAAACAAACAAAATAATAATTGTTATTTTTCTGAATTGATATTGCCAGAAAATAAATAAACTAGCCCGACCCTAATTTATCACCTGGCAACACTCACACTCACAGTGGTTTATTGATTTATTCCAGACTTCAGCCAGCACATCCCAATATTCCCACTTTTTCCTTGATCTGTCGGTCCATCCATGGTCCATCTATTAGATATCACTGACTAGTATTGTTATTTGCATCCATTATCTACGTAGATTACCGTTTGTAGGCAAGGAATAAGCTCTTTTCTAATTCGGTGTGCTTTTGTGTACAGAGTACTCGGCTTCTGGGGCTCGTTACCGGTTCTCTGTTCTCTGGCCAAGTCGACTTGCCACCACCTTTTTCTAAAACCGATAAGTGTGCTGGAAAATTGGTACTACATAAGCCTATATAAGGTGACTGTTTGGCATAGATTTTACAAATGGATTTCAAGATGCACGAATATACCCATGCCCTGGTGGGTAAGGTCACGCCAGGTGCGGATTATGGGGAAGGTATTGACTTTGAAGGAGTCCGTCGTCAACACGATATTTACACGAGACTCCTGAAGGAGGCGCACATGGAAGTTATCGAAGTTGATTTGGAAGGTTGTCCACATACAAAGATGTTCATAGACAACATGGCAGTTGTATGCCATGGTATTGCATTGTTGCCTAGAAACAGTACGACAGTTGAAAAAAATAATGTAAGTACCTAGTTAAATTTTTCATATTTCTGCAAATACTTTTGTGTTAATTTTATTTGTGATTTACCATTACCATATTGATGTTTAGTATTAGCATGCTATTGAATTTTGTACTGATGCTATTTTCATTTTTCATTTCTGCATGGCAAAACCTTTGATTACTCAAATGGGGTCACCATTTGAGTAATCAAAGGTTCTCTGACCATAGTATAGACAAGTTGTCATACTTCCAAATGCACCTGCCCTTAGGCCCCTTTGAGTGCTGGAAAAGAAAAGCTAATAATGCCAATTGCTAATCTTTATTATTACCATAGGTCGGAATTACGTGAGTTATTTATGTAAGTTAATCATGGGTTTTTTCTGCTCTTTAACTTATTCTTGGGATTTAAGGCATAATTATCCACTTTATTAATTTGATGTATTAAATCAGTGTAAGTACATAAATAACTCTACCTAATTCCGATCTCTGGTTATTACTTAAGTTTGCATTTCTTTTGAGTTTCCAAGTTGAATTAGGTACCAAAGAAATAAGATTCTTAATCCCTTCAATTTCCAAAAATCAAAAGCTATGCGTAAAATTTCATGTTCCTAGTTTGCTATGCGCTAATTAATATGTCAGTCAGTCGGGTTCTCCTTATATGTGACAATTGAATCATTGCAATCATGAATTCAAAAATTTCTCACTGTTTTCATATGAAAATGTGCAGTATATAATGCTGTATTAGGAAATAAAATAATTGATTTGAACAGGCTTTTTATAAAGGGCTTTTAAAGTAAAAATATTAAAGGTGGTTTTGGTGATTTAAATAAAGAAACAAAATTAATGAAACATATCAGTGGATATAATTATAAAGATGAAATTTGGTAGTTTATGGTTATAGTCGACAGCAATAAAACGGATCACTATTTAATAATAAGTAATAGAGAAAAATTAAACTTAATTCTGTTAAAAACTCATTGTTTGTTGTTCTTTGTGGCCCTTAAGGCGGCTTAGAAACTCTGACACTAGGGTGTGTAGGGTCGTAAGGCCTTACTACCCACACGATAAGAAGAAGAAGATTTGGATTATTTGATAATAGGTTAATTTTATTTCTGCTATTGCAAATTAGTTTTGATCAATTATAGCTGAGCCCAAATTATTCTGTCACATTGGTCATGGCGAACCAACTTCAACCCTGCCTTAGACCATTTGAGATAGTTTCAAGCCAAATGTTTGCTGCAATTGCTTCATTGTTGTACTGAAATTGGTCTACTAGCATGAATGTTGACTATGTGCAGTCTTCTAACAATTTGATTCCCAACCAGGACTTTGTGTTCTGACTGTAACTTAAAAACTTCAAAACAGTAGGTTGTCTTCTCGCCGTAATTTATTACAATTAGTCATGTCTTGCGCTTGATACCTGACTACTCCCAGTGTGCCGCTCAACTTCCTTGCAAGTGTCCCGGAAGTGACACTACATCCACGATATGGCGCTTTGTTGCCAATGGCATCAGTAACCATGCAGTGGCGGTTCCTGCTTCTTGCATGCTTATTGCTCCCAAATCTCTTCTTTACTGAAATGTCGCCGTTGGCATAAAAAAGCCACCATTATTAATGAAATAATAAAAAAAAGTTAATAAAAAAATCTTTAATACATGATCGTTATGTGGGATGTGGGGACAGCAATCATTGTGCCGATAGTCGTAATGGCCAATGGCAAAATAGCCAAGAGCCTCAACCAACGCCTAAGGTTGGCTCTCATTGGGCGGTTGGATCAAGGGCTCAGTTCAGTAAGCGGTACTCTTAGACACGGCGCGTATTTTTAGGTGATTCCTTTCACAGGAACCCTGACCACAGGTAGCTTGAACCTTGTAACGCCGGTAATGCCGGTGGGCTACTAGTATTGATTATGAATATAGTAAAGTCAAAGTCAAATCATTTATTTCAATTAGGCCAATCTAAGGCGCTTTTTATCGTCAAATACAAAAAAAAAACAAGTTTGAATCTAATTGCCCCTTCCAAAAGGTAGTTTTGTATGGAGAAGAATGGGCCAGAAACTCCGTACATACTCTTTTAAAATCAACATTTGTACAATATTTGCATACAGAATCATACATAATGACACGTGAATACAATGTAGCTTAAAAACTACTAAATCGTAACATATAAGAAAATTAAAAGGTTAAAATATTTTCAAGTACCATACATAGTATTTACGTGTTTACAAATATTGGGACTTTATGACCACTCTTAACATCTCAGCCAACATAAAACAGTGTGTGAGCCCACGCAATCTATAACACACTTTAAAATCAAAAATAAATAAAAATAAAACAAAACGAGTATTTACTATTTAGAGAAATGAAAGTATTATTATTTATGGATTGTGAATAAATGTTTTGCCTACAACATGAACTTAGGGATGATTCTCATTAGAGCGGGCCGTGCCGTGCCGGGGCGGGGCCCGGACGGGGCACGGTTTTAAATCTGTTAAATATATTTTGTATGAATCAATTTATATTACACAGTGCATTATCCGTGTCCCGTCCGGGCCCTCTCGACGCATTTCAATACCACGTCGGCTCGTCCACGCCCCGGCCCGGGCACGGCCCGCTCTAATGAGAATCATCCCTTATAGTGCACTGCCAATACAAATATTTTATTCCAAAGATTATCTGCAAAATTGATTTTATGACTAAGCAATAAAACATTTTTTCCAATTTACAATAATTACCTATTAGTATTGATGCTTTGTTTCAGACCAAAATTTTAAAAGAAATCTTACAAAAGGATTTGGGCCATACAGTTATTGATGAAATCGATCCTGAAGCAAAAATTTCCTGCACTGATGTATTTTGCACAGGTAAATTATTTAATGACTAAAGAATCATGGGCAGTTTGGCTGGCCTATGTACATGAATCAAATTTTTGCTTCGGCAAAAGTCTTATTATTAGCAAAATTTTTTTTTTCTTTCGTCCTGAAGAAGCCAAATTATATAAGTACTGTGAAGGTAGTTTGTATACATAGCCCAGCCAGCTTTCATACAAACCTGTCGTAGATTCATTACTTAGATAAAAACTATCTTTATCACCACTTTGTAATGTACAACAGAAACATTTAGTGCATATATTCAGTGAGAGCAAGTGACCCAGTCTGGCAGTTGACACAAGCAACTGAGGTCAATTAGGATTTAACATCTCATGGCTTTTATTTGTATTACAGGCCGAGAGATCTTTGTTGGTATATCTGAGAATACTAATGAGGCTGGAGCAAATGTTGTTGCTGAAGCATTTCCTGAATTCCCCTGCACTTCAGTAAGGGTGCGTACAAAACATTCAATCTGGCATATTATATACATTGAATTGACAGTTTAAAGGTTGAGTAGTAATGCTGTGGTAAACAAACAAGCAAGCAAGTCATACAACGGGTTTGTTTTCACATTCACGTCTAAGGACATCATAAAGTTCTGTTTAAAAGCAGTGATGTAAAATAGTGTAAAGAAACTGGGATATTCTAGAACCAAAATTAACCTGTTGTGACCTCCACCACTACACACTGAGCCCACGTGATGGATTATGTTCACTGTCTATCAAAGACGATAGTTACACCCAGCTGCGGAAACTTATATGTGTAGAATTGTAGATTAGTTTGTATGTTTTTATAGTAAAGAAATAAAATAGATTATTCAAAGAAAATCAAAACTAACTAACTATAAAATGAAGTTGAATAATTTTTGCAATAAAGTGTAGGTGGGTATCCCTTGGCACGACGATCAATCATTCGTGAGGTGAACAATTTATTGAATCTAAAATCAAATTCTAATAGTTGTGCTCGCGAACGAATGATCGTTTCATAAATTTCTACTACCGAATCATTAAAAGTATTAAAATTAATTATTGAAGAAGTTTAACAATTAAATAACGGTAATCACATTAATAAAAAACATCGATGGCAGAAAGGACTTTACCAATTGGCAGTACAAAGTGCCTAATATAAAAAGTTATGCTTGTACTTTTAACTTTTTCAACAAAATAATGTTTATTCTAGAAACATTCAAACTATATTAGAAAAAGGAAGAGTGTCGGCAAGAATAGAGATAAGAGTACAAACCATTTGTTTTTAATAGTATTTAAAACACACCTACTAAGGTTAGATGACATAATAAAATTGTTGCTTGGTAAAAAATTCCTTCCCACCGTCGATGTGTTCTGGGTGATCCTGTTCACAGAACAATTTCTAGCTTTGGATACTGAAAAGTTGCTGCTATTCTAACTGATGTCTTTTTTATTACAGGTTCCTAGAGGAGAAAGAGGGTTAAAGGATTATATCACAATGGCAGGCCCTGACTTACTATGTGTTAGTACCAGCAAGGAGGGCAGGAAGGTGCTTAAAAGAATCGAGCGTGAAGCCGCCTTTACACGTTATCGGACCTTGACGGTCTCAGAAGAAGAAGCAGCCAATTGTGTTTATGTTAATGGTACGCTCATACACAGGGCTATTGAGGAAGTACCACATTCATTCAGGGTAATATTTTTTTTTAATTAAGAGGTTAATTCTTTTTTATGTACATAATGTTCACTTCCTGTCAGTTATTTTGCATCTTTTACTAAATGAAAAAAGAAAAAAAAAAACATCAACAACTACAATCCTATTCTTGTAGGATTCTGATCACTGTAATATGAATAAGTTGAACAACTTCTTCTGAACAAAGTCTAAAGTGGTATAATTTTCAAGGGAATGTTTTACTGTGTACGTAATGAAAAAATTTTAGATCTTTTCAGAAAGTAAAGTTATCTTTTGTATTATGGGTTTCTTATGTGAAGAATTTTTTTATTAATAAATTGATTTGCAAATGTGTTTACATTTCAAATTTTCAATTTCAGGTTTTCTGCGAAAAAATTGATTTCCCCAGGCGATCAATCTGCTTTAATGAAATTGCGAAGATACCAGGTGGTTTGAGTACGTGCTCCTTATTAGTAAGGAAATTTTAAATTTCATTCAAAGCTTCGGATTATGTTTGTTTGTTTACAAAAATCAATTATCATCAAAACCACTGATCATGAATTGTCTGAGTTTGGCAGCACTTACAGTTAACAAATTGTTAAGATTTTAAATTCATTTCTTTATCATAATGAAACCATACCAATAAAAGTTAATTTACTCGCCCCACATATTTGCACCGACAGCAGTTATGATAATTATAATACAACATGTAATGATGTAATACAACGCTTGAATTTCGGTATACCGAATATGAAAATGCAGTTCATATGGGTCATTTTACTGTCGCAAATAACCGCGAAAGCGTAAGTGACTCATCAGATGATATTCAACATGCTTGACGTTCAGATCATTAACGTTATAAACGATTATAAAGATTCAACCGTGTTTAAGTTTCTTACGTATTCATAAAATGACTGTACATTATGACTAAAACGAACAAATTTTACAAATCATAAGTCAATTCATTTAATTTGTACAATCCAATTCTGGAACTCCCAACTGTACTATTCCTCATATCTTATGCATTCCCTAATTATTATTGTTTACAACGGCTTTATTAAACAAACTTTTAAGAAAGTAAATTTTGCTTGTAAATTTTGCACACAAAAATAAATAAATATTTTAATTCAAACTTTTAAGTGACATATTTATATGTACCTGGTTTTTCTTGTCGGTAGAAATTTCGCTATTATTGCACCTAGTATTCATGTTAGTTACTGTCATTTACCCCTAAGTGCAACTAAAATTAACTGCTCGAATTTGTTAGTGTGCCACTGAATCATGATCATTATTGTACCAAGTGAGCACAATAATTTTCTTTATATATATATATCTTATTCTTAATCTTAAGCATTCCCTTAACATCAAGTATTATTAATTAACTTTATTATAGACTAGCTAGCTTATACCAGCGCGAACGTGGCTATCTGCAGGGTTCTAATTTTATGGCGCGGTACCCTATATCTTTGTTGTAATTTTATCAGAGATAAGTCAGAACTAACAGACGGACAGACAAAAAACAAATGTTATTTTATTTATTGTATAGTTATCATATCATGTCAATACTGACCTTAATGCAGTTTAATTGTCATGTTCGTCTACCCTTTTTATTAAGTAATCAATTTAATAAAATATGAGTTTATGAATATTATGTATTGTAACTTATTTATTATGACATGGGTAGCTATTATTTATTTCCACTTATGTAGTAGTGACAAGCATACACATGTTGGTATGTTTGCTATATAATGTTTACAATATCTAATATAAGAATAAGGATATGATGACGATGATTATTTAGGTATAATATATGTCTTAGCTTAATAAGTATCATTACCCATTTTATTAAAATACGAATAAATATTCTTGACAATTAATATACCTTACTGTGATCTTATTTAAAGTAGGTATACCTACCTATTTTTTATCGTGTTTCTCCATGTATCAATGTTATGTAAGAAAATCATGATACACAGCCGTGCAGTCGTGCTAAAAACGCGCTTATAGCATTAAAAATATTGTGCAGGTTACAATTTTTAATCTTGCACGCAATGTGCTGTATTGTTTTTGTTATATTTTAGTTTATCATCCAATTGATAAATAAAAACTGCTAGAGGGGATTGCTCTTTGAGATTCCTATACTCCTTTTTTGATTAAAGTATTTTTTTATTTCTTTTAAAATTATGTCGTAATACCATAACGTGTATTTTTATTGTAAGTATGTACAATCATATACTTTTGTTCACAATGAAACGTATTTGAATTTTGATGATCAGAACTTTTTTTCCATACAAGGTGAGTGTAATACAATTGTACCAAATTGTACGATTGTATTATACTGAACTTGAATATTTTTGTTGTTTCATCTGCAACATTACGTTTTGTTGCGGCACAACAGATTTTTTTTTTTTGGTGTAGGTACATGTATTGATCTTGGTGGTTTATTGTTTCAATGTTATTATTAAGTAAATGTAGAAGCATTCCCTGACACTAGTATTATAATAACATATCGGATATTAACCTAGTTGTTTTGATATTGAGATCTGAATATGGTGATATTATAATAATATTTTTTTATATTTACTTTATATAAGTTAGGTCCCAGACCTATAAAATTTATTATTATTATGTTAATGATAACCTACTGATGTATCTACTGAATATTCCTGAAAAGGAAGACAATGGTGTCGATTCTATTATGCACAAACTAAACTTAATAAACAAAGAAAGAAACAGTCTAATGTTTCTTTCTTTTTCTTTCCAACAAAACAAGAAAGGGACAGATGAAAATAAAAGCTGTCAAATTTAGTCAATCGTTCATACAATTATAGTTGACATCTTAAAACATATAGATTAACATTATAGAGATTTGAAAGCGATAGTAATTGGACATCTCTAACGTAGTTTTTAAGTGTCACAGTCCTTCTCTTCAGTTGTATGTCAGTAAGAGATGCCAAATCTATTTTAGACTAGTTTGTGAACAAGGGAATCGGCACCATTTACTAGTTTATGTAAGATCACGTGTATTATCAATTTGTAACTTTTTAAATCTGCTCTTAATATTAGTCTACCAATGCTATTTAAACACCTTAATAATAAACTATATAATAATTCAGACTATTAAGTGTTAGCTAAGTTTTCGCTTTATGTGTAATCTCATGTTTATAACAGTTTAAGAATCATTGTTGTGTAATTCAAATATCCATTCTGATATGTAGCATGATAGCAATAAAATAAACAAAAACTATGTATGCTGACATTTATTTTGCATCTTAAAGGTACATTTATTTTGTTTTTTTTTTTCGTATTGTGACCCAAGGATCCATTGGAATGGTAGCTATCGTCTATTGATCAATATGTTGGCGTCGTGTAGATAGGTATTACATTATTTATAAGAAAATAGATGCTGTATGTAATAGCATTCTACATTACCTTTATATGTTATTGGGATTGTTGCCAGCATAGCGACTCTTGAGTCAGAGGTCAGTGTTTAACATTAAATTGCGGTATAATTTAATAGATTTTAATTAACATAACATAACATCAAGCCTGTAATCCCCGAAGGGTTAGGCAGAGGTGTACTGGCGAAATGTACTAATGGGTAGTACAACCACATTTCGCCAGTTATGTTTTTAGTCCCATGTAATAGGGGGCGAGCCTATTGCCATAAAATGGGCACAAATCCAGACTCCGAGGCTGTTACTGAGAAATTCCTGATGGAAAAACCCAAAAACACTTTGCCCGACCTGGGAATCGAACCCAAGACTTCATGCACAGCAGTCGCGCTCGAGGTGGTCTAATTGAGGTGTCGAGGTAGATTTTAATTCTGCTAAATTATTTAATAGAAGTGGAAGTTAAATAATGGTGATGTTCTAGCAGCGATTAGGAGGAGACTCTGAAGCGGCGCTGTCGATGTGCACTGTACAATTGGTGATTGTAATTGTATAATATCACTGAAATATCGTGACGGCCCAGTGGTTAAGGCGCCCGCCTCTCATACACGAGGTTGTGACTGAATGTGAATTTCAATTCATATGTACGTTCAGAGTTTATCTTGGACATCACTGACATCGGTGAAGGAAAACATCGTTAGGAAACCTGGACTTAATATAAGTCTGAAACCGCCATTCTGCCTTGAGCAAGCGTGGTGATCAATGCGTGCCTTCTCTGTATGAGAAGAGGTCTTTGCCCTGCAGTGGAATACTAATAAGGTGGTATTATTATTGTATTAGTATCAGCAGGAAGAATTTTATGTTCTCGTTCATAATTTACCGTCTCACAACGTTATTGAGGTACCTACCTATACGCCAAAAATGAACTCTCATCTACTCAATCTTTAACCTTTTGAACGCCATTGTCACATATATGTGACAAACGAAATCTTACCCTGAACGCCAACGTCACAAATATATGACAAATTACACGTCGCATCATATTATGAAATAAACAATTTAATCAAGTTTTGGTATCCCTTTATTGCATTAAGTTCATTTGACAAAAAAAGGGCCTGGCGTCAGGGGTACGGCGATACGTTTATACTCTGGCGTTCAAAAGGTTAAAAATGTGTTGGCGAGAACATCATGCCGTCTTGGAGCTGTTCTTTTATACAGATATTATAAATGTTATATGGATACTAGCTATCCCCGCGTTTCGTACCGCCTCATAATCAACAAATGTACTTTTTCTTCCTTTTGAGACATACCGACAGCAGCGCCACCTACCGAGTTCAGATGTGTATTCAAACTAATACAACATTTTATGCAAATCGACCCAGCCGTTTAGTAGGAGTTAGGTTACAAACACGTACAGAAGAATTATAAATATTAAGATTATAGAAGATACCATTCATCAACGCCCAGCTCTTAGAGCTGCTGGTCATAGGCAACCATCCATCCTGACGCTTATGCCCAAACCCTTGGAAGTGGAAAGTTGAAGGGACATTGCTCGTCGTCCATACATAGTTGGACTAAGATCCAACAGGGAGGTGTATTTACTTTTTGGGTTTTAGATAACGTATTATATTCGATTGAACCTTATAACAACAACGGACACTTGAGAATTCGGAATAAACCAAAACACTTTAGGATTTTGAGGTTACAATTACGTCAATAAAAACATTTGGTTTGTACATTTTAAATGTCAAATGTTATCAGTGTTGATATTATTGCTCGTTTCAAACAGCGCCATAAATCGAGTTTTTTTGTTATGCCGTAATATGGTTCCGCGACATCATAGCGGACTGTATGTAACGAAAAACGACTGGTAAGTAAGTATATCAAGTGTTGAGAATACTGACGCTTGTCTGTGTCAAACTTACTATGAGTGCTGTTATTACAAAGACTTGACTGTGTGAGCTATACCTTTGCCTATTAAAAACCCAAAAATGCCCCAAATTAAACAAAAAAAATTATAACACCAAGGATTATGACGGAAGTAAATACTTTTTAAAAATGTTTTCGAAATTAAGAAGTGTCTGTTCTATTGAATTATTTGCAATGTATATTATTAAAAGAACTAGTAATTATAATAAGTGTTTCATAGGCCACTTTTTATAATGTCCTTTGCACTGAGCTAAGGTTCCCTCTTTATAATGTAGGGATATGACACCAGCGTACATAGGTACTACAGGTATTCTATACTTACAATATGCAGGCAATGTATAGAACAGGTACTTAGGGCGCCCAGGGCGCCTACCGCCATCTCTTATAACAATATTATTTTAATATTACTTTGTAATTTCTGTTGTTGCATTTTCAACTTTCGGCGCTGATCCGAGCGTTGAAAATCCAACAGTGTGGAAGGCAAAGTAATATTAGAATAATATTGTTTTAAGAGCTTGTGGTTTGCCCCCAGGTCATTGAAATAGATAGGTATGAATATTATGCGGATGGTAGGTATGTCTATATCAAGCTAACTGTCTCGCCATACCATCAGCGACAAATCGGAACAGTAGCTCGCCACGATTTCTTCGTGTCTCAAGTCAGACCTTGTCAAAGTTCTTATAGAATTGGGAAGGAATTCCCGATTCAGCTGTTGTGTTTCATAACAACCTGTTTGTCTAAGTTTTAAACAGCGTGCTAATAACGGGCAGTTGTAAAACTTGTCCATTATAGCTGTATGACCTGGTAAAAAACATTTTCGCTGTTAAAAATAATAAATAATAATAATAAAGCTGTTGCATTAGTCGGTCGAAACTCAGTAGTATCAGTTGGTTCTGTCTGGATCAGTCTGTTGTCATAATTATCAGTTTCTTTGTCTTCGTTATTGCCGTTGTCATCATTCGTCATTGTTGTCTTGTTTTACCTGACACACATTACACCGAAAATCGTTTAAAATTAACCAGTCTGTCACATCCTCTTCAATGTTAGGGGCGTTTGACCCTGAGAAAAGAATTACAACAATTACATCTTCAAAAAACGACTTCCGGTTGCAACACCTACCTACCGAATAATTTGTGCTTGCCGACAACCGATCAGATCGGAATTTCTACTTCACTCCCAACATCTAGTAGTGTAGGTACCTACCTACTGTAATTTATCGTATGCAATCATTAAAAAAGTAGGTAATTTATAATACGTAGGCAGGTACTGCAATGCGTGCATTATTATTTTAATCATAAACACAACATAAAAATTCGTAATTGTGCGGCCTACTGATATTAATCTGATTAAATACTATTTAGGTATATCCAATTCCAATAAATATCTCCTGAGTTCTAGGATACCTATAGCAAGGCTGACTGAGCCAATCGCATCTACAGGTGAACCTGCTAGAAGTAGTAGTAGTAAGTACTGAAGTACTACTTACACTCTGAGACTTAGAAGGAAACGAGCTAAAGCTCATATATTTTTTATAACAACTTGATAAGGTTTCAATAATTAAAAAATACCTATTTCATTTGAATAAATTGCTATATTCCGTACGTTCTATGATGGTGCGGGTGACACATGTCAGCAATTTATCTATGGATGTTAGAAACTCATTTAGTGTGCAGTTAAAATATTCAATCATGATTGTAAATCCCCGTAATATTCAAGAGTGGAAAGCAACAGTTTGACAAATGTCACCGGCATCTTAGAGCGTGAGGAATATAGCACTTTTTCAATGAAATAGGTATTTTTAAAATTATTGAATCAGTTTCATGTTGTTATAAAAGTGCTGAGGTTTCCTTCTAACTTTACTCATTGTGCATGTTTTATAATCGGCCACAAATAAAATCCTGGATGTTATGATTTTTTCTTCCCTCGCTCACGCCTCGTGCACATTCACAATAGCATGGTGGGTACAAAGACTTGTAATGAATTGAATCATTATGAATATTCAGGATTTTTCGGACGTGGCCTGTGGTGTCCCTATTAGCATTAAGATTTTTATTATCGCATAAATAAGTCGCATTCTTACCCTGAACTACATTTATGTACTACATTCTAATCTAATCTTTACATGTAGGTACCAAATATTTACACAATTTGCGTAAATACCTTTGGTGCTAATATTATTTTTATGTTTATACTTCCCACCTAAATGAAGAAAAAAGCAGTAGGTATCAACAACATCATCATCATTATATACGCCGTAGGACGTTCACTGCTGAACATAGGCTATAACACCGGATGGAACCGGCTTGCATCCAGCGCGATCCCGCGGTCTTTATCAGATCGTCTGTCCAGTGTCCACCTTGTGGGTGGACGGAGTACGCTGCGCTTGCCGGTGTGTGGTCTCCATTCGAGAACTTTACGACCCCATCGGCCATCCGTTCTGCGTGCTATATGCATGCCTGCCCACTGCCACTTCAACTTGCTGATTCGCTGGGCTATGTCTACGAGCTATGTAGGTATGGCTACGAGCTATGGAGAGGGCTATGCTTGGAGTCTCTCTGCGTGATCGAATCAGAAATTAGGAGATTCGTAGACGAACCAAGGTATCAATATAGGTGAAGGATAATATCGTGACCTAAATTAAACAAAGTAGCAAGCATGGTGATTAACACTCGTATTATAATCTTTAGCGAACTTATTACATTATTACATACTTATTACATACAAAATTGAACTTGATTATTTGATGAGAGACAGATTTCGAACATGTTATATACAGGGTAATTGAAAATTTACCCGAAACCTTAAAAGGGGTCATTGTACTCATCATTATGAACAACTTTTACTATGGGGTCAACCCTGAAATCTGGAAAAAACAGCTGGACACTACAAAAATGCTCCACAGCACGATCGTACCTAATGTATGAAACAGCTGTTTTTTTTTTTCATGATTTTCATGGTTACGGAGTTGACTGGTAAGTTGGGACTGTCATAATCAGATACTTTGATTTATTATTTCTTACATAATTGTAACTCTTTAATAGGAGTTTCCAGTACTCACACTTTACTCGTACTTCGCCGTTAAGCCCTCTGCTACATTATGTCCTCGCTTTCAGCTTGAGCCACAATTTTACCTCGGCCGTAATGACAAACTTACCTCACTCGCATCATAATGTTCTATTGTAAAATTTGTAAACCAGTTTGGTTTTTTGTATTTTTGTATTTGTAATTGAATAACAATAATAGTCTTGATAAAATTTAATCAGTTGATTACCTAAAATCCCAATAATTCAATTACATGTCTTTTTTTGTTTTGTGTTTTTTAGGTCATTACTTTTTATTGTTTTTTAAATAAGACTTATTCTACCTTTGTGATGACTATGTCTCACACACTGATTCGATGTCTTTTGAAATGTTAGAAAATATTTTTTACAATCACAATACTGTAAACATGTGAGCACTGTGTATCTACAACAATTAATTAAGCTTTCATTTCTGTAGCATTTGGTATGTATACGTATAGTAGTACTTCACACGACTTTTATTTTAGGTACCTCGTCTTCACATTCGTATAAATAGAATTAATGTACTTAGTTAGAGTAAGTATGGAGTTTCTTGTCCGTTCTTCTACATATACAAAACTACCTTTTTGAATGGACAACTAGACTCAATATTATAATTTTTCTTTTCTCTTGTAATGGTCTAATTTTGAAATAAATGATTTGACTTTGTCTTTGAGTACTTAGCTTGTATTTAAAAATGTTCATAACACGGCAGAATAGAAATCGGGATTTGTTAAACAACTTTAGCCACCATCCTTTCATGTGGCTAAAGTTGTTTAACAAATCCCGATTTTCGATTTCGATATTCTTGGTAGGTTTATACTATCTCCTTTTACTTTACCATGTCTTCTATGGTAATATTTGAATAAATAAACAGTAGGAATAAAAAAATAGGAGCCTTATTTGAAAATTTACACAACCTCAATTTAGACGTGTAGTTGTAAAAACTTCTTTGTTTATTAACGAAATGTCATGGCGGCCACCATTTTGCATAAGTATTTGTAAGAGAGGTACAAAACATTTTATAACGACCATTTTCCGATTGCTTATATTGCCTAAACGATTTTATTTGTATATTATACAGTTACAATATAAAGTACCATTTTTTTCATGATAAAAGTAAAAGTTGTTCATAATGATGAGTACAATGACCCCTTTTCAGGTTTCGGGTAAATTTTCAATGACCCTGTACAGAGTAAACTACCTTATTCCTTATATCGGAATGTATGTTGAACATAATGTTTAATTCATCGTCTGTCGTAGTCCATCACGTCACTAGCAACGTGGCATACCTATATTTTCTGCGATATCATATCGTTCACCTATTACGTTACCTACATGTCACGTCACTTTTCGACCGTGAAGCTTTCAAATAGGTATTAATGAGGTGTGGCCCAAAAACGGGTAGTCTGCGTTTGACGCACATCTTGCCACTCCAGATACCTGCCTAATGAGACTCATGCCTCGTCGACACCGTCACAATAAACTTAATGTTGACGGTTTTGAGTTGAGCGAAGTTATTACAAGTATCGTTATCTATACTTCTGTACTATACTAATATAATAAAGCTGAGTTTTTTTCGATAAGGATATTAAGATACAAAAGAGTGATTCTTTTCTTTTCGGTGATACATTTTACCCATGTGTAGCGTAGCGCAATGCACTACGAGCATAAGGATACATAAAGATACAAAAGAGTGTTACATATCCCAGTGATCGAAAGATACATTTCAATCTTTTCTTTTCAGTGATACATTTTGCCTATGTCTAAAATGTTCATTGAATAACCTGATATCTAATGTGGTTCAAAAAGGCTCAACAGAAGAAATTGAGTAGGAAGTTTCCCCATCTGCATCGATTTTCGTAGTTCGCATTGTTTGTCAGAGTACGATTTGCCATTTAATTGCGTTGTGCATTATCGACTAGTTCATTATAAATGATAATTATTTTATAAAACACATTCTATTTGTTGCTGATAAACGTTTATCGAATTTTCAAAGGGTTAACCACGCCACCACGCCTAATTGCTTAATTGAGGGAAAGGTCCATCTTCGGACCTTTTGCAAAATTTGTCTTAGTTAGCGAGTTATATGAGGCGGCAGTAAGTTATGTGGTTCCTCAATTATACATAGGTACACGGATATTTACAAAAAAGCTCATCACCTTTTGTTTTTGTCTAATTGTTTTTTCTTCCGTTACTGACCGTCACTGACCGACTGATCCATCAACACACAGTTCAAACCACTAAACGTTTTATTTCTGATTGTTGGCTGTTTGGCTATTTTATAAAACTTCTCATAAAACTGAGATCTCTACACTAGATATTTTTCAGACTGGCTGAACTAATCATATAATTATAGTACCCCGATTGAAGCAGCGGTCCAGTTAAAAGAACTTCATTAAAATCGGTCCCTCAGTTTGGGCTTTATAATACCACTGAGAAAAATAGAGTCTTTAAATTTGTAACAATTAACACACCTCTTTTTGCATCAGTTAAAAATACAAAATGTTCGATAAACGTACACAAATCTTAAAACATTGGGTTTCTCGTTTTATTTACTTCCTAAATGTAACCAGATTATTCTCCTACGAATAAATACGATGGAAAGAAACAGCGATTCGTGTTGTATGTATCCATTGCAGCTTTTCAGCGCAATTTTTATTTTCAATATTGGAGTAAAAAGATTCTGTGTCTGTCGGCTTATCCATACGTTGCAGTTAAATATTACGTATTGACTAGTACGGCGTATTAATATCGTTCTTGCTGCAGCCCGATAGGCTTCGGTATAAGTATTGTAAATGTAAATAAATGTATTGTACCTTGTGTATGTTATGCTACAGTGTTATTCGATTTTTAGAACGATTTTCAAGTAATACACTTTTAAGCTCTTTTGCGGTTTTAAGCCGTTGAACAACCTATTATTATAGTATAATATTGTGTCGGTACTGTATAAGTAGTTACTACCAGTGACTGAGGTACCTACCCGATTTGTATCTTGGGGTTGTACAGGGCTCCAACTTTTCTATTTGAATGGAAAGGCTTGACTAATTAGTAAGTAGCTTAGATATTCAGAGTAATAAAATAACATGCTCACATTTTGGGCAAATAAATAAAAAACCCAATCTCCCATTATTTTTTTAATTCTAATACCTTATGGAATTGGGATTTAAAAAAAAAACAAAATATGTGCCTATAAAATATAACCAACGTTTCGTAATTTTTTAAAATTAGTAATGTTATCTAATAAAGTCAATAGCATAGAGCTCAAATTGTATTGAAAACATAATAAAAGTTCGTTTTAATTCATTATCATCGGCTTTCATTTAAAAACGAAAATATTGCTTTTTTCGTCTTACCATGTTCGAGCTTCAATTGCTCCCAATAATGTCCAGTAAAATACTAATTATTTTTACTGTTTTAAAGAGCTGAGGGTCCGTGGAAGCTTTAGAAATTATTTTAAGATCTTTTAGGTCCTTATTGTGATTGTTCTTTAAGAGCCGTAAATCTGCAACGAAAGCAAAACATAATTTTTGCCTTTGAACTAAGTTTAAGTAATTTCAAGGGACAATAAGACAGACAGTTGTTTATACCAATCGACCTTACTTTCAGGATTAATTATCAATAAAAATATTTCCAAAAAATGCGGCACAATACCAGAAAATCTACAAAATATGATGTAAAGAAGAACATCCCAAAAAAAAAATGTCGTCCAGCTTCTAAGCCGCAAAAAATCGTAGAACATACATGGGGGTGGTTTGGATAGTCTAAGAAGAGAGGAGTCCAAAATTTTCGTCTGCACGTCCTTAGCTGGGTCACCCTGTATGATCTTTCCATTTATCACAAAAAAAATTGTTCAAAAACCCAATTTGACTGAGTATTTGGGTAAATTGTAATGGTATGCAGCCATCACACAACTATTAACAGGAATTGAAATTTTTGAATGCGAGTTATTTTTTTTTTAGATATAGATACCTACCTATGCAATTTTTCTGGGACATCGATTACGCTTGGTAAAGTTAAGCCCCAAACAAAGAGTATGCGGCAGCCACGCTTGGTCGACCGTTTTGCCGTGTGAACCAATTTAAACGTTATGCTCGAATTGGACATGCAGCGTTGGTCCGGTCCCTGTTGTTTTATTTTAAATCAGTAAAAGTCACTGATGCATTTTGCTGGTAGCTTAGTTGGCACAAAGTTCAAAGGTTTAGATATCATAACATTGCCCTGGCTTCGCACGGGTAGTGGAGCATATTACGCCTACATGTTTGGTCTGTCGTAAGATCGCATCAGACTGATGCGACGAATATAACATAACATCACGCCCGTGATCCCCGAAGGGTTAGGCAGAGGTGTACCCATCAGTACACCCACATTTCGCCAGTTATGTTTAAGTCCCACGTAATAGGGGGCGAGTCTATTGCCATCAACCGGGCATAAATCCAGACTCCGAGGCTGCTACTGGCAAGGCGTCGAATATGTGGTTTAGATTAAAATGTAGGTATTATAATATCTATACTATTTGGAGTATTTTATTATGTAGATATTATTAACATGAAAACAAACTAACATATTTTTGTATATACAACATTGATAATTTCTGCCTGCTTACGTGTAAAAAGGAACATATTTCGTTTAGATACTTGACAGGGCAATAAACAACTGTCCGTGTGAAAAGCATTGAGTGGTTAAGTGGATTCTAGCAACTTTTAAAGTTTGACCTTGTTCTTTGTTAATAGAGTCATTCCAAACGCTAATTTTATTGGAAATTCAAGCCGTTTGAACTGAATCGGCAATTTTAAGGGAGGAATAGGAATTCTTGGTATAAAACAGTTTCACCAGTTCCGTTGCCGGGTACTGATATGGTACATTCGAATAAAAAGAAATAAAATTGACTTCTTTCAATCTTTTACTGTTTCATTGTTTTGGTGGCTTTTTCCTTAGAAATATAATATGGGAACCTTCTTTTATTTTAATATTAATATGTACGACGGAATTCCGAGAGGCGTCATAAAATTAAAAAAAAAACAGTTGGATAATGTACTGCCTCCCCTCTATCCACGACTGTGTGACTGTCAACTCAGTAGTAGGTTTGTGACGATGTTTCAAATTTTGAAAAATAAAATCATTATTTTATCACCTTCCTCATTAGTGCCTTTTCTTGAAACAAATACTAATATCGAGATATACCTTTTTATTTTTTTTCCGCATTTTGCACCAAAACACATAGATTAAGAGTGATACAGACATTTCCAGTTTGAAATTCACCGTAACCTATTTGGAGCAAGTCGTTAGAAAATTGTCTATTATCTTCGCTAGACGACAAAATTCTTATGTTAGATTTAAGTACATATTTCGTTAAGTGTGGCCAAAGATACGATCTTTTGAGCAATGCGCAAAAGCTAATAAATCCATAAAACTGATTTATGTTAAAGTCAATCTTTAACATCAGTTTTATGGATTTATTAGCTTTTGCCCGCAGCTTCGCTCGCGTTAATTTAGAATTTGACAAGCAATTCAGGTTGTACTCTACTTGTTCTTTGGCCTTTGCAATCTTGGGCTTAGAACGGAACATTATTTTAGGATGCTCCTATACACAATGTTGTATGTCCTATTTGGCAAAAATACGTACAAAAATTCTGGGCATTGGATACATGTGAACATGCTACATGGATAAAGCATGTTTTTTTTAAATGAACCCCTTCTACGTACAATGTTTGCCCTTGCGGTTTATTAATTGTAATAACAAAACTTAGTTTTATTGGAAACTGAAGTCTTTTAAAATGAAATTGTAGGTTGGCGCTTGAATCCATTATCGTGTGCTTTAATTTTTTGTGATATCTCCATATTAATTTATATTATACCTATGGTGTAAAGGATTATAATGATTTGCATGAAATAATATGAAGATTGACAGTTGTATCAATTAATACTGTATCCGACTAAATAGCTTTCCAATTACCGCATAGTACGTGACCATTTTTTAAAAGATAGAATGGGTATAGTGAGCTAACCTTAAAAGATTACTCGTATATCCCATGGTGGATTTTTATGTAGATCTATAAAATAGGAATATTCCACCTCGGCAAACTATACATATTATGTACAGCTAAACTTTCCTCATGAATCACTCTATCTATTAGTAAAAATTTTAAATCCGTTCAGATATTTTTCAGTTTGTCGCAACAGACAGACAGTTAGACGCGGCGGAGGATTATTTTGTTTTATAATATGAAGAAGTGATAATTCGCATGCCGCTGACACGAAGTAGGTACCTACCATTTTATACCAGACTGCACTCTTTAAAAGTGGAAATAAATGTACTGTTTTTCAGTTCATCTTGCGCAGCTAACATTAATAATCGGACATACTACGGATTACTGCGAGTACATACCTAATATTCAGGGTTTTTATAGTTTTGGCGATAACATAGGTTTGATTTCTGAGTGCTAAGTGTGAGTTTTCTCACTCACATTCGATTGCGAGCGCGTTAGTATTCTGTATGGAAAATAAGGTTTTCCTGGCACTATGATAAACACAACTAGTTGCAGAATAATTGGAAGCTTCAGTATAACCCTCGAAACCCTTCAAAAATTCGGTAAGAAAATGCTAAAGTTTAAACTAACATAAGGATCGGATTTACTTAGGTACTCAGTTCTCCTTAATTAATATACAACCTCGTTACCCTAAATAATATATAACCGTGTAGTCCTAATGGACTAATTGTGGGTAAACTCTTGTGGCTAAGTTATCAAAACCGTTTCAATGAACTTGCTTTTGTTTTTAAAGAAGTAGTGTGTTTTATAGGACCGCTAACTAGCAAATCGCACGATTTTATTTGTAATCGTGAAAGTTTACAAACACACTGAGATTTTGGTGGAATACAATAATGTTAGAACATAATTGTATGAGTAATAAATTTCACTCCGAACCACGGCTGCGAGTGCCGTAATAACTTCTGGAGCTCTTAAAAGTTATTTGGAAAATGAGCTCTGCATTCTGTGACTTTCTTTCTCGATCAGCGTTGAAATAAAATGTAACAACAAATTACAGACTATCGTTCGCTGGGCGCTCGCAATGGACATAAAATAAAGAAATAGAGTGAATTTCTTTTGTATTAAGGTTTTTCTTTTAGGATACGGTCTCCCTTGTAATCGCCATAAACCAGCAGACCTTTGTTACTTGATGCTCAGAACGCAGGTGGCGTTCTGTTGTAAATACCTATTCACTCAAAAACAAGTCACTCGACCGAAATTACTCTTGTTTATATGTTATACATAGCTCCACGTTGGGGAACTTCCTGTAGATTTTGAGAAGCAATGGTATGCGAAGATCTAGCTTGTACAATTGACTTATCGAAGGAATGTATGCCGAATGACAAAAATTGTTTTTGCAATATATTTGTCATCATTCGTTGTTAATGAAGTTTGGGAGAGCGCTTCTTTACTTGGACCATCAAGGTTTAGTAAGGGACATAAGTGGAGTAGCAAATTCACAAGGCAATAGATTGACACTTCGGTTTAACTTACTACTTTCTTCTAATGAGTAACTTCAATACTATAGACACACACACTCATATTCCACGTTCGTTTGCTTCGTTGTTGTGTCACTCTTGTTCATTTAATTTGTAAAGCTTTATGATTATACCCGCAGAAACAAATAAGTAAATTATTTTAAGATAGATAGATGCAGTTTACGACTTATTCACCAAGACTTAAATAAATTTAACGATTTGAACGTTGTTGGTTGTTCTTGTGATATTATCGTTTTATTATTAACATAAATATTGTGACTCGTAATTCTTTTACCAATAAACGTGTTTATCTGCTTGTGGTTGAGACGTGTGTATATTAGCAGTGTTCATTTTTAAATGTAAGCAAATCTGAATATTGAAATAAAAGCAAATATTTATTGGACTATGTTAAAGTGAACTCAAGTGGACTTGATATATCACAAATATTTGATAAAACCGGACTGAACGTGGCTGTTATTATTTAATTATTTTGTCAAACAGTCACCTAATCAAAGTACTTGTATTATATATCTTTGCAGTTATTTTTTTAAATAAAAAAAATAAAATAAAATAGTATCTTCATTTAACAGGATTATTGATTCATGACTTATATATTTGTTATATTTCCATTTTATTTTTTATTTTTTTAAATATTTATTGTAGTGTTTTGCTTTAGCCTAACAACACTCCTTTTTATTTGTTTTAGAGAAAAACTGCGAGTCGGTAAACGGAATACGATCTTGTGACCACAACCTCATAGAAAATCGATGGAGTTTTATGATACAGCGATGGGAAGCCCGGATTACGAAGTCTGATGAGCAGTTGAAGTTGTATTGCATGGAAATATGGGAAAATTTTAGAGGAACAGATAATGATATGTTTCAAATATTGTAGGATCTATGCGTCAACGATTACTTCATTGCATTAAAAAAATAGAGGTTATACAAAGTATTAATTTTATGCAAGTTAAAGATTTTAGTAGTTAATATTAAAATTATATTGAATCATATCGCTAATAAGGATTATTTTGAGGTTTACTTTCAATGTTCTTTTCGTAATGAAAATGATTACTTAAGCTACAACCTCAATAAGTCCTTATAAATACAAAATTATTCTGTTCTTAGGATACAAATAGTCTAATCGTTGTATCAAATATCATTATATTATATATTATTCCTTGAATGTAACTTCGGCTTCTTCTGGATCTTCTGCCGGGATGTAGTTTAATAAAAATTTTGCTCTCAATTTGTCGCACATTAATGTGAGACTCATGCTCGAAATTTCTTTGCGGGATCATATCAGGAATGAGGAGATCCGAAAATAACAGACGCTTGTAGCAGTAAAAAAACCAGTAAACTCGATCTTGGAAAATTATCAAACTGTATTTTTAGTAACTAGTAACATAACATCACGCCTGTAATCCCCGAAGGGTTAGGCAGAGGTGTACCCATTAGTACACCCACATTTCGCCAGTTATGTTTAAGTCCCATGTAATAGGGGGCGAGCCTATTGCCATCAACCGGGCACGAATCCAGACTCCGAGGCTGCTACTGAGAAATTCCTGATGGAAAAACTCAATATCACTTTGCCCGACTTGGGAATCGAACCCAAGACCTCGTGCTCAGCAGTCGCGCTTTGCGACCACTAGACCAACGAGGCAACTTAGTAACTAGTACTTTATGTAAAAATAAAATTCTTTCTTTTAGCATTGCACAGAATAAATGAAAACGAGTGAATGTATAACTAACTTTATTTACAAATTCAAAGTGATATATTTACCTTTGAAAACAAGTGACAAAATAAAAATTGCGATTTGAGTTTACCATTGAAATTGTTTTAGTTATATTTTTTTTATTAAATTGAATTAATTTGTATAGCAATTTCCATTATAACTCCTCTGATTTAGATGGTTCATTCGTGAAACGACTACTAAGTAAAACATATATATTTCTTATATTGTCAAATAAGCATAAAAAATGCTGGAAAACTAAGATCAGTTTTAAGCCTCGAGAAGATTAAGTACAACTTATCTTCCGACGTATAAGAATCTAGCTTAATTATAAATACAAGCTGAAAGTTGACGGTTTTCAAATCCTGTAGACGTCGCATCAGAAACTTTAGAACAAAAAGCGGATTAACTTCTGTGAAGTTCAGAGATAGGTGCACAGCCGGAGTGCATTCGTGTTGGATAAAATTATTCAATGCAGGCGGGGTTGACATCACGGTCTGGCTTGCAACGCACGATGCAAGTTGCAGTTGAAAACTGAAATGTTAACTTTCACTTTTCACTTCTTTTATAAATGCTATCTGGTTACCATAGCGAAAAAAGATATGTATCTTACGCTTACTCGTGCTCTCATGGTTTGTTGTTCCTTTTTTATTTACATTATATTTTCTTCATTGATAGTATGAAAGTATGTAGGTATATATATATTTTTTTTCAACTCACTTGCTCGTAAATTGGCTCTTATTGTACCGTTAAAGGCGTATACACGCGTGCTTGTTACATATTATCAAAGTCGCGGGATAAAGTTAGTTACATAAATTGAATCAAAAATTGTACCTATCAATTTTTTCTACTTATAAGTAAGTGCGTTGAAAATCGTCGTATAAAATCTGTGAGCATGTGTTTAACTTTACACTTTCGGTGCTATTACGCTCTCGCCTTCAGCTCGGTCTGCAAACTCGCTTCGAGTTTAATGACAAACTTAGCTCATTTGTATCATAATGTACTATTATCATTCTCGTTCTTATTTGCATTTTATTATGGTATTGCGTTTACATATTCAACTTGATTGCTATCGTTTAAATAACTGTATAACGTGAACATTGATTTAAATCCTGAAATATTTTCAATGTTGAGTAGATATATTGTAGTCTCACCAGTTTATAAAAAGGAGAAAATGGAGACTAATACTGTTAGATTGATAAAATAAACAGAAATCCGAGATTACACCTTAAGATGCGACGCATCCCCAAAGCGATATGCAAATAAGTTCTCGGCGAAAGAAATAAATTTGTAATTTCGGCCACGTTCTTTAAATTTACCTTTTAACAGCCTCTTGATATTTTTAATACGTGTCGTTTCAAAATTTTCTGTACAAGCTGTGCAAGAAAATAGGATAAAAGAAGAGATAAAATTCGCAAAGTTTACCTGAGCTTGTTGATGCAGGTCACGACATGAATTTATCACAGCTCTACTTTAGGTACTTGGGAGGTAATTGAGTGGAACAGAGGGCCTCCGGTTTCGAGCTGCACTGCTGATCATCGATCTCGCTCGCACCCCTCGCACTGGTATGATAAGACGTCATTCTTATTCACCTTCTCGTCTTATTAGGAACTTTATTCAGGTCACATTCTTATAATGTTGAAAAATTAACAAACAGATTGAAAGCAAAGTTTGAACGAATTATTCTAATTAGCGGTCGTGCTGCTTCGTGGAACGATAATTGTCAACATTAACTGCATTCAACCAATTTCAATTCGAACGACATACATTTACAATAGCTTGTAAATTTACTTTCATACTTTCGTATATGTATTTCAGTGTAAACGAAGTTGTTGAATAATCGCTCTATAACACCTTATTCCCATGAGTTGTTCTCTTCTTGTGCATTTCCAACAACCAGCCTGGTTAACCGTATTAATTAATATATTAATGACATGCCATGCAAGTGAAGCTAGAACTGCTTGTCCTCTTAAAAAAACAACATTCATTCATTCATTCAACAATAACATGTCATTTTCATATATCAAAACTCACTAAACCTTTCCGCATAACCTTAAAATTTACAAAACTATAGTAATTATCGAAGCCCACACCTAAAGTCTGCTAAACCAACTAAATAATTAACACCCGAATTACGGTACACATAATTAAGTACATAGACAGACATGTAGGTATATGTTTTGTTTTCAGTTAGATGCGGATGTTAATTTATTACGGTGATGTATTCGGGTTAGTCAATACTGTACTAAACATATTTATAGGTCATGTGATGATGGGGCAGCTTCAATGAATAACTAATGCATCTAGCACGTGCCTGGGTTTCCATTACTTGATAAATTCATTTGCATTTTAGAGCGAAATCAACGAGCAACAGCCGTAGCGGTGATGCAGCCAATCATATCGCTCAGAGAGCTTCTGGTATTGGCCGTTTTCGATAGCATCGCCCTTTATGCAAATAATGCAATCCGCAGCTGCATAACGAAACAACTACTAATATTTTCAAAATACTTAAAATTGCTAGTGTTTTTAATACTATTAACATTGCAAAGTTTAAAATGTTCTTAATTTACGGAGTTCGCACCGCCATACCATTAGGAAAAAAAAACATCCGATTCATCGTAAGTCGTAAATTCATTTGCTTTCCGACAACGAATAAAAGCTATTGCAAAGTTTTCCTGCATTCAAATTGAGCCTGGAAGGCTTTTCAATTCAAGTTTTGTAAAGAACAATTCGCGGCAGAACAACTACAGCTGTGGATAATAACAATATTTTAGTTTTATTTTATATTAGATATACAGGGTCATTGAAAAACCCGAAACCTGAAAAGGACTCATCATTATGAACAACTTTTACTATGGGATTTTCAATGATCCTGTATCTATTTCGAAATCATATCAGCAACTGCAATGAGAAACGGTTTGATAACAGAAACCTGCGTGTTTAAAACTGTATTTAATGTTTGCGTTCATATTGTAACTTCAATATTTGGTTTACGTTCTCTTCTCACTTTGCGTATTTACAAAAATGATCTGCATTTTTGTAAAGTTATAAAAGAAATAAAAGGTCATTCATAATATTATTATGTTAACATAATAATAGTAATCAATAATTTATTTGGGACTATAATTTAATTTTTTCTCCAGTGGCCCATAATAAGAGAAAAATACTAAGTACTCATAAATCTTCTTAATAGACTTTTTGCATTAAAAATGTAGTTTATCAGTCGCCAAATATCTATAATAATGAATGCTGTTACTCGTATTAAGGCTTACCAGTAGTACTGAGAGTAATAAACTAAGCTAGAGAATGTATGAAAGCAAACACAAAATCGGTGCAATAACGGCGCGAATTGTAGACGGTTTGCCAGCTTCATCGTCACGAAAAATGTCACACCAACTGGTCCGCCGTAATAAAACACAGATGTGGCCTACAATTTTATATTAAGAAACTACTACATGTTCATCTGTAGGACGGAGTTAGTCGTGTGTGCAATGGATGGGTTTAATTAATTTGAAACAGAAGAACAGAAACTTGTATGCTAACGAGAAAGCAAGTAGTAGTAAATAACGACTAAACACACACCGACTAGAGTTTGACATCTATACTATATGTAAAATTAGACAACAAGTTGGTTTTGTGACGTAGACACGCAATTCAAATTCCCAAAATTAATTCAAAATCTAAGCAACTGCCTCGTTGATTTTGTGGTCGCAAAGCGCGACTGCTGAGCCAGCTGCACTTTGCCCGACCTGGGGATCGAACCCAAGACCATGAGGTCTTGGGTTCGATCCCCAGGTCTGGCGCTGTTATTGGGTATTTCCATCAAGAATTTCTCAGTAGTAATCTCGGAGTCTGGATTTGTGCCCGATTTTTGGCAATAGGCTAATCTCCGAAGATTCCAAGATCATGATGCTTGGGTAGCTTAACCAAGGGATTAAGCTGCCGGTTCTCGAGACTACCCTGCTTCCTTAAGACATCGATATTTGCAGACGTTGATACATCTCTAATTTTATTGAAGATTGAGAAGATAATGACATCGATTGCAGCTTCCTTCAATATTAGCTAGATCCACCAGCTTATCGACGTGAGGTGATCTCTTGTGTTGGTTCTTGAATATAAAAATAAAATCAATATTATTTCTTATACAATCTGCCTTATTTATATAAAAACCAAAGTGTAGTGCAGTATAAATTGTAAACTATGTTTTATTGTTTTGTGGAATCGGTGAAGTGGCTAGTTTACCCCGACTAAGCAAAAGTCGTCATCGTGACGATGCTTTCACCTTGATTGCAAGCCCGAGTGCGACCTCGCAATTAAAAAAATGTTTTAATTCGATAGTCTTCGCACTTTGTATAATTATAATCTAGCGGTCGCAAAACCACATTGTCTGCTAAAATACTTGTCGTAACGCGCTCTTGTAATATATTCCAGGCTTTGTTTATGCCATACGAAAAGTATGTACCTAATGGTTATTCTTTTGAATTGATACGATTGAATATTATTTTCACATTATTTTGCCATGATTACAGAATGGGTTCAGTCTGTTTTACGAAGCTAAAGCCATTATTATAACGCTTTATATATTTTAACTGGACTACATAGCTCAGTAAGAAGACTAATTGCTGATGTATTCCCTTTTTTATTTAATAAAATTATTAAGTAGGTATGGAAATTAAAAGTTTTTCAGGTGACATAAGTTGACCAAGTTTTTTATGCGAACTTTACGGTGAAGCCCCTTCGCGGCACTTCGTTATGATTAATGAGCGCATTACGTCGAGATTCATAATTAAATGGCCGCAAAAAGTATAATCAAGAGTCTTCATTCAGTTTAGCGACGTTTTCCTTAGGGAGCTACAATTTCAACACGCAACTTTAAATTGTTTGTTATTAGTACAATGCACACAATTAGATACACGTCAAAAACTATGCCAGATATTTGTGTACCCATGCAGACTTCGACTTCTAGTTTTACGGCGTTCTTGCTACATTCCGAAGTTCCTATGCTATAATTAAACTTCGAGAAATCCCGAAATACACGTGGAGGGAAGAGCAGATTCGAAAACACCAGAGTTCATTTCAGTGGTACCCCTGAAACCTTGCTGTCTATTACAATCTGTGCTAAACAAAGGCACGGAACCTCAAATGCCTACGTTTAAAAGTTTTGGAATCCAAGATAGCTAACATGAAAATGCGTCAGGGGTGATGGTTTTATAATTATTTTAATTATTCAAGCCTATCCTCTTTTTTTCGTCCTACAGTTATATTATTATGTTAACTCGATGTTGAAATAACATTGATAGATTTCAAAAAGATCTAAAAAATCGTCAGAATCCTAGAGTTACAAAGCGGTAATTTTGAGAAATGTTGATTTTTGAGTAGTTGACCATAAAATTTTATGAAATGTATCGTGTGTTTTATTTCCGTGGTATTTGAGATTTGTAATTCTAATAGCGTGAGACCATCTTGGATTTTAAATTCAACTTCATTTTCAGCATCTCAATAAATTCGACCTCATTTCATAGCCGACATCTACAAAAGTCCACTTCTTAAAATGACAACTTTGCAAAATGACAATTTCTTAAAATGAAAACATCGCAAAATGCAAAATTTCACATTCCTAGTTCCATTCACCTGTCCGCTGGTACAGTCAGGTTCTCTTTTTATAACATAAATAGATTGAGCTACCTAATTTCTAATTTCATCAGGTAGTGAAATTCGTTATTTAAATAGGACTTTAAAAAGTTCTCACGGTATCTTGTCGTCTTCCATCGCTTTTCGTTTTATTGACGATAATTGTCAAAATTTCGAAATGAATTTTGGTTTGACCAATTTGCGTTTGAAACTTTAGATTGGTTTTGTTGCTGAGTGCAAGTAATTATTTACGCCTATTTGTAAAAAGGATATTATCTGGCTATCGCGTGTATGTGCGTATCCCTGCGAAGGCCTAACTGAACAGTCTGTAGTATGCCAAATGGCTTTGGTTCGGTTTTTTGTTTTGTATTTTGCCACAGATTTCCAAAACTAAAGTTATTTTTCTCTTTTTAGTTTTTGAAGGCGGTTTTTTTTATTTGAATCTAATGGAATTAGTTTAGTGTTTGGTATGCAACCTTCCCACTACATAATAGGTACCTTATTTTGTGTCTGTCTTTTTTATTACTTTCGTTGCCGTAAGTACTTACCCAAGTGCGAGAAGTAAAAATGTCTTACACCTTACTGTCTAACTGCTAAGTAGATCTTCTAACGTCATAGCTAACGCAATAAGAAACGATGTCAAAGAATAAAAAATAAGGGAACGACCTTCTCGGCTTAAATTTCGTTTTAAATTAACAAAAGAGGCCACGTTCCGCTACAAGTTTTTGGAGGAGAAATTATTTGTTGTGGCTAACGGTATTAAAGCAAAAGTAATCATTTTAATTTAAATGAGGGCCATTCTGATGACAATAAATTTTATCATCAGTTGATAAAATATCTAAGGTGTTGACAGAAATTAAGTGTATAATGATAAATTGACTTAACGTTCACTTAAATGATTGTTTTATAAAATTTAGAAGACATTTATTTTGTCATTATTGAAAATTAGAAAGGAATCTATTATTTTCTTTGTCATTTTTGTTCTATTCAAAATGGCTTCAAGTTTAAGTGATTGTAAATCTTTCTTACTCTATACTTACTGAACCTTTGCTTAAATTTCGTTTTGCAGAATCGTTGTGAGTATATAATAACGATAACCAATATTTATTTTAGTTAAAAAAATATATATATTTTAGTACCTATTTTAAATACGTTAAAATAAAACCATAAGTCGCGTGACACAGAGCGAGTTACGACACATTATTAACTACGTCATGTCCGGTCATATCACAACGGCATTCGACTCAAAGCACCCCCGAGACGATTCGAAACCGATTGATGTTGGTTTGAAGACTTATCAAACGAAATTTGCTCAGTGTCAACCAGCTCGCCACAAGATTTAATAACGTGGCGTGATCGCAAAGCTGATAAAGACGAGACGTTCCATATATTTTATTATAATTATATCTACTTTGTCTGCGATTTCGGATGGGTTTTCTATCCGGCCGTCAACTCTATCCACGTTTGTAAGGCAAGTAACCTTTACGCAAAATTTCAGCTTGCTAGGTCCATTGGATTGAGCTAAGCATTGACGAGTCAATATCTTTAGTGAGTGAGTTAACACAATATAATCTAATTTTGCGGTCCGCGTTTTTAGTAAAACAGTGGTCCCCAAACTAGGTGGCGCCTGTATCTTGAAGGCCGGGGTTGTAATACATGATGATCTTGCCATTGGGATTAATAAGGAGTAAATTACAAATTACAAGTTACCTGACCTATTGGATAAATTATCTTGTATAAGATAGTCAGATTCATGAGGAATAGTTACGGCTATATAATATCACGCTCGACAGGATTCGAAGCGGGGCAGTAACCAAAGACTTAACACAGGTGACGAAAACGACGTATACGAAGTCGCATGGAGCAGCTGTGTACAATAACTGTTTAGTAATATTTTCTTAAAACCATGTTTCATCTATTTATTTTTTTAAGTTTTTGTCAACTGAATGGTTTCTAATCCGAAATACTAAATAGACATTAAAATTTTCACGTTGGAATATGCACTTTTAAATGAATGAATATCTGCAAATATTATATGCGTGAAGCTGTACTCTAAATGCATACCGAATTATCGTTTTCAATATATGTAAAGTTTGAATTAAATACCTTATAAACTCTTTTTTAAGTAGTACTCTAATTTCACAAATTCTACATACCTATCAGTAAAAATGTATGGCTTCGCTACCGTCGCTCGTGGAGGTGATGAGAAAATTTAGTTTCTGAAGTAAGTAACGAAACAGCCAAGCCATACATTTTCACTGATATGTAGAATTTGTGAAGTTATAGTCGGTAGAGTTAGGCTGTGTAGATTCAGAAGCTTGGCTCTACATGAGATCTGATATCTTTTTCACAAGGCAAACATTATGTGGTCGTCTTGGCAACATTTTACATGAAATGTTTTTGGTGGTATTTCAGTTATTTTTGTAAGTTGCTAGGCTGTCTGGGGGCACGGTAGTGTTTTTTTGTATACTGAAATTTGTTTACCAAATTTCGGCTTTCTAGCACTTCAGAAAGTACCCTAACATTTTGAAGTCTCATACAAACTTCCACCCCTCCATTTTAGGGGATGGGGGGCGAAAGTTTTAAATTTATGATTTTTTTTGTTGGTTGTATACTAAACTTAGATTACGTACCAAATTTCAGCTTTCTAGCACTTCAGGAAGTAGCCAAACATTTTGATGATCATCAGTGTGTCATCAATGTATTTTAGATATCAATAAAATCTAAGATATTAGAGCTATTCAATTGAGACTTTGTACGTTTAATTAGTCTATTATTGACATCATATCCTAAGAATATGAATTGTCTGGTACATCGAAAACCAACTCTATGAGGGTTCAAAAAAACGACGAAACACTTCGAGAAAAGGTAGGTAGTGCCCTTGCGGCTCGTCTTGGCGGGGGAACTACCGTGCCCCCAGATTTATGTGTGTCAACAAAAGTATACAAAACTCTTGTCAAACGATTGCACTATAGGCAAAATACACAAAAGTAACATTATTCAGTTCTTATATACATTGAATAAAAAATATGCACAGGGACTCTGACCCATCACCAAAACTGCGATCGCCAACCCACCTGCCAAGCGTGGCGATTACGGCTACTCCCCCCCTCAAATAAAAAGATTTCATTATTATTTATTCGAAAGTATTTTTCTAAACGTATGTTATTTTATAGGTATAATCTAAGCATAACTAGGTTTGTAAATAATATACAGTTCATAAATTTGTATCAACTTTGTACAGATTATCAGTCACTCTGATTGGCTAAGCTAATCAAAAAACAACAAAAATGATATCATGTTGTGTAAGAGAACAGTAGGTAAGTTCTATTTCACATAAAAACAAGCGAGTATGTACTATTGACTAAGATACAGGATTTAATAAATTGTACGATTCTCATGGGAATAGCAAAGATGCTATGGAGCAAAATAAAAAGATTTGAGGTTATCCAGCATAAACACATAAACATAAGCTGTGTTAACATGGGTGGGTCAATAAAAACTGTCGTTTGACTGACTCCAGCTGTGGGGTATTATTAGTAACTAAACAAAATACGATTCGTCTTTTTTACCCCGACACAAAAACGACGGGGTGTTGTAAGTTTGTCGTGTCAGGGTGT
This sequence comes from Hoplodrina ambigua, assembly GCA_949774945.1. Taxonomy (NCBI): domain Eukaryota; kingdom Metazoa; phylum Arthropoda; class Insecta; order Lepidoptera; family Noctuidae; genus Hoplodrina; species Hoplodrina ambigua. The sequence goes on from OX458963.1 coordinate 10,511,301, forward strand.
GTCTGTCTGTGGCATCGTAGCTCCCGAACGGATGAACCGATTATGATTTTTTTTGAAGGGTGAATTAGTCAAAAGTTTTCTTAGCTGTGTATGACGAAAATCAGTCAAAGATGGCCGCCGTCGGGGGTTCATAAATTTTGAACGGTTTTTTTTAGACAAATACGCGTTAGTCTAGTAATAGCGATCATTTCGGCGGTCGAATTTCTGCGACCATTTACAATTAGCACCCGTTAGATTTATTTTTAAATAAAATTTATTAAGTCACAAAACGTCATAATTACGTCAAGGTTTTCACCTTGATTTTGTGTTTTATGAAACGTTAACTTTTCAAATTGTAGGATTGTCACTGTTACCTGTCGAATTGTCACTGATCAGTTTTATTCAACAAGGCACTCTACACTGTATAAATCACTGTATAAATACTCCAGAAAGTAAGCCAGTTTAACTAGTACATGACATCTGAAATCTTTGCGTATTAACTAATTTTAGGAAGAATTACTCTAATAGTCTCGGCCACTATCCCTAGGTTCTTAAAACAACCACTTAAGGATTGGGTGAACCAAGTAGGCACGTTGCTCAATATATGTCGCCCTCTTTATAAGTGCCAAAAATAGCGTAAAATCCTATTTGCGCCATTTTCACTTCCATTTTTCTAGACACAAATTTTCTGACGATATATAATACAACTGACACCCCGCCACTAGTAGCAACTCACTGAATTGCTTCTTATTTTTCTATTTTTTTAGTCTTTCCGGAGTTACGATTCTAAAGACTCTTCTTTATTTGAAAACGACGTACCAACCTACCAAAAGTGAGCGCAATAATAATTCTTAGCTAGGAACATGGCAATAATGGTGTAGGTCAACACCATCTGTCGCCTTCTGATTTATGACATTTTGCGGAAAAAACGCTCTCGAGCAAGCTTGGTTCGTTTCTTGCCGTTATACAAATGACGAAAAAAGATTTTAGCACATTTCAGCTGAACTTAGTGGCCGCGTTGACACTTAGTTTGTCACTTGTGTATTATATAAAATATAATATTGTGGGTGTTTCGATACTTGGTAGGTATTTGTTCTTTACTAATTTTATTTTTAATAATAGTAAAGATCATGCCAGATATTGGTTTAGTAGTGTTTTTATGACTGCCGTTGGTCTAGTGGTCGCAAGCGCGACGGCTGTGCATAAGGTCTTGGGTTCGATTCCCAGGTCGGGCAAAGTGTTACCTATTGGGTTTTTCCATCAGGAATTTCTCAGTAGCAGCCTCGGAGTCTGGATTTGTGCACGGTTAATGGTAATGGGCTCGCCCCCTATTACAGGGGACTAAAAACATAACTGGCGAAATGTGGGTATACTAATGGGTACACCTCTGCCTAACCCTTCGGGGATGACAGGCGTGATGTTACATAACATAACATCACGCCTGTAATCCCCGAAGCGAGCGTGATGTTATGTTATGTTTTTATTGGTTCAATTGGACTTTTAATATAACAGAACTTTTTTTTATTCCTTTTTCTATTATGTTTTGTACCTACACTTATTGTAGTTGTCATGGCACCATTAAATCATGAGTCCTTCTCAACTGCTATATATTTTATAATACAGGATTAATAACATCTTGTAAATTATTTCTTATTGACTTAGACTGCCTCGTTGGTCTAGTGGTCGCAAGCGCGACTGCAGTGCATGAGGTCTTGGGTTCGATTCCCAGGTCGGGCAAGGTGTTATTGGGTTTTTCCATCAGGAATTTCTCAGTAGCAGCCTCGGACTCTGGATTTATGCCCGGTTGATGGCAATAGGCTCGCCCCCTATTACATGGGACTAAAAACATACTTGGCGAAATGTGGGTGTACTAATGAGTACACTTCTTCCTAACCCTTCGGGGATTACAGGCATGATGTAATGTTATGTTTTTATTGGTTCAATTGGACTTTTAATATAACAAAACATTTTTTTATTCCTTTTTCTATTAGGTTTTGTTCCTACACTTATTGTAGTTGACATGGCACCAATTAATCATGAGTCCTTCTCAACTGCAATATATTCTAATTTTAATACAGAATTAATATCATCTTGTGAATTATTTCTCATTGACTTTAAAAGCAGTACAGCATTTCATACAAACTTTCAAGTCCATTTTTTTGGAAATGGTTGAATCGATTTTAATGGAACTTCCTACACATAAGCAGGATAATAGGTCTAAAAAGTTAGTTGAGAACGTTTTCGAAATGTCTTATTTAAAAAAAGATAATTGGAAATTTCTGTTTCTATAGAAAACTTAAATTCGGCCTTATTTAGCTGTAACACAATCTTTTGACGCAGACGGAATCGCGGAATAAAAAGTAGCCTATATTCTTCCTTCAAAATCGGTTTAGCGGTTTAGTCGTGATTGCTAACAGACAGACAGAGTTACTCTCGCATTTATAATATTAGTAAGAAATAACATAAACATAACATCACGCCTGTAATCCCCAAAGGATTAGGCAGAGGTGTACCCATTAGTACACCCACATTTCGCCAGTTATGTTTTTAGTCCCATGTAATAGGGGGCGAGCCTATAGCCTTCTAGTAAGAATTAAAGGGAGATATTTTTTTGCTATTCTTATCAGTTCAGCTACGCAGTCGACATGGTGCTGATAAGTCTATAAGCTATTTAGTACCCTCCACTACTTGGCTACCTTGTAAGAAAAGCACAAAGTTACTAATTAATTTTGTAAATTCTGAAATTATACCATTAATAAAACACTTGCCTACTTGGGCTAAATAGTTATGATTAACTGGAGGACATGGGCTGCTGAAATAAAACACCAATCACTATAATTTTTCCAAGTACTTTATTATAATTTATTATAACAAACATATATATGGTAGATAGTTATCGCATAAAAGTAATTAGGTAAGACAACTATATAAATATGTGGTAATAGTTACCTAAATTCATGTTTAGGTTTCAAAAGGCGACCTGTATTATGACGTCATATAGAAACACTCATTATATCGTATTTACTTTGGAGATGGTAAAATGGCTGATATAGTATCCATGGACTCCATGCAGATGTAGGAATTAAAGTCATAGATATAATTATACTGTGCTATAATCTTGGTATTTGGTGTTTCTATTAGCTAGTAAGATTTCCTGTCAGTTTTAATTCATCAAACACTGTGCTCCTCGTGCCTTTACAATGAAGTCTTTATTGTGGTAAATTTTGACATAATCACAATGCCTGGAGGAAGTTCATCAGTATGGTGCGCTATGACGGTCTTCACTTATGGGTGTGTTATATTAGTACTATACTACGATGGGTCGTGTCACATACGAGCTTGTCATTCGTTCAAAATTGATTTAAATAGGTAGTATAGACCTCAATATGTTTTGGTAATTTCTTGTCTTAACAGTATGGACTGTGTGAAGAAATGTTTGTGGAGTATAGTGGTATACTTTTACTATTTATGACGTCATACTACAGATTACAAGAGCCTTGAGCCTTCAATCTTATAACTAGTATCTGGAAGGTAACTCCACAGATATACCATTTAAATTAGACATTCGATTACATTTACGATTAACATAATGTTATTGAAATATGCCTTAGACCTAAACTACGTTCATGAAACGATTATGTAAATCAGTCGTTTGAAGAATACTTTAATATAAATACATATTTAGGAATAGAATCGTAGTTATTAAGATGCAAAAATTAAAAAAGTGGCTTTTATTAATAACACAAGGTATAAATGTTGCATTTTATGGTATGTTAACAAAAGAATTTAGCAATGTCACAACTTTTTGAATTAGGTTTTGTGTTATTATTATACTGACCGTTAGCTAGAAATGGTGAATCTTTTTCAATTTATTTTTAATTAAAAGCGCTTTACGCCGCTGCCGGAGTCAAGTTCAGCCTTTCACAGACGGACGGATTTAACCGCACATGTTGTTTAATTTGCTTTAAAATATAGTGTCAATTATTTAATTAGCATTTTAAAAATCATTCCATTTAAAATGCTGATACTTTTGGCATAGTTTAAACTAAATATGTTTATTACCAATAATACACTTTTGGAAAAGCAAAATCGGCGGGTAAGCGCATAGTTATCAGCTAATGGTATTACTAAATTATCAAATTAGCTTTAGGACGGAAGCGTAATTAATTTAAAAAGCTATACGTCAAAGAAAGTTGTATAAATATATATATAAATAACATGAAAATCAAGCCAGGAGACATAGTCATGATTTCCTAATAGTTTGACTGTCATTTATAATTTTGATATGACTTACAAGTGCCTTTGGCGTTATTAATTATTCATCTTAATTATATTACACGTAACAAACAACATTTATTTTCTACATAATATAACTAATAAAATAAATTATTAGTAAACTAACACAGTATGAGTAAAAGTCTTAAATCCGAGTCGAGAAGTAAAAAATTACTACTTAGACACAAGAATACAGATAATGGGTATCAACGAAATTGAACTCTGAAATCAATAATGGAAAATAAAAAGAGTGTGTTATAATTTGTTCTACGTATTTTACCTACCTAATGATAACATTATCACACAGCAACTTAACCTACTTTTTTAAATTTAGAATTACATATCAATGGTTTATTTTAATAAAACTGGTATGTGATATAGACGTCGATATTTTAACTACTTTTTATTTGAAATCCTGAAACACTGATAAGATATTTTATCTATAGTTATATGGTGCTTAATATATTATAATGATTATTATAAAAGACGGCAAACTACATAAATCACATGCTGATTAGATGTTCTAGCATGCAGTTTAATATCTTATGCTGATGCATGCATAGCATGAGTGTAACACACGCTAGTGCACGCGTAGTGCGCGCAAGTTACACAATAGCATGCTTAGCATGCGCACAAAATACGCCAATGCACGCCTCAGATTATGACACGTAAAAATATTTTTTACACGTTTTTGGTAATGTTTTTTAATATACATATATTTATATTATGCATCTTCATGTGATTATAGTAACTGCTATAACTAACTGCTAATGCTTGTTGCACATCAATAATGTAAAAACTTCCAGAGATGGACACTACTAAGCCGTTAACGGTAATGACGCGTCTAAGCAATGAGCACACTGCATTTGGGCAATGTATGCATCAACTGCAAATGCAAAACTCATCACTGGAATGAGATTAATATCTATTGGGGTAAAATTGACCTCTTCTAAAGGTTATTAAGGTTTAGTTTATCTCATATTTTTAATAGAATTATATAGATAGTACTTATCAGTCCGTCTTCTCTTATGACCCGTCTGTTTACCCGTTTATATAGGCCATGAAACATTTTCTGACGAAGAATCTTTTAACAAACTCACTCGTTTATTGGCGTGTTGCTTGATGTATAGAAATAACAGGCGGGGTTAGTCATGCAATCCGCTATTCAATACTGCAGCCGTCCCTAGTACGGTTGCAGCTAAGCGATAACGTGCCTACATTAGTTCGCGATGACAATCAAAAACGTATCGTCGTATCTTGCGAATATTTAAAGTGCGCTCTGCAGTCAAATGGAGTCATTAATTACAACGACTGTAGTACCGCCGCACCCTCACAGCGGTAACTTAGCCATAATTAACGTTTATCTTTATCTAACTACCTGGTATAACTTTTAGAATTACAGGATTTTAAATTATGTCACCTAATTAAAAAAGTTTTACTTACTAAACACGTAATTATAAGACCCTGATATTCATCTACTTTGTAAAATACGCCAGGCTTTTTGGAAAATAACCTAACGCCAACATGACACTGAATAAAAATGTTTGAGTATAATTTTACATTTATAAATGCTGGGGATAGGGGATCCTATTTAAATGCGTTAGTTAGATAAAAAAAATCCGTATTGGTATATTAAGTTTTTCTTGTAAATAATATCACGCTGTGTTTTTACTTTAGTGAACAACGATGGCGTAAATTCACTTACACGTACGACACGTTATAACATTTCCTTCTCATTTATCCTTTGACGTCCGTACCATTAAGAGAGAAATAGAAAAGAAAATAGTTCAGTGTCGTTCATTCAGCATTCACTTTCAAAACGTAGGTAATAGGAGAAGAACAGTGCTCGTAAAAGTAGTTGATTTACTTTAGAAGTTTTATCTAAAAGTTACATTATAACTACGATTAGTTACTTTAAGCCCTTAGCAGAGGGTCTGTCAAAGTATTGTTCAAAATCGGTGTTAGTCATGCTTTAGTTAAAAGCTCCAAGTTGTTGTTGTTGTATAAGTTGAATCTGGGCAGAGGCAAAAGCCGTTAAGTCCGTGGTAAGTGTGGGTGATCGGTTGTCATTTGGGTTGCCGTGGTTGTTGTTTACAGTTGGTACAGGTCGACCGAGCTGGACCTGTGCTTGGAGTGGGATGAACGACGGCGAGCCGTCGCCTCCCGGGCCGCGGATCACACTTGCGTGAAACTGGTATGCATAGCAGTCTCCTCCTGGCCGATCTGGTTCGCGGGAGTGTAGTACTGCTGTTAATAATAAAATATTTATTTTTATTAAATTTTGTCGTAGGAACTAGTTAAGTAGATAATTATGGTCTAGCAACTCTTAAACTACGATTACCTGTACAAAGAGAGTTCCTCGAATAATGGCTAGATGTTCATGCGACCCTCGTAGGCGAGAATCGCGAGGCAATTTATTGAGCTCGTCTAGAATTTATTTTTTTCTTCTTGAAATAAGACTTGATGAAAAAGTAATACTTACGGCTCCGAAAGCTCCGCCGTTCCATCCAAGACGCTCACTTTCGCGTTGAGTTCCACGTTGGGATTGGGTCTTGCGTTCGGTGTTAGAATTAAGGCGAGTCTTGGCCCGCAGCGCAGCCCTCAGTGGCACGTTAGCCCGCGCCGCTTCAGCACGACCGTATTTGCAGAATTCGATCAAAGCAACCCCCATAGCCAGAGATAAACCGCCGACCAAAACGTAGAACAAACCAGCCACTTGGCTCAGCGTCAGCTCAGATCCTTTAACATCCTAAAACATTAAAATTATTTATTTTTGAGGAAATGAGGAACTCCAACATAACAAAAACCGACCAAGTAAGTCGGCGCAATAAGTTCTTCCGGCCAAGTTTGCCGCTTTAGATATTATCATTTTTAACATAGGGAAGAAATGTTGACAAACGCATGTTTTTGCGAATTAACTTGACTTTTAATCTATTTGCCATGACAGCGGCTAATTACACATAAAATTTCATGTAGCTGACTAGCGACTGGGACTACCAACTGGTATATGAATAAAAGTATTTGACATGAACAAATCGAACAAAAAGAACACTTTTGATTGATTATTTGATTAGAATCTCAAAACTCTCAATTTCTGTAAACCAATTTTCACTAATTATTCATTCACTTAAGACACAATTATTTTTTCTTCATCTTCGAATGTTTCTGACCCCTTCTTAGGTAGCAACTTAGATGCCAGTGAGATTTCTTAATGCAGTAGAATTAATTTTTCATATTTTTCTGAAGCTCTACCAGCGACTAAGCAACAAATTAAGGTTCTATGTTTCAATGTTGTGGTTATCCGGACACGCACCAAGTTCTTGCAAGAATGGAATTTTTCAGTCATGTTGGTACGAAGTAATCTTTAAACTTGTGACTTCTGTACCATTTGGATTCTTCCATATTGGTTAGCCAGACTCAGTCGGAGTCGTCAGTTCCGATGGAAGATGATACAAAGGTGGACGTGTACTTTTCCTAACTTCCTTTTTAATACCAGCCTATTTCTTGAGCTTCGGCTGTACTGAAAATAGCAGTCCTATACTTTCAAACAAACCTGTAAAAATATTTTGTTAAGTTATATAGCATTGCTAGAATTTCAAGGTCTTTGATTATTTTAGTCGGGTCCCATTCCGGTAACTGGCTTTTTATTTTGTTTTGTCTTGTCGGAAAGCAATGCGTATAATATTTTCATAATATACCGTCCTCTGCTAATGTGAACTCGTTCTTTCCGTAGGAGTTAGGTTTTCCCTTTATGCTTCTCTTCTAGTCGTAGCCCTAGTATCCAATAGGACCCGCTCAGTTGTTGTTTTATCCCTCGGCTCAACCGACATGCTATAGTGAGGCATCGTATGGTACCATTTAGTCCAGCAGCGACCAGCTCCAAGCAATAGCCGTGATTTAGGTTATGGCTCGCAGTATTGTATTCACTTACACAGTGCAAAGCCCTTAGAAAACTTTGCTTCTTGGCCCGCCAAATATTCGTTCCCATTTTTGGTTTAGTCAATCTAAATTGTTCCACTGTTGGAAACGGCACTTTAAATAAATATTAAAAAATATCGTTTGGTTGTTTTTCTCTAGTGGATAACGAGTTCTCAATTCATACGACGTAAACTGTACAGCGTCATGTGGGTTGTGATCATATTCAACTTATTAAAAACGCTACTGCACGACTCGTTTCGTGGTCCCAGTCGCCAGACTACTCGCTGTTTTGTTTGCTTTAATTTTAATCAAACGTGGAACTCAGATAGTTTTACTATGTCCGTCTGTATTTCACAAGCAGTTTTCTCTCATTTTATATTGTTTATTCTTATGTGTTTGGCAAAGCAACACGATGGCTTAACAAATATTCTAGTTTATTTATCCCTGAAATGTAGTAAAACGTTTCATACCTATTTTAGGTTTGAATATCAACATCCGCTATGTTTGTGCTAGATAGAGAGAAGTTAAAATATCAACTTTTAGAGAGAAATGCACGTGATTGACGAACGGACATTGAAGTGATTCTGTACAATATCGAAATATACAGTTTGGCGGCTAAACCAATAAAATTAATATGAAAAAATACTTTTGACATGTATTTTAGTTGTTACTTACAGTGTCAGAGACGTCGCATTCGGATTTGGTGAACCATTTACGAACAAGTCTCGGAATCTCACCCTCTTCTTTCAGCGATTGCAAGGCCATATTGACGCCATCCCTATAAAATACTTTCTAATGAAAACATTCTGAAACTCTTGAAAGAGCTTAGGACCGAATAATTCGCAAAACATTCGCCATAAAGGTATCGCGCGCACATTTCGCATTGAAGTAAAAGTGTCGCGTTAGTCAAAGAATTACCAAAATGCTTACCGCAGTTCGGATCCTTTTGGAACACCGACAGCGAAGTCTTTATATCCAGTGTTAGTAAGGGTCACAATCATCTCACAAGGTGTGTTTTGAGGTGCAGTAGAGCGGTCCATGAGGAATGCAAGCCATCCATGTTCATCAACAGGTGAATCTTGGGTATACTCAGGACTTTCAGTAGTCTTTGGCCTTTCAAGAGTGTCCTGGAGAAGAGAATTAATTAGTATGTAGATACAAGGCATAACTGTTTAGTTACATTGAATAAATGAAAACTGGCTGCTCGCCGAACTAAGTAAAGCTATTATAAAATCTTATGATAATTTTGACATAGGTAATCTAGACTAGCTTTTCACATTACCTATAAGCTTGAAAGGATTGTTAACGTCAACGGCAATGAAGTTACCTCTGGGCACGTAGCTATTTTACTGAAAGACTGGCTTGGTTCCGTTATACGAGACAGCGTCAGATATGAAGCTAGGTTAGCCGTGTACGACGATATCACTATCAGAGTGAAAAACCACCACACGCAGCCCACAATTCTTCCTGATACAGACCTGAAATATTTACAGCATTAGTTTCTATTTTCAGAATGATTTATTCCTTTTACAGTAACATACACGTAGTACTAAGTATGAAAAGATCCCAGAGTCTAGATCTATGCCATTTTTGCATGGACGAAATTCACTCACGCTTGAACGTAACTGACCAAGATACCAGTTGTACCTGATACCTGAAAAAGACCCTAGTGAGGACCCGTACCTACTTAATCATATAGGTTTCCTCTAACTATTCACAAAATTTCAGCCATACTATAATGACGTTGGTCTGGCTACTTTACGATCTTGGACCAGAAAAATAAGCAAATTAGATTCAGAATTAAGTGCTTAAATTGATTATTATACTTACTACTTATAATATTAAAACGCAGTGTATAGAAGCATTCGAATGTACGAACTAATTTACTTTAGACAATCTAATATTAAAATATTCACTGACCTGGGGTTAATGTCGCTACCTTGCTGCATAAAAGAGCCCAGCGAAAACCACATAGAATTCCAGAAGCTAAACTCGTTCACCACGGTTGTCTGAAACATCGTGTGCAAGTTTTAACAAATGTTCATTCAATTGTTACGTACCAAAAGGATTTTTTATTATGAGCAAATCGTTAACAGTAATAGTGTTTTACTTTGTTTACCTTTGTAGTTGCGACGTCGGAATGGTCAGAAACTTGTGAATCTGTGAAAGAAACCACACGCCACTCATAAGGGGAAAATCTGGAAACTATGAATAAAACCACACTGACGGCGAATAGACTGCAGACGATGGAAAGCTGTAAATGAAAATTATTTAAATTAATATTCGTTAATGTTGTCGGTTGATACATAAAAATGGATTCATAATTTTAAAAATGCTTTTACTTACCCATATTTCCATTGATAAAGGCTGAAGAAAACTGAAGATTGCGCTAGTATTATTTGCAACGTTTTTGTTGGGTTTAAGGTCGAATGAAAGGAAAGGCTTGCTGAAATCAATTACGGATTCTCGTTCCAATGTTACGGTCATTGGCGCAATGGCTATGTCTGCTTCCTGAAATCGAAATCAAGTTAGAATACATTTATTCTTATCCCATAATACATTAACGACTAACATCTCTCGCCTTCCTGTCAATGTGCATATAACTCGTGAAACGTATTCCTCATTTTTGTTATAGTTACTCTGCCCGGCTCGATTTTAGTACCAATTAAGTAATCCATGCGAGTCTATCCACCGGTATTTGAAAATAGCCTTATCGTTTTGTTATCGTAGCAAAAGAAAATAAATGTAAAAATACAGTTTGTAAAAGTTGAAAAATAACGACGTAAAGCGGCATAAAAGAATTAGAAGGAAGAAGAATAACGAACAGTTAAAATAGTCCAACACGTTGTGCAAGTACTTTCAAACAGTCGTACCGAAACGGACATTTAGGTACGTTCACTGTTAGTCTATTCATAAAAGTCATCTGCAGTACGTTTATGTATATACGAGTATGTTAAAGAGGGAAATGGGTCCATTTAGGTTCGGTCGTACAAGATACTACAAGATGTTCTGAGGTATTAAGTATTTACAAATCCGAAATACGTGCTTGCAATTTGACAACAGAGATGTGCAAAGGCTCAGTGAGTGTGGGCATTTTGTTAAGAAAGGGGATAAACCCACTTTCTTTTCCTATCCTTGTCCCATGTGAGTTGTAGTTCGCGCAACGTCTTGCATCCCTGTCGTAACCGTCACGCTAGCTCCTATTTTTCATATGTCAAACCTCGCACATTCCGTTTAGGTTTTCTTTGGTCTTCGTCTCCCACTCCATACATCATCATTTATATTCTACATATGCATTTCATCCCTACTAATCACATGCCCATACCAATAAATTAAGCACATTTTTACTCAAACTGATATTTGATCCGATACAGTGGAATCCTGTACATTGAAAAAACATCCGGCAATAACAGCTTTTCGAATAACGCTGCGCAACATTGGGATTTTACAAAGATATTTATTGCTCACTGGCCACCAGATAGCGAGCCTGTCCTTTCCTCGGTCGATGTTCCTAAGGGATTATAACAATGGAACCCGGAAAATTCGTTAAGCAGTTAGTAGGTAAGCTTTATAGGTTTTAAAACTTATTCTTTACTTCTAATATCAAGGAAATCTGTTTTCCTCTTGTTATTTCTGTCCCTTAAATTGAATTTCATTTACGTAAAATTCTGTTTCACATAAAGTTGGTGCTATATGCTGTCACACTTACGTAATGACTAAATAAGTACTTGGCTAACTAATGCGTGAGTTTGCTTGAATTTTACACATATTAATAATCGTCATGAAAACAAAACTACACGTTGGAATGAGCAACTAGATTTTGGCACTTTTTTGTAAGAAATGCCTTTTAATAGTTTGTTTGACATACAATACGAGTAGGTTACTAGACTTTGGTTTTGGCACCCATTTCATTCAAGGGTAAAAACAATGCAGTTAGTACGAATTTCTTTTGTGATTTGAATAAATCTGATCTTTATGCTATGAGCTCACAAAGATTTGACTCATGCAATAAAGTCTCGTAATCGACTTAAATGAATAAATACTAACAATTGTGTTTAAAAATCTATGATCCGAATTATCCTACCAAAATTGGTCAATGTTGCAGGAACATTACACTGATAGAGTAAAAAAAGTTAGGTGAAATTAAAGTTAAACCCAGTCCAGTTGACGTAACTCGGGTCTGATATACTATTTTCACTGCTACGTCAGACTGCATCGTCGTCCACTAGGTACACTACTAACGACTGTCTACCCTCGTATAATTAGAAGAATCCAACTACCTACATACAATGGTATTTTTTTGTTTACACTATACCTGAATACGGATCATTGTTTTATTTATAGTATACACTGAACTGGCGAAAGAAAATCAAATGTTTCGTACGTTTGTGTTCACACCACTCGACAAAATGTAGAAAACAGCCGATTATTGTTTCGTATTTTCGAGTTTTACGTAACCAAAAAATAACGTTGGGCACCTTTTATAAGCAAAACAAAAGATTTATATATTTTTAGTAACAGACATTTTTAAAAAGCCGAATAACTTAAAATAAAAGTAAGCCGAAAATAATCGTTGATTACAGTTTTGGTAAAGAGGATACATTTTTTATACTTAGTCCATTTTTCAAATAGTATGATACAGCAGGGTTCCCTACGTGAAATCGAATGACGTAAGATCGAATAATACTTGCTCGAAAACGTTAGCTCGATAGCCACTTACTGAAATGTTTAGATATAGACCCTATCCTTACTAAGGTAACTGATCCGAATCACTATAGTGCAACGTGAGACAGAACTCATATTGCATTGAACCTTGGTAAAAGTTCATTTACATTCATTTTCATTAGCTTTTTACATAAAGTTGAATACTAAAATATTAATATATTCGCCTTATCAAGTTCGAGCTTCAATTGCAGGGGATAATGTCCCGTATAATACCGGTTATTTGTACTGTTTTGGAAATCTGAGGGTCCGAGGAAGTTTTTGAATCTACTTTATTGATAATTTTACCTTTTTTATTTTCTTTTCCTTTTGATTAAGTTTTTCATGGATCGCAGACACCAACAGGATTTATTTTTAAAAAATATTCCCTAACAATGCATAAGTGAAAATTAACAAAATCAGAAGTCTCGTATTATGTACCACATTGGAGTGTTTAGGAAATTCCATAAAAAGAGGTTTCCAAATTTTTGATGGACGTTGTTATCTTAACTACCCTAAATAATAGGCTCGTACCTAATTATTTTTATACGTTTTGTCTCAACTAAGAGATCAAGCTCAATATTAAACACATATTATGGCAGCTTAGAGGCTCACTAGAGTGTACAATTTCCAAGCACTGTTAAAACTACCTACATACAGATAAGTAATTACCTTTCTTATGAGTTCTCCAACCATTCCGTCCCAACCGCCAATCATTTTTGGATTCTCGTTGCCATATTTGCCATCTCTTACTAATCTTAATTCATCTGCAATTGAATAATTATTATTTTGTTGTTCGCAAATCTTACTTATATTACCTGACCTAAATTGGGTCCGTAACGTAACTTCGAGAGTTATAATCTCTCATGTTCGATTAACGACAAATCGACTGAACGTTTGTTCGAATGGACTTTATTAAGAAAAAACCTATTATCGCCAAGAATTGACTTTGCATTATACTAGGTATTAGCTAAGTCAGCATAGTAAGCAAGGATTTAGAAGTATGGAAAAAGACAACCGCACTGCTTCAGTGCTGCAGCAGTCGGGTACCAAACTCATACATTTAAAGAACCCTTATTTCGGTCTAAGAATGAACGACATTCAGAGTTGGCCTGCGCATATTTTTGTTGACCTTTAAAGTTACCCTCATATTATGGTGATGTGGACACCCGATATAAAAATTCTGCTCTTTTTTTAATCAGTTAAAAATATTATGTCGTGGATTTTTAAATGGTCAATTTTATAAATGATTATGTAAAATTATTGTTTGAGGATGTCTCACTCACAGTTGATTTCCAACTTATCAGTTATCATTTTGGTGAGATCAGCGCAAAATCCCTTGTATGGTTCGAGAAGTTCAATTTCGGGGTCTTCAAGTTCTTCGCGTATAATATACGGGGGCTCCTCGATGGTGGTCACAATGTAAGTTTTATTGCGGTCGTAGGATCCCGGGGTGGCTACCGCAGCCTGCTTGGGAATGACAGGAATGAAGCCCTTGTAGTCGTACCAAGTCGCCACCTGTTTATTCAGGATAGTTAGAAGTATCGAAAAGTGTAAAGATATAAAACACCTAAAACATTTTAAGATCATTAATATGAGAAGTATTTTTTTGTTTATCATACAAAATCAGTCTATATTTTACTATCCAAAATAAAGATCCGATTGTTCGTTTGCCAACTATCTAATTAGGCAGGTTAAGTACAGTATTAAAAAGTCTTAACCGAAGAAATTACGATCGTGAATAACTTATCCACAGGTCAAAATTAAATTTTCGTAAGCGAATGCTAATTACGCACGATAGTTCGCGGTACGGATCCTAGATAATACTTTGAGACTATATTTAAAACTTACATACTCTTATCATCATTATCTATCTAGCCCAATTATGTTGAGGTCGACTTCCAGTCTAACCGGATGCAACTGAATAGGTACCAGTAATTTACATGAAGCGACTGCCTATCTGACCTCCACAATTCAGTAACTGGTAATACGATAACCCTTTTTAAGACTGGTTGTCAGACTTTCGAGCTTCTCACGACGCATAACGACAATGTCAAAGATCCATGCATGACAGCCGGGACCAACGGCTTAACTTGCTTTCCGAGGCACGGAACGATGTCAGTGATGTCTAAGATAAACTGTAGACAGTACATATATTGTACATACCCTTAAGATCTGTTCAAATAATTTAAATTCTAACAGTCAAAACACCATAAAATAACGTTAGTCCCAACCTTTATCATATTATTTGGCCCTTAATAAAAATCATGTACTTAAAGAAAATCGAGACTAACAACTTATTATAACTTTCGGAAACAACTCTAGTTAAATAAGCAATACACCAACTAACTTTCGAAACCTGAGTTTTTATAGGATCTTAGACACTTTTATAACAAAAGTTAAATCCAACGATTACCTAATGGATATAGGTAATTTTGTAACATTTGTAACGGTTAGTATTTTGCTTTCACATTTTATCTTACCTTCACGATATCACCATCGACAGTCAGTTCCATAACTTGCAGGGTGAAATTCTTGCGGTGTCCGTATTCATTGAATCTTATAGTGCCCGTTATTCCATTAATCTCCGTCTAAAACAAAATATAGGAATCTCTTGCGTTTCAATTTAAAATCGTCCAGTTTCATTTTACAACTAAGCGCTCATTCAATATTAGAGATCATAACACGCACGGCACAAGATTTCGGGAAGGAAAGTTAAAAAAAAAATGCAAAACGGAAGGGTTCATATTTCCCGCGCGGGTAGGCCGCGTGCGAACCGAGTCAGTTAGCAAGTGCGAGGGTTAATTACGCGTCACCCAACGAAACCTAATTAATCGTCAGAGCCTCCGAACCTTCAACCTTCAGCCCACCCACTGCGCACATCCGATATAAAAGACGGGACCCGTATATTCAGCACCTGTGTTCTTATAATGCCGCTCAATTAAAATTTGGTGCCAACATTATTGCGTGCTCGACCTAACACAATGGAACTCATATTCATTAGATATAACATAAAATGTAAAAGATTATGTGTCACAAGCAGCCAAGGATTTTGACGTGGGGTAAGTGTCGTGCACACCGCTGCACGCCATGTGGCATACCGCGCCACTGGCGCCGCGTTTGACGGAAGGATAACTACACTTCTAGCTTAGAGCAATGTATAACGGCAAGCGCCGCAACTTGACTCGTCCCTTCACAATTTATGCTTGCACAAAGGAAGAGGATATGCTTGTCGTATAAGCGCTTTTCATTTTTGTCGCTTTTCTTTTTCACCATTAAAAAGATCAACAGTTTATTTGGAAACTTGTTATTTTAGATCGCCGCCCGTGTAAGGATCTGTCATCATTTTTACTCTTTTATAACTGCTTAACTTTGCAGAGTAAATTATTTAGCCTTAATTACTGCGTATATTAGATATTCAAATCCACACGTGTAGTATTCATTAGTTGAGTATGAACCATGGTTTAACTCGAAAACTGAGGGATCATTAGTGCGCTGTATCTTGCATTTAATCAGTAGATGCTAGAAGGTATTTACCTATACGGGCGCTCCTAAATAATTTTACAATCAGGTAACGCAAATATTACATTTAACAAAACAATTAAACTTAGTTCCCCTGTTACAAGACATAATCACGGCGTATTAATTTTACATTGACGTCACCTTCTTCGTATGTCGAAGTGAATGAATAACGAAACATACACTCGCATTCATAATTAAATATATGAATTGGTATCAATCATTCGCATGAGCATTAGGGGATGTAAAATGACACCAGAAGAATGGAGGTTTCTTACACTTGCATAAATTAGATGTATATTATTTTGCGGTATTTAGCAGAAAGATATATAAGCATGTTGTAATGATCGACGAGCAAGATATATACTCAGCTTTTCTAAATTTAGAACACAACCTTAGATAAAAATTCATAAATTGTTGTGTTGACTAGTTTGCGCTCCGGTAAGTAGTTACTTAATAAAGAAAAATTCCAGTTTACATACCTTTTTAACCATTCTGGAAATCTTGTCCGCGTATTCGAAAGGTGTAATTTGGCTTTTAGGGTTGCAGTCCAAGATATTGCTATCGTTATTGAGACTTGCACGTCGCAATGCTGTACGCACAAAATCTGGTTTCTTGCGCGCCACACGCAGGATAGCATCGATCAACACTTGCACCGCGTCATACGTAAGTGCTGCCTGCGCCTGTTTCAAAATGGGTAAGATTAGGAAAGTAGATAGTTTGTGTGGTAACCCCCTGGTGAATCATTGCATGAGATAGCAAAGACACATGTCATTCTAATTCTTGACTTAAGTGCATGAATATAAGGGCTAAAATTAGGCCAATGAAAATGTATACATATAGTTAACTATTTTAGAAATTCAATATGTATTTATTTGTAAGTGCTAAAGTAGAAAATTGATCCATTTCTTGCCGGTTCAATATTTCTATCACGTAAAGCGATATTCATCCCCAGACTCGTTCGTGTGACCTCTCATCAAATGACAAGACGCATTGATGAATGTTAAGTACCTAATCTGTGCTCCATACATTAGGTATACTGTCAGAGGCCGATCTGTTTGGGGGTTGACACTAACCTAACCGCGTCGTTTCTCAAAAGTGTAGATGTACCTAGGAATTCGAGTTGAAAGCAATTGAACTTCACTTTTATTTTTATTTTTTTTTTATATTATGTGGGTTTTGTGAATTTGATTAGTCTTAGAGTATACAGTTATTTTACTTGAAGTTAGAATTAATTGGATAGTTATTTAACATCCTTGAAATAAACTAGGTACTACTAATTAACTACTAAAAGAAATTGTCCCAAAGTCTACTTTATCCTTCGGCTAAAACAGGTTAAAAAGTATTGTTAATGTAGATTCTGAGGCATTTTATAAAATTTGATTTACAATACTTTATTTCATAATCTTTCGACTGATATTTAATAGTTCCTTTCATATTGGTTTGAAACATAATCAAAAGTTTTTCGAAAGAATCTATCCAAAAAAAGATGGTACTTCTATGACAGATATAAATAAATTATGAAAACAGAAATAAAGACATCTAAACTTACTGAAATAGTCTGCCTCCTCCATACGTCAACAAAGTCACGAACTACTTTTCGTGAAAAATCTAGTAGTCGGAATCCAGTAATGTTAATAGCGCCGAATTCTGTAACTTCCTTCTCCCAGCGATCATCCATTACCTGGATCAACACATCAATTTTCAGGAAAGTTTTGCCAAATAAATGATTGGAAATGTACATGTGGAAATGTGCAGTAAAATTATTCTTTTAATGAAACAAAGACATTTTATTCTTAAAAGTGCTGCCAGACTTATTTATTAAAATCAAGGCAGTGGGATTTAATTTTAACAATGCATATGATATTAATTGGTTTTGAAAACGTTATTCAGTCAAATGACGGAATAACATCAAAAAAGTAACAACTGGAACTCTAAGCTGAATACAATAAGTTAATAGCAATATTTTGGACGGATGCAATGTTTCCATTTAAAAAGACAAAGCAAGTCCTGATTTTTAAACAGTTTCAGTGACATTCACATTCCTCATATTGTTACTAAACCTGTTCAGTCGGGGTCATAAATTTCACAATTAGCTTTCTAATAATGAGCTGGGGGATTACTCACCAGTCCGCTTAAGAAATAATGGTAGTTTCTACGCCCGAGTTGCACGTCACGTACGTGCAAAATTAGCGCGGCTTTCGCTAGTTGTGTTGTTGAATCTAGCACAACATATTTGTTGCTCCATCGGTCCAGCTTTTCAATTGCTCGCAGGTACTCGACCACGTCGGACGCATTGGAGACTCGCTTCACATTTGAAATGCGGAACGTTGCGTTCCCCGGTTGCAGACTCTGGTACAACTGCTGCAGGCGAAGTAAACCTACAAATTGGTTGGGGCAATTATGGTATGGCATTTTTTGTCAGGTTTCTTAGGTGGAGCGGTGGCCTGAAGTTTATTTAGGCTTCCATGTTCCTGCAAATTATACGGTGTACTGCAACAAACTAAAGAGATGGCATCATTTGTAAAATATGCTGCAGGAAATCTGTTGTTTATGTTTAAATTGTAGATACTGTAAATTTACAGTTAAGACAACAAAATTATCAACAAATAAATACTGTTTTTTAACTATTTATTAGCCATAAGCTTTGATAAACAATTCAAATAAAAAAATTCAACGAATTAAACGTAATTGTTTATTGGCTTTGGTGTATTCTACGAATTAATACCACGTATTTACGGTTTGCGTGGAATTTACTTGTTTTGTAACGCCCAGGATATTTTAAATTGTTTTCAGAATCTACCGCAGAACGCTTACTATTTGTATTATTCATCGTTTTTGTTTGATTTCATTATTATTATTTTTTAATAGTTTCTGTTTTGACCTTAATCTCGCTTATTGGAGAGCAATGGGTTAGGTCTAAAGATGGAACGAGCTATCGCGAAACCGAGGTGAGTCAGTCTGTGTAAGCAAAAGTCCTGAAAATAATGCTGAATTATTTACAACTCGTTATGCTAAGTGGGGTGTTTGTGCGCAAAGGGTAACAGAACATTGTTTTATGAATTCGATCAGCTCTACAAGTGTGATGGAATTCACAAAACAATTTTGATACACTGTATATATATTTAAATTAAAGTGGCTGTGTGTTGTAAGCGCTTCTCAAAGTTTAGTTTCCATTCTATCTGAAATGAAACAAAAACAGTGCGCTGCTTATGGTGTCGCGTTGTAAGTCAACTATTGGAAACAATATTTTAATGGAAAATCGTGTACCTACAATTTAAATAATATATTCTTCATTTTTGTTATATGTTGACTTATATGCTGTTCGGTAATTATTAACAGGTTAGGTAATGTTTATCCATCGTCCTAAATCACCTACTTGGCCTTGCATTGCATGTGTACCTTAATTTATACTTAACCTGCTCCGCGTGTCGCCACACGTGGGAAAGCTATCGGTTTCATACATTTACCAGGTTCAGTCCTATACTACATGTATGAAGCCGGTTAAGTATAAACGCAGCTTAAGACCAACATTCGTCAAAAGAGTGACAATCAACAAAAACAGAACAAAACAGATGTCAGTGCTCGTCCTCCTAGTGGAATATTTTCATCAAAACGTCAATCGAAAATGATGATGAATGGTGTGATCCATTCATCACTAGTAGGGATTCATTATGCAGCTCCGAAACTGGCGCTTTTGTCATAATTTAGGAGTAATATCCGCGAAAAGATTGAAGCGGTGACGAAGACGCACGGAGAAGAGGGTTGACGTGTGGGTAATGAAGGCGTTATCGTAGGATTTGTTGAGACTCGCCCTCCCTCGGCAGGACTGTCGCCTCATTGCAATTTCATATCGCGTCATAACGCTCCTTTTCTATTTAACACCTTCTAAATTTTACTTGTTCCTTAACATACGTTATCTTTGCAGTTATTACAATTGACCATGTAGTTTCGGATTTTAGACATTCTACCTATTAAGAATATAATTTATTTTATATGCCTAAATGTCCTAAATGACTAAAAGACGCATCAACCTTAACCGCTGATCGTAGAAACCAGAAACTTGGAGGGTGTGTTCTTTGTATGAGGTAGGCGTCCGTTAAGAATTTCCCAAAATTCAACCCCTAAGGGGATAAAACAGTCACTCACTCACTCATCACGAAATATCGCAAACAGCTTGACGTATAAAAATGGAATTTGTTAGGAAGGTAGTAGTTATTAAAATTTACCCCCTAAGGGTGAAACGGGGGTCCAAATTGGCATGGAAAATCTTAGGAGAAACGTATGTGTAAATTAGGTTACCCGAATTAAACGCGGGCGAAACCACGGGCAAAGGCTAGTAATACATATAATAACATACCTACACACAATTTATGTAGAAATCAAATGTATGAAGAAAAATAGTCGTGAATAAACAGTCGGGCATCAATATTTTGGAGTATTTCATCGAATGTCGTTGAATATGCCAAACGGAAATTTGAATCCTTTTTTCCATCTTACTTATTTAATATGTTCCACCAGTGAAGTTGATTGTAAACGTTTTTGTGAACAAGCAGGCGGCTTAATATAGCAATTCCGTAAAAACATTTTATAAAAAGATATTGCCCTATTACGGTAACATTGTTAGTAGTCTTGGAAATATATAAATTAGCAGTCTTTGTTTGCCGAAATTCTAACAGAATTCCCCACGTATCTACTTTTCTCTTTTTGAGAAAATCCTACTTTCATTCAGAGCTATGTAAAGTCTTTACTTGTTTGGAGTCAGACGGGTGGACTTGGGGCATTCGCGTTCATCGTGAACTGCACTAACTTTCCAAACGTCTTTTTGCAGCATCTGCCGAATTCGAATCCAAAACTTTTTCTTTATCTTTAAATGTCTTACTCGGTAACGACTCAAGCTTATCTCAAAAGCTCGAGAAAGATTCAACAGTAGATTTTATAGGCTATTTGACTAGTGAATAATGAACATGTTTAGTTGGCCAAGATATTTTTGAAAATTTATTATCGTTTGTTCAGGAATAGTAACGGAGTATGTAGCGGGTTGAAAAAGAAATATCTGATTATTTTTATATCAGTACATATTACATATAAAATGTAGATAGATTATAAAGAAGTTGCTCAACAAATCAAACTAAACAAGGTCATTGAAAATTTACCCGAAACCTGAAAAGGGGTCATTTTACTATGGAAATTATAAAATAAAATCAGTTGTTCCTTACAATACGATAGTGATGAAAAACATTTTTGTAGGGAACAGCTGATTTTTTTTCCTGATTTCAGGATTGATCCCATAGTAAAAGTTGTTCATAATGATGAGTACAATCAACTCTTTTCAGGTTTTGGGTAAATTTTCAATAACTTTGTATTTAGGTAGGCTAGGTATTCCGTTATTCTTTTTTTGCAGTTATCTTGGTCTGGCTACAGCTTACACTTTACCTAACCAAATATTTTATTTCTATATTACCGTACCTAGTAGTACGTCACATCAAGTAATAAGAGACTATTTACTCTTAACTTTTAGGTTGAAACTAAGACGGTTAAGAACTACATATATTATTCAATTATTTATAGTTCAGAAGTGTTTAATTGAAAATCACTGTGCAACATTTCCTATACGTTGAAGGAAAATTGGAAAACGTGATAAATTCCGTCGACCCTAATTTTATAAAAACCGTAAGCAAGAAATCCGTTTCTTTTTGTAAAGAAAATTATCTACAACGGAGACTACGGGGGATGTCGGGCCAGACGGAATTCCGGCGTTGTCGCTCGTTGGACGTGATTCCTCTCTAGACATGATTACGTCTTTTCTTATATTGTGTGAGATGAATGGAGCCTCAGTCGCCGGCCAAGAAGTCAATTGCTCACAGTTCGTGACTGGGTATGGAACGCTTCCCTGACAGTCTTCAGTTAAAGTCACTTAACGTTGATAAACTTGAATCGTAGAACAATTTGAGTTAGTTAAATATTTTTGTACATTGATGATACGGAAAGAGTGCTATCTGTAGGTCTTATCTTAAATAATTGGTGACTGTTATAATACAATTAAGTTTCAATAACTACAACGAAAATCTAATAGATCATTAAAAATACGAAAACATTTTTTTGCCGCCCCTAATAAGTTATGAACAGGGGGATAATTACAAGATTTTAAGTATTACTTATGTACATTACTATAAACATGTTTTTGATATATGTGTAGATTGCCGCTGAAATTAGATTACGACTACATTTTAATCATTTTCAGTGACCCGGTATTTTGATACCACGCTAGTAATTTTTAAATTATAGCCTCAAAAGGCTATAATTAGAACCCTACGTCTGGCGAATGGGAGACTTATTTAAGTGCCTTTTATAATTATCTTAGATGAAAGTACTTACGCAAGAATAACTTGTGGGATTTTGTAACTACTTTCTTGTAATTAATGTTTTACTGTATACACACAACTTAAATTCCACCATTTTATGCCCATTTGAAAATGTCGGAATGTCACTAGAAAGGCTCAGGCAAGGAATCAGGCTAATAAAAACTTAGCAATGTCATTTTTAAATACGGTTATCATTCATATATGTATATAATTCATACACCGCGGGAAACAAATATTTGTTAGGTTTACGGTTAGTGGTTCAGTCCCGTTCTAGATGTAAGTGTAATTACGTTAGATTTGTGTTTGTAAAACCACCCACGACTTGGGATAATCTTTTTCGTGGGCCACATTTTTTGTCGTACCATAATTGAGAAGTAAAGATTCTTTGTCTCTTTTAATAAACAAAAAAACGTGGGTGTACACTGAAGTTTTTTATTACGTCATCATCAATAGTGTTTCAAGACTGGTGACGCACTACAACCGGAGAGTCTCCGACGAATTGTTGTTCTACAAAATCTTGAACATCAGAAAAATAAATATCTTCTAACTCATTCGTTATTGAAACAGATGCAAATAGAAGACGGAACTGTTCTTACTTTCATTCAATAAGCAAACTTGTTCACCTTAAGGTATTTTATCTACAGGAGGTGTTTCAGTGGCAGCTAGAAATGGTGACTTAAAGTTACTGCCGCCTTTTGCGAATTGGAATATATCACCACACGTTGCTTCACTGGATTTGACGCCGTCTTCAACAGCAGGCTCTTTGTTTATCTTTTGTGAAACCGTGATGATATTAACATGCCGAGCCTTAGTGTAGTAGATTAATAGGGGTCGCTCCAAACTCTTAAAGTAATAATCTGAAATTCATCATTCATTGTTATTTGGGACTGTTCTTTTTGTCCCTCACGTGGAGCGGGTGGATTGCTGAAGCTCTCTCCATGCCTATCTACATTACGTGGCTGTTCCAACATTCTTGAGTATGCATCTTTAGACTTAGATCTTAATGAATAACGATTTATAGTAGTGTCTCTCCTGTGCCACTCCTATACTGCCTATTAGACGATTTGCGTTGTCCACTTTGGAGTGGACCCTACTGAACTAAGTTTCGCTGTATTCTTGTTTTCTTTCTCGGTAATTAATTAATTAAAAAAGGTTGAATAATAAAATTGTAGTCACAAAAAACTAGTAATCATTATTAAAACAAGTATGAAATTATTAAATAAGATAAGATATTGAAACTCTTTGGAAACTCCTTTCCACAAACATAATATATGTATAGGGGTAGCAATGTTTGTGTACGCAAAAACAAAAGTGACAATTCCCTAGTAGGTACCCAAGTTATGAGTACATAAGGATGGCATTATCTTCAAAAGAGGAAATACGGTAAATTCATAACCAACTATGTGAATCGGCTACTGAGACTGGGTCACGGTATGAAAGGGCAAGCTTCTCATCTTGACATTGTAAGAAAATTAAGATTCGGTAGTGTTGTATCAACGGGCCATTGTTTATTTGTGTATACACATGTACTTGATTTCTTTTAGTAGATATGTCAAGAGTAGGTCCTTTAATTATTATTTGCATTGAATTATTTTAAAACTGCAGTTTAACCATAATCAAATTTATATCGCCTTTATGTTAAAAAAAAACATGTAACGCCAGTTTAAGCTGCTGAAAATATATAAAAAAATGACTGTGATATTTTCAGTCAAACGAAATGTTCCACAGAAATGGGCTCAATAATATAACTTGACTTGGGAAATCTATACCGGATTGTTACGGACATCAATACAAAATTTAATTGTGCGACATCTAACTTGGTCTCCTACCTATAATGCAAGAGTAATAAAATTCATTACGGTTTGAGCAAGAATCCCGGGTTGTGCGTGGTTAGAAGCGGAAAATCCGTGGGTTTTATATATTAAACTCGCTGAATAAATTGGAAGTCGATAGGACCATTCCTATCTAGAATCCACACTGAACCTGCTAGTTATTCTAAAATATCTATGCATAAAATTTTATTCGGTGCGGTGTTATTGCAAATTGATGGCGGTGGACCGTTAAAATATCATTT
Organism: Hoplodrina ambigua; assembly: GCA_949774945.1. NCBI lineage: Eukaryota > Metazoa > Arthropoda > Insecta > Lepidoptera > Noctuidae > Hoplodrina > Hoplodrina ambigua. Next base: position 10,536,132 of record OX458963.1, read on the forward strand.
GCAAATGAATACTAGTTTGTAGGAAGATCTTCAGATAGTATTTTTGGTTCACTATTGTATTCAAATACAAATTATAATCTCCCATTTAGGTCTTTACAGAAAGATCTGAGTAAAAAGGATGCTTTCCGAGGTAGAAATCCTCCGGCCCTTAAAAGCTTTAAGCTTTCAGGTCTCATTTTTATTCATCAGATATAATATCTACTTTAAATATTGAGTTACTAATCAAACTCTAGTTTGAGATAAACAAGCAATTTTCTTTTCCTACAAATTAAGGAAAACCTAGAAAAATAACTTTCATCTGGCTTGCACTAAGAAGTTTGATAATTAACACGATATCCCAAGGAAGCTCACAAAGCGATGGACTGCTGCTAAACAAATTATAATGAAGCCGTACAGCAATAACTAAACAGAGGCTCAAAAGTTTATTTTGCGTTTGGCCCACAAGCGCTCTTGCAATGTGATTACAAAAGCATTTACTCGGCTGAGTCGAGATGCTAGCTTGTTTTATTCAGAGTCTTGGTAAATCCTTCCTATTCTGTAGCGACAATGCGTTGGGATCACGTCTCTATTGTTGCTTGTATCGAGTTGACGATTAGGGAGTTTCAATAACAGACCGCGCCGTTTAGGTAATCTATCGCTGTCGTAAAATCTCTCAGCTTTACGCACCTCCGACGATTTATTATGTAGCAGATGATTACATTAAATTACAAATAAAAAGTTAAATAAACAGTGATGATTCCAACTTAAATAGTTGTATAATTTATTTCCAGTGGACTGCGGAAGAAGTTATATTCAGCTTTTGCAGAAAACAAGGTCTGGAGAAGGCATCAAAGTAAGTTAAAAACGTAACCGGGCTTGGTCGGGTGATACTAACCCAACTTTATTTTTTATCTGTAAATTAATGTCTTTTTTCCCTGAGCAATACCAATAAGAATAAGTTTAAAGAAGCCGACATTACTGGGGGAAGAGAGCATACTATAAATAAGAGAAGAGGCATTGAGCCAGGAGGGAAATGGCGTATTGCCTTCTGAGGGAGCACTGTTATTGTTGCTGGTCGAGGCAGGGCTGCTTTGCATTAGTGCCGCAAATGGCTGAATGTGATTATGCCTAATAATAATACCAGTATGAGAACAATTAATGTAAAACTGCATACATAAACTGGGTGCACAATAAATCATTAAGCTTTTGTGCTGAGCTTGAAAATTGAAATTATTGCATTTTCATCTATAATAATGAGTGTAATTCAGATTGATATTCAGTGTGGGAACGTAATCGACACCAGCAATGATGACAGTTAACGATCCTACTGCAAATTCTTTTGGGATAATGAATGGTCTTTTTAACTTAGATTTTCGTTTTATTAAACTTCGTGGCGTTGACGGTTGCATAAACCATGTCTTAAAAACGTAGTTTTCTTTTGTTTCTGGGACAGCACTATCTTTTAAGGGAGCTGACATTAATTGAATGATATTAGTAAATAATGATCATAGTGTAAACATTTCTAAAAATGTGCCTACTAGGTCATTTGACCTTGACAAATTTAAATCTATGCCGTTATTACGACTCTCAATTATATTAAATGACGAATAGTGTGTCATTAAATAGATATCAACCTAGGACGTTACTTTTTTACATACAAAAAAACTGTACCTACTTCGGGAATTTTCAGAAACATTGTACCTAAATATGTACTTATAGTAAATGTAGCTCCTACCTGACAACCATCAGATGTAACTGTAGACAATACAGGTGCGCCCACTAGAATACGAAGGCAATTTATTTATATTATGCGTAACTTCGTAACTTTCGTAAAATATTCGACGTTTATTCGAAATATTTTACACGGGGTCCCCTCTGTTGACGTCCTTCATGTGCCGGCTTGGCTCAATGACACTTCAGAAAAACTGAAAAAGTTTTATAAACTAAACTACCTCTTGGGTGGAAGTAGGTATTTCAGATTATAACTTTTCATAGACAAGCTCCGCAAGCTCATTCCGGGGAGAGTAACAGTTCTCGGTTTTGGTCGTATTTCCTTCTTCTCGCTACCTTATTTTTTATGTTGCGTACCCAATAAATCACAGGGAATATGTATAGCTACGACATCTCAGCTGACATTTTATTTCATTCTATTTTGCGATTAACATTTTTCTTTAGATTTTATGAACTACCTTTTTACAACGTGAATTAACTCATTTCATTCAATAAATATACTTTTATGCTCATAACCCAGTAAAGATTTTTAAACATTACAAAAAAATACTTCTGACTGCTTCGTTGGTCTAGTGGTCGCAAGCGCGACTGCTGTGCATGAGGTCTTGGGTTCGATTCCCAGGTCGGGCAAAGTGTTATTGTTTTTCCATCATGAATTTCTCAGTAGCAGCCTCGGAGTCTGGATTTGTGCCCGGTTGATGGCAATAGGCTCGCCCCCTATTACATGGGACTAAAAACATAACTGGCGAAATGTGGGTGTACTAATGGGTACACCTCTGCCTAACCCTTCGGGGATTACAGGCGTGATGTTATGTTATGTATGTACAAAAAAATAATGATTCGTTTTAAGCCTTAAATGTTTTTTAACATTTGAAACGAAACAAATAATAATAATATCAATCTATTATTGCTGCACTGCAGGGCAAAGGCCTCTTATCATAAAGGAAAAGACCACGGTTTGCTCAGGACGGATTGGCGATTCTAAACTGATAATTAGTGATACTAATAAAAATGATTGTACTCATGATAACAAACAACTTTCCCAAAGAAACAATATTATTTTAAAGCAAAGCCTATGGCTACAATATTGTAGAAAATAGAGTAAGTAACAAAAATAACACACAATCAACTGTAATTTCATTTAGTTACCTACTTATCCCTTTTTACAAACAAATCAACTTTGCCATGTGGTTTGTAAATTTAAAAAATCGTTTCTTTGGGAATCTTGTTTGATATCATAAGTACCTACGATTATGTTTTTAATTACCAGTCCGTATACATATAGCTACCACAGGCATGCCGCATGATCATATGACTAAAAGTGGATTGAAAATGGAAACTTTGGTTAACAATATCTAAGTAGATGGTATTCAAATTAGTGTCGTACACCGATCGACTTTGACGTAACAGACGTTCTGAAGAGGGTGTTATTTGGATATCGGAACGATCTGTCTTCCGTTTTCGTCGCGAATCCGATCTCCAGTTTATTTCCGTTTTTCCAGATATCTTTGTATGCGGCTTCTTATGAACCTAATCCTTTTTTATTATTGTCTTTTTAGTGCTGTACTTTCTTTTATGCAGTAAAAAAATCTGGTTTTTATATCGTACCTCTTTAGCATCTGCACAGCATCCGGTGCCCGCGACTCCCAACCCCTGCTACGACATCCGCACTTGCTTTTAATGTTTATTTTCTCTTAGCATGGCTCGTTTTAAGGTGAACTTTCGTTGTTACGACTTTCATTTGCTTTTTTACCAGTTTTGTTATGAGACGTTGAAAAAATATGTACCTACCTATAATATGCTTACCTACGTCAAAGCTATCACAACTATTATCCATTTCGTTTATTTTGCCAACAGTGAAGTATCTTATCTTCTATTGGTTACAACAAAAATTACTCAAACAGTTTCCTTAGCAAACGTGCGTATTCATAGCTATCAGTATACGTACCTACTCAACCACATTTTATATGTAAATGGGCTTTTCCGTTTGCAAAGTGCTCCTTTTTCTGAGGTGATCCTGCGACTGTGACATAAAATGAATTTTACGTCGCATCGGATCCGTGACTACGCGTCTCAAAAAATCGTATTTATATCCATGTTTATATGACTCTATTGACATATTGTTGATATACTTTTTATTTACGATATTATAAATTTTTATTCGTTTTTGTCCAGATGATCGATAGTCCACATACCTATCATCGATTATCTAATGTGAAACTTAATATTTAGATGTATTGATCATAATATCAATTAAATCTTTTTATTATTCGACTTTCCTGAAAGTGAAGCAATATGACTTAATTCAAGTCATAAAATAATAAAATGTAATAAATAGCACTATTTTTTTTGTCAACACGCTTGCTTCGAACACAAAATGTGGGAACGTAGTTTAACATTAGAAACAATTTCGAAATAGGATTACAGATCAGAATGTATTGCAAATAATTAGAGTACACGGAAGGTAGTTATACAGTGTAGTTGTATAGGTAGATACATAAATAAAGTTCATAAATGTAACGGATGAGTAGGATGCAAGTTTATCTTGGACTACAATTACATCAGTGGAGGAGAACAGCTCGAGGAAATCTGAACTTATAATTAGAATATAAGTTTGAAATCGCCAATCCGCCTCGAGCTAACGTGACGATGCTATAAAGCACTTATAATATAACCATACTTATATTAAAAAGGTGAAAATAAATCTGTCTGTCTGTCAAATATGGTTTCACGACTAAAACATTGAACCGATTTTTATGAAATTTGGTACAGGGATAGCTTGAACCAAGAAAGGACATAGGCTGCTTTCTATTCCGCGCCTTCGTCTGCGTCCGCGATAACCGACATTGATGCGGACGAAGTCGCGGGAAAAAGCCGGTATTATGTAATAAAGTCATTCGAAGAGAGTAAGACAGGAATGGAGGGAACACAGTACGAGACTAAAAACAAGAATAAAATCATGATTATAAAGAGAACAAGAAAAGAAAACGTGATTAAGGTCCCTCACATTTTCTCCACATACGTAAATATCGCCAGAAATAACGTTAATTCAAACAAGGTATGTTGGAGAATAATTGTGTTCCAACGTCATTTGTTTAAGAGCGTATACGCTGTACGATATTTTTTACAAACTTTCAAGTCCTTATTTTTCGAAATGAATAAACCGATTTTTATGAAATGCGCCGTACGCCGTAAATGCTCATAAGAAACCTGGTAATAGATTTATAAAAAAGTAAAGCAAAGTTTAAGATCTTTTACAAACACGTATATCTCTTTAAAAGCATTATTATTCACCTCTGGTTCTGCTGCTTACTGCATAGCACTACTAAGGTATACCTAATATTATCAGTGCACGTTTTAATTTAATAGCTGCTGCCAGAACTGCTTTATTGAAATTACAGCATAATGCTTGGTATAATCTTGTAACATGTACGGTGTATGAAATTAAACTTGCTTGTCTTAGATGTTATATTATTTGAAATAATGATAATGCTAACTGACTCGGAGCATAACTTTATTATCTTGGTAATCGCGAGGAGATGATTCTTTTTCATCCTTAGCGCTACTCTTGTCTTATACTTCCTATCTTTTTCAAGGTTTTGGTGGGTTAAGTAAAGCCTAACTTTACTCCGGGTTTATTAATAAGGGGCTAGGATAGGGTTCAAGAAATAAAACATAGTGAACTTATAAGGCAACAAGAAAACTCACAAATCAGCCAGTTTGTGGGGAGATGTAGCTAGTACACAAAGGAAAGTCTGTTTCATTATCCCGGTATTCTAATTTTGTACGGCGATTTAGCCTTTTTATGATTCAGAATTTGGTTTATTTAAATAAATCTTAAAAAAATCCTGTTTTGAGAAAGAAAACGCGTTTCGCTAAGTTTAATCAAAAATAAAACGCCAATTCATTGTAAACGCTTTGAATAACAGGAAAATAGAGGGCTGACAGAAAATATATTGGTACGTGCGCCCCGCTGCCGTTGACTCTGTGCATCGTAGTAAGGGAGCCCAAGATGCTAAATGTGGATTTACTCCAGCGTCGTGGGGGTCCCCCCAGGTTTGCATTGTGAAGATTAGATGCTAAAAAGTAAAAATGGTTTCTGATGGGACCCTTTCATTGGTGGAGAAAGCACATAAGTATAGATTTTAGAAAATTAAAAAGCAAATCAATATCAAGCATGTCAGATATTAATAGTGTGTGCGCCCCACGTGTTTTTGATAACCGAGGAATATGATCTGCCGGTTTGCATGGTGGCCGTGGTGATGAAGGGGTTGAAAATTGAAGAAAAAATTATGACATTGAAATACTTGAGCGCGTCAGATTAATATACAGACAGTTCAAATTGATGTTTTTGTCGTGCTGACCCTGAATCTGACAATTATGTGCAGGGACTTCTTCAATCTGATGGTTTTTGAAAAATAAAATCCGTAGCCCTAGACGCGCCGCCCTATATACAGGGCCATGGTGGAGGTGGAGTGGACATGGTGGAGGTACTTAACAGGGTGCAAGGTATCCCCCCTTATATTAATCTGACGCGCTCGAGTAAATCCAGAAATCCCTTCCTGGCCTCCCCTGCTATCGGTAGCTGCTTAATTTTTTTTGTGTCATAGTTTTTTATAGATTCAATAGATGACGACAATAAAGTATCGTATTCTCTATCTCATTACTGCAATTAGCAGACATTTAGCGAAACTTGCAAAAAGTTTGGTATGTCAATTCATTCCTATACTGACGAGGAAATTTTCCATTTTTCATTTGTTCTGTAATAAGTTTACAATGCTCGAACAGATCTTGTCGACAAGTCACTGAAAATACTGATAGTAGATATTTTGAAAAGCTGTATTTTCGAAGTTTCTTAAACGTCTTATATGTGTAGTTATCAGTTCATGAGCGTCAAGAGTGAAGGGCGTAAGAGTTACTTTATGTGACCTCAGCCTTGTTGCATTGATTTTACTTATTTTAAACAGCTCAAGTTGAAAAACTCCTTTATCAATAGTTTTTAACGTTGAACGTTGGGTACTTAAAGTAAACTAGGTATGAAGGTACCTACTTACCTATGTACCTACTTCACTTTAAGTAATAAAAAAACAGATAGCGTATGACTAAATTAGCTAGACGTGTCATGAATACAAAATCAACTCATTATTGTAAATACTGCAGTCATTATTCGAAGAAGAGAGTTGAAAATATTTCACCCCTCGCCCTGAATTAACATTCCGGACGCGGCTACTTTAAAAATTTGCCTTTTTTCGCTCAGAAATAAAGGCGTAACATTTACCCGTCTTAATACTTTACACAGTTGAGAATATTAATAAGGATACAAATGTATTTAATACACATCAAAGGAACCCAAATATTTTGGGTCGATTGTTATTGGTTGTGCATTTTGTAATGTTTATGGTATAGATACCTATTACTCATGAAATCTTTATGTAAGGCGATTAACACACGGCACCGCGCACCGCCGCGGTTGTCGGTGAAGCGGATCTCATGTCGAATTTCCCTCTAAGAAATCTGTTTATGCCTAATACAAGTACACCGCCTGACCGCGCGGTCGAGCCCCACCGCCCTCCGCGGCGGTGCGCGGTGCCGTGTGGCCTTATACATTTGGATAGTTTATTATCAAATAAGTAATGTGATAAATTATGTAAAAATAGTCGAATAGGAACTGGAAAGTCAGCCGCGAGGACTGACAGGCGGCATTTCTTGAATGAGTCTAATAATTACCCGAAGGCCGATAACGACGTTTAAATTGAGTAGAAAAATAGTGCCTATAAGTTTTCAGGCAGTTCATATTCCTTATAACATCTACCTACTTACTTAAAAGCTAAGTTATGTTGTCTTTTCACTAAAGAACATCAATCTGACCGAACACGGTACAGATATTCTGATCACCCAGATTTTAAGGTAAAACAGAGAGGGCATGGTTTCTTCAATTGCTTAATGTTATTGTCAACAGTTACGCTGTTAGAGGGAATAAAGGTACAGTCAGCAAAGTAGATAGATATGGAGGGTCGTCAGATATAGTTGGTGTTTTCTTAGAAACCGATGGATGTCTTCGATTGAAACTTAATTAATGAACTGTTTATTATCTACTTTTTAAATTAAATTATATTTGTTAACAGCCATCGGTTTCTAAGAAAATTACAACTATATCTGATGACCCTGCATACCTATCTACTTTGCTGACTGTACATACTATTAAAATAGAACTGTGAATAAAAAAGCTTTCCTTTTTAAGTTAACAATAATAACTCGGAACATACCGTCATGAGAATCGTAGACGTAGATGACATTCTTCCATCCGTAATGCGTTATTGTAGCTATGACCGCACGGTGGTAGTCAGGGCGCATACTCACAGCGTAATCAATGAGACCTGATGATGGGGGGATCACCTGTGAATACAAACAATGGTTTTAGCGACATCACGTCAGCTATTTATGTTTCTAATGGGTGAATATCGTGTAAAGTACATTTATAAAACCCTTCATACAAGTATATGTAGATATACTCGTATGTAGGATTTTATCGCTGTCAACCATGTATCGTATAAGTCAGATGATATGCCAGAGTAGAGAAACTTGTAAGGATCCTGTACCTTATAATAAAAATAGAAAATCTTAAACACGCGGCCATAGCCAATTATTTTATAGACTCAACGGTTTGCCATCAAATAAGATGTTATCAAATTTTATACTCTAATGTAAACAATCTGTATACTAGTCGATTCTATAAAACTATAGAAATATTCGGAAATGCCGCAGGATGAAACTACATAGCGTACTAAAGTATGCCCGGTTTTTTTGCGCGTATTTTCAATCATCTTTATATACAGAGCAAACAGATTAAACTGTGACGGCATACCGTGCAAAATAAACATAATACCACTTGGAGCAAAGTTACTAAACGTCGTAAGTTTTTGTAAGTTGTCAGCGCATAAATTATTAACGCGAAGCTACTTAAGCGACTCAACACATGGAATATAATTTTAAAGTCTCGAGTAACAATCTAATGGTTTCAGACTAAACCCTTGAAAAACTAAACTGCCGTGTTTCTCAAGTACGTATGCGGCACTGGAAGTTTGAGCGCTGGTAGTCCTTGAATCATTTAGTTTCTCAAGTGCCTAGGCTCAGTCTAGATCGTGTGAGGTAATCTGTACAAGTTTTTAGTTCTGTAATGCTTTTAGAAATAAGTACTTATAAAGTTAAATTTTAAGTCCTCCCGGAATAAACTTTCACATGCAAGTTTGCAATTAAAGGCATTTAAACAGAAGGAAAAGAAAATGGGTTCGAACACTTAGGATTAAAAGACAATCAATCAAATCAAGTAGATAGTCTCTCAGATAATTATTAAGCCTCGAAGTATAAAAAGAGGTGTTATAAGTTTGAAGGCTATATCGTTCTGTATGTCTATCTGTGGCGTCGTTGCTTCGAAACGGATAGTCTGATTTCCATGCGGATTTTGTTAAAAGAAGGATCGAAGTTTGAAGATTGCTCTTTTCTATATGTTTTTGAGATGTATTGCAGTTTTAATCAATAGGTACTGTATTTGTTAAGGAAGTAAATCCTTTGAGTTCGACTACTTTTCTAATTTGCGGATCGGTCCAGTTGCTCGTTTCACCGATGTTATAGATTCGATGGGTCTAAAAGTTATTAAGAAAATGTTGTGGATTGAAGATTTAGACTCTAAATCTTTGAAAAGTTTTTCTGAAAATATCGCAAATTCCTTGGATGATAAATGGGTCAGCTGTTTTTTAGCGAGCTTATTAATTGAAAATCTGTGACGAAAGGCAGAAAATAAGGTGTAATTATGTTTTTCCCGGAGGATTTTTTAATGTAATATATATTTAACTATTCTATTTCGTCTCCTTGCGCGTTTTGCACAAAAGCAAGGAAAAATGACAAAAATAAAAAGACCGAACATCCTTTATATATTAAATAGGGAATTTGAAATAACCTAACATTTCCTTTATTCACCACATGGAACGATTTATTAATACAAGCCTTCTTCTTTTAGTTTTTGTGTCCCATTTTTCTTAATTAAAGACCTGATTTCTAAAACGTAATTAAACACTTTAATACATTAAAAGACAAGCACAACGTAAAGTCCCACCGTTGAATAAAAATAATGTAGTAGACAGAGAAGGGTCGAAACGATATAATGACTTTCTAAGCACTCAGTTTGTGAAGTGTCAATTTTCTTGATGAAAGTTTCAGCTTCGGAAATTGCCCGGCGTCGTTTTTGTTAAAACAGGTGCTTTTGTAAACAGACTATGAATCATTTGTATACTTTTACAAAATGTAAATTATACGGACAGTGTGTATATTCTGAAGAAGATAACATGCTGAATTTCGTTTATTCTAATCTTACTTTAGTAATATAAATGCAAAAGTTTGGGTGGATGTTATTTAATCAATCACGCCAGAATGGCTGAAGTAATCTAGATGAAATTTGGCTCAGATATAAATTATAATCTATCAATTTTGACACGGACGAAGTCGCGGGCAGAAGCTTCACTTATTAATTTGTTGTTTAATAACAATTTTGTAAATTATTGATGCAATGAAAGAATACTAACGTCGAAGAAGTACATGATTCTTAAAAAGATTACTTTTACAACATCAACAAACAGACATTGAATTGCAATGGTTCAACTTGTTATTTAGTTCGTCCCCTCTCAGGTTTTGTGAAGCGATAGCTAGCGGCATTTTTTACACGAGGAAAAGTGAATTGAAGCGTTTGATGAACGTTAGCCTGTGAATAAGAGCTGACCGTGATTTCTACAAACAAAGTGAAATGCACTTCGTTCATGCTTTGACGAACACTTCGTTGAGTTTCAAGTTTTAATCGACGATTTATTTTAACTACTATCAATTGAAAAAAATGAAAATATAATTTATTGTCGAGATAAAAGTTTACAATTATATAACACTAGTCTCCACACTAGGATCCCCTGTGTCATGGAGGCTAGTCTCCTTCATCCTACAATTTTTGAGGCGAATTCATGATTAGTTCATTTTTTTGCGTATCACGATATAGTAGTCTCCTTTGTAAAGTACATTGCATTCACCTGTATGTTAATTATGTATGATTCTAAAAGCAATTATTGTAAAACATTGATTTTTAAAAAGAGTACGTATGTAGTTTGTTGCCCATTCTTCTTCATACAAAACTACCTTTTGGAAGAGACAACTAGATTAAAATCTTCTTTTCCTTATATATGAAAGTGCCTTTTAATGGCCTAATTGCAATAAATGATTTGACTTTGATGTTGACCGACAAGGTACATTTATAGTACATTTATTATCTCACTTTCTGGTATTTTTGTCTCTTGAACGTCATTTACAAGCAAATAATTGAATCTAGTTTCCCCTTCTAAAAGGTAGTAAGTATAAAGACGAATGGGCAAGAAACTTCGTTTGGCAAATTTTATAATAAATTGTAGAGGTTCATTAATTAAATAACTATGTTTCAACGACACGGTTGGCGCAGTGGCTGAACGGTTAACTGCTGCGCTACGTGTACGGCCTATAGGTACGTATTTGTAGGTACATGTAGTAAACAATTTATAATGTTTGTCAACACGCCAATGATACAGGAGAAATGCCCAGTGTGGAGGGAACATGTTAAAAAAATATAAATGTGAAGACTATATAATATGTAGGTAGGTAAGTGCTACCTACAAATTATTCATGGTTCTGCAAAATATTAAGTAAGTATATTTAGGTTCCAATATTAATAAAAACAATAATATAAGTACCTTTTCAGGGAACCAGGGCGTAACGAATGGCAATTGGAAAGTGTTGGCGTATGAATGCAGCGTGTCGAAGGAATCCGGGGAAACTGCTCCCAGCATGGCGATCACACTGCGAGTGAACTGGTTGCAAACTGTAACAAAGAAAATCAATTGAAATAGATATCTACTAAGATTAAAAAAACAGCAACCTAATCGTTACGTAGGTACAATTAAACCAGAATATAAAGAAAATTTTTTTTTTCCAAAAACATTTCTAATTCTCAATATCGTTTATTTTTTAAATGTCTAGGTTATTGAGTAACTCCTTATTACATAAAGTTTAGGCACTAACTTTACGGTGATATTTGTATATGTACATAATTTAATTAATAACAACATGAATATTATTTGCTATTGTTGGTTTGAATTAGTCTAACAAGAACTGTGCAGCATACTAATGCGACAATTGGAGTCGAATATTTAGTGCGGAATAGTGTTGGGATACAAGCCCGCAGATAATAAACCGTTATTAGCAAAACGTTCGTGATTTATTTGTACCGTTCCTAATGCATACAGATAACTTGTTTACACTACTGTATTTACAAACTTGACGTCATAATAATATAAGATTCAGAGTATTCACAACACAATAATTCAGTTTTATATTGTCCCCATAAACCTTTACAATGACGGCACTTGGAAACAGGTGAAAATATTTTGATGGGGCCAAATAAGTAATTATACTTTGGGATGGAGGAGTTGCTATATTAATTATCTGGCAGGAATTAAATTAAATGGGTTGCGGGTCAAAACGTATCTACAATTTAAAATATAAGCTCGTAAATTGAATCATTAAACGTGTTGTCCGCTCACTGTTAACTATTCAATTGCAGCTTTCCTATAGGTACTTATATATGTCGAGAATACCGAATGGGTAACGGAGGGATATCATTTTTCCTGCCACGCACGCATTAGCGCTCTCAGTACTTCCAAATATTGTTGCGGGTATTGGTGTTGAAATATGGATGCGGTAGTAAAAAAAGCAAATATCGCTCGGTTTGCCCGCGGGGACAACCCCGTATGCGGATCACGTCGGGTCGGCATCACGCTGCGAGTCATACACTCACAAACACTTCGCCGCCTCTAGACCGCTAGTGCTTATGTTACCGAACTTCATAATACTTCTATTTTTGTTTGGGACGCTACACCTTTACCTTTGAGGGATTCTAATGTTCAGCCAACTTTAAACTTACCCGAAACGAATGGCGTTCAGGGACCGACCCGGTTCGAAGTGTATTTAACTTATCTGATGTGAATACAGTTTGTAGTGTTTTGAAGTTACAAACTTATTCCTCTGTTTGAATTTTGATATGTATCGTAGGATTGTAGAAATATTCCGTTGATACTGTGTTTTTAATCACGTTATTGTCTAACGGGCATCGAGAGAAAAAATATTTGTTGCCCAACATTTGCTTTCGCTTTGCTGTGGCCAAAAAAGTCGAATTAGTTCAACCGTTGCCATGTTTTAGGAAGCTTTTTCTACGTAGTCATGCCACTACCATTGTGCAGTGAAAAGTATTTGATAGTTACGTAATACATCAGCAAAAATCTTATAAAATTAAAGTTTTACATCTATTAGTTAGAAAATGTTCTGGAGGCTGGTATTTTTTTGCCATTTTATAATAAACAGTACTTCTTTTTTTAAAGTGTTGTTGGGTTTTTCCATCAGGAATTTCTCGAATAGCAGCTTCGGAGTTTGAACCCCCCCCCCCTTACATGGGAATTAAACATAACAGGCGAAATGTGGGTATACTAGTGGGTACACCTCTGCCTAAACAGATATTGTGTGTGATGTTATGTTATGTTTTTTTTTAATCGTTACTCCGCACTTCCTGTATCGTGGGTGCGTTTAAAAACATAAACTCACATACATAATTAGACGCGGGATAACTATCTGTTCCATGCGGGATTCGAAACCTTGACAAGCAGGGCAGCAGTTAATTGCTCAACCACTACGACAACCGTGCCTTACAGGTAGGTGAATTATTATGTATACTTACGACTTCAGTGTTTGCTTGGATTCTTTTTTTTTCTTAAATTTGTTATGACTATCCCTTATATACCTAACGTATACGAGTACATGAGGGTAGCTAACAAAGTAATAAAAAATATATTGCGGGTATCTCCTATATAGGTATGCAAATCGGGGTTGCTTTTTTATTTCCTTTAAAACCAGCACGACCTATCGCATACGGTGTTAGATATACATACTATAGCGCAACATGTCACAAAATTGTGCGTTACTTCATCTATTCTGTAGTCAATTTGCACCTGTATAGGCAACTAACTGGTTACATATAGAGGCAAATTGACTATAATCTTAATAGGAAAAAAATCTGACCTCATAAATGTATTTATGTAGAATATTTATTACCCTATACTAGCTCCATCTCTGTGCAAATTTTCATCTAAATCCGTTTAGCTGTTCAGTCGTGATTGAGTCAAACATCCATCGAAACTTTTGAATTTGAAACAGTACTAAAATTAAGTCTAAAAAGTAAAAAAATAAATATTATTTTTATATTTTTTTAAAATACAGATCTCGCTCACTACGCTCATTCTATGCTACGCTATGTTACCGCTACTAAGTGTAACGATTTCACTTCTAGTTCTACCTACCATCTCCTCACGTACCAATTTTATGCCGTTGTGCACCTAATAACTTGCTAGTTCAATTTCCACGAACTGATCTGATCGAGCCAGCCGATACCTTTAAAAATAAATTCTATTTCCTACTGTAAAACAGGTAAATACGATTCCAATTAGCATGACTTTTTACACGACTGCGAAAAAAAAAAGGAGTGTTATGTGTTCAGGGTTAATGTATGTATGTATGATCAGTACGATGTGAGTTTCTTTATTCCACCATAACTTTTAAACGTCTGAACCGAATTAGATGTATGGGGTATCGTTACAATCCTTGCATCTTTCCGAGTAACATAGGCTAGTACAAAATAAAAAGAAACCGGTGTGGTCACTTTAAAACGTAAATTAATACCAACCTCTATTTATTTTTTTAATGAATCTGGTCGTTTCTATATTTATCGTCTAGATATTTGTTTGATAAGTAAATTTAAAAAATAGAAAACACTATAAATAAAAAACAACGTCAAAAAATTTAGGAGTAAACAAAGTACATATTATGTGCAATTTTTGCAGTCGGTTTTTTATTTTTTTTAATTATAGTACCTTGTATCTAAGTATTATTTTAAATTACTGATAGATGCACGAACAAGTCAGTGGTAAATATGAGGTATCTGCTTGTTACAGATCTAGATCTTCTACGTTAACATTACGCTGAAAAAGGTCGTCGATCCGTAAGTAATTGAGTGTAGGTAGCTTACACTTAGTCGTGAGTCTGTCACCCACTTTAGTTGGACATACTCTTCATTAAAATAGCCCATTCATACTGAATCCGACTCAGTTATGTAGGTACTAAATTGTGTGTCTTTTGCGTATCTGCACACGATAAATGTCGTATAAACAAAATTTTCGCGTTGTCTTTGTAATAGTCACATAATTTGTCTAAAACCCTTATAAGCTCGAAACATTAATGTTACATTAACAATAGGAATAGGTTGTAAACAAAATGTAAATGTAATGTTATTAAAAAGTTAATGCTATTATAAACTACTTTAGTTGTGTAACTATATATTTATAAAATGTGTTATTAACTATACGGCGGTCCCCAAACTAGGCAGCGCCTGTATCTTGGTGGCCAGTTGCGCAACTTTTGTTAATCATGAATATGGAACATGTGTGTCCAGTAACTCTGCAGTAGGTACCTCTTGCATCAGGCAACAGTAAAAAAAAGTTGCATTGCTTAGATTCCCAACGAATACAGGCCTTTTATAGGGTATTTGACAAAACATATTTTTTGAAAATACTCCTTATTTTAAACCCTGAAAAACTAATTAATTTTTGTTGCTAAACGAATAAATAATTAATGGATATTAAGGGTACCTACCTATTTGACAAAACAGATTGTTTGAAAATACACATTATTTTTACCCCGAAAAACTAATTAATTATTAATTGAAATTATTTCAATTGAATAATAAATTGAATACGTCAACAAGTGGTGTCATAATTGCCTTATATAATTGAGGGAATCTCCTTTTCACAGCTCAAAAAAAGTATGTCAATTGATTGGTGGTGTCAAGTCCCAATTGCGCGAGGCCGAATAGATGTAAACAGGTTCTCTAAGTATCATCTACTGGAATTGAAAATTAACATTATAGTCAGAATGAGGCAAGTACTTTTTTCAGGCACTTTCCATTAACATTCAGCCATTTAATAGTCACGTAAACGTTCCAAAACTAATTATAAATTATACTAGTACTAATTTTTTCCATGATCGGAAGTCACAGACTCTTTGACTAGCTGTCACCCAAACTGTCACGCCAGCTGACTATGAAGAAGTTCGTTTACTATACTCTATAAAGCTTGATCAGTTTTACACACTCCAAATCAAGTTGCACAATAGGGTAGAAATAAAAGAATTTTGAAGCCAAGTGATGAAACGTAATTACGAAGTAGCTTCATGCCACGCGATGCACGATCCCTACTTAGTCGAGTGCTTGTTTGCAAGCCTTCAAGCAGGCATTCCTGCAAGCTCTATTGAGTTACGTGCCCTATTCCCACTTACACTATCAGGTATTCATGCCGACACTGCGCTTATACATGCGATGTTGGAAACACTATTATTTCAAAAATACTAAGATGTGGGTAAGTCTTGTAGAGTTAGAGCTAGTATTTTTTACTCGCCACACTCGACTGTATTAAAAAGATTTTTATCAATTGTAGATACAGAAAAATAGCACCTATTTAGAAAAATAAAACGACCTAAACTCAAACAAAATATTATTTTTTCTGTTTCTATAGGTATTTATATTTTTTTTTTATTATAACTGTTTGTTAGCTACTTGTTAACTTATTGTGCATAAGTGACGAAGTACACCTACATAACACCTTTTGTTGACTATTATGTCACGATTTGTGTTTTGTGTATAAGTATATCTTTTGTTGGACATACTAAAAACTAAAAAATATAAAAATGTTGCTAACTGGTGACTTATTTAGCTTTACGTAATCAATAATTCAACCATTCTTATTAATTAATACTCATTTTTATGTTACGACCACGTTATTGGTACGTACGCATGCAGGAAAAATTGCAATGTATAAATCGAAATGCCTACAGCTCCTATTTTTAACCCTCAACGTATAGAGAGGGGTTTAAAGTTTGACGACCATACTATTCTGCCTGTGGGGGTGAGTCCATCTGTAACACCGTAGCTCTCATCTGCATGTTACAGCTGCATCCATTGTGAGTTTTTATTAGTCCTACTTTTACTTTTCCTTTTTCCAAAGCGTTTTTCAGATGTGAAAATAAAAACAACCACTTAGGTATATATAGCTGTAGAAATAATAGATGTTGGAACAAAATGTAATGGGGCCGGCGTTAATGTTTTTTTTTTTAATACACTGTAAGAAGAGCAGTTATCTATACATATAAAATGCTTTGTCCTGAATGAGTGACCCTGAATGATGAAACCGCTGATCGTAGAGACCTGAAACTTTAAGGCCGTGTTTTTTGTATGATGTAGGCATCCGATAAGAAAGGGTTTTTAGAAATTCTACCCCTTAGGGGGTGAAAAAGGGGGATAACGTTAGTATGGGTCAACGTGATTCCTTAGTCCTTAGTCCTTAGTCGAATACGAATTCCTTAGTCCTTAATCCAGACGAAGTTGCGGGCAATAGCTATATTATACATATAAGTAACTATTTCCATCGCTGTATCGGGTAACCAACATAATTTTTATTCCCTTTGAAGTTTAGTCGGCGTTGAACACAATACCTCATTTAAAGAAAATATTCGTAATTATTTTGTGTTAATTGTATTATCACTCTCAAGCAAGCCTATGAAATAAAACACGAAGTAAAATTACAGAAGAAAGAAAAAAACATTAAAAGAAACGAACAAAACGTGCCTCAGTTTTATACTGGAATAAAAGTATTACAATTAATTTATTAAAAAGCATAGAGAAAATTAAATAACTATTTACATCTCAAAGCAGAAGTAAGAAAAATCATAATTAAAAGTATTTTTCACTTTTGACGTCAAAGGAGATGGCTAAAAATTTTAAGGGGCTGTACCCTAGATTGTACAGATATAAAATGAGTGTAATATATAAGTTCAAAAGTCAATAGATTTTATCTCAGTTTTTGAAAAATATGTTCTTTCACTTTTATTTAGCTGCTTCTAATATATATATTTATCACGTATAAGAGCTTTACTATATACATATTATACACATTTGTATACATATATAATATTCATGTATGTAACTACCTTAATCGTAGTGACGAAATCAACTTTTTAAAACATTATCACTTTAGTAACCGGCTGCTGCTGCTTTACAAATGAAAAATACCAGCCTATTAGTTTTTTTCTCTTCTCATATAGAGAAGGCACGAGCATTTATCACCACGTTTGATCAAGGCGGATTGGCGTTTTCAGACTTATGTTAACTATAAGTTCAAGTTTCCTCACGATGTTTTCCTTCAGCGATGTTCGTGATGTCCAAGATAAACTTAGAAAGTACATATGAATAAAAAAAGTCACATTGGTACTTACCTGTGCCCGAATCTACAATCTCGTGCGTTAGAGGCGGGCGCCTTAACTAGTGGGTCATCACCGCTATTCTATTTATGCTAGATTTTTCGATACAAAGCTGTCAACTTAAGTTTAAAACAATGTTTATCTCATAATGTAATTCATGGTCAAAACAAATAGCAGTACTCTTTAGTGTTTGTCGAAGGTATTTTTTACAATTTAATAACTTGTTTTCTAAGCTGTGTTTGGCCCATATAGCTTCAACCAATCACGATAAAGCGTTGTATATCTTCTTTATCTTGCATGGTTTTATTTTTATGTTTGTCATAATAATATTTCTTCGAGTAGGTAATAAAGTCTGGCGGTACACAACTGAAGTTATTACTGTAAAGGTTATTTTAAGGTAAATTTGGAGTGAATTTTAATATTGCTATTTGATAACGATAATGCCGCTGTGCAAAATATTTCCTACAACATACACGAATTTCAGTATTTTCATTTACATTATCTATCAGATGCCATCGCTCCTGAAATTGATATAAGGTTGGAACCCATTATAAAACATTGCATCATTATTTGGATCAGTGATCATTCTTATCTTTTTTATTACTTGCCCGACTATGTATGTATGTTATATAGGAGCCAATTTCAATATTAAGTTATGCATGTTTGTTGACTTCGCGGACAAAAGAATTAAGATCTAAATGCGTGCCAAATTCTGTAGATAATCCTGAAATATATTCACACAATAACTTAAGCTCAAGATTAGCTTAGCTAGTTTTTAATATTTCTAAATAGCTAGTATATTAGTTTCCAAATACAAGAAAACTTGTACGTGATATCTAGCATTCTTAAGAAAAATATGTAAATAATACAAGGAAGCATTAATTAAATCTTCATTTGGGAGGGGCAGTGAAATCGAAGAACGTAGACTTCTAACGTGTGTAGAACAAATGATTAAAATTGAGATACAAAATACGAATAAGGTGTAGGAGAATTGAGTAGGGACAAAAACGTGGTTAACGCACACATACTTCATCTCTAATGCATGGGCATTAAGTTAGACTCCACGCTGAAGCTGAGTCAGCCTTAAAGTATAGTCATATTTCCGCAATTAAAATATGAGCCGCATACTTGTTAAGAACTCTATCCAGCTTATTCAGCAAGACCGCATTAAGGTCAAGTAGCATATATCACCATAGTGGATTATATTTATATATAACATCACGCCTGTAATCCCCGAAAGGTTAGGCAGAGGTGTACCCCATTAGCACACCCACATTTCGCCAGTTATGTTTAAAGTCCCATGTAATAAGGGGCGAGCCTATTGCCATCAACCGGGCAAAAATCCAAACTCCGAGACTGCTATTGAGAAATTCCTGATGGAAAAACCCAATAACACTTTGTCCGACCTGAGAATCGAACCCAAGACCTCATGCTCAGCAGTCGCGCTTAGCGACCACTAGACCAACGAGGCAGTGGACTATAGGGAAGATTAAAGTCTGCACTAACATCGGTTTCGTCTTTGCCGGCAAAAACTTCCTCAGACGAAGGTAGGTACACATAGTACCATTAACTCTCTGACAAACACTAGAAACCTGACTTTGCCAGTTAAGTGTAGAATTAAGATGTAAACCGAGATCCTCACACTGGGGCTAATTGGAATGACGGTGCCATTAAATGTAATAGAAGGAAGAAAAAACGCTACTGTGCGCCTCATGCGTGAACTTCCAATAATGGCCTGGCATTTTTTCGAGTTTACACTGTTTACAGATACCCCTGTCAGACCAATTGTTGATGGAATGCAAGTCCTAATTTATATCTTGAATGGCTTCTGATATATTATATTATGTACATTGGATGCTGTATAAAGGAAACGGTTATTAGAATATAAATGTATTGCATACGTGAAACAGTGACTTATTAAATTAATTAACATAGAAATAATAATAATGGAGAAATAATACAGTCTTGAGTAGTAGTAGTAGTGAGTAGAGCTTCACCTGCTGACTGTTAACGTCCCCGAAGATAGGAAAAAAATCATTTAAAAATAAAACAAAAGTAACAAAAATTATTTAAAATAATCAAATTATTTATAGAACAAAAACCCGTCTGTAAAAACATTTATTTGAAAAGCAAAAACAATGTAAGGACAAAATCATGATGTAAATAAATTACTGAAAAGAGAAAAACAAGTTCTGTCATACAAATCTTTTTATGTTTTGTAATTGTTTTTTGTTCTATTAAATTACGTCTTGTTTTATTATTTTTTTCATATTCTTGTCTCGTATTTTGAACGGAGGTCCACGTATAGTTGTACCGTAGATTGTGTCGATTATTAGGGCACGTAGCTGCGTTGGTTTTCCCCTATCCCAATTCAATCTAAATAGGGTTTGAAAGTAGCATCGACCACTAATCACCAGGCTATTACCGTTATCATATCCCCTAGTCTTCACTCCTGTATCATCGCGTTGCCGCCACGAAATTACCAAACAATTTCTCGTTTCCAAAATTGGATGATGAAATGGATTGATGAAAGGTTTTATAAAGCTTGAAAGGTTTTAAGGTTCTAAAACGTTGTCTGTTAAACATTTAAACAAACAAAAATATTACATTATGATATTTAAGACTTGTAATCAGGATTTTAATACCAAATAGCGATAAATTCCGACTGCTCAACAATACTACAGCATATCGAAGTTGGTCGCATGAAATAAGGTCTTGTCCAAACTTGGTCTAAGTGAGGGTTTAATTATACCTAGTTCCGTTGGGTAATTACTCGTTTCCGCACACGATGTTGACGTGATCCGGGTCTTTGGTATTAAAAGGGCAGTGTTGTGGGGACCTGAGTAGGTACTTAGTCGCTAACTATTGCATAAATAGCCCAGTTATTTATCACATGTATTGTGGCAGAAGTCCGCACATATCCTTCACACTCTGTTCTTTTTTTGTGTTGCTGGAGTAGAAAATTCTATTCGATGTACTTTGCTTTGGAGGGAGGTTTGTCAAACTCTCACTGGCTAAAAACCATTCCGGTATTCGTCCTCACACTGACGTCAGCGATCGAGGGACCGTACGCGCCTTCCCGATGGGTGCCTGCCCGCCTTTGCAGATGTATTCAGGTCTAGGGCGGACTGAGTTGTTGGACACGAAGCACCGCACTGTAATGCACGACGTGATGATATTGCATTAATGTGACCGCAACTATTGGTCATGTGGTGACTGGAAGCAGTAGCGACGACACTATATATAAAACACGCTTGCCGCTTTTTTAAGATTTGTTTTATGACAGTAGGCCTCGAATTTAAAATATATGATCGTTCGTACGCAAGGAGAAATGAATGTCTAACTGAACAGAGTATTTTTTTTAAGTTTACATAGTTTACCTTAGTAAAGTTACCTGTAGACATAACTGTAGATTCCCTTTGGGAACGTGTGGGATTGATGTTAGCAATTTTCAGCAAGACATGCTGAAATTAAACAATGTGTTGCTTATTCTTTACTGCAAGCTGCAATTACCTTTCTTTCATGCACCGGTTTCGCCAACGGTGATACATTTAGTATTTTGTAGTGAAAATTATTGTTCATAAGTTTTTATTGTTTAATGTGATTGTAAACGAAAGTAAACATTGACACCTATAGAAAAAGTACAAAATTAGTGATTGATTGATTAGTGAGATGAGATTCTGAACCTGCATGAAAATATAATACATTTCTGAAGTAGGTACTTCAACACTCTGCTCCTTGTTTCAAAGACAAAGGCTTAGCTCATCATAGCTTATGTGTACTAGGGCTCAACCCTCAGTTCATATATATTTAGCGTATTCGATTAAGTTCCGTATTTCATTAGCAGCGAAGGTGTTGATGAAGACCTTGTTAGATTGGAATATGAAGATAAGACAGATTTGGTAGGGACAAAACATGCAGTATATGATTTAGAAATAGAGCAATTAATCAAACCGCATTAAATAAATTTTCTAATAAAACGAGAGATGATAACTTAACCATGCGTTCAACTGCAAGTTAGGAAATCAAACGACCGCCATGCAGTTGACAACTCGAAACTACAACAATACTCTGATTTAAAATCTTCTTCAAATAAAAGGTGCGAAGATTAATTCTAAAGTACCATAACAATATGGCTCGGTTTCTTTCGGCTCCCTCCGCATTGTGAGAAGGTGGTAGCATTGTGTCACGCCACCCGTCTTGCTTCGGTTTTATATCGTGCGGACGCGTGCCGTAAACATTCTTGCTGACCCGAATAACTATACCCGGCTGTGGTACTATACTTCCTCAACAACTATGCATTGCACACGGCATTCCTTTCCGCACCATTACTTGAATTTTCAATGAAAGTTACCTTCTGATCGTGCTTTTGTCCCAAAATGCTTACACATGGTAACCTGTAGGTAACATTATCAAACTATTATTATAAACGCGAAAGTTTGAATGGATGTTTGTTAGGTCACAATCACGCCAGAAGGCCGTACGTTCAGGGTAGTTTTGTTTGGAACCCTAATTGTGTGAGACAGGCTTGCAATAGACGAATTGTAAAGAAAAACCTGTAATTTTTACATTGTTATAAACTTATAAAACCTTAAATATTGGTTATATTACTCTATTAAAATTAATATGGTATCTTTAGTTCGTTAAGTTCGTTCGAACGTTCAAAAGCGTCTTATAATAGCCTAATTGAAATAAATGATTTGACGCATAGTAAAGAATCTTTAAGAAAAATCCATTTATTACTTTTTGAGGTTGGGTACTAGACATTCTTGAGATGCAGAAGATTATGATGCTTCTTTTTACATATATGACATCTAGTGGGCTGGCGGCATGCATATACGGAGTGATTTGCCCAGACAGTTACAGCATAAACCATTTGTTTGGACAAAATTGCGACGCGTACCTATTCATATCGAGACCTGCAAACTTTTTACAAATAGCAAGCTTGTGTTTATCCCGTCAAAAAAATACACACTGAAGTTGACACATTGAGCGATTTGACTTGCACATAACGATTTTCCTGCGAAACATGACTTCCGCGGTACTTTATGTACTAATAAACTGTCTTACTTTGGATACCCTAGTTTTACTTCCAAGCGACATCTTTCTGAGACATGTGGAAAAATTATACATTTATTCGAATTGAAAACCTCATTTCTGAAGTCGATGAGAGAGGCCAATTCTTCGTAAACTGACATCTTATACGAATAGACTGAAACTTAAGATTGATCGCAGAGCGCTCAAGTGAAATGAAGAAGATTCGATAACATTTTGTCGATACAAATAACGGAATATATTGCTATTCTGCCAAGTTTATTTGATATCATTGCAGCCTTACATCAGAGCGTATTTTTTATGAGAATCTGTGAATGCTGTCAGTACCTATTACCTTTGGGTAAAGAAAATAATTTTAACATTAAACTGTCTGTATTGATTTGAACACACAGAGGAGCTCGTGGCTAAGTAATAACAGCCGCACGGGTCGATCCGTCAGGTTAAGCTACGCTTGCCGGGGTTGGTCCGTGGATGGGTGACCATCTTTACATACCGAGACTCCTCCGTGCCTCGGAAAGCACGTTAAGCCGTTGGTCCCGGCTGTCATACGTGGATCTTTGACAGTCGTTACGGGTCGTCAGAAGCCCGAAAGTCTGACAACCAGTCTTACCTAGGGGTATCATATTACCTAGTTACTGGGTTGTGGAGGTCAGATAGGCAGTCGCTCCATGTAAAATACTGATCCATCTGGTACTGCTGCATCCGGTTAGACTGGAAGCCGACCCCAACATAGTTGGGAAAAGGCTAGGCAGATGATGATGATTGATTTGAACACTAGTCGAACCTTTAGTGGAAATAGTTTACTCATATAACCGAGTCGAGATGTGAGAACGCGAGGAGATTAACAAAAGGAATTAATATGTAATCACAAACAAATAAAAGGATATTACTAACGTGTTGTTTTATGGTAATTATTAAAAAAGAAAATATGTAGGTACAACATTAATTAATTCAGAATGGAGATGGAAAAGTTTACCTCTTGGTATAATTAAAGTTATGTTTAAGAAGGACATTTTAAAGTAAAACCAAATACAATAATAGAATTTAAATATTGTTTCAAAGTTTTTAAGTACTCTTCTAATTCTCTGGGTCCACTGGGAAGCTCAGCACTCGGCAGCCGTCGAGTTATTTTTGTCGCACAAAATATCATAATACTTTACCTCCCCAATTAAAATAGGATGTCTCAGGAATGTTTTCGTTTTTGTTTTGACTGTTTTAATTATGTCTAATTAGTAGTAACTGAGAAAGCCGTAAAACGCTTTTATACCTTTTTCTTTTTACGACTATTTTTGAAAAACTATCGGGTAATTTATTAATGGACATTCGAACTGCTTTTCAGAAATTCAATATGCCGCTATTTAACATAATTCTGAAATCGCGTTCGTGTGTCCTATGACCAGTATTTCTTATGAATGTGGTTTTTGCATATTCACTTAACAGACAACTTAATAAAATAGTGTGCGTTACTAACTTTGTTATCTTCATGCATGCGAGTTACTTTATGTAGCAAATATTTAGATTTTTTAACGCTATTAGGTACCTACCCGATTTAAGCATATATACTTAAATAATGCTTCACTTAAAGATTAGGTTGGATTGACAAGGTTTTTGTTCCTACCAACCCTTCCATCCGTATGATAGACGATATTTGTGTCAATGTCCTTCAATACCATAAGAACTTAAATGTTGTATCTGGTATGAAAAAAAATCCTTTTCTCTTTGGGATTTAAAATCGAGTACTCTCTAAGGCAAAGTCTATTCACGAGGCCTCAGTAGGCAGATAAAAAGAGGCGGGACTGCGTCAGAACGTTTTCTACAAAGTATCATTGGGGTTATTATCTTGTACGACTGAGAGGGATGAAGCTATACTGGATGAGAAGCACCATCCCTTTTTCGCAACGGAACAATGATAGCTCTAACACTTCATAGTACGGTCCCTGATCAAAACACGTCTGAGACTAATGACGACGACGCGAATTTTTATGGCAGTTTCCGTTCTTCAGGGACTACTATTTGTTCACAGATATCCGTTGAATTTTCACTCTAAAGGCCGCTATAAAAAGTTTAAACGTCTAAACTGTGGAGGTACCGAAGCGATTTTATGTGTTTTGCTTTCCTTTTTTTAATGTTATTAAAATACGAACAAAAGCGCTATCGCTGGTAAAAAAAATGAAGAATGTTTATCGTAGCTTTAATTAAACTTTTTATCAATATGTTTTAGAACAATATTGATATTTAGCGTAATGTTAGTACTAATATTTTATGTAATACCATATTATTTATTTGATATTTAATAATTTAATCAATAATTTGTACACTGTACAAGTTAAATAAAAACATGAGAAATAAGTCAATCAACATTAAATGGTTAATATACCTACATGTCATACACACTCATGAATCCGTTTTATAAGAAGAAGTAATAATGTATACCGATTTTGCTGGTACTTATTAGAAGCTTTTTTAAAATAATACACCCAATAATTTCTTAAAGTTCCTAAAATAAAAGTAATGTAAAACTAGTGGCAAAGCGAATTAAATTACATGTTTAAGTTATAGCATTAATTTAAGTAAGTAAGTAATAAGTAGTAAGTTCCGTTTCCTTGCAAACCATTTTTAACTACTTCCTTGTATCCGTTTGTGCTGAAATTTGGCATACTTGTGCAAGTTCGGTGTCAATGCAATATTATGGTACCAACGAGTTGATCTGATGATGGAGTTCAAATGCAGCGACATGAACTCCCTGATGAAAAATTGAAAAACAGTCGAATTTCGGCTAGTTTGTTTTGTTATTAAAAGTTCCTTCTAATTTAACAAAATTATATTATTTAGTATCGATACGCTAAATAAAAGAAGTACTTTCTAAGTACGTTAGTTTTATTTAGTACAATTATATCGGACTAGGTATACCTCACGGTTTCTCGTCATTGGTAACTGCTTCGCTCCCGTCGGTTGTATCTTGATGTTATATCGCTTATACTATTTCTCATGAATTTGGCTATATTAAACAAAAATATATTTTCAATCCGTTTGGTAGTTCCAAAATTAGTGCGTTAACACAAAGAAATAAATAAGTGCGTTCTTCAGCTTTATTCTTGTAATAATAATAAAGAGAACATAAGGGATAGCGCCTCAAGCCCAATTTTAAAATATATACTAATACAATTTAAACGCCTTAGGCGTTATCCTTTATGCTCTAAAACCCATTACCTATACAAATGTTTAGGTACTAATTTCATAAAGTTGAAGAGTTTTTTGTTTGTTTGCTTTGTATAATATAGAATACCCAGATTGATAGGGAATAGTATAGGCGTTATAACATCATACTATGGCCTACGGCAGCAGAGCAGTAACCAAAGACGTATATTTGCCCCCCCTTTTCACCCCCTAAAGAGTAGAATTTCGAAAAATCCTTTCTTATCAGATGCCTTCGTCATACAAAGAACATACCCTCCAAGTTTCAGGTATCTACGATTAGCGGTTTAGGCTGCGTTGATCCTTCAGTCAGTCAGTCATTCAGGACAAAGCATTTTAAATGTATAGATGTAAGATGTAAAGATTAAATGTAAAGATGTATAGATGTAAGCCAAAAAGATCAGGGGCGTGTTTTCGCACATTTTAAGTTATCTACCTAAGATAACTTAAAATGTGCGAAAACACGCCCCTGATCTTTTTGGCTTCAAAAGTAGGTTTGACATAATTAAGGTAAGTAGACCTTAAGTAAATTATAACTTACTAGTTTCCGCCCGCCACTGCGACCGCGTCTAAGTTAATATATAATCCCACGGGAACCGTAGATTTTTCTGGAATAAATAATCTCTAATCTATGTGCTATTTTAGACTATAATCTATCTCTGTGCCAAATTTTATCCTGATCCATTCAGCCGTTCTGTTATGATTGAGTAAACAACATCTGTCCATTCACATTTATAATAGTAGTAAGATTAGATACAACACTATCGGTTAACCGCCAAAATTTTCATCAGTATGATAGTTTATAGCTACCTGCAGACAGTTGGTTAATTTTTGGTTTGGGACGGAACTCGTACTTAATCGGATTTCATCATATGCGGTTAAAATGGTTTATCATGAATTTTCATATTGTAAAGCAGTTTGTAAATGAGGTTAACGTTCAATCGGTTTTTTAATCTAGGCATAATTTTGGACACGTTTCGCTCAGTTCAGCATTTATAATTTGTATATTATTGTTGCACATAAAAAAGGCTTATTTTTATTTGTGTCTTCTTTTTCTGCCAAGCCTTTCCCCCCGACTATGTTAGGGTTGGCTTCCAGTCTAACCGGTTCCAGCTAAATACCAGTATTTTACATGGAGCGACTGCCTATCTGACCCCCACGATCTATTAACTAGTAATACGGTACCCCTTGGTAAGACTGGTTGTCAGACTTTTGGGCTTCTGACGACCAGTAACGACTGTCAAATATCCATGTATGACAGCCGGGACCAACGGCCTAACGTGCTTTCCGAGGCACGGAACGATGTCAATGATGTCTAAGATAAATTTCAGGAACTACATATAAAATGAAAGTCACATTATTGGTACTTGGCCGGATTCGAACCTAAAACCTTATGCTTGAGAGGCGCGCGCCTTAACCACTGGTCCATCACGACTGTTGTTTTTTGTTTATTTGGTTAGTGAAGATAAATTAGGAAGCAAGTGGTTTTCTATCCTGTTTGTTAACTTCATATCTTTTCTGAAATTAGTGAGTAAGGGTTAAATTTTACTTATTTTTATTCATATTATTATAGATACACTGTAGGTGGACAGCCTACCATTAACGGTCTGTCAAAAGCCTTTACGCTCTTTGTTCAGTAATAGGCTTTTATGTTTCGCGTTAAACGTTAATATTATCGAACAACGTACAATACAATAATAAACCATTTCATTAAATCATGCACTCAGTTAAAAGCATATTAAAACCGTAGAGTGTACCATAATAATGCAGGTATCTATACATTTTTATTGTAGCGCAATAATTCACCAGACCGCTTCGAAGCAAGACTATAAGCAGTTCTTTAGTCCAGCTATAAAATCAGCATAATATTTTGTAATTTTAGGTACGGCGAATCTGGCAACTTGCCAGATTCAATTTAATCTTTGTACTGCGCGTTCCGTTGTGGTCACTTCTCCCGTAGCTCGCTGCCCCGTTCCATGCTCACAACTCCCCGATCTACTCATGGAATTAAATCCTTATCGTGTGCACTCCGCTGAACATCTTCCAACTTTGCACCACCATAATGAATTAATAAATCCTGAACGCATTTTGCAGTCGACTGGAACACGCAGTACGTACCTGTCTATCTATACTCATATAATAAAGTTGAAGAGTTTTTTAGTTTGTTTATTTTGAAACGCGCTCATCTCTGGAGCTGTCAGTCGGATCGGAAAAAATATTTTATAATAACTAGTTCATGAGAAAAGTGAGTAAGTGGGTAAAAAAAAAAACACGCGAAGTAGAAGTCACGAGTAAAAGCTAGTATGATATACGAGGTGTCCTTACCTTTTTCATCAGCTTTTTTACAACATAAGATATTCTATTATATCTCATTTAGTATTTTAACTAAAACTTGAGAGTGAAAAAGTAAACCGGAGTTAAGTTCGAAATATCGTACATGTAAGCACTTATTAACATACGTTTGCTACAATTCCATAGTTTATTTATGTAGCTGTAATGCTTTGCACTGACAGATTACGTCTTTAATAGGTACATTTGCGTATTAGATTAATAGGCTTAATTAATGTGTAACAGTATTTGGAGAACTAAACTTATATATGTAATATAACTGCGCCGCGACCCGAATGAAGGGCGCGCAGTAATTTGCGACTGAAACTTGTGAGCGCAATCCCAATTTTCCCAAAGTAAGTACGCGATAATTTGACAACTTCAAAGTATCATTTAGACACTCGTGTCATGTAACAGATGGTGCTAGTGGTAAATAAATCAGAACCCGCCTAAAACCCTGAGTGACTCGCTCGTTAAGGCTCGCCGTACACAAGTGTGCGGAACTTAGTCAGCCTCAGCTAACTTCTGCTATTAGTTTCTAGTAGCATCCAAGACAAAATAATGAACAGGTCTTAGAGCATTGCATTGCGATATAGATGAGATAATTTGAAGCTTTCAATGAACGGATTCAAGCTTCGATTTATGTGTGATATTCACTGTTAACAGCAAGAATTAGAACATGAATACATTAGGCCCTTGAAGCGGTTTAGAAACTCTACACTTGGGTGTGTGGCGTCATAAGACCTTACTGCCCACACGATAAAGAAAGAAAGAAGATTAGGTTACTCAGTCCGAGCGATCAAGCTCCTGGGGCGTCTTTCTCATCCCTTCTTGATACATGTTCTTGAGAATTTGATTGTATTATATAAAAAATAACTAATACCTATTGTTTTGTAGTACATAAATAATTATTGTCTTACTGCAGTACTTGCCTATGGCGAATTGGCTATTTCTGACTAATAACATAACATAACATCACGCCTGTAATCCCCGAAGGGTTAGGCAGAGGTGTACACATTAGTACACTTACATTTCGCCAGTTATGTTTTGTTAGTCCCATGTAATAGGGGGCAAGCCTATTGCCATCTACCGGGCCTCGGAGTCTGGATTTGTGCCCGGTTGATGGCAATATCAACCGGGCACAAATCCAGACTCCGAGGCTGCTACTGAGAAATTCCTGATGAAAAAACCCAATAACACTTTGCCCGACCTGGGAATCGAACCCAAGACCTCACGCACAGAAGTCGCGCTTGCGAGCACTAGACCAACGAGGCAGTCAAACAAGACTAATATCAGACTAATATTAACAATAAGTCCTATCAATTACCTTCATTGCTGTCTGAGA
This sequence comes from Hoplodrina ambigua, assembly GCA_949774945.1. NCBI lineage: Eukaryota > Metazoa > Arthropoda > Insecta > Lepidoptera > Noctuidae > Hoplodrina > Hoplodrina ambigua. Next base: position 10,566,187 of record OX458963.1, read on the forward strand.
AGTCAAAATACCTAAGCTTAAAAAGTACATATGAATTGTAAAAGTCACATTGGTGATTGCCCGGTAACGAATATATGCCTTAACCTCTAGGCCATCACCAGATCAAAGTAACAGTTTGCTTTGAGTGCTTAAAGCTGCGCAAAATAGTGTCACTATGGTGGTACCAGTGCTTACAGCACAGTACTCGTGGTAAAGATGACACATCAACGTTTAGAAAGCGCCTGTCACACAGGTGAGTGCCAGAGACGAGGCTCTACAAAGCCGAACTTTTTCTATTTTGTATTGTAGGCTTTTGTTCGACCTGGTTTAGCTGTAACATCCACATCCGTATTATAGTGTACTTTACTATAGTTCTAAGTATAGTACGCTTAAGCTTTACTAACCTTACAAGGTCATCTTAAAAATAATGAGCGGTTCAAATTTATCATGAACTTGACTATTATTAGTATTCTAATCCAATTACGTTTGTTGGGAAAGTATGTGGGATGTTTTCCTATTTAATATTATACATAGGTAGGTACCCTATGAAAATATTAATTTTCCCAGAACAGTCGAGCGATTTTCTGAGGCCTATACATTAAGCTCTCGGCTTGAGCCCGTTGCTAAGCGCTATACTCAGTAGAAACATGCAATAGCTTTCAAGCAGGATTTAATGATACGAACAAAGACTTAAAAAAAGATTGAAGACAGAAAAACTTTTATTAGAAGATGCTAATTTACTTGAGTGAGATTGTAACCGGGTAAAAAAAAACGTTTTAGTGTAGATTTACTGAAAATAATTAAATAGGGTATTACTATACTATGCCCCCCGGCTTTGCTAGCTAACCTAGAGATCGAAAAAACGACGACCATTTGTAATTCTATGTGTAATTCTGAGTGACAATTCTCGTAACTTTTATATTCGATGGAAATCTAATCTTAGTTTTAATCTATCAAAAGTGTCTCTGATTCACCTTCATTTTCTGACATTGATGGTCGCTGAGATTTGATTGCGACTAGAATTTAAACATAGTTGAATAGGCTTCAGGTTCTGATCAATCCGCTGGCATTGAAATCCTTTCAGCCGTTAATCGATAACGAACAAATTCATCCAAGAACATTCACTAGGGGACCGTACATTTTTCCGGGATTAAAAGATAGCCAAAGATACTATTCCAGACAATAATTTTCTGTGTCAATTTTCATCCAGATCCGTTCAGCCCTTCTGGCGTGATTGAGTAACAAACATCCATTCATCCATCTTCACAAACCTTCGCATTTAAATTATATTAGTAGGATTACTAAGTAGAAAGTAGTGAGTTATTAAATTTATGACGGGTATAATATTCAGCAAGCAGATAATATATCCATTAAAGTGCAAAACGTTGTCAATATAGTGAAGAGAGTGTGAGTGTGATCACTAGTCACCTATGAGCAATTAATATTATTAATGTCGTAGGTACAGTCAAGAACAAAAGTCGATTAACAATGTTACTTTTTTGTATCATTTAAACAGACACTTAACACTTAATGTACTGGCTTTCAGAGTTTCACGCAATAGGTTTATTACATCTTAATTTTATATTCATTGCGTTTTATTTTTAATATTGTACTTAATAATTATGATTTGAAAATCATAAATGTTTATCGACTTTTGTTGCTGACTGTACTATAAATATCTACATCCGGTAACTGGGGTTGCCATCCCTACTATAAAATTAGTATTCTATATTTCTAGCTAAAGGATAAACTACTATATTTTTTAAGGCCTTAAACTAAAAGCAATTGTGGTGCCGATTCCCTTTTTCACAAACTAGACTAAATTTAGAGAATTGACATCTCTTACTAACATACATCGAACGGAAAGGACGGTGACATTAAAGAACTAAGCAAGCGATGTCAAATTAGTTTTGCCTTGAACTTTTCCGTATTTTTAATCCATACGTTTTGCGATGTCAACTATAATTGTATGGATGTGTCAGATTGACTAAATTTGACAGCTCTTATTTACAGTAGTCTCTTTCTTGTTTTATTGGACAGAAAAAGATGGAAATAGTATAATTTAAAGTAAATTATTTCTGGACATTATTCTGGTATATCAAGTTGACAGTACGTTCAGTTTTACGTACCTACTATTTCTTTTTCGCCTTAACGCTATCTACTATGTATTTATGGGTAATCATTTTAGGACTACTATTTTTGACAGTCAAAGAGTTGGCAACCCTAGGTGACACATACTAAACGAGTAAAGTACGAACCCTTCGTACTTATTATTATAAAATGTTAAGGTTGAGATCCTGCTTGCGAGTCCAGGGCCTGTTTAATAAAGCTGACAATTCGACATAATTATGTCAAAAAATTTCTAAATTTTAGAATTTGTCGCGGTTAGACTGTTTAATAAAAGTGACAAATATATCAAAAACCGACAGGTAATATCTTGACACATTAATTGTCATTTAGAAACGCAATTAATAAAACTCGACATACTAGGTACCTATGTCATAAAACTACATAAAAAAATAATTGATATTCATTAAGTCACCAGCATGGCGTATGTGCATTGCGACGTGGCGTGATGGATTTTCTAACAATGATTTTAAATATAATAGGTAATAAAGTATGGACGTCTTTCAAGTAATCAACCTCTATAAATAATAACATACTAGCTTTTGCCCGCGGCTTCGTCCTCACAAATATCTTGCGGAATACAAAGTAGCCTATGTCGTTCCTTAGGGTTCAAACTTTCCCGTACCAAATTTCATCAAAATCGGTTCAATGGTTTAGTCGTGAAAATGTAACAGACAGACAGACGTAGTTACTTTCGCATTTATATCTAATATTAGTAACGATTACAATTATCAAATATATCGTTCAAATAGTCGGGCTCGTACAAAAAGGGTTCGGTATTGTATATAATTACTATGCCACCATTATTATGTCAACATTGTGGTAATATTTTAATTTCTACGTTGCATAGATCTTGAGAAGGAATAAGAAAATCCCGTTGGTGACAGATAAACAAAAAAACTTTTTGAGGTACGGACCCTAAAAGAAATCTTAAATTATTCCTACTGTAATACTTACCTATTGATAGATTTTACTAGTTTTTTTTTACATTTCGAAAAATATTTCGATACTGAATATGTTTCAGGCTGGTTATTTATACTGAATAAGCTAAAAGCAACAACTCGAGTTTTGCTTGAAAAAGAGGTTCAACAGATTTCATTGGAAAATGCATCAGATAATAAAATCCTTAATTTAATTACTTTTTGCCGTCTGTATCCACTATCTTTCAATGCTTAATTAAACGTTAAAATATATGTAAAATAATACTATGTGATATTAACACGGCTAAAAGTAATTACTTTATGAAACTTTTCTAGGGAAAACAATTTATTTTCCCATATCAAAGTCTGAGTCAAAGCATTTATTTCATTTAAACCATTAATTGACTGACTCCTTGACAATTCAAAGATTCTACCTTTGAATTTTCAGTCAGTCTGCAAGTTGAAGCTAGTTGCTCGTGTCAAAACGTAGGTAGGTCTCTGTGGAGAAGAACGAGCAAGAATATCTACGAACACTCTTTCAATCAGGGTTTTTTAAAAACGGCAATTCTTTTTATTGATGTAGCCATTGAACCAAAAATGAACATAATCGATGAACAAAATTTTGCTTTGAAAAAGAGGATTAAGCTGAATGTTGATTTCGACTTCACAATTTCGCTTCATTGGAACTAGCAGTAGTGTTCATATGCCCGAAATTATATATAAACATGTTTGTTTGTTAAAACTCGCTAATCTCTGAAAGAACCAGTCGGATTGGAAAAATTATAAGTATACCTAAACAAAGAATTTTTCTATTATATATATTATAATATAATAGACGGATTCATAGAGAATAGTATAGGCTATAATAACATCAAGCCACAACACATGGAAACGGAGCAGTAACCAAAGACATTCTTACCGCAGAAGACAAAAAAAAAAAACGCGTAGAAACGCAGAAGGCAAAGATAGTTTAATATAGAAATAATCTTAATGAATATTATAATACTGTTGTTTGTTTGAACGCAGATACATCTCCGGAACTACTGGTAGGTAATGTAAAAAATTATTTCGCTTTTTTGGAATCCACGTTCTACGCTAGTATTATATGTATTTTACTATCAAAAAAATATGGATCCGTAAGAAAACTCACGCGGGCGGTGTCGCGAGCAAAAGCTAGTTTAATATAAAAATAAAAGAATGAATGTAACCTTTACGAAGTGTTATGAAATAGCCACGAGCACACATTTTTTTTGTGCGTCCCACCACACTGGCTCGGCACCATTGGCACAATCGCATTTGTGATACGACCCGTCTCTGTTTCAAAAACGCGATTGTGTCCATTTGCTTTTGTAGCTATCTATTTCGTAGGCAGTATCAATTAATACACAAACGTAGACACTTTAGTGTCTTGTGTTTGACAGAAAGAGCAATCGATAACAAATACTGAAGATTTTATCTTTAACTAGCTTTTGACCGCGACTTCGTCCGCGTATGTCGGTTATCGTGGACGCAGACAAAGTCGCGGAGTAAAAAATAGTTTATATCCTTCCTTAGGGTTCGAAATTACCCTGTACCAAATTTCATCAAAATCAGTTCAGTGGTTTAGTCGTCAAAGCGTAACAGACAGACAGTTACTTTTGCATTTATAAGTATGGATAATTAGAATAGAGTCAACTCACTCATACACAGACATTGATGATGACCCGTCCAGTAATTACAAAGGAAAACCACGTCGTGTCCTGTATCGGTAACAAAAGGTGTCCACATTCACGCACTGCCTAAATATTGTCTTTACCACCTGTTTAATAGTGGTTAATATTTTGTGTAACTAAAGATATAATTTTTATTAAAAAGTTAATATATGTATAGAACATAGAACGAAGCAAAAATGTTTGGGACGATATCATTGCAATTGAAAAGATAACTTAATTAAAATGTTCCTTTACAAAAATAAACACGGTACGTTCATAATGTAAACAAAACGTGGGCATATAAAAACAGAGGCGTAGTTTCACATGTTTTTTTATGAATCTTTGGCGTTCACGACGTACATTGTATATTCTTTGACCCAACAATAATGTATGCGCATAATTTTGAACAGGTATCTACTTAACACTTTATTAAAGAACCATTCTCACTAGCGCTTTCTTCGCTGACATTATTCATCCGAAGCTTTTACCTTGACATTATTTTGATAAGAATCTCGGCAGATATAAAGACGTTTATAAAAAAAAAAAACATACATCTACTGCACGTTTAATTTACATGAAATCGAATTGACCTGCTAGATCAAAATCTTTTAGAGAGCCGAATTTTAGTTTTTTCCTCTAAAATGTGTTGTACAAACGGTTGTTTCGAAAATTCACGCGGCAGCGCTCAAAAGTGTTTTGATCAGCCTCGCGTGACGAGGCGAAATAAAAAGAGAGGACGGTCTTGCATTCAAATGAGAGCTCTGTGTCAAGGAGGACACCACAAAATACAAACTTAATTTTCTTGACCTTACCACAGACGAAACTTGCTCTGTTTATCTTAGTACTTTTCGTTGCTGCTAAGATAAATATTCTGGTTTCTTTATGAATACCAAAAAGTTAATAAACCTAACTAAACGATCATTATTACAGTACATGACTATTTTAATTGACAAAGTAATTACGGATGACGTTAATTAAAAAGTAGTTTCTTCATAAAGTTAACTAGTACCTATATTAACTTAACTAGTTGCCTATGTAAACAGCAGATTCTTTTTCATCTGTAAATCTATATATTTCAGTGTAAAAATATTTTTTGAAGATGGCCTAACCCGCAGCACTTACTTGGGAGAAGAAAACATTTCTGTATTATTAGTTATAACGAGTATTGACGGTTCGCGCAGTTGTTTTGAACTAACTTCTGAAACTTTTCGAAGTCTAGTAAAAGAAGAGTGGTTTTCTACGAAATATTCAATTATTGCACTCCAAAACTTTGAGTATACTTGCTTTTATGTGTCTTCTTCGTTCGTTAGCTTATTTATGCTTTTATATTATTTTTAATGACTTCTCTTTGCAAATATTGCAGAAATAGGTAACTTAAGTTCTCTCGATATCTAGATATGGACCAATTAATTATATTTCAATTTTGGATATGAAAGATAAAATTTATTTATATAAAAAAAGAAGAAAGGAGTAACCTTATAGGGCATTAAACTTTCGTCCGCCACGCTGTCAATGGGGCATGAGTCCGAAAGGCGGTTGGCATTGCCACGTTGTATGTCAATGCTGATTCTTTGGCCCAAGAAAGAGCAGCCGCCTTGTCACGTGAAGGGTCAGTCAGTCACTTGGCGATTTCCCGAAATACATGCAGATAACTTCCAAGAAGCTCCATATTTGCACCATTTGAGGTTTTCGGCATCAGCAGCAGCTGGTGCTTTTGGTGCTCTATTATTTTTTAAAAATTGTACATACCTTGTAAAATTATTATTCATAAGTTTTGTGTTATGGTTATTTTGTATAAAGTAATGTACCTGTACATGTACCATAACAGCCGCACGAGTTGATCTATCAGGTTAAGCTACGCTTGCCGAGGTTGATGGCTGACTATTTTTAAACACCGAGACTCATACGTGGATCTTTGACAGTTGTTACGAGTCGCCAGAAGTCTGAATGTCTGACAACCAGTCTTACCAAGGGATACCGGATTGCCCAGTTACTGGGTTATGGAGGTTAGAAAGGCAGTCGGGAAAATACTGGTATTCAGCTGAATCCGGTTAGACTGGGCCCTAATGTAGTTGGGACTGGGCTAGGCAGATAGATATAGATAGGTGTGTAAATGAAAATACCACACACTCATTGAAGAAGCGCTCTTTACCTAATTGTTGAGCCATGAATATCGGGACTCTAAAAGTAGCAGTTTGCTGGCAGCCATTGAATAAACATACGTTTTAATTTGGATACCAGAGATACAAAAGGAATCAATGTAACAGATACCCAAAATAAACCTAGACATACCTAGATATTGTACATAAAAACATCACCGATATAACACTAATAGGTATAAATCGAGGAAATATTATCTGTTACAGCACGAGCATGAACAACGAGTTTTTATCCTACAATCAACAACCACAAGAGCTATACATATTTGCATTATACTGATCGTTATCTCAATAAGCTAGAGCGAGTCGAATACGTTTGTTATATCCGTTCTAATAATATAATTATTACTAACGGCTTTGGTGCAAATAAATGAGTACTGATATTACAAAGAGATAAATAAAGTTCATTTGTTTTTTGCTTGTAAGAGGTAATATCTGAAAATACAATCCTATCTAATTCAAATACAAAAGTTACACTGGCAGAAAGCTAGACTATTGCCGAGTGCCATTAGCTATGATTTCCGGTATACCTACTCCACGCGGATTAAATTGTGGGCAGAGCTAATACTTAATCTTTGTAAGATAAATAAAGTTTGAATTTTATAATTAACAAGCTAGTGCTTGCGACTTCGACGGCGTAAATGTCGGACCCCTGTTTTATCCCCTTAGGGGGTGAATTTTGAAAAATCCTTCCTTAGCACGCATTCGGCACGCAGAAAGTTATTATAACGTAGGCATGCCTACGTTATAATAACTTTCTGCGTGCTGAGTTTCAGCGCAATCCGTTCAGAGGTTTGAGCTGTTTGTTGATGGATCGGTCAGTCAGCAACGGTTGCGTTTTATACCTAGATATAGATATAGACTAGCGACTTGCCCCGGCTTCACACAGGCGTAATATTAAATGTTTTCCGGTAACTTTTCCACGAAAAAATATTTCATGAAAGCATTGTTCTGACATTACGAACACTATAAAAAATAATTCAAATCGATTGAGCCATTTTCGAGTTTCTGCGAGACTAACGCACGGTAATATAAGTATATAGATTATGAATTGAGAGCAATTCAATTTTATCTACGAGTAAGACGAACTTACTGATCCATGGTGATGTATTAGGTTATTGTGTTATTATCTTTGACAAGTAATTCACAAATATCTCATACTTTTGTTAAAACCAGATTAGGAAAAACGATCCCTGTGAGCCATTTATAATCAAATCCCTAAAGAAATTTGAAATTCCCCAAACTTAACTAAGTGATTGCAATTTTATTTGGCGGATTATTTAAAAAGAAAAGCAAAATGAACTTACTGAGTCTTGACAATTTAAAGGCATCGGCTGTGTTGATGATATCCACGTAGAGCTGAAAATCGATGTCGGTCCTGTTTGCATGTAAAGTTGAATGTTGCAGCATAGCGAATTTGAAGGCATTCTGTATCTCGTCAGTATTCTGGTCGAACACCACACCTGCAAAAAATAAAAAATAGTAATGTTAATTATTAGATTTTATAATTATTAATTTTTATTACTTAAAACTTGCTTCTGGCCGCGACCTCGTCCGTGGCAAAGTTGATATATTTTACCACGGAAACTGTACATTTTTCCGAGATAACAAGTAGCCACTACCATGTAGCCAGCACTATTCAGGACTATAATCTATCTCTGTACCTCATCCAGATACTTCAGCTGGTGAGATTAAGTAACAAACATCCATCCATTCAAACTTTCGCATTGATAGGAAGATAGTTTACTCATTTAAATAAGCCTGCACAATAATGAAGTAGAGAATTATTATTTCACTAAAATATAACGTAGAGATTATATTTTTACTTTTGAAGTTAAAATCTGCTAAATGTGGAATATGAATACTCGTATAGGGTGGGTGGTGTAGTTGTATGTTGTACTATGTTTAAATATTTAGACCCACAAGTTCAAACTTTGCATTAATGCCATAACTAATACCGACTCCCATTGAAACTCGGCACTGACGGTTTGAGATGGTCAATAAAACTTTTAGTTATACAAAACCGAATTCCGAATTTATGTAAAGTAACTGATTACAGTCTCGTTGTCGTACTCAGACATGTTACTTCTTCTTCTCGTGTCGATTGACTCAAATTTTAGAGATATTTCACTTAAAACAGGTAATAAATCAATAACTTTGATTGACCAGCATTACATGTAACATGTCGATAATGTTATAATGGTCTCGTATATCGTATTGCGACTGATAGCGTTCCAATAATTATATACCTACTAATAACAGTTAATGATTGATTAGCATTAAGAAAATAATCTGAGTCACAAGTTTAGTAATAGAGTTTTTACTGATTTCGTAAAGCAAACTGCAATTTTTATGCTTTGGTTATGGAAATTTTGTCCGACGATTGGGATTAGATCGAATAAAATTACGTTTACCCACTCTTAATCTATATTTATACTTAGATTAGATACTTATACTTATTATCTGTACTAATATAATAAACCTGAAAGATTTTTGAACGCGCTTTTCTCTGGAACTGCCTGCCCAAAAAAATCTTTCTTATACATAGGTATATATTTTTTCTTTTTATCTCTTTTATGAGAAATAGTAAAGGCATACGGGTGGAGCAGTAACCAGAGATGTAACTTAACAGGGACGAAAAAATCCTTGCGTCAAAATCCGCGAAACCTCTAATATTTAACAATCACTAAAACGTTTTTCATTCATTATTTATTTGTCAGTGGCTTATAATGGCTAAAGCTTGTTTTACACAATATTAAAGATAATGACAAATTCAAATTCAGCGCAACGCGTTATAATGAGAGCAATAAAATAGACGCATTACATGTTGGAAATGATAATGATTAAATAAAACCTTTGGCCGTTCATTGGTTTATGAATATGACTAGAGTGTGCGGCCGGCGTTCGCAATTTATTGTTTTGCAAGCATACGCGGGTATAGTATTCCGGTATGAAATTTATAGCTTTAGTCTGGCTGGAGAAAAATATGGATTTATTGGTCGAGCTTTGCAACAAATCGTTATTGCTTTTAGGGATCTGATATTCCATACTCGATAAAATGTAAACCTTGAATTGGTTTTATGTGTGTGATGACGCGATGTAAAAGTAGAGACGTGTAATTATTATTTGTAACAATTTTCTTTCGTACGAAAATGCAGTCTTTTTTAATGATTTATCTATTGCAACCAATAGATAAATCATTAGCAAAGACGCATAAATCATATTTAAGGTTTTCATTTTCTGTGCTTATGAAACAAATACAACTAAAAATACTAAGGTTTCATTTTAGTTTTGTTTACGCATCTACACTTTCTTTTTGCTTTCCCTATCTTTAAGTTTTGGAGATGGTCTGTTTAAAGCAAATATTCCATACTATTCATTCAGTATGAAACTTGTGTCAAAATCATTGCGAGTAACAGCATGAGTAATTATTTCGTGATGTTCAAATATCCGTCGTCGTCGGTATTTTCGTTGACTGACGCTTTCGTACTTATTTTAACAGCTTCGTACTGAACACTAATTACCTTGGTACAGTATCTCTTTTAGAACCGAGTATCTTTTGCATTAATTAACCCAGCCCATCCCAGCAAGAGGTGGCGAGATGACCTGGTCGCGTACCGCTGGAGTTGGTTTGAGGTGGCACGGAAAAATGAGTCTGGAAGAACTTACCGGATGCCTTTGCCTGGCGGTGGGACAGTGTAGGCTAGTTGTAAAAAATTGTGATATTATTTTTAATTCTCCATTTTAAAGTTACTAGTTTGGTAAGGCATTACTAACAAGCTAAGTATGGACTATGTCTGAAATACATGTTTATTATTATTTGGCGTAATATTTCACCATGTCATAATAGATAACAAAATTCCATTGTATCGCGCAAGATGCGCATAACTGACTTACATTGTGCAAAGTACGAGTATTTTCAGTAAGTCGACTTATTGTTTTACCAACTAATATTGACAAGAAGACAACTACTTCACTGAAAGTTTAGAAACAATATAGACAGTATTGCGTTTATTAGGTGCTTTACGCAAATATAATATAGTAATAATAATATAACACGACTCAGCAAATAATTTGCCATTTAAGTTAGGGCTTTAAATTGTGTGCTTTAAGATAATTTTTATAATGGCAAGATGAAAAGGTGACAGCTCATGGGCGGCGCGATGGCAGCTACCGGTTGGATTTTTCGACCGGGTCTTTGCCCTTTGGTAGTGCTCAATAGGTTAGTACCTACCTAAAATTTTAGATTTCCCAAAGGCATCGAAACGTCATTTGCCTGTCAAAAATTGGTTCAACGTTTCGCGCTCATGGTTAATGTAGGTTAATATAATATTGTGAACATGATGTTTGTTAATATAATTCCTTGCTTCTTTAAAACGCTTGGTTTATGGCCGCTTTTTACAATACGCAACCAATCAATGATTTCAGATTGCAAATTCGGCTAATTATGTTATTGCGGGCAGAGATCGATATACAGATCGTGTATAGAAATCTGCCTTTAGTAGGCACTCATAAATATTCGTTGTATTTTTGATATTGTAGGTACTATTTAGTTAATATTGTAATTTGACCTTTTCATCTTCCACCACTATTCATAACAAGCCTTTATAGTCTATGCTGTCATACATTCTCACATTAAGGATTTGATGTGTCAGTTAACTACTTGAATAGGTCTTGCTCTTTGCTACAACCCATGCTTCAACATGAGATGAGTTAGCTATGTCTATATCTGTGAGTTTCTTGTGATTTATATAAACTGGGATTTATTGAGATTGCAAACCATTTGAAATTAATAAATAGCCTATGTTCTTCCTTGGGCATCAAACTTACTACGTACCAAATTTCACAAAAATCGGTTCAGGTTTAGTCGTGAACGCGTAACAGGCAGACAGACAGAGTTACTTTTGCATTTATAATATTTGTAAGGATTGTTTTAAGTTTTTTTTATAAGATTTTTTTTAAAGGTTTTTCTTAAGTTGCCTGCCTCGTTGGTCTAGTGGTCACAAGCGCGACTGCTGTGCTGGTCTTGAGTTCGATTCCTAGGTCGGGTAGTGTTATTGGGTTTTTCCATTAGGAATTCTCAGTAGCAGCCTCGGAGTCTGGATTTGTGCCCGGTTGATGGCAATAGGCTCGCCCCCTTTTACATGGGACTAAAAACATAACTGGCGAATGTGGGTGTACTAATGGGTATATGTTTGCCTAACCCTTCGGGGATTACAGGCGTGATGTTATGTTGTTTTAAGTTATCAAATTAAATAAATAGGTAAAAGTATCAAAAAAAAATGTCACGTTTTCATTCTAACTGGTAAAAAGTCGTTCGATTCTAAAATGCTTTTTAATGCAACAAAAAAAAAATGGTTCTTAATATTTGATAACTTATTATAATTTATTTGCTTTATTATCAATTTGTAAGTAACTTATACAGATACCCTAGGTATTACGGTTTTTGGTATAAAATAATATTAAAGTAAGTAATAGGTGCAAGTTAAAACCTTATACCGTGCTTTATTAGAGAAACATTTTTAACGGTAAAGCGAAAGTTAAGTGAAAATGAAAAATGTTGCCGAAATTTTAATTACAAGGTAACAAGAAAACTTTTAAAGCTAATTCTTTTTAAGTGCCAATTATTGATAACGGTTTTTTCTGATGTAATGTGGCTTCATTCCCAAAATAAATGAAAAGTCACGTTTTGCTTTAACATTTTGAAATAACATGCAGCTTCGACCCGAGTTAGCGGAAACAAAAACACTGATTCCTGAAACCTTCGTTACTTTTACCATACAACCAAGTTGCATTATTTTTTTAAATAATTTCTATAGCCCTACCACGAACGTGCTTACAACAGAAAAATCCATTCAATCTATTTTTAGATTAAAAATAAGATTACGCTCTGGCTTTTTGATTTTATTTTTTCAAGCTCTTGTGCTTGCTGCTATGGCTACATACGAGTATAGTAAAATTCTCGGAACTAAATAATTATTATGTATAAAAAACGGATATTTTAAGTAAAAATGTCGATCAAACCTAACGGAGGCATTACTTTGCGGGTTTGTACTAAGCAGCCATAGACGATAATTAGCACAAAAATCTAACAAAATAATTTTATTTTAATTGTCTCTACCTACCACCGTCCACTTTTGAACGGAAGTTCATGCCTTATGATCTTATTGGAGCTAGACAAGTAGTGAATATGAAGGTAATGTAACTTGACAGATGAATAAGTCCAAATTATGATCTCAATTTCATACCTACATATGAAACCTTTCGAAAAATTCGTTTCCATAAATATACGTATTCGTGACTGGTTATCAAGGATTTCATGAAAAGAGCCCTCGTGTGTAAAGTTTTTAATATAGATCAATGTTGAGTTACATCTGGTTAATTAAAACCTGACATATTGGTTTGATTTTTCCCTTTAGTCATTTCGATGTTTTATTAAGAAATTGTGTTAATGGATGCTGAAAACATCACGTATATTATTGTGTGCAGTTCGTAAAATAAATTCTCTGAACCGAATGTGAAAATGTATCCCCCATTGCTAGTTGCTTCAAAGCGGTAATGGATAGTTTTGAAGTGATTCGACGATGAATAGCAATGTAAGTACTTAATATATCATAACACCTTCAAAAACGACTAACTCATCCCAGTTTTAAATAGCTACTTCTAGTTAGAAATAAGCCTTAAATTCAATGGTTTGTTGTTTCTACTTTTATTTCAGCGTGTAAAGGTTCTGACGAAGGAAATATGACGGCTTAGTTTTTATTGTAGCCTATATAAGCGTGGGTCAAAGGGAACCTTCGACAGATGTCCTTGATGTTTGGGTTCGGTTTGTTTATAACATTTGGAAAATTAGTGATCGTAATGTTCGTGTTCGTTTTTGCTAAATAATAAGGAAAACATACATTAAATTCTATCGAATACCTCACTTAGTTAGTACCAACATAAAATTTTGAACCGTATTTAACCAAAGCAGTAATTAACTGATCTCATTGAAGAGCTGACAGTGAATTATACGTTAATTTGACAGTCCACCCTCTAATAAGTTTTGTATCTGTCTGCGAGTAACTGGTGCCAATAAGTAAAGTGCTCTATGCTATGAACTTTTCGCTGGTAATGAGTGGGCCTTGGATGGCAGGCCGCCTCATCAGACAGGGGCCTGGAAGCCAAGTGTAGGCAAGTCTGTAAAACCAATCGCATTGTACGCTGACTTTGAAAACAAAAACAGCTTTCGAAAAGTAATAAAGTAACTTTTCTATCATTACCTTTTAGATAAGTACGTATTAATTCTAAAAGTAATTAATGAAGTCACGAAAAGATATTCACCTGTTATTCCTTTAAGCAAACTTTGTTTAATAAATTCGCAAATAACATTTTTGATATCCATAATTTCAATGCAGTTAATGAAGAGTTATTCGGCTGATTTTATCGCTGCCTTATATAATAATTAGGGCAGGGAAATGGAGGCGTTTTATTGCTAAAAGGATTAAATTAATCAGCCTCCGAAGACGGCGACGCAATATTAAGCACACCTACTAAAATGAGAACTTTGAAATTCATTTCTTTTGTATTGTCATAAATATATTAGATACCCCGTGACCTGGCAATAAGTTTGAGGAAAACAATGGCCAAACTTTTGATTGATAAGTCCGTAAATCTAAGGCTGGGATTGTCTTGGAATGAAAGAACAATATTTTCCGGAATCCTAAGTAGGTACTAAACAGGATAACTATTTTTCTTGAAACAAAATTCAGGATAGAACACTATCTCCGTACTGGGTTACGTTGCACGTTACCTTTACTTACTGGGTTTTATTAGTTATGTTACCAGACACAGATTTGGTTTTATTTTCTTAGCCAAGAGACTTATCTAAACTTTTCTTTTATTCTGTTATGTGTAGGTAGGTAATAAGTAGGTATGTTAATTATAATTGCTCGTTTATTTATAAATTATTATTTTTATAACTAAAACAAAAACAAACACATTTACAGGGTTGCAGGGTTCAAGATACCAGTGATCAGGACTGAGAGAAGAATCTTCGAGCAATGCGCGCCGTGTTCAGGAGTTCCACTTTCTGGATGAAAAATATCAATGACTTTCTTTATTGATACAAAAATACATTACAGCTTTCAAGAGGATGAACTAATGTTTATTAATTGGCTTAAGAGATTAAGCATCGGTCGTGCAAATGCCTCGATGTCCACTAAATTATTGGTCCCCGACTGTGCAAATGTTAGTTGCTCCAAATGTTGATTAACCTACATGACTTCTCTATTTCTTAATACCAATCTTACTAACTTTGGGTATACTTTATTCGTGAGAGTTTTTTGCATAGTTTAGTTGTTGTTAAGCTTGTCAATTGTTTATCACTAACTTCTGCCCGCGACTTCAGTTCACGTGGCTTTTAGTTTACGTCTTTGGTGATTGCTCCGCTCCTATGGGTCGTAGCGTGATGTTGTATCCCTCTTAGTCTACAGCCGTAGTCTATAGCATATGCTTCACGAATCTGGCTATCATATAAAAAAATATTTTCCAATCCAATTGGTAGTTCTAGAGGTTAGCGCATTTAAACAAAACATGCAAACAAAAAAACTCCATGACTTTATTATATTAGTATAGATTAAAATTACAATGACCAAGCAAAACTGATGGATTTGCCAATAAACAATAATTGAATGAGAGTAGTCAGGGTTGCGGGTTGACGATTAAACCATGCAGCGGTCAAAACGGCACGAAAGATTGCCATAATTATTATAAATCACTGCGTTAAACCAATGTATTGTGATAAGCTCGTCGCCTCACTACAAATCGTTAGTTAATTAGTTGGGAAAAAGAGATATAGCCTAATTACATGACATGACATGATAGCTTACTTTGCACCTTTAGCTAAGCTCCTAAGCATTACTGGAACAAAATTGAATGTTCCATAAATTATTAAACCAAACTAGATGTACATAACACAATGAGATAGATAAATATTACGGCCATTATACTGAGAAACGTCATAAAACGGGCAACTTTCCTCGGAATGTATACAAAAGAGTGCATTTATATAAGTGCTCATTAGGCGTTGATTAGGGAAGCGAGGCGACTCGCCACAAGAGATCTGTCTCAGTGTTTTGTACGGCGATATGATTGAGAATGGCTGGGTCTCACAGTGGATATGTGTCGGATGACGTGGAATTAATCTGCGTCGTGTAAATAAATGTGGGGTGTATGTCAGAGCGACAACGGCGGCGACGAGGCGGGGCGTTTGCCTCCTCTCACCGGAAGCGCCCGTTCTCTACAGATTGGAGAATATACTTGTGTACGCCGCGTAACGCTTGCCAAATTATTCTTTACCCCTAAAACAGGAACAAAGCCTTCATCATCTTGTGTAATAGACGCCAGTAAATCCACCTAGAAAATTGAAAATTATGTGCCGAGATGTGTTTCAAACAACCACTCACGCAAAGAACATGGTATAAGGTTTTTAGTGACACTCAAGAAAATTACGTCAGTTTTTTTACTTAAATAAAAATTCAAGAAGGAATGACTTGACTATATTTTCGGGTCTGAATGAACGGCTAGCAAAAAAAAGAAAGTAGGAAAATATTGCTATTTTTTTTATTTTATTAGTTAACTCTTTATTGTTTCCCTCAACTGGTATTGCGAGATATATGGTGGTAGTAGGGTGCGTTAGTCATTTGAGGAGGCATGTTATCTATAATGATTCTGTCTGAAAATAAAATATTATAATAACAATGACGCACTTCACTACTGCGCACTACTGATCAGAGGCGCCACTTAGGAATAATAACACATAATCAACTACAGGTCAGTATATATTTGTAAGCACATGCTAACAAAGCAAACAAAGGTAATAGTTGTTTTTGTAAGGTGATATCTGAGTGCAAGAGTTAGGTACGCTAAAACTATTATATAATACGACTGCTACAGAAATATGTGCACCAACTCGCTTGAAACTTATTTGAATTAAATTATTTTGTTGTATTTTATACAAGAGCATGTGTTTTATAGTAACATGGGTAC
The DNA here is from genome assembly GCA_949774945.1 of Hoplodrina ambigua. Taxonomy (NCBI): domain Eukaryota; kingdom Metazoa; phylum Arthropoda; class Insecta; order Lepidoptera; family Noctuidae; genus Hoplodrina; species Hoplodrina ambigua. The sequence continues at coordinate 10,583,092 of OX458963.1, forward strand.
AAAGCGAATGTGGGAAGGTAAGTACAAGTCATGTCCCTCTTTGTGGAGAAAGAAAAATGGAGAATGCAAAGCGTTAGCGACTCGAAGTGTGTGCTTGTTAGTTGGTAAACTGCAACAGTTTGGAAGTACTACCGTTTCTAGAGTAGATTTTTTCTTTAGGAAAATATATATACGGTGTGTAATAAGACACATTATATAGCCGTTTACTGACCACCAAACTAAATAACTTAGAGCAATTCTTTTGCTATAAAGTGACTTTTTTTTAATGTGAAAATCACTCTTTATGGTATTGCGCTGTGTAATGCACGCAAAACATTGTACTTTCGGGTGAAAACAACAATAAAAGTATTTTTTTTTCATGATTTCAGGGTTGATGCCATAATAAAAGTTGTTCATAATGATTATTACAATGATCCTTTTTCAGACCATGACACCTTGACAATAACCCCTTTTCTTTTATTGAGACTTAGGAGTAGCTTTTTATTTGGTTAATCCTCTTAAATATTTTGGTTTATAATATTTACATTTCAGCGTATATCGTATAGCTTATTATCGAATTCCTTCTTATTTCCTTCGGCGTTCGTAGAGTAAAGATGTAATATTTCAATACAAATTCAAATTGTACTTAAAGTCTATTTTACTGTAATGTACAATAATCTTACAGATACATACATAAACCATTGGTTTATTCTGTAATGTGATCAATTGTATCTATGAACGGATACTCCATTATTAAGTCAAGTTTCACATATTTATTCGTGTGAAACTTGATTTTTAAATAAACATTGTAAGGCTACCGTTTTGCATGCGCGATTAATTCGCTGTGTAATTAATTTAATCAGTCGCTGTCAATGCAGCTAGCGTTTATTTTACGCATTAAGGAGATTATTTTGTGCTATCGGCCGGTAATGTTATCACACGTGTCGCCTCGGACGGCCCGCGCTTCGCCAATTTTAAACTGAATGTACAAACAGCTCAATTAAACGTTTATGTGCCCTACTTAATGCGCAGCTGTCATTTATAGCGCAAGTCACGTTAATAAATCCTTCAATTGAAATTTGTGAGTAAGTGACGACTTGCTCTGGAGCTCTCAATACGAAAGACGTTCATTGACATTCGCTCGCGTATATCGCCATCTCAGTTTACGTTAATAAAAAAAAAGTAAGGCTCTTTATTTGGCCTGAACCCGACATAAAATATTGAATGGCCAGCAACTGCAGAAGAAAGAGCTTTTTTGGTATAAGTCAAACGTATGAAACTTACTAGTGAATATTACTCGTAAACTATATTACAGCAACGATAACACCGTAGGAACGTGACAGATGTTGCAATTGTGTCGAGACCGTACTAAACATGTCGATATAAAAGTTTACCGGATCGACACCGATCAACCGTTCCGAAACAGATTGTCGTGTGACTCGGCGTTAGCGAGTCTATTCGTTGGCTGGAGCACGTGTTGCACACGTTAACGTTAAGCTTCACGGCGGCGTATAATCATAACACGATCCCTGCTCTAGCTGCACACAGGCGAGTCTGGGTGACACACGCGCGCCTTGTTTGTGTTACTACAAATAATAGAGCCATAACGCCTTGAGCACTAACCACTGCGTCGCGTGCCGGTTGCCAACCGACTTCTTTGACAATAAATTAAATAATAACTAGGTACGTTCTTTACGCACTTACGAGTATGCCTCGAGATAATGTGAAAATTGCTCCCTGAGACAATACATTAACTTGGTGATGAATATCATGTTTTGTAAAGTTGTGAAATGAAATCTGTTTGACTTATAACGAATAGAAGTAACAATTGCAAAATGTTTTATTTTTAGAACTGGCTCCTACATGGGATTTTAAACTTTTTCGACCTGTTTAGCGAAAATGAAGCCATAAAAGCCACCGACCGGGCGAAATATTAGCTTTCAAAGTAAGTAACAGCGCTAACGGTACCCTCTATTAGGGTTTAGGGAGTTGCTAGGAGAGTAGACAACTAAAGGTCAGCTAAATCTGGTTTATATTAATATGGAGAGATTTAATGCTAATTTTAAGAGCTAAAAAGTTTACAGTTTTGGTCAGCGGTAGTAAGACGGTAGTAACGACTGACTTCCAAGTAGCGCCGAACACGAGGGACTCGTCACTTTATTGTCTAAATTTAAAAGCAACTTGCTTTGAAATTAGTAAATAGTTGTCAGTGTTAGTCAATTGAGTCGGCACGAAAGTTGCTTCACAATTGTCTTTTCACGTACAAAATCTATGGGAGAATCACGTTATGACAGGTCAAAAAAGTATGTCAATTGATTGGTGGTGTCATCTAGCCTATTACGAAGCATTGAAGTATACCTAAGCTCAATAGACTATGCTACTGTGCTATTTAGTATGATGTGAAGTCAAATACAACTAAGAGAGTTGAGTTAATAACCACAGTTACTGTTCTTGTTTGTGTGCATTTAAGCTACGAGGTAGCTAGATAATTATTATAAACTACCTCAAAACATGTTTTAGATGAAGCGCCTTCATATTATTAGGTATTAAATTTTATTTATGATGAAAAGTAATCAATTTAATTAAACAATGTAAACAATTTTCTAGGGGTCGTCTAACGTTCCGGGAACTCACGGAATAGTATTTGTTTAGTAGAATTTATTATTCGTTATCATAATATAGACAAGGTTTTAATAATAATTCACCGTATGATATTTACATAAGTGGGGTACGGCTGAAGTTGTACGTAATGAAAAAGAAAAATTAATAACTCAAATTATTTTTTATGAATTACGCTACCATCATCAGGTCATCCGCATAGTCTACTATTTCTTCCCATCCACCAGCTAGCAACAACTTCTGATGATGGATGGACAAATGCAACTCTACTACCTCTATTTTTGGCATTATGGATTAAGATACGTTGTACTTTTCGAAAATCTAGAGACGTGCAAACGGACATTGTTTTAAATAAATTTTACAAATCGAAAAATAACCACAAGTCCGTTAAACCATTGTGAGGAGAAAAAAAAGTTTGCTGAGCTATACATATGTGCTCCGCTCCCGTGCGTCGTAGCATGATGTTACTATACTATCACTAATTAATCTGGGTATAATATACAACAAGGGATATTTTTTTCCAATCTAACGATATTTCCAGTGATTAGCGCGTTCAAACAAAAGTATTCAGCTTTATTATATTAGTAAAGATTTGTTTAGTTCAGGCAACAAGCGCCCGTAGAAAGAAATGTATACATAAATAATAAACAATACTTATTAATAAACTACATAATACAAAATAAATATAAACATATAAATCTAAAACTACTGTACTGAGGTGACACGTAGTCACTGAATTCTCTCAAATCCCTTGTCTAGAGTTTGGGCTATTTAGAATGATAAACGCTTAATGAACGGACCCAATGGGCTGTACAGGTATCAAAAACCCTACACACAGCCATCAACCGATGACGTAAGTAACCGATTTCACTAAAGGAGTGGATATACGAACCCTTTAGTTAAACAATAGAGCTGTGCAGATGTTAAAGGGTAGGGTGTATCTACTTGTGGGGTAGAGTCTGACCGAACCTTCGGTTTCGGTATCGGCTTAGTATAGGCAAAAATCGAGTTTCAGCTTAATATCGGTTTCGCCTGTCATTCGGTCAAAACCGTGATTACACTCGAGACGTTTCGCGTTGCGATCGGATATGTTCGGTGTACTGAGCTGCGAGCAACGAAGTGTCATTTTGCCGCGTCCACGCTCACAGTCGTGTGTCGTCTTATAACTTGCTTGTTTTGTTTGTGTTAGTTTCAGACTGATTATGATAATGTCTTGTTTATTTTTGGCGATTTGTTTATAGTCACTAAACTCCTGCGCCGGTATTGAAACGTAGGCAGGTATCGGTGCTGATTCTCATGTTCACAAAAATTGGACTTTTACTGTCTAATAAAACAAAAAAGGGGCGGAAATAAATTAGACCTGTCAAGTTTAGGTAATCGGAAACCTCCAAAACGCATTGACGGATTCCTAAACACACGGAAAAGTTCAAGGCAAAACTAATTTGACATCACTAACTTAGTTCTAAAATGTCACCGTCCTTTTCTTTCGCTGTATGTTAGAAAGAGATGCCAATTCTCTAATTGTGTAGTTTGTTAACAAGAAAATCGGCATCGTCTAATTTCATAGTTTTTAGAACCTCTATCTAACGGTTTGGCCACACTTTTGACACGGTTAGACCTTAAATTCTATAATCAGAGCACGCAAGTTTCAAATTTTAGCATTAGGTAGGTATTTGGTTTAGTCTTTTTGGGACCCGATAAAAAACGTCTGTAAATCGTTACGATCGGGAACATTATACCTACCCTCAATACCCCAAAGCAACTAAGCAATTTAAATTAAGCTCTATTGGATACATGGGTTATACCTACAAGTTTGGCCAACGCAATAAACTTACTCTGCGGTCCCCGCTTATGATTAATATCGTTATCAAATTAGTTCGTACATATGAATAGCTTCTAAGGTTTTAGTAATAAATATAATAACTACGATTTTGATTCCCAATTCCCTCTTGTTGTAGAACCAGTTAAGGTTTCATTGTGAGAGTGTCTTCGCTCTAGTAGTATGTCGAGCGTAGATTTTGACACAGGCTACAATAATGGTATCCATACTAATACATGAAACTAACTCTGTCAGGTTGTCTATCTGTCTGTAACGTTTTCACGACTAAACCACCGAACCGATTTTGAAGAAATTTGGTACGTGGTAAGTTTAAACCCCAAGATAGTACATAGGCTAGTTTTTATTACGCGACTTCCTTTGCTACCGCGACAACATTTACGCAGAAGTCGCGGGCAAAAGCTGTTTAAATACACATATATTAAAAAGAAAATAAAATAGATTTCGGAGTATAAATTGATGGATGAATCAGAAACTTAATGGTTTAGAGAACTTACTTTCTTCAAAGTCAAAGACAAAGTCAAATCATTTATTTCAATTAGGCCACTATAAGGCACTTTTGAACGTCATTACATGAAAAAAAATAGAATTGAATCTAGTTGCCCCTTCCAAAAGGTAGTTTTGTATGGAGAAGAATGGGCAAGAAACTCCATACTTCTTAGTATTTGGCTTCTTAAATGTAGTTCTATCACAATTGATCGTACGTAGTGCACATTACCCGCGGCGTTGACTTGCATGCTGGACCAACGGCATAGAATTTAGGTACCAACCATTGTGTTTACTCAATACATACTACGCACAAATAATAATAACTATTACTACGCCACTGATGGCCTGTCATTACAATTTCTACTGCTACCAAGTTTACAGGATTTATCTTCATTATCTTAACGGTCTTATTCCCCTGTGAGTATATAAGTTAAATAATACTGGAATAGCTATTTATGTAGTGTATTGCTTCTCATACAATATACGAGCTTTGGATAAAGACCCTCTTTAAAACTATTCAGGCAAATATTTCTTTTGACGCTTGCTGTTCTTTTATTAATATATAATATATTACTTTTTATATCCAGTTCTTTCTCAATATACATATGAATAGCTCCATATGGCCTTTTTTTTAGGTGGTAAAAGTCATCAAATGACTCCTTCTGCCCTGGGTGGGGCGGAGGGGACTGTCAGACTTTTACTGACTAAAAAAACACCCTGTTCCTTCTGTTGCCCTTTACGTTCCGGGGCCACGGTATCCTGTTAAGACGTCCCGCAACCCCGGCAGGCGTTGGCCCCAGCTCCATATGGCCTGCAGTGATAAATAAGGTTGATGGTGTACCTACCATTTATATATAGAATAAACTATATTTTTACTGCGTCGTTTGTGTGTGTGCGACTGCTGAGCATGAGGACTTGGGTTTGATTCGCAAGTCGGTCAAAGTGTTTTTGGGTTTTTACATTACGAATTTCTCAGTAGCACCCTCGGAGTCTGGATTTGTGCTCGGTTGATGGAAATAGGCTCGCCTCCTATTACATGGAACTTAAACATAACTGGCGAAATGTGTGTGTACTAATGGGTACCTACACCTCTTCCGACACCTTTGGGCATTACAGGCGTGATGTTATGTTACCTATGTATTTTTTTTAAGCTTCTTTATTCTTAGTATCGTAATACTAGTTTATGATTAATGATTAAAAAACCCTGCGAGTTCGTTGTGAATGTCGACTAGTAAACAACAAGAAATAAACTTTGAATATTTTTAGAACACATTTGCAAGTTGCATCATTTTAAATTGCAAAATATTGACTGCAACAACGTTATGCAGCTCAAATAAACACCGAAATATCTATTTCCTGAAGCGGTTTATATCGTCGCCGCCGTTCTATTCCCCTTCAGAGAATTGTACCATTTAAATGCAACACTTCTGTCCGATAAAAATCGACATTGCCCGATCACGTTGAGACATTAGTGCCTATCTTTGTATATAGCGTATATTGCTCAAATTGGCTTAGGGTCAATGTACAATGCAATGTTATTTCTCTTTTAAACTTGTGTTACTATAAAGGTCTCATTTACTTAAAATGTGTAGAGAACCAAAAAAAACTACACACTAAAAATGTTAAGAGCATAAAATATATAAGTTTGCTTTTAATTATTTCAACTCATACATCTACTGATTACAATTTGTAAATAACAATGTGATATATAAAAAAAAAGGAATAAATGCTTCGAAAACTTTTCTTTTTGTAATTATCACTTGGACGGATTCTTGCCAGTTAATTTTGGACAACTTCCTTTCGGCCTACAAAGTTCCAACTTTGTATAGCAGTCCGTCCTAATAAAGTTCATTTCAGAATACGATATTATATAATAGCATATAGCATCTATAGCACAACAATGTCGCTTACCATACATTCATTATAATTTTCGTAGAACAGAATGTGAACGTGTTCTAAAATAAATGTATGGTGAGCGATTTTTTTTGTGCTATTAACTAAATGCTACCTGCCGAGCCTAGCCAACTGATTCTTTAAGCTCATAGCTTCATCAAGCTTATAACTACCGTGCCCACAGATAAAAAATCATTGATCAATGATTATATAATTTTTACACTCTATAATATTATAAGAAAGTATTTTACATACCTATCCGTTTTAAAGCAACGTTATTGTGATCATTTTTTCAATATAAAAACCAGAAATTGTACAAAAAATTGACCTTTTGTAAGCCACTTAGAAAACTAGAGATTTTTATCACAGATTCCATGTGGTATCATAAACTTTCCACTCGTCTTCAACTCGCTTCTATTACGAGTTTGTCTGAGCCATCTCACGTCTTGAGAGTACCTCATGCTTATTCTAGTTTCTTTATAGTGCCCATAAAAGGAAATAACTGTATTCGTCTTTCCATTTTCTTCGACGGTACTCGGTTTAACAAAAGGTTTTGCAGCCGAGCATAGGTACTAACACAAGTTTAATGAACAACGTTGAATTAATTTCGGAGCTTATTTAGAAGCATTAATTAGAGGCGTATTTAGTATGATTTATAACTAATATGTTTAGTTTAATTAAGTATATGTGTATTATTACTTGGTTCCGTATAGTTTGGCTGTGAAGTTTCTGGTTTTGTGGAGTTAGCAATATTCTCACAAGAATAGTCTCACGCAAAAAGATGAATGAACTTAGAGAAATTCAATGGTTACTCTTACTATTTATGCAAATTATGAGGTCCTGTGTATAAGGTATGTATACAAAGCTTTTTCGAATACATTCTACTAGCTTCTGCCCGCGACTTCATTCACGTCGAAGTAGATTTCTTCATACAAATTTTGGACCGCCTTAGCAGACGTCTACTAACTATAAACTACGTCTCTGCCAAATTTCATCCTTATACGTCAAGCGGCTTTCGATATTTCGTGATGAGTGAGAGAGTTAGTGATCTTTCGCATTTTATGAATTCATAATGCTACATTCACTTTCATTTAACATTTCGCTAAGGCTTAGGTATACCTCAATACACGTGATTTATTCTTAGTCAGCTGATATAAAATAATAATTTATATTAATCACGTGGGGTACACCTTTAAGCACGTGACTAATACTTATTAAGCTTATTTAGAAAATTAATTAATAAAAATCCACGTTAAAACCATGTATGGTCGAAGCCAAGCAAGTCATGTTCGTTCATGTTCATTACCGCAAGAATTCTTTGTTCGTAGATGCCTTAATTGAGGTATTTTTATTTTACAAAAGGCATTTCATAGATGCTACGACGTAGCCGGCGTAGACACGTGTCTATTCTACGCGGGCTACATTCTCGTAGCAAATTCTCAAACATTTTCAATGAGAATTTTGTATAGCAAACTGACCGTTCGGGCAAATTGAGTTAGAAGTACTAAAATATCTTGTTCATTTGAAATGAAGTCAGTACAACATTGCATTTTATCAACCTACAATATCAATATGATATTTTTAGTAATACTGATAATCATGATGATTTGCGTAGTTGATACACTGGTATGTGTACGCTATGACGCTACTGTAACATTTAATTTTGGCTTGTGACAACGCGCATTGCATCTACAAGCCGCAAATCGCTCACCTATCTGGTGAATAGCGATTGACAATGTCGGTTATTCGATTTTCCCGGAAGTCATCAACAACACAACACAAACCGTTAACAAAACAATCGATTGAATGTTGGCGGCAAATATGAAAATTGAACGATGAAAACGATGTAACAGAATTAATGCACGACAGAATCTTTCTCAGAATTAATCGGAGCATACATTTCTGCTAATTCGCTTTGTTTATTTAAGCATAAGCTAAATATAAGCGCCGGTTAGTAGGAAATACTTAAGACCTATTGGTTTATGTAGGAGGCTTCAAACATAGACTGATTTGTTAAATACTAGCTTTTGCCCGTGACTTCTCTCGAGGGAATTTACTTATGGAAACCAATATTTTTATAATAAGATATGGCCTACTAGCTATTGCCCCCGACTTTAATCATGTGAACGTCGGTTCCCGACGAAGTCGCAGATTAAAAAGTAGCCCTTTAAAAAATATGTCCTTTCTTAAGTTTCAAGCTTGCCTCGTACCAATCAGTTTAGTAATTTAACTGACAGAGTAACTTTCAGATTTAAAATGTGGGTATGTGTACCACTCACGGATAACGTAGCGTCCTATTAGCGGAAAAACTCACAGATTTAGACTATTAGTATTGATAATAAACTATTTATTTGAAAATAATTATTATTTTCATTTATTCATATAAACATAAACCCATTTTGATAAAAAATGTAGTAGCCCATCGGCATCGGCATTAGGGTCCAAGCTACCGGTAGTCAGGGCTCTTGAGAAAGGAATCTCCTAACAATACGAGCCGTATCTAGGAGTACCACTTGCTGAATGAAGCCCTTGATCCAACTGCCCAACGAGAGCCTTCTTAGGTGCTATTCGAATGTCTAGGCTATTATGCGATTGGTCGTCATGACTATCGGCATAATAATTGCTGTACTCAAATCCCACATGTCGACAACCTCGCGAGCTAAGTCAACATACTTAATGACTGTTTATGATTATAATGTCAACAACTTATCAAATTGTCTTGAAAAATATTCTCGGTGTTAATTTGAACAAACGTAGAATAAAATAGAAATGAATTTAAGATTTCCTGAAACAAGCAACCAAAACAGCTATTCTACAGTATGAATTATATATTATTATACTACTGCCACTATTTTCTGCTTTAATAGTCGCAGCTGGCAGATCTTATCGCCACGCATCGACGTGGTTTCTATTGACTGACTTCTTCAGCGAACACCTGGATCTGGAGCATACCTCTGTAGAAGGGCAAATAGCCGTTGCTGAGGTCTATTTCTTATCTATTAAGTCTAGACCCGCCGACTTCTTGAGGTAGTCGGTTCATCTTTGTATTCGAAAATACATAGCTACACTTTTAAATAATAATAATAGGTGTCTTATTTCATTTACAGTTACCTAAGGGGCCTCTACGAGTTAGCTTCGGTCCCTCGTACGCCTTTCAAAGGCCGGGGACTCGAGAACGTAAAATATCTAATAATTATTATTATTATTATCTTGCTACAGGGCTAAGGCCTCTCTCACACAGAGAAAGCACGAGCATTGATCATCACGCTTGCTCAAGGCGGTTTGGCGATTTCAGATTCATAAAATCATATTTTTTGAGATTGTTGTAGTAACTGTTATTGGGCAAAATGGATCAATAATTTTGTTGCTACGTGTATATTAATCACACAATCATTTATGTGTAATAACAACATGTATTATGGTGACAATATTGTCTTGAATATAGTCTCGTCTATGCTAGCGGTTGCCATTATTTGGGGCTGCGGTTACATTCCATTTAACTTTGGTCCTTAGGCTGGTTCTACAGTCAAGCGCATAGGGGTCTTCTTCCATAGTATGTGTTGGAATAAGTTTGTTCACTAATCAGTTCGTAACTTGAGGATTATTGATCTTTATAACGCTGAAGAGGTTTGCCAAAAATGCGTCATTGGGCAAGTTCATTTATTAGGTATGCGGTGATTGTTTTGACAATGCCTTACGTAAGGTAGAACAGAGTGAGACGGTATACCTACTTATGTCGTAAGCTAGTTGACTCAAGAAGGCGGTGAAATCCATCTAAACTAATAAATCTGTCGAATTTCTTTGTTTGCTATTTTTAGGCGCGCTTATATCTGGAAGTACCAGTTGAATTGGAAAAATCTTGTAAATTAATAGTCAAATTCATGAGGCATATAAAAGGCTATAAAACATCACGCTGCGCCCATAAAACTCACAGGAGCGAGGCAGTAACGAAAGACATAACTGAACGCGAGTGAAAATAAACCTGCTAGTTATTAGTATGAATGTCATTGAATTAATAGTTGTATATAACGAAACAGTCATCACATTAATAGAATATTTACAGGACACCCATACATAGCAGTGATCATGCTTGTAATTCGATTTGTACTGACATCTTTTTAAATCCATCATGACTTTTAACTCGTTACTCCCAGTAGCGCATTCAACCTTTTTATAGCTTAGTTGTCCACATGTGTTCCCCTTCACCAAAGCAGTCCATTGAAACTTTTAACAGGATACGTCTACATTGAAATAAGCTCCCCGACGAAGTATCCTTTCACTTAACTGTATAACCAGCCTTACGGTACTGAACGCTTAAAGCGTCACCCACATCTTTACACACGAACGAGGGTGGTTATGAATTTAATTAATCTTCATCGCAATGATTTAAACAAGATATTAAAACGTTTTTATTGCATTTGAAGAGATCATATGAGAGCCTTCTGGGAAATTTTGCTCGAGACGATGTCGTTGGAGTTGTGTTATATAGTATAACTATACTATACTAAGTTACTAGTACAGTCGTTTTATCATAGTTTGACACCAAGTAAGATGATCTTCCTTAGCGAGTTGTAGCTCAGTATACTAACTCGCTCGTTTATCTCAACAAATCATCACTGTTCTCGATTCAGGTAACCGATAGAGTTTTAATCGAACATAATATTATACACTTACGAGTTAAGTTACATCATTGGGTGCTGCTTCTCTTTTTTGGGTCGCAGCGTGAAGTTATGAAGCTAAACTATTCGTCAAGAATCTGTCTATCTTATACAAAAAGACTTTTTCCAATACAAATTCCAGGAGTTCAAGAGATTGGCACGTTTAAAAAAACAAAAACTCTACAGCCTTATAATATTAGTTTTGTAAAACAAGAAATTTTAGGTATGTATGTAGTAGTTATGATGATGTGAAATAAAGTACAAATGTTTTACAGTATTAAAAATCAGCATGCCTTATGCGAGCTGGAAACATGATATTCATCTCGTAGTTTACGACCATGTGCGCAGCTTAAGTTCACCATCAGCTAGACAATACAAGTTTATAAATAATATATAAACTTATGCAATAAATACTCCTAGAATGGTTATAGTTAACTACTATTACTTCTCAGATGAACTATTGGCGTAACGTGAATACATTCTGGACTAAATATTTAGTTCTGATTGTTCATCAAATCAAATACCTATTCACTATTTTTCGTTTTTGTTACCAGACATGTTTTAATTATATTCATTATAAACGAATACACATTGCACTAGATTCGATGTGTCGCTAATAAAGTTATCATAGCATGTTAAGTAATGAGGCATTTGGTAGAACTCTTAGTGAGTATACATTATGCAACAACGTTTGACGTGGACAGGTGCACAAGGGAATTGATGTCGGTCACGTGTCGCACTAGCGGTCATATTTGATGTCGGAACTAACCTCACATCACGTCTCACAAACACTGCGGTATCTTCCTGTAAATACGAGTTTAACTAGTAACTAAAATAGAACATTAAATAGGTACTTTATATTTTCCCCACAATTTCGTTCAAACATATTCGAATAGAATTTGGAGGATAATTCAAATAGTTGAAATAATCAAATTGGCCCGGCAAAATTGTGAACCCATTATGTCAAACGCAGAAATATTTTAGCATAAATATTGAGCGTGTAACACAGCTATTGCAATCAAAAATAAAATAACGACAGTTCCGACCTAGGGACTGAACAACATTAATGTTTTTCAGAAAGTTATAAAACGTTACGAGCGTGGATAAGTCCGATTTTCGCGACAATGGCATGCGAAGCACTTTTGAGTTGAACTCGTAATTTATTTTGCTTTGTGATTTTTCATCGCGTGTCTCGGCCGCGCCATTTGTATAGTCACATTTCATCCGATGCCAGCGTCACTTTTCACCCGGTTCCACGCCATGGTCTCACCGCTCCCCCCGCTCTACTCGTAGCCTCTCTGCCTCCACGCTTGCTTATCTTCAACGGGACTTGTACCTACTCGTTAATTTTGCCCACGCCCGCATCGCATTTACGCGTCTTCAAAAAAGCTGGTTTAGCTTACCTAAGTTTTTAAAAATTGGTATGTTTCAACTGCAATTCTGACAGCTATAAAAGTCGATTACACAATGAACCTCATTTTATTTAATGTACCTAGTTAGATAACACACAACATTTTTGAAATCATTGTCTGGGAATTGATACTAATTAAGTATTTTACTGTGTTTGGTATTAATGGAGTTGGGATTATTTATATTCAATAAATTCCAATTCAAATATTCATATACCTTCTATCCGTGACTTTGTCTGCCTGGCTGACTGTCTTAATTTGTTTTAAGTCTGAAGTCAACGGACTTTAGAATTAAACTAAATTCCTCAAACAAATCACATAGAAACACAAAAACGAGATAAAAGCAATCCTATGTGTTAAGCTAGATCAATATCTGTCTGTGCCAAACAGCTAATTCCGGTCAACCGCCAAAGCGTGAAAGAGTAACAAACTTCCATCCATCAATCTATCCTCACAAACATTCGCTTTTAAAATAGTGGGATGATGAACGGTCATTTGTAATTTTCGAAAATATCCGGATGGATTTAAGCCGCTTCAATTGGATTTATCGAAAATGAAAATAAACCGAAAAGTAAAGAACTACGCTCATATTTTATGATCGGTTTTTGACACTAACAAAGGACTATGTAGGCTATGGTGTGAAATTAATGATTGCTAGGTTGCTTGCGCACAGTTCGTTAATATCAAATTTCAAAGTTTATTGACATGTGTTGGTTGCATGGTTCTGCCTAGTTGCGAACTCAATTTGTCGAGCTTGTCATATCCACATATCACTGCATAAAATTTAACGCTAAATAGTTATATTATATTTCTTTTTGTGAAAGATATTTAAGTATGTTAACTGTTAGATATCATGTCAAACGAAATTGAAAATTTTGTTAGATTCTATACAATGTTATAAAACGTAATAAAAAATAAGAATTTTAGAACGATGGTATTATGATTTCTAATGATGTAATTGCTCCGCGAAGCGCGACCTTCTAGTTTTTCAATCAATCACTCTTTTTTATGTACGTAGCTAAGGATTCGTACGTTTTTGGGCTAGTACATTAGAACCCACAAATAAATATCTAGTTACCTAAATTCAAAGTAATTGGGATACTTAATTGATTAATTAAGGTAGTGACCTTGATTAATCAATTAAGCATCCCAATTACTTTGGTTGTAAAATGTTACAACCATTAGTTGAACCAATCAAAGAGGATATGAGAAAACCACACCATGTAGTATTTCCTATCTCATATAAGCTATACCGTGAGATAAAACATAATGTAAACATATTCTCAACTGCAACGGGTAATGAGAACAACGGATACTGTTGTAATTATACCTTTTGCCTTTAAAATATATTTTATGGTTGCGAAACAGTACACCTACTCATTATTTGCTGGGCGGCTTAATTGAATTACTCTTTTACTTTCTCAATTTCCTGAAAGACTGAATGTTAATGGACGTTAATTGAACCGAAAATGAACGTAGTTTATATTTAAATGTCTATGTTGTACTAAGGCACTGGTTACTTCAACTCAGGTCTTATCTGTTAGATATAAATCTTTCTGAAACATTTCTAGCTTTTATATATTTTGCAATTACAGTCGTTGCATCTTCACAACATGGCTTCATGAATTCAATTCTGTAAATAACTCAGTGCTACATTCCAAGAACTCATCAGTCCACTTTTGTTAATATTTATTTACTTAACATTTTTACCAAATGTAACAGATAAAAGTCACTTGGATTATGGGTGTATAAGAGTGTAAAATGACATAGAAAAAATATAGTTCTGTGTTTGGGAGAGCAAAGAAAATTGACATAAACAGTTCAGCGTAGCTTGAAGAGCTATTTTAGATAAGAGAGTTTAGTTTGGTCAACGAGAAAAACTACGTAGTGTGACTTAATGAAATGGCGCTCAGTGAACGTTTAAATAACTCCTTTATATTGCAAACAAATCAAAGTTACAAACATATAGTGAGTTAGTCGGTATCGCATCTTCTAAAAATATTAAAAAAAAGCAACTTTATGCCCATGCCCATGTTTTTTTTGGCAGGTATGTTATTATTTTGGAATATGAAAACATTGCGATTTAGTTTACTAAAATAACACAAGTGAATTCGTCCGATTGTTTCTTACTGGAAATACCTATCCGGTGCGTACCTACATAATATTTATTACCTTAAAGTTTTATCCATGTGAATGGGTGATACAAATTGTGCTTGTCGAATGAAACAAAACCAAAATACTTTTAAATTCGTAATTCCAATATTAAAATCGCTGAAACGAATATTTTTCGTCAGCACACCTTTGATATGCCCTCTGGCCTTTATTTCGGTAAACTAAATATTTGCAATGTTTTCGTTTGTCAAAATAAAATCGGCTGTCAAATTGAGTGATTTATGCAATTGAAAAACAAGAGTAATAACTACTCTGCCTATGACTTTATACGTTTAAAATACTATTTAAAAAGTGGAATAACATAAAAAAAACAATCTCTACGATGAGTTTTAGAGCCGGAATACCTACATATTTCAAACTGCCTCTTTGGTTTTTTGGTGGCAAAGCGTGACTTTTGATCTTGAGTTGGATTCCCAGGTCGGGCAAAGAATTATTGGGTTTTTCCATCAGGAATTTCTCGGTAGTGGCCTCGGAGTTTGGATTTGTGCCCGGTTAATGGCAATAGGCTCGCCCCCTATTACATGAGACCTAAACATAATTAGTAAAATGTGGGTGTACTAATGGGTACATCTCTGGCTAACCTTTCGGAGATTACAGGCGTGATGTCATGTTCTGTTGAATTTTAAACAAATGTAACAGTACTTTTCGAGGTTTGTATTTTTTAAAAATGCAAGTTTTTAAAGTCTTTATGGGCATCTACGGAACCCTACATTGTGCCTTGTCCGACCCGCACTTGGCCGGTTTTTATTATTGCTGCCCTAAAGGCGTGAATGGTTTTAACCACGCATAATCGGAATTCTTTCCTGAAAAGATAAAAGCAAAAAAGAAAAGACTTTAACGGAATCGAGTATGGGATGTCTGTTTTGCCTGTGTAGGGAACCAAAATATAAACAACAAAACTGATATATTAAATTTGGTTTTAGCCGCGTCTCGTCTCTTAACGTTACCTCGTATTTAATCACAAAACTTCACTGTAAGACCTTTTAACTTAGTTTACAGAAGAGGCTTATGATCGGTTGATATTAAAAGTAAACAAAATAAATAATGAGAGAGATAATCGCTTACAGACGCTGCGGTTTTCGCGGTTATTGGCGGAAAGCAGCCTGACCAGCTTAGAACTAGATCTAACCGCAATTCGAATACCTACAATACGTATTACCTAGGCATAGCGGTTGTAGTGGTTATAGTGGTCATAGTGAATATCCGTGCTGTAATTACAATGTAGATTTGATTTCGATGAAATCCACTGTCATATACCTATGGTACAATTTACGTTGACAAACACAATAAAACCGGTCAAGTGCGAGTTGACTTGGGCACAAAGGCTTCCGAACTATCGCTGAAGTTATCGCACAGTATTGCCATTATAGTATCAAGTCAAAAACGCAAAAAACAGGTCTCTTGTATGGTAAAGTAAAAGATTAAAGAGGAATTCTCTGAAAATTTCAACTCTTTAGTTTCAGTTCATAAGATACAGCCCGATGACAGACGGATGCACGGACAGCGGAGGCTTAGTAGTAGGTCCCGTGAGCACCTATCGGTTACGGAACTCTAAAAATAATCCAACAGATTCGAATAAAGAAATGATATCAGCAAATAGTTAAAATAAAACCTTATTTCAAGTCCGATTACACATCGAACAAAGAAGTGCTCTACAAGATACGAAATATTACATAATATTACATTTGACGTCAGCTTATTTGATCTTACCGTTTGTTACGTTTATCCGATAAAATTAATTTAAGCGAGATCAAACATTTTTTATTAGTCGTTAAAGTCTCAAACAAAGCATAATAATATTTAAATATCACACAAAACATTTTGAACTAATTAAATTCATCTATTTATTAGTGTTTGTCATGAGATACTTGGCTTTGTCGTTGAAGCTTTGTGTGTAAACAGACATTTTGTTAATGGTAGTTCTGACAATGTTAATGATAATTTAATAAAACGGTCAAGTAAGAGTCGGTTTCGCCCGCAAAGGGTTCCGTACCATCGCAGAAGATTATAACAGTATTGCCATTATAGTATCGAGCCAAAAACGATAAAAAAACAGGTCTCTAGTATGATGACCTCCTTTCATAATTAAATTTTATTATTTATTGGTAAAGCGGCAATAGAAATACACATTCTGTGAAAATTTCAACTCTCTAGTTATTACGGTTTATGAGATACATCCCGCTGACAGACGTGCGGCCGGACAGCGGAGGCTTAGTAATAGGGTCCCGTTAGCACCCTTCGGGCGCGGAACCCTAATAAATGATATAATTTAGGTTGGTGTATTTTTAAAATATTGTGATGCACGACGCTGTGATTTCTCAACCGGGCACGTGGAAGTACCAATGTGACTTTTTCTTTTTCATACGTACTTTATAAGCTTATCTTGGACATCACTGACAAAGGTAAAGGAAACGTCATGAGGAAACGTGGACATGTACCTACTTAATATAAGTCTGAAATCGCATATCTGCCTTGAGCAAGCACGGTGATCCAATGTGTTTTCTCTCTTTAAGAAGAGGTCTTTGCCTTGCAGTGGGACGATAATATGCTGTTATTATTTATTAAGAAGAAAGCATAGATTTTTAAATAGGTCCTAAAAATAGGTTAATCTTAGGCCGCGTTCGCTCGAGCGTGAATTTATCGGTGCCGCGTTCACTCTCCGTTTTCTCCTCAAAAGCTTAAAATTTCATACTTTAGTAGTACCCCAGTAGTATCACAACGTACATAATTATTCATTATGATCGAGTACAGGCGGCGTGGGTACAACACCATATAGCTACGCCTGCGCAGCAACTACAGTTGCTACGCGTGCGCGGCGTGCTTGATCATTCAGAATAAATGTACGTTTTAACTTTGAAATTGCTTTTAAGATTATGCTAGAGTTCACAATAGTCATTCAATTTATAAAAATAGTTTCTTATACGATGCTAATGGATCCTTATTACTAAGCTTTGTCAGCCTTTTCAAGATTTTTAAAGCTTATAATTATTGCTAAGCTTGAGATATCCATAATATTAATATCCGTTGTGAACACCATCTTATGGATGCCAACGTGTTCGTCTTGAATTTTTAGCACCGCAGTGACGCGTAAATCTCAGTATTGCTTATTCCTAGTAAAATTGTACGTGACGCACTGAGATGCAAAGTATCACTGACAATAAGGATGATGAACAACAGAACTGAATAATGCAAATTATAATTTTGACTTAAACGTGGTCTTTTACATAATGTATCTAACTATACAATAGCAAAAAAGATACTTAGAGCTTCGGTAGCCGCTCGTAAAATTATACCCACTGCCAAAACCTTAAGTAATTTCTTAGGACCGACTCGTAAAGGCGCAGTAAAACAATTGGGGAAACGCTAGACGAAGAATAAGAAATAAAACGTTTGTTACTGTTGCTAAGCTCGATTAAGTTGGATAAGTCTTGAAAGGTAGAGGACGAAACTCACTTTTTGCTAATAAATTTTATTTCCTTTTCTTGGATATTTTTATGTGGCAGTTGGAATTATTAGTAAGAAATTGTCATATGGCATTGACAGAGACAGCATTTTGTTTAAAGTTTTCTAACATTTAATTTGTCAGATTCAGTGTTTATCGGCCGCGAAGTGTAGGCAATAATTTGATACAAAATTACAGTCAAAAGAATTAAATATTAAATCTGCTTGGAGCATTGTTGCGTGAAACATCACGGCTATACCTACATATTGAGAGAAATGGATGCCATTACGTAAAGGATGTTTAGTCCATTCTAGAAGTTTCATTCGTTTCTTTTTGCCATCCAGTCGCAGTAACGTACAAACCTTCATAGTGGAAGTAACTCGATATGGCTCATACCACGACTTTCATTCTTTTGTTATCAGTATTCCTTCACATAGTTTTGGTGAGTACACGATGAAATGTGATTTACTAATAAGATTGCAGTTAATATAATAGCAAACTGTTTATTCAAAAACAATTTGTGTTTTCTTAACATTAATTAATAAGTGCTCAGCGTGCGACTGCAATGTGCCGTACACCCGCTGTTTTCATAGTGTGGATGAATGCTGTTCAAGTGTAGTCCACTTTTGCGTGATGGGTAAAATATGGAAGTAAAAATTATAATAAACATATTATCATTTTTATTGTTTATTCGTATTAAAAGTTTAAATTTATTTGGGCTTCGACATTCTGCTTACTGATTGTTCTAATTATCTAATCACCAATGACAAATAGAAAGTTAAAAATAAGGGTTACTTTTCTAAGCCTAAAAGTAAAATAGAATTCAATAATTTTTTGAATAAACTTTTACGTAAATCGAAGCTATGTAAGTTAGAAGTTAAGAAGCTAAGTACGATTACTGTTTTAAATATTAACTGACTGGTTTCTTAAAAAACATTGAGTTTGAATTGTGACATAAAAACAGTTACGGGCTTAAATTAAAAACATAATAAGTCACTCTTTATCCTTTTGTGTATATAAGATGTACCCACGACAAACTTTACTGGATGGTTAAAAAAATACTATTATTTTTACTCTAAAATTTGGGGAAGAAATTCGTTGCCCCGGGCTTCTTTCATTTATGGGATCTAAATCGTCTCGAAGTTTATTGACCTTAAAAAGAGTAAACGAATAAACATACGAATTGTTTAAACTGTAATTAACGTTATAAATGTTGCTTTTCTTTTAAATAAATCTCTACCCTACTTTAAGAATTTTTCCTGTATCGTGGTTACCAACATATTTAGTCACATACAGCGGATTTTTTAATAGTCAGATGACTTTTATCTTAAAAATAAATGACAGTTTGACATATTTTTCAAACAAAATCTGTCAAACCGCCATTTTTAATTCCCGTTAAAAATTATCTGACATGTTTATATGTGATCCTCGGTAATTACCCTTGGCGAAATTCCAAGGGGATGTCAGGAATTGTGATGAGGGTATGTCAAAAGGGGAGTATGATCTCTCTTAAGGTAAAAGAACCCACTGGGTCTCATTGTTCGGGACGGCATTCAAGATCGCGTCAACATAGTATTAGTAACCTATCTTGATGTCCTGGGGGATCCTGTTAAATTCCTTTGTCAGACAGGGATGACACACTAGGTATTTGATGAGTCTAGGTCTAGATTCTAGCTACTATGACCCGGTGGTCGACCCTCATTATTGGTTAAGGTTAGTAATAGTGGTGTAGCGTTATTTGTTGATGGGGACAAAGATAGATTGCCATCCTTATCGATTCTGACTACAGCATAGATGCTCTTGTAACCGGACTCGGGTAACTTCGAAGACGTTATTTTAGTGGCATATCTCACTAAAATAAACTCGTTGCTAATTTTATGTCGAGAAGTCTCGAAGTCTCGGGAAGTCTCGGGACTTTGATCATTTGTTGTCCCGAAAC
Organism: Hoplodrina ambigua; assembly: GCA_949774945.1. Lineage (NCBI taxonomy): Eukaryota > Metazoa > Arthropoda > Insecta > Lepidoptera > Noctuidae > Hoplodrina > Hoplodrina ambigua. Next base: position 10,603,529 of record OX458963.1, read on the forward strand.
TTTGAGACTGTCCAGACTTTCCAAACCGCAGTAACTACGCTTAAATTGACGACACAGCAAGTAAAAGTAATACAATTATTATTATTATTGCAGGTCAACGCTGAAATGTACGATAAAAAAACATTAGATGGAATGGTTTTAAAAATGCTTTGGACGAAAGTATATCACGGTTATGATGCCAAATCAAAGGAACATGTTATAAGAGAATTAAGAAAATCTGGTGATTACGACAAGTTGACTAATCAATTAAGGAAATTAAAGAAAGAAAAAGTGGAACGTGTTTTAAACTTATTAGGGGAGATAATGTTAATTTATATGCAATAAACTTAGTTTTTTAATTTAATATGTTTTTATTTGTTTAGTTGAATTATATTTCTTGTTTAGTTTTGTTCGAAGCTGTATTATGTTTCAACTAACCCAAGCACGGTTGCATACGTTACGTGGCTGAACCATGATCGCATATTATATCCGTCACGTTCCGCATGACGAAACGCGTGTAAGAATGAACAAAAGTTAATATTGCCACTATAAACCGTGCGTTTTTCGTAAGTTAGTCTATTTTAGGTTTTCATTTATTCTTGATTGGAATTTAGTGGCATGCACATACCGACATCAGAGATCGTTTGCAAACAACGAATGACGCGATAAATAGTCGTCAACAGATACTGTTTACTACGGAAACAGTAAGTAATAGTTGATAAACAACCTATGCTGGCGTTTTCGTAAAACTCAGCTACTTACGTAACTTTAACAATGTGTAATCTATCCATACTAATATTATAAACGACTTTCTTTATGAATTTACAAACCTATTCTCCGTGAGTTAGACTTCAGTTTCTCCCCGCCAAATTTCATAGAAAGATGATTAAAATTAAAAAATAGATTTTTTTTTAAATTGTTTATCATTGCAGGTATATTGTAGATGTTTATAACTTATGTTGAGCGGCAGAAGGAGGTCCTTTCTTAATAACACCTTAATTTCAATCTCGTATAGCTATTCTAATTTCTCCGTCTGAATAGTCCAAATTATGTTTTCGAATTGATTAATCCTGTACTTTCCGTACAATGGCCTTTTAATTTTTAAACTTCATCATAAATTTTAATTTTCTTAGGCATCCAAGTGCAGTTTAATTTTGCATTAAACCATTTTAATTATCTTTTTAATTATTTTTGACCTTTGTAACATTAGTAAATGATTATTATATCTTTGATGAGCACCCTTCAGAATTTTTAATTTATTAATGTCTTCTGCTCATGTTAGAACGTCCAAAAGAAAATTTTAAAAGCCTCTTTCTCTCCTTGGGTTTCCCAAAAGAGCCCCAAGTATATACTACGACTACAGTTTGCTGTCAAGGAGCTAGTTTTTAAAAAAGATCATTTTGGAAAATCTTACCTGACCAAAGTCAAGCTTTGATGATTATAAAACCTTAAAGTATAGTTTGCGTTCCATGAAAAAGAACCGTCTGTCTAATCGTCACAAAAATGTTGCTCGATAATATTCGTTCCAGATATTAGATTACTCAAAAAAATAACAAAATTAACAAACCCCAAAGTAGATTCAAACACTTCTGCGGATTCTGAGATACATGGCAATTTTTTCAGGCAACCAAATTGAGTACCTAGTCTTGATATTTGACTATCACCTTTTTAGTCTCAGCTCTTATTTAATTCACAAATATATTGTTACTACTAATTAATAAAACCTTAATAAAAGCATTCTGTTAACGATTAAAAAAGTTTTTAAAAAGATCACTTACACCACACCACATTCATTAAACTACCACTACAATGATTAGGTAGGTACCCGTTAGGCACGAAAAGAGGCATTAACAAACAAACCCACAGTAAAAATAGCGTTAGCATTCGAGAGGGAGTTACGAAAGCCTATGTGCCCCCAAGGGCTACAAATCACTATCTAACCACACTAACTCACATGATGAGGTTTTGTAATGAATGTGTCCTATGTTAGCTCAGCGTGGCGTACCTAAACATAATGTAAGGCCGATATTGTGTTTTGGACGTGGTTATTTTGGTCCGCTGATGCGGCGCGACCCATTGCCAAAGCACTACAGTGGATATTAGGATACATATTGATTTTAGTCTGCTTCTCTATAGATTATTAAAAACGCTTTGTGTTTTTTGAAGACAAAGATAAAAGTTTTGGTATTTTGTTAACTATTATAGGAGCCTTATGACACTTTTAAGCATTTAGAATTATTAGGCTCGAACCGAATTACAGTTTTTCCTACGATTGCGACTTCAAATAAACAGCGGGATTTTTATTCACGAATATTACTACCACGTAGGTGATTAATCAAGGAAGCGTCATAATCTTGTACTCGTATTTAATTAAATATTATATACAGATGTCAATAGGATCAATTCCACACATTGTCCTAACGCCTCTTTTTATTGTTTGAATATTTTTATTAGCGAAGTTTCCTTAAAATATGATTCCATATTTGAGGACAGAGTCAACGTTGTCATGGTAGGTATGCTGTAAGAAGAGCTGAGAATGACTCGCTGACAGCGGAACTGACTTTGAGTATGAAGATACTCATGAACAGTTGATAGCGGGAATAGCAACTGCTGACTCAATTACATTTTTTTTTTTTTTTTTTAGTTTGTTAAAATCATCAAATGACTCCTTCCGCCCTGGGTGGGGTGGAAGGGACTGTCAGACTTTTACTGACTAAAAACCCACCCTGTTCCTTCTGTTGCCCTTTACGTTGGAGTGAAGTTGAACAAACTAACGATGTAAATGGATGGCGAAGTGCCTTAGAAGATGAGTATTTGGCACATATTAAGAATGGCACATGGGAAATTGTACCGCGGCCACCTAAACGAAAAGTGATTGGGAGCAGATTTCAGTCAGAGCGCAATTAAGCTTGCTCAGAGCAGGTGCTACGCACGAACGAAACATATTGATGTGAGACACTACTTTTTACGAGATATGTTGGAACGAAGCGTGATTGATCTGAAGTATATGAGTACAGATAAAATGCCAGCTGATGTTTTGACCAAGGCTTTGAATGGACCGAAACATCAAGAATGCTTGCATGGCTTAGGCATAGCAGAACAGCATAATCGTGATGATGCGTGCAAGAAGCTTATGACTTCGAGGGGAGGTGTTGAACGAGAGTTTACTCCGAAGTCGTAAACTCTTTGGATACAAATATACTCTATGTACTCTTTATAAGTAAAGACGGTCATGACACTTTGATAAAACAACTGTGGTAACTAGGCTAAAAAATAGTCGATTATATTTTTACGTGTTTCATATAAAACCAATCTTTTATTCATCAACATAGCTCATAGGCAGAAGAACTGATTCTCTCGTTGAGATGCTTAGTGTGTGCCTTGCAATTATTTATTTTTGTCTTTATTAACGCCTACAAACGTATTATCAACTGTACTAACCGGGGTACCAAGGTAGCTAATGTTAATATTTAGAGTTTCTAGACGTCTCGTATCTTTTTCTAAAGTATTTTTATTTTTTAACTCAATACTCCCAGCGCTGTCAATAGCAAATAGCACCATAAGGCATTTGGGCGTTTGCTCACTAGTCACAAATATTAGGTCTGAGGTTCGGAGATTGACATGAACGTTCTTAAAAAAGAAAGATTTTCTTTTGTTTTGGATTTCAATTACTCGCTTCGTTTGATACTAACTGTTAGAAATTTTGGTGTTAGCAACATAAGTATTCTACTGTAAATTCGTAAAAACAGAATACATATTTTGCCACATTGTTAGACATAAAGTAGTATTATTTGAAACCATAAAGAAAATGTCATACTTGGGTACTTATTTGACGTTATAATGGTAAAGCAGTTTAACTAGGCGAACTATATGAACTTCATCGTACCTCAACACTAGGTAAACTACCTCTCAACGGAAAAAGCAGCGTGCACACCATTGCGCGCGTACGACGACCTAGACACGGAACTCATCGTAATTCTGGTTAATCCGGCACTGGAATGGGACGCGTACATAACTAGGACATTAGGTTTAGGGTTCTGTAGCCAAATGGCTGCTATCACTGCACTGACCATTGTGAAACTATATTTAGCGCCGACACATTCCGCTGTTGTTGTGCCACACAAGACCGCAACGATGAGCGGTCAATCCACGTCACAGGGCCGTAAACAGTTTAAAGCTTATACAATTTAAAATGTGTATGAATTCTTATCTTTCTGTTTCAGGGCAATTTATGTAAATGTTTTAATAACAGACAGGGTCGATGAAAGGAAAGTTATAAATACACTTCTAAAATGAGACACAATAGAATAGGTAGCCGTAATCGTTTCGGAAAATAAACAATTATTATAAGGTAAAACTGCGGCTCGGACAAAACACGCTTCCAGTGGATGTGCAGAGACTACAAGACGAGTGGGCTCAAGTGGCCGCCAGTTGCAACGCTCCACGCTGAATAAATACGGATACGTTTGCCGCCAAAACGTTCACGTAATAATATATCAAAACGGACTGTGACAGTCGCTCTTCCCTTTATGGGGTAGACAGAGCTCTAGTCGGGCACGGTAAAACAAGTTACAATCATTTCACGTTTTCACGTTTAATTGAGTCGGACTTCATAGGTTTTTATTCTTTAGGTACAACATTGTTATATATTTCAGAATCGCTTGTAACCCATATATTTTGTCAAACTTTAATTCATAGGATTATATCTTGTAGAGTCGATTTCTCATATAGCTCAATGACAATGAACAATAATTTTATCTACTAAATTACTTGATCGGAGCAAGTTCGACTCTTAGAGATATTACGATTATCTAAGAGACCATATATTATCTTTTGTTAATGATAGAACAAGCATGGGCAGTATGCTAGTTCTATCATAATCAAAATACAGTTCCCGCTTTTAGGCATCAATCTGACTGTAGACCTATGTTATAAAACAGCAAATTTCTCGCGTTTATCTCACGAAAGGAAACGACGGGCCAGGAAGTAGTCGAAAATCTTATTATCGCCTACAAGGGGACCCTTAATTTTCCATCCGACAAAACTTAAGCGACTCACAGTGGGCCCGGCTCAATTTTCAAACACGCGAGCGTTACTCCAATTTCGGTTGTGCGAGTAGTGGATGAAGGTTAGTTGAACAAACCGTTTTTCTAGAGCTGTCTGAAATCAATCAGATTCGAATAGATTCGCGGTTTTAGTGCTGTCTAAAACTGGCTTCCTAGAATAATGCTCAAGTCTGAACCTCGCTTCAAAACTGACGGATTTTATAGTAGCCATAGAATTGAAATATTTGATACATTGTGTTAATCCAGAATATCTAGTATCTACTAAATATTTTATCACAAAATACATTAAAATCAGCTCAAAAAAATTCTAAAAGTCAAAAACTATACCTAAATTAAATAGTGGCGGTTTATAAAATGTGAAGTAGGGGAGAAGGAGGTAAGACGGGGTAGCGGGTAAGACGGGGTACCCAGCAAAAAACACAGTTAAAATTGACTAATCACGCTCGTTCATACATCGTTCGACGCGCCGCCATGATACCTGTCCATCGCCAGGTGGTTAGTGGTTCACAAGTTCACAGTTTCGAGAAAAAAACCAAAAATGTGTTTTGCTGCAAATTGTATGTCATATTTTCTTCTGGTTTGACACGTGACTGTGGTTTGTTAAATAACGTTAGGTGGTGAAGTGTTGCTGTGATTGACGCATAAACTAACCTACAATAAGGTAGGCATTGTGTTTCCTTAAGATTATTGGCTCTAATTTTTTTATTCTTTTTTTTTTTATAAAATGGCTCTGCAGGCAAGATGGGGTAACGAGGTACCCCATCTTGTTCCAATGAGAATAATTTTGTTCTTGTTTGTTTTTAGTAAAAATAAGTTTGTGTTTTGTGAGCTTATTATAGTTTGCCTTTTTAGAATGGTTCGTGACTACAAACTCCCGACTGACAGAGGGTCGTGGTCCGAAGAATCTATACGAGAAGCAGTTCAAACGGGTTTGGATGGAAAAATGGGTTATTATAAAGCAGCTAAACCATTTGATGTGGCACAGACGACATTAGTAAATAAAGTTAAGGCTGCTCGCCCAGTATTGAACAAATAATCTGATGAAAACTTACCCATACCTATTAATTAACCAAGTATATTCCGTTTCCATTGAAGGGAGGATATCATGCTCATTATGTGGACGATGGGCTCATAATAGCTGCGCAGAAATAGATGATGATGATGATGACGAAGCCACCCATGACTGGGAGTTCTGCCAGCTCAAATAATCATCTTTCTCTGTGATCATTCTCATCACCCCATCTTACCTCAGGGGGGTACCCCATCTTACCAGCACCATGGGGCAAGATGGGGCAAAACACCTTTTTTATATTTCATTTTTTTTCTCTTATTATGTGTTACTAAATGTTCCTTATGACACTAAATATTAGAATAGTAATAATTAGTTGTTCCTTAAAAAATAAATGTGATTGTTTTACTATGTAATTTTGTATATTATTGAACTTTAAAGCTTAAGTACCCCATCTTGCCACCCTCTCCCCTAACTATCCAATCTTTTCACAGTATCTTAATTTCTTCTGGTTCTATAAAAAAACAAATTATTAAAACCTTCTTAGAAATTATTCACTGATCAATTCCACCGTAAGTCCTTAAACAGTTTATTTTTATTTAATTTTTTCCGAACAAAATTATGAGTGTGCGACCAAATTTCTCGTAACAGATTCTATAATAATCTATCAGATTGAGTAGAGATCAATGCAGTGAAAGTACTTATTGATCGGTTGGATTTAACTTTATTAGCGCGTTCAGCTAAATATAATTTGAAGGAGGATTACAGTTTTCACGAAAAAATATAATGTCGGAAGAGTAGGTAAGTACCAATTCTTCAAAGACATCGATAACATTTTATAAACAGATCAAGCTTTCGTTATATGGCTGGGAAATATACTTAAGGTTTGAATAAAAATCGCGTTGTATCCTCATTAAAGCACAATTTTCATAAACGTTGTAAAAAAGAAACTAGCAGTGTGACAAACTTATGAATACTTAAATTTTCGAATTAGCGCGCGGAAATTTCTTTAATTCACAGGTCAACGCTGTAATGCATTTAGCTTAAATCCTGACTATTTATCACCGCGCGGTAGGACTGGACTAATTTGTCTCACATACATATGCACGAATCAGTGGGTACCTAATTTGAGCACTACGTTATGAATGACAGAGTAACTCATCAACGCCGAGCTCGCACACATCTGTTAATAGGGCGAGCGTAGCAGTAGGGAACATGGCAAATTGTTTTATGTACCCACTAGGTCATATTTTTTACCCTGATGACACTTACCCACAGTAGTATAAATACTGCATTAATTTATGACATATATGGAATTTGTAGGTAAATACATATTGCAGATACTAAATACAGCTTTTGTTGCAACATCAAGTAGGCGTCATTACACCATTATCAAAAAGATAAAGAACTCATCTCATTTATAATTAGAAAAACACTAGAACGAAAAGGAATTTTAATGTGCCTGCTTAGTATGAAGAAGTACCATAATATTAATGTATTAAATTAAATTAGTATTAATTTTCGTTTTGCTGTATTCATTTACCCATTTCTGTGCAAAAAATAAGACTTTTTTTCTGAGCAACACTTGTTAATAATATCTACTCTGTCTCCAGCAATTTGTCACTCGGGAAGAAATTAATTTCTCGCCGTAAATTCCTACTTTCTCCTGATGGTGATATTAAAAAATATGGTACGATTAAAATTCTTTACACCAGATTCAATAGCGTGTTATAAACCTATAGCGACGGCTGTAGATAAAAATATAAGATTTTTTTTCGCGTTGACAACGTGGAATTACCAGTCACTCAGTAAATTTTTTACGTAATTCGGCGTAGAGTGGCTTGTGTTTCGGCTTGTTCCTTGAGGGAAGTGATCGTGCGGTTGTGTGACTGATTATTTTTATCGTTTCTAAGGAACCGCGAAGCAAAACTGTGTATAAACAATTACCCGGTATTACATGTAACAACAACCTATGACACAATGGCTCCGGACCTGACAGTGGCAGCAACAATCATTAGGATGATACAGGTGATCTTTTTTCGAACTCATTCGAACCTAGATGACACTTTGCTGATTTCAAATAGGTAAGTATATATACCTCGTCATCCTCGTTATAAGTACAACAAGAGCTAAATATTAGTAAGTTTTTGCATAGTAAATCATTAAAAACAGGAATACCAGCACATATTAAAATAGTAATTGATGCGTCAGAATATTCATTGCATTTCATTTGACCAACGAGCTAAACAAGAAAACAGTATAACATTGGTCGTTAAGTGGAAAAAAACGACTCGACTTAATTAAAGAAACGCTTTAGCTTGAGAATGAATTTTCTCACGCCTCTTCTTGCTCTCAATTTGGCTGAAAGACTGTGGGGACCATAAAAGAGCAATAAAAACATCGATTTTGCATAAGAATCCCGCAGATGCGGTTGCCGGTCGGGCGGGCCGGGACAACAAGAAGCCGAGGACTGCGCGCGATGCGAGCGCCGATTAAGCTCTTTCGATATCGAATTATTCTTACTGTTTGATTTAAGATTCACATATTAAGTATACCAAATCTGGCCACCCCACAATGTCAACAAGATATTTAAGAATTTAAAAAAAAAAACGGACCTACACGTCTTGTTTTACTTATTGGTTTATTTGGAGTCGATGCTGTAACTAATATTACTTTTAAACACTGTTCTTTGGTAGCTATATCTACTTATAGGATCGAGCATTCCTTTTTATTACATTCTAGAAATAGCTGGAAAGTTACCTTTTGTTATCAGGTTTCAAGCTTATTAAATTACAGGAAGAATGTAGGTACCAACTGCAACAAAGGCCCAGAATAAAAAAAAAAACTAAGTTACTAAAACAATTATTTTTTTATAAAAGCAGAATAATTTACTGATTACATAGACGTAAAGAAACCAAATTACTTACGCAATGAATGTATTAAAATTTGAAGAATTTTCGCATGAATGGATTTATTGCGCCAATTATCGAGAACTGATTTTTTTTTTAGAAAGGAGTCGCAATTAAATATTTCTCTCCTAGTATTATGTCGATTTATGTGCCTGTTAAGTGTTGATTTTATTTATGTTCGGATTATAATGACTATATAAAATTAGGATGTTGTACTTTTTTTTAAATCTTCTCTACATTTTTTATTTTAGAAAATATTTAATAACCTATATCAAAGTAATGTCTTTAAAAAATATGCATAAAGTTTCTCGCTGTTACTAGGCAGCTAAATTACTCCTACTAGGCTGTTAACTGACGATCACTTTTATTATAGTAAAAATACCAGGTGCTTTTATAAACTGGAGTGTAAAACCAATACAGTCTGAAAAACCTTTTCTGAAAACAAACATGGCATTTTTATTTTTTAACATAGTTATCTGCGCAATCGGTTTACCGCTACCACGTGAACAGTTTTTGATTAAGGCTTCCGGAATTAGTCGTGCAGTTTGGAAAAAAGAAAAATGGAACGAACACAAACATAAAATAAAAAATAAAATAATTTGAACGGCGCTTAAAAGATCTCGTGGCTTCGATATTGTAGGAACTATCTCTGTTTTACATTCCACTGTACAAATGTTCCTAAAATAAAGTTTTTATATTTAAGAATAATTTTATACCAACCTATCTGAGGGTTATAGTTAAAATATAATTTGGAATAAAATAGCAAAATTTACAATTTAACATTCGGGTTGATTTTTTATAAAAAGACCTGTTAATAAGGTATACCTTGTCCGAAAAATTAAGAACACAACAAAAAAGTATCAGCCAAATCAATACAGTCGTTCTCGAATTTGACCCTTAGCTTCATTTGTCGATTCATTTTTGTTTTATAGATATAGAAGAAAAACTACTAGATTGTGTAACATAACATCACGCCTGTAATCCCCGTTAGTACACCCACATTTCGCCAGTTATGTTTTTAGTCCCATGTAATAGGAGGCGAGCCTATTGCCACTAACCGGGCACAAATCCAGACTCCGAGGCTGCTACTGAGAAATTCCTGATGGATAAACCCAATAACACTTTGCCCGACCGGGGAATTGAACCCAAGACCTCATGCACGGCAGTCGCGCTTGCGACCACTAGACCAACGAGGCAGTCCGGAGAGACTAGATTGTGTGTTTATTTTAAATTAAAATTATTTGTTGATTGTCATAGTGTACTAATGTACTACTGATATAATTCTTTAGAGGTAAAAATATGCAATTTTACATTATAAGAGGCTACCTAATTGCCAGTAAAATACCTACTAAGATTTTGATCCTTTTACATCCTGTTCTCATTTTTGCCAAATGCTTTTGCGTAATACATACAGTATAAACCAGGGAACATTAGCTACGATCGATAGTGTGGTCGACGCCTCGGCGGCGTGAAACTAATGGACCGAGCTCACGTTTTAAAACTATCCATATGTAGGTACAAAGTACCCTCGCTAGTTAAGATTACATCTGCGTGGAATAGCTGAACAGATTTATTGCAAACATGCTTATGTAAATGAGCCAGAGTTCCACTGGAAAAGACCTCATCTCTTTCTTCGTTCTCGCATCTCTGCAAAAAAATAACATTACTTAAACATAAACGGTAACAGAACCTTTTGTGTTAACTAGATTAATAGTTATTTGATAAAAATCAGACAACGCTAATGGAACTCAGTCAAGATTAAAGGCTTTAATAGATTAATTCGTTAAAAGAGTATTTAATCAAAGATCTTCCAAGATGATTTTAAACATTACATTAGGTAGGTAAATAATTTTGCTAAAAATTACGTCAGGTACCCGGTAGGTACCTAGTAACGAAGATGAATACTGCGACCATTTTATAAAGCATTGTTCAGTAACTATTAAATCGTATTTAACTTAAATCTCTTTCTAGAGAGTATTCGCATCTTTCTTCTAAGGAAAAACACTCCAAATGGAAAAGACCTTGCGGGGGGTTGAGTTTAACTGTCTTTAACTTTTGCAAGGGTCGAAAACAGCTCTACGGGTCGGTTGGACCGTTTACCCATAAATCTCGAGGCAGACAGTAACAATGTGTAACTGGCCTGTCTTCGGTCCTATGTAGGTACCTACTTACACTAAAAACCATTGTAATGGATTTTGTTGACACGATAATCTGGCTCTATGCGCTAATAAATATTAATGTAGCTGGACACAAAAGCTCAAAGACTTCGGTGTTTGCTGGGTCTTGCTTCATCATTATAACGGAATCCTGTTCCGTAAGTGTTATTCTAAAGGTATAAGTGAGTAACAAGCTTTAGCTCACAATTTGCAACACTATTAAAGGTCAATTCTTTTATTTAAATCGTTGTCTAGGCCCAATCAATGTGGACAGATCGGCTGTATACTTTATGACCGATGCTAGAATCAAAGTCTGACTCATATATTTATCTTTCGAAAGGATGGAGATCGTGTAACAGCAATACTAAAGCCGACCCTGAAGATTATTGTGGGATAATCATGAGCTTTTAATAACGGAAAGAACGTAAAACAATAACAATATTACCATGTGATGTATTATTTTACTTTTAGCTACATCAGAAATTTTATTTATCGCTATTATTAATAATTTATATCAAATTATGCTGACGTTTAAATCTCATAGATAATATTAAGATGCTTTCAAAAGTCTCAGTAAATTAGTACTTCTAACAATGTCTTTCTTTACAACGAAATAAGCCCAGTATATCTTAAACTTGTGCAATATTTTACTTAGTTTAAAGTTATTTATCAGGAACATTATTTCAGAATAAAGTTAAGGAGCCGACGGTTGCTGTTTTCGGCAACAATAAGTTTGTAGTTTACGATAAATCTTCATAAATGCAGATGACACTAGAGAGTAGTTACGCTGAGAGCATAGTGCATAATTATTGCTGCTTTAAATTGGTGTAGGTTGGCAGAAAAACTATTATAAAATAGAAAAACAATCTTGTAGGACTTCATTTTTTAATAAGCTCTAACGTTAAAAAGCTCTTAGAAAGCAAAACATATAATTTTCTTTAATCTAATCCCATTATGTTCTATACTATATGTATACTATAAATCACACAGATTTTAAAACGAACGAACTATTTATACTAGCCGAAGCAAAAAAGAGACCCTCGAAGTCGTGTGCATAGTTTCTAAAACTTATCTTTTTATGTGATGACTAACTTTCGTTAAATTCCTCTTTGATATCACATTATACGTACCTACCTACATTCCACTCCGATAAAAACGCTTTTAATGCGTTACTTATAAACGAAAAATTTGACCCTCCCAAGAATTTTTTTACCGACATATAAACTCACATGCAAAAACACCCAGACCCCAGAATCCCAGAACGACTATTAGGCAATACAAATATTTTGGTTCATGCGCCAATCGCTATTTCGGTTTGGATGTGTAGGTACCGCGTATTCAATGGAAACATTCGCAACATTTGGCCCGCAACACTAAATGTTCCGGAGGCAATGAATACGGTCCTCGGAACGCAGAAATATGTTGCAAAAGCAATATTGCGAATCTTTGTTACACAGTGACTATGTGGTTATTATTGGTTTATTCGGTATGTCAACAAGGTATCATTATCTTATTGATAACAGGGATATTATTTACTCGTATATAATATACGATAATACAGTTATAATTATGTTTACCGTTATGGCTAATATATACGCATTAGCCTAGCATCAATTAATTGGTATATAATTAATAACTGCCTGTGGCCACGGCTCCCTTTGCGTGGACTAAGGTAAGGTATTTAGGTGTACTGAATTGGGTTCAAGTGTTTGTGTAGGAATGGCAAATTAATTTAACAAGTGGTCGCCCACTGGTCGAAATTCGACCATAATTCATTGAAATTTTAAGTTAGAACGTTATTAAGGTTCTATTGTTTAAGACATTACATATGAAATAGGTATGTATGTGTGTCAAACGCATGGTAGAGTGTAATGTTATTTTTATGTAATGGAATTTATTTTAATTGCATATCGCTCGACTGGTAATAATGGCTATCTTTTAGGGAGTCCTATGTCCAGCAGTGGACGTCGCTCGGCTGATATGATGATGATGATGATGCTTTCTACAATCCTTCCCCATATAAAATTTAACAGTGCCTTTGAAATAAAAAGACCACTTTTTATTTTTAATTATAACAATATTATCCGAAAGACGTCCACTAGACAAAGATTTCGCTTGAAAATCGCCACATCGAGTTACAAAATATGCATTATCGTCATAACATTTTTTCAATTGAGATTTTTTTTCTGATTACGTGTGTAAAAACGTATCGTAATGACCATAAAAACAAAAAAAAATACATTAAATATTTCAGTAGAAGTGTTTAGTTAGTTACATAATATAAAGGTGTATAATACTAGCTACAGCCCCCGACTTCGTAACGGTATGAAATATACTTTACGACCTATACTCATACCTGCCAAAAATACATAAAAAATCTCAAAAATTGTTCGCGCCGTTTCAAAGGAGTGCATCCACAAACACCGTGACACGAGATTTTTTATGTAGGTAGAATACTATGGATAAAAGCACAACAAAACTTCTATCGTATAGATTGTGTTTGTGTATTGCTGCCACAGGAACTGTAGTTGTTGAAATAGATTAAACCCGAATCAGTTGTGATATTTATTGTGGTGGACATTATTACTGTGTGATTGTCAAAGTTATTACAATACGCTCTTCGGTAGAGAGTTAATTAACGTGGAAATTAGAGAGCCAATTTACCGCAAAATTGATTACTATGTCATTATGCAGGCCTGACCAAATTTTCAGGTTGTGGTTATTTTTGGCAAAACTAAATGGTGATGTCAATAGGATTTTGAAATTATATAAGGCTTATTAATATTGTTAATGTTTGGAATGAAAGCTATTCAGGGTTTTTAATTAAGTATTATTTGCAGTCAAAATAATAATATAATTTATCAATAAATTTTCTCAATAAGTTCTATCAAAATTGAAAGACATAATTATTATATTTGAAACAAATGTCGTAGGTATATTATGTGATTTACATATAAATTGGAGTCCAACCTCGCTTCTTCCTTTGCTTTTGCGAAGCGAATAGTAGACTCGAAGCAAAGCTTTTACAAATTATAAATTGATAAAGCAGTATGTTTGAATAATAATAATACCAGTTTATTATTATCCTACTGCTGGGCAAAGGTTCCCTCCACATATAGAGAAGAAAATAATGAGCATTGATCACCACGCTTTCTCAAGGCGGACTGGCGATATCAGAATTGTATTAATTAAAGTATAAGACCAGGATTCCTTACTTTGTTTTCCTTCATCCTTGCCAGTGATGTCCAAGGTAAACTTTAAAAGAATATAATAAGAATTGAAAAAGTCGCATTAGTATTTGTCTGGTTTCGAACCCGAACTTCATACATGAGAAGCGCGCACCTGAATCACCGGGCCATCAAGACATACCAAACATTGTTTGTGCCTTATTTTCGGAATTTTCATTAAAAATGTTATATTTATTCTTTGTAGCTTCAGAAAGAATGGGATTGTGAATACATATTTATCATTTATAGTTTATGCATTTATAATATAAACTTACACTGTGAAATTCCATTTGGTTTCAGTATCTATTTCTAAATTAGAACTTGTGTAGATATGATTTCTGTAATTCATACCAGGATTTATAGATAAACTGTCTGATGAATAGCCATACCGAATAAGCCAGTATAGAGATATGTAATTCCTGAATCTATAGATTTGACAACCACAAGATACAAAAGCTGTGGCATCAAAGGGAATGTGTTTTCCCTATTCATAGTGCAGCTTCACGGCAATGAACGCACCAGCGTTCATTGCATGTTACCTTTCATCAGTCTGTACGTAGCCTAAGATATGGTATATGCAGTCACTGTATTTTCATTGAATCCTGATACAAAGCTACAGTCAGTTCTAGTATTTTATATTGAATGAAATACATCATCAAACACCACAATTGGTATAATACCTATACAGTATAACATTATGAAGACGTCTCTGTGTCCGGTCTGCGCTCTTGTTCTAGCTTCACGAAAAAGCAACCGGTTTCGTCAAATTTCGGAAAAGTTGATGGAAACTGGTTCTGTTGGTCCTTCAGAGACGTGCAATTAAAAGCCTTTTTATTAGATTTTGCGGTTTTAATAAGTTAGTCCGTTTTAGATCGTTGCAAAAGTTGTACTATGATTGGCCGTGGCATTTTAAGTTGGTATCCCCTGAACCACGATTCTTGGCGATTCCGGTCCGAGTCACCCCTTCAATAGTCCTTGTACACACCAATTTTTGACACGGCCAAAGAAACTGTGTGTTCCAGGTTTTCATCGTCGTCCAGAGAAAATGTTGTCGGTCTTACATATGTGTTTGTGGGTCTTACATATGTGTTTGTGATGTCACCTCTGGGGACCCTTCCTCTGCAAGTGGGGTATATCCATTTATGCGCAATATGTTGGTAGTAATTTTGCAGTAAATTCCCCACATTGCAGATGGAAAATGCTATGACAATGGCAGCTAGTACGGTTGTTTTTGAATTAGATATTATTTTGAAACAACCACAGCACGTAAGATACATAATTATTATGTTGTGATTTTCAGCTAGCACATTTAAAAATAATGCTTAATTATGATTGCGGTAAAACGGAATCTTCCCAAAAGTGTGCTAGGCTGCCTGCTATTCTCCTCTAGTAGTCGCAAAGGGCGACCACTGAGCGTGAAGACTCTGATGGTTCGATTCCCAGGTCGGGCATTGTTATTGGGTTTTTCCATCAGGCATTTCAGCCTCGGGATTTGTGCCCGGTTAATGGTAATAGGCTCGCCCCCTATTACATAGGACTTAAACGTGACAACTGGCGAAATGTGGGTGTACTTACTAATGAGTACACCTCTGCCTAATCCTTCGGGGATTACAGGCGTTATAATACCTATGTGCGTAATTAAGATTCAGTTTTAGTGTTTAGTGTCATGTTTTTAAATTATTTGCACTATTTATTTAGGTTTTAGTTCGTAATTAGCTAGCTTATTCAGATTAAAGACGTTTTTTTGTACCACGTTATTGTTCAAGACAGTTTTTTCTCAAATAACCCTGTGACACAGTTAGCAAATCACTCAGCAAACGAAATTCCCCGAACTATCGGATATTTAAGATGAAACTTTTATTGTTTTATTTTATATAAGGATCACTTCGGATTTATATTTAATATCAGAATGTTAGCAAGGAGACGTACTTGTTTACATTGTGATCTCACCGCCCACCCGTAATATTTGCCCTGTAATATTTACGACGACGATTTCGTTAAATGATACACTCTGCCTACGCACTGCTATAGAACTTAATATAAGTTAATCATGCAATATCGAATATCAAATTGTACCTGTTTTAATTGAAACCGTTTACGAATATCGTGCAATACAATGTCGATGACACGCGAAACGGAAATTTTGAATGAATTCATTTATTTACTGACTATTGTCGACGACGACGGTCTAATGGAGCTGCGGAGCAAGTCTTTGTTGATAATAATATATTCCAACATTTTGACAACATTATTATCTTGTAATTTTATTTTCATTTAATATTTATTTACCATAGTTATTTAAAACGATGAAACACCAATTACAATAATTAACATGTATACTCAAGACAAGACAAAAGTAAAATATCTAGTGGACAACATTCAATGGTTTAAATTAAATTGAAACTAAAACGAACAAGGAATAGTGGACACTCTTGCATAGGTACTTCCTCTCACAGAATACCAGACATATTAAATTAATTTAAACATATTGCATTTATTTATTAAATGGAAATTGAATTTCATGTTAGTAATGTTGAGGAGCTCGTAGCTAAGTAATAGGTAGTACCAACATATGAATTTCAAAGAAAAAGTCACATTGGTATTTGCTCGGAATTGAACCCACAACCTCATGCATAGGAACCGGGCACCGCAACCTAACACTAACACGATTAAAGATACGATTATGTTACAAAAATATAAGGTTTCAGAAATTCAGTACCTTATAATACGTAGTCTGCACCAACAAATTATATTGTGCTCGAATTTGTATCTTTTACCGCTTGGAAGTTTGGTCTCGGGTGAGTTCAAGTTAATTTTCATTACATCTTTCCAGACCAAAAACAAAACCTACAGAATTGTTTCATAGTTAAGTAAAATAAATACATAACGTATGCCAAGACCGTGTCTCTCTGAAGACTTCGTGCTCACTAAACACAATTCATGCTACGGCTGGCTGATCACTTCTTTACCCGAAGCCTCTCACAATAGTTGATTGGTACCTATGTGGCTTTGACTACATAAAGTAATACAACGTAAGCCTTTAGACTGTTGTGAAAGTAAACACATTTAATTTAATATTGCTAGTGGGGCATCCAATCTAGTGGATGTTTTTACAGTAACGATTTTTCGGCTGAGGAATAAAATGGACCCGCATCACCTTTATTTACAATTACAAGTGAATGGGATAACCTAACTGTTTGAGGTTTTGACAATTTTCCATTCTTAAATTATTAACAAAAGCCGCATGATGCCGATGTATTGTAAAAGTCTGTCTGCCTCGTTGATCTCGTGGTAACATGTAACGATAACTCTATGAATGGGTTAGACGTATTATTCTAGTAACCGATTGAACGGGTAATTCATTGTAACTTTTCTAACTCTTTCGAGGCATAAGGTAGTAATTTTTCTAACTCTTTCAAGGCATAAGGTTTTGAAGGGGTATCTACCTACACCCAATAACTACATTTTTATAAGGGTAACACTTATTTAATGAATTAATAAGTGTTACCCTCATACAAAATTTTATCGGTTTAAAGGTTTTTCTTAACCGTTTACAGTATAATAACCCTTTAGAGAAACTTTACAGGTACGGCTAAGCGATACACTCCTAGGTCAGGACTGTGTAGTTTTGTAAAGAAACATTCGCTTTATTCGATTGATTCTAAACGCTTTCAAATAATTTGTGTATGTGAGTTTATATGTTTGTAAACTCACTCACGATACAAATTTATAGTGTGGCGCAAAGATAAGCGCTTTGCACACAGAGCAACTATTGCAGCAACTGGCAACTAGCTGGCAACTAGCCGTTTACATACATTTCAATTGGACTGCGCACACAGAGCAACTCGAGTTTCGAGTTGCGGCAATCGTCAACAGTTTTCATTTGCTGCAATCGATGACTAAGTTAGTTGCTAGTTGCCGCAACTAGCAACTTTTAAATATTGTACCGGTTTTTAAGTTGCCGGTTTCCTCAACCATCAATCGCAACGTTTCGGGCGATTTCAAACCCTCCCTCCCTCTCCGTGTGCCCTGCAATGCCAGTGTCGCTATGGCAACGGCAACGGCAACTCGGCTATGAAAGTTGCTTACAAATTGCCAAAAAGTTGCGGCAACCGGCAACGTTATAGCAACTATCAACTTTTACAGGAAACTTTTAAAGAGTTGCCAGTTGCCTCAACTTAAGTTGCTCCGTGTGCAAAGCGCCTAACAAACATAAAATATAAAACAAATTCATGAATTGTGTTTTTATTTTAAAATCCAGGAAAGTTGTTCTCAGCGTAGTTAGTTACGTTAGTTATATTACATCGACAATATAATTTATTTTAATGGTAATATCAAAGTAGACATTGCAGATAGTTCGACGGTCTTCAAACGGATGGAAAATATGAGGTTACATTTATCTTTCCTAATGGACATATTCCAGGGCAAATAAACAAACATATCGAAGTAATTAAACTTTCACCACACCTTATCCTTGGAAACTCAGGTATTTGAGAATGCTTTTCAGATTTGTATTCATTAATGTGGATCTAACAATTACGATGCTTTTCGATAAGAAAAATCTGCCTGATGGATGGAACTAGAACGAGCAACTATAATTAAAAAAATTAAAAAACACGACTGCAAAAATTGCACATATTTGTTGTACTTTGTTTACTCGTCTGTTTTTTTACGACGTTTTTTATTTACAGTGTTATATATATTTTAAATCTATTGTCAAATTCTAGACGGTAAACACAGACACGACCAGATTCATTATAAAAAATAATTGAGGCTGGTATTAATTTACGTTCTAAAGTGACCACACCGGTTTCTTTTTTTTTTAACTAGCCTATGTTACTCGGAAAGATGCAAGGATTGTAACGATATCCCATACATCTAAATCGGTTCAAGCGTTTAAAAGTTATGGTGTAATAAAGAAATTCACATCCATACATACATACCTACATACATTAACCCTGAACACATAACACTCCTTTTTTTGGGGCAGTCGTGTATAAATCTGCCTGATACTTTTGTTATTATTATACTCGTAGTTGCAATCGCACTTATATATTAGATTAATTTGGCATAATTTGTACTTATTTAAACTCTATACATGGAAATCACATAGAGTACGTATTCTACAGGTGAGAACCTATCATACCCTTCCCTAATTTTTATCTCGCTTAGTGTAAGCTAATCAAGTAGATATAAATTGAACACCTGTATGTTTCTGAGTTAGACAATACACAGCAAATTTAAATATTGAACCCATATTGAAGGTGTAGGTTACACAACTTGGGATCAGTGTTGTAATTGTAAGCCATTCTTTTCGAACCTATATCAATTCAATTGAAATGATAAACGTACTCAAAAATCAAGTTGCGTGAGAGATATCAAAACCTATGTACATATAAATGTTGCTGCGTCGATCGATTTTATCGAGTCAAGTAATGCTTTGTTGAGCCTTACCATTCATGTTTCAATGCACATAGATAGACTCGAATTTAACCGACTGAATCAACGCCTCACAATGGAGCAGAGTACAATGTACTGAAGTTATTGCTTGCTAAGGGCAAGCTAACCGCATGTTCACTTCGCGGTGAAAAGATGCATACTTCACGTCCTAAGTCAAATACGAGTACAAAAGTTAAAGACACCGTTTACTGGCTTCAGCAATAATCGAACTATTGTTATCACATTAACACTTGCAATGTTAAGATCATTTGACTTTATTAAACTTTCTACTGTTTGGTTTAAAAATTTGATGTGTTTTCCGAAATTGACGATTTTTGCAATTGGTAATTTGCCATATAATTAGGGGTAAGTCATTTATAATGTAAAAATAATAAAGTATGGTCACAATTCATTGATGTCGAACTGTGACATTTTAGCTCTGCTAAACATCGAACTTATTGCTTTATTGTCTAGCAAAATAATCCCGAACGTGACGTTAATGTAGAACAAGGTTTAACATTGAAAGATCCTGAAAATCAACATAAGCACTCCTTAGAATAATTTTGGCAGGTATGTTTACAGTTAACGGTTTTATCGTTTAGTAAAACAGGATTTTATAAAACTTAATTAAACTGTCGTAATTCAGATGCTAACCCTGTTGAGCCGAGGCGAAATAAGCGAGACCTGCCTGTCGTTTCTAAACGGTATGACAATTTTATTGAAGAAATGTTTTTAAATAAACATAATTCGGAAACTGAGATTCCGAATTTGGAAACCGACGCTCTAATAATCATAATCACTTCCAATTTTTTATTTTAAATTTGAATATGAATCAATAATTTGTGGAATTTTATATTAGAAAAAAATATTGCGGTTTGACAGCTTTATTAAAGAAAATATTTTAGGCAGTCACATTAATTATCTGACGATTAAAAAAATTGCTCTAAAACGAATGGTCGGTGGCGCCGCACCGCTCCGTGTGTCATTCTGCTATATTATATTCAATAGTCATTGAACGACTAGCTAATCCAGCGAACTTTGTACAACCATTTTTTTTTTTAAATTTTCTTTAGAACCTTCTTCTACAATATAAAATACAACAAAAGATAATTTGTGAAATTGGTCCAGCTGTTCACGCGTGATACCATGACCAAGGGAAATAGAAATTTATTTATATACCTATAATATCGATTAACATTAAAAGTGCTAATGACTATTTAAAGTTTTTATAAGAAGTTAAGAGTTACTATTCAAATAGAGCAAATGTCGCCAGTGGCCGACTTGGGCATCCTCAATACCAATGTTGGGTCGAGACGCTGTATGGTCGTAAATAATAACTTCATGCATAAACAATGCGCGCCATCTCCTAGCTTGGCTCCTTCGCTTGCGACGACGACACCTATTCATGATTTTCAGTAAAATATAACGGAGGAAAAGTGATATTGAACTCTATTTTCGCACTTGTTGTTTCGTTTCGAACTGTGTTTCGTGTTTCCAACTTTTCGTATTCTGTATGTGGGAAATGTTTGTGTTATTTTATTAGATACTAGCTTCTGCCTGCGACTCCGTCTGTGTCGAAGTTAAATACACATTTTATAGCTTTTTTTTTTACTTTGTTTAACAAGTCTAAAAATGTTTTCAAATATTCCGAGGTGGATTATTTAAGTGACTTGATTGCAAACCAATAATTTCAATTACATATTATTTTATTGTGCTTCGAAAAGGTGGAGTTTGTTTAAACGCCTTTGTATAAGAAACTCCTAACTCGCATACGAGCTTTGTTATAATGACTAACATTGACGGTTCATTACGCTTGCATGTGCGTGTGCTAGGAATGATCTTAACAAAAAGGCCGCGCTAGATACTATTTTGTTCGACTATTTTGGTTTTAAACAGGATAGTTCGAAATTTTTAACAATATTTTATTTTTTGTTTCTGGGTTTTTATAAAATTATTTTTTTATGGTTATATATAAAAAAAACTATTATCTGTGTAGATTAACAAGTTTAAAAGAACGCTCTCTGTAATTTATAATACTGTTTATATCTCTAGTGCTGTGTGGCCTATACCTTTACACAAGAAATCAATAAACGCAAAATAAATTAAGATGTTTCCCCAACTAATACAATAAAAACGCGTACATTTTTATTTATTGATGTATGGAATAAAAATGTCTCGGACTGTCTCTCCTACACGTATGTGAAGTACGAATAACAAATGGCGGTTACGGCCTGATTGAGATCTAATTTATTGGCTGGCATTCTGAGAACAGCCGCATTCTAAATCACAATAATGGCATACGGGTCTCGTTCTAGCTCAAGCCTACAGATTACGTGTATTGTAAACGGTTTCTCCCACACATTACAGTGTACACTGTCGTTAAATTTAATTAAGGATGTTGGTACATGGAATCGATATGTTAATGGGTGGAGGCCTCTTACAAAATTAATAAGTAGGTAACAGGTGTAGCTGATACTTTCAAGCATTTAAATGAATTGTTTTCTTAGTCCCGCTGCCAGGGATGCGATAACGCGTAAGTAACGGCTTATCACAAAGTGTAGTGCTTAGTTGTCCTTTGTACGTCACCGCGTGCCACGACTGATCATCAGTCTCTGTTCCTGCCAAATGGCGGAGTCATTTCATATATTTAACTTAGAAGCCCTATCAGAGGTCCAATAGTTCCAGACTCGGATTATCTGCTTGATCTTTTGAAACCATACTATGGAAATTAGATTAAAGTACGACGCGCGACGGGTGCAAAGTAAAAATGAATGTAAGAAATTGCGGGCTTTAGCTAAGTCATCAAATTCATGTAAATTATTAAATAAAAAATAATTTTAAAAGGACCATTACTGCAGGTTATAATTTGGCAAATTTCTAGAAATTATAATTCCCTAAAGCTTTTCCAGTCAATCAATGGTTCAAAGTCAAATATTTGTAGAAAGTTCGTGAAACTACTTAGCAAGGTTTCCATTAAGTTTACATGATAGTGCTTCTGTAAGTTCTTTCTTAAAACAACTTTCATTTTGTTAGAGCGTAGCTTAACTGAGTCAACTTTAATACAATTGATCACCTAGCCAAACTGGACGGGGCGTACCTTCATTGTTTAAATTAGAATTTGCTTGGATGAATGAACGGCTTTGTTAAATTTACTCAGTTTCATTGGCTTATTTTAAGTGAACAAGAAAGAGTTAAAACTGCAAGTGAGATGATTGTCCTAAATTATTTTGCAAAACGGCTAAAAATATTTTTTTAAAGTATTTCATTCAGCACACGAGGATTCATTATTGTACATTAATTTGATTATTAAACGACTGAAATATTCATATCTCATAAAAACTGTAGTTTCATTGTAAGCTGATATTTACTTTCTTCTATGTCTATTTCTAAAAGGAGCGTAGAGGGAGCTGTGTGTAATATCTACCGGAAAGTCGTACCATTTTACGAGATATCTTATTCGGAGTAAAAGCAGCTTAAAATATTATTTGTGTAAACTGGGAAAAGATCGACGGTGCGAGCGTTTGTGCAATCCCCCTGAAATAAAACATCTGTACAGTACTTTCTCGTTATACTTTTCACGTGTTACATTTAGTATTATGTGTGCGGCTCACGTTATTCCCAAAGGAACCGTAAAAATAAAACATCAGGTGCGTAGACACTTCAAGTTATTCTTCACTTATAACTTAATACTGAAAATGTTTTATACGTACCTGAATATTGAGTTCGCGTTGTTTAACATGTCATTTTACATTAAAAACGTAGTCTAAAACCAAATCTAAGTACCTTACGTGTCATAACTTTCCAAACTATGGGTGATCGTAGGCGTCCACATAGTATACCGTTACTTCAATTTAATGTTTAATTAATTAGGTATTATACACAAACGAATAGTACGTAAATAGACACTGGTGCCGATTCCCTTGTTCACAAACTAGATTAAATTTAGAGAATTGACATCTCTTACTAACATAAAGCGAGAGGAAAGGATGGTGACATTAAAGAACTAAGTTAACGATGTCAAATTAGTTTTGCCTTGAACTTCTCCGTATTTTTAATCCATACGTTTTAAGATGTCAATTATTATTGTATGGATGTGTCAGATTGACTAAATTTGACAGCTCTTATTTACATTAGTCTCTTTCTTGTTTTATTGGATAGAAAAAGATGGAAATAGTCTAATTTTAGTTTAGTTTGTGACCAAGAGATTCGGCACCAATGACCAATAGTCCAAACATTATCGTACAATTTTAATTCCCAATTCAATTCGAGTTGGTATTAAGTACTAACTAAAAAATATTATGATAGAATAATATTATAGTGTATGTAGGTAAGCAACAGAATAATGGCGCGTGACGGTTATACGTCTCGCGGTATAATAACGCGGTATTTTATCGTTAAGACCTACCGCTTGTCAATAGACACGGCGTATGTGACTTATTTGCTCGTATTATGTGACTCGGTTACAAAATATTCCAATGTCGACTCAAGGCATATCCACGTTATTAACTTTGAAATTGTGGAAAATAGGTATAAAAATGTTACAGGCGCCGATAGCACTGCGTCGCACCATAATCATCTCGTTACTACGGATTGAGAACTTAATCTAAGCTATCGAGTTAGTATAAATTCAAGCTTCGATGGAATATTTTAACGACTTTATTATGCTCTAAAAGCTGTTCAGCGTGAAGTGAATTTTAAAACGACGTGCGCATATTTCACCGTTCTGTCCCTTTTCAGTGTATGATTTCCTTCTATCACACTCACTGCTTGATAATATGAATTGTATTTTATTAAAAGCTCTAAATTGTGTATAGTTAAGGTACAAGATTATTAATTGAAAAATTGCATTTAGGTACTAATATTGCGCGTGGTAAAGAGTATTTTACAGAATAAGTAGTAGGTACCTGACCTGAGGTTTCCCCTGAGTAATAATAAAATGAAATTTGACATAATTATATTGAAATGGCCGCAGCGAATTAAATGTACGGAGCGCGCGAATGATTGTTCCAAGTGTTGCGGCGACAGTTAAACTGCCGCTTGGAGTAATAAATGCATGAACAATTAGGGGAGAAGGAGGTAAGACGGGGTAGCGGGTAAGACGGGGTACCCAGCAAAAAACACAGTTAAAATTGACTAATCACGCTCGTTCATACATCGTTCGACGCGCCGCCATGATACCTGTCCATCGCCAGGTGGTTAGTGGTTCACAAGTTCACAGTTTCGAGAAAAAAACCAAAAATGTGTTTTGCTGCAAATTGTATGTCATATTTTCTTCTGGTTTGACACGTGACTGTGGTTTGTTAAATAACGTTAGGTGGTGAAGTGTTGCTGTGATTGACGCATAAACTAACCTACAATAAGGTAGGCATTGTGTTTCCTTAAGATTATTGGCTCTAATTTTTTTATTCTTTTTTTTTTTATAAAATGGCTCTGCAGGCAAGATGGGGTAACGAGGTACCCCATCTTGTTCCAATGAGAATAATTTTGTTCTTGTTTGTTTTTAGTAAAAATAAGTTTGTGTTTTGTGAGCTTATTATAGTTTGCCTTTTTAGAATGGTTCGTGACTACAAACTCCCGACTGACAGAGGGTCGTGGTCCGAAGAATCTATACGAGAAGCAGTTCAAACGGGTTTGGATGGAAAAATGGGTTATTATAAAGCAGCTAAACCATTTGATGTGGCACAGACGACATTAGTAAATAAAGTTAAGGCTGCTCGCCCAGTATTGAACAAATAATCTGATGAAAACTTACCCATACCTATTAATTAACCAAGTATATTCCGTTTCCATTGAAGGGAGGATATCATGCTCATTATGTGGACGATGGGCTCATAATAGCTGCGCAGAAATAGATGATGATGATGATGACGAAGCCACCCATGACTGGGAGTTCTGCCAGCTCAAATAATCATCTTTCTCTGTGATCATTCTCATCACCCCATCTTACCTCAGGGGGGTACCCCATCTTACCAGCACCATGGGGCAAGATGGGGCAAAACACCTTTTTTATATTTCATTTTTTTTCTCTTATTATGTGTTACTAAATGTTCCTTATGACACTAAATATTAGAATAGTAATAATTAGTTGTTCCTTAAAAAATAAATGTGATTGTTTTACTATGTAATTTTGTATATTATTGAACTTTAAAGCTTAAGTACCCCATCTTGCCACCCTCTCCCCTACGTTTTTTATGAAAGTTATTATATTACAGTGAGTAATAACCCTACGTTGACAGGGTTCCATGACTTAGTTGAGCAGGAAAACAATTAAGAATATTTTTTAAGACGATACTTTTCTACAGGGCAAACTTACAAGGAACTTCATTTATAAAAGTGGAAAGATACTAGAGAAAACTACAACTGGGCTTAAACTAGGAGCACCAATCATTTCAATCACCCGTAACCGGTAGCGTTCACAACAATATATTAAAAAAGTAGGTTAGCAACAACTAGGGAAAAATGTGATCGTGATTATTATATGATATTATATTATTGTCTGTATCACATAACACGGGCTTGGCGACCTTGTTCAATCATCATTTGTTATGTTATTGTTATATTTTCAAAGAAATCGTCTGTCAGAATATGGGCACCTAAAGTAAACAACCGGTAATCCGATACTGATTAGGAACGTCACAGGTTGTAAACGGTATTTTGTTACACACTCTATATCTGCCCTGTGGGACAGATCCTACGTAAAAGCAAAGAGGGTTTCAGACTCCGTGAGTGGATAGGATTATCGGGGCAGCACAAGATCTTAATAGCCACAGCTATGTAATAGGGGTCGATCCTCACTAATACATAAGAGAAACATTCTCTGTGGCCCGTGCCTGTTTGTCGGCGAATCACTCCCAAATGCTTCCACTGCATTGTACTCAACTGTATCGAGATCGCAGCACTTTGATGGAATTGTCATTTGATTAAGATTCCTCTTTTTTTCTCTTATTATAAGATTTGTCTTGTCGCTCTTAATTGTTTGACTAAAAATGGAACCGGATATTTTTAGCGAACACAAGAACGTGTAATTAATTAAGTATGACTAAATAATTCTTTACGTAAAAATTTATAGAGGTTCAGATGGGATGGGCCGGTCACGTCAGCCGCATGCACAGTGACCGCTGGGAAAAAGTTTCCACGCCTGAGGATAGTCAGGCCCAGGAAAGGGTGGAGGGATGACCTAGACGCGCTCCGAGAGGCCACTTCAGATTTTTAATCCAAATTATGAGCACAATACTATTATATAGGAAAATGTAATGGATGTCAAATCAAGATAATCAGAACTTTTTGTTGTTACCTAACCTGCGAGGGTTGCGGAATTTGATCGAAAGAGTTACCGCGGCCCTGGAACGCAAAGGGCACTAGAAGGAACGAGGATGTGTTTTAGTCAGTAAAAGTCTGACACTTCTCTCCGCTTCGCCCAGAGCAGAAAGAGTCATTTGATGATTTCCAATACTTAAAAAATAAACTGTTACTTAAAATGCTGAAATGCAGTATTACCTATAATTTAATGCCTACTAACATGATAGGTATGTAAAAGTAACATTATCAATTTGATTTTAGTCGCTAACTGTAAGGAACTACATCACCCGTCCAGGGAATTGGCTGCAGATGTCCCTATAGAGGACTTCTGCAGCCAATTCCCTGAATTTCATTCTGGGTTTAATTCTAGTCTACATTCAGGATCAAATTGACAAAAATAACAATTTTTTTTTTGCATTGATTGCTGAGATAAGACTGAGACTAGATTTTGAACATTTTTATTTAGTAGAATGGGCCTTCAGGGTGCTTCGGACGAAAATTAAACAATCATGGACGCTTTTTTTAATTAAGTTAAAACATTTTACGTTTACTGCCTTATTGGTCTCGTGGTCGCAAAGCGCGACTGCTGAGCATGAAGTCTTGGGTTCGATTCCCAAGTCGGGCAAAGTATTATTGGGTTTTTCCATCAGGAATTAACTCAGTAGCAGCCTCGGAGTCTGGATTTGTGCCCGGTTGATGGCAATAGGCTCGCCCCCTATTACATGGGACTGTTACATGCTTAACATAACTGGCGAAATGTGGGTGTTCTAATGGGTACACCTCTGCCTAATCCTTCGGGGATTATAGGCGTGATGTTTATGTTTATGTTAAAACACAGTAATTTCGACATAATGTACGCCATTGGATTAGCTTCGGTCCGCGACTTCGTTTGCGTCGATTTTTATTTATTAGTCATCAAGGACCGTGCATTTTTTAGGAATAAAAAGTAAAGTAAAAGTACCTATAGAACAAAGTTATTTTTTTACTTATTTTAGTGTACAATCTATCCTTGTGCCAAATTTCATCCAGATCCGTTAAGCCGTTCTGGCGTAATTAAGTAACAAACATTCAAACCTTCGGATTGAATAAGTAATTTTGAAATTAAAAACTTAATTTCTAAAAAATTATTGTAGTTGGTAGCAAGATGAATTAAAATTATTCATTAATATTTTATTTACCTACTTATTTTTTTTTTTTAATAATTGTATTATTTTATCCTTTAGCAATTTTTTTTCTTGTGAACGAAATCGCAAAGCCAATGTTAGGTACCTACATCACAATAGAGACTTCATTACGTAACCTTTTTCGTTACAGATACCCGTGTTATAACGATGTCACGGCAATTTTCTCACTCCACATTTTTCCGCGCTAATATATCTATATATCTTTCGAATAGATAAACAATATAGGTACACGGTATTATTGATAATTCCGTGAATATTTTGTTATACACAATAAAAATTCTTCCATACATTTTTGGGACAACAATTTCATAGCGGTCCTCGATTTGATTAAAATAAGGGAATGTCACAGTTATATGACTCCTAATTTCAACAGACTGTTTTGAAACTTGAATGCAACGGTTTACCTACACGAAAGAGATACATACTTGTGTATCTGATGACCATCAAATCTGTTCTAGATTTTAATAAGTGCTTTCGTACTCATCTTGGTTTACAAAGGCGAACGTTATATTCAATTTTAATTAAACAAGCGCTCCTTATTTACCCCGTTATCGTAGTAGGTAATGAGCGAAAATATAAAGTACAAGGTTGTACCTACTCGCGACTTTGTCATCGTTAATTTACTTACGGATCTTAATGATTTTTGTAATGATAAGGCATTGCATGCCGTCAAAATCGGTCCAGCCGTTTCGGACATAAGCCTAAACCAACAGATAGACAAAAAATATATAACTAGTATATTTATAATATTAGTATAGATGTAAGGAAAACGAATCCATGTCTATACACCTATACAAATAAATAAAATTGAGAAGTGTTTGTTTGTGATGTCAAAAGAACAGGTATAATACTCGTAAACGTCAATGTTTACACGGGACTTAATAACACAAAAAAAAACTTTCAGCTAACTCTAAAACGGCTGGATCGATTTTGACGGACGTTCGACTGGCAGACAGCTGATGTATTCTTAGTAACAAAAATTCCGCAAATAAAATCGGGTGAAAACTGACATGACGTGAACGAAGTAGGCTAGTTTGAAACATTTATGATAAAGCTTATGCTTCACCTCTACCACTCTATTTCTATTACACCTCTTCGTGATAATAAATAAGTTTGATACCTAAGCTGATTATAGACTGTCGGGCTTTACAATCGGTTTAAAAATTCGCGATACGCGCGCGGTTCGGAGTCGTCGTTGTAATACGACAGTGTGAGTGTGGTGCCCCTGATCTCACGATGGCCCACTTACTACAGTGTCGAAAGTGTCCCTACACCTGCATTTTAGAGCACGTTAACAACGCTGCTGATACTGCGACAAACGTGGCCACATAGGTACTGGGCCCAAAAACTACAGAAAAAAAAAATGGATTGTCTTAAATCACCGACTTGAAAAAAAGAAGAAGAATTGGACAGTACTAATACTAGACCAACGAGGCAGTCAAAAGTTAGTTAGTTCGTTTTTAAGTCATAAAGTTCTACAAAGACACATTACGTAAGCTTAGCTTATACTGTGACCAACATCTGATAGTCCGCTGAATCAAAACAGCAGCTCGCGGGGATGACAGAAGCGAGCTAAGCTACGGACCACATTTTAAATAATTCGGATCGCCAACGACCTTCCTCGGTTTAAAAGTCCGCATACTTAGGATCATTATGGGCTGAAAAGGTCGAAATAATGAGCTATATATGCGCGCATTTGTGCGTTTGTTACCCAGTTCAATAATCGTAAGTATGCATTTTATCTCTTTTTATAGATACCTAAACTTTTAAAAAACTTATCGACTGAGTTGTAGATTAAATAACCCACAACTGAGAACTGAGAAGTTGAAGTAGAATCGTTTTAACGGAATATAGTATTTCTATTTATTTTAGTGGCTTCTATTGCAAACTGTTTGATCACTCACGAATTTCTAGAACTTGTTATAAACTGCGGGCAGAAATATACACGAACGGATTTTAACAAGTAGTTGAGATACAAATTGCTAATGGATCTCGTTGTTGGTATCCTGTTTATTTATTATACATTCCATAAAGTCAGTTGCATCTTAAAAGAAAGAAAGAAAGAAAAAAAAAATGTTTATTGACACAGACCCATGTAAGTGCACATTCAAATAATAATTAAATCTACGAACTTTGGTACTAGTAGTACGTAATACCATAGGTAATATTTTAAGGCCCTTATTGACTTTGGAGGCTATAAATATAATGCTTATTAAAAAAAAAGTGTTATAAAGATTTATTTTTAATAATCTTCAAGGTACCTACGTAATATTTTGTTGGAACTGAATAAAACTTACAGCAGCGTTGTAGTTTTACGCATATTTTATGGATGGAGAGGATTATCTACGGCCAATACCATTTTAATTTATAGAGTAATTTTGTGGGAGCTATAATTTATTAAAATTTTAAACTTATTATTTGTGTTTGATTTTATATGTATATTTAATGTTAATAAGGGTTTATTATCTGAATTAAATGAATTTTATTTATTTATTTGGTACGTAACCTACCATGTTGATTTTGTTGATGAAAAACTTGAAATAAATTAGTTCTGAAGATTCAGTTAGGTACTTCTAGGTTCTGTGCTTGCCCTGTCAAAATGTTAAATGGTATATATAATTCTTATTTTACGTACAAAGTTAATTTATCATTAAATTATTATAAGAATTGTGACTAATTATGACCACGATAATAAGTTCGGTTCAAAAATACAATTTCCATCCAAAAACAACTGAATGTTACCTAAATAAAATAAAAAGGTCAAACGCGCGAATTAACAACTCGCCGAAGGGTTCAAGCTTTTGAATTAATTATAATCCTTATCAACGAGATAATATTTTTCTGGGCTTTTACTTTACTCAGGAAGCGTAGTAAAATAATTTAAAATATGTGATCTTTATTCATATTTCAAACCTTTTATGCCAGTTTCTGAAATTAAAGGCTAATGTAATTGCGTCAATCACATCGATTGTTAATTTCATGGTCATATGAGCTCTATAGAGATTGCTTTGATCGAATCAATTACATCTATATGGAATGCTTGTAGCTTAATTAGCAAACTAGCTGTTATATTATGCTGCAATAAAGTAACAAGCGCACTGTAGTATGGAGTGCGGTTGCGCGTAGGTGGATATTTTACTTTGAATGAAAGCTTTGATGTCGCTATTTTCAAAATAAATATTTAAAAAAATGTATAATTACAGTGAACAATTATATGGATAAAAATAGTTCACGCCATGTTGTTTCTTCAATCACAGTTTTATAATCTAGACTAGATAATATATAAAATTCTCGTGGCGCAGTGTTTGTTACCAAACACCT
This sequence comes from Hoplodrina ambigua, assembly GCA_949774945.1. Lineage (NCBI taxonomy): Eukaryota > Metazoa > Arthropoda > Insecta > Lepidoptera > Noctuidae > Hoplodrina > Hoplodrina ambigua. The sequence continues at coordinate 10,635,118 of OX458963.1, forward strand.
CCGAAACGGCTGGACCGATTTTTATGAAATTTGTGTGCATATCGGTTAGGCCTGAAAATCGGCCAACATCTAACTATCATAGCAAAAAAAAATACTAAAAATATGGCGGCACTAAGTTCACTTGATCAGTTGTAGGTTATATATAATTATTATGAAGTCAAGCAACTTATAATACGAGTAAATTTGAAAAATAGCCTTTTGCGTTTTTAAAATTCCTTTAGCTACTAATAACAATATGTAACGTTCCGTTTTGCTAAGTATATTCGTCAAGCTAGACGTAACTCGTTGTGCAAATATAATCCACTGGATGGAAGAGAAATACTCGACACCGAACTTATTCGGTATCATTAATCTTTCGCTACTCATTAATCGATTGCACGTGTCGCAGTTAGTAGAAACCCTGTACGGCAAGCGAACCAGCTGACTATAACGCCTGTCTAAATCGTATAATACTTTCTTTTCGTACAAATAAATCTTTACGGCTGGTTCGCTAAAACGTTCGTTCCACCCGCAAGTTTTGATCCTGAAGATACGACTATTTTACAAAAGCTGAATTTTCAACATCAAATCCTGTCTTTAACAGTTGGTATGCTTGATCCCAATGATTTAATACTGACCATGTTAAGGATTTACTCAAATGTTCTTAGGTAAAGGCTGCTTATATTGACGTTAATTAATGCGTAACAGAATAGATCACAACATCATTGCCACGTATGACTAGCGAGTAATGACAGTCATGGCGATGTTATATTTCAGTGGAATTTAAGGAAAACAGTTAAAATTCAGAAAAACTTATTTATTAGACCCTTCGTCTCGGTTTTATCTGTAGTAGTGAAACATCTGTACATGTAAGCTTCCATTCAAACGCATTCACGTCAATGAGTATGTAAAGTCTTTTGAACTGTAATACAAACTTTGCACAACATGTTACCCATACAGGACCGCCCAAGTTGCGACGTCTAAATGAAATTTTTATAAGCGCCTTTACATAGGCTTTCCAAAATAGCCCCATGTATGTTCTGTGATTTTTTGTAGTTTACTCGTTGCAAAAAAAAGACGTTTCGATTTCAGATTTTCTTAATTTTCTGTTGTATTTTTTTTTCTATAGTATTATTATATTGCTAGTATGGTCTACTATATGTATGTATATATAAATACTACACTGACTGCGTCGTTGGTCTAGTGGTCGCAAAGCGCGACTGCTGAGCATGAGGTCTTGGGTTCGATTCCCAGGTCGGGCAAAGTGTTATTGGGGTTTTTCCATCAGGAATTTCTCAGTAGCAGCCTCGAAGTCTGGATTTGTGCCCGGTTGATGGCAATAGGCTCGCCCCCTATTACATGGGACTTAAAAACATAACTGGCGAAATGAGGGTGTACTAATGGGTACACCTCTGCCTAACCCTTCGGGGATTACAGGCGTGATGTTATGATGTTACTACACTGTACGGCCCGTCCCAACATTTTTCCGAAGTGACTTACACTTAGTTAAGTGGGGAAAATTTTGCTCGATAAAATTCGCTCGAGATTTTCCGGCACTCAACAAAATAAAAACAAAATATTGCATTGAAAACTTGATAAATAATCGTTTTGATTCATTTTCATTATCGTTCACTCATGTACTAAAATATTGTATTTTTTTGCGTTACTATGTTCGAGCTCCAATTGCACCGAATAATGTCCGGTAAAATACCAGTTCTTTGGTCGTTTGGAAAACTGAGTAGAAGAAGAAGTCCATGGAAGTTTAAAAACTACTTTGGGGTCATTACCACCCTTCTTCTGTTTTCTTTTAAGTGACTGAATATTTGGGACGTATTTCGTCAAACAATTTTTTGCCCTTTGAACGAAGTTTTATTTAGGGTGATGATAAACCAGATACTTTCAGGATTTAGTATTCATAAAAATATTTGAAAAGGGGAAAAATATTTTCAATCCAACAAAAAATATTTTGCTCGTTTAGAAAACGTTAAGCTCCTTAAATACAACGAATCGCAAAACAAAAATGGGGGTGTTTTGGAAAGCCCACGGCTTCCAAAATTAGCTTTTCGACGTCGCGATTTGGACCACCTTGTAGGTCTCAACATTTTAGAAACTATATGAATATATCGAATTTCGTATTTGACTACGTTATCTTTAAGTTACCTTTCACTAACTTAGTCTGAAATAACTGAAGCTTTTAATTACTTAACGGACATCACATTCATTTATTTACTTACAAACTACAATGTACTAATTGTGTTTAAAAGATGTTATATGAGGTGAATAAGGTATTTTTTTTTACGGATGGAAAACCATCATATTTGCTTTCCGCTTTGGGCGGAGCGGAAGGGAGTGTCAGAATTTTACTGACTGAAACCCATCCGTGTTCCTTCTAGTGCCCTTTCGTTCCAGAGCCGCGGTAACTCTTTCAAACAAATTCCGCAACCCTGGGAATAAGGTAGCTTAAGTACAGATCCGAGAGGAGCTCGTGGCTAAGTAATAACAGCCGCACGGGTCGATCTGTCAGGTTAAGCTACGCTTGCCGGGGTTGGTCCGTGGATGGGTGACCATCTTTACACAACGAGACTCCTCCTTGCCTCGGAAAGCACGTTAAGCTGTTGGTCCCGGCTGTCATACGTGGATCTTTGACAGTCGTTACGGGTCGTCAGAAGCCCGAAAGTCTGACAACCAGTCTTACCTAGGGGTATCATATTACCCAGTTACTGGGTTGTGGAGGTCAGATAGGCAGTCGCTCCATGTAAAATACTGGTATTCAGCTGCATCCGGTTAGACTGGAAGCCGACCCCAACATAGTTGGGAAAAGGCTAGGCAGATGATGAAGTACAGATCCTGTTAAGACCAAAGTTAAAATCTCTCTATTCATATAAAATGCTTTGTCCTCAGTGACTAACTGACGGATCAACGCTCAGCCTAAACTGCTGATCGCAAAGACCTAAAACTTGAACGGTGTGTTTTTTGTGACGTAGGCATCCGATAAGAAAGGATTTTCCAAAATTTAGCCCCTAAGGCGATGAGACTGGGTACCAAAGTTTGTATTTAAATATTCAACTTTGGAGCGGACGAAGTCGCGGGCAGAAGCTTGGTGATACATTTAATATTCTTTGTCCTGAATGATTGACTGACTGATCAACGCCTAAACCGCTGATCGTAGAGACTTAAACCTTGGAGGGTGTGTTCTTTGCATGACGTAAAAAATTCATCCCCTAAATTGATGAAAAAGGGGTCCAAAGTTTGTATGGAGAAACCAACTATGACGCGGACGAAGTCGCGGGAAGAACAACAACAATGTAACATGGAAAATCTTAATAATTTATGTGAAATACGACGTAACGTACGACGTATTTATAATCAAAGTTATTAAGATCAGTTATATAATATTTAAATTACAAAAAAATTATATTTTAGAAATATATTTTTAAATTGAGATCATATAGAAAAAAGGGCAAAAAGGCATGGGTGAAGGACATTTAACATTTGGGCTATTTCTGCTTAAATCTTTATACTGAACTGTAATCTTCGTATACAATCTCCGAGATGTAGCATGGCACATGCACCAATCGTCCTTCACGAAACATTTGTATTTGTACTTTTTCAAAACAATAAAAAACTAACTTTCCGATGGATGTCTTATACGTCAGACGATTGTAAAGACCAATGTTTATTGGAGAAATTTTAATCTATTGACTGGTATCGACTAGTGAAATAAAATGACGAGCGTTTATTCTTGATATTTTACACCTTGAATTCCCGGTTTAGGTTTAAGCTTGTCGAGAAATCTGAGAGCGCAGCTTTGTTTCTTTTTAAAAATAAAGGAATGTTTCTTCTTAGTAAAATTATCTATTTTAAAGGATTAAAGTGCTTTAGATTATTTCTACCCTGTATATCTACCTAGTTCTATAAGTTGGGATATTATTATTAGTACGTTTTTATTATTATTTAAGTATTCATTAATATTTTAATAATTTTTGCTCAATAGAAAAAAAAACATAATAAAACCATTTGATTGCGGAAATTGCTAACCATTTTGGTTGGGTGGGCTAGTATCAAGATAAAAATGTTTAAAATACCAACTAATTCAACTTAATTTATTATTTTTTTAGGTTTTCTATGCATTTTTCAGTCACATAATATTACGCTTGTAATCCCTGAAGGGTATTTTAAAGGGCAAAGGTGTACCTATTTGTACGCCTGCATTCCGCTAGTTATGCTTAAGTCCCATGTAATATAGGGCGACCCTATTGCCAACAATCGGACACCCTCCAAAAATAGATAGAAATCTAGACTCCGAGGCTGCTTCAGAGAAATTTCCAATGGAAAATTCCAATAACACTTTGTCCGACCTGGTAATCGAACCCAAGACCCTATGCTCAGCAGTCGCGCTTTGCAACCACTAGACCCCACGAGGCAGATTTTCAGTCTCCTTGTTTTTAATAATCGTTTATGCACTAATGAAAATTCCAGCAGACTTTTGTCGGCCATTAAGGACGCTTTGACGGTTAAAATTGTACCCGTCTCCCCAACATGTAGTTTGTTTAGACTTAAAGCTCTAATCAACTGCTCTCTAGCCGACTGATTTCAGACACACTCATCAACAATGTGGTGTGTAGTCTTTAGACCTATTTACGTATAACTATAAGTACATTAACCTAGACCATTTTGCTATTGTACTTGGTATATAAAGAAAGTGATTGCGTGTTTCTATATTCTTGTTCCGTCTTTATAAATTATGTTCATTTTGTAATTGTGTAACCAGAGTCCAAAAAGATACTTTAAGAAAAGTAATGAAGGACGTCCTTTTTGATCTTTTATTTAATTTCCCTTCTAAAACCTGATTGTTACTGGGCGGACTAAAGTAATGTAATACTTTGGCCGTATTTTACATTTCTGTATTGTTAATAAATATTATGCAGGTAATTTCCAGTGTATATTTTATACTATGAGTTTATAAAATAAGTATCTATATTTACTCAAAAATTTCAAGCAGTTCAAAAATAATAAATGCAGAATCTAGAACACATTATTATAATTGTTCTTTAAGTATGTCTTTATTTTCTCTAAAAACGGGCCAGAGCTTCTGACAAAGCATTGGAGTTAGCAGATGAGATAAAATGCTCTAATAAGATTCCAGGATAATCGAACCCGAGAAATTCAATCACTTCGAAATTTAGAACTAGCCTTGGAATTTCCCTAGAGTGTAGGCTCAACTTGCCCTTTATTCGACTTTCCGTACCTAATATAAACCGTTTCAAAAATTACAGTGCTGTGTTGTTATCGGCAAGGACTATCCTATCTCCACATCTTTTACGTTGTAAGAGGCGGGTAAGAGATTATGTCGAAAGGATGGGCGTAGGGGTAATCCGTATGTACTAATAATAGCACTCTCCGGCCACTTGTTTGCCAAGCGTGACGATAATATCAATATATAATCTTTGATGGTTGTTCATACGAAGGTCTATTTATTAGCAGACGTTTATGACATAATATGAGAGGCTGTTGTGTGTTCTAACAGTTTATACAGTCATGTAGGCACTTTCTGTAATCAGTAAGAGATATTTGATGGAAAATGATTGAGCTTTTAAGTATCCTAGTAAAAAAATAGGTAAGGTAATAGGTAGGTGCAAGTTATTTATGAATACTGCGAGGCAAGTCGTAAAAAGTTACAAACCCTATTCAAGCGCTCAATATCAAAACTCTTTCGAGCTTTTTTATATTGCTTTGAAAATAAGCACCTTTTGTAATAGGTAACTATTTTCTTTTATAACCACCTAAAACAATGTGATACAGAAAAAAAAATCTTGAAATACAAAAATGAAGCACTAAGATTATCTTTATTCATAATCGTCGAAGGGTTTGAAGTTAATCCGTCCGTAAAATGACTTGGTATAATTATTAAATTTTCCGACCAAATTAGACCGATAAATTATATTAATACCTTATTTATGATTTATAAGAATAGCATAAGAGTCACATGACGCGTGCTTGTGATTACAACGACTATACCGCGGCAGAACATTAACATAAGAGCCTGTGTCACCACATTTCACTTAACTTGGCACTTAGCAGATAATTTCAAACGAATTCAGGAACTGGTTTATTCTTTTTCAGAGAGAGAGAGAAACATTGATAATTTGATGAGGGCGGTGAAATACCTTTAAACTCCTGAAATCTAACCAACGCAATACCTACATAAGAAAGCTTATGATATTTTTCTTTATGTTCCACAAATTCTTGTAAACGATATTTAGTGAGTAGCAAATAGCTATCTTTACCTAAAATCGTTATTTTATAAGTATTTAATACATAATGTAATCACATATTAAGGTACAAAATAATCTACCGTTTTTTTTTACGTAGAATTCAGATATTGTTGAGATTTTTACTATCTCAGCAATTCAAACACTGGTGGACAAAACCGGACAAAGCCTGTGAATGTTTAGATTCTTAAAACAGTTTAATACATTAGTTCTGGTCAATAATCCGACTTACTCGTAGACAGTAAAACTACGGTTTTTTAAAAACGTAATTTAGCACTCAATTTAAAAACTAGAAATTAAATTAAATTCATAAAATATGCCTGACTTTTTACAATAAAATAAAAAATGAATCTGATTTTATGAATTCTCTCTCTTTTCTTCTTTCAGCTACTTGTTGCCCATTTTAACTTACTTCCAGCAAGTGAACTCCGGATCTTACCTGAATTAACGCAAAATAAGGTAAATCCATTTCACCAATTACTTTACCTTTTTACGAGATTTGAAAATATTTTAGCACGTTCGTTCCTGGCTATAATTTGAAACAAAAAGTCGTACTTACCTGTAAAAAATGAAGTTCTCTCTCTGTTGGTGTGTAAGGTACTTAATGTGACTTATAAAGTAATTACATAAAATTAACAACTTACCAATCGGGATTTTATCAACAGTTATCGGCACATCGCTGCTCAACACACGACTATTGTAGTATATAACCAAAAATGTCAGGAGAATATATTTGAATATTTTTAAAAGAACTTTAAACGCCATGGTGTTAAAAAATTTAACGTCTTATTAAAAAAAAAATAGAATCACATTTTCACGCGCGCACTTAGTTTGAAGATTCGCGCGGCTACAGGAAACTAGAGTTCGGCTGGGGTAAAGTTCTGAGAGCTTCGACTAGTGCGGGAGCAGCGTCACAACGCGAGCGTCGTCGACTAGCGACTGGCTGGGCGGACGGACGGCTGCCCGCCCTTCCCGACCCTCCCTCCAAAGCCTCTACATCCTCTTTTCTACACGATACGCATGACTTGTTTTATTACTTTTATTTTTCTTTAATAATCTTGCTTAATGGTCTATTTCGTTCCTCGATGAAACTTCTTAAATTTCTTTTTCGAATGTTACTCGCGTTTACAATAAGTTTTTGAGTGTCGTTTCCACGCCACGTAAGCGTCCCGTTTTGGATAATGACAAGTTTGCGTTGCCACTGCAGGCTGCTCTTTAATTTACATATCTAATAGATACATGGTATTCATTTCAAAATTTAATTATTAGTCGAATTTTAATAACCCATACTTTATTTACCGTTTAGACTTGCAATTCCGTGTCATTTTGGCAAAGGAAGAAAGTATGAATTAGGAAAAGACACATCAGGAATAAATCTGATTCTTAGCTAAATTATTATTAGCCTATTACGTTTTTTTATGATAGCGTGGGAAAATACTTTCTACATTATTTTGAAATGATTTATCAATTTACGTTTATAAATTAGAAAATTGTGTCTGTTTTTATTTTAACAGTTTTATCCTACCACCAATATTATTGTAGGGGTGGTTTTGTTTTCAGTAAGCGTGAATTTGTATCTTTCGAATTTCATGTTTATATTTTTTTACTTGATGTCCGCAGGGAATGATTCTACGTTTCGTAACTCATTTACTACTCGGTGGTATATTTTAGAAAATTGCTTTCTTATTGGGTATTCTCTCTCTCTCAGCGTATCAACACACCTGCCAAAATTATGCGACGGAAAGTTCGGCGCGTTAAAATATACATGAATGCATCATCATCACCATCATATCAGCCGCAGGGCATCCACTGCCAAACATAGGCCTCCCCTATAGATTTCCAATAGGACAGGTTGGAAGCGGCTTGCATCCAGCGCGATCCTGAAAGTTGATATAAAACAATAACGCCTGTCTGTTACGTTATAGTAAATGAATAAAATTCTTCTAACAAACGAAAGTGTTTCTGAGGATATGTTGGGTAGTCCCAGCTTTTTTAATATTTTTTTAATAGTTTTTTTAATATTTCGAATGCACTTTATGTAAAACAAAATTTAACGTATTGGCATTTGAAAGTCAAATATATGTATTGTGTATTTGTTTGCTATCATTTTCTTCCGTAAATGTGCAAATAAAAATTAAGCTTCGTCCATTTTTTTTTTCTGACGTGTTGCCTCTGTAAACTTTTATTTTCAGTGAGGCTTTTAATGCTAACATCGTGTTACTTATTTGCTTTGTATGTGTATGTTCGTTTATAGTCAAAAGAAAATTCTACGTAAAATAAATATGTAATACGTAAATACCCACAACTTATGAACCATGCCATATTTAATGAAATATACGAAAATAGTAGTTCAGACTTTAAACAAATACGGTTTATTCGGTTTTATATATAGGTTGCGCGACACTTCACGGTGGTTCGGACTAACTGACGTGATGTGGCCAAATTGTAATTGAATGTTTGGCATTCAATTACATTATGGCCACAACACATGCTTTCGCACATCTGCTTTCAACTATAATTACACCCTGTCAAAGTCAATCTGTCAAATATTATAACAGTACCCTGTTACCCTTTATTATTACAAGCATTTTAGTTAATGCGCAATGGTTCATTTCCTAGAAGCTTTTAGAAGTAATTAAACGTTCCTAACTTAGTTCAACTAAATGCTAATGTCAAGTGAGCAATATTAACTCTTATGTATCTTGCTGAGTGTCTATGCCTTAAGAGAGAAAGCATGTACCTACATAACTTTATGAATTGTTTTTGGGTGGGCTTTAGAAATAAAGTGCCTAGTTTTCAGAATATAAGGTATAAAAAGTAATATTTTATTGTTGGTAGGTAGTACGTACTGAGTTCGAATTTTTGTGTATGCAGAAGTAATACTTTGCATTTTAGTCGTTGTACTCGACGGAAAAGGGTTATTTTAGTTCAAATACTCGTAGCGAGTGTTTCAACAATGGTATTTACTGGCGATCGAAAGTTCGCGAACTTCAAATAATACCTCGGTATTGCGGTAAAGCCACTTGACTCCTAGATGCCTGCGTTTATACAGCATAGTTCGGAATTCAGTAGGAATAATATTGGAAATGGTGAATGCATTTGAGGGTTATTCTTAATCAACCCTAAGAGGTACGATAAGAAGAATGCTATTAAGTGCACGTCGTAGGTAGAACCCGTAGCGCAGGCGGATCACTTAAGAGTCATGTCTAAGATTAATTAAAACGATAGAACGATTAAACAAATAAAATTATCTGCTGTACTCAGAGAAGTCATTAAATAATAATAATTTCAAAGCTGTAAACATCAACGAAAGTGTCGACCCATTGTAATTGTATTCGCTAGATTTTTGTCGTAGGAATGACAGACAGCCTCCTGTGTAGAGCCTGCGTAGAGAAAGATGAGACAGTAGTCCCTGTGCTTCTCACCTGCTTTGAGGTTGCTACATACAGGACAAAGTACGTAGTCGGTAACCCGGGTACCTGAACTACTGACTCGCCACCGACACCGTCCAAGAAATCGCCAGAAACGTCAAGGCGCTGCTAGACCAGCTTGTGGAACTGAGGTGGATCAAATGATCTACTTCTCACCTGTACGCGAAATTCGCGACAAGACGTGGAATTGCCGACACTAGCACGTTATATATACTATAGTAGGTATATTCGCAACATCAGTTGTTACCATAAAAAAAAACAATACAATGTGTGCAATACATAGATGTAACGAAATAACGTCGTGTTCTACCAAAAAATACGCCACGATTGCAATGAAACATGCGTCGGCCGCCTTAAACGGTGCACCCACTCACTAGAAATTATCACGCTTTTCCGTACCGCGCTGCTTGCCAAATATCTGCCCATAAATTATTTCCGTTTGACGCATTACGGCAAAATCTATTACAACACGTTATTTAGGTACACACATTATGTGTTAAGTTATACTAAAAGTTGTTTATGAGGGGTGATATGTCGTACTTCGAACTTCTTCTAGTTCTATAAGTGAATATAGGTGTATTGAGGGTGTAAATTTAATAGGACACACGATTATCTTTACATATTTTGCTATCCTCATGTTGCCTTTTTTACATTTTCCGATCTATATGGTTTACCGCTTTCTACTTTGTACGGTGACATTTTACGGATCGATAGACAACTGTACCTACGACAGCCACAGAGAGGAGACAAAGAGAGGACACATAATAATATATTCAAAACAGTAGTTACCTCACCCAAAGTTTAATGTTATGTTAGTTTAGTTTAGTGAAAGTGCCCCTGTTTTAAAGAAGATGTGTATGTATGTTAGGGTTATGCCTTATAATATTTTATATGACATACCTACTTACCTTCATCTGTTGATGTCTATTGTTACTTTATTTATAAAAAATAGTCGGCTTGTAAGATGAGAGCCAGTGTGAACGATCATTTGAAATTCTTACAAGGTAGATATTTTTTAACAGGTAAGTATTATGAGAAAATACGTTGTAGGTAATTCGTTTGTAATTGATCAGTAATTTTCATCGTAGTTGATTATTTTTAACTACGATGGTCTTATGTTTGTGAAAAGTTTGTAGGTTCTCCTTGGAGCGTATAAGGGTGCGTTTGAGAAGACGAGCGAGCTGCGGCTGCGACTAGCATGAAATGCACTACGGAATCGGAGGTCGCCGGTGCGTATTTTCACGATGTTTCTCATGTCCAAATCGAGAATTCTCTTAACCTGCCAATTAAAATTAATTAAGTAAGTATTTAATTACTGTTCTGTTAAGACTTCTGTTTAGAAGTCAGTAGGAGTTGAAGCCTCAACCTGCTGATGGACTTTTCAATACGCTAGAATGAGCTTCTATGCATTTCAGCACCCATTAATAATTGTTGATCCCCTTATTCGTTTTGGTTGCTTCTGTAAGTGAAGAGAAATATTAAAATAATCTATACTAATGTAATAAAACTGAAGATTTTTTTTTGTTTATTTGTTTTAACCCGCTAATCTCTGAAACTCCCAGTCGCATTGGAAAAATTTTTTTGCTTATGATAGCCAGATTCATGAAGAACAGTATAGTAGGCTATATAACATTACGCTTCGGCAAACGGGAGCAAAGCAGTAACTTAGCACGGATGAAAACAACCACACGCAGCTAGTACCAGCTAGTAATAAATATATGGGCTATAAAACCTCTTCAATCGTGTCGATATTAAAACTTGGACGAAAGCTCTTCAGAGTAGGTAAATCGCTTAATGTGTTAAAGGGTCTCAAAAATTTTGAGTAAGTAATTCTGACCATTATTAAACTAAAAAAAAACTATAAACTAAACTAACATTTCAGTTATAGGTACTAACTAACTATAACTGAAACTATAAACTTGATCATTAAATTAACGCGTACCTTAATAAGTTCTTAACTGGTCATAACCTACAGTTAAATCCTTGTAAAAGACCTAGTCTAGGTGTCAACTGCGCAAAACTTCTGTTATATATTCGGAGGAACTGCCTCCTAGGCACAGTTTGCCGAGTTCTATCTGAAAGAATTTAATCAGAAGCTAATTTTCTTAAATTTCGCAAATCCAGAGTTATGTTTATTTTATTATTTTGAGCGTCTAAAATCATAAAATATTAACATGAAACTGAAGGCAAAGCAAAATCAATCAATGTAGTCACAATTTCATCTTAGCGACAATTACTGTCAAAAATCAATGTAAATTATAAATAGGTACTTTTGTTAGTTTTCAAAAGAAAGAAAATAACAGATATTGCCCCACTATTCTACAACAAAATATCTGCGTTCGTTGCAACACGCGTTCTCGGTATTAATTATATTCTTGAAAATTTAATATTATCGTAACAGCAATCCGTTCAATCCGTATTAATTTATGTTTCTGCTTTATGTTCCTCCCATATGGCGTTTTACTCACCCCTTGATTATGGTTCAACATAAACAAAGTTGTTAAACTTTTAAATTGAAATTATGATCACAGAGTAAAAGTTTTCGGGACCAGTGCCCATCCTAGCGACGTTCTGAGGTAGCGGTGTAATCCCCTCACCTTAACTTATAATTCTTTTTGATGCCAAAACTTTAATATTTGCATTTTAGAAACTGTTTTCTTTTATGTGTAATTGTGTACATTTTGTAGTGGGTAATAATGCAGATTTTAGTCCTAGGTGATAATAAAATGTTACCGTGGATTAATAAAATCTATATTAACATTATTTGAGTTTTGGGACAACAATACAACAAATAGAACCAACCAAAATTCCGTAATTCTTACAGTTTGTTTCGACACAAAGCATTACACCTGCAAACCCCGAAGGGTTAGGCAGAGGCGTACCCATTATTATATCTAGATAGGTTTTAGGTTCCATGTAGTATGGGGCGTGCCTATTGCCATCAACCGGGCACAAATCCGGACTCCGAGGTTGCTACTGAGATATTCCTGATGAAAAAACTCAACAACGCCTTGCCCGGCCTGGGGATCGAATCCAAGAATTTATGCTTAGCAGTCACACTGTGCGACCACGAGACCAATGAGGCAGTTTGTTTCGATGTGCATCATTATTAGCTATCAAATTTCCCAACAATCCTAATAAATGACCGTATCTTGATAAACATTTTTATTCAACACAACTACAAGGCAGCTTTTACAGATCTGACAACTATCTTCTATTATATGCTCTTGTTCTAGAGAGCAGGTCGATCAATTAGCGCAACGGTTCACTTTTACATGTAAACAGAGTCAAAATCATAAAAATAGTAAATAAAATAACACCACACTAAAAAATATTAAAAATGAAAAATCCGCCAGGTCTGGATATCACTCAACGTCGATCTCACGTAACTGCGTCAGTGTCATGTTTATCAATTATTACAAAAATAGGACATAGATAAATAGGGACTACAAGAGGCAATAAGTTAACGAGGTCAAAAATAAATTGAATATGGCACCCTCTTGAAAATTTTCAGATAAATTTAAAAATAGATGTCATCGTCGACCTTGCTTTCACTACTCGGCAAAAACAAAAAAAAAATCTGAAAAATTGAAGACAGTGACGTAGGTACTTGATCATAGAATACCTCGTCTCGCTGGTGTTCTATAAATAGATTCGAATAGATCCGACTGCGAATGAGATTTTGACCTTCATTTTGTGTTTTATTGAACACAAACTTGTCAAATTGTAAACATGTCACCGTTATTTGTCAAATGTCGCTTGTCAGTTGTATTAAACAGTACCCTGGTGTAAACTTCGATGATAGACAATGGTACATCTCTATATCAAATAGTGGGTACATGTATTGTATTTTGGTTATTGTACTAAATATCAAAGATGATTGCTGTTAGTTACCTATCCGTGGCTATGGACTTCGAAAATACCCCGTGCATTCCTCATCAACGAACAGTACACATGCAGTGAAAGGAGTATTTATGATGAAGATGAATAATATAAGCTGCTCAGGTAACCTAACTAGCTAATATGATAATCCATTGTAAAAAAAAAAATGGATTTGCTTTATGTTAAGCAACTACTAATAACCGATAAATAAAAATTTTAAAGCACAAAAAAAAACGATTTCCATAGAATTAAAATACGAAACACAATTTTAGTTTCGGAAGTCGTGGCAATACAAAACAATGAATGCGGTTGTATTTTTTTGAAAATAAGTTTTTGTTCAGATAAAATATGGGGTTTAATGCCGCTAGCAAGTAAACAATATAACATAAACATTAGAGCAAATATAATATATTTGCCCGATTTGATACCCACAACAAACCATTTAAAGCCATTCTGTTACTTTAGACCGTATGAAACTCTCCACAAAGGAATGGCTTGTCTGTTTATAAAACACACAGGTGCTTCAAACGCTTCAGGCAATCATAGTGCTCTAAACGTTCCCTAATACGATCAACAGACCACAAAACAGTTATGCGGGCCTTAGGCGTATTGAGAGGTCTACTATCATCCAGTCAGTTTCATTGGTACACAAAATCAGTAAATACTATGTAGTTTTATTAGTAGCCTGCAGGGCAAATCAGGCAAGCTAACAAATAGAGCTCAATTATGTTTTTGTAAAATTGAAAGCCTCTACTATTTGTACATAATCACTGATCAGTTAAAGTAAAATAGTATATCATTATATGAGAATATTCAAGAGATGCAAGCTTAAGAAGTAAGTAGCTTAGCTTTGTGGCCACAGGAATCCTTACGAACTCATGCCACAAAAGAAACAAGCTTATGCTAGTTATTTAAATATTATGTTTGTTTAGCGTAACATAAGACTAAACAGGGTATTTTATCTTAGGCTGTATTTAGATAATCATGTCGCCGTACATTGAAATTAATATTCAGATGATGAGCGGTGACGCGCGTTACGCAGGCATTTACATGAGCTCGGCCTAAAAATATACATCAAATTGAAGGCCGACCCTGTCGGACACAGTAGTTCTAAGAACTCAACTTTCGGCCAATGCATCTTCTAAGGGCATTCCAAATCTATAATTTAGTTACTTAATATCAACCTCTAAAGTACACAATCCTATAACTTTATTATTTAAAATGAATTATGACTAATTATCATAAAGCTATGTAAATTAGAGAAAAAAACTAATTTTGAATAAAGTTTGGGATCCAATGTAGCAGCTGTGTCATTCTTGAAATTTGATTTCAATTAAGGAAACAAAAGCCAAAAGTTTTATTAAAACGGAATATCATTCGTGGTTCCTCCGTACATAGTTCAATATTAAATACATTCAAAGGTCAGAAAATAATTTGAATCTCTTTTGCTTTTCTAAAGTTACAAGCAGTTGGAAAGCGAGCCCGTTTGTAATGAATAGATGCAAGTTATAATAGGAGCCGAATATTACTAACGATGGAAAAATAAAACCACCTCAACCAAGCCAGTGAAGACTTTATTTTTTCTTATCATCTTAAGAAGACGCAGCCGCTCTTTCAGAACTTATCTACGTTCTTTTTTTCTAGCTATAAATGTTCTTTTAGTGGTGATTTCGAGTTCAAACTTTGTCATCACGGTGGTAATCCTGTTAATGAACAAGGTAATATCTGCCTGCCTGCGTACATTCGTTTTGAAAAATGTAGAAAAATATGTATAATTATGTTACTATTGATTCTCTAATAATGTACAATGGACTGTAATCAATATTAAACTACACTTTAACATATTCTAAATTACACACGTATCTGTCCACAGCCTTGATAGTCTTGACCAGTTTGTTTCGAGTTTATAAACATAACATAACATAACATCACGCCTGTAATTCCCGAAGGGTTAGGCAGAGATGTACCCATTAGTACACCCACATTTCGCCAGTTATGTTTTTAGTCCCATGTAATAGGGGGCGAGCCTATTGCCATCAACCGGGCACAAATCCAGACTCCGAGGCTGCTACTGAGAAATTCCTGATGGAAAAACCCAATAACACTGCCCGACCTGGGAATCGAACCCAAGACCTCATGCACAGCAGCCGCGCTTGCGACCACTAGACCAACCAGGCAGTCTATTCGAGTTTATTTACATTTCTATTCAAATGATTAACAAAGAGAAGTGTCCATAAGTCCGCAAATACATTCAGAACGTTGTCGGTATCATCGCGGTGCTGCAGTGCGCCGGGATTGTTCGCGGATGCGTGCACTAACGGTTTTCACGTTATCATGCGAAAGAGGGTGCCTCACAATTCCAGAGTGTAGGGTGTAGTGTGTAACTAGACACATACACGATTACTTACCGCTTCACAACCCAATTTTAATGCCTCTCAGAAATAATAATCCTTGTTTTGTATGCAAATTTTCAGTTTAGCAAAACAAAACAAAAGAAAAAAAAACGTAATGCAAATTAATGGGTTTCGGATTATAAGCGCACTAACGAACGGACAAACAAAGAGACGTTGTGTTTCATAATATTATGTAAGGAAGTACGCACGACGACACATCAAGCTATACATTTCCAGTTTATGCTGACCTCTTATTGTACAGAAAGCCTATACAATGCGAGGTGAAATGAATGTAAGGGTGTTTTGTTGTGTGTACCAGTGCATTGTAAGTATTAAAACTGCTAATAGCTAAAGGAACAATTACTTTTGGACATAACATACATACATACATACGGTTCCGTGTACCAGATGCATGTTTTCGCGTTCATTTTAGCACAATGAGATCCTAACACTGAGCTTTTTTGTTCGAGGCTTTTACCCTAATAATTATGTGGGACATGGACGACTTTTTTATATATAGGGTTCTTCGGACACGTTTTTATTTTTGTTTTATACAGTTTCAGTGACTCTTAACTTGATACAGACGACTGCATTTCAATGGAAACTTTTGATGCTTTGTGTGTGTGTGAGCTTTATTTTTCGTTTCACAATTTTAAACTTGTTAGTGTTAAAGCAGACATTTTCTTTCAACGTGCAATTATAAACTGGACGTATTTTATAAATGAGCGGCAACAAGGTAGAAATTGGTACACAATAATAATTAGTATGATGCTCTTTTACTAAGAGATATAGATAGATATACTTAATTATTTATAAACAGAGATTATTTTTTATTTATTATTGGTTTTATTCTCTAATCGGGTGGGAGAAAAGCGCATAAAACTGAATACAACATAATATGTAGGTTTGGTGACGCATCAATACGAGGACGACTCGACTAGCATGTCTTTAGGGAAATAGGTATAGTTTTCATTGCGTAGAGTGTATGTACTCAGATTGATACAAATAGTACAAGGCGACATATCTTTTATTTAGATCTTTATACATAGATGGATGATGAACCTATGGGAGGTTAGGGAGTTAGCTTTAAGGTAGATAATATTTCTAAAATGTTTTGAAATAATAGACCACGTAGCTTAGCTCAACCTACGCCGTAGCACCTTTCAAGCTACGCCGTAGCAAAGTTCGAGCTACGTTCCCGCGCCGTGGCTACTTACACTTCTTCCCCCGAACGTAAACCCATTTAGCATTTATTTATTTAATTATGCTGACAGAATTTCGAACAACTCACTGTTCTTCATTTTACCTTATACCCGTGATGCTATTAAAGACGCGGGTTCAAATTTTGGCCGCACCTTTGTTAAAGTGTAGAATTCTCATGCCCTAGTGGATCAGAGTAATAGGGCATTAAGCCCACACACTTCCTGACCAATCACGTTAATTTAACGGGGCCGTTTCGTTGCCCAACTTGTTTCACGGTGATGTACGATATGGCCAAATGTTAGGGCTGCCCGTTTATTCAGTAGTACCTATAAGCCCGAGCTATGTTCTCTTCTTAACTTCTGGCTATAGACATTTAAACTGATATGATTTTTATCCCCAGTAATTACAACACATTGACAAAAAAAAAATCGCATTACTAACTTTTTTCTGTAACTTTTTTTATTTAATTCATTTTACGTAATATATTTAACCAATCTGGCAACCCTAGAGCTACAAAGGATAATTTACCGTCCGTTTGTTAACACCACTATGCGTGATACGCAAGCAAAAATTTAATTTTGAATACCAACAAAGAAATTTCTCATGAAAAATAACACAAACGGCGAGCTCCTGAATCACTAATAAAGTATTCATATTATTATTCTTTTATAATATGTTTTATGATTCTAGTAGCTCCTTTTAAAATCGTATTTTTTCATGCGATGCTTTAGTACTTACAATAACACATCTTTTAGTAAATGTTTTAAGTATTGAAAGGCTTTAAAACATTTATTAAAAGATGTGTTATTGTAGGAAATACAAATAAGCAAACTGTTTTTGAACAACAAAATAACAGCAAGAACACACACGTGAATACACGAGTATGTCTAATCCGTTTTGTAATTAACTATCAAGCATAAATGTCAAATCAAGCAAAATCGAGCTCTTTGAGGGTGCGGTATGTTGCATGAAAACAAGCTTTACAGCCTGTTTCTACTCAGAACCTGTCAGTGCCAACTCCTGGTGCTTGCCTTTGGAACATGACGGCTTAATAACTGGGCAAATGAGATTCAGTATTGTACCAAAGCTTTGGTATCGCATTTGTCACTTGTTTTTATAGTCCGGTTAAAATAAACATTCAACGGTACAATTTGTTGAAATGTACGAAAATTGAAAATTGGGGATTACAGGCGTGACCATTACAAACAAAATGTGAAAAATCGACATTGATCGCATGTCTGCAAAAAAAAATATTAAAGTCATTGTTCGCAAATATGAGTTTATTGCATTTTTTTTTAGGCAAATGGTCAGTTTTAGCATAAAAAAGGTAACAATCATAGGTCATGCAATTGTCTATAATTTTTTTTTTAATACTTTTTCTAAAAGTTGCCTTTTGCATTTGCTTACCACTATTTTTCGACATAATTTGACCAGACTATTACCTGACTACGGAGGATTATGATTCTAGCTGTCTACGTATAAATGTATGCATACGGTAGTCCTATAAAATATTCCTTAACTATGCATACTGCCCATCGAACTAAGTAACTCTAAACAATTTCTTTTTTCTGCGAAACGATTTCGTAATATCATATTTTATGGTAATGTGCAATCAGTACAACTTAATGTACGCAAAACGTTGTATTTTCGGGTGTATGCAACAGTATAGGGTTCATGGCATTATTTAAACTTTAGTTCATTATCTGCCTAGCCTTTTCCCAACTATGTTGGGGTCGGCTTCCAGTCTAACCGGATGCAGCTGAGTACCAGTATTTTACATGGAGCGACTGCCTATCTGACCTCCACAACCCAGTAACTGGGTAATACGATACCCCTAGGTAAGACTGGTTGTCAGACTTTTAAGCTTCTGACGACTCGTAACGACTGTCAAAGATCCACGTATGACAGCCGGGACCAACAGCTTAACGTGCTTTCCGAGGCACGGAATGATGTCAGTAATGTCTAAGATAAACTTTAGAAAGTACATATGAATTGAAAAAGTCACATTGGTACTTGCCCGGATTTGAACCCACAACCTCAAGCATGAGAGCCGGGCGCCTTAACCGCTAGGCCATCACGACAATTATTTAAACTTTAGTTATACATTAAAAATTGGTTTTCGTTAAAAAGCGTTACAAAAAGTTGGAACTGTGGCCTTTAATATCTCTGTAACCAGAAATTTCCCAGGTATGGCCTAGAATAAATAAAAAAATATTGCAATCCCATTATTGCAGAACATGCAACTTTTTGCTACATTGAGCAATATCTATTCGCATTTACTGTATACTAAAGAATCATATTATGGCGATGTTGAGTACCTTATTTTACATTCTTTTAGGTACATAATGATGGCGACACGCACGAAAAAATACGTGCCTACTTACAAATTGCTTTTGCAATCATATTTGTGTCATTGGTACCGTAGATAAAGCCGGTAAGCGCAGATTTCAACTTAGCAAGTAACAATGTTTTACACCTTTAAAATAAGAAGCTAATTATGAAAACGGTAAAGTAAATAATTTGAGAAAGCGACTGTTGATAGAAGAGAGAAGGCTTTGGAATAAAGCTAGGTAGCGTGCCTTTAGGAGAACAGAAAATCACGAAGAAGCACGAAATCCATCGAATGCCAGGCGTGCATCACGACGACAGACACTTGATAAAGTGTCTCCGATTAAGTGGTCTCCTTAAAGCTAAGAGGAAACTGCGAAGCATCCCAGCCATTTTTATTTTGATATTATTTTTTAAGAAGAAAAGTGGTTCTCTAGTACCTTGTTGCAGTGAGGGCCAGTGGGCAGTCGCCGTGCCTCTTTTAAGACAGTTTCAAACACCAGTTCACCTAGTTATGTTATACCTGATTTAAACTGTCTAATTGAAAATATTTATTTTGCTTTATATTTATTTTCATAAAATATATATACTGTGAAAAATACTTTTCTGTTCTAGATAGTAGTTTGTTTTGCCTGGAGCAGGCATACTCAAAATGGCCGCGGCGGCGTCGAGTGTGAGTACTCAATGTGAAAAGGCAATTAATACCGCGGCCGCGCATTCTGTTGTTGAATTGTTCAAATCCTTTACTTGAGCGGCTACATATACGGCTTAAATCTGGGTGTTTCAATGTGATAATGAAGTGGCGAGAGGCAACAGACGAGCGTAGCTTGCAGACATCGCGCATGACGTTGAATAAGTAATGAATCTTCTTACAGAACTTGTGACTGTAGCTGAAATTTAAGAAAACAAACTACTTGTTATTTTGTTCGCAATGTAATGAAACTCGGTTAGGCTTACAACAATTGAAATGATTCTCAGGGATAAAATATAAATGCTAAAAAATGTGCATGTCCACTACTGGTGACGTGTACCGGATATTGTCGGTTGCTTGTCCGATGATAGCGCCGTCAGCTAATAAGTTGATGACTTATTTGCAGGTGACACTAAAGATCAGAAACTCATATATTGGTCTATTACAACAAGACCTAACATAGGAATGACAAGCACTTACGGGGCTTATGAAACCATAATATACTACACATCATTGTTATGTTTATAAGACTCTGAAATTATATTAGTTATCAACAATTACAGAAATATTTCATGTTCAGATGTCGCCTTCAAAAACTTCCTCCAGCAAACACATATGTAAATCTGTAATGTATTAAACGAAGGAGAAATACAAATGCGTCGTCGTATCTTTGGTTCCATATGTGTGATCCTAATTTTAGTACGGTAGTCTCGTATTACATATTGTTATATAAACCGTCTTCTAAACCAGAATCACCAAATCAGAAGTGGGTGTTGCACAATGGTATGCACGAACTACTCCAATTACCTAGGCTTTAAGGCTTTTCATTTTATAGAACACAAAATCAAAATAATAAAAAAGGTAAATATTTTAAATATATTATCACAATATTTATTTTTTGTTTTAATTTAAAATGCCGTGAATTCTTTCGACATTTGAAATTTCTGCTGTCGATAAAGATCACAGAATCTTTACTAGTCTGTAAGTTCCTAAGTCAAGCGCACAAAACAAAGTAGTGAAAAATTGCAGGAGCATAGAGAAGGTTAAATATACTTATCGAAAAAGACGTTTACGATCGAAGAGCACTACGGAAAATTCACTAGTAATATCGACAAAATATGTAATTTGTGAACTCTTCGTGAGAATGACATAGCTATTATGATAAAAGTGTATGAAATTTCAGAAACGGTACCTACCTACCATACGCTATGTCGCAAAAGTATTTAAAAGGTTTACGTTACAAGTTTTGTAGTGTGTGTGTGTATATATATCCCGAGCCGATTTCGGCTACGGTGATAGTTACTGTCCTATTTAGGAGCATGTGGTATAATATGGCTTATGTGTTATCGAGTAAGCATGTGCAATCGAGTCCTACTCGATTCCATTCTCAATCAAAATGTGGTTTTAAAATATGTGAAATGTCTCGAACACAACTTATTACAAATGACCGTGTATTTGAACAAATGAGAGAAAACTAAGATTATATTTTATCGAGATAACGTTTATATAAAACTGTATAATAAGAGAGGTACTTTACTTGTCTAAGATGCCTTTCTATCTGAAATCATTTACCTATATCAGTATCCAAATACATAAAACTTTACCTTGGCAGTACTTTACGGCGAATTTTCTGCTTTCTAGAAAAGTTATCGCTGTCGGCCCTCGGGACTACATATCGCACCCGTGCCTCCCCCGACCTAACTTCACCCCTCCGACGTAATAACGACCGACTTTATAACCGAGTGGGCTTAAATCTCACAACACTTTCCCATATCTTCTTTCTCGTCGGTAGCACCGTCGCCCGAATGAAATCTAAGCCCACGATTACAATTGGTCCCGCCGGAGTCCGTAACTTATCCAAAAATCCGAGGTGATTTAATGTGCCCCAAGAAGTCACGGATTTAAAACGATCTCAGCTAGCACTGAGCTCCGGACGGCGCTCCCGAGATTTTTCTCGTTATGTTCCTTTGACCACGGCTTCCGCATTAGATTCGGGACAGAAAAACAAAAATAAAACCATTTAAAATAATAAAGTTACCATAGAAGATTGCCTTGAGAAATTAAAAATTAAAATATGTTACAAAAGTTACTTCATTTTATTTATTTTGTATATTTGATAATAGAACGGCCGCAGTGATGTTTAAAAATAACAAGTCACTTTGATATAAACACAAAGTGAGAAAACTACATTATCTAGGTGCCGGCAGAAACGTGAATCGAAAACCAATTATTTTGAATAAAAAGTAATTTGTACTCCGAACATGAACGGGATGTGAAGCCAATTTTAACAGTATTCTTACAATCCATGACTAAATGTATCGTAAAGGTATTTCTTGTTAAATACAATCTAATTCTTCATGATAAAGAAAGCGATTATGGCAAAGCTTATTTTAACCGCATTGTTCGTTAAGAATATGTAAAACTCTCTGATAATCAGAAAAAAGTAGACGTTCAAGTAGATTTTATTTATCAGGTAATAAACACATCTATTTTTAATATAATCATAGTTTTATGGAAGTAGTGTTTAATTTCACACTACAGTTATCTGGTTCGGACAGTGCCGTTTACACAAAGAGTGTTGGTAGGATAGACAAAGCGAAAGCATTCATTTCAATTAAACCATTTACAGGCACTTTTGAACTGTCAAGAAGTTGGCTAGTTGTTCATAAAGTTGATTCCGTTACCCGTTCTAAAACGTAGGTAGATCGAGAAGAACGAGCAAGAAACTCTACGAACATTCATTTCAACCAAGTTTTCATAACATTCTGGTTACGTTATTCTTGTTGCTTCTGAAATAATAACAATGTAGGTACGGAGCAATATTAAACCATTAAAAACATAAATATATACGATATAATGACGAGATAAGCCATGACATTTGTTAGTTGACCAGTCTCAACTAACAGCGTCTATTCACGAAAATATAGATAAAATATTAGAGACACTTTATCGTCAAATACTTATTGAAAATATAAAAAGGTAAGTCTTCCCTGTACCTACTGAGTGTAGTGGTGCAACTAGGAAACAATTATAGGTACTATAGTGATACTGGGACGTGGGTCACTACTGTACCGGGATATATGAATCCACTTTGATGAAATTAAAACACGTACATTTATATTATTGACTTCATATATTATTACTTTAAATATTATTATATTTTAATTCTAGTTCTATGAGTTAGTCGTGACAGCCGTCGATACACGGTTTGTTTATTTCTTATTAATTTAAATGGTTATCTCATATAAATGAAATAGATTGTATACAGCTCATACAACCAGAGCAGCTACGGTATTACGGTATATCAGTATATATTACGGTATACGTTATTTTAAAAAAGTTTTAATTTGTAATTATTACAATATTGAGTATTGGACATTGTAATGTCATCAGAACTCTTTAGTTCAGAGCTGAAATTTTGCATACACCTTTGTGTATGCAAAATTTCAGCTTAATCGGATACCCACAAATGGTCGAAAAATGGTTTGAAAATTTTAAAAGGACCACTTACTTACATACATACATACGAACAGTGCAAGCTAAATAAAGGCTTGTAAAAAACCACTTACTTTCACCGAATGGGCTTAAAATTTTATGCAGTAACAATAAAAGTTCAATTGCGGGTGTCCAGTTGAAAAATAATATGTTATAGTTTTATGATTTACTAACAGCAACTGTACTAGCAGCTTCGTCCTCGTGTTGGTGAAATATAAGCAGGGTTTTTATTTTACAGCGCGGAACTACACTTTTTTTTCTAAAATAAAAGTAGTCTAAGTTACTCCTAATAACACCAGCTATCTGCCCTGAAAGTCATTTCAAAATCAGTCAATCATAAGAAAACAAATCCTTCATCATTATATTTCCCGTGTAAAAATTTGTTGTGAAAATAAAATCTGTAAGCATTTAATAAAAAGCTGTTATTTTAATATTACAAACAGCCACTTCAAATTTATTTATTTGTATAATTTTTTGAATGAAGGAATGCCAAATTAATTTCCATGCAACCTACACTGTTTCGATAAATAAAATTGCAATATCAATGGAGTATACTCAATACCTATACGCCTACCTACGTACAGAGAAGCGTTTCACCAACTTAACTATATTTTGTAGAGTCCATTTCACTGGAAATATAAATGCTCTGCTATTTTGTAAAAAATACAAAAAGAACTCGCAAATTAAACGATGTAGTTTATAAACTATTTTAATTTGTGGCATCCCACATAGTTTTGTATACATAGGCCACTTTAATATTAACTTTTTTCGTCATTGACAATTCTAACAGTTGGGGAACGTAGCAAAGCTGTAAAGTTTCCAACTAGTCTCTTTACGACGGCGCTCGTCGTAACAGAATGATTGCGCACTGAGCTTTCCACAGTAAAATGCAATAAGTTAAAAAGAAATTGTCGTGACACGAATGTATTATAATTGGGAATTTGTTTATAATATTTCAAATGTTATAAGAAAACTAAATAGTTCCTAATAAAGAAATTGTTGAGTTATACACTTATTGTGATTTAAAAAACTGCAACAGTTTGAGTGTCGGAGGTAATTATAAAATGAAATGTCGTGATGGCGCAGTGGTTAAGGCGCCACTCTTATGCATGAGGTTGTGGGTTTGTAACCGGGCACAAAATTTTAGTTTTGTCTCTGGGATGATCATCACCTGCGAGGTCTCTAGTATTGCAAATGTGTACAGGTGGCAGTGACCACTCAACATCAGGTGGGCCGGTGACTTGCTTGCCATCCAATGACATATAAAGAAAACGGCTGGACTAGTGATTTTCAGGGTTCGTTACCTAAAGTATGCCAAACACGGCCTTATTGCTATGACTCCGCTATCTGTCTGTTCCTCCGTCTGTCACAGGGCTGTATCCTTTGAATCGTAATAAATAAACATTTGAGGTATAATTATTTTTAATTGCGCCATAATAGTATTACTATGGCCGCTATTAGAAGAAACATACACTTTTTACTACTTGTATCTTGAATTAAACAAACAATGTATGGAACCATTCGTGTGCGAGTTCGACTCGCACTAGGCTAGTTTTTATTTTAGGCATACATTGTGAAACTAGATGCATCCCTGTAAATGCTGCGGATGACGAGGTTGTACTGATGTCATAACTCACTTAGATAGCCGAGTAGGTTTCATTTACTGGCATCACGCCAGCATGTGTAGAACAAAACTATAAGAATTTGAATACGGGGTTATTCAAATTCTTAACAATAGGTTATTTTTAAATTGCCCTAGGGCAATTGGGATGTTACAATCGTAAAGTTCCACTCCATCTAAGTCTCTACCTAGCATTTGTGTGTGTTTTTATAAAATTCATGTTACCTAAAAACACATGTACAATGTTAGTAAGTAGAATAACAGGGTGATAAATGCATGAGTTGTGAAAACCGAATTTATCCTTGTTTCGTTCGTGCTTCAATTAAGATCTCAACATAGCATTACTAGGTATTTTCTCAGGCTTAATTATAAACCTGTCATGTTTGTAGGGGCCACGTGCAGTAACAAGAGTAGCAGCAGTTATTTCAGCCCACTGACCCTTCGTGCGCAAAAAGGAGAACAAACAAAAGCCTTTTCCTCAATTAAGCAATTTGTGTGGACATAAATTTAGTGAGTGTATGGCGCTCACCGGTTGCCGGGATGTTTCAGTTCTGTTAGTCGAGCGCCCGTTCATTTTGAACTAAATGTACAGCGTGAAAGTACACTAAAATCTTGTTTGTTGGGCGTCTCTAAAAATTAAATTATTAATTCTCAAAAGCGCTGTAGCATCATCTCGACTTCTCGAGCATCTTAAATAACTGTACAGTAAAAACTGCTATCTTATATTTGGATAAGTACTAAATTCATTAGAAATTGTATAGTATTAGTTCACTTTATTATGGTGCAAGTTTTACAAGCATGTAATGACGATTTCAACGAAACGCAAGTATGTAAAACTGAACGTGTAACATCTAACGATCTTATAAATCTCTTTATTATCATCAGCTTTTCTTTTACCTCTGGAATCTCTCAGTATCGCTTTGAATCAATTCCTTGTGGACACAATCTATTCACTTCTTATGTTTTATTCAAACATAAACTTAAAAGGGAACTATTACAGTCGGAAGATTGTCGTTAAAATCAATCTGAAGTTGTAACTTTTCCTTGTGAAGTCGCGGCACACAAATAAGGCGACTCTGAATATCTAATGAACTTCTTCACCTCAACAGCTACTAACTTCCTCGACTCAAATAATTTGAGTGCGCCTCAGTCCGCCACGACAGTGGCTTCTCCTGTGCAATTAAGTGTTTCGGCTTTCATTGCGAGAAACTTGAAATCACTTCTTTGAATAAGCTTCAAATTCGCATGTCAGCGAAAGGTGGCCTCGGAAACTTGGCATTCACACTTTTACTTTGTGATATGAAGTCTCTAAAATTAGCTCATTTGTGTTAGGCTAGCACGTGTATTTTCAGAAAATTAAGGATATTCTGGTGATTGAGATATTCCTGTCTTTAATAAAAAATTAAGTTAGACGTCAAACATATTGCAGCATTTTAAATGTCAAAGCAAACATAATTTTATATTTAAACCGTTCAGTTTAACTAAAATCGCGTTGACTGTAATAAAAAAAACTAAATTAGAGTTATCAAAAACCTATTTTCATTTGCTTAGGTTCGTTTATCACAGTGACAAAATTTGGTGCTCAACTGTACGTGGGGAACCGTTTATGCATCGAAAACACACATTACCACACCACACTACATACTAATTGCTGTTTACAACTGTTCTTAATACAATTGCCAAATACATTACTGGGATTAATGGTACCTACCTACGTGAGTTTTTCTTTCTCATTGATCCAAGGCAATGAAAAACATTGCATGAATCAGCCGCGGCTATTAGAATTTGTTATAGACCTGTGTTGTTGGATGTGGACACTCATGAGGCTTTTTTATTGAGTTAAAGAAGTACCTTCACAATCAAACGTTAAAAAATACATTTTAGAACCTCATTCAATTCTTAGGGATGCTGGAACATCTAGAATTCCTTTTCTACCTATTTGAACGTGTTAACTACGATTTGTGTGGAATTGGAATAGCGCCGTCTAGTGACAATAATGAGAAACACAATTCTTCTATACACTTCGTAGTCCCTGTTAACGCAATCGAATAGGCACGAAAACTCACTAGGCACTGAGGATTTACACGCCCATTTATGACGAATGAATTTACACCATATTGCTTACAGTATAATGATCAAAATCAAAAGCTTACGAAAGTCTGCGGTTTGGTGATACGCGTCCTGCTATTCCGATCTTTATAGTTAATTGTCATTTATAGTTTTTGTTTTTATGAAAACGCGAAGCCTTCTGAATCGCGATGTTTCATTATTTTAAAACGGTCTTTGTCTTTAGTGGTGCAAAATATGATTTCATCAGTGTAGCACAAAATTATTCAAAGAATTAATAAAATTAGATTCAAGATTATTTAGATGAAGGGATTACCTCTAATTAGCGATTGACGTTAAGAATTCGAAATATTTAAGTACGTATCTAATTTTAATAATTATTATTGAAAAGGTTTTGTTTGTGAATTTATTATAACTAGTGGTCGCCCACTGGTTGAAAACATACACATAGGTACATAATTCGACCATAATTTTTTTAACTTTTGAGTTTTAACGTTATAGTTTTAAGCCAAAGATACATGGCTAAAGGTGACACAATAAATAATATGAGGGTGTGTTTGTCAAACGCATGGCAGTTTGTGTAATGTTTTTTTTTAAATTAATTTAATACATTATTATATATTTTAATGCATATATAGGTACTGCCTCGCAAACGCGACTGCTGTGCATGAGGTCTTGGGTTCGATTCCCAGGTCGGGCAAAGTGTTATTGGGTTTTTCCATCAGGAATTTCTCAGTAGCAGCCTCGGAGTCAGGATTTGTGCCCGGTTGATGGCAATAGGATCGCCCCCTATTACATGGGACTAAAAACATAACTGGCGAAATGTGGGTGGACTAATGGGTACACCTCTGACTAACCCTTCGGGGAATTACAGGCGTGATGTTATGTTTATGTTATGTTTATAAATATGCATAATAATCTATAAAAATACTAGCTATGCAACTTTGTCCGCGACAAAGTTGATTTCTCTTTATACAAACTTTGGACCTCTGTTTCATCCTCTTAGGGGGTGAATTTCGGAAAATCCGTTCTAAGCGGACGTCTACGAACTATAAACTACCTGGCTAATTTCATTTTAGGTATATGTCAAATGAGTCTATGACCTTTCGCTTTTATATATTTAGATGATTAGATTAGCTTTCTGTATTCTTTTTAAATATAAACATTAACTGCGCAAAATTACATACACCTTCGTCCGCGTAATTTTTGTAAAAAGAGGTACAATTAAATATTAGTCTTATGCAATTCACAAAACAATGACAATATTAACAACAATTGTATTTTGCATGCCTAATTATAAGGTAGATTGTACAAGGTTCCATCCCTATCTGTAACACCTTATTTTATGTACCTACAATCTATGCAAATAAATTTTTTACTTTACTTTACTTTACTTTAAAAGCTTACAGATTGTCGAAAACATGTTTTCTTTATTTGTTATTTGCTGTTAATTTTAAGCTCTGCTCTTTCTGATATAAATAATTCTCACATATTAATTCATTCAGCCTTTATTAATTGACTTCGGACTCAGAAAGTATTTTTTTTCCAAAATATATGCGTCCGAAATCTTATGTGTATTGTTATATTTGGCTAATTAGTGAAACTATAGTACCTATAGTTACCACCACCAGAGCGGTTTCGACACTATCTATGCCTACTAATATTATAAGGCTGAAGGTGATTGTGAAGCTGCTTAATTGGTTGTTTTTTTGTTTGAACGCGCAAATTTCCAGAAACTGCTGACCTGATTTTCAAAATTCTTTCGCCAATCGGAAGTTTTTTTATCCTTTTAAGCTACTATCTCTATATATAAAAAACTCAGCTTTTGTATATTATTTGTTTCCGTGAAAATCGGGAAGTTGTCGATGGATTGGGTTGAAATTTTTATACATTGCAATTTTACAAAAGATTTTTAAAAAGATTTTTAACAGGATGAGCTACAGCAAAGTGTATCCGGTTTAATTAAGATGGCTATACTTAATTGTTAAAGAAATTAAGGTGTAAGAAAATTCACATGGACAAAGTCGCGGGCAATATGTTATTACAATACTTATTACAATTGTTGTGCTTATTACAATTACAAATGTTATTACAATACTTATTAAGTATCTCCTCAAAATAGAACCTAAGTACTTGCAACATAAGGAACGTTATGCGGCCGCAAGCGGGTGGTGGCCCAGTGGTAGCGGCTTTAACATATTACTTGTATATAAGTACATATTATAAGTTTCAGATTCCCACCCAGTTAACACTTTACTTTGTGTTATTTATTTCATCATCACTGCTCCGACACGGTGAAGTAAAACAGTGTGACGAAACAAAGAAGAAATGTGATATTGTGACATACATCTAACCGGGCTCGCACAGCAGATTACGGCTCACAAAGAGAAGGTTTTTGCTCCAGATATAGAAATGCTAGAGACTAATTTATCAAAAAGTTTGCTTTTAACCGGGCACAAATCCAGACCCCGAGGTTTCTACTGTGAAAGTCCTGATGAAAAAACCCAATAACACTTTGCCCGTTCTGTGAATCGAACCCAAGACCTCATGCTCAGCAGTCGCGCTTGCGACCAACGAGGCAGCCCAATATCAAAGAAATTCATTGCTTTTCTGTTCTAAAACAATACCATAACATTGTAAATAGGTAGTTAGCGAATGATTGTAAACTCACGAAAAAAAAAAGAGAAAAATCCTTAACTGAAAGCAAATCTAAAATAAACGGAAACGTAGATTATAGTAAAGTTCTTTGTACTTACTTGTGGATACATTCCACGAGTATGTACAAAGAATCTAAGTCTCCGAGGGAAAGAACGGTTAATGTAAAGCAGTTGAGAATTAAAACTGGAAAATTAAATGGAATCAGCCAGTCGTTGTGCAGGATTCCGTTGAAAATGGTTTCCCATTTTCTGAGGCATTGTTCGACTGTTTGTTTGTACAGTAGACCGAATATTAAATCGGGCAAAGATATCGTTATTAGCTGGTTTTATTGGTTTCAAATCTTACTTCTTACTACTATTATAAGTGCGAAAGTTTGAATGGATGTTTATTACTCTATCTTGCTAGAACGGCTGAACCAATCTGGATGAAATTTCGCTTGAGATAAACAGTTTGCAATGGCAATACATAGGCTACTTTTTATCTCGGAAAATTTACTGTTCCCAATCAATTTGCATAGCGTTTTCCTAACTATGTTGGGGTCGGCTTCCAATCTAACCGGATGCAACTGAATACCAGTATTTTACATGGAGAGACTGCCTACTTGATCTCCACAACCCAGTAACTGACTAATACAATACCGCTTGGTAAGACTGGTTGTGAGATTTTAGGGCGAATGACGACCCGTAACTACTGTCAAAGATCCACGTATGAGAGCCGGGACCAACGGCTTAACGTGCTTTTCGCGACACTGACGAGTCTCGATGTGTAAAGATGGTCACCCATCCACAAACCAACCCCGGCAAGCGTAGCTTAACCTGATGGATCGACCCGTGCGGCAGAAGCTGGTGTTGTAATAATATTAAATCACTGCTTATTGAAGTTTACGTGTAATGTCGTGGATACGAACATATATTTAGAGGGTCTACCACGAGAGCGTTACGTAAAATCGATCGATTTTTAAATTGGAAATGCCCGTTTTGCACATAACACTTGTTTTGTTTGTTGTGTTTTATTTTATAAACGGGTTATTCTAATTGTCCTTGTCGTTTAAAATTTGACCAAAATATAATACTTAATAATAATCGTATTTCAAATTCGAAAATCAATTCGTAATAAATACGTCTTTTAAGTTAGCGCACGAGTGCTAAGACTGCTAGAATGGGTAGGTACAAAACGCAGTCATCGAGACTAAGTACACAACAACCAAACCCCATACTCAAACAAAATAGCAATTTTATTTTTTCTTTATAAATTCGTCTTTTTGTTGTCATTGAAAATGAAATTATTCTTGTTTCGAAACAGTGATATAGAAAAATGCAGAATAGCCACTTGGTCTCGAAGGCCAACTCCAAGACCGCTCACAAAGTTTTATGTTGTGGAACTTAGCTGTTTGTGCTTGACATTTATTGCTTTTATATTTTACGAGCTCAAGAAAGAGGACTTGCTAAATGTTGCTCAACAACGTACCTTATACTTAAGAATAATCGCGTTATGTGTATCTACTTGTAAACTTAGTTATACGCAGTTGGTTTTTTTTCGACGGTGTGCTTGTTTTTCAAGTACATACATAACATCACGCCTGTAATCCCCGAAGACTTAGGCAGAGATGCACCTATTAGTACACCCACATTTTTCCAGTTATGTATAAGTTCCATGTGTAAATAGTTGATGGCAATAGGGGGCGAGCCTATTGCCATCAACCGGGCACAAATACTGATTCCAAGACTGCTACTGAGTAATTCCTGATAGAAAAACCAAATAACACTTAGCCCGATCTAGGAATCCAACCCAAGACCACTAGACCAACGAGGCAGTCTGGCAATGTTTTTCAAATATTTATACTTAATTCGTATAGCATAAGTAACTACCCATTTCATAAATATCATTATTATGGTATATCTGCCGAAAAATATGGTATTAAAAAACAAACATAGATAGTAAAACATACATAGTATGTCGGAAAAAGCAAAAGACATAAAAATATTATAACGCAAAAATTACAATTACATCAGTGTTGTAATTTTTGCGTACGTCTTTTGTCTTTCTGACATCATGTCAGCATGATGTTTGGTTTGATACCTACGTAGGTACATACTATAATTATGTCTTACTTATTCATATTGTTGGTACCTACGGCATTACCTTTAGTCGTTGAATAAAAACATAACAAATGTATACATGCTAAACTTCGCCAGGAGATCAGTTTCGCAGCAGTCCGATTACATACCGGCAAACAACAGATCTATGAAAGTCTGGTGGTAGGCGCCCTTCCCGATATATCAGAAGTTTAATACCTATTAAACTTCTGATATTTCGGGAAAAAAATAACAACCAGAATCTATTAACCTTAATAGATTCTGGTTGTTATTTTTTGACATAACTAATAAATTGGATTCAGCAATTCAAGTGTGTAATCAGTGGTAATAAAAAAAAGTTTTTACGAAAAAGATAACTTTAAACAAAGTCAAAAATAACTTTAATAAATTATAAATAAATAAATATCTTGGGACCACTCACACACAACTCACAAAGTTAATTTTCGTTTTGTACATAAAAAAAACAGTACATTTCTGTAATGTTTTTATTTATATTTATAAAATGAAACTCCTCCTTTTTTTAAGTCGATTAATAATATGGCGCAGTATTATGTTCAACAGTAGACTTCTATAGGATCTAATGATTATGACAATAACTTGTAAACACAATCTGTACATAATAATGTGTGTATATCTATAACAAGAACACTATAAAACAGTTTGATCCTGCATCCATTTCAAGTAACCCAAAAATTTGAATTTGCATCTTCCAAACTAAATCTGAATCCTTATCCGAATCTTCCGGACCCTAATATTCGATACGACCTATTGGCATCTTACTTTTACATACAATGTTTAGAAAAGGACGGTATTTGTTCAATTTAAACAAGGAAATGTTTTCAAAAGTCTGGGATTAGGACTACCCGACCTTGTTTCTCATCGGCTTTCTCCCGAAGTAGTGATCAAAATCAAACTTGCTCAAATTTGCAATGGAAATATCTTTTTATTTTCCCTTTGAGCTTTCAAGGTTTAAAAGGGACCCGGGTCGTCAACTGCTTAAGGATATTAAACTTCCTAGTCGTTGCCTTAAAGTTATTTTAAGGGAGATTTTATATATATTTTTTTCTTACTCTGGTATACATCTTTTAGTGAGGCTTTGTAATGGTTTTATTTTTTATGTCGCTATAGAGCCATTTTAATGGATCGAATATATTTTACCTTAACCATTTCCTAAGGAATTTTATTAACATGCATGTTGTATAAAAAGAAAATAATGTTAAGTACCTATAACAATAGATTTTTTTCGGCGGAGGTGCTGTGAGAGTATGCTACAAGGATATAAGAAAAACCTAGTCTATAAAAAAAAAAGTATTAGTCAGTTTTTCTGTTACACATAATAGTATATCAATCCTTCCGTAATCACCAAAAGGTCATTCACTCACACACCCAAGGAAGAAATCTTAAGTTAATAAATCTTAAATAACCTTCGTTCGCTTTTATAAAGCTGAAAGAAATTAGTTTTTCTATAGGGTGAATCTCATTACTAAGCTACGCGATCTTCGGATATAGATTTAGAATCTGCTTAGAATTCCAAAAATGTTCTTTCATTGCATTGCTAGTCACTAACATAACATGCTTTACTTTCGCTGTAAGCTGCTCCCAACTGTATGAATTATTCAGTAAACTGGAAATACTTAAACGTAAACTATTCTTTGGTCACATTTTTTTATTTTTTTCTGGGACAAGCACCACTCTGTTGTCCTCCACTGCTACAACTACTGAAAGCCAGAATCAACAGTGGAGACTACCAAAAATGCGCCGAGGCCCGACGAGTCCCGGAGAAGCGATTCAACTGTCTTGGATCCCGCAACGAAATTAATCAGAAAAGAATAGCGGAGGAGTAAAAAAAATATAATTTGCATTCCCCACCAAAAAAGCAGGAGACAGAAAAGAACTAGGAGAATAGGTAACAATGGAATGTTTGCAACTGGGAGAAGCCCAGATTGCCAAGCACCACGGATTGCAATTATCATTTAATTACTGGGTGCTAATGTGATAGAACGAGTTCTGTATAGTTATCAAATTAAGCAAATTCCTTAATATATTTATAGTAGGTATGTACTATTTATAAATTAGTTAATTTTAGTGCTTTACGAGTATAAAAATGTCTGTACAAATAAATATAATTTAAGTGTCTCTTTGTAATAACAAAATAACAGCTTTAACTAAATGCATACCTACTGAATGTTTACACGGTGCTTATACCAACAAAACCAATCTTTAAATGTTTGTTAGTCTGTCTGTTTGTTCTCGCTTATCTCCGAAACGGCTAAACAGGTTTTAACAAGACTTTCACTGGCAGAAAGCAGATGTTATATAAAGTGTAACTAAGGCTAGAATTAAAACCCTACAGATAACCGACATTAACGCGGATGAAATCACGGGCTTAAGCTTTATATTAATAAAAAGTTACCTAAAACATACCTTCATAGACACACGTTTTATATTTACGATATTTTTAAAACCTATGAGCAACGCGTGGTGTAACGGCAATGTTGAAAACTGTGGCTAATGCGAAAGGGAGAAGATCACGCTCCTAGAAAGAGGGTAGGAGGCGGAGGGGTACGACCCTTATCTCTGTGGAGACTGGAGAACGACGCGCGCACCATCTATTAAACAAATATTCTCAAGTTTTAAGAACAAAGAAAGCAAAAGAAGTTTAAATACTCTCGATAGTTATAAGTCATGCAAAAATTGTTTCAACTGATAGACTTGTACAGTTGCGTGAATTAATTTACCATTTTTAATAGAGGTATAACTATTATATTCAAATACTAACCAGGACTGCACTAATTGCAATAAATAATACTACAATCAGACAATATTGTGAACGTAAGAATATTTTCAAATAAAATACTTTTTATCGGGATACGCGTTAAGTGAGTAAGTGAGAGCGCGCTCGGCGAAGTGGGAGGGGCCCCCGCGTCCCATGCCACACTCGTTCGCCATCAGTCGCCCCTAAGTCTCAGGTTTGCACACAGCATCCCGACACTTTATCGCCTTATATTTCCAACAATATAATAAATAAAGGCTTTTAAATTACGTAAACGTTGCAATGATATTTGTCAAATAACGAATTTGCTCAATACAGCCAGTTCGTATTCAAAAATGGTGTTTAATAGTTACGCTACGCGATATACCGGCTTGTTGTTGTTAAACGCAGTGATATTGTCAGCACAACCCTTCGCAGTAGAGAAGATAGCCGTCGGTAAGTTTTAAGCTAACACGTGTACCTATGGTCTGATCAAGTTTCACAATATTTGCTTTACGTTACGTATATTTTATCAGAGCATTAACAATTTTAGCATGGTTTATTTATTTTGATGACGTAGGTACTTCGTGTCAAAAAGCATTTCATATGTATTGTCTTGGTGAATTCTTTATTATTTTAAGTGTATTTAAAGCTGTTTTGCTCTCGTCTCACTTCGGCGCGTAGTGTTTTCCATGTAATCACCATGTACGTGTATCGAATTTCTCTTTCTAACGCACCGCGTTTTCTCGCTCGCACGAAGCAGATGCGGCGTTTGGTAGGGGAGAAGAATTTTCAGGCGCGTTTTTAAAATAACTTCGTTTTGTTTCAATATACATAGTCAGTGACATCGAAGCCTTTTCTTCATAACTCAATGGAGAATGAAAATCCTCCTGGACTTTCTTTCTATATACGCGAGTCACTTTATCTACAGGTTATAAATGTGACGGGAATGTTATTACCGCGTTAAATGATAGTAATGCTGATGTCGATTTGCTTTTTTGTAAAGGTTTTGTATGAAACAGAACAAAATACCTATCTCTAGTAAAAATAAGGAAAGCTTCTAAGTGAGTATGAAATTGTTTTAGGAACCTACTCAACGGACGTCTCTTCGTTTTCATTAAATGTATCAACTACAATATGTGGTTACATGTAAAACAGAAAACGAAAAATAAGAACACAAAAGAGCGAATAAAATACCTAGACACCTATTACAAATATAAGAATACCTATTACAAAATCACAAAGATTTTTAACATGATGCTTTAAATTTTGTAAAATAAAGGGAAAGACTATTTCGACAAGTCCACTTTAAACTGAAGCTATATTTGGAGAGGAATTTGCCGTAATTACCTGACTCGAATAGTTCGTTTCATGCTTCCGACTGCGCTGCACCTGTGTTGCAGTCACTGCTTTGGACGCAGATAAAGAGAATAGTAACCGAGCATTTTCCACAGCGCGACGCAGGAACATCAACAGTGTTCTGATGTTGTTTCAAATTACTATACAGGGTAGATTTATAGCCAGTGTCACACCAGGCACAATAACATAGTCTTCCTTTGTGAGTAGTACAGAATTTTTATCTGTATTATTTGTATAGTTCGAACTATAGTTCATATAAACCGGTCGTTTTATTAAACACTAGCAAACCGCACCGACTTCGCACGGGTGCAAATTCCGACTACTCCGATGGATTTTCCAAAACAATGTTTTATAAAAAACCTTGTCCGGGAGATTACAAACACAAATAAAAAAAGTATCGGCCATATTGGTCCAGCCGTTCTCGAATTTTACTCTTAGAAACACATGATAGATAGAATGTAAAAGATTTTAAAACCTGAGAGGAATCTTTCACCAGTTTGAAACAAGTACATTATCATATTAAACCATGTAGGTAACTAGTACAAAAGTTTAGCTTAACTAGTTTGCATACTATGGCGCCGTAACAACTACTGATTGGGAAATGTCACAAGTATATCAATACTTGCATAACTGTTTTTGTGCAAGTTACAGACGTGTCATGTGTGGCTGTGACTTTATTATTACTAGTGATCGAAATTGAACTGTATAATTAAGTAAATGTAATATGTAATTTTATTATGCCAAGTCTCAAATATTCTTCAAATGCTCAAAAACAGGGAAAAGATTTTTTGGTTCTGTTAACACATGCTAAATAATTACCTACTTAAAAAATGCTTATTTAGTAAGCTACCACCTATTTACCTACTTTTTCTAGAATTGGACGAATTCTGTAAAGAGTAGGTAGGTATAAAAGCGAACACACAGTATAAGAAGTAAATAAACTAGGTATGTCTCAAAGTCTCATTGACAGAAGTGTTCCATAATGCACAAAGTAGGTACATGAGAAACTGTCATTGTAAGAAGAGTTTTATTAAATTGAGGTATAGAGTAATTTTATGGTTGCTCTGATTTTGAGCACGTGGGTAGTTATATAATAAAGTAATGGGTAGTTATAGTGAAAGAAAAGGGAGTCAGTGATTACATGACGGCTGACAGGACGGAACGGAAGAAGAAAGCGTTTTTTAGGCTCGGCCTCAAATCTACTACTACTATTAAACACTTTTTACGTGGAATACAATTTATTTTTTAAAAGATAGAAACCTAGTATAAACCCACTCTAGGATACCTAGTTAGATGCCCAAATGTCTTAACATACGAGTTTACGAATATACGTCCGGTATCTATCCAAGGTTGGCGTTCTTTGAGGTAGGCCTACGTTCAGCAGTGGACGGCTATAGGCTTAAATGATGATGATGATGATGATCCATCAAAGCGGAGATAGGCGGAGGGATGGATGAGATTTTTTTTGTTCAGTGGGATCAAAAAGAGTTAAAGAAAAAAGTAACTTTAAATTATGTGTCTTAATTTTGGCGACAGTTGGTGATGACAGTACAATTGTTTTTAATAAGTAGGAACTCATTTTATAAAAAAAGACTTTAATATATCCAGCCGTGCCATAAAATAATAACAGTAAGATATTTTTGTTTTCTCTTTTTTAAAATATCAGCCTACCAATTCGTATATTCTGAATGTAAAATATATATTTATAAAACCTATAGTTATTTTTTTCCCCCGATACAAAACGTAGATAGAAGAAAAAATGGGTCATTTCACTAAGCTCAAGCGCGTTCGACTGGTTAATTGATCATTTACGTGTCACAAACCTGAACGTTGCAGCCATGTATAATTTACATTAGCCACTTCTGCTTGCAAGAAGATATTTTGTATCCTACTAATTTGTATAAAAAAAATGATAGTGGACAATACACTGTGGCAACTGGCATCAAGTAGTATAAATACTAACACAAAACATAACATCTCGTTTGCAAGGTCAGCTTACATTGCTTAGACAAAAGCTATGTTAGTTGAATTTAAGTGTAACAATGCACTGTTAATCGATGTTCATTTGGTATTGTCTATAGGTAAA
Source organism: Hoplodrina ambigua (assembly GCA_949774945.1). Taxonomy (NCBI): domain Eukaryota; kingdom Metazoa; phylum Arthropoda; class Insecta; order Lepidoptera; family Noctuidae; genus Hoplodrina; species Hoplodrina ambigua. The sequence goes on from OX458963.1 coordinate 10,673,431, forward strand.
GACATAATGAATAGAAACGGATAAAAATTGTAGACACTCAGAAGTGCCCCGCTTGCAAAGGTAGGGCTTAAATAGAGCCTGGGGGTGCCCAAACCCAGACAACTGGCACGGTCGCGGCTAGCCTCTCCTCTCTTATATCTCCACACAGAGTCACCAGACTGCTCTTGCTCCCTTAGACGCCTTTAACGACACCCACGAGCTGTAAGGGGGTGATTCTATTCTATTACCCGGAGACCACACATTTATCTTGGACATCTCTGACATCACTGAACGATGATACCAATGCTCGTGCCTTTTCTGTACGAGCACAGATCTTTGCCCTGCAGTGGAAAAATAATAGGTTGGCTCTACTTTTTTCCATTTTATAATAGATGCAACCTAGATATCTGTCATTAGGTAATACTGCTGTGGCCTTGTATGGTCCTGCGTAACGCGATATTGCCTTATCATTACTCAAACCTGGCCTCATTACTCTTCGCTCCACCGTAACTGGAGCCCCAAGTACATGATGCTTGATACCTGCGTTTAATGTCCAAATGCAGTTTCATATTTAAATAATGTTATGTAATGTTAATGTTTAATATTATGTTTATAATTTATTTAGAAGATAATTTATTTGATGTTACAGCTCTTTTGCATTGACATCAACGACATTGAATTCCTACCTCAACGATTTCATATAAAAGTTCGTCCCTTCTATTTTTCTTAGCGAGTAGTGACCTTCCCCGGCTTCGCACGGGTGCAATGTAGATACTATATAAACCTTCCATTTGAATCACTCATATTGATTAAAACCGCATTAAAATTCGTTGCGTAGTTAAAAGATCTAAGCGTACAGACGGTCGGAAGCGATTTTATTGTATATTTGTTTAAATGGTCATTTTTAATTTCGTAATATCTTTTGAATGGAATGTCCTATTTGAATAATTCAAACAGAAATCTGGGGTATTGAAACAGTCTTGAATACGGAATTATTTATTTGGATAAGGATTAAAACAGAGGTATGGATAACATGGCCTGATTTTGGGCGGCATTTCTATCTACTTTTAAAACGTAAAAAAGTAGTTGTAGTGACGTAAAGTACTACAATAGTTGGACATAATTATGGTATTCCAAAGTTTTTTATAGATATAGATATGTTCTTTAATATATTGTAGAACATTTTTTTGTTCTATCATCATAAGTTTCTCTTTTAACACTGCCTGGTAATAACGTTTTTACTGACGTAACAATTTCTGCCAGGTAACTCCTGCCACAAGACACGTTAATAAGCTTCGATCCAAAATTTCGTTGCATCAAGAAACTTCGTTCCTATGAGAACTCATCTCATATTCATTTGCATTACCCAATCGCGTTCAAAATGTCACAAATGCCACAATGTATTGACTATTGCTCTTTACTTTCTATTAATTAAAGAAAAAAAAATACAAATAAAATAAACAATAATGCCTATGTATAATATATATAAGTGTTAGTAAATACTCACCCTGTCTACATAATTATTTGCACAATATTCAGATTCTGTGTTTATTTATCTTCATAATATAATGCAGAATTGTTTTATAGTTCAAACAAGATACATAGTTAAATTGAAGGTAATGAAAGCGGGTTATTTATCTACCATTGATGCTCACTGCATAATATTTTATTTCATGAATAAATATTTTTCAGGATGAAATGAAATATATTGAATATTGTCCATTAGCTACAGGTTCTAAAAAAGCAATGATCCCGGTAAAAATGGAAACATATTTATTTTCCTTTTTTTCAGTCAGAACGAATCGAAAAGAAAACCGGAACTGTTTTTCATATGAACGGTTTTTATTTAATATTTTGCTGTGCAAAGAATGATGCTTTTTATTAAAAAGCTCTACACTTGGTAGTAAGACCATTACTTGCGATATGATTAATTTATGTTTAGCAAATTGTTTAGTAGATAAGTATAGTCTCTATTGGGGTGAAATACCGGCACGGAGGTAAAGTAAATTATTTTAGTTAATATTTTCATCTCCGCCGATAAAATGGCTAATGTTTTTGGGACAAAAAGCTTTCATTGTGCCTAATGGTAACTTTTAAGGTTAATTGTTGGAGTTATCTATTGAATTACCTGTAACCTTTTGTAAAGTCTAGAAGGTCGCTGAAGACGAAAGGAAATTTTAATAAAAGGGAAGAACGTTTTTTGCGTACTTACCTACTTAAAAATATTCTCTATTGATATCCTTTTGATTTGGAAAATCTTTCTTAATGTTTTCTTTTTTATTGTTAAAAGTTATGCTTCGTTTCTATATCATTCTACCAGTGTGACAGTTGGTGGTATTACTTTTTTGTTTTTGAGTACGTTGTTAATAAAAACGTAAATGTCCTATTTCTGAACATATTATTCTACATACTAAATCAAGCTAAAAATACACATAACATAAGATCACACATGTAATCCCCGAAAGGTTAGGCAGAGGTGTACCCATGTACACTGACATCGTCATTTATGTTTAAGTCACATGTAGTAGGGGGCGAGCTTATTGCCATCAATCGGGCACAAATCCAGAATCTGAAGCTGCTACTGAGAAATTCCTGATGAAAAAACCCAATAACACTTGGCACGACCTGGGTATCAAATCCAAGATCTTATGCTCAGCATCGCGCTCTGCGATCACTAGACCAACGAAGCAGTTGAGGCTAAAAAATACGTACTTAAATAACAACCTTGTATGACATGCTAATGTTGAAAATAGCGAGAATTTTAAATAATATTAACATGAATGTATAACTTAATTGCACATGTAGTGAGGATTTCAACATTACTTCAAACTTATTTATATGACTTACCTACATTATGCAATAACGTGAAGAATTCCCCATATAAGTTGCTGGCTCCAGTCCAGGTCTCGCAGAGCGGCACCAGCTCTATAGAAGTTTTAAAATTATCCGTGTCCTAATAAAGCTGCATTACTAAACCAGATGTTTATTATTTAATTTTGTTTATTAGAAATAGTTAGGCCCTGAGGAAAAGCTAAGTGAAGGCACAAGTTTATAAAATAGAATAAGAGATACAACATTTCTGAGATGTTCATTTAGGTTCTACCTAAAATTGATCTTACTGCTATTATAAATGCTATGCTACTATTATAGATCCATTAAGCCGTTCTGGTGATCTGCCTTACATCCAGATGAAAGATACAGACATAGATGATTATAGTCTGGAAAAACAGAAGGGCTACTTCCCATAGTATATAGATAGAATAGTTTAATAGTACTTAACTTTGACGCGGACGATGTCACAGGCGATAGCTATTATTTCTGTTTGTGCGATTGTTACAATTATTTTGACTTTTCCAACTAACAATGTCTTGTGGCGTTGACGTCTATCTCCATTCTTATCTTACTTTCTCTTTGTCTCCTGTCATACTCTCACTGACACTGTGGTCATACGATTCTTATAACATTCTCTCATCTCTCCTGTGTTACCTCTATTAGTCCTATATTCGGCCGTTCCTATAAATGTCTTCAGGCATGTACTCACCAGGTGCTCACACATACCTTCATTCAATCATTACTGACGGGCCTGTAGGTCTAGTGGTTAGTGGCCCTGACTGCTAAGCCGGAGGTCGTGGGTTCGATTCCCACCCAGGACAAACTTTGTGTGATGAGCATGATTGTTAGTTCTGTGTCTGGGTGTGATTTATCTATAATATGTATGTATTTATAAATTATATAAGTATATATATCAGTTGTCTGGTTACCATAACACAAGCTCTGCTTAGCTTGGGATCAGATAGCCGTGTGTGAGTTGTCCCAAGATATTTATTTATTTATTTATTTATTACTTATTCTAAAACTTATACGTACTACCACAGTAACTTACTTCCTAGGTAAACTGTAATAACAGAAACATAGAACTTGAAAAAAAAAACATTTAAAATGGTGACAAAAAAAATATTATTTTAAAACAACATTAAGTTACAAAACATCACATTAAACTAAAGCACATCATTGTATTGATTACCCGACTACCAGTAGGTTATAATTTTACCAGTCTATGTAGGTATGTATGTATGTTCATCTGCATGCGCGTATCTTTTAAAATATTCATCGTACATTAACGGTTGAGGTATCGTTGGAAGCGTTATGATGTTGTGCTGGTAAATCAAGATGTCGGCTTACAGCGAACATAAAACAAGTTAATAAAAAATAACAATAAAGTGATTATATCATGTTTAGTATTTAATGAGCATATATTAATGAGCATATTCCAAAAAAATATACAAGATAAACAAAAATCCATACTTCCATTCAATACACATATATTATCTCATTCTTTATTAAAAAATATTTGCCTATTGCCTATATGCCTACTTTAAATAGCACACACGTACAAAATGAAAACCTACACCATGGTATCTATGATTTATCAATTTCAATCACAGCTTTCTAACTATACATATATAATGTATACTATATATATATATACATTCCACATATATATATCTATTGTATATGTAGGTGTAATATACACTTTTGTATAATAGACTCTAATTTTTTTCTTTACATTACACTTCAGTGACCCTAGAGCTGACTAAAATGTACTCCTCATATCAGATTTATGTCACTTCCGCTATCGATGAATGCCGTGACGAGCATTCCCTTTATTTCTTTCAACGGCTTTGCTGTTGATTTAAATAAATATTCATTGTTGTTCATACTTGCCAACACTAGAAACGCCATTTTACGTTTTGATATACTTAATGTCTTTCTTCTCTACATCTGTCATGGCCGGAACTAAAAAGTGACTGCATCGAGATATCATAACCGTCTTATGCATTGTTTTATAGTTGCGGATTCCTTTTATACAAGTACACCCGGTGAGCCTTTTGCAATTTACCGAGCACAGCTCCAGATTGGCCTGCTACTAAGATTTTTTTTTGTAATGAAACATCCGACAAACTTTTGCCCGATGTGGAATTGGAACTCGATCATGAGACGATTGAGATTATTAAACCAACGATGCAGTTAGAAATAACATTGATAATTTTATAGGTAGTTAAATAAGAATATTGGAAACGTTACTTGTTAACTTTAAACAGGGCTTGAGGAGAGATTATTGATTAATTACAGTTAATTTTCGTTTTTTATTACCACATCAACAACTCCACGCGGACCTGGTTGTGGAAAAAAAACTAGTAACTCAATAAACCAACTCACTAATAAAATACATGAAGTCTTTAAAATGTTAAAGTATAAGCTAACTTGAAAAATTTCGACAGCTCTTATTTCCGACCAATGATAGCAATTAGGAATGAAATCATACAATAGCTAAGGTATAATTAAAATATAACTCCGCGCTGGTTACAAAATTATACTCTAGAATCCTTACAAAGTCGGAAACAATAAAAGATACACAGGAATCTGGATGTCAAAGACATTCTACCTTAATTTAGAAGATTTCATAACATAACATCACGCCTGTAATCCCCGAAGGGTTCGGCAGAGGTGTACCCATTAGCACACCCACATTTCGCCAGTTATGTTTCTAGTCCCATGTAATAGGGGGCGAGCCTATTGCCATCAACCGGGCACAAATCCAAACTCCGAGGCTGGTACGGAGAAATTCCTGATGGATAAACCCAATAACACTTTGCCCGACCTGGGAATCGAACCCAAGACCTCATGCACAGCAGTCGCGCTTACGACCACTAGACCAACGAGGCAGTTAGAAGATTTCATATTACAACGATTGACGTGCTTCAGAACTGTCTTTACGATTTCAGATCTGCACATGGTCAGTGGTGTTTTTTTTAATAACTCTCTTAAGTCTCCTCTTTGTCAGGTAAACTTCTCTTGAGTGATATTTCCCGGTCAATTTAACCCCTTCGGTGAACATGACAATGGTCTCATCTACTATAGGTACATAACTATATTAAGACACAGAACACACACAGAATGTAAGGCATCTGCATAGTTTTGCAAGGAGTAGGAATTATTGGCGCCTCTATTGGTGCTGGTTTGGTGGGAGTAAATCAAAACGGGCCTGTTGGAAACCTGAATATTTGTAGAAATAACCGCAAAACTTATTCGATACGCCTGTCCATCTATAGTAAATTTAGAGAGGGTTTCTATTAATAATAAATTAATCTCATAAAATAGCTCGATCTCGCTAGCCAGGTTACCAGCATGTGGAATGGGCTCAACAATAATTGTGCCGATAGTCGTGTCAGTAAATAGATTAATAGCAAAAAGTTTCGAGCAACACCGAGAGAAACTATAGCTCAACGGCTGAGTCAAAAGTGAGATGCAGAAGCGGTTGTCTTGGACACGGCACCCATAACGGGCCGAGCACTATTTTTAGGATATATAAAATATGTCCCAATAATAAAAAGATGGAGAATTATCATTCTTAACTGCTCTAGTCCCACTTATTGAGATACAATTGATTTTCTACGGGTCTGTCATACTGGTATGACAGCCGGGCAAATAATACATGTTCCTCATACATTCCAACATCAAATTATTGTACCCACAATATTACCGTGTTGTTGAAGAACATAGACACAAAAGGTTTTCCTGTAATACTCGAATGTACATAAATAAAGAACTATTTAAAATTTTGCAAAATTATATTCAGTAGCAGGAATATTTGAGACCTTCGCAACAAGTCCTTTCATTTGACATGTCACGAGGTACTCTTCCCAAAAATAAAAATGTACCCCCCAAAAGTGATCCCATTAAGCAAAATCGATTAATATCTGAAGAAATCCAGGGTAAAAAGGCTAATCTTGTAACTAAAAACGTTCAAAATCTAACCGCAATCTCATCTTAGTGACGCTCAATGTCGAAAATGTAGGCAAACTAAGAAGTATTTTTGACAGATTCAGACTGAGAATACAAAGCCATCGTCGCTAAATTTACGGGAATATCCCCTCAGGTGAGATCACCTGGGTGAACTGTAACCGAGGTGAAACGAGGGTACCAGATTATTCCACTATGTTAGCGGAGGTTAGCGCGTTCAAACAATCTCTTCAGCATTATAATATTAGTCTAGATTAACATTACCAGTAACCGACATTGTTTCATGGTTAACAACAAGTATTGAAACGAATGCCGGGACGCTTTCAATTGTGATTTAGGCAACAAGAAGCATAACCGGGCCATAGAGTCAGTACCTTCTGCGCCTAGAACACTAAGTGCAATATAATGTTAGTGGTCACAGCTGATGTGACGTCATATGTGCATCTATCAATACTTCACACTTCGGTGCACAGCTGTGGCAAGTTTCCAGTTAGTACACAGATAAAACGTTTGCACTGGGTCTATCATATTTGCATGAGCAGTTTCTAAAGTAGATTACACTGTAGGCAGGTCTCGGTCTATGTTTAGCCTTTCGAACGGACATTTTGTTTCAGAACTGTTGATCGCTTCTCGAGATAATTGATTCAGCATATGTAGGATAGCAGCAGACATTATACCATCATCAAATCGGTATTAACTACCTGGTTCAATACGATTCCCAGTTTAAAAAAACTATAGCATATACATTTTGATTTAGTTCTGTGAAGTTAAGTTTGAACGATATTTTCAATCTCTTGGATAAGTCCAGTTTTGTGAGTTCGCTGCCTTATTCGCATTTCGCGGTCTAAACGACTAATGTTCCGCACATTCAACATAGGTATCTATCTATGTACACGGTAACGTAAACCTTTTACTTGCGGTACCGGGAGAGAACCCTTCTACTATGACTTCTTCCCTTTCTACTAAGGCTTCTTTGGGCTCCTTTGCAACTTAAACCGACCAACTGAGCATTTTACTTGCTAATACATGTGCGAGAACCTATGCCTGCGTGGAAGGGAAAATTAAGTACTGTGTTAGAAATTAAATAAGATGATACCGTAGATAAACTAAACAGAATATAAAATTAGATAAATATAAATCGGTATTTAATTATTTTGCATCATCATTTGTAGAACAAACAAGTTGAATAAAAATACCCATATATACATCGTACTAATTTAATTCCAAGGACCTCGCTATTTGTTAAACGAAGCTCACTTGGAGAAACAGAATAATAGGTCCGACAATTATTAAGATTAATTACAACTTCAGTAAGCAATTATTTTTCTTTATTTAGGGAGAGCTGCGACGATAAATGTTATTTAGATCTATGCGTGATCCTTCATACCAAATTCTTGAATTTTGTCATCTGTAGGTATATTGTTTTACACGAGCACAACATATTATTTGTTGGACGATTGCTGTGGAATTGTAAACAGATACGTTTCTTCGTAAAGCAAATAATTGCAGTAGAGTGTGCACAATGAAACTGAATAGATTAACCATCATGACACAAAACTAGGGTATCTAAACAAAAGGTAGCGTAGTTTTAGTTCAACTTGGAGTTCAATTAAATAAGGGGTTATAGCTATATACCTAATTTATAAATATAAGGCGATTCGCATACTGCCCCGCGCTACGCTGCGGGTGCAGATCTGCAACATCGTGCAGATTTCAAGCACAAACGCGCGGGACTCCAGTTTAGTCATGGGGTGGCCACGCGCGGCGGTGCGTGTTTCCCGCATGTAGACATGCGATTTGCAACACTGCGCGTGAATGCGTTTTCTGTGTGTTGAACTACGCATGTTTTCTATGCAAATACAGATACATACAAACAACGTAAACAACATAACATAAGAATACGCACTCCCGCGCTACGTTGCGTGATGCGGGGCAGTGTGCGAATCGCCTTAATGATGAAATACAAGATTTTTTATCAGATATCCGTTTAGTTGTTTAATGGTTTTCGAGCTGAAAGATTTTATTTTACGAGATAATTATTCACTTAAAATATCCTTCAATTGAATTAAAATATAATCAAGTAGTAATAATTTGCTTAACGAACTGGAGCCGTATATACCATAAGACTTTTTTAATTCCTACGTGCTTTCGTCGTGTACCGCTACTATACCAATGATTGTACGAAAAATGTTTCCAATTCCCAAGCGCAATCTAGACGCAGTAGGATACATAGTATAGGTACCTATTTTCAATATCTACTACAGCTATATCTCTAATAGATGATTGATCAATCAATTTAGGTAAACCCAAAATCGTTATTCAACAATATACTGGATCTTGACCAAATATACATAAGTACTTTGTTTTCTTTGTTCAATTTACTGTTGATCAAAATATCGCTTAGTTGTGATATCGTTTTTCCATTAAATTAAGAGCACAAAAGAGTGAGACAGACGGCTGGCCTGGCACCCGCAACACTGGGAACATACTTTCTGAATGCAATCAACATGAAAGCCTTCAACTTCAGTGTGATTTACGAGTCCAATGTATTTTTCCATATTACGTTAAATATAACCCATTGAAATCCATCGCATTTATTATGAGTTGGCATTAATCTCCAAATGTTTGTAATTGAGCCTTACCAGCTGTTATGACTATGGAAATGAATTGCAACTGTTTTCCATGTTTTCGACGGTTGAGTCAAAAAGTAACCGAAAATCACATTGCAACGGAAATATCATTTTTTAACTTTCGTCTTCGTGAATGCGTTGTCAAACATAAACTCACAAATACAAACAAATCTCAATCGATAAAGATAAAGATTTACATTTTGATAGCAAATTACAATCACCAAAGAGAAAAAGCAATCGTCGGTTTGTTTAATAATACAATAAGCACGTTTTGTGCAATATTCATAAGAAAGAGGGTACAATTCATTCATATTCGACACAATTTTTTTCAATTCAATTACAACTTTCCTAAAACCCATTTAAAAGATGGATCTACTGTGTAATATGAGTCCTGCAAAGTTATGCCACATCACAAGGGTGCGAAATAAAAATGCTAAGAATGGAAAATACCATTCAGTGGTGATTCTGGCGAATCCACCAAAGTTATGCAACGGCACAAGGGGTGCAAATGAAAGCGCTCAGCATTGGATAAACCATATAGGCTTCCGTCTGTGAGATGTGCTATGTAAGTGGGTGGACGGTGATCCCGGAAAAAGCATGTTTATAATACTCCGAATCATGGTAATACCAATTGAACTGTCATAGGTATGACCTTACTGTTATTTTGTGTTGAAACTTCATGTACAAAATGTGTTATACGCGACCATTGACAAGGTAGAAAGACTTGCGTGAGACAAAACAATAAACAACACAGAAATAAACGATATGATATAAAAAATAAAAACGTTCTAGGTAATTCAATTTTGAAACCATATAAGTACCATGGACCAATCTCGTCGTGCAAAAAAGTAATATTATTAGTTTTTCTCCGTATCAGCCTTCACTCTTCACAAACGTGGTTTGTGTTCAGACATGGTCTATTCATTGAATTTGGATTTTTAACTCCATAAATAATAAAAATTTTACCCTGCTGGTTATATTGCACCTCGCTATTACCGTTTTATAAAATTCCAGACACTGGAGCCCTGGTATAGAACACTTTTGCAACGGTGAAAAAGTTTCTTTTAATCTTCTTTTAATGAAGTTATAGTCTCACAACCAGGTAACAAGACACTTTCAAGTACAAACAAATCCTATTTCGTAAAAACCGGAATAAAAAGTTCTTAGAAAAGTATTGCAGTTGTTTATAAAATAAATTTAATGTGTAGAGCTTAAAATAAATGTGTTTACTTTTTGAATCGCCTTTATTATAATACTTTATTGATTTATACTACTCATATTAAGTATCTAGCTAGACTTAAATAGCCTTTTATTTGAGTATAACTTAAAAGTAAAGGCGTAAGTCCCCAAAACATTAAAAAAAAATCTCATTAGGTGTATTTGGTATTGTTTTATGTTTTGCCTCTGACTAGTTTTTTAGTGCAGTTTGCAATTATAATAATAAGTTCAGTTCCTCTTTTTGTACGATAACAATGTAATACTTGTATGTTGTGTGTCGAAAGACTGGTCATCAGTATTATTGTATTTTCTGAGGGCATCGTCACGTTACAAGCACAGAGTAGATAGGCGAAATTAGATGAGAAGAGCACTCAGTATAATATTTTGGTCGTTCTTGACGCCGCCGGCGCCATTTGCAAAGGCAAAAAGCCACAACACACTATGACAAAGTCTGCCAAGATACTATACTGAGTGCAGTATAAACTTTTACGATTAATTCTGTCGACCCTACACCAGGACGGGCGACTATTGTATTCTGAATAGTTATTAACAAATTGTAATAGCGTCATGCAAGTGTGTTGCTAGTGATTTCATTATCTTGTAAAATCGGTATCCTAAGCTTTGTCACAGGGCAAGTTATGGCAGCTACTTATGGACATTTATTGAGCCTCGTCTTGAGATTTCAAAACATATTTAAAGTACATATATTTGATTTTCATCCCACAAGGACGCTAGATAACTTTGGCAAGAGACTGAAGCTCCATAAGCTCTCTTGAAACATCCCAACGTAATATAGAAAGAAATGACGTTGCAAATAGAAGAAATATTGCTAGAGATGGAACCTCAAAATGGCTCTTAGGGCATAATGTTCGACCACTGGGAGCGAAAAAAGACATAGTGATAGTATGCGGGCACGTAAAGCAAGGCGGGTTTGCGTGTTCCAACGGTATTAAAGGAGCTAGCGAGCTGTGGCTTCAGTGATTCAGATAAACGTTTCGGTCAGCAACCATATATCAAACGGATGACGCTTTCAGAATACGGGTGTTCTCGCTTTTTCACTCAACGACCGATAAAGATGTCCAATGAAGTGTTCCGCCTCTTGTTTGTGGAGATTTTCATTGGCAAGCGATTTATAACCGACGCTACTTTAAGTATACTTATTTGCTCTTTGATATTAGCTGTGACTCAGAGTTGATGGTTTATGTCTTTTATGCGATATTTTTTTTTGTTGCAAGTTATAATGACAGGTTTTGGCTATAAATCTGTTGGCGCTATAAAAAAACGCGGCGCTATAACGTCCAACAAATTATTATACCCATATTTAAAGCATGGCCTTTAATCTCTAAAAGTATGGGCAGAAATGTCTATTGTAAATACATTCCACGTCATAGAAATCGTTGTAAGGGAAGTATTAGGTATCAGTCGAAAGAACATGAAATATACTATTGTCAACAATAGCAATTATTTTTAGGTACCTACCATTATAAAATACATACAGTTAAACTGAGTAACCAAAAATAAACATAATCTTCAAGAAAATTAATTCAATGATAGTTTCACAAAATCAACACACAACAAAGTGTTTAAAATCTACATTTAACAATTTATTTGTGCCTCTTTGAGATTGGAATTCTCCTTTTAGCGCAGCAAGTGGGCTTCAGGACAATTTCTTTGAAACGTCACTTTAACGAGACACCAAGGTATTCAAGATAGTTAAATGACCATCCAATCAATACTTGTAAAAATAAAATAAATGTATATTCTGAGACTAACCAGCATTTTTGGGAGGTACGATTTATTTGACATTGAGTGTATATTCTTTTGCCAGTTACGTCATAAGATCGATCTATTGTTTGCCTATGAAGTGTGACAAGCTATAATTATTTATAATTTGTTGTCCATCGCGTTCGTATAAAAATCAAACGTATATAGACTCAAAGACCCTTTAGACTCAAAGGGCGTAACCGCCATTTTGGCCTGAATTCTCTTTCGATTGAAACTATACCTATTTAAAAAATCGATATTCGCAAAAAAAATGGTGGATATAGCCATAATTTTTGGATTGGCGAACATTGAATTTCTTAAAATTTGGGCCGTCAATGAAAAAGTTTTATTTAAAAATATTCTACGATGTTCTTTATCTCAAAATTCAATCAACTTTTTTTATAGCTTTAAGCACAAAAACTTACGCCGGAAAAACGTTTTCATATTTTTTTGTTTTTGTCTCTCCTGAAAAGTTGCGTTTTGGTGAATACGCCCTTTGAGCCTAAATATATTGATATAGACATACACGTATGATTACGCTAGGTAGCACACACCTGCCGCGGTCGCTGTGAACTATCGGTGCGAAATGCGCAGGTCCACATGGACAATTTATTTTTTAACGCTGTTGTAAACCTGTGACAAAAGTGCCGTGAATACATTTAGCTGTTGTATTCAACAATGATGGATTATAAATTGTATAACCGTTGAGGCTTTATCATCCGGAACGCGCCCAGAGACCGCTAAGACGTGCCCATAGTAACTATATTTCTAAAAAGTGTCTATCAGATGTTACTACTTTTATTCTTTTGCTAAATACATGTGTAGTATATTGTAATCCTACAAATAACTGTTTTCGGCCCTCCGCGAAGTGAAATCAAACCTATAATAAACAGTGGAAAAATACACAAAAGTGCCGCATCATATCTGTCAAACCCGCGAGTGCACAGAAATCTGACGCTTGAACGAATGCTATTAAAGCGAAAATCCTGCGTATGCGTACTCCCCATCTGGCCGACAGTGCTACCAACCTCAGGGAGGCAAAGTTTGTGGTGTGTTCCAGCGACAAATATAAGCGAACTTGCTGCATCAGTGAATGATACAAGTGGCGCCACCCCAACTAAAAGCAGTACTATTATAATATTACCGTAACTACGCACCTGGAGCTTTGTCTTTGACGCTAAGAAGTGGACCCTAGAAGAAAAATGAACTCAGTGTCGCTGAAACGCACGCCACCTAAAACCACAAAAACTGGTGATCAAAACCCAACAGCCCCCACCATTATGCAATCTGAATCTACACCGAATCTAACTCTGGTTGATACTGATTTTATCACGACGCGTAGCAGGAAGCGCAACCGTGAAGAGGACGCTACATCCTTCATGGAGGAGATACGCCAGCTCCTAAAATCGGCCGCAGCTCAGACCGCCAGCAAGTTTCTAGCACTGCAAGAATCTATGGATGAAATTATACTACAAAATGAGGGAATTAGAAAATCCTTAGACTTTACTACAAAACAGTATGATGATATGGTGGCTAGGATTGATCAAATTGAGTCTGAGCGTAAAACTGACCGTAACTACATAAGCCAACTCGAAGACAAAGTCGAAAATATGGAACGATTATTATTTCTATCCAAAATTGAGGTTAGAAACATACCAAAACTGGAGGGAGAAAGTAAAGAAGATCTTTGTAATTTAATTACAAAGACAACTAACGTCTTAGACATTTCTTTGCATCGCCAGGAAATCAAAGACATTTACCGCATAAATAAGAAAAATGGTACATCTCCAATCATAGTCGACTTTGTCAGTGTCACTACAAAAGATAATATTCTGCAAAATCTACGAAGCTTCAACCAAAAGAATAGTCAAAATAAGTTAAATACAAACCATATAAAACTAGCTGGTGCTGTAAAACCAATCTACCTCTCAGAGAGTCTTACCCCTAAATCGCAACGGCTTTTTTATTTAGCACGCAAATTTGCAACAGAAAATGACTTCAAGTTTTGCTGGACTTCACTAGGCAGAGTATTTCTTCGTCAAGCTATAGGGAAAAAACACTTCTTGATCAAAAGCGAAGCAGACCTTAATAAAACTGAGCTAGGGAAATGACTAGATGCTAAATCCCATAGCTTTCTACTCACTCTAATTTTAATGCTAACTTTAGTTCTAGTTTTATTTTTAACATTGTTTTTACTGTTCTTGCCCTCAACTGATTTTTTTATAACACATTTGTACTCCACCACCACCACTGAGGTAAACAGTCACCCAGACACAAAAAACACATCTGACACACACTCCGCTCACGATTTACAAACACACAAACAGATGTCAGGAAATCTAACAAACTACAGGCACACAAAACATACGCAATCATTCTCAAATTCACACATTCTGCTCATACATACACACCCCCACCATCCCAACTACATCACAATTACGTATTCCGACAGTTTGCAAATTCTCATCGTCGACCTCTTATTTATAAATTGTTTTACAAATGGCTAATAACGAAATTCTACTTAATAATAATATCGATGAACTCTCTGTATCTGTGACGCATACATGCACACCGGAGCAAACTCAAACCCTTTTGATAAACCCAAATAAATACCTGAAAGTCTTTTCACAAAACATTCGATCAATAAACTGTAACTTCATAAGCTTCCAAACTCTAATGCACCGTATCTCACTTGACTGTGACGTAATAGTTTTGACAGAATGTTGGCTTCCATGTTCTAGTAACTCAATTCTTCCAATCCTTCCAAATTATACAATATTTAAAACAACCAATCACATAAACCAGAGTGATGGCGTCGTGGTCTATATAAAGTCAGCAATTGTGGCGGTCGGTGAGGAACCAGACCTGTGTCAATCTGCCTCAGGATTAATAATAAAAATTAACCCGGACGTGGCCTTACTGTGTATCTATCGCTCACCGTCTACAGACAACATACAGCACTTCCTCTCCGCCCTTAATCGCATACTTCCATCTCTCCATGATCTTAGAACGGTTGTGATAGCGGGCGACTTAAATCTCGACATCAAACCTTCTTCTCTTGATACACGGTCCCATGAGTATTTAAACTGTCTCGCTTTTCATGGTTTTCTCCCAGCTCACACCCTCCCAACCAGGGGCAATAATTGCCTCGACCATATTATCCTGAGAACAAGGTCACCCGCACTCACATTTGTTTATGAATCAACGGTTACTGACCATGGTTCTTCACTACTTTGTCTGGATACCAAACGTATCCCTGTTGCGACGACTGCCGTCATAACAAGAATTAACTATGAAGCTCTTAGTGCATCGATTATGAGTATGGACTTCGACCCTATACTTTGTACAACAGACGCAAATGCCGCCACCGAAAAATTCATTAGTAAACTGACTTTAGCCATAACTGAAAACACTATAACCAAAAAAGTGAGTGCAAAACAAAAGATTCTCAAACCCTGGATAACTCCTGGTTTGTTACGCTGCATGAGGAACAGGGATGCCATGCACAGAAACGTCAAGAAGTCTCCAAATAATAATACGTTAAATGTAACCTACAAACGATATAGAAACTTTTGTAATAAAATTCTTAAACAGGCGAAGAGGCTCTTTGATGCGGAAGAACTAAGTAAAGCGAGCAAAAACCCAAAATTACTATGGGATACCATAAAGCGGATAACAAACACCACCAAAACTACACACTCGTCCACACAATTGCTATCCTCATCACCCACACCCGCACAATCATGTAACAATGTAAATTCCTTCTTTGTCAATATTGGCAAGAAACTTGCAGATGACATTACAAAAACGAGTCCCTCTCAACAACCACCTATCCCACAAATTAGTTCGATATCAACTTCATCCTTTGTCTTGGATAAAACTGACCCAGACGAAATTATATCCACCATAAATTCACTGCGACCAAACGCTGCTACTGGTTGCGATGGCATTTCATCTACAATACTACAGAAATTTTCCACCATTCTGGCGCCTATCTTATGTCACATATTCAATATCTGTTTTGAAACGGCTGTTTTTCCAACTGCCTTCAAAAAGGCAATTATCTATCCGATTTTTAAAGGGGGAGACGGAACTATGCCGAATAACTATCGTCCTATAGCTGTTTTAACCGCAATATCCAAAGTTCTTGAACGGCTGATAAACAAGAGATTGGTTAGTTACCTGGAGAATTGCAAGATAATCTCGGATCAGCAATATGGCTTTCGCAAAAAAAAGTCAACCTGTGGCGCTGTTCAGGACCTAACTAGCTTTGTCATAGACCATTTAAATAAAAATAAAAAAGTCCTTACTATATTTTTAGATCTCGCGAAAGCATTCGACACGGTTCCTGTCCCCACACTACTAAACAAACTCGAAAAGGTAGGCGTCAGGGGGTTGCAACTAGATCTTTTCCGAAGCTATCTTTCAAATCGTACGCAAATAGTCAAGATCGATGGCCATAACAGCGACGAGCTTTCAATCCACTATGGGGTACCGCAAGGAAGCATTCTGGGCCCCACTCTCTTTTTGATCTTTATCAATGACCTGTGCGACCTCAACATCGTTAATGCCAAGGTAATATCCTTTGCAGATGATACAGCCATAACACTCATCGCGGATTCCTGGTCACAGCTGGAGTGTCAAGCTCAAGTTGGCCTTGACTTAGCGTTAAACTGGCTTAATTCCCACACTTTGACCCTTAATACCTCCAAAACCAAGTTTTTGACTTACTCTAATAGCTCAGTCTCTCAACCAAAGACTCCAATTCGGATCAAAGCTCACACAGGTCATCCACAACTACAGAGTGCGAACTGTCAATGCCCTCTCCTAACTTCAGTTGAAAGTATCAAATACCTGGGAGTAGTCTTGGACAAACATCTTAACTTTAAGGCTCATATCGCTCTGCTAACTGGAAGGGTTCGCAAACTGATATACATTTTTAAAACCCTCCGGCACATTGCAAATCCCACTATAATACGTAGTGTCTACTTCGCGCTTTGCCTATCTATCGTAACTTATTGCATCTCTTGTTGGGGCGGCGCAGCTAAAACCATTCTCAGGCCGCTGGAAGTAGCGCACAGGGCCATTCTAAAAGTAGCCACTTTTCGCCCAATTCTATTCCCTACTACTCAACTATATAATGACTGCAAAGTGCTAAATGTTCGCCAACACTTCATACTACAGACAGTCATACTGCAACACCGCAACACCCCATACCGAACAATAGAAAATAATAAACGTGGCAAACGTCGAAAGGATAAAATATGTACCCTCCCGCGTGTACGCTCAGCTTTTGTCAAGAGATTTTTTCACTTTCTTGGTCCGTTTCTGTATAACAAAATAAACGAAGAGTGTCAAATCTACGGTCTATCGTGTTACAGATGCAAAAAGGTTGTACAATCGTACCTCCAAAATAAGTCATATGACGAAACTGAAAAGATCTTAACATAGTTGGGAAACATGGACAAGCACACTGTTACTTACACACATACACACACCCTTACACACCACATCCCCACACACCACAAATCCTCATACCCAAACACACACGAACACACCCTCACATACTTACCTTAAATTATTTTATTTTATCAACAATAATAAAACTTACCATATACTTAGTATAACTCAATTCACCGAAATTGCAGTAACATCAGAGGCACTATGTAACTCTATGTCCATGTACCTTATGGGACCGGACTGCTTCTCCTTAACACAGGCTTCTATAGCCTAGCTAGGAGAGCAGTGCTCACCCACACGTTTGTAGAAATAGTTCAAAATCTATGTAAACTGTATTTTTAACGTGTACAACAATCATTGTTTTTGAGTTCAATAAATTATTATTATTATTATTATTATTCCATTTATTTATTTTGTATACATATATAATTACATTTTTAAATATTATTATGAAAAAGATATAAAAACATTTAAAAATATAAAAAATAGTATCCCACCGGCGTCGGGAACAGGGTCCAAGCCACCGGTGGTCAGGGCTCCTGAGAAAGGAATCTCCTAACAATACGCTCCTAATAATTTTATTATTATTATTATTAAAACAGGTATTCGTAAAAAAGTGTCTTTATTGTGTCCATCCATTAATTTCTTAATATAAACACAAATAGATCTATATTGGCTCGATTGTGATTTGTTATATGCCAATGATTTCAATCTAATGCCTTGTAACCACTCAGTTGGAAATTTAATATCACTGTCTAGACGAGCTGTACAAATTCATACTTTTGTTTTTAGGTGCAATATTCGACCAGAACACTGAAGAGATCCAGAATGTCTTCAAGTATGCAATGACAATCCACAACCAGAACATAAGCAGCCGTCGCTTGGAGCTGCAGGCATACGTCGATGTCATCAACACCGCAGACGCATTCAAGCTTTCTCGACTCAGTGAGTATTTTCTATTTTTTTAAGATTTCAGTAGTTACAAAATGACGAATAAAGTTGGACTGCCTCGTTGATCTAAATCGTTTTCGCAAAGCGTGACTGCTGAGCATGAGAACTTGGGTCCCAGGTTGGGGAAAATGTATTCGGTTTTCCATCAGAAATTTCTTAGTAGCAGCCTCGGAGTCTGTATTTGTGCCCGGTTGATGGCAATAAGCTCACCCCTATTACATGGGGTTTAAACATAACTGGAGAAATGTGGGTGCACTAATGGGTACGCCTCTGCCTAACCCTTCGAGAATTACAGGCATAGTGTACTAGTGTTATGTTATATTACAAAATTCTTTAAAAAGATAGATTCACTTGGTTATCGCTGTGAATTTTGAGTTACTGTTACAAACGAAATGGCTCATCAAATAATCTTCATTAAATAATAAGTAGGAAGTTAGATACCCTACAGAGTTCTCTGACTTTAACTTTATAACCGTCACTCTGAGCTGTTTTTGACGTAAGTAATTACTGGAAATCATTATCGTTTATTAGTCCAACAATTTCAAAAGGATTTTATTAAAACACTCTTTGAAACCTTTATTGAGAGTTCCAATAAGCCAATTGCCTAAAAGTTATTGATCGAATTACTTTTTTTTTTTTGTATTTTGACATAAGGTTTATTTTTGTAACACCTCATTCGGTAGGTACTACAACTATGTATTTATTGTGTGTAGCACACTTTACTTTTCGAGCATTGTAACTTACACCCTGCATCTGTAGCGTAGGTATTAAGTTCAGAAAATGCATATATTGAGTCAAATATGAAATATTAAGTTTACCATTTGGCTTTTACTCTACAATTCCTTAACGCTAGTCGTAAGAGTGTTCACAGCAACGTGATACGAATATAATTTTCCCGTATTCAAATATTGTCAGTGTCTTTGAAATGAAATTAACGTTGCAAGACTGTGTGCCATTGTCTCAGGCATGGGGGAGTCTTTAAGAGAAGTCTCATCAGCGCGTCACGTGATCAGAATAGTGTATACAGTGTCGCCTTTGGTTGGCGCAGGACTTGATCGATAGTCTACCTCCTATAAGAGATTCACATTATGCATTGTCATTGTCCTATACGGTAAAGTGCTAGCAAGTCTTGGATTTCGTAGTTAATTTGCTGGATAGTAAAGTAAATAACAATAATAATACGAGTAACACGTCACGCCGACGTCAATATTATATGAGTTTTATCTGTTATTGTGCCAAGTGACTCTTCATTATTGTAGAACTAATAAAACAATGAACCAGACTGCATCTGTACTAAACACGTTCAGATTGAAAATTTCTTTGGTTTTCTGGGCTTGGCAGAAATGCATCAACATCATCTAAGATAGTATCAATACTGTCTTAGGTGATGTTGGCACTTGACACAATAAGAGATCAAAGTCATATAATATTGACGTCGGCCTGACGTGTTATCATTATTGTAATTAACAATTCTTTTTTCATGGAAAAATACACTCAGACGCTCTTCGAAAAGTTATCGTAATACGGTCTCAAGTATTCATAATACAGTTCTCGCTTTCAGTCACTATCTTAATTGACAAATAATTAAAACAGAACAGGGCTAAGAAATGAGTCCACAAAAAAGTCTAACAATGTCTCCAAACTCGAAGCTGAAAAGAAAACGGGCTAAGGTTGGCAAAGACATATTCCCGAAAGTCAAGAAGTAACGTCTTTTGACCTTATCATTTCGCCTTAACAACAATCAGGTGGGTCTACAGTCACCTGATTGTCACTTTTATAGAGCCAGAAAATTACAATAGATAACAATAACAACATATTTTTGTGGTTCCGTAAAAAAGGGGAACAATACAAAAATACTGACGCGGAAATTAAAAAAAAAGAAACAAAGGCAAATTGCCCGTGAAAGGGAATGAGCGGCCGCAGACACCCCCGGCCTATTTGCTCTAACGACAAACACTTCCGTACCAGTGGCGCCAGTCTGATGCGACTTTGCACATTTTGAAATCAAACGAAAAAAAATGCTCGGAATGTGAAGACGATAAATCCAGCTCATCAATCACAGCAAATCCTGTGCCAATAAGAAAGCTAACAAGAGCAATGGAGAGGTAGATACAGTATAAAATTATATAATCATCTTTTACAGCCACTTGCTATATTATACCTACTATCTCCGTTGATATTGAAATAAATAGATAATTACTTTAGCTTTAGCAGATTATCTCACTGATTTATACGTTAGACATAGAGATCATGAGATATCTTGATTCCACTAAGTCTCCCGTCTGTCTGTGTATGCGTGTGATTGGTTGGCCAGACATGAATTAAATCAGGACTCCATCATATAACAAATTGCTTACATAAGTTATGTTGAATGCTGTTTGAATATATTACTTTATCTATGCAAATTGTAGTTAGAGTTTTAGAATGCTTTCGTGCTTGAAATGATACTAATGTAATGTATATATGTCCTTTATTTCATTTCAAGACAGATTATATTTTTAAATATAATAGGTACCAATTGCTACAAATTAATAAATGAGAGCTAAATTAATTATTTATAGATACATGGTGTTCACATTTTTACAATATTGTTATCGTAGACGATCTCTCCTGTCATTTCAAAAGACAATGAATCTGTGTGGGAGCCTTTGTATTCACTGAATGACGTTCGTTATGTTTATATGTATAAAGACATCTCAGATATTGTCACAAGTTAAGTGCACTGTTATTCATTGCTATGAAAACTTTTTAATCATGCAGAAGCATACGCTCTGACCTCTAGCGCTCAAAATCAAGAACTGCTATTTTGTTATCTAGACAGTTAACTTTAATCAGCATTGAATACTTAGGTATGTATATAATGTGAAGCAGTATAACCATAAGAATTCAGAACCTAGTAACTACATAGGTATACATAAAAAAATCGAACTGGGTTGTGTTGGGGCGCGCGGCCGTTAGCTTAACGTGAATGCCGGCAGCGAGTTGCTTTATTGGTTTTCAATGTAACTGTAGTTAGATGTAGATTTTGTAACGATCCACAATTCTGTCTTTTATGCTAGGATCTAAGAAAAAAAGCATGAATTTACTTATTAAAAACGTTCAAAATCTAGTCACAATTTCATTTTAAGGACAATAATAATTAATGTCAGAAAATGTATAGATTAATAATAATTGATTGTTTTTTTGTAATTAGAGGCATTATTGACGGATTGAGACTGAGATTAAATTGCGATTGTTCGTAAAAGTTAATAGAATTTAAAATAATAGTTTATTTGAAGGTATAATTAAAAGGGTTCCGTACTAACGAATAATATTTAACGTACAAATAAATATCTACAGAAAAACATTACACGAACTCAAACTATGAAAACACGGAAAATAAGTCAGATAGAAAGTCAAACTTAACTTTGCTTTCCTAACTAAAAATACTCCCCCATCAATATAAGTAACAGTCAATTTTCCGAACGAAAAATAAAAGTTTGAATTCGTGAAAAGAATATTTTTTATGTGATATAACAACAAATTAACAATTTTCCAACTTTTCCGTTACTTGCGCTGTTAAACGTTGCTTCTCACTAAATTTCGTGATTCTACTGGGAGTACCCTATAGGTTTTGATTAAGTTGCAAATGTCCAAAATATGCGGTATAAATGGCCGTATCTTTGGATTGCGTTGGCTTAGAAGTTTGTTTGTCAAAGCTCTAAGGGATTGCAGGCCTGACGTTTTGGTAATAATTTCAACGTAATATCTCCACGCGTTTGTAAGAAAATGTCTCGACAGACAGGCGGAATGTTGAGTGAACCTATGTGAGTTCATTTAGAAGTATAATATCATACTCTAAAAACTGATCAACTGTGTTGGGGTCTGCTTCCAGTCCAACCGGATCCAGCTGAATACCAGTATTTTACGTGGAGCCTATCTGACCTCCACATACAACAACCCAGTAAGTGGGTACCACGATACACCTTGGTAAGACTGGTTGTCAGACTTTTGGGCTTCTGAAGACCCGTTACGACTGTCAAGGTTCTACTATGACAGGCGGATCTAGAAAAATCGTGAATTTTATCAGTTAATTTGAGATATATAAAATACTGTATATATATGGTTAAGGATTCTAGAATCGCCAGACCTACATCAAAGTCAAAGTCAAGGTCACATCATTTATTTCAATTAGGCGATTATTTTGAATTGTCAAGGAGTCGGTAGTTTGTCAGAAAGTAGAAGCTAGTTGCGCGTTCCAAAAAGGAGTAGATTTCTATGGAGAAGAACAAGAAACTCCACGGACACTTTTTTCAATTAAGTTTTTACAAAATCTTATTACGTTATTCTTATTGCTTCTGTATGTGTAAGCAGTGATGATGAATTTAAAACAAAAAATAAATAATAATAAACAATAATAATAATAATGGCAATAGGCACGCCTGTAATCTTCAAGTAGTTAGACTGAGGTGTACCCATAAGTACAGCCACACTTCGCCAGTAATGTGTAAGTCCCATGTTATAGAAGGCGAGCCAATTGCCATCAACCGGACACAAATTCAGACTCTGAAGCTGCTGAAAGCTATGAAATTATTGATAGAAAAACCCAATAACACTTCGCCCGATCTGAGAATCGAATCCAAGACCTCATGTTCGGCGGTCGCGCTTTGCGTCCACTAGACCAACGAGTCAGTCTGTTTGTAAATATAGACTTAAATCGTAAGTCTGAAGTCTTGAACCGTAAAAAGAGCAGCATAACTTAGAAATAGCTACCTTCTTGTACTAGGCTACCTAACAGGTGTTTCTGTGAACTGCTGAAGTAGTTTATCTGTGTAGTTTGCCGCAGATACATGTTCATACTTAGGCCCCACAATTCAATTTACAATACCGAACAAGTGAAGCTACAAATCCAGTCCGATCCAATTATTGGGAGGGTTTAATTGAATTCTCTCAAAACCTCGTTTCAATCGCTTAATAATCTTCTCATAAAATCCTTTATACTGCCTACATGTCATAAACAACACTTTAACAATAAAACGTTAACCAATACACCCTACCTTACATGTGATTTTAAACTTTTCAGAAACTACTTAGTATTTTTTCTATGACTAGGTAGTCATAAAAACTTACTATTTTTCTATATTTGTATTTAATTTCTGTAATTCTTTCAGGTTAAATTTAAAATACCTTTTAACAAAAATGTCTATAAACCATTTCCACGTAAAAAGGGCTTCGCCTAATCTTGTGTTAGTAGATATACCTAATCAAAATTCAATTAGACTAGGATAGAATGAAGACAGTTTGAATTATTTTATAACGACCATGCTAAAATATTATTCAAATAATTCTTGGAGGTTTTACTTAGGCGTCTTTGTGGCAAAAGATATTATAAGCAATCAATGTCTTAACCTTAATGGACGGTGTCACGATAAAATTTAACTGAAAATATGAAACAACGGAGACGCGCCACGTTTTAATAAAGTTACCGCCAATAAACTGTTGGTTATAAACTTATTAAATTTCAATGAAAAGTTGGCGTTATCATATCCACAAGTGAATTGAGCCTTATTAACTTTTAACTAAAGTTGCTAACATATTTTTGGGACAAATGTGACGATGCTCCGATTTCCTAGCTAGCTTAGTAAATATGCAAAAGTTAGTAAAACTTAAGCATTCATTTTCCTTTTAAAGTAATCTACTTGAATAGTGTCACAAAGGTTAAAGGTCCAAATGACTCTAGTAATAAGCCTACGCCACACCGCCGCGTGTGTGTTTGTCAATCGGATTGTCTGTATAACTAGTTAGTTTCACGGCTTTGCATTTTAATCTGTAATAGGCAATCAGTTGCTATTTTCACGTATTCTGTGAAAATTGCAGCTGACTACTATGGCTTAGTATATAACAAGAGGGTTAACTTTAGTTGTTTTGTTGCTTACTGCGCGTGTTCGATTTCTACTCGGCTCGTTAATAAATAAAAAGGTAAATCTTCAGGTATTTATTTGTACTTTAGCGTAAAACAATACCGCCGTGTCCTCACGGAGGCGATAGGCGGCGGCGACCTCTCGCGTCCGGACCTGGTTCAGGCCATGCTCCGGGGCGAGAGGGAATGGGATGCAGTCACCTCCTTCTGCGAAGCAGTAATGCTAGCAAAGGAGGAGGCGGGCGGCGTGAGGGAGAGAACCACCTCACGCCCCAGCCGCCGCGGGAGACGCCCAGGGCGTCGGACGTCGCGAGGCGACATCCGGCCACCGTAGGCGCGGGCTTGCGGACGGCGAGTAATGGGTAGCTCGCCGTCCGATCAAGGACCAAGCCCGGGTCGACGGCGCGTTCTGTTCGCGCGCGCCTCAAAGAGCTGTCAGCACAGGGACGGGGCCCCCAACGTGGCCAACGCCTGCCGGGGTTGCGGGACGTCTTAACAGGATACCGTGGCCCCGGAACGTAAAGGGCAACAGAAGGAACAGGGTGGTTTTTTAGTCAGTAAAAGTCTGACAGTCCCTTCCGCCCCACCCAGGGCGGAAGGAGTCATTTGATGATTTTTACCACCTCAAAAAAAAAAAAAAAAAAAGCGTAAAACAATAAAGTTTTATTAGATAGATTTTAATAAGGTTTTATTTTATTGTTATTTCCATTCTTTGCAAACAAAAAAATAAAACGTATATAAATCAAAAAGACACAAAATAAAAACAAATTATCTAGAATTAATAATAATATAAAATAGACACTCAGCAGACTGGCGCACCTTCTGCCATTGTAATTGCACCCTAACTCAATTACTTTAAAAGCCTGTCAGAGAAGCTAAATTTAATGAACTTGAAAATAAAGTGAATTGTCTTATTTAAGCCGTTTTCGCCTTCTTTAATTTTTATTCGCCCGTTGATGGTGAATTTGAGCGACGTACTTTTATCTAGAATCTTTTGGGAGCCGCTCCAAATATATGTAAGTTTTATCGACAGAGTTGTCGAACACCTAAAACTTGTACGTTTTTTAAATGAACAGCCACTAAAAGAGATAGGTATGCAGGGTCGTCAGTTATAGTTGAAGTTTTCTTAGAAACCGGTGAATGTTTTCAAATGTAATTTGACTTGATTTCAATCGAAGACATGCATCGGTTTTTAATAAAACTTTAACTGTAGGTATCTGTCGACCCTGGATACCTTTTTCTATTGTTGTATGTAAACGTATACAGGGTTATTTTTAAAATACTGGTAGTAGTTCCAGTATGTAGTAAAATTACTAACATCATAAACTCCAATTACTGATATATTTATGATTTTTGAATACCTAATCAAATTGATCACTCTAAATATGAATAATTCTACGCGGTACCAAAAGAAAGCATTAGATATAAGTGAAGAAGCAGTGCCTTTCGGATGCAGGGCTCTGCTTACTAAGGATTAATATTTAAATCGTCAGATAACTCTAAAGGGAGTGATAAATATGGCGGTTTCAAATCTACAATCTACTTTGGGTAGTACTAATGTTACTAAGCCTGAGCGTTTGTTCGTACGCGCTAATTTTCACAATTACTGCTTCGATACTGTGAATCTTTTCCCTAATAGGATGCTACGTTATCCCTGAAGTCAAGTCATTTATTACAATTAAACCATTTACAGGCACTTTTGAATCGTCAGTTCATTAGTTAGTTAGTTAGAAAAATTAAGCTATTAGCTCGTTCTCAAACGTAGGTAGTTCTCTATGAAAAAAAAAACGAGCGGGAAACTCCACAGCTAATCTTTTCAATGAAGTTTTTAAAAATCCTGCTTGCATTATTCTTGTTGCTTCTACATTTTAAATGGATAGCAATATAAAACAATAGCCCTGAATAAAGGAAGGTGGTTTAGTTTTAAACACGGACTGATACATCAGTAAATAATATAGCTAGACGTAGAGTAATGGTGCCACAGCCACTACCACAACCCGACTAGCATCTAGTGATCGAGTCTAATTCCTAACCTTAAATACTACAAAGAGAAACATCTCTTTGTATGCCTGAACCACCCGATAGTGTACGTCAACAAGAACCACTTATCCGATTTACGTAAATAAGCAGGAACTGTGTTCAAAGGGATAAGTAGAAATGTATAATGAGAGTGCCAATTTAGTCAATGTATTTATCATTAAATGAATACAATAAAGCGCGACTACTGAGCAGTGGTCTTGGGTTTGGTTCACAGGTCGGGCAAAGCGTTATCGGGTTTTTCTATTTGTGTCCAGTTGATGGCAATAGGCTCGCCCCCTTTTACATGGGACTTGAACATAACTGACAAAATGTGGGTGTACTAATGGGTACACCACTGCCTAACCTTTCGGGGATTACAGGCGTGATGAATAAAATAAAAATTGCTTGGCTGTCAAAGTCTACTAAATGTGATGAAAACAAAAATGATGTACAGTATAGTAAGCTGCGCCTAGTCGGTCCACACGACGAAGACGAAGCACAGGAAATCGAGAAGGCGGTCTAACGCCAACCAAACCCGGAAATAGGTTTGCTAACAATCAATCTCCAAGATAATGCCTGTGCAGCTGCTTCGTTGCCTAATTGGAGATATCTTCTACACCAGAAGGCCTGTATAACTTTGCCAGTAATTTCTCGGATATAGCGTTCTAGAATGCAATGTACTTAAAAATCCACCCAAGTGCGAGTTGAACTCGTACACAAAAAGTTCGGTACCAACATTCATATTTACACGTACAAAAAAATTAGTTTATAATCGCAAAAAGTAATTATTTTGTAAAATGACCTCAAAATTACAGTTTTCGGATTTATTCCTACATTACATGGCATTGCTTCTTTCCAGATTCTAGGTCAATGGGAAGTCCCCTATAGGTTTTGATTCCTTAGCGAGCGTCATAATATGCGCCATAAACGACCTTATCGAAGTTTGTTTTTTCTCTGCTCCAAGGGGTAGTCGACCTGAGTATTTGATATTTATTTCAGCTTGATAATTCCACGCGTTCCTGAGAAAAATTATTTCGACAGACGAACATACAGACAGAAGAACAACAAAGTGATCCTATAAGGGTTCCGTTTATACCGACTGAGGTACGGAACCCTAAAAATGGATCAACAGTGCAACGTTGAATAGAAATATAGCATAGTAAAGATTGTAGTATCATTAGTTTCTGTCAATATTTACAGGCCTTCATTTATTTTTTGTTACACAGTTTACACAATAGATAACAATCCTAAAACCGTTAAAGACATAACTTCGATATCTTTTTATTTGTGCATCTTGGAAACTTTACTCAGGTATTTAAATTATTTGCCAACAGTATGCAACCAGTTCGCGCGCGGCGTGTTCGCTATGCTCGGTGCGGTGACGCCGGAATCTTTCGACACGCTACACTCGTACACGAACACTTTCCAAATGCCTTTTGTCACTCCGTGGTTCCCTGAAAAGGTATGAAATGAGGATTTTTATCGTATTTCTTATTCTTAAAACTTATTTGTGTGACTTTGTCTGCTTGTGACTGTGATTGTCTATAGTTATTTGTTATGCTAAGTGCTTGACTGACTGACTTATTTGTAATGAGCATGTTTTGTCTGAGAGATAATAGGTACACTACTTATAACATTTATCAAATTCAAGTTTTAAGTAGGTAGTAATTGCATAATTCTAGGATACACATACAGGTAAAGTTTAATAAAAGCTTTTAAAAAAGTTCGTTTGGTGGTTCCAAAAAAAAAACCACTTTGTTCCAAGATTTAAGAAAAACCAGCTGCAGATTGAATGTTTAAACAATTGGTGCCATCCATTTATTCAATCACGATAACTTAAGAATTAAATATGAGATATATTGTTCCCATTTACAATGATAAGACCATTTAAACGAGTCAAGATACCGCTTAGTGAAGCTGAGAATGTCAAACTTTTTTCACTTGGCCCACTAAAACTGACTGACTCAATCCACTGCTAGCTTTGATGAATATAAATGGTCTGAGTATGGCACACTCGGCTGTTTCCAACGAGTGCCTGAAGGATTTTGCTGACAAACCCACTCTGATTCAATTTTTATCTTTAATACTGACAGAAACCGCACGTATTCGCTTTGATATATGGATTATATAAGAGAATTCTAATAAATGATTCAGTTCTAGAAATGATTTATTCAATCTTATGTTTTTTGTGTAATAATATGTCTAAGAAAGTGTGCTTTGTCTGCACTTACTTTTGGCCAATTTGGTAAAGTTGAGGTACCTACTTTAGTAAAAGTACCTCAATCAAAAAAAGAAATACGTCCACGTTGATTTTAATGTAATATTGTAAGTTTAAATTAGCAATGTGAGAAATTTATAACAAAATTAACAGAAGCGGAAAGAAATTCTAATAAAAGTACACCACTCAACAAAGTCTAGGAAACACGCCAACTACATCAAATCCTAACTAATATTATAAATGCGAAAGTAAGTTTGTTTGTTTGTTTGCTACCACTTTACGCCTAAGCCACTAAACCGATCATCCCGAAATTTAGCACAAACGTTGCCAGGTGATCAGAGACAAACATAGGGTACTTTTAATCCCGAAAAAAAGTACTGTTCCCGAGGGAAAACACAATAACGTCCTTATGACAGTAGATGGCGCCACGTGTCTATCGAATCATGATCAAATTTTAAGCTTAAGCATCTAATACATTTTGAGTCTAGACTGTCGATAGACCAGTTTCAAGTATACAACCTAGGAGTACGGAGTTGTTTGTTTAATCATTTTTTATGCCCAAAACCGCTGAAGAGCATACTGACATTTTGCATAAAGTGGCTACCAGACGGACCGACCTGCGGTTGCGGCTAACCGCAGGCCGCGGCTCGAACCGCTGTAAAAACACACCACCGCGGTCACAGTGGCGGCCTGAAGTGTCATTAGCGCGGTGTTTGTGCCACAATCGGACGTCAGTCAATATGGCTAACCGTAACGTTGTCTTATTACTCACATGACTCATTAGCCCTCTCAGATGATGAGAAAAAAGGTAGAAAAAAAACCGTTTATTTAAACACTTGAGGTGGTGAGTGGTGTGAGGTTATAGTAGTTTATCTCTACCTATATTATCATTAGCATCGCATATTACTCTTAGGAATGGAGAAGTGTGGGTTAAATTTAAATTATTATTTAAATTCAACTATTTCTATTACAATTTTCATATTTGGTGTCATTTTACAAAGTAGTACACGCTGCCTGTTGTTAAAATTTGCAACTGACGCGGCCGCCACAACATTTCGCGTTTGTCTGGGACCCACTTTATATACGTTGTCAGGGATACAGAAAAACTGCGTAACTGA
Organism: Hoplodrina ambigua; assembly: GCA_949774945.1. NCBI lineage: Eukaryota > Metazoa > Arthropoda > Insecta > Lepidoptera > Noctuidae > Hoplodrina > Hoplodrina ambigua. The sequence continues at coordinate 10,703,491 of OX458963.1, forward strand.
CACTGTCATCACTGTGTCGTCACTGACACTGACAGGTGTAAACGCATTCATAGAGGATGCATGGAAGAATTAAGGCGAACTTATAACACGCTCCGCCAATTGTGAATTGATTTGGATGATTCTTTTTTTGTTTATTTTTTCCGAATTGGTCCCATATAAATACTGTCATGATCTGATGATGAACTTCGGAGATATGGAACGGAATTTCTCATAGGATCACAGCAGAACTGTCGTAACAGTAAAATTGCTTTGTTTAATGCGTTTAGTCGATGACTGACTGAAGGAAGAGGTTAGTTGCTAAACTATGACCGTGACCTATGTCGATGTAGATGTGTAGACAGCAGTTTTCCATCGGCAAAGTTAAGTTTGTCCCTCAGTACTGTTTATGTTTTCTTTAGAGGTATGTTCGGTGTATTTTAATGACGGTAGGTAGGTTCCTTTTTTTTTAAATTGTCTCACAGCTGCAAATCAGGCAAAAGCTCTTTACTAGCCCGAACAAAAATTACTGCTCAATCCCCGGAATCTTCCGTTCGTGCCGCATTAAGAAAGCAAGCACAACCGGAGCGACAAGCAAATTTGAGAGCTGATGAGACATTTTATTAAAGCCAGGAAAGACTGGAAAGCCAAACCGTCCGCCCGCCAAGCTTCTCTGAGAGTGACTGAGACGCCCTTCTAAACGCAATTGCTTTTGGAGGAACAAGCCGAAAGCCAGAGAGCTGTAAGAGCAACTGAGACGCCTATTCACACACGACACACAACACACATGACTACACGACTTCGTCTCAGAGAAGAAGCTCAGCCATTACAGCGACTGAAACTCCAGAACAGACGCAGGCGAGAAGGACCTCTCTTGCAGAAATGCAAACTGGACGCCGACCGACTTTTATGAGTCACAGTCTGTTGGTCCGTAGGTATTTAATAATTCTGGATCTGGCCGAGCAACAAGCCGAGTACAGCCCGAATTGATTGTCAAATTCTAAACCAACGCGGGCGAAGCCGCGGGTAAAAGCTAGTATTTAATAAAATGCTCTAGTAAAAGTACTGGCCATTAACAATTTGTAAACGTAGGTTAAAGTTGTATCAAATACTGTTTATTTTTGAAATTTTAGAAACTCAAAGAGATAGTTGGCGCATTTGAGAATAAAGTGGTAATTTAGCTACCACCATGAATTTATGTCAGTTTTCGTTTTCTTTTTTGTGAATAACAATTGTTGATGCTTTCTTGTAACTTTTTAGACCCTGAGCGTTATGTCATGTCGTTAAAAAGTTGCTTGGAATATGTTTAAATAATATTTTTAACGTTTTTTCGCTTTTTATTTTTATTTTCTTTATAAGATTTTAAAACGACTCAAATGAGTATTAAGTTATGTTTTTTTTTTTTCAGATATTACATCTAACCAAAAAAAAAATTAACAGTCAGTATCAAATAAATACTAAAATACTCTTGTTTTTCTCTAGACTTTTTTGAGTATTGTACGAGGAATATAATATTAAAAAGTGAAAATCACAATCAATTTTGTTAATTCATTGGGCCAAAACCACTTAACCGATCATAATGAATGTTAACAGCAAGGTAGCTTAGGATCTAGATAAGGACATAGGCTACTTTTTAATCCGCTGCCTTGTCTGCGGCCGCCACAACCGATACTCGAAGTCGCGGCCAATAGCAAGTCAATTATAAATATCTACGTATCTATTCTGTTTCACAGGTCATCCCGCCATCGTCTGGTCTAATCGACCACGCCGTGAGCATGCGACCGGATTACCATAAAGCTATCGTGGACACAATCCTGTATTATGGATGGAAGGAAATCATTTACATGTACGACTCGCACGACGGTAAGTATCTGTCACAAGCATTTCATATGATACATGTTCTAGAATACTCAGACATTTCAGGTTATGATCATGCTAATGCCGTCGAGAAGAGCTTTCATACGTAAAATCAATATCTACGTGTAGGAAACAAAAACCAATTTTCATAAATTACCATTTTTATCTAAATTCACATAGTAATTTATTTTCCTACTTCATTAGCAGGGACACTAAGTCACTATAGCATAACCTCTTAATTAAAACTCGTGGAATAATGACATTTCCCGACATTTCAACGCACGCAACGTTAAAACAAGAGTACAGAATCATTTCGTATTGTATGAATGACTGCTAATGGAGGTACCATAGCGGAGCCATTGTGAACCTCACAGTCAATAGATGAGCTGTCATCCGCACTCAATTCTATAGAAAACTATGTTTAAGTCGACTTGAGTCTATACGTTTGTATAACCCTGGTAATCACACTCGGTTACGAAAAGTAAAATGAAATATTCGCTTTATACATTTATATACTGGTACTACTATGAAATCGTTATTTGTTTGGACTTTCGTTTTCATATTTAATGTAGATGAGCTCCTTGTAGGGAAGTTCGTTCGAGGGAGTACCTACTATAAACATACCTATTTTTGCCACTAAGCTGCCTTTTTGTGTCGGTTTCAAGAGGGTACCGTCTTGCCGTTGTAAATACTCGCTCTTGGGACATTTTAGCTTTCTCATGCCGATTTGCACCTGCGATGCTTCTGATATTTGCAATATCCATAAGCTGTGGTAAATACTTATCATCAAGCAGGGGCTTGCTTGTTCGCGATCCAATAAAAATCAACTTATAAAAGAGATAAATTCAGTACCTCAATAATTCGGTTATACGCTACCAATTTGCAGGTGTAACTGTATTTTGCACAATTACGGAATAACGAGGGTGATTAACGTTTTGTGATAAAATAATTGTATTGTATGTATAATGGAGCTAAAAATCGCTGCATTTGTGATTTTGCAAATGATTTTAACAAAAAATTATAAGTTCTATGCATAGAGCATCTTAACTTTTAGCCAATGTTAAGGATGTAGACTTGGACAGGAAAAAGGTTTACATTTCTTTAAAAAAAATAGTTCAAGAGGATCTTTTATTGACCAGAATTGGCCTGAAACGAACACTTTGTAGGCAAGCTATTCGCGTATAAAAAATAAATGGACTACATTCATTCATTTCATATCAGATTTTTGGACGTGAATATGAAAACAGCTGAACATACACAGTACCGATCGAAAAGAATGATTATTATGAAACTCTGTCAGCGCATAGAAAACACTGCATAATATTATTATTTTATCATATTTAACATCCGGTTAGCAGTCGTAGGTAGCTGTTAAAACTAAAAGAACTGAACACCGCTTACTGCTACTCACTTCCGCTTATCGCGTGTTTATTGATTCGCATACTTGCTTTAATTATATTGTTTTCATCAAACGTTGCCTAATTATAAACTCTGTAATTGGATTAAGAATCACCCTATAGTTTCATAAGAACATTAAGGGTTTACCCCGAGTTAAACAATATACCTACCTGGAAGTAATGAGGAATAGTTTTGAGATACTTATGAAACTTAGCTGTTGATATTTCCATACAAATTTAAACTATGGATTCCGACTTATATGAGTGAAGTCCCGTAATTTATGTGCTTCGTCGTATTAATTGTGAAAAGTTAGTTTGTCAGGAATTTACTTCGTATAAATACCACTAATAATAAAAATGAGACGTGTTTTTGGGGAGGTTCTCAGGGTAAAAACAGGGTATCAGAGAGATAGCTTGATGCTAAAGTTCGTAAACCTTATTGATTGAAGTCATCATCCTGCCTACTTTAGGATTTTCAACCGACTTCAAAAAGGAGGAGGTTCTCAATTCGACGCATATGTTTTTTTTTTTTTTTTTTGTATATTTGTTCTACGATTACTCCGCCAATTATGAATCGATTTTGATGATTCTTGTTTTGTTTGAAAGAGTATAGCTCCGAATAGGTCCCATAGGAATATTGTCATGATCTGATGATGGACTTTGGAGATATGGAACGGAACTCCTTATAAAATCACAGCAGAACCGCCGTAACAAGAAAAATTGCTTTGTTTATACGTGTAGTCGATGACTGACTGAAGGAAGTGGGGAGGGGGTACGTCAACCTATTCGTCCGTCGTCCTACTATTTTCCAAAACTAAATATATCGTGTGAGGTATTGTATGAAAGGTCTTTTTGTAAGGATTTCAAACATTAACACACAAGCACTAAAAAGTGAAAAATAAAAAGCTTTTTTACAAAAAAATATGACCGCCTTCAAAAACTACAAAATAAAAAATAACTTTAGCTTGGAAGTCGGAGGCAATACCTACATAACAAGAAACAAAACCAAAGCCGCCGACTTTCAAGCTAAAGTTATTTTTTATTTTGTAGTTTTTGAAGGCGGTCATATTTTTTTGTAAAAAAGCTTTTTAGTGTGTTAGATGGTTGATTGGGTCTATTTTCGTAGATTTTATCAAACCCAAAGATTTATTTAAAAAAAAATATTTCTACGAGCTACCTACCTACTTATGAAGCTATGATCTTACTTCAAGCCACTGACGCGCACTGTCTGATGTTAATTACACAAGTTAGTTTACGTACTCGTAGGTATGCGCGAGACAGCGCGCCTTTTGCAGTTTTGGTGGTTTCTTACAGATAAAATACACTTAAATTCGAAGAAGATGAATGCAGTTAATAATATTTTTATTTTAAAAAATTTAGAAAATCTGATTAACAAATAAACTGCCCGAATAACTACTTAGAATAGAAGCTGAGGACCACTGCTGAACATAGGCTTCCCCTAAGCGTTACGGCAGCTGAGCTCCACAGTTGGACATACATAGGTCTCCCCGAGCGTTGCCACACGGTTTTCGGATTTATTCCTGTACTTGTGCTACAGGCATTGCTTCTTCCCAAATTTCATGATTCTAGGTCAATGGGTCCTATACGTTTAGATCCCTTTGTGAGGGTCAAAATATACGCCATAAACGATATTTAAATTGCGTAAACGTAAAATTTTAATTATTGATATTAATTTTAGCTTAATACCTCCACGCGTTCCCGATAAAAAGGCTTTTGACAGACGGACAGACAGACAGCGGACAACAAAGTCATCCTATAAGGGTTCCGTATTTGCCGACTAAGTTAAGGAACCCTAAAAACACAAAAAAAATAACACTACGTGTTATGGTACTTAAAGACGTGCTGCACTGGGCTGTTTGCAGTATTTGACACCTGTTGCCATAAGCTGACTGTACAGCGACGGCAACTACCAGCGCCGTCGACAGCAAACGACAGGTGACAGTAGAAATAGTACTTAAGAGCCGCTCTGTGCCTGCTCGTAAGAGCACTAAATATTAATAAAAGTTATACATTTTCGAACCATCGATAATGAAAATACTTGCGTGACACATATTCACTCCCAGACAGTGAGTGACAATTTTTTTTGGCACACAATTTGTAGCGTTTCCTTTTCGTCGTTTTCGCAGGCAAATAATCATTTTTAGGCGTAGTACGGGAAGCCTCGGTGGCTTCTTTTTTTTATTGCGTTCTCCAAGTCCATTCAAAACTACCACTGAGGTATTTCTTTTTGATGCATGTCTAAAAGCGTCAGGAACTTGGCATTCCTCACATACATAAATATTTTTAAATTCTATGGGTCTTATTGGCGGGAGTAGACACTTGGGATGGATTTACAAATATATGTACCTATCTTTTTGGAAGTAATCAGTGAGACTATTTTCGAGTTTTAGCTACCATGCAGCAATAGACTAATCTTTGCTTTAGCTGAACATTTTTCCTGTTGTTTTATGTTCCGTACATTATCTGGAACAAATAACCTACTGAGCCTGAGAAGCCTAATAGTTTCAGTCTTGTATGATTTCAAACTTCGCAACAACAGTGGCAAATTGTAAAAAACTTACCTCTAAGAGCGTATGGCCCTTATTTCATAAAGAGCGAACAACGCTGTATATGATCTGGGACGTGGCCCCTTCTCGTTTATTTAACCCCCTCTGGTCATCATATTCGTCGGACAATTTATTATCCTTTCCAGAATACACCAAACACAAATATCTTGTTCGGGATTTACATATGACTCATAGCGTTTTATGCCAATCCGGACTTCTTTGGTGGCGATAAGTTGTGCGAAACACACCTTTCTTTTCACAGAAAAAGGCATAGAATATTTAGCTAGATTCTCTTCAGCCCGGTACCAGATTTGAAATGAAGCTTTACAACATTATTACAGAAAAAAACTTTTGAGGAGGTGTTTTTTTGTTGTCTTCCCAATGTCGCAGTCTGGAATATTGTAGTAAAATCATATTTAGGAATATAAACCGTACATATTTGTTGTTTGTGTCTGGTAGTTTCATCCCAGATCTTCCTAAAAATATCGAACAGGGAGTACAATACACGCCACAAAAGATGAGACTTGACACACCACATAAACTTTATTATTACGTAATGAATATTATAATGTTGCTATGAATTTAATATAAAGTTCATCGAAAAATCACTGAAAAGATACACAAATTATGTATAACTATTTCATACATCAATACCTGCAAAGCTCAAAATTACAGACGCTTATGACAAGCGTCTCATCTTCCGTTGAGCGTACTGTACCTTGCACAGGTACACTCTTCTTTCAATGTTGACACAGATGAACCAATAAAAATCTTCACTTTCATATGCAGACTTAGACATCGCTAGGTACTATAGTTATTATATACCATGCCCTATTTGATTTTAGCGATATATTTGAGAGTTAGCTAACCTCATTACGGAATCATTGGATGCATTGTACTCATTGATTAACTGCAACATGTGTGGAGAGAAGCGATGTGCCATAGTGTACTATGATGTCTGCTAGATACTCTATAACATTCCTACTCCAGAGAAAGCTCGCGTCGATGATGGCGGTATTTAGTAGATTATCAATTTATAGCCAAATGGTTTTGTCATTCCGCTCCAATTCAGTAAAGTCTTTCCTCATAACAATATCGTTGAATATTGATGGTTCTGTAATAAAAACTCGTAAAGGTACTTACTATACAAACGCACACGGTAAACAATAAGTGAGCAAATATTGAAAAATAAATAAAACTAACCATTTGTGATTGAAAATGTCGATTCAGGAGAAGAAATTATTGAATTCCTAGAACTTGATACTAATATACAAACGAAGAATTATTTATTGATAAAAGAGCAAAACTTACTTCATTCCAATTATATTCTAAAAGAAGTAAAAGAGAATAAGAGAGATACGATCTGTAAACACATGTGAGGATCGGTATATAATTCAAATAAACTAGTCATTAAAATCGTATCGAGGAAAAAAGTACAGTTAGTTAAAATATCACAATGTTTATTCATTGTCTGAAATTCAACCCGTAATAAATGGTAAGCAAATCCAGGGCTACCAACACACAGATACAGCTTTAAGCGACTCTATCCGTGCTGTTATTTCGGATTAACTTTTTAATATCAGTGAATATTAAGATAAAAAGGGTGACGAAGAACGAGGTAAGCATCGCCAAGTCGAGCCTTACTATTCTCTTTATCGTTTTGCTTTACAACAGAAAATGGCGGTTTTATAAATCGTAAATTGTACCGCTTGCCGGGGATTACAACAGAGCTGACTCTACCGATAATAAAATGTCGACACGAAAGAGATTGCGGGAAAACGTTGGTCGGGGCTAATAGCCGCTGCAGTCTCTTTAATGGGGTGCCTATCACCAATGGAAATGCGCCAATCTTTACTATTAATTCGTTTAGAAGAACTATTGACCAGAACGGCTTTGGAAGTTACTTTTGCATGGTTGAATAATCAGAACTAGATACTTTTAATTGGTACAAGAAAAAAGCTGATTTGCTAAAATATGAATAATTGCAAATGCATGAGCTAGGATATGTTCTAAGTAAGAAATTTAAATATAAAAATATACTATTCTTATCTCCTCGGTAAGCAGTAGCAGTCAAGGCTGTGTCACAAGGTGTCATTCACATCGTACAAATGGCAGGCCCCAAAATGGCGCTAAACTACAGATCACATCAAAAGAGATTGGAATGGTTCCAGTTTCAGCCCCCATTATTCCAAATGTGATCTGTATTCACTGAACAAAATTGCTTTACTGGTACTCGTTAGGTGTGTGATTGGACAAAAATAAAAGAGTTAAAGTGCACACCGCACAGCTATTTGTTACGACGTGTTATACTAGGATTGTATAACATATATTTACAGAAGCGATAGTAAATGCCTTGATCCACTTATAAGTTGCAGTTTTGCTAGGTACTTACAACTTATAAGCCGCTTAAGTTGATATAGACATGATTATAGACGAAACGTTACCTCTTGGAATATTTTCGTCGTATTTCGAATTCCCTGAGCTTTCGTAGAAGGCAATAAATAATATTTATAGTACAGGAGCCTAACACCTCATTCGGGGCCGCCCTACCGTCGAGTTATGAAACTTTCCCGGATTTATAAGCAAAGAGTTAGCTAACAACTAAACATGTATCACGAAACGATCAACTTTTGCGCAGGTTATATACCTCGAGGAATTTTCCTCTTGAAGAATTTTCATTTTATCGACACCGAAACTGCGGTATTATAGCAGTTTTGCCGCAATACTGCACATAACATTACAGATTACATACCCATTATAGTATCCGGTTGAGAACGTGAGTACCTACTCTTATTATAATATGTTAGAGAAAAGTGTACAGCATCTTTTAAACCATCTTTATACTTTAACAGTTTTAGGATATTCCTGTCCAAAAAACTCAGAAAAAGAGATAAATTGCAGCATTTTGAGGTGACTTGTAAATTGCACATTCAGGTAACTATAAAAGCGATACTAGCAAAAACTGACACCAGAACGTTTTAAACTAGAATCTATAACTGCTATTTATGTGGGCCATTTGAAATATTCGTCATGACATTTTATGGCGGCCGCCAGTTCGAGTACATACGGCGGAATTTCATTCGATTATCACAGCGCGTTTGTCGGGTTGACCGTAAAGTTTTACGTCCTCTCGTAGGATTGCGGAACCACTGTAGTAGAGCTGCACCTAATGATATTACTGAGTATTTCTTTCTCATTGCACCGATTTGCTTTGCTCGTTAACCGTTAATCGGGATCACAAAGGAAATTGCTACACGTTAATCAAAATTGATAATAGTTCGCACTGGACCGTTAAAATCGTTTACTGAAACTTTAACTTGATTTATACAGTATTAAAGTTTAAAACTTCAAGGTCGTTATTTTGAATTAAGTTCATAACTTTGACTTTCACAGGGACTATCTATGCTTGACTTTGAATTTTGGTTTACAGTGAAATAATAAATGTAGTAAACTTACGGAATAGCTGTAGATAAATCTCGAATATATAATAACTTATCGTTATATTGTAATCATTATCATAAAGATGCTTAGGTAGTCAAGTTATAAATAAACTAGAGCTTAAATAATAAATACTTGCGCACCTAGGTACCTACCTGTACGTATTATTTTTTTGTACCTTGTCGAATAGGTAAAATAATATATACTAAAACTAATATCTTTCAAAAACTGTAGCTACAGACTTAAAAACTAAGCGCATTTTTCTTAATTTGTACTTTTTCCTGACACTTTTTTCCTCAGTAAGAGCTGAATTATTAAGGCTCTGAATTTTGTATTCATTTTAATTATATTCGCTTGGAGACGCCATTTGATGACATTCACGATAAAATAATTCGTTCAAGAAAAGTGCTGAATTTTTTACGTTGATTCTTGAAAATATGTAATGTTATCTACTAGTTTACCGGGCACAAAACTTATTATTAACTTTGATGATATAATAATTTTTTGATGCGTGAAAGTTGCGGGCGTATTTATCATTCATTATCAATGGCACCCGCTGCTTAGTATAGGCCTCCTCACTGTTGTGCCCTACGACCGACGGTCTGAAGAGAGTCTCAAACAGATGTCACCCACGATTTTCTTCATCTGGCTGATGATCTACCAACACTCCTACCGTCTATATATTCAGTTAGGGCTCTGCTGAACCTGCTGTTTTCATGTCTAACTCACCTCCATTGCCACATGTCTAACTCACCTCTTGCTCACCTCCATTTGAAACTCACTATGCAGACATCCTACATCAGATTTCCGAGCGTTACAGTGCTTAAATCATTGAACAAATGTTGTGGTTTGATCAACTTTTACCTTTTACAATGTTTCTGCAATTTATGAAAAACAAAGTATGCCTTTTAATTAATCAGAACAAAAATTTGTTCTCCATATTGTGTTTATTTAATTAAGCTGTAAAAAGGAATGTCAAAATGCAACGATGAAATGAAAACCAGCGTGTCACAACGAATGGACATCGTATACACGATTATCCTCGACATTGTTGCAAGAATTCTCGTTTGTAGTTTTTAATTAATCATTTCAATAATATAACGTGTTGATTTTCGCTGTCTGTTTATTAAATACCATTGTATTTCACAAAGGCAACTCGGATATGATAATGGTTTAATATTTTTGCGTCTCTTTAATGTATTAAAGCAAAGATTTGCCTTACTCTTATTGCATTTATAGTAAAGTAGTGAAGGCCAAAAGGGGCTTCTTGGTTGCCTTTTTCCTGAATTGAGTTTACTTTGCGTGTGCCTAAAGATCGCGACGTGGCCAGCGAATATTGCGTAAAATCAATCACAACACAGAACCCGCCCTCCATTCGGGGGTTTGGCGAAAAATATAAGAATTTTTCTTCGCTATCGTGTATAAGATGGGCTCTTAGATTGCCTTTTAAAGGTAATCAAAACCTTTAACTTATATAAGGTAAATCGCTGTTTATTTTTCGTGACATCTTTATGTATATAGGTAGGTATATTGCCGCTTTATGAGAAAACTAAATAGGTTTACTTGTCATTATTTTAACAGTCATAAATGTTTACAGCTGGCATACATTTAGTAAGCACTTCCATCTCTTCAACAGCGGCAAAATATATTTAAAAATTGTGTCTGTAACAATTTACTACACAATTTTTTTTCAATTATTATCATTATTTTCATTTATTCACTTACAACCATATTTTTTCAAAAGTAAAGTTAGCAATCAATATTGTGATTGCTAACTTTTCTAAGTATCTGTTGGTATCAATAAATTATTACTATTTACCATTTCCATTTTTCTTGTCAAATCTAACACGTCATTTAGTCTTACATAGTAACAAGTCCAATTTAAGTAACTACATTGTCATATAGGTCTTTAATCGACGTATGGGTTATTTCCTAGTTAGAGTCAAATAATGAGCAAAAAAAAATGTCTTACGACCTAATTCTGTGCTTATCTAAATAAATGTTCGCATTCTGCCGTAACTCTGCAGTGATTAAAGGTCGTAACTCGGTAAGTTACAACCACTTGCCTGCTAAGTGACGGAAATCTTGATACTAGTGAACACTAATCTCTTTATCTGGCTACCAATTTGGTGTGATTAACTGATCAAATGCAAAGTTTTTCTAAGAATCGTGGTCCAGAAGGCGACACACTTTATATAGCTCTAAAATTAATTTAGTTTCTATATTATGAACACAATACTTAATCTACATGCGTGGGAGGTACCTATCCGTGTACAAACAAGAACGATCAAAATAGAACAACATTTAATATTCAGAATGTCAAAGATTAAAATCTACACGAATCGAATGTACCGACATCGAGATTAAATCAGTATTCGATTTATTCAGGCAGTCCGTAGACTCCCACAAGTACTGGAACGTCACTTACAAACACTTACATAGTCTGAACATTCAGGAAGCAACAACGAAACGACGAGAGCACTATTAGCATTTGATGACCTGGCAAACATACCTATAGTTTTTAAAATAAGTAGGTACTGTCGTGTGTTTATGGGTAGCGTAGTGATTTGAACAATTACTTAAACAAACTGTAAGAATAGGAATGGGTAAAGCACCGACCAGGGGCGTCGGTTACTATTGTACCGGGATATTATCAATCTAATTTGTGATTGAAACACGAATTTATTTATCATTGAGACTTCGTGTAACTTTGAATTATATTATTCTATTTTATTCATTCTTTTTTATCTAAAGCTTAACAGCCGTCGACATACGGTCTGTTTAATCTTCTCTTGTTTTAAAAGTAGTTTCGCCAGAGAGTTTTAGAATAATGACCTTTCAGCCAGGTTGCCTGGGCACGCAACCAGTACCTATCAGATGTACCTGCTTACCTACTTACGAATTATAATCAAATTTAAAAATATTAGTTAGTTAAAATACATAATGCGGATCAAATCAAAAGTCAAAACATTTATTTTAATTAGACCATTTACAGGCACTTTTGAATTGCCAAGGAAATTAATACTAAAAACTGGTACCTACATTTGTATCACATACTTTAGAAGCTAGTACAAGTTTATTACTTGCGCATACTTACCTATAATTGAGCGAGCCCGATTTATTCGTTATTCTATCCGTAAAGCAAGCGTTCTCAGTCTGTCCTGTTCTCAGTGTGCGGTTTAAATGTTTTTAGACCCCGAACTGGCTCTAAACGGTTAATTCATTAATTATCTACTTATAGGTTATCTATAAAACGAGCGAGAAAGTAAAGAAACTAAGAACAATTTTAAAGATAAAAATAACCATACCACAACATCAATAATATATAATAAAGCGCTTATAATCAAAATATTACGAGATAAAAGTTTAAAAAAATATATTGTGTCGAGCGGTGCACTCACCCCAACCGAATAGCCCGTAATATCAAAATGTGAATTTATTGCAAGTAACAGGCAAATTGATATTTATGCACTGTCGTAAATTGCTCCGAGGGAAGAACCTTCACCTGAGTTCCCAACGTGCCCTTAAATAAATAAGAGGGCGCGGTGTTAGTCTACTTAACTGGTTTTACAAGCCACCTCCTGATTATGACCGCCCGGTACACTTGCGAACGGAAACTTGGCGTTTTATGGTGTTTAAATAAGTTTATTTTGAAAACTCATAAAATTACACTACGGACAAAAATATAGTTAAAACTAGGGGTAAAGTAAAGTGGATAAAAATATAAAACTTACAAAGACTACTTATAAAGTTGCTCCTTCTAAGATTTTTAGTTTTATTAATACAAAGTTGACTGCCTCGTTGGTCTAGTGGTCACAAGCGCGACTGCTGTGCATGAGGTCTTGGGTTCGATTCCCAGGTCGGGCAAAGTATTATTGGGTTTTTCCATCAGGAATTTCTCAGCAGCAGCCTCGGAGTCTGGATTTGTGCCCGGTTGATGGCAATAGGCTCGCCCCCTATTACATAGGACTAAAAACATAACTGGCGAAATGTGGGTGTACTAATGGGTACATCTCTGCTTAACCCTTCGGGGATTACAGGCGTGATGTTATGTTATGTTAATACAAAGTACGAAATATGTTTTAAGAAAAATCATAGGCGCCATGTTTATCATTTATATAGCCTTTATTTTATTATAAATAATTACCTAATTGTGTTACCAAAATTATCTGCTTTTATACATACAATAGTTAACCCTACCAAGCTTAGGCAAAGCATACAATTGACTGGGCAGTTGCCAAGATCAAATGAGATTCGTTCGATCCCCGCTGGGATATAGAACCGTAATTATATAATAGCATACTCCATTAGAAGCCATCAGTCGAATGCCATTGTTTTTATGTCATCAGGATTCGTAATTAATTCCACAAGTCATGGATCTGATAGAACATTATTTACTTTGAACTATTAAGGTCTCAACTAGTAGCCCCAAGGCGTTTTAAGGATTCGGCTCTGTTGAAGGGCTATCAAAGAAGTTGTATTAATTTTAACTCGTAAACAATAATGAATATTAATGGCGTTTACTGTTTGCATGAAAATGAACTTGAACCAAATTCTCAAGAGAAAACTTTTTAAAAACAAGCACAACTTTAATCATCTAGTGATGAATGCCTATGGCCAAGCGTGCCTACACGCTTATTGATTTATTAAACTTCACATTTTGTGCCATTCCATTACGTATAAAATATCTATACGTTATAACGCATAGGTATTTAATATACGCGTAATACTAATATCTTTGTTCAATAGGTAGCACAACGATTCTTGGAAAGAGCTAAGCTTTTTAGCCTTTGGAATTTTCAATATGTCTAGATATTCATTACGTTTGCTCAATAGAACTTAACGTATAAAAACGGTAATACCAAATTTTACATAATATTCAATACTCAGTGATAAGATGGATTCTATGAAAATAAAGTGTACTTATTGGTTTGTATAAATCAAGGCTTAGATACATATATTGAATCCAACATAAATTAAGTCCGTCTTTATCAATAATATGTTGTGTCAATAAACAGTACCTAAAGAAGTGATTTTACAATATATTTAGGCGTCAATCAAAGAGCTAATAAGTACTAAGCTGGGGGATACTTCACTAGTACGACGGAAAAGGGAAATAAAATGGTCGGCTGAAGCCTTTTTGTTAGCCCACCGAATCCTTTGATCCCGCAGTTAGAAAGCTTTGTTCTTGTTATTCTATCACACGATCAAGTTTCAAACAGTACGTGTACCTAGATCGCGTTTATTACAAATTATCAAATTTCAAAGTAATACGACGGTTGAGTAGCGTTTATATTTGTTAGATCGATTAATTTACTTCAAAATAAACCAGATCACAAAAATTGAAAATTTAATTCTATAAGACTACACAAAAGATTTTCAAGCGGTTTTTAAATTTGAAGAGATTATCTGGAAGCTTTGTGTCTTAAACATGGAAATAGCACAGAAATTTTCGTATTCTGACATCATATTCACATCAGTAGATTGTCCTCATGTGAAGCAGGGGCTGGTCGTTAGCTAGTTTTCCTTTATAACAGAGTTGGAGTGATAGTCATTATATTATAGCTAGTTTTCTTTTTTTCTTTTTTCCTACTATAGCTACCTAACTACCTATAGACGATAACAATATTTATTCCATGTGGTAATCAAACTTGCGACACGTATCGCAGCAGCTAATCATTTAGCCCCTTCGCCAAACAATGTCGTCATATTAAGCTAAAACTAGTCTAAGCTTGAAATGTACTTTGCAGAGGAGTTCGGATGTCTACAGGGACTTCTTAGGACATACTTTTAACTAGCTTATTTAAATGCCGTATCTAATTTATATGATAAAAGTTGGTTCCAAAGTTACCTAAACCGTTTGAGGGTAAAGTTTGAATAATCATTAAGATTTCATATCGTCTATACCTAATGATGTTAGAGTAACCTAACCTAACGTAATAATCTAGTAGAGTTCAATTCAGTACCTATCAACAACTTGATTCTAAAATTCGTCGGTATTCCGGGCGCCGCTGAACGCTCGCTGGGCCGGTAGTGCCACGTGCTGTAAATGATAACTCAATATCAAAAACGATTCAGCCAGCGTTGTGCAAACCATATGAATAGGTATACTAGCTTTTGCCGGAATAAGAAGAAGCTTTTCTTGTGGTTCAAACTTACCAAGTACCAAATTTTATCAAAATCAGTTCGGTGACAGACAGACAGAGTTACTTGTTAGTAAAAACGGAAGCGGATGTAACATAACATCACGCCTGAAATCCCGGAAGGGTTAGGCAGAGGTGTACCCATTAGTACACCCACATTTCGCCAGTTATGTTTTTAGTCCCATGTAATAGGGGGAGAGCCTATTGCCATCAACAGGGCACATATCTAGACTCCGAGGCTGCTACTGAGAAATTCCTGATGGAAAAACCCAATAACACTTTGCCCGACCTGGGAATCGAACCCAAGACCTCATGCATAGTGGTCGCGCTTGCGACCACTAGACCAACGAGGCAGTCTTTACTATTATTTGTACTGACCCCAAAAGAACTTAGTTAATCGCTACTTAGTTAATAGCTACCTATATTTAGCATTATTTATTTCTTCAGCAGCGTATTTATTATTTATAATTTCATGCTAATTAAAAGAGGATGATCGCGATTATGATTTGTCAAGCGATTTAGATAATGCACTTTAAATAACCATTTACACAGATTTTACGAGCGCTTTTGAAAAACTAACTATCTAACCAACCAACTTCGTTGTGGATAAAACTAGAAGCCTGATTTTCAGTAACCAAGCGGGCATTGTATAAACATGGTATACTTGTTTATTAAAGAATTAAAACTAATCAAAGTTTCTTAATTTTGACACTCACTCACTCACTGACTGTTTGAACGATCATCAAAACTCTAAGGCAATTCTAGCAGATATAGAACTTCAAATTTGGAATGTAATTAGTGTTTAGTGTATGAATCAAGCAAACCAAAAATAAAATAAAAGCTAAAATATTTTGCACTTTTGGTCCTGTTATCTAGATACACCAACTGCATAAATAACGGTGTAATCGCATATTAAATTATCGGATTACAAAGTTACATTTGCAGTGAATAAATCAGTGTACCTCTGAAACTATGATATAATGGAATAATAGGTGTAGATAGGTTTATAATATTAATATGGATATCGACAATGGTTTAAAATATCTGTTCGGATGCTTGGTTTCCCTAAATGTCAACAACACACATTCAGAAACAAACGTTTCAGGCAGCCACAAACTAAATTGCTTCGTAAATAATATTAATTTGATATTTGACAAATATCTCTTGATTACCTAATTTCGATTGTATTATTAAAACCTATCTTCTGCCCGCGACTTCATCCGCGTGGATGTTAAATTCTTCATACAAACTGTGGATCCCCGTTTTATACCCTTAAGGGGTGAATTTTGGAAATTGCGAATGTCAACTTACTATAAACTACCTCTTTGTTAAAGTTCATCTCTTTATGTTAAGCGGTTTTCGATATTTCGTGAAGAGTGAGTGTATGACCTTTCGCTTTTAGGCTAACTCCACATTAGGTGTGCGCGTTCCTTGGGCGTGTGAGT
This sequence comes from Hoplodrina ambigua, assembly GCA_949774945.1. Classification (NCBI taxonomy): domain Eukaryota; kingdom Metazoa; phylum Arthropoda; class Insecta; order Lepidoptera; family Noctuidae; genus Hoplodrina; species Hoplodrina ambigua. The sequence continues at coordinate 10,720,314 of OX458963.1, forward strand.
AGCGCGGGCGCCGTGAGCGCGCTGCGTAAGCGTCGCGTTTTGCTGCCCTGCGGCGTGTCGCTAACACGCCCGAGGAACGCACACGCCTAATGTAGGGGACGCCTTTTATACCTATATAAATATAGTCGGTTTCCTGACTTACCGGATTCAGCTGAATATCAGTATTTTACATCGAGCGACTGCCTATCTGACATCCACAACCCAGTAACTGGGTAATACGATACTCCTTGGTAAGACTGGTTCTCAGATTTTCGGTCTTCTAACGACCCGTAACGACTGTCAAAGATCCACGTATGACAGCTGAGACCTACGGCTTAACCTGCTTTCCGAGGCACGAAACGATGTCAGTGATGTCTAAGATAAACTTTAGAAAGTATACTGAATCGCATTCACATTAAATAAATACGGATAAAAATAATATTGCTCGCTCTTTTGCGAAAAATGTGAAGATACCGCTGTCTGGTTGCAATGTGCAGAAATGTGGCATATTGGGTTTGCGGACGAATGTTAAGTTATATTCAAATGCCTACGGTACTACATTCCACTAAACGTTAAAATAACATAAATGCAAGATAGGAGACGACGGTCATTGTAACAGTAATATATGCTGGTACCTACATAGCCAACAGTGTTGTAGCGTATTTATTTAACATTATTGTCTTATACATTAACTGTCAAAAACAGTCAAAGTAACCTTACGTATTCTAGTCAGTCAGTACTACACAGTGTTACTTGAACCCCTCAGTCTTAGAAAGAACGTAAGGGAAGATTGGCCAGGTAATTCAAGGTACTGTACATAGTAGTTTTGAGGTTAAACTCGCGAGAACGTTGCGGATTGAAACAGGATGCAGTGACAAAGATTAAAAAGAGTACGCTTAGATGGTTTAATCATGTTGAGAGGATGAGTGAAAGGCGATTAACAAAAGGAATTTATATGGCAGATGTGAGTGTCAACGCTGAGAGGATGCCCTAGACAAACCTACATTGACCTTATTGGTGAGGTTCTTCAAAAAGGTCGGGTGTACTCGTAACCGGCGTGCTTGTATGACCACATGTATGAACATGGACGAGGCAAAAGGAGTATGTAAGGATCGTAGCAGGTGGCGTGCTGTGGTTTCTGAGTTTAGATTTAGTAAAGTTAGTTTAGACTAGTTTCATAAATGTTAGTTAAGTGATTTATATTAAATATTATCGGTTATCATGATAATTTAACGTGGTATGTGTTTTAATCGAAAATGTCAACTAAAGCTCAAAATCTTTGCCTGATACTTTTACTGACTACTTTTTATGAAATATAGGTATATCTGGTAAAAGTTATGTATTCTTAATTAATATTATAAAGATGAAATATTTGATTCTTTGTTTGTTTGCATTGCATAGGCTCCGAAACTACTGAACCGATTTGAAAAATTCTTTCACTGTCCGGAAGCTACGTTATCCCCGGGTGACATAGACTATAATAAATTATATTTAAAAAAAAATAGGGATACGTAAGAAAAATCGTAGTGAAGAATCAGAAACAAGCTACTCAAAAAAAGTGTTAACCTTGTCCTGTTTAAATAGCAGGTTGTTTTGCAGCATATCTTGCTGTATATCAACGTGTAAAAAAAAATGCACATCCACGTATGGGACTAATTACGCTAAGCACTCACTCACCTCGTCACACGCTTACTTTATAAATACTTAGGCAGCGTTTCCACCACCGCGTCTCACGTAACTAGGAATGTGTGTGAAAATTTCCAATGACATCGCTTCACTTTTATAACTTGAGCTAAGCTAGCGCTGTAATTGGTTAGTTACACACACATCACTCGCTATGCACCCTTACACCTCTGTGGTGGAAACACGGCATTATCTACACTACAGTTTGTCCTATATACCTTTTCATTCAAGCATTTATTGTGCGTTTTTCAGTTCATTAAGACGACGGAAATAATATATTTCCATTATAGTTGCTGCCGTAATTAAATCTTTCTAATGGGCTCTGGACATGAGGCCAGTTTGCGAGTAGGGGAGAGGTGGCATGAAAGGGACATTTTTGTTGCAGAGGCTCTAGTAAATAAATTAGACAACAATTTAAACAGGTTAGTGCTGAATGGGAAGCCTACATTACTTAACTATTGAAATAAAATGCAATATTAAACCTTTCTTTATTCTTAGTTGTAAATTATCGCAGTTTTAAAAAATGTGTATTATGTCCCTTTCATAAATGGACTGCATTGAAAAGGACTGCATAATTTATGAAAGGGACAGTACATAATATCAAAGAAAAATGGCTTATATCTTTGCTTTACTTAAACTAAATATAAGAGAATACGTACACAGCTGTCCTTGCGTTTTAAAATCACATTGTTTTAGTCTGATTTTCTCATTCTAAAGACCATTACTACGATATTAACATTTTTGAACTATTTAAACAAAAATCATCAGTTTAAAAATCCTTCTTTATATATAATATTAAAACAAATACAATTTACAAATACAATATGTGATTGAAAAACAGTAGTCAATTATTGACTACTGTTTTCAATCACATTTTTTAATCTTATATTTCTCATACGTCCCGTTCATAACCGTTCGTTGTGTCCCTTTCATAAATATGATACAAAAATTAAAAATATAACCACAAAATTTATAATTTGGAATAAAAGTTTACTAACATTTCGTTGTTGTATCTGTCAGTATGTAGTCGACGTAAATAATAGTAAACAAATAAACAATTATTTAGCAGCATTTGACAAAAGGTTTACAAAGAATTGCAAAAAAAAAACTTTTGGTTAGATAAATAAACACACGCTCGACATCGCCATTTTAAAAAAGACAGGAGCGTGAACTTTGTCTCGAATGGATGTGCATCAAGGTTGCCATACAACAATAATAGTGTAATTTCGGAGCGATTTTTATTTTGCTGGTAATTTGAATTGTCCCTTTCAATACGTGTCCCTTTCATGCCACCTCTCCCCTACATAAGGTTGGCAGTTCCCTTACTGGTCTAGTGTACGAATACATTTGAAGACAGTTCAGTGAATAAGTCTTAGCGACTTACTGAACTGACTCGCAAACTGAACTTGTGTTTGGATCCCATTATCCTTTAAAGAGCTGAGAATAAACCCTACTGAGAAAGTTTAAAAACCGCTAATTATGTCGACTTCAAAGAAGTTTTAATGTTGTACTTAGCAAGTACAACATTAAAGTTCTATAGTAGTAGTCGGAATTAGTTATGTATACTATCAACCTCATTAGCAAGGTGCTGTGAACGGATGAATCAGTTTTTTACCTTCTCCGATTAGATGAAAATAATACTTTGTTAGTTTCCTAGTTCACAAATATGTTCATAGGTCAAACAAGTAGGCCATAGTAAAGTACGTACGGAGCGTATACTTATGTTTTATTTATAACCTATAAATTATTAACCTATTCGCTGGACTGTAGGAGTAGCGGCGAAAGGTAATATGAGAAATTAATTACTGCAAATATCTGAAAGAAGCAGCGATGCAACGACATGTGCTTAATAAATACAATAGTCTATTTGTTGCAACATCTGCAGCCAAACGTTTGCAGTAAAAATACTTACTTGTAGTAGATGAGGGCACATAATGGAGTAAGTTAATATTTAATTGGAACTTCTCCAAGTTGCCACGATGACTTTTAAGCGGGCTCTCTGTCACAAACTGGGAAAGTGCGCCACCCCACGAGCAATTCCTTTGCCTTTTGATGTCTTTATTAAGTGAATCATGAACTTTAGTTGATTAAATTATAACAGAATTCGTATTACTCCTTGCTTCGTCATCGATCTTTAGCCAACATTTTATTAATTATTTGATATGGAAATTAGTATTGAGATGACGGTATAGAGAAATGTTTTTTTGTGATTCGCCCGAAACTTTTTGTCGAACCACTACGTTTGTGATCCAGAATCAACAATGGTGACCACCTCAAAAGCGCCGAGGCAACAAACCTCGAATAGTTCCGGAGAATTGATTCTGTGAATTCCACAAAGTTCGTCAAGTGCGAGCGGACTGCGCAATCGGTTGGTAGTCTCCATTCAAATATGTCAACTACAATAGAACTTAATCGAAATTGAAATTTTACAGCAGGCGTGCAGTTCAAATGCGGTACTTCTTTCTAGATGATTAAACTAGCATTCAATCCATACTTTTCTTAACAATTAGGAAATAATTCCGAGTGCGGAGATTATTTTATTCATTTCGTGTCATTCAAATTATTTTGTAGTGTCAAAGAAAGCGCGGAAATCTATTGTTTAAGCTTTAAGAACAGCTTAAACAATAGATTCTTAGTAAAAATATTTAGTAATTAATTCACTAGTTTGAAGGTGCTCTTTTGTGTTATTCAGAATTATCTTAATTCTAAAGCACTTGTTTTATAAAAAGGAATTATTTTATCTGACTACAGTGTCTATTTACCTGTACCTGCATATATCTTATGAACACACAACATCTCATTTGTTAAATTATGATAGGTAGCTATCATAATTTAACAAATGAGATGTCATTAGAAGCGTCCTGATTGTTTGCTAATTTTGTTATGTGACGTCACATTAACTTCAACATCGCGCTTATAGTCTAGAGGACATAAAGTCCTGCATTAAAATTAAAAATGTATCGTGTTGGTTATCAAATGCAAGGGGTTAATTAGCCCAACCAGTACAAAAAAAAGCTCTAAAACAATGCATCTATTTGTCAAAACTCGACTGCAATAAAATCAAACTAAAAAGTATGAAACTTTTAAAATAATCCTGCCGTGACTGCATGCCGCCCTGTCAGGCAAGTAACTAATACGGCACGGCAGGAATATTTTTATCTTTTCTTCACTATACTTTCTGGTATTAGTACTTTGATACGAAAAATTATTTTGTAAAAGATAACATTTATTTGTCCATTTTCTAAGTATATGTCAAGTAGGTGTCAAGTGTCCTTTTTACAATACCAAGGCTGCATGAGTGGTAGAGAATGCCATAGACATTAAGCCCGTCTATTTACATAATAATTGCATAAAGTCACCCGAAAATTGCACCTGCGCGAAGCTTCGCAGGTCCGCTAGTACATGACATTGAGTGTTAAAAAAAGTCTTTTGTCTATTTCAGAAACAATCGATTGATGAACAGTCAACATAAAAGTGACTAAAATCATTATTCTGTACACGTAAACGAGTGTAAAAAAATGGAATATTTAAAAAGCGTTTGAAATTGTCCGCCTAACCTAAACATGTCACCACTGTAGTCAGCGTGAAATTGAATTGACATCAATCAACGCGTTATAGAATTTTCGAATTGGCACGTGCTGCTCTATAAAAGCAGTACGTTTGTGTTAGTAGGTATATGTGCCTGTTGCACATCCCGATTATGACAACTGCGTCAACTACTCCAACGATTTTTTTTATCTCATAGATATTTATTTTGCTTCTTCTCGCCTCTTTGACGGCTTTGAGGTCCAGTACCTACACCATAAAATATATCCTAAGACATTCTGCAGTATGTTTCTACCAGTGAACGATTTTTTGAAATCGAACAAGTAGGTACCTACTTTCAGAGTTCTAGCCAAAACCTACCTCTTACAGTCAAAATTTTATAAAATTCCACCTCTTTATCTAATACTTCGACCACGTAAATGTCGGTTATCGCGGGGATACCTACAGACGAAGTCGCGGACTAAAAATTAGCCAAATTCCTTTCTTGAGATACTGATTTAGTCTGAACCTAATTGGTTCAGTGGTTAAGCCGTGAAAGCGAAATAAACAGACATACAGACAGAGTTACCATTGCATTTATATTTACATGGATTGTGCAAAGGTAAAATTATTTGTTTGGTTAGATGGGGAAACTAGTAAACTACACGGAGTCAAACAACACAACTTTTAGTTTAAATGTCGGTGTTATATTTAGTATTTTGCTTTAGGAGTGCAGATATGAGTACCGTTAAACCATGGTTCAGATTTTTATACCTACACAAATAATGTAATTTGAAGATCAGGAAACTGTTTCCGCTTTCTACTTAAGAAATGAGATTTTAAATAACTAAGGAAGTTTCAATATTAAGTATTGCGTTTTCCTGTATCATGAGTTTCAGGAAAATACAAAAAGTATCTAAAGATTGGAATAAAAAAAGAATCGAAGATTTTATAAAGTACAGCAAGTAAAGGATATTTTTCATAATCGAATATAATAATCAAAGTTTATGATAAGCCATCACCCTCCCCACCCCACCTCAGGTTTCCTGAAACTGTAATCAAAATTCCAATTATATTTGAAAACAAAGTTTAACCATGGATAAAATCAAATATAATTTATGAATAATCCGGTAAATAAAATTGGTTATTTCTAGATCATGATGCCTGCTTTTTAGTGTTGTTTACCATCCTAACTAATATTATAAATGCGAAAGTAAGTTTGTTTGTTTGTTTGTTACCACTTTACGCCTAAGCCACTGAACCGATCATCCTGAAATTTTGCATATACATTGCCAGGTGTACAGGTACAAACATAGGACACCTTTCATCCCGAAAAAAAGTACTGTTCCCGAGGGAAATCACAATAACCTTCTTATGATGATAGATGGCGCCACATGTCTTTCGGAATCATCTTGTGAGTTTTGAGTGTCGATAGACCAGCTTCTACTAGGGTGTCATAAAATCGATTATTGATAATTCGGGGTTATTACAACCAATATACGATTACCCAAAAAAAAATGCACTAGGGTGTCATAAAGAAGGCATGGCAGTAGAAATAAGAAGTTTTAGTCAGAGTGGAAAGGTCAAAATTCTGGGTTTATCAAAAAAACTACTAGGGTATCAGAAAATGAAGGGTTCACTCATGCACTCAAGCAAAGTACAACCCGAATTGTTTGGAAAATTCTAAATTAACGTGAGCGAAGCCGCGGGCGAAAGCTAGTTCTAAATAAATAAAGGTGAAAGTTTACTCACTCACTCATCGAAATATTGAAAACTGCTTGTCATATAAAGATATTTAGCAGGGAGCTAGTTTATAGTTAGTAGGTAGATGTCCGCTAATAAAGGAATTTCCAAAATTTACCCCTCCTTTTTTCTAGATGGTAAAAATCATCAAATGACAGTCTGACTGTAATGACTTTTACTGACTAAAAAACCACCCTGTTCCTTCTGTTGCCCTTTACGTTCCGGGGCCACAGTATCCTGTTAAGACGTCCCGCAACCCCGTATGAAGAAATCAACTTGTAGTTTTGATTTTGATACTTTGGAAGGAAATATTACATTACATACGAGTACCTACCTAAAATATAATTACTTAACTGATAATCCTATTGAATATTCATCACCGTTAAGACGTAATAAGATACTTATCACCATGTCATAGGACAAAAATGTCTGTTTCTGAACTGTGTTTTACTAGCCTTCGTTCTGCTAGCCAGCTTTCTGCACGTTTCTTCGCGGCAATATTGAATAAATTGAATTCCAATGCGTCGTTGTCTTGTGAAGCTTCCATGATACCAATTTAAAAACGTATTTTATTCATAATGGTAGGTATGTTCAGTACCTACTGACGTTCTTTCAACTACTATTATTATGTATATAGAAATAAAAATTGAAGTGGCTGTTTGTAAAGTCAAAATAACAGCTTTTTACTAATTGAAACTTATTTTTCTAATATTTTACTTTTTGTCTTGTACGACTCTTTGTTCCGACTAATCTTGGAACGACTGCACCGATTTCGACTGATTTTTCTATGGCAGATAGCTGATGCTATAAGGAGTAACGAGTAGCCCATTTAATTTTCATCACCCAGATAAGGCCGTCGAAATAAAAACTTTCGAAGCCTCTCTTTATAGCCTTCCAAATACACGCCCGTGAGTTCTGCGATTTTTTTTGTAGTTTAGGAGACAAATTCATGTTGCTTTATAACTTTAGAAATCTTCAGATTTTTCCCATTTTTCATTTTAAAAGATCACAAAAGAAGGGTGGAAATGACCCCAAAGTAGGTTAAAAAAATTCTACGAACTCGCAGCTTTCCACTTAACATTACGAATAACGTAGTACATGGTAAGGCGAAAAAAGCAATATTTTAGTGCAAAGTAAAGGCTAATGATAATTAATGTAAACGAACTTTTACCAAGCTTTGAATGTGATTTGAGCTCTATGTACACAAAAAAATAGAATTTAAAATATATCCAAAAAAATACTTAAACGGCAAAACAATTTGTTTTTGGAAACAGTAAAAGTATCAGATTGTGAATTTGGGTACATCATTCGTTTGAAATTTAAATTAAGCATTGTGAAGTGTAGGGACGTCCAATAACAAATAAATTCTACACTTATCTTAGTTCCGTCAAGATAAAATACTTCTCGTAAAATCAATTTTGGTAAAACACCAGACCGCGTCTTCCTAATCCAATTTGTAACCTATAAGCAAGGTTATTGGAATATAGGGTTGAAATAGAACGAAAAGAACAAAAAGATCCTATCAAATAAAATTGGTGTCGCAATAGGGGCAAGGAAACGCAAACCGCGGATGCGAACCCATGCTGGGGGTCTGTATGAGCCTTATATAGGTATCGACAAAAGGTTTTCTTTCGCTAATATTGTTGAGTAGAAAGCATAAATTGTTATTTTGTTACGGAAAGCCACCTGCCAATCAATATTTTATAAAAATTGTGAGCCGCCTATGCTTCTCCTGAAGGGTACGATCTCCTGAAGTACCGACATGTCAAAACTTTAAGACAATAGTAAAATAAAATATTAGTTTATGTGTATACATAGTTACAAACTTCACGGAATAAAAAATTTAAATAGTGCGTCATTTTGAAGAATTTCTCGCCCAAACAGTTAGAAAACCGGCTTTAGAAATAATATTTATGAATTAAAGGTAAAACCGATCAAAACTGATAACACTTCTTTAATAGTCTATCAGTCTGTCTGTCAGTCAGTCCTAGAACGTACGACTAAGATAATATTCTGCACTTCGAAATTATGCCGTTATTAAAACGCGTACCTTGCAACAAGTTATCTTTTATAATATCTACCTGAGTGGTAAAGTTGGAAGTTTCTTATGAAGTTAAGAAGTTGGGCTAACTATTAACATTGCTCATAATCGTCGCGTTCGAGGACTCGAGAGTTTTGTAACAATCCTCGCAAAAGGTTAACAAAGCCACAGAACCGTTGTCGGGGTGACAATCGAGAAGTTTTAATTCTACCATTTCAAACTGCAATTATTGCCTGAACTTCGGGCGTGAGAAATAGCTGTTGTAATCAATCAGATACGTCAGAAGTAACTTGGGAAACGATAGACAGCGCGGAGTGGAGGTTGTCGTAAATCTGTGCAGGTGTTTGAGTAGTTATAGTATAGTCTGTTCTACACTGATTTTTCAATCCAATTGGTAACTAGTAATTCTTTTTACTTTTATCAATTTTAATTTTAATATCAGTCTTAAGAATTTTTGGTGTGCCTTTGTTTCGAATAATAGAATCACCTTGTGGCATCCACATAAATAGTCGCTGCATCGATGTACTTCGTGTCTGCTCCGGAGTCAACTAGCCGCTGTACTGCGAGCCCGCGCCAAGACCGAAGACCTTTATAGTGTGCGAACAGGCCGCGCTACGATGAGCGCGCGCGTGCGGTAGAACGGGACGGATAGATTACCCGGACAAATTGCTCGCTATCTACCGACAGTCTTCGACACAATTTTGGTTTTGAGTTTTAAGTGTTTCCCTATTGGTTGATTCAATATCGTAAGTAACTTGGACTTCCACAACTTGTACTCATAGCAAAACTATGTAAGCAGGCCTATTTTGGAAATAAATGTTAGATACTATCATCACTTGTCTCATTTACTTTGAAACCTAACAACTGGTGACCCCGAACGCAGAACATCATGCAAGAGAACAGTAACGAGGGAAGTTCAATGAAGCCTGAACTCGACTTGGCTGCAGTTTCCGTCCAGTCAAGACTGTTGCCATTTTGGCGGGAGCTTCCTCGAGCCTGGTTTATTCAATTTGAAGCCGTCGTGGATCCGTTGAAGACATCAGATGATCAGAAATACCGATACGTGTTACAACAGCTGCAAAACACCGATCTACAACATATCACAGACATCCTATACAACCCGCCGGCGACGAATAAATATGAAGCAGTGAAGCAACGGTTTCTGACAGTTTATGACAAGTCAGATGTTAAGAACTTCCAGAAGCTCATCAGTGGCCTAGAACTAGGAGATCAAAAACCCACACAGCTGCTGCGGAAGATGCGAGAACTCGGAAGCGGGATGATCACGGACGAAGGCTTGAAAATCGAGTGGCTCAACCACCTACCCACACAAATGCGCGTCGTGCTGTCGGTAAACACAGAATCGTCGCTAGACACTCTTGCCGCCATGGCTGACAAGATGGCAGAATATGCAGAACCAACGACGCCGATGATCGCCGCAGTCACAACCTCCACATCTCAAGACTCCATGATGTCCACTCAACTAGGACTCATGGCGAAACAAATGGAGAAACTATGTCTTGAAGTGGCCGAGCTGCGCGGACGCTCAGCGCAACGATACAGGCGCCCGTTTCGTTCCCGTTCACGATCACAGTCACGGTCGCGACTGGGGAACAAGCCCTCAGTAAAACCTGGCGATCCTACGTGGGAGTGCAAATTTCACCATCGCTTCGGCGACAAGGCAAGACGCTGCGAATCGCCGTGTTGCAGAAGACACAAAAGTCAGCCGTCGTTAAACTAGCTCCGACATCGACCGTGGCGGACGTCGGTGTCCCGTGCGCAACCAACCGCCTTTGTGTTTACGATCGTGATACCAGAGAACGATTTCTTGTAGACACAGGCGCCGATATTTCGGTGTTAGCCGTAACAAACAAAAGAAAAAGGAAGACAGCGAGCGCCTATAGATTATATGCGGCAAACAATACGCCTATCAATACATACGGCGAGAAAACGCTCAGGCTGAATCTTGGTCTTCGACGCAGTTTTATTTGGCAGTTCATCGTGGCAGACGTCAAGACGTCCATCTTGGGAGCCGACTTTCTACGACACTTCAAACTACTGGTAGATCTACATAGAAAGAAGCTCATCGATAATGTAACGGAGTTATCGGTCAACACGCTCGAAATATCAGCAGGCGGAGAAACAGTACACGTCATTAGCTCTGATCAAGCTTACTATGACATCTTGAAGCTATATCCGGAAGTGCTACGACCAATGTCACTAAAAGAACCCGCAAAACACGACGTCGTTCACCACATAATAACGACAAGCCCCCCGCTCTTCGCCCGGCCCCGCCCGCTACCACCTGACAAGTACAAGGCAGCAAAAGAAGAATTTGATCACATGTTGGAGATGGGCATCTGCAGACCCTCCCAGAGTCCATGGGCGAGTCCGCTACATGTCGTGAAGAAGAAGGACGGAGGATTACGAGTTTGCGGTGACTATCGTAGACTAAACGCAGTCACGCAACCCGACCGTTACCCGATACCCCGTATTCAAGACTTCACCTACCAACTGAGTAACATGAAGATATTTTCAAAATTAGATCTCAAAATGGCATACTACTGGATACCCATAAGTGAAGAAGACGCACAGAAAACAGCCATAACAACACCGTTTGGCCTCTTTGAATTTAAATGCATGACGTTTGGTTTACGAAACGCAAGCCAAACGTTTCAAAGATTTATGCATCAAGTACTACGGGGCATTGAAAACTGTTTTTGTTACATAGACGACATACTACTCTACTCGCACAATGAAGAGGATCACGAACTTCTATTACGTCAAGTGCTCGATCGACTCAAGGAGTACGGCGTCATGTTGAAGGTAGAAAAGTGCGAGTTCGCAAAGGAAAAGATTAACTTCCTCGGTTACGAAGTATCAACAAATGGTATCAAGCCCACACAAGAGCGAACTGAAGCTATTTCAAATTATCCCAAACCAAAAACAGTCGCCGATTTACGACGTTTCCTCGGCATGCTTAACTTCTACCGTAGCTGCTTACCCCGTCAGGCCGAGTCACAAAACGAACTCAACAAGTTTCTACACAACCGGAAGCGGAATGACAAAACACCGATCGAGTGGAACGAGGCAGCAGATATAGCTTTTGAAAAGTGCCGCCAAAGCATCCTAAAAGCTACTGAACTGACACATCCAGTGCCCGGCAGTGCCCTCGCCATAATGACAGATGCATCAGACTACAGCTTAGGCGCTGTATTGCAGCAGAAAATCAATAATACTTGGAGACCTCTTGCTTATTATTCCAAAGCGATGAGTATGACGCAGCGCCGCTATAGCGTGTATGACCGCGAGTTATTAGCTATATATACAGCTGTGAAGCATTTCCGGACTCTCATCGAAGGAGGCGACGTTACGGTGTACACGGACCACAAGCCACTTGCTTACGCATTATCACGCCCAGCGAGTAGCAACGACACACCGCGTCGAGAGCGACAGTTGCACTTTATCAGCCAATTCTGCACCGGCATTAAGTACGTGCAAGGCGAAGAAAACACAGTAGCCGACGCATTATCACGCATAGAAGACATACAGTGCCCAACCATTATCGACTACGAAAAGCTAGCAAGCGAACAAGCAAATGATACAGTGTTAAAACAACTGAAGAGCCAAGCGAACTTAAAGTTCACTGACGTCACAATGCCAGGCATAAGCCGGCCAATCACGTGCGAAGCTTCTACAGGAACGCCCCGACCATACCTACCGAGTACATATCGTTTTGATGCATTCAAAGCTCAACACGACTTATGTCATCCCGGGGCAAGAACAACACGAAAACAAACGTGCTCGAAGTACTTCTGGCCGAACATGAATAAAGATGTCAACCACTGGACAAGAGCGTGCCTCAGTTGCCAGCGAGCTAAAGTACATCGCCACGTCGTAACACCTCTGAGCGAGTTCCCGCCTTCTGAACGTTTCGAACACATACATATGGACATAGTCGGGCCGCTACGACTATCAAATGAGTGCCGATACTGCGTGACTATCATCGATCGTTGCACCAAGTGGCCAGAAGCCGTTCCATTGCTCGAGATAACCGCCGAGAAAGTCGCGAAAGCACTATTTGAGAATTGGATAACAAGATTTGGTTGCCCCCTGCGTATATCAACAGATCAAGGCCGTCAATTTGAATCCCAACTTTTCGGATCATTGATGAAGAAATTTGGCATTACCCGGATACGCACCACGGCTTATCATCCACAATCAAACGGCCAGGTTGAGCGATGGCATCGAACATTGAAGTCGGCATTAATGGCTCGCGGAGCTACAAATCAATGGACAGAGGAGCTCCCCGCCGTGCTATTAGGATTGCGCACAGCATTACGTAACAACAACTTAAGTCCGGCAATGATGACATACGGGACGACACTACGCCTGCCGTCTGATTTTATCATACCAACAAAAACAGATATCAATGAATGTGACTACGTGCGCCGTCTAATGGAAACAATGGCATCGGTAAGAAGTGCGCCGCGCTCGAACAGCGGTCACAAAAAACCATTCATACACAAGGACCTCGCCACGTGCACACATGTTTTCGTGCGAAACGATGCCGTACGCTCCCCGCTAACCCCACCGTATGATGGACCATACGAAGTGATTAAGCGCTATGACAAATACTACAAGATAAAACTACCGCTACGAACGTCAGTAATAACATTGGACAGGCTCAAACCCGCCTATATTATTGATGAGTCAGAAGGGACTACGGGCAACACTATTACTGACCACACCAGTAAGCCGTACATTACAAGATCAGGAAGAAGCGTGAAGCCAGTTGTACGGTTTACTTAGGGGGGAGTGATGTGGCATCCACATAAATAGTCGCTGCATCGATGTACTTCGTGTCTGCTCCGGAGTCAACTAGCCGCTGTACTGCGAGCCCGCGCCAAGACCGAAGACCTTTATAGTGTGCGAACAGGCCGCGCTACGATGAGCGCGCGCGTGCGGTAGAACGGGACGGATAGATTACCCGGACAAATTGCTCGCTATCTACCGACAGTCTTCGACACAATTTTGGTTTTGAGTTTTAAGTGTTTCCCTATTGGTTGATTCAATATCGTAAGTAACTTGGACTTCCACAACTTGTACTCATAGCAAAACTATGTAAGCAGGCCTATTTTGGAAATAAATGTTAGATACTATCATCACTTGTCTCATTTACTTTGAAACCTAACAACCTTAATACTAGAAGTTGCTATAATATTCGTAATTTGTTAATTTTGTGTCTTTTTAATAACTTAACAAAATGTCAATTATTCGAGGCTGTGATTTATTGTAATTGTTTTTGCTTTATAGAATAATGTTACTTGTACAAGTTTATATTTTGTAGACGATAATTTTAAGGTATCGCTTGATGGTAGTCCTCAAATAAATTATATAAATTAAAACACCTTGCGATTGAAAGTGCTCGGGGCAGCAGGGCTGTCTCATATCGCGTTCGACAAGTTTATAATAGATTTCGGGGGGCACACAGCGGCTCAAGCAGCTGACGTCATAAGCCATTAGTCGGCCGACGACAGTGGAAAACCTCAAGGGTCACGAGTTCAGACGCGACACATGGTGAGAATAGTCCGGGTGCGGACGAAACTTTCACCGCATCTCTCCCCGCACATTTATCTCTTAACAGCGAAACTGTTTTGGATATCCTTTTGCGCGTTAGCCGCGGAACGGCCTAAATACGTCGCAATTTACTGCACATATTTGGTATTTTCGTCACTGTGGTGTTGTGTGACTTAAAATGTCCAAAGGTAAACCAGGTATGTCTGTACCAACAAAAATATTAAAACTTTTATGTTTTTAAAATAACATGAACACATTCAGTTACCAGATCTGTATAATTATTAGGAAAGTAAGTTATAGGTAGGTACTTGGTTAATTTACTTTAATCCCTTTGCGTCAGTTCCCGTTTACTTTATAAATCAAAGTGAAACATATCAGCATAAGCGGATCTTTCATTTAAGTCACAAGTAAACAGATTTAATCAAAAGAGAAATACCAACTCCAGACTGCATCAGATTATTTCTGTGGCACTTGATGCGGGTTTTTGAAATAATCAAGTATCATCTTGTTTTATTTAGACTCCATTGCAATATCTACAACTCTATCTTAGCTACACAGAGTTGCACTACTGCACTGAAAATACACTTTGTGAAAACGAAGTTGTTACTCGAGTGACATTAATGAAGCGCCTTTGAATGTTCTTAAAACATCAATGGATCTGCCAATAAATAGTGCTCTTTAAATATAGTCTTACAATTTATACTTAAGTTCTCAAGAAGTGTTTAATTTTCAAATAAAACCTGAATTTTAAGGTTTCATTTGAAAATAAAACAAGTTCTTTCTATATATGTTTATTTAAATAAGCTTTTATATTACATTCTAATGCGATGTGTATATTAATATTCAAATTTAACCTTGTAAGATTTGATTAAGTTCCTACGGCCATTTTCTGGCTGCATCATCAGACTCTGTGACATCATTATATTGCATTTTTGTACAAATTGTACATTTACTTATAATTTTAGCTCATTTGAACATTAGCAAGAGGCTCCACAAATTTAACTTGTAAGATTTGATTAGCCACGGACACCGGGACAGGTGAAAGAAAAATACAAGCTTGTAATGACATTTTTTTTAAGTTACCTATTGCTTTTTTTTATTTAATACAATAAAACGCATGCAGGTATGCCAAGCTTCTATTGATTATAATAAAAAATAAAGCTTGAGAACCTGAACCACATGACGTCTCCTTCGCACTCTTCACCCCTGTTCTTATCCCGAAACATTATTATTTCAGAAATAAGTGTTTTTAGGGGGAATCTTATTTCCTCTACAATTTTATTTTTATAAGAGGATTTTATCATTCAACTTTAACACGTAACTGGAATTATAGGATATTAAGTTTTCTCAGTAAATCACTAAATTTACAAACCCTTTCAGCTTTGAATAATTATCATATTGTCTATGTAGGTACCTACAAAGTTCCCTTTGAGTAGTTTTCCGCTTAAAATATGTTTATTTTATCAACATTGTAGATTCATTAATTAGATAGGCGCCGATACCAGATCGTTTTCGTGGGAAATGTCGTAATAAATAAGTACTAATATTTACTATATACCTGCCTACTGCAGCATTTCATTAGATATGTATATTATTGTAAGTATACCTTTCTGGGCCACCCACCCACTCACACAGAGGAAAAGAGTTTTTATTTTTTGCCTCTTCGGAGCACGCTTTGTCCCTTTTTCGTTCCGCTTGTTTTATATGGGGCGTTTAATTCGATAAAATTCGTGTGGACTCGAATTGGTTTAGGAGAGCTGGGAAATAGACTGGGATATAAATGCTCCTGCCGATGTCGAAGTGAGTATAATTATTTTTTTGCTTCCTTTGTGAAGTAACCACTTTCATTTTCTTTTCTTTTTTGTTGAATAGGATCTCATTACGGTTTTAGCACAACAACATAAATTGATAATAGTATCATTACACTAGACAGCCAATCAATGACGCACACATTGTCTACATTGTCAAGTATACAATTCCACAATTTCTTTCTTGTATGAACATAGGTAATTAAGTCTGTATTAATTTAGTCTTATGGCTAACAATATGGAATGGATAGGTATGATTATTTTGTTAACCGATTTATCTAATGATCATCAGGCTCTCAAAAACTGGGAGAGATATTTAGAGATTACTTCGATCTTTTAAAATACTATGTTGTCGAAGGTATTATTTACAATGCTTGTTAAGTATTTTATCAGATGTAAGGCGTTTTATTTGTAAATAAAATTCTATGGTTCTTTTCAATTCCCGACATATTAATTGGCTATGTCAGCAACACTACTAAGATTTCGTTTAACCATTTACCAACAGGATTACTGAGACTTCAGCAGCTATACCAGTCTATACAGCCGGGCCGAACCGCGTTCCGCATCGCACTCGTGAAGAGAATTAATAACGCTTCTGACGCCATGGAATTCTTGTTGGCTTTAGAACAATATGACCGTTGGGGAAACAAGCGGATAGTACTAGATTGCAATGCGAAAAACGCCAAAAGCATATTGGTCGAACATGTTCGGAAAGTGCAATTGGGGCGCAGGACCTATCACTACATGCTCAGCGGATTGGTGAGTATTGTTTGTTCTGGCATCTGGCCTAGATTACAAATCCAGTTTCAGTTTTACGTTGCTCTGAAAAGAACATTCAAAGCTCCATAGTTTTTTTGGTAGATACACGATATACTAACAAAGACTGGGTAATTGTATCCCTCTTTTGTCGCTTCTGTATTTCGCTACGACCATCAAACATGAATGAGCACAATACTTAACACAATTCCAAATTAAATAAAAATGTGAAGAGAACAAATTTCATATTCCGATGGTCGGAAATACATTGTGTGTAAAAATAAAGTGTTCATAAATAAAGTCGTTTACCGAACGATTGCATGTTCGCAAATGTTAACGAACTAATTGACGCGTATAGGTACAATGAAGATTGTGTCGGGTTTTATTATTCGCACCGGAACAAAGCAATTACTTGAAACAAGAACTTAAATTGGCCCATTAACAGGTTATGGACGATCATTGGGAGAACGAAGTAACAGAATACGGCGCAGTCAATATAACTGGGTTTCGCATCGTCGACCACTCGCGCAAGATTGTGCGCGATTTCATGGACGGTTTGCGGCGAATGGACCCTCGGTTCAAGGGGACCATATCGGTAAGTGCTTTCATTACCTCACACCACTCCATAAGTGATCGAATATTTGTACATTTTGCCAACTTTGATCAGCGAGTGTTAATGATGAGTCTGCTTGAGTAGATTTTCCAACTTTTTACAAACCGCTAAAGAATATCTGCCTGTCAATAAAATAATCGATTCTTAATTAACTTCCTTAGGTTGCTTAAAATTATGGAATGAAAATTAAACCCTAATGATATATTAGACTACCTTTATGCCTTTATGCCCGCGATTTTGACCGCGTAAAATATGTCGGACCCCCATTTCATTGGTAAATTTCAACGCAATCCGTTCAGTGGTTTGAGCTGTGTGATACATCAGTCAGTCAGTAACGGTTGCCTTTTATGTAGGTATATTATGTATATGTATGGTATAATGATAGGATAGTAACTTTCGGCTTCGTCATACTATTCGTAATACTTCTTCCAACTTTTTAAGGACTTCGACATTTTAGCGAGACAGACATTTTGAAAATAGATGGCGGATTATGTAGTTAAGAAGTTAAGCGTACTTACTATGTTCAATGTTAGACCATTTTTCACAGACACGTTCCTAGGGCCATAACTTTAGCTAAACGCTTCAAAAAACCGACCTTTAAAGCATCGGGTTTTAGTTATTTGGTAATCATGAATGGTTTATAACAAAATCCTCTAAAATATTTATAAAAACCAACTGTCACACTTAAACGAAAGTATGGAACTTTTTGTAAACGATACCTGAAAAAGGGCCCAACATTGAAATTAAGAATAATGCACAGTTTCTTATTTAGTTTTTTTTTTTTTTCAATATACCTATTTTTTATATGACATTGTTCTAGAAACTCTGGAATATTGTACCGGTTATTGATTTTGGATAGCAAAACATAACAATAACGATATCAGTATTATTTTTTATTTAAATGTTTGAAAAAAAATCGTTACCCCACACTAGGAATTTCTCCACGTGAGTACGTTTACAAACATATAAACTCACATATAATACATAAACAGCCAAACCCATATTTAGATCTCGCTCAGGTCAACGTTAGGTTACATTTAAAATTCCCGCACCATAGAAGTGAAAACTACATTTTTTTGCAATTTCCCAACAGACTGTAAGAGCTTCAAGGGATAGACTTGTGTTTAATTGGCATGCCTGACCACACGGGGTGGATATTCTTTCGGAATACGTGACGTGAAACAGGTTTCACCCAGGCTTGACATCTGCGTCGCTCACACAAAAACATCAACCACAGAACTGTGTTTAAAATACAAAAAGAAAAGCGAAGTAAATAAAGCATAATATTGAGTAAGCAACGTAGTATTATCGCGCGGTCACAACCTGCTACAAATTATTCATCGTCCCAGTAAATTGTCCAATTAATGCAAACTTAAAACAGTGAGACTGCATATTAATAAGTATTAAGGCATATTTTAATTACTCTGTTCTTGACCGTTCGCAAGGAAAAGAAAAGAAGTACCTATTTGCACTTTTATTGCCATTTTCAATCTTCAATTGTCAAACGAGGGAACTTTTCTCAAATTTCAATTAACTAGGTACTTGGTACGCGTATCTCACAAGGAATTTCACGATTCAATAATCATCTTAACCACTCCTACGATGATTTGATATTGACTTCTCGTAGTTACGTATGTACACATGTCATGCTTAGCTTATTATTTTAAAATAAATTAAACATTCCAGCTATAAGGTAAAGTATCAAGCCGATAATATTCACATGATAATTTCTAAAATGTAGACTTAAATTGAAAATGAACCATATAATACCTGAGTGCGTTTTTTTTTTTAATGAACATGTATCCGCATCATCCTCACTTCATACTAAGGATTAAAGGATAAAAGAACTCGCGGTACATCATTTTAAACATTATTAAAACTTTAATGTAAAATATGAAGGAAATTTTACGATATCCAGACGTAGAACATAAAGAACACGGGGTGTAACTGGCGTATCACGAAGAAAATTTTGGCGTGAAGTAATAACGCGTTTATGTAGATTTCACTAACTTACGTACACCGTAATGAAACAGTGAGTGGGGTGCGCCTGCATAAATTATTATTCCATATGATCTCCCTTTTCAGTGTAAATACACTTAGGCCTTTTTCGTCTCGGCAGCGTATGCTCTGGAGGATTGCTCTGAAGTAAAGTTAACTCATCACAGTTGTTAACACGTTTTCTACGTTACGTGTTCCTATGCTGAACGCCGGAAAATTATCTAGATAAATTAACGCTTTATGCAAGACTTAAGTAGAAATTGTGGACAGCACAATATTACAGCGGTTATCTTTCTTATACCTAAGTATTTTATGTTCATTGTGTAGGAATTGTTAATCCGAGATAAACAAACAATTCTTAGCCACATTCTTTGGCTTTACTGTGGTCTCATCCCTTTCTTGTACTTGTAGTTTAACAGTAGTGCGACAGTGCTAGGAATAATAATATTATCGAACTCAGGACCTCACGAATGAGACCAAGTGGCAGTTAACAAACGGGTTGTGTAAGAACGAAAATGCTTACCCAATCCGAAAATGCTCGTTCATTTATCTCGGCCATAGTATTTTATAAAGTTTAGACGTAACTGAGCATATACCATAATTGTATGGCTTGATAGAAATTGTTTTATTTTTTACGTAGGCGGAGACAGCTCTCATGTATGATGGCGTCCAAGTGCTGATGGATGCACTAGGGAGGCTTTGGAGGAAGAAGCCGGACGCGTTTAGGAATGCCTTGCGGCGAGCTGCGGGTCAAGCGAACTCCACAAAAGTCATTGATTGTAACCCTGGTAAAAGCTGGGTCGTACCATTTGAACATGGGGACAAAATTTCTAGATTAATAAAAAAGGTACATTGTGCTCAACATTTTTCCTTAACCTACATACAACCTTGAAAATGTAAATGTTTTGATATTCTGACTATGTTTTAGACGGATATCGAGGGTCTCACTGGCAATATATCGTTTAATGAGGAAGGTCATCGCCACAATTTTACTCTGCATGTGGTCGAGATGACAGTTCAGAGTGCAATGCTAAAGGTACGTATGTGAATTAGAAAATAAGTTTAAACAGCATTTAAAATTATTTATGACGTCATTAAAATGCCTCATTTGCCTGTGTAAAAAAAACCTCATTTTGGATTATTCGAACTGGCAGTATGAACAAGGTAGATCCATTTTATGAGCGTTATTAAATTTACGATAAACTTTGCACATCCGTTAGCAGGTACTTTCAGCAAAGGTTAATTTCAACTTTATTTCACCCTACTTCTGTTCCACAACTCGCTAATGATTTCTCGGCGTCCATAAATCAATGCGTACAAACTTTTGGAGCCATTCTTTCAGTCGCCACTTGAAACTTTCAAAATTTGTTTTTGGTCGGACCCCTGTTTTTTATGTGGACCACTGGTTTCCGTAGACAACTGTTTTATTCTAATCGATTTGTGTAAATCCATTTTATAAGGATACACTGATTTTTTATTGAAAAGTATCACTTCGGTCGACCCCTATCATGCAGCAGTTTTATTAACTACTTCGATGTCGTAATTATATTTCTGTGTACATGTTAGGTTGCTACATGGAGCGATGGTCGTGGACTACAAGTGGCTTCACCAAGATATGTTCAGCTTCATTCACCTGCCACTTACGATACCAACAAAACATACACTGTGGCATCGATTCTCGAAGAACCCTACCTGATGCTGAAGCCGAGTGAGTTCGGACAGAAAGAAGAGTTTTTCGGATTTTGCAAAGACCTGATGGAACTGATTGCGAAACAAATGGGAATCAAATGTATGTATTCTTTGTCGTTTCTTTTTCTTCTTCTTTTATCTCAGTAATTAATTCCATAGGTCACAGAAACCTGAACAAAGACCTCGAAAACGGACCTTTTACTCGTCTTATTCGCCCTAAAACATCCGGTTAGTCGATCTATTAGCCAAATGTTATTCTTGACTGTTGCGCATGTTTTTATTACAGTGAGTTGATATATCAATATTTCATAAAAAAAAAATGAACATTTTATGTCTGAAAATACACTCACAATGCAGGGAAATTTCCGGAAATTGGCGACTAGCGTAACCAGATGCGACTGTTCATATCAATATTTGATGTAGATGGAACGGTCTCCATAACTCAATTACTGAGAAATACTTGATATTCTGAAATCCAGTTCTGGACTAAAAGCTATGACAATAACGACCGGTGGTTTAACGTTTATCTATCACTCTCTCTCTCTCTCTCGCAAACTATTCTCATTTACACAGTGAATAATATAAAAAAAATACTGAATATCTAAAACGAGTTTTGTCAAACAAAAATACATTTTTAGACACTTTTAGCGGTATAAAGGGAAAATAAGAAAAATCTGAAGGCAGATGGGAATTTTTCAAAAATAATTAAAACAACTTTGAGCGCCTACACTACAAAAAAACGCAGAACATACATGGGGTATTTACGGAAGTCCATGGAATGTCGTAATTAAATTTTTCTTTTGGGCTGTCCTAAATAATAATCATTTTATCGAATACAATGCAGGTTTGAACAATAGCTAAATTATATGTAGGTAATACTGATGACAATAATAAGAAACAGTTGTATGTACATTTTTATATAAAAGTGTAAAGCTTTTATAGTACATCGATAAATAATGGTTTTCAAAATATTTAAATTTTTAAAAATTTGTGAATTACGACATTACAAATGGCGTGAAAGTCTGACTCTGTGTAGGTTGAAGAAAGAAAATTGTTTGATTTATTAAAAACTAGCTGACACAGCGAACTCCGTAACAACACACCTTAAAACACCTTAAATCTTTTATTTTTTATTTTTTCTTCATTAGTAACTTCTTCTTTTCAATTACAAACACAACAAAATAAGAATTAGTGATATTGGTTCAGCTGTCCACGCGTGATGCTAAAACCAAAGGGAATAGGGATTCATTTTTATATACAACATAGACTTAGGTATAGGTACTTAAAAGATGCGTGTAAGTACATGGAACTTTTTAGAAAAATATGGGATCAGCGAAACCACGAAAAAAAAAATTATACAGCGTGATATCTGTAGAAATCATCGCAAAGAAACGATTTCAACATTTTAATAATTTTTAATTTTGTTTTAGACAAAATAAAGTTGTCCAAGGATCCAAAATACGCAAATGACGCTACTCCAGATATCTACACCGGCGTAGTTGGCGACATCATGAGAAAGGTACGTACTAAAGTAAAACTTTTCAATTAGAAAATTCAAACGAGAGTTTTAATTAACCTAGTTTGCTTACGACGACGCTAGTTAATATAATAACATGGTATAATAATAATTACAGGCTCTCAGACAAATGATTAACACTTCAACCATACTTGAACGGTTTTATTGAGGTTCGAATTCTTAGAAATCGTAATTGAGACAGATTTTAAATTGAATTTCGTAAGACTGTAAATAAATTTATCTGAGAACAAGGCATTTACTTGTAGGGCTGAGACCTACTTTGATGGGACGTCAGTTAGACCCAAGGACATTATGGTAATTTTAAATTAGTTAGGCAATAACATACACGAACATAACATCACGCCTGTAATCCCCGAAAGATTAGGCAGAAGTGCACCTACATTTCGCCAGTTATGTTTGAGTCGGCGATAAAGGGGGCAAGCCTATTGCTAAAATGACAATCGACAATGTTTAAATGTATGTGTGTTTTAGTATTTTAAATAAGTACCTCGACTTCTAAAATGAGTACCAGTAGTATTTTCGGTACAATGGTTTTCCAGAAACAATGGTAGGTATAGCTGTGAAGAAATAATGGAGTCGTGTTTATTTTTAAAACGGCTAGGGTTTTTTTTCCAAGATATTTTAACCGAGTGATATCTGAAAATCTTAAACAAAAACGCTTACCTATTTATAAATTTAGACAAATGTTCAAGTTTTATTTGTAACAAGTAAATATTTACTTATAGCTTCGCGTTATCATGATTATTCAATAAGCAAAATTGTCATGTAACGAACAGACAAGTCAAACTAAGAACTATTTACGTATAGGAGGAACTTGAGAATTAAACGGTGATTAACATCGTCTAGGTACTTAGTTCGAGTCGCGACAGGTTTCATTACACAACAACTTAGTTCACTTGGTCGCTTTGAGCATCATTCAGGAACTCGTGTGGAAACTGTTATCAAATCTTAAAGTGTTTACCTTTTGACGCCATAATGTGCCTGTCTATTTTTGTGATATACAGGAAGACTTTTATCAGGTTTCATATTTTAATATTTTTGATGGTTAGACTGTAATTAGCTTTTCCATAAACATGAGAGGTTTCACCTTTTACACGACATGTGTGATTAGATACCCATGAAATGTTTCTTAATTATAATTGTTTATTGTATTATAATACTTAATCGATATCCGTTGCTTAAAAAATCTGTTGTTTAACAATATCACCTGGAGGTCTACTTAACAGTTACAAAGAATCCGGTAGCTACATAACATACAAATGAAAAGGTTACAAAAATTACACTAAAAGAATGTTCCTATTGCCACATTCACTCGTGTGTGAGAGCTTTAGATGAAATCATATTAACTAATACGGTAAACAAAGGAGACGGTTGATGTCTCGCTAATAGAAATATTATTACACGTACATACACCCCAGTAATATAATAACGCGAGGAAGTCGCAAACTTTACGACTGGCGGTGGGATGTATTACATTATGACCAATGCTTCGGCCATAAACAAAAAAAAACACACACACCCCAGTCTACGTCGAAAGTAATACGGGATTATTTTAAAATGGAAGCACGTACGAAAAAAGTAAATCTCAATTCCATTAACCACTGCACTACAAAGGCTGAAGTTTGTTTAGGGGATTTATACGCAGAGATAAATAAGGCACTTTTTTGAAACTTTGATATTTTACGAAGCGACGTCTTCCGTCGGCGCCGTAGACTTTTTGCTCAATATCAATCTCAGCGATGTATGAATATTCCGCTACCGAGACCCATGGAGAAGAGTCTCTATATTATCCTACAGTAGACTAGTAAAATTGTAGCTCTTCTTTTTTTGCTGTCGCGGTGCGGAGAAAATGGACGTCCGCGGTGGAAAAAATGTAGCGCGCCAGTGTTGCACATTTATCCAAATCCACAATTTCGGCGCACAGGACTCGTGACTTTTTACTTTCCGCAATGAATAACGACGGGAACGCATTGGGAGAACTAGCGGTAACTTACAATGAACGCGCTTTGCGCACCATGATTATAATTCGAGATACGTTCACACTATTCTATGCATTATTCTATTTGTTAAGCAAACGCTACAGATTTGATTGATTAGAAGCTGAATATCGAGCTTAACTTTTATTTATTATTAGCCCTTATGACAGCACCTGAGAAACTTTCTTCCATTTTATTAGGAAAATTATATTTAGGTATCGATCGATCGAATTTAGCTCATAGGTAAGTCATGTAAAGATGACTGTGAATTTTTAGTCTGAGGTATTTTTTCTTTAGAAAACAATATTGTAGGCAATATATCAACATAGTTTTATTGAGTTCGAGACGTATAAAGTAGTTATGTAGTTCTCTCGTCCTTTCTCGTTTCAGACGCCTTAAGTTAACGAAGAAATTTGACGGCAAATCTAATATCAAGTGAAGGTTCGCCCTTAAAGCTCTTTGTCTCCATATGACTCGGTCGTGTGTGCGCTTTATGTTATTTCATAGCTTGTCTCAATGTCTAATGAAATATTTGCGGGGGTTAGTTTCCCTTATCTCGGGTGTTACTTTATGTACCTTGAGGGAAACGTAAACACAACTATATTCAGTAGAACAGAGTGCACACAGCTGTGCCAAAAATCTAAAATAGTGTCTGCGTAAATTTATTTCAAAGTCTTCTCTTTACTTTCTGCCTTTCTTTACTTTTCGATCTTTACTTGGGATCGATCCCCAGGTCGTACAAAGTGTTATTGGGTTTTTCCATCAGGAATTTCTCAGTAGCAGCCTCGGAGTCTGGATTTGTGCCCGGTTGATGGCAATAGGCTTGCCGCCTATTACATGGGACTAAAAGCATAACTGGCAAAATGTGGGTGTACTAATGGGTACACCTCTACCTAACCCTTCAGGGATTACAGGCGTGATATTATGTTATAATATGTTCTCTTTACTTTGCAAATTATAAAACCTATGCTCGTCCTTAATTTGCGTATCATAAACGTATCGCCCCTTACGAGTTTAAAATAGCTCGAATATGCACACGAGTTTTTTAAAAGGTCAAGCAAAAAGAGACAAATTGCGCTTCACATTACGTGGAACACCTTGTCTTTTCTTGATAACAATATCTTATTTGTTTTATTTTATATCATTCAAATGGCCATAAATATTTTGGTTTAGTCCCATCTCATCCCCTTCCCATCTCATCCCCCATGCTTTTATACCTACAAAAATTTCACACCTCTCACTCCTGGCATAAATCAATTGTTTAAAGTACAGTCTCAACGACATTTGAGTGATATACTAGCTTCTGCCCGCGACTTCGTCTGCGTCAAAATTAATCCCTATTACCTAGCGGTATGAAATATACTTTTCACATACCTACCAAATATACAATATTATATTTAACAAATATATTTACCATTAATTTTATTTTTTGGTTTTGGATTTACAATTTTTCTATGATGATATATTTTTAAAACCTTTTATTGATGATTAACGAGTTTAAGAAAACGGCCTCTGTAATTTAACGGCGACGAGAAAAATATTTTCAGTGATATTTTGTCTGCCTCGTTGGTCTGGTGGCCGCAAAGCGCGACTGCTGAGCATGAGGTCTTGGGTTTGTTTCCCAGGTCGAGCAAAATGTTATTGGGTTTTTCCACCAGGAATTTCTCAGTAGCAGCCTCGGAGTCTGGATTTGTGCCCGGTTGATAGCAATAGGCTCGCCCCCTATTACATGGTTTTTTATAGGTTATCTTAAAAAGTAAAAGAATAGTTTAATTTTGAATGTAACATATTTATTTATTAATTTTTAATATATTATATTACTCAATTTTACTGCATGAATTTTTTTTGTTCATGACTGTACCGTTGACAGATTTATGCCAGGAGTGAGAGGTGTGAATTTTTTTTAGGTATTAAAGCATGGGGGATGAGTTGGGAAGGGGATGAGATGGGACTAAACCAATATTTTATTTATTATTGGAAAAACAAAAGCACTTTTATCGATCCGGCCTCCTGACTTTTAATCAAACACCCAAAAAAGTCGATATTTTATTTGAAATCGGCTAAAATAATTACCGTTTTTAGGAGGCCGACATAGCGGTCGCCCCTTTAGCCGTAACACCTGTACGTGAGCGATTAGTGGACTTCAGCGAGCCGTTTCTCTCAATGGACACACCGATCACTTACACAAGGACGCCGAAGCAGTTATCGGATACATTCAGTTTCCTTCGACCATTATCAAAAGAAATATGGGTGAGTCGCCATTTTTGTGTTCTTTTATAAACGAAATAGTTAATTTTATTTTTCTTTTATGTGTCCAATTTAATTTTCTAGGATTATGTTTTAATAAAGAAAATGGTCATATCACTTATTAGGTACAAACTCCTCAATCAATCAAAAGGGAGAACTTAGTTCAAAGAGAAATCAAATATTTGAATAGGTAAACGGCACGCGTCAGTACCTACCCGCAATTTGTTCCAGTTGACAGAACAAAAGCATGATATTAAAGTTTTTTTAAAGTAATGTTTAACCAGTGACATTTCATGATTACGTGTACGCGAACAGCAGTGAGGCCACACAAAAGTTAAGCTGCTCTAGAATAGGTACAACAAAGTTAGTATAAAAAAATATACAGGAATATTTAAAGATAGGAACAAGTAGAAAATGGCGGTAAGCAAAAGTTAGCTACTCGATCTACATAACAACTGACTTCACATGCCGCCCCAAGCATGTATCCAAACATTTCCCCGATAAAACCATGTTCATTTCGTACCTAGGTATACATATAAATGTTTATGTATATGACAGTTCTTGGGTAGAATACATTGAATACGACATCGACTGCTTAGGATCTAAATTGTAAATCATTACTTTGTCGGTCTTTAGGTTATCATAAGCAACATTTTAATTTGCAGGAAAATATAAGTCTTAAATAATTAAGAATTTGGTTCATGTAATGCATGAAGGAATTGCATTAAATAATAAGAATTTTGTTATTAAAATACCATTCATTAAACTAATAGCTTACACAACGGTGCATGCAGTTCATGTTAGGTATAATACAAACAAACTAGGGAGCTTAGAATTTCGTACGCGAATTCATGAGACCCCACAAACAACCACCATTTGTAAACATTATGAGACCGACACTAAATGTGGGTGCACGTTATATCTATTATTTTCAATTCCACGCAGCAATAGTGTATATTCTAGTAATTACGTTTGTTTGCAGCTCTGTGTATTGTTCAGTTTCTTCGCTGTCAGCATTGTACTATTCTTAGTATCAAGATTTTCTCCCCACGAATGGAAATCGGTCTCCATATCTGATACGCAGTTGGACCACACAATGAGTAGCACTAGTGAGGTAAGACTTAAATCCTCTATATTCCATACGTCCTGTAATGGTGCGAGTGACACATGTCAGCAATTTATCTATGGATGTCATTACATTATTTAATTGAGTAGTTTTTTGCTTACTTAATACTGATTCGTATTCGTATTTTACAACTATAATATTAGTATGCAGTTAAATTTTCAATCATGATTGTAAATCGCCGTAACGTTCAGGAGAGAAAAGCAACTGTTTGACAAATGTCACCGGTACCATCCTAGAGCGTGAGGAATATAACTGGATGAAAACAGAAATCTAACGTGACTTAACAAAACTTTTAATTCTTTTAGATAATCTTGCATAATGAGTTCAGTATTTGGAATTCATTCTGGTTCTCCCTGGGATCTTTTATGCAACAAGGCAGCGATGTGGTGCCGAGGTAGGTTATAACGACCACTATATATGACGATTCAGGAATATTCAACATAAAAAACTAAATGGGAAACAAAAGCGGCGAGCGTTTGCCAATATTCAAGCATTTTAAGTAGGTAATGCGGTCAATATAAAGAGTCGAGCTTGCTATGGAATTCTAGATTAAATTCCATGTCGTGTGTTAAGTTGTGCGTACCTACTTTGAATATAAGATATTAGGTACTTATATTGTGTACAAGAATACGATGGGTAATGGGAAGTTCAATATAGAAAGCTTGTTATTTTTGTGAACGCAATATACCTAGGTATTTAAGTTTGTGCAATATAAGTACTTAAGTATAGGCTACTAACTATTCATTTAGGTTTTACGTTTTTAGATGAGAATGAAATTCTTAAAACCCGGACCCCGCCAACCCGCCAGGTACCTACGTCCGGTTATTCTTATAGCTTGTTCTTGCCTCTGATACTCGTTTTATATAGGTACGTATATTATATACTGAGAGGACACTGCATCCTATCCAAATATTGAGAAACTACAGTCCGAAGTACCCTTATTAGGTACAGAATGTCAGATAGGCAGTAGCTCCTTGTAAAATACTAGTATTCAGCTGCATCCACTTAGACTGGAAGCTGACCCCAACATAGTTTAGAAAAGGCTAGGCAGATTGATTTACATCATATCATTGTTTAGCTCATATTAAATGTTTGTGAGATCATGCGAGCGCAATCAAGCAAGTGTAGCACATCTTCATTTGCCTACAAGATTACACTGAGCAAGATGCAGAATTAAGCAAGGAAACAACCTAACATTATTATGAAACCTCGTTACGGGATATTGCTAAACCTAGCTTGAGCTAACAAAGCTTTGTATACAGGTCTTTCATAACAGATAAATAATAATATTAATTAGGCGAATAAAATGTTATTTCTACAGGAACATAATACGTTCGAAACTTTATGTAGTATTTGAATAATAAAATTGCTTTAATTTTTAGGAAGCCTTGGTTTGCTTTCACGTTGTTATCGAACAATCGCTGTACGGGATATGTGTATTTAGAGAATATTACTGGCTTCCATTGATTTGAAACCAGGGTTGTGTAGTGGTTATCTACAATTACCCACAGTTCCAGCAATCGCCAGCTAAAATAGACTTCCACAAAATACTTCAGTAGAATACGTATGAACAATAATAAATAGCTTTCTCCGAAAATACTAAATAAAGTTTTGGCAAAATACGAGGTATCGTGGGTATTCATAACAATTTTTATATACGCGCGCGATATAAAGCTAACAGTACGAATTTCCAGAAAACTGATTGAATTCTCTCCAGGTATTATTTTGAATTTAAAACCAATGAAAAACAGTGGACATTTGGTCAGTCCAACGAAAATAAAAGCAAACCTGATTAACAGTTTTGTGCTTGCACTCTAAAATAAAATGAAACATCATCATTTCTTTTTCACATAATTCACTCAATATAATACAAATGGATTATATTTTTTTACTAGCTGTCGGCCGCGGTTACACCCGCGTCTTTGGTTACTGCTCCGTAGGTCGTAGCGTGATGGTATATAGCCTATAGCCTTCCTCGATAACTACTCTATCTAACACTGAAAGAATCATTCAAATCGGACCAGTATTTCCAGAGATTCGCGCGTTTTAACAAACAAACAAACACTGCAGCTTTATAATATTATAAGTATAGATTAGGGATAGGTAGTGTAGTTTTATTCACAAAAATCATTTTTTCTAAACAAAAACAACCATAACATCATCATTGTCCATGTTTCTGAAATAGTACGGCGAAATAGCTACCAACCGACAGCGACAGCGCGACTTGTCATCGTTACTTTAGATGTCATTATATTGTATTATCTCGAGTTTACAAATCAGTACATGCTTGATAGTTATTATGTTGAATATTCCAATTTCCCAATGACTTTTTTGTGGTCATAAACAAGTAAGCCTAAGCTTATTTTATTCTATAAAATAAAACATAACAGCCCATATTTTCCCCGAAAGGTTAACTTTTAATTTTACAATTTTTTTTTTTACACTATTTTAATTTTACAGTAATGTTTTTTTTTTTACACTATTTTAATTTTACAATAATAACATTATTTTAATGTAAAAATTAACTAGAAACCGAATAACTTCCATCAGGTCTCTATCTGGAAGAATAGTTGGAACAGTATGGTGGTTCTTTGCGCTCATCCTAGTTTGCTCTTACACGGCAAATCTTGCAGCATATCTCATAGTGGAGCGAATAGCTGAACCTGCCAATTTAGCTGCCAGCTATGCACCAAACGTTGCTCATACCGAAGTAAGAACCACATGCACTATTACAAGATACAGGTAACAAACAGAAATTGGTAAGGCGAAACATCTGCCGGAGCGAACAATGCGAATGCGAATTGGACTTCTGCCATGGGATTTGTTAAGTTTTTAATTTTTTTATTGATACAAAGAAAAGTTAATTCAAGAATAAAAATAAAGAATAAGTAACTGATTGTTACTAAAGTTTGAGGTTAATAGGTAAATTTTGCATATTAGATGACCCCGTGAACTTTGAACCACCTAGAATTATTTTATTTCCTAATCTTTTTTATCCCAAACCACGCCAGTAATAAAACGAACCAAACAAAAAATAAATTTTTAAGAGCGGTCAAATCATTTTCGAGTTATTGCTAGACTAATGCACGGCAATTGATTTTTATATATCAAAACAAACAAATAGATTGTGAAGACCGTTTTAACGAGAGATTTAATGTTTCAAAATGATTTTTAGCTTTGCTCAAATATACACACGATGTATTTTTTTAAATCCTGGATTTTAGGAAACTACAAATAAAAACCAATATTTTGATGAAAGCTCAAAAACGGTAAAAATATGGGAAGCGTTGATAAAGGGGAATGGTTTAGCCACGTTATTTTCTGCTCGTAGAGTTTTTTATTCATTTTGAATCAACATCTCTAGCGCAGGGAGGATGAATGTGTTGGATGAATATTTGCTGTTGGTTTTTACTTTCTGTTTGAGTTCGTATACAACGTGTACCAGAAATGGGTGGTCCTAGTCATATTTAGGGGTTATTACGAGAGTCCCATTAGTATTCAAGTATTCATGAGACTAAAAAACTTATTGAAACATTTCTTTATGGAAATATTATATCTCTTCTTTTTTATCGGTAGAACACTGATGTCTGGTTATTCGATATAGGAGAACAAGTCTTAAAGCAAAGAACTAATCAGACGTTCAACTTTTAACACTCATTCTGTCTCTGTTTTTTTTCACCAAGGTTTTTTGTTGTTCAAATGGTGCTGCAAAAATAAAGATTGTGCAATTGCTGTGTTAATGCCAATGGATGTTTATAGAAATACTAGAATTTTCAGGTTTTGTCAGAAGTATTTGAAATGGTTTTAAAAAGTACTTAATAGTTCCGTGCATCCACTAGGCGATTATCTTAGACAAACACACACATTTTAGTTTATTAATTTATGAAATAACGCCGTGTAATGTCAAAATGTAACACTAACCACGGCAACATCATTGTAATAACTTTTAATTACACGATTTAACAACAAAAAATATTCTCGAGATTTCACCAATAGATTTTTATTGTGAGTTTGCAATAAGGACGAATAAAAAGTATTAGGTACCAACATGCAGATAAATCTTTTGGCGTGTTGTAAGTCTTGTTTCTCAATCAATCAACTATTTCTCGGTACCTCATAATGCAAAAAATTGGTGTTTACCAAACATTTAACTTGTGTGTAAACTGTAAATGTAATAATAATAGGTACTCCCCAGCTAGGAATAAGTGTGAAAATTTTGTGATGTGAAACATTCATACAAAATCAATTTGTGTTGGAGAATGTTACTTATACATTTATTTCGATCTTGAATACATCGATATGTTCGTTGAGTCAAAATACCTCTTTATCAGGTATAGAACATCACCTTAAAATGTCAACACTCATTTCTGGAACACCTTTTATTTTAATTTTGATTAAAAGAATATTATTCGCTCGATGTCTACTTTCGATGCTTTGATTTCGGCTCCGGAAAATGTCACGCTACAAAAATATTTATTAATATTTAATCTTTGAGATAAGAAAGAAGCCAAACCTACGTCATTTAGCATGGTTAATATTTTAATAATAGATAGCACTGTTGAAAACTCTAAAACTCGATTCCTACCGGCTACACTTAAAAAAATCGGAACAACAGATAGGTATAGATACCTTTAAAAAATGGCACAGGCTTTAATAGGTAGACAGTTGATAGTTGACTATCAACTGCCAAATTATTAATAAATAAAAATACATATACGTATAAACACACACACACGTACATATACGTTCAAATTATGATACGTTCTCAACTACATATTACACTTCCTATTTTTCCAAATTACAGCCATGCTAACATGAGGTAAGTCTGGCGACTTTGGGATCTTAAACCAAATGGTTTTAAAGTTATTTAAATGCTCGCCACATTTAAGAAACGAATTAAAAGTGGCATCCAAATGCAAAAGCTTATCAAGCTGTTCCTTTCGCGTAGTACAGCGAGCGATAGACAGGACAATGAGAAGCGCCGCCATTTCCAAATCGTTTCTTTATTGGCACAAAAGGTATAGAAAATGAAGTTCCCATACCTAGGTATTTCATTTTCTATACCTTTTCCCATTACTTTCATTAATTGCTATATTGTAATTATATGTTTTTCAGAGCAATTATTTAAGTTTACGGAATAATGTTGTGAAGGATCCTGTTTTAAATGAGGAAGCTGTATCAGCTTATTCTGACGATGGCGAGGCGTGTAGTCCATCGCGTGTATGCCGATATAAGCACGTTAATTTCGCCATAGCCACGGCGAAGGGATCACCCCTCAGGTAAAGTATTTTCCGCGGAAAACTTCTTTTAAACCGTTTTTAAAACACATTAAAATCGGTTTAAAAGGAATTTATTACGATTAGTGTCTCAAACTTGTAAAGTAGTACTTGTTGCTAAACATTACATACTCCAATAATTCATCGTTTGCATCCAATTCAATTTTATCTTCAATGAACTTGATTGGTTTCCAGTTTTCCAGGTTTTAGGCTTACAGATTCGGTTCGGTTTTTAGTTGGCTACATTAATACTATCTATCGTTAACCCTCGAGTAGGTAGTTATTTGAAAGAATAAAGGAAAATTGTATATTATGTTAATTTGACAAAGTTGCTACGTTTTCATTAAAATTTGGTTTAAAACTTTGGTGCAACTGGTAGAAGAATGTTGCTATAAACAACTCATAAAATTGTAACAAACTTCTCTACTAATATGACCAGACTTAGACTTAGGCGACTTCCGTATATTATATTGATGTATATTATTTATTAATTTTTGTTTATATTATGTGTATGTATATTATCCCAAAACAAAACTTCTCATCCAGAAAAACTAGACATATTGAGAAATTAATGGAAAATACTGATATCCATAGTTCGATCTCACGAAAATTGCAAGTTACGTCGTCCACTCTTTTTAAAACCCGACGGCCTTTCGAAAATCGTTATTTTCACCCAAATACACTTTTCGACCTAAAATCTTAAGTGCACTTTCCGTGGTTGTAAAACGTTGAAACTTGACACAATGACAGATAATAGTAGATATGAAAAAATGATAGAAAAAAACGTAATCATCATTTTTGGATTATTTTTCGCAATTTCGATTAAAGTTGTGGTCGAGGCATAAAAATTGGATTTCAGACATCCAAACACCACGAAATGGAAAGTGAATGAAAAATCTTTAATTACGTAAGATTTCAATTTATTGCGGTCATATTGAAAATGTTTGGAGCCGGTGCTATTTATGCTTGCTCATTATTGATTTTACTTTAAAATTGATTAGATTTAGATTTCAACACTTTTTAAATTCAAAACAATTAATGATTACTTAATAAATTGACAAATAGACATGTTTTTATTCAATACAAAATAACGAGTGTAGAAAGACGCTTAACGAAGCCGAAAGTTACATGTCGTTTCCATCATTGGGATCATGTTTTTGTAGACCACACCTGGGAACCTTTTGGTTGCGGAGATATTAAAGGTCAAATTTCCAACTTTTTGATCGGTTTTAAATGTATTTACTAAACATTAAATACTGTCACGACCCCTAAAAATACACCCGAAAGTACAATCTCACGTACGATACATATTGTTAAATACTTGCTATAAGAACAGAATATTAATCCCCATGAAAAACAAATACAACCCATTTTAAACTGGAAAATATGTTTCTATTAAAGACTAACTAAGACTTATATATTACTTTTATAAAAAAGCAAAAAACAGTGAGTAAGATAAACTTGTTTTTCCTTTTGGCGCTAAACATGTTCTTTTTCTTATTAAAACGAATGAAGCCCATAAAGTAAAGTTGCGTTCATTAAATGTGATAAAGTTCTCAACACCCTCGCACCAGTCATAATTATCTAACTATTATCTTACAATTAGTTTAGTGTGGACAGCTATTACGAGGGTTCTACATAAGACTTATATGTTTCTGCGCTTTCCAAGTACAATAATGGATCCTAGCCAACTTCTTCTTTTCGTATCGATGATACATTTAACAATAATTTATACCACTTGGGCCCATTAGGTCGGCTATAGTCTGATCAAGAGGTCCGCATTCGCTGGGTGTCAGACGGGTCTATGATGCCCATTTCGCCAAATTATATTTGCAGTCGATTCAGTGCCGAGCATTTACTATACTAAAAGTCTTTCAGCTAAGCCGCGGATAGACAGACAGACGGATAGACGTGGCGAAACTATAAGGATTCCTTGTTTACTACGGAAT
Source organism: Hoplodrina ambigua (assembly GCA_949774945.1). Lineage (NCBI taxonomy): Eukaryota > Metazoa > Arthropoda > Insecta > Lepidoptera > Noctuidae > Hoplodrina > Hoplodrina ambigua. Next base: position 10,755,840 of record OX458963.1, read on the forward strand.
CATAGAAAGGAATACGTTTAAACATCTATGTTCAGCAAAGTGATGTAAATACCAATTGCAATTTACGTTTACAACTTAGTGTGGAGTGTATGTTAGAGGATCAAAGCGAGTGATATTCTAATTATGCACCTGGGTTGCAAATTAGAGAGGTTTATAAACTGCATACGTATTAAGTTTATCTAGCGAATAATTTGAAAACGGTTGGCTTATGAGTGTTTACTTAATAGTCTAGTTTACTCTAAAAAGCATCTACCACTCAACTATAAAGCGTAACTTATCAGAGAAAACATTGCAAAAACACAAAGTAAAAAGATATATTATTTAAGCCCGACGAAAGGGCGCTAATATTTTAGACTTATGTTTAGTCAGTTCCTCCTCAAATAACTTAAATTCAAAATGATACGTAATTCAATATAAATAGGTACAATAACAATTTATTAGAAATTATATTCATTTGTCTGAAGCGCTTTCGCAAAAGCCGTTTTAACACAAAACCGTAGAAACTATATAAAAACTAATCGCCGTAATGCACCTATGTACCAGGCACATAACTTTCGAAGGACTACACCAAATTAAATAATTATTTTATTGTGTTTGATATTAGTTTTACCAATAAAAGATTTAAAAAAAACGAGCAGATTTTTTAAATCTTAAGTATTTATAAAGTAAAAGAGTAACACGGTCGAAAAGCCGAGGAAGCCGAAGCCGAAGTCGAGCAGCTAGTAGTAAATAAAAAACGAAATATTTTAAAATAAAACGTTTGTGAATGCGGCACTGTTCGCACGTTTGCCATGGCAACGTGTGCTCTAGCCATCTATCCAACCAGGCATGACGTCGCCGGCTCGCTACCGATTGACAATCACAAATGGATGGTTGCGCTAAAAAAAGTTCTCTCGTATTTGCCAACTTCGCAATAAATCTAGCCACTAAAAACGATACGGTAACAGTTTTGTTATACTACTTATATTATAAATGTAAAAGTTTGTGTAGGTGTTTAGATGTTTGGATATTTGTTACTCAATCACGCGTAAACCGTTGAAACAGATTTGAATTAAAATTGATACATACATAGAAAATTTCTTGGATTAGCACATAAGATACTTTTTATCCCGGTAATGTGTTCCCTTGGGATAGTACCTAGTTCAATTTACTTTACGAAAAATTATTTTTTACACGGGCGGAGCCGCGGACAGAAGATAGTCATACTATAAAAATCTGTCTAGAAGTGCGTCTTGCTTTATAAATCCGAAACAGTTAAAACGACGTGGTACTCGCAAAACTAATTTTATTTAAGTTTGTAGATTGTTATTGTAGTCATGAAATGCAAGGTGCCTGCAACACTTTTATTTACAAGTACTGTACTTATTGCAGAAGCGTGTTGTCATAAATTATAGATGGTCGAAAAATTCTAAGTAACGAATTTTGATAACTTTGAAAATAAAACAAAGAGACTATAAAGAATCTATGTCAAGTATTGCTATAACTACTTTGACTTGTACAACATAATGTATTTGAAGTATAAATATATTTTTTACATGAAAACTCAATAACTTGATGATCATTTTTAAGTTATTAAAAAAAAAAACTCAAAATGAATATTTTCGTAGGTAGCTAGAAATTCACGGGTACCTAATATTCCTTTAATTTGAGAACTTTGTATCAAAGACATCGAGTAAATACATGATAAACTTTTCAGCTCAATTTAAACCAAAGTTAAGTTTATATGAGCAAAGCTTTCGATAATCTAATATTAAAGAAATATAAAATAATAACGGCACATTTCATACGCCAAGTAAATAAAAACCTTATTGTTTATTCTATATAGAAATGCGATATACTTCCTTACACTTCAATTGAGTATAAGAAGTAATAAACCAACTTATTTGAACAGGGACGCTTATAAGATTCCTTTATAAATGTCAATATAAATAAACGATACGTTCGCGAGCGTTCACTTCCAACGTCTGGACGGCAAAATAAATATAAACGACACTATGATACGTACGCCGGGGGATGAGCACAAACTCTGTGTAAATTTCCGTACAGACAAGAGCTCCTACTATCTATCTGAAATCTCAGCTCTATACGGTAATTCCCGCCGGAATACTGAAAAGTCGTAAATTTACATGGTACCCCGTCAGTTGGGAAGGCGGTGCACTCCGCTTTTCGAATTTATACTACCCATTTTTATGGTATGCGATTTGGTGGACGTGATTTTTGACAACAAGTTAAAATTTACATTTTATATGATACGTCGGGTTTATGGCGCGTCGCTATTGAGTAGATACCGGCCGAGTTTATTGAACGAAGGGAATTCGTTTGCCGAAATTGCTTTGAGCTGTTTCAACTGTTTGCTCTTGGCCATCAAAGAATAATAATTATATTATTCGTGACTTGTGATTATAACACCACTTTGTAGTGTTACGTGTACGCTAGTCATGACAAAGTACAATATTATTCGCTTACATTTTATGAAATTGCCGTCTACCTACTATGATCAATTTCCATTTACATTTAAATAATCAATTCCGCAAATTCATATTGAACTCCGGTTATTACCTAATATTAAGTAATAATAAAATATCGAAAAAGAAAAACCGTACTCATTTTCTTTTATTGTCTGTTTTATTTTCTTATTTGATTGAATTGCTAGTCAATATCGTTAAGTCGGTTTAGATTTGGAAGTGGGTAAAACGTACGGTTATTCTAGCATATTTTAGACTAAAGTTTGAACTACTTTCCAGAGAAGCAATAAATTTGGCGATAGTAAATTTGAAAAAGGACGACGTAATAACTAAGCTCTGGCGCAAATGGGCTACTTATAACAAGAAGCCCGATTGTGAGGTGATCAAAGACGAGGTGAGATTTTACATTCAAAGTAGACGTAATTTTGTTCTTCGTTTGATAAATTGTGTACTTATACTTTCTGTGTGTTAATGAGTAAAGCAAGATGAATTTACTTTGACAAATAATAACAATAATTTAGCTCCCAATCTCGTTAACTAACCAGCATAATGAAGGTTTCAAATTAAATATTCCTGGTATTCATTTTAAATTGCATTCTTATTTTTACGTTTAGTTCTTTCAACTGTGTTTCCTGTTTTAATTTCAAGGAGACAACTATAACAGAGATGACGCTAAGCCAAGTGGCGGGTATATTCTACGTGTTAGTGGGTGGTCTGGCACTGGCTCTGGGGGTCGCTTTGGTCGAATTCTGTCAGCACGGTCGAGCGGAGGCGGCGCGAGCCAACGTGCCGCTGCGGGCTGCGCTGCGGGCCAAGGCTCGCCTCGCTTCCCGTTCCGAGCGCAAGACCCCTCCACAACGCACGCAAAGTGATCACGAACGCCTCGGGTGGAATGGAGCGGCTTTCGCAGGGGTTAGTATTTGATAAATCGCTCACTATTTACTGCAGAACACTTTGAATATAGATTACCTAGCGAACGTCGTCAGTTTAACGAAGTAGTAAAATAAAAATGATTTTCAGCTACGTGGTGTGTGGTAGATTATATAGTAATAGGTGTCTGGGTTTTGAAGTAGTTACTATCTTCAAGATTAATCATACTACCTACTTGATCTTTAGAATATATTCTCTAAATTGGCTACTATGCAACACAAGGTCTTGAACAGCCACAAAATCATTCTCTGTGCTAACCTTAAGGATACCACGAAGTTAGAAGATTCACTTTTAGAAATAAGGATATCGCACTAAATTATCTAGCTACTATAACTGAAATAATAACCACATTTTCTGCAAATGTAAAAACAACGTGTGTGATAACAGGTATTAAAAAGAATTCAACAAAAAAGAAAGAAGAAACACAGTACCGAGTATATTATTTACCAGATTTCTGTCACTAAATTAAATGTTTAATTAGCATAATAAGGTTTTCTAATTTCTACTGAGGGTTTCAAGTTGTAACACAATTTACGCTAAAAATGTTTAAAGGTGAAGAAGTATTTATATACAATAGCTGGATTAAAATCCACTGGCACCGCAAGCAAAGTAATCTGCGGTGCTATTATGTAAAATTCTTCCTTCTTGGATTTAAGTGAGGTGGCATCTAAAATCAACAAGGCTGATTTTTATACTATAAATCGGCTTTAATTATCGCGATGTGTAGGTTACTAAACTACAAGTGCGTTAAAATGGTTATGCCAAAATAAAAATGCAATCATGAAAAATAATTATTTGCATACCTATAAAATAATCGTATTGACTTTTTTTAATCATACATTTATTATTGCAGTCAGGAAAATTCGGATATATTAATATACTTTGTTTTCCTCATATAGGCATATAAAAGATAATAGAATATTGGATAATGATGCTATAATAATTTCTTTTACTTTTATGTTTAGTACAATGACTTTCTACTAGGAAGGGAAATGTTGGGAAATATCCATCGCAAGATCTATTAAACAGTACTATCGACGTAAGTTATCATTTGTAACCGCTTCGATTTTCGTAAATCCTTTGGTGCTCCAATTGCCTCACACCTACAAATAACAGTAAACCTGATTAAATTTTTAAATACTGCCCCTTCCGCATCGTGTGTTAATTTTATAAAGTAATAATTGCATACCGTGCCTGTAAATATCATCGAATAACCGAACTGTGTTTGCACTACGATTTTGTTAGTATTATAAAAGGTTAATTATGTCACTCAGACCTGTTTACTAATTAACATATTATGCAAATAATAAATCAGCTTTTGTTGCGTTTGTGGGTTTAAAATCACTATTATGATGTTTCTTTTCACGTAACTGTGTTAAATCGAAGTGCAAACAAAGTATTTTTGGTTTCCCCTTACGATCTCAGAGCGAAAACCTCAGAAAAAAAAATGCTGTTTTTCGTATAGCCCTCGACGTAAGACTCAAAGACAGAGGAAATAGGTTAATGAGGTGCTCGCCGACAGTGCCTTATCATACAGGATGGTGATCTTTAGCCAAACACATCACTGTGTCTTGTATTTACGAACAGAAATAACAGTAATGGCTGTGATAATTTACTGATATATTAGCATTAAAACTTAATAACGCTCATGGGTGGATTGCCCTGGTGTTAATAGTACTTATTATACCAAATTCATTACATAATTAAGTCGTATATTCATAGTGAAACTAGGACCTCAGATCACCTCACTGGAGTCGTAGATTGAGAGATTTTCTGATCAGGTTTAGATGTTTGCGGTTTAAGCGTTGACAACTATACACAGCCTTTTTGTCCTATATACTAATACCCATTGAACATGTTGCTTGTCCCATACCCTACTATTCCACATTGTTACTTCAGTGTGCGTTAACCACAATCCAATAATGTATTTTTTACAATTACGTTTTTTTTTTGAGTTACGGTCTAATGCTTATCTCCTGTACATAAATATTATATCACGCCATATCCACCCAGGATTGGCAGGAGCAGTAGCTGTAGTACACGTCCACTTCGCAAATTAAGAAGTCCCATGTAATAGGGATGTAAGAGGGGGGAGAGGGTTAAAAATAAACAAATACCTAAAAGCTTGAGCCACAAAATATTCTCGTTCTGTTCTTCTAGTAATGCGTACCTGTATTCTCTACGTTTCAGTACTTCACCTCCGGCACCCAGATCTCCCAAGAGGATGCTGTCCATGCCAGTTTTACGCATGTGTGATCCGCGGAGAAGACCGGCGTCAACGTGCGCCAGTCTTCAACCACTACCACCAAAATACCGAACAACGGTGTCGACCTTTATCAACTTTAAAGACCACAGTTATACAGGTTGGTCCAGATAAGGACGTTCAAAAGAAAATTTGGAAGCCTCTCTTCTTGGGCTATCCTAACTATTTTGTGGTTTAAGAGTTAGACGATTTTCAATTATTTTTTTGGAATATTCTTCCTCGCATTAGATTTTAAAATTTTTTTCTTTCTGTGTCGCATTTTTTGGAAATGTTTTTAAAAATGAATAATCCTGGAGGTATGGTAATATTTTCTCATTTGTTTTTTGAAGGACTGAATATCTGAAAACTAATTTTGGTAAACAACAATTTAATACGTAATTTAATACGTAAATAATATAAAACATAAATAAGTTAATACGGTAATTTCAGGTAACAATAAAAGAGACAGTTGTTTTATCGATCGGAGACCATACCTCCAGGATTAATATTATTAAAAATATTTCCAAAAATTGCGACACAAAAAGAGAAAATCAACAAAATTTGATGCAAGGACGAATATCCCAAAAAATATTAGAAATCGTTAAGGCCCAAACCGCAAAAAATCGTAGATCATACATGGGGTGCTTTGAATAGCCCAAAAAGAGAGGCTTCCAAAATTTTCTTTTGGCCGTCGTGATCTGGACCAGCCTGTATTTCACGATGTCGAAATGTTACGAAAATTGATTGAAGATTAAGTTAGACGTTTAGAGGGATCTCAAAGATTGTTTGACTTTCTTCTTTAGTTAAGTCACTACCTACATGGTAAATACACAAAAGATGTCATAAACGGTGGATGGATTTTCACAGTATAGTTCAAAACATAATTTGGCCCTTTAAACGTCAAAGGATATGGTTAAAAATGTTATGGGCCTGTGAAATGACACAATGACGCTAGATTGTACAGATATAATTTTATATCTGTACAATCTAGCGTACAGTATCATTTATTGAAACTGGCTTTATTAAATAACACCCATTTTATAAATCCAAAAGGTGCATACTGCTGAGCAGCCGTAGACAAAAGTTAGGAAGGTTTAAAAAGTTGATTTCATCACTACTAGAAAAGCTCGGATTTTAATGTTTAATATTATTTTTCTCATGCACTGTAGGGTTATTTCACTAGCGTTTATTAAGCTGCTACTACGTACCTATATTTATCACCTGTAAGAGCTTTACTATTTCTATGTATATTATAAAAAATCGTATTTATATAATAAAAACTTTTGTCCACGGCTGTTGAGAAGTATGCGCCTTTTTGATTAATGTAATACAAGATGCGCAATATTGAATGACACCCATTTTATATCTGTACAAACCCATAATAGGTGATTCTGGTGTACAGGCCCCTATAATTCTTAACCATCTCTTTTAAATTTGAAATTTTAGCATATAATAATTATTATACATATATACATTCTGAGAACTAGTTGAAATAGACGTAGAAGCAAATGCGTAGCATGTTGTATAAAGTAGAAGAATATTGGAATCGATTTGGTTTAATGGATTAAACAAAAAAAACGCTAGACCTATTAGATGTTCTGACATGAAAAAGTATTCTTAGTTATTTCGATTAGGTAAATAATAGTTTAAAGCACTTTACACAATTCCTTGATATCTGTTAGAGTTATTATGTAGGTATTACATGAAGTGGAGATACTTCATCTCGTGTGTCACACTGGTAGAAACTAAAATAATAAGTTGGTCAGTTGTGTGGCACAGTACAAAGCATCGCAAAAAGCTTCAGTTATTATAAATAACCTCATAGAGAGTAGAACTCGTTTGTTAGAGATAAAAACCTAACTAATGAAAAATTTAAATAATAAACAATATATTAACGCGTATAGGTATATAATATACATGATATAGTACTAGCACGCACAAACGTTAATACAGCTATAAAAGTAAATAAATAAGAATACTAATTACTGGTACGTAGATAATTATGTAATGTGATCATAAACAAAAGCAGTTTATAAGAAAAAAATATGTAGGTACTCACTGAATTATTATAAAATAACAAAAACATGTAACGTTATTAATCAATATTTTGCACAGTTCCTTACATTAGAGTTACTTAGTGTTAATAAGTGTGTGTAGTTTAAGCGGAATACTGTTGAACTTATTCATTTGAGTTCAGTAGAATTTTAAACTTAAGCAATAAATTCAACAATGCTCCACTCTACTAAATAATGGTGCCGATTCCCTTGTTCACAAACTAGATTAAATTTAGAGAATTGACATCTCTTACTAACATACAGCGAAAGGAAAGGACGGTGACATTAAAGTACTAAGTTACCGATGTCAAGTTAGTTTTGCCTTGAACTTTTCCGTATTTTTAATCCATACGTTTTAAGATATTAACTAAGTATAATTGTACGGATGTGTCACATTGACTAAATTTGACAGCTCTTATTTACATTAGTCTCTTTCTTGTTTTATTAGATAGAAAAAGATGGAAATAGTCTAATTTTAGTTTAGCTTGTGACCAAGGGAATCGGCACCAATGTTTATATTATAATGTAATTTAATGATCGTGTTATACCTAATACATTACGATTTATAACCTAGCCTAGTGTCAGTAGAATTTTATTATATCTTCGTCAAGATAATAAATGTGTCTAGATAAGTAGAAAACATATCTGTGTATTAAATGTAATGTAAGGTAGTTTCATACATTTGTCGAATCATTGCCATTTACAGATAGTTTAAAATTTCAAGAGACATTCTGCCGTCTTTACGAAAAGTACATTAACTAGTTAAACCTGATGTCGAGAAAAACGCGGGTAAAGATTTTATTTTCTTTTGTTTGTAATTCCATCACTATAGGCACATGATACCGAGTTAAACCGGCTTCGTCATAGATACGTAAAAACTGTCTAAAGAGAATATACAGGGTCTAATTTACCCGAAACTTGAAAAGAGGTCATTGTCCTCATCATTATGGACAACTTTTACAAAAAAAAAACAGCTGTTCCCTACAAAAAAACCTACACAACACGATCTTAAATAATGTATGGAACAGCTGATTTTTTTTTATGATTTCGAGGTTGGTCCTATAGTAAAAATTGTTCATAATGATGAGTACAATGACCCCTTTTCGGGTTTCAGGTAAATTTTCAATGACCCTGTATAGGTCTCGTTCTGCAGATCCCGAATATGTACTTCTTAGCTCAATTCGATGCAAAACTCGAGTTATTGCACTTTTCGGAAGGACGGCAGCATTTGCGTGTTTGTTATAAGTACCTATTTGTATTTATTAAGGACTTTTTAATGTCTACTGTTTAAGGTAATGTGTCATATTTATAATAATTTTTATTTCTCGTGTTCTTTAATAGATGTGTACCTCTGTGATGATGGTTAAATTATATTGTAATTTTAGAATTTTATTTGTTTGTAAAATAAATAAGTTTAAATAATGTAAAACAACCATGGGCTATACAAATTGCTCTTTATAAAATAATAATAATACCAGCCTATTATTGTTGCACTGCAAGGCAGAAGCCTCTTTTCATACAGAAAGTGCACGAGCATTGATCACCACACTTGATCGTGGCAAATTGGCGATTTCTGACTTAAATTCATTATAAATTATGTTCCTTCCAGGCTTTCCTTCACCGATCTTAGTGTTGTCAATAGTTTAAATATAAACATAAAATCATTATTAACATTAATAACATTTTAAATTTTTATCAGAAAATTCCTAACAAATCCACGCTGTTACATTATTAGGTGAGCATTTTATATTTTTTGAGCAGGTAAACTTAATCATTAAATCTAATTGCTCTACTCTAAAGATTAAATATGTTTATTGTTGCTTCTCTGTTAGTTATGAATCTCTTAATTTTATTTTTACTCTAATAGGGAAAATATTTCTGAAAGAGTTTTCTACATAGATCAGCTTGAAAACAAAAAAGAAATAGGTATGTTACATTCATTTATCTACTTCTTATCAAATATTTATCAGCCTGTTGATGTATTGTTTAGTCGCCGTAAAATATTGTCAGAATTAATTATTAAATAAAATATTTTTATTTAATTACTTATGTCTTCTATCAAGCAAGCGGAATGTAACGGAAGAACGGGCATACAATTTCAATATTTTCGTATTTCTAGCTTAATTAAATAATGTATTAATAATCATTAATAAAAATATTGTACGGTTACATCGTAGTTTCATTTTAGAATAAAATTGTGATCATACCTTTATTCTCTACGTAAGATCACGCCTGTAATCCCTGAAGGGCTAGGCAGAGGTGTACCTATTAGTATACCTTCCCATATTTCGCCAGTCATGTTTTAAGTCCCAAGTAATAGGGGGCGAGCCTACTGCCATTATTCGGGCAAAAATCGCTAATGGAAGAACTTAATAACACTTTGCCCGACCTGGGAATCGAACCTAAAACCCAACCCACATGCTCCACAGTCGCGCTTTACGACGACTAGACCAACAAGGCAGTATAATCTCTAAAATATTTTTAGCGACGCTTTATGGGTTCGCTGTCCACACCAATTTTAATTAAAGTAAATTATATTGTTTCTTTACATTAAAATATAGCTGACTGCCTCATTAGTCTAGTGGTCGCAAGCGCGACTGCTATACATGAGGTCTTGGGTTCAATTCCCAGGTCGGGCAAAGTGTTATTGGGTGTTTCCATTAGGAATTTCTACGTAGCAACCTCGGAGTCTAGACTTGTGCCCGGTTGATGGCAATAGGCTCGCCCCCTATTACATGGGACTAAAAACATAACTGGTGAAATCTGGGTGTACTAATGGGTAAGTACACCTCTGCCTATTCCTTCGGGGATTACAGGCGTGATGATGTTATGTAAAATATAGTTTTTCGATAGGTTATACGCAGGATGAAGTTAAAAAATGTATTTGGCGTTGCAACCACTCACTAGGAATGGACGTAGGAACAATAAATCTGTATTTATGTAAAGCTAGCCGCGTCGTTGAAAATTCTAATACAATATTATGTGCACATAATATTGTATATTTTCAACGACACGGCTCAACGCGGCGCGACGGGCCATTCAAGGGAAAAGTAAGTGTTTGTAACGTTATTTTTTTTAATTACGTAGATAGGTATTTGCTCATTATTCGTTATAATATTTGACTAAATTATAACTAAAAGCATTGTACTGCACTGCAAGATACTTTGATCTAATTTCTAACAGCGACATCTGCGGAAATATGTTAAAACCATTTAAAAACACTCCTTTTCGTTAGCGCTACCTTCGAATTGAGAACGGAGATTAAACTTCGTATTCATTTTATTAATTAATTATTATTTATTTATTATAAGTGTAACGGTGTATTTAAGTGTTTTATATACTTAGTGGTTTGAAAAAAAACAGAATGGGTTTCAAGAACACACATAATATATGTTTTTTACGCAATGCCCTCTATTGCCAGATATGGAACATACCAAAGACTTACCGTAACGTGACTATGAAGCTCATAGCAGCAGAATCCTTATAATGATGAATGCAGATGGAGTGCGTGGAACACAACTGACGTAACATGCGACAATGGTATACAATATTTTAATAACATAAGAAAATATTCAAATTTTTATGTCAGTGCTTGTGTGTAGTTTCAAAAGCTCGTTTTGAGGCTACGTTATTTACTTAATTCGTGGTTTAAAAATGTATCAAGATTGTCCTAAATCTTTAAACATGCAGAATAATAACAAGTAAAAGGAATAAATATCGTCGCCGGCATGTGCCGCAGAAAAAACTTTGCACAAAACCGCGAAGCATCATTTCAGATGTTAATTATAAATATAATAAATAAATAATAAATAAAAATTTTATTCAAATATAAGTAAAACTAAGATTTACATTAATCGTCATAGAGGAAAATTAATTCTAACTATAATGTAGACCTGCCTGAGCTAGGTTTATGAAAACCTGTGTTTCAGGCCATCAATTTAGTTCAAACATTTTAAAAAGAGGACATTAGTAAATTTTGTTAGTAGCTAACTTATAGAGAAGACATATTATTTTCAATGACTTAACAAGTAACTATTTAGGTATATAATATTAAGACTTCTATATTATTAATTATTATGTTATATAATTGTCCATAGCGAACTGTCATTGTAACCCGCGCGGCACGCCGTCATACCCGGGCTACCATGCCGGCTCCTTTATGCGGCAAAGCGTGCAGCTTTATAAGCCGCCGTGCGCACCGTGGCCTGGCCGGCGGCGCGCCGCCGGCACCGTCTGTAGGAGCCTTTAGATACTCTCCTTGCATGTTTCTCAATTCAGGGACCAATTTTTATCGGAAGAGCTCATTCCGCCATCTCGGCCTGGACCTGTCGTGATATGCGGATATGCGGCAGATGTGTCCGTTCCAATTCTAATTTAGCGTAATAACTTTTCGGGTGATAGTAGCTATTTTTGTAATGAAAGGAATGGTATTTCCTATATCCGGGCTTCAAGTTTGGTACTCCGTTCTATAGCTTTCTGGAAACCGCGAACGCGGACCTCATGATTTGTCAACGACCATGTTTGAAAATCATGTGAGAAGATTGGAAGAATACTTACATCAACAAGTATTCTCTTAAAGTATAGAGGAAGGTGTTCAGAGCCCCAATAGCTCTTCTAGTTTTCGGCGTATCTTGCAACTTTTTGTTTTGGTAACTACTATACTATTTGGAAAATATAAAGATGATTTTTGTTTTCATCTTGGTCTTTGACATATTCATACGAAGCTCGATCTCTAGGCTTGCCATGCTAAGACCATCTAGTGCGAGTTTACTTACAGAAGCCGCGAAGAGGACAAGATTGTCGGTGAAGCGGAGATTGTATAGTCTATTATGTCCGTCCACAATGCCCTCCTCCGCCCAGCCTGCCGCCAGCTTTCTGAAGGCTTTCTTCAGTACTCCCGTGAATAGGTTTAGAGACAGCAGGTCTCTTTGCTTGCATTTTTATTTACTAGAAAAGACTTTCCTGTCTTAGTACTGGCTGTACACATTTTAATGACTGCGATACTCTTTCTGTATTTTTTAAATAAAGGTGAATTTAAGTAGAGACGATTTCCCTGGGGCAATTCACAAAGGTTGTTTCTTTCATCGGGAACAAATCTTGTGGGTAATTGCCTTTGCCTCCCAATACGCTCTATATTAAAGTTTCAGTTTGAAATTACAGTTTCATACAACGCTAGCGTTTGTTCAAAGAAATGAAATACCGAACGTTATTGACATTTTAAATTAAATTAAATGTAAACAGATGATTTTACCACCTGAAGCTTTGTTAATGACTGAGAAGTGGCGAGCATAGGATAACTACTTTACGATTACAATTTTCCGACAACGTATTTGGTCAGACCAATACAGAATTGATCTTTGATCACTGAATATGAAAGAGATTTTCCTCACACCCAATCGTCGCGGCCTGGCACATTTACAGTTACACTGTTGGGTCGTCGAACTCAGATTGTATGCGACAGTTTGTTATCTTGTTACAAAAAAAGTTCGCGTCATGTGACCGTTGCTGAGAACGTCGATTGGTGCCACCAAAACACTGCTCCCTTTCATATCATTTACTTATTAGCTCAGGTAAATAAGTCAAACCAAGGCAAATAAAATCTTAGTGAAAATTTGTAATCGGAATTTTCTTATTGAGGCATACTTTCGCAATGGGCTTTCCACTCATTGCTTCTATAGCTCTTGCGATACAAAATATCATCCCTATCCCATGGCAGTAAATCTCAATTTGCTGTTTCGTCATTTCTTCGAGTTTACCATCGAACAAAAGTGTCGTCGATGTAATAAATATTGGCAGTATGAAACTGTCGTGGGAACAGGTTCAAAGAAAAGAGAATTTAATGATGTTTGCTTTTGATCCAGAATAGAACCAACTAATACAATGGTTAATGAACTTTAAATTTCGTAATCGAATGGTATAGCCAGCATTTAAAGTTTTTTTACTAAGCTGTTAATTTAGGGCTAATTTTTCAATAGGTAGATAACTTTTATCCAAAGAATAATATGACAGTTTGACATATTTTTCATACAAAAGCTGTCAAAAAGCCATATTTATCCCTCCGTTAAGAGTTTTCTGACGATAGAAAAATTAGCCCTTAGTGTTCCTGTGAAAGTTGATTTGTCGTACTCGTAGGTGAGCACCTTTTATTTTTATTTCTTCACTTTCTTCTGAGCGAATCTTTACCGAAAAACGAATATATTATATCTATGACGAAATATTAAAAAAGACAAACCTATTCTAGTAAACAGTATTAATTACTTACCAGTGAATTAGTGCTCCAGCACAATTAAAACAAAACCTTGAAGAAAAATCTAATGTTATACCAAAAATCCACGTGTTAATGGCACATTACTCATGTAACGTGATTTAAACTCGCAATTGTAGAAATAATAGGTAATTTATTATTGTTTACGAGCTTTATAACAAGTAAGATTTTAGTTTCCTACAATAATAGAGATTTGCACGCGATAATTTGGTTTGTATAAAAGATTTTGGGTGAACCAAAAATATTTTTTTCTGAACTGAACTTATATTTCTCAATTACCTATTACAACACTAGCGGCCGTTGACCCCGTAATCAGCTAAAGTTTCTTGACTTTATAAGATAATACATTTTTTCTTTCGTTATTAGAATTCAATATCCATTGCGTCTATGAAGTTTTTCCGGTTAATTTAACTGATCTTGTATAATAATATGTGTGTAACAAAAACAACGGGGGTTTCCGTTAAATCCTTGCATTTGGTATATAAAAAAACTGTGAGTGCTAGTTTCTAAGTAGAACTAGCTACGCGATATCATGTAAAGCGCGGCAAAAATGCAATTGTAAAGGATTTGCGCCAACCAGCGCCGCATTCTCTGTGGCTGTGATCCACCTAATAAAAATAGATGTAGGCAAAAGTCAAATTGAATTCCTCTAGCTGAACTATGTGAGTAATGTCTGAAATTTAAATTCAAAGAAAAGCTTTTATGTTATACAATCGACCCGCCCTGGTTTTGCTCGGAAAGTTGATGATTTTAGAAAGAAATTTTATCACACAACGTGAAAATTCATCTTTTTCTTTTAGGGTAGACTTAGAGTTTAATTTAATTTTACCCACTAAATCTACTGAATACAAATGAATCTTGAAAGAAAATCTCTATCTTGAAAAGAAATCTCAATTTATGATATAATCCTAAAGCAAGAAGTACCTGTAGAATTGATATTTAATCCAAATTATTTTATTTATGTAATTTTAATGTAACAACTAATTTACTAAACACGGTAGTTATTATTTCTAATTTAAGAACAAATAATCCCTAGGACGTTCTTTTAATATTTCTTATGGAAACTACCAACAAAATACCAACTTATAAATGTAAAATAAATAATTAATGTCCACCTGTCAAGAGATTACTTACTGTTTAATAAAAAAAGAAAGAATGTAATTTATTTAATAGTTTTTCTTAGGATTATAAATTCAAGTTTTGCCCGAAGTTAAATAGCAATTTCATCGGCGCGTCACTAAGCTACATCCCTTTAGGATTTTTTATAAAGTCTCTATGTCGTCGTGCGAGTACCTACTAACCACGCTTTATACATTGTAGAAGTGTGAAAGACCACGTCTCTCGATGCTCGTGGACAAAATTACGCAGGAAAATATTTGATTATTCCTGCTTTGTTCTATGTTTTATTTTTCGTGGTATGTTATTTATTATAGAGATGAATAATTTCTATTTATTTAGATAACCTTAATTAATAAAAACGTTTGTTTCGCTTGGCAAAAATACGACCATCCCGCATCCATAAAAACTTGTAACACTTTTCCGTGGCCGCCCAACTCGTAACATGGACTATGCATCTGTTGTATGGATCTAAGTGCTCAGCTTCATAAATGGTTTTTAATCTCCCCGAATGTCCGTGGGCAGTGTTAAACTTGTCCGTTGAATCGGATTAAACACGGCACCCTAATCATAGCAGCTACAATTTCATCTCTCTCTATGGGAGAAGTAAGTTAAACAGTTATAAATCTAGGCCGCGTTCCCTCAGGGTTTCATTTAGCATTTCTAGTACACATAACATTGTCATTCTGTGTTTGCAGGATACAAATTTGCATAACTGCATCATTGTAACATTTCGATTTAGACATATACTCAGGCAGAGATAGGATTTCCGTAGGTATTATAAAATCGTATATGTTGTTGTATTTGAGTCATATTGCTCGTTGTGTTTCATCTTGAGTTCCGTTCTCACGCTCGCCTGCACAATCTTCAGGATACCAGTAGTTACGTGGCTACGTATGATATCTCGAATTATATCTGTTGTAATAGACCCGATGAATTGCTTTGTCGTAAGATTTCTCAGGCGGCGCCTCAATGGAACTCTTATTAGTTTTTGTTCTTTTTGTTTTTGGTTTGTTTGTGTGTAGACCTGTAATGGTAGATTTTAATGGTAGTCTTTAATTATATAAATAAATAATTCAAGAATTTTTCAGCAGCAGCCTTGGAGTCTGGATTTGTGCCCGGTTGATGGTAATAGGCTCACCCCCTATTACAAGCGACCAAAAAATATAACTGACGAATTGTGGGTATACTAATAGATACACCTATGCCCTACGGGAATTGTAGGCGTTAAGTTATATTTTAAAAAAATATGATTCCTTTTTTTTGTTATATCTACGTATCAAACGTAAGTAAATAGGCAAAGCTAAACTAATTTCTTCCCTGTGTATGGTTAAGATTAAACTGTTTTTAAACTCGCAGACCACTTGGAATTCTACCACTACAAGGCAATCGCGGACGGAGTTTAGAATTGGCAAACGAACAATTGGTTTGGAATGATCTCGAATGATCTAAAGCCTTGTTCTCACATCTGAGAAGAACGCCTTTATCATCTCAAACGGAGATAATCGGGATTCATCAATCCCGGTTCGTCTTCCATCCAGATTCACGAAGAATACGTGTTTGGCGAGCACCTAGATGTGAGGATCGCCTACGAAATCTCTAGGAAGTTTATCCACATCAGGATGGCATAGTCATGGTATGGGCGTCATACGATTGGGCGGAAGAACTGACCTCATTTGGGTACACGGTAACTTAATTGCTACAAAACACCGTGATGAGGTACTGCTACCTGTAGTCCGACCGGCACCGCTTGCAAATAGGTCAACATTATATTCATATAATACCCGCCCACATACGGCTTGAGTGGTAACTCAGTACAGCAACACAATGCGACTACCTTGGACTGGCCTGACAAGTCCCCGGATTTAAATCAGATTGAGCACTTGTAGGGTGAAATTCTTTAAAGATTTTACCAAATTATCATTGTCACGATATTTCATACATAACAAGTTAAATATAAGTGCAAGAATACCTGAGACAATTAACATTGTAAAAAGCTTTGCCCTGAAAATGACAATAATGTAGTAATGAAGCAATACAACGCCCCTTCCCCTCTTTTAAACCTCTTATTTATTCCTCTCTGACATTAACGGCAATTTAAAATCTTTGAAGTATTGAAATTATTAAAAATATACAGGGTGTTTGGTAGAAAAACATATAATTTTGATATTTTTGAAATTTTTGAGGGGTTAGGGAAGTTACTGGCTAATTATTACTCCAGTCTGTCATTTCGACCTAGTGCGAATCAGCTTTTTAAGAAACTGGTAGAAATGTATGCGGTTAACGTATCACTCAATAAAAAAATATCTGATCTCGATTTCAAATTAAACAAAAACAAAACGGATTAAGACGACGTTACGTTAAGATGACCGAAACCTGTGCCACAAGCAGAATCTCAATCGGCCTTAAAAATTAAAGACAAGCCAGAAAAAGGGATGGAATAAGAGTAATGTTATGGTAATGGAAACTCATCATTAATTCTTACCGATCGAATAAGTAATGTGGAAATGCGCAAACCGGTTGCCTGTTGGTGTGAATGGAATTGCCATCGTGAATAGCAGGCTTGCTCTATTGTCATTATTCAGACGTCGTAAATTAACTGTTTTCCTATTCTTTGTCTATCTCAAAGAGTTAGCTACAGTAGAAATATAGGAGAGACCGGACTAAATTGGCATAAAATCAATTTTGTTTAATTTGAGGTAGATTGTTACGTTGTGGTTGTTGCATAAGGCATTTACACCCGTATTTATAACCAAGTAATTACTTGGTGCTATACAATTTCTCAGTGAAGTCATTACTTGACGTTAGAATTCTTCATTTGAAAATTCATTTGTAATCTATAGTCGAGTATTATGTAAGAATAAACACTCCTTATCTGTTTCTTGTTGGTAACACTCAGTAAAGTTCACGTTTGCGTTTTGTTTCATTAGAAGGCATGCGTGACATGTACATTGTTTTACTTTAAAGACTATAATATTACTTAAATTTTATTTTACTTTAAAATTCTGATAGAATTATCAATAAAAATCATTTTTTATTAATAATTAATACTTTTTAAATTTAATTATTTCTAAAGCATCTAAGTGATTGTTTGGAGAATCAAAACGTTTGACACGACATAACCCTATAAAAATGAAATGTAACTTTTTACACTTGAATTAGTTACTGACATGTGATTTTTAATTTGTCTTGTGTGTACGCAACGTAATTTGTCATTTCAATTTTCGATATAAAAAAATTGTTATAAATTTTGTTGGTTTTTTTTTTATAATACAACCAAAGATTTCTGAAGTGGACAAAAAAACCTTGGAAAAGGATTTATTCCTAAATAGGTATAATCCAAAAGTATGGCGCTGTATTATCTTTTAAGCAAACAAACACTACAAGTGCCTTGAAAAAAAAAACTTGGTAGAAAATAAAAGGGGAATTCAATGAGGTCTCTATTGTTGGTCAAAGGGTAATGTATTTTGTACACCTTCACTATGCTTTATTATAATTAATTATAAAAATATACGTGTAGTGCTATGTTATCATGTGTTATTTATCCATGTACTTACTCATGTTTTTAGGCATCTACAAAACAATTAATAAAACAATGGTACAATATGGAAGCTAAAGCGAGGGAGTCCAAAACAAAGGAAAATGTTCGTGGACATGGATCCTATTGATGCCAATTGGTGCCAGAAGTCATGTCAGTCAGTCAAGTCAAGTCATGTCCTAAAGTTCTATTGTACTGTTCTGACTGTTCAACTTAAGCATGCAAAATTGTGTACTATTCACCATACTGATCCCAAAAATTAAAATAGACAAATGGTGCCGATTCTGTTGTACACCGAACTAAACTAAACTATCTCTAAAATTTCTTATTTTTAGTTTAGAGAATCATAAAAGCTATTCTGCAAACCAGATTCTTTAAACTTTAAAACAATTTTGACACATCTATAATCGAGTTTGACAACTGCTAAGTTGAGTTGACCATAGACTAAGATATCTAGAAAAAAATATAAGAGTGAATGAAAGTGACCGATATGATCCGAAGTGCTAAAAAAACTGAATAAAATTAATTAATTATCTTTAATTGTTTATCAATAATTATTTAAATAAAATACAGGGATCATAATGATAGCTTAAACTATATTGTTATTAATATTAAATAAATTAAGACGCTATAACCTATATTTGTTTTCATTATCTGTGACCATTTGACCAAGGCCGGTTTACGACCATGTATTGGACTTGTCATCTTTAAAGTCACATAGTTATTAATAATAAGCGTTAACATTTTGATATTGGGTTACCATGCGAAAGAAAAATGTTTTCATTACACGATCTAATATAATTGTTTTAATTATATTCATGTATTATTTTATAATGAACAGATACATTGAAAAGTGCGATTTTGTCAGTTCCCGGACAGCTACAGTCAGTTAACGCCCGTCTTTTTTTAGTTAGTTCTCGACCGTTAGAAAGCCACTGTAAAAACAACTCGAGCACTATCAGATTAAAGTAGAAAATATAATCATTAAGGTTTTTTTTTAATAATCACAATTATTTCATATTATATCGTACAAAACTGGCAGGTATAATCTTATGTGCTGCTTCTATAAGGTAGGTAAGGAATATTTATTAAAAAATTGTACACCGCCAATAACTGGTCGAAACCCAGAGGTGGTCGGCGAACTGACGTGTTCACCCATTTTTTTTTTAATTTTTGCTTTTGTTACGTGTTCACCCTACGATTACAATATGTGCCATCAATGACAACTTCAAATAATTATTTGTATTTGTCTCCTTCTTAAAAGACTTTTTAAACTGAAAAAAATAATCTGCATTGTGTTGTAGAGTTTGTTGTGTATGTATCGGTTTAGTTTAGGGAACTCTTCAATACGAACAACAGCTTTAACATTAATACAATGTATTGTAATATAATATAAATAAGCTATTTAGACAATAATGCACAGCGCGGGTAAATATCGACTTGCTCGATGCTTCGATTCACGCGAACTGTCTGAATGCGCGAGTGCTCTGAATGCAAGCGAAGGAAACATCGTGCGGGTGGAGGCGGCGTGTATAACCGCGAGCCGCGCAGTTCGTGGATTTGCTGGCAGTTCGGCCGAACTGCAGGTACAGCGTAGCTGTAGCCTACATCACTCCCCCGCTGAGACCGGTTCACGGTCGATAGTGATAAAGGTGTGGCGGGAATCTAACTGTTCTCCCGCTTCTTGTGGTGATTTCCGACTGCAGTAGTGGCGATGTTGGTGATGCAGCTGATGGTGCTAGCGATGGTGGTTGTGGTGAAGTTGGTGTGTTTTGCGTCAAGCCATCATTTTTGGTTATCATATAGGCTGGTTTCAACCTATCTATGGTTACGTTTGTATGTTTCCCTTGGACGTTCATTGTAAAGGTTTTTGATCCCCTTTCTATGACTTGGTATCGACCGGAATAACGTGATTCTAATGACTTCTTTAGAGGTCCTTTCGGCAGAAAGACGTGATGGCTGTACTAAGGTCTTTAGGTAGGTAAAACTTTTTCTCACTATGGCCGAATGTTGCTACAGGTGTCAGTCTCGAAATATGCTTAATAATAAGCCGTGCTGCGATGTTTGCTTCAACTGACTGTGGTGTGTTACTGGTTTGGACCCACTATGTAACCGGAGTGGCTCGCCGTAACTTCTCTTTGATTTGTGTGTTTTGCGGTTTTGCAGTGTGGACAAAGTTAGGAAAAAGGAAGAGATCTGCCAGCATGCAGTCCATACAGCCAACAAGAAAACGGGCAAATAAGCGACAGCAGAAACTGCTCGTGGAGCGGCTCCATAATAATCGGAAAATGGCCAGAGGTAAGAAATACGAAATACAACTGAAGTGTTTATTTTAATGATAAATTCATAGCCTTCCTTAAGCCGGGTATTCCCTAGCGACCTGCTGTAACTATAACTGTAGTGCTCGCAGCGAGCCGGTGACGACCAGGTACTCATTTACGCTCACTGTAACCATAGTCAAAGTGTGTTCGTGGTTCGCAAGCCTGTCACGAGCATCTTGTAGTGAATCGACGATTGATTGTATTTTGTTTAACTTCTAACCAAAAAACGGTAGTGTGATGATAGAAAATTTTAATTTCGCTATTAGTGTCATATACCTATTTATTTTCTTTGTTTAGAAAACCAAGCTGATCCAGAGGTATTAACTTTTTGGGCTCACATCAGTAACGAGCTGAACCAGCTAGGCTGCAGTAGGACTAGAGAGCAGTGGCAACATGTTAGTTGTTTATGTACATGTTGTTAGGTACATGCATTACTTTCTAATCATCATCATACGACCCCATCGGCCATCCGTTCTGCGTGCTATGTGGCCTGCCCACTGCCACTTCAACTTGCAAATTCGCTGGGCTATATCGGTAACTTTGGTTCATCTACCAATCTCCTCATTTCTGATTCGATCACGCAGAGAGACTCCGAGCATAGCCCTCTTCATAGCTCGTTGGGCTATCTTGAGCTTGCTAATGAGGCCCACAGTAAGAGACTGTTTCAGTGCCGTAACTCATCACTGGTAGCACACATTGGTCGAAGACTTTCGATTTGAGGCACTGAGGTATTTCGGACGAGAAAACGTTACGTAATTTCCCGATCGCTGCCCAACCGAGTTGGATTCGGCGATTGACCTCTTTTTGAAAGTTGGCCCTGCCTAGTGCGACTGTTTGTCTTAGGTAGACATATGATATTTTCTAATAATAAATTGTATTTCAACAGATTTGGAATTTGTGGGTGGGAAAAGTCAAAACAAAGGCCAGAAAATCCAGAGAATGGATCAGGGCCATAGGTGGAAGACCGGCAGGGGCAGATCTCAACGATATGGAAAATAAAATTCTTGATATTATTGGGTCTGCTTCTGTCGAAGGTTTCACCTCTTTGTAAATGGTAATGACTATTTATTTTACTACTAGCTTTTCCCCGTAACTGTCGAAGTTATAAAAAAATACATAAAAGTTGTTAGAGCCGTTTCGGAGGAGTGCGACCACAAACACCGTGATGTGAGATTTTTGTGACCGGTTTTCAGAAATTTATTATATTCTTCAAGCACCGACAAATAAGACAATTAACATATCTATAGTTACTGGTGCTCGTGTGATGCTCAATAAAGTAACTGGTTTTTCTTATATTTCAGGGACTTCCTGTGCTTTCTCCACAGCCCATAAGTCCCATAATGCCCATCCGACGGCGAGACAGGCTCTCTCAACAGCCCATACAGGAAGAGCAGCCTTTCGAAACGGGCGGCAAGATTCCTGATGTACCACTGCGGCAGTCAAGCGGGCGAGTGACCCGTCGGCGAAGACTGCCGAGGGCTCCCCGCCCGCCAGTGCACCATAATTTGGTTCAGGCGCTTAATGCGAATAGCCAATTACTCCGGGAGAGCATTGTTCGGGCAGCAGAAATTTTGGCTGCTGCCATTCGCTCATCCCAAATTTATAATAATAATGGAAATACGTAATTTTTTGCTTTTGCCGTTACTTAGTCTTGGAGTCTTACTGAGTCGTGGTGAAGTTGTAGGTAACTATAACATCCGGCTATTCTCATTAGACGCTTGTTCCAAAGCTCGTAAGTGACGTAAACTCTATTTACTTTGTTCATTGTTTATGTAATTTGTTAATTATTTTATTTAGGGTTAAGAATACGTTGATTAATGGTAGGTAAATTAAAACTTTTAATAGAAAAATTTTTTTTAATTAAAATTATTTATTAACGATTGCCGAATTTGCCTAGCTTCGGCAAGGAAATCAGTGTTCATATCTTCTTCCGCAATCGCTCCCTCCTCGCTGCTATCTTCGGTTAAATCAATATCTTCTTTATCTGCAAAAATACACTAATTTAGATTTCTTATTTTTCTTTTTCTTGTTAATAAACAACCTAGGTAAGGTTAGCGTCAGGATGGATGGTTGCCTATCACCAGCGGCTTTGAGAGTATATTCAAAAATTGCTACCAAATTACTTATATTTGCTACATTTGTTTAATAATTGCTACAAACGATACATTCAGAGAAATAGGAATATTTTTTTGACCAGCCATCCTGACGTCAGGATGGCTGTTCCGCATGAAGGACGCTGATTTTTTTACAGTTTGTTGTTTGTTTTTTTTAAACTTTAAAAAAATACATATACAGGCAGCTACCTTACACTCCTTTTAAATAATGTTTGGACTGTGTCAAGTCTTTTAAATAACTTTATAAATAGTTTTTAAAATTATTAGTCACCACGAGCTTAAAAAGTGAACACAAAATAACAATGAATGGCAATGTAGCAGAAAAATAAGCTAAATTTCAAGGAAGTAACAATAAAATTGATCTTTCTTTCTTTTTTTCAAAGTGTGTAAATTGCATTACCGTACTTTTTTGTGACGACGCTGTAAAAGAAACTGTTGCCTTTACCAATCATCAGGCGCTTCGTTGTCCAAAATTATAAAAAAGCTATATTTTTTTTGTAACTAATGTATGTAAGTAGCTCGAACTTAAATTCGGGAATGTAGTACGAGGGTCATTCAATAAATACTTAGCCTACAAAAAGTAAACGAAAATTTCGGAAAAGTGGCAATTTATTTTTCAACATAGTCTCCTTTTAGTTCGATACACTTAGCCCAGCGATGCTCCAACTTTTTTAACCCGTCCGAAAAATAGTTTTTGTCAAACTCTGCAAAATAGGCCTCCGTGGCGGCGATGACTTCCTCATTCGATCCATATCTATTCCCGGCGAGTGATTTTTTCAGATTAGGAAACAGAAAGAAGTCACAAGGGGCCAAATCTGGAGAATACGGTGGATGGGGCAGCAATTCGTAGCGTAATTCGACCAATTTGGCCATGGCAACGGCAGACCTGTGAACCGGTGCGTTGTCGTGGTGAAACAGCACTTTTTTCTTCGCCAAATGGCGTCGTTTTTTCTTTAATTTGGCGTCGAATCGGCCCAATAAATCGGCATAGTAAAGCCCTGTAATTGTTTTACCCTTCTCGAGGTAATCGATGTAGATCACACCTTGTGAATCCCAGAAAACGGTGGCCATAACTTTTCCGGCCGATTTTACAGTTTTCGCCTTCTTTGGAGCACGTTCCCCGGTCTGGATCCATTGTTTTGATTGCTCCTTGGTCTCTGGTGTGTACCAGTGGATCCAGGTTTCATCGACGGTCACAAAACGACGCAAAAACTCTGCTGGATTCCGCTTAAACAGCGCCAAACACGTCTCCGATGTGGTCTCACGGTTGCGCTTGTTTTCTGGTGTAGTAAACGCGGCACCCATCGCGCCGACAGCTTTCTCATGCCGAGTTCCTCGTGAAGAATATGATGCACTGTTCCTTCTGAAATGCCTACAGTCTCAGCTAGCTCCCGAACCTTCAATCGGCGATCTGCCAATACGACATCATGGATTTTTTTAATGTTTTCCTCCGTAGCAGCTGATTTCGGTGCACCTGGACGTGGCTCATCAAAAACCGACGTACGGCCACGTGCAAACTCGTTGAACCAATTCTTGACGGTGGCCATCGATGGAGAAGAGTCACCGTACACAGCATCCAAGCGCTCTTTGATTTCGATGCGCGTTTTCCCTTCCAAAAATAGGAATCGAATCACCGAACGATATTGCTCTTTTTCCATTTTTGTAAAACCGATCGACACGTTCGCTTCCATAAGTTGTCAAATTAAAACAAATGAAGGGATTGGAATGAAAATTTGAAAAAAGAATTAAAAAAGAATGTGCTACACTGTGGTAAAACTGTTTTGAAACTATAGCGCCCTCTGGCGATGAGGCTAGGTACTTATTGAATGCACCTCGTAACTAGTAAGCAATTATAGATACAACAAACTTTAAAAAATTGAGCGTCCTTCATGCTGAACACGCAGTCAGCCAGCCATCCTGACGTCAGGATGGCTGGTCAAAAAAATATTCCTATTTCTCAGAATGTATCGTTTGTAGCAATTATTAAACAAATGTAGCAAATATAAGTAATTTGGTAGTAAATCTCGAATATACTCTCAGAGCCGCTGGTGATAGGCAACCATCCATCCTGACGCTAACTAGGTAAGTACACTTACCACCCAATGTTTCCATAAACAAATTACAAAGCTTGCCACATGCCAGAATAATTTTTGCTGCCTTTTCTGGCTGGTAATGTAGACAGCGGTGCCTGTGTAGGCAACGAAATTTATTTTTTAGGCGCCCATTGCACAGTTCTACTACATTCCGTGCCCTTGTGTGGCAGTCATTGAAAGCTGTTTCCGCTGCAGTAGTTGGCACCATAATAGGTATCATGAGCCACGGTTGAAGCGGGTATCCTTTATCTCCTACAATAAAAAAAAATATAATGCAATAGCTTAGTTACCTAGTGATTATAAAAGTCTACTAGTGACCTACCCAGAAGCCACTGAAGTCTTAACCCACGCACGAACTCATTTCTCAGGACCATATTTACGTTTGATGCCCTCCAAATGGCGGCATCATGAGTGGATCCTGGAAAATTTGGGTTTAGACTTGCCCCTCGCACTGCATATCTGAAAGTATATTTTTTTAATAAAGAATTCAAGATAATTGATAGAATTGAATTGTTTTTAAAAATGTTTTATTAGTTCATACTCACAATCTGGCAGTTAATGCTATAATATCCCTTTCGGTTATAAAAGAGGTTGCCCGGTGCAGTAGGGTGATTCAGCGGTGGTTTTTCTATCGCAATATGAGTCCCATCTACTGCACCTAGCGTGTTGGGCATATTATATAGGTCTTGAAAATTGAAACAAACAGTGTTACATGAATAAGAGAGAAGCTAAAAAAAAGCTATTCAGAAGCCTAGTACCTTTTAAAGCTAAGAAATATTGAACTGAACTTACTCTCTCTTGGCTGCTTCCTTTTCTTCTTGGGTAAGGGGAAATTCTAAGTAGTGAGGGGGAAAGGGTTTCTAAAATAGCTTCTGCTGCAATAGTTATGTATCGGCTCCCGGAAGGCTGGCTAAGCCCAAGTATGTTGTCTTGCCCAACAGCAGTCTGATAACTGCCTTGGGCAAACAAGTTGAGTGCCGCTAGGATCTAAATATGGATACGAGTTCTATTATTATACTAATAGTAATAATTAGGTGGTAGATACTAATAGTAATAATCAGGTGTAATGTCATCATCCCCCACCACAATCGACTGCGGATTATAGGACTCTCCAATCGCATACCACTTTTTTTTCTTCTTTTTAGTTGGTAAAAATTATCAAATGACTCCTTCCGCCCTGGGTGGGGCGGAAGGGACTGTCGGACTTTTACTGACTAAAAAAGCACCCTGTTCCTTCTGTTGCCCTTTACGTTCCGGGGCCACGGTATCCTATTAAGACGTCACGCAACCCCGGCAGGCCCTTGAAGTTTTAGGACCAACCGTATCGTTAGTGTCCACGGGACGCACTGGTTGAAGACCTTAATCTCTAAAGATTAAAGCCTAGAGCCTAAGCTCTGTGGAATACGAAGCTTCCC
This sequence comes from Hoplodrina ambigua, assembly GCA_949774945.1. Lineage (NCBI taxonomy): Eukaryota > Metazoa > Arthropoda > Insecta > Lepidoptera > Noctuidae > Hoplodrina > Hoplodrina ambigua. The sequence continues at coordinate 10,782,393 of OX458963.1, forward strand.
AAATGCTGCTCAGACCAGCTGGATTTTTCTGTTAACCTCCCCCTCAAAGTTGTATTGTACGTAATTATATTCTCGAAAGTCGTCAAGAGGAACAACAATAGATATCTGGATAGGAAAGGATACATAAGAAGAGTAGAACAAAAAACTGTTCTAACCTTTATGTGCCTGGGGATAAATCCCTCGTCTAATCGAGGATTTCTTAGTATTTCTATTAAATAAAGGGCTCCCAATCTGGGGAGTCTAAACATTTTTTTTAACTTTTCTTCATCCATTTCAAAAGGGTTGGACTGGTCTCTTATTCATTCAAGATAAATTCTTTCTTCATGGTTTCTGAAAAATAGTTATTTTTAATTTCACAGAATTTGGTAGTGGATTTACACGCCATACAATCCAAATCATAATGCAGTAGGTACATTAGATGTTCAGTACAAAAATCCCTTAAGGTTTTCGCAAATGCATTTCATATTGTATTCTGATAACAATTATTTTCATATTCACCTTTCTGCCGAATCCACAACAGCTGCAATCACATATGCTTCCATAATGAATAGTATTTAAACTCACAAACGCATAAAATTGAAAAAACAAGAAGAAAAACGTGCGTTGTGACTTTTACTTCCTGTCAACCGATTTTATTCCACACCTTTTTAATCGCGATTTAGAATAGTCTGATTTAGTTAATTGACAATCAAAATTTTAAGTGTTAAACGTCAAATTCAGAATAGCAAAATTGCCATTTCACTTAATTGAGTAGACTAAACGATCTTAGTTTGGGGCGGAAGGAGTCATTTGATGATTTTTACAACCTAAAAAAAAAAGAGATGTCAAACTATAGTATAGTTTAGTTGTGTCACTTTAGTCAATTTCAGAATGAGTTTCGTCGTTTGACAGGACTAAAGTAAATTTTTGTGATTTTTAGTCTAGTTTAGAGAATTTTGTGACAAGAGAATCGGCACCATTGTAAATGTATACAAAGAAATGTTATTGTCAAATGACACATCGGGGTGGTCAACATTTCCTCATTAATTCAAATTATTTGATTCTTATTTAAAAGGAAGCAGGCTAGAGCGGCGTGTCACAATTATTTTTAGCCTTTGCCTTACCTTAGACCTACAGTTATATTTTTTTCTTAGATTTCATGTCACTTTAAAGTTGAAAACTGTATGTACTATTACACAACTGAGGTTAATATTTTAAATTAGCAACACCTTTTTTTACATTTTTGATCTTGAATTCCACAATTGAATGTAAATTTGCTTTTATTTTCATTTTTTGTACCATGGAACTGCACTAACCATGACTTTGCTAGTAAACAAGTAGAACTGCACAGGTCTATGAGTACCTATGCAGATACTTGAAATAGATTATATCTAGAGGACAGCTACCGGATATTATCTCACAACCACTTCATGCTTCGTCTGCGATAAGGTGGTCTAACCAATTAGGTACTGCTACGATGCTACTGCTCGTACGATACTGCTGACTGTAGTGGAGATGCAGCAATTTTATGAACAAACTTCACTTCGGACGACGGATTAAAGTAAGCATTTGTAGCCATCACTTACAACCATTAGTTAATTAATAACATAATCAAAAACACTAATAATAAATATTTGTTTGCTACTTTAACCGACAATAACCAGTTCTTCAAGATTTTGTTCTAACGGTAAATTGTGATGAGCTTCTTTGTTTCTTGACACAATTTTTGTATTTTTTTTTCGTGTTACATTAACTTTAACATTCAGCTTAACTTTTCGCTTAATTAAAATCTGTCACAATCTAATCCTGTCTTCAGCTAAAGTTCACTATACCATAATATAGTTACCGTAAACATACACAATATACGTGGCGTAATTTACGTAGCGCAGCGAGTGTTCTCGTTTTGTATGCTCGAGATAATTATTGTTATATTCTTCCACGAGGCGGACAAATCACTAAGAAAATAAAGTGTGTATTGACAAGACGTGCCGTCGCCCGAGGCTGTAGTATCAAGAAAACGTGCCCTAGCACGAAACCCTTACTCTATTATGAACTAGGCACTTCATGACCTAAGAATGTTGTTTTACTTTCATCGATGCAAGTGTTGTAAGCGATCTAAGTATAAAAAAATGGTGCACCTATTTATTTCTTTAATGTTGAGCGGCCTTTTTAATAGACTAAAACGATTTTTAGTAGCCTCTTTTCAAGGGTTTAGTTTAGGAAAATAAATAGCTCAAAAGGAAACGTTTTGTTAGTCAAAAGTCGTACCAAAATTGCAGTTTTTAATAAATATTAATAGCAGGTAGTTTAAAAAACTGTTATGGGCCACTAGCCAATCCTACCAATATATTTACCACCGCTGTAAACGGGCCACCCTATATAAATAATTAAGGCCGTACTTACTTATCAACTAGACAAGCACTGCCTCGCCTCGTGCGGTTTCTTTATACGACCCTCCAAACCTAATATTAATTAACTCCCTAGCTTTACCTGTGGTGTGGACCACTCGGTGACCATTTGCTTACCGCACGTTGAACGCAAATTGCCCTGCGATACTATTTTGTTGACATGTGATGTTAATTCGTTGACCATGTGTCGTCCACTCGTTGACGACGGATGACGGGTCGGATGTTAACGTGTTTATAAAAGTGCATCAACCCGCGGGACGCGCGTCATCATCGTGGGGAGCAACCGATGAACATGAGTGGTCGGTGCTGCTGGAATGTCGCGTTGATAAATGAGTGTCAACGTAAATGCATCAATCGAATTGAATTACTTCCAGATGACGACGAACTGAGATTTCTGCTATGTAATAAAATTGTGATGGTGAATCAAAATAGTGACATGTTGGTAATGACTCTTACTTAACAGGGGAGTTTAGCCCGCATTGATATTTCTTTGTTTTATAAAAAACTCTTTTAGATAAACCAGAGAAGAATGCAGAAACGTAGTAAACCTCTTCACTTAAAATTACACGAAACCGGTAAATTGTTATTAAGTGTAGGTAGTTTGTCTGAGCCAAATACATTCTTATTAACGCCATTGTTTGCGGTACTGAAATGTTGTAGAGAGTAGTCCTTCATAAAGGAGAACCAGTCATTTAACTGCGTTTAATTTGCTGCAAAACCAGATACTCGTATTTCACAGAATAGCCTAGAGCTTTGCGAATCCCGTGAGGGAGGAATGCGGTTACACGTGCATGCATTATCCAGACTAAATGACATCCGGTAGAATTAAAGATGCTATCGTATGTTGTAGATCATTGAACTTGTTTCTGAAATCTCTTGCTCATTTCATTACTTAGTGTTTCTACAATGAATAAAAGTAAAATAAAAATGTCGGCTCCCTGTTTAAAGATTTTTAATGATACTTACTTTAAATATATAATATTTTGTGAACATCACGCCGGAACAGTCCGAAACCTTCATCCGGTTACGGGTCTGGGTACGAGTTCGGATCCTGGTCTTGGTTTTGGGTTGTTTTATTTTATTGAATTTAAAACGAGTAAAATACCCGGTAAAGTGACGAGATCTAAAAAGCGACTAAGTGTAGGTTACCGACGGTCACAGATGCTAAAATCTATTGTTGATTATTATAATTATGTGCAATACACGAACAGCGTTCTGAATTTCTGATGGAACACATTATTGAACATCTTAATAATTGCTTATTTAGGTACATAACTCAAACCTTAACGTGGTAGATACATGGAATTTTGGGATAAGTGCGGTTTTGCCGAATGTCGTCTCTTTAATTCGTAAAGTGATGCAGTTTCAGCCTTAAACTTAACCTTCATACAGTGTATATGGCACATTGACTGGTATTGTGAAAATATTTAAGTTTAACAAAACCTTCATACATACACATACATACATAAACTCACGCCTTTTTCCCATGGGGGTAGGCAGAAACTATAGAACGCCACCTGCTACGATCCTTACATACTCCTTTCGCCTCATCTACGTTCATACATCTCGTCATACAAGCACGCCGGTTACGAGTACTCCGCACCTGACCTTTCTGAAGGACCTCACTAATAAGGTCAGTGTAGGTCTTCCTAGGGCGACCCCTCCCGGCGTTGCCACTCACCTCTGCCATATAAATACCTTTTGTCAATCGTCTTTCACTCATCCTCTCAACATGACCGAACCATCTAAGCATACCCTTTTCTATCTTTGTCACTACATCTTCTTTTAATCCGCAACGGTCCCGTATAACCTCATTCCTCACTCTATCGTCATTTGTAATAATAATTTATTTTTGTGTGAACAAACACATGTTGTGTTAAAAAGGCAAGCCACAACGAGAGGGCATCGAGGGGGTTATATAACCACGTTACTTGATGCATGACTTGGGTGCGTGGGTCCAAATGGCAACCCGCGAATATACGTTATTGGCAAGAACTGCTTAAACCTCCTAAATTCCTATTATCGAGGTTTCAATGTGGCCTCTCAGATGTAATGGCTAAAATTGATTACCTCCGAGATCGAGCTCGAACCAACCATCGACAACCATACAACCGTGTTAGTACCGAGCACCCTAGTAGTGCTGTTTTTAGTTTTTATGACTTAATCCCAACTTGTTTTTGTTTTGCTTTTGTACCTATACAAGATTTTTCTTCTTATATTATGTGCGTCATTTTCGCGTGAATAAATAGATTTCCTTTCAATTTTTTTCTTTCTTTACCTCACTTGCACAACTAATTTACTGTAAGAGACCTTGAAAATAAATGTTGAATACAAAAATTTACGTAAATCGCCAAAAATATTTGAGTAATTCCAAAAAATCTTATTGTTAATAAAGAAAGGGGCTGAAACCATAGAAAAATAAACTTTTCCACCCTCTGACGTCGAAGATCAAATATAGAACCTGTAAATAGGAATCCTTATAAATTGTGTAATTTTTTTGAAGGGGGATATGAATAGGGAGCAGAACACAACGTGAACACAAAAGTATTGTCACGAGGATGTAGATGTTAACGGGGTAAACAATTTTTAGGAAGCCTTATAGTGTGATATTTTCGAAAGAGGCTTAGGGTCTTAGGATTAGGCAATTGTTTCAGTACAATAATTTTACTTATTTAAATGGATCACGGTCGCTCAGTGATCTGAACGCTGGCACGGGTCGCAAGAGATCTGCGTTCGAGGCCCGCTCTTGTTAGTTATTTTTAATAATGTTTACATGTATATGAAATGATTATTTACAATTTTTTGGGACCGTTCAAAGTGAACGGTCAACACAAAAAAAGAAACAGAACAATATGTCTACCAAATTACCTACATTATTTTAACTTTTATCTACGTATAAAAGTAGAAAAATAAATGTCTGAAAATGGAATATTTCAAAGAGCCAGGTCATGAAGTACGTGTAACGAAACCACAGCACGATTCAATTCGATCCCAACGCCATCTAGGCGCGTTTTTGTAAATGAATTTGCTGAGGTATTTTAACCACTGTAATTTCTATTCTTGTAAAAATTACATATGACCTTTGGATTGGATCTGTGACTTACTTGTAAAATTTTTATTTGACTCCAAATCCAGTAAAGAACCAGTAAAAACAATCTTCACAAAGAACCGGTTCAGGCATGACATTAAAAAATACACATTTTAGGTTTGTATCGTTTAGAAATTTTAATGAGGGAGTCGACATTCTTTGCCTTTATTTGGAAGCCTGATTATGTAATAGAAACAATAATGAAATCAGCTAGACATTTCAGAAACAAGTTACACGACTGACATACCTGGTATTCGATTGCATCTTTGATTCTACTTGATGTCATTTAATTGTCAATACACGTGCAAATTTTTCGTTTTATAAAAAGAAGACATTTTTTAATTACGGACGAAGAATGTTGTCGCTGTAGATTCTAGAATCATGCATTAAATATGGATCCAATTCGTTTATTACTCAAGTTCCACGTAATAAGACACAATTGACTACCGATTGTTCTGTCATACCGGTATGGCAGCCGGCTCTTGAGTGGTTAAAGTTTTGTCACGTCGCCCCCTTCCACCAATTAAATTCGCAAAATTTAAAGTTGATGTAGGTCTGGCAGCTCTACGATCTCAGTCTATAATACGAGTATTTGATCTGGCAAGTATCCGTTTTCTTGTATTTGATCTCCGTCGTTTAGTAACGAAGCTTTTTACGATGTTTGGTCATAATTTTTTTATAAATTTGGTTAAAAACCTATACAATGTTTGTTGAGAACATTGACAACTTAACAGTTTTTTATAAATGAGAGTTATACCTATCTAACCTTTTTGAGGTGTAAAAACATATGCAAAAAAAAAAATTGTTTTGAAACAAATATTTAAAGTCTAGTCTAGAATATTCTTATTATCTTCTGCCCGTGACTTCGTCCGCGTCAGAGTTGATTTCTCTATACAAATTTAAAACACCCATTTTATCCCCTTAGAGGGTGAATTTTAGAAAATCCTTTCTTAGCGAACGTTGCTAACTATAAACTACCTGCTTGTCAAATTTCATTTTTATATGTCAAGCTTTTTTTGATATTTCGTGATGAGTGAGTGAACTTTCGCTTTTAGGTATATTTTTAGATTAGATACGCTTTTGAATAACACTTCGTGTTCCTTGTTGATGGGATAGGACATAGGGATCATGGGAGAGCCTTCGTTAGAAAGGCGGTTGAAAAATCGCCATTTATTACAGGTTTACAATTTACTTAATGGCTCAGAAAATAAAAAGTAGTAGGACATACTTTTAATAGATATAGTAAAGTAATCATATTAAAATCATAAAAAGGAAAAAGCAATATATTGAAATATACCGTGTAAAACAGCCATAACATGTCCCATAGCGTAATAGGTAACTTACTAAGTTAGTATGATGAAAAAGCTCCTTCCTATTGATTTAGTAGTCGTAAGTGCGGATGCAAGGTCCTAGTGGAATGAGGTTTTTCATTTGAACAAAAAAATCGGTTAAATAGTAATGGGTTCGCCCCTTTTTGAAACTTTAATTCATCTACGCTTTTGAGTAACAAATCAACAGTAACAATAATAACAGCTTTGATACTAGTTGAAATTTCTACATAACATAACATAACATCACGCCTGTAATCCCCGAAGGGTTTAGGCAGAGGTGTACCCATTAGTACAAACACATTTCGCCAGTTATGATTTTAGTCCCATGTAATAGGGGGCGAGCCTATTGCCATCAAACCGGCACAAATTCAGACTCCGAGGCTGCTACTGAGAAATTCCTGATGGAAAAACCCAATAATACTTTGCCCGACCTGGGAATCGAACCCAAGACCTCATGCACAGCAGTCGCGCTTGCGACCACTAGACCAACGAGGCAGTCGAGGTGAAATTTCAATAAAAAAATATGAATATATAATCCAATAACATGTAATAGATAAATTTTAAACATTACCGAGAAGCGAAGTTAGTTTTCTAACACTTTTTTTTTTTTTTAGTTGGTAAAAATCATCAAATGACTCCTTCCGCCCTGGGTGGGGCGGAAGGGACTGTCAGACTTTTACTGACTAAAACCACCCTGTTCCTTCTGTTGCCCTTTACGTTCTTGGGCCGCGGTATCCTGTTAAGACGTCCCGCAACCCCGGCAGGCGTCGGCCCTTTTGGGGGCCCCGTCCCTGTGCTGACAGCTCTTTGAGGCGCGCGCGAACAGAACGCGCCGTTGACCCGGGCCTGGTCCTTGATCGGACGGCGAGCTACCCATTACTCGCCGTCCGCAAGCCCGCGCCTACGGTGGCCGGATGTCGCCTCGCGACGTCCGACGCCCTGGGCGTCTCCTGCGGCGGCTGGGGCGTGAGGTGGTTCTCTCCCTCACGCGGCCCGCCTCCTCCTTCGCTAGCATTACTGCTTCGCAGAAGGAGGCGACTGCATCCCATTCCCTCTCGCCCCGGAAGTTTTCTAACACTAACTTCGTTTCTCAGTAATGTTTAAAATACGTGTTACGTATACGTGTTTATGTTTAGTGTGTTTTTTGTTTTTTAGCGGCTGACCAACGTTGGTCAACGCTATCAGTCACTATCAAAGTTGTAAGCTTTCTCCCGCCCATGCGGTATAAATCAAGTATGTTCAACCTTCGGCCATCTCTAAGTGCACACCAGCAAATTACTTTATTAAAACAATACTTATAAAAAAAAAACTGACCAAAAAATAAGTTTCTTTCTTAACGTCTAAATCTGTTTCCGACGCGAAATAGCTATCTACTTTCTGGCCTTTCTTAATAGATGTTAGCGACAGTGTAATATGTTATTGTCTTTGAGGCTCATTTCTTCTTTTAGAGAATATTTTTACAATAGTCGTCTTGTTATTTTTCAAAATCAAAATTATGGTGTTAATTACGCATTAGCTTACTGCAGGGTTAAAATAGCATCGTAGCATTGGGCTGTGATCTATTAAATTAGACATAAAAACCTACGTATTTATAACAACGGAGGAATAACAATACTTAAAATTAATATAATTCACTGCCTAACTCTTCGGAGATTACAGGCGTGAAGTTATGTATGTTAATGCGTGTAGATATAGAAACAAAACATCACTGCTATATCACAAAAGGTCACCGGGTCAGTGAGAGGCCTACCCTTTTGTAAAACAGCACCACCTCTCTTTCGTAAAATACCTTAAACAAAGCCAGCGTAACATATATAGCTTAAATGTTTAAACTTTAAGTGAAATGATTTAAACGATTTAAACTTTAAGTCTGATTTTCTTATTCCTTTTCATCTCTAACCGTTTCAGTGGACAATACGAAAAAAAAATTATGTTAAAATTCTGAATATTTTATACTCTGTGGTGTGGTCAACCTCGGTTTGTTGTTAATTTTTGTCGGAAAAACAAAAGTGACCTCGATTTTCAAATTTTATATGGCGCAAGCTCCAAAATTCTGCCCGAAATGTTTGGGAAAGGTGAATGACCGTACCTAGTGACTTAACTGCCACGTAATAGGGGGGGCTTATTGCCATTAACCGGGCACAATTCCAGACTCCTCGCTGCAACTGAAAATTTTAGAAACAGGCAACGAGTGAAACATTTGCTTTCTATGTGCTATTTTTTAGGTTAAATTTAATGACTGCCTCGTTGGTCTAGTGGTCGCAAGCGCGACTGCTGTGCATGAGGTCTTGGGTTCGATTCCCAGGTCGGGCAAAGTGTTATTGGGTTTTTCTATCAGGAATTTCTCAGTAGCAGCCTCGGAGTCTGGATTTGTGCCCGGTTGATGGCCCCCTATTACATGGGACTAAAAACATAACTGGCGAAATATGGGTGTACTTATGGGTATACCTCTGCCTAACCATTCGGGGATTACAGGCGTGATGATGTTATGTATGAATTTAATGATACGTATTACTTACTAGCTTCTGCCCGTGACTTCGTAATCGTGGTTTTTTTCTCCCGCGTTAAGTTACGTTTTTGGTTACTACTCCACTCCAGTGGTCCGTAGCGTGATGTTTTATAGCCATTTCACATGAATCTAATGATGATATTCAAAAAGAAGGATATATATACGTTTTAACAAACAATAAACATTTCAGCTTTATTAGATTACTATAGAGTCAGCGTCTCTGGCAAAGCACTCAAAACGCTATTATATTACCCGTTCAATTAGCATGCATGAAGAAATTAATCCAATAAAAATAATATGAATTAAATACGATGAAACTATATAAATTTTAGGGTACATAAGCGATTAACACACGGGTGTCGGTAAATTGAATTTCTAGGCGGTGTACCGCGCGGTAAGGCAGTTCACGCGCTTGACCGCGCGGATGGATTTAACGCGGTTTTGACCAGTTTATAGGGTGTCCAGATTGGGTTTTTTTTCACAATGTGGGGAAAAGTAAAAATTTTGAGGAACTTTTGGGGAAATTTAAACTGCGGGGAAAGTTCTGGGGAACGCATTTTTTTTTATTTTTTTGACCGTTTGTGGAACATTGAATTTTGAATGAATTTTTTGAATGCAATGCGCAAGTAGTGACACACGAAAGGTGGCGGAATAGAAAACAAACTGCTATGTGCGTTCCATTTCTTACAATACGTAGCTGCTGTGAATACATGCTTAGATACCAACTCTTTTCTTGTTGCACTCACAGAAACTAGTCATTTTGAAATATGAAGCTACTGTTGAACCTGCCTTATTTGCTGTAGTGTAAGTACTTACTTAATCTATTTATTTGTATATTTTATTTTAGGAAAGCTTAGCTCCACAGATAAAAACATAATTATTATAAATTTCTCAAAGTAAAAAAGCAGACCTTAGCTATGTCAAAAGGAACTAAAAATTATCAATAACCTCTTAATATTTTTATAAATTCATCATCATCATATCAGCCGAACGACGTCCCCTGCTGGACATAGGCCTCCTCTAAAGATTGCCACAATGACCGGTTCAGCGCTGCCTGCATCCAGCGATTTTCCGCTGCCTTTACCAGGTCGTCAGTATAAAAATGTGCCTCGCAAAGCACGTTAAGCCGTTGTTCCAGACAGTCATACGTGGATCTTTGACAGTCGTTATGGGTCGTCAGAAGCCCGAAAGTCTGACAGCCAGTCTTACCAAGGGTTATCGTATTACAGACTTCCTGGGTTGTGGAGGTCGGATAGACAGTCGCTCTATTACCTAACATACTGGTGTTCAGCTGCATCCGGTTAGACTGGAAGCCGACTCCTACATAGTTGGGAAAAAGCTAGGCAGATGATGATGCTCAACAGTCCTGCGAGCACCACCACGAGCCCAGCGGGGAAGACAAAATTTTACAAAAATATGGCAATAATTTGTCCACACTGCTGTTCCTCATGCTTAGTATAGCTTCAGTCGTGATGTCGAAGAATAACCGACGGCTCATGATTATCAGCAGAAACCAGATACGATCAGTTTTCAGCCCTAATGGACAGCGAGGGAAAAAGCTGGTCAATTTCAAACGCATACATGCTTTAATCGATAATTAAATTCCAATAAAGAATTAAAAAAATAAATACTAGTGTCTTATTTTCGTGTTATCGCTATTTTGTTATCTCTAGATGCAAAATTAACTTGGGGGAAAATTTTACCAAAAAGTATTGTTGGTGACGAAAGCGTAACGGCCCGGTCCTCGTCGACCTGATGTATATAAAATATGTATTTTTTATCTGTGTTCATTTACTAATAAAATTAGTAAATCCGATGTCCATGCACAGGGGCGCAACAAATTGACATTGACTGACAAGCACGCGCGTGACAGATTCAACATGAAAACCGGAGTGATTTTTTGGTGTTTTCCACGCGTGCTTGCTACGCGCCCCAAGGCAGGCATCGGAGGAGCTACATCCATTTTTCCCAAGTTTTATTTTATGTCAGAAGACCACCGATTACAAGTATAATTTTGGGGAAAAATAAAATCATAATCTGGGGAAATTACCTGCTGCCTGAGGCCCTGCCAGTTTTATTATAGACACTGACAAGAATGGACGCTAAAGTAGTGGCAGCAATCTGGCTTTTATGGCGTACAAAGAAAAAAAATAAGAAGATATTGGGCTCATCCATTTTTACGAAGCAGAACTCTAAATGGGACTTTCATGATATTCTATTAAAAGTTTGGAAAACACGAAGATATTTTTTTTTAACTATACGCGAATGTCCACTTCTTTATTTGATTATTTGTTAGCAAAGATATGGAAAATATAAAAAAATACCCCTAAACATGTAACGCCCTTAAAAAATCCCATTGCATATATTTGCCCCCTAATTTTGGAGAGAAAACCCCTAAGTTGGGAACCCTGCACGATTATGCCCCATGTGCGAGGCGCCGCACCACCGCGCAGACGTCCGCGCGGATGGGCGGTTGCAGCGAGAGCACCGTTCGACCGCGCGATCCGGTGTACGTGTCAACGTTTTAGCGGATTTCATAGAGGCCAATGAGACATGAGATCCGCTTTACGGCCTACCGCTACGGTTTCTTTTTCTTATTTTGTTATACATTAGAACACGCTCATATTATTTGTAACAGATCACACTTTCTTAACCTCACGAGGCAACTTTAGCATTTTTCTCAAATATTTTTTTCACCTCAATATACATACCTAAGTACAACGTGTTTTGCAGGTAACACTCTCCACGTACAATGTCACTTATAATATTTTTGTTTCCTTACAGCTGTATTATTTACCTTCCGTTGAGTTGTGCCAAATATTCAGCCCGGAGGGTGAATTTAGTTGGCACAGTCCCCACTCTCCAACACAAGAAGCGACTATCGCATAGTTGGCAATAGGCCCACAGAACTCTCTCGTATACAAAAGCTATACACAAAAAGGCTCATTTGGTAAAGTTTCGTAACATTACATATTTATTATTGATATAAACACCAAACACTCTTTATTCACATCACGATGTGATTGCAGATGCTTTATATTATTAACAACCATGTTTGAGGAGAACGTTAAAATACTCACATGTCAGATTATGTTTTCTATTTGTCCCTTCAATAAAGAATACTGTAACGAAACAAAGGAACATTATTTTAAGTAATATTGATGATTGATATACTGTTGACAAAATAATATTTACTTGCGACTTGTATTTATGCAGGGGCAAAAAGAAAAACAAATTAGTCTATTCAGCTGACTACGGAAAGTAGATGCGGACGCTGCGCAGAATAGAAGACTGGGATTAAATTGCTTTTGAGCGTACCGGGAGTTGTATGAACAGTCACCGCAATTGCTTTCAGCGGAAGGCAGAAAATAGTTATAAGCTTGTGTACTGCAACTTGTTATATCAGCTCGGTGAATTTATGTCTTATTTTTTCACAGTCTAGCGAGGAAAGTTAAAAAAAATATGCTGTGATTATTACGCCATCTTCAAGTAGCTTCGAGCAAATAGCTTTGACCCATTCACTCTGAAAAACTTTTATATTTTCTTCAGATGTTTAACGAAGGGTCGCTGTAGTAGGTTGCTTTTCCTTATCTCTGTATAAAATACTACTTTGATTAATTCATTATATTACATTTATGCAACTTCAGTGATAACCTTAAGTTACACTTTTACTCCGTGAAAAGAAACGATTTATATTCCGGGCTTACATTTATTCGAATAGATTTATAAACAAAGGAAAATTTTACAAGACGTCCCAGCTTTGAAGTGGATAGAGATAAATTCGCTTATCGCTTTGCGAACCACAAACAACCGCAGCAGGTATAACAAATCGATGCCGAGACTATAGATCAGTCCTTTATAAATAAAAGTATTCCCCTTGGCGTGTTTAGATAGAACCATGTTGAGCGTAAAACACAACGTGAGAAAGATTATTCTGTAACTTTGCGAGGATCTAATAAAGCCTTGGACTTAGCCGTCCTTTTTTATTTCGCTACTAATGGATTTGGTTATTACTCTACCAAAGATATTACTTTATGAAAGAAGTTTAGTTTTATTAAAAGTGTTATTATTCGTTATCTACCTAAATATAAATTACATTGTAGCTTTATTATCAAAGCATCCCGGTTCCCATTAATTTATTAATTTGGCGCAATGTGGTTAGGTAACACACTTCCTGCATGAAAAGTTAATTAGGTCGGTGTTGATTTAATTAAAACTAGTTTATGTAGTGTAATATTCGAAAATAATTTTCAGCAATAACGATAAATCGAATAAATTCAGGGTGATGGATAGTTTGATAGCAGATGAACTAAAGCCAAATGCAACAAATAATAATAGACAAAGTGGGTGGCATGAGCGGTCCTAGTTAAAAGCTCTTTCTCTTACTTTGGCAACAACAATTTAAAGTATCGTATTTTTAAAATTTCGTAGATTCAGAGATTTACTTTTTTCTTTGTTTTTTTTTCATTTATGTTAGGCTAACATAGCCTTCGCGGAAGGCGCGTACGTTCGCGATACGATCCACGGCATAAGTATGGGAATGGATTTCCGCGGTGGTTTTAGTTTGTAAGAGTCTGACAGAACCCTCTGTTACACATAGTCTTCAAGGATCTTTGAAAAGGTTGGCAACAATGAAATGGGTCTGTTTTTTTTACCTATGGGTTTTACTAGGGAAATTTTTATTAGGTAATTCGGAAAATTCACCATCCTGAAAGCTCTGATTTATTAAGAAGGTGAGTAGGATATACACATTTATTACGCTTATTTTGCATTAATTTTATTATTATCATTAAATAATTATTTTTCATTTACTAGGCGTAGGTATATTCACAGGGTATATTGATGTAGTTGGTGAGTTCATTACTAAACGTCCAGTTTTTAGGGGAACTGTTGTATTTGTAGCAGTATCGATTCACCTACTGTAGCAAAAACTAACATTAAAGACTTTGTGTTTGTATGTTTTTTAATCATGTATTTTTAACCCTGTTGTCATCCATCTCTAAGTTTTAGTACGTTATTATTTCACTCTTTGTTACGGCACCTATTATTTTATCTATGAGCCGAGAAAATTGTGATAAAAATATTGTAGTTTTCATTATTATTTAATACTAGCTTTTACCCGCGGCTTCGCCCGCGTTCGTTTAGAATTTGACAATCAATTCGGGCTGTACTCGGCTCGTTGTTCAGCCAGATCCAGAATTATTAAATACGGACCAACTGTGACTCATCAACGTCCGTCGGCGTTCAGTTTGTATTTCTGCAAGAGAGGTCCTTCTCGCCTGCGTCTTTTCTGGAATATCTGTCGCTGTAATGGCTGAGCTTGTTCTCTGAGACGAAGTTATGTTTGAACAGGCGTCTCTGTTGCTCTTACAGCTCTCTGGCTCTCGGCTTGTTCCTCCAAAAGCAATTGCGTTTGGAAGGGAGTCTCAGTCACTCTCAGAGAAACTCGGCGGGCTTGGGTCTCCAGTCTTTCCTGGCTTTAAGAGAATGTCTCATCAGCTCTCAAAGCTGCTTGTCGCTTCGGTTGTGCTTGCCTGCTTAATGCGGCATGAACGGAAGATTCCTGGGATTGAGCAGTAATTTTTGCTCGGGCTCGCAATGAGCTTTACCTGAGTTGGAACTGCGAGATATTTTAAAATAGAAAAAAAGAATCTACCTACCCTAATTAAAACACACAGAACATACCTCTTACGAAAAAATAAACAGTACTAAGGGACAAACTTAACTATGCCGTTGGAAAACTGTTGTCTACAAACATCGACATATGTCACGGTTAGTTGAGCAACTAACCTCTTCCTTCAGTCAGTCATCGACTACACGCATCAAACAAAGCCACTTGCTACGTCAGTCCAGCTTTACTTGTTACGTCAGTCCAACTGTGATCCTATGAGGAGTTCCGTTCTATATCTCCGAAGTTCATCATCAGATCATAACAATATTTCTATGTGACCAATTCGGAAAAAAACAACTCCCAAACATAAAAAAATAATCATCCAAATCAATTCACAATAATTGGTGGAGTAATCGCGGAGTATGCTTCACTGACTGGGCGTGTTATAAGTTCGCCTTTATTCTTCCATACATCCTCTATGAATGCGTTTACACCTGTCAGTGTCAGTGACAACACAGTAATGCCAGTGTCAGTTACACAGTTTTTCTGTATCCCTGACAACGTAAATAAAGTGGGTCCCAGACAAACGCGGAATGTTGTGGCGGCCGCGTTTTTTTAAAAAATTTAATATAATAGAGTAATATGCGATGCTAATGATAATATAGGTACCTCACACCTCAAATGTTTTATGAAACGGTTTCTTTTCCTACCTTTTTTCTCATCTTCTGAGAGGGCTAAGGGCTAACTAAGACAACGTTACGGTTAGCCATATTGACTGACGTCCGATTAAAGCACAAACACTACAGCTAAAGGCACTTCAGGCCGCCACTGTGACCGCGGTGGTGTGTTTTTGCAGCGGTTGGAGCCGCGGCCAGCGGTTAGCCGCAACCGCAAGTCCGTCCGTCTGGAACCCACTTTATGCAAAATGTCAGGATAGTCTTCAGCGGTTTTGGGCATAAAAAATTAGTAAGCAAACAATTTTCGTATTCCTAGGTTGTTTACTTGAAACTGGTCTATCGACAGTCTAGACTCAGAATGTATTAGATGCTTAAACTTAAAATTTAATCATGATTCGATAGACATGTGGCGCCATCTACTGTCATAAGGACGTTATTGTGATTTCCCTCAGGAACAGTACTTTCTTTCGGGATTAAAAGTACCCTATGTTTGTCCCTGTACACCTGGCAACGTATATGCAAAATTTCAGGATGATCGGTTCAGTGGCTAAGGCGTAAAATGGTAACAAACAAACAAACAAACTTACTTTCGCATTTATAATATTAGTTAGGATTTTTTTGGGATGATAAATTTTCTATTCTTTCTATTTCTACATCTTCTCGTAGAATTAGAAAACTTGTCCTTTCTACGGAATGGGGGTTATTTGTATCCTCAAAGTAATACAAAGTTACAAAAATGTTTGTGTCTCCATAATTCTGACACAGATAGTATACAAGTAAAATCAAAGTCCAGTATTTATTTAAAGAAGACATACACAATATAAAACAACACGGAAAAAAATACCATAACCAAAGATTTGGACCGCATGCAGAGATTTTAAAAATCGTAGAAAACTTACCATACGTAACACAATAAAGTTTCAAGTTTTACGAATCCGGAGCAGAGATGTAGCGCGGATTAAGTTTCCCCAGGCCCAGACAAAGGCACACTCTAGAACACTTTGCTCCCATACATAAAGTACGGCACTTTATTCATATCTACATAAGACGAACATTAGCATGTGAGTACAGAAACCTTGTATCATGTTTGGATTCAGTAATTTAAAATAGTATTTTGTTATCAAAGGCTTTTTAATACAAACATTAGAATTTTATGATGCATAGCTATGCACGAATATTTATTACTAAAATATCTTTTCTTTTATGTTAAGAACTCTTATCAATATAGGAACGTAATTTAGCGCCGATAACTTGAGTATTATAAGGTAGCGAATAAGCGTGAGAGACAGATCTAACGCGATTTTAAAGACCTTTTTCGTAATTCGGCAAAAAGCTTTTCGAATATTAAACCATTTAAGGATCCTTAAACAGCAATTGATAAGTATAAATTTTAATGTAAGAAAAAAATGAATGGAATTTTTATATTTTTTTAATTTATAGGTTTTATAGTTGTAGAAGAGTTGAATTATTCACTCCAGTAAGAATAATAATGAATTATCAATTATTTATTTATAGTTTATAAAAAGAAGATTTCAAAAAACAAAATACCGACTACGATTTATATATTACATAATATATGTATAATTATATATCTTTATACTTCTTTTTATGACCGCTGTAAGCCGCCATTTTGATGTCAAACAGAGGAATATCATGACGCTTTCAACGACAACTCATTCGTTAATATACGACGAATAGTGTAGGAGATATATGCGCACACAGATAAACGTACATAGACTACTCAAATCGTAACCCTCCGTAGTCTATAACTAATTTTTTTGAGTTCCTTGTGAATATATAAATTATTTTATTATTATTTTCAATTAATTTATAATTAATAAAATATTAATTATATTTTTTATAATGTCGCCCAAATGTTTCTGACAAGGCGTTCTGGTTTTTTTACTAATTAAATACTTTACTTCTTTAAATTGATAAAACAATCGTTCTCTGTACACAGTCATTGATATATATTTAGCTAACCCAAGTGAAATCAACATGTACCTACGTTAAAACTGAGCATTTCTTAAAGGTGCTCTTAAACGTGCAATACTTTAACTCCAACTGAGCTGCAGCATTTTCAAGTATGGCTCGGGAATACTTAGAACAATGCTAGCTACGTATTGCAGCCACCAAATAAAAAGTGACGTAGCAATACTTGCCGCAGTGGCCGGGATACACTGGAAATATTGCCGAGTAAGTATTTCAGCAACACTTTAAAAATGGTCGGACCATATTTGAATCCTTGCTAGCAATGTAATGCAGACGCACAATGCGGAAAAAATATGGCATTTAGAAACACCGTAAGGTATGAATATTGGAATCAATATCATGATAATGAATTTCAATTTACTAGCGACGTCCCTGTTACACTTAGTTAAATTATAACTTCTAACCAATATGTACCTACTTAACTGTAGTTCTATAGAATAAAAGTCAGTCTGTGAACAACCAGTACACGTGAGTTTTAATTATAAATAGGTAGGATAACATAGTCAAAAGGTAAAGCAATAGAATTATAAAATAGTGCATACAACGTTGTAAATCAAAACAAATAACATTATTGACGATTATCGAATTTCTCTTGAATAGCAGCGGCATTTCCTTTTAGTTGTCTTGCTCTTAGTAATAAATACAAGTTGTATCTCGCTTGCCTCAAAGTAACAAGACCATCGTTCGAGCTGTCGGGATCTTGTCACTTGATTAATAATCAGTTTTCTTAAGCAAAAACTAAAAAGGGCCATCACAAAGTAGAATGCTTTTTCCGCTCTAAATCTTCCAGGCTATGGAAACAAGTCAACGATTGTCACAAAGTCAGAGAAAGCATTTTCAAGGCACAGGTATGTATTTTTTGAAGCTACTAGATACTGAAGTCAAAGCTGCACTACAGCAAGATTAATTAGGTCTTTGTAACTACTTAGAACGCGAATACACATACTACGAACCCTTTTTCTGTAAATACTTTCTAGTAATACGGGGGAGGATAAAACATGAATTTACAGTAAAAGGTAATAATTCTTCGTTAGCAAATCGCTTGAAAATTCTAGGAGAAGGTTCTTTTTCATCTGAAATTATCAATCCTCTGATGACTGGCAATAATATTTTCAAACTTACACGAAAACCGAAAAATTTATAGATTGTATAAAGATAACTGGCTAGTTTTCCTACTCAAATAAAATTAAATGTTCGTGAAAATGAAATGTTAACGTTCTTTTTTAATCTTAAATTAGGGTCAGGTGCATGTAAGTAAACACTTTACAAAAATATTTTGAAAAACATAACAATATAATATAACATATCTATAAAAAAACAAAAACATTTAGAATAAGACAACAAACATTTAATATCTGAGAGATTTGTTTTATTTATATTTAAGATTTTTTTTTATTCGAATACTCAATGATTAAGTGCAGTAAAAACTATGTATAAATAACTGTAGAAAGTGATTGTTAACAAAGCCTAAAGAAGTAAAGCTGGCTATTTAGCTTTGTGGCATTCTGGCTTAATGAAACAGGTTCTGAGAAACTGAATCCAAAATAAATATTTCATTATACCTAATCCATTTTGATCGCTCTGTAGATTGTTTTACGTGGAAAGCTGAAGGTTTAATTCCCATAATTTAAAATGTTAGTCACTCGCAATCGTATCAAAATGTACTTACAATTTGATTATAAGAGTGTTTCTTAATTTCCCAAAATGCCTCTATCTGTCCTCTAAGTTAGAGGCATTTTTAGAAGATTGGGACTAAGATTATATTGCATTAGTCACACCTTGCCCTGGGTTTGGGTGACCAGTTACCTACATATGAGCGTAAGCAATTACATTCGAAAATACCTATACTCTATTGTATCGATATGTGCCGAAAACTTTTACGGTATTTCTTGGAGTAAACGAGATTTTTAATATATTACCAGCCATTTGCAATCGATCAAATGTGTGAGAGGGCAATGTTAGTAGGATGATTCCATTCTTTCTTTTGCCTATTACTTTAACACCTACTTACATCTTTTCAATAAACTAAGCGATAAGACATAATTTTAATACCAAAAACATAAACGGGTTTACCATAGAATAGGTTATTTATGGTACAAACATTCTATGGAGTACTGTGTGCAATGTAAAAAAAAACCCGTGATATGTTAAAACTAAATCTAAGAAAATTGAAGACAATATTGAAAATACACTTTGCAAATAACTATATAACAAATTAATATAACCAATATTTGTAAACATGTGAACACTCTGTATTTTTGAACATAATTTTGCCGTCAAAACATATTACTAGCTGCTTCCTGCGACTGCGACTTCCTACTTGTGGTTTTTTACCCGTGGTAAGTTACGTATTTGTTACGTTACTGCACCGCTCCCGAGGTTTGTAGCGTGACGCTATATTCCCCATGAATCTGGCTGTCAATATAATACGAAATATTTTTTCTAGTCCAACAATCCTAACTTCTTCCTTTTAGCCACACCCAAGGAAGGCATTGGAGCTCCTTTCAACTTGTAATTTTTGTTAAAAAAGAACCCTTGGAAAATTAACACAAACAAGGCATTCCCATTTACATTGCTGCCATTAAAAATTTAGGGCTTTTTTCTTACTTATCGTGTGGGCAGTAAGGTCTTACGACCCCACACACCCTAGCATCAGAGTTTCTAAACCGCCTCAAGGGCCTCTGACATGGTTCGAATTGAACAATATGTCCAGGTTTCCTCACGATGTTTTCCTTCACCGCTGTCAGTGATGTCCAAGATAAACTTTAGAAAGTACATATGAATTGAAAAAGACATTCACTGGGCCATCACAACTGTTAAAATTTTAGGGCTGTTATTGTTTAATCGAAATCGACGTTGTTTACAGGTAAACGTGTAAATTGTAACATCACTTGCAATTATCGCCAAGGTTACCCAACCTTCATACTTGAAGTATATGGAGAGAAAGGTTTCCATACCTCTTGATATATATTTTCATAAATTTATGCCATTATTCCACAAGCATTTCAAAGCAAACCGAATATCAATAATGCTGTGCGACATTTACCCTTGATTTAACGATCTTAAACCAATGACCTTAAAGTGTCGAATAAGGACACTTTATTGAGCACCATAATAATTATAACACAGCTCGTCTCGATATTGTCTTTAATTTAAAGTAAATGGTAATAGTCTAACCGTATATTGAATTGACAAACTAGGGATAACCATAACATGGCAACTAGGTGGGTTCATCTTTTACTAAATGCACTGTTATTTCTCCACATCTACATAACATCACGCCTGTAATCCCCGAAGGGTTAGGCGGTGGTGTACCCATTAGTACACCCACATATCGCCAGTTATGTTTAAGTGCCATGTAATAGGGGGCGAGCTCATTGACATCAACCGGGCACAAATCCACGTCTATTCTCTACATCTACATATTTTTCAGCTTCATTATATTAAATTATGATGGTATTTGTACTGTTTTCTGAGTTCCAAGTGGGCTAAGTCGCGAGTCAAAGCCAGTACTAAAGTATAAAAACTAGCTTTTGCCCACAACTTCGTCCGCATAAATGTCAGTTATCGCGGACGCAGAGGAAGTCGCGGAATAAAAGGTGGCCTATGTCCTTTCGTGGAGTACCTACTAACTTACCCCCTACCAAATTTCATTAAAATCGGTTCAGTGATTGAGTCGTGAAAGCGTAACAGGCAGACCGACAGACAGACGAAAATAAAAATCCTTATGCAAATACATAGACAGCCCTCTGAAATGCTGTGGCATTCAATATGGCAGCAAATGTTGCCTTAAGGAAACCTTCGAACTATTCATAAAGTATTAATAGCAGCGAGGCAACGGTGCATAAACAGCCTGATATACCTAACTTTAATTCGCGATTGCATGAGCTAGGTTTAATCTATGTTTGTTAGTATGCCAGGGTTTAAACACGCCATTCTGTTCCGGTGCCCTACATATATCAAGTTTTTTGTCCTTTGTTCAGGTAAGCGGAAAACCATACCGTTCATGCAAAAAGTTTAAAATGAGTTCATTGCAATATTGCAGTCCCGTAGTTTAGATTACCTGTAAGAGCAGTATAATAATTTTATTTCGCTATTCGTTTCCTATGACTTTGCAAATTTAAACTTTCATATTTTTCTCTCAATTTAAAAGTAACGTTAATATTCCACATGATCTTATATTTTATATTGATTTAATTCAAACTATCTGATTTAGGTAGTAACGGACGATGTTAGTAGTGAATAATCCAAATAATTCAATAGTCAAATAGTTAACTATCTAATATATGTACCTATTCCACCACAAACAACCAGCATGTTGAGTTATTATTTCGTCATAACTAGCCTAAAATGCTTCCACAGAACACAGGGACTGGAACACAGACTAAAGGTCATGGCACATTTGCCAGCAACGCAACTGCTCAGCACCAGCACGGCCTCGCGTCGAATTTAGGCTCTAGCCGCCCGCGGGGCGCAAGCTCGCAGACCGCGCGCCGGCCGCGAGGTGCCAGTTCGCAGTCCACGCGCTGGCCGCGAGGTGCACGCTCGCTGGCCGCAAAGTGCAAGCTCGCAGTCCGTGCGCCGTCCGCGAGGTGCAAGCTCGCGGTCCGCGCAGATTTCGAGGCGAGTTGTATGGTAACGGCAAGCGCGCTGACCGCCCGCCGTTCGCTTTTTCATATTGACATTATGAAATATATGATACCACACACGATTTAATGCTCTAATTGCTGGTTTAGCGCGGTGCCGTTGCGGTGCTGGAATAATGTGCCATGACCTTTACTCTCTGTGAGACGGGGTGGGCCGTAATCTACCACGCGGGCCTAATGCCTTGGCTTCGTGTTTTTGCTTCCTTGCAATGTTTTCCTATGTTCACCAATTTAATGAAATAATAATTGATCAAAATACATATAGTGCACGCTTTCTTTGTTTCGAACCCAAACTGACATACAACTCGTAATTCCACCAATGAAATAAGAGAGCACAAAGGTTAATATAAATCAATCATCATTGATTGATTGACGCCAACTTAATAATAAGTGGCGTTTCTGAGTGAGTTAGACATAATGATCAAACATAAAATACCACTTTTTAGTAGGTATATATGTACGTAGGTACCTATTTCTCAAATCAAAAGAATGTTCGTAAATTACAGTCTTACAACGTCCTGCCAAAATCAAAACAATTTGAGAAAGTGTAGTTTTTTATGGATAACAGATATTCAATATATCACTTGGTCCGATAAATAAAAGATGATACCTCGTGTCGTATAAAAGTCGCAATGCGGTGCATATTTTTGTCGGTATGGTAGTGAGGCCAAAGCCCCTCCCGGCAGTAAATTCTGCTTCACAAAACGTTATGTCCCTAAAGATTTTTTGGTGTAATTCTTATTATTTTACTATAGATAGTATTGATATGACTGTTGCAGAACTAACTAAAGAACTTATCATTTCATACTTTATAGATTTACCTATGTAGGTTTCTTGAGTTATGTTTTAATAATGAATTGGTTTTGTGCCTACTCTATTATTGATAAGTCGTGGTGCAAACATACCATGTAGACAAAAGCACTTGGTGTTCTAAATGCGCCTCTGAGGAGAATGTGCGGTTCTGTGCATTACCACATTAGTGGCAGGCACTGGTTTGATGAAAATTACCCTAACAGATGGGTAGAGAAGTCTTGCAAGAAGACACGATTTAACTCCATTAGATTTTTATGGGGTCGTTATTAAAAAATTAACGTAGTCAAGCAAATGAGGACCATAATTTCATCACGAGCCACAAAAGCTAAAGTGCGAAGACGTGTCCGTACCTGTAATTCAGAATCGTGGCGCACGCGTTGCGCAAGATTTTACTGTCTACAATAGGCTTGTAAGTGCTGCCGCACACTAAGATGCAGAAAGCCACTAGTATTCGTTACAAAGTATTTCTTAGAAGAATTGCAAGTTCGAGTACACGTATGAATCGATGGTTGCAGCCGTGTGAAAGGTTTTTTTGGAAAACTGAAGAAACATTTATTAATTATTGTAAAACAGGTTCTTGAACACTGACTGACTTTTAATTCGTTGTACATTATTCAAAGGGTGAAAGTACTCATGAATATGAAAAACTTTTACAGGTCAAGAGAATATTAGTGCAGGTTACGACTGGAGGCCGCATCCGATGACAAGTGGCTCGGTATAGGCTGCATCTAATAGCTCGGCTTGGCTACCGATGCCCCTAGCAGCTACCACTAGTGGCTCAGTGTGCGTGGGTTCTAAAATATGTTCACGTTTCCATATTATTACTAACACTGAAAGTAAACTTCTTAAATAAAAGAAGCCAGTCACTAGTTAGTCATGGTCTCGTTAGGCTTCTTCATCTTGCGACAAGCCTCGTGACTGCTACCGATATGCTTCCACGTGCCATTTAAACTTTGTAGTAAACATTTTCCCGAAACGTATTTCGCAGAAGCCATGCCATTTTTTTGTATAGAATCTCAAAACCTTTCCCTGATTACCTTGAAAAGAATTTACGACGCCATTCAGATTAAAACAAATAAATAGTATAAAAAATGAAAAACCACCTAAAACCTAAACCTAAATCCCCGAAGGGTTAGGCAGAGGTGTACCCATTAATTAGTACACCCACATTTCGCCATTGTCAAACATAAACAACTAAAAATCTATGAATTTATTAATTATTGAACAAGTGCCTAAATATGAGGATGCAAAACTTCAGGATATGTGTAGATTTACTACTAACAGTACCTACATACTATGTTATAAAATCAAAAAAGGTGTTAGACCTTTTGAACGACTTAAGACAAACTTACCTAAGTATACCATGCATTGCTTGATTAACACACGGCACCGCGCACCGCCGCGGTTGGCGGTGAAGCGGATCTCACGTCGCATTGGCCTCTAAAAAATCCGATGATGCCTTACACACGTACACCGCCGGGGTTGCGGGACGTCTTAACAGGATACCGTGGCCCCGGAACGTAAAGGGCAAGGGCAGGAGGAACAGGGTGGTTTTTTAGTCAGTAAAAGTCTGACAGTCCCTTCCGCCCCACCCAGGGCGGAAGGAGTCATTTGATGATTAAAAAAAAAAAAAAAAAACACACGTACACCGCCCGACGGCGCGGTCGAGCGGTGCAATCCGCTTTACCGCCACCGCCCTCCGTGGCGGTGCGCGGTGCCGTGTGTTAATCGCCCAAGTGAAAATATTCATGTTCAAACCCCTTACCAAAACATCTTCGTTAATTAAAATAAATATGAATTCAAACCGGTCACAATCAGACTACATCGAAGAAATTCTACTTACAATTAATTACTTTTATTTTATCCATTGTACAATAGAGTACAAAACAATTAACTTGCTATTTATTTCCGTATTTACTACGATGAATGGAAATTATTTCCGGTAACTTACTCCATGCTTATCTGGGTCTGCCGCTTCTCGTCCCGGGATTTTCAATAATGACTAAAGAAAAGTTATCGAGGCGATAGGACTGGAAGTACGTAATGCTTCTTTAACAAATTAGTATGGTATAGGATAATTTTGTTTATCTTCTTTAGATAATGACTGCTTTAAAATTAAGAGGAAATGTAAAAAGTAATTGTTTTGTATGCGATAACCATGATGACCGTTTTTTACAAAACAGTGACGTATTGTTCATATAACCAGGTAAAAACAAATACATAAAAAATCTGCGAATTATTGTTGTTGTCTTATATAACATTGTTTAGAGGTAAAGATGTTCCTCTCTGGCGTATTTGCAAGGTGATAAGGGGCTACAGGGGGCTGTGTTAGGCCTTTACTACAGCAAGTGCTACATCTTTACAGACACCTGAACGACCCCGCAGCTATCTGAAGACAATTAAACAATAACGGCTTTCTACTTTGTTCGAGCGCTTTAATCTAATGAAATGAAAATTATTTTTTAAGCATTAGTTCGGATAATAATCGAAACTCCTGCTTAAAAATTAATTTTTATTTCACTAAATTAAAGCGAAATGAATACAAAAACTTACTAAATATAGTAAGTTAAAAAGGATTAAGTAATTATTATTAAATAAACTTCTTGAATCAAAGAAAAATTAATACATAGCACGTAACAATACTTCCTTAGATATTCACCATCTTTTACTTTTATTATTTGCAATTTCTTGAATTTTGATTTAAAAAAAATTGAGTGTATATACTAAACCCAGTTGAAAAAAAAAGTAGCTTGTCCATTATTACTAACTGACAAAAATATCGAAAAAAAAATGACAATTTTTATTTTTATTTTCAGATATAATCTAATTATTAATAACAGTACGATAGGCTCAGAGAGAGAGAGAGAGTTATAGCAGCTTTCGACATCCTACACAAATAAGCTGATATTGTATCGCCGAGATATGGGTAGTCACCTACAGAACGAAGGACAGGAACCTCCGTGGTAGACCACGCTGGGAGCATAGAGATTAAACAAATACGCACACATGTAAATGTATTCGCACCCCATAAATGCCTATCCATGTGTTTTGTTTACTTGCTGCTTGTTTTGAGTTTGTGTGAACTGTATTGAAACTCAGATCGCGTGCGGAAAATCTTCAACCATTGAAACTTGTATGTTACGGAACTATTATTTTTAAATGTGCTTCTATAACTGATTTAAAAGGCAAAGGTAAATAATAATAAATAAGTTGTTTAAATAAGTAGCTTGGATTCTATTCCCGATACCGATAAACAAGTATTAAAAGTTTTCATACTCATATTCAAAAAAATTAATTATATGTTTAAAAAATTAAAAAATTAGTTAAATAAAAATAAAAAACGGTTGGATTAGCCAACCGTTTCATTTTTCCAATTTATTTAATTTATTCATGTTCGTAATAGGTACCTTCTTTCTATCTACATGAAAAAATTTAATTCCCGCCAAAATTCCCATAGAAAAATTGAAGAAACAAGAACAAACACAATATACATAACTGTGCGGAGTGTCCGGGTGTTCTTATTATTTTTTTTTATGCTATTGAATCATTGGGGCTTTATGGAAAGTTTGAGTTTTCCGAGAAATTTTCATTTTTTGAGATAAGTAGAAATTATTTTTATCTCTCTGTATAAAATAAAATAAAACTTTGTATAAAATTAATTTGATGCTACAGTTTAAATTAAAATGCACCGATGCGACATATCTTATCTTAATACGTTAGTATTAAGATGAGATAGCTGCCTCATCAATTATGTATAGACAACTGTTTATACATAATCGATGAGGCAGCTATCAGCTAAGATAACTTGCTTACGACAGATTAAGGTTGTAGGTGTTACCTGTCCAATTATAATTTATTATATCTATTAATTTATATTTATCAACCCACGCTTTTCTATCCACATATTTAAAGGCGTAAATGCCGTGATAACTCAGTGGGTTAGGCGTCCGCCTCTTAGGCATGAAGAAGAGGGTTCGCAACCGCGCACGGGCAAGTACCAATTTGACTTTTTCTACTTTATATGTACTTCCTAAATTGATCTTGGACATCGCTGGAAACATTGTGAGGTAACCTGGACCTATAATTTATATAAGTCTACTTTAAGCCAGCGTGATGATTAATGGTCGCGCCTTCTCTGTATAAGAAGAGCCCTTTGCCCTGCAGTTAGACAATAATTCGTTGGTATTATTATTATTTATGTGTCAAGTATGTGATGTATCTAATTAAAAGATATTACATATCATATTCTCCGGAGTGTTTTCAAACTTATTCAGCATTCTATTTAATGTCAACTCGGTTTCGGAATGAAAGTTGTAAAATTTATAAGTCTCTAAAATCAAGTGAGATTTATTTTCCGTGGTGTCGCGCGCAGGTTTGAAGTTTTAATGCGAAGGAGTCCGGTTGTGTAGTAATTAGGAGGTGAGTACGCGTCGCATCGGCTGCGGCGGCGCGACGGTCGATAGCTGGAGCGACAGGCGGTGCCGGCCCGGGTCACGCCTGCCGCGATCGATAGCGGCGCGGCGGCGGGAGCAGTCGAGCGCCACGCGCCACGCCACCGGACACGGAGCAGCAGTTCGCCTCGCGACACGGCGACGAGCGGTGAGCGAGCGCGGCCACGCGGATACACGCGCCAGCTCCCATGCGACTCTCGGCCGCGTCATGAGCGGCGCCCGCCCCCGCTCCGCGCCGCTCCTGCTGGCGCTCGCGGCCGCTTTCCTACCGCAAGCCAACCATGTCGCGTAAGTACCACCAGCATCCGCTGCACAGACCAACCACTATTTACCAACTTGTTCTAACTCAATGTGTCCGTTGACATAAAAGTTTAGTACAGTTTCTCGAAAAGCTGGGATGGTCGTAAATCTTGGCGAGGCAGTAAACTGGAATGCATTAGCATTAGATTTACGACGTATGATTACCTAGTACATTACTATTTATAATAATTAATAAGATTCATATTTTCTCTTAGCTCTTCATAATAATACATTTGGTAACTAATATTAACAAATATCTTCTTTATTTCAATTCGGGAAACTATTAAAAACTTTCAATGAAAGTATATTATTACAATTAAAATTAATACCAATAAGTACCTATCAATTAAAAAAGTATAATATGTTTTAAGAACAGTTTTTTGTAATTGGTAGTTTAAGTAAAATAGCGTTTTGGAGAAATTATTCTGAGCTATACTTTAACATCAAGTATTTTAGATACTACTAAAGCTTTAATTGGTTTCAAGACTGAAAAGTTTTTGTTAGTAATTTATTTGTTTATTAATACTGTAGTAGCTTTTGATTACGTTTCTAAGTGATAGGTAATTTAATGGTTTTAGTCTCCATGTGTAAAAACAACAGTATTCAAGTTTTTGTATTAAGTTTTGTATATGTACTTAAAACATGGTCGGCAACACTTTCATAGTCCTTTTTTCAATAACCATCATACACTCAATGTATATAAAACATATCGAAAAATTCATAAATGAATACAAACAATATGTACCTATGTACTAGACGTGTGCACCCCACTATTTTCCATCACTGCGTCGGTATAATATGTAAATGTGGCGAAAACCTCCGCACATCATGCGCCAAATCTTCATAGGACGTATTCACATGTAACACAACTATTTGAGGCGCAATTCGAGGTCTTGCTATTATAATAATTAGTTCCATAACAGTATGTCGGGACCGGATGACGTCACAGGCCACTCGTTCTTTGTAATTCGCCTTGTATGTTTACGTACAAAGCCTTTAGAGTTTAATACAAACTACGAAAAAAGCAAATACGTACAAAAATGGTAAATTTTTGTACAATTTACTACTTTCTTATGGTACATATCTTAAACTGTATGTACCTTTTTGGAAATGTGGAGAGGTAATACTGGAGCAGAAATGTATATTTTTTCTTATTAATAATAAAGGTATATACCAAAATTTTAATATATACCTTAATTAATAAAATTAAATAATATATCATATTAGGATATACCTATCATTAATAATTAATAATATATCATAATGGGTATATACCTAGTTATTATAATTGAATATAAAGTATGAACTAGAAAAAAAAATGATTTGACTACTACCTACTCTTTTTTATAATATACAGTACATTGCATTCACGTATAATTCTGCAAGATTCTGTATACAAATTATGCAAAAAAAAACCTAGAGTATGTATGCAGATTCTTGTCCATTCTTCTCAATGCGGAGCTACCTTTTGGAAGAGACAACAAGAATCAATTCCTTATTTTTCTCATATATGTCATTTAAAAGTGCCTTTTAATGGCCTAATAGAAATACAAAAAATGACTTTATTTACATAAGCCTTATACAGATATTAACGATTTTGAAAAATGAGTAGAGTTGTCCCATTTGCCCCAGGATTGGGGTAGACCACAACTGGGGTAAAAAGATCAGTCTTATAAAATAATGTTTCATGGTAAATGAATAAAATAAACTTATTTTTTAGCCAACAATGTCTTTCTTAAAAAACCTCCGAAAAATATAAACAAAAGAATCTTTTGGTAACACTTTAAGAATATATTTTTTCAGAAACTGGGGGCCAACCACAAGCTCTTAAAACAATGTTATTATAATATTACTTTGACTTTTCGTACCATGACGTCCTTAAAATAAGCTTATAATAAGGTTAAAATAATGTTATTTTCTTAGCAGTTTTGGTGACGTCACCCCTAAAAGTTCATTCATTTTCCTACCACGACGTGACTTTTGACAACCAGCAATATTGTTTTAATGTCAAATTTAGCATTCATAAAAAAGTTCCTCGGACTCGACGGAAGTATTATTGTTTTGCAAATTTATATATTTAAATGTAGTTTTTTGGAGTGCAGTGCGTTGCACGTAACGAATTTTATTCGCATGTTGCGCGGTCATCGCCGCTGACCGGAGAAACTTAGTTCCAAACAACTCAACCAGTCAATGAAATGCTGGTTTTCCATTGTGGTTTTTTTAGTTCATGCTGTTGACTACATGCACGAGGTCAGCGTCCTGCAGATATTAGGTCCAATTTCAAGGAGGACAAGATCAGCAGTGGTAAACTGTTGCTGTTCCAGTCGCTTGAAAAGCTGTACCAGATGCCGTCTCGCCGCAGAGATGGAAATGAGAAGAGCCTTCAGGATGTCATTGACATGTTGAAGAGGACAGACCCCGATGGCGTGCAATAATTCGTGGCAAGAAATCTTAGTAAACTGCCCCGTCACGTTAGATCACATCGACGTTATATATACGCTTCTAAAGGACATTAGATAAGTACTACATTAAAAGTGGAGATAACCAAGGTGCAATCCAGAATAGAGGTTTCAGAAGAATCCAATGCTGAACTACGTACGAAAAAAAGCTGCACATGCTGCTGGGTCCTGCTGTGGCTACGTCGCAGCTGTAAGTTTCACGTCTACAATGCTCCACGAAGGTTGAGGAAGTCGTGGAGTCTATCAGAGTGAAGATCAATTGGACTCTGGAGGGTTGAAAAGTTGGAATCGCGCCACGACATCAACTATAGATCGTTTGTGGTTTTGAGGATAAGAAGAGGATTTTTGGCCGAGTGTCGTATACCGATGTTTCCGAGATCGATTACGTAGCACCTCGCAGCAAAACACGACGCCGCCGGCCGATGAGACGTGTATACGACGTGCTTGCTTGAAGCTAGTTTATATTAAATATGTATTTTACATTTACTCAGAAGTTTAATTTTTTCACTGCTTCAAGGGGTAGTAGACCTCATCATCTGCCTAGCCTTTTCCCAACTATGTTGGGGTCGGCTTCCAGTCTAACCGGATGCAGCTGAATACCAGTATTTTACATGGAGCGACTGCCTATCTGACCTCCACAACCCAGTAACTGGGTAATATGATACTACAGGGGTAGTGTAGACCTAAGTATTTGAAATTAATATCAGCTTGATACCTCCACGCGTTCTGAGATGCAAGAAGATGGAAATAAGCAAAAGTAAATAGAGACCAATAAGTTTAAACAAAAATATAAAATTTCTTTAATCAAATAATAATATACGCGGGTATACAATTGTTAAGTTATATTATAAATATGACACTTGCAATAGGGCTAACATAATATCTGTAAAACCATTAAACAATGATGTGATTCGGGAAGCCTAATCACAGCCACAAAACAGTGCGAGCGAACAGCCACGTAGTACCAACAACACTCTCCAGCAGGGTTTGGTTACTTGTGAAACTCTTGTACAGCGGCTGTGGGGAAGACGGCATTTAAGATCCTGAAACAAAATAAGTTTTATTTTTTGTTTATAATTTAAAGAGTGTATTACTAAACGGCGATAGACTGAACACTGATAAGACTTTACTTCGACGCCGACGGGTCTCTTCGCCGACAGGGCTAACACACACACATAGCACATGTTTTTCCTAAAGGGTAGGCAAAAACCAAAGAACGCCACCTCCTACATTCATACATCTCGTCATACAAGCAAACCGGTTAAGAGTACTGCGCACCTGACCTTTCTGAAGAACCTTACCAATAATGTCAGTGTAGGTTTTCCTAGGGCGACCCTTCCCTGCGTTGCCACTCACCTCTGCCATAAAAATTTCTTTTGTCTTCGCCTTCACTCCTCCTCTCAACATGACCGAACCATGTAAGCATACCCTTTTTATCTTTGTTTTATATTATAAATAACAATAAATTATGCTTAACTACTAACTAGTTCCACCTGAACACCTGGCATATCCCTGGCCAATATCTTGTCCTAGTATTTGAAGACATTGTTTTTTCCATATTTGTCATAGCGATCGTTGGCAGTAGTTGTTGACGGTTGGAATTTAAAATTTCCCTGAGTATCTCTAGCTGTCGCCAGGATTAACTCTTAACTAGATTAACTCTTCGGCTGCAAAATTAATAACAAAACACTTATAACTGAGTCTGAAAACATATTGTTTCGAACTATCATAATCAAAACATTATTTACATATAAATATTTCCTTGTTACAAACTTATTCACTGAGTTACCATGTTTAACCTTACCTTGATTCCATGATGATTTTGCATCCAACTGACTACAAAATGCTGCAAGTGAGACACTGATCTTAAGTAACTAAGATGAAATAAAATAAGTTTAATCACAAAAAATCAATTTTAAAATTTTTGACTTTTAAATTCCGTTCGCGTTAGACAGCTGACATTGCTGACAAGGACAGAATTTTTCCGATTCTTAATGTCACAATTTAGCCGCAGCCTCTTTTTTATTTTATTTTTTCTGTTTAAAAAGCAAAATCTTTTAATACTTGGGTTCATTTTATGGAAATTACTCGTAACAATTAGATCCTACTACAAAGTAATGTTTTAAAATAAATAAATAATAATAATTTACTCAATTCTACGTCATAGCAGGAATTCGGACCGATGTGTGAAAGGGACAGCGTTATACAGTTCATATAGCGTTGTTTCTTTTCTACTATAGCAGGCAATAGACAAATCCTAGAAGTAGTTCGTTCTTTCCCAGCACTTAAGCAGGAATAAAACAATATTGAAAGTTGAAGTTCATGGTACGAATATGAGTAATGTTATTATAAGCTTGAAACAAAACGTTATCGAAATAAGAATGTTTTGTAAAAGATTGTGGTAAGGCCCCTGTTCAACTCGTGGGCGTTAAGATATTAAGTGTAGACATCAGATTTTATCAAAGTCAGTACAAAGAAAACAAACAATAAACGCCCGTTATGAAGATTCTTAAGATGAGCTGGCGCCGGTTGCGTGTCAATCCAACGCGCGGCCGGCGCCAGCGTCGTCGGCACTGGGTTGCAGAACAATATGAGTCATTGTTTTCCAACAATAGTTATCTCTTTCAGATCATAAATCGAAAGCCAATCATTTTGCCTAGCCTTTTCCCGACTATTTTGGGGTCGGCTTCCAGTTTAACTGAACGCAGCTGAATACCAGCTTTTTCCATGGACTGCCTATCTGGCCTCCACAACCTAGTAACTGGGTAATACGATATCCATTAGTAAAACTGGTTATCAGACGTTCGGGCTTCAGAGGACCTGTCTACTATCAAAGATCAGGGACCGACGGAGGAGTCTCGCTGTGTAAAGATTGTAAGCCACCAAGACAAGTGCAACTTAAGTTGGTGGATAGAACCGTGCAACTGTTATTACTTAGCCACAAGCACCTCCGCCAGTCATCGAAACTACTTATGCTTAATTTTCAGTTTTTTTTTTTTTTGTGAATTTGCTCCAGCCTTTCTCGCGTGATGCTGTGACTAAGGGAAATAGGGATTCATATGTATATATATGTATAATAATAATATATATATAATATATGTATATATAATAATATATATGTATATAAATATATAGATTAATGTAGTTTGAACTTTAACTTTAGGAGTAAAACTGGTACTTTGTTTAATAAATAATAATTCTAAAGAAAAAGTAATGAAATTTCATTAGGTAAAAAACCTTATTAAAATTTTATAAAACGTTCGGCCGCCGCGCCTTACTCCAGCTAATTAATAATCTGCTCCTGTTATGCAACTTTAAAAATTCACAGCAATTTTATAATAGAATTTTCATAAAGATGAACATAGATTTTTCCCATTTGTTTTTTCTAATTGCATAACTCCTTGTTAATTACTAATGCAGTCAATATTGAATAATTAGAATAATCAAATCATGTAATCTGCAGATTAAAACAAAATAAATAAGAAAATAATTG
Source organism: Hoplodrina ambigua (assembly GCA_949774945.1). Taxonomy (NCBI): domain Eukaryota; kingdom Metazoa; phylum Arthropoda; class Insecta; order Lepidoptera; family Noctuidae; genus Hoplodrina; species Hoplodrina ambigua. The sequence continues at coordinate 10,816,150 of OX458963.1, forward strand.
TTTGTGGAAATATTAAGAAAAATATTAATTATTTATATTTTTAGCAGATTTGAAGTTAATGAGATATTACGATTTAATTATTATATTTATAAATTATGCACTGTCAGTGCATTAATTACATAGCGTGCGATAATTTTTTGTTATTACGTAAGTAGCTAAGAATCCATTTAATTTTTTAAATGCAATGTTTAAATTTCGGAAAATTCCGTCTTGATAACAGAATCCTTACCTAGATGTTTCTGGAACCAACAAAAACAATATTTTTGTACAAAAAACAGCTGCATATTTTTTTCACAAGAAAAAAAGTTGACATCTATATACCTATTAACAATCTAAATCGGTTTCTTACGTATTTATTTATTTTAAAACGTATATGTATCATTGCAAAGACGAAGCCTGACACAGCGCGTGGTACGCCGCCACGCTGTTACGCCAGTTTTAACATAATTATGAAAACGGTTTAGGTGTGAATGCTAAGGAACAAAGTAATATTTAAACTTCATTATTTTTTATTCATTTAATCTTTTCTATGCAATCTTACAGCAAATAATTTCTGCAAAAAAATGCAGTTAATTATATTTTATATAAAATTATAATATTTATTTTCAACCATAAACTAGGTTATCGTGCTTATATCACTAATAAAAAATATAACGTGCAATGTTTACGTCATTAAACTTTAATACTAGAAAAAGTATTCAAATCCGATTTTTTAGCCTCCACGAGTTGCTTTAACGCGCAGAACTTGTATTTGCATACACGATCGAGTGCTCACGCGACGGCGTACACGCGAACACGTATTTAACTGTCAGCCTTACTAACCTTAGGTATTAAACCAATTTTTAAGTAACTCACATGATACGGTGTATTACAGTCAAGCTATGCTTTATCACGCGCCTTCGTGACGAATCGAAAGTGGTAACAAGTAAGAACGCCACTTAAGAAATAAAAGGACATTTAGGGTCCTTGACCCATTAGGATATCGTTCCAATAGTTAGTAGTAGCTTTGTGCTTATGACTAAGTTACTTACTCGTATTCTGTATTCTGTTAATAACCTTGTACAGGCGGATTCGGGACTAACGGGCAGCCCACGATCGTTATAACTTTCTCCACCCCTTTGTGTACGACACATAGCACTATCGCGGATAACAGCTTAATATTTTTGGCAACTAAATAATTATAATTCTCACATTGCATGTCTTCCTTCATCGTTATAAGTGGCAGTTAATCTGGCCTAATAATAATAATAACAACAGAATATAGTACGCATGTAATTTGTTCTCTGTACAGTTTACTGAGGACCAATTCTAATAATGAGAACTTTAAAAATTCAGCCATAATCTCATCTCAGCTGTTGCTGAGATGAGATAGGTTGTTACCTATGTAGGTAAATTAGAGGCATTATTGGCAGATTAATACTGAAATTATATTGCGATCTTTTGTAAAAGTCAGGAGAAATGTCAGTAGCCTAGTCCCACAAGTAAATCTATCATTTTATTAACAGCTTAACTTGACAAAAAAATATTCCTACGAGTTTTTACATTACTGACACTCCCTCTACGCGCCGTAGCTACGCCGTAGCACATTGCTACGCCGCGCATGCCCATGGCATTGGTTGCAAGTGATTGGATAAATATGTTGATTTTTTTCCCAAGTTTATTGTCTGTATTTAAGTGATTTAAAATATACCCTCACAAAATGGTCGTACGCAAACACGTTTTGTCTTTAACGTTATTTGCACACCGATAATTTAAATATTACTTTAATCTCTAATTGATTTTCCTATAACCAATTAAAAAATATAAAAAAGCGACGATCCTGGTTACTTTGTTAAGTAGCTAATGAAATACGACTACTAGAGCACAATTCCCATAATCGGCACGCTTAGTATGTGGATTGGCGAACGCACTCCAATATTATAAGTAGGTATACAGATAAATGAGCGCACGGCAAATTCCTTCATTCATGAAATGGCGCGTTTTCTTACCATTAGCGATAGCTTATTGGTTTTAAAAATTGCAAGGAAAATAATAAGACAACAAGCTAGGTATGACAAACTACTACTATTCTTACTGATACCGAATGTCTGACTAAATAAACTCAATTTTTGCTTTTTACTTGACATAAATACAGTGTTGCGCAAAATCAAAATGATTGTAATTTACATCGATTGACTATTGCATAGTTAAATTTGACTTGAAATTGTTTTAATGCATAGTCGCATAATCAATGTAAGTTTAGATTGTATCTTTTTAACGTAGTACCTACCCACTATTTTCGACGTTCAATATTCGTTTTGAGACTGGATATTTATTGAGTACCTACCTCATACCGTGTTATCGGTCGATTCATGAGTTACGTGACTTCAATAGTTCAAACAAAATCTATGTTATGCTGTGGAACCAAAATAGCGATGTAGTTACGTTCTTATTATATTCAAGCTTAGTCATGCTAAGTTATAAAAGCTCTACAGATAATTTTACAACATGGATTGTTGATAAACATTGTTCCATTCTATAAAACATGTAAATCTGTGACGCGAGCGCCTTTCGTAACTTAATGGACATCCAGATAAGGCGCTTTAGGCATGTACAGACACGCACGTGTAAGATACCTACCTAATAGGAACAAATACATTGTGTCCATAAAACGCAGGCATTTCAAACATGATTTCCGGTGAACTGAACGAGAATTTACTACAGTATAAATATTATGCTTTAGTACATACATAACGCTACGTAAGCTAAAACAAAAGAAAAATTTTATATTCGCTTCACCACGTATTTAATAGGTCGCAGAGCTAATTCTCCATTGTAATGACATCAAAGTCGGGACCTCCATACACAAAGGATGTCTCCTGACCTGTGGGTACTTTGTGCTAGTTTACATTCGCTATGTAGGACCTGTACGAAGTCACTGCCAGCGCACTGTCGGCGCCTGAGACCTCGTATTTATTCTTTTAGAATCATCGGCACGACCAAGTAAGGTGGCAAAACAAACATAAACTTTTGAGCTTAAGTTAACGTTATTAATTTTTAACCATTACTGTTTCAATTTATCATCCGAACGTTAAGCTGAATGTTAGTCCATTCGTTCTAATTGCGAGAGACTAATTGCCTCGTTTTTGTAGCTCGTCGGTCAGGTGGGGAGCGTTCAGTCCACCCTAACGGCCGTACTGACCACATAAGACGATTTTTTATACATATTATTATTACCACAAACTTAGACCGTAAATCGGCTGACTCGAGCCGATTTACAGTCTAAGTTTATTTGTTTTTGTCTATATAAATATTTTGTGTAGGTGCAGAGCATTGAGCAATAAATAATTTTATTCATTCTATGAATTTATACCACTATATTTTATTAATAATGTTATCTAGCTAAATAATATTAATAAAGCATAATGTGGTTCCTTGGGTGATTCCTGCAATAATGCTCCCACGCCAAGTCGAGTCGACCTTCAATGAAGTTATGTTCGTTAGTGTTATCACTAATAGAATAATAAAGCGCTTTCAAATATGTAAAACCTATAATAAAGAGGACTTTTATAACTTAATACAATTTCGCTAGTGCTTGTTAACATGTCCCCATCCAATTACAATATTACCAACGTTTTTGGCTAAAAATAATTGGATGACAAGTAGATGATTGTATGTAGCGCGTGGTTTTAAACGAAATCAAGAAGGACGAGCTGTATTGTGTTATTATTCATCTTATTTTAATGCTAGCTTTTGATTGTAAAACAAAAAAGGTCGTGAATAATTGGCCTTAGTGTGAAGGCCCAAACATATTTATACAATGCACTGATCCATAAACTGAGGGGGCGAGGCTCGTGTTCTTGTTAAATGTCAATATTCCAGCAAAAGTACACAAGCCAACATGAACACAATATATTTAGGGCTGCTATAATGTGTACGCTTCGCTCTAATAATGTCAATTATGGTAAACGTGAAATCAAGGGCGTAGATATGGTTCCATATTATTACTTTTGTGAGACACATACACTAGTATTTATTTAAGTGCCTACGGTATAACTCGTGGGTTTAATGACTGCGTTGTTTAAACTAGCTGACCTGATCGAAAAATAACTGAAATAAACATTACGTATATTGCTTTTACCTTCACATGCCATACCATGGGTTCAGTTCACACGTACCTAAATCAATTAAAAACTGTAGCTCGGTTTTATGCACTACTAGCTTCTACCCGCGACCTCACCCACATTTCATTTTGAGTAAAAATCCGCGGCAGAATATGTATATCTTTTAAGGTTGACTCAATATAACTTTTTTTTATAGTAATCAAATTTGTTAAAAATAATTCATTATTTGCGAAGGTATTTTTTATAAACATGATATTAATCCTTATCCAAATAAATAAATAATTCATCACAAGTATATAATATTTAACAAAATTGCTTTTCATATCATCTGATTTCATTGAATATCTTAGGAGATATCGTAGTTTTAAAATAACTCGGCAACAAATTAATGATCAAGTACTACGCGCGCAGTTATGATGTTGTGGCGGGCGGTCATGAGGGGAGCCTCATGACTGCGCGCGTAGGTATAAAAGCTAGAGTGCTGTGTATGATAGCCAGATTAATGAGGAATAATATAGGTTATACAGACTGTTAGTGTAAACACCGTTGTCACTAAAACCATAGGTACTTGATTTATTATAAATAATGTTTATTTGAATTTAAAAATAAATGAACAAAGTTGTCTATCAAAAATTAAAAAAAAAATCTGTCCGACACCGTCCGTAAATTCATGGATACCATGCGCCTGAGTTACGTAATCACTGCAAAGGGCATTGACCTGCTGCACTGGCCGTCCGTTATAACTACCTACATAAGTTTTAACTAATTACATCATTGTAATATAGGGTGAAATAATTTTGAGGAAAAATGGAGATTTTACTTAAAAAATAAAGATATTTTTTTTCATTGAATTTACGTTCTATTAGTGAAACCAAACCACTGGTTTCAAGGATAACGGTGTTTACACTAACACTCTGTATAACACCACGGTACGACCTACGGGAGCGGAACAGTAACCATGAAACCAGAAAGTCATGTTTTACTTTATGAAATTCAGTTCGTTGACTTAGGTGTACAAAATAACGGCAACTTTTTCATAGGTTTCTTATTATTTGTTTTTCTTAAATCTTTTTTCGTTTTAATAGTAACACTAACAGTAGTGTTTCATCGTCAGAGTCCATCATTAAACTAAATGTCTAACACTGATGCTCGAACCTAGCGGTTGCAGCGCTTCAGCCGCGCTGCCACCGCGCGGCTCTTTGCGGCTAATTTGAAGGCAAAAACCACGCGGACAAAGTCGCGGGCAGAAGCTTGTTGTTTATATAAATAAAAATGAATGGCTTAATGTGTTGCTAAGGGCAAAACTCGAACGCCTGGACCGATTTGGCTAATTCTTTTTTAGTTGTTTTCGAAAATATCCGGACACGGTATTTATTAGATAATGCCCCGGTAAAGTCGAAAAGTCTTTTTATTTTATCTTAATAAATACGCCAACCACTTTGTTAAAATAACCTCCACTCCGTTATTTACCTACATGTGAACACATTCAACATATTTGTTTCACAAACAAAATAAAAACCAGCAGTGCATTGCTGCAGCAACGCAGCAATAGTTTGTGATTTGTGGTGTGTAAATATTTTCCTTCTTATTAATGAAAGTCATTTTAATTGCACAAAATAAGGATGCCTATAAAACTGGAAAACATTCACCTTACATTACCATTGTGTGGTAAAAGTCTTTCAGTTGCATGAGCGTAGTGTTGTAAAACATAAATAAATATTTTATATTCTTGAGAGCTTCCAATTAGGGAAATTGGAAGCTCTCAAGAATATGTAATATTTATTATATCTATAGTTTCAAAATTGAACTTATATGAAAAGGTTTTCTGGTACCATAATTAGGTATAAAAAAGGAGTTTCATGATGGTTCAATGTTTCCTATGCTTTCAAGATTTGCAATGAACTAAGAACTTGACACTCAGGACCGCCTTCATCTTCAAATTTATTTTTATGTACTTTCAAAACTTGAGAATGTAGCTAAATATTATTTAATGCAGAATTATAGTGTTAGGTATACAGTATAAAACTAGAGTCAGTTAATTTAGCGTAAACTTTTATAAACACTGAAATTATTTCTACCGCTCCTTCTTACAACTTTGCCCTCGGGACGCTTCAACATCGATCAATACGAAGGCACAATTTCATAGCTATGAACCACTGAAACTGAGCAATACTATTATTTAAAAGTTAATATTGAATGTATCTATATACGAAAAGCCTTTTTCAAATCTAAAAGTTTGAATATGCATTGGCTGCGCGATAGTACCGAGACGATGTACTGAATGTTAAAGAAGCGCCGGGAATCGACGCGGGGTGAACAAAATGAAACCCTGTTCCCGAAAATACAAGAGCAAAGATGTCCCGCTCAACGGAGTCCCGTGTACCGCGCAGGGCAGGATGGCCTCGCCCACTCCGAGATACGGCGGCGTCTATTTTTAGACAGCTGAAAAAAGGCGTCAAGTCCCTTAAAAATTTAAGTTCAGTGCGTATGTCGGAGACTCGTGAACGTTCTTTATTTATAGTATCAGTAACAGTAAAAGAGAATTTTAGGCACAATGGAACTGTTTATATGCAGCAGCGAACAACATTGGAGATAAAATATTAATGCTGTTTCTCCTGAAAAATAATGTGGTCTGAAATATAACAAAGTCATACTTTTACACAAAGACATTCAGATGATGTGCGATAGTAATATCTGCAATATTACTTATCTTTTATCTAAAACAAAAATCATATTTGGGACCAAAAAAAAAAACTACAAGTTTCTATATCAGAATACGTCAATTATATACAATACAATTGTATATATTAACATTACAGTCATCGAAAATCGCGGCGATAATATTGTTTTGGTCCCTTGATTTATTATGTTGAACTACTGTTCAGTACAGTTATGTTGTTTTTTTATTATTATAAACTAACAACATAACTCCAACTGTGTGTTTTTTACAATAACTTGTTAATTGTCTTTAAAGTCTGCAAAAAAATCGACCAGTTAATTTAAAAACAGCGGAGCACACTCATAGTCAAGTGCTTTATCGGAAACAGCTTAAGCATCATCAGCTTTTTATAACGTCGTCGTGAAACATAAGTGTTACTTTTAACGATTATTGTAGGAAATTAACAATAGTCTATTTATTTTATAAATAAAACATAAACTAAAATGCCGAAGAATACATTTACTTATAAGGAAAAAGAAAAATGGATTGTTTGCCATAAATCACACACATGCATAATGTACCTAATTAGATAATGGAGTAAAATATATATATTTTATATATAATTTTATAATATACACATAAAGTATATTAAAAAAATAAACAATATAGGTACCATAATTCATATTGTAAGCCTATACCCATATATGTTTACACCGGACACAATTCCATTTGTCCAGCATTTTTTGTAACACAATACAAACGTTATTATTCCCATACAAAATCTCCCCCTATAAAATTACCGCCCGCACAAATGGCTTTAACAACATTTTCCACCGGCGGCATTCCTGCAGAACATTTTATGCGATAAACGCCTGTACTTCCGCCGACAAAGTAAAAGTTGGTCAGTAACCTCCACGTATCGGTGTCCGTGCAACGTCTAACTTTTACACATTGCAGGTATAAAAATACCTCAGAGATATGGTACATTGACGAGTTGTGCATATTTGTTCGAACCGCTGCGCCACCTCCGTTAGTATCGGAAAGTATCTGCATTCACAAACCTTTTTAAAGTTATTCTAAGGAAGAAATTCTTTGATACCGGATCGGTATAATATTTTCAACTGTACGTCATGGAATTGTAAACCAGACTGGTTGTCTCTCGAGTAATATTTTTTAGTAGCAACATAATACTGGGTGGCCCATATCGCGATGTCCGAAACTAAATTTTGGAAGCCTCTCTTCTTGCGCTTCCCAAAACACCTCTATTCTACGATATTTTCTTTTTGTGTCGCGTTATTATTGTTTACATTAAAATTTTCATTAGTTTATATTGCACTTGACGAATGTTCGTTTTAATTATTGCTCATCAGCTTTCACTTGAATTCTAAAATATTATTAACATTTTGGCCTTATCAGGTTCAAGCTTCCATTACACCGAATAAAGTTCTGTAAAACGACGGTTATTTGTATTGTTTTATAACTCTACGGATCCGTGAAAGGTTTTGAATCTATTTTGCAGCCCTGCTTATTTTATCCTTTTTGAGTAGCGGATTTGTAACGAGTTTTATCATGCAAATTTTATTCCTTTTGAACTAAGTTTTAGTCACTTCAGAAGATGATTAGACAGGCGGTTGGGTCGCGAGTTGGGTCTTAAAATATGTAATATTTCTACTAACGGCAAAATATAGAACACTATCTTGTTGTAAATGTGACCCCAAAATAGTTTTCCTGACCCGCATCTCGGTTACATAATTGAATGGACCTTGATCTTTCCTCAGTTGAAGCTCCAGAGCAAAGTTTAGAGCGAATTTTCAATTCGCTCTAAACTAATTCCAATGCCATTATTTTGTGATTTTAATATGTAAATCATACCTCTACATTTCTAATTTTGTCGTTAGTAAAGTGTATTTAATGCAGTAAAAAGGGCAAGTAATATTACTATATTTTTTAATTTATCTGGACGCGCCCCACAATTCCCAAATTATCATTTCGCTGGACTGATTGTCGCATTAGGGTCAAAATATCGGTTCAGTTAGTTACATATAAAGGGTCAGGAACGTCGATAAATATAGCGCTTTGTGCGCACGCTTTAATTCAGTCGAACTTTCGTAACTCGTCATCATAAACGCTGATTATGGTCTTCAAGCGCTTGTTTCCCGTGTGTTTCAACCCTACTATCTGCCCTGGATTGTCAAATTTACTGGCAGAATTTTTTGCACTGGCTGTTATCGTGAAGCTCAAGCCCCTACAAAAGTAGGCTGGCTAGTATAGTTTAGGTTTTTGTGTAGGAAAAGGTACCTAATTGTAATACTAGACTTACCTGTGTTTGAGAGTTACAGCGTAATAAGTCACTTCTATTAGTAGAACAGCTAGGTATTAAATTATGCTTGGAATTCATTCAATGCCAGCAATGCTGCAATGCCTAAAATCAAATTACTTTATCACTCCAAACTATTCTGAATCTGCATTAAACTACATAATATTTAACCATTATAGTGCAGTACTAAATTAAATGGCTCCGAGACATTTCGATATAGGTCACTTCAATAAATATTTGAAGCGGATAGTTGCCTACGTAAGCTATGCAGAATTGTCGCACATTGGCATCCAAAATATCGGAATATTATTGTTCAGAATTTGGTCGATCTAGCCGAAATCCATAACTGTAAGCAGTATAAATTTAGAAGCTGCATAGTATTCTTTTTATAGAATGCTTTGTAATTTTCCAATAATGTGAGAAGGGTGAAAAATTTGCCACGCTGCCTAAAAGTACTAAAAGGGTGAGACTGTGTAAAAATCAACCCTCGTGGCCTAATTGGCGCCCCCCTCCACCCCCGTAAAAATGCGACGTAATGGCATTTTTTATTCACGTCGAAAGCCGAATCATGGAATCGAATCCAAATAGCATTTTTAACCAATTCCAGTTAAACTTGAATATGTAACGTCTACGAGCGTGTTCAATGAAAATAGGGTTAAATTCAAAGTAAATTACACACAGCTAATCGTTTATTTATAGCTAGAATTGATTGGATTTGTCTATTGACTACGTGCCTACAAAAGGCGCATTGACGTACGTACAAAAGGCGCATTGACAGGTCCTCTAACAGAAACTGAATGCAATTATGGGGATAATTGATCTGAATAATAGAAGACTATCTTTGATCATGGTTCAATTAAACCTATGAAGTAAAGCATACGAGACAGAATAGACTGCTGCGCTCGACAGTAAGGCGACGTTCAAATAATTAATAGAATATGGATAAGTAGTTAAGTTTATAAGAATTGATAAAAAAGGGACAGAGCGCCAAAGCATACCCAATAATGAAAAAATACTCAAAGTAAAATCTACGATTGACCTTTTAGTTTTTTGTCAAAATCTTCGTAGATAATTCTATGTCTAAAGAAGACTGAGATTCGAATCTGATGTAGGTCAGCTTGTTCGTGTGTTAGTAAGCGAAACATAATCGTAGGTGGGTCATCGGCTGCACTCCTATGCTCGCCTGCAACGCTTTGTCGTGCCAAAATTGGCTCGTACGGCAAATAGGTTTGCTGCGGTGGAAAACGTTGTGCGCGACAGCCTCATGCGAGTATAATCGTTGCCACCATTTTGATACTGATGAATAAAAAATCTGCAATGCAGCTGTACCAGCACAATATACAGGAATTTGCTTTATGTTTCTAATAATGTTGACAATTATTATTATTCTTATCTTGGTTGTCTACATGATTTCAAATTATATTATTCGTCGGAACGAGTAATTGGGTTGCCACAGTGCTTTCCCTGAATTGCCGTAACGTGCCCTTACGTTCACCGCTAGCATAACTCATGCAAGGCTCGCGTGACCTGCATAACACATTAGGAGAAAAACACTCAGTTAACGCCGAATGAATAATCAAAACAGAGTTATTTTTGCATCAACTATATTTCTGTAACATATTTATGATTAGTACGATGCTTATTTTCTTGGAATTTAATTTAATCGTTTTTCTTTATTTGGGAAACCCACAGGAGGACAAAACAATAAAAATCTAATCTCAGTCTCGATCGGTAAAAAATCCCTCTATTAATTTGATTATGAAAATATGAATTATAATTCGACAATGATTGCCGCTGAGACCACATCGGGACATGATTTTAAACATTATTTGTTGTAGAATTGGCGTTCTGAATACAAGTGTGAATTAATACAGTTTTAACAAACATATTATTATCCAGATGCAGTTTTAAACCAGACTTTATTACTGAGGCCGTAAGTCTGTCCAATTGCCACTAGAAAATTGTGGTACGGTGGTCCAGAAACCTTCGTGTGCGAGTCTGACTCACACTTGGCCGTTTTTTAGTTGTAGACAGTCAGTTGGGTTCGACCACACAAATGGTAACTATATTGTGTGGTTTTAGGTTGTACTTTTTGGATTATAAGTCTACGTCCTTCAATGTTACCAATGATGAGCAAAATTTATAGGTAGGCCAAAGGCCGACGATGTATCCGAAAATTTATTTTTAGTACAAAATAAGCCCACATATCGAATCCAATCAACGTTATTCATATCAATTTTCCGTTTCCCACTGCCACAACTCACACAGTGACATCACTAAATTGTGTTTTAAATGACATGTTTTTATTTCAGGGGTGCCGGTGGGGGAGGGATGTTCGGCGATGTCAATATTTCAGCCATTTTGGATTCATTTAGTATAAGTTATGACAAAAGAGTAAGACCGAACTATGGAGGTTAGTATACAATGATGATATCAACCAATGCAAAACTCTCTTTTAAAATTTAATACAACCGTTGTGATTTTTTTTATAATTAAAGTAATTAGAGTGAAATACATAATCATTTCAAGCACTATACACTACTATTTATGTCGTGTTCGATTTCAAACGAGTTAATACTAGTTTTGAAAGCAATTGAAATCAAAACCGATGAAATCTCGAAATCATAGTAAATGGCAAAAAAAAAACAGAATCGAAATATATATTAAGTAAAAAAAAATAATCTAGCAGACACCTATTTAAGCTTCCACACACAAACCGGCGACACGCCCGACTGGCATTCCGCCGGCGAGGTCCGGACAAGGCCGGCCATGCCCGGCGGTCCTGTGGCCGGCATTATGTGCATCGCAGTAAACCTACCCGGATTGTGTTATTACTTACTTCTTTCTCGCAACAAAAAATTTCAAAGTAAACATGAGGCATTGGTTTCCGTTGCTATCGCTGCCCAGTCATCTTACTTAAAACAAACGTTCATGAAACAATGACTTTTTAGTAAGAAAAAAACCGCTTAGTTTTATTGTATCACTTTTGGCTGGTCAATGCTATTTAATATTCCTGTAAACGCATTTAAACAGATTCTACGTTAAGTGAAGTAAAGTTATTTCACTACCCTCTGACATTTTCAAGATTGGGCACAACTTGAATCAGCTTTAATAAAAATCGATTTTTTCGCTATTGTATTTTTATCCTCTCATTTCACGATAAAATATGACCTTGAAAATAGGGACTATTTACACAACGATTGGTTTAGCTTTAAGGCGTATTTTGTATGTATTTTTTACGTCTCTTGAACTTGGGTTCATAAATATACCCTCCTTTCTGATACGACTAAGTTTAAGTTTAACCAGAGGTGTCGTAGTCTATTTTGCGATGATGGTGACGGATGACTGTTTTAATATTGTATATCACGAAACTTGACGGAAGATTCAGATTAATTAGTAATAAATAATTTAAACTAGTATTACAAATTCCAATATTCTTGCATTAAAGTTATTCATCAATAGCTATTTGAGACGGTTCCTCTAAGCAATAAAACATCTAGGTAGGTTATGAACATTTAAGTTCAGTAAGAGCGGGTGTTTTATGAATATAATTATAATGTGTCGACCAACAATACCTAGTTTTAACGATAAAAAATTTTGTGTTACCTTAGGTCTAAAACAAAAAATTGAAATACACTTTTTAGCCACAAAATCCGGCCTAAACATTTTGCTGAGCATTTGAGGAAGGACAAATTATTGATAGATTATTTGCACTGATGATGATTATTGAGTATTTGCACTGATGTAGATGGTTGTGTGTATGAATGTATATGATTGATTATTTATCATCATTATCTATCACATTCATTATAAAAACAATAAACTATTAAACAAATAATTAAAAGTTGCCTAACTATGATTTCGAGTTCAACTTGGGAGTTAAACATGAAAGTATTATAACCTATTTAAAATGTAAAGACTCGACTCATTAATTATTAACTTTGGTATAGGTAGGTATTAACTTTTAGGAACAATTATTCTATTAAAGACAGATTATATTAATTCAAGTTGTAAAACTGTTTTATAATATTTTATATCTGTAAATCGATACCTTGTACTACGAATGATGGAACACAATGTATGATATCCTTTGAAAAAAACAATGTTTTTATGTTTTGCTTTATTTAGATAAAGCAAATATTAACTTAGTACTTTGTACAAACATCAACAAAAACTTTCTATACCATCAACTAGTCATAACTCGCAACGGAGCTTCACAATGTCGTCGCCGTCACTTACGTGTAGTTATTAAGTTCGCCAAAGTTTTAAACGCGTTCTTCGTTTTGTGTGGCTTGATACAATGCAATACAATGCTTAAGATATTCTAACTAACTGGAGAGCTCATTACGGGAACTCAGAAACACAGCTCCTACAACGGATAACTAACACTTGTTATGTGTTGTGTATTGTGTCGTTTTCAGGACCACCCGTGGAAGTGGGGGTTACCATGTACGTGCTCTCCATCAGCTCTCTGTCTGAAGTGAAAATGGTATCTTATTTTCAAAGCAATTTTAAAGACACAACGCATACATAGCAAGATTTTATCCCTTAGCATTATCACCAGCATTAACCGTTCATCGTAGCACCCGTGTCCACGGTTCGATTGCATTTGATCGGTGTAGGCGCGACACACGGCCACGCGGTTGACGTATGTCGCGTGACGCGTGCAGCTAACAGGGCCGGGTGCGCCCGCACTCCACGTGCACCAGCAGCGACCACTTGACACCCGCAGCCACCCCGCGCCTCTCGCGTCCCTTTTGCTCCGCTCGCCCGGCGATGGGGCACGTCACCGTCCTCTGGTTTGGTTTTCACGGCGCGAGGCGCGCGCGCGACTCACGATTGGGCTTGATTGCAGGTCCGCCAGTGGAGGTGGGCGTCACCATGTATGTGCTCTCTATCAGCTCCGTCTCCGAAGTGCTCATGGTACTCGCCACTGTCAGCTCACGCTTGTCTCGGTCGCTCCGGCCGCGCGCTGCGCCGCTGCGACCGAGCAGCCCCAGACACGAGGCTGCGAGCATGTCCGCGTTTGGTGGAGCAGATCGCCCTTTGTCCGCCCACTTGCTTTCTTATTATGTTTCCTGGTAAAATCGTTGATATTGGAAAAATAAAAGGACCATGCCCATTCCTGCCCACCTCTTCGTAGATGAGACCAACAAAATACGCATACGACGAATAAATGACGAATATTTATAATGATTTCGTAATATTTTCTTGTTATGACAGGTTTAATATTCTTGCGTTTCACTCTTGACTTTAACTTTAATATCTTTTATTTCTTTTTTCTTTACTGATCAGTTTATTTCGATGACTTATATTCGGGGTCAATAAGACTAACATTTAATGGATATTACTTGATTTATCGAAATAAATATGGAAACAACGCCTGACATTGACATCATTCAATAATCAAAACATGGCTTAAATGGTTCAATTAACAGTAGCGCACGTCGCAGAATCCATAATAGTATTTTGTTATCCAGAATATTCGACGGTTTCACAGCTGCCTCAGATTACGAAAAATTTGAAATTGTCTATTGTTACTGCTAGTCATAATAGCATTCGCTCCGGATAAGCTCCCTTAGTCAGGTGGGCATTGTCCTTTAATAATGAGATCATAATAAGAAAGGCAACCCGTTAAACCTTAAAATTACCCAGTTGTGTGTCCTGCAGTACTCGTAACTCCAAAGTTGCTGCCATATCATGTGATGACGTCTGTTCTCTGATAACATTTTTTAATTTTTACGGAATATTATCATTTTGAGTTTCATTTATTATTCAGAAGCATTTAATCAATACGTGTTACTTCCAAAAATAAGAAGGCTTCATCAAAATCTTAATATTGAGCAATGTTGACCTAATTGAAGAATTGAACTCGAACAAGAGTGATGCATTATGATGCACGATATTCCAATGCATTATCATTGGAATATCGCTAAAGCCTCTACGAGTTAAGAAAGCATTGGGTTCATGGTACAATTAAAACTTTTGGAAAAGGACCATTCTGGTCATGTATTAAATTAATTCAACGGGATCAATTTGCCTACATTTTTTTTTTGTATATGTAAAATAGGGAATATTAAAGTTATGTAGGGAGGTATTTATATTATTCTTTTAAGTTGTAATTTTTGATGTCGAAACAGCTAACAGAATATCATCACTTTCTTCGCTGAAGTTTGACGTAGAAATACAATTTTAGTAACCATACACATATTTATAGACATTACTTTTTCGTTTTAAATGGCAATGAAGGCGGCCTTTCTAATAAAGGCGTGATCTTAAAATACATTTAATTAAAACGTACATGAAATGTGTTCAGGCTCTATGGACTTGCGACGACTGTATATCTCTTATCGTGACTCATTTTGTAGTTTGTTGTGAATGTACGTATTATGTGTATTTACTGAAATATTGCCAATATAATTGTAACTTTCTAATCTCTCCAGTGACTTGGAACATCGATACTTCTCTGACCTTATTTTGTTAAAATAATGCTTTCGTGAGTTTGCTATTTTTGATATCGATATTGATATCTCCTAAATATTAGCGCAGTTAGTTGGTCAGAATACAAAACCGAATTCGGTTTTCCAATATGTCAAACTGTGTAAGCTTGCTAGGCGTATGTTTGGGTAAAAGACCCTGCAGTGGAAACCAAATCAAGGTTGGGAAGGTCACAATGAGACGTGACCCATGGCCCAGGGTGGGGAGGTTGCCTCATTCACAATCCGCAAACTCTTGAATCGACCTCATTAATGAACGTTAATTTGTTTCACATACCTGGTCCAAACTTTATTGGTGGCAACTTGTATACGTGCCGGCTTGTTAGCTTGAGTCAATAGAGTATTACCTCTATCGAGCCGTGGGTGTCCGCCTTCGCCGCCACCCACACACCTCGCCCTCTCCTGTCACTTAGAGCATCCATATCCCGGTTCATTCTTAGACCTCACCTTTGTTCTATAGGCTTCATGTCACAATCACAATCTCTGCACATTTTGTTCCTTTTCATAACTGTTTTAAGCTTATCGCTCAATTTGACTATTCAATGTAGTGCTGTGTCTATATATTTTCAAGTGTTATATCTGTCCGAAGTCACGAGAACTAAGCTTCGACTTAATTTATTGTTTTAAATTTTGTAACTATATTTAATTAGCCTCTTGTGAACATCTATCGCAGTGTATCTATACTAAGACATTGTGTAGGATGAAATATTTATGGAACAACGCATGCAGATGTTAGATGTTAATTTATAGTAACCTAATTATGTATTGTTTTACTTAGTATAGTACAGTGACACACTGATATTCTACAAAGGTAGGCAAACTTTTATGTTCCTACTACACATTTAATACCATTGTGCTGCACTTGACGACATGGTTATATATACTATAACTGAAAAGTGTTTGGTGGGAACCGACTTAATCATGAAGCCACATCCCATAAGTATACATTCAAGCTGATCATTATTTCAAACAATTAAAATCCTTCATCATTCCAAATCTTTAAGATATTAAAAAAATAGATATTACTACATGTGTTTAAGATCTAATAATTACGGTTTCCTTTCTCAGGATTTCACATTGGACTTTTACTTCAGACAATTTTGGACCGATCCTCGATTAGCATACAAAAAAAGAACAGGAGTAGAGACGTTATCTGTGGGCTCAGAATTTATAAAGAACATATGGGTGCCTGACACGTTCTTTGTAAACGAAAAACAATCTTATTTCCATATAGCAACAACCAGCAACGAATTCATACGTATACATTATTCCGGCTCTATCACTAGAAGTATCAGGTAATACCTTTTCTACATATAATATTTTATTAATAGGTGCTAGAGTTACATCACATGTTTTTAGAAGAAGATGTTATATTTTCCTGTTTTAAAAACGTGGTGTATATTCCAGATTGACGATTACAGCTTCGTGCCCCATGAACTTGCAATACTTTCCAATGGATCGACAGCTGTGCCACATAGAGATAGAAAGTTGTAAGTATCTGAACTATTTCGAATAATTTCTACACCAATGTGTGTTGTTGACTAACTTGTACATTAATCACAAAATGCTACCTTTGATAATACAATATTGATAATGTTTTAGCCAATATGAGAGTGTTGCTGGACAACCGCACGCTTTGTGTGTCAGTTGCAACCAACGTAATTTTGTTTTTAAGAATCGCAAATATCGACGGGGTCCAAAACCTAACTTGTACTGACCTGATTTTTTAAATTAATAAATGAGATGCATTTTAAAGCACTTTTAGTTACAGATGACAAAAATATAATCAAAAACAATATTACTTATACGTGTGTATTGTGCTCACCAAAGCAATCATTAATTTGATTCTTTACCACGATGCAAATCTATCACTAGGCTTACAGATATTGTGTTGTGATCACTTTCTTGTATCACAGATGCTACTCAGGGGTACCCTGTGAGCACAAGCGTACTACATAATCGTCGACACGTGCTGTGATTTCCCTCGTGTTTTCATAAGTTGGAACGTCTCCTTCTCGCATACAGCACCCGCAGAAGGCAGACTCGTAAATAGTAAGCCTTTGTTCTCACGAGCATTTAGCGAATAAAATGATACTGAGACATCGACGCTGCGATATGCTGAGCGGGTCGAAGGAGGCGGGGGACGGTGGCACCCGCGGGGTCTGCACAACCACTGAGGGCCGTGCCGCAGACGAGGCAACGCACACCCACACACCCTCGCACCACCGCCGCTTACGCTCATGAAACGCACACTAACTAATTGCATTCGCATGATCTTACATTTAAAGCTTGCCATACTTATTACTACGCTGTCCTAGTTATAATTACGCCATCTGTTTATTAGCAAACATTACCTATAGTTTAGTGATCAATTATCATTTTTTGTGGTCCTTTATCATTCTTGTAGGTAGTGTTATATTTTTCTATCATTCATATTAAGCCGAACCGATTATTATATTGCGCCTGCATTCAACGAATTCCTGGGTTCGGCTTACTTTCTTACCGCGAGTCCCATCCTCGACCCAGGAGCGGCCGCGTGAGGGAAGCGCGATCCTTTGCAGCGTAAGTGATAGCGTTTTGTGTGTTTGGCATGTCTCCGGAGTCGGGTACACAATGAGAGACATTCGGTACCATTGGAAAGATGGGGTGACCAGCGTCGGTATGAGCAACGAAGTGCAGCTGCCGCAGTTCCGGGTGCTCGGCCACCGGCAGCGCGCCACTGTTGTTACGTTGACGACAGGTAACCGATCGCAATAGCCGCTCTCCCAGCACAGCACATCCATATCTCCGCCACCGACCCCGTCTCCCTCAGCCCGTGTGCAGACGATAGAAATCGCGACACAAGCACACACGCTAACTACATGACACGACAATCGCACGACGAGACGCGCGAAACCGAACTCGCGACTCCCCCGCTCTTACCCCAACCGAAAGACGATTCGTGTTGTAAAACCCACTGCGATGGGCCTGGGGTTGTTTCATTTATAATGTCCGCTGCGCACAGTCGGCTACACCATGCGGGACATCAGATACAAATGGAACGAGGGGCCCAACTCTGTGGGTGTTTCCAGCGAGGTGTCGCTGCCGCAGTTCAAGGTGCTGGGCCATCGCCAACGAGCTATGGAGATCTCCCTTACCACAGGTACTTGGGTTCGCGGGGGAATCTAAGAGTAGGGATCAAAGAAAAGATATGAGACACCACTACGTGGAACACTGGACAGAAACAGCCACGATTCTTATCACGTCCTGCTTTTGTATTATTGCACAAAACACAATGAGTGGTGTGAAATAGTTTTTGTATGTCATGTCGTTTAATTTGTGTTAAAAAGATTTGATATCATAAGTAAATAATTATATTCATGTCGAATATCTATTATGTCTTTTGTACTAACAAAGTTTTTTCATAAAGTTATTTATCAAATGAAGCTCCAAATATTCATGTATTCAAACAAAAATCACTGCTACAAAACTTTATTGATACCAATTACTATATTTAGGGTTTTGTGAAACTTGCCAACCAAACAAAGAACCCTTCTAATTTAATTTTTAAACCTTTTACAGGAAATTATTCAAGATTGGCATGTGAAATACAATTTGTTCGATCTATGGGATATTACCTAATTCAAATTTACATTCCGTCTGGCTTGATTGTCATAATATCCTGGGTATCATTTTGGTTGAACCGAAATGCTACACCTGCCCGAGTGGCTCTAGGTGTCACCACTGTTTTGACGATGACGACGCTCATGTCATCTACTAATGCCGCTCTGCCCAAGATATCGTACGTCAAGTCCATCGACGTATATTTGGGAACCTGCTTCGTCATGGTCTTCGCTAGTCTACTAGGTAATATATTATTTTGTTTACTAACTTCTGCAAGGCGATTTACTAGACTATGTCGAATGTATATGTTTTATCCTAAGCGAATGTAAATGCAAAGCGACAGTTTCGCAAACAAATAAAAAACAACTCGTTATGGATGCAACTCTCTTGTCTTTACAGAATACGCTACCGTCGGTTATATGGCAAAGAGAATACA
This sequence comes from Hoplodrina ambigua, assembly GCA_949774945.1. NCBI lineage: Eukaryota > Metazoa > Arthropoda > Insecta > Lepidoptera > Noctuidae > Hoplodrina > Hoplodrina ambigua. The sequence goes on from OX458963.1 coordinate 10,835,765, forward strand.
GATGAGAAAACAGAGATTTGTTGCCATTCAGAAAATAGCGTCCGAGAAGAAAATGCCCGTTGATTGTCCCCCCGTAGGCGATCCACATACTCTATCTAAAATGGGCACGCTTAGCAGATGTCCACCAGGAAGACCATCCGTAAGTTATATTATAATTCTAAGAATTTTGCTTCCACATGTTTGTGTTTCCAACATTTCAAATATAATTTTCAGGAGGTCCGGTTCAAAGTACACGATCCAAAAGCACATTCAAAAGGCGGAACCCTAGAGAATACTATTAACGGAGGTCGCAGTGGAGCAGAAGAAGAAAACCCAGGCCCCCCACCGCACATTTTGCATCCCGGCAAGGTGAATATTAAAATAATTAACATAATTTACCGTACCTATAGTGTTGTATTTAAGCGATTCAAACTTTTCTTGCGATATTTATAGCTTTGCGATTACAGTGATTTCAAGGTTTTCCCAGGTGTGCTAAGCGGGTGTCTATTATTTTATCGATATTTAAAATATTATTGATTAGTGATTTTCATACAACAAGCTTTTGATTAAAATATCAAAATGGAAACACAATTTAAAACATTTAATTATCTTAACTGGTTTCCAGAACTTTTCTTTTATTACACGAAAATACTGTAAATAGTGTACTAACAAACCTAAATCCACGATTTTATATCGATGAAATAACGGTTTACCGTGCTGAGCGCTCGCGATTTTATAATTTCATACTATTTCTATTTATTGTCTGCGTAATATCTATACTTAGACAAGTTTTTTAATTTCCAGGACATAAGCAAGTTGCTCGGAATGACTCCCTCGGACATCGACAAGTACTCTCGCATAGTGTTCCCCGTCTGCTTCGTATGTTTTAACCTAATGTACTGGATCATTTATCTTCACGTTTCTGACGTTGTGGCTGACGATCTGGTTCTACTGGAAGAGGATAAATAGAGGGCGCTGTACATAATCCACTTATTTTCCCACAAATGCAAGTTAAATAATAATTTGAAACAAGTAATTAACTAAATTGTTCTCTTCGTTAGCAAAGATATAGAAAACATCTTAATAGATTTTCTTTACAATTGGAGATATTTCGTATCTCGAAATTAATTTGTAGATTTTAACTATACATAAAATGCTTCAAGTAACGTAACAATTTTGTAAATACTTAAAAGACTCGAAAGATACGAATAATTACGATCGATTTAGCGTAAGATCTACACTTTTTCTTGGAGTCTGAAGTAGAATCCAAACGACTGAAATTTTGTGTCAGTTAAATTTCACATGAAACTACGTGTTTTTGTAAATGAGTTGGATACTAAATTTAGATATAACTTTTACAGTTAGATTTATTTCTGGCTGATGAACAGTCATGCACATTATAATGTAATCTGGATAATTACAATATATGTGCACGTTTCCTAATATCCGGAAACATGAATGTATTGTTGTTCAAGCGAATAAATTAAACGAGTGCGTCAATATACTACACATGGTCTATACTGGTCTACGATTAAAAGCACATTTAATAGTTCCTAAAGAATTATGGCGAATAGCACCTTCTTTCGCCTGCACGTACCTATAATTAGTCAAGTTTCAAATTATTATTATTTAAGTGGTAAAATGAGTGGAATGAAGTATCCATAATATAATGAATCTGATGCTCAAATTTATCAGCTTGAATTATTTAATTAGTTTTAGTAAAATTTTGTAATTATGACATAAAATTAGTAATTCGTTTATTCTTTGCTAATATCGTTGTGATAATATCATTAGGAATTTTGTTTTTTAACAGTAGTTGCAGACCATTCCAATGTCCTAAACAACTATTTTTATTTAATATCGTAGTTTTATTTTCTGACTTGTAAATGATTAATGAATGTTTTGAGCAATTGATTTTGCTTTACATCATCGAGAATGTGTGTTGAGTTTTGATATTGATGTTTTTAAAATTTGGTTTGTTTAAAATTAGTAGATAATTAAACATCAATTAATTAAAAATAATTTATGTCAAAAATCAGCAGCATTCAATTATTCTTAGAACATATTCCTACGCTACTTGGAGCAGGTAAATATTCACCAATTACCATAAATCTATTCTTATTTTCATCATTATGTCGGAGCAAATCAGTTCCATTAGAGGCATGCAGTCGCCAAATGTTAAGACTTCTGAAACCCAGCATGTATGTTCCCACTTTTGTCATATTGTACTTTTTCAAAACTTGACTCTAATTGTCAGGCATAGCTTTTTGTTTGTTATTTCATCTTTATTTGGAGTTTACTAAAATAATTGTAAACTAACGATATTACTCTAAATCAATATCGTCTACTGATAATTTAATTTTCAAAAATAAGTCTTAGTTGGGAATTTGTTGCTTATTAAACAATAAATGAATAATTTAGATTTGTGAGTAATATCTACAAAATTCCATGTGACTCTTTTATACCGACAATACTGTCTAAAAGCATTTGAAAGAATACAATATTACTAATGTTACAGCAACCAATAAACCTAATGTAGGTTCCTTTATTAATTAATCTTATTTCCATCCAACTTATCAGAAAATTTGAAATGGTTACCTAATGCGAACTAGTAAATATTTTTTTTATATATACTCTAGTATTTAAATTTTATTGACTACTTTACCTGTCTACCACGGGGAGTCCTTAAGTAGCGCGCTTACACGTGACTTCATCATCCAATAAGAAGTTTGCAAAATCATTTTAATTATTTCCAACAATGGATTTCGATGTCGTGATGGCCCAGTGGTTAAGCCCTCTCATGTACGAGATGGTAGGTTTGCTACCGGGCAAGTACCGTGAATTTTTCAATTCTATAATGTCCTTTCTAAGTTTATCTTGTACATCACTGACATTGGTGAAGGAAAACATCGTGAGGATCGATGTTCATACCTTCTCTACGTGAGAAGAGGCCTTTGCCCTGCAGTGGGACATTAATAGGCTGCTATTATTATTAAATGTGGTTTTAAATAACTGTCACATCTGAAATTCCGTGTATCCCGTCAATTCCTAACACTAGTTATGTCTATGTCGGTATGCCAAGTACCTTCACAACAAACACAGTAATAATGACCTACAGTTAAGTTAACCCACACATGCTAACCCACCTGTTGATGCCGATTTACTGTCACTACTAACAATTAATTCGTTTTCATCGTAAACTGTATCTCCTAGATAAGTAAAGACATAGTTTAGTCCTCTATTTAAATAGTTTTACCTCTGAGAATATTTGCTATTTCTTTACTAGCCGCACAATAGTCCATGCAATGCTTTCCTAAATTAGTACAATTTAGATGAATTAGCTTTTTTTGCTCGCTAGTAGGTACTCTACTAAAGCAGTAGTTGAAGCATAATTGAGCATTAGAAATTCGTTGTTAATGTGGGAATATTATTCGTGGGCTAGTCACTAGCAAAGTGATGGGTGCCGAATGAATGTTCCTATCTTCACAACGTTAAAAAAATTCCCACCCTCGAATATCTGACAAGCAGGGCTCCTGTCTTCAGCTACGACTCACAATGAATATGTTGTGCGTCATGGGTTCCTTAAGGTTTGAATTTATGGCATTCTGATTTAGGTTTTTAAATACCGAACAAAGAGGTAAGCCAAGCGGATGCAATTTCACAGTAAACAGTGGGTACAAAACATCATAAAGGGTAATCAAAGATAAATGAATGGTAATTGTAAAATTCGGTTCCTATTATGGGAGAGTTAAGCATTATGTATAATTAGGAAAATGACGGTGTCAAAAATGAGTACCAGGTGCACTAGTACATACAAGGCGTACTGCTGATTTGAGTTATTTCAGCAGTCCGCCTTAAAAATCTTATGGAACCCTGTTCGTAGAGTATGGAGATTAGTTATCTAATTTATACGGTCTTAAACATAGTTTGATTATGATTGAAAAAATGAAGAAACCTTCAAGTTAGATTTATTTATCTTATGTCTAAAAATATCGAATGAGTGTGATGAATAATAAATCAATTCCATTGGCATTTTAGGTGTAAACTATGAAAAGTGAACTCACTTTCATGTATCGAAATTGTATTTTAACCAAAACGTCATTGATTATTATAATTATTGAATTCCTTATATATTATTGTAGTAGATTAATAAAAGTAGACTCTGTACATTTTGGATGACTCATATTAGGAATAAAATTATTGTACTGTATAGGTACATCTTTAGATCGTAATGTACATAACAACAATATTTATTAATAGTAAATTCATATAAACAGCACTCAAAATATAAGGCACCGTGTAATCTGTGTATTCACTCTTTTATTTCAATGCAATTTATTACGACTATAAAAGTCTGTTGTATTACTTAACCAAAGTTTTAGATTAAGACGATTTAGAAAAACTGCTGGTAGAAAAATAAATTGAAAGTAGGTTCTAAGACGCGACTACAGCCACGTCTCTCCGAAACGAAATTCTAAAATATTTGTCTAGTTACTAGAAACTAAGTTCAAGACGGATAGGTCTAAGGAAATGTATCTTAGATATTGTCTTAATTATTATACATATATACACTTAAATAATTATTAATATATATTATATAGCTATGCACTTTCAACAGTAAGTCACTCATAGATACAAATACGGGATTTATTCAAGCGTCAGTAAAACCACATTTTACCTCAAAATAAAATCAATATTTCATTAAGTTGCATAAGTAAACGAGTTTTTATTATTTCATGAAATATACAATAATGGAAAAGAGGGAGTTAATGAAATTGTATTAAATTAGATAATACGTTAGAGTTATAAAAGTACTTATTGTAGTAAAAATATTCTGAATGTTAGAAACAATAGGATTGTAAGATACATAAATTCCTGCTGTATTTATATACAAAAACATTTTTTAAATTGGAATTTGATATTTTGTCATAACGAGAAATATAATATAATGGACTAGTATAAATTGGTTCGGCTCCTAAAACAAAATGAAATCGAGTACCTGAAGAACAATATTATTATTAATAATAAAGTAAACAAAGATCTCACTTTAATAAGTCAAATAAATGCATAAATTATTCACATAATCTTTCCTAAAAAGCTGTCACCACCGATCAAATAGTTACCTAAAAATATCTACTTTCTATACTAATGTCAAACCTTAAATGACACCTTTTGTCTGAATGGGGTTAAAACTATTTCCGTCACATGAGTGCAAATATTGTAATCAGTGACAATTTATACTAGTCTGTAAAAGAAACCAAGATTTTCATGCTTCTTTTATTTATTGAAATGATTTTGAAACTCAATTTTCTTCTCTTCCTTCATTCATACTAAAGATGAAAAGACTTGACACATTACATTTGACACTTGTAGTACATCCTTTCTCTCCCTTTCTATGTGTTGTTGACGAATCATAATCGTGATGTAATAAAAAATATATATTATTACAAAATGCCAAGTACTTTTACCTATTTAGATATTCTTCCAGATTATTTATGATTTTAAATTAAATAAAAGGGTTTTATATAAGTAAAGACAGTGCCCTGTCTAAAAATTCAGTTACAGGCAGGTTTTAGGATAATTCCTTGCGTGGAAATTAGCATAATGATGTACTTAATGAAAGAGTGAAAGTCTTTTTATCTATAGAAAATATTTTGAGAATATTTACCATTGAAATTTAAAACATCAAGCTGTCAATCGTAATTGATTAATATCGTAAGATAGATAATAGAATGAGCCTATTTACTAGGTAACTACAATATACTAAGTAGGTAGTAGACAACAGTTATGCAGATCAATACTAATACTGGGTTCGAACAAATAATAAACAATGCAAGCATTTCGTACTTTATTGCCTCTACCTTTGTTATAAATATTTTTTGTAACTAACGTTTTCAGTATTTTTGATGATTGCCAGCAAATGGTCAACCGATTTTATAAACAGAATATTTATCTTTTGAAACAATTTTGTTTACCATGCAGTTTTTACAAAAAATGTGTTTTAATGTTATGATTTTGTATTGAAAAAAAAATAACATCCTCACTCTCAGTTGGAACATATTTTTAGAAATATACATTTTGTAAGTTATATTTAATAAGGTAACTATAAACAATTATATAACATGCAATAATCATGTCCCTTTATTTATATTATGTATAAAATAATGAGCCATTTAAAACCATTTAAAATAGATTTTCTGAAGAGACGCTAGATAACCTTTGAAAGTAACAGAAAAGAATGATAAAATTTAACGCACGTGTCTTAGATATTATAGAATTTTGTAAATAGATTTACAATACTTATAACTATGAATTAACACAAGTTCAAGGATGGAGGGAAAAGACGATCTCCTTTAAGAATGTAATATTATGAATTATTTTAATTGGTTTGTCGTGCTGTTCTTTAAACAATACTTTATTATTTTTAAATAGATTTGAATTCATCTCCATCCTGTTCTAGTGAAGCGGCTCAGCATCTACCGCCAGAAATAAGTTGATAATCGCCATTGCTACTGAAACAGAACTGCATTAAAACACATGCGAATCGCACATATGCAATCGCAGCTTGCAGTAAAGATACCTTAATAAATAGGAACTTATTTTAATGACTTTGTTGGAATTCCTCAGTAGAAAATTCTCTTAATTTTGGACATAAATTTTTGTAGGTAATGTCTTTATTGTAGGTATTCACGTATTTTATTTTAACTTCAAAATCTGATTTTAGTGATATTTACCTATAAAATTATGTTAATTTAGGTAATAATATTTTAAAAACTAAACGATAAGTAAAAAGCTTTTGACATATTTTGTAGCGAATAATATGCCAAGTTTCATTGTTACTTTGATGTGCACTAGAGACGTAAAATTTTATATCTAATTGACATTATTTGTAAAACATTATTATGTTAGTTTTCAAAATAAGCTAGAGTACATAAAAAACCGTAACTTTGACAGTATTTACAAAGAGAAAAAAAGTAGATTGTATTATTATTACTTGTAGGTACACGTTAAAAAGGATTTCACCATTAGTAAATAACGCATTATTTAATTATAATTATCAAGATACTAAATGACCCTTAAAAACTTACCAACAAAGTAATCATTTACAAATGTTAATGACTGTGATGTCAAAAATAAGCCAGCCTTACCACAATGGTAAGCAAGCCCTTAATTTAAAGATTTCAATTCCAAGATTTCTGTTTTGTTAAATAACACAAGCTATATTTACGTATGGTGCAATTTTTTGGTAGATGCATTTGCATAACATTTTTAATTAACACGGATGTTTAAATCTACTTCTTGACTAGAATTGTCATTCCTTCCTAACATGTCTGAGATTACCTTCCTACCATTTTAAAGTAGCTATCAGATAATTAGAAAATAGGATTAAACCATTAATATTAAGTTAATGTTACTCATAACTCTCTCCGATTTCTTCCATTTTTACTGAAAGTTCTTCACGTAACTTAATCGCCTTCAATAAATAACTTCCGCACGTCTTATCGACTTCATTTAATGACAAATAATTATAATAAACTAGTTCTTAGAAATGTTAACTGTATTGCTCACACCTATCCTAAGAATATAATATTGGAGAAGTCATTTAGTCTCGGACTTATTGCACATTACCAACACTACTTAAATACTTTCACATTAAATAGTGAGTAAGGCTGCATTTTTCATTTGAAAGAAACCAAGGAAACGATATAATAACGATGAATCGAATTTTTTTACCGAAAATTTTGGCAAGTTGCTAGAAATTCTATCCATTACCTAGAAAAAACAAAAAACATAGACAAATAGATGATTTTACAAAAATAGAATATGATCATTATGTAATCGTAGTATAAAATAGAAAAAAATTAGAATAATAAAAATGAGAATGTTGTTATCGATAATGACAGATTCGATAAGTATAAATCAAGTAACGAAAATGTGAACGATTAAAGTAATGGTTTGTTTATTTTAGAAGCTTGAATTATGACCGAACTACATTTCTGTTGGTAGGAAACGAACATGTAAACATTACGATATTTCCGCTGTTACGACATACTACACGTTGATTGACTGTAGCACACATTACGGTTGTTCCAGCCAAATGACTAGTGTTCATCTTACACGCTTTATGAGCGCCTAGTGACATAGTCGAAGTCAATGTTAATAATACCACGTGTTTTGTTATTTCTATAGACTTCTTAATTTAAAGTGGCTAATCAGATTCTATGATTATTTGCATCACTACTGTTATTTGTGTACTTATGAACGATTATTATAATGTAAAATGATAACGAAAAATAAAACGTTTTTCAAAATAACTGGTTTCTGTTCTTTAGCTACCTGAAATCCCTACGTTACACCATATCAAAATCATTTGAATTCAGTCAGTTGAGAAAACGCATCAACAATATAATCACTGCCTGTTATTGGCGACTGTTTCAAGACCGTAAGCAGTAATTTGTAACACTTAAAATATAATGCTCATACATTAGATTGCATACAACATCAGAAACTGTTGGCGAATCTGATTAAATAACAAAAACAGTATTTAAATGCGAAACTGGCTATGAAGCCGACATGTTTTTGGATTTTCTAAGAATATAACATAAAATCACGCCTGTAGTCCCCGAAGGGTTAGGCAGAGGTGTACCCATTAGTACACCCACACTTTGCCAGTTATGTTTAAGTCCCATGTAATAGGAGGCAAACCTATTGCCATCAATCGGGCACAAATCTTAACTCCGAGACAGCTACTGAGAAATTCCTGATAGATAAACCCAATAACACTTTGCCCGACCTGGGAATCGAACCCAAGACCTTATGCTTTGCAGTCGCGTTTTGCGACCATTAGACCAACGAGGCAGTCAAGCTAAGGATATCTCGTTAATAAAGCCATTCGTGATATTATACAGTGTCTTAAAAGGAACAGAATGTAAGGCTTTTTTAGAAATGACTCAACATCATCTGTTTACTCTACCCAACTCAACCCAACCACACACAATACCCGCGTTGACAGAAAATTCAGCTCTAAATCCTTGTAATAGAAGCCAAGATTTTGAAAATATACGTTCTTTGATAAAACAGATTAACAATATTAGATAACGTTTAACGACGTGACGGGCGACACGTAATTACAGCACAGTCGCCGTGCCTTGTGGAAACTCTCATTGTAGCTCATACATTTCTACTTCACGTCGACTGAGCCGTAACCGTATGCATGTGATAAAGTCCTCGCGACGTTTCGTTATTTGTTCGATAAAAATGCTTTATGTTAATTTCTGCATTTAGCTGTCCCTTCGGTATATTACGAATCTGGTATTTTGGGGACCTGAGATTAAAGGCCTTCCAATGCTAATCGTCAACAACCACAAAACTTTGATACCTATTCAGTTCGCCGGTAATACACGACCGTACGGCACAATAGTTGCGAGATTAGGTGGCGTAGGTCCAACAGTTGGTTTCGGCCAGGTAGGGTTCAATCATAGTTTGCATAATAACCCTCAAGCTGAATCCATCTTTTGTAATATAAAGGCTAAATAAAAGTCTAATCAAAATACAATAATTTAATTCATAACACAATAATTGTACACATAATAAGTTAGTACTTACGTTAGTAATTAATTTATTGCGATGAAACAATTACACTAAAACCTGTGAATTCCGTATGGACAGCATCTGGACGGACCGCTAGTTTGATTCCATTTTTATTCAATTGTAAAATCGTTCAAATCTGTAAAAGAACAATATGGGTGAAATAATTTCATTTATCACCGTATAGGTTTTATAGGTTTCCTAACTTTTGCGCTGATGATGTTGATGATGTTGATGCCCTTTTATGTACCTATTTACAGGTAATTTTATTATATTTTTATTTATACATAATAATACAAATAATTATAATAGATTTAATAATGACTGACGCCACGTGATCCAAAACAAATTCAGCCAACCCAAATTAATCGGCTATAATGACGTCAGGAAAAATGTCTAACGATAGCTATTGATTTCCGTTTCTTGATGTCTTTTGGTTTTAATAGCTTGACTTATTGAGGAATTAGCTGTTAACTGTCGAGTGACGTCATTGAAGCCAATATGACGCCATAGTACTCAAGATAGCATTTTGAAGGTGATAGAGTTTAATTTGCATTTTTTGAAAAAAGTACTGTATGACAGAATTAAATTTTCTACTTTCTGCAGACGCCGTAAATATCACTAAATTATCGAATGATTTTCAGAACGCAGTAAAATAGGTAGCCTATCATGCAAATTGAATTTAAAATGTAAAACAGCGTTTCTTCTTAATTATCTAACACTAACTTCTGCCCGCGATTACGTCTTTGGTCACTGTTCCACTCCCGTGCGTCTTAGCATGATGTCATAGCCTATTTCTCATGAATCTGGCTGTCGTATACAATTTCTTTCTAATACGACTGGTAGGTCCAAAAATTCAAAAAAGCGCGGTTAAACGAACAAACAATGTTACTTTGGGCTAGTAAGGACAATCTTAAACTATTGAGATAGAGCACGCCATTTTGTTCTATGCAAAGTTAAGACACACAAAGGTTTCAAACCTTTGTGTGTCTTAACTTTTAAGCACAGCCATCTAAAAGTCCAATTTTCCCGACCTAGGAATCGAACCCAAGTCCTCATGATCAACAGTCGCGCTTTGCAACCATTAAACCATCGAGGCAGTCAATCACAACTTCTTTTAACTATATTAACGTATAGTATACATCATTACAATTTACAAGTAAAAATGCGCATGGATTGAGAAAATCCTGCTCCTCCTTCTCCAAAATATAAATTATGTAACCTCTAAAATCTTAGAATTGTAACCTTTATCATTGGCGGAATTAGGTATAGGTATAGGCATTTTTAAACCACAAACAATCGGCCAAGCTTTTACACAACGGAACGATTCATCGGCACGTCATGTTGTGTTTGAATTGCGATAAACTACTACGTCAATCAAAATCAACCAAACTAAGCCAACATAATTGCACTCAACCGTTTGTGCCACAAACTAATCGTATTAAGTTGTCAATATAATTGATTGAATGCTTGAATTTCGCAATAATTCAAATGTAATGCGCATTTTTGTGAGCAAGTGTTTTTTAAAAACAGACGTCCCTCTTTACTTTTTTTTTCTGACTCGTGATTGCGTTTACAAACATTTTGTATAATCTTACACTAAAAACCAGTACCTGACGCTTAAGCCCCGGGTTTAATATATAATTAATATTTAATATGCTTTATCATTTACAAGTTTACATTTTGTGTTTATTACCTTTTCTCTCGTAGATATATGGTCCGGTTTTTCTCCATTCTCGCATCGTCTCCACATTTTATCGTAGAGCGCTTCAAGTCCACGAACATAGTGGTTGCAGTCAAATAAGGTGGTCTCTAAACGTGCTTTTGAAACTTTAGCCCGAATATATGTAAGACTGTGAAAGAAAATAAATAAATTGTAATAAATTATAAGACGTGATCGTCGTTTAATTAGCACATTCAATATTTTGAATTGACACAAATGTAAAAAAACACTTACTAATCCCTATTTGTTCCCAATTTAACAGCGATATCTTCGTATTGTCTTTTACTTATGGCTATCAGTTCCGGACAACCCAGGGCGTTTAGCTGAGATGCGGCAACGCTTTAAAAAAGAAACAGTCAGGGAACGATCATTTTATATGTGTTTTCTCTTGTATAAACCTGTATACGAGTATTTATTGACTGAAAATAATATAAACCAACCGGGAAGCTAATGTTTCCCCTGGAAGCGTTACAACTGGCGTTCCTGTCCATAAAACGTCCATAGCAGTCGTGTGCCCGTTGCACAAAGGCGTGTCTACACAAATATCTGCTAACTGTCCACGCCTCACGTGTTCCTCCTTGCAAGCAATGCTAGAGAATATAATGCGGCCAGGTGGTAACCCTGCAAAACATTATAATAGTTATACCTAGTCATCAATCATGTCTACAATGTGTAAACAAATAAAGTCAGTACCTAAACTCTGGGCATATTTATGTACATTCGGTTCGCCAGCAGCAGGGAAACTTAACAGCCAGAGAACGCTATTCGGTACCTTTTTCAGTATGTTAACCCACATTTCCAAGACTCCGGGGTCCATTTTGTACAACTGATTGAAGTTACAGTAAACAATTGCCTCGTCTGGCAAACCGTATTGTTTTCTTGATGTAAATATTATATCTTCGAATATTTCTTCAGCGGCTGCTACTTTTTTATTACAACTGTTTACCGATAAACCGTTTTGTATAGGTATGCCGTCGACCATTACCTGAAATTACAGAACTAATGTAAGCAACGGATAACTTATTTGTCCAACGTCATAAAAAAAGTATAAAAATAATACCTGTTTAAGATTAGGGTCTACAGTGGTCTGGATTACGTAATCTGGAATGTTTATTTCCTTTTCATATATTTCAATCGGTGGTAAATCTTCGTATTTAATCATATTAATTTTTTCAGTGACGTTAAATATTTTGTTGATATTAATACTTTCAGCACAATTTATTATAGCCATATTTTGATTATAACCATTTTCTTTACCAGTAACAGCTTTGTATTGTGTTTTCAAATGTGGAAACATTTGTCTGTGATCGCCAATGAAATATGTGTAAGGCATATACGCAAACTTTTCAGTAAAATCTGATACGGTAGACATCGGTGAGGATATTTCGTCGGTTATTATGTAATCCATGTATTGTGCACCGCTCGTCCCCGGATAACCGAGCCACATTACTTGAATGGGAGCTGGTTTTAAAGCAAAAATTTCATTACGTGCACCTTTAGTATAGCCATTCATATTAACTAAAATATGTATACCATCACTGTTGATTTTCTTTGCTGCTTCAATATAACAGGACAACGAAGATAGATCGACAAAATGTTCGGAGTCCTTAACAATTCTATTACGGAATGTGGTGCCATCATCGAAATTTAAAGCATAGCAAAAGATTTCCACTTTTGAATGATCATGGAGACCTGGTATGGACTGCATTAGGTGTGAAGTTGGATGGTTTCCAAAATCACTGCTAACGTATCCGATACGTAATCGCTCTTTCTTTTCTTTATTATGTAAAAATATAACTTTACCTAACATATTAACTTTTTCTGTGTACAAGTTAGCATGTCGTGTGGCTATATCTTTTCTTACTTCATTTTTCAATGGATATAAAATGGAATGATGTGGATGTACGGAGGTAAGTTTTTCCATGTTTAATTGATCTTCTACTATTGATACTATGTTATGCATTCGCTCTTCGTAATCATCCCAGTTGCAAATTATTTGAAAACAATGTGTTAAATTGCAATAAGCATCGGGAAAATCGGGTTTAAATTTTAACGCGTCTTTATAAGATTCAATAGCTTCATTAATCTTCCCCATATCTTTGTAAATACTTGCTAAATTACAATGTGCATCTGCGAATGTCGGGTTTATCTCTATTGCTTTCTTAAAGCAAACAAGTGCGCCTGTTATATCCTGCAATTCTCTGAGAGTATTTCCCATATTGCTATAAGCGTCAGCAAACTTTGGCTGAATATTTATAGCTTGCCTGTAATGCATCAATGCTTCACGAAGTTTGCCTGCAATTGCAATAAAAAAAAAACTGTTAGAACTCGAACTACTTAGAACCAAAATTTATGAACGCCCGTTGTTGGAATTAATTTGCGTTTATAGGTAAAAAAAGAACTTATCAAAAAAGATCTGTTACCAAGTTATCAAAATTACGAGCAAATCAATTTTCGTTTGACTGTTAACACTATTTACGTTTTGTAATAATTATCCTAATTTACCAAGGTGGAACGTTTTAACGCCTGTTAATATATATACACTAATTATTGTACAGTTATTGTTTTCCACGTTTGTATATTAAGTGGCACAAATTAGTAAAAAATATTTTGCATGTAAGTCTGGCCTCTATTTAGGCATTTAATAAATACTACCGTATTTGGCATGTTTTGATAAGAACTATCACAAAAATATTGCAATTCCAAATCTATACATACCTCGATGTTGTAAAAGCGAGGCCAAATTACTGTGAGTGGCTGCGAAATTGGGAAATACCTCTAAAGCTTTCATGTAGAGCTTGGTAGCTTCATCAATTTTTCCTTGTTCTCTTTTGACATTGCCGAGATTGTTAAGAGTATCAACGTGTGACGGGCATAGTCGTAAGGCATTGTTGTAACACTCCTCCGCCTCGCAGACAAGCCCCTTCTCTTTGAGTGCATTAGCGAGATTACAGTAAGCGTCTGGAAAATTGGGCTGAAGTTCTATGGCTCGCCTGTACGTGTCTATAGCCAGATCTATGAAACCCTGTTTATAATATAAACACGCTAAATTTCCGTGTATGGCTCCACTGTTTGGAGTCAACTTCAATGAATGAAGATATACTGCTACCGCTCTGAAATAAACAGACGACGTTGTAGTTTTTTATAGTTTGAATATTTCGAAATATTTCTCCTCAATTTAGTGGAACGCGATAGAATTAAAAGTATTTTAGAACATCAACCGCAGACGCTCTGTTTCGTCGTCTTAAAGATAGGTTAAGGCCATTAACAGGTGCTTTTAACTGATGAAATCTATTTCTTTTAATTTATTCCTTTGCACTTCTGGGTACACGCTTACTTCACAGTCACAGGCGTGTCCAAGCGAGGTCTCTAGGGCATAGCAACGACCCAGTTTAATTAATTTCGGATTCCTTTTGAAGTACTTTTAATTACTTAGTTCCATTTAAATGTGCCGTTACATCATCATATTACGACATTCCTAGAAATAAATGATAAATAACTGTTCCAACTATTGACGTAGTACATAGAATTCAGTTTTTTTTTGTTGGTTACTGGAACTCTGACGGAAACTTTTTAATTTTGCGAAGCTTATTATGATCAGACAGATATAATATATCTATGTCACCGGAAAATAACAAGATCCGTAAGTTTATCAATTTACTAGGAAGTTTATAAACTTTCGTAAGATTCTAAACGGGAGATAAATTGTAATATTTTACGTCCACATTTTCGTAAATTGATAAACTTACTGAACTCACTCGTAAAATAATAAGTAAGCAGTAACCAAACGCTACGCGCGATCTGATTGGTTGGCTGTCACGTGTCACTTCTCCTTCCTCGCGGCCGCCATTGCTGGCCACGGAACATAAACAAACCGGTTTGCTTGTGCGTTTTTATTAGTTTTGAATGTTGAACTGTGTTGCAACTGTGAAAAATAGCTTTATTTTGTTAAGATTATCTAGCAGTACCCATAATGAGTGACCTACAAGCTGCGGACACCCAAAAGCATTGCCACTATGAACATTGACCAATCAGAGAGCAGTGTGTTATTTTACGTATTTCAAAGATCGTATATTTAAAAGAGTTTCTGTGATTGGTCGAACCATATAAAATCTTACGAATAGATATTCGTTAGTTTATAAATTTACCGTATGACGTCGGAAATTGATAAATTTACGAAAATGTGGACGTAAAATATTACAATTTATCTCCCGTTTAGAATCTTACGAAAGTTTATAAACTTCCTAGTAAATTGATAAACTTACGGATCTTGTTATTTTCCGGTGACATCTACAACATACAGTCTATGTATGTGTTCTGTTTGTTAATAAATAAAACGTGTGTAGAGGAGATTTCTTCTAGATCCTATATTCAAATTTGTTCTTATAAAGTCTGTTTGATATCTAAATCAAAAAGTGATAGACCAAGCCCCAAGGGAAATTATGTTTGTAACTTCCTGTATTTAGCCTTGTGTGTGTTATATCGCACTTTTATTATGTTTGATTCCATTATTTCATGACACGTTTTTTTCTACCATTTAATATTTTTTGATATTAAAATAATTAGGTATGTCATTTTTATTTATTAAATAGTATTTCCTACTAACCTTTTGATCTTATTTTTAAACCAGGTGACACAACCGTCAGAGAGTTCCGCCGCCTGCGCGGTAAGCCGCGGGGGCGCGATGTTGATGACGGTGTACACGACGATGCATTGGTAATCCATAACACGGACATGTCCTCAGCGCGAGCAAGGTTGTACTGACAGGGGCAGACCGGAGACACGGCCAGTCAGGGCCCGAGCGCTACGTCACCCCGCACGACGCGCCGCGCGCGCGCACCGTGCCAACTTCCCCGGAGCGACGCTACGTCGCGTCGACGCAACTCGCGGCCTTCGTTTACCCGCTCGTTTATACACTCAAATCGTGAGCATATATCACAAGATCTATTAACGACACGAAGACCATGCGCACACGTCATTTAGTCGCCTTCGTGTTATATTTACAACATCATTCGTCTCACCATAAAACATTCCCGCCGCCGCTCTGGAAGACTTCATCGAATCAGAAACGGTTTTAAAATATTCTATCTTTACCTATTATAAAAGATATTTTTTAAATAGCTAGGAACTTATATACATACATACTTTGTCTTCAAACTGCATGATTCGTATCTCTGCTCGTTATTCATAAGAACGATCAGCTGTTCGCGCACAAATCAGCTGATACGTGTTCTCGTATATTTCAGCGTCTATTGTTTACTTTACGCTAGAAAGTTGCCACCGAAACATAAACTGCATAAAAGACCAAAAGAGATGTAAACGATAAATCTATTGAAAAAGCGCGCTATAACGTTTAAACGTCCGTAATATGTAGTGGAAAAAGCGTGCATGTGCGACGGTACAGTAAATACGGTAATATCGATTTACGAGTAAGCAGGCAAGCGACGGCGGCGGGTGGCGTGGCGACGCGACGGAATCTCAACGCGACTGCGGCCGTGGGCCTACTTGCTGGAAGCTGGCACCCTACTCCTCTACAACACTACTTACGGCTGCTTAATTTGTTGACAACAACTTTTACGCTTGTTAAAAACTTAACATATTTAGAAACCGTGTAAATATTGATTTAACAGTAAAGCTACTTATTCAGTGTAATGACAAAGATCCCGCTCGTCCGTGCGCTTATTCGGTGTTCTACTGACCTATTTTTAGTTACCATATTAAGAGAAAAAGGATTATTTTTATACGAAATTATTTATTTAAATAATAAAAATAATATTTTTATAATTTGAATTTTTTTTTTCTTTAAACGAGATTATAATAACTTTTGCATAAATATGTAGGTGGATACATATTTAAGACAGAAAGAAGTCTTGGCCGTCTGGGGGCGGCATGGGCAGACGACATTGTTAACACCGCGAGTAGAACCTGAATAAGGCTGGCACACGAGTGTGGAGATTGGCATAATCAAAGACAGCAGCTGGCAGGCAGCAGTTGTTAAAGTCGGGCTGTAGATAATAATATAGAGTCGAATGAAATGTAATTGCCATACAAAACATGAATTAAGTTATTTAGGTAAACTTAAGTTTATCTTGGATATCACTGACAGCGGTGACGGGAAACGTAAGGAGGCAACTTGGACTCATAATGAATAAAAGTATGACATCGTTAATCTACCTTAGCAAGCGTGGTGATCAATGCTCGTGCCTTCTCTGTAAAATGAGGACTTTGCCCAGCAGCGGGACACTAATAGGCTGGTTTTAATATTGTAATGTATACAAAACTTAAACTCTGTAAACTTGCCAGCACCTAAAATAAAATAATATTTTTTGTCACAACCTAAATATTTGATGTCTGGAAGTGAGAGCAATAACCCAACTATTCGCGTTTTCCCAGCAATATAAAATCAAATATAGGTATCATAAGATTTTTAAATCGGACCATAGATTTCTGAGATAAAAGCGTTAAAAAAAGTTTTTAGCCTAATAATAATAAGTATATATATATATTTAAAAAATACTGTCCTGCCCTACAAACAATATTATAAATGTGTGAATGTAATCTGTTCGGGTGTTTGTTAATCAATCACGTCTCGGCTAAATGGATTTGTATAAAATTAGGGAGTCCATGACCTAGATTAGGATAAAGGATACTTTGTATCTCGGTAGTGCGATCTCGTAAGATCTTTTCCATACATCATGTGAGGAAAGCCGCCGTCAAATGCTAGTTAAAAATATTTTCTAAATCATTTATGTAAAAGCGGCGAAAAATTCCCTTACCTCAACCGACTATTTATCATATTAAGTAAGACTGCGAAACGAATTTATGTGTCAAATAGTGCCAAAATAAAAAATGATTTTTACAAGAAGTCAGTCCTGGAGCTACTTGTAATGTAAAGAATGCTTCTATTTCCGAGACGTCATACATGAACACAGTGAATTTTTAAAAAATGGACATAACCGGATGAGCGCAGAAATAACCAAACATGTGACATCCAAAATTTCAATGTTAAAAGCTAATTTTACCAGTAGTCTTGTCGCTCACTTGCCAACTTTCATATTAAGATTTTGACAGATACGTAAGTAGCTATAATTAAATTCAAGAAGCATTGCCAAGGACTCTAGATTAATATGTAGTGTAATACCAGATGATGCTACGTTCCGCATTTTAGTATGAACATAATGATGGCGATAAATAAGTAATAAAAACTGTAAATACAGTATAATATTACTATTTTGTCATATGCCTTTTTCATAGGTATGTTTTAAATAGGTACCTCATCAGATCATTGGCAAAACAATTATTTATAGTGTAATAACTTATATTTTTATCTTAATTTTTGGCTATATCTTAAATCATTTGAGTTCTGAACACGACCTCATTTTTAAACAGTTGCATCACTTGTTTTATAAAATTATTGGTTTTATATTCTGGCATCGAGCCAAACCGATGCTAGTCCCGACCTCTCAGTTATGTGTAAGTGTCGACTGATAGTTTCTGATCGTTTGATCCGTATAGCAATGGTTACTACCATTTTGTTGATACTGCATTATCGATGATTTACATTTTTTATGCATGAAGCAGTACCAATATAGATTATGATATTTATAAACAAATGATGAAATCGATTGATCTTAACATAACATAATAATGACAACTGCAAACATTTTGACAACGTTCATGAACCAGGGGAGCAGTTCTACTAACTTTTAGGAACTTTCGCATTCTAATATCAGTCTCAATACCTATATAAAGAATGCCGTTACTTGCCTACATTTAGACAAGATTTTGATATTGATTGTCACTGAGATAAGATCAAGACTACATCAAGAACTTTTTTAATTATAGGAATTGGCCTTCAGAGCTTTTCTGCTCAATAATATTCATAGTAAAAGTTTTTGTTAATCTAAATTCAAATTATTTTAAAATCCATCTAGATCCTGCATAACTTGAACATAAAGACACAGCCAAAGAAAAAAGTCAATTGCTCTGTAAGTAAACAAATAACTCCCTGTGGTATTCCCCACTCACTCGTATTTACTGGGCGAGCGTCCATTATCTGTAATTAATGATCATGTTTTAAAAAGAAACTAGCTTTTGTCTTCGGCTACAAAGGAGTACGTCACAAAGGTAGAAAGTACATTTTATTGGTTTTTATGTCACAAGCGATCTGACCACTAAATTACTCGAAAATAAAACACAACTACATCATTAACTACACATTAAAGAACCAACGCCTAACCCCTTCAATTTTGTTGTTTAAACCATCGTTATTTATTTTTTAAACATATTCCGGGATTCCGATGTTCCTAAAGAAAAATCTTGTTAAAAGAAAACAATGTTCAACTTTGCTACGATCATTATATTTTCAATACATTTAGGTACGTTGCATACAATAATTCATCCGCAAATGTTGATACTTTGATAAATATTAGATAATACAGACAACTTTGGCATAAACTATGAATGTTAGTAACAGTAAACGATGCAATACCTTTAGGTACGTAAAGCTAAATTTAGATGCGTCCGCCTACGTGTTAACTATACTATAATGCGATACAACATATACTACGGTACATACTGGTAGAAGATAATATTATTATATTATGAAGTAAGCTGGTCGTAGTGACCTGATTAAGACGTTTGCGCTAGCTTTAGCGATCAAAGATATGGTAAAAGATGAATTATGTCTTCAAGCGTCAGACTGTTCGGAATTCCTTGCCTCATGTCGTGGGGAAACACCGCCTTCAGAATTGGGCGTGCTTCCGCCTGAAGTACTTTGAGGACTTCTCTCTTGGACCTGCACAAATAATCAGCACGTGAGTCATCTACACATAAATAACGCCAAGGCTAAGCAAGTAATTATTACGTGACTCGACGTGGTTCATATTTAAATACAACTGTAGGAATAATTATTTTAGTATCAGGTTATTCATTGGGAAACCAAAATCGTAACATATAAATGAACAATTGTTATAGTAACACGGTAGTAATGCGTCATACATTTCCCCAAGAACACCTTATTGTAATGAATACAAACCCAAACATGAGCAGGTCGGTACATAAATATTATCATAAAGGTACTTTTTAAAGCCGTAACCTGACTTGGGTAGACTATTCTTAGAACGTTCAATGGTAGGTATATACATATAATCATTTAATCACATTATTCGCTATAGATCTAAAGAACGTATTGACTGTTTTATTGCTATTAAATTTTCTGAGGCGTTTATTAATGTCTACAAATAAACCACTTCGAACTCTCACTAGCTTAAATACAATTTAAACCTGTTTGCCTACACGTATCTAAATAGCCGATATTCTTTATCCTTTAAATTATTTCAACATTTTTGAATGTCGTAATAATAATTAATATAGTTTGTATCTAGAAAACGTTATCATATCTCGAGCAATTTATTGATTAGTATGCGGCTCCTATGTATTTATGTCTCTCATAATATTAAGAATTTGAAGAAATTCATACGACTAATATTGTATAAATACATAATACATAATATTATGAAGATACATGATGATATTTTCATTTCGAATAATACCATGATAATTCAAATAATTATTATTTATTTATTTCTTTATTACTTATTCATTTAATTATATTCATTTACGTATAGTGGGTAGTTACAGTGAACTAATAAATAAATATTCCTTGGAAGGGTTTTTTCATTATATTCATTCACCAATGTTTAGTATCTGCAAAAGCGGTTTTATTACCGAAACCTTAAAAATTATTACAAAAGGCCAACGCCGCAAAATGGTCCCTACATAGCAGGATCGGAAATCCGTTGCGAAATGTTGCGACTCGTTTTACCCCTGCTTAATGTCTGTTGCTTGGTGATTCATTAAGATTCATGCGACCTGCTACGATTTGGCGCCATATAACGTACGATCACTTTACAGCAGAAAATACCACTTAAATAGCCATTAAAGTTTATGAGCGCGAGATGGATACATTGAGTGCCATTGCCAAACATTCATCGCTGACTGATTGAGATATATTCGATTAAATGTTTGAGTTGTATTTCTTTACTGTTTATCCGAAACGATGTATAATACGATATAACTTCTGACTGCGATCGTGGGGAATTGTTTGTAGAAATCGCCCAATCTACCGATTAAACAATTTGTAAGATTAAATGATTCAATTAATGAAAATTCAGTGAGTATTAGACTTTAAATGAATCCATTTATGATCTAGAAATGTGAAACAATCTTTAGTGTGAATCATGTTAATCCTCTAACGTTTAAATGCCTATTACTAAAATCCTTACGAAATATACGAGTGCATTTAGTTATAAATAGTAATTATCCAGTCTGTTGTTCCACCGTTGGAGCGCTACGTGGAAGTCCCTATAATATATTTACCACCAGTGATTCGCTTTTATTTTTAGAAAATCAATTCGGTTACCAACAAAATTAGTTCGTATTAACCGTTTTCAAATTTTCAGTAGATACAGTCATTTAAGAACGTATGAAAAGCCACATCCAGACTGGTTTAATATTGCATATGTAGGTAATATTATATATTCTTTTATGATGATTTTCAAGTATTTGTACATGGAAATAGAAGTGTAAATAAGTTTAAAATATCTATCTACCATACATACAATCATACCAAGTGGAAATAATAATTAATACTGGCAAATCGTTTGTGCCATCTGACAATTCATGTGAACATCATACGCGAGTAAGTATGTCGTAAAAATCTTCATATGTCCTAATATTATCGTCCCACCTTTTTGCTTGAGCTACGAAACATTCGGTTCATGAATTATTATTAACAATGTTTGTATTACGTGTAGCGCAGCAGCATCTGTTCATTTGTAACGAAAGAATGGTAAATGTAATGCTTGGTTTAATATATATGTATAAAGAAAAACATCATTATGGCACCTTTGATCCCATGATCAAAGGTAACTTGCAAAATGTTAGACAAACACCCACAGTGTGCTTATATCTAATGTGTGTTACATACATTAAAATGATTTTAAATAGATTGACAATGATACATTTAATTTTCCAATGTTTTTACTGGGCTGAAATGTATGCCAGCGTTCAGCTGCTCACTATTTATATGTTAGTTAATGTCGAGAAAAGTAATTTTACCTCGCTTTTGTTCTTAGCCGTATTATTTGCACGTTGATGCTTATGCAGACAAGGCAATGACAATGTATTATCTATAACTTAACTTTTATGCAAAAAGCGTTATGCAACAGAGCTGAGCGTTGATGAGCTATTTATAATTGATATTATTAACGTAGCAGACGTCTTTATTTTACGTAGCGTGAGTAATTAAACATCGATTACGCACGAATGGAATATTAAATCTAAATTTCCAGTTTCATGTTTTCAGTGCGATGTCAATTTTCTTAGCAATTAACTAAAGTTTTAAGAATTGATACAATATGATTTGATTGCGCTGGTTTTCTTAACCGGTCAAGCTCCAGCGGCACACCGGCATAATTTAGTCTAAATAACACATACATAGGTATACAAACACGAAATAAATAGCCGAGGAGAATACTATTATCTCATAGATATGAACATTTTCTTCACGGAACACTTCACAATAAAAATAGCAGTAGATAGATATTATGTTTGCTGTCTGTTCAGGTTAAGTGGTTTCATCTTTGATTAAGAACATAAAATCCTTTGATCATAGTAGAGTGCTTGAAGTGTCTTCTGGGAATTTATTTATTGTTTAATCTTTCCTTCAATCGTTCTTAAAGATATAGCAAAAATTCCTTCAATACGTACGCTCTGGAAATAGAGGCGGCGATGTCTCTAGCATAAATTTTATTAGGCACTTGTCGCGCCTTAGACATAAAAGGTACCTAAAGATAATTTATATATGATTCCACTGCTGTTGTAGAATTGTTGTTTTTTAAAAAAAACCGTCACGTTAAATTTATGCTATAATATTTAAAATACCTGCAGTCCTGTATGCAGCATGTTTGCGATTGTTTCAACATCCAAAGTTGAGTCTTGAGCAGAAATCTTCTTGATTGCAGAAGACACAATGCAGATGTCACCTCGCAGCTCTCTCACTAAAGCAGTAATCTTCTGAGCATTGCTGAGAACTTCAACACTTTGAGTATACGGATTGTACCGCACTCCGAAGGGTCGTTGTATGCTTTCCGCGAAAGCCCTGTATGACGAAAACAAAGTTTAAATACAACAGATATTTAGAATTTACGGAGAGTAGATATTACGATTTAATTACGAAGAAACTTATGGTGCTCACGAAGAACATAATGGCAGTAAGAACTAAGTCGTTTCAAAAGTTGCCAGGACGCTTGAAGCGTTTTGGCAAACAACATTATTTTGTAATTAACATTGTTAGTTTCAGTTCACTTACGTTTTGAAACTTTTAATTATAAAATTATAAATCTGATGAGGTATTTTGCTTAGCTCGTGTTTTGGAAATAACATTACTTACAAATGGAGGTAGGTAATATTATTTCCAAAACACGTGCCTTAAGGTGAACTGTAATTTTCTAGCCGATTGTCGTTTATTTTTGGATCAATTTTGTTTTTCCCAGTTACTTGATGCAATTTTTTCAATACATAGGTACTATCACTTATGCTAAAAAAACGACTTTACGATACAGCAGTACTACTTTATTTCATATAATTAAATCAATAAAATGGTCAGTGTAATACAGCTCTATTTATTAAACATAGCCAATAATAACTTTGTTTGATTTGAATCAGCTTTGTAAGGAGTTCCGTGTGGAACTTATTATACGCTTATGTTGAAGAATCGATATCGATAAGTATTTATTAAGTATGGCCTACCTTTTAGTAGACAAACTTTTGCCCGCGACTGCGTACGCGATATTTCGGCCCTATTCTTAATTTGTTACAAAAAATCAACCACTTGGCATTGAATAGGTATACAAACACGAAATTGGATTTAGTCCACAATTATTTCATTATTTTTATAAAGTTAAGTCTCTAATTTTGACATCACCAACAGACACTTCAATTTTATTTATTTTTATTAATGATTACGGAAAAGAGTATAGATATTTTTTAAACATTCCACAAACCTCATCTTCTCCTTTGCTTCTTCAAAAGAGTCAGTGTAGTAATAAGCATTTTGGTAAGAGGTAATAATACATTCTTCGTTGACAGTAATTTTAGGATCGAAGCGCTTGATCTTGTTAGGCGTGTCGAGTGCGTGTTGTAACTCAGCAACAGAAGACAGTAAACCGGCGCCATAGACTCGGAAGGTTCCATCGGTTTGGCGACACAAACCAAACTCAACCGTGAAGAAGTAAAGCTGCAATTTATAATACATATTATAATACAGTGCCGATGTTTTCATATCATGAAATCGATACAAATATTAATATTTTCCTGATTTCGTTCGTGTAACGCAATCATTTAACGCAACAGTTATTAAGCTTTGCTGAAAATGAACGTCGTGCGTATTTTTCTTTCTAACTCTTATGAAACCTAATATAACAATGTAAGTTGTTCAGCATAGTTACCGTTGCCAATTTGTCGATATCTTCGTCGGAAGCGCCAAGGGATGCGAGCCCGAGTTCTTGTGAAAACTGTGCAAAGCTAGGGTTAGCAAGCAACGGCATATGTCCCAGTAGTTCATGACAGCAGTCACTGCAACGGGAAAATAATTTAGTTTTCCAGCTAAATATTCTTACGCGACAAAATAAAGTAGGCAGATGGACCCATATGGATATATACTCTCAGTAAGGTACTCAGACGGAAATAGTTCATTGATATTTTCGCAAGTATATATTATACGTACGGTTCAGGGGTATAGAAGGGATCCGAGGAATGGCGAATGTACTGAGTGCAGTGAAACACTCTAAAAGCAAGTCCTGACAGGAAGTCTCTTGGCGATAGATATCCCGCTACCGGGCGCAGTTGAAATCCAGTTTTACGCTTGAGAAAAGCGCACACGTCTTCCAACTGAAAATAAGTAACGTGTTTAGTAGAAAAGCCTTTATACCTTGGAGATATATTGACGTTTGGCCGTGCGCCAAAAAGTTCAACAATATTATACAATGCAGTGTCTTGTCTTAATGACTGATATTTATGGCTCGCTTAGGGCTTGTGGCAATATGAAAAAACAAGTTGTGAGTTGAGATCGTTGAATACAGCAAAACCTAATACTTCAAATTATATGTACTCGCTTTTCGAAATATTTTACCGGAGAATCGCTAATCTGCATGTTTTTATTTATTATCAGTTAAAGTTAATATTTAAAATTACTATTAACAATTATCTATAATGTTCTACAACCAACAAAATTTTCGATGAAATACATAGAAGGCAAGGTTCACAACCTGAGGCAAATTGTCCTCACGATAGCCACAGTACTTGACAAGTTGGGGCCAGTTCTCTAGGTACTCCTCGCAAGCGTGCTTCTGGTAAAGTTTGTGAAGTTCGCGGAACACGATGCCCCTGTAACGAAGACACAACTTCACCAACTACATATTAAGTAGTACCGTCGAACTTAAAAGACGGCACACATAACCAACTTTGATTAATGAATTTCCTAAGCAAATACGAGCAACAAGTGAGGACACTGAACAAAGAATGCTGAAAAATCACAATGCAGAATTAATGAGATAGACCTACCTAAATTTTTACTATCGATATATAATTCTTAGGCAAATCTTCAATCATCATCATCTGCCTAGCCTTTTCCCAACTATGTTAGGGTCGGCTTCCAGTATGCAGCTGAATACTAGTATTTTACATAAAGCGACTGCCTATCTAGGTAAGACTGGTTGTCACACTTCCGGGCTTTTAACGACCCGTAACGACTGTCGAAGATCTACGTATAACAGCCAATGTCAGTCATATCTCAGATAAACTTAGAAAATACATTTGAATTGAAAAAGTCACACAGGTACATAAGCAAATCTTTAATATTATTGTAAAAACTAGTTTTACTTACTACTACTGCCACATGCAATCAGCTTAAAATACCTCCCAAGTGGAACAAAGTTAACGGTGAAGGGATGTTCATGCATTCAATAAGCGTTATGTTATTTATCATGTTTCTGAGCAATGTTTTAACATTTGCTCATTCATTTATTCATTATTTTCAACTGCTTTCTTAGTTGTTTGCTGACATAAAATTCAGGCAGAAGATGAATTCCGAATTAAATGGAATATAATATCTTTGGATTCGATACTTTACCTAGAGATAATACGAATTTATTAAAGAAATTCGGGTACTTTTTTATAATCCGGCATCGAATATATCACTTATTAATATTCCATTAATAAGTTGTAAATGGGCCATACTACGCCTCAAAATAAAAACGCGAAAATTACTCTGAGGGAACTTTTAAAAATTTAACAATATCTTTTCCTCACCTCAAAAATCCCCATGAAAATCTGTTCACCATAACAACGTTCCAGGTAAAAAAATAATTGCATTCGGCTATTTTAATAAATAATATACTTATTTCAGCATTCCGGAGCTTATAAAATTACAATTTTTTAAATCCACTTACGCAAAGCCAAAGATTTAGTGTAATTATGTAAATCGCAAACAGTTTATTTTACCGTTTACATATATTTTGATACAAAAACAAACGAGTAGACTTTTTAAAACAAACAACGATTTTATTTTAATTCGCAAGAGGAATACAGGAATTATCGCAGCTATGCAACTCAATTTATAGTCTAGCTAGAGAGTTCTAGTCAGAATACCTAATTTAAGTACATAGAAGCCAAAACACAAACGTTCAAACAAAGCGGCGTACTAATTCATATGTTAGTAAACACTTACCACGTCTTAATTTCCACTTCAGTGTATTGTACTTTGGGAATCGGCTGGCCACTGCAACACGAAATAAAATATGAGTAATTCTTTGTTTATTATATAAAGGTACTTTAACTTTTTCAGGTAATCAGTCCACTTAAGCCACCCAAACTCATAGTCCCATTCTTTGTTTCCATATCCTGCGATAGTCCTGCGCCAACCGGGGGCTATCCTTAGATGCACTTGTGTCCACACAGGTCCACACAGGGATAGCTGTCGGTTAGTGTTTCATTTTATCTTAAAGCTATCTAAGGGGCTTCTACGAGCTGGCTTCAGTTTCTCGTACGCCTTTAAAAGGTCTGGGTCCCCCTATGGTCTCGAGTTACATAAAGTAAAAGAAAAGAAGATGCTTTAACATATATCAACCCTTCTCATTTTCCTCTAGATCTATCGTAGATTGCACACCTCTGTCACGTCGTAGCAGAAATATTGTGTATGAAAATTAAGATAAGTGGCAATATGCCACGAGCATAACTAATGCTTGGCAGAAAGCAAAAGGCCTGCCACCTGTAGCTATGACTATACAATTTTAATATTAACACGCCATACTTATGCTAAACCAGTTTTTAATAAGGTATAATGATTTTAGGTTTTGATGGGAATATGATAAGATGTTTTTTTTACATGTCTATATTCAAGAAAATGTTAACCTATAAAGAGATGAATTTCAAGTTGATTTTCCGTCTGTTCGAATCGGAAGACGGTTATTTTATATTAAAGCAGTTTTTTAATTTACTTTACTTTGAGTAAGTAAAGTTTTTTAATGTTTATTGCGTCTCAAATGTAAAACGTAACAAGTACAAAAGTTTTATTTTTTTCGCATATTTTTTGTATATCTTGAGTATAACCGTAGGACAGAACTATTTAAGAATCCATAATGAATTATACTAACATTCAAAAGTAACCCTAATTTGAAATTTCATAGAGCTTTTTGGCCAATCACCACCTATTGAATGATGTAAACTCAATATCTAGTTTTCTGGCATCTAATAGTTTCTGTTAGGTTAGATATAATGTAGTCAAGCACTGGGTTGGAGTGACAGGACACAGTAAAAACTTATTTACCCGAAACTCTCTTTTCTGTAAACACTGGCAGCCTAAGTATTTAGTAGGTATCAGTTTTTTAAGTATATGTATTTTTAAGTATCTTTGTGAGAAAAGAAAATACTTTTACACTGAATTCTTTGGAGTGCTTAGGTATTAGCGATCTAAGGCAGCTGACGTGTTAAGAGGCTAGCCTGAACAATTAATAATAGTAATTATTTCTGATGCCAAATCGTTAACCATATTTAGATTAAAGTTACATTCACAATTAGCCTTTCTAATTAATAATTGAGTATATAAAATATATTAATATATATTTTTCAGTTCAATAGCTACTAGAGTTGGTTAGCTACTTGCCAATAACAATATGACAAGAGAAGCTATTTCTTCTGATTACCTATTATCCAAAAATAGGTATAAGCTCATCAATATTACGCACACATATATATTTGTTGTCACGTCTGTAAGATCTCCAAGATCTTAGTTGCCTGCCTAATGAAGTCATTCTCTGTTGTTTATGACAAAGTAATGACTAAACACGTAGCATAATTAGGGCTTCAATGTAAAACACAGAATTTTGCGGTTTAAACTACAGGTTTGGTTTCCTAATTGCCTTCCTTTTGCAGTCCCCGCAAGAAGCATTGGTACGCCGGGCGACGTTGTAAGGGCCAATTAGGAGGCATGTGGTATATAGGTACAGAGAGACTGCGACTGTGGTTTTGGCATCACATATACCTACGTTTAAATTATAGAAAATAAGGAGGCTTGTTTGGTTAAAGTCTCTTTATATATTGTTATATTCATATAATATTTAACATCGTCGTAAACGTTTTGGAAGATAACATGTGCAAATTGTTGCACCACATAATCGAAAAATATGATGTTGGTGTAGGCACGAAAAAGATTAAATATGCTGTTATTTGATATTAAAATGCAACGCGGCAAAGCAGCCAGTATTGATTTAGGCACTAGTTAGAGCAAGCTTGGTTTTGACGCGCACGGTTATCGATTTATTTACTCAACGAAAAACAAAATGTTCCCAAATGTCACCGAACTAGTACAAACCAGTATTAGTAGTAACTTCATTTTTGATGGAAAATATCTGTAAGCCTTGTAAACATTTACTCTAATAATGAAATCGAACCTGCGTGCCATTTAAGGGCAGTATCGTCGGCGGTAGGACATTAGGGTCACACAATCACTTAAGGCCCTCGAATTCATGAATTTATTTTATTGCAAGTCAGGTTCGTTAACGCCCCGCCACGCTACAGTTGAGAGCTTACGGATTTCTTTTTCATCATTGTTCTTTTTGAAATAAAAAATATAATAACTACGAAAAAATATCAATATTACTCGCACTTTTAACGTAGTAATAGTTATTATTCTTAGCTTTAGCCATGATTTTGTAAAGCAGAGAGCAATCACTTGATCTAACAGGCTATAGTCGGTATTTTTGTTTTAGGCTTAAATTATTTTTAATTTTTGAATAGAGAATTTAGATTAAATTCTTTTCGAGCGGAAAACGCAACAACATATAACTTCACAAATGAGAGGAGTGGTTGTGTAGGTACTTACTATTTGTAATTGTTGGCAATGGCTGCGAATTGTTCCCGTCGCTTGCGGTATATAGGGTCCTTGAAGCCAGGGTGATCAGCATCTAGCTCTGAACCATACATCAGGACGTTTTGAGCTCGATCCAAGTCAGATATTTTCCGGGGGAACCAATGCATTTCCCCAAAATCTGTTAAAAACATTTTTGTCATTAAAACTTTTTCTAGTATTCGATAAAGGTTCACAGTAAATTATTCAATCAACGCGTTGTTCTTATTTCATTTGAAATTGAAATAGAGAATCCATTATTCAAATTGAGTATGATGAAAGAATCGAACGAAAAGAAAAAAATACTACCTATAAATAGAATGACGTTTGTTATAGCGTTTCTATAAATTATATTTTTTATGAAAAACACTACCGAATAAATCTCAAATACGACGGCAAATTCAAACATTATTTTATAAAGTAAATTCGGCATCAAAGAACCTCGTTTAGTTCACTAATTACAAGTCAACAGAAACATTTAATGACTTTTATCAGTAGATTATGTTTGGTATATTATATTACGTTCAAAAATGTATAACATCACGTTACATCTTTTATATTTTAAAGCAAAAAAGGGTTTTTATTACATTTTACTATAATTATGCCGAATGCAAATAACATGGAACGAGGGCAGAAAGAAGAACAAGAATGACATCAACTTGTCAATAATTTTAAAGTATTTTTACTAACATCGTAGAAAAAATTAAAGTAATTATCTAAACTTTGCGACTCACCGAAACTAGCTGCAGCAGACAGTGGTGTCGGGGGCGGAAACTCCTCGCCAGTTTGAGTAGACACAACTTCAAAGTCTTGAACTTCACGCTTTAACATCCTCTTTAATTGTTCCATGCGATGGGGATCGCACTCCACATCCACCAAAATGTCAGACTAAACAACAAAATTTTCGAAATATAATTCTAAATTAAAAAAAGAATCTTGCATCTGTAAAATAATATTTGAGCCTTGGGCAATATTTGATTCTATAGATAGTTTACAACAATATAACCCTCTGACCAAATTGATATTCTAAAGATTTAATTGAAATTAACCCTCGGGCCCCGCACCTTTGTCTTTCAGTGGGACCATATAATTTTTTTTATTAAAAGAATTTCCTCACGATAAACCAACTACGTACAAAATAAACAAGCAGTAATTGGATTTCTCAACTTACTGAGGAAACTTCAGAAACTGACTTTCGGGATTCAATATGGAGGACATTTATGCCAAGATCTTGAAATACAGTTAGAGCTTTAACCAGTCCCCCAACTTGGTTTCTCAAAGTAAATATCACTGAAATCCTCTCGCTCTCTAAAGTCTGGGCCTGTTGTCGAGCTGCCATGTTAAGTTCACCAAGTTTAGGATGATGATGGGCCTCGTTTTTGACTTCCCATTCCGATCCATTTCTATAGAGCCAAAGTCCTAAAAGACCTTTTCCAGAACCACTCATGTTTTCTCTCTGAAATTAATCTCTATTAAAAAAAAATATTTTTGTAATAAAAAAAATCACTTTAAGTAAAAAAATAGGTTACAGTTGGGCAACAATAGCACAAGTCCGTGAAAGGCAACTGATATAGAAATCAAATGTATCTTCTGTGATGTATTAAATTTAGTCTAATTGGGGATGTGTCGCTGCAACGCCTGGGACATACTGCGCCCTTCCTTGAGATCTGTTCGCTTATAAAGAGAAGAGGCGCGGGAGACTCGACGGAGGGTGGGTATATTTGATTGGCTGAATCAAGTGTTCGGAGTAACTTGGAAAACGTTCTCTTTTCACACCGTAAAGTCACGGACACACTTTGGCTACATTTTATTTGTTTTTAATCTTTTACAAATCTTAGACTGTGGAAGTTTTCCGCGTCGTTCGAGAAAATGGGTCAGAAAAATGGAAAAAGATACCGTATTAATAACGTTTGTATTTATTTATTTTCTTTCAGTTCGGTGTTAAGAATATTAATTTGAATGATGTACTCTCTTTTTCTGAGCTACCTTTGTAAAGTATGATATTGTGTGTGCTGATATCACTATTTTATTTACTCAAAAGTCAATTAATAATAAGGAGGTTAATTATAAGGCCATAGGTACGGTTTGTAACTTAGCAACATGAATTTGAGTTTTCGTAACAGCTTGAGAAAACATTTTTTAGATAAAATCTTAGACTTATCAAGCATTCATAACGAATTTGTGTTTTTTTTTTCAATACTTATGTAACAGTTACATGAACCGAATTACTGCAAAATTTCTAAAAAAAAATGGCAATATAAATTAATAAATACCTCTGATCGTGTTCCTATGAGGCGTACAAGTTCGATAAGAAAGGGTCTGAAAGTAAAAACCTGTAAATAAGTATTGAAGTTTGCATTCGAACAGTCGGAGTTACACCTACTTCGATTAAATGAATTGAATACTAAATACTTTGTACAGTTTATTTAGTAGGTGAAGTGGTCAAGCAGAAATTGTATTTTATTGCTAAGAGAACACGCAAAATCAGGGGCAAAAAAGGCACGCGAGGTTATTTTCTCCTAAAACTAATTAAAAAGAAAATGCGGGGATCTTCTTGTTAAGAGCTAGGTTCATGTGATAATTGATTTTTAGAATCACAAATAAATAGTATAAAAGCGGTTTGGTATCACCGCTAACATGTACGTGAGTTTATGTGGCCTCTACTCACACTGCGATAGTTTCTTTTGTAAGTGTGGATCTGAACACAAGTCTGCTACCCTGTAGCCGTTGGCTGACGGCCGCTAAGCGATCCAGTCACTGTATTTATTACCATTGTTTAGAGAAAAGAGCATCCCTATCATTCATTACGAAGAAGGAGCCCGACCATTTATTCACCCTATTTCCTTGGTGAGAGAATTTTAAAAATAGGTTAGTACTTGAAATATATTACACGGATTGTTAGAATACTTTTATCTCAGATTTTATACCCGACTGCCAAGAAGGGTAGATTTTTACTCGTATTATTTAATCACTGAATGTCAGGAAAGACAAATTAAAATCTGCGCTTTCAATTAACTTCTCTTGGGAAGTTTAGTGTCTACCTACACAATAGGCACGTGGTGGTAGTCGTAATTTTCACTGCTTGCGATTACGCTTGCTTTGAAATTATACAGAATTTAATCTAACTAAGAATATTGAAATAACTGTCTGGATTTCTCTCGTCTATTTACTGGAGTTTCCTATAATTGGTGCGTGCAGATATGGCGCTGAACTTAAACTGCAGATAGTATAATTGTATAATTATTTGAATATTTCAATTTTTGAATATCTAATAAGGAAAAAATAACCAGTCAAGAGCAAGTCAAGCTCGCATAATTACGGTTCTGAACCAAACTACACTTAGCAATCTATGAGGATGGTTGCTGGAGTGCCGTAATTACTATAGATACTTATTAAGCGTATTAAAAAACTTAAATTAGTTATGCTGATCCTTTCAGCCGTTCAGGCGTAATTCAGTAACAAACATCCATTCAAACTTTCGTATATAAATAGATAGTAGTGAGAAGTAAGATGGCAGGGCAAATTTATTATTAAGGCATTATTGTACTAGAACTATAAAAAACGGATACATTATGTGAATAAAACTATAATAGTCAACGAATAAAATAAGTAGAAACAAAAAAAAAACATAAAGCAGTTGATGTTAAAAGTTAAATAGAGTAGAACCATTTCTTAAATTTGTTGCTGTGTCCGTCTATCTAATATAAGCACCAGTAACGTGCTTAAACATATGAACATAGGAAAATAAGATACGACCCTCATGTCGGTTTTGAATAACTATAACAAAAGCTCAGTCTGGGGTGACGTTCCTTATTATCTTGACTTATTCATGCCTCGTTACACAGTAAAATTAACGTAACGTTCTTATTCACTTACTATTCTTAGCTATGTTGATAACATGTAAGTACGTAGACATGTTTCAATAGTCTGAATTATTATGTATACCTAAGTATTTTCATAGCTATAAATAAAATCTATTTATTGCCCTTGAAGTAGGTACCCACATAATTCGGCTTCAGTTTTTTTTAATATTCATTCAAAGGTAAACTTTCACTGCTTGCTAGAATTTACTTTCACATTTATTATAATAAATATTATTATTATTTAGACTTAATATATCTCAAGAAGCCAACTCGCTGAGGCGCCTTAGGTAACTTTAAATGAAAAAAGACACCTACCAATGTTATCCCTGTATGCTCTATGCAAGTGCGCCCAAAGACAACCCCTGGTTGGTGTAGTGTATTGCAGGATATGGAAACAAGTAATGAGACTATCGATTTAGGCCTACCTGGAACCTGGCTACCAGGTTTATGAGAACTATGGCCCCTGACTGATCAATGTTCGTATTTGACATAGATAAAATAGCTGAGGGATAAATGCACACTGAATAAACTGGCCCCCGAAATCAGTCCCTATTATTATGTTTATTAAATCCATGGACGTCTAAATCTTTATTGCTTACAATTCATCATAATTCCTTAATGTATTTTGTGACAAAATCTAAAGAATAAAATTGTTCCAAAAGTTAATACCAAATAGATATCTTTCGAAGCAAATAAATAAATATTTAACTTGAGTCGCAGACGAAGGCGCTTTTAATTCAATTTCCTTAGAGACGCCTCTCTTGCGCCTTTCTGATTTGCAACGATTTGCCGTTTGTTATTATTATACAGCGTCCTTATTCAGCTTTTATTATGCTTTACACAATGTGGTATAATCGTATACAAACAAGTATTTGAAACGACATATTTTTGGAAACATTGTTATTGTCCCTCTCGAGCAAAAACTATATGGACTGTTATGTCGTTATAATCAATACCATGGGTAGGCGGACACAGATTTAAGGTTAATTTCAATTAATATGAAGTTTTATGGTGTCTTATATGTATGTATGTGGATATAGGACGACTACCTCAGTTTTCACGTCAGTCACGTCTCAGAAGAATTAGTAAAACTTTTACTCTTTTATTTTTAGCATTTTTACACTAAAAAAACAATGAATAAAGAAAGTCACATACATACATGCATTAACCCTGAACACATAACACTCCTTTTTTTTTGGAAAAGTCGTGTAACAAACGTCACGTAGTCCAATATCTAAACTGTATTTACTGCGTGTTAAAAAAGAGTGCCTGTATAAATATAGTTTATCACTAAATAACTTAGTTATCTCTTACTCGTACCCTATTAGCGACCACAAATTGTTTCATCATGTTCTACTTTAGACATAACTTACTTAGAAGCTTCACTACCTACTTAGAACAACACGTAGCTTTAGGTGTGTTTTTCTTCAATAAAAAAAAACAACTTTAAGATATATTACCCAAGGCAGCTTATTTTGAGATTAACGAGATTCATAGTTAACGAAAATATTAAGTAGGTACAAGAAGGTTGACAAAATTAATACCAGAGCGGAGAAAACAACGAATTACGTAGGTATTAGAAAAAACATATTCAAAGTGTAGGTACCGGGTCAATAGACTGTCGCTGTGATCCCACTTGTAGTAGACGTACCTATGTCGGGATGTCCTAAAGCCGTTTGCGAGTAGGTAGGTAATTTGGAGCGACGCCAACCAAGCCATACTAGTTTTTGCAAGTATAGGTGCTATATTATCGTACCTAAACTAGGAACTTTGTCTGGAATTTTCATTTGTAATAAAAAAATTGCTGTTGTTACTGCAACATGTAACGTTTCCCGTATTATTATTTAATTCTGAGAGTTAAATAATAATACGGGTCGTTTCTTATCTAAAAGAAAGAGGTAACATTTGTTTGTAAGTTTGTATGTAGGGGTAATCTCCGGAAGTAAAGAACCAATTTGAAAAAATGTTTCACTGGTAGACAGCTACATTATTCGTGAGTGCTATAGGCTATAAGTTATAAAGATATAATGCATATTAGCCGAACTATCTCAATATTAGTCTAGCTAGGCGGAAAAAATATTTACATGCGCTGCCTTAACAGTTGCATATAATTAAAAACAATGTATGACAACCTGGGGGCCAACCACAAGCTCTTAAAACAGTATTATTATAATATTACTTTGCCTTCCACACTGTTGAAAATGCAACAACAGAAATTACAAAGTAATATTAAAATAATATTGTTATAAGAAATGGCGGTAGGCGCCCTGGTCCGCTTTGAATAGTTCTACAAAAAAGTCCACGACACCATGTTTCTATCTTTTATATTTTAGCAGATATAGTAGATTTTATATGTTAGAAACAGTATTTTTCTACGTACTTACCTTTGGACGATTTTTTAAACAACAAAATATTAAACCTTATCGAAAAAAATATAATTATGATCAAAGGAACATCATAGAGATACGATTTGCCCAGAACAGTATGTCAATTGGTTAAAAGATTTCGAAGATAATATAAAATTACTAAATCGCAAAATGCCGCCGTCCATTCACCAACCGCATTAGAACATGCTTTGTACGAACGTTTTATCCATTTACCCATAGATGGCGTTGTGCAATTACGTCATTTTTCTGAATATGCAATAAAAACAAAACCCTACTTTTGGCAGTCAGGAAATAAATCCTAGCACTCAGTACTAACCGAACCACACCTCATAATTTCATCAAAAGTTAAAATGTTTACCGCCCAACGAAGTGGGCACGGGTCAGCTAGTCTAAAATAAACACAATTCACTACGTCTTAGGGCGCCAGGTAACGCCAGCGACCTTGACTAACAAATCTCACACAGTTTGGGGGCTAGCCTATGTATTACAAAAAGCGGAAAAGCTTTATAAAAACAGAAACGTTTTTAAAAATAGAGAATATCTGAATTTTTACCACTAAATTTAACCGTTATGATAAGAGCGTTCACGCCGCCGCCGTACGGCATTTCATAAAATCTTTAAAGTCCTTATTTTTCGAAATGTATGAACCGATTTGAAGTTTTCCAAGGAAACAGAGATTTCCAATGATCTTTTTTTAAATAAGAAATTTCGAAAATGTACTCTTAGAAGCTGTTTTTTTAAGATTAAGCACTATAAAGTTCTATTTATTAAACTGCGCAATATTTATCATTCTAACTTATTTTGCCTTATATCCTACATACGAAATCAAAAGAACTCAGACAAATTGATTGATGATAACCAATTCTGATAAAAATAAAACAGTGCTTTTATAAAATTGTTAGAGGTTCAGGAAAGTCTTGTAATATAACACGTATTATTAACCCATAACTTACAAACGTCTAAGTTTATTATACCTACATGCTAGGGTAAGATTCTTCGCTTATATACCCTGATGCTCTTCGATCTGATTTGAAAACTAAGTAATCTGTGGAGTGGATTTGTGATAAAATATCTAATGTACATGAACTGCATAGAAATCATCGCCAGTTAAACACATCGGGAACCATATAATTTCACAAGAAAGCAAGATCGAAGTACGTAAAAATAACTGAAAAGCTAGTGACTATAGTATTTGCGTTGGTTCGTAATCGCTCATCCTAGCAGTCGGGAAGAGGGCACGTCCCAAGAGTTTTGTCAACACGTTAAGCCTCTCCGCCAGTCGTCACAATAGTCACTACCAACCTCATACCCTCGAGAGCCTCTCGAACTAAATGTTTTTTATACTTACTAGGTGCTATAATATCTCGATAATTAAATCGTACTATCGATGCTTGGGTATTTTGTTACATTGAGAAAATGATAAAAATGGAGTTATCGACCGGTCAAGTTAAAATGAAAGAAATGTAGATATGTGAAGTTGATTGATAATTAAGTAGATAATCATGTTAAGATTATATAACATCACTAAAACTAATGATAATAATTTCATGTATTAGACACGTAATATTTATTCATAATTTAAAGTATTTTATATCGATACTAATATAATAAAGCTGAAGAGCTTCTATGATTTGTTTATTTAAACTCTGAAACTATCAGTGGGATTGGAATAAATATTTACCTATATGATAGCCAGATTCATGAGGGATCGATAAGTATAAACATCACGCTACGACCCACGGGAGCAAAACAGTAACAGTTACGTCTTTAGTATTTTGTCATTATCATTTTAAAAATTAAGTTACTTTAATTACCATATCATTTTGGTTTATTTATAAAATATAACATGTTTCGGAGCATTTTATTATTAATAATGCCTCAAAACAAAACATATCGATTAATAAGCCCAGTTAGCCGCGTCCATTGTCGTCTGCGTTGGAGACAACGTCAAGTCAGCTGCGCGTTATTGACAAGTGTCGTAATTTTATTTCATTATTTATGTCTGTCATTGTTTATGTTATTTCTGACAAGCTCCTGTTTGGCAAGGATACAAAACAGCACCTTGTATATTTCAAATTAGTGTCATAATAATATTTGTAATAACTAAAGCCTTATATTTTATAAGCTAATCCCGTCACGTCCATTTGACCTCCCAAAGGGCAGTTGTCGTATTTTCTAGTATTGAGTTTCTTCTACATTCGCATATTAAACTCAGTCTATCAACCTGTTAGCAATACTAATAATTTACAAAATTTACCTGCCTACATTTTTGAAACGTTTTTGACTTTGACTGTCACTGTGAAGTCGCAATAAGAACAGGAAAAACATGTTTATCGTTCTAAAACTCATATACGTATGTCGCCTTCAATAGAGTGTGTACAGTTTCCACTGACAATTGAATCAATAGCAACCCTAATGGCCGAACAATCTCGTTCATCTATGTTGCTTACGATCATGACAGAGGCAATAAAGCCAACAACGAAATATAGGGGCATAAGTATTTTAAGGTACAAGATCTATATTCAACTTATGAAAGAAAACTTATTAGCTTCTTTTTTGGATATTTTTAATGTGTTTTTCACAATATAGGGGCGTATATATATTACATATGCATATATACGATGCGATTTTTATATGTAACCTCAATTTTTCTTAAAATTTAATATTATTGTTGGATAAATGCCTAGTTATTATTAGACGTAAGCAAGACAGTCTAAATATTTTTTAGGCCCTGTGGCCGTTTCGTTTACGTAAGATCAATATTACTGATTAAATTATGAAGGCAATTTTGACTTACTACAAAGTCGTATGTAAGTACGTACGACTTTCAAATTATATTATGATCTAAGAAATTATATCAGGTCATAGAGACG
Organism: Hoplodrina ambigua; assembly: GCA_949774945.1. Classification (NCBI taxonomy): domain Eukaryota; kingdom Metazoa; phylum Arthropoda; class Insecta; order Lepidoptera; family Noctuidae; genus Hoplodrina; species Hoplodrina ambigua. Next base: position 10,874,644 of record OX458963.1, read on the forward strand.
TATGCACATAATACTAAAATGATAATAAAATAGCAGTAGTGAATGAGCGCCAAAGCTTTTATTAAAAACGAGGTACTTTTTTATTAAATATTTTATCAAAGTATTAGGTATTATCAGCGTACAATTTTAGCAAAATCTTTTTATTTTAAAATAAACGCTTTTTTTAAAACACATTTTTTTTATTTATTTATTTTTTATTTTATTAAATCATTACTGCAGATGTACGTACATTCGTCCGTTACGTTTAAGATGCCGTAAAGTGTACCACCATCCTAGAAATGTGGGGCTGGTAAGTCTCATTTTATAACACTAATGTACCCAAACGATAGCCGTAGTAGTCACCACCATCATGGTGACGATACGGCGCAACACGCTTTAAGGAGCGAAAAGCAATATGACGGCACAGGGTAAATTGAATGCCTGCCAGGGTAGCGGAATTTGTTCGAAAGAGTTACCGCGGCCCTGGAACGCAAAGGGCACTAGAAGAAACACGGATGAATTTAAGTCAGTAAAAGTCTGACATTCCCTTCCGCTTCGCCTATAGCGGAAAGAGTAATTTGATGATTTTCCATCCTTAATAAAAAAAGGATAAATCCAAGAATTCTTAAAAAGGAAAATTGATAATGCCTTTTTCCAACGTAACCATAGGAACTTGAGGAATAGCAGAGATGTCAAAATATAGAATTAAATTTTATTTTAGCACTAATCTCAGAGACATCTTAACCGAATGAAGATCGGTTTTCACAACATCGGTTAAAAACAAAAAAAATAAATTAATTTAAAAAATTGTGTCGAACGTTTGTTCTATAAAAATACCACTAAATAACAGATCAGTTGAATTTTCTGGTAAGAACATTGTAGATAGCTGCGGATTGAACTTCTGATATAATTATCACCACGCTTTACCATCAAGTAGCAAAGCAGTAAATAATGGCAAACTAAAACGTCTATTTTAGACTAATTGTTATCGAAATTAATAGTCTGACGGTTCGTTGATCGCCTTGCAAATTGCTGGTCGTGACTATGGTTCCCAAAGTCACTTGAATCGTTGTTTGCTGGCTATTCAAGATTATATCTATTGCCCGAACCAACATTTGACGGGGAACGCATTAACAGAGATTATACAATGGAAATAAACTAAGACCTAGTAGAACTGGCCGAAACTGTACAAACTGATGTCGCAAAACTTCAAGCGTTCCATATTTGACTGTGTCTGTTGTAGCGTGGACAGTGCTTTAGCAGAAATTATGCTTTTTTTAGATGCTCGCGGTTGGAAGGAAAAGACTTTACTCACCAAAGTCATCTTGGCAAAGGTGCGAATTCAAACCAAAATTGCGCTTGCAGTCACCTCATCGGGCATAACAGCCACTTTGTTGCCAAGAGGAAAAGCTGCTCACACCATGTTCAAAATTCCAATCGACGTGGACCGCACGGAGAGCTCTCATTGCAACATTTCAAGAAACAGCGATAAGGTTAAGGTAATACGTCATTGTGAGCTAATCGTATGGGATGAATGTACCATGGCAAATCGTAAAGCGGTCGAAGCGGTAGAAAGAACATTACGGGATATCAAGCAAAATGACCAACCCATGGGTGGAATTACAGTACTCTTTTGTGGCGACGTCCGTCAGACCCTGCCTGGTGTACTACGTGGTACAAGAGCTGATAAAGTTAGAGCCTGTCTCAAGAGTTCCAGATTGTGGTACTACAATATCCCTATGCATTTGACAGTACTTAAATATGCGAGCGCGAGTCGGAGGCAACGAACAGGAATTTTCTGAGTTGCTACTATAAATTGGTAATGGAGTGTATTCCCAGGAAATGGAAAAGTTGATTTGCGTGAAAACCTGTGTTGCACAGTGTCATTGAAGAGAGACCAGACAATTTCATCCATATAAAAATCCCGTTGTAGTCATTCTTCTGTCGTTGAATGTCACACAGACGTCAACCTTTTTGGATACATGGTTTCATGAAGCGACTCGCATGCAGAATTTATTCTCTTTGGTACTGTAAAGAGAAGATATTCTACAAGCTTTATAATTAACTTCTTAACAGAATTATATTGCGTAGGTTACTATTCAAACCAAAATTGCGCTTGCTGTCGCCTCATCGGGCATAGCAGCCACTTTGTTGCCAAGAGGAAAAGCTACTCACACCATGTTCAAAATTCCAATCGACGTAGACCGCACGGAGAGCCCTCATTGCATTTCAAGAAACAGCGATAAGGTTAAGGTACGTCATTGTGAGCTAATCGTATGGGATGAATGTACCATGGCAAATCGTAAAGCGGTAGAAAAAACATTACGGGATATCAAGCAAAATGACCAACCCATGGGTGGAATTACAGAACTCTTTTGTGGCGACGTCCGTCAGACTCTGCCTGTTGTACTACGTGGTACGAGAGCTGATAAAGTTAGAGCCTGTCTCAAGAGTTCCAGATTGTGGTACTACAATATCCCTATGCATTTGACAGTACTTAAATATGCGAGCGCGAGTCGGAGGCAACGAACAGGAATTTTCTGAGTTACTACTATAAATTGGTAATGGAGTGTATTCCCAGGAAATGGAAAAGTTGATTTGCGTGAAAACCTGTGTTGCACAGTGTCATTTAAAAGAGACCAGACAATTTCATCCATATAAAAATCCCGTTGTAGTCATTCTTCTGTCGTTGAATGTCTCACAGACGTCAACCTTTTTGGATACATGGTTTCATGAAGCGGCTCGCATGCAGAATTTATTCTCTTTGGTACTGTAGAGAAAAGATATTCTACAAGCTTTGTAATTAACTTCTTAACGGCATTATATTGCGTAGGTTACTATTACCGCTATTCTGAAAGATATGAAAGGTAGTTTGCGAGATAAAACTTTGCTTAGCCTTTTAATAAGTCTTATGTCACTTAGGCACTTTGCACATGGAGCAACTTAAGTTGAGGCAACTATCAACACAACACTTAAAAAGTTTCCTGTGAAAAATTGATAGTTGCTATAACGTTTACGGTTGCCGCAATTTTATGGCAATCTGTGAGCTACTTTCATAGCCGAGTTGCTCAATCTACGCAGCAATCAGCGTTCAGTGTGACGATGGATATCGAAGAAGCAGCACTTGCTCTCATTTCATTACGTCGTCGCCGTCGACGGCGTCAACAAAGGCAAATTATTAGCAGAAATCGTCGGTTTTGGATTCATCCCTTTTTTTAGATTGATCCCAATTTATTAACATAAAAGATCTGCTAAAACATAATGATAGATATAAAATGTATTTTAAAATGTCTGTTAACTTATTTCATGGATCGAACAGGGAGAGGGAGGGAGGGTGTGAAATCGCCCGACGCGTTGCAATTGATGGTTGAGGAAACCGGCAACTTTAAAAACCGGTATATTATTTGACAGTTTGCTAGTTGCAGCAATTAGGAACTAACTTAGTCATCGATTACAGCAACTGAAAACTGTTGACGATCACCGGAACTCGAGTTGCTATGTGTACTCAGTCCAATTAAATTATTATACATATAAAAAGCTAATTGCCAGCTGCCAATTGCTGCAATAGCTGCTCTATGTGCAAAGCGCCTTGCTGTTTTTTGTCCATACTTTCTCTTCCAAATATAAAGCCTGTGAATATTGTACATATCCAGAATCAAACAAAAAAATCATTTAGTCCAAAAACATTACATGAATTTGGTTTTAGCACGCAGCATTATGTTGGCAATTGCCCTAATAGCCAGATGCATTTCTACGGTCTTGAGCATATACAGATCGAAACTACAATGTGAGGTGTAATATTAAAATGCGTTTCAGTGGTTCAGAACGAAAAATAAAAAAAAATGCATTTCGAAAGAGTTAATAAAGGCATACCATACTCCAAATACATTTTAGTTCTATGTATGGCGCAAACCAATTACCAACCGAACACAAATCCAGAGCGCCGGCGTCAACAGACAAATTCCTTATAAAAAAAACCTACTACCGGCCGCACACGGGCTACCGACCACAACCATAAAACGCCGCCACCAACGTATTTCTTGTAGTTTTCAAACATTTAATATGGACTCGCCGCACAAGGCTGACGTCGGTATCCGCTACGCGCCACATAACCTCTCTGCTCGTTTCTTGTGGCCGACACCGACCTTAGTGGTCGCCGACTAAAAAAGGTTACACAGGCCACTCGCCCGATTCCCACCCCTCTCTCCCTTCGCTTCTGTCAACCCGTTCAAATTGTAGGCAACGCTATCGATTGAAATAAATAAAAAAGCCAGCCACTTATAGGATATAGATATAGAGATATATAGAAAAATATATTTATTTAGATTTTTTAAATTACTTTTTATCAATACGAATAAGAATATAACTTTTAGATTGCTTTTTTTTATTTAAGAGTATTAAAATGTCTATTCTATTTGACTAATTTGTTTTATTTTAATCCATAAACTAGTATATTTAAAAAATCCCAAAAAAAAATATGTGAAAAAGTATGTGTTCGACACTCAGCGACATTTAAAAATCAACTCATGGGTCAATTGCCGACCTGTAGAGTGATTCCAGCCAAGCAGTTTCTGCATACAGGTATTGATTTCGCCGGTCCGATCAAAATTAGGGTATCTAAGGGTCGTGGAAATAAAGCTTATAAAGGGTATATCTGCCTATTTGTTTGTATGGTCGCTCGTGCGGTGCACATCGAGGCCATTAGTGATCTTACCTGTGAAGGTTTTATAGCTGCCTCAAGAGATTTGTCGTTAGAAGAGGCCATTGCAGTGAAATATGGAGTGACAACGGAAAAGATTTGTAGGTGCAGCTAAAGAACTACAGACATTAGTCGCTGCTGAACAGTCAGCGGTTGCCAACGAAATTAGGAATTGGCTCAGTTGTAAAGGCGTCAAGTTGCATTTTATCCCTCCCCCTGCCCCAAAATTTTGGTGGACTTTGGGAAGCCGGCATCAAGTCAATAAAATATCACTTGAAGCGCATCATTGGTGATTCCACTCTTACCTACGAGGTAATGGCCACGTTACTTGTGCAGATTGAGGCTTGCCTCAACTCAAGACCGATCTCGCAAATTCCTCAAAACGCTGATGATCCAATGCCGCTGACACCCGGTAACTTTTTGATTGAGGAACGTTTGGTTCGTGTACCAGAACGCAATTACGAGAGTAGCTCTGCGCGCACATTGAGATGGCAACTTTTGCAAAAAATTACCCAAGATTTCTGGCGACGATGGTCCAGAGAATTTCTTCAATGCTTCAGCATTATAAATGGTCACAAAAAGAAATAGAGCCTTATATTGGCGATATTGTCCTTGTAAAACACAACAACCTCCCTCCTGGCAAATGGTTGCTAGGTAGGATTTTATAAAAGCATCCTGGTTCGGACGGACTCACACGAGTGGTGACCATAAAATGTAATGGTTCCATATTGAAAAGACCAACTTGTAAACTATGTGTATTGGCAACCAGTGATTGATATTGTATTTTTTCCTTTTGTTTTTTCTTTATTATCTTATACAGCCCCCTTGACCTCATGGTGGGCGGCTTTAATTTATAGCCAACTCATTCGAGTAAGTCCTTGGTGGGCGGTATGTTCAAGTCCACAGTCTTATATCAATGCTATAGTTCTGTTACCAAGGAGACAATATAATGACTTTAAAATAGCAAATATGTCAAAATATATAATTAATTTTATTTTAGAAGCAGCATTGTATTATAAATTATTTTTAACTAGAAGAATAAATATGTTTTAAGTTTAAAGCACTATTTTTCATCATTATTTATTAGACCAAAGAAAAGGTCAAACATGTACACACACATTTGGGTAGTTATGTTTAGGTAGGCGAGCCTATTCCCATCAACCGGGCACAAATTCAAACTCCGAGGCTGCTACTGAGAAACTTGATAGAAAAACCAAAAGCACTTTCCCCAACCTGGGAATCAAACTTAAAACTTCATGTTCAGCAGTTGTTTTTTGTCATGTTGTTTTTTTTATTCAATACCATTTTCACGCTAATAATAAACAAATAATTAAAAACCACACATTCTCTACCTCTATAATAATCAGGATCTAGAAAACCATATGGTGCAGGACGTAACTTTTATCCACGTGGTTTACAGAAGTTAAAAAAGTGGCCGCCACCGACCGCAAGTGGCGGCGTTTGTAGGTGAGGTGTGTGGCCCGTCTGCGGCCAGTGGAAGTGAACGACTAGTATAGGTATTATGGTTAAGCTAATGGATATAATAATATTGATACTGTGTTATTTTTATTCAAATAAAATATGTATATTCTATTTTGGTATGTTACACTGGGTAACGTTAGCACGTATTAAATAAAATAGAATAACACACATACTGAGTGTAAAATAATGCAATTTCACTAATAATACTTGCATAAAGTGCAGTTGCTGCATAAAACGGAAATTTTAATCCATTAGACGTTCAACCCTAAGTTTTGAATGGTTTTCCCGCTGATGCATTATCCATTGTGAGATACACATATGGACGTGTGTTTGTGTAAGAGCGAGATATGCACGCGTGTGCCCTACAGGGGTGAGACTGGTGCGCGCACTATGGTAAAACATGCGCACAGCAAGTCTCGTCCCTCGTAATCGGTCGATACAGTTGCGGGGGGCTGGTCGCGCATGCGGTACTCTCTTGACCCAACAATCAGGTGTAAAGCGACATGGCTGATAGCGAATTTGAAGAATTTCGCCGTGTTTTCGATAGATTACCTCAACACATTAAGGCTCCAACGCCTTTTTACTCGTAAGTACACTTTTTCACATATTTTCCATACCGGTACATATATATAACAGCGCTATAACAGCGCTTTTAGAAAATCGTTTTCCATTTGGACTAATTTGTCACGTGAGTTCGGAATAAAGACTTTGAAGGCGCAATATATTTTATTAAACAATAAAAGTCAAACAAATCAAGCGAAATGTGTATAATTTATTCATATAAATTTATATTTCAGATTAGTGCCAAATGTGGGATTGGACGATGATTCCCCATCATCAAAGAGTGAGTGTTCGCCAGAGGAAGATACCAAAGAAGACATGCATCCATGTATGGTGGATGGGAATGTAACCACCACAACAACAAAAGATGATGTCGTGTCACCACCATCTCAGCCAGATATAACAGAGACGCAGCGGAGCCCACAGCATTACTCATTCACGAACGGTGAACGCAAGAGAAGAAAGCTACCAGAGATTCCAAAGAACAGGAAATGTAAGTAAATAGTCACCTTTTTCATCGTAGCACTATAATTATAATGTCCATTGTTTGTTGATAGGGAAAGGTCAAAGGTTCAATCATAGGCTCGCGTCGTGCTCGTATGCATAGTGAATCAACTGCAACAGCGCGTTTGCAATTGTTTTTCTATTCAATATATTAACTATAATATATTAAACTGCTCGCGTAACCATTGTGGATATCGAACTCAAATAAAAAAAGTGCCAGTGTCAGATAGCTATCACTGTAAATACAATAGAAGCATGTGTTTCAAAAATCGCGTTGTACATCAGAAAGTAAACAGTAATAATGGCAAACATGTGAAAAAGAAAACAGTTCTTTATTCACTTTGGAACCATTACCAATAATTTATCTATATTTCATTAATCCGCATCAATTAGGTGTTTATAAATCCAATTACTGGTACATTCGTCATAGATGAAATTTCTGGAAACTAAACAAAAGACATTTTGATGCAAGAGTTGAGTATAATTTCTGTGTTTAACTGTATATTTGTGTACTGTACAAAACTAACCTGTGGAGAGAATAAAAAATACGAATATCTCGTGCCTAGAAATATCTTTATGAATTAGGGATATTTTGAAAATGCTGTGCCTTTTTTATTATAACTAAGTAGTTACTTACTTATTCCATTTATAGATCGTCGGCTTATTGCAAGAAATCATTAACTGCAATAAAATCACTAAATACGTTTTTATCTATAATGGACTTATTTTGACACATTGTACAAAATGCAAAAATACATTTCTATCTAGGCATTTTATCGCGATACGGCTTTGCCATTAAATCCTTAACTGCAATTTTGGAAACTAGGCATTTATAAAAAAACACTAATCTGCACAAGTTATTTTTATTAAAAAAAAACAAACATACATATTGTACAGAACTCATTTTTTACCATGTAATTAACTTTATCAAAACAAGTGTAGCATAAATAGAGGTTCGATAAAGTTCATTATTTGCATTTCATTACTTTATGTTTTATAAGAATAAGAATTTTTATTTGTTTTTCATATGTCTAGTACCTGTTCTGTTCAGTACAATACTAAACAAGCTTCTTAAAAATTTGATTAGATTTTCGTTGTTTTATTACAATTTAGAAATAATTAATTCACAAACCGAATAAACTTACAGTAGCCAGAAGTCATAACCTTTTGTTTTGTGTTTTTAAAATATAAGTTTCTTTGTAGGATTAGTGACCCTCACTTGTTTTTATTAGCATACATATTAGGCTAATAGAAAACATTAAATTTTTCATCACCGATATTTAGGATAATATGAGCAAATCAACATAACCACTACCTAATTTAAACTAAAATACCGTTTATCTCAGAATAGTGAATATGTCACATAATGGCTTCTTGCAATAAGCCGACGAGATATGACTATATTACTTTGGTAATATCCATAATTACTCGTATTTTTTTTTTCGTATGAACATAGTTAAGTAATTCCTGTCATTAATAACCTAATAAATACTGAATTTGTTAAAATTAACTTTAAATGATTGATGTTTGTTCGTGGGTTTTTACTAAGCTGTACCGCGATAAGGTTTTCTTTTTGTTACATTAGGTTAAATTACAACAACGTTTAATCACACTTAAATTATTAACATATTAGTTATTCCAGCATTTCATTTACAATCAAACTCTAAAATAAACATTTTATTATAACTATACAATTTAGCAGTAGCCAGTAAATGGTAAAAAAATAATGGCGACGCACTGCTAACAAGTTCAAATATTAATAATATTTTAGGTAATTGTTGTAATATTCATTTATGCATTGCAAATAAAATTTTATTGATCATTCTTTTATTTATTTGTTAACTTCTAATGTATCATAATACTGTTTTATGTAAATCATTTAATTTAACAAATACAATGTAAAAAATCAAATTCATCAAAAAATATCTTAGAAGTAAAAAATACTCCTATTTAGCATCACACCTCACAGCGTAACCAGTAATAGTGTTGTTCCGTAATATTTGAATATTATATTTTTTTCAATTATCATATAAAACAATTGAAGGAAATTTTAATCATGGCAGTCAAGAGAAGACCAACTTCAACTGACAACGCCTGTAAAGAACGTGATGCGCGGATCAGCACTATTTAACCTTCTTGAAGGGAACTGAGTGTTATCTACCACCCACTCACTCATAATAAAAATTGTATCAAGAAATAATACTCGATATGATCGATCGACGATCGATGTTCTGTAGATGAATTAACTCACTCAGTATTGACAGCATCATCAGTGATTTTGAAATCAAAGCCACTGATGACGTATTCAATATTTCCAGCGAAAATACTAGCATGCAGTCAGCCAGCGTCCCTAGCAGACGAGCTCGGGGCTCTCACTGGTCTTCTACTAAGGCCGGGATGTCATACAAGACCGCTTCTTGTGCTCAAATGCGGGTACCTTCTAGACGAAGACTCTAGCCCAGACTCTGAGAGACTTCAAAGCCTAGGTGATGTAGACAGTGGACACAGCACTGCTCATTCGCCAATTGACACAGGACCGAAGAGTATTTCACCAACGCCGCTACAGCAAAATGGTAAGTGCATTCAGTTGATGTTTACCTCACTCTAAATTATTGGTATGAGCAGCTGGAGGAGGGTGCGGCATTTTCGTCTTTGTTTTAGAATTATCTACCTATTTGAGGCCGTAGATTGATACGAATTAAACTATAGTTAATAGAATTCACTCCTTGCCTCTTGATAGAATAATTGATTAGCTATAGCAAAATTAACATTTATTGTTTCTTTTTACTAATATTTATACGTTTATCAAGCTTTCGCAATCCACGGCCAAGAATAGGTTGTTTCAAGGAATAGGTTTCATTACCATTCGTAGCAAGATAAGACGACGGTCTTCAGGTTAGTGTTTTCAAGTTTTTCAAGTTTTTCTTTCTATGCATCTACTGGAAACATCACAGAAACCTACTTAGCTGCAGGGGTCATAAGTTGGTGTACGACATCAAACAAAAATAGTAGGTAACATTATTCAAAGGAATGATTTGGTAAGTTATAGAGATAAAACATTATCCATAGGTACTGGCATCTTTGAATTCTAATCTGCACGTTCGGCCAATAATAGGCACGTATAATCCTTGTACATCAACAGACGTATATTTTACCAATTCATGTGATTGCTACATCACTAGAAAATATCAGCCAAGTCGACAACACGCTTGCAATGATTATTATCTTCCAAACATTCTTACTCCGTGTCTTTAACTTCCAGTATCTCCGGCGTCGAGTTGCAGCATCACCGGGCTAAACTTTGCCGGCAACATGACAAATATCCCCCATAGTCAGCTTGAAATGCTTGAAGCTACGCACAGAGGCCTACATAAATTTAACCCTAGACATCACGACGAAATCGAAGTGGAAATTGGCGACCCCATTTATGTCCAGAAGGAAGCTGAAGATTTGTGGTGTGAAGGTAATATTGATGAATAAACCGAAATATGAAAGAAATAACTTTATTTTAGTCATGGGTTTTACTATGACTATTTATTTTTATAAGACCGCAAACCATGTCGAAAATAACTAAGTAATGGTTTTAGTAGTGTCGGTTACAATGAACACGAATTCATAAAGCATGATATCAATTTTTCAGGAGTCAACCTAAGAACTGGCCAGCAAGGAATATTCCCGTCAGCTTATGCGGTAGACATGGATTACAACGACTTTGATCCAGCAAATGCTAAAGATAAAAAAGAACGATACTTACTAGCGTAAGTTATAATCTTTTTATTTTATGATTCACGTCAATTTGGGCGACATCATCTTTCACTATAGCTATAGATAATTATGCTAACTAGTTTAATACAGTAAATTTATTAAATTATTAATGATCTTTTTGTCTCAGGTACATGGGCTCAGTAGAAACTTCGGCCCACAAGGGAACGGGAGTTGTATGTCAAGCGGTGAGGAAGATTGTTTCGGAATGCAATGGTGAACCTACAATGCAGCCGTGCATACTAGAAGTATCAGACCACGGACTTCGTATGGTTGATCGATCAAAACCAGCAGTAAGTGCTTCAGAATTGTCTCCGCTCGCTCCGTATCTAGACACATTGCGTTTTTACATAGTTGGTCATCATAAAATCATTAGCAGATAACTTTATTCAAGTAATAGTTATTAAAAGTCAACTTAAAACCAAAAAATGACATCAAATGATAACTCGTGATTGTAAGAAACTACCCGCGACTTCATTAGCAAGAAAGTCAAAGTTAAATCCGTTCTTACCTGATAGCTCTTACCTATAATCTACCTACATGCTAAAGAATTTTCTGGAGGAATGACGACAAAGATACAATACATAGTTTTTTAATAAATGTCGACTAAAGAGTTGATACCTATTTAGTTAAAAATAACGTGATTTGATTGTTGTGAGCAACAAAAATACCGTTATCAACTTAATAAACCATAAGAGACCAACGAGAAATCGAGCAATCCAATCAACACCATTACACAAAAAAGACACTAAGGCAATCGCCCGAAATAAACCTGTGTAAGAACGTTTACAACGAACGTATAAACGTGTCTGAAGAATTTCTAGTTTATACAACTGTCAAACAATCGAGCAATATAGGTATATATACGTTTACATCATAAAATAAAGTTAGTAGTTACATGGTTTATGTTGAGCGCAAAATAATTCAACATTTGAAAATCTTCAAATTATAATTCATATTTCAGTCATGAGAAAAATCTATAGAAAGGAGTAACAAATTACGGACAAACATTTTGCACTATTTAAAAATATTACATCACTAATCTTAATCCGGATAGAGCTCTAGGTATTCTGACGAATCAAACGATTAAATCAAGTCGTTAATCTAATTATGTAAGGTACAAGTAAACAGTGAATCATAATATAAGTAATAAAATCATTACTGCAATAAATGTGGCGATTTAACGGCTTATGTATCAAAAATAACGTCAAAACTACGTAATATTTTTCAAGACTTAAGGCTATGTAATGACGCCTTTGATTTGACTAAAAATTGGTTTTGTAAGTAGCTAGATACATACATACTTCTATAATAGTTTATAATGACTTATTCTTTTGTGTCTCTTAATATTTTGTTGGTGCAGTATCGGTCAGTTTATTCCGAGTTGCGACTGCGTGTCAAGCGCCTACCTACATAACGACACCTATAAACATATTAACGGCGCATAAGAGCATAACAAATCGTAGGCGCTCAGTACCGCGTCACCTTAAAAGCTAGGCAACTATTACTAGAGTGCCAATATGGGATATATTGGCACTCTAAATTGCAAACTCAATAACCTGCACCAGGCGAGCCGTTAGCATGTTATCACTTAAAATAAATTTATCTAAATAACGACTAAATTTAATAATTTGAATACGTACCTAGTAATAATCATTATTCTTTAACAAAATATTGACAGCACCTGAGTACCTTAACGTAATGTTTAAAAAATGTGAACACCAAAAAGACAGTTATTGCTATTGATAGGTAGGTAAGCAACAAGCATTGCATAAGTTACAATACCTAATTATTATTTGACTTTATTTTCAGAGAAATCGAAATGGGCCATGCATCGACTACTTCTACTCATTGAAGAACGTTTCGTTCTGTGCATTTCATCCCCGTGACCACAGATACTTGGGTTTCATCACCAAGCACCCTACGCTGCAGCGATTTGCATGCCATGTCTTCAGGGGACAGGAATCTACTAGGCCCGTAGCTGAGGCCGTGGGGTAAGTGTTCTCATATTCAATCAACAATTATCAATGCATTATTAACGTGGATAATCGAAAGCCACAATAGCTAAACGACCATCGAACATTATATATTATTTACATCGGTGATTGATGCCATATGGCACTGAACAGTATGTTTATTAGTTACGTTAACAGTTACGGCCTTTAAGTAATCCCATCTTTTTCTCAAGTATTTTCTTGTTCCAATATATCAAAGATCACCTTTGTTCGAATTACTAAATGATCTGACATATATTATATAACTACCGCCACAGCCGTCGTCTTCGACAAAACCTAATAGTCTTGCTTCTGGTGGCATTCAACCATCATGTCAACGTAGACTTGCGTTTGTTCAAAACTAAAAATGCTAATTTTTCTATTCCAGGAGAGCATTTCACAGATTCTACCAAACATTCATAGAAACGGCGTACCCGATTGAAGACATTTACATAGAATAGATATTTGAACAAAACTACAATAAAACCGCTAATGTATTACACTAACATTAGCTTACTTCTGCCACAAGCATTAAAGGAAATGTGTAGGATTGGAAGGATGTTAAATACCTAATAAAAATCCGTGATTTAAACGTGCATCTAGTTTCTAGCATTCTATTTTTAATGTTGCGCTGAAGAACTAAATTTAGGCCATCGATATAATCTGTAATATCGATGATAGGTTATTAATTTCCTGAATATAATATTCGAACTCATTGTAAATCGCTGTTTGCATGTCGCCTTCCTGATAGATTGAGAGCTACTCATATTTTGATACAAATAACAATTAAAGTAAATTATAAAAATAATTTAATAAAATCATTTCATTATTCGTATTAACACAAGATGAAATAATTGACAGCTTGTCTCTCTAAAGTTATACACACATAATATAATTTGGTCTGTAGCTCTCAGTCCATTTATTTAAATATCACTTAATGTCGTGCATTGTAATGTCATCACAGAGCGAGAGCATAAACAATTCAAAATCGTTGGCTAAGCCTATATGTTAAGTATTTAGAATCATATGAGAGAGAATAAATCATTCCAGTATATTCATGATCCTGATAACAAACTGAAATACTTAAGTTAAAGTAATATTTTAGTACTTATACTATTAAGGTAGACTGTAGAAACAGTTTAAACTCCAATACACTTGGTAACAAAGTGCAGACTTCTGCACATCAACTGTGCTTTATAGTGCGTATGAAACTTCCTTACTTCCGTTGTGAAAAATAAAAACGTTTTTTTCCCGTTTTATACACAGAAAATACCCAAATAATAAATAGTTGGTAAAACTAATTTTACGGATTGTTTAATTAAAATAATTTAATAAGTAGGAATGTGTGATGTTTCCTAGGATTTGTAATGAAAAAGAGACCACATATCACTTGCAACATAGATCGATAGTGTTAATTTCAGCAGTTAACATTATACATACTATGCTTAGAAAAACTATTTTTTTATGAAACTAAAGAAGACGATAATAAGGAGTAAGCTTAGGATTAAATAAGCACTTCAATGGATAAAGGAAGTGGTAAAGTGAATGCTCATAAGCAAATGTGAGCCACATGTACTAGGAGATGTGTACAATTACCAATAAATGGAAGAGGATTAAAATCATAAGTAACTGTGAATCAGTAGTCAAAAAATAACCGCCACAAAAACCCTGATTCCAAAAAGTACTAACTTTAATCCGTAGAATAAGTTTTACGTCCAACAATGAGCAATACGGTACATACGATCAAATAGTTTGTGTATAAAACGATTTAAACTACGAATACCCACTTACTGCATTGTGACTGATAACTATTAACAATTATACATGTGCGTAGATAGATATTTTACAAACGACAAAATTAACTATACTTTGATGCGATGACATAACTTTTTACTACCTATTAGTATTAAAAAAATCAGATGCATGCAAGTCGCTCCGACAAGATTCGGTTTGCCACTGAAAAACGACGTTTCCAGTGATTATTATGCAAAAATTATATATATTCATATCAAATAAATCTAAAATATGAAATATAAAAATCATTAATAATAATTGATTCTGAACCGCTGTGATATAAACAGTTGATTTTTTTATGTCTGTAGTTATAAACGTATCTAAATCCAGCCCTTCCGATAAAGGTAGTATGATTGAATGCTAATATATATACCTACCTGCTAAGTATTACTATTGATATGCTTAATCGATTTTAACTATAATATTTGTAGCTATTTATATTGGTTAAGTAAATGTACAGATATCTCAAGCACTTGAGCAAGATTTTCTTCATTTATGGTATGTGTAGACCTACTACCTGACAGTAGCCATTGCTTATGCAATGTTATCTAATTAATTGGCTATGGACACGTACACCCCTATTATAGCGCTATACCTACTTTGAATTGTAAATAATTCTTACGAGGACGCGTTCACATTGCGCTATGAGATAATTTATGTTTTACAAATAATACTCCATTAAACTTGTACCTCACATATGCCTTGTCTCTATACATCTTCCATATTAAAGGAATTAAAATATATAGCCCGCAGCGGCTCTAATCTTCTTTTGTGTACTTTGTTGTTGGCCGCTAAATACGGTAATGTCAGTGTTTCAGTTAGTTCACTAAAACTTCTTCTAGAACTGTAATAGATCTTCCAAAAAAAATATTAAAAGAGCTAGAAAGTCTTAAAATGGTAGCTGATACTTGAACAAAACGCATAATTATATAAGTACAATTCTTATAATTCATTTACAATCAACTTGATTCCGCCTACTATTTACATTGTTTTTTAAACCGAAGAAACTATTTAACTGTCATGCTGTACCTACTAATTAAGGAAATCAATAAAAAGGTTGTATCGTTCCAGTACAGATATTGGCGCGTTTTTTTACGTTAACATATTACTATCTACTATTTTGCTACCATTATTTCATAACTTTGTAAAATCGATTGCATGACATTTAACAAGTTTCAATAATCATAGTAACGAAATCTTCGTTGTAATGTGGACGTAATCCAGAACTTGTAAATAAATATAATCAGCAAGAAGCAAACGTATTCAACAAAGCTGAATAAAGCTGTGACTCAAACAAAAAAAATATTATATTTATTTTTCCAATAAATGTCATAGCGTATTCGATATAATGTATAAGGCATGAAATAATAATAATAAATATTATTTGGGACTGATTTTAAAGTGTTTTAATATTTCCTATACAACGTTCTCCTAAGCTTTATAGACAAGAGATGATTTTTTTATAGGATTGACTAAAATATAGAATTAAAAAAAATTGTGGCAACGCAGGGAGGGGACGCCCTAGAAAAACCTACACTGGCCTTATTGGTAAGATTCTTCAGAAAGGTCAGGTGCGCAGTACTCGTAACCGGCGTGCTTGTATGACGAGATGTATGAACATGAACGAGCAAAAGGAGTATGTAAGGATCGTAGCCGGTGGCGTTCTGTGGTTTCTGCCTACCACCATGGAAAAATGGCGTGAGTTTATGTGTATGTGTAAAAAAATAGTATAACAGGTAACGGTTACCGGCTAACGACTAAGGCGTCGTGGTGGGTGGTCATGGTCACCCATCACGTCGCCTTAACGGACTTGATCCTATGACTAAAAGTCGACGTTACATAATGTACTTCCTATTATAAGACAAGACCTTGATGAATCTGTCAATCAATCAAACAAATTAACATAACACCAGTTTTGCAATACAGTAACCAACACACATATTGATGATTTACAATACAAAAAAACTTCCTATTATCCAAATCCAAGGAACGATAAACGTAATTGCATTATTTGAGGAGCAGCAAGGGACAGAAAGAATGCGTTTTAATGGACATTTTAATGAAGGACATTTTGAGGTTTGCATAATTTATCGAATGTTAGATTGTTTAGATCACTCAATCTCCCGTTTGAAGAAAATATCATAACACGTATCTCAGAACATACCATCTTCGTGGTTTTAAATTTCATTAAAAAAAAACTGTAGATAACATATCAAAGCTAGTAACAATTACTCGTTTCATTGGAATGTCGCATCACAAAGTTATAACGCTTAATGTGGATCACTTAATCCACACATGTGGCGGTCTGACTGATCTTTGATTGACCACCTTAGACTAAATAAGTACGTTATATTTCTTTTGAATATTATAACATAAGCTTGAAGGTAAATTGTTAAAACGTAAATCGTGACTAAATACCTATTAGTTCCAGAGCTAAAAAAGGTTGAAAATTTGATCAACTGCAGACCTGAGTGATCTTATACAAATTTACGAAATCCAAACTCGTAGCTAAACGGAGCTTGTACATTCAAAACTGGTAATTAAACTGTGAAAACTTTTGATACATCATCTGCTTATATATTATTATACTTAAAAAGTTATTGCATATTTTGCATTTCTCAAGGCAAAAAATTGTGGGGTGTCCAAACGTTTGCGGCAATTACAGCGACCCGTCATAAACTAGTAGCTGGAGAGACGGCCATGGCGTGACGGACATAGATGACGGAAAGTACACGAGTACTTTCCGTCATATGTCCGTGCGGTACGAACCGCATAGTCCGTGAGCCGACGCTTCGGTTGCCACTATCTTGGATAGCATTGGCAGCACAATTAGGAGGAGTGCCTAGCTTGGGCAGTGCAGCTCCGTGATCTTGTCGCGACGGTCGGTGCTGCAGATAACCTTTCGCTTCCGGTCGTGGTACAATCTAATATGAAGAGAAATTCCTGGGTTTAATGTTAAGTACAATGATCCGATTTTCCCAATTATTTCAAAAGAAATTGACGCTAAGATGTCACCGATGGCGCTATTCATGTCATAAACAAAAAAAATTACCTCGATAATACAGCTGTAAAATCAGAGTATACATCACCAGAAACGACCAATCTTCCCAGTCGTCGAAGCACACTCTGTATATCTCCGATTGATGAAAATGTAAACGTAGATTGGATTGAAAATACGTTTTTTTTTTTTCATTTGATTTCAATATTTACGATTTAAATCGCGAATCGCGAAACGATTTATAATACCTTTGTATTCCCGTAGAATCAAAAGTGATGGTTCATATGAAATATACAGAAGTTTACCTAAGTTTCAGTGGTCCAATATGTCATGGAGAAAATTTAGCTTAATTCTAAATTACACTGTTCCTGGAACCTGAATATAAAATAAAATTAGTGATAAAGTTTTCAAAATTAAAGGCCTTTGTACTCAGTCTACTGCAACCATTCAAATATTATCACTATAAAAAAACAGAACAAAAAATTATTTGCAGCGTCCGAAACATAAAGTCATACAAGCATAATTCGGTTAAAAAATCCAAATTAACAAGATACAATGCTAAATAACCACGGTTTAGAGATGAAGAAATATGCAAACGCGTGAAACGCGTGAAGCAAAGTTTTGATGACGAGCTGTGACGCGGCGCGCGGGGGCACCCGCTCTGGCAACGGTTGCACGGACGCAGAGTCTGCGCCCCGCATGTGGCAGCGTTAAAAGACTTCAAAAGGGACGTCCTAATTTGTTTTTATGACAATATTTTATTTAAAAAAATAGTTTTATAGTGAATAATATTTGTATAGTGTATAGGGTAAGGGTAGGTTTTTCGTATTTCATGTTTTATGCTAGCTCTAGCGACGCCGGTAATTGTGCCAGTCAACCTGCCACATCGCTAGTGAGATGTCCCCATTGCTCCTAGCCTCGCTTTTTTAAGGGCGAACGAGGGCTGAAGATACTTTGTGGCAAGGTTCACAAACCTCATAATGTACCTACCTTTATGCCCTCCAGCCGCTTCCCCAACGTTAGCAACTTCTGGACAAAGACTTTGGATAATACTTTCAAAATTTAAAAATTCTGCTCCTGATTTAAGGAGAGTTCCCCGGGGCGCGAGACGGTCTGTTGCACTAAGCTTGGCACAATGTGTTCGTCTTGCGACCCAGGAGAACTCACAAAGTGCCTGGGAGCATTTACTCACCTTCCCTTACAGGATTCTGCACAATTGCACATAAAATAAACATGGCCACAAAAAAAACGTTAGCAAATCAAATCAAACAAAACTGTAACAATTCGACCTTTACTTTCGATCCATTTAAGATATTCAACCTATTCACAAAAAGGCTTGTGTTCTCTTGTGGAATCCAAGTTAAGCGAAGGTGACATTAGAGGAGCTGCTAGGCTTTTATTTAGCAGCGATGTGGTGGCGCTTCACTCTCCAGAAACTTTATCAGCTCTGGAGAGGAAACATCCAGCGCCTGCAGATCACTTTCCCCGACCCTCCTGACCCCCCGATCTAGATTCTTTTATAAACATAACAGTTCCCCAGGTGATAGCAGCCGTGAGTTCCTTTCGAAGTGGTTCGCCTGCGGCCTCGACGGCCTGACTCCACAGTCTAAAAGATCTGCTGGGTTCGGGCGCCGGGGTAGCTGGTGAGTCGCTTTTGAAGGAACGATGCCGTCGTTGACGTCTTGTAGGGGGCCAACCTGTGTGCCCTACGGAAGAAAGACGGCGGCATTCGTCCCATTGCCGTGGGGTGTACCTAAAGGCGTATGGCAGCCAAAATTTGTTGCAAAGCTTATGGTGAATCGCTGAGCAACAAATTCCAGCCCCTACATCTTGGCTTGGTACTAGAGGGGGCTGCGAGGCTGCCGTTCATACCCTTTCAACTTATATAAATACCAACCAAAGTGAAGTCATCCTCAAGGTTGACGTAAAGAATGCTTTTAATTCTGTAAATAGGGACACTTTGTTGGCCGAAGTCAAATAATAATTACCCGAAATTTATGGTTTATATTTATGGTGCTATAATAGAAAAGAAACAACGCTATACGAACTGTATAACGCTCTCACTTTCACACATCGGTCCGATTCCTTCTATTAAGTATGATCTTAAATAAATTATTATTATTTACTTTTTAAAATATTACTTTGTAGTAGAATCTAATTGTTACGAGTAATTTACATAAAATTAACCCAAGTATTAAAAGATTTTGCTTTGAAAACAGAAAAAATTAAATAAAAAAGAAGCTGCGGCTATGTTATGACATAATAAGAATCGGAACAAATTCTGTTCTTGTCAGCTGTCTAGCGCGTACCAAATTTGAAAGTTGTGTTTAAGGAAAAAAATGATAAATTATATACAATAATTTAGATTATATATTTTCATGAAATTTTCTTAAGATCTGTGTCACTACAAAATCAACAAAATGGAATTCAGGTAAGATTAAACATGGTAACTCCGTGAATTAGTTTAAAACAAGCAAATATTTATCTATAATGTTTTGATGAAAAACAAAACAGTATGTGTTTAGGACCAGTTATTACTGTTTTGTATTAATTTTGCAGCCGAAAAGTTAATCGAGTTTCCTGGCGCCAGCAGGAAATACTGTGGGAATTTTAAATTCCAATAAATCATTAGCTACTGCTCACGATCGCTCTCTGCAAGCGAAAGAGTACTCGAGGAGGAAATGGCAAGAGGTTGCAGAAATTTTGAACGCACAAGGTGATGGTATTCATCAAAATTGGACAGGCTGGTCTAAAGTAACTACTTATAACTTTTTATTATCTTCAATTTAAATTGTTTAATATTTACATTTATATGTATATCAATATTAAATTAAACAATATTTTTTCAGTCCTGGGTAGATTATAAGGGCAAAATCAAAAAGCGGGTTGCTTTACTGCGAGCTTGTCGTGTGCAGACTGGGGGTGGGCCTTCCACTGAGAAGCCCTTAACACATATGGAAATTTCTCCAAATACTCGGAGAGGATATTGGCCAGGGTTTACCAGGTGGAACTAGTAAGAAAACATAAGTATAGTTAAGCATTATTTATTGTTATTTATAATATTAAGCACATAACTCTTATGTTAATTCTTTGTAGCCCCCAAAGATTAGCGCTGCTTCTACAGATGTAGATGTGCATGATTCCTCTGCATCCGAATCTATTCTGCGTGCAATCCGTTCTAGATCCCAGATTTCTAAATATAACCCCAAATACACCTATAGAGGTCATCTTAGAGCCACTGCCTCAAACCTCCCCCCCCCCAGTCCAAAATACACCGCCTCCCTCCCCCCGTAGAACTCATACCCCGCATCATGGCACTACATCTGTAATCCGCTCCCCGCGACACCAGCGTCGAAGGCGCAAGCCACCAACGTCACAGGAGGCTGCAAGACGTGCGCTGGTCCGTTCCTCACAAATGAACGCTGAGGGTACAGTGTCGATTGCCGGAGCGATGGAGCAGATCGACAACAGCCCCGAGTAAATGCAGCAACAAAAATCGAAAGGTACAAAACTATTAAATATTATATGTTAAATCTCTTTAAATCCTCGATAAAGTGCCAGTCTTCAGTAATGACGATAAAAATATGAATGGAAAAACAAAATGGTTTTATTCTTTTATTAGGTCTATTTAGCCAGTAAAAATATATTAAATTAACAATTAAGTTTTATTGTACAACACGAAAAATAGCAGTAAAAAAAAGGAAAAAATTAAACAAATAAATATCTTTTTCCGTATCTAGGATACATCAATAATTTGTTTCAGAATCTAAGTGCCGCCTTCCCCACAGCCGCTCTAGAAGACTCCCGCGAGTAGCCAAACCCGGCAGCAGAGCGATGTTGTTACTACGTGGCTGTTCGCTCGCATTGTTTTGTGGCTGTAATTGGGCTTCCCGAATCACATCTTCATTGTTTAATGGTTCCACAGATATGTTAGCCCTATTACAAATGTTGTGTAATATAACACAAGCATTTATAATAGAGCCAGCTACTTCTGGTGAGTGGTGTAAGAATCTGTGACAAGTAAACAACGGAAACGTGCTTTCAGAAGCCCAATAGCACGGTAATAAAATGTATTTTTATACTGTGCCAATAGTGCGCTCTATAACGTTCCTTGCATGGACATGCAAGTCCGTGTAGTATGCTTTCCACCGAAAGTATACTACACGGACTTGACTTGACGGACCAACACTGGATGCAGCACCTGACTCACCAGTCAGGTGCTGCATCCAGTATTGGTGTCATCATGCTCTTTCTCAACGGGTATCCGGAATCTCCTATAGATAACAAAGTTAATTTAACTTAAAATCGGCCAAAGTTACAAGTTCAATTTAAACATTTTTTTTTGCAAATATCAAAAGGTAACTATATATCATCCGTGTGGCTCTGATCTTCCAAGTGAGCTCTAAGTGGATGAATAGCCCATATGAAAGAATCATGAGTTGCATCACCATGACTTGCATCTACATTTATTATTTGCATGTCCACATAACATATCTGAAAGTATTTTGATATACGAAATACTGTAAAGTGCCATATTTATAGTATTATATAACTTAAAAATATTATATGTATGCTCTCTTATATTATTAGTGATTAAATAAATTTTATGTTTTTGTTTAAACTCATTGTATTTATTACTTTTACTTATTTTCAATACTTTAATTGGCTTAGTTTCTACTAGATACTAAACGAACACTAACCAATCGAACATTTAAGGAATGGTAATGCTTGCGACAGAAGTAGCGCTCCTCGTGTAGAATTGGGCGTACTATTGCTACTTGTGTACAGTCTATGCAACCCAGAACTCCAGGAATCCGAAATTTATTGTAAAATCTGCGATAGATAAGTGAATTAGTATCTTTTTTGACGTCAATTCGAAAACGGCCGGGCGAAGTAACGAGTTAACAAGTGAGAAAGAGTTCGTGTAATGCGAAAGCGATAATTGTTTGTTTGCATTGAATAGGCTGCGAAACTACTGAACCGATTCGCAAAATTCTTTCACTGTTGGGAAGCTACACTAGACACTATCCCTACACACTATCCCCGGAAGACATAGGCTATTTTTTCAAAAAAGTTAGGGATCCTTAAGGATAGTCACGCGAACGAAGTCGCGGAGAGAGAGCTAGTGTTTAATATGTTTTTTATTATAAAAGTGGACCCCGAGCGAAACTAATTGGTGACCTTTGCTCGAAACTATAAAAAACATACATACTTCATTTTAATCCTGTTGCGTTCTTGATCATTAACAGGAAAATTAATGTATTTTCGCCTCATCTGTTGTGAGTTAAGAGACGCAGTAACGTGTGCGATGGCAGAAGTAACTGTCTGCTGAGCCACAAAATGACCCTCACTGCTGCCTACCGGTCGTTGGTAAGAACCAGTCGCATAAAATGATAATGCAATTAAGACCTACACAAAAGAAATATATCTTAATATGTATGTACATAAAAGTGGTAAATGGCACATTATGCACGGCTTAAAGCCACATTTACGGAGACGCGGGGCGTCGCGCGTCGGCCCGCACTGAATTCAAACATATGGCGATGTATGAGTGCGTTTAAGGAGAAGCGATTTTTTCATGTTACAAGTTGCGACACATGCGCTCCCATCTTCCTGGACGTCGACTCGGCTACAGCTAGGCGACGACGCTCGCCGATTAGTGTGCGTTGCTTAACGTTCTTATGTTACCTTAACGTTCGGATTCAAAATAATTAAACTAGTGCCGCCGTCAACCAGCGGTCTGCGAGCCGTAAGCGCGGCGCCGCCCGCCTAGCTGTAGCCGAGTCGACGTGCCGGAGCTTCTAATCTACTTATGTTACGTGGTTACGTTGCGTGAAAACCTGTTTAAAGCCAAGGAAAAAGGCGTTAGTGTTATTCGCGGTACAAATAAGGGTTTTACTTTCGTCTCTACAGATAAGTCTGTAGATTTTGTAGGGTTTTTTCATAAGTGGCCTCAACTCATCGCACAAGTTACGTGCTAGCTCCTTATTTAATCTGTAACGCTTCACAAACTCAACTTCATGTAAGTTGAAGGGGTCGCATTCCTTACGTACTCTGCATACGACCCCTCTTTCTTGTGTTATTTGCTTCTGCGTTATCAGCTTCCAGAAACTCAAACAATTCGTATGCATTCGCCATCTACAAACATACAAGAAATCAATTACCCGTGTACTAGTCTCTTGATACATAATTCAATCGGCAAGTTTACGTAAATAAATACATTAAAAACTACACTACACAAATAAAAACTATATTGTTAACAAATAAATATTGCAGTTGGAGAAGTATTTCGATTTAGCTGTAAAAAAAACCAACGTGTAACTTTCACCAGATCATAGTAAACTAATTCAAATATTTGAATATATATTAAAAATATAGCTTTAATTTGTAATTATTACAATATTGAGTATTGGATATTGTATTGTCATCAGAACTAAAGGTGTATGAAAATTTAAATAAAAATTCAGTTCAATCAGATACCAACAAATGGTCGAAAAATGGTTTGCAAATTTTGAAAGGACAACTTACATACATACAAACAGCGCAAGCTAAATAAAAGCTTGTAAAAAGCCAAGCTACGTGTTCATAAAATATAAGATTATTTTATTTTATTTTATTTTCATGTTTATTTAATCTTTAAATCCCCCTACACTATAATAAAGACAAAACCAAACAAATCAAACTATATCAATAATAATTTATAATTATGATAATGAATGGCATCAAAATTAATAACGAAAAAAATCATTTAAAAATCCTATTGGAACTATTTTCGACTTCTACGCGAACGAAGTCTTGGGAAAAAGCTAGTAGCTATAGCTAATACAATATAAAATTGTACCTAGAAGCATATTGTTGTTACGCACAGATGAATCAAAAGTTAAAGTAAAAATAAATTAAATGGAAAGTTACCATCAAAAGCAAACCATTTAGTGAACTAGTTGGGGATTCCGCAGTACCTAGTTAGTAAACAAATACGAGAGTTCAAGTTCAAACCACAGTCGAGCTTTTTAATTACCTCCCAGGTATGCAATGCACAGAAAATATCTACTCCGCTTTGTTATTTTCCTTTGAATGCTTTTTCTGAGTAAACCCTTGTAGATAGGTCAAAGAGCAATTGGACCAAAGGATTAAGAGATGATTGCATTTTACCCTGCCCACACAGAGTTCGCGCAAATTAAATGTGCGCGAACTCTGTATTTTATTATAATGAAATGTTATACTATTGCGTAGTTGTGCCACATGTCGGATACCGAGGCTACTGCGGATATGACCTTTCCGTTTCCGATCTGCCCAGGTGCACCGCAGGAATTTCCGTGACAGCTTGCTATCACTGCCTGTACCTTTAGATACTAACTTACACGTTGGTACTAGGCATTCGCAACTAAAACATTCATTTATGTACCCACAAAAGTGTATCGGCATAGAACTCTAGCTGTGGAAAGTGTATCGGCGCAGAACTCTAGCTTCCTGGATTTCAAAAAGATTTATCACATCAACCCTTTATCTACTATAGCTATATACATAGCTGTCAATAAAACTAAGTAACTTTGTTTCTTTTTTGGTGCGCAATGTAACGTACTCAAATCATTGTACTTTCGGATGCATGCAACAGGAAAGCGGGTCGTGGTAGTGTTTTAAGTTTAGTAACGACATTTAAAATCAGTTTTCGTAAAAAAGTGCCAAAACGTTGGAACATTGACCTTCGATATCTTTGAACCAGAATGTTTGTAGGTATGATCTAGAACAAAAACATGATAGCAATTATGAAAAGGAAATACAGGGTGTTTGGTGCATCGTTTGCCAAATCAAAATGACCGATATAGAGAGGTCATTAGCTTCCTCTTCACGCCCGATAACTCATACTTTTAAAGATATACAAATGGTTAACTTGAAGACTATTAATAGTAAGAAGAAAACAAAGGGTAGATACATTAAATTTAAGAAATGATTAAATTTCTGATTTACTTACTGGTTACAAAAATGAAGATGGTGGTTTTTTACACTTTGATATATTACAAGAAACCAAACACTTAAACAAATGTGAAATAAATTTAAATTAATATACAAACACGGATGGATTTGAAATGTTTGTGAACAATCTAATTTTTTACCAAAAATTTGAAATTGATTAATTTATAGAAAAATATAATATGTATACCAGTTTTCACTAAGGACAAATACGACATTGGTACTGTACAAGATTATGAAGCTCATATTAACTTGATAGTGCATAAATACTGTTACAAACGTCCATATAGATGCACGACTGAAGATAGAAAAGAAATAGAAAATCAAATGTCAAAACTATTAAAGAAGAATTTGATTAATTCCCATAATTTACACCACTGGACGGCGAAAGATCAAAACCCACGCATGAAAAGACAAAGGTCATTCACGATTTAGTGTGAACGTTTGGGCAGGAATAATAGCAAATAATGTAGTTGACCACACTTTTTTCCGGACAACCTCAACGGTGATAATTACCTTGACTTTTTACAAACGGACTAGCCCTTACTGTTTAGCAGACCTGCTTATTTTCAGCGAAAACAGGTCCTTTATATTCCAATAAGACGGTTGTCCCGCACACTGGAGGTTACCTGTAAGGGAGTTCTTAAACGATGTATTTCCAGACTTCAAGATTAGGAGGGATGGCCCTATTCCATGGCCTCCACGTTCCCCAGACCTAAGTCTGTTAGATTTTTACATCTGGAGACGGACCAAAGAAATTATCTACGCCATCATGGAAGTTGAGACTAGAGAGAGATGATTTATTTAGTCCAACACATTGAGGCAGCTTTCGTAACAATCAAAGCAGAAACTTGTTTACACACAACTACAGTCGAGCTAAGACGACGATACCGCGCCTGCATACACAACAGTGGGGGACAATTTGAACATGATTTATAATTAATTAAAAGACGGACGGTGGGCATCCATGAGGATTTTCCCGAAAAACTTAACAAGGACGGATAGTGATGATCTCTATGATGGCAGGTGTTATTGTTGTCATTTGGGTGCAAAAACACGGTTTTATCCCGAATATGGAATAGCTCGGTGTGCACCCCGATACACAAAAAAGCGAATTAGAGTTTTTTTTTTTTTTTGACAAATTGCATACCTTTGGAATGGGGACAGACTAGAGAACTTTAAAAAAAACCAAGTCCCCGATCGCTGTTTGTTTTTTTTTTCGGGAATATATGCACACACTCATTTCAACAGCAAAATACGAGCAGTGCAACACTAAAGTTAGCTGCAAAAGTTATATGGTACTCACCAGAGGTCAGACGCGTACCTACTCTTACGATACGTGTTGGCGGCGCGTTGAGTTACACGCGCGCCATAAAGAGATGTCAGCATAGAAGACGAGGCCCGCTAAGGCCAGTGCCTGCCAGGGTTGCGGATTTTGTTGGTTTGAAAAAGTTACCGCAGCCCTGGAACACAAAGGGCATTAGGACGAACACGAATGGGTTTTAGTCAGTAAGAGATTTCCCAACTATATTGAGGTCGGCTTTCAGTTTCAAGGACGTAGCTGAACACCAATATTTTACATGGAGCGACTGCCTATCTGATCTCCACAACCCAGTAACTGGGTAATACGATATCCCTTGGTAAGAGACTGGTTGTCAGACTTTCGGGCTTCTGTCGAGCCGTAAAGATCCACGCATGACAGCCGGGACCAACAGCTTAACGTGCTTTCCAAGGATGTCTTAGATAAACTTAATAAGTACATAATTATGAAATGAAAAATTCACATTCCCGCCCGGTTTCGAATCTAAAACCTCATGCATGAGAGGCCTCAGCCACTGGGCTATCACGACCAAGCCAACCAAGTTCAAGTCTCCAAGTCTGAAAAAAGTAAAGTAAAACTCGAGCGAGCATTGAAAACATTTTCATTGTCAACCTGCTATAAAAGGTAATTAACTCATGCACTTGGTTTGGGCCCGAGGCATTGTTTGTTTACATACAAGCGAAATAAGCGGTCAAGAGTACTACGTTCATTTCAACTTTTACTTTTTAGTTGTGCGTAACTTAATCATTCATTCTAGGGCACTTCCATTTACAATCGTCGGTCGTTTGCAATGTAACACTTTAAGAAAAAATCATTTTACAGTTTTTAGCCCCGTATCGTTTAGAGAGAAAACAAGAGTTTTCAGTAATAACATAAATAAAACTACACTGAATAATAAATGTAAAAAATGACAAGAATTAGAAATAAATGTCAGTAGCAAGTAGCAACAAATTGAGATAACTAACAGTGATAGATACTAATCATAGCTCTTTCCAGTTATTCTTATCTATAAAATAAGAAGGAGTAGAGAAAGTTCTGCTATCTCCTTCTGGGCCTGTGCACTGTGTAGTTATTTTTGCCCATAGCTTGTCATACGACAGATGTGACCAGCCCAGTTCCATTTAATTTGGCAACCGTAATGAGTCGTGTGACCTACATCAGCAACTTGGGTTTTGAACTGTCAGTATCGAATTACTTATGTAATCAGTAAAATGAACTTGTACAAAACTGCGTTCAATTGCTCGCTGGCATACCCCGAGTGCTGAGTTCGGAAGATATGTCAGTGATCAATTGTCCATGAGTTGCCTTTTTACTGACAGCGGGAGAAGTTCCTTCGTTATTGGTATCACCAACCAATAGCTTTCCAGACGCTATTGTTTTACCAAACAAAATTCTAGACAAAAACATACCGAAACCGCTAAGAATAACCAGTTACAATTGTAATGCAATACGGTCGCAATTTGATAAGATTAATTAGTGTCGATTTTTGTGCATTGCAGCTTAGTTCAGCCAGGCAAGGTCACTGGCGTCTAACGCCTTTTCTGTTTTTCATTCAAAATATGGCTTAAATACATTCCCTATTCCTTATTTGCTCATTATCTGAATGAAAACTAATAGTCCGATAAATTTAGACATCCGAGGTTACAATAATTCACACCCAGCTGAAAACTGGTAGGATTGTTCAAAACACCATCATAAACGAAACCTAAAAAGTTCTCATCGATCCGACACCTGGATTTTTTTTTATTTGGAGTCATAGGTCACAAAAATGGGTTTTTCGTGATTTTTAGCATAACGGTAAGTTTTATCATAAAATTACTTCAGACAAAAATTATAGTTCAGATAATTATCTATAAAAATGTGTAAATACTTTTTTTCTAAGAGGCGTTGTTTCCGATATATAACGATTCAAAAAGTTGGAAGAGTTGCGAAACGGTGCTCTTAAGAAAAAAGTATTTACACATTATTATAGAATCTGATCTACAATTTTTGTCTGATCTTATTTCATGATAAAACTTACAGTTTTTCTAAAAATTGCGAAAATCCCATTTTAGTGAACTTTGGCCCCTAATAAAAAAACCCCAGGTATCGGATCGATGAAGACTTTTTAGGTTTCGTTTATGATGGTGAACATTTCTACCAATTTTCAGCTGGGTGTGAATCATTGTAGTTTCATCCGAATATTTCTTTTCTTCTAAAAATTATCAATAACAGTACTGATAGTCGTTGCTGCTAGTGGTATGACAAGCAGAAACTTCGACCAATACCTGAGTAAAGCTCTCTTTAGACGGTGAGATCAAAGGTTTGATTCGAAAAAAGTTTAGCTGCTTCTGGACATAGACCGGAACTAACCTGTTCTTAATACTTGTGGGGTATTTTTTATATGAAACGTTTTTGTCAGCTGTTTTTTTTTTTTAATTTCATAACTTATTTTAGCTGGTATTTACATATAATATGTCTAATGACAAGCCATGATGGTTAGACACCTTTATGGCGGTTACATAACATCACGCCTGTAATCCCCGAAGGATTAGGCAGAGGTGTACACATTAATACTTGCCAGTTATGTTTATAAGTTCCATATAATAGGAGGCGAGCCTATTGCTATCAACCGGGCACAAATCCAGACTCCGCTGCTAACTGCTGCTACTGGGAAATTCGTGATGGAAAAACCCAATAACACTTGACCCGACCTGGGAATCGAACCCAGAACCCCACGCTCAGCAGACATACTTGCAACGACGAGACCAACAGGGTAGGTGTAATACACCTAATGATAATTGTTTGGTTTAACTCGACAATAATGTAAAGCGTTGAAGTTTTAAATACTTCCTTTGTAAGGTAGACCTTAATGTCAAATGTTAAGTCTCAATGTCACTTATAAGGGTCTAGGTTTTTTATGAATGAGCCAGTGTGTCAGTGGGTCAGTGATAAATATGACACTTTTCAGACCTAAATAATTCCATAACTATATATGGTAAGTATATTAAAAAAGGAATTATAGTTGTTTAAGGAAGCTTTATTAAGCATGTAAAATTCCAAATATGATCTAATAGTTTTGGAGTAACAGCTGATTGAAAGTAGCTTGAAACGTAATATCATTAAATTATTATTTTATACTAATAGAATATTATCATCAAAATCGGGCATATTCTAGTACCACATAGATGGTGAGGAAATGTGTGCATACTATATAGTACTTTTTCCATTATAATCGATCTCTGGAATGGCGATCGTATAAAAAAGTATTTAAACTTTTGAAGACAATAAGGGATGATTCTCATTAGAACGTGCCGTGCCCGGGACGGGGCCCGGACGGGGCACGGTTTTAAATCTGTTACATATATTTTGTATGAATCAATTTATATTACACAGTGCATTATCCGTGTCCCGTCCGGGCCCTCTCGACGCACTTTAATACCACGTCGGCTCGTCCACGCCCCGGCCCGTGTACGGCAAGTTCTAATGAGAATCATCCCTTACGTGACCAGCAACTTTTGACAGAATTTCAGGACAGCACTGACCATTTAAGAAAAAAATTAAAACAAAACTGATGTATTCTACATTTGACCTTACTTACTATTTTTGACAAAGGATCGATCAGTGGGGGATTTAGAAATACTTTTTTTTTTTTATTTTTTTTATTTTATTGGGACAAGCCCGCCACACTTTTCCCACCCACTGCAACTCCTGAAAGCCAGAATCAACAGTGGAGGCCACCAGAAAAGCGTCGAGGCAATGAAGCTCGACGAGTCCCAGAGAAACGTATAACTGTCTTGGGTCCCGCAACGAAATTAATCAGAAAATAATAGCGGAGGAGTAAGAAAAAATAGTTTCCACTTCCCTCCATACAAGCAGGAGACAGAACAGAACTAGGCCAATAGGCACAAAGGGACGTTTGCAACTGGGAAAAGCCCAGATTGCCAAGCACCACGGATTGCAATTATTACAAAATTAATGGGTCCTAATGTGAGCTGTTACTTTTGATTCCAGTAATAGGTATGGCAAAAACGCTTGAACGCACGGAAATTAGTTCTAGTCTCTACAAGGTCCGTATAATAAACAACACCGGATGTAGCCTGTACACTATCTAGCATAATATTGCGTTCATTCTGCCAAAGAATACACTCCCATAAGATGTGATGAGCAGATTGTTCATATTCACAGTCAGATGTAGAACATTGACACAAAGGAGTAGCAACAAGCTTGAAAGAAAATAATTTACTCTTAAAGTTGCCATGACCTGTGAGAAATTGGGCAACACAGTGGTCCACCTCCAGCCATGTTCCGGCCAGCCGCTCACGAACGGATGGAAAGAACTGATACAGGTGCCGGCCCTTGATAGAACTATCCCACCTACATTGCCATTCGGTTAAAAGTTCCTCCCAGACGTCAGCCTGCGGTTTAAATAAACTAGAGATCTTAGCACGGTCACGTTGTGTCAGAAAGTTTGTGTCCATGGTCTCTCGTGCGGAATAGTACATTGCAGCACGTCGCTGCACCTCGAGATCGACTGGAAGTACACCCGCAAGTACTGGTAGGCCTTCAGTACTAACGGTCCTATACGCTTTACATAAAAATATTAAAGCTAACCGTTGACTTTGAAGCAATTTACGTCGTACCGCCCCTATGGTGGCCCTATCGGCCCAAACAGGTGCACCGTAGCACATACAACCTAGATAAGTAGCCCCATAAATAGTTTTTAGAGTTAAGAAAGATAGGCCCCAGGTAGCTTTAGAAATTCTCGTTAAGGCATAAAAGTTCTTTTTGGCTTTTTCTCCTACTGTTTTAATGTGGTCAATAAATGAAAAGTTCTTTTCTAAGACCAGACCAAGGTAGCACACGGATTGTTTACGTTTAACTGAAACGTTATTAAATTTAATACTAGGACATGATTTAAGATTACCTTTTAGAATAAGCTGATAGGTTTTTTGCGGTGCAAAGGTCAAACGGTTTCGAACACCCCACTGAGATATTAAACGTAGGCATGTGTCAGCCAAATTCTCAAGCCCAGCCCGAGTACTTGCCTGAATGAGCAGAAGGCCGTCGTCCGCGTAACCGGTTAGTGAACAGCCGCATGGAAGTGGAATCGCAAGAAAATCATCAAAACCTAAATTCCATAAATAAGGACCGAGAACCGAACCCTGAGGACATCCCATGGTTAGTGACTTCGACGCGGAATGATGTCCAAGTTTGAGCTTCGCGGAGCCATTTATAAAGTAAGAGCAAACAAGATTATAGATGTTTCTGTAGCAGCCGCGAGTTTTCATTTTAAGTAGTAGCATAGGCCACCATGCGTTATCAAAAGCTCCAGAAATATCGAGGAAAATCCCAATCACGTATTTATGTTCTGACAAATTTACAGTTTGCCGGACAGAAAGCACCGCGTCGACGGTGGATTTTCCTATTGTGAAACCGAATTGATTGTTATGAAATTTCGGTCCATCTGGAAGCAAACGTGGTACGATAAGGCGCTCCAGAAGTTTACCCAAAGATGGTAGTAGGGTTATAGGTCGATACGACTTTGGATCGTCCGGGGGCTTATCGCCGCTTTTCGGAATTATTCTTATAAAACCACGTCGCCATATACGAGGAAAAATGCCTTCTGCAATGCATCGATTATAAACAGTTAAGATCGCGTCACCCGCAGTTTTACACGCTTCTATAATCATTCTATTTGAAATTTTATCTTCACCCGATGATTTGTTGAGTGGTAGTCTCCTGATAACATTTATGAACTCGTCAGTGGATGGTAGATCTGACGCTGGTGATTCAGGAGGCACAGCAGCCCACGCTCTGATCTGCTGGTGGTAATCGTTGTCGTTGAACGCTGAATCATCGGGTATAAGAGTATTAAGTAGAACTTCCGTTGTTTCTTCGATACCGGTGGTATGTTTATTATTTACTTTAATGTTTTCAATATACGCAAGATCGACCGATCTATTGGCTTTAAACTCATGATATAAAGGAGACCATGGACCTTCTTTATCTAGTTTTTCTACAATTTTACGCAATAAATTACCCTTAGATTTTTCCACCGATGCTCTGTAGCGTGACTTGGCAACTCTAAACGTATTTAAAGCAGAAGTAAACAAGTCTCCGGTAACCTTACGTTTTTTAAGCTCGTTAAGCTGTCTACGCGCTCTACGGTAATACTTACGCTGTTCAACTAAGTAATCACTCCACCAATCACATCTATGAATATTGGTCATAGATCCGCGACCAATGGCGATGTCAGCACAGTATGTAAAAGTGTCTGACATAATTTCAGCACTTTCTTCAGCTGATATTTAGAAATACTATTTATAATAGTGTTTCCAAGACTTTTATATTATACTATTTTGTATATTTTGCTTGTATAATTATGTAACCAATAAATAACCTTCCCTAACGTGCCAGGTGGCTCTGGTAAACTCAATATATCAAGAGCCTGATGGAGAATAGGTATTTATAATGAAACAAATCTGATTTGATTTATTTGATGCCATTTTGTTTTAGTTTCTCTTTTATTTATTTTGTTTTTTGTAGTAAGCTTTCAAATAATAAATAAAACAACTATACAGATCATATATTATAATTTATTGGATCACAGAACTAAATTTCGTACAATGTAACTACTTTTTTTAAAGTTATTCAGTTTGAGCAACATCATTACCACACCAATACCATAAAATTTAGTTTTGCATCGAGGAAGATTCTTTTGTTACAAATTCAACATAGATATTAGACATTTCTATAAATTAAACAAACATCCACAACTTGCTTTCACATTGACACAACACTTTTAGACGGTCGATTTGTTCGAGTGTTTCATAACTTTCAGCCTCAAAAAATAACTTCTATATTATAAATATTTAGAATCTGTTACGATGTCAGTTTCATTAAATAGGTTTTATTTTGTGGAAGCAAAGCACATTTGGAAAAAAGGTATAGGTACTTAACTAATGTTTATTAAAATGTATCTAATCGTTGAGTAGGTAACTATCAGTAGAAGTGCGCGTATACCTAATTACCTTTCGAAGAAGTGTAATATAGGGTGGTCGGTAGTAGTCAAAGCATTCACTTTATAAGCATTTAATTGCTTGTTCTAAACATGGCAATTACCAAAATAGTTTTTCAATTTCATATCTGATAAAGTCGTGCTTGACTCGTTGGAAAACGTCGTCAATAAATTTTATAACTAACACTACTCACCACTTCTACTGATACAGGTACATATTTAAATAATTTGTGGGTTTGTTTTAAATCTAAGAACATTGGTAGTTTAATTAACGAGCAAAAAGATACATCTATTAGGTAGGTATTAACTAGTTAAAGCTGTAAGGTACATAATAATATTCGACTGAAATTCTAATAGTATGATATTTCAAGAAACGGACGGTGTAATGTAAAGCTGCACAGTCGTTTACAGGTGTTCAAGAAACTTTTAATTACATCCCTGTCAGTAACAGAAAGCTTAAAGGTTGGTTGGATATTAGCAAAAGTATTTATGTATGCTTAAAACTCAGTAAATTTATGAAACGATTCATTGCATTATCTGAAATTATTATGGAATCAATAATTAGGTATCTATTATAACGATAACCAAAAGTGCTCTTTAGACCAATACAATTGGGTATGTTTGACAAACTTAAAGCCGAACAAACAAAGAGATTTAATTATAGACGGTCTTTTTTTCAACTTATTTGATTTGATGGTTTAAACTTTTTTGCGTAAGTAGTATTAACTCTGTGCGAACTATAATAATACAACGAGTAATTTACTCGTGTAGTTTTTTTTTTAGGTATGAAATCAAACGGATTATGTCACGGCCAATGGCTTGCAGTGATAAAAAGAGCCCTCTTAGTTTCAGTACTTCTTTAACTAAACCAATTGAGTATTAACTGGTTCTTAATTTTTAATATAATTATTGTTAACAACATTTATGACAGCAACTGGAAACTATTTCGACTATTCAGCAATAAATTTAATTCGATGTTAATATTCAGACGTAGTTTTAAGGTATTTGGTTTTATAATTATTGTCATAAATATTTGGTCGTATTGATTTTTGAACCTTTATAAGGTAGAAGTTTACTTTTACAGTGCTATATTTATGTGAAAGCTGAAACAAACAAACATCATGTAATTGTTTAAACATTTACCAACATAAATCACCTAGATTAAGTTACAATGTTTCACTAGATTACATACCAAAATTAAATGTATGAATCAAAAATCGATAACATATGATGCATATAGGTAATAGATATAATACTAATCTATGGGTACATGAATTTAACTCTACTTAAACATGCCATGGTAATTAAATACAGAAAAATAAATAGGGGCGTTTTAAAATAGCCTATAAAACCAAAGGCGTTATGAAATTTTAACATGATATGCCTCAAAAATATCGGTTCCCTTTCTGTAACACTCTAATAATTCGTATAAAAAATAAGTATCCTGACAAATATTAAAAATATTTGCATTACATCCTGATAATTATTAAAAATATCTGCATTACATTACACTGTCTGTAAATGAAGTTCTATTCCATGCAGGACTGCAGGATAGATCCGCTTGATTTTTATTTACAATAGTGGTATACATACTCGTGCACATCAACAAACCATTGCTCAAGTTTAAGGGGTTTATAATACTGTATATTTTATAATTATATACATCACATTTTTGATATCTATTATCTAACTATATTTGGTTATAAACATAGGTATGAAATATCTAATGAGACTGACAGTTATTTTATATATAATTATAAACAGATATGGTAGAAATACATTTCATAATAAAAGCGAATAAAAATTTAAAGCCTCGCATTTGGCACTATTCAAGTCCGTATTTCCTATTCTTTATTTATTTATCCATTCTCTTATAATGTATATTATACTTCTCTGATGCAGTGAAACTTTCGAGAAATCGAGACTTCCGACTTTCTAATCAAATAAAAATAGCAACATTAGTAACATATACATTATGTAAAAACAATATAATATATTTCGAAACGCGTGAGCTTTTTGCAGGTCCGTAACCCCAACATGCAACAAAATAATAAAAAGTGAGTACTCAAAGTACCTACGGCCTAAAGCCGAATGCATAAATGACTGTGTGTGATGGTTGTTGCTTACAGTAATTTAAAAATCTGCATTAGTTTAGAATATTTGCGACAGCCTTTTTGTGTACGGATTTAAAAACTTTTTTCACTACCATTTCTAATTCGCCTAAACACGAATAGTCACTTGCCAAAAACCTAACATCTGAAGTCTCTATTATAGTTATTGATAGGTATTTGCCAGAGCAACGGATTTTTTTTATCCTGGTTCTGTTATACGAGAGTAGGTAATACTAATTTGGGAAATTTGATAATATATATTAATGTTATTGAATATTTTATTTGATACCTATATCATAATAAATTATCTTCATCATCTTATTTCTCTAGATTGATTTTACTCACACAGTATAATTTCTTTAATTATGCTAAATTTATTTAAATGTGATTTAGAATTTGGTTTCGCGAAAGAGGTTTGCGGGCAATGCGCGCTTGCATTTTTCAATCAAAGTTTTACCGTACTTATGTATCAAATCCAACAAGAACTTTGATGCACGGCGGGCCGTGGGGCTCCGGCGGCGTTGCTTAGCAAGAGTCCACTACTTTCCCCGCTTCACACCAAACCGCGACGGTCTAATAAATTGTGACTCACCGTGTGGCTCGCGTTGCCCGCTCCCCCGTTCGCTAAGCTACGCTACTTACTTACTAACTAGGTGCAATATAATGCGAATGTCACATCTTACTTATATTTTTTTTTCATAATCTTGTACATTAATCCATAGTTCATTTTGAAGGTCGACTAATAGTTAATCGTTAAAGATACATTTTTATCATTTTTGGCTGATGTTAACTACTAGTTATAACGTAACATTCTTATGTATTATAAATATATTTTTAAAACTGAATCTTTTTGTCACTATCGTGATAATAACGCTGTTGAAAGTTTTATTATTTTTTGTTCATGCAGTATCTAGAAACAGAAAAACATTTATATATATTCAAGGGAACTTGATGGCTGTCATGTTCAATATAGCTGTAAAACCGAGGAACCAAAAAATTTTGACTCAGTCTTTATACAATTGTTAGGATTTAATTGTAATACTAAAGAAATTTTAATATTTTTAGTCTTTAGAACACAAATAGACCTTCGAAATGATATAATTTATAAACGCTAGTCTTAATGCACAGTCTGAGAATGTGGGTATAAAATAGGTGGCAAAATAAAATTTCTTTAATTATTACTACCTAACCTATTTATTACAATTCCTAGTCAAATCAACTATTTGCATTCCCTTATATATATATATTTATAAATAGTGTCTTTGAAAAACGTTGAGCAAATTCAGAAATAAATTATTAGGGATCATTCTAACAAGAAATGGCTTGTAGCTCAAATCTTAAAATACTCCAAAATGATATCGTAATCATCTAAAAATTGGAGTCACAATAAGAAAGTATCGTATAGTTAATGAAACGTTAGAAAATGTTTCCTCAATTTTTGAACACGTAATTATAAACAATACAAATCAATAATATCTACAAGCCGTTATGGGTACAAACTCAACGAAGAATTGTTTCCCTTTAAGATTATTAATACGTTTAGAGTCCTAAGTATATGTATAATTTCATTTAATTGTGTGATCAAAACTTAGAATAGTCACAGCGCTAATAACGGTACCCTACGAACTCTCTTCAATACCTTTTTTCTCATTCATACTTATCGATTATTGTACTTACTAAAATAGAATAAGACATATATTTAGGTATAGCGGTAATTATGACCTTTTACCCGCATACTAGTATAAATTTTAAAAATAATACAAATCCAATTATTTTCCACATTTGATACAGTCCGAAAAGGAATAACCCATGATCGAAATTACCAATCTTTTTATTTAGAACATTATCATGACATCTCACTGTCACGTGGTCAGCAGATATAATATCACCATCAGCAGGTCTAATACATTACATTCTTTGATAGGTTGGTACATGTAAATTTTTTAAACTACGTAGAAAAAGTGTTCTGTGCACTAGATTTAATTTGAAGTGTATTACCGGTGTATACATGTTAAGTTGAAACAAATAACGTTAAACTAGATCAATCGTGTTTTTGTATCCTAATCGTATGTTATAATATTATGTATATTTATTTACATTGCCCTGTAAAGGACTCATGATTGTGAGTATCAAGTCCTTTTGAAATTCCTTTTCTTATTTTAGTTTGGAAAAAACAATCGCAATTGTAAATTCACGAAATGCGATTTAACATAGAAGACAAAATATCTGCATATAAATAGAGAATGATAGGTAATCCTAAACCTTGTCTCATTATACTGACCAGATTTTGGTAATTAGTTGGATTTTTAAATTCCTTTAAATATTTGACAGCTTTTGTTTTAATGTATGTAATGTATAATGTTAAACGGTCTAATAAATATCATTCTAAGGGCACAGTTGGATACAATTTTAATACACACCTGTTTTTCAATTAATATGCAGTTAAATGTTAGTAGTATTTTATATGAAATTGCTACTTAATCAACTAGAGAAGTAAAGACAGCCATCGTTTGAAGTTAGTTATAAAAGATTAGAACTGCAATTTATATTTTGCTATTAACTTGCATTCGTTTTAGAAACTAATTTTAATCCAATAAAATGGAATTTATAACTGCGCAGAATTGTCTTGTATACATATTCTTTGATTTCAAGACTGATTACTATTGTAGATATAACATTTTGTCTCTTAGACAGATTGACTTATTTTGAACTTTATATTATCTCTATATTCTAAAGAATTCATTATTACCAGTGCCAATATACACGACACGTATCTATTACAATCATAGTGATGTTTACTGTTATATTTATATGTTTGTAGAACGCTCATAGTTTACCGAGCGTTTCTAGGATTCAGAAGCACTTTACCGAAACTTGATGGATGGTTGACCATGAGCACCCTAAGTTTGGACAAGTCCGGTAGGTACAGTTTATTGAAGAGAATTCAGTTTTCCTCGCCTAGTAGTACCAAGTCGTCAGCCACGACGTCAGAAACGTGAAGGTAGATTATCCAGTACATTAGGTTAAAGCAAACGAAGCAGACGGGGAACACGATGCGTGAGTACTTGTCGATATCTGAAGGCGTCGTGCCGAGTAGTTTGTTGATGCCCTGTAAACATCATTCACCTTGACTTCTACGATTATTGTTTAAATTAAGCAATGTAGACTAGTTCGCTATAGTTTGTACGCCACAATCGCATTGCATCAATATTGTGCATATAATTCGCATGTGCATGTAAATTTGGTACTTATGAAACAATCGCTCTATTGAAAATATTTTAAAGATTATTATATTGTTTATTGTTGGTTGTTTACCTTGGAAGCATGAATCAGATGCGGAGGAGGTCCAGCTTCTTCGTCAGGCTGTGGGGCTGGTCCTGGAGCTGGGCCACGAGCCCCATTGATAGTATTTTCTAATGTGCCGCCTTTTGAATATGCTTTGGGATCGTGAACTTTGAATCGGACCTCCTGTACGAATTTTATGATTATTTTTGAGAACTGAATTTAAATAAACCGTGTTTGGGTTATATTTGTGCTCTTACCGATGATCTGCTTGGTGGGGGCGGCCTTGTCATAGTACTAGTCCTTGGCGGGGGCAAAGGCTCAGATGTCCCCGGTGGACCGTCTATTTGCATTTTCTTTTCAGCAGCCATCTTTTGCACAGCAGTGAATCTTTGTTTTCTCATCTGTATCCTTTTAGCCATGTAGCCAACAGTAGCATATTCTGCAACGGAATATTAACGTTCAGTAAATTCATATTCTCCAGTATAATAAATATCGCCGAGCAAAAGTCACGTGAAAGGCGCAGAAAATAACGAATGGAAGTTTATGTGGAAACTGGTATTATTAAGTATTGGTAAGTATTATAATATATACTTTCCAATTACTAACAAAAGCCATTAATTTTTTGATTGTAACTGTATTTAATTCTATGAAGTATGCCACTATAATAAGAATAAACTTTAAATCTTTAACTAGGCCAGATATTATTATTTTTTGCTAAGTTTACAGAAAAAAAAGCTGGTCCCTTATATTGTTACCTAGGAGACTGGCGAAGACCATGACGAAACAGGTTCCCAGGTAGACATCAATAGATTTGACGTACGATATCTTGGGTAGAGCAGCATTAGTAGATGACATGAGTGTCGTCATCGTCAATACTGTGGTGACACCTAGTGACACCCGTGCAGGTGTTGCATTTCGGTTCAACCAAAATGACACCCATGATATAATGACTATTAGGCCAGATGGAATGTATATCTGAATTAAATAGTATCCCATCGAACGCACAAATTGAATTTCACATGCCAGTCGCGAGTAGTTTCCTGCAATAAAAGTTAAAATTGTAACAACGAAATTATTATTCCACAAATGGTGATCGTCGAATTGTACAAATTTATTTATTAAATCGAAGTCAAAGATCGATTTTGCTTTACCAGGTCACCAAAGGAAAGTCACTGATGAATATGTTCTGGCAGAAGCGAATGCATGCGGGTGTCTAATTCTGATCAACGAAGTAAACAAAAAGCGTCAACGATCGGTGTTCGATTAATTGTTGTATGTTTCATCGGTGCTGTATACCTGTCGTAAGAGAAATCTCCATGGCTCGCTGCCGATGGCCCAGCACCTTGAATTGCGGCAGTGACACTTCGCTCGACACGCCCACAGAGTTGGGCCCCTCGTTCCACTTGTAGCGGATGTCCCGCATGGTGTAGCCGACTGTACCATGCAGAGATATGGAACGATAAAATAAGCACCCATTGCACTGGGGTTTCGTAATATTTGTATAAGGTGGATGAATTTAAGGCTACCAGTCTACCAAAGGTGAAAAATGTTAACGATAACTGCTTCGCCAGATAACGACGATCGTAGTGCAAGTTCTTAAGCGTTTTATATACTTTATGTTATTTTTTTTCTACCGAACATGAAAGCATCATAAGTCTGCATAGTTCAAGTACTTTATATAATAATTTATTATTTTAGGAAGGTACGTCATTTGTTTCATAAAGCAAAAGACGTGAAACGTTATTCAAAGTAGTAGGGCTCGAAGGCCCTATCGGTTGTTTCATGTATTGTAAGCCAAATATACAATTAAGGTGTATCCAACTCACAACTTTCGATTTCAATATTGCATAATTGACGGTCCATCGGAAAATACTGCAAATCCATCGGACAAGAAGCGGTGATAGTCAGTCTGTGAACAAGTGCAAGCTATTTAGAAAAACTTATGTTTTATGTTGTAGAGGCGTATATTGGATATATTTGCAAGAAAACCAGCAAGAGATATGCTGGAGACATACTACTTGAGACCTAAAAACACAAGAATTCACCACGTAAAGCATAAAGCTTAACATCCAAATGTTATGTTATCCAAGATTTGCATGTTCTGAGACCAAGTACGCAGCCCCATATACGTATGTGCCATGATCTTTTTATGATATTAATACTAGATATCAATTGATATTAAATTACGCGCCACGGTCAAACGTGATAAGTCGTATTAGTTGTAAGGTTTTCCCGCAGTTTGTATTACTAAATAAAAATAATAACTGAAAACTGAAAAGTTTGCTATCAGAAATATCGTTACGTAAATGTGATTGGTGGTGCTAGTGCTAGGTAGTAACAAATTCGACTTATTAGATATTCGACATCAGCTAAATACGGATTTATAGCTGATCGATGATAATATGCTGCTGTCATTGGTTAAACTCAAGATAAATTTAGGTGACTCGTAACTAATAGTATTGCATGTACCACGAGATGCATGGATATTGAATGTAGAAAAATAAAATTAGTGAATACGCAATAAACGTAGCACGAAATGCAGATAACAATCACAACAAATTCATTTATTGATATCGGTAACAGAACTTATCAAAATGTTTGTCTATTTTCTCTGCGAATTTGAACTAGTTTCGCCACGGCGATATAGATAGAGAGGGTCACACGAAAAGTTTTAAAATTGGTGAGTAAGAAAGTAGCCGATGAAAAATTTATTTAAATAACAATAAAGAACTCTTTGGAAAACTGTAAATGTTCAGTCGCCAGCACATCAGACTATAGGTACCATTTTGTTGTAAAATCGCTCCTATTACCACCGCATAAGATGCCGCAGTGTTTACCTTAACGGTCTATTGCCCGTACAATGAATTCATGTCATTGGTTTCTAAAAGAGACGGCAATTTTAATTAAAAAGTATGTGTCATACGTCGAACTGAATTTGACAAGAGAAAATTTTCATTCCATGATATATTAAGACTTGTCTTGATCAACAACAATGTTATGATAGACTGCGATTGATATTTAATGACGGAGCCACATTTCGTTCAATTGTTTATATTTTGCTCAATGACATTAAATGTGGTCGAAGCAATCTCACTGAAGTCTGTAATTACCTACACAGCGACCACTGTAGATAACGTGAGTACTGTGCGGCTACTGATAGCAGCTGGTATAAGAATGGAATATCGACAGATTCGGGCTTGTTTAGGTGTTAGTATGTAAAAAACTTTCAGAATGCGCGAAATGCACCGCCGACTCACTCAATATTGAGTCCGTTCCTCTTTTTAGTATACATAAATTATCTACCTCATTTACTAGAAAACCGGTGATGATACTTTACTGATTTTTAAAGTAAATAAAATAAGCACAACACCTTGAAGAGATAAATAACCCGTTATTTACCTCGATAAAAATATGAGAAGTTAATTAAATTATTACTAATTATGATCCTTAAGCACGGGATGCTTAAGGGTCATAATTACTGCAAATAATTTAATGTTAAATGAGAAAAAAAACTAAATGCATAAGATACACTTTCCCGAATGTTAGAAGTAGTAAATGTAACATTGGTGCCGGTTCTCATGGTCACAAACTAAACTAAATATAGACTATTTCCATCTTTATCTGTCCAATAAAACAAGAAAGAGACTAATGTAAATAAGAGCTGTCAAATTTAGTCAATCTGACACATCTATACAATTATAGTTGACATCTTAAAACGTATGGATTAAAAATACAGAAAAGTTCAGGCAAAACTAATTTGACATCGCTAACTTAGTTCTTTAATGGCACTGTCTATTCCGTTCCCTGTATAAAGTAAGAGTAAGAGATGTCAATTCTCTAAATTTAGTCTAGTTTGTGAACAAGGGAATCGGCACCATTATATTAAACAACAATACAGAAAAAAATCGTTTTCCTAGGAATTACGCTTGACTCAAAACTGCAGTGACGTTTTTAATAAATTAACATCTATTGCTAAGTGATTAAATTTAACCGCTTACGCTGTCAGAAAAATCCGTCAATTAAAATCAGATGATACGACGATACCACGAGACTAGAAATACTATCATAAAATCATGTGTTACGGTATTTTGCTTTGGGAATGGGCTACAGATGAACATAGATTCTATGTGTTTTCTGCAAAAGAGGGCTGCCAGAGTTAGCTATAACGTTCGCAGACACGAAGCTCTACTGGAATGGTAAAAAAAAAATAACATCATGACGGTACCTTGTCAATGTAATAATGTATATGAAAACATAGGGCGTTTGATGGTGGTCAGACTAGCATGTGATCCTGATATGGCTAATAAGAATCGTTTGTAGTTCTGGTCATATTTTCCATTATCATTCTAAACATGTATTTTCCTGCACCCTGTGGACAACCAACAGTGGTACAGTTAACATCATAAAAACACACGTCTATACACCTTAGTCCC
This sequence comes from Hoplodrina ambigua, assembly GCA_949774945.1. Taxonomy (NCBI): domain Eukaryota; kingdom Metazoa; phylum Arthropoda; class Insecta; order Lepidoptera; family Noctuidae; genus Hoplodrina; species Hoplodrina ambigua. Next base: position 10,918,538 of record OX458963.1, read on the forward strand.
TTGTCGATTGTGTATTAGGTACTTTTATATCCACCTCCTTAATGTTGCAAAGAAAATAAAATATAATTTAACTTCAAAAAAATGTGAACCTTTTCATTTCGATTGCATTAAAGAAATTATGAAAAGTTCAACTGCTTTATAAAGATTGTTGTGTTCATTAGTAAAGTTAAAACATGAACATGAACTGTCGAAAGACTCAATTTCGGAAAGGCGTCAGAGTATATCGACTATAACGACTTAATCATTCAAACACTGAAACTGGAATTTTCATGGCATGATGAGCATCGGATTCTTCTTATAAAAAAATAGATAAGAATGTAAATTACTAAAATCAATTAATATTTGCCGTTTTGTATCCTATAATAAAACTGTTACTTAATTATTATTAAACTGTACTTCATTTTGTCAGGCATAGTCTTACATAGTCATAAAAATAATAGTATGACCAACAAAAAAAAAAACTTTCCATATTGACCATACCTGTATGACATCCTAGTACGACCACCTAAAGACAATCAGTTTTAAAAAGCCGTCGTTGGGATTGGTGCTGCGGAATGCTTAAAAAGTAGGTATTTAGGAGGTTACTCGAATGCTGTGATTGATATCATCATAGGTAATAAAACCTGGATATGTTGTTATATACGAGGTCAAAACTAAAAGAGGATCTATTCTATTAGTAGATTTGCCAACAATAGTAAAGAAGGGCAGAAGTCCTCATTTTTTCCAACGGTAATTTCACAACAATGGTGTTAGACGATAATAGGACTGTTACTGAAGGTATCTTAATCATTTTTTACCAAGTATCCTACAAAATGTTCGATAGCAGCGAGAAACAGGATTGTCCCCCATGACAACACACTGCCAGACGGGTCAAAATATTAAGTAAACTCAAGGTAGTTATGAACCCTAAAGATTGCTGTGTTGGAAAAAAAAGTGGATCCCTGAAGAAGTGTGGACTTTAATCAATGGTTCCATCGCATGCGACGCTGCTCAGAATGGAACGGAGACGACTTTGGAAAACAATAAAAAAGATGAACAGGTTCCTATATCATTCCGTATTTGATTTTTTCTTTTGAAAAATCTTTCAGTGTGACCCTCGAAGACTACTGAGATTCACTGACAATGTAGAAACTCGTTGGTCTCTTTTGTCCATGACTTTAATCATGCAAAGAAAACTTATTATAAAAATACTTGCCTTATACTCCTAGTAATAGATCCAGAATGATGAATGCGAATGAATTCGTTGCTTGTGGTAGCTATGTGGAAATAAGACTGTTTTTCGTTAACAAAGAAGGTGTCAGGTACCCATATGTTTCTAATAAATTCTGAGCCGACGGAAAGTGTCTCCACACCCGTCCTTTTTTTGTAAGCGAGCCTGGGGTCTGTCCAAAACTGTCTGAAGTAGAAATCCAGGGTGAAATCCTGAAACATTTTCTATTGTTGTAGAAAATAATAGCGGCACTTGATTGACTTACAGTGGCACAACAATGGATGTAATCCAGCAGTCGAGCTCGTTTGTAAGGCTGTCGGCCGCCTGCTTAAAATGTTAATTTGTTTTAATGAATGCAACGAAACGAAATGTTATCGCCGAGGCACATTCATTGTCTGCGGGATTTGAACGTCAGCGAAATATCAGCGAACCAACTTGGTAAGCTAACTCTTCCGCTATCATTTAATTTTATTGTTTTCTAAATATAATCGTGTAGGTAAGATTTTCTTACATTAATATTCAAATACTATTAGCAAATTTCATGCATAAAAGTTGTGTGCAACAAATCGATTAAATTCGTACGGACACACAGTTCAAGAACACTGATACTTGTATTTTGAGTTAGATCAATGATAGCTGTTACAGAGCAAGTTCGAACCAAGTGTGCTGCTAATATTATGTACAGATATATATTAAATATAGGTAATATTATTATTATATCGGCAAAGTTTACATCAAAAAATCAAAACTATTATTTTCAATACTTTTAAAACCCTATATTAAAGTTTCTATGAAATAGATCAATGATGTAAATTATATTGAATCAGAGTTAAAAACCGCAACACACTTCCAGTATGTGGATTTGGAAGGGGATGTAAATTATAAATACCTACGATATAATAAAAAATTACTAATAATTTTATATGTAGAAGTATACGTAAGAGTGCGTCATTGAAAATTCATTAAATTATATGAAGATTAACAGCCGAAACAGAGATAAACAGAGTTAAGTAAATAAGGTTCTTCTAAAAGAACCTAAGCAATATTAAATTATTATCGTGTTACGTTAATAAGTTGTAAGTTATGTTTTCACGCAATTAAATACAGGTAACCTATAGTTGTACCCATACTATGACAATGACTACTGATACGTGTACTTTTAGGTGAGCTATGAATAATTATAACCAATGTATAATTATTATCTAGTAGGTATCGGGGTAGGGTCACGTCCTGAAGTGACTTTATGAGTCCCTTGATTTGGTTTCCACTAGGGGTCATACACCCTGGTCTTAGTTTGATATTTGCACTTTAGAACCGTTATCAAGGGTATTTTAGCGGCTTGATTTACGAAATTTAAGAATCACCGTATTTATCAGATTCTTGCAATAGTCAAATTATAAGAGCCATTAAGCACATACTAGACCTCACAACCTCACAATATGATAGTGTTCTTGGAGGCAAACCAGTTCCATAGAAAATGAAGAGTTACCCTATTCATACTCTAGAAACTGCTAACATAAGAGATTTTGTCTCCTACAGAGATAATAACTTAAGCTGCAGCAGTTAGTTTTCTGAGCATTTCTGTTTGCTTGTTTAACTGGAGCTTACTGGACAACGACACATAATTTAAAAACATTCATAAAAAGACTACTTAAAGTAAGAAAAGGCTCAAAAGGTTAGTGGCGTATCTGGGGTGTTCGACATCTTTTTGCTAGACAATATTAAGAAACCCACAGTCACAACAAATACCTACTCAGGAACATGAAAAGCTTAAAATAACAACAATGGAGCTTTACGACAGTGTCTAGCTTGGGGGATGCTTAATGGCAAGGTACATTTTAGTATGTCTTTTTGAAGACACACCCGGAGGGGCACACCACCACAATACGAAAGCGCTTACAACGCGCTACACGTCCACGTATTTGAATATGATTCGCATTAAAAAGAACTACGGTGAGTGGTGCGTCGCCATCCGGGTGGTCAGCTCCATAACGCCGGCATGCTCGCAGCCTCGTGTCTGGGGCTGCTCGGTCGCAGCGGCGCAGAGCGCGGCCGGAGCGACCGAGACAAGCGTGAGCTGACAGTGGCGAGTACCATGAGCACTTCGGAGACGGAGCTGATAGAGAGCACATACATGGTGACGCCCACCTCCACTGGCGGACCTGCAATCAAGCCCAATCGTGAGTCGCGCGCACTTCGCACCGTGAAAACCAAACCAGAGGACGTTGACGTGACGCCTCGAGTCCCTCGATCGAACGTGGACCGCACCGTTTAAATGACTATTTAGTGGAAAAATATCCTTAGCTCGACCGAGGTCCGCTAACCTAAACAATGTTATGCCATTTCACGTTCTTAAAATGACAAGCTACGTAAAAGTAGTTTTGCATCATTAAATACCATTTTCACTTCAGATAAGGAGCTGATGGAGAGCACGTACATGGTGACTCCCACATCCACTGGCGGTCCTGAAATAGTACATCAGTTACATTACCTGAGGCGATCGTAGAAGAGAAGTATCCATTTGCCTCTTTTAAATTCTTTACCACAAGATTGAAATGTATTGCAATCGTGAGGGTTACGCAATCAGCTCACGTAGTGAGTGAAATGCATATTGTTTCTATGTACCTACGTATGTTCCGAATTGCTCAGTTTTTATTGAGCTACCTTTAGGCACTCGTAAACAATGTGCAGTACAATAAGACTAACTCGCCTTTGTATGTAACTGGTAGGTATATCATCCTTTGACTATTATTATATGGTGATAGCGATAGTACGAATGTTTATTAGGTTCACCAAAACCTATGTGTGCTACTAATTTCATAATGGTTCCCTCTTTTTCACAAAATTAACAAACATTCTGAGTTTTTGAATGCACTGAAAGAACAAAATAGCAGAGAAAGTTATAGTTCATATATTTTCATTGACATGATAAATTACTTGAAAATTTACCTACCTAATAAATAGTTAATGTTCCTGTAGATTATATCGCATACTTTACAATTCAACATAAACAATAAATTAATTATACGTATATTAGAATTGGCTTCATCATACTAACACTAAATGGTAATTTAATCCACAATTTCAATTTATTTTACCTACTTAAAAGTAGAATTTAATATGTTAACTTGATAATTATGTGAACATGAAAACACACTTGAATTTTCAAGTCTGGTAGTTTCTTGATTAATGAATGTAAATATTGTGCAAGTAGCGCCAAACTTTGCTTGGCCAGTCATAAATACGTAGAACGCTCAACAATTTCTCAGAATCAGGGTGATTTTGTAGCCATTTACGATTTACTAGGAGTATTGAAATAGGTAGGTAACTAAAAAGAGACAACTTATCTGCAATATAATAACATGGTACAGCAAGCAATTATTTAAAAAAATGTGCAATTGGATTTATTATAACTAAAACGAAACAACTTTCGTCAAAATTTGCTAGATTTTGGATATTTATTATTTATTAAAACTTTACGCAACAAAAAGTACAAACGCGGACTTAATTTCTTAGGAATTCTCTAGCAGACAACCAAAGGTGGTTAAAAGATGCATGCCAGGGGCAATTTAATGTACGAGAGTAAATCAAATAACAAAAGAAACAACCTCAAAATAATTACATAAATAAAGTGAAATGTTCACAAGTATACTATAATTATTTTGTACTTGGTACATATTATAATATACTACTTTTTATGCAGGGTACATTGCATTTATTGTAAAATTGTAAGTATGAATAAGGATTTTGCTCATTCTTATCTTTTTGAAACTAGATAGCTTTTAGAAGGGGCAACTAGATTTAATTCTTTATTCATGTATATGACGTTCAAAAGTGATTTTTAACCGTCAATGAAAAAATAATTTGACTTTGACTTTGATATAAAATACCTACAGACTTACATTATAATTATGTTTGATTTTACTATAATATAAAGAATACCATAATAATAAGTACCTAAAGTTTAAAAGTTTTTCTTAAACTATACCTATAATTATTATTTGTTACTTTTTTAATATGTGTTAAAAATATGTTAAAGTAAAGAATGTGGAGATTGAATAGTAACTACATGCATACTTGGGGTACACTGAAAGTTTTGCACTCTTGGCATTCAGTAACTGTTCGAATTTTGAATTATGTGTTAATTTGAAGATACATTCTTAGTCATTTAAAAATAAAAAGATTGGCGGAAAAATCAGTTGTCATTTATTTTTTATCGTACATCGAAGTTTGACAGTCGTAGTAAAAATGGAGATACGCGAAAGAATTCAGAACGATGATTTTTTATGATTTTTAAAGAGCTTGTTTCTTGACAAGATTATACCGCTCGATGGCAAAATGGTTTTGGGAGGGAAGCACCTCTCCTTAGCATTGTGAGACGGTGTTTTGCACACTTTATTCGAGGGCTTGTTTCGCTAAATGACGAAAGTCGTGAAGGATGTCCTATAACTTCGACCATTGAGGAAAAAGTCGTTAGAGTTAAGCGGCTTATTGAAGAACACTGACACCTATGGGGTGATTAGGGAACAATAGGGGAATGGTATGAGACAAATTTACAAAGAAATTCGCAACGAATTAAAAGTTAAGAAACTTTGTTGTCGCTGGATCTCACACGAACTGAAGTCAGAGCAGAAACGGGCTCGTGTTGATTGGTCCTCAAAAATGTTGCTTAAGTACGACCATGGACATTCCAATGCTGTTTATGATATCGTCACGGGAGACGAAACGTGGATGTATTGCTTTGAACCACAGAAAAAGCAGCAGTCTTGAGAATGGGAGTTCGTAAGCGAGAACAGACCAATAAAATCAAACCAGGCGAGGAGCCTGGGTAAAAAAATGATTACATTTATTTTTTCTCGTACGGGTCCAGTTTGCCAGATTCCACTTGAGGATTAAAGGAGTGTCAAAGCTGAGTTGTACACCATGATTCGTGTACCTACTGTGCCTGAAAAAGTTCGAGAGAAGCGACCGAGAAGCCGCATGCTCCTGCACAAAGACAATGCTACTTCGCACACAGCCAAGAAATCAAAGTCGTATTGGACTCCGAAAAAGTAGACCTCATGACCCATCCTGCACATAGTCCGGACCTGGTACCCTGCGAATTTATATTTTCCCAAAAATCAAAGATTTAATGAGAGGTGTCACGTTTACCAACGCAAATGAGGCAGTGATGGTTTTCAATACACGTGGAAAACATGCCTTTAGATCAGTGGTCCTCGTGTTATCAAAAATGGTTCAACCGAATGAAAAAATGTTTAAAATGCAAAGGAGAATACTTTGAAATACATTAAAAATAATATTTCACTTACAACTGGTTTTAATAATAAGATACGCAAAACTTTCAGGGTACCCTACGTATAAAAAAGCTGACAAAAACACGCTGCAATAGGCTAGTTGACACCGCCAATAAATTGACGTACTTTTTAAGACCTGTCAAAACGCAATTCTCCCATAGATTTTGTATGGCAATATCGAACTATGAAATCACTTACTTGGCAACTCAATTAACTAACTACTTATTGATTTCAAAGCCACAAAAAATCAAACATACCAGTAAATTGGGATTTCAGGATGAAAATAAAGTGTTTCTTTAAAAGAAGTTATGACTTGGAATTAATGGTTAATGGTGACAACTAACCCATAAGACACGCACGCACTGTATAATTAAACGCTGATTGATTTTAAATGTATTTTCGAAGTATAAGCTTTTAATGTAGGTCCATTGAACTGTAATTGTTGGATACGTGAATAGTATTGTTACATATTTGGAATTGAATTGGTTCAAAGTAAATAATTTAATAATTGAGAAATTGTGGATTGGCTCGTTTTAGCTAAACGAAACCGAATTGATATTGTTCTCGATTTTACATAAACTAGGTAGGTTTTAAGTAATTTCAATTACATTTTTGTACATAAGTAATAACCCAATCTGTAAGGTATATAATAATACAAAGTTTTAATTACTTATAATTGATATTCGATAGTTTATTATTAGTTGATCGCTGATAATGTTTAAACTCCTTTCTTAGGCAGAATATGACCCTCGTTATCTAATATTCCATCACATGTGAAAAACATAGTGTTTAGTAATTTTGAGACCATAAAGAGCTTAGACATAAGAGGTACTTTGGAGTAATTTTTTTAGAACTGTTTTATTTAGGGTTATAGATAGTCTTTCGAAAGACTACTGCATAAAAACGTATAAATATTACAGGTCTTTTATCGTTCTCTTTCACACCGATACCGAGAACTCATAGAATGTCCCTCGTATACCTAAGCTTTAATTGTGTAATTGTTTTCAAATATTTCTTAGTTTTTCATTAACCGCAAAGCACAGCCGAAGAAAAATATTAGCATAAAATTTAAAAATTTAATTGAGTCATACTAACCTCCATAGTTCGGTCTCACTCTTTTGTCGTAGCTTACACTTAGCGAATCCAAAATGGCTGAAATATTGACGTCACCAAACATCCCCCCTCCACCCGCACCTCTGAAACGTAAATATCAATCTTAACTAATATTATGAAAAGGTAAAATAGTTTGTAATGTCTGTAAGAGATATATATTATACGCGCTTTTGCCCGCGACTTCGTCCGCGCATATGTCGATTATCGCGGACGCAGACGATATCGAAGTCGAAGTCTAATAAAAAGTAGCCTATGTCCTTCCCCGGGTCTTAAACTATCTCCACGCCATCTTTCATCAAAATCGATTCAGTGGTTTAAGCGTGAAGAGGTCACAGATAGACAGACAGAACTCTTTCGCATTTAAAATATTAGTAGGTATGGATCTCTGAAACTAGTGACCTAATTCCAAAAAATATTTCACTGATATTAAGCTACGTTATTGGCAAGTGCCACAGGCTATGTAATATGATAAAACTAAATTATTTTTAGTTGTATAAAATCACTATATTTGTAAATCAAGTCAAAGAAAAATACGTTGATTAGTTGCTTTATTGACATGCATTGACCAACCAGTTCGAAATAATTCGACACAATGCATTGCCAAAAATATATGTAGATAGTCTTTAGAAAAAGCCTCTGGGATAGTGTTATTTAACTTCCAAAGAAACCAGTTAAGGTCCAGTGGTTAAGACGCCCGCTTTTAATGCATGTGGTTGCTAGTTCAATACCGGGAAAGTACCAATGTGACAATATCAATTTACATGTAACTTCTTAGTTTGTTTTAGCCATTATCGACATCGGAGGACGTAAGTATCGCGAGTAAACCTGAACTAATAACTATTACAAGTCTAAATTTGCAAGGCGTGGTGGTCAATTCTCGTGCCTTCTCTTTATAAGAACAGACCTTTTCCGTAGAGTGGGATAATAATAGGCTGGTATTATTATTATATAAGACACAATAACGCTCCTTATGTAAAATGTTTCATAGAGTATCTATTCATGTAAGAATAAACAGTTCATCACGAGTAAAATACAGAAGAAATTGGCCCTTTAGATGTTGTTTTGCCATGTTATTTGGGCGTACGGTTTAGAAAACATTGTAAATAAGAAAATACGTAAGATAAATTAATCATTTGCGCTGAAGTACAGGTACATTTCTAGAAACGTACCACGTACGAACGTAGCTCATCGCATTAATCTAGATAGTTGTGATGCGCGAACGATACAGTTTTCGTACATAATATGATTTCGTTAATTATAACTTGATGTCAAGTACATACTAAATATTCTACTATAGCCAGTAGGAATATTATATACTATGTCATTATATGCTATGTTATATACCATATATCTACTAGCTTACGTCTTTGGTTAATGCTCCGCTCCAGTGAGTCGTAGCGTGATGTCATGTAGACTTTACTTAGTTCTATTCCCCATGAATATGACTATTAATACAAAATATTTTTTCTAATCCGACTAGTTAGTAGTTTCAGAGATTAAAACTTTAAACAAACAACAAAAAAACTCTCTAGCTTTATTATATTAAGCAATAGATTACCCCGACCTCCACGTATACAACTCTCGGGCCGAACCTAGTAACATATTGTAATTTTCAAAACACAATTAGAGCCTTGAAGATACTTCTTAATCGACAATGTTAAAGGTTATTTAAAGATTGATCGCTTTTTCATAATGCCTAATCTTTGAACCTCTAATGCACAGCGAATGAGTTCGTGTAAAACCGGATTGGGTTTGGCACGGAAGCTCTAGTATGCAATCCGACCAAAACAACATCACAATAAAATTGCAATGAAAACAAATCAATGAATCAACTCAAAGTCCGTTGCTTGCTATCTATAATTATCTGCATCACTACACAGCTAGTACATTATTTAGCTTTTGTTTTTAGTTTAGTAGAATAAATATTATATATAACGTGCTGTACACCTGTGTGAAACACACGCGCTCGTTGCAGTTTTATCGAGTCGTTTTACTGAACAATGGCATAGATAACGAATGCATGGCACTTGTCACCATAGAGTAGAGGTTTATTTACAAACTTATAGATAACATTATCGTGTGAATGTTGTTGTGTGGATGTTACAGTTATTTAACAATACCTACTGGATGCACCGTGTGTATTGTAAATGTTGTTTGTGGGCAGCATGGTTAAAACAAAGTAAACAATTCAAGAATACAAGTGAAATATGAGTATCCGAAAAAAAAATACTACTAGCGAGCTACTAGCTTCAGGCACAAGACAGTGGTCTAGCATTTATGCTGAACTGGGCCTGTTTGGCGCAGCTGTGGGGCACACGATAATGTATTAACTTATTTTTTCTAATTTTTTATTTTTATTTCTTTGAGCGCAATATATCTGTGATATTGATAAACATTTTTTCTTTCTGACTTTTTTCAATATTCGTGCTATAACGGGTGCTATAAAACGCTGAACTTTGCCGAAAGTAATGTTTTTAAATGTTCAGTTTTAAATGTTAGAACTATATTTATATTTAAAACTGCCACGATCCCTATACTATTGTATGCACCAGAAAGGACAATGTTTTGCATTCATTACATTGCACACCAAAAGTGTCGATCAAAAATTTTTGCCTAACGTTACTTAGTCTGATGGATAGTGTGCATAGTTAACGGCTATGTGATGTGTCTTTTTACATCCCGGATACAATAAAATCTAGAATAAAATCAAATAAATTAAAGGTGCTCCCTCACCGGGAGCATTCGCGTGTAATGTAACGTTACAGATTTGAGCATTACATCAGTGAAGGAGGAGAACCGAGCATTACAATGCGCACCTTGTAATGATACAATGTGTAATATCTTGATACAACTTGTAACGTCAATGCGCTCCACTTCCAATGTAATGCTCAAAGTCGAATCTATATGTTACATTACACGCAAATGCTCGTTAGTCAGGAAGGTATTATTGTAATGTAATGCTCAAAGTTGAATCTATAATGTTACAATACACGTGAATGCTCCCGGTGAGGGAGCACCTTAATGCTATTATAGGTCAATATAGCGATATAACCGATGATGTTGTGTTTTCCACTTATTTAGACACCTAGTATATGCAATCTCTGCAATCACAAGCTCTGCTTAGCTTGGGATCAGATAGCCGTGGGTGAGTTGTCCCAAGATATTTATTTATTTATTTAATCTCGCGATAGACCGGGTACACTTTTTCAATTATCATTTTGCAAAGTTTTCCGAGGAACAATATTATTTTACATACCTACGAGTATATTTACCTGTGGTGGCTGCTAATATCCGCAGAGAACTCTGCAGGCAGCGGGAGGAAACGAGCCCATAGCGGTCAATTTCCTTCAACTACGAGTATGACCTATTGCCCGCACCCAGCATGCCAATATCGGTTTACTTTATCAAACATGTTATTTGAAAACTTAATTCTTGAACCATCATCAATAAGCTAATGTTTATATTTAACTTATGAATATGCAAAGTCAATTAAAAGTATACACATGATGTTAATTATTTAAATTTTATATAGGCTCGCCTTCTATTACATGGGACATAAACATAAAATTTATTTGACTTTTATTTGATTTGATTTACCTGGTTACATACACAGTTTCTCGTTAGTATGATACCTACTAGTAAAACTACAGGTAAGACCAAAGAGTAAATAAGAAAACCACTATTTCAGATTGAATTGCAAAACATAATATAAATTAATAGTACAGTATGATACGAGTGAGGTTTTCATTACGGTTGAAACTGGATTATGTAAAGTAGCCATGAGTGTAATGAAAAAACGCTCACGCGTATCATACGACATTTTTCAGCACACATATAAGGAATAAATATTGTAAAAAATTCATTGAAACAAAAATAAAATTGCAATTTCATTTAGGCGATTAAGACACAGATTTTTTCCTGATCTGGGGAAAAATGAATTTTGAATTCAATGCGCAAGTAGTGACACACGGAAGGTGGCGTAATAGAGAACAAACTGCTATGTGCGTTCCATTTCTTACAATACGTAGCAACTGTGAATACACGCTTAGATACCAACTCTTTTCTTGTTGCACTCACAGAAACTAGTCATTTTGAGATATGAAGCTACTGTTGAACCTGCCTTATCTGCTGTAGTGTAAGTACTTACTTAATCTATTTATTTATATATTTTATTTTAGGAAAGCTTAGCTCTACAGATAAAAACACAATTATTATAAATTTCTCACAGTATAAAGTATTCCACAATAAAAAAGACCTTAGTTATGTCAAAACATAACATACATAACATCACGCCTGTAATCCCCGAAGGGTTAGGCAGAGTCGTACCCATTAGTACACCCACATTTCGCCAGTTATGTTTTTAGTCCCATGTAATAGGGGGCGAGCCTATTGCCATCAACCGGGCACGAATCCAGACTCCGAGGCTGCTACTGAGAAATTCCTGATGGAAAAACCCAATAACACTTTGCCCGACCTGGGAATCGAACCCAAGACCTCATGCTCAGCAGTCGAAAAAACAAAAATGACAAAAGGAACTAAAAATATTATTATTATCCTGATAATTTTATAAATTCATCATTCAATTCAGTTACTGGGTTGTGGAGATCAGATAGGCAGTCGCTCCATGTAAAATACCACCAGTATTTTCAGCTGCATCCGGTTTGACTAGAAGACGACTCCTACATAGTGGGGAAAAGGCTAGGCAGATAATTATGCTAAACAATATTGCGACCACGAGCCCAGCGGAGAAGATAAAATTTTACAATAATATGGCAATGTTTTGTCTACAGTCCTGTTCCTCATGCATCTGTCAGTATAGCATCGGTCGTGATGGCGAAGAACGACCGACGGTCCATCATTATCAGCAGAAACCAGATGCGATCAGTTTTCAGCCCTAATAAAGACAGCGAGGGAAAAGGCTGGTCAATATCAAACACATACATACTTTAATCGATAATTAAATTCCAACAAAGAATTTAAAAAAATAATACGAGTGTCTAATTTTCATGTCATCGCAATTTTGTTGTCTGCAAAATTAATTTGGGGGAAAATTATTTTTTTTACCAAAAAGTATCATTTTGGGGAAAAGTTAAATGAGATCTGAGGAAATTTCATATACATGACTTGGAGACCCTGCCAGTTTTATTATAGACACTGTCAAGAAAAGACGCTAAAGTGGTGGCAGCAATCTGGCTTTCATGGCGTAGAAAGAAAAAAATAATAAGATATTGGGTTCATCCATTTTTACGAAGCAAAACTCTAAATGGGACTTTCATAAAATTCTATAAAAAAAAATGAGAAAACACGAAGATAAATGTTTTAATTATACGCGAATGTCCACTTCTTACGATTATTTGTTGGCAAAGATTAAGAAAAAATAAAAAATAAACATACCCCTAAACATATTATATAACGCCCCTAAAAAAATCCTATTGCATATATTTACCCCCTAAATTTGGGGAGAAAACCCCTAAGTTAGGAACTCTGCACGATGATCCGTGCGGTTATGCGGCGCCCCGTGTGTCAGGCGCCGCCCTACCGTGCGGGCGTCCGCGCGGAGATGGTCGTGGTGGCAAAGAACGACCGACGGTCCATCATTATCAGCAGAAACCAGATGCGATCAGTTTTCAGCCCTAATGGACAGCGAGGGAAAAGGCTGGTCAATATCAAACACATACATACTTTAATCGATTATTAAATTACAATAAAGAATTTAAAAAAAAGTAAGAGTGTCTCATTTTCATGTCATTGCAAATTTATTGTCGGCAAAATTAATTTGAGGGAAAAATTTACCAAAATGTATCATTTTGGGGAAAAATAAAATGAGAACTGGGGAAATTTCACATACATGACCTGGAGACCCTGTAAGTTTTATTACATACACTGTCAAGAATGGACACTGGAGTGGTGGCAGCAATCTGGCTTTTATGGCGAACAAAGAAAAAAATAAGAAGATATTGTGTTCATCTATTTTAACAAAGCAGAACTTTAAATGGGACTTTCATGATATTTTATAAAAGTTTGAGAAAATACGAAGATAAATGTTTTAACTAAACGCGAATGTCCACTTCTTCATTAGATTATTTGTTGGCAAAGATTAAGAAAAAATAACCCTAAACATATAACGCCCCTAAAATATTTGGGTAGAAAATCCTTAAGTTGAGAACTCTAAGGTAGACTGGTAGAAAATGCCGAAGGCATTAAGTCCGCCTTTGTACATTGTATTTTTTTACATGTGCATGAAGTTTAAATAAATAAATAAATAAAAAACTCTGCACAATGATCCGTGCGGTTATGCGGAGCCCCGGAGGCGCCGCCGCCGGCCCACCTCGCGGACGCCCGCGCGGGTAGGCAGTTGTGGCGAGAGCACCGCTCGGCCGCGCGGTCGAGCGGAACGTGTGAAAGGCTTCAGCGGAGTTCATAGAGACCATGCATGCCGGTGAAAATTCCGTCAGAAGTTCAGCCGTTTCGGAGAAAAGCCGAAATTAATAGGATGAATGGATAGACAAATATTCATAAAATGAGTATGATTTTTTCGTACTCATTTTTTTTTAATATGTCTCATTCATATGAATTTAGTAAAAAGCTCTTATATTTTTACATTACAAATAGATACTTCTATTTAATTTATAAACAGAGTACAGATTAACTAACTTAGTTCAATTGTTTACAACATATTTAGTCATTAAACTGGTGTACCTAATGTAAGGTAAAAAGCATGTTTGCGTATTACCCTAAAAGAGGTGCAGTAACAACCCCTTTACGAGTACCTAAATGTGTTGAAAAATCAATTACGCCAAAGGGTGTTGAAAAAACAATATAAGTCAGAAAAGGGGTAATTGGGCTTATTGCATTGCTACTGCTTTTGTTATGTTATGAGACCTAAAATTCGTGATATTGCGTAAAAAGCAGTTGGAAAAGAGGGGAACAGCAGATTTTAATGTTATTTGACAGTTGGTCTTTATAGTGTCTGTATACAAAGTATATTGAATCGACCATATTCCTAAAATGTTCTATTTAAAAAAAAAGCTTTAAAGAAGGGTTCTTAATCACTTTGTTTTTTATTCAATATCGAGAGTCAATATTTCATGTCATTAGAAGGCAAGCTTTGCTCAGACCAAGTGTTAATCGCGGGTCAAAGGAAGAGGCTCTCAATACAGGCACCCTCAGTCAATGGGCCATTCTAAATGCTCGACGCCGCCATTCTTAAGTTGCCTCTTGAAAATCATCGGCTCAATTTCCTTAAAAACGTATGCGAGCCGCCTTTATTCAAAGGTATTCTTTAATGAATAATGTTATTTTATGTTTAACTACAACGCTTAAATAAAATGTGTGTAGCTAACGCATATTTTTTTAAAGCGTTGTTAATGTTATTTGCTGAATAGAAAAGATTCTAGAATGTTTTATTTTCAAACATGTAGATAATTTAACGAATCTCGTTTTATTTAGTATATAATTATTATACTATATAATTTAATAATCGAATAGAATTTATTTAATATCCGAATACAGCTACAAGAATAACTTTTAAATGTAGGTACAGGTAGGCGAATAAATTGCATAGGAAGCTTACGGTAACCGGATTCCTCAATTTCTAAATTGTGTATTATAAAACAAACTACTTCGAAATACAAACAGCGAAAATATAATGGATTTGATATTGCTGGTGGAAGAAGGGTTAGTTAACGGAAAACGATATGTTAATGACATCGACATCAGTTTTGTGTGAAATATTTGAACATATGGAACGACACATACATACATGAATGCAAGCGCTACAAGGCGCTTTCATTACCGACGGGAACCTCAGGGAGAACGTTTCAACTAGCTGTATGGAGCCCAACCACGTCCACCACTTCCGTCACATGCCAGTTTGTTAGCTTGGCAGGAAAAATACATGACTACCTATGTTGTCAGCTTGGATTGCCGTGACGTAATGCTATTTCCGCAAAACATCTCAAATCGTCGTCAATAAAACAAAACTATGTTAACACTTCATTAAAAACATTTTAACACTGCAACACATGTAAATTTGGAATGCTGCGGAAATGATATCAGTCAACGCATATAACTAACTATAACTAACTAACTAAAAAAAATACGTTTGATTATGTAAGTATATAAGTTACCGTCTTGCGCGTTGATCTAAATTATACATATATGTGTCTTGTTTCGACGTCAACGAACCCAAATGATCTATCAAAGCATAGTGAACCACTGATACAGCGACGGTTGATTGACCATTCCGTTCATTCAACGCCCATCTCTATTCACAAGAATTGAGCAGGATTGCTTTGAAGCTCTACATGTCAAAGCGAACTCGAACGTGTTGAGCGCTTTCGCTTATCTCAACCCAAACAATAGGCAGGTAAATGCAACCTGAATGTGTCTGACCTTAGCCTGTTTAAGCGGAAATGCATGGAAGATCGAATTCGGCTTACTAGAGATTAAATTGCCAACTGCCAGTCCATTCAATGGCTATCATCTAATGTTCTCTTACTATTATTTACTTTAGCTAGTCGCACTAGTTTAATACACTAGATACATATATTAAATCTCTTTGTTTTCTACAATAATATTTTTTACAATATTTGAATAAATAAACTAAACTGGAGCATTTTTGAAATAAATTTGACCCCTAAGACCTGGTGTCGATATTGTGTTGTACATTTGGGTCATGCACTTTTTAAGATTTTTCATTTATTTTGCCTGTCGGGCAAAGACAGCACGCTATGTAAATTAGTTCTCGAAGAAATCACTCGTTAACGAGCTAATGAAAAGAATAAAATTCACACGCAGAGTTGAATAGATTGCCTAAAATCATTTGATCACCTCAAAAAGTCCTGTTACTTAAAATCACTAAGTAGTCAAAGCGCTATTTATTGTATTTTAAGGAATATGTCGAATTGTAAACCCAAATTATTATAAAGGATTTCCAATACTATAATGGTCTATGCTGAGTTCAGCATAGATGATAGAAATTAATCTCGTTTACATTTAAAAAAAATCTTGTTCATGCTAAGTTTGAGATAGATTTACGAATATCATAAACTTAACATGACTACAAACCTTAGTAAACAATATAGATTGATCGTTAATTTACTAATATTTAAAAACCAGTGAATGTGGTTACAAAAAAAAACTGTTACTTTGTACTCGTAATAAAACTTAAAAAAAAAACAAATACTCATTTTCAATAAATATTACACAAAGACATTTTTACATATAAAAAAAATGTTTTATTCCTGCCATTTTCAGTGAACTTATTGAAAGTTGCTGAAGCAGAAACTATAAAGCGATGAGCTAAAAATCTGTCATCGCCCTGGCATTATTAATATTCAATGTGTATCAGTCATTAGAAAAGGCCTGTATTGAACAATATACCTGTGTTTCTTTTAGTTACTCAGTAGATTATCACCATCCGTGATTTATAAAAAGCGAAAAATTAATGTGGCAATCTGTCAAGCGTGCGTAAGCTGCTATGATTGGCTTGCTTAACTTAATGTCGTATGTCCCCTTTTTTACGGATGGGAAATCATCAATGATTTTATGACTTCAGAAGTCAGACTCTAACGGATGGGCCGTCAGCAAAAAGTAAGAAAACTTCACGCAATAATAATTTCCATACAATGGCTTCATTAGTTTTATATACCAACAATATGTTAAATGCGTTTTAACAAAGTGCCACACACAGCCAAGCACATAACAATTCATTGTTCAATTGAAAAGGACCTGTTTCATTTTGGGGCAGGCATCAAAAGATTAATTTCTAAAACACATAGAAGCTTTTCTCTTCATATAAGGAAGATTCAGATCGATGATAGTAATACCGAGATATGCATAACTCGATCCAGTGGTTAGTAGCTGAGCAAATTTCCGACAATGTACAATCTCATGACTCAAATGATATTGAGTTTTGTATTGGTTGGTTTTACTAATACAAAATAGCCGATTTATGAGTGGTACAGGTAATGAATATACTACTTGTCAGTACGTTAAAAGGAATACGTACGTTAAAAGGAATAACATTATTAGACAGCTAACGTCAGATAGCATAGCAGTGTCGTCTGCATCATCATCATCATGACTATCACCACAACATCATCATGATCACTATCATGACGATCACCAATTACTACATGTTATAAATTAAACTCTCCTTTCTCAGGTTGTGTACGATCGTTATATGGTTTTTACCAATAGAAAGAGGAATTATGTAGGAGAAAGGTTATAAGCTATAATTAATAAATATTTTGCGAAACTGCCTCATTCGTATAGTGACTGCGTCGTTGATCTAGTGGTCGCAAGGCGCGACTGCTGAGCATGAGATCTTGGGTTCGATTCCTAGGTCGGGCAAAGTGTTATTGGGTTTTTCCATAAGGAATTTTTCAGTAGCAACCTCGGAGTCTGGACTTGTGCTCGATTGAGGGCAATAGACTCGCCCACTATTACATTGGACTTAATCATAAGTGGCGATGGATTACAGGCAAAATATTATGTGATATGTGATTTTGCGAAGATACAGTAACGGTGATAATATCTATGTAGAAAGTCGGAAGAAATCGTCTCTTTTGGGCCTGTGTAGAACGCGTTCAGTCCCAAGGAGAGCCAAGAACCCCATCCCCAATTAAGAGTTATTTAATAATGATATAAATTAACAATAACCAAGAACATATTTTCTTTTTGGACATTCCTGGGGCCACATGTAAGACATTTTCAATTAATCTACTTTGTGACCTTTACATGTTTACTTTTAGCGTACTCTTGTAACAGACGAAATAAAGGTTACCTAATAATATAACGGTGCTAATAAAAAGCCTGATGTGCCGCCCACCTATAGATATTTAGTTAAATCTTCATCAGATAACCGCCTCCAACTATGCACCAGAATTTTTCCGGCTATAGACAATTAGTGCAACCGCGCAGAGCCGGGGCGGGATTTTGGGATACTTCTGTGAAATATAGCCGACCAAAAAACATTTTCATGTAAAATGTTTCCAAGACGAGACCAAAACATGTCACCTATAGCTCGCGCTGTCATAAATATCAGATCTCATGTAAGGCCAAGCTTCTATCTCTACAAAGCCTAACTTTACATAATCTACACCTTGGTCAAAATATGTAGCTCGGCATTTAGCTACATTTACATGGCCGTTTCGTTGCTACTAGAACTACTCGTATTGTATAACAGAAAAGTAATGAACAGTAAAATAATTTTTCACCTTACTTATTTTTTATCTTAATGACTTTTAACAGACATTTAAGCGGACAAAGTCGCGAGTAAAAGCTAGTTATACATAAAGCTGTGTTGAAATTAGCTGAGCTAACACCCCCGTGACATTTGCAAGATTAAAGGGGAGGTGGAGACCCTCGACATCTAATCAAGAAAGTGCATCGTAGCGCATAACCCGAGAACCTGTTAGGAGTATACAATCCATCCATCTTATATAAATATAGCAGTGTAGGAATTGTGTGAAGTATTTTTTTTTATGTCGAAGGGTATGTGCGTTTTTATGTCTATTAAAATTACTTAAACTTACCTTTATTTTAAAGATTTAGTAAGTATTCTTTTTGCTAATAAATCAATAAATTGACAATTTAATGCCGTAGACTCGTTTTCGTTTAAAGTTTTGTTATCATTAAATTAAAGTCGTCATGAGATCAAAGTTTAAGATACGAACATGTACAAATAATGCCAGTTAATTTTTGACCGTCGGAAAATATAATCTGGATGGAAATGAGATAAGCATTTCAAAACTATACGAAATATCTGAAGCAATATAATACGGTTTTAGTATCCAAAATAAATTATCTGCTTAAATGTTATTCAATTTATGTTGTATTCCAGCTCCCAACTAACTACACTTAATTGGTTCCGTAAAGTTTCCTTCACAATGCAAGAACTCATTTTTCACTAGTTTATTTCTTCAGAGGCGAACCAAGTGAAGTTCAGACGCCAACATTGAAAAAGTTGTCGGTGCGGCGAGCGAGCGACCGCAGACATGGCTTGTAATCGAAGTGCCACAGTAACTTTTGTAAAGTGATCTTTCTTTGTCTAGAGATCTTATACGCTTGAGTGTTCTAACTTTTTGTTCAGCTATAGATTTTTTAAGCTACTTAAACCTAGACTTATTTGTGTAAGTTAAAGGTAAGTTAGGCAACCCAATAGTTCCTTCTGTTTCTTCTCGTAATTTTTAAAAACTTTAGATGTACACATGTCGTATCTAAACAATGAATATAAGTGTATGTGAGTGGATGCATGCGTGGAAACGCTTTTTTTTACGTAGAAATGCATGCTCTATATTATAAAGGATTTTAATGGACTGCAGATTTTACTGGCTGCAGGATCAGGTCAAATTTACCACACTATTGTCTGCAAGAACAAACTCTAGAAAAAATAACGGACCATCCGTTAGGAGTCACGATGCCACAGACGAACTTTCCCCAAGTCGTCCAAATCGCCAGCTTATAACACTTTTATATGTCAAAGATTAAAATCCCACCCTCTATACGAAATGGAATTGTCACGTTTAGATAACTACGACGACGAAAATAGACGAAAGTGTGATGTATGATATTTAAAGACTCCTTAATACTGTTAAGAAAAGCTTACAGATATTGAATTATATGGCCTTAGGTGGTACAGTATTGAGGCATTAAATATTGACACGGATACGAGGCTGCCACGATGTCAAAGCCAGTTATTTTAAACCCAAGTCTAAAGTATTCTCGTATAGTCTGGGCCAACAGGAACAAAGAAGATCAAATATCTTCACTGGAATAACACCGTTACAAGCGAAAGACTAATTGACTAGTTTCCTGAAACTATTTTTGTTTTTCTTTTGAACTAGGCCTACAAAATGTGGTAACTTTTATTTCGTTTCTATACTTTTATACATTTTCCTTGAAAAACTAGCTAACTAGGCCGTTCGAAAAAAAAAAGTATTTTTGGGTGTTTTAATCAAGTATAATCTAATTTTACATGAGAGCGAATTCTTCAAATTCTTCTTGTTTTATTTCAGATGGTCAATTAAAAATCAAATAGTAATATTGCATTTCATATTATCCTAGAAAAGCTAATTTGCCACGTGGTTAGGCAACGTGACGTAAATCCAAAATGTCTGAATTGTTATTAATTTTGTATGTGTGTCAATTGAATTATTCGCTTTTTACTTACATAAATAAATACAAGGATACGACGAGCTCATAATTATAACATGAGCAAATACATAATGATGTGTGTACTTTTACCATTTTTCGAGTTAATCCGGCCAATGTTTCGATTACATTTGTTTGGATAAATCAACGACTGTCATCTAAGCCATTCAAAGTAATCGAATTATTCAAAAACACACAATGCAATGTGCGATATTTGTGTCTAGTACAACTAGTACTAGATACAAATATCTCACTTTGCTTAGTTCGATAGTAGTTGAGTATCAGTAACAACTTATGTGTATGCTAATATTTATAAACAAAATGCGCGCACTGTGAGCAATGCATCTAAGAAAGACACGCAAATAAAGAAATAATGTTTGTTGATACAGACCATGTGCGCTTAAAAATAATAATAAAAATGCTTTTCAATAAAAATAAAAAAAAACATTATTCTGTACCCCACAAGCTGCACCAAGCAGGCCCAATGCAGCATAAATGCCAGACCTCCTTTGACTTTGGTTTTCAACTGGACCTTTGTGTGTAAACCAGCTTTACTATGAAACAGGTAGATAACTAATAAAAGGAAACGTCTAGCAAAATGTAGTAAAGAGAGTAGTGTGTGAGTAATAATGTTTATATCGTTACCTATGTATACAAAGAACTAACAATTTGTATACACACATTAGTGAGTCGTAAATAAATAATACAAGTTAATAATAATACAGATAATGCAAGTCAGATGCATCTGATTCTGGCAATCATGATTATGGTATTTTAGTATTCCTTCGAAGGTTGTTTGTAGTGCTGGCTGGGAGGTTCACCTTCAGTGGGTACCGTTAAAGCCTTAATAAATTATTACGACGTGACCTGACCTTACACTACAGACATTTTTTTTTTTTAATAATCCTTCAATACCTTTCACTGTGATGTTATGAATGGTGGGTACAATAATGATTATATTGATGATGATTTAAATAACGTTCCCGTAATCAATTTTAATGTACTCGTAATATTAAATAAAAACAAAACTATTTATTTTATTTATTGACTACTTATTTTAAGTCAAATCCATTACCATACCGTCCGGTGTGGCCAAATTATCGGGTATTGCAAACAACTTTGCAGGTTCTCTGACGCTAACATGCACGATAACATTTTCATGAAATATTTTGGAAGCAATGGTTAAATATTAACAGCGTATTAGCTCGGAAGTATTAGGGCTATAAAGGTTCTAAAAAAAAATATTAAGTTTCAAAAGGTCAAGATGCAAGACAACTTCAAATATTTTTTCAATTTTGTAAACTTGAGTTAAGCGATATTTCCAGAAATAATCTTTTTTGGAAGCAATGATTAAATCAAAGCGTCTGGCCCTGCTCTATGTTCCTGTTAGCTTTTACTTTCATCTAAAGATAGTGAAAGCTCATAATATTATTAAGCGGGAAGATATTTTACGCAATGGTTTTATTTTTCTTATTCAAACGTCAAGTTCGTCGACTGATTGTAGAGTAGGTAACAAACTAACCAGTAAGTATCTTAACTAAAACATAAGCTCTACTAAATTAGAACACGGTAGCGCTACGTTCACTTTTATTTAATGAAAGCGAAAGCATACATGTGGAGCGAGAGTAAAATTTCAATATCAACGTTATTATTTAGCTTACAAAAAATAAAACTGAAACGTGCTAACCATCAACATTGGGAAAATAGTTCCGTCCGTGAAAAATGTCGGGTATTAAAACACTAAACAAAAGAAATTATGAAAGAAAATATTGTTTACAAATATAACCTATTTAAAAAGATATAGAGCTTATCGTAGTCTAAATAGTAAAAGTGAAAAATAAAGAAAAGTTACATGTGATTCTCATCATTGCGATCATGTTTTTGTACTGCACCATACCTGGGAACCTACCTTCTGGTTACGGAGATATTGAAGATTAATGTTCCAACTTTATGACTCTTTTAAAATTATAAAATTTAAAATACAGCTACGACCTCTATACTGTTGCATGCACCCAAAAGTACGTTTTGTTTGCGTTAAAAAAAAACACACACACAAACAGTAAAGTAACTTTAAACAATTTTTATTTAAGGGATACGTTAAAAAAAAATTGTTTAAAGTTACTTTACTAGTTGCGTAGTAAACGGCTATGTAATGTGTCCTTTTACACCCCGTATATTGTTTACAAAACTTCCTTTAACACCAGAAATCGTACGGCCAGTGCCCAGTATTACTTGACCTCTTCTTAGAAAGAAGATATAGAAACGACGGAACAGGTAATTCAGGGTTTATATATACTTCTGTCTTTAGTGTCATTTGACACCCCGTATATTTATTATTTATATTTTTTTTGCATCATATTAATTTAAATTGTTAATGCATACTTAAAATGCAATTATGAAGTATTGAAATACTGTACTTAATCGGAACATTATATCATATCTCTTTTTAACTAATTAAAAAAGGAATAGGTTCTATTCGACTTTTATTAAGTTATCTTATAACTGCACATTGTGCCTATACTTTTCTCAAATTTGAAATGAATTGTTTAGTTTCTTCATGATAGTAAAATTCTTTAAACCCGTTTGAGGAGCTGAGAATCTTATAATTAGCAAAGAACATCTTTCTGGGTTACAAGATTCTCAAACGATAACATATCCATGGTGATGTTTTGTAAAAACAAATACAGAAAAAGTATCCGTGCCTTATAATCATCATTACTTTGATCTTATTTTCTGGAATCTTGCCTTTTATAACTTTATCTTGCACTATATTTATAAATTTCGAAATAAATATCTGTATCGTAATATTGAAAAGATCATCGTGACACGCTGTCTTAAAATAGCCTTTCGTAAATAGATTTTAATAAGAAACAGAAATTCCGAATCCTGTTCTTCATAATTTATGAGAACTAGTTTTCGTTCTTCATTTATGAATTACAATAGTAGTAACTGAATATTATGTTTTCTTAGACGCAAAAGGTCAGATCTGTCTGTCTCACTGCTTAAGATTTCGCTCTCTGTCTTTTACTTGCTCATAAGTTTTTCATTTATTGGACAGATAATATAGCGGTTCAGCAGATTATGGCGCTTCTCGCCCACGATACATTTTTTAAAGAATGACAAGATAAAATAAATCAGCGTCACGACGAAAACTCGTTCCCTGTGAGTCTAATGGCGGTCTCAATTTCTTCGATATTATGTCCTCATGAGTTCCAAACCAACTTTCAATATGTAAATAATTGTGAGCAATATACCAACAAAACTGATACCAGATTTAATTTGTAAATAAAATACGACACAGGTAGTTCGTCTATTTAAGAAATAAACTTGAGCTTAAAAAGGAGTTGCTTTTTCTCGCTGGATTATTTTAATAAGCAAGCAACTAAGCTTGGGAAGCCTTAAGCCCCAACCCTTTTCCTTATTAGCTTATTTGCGAGGGATTAGCATCGAGGTCGTGTTATAAACAAATCAGACGCGCGTCGAACAATGTGAACTCTCGGCTTTGAGAGATTTACACGCACGCTATGGCTTCTCAAGTGCGTGCGGGGTGCGCGCGGGCTTGAGCGTCGTCGTCACGCGATGAGATCGATGGTCACGGCTAGAACCTGGTGACAGAACTGGTGATACTCACGCGGCATGGTCTGCATGAGGCAACCAGGCGATCGCGAGAGCCAGCACAAGCGCGATGCAGTGCACGCCGCGCGGACGGCTCGTATGCATGTTTTGCGCGTCCGCGTGCGCCCTTGCGGACGCTGGCTGCCGGCAGCCGCGTATCAGGTTGCCGGCGGACTGGCGTGTTCTTGTAGCCCCTCCGGCGGCAAGATCCCGCGCCTGCGCCCCAATGTCTATCGACCGCGGCCCGGCCGCCTCTTTCCGCTCGGTATGACTACGCTCAGATCCTCACTGGGAGCCTTATTGAGCGACAAACGCTCTAAACGTTCTATCTTGACGCCGGCACGATATTACTCTACGCCACCGCTCATGTTTTATTAACACCTTGATATTTTCAATTTTACTTCGTAATTTTATAAATCCTAAAAAATATTTAGCTATCGAATAATATTTAACTATTAATTCTAAAAAATCTGTTATCGAATTAAAAGCATTCTAGAATAGTTTAATAATATTTTTATTACTTTGCAAACGTATTACACGTTCGATGTTTTTGGTAAAGAATTTCTTAAATGATATAGCATCGACAGTTGTTCGTGTACATTGGCCTCTAGGCAAACTTTATGTCTAAAGGCTGAGAAGGAAATTACTTCAATCACCAGTTCACCACCTTTGAATTACTTACTGATTGAGGATCGAAGTTAGCTGTACCTACTCTAACGTTATTTTAGCTTACTTTTTCGTGTACCTACACGCTAAACAGGGCTATTCTATTAGATATTTTAGACATGGAGCGACAATTTAGCATAATATTACACCGACATCCACAAGGTGAGCGCTCGGACCCCATGGCCCTAGTGTTTAAATACTTAAACGGCTCAATCAAGTAGCTTCCAAGAATGTTGTTATATTGGCACCAGCATCAGCCGCCCCGCAAAGGCCGTCGTGCTATAAAGATGGGAAGGCGCTAGGATGTCGACACATGTTGCATCCCACACCGAAGGCCTTTTTTTTTACCGTGGGCTCATGGATATTTACCGCCCTGGGGAGGGCGGAGAGGTCTGTCAGAATCTTACTGACTACCCCGGTGTTCCCTTCCCAGACTTACATCATCATCTTGTGTCATCCCATCAGGTCTCTTCCCATTCCCCCCCCCCTCATCATCGTCATCGGCGCGTTTTGAACTAGTTGGCTTACCAACTGGATCAAAAATATTTATTTGTATGTAAAAAAATACACAACGTCGTGCTGGTGCCTACGCTTATGTATGGAAGTGAATGTTGGGTATGGCAAGCGAGGCATGAGAGTAGGATTAAGCTTTGGAAATGCATTCCTTGCGGAGTATGTGCGGTGTAACTTTGAACGATAGAGTGAGAAATGAGGTTATACGGGACCGTTGCTGATTAAAAGAGGTTGTAGTGACAAAGATAGAAAAGGTTATGCTTAGATGGTTCGGTCATATTGAGAAGATGAGTGAAAGACGATTAACAAAAGGTATTTATATGGACCTAGGAAGACCTACACTGACCTTATTGGTAAGGTTCTTCAAAAAGTTCAGTACTCGTAACCGGCGTGCTTGCATGACATGATGTATGAACGTAGATGAGGCGAAAGGAATATGTAAGGATTGTAGCAGGTGGCGTTCTGTGATTTCTGCCTACTCCCAAGGGAAGAAGGCGAAAAATTGACTATTATGAACTACGTCGTTCTTTGTTGCCCTCTTGGAATAGTTTAATTTCCCGAAGTATTTACCCCCGCCCGCGACTGCCTCGTTGGTCTAGTGGTCGCAAAGCGCGACCACTGAGCATGAGGTCTTGGGTTCGATTCCCAGTTCGGACAAAGTGTTATTGGATTAGACCATTAGGAATTTCTCAATAGCAGCCTCTGAGTCTGGATTTGTGCCCGGTTGATAGCAATAGGCTCGCCTCCTTTTACATCGGACTTAAACTTAACTGGCATAATATAAATCTATAAAAAATTACCATAAGCCCTTTTTCCATACCATCTTACCACATTCAGAATTCGTTTTGACCTATGAATCATAAAAAACTAGTGTTCAATGTTATTTTCTTTCATTATTACATATGACTGTGCTGAAGTCGGCAAAATACGGAAATTAGGTGTCTTGGGGGTGTCTAGGGTGACTTGGGGAAAGTAACTTATGTAAGAAATGAACAGCAAAGATTCCTATGTGGAACCTTGCGAAACTCCGCAATGAAGTAGTCCAGAGCTAGTATTCACTAAATTTATTTGAAGGTAAAGACATGTAGACACAATCACATACGATAGATTTGATTTCATTTACGATAGATCAAGGATTTGTTTGTTGGTGTGAACGATGACGACTTGGAAAAATAGCAGCGACACACGTTGCTGTGCTTCTTCGACGATATGTTTCTCGTCTTCTATGCATTCTATCTAATATCTTATCTTCTTTGCATTCTGTCTTATGTAATTTATTTATTTTACTCATTATCATAAGGACTGTGTATATAAATTGTATTAGGTACGTCATACAAATTAATATAAGTTAGGGTCTAATCCTATAAGTTCAATCTTTACTTCAATTGAAATCCTCATGCTTAACTAAAAATGGTTATAAGCAATTAATCTAAGGTCCGAATGTATTTTTTTCCAAGTGAACTTAAACATGCACCCTTGGGAAATTAAACTACTCCACAAGAGCAACAAATACCTTCATAGTTCGTAAAGCTACAATAAACTTTGTCTGAATAGTATTTTACCCATTCCCCTTTGAAATCACAGTTTCTCTTGGGTAGGTATGGGTTTTTAGGAGTTTTTAGGAATTTTTAGGAAAATTAGGAAGAAAAATATTAAATTATTATTTTCAAGGAGGGCAGAGTCATCGATAGCCCCCGTCATTTGCGTCAGGTTGATTTTTGTGGATTAAAGATCCCAGTTCTACTGTGGAAAAAAGCTGGCATCGCCTGACCGAAGACAGTTTGAGGACTTGAGGCAGACGAGTGGAGTTGACATTGCGGGAATTGATGATCGGATTCTAATCCGCAATGAGCTATCTCGATTCACTTTTCAAGGCGACGTCATTTCGCTGTTGGTTTTCGTTGTTGAATGTACGTACGATGGCAAACAGGTAAGTAGTAAGGCTGTGGATAGAATTCTTCCTATTAACCACCTAGGAACCACGACAGATGGGGACAAAAGGGGTCACAGTTCTGTCCAGCTATGATTTTTGCCATTGCTCACGCCATTTGACTCTGGATAGTCTCTCTAAAAAATAATTGATTCCTTTGATTGATAGGAAAGTCGGTCTAACACTGCACTGAGAGAATTTATAGATGTGTCACACTAATAGCTAAAAATAATCAAACTGCAGCGTTTATGCTATTCAACAAGCATTCTCTCGGTAATTTAAGAAATAAATGTCGATAAACCGATTACTACAAAATACTCATGACGATTAAGATGACGCTTGTATTACGTCCAGGAATATTAGGGAATCCCCTAGATTCTTTTAAGTCAAATGGATTTTTTGTTCATATTTCATCTTCGAAACTTTACTTCCCATCATCGTCATCCCTATGTAGAGAAACATTATATCAAATCCTGCTTTGGTAAGACAGTATCTGTGAGCGTATGTTTTGCTACGACGATCAACAAGTTGCACGAGCAGACACTGAAGGCTGCGGTTGGCGCACTTAGGACAATTGGTTCTCACACAGACATCTGTACATCGCTCACCCCTTCCCGATTCTATGTCTACCAATTTTGCCAGCGAAAAGCTAAACTACGGGGGGGCAGAGGACTCAGACTGACTGTTACTGAATATAATGTTACACAACATTAAGTAGGTACGTCAATGCCGAAGCGCGGACACTACTCTAAAGCGCCCACGCAGCGGCCTTCGAAAATGACTCCATGATAAATCTATGCATTTGAACTTGCCGTTTCTCACACCCGCCCGCTTCCCAATGCCTTTGAAACTGGGGCCTAAAGATAAAGATACTTAGGTACTTATCTCTGAAGTTACGAATAGTAAAATTATCTGTTTTGATTAAAACATAACTACAAAGTCTTCTTGTTTTCAAATATTAATATTATTTACCTACATAATAGAATAGTTGTATGTAAGGATGAGATAACGACAAGCAGAGATTGCAAGTCTACTTTGCTCCCGAGAGATAAAACTGTGGCGTTTACCTTAAAATCTTATTCCCGTATAATATGTTGAATTTTTAAAATAACCCTCATAAACTGGTGTGGGACGAAAGTACCGCAGTATTATCCATCAATTCACCAGGTTACACGTGAAGGTGAAACTGAGCGGTAGATAATGGGCTCAATATCAACGCAAAGCCAATTGAGCTAACACTCTGCCCGCAGTTATTACGCGCGTCACTACTTGTGAGCAACATCCTACCCACATAATATTCTTCAAGCACGTTGAATATCGTTGATGTGAACACAATCAGACACAGTTTATGCCAAAGGCCTGTGTCATTTCTGCTGTTCCTGCGTGTCCATTTTATGGACCACTTATTCACTTGCGACATCGTTATGTCTTCAGGAATTGGCGAGTGGCATCGTTGATTTATTGAATATAATAGATTGTTAAAGTGAATTTAAAAAGATGGACGGCAGGACGCATTTAGTATTTCGTTCCTTGGTACAAATAGTCTCAAACGTCAAATGTAATTCAAACTTTAATAGATAATACCCACATAGGTTTCTCAAAAATATTTTTATGAAAAAATACCTTATGGCCTTCAATGACTATTTGCCCTATTTTCTGAAAGCAGGGAAGGGTAACGATCCGTCCCTAATATCTTACTATGTATCTAGAAGTATAAAACTGAAGATAGTGACATGAAAAGAGTAAAAATGCAGATTTCTGGTAGAATTATGTGGGCGACCAAAAAATGATATATGTACATTTTTAAACCGATATTCAAATACAAGCTTTCATGTTTTATCATTCCACATTAGGGGTGGAATTTTCAAAAAATCTGAAGCAATGTAATTTTTTTAACCAAAACGCCAAAACGACGTATGATCATTCTAATTTTCACCCCCTATTATATCTTCTAACGAGTTGAATTTTGCTCGCTTATATTATGATAAGGACCCATATGCATCATTGCTCCAGTAGTTTCGGCTGATACGTCTCAGTCGTACTCAGTCAGTAAGATTCTTCTTTTATATACATAGACAGAAAAATGAAACCAGTACTCTATCTGCAAAAAGCTTTTGCCATGCATACAAAAGATCAGATACTGCATTTTACCTGGCAGTAGCAAACACTTGGTTCCAAAAGAACGATAGCCACCTAATTACATATAAAAGTGGCAACCACAGGACACAAATTGATTACTTCTTAGTTAGACGCCAGAGCATAAAGCACATCAAGGACTGTAAAGTGCTACCAGGAGAAGACTTAGTCTCACAACACAAACTTCTGGTTATGGTAGTAAATATGATAACTCAGTGTTCCAAAGGCAAAGAGCGATCTCCCCCTAAAGTGAAATGCCATTTGTTAGAGAAGAATGATTGTGCGAAGAAATTCGGGGAGCGAGTGGTTGATAAAATGATAGAGATGGGAGACATGAATGATCAGAGTGTGAATGAATGCTGGAAGGAAATGGCTGGGTGTATTCGGTGTGCAGCGAAGGACATTTTGGGAGAGACGAAAGGAAGGGGCACGATACATGGTGGTGGTCGACTGAAATACAGAACGTGTTGAGGGAAAAGAAGAGGAAATTTAAAGAATGGCAGAGTGTGGAAGAGGAGAATGTTACTTTGAAAGTTGAAAAAAAGAGTGAGTATGATGCTCTTAAGAAAAAAGCTAAGAAAGCTGTGGCTATAGCGAGAGCGAAAGCTCAAGATGAGCTGTACAGCACACTGGACAGTCCAGCCGACCAAAACAACCTGTACCGGCTGGCTAGAGCTAGAGAAAGAAAGGCGAGGGATATTTGTCAGATTAAATGTATAGGAGATGAAGCTGGAATGGTTCTTGCGAATGATGAGGAAATTAGGGATAGATGGAAGGGCTATTTTGAAAAACTGATGAATGAGGAGAATAACTGGAATGGGGTGCTTGAGAATAAACATGTGAATAAAGGGTTAGTGAGAATGGTAAGTATGGATGAAGTGAGAATAGCAGTAAATGGAATGAAGAATGGTAAGGCATTAGGCCCAGATGGAATACCAGTTGAAGTATGGAAGTTATTGCGGGTTGATGAATGGTCGTGGTTAGCTTTATTCTTCAATAAGTTGCTGCGGGATGAAGCCATACCTGAGGAATGGTGCAACAGCTTGCTAGTGCCCATCTTTAAAAACAAAGGTGATGGGCTGGAGTGCAACAACTATAGAGGAATAAAGCTAATATCACATAGTATAAAAGTTTGGGAGAAAGTTACAGAAAGGCGGCTGAGAGAAGAGAGTGAAATTTCACAAAACCAATTCGGTTTTATGCCTGGTCGGGGTACCACAGATGCCATTTTTGCTATCCGCCAGCTGTGCGAAAAATATAAAAGTGCGCATAAAAACTTGCACATGGTATTTGTCGACCTTGAAAAGGCATACGACCGAGTGCCTCGTGAGGTTTTGTGGTGGGCCCTTAAGGAGAAAGTTGTGCCTGGGAAGTATGTGCAGTTGATTCGGGCAATGTACAGTCAATGCAGTACTCAAGTCCGGTCTACAGTGGGCTCTACTGGCAGCTTCAATGTGTCTGTCGGCTTGCACCAAGGGTCCGCCCTCAGCCCTTACCTCTTCCTGTTGATAATGGACGCTTTGACGTCGGACATCCAGGAAGAGGCTCCCTGGTGTATGCTGTTTGCGGATGACTTAGTGCTGGTTGCCGAGAGTGGCCTTGAGGTCCAGAGCAGATTGGAGGTGTGGTGGCAAAGACTGGAGAGTGTCGGCCTAAGATTGAGCAGAACCAAAACAGAGTTTTGGTTCTGCGATTTCGGCAGTCTCTCTAGTTCTGTGCCAGTATCTCTTGCTGGAACGCCCATACCGATCTGCTCCGACTTCCGGTATCTCGGGTCACTTGTCCAAGAAGACAATGACATAGACCGAGACGTAACGCACCGGATCAACTCAGGATGGATGAAATGGCGACAGGTCACGGATGCCCCTCAAGTTAAAGGGGAAAATCTACAAGTCCGTGATAAGACCTGTCGTATTGTATGGATCGGAATGTTGGGCTGCGAAGAAGACGCATGAAAAAAGATTGCATGTAGCGGAGATGAGAATGTTGAGATGGATGAGCGGAGTGACCAGAATGGATAAGGTCAGGAATAGGTGCATAAGAGGAAGTCTGAGAGTAGCGCCAGTGACAGAAAAGTTGAAAGGGAATCGTTTGTCTTGGTATGGGCATGTGAAGAGGAGGGATGAAACGCATGTGACCAGGAGAGTTATGAATATGAATGTGGATGGATGGACAGCAAGAGGAAGACCAAATAAAAGATGGATGGATTGTGTGAAGAAGGACATGAATGAAAGAGGAGTCAGTGATTGCATGACGGCTGACAGGGCGGAATGGAAGAAGAAAACATGTTGCGCCGACCCCAAATAACTTGGGACGAGGGCAGGAAGATGATGATGATGCAAAAGATCAGATAAATTGTTTCCAACTATTTCGCATGAAAAGTATTTTATAAAACACCAAAATGATTTTCATACGTGATTAATAAGATTTTTATCAAATAGAGGGAATACATTCCAAAATACAATATTTTTTTTAAACAATACCGTTTTTTTATGTATGCCTTAATAATTCAGGTAACTTCAAATCAAAAAGCAAAAAATTATGCACCTAAGGATTAAATGGCAAATACGTTACGTAAACTTGGCATGCTTAGCGGACTAACCACTTCACAAGTCGCAACAACAGATTGGAATAGCAGTAAAATCAACTAGTAATAACGACGCTGCTCTTGACCTTAACCAGAGTTACCGTCCGTAATTACTTTTCCCCATCCAATTAGTACTCCTTGTGCTAGGATGCGGGCGCCATTGTGATTTGAAGGACGCGCCAATCTCAACGACTAACCCATCCAAGATTTTAAAGGAAACTCGAACTAGGCATCAGGCTTTTTACGTTTTTATTAAGATTTTACTGTTATCATGTTTATTTTGTATTATGTGCACTAGGCTTTTAATAAACATCAACGCCCGTTGCCTAGATTTTGAAAATTTGATAGTGTTCCCAGCATAAATTTAACTCAGATTGGTGTATATCGCTTATTACACACATTTAATAGAACGTTATAATTATTTGCATCAAAATTGATAACTTAACTAAATAATTTGACTGGAGCTGTTAAATTTGTTAAAGGTTGCGTAGAAGATAAACTATTATAACATGGCGCGTCCCCCCATATAACTATTTCAATGTGTGTAGTTACATACCTATGAAAAAGTTTGTATGTATTGTAAGTATTCGTCTTCAGTAGGAGGTCGACAGATTTGTTGATTAAACTAATCATAACTAGCCAACCGCGCAAGACGCGCGTGTCATTTTTATAGAGTACGTCAGTGCAGCACCATACTAATAATAATGTCATTAATGACACCGCTAGTCGAGCAATAAATCGCTGATTTGTTTTTGTTTCAGTCAGTACGCATACATGCCTTATGAGTCTTTTGAATAGATTCACACATACTTTCAATCTTTTTGAATTGTGGAGGGGCGCGCCATGTTATTGTAGTTTATCTCTACCTACGTCCGAATGAAAAACGGAAACCTTGTAGGATCACGTAAAATCATAGGTGTCGTAGGCTTTTCTTTAGTTTTTATCATGGAGTGGACACAAAAAGAAGACACTAGGGGTGAAGTGAAGACCGTAAGGCTTTCACAGCCCTAGCTAGCCAATTACATTAATGTGTTTTACTTCATTTAGGGCTAATTTTTCAATCATCAAATAACTCTTAACGGAGGGATAAATATGGCGATAAGACAGCTGTTTTTTTTATTATATTTTTCTATTTTTTTGAAAGGAGGTATCAAACAATACATAATAAAAACTCGGAAAATATATAAAATATGTATAAACACACTTAAATATACGTATATAACAAAACTGGCCCAAATTAAAATTCCTAAATAGCACAGTCAACGGTGCTGATATCATTGTGATGGTGGGGCTATTGAATTTAAGCCGACCTCGCCACTCATAGTCTTCTCATCGTAAAGGTCCGACATTGATGCTTCCGAATCCGAACTACTTGATGATGACATACTTTCATTACTCTGCATTAAATCTGCATGATTGCATTCTATCCAATCCTGAAAAACCGAATAAGGCGGTCAAACCAAACATTAGTCATTTAGTTCGAGACGATACTACTAGCATAAAAACCACAACGTTCAGTTTATTATATTGCCACCGATTTCCGAAATTAAAATATTTTTCCGCGTTAACTGATCTTTACCTACTGATTCTTGATAGGTATATCATTTCATTCCCGCATTATTGTTTTAACCATGTGTTTCAATGTTCGTGGCGATTTTTACAAAGTGAGATTTTCGGTTATGATTGAACGTGAAATTTTACGTGAAACAGAAAATCTTTTACCAAAACATTTGAATCACCGAAAAAAAATACGGAGATGATGCTCGAAGTCGTAAACAGTGTAACAAATATTTTGCCGATTCAAAAGTAGTCATCCATCAGTTAAAGATGTATCTATACCAGGAAGAATTGCATGAAAATCAGTTGTCATAGTGAGCATATGATGCGGAAACGATGAACAATTGATAACATCAGGCTAGTAATCCCCTTTCTTTCTTTCTTTATCGTGTGGGCAGTAAGGTCTTAGGACCCCACACACCCTAGTGTCAGAGTTTCTAAACCGCGTCAAGGGCCTCTGACATGGTTTGAGTGAAACAGTAAGTCCAGGTTTCCTCGCGATGTTTTCCTTCACCGATGCCAGTGATGTCCAAGATAAACTTATAAAAGTACAAATGAATTTAAAAATTCACATTGGTACTTGCCGGGTTTGAACCCACAACCTCATGCATGAGAGGTGGGCGCCTTAACCAATGGGCCATTACGACACACTGGGTCATGTTTAAGTCTGCCAGTTTCGTTTAAGTTTCATGTAATAGGTTTCTGATTCCATGACGTTGTACTCAGCAGTCGCGCTTTACATCCACTAGATCAACGAGTCAGCCACGTGGTTATGCGGCCACCCCAAAAACATAGAAATGAACTCAGAAGGATAATGACTTACATCTAAAACTATACAATTATGTTTGCATTTTCTTAACCGTGTAAATTCACTATAATACAATCTTCGTTTTCGATCTTCGACTTCTGGAGGAC
Source organism: Hoplodrina ambigua (assembly GCA_949774945.1). Taxonomy (NCBI): domain Eukaryota; kingdom Metazoa; phylum Arthropoda; class Insecta; order Lepidoptera; family Noctuidae; genus Hoplodrina; species Hoplodrina ambigua. The sequence continues at coordinate 10,953,232 of OX458963.1, forward strand.
CATAATGTTTATGTGATTTAAACACACCGGCTAAATTCTAAAAAAGATAAGACAATGTAGTTAATAATACATTACAGGGTGACTTGTTAAACGACGTCTTCCTTCCAAGAGCACCCCATATGAACTAGACATGGGATTATAATTTTTAGACGCTAAATTAACTTACGATGGGATAACTAATAAAAAGATTTTAAATAAAACTAGAAATCGTCTTTAAATAATTTTAAAGTTGTGATTGAATGTATGAATTATATATCCACTTATACCGACTTCTCAACATGAGACCAGTAGGCTTACTCTTGACCAAAATCGAGAATGAGATTAGAATCGACTGCATGTTTGACTACAGCGATTGACATGAGGTTGCCATACAAATTTAAACGTAAATTACCAAATTTTAAAATATTAAATAACTCGTTAATTCTTTAAATAAATATCTGCTTATATTTATTGGAATTGAAACTGGATCGGATGTACATGTAATGTCGATTCCAATCTCATTCTCGATTTTGTTCAAGATTAAGCCTATTGGTCATGACGAACTAACTACCTAACGCATTATTTGACTGTTAGAAAAAAAAATCTTTTCAGGGTATGGAACTTTATTCCACAGGTCACTATCGACAACCTTAAACTCCGTCCTCCACGGCGATGTAGACCCGTTGATGATGCCTTGGGTGATCCAAAAGTTATGTTTAAGTTGATTGATAATTTTATTTTCTTTTAGTTAACGTTAGTTTTTTATAATCTTCGAAAACCTGTTCTTTTTTATATTTGGCACCATTTTAGATTCTCATGCTCTCAGTTTTTGTTGAATTAAACAACTGAAGTGAGTATTAAATTACGCTTCTTTTGACGTATAATATTTATAACAAAAAAAAAACTAAAGCACACTATATTTCGACTTTTAATTCTTTCATTAACTTGATAGTTCAAAGAAAAATAATGTTACCATACTACAACTAATAGTGTTGGGGTAGTGAACGATTTTGCGTAAGGAACGAATGATAAAAATGGTTTAATACCGCTAAGTTATTTATAAATGCAATTGACGAGATGACAGCACAATATAGCATAATTTTGCTTACCCTACCACTGTGAACTTAAACCCAATAGAATTATTAGTTTGGGCACAGGTAAACGGGCATGTCGCAAAACATAAAAAATCTTTTAAGATGAAAGAAGTTAAATAATTATTTGAAGAAGAGATTAGTAATGTGACCCCTTTGTCATGGAATGCTTGCGTATCACACGTAATAAAAATAGAAAATTATATGTGTCGTATGGACCATGTAATGGATAACATCAACCTTTATAATAAACTAGCGACCCGTCCCGGCTTCGCCCGGGTGCAAATTATGACTATTCCGGTAGATTTCTTAAAAAGTTCTTTTAAAAGAACCTTGTCTGAAAAATTACGAACACAACAAAAAAAGAATCAACTAAATCGGTCCAGTAGTTCTCGAGTTTTGCGCTTAGCAACACATTCAGCGATTCATTTTTATATTATAGAAGATGTAACAAGTGATAGTGACATTTCTAATTCCGATGAATTAACAATATTGTTTAACTAAGTTGTCTTATTTGAACCACCTTACTAATGAGAAACAAAATATTCTTTAATTCTACATTTTTTAATAGTGTATGTCGTGTTTTAAATTCATGTTATTGAATATAAAATAAAAAGATTGCATAGTGCATTATTTAAGTTCATTCAATTTCGTTATTTCTCACTATCTTTTTTTGTCAAAACTTGGTAACCTTTTAACTGTCAAGTTACTGAATAGAATTAAAAGTCGAAATATAGACATTATTTAATAATTTTCGATTATCGTCCGAACGTTGGTGTGTGATTTATCGACAGTTTATAAACGACTGTTTAAAAAAACGTCTCTAAATATGTTTTTTTTTTTTACATTTATACCTCGTTAATTAACTGGTTAAATGAAGATGTTATCCCTGTAATTTGAACGCCTAAAACTTGAGGAAAATTTTCGACACTAGAAAATGGTTAATTAACAAAACTTCATCCCGTAACTTTTATATGTTTGTCTTTTTTGTAATATTTGTTTAGTATGTAAGCTTGATCTACTTGGTTTATCAGTAACAAAAATGATCAGTTAATATGAATGTGCGCTTTTGTTTTTATTTTCGATTGACAAAAAAATAAATACAAACCTTGTTTGCATTAGATCCTTTTAAAATAAAACTAAGTAAAAAATAAGGATGTCTTTGGAGTCTTATGACGCACGTACTACAATAGTTACGATAAAAAGCACACGGCAAAGCGGCTATAATTCTTGTATTTGTAAGTTATTTTCTTCTAGTTACGTTCAGTGGGAAAATGTATCGCTGGATAAGCGTTCTCCCAGCAATAGGCGTTTTTGACAAACATATCTAGAACAGTTGGATGCACCCAAGGGGTTCCTAGCATAGTCTGCAAAAGTATGATACATGATGAAACTGGTGTATATAGATATGTAAACAAAATTTGTATATACAGCGCGTTTCAGAGTTTGGAGGTAAATATCGAAAGAAAATTTTACAGATAATATCTGGGAACTTGCCTTTAAGAAAACCATATCCCTGGATATATTATGATTGTTCAAGTTTCCTCTACCCAGTTTCACCACGCGCTGCTTAAAAGAAAAATCCGACCAAACTGACATTTATGTGGGTAAAAATTTCCAGGAACATAGAATAAAAACCGATATATAATCACGTCGCCGAGATATAAGGAGGTTAAACTTATCATACAGTATATTTACCACCAAATATCTCGGCAATGTAAAATAAGTGGAGGTACGGAACACTCGATGTTAGATTTCGACTGGCTATTTGCCAGCTTTTATTTGTTTTATTCCAAAGTCTTTTACTAAACAAAAAAATAAAAGTTACTTACAGTTAGCGCGTGTGCATGCATGTTTATCCCAATTTATTTAGGGTCGAATTGCAGTTTGACCGGATCAATCTAAATACCAGTATTAAAGATGGCGCTCATGTAATAACTGCAAAGAGGACATATCCATCGTACCCAATTAAAACGAAACTGATGTTTTATTTGATTGATGAGTTTGGACGCTTTGCAGTCACGTGTGTCCGTCCTTTAAATTACTTACATTCCTCATTAAAAAACCAGTTATCGAATGTATATTCATTGCAGCCACCACTAAACATGTGAAGGATGCCCAACCTACAGCTGACCATTTCATTAACGAATGCTCCCACTGGGCTAACAAATAGGCGCCACGTATTGCGCAACCCTGGAAAATTGGAAGAGTATAGAAAAGTTAGATGGAATCGTATTTTAATCAACTCAGGACTGATCGCTGCGAGTCAGGTCGAGTCCGATGGTTTAAACTCAGTTATTAAATGTTATGTATATATATATATATATATTTAACATATAATTTAATAATAAAACCTAAAAGAATAAATAAACATTCAAATTTCTAAACCAATCTAGCACGTTTTTATCGGACAGTCATTATTTCGGGCAAACGTTCTACGGTCAACGGATCATTTGGGTAATCGATAATTCTCATCTTAACTCATTTAGCTAGTTGATATTTAATAGCGATTGCGTTAAGCGGAAACAGCCACACTACATTTTATTAAAAAATTAAATGTTCACTATAATTTTTCATAAATATTGCATTTTCGCATAGGTATATGAGCATAATAGACCGCATCAAATTCACAATCTAAATAGATTCCACATACTCACAATATTCTTTTTACTAGTACAGTAGCTATCTATTAAAATATTTTGTACGATATCTACCTCAAATAACAATAGGGCTGATACCATTTATTATACTTACAAATAGCACGACAGGCAGTAATGCCCAAGTTATCATCCAGAATCGCGTTGGCCTGAAACCCAGCCAAAACTGTATATCGGTACAAAAGTTCTTCAATCCGTACATCCACATAACTATAGCCACGTAAATACTACCGAGATATGTCACAGCAACGTCTATACCGGCAGTTAAGGTTTTTGCTCGATTTACTTGTGTCATTAACTGCAAAGATGTAATAAAATAAGTGCAAGGTGTAGTCCAGTATTCCAGCATACATTTTAATTAAAATATTGTGTTACTGGTTGGTTGGAAGAAAAAAGGATTTGCTTTCAGCTAAATAGACCGTGAGTAATCACAGCAGTGGTTTTTACCGCGACTATTTTATTCCCCTCCACTAACTATAAGTATGATAGTTCAAAGTTGGTACCCACAATGTCATATCATGGAAAGACTAGCATAAAGAAAGGATTTTATAGTATGTAACCTTGTCAAAGAGGTCGTGTGTGTTGGATATTCGATCTCGGCTCGCAAGCGGAGGCGCAATGAATTTTTCGTACTTCTACTGAATGTTTTATACCAGTCGAGTTGTTTAGAGGAAATGACTTTGCAAAATTTTTCTGAGTCGCAGTATGTAGCCTTTCTTGTTACCTATTCTATCTGTAGCCACCACTCGTCCACACCACATCACTATGTTTATGACCCTGTATTTAGATTCACAAGATACATGGAAACATACAGTTCTATAGAACAACATCAGTACATTTTACAATCAATAATAAAACAATATGACATTTAACTCGCGAAACTAAAGCGTTGGTTAATCGGGCAAGTGTAATAGGCCTACATGGGACTTTAAACATAACTGGCCTAATTTGAGTGTACTACACTCAGCGGCACGGAATGTGGCCCAAACATAAACAAACCGATAACTGGCGATTTTGATATCACGTATGAAAATTACGTATGGCAGTTTGTCAGGACATTGTTTTTTGTTAATTTAAAAGAGTAAGCACAGAAAAAACTTAATTTGTTTAATTTCTGTGATACTTAACGTTAGTTCGTTACCGGAACGCACAAAACACGGGTGAGTTGAACCCCGATATTCAAATGTGATTTGTGACTTTGTGATTAATCTGTAGTCATTTATGCTTCCAGCATTGGAACACAATGCCTCTTACTTCAGCTCAAGTTGCTCAAATTGTGTTGCTTAGGAATCAGGGGCGGACGCAGCAAGAGATTGTTGTAACTTTAAATGTACCGCGTACAACTTTTAAGGTAAGCCTTAACACGGTACGACCAGACCGGCCTACACACAAGGAGACCAGAAAATGGCGGTATTAGGTGTACATCAGCGCGAGATGACCGATTTATCGCTCTCGCAATTTTGAGAAATCGGTTCCTTCCTGCGGTTGAAATACGGCAGCGGCTACAAACGGCCAGAGGGGTCAACGAAAGTGAGCGGACAATAAGAAGGAGGATCAAGGAACGGGATCTGCGCATTCAAAGGCCAGCTCGAGGTCCAGAACTGCTCCGGCACCATCGCGTAGCTCGGCTTTGGTTCGCTCGCGAACGCGAACATGCAAATTGTACTCACGAATAACGGAGTAAAGTTCTGTGGATTGACGAATGCAGAATGGCCATAAGAGCTCCAGATGGCTGTGAACGTGTGAAGAAGGCATGGGGAGAGGTTTCTGCCAATCACTACCAGGGCAAACGTCAGTATCCATGGTGGATCAGTTTTGTTTTGGGAAGAAATTTGTTCAAACGCATGTACAGAGTTGGCTGTAGCTGCTTGTTTTCTAACGGCAGTGCGATACATTGAAGAGATCCTCCAGGAACATGTTTAACCATTCGTGGGATGCATCGGTAGCGAAGATTTCAACTTAATGCAAGATAATGTCCGACCTCACACAGCACTTTGCGTGGATGATTACCTTTCGAAAGTGAAAATCACAAAATTGGAGTGGCTGGCACAAAACCCAGATATGAATCCCATAGAACATGTCTAGGATATGCTTAAAAGACGCATCCGATCCAGTCCCAACCCTCCAGAGACCTTCAGTCTATTAAAAACTGCTCTGGGAAGAAATACCCCAGACGGATATTAAAAACATAATCCATGGCATGTCTGATCGCATGCAGGTGATCATCATAGGTGTAAATACCCGCTAAAAATGTTGAGTGTTATAGCTTAATTCCGTAAATTTCATTCCAGAACATTTTTTTAAACTTAGAGCTTAATGTCTTTTTTGTAATTTTGTAGGATTTTAATAAAGTTTACTCACTTTTTTGTTAATTAATCATTCGCATTTAGGATTTGAATAAACACTTAAGTTTTACACCAAAGAAATCTTCCAGTTTTATGTTTAATTTTGATAATAAACCACATAACGCGCTTGGGCCACATACCATTTGGTGAAAACAGGAGTGATGTTGTGTTCATCTGTTCAACATTTCTCGGTAGTAGTTTATGAAACTATTGTACTACTGCTCGATCAATAACTGTATCACACGAGTGTAGCTCAATATCTATTTACGTTAAGTTTTCTACACTACTTTATCGAAACTGTATGATATTTTCATAAATACAATAATATAGAGCTACAATCATCCGGCTCATCAAACACTGCAATGACGTGCTGTCACAATCGCGCATGTGTGCATGGTTTCATGCAATAAACGACTAGAATGAATAACTTTCCGAACTCCTGGGCAAGCAGGAGCAGAAAAAAAATGCACAATGACATTCACGCACATATCTGGACTACTGGACATCGAGGTCATGCTCAGATGTAAAAAAGCTAACTTAGAACTGCGTGGACAAAAGCTTAACCAGGATAGCTCTAACTCTAAAAAGTGAGTTTACACAAGATGTTATAGCAAAGCATTTGATTTTATAAATGATGAATGATATCAATATGTTTGCTCTTATTTTAATTTTAAATTAATATAAAAAGTTGATACTTACAGCAAGCAGAGGTACAGATAAGGCAAAGCCTACACAACACAGAATGCCAACTATATAAATCTGTTTGACCGAACGAAACTCATAACTTAAAAACTTTGCAAGTATATACATTTGATTTGTCTGCAACAAAAAGAAATACAGTTATATATAAATTTAAATAATATGATTATATGACATATGATTATATAATATATGATATATAATAATATGATATATATAAATTTAAAAAATATTCCAGGTATGAGTCCCACTATAACACCCGTATTACCATTTGGTGAATACAAGAGTGATGTTCAGTTATATTCAACTGTTTGTAGATTTCTAGGCGGACGAAGTCGCAAGCAAAAGCGAGCCCCTACTATAAAATATATAGGGAAAATACCCATTTACTTAGCTTATTGATGACTCACATCGTACCTATTTCTTGCGCTAAGCACATATTGATGGTTTGTAGGACTCAACTTCTGTAGTGTGGGTACGCACCTGCATTGCTGCAGAGGGTACTCTTTAAGGAACAATCGCTATCTACTCTCATTTTACATTTTTAAATAGTAAAATTGCCCGTCTGGTTTGTAAATGTCCAAAACCGGCAATGACCACTGACAAAAAAATATGAATTTGTATCTCACCATGTAAACTAACGTGCTGAGTATCACGTTTCCATAAATATAAATCAGAAATAACTTTTGAGCGTACAAAAAATCAGTAGTCAACGGCAATATAGCGTAAAATAATTCATGCATGCCATATTGTTTGTCAACGTTAATACATCTTTTCATCATTAAAAATAATATTTTCACAATCCATGATCTCAAAAAAGCCATAATCGTAAACGTTGTCACAAAAATCACAGTTGCAGTGTCTACCATAGTGAATGCAGAAATGGCACCAAAATCATGAAGGCCTAAAAACCCAATACCGCAGGCATATGATACATGCTTGATGGATAACATCTGCAACAATTATTGTACACTGTTTATCTATAATCTACATAATATTATATAGTGATGATTAGTGATCTTCTGTTTTAATTTTTAAGAAACTTACTGAATTCATAATCAGAATTGTATTTTTTGTATTAGTACTATGTAAATATTCATATCCATTTGGTAAAAAGCTGTTACTGTGTCATTACAAAAAGACACTTCAAATTCTTATATTTGTGCAGATGTACAGGTACTAAATTGTAAATTCATAATTGGCATTACCTAAGACTAGTTTATGTACCTTCAATAAGGCAATGTCAATGCCATGGATTTTGTGAATGTGAAAATAAATAAATAAACGAAATCGTGCGCCGAGATTCATATAGCTACAATAAAACCCTAAAATGGAAAGTGCTACGACGAAAACGTTTTTAAATTTTATGATGTTGAAAAATAGGGAAAGTATGTCTGATAGATCAAACACCTAGACTAAAATTATAAATCGAAAAGATAGTTCAACAGTTTATAGTTTAATAGTAATATATTATGGTAGTTCAAAGTGCGCGGTAGTTTTATTTGAGTTTCTCCGCTCTGATCCTGGCCCTAACATATGAGCACCACTGCAGCCGGCACCGGACGCCAGTGTGGGAACAAGTGGTGGTATGGCGTTGGTTATACCTATAAACTAAATTCGGCTTTAAATTAAGTAAAATTTAGAAAAGGAACATGGATATTAATTTTTATATGAACCATGGGCCCCTTATCGAACTGGAATGAGACCTATGTCATATAAAATCTTTGAGGAATGTATTATACTTCAATCAAAACAAATGAAGATAGCTCGAACTCTTAACTCGTTTGACAGTACATAAAATAAAAGTTTTTAAACAGGAATTGTGTCAAATGTTTGCCAAAGGTGTAAAAGGCTGGAAGCCCAGGAGTTTTAGTTGACGTCGCTTCCCGAACACGTTTCAGTTTTTGGTCACTATGCCGGCTTCGGAGGCACTCCCTAATTAGCAGAGTGCAATTAGCTTTTTTATTTTGAACGAATTTTTTAGTCAACGAATTTTCATGGGCCTTTTTGTTGTTATTCTATTGATGAGAACAGAGCAAAGATTATTTAAGCACAGTCCTGTTGTAGACCGCCTCTAGTATTACCATGCCTTGTATAGGCTTATAAAACTGAAACATACTACTAGCGGTTATTAAATTTGTTAAATAACTACTGAGTAAAATTATCTCGAAGGGTTATAAGTTACCCTTCGTTCACTACTACTTACAAACTCACTTGGCGAAGATATGTCCACTATTTGAGAAAATGCCTCTGTTGCAACACTCCTCGTCGAAATGACTACAAACGACATTACAATGAGCGTAGAAATAGACAAGCACATAAATGATAATTTAAAAGTCTGGAAGAGAAATACAAGTTTCAATCAATACCTACACAAAAATAAACTAAAATTAAGTTTAAACACCCAGAGTACCCCACTCTGAAACGTTTTACCAACAATCAATTGGTCCATTAACTGCTAGTCAACATAATCTTTAAACTATTAACTTTTCATCCAAAAGACTTTTCTCCCACGAACGTTTCGCGAACATGATTTTTCGTCAATAAATGCTTAACCAACAGAATGTTTTGACCATTGGCCATTGGTCACTGGCCCATGCACTAAAGTTAACAAATAATTAATTACATGATTTCCAATGTTTCCTAGTATGTGGCTGTATGTTAGATGTTTCTTTATCAATATTTTTTGTTACACACGATATCCAATAATGTGGGTAAATTGAAACCAACTACTATTTTTTAAGGTGGTAATAATCATCAAATGAGTCTTTCCGCCCTGGGTGGGGCGGAAGGGAATGTCAGACTTTTATGGACTAAAAACCACCCTGTTCCTTCTGTTGCCCTTTACGTTCCGGGGCCACATTAGTTAAGTTGTTAAAGTGTAGTCGGTGCGCATCGTTCATTAAAAGTTCCTATTTGATTAAAGTAAAATGAGTGCCTGTGAGTTCGTCAAGTCCAAACGCGGAAAAGATATATTGGCACACAATGGTTATTGCTATTATTTACACAGCAAGCGCCTATGGACAAGCATAAGCACAAAGCATTATGGACATAAAAACCTATTTAAGTGGCTTGGCACACATTTGCCGTTTACAAAAGTAACAACTGTTCATATGTCTAAAAAGTTCTGATTACATTAATGTTTTTTATTTCAGCAATACTTTCTTTAGTAAAATAAATATTAGTTTCTTTATTATTTGTGGTTTTAATTTTTGATAGTACCTACCTACACCTCATCAACCTATCTAAATTATGGTTTCATTGCTATGCACTGGCATTGGTGCTTTAAATATATAAAATTACGATCTCCGTTCACAAGCTTAGTGACGTTTTTCCCTTGGTATATTACTGAGACTTTAAATAGAACATCCCTTACAATATCTTTAGTACTGTAGAGACCCTGGCTGGTTGAGCCATATACAAACTACTTAATATGAGATAAGTATGACTTTGATTTTAGAATAGAGACAGACCGGGTGTCAGCGGCTGTCAAGCCTAGACTTAGATTGAGTATTAGAAAATATATTTTAATTCAAGTGAATACACGAACTAAAGAATAATAAGTCTTTTAATGATATAATAATATATCCCGGTACCAGGTCACGCCAAGTGACTACAGTACCTATAAAAAAAAATTTTTTAGGTAATCAATAGATTATATTAAGTACTTAACAGTAACAATAATACACGGTTACATTTACGTTTATCTAACTCGTCAAAGTGTATTGAACAGCTGTTTTTATTTCGAGTTTGATGATCGAGTTTATGGCTTTCGGTTCCAGGACGACCTAAAAGTAACCGTGTATAATGAAACATAAATTTAGCAGCATTATTAAATAAATCAGTGGATATTGTATTCAGGCAGGAATGGAATGGTTGAAATATAACTTTTCCACCAAGTTCATGGAAGAAAGAAAGAGATTGCTTAAACAATCACTGTCGTACCGTTCTGTTGGGGGAACAGTGCATGGGCCAAATGTGATTTGGATGAAAAGTTAATAGTCAAAATATTCAGTTGGTTAAGCATTTATTGATGTCAAAAGTCCTTTGGATAAACAGTTAATGGTTGAAGATTATGTTGACCAACAGTTCATGAACCCGACTGTTAGTAAAACGTTTCACGTTTACCCCATGTATAAAGCCAAATTAACAATTCTAAACTAGAATGACAAATTGTTTTAACAAATCAAAGGAGACTGGGATTTCTGGGCCTAAGTTGTAATAAGTTGAGACATGGTTTGAGAAATGCGTTTTATTTTTGTATTTCAAAATATAAAAATAAGCTCAATTCTCTTCCGAGAAGTTAAAAACATTTTTTTTATTATTATATTAATATAATAGGTTATCCATAACAATAAAATAAATAAATGAAAGTATGTAATCATCAAATGTGATTGAAAAACGTTATTATTTTAATAGTCTTTTAAACTATGTCAATTTATCTTTGAAATCTAATAAAACAAATAAATCTATGATCACTCACACACAATCTACGATATCTTCCTCGACCTCTGCTTACTGCTACGGACTTATCTGATCTTACTTAAATTGTACGTACGACCTTTGCCGGACACGTGAAATCTCGTTTCAACGTTTGATTTCGGCTTGTTATTTTGAATTATACCGCTTGCTTACCGATTGAATATTCTTTGATACCATGAATCGTTGCGTGAATTGTGGTATAGCGACTAGTCGCAGTAATGCACTTGGCCGACGAACATTAGATAATGAAACGACACTATCTGTAATTCGTCAATGGCATGCACCACAACCTGTAAGTATCACAATCACCTCCTATTTATCTAGCTAACCAGCGTCTAAGTTCCTACGTTGACCTACAGGTTTCTTCATAATGTTTTCTTCCACATTTATACTAACACAAACAAAATAAAAATATATTGAAACATTTAAAGGATACAAATCAAGATTAGCGAATTCCTAAATGATCAGTATATTTTTAGGTAGGTCATCGTGGTTTTTTAACTAAAATATTTCAAATTTTCAGTTACACAACTGTGACCACATTTGCCAAGCTTGCTGGGATTTTGTGCAAAGTCTACCTTTTAACGAATCAAAACAATTTGGCCACCATCTGTGTCCGCTGTAGTCGTTCTTTTGCATCATAAGTCAGTCATTTACTTCACACTGGCTTATCTCAGGATTTAAGAATTTATAATGTTATGCGAAAATGAATTCTGCCTCCTAATGTAAGTTGAATCTGTTTACATGTTGTTTATATTAACATTTTCAGTATTTTTATTGTATCAAATCGATTTTATAAATATTTAATTACAGTTGTTTGGGTTTGTTCCCGGTTTCTTGTATAAACTCACTTTTACTAAATCTCTTATAAATCAATTCTATTTAGACAAAATTTCCAGAATTTTCAGTGAAGGGTTGACAATATAAAAGCTTTGACAATATAAAAGTTGATCCGACTTTTATCTTTTTACAATTCAGGCCCAAAATTGTATGGAAGCGTATCCGTCTCCTTTATACACAGTATGTGACCAACTTTAGTAAAAAAATCATGTCAAAAAAATGGGAAAAGATGGGTGAAGGTCGATTTTAATAGGAATGAACGCACGTGTCGTGAATCTACTTCAGTGTCGTGAAATTATGAATGCATTGGCAAACCTTATTAATTTGACATTTAATAATTGCTAATGAAAATACAGTCTTAAAACTAGTTTTTTCACTAATTTAGTAATGTGAATCTGGCTATCGGGGCGACAGACGAAGGGCTGACATTTTTGAACTACTTAATTGCTTTTATTTGCTTTTCAAGGAATATTTAAAAACATACCTTTACAATTGTTTCGTCGGTAACCGATGCAAAAAAGAAAACTAACATCCACACCAAGCCAAGAATAAAAAACCTCACCGTCAATGTGTTTCTATCTAGAGCGCCGAACGCAGTACTGAAATGTTCAGATTGTTTAGTTAGACCGTTGATTTTTATGAAATTTAGTAGTAGGATTTCAATTTACTGTTATTTGCACCATTTCACGACACAGTAAAAATGTAAAAAGACATCATTCTATCATCTGTTTAAGAGTCCGTGCACCGATTAAGGTGGTTTCACACCGGCATAAATAAAAATCAGGCTAACTCTTTCACATTAAAAGACGTACCGCCCGTTTCGGCGCGTGCTAGCACCGTCCGGCGAGCCTTTCGCGTATTTGTTTGTAATGTATTTTAGGAAAATACTCCGGAACCACCTACGGCCCACTGAAAAATCTTTCAGTTGCACTAAGATAGCCGGGTATTCTTGGAACGAAGTTCCTTGTCGCGCGTTGAGACCTAAAGTTGTAACGACACTTTAAAGGATAATGGGCAAAATTCTTGAAATAAGGTTCCGTACACAGTTTATTCATTAGATATTTATAACGGCTAATTACGCGTCATGAGCTTCGTGTCCATGGTTTTCGAAGGTGCTGATGCCGAAAATAAGGTCAAAATGAAAATCCAAGATGGCGGCCGCAAAATTTTACAAAGTATGCTTTATGGGTGTCGCATCAATGGTTTTTGGGGGTGCTGATGACGAAAATGAGGTCGAAATGAAAATCTAAGATTCATGGGTGTCGTAAAACTCCTATGAAAATCACAAACTTTTGTTTAAATTCTTTTCAGAAAACTTTTCAACTTAAGTCGATTTTGTGCCAGTTTTTCCATGTTTTATTAACAATAAATTAACTATCATGACTACTTACAAATAGTGAAAGTAGGCGGACGTTGTATTAAAATCTGTAGTCGTGTTCTGATAGCATCGCATAATTATGTCCCTGGTTGGCACACAAACGGTGTTGTTACCTACTTGGCATATTGACCATGGAGGTACTTCTCGCAAACTTATTACCAAAAATTTTAAGCTGTCAGCTAAATAACTAGCGTGCTAAAACAAAAGAAAATTTCTAATTGTAATTATGGTCCGTTTTCAAATGTTCCATTGTGGTCTTCGAAGGTAATTCGGAGTTAGAACGGAGTATGATCTTTATCTACTGCGATCAAATCTGTGTATATCATAGATACATCGCCATTCATTAATTCGATATCTACGTAGTATACTTATACTTACTAGAATTACGAACAAAGAGGTCTGCAAAAATCTGCCATAAGATATTCCCCTGAGAAGTGGATTCATAAATTTATTGCAGTCATATCTCCTTGTGTATTGTTTAATAAAACAATCCATGCACATATACGATATGCCTACTGTCGCTTCACATAAGATAAAATCAATAAGTCTCACTGAAAAAATAATAAAAATGGTTAAATTAAAACTGTTAAATTAAAGTGAATCGATTAAAAGTAAAACTTTAACAAATCAATGTGTTTTTTTTTTATTTTAACAGGCGAGTCCGTATTAAAAGAGTAATACGATTTCCTGTAATGGCCAAATTATATCAGAACCATGTGGATTACCGTCTGTTGGTCTTTAAAGAAAAAACCACACAGATTTAGTCTGGGCCTGTCCAGTTAGTGCACGTAGGTGTCAGTCGTAGTAAGCTTAACTCGGAACTTAAGCTCAACGAGCCGACGAACATTACCTACGGAAGGAAGGATATTTGTGTAGGCCGCACAAAGTACTCAAATCGCCTCAAATCTAACAGAAATATCCCCAGACAGTACTCACATTTAAAATGATTTACATAAAAATATAAATAATATTTAACAACGTAACTACATAATAATGTCATTTTACAAAAAAAAATGAATATGCCAGCCTCATTAGACCCACTCGATGTCGACAGTTGGTCCACGGTTTGATGCCGCGAGTCAACCAGTGAACGTCGAGTGGTCAACGAGTGGACATTGCGTTGTGCGCGAATAGATAAGTAGTTTGTAGGAAACATCTCTAGCGGTGTGCCGCCGGTGCATTGTCGTCACGCGTAAACCACTCGCGGACAGCGCGAGGTCCATTCAAGGCCAGCGCGTGGGCAACGCAAGGCAAGCGTGGGAGCAACGGGTGGTCGCCAAGTGTTCTACTCGCCGTCCGCACTTAGACAGCCCGCGGGCGAGGTGCTCCGAAATAGATGTAGTGAGCGTATACCATTAGTACTCCATACAAAAAATACTTACCGCTTGAGGCGAGGCGGTGCTGGTCGGATGTCGAGTGTGTCTTAAGAGCCACTTTCACCTTTACTCACTGATCAACCCGCCACCCAACCAGCACCGCCTGTAGTTAGTTCGTTTACCCTACTACCCTGACCCATTATTAAAATGGTTTATGGAAATCAACTTAGATTTATCGATAGTGCATTAAGGTGTACTGACAAATGGAGTTATTAATTTAAATGCATCTAGGTACCGTTTTCGCACACCTTTGAAAATATATCAAAATTATACGCCGAGTAGGAATATGTGCATGCCAAAAATACGAATTTCTTAATGCTCCGCCATCGGACGTGCCCGTCGCCACTTCTTTCCTGAAAAGAAACAATCGCCAATCTACACGTAATAATAAATATAGCTTCAGAGCTAGCAACAAGCGCTTTATTTGAATGATAATCAAGAGTAGAAGAGCCCATACTTGGTTCTTTGATTTAGTGCTATAAGTCCTATGATGGAGTCGTTCTAATATACCGTGATTTATCGACGGTCACGCGGATACGCCGTCCCATCATCGCACATTTCACGTGATAGTTTTTATTTCTTTCTTTCACATTCGTGTCTTGAAACAATGATCGTATCGCGGTAGTCATAACATGCGTCGACGCTTTAACAGACCTAGGCGCGGTTGTCATTTAGGCCACATCTTCGCTATCAGTGTTGCAACTAGTTCGACAGCAGATTGACTCAATACAGCAACTACTTACTTTTACATTATGTTTGTAGGTAAAACTATTGGAGCTTTCATCAACCATAGTGTTTAATTTGGTGTCAAGGCGGATCCTCATTCTTGCACTTGTATTTCAAAATAGATTACCTAGGGATACTGAAATTATTTTAAAATATAATTAGGAATGCAATATTCACAGAATTTAATGTAAGTAGGAAGACGGCCATAGCAGACTAACAATGTCTACAACAGATCAGCATCACCTCGCCTCAACGGTTGTCGTCAACTAAGTGCCAACGTCATCGTATTTTTTCTTTACCTCTCTAAGTACACAACAAAAGATTTCCCAAAAAAATCCGTCCACCATAACTTTGTTCTACAGAGGTATTTTTGGTTTAATTGCGGTCCGCCAGAATGAATTAAGATTTATTTTACTTGAAGGATTGAAAAACCCGATTGGCCCAAATATATTTGTCAATACTGAACAATACCTACTCTACGTCAATGCGTTGTTGGTACTAACCTCTCAGCTTAGTACCAACAACGCATTGTCGTAAAAATTTTTGATTCGTTGGTCGATCAACTTAACAATGCGTTTACTCCACGAGTTCGTTTTAGTCTCACGAACCTAGAACTAGCAAGAACGCACTAAAAACAAAAAACAAAATTTTTGAGTGGATAAAATACGATTATCCAATGGCATTTTGATTTAATTTGATATGAGAAGAACAATAAAATCACCCATTGTTATAAATAAATTCATTACGTTGATCTCAAGACTCTCATCTTACAAGTCTATAGTATTGTGAAAGATATTAAAGAGAAAGTACATTTCTACCAGTTTCCTTTGCAATTAAACCAAAGCGTTAGGCTTTTTGAGATGGCTTTTAGGTATGTTTTTCCAGCTTAAAATTGATCAAATAATCAACTACACTTGCAACAAATCTAGAATATTTAAAATAACAAAATACACATAACTTACTTACAATATCACTGTTCTAAGTTTTTGCCTACGACTAAAAGTGCACATAATAAGTAGATAACTTAAATCTTGACTATTGTTTTTCGCATAGTTATAGAATTATAATAAAAATATTTACTGCGTACAGCTGTATGCTACGTATGTTTCTAAAAAATAAGTCAAATTTGAGATCGCTTCAAAACCGTCAAACGAAAATGACATCTTGTCAACCATCTCATCAAAATTATTTTTATTGCCTCTATGATCATTTTCGGTATTTGAGGTCTAATAGGTAAAACAAAAACAATACGACAAACTGCGGACGGACGGCGTCAGTTCAATGCCAAAAAAGCTATGTATTGCCTACTTTCTACTAATACTCGTATTATAAATCCGAAAAGTTTGGAGGATGAATGGATGGATGGATTTTTGTAACTCTTTCAGGCAAAAACTAAGGAGCGCATTTAATGTTTACAATCATTTAGCTTTAGGGATGATTCTCATTAGAGCGTGCCGTGCCCGGGGCGGGGCCCGGACGGGGCACGGTTTTAATCTGTTACATATATTTTGTATGAATCAATTTATATTACACAGTGCATTATCCGTGTCCCGTCCGGGCCCGCTCGACACACTCCAATACCACGTTTGTTGCACGGTTCCGCCCCGCTCCCGCCGCGTCCCGTCGTAATCCGAACATTCTTCCGTGCTACGTCCGAGCACTGAGCGACGAATGTTTAGTGAGGGTACACGCACGTGCAAGTTTGTTTTACAGAAGATTTTGGAAACTTAGTTTCTTTTGTTGCAATATTATATTCCATCCATGACTTTGCGGATTATGGATGATGAAAAATTAATTGAACAAGTCCGAAAGTATCCGGAGTTGTATGACATGTCCCATCAAAAATATATGGATACAAAATTCAAAATGTCATTATGGACGACAATTGGCAATAAATTAAATGAAACAGGTGAGTATGTATTTTAATCAATTTATTTAAGAATTACTCGTACAACAATGAGGAATACAATCAATATTCGTCTATTATTCGTACAAATACTTACGAGTATACTGTGTTCAAAATGAAATAAATAAGTACATTAAAACAGTAACATTGGTGCCGATTCCCTTGGTCACAAACTAAACTAAAATTAGACTATTTTCATATTTTTCTGTCCAATAAAACAAGAAAGAGACTAGTGTAAATAAGAGCTGTCAAATTTAGTCAATCTCACATCCATACAGTTATAGTTGACATCCTTAAACGTATGGATTAAAAATACGGAAAAGTTCAAGGCAAAACTAATTTGACATTGCTAACTTAGTTCTTTGATGTCACCGTCCTTTTCTTTCGCTGTATGTTAGAAAGAGATGCTAATTCTCTAAATTTTGTCTAGTTTGTGTACAAGGGAAGTAGTCCGATTGGTGTCCGATTCCCTTGTCCACAAACTAAAATATCCAAAGAATTTATCTTCATCGTCTGCTAAGTATCTGCATAAGGTGTTAAATTCTCCGTTAAAATTACGCATTCTCCAAAGAGGATGTACACTCCACTTTCGTTTAGCCCGTTTCTTCATACTCCTAGTTTCTGCTTCCTCTTCATCAATAGCTATCGCAATAGCAGCTATCAGTAAAGAAAACTCCATCATTATAAAAAAACAATTACACTACCTCGAAGCGACTTTGGCGGGGTATTAGCCCGTTTAACACTCGATGTAATATAAATTGCGTAGCACGGACGGGCCCCGGCTCGTCCACGCCCCGGCCCTGGCACGGCCCGCTCTAATGAAAATCATCAATTATTTGGCGATCTTGATCGGTATCGCTCCAGAACATTGACGTTGGCCTGACGTATTGCCTATTGTGCGTTTCGCCTTAAATACGGCGCCTAATCAAGGTACTAGACACTCGATCGCTTTTAACTCTTGCGCGCGAGTTCCGGTCCCCGGTGGACGTAGCACACGAGCTGCGAACGGTCGTAGAGCAAGAAAATTAGGTTCCGCAAATCGCACTACGCCGTATTTACAGGAGTTCGTGCACAACTTACAAGAGGTGAAGTGGCGAGTCAAACGCCAACAGGATATCCGAAAGGATGCCGCGGACAAGAACCGTCGTCCGGGGCCAAACTACCAGTTCGGTGACCTCGTCCTAATTGACAGCCATCGACTTAGTCAAGCCGCGAAAGGTTTTTCTAGTAAGTTTGCCCCGAGACAAGAAGATGTGGAAGGCAAAGAGAGCGAACCTCGGGGCAAGGCTCATACCAGTAAGACCCCCCTCTTTGAGGAGTGGCTGGAGAGGCCCCTCACCTACCGCCTGACGCAGGTCCTCACCGGACACGGTTGTTTCGGGAGGTTCCTGTGTCGGATAGGGCGGGAGGAAACGCCCGGGTGTCACCACTGTGTGGATCGCCCGGAGGACACGGTGGAGCATACGATGCAGGACTGCCCCGCTTGGGCAGAGCACCGCCGTGCCCTCACGGTGGTGATAGTGTCGGCGACCTGTCGCGCCCGGACCTGGTTCAGGCCATGCTCCGGGGCGAGAGGGAATGGGATGCAGTCACCTCCTTCTGCGAAGCAGTAATGCTAGCGAAGGAGGAGGCGGGCCGCGTGAGGGAGAGAACCACCTCACGCCCCAGCCGCCGCGGGAGACGCCCAGGGCGTCGGACGTCGCGAGGCGACATCCGGCCACCGTAGGCGCGGGCTTGCGGATGGCGAGTAATGGGTAGCTCGCCGTCCGATCAAGGACCAAGCCCGGGTCGACGGCGCGTTCTGTTCGCGCGCGCTTCAAAGAGCTGTCAGCACAGGGACGGGGCCCCCAACGGGGCGAACGCCTGCCGGGGTTGCGGGACGTCTTAACAGGATACCGTGGCCCCGGAACGTAAAGGGCAACAGAAGGAACAGGGTGGTTTTTTAGTCAGTCCCTTCCGCCCCACCCAGGGCGGAAGGAGTCATCTGATGATTTTTACCACCAAGAAAAAAAATGGCTCATTCCAGCCTCTTTACACTGTACGTCGGAAATTCTGATGTAATACAAGCTACGAAGAAAGGAAGACCCCGTAAGGAAGCGGATGGAAAGAGAGCTCCAGAGCCTTAAACCGACTCGGAGGGGAAGGATATAGTGCTGGTCGCTTAAGCGTCTCTCCGCACCTTTACTAGAACACGTCGTGTGCCAGCCCGGTTGTGCGATGAAGTCCAGTGGGGCCACCGCTGTGTGTTCCCCCGGCGGATTTGAAATAAGATAGTCACTATCGCCCGAAGCTTACGCACACGCTCGTAGTAGTCAGATAAATAATGCAAAGTTGGAGGAGAACTTCTTTCTGATAGATTTATATACGTAGATTTATTTTCTAAAAATCTCGGTGCCGTATCAGATGAGCATAGTAAAATCTTTCATCAGGATACTAAGCACATTGAAATACACTACAATAAAAAATGGTCAGCAGCAATCCTTGTCGATTTCTATTGGTTGATTCACCGGAAAACTCCAATGAAACGATGAAAAAAAAAACTATAAAGTAAACTTGAATTATTTACCCATAATGAGAATAAATTGGAAGGAAATAATTAGAAGGAAAAAAGTAGTGGAGGGAAGCCTTTGCCCAGGAGAGGGACAAAATAGGCTATCATAAAAAAAAAAGAAAAATTACTGATATTTTTATAACATGTGACTGTAAAAATGCCATTTTTTCACTGTAAAACTTAAGCCTAAGCCTAAGCCTTAAGCTTATTTTTGTGGATTCAACATGAATGATATAACTTAATAATTGTAATATTTTATTGATTTTAAAAGGGTGTTTATGGAGATTTTTTGTCTTTTTCTCTATAGAATCGAGCATATACTTTCTGACTATGTGACTCCATGACAATTCAAAAGTGGTTATACGGTCAACAACAAAATTCGATTAACAATGTTACTTTTTTATATCATATAAACTGACACTAAACACAAAATGTACTGGCCTTCAGAATTTCAGGGAATAGCTAAGGGATTATTTTATCTTAATTTTATATTAATTGCTTTTTACTTTTAATATTGTACTTAATAATTAGGACTTAATCTGCTTTACTGCAACACTGCAATGGTTTATTTATTAATTAATGTTTTGAATTAATTTAAATCTGCTTGACTGCAACACACTCTAATTATTGTATTATACTTAATCTAAGCATTATACCGGCAATGCAGGATAAAGTACCCAGAAAACCGCATTCAATATTATACCTATATAGTGACTATATTCCTTACGCTCTAGGATGGTGCCGGTGACATTTGTCAAACTGTTGCTTTTCACTCTTGAATGTTACGGGGACTTACAATCATGATTGAATATTTTAACTGCACAGTAATATCATAGTCGTAAAATACGGAATCAGTAATAAGTAAGTAAACAAGCTACTATAATTAAAAAATTACAAAACACGACTGCAAAAATTTCGGCACACGGCGGCATTACGGTTGTGCACATATTTATACTTTGTTTACTCGTCATTTCTTTCTACGACGTTTTTAATACCGTGTTATATATTTTTAAAATCTACTTGTCAAATTCTAGACAATAAACATAAACACGACCAGATTCAATAAAAAAAACAATTGAGACTGGTGTTAATTTACGTTTTAAAGTGACCACACCGGTTTCTTTTTATTTTGTACTAGCCTCCGTTACTCTGAACGATGTAAGGAATGTAACGATATCCCATACACCTAAACATACATACATACATATATAACGCTGAACACATAACACTCCTTTTTTTGGGGCAGTCGTGTAACAACTAGTAAATTAAATAATGTCACTGACGTAATTATGCGACTGCCTTGGTCCCCGAAGTCTCGGGTTCGATTCCCAGGTCGGGCAAAGTGTTTTTGGGTTTTTCCATCAGGAATTTGTCAGTAGCAGCCTCGGAGTCTGGATTTGTGCCCGGTTAATGGTAATAGGCTCGCCCCCTATTACATGGGACTAGAAACATAACTTGCGAAATGTGGGTGTACTAATGGGTACACCTCTGCCTATCCCTTCGGGGATTACAGGCGTGATGTTATGTATGTAATTATGCGATTCCGACATCCATCGATGAATTGCTGACATGTGTCACGCGCACCATCATAGGAAGTATGGAATATAAGTTGCAGTAACCGTGACTAAGTCAGGTAGTCACCGCGGGTAACGACCTGTCATCGAAACTTGGTTGACGGATAAACAACGCGCTCAAAAGGAACAATTTGACTAAGCACGATGCTGCTTCAAAGTAAACAATAAAAAAATATGCGATTTTACTATGACAACCGAATGCAGAGTCGCGGAAACCTGATTTCAAGGAAGATACTAAATAAGGTTAAGTAGCATGCCTACTACAGGGTCACCCAGCCCCACTTGCATACAGTTTGGCTCAGACCGTTGTCACACCAGGCGGCCTGCCAGCCATGGTCTACATAGCCCCACTATATCGATTTTTAAGTAAACAAAACGACAGCTGACAACCTCCACACACTCAGTTTTTATATTAAGTTCCATCTACTAGTAATGCACGTTCGGTCTTGGATGTGCGTGTGGTGTGAGGGCCACTTTGTTAAAACTCTTTGAAAATGTGCTTAGGAGTTAGTGTACATTCCCAAAGGAATGTGAAAGTTGGAATCAGATTTTGTGAAAGTCTAATAAGCGAGTTATAGACTGTAAAGTCGGGCCCTCAGTTCGCACATTGCGGATTGAGGGCCCACCTATACCGGCTAAACTATAGACACTACAGAAAATGTGTTTATGCCGAAATCTAAGCTAAAGCCAAACAAAATTTGTGAAAACAAGATATTGACGCAAAACACTGTCCTACTTCGTATATCTTCGTTCAAAATGGGCCCTCAGTTCTCTTAAACGTCAAAGTTTATTACGCAAATTATAATGAAACCATTGTCTTGCAGCTCCTGTTTAATATCTTGTAAGCTACTAAATAAATTGTGCAAATTCGTGAAAGCAAGATCAGAAAACCACTTCCTGTTGTGTGAAAGTTATGACCATTTTAAAATTCGGGCCCTCAGTCCGCCATTTTATTTAGTTTTCGTGTTATTACGCATAACATATGAGAGATGTGTTAAATACAAAAGCGTCACTTCTTGTGAAAAAAATTGTGCAACAAATTCGATACCAGAAAGAAATAAGAAGGACCCTCTATTGTATCTAAAAATCGAGTTTTATTTTTGCTGTATGAATTAGGTTATAGGGTGACCACAATTTCAATTGGTTTATTCTAGAAATCCCCACCGACCTGCCCCAACCAGTGGGGATTGTTACTTATTTTTCCAAAAAGCCCCACTAGGCTGTGCTTATATACCTAGCGAGAATTTCTGGAAAAAAGGGGAACTAATTTTTTACTTAACTAAGTTGTTATTTAAATATTCAAGATGTTATAATTTTAATTATTTAATTTATTTTAATATTTTATAATTTTTAACTTACCAATACCGCTATTTACAACTGCCTCTTTAAATCAGTGCCTAATTAACAATCCCCACTGGTGGGGCGAGGTCGGTGGGGATTTCTGGAATAAACCAATTGAAATTGTGGTCACCATATAACCTAATTCATACAGCAAAAATAAAACTCAATTTTTAGACACAATAGAGGGTCCTTCTTATTTCTTTCTGGTATCGAATTAGTTGCACAATTTTTTTCACATGAAGTGACGCTTTTGTATTTAACACATCTCTCATATGTTATGCGTAATAACACGAAAACAAAATAAAATGGCGGACTGAGGGCCCGAATTTTAAAATGGTCATAACTTTCACACAACAGGAAGTGGTGTTCTGATCTTGCTTTCACGAATTTGCACAATTTATTTAGTAGCTTATAAGATATTAAACAGGAGCTGCAAGTCAATGGTTTAATTATAATTTGCGTAATAAACTTTGACGTTTAAGAGAACTGAGGGCCCATTTTGAACGATACCGAATGTTAAAGCCGTTTCTGAACGACTCACGAATAGAAGAATCTAAGCAATCAACGAAGATATACGAAGTAGGACAGTGTTTTGCGTTAATATCTTGTTTTCACAAATTTTGTTTGGCTTTAGGTTAGATTTCGGCATAAACACATTTTCTGTAGTGTCTATAGTTTAGCCGGTATAGGTGGGCCCTCAATCCGCAATGTGCGAACTGAGGGCCCGACTTTACAGTCTATAACTCGCTTATTAGACTTTCACAAAATCCGATTCCAACTTTCACATTCCTTTGGGAATGTCACTAACTCCTAAGCACATTTTTAAAGAGATTTAACAAAGTCGCCCTCACACCACACGCACATGGTCTTGGTCATAGTCTTGATCTGTGTACCTTGAAAATGCGCCATACGAGACACACTGTACAATAGATTAGTTTAAGTTCTTCAGGTTTGGTTTGCCAGCCTCCACAGTAATAACAAACTTAGCTCACTAGTGAAATAATGTACTCTTTTTTTTTTTTTTTTTAAATCTTTATTTATTTAAGGGACCTTTGTACACTTTTGTGACGATGTCAATCCCATCGTACTACAACATATAAAATAACAGAATTAACTTAAACACTAGAAACACATTGACTCGTACTAAGGTACAATATTGTCTTTAACGATATCGGACGGGCCAATATTTGTGATATCTGCTAGCGTGCTAATTAGTCATTGTGTCCTTAAGAACCATTATACAATAAATTAGGACTGCACTGTCAGTGGTCAAACCTATTAAAGGGCTCATACACGCTAAAATAGATTGTATTTGTTTTTTACACCTAATACGTATACATCTACGTAATTACTAGAATTATACGAGTAAGTCCATGGTAATTACATAAACCGAATTTGGCAACCGGTATACCTATACCACTGCTGCTAAATTTCAGTCTTAGTCTAAACTAGTTGTCTATTCTATAAGCATCACTAATCGAATGATTTTAATGATGATTTTGTAGCCTTGCCACACAAAACCGCGATAAAACTTTGCATCCAACGGGACAGAAATAAATGATCATTTTAACAAATTCTTCAACCTTTAATTAATTATAGTTACATCATTCTAAGTGTGGTGCAATATATGTATTACTTATTTATCACTATTTTCTTAATGTGAAGTCAGCTGTGTAAGGTCTTGGTGTTGACAATATTCCTATTAATGGCACATCCGACGGGATTGTACCATTACTGGCTTGAATCCTATATTTCTGGAGTATACCCACGAATGTGATGAATATAAACGACTTCGCTAAAGAGTCCCCCGGGCAGCGCCTGCGACCTGAAAAATAGATTTATATAATATTAGCAATTATGAAAATTGTTTTATGGCTCTTTATATTTTTACTCAAAACTATGCCCTCTGACGCTACACCTAATTAAGGAAAACGAACACTGAACTGTGTGTGTGTGCGAGATTCATATCCAAATATCCAATGGGACCTAAGCCCAGGAATGAAAAGAACAAACCAATTTAGGCTACTTTAGGCAAAAACGGCAGCCATTTGTATTAAAAATATATATGCCTACTCTAACAGTAGGAAATTGAAGTACAATCTTAAAGCAATAAACAAGCAGCCTCAATGGTATTTCTTTCATAACATGGCGATTGGTATGCACGCACCATGAAAACCAAATTATATTTTTCAACCGGAGAATTGAAGTCCCGGAGGATCCCGCTGCGAAATTAATCAGAAAATTTAACAACGAAGGAGTAAGAAAAACCATAATTTCCAGTTCCCTCTAAACAAGCAGGAGGCAGATCAGAACTAGGCCAATAGGCACAAAGGAACGTTTACAACTGTGAGAAGCCCAGATTGTCAAGCACCACGGATTACAATGGTTACTTGCGCAATAGTAATTAGCTGTGAGAAACTTTGGTATAAAAACATGGGTCGAATTAATAACCGTGACTTACCACGTACTTTGGTTAAAATAAAATGTTCCCTTGCGTTCATTTTGTTTTTTTTGCGTTTTTTTTGTTTTTTACAAATACTAATGTGCGAGGCATTCGAGCCCTGTGTGAGGGTGACGTATACGAACGTTTCACAGTCAAGCAAATTAATGCTGCGTTAAATAATACGAAACGGGGTAGGTCGCCCGGGCACGACGGCCTGAGTGTTGAGCATTTAAGGTTCGCTGGTGTACACATGTCTAGGTTACTCACCATGTTATTTAATCTTTGTGTTGGTCACTCTTATTTACCTGAAGATCTTGTTAAAACTGTAGTAGTTCCCATAGCAAAAAATAAGAGAGGTGACTCATCTGACAAAACTAATTATAGACCTATATCGCTAGCTACGGTCATTGGCAAGGTGTTGGACAGTCTGCTTGAGAGGCAGTTGAATACGCACATTAATTTACACGACGCGCAGTTTGGTTTTAGAACCGGTTTGTCTACTGAAAGTGCAATTCTGTGTCTCAAGCAGACCGTGAGGTACTACACGGACAGGAAAACACCAGTATATGGTTGTTTTCTTGACCTTTCAAAAGCCTTTGACCTGGTAAATTATGACATTCTGTGGCAAAAATTATCAGATGATACTGACCTGCCTACTGAGAGCATTCACATTTTTAAATATTGGTATGAGAGTCAGAGGAATTACGTTAGGTGGGCAGACGCACATTCAGTCTCATACGGACTGGATTGCGGTGTGAGGCAGGGGGGGTTAACTTCACCCAGTTTGTTTAACTTGTATGTGGACCGGCTAGTGCGTGAGCTGAGCGGCACCATAGTTGGATGTTCTATTGATGGAAGGATGATCAATAACATAAGTTATGCTGATGACATGGTGCTGCTCAGCCCATCAATCTGCGGTCTAAGAAAACTGCTGGCTGTCTGTGAGAGTTATGCGGAGGCTCATGGCTTGAGGTATAATGCCACTAAGAGTGAAGTTATGGTGTTCAAAGTACCTAAAAAGACACCTACAAATATTCCCCCTGTAACGTTGCGTGGAATTCCGTTGCAGGTGGTCACTCATTTTAAATATCTCGGTCATGTGGTCACGGATGATCTCACGGACGACCAGGATATTGATAGGGAGCGTAGGGCGTTGGCGGCCCGATGCAATATGCTTGCTCGCAGGTTTGCGCGGTGCACCAAGGAAGTAAAGCTAACTCTTTTCAGAGCTTATTGTCAGACTTTTTACTCGTGCAGCCTATGGGTTAGGTATACGCAGAGGGCCTACAACGCCCTGCGTGTCCAATATAATAATGCACTCAGGATGTTGTTGGGACTACCTCGGTTTTGCAGCGCATCAAGCATGTTTGCTGAAGCGAGACTGGATGACTTTCATGCCATTATGCGCAAGCGAAGTGCGTCTATGCTGCGGCGATTCCGGGGTGGTCCGAACAATATTTTACTTACTCTGGCGGACAAAATTGATGGGCCATTTATTAGGCACTGGGCAGAGAGACACGTGCGTACTGACGTACATGTACCAAATTAATTTTCGCTTTTGTTTTAAAATATTATCTACTAACAATAGGTTAAGGCAATACTAACACAATATGGATCCTGTAGTCCGAAATAAAGAATTATTATTATTATTATTATTTTAATTACTTTTTGTATCTCGGGACCCTGAGGTCCCGGGCCTTTGTAAGGCGTACGAGGGGCCGGAGCCAACTCGCAGAGGCCCCTTAAGTAGCTTTATATAAAATGGGACACCAACCGATGATTATCCCTGTATGCACTACGCAGGTGCACCCAAGGACAACCCCCGGTTGGTGCAGGACTATTACAGGACATGGAAATTAAAAGTACTGGACTATGGGTATGGGTTGCTAAAATGACTTGGTTACCTGAAACTATGAAGTGACTATGGCCCCTGCCGGACCTATGTTTGTATACATGGATAAAATGGCAGGGAGTGACTTGCACGCTCACTATATGGGCCCCCTAAAATAGTCGCTAGCACTAAGTGACGTAGCGACAAGGGGGCAACATATCTTGAGGTGCTAGGGGATGGAGAGGTATTCCACGGCTATCGGGACAATCCCGGAAGTACGGTCAAGATCCCTACCAGCGTCTTACTGGAATACTTCCTTCCCCCGAGCACGAATGCTCTCGCGGGTTTCCACTCTAACCGGCCAATTAAGGCAAGATAGAGGTGGGAGGTCTGTTCCTCGTCAGTGCTCACTCTAGCCGGCCAATAAAGGCAAGCCGGAGATGAGGAACAAGACTTATTATTATTATTTTGCACTTGTAGCTGGTTAAGTGTACAACGGGGACACTAATGATGCTTAACCTAAGCACGTGCTAAGTTAACGTTGATTAATTGTACTTAGTATTTTTGGAACACTATGTAACATGTACACATAAACCCGCCTTCCGCGGTAGTCCGCCTTTGTACTTTTTTTTGCATAAAGTTTAAATAAATAAGTAAATAATAAATAAACCCATTTATCGTATGTCGCAACTGAAACGTTAGTCCAATCTGATAAGCTCTTACAGTGCATAAACCTCGGAATCCTTGTAACAAATGCAATCCTAAAGGTTTTACACGATTTCATTCATTCATCTGATACCGCGGTCAACCCCCCGGGAACTGGACAAATAAATCAAAGTCAAACGACTTCACTTGCTAGAAATGACTTGATATATGTAAATATTATAGTGTAGAATAATTACGCTTTATTGTACACCAAAAATATTAAACAGCTCATTAACATAACAGTTAGCTTTATGACATTTTACACTTAAGCCACAATAAAAAGAACGATGATAGAACGGCAAAAGACAACTTGTTCGCCAGCAACAGGGACATAGGACTAATTCTGAAACGTTGTGTTCAAAGACCAGGAAAGCACAAAATCCTCAACCAAATCTGAAGGTAACAAACTATTGTCAACTTAATATTTTAACACTATCCCAATTCGCAAATATGTTGCTATAAAAATCGCTTTGCTCACAACAATTTGTTAGATAAAACTTGCATACGAAATCAAATTAAAGTAAGTCAAAGACTTGTGGCCACCTACCTGATCCGAAAGTGTACAAGTGTTCTGGATTTTTCAACATTCCACTTTCATCGATGAATCTTTCAGGTTTAAAAACATGCGGGTCGTCCCATAATTCTGGATCAAAATTTATATCACCCACAGATATGAGCAATGTAGCACCCTTAGGTATTATATACCCGTCTATCGAAGTATCACTTTCCAGTAATCTAGGTCCCGCCATAGGAGCTATAGGGTAATATCTGTGCACTTCTTGTATGAATGCTGAGGTGTATACAAGCCTGAAAAATGGAATTTGTCATTTAAAACTAGCACCTTATCATTTCAGTCACTGCGGTCCTCAAAATAGACTTAGCCAACTACGCAGTATATGTTATAGTGTACTAAATATGTGCAAAAACACATGTTTACGCGTCCTCCGACTTCAATGGGATTGCAGGACTGCTTAACGTGCCCTTCGAAACCTGAAAGTGTAACCGCCAGCTCCCTGAGAACTCCGGATTGCTACTAAGAATTCAATAACAGTAAATCGGTTCACTAATGTTTTACCAAAAACACCATTGACTTTTCAGTTGACAACCACTATACTATTTATTTCACAAACAACTTATTCCGCAAACGTTTTATTATATAAACACTTGCTTTAATGCTTCCCTTTACAAATGTGTCGGATGATATTAAAGATTTAATTATTTATACATTTTTCACTTCATATTTAGATCTAGGAACTAGCCGGCCGCTGCCGCGGCACCGCTCGCTCGGCTCGTTGGATCACAGTGTTAACCTAACCTAACCAAACCTTTTTTTAATAATTAACCAAATCTAACCAGTTCGGCTTTGGGTAGCCTACTATAAATAATATCTTTTTTTTATTACTCAATACGTTTTTATTCCAAAAGTTTTTTTTGTTAAGACTGCCTCGTTGGTCTAGTGGTGACTGCTGTGCATGAGTTCTTTGGTTCGATTCCCAGGTCGGGCAAAGTGTTATTGGATTTGTTCATCAGGAATTTCTCACTAGCAGCCTCGGAATCTGGATTTGTGATAATAGGCTCGCCCCCTATTACTATGGGACAAAAAACATAACTGGCGACATGTGGGTGTACTGATGGGTACACCTCTGCCTAACCCTTCGGAGAAACCAGGCGTGATGTTATGTTATGTTTTTTAAGATAAATTGATATAAAAATGAATTTCATGTCAAATACTTAATACTCTAACACACAAAAGTTTATAGGACAACTATTTTGTTAGGTGAATTATTAGTCAATCTTGTTGTTGCATAGTGATGAAATGACAAGTGATGTTTTTGCTCACACGCTGTTTCATTGTTGGTTGAGATGTTGAGAGTGGTTGTCTACAGTTCCAATATTTGTTAACATGTGAACACAATGTAACTTTAAATATATTTTTACCATGAATTCCTAATTTGTAATATAAATTATTTTTGTGTGTTATTATACAGTAGTTTTTTTTCATTGCAAGGTACATTGCATTCACATGTAATTACGTATGACTATGTATACAAATAATAATATTGTAAAACGTTAATTTTAAAAGAGTACGTATGGAGTTTCTTGCCCATTCTTCTCCATACAAAACTACCTTTTGGAAAGGGCAACTAGTTTCAATTCTATTTTTTTTTTCATGTAATGACGTTCAAAAGTGCCTTATAGTGGCCTAATTGAAATAAATGATTTGACTTTGACTTTGACTTTGACTTTGCCAATCGTGGGTGGACAAGTGAAAATTTGTAAAAAAAATATTGGTGAAATGTAAGGGCACCGAGTAAATTCTAATAAATCTTGTTTGATTTCAACCCGACCCTAGGATTCGCAGCCGTACAAACAAATGGCAAATGTGTTTTAAAAACCGTCGCAGATAAAGTTAGAAGTGCTAACGACAATATAACACCTACTAATAATACTTGAATACCACATATTATATAGGGTCATTGAAAAAATACCCGAAACCTGAAAAGGGGTCATTGTACTCATCACCTGAAATCATGAAAAAAAACAGCTGTTTCATACATTATGATCGTATTGTGTAGCATTTTTGAAGGGATCAGCTGTTTTCTTTTTCATGATTTCAGAGTTGGTCCCATAGTAAAAGTTGTTCATAATGATGAGTACAATGACCCCTTTTCAGGTTTCGGGTATTTTTTCAATTATTATGTATAGAGCTTTATAATAAGAAAAATCGTATGTACACTTACCTTCCACAGTCATTCCAAGAAGGAGTTCTGTCTCCAATGACAGTATCTATTTCCTTATATATTTTCTGTTGTATTTCTTGACATCTTAATGCCTTAAGAAAAGCGAAGCCGAGTAAGTTGCTACTTGTTTGAGAACCCGCAATCAGCATATCTAAACAAACTATTTTTAACTGCTCCTCTGAAAACAGGTTAGATTTAAATTAAATACAATTAAAATTATATACTTGATGAGAGTCTGTCATATTGCTCAGAACTATTTTAAAAATAACCCCCCTTCAATCGTTTCATTCTGATAATTTTTACCCTACTGCTTGTATGTATCGTTACAAAATCGATCTGATTTCGTCTCGATTGCTTTAACGATTCATCGAAATCACATTCAATATAATATACCTGTGTAATCATTTATGTAAGTACAATACGCATATTATAATTATTTCTACGAGTATCCTCTTTCATCGCAGTAACGATTCATGGCAAGATAATTTTTGACGAAGAGTATCTGCCAAAGTATCAGCGCAATGTACCGAATTTAGTGTCTAGTAGTCTCCGTTAGCCAGACGAAAGCACCCTGACATAACGTGTCTGATTGATCCCCCGGATGGTGGCATGTACGATAAATGTCAGCGCACCATCTTTTTTAATACATCTCCGGTAGTTGTTCGTTCACCATAACTTTATCCATAATCGCACAGACAAAACCTTCAGAGACCCCAAAGTGGTCACCAAAGCGCAGCCAGGATACGGACGCCACTAACTCTACTACTCTGTGTAAAAAGTACCGAGAATTCAGTAATTACAGAACGCACGGTAAACATACCGACTAATTTTTTTTATTGGTTGTGCAAGGTCTTACCCAACCACCCCGACTAAAAGAGCCTTCTAATAACAAAAACCGCATCGAAATCGGACCATTCCGAGCTACGATGTTACAAATTATTATACGGATATTAGGACGACATAGCCGACAAACTTATAACAATCCCGTTTACTTTGGGTTAGTAAAATTGTGTTTTGGGAAAAATATATCAACGATTCGCCAGTTACCCATTTAAGTAGACCGACGGTAAATCAAGTCACTTACCTGTAAAAGTTGGGTTTTTATTTGCATACATCTCTTCCAGGAACAAATAAATAAAATCTTTTCCTTTCACTTTCTTATTTTTATGCTTTTGAATAGTTTCCTGAAACAAAATGTATGTATTTTTTTGTAAAGTTTGTAAATGTATGTATCATCTCTACATATTTGTTAAAACATTAAGTTCGACAATAGAATATCGTCTAATATTTTCATTTTTATTTGTTAAAGTGAGATAAGGCATCATATGGACATCTGTTTTCAAAAGTTGTTTTGAATGTACAAAATTTAACCCTATTGAAAGATGTTATAATTTTTGGGGTCGTACATCAATCATATTTGACATTTGTGGACTAGACAGCTGCAGTATACCTACAAACAGACAAGCAATGGAGCGCTATACTCCGCAAAAACATAGAATAATTGTGAATATAATTTTCTATATTTAGTAAAATGTTTTCAATAAGCCGCCACCATGTATATATTCAATACAGCCGTAAATAAATACCGTTTAAAAGCAAATGGAACTCATACAACTTGGGTTATAAAAAAATATATATAAACTGAATAGTCTAGAACTGACTCTGATCTGCCGTAATTACTGTTTCTATTTGTGAAATAAATCTGCATTAGCCCCTAAAGTTACTAGCCCCGAATTTTTTTAGCACCCTCTAACTCTGCCATAAATGTAAAAGTTAATCCGATGATTTTACAGGAAATAGATTTTAAAATCAATATTGTGTTTTCGGAAGTAATAAACAAGACATACTAATCTCTGACTGGCTCTGTGTGATTATAATTATAGTGTAACGCTATTTAAAACGGTTATTGAAAAAAAGGCTTTTGAGACACACAAACAAAAAATGATCTGATAAACTTTCAGTTTTTTCAAAGTTTAGGTACGGAAGTCAAAAAGAGTAAAACTTTCAATCACAGTAAAACCATTGCTTTTTGGGAAAGTATTTGTAACGACACTCGCAACAATAAGGTTTAATAATATAACATTTTAAAAACAACAACGTTGGTTATTCAATTGTTTTAGGGAAATAGAAATACGTTACTTACATCAATAACTTTGGATATTTCTCGATTTAGCTCGACTATCAGTGAATACCCACTCAATTTCGGTATAAAGAATCTACACCAAGGTATTTGATTTAACATGCCACCGGCCACCGAGAAAGCCTTTCCTCGCTGCCTAAAGAGATGCAATATATGATTCAGTTTGGCATCATCAATACGTTCCCCTACAAGAAAAAACAATTAAAGAAAATTATTTACAAACCACGTACCATGTAACCAATTGCGTTTTAAGAGCTTAAACTTAAAGTGCACAAAGTCAGCCTAACATTTACACTAAAACTGGGTAGCTCAAAAAGTTTGTACCTACATCTAAAAGATTTACATATAAATCAACTTGATTTTACAAAAAAACACGGAACATTACGAGACAGAACTGCGCAACCGCAACGGGATCTGTGCCACCAGAATTGAAATAAAACAAGCAGTATATTGATTATGATCTTGATAATTTATTGATATTTTATTTTTTAAATTATGACTGATAAGAAAGTCTAAGCTGATTTTCAGAGATTTGATGATAGTGTTTTTGAAAAGCTGTCTAGCTTTGGTATCCCATATACATCATCATCATCTGCCTAGCCTTTTCCCAAATATGTTGGGGTCGGCTTTCCATACATATTATACATAAATCATCTGCGATTTCAAATATTAAGGTTTTTATTCATTAATCTAGTCGGCCACACATTATTGCATTATTAGATGGAAGGATAACAAAGCAATTTAAAGACCATAGTTTTGTTATTTCTAAATATGTATTTAAACTTACCAGCCACGTACTTCCATAGAATATTGACCACAGATTCACTCAGTAAATTAACTAAATTTATGGGCTTGCTATTATTTTCCTTTATATATTCCAGTAATCGAGATAATTCTTTTTGTATTTCCGTTTCCATTACAGTTTTGCCATAGCCGACGTGTTTTAAGTTTTTTACTGCAAACTGTCTATGTTCCCTCCATATATCACCATTGGCGAAAGTTATACCTAGAACAATAATGTATTTAATTAAAAGTCTTATTAAGTGTAAAAAATTCAATCAAAATGTGATTCTCTCTTACCCATGTTTTTATTTCCAAGACATCTTAATCGTGCAAAGAAATTATCTGGTCTAGCATCAAATTCTTTACCATGAAATACTTGACGAACATTCTTCTCACCATATACAACTACTAACAGTTCTCTGCTCAATTTCATACCCAAAACATTTGTAGAATATTGTCTAGATAACTCTAAACATGCTCTCCATTCAGATCCATGTTTTTTTTTCATCTTTTGTAAACTACCGCTACTTCCGATGAATGGGTACCATACTGGACCTAAAATAATAAATAAACAATACTGGGTTTATTGTTGTTGGTTGTGCTACTACAGCTGAGGTCTTGCTGGTGTTTGTGACTTAATGATATACTCGTATCTTCTAGGATAACTCAAAAGATAGGGATATCATTTTTAAAGACAAAGTGCTGCCTAAATTCTATGTTTAATCTCAAAACACCGATGACAGTAAAAAATATTTGACTAAATTTTATGATATTTATTATTATACATTAACATTAACTTCCGCTGTACATATTAGAAACAGAAAAGTTCGTAATAACAAATCCACATTTAGAGCCAGAAAGCGCGATTTACGCGCGAGTCCACTCGCGCATAGGCACTCGCGCGTTCTCGAGTAACTAGAGCTGCATACATTCCGTCCAGATGCTCTCGCGCGTTACCTCACTCGCGCGTAAAACGCTTGCAATGAGCGGGACTCTCGACTCGCTCGTTTTACGCGCAAGCGCCGCGTGAGTCGAGATACTCCGGCGCCGTTGCAGCGTCCAGTACTACGCGCGTGTCGGTGGCGAATGGACGTATTCGTTTAAAAATGGAGCGTGAAAACTTTGACACGGAACTTTTTATTGACGAAATTGAGAAAAGGGTAGCTATATGGGATATGGAATCATCAGATTATTCTAATAGAACCATTAAGCGTAGGAACTGGGAAGAAATAGTAGAATTTTTTTGTGAAGCTGGTGATTCCGAGGAGAAAACTTTGTCTTCGTTTACGACGTCTCCATCGACGGTATGCAAGCCACAACACAACCGCTGTATCCGAGTCCATTTTTATAACTGACCAAATCCGTCTCATCACATACGCGCGTGATTTCGCCGCATCTGGACGCAATACAAATCAAATCGCGCTTTCTGGACAGGCTCTTACTTCCTCGGATGTCAGACCGATTTCTAAGAAATAGACATGATGATAAACTACGTATGTGTGCATACACCGAAAACTGCACTTCATACACCGAAAACTGCACTTATGAGCGGAAGTGTATTGCATAGCACCAATTATCTACAATAAATTGTACAAAAGTTGGAAAGAGCAAATTATACCTACGGTTAAACAAACAATGGAATTGGTTCTGGCACAAAAAGCATATGATTAATATCGCAGGTTTTTAAGCGACTCATGGTGATTATTATCTATCTATTTTACATACATAAAACAATGATTATTTACACCATTTATAACTCAAGAACGGCCGGACCGATTTTAATTATATATAATTTGATGGATTTGTCTAATCCGAGAATAGCAGAATAACTATTAAAAGGTGCGAAAAATCAACAAAAAAGAAATTGATTCAGACGCGATACAAAGTTGGCCGGGGCAGCCAGTTAATAAATAAATATAGCTTGATACATTGTAGTAATTACATAGCTACGTGGTAGGTAGTGCATTTACTTAATATGCCTATATTATTATGTTTAATGTAATTTGTACCAAACTCTTTAGTTGTCATTTAAAAAGTAAGTAATACCGTTACCAAGGAAACTTTATAATAACAGCTATTTCCAAAAAAGTATGAATTTTAATTTTTGTAGAAGAAATACGTTTATTATGTAATTATTTAAGAAGAATAAACTTTAGTTAATATTCAAGAAGTAATTTTATTATATATTTAATCTGACCAAAGAAACGGTCTGAACAATTACTTAATATGCCTATATTATAAATGTTATTATGATTGAATGCCTATTAAAGTGATAAAAATCTTCATTGTGATAATTGGCTATTGCATGTTAGGACATACCTGTAAAAACCTAGTTTTTAAGAATAAATAAATAATAATAATTGTAATCTGTAATATTGTACATAAAATAAATCATAAAATTAAATAATTGGATAATTTAAGTGATTGAAAGTAATTCGATTATTGTATTATATTTAAGATATTTGAACGCCTTGAGAAATGACAGACATGTCGTAAGACCCTACTTTTGTATTTATAACATCAGTTACAACATTGGTTTAGGTATACAGTATACTAAGCATAAACAAAACCTTAATGGGACGGTGCATTAAGATGGATTTATCAAAACTATCTAATTAAATGAGCTAAGCACAACTAAGTTTAGTAATAATGATGTATTATGCCATAGACAGAACAATGCAACCTTTTCAACGCACCTTAATACTCGTAATTACTGTTCAAAAAATAAAGCATGCAAAATCCGGGAGAATAAACATTGTGCCAAAATACCTATCAATGATTTAAAAACCAACTTCCTCGCGTTTGAAATACCTAACCTTAGAATATAGTCTAGTAGTTAAATAGAAATATTCCAAAGTAATACGAACCATTATTTTAAATTTCAGTTTCGATACAGACTTAAAACTAAAAACTTAACAAATATTATAATTTTTTTTTTGTTATATTTATGCAAGCATTGTAGTATTATTTTTCGTATGTGCAAAATTTATTATCTTTTGATAATAGTTTATGATATTGGAGCCGCTACACCTGATAAACTACTCAAAACGAAATAGGGCCAACCACTATTTATTTTCAAGTTTTGTCTTAGAATTATTCAAGACATACTGATTAGCAAAATGAAGCATTGGATTATGTAGTTGACTTATTTGTGAGTCTGTATCAATGTTTCGAGCGAAAACTTGAGGGTTTAATGCAAGTGGGAAACAGAAAAAGTGAAGTGCTTGAAAAAACGTGAAATGCACAAATTCTTTTACTTGCGATCTCAATGTGACTGTAGTTTTTGTTGTTAGTCGTTGCTTTCTTGATAGTTTTATTTGATTTATGTGCTAATAATGATTACTATGGCTGCTTCTGGACGTCATAGTGACATGGAAACAGCAGCGAGAGCAATTATCCTGTTTCAGGGGAAAAATCTCAGAGTTCTGTAGCATTACATATCAGTGTGGTGCAAAGAGCTATCTGATACATGTAGGAGTGGTATCAGAAAATCGGGAGTATAGCAGCTAGAGTCTTAGGAAAGGAAGTCCTAGAGCTACAACTGCTCCTGAAGATCGCTGTATCAGGTTAACGGCTCGTCGGGAGAATATTTAAACCGCCCGGGCTTTACAAAACCGAATGTGGCAATCAAATGGAACACGAGTCAGTTATCAAATCATTCGTAATCTACTCTACGAAGATGGCCAATGTTTCAGAGTGTGTGCCGTCCGAAACAAACTGACAAGGGCTCATCAAGCAGAGCGTTTAAAGTACGCTCGCCAACATTTGTACTGGACCGAGGCTAACTTTGGTGCGCTATGCTTTATAGACGAATGTAATTTCAAGTTTTATAGTGATAACAAACAAATACAAGTGTGGAGAAAACAAGGCGAACTTTTTACAGAACCATGCATCCATAGAACACACCGTTTCTGGGGTTCAAGTGTTACGGTGTGGGCGGAATTTCGATTGGCGTGCAAAACTGAGCTGGTAATTCTGAATGAGGGTATTGTGACTGCTACTAGTTATGTTGAGCGAGTAGTCAGACTTCATATAATTCCATTTTCACAGAGAGTGGGTTCTGCTTTTGTTTTTATGCAAGATAAGGCTTGTCCACATACGGCCCGTATTACACAAAGAGCTCTTTCTGACACCAGTATCCCGGTTTTACAAAGGCCTGCAATGAGACCCGACCTCAATTCCATTGAATATTTATGGGATCAACTGAAAAGAAGCCTTGGAGAGAACATAGGCCGGGTGAATAGTCTACAGGAGCTCATAAACGTGCGTAAAAGTCTGTTGTAACGAATACTGGAACAAAACGTTAGACATCTGATTAAAAGTGTACCTGATAGGCTCAGCGAGTGAATACGGAGTAGAGGAGGAGGCCCCACTCGCTTCTAAGCATAAAATCGCTCAAGTCACAAGCACAAAAAACGGTGATAAGTGAAATTTACTTTTCTCATTATTTTGCTGTAATTTCCCTAAAAAGTGTAAAAAAAAAAAATACGATTCTCATTATTAATTACGTTAAAACACTTTCTTATTCCCTAGCCTAAACACGACTGTTCATAAAAAAACGATAAACATTAATACTTTTTAATTTCACTCTAAAAACGTGGTGGGCCTTAATTTGTTTTGAGTATTTTATAAGCATAGCTAAAATGTTGAGTTTGAAAAAGGGCATTTTTCTGGTTAAGTCTATCAAAACACGTCATGATGTTATTACTTAGCCTCATCAACTCAGCAACAGTTGATACCTAGCGGCATCTATCGCATACACGTAAACAACACGTTCTAGAGACTCCTAGCGCCACCTTTAAAAATGTATCGGTACTACTGAGTACCGACGTAACCTACCAGCGACTTACTTCTCAAACACGACCAGCACCAGCTCAAAATCGAAACCGTGGATTGCCACGGTTTAAAATAACGAAGATTGCTTCGTTATTTCCGTACAAAAATATTAACAACTTTCATACTAAATTGCGACAAATGCAATAGGTACATACAAAGTTAATAAATTTTAAGGCCTGTTTCAGGTTCCATGCAGAAAACGATCAACAAAACCAATGAAAATTAGACAGTGGATATGGATATGGAGTGACATAACCTACAACATGTGTACCGAAAAATCTCAAGATTAAGTGTTTTGTTTTCCCATATATTCCTAAATCAAAAATATATAGGTATGCCATTATGATTCTGTACGACTGGCTCCCGTTATCGGGATTGCTTTGGACTTATATGGATACATGCTTTTGCTTGGAATGAAGAATTTGATAGATTTTATGGGATTAGGTGTTTATTTCACAGGTTGGCGATAATGAAGTCAAAATAATACATAAAAATGAGAATGAAATATATCATATTTCCCATACATAATCGATTTAGGCCTTGTAGTCAAGTACTTCTTTGAAAGTATTCAGTATTGGGATGTCTGCTTAGATCTCAAGAGAACCATAAACGCCCGTCATTTTATGACAGTCAAGCAAAGGACAATCTACTTAACGCGGCATGCGTTGCACATGTGTATTCTCATACTTTTCAATGAATATATACTTTCAACGGAAATAATATCCAAATCAGAGACTCTATGATAAAAATGACAATCTATGTGACTTGGCTGAAGAGAATAAGAAGTAAAGGGATCGTATGGAGTGGATTCAGCTCTTAAATTCTACAGGCAATGCCACCCGCAATAAGGAAATATATAAAATGGAAAAGGAATATATATAAGATATAGCCAGATCCATTAGAGAAACTTCAAAGGCTCCATGAATGCCCCTACCTGCAACTCTTATCTGGATCTCTTGAATAGTAAAATGTATGAAAAGTGAAGTAATAAAGCAAAACTGTATTTGATGAAACTAGTTTAAACCAGAAATATATTACATTATAATTCCTTAGAGAGCTAAAGAATTATTGTAATATTTCTGGTTAAAACGAAAACTTACTCAGAAAGTGAATTGCAATGAAACTACAACGTCATTGTAAATCACAATGGTACATTAAGGTAGTGTTACAAACACATCACGGTGCACTTAGTAGGTAGGGACAAGACCTACTAAGCGTCGTTTCATAAATTATAGTGTCAAATTACTAACGTTTTAATGCGAACCGTATCTTGATGTGGCATAAGGTCGAATTGACAAATTTCACCGAATGTCATCAATTTCTATATTTGCAACTGTTTTTATTCTTCAGAAAGTCTTCGGTTTCCATTTGCCTAAACAGAATGACTTGAAATAAGTCGATAACTAACAGACACTACAAAGACTAGAGTAGAGTTAGTACCCATGGAGTATATTACCAACTATTCTCTACAAAAAAAATCGGTAGGAACAATACAAATCAATTATTTTTATCTTTTAATATCACATATGTATGTTTCCATGTTTGGAATAAATCATGTAAGCCAATTTGTTGCAGCTAACTTTTCTTAGTTATTTGTTAACTTGTCTATAAATCGTCTTATAAGATTTGACTTTCAAAATAGTGAACGACTATATGTTTCTGCTTCTTCGAATTGATATTCCAAACTCGGCAACCCGTACACACAAAACAATATAAAAAGTGTAGAATTACACTAGTAGCGACGGCAGTTTAACCACACATTTGTCGGGGTTTAATTTTGGTTTAACTTCAATCCGTATTCAGTAATATTGGGGTTGATATTTACCGTGAAATGTAGAAACTTGATTCTTGACGTTTTTCTTTTTTAATATTTTTGTTGATGACCTAAGACTCGCCACACACAAGTGTTGACAACACAGAAGTTGCCAACCATCCCCTGGTGGATACCCTGTTATATACATATTTGAATATAGATCGAGTCATTTTCCATTGCAACGTGATTGTCAAATATAGGATGAAATACTTCAGTAGCCTACTTAAATAAATTACTCAATCATCAAATGTTGTATGATTACAAAAGGATGGTAATCTATATCATGTATTATGCTTTGAGAAAGAAGCTACAAAGTAGTCATGGCTAAAAATGGGAGTGGAAAAATAGGCCACACAATTGCGTGGTCTTTATGGTAGAAATAAGGTCTAATATAGGCAAGATCAAAGAGAAAATAAATTATGAAACAATTTTGGATTCACAATGACCTGCCAAAGCACATAAAAGGTCTGACGTAATTTTATCTTCTCACAGGTTGTGGACCAGTAAAACACCTATCGCATCAATGGCATCAGTGTCCCCACCACGCCTCTGTCGTGTTTCGACGTGACACTTCTACGTAAAGCGCGATTTGTACGAAAACGAAATACGGACAGTTAAATCGATAGAAATGGAATTAAAGAATATAAAGACCGCATATGAGAACTCTGGAGCTTGAGAGGAAGTAGTAGTAGTAGAAGATATGAAAATCATCTGGTAATTTTCAAATTGTATTAATTGAATATGTGTTATGCCAAAATAGCGCCAGAAAGTAACACGACATCACAAATATGCACACTGACACCAACGTCAGAGCTTTTCACTGTCGTGATAAGGTCTCAGATCAGATACATTCACAAATTCGTTTCCTTTTTATTAATTTTTTATAGCAGTGATTAACTAAACAGATTCTGTGGCCGACATCTACAGCCGAATATAATCAGACAAAAACCGGTACCTCGCAAAGACACTAATATTTTTTTTAAAGAAACTATGAATCTTGATGGCCCTAAATTATACCTATCCCGTAGTAAACCAACACTAATTAGTCACACTTAAATAGATAAGAAACTCCTCGATATCCTTTAAAATAGTCGATCAATTGTAACATAACGATAATATACATGCGGTATTGTTCTATTTTTAACAGGTTTTTACATAATGATAAATGGAAGACATTCAATCATAATAGCAATTATTGAAAAAAAGTGGTTAGTACACTTGAAGGGAAGAAATCCAAAACTAAACTATTACTCAGCATTTCTAATAAAATACCCCACACACAATAAACACTGTAACAACACGACTTAAAGTAATTACACATCCTACACACATTTAAAATTTTAATTTTATCTTATTTCTATCCTATCTTATTCTCTATTTTACTTATTTCTTTTAACTATACATTATCACGTTTCTGTGAAAATAAATGTAATTGCATTTAATTGTGTGAAACATGTTTCACACAATTA
Source organism: Hoplodrina ambigua (assembly GCA_949774945.1). Classification (NCBI taxonomy): domain Eukaryota; kingdom Metazoa; phylum Arthropoda; class Insecta; order Lepidoptera; family Noctuidae; genus Hoplodrina; species Hoplodrina ambigua. Next base: position 10,994,938 of record OX458963.1, read on the forward strand.
AGTTGTTTTTATATAAACGTACCGAGTTAGGGGATTTCCGTAATTTAATTGATGGATCTTAATTTAAATAAGTTTCATGCAAACTAATTGTTTAAACACAATCACATTTTTGTAAGTATGAAAATAAATTTATTCATAAATGCTTATTTATTCTTATAATAAAAAATGAAATATCAGGAAAGAAAGAAATAATCGTGGATATTGATGTACTTTTCAACGATTTCAATATACAAATACAAATTTCAATTTCGCCAAATATCGTTCACATCTTTTTACATTTGATACTCATTGGAAATTATGTATATTTATTAACTTTCACTAAAATTTCTCCAACACAACCAAAATTACCGTTTGGCGGAAATATACCGTTGTTTATTGTTTTGAATACTTAATTAGATTATTTGCTCTATTCCTGTTAACTACATTTAGACTCATAAAACAATCTTATAATTGCATGTAAACCCATAACTGTTCCTCAACAATAAAATAGAGACTTTACAAATGTTTATTAATATATCATATCAATATTTATAGTGCTAAATGTTCTAGAAAATAAATACAGATCACACAATTTTTTTTGTCCGTTGTTTGGAGCATCTTTAGATATATCTAAAACGTTCACTTTCCTGATGCCATGAAATAACAACGACATGATACAATTTGTAACAGTTCCGTGGAATATGTACTTCCAAGTATTTGAAGTTTGCTGACCTTAGTTTATTTTGTTGATAAAACGATGGACAGGTACGTATCTATGTTAGTATGTTTTTAATGCACATTTTACAAAGCGTCTGAGTATATTAAGATAACAGAGATTTCGCTTTATATCATGGGGTAAAATTAAATATTTTAGTGCCCTTAAATGTCCTACAAGGAATAGATTTAAGATTAATGTGTTAATATCGCAAATGCCAATAACTATGTATATCAAAATAAATTATTTATCACGACTTTAAACTGCACCTTATTACATAAATAAAGTAGAAAAACAGGCATAGTATGTGAAAACAATTATCTTACTGACTTTTAATTAATTCTAATCAGTCAACATAAGCGTATACTTTAATAAACTAAAATAAAATATTTTACCTGGTGGAAACTTCTTTGGCTTTATAGTAGAGATAAACGCCAACAAAATCAATGTGACCATGAACAGTAGTAGAAACGTAGGGATCATTTTTTGAGATCGATATTTTTACAGTGAGCACAGTGATAATACGCGTGTGGTATAAATATCCACTGGCCTACTCGGCAACCGAAACGCAACTGTACAACGCGGACGGAGAGCATCAATTTTTATACTAAGGATTTACGTTTGGTTATGTCCTTGTTGTAGCGCGATCACATAACTGTTCGAATGTAAGTAATAAGTGCCGCGATTGTTTCAATTTATGTAAGGCAAAACTAATTAGGTACTTTGAAAAGGTACAAAATCGTAATGTTACGCATACAATATTTAATTGATTTTTTAAATTTTTTAAACTTTGCTTTTGCCTTCCAGCATACTTTTTCTTCACAATATTTATTTAAATACATTCAATTATTGTTGAGAATATAATTAACACACCATGATCTATTTATACTTAACAGGTTTGGTAGAAATGTACATAATGCGTCAATTTACAGATAATGAATCTGTTGTAAAAGTAGCGTTTTGTGAGTAGATAATTAGCATCGTTATTTTGTTTTGCGTAATATTTGAATATTCTGGTGAAATAAGTAATCAGAAATCTTGTTTATAAGTCAGGCCTCTCCAGTCCTCCCGTAACACAGTTGAAGCCGGCAACATTAATGCACATGATTTAAACCGGAATAGTATGAGGAAATATATGATTAAAACTTTTAACAAAAAGACATCTGACATTAAAAATACATAGGTACAAATAATTTAGTTTTGGAAACTCTGTTTCAGTTTGTTGTATTATATTCTCATTGGCTTTACACCTTGTACCTAGTCTGTGAAGCCGGTTGGCTTTTTTTTAGATTTTGTTTTACCGCTTTTAATACCTGCTTCACAATCAACCAAATCCGATAAGAAACGCTAACACTAAATAACCTATTTAGAAAATACATATGACCCGCACGATACCTAGTTCACTATGTGATATATATGTGAAGTACTGTCTGGCGATCCATGGAGTAACTACGAAGTCCATGATCAGTTGAACACTCATAGGTAACTAACCAGCAGAAGTCTTTGATCTTTAAATTATCCAATACGGATATTGTTCGTAATTGAAGAGTTCCATTGTCCACATCTCTGAAGGTACATCACAGACACACATACAGACGGTACATCACATCAACACAACAACATGAGACCCTATTAAAAGTTTACCATTTAGAGAGAAAGAATCATCCATTTGAAATGAGAAATGTCAGAGATATGAGGTTACATAGAGACATAAAAAAAAACGTAACTACTTAAGAAAGTTCTGCTTTTAAGTCGATTAACCCCTATAAAAAATAAATAAGTATGAGTAATTTAACGTCATAAAAATATTTTTGCCGACCGGAGTTTTTTTTTTTCATAAATATTTTTACATTACATTACTATATTTATAAAAATAATCCGTACAGTCAAAATATATGTTCAAGAAAGAAAGAAAGAAAGAAAAACTGTTTATTCACGCGAAAATGACGCACATAACATAAAAAGAAGAATTGTACACAAAAGTAAATAAAATAGAAACAAGTTGGTATTAAATCTAAAAAAATACATAGCAGACGTTAATCATTACCTAGTTAAAACGCCGTTTATAAGCAAGAGGGAATTTTTATGATTATTTTAACTTTGAAACAAGAAAACAACTAACATGTACAGTCGACAGAAGGGTGGTATTTAACTGATAACAAATCAAGTATAAATGAGAACTCCACTGGTACTGCGCAGGCCAGCTCAAGGTCAATGTTGTCACCGATGTTAACGTGTGATCCGATCGACTGTACATAGAGAACTAGATACACCCGACCATATGTGGTTTCTCCATATTCGGAAATTCAAGGAAGAATTTGTTATATTAATACACAATCATGTGTTTCGCGCAAAGAATAATATGAATGGATTCATAGAAGTAAAAAGATTTTTTTATGGCTTTATTTGTAGAACTGCATCGGGTGTAAAAATACGCTTAGTTAGTTTTTTTTGCCATTATTGCGATATTTGTTACGTTTTGTATTATCCCCGGGAACCTTCACGTTAGAAATCTGAGATCCTATAAAAATATATAATTACAGATGAGATCCTTTCATTGGTGGGGGGGAGCGTCAAGGTACAGATTTTCAAAAATAAAAGTCGCAGAGAAATACTCGAGCGTGTCAGATATTAATAGTACCTATGTATATGCACCCCACGTGTTTCTGATAACGAAGGAATATTAATCTGCCGGTTTGCATGGTGGGGGTGGCCGTACGAAGGGTTTGAAAATGGGAATTAAAATTATGATATTGAAATACTCGAGCGCGTCAGATTAATATACGGACAAATGTCCTTGCCGTTCTGACCATTAATCTGACATACGGCGGTGAAAATGGAGTACATAATTTGAGGTGAGGTGCTTTCCTCCTAAAAGCATTTTGCAATCGAGTGGCACAATTTCGTATAGAAAGGGCACTTTTAAAATCATAGAAAATCATTGCCCTGAAATCTTTTCGCGTTAACTCTATTTTTACTGCGAATTGAAAACTTTGAACTGCGATAAAAAATAAACAACTGATTTTCCCGCCAATTTTTTTTAAATGAATAGGAATTTATCTACAAAGTAACACATAATCCAAAATTCGATCAGTGACTGAATGCCAAGAGTGCAAAGCTTTCAGTGTACCCCACGCATCCGTATCACGTAACCAGTTCAAAAACTTGATCTATTGCCTGCCGGACATAATCAAGTTCAAAGGTCGTGATGCTATAAAACATTACATTAAAAAAAAAAAAAAAAAACATACGCGTCGAATTGAGAACCTTCTCCTTTTTGAAGTCGGTTGAAAAAAATGAATATCATGGAGCTTTAAAATAACGTAGCGAAGTAACAAAGGGGAAAAAAAATATTTACATACTGGCAAGAAACGAGTATTGTATTAGGCTTAGGGAAATCTGGGTGTATTCGACCTTGCGAGTTCGCGAATTTGGATGGCAAAATATACATTGGATTCTTTTTTCAATGCACTTTCTTTAGCTTATAACCTTATGATGCAGAACACAAAAACCTATTAGCACACGGCAACTAAAATTATGAATAAAATTTAAGTTTTGTTGAAAATCTAGTTATTTATCATTTTTAATTTATGTTTGAAAACCATGCTATCTTTGAGAAAAGTAATACCTAAATCTAACAATCAAAGTAGTTATAATTTTATTATAAACTAAGACCATTTCTATTTTAATATTTTTTGTTTTTAGTGTATCGAAAATAGACAATGAAAAACAGTTAAGCACTTAGATTTACAATTGGTTAACTTGACACAAATTAATTCCATTTGACTAAATAATATTGCAGATTTGGTTGATGACTCGAAAATACCGTTGCCACCAACAACGCAGAAAATATCTCCAGCACCTTAATTTTACAAACCGGTTCTCCATCTATTTCTTAATGACTACATTACCGTAAACTATCGGTAATCTATTCATAAATTGTATTTAGGCGAAACCTTGTCTATGGCCCCCTATCTCCATAACATTCCAATATTTTAAAAGACCTATATTAAACTATATCTACCATCGGTGGTCAAATTATTAGGGACAGCACTCATAGAAATGTAATTTCTAATTAAAACATTATTTTTAAACGAAGAAATAGATTTGTATAGGATTTTTTTTTTTTGTATTACTGGACTCTGGAATTTATTTCGGGGCCCTCGGGTCCCGGGTCTTTGGGAGGCGTACGAGGTGCCGAAGCCATCTCGCAAAAGCCACTTAGTTAACTACATTAGATGAAACACCAACCGACGATTTTACCAGTATCCATTAAGAAAGTGCACCCAATGACAACCCGGTTGGTGCAGAACTATTGCAAAATATGAAAATAAAGAATAAGACAATCGGTTTGGGTGGCTTAAGTGGACTAACTGCCCTGTACCATAGAGCAATACGGACCACCGGCGGCGGACCGGCGGAAGGGAGTCGCCATACGCAATCGTTCCCCTATGTCAAAGTATGCGTAGGTCTACATGGTTCTATGCGTACAATAAAACTAGGTGCAGTTAAACTGGTCACTAGATTAAATCTAGTTGCGCGGCGGAATCAACGTCCCACAAAAATGATAAATCGTTCAATTTTTTGCTGCAAAAAGAGATATGCCACGTCGTATTTACAAAAAAATATGACTTACATATGAAAGGTAAAGTACTTCTTCTAAAACTTAAAAATTACAATAACAACGGTCGTGTTATTTCGAATTTGTTTAACTAGAACACAGGTCGTCGACAAGAGTCTATATCCGAATTGTCACTGTCACAGAGCGATAGTGTTGTTACCCCGGTTTTTAGATAGTCCAACGATAAAACTACCTATAGTTGATAGAACAAAAAATGTTCTACAATATTAAAGAACAAATCTGCAAAAAACTTGGCGACATAATATGTTCAATTATTGTAGTTATGTCACTATAACTATACTTTTTACATGTTGATAGATGCCGTAATCCTTATGCAAATATAGTAAATACTTTCGTTCATTCTGTTTCAAATCGAATATTAAAAAAAGATATTACTACTTTAAAAATGACAATCTAAACAAATATAAAATTAAATCACTTCCTGCCGTCTGTACGCTGCAACGGATTTTAATGCGTTTACAATAAATTTTAAATTTCAATAATCGATAGCGATACAAGGAAAGTTTATACGTACATTGCACCCGTGCGAAGCCGGGGAACATAGCTAGTACATATACGTATATCTAAATTACTTAGTGTAAACTTCAACCATATTGTCTTTTTTTTTTCAAGCTTTTATTTAGCTTGCTCTGTTCGTATGTATGTATGTAAGTAAGTTGTGCTTTCATTTGCAAACCATTTGTTGGTATCCGATTAACCGCTCTAGGCCCGACTATCATACCGGTATGACAGAACAATAGAAAATAATTGTGTCTCATTACGAGGAACTTGAGTAATTGAGCTGAAATTTTGCATACACCTTTAGTTCTGATGACAATACAATGTCCAATTCTCAATATTGTATTATGTAATTATAAATTAAAGCTTGTAATTTTTTTTTAGGAACAAGTATTATTATTTATTTGTTGCAGGTTTCCTAAAGATCCGACTTTAAGGGAAATAAGGAAGGCCTTTTTTAATAACTGACTTATCTGGATTCGCACATTAAACAGTGTCATTAGCTCAGATCATTTTAAAACCTCTAGGTACCACCACACAACACGTTTTTTGGCAAAGATTTATTTCCTTCTATCAGTTACCATTTACACGAAAATGATTTTACAAACCATCCCTCAATCGGTTCAATGGTTTCATAATTTGTAACCAGCAAGATATATAATGGAAAAATATACAGATTCAAGAAATTCTTTCTTAAAGAGGAAGGAAGAGTCGGCTCCAAGAAACTGTTGAGAAATACAAACATTATTACTGTACTTTACACATTCCAGACATAATACCAACAATTGCACGTGTTCCAAATAGTGTAGTTTTCAAATAAAAATAAAAACTACTCACAACAAACCTCAGAAAGCAGATTCTGTGAAAGAATGTGGCAAAAAAAGGATCAATACTCTTCGTGCCGATCGTTAAACCAGGGATATTTGTCTTCAAAATCGTAGAACGAGTGATGCCTGTATGATTACGATAATATACGAGGTAATAGAAGTTTTCATAAGGACAGCACGACGTCGGCTGGCTGTAGAGAACTTAAAAGCCTTAAGCTTGCTTTTGTACTTTTTTGTTGCATAATGTTTAAATAAATAAATAAAGATAATGAAAGAGAAGAGAACCAAAAAACCTCTTTCATCGAGGCCATGAAGAAGAGCCGACTGCAATCGGTCGGGTTAATTAATGTCTTTAAATAAAATAGAGTTGTTTTTGTCACTATATGTGTATTGTAATTTATATTTTGTAATAGTTTCAGGTATGCTTCTCCGATGAATTAACATGTCACATTTTGGACGGTAAAAGTTAGTGCAACTTTGAACGATAGAGTGAGGAATGAGGTTATACGGGACCGTTGCGGATTAAAATAAGATGTAGTGACAAAGATAGAAAAGGGTATGCTTAGATGGTTCGGTCATGTTGAAAGGATGAGTGAAAGACGATTGACAAAAGGTATATGGCAGAGGTGAGTGGCAACGCCGGGAGGGGTCGCCCTAGGAAGACCTACACTGACCTTATTGGTGAGGTCCTTCAGAAAGGTCAGGTGGGGAGTACTCGTAACCGGCGTGCTTGTATGACGAGATGTATGAACGTAGATGAGGCGAAAGGAGTATGTAAGGATCGTAGCAGGTGGCGTTCTGTACTTTTTGCCTACCTCCATGGGAAAAAGGCGTGAGTTTATGTATGTAAAGTTATTTAAATAATTCGTTAAATTAGTTTGTGTAACGATAACTTGGAGAATACTTCCATGCCGACTGCCTTGTATGACCAAAGGCATGGAGCGCCTATACATCGTATTGATCGTGGAAAGAACCATGATGCAAGACCAATATAAGCGACTCTTAGATACTCGACGAGTTCCCAGGTAACGATGGGTACAGTTTTGCACCCATATGTAGTGTACATGATGCTGCCTTGCCACAAAGGGTGTTACTGCATTATTGGCTGAAAAGAATGTCAATGTTTTGCCCTGGCCAGGTAACTCACCAGACATGTACCAATAGAGAACATGTGGGCCTTACTAAACGGGCGATCGCTAAGGAAGTGGCAAGTGACAAGCACCAGGTGATTGCAGTTCTTATCAAAGTGGCGTTAAAATAAAAATCTTCATTAGAATTTTAAAATACGTATAAAGAGCATGCCACGTCGAATAGAAACTGTCATTACAGGAAAGGGCCACTAAATACTGAGAATGTAAAATTCATTTGAAATAATTCTGAGATAAAGGGAAAATTATAGCATTACATCATGCCTATAATCCCCGAAGAGTTAGGCAGAGGTGTACTCACTAGTACACCCACATTCCGCCAGTTATGTTTAAGTCTCGTATAATAGGGAGCGAGCCAATTGCCATCAACCGGGCACAAAACTAGACTCCGAGGCAGCTTCGAAAAAAATCTTGATGGAAAAACACAATAAAATTTTGCCCGACCTGGAAATAGAACCCAAGACCTCATGCTCAGCAATCACGCTTTGCGACCACTAGACTAACGGGGCAGTCAAGGAAAAATATAACTGCAGGATATAATAAAATAGAATGCATTAATTTGACAGAATATTGTATCTACGTAGCTGATGTGCATATTACGATCATTATGTTCTGCCATTTCCGACGTACAAATATGGTTTTTGAAATGGGCCATCATTACTTCAAATTAAATTATCAATCAGAAATACAAAATAATGAAAAAAAATAAACAATAGTTGTAAAAGAGAAAAATTATTTTGAATTCTATTAGTTTAAATTCAGTGAAGTCAAGGAAATATTATGATTCAGTTATTCAAATGTTCAATTATTTTTTCCATTCATAAAATCATCATGCAAGTAATAACAATTGTATATGAAAGTAAATTATTTACAAAAAAAATTTTTGAAGCTGAGAGATTAGGAGCCATAGGTAATTCGTTATAAACAGTACTCGGCGTGCAGTATACACTATTAGAAAACCATTTAATTAGACGCCTAGGAACATTAGGCATATGCACTTTGCGGGTGGGTCTGGATACAACATCATTATACGAGACAAATACATGCCTGTTTTGGTGAACAAAAATACAAATTTCAAAAATGTACCTCTCATTTACAAGAATAACAAATGCTTAATGTTCGGTATAAAGAGTATTGACCTTTTTAGATTAATCTTACAGTACAATGATCTCAACGTAATTTAAATTTATCCAAGGCTCTAAACCTTAAGATTTACGGCACAAACGTCTCGGTCATTTGAATACATTTTTTTTCTTAAGAGGCCTCATGGATATGGAGGAAAATCATGTTATCCGTGACGAGTTATATACGTGAGTATTGTATACTTGGTAACTTAACTTGATAAACAATCACGACTACCATTTGCTACATAAGTCAAAAGCAGATCTAATAATCCATGTTCCATATACCGTATATGGAACATGCAGATGAATTAATTTTTACGGAAACTCCAAAAAATTATCAAAATCTGCCAATTCCAGGATATATCCAGAAAATAACGTGTCTAGTTGTCGACTCACTGGATGCAAAGGTATCAAGACTTTTGAATACAATCTAAAAGATTTAATTACTTTTGAGATTAAATTCTGAAGAAATAAATTTATGAGATATATCAACCACACTTACACTCCGTACAAGGGAATAGGCCATCATAAACGTCATTGTTGTAGAGGTAATTCATATATATGTTATGATGACATGTCGAATAGGGTTACCACAAGCTACTAAAAAAAATAAAGTTAAAGCTAAAGTTATTAAAAAAATTAAAAACACGACTGCAAAAATTGCACTTGTTTGTACTTTGTTTACTCGACAGTAAGTTTTTTTACATCTACTTGTCAAATTCCAGACGATAAACATAAACACGACAAGTTTCATTAAAGAAATAAATTGAGTCTGGTATTAATTTACGTTTTACAGTGACCACACCGGTTTCTTTTTATTTTTTACGATACCCTATACATCTAAATCGGTTCAGGCGTTTAAAAGTTATGGTGGAATAAAGAAACTCACATACATACATACATTAACTCTGAACACATAACACTCCTTTTTTGGGGCAGTCGTGTAAAAAGGGTTTTTTAATCTTAGAATGTTTGCGATACGTAAATAATCATAAAATCGTATAAATAGACAAAACTTGACTATAGATATCCAGAAACAAGTTAATATTTTCACTGATTTTAAGTAAAGATAATTACAAAAGCCCATCCGAAAGTTAGAACCGTTCGAAATTAATTCTAAGCAGTGACCAGTTTCCGAAAGAACAATACGACAGCGGTTGACGGAAGAAAACTTAATAGATCGTCGGCCAATCGAGAAATCGCGCCTCTCACGGAGACCATGAAAAAGAGATAACTGCAATGGGCCAGACAGCACCGAAATATGACTGTTGCAGACTAGAGTCGGGCAAAACTAGAACAGGAGGACTACCATACCAAAGACCGCAATTTGCAGCTGAGCCTTTGAAACGTTTTTGATGAAACTGGTTAAAACAAATCTTCCCAGATCAGAGAGTATCCAAAAAGGATGTACTGTTTGTCATTGCCTTTATTAGATAACATCACGTTGGTTGAGCTGTTTGTCATTTACTTTATTAGATAAAATCACTAATTAAAAAAAATACGAAAGTTAGGTCAGATTTACCTAACCTAACCTAACTAGGTACCTACTCCAAATCACCATTGTGCAAATACTTACTAAACATGACATAGAGCTCATATTGCATTGAAAACTTAATAAAAGTTAGTTTTAAATTCATTATTATCGACTTTCATTTGAAAATGAAAATATTGCTTTTTTCGCCTTACCATTTTGAGCTTCTATTACTCCGAATAATGGACCTGTAAAATACTTTTAGTTATTTGTACTGCTTTAAAGAGCTGAGGGTTCGTGGAAATTTTTGAAATGACTTTGATGCAATTTGGGCCCTTATTGTGATTTTTCTTTAAGAGCCGAAAATCTGCAACGAAATTTACAAAACAACATTTTAGCCTTTGAACTAAGTTTTTCAAATTTCGGGTATCATTAAGACAGACAGTTGTTTTTATCGATCGAAGACCATACTTTCAGGATTAATTATCAATAAAAATATTTCCAAAAAATGTGACACAAAAAGAAAAAATCTACTTAATCTGATGTAAAGAAGAATATCCCAAAAAATATTAAAATGTCGTCTAGCTCCTAAACCGCAAAATATCGTAGAACATACATGGGGGTGGTTTGGATAGCCCAAGAAGAGAGGAGACCAAAATTTTCATTTGGACGTCCTTAGCTGTGCCACCCTGCAATTTCATGAACATTAAGGGTGTCTGGCAAGGGGTTTCAACCATGATAAGTGTGTGGCAATGAATGACGTGATTTTTAATAATATTCTGAAGGTAATACCAAAAAATCAGTCTTTATAAAATGACGAAAGTAGATGTTCATTTTTTACACTTTTAGAACCGTGTATCTGCCAAAGTAACCGTTACCCAAACTTCAGCGTTCGTGCATCGTTCTTACCTGTGTTGGGAGCATGCGCTGACAAACTTTCAGCTTTTATAATATAAGGAAGGTCTGGCGTACATGGGCTCTTGCTCTAATACTGTTAGACTCCGAAGTTTTTGTTCTCTTTCTGATAATAACAGGCACGATACAGTATCAATTTTTGAATGGCAAATAAATCAGAATTTAAACATTCACAGAATACACGTACTTAGTGATAGCTCTGTAAACCAGCACAAAAACAAGTTCATGTTCCACATTGTAAATAATATAACTGATTTATTTCCGGGTGCGTCATTTTTTTAATGGCATTATTCAGAACCCAATACATTATGCCCAAGACAAGAGCATGGCAATCCTTCTTCTCTGCTTCAGCGAGCCCGGTGAAAATAAACGCTTTCCGCCGAGATCGTGTCTCCAAGCCATCGACCACTAGAGAACACTCCTGGATCTGCTTCCGAAGTAGGCCCATCATGCCGAACACAAGCTCCCTGAAGGTCCGGAACTCTTCAGCAATCTTGGCAACAGTGTCCTTCTTGGGTACAGCAGTCTAAATCTGCAACTCAATCTCCACCATCTTTCAAAGGAAGCATTTTTCAAGACTCCTCTGGGCAGTGCGGATGTCATCAAGTTGAGACATAGTGTTAAGGGTGTTACTTTGAGTGATAACAAGTAGCAGTAGTGATCAGCTTGCAGGTGATGTGGTTTCTTGCTTATGTCACATGGATTGTTTCACCAACATAAGTAGTGTTTATTTGGATGATAGTGACTCAATATAATTATATATATATAGTAATATTTGGATAACAATAAAAAATATTTTAATTATAAAATTATAAAGCGAATTAAGTGTGTAACTTTTTTATACCTACCCACGAATAAGGGTTGTACGTGGGACTCCCGTGAAAAGGTACGTTCGATGGGATGCCTTACTCATACGACACTGCACTGACATAGCTAAAAGGTGTTGAAAAGAAAAAGAAATCAAATTCAGCTTTGCAAAGCGATACAAATAATTTATCGACCACATGTTCAGTAACGATAGATAGACCGTATTCCGGATACAAAAGCGTTGCAATAGGTGTATTATATCGCCTTACTTCAAATTAAACAAGGGCTGTTAACACTTCCAGCACTATACATATTATTAGAAACTGCGATTTTTGTAACCTGAGAAACCTGTATTTATTTATTATATTATCAGCACAAATCAGTTACAGTTAGTTTTTTCAGAATTTGTAATTCTGTAAAAATAATGACATGTCAAAATTTAAAAAAGTACTGCAGAAACTTCTTCTTGATAATTTCTACTATACAATAGAATAAACAATCGTTTTTAAACGAAAAAAATATATAATTATTAATGATGCACTTAAAATTTTGACATCTGTAGGTAATTGTCTATGAATATATGAATGTTTCTTTTCACTAATGTAATTTTTTGTATATTTATTTTGCGTGTATATTTGTGTGACTTAAGACAAAACATAGCGTACCTACTATTTAATATGTATGACCTATTGTTTACCTTGAAACTTTTGATTTCATTTGACTTGAACGATTTTGCATCACAAGCAACTGAAACTAAAAATCCGAATAGAATGTGGTACTTACCGTACTTTGAAGTCGACAAACCTTAATTTACAAAAACTACGATTGGTATTTATGCAGCGGCTGGGAACAAATACATGTGCTTAAATGACTACCTACTGCTGCAAGGTCCCGACCCACTTACCTTAGTTTACGGGATAATGCTGGAACAAGGTGGCGGTCACGGGTGACATAAGAGTTTTTTTTAAGAAAGTCTAATTAGGATATCTTGATCAAGATGTCTTGTGCTTATTATGCGGAGAATCACGAGATAAACCCATACGAACCTGGCTATTTTCTAGCCTAATCTTTGGCGCGAACACCTCCCTATTTATTGATCAGTTCTTATAGAACAAAAACGCCGAGGTTCCGGCCCACAATGCCGGCCGCTGTGCAAGCTGTACTTACACAACAACTCTACCCTCATGTGTCCTGATGAATTAACGGCTAATCAACTTGTGGACGATATCACATTACTCCACAAATAAAAAGCGAATTTGAGATTAGAAACTGGATGTCTAAAATGCAGTCTGTATATTGTATACAAAGTAGGACAGTGTTTTGCGATAATATCCTGTTTGCACAAACTTCGTTTGACTTTAGCTTGGATTTTGGCATAAAAACTTTTCCTGTACCTAGTGTCTATAATTTTTCCAAGAGGGCCCAACTTTATTGTCCATAACGACCATAACTCGCTTATTTAGCTTTCACAAAATCTGGTTCCAGCTTTCACAATACTTTGGGAGTGTATACTATATCCTAAGCACATTTAAAAAGAGTTTCAACCAAGTGGCCTTCACACCACACGCACATCAACAACCACACGTGTAGTAGCAGTACATGCCGAAAGTGTGTACTTACAATATTTTGCGTGCGCTTACATATGTAGCGATGTTCATATCAAAAATAAAAGTAGTTTTCCAGCAAGAATGTTTGCTCAACGTCATTTATGCTATGTGATGTGTCCTTTAACTCATCACATAGCCGTCGTTACGCATACTGACCATCAAATTAACATTGCATATTTCGTTAAAAAAAATTTTCTTAATTTATCTAACTATGAAATTACGATAACTTTAATTTGCAACATCAAGACCAATAAAATTTAGAACATAAACACGTGTTCCATACATCTGCTAAAAGACAAAGACACAACGACAGAGGGAAACTAACGCCAACCTCTTACTTCTTTAGGGAATTAAAAGAAAAACTTTTGCCAGTGTGATGAATTCGAGGCTGAATTTATTTTTTACATAGATAGATAACACCTACTCAACGACTGGCAAAGGCTTAATTTTTGTTTTGGTAGCGGACAGTATAACAGTATTTGAACAATGCAATACGATAATTTTATTACCATCACTCAAAATCATGGAAGAATTTTGGAAATAACAAGAGACAACAAAACAATCAACAAAAGACATATACAATATTATATAAATAGATAAAATTGAATACTACTATGATTATTAAATGTGAATTGCGAAGATCAAGTCACAAGACAAATCAACAATATTAAACAAAACTTTAAACAAAATTTCAACGAATGCTTTAGAAAAGAACTGAAATGACAACATATTAGAGCAAGACTTTTATTGAGGATGCCAGATTCCAAAGAACACAGATATACTCAAATTAAAAATATAATACAAATTAGCATTGGCCACATCCAACTGAACTACTTTTCACATGTACCATAATTTGCCAGGTGTCTATTAATATATATATATATATATATAAATAACAATGAGAAACTTCCTTTATAAAATTACAGAGAAACAAAGATTTTACTAAATAGATGAAACAAGAACTATTATTTGTATTTTGTGAGAAGACTTACATGAAAATTCTATTCCTGTAAGAGTAAAGCGCTGTCCTATTAGAAAGTGATCGAAGCGCGTACCTTACCGATCATTATTGTTTTACACACATAACTTTAACATTTAATCACTGAGTGTACAAAATCCAAAAAACTTTTAATTAAAAAAAAACCTTGTTTACAATAAAGACAACCACATTCAAAATCTAAAACGGGAAAAATAACTTCCCTTTCAGAAATCGGCGGAAGTCGGCTTTGTTTCTGCTTTGGTATTGCCACCGTTTTCCAAAAATAAAGTTATTTTTCACGTTGTAGGTTTTTAAAATCCTAGGAAGCTAGAAGTGAGTACTATCCTCACTGCATTTTGATTTTTAAATAACCGTGCTAGCCATTGCAATGACCAAAATCAATTGCAGAATATGAATTCAGACCTGAGAACTAAGACCAAATCACACCTACTGCCATCTATCCGTAAGTAGAAACATTACACATGAAACCAAGGTGACTAAATGTTTTAGTGGTTAACAATTACAGCAAAAGATGGCCCCAAACTTGATACAAATATAAAAAAAATAATTTTCTACTACAGAGCTGATGACCAAAATCAAAATACATACATACAAGCATAGTTACAACAGCTTCAAAGATCTGAATCGTTCCAAAATAAGGAGACCATACCTATAATCATAGTTTTTTGATTGGAAAGCAGCTGTAAATAAATTCAATTAGGAAGCTTATTGATATTCTAAGCTGGACGGGCGGAATGTTTGCTATCTCTGGTTATCCTTGTCATGTCCTTGAATGGTCCCATGATTTTAGCTGTTCAGCCATTTTCATTTGGAAGTAAAAGACGAGGTGTCTGGAACACATAAAAATAAAATACATAAATATATGTAGTTTCATGAAAAACCAAACATTTAAATTGTATTATGTGATAAGTTTCTCTGAGAATTAAATAACTGGCAAAATAAATGGCAAGTACACATCCAGACGCAGCTCAATTATCTGTATGTAATATATAAATGTTTGTTTTAAGAGGGAATCACAAAATGTAGCCTAGCAGCGAATGCTCAGCCCTCTTAAAATCTGTATCATAATATAACATAGAATTTATTTTGATTGGGTCATTAAACAGGTTCATTAGAATTTTCATTTTTTTCTGATTCTCCCAATATTGTTAAGAGGTGGTTGTTATAATAAATATACTACTTCACAAAAGGACTTTAAATTATTATGCTTACAACATTAAATAAGTAAGTACCTGCATTTGTAATATATAATATAGCAGCAGTCTAAAACTGACCCTAAGTAGATCTTAGGGCAAGGCTAAGTAAAGGCAACAAAATATGCATCACCTACCATAGTCTGATCTCTGCTCCATGTCTGTGTCATGTTTATGGTGATAGCCACATTTGTCAGCGTCAGTCCGAGGCATGGACTGCTTCAGGCTGCAATAACTGACGATCACTGAAAATTATTAAGATACAATGACATAGACCACATAAGAGAATTGGATGACCAATCAATGATGACCATACAAATGCATTTTATACAGTATTTGTTTTGTAAGTACCTATGTGGTGTTCTAGCAATTTACCTACTTAATAAGTTCAAGGTAAAACAATAACAAGGTTTTTTCAAAACTTAGATGGTTTAGACAATAGTTTATGATCGCTCTGACTTTTACCACAATCTAATTGCAATTAGTTCAACACTAACCCTGCCTGTGTAAGGTCTTATGTGCGACTATAATTATTTCTGCTACTAATTGGCAAAATGAGGTTCATGGCAATCATGGTTTAGGTACTTATCTGACAGCCAGAAAATATTTATATTATTAAACAGCTATTCAAAGTCCAAATCAGTCCGACCACAGACCATTAAGAGAATCTAAGAAGTATTAAGTATGTAATAGCAATAAGAGAAACATAGAAGTATTATGTATATACCTAATAACTATTTGCTTTATTAAGTATTACCAAAATCAGGAAGAAAGAAATCTTACGAAACCGAAGAGACCTAAAACTTGTAATACCTAGTACCTAAATGATAATTACCCCTGTATGTTCTTGGTATTTTACCCATATTTGGGATTCAAATTATTTGATGGAATAAATGCACGTAGGTACTTACCAGTGTGTATAAAAAATCTTCAAAACTACATAAAGCTCGCAAGCACGCCATTACGCAAAATTTCACCATGACAAAATTTTGGATTTGAAATTGGAATAGATACATTTTTTTTTTCTTTTGTTCATTTACTCATTTTCCGGTTTCCCTTTTCTCCAGGCCCTCCAGCCTAGCCCAATTTCATCACGGCATCACAGAAAGCATCACCATAGATGAATATTATAGCATCACAGTTCACATCACAGCTTGCTAGCAGAGCAGGAACTGAAATAGGAAAACAAAAATATTGACTATCTTTTAAGAAATCATAAAATTCAAAGAATAGCTTTATGTTTAATAAATTCCACTACTATATTCCATATAATTGATTATATCTTAATATAATTTAAATAACTATTACCAAAATGTATTGTAAATATTTAGATATTTTAAAAGTATTCTAATACTAATGGTATAGAACTAAAGAAGTAAAAATCAAAATAATTTCATCATGCAGTGTTGCCACCTTGCCTTGATTTTTAAAGGGGGCCTGCAGACACGCAAAATGGGCTAGGTTTTAAAAATTCAGTCTTAAAAAGTGGGGCTAGACGGAACTAAAAAAAACATTTGTTTAAAATAAAATTTAATCTTTTTTATAACAATAATTAGTACCTAATTGAACCAAAATAATTTCAGCTTTCTTAGAAAAACCTAAATCAACTAACACTTGGATAAATGAGAAAAAAAACTGTCAAAAATAATTTCTATTCGCCATTCTAATGATTCGTTCGATGTTAAGCGCATGACAGACAGGACAATAACGTTAAAAAATCAGAATCTTCCTGAGAATCTTCCAAGATGATTGAAACCAGAAATGATTTCTACTACTTCAATAGATGTACTATTGAAGTAGTAGAAATCATTTCCGGTTTTAAATGTATATTTGCTATTATAATCTCTAATGGTACTATTAGGACTTCTTCACACGTACCACAATGACAAAATGATGTCAAGCAGCGGTTACGTGTGAATAGTGTCGCTGCAGCTTTTTGTAGTTGCGTTGTGGTACCCACAAAATGTCAGTGGAGTTGGAATACTCATCTGTCGTATAATCCCAAAATTCATTGGAAATTACGGATCTCCTCAATCAACAAATCTGTGTCAAAAGAAAGAAGAATGAATGAACTGGGGGAGAGGAAGAGGGTCGAGGGTCGTGTTTGCGATGTGGTCGGTATCACACACACGGTCGACAGCACAATACGAAATATACGCCCGGTCACGTGGTGTGGTTGAGGTGTGGTTGTGGTCGGTGTGGTTGTGGTACGTGTGAAGAAGCCCTTTAAATAGGTTTCGGCAGTTGACGCACTAAACAGAATTAGAGCAGTAAAAACGTTATGAATGAGACTGTGCAAAAAATCATCATTACATTATTTTGAATTACTCTGTTTATACTAACGTATACACGTTTGGGGGTTTTCTCCGATAAATTATTAAATTTTTACTTTGGTAATCCTATTGCTAGCAGTAGGATTACTAAAGTAAAAATCTACTGATAATTAAAACAAAAAACATACTAAATAAGCATGTTGACAGATTTCAGTATTTGCAAAAAGGGCTAGATTGCCCTTTTAGGGCTAAGTAGTGAAAGCAGAAATTCAGTCAAAAAAAGGGCTAATGTGGCAACACTGTCATCATGTCACTATCTTAATTTCTAAGTCGATAGATGGCGCTTTCTGTTGTCATCAATGACTGTTAGATGGCGGTAGTTGTTTCCTTTTCCATAAATTCCAACCGTGAAATGAACGCCCGCCGCCCGGTTGATTTATGCAAATTACCTATCTAAAAAGTGATATTGGATTTTTGACATATGTGGTAAACCCAAGTTCGAAATTTCAGACTGCAGTAATCAAAAGTTTTAATATTTATTGGTATAAAGGCAATAGAAATACACATTCTGTGGAAATTTCAAATTTAGGTATCGGTTCATGAAATACAGCCTGCCCACAGACGGACGGACGGACATGTGTAAAAAGTAGCTTATGTCCTTTGTTGGGGTTCCAACTTGGGTCCTGTACCTAATTTCATCAAAATCATTTCAGCAGTTTAGTCGTGAAAGCGTAACAGACAGACAGACAGAGTTACTTTCGCATTTATAATATTAGAATGGATGTAAGAACTTACTTCGTGAAAAGGTGGGTGGATACCTACCTATCTCTTTCTAGGTAGGTATCATGCATAGGAGGTCCCTACTGGTGACTGCAGCACAGCATTTCCAGATGCCTGGATTTTGCTCAGACGTTCCGACTTTTCTTTCTTGTTTCCAGAACAAGCGCTGTCCAGTTTCTTGTGGATTTTCGACAGGGCAGCGGTAGCGGGAACGGGAATTGTACCTACCTAGATTTTCGTATGCTGAGTTTTATAACTTTACAAAAGAAAATAATAAATCTTTCTATTTAAGCAGTTAAATGTGCAGGAATACCTAAATATTAAAAATGTATTTAAAAACTGCTAAGTTTAGTGTTTTTATTAGGTACCTATGTCCTTCTTAGAATGAATCTCGATTTTGTTACCAGAAGGAACTCAAAATCTTGATTGGCTCTAACAATTTTTTATGGCCCGATTTGATCTGATCCGGCAACATTGTTCAGCATTGTTGGGTCGGTACGCAATCGCCATAATTTATTTGTAGTGCCACCTAGTCCTTAGAGAACATAATACGACCTGTGATATGACTATTTACATAAAGTATCATACAACTTTAAACCGGGCAAGTGCGTGTCGGGCCATGCGCTGTATACATTTCCTTACACTAACATAGGTAGGTAGTACTTAATACCAGCGCGCCTGTAATCCCCGAAGTGTTAGGCAGAGTACACCCATATTTTACCAGCTAAGTTTAACTACCATGTACTGTATGTACACTACAATAGGAGGCGAGCGAGCCTGTTGACTTTGACCGGGCACAAATCCAGAATCCGAGGCTGCTACGAAGAAATTTCTGATGGCAAACCCAATAAACGATACGAACACTAGATCAACGAGAAAGTTTCCAAACATAGATACCTATTGTTAGATATTACTCGTGAACTTGTAAAGCCTACTTACCAGTTTTCCTTTTAATTTGGTTGTAGATACTAACTACCTACCTATACTATTGTAGCCGTGATTGCACTTAACCTTTAGCACTTAAAGATTCATATTTCGCAAACGTATCTCTATCTAAGAAACGAAAAAAATATTTTTGAACGACCTTTCAAAGGACTCTCCAGACTAGTCCAGACAATAGGATGGACGACAGAAAAAATCTAATTACCACTTTCTAAAATATGAACGTAGACCGACATTTTTTTAACTTTCACATTTTAACATTAGGAATCTACTGAAAGCAAAAAAATCGCGGGCATACTTAAACCTATTAAAGAATTTCGTATTCTGAAGTCGATTGGAATCATTTATTCTAGGTATTTATAACTAGGTTTTTTTTAAACAGTTGATAACTTCTGTCATGTAATCGCAACGCAGTCCTTATAGTAGACATGTACCGGGTAATAGATTTCCGGGTACCTGGCAAAGAAAACGTCCGTCGCCAATTAGATCCACACAGAGTCGAAAAACTGGCGTTTCTACACCATTTTACCCTTTATAAACTTTGATTAATAATGATTGCTTGATTTATTTTTGATTATTGTTTTTTTAATAACTTGTTCTTGTTCTGTTTCTGTCGATCATTAAACAACATATAATCGTGTTAATATAGTGCATTTTAAAATTTACCATGTATTAATGTGTGTTGCTAGTTTTTCAATACTGATGTTGGAGTGGCTAATAACTATGTAGGGGCCAATAACTATACTGTTTCCCCTATTCGATTCGAAAAAGTATTCGTATTATTATACTTATATTTATATTAATTATTATTATTATTCCATTTATTAATTTAATATACATATATAATTACATTTTTAAATGTTATAAAAAAAATATATAGAATCATTTAAAAATCCAAGCCACCGCTTGTCAGGGCTCCTGAGAAGGGAATCTCCTAACAATACGCGCCGTGTCCAGGAGTACCGCTTTCTGGATCAAGCCCTTAATCCAACCTCCTAACGAGAGCCTCTTAAGGTGTATTAAGTATGGGTATTATCTTTATTTATTATTGGACTGCCTCGTTGGTCTAGTGGTCGCAAGCGCGACTACTGTGCATGAGGTCTTGGGTTCGATTCCCAGGTCGGGCAAATTGTTATTGGGTTTTTCTATCAGGAATTTCTCAGTAGCAGCCTCGGAGTCTGGATTTGTGCCCGGTTGATGGCAATAGGCTCGCCCCCTATTACATGGGACTAAAAACATAACTGGCGAAATGTGGGTGTACTAATGGGTACACCTCTGCCTAACCCTTCGGGGATTACAGGCGTGATGTTATGTGATGTTATGTTATTATTGTTATTCCATTTACCTACTTGTTTTCAATGCATAATTATTACATTTTTAAATATTAATATAAAAATAAAAACATTTAAAAATATAAAAAATTATAGTCCACCGGTGGCGGAAACAGGGTCCAAGCCACCGGCGGTCAGGGCTCCAAAGAGAGGAACCTCCTAACTATAAGGGCCGTATCTAGACGTACTGCTTTCTGGATCTAGCCCTTGATCCAGCCGCCTAACGAGAGCCTCCTAAGATGTTGGTCGAGGCTCTTGGCTATTAAGCCATTGGCTGTGACGACTACCGGCACAATGATCGCTGAGTCCAAGTCAAGATACTTGATCTGCTTGCCTTTTTGACCTTCCCGAGGTTCACATCATGTGAGACTGCTATGTCAACAATCATTGCGCGCCTCTCTAAGCGATCCACCACCACTATATCAGGTTTGTTGGCCACAATAGTCCTGTCAGTGATGATATGGATCGGTCCCAGTACAGTGTGACATTGCCATTTTCGAGAACTGGGTCGGGCACATACCTGTAGTACTGTACTTCCGATTATTGTTATTATTATTATTATTGTCTTTATATTGGTATTTTTAAATATTTTGATTTAGATAACAAAAGTTATAATTATTGTTGACTGAAGAATGTATAAAGCATGAAATTCGCTTTTGTACCATTTGTAGCTTAAAAAATAAATATAATATTTAGATACTACTTAGACATCCGTAATAAGTTAGAAGGTACCTACGTAGCTACCTATTTGAAATAATTTCGTACTACTATTCTCCGGCATAATAGGTAATGACTGTCACTTTTTTTTTTGTCGTTGGAATTATAATTTCGACTCTAATATTGCGACGTTACAATAATTTTATGATCAAAGCTTAAACATGTTATCAAAATAGCGTGTTTGTACCGTTTTACCGTTTTTAGTAGTACGAAGACGAGCTGTTGGTAGGTACTTACTTACTATTTATTCATTTTGCAAGTCAAAGGTGGAATATTATATTTTCTTGGAATGTATTAGGTAGATAAGTACGTTTGGCTTTCGTTTTGAGTAGTTCCACTATGCCCCATTACGCCGTCCTACAATGCTGTGGCAGAGACTGCCTTTTAAAATTTTGCAGTAGAATATGCCCCATTAATTTGAGTTGATGGGGCAGATTCTACTAATATAAAATCTTGGTAGTTTCTGCCCCACCAGGGTTGGCATATCAGAATTTGTGTAAGTGGGTTTGATCTGTAAGTTTATTAGTCCTGTTTTAGATTTGAACAATGAACCTAATGCCGCTCAACATCACCACACAGTAGGTATGTCTGATTTATAAGGTTTACCTTAGCAATATTTTGTCTTATTTGTAAATGGCAATTAGTCTTTGATTTACAAACCGCTTCCTTCCAGGACAAATAGAAAATCAAAAAATTACAATATTTTATTACTTTTATTTAAAACACTTCCTACGCGTTAGATCTATGTTTCCAGCACTAATAACGTTTTACTTACAGATTCTTAGGTATACATTTGTTTATTTGACAAACAAATATAAAAGTTCGAGCTAAAACCCACCTACACAAATTCTGATATGCCAACCCTGGTGGGGCAGATACCCTCAAGATTTAATACTAGTGGAATCTGCCCCATAAAATCAAATTCGTGGGGCATATTCACAGTAGGGTGGCGGCTTGACGGAGCAAACTGGAACTACTCTTTGTTTTTCTGTGATGCTTACAAATTCGAATTGTATTTACTTAGACGGTAAATAATACTATAGCTACCTATTTAAATATAAATAAGTTAGTTATTTTTAACATTTTATGTTATTAAAATTAGCTTACCGCTACCAAGTGAGAGTTTGATTATACTGTATATAGCCATCAGGCACCGACAGTTATTCCTTAATTTCTAGGTGTTTATTTATATTTTAAAACACGGCCAAGTATAGATTTATGTAACAATATCTACTCTTGTTTCATAAATCTCCAGACAATCTGACGTGATTGTCTTACGATTCTTCGCAGACACATACACAGGCAGTCATATTTAGCGTGCAAGAGAGGGTTGAGTGATAAATGCAGAGAGTGTGAGAAATACAGCACGACGCGACGGTGATATCCACAGGCGCGACTAACAATCTGCGTCTCCTATTGCACCTGTATTGTATTTTACCGTGGAACAAAGTTGAAACAGCTCATCGTGTCGTTCAGGAGCATCAATTATCCTGAGAAGAACTTTGATGGTTTTTAATTGTTGTTTTCCCATCGAGACATCAATGAAATTGTATCTACCCTGCACAAACTTAAAAAGAACTTTGTCCGTACGTAAACGGATTGTTTTCACATGTAGAAGCAAGAAGAATATTGTAACCTAGATTTGTAAAAACCTAATTGAAAAGAGTTTCTTGCTCGTTCTTCTGCCTACCTTCCTTTTGGGACGAGCAGCTAGCTTCAACTTTCTGACTAACAGACCAACTCCTTGGCAATTCTAAAATGCCTGTAATTTGACTATAGAAATAAATGTTTTGACTTTGATTTTGATAGAATTTATACAGGACTAGGAAGTATTTGAAATTTAGGTAAGGTTTTTTTTAATTTGGACTTTTGCTACGCTTTGTTTTTGCTGTTATGATGTTATGTTTGACTGTAAATTATGTGGTAAAAATCATCCTTCCGCCCTGGGTGACTTTTACTGACTAAAAAACCACCCTGTTCCTTCTGTTGTCCTTTACGTTCCGGGGCCACGGTATCCTGTTAAGACGTCCCGCAATGTGGCTTTTGTGGGTGGTGGCCGCCTTCTGGACTCGGGTAAGGCTTCAAAAGGTATATCGCCGTAATTAATCACAATAAAAAAACGTAACCTGAAAAATATTAACACGTTTACACTGTATATTCTTCAACTGAACAAAAGACGTGTTCTCTGGTAATAAATAGATACTTAATACTTATCATCAAGTATCGATTTATTCCCAGATAACACGTGAACTATTGAGAACTGTGCCACCACTAATCCTCTATATATTTTTTCTGACTGAAAATACTTTTATAAAACTTATTCGCAATTTATTGTTAGGTTGACGTTATAGATACCCTATGGTTGACGCACGTCCAAGCACTAAATATAAAAATTGCTTATAGATTACTCGCGCGGCCCAAGGTTAATAAAATTGATGGAGCTTGAATAATAATTAAATATAGGTATCACATTGCACACAGAAAAGTTCCCAAAAATGTTCCAAATTAGCGACCACGAAATCCTACTAGAATACAGAGCGGCCCCAGCGCTACGCCGTAGCTTTGCGCGTAGCAATAACACTGCGTAAAATTAATGTTATAAAAATGAACAGACTTTGGGATACAAATTGATTTTAGGTAGAAATTAATAATTTATGCTCAAAATATGCTCTTTTTATTATTTTGCTCTAGCAACTTAGCCTATATTATGTTCTTAAAATATATGAAGCTATAGTCTCTTACTCTTTACTTCCACTTGTTGAGATTTAGAAGTAAGAACCTAATCTGCCGTTAGGCTTGATATTTGGATATTGGATATTCTTTTTTAATAGATATTGCAATCGCTCTATCAAATACCCAGAGAACACCTACAGATCTTATATTCGTCACCTAGCGTATTTAGCTACATACGCTGAGTGTAATAACAAACAAAAACGTATGATTTAACAGATAACTTCGTTTGTGTCGAATTGTAGTCGAATTTAGCCATAATTATTGGGATTGGTAAATAACAATGTAGGTACCAACAAGGGTAAGACTTTTCGCTTTTATTATGGTCTTTCTAAAATTAGTGGACCAGTCAAACAACGCTTGTAAATGCTAGAATCGTTGACAGATGGACAATGGGTCAGGATATAGGACTAGGGTGAGAAGTGTCACTATAGGGGCAGTACAATAACGGTGAGGCAAGCGCCGCCCATACTCTGCTTTGGGCGTACATCACCCCACGTCGACGGCGAGACTGAGACGCAAATGGTCCTGGTCGGCGGCGAGAGAAGGACGCGCGGCCGAGGGCGGGGCTCCAGCGAGCCGTACGCCGGTGCCCACACCACCGCTCATTCGTCTCTCGCTTAGCCTCCGCTATGTAAACCGGCCTTGTTGTGAATCTAAACAAAATCGGTCAGTCGTCGTTTTGTTGCCGTAAGAGCAACGCGTCGGAGGTACCGCGCTTTCGGGTTGAGCATGTTGCGACAGTGAACGGAGCCGGCAAAATGCACGCGTTGTTTGGTGAACAGAGCCCGTATGCGTACCGCGGAGGAGCCGCTGGTGGCTATTCAGCCGGTGTCACACCCTATGCTTACGAACAATACCGCTACGGGTATGGAGCCCCCTACCTTCATCCACATCAACAGCACGTTGGTGCTCCTAAAGATATGGTCAAACCCCCCTACTCATACATAGCGCTGATAGCGATGGCCATACAGAATGCCCCCGAGCGACGCATTACACTAAATGGAATTTACCAATTTATAATGGAACGATTTCCTTACTACAGAGAAAACAAACAAGGCTGGCAAAATTCCATTAGACACAATTTAAGCCTAAACGAGTGCTTTGTGAAAGTGGCAAGAGACGATAAAAAACCTGGTAAAGGAAGTTACTGGACTCTGGATCCAGATTCCTATAATATGTTTGATAACGGTTCATATTTGCGTCGGCGACGTCGTTTTAAAAAGAAAGACGCGCTAAGGGAAAAGGAAGAAGCATTAAAGAGACAACAGCAACTGCAGCAAGCCCAAGAAGCGCTCACCGCTCAGGAAACATTGAGTGCAACGGACACACTAGGACAACAACGAGACGTAAAGCCCGATGTGAAACCGCGTATTTTCGAGTGCCGACCAAAACGAGAACCAGGTGCAGATTGTGCGAGATATGATAAGCCTGTTGATACACTTGATGACTTCAGTGAACCACGGCTTCCAGCTTCTGCCGTTTACTGTTCTCCCCAACCGTACTCGCTGGTGGCCGAAGAGTTTCGTGCGGCCACGTCCGGGTGGTACACAGCACCCGAACCTCCAGCGGAGCAACTCCCGCCGGCATTCCGTGACCTGTTTGAGCCACCAAGTTGCCAGCTGGCTGGTTTCCGCAGTGGCTCCCCCGTGCCGGACGCGTACCGAGCGTCGCCACCGCCACATCACCATTACCGTACGCCCGCACCTTCCTACTATCATCACCAAGCCTGCGTCACCGCCGGTCCTGCGCCAGCACATAAGTCCTACTGAGACCCTGCCCTCAGGTGAGCTTTACATTATCTTTCCTTACTAATAAAGCTAGCTTGCGCTCTGCGATGATTTCTTTCCGTGTAGCATAGCGTTCGCGAATTACGCTGTGCGTGTCGGACAGCCGCTCCGTCGGTCCATCGAGGGAGCGCCGGTGTGCACCGAGACACTTCGTGACGTGGTTGTGGTTGCAGGAGGCCGGCATCGCACGGCGCCGAACGGATTTAGCCGCACGCGTCAGTTCCAGAGCGGATAAATATAGCGCAGTAGCCGGAGATGCCGTGGAGGCAAGTGGCGGCGCGTCGATAACCACTGTTTACAGATCGGCGGCCGACCCTGCCGCCTCCCGCTCCGTTCACACCTATAGGTATGTCGAAACTCCACATGTGTTAGAATACTAGACGTAACAATAAGTGGTGACGCTGGCAGGGTGTGCGTGCGCAAGCCCGTGTGAGTGCGTCCGCAGCCCGCCGGAGCCGCCGCAGCGCACCTCCATATGTGATGGTTCACGGAAGTTTCTCAGTTACGGTTGTTTTGATTTGTTTTGGACATACATTATCCAAAGAATGTGCAGCGTTATCGACGCTGAATATATCTGTTACGGATGCGTTCAACTCTAATCTTCCACTTCTACCGTGGATTGCCTGCAAGTGTTTACATAGCAAATTGTTATGTTAAGTTATTCAATTACTATTTTAATAAATAAGCCAAAAAAAATATCCTAATCATAAAACCATCCCAACTTCCGTGTAAGCTTGGTATCTACACATATTTTATTGCAAATCTTGGAAGTTTCAGAAACAATGTTGGTTGTTTTATGTTTTTATCAGTCAAACAACTGACCATCTGGTGACCAAGTGCTCAACTCAACCACAAAAAAACAAAAGCGTGTGCTTGGGAACTTGCTGCTAATAAAGCAACATTATATTTCTTAGAGGACTGATCTAAACAGTAAACACAGCAAAAACCCGCACATCGTTAAACCTACCTTACTCTTTTCGTTTTGGTGCGGATTTATTTCACATGGGTGAATTAAATCCGCATCAATCTTAAAGCGTTAACGCAGACAGAATGTACTGCCAAACATTTCAAAGCAGAGTAGGTTCAAGAACGAGTACCTATAATACTTGAAGTGGTCCCTAAAAATAAAAATTTATTGTAGTACTTGACATGCACATGGAGCTCCCTCCTAAAGTAGAGTCAAATCTTTCAACTTCGTAAGTCAGTCGCACACCTGAACTGCACACATTGGGATCAAAAAAACCTTTTGAGAAACGAAAAGGGCGCAAAATGGAAACGATATCTACATTTCTTACACGTCTTGGAAAAACCACATGCTTCAGGCGACACCATCGATAGTTTATTGAAGACAAATAAGTATGATAAGTTTTGTTTACATATTACCTGCAAACAATCTTAGTAGAAAATTGATCTTCATCGCTGTCAACAGATAAAATATTCAAAATGCTGGCTGTAAAGCCACCAATATGGTAAAGCTTCTTTCGGTTAAAAACAGTCCGAGCTCCTGTTAGGCGAAGATCAACTAAGCGCTTGATATGCCCCAAAACAGTAAGCGAGCACCTGGATGCCATGATAACTAAGGTTACAATTGTTACAACCTCAAACGGATCGCGGATATAAAACCCAAATAAAGTTTTTGCAGTGCGTTTAACAAGCGAGCGTAACGGGAACAATTTTTATTTTCCAAATTCAAAATATTGTAGTCAAGTGACAACAGAGTCCTTAGGTACAGTAGACTTTCAGATTAAACGCTATGAGCGCCGCGTACACGTTGCACTAGGAGAGTCATTTATAATCGATAAAATCATCGACTTAGACTGGTCCTTGCAACCGCCTGATGCTAACCTGGTTGAAAATGTTTGGGCGTTGAAGAAGATTATGTGTGTAAGAAAATACGTAAACCCTTGCTGAACTTTAAAAATGCCTCAAAGATGGCAGGCAAGTTCAGAGAATGATAAAGGCTGAAACTCCTGAGAGTGTTCCGTTTTCGTTTGAAGCTTTCTGCATCTGCGGCAGCGAATACAACGCTGCACACTATGCAAGAAATATGGCATGGGATGAAATACGACTAGAATGTCGACACATCCATCGGCCGTTCATCCCGCAACGAAGCCATACTGAACTACGTAGCATTATAGAAATCCGTCTGGTTTCTTCCCATCATTGCATGTCTAATAAACGTAGCAAAATGATGTCACTAATTCTGGAGTATCATGCCTTGAAGTCAAGTCGTGATGACCCATTGGTTAAGGCGCCCGCCTTTCATGCATGAGGTTGTGGGTTCAAACCTGGGCAAGTACCAATGTGACTTTTTCAATTAATATGTACTTTCTCAAGTTTATCTTGGACCTCATTGACATCGGTGAAGGAAAGCATCGTGAGGGAACCTGAACTTACTATTTTACTCAAACCAAGTCAGAGGCATTTGAGGCGGTTTATAAACTCTAACACTAGGGTGTGTGGGGTCGTAAGACCTTACTGCCCACACAATGAGGAAGAAGAAGAGTTTGCCTTCTAACATGCGTTCTTAATGAATGACAGATCATGATGATAGAAATAGTCGACAGCTTCACCATATTTACAACGGTGTGGAACTCTGCGAAGAACTCCTAGACGCAAACATAATTATAGCGAGCCGAAAAGTGTGTCACTCAGCATAATGAGTGCCTGTATTAGGATTACCTAACACAGACACTCATTATGCTGAGTGACAACAGTGACTTCAGTGACTTCAGTCACTCCCATTAGGAGTGCCTGAAGCCCGGGGGCATTTTTCCACTTAGCCACGAGGTACTTTATCGCTTAAATGGAGGACGTATTAATAATATTATTTCGTATTAACCTGCAGAGCGGCTTACCTATCCTATTTTCTACAGGGAAATGGCTCCACGGGTCAAATTGTATCCGATAAAGCAACTTTGCAGACGTTCACCGCATCGGTTAAGCACGGCCCCTCAGAGTCAACAAGTGAAGCGACTAAGATTTTCCCGGTCAACTTTTTAGTGTTGTTGACAAAGGACAAAAACGCCGGTTGCCTAACAGTAACATTTTGTAGACGCCGAAGCCACTAAAATGAATAGCGAATCTTGCAGTCACGCTGTGTAAGCAAGACGACATGAAATGGCTGTTTTAAGTGCTTAGAACCTACGAAAAGCGAAGAGAAAAAATGTAAATGATAAACCACACAAAATAGTAGTTTTGCCCCGTTTATCACAGATGTTTTCTTTAAGCTCGTAATGGGTTAATGCTGTTACTATGCCTGTACTTAGCTAATTATTGAATAACGGATTTTTATATAATAAAATCTTCAAAAATATGACCGTAAAACTAAATACTGGGCGGGGAATCCGAACCTCAGTAGGAGGAACTGAGTATCTCATAAAACATCAATGTCGTAAAACCTTACGATAGAACGCTATAAATATTTTAACGCCCCACTAGATTCCATAAAACATAGATATGTAGATAAAGTATTATTTATTAGGTGTCGGTCAATACTTATCGATCGAAGACTAGTTTATTTTGTAAGCAATTCATATTTTATTGTTGTTAGTCTAGCTAAAAATAAAATATTGTTTTATGTTTTCGAACCATGGAGAAGCAGGTATCTTAATCGTTTTTGACTCGTATCCAATTTATAAAAAAAGTACGAAAAATAGTGTGTAGCTTATAATTTTTCCCGACTTTTAATTGCCATGTTTTGATCTATGTATAGTCTTTATGTAGACAGAAGTACTTACGTTAAAACATACAAAACTTTCGGAAACTATGGCGACCTTTCCACCCGCCTTCTGTATTTTCTGGATCGCACCTACCCACAGTATCTACCCCTACCTATTTTTTGTTTCGATGAATCATCATTATTTGGTTTACTGGCATTGATCTGTCATAATCTATGTGCTATAATATAATCTAAAATTCTAAATTCTATTTAAATTGTGCTTATAAACGACTGATTTTTAATAGGTAGCTAATAAAATCTTAATATTACCAATAAATATTAGTAGTACAAATAACAATATTTGAATCTACATTCTCAGTACAACAGTAGGCACCTTCCTCAGCCACATTATGTATTCGCGGCACAGCTACGTGACGTCTACATTGCAACTTGGCCCCGCGTAGACTCCTCGTGATAATCACATATGCGTAGCTATGATAAGCGTAGGCGTTGAGTAAAATACGCGTAGTAAAGTTCGAAATCACTGCGTAGATGTTGCTTAGACCCCGCCGCCGCGTTGTGCGATCATCAACACTATGTTCTGACTCTTCGTCATCCATTAATGCCAAAATAAGCTAAAAATAAAATCAAAGCTTATACATAATAAGAGAAAGAGAGGATTCGTTGAGGACTACCCAATAAAAGTGCTTTGCTCCTTTCTAAGCATATAAAAAAAATCTTTGTTCAGATTTTTTGCCCGGCACGACCGCGGTTGTTATCGGTGATAAAACGTGGCGCAGTAATAAAATAAGCTTGAAATTATATAAAGCCAGTACCATCCAGTTATCATCCATCATCATCAAACATCAACCTCCAACATCCAACTGGTCAGCTACGATACGATGATCGCGGCAACATGCATTTGTTGTCAATTGATTTGTAATAGTTATCATACATAGTACCTATCGATGTTACACTTTTCGAAGTCACCTATCGCACCATTTATTTTATGCCATGTTTAGTCTATGTATAAAATAAACAAAATCTAAAATATAATAAACAAATCTGGTGAAATGGCTACAGGCACTTAGAATTCGATACAATTATTACTAATTACATATTAGAACCAATACATATTGGGTGTAAAAAGACCGTCTTTGACGGAACCGAAAGTTACATATTCTTCTATTCATTGGCACCTTCTTATTACAACTGTAGTACTTTGCCTAGACTCATTATTCTAAAAAGATAAGCAGTTTGCCAAAATTTATTTCTTCAAAGTTAACCGGAATTCTTCTCTTTTGAAAATTTCAGATGTATTACTGTCAAATACAGGTTTCCTCGTGAGGTTTTCCAACGTTATTTAAGTCTTTCGTCCAACGTTTAGGATAAACTCAGATAGTAGGATACGTACATGATAATTATGAATTTGAAAATGTGACGTGAATGTACCTACTCAAAACCTCGTACTTAAGAGAAGAGTCCCAAAAATATTGATATACATATTTTATATATTACTGGCCATAACCCACTTGTTGGGAATGTATGGTTATCTTCGTCATTGACTTCCACCCTAAGGCGGTCGAAAGAGTCTGACATACTCTTACATGTGTTCGTGAGCACTTATTTCAGCCATAAAATAAGAGCGCCGTGCCGTCTCTCTAGCCACTCCTTCATGGCAGGTCTTACCCGAGTTCCTTGTCTTGGAATCCCGTTCTTGGAGGGCAAGGTCAGTAAATGACTCGATGTCTGAATCGAGAAACAATTTTCACACACCTTTAACGACTGAAGTAATAACAAAAAGTATCATGGGATCTCATCTCGTCTACGAGAAAGACAAAAACCATCCCCAATTTACGTATACGGGAAGACCCTAAAAAAAACCTTACTTTGTTATTTTTTCAGGATTATATACCACCATCAGCGTGGATATGTACAAAGACATTTATACTTATACTCATCACTATGACTCTTATTAGGTACTCGAGTTCCTGAACCTGTAATTCGGCATGCCAAATTACAGGTTTCTGATAGTTGGTACTAATAGTTTCTGATAAACTGAAGCATGGACATGGCGAAACTATAAGGGCTTCTGGTTGACCACGGGACTCTAAAAAGAGTACATATGTACATATAATATGTCGTCACTTTCTCCAGATCGTAATTTTTTTCAGAAGCTTTTTTGTCTGCCGCTTACACCTTCGAGGCTGCTTTGGATTGTATATCTGTAAACTAACGAAGTCTTTTCGGGTTATCTTATCGCGGGGGGCACAGTAGTGCCCCCGCCAAGACGAGCCAAGCGAAGCGCAAGGGCACTACCTACCTTTTCTCGAAGTAATTCGTCGTTTTTTCGAACCCTCATAGTATTGGTTTCCGATGTACCAGATAGTTCATATTCTCAGGATATAGTGTCAATAATAGACTAATTAAACATACAAAGTCTCTATTGAATAGCTCTAATATTTTAGATCGGAGGGCATATTATTGATATCTAAAATACACCGATTTTGTCACTGACACATTCACTGACACACTGTTTCGCCCCCCATCTCCTACAATGGGGGGGGTGGAAGTTTGTATGAGACTTCAAAATGTACTGGTACGGTACGGTACTTCCTGAAGTGCTAGAATGCCGAAAATTGGTATGTAACCATAAATGTTACATGAACTCTGCACTGCTGATGTGCAAGAAATACACCCCAAAAAAAGAAGAAAAAATAAACACTAAAAAGACTGCCTAGCAACTTACAAAAAGAACTGAAATCTCACCAAAAACATTTCATGTAAAAAGTTGCCAAGACGACCACATAAGGTTTGCTCTGTGAAAAAGATATCAGATCTCATGTAGTGCCAAGCTTCTAAATCTACACGGCCTAACTCTGCCGACCCTACCTTCACAAATTCTACATATCAGTAAGAATGTATGTATGGCTTGGTTGTTTCGTTACTTACTTCAGAAACTAAATATTCGCATCACCTTCACGACGGTAGCGAAACGAAGCGGTAGCGAAGCCATACATTTTTACTGTTATGTAGAATTTGTGAAGTTAGGGTCGGCAGAGTTAGGCCGTGTAGATTTATAGAAGCTTGGCTCTACTTGAGATCTGATATCTTTTTCACAGAGCAAACCTTATGTGGTCGTCTTGGCAACATTTTACATGAAATGTTTTTGGTGGGATAATATTATGCTCATCTACATTTAAAAGACCCAAAATAAAAAGTTGAGGGAAACCTACAATGCATTAATTTGAATTATTTGTTTGTCTCAGGTATGGCGGAACAAGAATACAGCGGGAGGCGAAGTGCAGGGGTCGTGCGAATATTTAACGTGTCGGGAAGATATGTATATGGCCACATAGTGATGTAAGGACTCTATTCCGCGTGGTGCACGTTATCTGTAGCAAACGTCTCTTATTTATAAAGTTCACGCTATCATCGTAATCTCCACAAGAGATATTGTCAAATGATAGTGACCGAAGACTTATTTTAGTATGTATATTCGTTTACCTATGAGCTTAATATAATAAATAGATAAGGCGAAATCCGATGATTCCGAAATGTGTAGCTTTCGATTAATATTGTAGATACGTAGGCCAAGACATACCTACCTAAATTTCAGTATTATCCACTCAAACAGTATTATGTACATGAAGCTTGTACGTATCACATGATCAGTAAACAAATATTGTTAGATAAAATGTAAATACTTAGTTATATATACCTAGTTATTCTTTGAAACGTAGATTCCCCACTGTGAAGAATGAAAGCTTTTGTGAAAAGAAAATAGGGGATGTGCTGTTTTTCTAGTCTGCTACTTTAAGCAAAATATTGATGTAATAGAGACCGAAACCCAAGAAAACATGAAACGAGTCACCCAGCTACCTAACCCATAAATGTACACACTTTTTATCTACCTATCATATTTATGTATTACGAAACTTTCTATCTTACTAACAGGTCTTCAAATCATTCTTACATGTTATTTCATTTCCCTGTTATAAATATACCACAATATAGTCCTATTTTATGCATCCTAAGTCAAGTGGTTCATAGTCTGTAATTAAATATTACGGACCATGAATCTACCTATTCATAGCCGGTGTCCGTATTAAATATAACGTATTGAAGCCTAATAAACAGATGTGAAAGTAAAAATGTTCTTGTTAGTGTATTGAGTAAATTATGTACGAACTTTAATCAAAATAACTTTATCTTTAAGCTTAGCCGATAGTAATGTTGTATTAAGGAAGAAAAGCGACAGCTGGTGTTTCTTCAAATATGATAAAACTTTTTACATAGCACCTAAACTTATTGTACGGAGCCAATTACCGAAGACGTTTTAGCTTTTTAAATCCAAAACACAGTTTAGTAATTAAATTGTGCATTTTTCATAGCGT
The DNA here is from genome assembly GCA_949774945.1 of Hoplodrina ambigua. Lineage (NCBI taxonomy): Eukaryota > Metazoa > Arthropoda > Insecta > Lepidoptera > Noctuidae > Hoplodrina > Hoplodrina ambigua. The sequence goes on from OX458963.1 coordinate 11,029,485, forward strand.
AGTGGAGGATTAGTGAAATTCTGTAAATAAAAGTGTAGGTACTCTTACGATATTTTACTCGTATCATGCACGTCGGACACGGCTACAGTTAATTAGCCATTAGGGACTAAGAATAATGAGATACAAGCAAGCTTTACCTTTCAAAAACACCTGAGCTGTCTTCAAACCTCATACAAGAGGTCAAGGCAATACAGCATGTTGACATCGTATTCGACGGGCTAAGAAAACATTTATCTTTACGATCGTATTAACTTTCTTAGTTATTATTCTCAAAGTCAAATGCAGAGAAAATCCTAGTTTTTTTTTATAAAATTCACTTCTTTGTCTGTGAAAAGATATGTATTCAAAACTAAGTAAGGATAGCCAAACTATGTATATAGCTAAGCACCTTTTCTTACTTGCATATGCGGCCTGCAGTCCTTCAGTTAAAACTGATTTTGGGTTTGTACAAAAATCATTAGAACAGTACCTCTTCCTACCTACAATTGATATGACTACTGAAAAAACATATGCAAACCATTCCCACTAAAAAATTAAATCGAACAGTTTTAACGGAATTTTTGTCGACCACATTGAAATCAGAGTTGGAAGACTATTCTCTTTATAAACATTCATCAATTACATGTATCATTTATAAATAGTTAGCAAAGAATTGCAAAGTAACATAAACTTTCTAGTTGGTTTACTTGCAATAGATAGGTTGAAAAACGCAAGTTATGTCGTATATTGCAAGTACACTATCTAACGGGATTAACACTTGTAGCAAAGAGCTCGTTAATCGGTTACTTAATGTGTGTAGTTAATTCTTAGAGTGATACAATCTGCATTTTTACCTGGTAGAGCAATTGTAAAGTCCTGTATTTGTGTGTGTTTAACCTGTCAGGCCTGGCATAAAATATTTTGCAATTCTTTCATGATTTAAGCAAATTTTTGCAAAAAAAAAAATAGCAGACTTAAAATTGCAGGCACTAGGTTATTTAATTTTGCTTAGGACTGCAAGTTTTCACCAGTGATTTTTCATAATTCACATTGCATCATCCTATTGTTTCGCATAGTAAAATATTAGATGACCTACTATTAGTTGGTAAATTTGTGATAATTATCGTAATCGTGTGTACATAAATGTATTTAAAAATAAATGTTTATTTGTATTTAGCATATCGACTTTACAGGTGTTTTTTTTTTAAATCCGCTTTTCAGAAACAGCTGAGATTTCTTACCTTTAGTGTTTGTAAAACGACATCTACCAATATGTTCATTTAATATTCAAATACCAGAAATAATAGGTTCAACTCAAAATATTGATACATTCTGGGCTCAAGTGTGTTTAAGGTTTCATTAAACGGTCAGTTCTTGAAAAAAAGTAAAATACATGTGTCAGCCTCAGACCGTTCGTTAGTGAGTAATAATTTTAGCTTGTTTGTAGTGTGAATGAAACGAAACGCACAAGTGGCCACTCGGCCGATTGGATACGAGACTGATTTTATCGAATCATCACTCAATCAAACATTGGTACACACATTTTTTTAGAAGTTGAAGCAGAGCCATTGAAAAAACATGTCAATAAAATTAGGCAGGCAAGTAGGTTGGTTGAGTAGGCGTTAAATGAATGTAGCAGGATAAGCTGGATCGTAGTGAGTTGATTAAGTAAATGAAAGTCCGCTTACATTGGTTACACATTTTTTATGCCTAAAAATACCGTGTGTTTTTACAACCTAAAGACAGTCAACGAAACCCTTCCCTTCAGGGTTATTGGGTATTATATTACGCCTACGCTGTTTGTCTTGTGTAATAGAAAGCCAGTTGATATCACTGAATACGTGTTTTCTTGGCTTCAAGAATACCAAAAATAATATAATTATATTGTCAAAATTCATGCGAATGAAGCCTACATTTTTTTTTCCGTCTTTTGGTCACCATATGCATAAAGGGATATAATTTTACCACTGCTGCAAAATAATAGATCTCGACATAATAAGTCTGCAAATAAGACGGTTAATTATAGAGTAATCAAAATAATGGTGTTTGTTATAGCTATAATTATAATATTATTAGGAGTAGGTATTTGCTAAGTCATCAATACTTAAAATATTGGAACTTGTTTGGGTATTCCAACATTTATATATATACAGGAATTTTGATTATTTTATGCTCTGTTTCAAAGAAGAGAACTAGGTAGGCAAGAGACCGCACATTAGTCACAAACCAGTAACCACCATGGTCGCCTCTAAACGTTACAGAGTTACGCATGGGAGTGAGTGCACGTGTCAAAACAGAGAATTCGACGCGTATTAAGGAAGGACCCAACACCGGGGTGATCTGAAGCTTTATAACAAAATTTATCCTAAAACTATTGTGAGGTTAATTATGAGGTCTGAATTCACGGTACAGACATTCCACACACACTATCTGAATACATCGAGCTTTCCCGACTGGCCTACCTTTTGATATCCAATGTGCACGGCGAAAATTGTCATAGGTTTTACCAGTCAGCATTTCCGTCTGAATATCAACCATTTTTATCAACTCTTCACATAGACCATTGCTAGCGCTCACTATTTTATTATTTTGCCAAACGTCTCACAATTGAATCAATTATTAATTTAGGTATACTTCACAGCATTTCCACAGTGTCAACCACTTTTGCAACAAACAGCACGAAGTACAACATTTTTGTACACATGAATGGAATCGAAAAGTTGGTCTTAAATAGGTCCATGTTGGTTTTGTAACTTACTAGGTTAGTTAGACAAATACCTACTGTATCTTATAAATCATTCACATCGTGGTGTCCTTTGAGCTGCCTTTGCCTGGATCTGGTCTGATCAGCTTGAACATACAGGACGAGATCTAAGCAAATGCCCGGAGCGGCAAAAATGGGGTGCGTAGACGTAGGTTAATAGCCGGAAAGCTTTAGCACAAACTAAGGGAAACCAAATACATATTACAAGTGAAAGTCTATATTCGACATAGGGTACCGGCCAATAACCACTTTCCTAAACTAAGTAATAAAAATAAATAAAGCTTATCCAGCTAGGACTCTAAAAATTAAATTAATAAATCTAAAAATATTCAAAGAATATCTGCGGTATAAATACGCCTGACATTCCAATGATAAATAAAAAATATCAAGTGTCGATACAAGAAGCTGAGGTTGGTCACAACAATGACGATACACCCGCCAGTTTTAATGATACGCTGATCTTATTTACATACGGAGCGGGAAAGTCTCTGGTTGAACTGGTCAGCAGCAACGTGTGCCGAGTCGAGAGGCATCGTCATTTAGTGGCGGATTCTTCAATTTGACATGCCACCGCCCGCGTAGATGTCATCTTGGTTTTTCTTATTATTGAACTCAAATGATTGTCATTGTATGAAAGGAACATTTTGATACACGTACACATGTAAAGGTGAGCAGTACTACTGGTACAAAGTTTTTGGGTGGTTACAGAACCAAACAGAAGACTATTACTAGTTCAAGCCAGTTGAGTTATAATAATTATCTATATTAAATGTACTTATAGCGATTCATGATATAGTTGTTTGAGTTATCTATAATACCGATCTTAAATGTTGATGTGGATATCCCGGGGTGGGTGTCCCGGGAAGGGACCCATACTGACAGATTAGTAACAAGGTACAGGATTTTTACAGATCATCATCGGCCTAGCCTTTTCCCAACTATATTAAGGTCGGTTCCCGGGGTAACCGGATGCTGCTGAATACCAGTATTTTACATGAAGCGACTGCCTATCTGATCCCCACAACTCACTAACCGGTAATACGATATCCTTTAGTAACACTTGTTGTCAGACTTTCGGGCTTCTGACGACCCGTAACGACTGTCAAAGATCCACCTATGACAGCCAGGACCAACGGCTTAACGTGCTTTCCGATGCACGGAACGATGTCACGTGCGGTGCCGTGTGATAATCGCCTTAGAGAAAATCTTATAAAGTACATATGCATTTACAAAGTCACATTGGTACTTGCCCAGATTATAACCCACAACCTCATGCATGTGATACAGGCGGGGCGCCTCAACCACTGGGCCACCACAGTTTTACAGCCTTTTTACAGATAGGTACTACACATAATATTGCATCGAAATGGTCACTACATTGAAAATTCTTTCAACACTTACAGACCACACTATAATAATTAATTGCACGAGATAGTTTTCTTGGAAACATTTACCTAATCTTAATTAATTTTCTCTTCTGCTATTTGATTTCAATTAACGTTTTGTTTGTAAATCTTTTCGCAAATTAACATTCACATGTCTGTAGACATTGTGGAAGGTAAGGGGTGCTTATTTTGGCAGAACATCCACAGAATCGGTCAATGAACCGATGTTTATTGTTTTTCTACAACAGCAGTGTTGATATTGGCACAAATTCTATTTGTTTAAAATGGTAAGTCTCGTACAAACAGGTAGATTTACGTAACCATGACCTTATAATAACACAATACAAACTCGAGGCGCGATGTGCCAATAAGTATACTAAGTAGGCACCTTCTACCTATAGTGTGTACGGTCTGAGTGCTCATAGTAGGTGGGTACCTAATAAACTATTACTTTTATCAATAAGGAATATTTAAATCTAGATTCCCAATAGGTACCATATTGCAAAAATAGAAGTACTGGGCACCTCACCTACCCTCTACAACATAATATTGCGTTTGCAGCACCCACGTGACGTCTACGAGGTTTCTGACTAGGCCCCGTGTAGACACCTTGAAGAGGTCGTGTAGGCGCTTACATTAGCGTAGGCGCTGTGTACAATTCGCGTGGTCATTGCTGCGTAGACGCCAGGTAAACAGTGTTCTGAGGAAAAATATATTATACGAATAAACCTACTTTTTCATGTAGTTTATTACATTCTTCTCAGTTACTACTACACTTGACAGAGCGGTTGTGGTCTGATGGTTTCTTGAGCATTTGTGCGTGAGATGGTTAGTTGCAACTTTGATTCGATACGTCCATCTCATCATTAGAGATCTGTTGCGTGGTCTAATCCTGAGTGACTATATATGCATACTTAAACAAAGGACTAAAAAGTTATACTGTTTGATGTTGAGTTGCTCGAGACTAGGCATGTTAGTATAGAGCTCGGTCCGAGAAATATGGGAAACACAATAAAAGATTAAAGCGCTAACGCATTAGTTTTTTACTTACTTCTTTCTTAGTCTTTTAATAACTAGGTATTTCTATATGTTTCTTCTACTAAGTTGTAACTTCTGTATACATGATAGAATCCCAATACGTACTAAATATTTAGTAGGCCCCTTCGTATTCGTACCTAACGTAAAAATAAAAATACAGAATAGTACTTATCGTTATTAATTTTATGAATTTATCATACCTTGTTAGATGTTATATTAAATCAATTTGTAATCTATATAATTATTTGTTATTGATATCAGCTAAAAACCGGCCAAGTGCGTGTCGGGCCTCGCAGTGTAAAGTTCCATTAGTTATTACCCGTATTACTCGTTAACTTGTAAAGCTGTGGTAGTTTTCTGTTTAATGCGTTTTTATATACTACACACAAAATTCCCTGTTTTCCCCACTTTATTATGTCTTTTTCTCGATTTTTAACCGTCTTCTAAAAATAAGGTTATCGATTTATACGTACAAATATTGTCATGATCTGATAATGAACCTCGGAGATATGTAACGGAACTCCTCCTCAGTTTTGCTATGATCCGTCATAGCAAAACTGTCTTACCTAGTAAAATTGTTTTTTTAAGGAGAAGGTATTTATTTACATAACATAACATAACATCACGCCTGTAATCCCCGAAGGGTTAGGCAGAGGTGTACCCATTAGTACACCCACATTTCGCCAGTTATGTTTTTAGTCCCATGTAATAGGGGGCGAGCCTATTGCCATCAACCGGGCACAAATCCAGACTCCGAGGCTGCTACTGAGAAATTCCTGGAAATGGAAAAACCCAATAACACTTTGCCCGACCTGGGAATCGAACCCAAGACCTCATGCACAGCAGTCGCGCTTGCGACCACTAGACCAACGAGGGAGTCGAGGCGGTATTTATTTATTTCAAACTTTTACAAAAAAAGTACAATACCTAAGCTTTTTGTAAGGATTTCAAACATAAACGACATATAGCGTGTCTAATACGTTTATATATTGTATGATCATGCCAAATTACAGAATTTTAGTAGGTACTAAGAGTCTCAAAGCTAGGCTGCGGAAAGACGGAAATACGGTAGGACATCTCAAAACTATAAAGGTTCTTTGTTGGCTACGGAACCCTAAAAAGGATGAGATAGGTTGCAACCAACACATGTGTAACATACCAAACTTTTACTTAAACATCGAGAATTGGGAACACATTTTCAAACTAACTTTGAAATAAGTCAAATGAGTCAGAGTATTACTTTCCCGGAGATCGGAGGTCAACAACCAACTCATCTGTATGGATTATCTCTGTCTTAACGCGATAATTTAATCCTTTGTTTATCCAATGCCTCTAATAGTCCCGATGCACCGGAACGGTAAGCATCTGAGCACAGTCATGTATCATACTCCAACATATAAGAAAATAATCCGACCGTTTGAATTACGACCGGGGGTTGATATTACAACGAGCTTCGACGTTTCAAGAAAGTCTCAATTAGAGAATAAGTTATAGCTTCTAAAACTCTGTTGTTCGTGAAGCGTACATTACTAAATTTAGATGTATTCCTAGCTAATCTTCCCTTTGGTTTTATGGTGTGTGCAGCGAAACGTTTTAATAGTAAAATTTGAGCTCAGAAACCCCTCAATGTTTGAATACAATGAACAGTGAAATGTTACTCAAACTTGAAGAAAATACATCGATAACAAAATGGCGCCTCCGCCCTTTGACTTTGTTCCCCTCTCGAGCACGCCCCTTTGTCACATCACAACTGTCTGTTTGTCCATTGACGGACGCCAATGTCACTTTCACCATTTCATAACTCGTACGTTGTCAACAAAATTATTTCTGAAACCTCAAATAGACCCGTTCTAGTATCGGTGGCTATTGCTAGAAGGGGTAGAAGGGATTAATGTAAGTATTTTAAGACTGTTGTCAAGCAGAAACTCAGTCAGTCAGTTGTCAATTACTACCTACATAGTTCTTAATCACATTACCTATTCAGTAATCTGTGACATTACGTTCACACACAAGCATCTGTCGAAACTATTTATCCTACCGAAAAGAGTGTAATAAATTCTTAGGTAGAGTAACGGATTTAACATGATCTCTCTTTTAGAATCTACAAGAATAATGTAACCAAGATTTTGTAATAATCTAATTTAAAAGAGTGCCGTGGAGTTTCTTGCTCGTTCTTCTCCATAGAGGCCTACCTCCGTTTTGGAACGAGCAACTAGCTTCAACTTTCGGACTAACTGACCGACTCTTTGACAATTCAAAAGTGCCTGTAAATGGTCTAATTGAAATAAATGTTTTGACTTTGACTTTGACTTTGACAGGAAATCACCAGAAACGTTTTTCTCCTTTGCTGTGATAAGTTTTGACAGCACCCAAGTAAAATAGAAAAAAGCCGATATAAAAATGATCTAGTATTAGGTACTAAAAATTCAATTTTTCCGTGAAACACAAGATGATTGAAGTTAAAGTTTTAATTAAATCTTGTGCTGTGGCAGTTTCCCGATGGATTTCCTATTTCTAATCGCATTAAAATCTCAACATTGGAAATCCGAGAAACGCGGGCCGCAACCACCCGCAGTCTAGTCGAAAAGCAATTTGATTTGACGGCTATCTCACCTCCTACTACGTTTATATCGAAAGCTAGATAAATATTTATTTTATCGAATCTAATTTGGCACGAAACTGGCCCCAGATCGCCGCCCTTTCAGACAAGATGTTTCTGATGGAAAATTAAATAAGATAGGGAATGATAAAAAAGTCACAGTTCTAAGCATATTATTAAATTTTGCCGTTTACAAATAAAACAATTCAATGGTATTGTACGCATTAGTGTAAATCGTTCCGTAATGTGATGGGCTGTTGGGATTTTTGTACAAATGATATTTAGAATGTTAAAAAGTATAACACATGTCGGAAATGACAGGGCGCAGCCGTCGCCGACGTCGGCGTGCGGCGGGCGCGCCTGCATGCCACCGGGTTCGGCTCTCGGGTCGGGTATCGTGCCGTATACACGTTTTAGTTTACGTTTACATTACTAAGCACTTGTTGAGTAAATAAATAAAGACGTTTTAAAATAAACTTTACTATTAATCCTTGACTTAGTAACGTTTACATAACCGTGAGATCGGTGATGGGTATGGACAGACGCACAACACTGTGGTAGATAAACCGCTCATCCGCCATATATTGTATGGCTAATATTTTGCAGTTCTAAGATGTCGAAAACATTGATTATGGTTTCATAGTTCTTGCTTGGTGATAAAGTAAAATGAAAACCATTTGAATTTGTTTTTACTTCAGGTAGTACTCGTTTGTTCGATTGTGCTAATATTATATGTCTTAAATCATTTCTTTCACTTTTTCAGAAACGTTTACAAAACTGGAAACTTTACAAAAGTCAAAGTCAAAGTCAAAAACATTTATTTCAATTAGACCGATTACGGGCACTTTTGAATTGTCAAGGAGTCTGTCAGTTAGTCCGAAAATTGAAGCTAGTTGCTCGTTCCAAAACGGAGGTAGGCCTCTATGGAGAAGAACGAGCAAGAAACTCCACGGCACTCTTTTAAATTAGGTTTTTACAAAATCCTGGTTACATTTAAGTATACTACTAGTATACTTTAGTATTACTTTTCGGCGATAAATCTTTATAACGAGGTTCAATTAAAAAGAAAACGCGATTACGACGCGTTTTACATAGGTATTATTTTGCTATCTAAAATAAAACAAAAGATGTGTGAGTATCTGCTCATTCATCATGAGTGTGGCGGCTACAACACAATTAGGTGTTTCCCTGAAGCGATCGCGGCGTCCGCGGCGCGTCGTGCGGCCGCCTGCAAACTGTCATTACAAAAATAGTGGCCCCAGAAAGGGTAGTCCGAGACATGTCCCATATGGACCCGAGTGCAATGCCGCAAGTTATTTTAACTTCTTTCATTGCCGCACTTCAGCTCTCCATTTTAATTATACCGGTCTAAGAAACACACTGTAAGATTGTTGGTGATCTAATTAACAAGCATTATGTGAACGCCGCTCCTTGAGATTTACATGAAAATATAATATATTATATTTTAAATATTTTCTCATACAAAACCATTAAAATGTATTAGAAACCTTTAAAACTCCTTGGGTTTCCTCCTAACCTGCCTGTTGATCATGCAACTTGATGACATTTTCAACATTAACCTCGTACAAGGAGTTATTTCTCCGAGAATATACTTAATCCTTTCACCCAAATGCTAATGCCATCTATCCTGAACAAAATCGTTTAGAACTATTATTAAAGAAAGGACATATTTACCTACTGTACTAGGTCGTTAGGAAAAAAAAGAGAGGTAGAAGTTATGCTTGCAGAGTAACTTAGCTGGATTCAGATACTAGGTGATCACCTCGCGCCAATGCAAGATGCGCCTTTACTTGGAGTCTCCCTAAATAACAAACAAACAACAGCCATTGCAATACAGGTAAAACAACTGTTTTAGCGCCAAAACTGTAAAATTATGCGTTGATTTGCTAGGGGACCATGACATGTCACATAGACGCAGAGTAGAATAAGGATAAAGCAAAGTCCTAAGTGCAAACTACAAGCATATGCCTGCTTGCACAAAACAAGGAAATCTGTCAAAAGCTATTTAATTTACATACGCAACGTATCGGTCGGCCAACTGTCGAATAAGTTTTTAAACAAAAAGTGTGTGTTACCGGCGATCTTTAGCAGGTTTACGTTATGATTCCGATCACTTTGATCACTTCACACGTTCTTTTCTTAACAATCGAGCTTTTCTCAACATTCTCGTGATATTGAACGTTTGTGTCGTGGAACAAATAATGAATTCGCCAACATTATTTTATAACGTATTGTAACTATTTGTAACGAAGAAACCTAAATTTATTTTTAAACATTTATTTTGTAAAGGCCTTTGAAATATCAGTAAAACGTGACGCACAATTTGCTGCGTTACCCTGAGAAGCTGAATCGTAAGTAAAAGCTTTTATCAATCTGAAATTTCATTCACAATATTGATGAAATTATTACGCTACATTCGTATCTCGACAATAAATCTTTACATCAACATTAACACAAATTAGACAAGCAACGTGACAAATAGATGTGATGGAAATAGAAACGCTGACAGTAGAACACACGTCGATCTGTTCGCGTGCTAATGCCGGCTTCACATTCCATTTTTCATGTTAAATTTAAAATAGTGGGAACTATGTTTTTGTCCGTGTGTAATAATAGAGTAGGTACATTATGTTGAAATGCTACAGGAAGAGAGAGTTGAACATACTTTCGTAATAAATTTTAAGCATTACCTACAACAAATTCTACTTATCGTCGGCTTGGTAGGTACCACACACTCGTTAGTCGTTATGTAGTTGAAAAGCTGAAATGTGCCATGGCCGCCATGGGCATCGTCCTATCAGTTGAATTTTAAACGACCAAATATTTATCGAGTTCCGAAAATGTTTGCCTGGTAACCTATCCGATGCACCATGAACAAATATGCAGAGATGTTCTCTTAGAAAAAATAAAAAGCAGGGAGTCGGCACCAATAAATCGATTTGGAAATTGTTTGCTGAAGGGTGGGCCTGAGGTATTTAAAGAACAATTAGTCGGCTGCTTCCCAGCCCTCAGGGCAAATATTTGCCTATTCCCGCCAACCCTCGTTTGGGCCAATGCCGCCTCGGGCGTCGTTGGAAACGGTTTATAGCTAAATGTTTGCCCGCTCTTCCCCTATATACTTAGCTATAGGTAAACTTCCCCTCCTAACAGCCCCGGTGATCATAATTTACATCCCGCTCAGCGTTGTGGAAATTCAGATCAATACAGTTTGGATGCTTTTTGATAAAACTCAATAAGGCTTCAATTTCTGTAAACTTTCTTGTTTATCTTGCGAAAAGTTACGTTTTGCCTTCTGATGTAGGAGGAGATTAAATACAAACGTTTTAGGATTCTAATAAATAATACAGGTACCTACCTAGTTATGTAGCTATTAGGTATATTGAAAAATCTGAAACAGTGTTTCGACACACGGTAGGTCGGTCCTAAAAATGTATTTAACTAATTAAATCTTATATCGTACTTAATACATAATTAGGTATGTATCTATCAAATATTTCAAAGCAAGAAGCCAACCTCTCGAAATCGTAATTTACCTACATGATATTGTGACATAAAGATTAGTCGGGATTCGTGTCGGCCTGTTGTGTTTTAATACTGTTTTACAAGAGATTAAACGCCGACACTGTTTTGATTTCTTTCAAAATAACATCTTGTAAGTTTTGACCGCGAAACTTCTACTATAATTAATTGAATAAAATGTTACTGAAATTCCTTACAATCATGATTCGTGATAGATGGTAATTTTCATAATGCTTACGATATTGTCATGTGTTTTTTTTATATATATTTTTCCCGAAATGTAATACTGAAATATTACAAAACGGCAGTATTAACGTCATAGTCGCGAACAAGTAATAAAGCTACAGCTAGTTAATTAATTTAAAATGTGTGTTACGTAGACAGTGGAGTAAGGTGACCACCATGGCGTGAGTCGCCGCCGGCGGTCCGGGCGTACTTACAAAAATACCAGAATGTAATTAAATGTGGATAACTTGCGCTTTATAGACGGCTGCGCGCGCCTGTGTTTGTTTAGTTTGTTATAGATGTGTTTTTACGCAATCTGGAAGTCGTAAATCGTGAACACCAAATTATGTCGTTTACTAGAGTGAGGTTACCTTTCCATGTTTTCAGTTTTCAGATTTTACTTTGCTTTACCTATAAGGGTCATTCTATTGAAGACACATCTACCTCAAGAATAGCAGTAATAGGTCACAACTGTCTCTATAAAAATAATTTGGTAATACTAAAATTATTATTATACCTATTTCTGCAAAGCGTTCTTAACGATGATGACGATTATGATTTTGCAAAAGTCACAATTTGGATTTAGGTAGAAAACAGTCATACCTATATTCAAACGCCCGTAATTACCTATTTCCTCTACTCCAAAACAATGTATTGTTTTTTGGTTTATTAAACATTGTTTTCAATTATAAGGGAATGCAAAAAAAAATGTAAACTTTTAAGACTTAAATAGTAAAAAAAAACTATCAAAAGATGTCCAACAAATAAAATGAAAATTTTTATAAAAAATCTCATTGAGCACGCACACAAAACTAATATCTAAATGCGCAACAATTTTGAGATCATGCCCGCATCTAGAATAGAATCCGCACCCGCGGGTAATGCGGCGAATAATCCACCTCGCGCGCCACTGTGCCCCGGGCTCACACAATACCCGGATAGCTATAATCCGCAAAAACTAACAGTATAGCGATAACCAAATAAACTTTACTATTTTTCAAATCGAAATAAAGTCAGCTTTCAACCTTCTGACGTTGGCGTAACATTCCATTTCCCCATGAGTGTCAGCACAATATTTTGTGCAAAAATCTTTTTTAACAAAACGTTTTATTTACAATATCGACACGCTAATTTTTTCACAACCGATTTAATTCTATTTGTTAACAATAATACTACAATTTTTACTCCATTATAGGTGGTCTTACTTAAAGTAAAGAAGGTCAGAACTTTGGGCTTCATCCATGTTTTATTTATTTTTTGCTAAGAGTATTTATTTTGTAAATCGTACCTACCTAATATCTGCAGTTTTTATGAGTGTTTATTTTTTACTAGGTATTCAGATACTTTTTGTCTAGGTACCTACGAGGTATTGTAGATTCATACTTATACACTTGTGTGGGCACTTAATTAAATCCTCAATTCAATATTTCTTAATTATGTCATCATTAGGTATAACAAAGTAATTTTGATAGCAGATAAAGCACATTTAAATTTAGGAAATCATGTGTGTGATGTGTGCTATTTTATTAGCTTTTAGTAGGTAGGTATGTACACAGTTTTGGTCATTATTATTCTTTTTGGCGACTGCTATTTATATTTCCCACGACAATCTAGTAATTTCAAACGTTTAGACAAGTTGATGGGCAAATCACTGACAAGCGGATATATAAACGTTTAGCCACCGCCGGGTCTATCTTAAACTTCGCAAAAAATTCGAAACGGCTTGTCATTTTGACACCATTCATCCAGCCTGTCCGGAGACTCCGGACCCTGTTTTTTTTACAACTAAAAAATTTACATCATCTCGTGATCTTTATTGCAAACGCATAAGCTTCAAATTACTGTACTACCATGGATCGACTTCCCACGTAAGCTGTTTTTTCGCAGCAATATGTCTTAATGAATTCCTTTAGCGTCCATTCATGTCATTTGCTGAGTAAACACAGACCTTTATCAAACAAAAGTAATTTAATTTTCAGCGATAGTGTAGAAAGGAAATAAAGGATTCTATAACCAAGCTTCGACAATAAAATGTCCTGACATCTTGCTGACAAATGTTACGAGTAGATCCTAACTTAAGTTTTAATTTCGAGTCGATATTACCTTAATGAATGAAAGTGTCTAAATGTAAGTAATTTTACTACTATTACAAATGTGAAAGTTTGGATGGATGGATCTGATACTCATTCACGCCAGAACGGCTGAACAGATCTGAATAAAATATAGCACAGAGATAGATTATAGTCTGGAATAGCACATAGGCTACTTTGTATTTATAAAAAAAATACGACCGTGGGATAATATATCAACATTTACGCGGACGAAGTCGCAGGCAGAAGCTATTAGAATTATAAAAAAAAAAACAGTAAAAGGTCGTTAGGAATAAGATTAAAGAGTGATAGATCAGAAAACCGTTTGAAAAAAGGTATTGGGTATTGCTGCAGGTAGCAATTAAACAATGTTAAAAAATGCTCATGCGAGCAAGTGGTAGTGGTAGGTGGATGGTGACGTGTCGTGGGCGGGCTGCGGGCCCCAACAATGCCAGGATTAGTGCGCGTTGTTCATTTTTGTTCACATTGTTCCCTGTCCACGGTTTATACAGCGCATGCAACTACGGATCAGCGCTCACGCATCGCTGGCGCCGCGTTATCACGCCGCTACACGTCTACCACCCCTTTCAACTCTATTTTAGTTGCGGTTTCAATTTGAAACTGTTTGCGGATCAGCATATTTTACTTGCGGCGTTTTTGTATTGAAGTCCCATTCAATCTGCTATCAATTAATGAGATGGGGTTGAGCGTTTTGTTAACTTACACAAACAATATCTTTACAGTTTATCTGTTCTGCCGTCGACTAGTTTCAGATTGTGACAAAAAGAAATTTGCGGTTTTTTAGATAGGTAAAAGACTTTCTCGTCATGAACATGAATATAGGTAGGTACCCCTACCTATACCCAGAGAAGTCATTATAGTTTTTATTTTCAGTCGATCCGGATGCTATATCGGCGTCTGCCAAACTTAACGCATAAATAATCTCGAACGGAAACGGAGGATCGATTTCTGGACTGGGGCCGCTCATCAATCTATCATCTCGACGGTCTGATCAAACGTTTGTCGCGAATCAGCAACGGTCACAGGACCCGATGACATCTGACACAATTTCATGAAGATGCTTCAAAGAGTTTTTAATGCGAATTACCTTCACCTGAACGGATATATGCCGAAATATTTCAGTGACTATTTAATGAATATTATTATCTTGGTCATTGGTTAATTAGAATAGGTAGTACCTATTCATGAAAGTTACGTTACGTTGACATACACACTTCCTTCTGGATTAATATATTACACATCAAAGGAGACGCGATTAATTGAGCAATCATCGAGGGGAAAAACGCGTCAAAGCGCCCTCTTCATGCGCCATGACGTCACCACGGTCAATTTGTAACAACGACACGTGCGTTTTGCTTTTGTTTTCAACTCGGTAAAGTACCTATAAATGCTTTAATTTTGTAGTAGGTAGGTATGTACCTGACGTCTGGGAATGTTACTTTGTGTCGGAACGAATCACGAGATAATTATCATTTATGTATTTGTAAATAACCATGTTGCTCTTGTGAGAACTCTATACAGAAATTAACTTTAAAGGTTTAACCTACCTTGTACATGTATCGAATCCTAAACAAAGGTAGGTTTTAAAAAATATATAAAGTTTTAGTATTCTACTGCTTAAATAAAAAGGCACCCACAACAAACAATTTGAAAACCACCATTATTTTTATTTATTTTTATTTTCTCTATTTTGCTCTTAATTAACCAAGAAGGTACTTAGGAAATCTGAAATTATTTATAAAAATCATAAGCTCTAGCTCCTCTTATTTTTTAAACGTGTCAACCTCATAAAACGTCGATTAAAAATTGCCAACTTATCGATAGAGTGAGTAACAACCGCAAACGACTCAAAAAGCAAACAGCTGCAATTTGGATTTAGCCTCCACGCCTAATTTCGGTTGGTAGACTTATTTTAACATTAAATACACACACAAATATCCCTTGTATAAACACATCGCCCCTAATATTGGCATCGCGAGAAGGAAACGGCTTAACGTCAATTAACGTTGTTACGCCATTTTCATCTTTATATCAACCACAAAAGGCAGGTACGTTTGCCACAGTAAAAATATTTGTATTATTTAGCTTACACACAAATTGTTTTAGAATTTCTTATTGTATTTATGCTAAGATAGTATTTATTCATTTTAGTATATAGCAGTAAGGATATATTTATGTGCGTTTGAACATTTATCTATTTGGTGAATCATGGTGGATTCTCTCAATGAATACCTACCTAACGAGTAGGATTTGCGGGAACTAGAAAAAAATATAAAAAGTAATGTAGAGGTAAGCTCTCCACCTGAAATTCAGTAAAACGTACAAGCATCGTATTCGTAGAAACAAAAATGATAATGTTCTAATTATAAACGAGCAATCACATTCCAATCACTTTAATAGTATGATTACCATGTCGATAAATATAAGGCGCTTTGCACACAGAGCAACTATTGCAGCAATTGGCAACTGGCAACTAGCTGACAACTAGCTGTTTACATACATTTCAATTGGACTGTGCACTCGTCTGCGCAATCGTCAACAGTTTTCAGTGGCTGCAATCGATGACTAAGATAGGTAGTTGCTCGTTGCCGCAACTAGCAACTTTTAAATATTGTACCGGTTTGTAAAGTTGCCGGTTTCCTTAACCGTCAATCGCAACTCCCTCCCTCTCCGTGTGCCCGGCAATGCCAGTGTCGCTGCGGCAACGGCATACGGCAACTCGGCTATGAAAGTTGCTCACAAATTGCCAAAAAGTTGCGGCAACCAACGTTATAGCAACTATCAACTTTTACAGGAAACTTTTAAAGAGTTTCCAGTTGCCTCAACTTAAGTTGCTCCGTGTGCAAAGCGCCTAAACGATCTTATACCTTGGATTTTCCATGCTGGGATGGGTACAAAATACTTATAGGTAGATGAGTAATTATTTCTTCTTGTGAGCAAATTTTCTTTACATGAATAATAACTTAACCCTGAAAATGAAATAAATTGCCCAAGATCTTAAAAATATTAACCACTCTTTTATTGAGTTAGTATTGAGACTGCTTTTTTATTTTTATGTTTCAAAAGACTAGAGATGCCTTAGATATCATAAAATATGATAACTTTAACTGTCTCGCTAACTCTTTATATCTTTAGCTTTGTTCTATGGTATTAGGTATATTTACCTAATACCATAGAACAAAGCTTGATAAAGTTATCCAGTATGTTGTGCCCAATCCTTTCCCGTGAGGCCGGACAGTATTTGGTTTTACCTTTCAATACGTTGCCCGTTAACGCGGCCGGCATGCAATGTGGCGAACACATGGGCGTAATCCACGGTCGCCATGAATGTCTACTACACCCGGGATAGAGAATAGCGTCCATGAAAAAGGTCTATGAAAATGGTTCTTTCTATATTTAAATAATTATAATGTAGGTAGGTACAGTAAGTTCACTGTTAATTAGGCACTGACTGAAGTATATAATAAAGCATTTAGTACAACTACTTTAGTGAGGGAACATACTTATGTTCCCTCACTAAAGTAGTTGTCAGCTACATTTTTTTTTTGAGTATATTTATCTAAACCAAGTGGTTTAGATAAATATACTCAAAAAAAAAATGTAGCTGCAACAAGTCGATTATGACGTTAAAAACACAGTATCTCACATTGTGCTGGGTATGTGAGTGTCAGGACTCGTCTCAGTGCGCTAGCCAGTGTGGTGGCCCCGCGCACTTCAGTGAAGACAGCGACGCCGACGGTGAGCCAAGTCGGCTGCACACCGCAGTGCGCCCGCGCTATCCATAACTCTTCACCAGATTATTAACGAGCTTATTAACTTTACCCTAATGTCTTTGTTGTGGGATAAACAGTTTTAAACAAAAAGTAAGCCGCTTTAAGACAAATAATAACGTTATTCTAATTTTTTGTTTTTAATTAGAGTCTAAACTAATATTGAACGTATCGTTCATAGATCAATACAAAAAGCGTGACTTGTAACGTAAATTAATAACTTCGTTGAGAAAAGTTTTGATTAAAACCTTAATTGTGAAAAGCTTACGAATCTTGCAGCCATTCACGAATCTTAAAATAATAATGTCAGCTAATAATATTTTTAATGTCTAGTAAATGTTGTAATAAAACTTGGGTTGTTGTGGCGGCGGTATGGTTAAAATACAAGATAAACAGAACGGTGTCAGTACACTCTCGGGACTCGAATCGTATTTATTTGTCTAACTTTTTAGATAAATAACATTTTGTTTATTCAATAACTTCTGCCTGTTGCCGATATCGATTTCAGTATCTGCTACTAAAGAATTAGGAAGTTTTTTCGTTGAAAATGAGTCCTTTCAATCATGTACTTACATAAAAAATTATAGTGCCAGTTTTTCTTGAAGCAAAGCAGCAAACTGATTTTTGATAAGTTAGTGGTCTCACTAATTTTGTTATTAGTTGCCTTATTATATTCGATATTATAATAGTATCTATTATATCTTTTTACAGAATACTACAAAACAGCTATTATTTTTATACCTCATATATGAGAGTTCCATATTTATGGGCTCCTCATAAATGTGGAACTAACTCTAACATATGAAAATAACAGGTATTCTATTATACTATCTAACATGAAATAGATATACGATCAAAATTAACCAATATGAATATTCCATAATAATGATGTAGGTATTGTGACAGGCTCGCAAAAGATTTAAGTTGAATATCCAAAACCCTCTCATGAAAAAACTGAGAACCACGAAAACGTAAAACCATTAAGAATATAATTGCATGAAACACTTGTGTCGCATAGGAATTACAGTATAAAGAGCTATTTATAAAAGCGAGCTTTAATAAAATTTGTTACTAGAAAGTTAAAGTGGTGGCGGGACTAAGCCGCGGTTAAACTTAGTGCCGTTTGTTTAGATAAGGCAAACGCGTGTGACGCTGACGGCCGCGCTGCGAGCAACGGGCGGAGGATACATTGAGGCCAACAGCGGAATTAATTATTATCACTTTTTTACACAAATGAAAAAAAAAAAACATCATCTATTCTTGCTGCTGAACATAGCTAGGATTTTTGTCACAAAACGAAACATTATAGGAGTAGAAGAAACAGGTGTGAGAAAGAGGACTGTCGTGGACAGGCATATCATACTTCGAAGTGCTTTGAAACAGGGTAAATATTGAAAAAAGATCTGCTAATAGAAATCTACTTATAATATAATAATGAGCAGTGTTACAACATAGTCGGGCTCGCCGCGATCAGCGATGCCGCACTACGCACTCACCCTTACCTACACCATGCATACTTAATTCTGTCGCTCAGTAGAAAGTGTTACTTTTTACTGTTTAATCAAATTAAATAACACCCTGTTCTGATCATCTAAAGTGAGATTTTCAGCAAAGAGGTAGAGTAGCTGTTGTACTAAGATACTTTAAAAAAATATCCCAAGTAGGTACCCATGGAAAACAGAATGGACTTCGAATAAAATCGCGGTACCTACGCAATAAGCAATTATCTCATTCCCATAAAACGGTTCGCTTACTTTCACGTGATTGGCCAGTATACTTGTATAATTAAAATTCTCGCACAAATTGTTGTTTGCCTATTTTATAATTAAAAACGTGACTTGACAAATAATTACTCATCCATTATAAATTCTATGTACATGAATTTAGAATTTTTCATGAATGGAGGGCGTGCTTAGTTTTGAGACTGGATGATTATCCGTCAGAACAATCCGATAAGTAAACACTGTCACCGGATTCCCGAGTTCCTGACATCTTCACGACACCACGTAGGTGTTACTATGGCCCACACAAATTTCAATAGAGACATAACAATGCGCGTCACTTGTCGCCTACCAAATTCTGGTCAGTTTTGACATGTTGTCATGTTTTTATATACGCCCGCTGTCAATGCTTCCACGACGATTTTACGGTCGAAGGGCTGCCTAATTTGCCACAATGGCCTACACTTCTAATTCCTATTGTGAAAGATTACGAATTTACGTCTCCATGTTATTGCGACGCGCCTCATAATGCGGATTAAGCTTTATTTGTTCAAATGACTTTAGTTTTTGGATCTAGTTGTGACGGGAACAGATTAGATTTGCTCATCCTGTTTCGTGTGACTTTTCAAAATTGTATAATTGGCTTACTTAGGTACCTGCTTTGTACCTTTTTCGATTCTTAATTTCTAATACATTATTACTAATAAGGTAGGTATTTTAATAATCTTAGCTTTCCAGTTTACAACGATGTGGAAGAATTTTCTAATAGTATTTAGTTACTTTTTTTCTGTTTAGTTTTAAAATTAAGTCTGTAAATATGACTTAAATAATAAATCTATTTTATTCTTAGCTTTAGTTAGTTTGGTAATCCAAAAGTTACGATACGATGTTCAATTAACGTAAATGCTGTATAATATGCATTAAAGTAAACATCAAAACCTAGCCATTATTAAATCCAATGTGTGTCCTTATCATTTAACTATATTAGATAAATTACTTTGGTTATGGTTACCTAATATTATAATGCTTTTTATTAATGTTCCTAAATAATTCAAAAGTTAATTTTTATTTTTCACTTTTTAGTGCTTGTGTGTTAATGTTTGAAATCCTTACATAAAGCCCTTTCAAACAATACCTCACACGATATATTTAATTTTGGAAAGTGGTAGGTTGACGTACCCCCTCCCCATTTCCTTCAGTCAGTCATCGACTACACGTATAAACAAAGCAATTTTTCTTGTTACGGCGGTTCTGCTGTGATTTTATAAGGAGTTCCGTTCCATATCTCCAAAGTTCATCATCAGATCATGACAATATTCCTATGGGACCTATTCGGAATCATCCAAATCGATTCATAATTGGCGGAGTAATCGTAGAACAAATATACAAAAAAAAAACATACGCGTCGAATTGAGAACCTCCTCCTTTTTGAAGTCGGTTGAAAATAAAAACACCATAAAAAAGTATGCGTTTTGTTTTCAAGCTAAAGTTAAATGCTTTATTAACTTTTGCTCAAAATTCTTGGTAAGTATTGATTGGGTGTTTTCACAGCGCAGATAGAATTTTTCCGATGGCATGCTTCAACTCGAGATTTTTAATTTGAAATGTTTACACAGCCGATAGGGTGATGACTAAACGCTTTGTGACAGTTACTGATCTACAAAGAGGCCAATAAAACCCTCTATTGTTGTTCCTTATAAAAATAAAAAAATATTATGTTGAAGTATCTCTATTCTAAACGTTTTATTTTTTCTATATCTTCGTATTTTAATTCGTATTGCACTGCAATACGATTTAATTTGGCTCGACCCAGTTCCACAATTGTAAGGGACGTCATCCCTTTGTATAAATTGATTTTGTGTGGAATGGGGTGTTACTGTAACATCTCTGTCTGTGGTCAGACCCCCCAGTCAGTCGACGACTCGGCGTGATATTAATGAAATTGTTTGGAAATTATTGTTTTATTGGTTGCACATAGCAGAAATCATTTATGCTTATAATTTGCTAAATGTCATTTCAACCAGAAACGAATCAAAAACTAATGTAACGATAGATTTCATTATTGCTTATTTAGGTATTAGATTCTTATTAGTTTGACATTAGAAACGTAAAAAGCAAATATCATGTTTGAATTTTATATGCATATTTTTTCGAATCTTTATCAATCCGTACGCATTAAATTACAGTATCTATTAAAGTACCTGTTTAAATGTCCTTCTCTGTATTAAAACAAACTTAACAAAATTGTCTGTTTAAGTTAAATATATAGAGTTTAGGATCGAAGGTGTCGTTGAAGACTCTTAGTTAAGGTTGTAAGAACGCAGTAGTAGGTACCTGCAATACTAGGTACTATAATTTCTGCACAATGGAAGCAACACATATATATGTAGGTACATACTAAGGGTGTGGAGTACCGGAGTATAGCTTGGTATAGCGACCGGTTTCAGGTCGCCGGCCAGGACTCGACGCATGCGTCGTCAGCTGTGTAATATCGAGCGGCTCTTCCCCACCTTATATCTTGACTGCCATTTATTGTCTATGTACCTAAAGGCATTATTTTACATTATATTCAGGTATTTGCGGCTGGTTTAGAAAAGCTTTGCGGCAAGCTTCGGCGGTATAGAAAACAGCTACGTTTTATGAAAGTATTTTTATTTTTCGAGCAACTAGCTCCATTTTCCTACTGACTGATTTCCTTGATAATCCAAATGTGCATGCAAATGATTTCTTTAACGTAAATGATTTAAAATAGATTTTGATTTAAACTTATGATTTATGGGGATTTAAGGAAGACGAAGTGAAAGAGAACAGCAGATTTATCTACGCTCTTGCAACTCTACAAAAAGCTTTAAATTGTTAATGGGCGCGTAGTAACTTAGGAAGCTAGTAATCAAATGTCGGCAGTAGGTACCTACCGTCATCTTATGACTATGCACTATTGCCATCTCTATATACCTATTATGAAACGCTAGCACATGACACCTCCGGTTAGTTTTATAAAATAACACTGCCTACTGACGAACGTGCATTGTCATCGACAGAATTCGAGCGAACACTCGGCACGTCATTATGGACGTACAATTAAAGAGTAAATGTAAAGTAAATACTTAACATTTATTGTCGATTTGATCCGTGACATTCGTGGTGGAGTGGCTTTAGGACCCGGCTGTTCATTGTTAATCTAATATAAACCGTGCTCATATATTTCAACGTTGCTTTTTCATTGACCTCAATGTAGCTTTGTCACTGGAATACAGCCCACACTGCCTTCACATTTTTGTAGTGTCTGAATAATATATTTAATGGAATTTATGTTCACTTTAAGCTGAATATACAGGTTTTGAATGATACAAATTGATAGTTTTTAAATTATGAGAAATTAAACATTTTGTTGTTGAACCTGTACAATGTTTATAGTGTTTAAGGAACTGATCCATCCGATTTTTATTTCCCACTTGGTGCGGGCAAGACATTTTAAGAAGACCGTATAGTGAGAGCATGAGACGACTATAATTAAGATTTCGATTGATAAGTACCCAAGTAGGTAAGTGGATCGGGAAGAGTTGCAGTAAAGCCGAGATGACCTCGGGCTTTCGCGCTAACTTGCCTCTCAATATTCATAATTCGATATTCTTCGGCGTCCGCATAACTTGATGGTATTACACAGCTCGGTAAGGATTATACCTACTTTGCTTCTACGGAAAGAAGATTAGGAACTGGATATTTCATAAATAAGATTAAAATCCTATAGAACCCTCAATAAAATTTAATTAAATAAGTAATAATTTAATAATGCAGTGGATAATTGAAGAATTCGTTTATTGAATGAGTTTTTCGTGATAACTAGTAGTGTAACTTAATTTGGCGTGCTATCCGTTTATTATTATATAAAGCAAGATACTAGAAGCAAGTAAGTATATTAGACCGGTTAATACTGAGTAACTTCTTACTAGCAGAATTTTAATGTTCATTGATACTAGTTACATAAGTATGTGAAAATACAGGATTACAGAATTTTCGATGGTGGTTACAGCAAAGTAGGGAAAGAATTATCTTTGTTCGCAAACTCTACGCAGGTTTACCGGCGGGTGGAGAAACTATGTTTTATATTCTAGTCTTTCGACGTAGTCTGCTAAGAAAACGATGTGATTTTGCAATAAAGGCAGTTTTTATTAGCTTACACAGCTAAACCGCAACTAACCCTAGCATAGTTGCGAAAACACTAGGCAGATTCACAACATTGGCTAGACAAATATGCGACATGAGGTTAGGTCTAAGCTTGACAAAGGCTAGTTGCAAGGGACCTCACAGATGTACGAGCGTATAAGCAAGCATGTGTCCCATTGTTTAACGATGGCCTCAGATTCGTCGTAACAGAAAAAACCCGCCGACGGCGACGCCCTGCGCCCATATGGCTTACAATAACAAATTCTTAACCAAAAGTAAACCGATGTATCCTCGCGTTCCGTTTTTAGTTAGTCCGCTGCATGCAGGCGAAAATGGCATAAAGCCGTTTGAGTGCTTTTGTTTCCTTCAGCCTTGAAGTGCTTGAATCGAGCTCTGTGTAAACATCACTTTCTTTTTGTAAACCAACTGACATAATCGATGGAGAGTTTTTCTAACATACCTCTAACGTTAATTGTTAACACTACCAATAATTTCATTATAGCCTACTCACCTAGATATAATTCTTTTTCATGTATTGTTGTGAAACTTCAAAAACAATAGTGAAATAACGTAAAATTTTTCAAATAAAAATGTACGATAAATGGAAATCTAAAATACACGCGCATGTTTTTACGGTTTGCACGGTTAATTGCTATTGATTAGATTAAATGCATAAATGTGGAAATTCGTAACGTACCTACAACACAACCTACGAAGTACGAAAAATTTCACAAAAAAACAAAAACCTCTCCATGGAACCGTATTTTTTTACTTTTTCACCACAATGGGATAAGAGAGGAAAACTACACTATCTATGCTTAATTTTATTACACTACTAGCTTTTGCCCGCGAGTACGTCCGCGAGGAACTTGTTTATATCGTACTTGCATACAAACTTCCACCCTCCTTTTCACCGCCTTAGGGGGTGATTTTCGGGATAAAAACTATTCTATGTCCTACCCCGGGTCTTGAACTATTTCCATGCCAAACTTCATCAAAATCGATTCAGCGGTTTAAGCTTGAAGAGGTAACAGATAGACAGACACACTTTTGCATTTATAATATTATTATGGATAAATGTATGGATATTAACAGATTAGGAGAACGGAGATCAAACTACAGAATGGTTTCTGCTTAAAAAATATGGCTAGAGATAGAATAGATACTGCTGACTGAGAGATCTGACTGACCTAGATTTTTTTTGTGGCAGATTTTTTTTCATCAGAAATGTTTTATGCTACGTAACGATGGATGTGTACACGATATCAATAACAAGGATAGTTAGATTCTGGTGGAAAAGGTCTTAGGGTTCCATAATCAAATTTAGTGTCAAACAGAATTATATTACGCGACTCTTTTGCCTGTCTGTCCATCTACCGCAGGGCTTTATCTTTTGAACCGTAATAGATGAACGTTTGAAATGTTCAAAGAGTATTTAGGCATTATTATGGCCGCTATAACGAGGGATAATAAAAATAAATTAAACATTCAACGGGGTACAAAAAGCGTATTTTTTGTATGTAGTGTTAAATATTGTATGTACATTACAGTGGATCGCTTCGTGCGTGAGCCCAAATCACAATTGCCCAATATTTTTGCATTCTTAAGAGCAAAACGCATCTTCATAGCATAATCTTACCCACACCGTTACACCAATAAAGCTCGGCTCTGGTAGGGTTCTAGACACAATTTTCATAGCTTATCTCGTACTTCTCAGATGGAAATGCAGTCTAAAGCTTAATGTCTAAAATAAATTAATCTTTTCTACCCTAATAAAAATACACATGTATACATTATTTAAAGTAAATCGAAACTAGGTTCCGCATAATGCCATGCTCCATTTTTTCTTCGCCCTGTGTGTCTCTGGTTATTCACTTCAGGAGGTGGTTTAGTCGGATTATTGTTATCCAAACTATTCATTAAACCCAGCCATAGCGGTACCTGATTTTTTCGGCGGAAAAATAAATCGTATCCTACCTGGTTTTTGTCCCCATTTTTATGTGAATCATACACTTGTAGCATAATGACGAAATTGAGGCAATCATGATACATGCTATCCATGTCATATAATTGTTCGGTATACTGGAAAAACAAAATAATTTTAATTACCTACTTTGAAAATTCAGTATTGACTGATTGACATAGAAACTTAATTAACCACACTATGTTCTAGGCAGTAGCGACTCTAGGGGAGCTTGAGCCCCTTACCCTCCCAGACTAAGGGGCTCAACCTCCCTAAAAGCATACCGTACCTAAGATACTCGTACAATAAAATTGGCACCAATTATTCTTATTTTAATAAATATTACGATTTTATACGAAATGTGTTTTGGCAATAGGCCCGCCCCCTATTACATGGGACTAAAAACATAACTGGCGAAATGTGGGTGTACTAATGGGGTACACCTCTGCCTAACCCTTCGGGGATTACAGGTGTGATGTTATGTTATGTGTTTTTTTAGTGTATAAAGTCAAGCCCCTCCCAAATGACAATCCTGGCTCCGCCACTGGTTGTAGGATTCAAATTTAACATGGACAGATGGCATCGAGTTTGCAAAGAATCTTCAAATAATGGTAAGCATCAATCAACCTACTTATTCTGTGAACTGAGAAAATAACTAGCTACTAGATAAGTTATACTAAGTTAGTAGCATTGTATACGTAGAGGTACCTATACAAGATAATTGATAACTCAATACATTCTTTGACTTTGACCAATCTTCAAATATCAAAATACCACCTTGTCTGGAATAACTGATATTCAAACACACGTCCAAAATCCACATTTAGCATGACTGTGTTAAAACCAAATCATGTGTCATTTTTATAACGGAAAGACTATGTGCACATGGTGTTATATTGTCATTGTTATAAAAACTTAAATTAATATTC
The DNA here is from genome assembly GCA_949774945.1 of Hoplodrina ambigua. Lineage (NCBI taxonomy): Eukaryota > Metazoa > Arthropoda > Insecta > Lepidoptera > Noctuidae > Hoplodrina > Hoplodrina ambigua. The sequence goes on from OX458963.1 coordinate 11,055,676, forward strand.
TTTAGGAAGGTACAGTACCTACCCGACCTTTGTGCCTACCCGACACAAATCACCTATGTAGGATTGTATCCTACATAGGTGATTTGTTTCGGGTAGGCGTATTTAAACTAAGGAACTTTTGTATGTTCATCATAACAGAGGACCTAAGTACTTATATTAAGAATATTATTTATTAATATTTTACATACGAAGATGTTGAAATTCTCTTTCTCATCTTGTTTCTCTACAACTCTAGCTTCCATGTCTTTTAAAACCTTTAAATACAATTTTATCATATTTTTGTATGTGTTTCTCATTTCATAAACTATTTCTCCATACATGTAAGCAGACGTTGTATCTTGACCAGCTCTAAGATGTTGTATACTGTCAATCTTCGATACACAATCTTTAACTACTTCTTCAATCATTTTGGTAAGTTTTTCTCTTATTCTTGCGGAAGTTTGCGGCGTATATATAGAAACGCAAGGTTTCCATATGACTGCAATGAGGGTGTTAATTAGGTACTCATCATTTAATGCATAGGTAGGTACTAACGAACGTCAGAAGCATCATCCTCGAAGAGTAACTTGGAGACAGAGCCTGAGGCTCTGTATTATTTGTTGTTTGTATGTTTGGTAATTAATTTATTTTATTAATGTAGATATTAGCGATAAAGTGTATTAAAAATGTAATAAAAACGGCCGGCCAGGAGCAAGTCCGGGGCACACAATAAGGGTTCTCATACACTGAACAGTCTATAGAACGGCCGTTGGTTTGCCGTAATTACTGTATTACATTTGCGGGATAAACTTGTGACGTTCAGGGGCAAAATATCCAGGTCTCAAAATGTCCAACGGTGTCAAAATGTCCAATTCTCAATATGTCCAATGGTCAAAATCTCCAACTCCCAAAATCTTTGAGAATGTAGCAATTTTGTTCAATAAGTCATCTAAGCGCTTTTTTAATGAATACAGTTCATGAGTTTAATTATGCCCTCTAGAGGTCTCCATATTAATTTAATGTGAATTAGTAGAGCCTATAACCAGTGGACGATCAAGACACTCCCAACGATACCACACTTGTCAAAATATAATAAATCGTTTTATTATCAGGCAACTGTGATCCATAGTAAAAAAATACAAAATAATTTTATAAAAATAAAAATTAACTAATATACATACACATACACACACACACATACATACACATACACATACACACATATACACATACATAATATATTACGATACTACAGTTTAGAAGCTATGTTGAAGCTACAACTCATTTGGTCTAATTTCATTTTATTGTCGTTCTTAAGATATAATCAAAGTGAGATCAATTCAATTCAATTCAATTTATTTATTTTGTGAACATAGGTGATTACAGTGTGTTTTTCAATATAAATGTCTATTGTACAAACCATGTCCCGCCGATAGGCATACAAAATTTAATTGGAAATAAAATAAAAAAAACAATGTCAATTAAAGGCAAGCATGTCAAGATATAAAATTATCATAATAAAATAAAATGTCATGAAAATAATAGAAAAAAAAAAAAAAAATGTCAAAAGTTAGCAAAAAAAAAAAAAAAGCACTTATACAAAAAGAATAACAAAAAGAATACAAAGAATATATAAAATTCATCAAAATTTGTCATCCAGATACTCCTTGACTGAATAATATACCTTGTCATTTAGTAGCTTAAATAGATTACTTTTGAATTCATTGTTATTCTTACTATTCCTAATATGACAAGGTAATTTGTTATACAATTTTGGTGCCATTGCATAGACACTTTTATAAGCGAAAGCAGTTCTGGTGGTTATTGTTTTTAACATATCTGAGCGACGTTGACTTTCTACATGATTAAACAAATGTCTATTAGTCATTACAAACATCAAAACCTCATAGATATACAGCGACGGTACTGATAGGATATTTAATATACTAATTGTTGATATAATTTCTTTACATAATAACATTTATTTATTCTAAAACTTATTTAGTATAACGTTGTTTGATATAGTGTTTATGTAATCGAAAATCATTTGGTCTAACGTAAAACGTCATTATGGTTAACACCCCAACTCAAAGTACCCCGACTCAGATAGGTTAGGTTAGAAAGCTATGAGCGAAGCGGAGCGGAGCTTTAGGCTTCGTGGTTATTTTTTATTTAACCCTCCCAGAAATCATTATATTGTATATGGTGCCCTCTAGAGGGCATAATATTTTAAACTCATGGACATTTTTTTTATGTATTTATTTAAAAAGCGCTTAGATGACTTATTGAACAAAATTGCTACATTCTCAAAGATTGGACATTTTGGGAGTTGGTCATTTTGACCATTGGACATATTGAGAATTGGACATTTTGGGTATTTGGACATTTTGACACCATTGGACATTTTGAGAATTGTACATTTGGCCCCTAAACGACTTGTAATTGCTTTGCTTGCTATTTTTGTTAAAAATAATACATAATATTTAAAATTTTGTGAACTGAATATACGAATATAATATTACTTACTTAAATTGCATGAAATAAACATGAGTAACAACAGAAACATTTGAAGTGTTATCGTCCACTAATTCGATAGCAAAACATCACAGCTTATTTATAAAAGTAGGTATTTTACATCTCATAGATTAGTGTGGGGCTAGTTTTCGTAATTTTCGTATACTCGATTTAAATAACGACCTTTCGGAAAACGTAAATATCGGTACTAGGATTGTAGGTCTTACACACTTAACTTTGGGTTCGAGGATTCTAGTAATGGACAATCACATACCTACGATTTAAATTTTAAGAAACACACTATAGGTTATAGTTTCACCAACTAGTATAACCGACATTTATAAGAACGAAGTCGCAGGCAAAAGCTATTTATGAACATTGTATTGATTTAGAGAAGTTTTTCTAAAATTTTCACTACAAACACAGGCGACCGAGGCGACAAGGTGGCAAAGTAAAAAATCTAAAAGAGATTCCTGGTCATAAATCTGAATATTATATCCAGGAATCTTTCTAAGTATCGATAAGTATACCTACTACCATAGATACCAGTAGCAAATAGTTTCGAGGAAACAAACTGACCCCTGAGTCCTTAAGTACTGACAACTTTTCTTGATTGCCATATTTCATTGGAACGGAATTTTTAGATTCGGCTTGCTTACCTACAATTCAGATTTTTTATCTAAAATTATCGGTTAATAAGCACGTCCTTAATTGGGAAATAACACGTAATTAACAGTTATCGATTAATTGCATCCAGTTTTACAGTTCTTTGTGTTAAGTACCAATTTAAAAAGAAAATCATTTATTATTTATAAAGTCAGTGTTTGGCGTCTTCATCAATCAACCAGGGGGGTGAGGGACCGTCAGGGTTCAAATATTGAAAAATAAACCGAGAGCCTTTTTTTTCATTGGCCAAAGCACTAAAATGAAATTATCCTCACTAGTGTTTTGAGAAAAAGATCGTATGGAACGCGTGACAATTTTATCATTACACTATCGGCTCCATTCGACGTCTCGGGCTGTAATTCATCGTCTTCTTTTTCGTACATCCTAAACCATAAACAGGTACCTAGGTAGGGGAAGGTGGTTACCCTTCGTACACTTTTTAGATTTTATTTTTTTACTTAATGGTTAATTGTCGAATTTATCTCGTTTTTGTACTCAAGTGTAACAAATATATTGTAGTTTGTTACAAAAAAGTCCGAAACCTTTCTGTCAAAAGGTTAAAAAGTTATAGTCATTTTTCTACGACAAGATTTTTGTACGAACGTTCCCCACGTATGGGGTACGTTCGTACAGTAGGTGGGGTACTTTCGTACGCCATGGGGTAGATTCATACAGGGTAATTAAAAAGCCTATTAAAGTCGTTAATTATTTATTATTTGTTATAAAAATATTAATTTATCAAAAGAACTAACTTAATAATATTGGACTTGACTCATAGTCGATAAATCTCTCCTTAGAAAAATAACAAAAAATCAAATGTTATTAACAATATTTTAAGCTTTACGATCAGTCTAAATGAGGTCTCTACAACCATATTGTATGAGATTTTACAGTCAGGGTACAGTCTTTGACAATTTTAACTTAAAGCCCAACACACATAGAGAGCGGAAGCGGGACGGGAGCTGGTCGTGTGCGTGACGAGAGCGGGATGTGAGCGTGTCGGCAGACTGACCAATAGCGGCGGGCCATATTTTAGTCCACGACATATCGTGGCAAATGAACACGTCCCGCTCTCGTCCCGCTCCCGCTCTCTCTGTGTGTTGGGTTTATAAAGTAGGTAAGCAGAAAGGTATTTTGACTGTTACTTTGGAACTTATGCACATTATAATTATTTAAATGAACTGCATTATAATATTTTAAATTCAACGCTTTCGCGTATTCGTAGCCACGCGGCTTTTCTATGTATACGACAACCGTACTTGAATTATAATTATTATCAATTGCTAAATTCGTGGACTCTTCACCCATTTCCTGATTACGTATACCCTCTTTCTTATATTTTCGCACCATGATTCTGCAATAAAATATTAATTATAAGGTTTACCTACATAATAAAAATATTTCATTTTGTTAGTAGAAATACTTCATAAAAGGAAAAATATGTTATTAGGCTGTCTGCACGATAAATTTATTATAAAAATTGATGTTTCATGTACTGGTGGTTAATAAAATCTAAAGGGGCACATTCGTACGCGTACGAATGTGCCCCCTGTCTGGCTGTCCGAAAGTGCCCCATTGCCTTGCACAATAATAAAAATACAATTTTATACAAATTCTAATTTAGTTTGAGAAATATATCAATTAAAGCTCAAAATAAACAATGTTAACATTATTTAATCATCACCATTTTGTCAAAAGCATAACAATTCTATTTGCAATTTCGAACTAAACATAGGTAAAAAATTTACTCACCGCGCACGAATACACGTTATGTCTTGTCAGCTGATACACCGTAGTGCGATTGTCGCGATACTCCACTAGCAACATGGTGGCCGGTATGTCTATGCACACAAGCAAAGGCGTGTTTCTGTGCCGTTTAGTTTGTTTGGTATACTAACTGTACGAATGTGCCCCGCGTACGAAGGATAACCACTTTCCCCTACTGTAAAGATGGCCAATGTATCCTGGCCTAAAAGAATTATCCAAAGTCTGGGTCCAATAATTCAAAAAGAGAATCAAATCAAGTAGGTACTAGTCGGTTTGTTTTTTTTTCTTTTTTTTTGTCTGCTGGCCTCATGCAGTGAGCAAGTTATTTGTAATAACTATGCTTAATCTAAGTTTTTCTTCTTCTATAATTTTTGGGCCCAGTAGGTGGCGACGATTATCACGGCAGTCAGTAGCGTTATTAACGTCCTCTAAGCTGCAGGTGTATGTATGGACACTTTGAGCACTGTGGGCCATCGTCTGATCACGAGCACCGCACTCTCACTGGATGTCGGTGGGATCTATAATCCCCCATTTTTCTAGGTTACCTAGGTTTGTTTTTTTTTTTTACTGAGCAACGACTACCGTATAACCAAGTGTAATTAAAGCCCCACACACACACGCCCGCTATGATTACCTCCAGCTCCAAGTGAACACTGTATCTACTTGGATACGTAATGTGTAGGTATCTAACCTAAGTACAATACCTGTGAAACGTTTTTGATATCAAACCCATTCCTGTGGTGTGCCACAGCAGTCAAGCACCATAATTATTATAAAACCAATCAACACTCGTACAAAGCACACATTTTGGTTAGTTTTTGATTTAGCTTCAGGTTAATCGGTGTTTTTTTTTTTTTGTTTTATGTTTGTAATTAACCATGGGCCACCATTATAGGTATATGTGGAATTCTCATAATTGTGTCCTATTAAAATATGCGGGTAGGTCCATATAATCAAATAGATAGGTACCTAACTTAAATGATATTTGTGCCTAGAGATCTACTTACATTAAATGTCTTAAATTGAGTTTTTGCGAACAATAAATTGTTTCGAGGCTATAGGGGTTGATACAAATGCTTACGGGGACGAGGAGGCGGGGCGACCGCGCCCCTTCCAACTCTATCATACACGCTATCCCACTCTAGCAAACATTATTGATTTCGGCTTGACTTCCGGCATTCTGCACAATTATATGGCCCACAGATATGACACAAAAAATATTATAAGTGTCACTCAATGTTCTTATCCATTATTGAACTTTTCTGTGTTACCTATACCTACCTAACAAATCTGAATCTTAGAAGTAAGACACATTTTTATAGAAAAGTAAATATGTACTTAAAAATCATGCGGTTTCATCTCACAAAATGAATGACTAAATCATCATGACTGACATGACATTAAAATAATTAATTAATGTGTAATTATCTACATTCTACACAAAGCTAATATTCCTGAAACTGACACTGCATTCTCAATTATCATATTCTAGAAGAGGTTTATTATCAAGCTCGCGACAACGCAGGATGTAAGTAGTACATTTTCAAAATCATTCTTTAAGGAAAAATGATGCTTGTTGAGATATGATAAAACTTCGTTTTATGTGCTCGATAAAAATATTATAAGTTAATTTTTCAACATTATTAAAGGAAACTGAAATCGAAATAAAATGTGGGGGTATCTATACATATTATTTTCCTCTAGAAACGTATACATATGTTGAACGTACTTAAGTACGTACCTAATTAGGTACCATGTAGTTTCAACGAGCTGATAGGTATCTACGAACAGCTATTCACAGGGCGACAGTAGTGGTGGCCTGGTGTGTTACGATAAGGCGCGTGTTCCCAGCCCACAACCCGCCCCGAGCCCCGACGACACCCATTTACATTTTAATTGAACCTCGAGGGTAACTGCACCGGATAAATTCCAAATGGATTAATTGTGTTTCTCGACGGTTTCACGTTCCACACCCACCCCGTGACGTTACTCTAAAACTTGTAATACCGTAAGAGGAAAATTTTAAATACAATGACAAGAATATCAAAATGGCAATTTACTTCAAAAATATTTCATAAACCGGCCAAGTGCAAAGGGGGCTTGAGTAGGTAACACAGAACCCTTAGTTCCTACTATTAAACATTAACATAATATTATCTTTTCTATTTTATCATGATATAGGTAGCCAGCAATGCGAAATTTTCACAGAATGCGAAAGAAAATTTCACATGGTCGGCTACCTAAGCTTACCCATTACGGTTAAACAGATAAAACAAATACTTAAGAACGACGGCTTCAAATTTTTGGATCGTGATAGATATTTTTGCTAACGTAGGTAATTAGCAGAAAACTCTTCTTATGAATGACTTCAAAAAAGCAAAGCTTATTTTTCTGCGATCAACACGATCGGCCCCCTGCTGATTCAGTTCACCATTAGAGTGTTTAAAGTCAAAGGTCTGCATCCGGCGTAGGCGACAGGCTGTCTGCCGTAATGCTGTTTAAAAAAAAAAACTATCGTGCTCCTAACGTCGTGTCGTTCAAAAACTAATCATCCATACACTAAAAGATCGATGCTGCAAAAGATACTTTAAGCACAGGCCCTAAGGATGTTCTAAATGCAAGAAAACATTGTTTTATTTATAATTTATGGAGAAATGTGTTAGAAGGACAGACGGTAGCGTTTCATTTGTCACACGTAATTAATTACTAGGCCCTTCAACGGTCTTTTTTTTTACTCATATTGACGTTATACTTTTTGTAGCTTTAGAATGTCGGAAGCATTTCAAATAAGCGATAAAAACAAATACTTAAACAAATTGATCCACCCGAAAAAATGCGACTGTGTCGCCTGACATTATCCTGTAAATAAAAACCAGCCGGTACACTTGAAAGAGCGTAAGTGAGTAAGTCCAGTAAGGTACGTTAATTACCTGATCTCGAAAGAGACTGGGCTCTTTAGAGATCAGGCATAATCATTCAAGCATAATCTGTGTATTAAAGCTAGCAAGTAGGTACGATACCTTCTTGCGTCTCTTCTCTACTTCTTCTCATTATTCCAGCATTTTCAGCCATACCTACTTGCTGAAATTATCTTGGTTTGGCGACTTTGGAATCCTGAACCATAATAATCAGCATTCTAAAACAACATACATATCTTATTGCCTAATTGGACCTTTGCTCTTAAGAAAATGGATAAATGGGGCATACACTGACTGGTTTTGCATCTCAAGAGGTGTAAGACAGGGCTGTGTAGCGTCTCCTTGGCTGTTCAACCTATACATGGATAGTTGTTTGGCGGATTTGAGAGAGAGTGAGTGTGGATTAAGGATGGATGAGTTACCTGTCAAATGCCTGTTATACGCAGATGATCAAGTTCTTCTTGCATCGTCGGCAGAACAGTTGCAAGACATGGTAACGGTAATGAATGATGCGTTTAAGAGGAAAGGAATGAACATAAATGTGAACAAGACGAAAGTGATGGTTTTTGAAAGACAAGAGGATGTATCGGCGTGTGATGTGAAAATAAATGATAAGAGTGTGGAGCAAATGAATGAGTTTGTATACTTGGGTAGTATGTTTACTAGAGATGGAAAGATTGATGCTGATGTGGAAAGGAGAGTAACTGCGGGAAATAAAGTGAATGGTGCTATACATGCGGTTGTGACCAACCAGTCCATGTCAAAAAAGGCTCGAATGGCTGTTCACAACGGTGTGCTGGTGCCTACGCTTATGTATGGAAGTGAATGTTGGGTATGGCAAACGAGGCATGAGAGTAGGATTAATGCTGTGGAAATGCGTTCCTTGCGAAGTATGTGTGGTGTAACATTGAACGATAGAGTGAGGAATGAGGTTATACGAGACCGTTGCGGATTAAAAGAAGATGTAGTGACAAAGATAGAAAAGGGTATGCTTAGATGGTTCGGTCATGTTGAGAGGATGAGTGAAAGACGATTGACAAAAGGTATTTATATGGCAGAGGTGAGTGGCAACGCCGGGAGGGAAGGTCCCCCGAGGGTCGCCCTAGGAAGACCTACACTGACCTTATTAGTGAGGTCCTTCAGAAGGGTCAGGTGCGGAGTACTCGTAACCGGCGTGCTTGTATGACGAGATGTATGAACGTAGATGAGGCGAAAGGAGTATGTAAGGATCGTAGCAGGTGGCGTTCTATACTTTCTGCCTACCCCCATGGGAAAAAGGCGTGAGTTTATGTATGTATGTATGCTCTTAAGAATGCTGACAGTGCTAGACTGACATGGATATTACCCGCCGATTTCCATATTGTCATTTTAATCATGTGTAATTTTTAATTACTTATCGGCATTTTGGCAGCATGTATAGCCGTGGGTCTGACTGGTCCAAATTATTGGCAATAAACGCAAGTGTTTCTTTGGAGAAGTTGTCTTGGAATTATTGGTTAATGGTGTCAACTAATTGGTTAAACGAATTTGGTACCAACTACCATCCACAAGGCTAAGACTTGAAGTGTCGAAGGATTGAATAGGGTAGAAAGCGTTCGGGTAGAATATACACCAAATAGCGAGTGCATCATCGTACTACGTGATTTCAATAATCATATCCATCGGCGTAGCCAAGTTTTGATATTGGGTGGGGCAATACTGACAAATATAAATTATTAGGTACCTTTATTGTATTCAAATGTACAAAACAGAATGGTATAATTACTGGATTGTAAAACATTTTCTTTTTAAGTGTAATGTCTTTTGTTTAGATTATTAGCTTTCATAGATGATTTAAATAATACATAAATCACCCATGAGCCAGTCAGGGTGGGGCAAGTGCCCCAGTCTGCCTCACCGTGGCTATGCCCATGATCATAAATACAATCTGAAATCTGATAGATGGATCTATATGAAATCCCCATGAATAGATAATGGTGCCGATTCCCTTGTTCACAAACTAGACTAAATTTAGAGAATTGACATCTCTTACTAACATACAGCGAAAGGAAAGGACGGTGACATTCCGTGACATTAAAGAACTAAGTTAGCGATGTCTAATTAGTTTTGCCTTGAACTTTTCCGTATTTTTAATCCATACGTTTTATGATGTCTATAATTGTATGGATGTGTCAGATCGACTAAATTTGACAGCTCTTATTTACATTTTATGACCAAGATAATCTGCACCAATGGTGCCGATTTTCTTGGTCACAAACTAAACTAAAATTAGACTATTTCCACCTTTTTCTGTCCAATAAAACAAAAAAGAGACTAATGTAAATAAGAGCTGTAAAATTTAGTCATTAGTTTAGTTTGTGACCAAGAGAATCTGCACCAATGGTGCCGATTTTCTTGGTCACAAACTAAACTAAAATTAGACTATTTCCACCTTTTTCTGTCCAATAAAACAAAAAAGAGACTAATGTAAATAAGAGCTGTAAAATTTAGTCAATCTGACACAGCCATACAATTATAGTTGACATCTTAAAACGTGTGGATTAAAAATACGGAAAAGTTCAAGGCAAAACTAATTTGACATCGCTAACTTAGTTATTTAATGTCACGGAATGTCACCGTCCTTTTCTTTCGCTGTATGTTAGTAAGAGATGTCAATTCTCTAAATTTAGTCTAGTTTGTGAACAAGGGAATCGGCACCATTATCTATTCATGGGGATTTCATACATTTCATTTTCATATCTACTCGTATGCAGGTGCTGTTAGGTTTCTAGGTACTTGTACTATTACTGAACCCTTATAATTTCAGAAAACAGTCTCACTCGAATTGGTGTTTGTACTATACGCTGTACCTACCTTTGATCTACCCAAAAAACATGGGACGGATCAGAATTCCACATAAGATGTATGTAAGACCTATATGCTCGAAATCAATCGGGTTCAAACTGCCACATCTTGGACGGTAACCTAAGTATCATATCATGGGTGTAGGTAGAAAGTCTTGTATTGAACATCAGATGCGAATAATTGAGCGGCTAATGAGCGGTTTATTACATAAAGGTGTCTATTTGATAGTGAGTTTAGCTGCAATATCTCGCTTCTGAACTCTTTGAAGAAATTAACTTAACTACTTACCTACATAACTTTATATTGTAAATTAATCTTTCAGACTTGGCTCAATGACTATACTTGAATCTAGATCATAAGAACCTATTCAAGAATTCCTAAGTACCTGTCTTTTTATTTAGTCTTCATTAGCTGGAAGTAGACGACTTTGGGTTAATCTCAAGAGGAATGGGTCCTTCTTAATTAGTGACGATAGGAAAAGCGAAAATGGCACCAAAGAAGAACCTTGGAACTTTCATACTGTGGTGTTAACTGTAGACCAAAAACATATTCAGTCCCGATTCCCGTTCTTGTAACGCCATCTAGCGGTTAAACTCTTTACTATTACATTTTAAAGTTGCCAATTTAATATTCGTAGTCTACATGATGGTATGTACTGAACTACCTACTACAGCCCTTCAGAGATTTTACTATAACACCAGATTAGCTACAAGAAATAAAAAATTATGTCAAACAATTACGCATTTTTGTTCCCCAAAAAAATACAATCTTTGTATTGTGTGAGTAAACGAAATTGCTGTTCTAACCTGGCGTTGAGCGCCATCTATGATACTATTCAGAACTAATAATACTATTTAGATTTTGTCCCTAGAACAAACAAAGATGGCTTTATTTTTGAAAAATAAATTAAAAACAAGTTTACTTTCGAAGCAGTATATATTATTCTCTACATATACAATAAAAAAACTACTACATCAAAGTTGCAGCCGTTTTAATGTTTTTTTTTTACCTCTTAGTAAGTCATTTTTTTATCTTTCCTTTAAAACCTTTTGATTTTTTTATGGCCTTTTGTTTTGATACCCAACACAATAACAACAGATTTAAAAAATTGGGTCTACAATCCATATCTATATTCCAGGTAAGTATAAATTTATTTTTTCAAAAATTATTTTACGTGAACACTACAACATGAAGCTGTTTAGGGCACACTAACAAACAGTGCCAAAAAAATAGATATACATACACTCGATACACACAACAGATATACAGCATAACCCTCTTTCTAGGGCGGTCAGATAAAATACAATACATTTACTGAGGAATTATAACGAAGTATACCTAGGCAGGGCCTTTCTGTGGGCTTAAAATTACTTGACACTATACATTAATTTCAATTACGTTTATATGTCCTATGTTAATACATAGGGCATATAAACATAACTGAAATAATAGTTAATAGTTAGTAGTTTATAGTTGGATCACATAATTTTATTGTGATCCAACTATTATTATACATAAAAATTATAGAAAAGGATTAAGAATATATAATTATGTATATAAATTAGAAAAATATAAATTATTTGCTAATATAAAAATAACTTTCATGGTACAATAAGTGTAACATTTTTATATAACACTAATATATCAGTTCTGCTTAAAATTAAAATAGTACTTAAATAAGCTTACATTTAAATCATCTTGCGTCATTAAAAGAATATGGTAATGTTGTTAATACAATGATAAACAGACTAGGTACAGTCATTGTATTAACTTGACTTGATTGAGATATGTACTTTTTATGACATTAATAAAGAAATACACATGCTAGTCCCTTCTATAAAATTGCACTATGATAATGCCATTTTTTGTATACATAATCTCATAATATTTACTAATAATGGATGAAATAATGGATGGTTTTATTTACAAATTAATCATCTTTGGTCTATACAAAGTTAAACTTATAACTATAGATGCATTACATTTCTTTTTAGAATATGGTTCTTGAAATCGAACCATGTAATTGTATGTATGGTTCCACTGAATGAAACAAATATGTTCTAGTAAATTGATTAAACACCGTTCTATTTGATTATGTGCTTGTGCACATTTCACTGAGCGAGTAATGGAAAAAATGCATTTACGTAAACAATATATCCCTAAAATCCAGTCACCCCAGTTATTTCGACAATGCAAACAACATAAAAGCCATAGTTATTTTGCCACTATTTGTCTCATGCTATAATATGTATATGGAATATATTAGACGGGCTCTATAAAAGATCACAAACAGAAAAGTGTGTTGAATCATTAATGAATGTAGAAATTACTTTACAATTTGTAGATATTTTTAATTTTAACCTACTACCAGGGGCGTAGCTACCGCCGTATCTGCCGTATCAATTATACGGGGCCCCCGGCCTACGGGGGCCCCCAAGGTGCGTAAGCAAAAATTAATAAAAACTTCCCAAAGAAGTTTCTCGAAATTAAAATTGATAAAAAAATATTTAAGAACTTCTATGGGACAGGAACGCCTGTCAGACCTGTCACTATTGTCCATAGAGGCAGAAACTTAAGAAAAACTAAAGTCATCATCAGCTATGAATGATATAATTAACCAGTTTGCCGAAAAAAAGGCAAGGAGAGTTAATATTTAATTTGAATTGTTTTTAAAAATGTGACAGATTATGATGAATAAATATTTCTTATAATTTTATGCAATTTTTTTTTTCTTTTGTTGAGAAATCTTTACCCTTCCTAAGGGCCCCCAAACAAATTTTTATACGGGGCCCCGCCAAGGTACGCTACGCTTCTGCCTACTACTTTTATTAAATAGTACCATCATATTGATGTTAATAAAACCCGTAAAATTAATTTAGTCATACTACTGATTTTATAGTCAGCTTGTTTCGACTTGTAGTGCAATAATAATATGTGTTAGGTATAACAATTAATAAACTAAGTATTGGCTCTCTAAAAATACAATAGAAAAAAAAAAGTTCACTAATAGTAATACTTTTTTTTACATTTATCGTATAATAATAATTTATAAATACCAAAATATTCACATTAAAAAATAAATACTATGTTCAGTATAAATATCAACGAAAACAAACGCTTGGATATGAAATATCCATAAATTAATGTTTTCTTTATACCACAGACTTCAGTTTTTCTAATTCTTTGATTGCTTTGTTGTAATCTTCTCTTACTTTCTTGCATTCAATTTGCAGATCTTCAAATTGACTCTGGAAAACCATACAGTAAAAATAAATAAGCATGTATTTTTTGTCAAATTTCGGTATTTCTTATAGCCAGTCCAGTGACCACAGTCAGAAGTATCATCAATTATTTTCGAAAATCAAACACCAGCCCTTTTCAAATATTATCCTCATAAGGTCCAAAGGCCTAATTTAATGACAAAATTTTAGTGGACACTCCAACCAGAGGTAGATCTAGAATGATAAAATTACAGCCCAGCAACACAAATTAACAGGATTTCAAACCTGTTCTTTAGTTGGTAACCCAAAAATTACAGTTAAGATTCCTAATGTTTTTGTTTTTTTTTCATGAGTAGTACGGTATTACGTACAATAACATCACGCCTGTAATCCCCGAAGGATTAGGCAGAGGTGTACATTAGTACACCCACATCTGCCAAATTAGGAGCGAGCCTATTGCCAGGCAAAAGCATCAGTCGGGCACTTCAAACCTACTACTGAGAAATTCCTCAGGGTAAAATCCAAAAACTGTTTGCCCATCCTCGGAATCGAACCCAAGACCTCATGCTCAGCAGTCACGCTTTGCGACTACTAGACCACCTAGCCAGTCACAAACTTAATTTTCGACCTAAATTTAGGTTGGGCCTTACGAAGGATATGTGTATCTCCAAAATATGTAAAAATGTAATGTTCTACACTCGGCGTCATATAAATTTCACGTTTCATTGCATGATTACCTTCTAACATCATTTGTTTTATTATTAACATAAACATCCCAAATGTTTAAAAGGATTAATCAGATGATATTAACAAAATTTGTTGGTTTGGTTGGACTCGCACATGGACGGTTTTGTACCATCCTAGAAGATTACATTAGTATTACCATTATACTATGAAGCCAAATATGCAAAAAAAAACAGGTCTCTTGTATGGGGGAACCCCTTTCATTAACTTTTTTTTATTTTTATTATTTGTTGGCTGCAATAGAAATACACATTCTATAAACATTTCAACTCTCAAGCTATTGCGGTTCATGAGATACAGCCTGCTGAAAGATGGACGGACGGAAGAACACAACAGAGGCTTAGTAATGTCCCGTTAGCACCCTTTGGGTATGGAACCCTAGAAATGGCTCAAAATCTACATTTAACAATACTTTTATGCTTCTTTTAACTAGGGGAACAAGTGAGCCTTGGGGAAATGGTAGTTTATTTCCAGGTATTTAAATGATTATTCAATGAATACTAAATTCAATTGAACTAAGTGCATTATGTGACAGTAAGGAACGTTTTTGAGAGGTGTAACATTTTTGATGTTAGTAGGAAGGCCTATGTAAAAACATAACATTACAATATTTGAAGTAGGTAACTAGGTAGGTCCTACAAATACAAAGCACAAAACATTCATAATAGGTATGGCTATTATAATTTATAGGGTTGAGATAAAAATGATTAAATGTTAATTTACTCCTCATTAAAATGAAAAACGTTTCTAAATAAATTTAATGCTGATAACAATACTGTAATGTTTGATAAATATTTGGATGTTGTTTGGTTGTGAAGCTGAAGAGAATTTTTGATTGTGCTAATCTATGGAACTTCTAAAAAATATTTTGCTAATAAAAAAGGAAGCCGTGTATAATTAATTAACATCATATTACCTGACATATGGTAGTCTGTTGTTTCATTGCTACACAGCTATCCATAACATCTTTATATTTTTCTTTTTCGGTGTCATGAGCTTTCTGCGTCTCTGTCAATAGCTTGTCGATGCGGTTTTTATATTCCGTGACAACTGCAATTGAAAAATGATTATGGGCATACAATTATTAGAAGTTTATTACATAAAATTAACTAAAATCATTAACTATTTATTTACCATTTAATTGATACTTAATAGATGTCAATTCTGTTAAACAGCGTTCTCCAGACCATTGAGCACTGTTGTAGCTTTGTTGCAAATGATTTAAGTAAAAGTAAACGCTCCCTAATAAAAATAATATTACAAAAAATATAGATATTTTCTCTTTGAGCTTAAACATTGGAATGGATATCATATTTAAAATTCTTTACTGAATATATACACTTCTTTAAATCATTATAATTCTAATTTGTCATTACAGAAAAACAGATTGAAACGAAAATATAAACAAATATTTTGGATAATTTATTTAATTCACTGGTTGCACTAGACACATTAAGGTGAGGTGTGATGTCAAATAGTCAAATGTCAATGTCAACTTGTTAAATGGACGGAAGATTTAGAGGCAGGATGCAATAAAATAATCGCTTTTAAAAACCGATTAAAAAATCGATTTTAATTAAATCATTATCTATTTGAAATACACATTTTTTTTGACGTTTGTATGTAAGGAGCTTATGCGCGTATGTATAAATACATACGCTCGATAAGAACGAAATTACTACTATAATACTATCCAGGAACAAATTGTTCGGATGATGGTGTCATCTTCTCTAAATATACAAGTAAAACTAAAACCTTAAAATTTCGCACACGGCTTCCTTTTGGCGTATGCGAAGATTATGGAAGGATTTTCGGAAATTCATTCCCCTTTTGAAGTAAAGTTTGTATAAAAATCCGTAATTTTTGTAGTTAGCGACATGAAATTTGCTATTATGTTTTTGGTTATAAATATAGAATTCGTATTAATTCAGCTTTTTTAGAAATCACACCCCTAAAGTAGTATAATAGATGATGAATATAAATAGAAAATCTGATATGTTTAATATTAGAAACAAGAAAACTGGAATATGGGTTTCGATAAAAAATGTTATTAATCGGAAAATTCACATTCTAGAAGCTAATTTGGGAAACCCCTTGTTTTTAAGTTGTGCTTAAAGTGTCCCTACACCTGCACTTTAGAGATCATTACATAATGCCACCGATGCCCCTATAAATAAACCAACCAACTGGGCCCAAGTACACTAACAAAAATAAAAAAGAAGGATTAACTTCAACAATTTACTCAAAAGGAAAAAGAAGGTAGTAGTGTCATACATTTGTAACTGTTTTCTAGCTTTAAAAAGTGGAGTGAATAGTTAAAATGTCTTCTAAACTTAAAACTTATAAAAGTGCCTAGCAAAAACTGCCTGAAAGAGATAAAAAGCTATATACTACTTCTGAGGGAAAACTTCAATTTGTTACCAGTTTTACTGCTCCAGGTTAACCAGGTAAAATGTTATTAATCTATTAAATTATGATACATTTTTTCATAGTGGTGTGTTATTGAATTCATTGTTTATTTCGTTTAGTCCTTTGTAAATTGAAATTACTCAAAGGTATAGTATAAATATTCTTTCGTCTTAAGATAAGTCAGCTTGGTTTTTATTTATATTATATAAAAGTATGTAGGTTTTCTAAATCACATGGAACAACAATCGACTTTTCGGGAAAAATATTTATTTTCCAAATTAATTCATAAATAGAAATACGATTTAAATAAAAATCAAAGAATCAGCATTGCAATACAACGTGGCAATGCTGTCAGCCTTTTGGGCACTTGCCCCATTGGCAGCGACGCGGACGAATTTTTTGATGCCTTATGAGGTTCGTCCTTTCTGCTCTTTTTTTTTATAAATTGTACATATTTTACATTTACTTTAGGGTTTTATTTAAGTTAAGGTTAATTGTTTAGGTTAATTATTGTATATTGTTTTGAAATGATTAAAAAGTTAGATATAAAAAAAAAAAAAAAACAATACGATTTAAATACGATATTTATAATCGGCCATCGATTATAAATAAATCGTTTTTTTTAGTAACATCTCTAGTGAGAAGAAGGGAGACAACAGGACTGAACTGTCACATAAAATGTTGCCACACTGGAAATGGGGTTGGACAAAACATTCGTTTTTATGTTTTTTATAAAGTTGTATCTAAACCACCATAATTTTTATTAAAGGTCTAAAAATAGGAAAAAATAATCATTATTTTAAAGAGTCAGTCAGTATTACTCCGCAGTGTATTGAAAATACAGTTTTTTCTATAGGTAACATAGAATAGGAAACGTTTAAAAAGGTAAGTATATGTAGAAATCAGTGTTGTATGTAATTTCTTTTATCTTAATCGATATCGATTTTGCTTCTTATGAAAGATATATCAAATTAGACCAAAAAATAGGAGTGGGGTTACAATAATTCACACCCAGCTGAAAATTGGTAGGACTGTTCAGAACACCATCTTAGACAAAACCTAAAAAGTCCTCATCGATCTGACACCTTTTTTTTATTAGAGGTCAAAGTTCACAAAAACGGGATTATCGCGATTTCAGAAAAATGATAACTTTTATCATAAAATTACTTTAGACAAAAATTGTAGTTCAGACAATTATCTCTAAAAATGTGTAAATACTTTTTTCCTAAGAGCCACCGTTTCCGAGTTAGAACAATTCAAAAGTTGAAAGAGTTGTAATCGTCATAATATGTACTATAATAATATACCTAGTGTACTTAGCGCGGTTTTTTAACGTGGTTGCCCTGGTTGGCCTATTCCACGGATTTGAAGGGTTGAAAATGATATGGTGGAGGAATGACACTTTGATGCGGCAAGATGCAACATTTTGCTACGGCGTGTTGTTCTATTCAAAATAGCAAATACTAAGGAAACTTAAGTGTAAACAGCTTGTTAAACCGTCTTTAGGTAGAAACAATCTATTCTTCATCTCTATTCATTATTTTTCTAACTTTACCATCAGATTTTTATCCCTATATTTATCTATCCAGCTTATTTGAACAAACGCTTGAAATAATTTATAATAATTAAAATTACGATATAAATATATTTTTTTTAGATAAACTTCGATACTATAAATCGTTAATTTTACATTCCGTACACCAGACTTTTACGTGTCGACTGTCGATATTGGACTCGCACGCACCGCACTTTCTGACTGCTTCAGTCAGTCAGTTCTATTCTATGCTTACTCTCTGGATATAGGGCACGTATTGTCTGAATGTGAAGTTTCTATTATTAATTTCGAATGTAAATATATTATTTGACTACGTCGAAGGATATTCTACATTCATAGCGTACTAATTATTTTTGTAAACATAATATAAAAGCATCAAAATGCTAAAAGGTGGTGTGTGACTAAAGTAACCAGCAAGGTACGGTTATTTTACTGTACTGGTACCTGCCTGCGTACTACTTATTCGTGCTCATAAATTGTTCCTAGATTCAAGGTAAGAGGAACGTGTCAATTATTTTTATTTAAAAATAAAATAAACCTTCACAAATATGTGTTACCCTTTTGATCCATGGGTAATTTCATTAAAGAATTTAGGATAAAAATGGTACCTACGAATACGTCGAACTTAAATACGATAGACTCGAGGTACGTGGTCAGCATGTGACTTGACCTTATATCAATTTAGTTATTAGCTTGTGGGTTAGTTTGTTGGGACCACTTTATGAACTATATGCGCTAATAATTTAAACAGATGAAGGTTTAGTCGTGTTGCGAATTTACGTAAACCGTCGCGTTCCTCAATTTAGACTTTGACACCTGCTAAGCGTGTGTGCGTGTAGCGTAGCTAAGAGAACGCGTATTTATATCCTATGTTTTGCGAATGTGCGCGTAGATTTCTCTTTGTATGTAGCACTATGTTTTAATAAATTCTGTTTATTATTATTTTACTAATAGTATTTTTCTTTTTTTACTTAAAATGACGACTTATAGAATGAGCTGTGGGTGAGGGAAAAATAAAGAAATTGAAATTAACAAAACAATTTAGGGAAAGGGATTCTCTTGCACTTTACTGATGTTGATATTTACTTGACATGACCTTACTAATAATAAATACTTACTTACTTTCTGAAACCATAAGTAATAGTTGTGGTTCAATTTGGAGTTGTTGCACCTATATAATTTTAATAATGTGTTTCAAAAGTGACATGAAGATAACCCTCAGGTCCAACCCATTCATAATTCGAAAAATTTTCCATTTTCAAAATTCCCAAATATTTGAATAAACATACACTGCACTTTCTTTGATATCATAAACAAGACTGAATATAATTAAAAATCAAATCTAATCAAAACAAACTTTCTTTTGTTTACTGTTAATTAAGATACTTAATAATATCCATATTACATTGTCATTTAAAATTCAGTTCAGTTCCATTGAAATTCTAAGTTAAATTACTTTAAACTAAAACTTGAGCCATAACATTCTCTGTTGATAGTATAAAAATGCCAAGATAATTATCATACCAATTATTGTAGTGACATATATGTTCTTCCCATCAATAATTTGGAACTAGACCATACTTGGTTATGAAGATATTGAAGATCAAAGTTCTAACATTTTGATATTTTTTTTACAAAAACCATTTTGACATTTTAATATTATAAGTAAACTGTCTTTAAATACTGCCACAAATCCCATACTGCTGCATGTACCTGAAAGTGCAATGTTTTACATGAGTTACATGTGATGTGTCTTTTTACACCCCATATACTGATGATGATAGATTTCTATATCCTCATAGGGCCCAACTTAAATTTAGATCTTAAATAACAACCCCATGTACTGCAAGTAGGTAGTTGTGGTCCAGGACATTGATTTAGTAAAAAGTGTTTAAAAAAATGCTTTTGACTTGATTATTTTAAGTTGTATTTCTTATAATTTTGTAATAACTTCTTACTCTACTACTGCATGAAAAATATTGTAAAATCATTGAGCCTTTTTTCATTTAAATATCATGTCATAATTTTAGGTCTCTGGGCTCTATTTCATGGTTTTAAATTCGAACTTTTTGTCATTGAATTAGGCCATTGGGCCTAACGAGGATAAGGAACTTTCAAAGTTAGTCTTGCTGAGCGGCTTACGTCATTACCATTATCATTTTAGCAAAGAATTATTGAGCAAAGAGACTGCCTCGTTGGTCTAGTGGTCGCAAAGCGCGACTGCTGAGCGTGAGGTCTTGGGTTCGATTCCCAGGTTGGGCAAAGTGATATTGGGTTTTTCCATCAGGAATTTCTCAGTAGCAGTCTCGGAGTCTGGATTTGTGCCTGGTTGATGGCAATAGGCTCGCCCCCTATTATATGGGACTTAAACATAACTGGCGAAATGTGGGTGTATTAATGGGTACACCTCTGCCTAACCCTTCGGGGATTACAGGCGTGATGTTATGTTATGTTATCGAGTGAATCCTTAATTTCCTTTTGGCCATACCATGTGCATAATTCAATCAAGCCTATGCAAATTCTTATTCATGGTGTGTATTGCAAATGTTTGAAAAGATTTTTTAGAAACATGATCATTAAAAATTACTCAAATTGTAATTGGTTGTTATAGTTGATCAATCAAATGAATAATTGACAGTGCAGTTGCTGGCACATAACTTGGCAACATTTTGGCATAGTGGGGGACGTTTGCGCATGTAAAAATGTACTTTAATCGTACATGCACAATCTTCCCCCACTATTCCAAAACCTTTCCAAGTAACATTTCAGTAGATACAATACAATATATTATTCAGATTTCATATATTATTTAGATTAATAACTCAAGTCTCATGTAATGAGACGCAATTTTCTTTGGTTCTGTCATACGAGTAAGTCAGCTGGGGCTTGACCAGTTAAATATGTATTGAAACATTCAACTAAAATTTGCTAGTATTCAGTATAGTCACAGTTTTTGTGTTATATTATTTTGAGTCAGATATTTGAGTTTACACTTTATTTAACTTTATACACTTAACATCACAAAAATCCTCCCAATAAGCCTCTCTATAGTCTCAGAGAATACATTTACTTCATTTGAAATTTTTATCAATTGAATATTCATTTGACTACCTTGGATTGAAATAAACCTCCATTTTGTTTTAGAAACTATAATGGGTCCTCGTAAAAATGATGTTAAAAAGAAATTATCCCGAGGTTCACTAGCTGTGCTATTTCAGTTTTTAAGCATATTATTTTCTTAAAAAACTTTTTGTTTATTATGTTAAAGGTTATCTTTCCTTTCTCAGTCTATCTGTATTTTTATAATACTGGTACCTAAATAAAACTAAATATTTGTGGACCACACTGTATTTCGGCTGTATTTAAAAAAATTCGGCTGATGCCTAATATTTCCCATAAATAAATTATATTAGAAGGTATTTGGCAACGAAAGGTAAAAGCTTTTTGACACTGAGTGTAGTTACACTCATTGTCAAAAAGCTTTCACTATTCATGATGTAAAATGTATATGTTAGGTACTGTAAATGTTAAGTTATACCGGTGTATGTTAACAATGACCAATTGCAATGGTTTAGGTCAGAAATTGTTACTTAAGTCTACTACTACACTATTAGTGAATGTTAACATACATGAAGGCGATTCCGTGAATTTTAGTGTACTATTGTGACCTCTAGCGAGTTACAAACTACGCAATCAACCCATGCCAGCGTTTCTAAATAGTAACATAGGGCAGACTAGGATAGACTGGGTCCTGAGTTAACGAACAGTGTACTTTTTATCCTGGTACTTCTCATGGTATATTTTCTTATTATTTTTGTGATTTTGCAACATGCACTGTGCAGAGCAGCAAGCAAAAGCTAATGCCTATACATATATAATAATAGTCATCCTTATGAAAATATTGTAGCTATGCAAAGTATATTTTATAGTTTGTCTGTTAATTGGAGCCCCACTTTCCCTTCAGTCAGTAAGTGTTACTGCAGATATTATATTCTAAATCATTAATACTTACTCATTATAATTTTGCTCATAATGAAGATTAACGGAGTCATTGTAGTGTATGATAACATTCACTTGTGTATGACCGAAATCCACATAAAAAGAACAAATATGAAATAATAGACATTTACCAGCTGATGTAGTGATTGTTAACAAACACTTGAGTACCTATCTGAAATTCTCAACATACACTGTGTTTCAGACATTCACAGTTACATATAATATGTTACTCAGTTCAAGGACCATAAATCTGCCCTAATATATTTTTTATATCATTGGTGGCTAAGCGTTTTCTCGTCTATCAGTCTTACTCTTTTATGAATAGAAAGCTGCTCCACTGCTTCATCAACTTGATGAGTTTTTACTGTAGTGAATAAACAAGTTCCAGGCTATGCGTCTAAAAAAACATTAAACATGCTCTATTTGTTTTGTCTTATCTTCGTCCTTGCGCTCATCCAACTCTAGCATAAATGGAAGATTTTTAGTATTGTTAATTATATTAAAAATAATAATATAATCTTCATAATAGTTTTGTTGTTATAGGCAGGTAACGCAACATGGCGGAAGCGCACTCAGCCGTTGCGTTTTCATTCGCCATCACCCACGACGGATGGGATGTGAACTTTGACCGTGAGGTACTCTATTTGGTCTGGGAGTCGGGAATACGCTCATGGAAGAAACGTTTAGCGCGTTTCAGAGTAAGTACCATGTGTTACATTGTTTTGTGTTTATACATAGGTCCGACAAAGGTCAGCTAATCTATCCAATACTAATAGTATTTGCACTCGTAGGATATTCCTCATAGAATGGTTACCTTAAGAATATGACGAGATGCTAATTTCAGTAACTCTTCTTTCCTAAACATGCCTCGATATCAGTAGTTCCTATTTGCTTTATAAGTATACAACAATTCCACTATATAGAAGTATATTATAATATGTAAATTTACTTTGTAATAATGTCCGCATTGTCGTTTTCCTCTATACTGAATGGCTAAATGGTGGCAACTAAATCTAAACATTATGTGCTTACTCAGAATTCAGTTAATACGTTCATGTTTTTAAAGGGCATTGTTAAAGTTCATGTTCAGTGATAATAAATGTATGTTAAGCGATTACAATTCTGTTCAATACCATTAATTAAGATTTAAGTAATTCGCGTATGTAATAAAATCTGTATTTTAAATATTTCCTTGGCAATTATTTCGTTTGTTTGCAATTCATCTTAGCAGTTACAATATATTTTAATAAAAACCTGTTTCAAACCAAGTTAATGAAATATTTATGTAACCAAGATAGTCATTGATTACTTTACTGAAACTGCAATCCAACTTAATAAAGAAATACGTAACATTTACGTAAGAAAATTACACGTAGGTATTAATTTGGTGTCTTAGTAGCAAGAATAACTTCAGAGTGATATATTATTTGGGGCAGGAAACCTATTGTCCAGTTACGTAGCATAGCTAGACAGTCTAATTAGGAGTAGTAACAGCGAGTCTAGTGACCTGTTACTGTTATATAGGTTTTTGTATTAATTAAAAACCGGTAGCATTAAACTAGGTAGTTCGTTGGCATGGTTTGCTGTGTGGCGGATCGGCGGGCGCAGGGTTCGATTTCCCCGCTTTTTCAACGCACATACCCACGGTAAAAGATTTTTATTTTTCATCAAATTAAAAATGATGTTAATCCAAGTGTATTGCTTCACAGAATAGCGTGCACAATGGCGTGTACCCAGGCCATATGCAGTCTCTCTACGTGCTGTGGACATTACTCGCGGCCGCGCATTTTGCCGGGTTTAGTGTACCATTTGGATTAGTACAAAAAGCATTATCTGTTTTACCTAGGTAAGTTTTAGTCGACCTAGTTACTGCAAAATTTGGGACTTCATTATTTATGTTTTGCATTAACATTGTCCTTGTTAAGCATTTTATAAAGGTGTGCCGGAAAAAAATATTTTATATTTACAATTATTGTAGGTAAATAAATAATTATTTGCATGTTTCACTACAAAGTTGGCTATCGGGCTTTGACGATTATTTATCAATAGAGCTTACTTATCAATTAAATACAGGTTAATCCACAATATATCCAACGACTGTCTGGCGATTATCTTGCCACTGCCAGCAACATAATCACATCCGTATTCATCAATCTTATGTAAAAAAATACTTATGATAAGTGATGACTGATAAAACATGTTTTTATCTCGAAAACGGACAAAGGGACCAAACACACCCACAGAATGCCGGTGACGAAAGTTATTTTAATTAGATAGTAGGAAAGGCTTACCAATTTTATAGTAATGATTAAATATTATCACATTAATTTAAATCATTGATCATGATACTCTTGGTACATCACCATCACTCTGTTCTCTTCTATAAAATCACTTGAAAGACATGTTTTATGACGTAAGAGTATATTGTTATTTATATTGCCATATCCTAATACAAAAAAAATAGAGACATTAATTATTATTACTTATAATGTGCTTTGTTAAATACACTTGCGTGTAATGTACTTTATTTGCTTAAATAATGTTCTACATGTGTCTTTGAAAACAGTTGTACTACCATTCCGTCACACCTAATCACTTATCTCGCAGTAGGTATGTCGTAGATCACGCCTGGTCCTCGTACAGCCGATGTCAAGGACATCGTCAATGAGAAGACAATCGGCATCCGCAGTGACATTTTATTTGTTGTTACAATAAAATTATGTTTTGTTTAGCAACTCCACGATGTGGCAGGTCATCGCTTGTTTATTGGCAGCTCTTACCATGTGGCTTAGTGTGATATTTCTCATGAGATACCTTCTCAAACTGCTATTAATGTACAAGGTAAATGCGTCTCTTTACAAATCAACATTAATAAAGCACGTTTAGTGGTAAAAGGCATTAAACTAACAAAAAAATATATTTTATAGGGATGGATGTACGAATCTCGTGCCCCCGGATCTAAGATATCGGCAAAGACGATGCTGTGGATAAGTGTGGTTAAAGTATTATCCGGGTGGAACAAACCCAAATTATATAGCTTTCAAGGATCATTGCCAAGACTACCGCTACCTGCTGTGAAAGATACTATGAAACGGGTGAGTTAACTTCACAAACGGCTTGCTTACTTACACAGCAATATCAAATCAGATTTTATCATTTAATATCCTTGCCAAATGATTACACCTTTGTTGTAATCTTGTACTGAAAATGAATACATTTCTATTTACAACTATTATTATGAAGGATATTTAACTAAATGTTCAATAATACGGCCCGGCCTCCACGTAACAGGACGTGGTTTTAAATGGGCACTTACGTTCAAGCCTTGAAAACTACAGGATTGTATCTTTTTTGTCCTTTTTGCTTTAACCTTTATTTTCTCTTCTAACTGCCAACGGTCGTCATCGTCTTGCATTACATTGATTTCTACTACAATATAATTGGCAGATTTTTTAAAAGACCATTACACAAATAAATTGACGATAAAAAACTAAAATCTGCGAAACTATGATCCATATATTTTTAATTTTTTAACATATCATCGTTATTTCATGATAATTATCACTAAAATGAAATTATTACAACAATATAACCTAATAACAATCGAGGAAAGTAAATCAATAGACTGAAACGGAATAAGTAGGTACAAAATGGTAATAATAAATGTGTGCTTTGTTTCAGTACCTGATTAGTGTTCGGCCCTTATTGGACGACGAGAACTATAAGAGAGTAGAAAGATTATCTAAAGAATTTGAAGAAACTATTGCTGTGAAACTACAGAGATACCTTGTACTAAAGTCATGGTAATTGTTGGGCGATTATCTTTTAAGTAATCTTATGTGCAGTCGTAATTGACTCTTCATGCAGATATATGAGATATAGTCGTCTAGACCAGGGGTCACCAATTAGTTTTATTGGAGATCCGTATTTGAAATGTTGAGATTGTCGCGGTCCACTAGGTGATAATAAATAAAATACGTATTTTTACTAAGGAAGACTGGACATTTAGGTTTACCTAAATGCCACAAGTTTTTATTTTGTTACTCACGTATATTCTATCATATTTAAATAATAGTTTTTGGTATGAAGTTTATATTTTCTTAAGGCCCGCACAATATACGTCGGGTTCGGATATGGTCCGCCATTTGGTGACCCCTGGCCTAGGACTCTAGAATGACAAAAAAATTCTAGCATCACAAAAACAAAAGCGCAAATTTAGTTTACAACGAATTCGGGGTCAGACACGGGTGGGTAGATGTATCCTAATAAATCCTGATTTGTTTTTTGTAAATATGCAGGCAAAAATAAGTTAAAATATAATAATTGATATTATTAATGCATTGCAGGGCTTCATTAATTTAATGGCATCACTTTCTCGTAGGTGGTCGAGTAACTACGTGTCAGATTGGTGGGAAGAATACGTGTACCTGCGCGGGCGCTCCCCACTCATGGTCAACTCAAACTTCTACGGAACTGACGCTATTTTGTTGAGACCGACTAACATCCAGGCGGCGCGCGCAGGCGTCATCATCCACTTATGTCTCAAGTTCAGAAGACTCATAGATAGACAAGAACTTGAACCGGTTTGTTATGTTTTAAATATTTTTTATTCGTCGCCTCATTGTTCTAGTGGTAATTAGTGTCCCACTGCGAGTTCGTGGCTTCCCCTTTCTCTTTACGGCCATAACTGGTGCCCTGAAAATATGTCTAGAATATCCTCCCTTTAACATTCTGTGAGTGGCAATCTTTGTCCATCTGTCCAAACGCATTCGAGCGACGTCACCAGCTCTTTGTTGAGGGTTTAACAGCCAGCATGAAGTGAGCGTGCCCACTACATTCTTAGTTATTAATGATATATTAATATGTAGTCGTATTTTTTCCATAGATAATGCTGCAGAACATGGTGCCGCTGTGCTCGTGGCAGTACGAGAGACTGTTCAACACGGTGCGCGTCCCTGGCGTTGAGCGCGACAAGATTGTGCATTATCAGGACTCGACGCATATCACTGTCTACCATAAAGGAAGGTACTACAAAGTGCTCGTGTACTCAAGAGGACGCATATTGAACCCATGTGAAATTCAAGTGTAAGTATATTCCTTAATAAGCATGCTATTCCACTAGATACTAAATTATATAACAGTAAATAGGAAATAATTACATACATTAAAATGTATTCGCGTTATTTTCTGCTTGCTTTTGTGACACATTAGTCTCGGCGTCATAATTAAAACACAAGAATAGTAAACGCTGAAGCAATGCGCGCATTGCTTACTAATACCAACTGCTTACCAATCAAGCTAATTGAGGTCGTCGTTCAATGCTGCTGTTTTCTAACCTATGTCTGCATATTATATGCAAAATGAGGAAAACTTTAATTTTGATATTCATGATTCTAATCACACTGGTTGTGTTTAAATAGTGTTGATCTGCCTTGATCCTGTGAATATAGAAATATACATGCTATTGGTGCCGATTCCCTTGGTCACAAACTAAACTAAAATCAGACTATTTCCATATTTTTCTGTCCAATAAAATAAGAAAGAGACTAATGCAAATAAGACCTGTCAAATTTAGTCAATCTGACACATCCATACAGTTATAGTTGACATCTTAAAACGTATGCATTAAAAATGCGGAGAATTTCAAGGCAAAACTAATTTGACATCTCTAACTTAGTTTTTTAATGTCACGGAATGTCACCGTCCTTTCCTTTTGCTGTATGTTAGTAAGAGATGTCAATTCTCTAAATTTAGTCTAGTTTGTGAACAAGGGAATTGGCACCATTGTGCAGTAATGACTTCTAATTGGTAACAACGTTGGCTTAGACGTCCAACGCACGAAGACGGATTACCCTCACTTGTGTGTGTCTGATGCACACAAGTTTCCATATGCACATTGCAAATGCCTTTACGCAATCTACCGATATAGGTACTTCTGACTCAAATAAAATACGGTAATTTTTTTAGACAAATTCAACAAATCCTCGATGACAAGTCAGAGCCGATGGTGGGAGAAGAACACGTTGCTGCGCTTACTGCGGGTGAGCGATCCCACTGGGCGCACATCAGGCAGACCATGTTCAACCGTGGTAACAACCGCACGTCATTGCACTGCATCGAGCGCGCTGCCTTTAACGTATGCCTTGGTAAGGATTTAAGAATCCAGTTCATCAAATCGTGCGTTTTCGTAGAGTGACAACAATCTGGAATGCTCATCCGTTTAACGAACTTTTCAATAGGTACCTACACAACTACACGTGATTGTTATTGAGATGATAAATCTAGTAGATATTTATATTTACGCACAAAACTGTAGATGCGAAACCGTAAATCAGTTCCGTCATTCAATACCTACTACGATAAGAGAACGACCTTCATTTGGTGATTGTGGATCCGCAATCATTGACCTCTTTTTTATTTTATCAAATTGTACGTATTGTAGAAAATTATTTTCGCCATCTCAAAATTATGTCAGCTTAAAGTTTTACAGAAAAGAACCAATAGACACACGCGGTTATTATTCTTTGCACACCATTTTATGACAATACTGCCCAATGTCCCTCGGGTCATAAAAAATATTTGTTAACTGGTTCGTGAACTAAGTACCTCTATTGCATAGTTTTGTAACCTAAATGTTTGTAATCGTCCCCATTTCCAGATCCGTATTAGTATACAATGTTCTACATACACTAGAGTACTTGCCATGCGCTGACGCTTCATCGCGTAATTATTATCGTAA
Organism: Hoplodrina ambigua; assembly: GCA_949774945.1. Classification (NCBI taxonomy): domain Eukaryota; kingdom Metazoa; phylum Arthropoda; class Insecta; order Lepidoptera; family Noctuidae; genus Hoplodrina; species Hoplodrina ambigua. The sequence continues at coordinate 11,085,031 of OX458963.1, forward strand.
CGTTCGATTAACCTCAGGTCAATAGTAACAATTTGACTTTACTTATTCGTGTTAAAGTATTTCATAGCGGTAGGAGTAGTTGTCGTAGTTCTTTCGCCGTACCTTTCTACGCCGCGTGTTTCTAATAAACAACTCGTTATAATATAAAGTGATTGAGAACGAATATTGCAAAATGTGAAATAATTAATACAGCAACTAGGTCAAAGTTTAAGCAGAAATATGAAAGGTAAAACCGCATTTCTAGGTCTCATAAGAAATATCAGATTTCTGCCGCGTTCTCTACAATCATATATGTTTTTTTATTTATCTCAATGTACAGACACTTGAAATAAAATGCACAATCTTAAATAGAGAAAGGTGCCTGGGTTAGAATAGTCAAAATTAGGCCGAACACCAGCTCCGTTAGATAGGACATGTTATTTAAAGATTAGCATATAACAGAAAGTTATTTTATCGTAGTGATTATAGATATCCGGTAAAGATCGCGTCATGTTTTGTAACCCAATAAATATATCCGTTTTCGTCCAGACAATACATCCCAGATAAATAAAGTAGTCATAATTAACTCGTAACGAATAACGTCATATCTTTATCTATAAAATTGTTTTGTCTTCGAGGAGCACGTATTGGGAGACAGCTGCCATACAAAAATAGGTTGCTAAAGTATCTCAAACATTATTCAATAAATGGTGTTATTACAGATGATTTTGAATATGGCTATGATGAGAACAATCCAACAAAACTGGACGAGTTTGGTCGCGTGCTACTGCACGGCAAGGGTCACGACCGGTGGTTTGACAAGTCATTCAACCTTTGTTTCAGCAAAAACGGTTTTGTGAGTATTCATTTGGTTTTCTGTATAATTTAGTAGAAGTTAGGTCAAGTCTGGAGTTATTTAGAGTAATTATTATCTGCATACCTGCTTCTGCCGGCCTTGCTGAGGTCTGGTTTAAAGGGTGTAGGGCACATGAGACATTTTATACTCTGGGATGACAATACGCATTGGATGGCTCGGATATGGATAGGCAGTAGTGGATGTTGTGCCCACATTGGCTACAGGTTGGCCGCTTGTCATTTTGGTTCATTAAAATATTTTTGGTGAAGAGCGTAAAATAATGAGTAATCAGTATGAGAGTTTTGCACAGTTATGTTATGTTACAGTAAACCTAGTTTATAATTATAGCACTAATCTAGTTATATGCAGAGAAAGTAGGTAATTAGTTAATATTTGCATTTAATTAATTAGGTATTTAAAAATAATATACGCCGTTATGTGCTTCTTATAACTGCCTCTTATGTAAACTAACGAATATGTTTTTTAATTTACAGGTCGGTTTTAACTCAGAACACACATGGTAAAGATTCAAATCTTATTAACAAAACTTATGTTTTATAATTATATCAACTAATAAGAATGTCCTAACACAAAACATATATTTTCAGGGCAGACGCACCTGTTATGGGCCACTTATGGGAATACGTTATTTGGTGCGAATTGGAAGTTGGGTGAGCAAGTTTAGTTTTTTATTCCTTCATTGTGACTGTCTCTATTTTTTCCAAACTGAATCATCTCTCCTTATACCAATTTATGTTACGTCGGCGCAGATCGACTTTTTCTTCCACACATAATAATATTTACGAAAATAATAAAGTAATTTGAGTTACTGACTGCCTCGTTGGTCTAGTGGCCGCTAGCGCGACTGCTGTGCATGAGGTCTTGGGTTCGATTCCCAGGTCGGGCAAAGTGTTATTGGGTTTTTCCATCAGGAATTTCTCAGTAGCAGCCTCGGAGTCTGGATTTGTGCCTGGTTGATGGCAATAGGCTCGCCCCCTATTAAATGGGACTAAAAACATAACTGGCGAAATGTGGGTGTACTAATGGGTACACCTCTGCCTAACCCTTCGGGGATTACAGGTGTGATGTTATGTTATGTAATTTGAGTTAACCGTGGCCCGCTTATTATGTTTTATGTGTATTCACAAGTTAAGAAGGTTAACAAAAAGTTCCATTTCAGATACGACAAAGACGGCAACACCTTAGGCACAGTGGATTCACCTCCACCGGCACCCATCCGCTTACAGTGGGACCTCGGCCATGAAGACCTACTCAAGAACATTGACGTGTCGTACAACGTCGCACAGAAGTTACTCAATGATGTCGACCTCAGGATATTGATGTACACCAAATATGGCAAAGGTATGTAAGCTTTTATACACATTTTCGGTATTAAGTATACTCAACGCATGGTCTATAAAGGTTAATTTGCTATGACAAACACAGGTCAAAGGTTGCGATTCCATTTGTATATTCGGGAGGTTAAATAACAAGGTTTTAATTATGAATGTACGAACGGCATCATTCGGCCACACATAAAGAGCTGAAGAATTGTAATGTGTACTGTAAAGGGTAACCACAATTAATGCTGCTATCTGTCCTTTTAAAACTTAAAACTCCTTACCAGTGCAGTGAAACAAATAGTATTAATTTAAAAAAAAAACGCGATTCTTACGCATTGTTATAGGAAATCATAGCACTAGAATTGTTAAAAAGTGTCACTTTTTTATTTAAACAGCTATTCTATTATTATTCTATTGTTCCACTGTTCTCTCTCACTCTAACAGTATGGTTTTCATGCGGATCTCAATTTTTTTGATAATAAAATGTAGCTTAGTTATCAGGAATAACGTAGCTTTCTAATCGCATTAGGACTTTAGAATCGGGCCAGTACTATAACGCGTTGCAATAAAAAACACAGATAAGCTCTATAGCTTATTATTCGTATAGATTATTTGTCTTACTTTTCTTTCATATGGAATTTGGTAGACATCGACAGTGATAAAACCATTGTAACAAAAGAAATATCTACATCTTCTTTTTCTTTATCGTGTCGGCAGTAAGGTCGACCCCACACACCGTAGTGTCAGAGTTTCTAAACCGCCTCGAGAGCCTCTGACATGATTACATCCATGGTTCATCATGGTTCATGCTAATATCTACATAATACTTGTTTTACTTTGCAGGTTTCATGAAGAGTTGCCGGATATCTCCGGACGCGTTCATCCAGTTGATTCTGCAGCTGTCGTACTTCCGCGACGCGGGCCGGTTCTGCTTAACGTATGAAGCTTCTATGACACGTTTGTTCCGCGAAGGCCGCACCGAGACCGTCCGCTCCTGCACTATCGAGAGCTCGGCGTGGGTGAAAGCTATGAACAACCCAAATGCTACGGTATGTACGTCACAAATTACTAGAAAATATCGCTTTTATTGAACGTCATGCGTTTATTTTTAAAACTCGCCACATTAACACTCATATACTGTCATTAATTAATATCATTCCTAGTTTTAAATTTTATCTGTTATATAAACCTATGTCACGTAATTTGATGAGCTGTTGTTCTATTTTAATCATGTATGAAATCAGAAAGATCGGGTGCGCAATACTCGTAACCGGCATGCTTGTATGATCTGATGTATGAACGTGGATGAGGTGAAAGGAGTATGTAAGGACAGTCGCAGGTGGCGTTCTGTGGTTTCTGCCTACTCCTATGGAAAAAGGCTTAAGTTTATGTATGTATTAAATAAAACTCGAAATATGACGTTTTTTAACCAAGCTCGCCAAGGCCTGTTTGCCTATTCTCTGACCTACCCGATCTGCACACAAAATTTCATAAAAAATCGGTCCAGCCGTTTCGGAGGAGTTTGGTAACAAACACTGCGACACGAAAATTTTATACATATATTGGAAGATATTATATTGTTATGAACCCCATTTGAAAGTTGTTTTAACTCGACGAAAATTTCATGTTTATTACTGCAGCGCAAGTAATTAACAGCAAATGCATTTATTACGTAGATTTTATAAAAAATGTTTATAATGTGCAATAGTAGGTTTTATAATTAATTCTCTTTTTTATTTGTTAGGTTGAAGAGCGAATGGATCTGTTTGTTAAGGCCAGCCACCGGCATCAACTGGGGTACCAAGACGCCATGGCTGGCAGAGGCATCGACCGTCACCTCTTCTGTTTATACGTTGTGTCGAAATACCTTGAACTGGAGTCGCCATTCCTCCAGGAGGTCTTCAACGAACCGTGGCGACTTTCCACAAGCCAGACGCCTCATGGTCAGTATTGTTACAGTCTACTTTTAATTATTGACTTCTTACAGTCTTATAGACGCAGAGTATTTGCGCAGAAAGAGTATTTGGAGTATCATAAATAAAGCCAAGCAGTTAGGTAACGGATGTAAAAAGAGACTTCGTGAACCCGAACCTTACATTAATTCTTTCCGTCATTGCGTACATTTTTTGCTCTATCTATGAATCTTCTGGTTACGCCGCCTATACTGAGCATACACTCGTAAGCACAATGTTTCGCTACCTTAAACAGTGATCTTACTACAATAAAACTGTGTTTATCTTTTGCCTAAGTTAAACAACTGTTTAACATGATATTTATTCATGGGTTTTGACATAAGACTGGCATTAGAGGTTGCACAGGTGTCTAAGCATTTGTGGTAAGACCATTTTCAAAAAAAAGTTATTTCCCAGCAATAATTCTGTTACCTAGTGTGATGGGAAGTAGGCATAGTTATAATAACGGCCATGTGATGTGTCTTATAACACCCTGTATAGTAGACCCACATTTCGCCAGTTATGTTGTGTTGTATTGTTATTGTTAACTTTCATTTTGATCCTTACTAGACCTCATAATGTCTTCCTCGAGGTTCCTTTTGCGGCTTGAGCAAGCAGAGACTTATGTGATTCATAATATTAAAATGCAACGTACTTTCAGGTCAAACCTCTATGTTGGATCTAAAGAAACACCCGAAGTGTGTGAGTGCTGGCGGTGGCTTCGGTCCGGTAGCTGACGACGGCTATGGAGTGTCCTACATCATCGTCGGAGAAGATCTACTGTTTTTCCACGTGTCCAGCAAGAAGAGTTGCCCTATCACGGTTAGTCTATATGAGTCTATAGGTACATCGTAAATAATATTTAGTTAGATACTGATGAAAGAAATGTTGCTGCGGTGCAAAACCCTGTAGTTTTCTATACACTACGATAGATTTGTTTTCGAGCTCATTACTAAATGATCAAAAGTACTACTGCGTAAAAAAAATTTTCGCTTTAAATATCTTGACCCTTATCCATAATAGATAATAATGTGTTATTTTACAGAGCTCATCGAATTTTGTGAAACAAATCGAGAGATCCTTGAAAGATGTGCAAGACCTCTTTAACGAATACAAAAAACTCAAAAACGGAATCAAGAATAACAAGTAGAGCAACATTAGACACGCTTTTGTATTGTTTTAGTTTTGTTGTTGTTGTAATGTGTAGTTTATGTATTTTATTATTAGTCTGTAAGTGACCACTCAATCATTATTGAAATGTTCTTTGAAATAATTCATTTTGTACAATATTATTTTTGTAATGATTTTAATTCCTTATTTAATACATCGTCAAATTAATTTATAATACAATCATTGAATATTATGTAAAAAATCATGAATTTAATCAATGCCTCCTCATGGAGAAGAAACATGCAGTTACTCTTACTAGTTATTTTAATTGTTAACTATAATAGTGGAATTTATATTGTGTCAATCGTCTGGTGCTGCACACATATTAAGTTTAAATGTTCTGCTTTTGCTACAGATGGTTCCAAAATAAGAGTGCATATTTTAAATTTAATTTATAATATTAATCAACTTTAAATAATATTTTATTAAGCTTAGTGTATTTTTGGTAAAAGTGTTTTCTTTACGTTCGAATAAATTTGATAGTGCGTCGTAAAAAGAAGTTTACATCTGGATCGTATATGAATATTAGGTATACTATAATACATTCTGATCTATAGGAGCGAAACCCTAACAATAGGTATACGACTTAGGCAAAGATCATACGGAATATATTTGAACCGCACACGCGACGGATATTAATCACATTTCACTGCTCCTCACTTACATTTCCGCATTATAAACAAGTCTCGGTCTCGCAACTGCCGGAGGGTCGCGGTTAGAAATCGCTTCCGTTAAATCTTTCGATCTTTTGTCTCACATTGGGGCATGTCATCGTCCTGTACAGCAATATACGTCAATAGCCTACATAACAAGTGATAATGAAATGTGTTGAATATTTTAATTTATTGAAATAGAATGCAAATGGTGTTGATTTCACTAGTAATGATATAGACTTGAGTCGCCTATTAATTTGCGTTGCTTTTTTAAGAGCCTCTTATAATTTTTTGTTTATATTATTATATGATTATGAATGTCTAAACTATGTATCACATTTATAAAAATGCCCTACCTATTCAATTAACTGAAGTTGTCGCACAAGTAAAAATGTGGCAACAACCTTTTAATATTCAAGTAAATTGTTGAAATGGCTAGATTTTTTATTTTTTTGCAGACACTATTCTTAGTTTAATTGACAGTGGCACAAAATGGATATGTACAATTGGTTAGCTCCTGACAACGAAGGAAGACAGACACGCTTCACGAGCGAGTGCAAGTACACTTGCGCCTGGCATTCCACCGAGGTATCCGAACGTACGCGACACGTGCGCCTGTTTTCACTCGGTGTATATGGCCAGCCTTCTGTACCTATCTATTTTACAAGACTAATACTGATTTTGTTGACACTAAACTTTACTTGAAATTAGTTTGACAACTCTATCCACTGTCCTTTTCTCGCGCTGCTTGTTAGTAAGAGATAGGTATTTTGTCATGTCAATTTATTCAAGAACAAGAGAATCAGTACTAATGTTCTATTCTGTATAATTAGGTTAAATTATTTGAAGATCAAAAATCATACCCATAAATTATTTATCTACATCACGATTGCTTTTAAATGCATTTTATTATAAATCTAGATTTTAATAAGTGATTGACGGCGATGATGATGATGTTAATCTTTTTTTTTAATATAATTATTGAAGTACACATACTCATTCAATCGAATTATTTTCCCTTAATTATACACTGCTAACAAACTAATTATGTCCATTATTATAATAAAATTAGATTATATCTGAAATATTTTAGCAAAGAGTAGTTCTATGGATCATGTTGGTTTATTAAATACGAAAGAATTTTATTAACAGTAGGTACATCTTTTACGTGCCTTTAATATTTTACAACGTCAAAGGGGGATCGCTATAATATGTATATTTTAGATAAGTAAGTCTACAATGCAAGTTGGTCCTCTTTAGTTTGCATTAATCTAACAATTATCCACGGTTTTATAAGCTACTTACAAGTTTTATCACTGTAATGTAAATAAATATATTTAATATTGAGACGTTTTTACTTTACTAGCGTTAAAAGATTAATCATTACCTGAGATAAAAAATAAAACTTCATCCTAACTGACTTATATATTAATTTTCTCAAAAGAACTACAAATTCACTTACAGTGAAAACAAAATTAAAAGATTGATATAATTATTATGTGCCATAACCGTAGCTTCCAATAAAATACTGCTGCCACTTACATCCTATCAAAAAATTGATAATTTACTTTTTTTTGCCCAGTTCTATCCCATTCCTGGGTTTGCCCACTCTGGGTATGGCCTCTCCATGCCTTCCGTTTTTCGAGATTCTGCCTTCATTCCTTCAGTTTTAGTCCCGCCCCATCTCCTTCTGCGTAGTCCCATTTAAGTTGAAAGCCTTTTGGGCCTCGTCAGCAGATCCCTGTTTTGTGTGTTAAACTAATCGTTTTATAATTCTTTATATCGTACTAGTTATGGTATCCTTTTTGTAAAGAAGATACGAATATTGAAATGGCATCATTTTTTAGAAATGCTACCAGATGTTACCATGTTGTGGGCTACATGAACTTCGTATTTGATTATGGTATACAGTTGGTTTAGAGACTGTCGGAGCAATAATATTTCCTACAGTTACGTACAAAATATTATGTAGTTTTAGAATTTTTATTTAGGACAGTTTTTCCAGTGAGTGGGGAAACTTCTTTGGGAACTTGTCTGGTAATTAATTTTTTTCTTCTTCTTCTTCCAAAATTAAACCTAAAACTTCCTGTCTTTATTTTTTGAAGTTGTAATTCAATTAATTATTGCTTTTTTTTAAGGTTCTGCTAATTTGTTATGTAAATCGCAATAATTGGAACGCATTTTTAATGAAATTTCTAAATGGCAACATCGTTTTTAATCGCTTCGTTTGGGTAAAAAAGTTACATCTGTCAAATTACAAATTTACAATTTTAATAAACATCTCAAAGTCTTAATCAAACAAACAATACATAAAATAGATAATATTTCATTGGTTTGTAATACGTTGACAAAATTCCTTTTATCAATTTAACACAGGAATAAACCTATCTTTGGTTATGGAAATATTTATCATTTTTCCTCATAGATGTCCATAGGTTTTTTCAAAAATTAAAACATGTATCATATACTTAGATTAATCTTATACAGACTATGGATTGTATCGACTTTTACCTTATTTACTGGTGTTATTGTATTTTGGTTTTACGGATTTATAACGGCATTTCTTGTATTTACTGTAGGCATTTCAGGTAAGACTTACATATTAAAATTATTTAGACTGTGGATAGGTTGTTATCTCGAATTGGCTCGTTTGCATTAAATATCATTCTGACCCTGGACTAAAAAATGAGAGCCAAAATGAGTATTTCATTTCTATGAAGGTCATTTTATAGCAGTTACTCTGATGGGTTTAAAACTTTAACAATGTGGTTGTTTAAGGCTTTTAAAAGAAGCTTCCTTTTCTTTAGCGTGTATATTTACTGTTTAAGTTGCATGTCTAGGTGTTCTATGGGTAAATGCTTGCAAAAATGAGTATTTCCAATACCTATGCCCATAGTAATGATATCTTCATAATAAAGAGTATTCTCTCATATCTAAAGAGATTAGAGAGATTTCATGGATAAGATAGGTCCTTATATCTGCTCTAAAGTCAACTTGATAAAAACTTATTTTACCAAAAACCAATGACAGCACTCCTTGTGATCTTGTCAAAATAACAATAATTTCTCTTCAATTTATCTCTCTTTGAAACTGTTATGAAACCTTTTTGCAAAAGGTCAAGCCTTGTTTTATTTGAGCATTCAATAAAATTGCTTTTTTAGTACAAATTCTATAAATTTTCACATGTTATGGCATAAACACCAAGCAAGCTTATGACCTCAGCTTTAATGATTGATTTGCAAAGTTTGAAGCCCCCATCATTGAACCTAGTATGATTTCCAAGCTGATGATAATGAGCTTCTGATAAATTCCTATTAAAAAACTGAATAATACTTTGCCTTGCCTTGAGTAAAAATCAGTTGCAGCTCTGCAATCACACTTCTGACCACTAGACCAATCATAATGAAGCTCTCGTACAAGACTAAAAAAAAAAAAAAACTCATATTTTAACCTAGGGAAAGTTTGTAGCTGATTAGGTGTGATAAATATCATGGGGAAAAGGCGTGAGTTTATGTATGTATGTATGTATGTATGTAAATATCAGCAACAAAATAAACATTTTTGATTTTATTGTTGATTCTAGCTTTTACATGCCCAATTAGCTTTATAAAGATAATAACCATGTAACTTAATGCATTTTAATACTACTTACAACAATATTCTTTTTCAAGTGATTCTTTGTTTGTCACCAGGGATTCTATACAGTGCACAAGATCTATTGCTGTACTACCCCAATGACCCACCAGATTCAAGGGTTTTTGTGCTTCAGCCCAGTAACTACAAACTTCCGTATGAAAGTATAAAGATTAATAACAAGGATGGCTTCAAAATTCACTTGTTTCTTATAAAACAAACTGTGAACAGCAATCATAAACCAACAATGGTATTTTTCCATGGCAATGCGGGTAACATGGGCCAGAGGTAAGAATACATTTTTTTGTTTCAAATGTTATTTTTATGAATAACTTTATAAAAATATTTTTTTTTATTAATGGAACTTTCCACGTCCTCTTGGCTTACTTACCTTGAGTTATTCAGATTTATCTACCGTCAAGAATTAAAAAAAGAAAACTTGCTTGAAATGAGCTGTCATCTCACGGATGCTAGGGTTTTTAATAAAAAAGTCAAAACGGAAATGATTAGGCACACAGGGTACACATAAGTGGATTCATGTGATTAGTTGATATCTTCACATTTTCTTACCCCTGGTTTCTGCCTCAGTAGAAATACACCCTCATAATGTGTTGGCAATAGCCCAGTTTATCAAACACAACATAAAACTACCTACAAATAAACTATACAAAATAAATGAGGTCATGCCACCAATGGTGCATATTAACCTTGATCTACTTATGAAAAAGTGTATAAATGGATTTTGATTCTTCCGGAAAAATGATTGAATGACATAATGAAAAAACAATAACACTGAAAGACAGGCAAACCTGAAACTTACGCAAAAGTCAAAACTACAGATCATTGGTCTTAATATTTACAGACTGTCAAATGTTTCTGGCTTCTACCACAAGCTGAACATTAACGTCCTCCTAGTGGAGTACAGGGGCTATGGTTTATCAGAAGGAACTCCATCTGAGAGAGGTCTATATGTTGATGCACAATCTGCGCTTGATTACATCATGCAGAGGACTGACATAGATGTCAGTAAAATTATGGTGTTTGGAAGATCATTAGGTAAGTGATTAAAACAAGAAGTTAATTAATTTTATCACAATTAAATAGCCCATTAAAACACACTTTCATCACGTCATATTTTACGTCATTTAGAGAGAAAAATTGGAATGAATCTAGTTGCTTCTTCCACAGCACGAAACTTCATAAATTATACTATACTCTTATAAAAGAAATAGTTTTACAATAATTTGTATTCATAATTATAATGAATGTAAAGATGTACCTTAACTGGTCAAGCCCTGGCTGACTTACTGGTATGACAGAACAATAGAAAATCAATTGTGTTTTATTATGTGGGACTTGTGTTATTAATTAAATACTACTTTAAGTACTAAAATTATTCAATAAGAGCTAAATTAATTATGTTATTATAGTTACATGGTGCAACAATCACTCCTGTCCTTACATTTGAAAATACAATATTTTATATTTAATCTTTGTTCATATCACAGTCACCCATTCCTATCTATCCAACCATGTTGAGGACAGGTTTCCGTCTGACCAGATGTCATGTGTTGTATATATATTTCATCATACACGCATTTTCTCTTTATATGATAAAGAGACATCTAGCGGAGGGAACTAGTGATCCAAACCGGCTTCACATGGGTGAAATTTGCTAAATGTCACATGTTTTTTGTTTTTTTGACTGCCTCGTTGGTCTAGTGGTCGCAAGCGCGACTGCTGTGCATGATGTCTTGGGTTCGATACCCAGGTCGGGCAAAGTGTTTTTGGGTTTTTCCATCAGGAATTTCTCAGTAGCAGCCTAGGAGTCTGGATTTGTTCCCGGTTGATGGCAAAAGGCTCGCCTCCTATTAAATGGGACTAAAAACATAACTGGTGAAGTAATGGTGTAATAATGGATACACCTCTGCCTAACCCTTCGGGGATTACAGGCGTGATGTTATGTTATGTTATGTTTTATACTATTCTTCCCGACTTCTCCAATTAAATTTTCATATTTTGGGATCCGTACCTAAAGGGTGCGAACGGGAGCCTAATACTAAGCTTCTGCTGTCCGTCTGTTTGTCAGTGGGCTTTATCTCATGAACCGTAATAGCTAGAGAGTTGACATTTTCAATGAATGCTTATTTATATTGCGGCTGTGCCAATAAATAATAAAAATAAATAAAAAGTGGATAATGAAAGGGGATCCCTGTACAAGAGACTTGTTTTTTTATTCTACGATGGTATGGAATCCTTCGTGTGCGAGTCCTACTGGTAAAATCACGTAAGGCGGTCGAGCCGTTTTTAAGTGATAATCTTTCATACATGCCAGAATTGATTTTTTATTTTATCTATATTTTCCAGGTGGAGCCATAGCAATTGACTTAGCTTCAAGGCTGGAGTATAGGAACAAAATATGGGCTTTGGTAGTAGAGAATACCTTCACCAGCATACCTGACATGGCACAAGTTATACTAAAATGGAAGTGTTTGAACTGGCTCCCACAGTTCTGTCATAAGAACAAGGTGTGTGTGATATTTATTAGTTCATGTTTGATATTTATTTTATTTATTTCAACTTTATCCACATGTTTAAAATACACTGTACAAAGACGGATGTAATGCCCTGAGCATTTTCTACCAGTCTACCAGTCGGTGATGCAGAGACAAGACATAGGTACACAAGTACAGAAAATGTCCAAGAATAAAAAAATAATGAAATAATAAACATACAAACAAAATATACAAAGAAGAGAGAGAGATAAAAAAACATAGATCAAGAAATACAACAAATAAATTGTGGGACAACTCTGCCAACTTATGTTTTATGTAATATTATATTACATATTTATATTAAACTTTTTAATTACTTTTTAATCTTTAACCTGACTGCCAACAATTCTTATTGCATTGCTTTATGGCATTGCATCTTGTTTATTGTAAGAACTGAGAAATTATTATTTGCTTTGCAGTAAATTTCGTGTTACCATAAATAAACTATTTTTTTTTTCAGTACATGTCATTGAAAAAAATGGGGCACGTGATGACGCCTACTCTGGTGATATGTGGTTCAAATGATGCTCTGGTCCCACCGGCCATGGCCAAGGAGCTATACGTGCGATGTGGAGCTGTTGTAAAGAAGTTAGTGGTGATGCCTGGCGGCGGACACGACGACACCTGGACTTGCAGAGACTACTACACATCTGTGCAACAATTCTTGTTGAATGTCCCACCGCTACCTGATGAAATAGGACCATTCTTTGATGATAATACGAATTCCGCTATTAGACATACTATAGTGCATACGGTATAGTAAATACTGTTATTTTTATAGTTATAAATAGATAAAATATTATATTATTATGTATTTCATTATAATTTTACAAATTTTACATAGAAAAATATTTTAATAGGTTTTTAAATTCTTGTAGCTTAATGTGTAGATAATATTTTCATGTTAACCAACGTTTTTGGTACAAAATGGCGATGCAGATGAGTGATTGTGATGATAATAGTACCTACATCCTTTAATAACTTGTTTAAGCATTATTAAAATACAAACCAATACTGAATTATTTACCCAATACTAGTAGTTATACTATACACAAAATGTAAAGAAACTGTTGCTGGTTAAAATGTTTTAAGCACCATTGAGTTTGGAAGATTACCCTAAACTTTCGTGTTAACTATTACTTGTGTCTCTGCACTAGATTTTGAATTTGTACCTGGTAGATGACAATAGGCTTGCACCCTAGTATGTGACACTTGCATATAACTTGCGGAATGTACTAAATATTAATAGAATATAAAAATATGTCTAATATTGTGTCCAGTTAGTAGATTCAAGCTACAATAAAATAAAAATGTGACAAGGTGATTCTCCACATTATTAGTTTACTTGTTACCTAGTGCTGTCAATCTTTGTGGTTACTGTCCACTTCGTTTACAAGTCAAGTCATGCTTCCGTATTTCAATTTGAATTTAGAATATTGCACTTACTCATCATGTATTTTTATTGTACAATAAAATAAATTAAAATACTTTAGTAATGAGATAACAGACTAACGTCTGCACATTTTAGCTTAGTGTTTATGAAGGAATATTGGAATGATCAGACAATTCTAAATTTTTATAGCAATAAATAAAAATAATTAATAAAAATATTTTATAAAAGTATAATTGTTGCAAGTTACAAAAGAGATTACCATTACTAAGCAATGACGTGACGATGATGCATCTTCACTGCATCAACTCTTTTATAAAACCTTGTTAACTTAATACTCAATGGTATATATATGAATATATTTTATAATACCTTGATATCTTCAATACTCAATGGTGTGTTTATTATTATATTTTATTACACCTTGTTATGTCAATACTCAATGGTGTATTTATGAATATATTTGTTTTTTGTGGGTTATACATAATATTTACATAACTATTGCCATGTGTTCGACTGATTTTGTTGTCGCCAGTATTTATAAGCAATGTTTTAACTAAGAACTGCCTTAGTGTGAAAGGAGCTTTAGTTAAATCAATTCGTTATAGAATTAACATATTTTTATAGTCAAAGCAGTTACTTTGTTAATATAAATACGATACAAAGCTTTAGTGTATATTTAGCAGAAGAACAGTATAAAATCATTGTTTATGTAATTTAAAGTATAAGTGTGACATCGTGCGGGATATTCATGAGAAAAGCATAGAAGGCAGTCCATTACGATTTAATACAGGCTGCGATCTGCAAAGACGTTGAGGGGGGCGAAGAGACTGGAACGATTTACTAGGGCGTAACGACCGACTCAGAGGTAGATTTTTAGGCTTAAGCCTCTGAGGAAAGTTCCCTAAAACTCCACTCATGAGCAAATGTTGACGTGCTTTGGAGCAATGACTTTAAATCAAGTATATAGTAGTAAAAAATTCAATTGACTTGACCTGCCTTGTAAATGATAATATTTATTTATTGAACTTTATGCACATGTAAAAAAATACATTGTACAAAGGTGGACTTAATGTGACTAGTGATTCGCTCGCGCTTGCCCAGTCTACTTCGCCCTATGAACCCTTTAAAATTTTATTGACCTTGATACTTGGTAGAGACATTAAGCCGCAAATTATATGTTTGGGCAGCAACCTCAGGGTTTTGTAGCTGTTCCATTTGCACTGATCCGTCCCTTAATATCATTACAGGTTTTCTTATATCATTCTAAATAAATCACAGACATTGTAAATACTATTTAGTATAGTGAAGTGATCACCATTTTCCGAAATTCAGCTCGGATATTGTAAGATGAACAAACGGTTTAAATTCATCAGAACATAGTAATATTTATTTATTTCTCAGAGATTCTCAGTGAAATGATGCATTTTCGTGTAATAAAACAATGATTTTGTAAAGATGCATTGTACCGATTGAGAAAGGGATAGAACATCAAATTCCTATACTATGACAGCTTGAGAAATGCTCACTCCTAGTGGGCTCATAACTACCTTCTGTAGTTTACTTAAAAGAATAAAAAGTATACTATTACATTCGACGATAGAGAAGCTCTGTATCAGTCAAAGAATTTTGTATCTTATCAGTAATTGCAGAGATTACCTTTTACAAATATACAGACTACATTGCCTGTATTATAATAATTTGTTTAGTTTAGATGACGCAAGGTTGGTTTAATAATGAACAAAGTAAAGGACAACAACTATTTGGACAAGTAATTAACTTAATTAAAATGAAGTTTAATTTTCTTTAGTGTTGTGATAATTTTAAACATTCTGTTTGTCCCTTTATTTTTTACACTGACTGTAAATACTACATACCTACCGTTTTCATACTGCATGAAGTCCTTGCGGTCAACGTGACTGCTGTTGTGGATTCCTCTTTATGTATTCTGCAGGTTGATGTGAACCTTTTGCAAGGCTTATATTTATGAAAGTCACAAATTTTAATATTGTTTATAATAGTAAGAAAAAGCTGCAAAACCCTAAAATAATAAATCAAGAAGCAACTTAATTTTTAAATGTTGTATTTAGTACATGATATAGTAGGTATAAGGGAAACGACTAAGTCTGTCATACCCGCATGCGATTGTCGGTGCAGTTTCCATCCGCATGCATGCTCTGCTGCGCAAGTCTACAAGTCCGCTTGTCGTCCTAATCGACAATTCTCGTATATTGTTACTGTGTAATGCGTATCGAAAGGAACGCTCGCTAACACCTATCAATTTTCGCATTCTAACGTTATTCGAGTCCAGACGCACAAACAAATAACTGCAAATAATAAAAGCATTGCAGACGGAAACTACACTCGCACTTACATCCATGTAATTCTTTATTCTAAATCTGTATTCTAAAAACACCCGTAAAATAAGTTACCTTAGGTTCTAGATAGATAATTATAGTTCATTGGTTAGGGGCTCCTGCGCATGTTGGAGGATGTACCCATGTTGTGTGTCCATCTTTTTAAACATAATTAAAATGCCACTTGCAATTAAAGAACATGAAACTCATTTTACTTCTGCAACAGCAAGTTGGCAGCAGACAGCATATTTATGAATATATAATATATATTTTTTATAAGATGTTGCTGTTTTCGGCACCTGCACCCTAACCACGTGAGACTACGAACGCAGAAATAGTCTATCGACAACGTTTTGCCACATTGGCCGAAGCGCTTAGCTGCTCTATTTTTACAACGTCTTACTTGACTTAGGGATGATTTTTCAATAGTCAGATAACTTTTATCCAAAGAATAAATATGACAGTTTGACATATGTTTTATGCAAAAACTGTCAAAGCGCTATATTTATCCATCCATTATGAGTTAAATGACAATTGAAAAAGCCCATACATGTATAAATCACACTACTATTAATACTATACATAATGTAGGTACCTATACATACTTATTCCATTAAATTGTAATTTAAACTCAATTATACGCCAATTAAAGCAATAAATTATTTACACAGGTAACAAAGTGATAGTCTCATGTTGCCTAAGTATAAGGATTGCTTTTATTGAAAATAATAATAACGCACGGTTGCAAGCAATAACACACAAGTAAATTATTACCTGTATTTTTCTAGCTCCTGCTTTGCACTGTCTCACGGGTGCATTATACTGATGTCAGGACATGTCAAAACATCGAAATCTCTGTGCTAATCTAAGTAACTATTAATGTATTATGTATCATAATATATGTATAAAATTCCTGGATAAAATTCTTTAAATTATGGTAAAAACCGCATTTTGATCGATTATGTAGTTTAAGAACCTACATGACATGTGATCTTCGCTGTTAAATGTTTAGCTGCTTAAAATATTTGGCTGTTGTGGTGCCAAAATCTTATTTGATAAAAATTGTTAACATTTTGTTTCATAAGTGTTGTGTAAGGCAATGTTTTATTTAGCAAAATGGCATGGACATCCGCTCTTACTTTATTAAATTAAAGATTATCTTTTGTAATACCCCCTGCTTTTATTTTAAGCCCAATTCTCATAGCACCTTGATTAGATTATTCGAAGATCGTTCATTTAATTAATTACTGGACTTCTCTTTATCTACCCACAACAAAAATTATCAATTAATTTGAATTTTGAGTACCTATCGAGCTAAAACATTTTTTTGAAAAGAGGGGAATACACCCGCGCAAAACAAGAACGTTTAGATGCTGTGTAAAGTTAAAACTACAATAACATGGCGCGCCCCTCCACAATTCAAAACGTTTAAGTGTTGTAAAAATATTTAAAAAACTCAACGCATGTGTGCGTACTAAGACGGCTCCCAAAACAAAAACAAATCAGCGATTTTTTGCTAGACTAGCGGCTGCATTAATCACTCATTATTACTAGTATGGCACTGCACTGACATATTCTATGAAAATGACAGGTGCGTTGTCTTGCGTGGTGGGCTTTTTATTAGTTGACAAACAAATCTGCCGGCCTTCTACTGAAGACGATTACTTACAACTACAAACAAACTTTCATACGGATGCATGTGATCCTCCCCTCAGTCAGTCATCGACTACACGTATAATTACATTACATTGGATAAACGCTCGCTTTAAAAGGTACCTACATATAGAAATAAAAACATCAATAAATTCCTAAAATATTTATTTTAATATACGAAGTTTAACATTCCACGTACTGATAAGAATAATATATACCTACCTTGTAATGTTGAGAAGGTAGGTTACACAATATGAAATATATACGAAGCTAAAAGTTTATCGAAATAGAACACTCAGTTATCCATTAAATAAAGATACAAAAGAAACAAATCAGTTTTCGAACATTCATAATAATGTTAAACTCATCACTAGCTACATTTTGAAGAAAACCAGCTATACATCAATTCAAACGTGAATGCACAGTTATAATAATAAATATGCAAACAGTAATGTAGAGAAGGAAAATGGAAAATTACAACGATAGAAAGCACAGGTCTAGATTAATAATGTCTAGTGTAAAGTAAATAAATAATGAAATTAACAACGAAATATAATGTCAATTTTACTTTCTGATATACAAAATTAAAAAAAATGTAAATAAATCAACAATTTGTTTTTATGACAAATTAAAATCACTTTGTCACATAATTATATTATTACAATGAAATTAATTGTATAGTTTACAATTAATGTATGTATAATAGTTGCTTAGAACCTGATAGTCATTATTTTAATCATAGTATATGGTGGATACATAAGAGGCATATAATGCCACGAGTATCATATTACGTGAAGTGTTCATTTGATTGAATGTCCGATTCACTCGCACAGTGCACCCGGCACACACAAGCTTAATACACAGTCGATATTTTTGATTATGCCATAACATTTTTTTCACGATTTCTAAAAAGTATTGAATTTTAAAAGGATTATTTCCTAAGGAAATAAGTACACAAGTCATACGACAGTCAGAATTACGTATTAGAAATCGGTTAAATGGTTTATAATCGTTTACAGAAAAGGGTGTATGATACTGTATATGACTTTATGGATGTGTATGGCTGTGCATGTGCCACAGTGGAGCGCGTGTGTGGGCGACTCGGTGGCGTCTCGCTAGCGACGCGCCCCAAACTCGACTGCATCATCGTCGGTGATATCACCATGCCGCCACAAGCAGAGGCGCGAGCTCTTGGCGTGGTCTTGGGCCGCGCGGTACTCCGACACCAGCGCCGCCAGCCGGTGGTCGCGCAGAGACTCCATCAGCACCAAGCCCTCTTTGATCAGGCTCTAAATGCAAATAGTATCGATTAGCATGTTTGCTAAAAAAATATACTGCTTTATCTGTGTTTACGCCCACAGATCAATCAGCAGTTTTTTTTTACTAAGCAATTATTACCGCGGTTTTCTTTATAGTTATACTAAACGAGAAGATCACTAGTAAATTGAGAAAAAAAGTTGGTTATGGATGGCATGCAAATAAGGGCTATAACGTGGGAAGCTTCCCAATAAAACAAAACAAGAAGCTCAAGCTACGGACATTAGTTTAATGACTCACCTACATACTAGGTGTACTCACTGAAGAGCAACTTCTGTTATAGGGAGACGTCACTATGATATGTGACCATATTTGATGATAGAAGAAATGGTAATTTATGCATGAAAAATAAACAAAACACAAATTTAAAAAAGGAAATACCTTGCCCACATCGACGTTGGTGTTGGGGTTGACAAGGGTGACTGCAGGCGGGGCGCCGCGGGTCTCGATGTTGAGGAGTAGCTTCCGGTTCAGCGTGTCAGCAGAGAAGGCGGCGACTGCCTCGGCTCGGTCGTCCGGGTCAGACGGGAACTTCACGCAGCACAGCGTGAACTCGCTGGCGTAAGCTGGCTCCATCTCCGTGCCGGCCGGCAGGGCCGCCAGTCGTGTCACGTTCACGATCTGAGTTATATTATACGTAAGTAATTCGTTTTGGATCATTTTTTTAATAAATTAAATAAATAGAGGTAAACTCACGGATTTTAATGAACACCAAAATCTATCAGCATAAAAAGAAGGTAATGGATGGAAGAAAAAGCTGTAATTCATTTGCCCTATTTAAATTAGGATAAGGGCAGAAAATGATGTTAACATGAGAGTTTTCACCTCATTCTACTCACCTCACGGTTTCCGTAATCAATATAGAATATATGGGCCATTTTGTCTTCAGAAAGTTTTTCAACTTTAGCCCTGTACCACTGATCATCCATTGTAAAACGAGCTGCACAGATTTGGCCTCTCCTGGGTAAGTAAGATCCAGGAAGGGGAGCATGGTTTTTGAATTCCTGATGGATTCTCTCCATTAAATTTTCAAGCTTACCGCCCAATTCAACATTCTGAGCATAAAAATTGCCTTCAGATGTTATTTCAGTGATCACAACTTTCTCGTACTTCACAGTACGATCTTGAATAGGGGCGTTCCTTTCCTTTTCGGTTTCTTTCTCGACTTCAACGAAATCCTTCCACAGCCCAACACGTTTCTTCATGGCGTTTTCTTCGGCGGTCTTAATTTGTCGAGCAAACTCAGACGTTTCGGCAGTGTGGTGCATTGTGGCAAGCCCGTGTTCAACTAAAGCCACCGACAAATTCTCGTTTTCGTTCCACAGCCAACCAATGAAGTTTCCAGCCTTATCCATTTCTTCTATAGTGACGACTACGTCACGCTGCAAACACTTCTCCTTAGTGAATTGCAGGGCTTCTTCGCCGAAAGGCTCTGCATTTTGCATGCCCCCGCCACCACCAATAGCTGGGCGCGATCCCCGTGGACAGTTGACACCAGCGAGAAGGAATGTTACCAACACGGATTCCTTCGGAATATATATTCTCATGCGAGATCCACTGGCGACAAACTCAACAGTCGCTTCAGTCTTTTGAGCTCTTTTCAGGAATGGGAAGAATTTCTTGGCTTTGGCTGAGTCTCCACTTGTATCCTGGATGCGATGAGTGGGGATGTCTTTTTTAGCGTGAACGCCGATGCCAGCTTTTTGCGCCTTAAGTTCGGCTTCTAAAAGCTTATCGTAGTGGGAGCTCCTTTGGTCGTTATCATTTCTGTACCGAACGACGGTGGCATAACCCTTTGACACTAAAGCTTCCGCCAGATTTCTGTTAAGTAAATAAAAGTTATTTATTTTTACTCTTAGCTAGAGGATGATAAATTTGAATACAACTTTGAATACTTACACTCCTCCCGATATGACAGTGCAGCAACTTTTTTCCGGAAAGTTATCTTTAGCCGGCTGAATGTAATCAACAGTGACATTAACTTTCTTGCCAACTACTTTCTTCCGTAGAAATTCGCGAGCTTCGTACATCCACGGAATATCATATAGGGCTTTAAAGCCCTTTGGCCTCGGAGAGTTTTTGCCTTCCTCGTCTGGGCTGTTCCTGCATCAAAATATTCTTTTAGTAATGAAAAAAATAAACGAATTGTTTAAGGAAAGTGCGATACTTACTTTTCACGTGGAGGTCTGATGCTAGCCAGGAATATTTTCTTGTGTGTGTTGTTGGGCATCTTGACAACGAGTGCGTCCCCGTTGACCACTTCCAAGACTGTGGCGGTGTACTCCTTGTCCTTGGGTGCGATGATGGGAGCATTGCTTACGTAGTTGGTCCAAATACGGAGCCTGGCTTCTTTCGCTGATTTTTCAGCAGCCCTTAATGGGCCCGCGCCTTAAAAGTGAAAAAACAATTTACACGAAACTTGTTTACACGAAACATTTGAAAACCTATTCATTTTGCTATAATGCTTGAGCAATATGTGTAGTGTTAAATAAAAAACATAATCTGTTATGTAGTTACTACGGTTGGACTTTTAATTCTATTCAATAACTTGACAGTTCAAAGAAAAAAAAAGGTTACTACACTACAGTGAATAGTGTTGGGATAGTGAACGATTTTGCGTAAAGAACGAATGATAAAAAAGGTTTAATTTCGATACAACTTTAAATATTCGTATGTAAGATATGGAATGTAAGAATAATTAATAATGGTTAATAAAAGTTATATCCTTATTTTATTTTCTTCTAATAGGCACGAACAGGCACAAGTAAAGGGTCAAGTCATAAAAAATATTTCAAGATGAAAGAAGTTATAAAAATATTTGCAGAAGGGGTTAGTAATGTGACTCCCTTTGTTATGGAGTGCTTGCGTATCTCAGTTATTCAATGTATAATTTAACACAACAATATTTACGTTCAATTTCCTTCACTCTTCACCTCACTATCTCGTAATTTGTCAAAAAACTGGTAACCTTTCAACTATCTAGTTACTGAATAGAATTAAAACTCCCAACTAAATCTTAATATTAGTCAAATATAACAAGGTGGTTTCCAAGCTACAGAAAATAGAATAAATATTTTAATATGAATACATATTGTATGGTTTTATTTTGATTAACTGATTCTGTAGTAGATAGCCACTAATGATACTAACCACCTTTCATGACTGCCAAGGACCAGTCAACGCATCTGGCAAAGCCCTGTCTCAGCAAAGCTTCAGCGATGTTTCCTTGTGGGTGCAAGATTGTTCCTACATAGTTGTTATTGTTGACCGACTCCAGAATGACTTCCACGTCTTTTTGCAGCAGCTTGGATTCGAGGAAGAAGCGAGCTTCCTCGGCGTATGGCTCAGATTCACCATCTTGTCTCACAGCAGGGCACTAAAAAGTAATTAATAATAATTGTGAACTACCTACTTATTGGCAACCTTAAATTGATTTTATTTAACAGTTGTTATTGAAAAAAACTGCACCAAATAAATTAGGAGAATGACAGGATGGCATTAGATGATTGCAACATTTGTACAAAATGTATTTAGACAACTTATTAGTTGAAGCAATAACAGAGTATTGTTAGCGTCTAAATGAGTGAAAATATTATGTATTTGAAGCAGGCGCAGGTAATTTTTTTGCCATATCTCTACTAGCCTTCATCTCAGCACTCAGGAGATCCTTTCTACCCAAATTATCTATAATACAATCCATTCATCAGTTTCTTTCGTCTTCTTCTATACACCAGACATACTTCAAGCTTATTACAACGATTAAAATTAGATTACAGATACATACCAGGATAACAATAATAATAATAAAAAAAAACAGAATGTGTTTGTTGTTACCTAGAAAATAAATAATCAAGAACTTACCCAGAGAACAAGTTTCGCTGAGTACTGTAAATTTATAAGAATTTGGATGATAAAATACTTACTCGAATACCTGACAGCATAAGCGTGATCTGGTAATAGTCAGGCAGCAAACAAAGTCTGACCGTGGATCCGTCACGTACATACTCAATGATGGCTTTGACCGGCTGATACCCGAACTTTGTGACAAATGCTTTTGGGTTGTCCCCAGGAGTCTTGATTTCCCGAACATGATCCTGTTTGATGCAATTTAGGAAACAGGATTAAAAACTTATTTGTTGAAAAGCGATTTTAGTTTTGGAAATCGAAGTCTGGTTGTACTTGTAATTTATTTGTCTCCTTCCGAAATCCAAGTAGCGCACTTTTTTAATAAGGGACGATAAGTCAAATTGAAATATATAATGTTAGTTGCATTTTCTATTGGAAATACCTGTCCGCCTAGAAAGTTATTTTTAGTGACTAATTAAATTAATCCTTCATTCAGGAACAAATCCATTATTTGTTACAAAATTATTACTAAACAATCTCTAGTGTTTTGGTCGTCTATTGGGACCTTTGTGTTATTGGGAAAATTGTGGTGACTTATTTAAAAGCCATAACAATAAGTTTAGTGGAAGTTGAAATGCAGTTTCTACTGTTACTGTACACTATGAACTCTTTTACTTGCCTAACTATTTTAGGTTTACGGCTTATCATAGTAACTAAGTAGTAGTATTAACAGGCCGAATTGAGGCATGTGAGTCGTCCACAAAAGTTTTAATTATTTTGTAAACTATCATTCATACCCATGTTACCACACCACAGAATGGGGCAAAAATCAATTGTGAAAACAATTAACAACTAACAATTAAATTGCCAAATTTAGTTGCAACTAACAACTAAAATAATTAATTGTAATTGTAACGTATCGCAATTAACAATTAATTAATTGTGCTTGTAAAACTTTGCAATTACAATTAAATTATTTGTGCTTGTAAAAATTTGCAATTACAATTGATTAATTGTTAATTGTTTGGTACACGTTTACAATTACAGTTAACAATTAATAAATGTCAGTAACTGAAAAACATAATGCAAACAATACAAGAGCATTCTCCTTAATATTCTCAAAGGAATGTAAAGCCTGGATTTAAGCAAGAACATTACGTAAAAGTGTAGCACAGGTACCTAACTAGAATAATTCGGCGAACTGTGGGTGTACATTGGTACACCTCTGCCTAACCCTTCGGGGAATACAGGCGTGATTGTATGTATGTATGTCATCAAATACGTAGTTAAATTAAATATTAATTGTTTAAAACAATTAATTTAATTGCAAATAAAATTTCAATTGCAATTGAATTAATTGTAAACCACAATTGATAGATTTAATTGCAATTGATTTCAATTGCATTTCACAATTAAAAAATAATTGAATTAATTTAATTGCAATTAATTTAGTTGAAATAAAAATTGTAATTGTTTGCCTCTACAATTAAAAAATTAATTCAATTGTGCCCAACACTGCCACACCATAATATCTATGTATCTTTATAATAACTGTGGACAAAATAAGGCCTGGACTACACCAAAGCGAAGAGGAGATATGTCTCGTGAAGAACAAATAGGATTTTGTATTGTACCTAAGCTAAGCAGTGAGATGTTAAAATATCGTAACACGATTGGTTGCACGATGCATCTCAACTACTCACCGCTTTAGTGGAAACCAGCCCTAAGACATAATACTCACATCAGGAATTCTCTCTGGGAAGTACTAACACCAAGCAGCTTAAAAATATTTAAAAATCCAAAGGTATTTTGAGTAAAGTTGCGGTTTAATTACTTACTTGAGCGTCTGGACCCCAAATGCCTTTATTTTGTGACTTTGCCACATCCTCAATCTCAACCAGCCTTTTCAATTGTGGTATGTTTCTGCCACCATCTCTGACTTTAGCCAAGCCTTCGGCAAGAAGAATCTCGGTCAGGTTATCATCTTTAGTAGGGTCTTTGCCAGCCCACACACTGCCGTACTCTCGAGTTGCCGAGTTTGGTGGTTTTTCAGCAGTAAAGATAACTTCTTTACCGACTAGTTTCCTTAGAAACTCACGAGCCTCCCACGCATAGGGCTCGTCTTTTGATTCAGTATCGCTGTTAAGATAAAAATAAAGTCATAGTTTTATGTAAACAGTTACCATAGTTAAAATTTTAATAAAACAGCATAGCAATTATTTTGGTTGATTGTTGTATTGTAATACAGCTGTATTGTAATACAAAATGTTGACTATTAATGCATCTAATTTTCTACACAAATGTTTCGCATTGCTTGTTATAGAGTTATAATACATCAGCATACAATATCAACAAACAACAATAGCAAATGCAAATATACCTACTTGTAAAATTTCTTTTTTGCCCTATCATATGCATGAAAGATAAAATGAATGGTTAATATGTAAAGCAGTACAACATTATATTAAAAATCAAGTAGAGTAATTGCAATGAGCAGGAGTTTATGTGGGTCATCATCATCCACAAAATTATTATAATATTAATTGTTATCATGCCAAGAATCCAAGATCGCCATTAATATGTTCAGACTTTAGGATCATTATTTTTTTATATTCAATAAAATATATATTTTTTCAGTTTTACTAAAAGAAGTTTAGAATACCAGCCTCTCTAACTGTCCCACTGCATGACATAGGCCTCATCTCAGACAGAGAATGCATTTATTTTTAATAATACTAGCCTATTACTGTCCCACTGCAGGGCAAAGGCCTGTTCCCATACAGAGAAGGCATGGGCATGGAACACCATTGCTCAAGGGGGATTGACGATTCCAAACTTATATTATCAAGGTTTCCTCACGATGTTTTCCTTCACCAATGTCAGTGATGTCCAAGATAAGCTTTAGAAAGTACATATGAATTGAAAAAGTCACATTGGTCCTTGCATGAGGGGCGGGCACCTTAACCATAGGGCCATCACAACATTTTAATGCATTTATTTTATTAATTAATTAGTCTTTACTTTGAGCTACTAACAATAATCGAATCTGTAACTAAAATTTTTTTGGATCTCTTAGATGTCCAAAATAAAATGATTTATCATTATTAATTACTTCAATATACTTGCACAAGGCAGATTAGTGAATTCTCACACAAAGTATTATAGTTTACAAATACTACATAATTTAATGTAGATAAGTTATTGGATTGGATGATGACTTCACATGTAAACCTTGTTATAAATAAGGTCTGGATTTTTAAGTTCATAAAATATGTAATTATTTATCATTTTTTCAATGACAAAATATCAAAACGAAATTAATTTTGTGTGCTTAAATAATAATTAATCCATAAGTACCTTATACTGATCCCCATACATGTAATACTATGATACCTCTGTTCGCACATCAAGTCTCTATTGACTGAAAATGCAATGAGGAATGTACCAATATCATGATACTGTTTAACCATACCATTATTTTTGTTCAGGTTTCAGATAAGTCGAAAATCCCGACCTTTATAAAAATTGTTGATTATTTTCCAATTGTTGTTTATTATTTTCAATAAGTTTTTGTAGATACTTACATATTTATCCAGGCCCTATTTATAAAATTACTATGATTTTGTTAATTACTTACAGCTATAATGCGCGATTGAAATGCAATACATTATTATGTGAAGCTAGTAGGTCTGTCACTACAAAGCTTCTTTGTTTTTAATATTGCTAAATATATGGTACTATCTTTTGACTACGACTTCGTCTCCGTAGATTTTAGATATAAGCCAAAGTTCTAAATTTTCCCTCGGGAACACAAAAAAGAAATAAATATTTGCCTATGTGCTATTTTAGACTATACACAGAGATAGATTCTGTGCCAAATTTCATCCAGATCCATTTAGCTGTTCTAGTGTAATTGAGTAACAAACATCTATTCATAATTATAATTGTAGTAAGATTCAAACACAAACACTTTCATTATGTTGATATAATATAAAACACTTCGGAGAAACAGCACACCTGTTTCTCTGTAGTATTAGACAAAGGTGTGCCTCAAAAATATAACTTCTGCTTGTTAACATTATCTAACAAGTAATTATAGTAGTAGATCAGTAGGTGAAGATGAACAAGATAGACAGTCCTGAAATGTTAACACACTTGAAACTATCCTGAAGCATCGTCCAAAGGTGTGTATTGTAAGCATTTACAATGTTGACATATTTTCCTTTCAGATTTGTGGCTGCTCTTGTACTAAATAGTTGACTACTAATAAGATTTTGGTACTCTAACTATCTTCTAATCTAGTAAGTAGAATAATTATATTACATGTACTGTATTCAGTAATACTTAACCTCAATAGTCATATGAATTAAAATGATCATCACACATCTCTTATTATCTATCACCATATGTTACTAATTTGTTACCTTCCGTATGGTACAGGCAGATCAAAGCAAGCAGCAACAATGTCAGCACAACTTTGGCATTAAATACATAATTATACAGCAGCAAAATGTATTGGTAGAATGCTACCTTTATGTATTTTGATAAATGTTGTCACTATGGTAGACTAATGGCAGCTACTAAATGTATGTTGTAACAAGCTTAGATTTTTATTTTATTTTGTTCTTAGGATGATCTTTATAGTAATACAAAACTCAAGTCCCAATTGTTGTATCTAGTTATGCACAAGTAGATATTATGTAGCCATAATAGCATAAATAACAGATAACATAAATTTTATTCGCCATTGCTTCGCAAAGTAGGTACTTAACAAAATGACATTAATATCATTTTACTTGCAAAACAGTGTTAAATTTTTACTCAGTAATGCTTTCAAGGAACCTCTTTAAGTGACTACTATCTTTGTCCCATTTTCTCCATCCCTGCTACTATAGTGATTACACATATGCTATATGTTTATACATCACATTACTTCTAAAAGGGATGATTTTGTATGATCTCTTTCAATCCACAATGTACTGACTACAAAAATATACTCAATTAATACTAGTGAAAAGTGGTAAAAATAATGATCAGTGATCAGATTGATAAGGCAAATTTATCTAAATTTTGCAACATGAAGTGGTTAGAACCAACAAAATTTAATTGATTTCATTTCTGAATCCCAGTATTCTGGTAAAAGTTTAAAGTACTTTGTACAAATGATATTACTTACATTGTTGGATTTTGTATTCATTGGCATTTATAATACAAAATCAAATAATTTGAGTAATCTTTACGCATTAAAGTAGTGGGTAAGCATATTTTAACATGGGAACACACCAGCGTTTTCATGTTAAAAGTATGCAAATTATATGATTTTTTAGATTTCGGTAGAGCCGGCAAACTTAAATCCATACCTAGCTTCAATTTAAAATTGGTACCTTTCGGAATAGTTTGCAGTTAAGTTAGATTTACAGTTGCAGTGCTTTACTGAACATAATTTTCAACAGAATCCGAGGCAATGTTTATTTCGATTTATTTTCAAGACGATGCTGCTATTTCTCCTAAATTAATAAATATTTATAATTTTCTGTGTAATAAGTGATAAGACTATAAATCAATTCAAATTTAGTGGTGTTAACCACTCTACGTAGTGTCATCTCACCAGCATTAGGTAAATTACCCCGACCTGTCCGATCACTGATTATAATACAAGTCTTGCATATTTTAAGAATCAAAATACTAAACCATATTCCCACATAAGAGGAAAGATCACCATGTGAGTTATGTATCCTGTGATGTGATTGATGTTCGAGGCATGTATAATTGATTTAATGACTTAAAGCTGTAGTTTTTTGTGTATGTTGAATCAACAATTGTGTTTACTTGGCGTGAAAATACTGACTTGTTGGCGGTTTTCTGGCGGGCGAGCTTGGGCGCCGTGATGCCAGACAGCGCGATCACTTTCTCTGGCGGTGGACCGCCTTGAGGCTGTCGCCTGATCACAATCGTGTCACCGGATAAAACCTGTTCATCACAGATAGATATTACTTGTAATATGCCCATTTGTACACAATTACATCTACCGTTTATATATCTCGACTCTTTTACTTCTACCCACCATCTGGCACAAAATGGACAAGCAGCATCTAACGCTACAATAATACTTGCAAAATAATAGGATGAGAAGTTGAATTCAAACGTTTAGGCCTTTGAGGATTATGGGATCGGTATATTGTTCAAATCATGTGCGCGATGTGATGCCAACGGGGCAGATCTATCGGGATCGGCACGAGGCATCTTGGCTTACTGTTTATGAGAATTAAAAAAATATCTTATTTTTGAATTACCTGCTTCACGATTCCGATCTTATAAGCAGGAGTCGGTGCTGGAGCACTCATTTTTAATGTCTTTCCCTTATGAAAATCCGGCAAAAGAATATGATGTTAAAAAATGACTGAAGAGCGAACAACTAACAAGATTGGCGAAACGTGGCCGCGCTAGTGTTTCCACATTTTAGAACTGTAAATTATATTGATGATAATGTTGATACTTTCTCCGCAGTAAGTATTATTAAAGATTTCTCGGCAACACTGAATAGTTTGTAGTGAAATACCAACTCCAAAAAGGGCAAATAATAATAATGATAGCTTTATTCTCAATGGTAACACTAACCAAAATCGACTAAATTATAAGTCACAATGAAACGATGTGGTTGTTAAATTTACTGGTAATAGTCCTCCACCTGAAATAAGTATTCCTTGGATGTTTTCTTAGCTGAGAAACTTTAAACAATTATTAATTAACTGGTTTAGTTAATTTCCTGGAAATTGATTTTATTTTTTGGATATTGACGTTTCGCAAAACTATCTTTTAACGAGTTTTCACAAGAATTATGAATACCTTATTCTACTATAAATGTTTGTTCGATAATCTCATACTCATTGTTACTTATGTAAGCACTCAATCCTAAAATCGACTAAACAGCATTTGGTACAAATGACGCCACAAAAAATGCACACGTGATACAACGTGGAACGCGTATCGCAAAATTTCATTTGGAGATTACCATAAACTACACAGTTAGAGCAGATCACTAGTGCACATTTTTGTATTATTTTAACTAATTACTTTAACAATAATGGATGGAGTTCCAAAAAAAAAAGTTACTGTAATGCTCATTTTCATCGAATTTTACACTACTACATACTCAGATCAATCGCTTGGCTCCTCATAACTGATCTACAACTATAATTTATTCCCAGGACAAATTACTAACCCGTCGCTGCTTAGGGTCCAGTAAAAAGTGGAAGGGGTTTATGCGGGGTGGGTGGGGGGGGGGGGGCATAAAGGGAAGCCGAAAAGGGCGCTGTCTCCCACTTATAAATAAATAGCAAATGCCCAAAATCATATTCAGATTCAAAAGGAAGGACTTAAAACCGAAATCTAAAACTTCCCTATTACAACGACCCCGCTATGTTGGTTTTTGCAGCTCATTTAAGTATCTTTTTTACAAGCTTTTATTTAGCTTGCGCTGTTCGTATTTAAGGCCTGAAACTGCGTTAAGCGGGCGCCCGCGACGGTAAACCGTCGCGTGTCTATGCGGGCGGGCTCCGTGGAAACGCGGCGGTCCCCGTCGCGGGTCCCTTCGTACATAGCTCGTTGTTCAGAATTTAGGCGGTTAAAATTATTTTATGTGATATTTATATTACAAAGTAGTTAAATTAACAGAATTCGTGAGTTTTGGTAACAGAATTCGTAAGTTTATGTGGCTTTCATCAGTTTCCTTTTGCCTTAGTCGGTTTAGCTCCGGAGAGATCAATAGCTGCATGTCTCAGTCAGAAATAATTTTTCTGCGGTATTTTTAATCTTCCTTGTAGAACAAATAAATGGATCGGATGTTAATAGTAACCTATGACAAACATCTAACTTACACCGCGCGTGCCCCCGCGGGTACCGTCGCAGGGAGGCTTGCCCCGTTGTGTATGTGCGGGGCGTTTAATTTTGTAATAATTTTAAATTGAAGCTTGTTTTTAAAAATATGTTTTTGGATTTATGTTATGGACGTTTACTATTGTACCTAATAGTTACTTGTAGACATCGCTGTAGACCACGCTCCTGAAATATTCTATATCCATAAGGCGCTTTGCACACCGAACAACTATTGCAGCAACTGGTAACTAGCTGTTTCAATTAGACTGCGCACACATAGCAACTCAAGTTTCGAGTTGCGGCAATCGTCAACTGTTTTCAGTTGCTGCAATCGACGACTAAGTTAGTTGCTAGTTGCCGCAACTGGCAACTGTTAAACATTACCTATACCGGTTTTTAAAGATTCCGGTTTCTTCAAGTCAATCGCAACGCGTCGGGCGATTTCACACCCTCCCTCCCTCTTCGTGTGCCCGGCAATGCCAGTGTCGCTACGGCAACGGCATACAGCACCTCGGCTGTGAAAGTTGCTCACAGATTGCCATAAAGTTGCGGCTACCGTAAACTTTATAGCAACTATCAACTTTTACAGGCAACTTTTCAAGAGTTGGTAGTTGCCTCAACTTAAGTGGTTCCGTGTGCAACGCGCCTAAGTGTCCATGCGCCCACCATGCGTATAGTG
The DNA here is from genome assembly GCA_949774945.1 of Hoplodrina ambigua. NCBI lineage: Eukaryota > Metazoa > Arthropoda > Insecta > Lepidoptera > Noctuidae > Hoplodrina > Hoplodrina ambigua. Next base: position 11,116,289 of record OX458963.1, read on the forward strand.
GCCTATGGAGTAGGTACCTACAATTTAAAAGTTATGCAGAGTATGTGGCGCACTACTCATTGCTCGTTGGCAAACCATGAGATTAGACTCTACCTTAATATGTAGTGATAAGACTTAATTTTAATTGTACAGTTGACTCATGCCTAAAAGTTTTCAGCACTGAACGAATTGACTAGGCAATATCTTGACGCAGGCGTTCCCCTCTGTCGAAACATACTAGTATGTGAAAATAGACCACTTCAGTTTAATGTCACTGTCACTAAGTGGGATAATGTTGTTACTTTCTAGATTGTAATCGATAAATATATTTACTTACCATCAGTCCCTGTCTGATATTTGCAAAGACTAAAGACTAAGAAGTAGTTATGTAGGGGAGGACAGGGTAATGGGAGTCAGCGGGTAATGGGAATCACCCGCATATTTACGCAACTAAACATGTGAACACCGTGTAAACGGCCTATCCCCCTCCACCCGTACCCCTCGGCACTGAGTTGAACGGCTCACGTCGGTAGGCCCTTGCGCATCAAAGAAACGGCTGTATTTTGATTTCGCAGTCCGCCCTTGTAATTTTACGTCGTCGTAAAATAAAAGGTAAGTGTTGATTTTTTTACAGTACAGCATTTGAATATTCATATGCATTTAGCCAGGCATTGAAAATAATGATGTATCATTTAGATTGCGTCAGTAATTCATAGGTTTTTTTTTTTGCAATTTTTTTCTCATTACTGTAGTTGCGGGAAATGAGAGTCAGGTGACTCCCGTTACCCGCAAGTGATAAACATTCGCAAGTTATCACCTCTTCCGAGTACTTCGAAACCAACGACTCACCGATTAGACCAATCCTATCCAACCAGGAAGTCACACTACTTCCTGAATCAAATATTGTAACACCTCAAACCAGAAGAACACCAGACATAGCAGCTACATTGAATGATTATCAAGTTGCCTAAAAAAACACCTGTTATCGATGTAAGTAAGGGTCTAAGTAAGCAGCACGCCACAGTTTTAACGTCGATGCCTATAAAGGAGAATCTAATAAAAAAGAAAATAAGAAGTTAAAAAAAAACAGGTGATTAGGAAGAGAAAAATAAAAAGAAGTCCAAAGGAAAAGGTTAGGGAAAGAAAACTAAAGTAGGTACAGAAGAAGGACAATGAATAGGCAAAGCGACGAGTCCTTCAAGAATCGAAACGAAACCTCAGTATCAGATGTTAGTCCCAACGACTTATGCCAAGATAATGAGGATGACGACGTAGAAGATGGTGGAAACAGAATCCTAGTATGCTGCGACTTCGGGAGAAACAACGAGATGTGGTACAGGTGTACCTCATGTGGGTTATGGGCTCACGCGAAGTGTACTGGATGGGATTCGGCTGCAGGTTATGTTTGCGACATCTGTTAAATTTTCTTCGACTCCGATTGTCCAGAGGGTGATCACCATTACCCCCATGTCAGTGCAATGAGAGTCAAATCTGTTTTTGTTTTTAATTGTAATAATTGCTAAATATGATTACCAAAGTTATTGAAATGGATCTCATATGATAGCTAATTAAGTAAATTAAGTGTATTTGCAGTTGTAATAAAGATATCATGATTAATTTAGGTTTTATTTCATTTCTCGCTTAAGTGACTCTCATTACCCCCTTTTACCCTAGTACCTATGTTAAGGAAAATATGTTGATACAAAAACTACTTAATGACGAAAGCAAACCCACAGAAATGTATTCGTCATATTTATAAAAAAACCAGTGATAGATAAATCAATCACTGATTTTTTAAATTAAACCAAAAGCTTTTATTTTGTTTTTAATTGATAACTCTAGTTTGACACGGTTTTCATACCTACCTCAGCTGAAAGTTGTTAATTTGTCGTTTATTAAGTAGCAAGTAAATAATAAAAAAAATCTGTCACGTCTGGTTGAAGAAATATTTATTTAGGTACATAGCTGGATTACATAAGTTTGGAATAATAGTAAAAAAATGGCAATTTTTAGATATTTTTTCCTATATTAATTATAATACTATATCACTTTTACAATCTGATTTTCCTAACTGAGTTCTTTAATTTATCGATAATGCGTACAGCGACAGCTGATACAGCAAAGGTTGAATGCAACTTGTCAATGTAGTTGCATCACGTCGTTACACTGTTATGACACAAAATGTATCTATGTGTAAGTTTCGTTGCGACAGACGATTGTTTTTGAGTGGGGCATTGAGAAAGTTTGTTTGTGTGTGTATTTCCTCCGCAAAAAATTTAAGACTTTTCTGTATTGAAAAAATACGCTATGGTGTCTCCCCTCCAGTCAAGTGGCCCGTGTTGCTCTATGGTAACTAATTATCATAATAGGTTCCAAAAAAAAGTATTTTTTCCAATGTGGCCAGCAACGATTTCAAAACTTGAGTTTTTAAAGAGATTTTAAATAAAATTTTAAACTAGGAAAGAAATAAATGACAAATGACTTCTTCCATTACTTTCCCACCGTGTAGTATGATTTATATTATGTAGCATTTTCCAGTGTCGATAGTCACTGTTGTTCATGTATTTTTTAAAATAGTGTATAAAACTTAACAGTAATAAGTTGAAGAAGTATTAAAATGGCAAATGCAGATTTTAGAAAGGATGTGACTATGCCTGTCCGACCTAGAAGTGTCTATACAGCGCACTCCTACAATCAGGTGATCTGACCCCAAAAATAATCTAAGTATTATAAATTCAAAGGTACCTAATTATATAGGTTTAACATACTGTTTTTAAATTCAGGTATCGTATAGATGTCCTAATCTGTCCGAAACCGAAATTGGGTCGTGAACGTTGAATAGCAATATTTCTGCATACCTCTGACCGCTAGCTATTGTTGATATTTTAAGAGATATAGTATATTATATATTAAACTATTATATAATAAATACTGGTATTCAGCTGCATCCGGTTAGACTGGAAGCCGACCCCAACATAGTTGGGAAAAGGCTAGGCAGATGATGATGAGTATATTATATAATAACTTCTCCATCAAAAAATTTGGAATTCTTGGATTGCTAAGGCCGAACCTTCACGTGCAGGCGATTTGAACCTTGTATAATAAATAAATTAACGTTAGGTGAAAATATCGCGCGGTTTTCCTTTGCCCTGCGCTCTTTTTAGTAAGCAAACTGAGTAAGTACCTACTTGTCGAGTATGTCCACTACGAGTAAACTATTGCTTGTAGACTAAAGCACGGGTTTAGTATTTTTGGATTGTATTTTATGCCTCATTTAGGAGGAGTCGAACTTGTCTGCCTTCCAAGACTACAGTAAGTTCCTCGAGGGTGGTCTTGGGCAAGCTGAGCTGGTGGGCGCGGCAGGATGGCAACCACCGTGGCGCGCGCCCCTGCAGCGCAAGGCGCCCTTCTACCCGGGAGATGACATCTACCACGCTGATACCTGGCGCGAGCTTGAGGCAAGTTCGCAGTCATTTTTCCAGAGGCACATTACATTACCGCCATATATTTTTTTTGTAAGAATTTTCTCCTTACAATAACAAACGCAACAAAAAATTAATAAGCAAAAATGGTTCAGCCGTTCACGCGTGATGCCGTGACCAAGGGAAATAGGGAATCATTTATATATATAAGGACATAAAGTGAAGCTGTAGGTGTAAAACCTATTCGTTCTTCTCTAGCAATAAAGTCTCCAAGTTGATGATAACTTCAAGGCACTATACTTAATATAGGTACTCTAACCGTCGTCCGTATCATTGCATCCCTACGTTAATTTTTTCATTCGTTGCGGTTAAATGACTTTTCACTACAGGTTCTCCTTTTAGGTTGCTATGATTAAGAATTGAATATTGTTTAGGTATTTTCGAGTCTATGTTACTGAAGCTCATAACTTTAGGCCTGTGGGGAATACAGAAGGGTTGGGCACAGGTATTCACGATCCGCCAGCTATGTTCCATGTGTTAGGAGCAAGCATAATGCTATCGACCTGGCACAAATGCAGACACCGGGTTGTTACTGAGACGTTCCTAATAAATTAATTGTAAAAAACTAAGCACATTGCCCGACCTCGAAATAGAATCTAGGACTAAACTCTTAGGTAGCAATTCGGCTTGCGACCACAAGACCAATGAAGTTGTACCTACTTAAAATTGTAGAATGTTTTCGTTAAGTAGAAGTACCTACCTAACCAAAACATCAATATGGATTTATCATAGATGACGGATGTGGTTGGAGGAGCGGGATACAATGCGTCGGTGACTCCTCACGGAACCGTCTGCCTCCGCCTAAGAGACCGAGTTAAGTAAGTACAATTAGGTGTTTCTGATTAGGGACGCAGTAGTGGTTAAGTAATATGAGTGTGAAACGTTTCGCCAACAGTCGGTTGGCCCATGAACTATTGGTCAACAGAATCTTTCAACCACGAACTTTTCACCCAAAGCACTTTTCACCCACGAACGTTTCGCCAACATGATTTTTTGCCAGTGAATGTTTCACCAACAGAATGTTTCGCCCATTCACTTTTCATCCAAAGCACGTTTGGCCCATGCACTGTTCTCCAACAGAACGGTACGTCAGTGATTGTTTAACCAACAGATTTTTTTTTTGCCCCCATGAACTTGTTTGAAAAGTTATATTTCAACATTTGCATTCCTTCCCGAATACCTACAATATCCATTGAATTAGTTTATGTTTACTTATATTATTGCTGTTGTTAGGTACTTAATATGTATAATCGATTGATATTAGTATTATGTTCTTGATTATTTTCCCTAATACTTTTTTTATTATTATTATTTTCTTTAGTAAAATGCTTAGTGTCGTTTTTCCCTTGGTGATATTATTGAGACTTTAAATAGAACAGCCCTTAAGTAATAAGCCCTTAAGTAAATAAGTAAACATAAACTAAGCAGCATTATTAAACAAGTCAATGGATATTGTAGGTATTCGGGAAGGAATGAAATGTTGAAATATAACTTTTCAAACAAGTTCAAGGGGGCAAAAAAAAATCTGTTGGTTAAACAATCACTGACGTACCGTTCTGTTGGAGAACAGTGCATGGGCCAAACGTGCTTTGGATGAAAAGTGAATGGGCGAAACATTCTGTTGGTGAAACATTCACTGGCAAAAAATCATGTTGGCGAAACGTTCGTGGGTGAAAAGTGCTTTGGGTGAAAAGTTCGTGGTTGAAAGATTCTGTTGACCAATAGTTCATGGGCCAACCGACTGTTGGCGAAACGTTTCACACTCGGTTAATATTGGTACTTAATTGTAGACAAGAGAGATTAGAAAGTAGTCTTACCTGGTGTTCATAAAAAAGAGAAAAACAAAATTGGTACTTATGTTTGAACAGCTAATGCTTAGGAAGCAGGAATCAGGTTTAATTTATTTTATCTCTTGAGGTATTAAATAAAACTATTTATTTAGAGTGGACATGACAATCGACGGTGCGGTGCGCGTAACCAACGCTAAGAACAATATAATCCTGGCGCTGTCACGTTCGGGCGCTGCTGCCGCGCTCATTCACCCCAATGGACGCGTCTACCACTACGGATCACGAGTCGAGATCCAGGCCCGACACCAGCAGGGCAATAACAAGTTAGTCACGTTCGGTACCCGGACGTAAGCGGCCATATTATAAGTAACGGCTGCTTGTAATATTATAAAATAATTTGGTTCATAATAAGCACGAGTATTAACAAGGCATATTCGCATCAAGTTCTTTTGAAAGGTTGAGTTCTGAAACTGGAGTTTCATAACTTCTCGTTTCTGTTTGAACTTGTTCAATTTCAGGCAATGTTGCTAGTCTGTTAGGTGGAATTTTACGAATCCAGCGTCTAATAATGCTTAGCAGCTGATAATATTCTAGCAGGCTGTCTGCCTCTACCTTTTAATTAACCCGCCCCGCGTGTTGCCACGCATGGTAAAGTTTACGGTTTCATACATTTAGTATAGAACTGACCACATTTGTCCCGCCCCGCGTTGCGTGGAGCTACCGACTAAATGTATGAAACCGATAGCTTTCCCACGCGCGGCAGGTAAAGTATAAACGCAGGTTACGTCATTGCGATTTATTTAATTTATGAACAAAGATTTCCCTCCCAATAGTTTGCTTTGAGCCTTACCTTTAAACACTTAGTATTCATGTCACTTTAATTTAGTGATATTAAACTATTATGCCGAATGTATAACCACAGTATAGGTATAGCGGTTGTAGACACCAACAGTATGTGGAATAATTTAAATTCAAGATAAGAAGATAGATCCAAGAAAAATGTGCTTAAGGAGATTCAAATTCTAAGCTGAGATTACAAGCTACTAGGTAGTTGGTTGCTAGTCAGAGTTGGTGGCAAAAAGTGTTCATGTTTATACGTAACATGGCTGCTTACAGAATAGTTAACAGAAAAACACTATCAAATTTGAAAGTTCAAAGTGCATATCCTGGTATTTAGGTATGTGCTTGACCTGACCTAGTTTTCACGCAAGGCCTGGACGGTCGCTGCGGACACTAGCTTAAAGCTCTATATGTACAATCTATAAATTACAAATAATGCGTTCTCTCGGATATTGTGCCTACAGATAAAGATTTTACCTCTGCGAGTTTCTAAAATTTAAAATCTTTATCTTTCACTTGAACTTGATACCGGCAGATTCATTTCATTCTAAGAAAACATAAATAGATTTACATGGGATCCGGTTCGTATTTTTATAACCATAAAATACTAAATCTAAAGATAAATTTGTCTCGAAACTGTTGTTTGTAGCGGTACCTACCGCTCCGTAGTGCATAGGTATATACGCATATATATATGTGGCGTACAAAATGTAGGTAAACCATATCATACACCTCGGCCTAACCATGCAATTGAGGAATACCAGCGTCATATTTTGATATATTTAGATATGCGAAGATGTGGTACAAGGGCGTGTCGTTCACGGCGGAGCAGTGCGCGCTGGTGTATCTGGTGGACGCCGCTGGCACACGCACCACTACCGACACCTTTCTCGACATGAGCCAGGACTTCACTCTCAATGTTTTCTACAAGTAAGGTCACATTATCATTAGCATCTCATCACCCAATACCTAGGTGCCTAGAGAATTTTCAGAAAATAACTCACAATAGGAAGTAGTTTTTCAAGACGATGCTCTATGAAGTCGAACTCTTTTCCAAGTCTCAATGTATCATGCTATACGGTATGTCCATACGAGAATAAAACAGTAGGTACCTATATCCCGTCAACAACCAATAATTATGCAGGTTATTGAATAGCAATATAGGTACTAGAAGAGATGTCAAATTTCTGCAAACTGGATAGTTACGTCATCTCCTTTTCGATTTGATTAATACCGAGCCTAAGTGAGGGATTGTTATGTAGTGAGTCCCGCCATGGACCATCGTACGTGAACGAAGCGCTGTCGCTGCTGCAAGCGGCGCAGTACTGGCTGACTGACGACGGCATCGACAATTGGATCATCAACAACGTGCGCGTCAGCCAGACCGCGGATGGACTAGTCAGGTAACATTATAACCACATTTCGTAAACTATAGTACCTACTTTTTGTGTGGGGCTCTTTCGTAGAAGTATCACCACACCACATCATCATCTTTAGGCGGCATTGCCGTGATGTGCTGTTTTTACAAATATTACCGCTTTCGCTCGCGGCTTCGTTCGCAAATTAAGTTTAAAATTCAAAAATAATTCGAAAGACATGTGGCGCCATCTATCATCTGAAGAAACTTATTTTGATTTCTCTATGTTCGTTCCTGTATATCCGGCAACGTATAGGTATGCAAAATTTCAGGATGATCGGTTCAGTGGCTTAGGCGTAAAATGGTAACAAACAAACTTGTTTTCGCATTTCTAATATTAGTTAGGAAGTTAGGATGGTTGTCTTACCAGCAATCTCAATGCCTTTGGTATGAAGATGTATCTGGTTGCACACGAACGGTGGTGACTGTCGAACGGTTAAGGTGTATGGCTGCCTGTTAGCCACCCTTAGTAGTTGCCCAGGCCGGCCTCATATCCGGAGCCCATGCTTCGCAAATTGGCTTCGTGTCCGGAGCTCCGACTTTGTACCTATAGCCTATAGCTGTTCAGCTCACCTCTGTTAGAGCTCTCGAGCAGGATCTACCTATTACCAATTTGAATTTCAATTCAATCAATTCATCATCATCATTCCAAGAAACAATTTCTCTAAAAACCGTTTATTTAGCCTTGAATATCCAATTAATTTTCTATGAACAGTAAAAATAGATTTTTAGTTGCTATGGGAGAGATCTCTGCCCAACAGCGGGACAATAAAAGTAATATAAAAAAATACTTTGAAATTAATAAATTGAATTTGCGATTCCATGACATCGGAGTCGTCGTCTATTTCCATACAAAATCAATAGGGGTATCGCATTTTCAGAGCTTACAAAAGAGTATGTCAATAGATTGGCGGTGCCTAGAGTACCCAATTATCTTACACCGATAGGAACGTCAGGCATGCAATTAGAGAAGCCATACAAGACAGAAGCAAACGTTACTTACAGGCGCGTCAGTCAGCTCACTTCTATTTAATTAATCCGACTTAATACGGGCTTACATCACTCCTTTACTTGACAGGTTTAACCAGGTACAATGTGAAATGTTGAAAATACTGAGCTAAGAGAATTACGGCATAATCCGTGTCAGATACCTACATAGGTATGTGATTTTGTTAGAATATTTGACTAAATTAACATGACTGCAAAAGTGTGATAAAATTTTCGATAACATTTATTAATAATATATTCTGGTAGTAGCGTGTTTGCTTGACTCCTGAAATCAGAAATCAGTTGGTAAAAAGCTTTTGTACAAAAAAAAAGATAACCGCTTTTAAGGCGGCGGCTTTGTTTTTACTGGTTGTTATGAAGGTGCCACCGACTTCCAAAACTAAAGTTATTTTTTATTTTTCACTTTTTAGTCCTTGTGCGTTAATGTTTGAAATCCTTACAAAAAGCCCTTTCAAACAATACCGTGTGACGATATATTTAATTTTGGAAAGTGATACGAGGGGGTTGACGTTGACCCCCTCCCCTCTTCCTTCGCCAGTCATCTACTACACTACTACCGTTTGTTACGACAATTCTGCTGTGTCTGCTGTGCTGTGTCCTATAAGGAGTTCCGTTACATATTTCCAAAGTTCATTATCAGATCATGACAATATTTCTATGGGACCAATTCGGATGTATATAACTCTTTCAAACAAAAAAGAATCATCCAAATCGATACATAATTGGCGGAGTAATCGCGTAACAAACATACAAAAAGAAAGAAAAACATACCGCCGAATTGAGAACTTCGTTCTTTTTAAAGTCGGTGGAAAATATAAATTCTTGTCACCAATACGTAACTAACGCAATATAAACAAAATGGAGCATTATATACGCGATACATGTAAACTTATATTTAACGATAGACAGGCGCTAGGCTAGGCGAGAACGGGAAGTTAAGCTTATTTATGTCTTTTAATGAACCAAAACATTGTCTCATAGTGGATAACTTTTGAATGGAACTTGAATACCTAGTAAGAATATCTCCAGGTTTAATTTAAATATTTATAATATGTAACTATATAAATATTTGTATACTCTCTTAAGCCGCCCATGTTTCGCGCGGGTGCTAATCTATTGACGTAAATTGTCAAAACATTGTGATATCACTGTAATAACCAAGTTACTAAATTATAATTTAAGTTATAATAAGTAAACGTTACGGAATAAATTATCTAAATGAATATGAACATCGCTTAAAGATTCATTGTTTAAAAAAATTAAAAAGCGGTTAAGCACGCGGTCACGACGCGCCTTCGTAACCTGTGTCGAATAGGTCCCATAGGAATATTGTCATGATCTGATGATGAACTTTGGAGATATGGAACGGAACAAGAAAAATTGCTTTGTTTATACGTGTAGTCGATGACTGACTAAAGGAAGTGGAGAGGGGGTATGTCAAGGGGGGTTGACCTACCACTTTCCAAAATTAAATATATCGTGTGAGGTATTGTTTGAAAGGGCTTCATGCAAGGATTTCAAACATTAACACACAAGCACTAAAAAGTGAAAAATAAAAAGCTTTTTTACAAAAAAAGATCACCGCCTTCAAAAACCACAAAATAAAAAATAACTTTAGCTTGGAAGTCGGTGACAATACCTACATAACAAGAAACAAAACCAAAGCCGCCGACTTCCAAGCTAAAGTTATTTTTTATTTTGTGGTTTTTGAAGGCGGTGATCTTTTTTATGAATCAAGTTTTTTTTTACACAGTCGGTAATTAACACTTGAGGACATGTAAAACATCCCTTCAATTATTTTTAAACAAATAGGTAAACAAACTTAACAGCCACGTGAATAGATTCCGTAATAATTAAAAAGCCAACCATGGTAACCACGGAGATAATGATTGTGCGCACTTCAGGCACAAGTGGACAGACCTCTCCTCCCTATAGTGTTGGCATACACCATGATGTACAAACACACGAGCTCTTTTTATAACTGTAGTGTTTCTATGTGGCTTGCGGTCTCTCAGTATTCAGTTTTTACAAGCTTTTATTTAGCTTGCACTGTAAGTAAGTATGTATGAAAGTGTGTATGTATGTATGTCTTTTCAAAATTTGAAAACCATTTTTCAACCATTTGTTGATAATCAATTGAGCTGACATTTCTCATGACAATACAGTGTCCAATAGGTACTCAATTGTAATAATTTTAAATTAAAGCTTTTTTTAAATATTTTCTAAACTATCTTTTTATTTAATTAGTAGCCTTGGTAGTATAATTAGATAGTATTGGGAAAAAAAAACTATTTGGTACTTTCCTATATTATCATTAATCTTTATTAATCTTAACATCACCTTACTGCAACCATACAAGCTAGCCGTATTTTTGTAAATAAATGTTACAAGGATTATGGTCATTCGGCCAAATGTTACTAAACACGACTGCTTGAATTTTTGAAAGCTATCTCCTCAAGCATTTAAAAAGTTACGACACGTAGTTGTCAAGTCAGAAACTAAACCAAACGATACACTCATCCAAGAGTGGTTATACATAAAATTAAGTTCTCCAGTGCAAAAGTTTTGTCACAGAATATTTCTATTTACCGTTCGGGTTATTTAAGACGGGCATTTCTTTTTACAAGCTTTCATTCTCATATATTTTTTTTCTGAAGTATCCGCTATGAGGAATTTTTCGCTGATAAACATAGATTGTGAACCTCTTTTACTACCATTTTTCTATTTGACACTGAATACGTATTTACCGATCTGTTTTTTCCCAGTAGCAATTAGAAGAAAACAGTATTAAAAACGATAGTATATAAATATCATCATATTATTCATCTTGATGCAGGAAGGGGCATGGTAAAGATAACTAACCATAGATTCAAACATGCGTCTCCATCTGCGAGACATTTACTAGAGCATGTTAACGCTGGTGGGTTTACAATCATTTTATTGATGGTGCGATAATCGATATCCCATTTCCCTTCCTTTGAAACTTACCTAGGTCCGAATGAAAGCTGTGGCATTCTTATATTTCACAATAATTGGAAACTAAAAAAAAAAACTTATAAAGATCATGATTAACCCGATTTATTTCAGCTATCCCCATTAAAATATCGTATTATGAAATTTTCTTATCTTGTTTGAGTGTACGTATACTTGCATAATAATAAAGAGTTCGTATTGTGATTGTTTGCAGGATTCACCGTTGCAGTCACAAGTACCAGCTTCGTACTAGCCCTAGCAACGGGTCAGCGTCCATCACGAGCCCGTTCCTGCACTGCACCGCCTCCTTGGGCCAGACTCAGCATCTGTTCGTACGGTGAGCTCCTTTTATGATGTGTTGTGGTTACCATCAACAAACTCTAGCCACGCTTCTATAATTGTCAAAGCACCTGGTTTTCCTCCTTCCGCATTTAGTCTAGCCATCTCAAGCTGCTAAACACATATTGGTATGGACATCTACATGGCCACGACCCTGTTTTCCGCATGCGGCCAATTCGATGTACACCCAGGTCGCGCTGATTAGTGCGTTTTTGATTAAGTTAGATTTCCGCGTTCAAACACAAACGCCGATCGCCGCAACTCATTCACTCACTTTTTTGCTTTACTTTTTAGGCTTCTTTTTACAGTTTATAGTTTATTTTTTTACCTTGCCATGTTTGTCTTTTGTCCTTCTCTATTAATTCACTCGTCCACCAAGTCCTAATAAAGAAAAAAAAAACACAGTATCTAGTATGACGGCGACTATAATGGTAAGTTCTGAATACACCGGTATTTCATCGGCGGTGTCTCTATTCTCTAATAAATGATGTTATCTCGGGACAGACGCGGCGAGAGGCGGATGCACTTCGACGGCAACTCATTCATAGTCCGCAACGCTGGTCACTCGGCCGGCTTCGACGACAAGAATCAACTGAAAGTGTACTGAAGCTCCCACCCCCGCAATCTATTACAATATTTAGTTTACACCTGCGACTCTTAAAACTATTGTCTCTTCGTAGTGGTACTGATCACCGTCGAATGTTGTATAGAACACTATAGACCACTCCGTAATTGTCTTTGTATGTAGTGCCATTTTATAAACACTGCCTTATACGTTTCCTCTTTAGATTTGTATCTCTTTTCTCTCTAGATTTGTACGAAACACGTGGACAAGTCGTGTATAAAGTTGACGGTGTACCTGCTTTTCTTTTTTATCGATGCCAGTGTGTAAAGCTTGTGAAAGTTTTTGAGATTTTTAATTTCTATTGCTCCCATAATATGTTAATAACTGCCAAGCTGCTGTTTTTTAATTGTTGAACTTCGTCTTGCGCCCGCGGTGTCATAGTGATTAAGATTACAGTTTCATGATGTAAGTGTTAGATCATCAAAGTGCCATAATGTTATGCCGTAAGGCGTGCTACACACGTAAGCGGGTATGCACATTCTACTCGCCTAAGCGTGTAGCACGCCTAACACATTGAGCATTTTGTAATTCATTTTTATATAGTTGTTACAGCTTTACAATAGTTACAACGAGCAAAAGCAGTGTTAATCTTCAACTGTTTATATTTTCATATACATCTATTAAGATGCAATATTTTTTTTGTAAAACATATTTTATCGTATTTAAGAACTGTGGCGTTGTTTGAGAAACAAAAACAATCAGATTTATGATAAACATGAAATAGGAAATAAATCAGATTGTTGAACTAGATAACATATTTTCAACGCAATGGTTACTATGTATCAACAGTTGCGACAACGGTGGATATCAATTCAATGAACAGAGCGTTTCCGCGACTTCAGTAGGTTTATTATTTATTATCGCTTTTTGAAGATATAATAGTTTAATAAAATGACGTTTAGTCGAGTCTTGAGCTTGGCAGTTTTCATAAAAAAACGTTATTTTGGAAATTACCGACTTGTCCCCATTTGTTTCTTTGTGTATAATAAAAGTTCAAGTAATACCTACTTTATTATGAAGTAATAAAGCAATGCATGCTTCAAAATTGTCTTTGATTTTTTCATTTATCAGTCGTTCATTTTAATTACTTTTAGGGCGCGGTTCTATTGAGAGCTAACTAATGAAAAATGGTGCGGAGCGCGCTTACACATAACATGTTGTTCGCGAACCCGTCTAGTTTCTAAACTTAGAGGAGGGGATAGGTTGGCAGGTAGTGTCATGAGGTTCCACTGGATATAGAGGATCCCTATATGTAGTAGTGTCCGTTTAGACGTGTGGATGTCTGCGTATGCGTTTATCTAGCGTTTTGTTCTACAGTAAGTCGGATACCGTAGCTTTGGTCGTAGACGCCTCAAGGAGTCGCATATGATGCTCTGCAGAGCTTTTGTGTGTATTGGTTCTTTTTTGTTACCACAGTCTAGTATGTCGAGATCTAATGGTCTCGGGTACACAGCGCGGCTGATGTAATGATTCTCATGCCACCAGAAGCCGTTTCTGTAGTTTTGCTTTCGCTATGATGTGTTCTGGACCACACCACACAAGCGATCCGTAGGTCAGAGAGTGTCTGATAACTGCTGTGTATGCCAAAGTGTGATCTTGGAATTGAGACCCCATCTTTTACCAACTAGCCTTTTACACAGATAAAAAAAAACTATACAGGCCTTCCTTGTTTTGGCATCCATATGATTCACCCAGTTGATTTAATTATCAAGGAATATGCTCAAGATATTTAATTTGTGTTGAAAGGTAAAGTTTGGTGATTAATATGTAGTTTCGGTAGGTAGTTTTATTTTTGTTGATGGTAAGGATAGTTCTGCTTTTTAGACCGCAGATTCTATTATTTCTGATTCAGGGCTCGTAGATCAAGGCAACGTTCTTGTTGCCTGCCTCCAGCACAATGCGTAGCTTTGCGTAGCTTTGCGTAGCCGCTGGTAGCCGCTGGTGATAGGCAACCATCCATTCTGACGCTAACGAGTAGCCGCCACTATCTGTATGTGCTGAAGTTTGGTTTTTATAAACCTCGGGGAGTCCCTTAGAATGTAGCATGACAAAAATTGGAATCCTTAAGAAAATTCACGCAGACGTAGTCGCGGGCAAATGCTAGCATATTAGTAGTATAGTTCTAAGTAAGTATAAAAGTAGAATCTGACTGACGTATCACGCACAGCCGAACCAACCGAAACCAGGAACGTGAAAATGTTCGCGAACATCTTGTTGTCTGGCACTTTTGTCGAAGAAATTGTTATGTGCTTAGGAAATTTCCTTTAAAAACTATTTTTACTAACTGTACTGTTTTTGCAAGATTAACCGTTTTCGAGAACATTCAAAGCGATGTCGAAGACTTTAAATAAAAAAAAGTAAGCCTTATTGGCCGAAAACAAACGTTAAATAAGGAAAATTATAAAACCTATAAATAGGTACTTTGCTTAATATAAAAAAAAAATTGCTGAAGAGTTTCATTTGTTGTTTCATGGGCACCAGATTGACTGGAAAAAATGTTTTTGTTAGATAGATAGCCAGATTGATGCATGAGGAATAGTATGCTTACGACATTACGCTACGACCTATAGGGGCGGAGCAGTAACCTAAGTCTTACCTATTCGTTAGCAATATCTATCTCTTTAATGGGAAAAAATAGTTTATTTATTCAGATGAACCAAAATTTTGTTGTCATCGTCGAGGATACCTATCTCATCGCTGTCACAACGCAACCACCAGCGACGCAGCAAAGGCCGTATCGCTCTTTCGCAACTATATGCACGTTATTGTAGTTCATCATCATCATATCAGCCGAAAGACGTCCACTGCTGGACATAGGCCGCCCCTAAAGATAACCACAATGACCGGTCCTGCGCTGCCCGCATCCAGCGGTAGAGTTTTGTATACAGCGGTAAGTTGCGACGGCACTATTACTACTGCTCACCCACTTTTTGTAGCAAGTGGTGTGGTTGTGGTACGCGTGAAGGCCCTTGCCATTAACCTTAACTCCTTGAGACATTGGTTTTTGTTCCCACAATCGATTTTTCAACCGCGTTTTTTAACAATGTTTTTTCCATACTAAAATTAATGCGAAAAGTAACTCAGTCTGTTACGCTTTCACGACTAAACCATTGAACTGATTTTGATAAAATATAATACGGGTTAAGTTCGAACCCCAAAAAAAGATACGAGGACACATTTCGTCTTTATCCTCGATAACCGATATTTATGCGAAGTCGTGGGTAAAAGTTGGTAAAATATAAAAGAGTGTAAAGACACTATAACGAAGCTGAAAGTTACAATGTTCTTTTCTTTTTTTTTGATCTAAGACATACCTGGAAATCTTCATGTTGAGGAGATATTGACAATAAAGAAGTTCTAACTTTTTATTTTTTTAACAAAAATGTTTGAAATGTTCTTACCTTTAAACACCTCCACGGCCCCTGTACTGTTAGATACACCCATGAGCACAGTACCATAAATCGTGACTTTTCTTATCAAAAATAAAAGCCCTTCCAACAATATTTTTTGCTCGACGTTGCTTAGTTTGATGGATAGAATATATCTTTTTACACCCCGTATAATATTAGGTATATAACATAACATTAATTTTTAGGTCCCTACTTTCAAATAGTCAGCCCTGCTAAAATGACGTCGGTCTCACGACTCCACCTCAGTCCATTCTGCGTGGACGCCTCATGGGTTTTGCATGGGTATTGGTCGGACGATATGTAGACTCATTGTGCGTAAACGCTACGGAAGCACTGCGTAGGCTATCCGTAGCACGCTACGCCGCGAGGTCGGCGTAGGCTTTCCGTAGGTTGCTACGCAAGGTCTGCGTAGCCATTCCATAGGTCTCTACGCAAGCTTTGGCGTAAGCTTTGCATAGTAGGCCAGTAGGCTCTCTACGGAGGCGCCTTCATTGTCTTCTTCCACTTTTTTGTTTTAGTGTTTCTGATTAAGGCCCACTTCCATCACTAATCACTAAACACATTTAGCACTAAACGTAAATTATATTGATCTTTTTCTTTCAACTGCCTGGCGTCGTGTAGCTTCCAAACTAATATTGGCTGAATCCTAGCTTGATGATGTGGTTTTATAGGTTTGTTCATAAATTTTGAAGATGACAGCTATTTTCTGTTCGCTGTGCAATGCAATGGCAATTTATATCACTTTCACTCATCCAATAGATCTGTTTGGTATATACAATTTTTTTTTGACTAGCAATAGGTATCTATTTGTTAGGTTAGGTTAGGTTAGCGACGACCACACTTAACGACGCAGAATCGGCTTGAGCCAGACAGAAAGAACAGACCTTCTTTTCCATTGGTCACTCTGTGTAAGTGTCCTCAAATTATTAGCACTATTAGTACCCGTTTTAATAACAACATATTATTTTGCAGTGCGATGTATGATAAGCTTCTAGCTAGAAGCTTATGAAATATTTGTATTACTTTTCTTCATTGACTACGATTTCATATATTTTTTTAGGTTTAATTGAACGTTCATTGAAAGAAATTTTATTTGTGAAATATCAAAATAAAGTTAAATTCGGACCTGAGAAAGAGAAATATATATTGTGGAAAAGAAGCTATTATAATTAAAAACATTAAAAAATACGACTGCCAAAATTGCACATATTTGTACTTTGTTTACTCATCAGTTTTTTTTATGACGTTTTTTATTTACAGTGTTTAATATTTTTTAAATCTACTTGTCAAATTCTAGACAATAAACATAGAGACGGCCAGATTCATTAAAAAATAAAATTGAGGCTGGTATTAATTTACGTTTTAACGTAGCCTATATATGTTACGGAACGATGCTAGGATTGTAACGATACCCCATACTTCTAAATCGGTTCAGGCGTTCAAAAGTTATAGTGGAATAAATAATCTCACATACATACATACATTAACCCTGAACACATAACACTCCTTTTTTTGGGGCAGTCGTGTAAAAACATCGCTCACTTAGTTTCGTCTCAGACAGCGGTAACAAATTATCGATAAAATTATAAATTTTCTGATTGCATCGATTCCATGTCGTTATGTGTGATCACTCCCATATACTTAATTAGATACTGCAGCCAAACAAGTCAACGGGCAACTTCAAGTCTGCAACCTAAAATTATTAAGTCCCAAAGTCAACGACTTCTAGTAGATTTATTATACATACAAATCGTAGAACCTGCACGGAGTTTGGACTCCTTGTTTTGTCCTAGCTAGACAATTATTTGGTAAACAGACGGTGAAAGGAATCTAATGAGTCACTGGCCCCTGAAATACAGGTACTCTAACTTAGCTCTAGAAGCAGGGATTCACAATTTTTCTGTAACCTATTTTAATGGCAATAAAGAAATTTAAAGAATGATGTAGCAAGAAGGTGGTCTGTCCAAGATTGTCAAGTATTTGGACATTTTTAAATAAGGTATGTCTACCTAAATATACCATAAATACATACAAAAACTCACGCCTTTTTCCAGTGGGGATGGGCAGAAACCACAGAACGCCACCTGCTACGACCCTTACCTTATCCTTTCTTTCGCCTCATCCACGTTCATGAATCTCTTCATACAAGTACGTAGGTAAGTCAAACGAAGTCATACCATAAATATACCATAATACTATACCAATACTGTACTAATTGATACTATGTATAACATATTTCTGCTAATTTAAACCTTACGGTTATCACAACGATTATTTATTTTTGATAATAACGTTGTTTTATTCAGGTGTTGTTAATACTTATCTTTTAATTAAACAGGTCTTTAATAACATGTTACCTAACAAGCCATTCAATTTGATATAAGCAAATAGCGCATATGACATATCTCTAATTACGAGGATCCCAGAGGTATTCCTTATTTCTGTTTTAAAATATAAAGTTTAAAAAGCACTAGTATAGTAGCGTATTGTAGCATAGAGCTTCTAGATCGCTAATTAAGGTTATGAAATATAAACACAAAAGTTTACGGGCTCTAGATTATTCCCAAAGCATTTATTTCTCATGGTAGTCGGGACTTAACATAATCTTTTCGAATACAAAAAGAAACTGTTCCAGAAAAAGTGATTCAATTCTAAATCTGTATCTATGTACAGGCTGTTTGAACTCATCATTCATGGATAATAGACCGTGGCCAATTCTTTCATTTCCAACTTACAATACAGGTAATAGAACCCCAATAAATTTTATGTTTGGCTTCCCAATGCGCCAAAGTCTAAAACTGCTGCTGAATTCTTTAAAGTTAAACATTCCCTATCCCGTCTGCCAAGTATCTCGAGAGATAACGTGATTAGTGATACCTTTTTTTTTTATAATTTTCAGGGGTTTTAAAATCTAGAATCGATCACTAATTACTAATTTAGTCTCATTACGCGTAGGTGAGATTGTTGTCGAGGTAAGGTTTTTCAAGAACTGAAGCTACCTCAATCGGACATATTATGTTGGTGGGCAAGCTAGCTGTTCCTACGTAGCTCTACTTGTTCCGTTGCATTGCAATTTGCAGCGCATCGAGCGAGGCGTTTTGTAAGCGGGAAGCGGGCGGGCGGCGGCGAGGCGCGGCGGGCACCTTCGTGCGGTCTCGTATGGTTGCGCGGTAGCGCACTGCGCAGCGTGGAACGCCGCGCGCACTTTGTTATTGATCCGCGGGGCGCTGGTGGCGCCGTGCCGCGGCCATAACTGGCGTCGCGCGGTTACCTCGTGCGGGAGCTGTCAAAACCGAGTGACGTAACCGCTAGGGCGGCGCGCACACGGCCGCCGTCAGCCGCCCGTTCAGTACGTCCGAGTGATTACTCCCGCCGTGTTGCACTCGACGCCTTGCGTCTTCGGTCCAGTGCACTGTGTTATCTACGCCGCTGATTCCGCGAGGCAGGTGAGGTTGGGGCCGGCGTGGCCCCGGCCGTTTGCGTGTGCCCGTCTCGGTATTGATCGCATCTCGTCTGACTATTTCAATGTTTATAAACAGCCGGCCGCATCAATTGGCTCCCTCTTGTTTTTGATACGTCCGCCTGACAGCGCGCGATCCGGACGGCTGATCCTGAATGCACCGGCCGAACCGGCGACGGCGGCAACCACGCACCGCACGGATTCAGTGCACGTATGTACGCATGCACTTGTTTACCCCGAATTCATTTCCTATCCGTAACTGACGACAATGCGTTCACATAGGTATGTCGGACTATAAATAATATCTACCTATCTATAAGAGTTCTCAATACATGCATGTAAACAGAAACACCGTGTCGGTTATGGAGATATTTTTAAACGCCTTTCTGGACCTCCGTGTGTCGTGTTTTATTCGAGTTTATTGAATAAAAACCGATACCTAGTAATTATACTGTTGGGTGCCTACAGAATCTTGAAATACAAATGATGAGCATTGGGCCAATTCAGTGTCTTACGGTGGCGCGTGATGCAGGTACCTATCTGAAACGCATTGATTGGTAGAGTAAATAAGAGTCTACATTTGCTAATGATATCATTAAATTTTTTTTTTTATCAAGATGACTTGTCTTTTTCCTGTTACATAAAAGTGAATAATAGGAAACTAGACGTTAATGAGGAATTGAAGATGGGAGGCCGCGTTACAGGCAAATCAAAGTATTTACTTACACGCCAGTAATCGTAATAGTCGTCGTTCCTGAAAGCGTTAACCTAGTTGGCATTGGTTTTTCATAGACGTTGACCTCAAATCAAAACTACAACGATTAGGTGTTGCTTGGTGGGCTATTCAGTGTTTATTCCACATTAGTATATGTTGAAACATTAAAGCGTGGGGCTTTCCTAAAATTGTAGGGTGCGAATAAACAAAACTTGTAAGTGTGTGGGTATTATTCACTCGTTCATATCTTTGTTTACCAAACTACCGGATAAAGGTCAGCCACTGTGATTCACAAAAAGAGTTCACGGCAGTATTAACGAAAAGACTGGATTATTTAAAGCAAAACCTTCATATTATTGAACCAATTATGTCTCCTTGCGGCCCAATTTTGCACATTAGGTACCTAATAAATTAGTACGACCTAGTTTTGGCAGATGATTAAGTGAGGTCACGTCTCAAATTCTAGGTCTGTATGAGAGCAGGAAATGTACATTTTCTTATGTTCGCGACTTCGGTCTCCTAAACGTAGGACATCCTGTAGTTGTTGAGTTTGCGAGTCATCGTGACGGAAACGATGAAAGTGGACCAGGAACGCCGTTTATAACTTAAATCTAGTTGCGGCGACTTAAGCATTATACTATACAGTGTGTTTTTGGACGTTTCCATTAAGGTAATATAGAAAAACGTTCCGAGTAGACTGGCACGACCTTAATTTTTTTTAATAACTAACTAAATTAACGGATTTGTCCAAAATAATCGTCCTATATCAAAACTTTATAGCAAAAGGGAGTAATGGCTGGTTCTTCAACCCAGATAATGCAATTTGACCTGACTAAGATTTTCGATACCAAACTTTTTACTTATGCAAGTACCTATATAATTTAAAAAAATATTGCCTGCCCAAGTATTTGTAAACAAATGGGAAGGTACCCTGTTTAATATTTGTTGGTAGCTTTGATATTTAATTTTGTTGATATGAAAATAATATTACAATAGCGTGCCGTGATCACAATCTATACAAATATTATATAGCTAAATTAGAGTTTCCTTTGTTTGAACGTGATAATTAATATATTTCAGATGATATATTTAAGATAATACGACTCTGTTATGGATTACGGAGACCAACGTCCGAAATAGTAGAGTTGAGACCGATTCCCGAGATTAGTCACGGTTTTGGGTAACAATATCAGTATCGCCGAATAAAAGATAAACGTCGTTTGTGTAGACCAATAGAGGAGAAATGAAATGTCACGAGTCTTAAGCTCGGATGTTCCTTACCTATTCGATTTTTCTTTTATGATTTAAAGTGTTATAGGTAACACTACCGTTAGCGTTTCTTATTAGGAGAATACTTATGTTGCTAAGGTTAGAGCTGTAATTGCTGCATATCAATGCAAATTTTCGGGCTGTGTTGACATCGATACTACTATAACTGTAAGGTGGAAGAGCGGTCATCTATCATGTTACTGTTCCACTCAGTTTCACCGGCACAAACTAGCAACATCTAGCGCATGGTGTAGGTTTCAGATTCCGATAAATAATGTACTTTGTTGTTGCTTGAAAAAAAAAGATCTATTTCAATGTTTCGGGATCTACTTACAGTACAGAACTATTCGTTACGTGACAATCTGGTTCTATCAGTAAGTAGTTCATAGTATCGTTATAGTCCTTATTTCCTATCTTGCTTGTTTCAACCTTGACATTGGCAGAAATTTATTGGCGTCGTCAACACGATGATGGTCATAAAAGCTGAAAATGAAGTTGTTGTATCTCGTTATACTTTGGCCAGAGTTGATAAACAGCTTTATTTACAAACCTGGCTTGGTCAACGTTGGGTATTATTAGATGCTAGTTAGGTAAATGCATCGCTCCATGTCGCCGTGGTGATGTCATACGAACAAACAAACATTGAATGTCATACAATAGTGTCCCTCTCCCTGCCCACGTCACCTGGGTGCGCCGAATCTATGTCCACTGTCCACCTACATAACGCTACAGCTATACTGTTAATTTGATGACCTGGGACGGTTTCTGCCGCGATTATCAATATTATACTCATCACTTTATCAGCAGATATGGATCATTCAACTGGATTAAAATACTTGGTAGAGTTTCACGAAAAAATTGAAACCTAGGATTTAAGGATGGTCAAGCTTATTTAGTGTTCTTAGGCAAAATTTCACCTGTTCCAAAGCAAATATACTGTACCTAAATTTATAATTCTTTCTTATTTTCTTAGGTCAACTAATTCAGAAAAGTTAATATTTATGAACAACCTACCCGTGGCCTTTAATGAAGTCAGGTGTAGTTAAAAATAGCAAAATATTTGCTTTGTTAAAAGTTAAGACTTGATGACAACTTGAAGCTCTCACACAGCTCTCACACAGTTCCACAGTTCCTCTCTTACGAGAGGAACTGTGGAACTTACGAGATGATCAGGCAAACAAAGTAATTTTACAATTAATATTTAACGTCGTTTGCCTCGTTGTTTAAATTTTGATGAGATAACATTCAGCGCTTATTATCTTATATCATTATCTTGATATGGATACGATGACCGCTCCTGGAGGTCATATTTTCATTTTTGGCAATTATTTTAAAAAGAGTTTATCATAATAGAGTTGTTTTGATATATTACGTTTGTATGCCTCGGTCAGATTTTGATTTTTAATGAGGAGTTTCGCTTACATTCGCTGACAACAGATAGCAATAAACATATTAATCTAGACTTACTCAATCCTGTGCCTTTTAAAAGTGTTTGACATTTCAAGCTGTATCATAATATTGTATATATTAATTTTGTTATTTATATAAATGCTAGGATTACAGATTGCGAAAAAAATTAGTTCACTGCGCTTATCGGCTTGATTTCATTTGAGTTACGAAATCTCTTGGTGTGCACATTGCGTTACAAACCAGCTTTTGCATATGTCATTAAAACAGCAAAATGTGTAGCTACCTACAGTGCACGTACA
Organism: Hoplodrina ambigua; assembly: GCA_949774945.1. Classification (NCBI taxonomy): domain Eukaryota; kingdom Metazoa; phylum Arthropoda; class Insecta; order Lepidoptera; family Noctuidae; genus Hoplodrina; species Hoplodrina ambigua. Next base: position 11,139,305 of record OX458963.1, read on the forward strand.
ACTTTTGTTAAAAGTTAAGAACGTAGCATAATTATTTCATTCTTTCATGTCGTAGGTATTGGTGTTATGCACACATGCAACATAGTTTTAGTAATCACGGAAGCTGAACAACAACAAACATATTCGATCCCACCGGAAATAAATTGTAATGAATCAGCCGTTCACTTTATATTTATAAGATTTCATTAGCAACTCCTATTGGGAAACATAGTGCTTTACATTGTTCATAAAATGTTTACATTCCTGATGTAGGTCCTTTAAGACATTATTAGACTTGAATGTGCTAATTGCTAAATGTAAAAGTCACTCTGTTTGTTTCTTTGTTACCAATACCACTGAACTAAACATAATAAAATTTATGTCAAAGTGGTAGCTTAGAATTTAGAATCTGGATAAAGAGATAGGCTATTTCTTAATTCGCGACTTTGTTCATGCGGACAAAATCACAGGCAAAATCAGGCTAGCCAGAAAAAAGACGTAAGCTATTATTGGACCTAATGTGACTACCTACATAATTAATATAAGTAATGTGAGTACTAATTAAAAATATCACAAGAACTAATAATGTCATGGCCATTAAAATAGTAGGCAAGTAAATACTATCTTCTAGTTCTAGGGTACCTAGGTACTAGGTATATCCTATAGCGCGACAGCATTACGCATGAATTACATACCTCAACTGGACATGGTCTATTTAGCAAACGTCTTTCTCCCTAGGTGTTGCTAACACTTCCCTGTACAGTCGCTTTCATAAATAAGAAACAAGAACACCTGGATATACATTTGTTGTTTGCACGTAAATAGCATTGAAGTTTACACCTTGTTCGGCTGTTACAAATACTTAATATAATTTTGCTTATGTAAGTTACACGCAATCGTCGCGTCACCGCAATTTCGGTGTATGAACACCTACAGACGAAACTAGATCACACGCAAATTGAAATCAATTTGAATCTGAGCGAAACTAAAACTTTTAGAAATGTGTTCAACTAGCGTGAAACTTTATAATTTGTCCGTTTCGTCAGAGGAAGTAAATCCAGTGGAGTTCGACAGATTTGCCAGCAATGCGGTTATAAATAAATATTACCTCAGTAAATAAATAGGAGTTATTAATTCCACAACTTGTTAGTAGGAACTAAAGAAACACAATTTGAGTAAACAAAAATCCTTTCAATCATTGCATGCGCGTGTGATGCTGATGACATTTTAAACAAAAAACAAGTTGACGAGTAGGTAGGTATTTAGGCAGAGAAAAAAAAAAGCGAACAGTTGCACCTCCTCATAATATCATATCTAAACAAATCATCTGGAAAGGTCGGACTGACCGTGCCATTGAATTAAATAGATTGTGTCTGAGTAGTAGGTAAACTACTTGTGCGCTTTTTGCTATATTTTCGTCTCCATTATTAAATTAATTTTTCGAATTGTGTCGAGTGCTGGGTACCTATTACGTTTCAAATGTGTCTTCCGATGCACTTCAACTCTAAAGAGAGGAATATTTAATATAAAGCATTTTGAAAATGCCGAGTAGTTATGAGATTCTTGGAATCTGTTCCATCTGTACTGTATGGACACATAATGTGTCTGGCAAGCTAATCTTGCGCCATCTAACATGTTTTCAAACACGCGTGGATGTAAGCAGGTTCCCCGAGATGATATGGCTTAAAAAACCCATTCTTACTTGAAGTTGTTATCATAAACGTGATGACTACGTGAGTACCTAGCCCGTCATGGCCATAAAATATTGCACTGACCGATAAATGCATTTAAGCCTTCCTCCTTCTTCTGGTGACAGTCATTACAATCTTTAACCTCGTCTTAACTTCTCCATGCAGCCGCTTGGAATGTCAGATAGTGATTGAGGACTATAATTAAGTACTTTTGAAGGTTGAACCATCGACAAAGTACGTTGAGTAAAGAAGTCCCAGGGTGAAATTCCTTTTAGTCCGGCAAAACGGTTGGATGAAACCTAGTTAATTTGTTGCGATTATATTGACTGAAGTTTTAATCGTTGGTGCAAAATAATTCTTAGCTAGCTTTTACGACTCCACGTGTAAGTGTAAGCTATTCTTTGGTAAGCTGGGATAAAAACTAATACATATAGTTAGATTGCATTATTGTGCATATATACTAGGACAGAGAGTCGAATAAAATCAGTCACTTCCTTTAAAGCACGTGTGTGAATCGTTATGGCGAACGTTCTAATTAGTTCAGTAACGATTGCAATCATGTGTACCGAGTGCCACTGCCGAAGCACCAGTGACGATAGTGCCGGGTTCAGTAGAGGGGACTGACCTTTCCCTCACCGTGGAATATTATTTTACTTACATTCCCACACGCTTAATCTTGATATCATCAAAAACAGTAAGTGCGCGTTGAAAGATGCGCTCGACGGCGATGCAAGGATTTCAAAATGCTTTTTTAACATTACCTAAACTAGATTGTATTGGAGCTAAACTTATAAGGAATGTAGGACAAGATTAAAGTACTTATCTTAATTAATTAATTAGAAGAGTTGAGATCTCAGAGATAACATGATTAAAAGATGCCCCTTTTTAAATAGGTAGATAGATATCTATTCTAAGTAATCTTTTTTCAGTCGGCATACCCACTGGCTAAGTAAATACATCTTAGTAAAATAAATTATTATAGCGTATAATATCGGCTAATTAAGTACCAATATTACCTCTACGACGTAATTTGTACAATTAGTACCATGACGACTCGACTGCCATATTTTCGTTTCCCGGAAAGGAAATTAACTTCCTTTGGAAGATTTTCTCGTTACCCTGGTAACGGTTGTAGGTATGTTTACCTTATAAAGCTAATAAGAGCTCTCGGCTGCCTTCATAAAGAGAGTAGGTATTCAGGAACGATTATTTATAAATAATTGCTTTGGAAATACTGATTTTGGTATCAATTTTAGGAATCAAACATTCACGTTGCGTAGATTAGGTAGGTAACTGTGTTTTGTACATCAAATGGCAAGACGAACAGTTTAGGTCCTAAATTGGACCTCAGTAAGAGCTCATGGTAGGACTACAGGACCGGTCAAAATAGACGATAGATTCAAGGATAAACAAATTATGAACAAGTGGTTTGTGAAAAATCGCCCTCGATTGTTTTTTGCATTTTTCAGCCAAACGGTCAGTTTTGTCATAACAATTGAGACAAAAATTGTAGATCATAGGATTTCCTATAAAATTGTCCTTAGCACTCATTTACTAAGTTAAAATAAAATTATTCTCCATAACAACTATGGGCGTTTTTTACCTATGTAATTTTTAGCTTGTTCCAAAGTTTTTTTGCTTGCCACTATTTTTCGAGCTAACTTGGCAAATCCTACTAAGTACTTATTTTTGTAAAATATAACATTGCTGTAACTTTACACTTATGTTTACAAATAAAGCTTTCTGATTCTGTGTTGCCACAATGTTCCACGTTGCCGAGCCAATTCTTGTGGTTATGTCATCTCAGAACTTTAATGACTGAACACTAGCTAACCACGGAGAGCTTTCCTTCAAACTCCATTACGTCATGCCCCACCCCTTGTCTTAGGCTCTTGAATTCTCAAACGTGACTTGATGACAAGACGGACAAAAGTATGATCCTTACAAGATACAAGTCGGGATCCTTCTCTACTTGTAACGGAATATTCAATCTACAGATGATTGAAACATTTATTTGAATTTATATAAATAAAATGTTATTATACATATTTTACGTCTCTAGTTTTGTCTTAGCGGACAGCCGTAGACACAGTCTGTCAAAACTCTTATTTTGTAATAATCTTTATCTCAAAACATTAAGTAAATAAATAAGATTTATACGGCTCATCCGGCCAGAGCCTCTACGGCAGGGGTAACCATTTAGTTTTGATGGAGGTCCATATTTGAAATTTATAAGAATGCCGCGTTCCACTTGGTGGTTACAAATAAAATACATGTTTTTACTAAGGAAGAACACTAAATTAAAATGCGCCAAGCTTTTATTTTGTCATTTTACATATTTAAATAAAATAGTTTTAGGTATGGAGTCAGTCTGAAAACGTGCTGCGGTCCGCCATTTGGTGACCCCTGCTGTACAGTAACTATCCAAGCTTTTTATTGTTTGCCGCATCATTCCACTGGTGTAAAAAGGTAAAGCAGAATTCACCGCATTGACAATAACACCAGTCGCCACTGTTAGTAAATACTTCGAGTTTAGATCAAATAATTGTTAGACATGGTCAAAGACTTTTACTATAGAGTATAGGTAGAGGAATAAAATTTCCATGGTTTCTACTGTGATGAAAATGTCGAATAATATTTTATTCATTATTAAGTATTATAAATACAGATAAGTGTTTCAATCATCTCTAGTTTGAATATCCCATTACAAGTAGTTACCCCACGTCCAGGTACCGCAAAATAGGGTAATAAAAAAAGGGAACGCGTCGATATGAAAATCAATAAACATGAAACTAGAAACTACTGGAACTAGGACATCTCCATAACTACTCGTCCTATTCTGAAAATTCTTTCGCTAATAGGAAGCTAGTACTCTATTCCTGCCTGAGTGCTATAGGCTTAAAATAAGGGACCCGTGCAAAAAATCTCGCGGTTAAATTAGCGGGCAAAAGTAGTAAATGTAACAATTCATATTATAATAATATTTTTTCAACAAAATCATTAAATATATAATAAAAATGTTCAAAATGGCTGTCCTTCCTAAATTACTACTCCTACTTACTTCCTAGATTAAACCTTCATAAATTAAATAAGTTTTGAAATAAAATAAGTCCTTGTATTTTGATGTCCAGAATATGAGAAAACTAAAAAAGGCACTACGAATGGGTAGAACACCATAAACTAATCATTCTTAGAAATAAGTTCTTTAAAAAATATACTTTATGCAAACACTGAAGACCCCATTAATTTTTAGTTAACAGTAAAATTTGATATAATGTTGCTTTGAAATTAATAAATAATGAATCAATTGAATCATCAAATAAGTGACGTCACAGTTAACTATTGCCATAAAAAATCTGTGATAGCTTAAAAAAGTACGGCAATTGATTGGTGGTGATAATTAAGTAGGTACAGTAGTTGTATAGGTAGAGTTACTCTAGGGTTAATAATTAATAGGGCACATTGAGATCTAGTAAGAAACTGTCGCACCAGGCATTGTGTGGGGTTGTGACGACGCTCTAGAAAGCGTAACTTTTTAAAATACTTGGTATGCCGTTCCTACTCTTAGCCGGGGAAGCACAACTTCACCAGTAAAAGCTACTTCATTTAATGCAAATTAACTGAGATCGTTGAGTCGCCAAACCTACAACATTTTAGCATGGCTGAATGAGAATAGGTTGAGTAACATAACATCACGCCTGTTATCCCTAAGGGGTTAGACAGAGGTGTACCCATTAGTATATCCACATTTCGCAAGTTATGTTTAAGTCCCTTGTAATAGGGAGCGAGCCTATTGCCATCAACCGGACACAAATCCAGACTACGATATTGATGAAAAATGATATTGACAGGCTGCTATTAATGAAAAACCCAATAACACTTTGCCCTGGGAATAACCTGAGAATCGAACCCAAGAACTCATGCTCAGCAGTCGCGCCTTACGACCACTAGAACAACGAGGTGGACAGGTAGAGTTACATGTAATCTACAAGGTATGCGTGCTTCAGTCCTAGCTTCATCAATGCGGAGCTCTATATTTAGTTTAGGGAACCTTACTCAACAAGAAGCCGTTGAAAAAAAGCCAAAACCAGTCATCATGCTTTAACGTAACGTAACGAGTAAGGAGTGTTTTTGTACGTATCTGATACCTGAAAAGGGCCCAAAATTGAATCTAGCAAGTACGCTAACTTTCTCTATTTCAATCATACAAAAATGACATTGGTTTGGCGACACTGGGATCTTAGACCATTCTACCTGCCTACCATAAGTATTAGTGTACAACATTGATTTTATGTTTTTGTTTCAGCCTTTGAAGTCACTGGAAGGAATTTAGCTTGTTTCGTTCGTGGGACGAAATTCTAGAAGATTAAACATTTAGGTAAGCATTGCTCCTACACAAACATACCAGCAAATAAGTACCTACTAATTCACGCTGTCAGTGTCAAATAGGGCAAAACTAGCATCGCGGTGAATTATTTAAGTGGGCATCCAGCCAAACCTTGGAGAGTAGAAAGAAATTATTGGACCCAAATAGACATCAATTGGTACACATGCCTTAAATCACCAACCGTTTGATTAGATGATTATTTATTTAACCGGTCAAGCCCCTGCTGACTTACCGGTAAGTCAGAACAATAGAAAATCAATTGTGTCTCATTACGTGAGACTTGAGTAATAAAAGGAATTGACCTTTCGAAAAGAAAGAGGCAAGTGAATATTTAATAAATAGCTGCACGCAAAGGTTGCGACTTGGTAACTGAAAGTCTAGTGCCTAACTCTAAATAACTAGGTAGGTACACTGAAGGAGCCAAGTATTCGTTATAATACAGATTTTGACAAGCTTTTATTTAGCTTGCACTGTTTGAAAGTATGTAAGTAAGTTGTCCTTTCAAAATTTTCAAACCATTTTTCGACCATTTGTTGGTATCCGATTGATTGGTATCCGATTGATGACAATACAATGTCCAATACTCAATATTGTAATCATTTAAAATTAAAGCTTGGTTTAAAAAATATTTTTTTATCAGTTTTTATACTGAAACTGTAAAGTAGCAGCAGTAGTATCAATTCTTGAGGCCAACGATAATTTTATTGTATTTTAATCTTATCTCTTATTACACTACAATACGAATACCTCAGAGTTATCAATAAATTCCGAGATAGCATCTCAAAACCTACTGGTGGTGGAAAGAAACGAAGTTAGAAAGAAATACACATGTGTACACAAAAACATGAATAGTAAATCATAGAACAGGCGCCAACGAGGTGATGTACACACTATATTTAGATAATTACTTATATAAAATCATGCGTGCGTAATTATTGTTTGACCTTGGCAAAAGCAAGATGTGGAACAATAGTGATGTGAGCTCATTGGTGCATGTCCAGTGCATGGCGTAATGTCTAAATTGAAACATCAACTTCTTATCAAGTCCATGGACAACTAACGAATTTATTGCCCAAAGTCAATTTCACGTTATAACTTTAATGGCCTGACGCACAACAAAAATTGTCTTTTTTTAACTGCAATATACTTCTAAAGTATTATGTACTTTAACATAAAGTTATTCTCATAATTATAACCTTCAATTATTATCTCCAGTTTGTTTCTGTTACCATTGTGTTTATAGCAACACGTCAGTAAAATCTTATTTTATTTAATACTTTTATTTTATTTTGACTATAATTATAACGAAACAAAGTGTTCAAATAAAACTGACACATAAGTTAAATTCTATAGGGGTACTTATTAAGTTTTATTCGTACCTAGTCCAAAAAATAATGTTATAGTTTTTGCAGGAAAATATAACAACGCTATCTTGTTCAATTCCTATGGCCGCATTCCAGGGGTCGCCAAGAAACCGTGGTCTCCACACAGGGATAAAATATTTGTCGAGACAATTTAAACGAGACAAAATACGAGGAGACTTTCTTGTCTAGTTAATGAGTTTTTATGGCCAGCTTCCGTATGCATCATCAGACCATGGTCCATGGTACCATGATCTTGCATTGTCATCAGCGTTGCCAGATTTTTTTTTGCCAATTGGGATTTTTGAACTTTTGAGTGGAAAAAGCGGGATTCTTTCGTCGAAAGCGAGACATAGTAAAAAAACATAGATAATTAGAAGTTTTTAACACCTATTTACCTTTTTATTTGAGTTCAAATTACGTTTACGTGACAATAGATAGCAAAAATAGCGATAGCAAATGTATCATTAATAAAAATATGATATTTTAAATCGGATTTACCCTATCGTTAAATAGTTGAGTCTCATTTATTTTCTGAATAAAAAAACATAAGAAAAACAGAAATTAAAGTCAAAAAAGTTTTATTCTTCAGAAAAATATGAAGCACAAACCATAGAAGCTTTTAAATGCATTAACAGTTCAAGATTGGAAAAATTGCTTTGAACATGTAAAAAAAAGCGGGACTGTGTCTGTCCCGCGCGGGACTGTGTCTGTCCCGCGCGGGACATTTAATTTTGATTTAAAAAATCGGGACGTCCCGCCAACATCTGGACGTCTGGCAACGCTGATTGTCATACATAATATATGCCCCAGACATGTTTTGCTTGTTACCAATACCGGAAACATAAATATAACGAGACAAGTTATACATAATAATATTAAAGCTTGTAAAAACATTTTCACCATAGGATTCGATGTATTTATCTGCAGTTATAAAAATAGATTAGAACTAGGCAGAGCTTACGTAGGCAAGGCACCTACTGACGTAGCAAGCGAATCTCCACTCATTCAAGATCAAGGTTGGAATCTGTGAAACGCACGGAATAGTTTTACGATCAAGCTGCGACGCAATTGACAGCCATAATAATTATGTTAAAACATCTACAACTAATGTTTCGCTAGTAAGATTTGAGAATTGAACTTACGTACATACGTTTACTATGCATGCAATGTTTAATTTAATGAACATAATTAAATAGACTGGCATTCGTTTATTATTTAAGTTTTCTTAAAGTAACGTAAACAATACATAAATATTCGAGGGATAGGAGTAGTCATGAGTTATTTGCATCCATTTGATACCCACTGGGTTCCATTGTCTATCTCTGGAAGTCCTCATTAGATATCCACCTGTGCGTGCTGCCGTCCGAAAATAGAAAAGGAGGTATTTTAGGCTTGATCAAAGCAGACGTATCAAAATTAATTTATCGAACGATACCTACCTACTTATCGACTTCTGCAAGATATGAGTGCAAAAATATGCCATCAAGGCTATAATAATTTAATGTGTAGCAAATGTGACTATAGCACGTCATCATTTTCAACCTATTCAATGCATAAAACATAAACATGGATGATTGGATAGTGTTAAACTGTTGATACAAACGTGTTTCAATAGAATTCCACTTCATTGGAGCTCCATTTTGTGTTGAGCTTAAAGTTATTATTGAAATAGAGCAATCTCTGGTGTAGTGTTTATGTCTTAACGCAACATTTTGTAGCTAGTCTTTTGTTTGGAACGTAGTGGAATCTTCGATGCTCCCCTAGGAACGGCACGCACGTTCTACTAGAATAATAAGTACTATGTACAGAACCGCTGCAGCATTAGTCTACTTTACCGCTAAGTATAGGAGAAGTCAACTTCATCTTTCTATCTAGGCGCAGACAACTGGGGCAATCCCAAATTTGGTGGTACTTTAAATGAAGATGCATCATGATTTTATTAAATTGCTGCATCGACTTGTGCTAAGTGACGAATTTTATTGCCTGCCGGGATAAATAAAATTAAATAGGTATATAAGAAAAAAAATGCCTTAAATACCCATTTAAAGACCCTTACATTATACTTACTTACCCTTACATTATACCTACTACCAAGTACCATGACAAAAAGCAAAGTGTTCTCCCAAATTGATTGTCAATGCATGTATTCAAATAAAACAATTGATCTCCAAACTACCTTAATATTATCATAACAATCATCTTTCAGATCTCGACAGAGTGTTGAACAAGACATAAACAACGTCGTGAGTGACATAACAATAGGACATCGGCATTAATTTTGTGAATATGGCTCATTTACTGACGCGTGAATAAATAGCTGTGGAGATTTCATGTGGTTAGAGAATAGAGAGTAGGCAGCGATGCTGTCGTACATGGTTCCCGTGGAAGAGAAGCCGCCACCGGTGCCGGGCAAGGGGCGCCTGGCCCTCGAACTGGTGGGCAGCCCCGGCAGCCCCGAGTCGGCCGCGCGCCGCGCTCGGTCCGCCAACACCAATATCTCCAAAGAGTCCTCGACCAGCTCCTTCGCTAGCGATCTCACCATATCCTCGTCGACGCCAACTGGCGCATACGATAAACCAAAGCATAAACTACTCGGAAATGGAACCAAACATACCACATTGAAGAGGTAAGCTACTGTTTTTTTTTTTAATTTGAATTAAGTACTTAACTAACTACTCGTATATTGTTATTGTAATTGGGTATGCCAATAAAATCAAAGAAACACTCAGAATTACCCACAATAGAACATGAGGCTTTTTATCTCAAACAATCGTTTCTGGCAGGCATTGAAATAATAACATTGATAACTAAAGGAGTTCCATTAAGTTACTAAGGGAATAGATTTGTTGGTTCAAAACACTCCCACGCAAAAGCAAAATTTGAAAGTTTACTTAATTACTGCCTACCGCTACCAAATGTTGGGGCCCGACTTCCAGTAATTTACATGGAACAACAGACTTTCATAACCCAGTTACTGGGTAACACAATACACTTTGGTAAGGCGCTTTGCACACGGAGCAACTGGCAACTAGCAACTTACTGGCAACTCGCTGTTTACATGTCATTCAATTGGACTGCGCACACAGAGCAACTCAAGTTGCGAGTTGCGGCAATCGTCAACAGTTTTCAGTTGCGGCAACTAGCAACTTATTTAGTTGCTAGTTGCCGCAACTAGCAACTGTCTAATATTCGATTTCACACCCTCCCTCCCTCGCCCTGTGCCCGGCATAGTGTTGCCTTTAACTTAGTGGTTTTTCCCACTAAGTAAACACTTCTTTTTGGGGTAATGTGTAAAATTCTATAATAAAATACTTCTTGATATTCCCCAACTAAATGAGAGAAAATTTAAACCATGCATAAAACGCACACTATCTAAATCACGGACAAAAATGCTTGGCTAATGCTAGTCCTGCTCCACAGCCACTCGGGCTCACTAAATAGGATTGTTTTTTAAGAGAATGATGTTTCTTACCCTCTTTTTTGTCGACCTGAATAACTTGTACCGTTATCAGTACGATTACTTTTTCTTTTTTTACATACCATAGTAATCTAACGGATAAGTATACTAAAAGTGTTAGTATTGTAAATTTATTTCAATTTTGTTTTTGAAAACCATCAACCTAAAACTTGCCCACTAAAAAATCCACAAGCCACCAGATACAAATTCTGACCACCAGAAGGTGGTCCCAATCCACCAGATCTAGTGGTAATACCGCTAAGTTTGCAACACTGCAACTCGGCTAAAAAAGTTGCTTACAAATTGCCAAAAAATTGCGGCAACAGCAACTTTATGGCAACTAGCAACTTTTACAGGAATCTTTTAAAAAGTTGCCAGTTGCGTCAACTTAAGTTGCTCCGTGTGCAAAGCGCCTAAGACTGGTTTCAGACTTTCGGGCTTTTGACTACCCGTAACGACAGTCAAAGATCAACGAATGACACCCGGACCAACGGCTTGTGCTGTTACTGAGAACAGCTTGGCTTGTGTTGTTTGTCCTAGTGGAAAAACACTTTCCCGTTTCGGGATCAAACAAACCTAGGACTTCACGCTCAGCAGTCACGCTTTGTGATCATGAGGCTAACGGGCAGTTTGAGTTATTTGCAGGACATTTATATTATTATGTAGGTACAAAATACGGTATGCTTAGTCCCTATCTATTAGCTACGTTAAGATCGCCTTTAAATTGGTCACGGTTATGTAAAAACTAAAATAAAATGTAACTTCAAAAACAAGTTTTTTTAAAATGCATGCAGTTGGAAATGATTAGGTACGATTTTCCATCCAATTCCAATGTGCAACAGATATGTAACCGAACCGATGAAGAGTTCCCTCTTGCGGAAACGATTTTGGTTGCTGAATGCTCATCACTATCATAACAATCCTTATCAAATCGGTAAAACTGAACTGAACATACCGCGAACACAAAGTATGCCAAGTTTGAGGTTGATCGGATTATTGCAAGAAAGTTAACATCCGATCAAGTATCCACAAGACATAGTTCTTAGACAGCAAAGAAAAAACTAACACCTAATTAATATACCTGCAGTTAAAATCTAAAGCGGTAGTTGATTTCATAATATTGTGTCTATCACTTATTTGTCTTAAATAAGTCTTACTCTGTTTAAGGATTGAACAGCGACTATAATGGATTACGTATTACGATGTAAAAATAACGGGAATTTAAAATCGTTGCGTAAAATTAGAGCGTGGAGTGAAATTTTTAGATTGTCATGGGAAGATGAATTTCTGGTGTGTAATCAAACTGAAGTAGTCTTTAGATCGCTTCTGATCGATACTAGCTTTGGTTTTAAAGCAGGCCGCAGACGTCCGGTTTCCGGATCACACATATATATAAATTACACATAGGTACATATCTACTTTTGTTTTTTTTTACATGTGTGTGTATATTATTTATGTGTGTGTGTTATACGCTACCGGAACGGAAACCTGATTCGGAAAGCGGACGTGTGCGGCCAGCTTAAATGAGTTTTACAGTTCCTTGGTTTAGGTTCGTCATTAGGTATCGTTTTCCATCACGGTGAAGTTTCGCAAAATAATTTAAATTGACCTTGTATTCCTACGTTAGAATAATACGTAACTACGTAATTCTATCTGCTTATAAATGTACAATCGTATCATCTGATAATTTAACATTTAAAGTTTTACTGCGGGAACTCGTTTAAAATAAAATAAAACAGTAGTAAACGCAAACCACTTGGGAATCTTTTACGGTAATCACACGAATGTTGTGATTTTTAATTGCTTTGCCAATTATTCTCTGCAGTCAATTACGTAGTGTGAATTGCTATATAATGGTTTATACATTCACAGTCGAACATTCGTTAAACAAGAAAGTATTTGACACCATATTAACCAATAGTTCCAAGAAGCCGTGCTTCTTAGAAAATACACGTAATTTTAGCTCTGAAAACCCGTTAAATGTTCAATGAACAGTAATGTTAGATTTTTGGTCGCTCTGAAATCAATAAATAGTTAATCAGTTGAGTTTCTAGTAAGTGACGTCACTGTTGTCTTTTGCCATACAAAATATATATGGTAGACTTGCGTTTTGGCAGCTTATAGAAAGTATGCCAATTGTTTGGTAGTGTGAAATACCCAATTGTAGGTACTGTATGGTCATGATAAAGGTACGTTAAACAGTTAAAGCAGCAGTATCTAATAAATATTATAGATTTAATATTCAAAAGGTCGAGTGTAGATATTATTAATACATAATTCAATATTATTAAAGTATGTATCTAAAATTAACACATTAAAAATCTTTAGTTTTCTTGGCACCCATGTAGTCCGGGTCGTCCCAGGTATCAGGCAGTCTTACCGGGGGTTTACTTAACCACGATGTGTAAATTTCTAGACTGCAATCACGCCTGTAAAAAGGATTGTCATTTAAAAAATAATTGTTCACCGTATACCTAATTCCTTTCATAAAGTACTCCATCACATATCCTTTTATATGAGAAATACTTTACAGAGCCCAGCAGCCGGTTATTTTCTCAGCGGCCTTTCACACTTCGCGGGGCTTCGAACCGCCATGGTTAGTTGCCCCGTGTCGGCGGCCAAAAGGATAGCGGAGGGTCGAAGGCTCCTGGTGGGCTGGGTTTCGGCGCAGGTCAAACTGCTCGAGCCCAGACCCCTGAGGTGCTTCCGCTGCCAAGTGGGTAACCACACGGCATGCGTCTGCACCTCGGAGGTGGACCGCAGCGACAAGTGCTTCCGCTGCGGTCAGCCCGGTCACATGGCCGCCTCGTGCAACGCCGCGCCGCACTGCTTCGCATGTGCGGCTGCTGGCAAGCCGGCCGATCACCGGGCAGGGGGAAAGGCCTGCGCCCCTCCCGCCAAGGCCAGGGGCAGGGGTAAACCCTCCGCTGCCGCTGCCGCCGTAGCCTCCACCGTCGCCGCCGCTGGTGCGGCTCCGCCCTCGAAGAGGGTCCTGGAGGGGGATGCAGGGGACCCCTAATCACGGCTCCATTGCGCCTCCTCCAGGCGAATATCAACCACTGCGCCGCCGCTCAGGATCTCTTGGTCCAGAGCATGGCGCAGTGGCTGATCAACATCGCGGTGGTCGCCGAGCCGTACTTTGTCCCACCCAGGGATGACTGGGTGACGGACCTCGACGGCTCGGTGGTCATAATCGCGTCGGCCGCTGCCGGTACCCCGTCTCTCGAGAGCGTCAAGAGAGGACGGGGTTGTGTGGCAGCACGGTTCGGGGAGATCGCCGTGGTAGGTGTTTACTTCTCCCCGAACCGAACTCTCGCCGAGTTCCACGTCTCCCTTAGGGAGCTGGGAGTCGTCGTCGCCGGGTTCGGTTCCCTCCCCGTGTTGGTCCTCGGGGACTTCAATGCCAAGAACGTGGCTTGGGGTTCCCGGTACACGGACCACGCGCGGGGCGGAATGGTGGAGCACTGGGCTCTGGAGACAGGCCTGGTCATCCTGAACCGGGGTTCTGTCCCCACGTGTGTGCGGATGCGGGGCGAGTCGGTGGTGGACATCTCGTTCGCCAGCCCCGCTCTGTCGCCGCGTGTCGTTGACTGGCGCGTAGAGGAGGGGGTGGAGACGTATTCCGACCACCGGTACATCCGGTTCGACGTCTCCGCCCAGACCCCAGATGCGCCGGTCCGACGGACCCCGAGTGGTCCGCGATGGGCGCTGAAGCAGCTGGACCGGGAGCTCTTCCTGGAAGCCTCGATCGTGCAGGCCTGGGTGTCATCACCAGACAGGCCTGTCGACGTCAACGACGAGGCGGAGTGGTTCCAGGAGGCCATGTCTGTGATCTGCGACATGGCAATGCCCCGGGCCCGGCCAGGAAGCGCCCGGCGTCAGGTGTACTGGTGGTCGCGCGAGATAACGGCGCTACGCGAGGCGTGCGTTGACGCGCGACGCCTGTACGCCAGGCACCGCCGGTGCCGCATCCGACCTCCGAATGCGGCAGCCATTGAGGCGGAGCTGTACGAGGGGTACAGGGCGGCGAAGACCGCCCTCCGAGATGGGATGCTGCGGGCTAGAGATCTATCCCGCAGGGAGATGCTGGAGTCTCTGGACAGGGACCCATGGGGGCGCCCGTACAAATGGGTGCGGGAAAAGTTCCGCCCCTGGGCCCCCCCGTTGACGCAGAGTCTCCGGCCCCAACTCGTGGAGGGCGTCGTGAGCGCCCTGTTCCCTTCTCGGGGGGAACATACCCCTCCGCCCATGGCTCCGCCCCTGGCGGTGTCAGACGAAGACGCGGACCACGGCGACGACGGCGACTACAATGCTCCGGAGGTGGCCGAGGTAGATCTGAGAGTGGCGGTACAACGGCTGAAGGCCAAGAATACCGCCCCAGGACCCGACGGCTTACCTGGGAAAGCCTGGGTCCTGGCCTCGGGGGCTCTCGGTCCTCGACTGGGGGGGCTCTTAAGCGCATGTTTGGAGAGGGGCCGGTTTCCGCTTCGTTGGAAGACGGGGAAACTGGTCCTCATCAAGAAGCCGGGGCGCCCTGCGGACTCACCGTCCGCATACCGGCCCATCGTGTTGCTCGACGAGGTGGGCAAGCTCTTTGAAAGAGTAATTGCAAACCGCCTCGTCGGGCACCTGGGGAGATCAGGGCCGGACCTTGCGGAAAGCCAGTTTGGCTTCCGCAGGGGGCGCTCCACGGTGGACGCTATCATGCGCGTGAGGGCCCTCACGACGGGGGAAGCAGTATCCCGGGGCAGGGTCGTCTTGGCGGTGTCTCTCGACATCGCCAATGCCTTCAACACCCTGCCCTGGAGTTGCATCAGGGAGGCACTCCGGTATCACCGGATGCCGACCTACCTCCGTCGTGTGGTCGAGGACTATCTGACGGATAGAGCCGTAATCTACCCCGGCCAACGGGGAGAGTGGAACCGGCGAGAGATGTCGTGCGGTGTCCCACAGGGATCGGTCCTGGGACCGCTTCTGTGGGACATCGGATACGACTGGGTGCTGCGCGCTGACCTCCCTGACGGCGTCAGCGTGGTCTGCTACGCTGACGACACGCTCGTCCTGGCTCAGGGAGAGTCGCACCAGGCGGCGGCCGACTTAGCGACGCGAGGGGTTGCGACAGTCGCCGAAAGGATCCGGCAATTGGGACTCGAGGTGGCATTGCACAAATCCGAGGCCATGTGCTTTCATGGTCTTCGGAACGCGCCACCGTCGGGTTCCCAAATAACGGTGGGAGGGGTTCACATCGGCGTCGAGGCGACGATGAAGTATCTGGGTCTCGTCCTCGACAGCCGGTGGAGCTTCAAGGAGCACTTCCGACGTCTGGCTCCTCGATTGGACAGGGCTGGGGCCGCTTTTTGGCGGCTCCTGCCCAACCTCGGGGGACCAGGCGCCTCCTGCCGGAGGCTTTACGCCGGAGTCGTGCGGTCCATGGCCCTCTACGGGGCCCCTGTGTGGGCCCCTACCATCAGGCGGCGGCCACCAGCCAAGTTGGTGGCATGCCAGAGGGTCATGGCCATCCGGATAATCCGGGGATACCGTACGGTCTCCGGCGAAGCGGCAAGCCTCCTTGCCGGATTGCCGCCGTGGGATCTGGAGGCAACAGTCCTCCAGCGCGTCTACGAGTGGCGTGTGGACGCGCAGCGCCGGGGCGAAACCCTGCTGCCGCGGCAAATCGTGGCACTGCGGGGCGAGCTCCGGTGCGATCTCATGGCGGAATGGGAGATGCGACTGTCGCAACCCAAGTTCGGGCACGCCGCAATCGCGGCGGTAAGACCCCTCTTTGAGGAGTGGCTGGAGAGGCGCTACGGCGTCCTCACCTACCGCCTGACGCAGGTCCTCACCGGACACGGTAGTTTCGGGAGGTTCCTGTGTCGGATAGGGCGGGAGGAAACGCCCGGGTGTCACCACTGTGTGGATCGCCCGGAGGACACGGTGGAGCATACGGTGCAGGACTGCCCCGCTTGGGCAGACCACCGCCGTGTCCTCACGGAGGCGATAGGCGGCGGCGACCTCTCGCGTCCGGACCTGGTTCAGGCCATGCTCCGGGGCGAGAGGGAATGGGATGCAGTCACCTCCTTCTGCGAAGCAGTAATGCTAGCGAAGGAGGAGGCGGGCCGCGTGAGGGAGAGAACCACCTCACGCCCCAGCCGCCGCGGGAGACGCCCAGGGCGTCGGACGTCGCGAGGCGACATCCGGCCACCGTAGGCGCGGACTTGCGGACGGCGAGTAATGGGTAGCTCGCCGTCCGATCAAGGACCAAGCCCGGGTCGACGGCGCGTTCTGTTCGCGCGCGCCTCAAAGAGCTGTCAGCACAGGGACGGGGCCCCCAACGGGGCCAACGCCTGCCGGGGTTGCGGGACGTCTTAACAGGATACCGTGGCCCCGGAACGTAAAGGGCAACAGAAGGAACAGGGTGGTTTTTTAGTCAGTAAAAGTCTGACAGTCCCTTCCGCCCCACCCAGGGCGGAAGGAGTCATTTGATGATTTTAACCACCTCAAAAAAAAAAAAAAAAAAAAAAAAAGCGGCCTTTCACGTAGATTGCGAGCGTGCTTTCTCTATACATGACATTCTGAAAGGCGTTTCCGTCCTTCTAACATAGGGTTATTTGGAATGCACTAAGGTACGTTAAAAAGGTGAACAATGAGTCATTAGCATCTTTTTTTTTCTTAAGGATGGCAAAATGTCTTCTTCCGCTCTGGGCGGAGCGAAAGGGTGTTGGATTCTTACTGACTAAAAACCTATCCGTGTTTCTCTTAATGCCCTTTGCGATCCAAAGCCGCGGTATCTCTTTCGAAAAAAATCCGCAACCCTGGCAGGCATTGGCCCTAGTGGGTCCCGTCTTCTATACTGACATCTCTTTGAGGCGCGCGTAGAAGACAACGCGCCGCCTCTTTGACATCTGTATCCTAATTCCTAGTTTTATCCGGTATATGTAGAACAATTGCAGTAAGTAATCATGAAGGTAGAGAAAGCTGAATACATTTATATTCAAACATAGGTTTACATAATATTTATGAAATACGTGAGCATACCTGCTAGAGAGCCATCCTATAAATCCAGTCGAAGTTTGAGGGACTGGTTTCAGAGATTTCAGTTCGTCCGCCTTGAAAGCGGCTTGAGAACGAGTTATGGCTGACGCTTCTTGACGAATCGCCTCTGCTTGAGCCAAGGCTTCCCTGAGGATTGATTGATTTGATATGAAGGAAACATTGCTTTTATACTAAACCAACCTTAACGCATCGACTATCTTACTGACTTACTTATTAGTTTAGTTTTCATAGGGATAGCAAAGCCGGTCTAATAAACGTAGACTGCTTAAAAGCGTGTACAAGAAAAATGTATAGTTTTTGCAGAAATTTTTGAATATTGAAAAAAGATGTGTTACAAACCAAGACTTTCATTTTTACAATCTAGTTACAGGCCAGGGTTCTTTCCAAGGTTAGGTAACAAAAGCGATCGATAGCAAGTTGCTACTGGGAAGTTCATAATGATTAAGTATCTACCTTAGTGTGTGCGTACGTCCGTCACACTCACGACACGACTCATAAATACGTATGATATTGACTACGTAAACTATATCACACCCACCGCATATACCATTTAGGCCATTTCGTTCAAATGTCTATTTTCGTATTGTCTATTATGGCATTACTTACATTTTTCTATATAAGGTTTACCCTGTCGGAAAAATACTACAATAGGTAGTTAGATACTTATTAGGTTTCGCATATCAGCAATGTTTAAATATTAAGACTGTATTAATGGTATATATTATTACAGCCTTATTGATTTCTTGTTAATCGATCAATCGACAAGGAAAGCTTTTCGATTAAAGCAGGATGTTCCGTAGAATTGTGTTATAAACTTTTTTTGAATAAACTTTATTGGAGCCTAAACAATTCAACTAAATACTGAAAGGTCAACATTTTCTAAAGTATTCAAACAGTTTTTATAGCAATTTCATCTGTTATACACCGTTCGTGAACTAGGAACGGTCGTGTTCAACATTGGTTTCGCATGAAACTCCAGCGCTCACGATAAATTTGATCTCCGTAGCCAATTCTGTCGCTTTGATGCAGTAGGTATTGACGTCAGGAGCCGTGTTGCTGCAGCAACAGTTGACAGTGTTTATAGTACACCTAAATGAGTTAACGCGAATATTGAACATGGCTTATACCAACTTAAACTAGATCATTTTGAACTGAATTTACTGATCGTAATTTCCATTCTATTCATCCCATTTCCAATTTAGAAATCGCGTAAATACTTCATGCAGACACATTCCTAACAATTGTAACAGCAGCTATTATATCTACTAATTTGTTTTAATTTATAAGGGCTCAGACTCTCAGACGTAGTCAATTATGTCCGTGAATTACGTAACTCACGTTATAATAAAACTGCTAGACGCTTGTGTGAACACGTAGTCGAGCTTGATGCGAAAGCTATGTCCATACAAAATTAGGAACCATTAATTTCCACGAGTAGGTATATGGTGCTTAAGTACCGATCTGTATGTGAACTTGCACTACGCTAGAATATATTGTACAGATTTTAATGTGAAACATCTTATTGCTTCTGTTTAAAACCGTGAAAAAGGGCACAAATAAGGCCTACGCAGACCGGGACGGCATGGCAAGGGATTTAATTTTTTACTACTGGACATTCAAACGTATTGCGCGGCATCCCTTTCGATGCCATGGCATCATTTTAATGCGCAGCAATTTTATGTCGCATTTCTTTAACAATACATATGAATGTCGAAAATTAAATCCCTTGCCATGCCGTCCCGGTGTGCCTAGGCCTATACATAGCTAAATAAATAGTTAAAAAGGTATTCATAAACTTGACAAAACAACCCTTTATAGGGGGTGGAGGAGTCTTGAAATATGAAGGGGAAAATACGAAATAGCTACACGGATAGAGTCGCAGACAAAGTGGTAGTAAGACTTATGTAATAAGGTTGAATTAGATTAGCCGGCGAAACTTTACAGACCTAATGGGAAAAATATAATTTCTATCGACGATAAAACAAAAAAACAAAGTTTTCTTTACTCATAATTTCAAGTAGTACCAGCGGCCGGTGACCTCGTAATCAGCTATAAATAGTTAGGTATTTGATTTTATCGAAGTTTCAGCTAACTTTATTTGACCCTAGGTAGGTGTCAGACTATTATTGTAAATTTCTTCTATTTATTTTGAATTTGGCAAAAAAATACAAACTAATAACTAAATACCTTGACCTAAGTAGGTATGTACTGTTAAGATATCAGGGATAATGTAACAAATTTTATTTATTTTATGCCCATTTATTGCATATTTTCAATATGCATAAGTATGGGCTAAACTTAATCGTGGATAAAAAGCTTAACTCGTAAGTCACATTAAATATGTCCGAGTCCTGTAGTGGCAAGAGCATGCTCCAAATCACCCAATTGGTATTAATTGGATGGCATATACCTACTTAATTAAGTAAATATATATACAACCTACAACAACAACATAGTCTATCTCGCAAACAAGTCAAAATAATAAATATTTTTTTGATAACCTCGGTTTTTATTTATTTAAATCGTGAAGTTAAGAAAACATTAAACGATAACTTCTCCAATTTAGAACGAAATGTAGTTCAGTCTTTTTATTCACATTTATGTAAATAATTTTCATTTTTTTAAAGCTGCAGTTTTTCATAATGCTGGATAATACGTGCCACGAGTGATGAGACTTGGCAGACCACACAATCATAATTATTTCGTAATAAATATTAGGTATAATATTGTTAAGATTTTAATCTTAATGTCATCGAAATATCCCTGAATAGATACACAAATTATGGATAACTATTTCGTACATCTATCCGTCGCAAGCTTCCCATTACTGACGCTTGTCAAGTCTCATTTTAGTTCTCATTTGGTCGGAATCAAAGAAAATACTTGACTTTAACAGTAACTGCATTAAAGCAGTTAATAAGAGTGGTGACCTCAGGTCGCTGACTACGTAATTGAGTAGCCTTCCTGATGGAGCTAGATAGAGTTTTCAGTATGTCAATGGTTTTTTTAATCGTTAAGTTGGTCATCAAAATTTACACAAAATTATGTCTTTTATTAATTTCATCAACATCTGTCAGTATAAAGATGCATGTTTCAGATTTATCAGTGAGATGGACTTACTTTCTCTCCTCAAGTAGCCAACTCCATCTTTCAAACCATTGCTGTCTGCAGTTATCCTGTTTTTTCCACTGCGCTCGCATTTGAAACGCTTCTTTGTTTGGGTCAAACTTGACCACGGTCGCCTTGGCTGCCATTGTTTACCTGTAAGGCCAGAACCATTATCGAAACTATAAGTCTGAAATCACTAATCCGCCTTGAGCAAGTGTGGTAGTCAATGCTCGTGCCTTATCTATATGGGAAGAGACCTATGGTCTACAGAGGGACAAAAATAATAGGCTGGTATTATATTATAAATGAGGTTTTCTTTCTATGAAAAGGAAAATATATCTTATGATCTCACTATAGGAGTCAAACAAGGTAGTAATCTGACTGAGTCGGGCACGTTGCCAACACAACGTCTTTGTTCAAGTGATGACGTTTGATTTTATTGGGATATGCGTAAAATGAGGTATGAGAGCAGAGTACCCTATTTGAGCGGGACCAAAGGTATCCCTTTTTGTAATTAGGTATAGGATATTATATAATATTATGGTTAAGGCACCCGTTCTTGAGATTCCTCACGTGAGATACGTGAGGAATCTCAAGAACGGGTGTTGATTTTATGGGTAGGTTACTGCACTGTTAGAGATATATGGAAGAAGAAGTTATGTTACGTCGACCCTAGATGAGTTGCAGTTAGTGCAGGAAGATTTGATGAAAACGTCAAAGTAAACTAAAATCCAATTTCAGGGACAAAAATCAACACAAATATTACATAACAAATTGTCAAACGCATGCCAACTGCTGTGATTGGCTGACTAAATTAATAACAACCAATCAGATCACTTGACATGAGTTAATTTTTGATACGTCGTTGATTTTCATTCCAGTAACCAAATATGTATGCTACTGTGTAAAATATTCAATTTAGAGGTGTAGATAAGTCAATGGAAGAAACCGTTCCGAATTTGATAAAATTAATTGTTTAATAGATACATTTTAACTTTATCTGGTACTACTAATAAATGGATTGAGCAATTAACTACTTAAGTTACGACAGTATTCAATTAAATGCAGACGAAACCAACATTTCTGCACACATTAATAAAACTAAATGATTTATAGTGAAAATACGAAAACATCAACATCAATTGATTTTTTTCGATCTACGTTCTGCAGAGCGCTCCACAATAAAGATGAAAAGTAATTTCCGATCTATAGGTTCTTGAACTGACAAAGCCTAAGGCTGGGGAGCCTTAGGCTTTGTCAGTGTCAGAACGCTAAAAAGAATCGCGCTAAAGACAAGATATAAAAAGAAGGTATCTAATAAATTAATATAAATGCTTCTTTTATCTTCTGGTCTAAATAATCAAGAATAAATAAGAAGAGAAGAGACGCTACTAGAACTACATGAGCAAATGAAATAGAAGCGGCTCTAAGAAGTTCAGAATAAATACTTTTTATTGCCAAAAGTCAAAAAGTCAAAGTCAAAACAATCCCTCAATTAAGATAGGACCAAAACTTAATGGAGAAATTCAAATTAGAAGTCTACTTTCTTATTGTTTGCAACTTAATAAGCTACCAAAGTAAAGGAACGCTAAAGAGTGGCTAAAGGCTGGTGTCAGTTATAGTTAAAGTGGGGCAGACTTCACTGGGAATGTTAAGTAGCCGTAAGCCGCAAATCCGGAACTGTATTGAACGTAAAATATACGTGACTATTGCTGTCACCTCTATGTTTATAATAGAAAGTTTTAATTTTTGACTAGTGATTATCATTGCTACATTATATATGTAAGAATATAGTAAGTGTTGGTATTTTTGAACCTGTTTTGAATGAATAAATAGATATAAAATATACGCTTTTCTATTATAATTGTGCCCAGGGCCTCAGACCACGGCGTTTTGTAAAATACGCGCGTATATTCAGTGTCGGTCTTTTTACATAGAGATGTGACGCCACGAGAATACGCGACATGTCATTAGTCTTAGGCCCTTTATCAGATAGTCAAAGTACCTAGCTTAGATAAGTAATAAGTGTAAGTTATTGGTGCCAATGAAACGAGGCGTTTATCCGTGTGAAAGTTTGGGAAATATGTACCTGTTTCGGATCATTATCTAGGTCATTATTTAATTTTTTTTCTCGTTGGTCTAGTGGTCGCAAAGCGCGACTGCTAAGCATAAGGTCTTGGGTTCGAATTCCAGGCTGGGCAAAGTGTTATTGGGTTTGTTTTTAGTCTGGATTTGTGCCCGGTTGATGGCAATAGGCTCGCCCCCTATTACATGGGACTTAAAACATAACTGGCAAAATATGGGTAAAATGTGGGTGTGGTACTGATGGGTAGGTACACCTCTGTCTAACCCTTTGGGGATTACAGGCGTGATGTTATGTTATGAGTGAAGGTGAACTCTAAATCCTGGTAAATAGCAAATAATTGTATGATTAAATTATTATTACCGGTTAACTTTAGAAGGCAGATACTGTAATTTGTATTAGATGATTAGATAAGTTTTAAAAAGTGATAAACGAAAATCCCTACAATCACTATGTTTCACAAAATGTTTAGGAAAAATATTGACAAGGCAAGTTTTTGACATGAATACGAATGATTTTTTTGTTGCCTGCCAGCATCAATAATTAATTTTTATAGTCTGAATTACCCAAATACTTAGATTTTATTGCGCTTACTGGTTTTACATTCTTATTGCGTATCCACAGCATAAAAATGCATAAATCTACCTTACAGCGTTTTGTATACCAGTTTACATGCTACTGCACATTCCAAGTAGGTACCTACTTACATAACTGTAGATTAAATTTTAGAGTTCAGTCATACCGCCAGCTCGCAATTTCGCACGGTGTCGTATAGGAGGAACGACCTCCATTAACATTTTTTCCCTCGCGAAAATCATTAACAAAGATACTTGTCAGAGTTGTCAGTGGTCAAAATACACAAAACAATGTCATTGTCAAGGATATGCCACTCAAAATAATAGAGGAGCGGGATTTATATTGAGGTTGATGAGATGGAATAGGTATCTTCTAAAAGTAATATCGGATTTTATCTCAATGTCTAGCGATATCAAAGGCCATGAACAAAGCAAGACTATTTCCTGTGAGTTCGATACATCACGCTGATAGTAAATTTGGTATTATGACTTTCACAATGTAATTTAGTGGTCTTTGTGTAAACCCCCGACTAGACCCGGCCCCGTGTGAATCGGAAAATATTATTTATTGGCCCCAAGAAGCTATTCTATGCTTTATTTTTCACACATAGTAAAGTACATTTTCCGCTGATTTAGAGTAATGGTTGCTTACTTGTTACAAAATATACTGCTTAGTAAAATGTTTCTAATGAATGACTTTGAACGACTAGATAGCAACAAATCGGAAATAACCTGTAAAACTTGATGCGATAAATGGGAAGTTTAGTATAACGAATTAGTCACAGATGAAGGCAAAGTAATTGTAAAAGTGACTTAACAGAACGTCTGCAGAGAAGTCACGATTACAAGAGTAGGTACCTAGCTCTACAACCGATTTTAATCAAAAGTGTAAAATAAAGTTCTATAGATTTGGGAATAGACCTAGTCTAGATGCGTTGAAAAGTTGGAAGTAGTTAAAAAAGCCAGAAAGTTTCAGATAAAAATCACAGCAGTAGGTACAAATTGCGATTACAATTTTATTCCTAATCTAACGGGCAACGCAGGCGTGTATTGAATTTTATTCTTACTTCAAAATTATTGTATTATTAACTGTGTTTCGTTTTTTTAGGGTGTCGTTCGGCAGTTCAAAAGGGTCGATGGTGGAGACCCTAATCTACGAGAGTCCCCTACAAGAGGAGCCGGAGAGCAGCCCGCCACCCAAAGTGCAAGAGACGGCGTTCCCCTACACGCCCATAGAAGACGAGTACGTTTTGTTCATTTGAGTATGTTAATTATTCATTTTTGTTCCGAATTTACGCGAACGCTTTTTTGCAGTTTTGTTTTTTTTTTTTTTAACAGAAACAATAGTGTTTTTCTAATTAAGCCATAAAAAAAGGGGAAATGGTGTGACTATATCGGTTCGGTTTTTTTTCGTATCATATTAAGTAGGTAGGTATCTAGGTACTATTTGGCTTCTATTTTTCTCGCACAACGCAATTTATTTCTGTATATATAGGTACCTATTTATATAGGTAATTGGATTTGCTGTAAGTATTCAATACCTAGGTATGTAGGATGTAGAATCGCTGTTGTAGGTATAGCTGCCTGTCTATCTATATTAAATAATAAAATACCATCCATGCTAAGCGCTCGACTCTCGAATGCACTGCCTTGACAAATTTAAAGGGCATGCACATTGACCGAATTGGAATGTAGCTCCTTTTACCTCTAATTAATTAAGTAAATCGCCATTGCACTTAGTACTATTTGGTATCTACTAGCATTTTGACAAATAGACTACTCGCATTTTTCTTGAAAAATTCTAAATGTAGGTAGGTAAATCATTTTTTTCCTTCTGGTGCAGTCGGGTAAAATGGGACGATTTACAAGTTGAAAAATACCGTCGCTACTAACTGTATACCCCTGAGACGACCTATAGCTACACAGTCTAGTGGTGACGATTTGTATGGACGCCCTCAGGATCATGCCCATTCATGGGTCTTAATAGCTTCGCCTCCCATTCAATAGGAAAGTCAGTACATGGTGTGCAAAATAGCATATATGAGCTCCCTCTATACTTGGATAGTTTCAGTTTCCAAAAACCGTTTCTGTCGTAAATTTTATTTTAAGATTGACATAATGTGTTTGTGTAGTACGTACCTACCCAGGCAATCTTTTGTTGCGGTATTTTTGAAAGAAACTAGAATAACTGCAATTTTATCGCGCTTCACCTAATTAAATAGAACCTAAGGCGTGTAGTTGCATAATATGTATGTAGCTATGGTATACCTTACCTATTTATTCGCTCTCAGATTAGTCAAAATAATGCAAATACATTAAGGGGCCGCCCGATTAACCACCGGCGCCGTCGCCATTAAAAAAGTCTGCTATAGTAAGTTCCTATTAACTTAATATTATTTGGGAAAATACCTAACAGGTTATGTGTCTATCTATAAGATATAGATCGTGTAGCCTAAAAATGAACGGGGCGCCCGTTTTTTCCAG
Organism: Hoplodrina ambigua; assembly: GCA_949774945.1. Taxonomy (NCBI): domain Eukaryota; kingdom Metazoa; phylum Arthropoda; class Insecta; order Lepidoptera; family Noctuidae; genus Hoplodrina; species Hoplodrina ambigua. The sequence goes on from OX458963.1 coordinate 11,165,486, forward strand.
TGCTTCTTTCGTAAACATATCAGTTGGGTGTATGGGCGTGCAATTTATAATTAGATAATCACAACCTATAGGTACAGTTTTGGACCTTAAAGTGCACAGCAATAAATATGCTGATCAAAAAAGAGAGGAGCATAAACTTCTGTTCCTCATCGCTCATGGATACAGTTGTTAACGCGTATAATTTTAGTTTTAGTGGGTATAAATTACAGTGCTTACCAATTTTGTAACTACCATGAAAATCATAACGCAAATATTGATTACCCCTATCCATACTTCATTCCTCATTAATTACTCATCTTGTTGCCAAATGGACAAAGCCAAAAACAAAACAGTTAGGTATAAGCGAACCCTAGCTGTAAAATATATAGACCGTAATGTTATATTATAGTGTGCACATCGCAAGGGGTCCCTCACTATAAAATACTTAATCAAGTGAAACGGTGGATGTAATTCATTGATGTCGACTATCTATGATGCTCAGGGTTATAGGGGAAAATAAAATTTAATTCTATGCAGATGCAGTCCGTATCTGTTTAAATGTAGCGCCATCTATTGAGCTATTATGGTAAAACAATTTGTAGTTGTGTAACATTCTACGTCCATGAGCCTACAGTTATAAAATAAATGTACATTATTATTCATCAATTAATGATTCCTATATAATTTGCGTTAGAGATATTAAATAAAATCAGAATTTAAAAAGTGACAGCTACAAAATGTCTCGCTAAATGTTATCGCGAACGCTAGCTAACATTACGTCACTGGGCGAACTGCGTGCTCCGCCCGCTCGCTTCGTTCCGTTCCATTCCATTCGCCACGGAGCCGCGCGCGACTTCCGAGATCGATGTAGTTGTAGTGAGACCGAAACAATTTTGTGAAGCGTCGAATGGACCAAACCCTACAGCGTCAACTGCGCCGATGTTTTTAATAATTTGTTAATTTGGAACTTTTGGCAGCTAATAAATTCAGTGATTAAACAATTAGTAAAGCGTGTATAGTGTTAACGTTGTGAGTTGATACTTTCAAGGTATGTTATTTACATTAATCACGTCATATTTGTTGTGCTGCAAACTGGGTGTTCACTTAGCGATGAGTTCCTGAATTTAGATCACGCACAGATCCAAAGTATGAATTTTAATGCAATCGTCCTTTTGGTGAATGATAACGTCGCGAAAAAGCGTGAACTTGAGTTGATTTGTCTTTTCATAACTCGAGTTTGTGCGGATAATTCGGTCACAATGACGTCACGAGGACTGATTTATAAACATAAAACGACTTTCGGTTCCATCCAGCAGTCGGGAACACAAGGTCATTACTCAGCACGTACCTACAAGTAGTAAACATGCATTGGCAATCGTTTTAAAAGCTCTATTTTTAATGACACCATCATTGGTCGGCTCCATTCATTGAGGGCCCGCCCTGAGCAGATTCGAGGCCATAGCAGGCATGTTCGTATCGTGCACACATCTCAACACCTTGTATAATGTCAAATGTCATCCTATGCTTCTGTAAAATCTACAATTTTTCTAAACCTATATTTTTCAGACTTTAGGCTAAATTGTAAACAAAAGTTAGCCTAACAAAAATATTGAAATCAATTTTGAGTTTAGGTACCAGGTTCAGGACACCGTTAAAAACTGGAATAGGTTTTATAGCATTCCTTACTATAGATAATCCAGAAAGTTGGTTGCATGTCTACATGTAAGGCTGCATTGCCTGTGACCTACATCATGCATCATACACTATAACGTCCAATTAAGTGACTCTATAGGTGTTTGCCAATGTGAATAGAAACCTGTTAGTGGACACGATAATGTAATTGAGCATTCTAATATGATTTTAATCATTCAACTTTATTTATTTTTGAGTATCAAATATAATAGTAGATAACAATTTCATTGTAAAAAGTTATCCTATACTGCATAGTTTCCAATTTACCTATGTAAGTATGAAAGGGTGGAGACATAATTTTATAATTACCCACCTTTTGTAGCATGTTTTAAAGTCTTCTTTTGTGATCAAGTTGTGTGGTTATATTTTAATAAACAGTAAGTAATAACAATATTATAGATAAACAACTGTCTATTTTATTTGTCCATTTTCTTTGTTTTTACTGTGACCACTATGACACTTGTGTAAGGCACGTTAACATTGTATGTGACCTTGGAACTATGTCAATTAAGCAGAGCAATGATATTTCTCTATTTTTACCATCGTTGATTCATGTGTTGTTAAGGAATTTGATGATGTCAGATTTTTGTATCATTCTTATGATGATCTGTTAGAAAAATGTGGGTGGGTGTTCCAGTTAATGTGCATCCATCTACTTCTACTAGTTAATGTTCTTGACGTCTTTACATATTTGTAAAAAGGAAAGGAATTTTTTTAAAGGAATTAAACCTGTTGTTATAGAGTGATGTATTTTATACATTATTATGTATAAAATACATCACTCTATAACAACAGGTTTAATTCCTTTATATACCTTATCAAGAATTTAAAGTAAATGATGTCATATATCATTGTGGTGGGAGATAGTTTATTTGGGTGTGCCTGTGGTTTCTTTATTATGATGTAATCAACCTTGTAATATTTATTGATGTTATTAATAAATAAGGTTGGAGACGCAGTTAACAATAAATTTTAAGAATTCTACAATCCCAATTATGCAAATGAGATGTTGTTTAATAAAGCTGAACAAATACTTCTATTTAACAAGTCAAAATGTTAACAATGAGCTCAAGATTGGAGCTAAATACTGTGTGGGCGATGAATATAGTCATCCATTAATAAAAGCGGTTCCAGAATTGAGTCACCTTCAATGTTAATAAGCGCGGCGCTAGCGTCCCAGCCATGCGAATATTTTGATGTCGTCTTGCAAGGCGAGTATTACTTAGCATATGCAAAAGTCTGCAAAAAGTACATAGGTACCTACTTTGAACTGCAAATTTTGTCCTTTTTTATTGATACCTAGAAGATGATGAGGAGAGCAAGGGCTGGTTTCACCCCATCTGTATACCTTCCAGATAACTTATCAAGTACATCATTGAATACTAATTCTGTAATTATTTTCTCATTTATGCGCTAGTTCGTCACTATCCTGACACCTTGAATCAGGCCCTAACTGTTAATAAGAGAAATGTACTATTTGTGACATAGACGGGATGACATGGAGTGGCTTAGCGATCAGTAACATATTTAAGTTTCCAATTAGAAATGGTAGGTAATAAAAAAAAACACCCAAAAACTATAATATTGAACACAAACAAGGTTTTACTTTCCAATAAATGCGCCATTGTGCTAAAAAAAGGAAAAGAGAAAGCCAAATTTTCTAAGCAATCGAGGCATAGTTTTGTATGTGGTTTTGTTGAAACATTTTGTAGCAGTATTCCAATCCTATTCAATTTTTTCTCCTTTTCCTTTTTCGAATATTAGTTTTTTTCATTTCATTCCTTTTAGTGATAAAATAACAAACAAGACTATTTTCAATACAATATGATTTAAAATGGGTGCAAATTTTAGAGTTGACTTCTAGATTATGTGAGGTATCATACCAAACCACATACATTTTGACTTGATATTTATACATTTAGGATAAATAGAAAGAAGACTTTCTAGCAGTCTGATAAAGCTGGTAGCAGTATTTTAGTTCTTTAATCTAAGATGCCAATGGTGCCGATAGCCTTGGTCACAAACTAAACTAAAATTATACTATTTCCATCTTTTTCTGTCCAATAAAATAAGAAAGAGAGTAATGTAAATAAGAGCTGTCAAATTTAGTCAATCTGACACATCCATACAGTTATAGTTGAAATCTATAAAATAAAAACGTATGGATTAAAAATACGGAGAAGTTCAAGGCAAAACTAATTTGACATTGCTACCTGAGTTCTTTAATGTCACCGTCCTTTCCTTTCGCTGTATGTTAGTAAGAGATGTCAATTCTCTAAATTTTGTCTAGTTTGTGAACAAGGGAATCGGCACCACTGACTGTATCAGACTACTTAAAAAGTCTTTTCCTCATTTTAAACTTTATGGCTGGTGTTCATTCTTTTTTCTGTTTATAGCAGCAAAAATGTTGCTTTTCAAAATTCATATAGCCAGTATCACTCTCGAGGTCAGTACTAATCTAACAAAACCTCATTATTACAATCTGTTCTCTCATTTAGCTTTTAGGCCATGGAGACAGACGCGCAATTACCTTTTTTTCCTAATTATATTTTACATTACCCTCTTGATAAAATGGCCATAGGTTTCAATTGTTTTTTATACGAACCAGAATTTTGAAATTGTTATTCCATAAAGCATACCTGAAACATAGTTACAGAGAGAAACGCGAAACGAACACTTTGATAAGCTGTCTTGTCAGAAGTCTCGAATTTTACGGAATATCTCGATATTTTTTAATTAATAATTTAATGTCGCGCGGGACAAGGCACAGGCCTTGTAACCTTTTTACGGTTTTTCAGCAGTAAAGCAGAAATTAAGAGTTTTATACATATACAAAAAATTATAAACTTATCCTGCTGTTCTGCTTTTGTAGAAATTAATTAGAATACCTAACCCTATACATTTTATGCGCATTTTGTTGTATGTCACAAAATTAGCATATTGGCTAGCAGATATTTAATTAGGTAGCTAATAAGACGGAGGCTGATTATTATTATCGATACGCCTTGCGACTTGATAAGTTGTATATATTTTTTTATCTGTCTTCTGGTATTTGCTGGAATGATTTTAAAACTCAAATTACTAATTATTTGAATAAAAGCGCGCGTGAATTACTTCACTCTCTGGTGTCTTCCTTAATGCGTTTTTTTTTAATCTAAACAAAGGTATTTGTGAGCTTGCGTCTTTTTTCATTAACATCGATTGCAATACGTCTTACTAATAAAATACATCTTGAATAGGTAATTAAATAGATTTTAATGTTATGAAGACTAGGTATCTTATGGATGATAAAATATCTACATTATTTTATCAATGAATTTTCTTTAAACATGCATAACTAGCATCTACCAAGATAATTAATGATATTAGGATAAAGTTACATGTACATAGCTGACGTAACAAGTTGGCTTTAAGAGGTCTCAAAGTTACGGTACACGAGACAACCCACGATCAAAGTCCCGGGACGTCCCGAGACTTCCAAGACTTTTCAGATTACATATAAATTTTAGTTTTAATGAAAGCTAAATGCAATTACATCCTAACATTTATATGTTAATTAAACTTTTAAGCATTTGAATGTTTATTAAGGTATTTTTCTAAATGTAGTTTTATATTTATGCGGTTTTTGTAGGTACGTTTTATATTAAATTTATTTATTGATAACTATCTTTTTAAATAATTTGACGATCCTTCACGATCTTGTTAAAAAATAACTGAATACTCGCTCAGTAAGTTACATATGAGTGTCAAAGAATTACTCGTTAAGTTAACAGATGCCGTTCTCAATGACAGAGCACGGGCAGCTAAATTAAGCGTAACTTTTGAAAACAAAATAATATAACACAATACGATTTCGACGTACGTAGCTCGAGTCTTGACTTTGTTCTCCCGGGTCCCGAGAATTTAGGAAAATACTCGGAACTTCGAGACTAAAGACCTGGGATCCAAACCCGACTGTAGAGTGACAATGAAAACAATATTGTTTGAGCTTTATCGCGTTATGTCGAGTGCTCTTCATTCATTATAAAACCTACCAAATAATCAATATTCTTGTGCATTTTTAGCCTGTTTTTCCTGATGTACATATAATCAATATGTATTTTTTATAAATAATTTAAGAATTTGAAAAAGAAAATAAAGCATTCACATAAAACTAAAATTTATTATTTTGTAATAAAGATTACAGACTTTACAATACTCAGTCATGAAAAAATTATGAACAAGGTAGACTAGGTACCTACTCTATAAGAAATCGATAGGTACTAATTTATTTTTTAATACTTAAATTTGTTTGATGTTTGCGTTTCCGACCATCATTGCAATTTTCATATTTCTATGAAGCTGTACCTACAGGTATTTTTCTGATGTTTTCAGTTCGGAACGTTCGAAGGTTCGCGTGTCGTTCTACCAAGGCGCACGGCCGCAGTGCTTGTCGCCCCCTCCCCCGGTGCCGTCGACAGATTCCCACGTCCTCTACGCGGCCCTACTCTCGGCTGCCGCTAACGCAGACATGGTGGATCACACTATGTACAACAGACAGATCAGGTTAGAGTTGTTTTACTAACTTGCAGTAAGTTTTGGTTTGGCATTGTTTAATGACCGTATTCCTAAAAATAAGTGTAAGCGTAATTATGAGTTAAAGTTGTAATTAATATATTTTTTTTAATTTTGCTTAACGAGTAACTATTTACGGCGGCATCCAGTTTGAAAATCGTCTGCACCATTGGCATAGCTCAATTAGATTCTGCAACAATTACTGACAGTTAAAAATTCTTAAATCGAAAAACATGTAGGAGATACCTACACAGTTCTACTCCTCTCCACGAATAACCAAAGCAGGCGGTCATACTTCTTATGAAGTGATCATGGAACACTGATACTCACGTCTATTTTAAGAATATCTGTAAGAATCCATATCAGTTATTATCAGATATTAGATGATATTGCGCCGTTAAATAACAACTAAGCACTTGATACATAACATGAGCGGTCCAGCTAAGAAGTAGGTAACATATTCATACTATAATTGTTGTGTATACCTACATAATACAGTCAATACACGCAGCAATGATGTCACCCTGCATCACACATGTTCATGTGAATCCAACATAATTATTGTGCTCGACATGACCGGGCACCACAATAATAGCGCTTTAAAGTAGGTAGGTAGGTACGTATTTTGCAACAGAATGTAAGTTCCTGCCTCCTTTGTTGATGTTGAATTGTGGCAAAACTGAACAGCGCACTAATATTGAAACAAATTAGCTATTCTTGTCGAGAGGCTTAATTTAATAGCATTAAACAACTTTATAATCAGCCAGAACCAATTTTTAATTTTCACGGTTGAGCAATAGCCGTAAATAGCCCTTTAACCGATGATTCGATTGAAGAATTACGTGCAATTTGGCTAGTAATAGCGTTGATCTGAATAGAGAATGCATCGATTGCATCTGCACGTTGTATTGTTCTAACGTAATCATGCGGCCACTGCGTGGCATATGGTTGGTGAATAGTATATTTTGTGTTTACAGCACGGAGAGCGGGTGGGACAACCCGTTCCGTCCGGATGGTGATCTGAGTCGCGAGGCCGACGAGATAGTGTCCCTGATCAAGGGCGGCAAACCGATCACCCCGACACCGCCGCCGGCCGCCGTGCCCCAACTAGCCGCCTGCGACGAAAAGGAAGAGAAAGTGCAAGCGAATAATGTTAACGTAAAACACTTTGCTATATATATCCTGATATAATATAATACTTAAAGAGGCTAATGGGAAGACTGGCATATTTATGGCGTTAGGCTGGTGATGATAGTCTTTGGTTTGGATTATCCAGCAAAATTGATGACATCCTGGGCTGTAATTAGTAAATCTATTATTTTAACTTCAAATGTTTCATGCATTAAGTACCTTTAATATTGTTCAAAATGTGTGTTACAGGCTAATGCTCCACCATCGCCGCAGACAAAGGTGGCGACCCCTGAGTTGCAGAGTACACCGAAGGTGATGAACGGCACTAAGAACGGCGCGGCTGTGGCCGAGGTGCGCGCCGGGCAGGTAGAGGTGCAGCGCTCGCCACCGCAGGAGCCGCTGCAGCCCGAGCATGTCACCATCAGGAAGAAGCCCATTTGCAAGTGCTGCGCCATCCAGTAAACGACCATCCACGGTCCCTACTTCGCTTCACACCGGTAACACGCTATGCTTTACGATGGCGTCAGCCAACTTTGGTGTTTACTCGGTGCTAAGTATTTCATTTTAAACATGTTTTATGTTCATCACTGAAATATTTCTACAACTATAGGTACTATTTACAAAAATAAAGATTCATTGTACGTACTATTTACAAAATTCATTACGAGTATGGCAGCTATTTTTGTGTAACCTATACATTACTGTCGTTTTAGTTTCAGTGCTTGATTCATACCTATGTAGGTAGCAGTTTAATTTGTATCTGTTATCTTAATTAATGTTTTTTATATAATTTTATGTAGTAAGTTTTTATCAAACTTTTTTTAGGGTACAAACATGAAAGTATTTATTTCGTTTAGCTAGTCTGAAGAAAATTTTAGTTCGAGATGTTGATTAGTTTTCAGGCTATTTAAATTATTGTTTCTCATTCAAAGACAATGTGTGTGCACTTGATGCATGAAAAACAAAAATATTATTTCTTTTATTTAATCGTTTTAGAGAATCTCACGAAATTTTAAAAGAGCTTAAGATAAGAGATAATTATGAAGCTCTGTTATAATAATATCAAATTAAAACTGCTGAAATGTTATTTCCACTTTTGCTCATTTGAATCAGAGGTCATTTATAGAGAATATAATCAAAACTTTGAAAATAATCATTTATTTAATAACTGTTATTTTAAGAGTTGACTCTGTGTTGAATAATATTAAAATACATAATTTAAATGTATATTTTTATATCTTTATTTATAAAAAGTATTATAAACCATACATAGTGGGTAACCAAGTATCGGCGATATCATTAAAGATTATAGATATTTGACGGATGTATTTTGCCATGTTTCTATGCTAGCCATGAATACTATTGGTGATTTAATCAGCTTTCAGGGCAACAAGCTCGCGCTTACTACATGGTACTTTTATCATAATTGAAATGATAGGCAGAGACATACCTCTGCATCCCTGCGTAATAGTTTCGTAGCTCAGTTTACAACTAGTCTGATAGTAATTCATTAATAGTATTCCTGTGCAGCCACTCCTAAATACCTATAGATTATGTGTAGGTAAATGTTATAACTGTTATATTATTAAAGTAGCCTCCTTCATAATTCCACGCTTGCATCCAGTAGTGTCGACACTAAACCTTTTTCAATTTCGACGATATCGTGGTTACTATGCAGTTGATGAGATAATTTTATTGAGCCTACTAAAATTACATATTTGTTCAACAGAAACAACAAGACTGTATTTATTTGCTAATTTTTCTTGGCAGCTTATTGGATTACTGGTTAGTGAAAATGATTACTAGCCAATACTATACTAAATTATATGGGCTATAAATAGCTTGTTGCAATTATTTTATAGTATTTGCTGGAGGGGGGAAGTTGCGACGGAGTCATTTTAATATACATGACGAATTTGATTATCTATATAAGGTAGTTTCTGCTGAAAAATAGATTTTAAAATTATGTAAAATACAGATGGGCTATTTTCCTTAAACCAAAAAGAAATAACGAAATTCAATCGACTTGTAATATAAAATACGAATAAACAAAACGGCTGGACAACTGTTGCAAAATGGTTATAGTTAGTAATGTGTATAAAATCGATAGGTTCCAAAAGGATAGAGTTTTTAAGGTAGCTAGAAGTAATTAGGAAGGAAATAGCGTTATAAACTTCGTTATTAAACAGATAAATTATTTTTGACTTTGTTTAGTTTTCGTATTTTGTAGGTAAAGCTTAGGGGTGTGGTTGTAGAACATCAGCAAGTGATTGTTGTACCGACGCCGACATAGCGTCGCCGATGAACTAGTCGAGCTGACAGCTATTCAGTGGGGCACGACACGATTGATGTCGTCCGTGTGCCGCATATGCTCGTACGATAATGTAGGTGCCACCTCCACGCGTTACCAGCCACTACAGTCAATACGTAGCACTTGCGCGAACAATCTTGTATACTGAACGCGTACCTATGCGAAGCCATGTTGGCTTACGATAAAAAAATAAGATTGTCGATATACATGTCCACCTATAGCATGGCTTGGCATATTTCACTTTTAATATTATCGCAAAATAGCTTTGTGATGTCATTGCAAATTTGCAAGTACCTTCGTATCGGTGTTAATTGTTAACCTCTAGTTGAATGTTTCCATAGTAAATTAACGGACTGTATGTAAATCTTTATGCACTAGAATGTAAGTGTGTCTTACTATTTCCTATATCGCCAAGCTGCAGGTGGTACATCTCATTCTAGAATTTATTGACGAGATTTCCATAACAATGTTATTTAAAATGAAGGGGGCTTTCCTATTCAGCCCCAAAATTTTAAATCTCATATATTTCTGTAAGTGCTTGTTAACATCTTGTTATTTTTATTTTTATTACGTCATACTTTTAAGTGCGTTTATTCGGGCACAAAATTATGTTCATAATAATTCCTATATTTTAACACGTAAGGGAGTGATAACATTGTAGAAATTGAGAATGCTGATTTTGCTTTTGTTTTTAAAAGTTAGTTTGTCTTGTACAATTATTATCTTCCCGACGTGTGATCAGCAGCTAGTTAAAAGATTGTCAAAGAATTGACGCGCACATTCGTTTATTGGATATTTAAGATAAACTTTAAATTAAACCTTATACGCCCTTGCTAATGCGCGTTTTCGCGTTTTCGCATGGGTGCATTTCTAATTTATCGGGAAATCACTGCCAGTAAATTTAAATAGTAAGTAACAAAACTAATTACGACTAAAATAATCAAGTTGGAAATTCTTGCAAAATATCGCGTCAGTTTGTGACTATCTCTAATGCATCGGTTGTCGGTCAAAAAGCAGTATTATATATTATGTAATTATCTATTAATGTTATGGCTCTCATACAACTTCGTGTAATTGTGTAATTATATGTATGTGTAAGTAATAAAATAAAAATGTACCTATTTCGTCACCCATATGTTCCTTAATAAAGTTTTTTATTTCTAAGTAAAATACTGGCATTGAGGTTTCATAAATATTTTACTGTTTCGAGCGGCGACCAACAAAATTCATATAAAATACTTATTATGAATATTATCTCTTTTACGCGATTAATAATACACGATTCTATAATAATATGTGGAGTATGTTCTTATTTTCCAATGTTTTACTATGTAACCTAGCCGTTATTTATAATACAGACCTAAAATGACATTATATTTGTATAAAATCTTTACTTTCTATTATTATTGTCAATGGATATGTACAAATTGATTACATTGTAATTATTTATATTAAATCTTTAAAGGCGAACTGGTGTATTTGTAATTGTATCATAGTGTGTTCATCTGGCAGATAAATAAAAATCCGTTTTAATCCCTCTTTTTAATGTTCCAAAAAAGATTTACACATATACAGATAGTTGAGTACTGTGAAGCAATCCTAATGATGCATACAGAAGTAGATTTTGTTGAGTATAGTTGTTACATAATAGTGAGACAATACAATAGTACATCAAATTATTACAATTTGACGTCACGATTACGAATGATTTAAATTGATATCAATGAATATTAAAAATCGAAGTGCAGTTATAAAACCTGAGATCATAAATTACCTTGACAGAATTATTGCTTGCTTGGATTGCAGGTTGCACGACACTTGCACAATAATTTGTGATGTTGTTTGGATAAAAGCAGTCTATAGAAAAACTTGTAGGTCTATATCATTTTCATTCAGCTATTAATGTGTCGAGGCTATGTAGACTTATGTAGGTACTTATATAATAAAAAAGGCTATAAGTATGATCGATATTATGAGAACTATACGAAATTACGTTTTCCAATTCAAAGATGAAAAATTTATAGCCTGAATACTGCCTACCAGCCTGCGTTTGTGGATGACACGAGACTCGCAGACATAACGATTCAAAACCAATTATGTATAGACAATAGGTAACTGGTGAGTACCCTGTTGGCCTGATCGACGAGTAACTACATAGTTTTTTAGAATTATCCATTATCAAATTAGTACAACGGACGCGTGTGAAGGCCTATATTCCTAAAAAAGTTTGACAGATATGTATTAAGTTATTGTCAAACAAACAGTTTAGTCCAGTCAAATAAGAAGGGTGGCCTTGATATAGAAGACACCCTTCTACGACTTATTTGACTTGGTATCGATTTAATATAACACCTTAACATTAGCGTGAAGAGTATATTCTATGTTTAAGTTTACAGATATTTTAATGGTATTCGCAATATGCAAGCGTACCATTCTACATTATATACCTACGATTAAAACATACATCAAAAGACTTAATAGGTACATATAGTTAAATAAATTGAAACATTTACGTTACAGACTTATTGTTAGGCTGAAACGTTATTTTACTTTAGTTTCTGCTTATGGTAAGTAAAATGTATGTTGGTGTAACAGTTGCAGAGATTTTATTTGTCTACTTGGAGAAGCGAATAAATTACAATAAAAGTCATCTATAACTACGTCTTGTTAGTGCTGTAATCGCCTGAAAATAACTAAGTTATTATACCTACTTATTTAAATAATATTTTGTATTTTTATTTATATAATAATAATAATAACTAATTTGTATAATATATGAATTGGCTTCTTCCACTATACTAATATTAAATAATTTGGAAGGTTAGATAGTTACGTCTTTATGTCGTATGTTACCGTAGGTACATAACTAATATAAGAATTTTTGAGTGCATTTCCTAGACAATCTTAGAATTTTTTAATCCTGTACCTAAAAAGGCACCATTGTTCTCACAATGGCCCTTTTTTGGGATCATTCTAGTAAATAGTGTAAGACCACAAGAACATAAATATGGATTACTCATTGGATTTTACTACAGCCACTCAAATAAGTAGAGACGGAGACAAATATCTGCTCAAAAGGAAGGCCATCCAGCCTTTTCTATTCAACCATTCCAAATATATATATAATGTATAGGCGTACATACACCAGTGACACGGTATGTTATTTACATGATATTTAAGTTAATAAGTAATTAAATCTTAAAAACATAGTTTGTGAAGAAGTCACTAATTTACAGTTGCTGAATTTAAGAACATTAAGGTAACACCCAGAAAATAAATTTTCTAAAAGTGGAGAAAGTCCAAAGTAAGACAAGAAATATATTTTGTCATGATTTCATACATAATACGAATTAGAAAAAAACCTGGAATGTATGGAATACTTAAATAAAATAAAATGATAACACATTAACGGTAACACGTAGTTTTTAAAAGACCTTAAGCTATTTGCGCACGCCGTTGAACTGTACAACATTTTTGACGGTATAGTTGCCTTGTAATCCTAACATTACAACGATAAGTATAGTTCAACGCCGTGTGAAGGCCTACTTGCGAGGCAGGTTTGCAGCTCTTATCTATATTATATAGTAAGTACCATTTTCAGTCCAATATTTAGTTTAAAATTAAATGTTCGTTTACCTATCAAACATTTTGTGATGACTCGTAAAATACACAATTATCAGGAAATTAACCGATCAAAGTAATGTATTTTATTATCCCATTTTATAGGGGTAGAAGAAATCATATCAGTAATTACTATTGAAAACAGATGGGGTAACTATATAATTATGGCATAAAATTAAAATTCCTACTTGCTCAGTCTTTGCAACGGGATAGAGAAGCCTAGCCTGTATGTAAATGCACTTTCGAGACCAATCAAATTGTGGCAATGTGCACGTGCATTTCTCACTCATGGCGCCCTGTGCTGTTTAGCTTCCCATGTCTCGCTGCGACGACTGTACAATGAAACTATGGTTAAATAAATAATATTAATTATCCTAATAATTGATTTTTAGTAATTCGGGAGTAAATTGGTTTACAAAGAACATTAGGCCTTATAATACAACATATCTACGTAATTAATAAAAAATATTCGATCCAAAAGGTACATCCAAATGTCTTTATAATAACAACGCCATAGGTATAAATGCATAATAAAAGTATATTCTAGTATAAAAAGGTTCGGATATCAAAAGTTAATAAAATATAACCAAACTGAGATTTATCGATTATTTGATATTTCAACTGCTTTGTTTAAAATCAGAGATACATCCATCGGTGGAAAGTTTTGAAGCAATTTTACATTCGACGCAAAATCTCCATGAAGAATCTCGTTTCTTACCAACCTGTTGCAACAAAAATGTAAATTAGTCAAAGAAGCGAGCATAATTTACATGACGTTACTTGGGTCGGCAACAATCAACATTATTAAGGATAAAGGAAACATATAATATTAGATATGTTAATTACTTACAAAATCATGGCACAGCAGATGTATATTAGAAAGTCAAATCGTTGCGCGTCAGCGAACATGGAGTCCCAAATTCTTTCGACATCTGGCAGTGAGAATTCTTGAGAGAGCAGCAGCGTCAGCCATCTGCGAAATATTTATGATTTATATTTTAATTATTATTCTTTATCAACAATAATGTAATTTGAATATTATTAAAGAAAATGTTGCTACACTATATTTCTCCAATATTTATTTATTTATTCTTTAAGATACACCAATTTTTTGTACACTCCAATTAAAGGTATACATAGCATTCTCAACTCAAAGTGTTGGGCATTAGAGGGCATAACTGGGTGGAAAGTGTAAAAATGTAAAACCTACATACACAATCAACCAGAAGTGGAACAACTACCTGTTATGTAGGCCATACAAATATTTTGACCATGACCCATGACACACTGTACAGTAGTCAATCGCTCGGCCACTGCGCCAACCATGTCTATTATATGGCACAAATGGTAGCAGCGCTTACCTAAAACTATAATATTGGGGTCTTAGTTCTTGTAACTCCAGCAAATTCCAGACCATGGGATCATTTTTCTTTAAGCAATCGCCGAGCTTGCCCATGACATAGTTGATACCGCTGGTCGACTCGTCCAGGGTGCGTATGAAGAAATCTCGTATCTCCGCCATAAGGTTGGTGAAGCAGAAGAAACAGTCAGACTCCGCATGTTCTGTTAAAAATAACCACAGCCTTGGTGAAGCCTCTTTATAAATACTATCTACAAGTACATAGTATATAAAAGGAGAACCTGACTGACCTATCAGCGCACCGCCGAAAATACTGAAACTAGAAACGAGAAATTTTGCACGCTGCTTCCTTTTAAAATGTAGGCGAGCACTAAGAAAGGATTTTGGAAATTCAGTCCCTCATCCCAATTGGGCGAAAGGGGGGAATGTATTCAAAACTGTTACATTACACATCATACTTACTTCGGAACTCCTTATCGGGGTCAATAGCAAACGTGTGGTAGATGGGTCCGATGATTTCGTTCATGCCCTGAACGTAGCCCTGCCCCGGGTTGAGCTTTGCATAGAGGAAGAGCATGCGTTCCACCACCTCCCAGTGTGCTTCACAGCCTTCATTGAGCGGAGCGTAGTCGCCACTGTGGACGCTGTCCGACCGACGGATCTCATTGCTCAACTAAAAAAACCAAAGACACAATCATGATATAATAATAATAAGTATCAAGCTTATATTATGTTTTGTTATCGAATATACTAACAAAGACATCTCTGTTTAAATTGTCAAAAGGTCCCTTGAATGTTAACATTTTTTTTTGTTGTACAATATAATGGGGTGAAAATTTACGGATGGAATGGGTAGGGCGGAAGTTTCGGTAGGTCGAATCTTTAAAAATGATTTTTTTACGTTGAAATAATATAGTTTGTTACCAAATAGGACATCAAACCGTAAATTTTAATTTGGTAAAACGTTAGCCCTTTTTGGCAATGAAACAATAATTAATGTTACAATCCCGTTTAAAGTTTCATCCAGATTCACCCCTGCATCCCTATCCACCCCGTTTGACGGTAGATAGTAGGATAGTTAGGATATACCAGGTTCTGTTTTCGATTTGATAAGTGTGAGATTCAAGAATACCATAAAACACACAATTTATTGAAACATCAATTCAATATTCATTTGCTGAATCAAATACAGTCCATTGCCAATTTTTGTTGTATTTTTGTTGAGTATTATAATGGTATTATGGTTGTTAGTATTGGTTATGTATCAGTTTTATCTTATGATATTAGGCAATATTATAGCTAAGTAAAATATTTTTTGAAATTCAATCAGTACTTCTAGAGATTATAACTTCTCTTAAACAAACAATATTTAGCCTCTTTATATTAGTTTAAGACTTAGATACATAGTTCCTTCACAGCTACCTTAGCGACTCCAAGGCCTCTTCGTTCTAAAGTTGAGTACTTAAGAACAGACTGCTCAACTCTTTTGTGCAGCCTTTTCACACCATTGCTGTTTACAATCTAAAAATAGAAATATAGAATGTTAGTATGTGTGTCACTAATAAATCAGATAGGCCCTCTAGTTTTAATGATGAGCAATACTTACTTCTTCACAAGGAAATTCTGTGGCAGATTGAAAAAATGATATATCAGGACATAGTCTTCGGACATCCTTGTCAATCTGTAATAAGACTTCGTTGTCTTTGAAGTAAGTGCTCCATGAGCTATCTGGACTGATATTCAAAGGATGGTCAGTAGGCCCACCGGGGGATACTATTATTTCATCTGGAATCACAAATATACCCACATAAATATGCAGCAAACTATACATAAGTATTAGATATCCATCCATTGTAATATGAAACCTGACACCAACTTTTATTGGGTATCTCAGACATTTAAAGATGTATATGAAGCGAGAAAATCCACTAGTAGCAGTAATTCGGTTGGTTAGTCCGGTTGACCGAACTACTGAAACTTTCAGTTGCGATTGTTCGGTTCTAACAAAGCATCGAGTTCAATGCTCGGAAAGAAGACATTGCCAAAAAGAAGCAAGAAGTATATTGAAAGAGACGATTTTATTAGAGAAGCACAAGTACAATTAACTTGTGGGGAAATATATACAGAGATAATTATTCTTATGCAAAGTCACTCTATTTACATGTTGAAATAAAATTAAGATATAGTTTGTTTACATTATATGCCTAGTTTATTAGCCAAACTAAAGGAGTACATATTTAAGTGTCAGTAGTAGTTTGGTGCTTTGTTAGAACCGAATTATCACAACTGAAAGTTTCAGTAGTTCGGTCAACCCGACTAACCAACAGAACTACTGCTACTAGAGGGAGAAAATGGGTAGAGAATTGCATAGTTCATTATTATATACCTACCTATGTAATGTTTGTAGTGCTGTCGTTTCTCGCTGAGGGTTGCTTTCCATGAATTCTTTTGATGTGGAAGGTAAAGAAGTAATATTTTCCACACCAGGGACCTCAGCCCTTTGTCGTCAGGTATACCTTAATATAATACAAGAAATGGTTACTTAAATATTATGTTATAATTTTTTGTATGATTTTATCTCGAAAGGGAAAATTAAGGGGCAATTTTGTATAAACTGGAGTAGGTCATAATATATGTGTGTTTACCGTTAAATGCTAGTTTTCTTAATTTATCAATATCAACCACATCTTGGGACAGAATTTCTTCGAAGGCTTTTATTCTGTAAGAAAAAAAAATAAGACTATATTATTAATAGGTATCTTACCCAAACTAAATTATGTAAGTGAAAATAATACTAAACAATAGTCTACAATCAATAATAATTTATTTTAAGACTAGCTTCCGCTCATGACTTTTTTTGAGTGGAAGTTATTTATTATGTAGTAACTGAAGTTAAATTTAAAATAACTTGTTTAGTCTTTCACCCGGGCATCTGTCAAGGCTTGCAGTTTTGGTGAAAAGAGGATTTATAGTTTGTGTGAAGGATGTTTTTTTTTTTAAACAGATTGTAATGTTACAGAAAATACTCTCAGAAACTACGAAATAAAGGAGGAGTTAAAGTTTAAGGGGGAAAGTACAAAATCCAAGGGGGGCGAAGCCCATGGCAATGTAGTTGACAAAAAAATGAAAAGTAGATATTATGCACATGTTTATGTTTAACCAATAGAAAAGCTTTATTTAATAACATATTTTTTAGACTTCACAATATTTGCCTGCTAGATGATGGAATTTATGGGCGGAATGTGTTCTTGATCAGTAATTCAAATTTTAACATCTTTTGAACCACATTCTAGGCAAATAAGTAGTAACATAAAAGATTCAATTCAGTCATTATTATAATATAATACACAAACAACTATATGGGTAGCTACACGAATATTTTTTTGAAAATATGCTAACTTATTTTGCTGTCGAATACGCCTTTCTCATGTGTCACCAAGAACAGTGTTTTAGTAAATAAATTATTTTGAAGAATACTCTTCATAAACATAGAAAATTCAATATTTTCTTTGTAATTACCTTGCTTTATGTAGACTCATTTTTTGTTATTCACTTATAACGAGAATTTTACATAAAATTACAAAAAATCCAACCATTAAAAACGTCAATCACAGTATCACCAAAGACTACAATACAGACAAGTATCACATAGGAGTGTACCATCAGACTAGATATGTCATCGATCGGATGGGTACGTTTTTTTTTAATTTTAGGCTTTGGATACTAAAAATTGGTCCTACATTTATATGTGTAAATGCACACCATGCATGCACATTATTTCACTTGCTTCTAAGTGTTGCCAGTATTTTAATTTATTACCAATCTCGTTTTGTTATAATAGGTACCTAGTAGATATAATGGTAAGGATTTTCAATGATTTTCTTGGTACTTACCTATCCATTTTTTTTCCAAGACCCGGCCTTTGTCATATACACTTAAATTATGGCGACCGAAGGATACTCCATTGCCTTATGGCGTTCCATCACCGGGAGAAAATACATGTAATGTAACAAACCAAAATCAGATTTTGAGCATTATGTTGAATTGAAACATAATTATTATAACTTACATTGACGAACATTCAGCTGTAGCCAAAAAAAGCATTACATTTATTTTTTGGTAAAGACACCACGCATGTAACGATCTATTAACTTTGAGCAATAAAATAGTGAAATCGTTTACATTCAGCCCATTTTCACGGCAACTTGCAAGGAAATGGGAAATATTATATTATAATGGGTACCTAACGCGAATGTGTAAACAGGTCACTTCCCTTTTTGTTGACATTGCTGCTTGCCTTGCCTGGCGATCTCGAAATTGGCGGTTTTCTGGCAAACTTCAAACGGAATGAGAGTGTTTATTCGCATAAAGTAAAAGTTGACAGTAGAATGACAACTACTTGATTGGGACAAAGGCCAACTACATACAAAGTTAGAGGTAAATTAAATATATTATACTACGCGAGCAAAGCCGCAGGCTAAAGCTAGTTTAAGATAAAAATCATTTATGGACATACCTACATACCTAGGTATATATTTATGTATTATTAGAAGTAGGTGGGTAGGTACTAATAATTCTTTACATGATATCAATATTCATCGTAAGAGAAGTAGAGAACAATGACAACAACTTTCTAGGTAGGTACATTATTCTCTTACTATGAATTGATATCATCCACGGATCCACCATCTCCTTTGACAATGACGAGGTGTATTTTTTTGTATTTTTTGAACATTATTGTAAATAGATAAAATTAAAAAGCAAAGCGCCGATGCTGCAACAATTTCCATGTCCACCATTGCTTCGAGTCGAACTGGAAAGACTTGAATAGGCAAATTTAATAAAAAAATACACTCATTTCCCTTGATGTTGCCACAGCAATAACTACGGAATCCGACAGCACTAGCAAAAATGGCAATGGCAATGGCTAAATGTAGACGGGGTATAGCGAGTGTGCCCGCGAAATTTAAAAAAAATTGTATTTACTACAGTACAGTTACAGGGTACAGTTTTGTATGTTGATGATTAAGCGGCAAATATAATGCAAATATATTTAAGAAATGGTCATTGTGTTATAATTCAATTACATATACCTAATCTTCTTAATTAAAAAGAATCGATAAATGTGTTAGTAAGCGCAAACCTCAAGAACGGCTGGACCGATTTGTCTGATTCTTTTATTGTTGTGTTCGTAAACTCTTAGACAAGGTTTTTATCAAATAATTTGTAAAGAAGATCCACCGTAAATGTCGGATATTTGCACCCGTACGAAGCCGGGGCGGTTCGGTAGTAGAGTAGTATAATAATAATATTATGATACGACTGAAGTGTGGTTGTTATTACAATAAGCTGCAGTTAGAGTCATAGGCGAGTGGCATAATTAGCCGAGGCTGTAATTATTAAATGCTCACGCGTTTCATACGACTTTCTTCGACATATTTGTGAGGAAAAAACATTGCTATAAAATTGACAAGTAAATGCATTTTCATTACTGTCGCGTTAAATTTTTATGTAATTTTTAATTTTAGATATTACTAACTTTGGTGACGGCAGACTTAGTAAGGATCCTGGACTTATAATATAATATCTTATCTTATACATATCTCTATGTACTAATATATAAAAGAGCTTATTTATTTGTTTGTTTAAACGGGCCAATCTCAGGAACTGCTAGTCGCATTGGAAAAATAGTTTTTGTAAATGTTATCTAGACTTATGAGGAATAATAT
This sequence comes from Hoplodrina ambigua, assembly GCA_949774945.1. Lineage (NCBI taxonomy): Eukaryota > Metazoa > Arthropoda > Insecta > Lepidoptera > Noctuidae > Hoplodrina > Hoplodrina ambigua. The sequence goes on from OX458963.1 coordinate 11,185,863, forward strand.
AGCTCATTGAATATAAAATTACGCCATGACCAACGAGAACAGAGTATTAAGCAAAGACGTAAAATTATAACGCGGGTGAAAAAGTAATCTTGATTTTGACGGAACTTTAACTGTCAGATAGCCGATGTTGTAAAGAGTAACTTAGGCTATTTTTATTTCAGAAAAATAATTAGGGTTCCGCGTTAAAAATATAAAACCACGAACGAAGACGCGGGTATAAGTTAGTAGGTAATAATAATTATGTAACATAACGTACGTTAACGTTACCTCTGCTTAACCCTTCGGGGATTACAGGCGTGATGTTATGTTATGTAATATGTAACATTTTCTATTATGTAAATAGAGGAAAATGTTACATGTTATTGTAATAATATGAAATATTTTCTCTCTGTTATGTCAACAGAAGCTAAATCAGTCTTGTGGTTGCGGTATTTAACGTCACCGAGAAATTACAATGGGGACCACATATAAACACTTGCGGGACAGCTAAGCTTACAGTGTTGTTAGCAAGATAAGACAATTAACAGATGTGGAAACTGCGCGTTTGGTCTATTTTAGCTACTTTCACAGCATTATGTCGTACCTATGGCATTTTGTGGAGATGTGTCATAGAGTACCTACCTAAATTGAGTAACTATTATGTGAATATAAATATTACAGATTTATAATTACACAGGTACCTATGCAAAAATGATCTGTTGAAAATTGATTGTTTGTAAGGATATTATGGGGGCGCTGAATTCGAATATGCTATCCATTATTTTTTATCACGTAAGGTTTTTTAGATAAATGAGGTATTTAAAAAAAACTATGCCTCAAGTCGATGTATTATTAAAATAAAATAAAAAAACATACAAAGCTTACTCACACATTTAGAGCCTCATGACGTTAGTAATAAAAAAGCGCGACTGCTGAGCATGAACTCTTGGGTTTGATTCCCAGATCTGGCAGTGTTATTGGGTTTTTCCATCAGGAATTGCTCGGAGTCTGGATTTGTGCCCGGTTGATGGCAATAGGCTCGCCCCCTATTACATGGGACTTGAACATAACTGGCGAAATGTGGGTGTACTAATGGGTACACCTCTGCCTAGCCCTTCGGGGATTACAGGCGTGATGTTATGTTATGGAATCTCTGATATTCACATAAATTCCCAAGATTTTCTTGAAAGAAGTTATTTCTCAGTTTCTCACTACCAAACAAGCTCACGTAATTTTATCACGTTCAAGTACTAAATGATATTTATTCAATCAATACATTCAATCACATTTTACTGAATATTTTTAATAACTTCCCACAAGTAAAATAAATATCGATAACAAGAATTGTGATTATGGCATATTTGTACTAGGGTACTTTTTAGAAATCCTAATAAATGCTACCCATTTATTAGGATTTCTAAAAAACCTAACATGATGGAATTTTTTCATTATCAGCTCCTCGAAATCTAGAAGAAACCATTATTTGATTTCAGTCAATTTTACCAATGCATACCTGTGTTATTAATCGGGAACGGGCGGTCGGCCGGCATAAAGACATTCTACGTCGCTAATCTATAATTATACTACTAATCCATACTTATATTATAAATATAATATTAATGACTCTCTGTCTGTCTGTTACCTGGAAATCACCTCCTAAAGCGGTGAAAATAGAGGTGGAAGTTTGTATGCAAGTACGATATAAACAAGTTCTACGTGGACGTAGTCGCGGGCAAAAGCTAGCACTTTTGACGGTTACGCTTTCACGACTAAACCGCTGAACCAATTATGATGGAATTTGGTACGGGGTAAGTTTGAATCCTATGAAAGGGCATAGGCTACTTTTAATTCCGCTACTTTGTTTACGTCCGTGGTAACCGACATTTATTACAATTTTCGTAGACGGATGTTCATAACACCCTTATTTTCAGTATTGAAGAATTGATACCTATGACAAATATGTATTTGCAATTTTTCGTGGCAGAAAACTCTGGTATATTTTGCTTCAACATCAATTCCGACATCATCTTCGGTGATCAGACGCGCTCGTTCACCGAATCGTAAAAATTCCGCGTTGTAGATTAACAACGAGTCAGGAAGGCAACAAGACAGGACAGCATTAGTAACACCATGCTGCTTTTCACTGGCTTATTTTCAGCACGAAAGATATTCGCCTACGTCCTTAGTGACTACAAACATAATCATTATGGACTGTTGTGACAGGACTCCCACAGTGCCCTCCACTGTCACCTATCTTTTTTGATTGCGCCCGTGGGATGCTTGGGCGGGATGAAGATGGTACATAAATAATTTAAGGGGGTAAAAAAAAAGAAAGTGCAGGGCCCGGCAGCGCTTGGGCGGGATTTTGCAGGTCACGGCAGCTACTTAGACCTATATATCCATTTTCACTAGGCAATAGGTGCTTGAAGAACACCGGTGCCGCCAAAGCTGGTCTAGAAAGAGGTGAGGTGGAGAGATGACCTGGACGAGTACCATCTGGGCAGTCTGTACGTGGAGCGAGAAAATAGGATGAAAATAATTCGGTGAGAAGACTACATAGATCTATGTAGATAATAATATTATGTACAGGTACACAATTACACAGTTCCCGCTACTTAGTAATAAACGCATAAGTTGTAATTATTATTTATTTTATTTTTAGCTAGTGTTGCATTATATAAGAAAATGACAAGTCTCAGTATGTAGGTACACTTGGTGTAACAATGGGTTTAGAACTATGTACAATGTAAAAGAAACAAATCACACAAGCAAACCACAATACTAGCAGTAGACACAAAAGCCTTGTTCATAGATTCGCGGCTTGTCAATATGCCTGAATAGTATTCGTAGAATGCTAAAACAGAAACCAATAAATTAAGTAAAGCGGCCGACAAAATCAAATTGCTTTCTACAAATATATGTGTGTTCTTTAAGTTCATTCCTGCCTCAATTATGAGGCCTAATGTAACAATAATAAAGCTGCCGTATACACCACTCATAATGAAATGGTTTAACGTAGTTAAGTCCCGACATTCCGAGCTGAAAAACCATCCCAGACCCATGAAAAATAAAAAAACTCCTCGTAAAACCACCTGTACAATTTTAAAAGACATGGTATGTTGTAGGTCAGTGAACTTGATTTTTCAGTACCTGGCTTACCACAGTACAAAGTAAAATTTCACTAATGTAAAATATTAACAAGTCAAGTTCGATAAAAGCTTTAAAAAAATAAAACATAGGTTCAAAACTTGTATAAAACAACCAAAAATGTCCAATATCAATTCTTGATTAGTGGCTTTGATGAAACATTTACCAATTTCACGCCAGTATTATAAGGATAGCTGATCATACAAAGGGGTTTGTTTAGCGAAAAGAGGTACCAAAGATTCTGTGTTTCACAGTTGCACAGGTTGAATTGGCGAAATCAATAAACTTCTCTAGCGAGAGGGTGAAATGACTGACAGCTGACAGACGGAACTCTTGTCACTAGCATTCAGATTCAGGTGGATCGTGAACACAAACAAAAAAGAAAACAGATTTCGAGCAGACAAAAAAAAAATGTATCAGATAATGCTTCAAGCTTCTACAGTGGGACATCTATCGGTTACATACATTTAGTCGGTTGCTCCTCGCACCGCGGGGTGGGACTAATGTAATCAACTAATCAGTTCTATACTAAATGTATAAAACCGATAGCTTTCCAACGCGTGGCGACACGCGGGGTAGGTCAAGTATAAACGCAGCTTCAAGCTAAAAGACTTCAAACTTCTGTACAGAGTGATTGGTAAGTCGATACATTCCTTGGAAGGGGATATCTCGAAAACTAGCAGTCAATACTGGGTTGATTTTAAATTATAGCACTTTCTGGAATTTTTAAAAATAGCCGATGAAAACTAAATCTATTTATTTCTGAACGAATATCCTAGAGCTATCAGCAAATAGCTTTAGGACTAATGAATCTTGCTTAATCAATTCACTTCATACCGATCACTTTTATACATTATTATATCAATATAGCCCTATCGTTGACTGATTTCTGAACAAATTAAATCAAGTTTTTAGAAACTTTGTACTAAAGAGGAAATCGTAGAAAGTATGAAATCTGTGTGGACGAAGTCGCGTGCATAGTGCTAGTGCTAGTCAGCTAGCCATAATTATGGAAATAGAATGTACTATAATCTATTGTCATTCGCAGTCATTCGCTATTCTGTGTTCTGATGTTGGACGTGGTTGTCGATACAAGTCAATGTGCGGTTACCGCAGTTGGTAGTTCGGGTGGAACGTCTTTCATTCGAAACATCTTTCTGTTCTTTTTTTACGTCTTACCTTTGCAGATGTTTATTTAGACATGAGTATTATTTACTTGCTTTGTAGTAGTTTTATTTTAGGAAATGTGTTCTGTAATGACGAGACCAAGAATTATACGGATGTTAATTATTGCTCACATCCTGATTGTTCATTGGAAAACCAGCACACCATGTGCGTAGCTGCTAATAAGCAGAGCTCAAGGCTCTATGCATCTGGAATGACAAGTTGGATGCGGTACCAAATGCTATTACTGCACAATAGGCACAGAGACAATATCGCCATGGGGTTAGAGCCGGGTCAGCCGCCTGCCACTAATATGCGCAAGATGTACTGGGACTATGAACTCGAGCTCATGGCAGATGTTTGGGCACGCCAGTGTCAGAAACGACATGACGAGTGCAGGAATACAATCAGGTTTAACGTTCTACAAAACATGGACGTGCGGGCCGTCATGAGCAGAGTAACACAAGCTCAGTTACTCTCTGATGCAGTGGGCGCGTGGTTCTCTGGCTCCAGAGTACTTCCGCCTGAGCATGTGTGGTCTTTTAAACTAAGTAACTGTAGTGCCCCCGGTGGCTGTAACGCGCATTGGTATTCAGCAGCAGCCTGGGCGTCCACATGGCGCCTTGGATGCTCACAAGCTCTTTGTACCGCTAAGAAACCATCATGTGTTCTCTTCCGCAAAAAAAGAACAGTAAATAACACTGAGGCATCGGTAAATTCTTCAGTATCAAATGTGACAAGCACATTTACGCCAAGTCAAAACATTCTGCGACGCACGAAATACATGACTGAGTCAAAATCTGTGTGTTTCGAAGATTTTGCTACAACTGACAGCATCAACAAAAGAAAAGATTCTCCTTTGCATCGCGGAATTGTACAGGATGAAGATAGAGCAAAAAGACGAACGGAGACAAAAATATTGGCATACACATTTTGCAATTATGGACCCGCGGGAAATATCAATGGCTTTCCGATATATGAAGCAGGCCATACGTGCACAAACTGTCCTCAGGGCTCGCAGTGCGGAGACCGCACTCACCGGGCTCTGTGCTCCGTCTTCGGGGATCCTGATTTTAAAATAGAGTAGCTTTAATCTTTATTAGTATTATTTATACTAATCTACCTACTAATTTGTTCTGGTTTATTACAAATAGAATGTTTGATATAAGTACGGCTTTTACTTTGCTTAATAAAAATATATTACTTAATATAAAATTATATGGTAGGTAGGTATGTACCAGATAACCCACTCTATGTGAGTTCAGATCGTGTGCTAGCTGTTGGTGGACGTATTGTCGATTTGCGCTTTGACCGGAGTTTTTTAATTTAATTATAATTTTTTAATTTCGCTATTTTTTTCGGACTCTCTCGTTTTATCTTGTGTGAAGTGCCATATATAACCCGCGCCATCTTGGAACTTGTAGAGTGGTGTCCCTTTCACTCAGTGATTCCAACAATATTCTTTGGAAACAATATTTGGAAGTTGAAAAAGTCGAAGTCTGAGTGGGGTTCGAACCTGCGGACACGCCGTGCATTGGAAGCGTTCGAGGCGGCGGGCATAGCCACTCGGCCAACTGTGCGTGAGATCGCCGCGGCGAATTACTCAACTACTAGCATCGGCTATCTTGCTTAGTAACAACGAACAGGGCCGGACTTTTATTAATTAACCATGCAGCGTTCACCGGTCAATAAAAGCATTTCAAACCCTGATCTACATACGATGAACGAACCTGGTAGTAACGTAACCCAGAGAAAACGGAAACAACCGGACTGTGAATTAACACAAGCGATTAACTCATTATCTTCGGAGTTAAAGAAGTCTATTGTAGATCTGCAAACGGGTATGGCTGACGAGTTCCTTATCGTGAAAGCAAGTATTAACAAGCTGAGAGAAGAATTTAATACATTATCGACAACTTCTAACCAAATTCAAAAAGATGTTCAGGAATTACGCACAGAATACTCAAGCATAAAGAATGAGATGTCCATCCTAAATAAAAAACAAGACGAGCTTTTCGAGGATGTGACTCATCTGAAATCTACGGTTGATTTTAATTCCAACAACTATGTAGACTGCACGAAGCGCCTGAAAGATTTGGAATCGAAGTTGAGCTGTTCTGCGGTTTCGACAGTTGACTTACTGGAAAGAAAAATCGACGCACTGGAGCAACAGGCAAGGCAGTGCAATATTGAAATTGCGAATATACCTGAAAAGCGTAATGAAAATTTGATTTCCATATTGGGGTCGATTGGGTCAACAATTAATATCACAATAACGCCTAGAGATATTATATCCATCCACCGTGTCCCCCACGCTCACGCGCAAAATAACCGACCTAAGAACATTATAGTTAAATTTACATCGCGGATAATACGTGACAATATTCTAACCGCATATCGGCTTTCTAAAGGATTAACATCTGACCGCGTCGGCCTCCCAGGTACCCCGTACAAGATCTATATGAACGAACACTTAACACTACGAAATAAGCAGTTATTTCGTAAATGTCGCGAGGCAGCGACATCTAATAAGTATAAGTTCGTCTGGGTCAGAAACGCAACTATCCTTGTTAAGGAATCTGAAGACTCTGCTACTTTCGCCATACGTACGGAGGACGAAATACTTAGTAAGATTAAGCCCAATTCTCAGCCAACTACATCTCACGTTGCTCCCCCGCCCAACATCAGTTAATTGTGTCTTGAACGATTGCGGTTTTATTATAAATAAGGTCTTAGTGATTTTTGTGATCCTATATTCTTGTTTCATATTAAGTTTTATTTATTTTGCATGTCTGTGTTGCATAGCCTCAAAACTGTTGATCTTTGTACTAATTATTTTCACCTGTATATTTTACATCCGGGTCTGTGTGCTTGTTTTGTTACATACTTTAGCGTTTCCTTATTTACTTCTAAATTTTAGTGCTGAACCTTTAACTTTTATACATATATATAATTACTTATATATAAATACTATTGTAATCTCGCATTCTGATAATGGCTAACAATATTTGTATATATTACCAAAACTGCCGAGGGATCAGGACCAAACTGAACGCATTATATATTAACATCTTGTGTCATGCCTATGACATTATTATTTTGACAGAAACCTGGCTGACGCCTGATATTTCGGAGAACGAATTTATTGATCATCGTTATTCTGTTTTCAGATGCGATCGCAATCGTTCTGTTACTAATAAAAAAGACGGAGGAGGTGTACTGATAGCCATTTCCAAAGACCTGCATCCTTCTTGTCTTACTCTTTTGCCTCCATTAATTCTTCCAGAGCACACTATTATTAAAATCCCGTGTCATAATGACAAATTTCTGCTTATTTGCGCCACTTACATTCCTCCTAGTACAAAAGATGATGTGTATATAAATTTCATCAACTCGCTCGCAACTTTTGTAGATAATCCTTCTATGGAATGCGTTATTTTGGCTGGAGATTTTAACCTGCCTGAGCTTGATTGGACTAATTCTACATTCTACATGACCTGTTCTACTAATAGTACCTACTCTAATGTCAGTCGTCATTTATTAAATGTCTGCTCGGAATTGAACTTGAACCAATACAATAGTGCAATTAACTGCAACAGCCGTATCCTAGACCTATTTTTCTGCAATTCTCACGTAGAAGCCTTTATTCCTAATATATCCCTTTTACCTATCGACCATCATCATCCCGCCTTCTGCATAGGGTTGCCGTTTAGAGAACCATCTATGATATTAAAACAGTTCAGAGAAAACAAATTCAACTATCACAAAGCTGATTATGGCAAGATTAATACTGAAATAAAAAGCACTGATTGGGATAATTTGCTTGGGAAATCTACCCCTGACGAAGCTGTCGTAATATTGTATGAAAAAATTTACAAGTTCATTAAATTGTATACCCCACTATCCAAACCTAAAAATTGTAATTTCCCTGATTGGTTCTCAAAACCTCTTTTGCGTCTATACAGAAATAAAACTCGTTCATGGGTTAAGTGGAAAAAATACGGGAATACTGGTGACTATGAAATATTTTCCATTTATAGAGCAAAGTTTAAAAATGAAGCAGACATTTGCTATAAAAAATACTTGAATACAATTGAAAATAGCGTGGCTTCAAACGTTAAAGCATTTTGGTCCTACATCTCTAAGCGCAAATCCAGTAATAGTATCCCTTCTACAGTTTTTTTTCAACAACATTCCTCAGATGATCCTATTAGTACTTGTAACCTTTTCACAAATTTTTTCCAATCAGTTTATGAACCTTCCACGTTTGATTCCACTTCCTGGGAACCGCCGCCCCCTAATCCGGACAGTGATATTCTTATCTCCAATTTACATTTCTCCGAACACAAAATACGGAAAGAATTAACATCGGTGGATACAACCAAAGGTCCCGGACCAGACGGCGTTCCCCCGTACTTTTTAAAAAACACGTGTAATACACTGTGCTACCCTCTATACATTGTATTTAATAAATGTATATCTAACGGCGTATTCCCAGAGATCTGGAAACGTGCAAATATTATCCCGATCCACAAGGGTGGATCTAAGAGCGATGTAACTACTTATCGGCCAATCTCCTTAATATCGGCTCTCTCCAAAATTTTTGAAAGGCTTGTCCACAACGAAGTTTACCCAATAATGCGTCGTGTGATATTAAAAGAACAACACGGATTCGTAAAGGATAGATCTTGCATTAGCAATCTTCTCAGTTTCTCGTCACAGCTTTTTGAGGCCTTGGATAAGAGACAGCAAATTGATGCAGTATACACTGATTTCCAAAAAGCATTTGACAAAGTGGATCACGAGTTGTTATTAAATAAAATTGCATTTAACGGAATCAGAGGAGACTTGCTTCGTTGGTTTGCATCTTATATTACTAACAGGACTCAAAAAGTGGTGATCAATGGTTATGAGTCGCAGTATATCCGTGTCACGTCAGGGGTTCCACAAGGATCAATTTTAGGGCCATTCTTATTTATTCTCTTCATCAACGATATTGCAAACTGTTTTCAACATTGCAATTTCTTGCTTTACGCGGATGATTTAAAGATATTTAAAAACATTACTTCTCAATCTGACTGTGTTGACTTCCAAAAGGATCTGGACTGCTTTTCAGTCTACTGTTCGTGCAATAAACTCTATCTCAACTTGTCCAAGTGTCATAGTATAACGTTTACAAAAAAACAAAATATTACAACACACAACTACCGCCTTGGCAATACTATGTTGAGTAAGGTTACATGCCTGCGTGACTTAGGTGTTTTATTGGACTCCAAACTCCATCTGGATGCACACGTGGATAACATAGTTAATAAAGCTTACCAAATGTTTGGGTTTGTAATGCGATCATCTAGAGAATTTCGACGGCCCTCAACTTACCTAAATTTATACAAGTCCATAATCCGCCCACAGCTAGAATACGCTGTACCTATTTGGAACCCCTTCTACAAAAAGTACTCTGAAATCATTGAGCTAGTTCAGAGAAAATATCTCCGCGCTATGCACTACAGATGCTTCCGTAAAAAAATATCTTACCAATCCTTACTTAAAAAATTCGACCTTTTGACTTTACGTTCTAGACGCACTCTTCTTGAGATGATGACTCTTTTTAATATATGTCGTAACAAATTTGACTGTTCTACTCTGGTAAATAGTTTGTGCTACCTGGTCCCTCGTACAGTGCACGGGCGTGAGTCCCGCTCTAAGCGATTATTCGCTGCTCCATTCTGTCGTTCTAATTCAGGAGCTCGCTCACCGCTGCATCGCTTAGTTGACACTTATAATGATCAATTCTCTTCAGTAGATATAATTTTCCTCAGCAAGCTATCATTTAAAAAGGAAATCTATAATATCTTAAAAGACCAACATTAGTCAATAAGGATGTGCTTGTTGGCTCTGTGGGTCGCCTAAACTAATTAAATAAAAACTATTTATTTAATTATATATTACATTAACAAATATAGTTGGGCGACCTATGGCACTAACAGTACATTTTATTAATAGTACAGTACCAGCCACAGAGTTCTTAAATTTGTGTCTATTGGAATATCATGTAATTATAATTTACACATAATATTATATATATAATTTACACTAGGTTAAGTTCAAATTGGTATTGTCTTCGCTAATAGCTAGCTATCTTGTAAAATAATTTGTGGATATCGTTGTTAGTAGTGTATATGCTACTCCTGCTAACTATGTATTGTGATCACACTATTATACGCTACTGTTTGTTATCCCTAATGAAATAAAATAAAAATAAAATATGTAGCAAGATAGTTTTAAGATAAAATACTTTCTACTCCTACGTAGTAGGAGTTATGATCATAAGCTAGGTACTACTTTTTTTTGTAATTTTCTTTTGCTATGTAATTATAATTGTAGCAGTGATCACAAAGTATTAAGGTAGGCCGCAGCTGGCGCAGACTTCCCCAGGGGTCGACTTAGTCGCTGTTATGGCGCATATTCGCAAATGTTGACATTAGCAGATGCCGCCACCCTTGGCCAGAAAGGTCTCGTAATTGGATCAATTACCAAATTTAAATGTAATACTTATAAATACCCTTTTAAATGCATAGGTACTTATAACCTAAACTTAGTACATAGCTGAAATAAATTTATATTCAGAAACGCTTGCAATGGCTTTATAATCCATACTAATATTAAAAATGCTAAAGTAACCCTCTTTGTCTGTTACGCTTTCACGACCGTAAGATACGTAGAGAAGATGAGGTAAGATTTAACCCCAAGAACTTGGGTTCCGTTTTATACTGCGACTTCGTCTGCGTCCGCGATAACCAGTAAGCGGACGAAGTCGCTGGCAAAAGCTAGTTGCTTATAATACGGCGAAGACTGCAAAGGTTCTTTACATGACATGACAGTGACCGATGTTCAGTGGTGTCACGGGTAAATAACGGTATTACTATAAATATTTTCATAGTATAAAACAAAGTCGGTTCCCGCTCTCCGTACGCTTAGATCTTTTAAACTACGCAACGGTTTTTAATGCGGTATTCAACAATAGATAGAGTGATTCAAGAAGAACGTTTATGCATCACCCATTATGTACATTGCACCCGTGCGAAGTAGAGGTTGAACATCCTCTACTTCGCTACTAGTAAACTTTAAGAGAAACCTAGATAGCCAGGTATTATTTTAACATAGGTGTGAGTTTCTTTCAGAGAGATGGCGCAGCATGTGTCCAATACCCCGTCCGCATACTAGATGGCGCTGATAGTTCTGAAATCTCACTGAAGAATGACTTAGGCTATTTATTTTTTAACTCTTATATGTATGTTCAATCGACGTTCAATAGTTTCCTATAAAATAAGATTATGAATACTACGTAATCTCCTCCCGTTCCATAGAAAATCTAGAATTCGAAACATGGAATTGAATCCAGGACCCCACACTCAGCAGTCGCGCTTGCGAGTACAAGACCAACAGTCAAGATACAAAATAAGGGTAAGTCAGTTACGTAGGAACAAGCTAAATTATAAATACAAAAAGAACATATTATTATTTTTGTACAAATCATGCGATGCTTATTGTACCTACATACTAGCGAGGTAGGTTTATCTAGTTTCTAGAAAGTATAATAATTATACGCGGGAGCAACGTGTTGAAGTTTGATTAGCTGTTTCCAACCTTATTTTCGAAATCCACGTGTCCATTTCGGAATCCACGTGCTTGAAGGTTCGAGCAAAAGTTTTGAGAGTACACCAGAACACTGCGCTTTCATAATAAAACTCAAATAAAATTATGTCTGACCCGGACATGTGTTTAGGATCCCTAGGTATCGAGCCAGTAGTTCCAAACGGCTTACACTTTTTGCCCGACCTGGGAATCGTAACCCAGGATCCTAAGCTCAACAGTCCCGCTTGCGGTCACGAGACCGATGTATGTAAGGACTTATTGAACTACCACGAAAAGATATGACTAATAAGAAAAAGATATCACTGAATCCATGGTAAAATAAAAGTTAATGTTGACCAATCTCATTAGTAAAACCTCATTTTTTATATTAAAAGGGTTCAGCATTCAAAAATTAAAAAAAATCTTATGTCATTAATATTTCTTCATAAAACCAATTTATCGATTTATACGTTTTATTTGTGTAGCAAGTTTATTGTGGGAACACGATGTTGTCGGCGGCGAAAGTACGCCAGCATGGCATGCAGGATGATAACTGGGTCATCAAGGATAAAATCAATCAATATCGGGGACTTATTAAGTTGTATGGTACGTCCAATGTTCTCATTTGCATCCATACATTCATGATACATAAATTCGCGGCTTGTTTCCATTGGGGTAGACAGAAACCACACAACGCCATCTGCTACTCCTTCATACATCTCGTCATGCAAACACGCCAGTTACGAGTACTACGCCGTACTACCCCTGACCTTTCTAAAGAACCTCACCAGTAAGGTCAGTGTAGGTCTTCCTAGTGCGTCTCCTCCCTGCGTTTCCACTCACATCTGCCACATAAATTGCTTTCGTTAACCGCCTTTCAGTCATCCTCTCAACATGACCGAACCATCTAAGCATACTCTTTTTCATCTAGATCTTTGTCATCGTACATCCTGTTTTAATCCGCAACGGTCTCGTGTAACCTTATTCCCAACTCTATCGTTTAGAGGTACACCACACATGCTTCGCAAAGAACGCATTTCCAAACACGCATTTTGTATAAAGACTCCTATTGACAAACTAGGTCCATGGCCGCCGGTAGTAATTTAACCGATAAGTACAAAATTGTAGACATTCTATTTCATTTCGCTGCCCTACTTAAAAGCAGCAGTGAAGAATGATTTCGTTAACTTTAAATGTAGCCTTTTCCTCTGCAAAGTTGACGGATGGTAAAGACATTACCGTTACATTTTCATCAACCGCATCTCTGTAGGTGCAAGAGTCGGAAATGGAAATATTCTCGTAAACTATATACATTGACATTTGAGCGAGATAACGTTCACAATTTTCTGTATCGAAGCTTTATAAGCACGACTTCCATAATGGAATTTTATTGTTCGGAAGATGTTATAAACTAATATACAAGGTGCAGTTTTGCGGTTGAATATTTAAAGTTGCCTATATAACCTTTGCCTAATCTGTTTAGCACGAAAAAAAATTGCACGGTTGAAGAAGTAGCTAAGGCGTTGGCTGTTGCGCTGCGTGTCTGGGGTTTGATTCCCTGACGGACCAAAAAATTGTATGGCTGACAGGTGTTGTTCCGGGCCTGGTTGTTTGTGTATGACTTTATATGTTTGTTAACGCAACCACAACACAGAAGTTCCCATAGTGGGACAAAGTGTTTATAGTTCTTTTTATCCATTACTGGAATAACGGTCGACTAAAACAATTGCGAATTAAAATCAATTATTGAAAACGTGAAGATACTGTTATGGTGAAACGTCAAACGTTAATCCGCTACTAGCCGACCAAGACAATTATGTGCAAAGTGGCTCACCTGCCCGCTAAGCCTTTACGACTTCCCTGATCCGATACTACGTCAGCTATGTTGGCGTAGCCACCAAGGGCTACGAGTGCTACGACGTAGCAGCACCACCATCGGTACTTTCTTTTATTTATTTTTTAAAACTTTGCTCCACACTTATAATTTATTCTGTATCGTGGGTGCGTTTTCAAACATACCCGGAACAACTACCTGTAGGGTATACAAATATCTGTCCCGTGCGGGAAGCCTTTGCAAGATAGCGACGTGTATTTTTGTTTTGTTTTAGTTTTTCCAGGTGTATGTATAAAGACATTATGTAAAGTTTTATTTGTTAACATCTTTCTTACCATTAAAACAAAACTTCTATCTGGTTTGCCATGACGATTGTTGGACATTATATCTTGCTAATTACTAAAGTTGGCTTCGCCTGTAGAACACTCATCTTACTCTTTTTATCTAATTAGAACGAGACCGTAAGATCCATCAAGGTGACTTGGCGAAGCAGAAGAAGCGGTACTTGCGCGACATTCGCCAGCTCCGCAAAGAGATCGCATTTAAGCGCGAGGAGCTTGGAGTCGCCGTGTATGGCGACAAGCAGTTCCTTAGAAATGCTTTCCAGGACCACAGGAGGCTGCAGCTTACTTACATGAATAGTCAAGCCGATGTTAGTAAAAATTTTCCTTTTCATACCTACGTTATACACCGTAGAATTCAAATACATAATATTCAAATAAGTCGTTTTTTTTTTAATCGGTAGCTCCAGATATTTTATGTATGGAGAAATTTGTTTTTAGGGTTCTGTGCCTTAGTCGGTATAAGGATTCCGCATATATAATAAGATTACTTTGTTGTCTGTCTGTCAAGACTTTTTTCTGAAGAACGCGTAGAGGTATCTAGCTGAAATTGTTATTAAATACTAGGTACTGCTCTACCTTGGAGCAGTAAAAAAAATCAAACTTCTATGTCAGCACAATCTAAAAATAAGGCCGTTTGTGCTTTGTTTACTTATGTCGCATATTTTGACACTCGCAGTGCAATCAAAACCTATAGGGGACTTCCAGTTGATCAAGAATCATGAAATTTGGCAAGAAGCAATGTCATGTAGCACAAGAAGGTTTATTTTTACATAAAAACCAGTTATGTTCCTACTTATGTAGACACTTAGTGAGAATTAATACATACTTGCAATCATTATATTCGAGACTATAGATCCATTCAGCCGTTCTGGCGAGATTTTGTAACATACATCCATTTAACTAAACTGTCGCATTTTTCCACACGATTATTCAATTAATCTTTTTTATATATTCCATTTTCCAGTCATGCTTAAATCATGCTATTTGCAAAGTCTGTAACTTTATGATGTTCTATATTTCTTTTGCTATAATTACTATTAACAAACTGTTTATAACGCGGTAGAATGGTGTCGGGCTAACGGAACATAAGCACGTGCTTGAAGCGCCGGTCTGTAGCCCCTATGAGGGTATTTGTCAACTCATTAGGGGAAAAACTCGGGAGGGTACAAAGCAATTACCTATGAAGAAGGTTGCCTCTGTACTCGATTTTTTTCTTTAATTAAAAACCGTCCAAAATTGTTATAAAATGTTATAACAATTTTGGACTGTTGTCTCGTCAAGCGTGCTGACAAAGTAAGATATTGTAAAAGATATTACCTACAACTTTCAAGTCCTTATTTTTTTTTATGAATAATCCGTTTTTCTTGAAACTTCCTACGCAAAAGTAGGATAGGTACATAGATCAAAAAAGTTATTAAAGAACATTTTTGAAAAACTGTGTTACGGTTTAATTCGACCGATTTATGTTTTCCATAAAAACATTTTTTTCCGATCATCTTTTTTTTAAATGAAACATTTAATTTCATTTAAAATTAGTTTTTCCATTTTGCAAAAATGAGGACTTAGAAGTTTGTATGAAATACTGTACGGGGTGAAAGCTCTTATGTATGCCGATAAAACCATACCGATTAAGAAAATTTAAAAAAAACGACTTTCGTCTCGTGGTCAATAATTATGAAGAAAGGTCACGAGAATCGCAATAATTGGAGTTACATCTGTATGTTAGTGTAAAAAGGTAAACAATAGGATGCTTGAGACAAATATTGCATATAAAATTAAATGAGACCTTTATAAGATCTTCTGACTCGCGACTTTTCCGCGTCAACGTTGATATATGAGATATCTCACGGGAACCGTATATTTTTCCGGAATAAAAGGAAGTTTATGTGTTATTCCAGACTATAGTCTATCTCAATGTCACATTACATCCAGATTCGTTCAGCCGTTCTGGCGTGATTGAGTAACAAACATTCTTTTCTTAACTTTCCTTCCTTGTTTTTTTATAATATTAACATAATCGAACTGTCAGGTTACTTAGCTGAGCTACCATAGTCATTAGACCTGAAATATGGTGTTTTTATTCACAGGACCCCGGGTGCCGTGTGATTTTTTTCTGTAATTTTTAGATTTATTGAAAACACCCACTGGATCTCCGCGATAAACAGATTGAAGCTTATTATGATAAAAAATGGATGATATAAATCAGTATTAGGTACCTATACAGTATACATATCGTTTCTCTGTTTTGTGATACATACTAATTTCGCACAAGAAAATGAATACAGATGACGTCGGTTCATTCATAATATTTTTCTATATTGTGGTATTTTATTTTTCATTTTTGGTAACCCAATATTCATTTGCACTGAGGAAAAATAATAAATTATGTTCTAAATAATATAATAATTGAAATAATAACGATTTAATGGTCCAAATAAATTGTATCGTTACGTAGTCCACTTTAGCCAATTAGCTTTAATCTTAATTTATGTGCAAGACTCATTTTGTAGGGTTACTGTTTAAGAATTTCTATCTTAAAACAATGACAGTTCAACTGTAAGTTCTTGAAGTAATACTTAAGTTTAAAACATTGTTACAGAGAGTGTTGGAGAGCATTCATCAAGAGAACTTCAATAAGAGGAAACAACTCGACAGAATCAGATATACAAAGAAGAAGAAAATGGAACAATTTCGCTTGGCGCAGGTAGGACTTAATCATTATTACTTCGATAGGTTTTGGTATTTCATTATTTAACAAAGTAAGTTTGTTGTAAGTAGGTATCCCATAGATATTAGTCGTGAGGTTGAAAACTTTATTTAAAAAAATTGGTAGGTATATGCTATATGCGGCTAGATATGATAATTATGAAATTATTTTCCCTTTGAAATCCTTTATGTTTTATACAAAAATGATTGTATCCTAGACTAAATGTTTTATTATTATTTATTATTGATAGTATGAATGCGAGGAAGGCAGTGCATCGCAAGTGTTTATTTCGGGAACTGTCCAATGAATAATTTATTATTTTGGGTCGTTTCAGCCGCGGGTAGGCCGACCGAGATGAGATCTTGAACGCTTCATAAATTTACCTCAGCTACGCGTATTTTTTTACTACCTGTTACGTTGTTGGCTTCACTCATGTGATAATCTGTTATTTCAGCATCATTATTCATATGTAGGCGATAATGAAATAATGATGTTTAAGAATTGAGCCAATTAACATTATTTTTATTAGCTTTTTATGAAACTACAATATGAATTTAGGTGTTAGTAATAATTAGTTCCTTAGTGGTACGAATTAAGAATAAATAATCCGAAGTTGTAAGTAATTATTCACGGTACATTAGTCACCTATCCGGTTATACATATTGTACAATACGAAACACTATAAGTACTGATTTTTGGTTACCCAAAGTCAGTGTCTTGGAGAGATTTACAAAATTAATTAAATTTACAAGTCTTAGAAGTTTCGTCAGAAATAGCGTGCCAAGTGTAGCGGGTTAAAAATAGTTGGAGAACCTTCGAGCGGCGCCATTAAATTGAGTTTCTGTAGCTCGGCTTTAAGGAAGTCTTAATGAAGGATTGTTGAGATAAATGTATTAGGTATTGTTTAAAATTACATTTAAAATCGAAAAGACCTCAAAGATGTATGTAAGTTAATTTTGCGTTTTTAGACTTCAGGCCGGTGCCGACCTAGTTATCTGTAGTTTATATATGCTTAGATCACGTGTCGTGAGAAATTGAGTTTGAGCAGCACATAACATTTATTAAATGGGCTGTGGATGGCAATGCTGATAAACACGTGCTACACGAAAACTAAACCTTTTTTATAATATTTTTTTTTCACTTATTTCAGCGTAGGTTCTTTTAATGACCATCGTAGGACTTGCTAAATCTCAACAATATTTTAACGTTCGGTAGTTGGCAGCGGCAGAGATGCGCGATCGAGTCATATTCGAAGTTGGGGGGAAACTAGCACCAGAGAAAAAGGAGCAAGCTGTAGCTAACTGGGTACAACGTGCCAATATTAAGAAGAATGCTGCACTTGCCATCAAAGTCATGTATAAGAAAATTTTAGACATACTAAAAAAGGTAATGCATCTTTTATAAAACTTTGAATACAGTTGTCTTAAATAACTGTATTCAAGGTCGAATTGAAAACTAAAACATACTAGGTAATTCAGTTTCAGATTTGTTCTTCATCAGATCCAATTATTAATAGTATTATACATTTATTTATTTACAAAAACACCACTACTATACATAGTCAAACATACAAAATTTAAATGCAGTAATTGTATCTACTGTCGTGGGTTTGACTTAGGCAAGCGCGTAGTCATCTCATGTTTAACAGAACTGCTATGAAAAAGGTAATAAATTCAGAACCATCAGGTTGTGACTACGTGGGATCTAAAGGATTTGTATTTCCTTAGGTTTCTTTAATTTATGCATAGCTTTGCATACGTTTTATTACAAAATCTGATTCAAGATTTTTACAGGATGCATCATACTTCACCGTCGTGTTGGACGCGTTGAAACTGGACTGTCGAGCACAAGGAAGGTGCCTCATGGGTGCTACCGAGATGGGCCAGCTCGCTATGGAATACCTCGACGATAGAAAATACGAGTACAGTAAGCTAGAGAGTGAAATAAAAGCAAACATGAAAGAGAGAGAGAGAACGCTCAAGTTGGCTCGGCGTGAGGTCGCTTTCTTGACAGACTCGTTTCCCAACCTTATCAGGAAAGAGGTATATAAATAGGACAAACGCTGTTTACGTAAGTTAAACGGTTCACATACTGCATTTAACGGTATTTGCCAAGATACGTCTCTTTCCAGAGTTGTTTTAAGATTAGAATTTGTACCTTTATTTTTGATTTCATTTTCTTTAAAACAATAATACATAGTTAGAGACATACTGTAAAATCCGTTGTTTAGCTAATAATACCTGTACACAAATTTGCTCATTTGAACACCTGGATAGCATCGCGTATTGGCATTAGCATCTCCAATTCAATAGATAATGTATTAGCCGACCTTTGAAGTCCGGATATTGAGATTAGTCACTAGCATCCGCAATAACTAGATATAGATTGCCATTTGCTTGATGTAGATTGTTATTACATGTTGACCTATGGAGTTAAGTTACGTATCTATTATAACTATAAATATTTACTTTCGGAAATATCACGTCTGTTTCTCATCTCTTTATTTTCTTAAAACCTTAGTTTATTCGAGTAAATGATATCTAGAGCAGTGAATGCAACGTTTCGCGAGTTTTAATACGAGGATCTTATTAAATATAACAAGATCATTTCCGAAGGGCTAGGCAGAGGTATACTCATTAGGACCACATTTAGCAAGTTATGTTTAAGTCCCATGTAACAGGGGGGGAGTCTATTTCTGTCAACCGGGCACAAATCCAGACTCCGAGGCTGCTACTAATAAACTCCTGATGGAATAACCCAGTATTACTTGGCCCGACCTGGGAATCGAATCCAAGACATCATGCGAATCTGCTGAAGTCGCGCTTTGCGACCGTTAGACCCAACGAGGTTTTTTAAGGATACTTGTCCATTTTTTATCATTCATTTTACCGCAACTCTCCGAGCTGTAATAAGTTCATTGGAAAATACTTGATGTTTTAATAGGAACTCACAAATCTCGACGATTTATACGAAGATGAGGACGTCGGGAGCAAAATGTCTGTGCACGGGGAACTCGAGGAAATACTGAATACTTGCAAATATTTGCAAAAATCAACTCTTGTGTCTTCATTTGATCAAATTCTTTTGAGGTAAGTTCATCTGGGTATCGAGGAATGGCATCCTAAGACTAAGACAGCCATATGATGACGGTATTAGAAGACTGACGTATTGTTTTACAGCTCAGGCAATTTTGATTAATTCATAATAATGTAATATAACAACACAAGTCTGAAGGCCGATAATAAGACAGGTTTTGCGGGACAGAAAACCTAGTATATGCCGGTCACATTAAGTACATTTGATAAATTATTGTGTTTTTATGTGAAGGTTGAAAGAACAAAATTACCAGTCGGAGAGACTGTTGATGGCACTTCTACTAAACAGTGAGAAACGGGACGCACTGATTGAGGACAGGAAACACGCGTTGTTGATGCTGGATACTCTGAAGAACGTCGGCCAGGAGCAAACTTGCGCGTGAGTACATACGTATCGTCAGCATCGAGAATGTATAATATTACGCCTCTATTCTGCGGCAGGGTTGGCAGAGGGTGTATAGAAAACCAGTTAATTCTCATTTTGCCAGTTACGTTTTAAGTTGCATGTTCAAATTCAGACTCTAGTCAATCTAAAGGATTTTGAAAGATTCAGAAATTTATTGCTTTGAGTATGAATTTTTCTTTCGTCAGCTCTATTAATGTAAATGATGCAATAAATATTGTTGATTAGCAAAATGGAAGGGAGTGTCATATTGTAAGAGGTTGAACTAAGGCCGCAGCCTGCTAAGAGTATATTATAGCTATTGAAAAATCCCTGATGCAAAAACCAGTAACTACTTTACTCAACTCGATTTTGTACCCACAGCCCCACGCTAGTATGTTGCTACCACTAAACCACTGAGGCAGACGAGGTGCAGTGATTTGATAAAATATCATATGTAATCCGAATTTGTGCACTCGGTCGACTGATGAATTTTGAATATCGGGAAAACGAAGGGAAACCCAACCGATTTCCTGTCAGAAGACGCATAGTCGTGTTTGGTATACAATAAAATCGGTAATGAAAATACAGTTTATTGTCGGGAAACAAACAAAATACGCGTGGAACCTTTTTTTAGAATGGGTCGCAAATAAAAAGGATTGTCATACGTTTTAGGTTTGTCAGCCATGAATAAGCAAAAATGTTGTGGATTCGAAATTTTTTTTTTTTTTTACAAAAAAGACAACAGCCTTCAAAAACTAATTTATGAAAAACTAATTTATGAATCTTTCTTGTTTTAAGATAAACATTAATTTACTCAATACTCAATACTCAATATCTTTATTGCTTCTCCATATGTATACTTAGGTGGTAACTTAAATAATTGAGATCATTATGGACCGTGTAGGGCACAGCAAAAGGGTAAGAGAGAGGAAGCCCCGTTCAAGAGATCATTAATATAAAATTGAATATAGTCTAACTTAGTGATACTTAATTAAAATTTGTAAAATCATGAATAACTTTGCTTACATGTAAATCTATAAATGTAATTTTATCTTATCTATTTACCGAGACAATTATAGCACAATAACCAGGAAATGGTTTGCCGCCAATCGAAATGGTATGTCTGCTGACGGACAGACGGTCGGTTGAGTAGACACGTGTTGGAGTGGAGTCCACGTTAAGGCAAATGTTTATACATAGAAGGTGGCGGGCAGCGGATGGATGCGGGCTGCTCAAGACCGGGATGGGTGGCGCTTTTTGGGGAAGACCTACGTTCAGCAGTAGACGGCCATAGGCTGATGATGATGACGGAATGGAATCGTTAATTAGGCAATTAGTTTGTGGGTTCGTTGCTAAGGCAGCCTTCTTTATAATATTAGCCACTATTGTGGTGCAAGGTGCTTACATTGCACTAAATAGTAGTGACGTTTCACGAGTATATTTGCAGGTAGCGATTTGCACTTTATCAAGATTGTGGACCTTTTTGTGGCCTATTTTTGCAAGTTTAATTATTACTCTTCGATATAAAGCGAAGTTTGCAGGATTACGTAAAACAGTGAACAGCCTTTTTTCTTTGAACTTGTAAGTAGGTAATGGACATTTTTGGTCTGATGAATTATAATTTTATTTATTATTTACTTAAGTCACAATTTCCCATGTTTACACACACTTACGTTGTCAAAATACTAACTAGAAATATCAATTAAAATAACAAAACAGTATCAATTCACTAGATAGAATTACTGGTAACAAAAGCTACAATTAAATTGATTTATCCAAATTACGTGGCATTGAAACCGCAAGATACTTCAATCAATTAGTTTGTGCTATGACAGCCGTTAAAATGAATCGTAATTATCCCAACATCGAAATATAAACTAACGAGCCGTAGGATCGGTGATCCGACATATTAATGTTAATGCGTCATGTTTATTATTTAATTAAGTAACCAATACTAATCGATGTGCTTATATCTATCAGTGATATTAAAACAAATATTTTGTACTGACGCTATTGTGTTCACCTTTGATAAACTATAACTAGAATAACTAAGTTGTAAGATGTATTCAAGCCGCTTTCGTGATGCGCGGCTCAAGCAGTTTGTTCAGTTGTACAAACGATATTGTTAAATTGTGGTGCCTTAGTACCTCTATAAATTGTCAAACACTGGCGTATTCGCTACTTTAGGCTGCAGCAACACAAGTAGAGCTCCGGGTACTGCTTAATGTTATGCTGCGTGCTAGGCATTTTTGTATCAAGGGTTATTTTTGAGGAGGGCCTGGCCCCTGAGCTGCCTTTCCCGATACGATGATGCAGGTGGTTTCTTAGGTGTTTATCCTGGGGTGGGCACGGCTTACCCGTTTTTGTATTTGCATGATTAAAAACACATACATAGTAGGTGAATAGTGAAAGAAGAAAAAACCAATAAGCAAAGCTTTTAGATAATACAGTGCAATTTAATACTTATTCATATTTATTGCAAAAAAAGTAGTGCTCAAAGTGCTTGGCAACTCACGTCGATGTAAGTAGTAAGGTAGTAACGAACGTAACTGGAAAGAAAGAAATAGGGTAAAAGCAAGAAACATTGCTTTATTTTGGTCATTTTGCTACTTGCTATTCCCGACCGTCTGAAAAATAATGCATCAAGAGTGTTTCAGTTTCTTTTCCCACTTTCTCAGTAGTACTTTTTTATTGTTTCTTTCTTTTTAAAATAACTTTGCCTCACACTAGGAATATGTCATGTATTGCCATATTGTGGGTGCTTTTACAATGTATAAACGAACATACTCAAACAACTAGACGCGGAACACTAGCTTGTACGCCATACAAATATTTAATCCGTGCGGTAATCGAACTTGTTGCACGCAGCGCAAGAGCCAATCGCTCATCAGCCGTTTATTTAAAGTGCAGTAAAAGTGAAGTGCAGTGAAGGTGCAGTGTGACTTTCAATTTTATTCTTTCGTATATTTATAACCGGTGAGGCTTTACTATATAATAGACATTCGTATGATGTTCATGAAACTACCTTAAACGTAGTACACAATCAACTTTTCAAATCTTCTTAACTTTTGTCCACGAATGCTGGGAAGCAAGGGCGTATCCAGCCTTTAAGTCATATAATAAGGTCTAGTCAAGACAGGCTCCGTTTCGATTATAATAATAATTCTAATTAAATGAAAATACTTAGTTTAGGGTGGGTTTAGGGTGGTTTACCCCCATGACCCCCTGGATTTGCCCTTGCTGGGAAGTATACGCCTTTTTCATTTATGTAATACAAGACCTGTACCAAATTGAATGACACTCATTTTAAATCTGTAAGAGGCTCAAAAATTGTGGGGCACAGGCCCATATAATTCTTGTCCATCTCTTTTTCGTATGTTCAAACAAAGAGAAATTAATTCGTGGTCCTTTCATTGTACAATTTGCAAACATACAGATGCTTGTTTAAAGATCAAACGATGATTAATGAAAGAATACAGATTAACTTTCAAAATAACAATAGGTTCGCCGAGACAGGTAAACATTTATAATATCACTAGCTTCTGCTCGCGACTTTGTCCGCGTAAATGTCTGTTGTTGGCGATCTAATGTTGTTTCTCCATACAAATTTTGGACCCCCGTTTAGGGGATGAAATATACCTACTATGCGATCTACTGTCATACCTACCAAAAATACATTAAAAACAAAGATTTAAATCGGTCGAGCCGTTTCGGAGGAGTGCGATCAAAAATACCGTGACACGAGATTTTTCTATACATACTAGCTGACCGGCCCACGCGTTGCTGTGGCTCAGGTTTGCAATAAAAAATATTAAGACCAATAATATCTCAAATAAAAACGTATATAGTCATATCTTTTAAGTTGGATCAAACTGCACACCTTGTGCAAAGATTAAAATCGGTTAATTAGTTTAGGAAACCATCCTTTCCATTTTATTAAGATATAAACGTACTTCTGTCCCTAAAAATGTTTGAAGTTAGTCGTGGACAAAATCGACTCCATCTCATTACATATTTCATTGAATAGCGAAAATACATTGAATTAAGTAACGATAATTTTATACATACCGAACATACAATCAATTCATTATAAACTTTTAATTGCCGTAGGTATGCTAGCGAATTCCTAAATGGTATGGTTTTCACGAATTATTACTTCGTACCTACTTGTTTTCATCGTTCTTGACCCACTTCAATACCTAACCTATTGATTTAAAACATAACTTCATAACATCACGCCTGTAATCCCCGAAGAGTTGCCTACGAGCCTATTGCCATCAACCGGGTACAAATCCAGACCTCAAGGTTGCTACTAAGAAATTCTTGATGGAAAAACCCAAAAAAGCAACAACTCATCGCATCAAAACCCATTAACCCATAACCAACCACCTAACCTATTAAAACAAACTACAAATTTGAAGTAGGTAGCGATTCATATGAGACCTTCTCATCGTGAAAAAGTTACCTAAAGCCTTAGTCCTACGTTTAATCAGGCTTCTAATTGTAACCCTAGCCTTTTCCCAAGCGTCCTAGGGGCGTATTTCAATCTACCGGAATGTGGCTTAAAGTCCGTATTTTGGATAGTGTATTAAAACTATCTTCATTAAAAAGCTTCAAAAAGGCAAGGCTAAATGAAAGATAGTTTATAAAAGTGCAGCGTTTTTTGACGGTTAACGTAGCGTGGTCCAGTTTAAAACATATTTTTAATGATATTTCCGATGATTTATTTATTTAATTTAACCACGGACACATCAAAATATGGTACACCATCAGACATCATAGATCATTATTATCATCATTTAAAATGTATCATCATCTAGAAGGCATTTATAACAGTTTATCATTTGACTTTAGTTCTGCTAATTCGAGTCAACCCACAATCTTTCAATACCTAATTCAATTATTCAAAAATAAATCAATCCAAAACTTATTCTTAAAATAGATTTAAATATAATCAGGATTCAATAACCATTACAACCACCCCAAAATAAAAGAGAAATTTTAGCGTGGGTTGGCTCGTTTTAACAGAACTAAACCCATTTCATAAACGAATAAGTTTACAAATAACTGAAAGATTCTGAATATTATTTTCTCTCTTATAAAAGAAAACATCTTTTGTTTACTTTACAAGTTGTGTGCGTTGACATTCAAGATAGAATCTACGTACTATTAATGAAATATCTGGTAAGGTTAAAAATATACTCTATAGTCCAGGAAATAACGTTGGTTTTTCTATATGACACCAGCATTTTGTTATTAATTTTACACGCATGCTTTGCGTTGCGTTTGTATGTATACTTAACTTTTCTGATACTTAAATATATCCTTGCTTACTTTTGATAATGTACAGAACATAGGAACTTTCACTTTCAGGATTTACTTCCGATTTTGACCTTCCTAAATCCGCGTCAAATAGAAATAGTGAATGGTAATAGTGTTATATCAGTCTGACGGACCAATGGACAAGTAATAAAAGGAGCGTTAAAACAAAAATAATAAATGTTAGTAGTTATTAATAGTACTAAAAATTAATAGTCCGACGGGGTTAATTTTATGTTGCATTAAAATAAAAATTAGTTGATATTCTTTAATAATTTGACAAAAATGGTTATTTTAGTATTTTAAACTTTACGAATTTAGTAGAAATAGGCCGCTTGTCCTTATTTTATATTGTTGATGATAATTTAAAAACCTCAAAAACATCAAATTTAACCTTTTATTTATTCAAATATTTGATTGGAACAAAAGCATGGTTAAAAATGTTGTGTACGTTAATACTGCGTTACTTAATTAACTGATTGTGGGTAATTATTATAGATTTCATATATAAATGGAAGAACTTTTGCTGTCTTCAAAATCAACTTTATCGTTCCGACATAAGTAAGTTACCGTACAGTGTTACCCAGACGTACAAACAAAATCGTTGCCAACTAGATTCTAGTAATGAATGAAAACCCGCCTGCAAGTTATTTGAAACTTCGGCTGAAGCCTTAATAAGGCTATTAAGGCTTCGTCCGAAGTTTCAAATAACTGCTCCGTTCAGTTCATCTAATGTTCATGAGCTATCAATCGAGCACTATTAAAGAGCGTTTACGCCGTTCGGTTATTTCATACAAACTTACAAGTTATTATTTTTGGAAATAATGAATGAACCGGTTTTAATGAAATTTCCTACGTATAAGTAGGATACATGGTCTAAAAAGGTATCAGACAACATTCACACATCGAAAAATTGTGTTACGGCTAAATTCAACAGACTTTAATTTGTCCATAGAAACAAGAGATTTCCGATTATCGGGGAGCACGGCAGTGCCTCCGCCAAGTCGAGAACTACTACCATCCTCTGTTTTAAATAAGACATTTCTAAAATGTTTTCTGATAACTTTTTATATCACGACTTCACCTGCGTCCGCGATAGGCGATAGGCGGCAAATATCAAATAGTTGCCTATTATAAAGAGTGTTAAACAGTTAATAATAGGTACTCATGTTATTTCATAACACATTGTATACCCAGCCGTGTTTGTATACAATAAACCTTCGGGAACAAACCCTCTTACATGGTCATTGTATAGGTTATAAAGAACTATATAAGCGCATATACAGACACCGTGCGAAAAGCCTCGTACATACACTACACATATATACCTACATAATCTTGTAGTTATCTCTTAATCCTCTTTTCTTTTTTTTAGATATGTATTTTTATACGTGTATTATATAGATATGTCTATAGGTATATAAGTATTAAAGCATAACTTATCCAAACTCTTTTGTATAATTGTTTCAAGTTAAAACATAATTTATGTACTCAAAGACCCACGGACATTAAGTGGAGGTAGTAACGTAGTTAAACATTCATGCACTGTTTCTTCGAATAAATGGCTTTGAATACTTAAGTCATTAATGGACAGTCAGTTATCAATAGTTCTTGGTTGAATGTATTTGACGGTGGGTCGTGTGGCCATTTTAATGATATACTTCTAAACTGCAATGGAATGAAATCATGCTACGAAAACTTTAGTGGATGGAAAGTACCTACCTATTGCAAGCAGTACCTATAGTTTCCATTTTTACCCATACGCTTCGCTATCGGTCGACGGCTATACTGCATTTGAAGCGTGTAGAAAAGGCTACAGCCGCCGTGACGTCGTGTGTAAATTGACCTTGTGATATTTATTGGTGCAATATTTAAAGTATTTTCAAGCTACCGCTGAACTAAGGTCACCATACCCTGCATGCACGACACGATTACCAACGTCTTATAATATTGAATATAGGGAGTTATAGGGAGGTACTTTCTTCACTTTTTCTTACCTTTTCTTCCTATTTCAAAAAAATGCTATTCAACGTCCTGGTATTTAACCTCTGTGCTAGTAGAGGACATAATTATAATTACCGTTAGTATTTTTGGATACGTAATTATTCGGTTACAAATTTACAATTGATTTGACTTTGACTTGGCAAAATTTTGTTATCTAGTTTACGATTGTGACTCATAATTACACAATTTTACAAGTTGGAAAATTATTTGTGGAACCTACTCTGTTCCGTGCCTACGAAGTTTTTATTGTGATTGTACTTAATCATGGAAAGTAACATGTTATAATGAGAATATACAAATAAAGTAGGTAAATGGAAAATTCGGAATATTTAAAAATAAGACTTCAGTAAAATAAGAATGTAAAGAAATATGGAACTTGGACAATTAAGACTTCGGATAGCATCGCCGACATCGTTAAATACTACTAAGCAATCGGTGCTAGTTCTTTGAAACACCGTGGGAAATGCACACAGGGAAACTAGAACATACGAAGTTGTTCCTACATAAAATATTCAAAACAATTATTGATCCAAGTACCTACGGCCTAGTCGTGTAGCATAAACACCACGTCTAACTAGCTCTAGTTGCATATAATCGTGGGGT
The DNA here is from genome assembly GCA_949774945.1 of Hoplodrina ambigua. Classification (NCBI taxonomy): domain Eukaryota; kingdom Metazoa; phylum Arthropoda; class Insecta; order Lepidoptera; family Noctuidae; genus Hoplodrina; species Hoplodrina ambigua. The sequence continues at coordinate 11,214,079 of OX458963.1, forward strand.
TCAATCAATAGAATATTAAAAAGTAATGTGTTTGCTGCGCAGAAACAAATACAATAACATTTATTTTGTGTAATTTACTGGTGATAGAGAAAGTGTTCCGTTAACAATACCCGCATATAAATTAATTGAAGGGACTTCTTCATTTACAAAAAATGCAGTTTTCAATCTTACAATAGGCCATTCTACTACTGCTGGAAAATAGTTTTATATTATTTTTTATTGCATAAAATGCAAACCATTTTAATATTTCCTGGAGATCTGTCGTATACACGGAGAAAATCAAGGTTAAAGTTTGAATTGAAAAATTACGCGCCAAAACGCAATTTTTGCTATGGCGCCTGGTTGCTCTGACAGATGACGTCACACATAAGTAAACAACAAACTGTTGAAATAGCTTTGAAATTTATTGCATATATAATGGTTTATAAGTGGTGTGTTGTACCAAAATGCACAAGTACATCGATAAAGACTCCGGAAAAACTAAAAAACACAAAAAAAAAACACAAAATTTCTCTCCATTTTATGCACAGAACTTTAAATAAACAAAACTGTAATAGGACGGCTGAGAAATAACAAGAAAGAGAACAAGATAAATATAAAGAAAAACAGAAAGCATGCTGAAATTAATGTTTACTTCTGTGTGACGTCATCAGAGTTGCAACCAATCACAGAGCGTTTTAAAACACGTGATTAAACCACAAAAAAAAATTCATTATGTTTTTTTATACAGAAAATGACCTTATTTTTTCAGAACATCAGTAAAATATATATGCTTTTTACATTACATTTTATTAGGATGACAACAAATTGTTCCATAATATCTTAAACACAGTCAAAATGCCTATTCCTAGTACCTACATATTTTTGTAAACTTTTCTTTGAGAAAACGCAAATTTATTGGAATAATAAAAAAAAACTGGTATTTGGTTGTTGATTTTGCAGTCAACAACAGAAAAATATAATAATATTGTATTAACCGGTCAAGCCCCGGCTGACTTACCGGTAAATCAGAACAATAGAAAATCAATTGTGTGTCATTATGTGGGACTTGAGTAATTAATTCGACATGTTTTTAGTGTGCCGATAATGTATTTTAATGATAAATCGATGATAATACATAACATAACATCACGCCTGTAATCCCCGAAGGGTTAGGCAGAGGTGTATCCGTTAGTACACCCACATTTCACCAGTTATGTTTAAGTCCCATGTAATAGGGGCGAGCCTTTTTCCATCAACCGGGCACAAATCCTGAGTCCGAGGCTGCTGCTGAGAAATTCCTGTTGGAAAACCACAATAACACTTTGCTCGACTTGGGAATCGAACCTAAGACCTCATGCTCAGCAGTCGAGCTTTGCGACATTAGATCAACGAGGCAGTCAAAATCGGTCATGATAATCGATTAATTGTATAAAGCTAAGTCAAAACATTAGGAATTTGCAATTCCGCGATTCGCTGCAAAATGTAGAAATCGCCGCTTTAGTCAATAAGGCTGCAATACTGAAGTGGGATCTGCATGTACCTATGCAGAATGCTTTACAGATGGGCCAGAGTCGCTACGCAGTGTGTGCACTTGGCTAACTTAGTAGAATAATGTACCAAGTTCATGATACATTATTCTTAGAAAATCTTAACTGGTGGAAATTTGTTATAATGCTGTATACAACAGATGCACTTTACCTTGACTTAAATAGTTTCACGAACTGAAGGCGGAACCCGCACAACAACTTCCATCTTGGAAAACTTAAGCGCACTCAGTAAGAATTAAATGTTTAAATGAAAGGGAATTTCTAAATTGTTTCTCTCCATTGTTTACAGGCCTTGACATTGCCTTTTGCAATAAACTTACCACCATATTGCAGAAACGGAACCAGAGTAACTCATATTAAGAATATTAATTACCGAAAGTTTAATTGAGTGTGCTAGATCTGGGATGATTGTGGATTTGACTGTGTATGCGTGAATCGAGAGATCCGCGCGTATGGTGAAGCTTCGGTTGCCGCGTTCAATGATATTTAAGTCCCATATAATAGGGGGCGAGCCTATTGCTATCAACCGGACACAAAATCAGCATCCGAGGCTGCTACTAAGAAATAAGTGAAGAAAAAATAACCCAGTATCACTTTGCCCGATCTGGGAAACGAACCCAAACAAGGCAATCCAAATTCTAGGAAATATAAAAATGGAAACTCGTGTAACAGATTTAACCTTCAATGACTTTCACGAATATTCGCTGTATGCAGTGCCACGTGTACTCAAAATAGCGGGCGTCCTCCACATATGTGTGCATGATATAGACACTGTAATAACTGGCAACGCGTGTATGCAGCCACCGTGTAATGATGGATCGCCCTTGCCGTGAAATGTCATCGAGCACTATGGCGAATTGGTACATTCCTAAAAGTTCGTTGTGATGGTATTTATCACTGACATATGGTTGCTTTCAAAATTTTAAAAAATCTGTTTGTTGCCTATGGTTTAACTATGTAGTTTTACTAGTAAATATTTATTTCCGATGGTTCTATTAATTTCCTGAAGGTTCTAAAGTGGTTTTTTTTTCACGCATGCGATGAAAATGGTGTTGAAATACACTTATTTAAATAATGTTAATGGCTATGATATAGGCTTTATTAATAGAATTTATCTATTAAATAAAGCCAATATCATAGCCATTATTATAGCCATTATCGAGCATGCACGAAATCATATTAATATCATAATTACATAATTTATTAATGACACAATTTTTTATGTCATTAGCGTTTAAATATGATTTCGTGATTCCTCGATATTTTTAACATCTTTTTACTATTCAATGGGAACTGCTTGCCAAAATAAGTTTTGACGTGTAAAACGTGTAATGTATAAAATGGTTAGTCCAAGCGGGAGCGAAGCGAGCGCGGAATCTTGAGGCACCTTGACACTGAATAGATTCGGTTCGAAGGGGTTGTCGGAATTTATAATTAATTATATTTAACGGCTTCTTTTTGAGGTTGTCCTTACAATTTGGCCTCTTTTTCTTTTAGCTCCGTTGGCCGCGTTGGCGTCGAATTAGATTTCGCTATGGTTTCGTTACCGCGCGTAGTATAAGGGACGACGGGAAAACTTACAATATCACGAATAAATTTTAAATATCGTTTCACAATTTTTGCAGAGTCGCCTTGATACTTTCCTTTTGATGTCGACTCGAGAAGTTATAAGACGTGACTCTTTAGTGGTCACTATGATTAATGATAAATTTATTAATCATCATCATGAACTCTATGCCCATAATGAATGTATCAATTATTACATATGCAAAAATGTAATTATTAAAACACACACTTTTTATTTTTAAAATTCCCTTCATCCCCTTCATGTTAGAGGTTCCTTTATACCCTGCAGTCACTCATTGAACCGGTTAGCGTGTGTGTGCGATGTCTAGCTACATATATACTATTAAACGAATTTTCAGTCACTCTGTTAAGGATTTTGTATGGTAATTGCTGCTGTGACGTAGTTCTAGGCTGTTATCAGTGATCTACATTACCTTACACGTGGATTGTTTTTTGTTGTTATTACAAGCTTTTATCTTAGCTTGCACTGTTTGTATGTATGTATGTACAATAAGTAATATTTGGGCCATTTGTTGGTATCGAATTGAGCTGAAATTTTGCCATGACTTGCAATATCTCAATGTTGTAATAAATTTAAAATAAAACTATATAAATGTTATGTTTCAGTTTTTGCCGGTTGCAAACTTGACTATGCAAAATACCTCCTATGTTGCATGGTGGTGGCCGTTGTTACTACAAATGACAACAGCATACCTGCCTACACATTACAAATGTTTCTAAACCCAGACTCTCGTAAAGTATACATTAACAGATTGCAAAGATCTACACACTAACAAAACATAGAAAACTTCGCACTTAAAAATTTCCAATATCATACCAGATATATGTAGCTATGTTTTAAAAATGAAAACGCGTTTCACAGGCAATCGAGGGTGCAACTGAAACCAATTGGCAATTTGTGGGAGGCCTTGCCAATGTTTGCGATGTTTGATCCTTTGTAGAGAGCCAAAAAAACAAACGGCGCAATTTCAATATGCGCCAAATGTATAACATAACCATTGCAAATATTGCCTTAGTCTCGGACATGCATGTTTGCGTATGACCAACTTAGGAATCCGTAGTTACTCAAGGTCCTGAAGGACAAATACGATATAATATGTATCTATTCGTATATTTCCAGGTAGTTTCTAGGTAGATATGGCTAGAAGCTGTGTAGGAGGTACTTATGTGCTTAGAATATTATTTCTATTCCATATTTAGTTGTAACATACTCCCGCTAACTTACAGTTACAAAAACACCGTTGTTGTTTATTGCACTGCAGGGCCTCTCTCTCTAATTATATTGATTGAGATATCGTAGCTGATTTATTTGTAGGTAAATACAGCAAAAGTTCATTTCAGAGAGAGTTTCAGATTTCATGGTCCCAGTGTACTCGAGACCTTCTGCAAATAACATATGCAGGTTCTGATATCGTAGCTTGCTGAGCGGTTCTCTTATTGGCATAATGGCTAGTAGTTTCATTCCAGGAACACAATAGAACGTTTCAACTGGTATAAAAATAAAATGGCAAACGGCATGGAGATCTAAACGTCGATTTCAGACAACAAAATGAAGGAATATTCCTAAATAAAAGTGTATTTCTTTTAATATGAGCCGATCTTTATTATGAAGATGATATTTCACTATTAATAGCCATGCAGGAATTGTTGTTCCCGTATTTCCAAGCAGTTGAAAATATTTACGGCATCTACTAAGAACTTGTGATGTGTAAGGATTTAATTTCGCCAGCGTCTGTGATGCATTTCGAAGAATGTAATCCACTGTAAGAGTCCACCCACGTCTATAACAAAACAGCCCACGCGGAATATTATTTAATACTTTAGTACTCAGAAGTTCGAAATGAACTAAAATCGAATAGCAAGTGAATACAATTTTGTGATATTTTATTAATTGTTTCCTAGAATGTTTCCGTACCATTAAATTACAAAGTAACATTTTGTGAAGTGATTCGATGAAACGTGAATTTACACGTGTTTTCAGTTTCATTGTGCTTGGATCATGATATTGGTTCTCTCATTATATTCCGGTGTTTTCCGTCTGTCACAAAATATGCTTGTGTTGAATGAAATGATTTATGGATGGTTTGATTTCAATGCAGTTTTTAAAAGCTTTTTTTTTTTATTACAAAAAGGCTGTTTGGGGGGTATGTTTCATGCATTCAGTATGACAGATCACCTCTTTTTTTTAGATAGATACACTTTGTATTGTTGATACTGTTATAACATGCTAACTTTGGTTTGATGCTGCAACCAGTTAAGCTTGCCGACTGATCAACTCCTCATTAATTGAAATATGTCTATTGTACGTAAATCAAACCAATCCAACTAAGTTATTACTTGGTTTAGAGATGGTATGAACATACCCTGATTATGGAACTGGAAAGAGTAGTCAAAGGACCACAGCGATACTAATTGTAGTCGCTCGTCTAGTAGTCGTCTATACGAGTATTCTAGTCTGTATTCGTTGGATTGGTCTAGATGAGTAATTGGTAGACAAACAATGATAACGATCTGATAATGGTAAAATGTGGTCGGTCTCAGAATGGTTTTAAGTAAACTATTTTACTTTCACTCAATCAAAGTTAGCATCTTTTGAATATTACAATCATTACTAATATTTGATACGTACTTAGTTAATATGATTTTAAACAATTTCCTTTTCCATTTTGTAATAAAAATTTGGAGCAGGAGTGCTGATCGGGGGCTTGTTAAATTAATGATTTGATGGTTTGTTATTTACTCCTTGAAGTTTAGAATAACACAAACATTTGCTAAACTGAACTGCGGCATATCCTGTGTCGTTCAATATTAGAGTTAGAATATAGTGTGAGTCAATTTTAACCGATTTATCAGTGGCCTCGTGTTTACAGATAACTACATAACTTGAGAACAATGTATTAAGTATGCAACTCATTCGCACATAGTCGCGTTACAGCTTATGCATCCAACGATTCCCGCAAATATTCCGTAAATTCTCAAATTATTGATCTTATACGTTGGAGCTTCACTTTAACAAGAGTTTGGTTAACATCGTTGTATTCAACATATAACGCAAATTCCATTGTAGCTGTAGACATTAATAGTGCGACACCCAGAAATAGCATTGAAACTAATTAAACAAATAACAAAATCTCCTCGACAATTCAAAAGTTCCTGTAAATGGTCAAATTGAAATAAATGTTTTGACTTTGGCTTTGACTTTGAAATGGTCAAATGAGGCTGAACACTGATAAAATGAGTGTACCTGAGTATACCTTAATGAAACAGGCAGAAACACTTCTGCCTACTTCATAGGTGCTATAATTATAAACTTATTAGCTTTTTGAATTTTTTCTTACAATTTTGACCATAATTACAAAATATTGATTGGAAAATTCCAGGACATACATACATAGTTACATACATACAGGTGAAGTTAAATAAAAGCTTTAATATTTGTTAGGTACACAAAGAAATGGAAGTAAGCATCTTTAAAAAAGGTTGTAGATACGAGTAAGCATGCATGTAATGTTTATAATTATAATACATATACCGGATCGTGATATTGACAACATCTTTTGACTTTGCTTTGGCACTTTATTATTTAATTTGAAATATTTCTTTGTGACAGATATATGGCGGAAAAGAGACAACTGCAATCACAAATGGATGCCGAGACGCGTGCGGAGCAGGAACTAACCAGACAGCTAGATTACAAGGGCAAACTCATAATAGAAATGAGGACTTCATTACAACAAATTAACGAGCTCCTATCTTGTGTTGGTAAGTAGGTGCATGTACTTAAGACGTAGCATCACTGTTATATGACATCATATAAAAGAAAAATTTACGATAGTGTGTTTAATCGTTTGATCAATTTCCGAAAGTGTTAAAGCCTCAGTTTTAAAACGTGCGTTTAACATGTCAATCAACCATTATTATTTGTGACAATAAGCCCCTAAAAAAAAAAAAGAATAAAAAAAAGAACTGATATAGTTCGCGCGCTCTAAATGAAACGAAACTATCGAGACGTCTCTCTGTGCGACATTGAACCCGAAAGCTGCGCCATGTTGGGTTCAATGTCGGGTCCTGGATCGGGGTCGTTGCCAGTGGGTCACGCCCGGCTTCCCCACAGATGAACCAGACTTCTTGTTACTGTTTTATTATACAACAGTAAATATTGCTGTCTGATTTCATTATATGATATTTTTTTGTTTTTTTTTTTATTATTTTTTTTTCTGTTATTATTCGCTGTTAACTTTATAAAGCTAGCTTTTAGATGAATGTTATCTCTTATTAGATTAGTAATGGCGTGTGTAAAATATGTAAAAATTCTTAGTGCTATTTAAGGTTGTTTGTTGAATAAATTGGATTGTTAATTGCTTCTAGGAAGAAAGGCACTAAGACTTGGTGAAGGACGTGTGTTTTTAGGGACGGTCTTGTGAAACTTTTTACATGAAGGAAGTGCTGATTATAAGCGACTTCTCACTTTGTACAAGTACTACTTCCACACTTCCACAGCCATGTTGCAGATGTAATAAATTTGCTTAAACATTCGTTTTATTTTTATTATTGCCATATTGTAAATAAATAATCTCATTTGGTTTGTAGGCTGCACAAAATTAAACACATTCATTGCATAAAACATTTCAGTTAAATAATTTAATTAAAGGGAGGAAATATGAATCCGATGAACACAGGAATCAATGTTTGGCGCCGCGGCTCGAATTTAATTAACTACATCGAGCTGGCAGTCAGCTGGCAATGCTTGTCTGGAAACACAAAACTTCAACCTAATTACCTACATTGAAGTGAATATTAGCTACCTATAATCTAAAGATGTAACATTTCCAACACCTTAGTAGGTAGGAGGTACTTAATAGTAAAACAATTTCTTTACAAACTCTAGGAAATTATATTTTTTATCACATGATCGTAACTAAATGGAAAGTTCATTAAGTCTTAATATTATTAAAAAATCAATTGTAGTTACGTGACAATATTTTTAAGCGTATCATATTGAAGAAAAAAAACTTTATTTGAATTTACTTAATAACGCGGTTGTACCAACTCAGTAACTCTTTAAATATTTAATACAATTTTTAATGCATGCATAGTTATAAAACGGTCATATTCGTACTGGTTAAGATCCCAGAATCATCAGACCATTTTCACATGGCTGAAATTTAGAGTAGGTATACAGAGAAGAATGTGTGTTTAAAGTATACATAAGACTTCATGTTGTATACTCGAGAAGTGAACAAGCCATTTGCCATACTTAGCCATACAGGCAGCTTACTTGCAAGTACTTTTAAACAATGTTTCGTGTGTGTCAATTCTTTTAAATCACTCTAAATAGGTCTCAAAATTATTAGACACCACAAGCTTAATAAGTGAACAAAATAACAGTGAATGGCGATGTAGTAGAAAGATAATTAATTATTATTGTCTGTAAACCAAATAGTTCGTTCGACTGTACTCGTTTTTAGGTATCAGATTTTAAAGCTACCTTACTGACTTACGTTCAGGCTATATTTAAAAAAAAATGTTTTTCTGGATATTATTATGCCTACATACTTTATTGTCAGAAAGTTTCCTTGGGCCATAACTTCGGCCAGACGATTTAAAGGTCGGAACTTTATGCCATGCTATACAGTACCCGGCCGTAATATGGGCTTTATTACAGCGCGGTATTGTATGGACTAAGATAGTGTATTTCAAGAAGTTCGGCTTTGTATAGCATTTTTTCGTTCACTTCTATCTACATACATATTATGTGCGAGTCTTTTTCTATAGCTCAACTTATTATTAATACGCGGGCCCTGTACTTATTATTAATTATTATAATTTAATTATAGGTAGGATAAACTCAACATTATTATTCACATACTTGCAGGTGTTGCTACTTCACCAAGGAATTACGCAGACATGCCGCCTTCGGTTCAGTTCGCCTTGGATAATATGCTGCAGATAGTGCCCCATTTAGATGCGGACTGTAAGTTTTTGCCTTGTCTTTATAATGAAGCGATAACGGACCTTTAATTTAACACCTAGTGCAAAAAATATGAACACAATTTTAAACCTAGTGAATCGAAACAAAATCTTTATTTTAAAAGTCCAGCGTGTTCCATTGTTTTGCGATCTCCGCTAGTAGCAGTAGCTTGTAGTTGGTAACTACCTACTAATAATGAGTCTTAAGTAATAAGTAGGTAGGTTTTGCCTTGTGTAAGCACATCCCTCATTTTATTTATAGATTTCTTTATAATAATTATACCATCACATAATTAGGTAATGACAACAAAATAATTAAATTTGGTATCCAAAATTATATGGGTTACTAAAATGTGGTAGGGGTTAATTTAATTAGAAGATAAGCTACTTCATCACTGGGCTTAAAATGAAGCGCTCCATTTTATTTTAAGCTTGCTCTTATCAGCTGCGCCTGCTCGCTGTTCATAGTTAAGGCACGTCCCCAACGACCGTATAAAATTTTCTGCTCGCAATTTGTCAGGAGGGCACAAATATCGGACATCTTGCTTCGAATCTAGTTTGCTTGGGATTGCACATTGCTGTTTACCACCACTGCTTGATGCTAGCTGATACCCTAAGCAATCTACGCCTGTGGGCCTCCTTATCCATGAGCAAATTAGAATCGGTCATTAAAAAATAATAATAATACAATGAGATAGATCATTACGTACCTTAGAGTAAAAAGGACGAAAGAGATACGTGGAGCCAATTAAAAGTTAATTTTAATCAACACAGCCTAGTTGAAATATGACATGATGATGCCCTATGCAATTGCCTTATTTGCTTATAGGTTAATCTGGCACTGTTTCCCACAAATATCGCTAGTTACAATTAAAGGTCATCGCTTATTACAGAACGGCTCCGACACAGCAAATAATTTGCAATTTAACTTAGGGTTGTAAATCCTTTGCGTTGAAATATTTTTATAATGAAAAGATAAAGTTGATGACGGCTCGCCGGCAGCTAGTGATTGGATTTTGATTGGATTTTTCGAGATTTTCTCGGCCTGGCCGTTGCTGTGTCGGAGAGGTGCTGGTATAATGAGTAATGACTCTCAGTCATATGTATGGGATCGAGCGTATTTTCATCAGCATAAATCTGGACTGTAGGCTGATACTGAGAATGTCTGATGGAAAACTGAAAATACTCCGATCTGGAGATCGATATCAACAACACCTAATATTATAGTATTTTTTTTAACATTCAAATATTCAAAGAATTTGTAATGTCTACAGTTGACAAGCTAATATCGACCGCTAAGCAAAAGCTGAACGTGCTAATTCAAGCTGTGAGCAAGATGGAGGTTACTCCAGAGGTCAAGGTCAACGCGAATCAGTTCTACCACCAAATCGTGGCGCGAGTGATGAGAGAAAATTACCAAGACGATGTTGTTGCCGAAGGAGGTATGTTAAAGTAGCTAGAAAAGGAGACTGTCAGGAGTTCATCAGCTTATTATACAGTCGACTGGTCAACACAGCGCATATCATTTAACGGAAATATTCTCTGGTTTTTTAGACTTCTGTATCCTGCTTATGTGTAGGAAGTTTCATTAAAATTGGTACAATCATTTCCAAAAAATAGCACCTACTTGTACGTTTAAGTCTCTTAACCACCTCAAGATATGCGACCAGTAACATTATAACTGAAAATAGTTTATCAACATGGATTTAATGAAAAAAATAACCGTTGAAGTCTTGTTTTCTAGATGCAACGGTATTTCGCAAACTTACAAAAAAATACCGTTCTCCGAAATCTCTGTAACTTCATAGACTATACTAGCGTCTGCCCGCGGCTTCGCCTGCGCAGTTTTCAGAACTAAGTCAGCCATATTTCAGAGTAATAAAGCCTATTTAAATTCACGACCTTATTAGTAATTTGACTCACACGCTTGCAAATAACAATGCATGTAACTTTAGATATATCGCATTAAATAAAATATGTAGTTAATTTAAGGAAAGTTAATCCTTATTTCAAAGCTTTACGGTTATTTACATGTGCAACCGATTTTGTAGTTCGGTCTTATTTATTGTAGCACACATAAACAAAATTACATTAAAAATATTTTTTTAAGGAAAGTACCATAAAGCTTTAATACCTTTCTAAAATGCACGATCGATATTTTCATTTTTTAATTGAAGAGAGAATAAATAAATGTGTTAGAGCGTTTATTCCAAGTTTCGGTTGACCAAAGACAATATTAGTGATACCTGACAAACAGATTTTACGTATCCATGACTACTATTGATTTGATAATGTTTTGATTTCTCAATAAGACGGCGAATACGTTTTTCTTTAAATTCATGGACTGTTTTTTCCAATAATTCATTTGAAGAGAAGTTAGTTGGAGATACGGCAAAGGTGACTCCTAAAAAATTAATTAATAAGAAAAAAAAATAATAAGATAAACTAGCTCCAATGCTAAAAGCACCAATTTGGCATTTCTGCACGCGCCGTCGTAGCATTAAGAACCTACATATACATGTACATAATTCGACAAGTTGTATAGTTTGACCGAAACCGCTGTGCCGTTGCCTTAGGTATAGTTTGACCGAAAACTCCGTACCGCGCTTTTGGTATGCGCGCGGCGAGACGGGGGGACGGGGTTCCGTCAAACCGCCGCCAAGCAACGGTGAACTAATATTCTTTTTTCCTCGGCCCCCAGCTCGCCGCGAAACAGCGGTACAGTGGTACCCCGTGGTTCCGGTCAAACTATAGTTCGGTATAGATAACATAAATACAGGTTACCTTTGAAATTAATGGTAAAATCATAAGTAGGGTTACAGTCATACCTACATGACTTTATAAGTGTGAATACAAATACAAAAGAACTTGTATTGCATCGATTTGTTACAACAATACACCCCATTTTAATTTTCTGATTCAGTACCACTGTAATGAACCCTGTCCTAGCTGATATGCCTGTTTGTATGGATGAACATTACCCGGCTATCGTGGAAGTGGGCCGGTTGAATTGACGCCTGCCTAATGAGCTTTCTATTGACGTCAATTTTGATTCACGATCCTTTTTTATTGCGAACTTTCAAGGCATTTTTTAAATTAATTCGATTTCAGATTGTAACGGTGTGTTTTGCTAAAATTTGCTTCACCATTTACGTAATGGAGTTTTCTAGATGACGGAAATTCGTTCGTGAGCGCTGATGCATGTCGTAATAGCTGTAATTAGATTTCTGATACGTATAGTCCCGTATCGTAGCGATTTTACACAGCAGGCTAGAAGGTATTTAAACAAAACATAAATTTCCTTACTACATTAGCCCTTTAAATCACATTAACAGTTCTTAAATAAAGATCAGTATTAAGTAACTAGTCCGAATGCGTGGGTATTTTATAATCCTTAATAAAACATGTAGAAAGCTTATAGTTTATTTTAAATAAAATCTTCAAACGGAATGGCAAACGTTGTGAATGCAATATTTCTAACTTAGGCACTCGCAACTAATTAAAATCTGAGCGGCTGATATACAAAATGAACTTTTTGTTACAAGCTTACAAGAGATTGGAATAGTGAAATGGATGAAATTTTGCGAAATGTTAATGCACGAGTTAATGTTGAGAGCTTTGAAATAGACTCTGTGAAAGTTTGGGTGGATGTTTGTCCCTTAATCACGCTAGAACGAATGAACGGATCAGGATGAAATTTGGCAGAGATAGATTAAAGTCTGGAATAGCACAAAGGCTACTTTTTATCTAAATTAAAAAAATATTACGTCATGTTAACATGTAGTTGTAGCATAATTATGTTCTACACAAATATTAAACTATTAAAAAAAATCTCTTTATACATTTCTTTCTGTTCGTATGTCATCCCATTATCTTCGAAGCGTATCGATGGCAAAAGATACTAAATATTAAAATGTTGTTTAATTGTCCATAACCCCATTAGATAAATTGATATGTATTATTTAATAATACATATATAAATACATTATTAAACGAGTACTATACATATAAAATGCACTCCGACTCTGTCAATGAGTGGCAGTATGGCGACTTTTAAAATAGAATATGTATAATGTAAATATTTATTGTAGTTTTTTATTTTTTATATCCCAAAGTAACATATTCTCAAATTAGCTCAAAATATCCTTGTTATTCAATTGAAAACTATTCACTAAATTTATGTTGTATGTGTGTTAAGAATACTGAAATACCCACAAAGTTTTAAAACAAATCTTGATGCGTGCCGCTTTATCGCAAACAAAGGCATTATTTTTTCACAGTCTGTAATGACGTAACCTTTTGTTATACCCTCGACGATGCACACGCCGAGCGCCGCGCCGCGCGCCGTCTCCTACAAATTGAATGCGCTATCATGTTTTATTAAGAAAATCTGTTCTCAAGATCTTGAACCCTTGAAGGTGTGATAACTATTTACGTGTACATCCCTTTTTGAAGCATAAAAACCATTGTTTGTGAGTTTAATCAGCTGCTGTGTCTCGGACACCCACTGTTGTTCTATGATGTCTAAACATCTTTCACTTGAGGGCTAGGTAGTTCACATGTTTTTATAATTTATCCATTATTTGACTTTATATTGTTATTGTGATTTTAAAACCAACATTATTTTCGAATAAATAGTTGAATTGAAGTTAAAATCAACTAAAATGAAAACTTACATCATTTAAATCAACGATAGTATGCTTTTATCTACCTAGGTTATTTAGTTATTATTTAAGACAATCTTTATTCGTTTAAATAATATAAATTTAAAATAATATTCGTTTATATAATAAAGATGAAAAGCTAAATTTATTTTTAACTTTATCGTTCAGAGTTTAGTGCAGTATGATGTTGACACAAACTGTTTGCGCTTGCAAGTCGCAGCGTGTAGTCGAGCCGGCAGAGCACGTGAAAGCGAATGTGGAATTGAAATTGTAACTTTTGAACTTGAACTGAGAGAAGTTGTGACGGGTCTCATCGTAGGATAGTGTAATATAGAAACGAATGTAGCAGAATTTACTTTCAAAGTAGCATCATGTGAGTGGATATGATAAAGTTTACTAGTTATTCCGTTAAATTTATTCACCCAAACGTTACATTTCAGTGCTAATTATTTAAATCTCGGAAGTTCATATTTCTCTGAATTATGCGTTGGCCAAGTTGTATTTAATATATTTTTTGCGCGTCATGGTACATTAATCTTGTTAATTTAACAAATATGCTGCATCACGAGGCCTATGCTGTCATGTGCCAATATCATGACCAAGGGTCGAATTGCCGTAGTCTTCCTCGGCCACTTAACGCTAATGTTCTCAATTTATCTCTCTGACATTTTCACGTCGCTTTATTACAATTTATCTTAAACATGACGCTTAAATGTTTGACAAATTGAATCGTTCTCTGGAGTTTTACTTGTAAAAAGTACTTGGTTTTGTATGTAATATATTTATTGCTTTATTGCTGTCGGACTTTTTCAGACTTTTAGTTTAATAATTACAATAATATGAAATACGATGTATGTTCCGTACCAATTCTTTAGAAATCAATAGCCAATCATATGCTATTGAATTAGAAAACAAAGAAATCTAAAAAGTTTGTGATTTTTGCTTGGCTTGTAAAAACAACGGAGCTTAGATAACGTGCGATTCGGTTTGTAAAAAATATTTGATTTACATGTGAAACTCATCTATTGTCCTTTACTTTTGTTATTTTTATATAGCTTCCGCTCGCGATTTCGTTCGCGTCAAAGTTAATAGAATTATCACACGGGAGCCGTAGGTACATTTTCCCGGGATAAAAAGCTTCTGTGCTATATAGCAGACTTTATACGTGATTGAGTAACAAACGTACATCTATCCAAACTTTCGCATTAATAGTAAGATAAGATAATACTTGCCCAAGCTGGGTGGGCAATAACCTTCACTCATTTTACAATCTGCTGATTTCGTCTTATGAGGACTATACGTTAACCATACATCTGTCCAAATTGTTTCGTTTTACCGAAAGGCTTATTATGAAGACTCGCACTTGCACTGTTTGTTCATAATCAGATAGTTCCAGCAGACGTAGCCCAGTTATAACGATATTAGCGTATCAAAATTTCAACATTTACATGACGAATTTATCTTTATAGGACTGATTGAGTTCGAGATGGAGGATCCGAATGTGCCAAGTCGTGCTATAGTAAAACTACGCAGTAAGCAGCTTGTGGATGCGCAAGTCAGCGAGTTCGACGTAGTAGAACCGGGCAAGAAATGAACACGAGTGACAATCAACCCCATTTGCAGAACCTACAATGTTTGCACAACAGTTGTAATCTTAAATTGTGAGTGAATAAATTTGTATCTGAAAAGTTTTGCATTTTAAATGAAATAATCTGAAATGTCATTATCATCGTGAGCATGATCATGATACAGTCGAAAGATAAGCCAACTGCCAAGCAGCGCTACGTCGCCGTCGGTCCATCGTCTAAACGGACAAAGTTCTGAAGTGGCGACCTGTAACCCTAAAGCGCAGCATGCCTGACGATCAAATCTGGTTTAAAGCAGGCCGCAGACGTCCGGTTTCCGAATCAGGTTTCGGATCGGAAACGTATATGTACATATACACACATACATAAATTACACATACATATTTTTTTTTTAATATGTGTGTGTGTGTATTATGTATGCATGTGTATATACACGCTGCCGGAACGGAAACCTGATTCGGAAACCGGGTTTGCGCCCAGCTTGTAAGTCTCAGCTATCGGCTGGGTGCCATGATAATAGTTAGTTAGTTTATCCAAGTATCTTTATAATGCCTGTGCTAGTACAAAGCGAATACGAAAATAGATAACGTTCTCAAAATGAATTTCCAATAATTCAGAAATGGTATCAATTTGCTCTGCATAACTGTTTATTTTAGTGGCGTAGGTTCGGTAGAAATTAAAGTGGGCGGACGAACGGCATAATCAATTCAACCGGGCAACGATCCTTACTTTTTTGATTTAAATGAATTGCGAACAGGAAAATATAATTTATCTCAACAATATCACTTTTAAAGGATCGTTTTCGTATGAATTTGAAGTACTTAACTATGCAAGGGTTCACATAGGCGGATCGCTGTTCGGTTCGGCATTGTCAATACAATCTTTCTTAAATTTGTATTAAAGATGCCGAACCGAATGTGTCGACATGCTTACGTAGATACGTTCTGGGGCATCCATCATCCATTATAGTAGCTTTATAGCTACTATAATGGATGACCCAGACCTAGTTGATTATAAGGACACTATAAGTCACTATAAGAATACTTATGAAAAACGTAACGAACAGTCAGAGCTCATAACATTTTAAAATTGATCTCGAGCAGAACATTTTCTCGATATTGCTTTTACAAGAGTCTGTCTTCGTATGGATTTCAAGGACAACCGACAATATTTATTTCGGAAATAAATTTTAAAAATCGTGTCCGTTGCCTTTATTTATGACGCACTATGGAAGGAGCTTTCTTGCTAGAAAAAAGCACTCTATATATAGGTATAAATAGAAAAACTATTTTGTTATGTTTAAGTCCCATTTAATAGGAGGCGAGCCTATTGTCAACAACCGGGCACAAATCCATACTCCGAAGCTAGTACTGGGAAATTCCTGATGGAAACCCAATAACACTTTGCCCGGCTTGGGAATCGAGCCCAAGACCTCATGCTCAGCAGTCGCGCTTTGTGATCGCTAAACCATCGAGGCAGTCAAGGCAGTATTTTGTGTTGAGTTTCTCTATTTCATAATTCCATTTAACTTATGTTTCTAAAAAAAACATGAAAGAAGTAAAACAACATTACGAGATAATTATATAGGTACGTATAAAAAGGTAAACAAACTGCAGTTTGTTTCCTTTTAATCGGTTTATGTTGTGAGAAGATAATTTAAATCATATTTTAAAACGGGACACGTGCCGTTCCTCGTGTGGACGTGTGCAAATATTACGAAGCGGACACTTTATGATACGATGCATATATAGTCAAAAGTTCGCTTTAGGGATGTTTGCGCGCCTCCCTGTCCCTACTCACTATTGATGTTAACGGTTGATTTTTATCAACCGTTCATTAAAAAGTAAAAAACGAAACACTTACAGGATCACTTTGTTGTCCGTCTGTCAAGACCATTTTCTCAGGATCGCATGAAGGTATCAAGCTAAAATTAATATAAGATACAAATCGGCTACCTCTTGAAGCAGTGGAACACTCAAACTTCTAAGTCAACGCAATCTAAGGATAAGATCGTGGGACCGAATATTGTGATAACAACTCGAAATATATAAACCAAAGAATAGCAATAGCAATCTGTCTTTATGATACAGATTGCTATGTAGGTTTTAGAACTTTATGTTATAAATAAACACAAGAAAGTACACATATACTTCCATATAATTTATTGACAGTTAATTGGCTCAACTTCTAAAAACAGTTTTTCCAAGGATCATATCATCAATCACAACAAATCAATGATATATAAAATACGTAAATGAGTCACTTAATAGAAAACTTCGAATAATGTTTATATTTATCGACATACCTACCAGCCGTACCTAAAAGTTAATAAAAAGTATAAAGATTTATGATTTATAAAAGAAAAAAAAATTGGGCCCGTTTCAGTTTCCAGGAAGTTTATTATTAGTCAGATAAAATGCTCCGAAATGTAAATGGTAGATTATTAAATTAGTAAAGTATCTCACCTGTGATAGAACAAGCTGTTAGTGTATTTTTGTATGGAAGGTATGGATGTCACCATTTAGGAGATGTGAAGTCGTTACATTAATGTCTTGATGCTAACCAAGTGTCCTGAAATCATTATGTTTACATTGCTAGGTAAATTGACAATCATGTGTGGTTTACAGTTCAAGTAATGTGATTGTGTAATGCCTTATTTAGGGATGTTTCTGTAAAACAATTTATTTTTATTAGCTACCTACTTTATGTCAATGCCAATTAGTCTTCTACTTACCATATTATTTTCTTCATTTATTATCTTCTAAGTTTTTCTTTTTTGCAAATTGTTTATTGTATTTTTTATGGTGTTTTTAAAGGTAAGTGTTACACAGGGATAGAAAACAGACAACGACAAAGAAGCTACTTCATAAACTCGATTCTTTGAATACGGCTGGGCGCAAAAAATATTCGTGTAATACACAGTTTGTTATGTATACTAGCATACAGTAGATATATAGTAGCATATAGTTTGTTAGGTGAGCATTTGCAGTATTTTTTATTGGTTTACATAGGTAAAATTTTTAAGTTCGCTTTAATTTTGGAGATCCAGTTGGTGCATTCCGCGTATGTCCTTTTCCAGATCCTGTTGGTGCAAACGTCGTGTATTGTAAAACGTGAGTATGACGAATAAGACACGTATCGCATGCATGTAAGGATGGGAAATCATCCAATGACTTCCGCCCTGGGTGGGGCGGAAGGGACCGTCAGACTTTTACTGACTAAAAAACCACCCTGTTCCTTCTGTTGCCCTTTACGTTCCGGGGCCTCGGTATCCTGTTAAGACTTCCCGCAACCCCGGCGAATGTCAGACTCCTACTGACTAAACCCATCCGTGTTCCTCCTAATGCCTGATGCGTGTTGAGCTAGGTACCTAATACCAGTAGCATAACATTTTGTATATTATATTTATTTATTTGTCACCATATAATTATCTTTACAGGTTTAACACCTAATGCTATAATGTAGACAACTGTTATTTCAAAACTAACGCTACTCAGTTACAAACTAATAATTTTCGATCATAAAATAATCTAATATAGGTATATATTGCTACTACAGCCCGAAAGTGTGACAACCAGTTCTTACCAAAGTGCATCGTATTATCAAGTTACTGAGTTGTGGAGGTCTGATAGGTAGTCGCTCCACATATAATACTGGTATTCAGCTGCATCCAGTTAGACTGGAAGCTGACCCCAACATAGTTGGGAAAAGGCTAGGCAGATTGACTTGTTGCTACTACAACTACCATATCTATGTCACAGTATACCACAACTTATTTCAAAGAGAGCTCTCACTTTAAATCCACATTACAACATAATATAATATCTTTGCCTTCTGCTATACGGTTGAGAATACGTGATATATTATACTAGACAATATAATTTAATGGTATCTATATACAATGTGTATGCGCTTAAATCATGCTATTTGTTATATGTTAGAATCTCCTTGGGAAAAACTAAAAAGAAACTTCTAAAATGAGTTTGTTTTATAATATAGGTAGGTACTTACCCATTGACAAGAAAAGAGGGTTTTTTTTCTATCAGTAATGACTGCTATAAAATAGGCAGGCAATAAAATGATAAGATAAATCTATTGTAAAATAAAAAAAATGTATTTTCCTTATTATTGATAGTTAGTTTATAGTAGTAGTAGATAAGAACAATTCACATTTCAATTCATCAGTCGAACGTTCATATTGGGATGCGCTTGCGCAATATATGTAGGTACCTTAAATAACCTCAGAGCAAAAGCTAGAAAATTAAAAGATAAGGCGTAAATAAAATAGTTGCTACTTTATACACCTGTTCATACGCAGCGAAAACCGCGTGAACGAACATTATGTAAAGTAGAACTAGTACTTTGGTCATATAAAGTAGAAGTAACCGCAGACATTTCCACGGTTTCCACAGCGACTGAAAAAAAAAACTATACATAATAAATATTATCTGCGTAGTGATTTCTACCTGTACCTACACCTATTTTTTTTAATGCATGATATGGGTTTGCTCTTACCTCTAGTCTTGGTCAGTTGTGCCAGTGATAACGTCTACTCTTTTGCAAACTGTACCTTGATGGGACAGTGGCCTAAATTACACAATAAGTGCAACAATGGATAAAAGTAAACTACCTCGTCGAATCAATACAAATATAGGAACGATAAACTATAGGTATGGAACTAATTAATAGGTCCAGTAATTGTGAGAGAAATTGGATAAGAACTTCGTATATTTAACAGTTTTATGACGCCCATATTTATACTTTTGTACGAGTTAGTCGTCATTTAAATTAACAGTTTACGTATTTTTTTGTGTAATATTTACCAACAATTACGAGTCAAACTTAAACACTACAGGTTCCGTACCACAGCATAAAATGTCGTACAAATATATGTATTTGTACATCGAAAAAATATTTTTTTATTTTTAGAATAAATTCTGTGAATATTTAAAGTTTTTGCTTATTACGGTTCAAAGGATACAGCCCTGATGGACAGACGGACAGACATATAGCGGAGTCTTAGTTATGGCACTCGTCTCGTTTTGGCACCCTTTGGGTACGGAGCCCTAAAAATGGTTTTATGAATAGTCCTGAATATCTATGATTGTTACAACAACCACTCGATTCGTCAACAAACATTCAAATTCTTGCAACATCTCCAATATGCAACGTAAACTATGATTAGATACGGTAATCATAGGAAATGATCTTATCAATTTGTTATCGAACTTTAACAAATTAATAATAGGTATTTCTTCGAGTTGTTTAAGGACCGAATACCTTGTGTTATTATCATTAGACATAAAATAAATATTTGCTAGTTCTATACTGATAAGGTGGTGTGCCATAGTGGAAAATTAGTGTAATAATTTTTGTTAAGTGCGCGATCGCCACGCTCTTGGTGCAGCTGGCTAGCCGCTCTACTCGATATACTACGTTCAACGGTGACTAAAGATAAAAGAAAAATGGTATAGATTAAGCGATACATTATCAAAGATTATCACAAGCCACGAGATATCGTTAGACTTGAAGACATACATGTAACTAATCAGACCAGAGGCCGGACGAAACGTGTTTACTTTTATTAAATTTTAATGACGTAGCTCTTTTCGTAGTGACAACGTCTAACACAGTCATGGACTACGCCGAGCGAACCCATGTAATAATTACAGGATAATGTAATCAATATATTAACTATCGTATTGTGCGTACGGCAAGTGTGCGAGTGGCGGCCCTGGGACCACATTTATTGGTTTGCGACTCGATGCCATTCGGTTTCGTCGACTTATTGTTATCGATACCGCCATCACCATGATTAAATGGTTTGTACAGGTGTAACGTCGTGCGCTAGTTACGTGCTGATAAATGTTTCTCCCAATAAAATATTGTGACACTGATTTTGTTATACGTGAAGTGTTTTTATGATTCTTGTGAGTTCTGTGCAGTGTTTCAAAATGGATAGATTTAGGCAAAAGTCTAAAAAAGAAAAGCCGATGAAGTATGTGGACAAAGAACAATCTCCCTTGTTTATAACTGACGTGAAGGCGATAAAAGAAAACCTTAAAATAAAAGAGATATTAAGAACGGTCAAAATGAATAGTAGCATGCGAATAAAA
Organism: Hoplodrina ambigua; assembly: GCA_949774945.1. Classification (NCBI taxonomy): domain Eukaryota; kingdom Metazoa; phylum Arthropoda; class Insecta; order Lepidoptera; family Noctuidae; genus Hoplodrina; species Hoplodrina ambigua. Next base: position 11,235,531 of record OX458963.1, read on the forward strand.
GCCCCAAAAGGCAGCAAAGTAATGCAAAATAAAGATTTTAATGATAATGATGACATTTTTGGGGTTGAGCGAACTAACGAAGATCAAAATAGTGTAAAGCAAAACTGTGAGGAAAAAAGTGCCACGGAACCACCTAGTGCAACAAATCCCGACGTAGTAGTTATCAACAATAGTAGTGAAGACTCAAACGAAAGTAAAACAGAAGAACCTGTAGATCAAAGTAATGACTCGGATGGAGAAGTTATTGCCGATAGTAATGAAAACAACGGTTCAGTTGACACAAAGCTACATGAATCCATCAGCGTGCCGGAGGGATTATCAGATTTCGGGCTAATTAGTGAAGAAAACGAACAAAACATTCAAGTTATCCCCGACGTCAAGATCGATTTACCTCCCCCGAGCGAATGTTCGCACGTGAAGGCTCGCGACAGAAAGCTGTCTCTGGACCAGACAATGTTATCTAGACGTGGGGGCTTGTCACAGTCTGAATTGGATCTGAATTCAATTGGGAAATCCCCGCTTGAGAGGAAATCATCGTTTTTTAGGAAAAAAATGGACAGTTTTCTGAAAAATACAACAGAAATATTCAAACGTCAATCAATTAGTAGAAGTCAATCCATTCAGAGACGAGGTTCCATGTCGGTGTCCCTTCAGTCTTTGAACGAAAGCGCCGCATATAATGGTGACTATGGAGAACCCCTGCACAATCATCCAGTAAGTATTTTTATTATTTTAGGACCTTTGAATCTTTCCGATTTATGAATGTCGTGTCGATGGCCCAATGGTGGAATGACGGAAGCCGCGCCTCTCATACATGAGGTTTAGGTCCGATATCGGGCAATTGCAAATGTGTCTTTATCAATTCTTATGTATTTTCCAAATTTGTCTTGGACTTCCCTGACAAGAAGAAAACCATCGCCAATCCGCCTCAAGGAAGTATGGTGTATGAGAGGCCTTTGCTCTGTAGTGGGACAGTAATAGGCTGGTATTATTATGAGTCCTTCCATACCTTACCACCTACCATACCATCTATTGTACACCTGACATAGAGTTAGGTCACATAGGTGTATATTATTCTTTCCCAACTATGTTAGGGTCGGCTTCCTGTTTAACCTCCACAACCCAGTAACTGGATAATACCCTTGGTAGAACTGGTTGTCAGACTATTGGGCTTCAGAGAACCCGTAACTACTGTCAAAGATGTTGTGTGATGTTTAAGAAAGGTTTATGTTAATGATTACACAATGCATAAAATTCGATAAAGAGAAACAGGCGGTTTATTTGCACCCTAGTAATAGTTTATTTCAGGACACCAAATTCTTAAATTCTAGATTGGTTCAATTAACACGTGCTTCCAACTTTCTAAATGTGAATTTCATGTAATATCTCAGCAGCGTATCTACGTACTTTCTTATATTGTAGGTTATTATTTTACTTTAGTTTAAACAGTTACGGTTCTAACAAAAATTCAAGACACAAAACTAAAATAGAAGAAAAGGAAAAAATAATAAAAAAAATACAAGTAGGTATACATTTAGAACAACAACATTACGGAGTGCCTTTCTCGACTTTTTACTTTCTTATTATCTACTTAGGAATATTTTCTGCGAAAATGATATAAATATCATTAGCGATACAATTCTAATATGCCAGAAATTATAAATCTTTGAGCGTAACAATTTATGTCAATATCTAGAATACCTACTTATTTAAATTTTTATCTATTTATGGGTACCGTGTATATTATTTTGCGTTTGACCTTCCACGTGAATTTGTAATTCATATCGTCTTTGGATATCCCCGTCATGCTAGCGGCGAATACTTGCATAGTCTCAATCTCATAGCCAGAATCATCTATCACTAACTTGCCGTTAGTTATGCCCTTGTGAAAATCGAGTTACCCCTTTATACCATCCCCGCTCTTCTTTGATAGATCAATTGCCACTGATAGGTTTACATGTGTCTACTTATACCAAAGCCTGATTTAGTGAAAATCGATTGATAGGCACATCGTGCACTTGTTGATGTCACTAGTTCTATGATGAGAACCTCGTTTAAGCTGAAAATATCATAAAATATCTCCATCTGGCTTATGAGGTTACTAGCGTGTATGGACTAAATGATTATTGTGTCGATAGTGTTGTCGGAAAATGAATGGTCGACGAAAAGTTTTAACCGTCATCTAAAGAAACGATCGTTTAACAGTTGGTTCAAAATCAAATGCAGAAGGCGGTCCACCCGGACACGGCACGCATTGTTGTGAGGAAGTTCCTTAATAGATCTCCAACCACAGCCAACTTGAGTCTAGTCGAGTCTAATAGTTTTGATTCTGTACCTTAATGAATGTCTCAATAGTTATGGACAAATATTTTGTTATATTCCTCATTTATAGTAGAATCCAATAATTAACACAGCGCTTTTAAAAAACATTTAAATTTATTTCTTTAAGATAATTAATATCGGCAGAATATGGAATGTGCCGATGACCGATTCTTACCAGTACTTGACCAAGTGCTACACAAAACAACTTTATAACAAATTGCGTTACCCAAAATAACAAATTAAAATACCTACGTATTACTAATTTTAAATATCAATTTTTCATTTTGTTAATCATTGTTATACATAAGGTATGTAAGTCTGTATATTTTGTCTTTACTTATGGCATGTTCTCTTACTTAAATACTTGTGCTTATTTCTTTGCTAGCCGTAACATGGCGTCATCTTTTAACTGAAGAAGACTCTTTTCCGTTGCACGAGATCTGTTTTTAGAGATTACTGGGACACCTTTCTAATTAGATTTCACGATTGTGTCACTACTGTCTACCACTACTGTCTATCTACTGTACTTTTCGTTTACTATTTTAACAAGTTTACTTTGTCAAAAGTAAAAATCTACCATCTTAAAAAACAGTACTTTAGTAGTGGTCAAATGGTCAACATATTATATGAGGGCAATGTCAATTTTTTACTTATTAGCAGTTTTTCAGTGATAAATAACCAATGAAACATTTTCTTCAAACAAACAAAATGCCCTATTTTTAGAACTCACATAACAGTACCTCATGAAAATAAAAGTAGACCTTATGATAAACATTAAAGAATCCAAATTTCAAGCAAATACAACTTAACCATTTAATTAGACCGCCCCGAGCGAGTGAGAGACGATTGCAAATATTTCATAATCAATATTTTGTCATGGGGTCTTGCTAATTTTTTGTCTTGTTTGACTAATTGGCAACCGTCGTTTACGGCCACTTCTATCAACGGTGATAGAAGTGGAATATTGAAGTTAGAAATGGTCTACTACTGAAGTATCTGGTGCAAAAATACAGGAAACTTATGAGAGAAGCAGAGAGTTGTCTCGCGGAAACATTTGCTTCAGAATACAATACAAATAAAAATAACTGCATCCACTCCACTTAAAGTATTGTGTAGCTTACGAGTTTCGAAGTCGTGTCCTACGGAACTGAGGATTTCTAGACAAAATAACGCCCTCGTTATTCTGTACTTATCTTTCTACGCTTGGTTATATTATGTGAGTTAAATATTTCAGTGACATCATTGTATGTTTTCAACATAAGAGAATAAACGAAACTGCATTCTTCGGTAGATAATGAAAAGTAAATATCACCAAATGGCAACGTGTAATCTAAATATAATGTATAAAAAATCGAAAGGTCACTCATTCACTAGTCCATCCATCACGAAATATCGAAAACCGCGTGACGTATAAAGACGAAGGATGTAGATTATAGTTAGTAGACGTCCGCTTAGAAAGGATTTCCGAAATTCACTCCCTAAGGGGATAAAATGGGGGTCCTAAATTTACGCGGGACGAAGTCGCGGTCAAGCTATCTATCTATCTTCTTACATATAAAATGCTTTGACCTAAATTATTGACTGACTGACGGATCAACGCACACCCTAAACCACTGATCGTAGAGACTTGAAACTTGGAGGGTGTGTTCTTTGAAGATGCCTACGTCATAACGTTGGCATCCGATAAGAAAGGATTCTCCAATATTCACCCCTTAAGAGGATGAAACTCAACTTTGACGCGGACGAAGTCGCGGGCGGAAGCGTATTTATAAATAAAATAAATTCGCGTCTACCGGATAAAACATTCATAAGCACCTACATATAAAGGTGAGTACAAACAAGAGAACTAGAACATTATCGACCCGTAAGTAACGTTTTTTCGAATAGCACAATACAAGCAAAAAAGCTCAATGAATTTTTAAGAGCATTTCCATGTTGTTCCAATTTTCTTGTGAATGCTCGATGATGTGTCTAGCGAACTGATCTTGGCCTATTAAGCATTTACTTGTAACATCCATTATCATTACAGCATTTGACGACTCCTCGTCGTGCATTTTATTCGTGTTTGACACTTTGATCGATGAATTATTACAAAAATTCCCTCTTAGGTTGTGACATAAAATTGTTAAAAAATATCAATTGTTGTGCTTTATGTTCTTCGTCAAATACACATACACACACACTGATACTTCGGCTCGGTGTTCTGTTATAAGTAATCGCTCAAATGCGTATCGTCAACCGTACCTAGGGCTTAACTTATTGTTTTTTGTTACCGGGGTAGAAAATCCTCATGAAGAGGGCGGAGGGATCTGTCAGACTCTTACTGACTAAAATCCACCCCGGTGTACTTTCTCGTGATCCCCGACTGGTGCTGGTCCGCCTCCGTGGGCCTACTTGAAACTAAATAACTAGTCAGGTGTATATTTTTAGACACACTGTTATGATCAAAACATATTATTGTCTCCTATTTATATCGTCGCAGTGTACATTACAATAAACAAGGTAATAAATTGGTTATTAGTTGATGTTAAGTAAATAATTAATACAACATTGTAACTAAGTCAGCAAATGTCAACTTATTTATATTGGTTGTTATGATTGGATAAGAATTATTAGATGCCCACCTACTTTACGGAAACATCTTATTGTTACATCATAATTTCATAACCCTAGGGCTCCGTGATTCGTGACCAAATGGGTCTTCTCGGCTTCAGTTCATTCTCATGAAAGGACTACGTGTAAAGGGAAATGATTGTATTCCCAAATATGTATTTTCTAAGAAAACACACAATTTTGGAAAATTTATTTGTGCATTTATGTTCTTTCAGGAAGAACTACAGAGGAGTATGTCGAGCCTACAGTCGTCACCAATTCCAGCCCGGAGTGCGTCCAGTCTATCGATGAGTCAGAGTGAGCAAACCCTGCCGGATCAGCAGAGTGAAGGGGAAAGTCTGGGCGGTAGCCGCCCTGCACTGGCTGACAGTCAACCCCTCGGAGACATGTCACCCAGCATACATAGTGAGTTATATATGCGCTAAAAATGGTGACTGACCATTTAAATGGTCGAATAGATCGATTTTAGTAAAATGCAGCTTGTTTGATTTTATAAAACGATTGGCCTAGTGGTTCAGGGTCCATGTAAACCAGTCATATATAGTCTGGAGATCAAGTCGTTGATATTATAATAAAACTAGGATGTGATTACCAATAACAAAACGAACGAATAGCTTACGTCTCCAAATATATAATTCCAGCGATCCATTAAATATTCAGATACGAAAACGTCTTAAGTTCTCCATATTTTGATAGTGCCACAGTATCTCTACTCTAATACTCTGTGTTGAGTATACCTAAGTTTGTAAGTCACCAAAGATTATGCAGATGAAACGCTACTTTAAAATCTACATATACATATATACGAAATATACGGATTATTTAGGTATATATATACGAAAACTACGACAGCGTAACAATTACACTTATAATATATATTATATGTATGTTATACGTATACATACTAAAAGGATTGGGTTGTGGATTTTCACGGCAGGATAGGATTGTGGATTAACACATTACGTTACGCCCACATGGTATGAATGCTGCGTTGCGTCCGATTCCACAAAATATGTTCAACAATATTCAATACAAAATACAGACAGCTCGTGGAACGCAATCTCATCACGAAATGGAAATGCATCACAATATCATTGCAGCTAGTCAAAGAGATTTATCTTTGAGAATATGACGATTGAAATTAGACGTGAAAGCATTCTACTGTCTGGTTTTCAATGCCAAGTACTGAACTTGGCATTGAAAACTGGATGTTGATTTGTAATTCAAGTAGATCTTGTATTCCTAGATTTTAATTAGAGTCAAGAAGTGTTGAATTCAAGATATAAAGCCATTGAATGCAAGAGTTTCAAATTGGTTTCACGTTGCTCGTCATTGGTATACAACATTTTTGCACGACTCTAGGCAGTCAAAGACCGCTTTGTTTATCTTTTTACAAAGAACGAGTTCAACTTACTTCATTCGTGCTGCGCCAAGATTAAGGTAATTGTAAAAATCCATTCAACTTTTAATGCCGCGATTTTGAAAATATTCGTAGAAATAACTTATCCAATTTAAATATAAAAGTGAACGGTCTAGGTCGGGTTGATGGCAATAGGCTCGCCCCCTAATACATGGGACTTAAACATAACTGGCGAAATGTGGGTGTACTAATGGATACACCATACACCATGGATACATTATGATGAAAGGTCACTCCACTCACTCACTCAACACAAAATATCCAAAACCTTGACGTATAAAGATGAAATTATGTAGGGAGGTAGGTACTTTATAGTTAGTAACGTCCAATAAAAAAGGTTTTTTTTAAATTAACCCCCTAAGTGGTTGAAACGGGGAGGTAAAAGTTTTGTATGGAAAAGCTTAGAGAGAAACGTAGGAGTAGAGAGAGAGTAGAGGATATTATTTCTGTCTGTATTTTCTGCCATGAACCTGCCGTACACGTGACCATCGAAGTTACACAAACAAACGAGACGACGCTCTTGAAACACTGACTGACATTGACGTAAAAAAAAAAATGAAAACGGGACCCTTTGTGCGCACCGCAAAGTCCAATCATAGTCTCTCTGGTAATATTTGTATGTAGCAGATACCCACACTATTTTGTAATACCTACCCTGAAACTTTGTGAACTAACAATGGTATGTGATTTGATTTGCTGATCTTAATTTATCTCGGAATATATTGTCATTTTCATTTATTGGATTGGAAGTTTTGTTACGACTGCAACGGCTACTAGACTAGTTCCGTTTTTGAACAGGATATACAATTTGTTCTTTTTGAGCAATACGGTACTGAACGAAAATTTTACAGACATAAGTACTGACCTCCTAACAGCTAAGATTTGAATATAACTTCCGTTTGATTAGAAAAGAGAAGCAGGTTAGGTATCAACTGTCACAAATGATTTGGAAATTTTATATAAAATCAACTCCGGAGCTTTCGGTGAATCACCGCAGGATGCATTTAGTCAAATCTCTCCATTTATCACTTAGCCAGCCTCAGATCAGACAGAGCATATTTTTCTGCCATAATCATTACGTAGGTCACGAACGTCGTAAGTACCTAATTGATATTTCATTACCTTTGTGTTGAAACCTTCGTTAAAATTACCTAAGTAGCTCTCGTATCAATGGGCAATTTGTAAAAATCTCCTATTGTTATATCTATCTTATAATCGAAGTCTACGCAACATTCAGAACATAATTCAAATGAAAGGAACACTTCTCATTCAAACTTTAATTCAACGAAGAACGAACTTGAGACGGCATTCTTTACTTAGACTAGATGTGTCTTATATTTGCTTTTATGCTCGGTCACCATGGACGAATGTGCCTCACTCGACCACGGAGACCGAGTGGCTAGTGCAGCGCTGCACCTCCTTAGTTATAGCCAGACTTTGTAGTAGTAGCTTGAGGACGGCGCGACTGCGCGTTACGCAGTTGTTTCAGTGAAGCTAACAGATGCAGAAGCTTCCACGCGCTGTCAATTCTTTGTTTAATTACCACCATACCATGGCCAAGTTTTTTATTCTTTCGAAAGAAAAGTAAAAAAAAAAAGTCTGAAGCCTTATAAAGACTTTTTAGCGACGATAACACAATAAACACGACATTTCACACAGGCCAGCGAAAAACAATACGATCCCGCTGTGGGCACCTATTTTTTTTTTTATTTCTCGGAAATAAGAAATTTTTTGGCAAGACGATTGTAATCAGCGTTATAACACACATTCTCGTGAATTTCTTTCTTAGAGAAAAACAATTTGACCAGCGGCTTTGCGTTATATTTTCCGAGTCACGGGGGCATTAGCCTCTCCAACTACCTCTAACGTAAACCGCTTATTGCTGGGAATAAATTACAAATCTTCATTTAGCAGATGGAAATCATTATCGCTGTCTCCATTCTATCTTGACATATGTTCCTATCTAATCAACTTGGTACCTATTTCGATGTCTGATGTGCACCGAATGAGCTGTTGCTATACTAAGTTCAAAAGCAAATAGGAAAAAGCGGTCCATGTGATAAACTTTTAAGTAAGGAGCGGCTAACATTTTTGAAGAAATACCTACGTGAATGAGGCTTATTTATAAAAGTTACTTTTTTCGCTGCATCGGGTTTCTGCGTGTTAGCTATTTTGGGCCAATATCACACAATGTTTTCCATCAGTAGTCACTAGTGCATTGCATAGACATGAAAAGCGCTGATTCAAAAATGTATGACATGTTAGGGTCGAAAATATTTACTATGCACCTCAAATAATTGTGCTTCTAAATAATACTGCTTCGTTATTAAATGTACGATGCTGTACTAAATATAATATTATTAGTCCAGGTTAAAAACGCTTGCGCACTGTTTAGGCACCCTATCCCCTTAAGTAAGCAGACTGTGCCTAAGTTAGACACGGCTCAAGAGACAAGTTTAACTATCGACTTTGGCTGTCAGGTGCATCCGGCACAGCCGTAATAATATAGGATGGATATATTTAGAAATTCGGTTTTGCCTAGATTCGAATTGTCGTTCCTTTTCAATGTAGGCCATAATCTAATAATAAACTAACCGAAATTCGGTCACGACGCCCACTCAACGGAGACTAGCCAATTACGTAAGCAATATGATTGTGGTGCACAGGTTTGTGTGGAAACATTGGCGCACTAGACGGGGGAACAATCCGGGTCCATAACAATGAGTTTTGAAGCTTACCGAGACACGTTGGTGTCACGCTTTCGCCCGCGACATCGTCTTGTTCAAGATAATTCTGAATACATTAAAGGTTCACGTGTGTTGCCCGCCTAGTTTTAAACTCCAATAGAACTCTTGTCGTTATAGAAATTACCACAAATCTATAAAAATGAGCATTTACTTCGAGTAATAGAAATGGTTGACATTTTTATGGTCAACCCATTAATAGAAAGCGAATAGTTGGCTCTAGGTAATCAGTGTACAGAAACTGTTGGCTTCGAAATACTATCAAAAGAATTTCATTTTGCTGTAATTTTATTGGAAATCCTATTAACTGTATTGGAAAATTGTTTAAAACTGAAACGCGCAGTTTACGACCATGTTGCCTTTTTACAAGTCTTTTTAAATTATTTAACTGTATTGTGGGAAAAGACTTCATTTATTTTTTATCCAGTTACAGGAAAATGTGATAGATGGAACAGATTCGCTTATTTTCTTTAACAGAATTACTTCATTACTCTTCCTGAAACTGGACATAAAAACAAAAGGTCACTCACTGAATAAACACGAAATCTCGAAAACTACCCTCCTGCCAAATGTTTGCTGCACGAGGGCAGAGGCCGAGCGGCCTGTGCAGATGTGGTTTGTTAGTAGTAGGTAGCTTAAAAGTAGGAGAAGTCAGCGAAGTACCGATGTGACCTTGACTTTAGTTTTGACTTTCACGCGGACATAGTCATAGACAAAAGCTAGTATGATAAACGCAAATTTTCAAAATGTATTTATCTATATATAACTAGCAGCTTTCCTTTAATGTATAAACAAAATATCCCCACCTATAACACCATGTATACTAAAGTTAACATATTTATATACTCGTATTTTATTGTTTAACACGTATGTTTTGTTTACTAGGTCTGAATGAAGCCTATATTCAAGAAGCTATGCTGAACCGGGCTATATCGATGAGTTCCGGCTTGGACTCAGCAACAGGGCAAAACCGCAGGAAATCCAGATCTAACAGGTACTTATTGACGGTCAAGTTTTAGACATATTTGACGTATCTAGGTAAATAAAGTCTGTATGTATCATCGATACAATTTGGGTAGGTACTGACTTGCGGCCATGCTATTGTTATTTACTAGCACATTAATGTAGCATAGGTTAACAAATAATTTCGAAAATAATATTATAATTACTTAGGTCAAAGATTTTAAGAAAATCTATGAAGCGTCGAAGGGTTTCGATCGCTCATACCCTAAAGTTTGTAACTGTGTTGGTAAAACATTTCTTTTTTCGAAGTCGATATCTGAAAAGGTTTTACCCGAACCCTATCGGTGCTACTTTCCTGTCCGTCCATCAAAATGATCTGTCCTAAAGGGTTGAGGCAAGGGTTATCGCTCATTCGACTTGGCGGCACCTGATTGACATCCCTTAGGCGAACTACGAAATAAAAAAAGAACTTGCCTTTACTAAATATTTTTTGAAGCTAAAGTTAAAATTTGTATTTCTATTGTTCCAATAAATTATATTATTTAACTTTAATTTTAAATGACAGTCCCAATAGAATTGAATAGAATATCGGAATAGAAGATAAGTTTCATGACCAGTTTCACGGGTTAAAATACCCAACGGAGTGTTATTGTTTACCACGATGATTCTAGACCGTTACGTTTACGTTTCATATCCATTGATCGGAACAGGCAGGCCTCCTTCCCAGGTTTATAAAAAAAGAAATCAACTGCATTTTGGTGGCTTTGACAACTCTATGTTGTGTGATCTCACCAACATTTGGTAAATTATCGATATCGGTTCTGATCACTGCTCATAACTTTAGCGTACGAACGTTGTCACTGAATTTTGAACTTTATCGGGAACCACATCCCACGCTTTGCGTGGGCGCCAAATGCACTACTACCTATATAGTAGAAAGTCATATTACTTAGGTACTTACATTTCAATTAAATCTTCATATACATACATGCTTGCCTCAGTAAGCCTTGACTTGCAAAGACTTAATGATGTTTATGAATAAAGATCTAACTCACTCCGTCTATCGCTTAGTTCACTTAATAAATCATTGTTTTGTACTACCATTATAAATTCTTTATCATCATATTTAAAAACACTTACACAAGTTGCATACTATAAGTCTGCTTATAACTCTGTTTTATCCCGGCGCCCGTGAATGCTGCAAAGGTCAAGTTCAAATATAAAACCAATATTCAGATTTATTTACAGATGCTGCGATTCAAATATGAGAATTCCATGGACGTTTAAAATTCATGAAACGGGACTAATAGTCTGACTAAAAAAATACGAACTTAGTGCTTAGTTTTAATGTGAGTCTGTTTTCTATGTAGTCTAGGAATCTGTTATAGATTTCAGATCGGCAATGTGTGCGTGCGAGTCAATTTGAACGGTGCAAGGTTAATCCGTTTAGTCCAGACATAGTGCGACTGTAAGGTACAATCGAAGCGGATAATTACATCAACGCCTCTTGCGCCTGCCGCAGTCTCGTTCATTACGTTTGATAGTTCTGCGAACACAATCACGTCAGCGTGTGTTTTCATAAGTCAGTATGATGATGACGACTAATAGAGACGTATCAAAGGTATGCTTTGCTGAAATTAGATACAATTCCTTTACTTCCGGGTCATCACGACGACATAATATGTACTTACATCCATTGATAGCGTGTAATCAATTTCTGGTGCACGAGAATTAGTATTAATGTCACCTTTCCAGCTCATATAAACTACAAACATCTTTACTTCTTAACTTCTTTTAAATTAAGACGTGTTTTCATTGAAATAGCAAACAATTCAAAGAGTAAGTATTTTTCTTTGCAATGTTCTCAAGTATCTTAGTAAAATACAATAGAATGTGCCTCGCAAGACTGCGGGTTGTACAAAAGAAATCTTTTCCTTCTTGAATTGTTGGAGTCACAACAAAACATGGAGTTCCTATTAATATTGTGTCTTTATAATGTCACTGCCCCTTTGGTCACGTAGTTGCAAGCGCGACTTCTGAGCTTTGATGTTTGATTCCTAGGTCGGGCAAAAAGTGTTATTGGGTTTCATCATAAATTTCTCAGTAGAAGCCCGGAGTCGCGGATTAAACCGAAGTAGATTTTAATTTGTATATAATTAGCCAAAATATTGTGCTCCTTTCCATAAGACTTTCAAAGGAAAATAACTGTAGTGCTTCCTTCAGATTTCTATCTAAATATTTTTTCTAAAAATAGGTAATTACTTTTTACAAGGAATATAATAATCGTTTATAATCCTTCTTAATTAATTTATTACGTAAAATTATTATTTATGTTATTTCATTTTATTTTTTGCTTAATTAGTGTCTAGTCTCAAGTCAATGCGGCGCTCCTTAACCTATTGACGTGACGAAAAATACAGTAACTACCTGTACATGTTACCTGCAGAATATTATATTTTTCATATTCACTACCTTGTGGCAAGGTTAAGTTCATTTATGATCGACTGAGCGCAACTAGAATATTAGTTTACCGTTTAATCGTCCGCTGATAGAACCGATAGATTCGGTAGTTCCGCCGGTAGAAGTCCTATTGTCTCTGGTTCCGCCGGGGTCCTGAGCCGGATTCTGTCAACATTGCAGCTCGACTACCTCACCAACAATGAAGTCTATTTGACCCATATACGCCATGTAGTGGTTGAGACAGATCAATTTGCGTTGGCCTTATTATTGATCAAAGCCTCTTTAAATTTCGTGCACGTGGGTTTCAAATAAAAATAAAATATACTCAGTAACGCTGCCCCAAAAATCATGAATTCTATAGCTTTTTTACCTACAGCGGCAAGCATTACTGCTGTTTTACTCGCAACTCTTCTTTCGCTCGCCTTACCACTATTTCACATAAAAGTATAAATAAATATGTTACCGCGTAGCACTCCAAATGGATTAATTCAATTAGTCAGTCTTTCAATGTGATGGTTGGGGAGATAAAATGTTCTTTGCTGCTATCGTACCTACTACGGTGCTGCACAGATATCCTTATTTCTGAAGAAAAAAAAATGCCATAATCAGTACACTTTATTACATAAATTATTTTTATGTACCTAGATCGCCATAAAGTAACCCCAACATTATACCTTAATCACCAAATAACAGCAGCACGTGCCGAGGTCTAAATACAGCTTGGTATAAGTATTTCAGTAACGCCATTCGCGGAAGCTATTTGAATACGACATTCAGACGGAAAATAAAAGGGAGCCGGGGTCAGCTTTATCGATTTATTTTAGTTAGACAAGAATAATTCTGCAGTCTATTTTCATGGTCAAGGCTCTTCTTATTGAAATCTTTTATACTTCAACGAGTTTAAAAAACATTCACTTGTGATATTATCGTTTCTGGTGCTCATACCTATGGGATAGTCTTTTTAAAACTATTTGCCATTAACGACAGAGTACTGTATATAATGGCCCATATGGGTCACTTAATTACTTAATTATTATTTTTCTATCGTTTTAACAAATCGGCAATATAATCAGTGCATGTATTGGTTGCGGTTGACCGCCCTAAGTAGGTACGATAGATGTTTATTTAATATTTCATTAGAGGCTTATTTGGTTGGGAGAAGTAAGTCGATGGTATGAGATTGTAATAGCGATAAACGCCACATTTTTTTTTTGTCAATGGCACTTGTACAGTTTCACCGATGTTGATACAATCAAAACATTGTATTATATTAACTTAGCCAAAAGTGTAAAAGTTGAACATCACGTGGGCAACAAAACGTATAAACTTTACCTCCTCGGCGAACAAACAAGTCGTAATATTGAAACGCTCACAATTTTTATGAAAAATGATTCGAGAAATAAAGTTAACTTGGCAGTAGGCATGTCTCTTATTTTGTTCGAGTCGTAAGTAACTTGGTTTGCTAGGAGGAACTTAGTTCACCGTCTAGCAGCTGTAGCACAGCGAGCTTTATAAAAGGTCGACTTTATTGAGCGTCGTCTCTGTCGTTCTTTCTAAGTATAAGTTGGATTATAATGCACTAGTCTCCGCCCGCGCCTTCATTTGCGTGGAAGTTAAATAAAGTGGAAGAAAAAATATTGCTGGGAAACGACTTTTATTTTTGGTGTGAAATATCTAATTTATAGTAGCATGCAATGTAATGCGATGCAATCACGATCCTTTTGGGTGTACCTATGCAGTAACACGCGGGTCATTTTTGCAACCGGAGCAACACCTTCACCTCTTGCAAAGAAAAAAATCAAAATCATACCTCTTTATAGTATTAGTGAAGAGTATAGATTTATATCTCTGTCTGACATTTAGCGAAATCGGCGACTAATTATACATATATTATCTTCTCCGCAGAACCCGCAAAGGTGTACATTACTTGAAAACTCTCACTTTTCGCCACTTAAAGTTCAGAGAAATATGATTAGACTAAAATTATTTTATATAATACCTAATAACATATTCAAATCAATGTAGGTATACTCTCGTAGCAACTAATTAACCAAAATCAAAGAAGCCAGTTATTATTATTATCTTAACTGAATCTGTTTTATACTAAGCCTTTCCCTCCATAAGCATTGAATGTGTACATGGAGATATATAACCAAACTCCACGGAATTACATAATGTATTTCCAAGTTCATGAACAAACCTACCTGGAACACTCATCAATGTCAGTGTTTTACAATCTAGGAATCCCACACAATGATGTTATGATAAATCCTCACTAATTTTATTGAACTAGTTCCAATGAAATACGCGGTAAAATTCCAGCAAAACATTTCAATGCATTCATATTCGATGAAAAACAAATTCAAATCCACGTGCAAACTCTCTCATCGCGTATATTGTACGAGTCATCAATCAATATTTCGTGCAACATTTCAGGGTCACATGGTTGGCTAGTGAAGGGCTCACGAACTATTTGCGTCGCGTCATCCAAGATGAAAAGAGCCGAGAACTGAGCAAAGGTCATTCGTACCAGGACTTCTCCTCAATACCTGAGAACAACTCGGATGAGCCGAAGAAGGACTTGAAAGGCAGGCGGCTTTCGTACCAGCGAGCGGTATCAGGCGAGGACCCACGGTACCATGAACATACCGTCAGGAGGAAGCAACTTATTCCTGAGAACACTGAGGTAACTTGCTTCATTTTTGCTTACTTATATACTCCTGCTTATACCTATTACGTGTAAGTTAGCGTGATCCGGAAATAGCCTTTGCCGATGTATGTGATCTGAATTTTTGGTTAACTTCCGAGTTCCATCCGAAATGAAAATGTTTTTAATTGGGATCGACGGCGTCCATTCTAATTCTCAATTCGTCACACACAAATAGTACTACGGCACTTCGGATTGTCAGTTCCCGGATTTAGATCGATCGCAGTGCCTTTATAACGATGCAGAAACAGTCGCGTTAGTTTACAGAAACAATTTAGTTTACATATTTTTTTTTAATACACAACAAAATATATAGCTTAGTATGTGAGAGAATTCTTCTTGAAGTATAATAATCTGTGGCTGCCTCAGGGCCCTCAGACGTAAAAGGGCATAAATATTTCCGATTATACAAAAAAGAGAATCGATTTTATTTTTGAATGGTCTTTAAATTTCTCTATTGCGCCATCCTAGAGATCAACATCGCGGTACTTCTCAACACATCTAGAGAAAACATTATCAGATAAAAAAATATAAGTTTATTAATGATTAAGTACTTCCTACACAAAAGGTTGAAACAACTTTGACGGGTGGTTATGCCACGATCTTACAATAACACCGGGATAACGTGCTTCCACCTTGCTGACAATTATTGCTACCTCGGCATGTCTATCCCGATAAAATTCGGACGCATTTTTGAGAACAAATATGCTATACCCGAAATTGTTGACGTTCTCATACGCTTCATGTGAAAACCTATAAGTAAAAGCGTTTCAAAACTGCTCGTAATCGTTTTAACCTTTTAGCAAAGGGTTTCATAAACTATTGACTATATAAATGTTGCTTTTTATCTATACATGGTTCAACTTGTATTGCTAAGCAAGCTCTATTGACAGATAAGGTTTCAGGTGTAAAAAGTCACTTCCAATTTCTTTTACTAGGCTATTTATAAGCATTGCTAAAATAGTTCAGTCTCATGTTTTGACGGCAAATCGAAGTTTGTTTATGTTGTAATCGCGTGAAGCACGAACTTTGGCCGACGGGAATCAGTGTTTCATTTCAACTGCTCTATCTTAGCCACAAAATGCACGAAAACGAACAAATGAGATCGATAGGAAAACACTGCATAATTATTTATTTGGTATTCCTGGTAGGTGGTATTTATTGTTGGTTACGAATAAGTAAAAAGCAGTAGGTTTTTTTTATTACCTAAAACTGCAAGTTCTGGAAAATAAACACAGCAATACAATACCAAGCGAACCAAGCGATGTGTCTTACTTAAAATTCATAGCAAAAACGTTTTTCGTAATGTAGCAGCTCGTAGCGGTTCGTAGAGGCTCGTAGCAGGTCTACGTGAAACCGTGGACCGCCGGCCGTAGCGCCCGCCACGCTCCTCGGTTATCAGACAGACACGAATATTTATCATAAATTATTGTATTTATTATACGTTGAAACATAAATAAATTAATAAATTATCTTCCTAGTTATGATACATTTTTGATAACTTCAACTGAAAATCAAAGAATTAGCACACAAAAAAAAAATTGCAACGGCTCTAATTCACTTGAACTAAAAAGCATCCTTGATGCGTTTTATAAAATGATCTCTAATCTAATTAAATATTTTTGTAGGAAAATTTACGTTTGAATGCAAACGCGCGTAGGTGGGCTAAGGTGAGGGGGCTAGTGCGCAGGTGTAAATCGCACCAAAGCCGCCGAATATGCTTTAGCCGGCAAAGCCTCAGGCAGAGCTTTCAGTGTCCGTCGAAGAGCGCTCGAAGTCACTCGTTTCCTCCGAGCAGCCTTAACCGATACGCGAACGCTATTTCCCAACTTCATGAAAATTTTACAAGTTACTTAAAAAATATTTTATTGTTTTTTTTAACTTTAAGTGAATTTATGGTCATTTCTTTTAATAATAATGGCTTTACCTAATATTAATCTTGATAACTTTTCACAACTTTCCATCGTTCCGTGAATTCTACATTTTTTGCGGGTACTTTAATTTATTTTTTTGTGAGTGACGTGATTTTCTGATCCAGGGCAGCATATAACTTGGTAAGTATTTTCATAAAAAAGAGTAAATTTATTCAAATAAAATACATGTTTTAAATAGCAGTGACTTTTCTTATCAAAAGTTTTGTAAAACTTTATATCAAGTTGAATAAGTTTACTCCAAAGTTGTGTGTACCTAAACATGTGTTTAATTTCAGGCTCTTATCGTAATACGCATTTTGTAGCGACGGGTTTGGCCAAGGGTCATGAAATGAAGTTTTGTGGTGCGCGATAAAATCTGGGTTTATATTGATTCGGGCCAAGGTGTTTCATTAACAAGACCTCCAATTTTACGCACGAATCCAAACACGCGATTTCTTCAGATATACCTAATTTACATGTCTGCATCTAGGTATGTAGGTATATCGATTTTATTTTTCAATGCAGTTTGTTATTGTAACTTTTCGTTGTAGGCTGTAAATAGGTAATAATTATGATTTATCATGAAAATTATTGCTTATCTCCTAAAAATAATAAGAGGCGCATTATGTCTCGGTTTTCATGCATAAAGACTTATTAACTCTCAGGTGCCTAGTCTGTTTTTTTTTAATAACAAGAGCTAAGAATGTTAAAGATGTGATATTGAAACACGAGAGTCACATACATGTTCCTTTGTTATAAAAAGCCACTTTTAAGTATAACATGTTTAAACAACTAAAGTTGGTGCTGTTCTTTAATAAGGTATTACATTAATAACTCATTGGCTCAGCATATTATTAGAAAACACCTTTGCACGTTAAGTTCCAAAAAGATGAATGGAATTAAAAAACAATTTTCTTCTCGTAACAAAATTTTGAATTGAGCAAGCAAAAATTCAAATAAGTTTTGTAGGCGTTGTTACATAAAAGTTTTGCTTTGATAAAAGTCACTGAGCGTCGAGATGAAAATAATATTACGGGGCAGGGCCAAATTTGGCGCAAACGAGCGCCTCTTAGACCATAAATCCGTAATTTCGATGTAATAACACCTTTTATTGGCATTAAATAATTTCTATAAGTATTACCTTTACTGATATATTTTACTTGATTAAAATTTTGTTAAAAGAGTGTAGAAGAACATAAGATTACAATCAGACTTTTAGTAAGTATATAGAGGTACTAGAACTCTTTGCGGAAGGGGTTGTAGGTACTATTGAAACTATTTATTGCGCTGTGCACCGCTGCTGTTCCCCGGTTGAACAGTATAGACAGGCTTCGCTTTGTGAAGGCACAAGATATTCAAACTTTTTTGCGGAAATGAAAACTATGTTTTACCTCCTACTCATTTATAATTAATTTCTGTTAATTTTAAATAGAATATTTAAATCCTCACTGGGACTAACCGGATAAAATGTTTTAGCGCACTAAAATTTTCTGGTTGGTACTGTAGTGTGGCGGGCGTTCCCATAATCCATTGCCGACGGTAATACCTTCAGATGGCCAACTTGTTTGAAACTCAGTATAATAAACAAGTATTGGAATTTAAACCCACTTCAATGCTTCTCCAAGCATTAGAAAATGATGAATTAATTATGGTTAAACATTTTCGAACGTGTTAAACATATTATTCCTTTTCTTTAACTTACCCTATGTTGACCACTTTGCCGTTGAACAAATATGACATTATCAACACCTATAATAACTAATTTTTTGTCACCGAAGCTTTATATTAGTGACATGGAAAACCTAAACGAAAAACAAGTTAGGTATAGTATGAGTTTAAAAGAACTTGCATCCCAAAGTACCTAATGTAATTCAAGTTTGTATATCATGAAGGGTTATGAGGTAAAATTTTATTGCCGAAGACGAGGTTGATAATATAATTTATCAGTTTCCGTCAATCACTTGCAAGATGCCGAAGGTTTGTTGTCTTTGCCTTATATCCCTGCAGTGTCTTTATTGAAATTTCATCGCATCATCTTCTTTGATGAAGAACCACCGATAGGCGACACTTTGTGTCTCGCGTTCATGGGAAATTATGATCTTAGAGTGTCAATCCCATTATTACTGTCGTTATTGTTGCTATCTTTTACAAGATGAGTATGAAAATAAGAGAAATAGCTTTTGTATAAAATTCATTTCTTCGAAAAAAGCTTAGAGAGCTTTTTAAAATTGAACGTAATAGTTGACATGTGTGTATTACACAAGCCCCGTCGGAACCGCAACTGCTGAGCGTGGGGATCCGGGTCCGATTTCTAGGTTTGGACAAAAAGTGTTATTGGGTTTTCTATTACGAATTCCTCAGTAGCAGCCCGGTGTTTGGGAGTTGGTAGTGTGACAGCACGGTGCCTCACACGTAAAGCCGTTGGTCCTGCGCCTAATATTTCCGCGGTCATTTCGGATTGCCATCCCATTTTACTATGTGAGTAAATGAGGAGGGAATGCACCCACTAGTGCGCTATAATATCTTCTGCGTACTTGGTTAGTCCCCATTCAAATTGGCCGCCAGAACCGAAATTCGGTCGGGAGGATTTTATACAAGCACGATTGCGCTTCTCTTTATCTAGACAGTGTAGGACCTCCTACTTTATACGACTACTTCATTGTTCTGATCTTAAGAAAATAATAAGTTAATAGTTGACTGCCTTGTGGGCCCAACGGTTTTGGGTTCGATTCCCAGGTCGGGTAAAGTGTTTTTGAGATTTCCCGTCAGTATTTCTTAGTAGCAGCCTCGGAGCCTGGATTTGTGGCAATAGGCCCGGTTTGTGGCAATAGGCTTGCCCCTATAAACATAACTGGCGAAATGTGGGTCAGGCAGAGGTGAACTAATGGTGTACTAGAGGTGTACCTATGCCTTACCCTTCAGGGGTTACAGGCGTGAAGTTATGTTATCTTAAGTAATAGTTGACATACTTCATAACCTTTATCCGTTTTAAATAATAATCTGGGTTCAAGATAAGATTTGAATAAGAATTTAGTTGCTCAAAGGTTTTTAAAATACATTTTGACATTCGAACTTATACAAGTAAACGGTTAGTTTTAAACTATAACGGGTGTAAAAACACACTTAAAAAAGCTAAAAGTCATTAGGATCATTTTTGTACTAGTCTGGGCCACTGGAATATTGAAGGTCAAAGTTTGAAATAACGCGCAACCGCTGTACTACCTTTACGTTCACTCAATATGAGTGCATTACATTCCGCGCTTCCATTAACAAGGATTAATCGAAACAAAAGTAATTGTAGTTTCCCAAAAAATATTTTATCTCAAATGTTACTTAGTGACTGCCTCGTTGGTCTAGTGGTCGCAAAGCGCGACTGCTGACCATGAGGTCTTGGGTTCGATTCCCAGGTCGGGCAAAGTGTTATTGGGGCTTTTCCATCAGGAATTTCTCAGTAGCAGCCTCGGAGTCTGGATTTGTGCCCGGCTGATGGCAATAGGCTCGCCCCCTATTACATGGGACTTAAAAACATAACTGGCGAAATGAGGGTGTACTAATGGGTACACCTCTGCCTAACCTTTCGGGGATTACAGGCGTGATGTTATGTTATGTTACTTATTGGTGATGGGGTGTGAAGGTGACGGCTTTTTGACGTTTCTTGTTACGCTCTGTATAATAGTGAACTTGACGGTTTAAAAGCATGTGCAGTACATAACTAAAGTAGATACGTACATACTAGACACATGCTGTTGAAAAATGGTTTAAAATATGTGTGATGTGAATTTTATTACGCTGCCGATATTGAATTTTCACCCAAGCACCGCTAGGTACTAAATACATTTTTAATCGTGTTACAAGGGAGTTGCGCGTACTCCGCGGGGTAGTTTTTCCTCGTGTTAATTTGTTGTCGTTTTTTATCGAACCGAAGGTTAGGCCTGCAGGCTATTTTCTCCTAGGCGATAATCGAATTACCTACCCGACACGGCGAGATATTCCCTTTAAAAACTCGATAACTTTATTTATCGGTTAGGTTGGCATAACATCAGGAGAGCGAATTAAATCTACTTTTGCTTTTGCGTCGTTTATTTTGAACGAGCGGCGACAAAACATTCGCTCATCTGTAATGCATGGATGACCGATTGCTTGAAGCAGAATTATAATATAAGCATTTAACAAGTGGGGATTTTATAAAACGTACGGTCTGACGGACCCGTTCGCAATCATTTATTACCATTACCTTAGCAATGGTTTTAGATATAAATTTTCTAATTGCATTAATAGAACTTAAAGAGAAAAAATTAATGTAAAGAGAATGACTACCTATACTTATTAAGTCAAGCGTCACGTTATACTTACAGAACGAAAACTTCAACTTCGTCTTTAACATTTTAATGATAAACTAACATTTACATCCTTATGACCTATATCGTAAAATATACCTACTTAATATCAAAGTGAAGTAAAACTTTAGAAGATACTACTACGAAACTTGTTATAACCAAATTGATTAAAGCCTTTTCTTACGTTGAGGCTTGTCATGTTTTCCAGAGTCGATAATTTATTCATGAATCACCTGAACGTTCCTAGGCCGTCGAACTGCAAAGATATCCACATTAGTAGGTCACTGATACTCATAGGCAAACTAAGTCTATCCGACGGTGCCGTAAACATCACGTGACTTGGTAATCGAAGTTACTTTTCACACCGTTCGAGCGTTCTAGGAAAACGGCTGCACGGAACAAATTAAATTTTTAAAGGCATATAACAGTAGCTACCCCTATTGTTCTCTTTGTCAGCCGTCGGAAGCTTAAATACACAATTAGTCGACGAACTTACCGTCGACGTTACGGTTAAGGTGCAAACATACGGTGAGTAGGTATTCATTTGCTAGTGTTGGTTTATAACTGTTCGTTTGCGACCACAATATTTCTTTAGCGGACACGTACCTAATCTGAAACTTTTTTCTGGAAAACTTAGTTTGTGTGTCTGCGATAACTATTTCAAAATTGCACATTGAGACACAGACTTTTATGCGGTTTTCGCTATTGTTTCGAGAATTAAATTAACTTACATACAGCATGTTTACGTTTTAATAATATTTAAGATTATTTATATTAAAAAAAAAATATTTGCATTTAAAAAGAGTAAAGGAGTGACTAATAAATACGATACCGAAAACTTGCTCCCGATACGTATGAGCTACTTTTTTCAATTTTTATATAATTTTTTTTAAATATTATTTTGATGTAGTAAATAATAAAATCGTATTTCAAATCAAATCCAAATTATTGTTAGTAACAATGCCTACTTAAAAATGAATGTTAGTATTAATATAAAATATGAACTCAAGTAGATAGGTACCGATCCGAATCCGAATCCCCAAAGGGTTAGTCAGAGATGTTACCATTACTGCACCCACATTTCGCCAGTTATGTTTAAGTCCCATCAACCAGGCAGAAATCCAGACTCCGAGGCTGCTACCAAGAAATTCCTGATAGAAAAACCCAATAACACTACCCACCTGGGAATCGAACCCAAGTCCTCACGCTTGGCGGCCACTAGACCAAGGAGGCAGTCAAATGATGGTGATTTTATAGTAAATTGAAAACTGCAGGAAATTAGTTTTGTAAATTGAAGATGGTAAAAGATCAAAGCTGCGGATTAGTAAAAGAACTCGTCGACTTCTTCCTCATTACTGCTATTTATTAACTGGTTTATAGGGTTCTGTATCCGAAGGGTGCTAGCGGGACCTCATTACTAAGCTTTCGTCCGTCTGGCCGTCCGTCCGTTCGCCTGTCAGCAGGCTGTATCTCATGAACCGTAATAGTTAGAAAAACGAAATTTTCTCAGAAGGTGTATTTCTATTTACGCAATATCAACAAATAATAAAAAAAAAGTTAAAAATAAAAAGAAATCTGTTGTTGCGAGGCTGCTACTAAGAAATTTCTAATAGAAACACCAAATAATACTTTGCCCGACCTGGCAATCGGACCTAAGACCTCATCCTCAGCAGTCGAGCTTTGCGACTACTAGACCAACGGTTTATAATGTAGCCAAGAGAGTTGTGTTCGACTAGTGCTTTATTGACAGAATGATAGAAGAATCATGGTGGACTCAAACATTTCATTTGAGTCATCATCATCATATCACCCGTAGGACGTCCAATGCTGAACATAGGCCTCCCCTAAAGGCGCTGGATGCAAGCCGCTTCCATCCAGTCTTATTGGAAATCTGTAGGGGAGGCCTAAATTCACTTGAGTATAATCTAGTAATACGACTGCAACTAGCAATCGAAATAGATATAGTTAGCAAGTATGTTTTATTGATGTGGTCGTACTCCATAAATAAATAATTACACAGTGATCGCAAATCGATCAATTAGGAAGGAAGTTACATTCACCAGCGGAAGTTAGACGTATGAATTGCTGTTTAGTGATAATATTATACAGGCAACACTTGCAAATATAGTGAAATATAAAACACGCATATCATTAGGCTTAAGTAAACAAACAAACAGAAATTTAAGTTTGCCGGTAACATTTTTTTTTGGTGGCGCTTTGGTTTAGTCGTCGTAGGGCGCGACTGCTGAGCATCAGGTCTTGGGTTCAATTCCCAGGTCGAGCAGTGTTATAGGGTTTTCAACCGACGAAAAAACGGATAAAATTATACCTACGCGTCAACTTGAGAACCCCCTCAAATTGACGCGAGGAGGACGTAAGGAGTAATTAGTTGATTATAGCCACAAAAAATATAAAATAAAAACGTTTTAACAAAAAAATTCAACCGCCGATATTACTGAAAGCGAAAAATCATCTTTCTTCTTTATCGTGTGGGCAGTAAGGTTTTGAGTGGAACAGTAAGTCCAGGTTTCCTCACGATGTTTTCCTTCACCAGCGAATAATAATAAACCTTTTTTAATTAACCTTCATAATAAGTTCTTAAACTATTGTAAGTATACCTTAGTAATTTTAAGTCGACGCCAAACAAGCAAACTAATTACGTAAAGCGTGATGCGCAGCGGCATGAAATGTTGTTATTCTATCAGGAATTTCTCAGTAGCAGTCTCGGATTCTGGATTTGTACCCGGTTTATGACAAAAGGATCGCCCCCTATTACATGGGACTTAAACATAACTGGCGAAATGTGGGCGTACTAATGGATATACTGCCTTACCCTTTGGGGATTACAGGCGTGATGTTATGTATAATATATAAATGTAACTCTTTTTTACCTTGGTCTCAAGCTAGGAACTTCTTCCGTATCGTGAGTGCGTTTACAATCATAAACTCACATACACAAACAGCCAGACAAATATGATTTCCATGCGGGAACGAAACCGCGAGACGCAGCGAAGCAGCTAATCACTCAGCTACTGTACCAACCGTGTCGTCGTATTTAATTAATACTTCATCATGTTTGAGTTAAATACGAACGATTCGAGTTTTACAAACATTTCAGCAAAGTCTTGTATTTAAGGGAATGAATGAATTTCATTCCAATCACCGAAATACTAAGTTGCTTAGCTTAACATTTTCTCGATTTATATAAACACGAATGTACATAACAGCTGTATTATTTCAGTTTTTCGGGGTTAGACTCAAAGTAAAAGTTGTTTATAATGATGAATTCAACGACCCCGTTTCAAGTTTAGGACAAGTAAACAAAGACCTAAGTTGCATGAATCGTCAAAGTACCGACTTGTATTACATTTAGTACCTAGAACTTAATTAAAAATAACTTTACAAGTGACATTGCAACACGTTCATTTAAATCTGGGCGGCTGTCGGTGACTGCTATAGTGTAACGAGATGAATTCCTGGGACGTTGACAAATGACGCGCCGGGTGCTCTCGCTCCTATTGTTTGCAAATAAAAGGACAAATACAAATTTCGATGATTCAATTTTACTGAATTCACAAATTATGATTAAAATCGACAATGTTATAACACAATTCTGTAGTTAAGCTCTGTTTTCAATATTGGAAAAGCCAAAATCTGTTTGGTTAATGTGAAACAATGAAAATAAAAAATATGTACTTACCTAGATAAATATCGATCTATTTGTTACACGTTTCACTGTTCCCTTCATTGTACATCACTGTAGTCCAAGTTATTAAGATTTCGCAACTTTTTTCTTATTACCTACCTACGACGCGTAAATAAAACCTTTCTAGAAAAATAAATATTTGAAGGTCGGCTTCATTGAAGAGACCCGAAGTTGAAGTAGATCTTAGTTTGTTTGTAGGACTCTTATTTCACAGAAATACTTAAGTCTAAGATAATCTTTATCCGTTATTTGTGTGTATTGTAAAGAATTGACAAAATAATAATTCAGTATAAGTTATATACTGCCCTGAACAAAAGTAGTTCTATAGATAGTAAATCTCTTTAACAAAAGGCACGTACTTAAGAAACGCTTCCGTACGTCGATGAAGTATAGGTAAGTTACAAAATGTACTAGTAAGTAGAGGTTTTGTAGATAGATAGGTAACATAACATCACGCCTGTAATCCCCGAAGGGTTAGGCAGAGGTGTACCCATTAGTACACCCACATTTCGCCAGTTATGTTTTTAGTCCCATGTAATAGGGGGCGAGCCTATTGCCATCAACCTATCTATCATATCTAGATAGATAGGTATAAATAAAATTTATTACTACTTTACTGGTATCAAGATGCTCGAAAACAGCGACAAAAAGTTAATAATGAAGGCACATTTACCTACACACAATGGTTTATATGAAAATTACATAATTAAAACACACTGACACATTCGCATTGTCGTCACACAAATATTATTTCTAACCATCAAGTTACTATAAATGGATTAAGGCTTTTCTTAACATTGGTAATACAAGATGTTGAGATTAGCAAACATTTAATTTTAGATTAGACATAACATAACATCACGTCTGTAGGCAGAGGTTTATCCATTAGTACACCCACATTTCTCCAGTTATATTTAAGTCCATGTAATAGGGGGCGAGTCTATTGACATCAACCGGGCATAAATCCAGACTCCGAGGCTGCTACTGAGAAATTATTGATGGAAAAACCCAAAACACACTTTGTCCGACCTGAGAATGGAACCCATGACCTCACGATCAGCAGTCGCGCTTTACAACCGCTAGACCAACGAGGCAGTCTTCATTTTAGATTAGAGATATAATATGTAGAGAATTACAATATTAACTCTTTGTAAATAAGTGTAGGGCTCGCATGTCGCGTACGTCAATCAAAATAAAAGGTCGACTCCGTATCTGATGTTTAACACCGCCAACAATCCATTAGGTAAATTACCGAAATCCAGTCGCTCTATTGAAGCTTAAAGGTTCCAAATTCATTACCACTGTAGTGACAAAGGGTTGATGAAATTGACGCTGGTCGTATGCCCTC
Source organism: Hoplodrina ambigua (assembly GCA_949774945.1). NCBI lineage: Eukaryota > Metazoa > Arthropoda > Insecta > Lepidoptera > Noctuidae > Hoplodrina > Hoplodrina ambigua. The sequence goes on from OX458963.1 coordinate 11,262,064, forward strand.
AATTAATACCTGAAACGTATAAATGGAACATGGACAATTTAAAAACAAAACACGCACGCAGTAGCGGATCGTAGGTGGCTAAGAGGCTCAAGCACCCCCCAAAAGCATTAAATTTTAAAGTTGGTATTATTCTAAATAAACTTTTTTGCAAGCATTACCTTACCTAAGATAGCCACAATTGTCATCAATTTATTATCCTTAACTTAATAAGAACCTACATACAATGTGCTTTTTACGTTGCTAAAAACCTATCCTAAGCCGTGTGTCAATCCTGGATCCGCCACTGTACGAACGGCAGCGTATTTTATGAATGGGACATTTATTTCGGTATTTTTGTCCCAAGTTATAGAGAGGATCTCTGCCTAGATTTGAACAGTACATTGCTATCTTGACACACGACCAAGTGCGAGTACCTCCGTCGAAATGTAGTTCTGTACCTCCAAATATATACCTAACTTATTATATATTTACTATGAAAAGGCCATATGTTATGCTAAAAAATCTAGATGCTATATGATAAGCAGATTGACAAACGAATAGACAGACAGGCGTAGGTATTTAATAAGATCCTGATTTCACCCTTTATTACAGTACCCTAAAACTATATCAGAAGTTTCCACTAAACTCCGCCTTTGTACAGTGTATTTTTTACATGTGCATAAAGTTTAAATAAATAAATAAATAAATAAATAAATAAATAAACTAGGTATTACAAAACTCACGTTTGCCGCACCCAAGTGTGATTTTCGATTCACGTTATATTGAAATCGTGAATTCAGCTAAGGTTTTGATAAATCATTCGCGAGTGATAGGTATCTTTTACGCGAGCGTTTCAAGAATTGGGCGTTAGTTCTTATCGTCGTTCAAATGGGGTAGGCCCCCAATACAGTGTTTGGGTAGAACATCAAGGTTACGGTTTCATTTACTTACCAAAAGACAACAAGTAAACATAACCTATATTTTAGTATAGTCATAATGGCTACCTACCTAATATTTCATATAATTTTGTAAGTTTAAAGCTGAAACACGCACAATTTCTCTAAGGATATAAAACTAAAAATACGTACTGTATTCTGGAGTCCTTTAAATAGAAACCACCGTTTTATAACAATCCTTATAGGTATTAATGAAATGCCTATTTAACTACTTTTTGTTCCAAATTACAGAACAAGACATTTACGATCAAATAAAACAAACAGTGTTCGTAATAATGAGTTTTGCCAAAACGATGAGCAATTAACCTTGCGGAGTCGTAAATTTCACAGAGACTAAGACATAGGCACCTACTTACTATACCTATGTCACTAATTCAGTTCCGTGTCTATTGTTTAACTTAGATGTTCGTCACATCTTGTCGTGTCTTACGGTCTTGCAGTTATCGCATTTGAAGTAACTTACTATTCTTCAAGGTTGTACGTTGTTTTACAGACAATTGTTTCATACTTAAAATTTCGTTTTACATATTTGCGCATTATTATTATTTCTTAATCAATACGCAGAATACCTACTTACTTCGAAGTATTTGATTCCCAGATTTTTGTTACAAATAATATTTATATCATACAATTCTTTGAAATAATAAAAATTCAACCAAATATTCTTTAAAACTATAACATTCGAAATAAAATACAACAGCCGAATATTATATGAAACATTTTCTGCGAAACGACATTCTATGAAATTTCTGTCTGTGAAACAAGGGGACACCATCTTTATATACACGATCACTACCAATAGTAGGCACCTACCAATACCCATTACTTCTGTATTTCTGAGTACTATTTCCGATAAGCAATATATTTTCAATGTTGTTTCATATTTATTACTAAAAGATCAATGGCGCCGGATTTAGGTATTCGCTGTTAATATTATGCCCAGATTACGCGAGATCATTACAGCAGTGAATTAATAACAATGTTTTCATGCGTTTATAGAACGTAGGTATTTATTTAATAAAAGCTGCACTGTACATACAATTTTACTGTTATAAACAAGGTTGACTAAAGTTTGAAAAAGGTTTTCTATTGTGCTTATGTACATCTGAAGATAAAGAATTGTAAAAAAGTGTTCAGTTACTATTTACTTGGGCAGAAACGGACAAACCACATCACGATCTCTGAGGGCGCAGCCCCGGCATCATGTCGGGTGCCCACTCCCCTGTTGGGGGGGCGCGCCCTGGCCCTTCAGGTATAGGGGTGGGCGCCTTCGGTCTTGGTGGTGGCGGCCCCCCCGGTGCAGCAGGGCCCGGAGGCCAATGCACAACTGTAAGTCCAACGAGACTACGCACGCAGTCCGCTCGTACCAGACTGTCGCCAAGCAGAGGCGACCTAATAGCAAATCAGCATGTTTAGTTGTAGATGCTTTGTCCCGGCGAACGAGGAAGTGTGGTACGTGACTGCATGAGTAATCGTATCTGCACTACCCATCGCTCTGTCGTGCACCATGACCTATTAGCGATCTACAGTTTGTTACCTGTAGTTCTCCTAGAATTTTTTTTTGTTCACATTTGTTAATACAATGTTTTTCGCACAAAACTATTTTAGCTATTAGATTCTGTGTGTAATTTTAGTTCTTTCATAATGCATGTTTTATTTGATTTATTGTAAAAATTCAACAATACGTGGCTGTAAGAACGTGCTGAATAAACGAGCGAGAAATCGCGAAAATAGGAAACGTCGTAGAACTAATACTTACCGTGTCAGGTGGTCCGCCTGTAAAAGCGTCTATTAAAGCCGCGGGCGTTGCTAACTTATGCCTAGCTGTTACGTGTCCAACAGCTGGCATCGTGCCACCTCGCAGCCTACTCTGCACCTAGAGGGAATACTTGCACCGTTCTATTACCACGACCATTCCAGTTTGCTCCATTTTGTAAAAGCTGTCCCAAGACGAAAAAATATTTTCTATTATGACTTTAGGTCTGACGTTCATTGCATAATTTTCTAAAGGACGGGCAATCATCAATTGACTTTTTCTTCTCTGGGTGGAGCGGAAGGGAGTGTTAGAGTCTTACTGACTAAAACCTACCCATGCGCTTTGAGTTCCATGGCCGCGGTAACTCTTTCAAAAAAATTCCGAAACCCTGGCAGAACGTTCTAGTCCTGGTTTCCATATTAGTTAAAACATAACTTGATTCAATCCGCTTATCGCAATGTAAGTGGCGCGCAATAGTTAGCACAAAATAAACTGACATTTTATACATTCCACAATTTGTATTAGCATTTAAAACAAAGAGAACTGATTTTTGCGAACATACTTATTTATTGAAAACTAGATTCTGCCCGTGACTTCATCTGCGTGAAATCCAAATACACCATGAAATATAATTATCCTATGGCATTCGGCAATGGTGTAGCTTTCTATTAGTGAATGTATTTTTGTAGAATTAGTACTTCCAGAGTTTACCTATTATAAACAAATAACAAACAAAGTTTGTACCTCTTTAAAGTTTATAATAAGTCTAAGTCTAGATATAATTATTCAAGAGCATTCAGTTACTATAAAATGTTTCTCAATAATTAAACTCGATACTTTGAAAAAAAAAACAAGGCCTGGTTTACTGTTTTTGGAATGTAATTAGTTCAATTAATTAAAATAATAATAGCAATTAACCGGTGAAACTGTATATCAGAATAGTTGCAAAACATTTACACCGCAGGCTGCGTTTTGTATTATTTTATTTAAATCTGCAACCTGCCTATCACTTTATGATTTTATTGAAAGGTTATCGTTATTTTGTTTTGATAACATCTAGTATATTTGATTTTTTTTATATTTAAGAGATCGCCCATTTCATCTGTAACCGTAAAGGCTTGCTCTTAAAACCAACTTTTTTTTACTGAACTTTTTAATATACTTCTTTTTATAGGTCTCCCTACAATGTTATGTACATTAATTACCAACAGACTGATCTTATTGAAACCCGAAAGCGAACATCTTTTGAACTATTTGCGATGTTTATTACAAAACAAGACACTTTACAATGTAAGGACAAGCTTTTGAAAATAGAAAGAAAAAAAAAGTAACAAAACATTCGGCACATTTTTTTCGGTATCTCCTTTTGATTTAGTTTACACTGTATTATAGGATAGCAAATCTCATCGTGTTAGATGTAGCCGCGACGTGCGCGAGCTAGTTATTTGGTAAATAGGCAAATAACAAAGAATGACGGCCGACCGGGGTCGCTGTTTGATGTTTGTTATGGGGGCACAGACGGAAAAGGTTGGCTTGGGACAGCTTTACTTCATAAAACACGGGAGAATAGGTGCAATCGGTATTTACGGACATGTACAAAATTTGAACAATGTGCTCCAGCACAAAGCTTCTAGATAATGGCCCTATAAATAGGCCATTAATTGAATAAGCCTTGAAAACAAAGGGTTCAAAACCTGATCGTGTAGAAATTAAATTTTGGCAATAATGGCTTAAAAGCTAATGTTTTAGGTAGCTTACGTTCTTATAGCTTGCTGGGAATAACGATCAGTCTCACAATAGTGTAATCGCAGTGGTTGTCTGTTTGCAAAGTGCTATCCTGTTTAATAGTACTTATTTCTTTATGTAATACGTGCACAATAATGACATTTAAACGCAATTACCCGACAATCGTCATTTACTAACTACGACTTACTGTTGTATACAACAGCGAACAGTCAATACCAATTTCGAGGCCTTACCTACAAATAAAACAATTTGTTAGAAAAATAGTTGCGCGCACATCAGCAGCGATACTAGCAGTTCCTTCATCCATTACACGGAGTCTGACGTCCGTATTCCTCGGAGAATACAGATTCTTACAGATTGGTTGATACACTGATACTTACATACAATATATTTATTAACAGAATACACATTTAATGCTAGCCCGGGGCTGGTTAAGGCCAAAACGCTAAATCGAAAAGCAATCAAGGACAGAGTTATTGCGCTGAAGCATAAATTAAATTGACAGGGCGAAACAAATATCCATAGTTAGTGCATATTACTATTAATATCCCAAAGCATTACATTTAATGTTTATGAGCAGACATTATTCTAAATGTCAATAGACGCACGAATGCTGGAAACACATTTTTATTTGAGGAATGGCGCGCTTATCGCGCCTTCCGAATAACACTACGCAAAGGGAAAAGGTTTGCTTAAAAATGAATCTTACATTTGTAAACGTCGAAAGTATCCCTGAGCTCGGTAAATATTTGTATTTCTTTGCGACTTCTCTTCACAAAAATAAATGTAAAATCATAACGTAAGTTTTAACAATCTTTCTTTTCCTTTAAACGTTGATCTATTTAGAAGCAGCCCAAGCACATTAGCGCGGAGAGCGCTGGGGCAGCCCGAAATTCAATTTTTTTTTTTTGCAATTTCATCTCAGTGGCAGTTCGTATGTTTTTACAGAATCCTCATTGAAATCATCGATACAACTATCAAAGTTTATTCGAAAAAGTCAACGTTTATCGTATGTTGCTACCTAATCATTCAGATTTTGAACTGTACGTTTAATGAATGATTAATGAAAACTACTTTTAACCCGCGTGCTTAAAAATATATCAAGTGATTTGAATGTTTGATACAAAAATGATTATAATAGGTTCTCCTTTCACTAAATTTCAGGCAGCACGCTAATGACGAATAATGAGTTTAGTATACTCATCAATTACAATTATTTAGATACAATTACCTTCATGTTATTGTTTTAGATTTTGGATAATTATTGTTTGTAATAATGAGATAATTATTTATTGGGAGAATAGTATGTTTTTACAATGACCGGCTTATGTATGATCATGGTTGGCAGTTCAATTTCCTGTGTGGTGTAGTGACGTGTGACGTCGTCTCATATGGAGTCCGATAGCCTTTCGCGCCAACACCGAAACATGACACCAATGCCATACCTACTCTTTCTTGATGAGTGTTGACTGGCCGCTGACCACTCGTAACACAAACGAACTGAAAATCACTGTATCACGCAATTATAGCCTTTCGAAATAGTATAATTAAAACAGTGAACTTTAATATTTGATTCGACGACTAACCTGCGATATCTATCACAATTTATTCATAACATTACACCGAACTATCATATCTCGCCTTTGAACCAAAACTTACATTCCTAAGATCAAACAGAACTATTTCATGTCGATCGAAGAAAGATAAAAGATACACCTAGTTACAAAATTATCTAGGTGTACTACATCTTCTCTTGTCCAGTAATATGTTACCTTGATTTTATATACATTACATTTACATATAAATACATCTATCTATACATATCTATATCCAGTTCCATGACTGAACGTAATCTAGCTAAAAAAAGGATTTTTCTAAAATTACAAGCCAACGAAGAACAGCAAATCTTTTTAATGACCTAAAGCCCACTTTGAGAAACTTAACTCAGAGTTAGTTACTAATACGAGGTTAAATTACAAAACGCCATACATAATGTATGCATTAACAGGCATACATTATGTATGGCGTTTTGCAACTAACTCAGAGTTAAAAGATAACCTTGGGCTCTTTCAATATATGCGTTTGGTGCCGAACTGCTGCGGCGCTGAAGCAGTACGGGCGTCGGACTGCACACGGATTTCTTCTTTGGCCTTGCCTTTTTCGATACGTGGGGTTTTTCGGCCGTGGGGTTTGAGGGTTTCCCAATCATGCGGAGCCATTTAATTAGGTCTCTGCGTCCTTAATCTTCCGAAAGTCTCATCACCCTCAAGTCCTTTTGGACCTTTCCCATTCATATGGCTTAGGTCTTCCATTTCTTCAGTTCTTTGTAGTCATGGAAAGGCACTTTATCACGACATGGTCATCTGTTTGTCGAAGTACATGACCGTACCATCTGAGTCCGGACTCTTACTTTATCCGATATTTCTGCAACTTTTAAGCTCCCTCTAATATGTTCGATGCACACCTTTTCTATGAGTGTGACTTTTTCCTACCCATCGTAGCATACGCATAATTCTGTCTTGTGGAGTGTTTGTGCGTGTGTCTTTTTCTTTTCTTCTTTCTCTTTCGCTTAAACTTGGCTGCCGTTCAGAAGTGCTGATCTAACAGCTGATTTTTAGCTATTGCCTTTCATTTCATGGGCAATTTGACGTCACCAAAGACTTTAGTCAGTCCGTGGACACACAGACGATTGTCTTTTTTCATATATTTACAAAAGCAAAAATTGAAAGAGCCTTATCCCAATACTTATCACTAATATAGATTAATAATGAATGTAAGATATCTAATAACAGACTTTTGTTTAGTGCAATCTACGCTATTCAAAGTTTGCTTGTTTAGTGCGTTTACAAGCCAAATGTCACATATAAAGGCCATCGTTAGAAGGTCAAACTTCGCGCCGTGAGCTTCATTATAGTCACAAAATGCTCGGAATACTAAATAGGCGGACTCCATCAATCAAATGAAAAATTCTTGTGCTTACTTTCAATGTTTTCGATTTAGTAACAGGTACTGACAGTATTTGTGCGGTTTATAAAAACTGACAAGTACTAGTGTAAGTACTTTATTTGGTAAATAATGACTTTATTTTCGTTCGCGTAAATGTCGGTAATCTCGGACGCAGACGAAGTAGTGAATTAAAAAGTAGCATATGTCCTTTCTTGAAGTTCAAACTTACCCTGTACCAAATTTCATCAAAATCGGTTTAGTGGTTTAGTCGTGAAACAGAGAGACAGACATAGTTACTTACGCATTTGTAATATTAGTATGAATCATTCTAAAGTATAAATCATTAGTATGATAATTTGCTGTACAATCTTTTAACGTGTACCTTTACCTTTTTACCTTTCGGAACGATATCAAAAAACCATTTAAGAGTTTCTTCGTTCGGTGTCGACCCTGGCGACAGCGTCAAATGGCATCAGACGGCGAAATTTCCTTCAAGAAAATATCATTTTCTATCGAAATGCAATGAGTACATGAAGTTTTAACTTCATAGGCCAAAAGGAAGTAGACCGAAGGTAACTTGCGACGAGTTCGTACATAAATAATTTTATACTAGCTTCCCCGCGGTTTCGCCTGCGAGAAGGTCGGAAAACGAAATCATTTCGACATATTATCTCACGGGAACGTAATACTGCTATGAAAGTATATTATGTGTTAATTCAGAACATGTTTATCTGTGTATGTGTGTGCTATTTCATCTAAATCGGTTGAACATGTTCACAAACATTCACATTTATAACATTTATTATGAAGTGGGTTTCTTAACGTCGTTGGTGACTTGTTGCCGAGCTAGTTTTAACTTGTTTCTCTTCAACGTAATATTTTATTCTAGTAACAACTTTATGGCACAAACGAGATTTTATTGAAAGACATTTCAAAGTCTTCTTACTTAAGGTCGTCGTGGATTTTCAAAAGATTTTGCATGCTATTTTAAGTAAAAACAACCGCTAGCTGCGAAATGCTGCGTTTAAATGTAAATATGTTTTATAATATAATCAAAAAAGTATATATATATTTTTTTCATTCATTTAAAAAAACCTTTGTGCATACTACATAAAGCACTTCTTAGAACTGAAGCAGAAATAAGTAATTTAACGTGTATACTCGTATATGCAAATATTTACTATCCCTTTTTTGGCATTCTCGAAAATTCTACACAGTCAACAAATCTCCACAAATATATATATTGTAATATGAGTTTTTGTATAATATATTAAGAGACTAGCTGACCCGCCGCGACTTTGTTCGCGTGGTAACCCACCCCTACCTTACCTCTACCTTTTCTTGCTGTTTAAACCTTCCCTGGACTACGATAAAGATTTCAAAACCAAAATCTGCTAAATCGGCCTAGCCATTCTCGAGTTTTAGTGAGACAAACAAACAGCAGTTGATTTTTTATATATATATAGAATATAGAATTTTAATTATTTTGTACTTGTGTACATTTCAATTTATTCAGGATGTTTTTTTATCTCTTATTTGGTTGTTTTACTCTTATACCTACTGTTAATGCAAATGCGTAATTATCACTTGGAAATCTGATTACCAGCTTTTTGTAAGTAAATTAACAGTCACGTTGTGCACGTTGCGTGTGAAATTATTGTAAGTGAAGTTCCGATGCGCGTCGCTAGTGTCGCGACGCGTTCAACCAACCGCCGCTCTCGCATCCTCGCTACATGGCGTCTTGCGCGTTGACGCGGAGCGCGGCCGCTAGATGGCGTGTGTTTTAATCAATGATTGTAGACATGCCCCCGGCCTTGGAAGCACCAGGTTCCAAAGGAGCTTGATCTTCATCTGGATGCAGAAGTGGGCATATCTTTGGGTATGATCTTCGAATGATCCCCGTCTCTGTTCTGATGGTGGCCACGCGTGATATACCATCCTTGCCGGCGAACGTCTCCAGTACTCGGCCGAGGCGCCACTTTAGAGGAGGTAAGTTGTCGTCCTTGATTACGACGAGGGCGCCAGGGAGTAGCGCTTCTTGGTCGAGCTGCCATTTCGTTCTCTTCTGGAGCTCGGAGATGTATTCGGTTGACCAGCGACGCCAGAAGTGCTGCCTCAGTTGTTCTATGCGGTCGTAGCGCGGCAGGCGTTGTGTAGCCTTCGCGGTGAGGTCGAGGCTGGCAGGTGCAGTGAGTGACCGGCCAATCAGGAAGTGAGCAGGAGTCAAGGGAAGTAGGTCATTTGGATCGGGGGACATTTGGAACATTGGTCGGGAGTTGAGGACAGCCTCTATTTGTGCCAATACCGTACTCAACTCTTCGTACGTCAAATGTGCGTTACCCACGACACGACATAAATGCGATTTACAAGACTTGACTCCTGCCTCCCACAATCCACCAAAATGAGGCGAATAAGGCGGGATAAATTTAAATTCTATAGAATTATCTGTCGTGTAATTTAATATGTCTGATTTAGACGAATTTAAAAATTTTGAAAATTCCTTTTGTGCTCCTACAAATGTCTTACCATTGTCAGAATAAATCTGCAATGGTTTACCGCGTCGAGAGATGAACCGTTTCAGTGCCAGTAGGTATGCTTCACTAGATAGACTTGTAACTAATTCTAAATGTATTGCGCGAGTAGCAAAGCAAACGAAGAGACAGATGTAACATTTTGTGAGTTTTGCCCCCCTCCCGGCACGGTTCAACATGAACAATGGCCCAGCATAATCCACACCACTGCGAATAAATGGATACCCTGGCTCCAATCGTTCAGTAGGCAAGTTACCCATTTGAATTGTTAATGGTTGAGGTTTCGTGCGCTTGCACCTCATACAGGCGTGCACTACTTGTTTGGCCAAGTTACGCCCTCTAAGAGGCCACCAGGTGTCTCGAATAGTGGCTAGTAATAACTGAGCCCCTGCGTGTAATAATACCTTATGCTGATGCTCAAATATAAGGCGAGTGAATTTATGTTTACCACACAACAACAAAGGATGTTTTTTATCATACGAAAACGAATCAGAGTATTCTATTCGGCCTCCTACTCTGATCAATCCGTGATCATCAAGAAATATGTTTAAACTAGAAATACTGCGTGGACATTTTAACTGACTCTTTTCCTTTAATTGCGTGTAAATATCTGGAAAAGATTGTTGTTGCGCGAGGCGAGTTAAGACTCGAACAGAAATATTTAATTCCTCTACGGAGAGACATCCTGTAGAGCGCTGTGTTTTTATTTTTGTGCGACTATTATTAATAAAACGCATAACGCACGCCATTACGCGTCGTAGACGATTAAAATATGAATATCGGTCGAATATCGAATAATCTAAATTTACTTGAACGAGTAATGAAGTTTTAAGTGATTTTAATTCAGGTAATTCAACGTGATTATCATTACCAGAATTACTATCATGTTCCCATTGCGTGTTTGGAACGTGTAAGAAAGGCGGGCCGCGCCACCATAACTCACATGATCTAAGTACATCTAAATGTACGCCGCGCGATAAGAGATCCGCAGGATTTTGTTTGCCTGCGACATGACCCCACGGCTTGTCACCCGTGAGTTCATTTATTTGCACTACACGATTCTGTACAAATGTTTTCAATAAATTGGGTGCCATTTTAAGCCATCCTAAAACTATCGTGGAGTCTGACCAAAAATATACGTTATTACAAGTTAATCTTAATGCGTGAGTAATTTTTGTATACAACTTAGCAGCTATAACTGCACCGCATAATTCTAAGCGCGGCACGCTCACGGGTTTGACGGGCGCGACTTTACTTTTCGCGCACAATAAATGAACTGTTATATTATGTTGATCGGTATAACTACGCATGTATGCGCACGCGCCGTATGCGTCTTGCGACGCGTCGCAAAAAATGTGTAATTCGATTATGTGTGTATTATCTCCGATAACATAGCGTGGAATACGTATATCTTGTAAATAGCGTAACTTATCAATGAATTTTTGCCAATCTACCAGTATAGGTTTAGGTACTAAGTCATCCCAGTCTATTTTAGAAAGCCACATCTTTTGCAATAGAATTTTAGCTATAATTATAGTTGGTGTGAGTAAACCTAAAGGGTCATAAATCTGTGCGACAACCGATAGAATATGACGCTTAGTAGCGCGTGTTACGTCATGATCACATTTAGTAGTAAAATGCAATTTATCGGATGCGTAAAACCACCCCATACCCAATGTTTTGGTATGGCAGTTTTCGTCTAATGACAGTTCCTTAGATGCAAACTGTAACTCGGACTTTGAAACTGATGAGTTAAATATCCATTTTCGAAGATGAAAACAACCTGATTCTAGTACTTTAGAAACCTTAGTGCATATTTCTAATAACCGTTGTTGATCCTGATGTCCCGTGATTAAATCGTCGACGTAAAAATCGTCATTAATTATCTGCGCGATGACGTCATCTTCACATTCTAATGCGAGTTGTTTTAAACATCTAATACTGAGATACGGCGCGGACGCCGTTCCGTACGTGACGGTGTTAAGTTGGTATACACCGAGCGGGTCGGAAGGATTTTCCCGCCACAGTATAAGTTGCAAATTCCTCTGGTCAGGTTGAATTAAGATTTGGCGATACATCTTCTCTACGTCGGCACACGCGACATATTTAAATTGCCTAAACCTGAGTAATATTGAAAATAAATCATTTTGTAATGTAGGCCCAATGTGTTGTATGTCGTTCAATGATTTACCTGACGTGGACTTAGCACTAGCATCGAAAACCACCCTAAGTTTAGTAGTTGAACTATGCTCCCTGTAAACACCGTGATGCGGCAAAAAATAACATGGTGAAGAATAATCTGAAATGCGACTCATGTGACCTAGACTTAAATATTCACGCATAAAATCGTTGTACATTTTCCTATAGCTAGGCGCGCTCCTTATAAGTTTGCGTTCGAGCGCTAAAAACCTATTTTTTGCCATAGTAAATGTGTCGTGCAGGACATCAGCTGATTGACTTAACGGCATGCGCACGGAAAAACGACCTTTAACGTCGCGTGTTGTCGTCTCTTTAAATAAATTTTCGCATGCACTTTCATCTTTACTTAAATTATTGTGTGTTTCGGATATTTCTTCCAGTTCCCAAAATCGTTTGAGGTCTGAATCTAATGTTTGCGTGAAATTACAATGAGTTAAGTTAACGTGTGTGTATGTGTTAACCTTTTTGTGTACGGTTCCCGATATGACCCAACCTAATTGCGTGTTTTGTAAATAGGGTCCGTTCGGCAACCGTATTAAACCTTCACTAAGCAAATCCCAGAACCTATCTGCCCCTAACAATAAATTAATTTCGTTAGGCATATAGTACTCAGGATCGGCTAGTTGAACATGGTCTGGTATGTCAATGGTATACATACCTCCTAGTGATGGTAATTGTGCGGTGATGCGCGGCAAAACTAAACATTTAAAACGCGTGTTGTACGAGTTAGTCTTAGACCGCAATTGAATGTGACAAGATTGCGTGGATTTAGAGATAGTGTTACCTACCCCTATTACTTGAACAGTGGACTGTATCAATGGAAGGTTAAGCTGTTTACATAACGATTCGGATATGAAACAGTGTTGGCTCCCGTTGTCAAGGAGAGCCCGCGTTGTGTGATATTTATTATTTACGTCCGCTATTTCCACTAATGCGGTTGATAATAAAACGGGATTTTGAAAACAATGCGTATTAATATTATTATCATCCTTGTGCAATGTGTGAGTTTTGTGGGAAATAGTTAGCGGCGTAGGTATGTGTGTAGTACTCGTGTGACATTCAGACTGAGGCACTATTTGCGTGATTTGAGCAACAGCTGATGATGTACTCGGAGTGTCTACGACAGCATCGTTGTGTATTAATGTGTTGTGCTTTTGGTTACAATGCCTGCACGGTCCGTACCAACACTCGTTCAATGCGTGGCCTGTTCGTAAACAATTACGACATAACTTTTTCTCTTCAATTAAATTTAATTTATCTTGAAGGGATAGGCTAAGGAAATCTTCACAGGAAAATAACGGGTGATTGGAACCGCACCGATCGCATTTAAAACGTTGCGACTTACTTGTTTTTCTTTTGTTATCTTTGTGTGTTACAACGTGACTGTGTGACTTTGTGATTGACGGTTTCTTTGTGTGAGTGTTGGGAGCGTCTGCCGTTTGTTTTTTGTTAGGCTTAACCACCGCTTCTAAGAAATCAGCACGATCCTGGAGGAACGTCATCATATCGGACAACTTTAATTTTCTGTCTTTCGGGAGCGTGCCTTTGTAACGTTCCCATTCGTGTTCTGATAAGGAATCTAGCTTTGGAACAATTATGAGGATAAGTAGTGTGTCCCAGTGTTCGGTGGGTTCCTCTAATGTTTTTAAAGCCCGAATATTTCTAAGGATTAAATCGATTAGCTTACGAATAGACACGGCCGATTCCTTAACTAGCGGTTCCGCGAGCAGTATAGCATTTACGTGATTTTGTTGTAACAAACGGTCATTATTGTATCTATTTTCTAATAAGCTCCACGCCACTAAATAATTGTCTGCCGTGAATTCCAGCGCCTTGACTACTTGTAGTGCATCGCCTGTGAGTACCGAACGCAAGTAATGAAACTTTTGAATATTTTCTAAACTGTCGCAGTTGTGTATCATAGATAGGTAAGTATCTCGAAACTCGAGCCATTGGTCATATGTACCGTCAAATTTAGGCAAAGTGATTGTAGGTAGTTTCATACCGTTCGGAACACGTGTTTGACTCTGCGCGATCTGTGTCGGAGTACAACCATTACTATCATTAGATTTTAAGATACATTTACACTGGCCTACAATGGAATAATACCTGTTCTCGAATTCCTCCCTTTCAAGCAACTCATCGTCTAACTGCGTATCGGGCAAAAATAATTCTACCTCATCTTGAATCTTTGTGTATTGTTCGAACAATAGCTTGTAGGCACCGAAACGGTCCTCTAACTCGGCCTTTTGCGCGTCTGTTATCTCCGAGTCAGAACTAATAAGCGATTGCACATATTTCGCGAATAAAGTGACTTTACGTTTAATCGACCCACGTTTTTTGACGAGATCGCTAATAATATCGTCACACTTTTTTGCCATAATGGCGGCTCGAAAGAGGAAGAAGTCAAGTACCTACCTGCTTGCTTGCGGTTTTACGATGCACTTTAACACAATATTACACGATGTCACAATTTAACAATAGGTATTAGCACAAATTGAGACTTACTGGATTCCGGCAGGAATAAAAGGGAACGATTGACCTGACCGTTGCTGCGTTGCTTCTCCAGACCTCCAGAAAGTGCGTCTCTGTGAGTGTGACGCTGCTTCTTCTTTGTTATCCAGCTCGAAGGACCAATTATGTTAATGCAAATGCGTAATTATCACTTGGAAATCTGATTACCAGCTTTTTGTAAGTAAATTAACAGTCACGTTGTGCACGTTGCGTGTGAAATTATTGTAAGTGAAGTTCCGATGCGCGTCGCTAGTGTCGCGACGCGTTCAACCAACCGCCGCTCTCGCATCCTCGCTACATGGCGTCTTGCGCGTTGACGCGGAGCGCGGCCGCTAGATGGCGTGTGTTTTAATCAATGATTGTAGACACCTACAATTATTTGCACCTACCGTGTTATCTCTTCACCAGCTTGACTGGTAGACAATGCCTAAGGCATTATTAAGACCGCTTTTGCACGTTTTGTTACATTAAGTTTAAATAAATAATGAACATCAAAACAAAGATCCAACACACTAACTTAATCACAGAGCACAATTTTACATTGATATTTTTTTAAAGTATACTGTGCTATGTAGTTTGGTACTACAAGAAATTTCATAAATACACAAACCTGAAAAGTAAACGAGGATACAACCATGAGCCATTAAATTATCGTCAGCTACGGCGTAGCGAATGCTACGTCACCCTCTACGAATTGTTTAAGTGGCCAAGAGATATTTTCAACTTGATTTATACGTGCCACCGAATTTACTGTCTTATTTGGTTTGCACTTTGACGTGCTCTACAACTACATAATCTTTTTGTAAACACTATTGTATAATACGCTTATTGTTAAATCCTACTTAGTATAAAACAAAGTCGCTTCCCGCCGTCTAGGTCTGTACGCTTAGAACTTTTAAACTACGTAACGGATTTTGATGCGGTGCTCGTCAATAGATAAAGTGATTCAAGAGAAAGGTTTATACGTATAGTTAGTATCTAGGTACATTGCATCCGAGCGAAGCCGGGGCGGGTCACTAGTATAAGACATTAAAATCGTTTTAATTGTCATGCGCATTAACTGAGTATTTTTTTTTAAACAGTCTCTGTTGGCTTACGATTTAATTAAATAAAAGTGTAGCGTAATTTTATTAAGTCCACAAAGGTCCCGAATAAAGCAATCAATCTCTGATATTAATCCATAAAATCTACCTATAAGCCACGAAAGAATTTTGTTGTAAGCAACCTTCCTGCTGCGCTGACATTGATCGCTTACTGAAACCAACCGACATAAAACATCACAGTGTGTGCGTGCAAAGGTTTTGAGACTAACACAACGATGTGATAATGTATCCTTTTTTTTTTTGTAAACGAGACTGTCGCTTCAACTGAGTCAAAAAACAAAACAATATCTGAGAACAAATAACATACTTACTGTCGAGGAACAAACTCGGTCACATCACAGTTAATGTGACACATCCCACAATGCACGTCGAAGCAGTACTTCGGCAATCCCGCGTCTTCTATCTTCATTCATCATTGTAACTCGACATTATACGTAAACATGGCACCCGAAACACAAACAGCCGGGTTGATAAAATTTCATATTTCTTCGGTACTTAACCGATTTCCGGCGAATCGTCACAGTTATCTAGTGTGCGGTGCACTAAATTGCATTGCGGAAATCGAAGGAAGCGCATGTTTATTACTTCTCACGACCGGCTACGTCGCTGCGCCAGGCAATTCTTATATCCTCTATCAATTTGTAAGCAGGTGGTTGAAAAGTTTCCCACGCTTTCAATGTCACGTCAGTTAAAGCTTCACATGATTAATAAGAATTGTAAATAAAATACATAAAGAAAAACTCTTAGCGTTGTGCGTGCGTATACATAGTAGTACAATTACCGCGACAAAGCGATATCGATTTAGGGCTCAAACAGCCTAATAAAACATAACCTGCCGTTGACTTGTAGGTCTTTGTAGTAAAAAACTGATATACTTACGATAGTGCTCCATGGGCACGAACATTGTGTCCATGGGTGTAGTATACAAATGAAAGTCTGCCTTCAGCAGTGCGACGGAAGCCGGGCTTATTTGGCGTAGACTCTCGATATTAAATAAGTTGGGATCGTCCCCGCCGCGCCCTTGAAGGCAGGCAGCCTCTGAGTGGCCCGACAAAGCTAAGTGTCGAGCGGAAAGGATTTTAAGTTATTTTATAGAATAGAAGCTGTTTTACGCCGACCCTTGAAAAAGGCACCGTCCGCACCGCATTGTTCAGTATCTGAAAACAAAGTATGATGGCTGCTATTGTTTTCTTCTAAGACAAGAATAAAACCTTTGTACCTAACCAAAGTTAAAATTTTTACTTATAAATGAATTTGTTTGTATAAAATTTTTTACCCGACTTCACAGATGGAGTAGGTGTCTTCATCTGTATGTATTATTTTTTATGAATGATGTGTGTGTAGATTTTAACGTTGTCCAGATTTTAAATATCAATACCTTGCTACCTGCATATCATTGTTTATTTGCTTCAGTCTTGAGATATCGTGTATTTTTTGGGGAACATGACTTAATTTTTAAAGCACAAAATCTGTGCTTATGGGCTATGTTTGGGCTTCAAATAATTGAAGCCTGTAAGCCGTTTTTCCAGGAGTGCATAATTTAAAATCTCCCAAGCCTATATATTTATGAGGTATTTGTTGAGGTCGATAAAAACTTATTTACATTAGCCTCAGAAGTGACGCAACGTGACGCATTCTGCCTCTGTGTGCGCCGAACCTATACCGTTTTAATTCACAAAAGAGTGTTTCGCATAGCTCCTGTAATTTTCAGAGAAATAAGGGCAATGAAAACTCCCTTTTTGAAGAAAAAACTAAAGAGACTTTTAGTTATTAATATTACTATATCTTAAACAACTTCATAATTTATTTTTTCAGACTTATGACCTCACAATGACATCATTTTACAACAATTGTGCATGTATCTTTAAATAATTAATCTGTTAATGTATTGTAATAATTCTTTCTAAGAATGACATTGAAATAATTGGATTCTATTACCTATATATCTATCTATATATCTATACCTAACTTTAAACATTGCATTATATTTAATAACTTAAAATATTTTTAATGAAATCTATATACTTCAATGTCAATCTTGATTTAGATAATCCATGATTGATAAACATTTTGCATGCCTTACGATAGAATCACTTAAAACACTGTAATTTTTATAACACTATTGCAACAGTGAGTATTTTCTGCAAAAATAAATAATTTGAATTTTGTTCAGTATAAGTGCTCTCAAATTATATTTCAATACAGTTACAAGTACATAAACACTACACTGTATACATAGTTAGCATTTTATCAAGACAAACACCCTTTACCGAGATGCAAGCGTCAACTGTAGATCGGTTACTGGATCTAACTCGCTGACATGTACCCATCCAAGTATGATTATTAAAAACTTTATTTACATTAAACGGCTAAGTTTTGCAATAATCTTAGCTTAGGAAATGGAAATCTGAGATGATAGTTCTGTAAAGTTGCTTTATGTAACTTCATCGATAAATAACAACGCGATTGATCTCAAATGTACAGGAGGACGCAATGAATGATTATTTCCTACACACACACAGACAAAAACGGCAAGCGAGAAAGTCAGCTGAAGCAAATAATATAATCCCTCCTTGATTTAACTTCCCAGCTCCCACTTTAACGCTGTTGTAATAGATGCTTAGTAAAATTACATGGATATTGCATTAGTTTAATGCAAGCCATAAGAAATGACGGATGTTTTCCGTAATTTGACGTTAGCATTAGCGAGCCAGCATTCCACCACTAGTTTTCTACGTGACCCCGATACTGTTCAAGTACAGAAAGTAATGACGGCACAAATATGTATACGTTTGTACTTAAAATCGAAGTCCCCGAACTAAGTTGCATGAAATGAAACAACTTCCACCAATTTTCAACTTCTATGCTAACAATATATTTTTTTCATTGTCTTAACATGTTGTTGTATTTTAGGGTAATTTGGAGCTTGCTGATCTGCTAGCAGAATACACTAGGAGCGGTGTGCCAGACTTGAAAGGATTCTGCATTGCAAACATCCCTGACGAAGCCTTCGAGCTGCTCCACTGGGCTGAATCCCCCAACAATCTAGAAGAATTTATTGATTGGAAAAGTAAGTACCTATTGCACTTATTATAAGAATGCGGGAAAGGATTAGGAAGTAGCGAAGCGTGTAAGCTCGATCAAGAGGACTTTTCATTCCATAAAAGTACGTACATTCGACGTGTGAAGTTTTTAAAGCGCTACTAGGTTGCTATAAAAGTGTAGTGTGCTGTAGTGGATCGGCCGTCAGTTCGTCGAGTGCCAGAGTGATTCTGTAGTACAGCGACGCAACTGAGAGTTGATTCACAACTTGTGAAGTGCTTTATCTTCTTTTTGATTGATAGTCTTGCACCTACACAATCTTTTAATAATAGTATTATATCGTATTGAAAAAACCTTCTTTGTTCTTTTGTTTTATAAAATAAAAGTAAAAAAGCAATATACAAAAATTATACAAAGGTTGCAACATCGTATGTAAATTCTGTTCCATAAGGATGTTCGCATCGTTAGTTACGACATTGTATTCGAAATAAATATCAAAACAAATACAACAGATTTTATCCATCACTGCTAACTTCGGCGTAATATGAAAATTGAAGTCAGATTCGAAATAATCTGGTTTAACACGAGTTGGTTTTGGTATATAAAATGAGCTGCGAATATAATGTAGGTAGTTAATGCTTTGTGGGTTTTTACGTTGGTCATAAGTTCTTCGTTGCCATTTTAAAATAAAAAATACTTTTTGCTAAAGCAAATAAATTCACAACTCAACAATGAACTAGCCTCTGCAATCTTTTTAATATAGGTACTCTCGTAAAGTACATAATACTTGAAACTAAAACAAAACTACTCACATTACCTTACTTGTAACCTTTCAGAAAAAAAAAATAAGACAAACTATCAGAACTACACATGAAGAATTAGTTATAATCAGTTGATCAAATATATCTATCTGTGGAAGTTGACTAACAAATAGGCAACAATACTACGTAATTGACTATAACTTTGAACAAGTACCCATAGATCTTGAAGCGAGCATACGGCTGCCAAGCTACCGGCCCCTGCCGGCGCGATTAATGGAAACACTCCGTGACCCACTGGCATAAGCAATCGGATTCATTTTGCTCCTAATATTTCTACAACTGTACTAGCTACTGTGTAACTCTTAATAGATCTACATGTATACAACAAACATTGACGCTCTTCTACTCGACTCTGTCTCTTTTGTCTTTCTTCTTCTCCTTCTGTCTTCGTGACTGGTTCGCAAAGCGCAACTGCTGAACATGAGGCCTTGGGTTCGTTTCCCAGATCGGACAAACTGTTATTGGGTTTTTCCATGAGAAATTTCTCAGTAGCAGCCCCGGATAGATTGGTGCCTAGTTGATAGCAAAAGGAAAATTATTATGCCAAAATGATGGGACTTAAACATAACTGGCGAATTGTGGGTGTACTAATGGGTGCACCTCTGCCTAACCTAAGCCCATCAAACTAAATTACTTTGAGCAAAAGTTGTTGCTGGGAAAGGATTTTTTTCTTTCCTATGAAATAGGTATCACTTTTTATACATGTGACTATTTTCGGGTGGATACAACAACAAAATAGGGACATGGCGGTATTAAAAGTTTAGTTATAACTTTTAAAATTGGGCTTCGTAATAAAAATTGGGTTCGTTAAAAAGTCCCCACTTTGACCTTAATATCTCCTTAACCAGAAAATTCCCATGTAGTGTCTAACACAAAACAAATATCCCATTGATGGGAACATTACGTAACTTTCGGCTTCGTTAAGCGTTACAAGCTTTACACTCGTTATGAAACTCCGGAAGTACTGGTTCGATTCTGAAAATTATTTCGTTACCTAATAAAAAGCTACTTATTGTTGTCCTGAAGGCCTATATTTTATTATAAAAATAATGGGATTCGTAAGAAAATTCTCACGGACAAAATCAAGGGCTAAAGTTAGTACATAGATACATAATTAACTTGAATGTAGCACAAAAATATCTTGTTTTGACATGTCGCTAAGTTCCCGTACGAAGCAGGGGAGAGTCGCTTTCTAAGTTAAAATCATTTTATCATCCTTTTATGACAGTGTGCTTCAATCTTTTTTTTTTAACGAAAAACTCTGGTATAAAAATAAAGACTTATTAGGAAATGTTATCGTCTAATAATACCGTGGAAGTATAAAAGGCATTATTTATAAAATATTGTGCCCCGTCTTACTCCAAATTCTTAGCGTCTCTAGCTGAAATGAAGAATCGTTGTATTGAAATTGTTCGATCCGTCGTTTTTATTTGAATACCTCAACATTTGCATATCTATAACCGCGGTAGTACTTTAGTAGAATTAATTACAATTGAAGATTTTTTGTTTATCACCTTTATTTCAGTAAATGCTGTTATCATGCGCAGTGTACCGTCCGCTAAAAAACGCTTCCTGAAACCTTCCGAAACGTGTTATTTTTTATTCACCGCACAAAACGCCACCGGAGGGCAGCGTACCTAAGTAATCTTAAAACTAATAAAATGTTTTCTGAATGAGTACATCGAGGCGCACTCACCATTTTATATGAATACAGTAGAATATCGAACAATTGGTTGGTCGCAAAAGTAATATTAAGACGATTACAAAATAACTGGATTCTTGGAATCGATCGGTAGATTTTTTTCGTTATTACTATGATACTGGAAATAGCATGTACGTCTACCAATATTTATGAGACATTGATTCCAAAATCCAGTCATTTGCATTAAATTGTCCTAGGATTTTTAAAAAGATCCGATTATTTGGTTAGTCCTACGACATACAAGGTAGGTATGAAAAGACACATCACGTAGGTAGTCGTTAATTACGCACACTGCCCATCAAACTTTGAGCAATTTTTTGCTGGGTTATGACTTTTTTTAGGTGAGTAAAATTACTCTTTATGGCAACGCGCAATGTAGAGCACGCAAAACATTGTACTTTCGGGCGTATACAATAGTAAAGCAGTTGTGCCAGAGGAGAGTGTGAGAGAGTACTCCAGAGGGTCCGTGTGGAAGACTGGACTGGCTGCAATATTCCTATGGAGTTCCGCAGTGCAGTATCCTCGGCCCCCACATTATTTCTATCATATATTGACCTCTGCAATTTAAACATGCCAATGGGAGAATTATTTCGTTCGCCGATGACATGGCTCTAGTGTCCCAGGGCGATACATGGCAAGAGGCTTACAGTTGGCTTTGATTTGGTCCAGGCATAGTTAGCTTACAATAAATTAACGCTTCATGGAGATAAAATTAAATATGTCTTGTTTTTCATCAGAACTGCAACCCTTCCCACTCATAATATAACGGCTCTCACTTTTAACTGTTCTTTCAAACGTTCCTCCACTTGCTCGTGCCCCTACTCTGCTTAAGATCAATACAATTAGGTACCCATTATTTACAATAGACAGCGCGCTTAGCTTCCGTCCTTAAGAACTCGAAAATTATTTTTTATAATTAAAAACCGCCATGTCGCAGACCCTATAATTAAAAATGTATATCTCGCTCTGTGTCAATCATTGATTTCGTATTGTATGACCATATGGGATGGAGTTAATAAAACATTGACGCTGAAAATCAAGCGTGCTCAGATGTTATAGTCGCATTAGTCTTGAATAACATTAGTTTGCTAATAACCTTAAAACTTGTGCAACATAAAATACGGCACCTAAACACTGGGGTGCTGAACATAACACAGTGTCTCTCTAGCACGAACTCCAGTCTCGCGCAAAGGAGCTTTTGTCTATGTTTATTGTTTAGTCTTATGGTATACTAGCTACTACTCTTTGGGAAATGGACTTAGCGAACGTCTACTAACTATAAAGTACATCCCTGCGAAATTTTCGATATTTCGTAATGAGTGAGTGACCTCTCGCCTGTTTATATATGTATTTATGGTATATTTAGATCACCTCTTTCCGAAATATTATGTAGTGGTATCAAAATTCACTTATTTTTCGATCCCAAACCATTGAAACGCACGTTCAATACCTACTGTTGTTATCGTCATCATTATTATTAATCATAATATTTAAAACTGGTTTTGTTAAAAAAACGTGCCAAAAAGTTGAAATTTTGACCTTCAAAATCTCCGCAGCGAGAAGGTTCCCAGGTATGATCAAAAACAACAAAAAAATAAATATCGCAATGATAGAAAAAACATGTAAGTTTCAGCTACATTACACCCGTTATACAAATACAACTTATTAGAGCGGTATGTAAAATGATAATGTTCATGAATGTCGGGTCGTTTCCTATGTACGTCTTCGAACTTGACGTGGGTTTAAGCTGATTTTACATTACGAGAAAATTTTACTGCGAATAGGTAGCTTCGTTATTGAGATAGCACTGTCAAAGGTACGCATATTATAAAGATATGGTTTTGTAAAGTCTCTAACAGTAGGTATCCACTTTAATTAAAAATACGATATCCGTCTGTTTATAAGTGTGTCTGTTTATCACAGTCAAGCCGATCGTAATATACGATAAAGAGGAAGCTTGGCATTTGAATAAGGCCGTACGCTGCATTTTTAATACGATAACCGTTAATCACGCAAACTAGAACTAGTTAGTACTACTTAAGTATCGTCATATCGTGCATTCGGTACCTAACTGGAACCCCACATGCATTTTATAGGCCTTTTATTTCCCCCAAGGCCGCATATTGCTTGCCCAACATTGTATGATCAATCATTCTTTCTACTTTTTATATTGGACGCAAAAGTTGGAAACGCCAAGCTACGCAAAACGACACTCAACAAAACGTTATCCTGTATTCCTTGAAGGAACAGCAGAGCTGCATAGTGATAAGGTACACGCTTAATGCCATTAACTGGACAAATCCCGACTCGTAATGGAAAAACCCAATTATGTATAACCCGACGTGGGATCGAACTCGGGACCTTATGTTTAGCAGTGTGTTGTCCATTTCGGTTCATATTAATTGGACCACCTATTCATAAAAAGATAAAAACGAGTATAGGTATAAACAATGGACAACAAGACGGAGTAATTTCAGGGGAATACATAGATAGTCTGTAGCACTCCCAGGGCGCGCCTTGGATCTTCGACGGATAGTTTATTGTTCAAGATGACTGATAGGCATAATAACCGCACATTAGGCCCCTCATTAGAACCGGGTGATTTCGAGACGAGTTACGACTTCAAATAAAAAGCGCGGAAGAGAAATTATATGAATCAAGACTACTTTTGACACACAAAAAGAAATATAACTCCCATATACCACCGCAAAGGTTTCTGACACGACTTATTTAAATTGTATTTGTAGAAGGCCGACTCGCTTTGTTGCGGTAATGTGCAAAGGGTCGGCTTAGCCCCGCTGGGCTCGGCTTGGCCCGCGTGGCTCGCTTGGCTCGGTCGGCTCGCTCAGCCCGGCCATGCGACGACGGGTGCCACAGTATTGGCGACAAATTATGACATTCCCGTTAGGTACTTGTAATAAATGTTGAGCGCAAATAACCCACTGTTTGCATTCGTTTTGTTCGGTTCTTATGTGGCGCCTTTTGTCGTTCATACTTGATAATTAAGAATACACGCTTTCTGTAACTTCATGGTACTCCCCACAAAGTACAAATAAGTAGATACATTACCTATATCTGTAACTGTCGTTAAAATAATTATGTAATTAAAATGTAATAACTTATACTGAACTATAATTATGTAATAACTTATTATTCAATTATGAACGATTGAATAATAAGTTATTACTATTTTGCTGATAAATCGACAAATGTTTTAAACAGATAATGACTGCCCTGAAACTTTAAATCCTATGAACAAACGAGTCTTATGTGGCATTAGCCGTAGAAACAAGCATGCTATATATCAGCGCCGACCGGTTGCGTGACTAGACCACATACCGATGTGATTTTGTAATAAATAGTTCCACTCTACTTGCTTCTTAATAATTATTGTGGTCTTTTATTGTCGTTTAACTAACACTTGCGTCAAAAACAAATTTGTGGAATTATCATCTCCTGCCCTCATCCCAAGCCAACGGCGGCTTGTCATCTTTTTCATACACCTCTTATCAGTCCACTTATCATTATTCACCTCTTTCTAGTCATAACATCTTACCTAAGTTTGGTCGGTTATAAGTCACTGGACCTGTGGATGAATGGTAGATTGGCTGCCCAAACCTGTGATTATAAATTAGAATTTCGGATTTGATTTCATTTTAGCAGCATTTTATTTTATTTTAAAACTAGCTTCTGCTGACTGCGTCCGCGTGGAAGTCAAATTACCATTAAGCATATCCTATGACACTCAGTAATAGAATATCTAGCTTTAAATCACTGAAAGAGTTTTTGTAATCGAACCGGACTTCAAGAACCTTCTGGAAACAAAAAAAAAACATAAAAACAAACAAACTTTACTTCGTTCTAATTAGTGTAGATGGCAAACAGTTTCACATTACTCTTTTATTTTAAAACAGAGAATTAAAATGAACTGTTTCGTTCAGAAGACAACAAAACAGATTTTCACACAAAAAAGTCTTTGATACAGTTTTTGAATTTAAAAATAAGTAATTATAAAAACAATGCTGTCGTTCTTTTCCTTCAGCATCATTTCAGGTCTAACGTACGTACAACTTATGTACTTTACTTCCATAAAAATTACTGCACTTCTACAATTCTTTTGAAGTAACACTGTTTTCTAACTGACTTCTCTCTGGGAGTGCCTTCCAGGTATTTCGTTTGTTCAACAGTAAATAAAGCAAAGAATGCTTTACCTTCTACTTAATAAAATCTGATTCATTATTTCCTTCCAGCTTTAAAAACATTACATCGCAGCGCTGTCATTGAAATCTTTTAAAAGCCTCTCGTGGCTCTTGACGATTTCGGGCATGAAAGATAAATATCTACTGACATTTCTAAATTGTTACGTGACAGAGACGATGGTCTATAAATAATTACAGAACTTATATTAATTACTTAGTAGGTCAATCAATTTCTTCAAAGATGCTTTAACTTTAATTATTTCGTGGAAATCATTTTTTCGCCATAAGGTATTAGCTAGCTTTATAGTACTATAGTATAACCCTTGACCACCTTCAATAGTCTTTTTTAGTTTTTATTATTCCCACGGGATTAAGTACGTTATACAAAATTAGGTAGGTATCTCGGTAGGTATAGGTATCGACGTTACACCTGCAAAAACTGATTTGGTTGGGCATCAAGATATTAGATACGCCAACGTGGGTTCCACCCACTCATTAATTTGTATTACTTAAAATAACAACATTACAATAGAACGACCTCGACATGTAAAATGTAAGGAATCTCCTTTCCATTACCCTGTAAGACGAGAACAAATTAAGATTGCGGTAAAACAAAAAAAATAGGTACGAAACCTTAAAATATAATGGGCGATTCCATGTTTATTGAAATGAGCAATATTTGTGTGTTCGCATCGATCTCCTTGATTAGTGACACGCGAGGCGTCTAGCACGCGACGCTTCGACGACGCCGCGCCGACACCGCGCCGCGCTGCCTTCGACACCTCGCGCTCGTCACGTCGCTAGCTTATCCGCTTCCTACTCTGTTCACTCCTCTAACGTCCATAGTACGTCTACATGTGAAACAGTACACAGTCATAATAAAACGCTGAGGGTCGCGGCCACAGCTGCTTAGCAATGGGTCCGCCCCGCCTCCAATGGCCTATTCTCATCAATCATCACATTTGGTACACAGCGGAAGCAGATATTGTACATTTATTTTTCCTATTTTACCGAACTCGCTCGGCTCAGGTAAGTTATTACCTGCACTCATTATTTCAAGTCCCGTCTGGCGTACCGCCATACCGTACGACTGTTCTGAACAACTGATACTCGTAGGTTATTAGAATAAGTAAATTATGGCTTCTTATACTACCTACCTGATTATTTGAAGCTTTTAGTTAGATTATATCGTGTTTGAAATTGGTTTCTAGTGAAATTCCTTTGTTTGCAAACTATAATTGACTGTATAGAGGTTAGCACATGTAACAACCCCGGTGGTCTATAGCGCATCACATTCCAATAAAAAAACGCGCGCGGTGCGGGCCGCACCTCGCTGTGCGCCGGTTCATACGAAATGTGCGAAAGTGGTGAAATGAATACTACAAACCGTAAGCAATTTGTTAAACAAGTTTGCGAAACGAATACTTGAGGTGAGTACGACCTTTCAAGATTTTTGCATTGCGGAACAGCTTGCCGTAATCTGCTTGCGCAGATTAAAATTACCTGAATATTTTAATTTTTTGTTACAATTTCATGACTAAGTAGATGGCCAAAAATTATATGAGCCAGATTGTACAGAACGTGTTTGTATTATATAATTCAAAAAGGTGCATACATACTTCTTAGCGGTAGTGGACAAAAGTTATGAAGGTTTATAAAGTTTTTCCGTCACTACTAACAAACGTTACATTACACGTAGTAGCAGTCAATGTTTTATGCATATAGTGTACAATTTTTCAGTGTAAAGCACTCGTGAGAAGCAAACACTAAGATCGAAATCTGTGACAAAAATACTTTTAATTATGTTTTTTCCAACTCCTGCTTTAAGATGTGAATAATTATTTAAACTTATTAAATAATATTGTAATAGGCACTTTATTCCTGTACATATCTAAGGAAAATTTTGTTGTCCTCCTTTGGGTACCGTTAAATCTTCCTCGCCATCGAAAAAATACTGTATTTTTACTATTGCTTGATTTGACACCATTAACAATATCGTCGGCATACTCACTCAAATTATAGCATTACTCACACTCCCCCCTAATTTGCCCGAAAGCTAAGTCCTGTTCCGTCAAGATCGAGTCCTGCTCGCTCTACACCGGGTCTGTTGTTCTATTTTCAGCTGAAATTCAGACGACCAGTCTTGTCCCAGGTGTTATTTAAGTCAACTTGGTGTAGTTTCGGGCTTAGAATTAAACACGGATAAGAACTTCGTCCACTCCCTGGCCCCAAGCGCAATGTTAACATGAGCTTATTATAAAATAACATACGAATTTATAACTTAAAATATAAAGCGACAAAACAACTTAAGACTGGTCAAGTATGTATCTAAAAGGATACAAAGGGTCCAACATTGATGTTATTATTTCATCAGAATTCGGATATATATAGATAACCTTTCCATAGAGAGATTCAAGTACCTACTGTATCAATGCAAAAAAGGTCCAAATACAAGTCTCAAGACGCGAGTTGAGTTTATATAAACACTATTCTTACATTCAAATTTGTTGCTAGCAACGTTTTACTTGAATACCGTCAAGTGATACTGATGTTATTTTTGCCTTAAAGAATATAATAAAACAACATACAAAAATTTTAATCGGCTTTGCCAAAAATTGCTTTTTCATTGAAAAGCAGGTAGATACTTAATATATAAATAACTGTATAATGACTGAGTAGTGGCAGGGACGTATTTTAGTCTATAGAATTTTGGTATTTGTCTCTTAAATAATTAGTTTTATCACTACGTTTACACTCACCCATAGGAGGCATAGCTGATGTCTAAGAGCCTCTGGCTGACTGAGTCAGGTACAACCTCATTTAAGTAGTTAATGCTAATGAGATATGCTATTTTTACAAACTTTTATTTGAGTAAGTTATCCTTTCAAAGTTGGCAAATCATTTTTGGACCATTAATCCGATTGTGCTGAAATTTTGCATACACCTTTACTTAGTTCTGGTGACTATACAATGTCCAATACTCAATATTGTAATAATTTTAAAAAAATGCTTGTTTTTAAAAAAAAAAATTAATTTCTTTTTTTTTACCTAGCAAAGATAAGACAGACCATTAACGCGGCTGCCGGCTAAGAAGAAATAAAAGTAGTAAATTTTATTAAATATCTACTAGCTTCTTCTTGCGACTTCTTTCCTGTCAAATTTGATCGCTATCACCTAACGTTAGGTATGTTATATACTTTACGACCTATTCTCATACCTATCAAACATACATATTAAATTCATAAAAATCAGTCGAGCCATATCGAAAGAATGCGCCCTTAAACACCGTGACACTAGATTTTTATATCTAAAGATAACAATTAACAAGAAATTAATGTTTCATTTACAGTAAATTTGCATAAATTCAGGTGCAGTAGTAAGCCCACTTCTTGGGGTTGCTACAGTACCTACTTATGTTATTTTACAGTTTAATATTTCGTTGGAAACTGTAACGGAATTAATTTCATGATTTAAAATTAAAAACTTTTTAATACAAGCCTTTTACTTCTTCCGTACTAATGTAAGTACTCATGGTTGTATTAACCTAAAGAAAGAAAGAAAGAAAAACTGTTAATTCACGCGAAAATGACGCATATAACATAAAAGAAAAAATAAAAATTGTAGATACATAAAAAAAATAGAAACAAGTTTGATAATATATTTTTTTTAGATTAATTCTAAAAAAATAAAATCTGATAAATACAAAAATAAATATGCGCCACTACCGCGCAAAAAGGCTTATGCTCAGCATAATGCCGTGCCCAGTGCATGGAAGAACTAAAACCATGGCGCTGGTTTTCAGCGTAAGCCGTCTAAAACACGTCCTAAACATTGTCACGTTTTCTTCTATAATGTTTTTTACTTGTACACTCATAGATTATACAGGCAACCCTGCTGTTCAATACAAGTCTGTTTGATTTACATTAGCCAAGATTTGATCTTCTATCAACATTTACTAAGTACTTATCAATCAATCTGCCTAGCCTTTTCCCAACTAAGTTGGGGTCGACTTTCAGTCTAACTGGATGCAGTTGAACACCAATATTTTACATGGAGCGACTGCCTATCTAACCTCCACAATCCAGTAACGAGTGGTGATACGATAACCCTTGGTAAGACTGATTGTCAGACTTTCGGGCTTCTAGTTAGAAGCCCGAAAGTATTAGTTAACTGTTAGTCGTTACCTGTAACGACTGTAGATCCATGTATGACAGCCACGAGCTCCTCACTCTATATAAGACGAAATACAAATAAAGATTACATTAGCGGCAATCGGCAATCGGCATCGAGTGCAATCGTCGATGAATGGTTCCGGCGCGGCGCGGCGGATTTGTTTTTTCCGACATTCCCAACAATTATCGTTAAATTTATACTAATTTACACAAAATCTTAATCAATTATATAGCTAAACCTTTCTCCTGGATCACTCTTTCTTTTGATCAAAATCAGGTCAGTAGTTGTTGAGTTTAATGCGAAAAGACAGACAGACGCCGCAGACGACTTTGTTTTACAATATTTAGTGATGCACGTGTCGTGCACGTAAAAATGACCCATGAAGGAAGATCTTTGTTTAATATATCTTTAGCTCAAATAGGACCTAGTTCGATTATATTACTCAGTAATTGCATATGCTCACGTCAATAACTCACGTAACTATAACATGTCTTGAACATTTGATGTACGTCTATTATATGCCTTATGCAATGTATTTGCCATTTCCAGATAATTTGATAATATACGTATTAGGTAGTATTACGTGAGTAGGTATACCTACTAGTATAATACGTATAATTATTATCAAATTAATTATACGTATAATTATTGCCCTATTGGTCAAGTTGCAGGTTTACAACCTTGTCTAGAATGATACTCAACACATGTCAATAATAAAATAAATTGGTTTTTTATAGTGGGTGATTTTCGAACTGGAACTAAGATGCTCTTGGCTAAGTAATGACAGCCGCACGGGTCGATCAGGTTAAGCTACGCTTGCCGGGGTTAGTCCGTGGATGGGTTACCATCTTTACCGAGACTCCACCGAGACTTCACCGTGCCTCCGTGCATATACTAGTTTTTATTCCGCGACTTCGTCTTCGCGTACGCGAACGAAGTCGCGGGTAACACCTAGTAAAACAATTTATAAAAATAAGGTCATCAATTTTTTCCACACAGAAAGAGAAGCACAAGAAACAACCCGGATTATTCTCTAAAACCATGCAAATATTATTGTTAAGACGTAAATTAGACGCTATCGTTTACCCTGAACCTAGAAATGTTCGTAAACCAAAGCCTACATGTTGCCATAATTATAGCCATAAGGCGACTTCCTATAATTACAGTTTTAACACTGATTGCTTGCCATCACGCCACCTAACGGCATTTTGCGTAACTGGAGTAATTCGATGGCTCGTAGTCTCTCTTACTGTTACATGTGCGTCAGGTCAATTCATTTTTCGATCCGAAGAATCTTAACTACCTATTTGTTAAGTAGGTACGCGTGCTCGTCTGCCACAGTAAAATATATAAGTACAAGTATCTTTTCATTCAATTTCACAAATAGCTACTTAAGATTCGGTTCGCTATCCCTTCTGCCTCGAGTATCTAACAATTTATTGCGCATGATTAAAAACGGCCATTCAATAACTTTACTGTTAACATATTTTATGTAGATTTCTAACAAAAACGTATGAACACGTGAGATTAGTTTTTGTAGAGCAATCCCAACATTTGGCCCGAAAACTCAGACCCCGACAAATACAAACTTCTGTAAATACCAACTTAGGTAGCGGAAATCCGCTCTTCGGCCGGAACAGCTGCCATATTCATTTTTATACGTATACCTAAGTACCTATACCGCCCCGAAATTGAAATAACGGAACACTTGTGAGGACTGAGGAGTCAACAAAATTCTGCAAATGTTATTGTATTTATGTATAATTTTGGATTTTGTTATCCGTTCATCTATCTTCTAAATACAGAGTTGATATGACAGAGGGGCATTAAATTACACTACGTATACTATACGCGTTTAGTATCAATTCGATACGTTATAAAATAAAATATAAATAAAAATGAGTTTTTTTTTTAAACAAACTAAATGTCTTACAAATCAGAGTAAAACGCAAACAGCCTTTGTAAATAAATTTAACTGACCTTAAATACCTAGGTATTAAAGTGGCAACGTAGTTGCATGACCTATGCGTATAGACATAATTAGCTGTTAGGAAAGATACAAGATTCGTGTTCATATAGGGCAAAAACTTAAAAAATCATTTGCGACTAAACTCCTGCTCCTATTTAATTGATTTTTGGCACAGAGCTTGAAAATGGTACCGAGTATAGGCAGTTTAAGGGAAAGCCCATCTGTCGTATCAACTTTGTATATAAAAGCGAAAGGCCACTCACTCACCCATCACAAAATATCTAAAACCGCTTGACGAATAACAGGGAAGTAGTTTATAGTTAGAAAGCGAACGTTAAGAAAATATTTTTTTTTAAATTCAACCCCTAAGGCGCTGAAACGAGGGTTCAAAGTTTGTATGGAAAAACTTAGCAGAAACGTAGGAGTAGGTATACTAAGTTACCCGAATTTAACGCGAGCGCAGTCGCGGGCAAAAGTTAGTTATTTATATTGGTAGTTAGTTTAGTATGCTTATGAAGCTTAACAAAACTTAAACACGTATTCTCAGATTGGTAAATAACCTAACCTGAGAACGAAGGTCAGTTCAAAACAAAAAGCAAAACTTTATTTTATTGAGTCAAACATCTGCTTTTCCTTTATAGGTAGTCAAGACTATAAACGATTAGGAGTCGTTTATTGTCTTTGCAGTTATGGATAAAAAATACCAACATGGACGGTCCATATGACCAATATCAATATCAAAAGAATGCTTCATTTTGCTTTTACAACTCTGCTTAGGAACTGAGTGTTGGTTTTCGTTTTGACTTCGCCTGCAAAGCTGAAATATTACCGAGTATTGTTAGATAAAGTACAGCTAGATTAAATCTACTCCAAGTCGATGGTTTTAGAAATACTAGATTAGTTGTAACGGATCAGAATTCGTTTTCGTAGAACTGTCACAATCTTCAAGCCCTTAAAAATCCCTTTCCATTACGTACAACTGGACTTACTTAGTTGCGGATCGCTGCGTGTCTTTATGGAGATGAAACGTTCGTAATGAGATCCACACTGAAGGAACACTCCGGACCGCTTTGCATAATATAGATTCCTCAGAAAATACGAACCTCGAGAGTCGGTTGTTTACTCAGTCTGTGTCTCGAATGTCGTTCAAAACAAATGTTAATAATATGTTAAATTATAATACATTTATTATTTAGGACTCCGTTCGCAATTTTAAATCACTCTTGACCAGCTTCCTTATTAATATTTACGCTAACGTCATCCATAATTAAATGCCATCCGGTGAAAACATTGTGTTCTAAAAGGCAAAAAGCAGATACAAATTAGGGGTCAGACATTATCAAAAGAAAATGATCACTGTGGAGGTTTGAAAATACTTTGATGAATAAAATTAGCCCGCATGCATCAGTTTAATTATTTAGCTTGTATAGATCAAAACACTTGTTAAACAATCAAAAAGTTCTTGAAATCAATATAAAAATATGAAACAAGAATATTTTATTTTTCTTCATAATGTTGCATTAGGAAAAAATCATTTAGCTAACATTCTTATTTCTTGCGAAAAATATATTTTTCTTCTTCTTTTCACATAACTCACTTTTCTCTTTAATTTTGCGTTTTTAGCAACTCGATGTACTAGGTATATAATTTATTGCGTGCAAACGAACTGATGAAAAATCAAGTGACACTTGGCATAAACATTGTATGATTAACACTCTTTAAAAGAAACATCGAACTATCTCAAAAAGTAACAAAAAAGTGCGATTCTACGAATTTTTGATTCACCTAGGTAGGTTTGTAGCTATAGAGATATATACTTGATACTAGTATTAAATATAAAAAGTTTTACCCTCAGAGTTAAATGACACTGGATTTTTTAAAGTATTACCATACTATATTAAATATTAAGAGGACTGTCCATACAAAAAGTAGTCAAATCATATTCTGCTGAATATGTAAATAGACTCGATGAAGTTTTTCTCACTCAGCTTCTTGGAAATCGTAGTTTTTTTGCAAAAATACCTTCAAACATCTATTATTAATATTTCAAAGGATCAATTAGGTAACAGTCGAATGATTAAGATATAAAGCATACTTATATCATAATCATTCGACTGATACACGCTATTCTTGAATATGGTCAATAAAATGTTCGAGTGTTATTGGCCGTAGCCAATAATACATTTTATTTTCTTGAGGTATTTATAATACCAGCCTATTTTTGTCCAACTGCAGGGTAAAGGCCTCTTCTCATACAGAGTAGATGATCACCGCGTTTGCTCAAGGCGGAATGGAGATTTCAGACTTATATTAACTTTAAATCCAGGTTTCTATGTGAGGTTTTCCTTCACCGATGTCAGTGATAAACTTAAAATTACATATGACATTGGAAAATTCACGTTGGTGCTTGCCCGTGCCTGGTTTCGAACCCACAGCCTCGTAAATGAGTGTCGTTGAGGTATTAGTATGAATAAAATACAGATTAACTAAGAAAGCAAAAATAAAAGCTTTTAACAAACATATTTAACTGTTATTTCGAAAATCGATTAGATTAGTTAAATTATACATTTTATAACACTTTTGGATAGCGCAACAAGTGACTTTAGAGACTTTAGAACAATTTCTTTTATCCTTTTACCGCCACGAAAAAAAAAAGAAATACATGCCTTCGGCGCCAAGGTACGAATTCGAAACTTTAGAATAATTGGTAATAGTTTCTGTCATTTTTTGTTAGTATAGATGAAATATTAAGAAAGAAATTCAACTAAAATTTGAACATTTAACTAACTAAGGAAATAAAAAACAATATTGTTTTATGAGCTTTATTTGCACATTTTGGTTTGTCATCTATACATGACTGTGACGATCAAAAGGTTACACTTACAAGAGTCTATTATTGTTTCTATGTACTACATAGTACTAATTCGTTACAGCTCTTATCCTATCTACAAAATATCATCGAGTTTAATTAGGTACTTAATGACCACCTGTCGGGGGAGCGGTGAATGCTTATGCGAATCCCGCACCCCCGACCATAGGCAGAGTGGTTTTACCGCAGTGGTTTTAGCCTTTAAGAATCCGACATGCCCCTTCGTCACCAAAAAACAAAGTACTAATGAACAAAATATGACTAGACTCTTTTCGCGTAGACTGAAATTACTTATAACTAGATAGGTATTTGTCTAAATACTTTTATCTCATAGCTTTTTCCGTATAAAAAAGACCTGCCAAATCCATGTCGGACTCGCACACGAAATTCCGTACTACCATACAGTATTTAACACAATATATTTACAAGAAATAGGTAAGTTCATAATCGCAAAAAAATAATTATTTTGTGACGTAACTACAAAATGGTTTTCGTATTTCTTCCTTTACTTGTGCTACATGAGTACACAGCATTGCTTTTTACCAAATTTCATGATTCTAGGTCAACGAGATGTCCTCTATAGGTTTTGATTCCCTAGCGAGCGTCACACTATGCGCCATAACGACCTTATCTTTATATTGCGTTGACTTAAAAGTTTGACTTTTTTACTACTCCAAGAGGAAGCCAACTTGAGTATCTGATATTAATTTCAGCTTGATACCTCCACGCGTTCCTGAGCAAAAGGGTATTAAGAAATCTGTTGAGAGAAATGAAAATAAACTGTTAATTTTTAAATAGGCTGATTTTGGTTTCCAGCGAAATATAGTTTGACACATTCAGCAAAGGTCAAAAAGAATTCGTAGTCGCCACTAGATATCTGTTTCGGAAGTTTGGATACGTGAGCTTATTTCTAGCTAACCCGTTTAGAGATCAAGGTCACTGCTATTGTTATCAATAGCAGTGACCTTGATCTGTAAACGGATATACTCTGAATTTGGTTTCAGATTTATGCAAGAGGACCGGATTTAAATATTCTATTTAGTTACTATTAATATAGGTAGGTACCTGTTAATATACCTAAAATACAACATTTGTTAAATCTCTCTCTCAGTCTGCTGGAGTGTTGCTTAGACATACATTATCATCGTCATCTGATGAATAAGTATTAAGAGACTTAAGAATGACATGAATTTTCAAATCCATTCTAATAATATAAATGCGAAAGTAACTCTGTCTGTCTGTCACGCTTTCGCGACTAAACCACTGAACTGGTTAACATAAAATTTAGTACGGGGTAATTTTGAACCCCAAGGAACGACAAAGGCTACGTTTTATTGCCTGATTTCATCTGTGTCCGCGATAACCGACATTTATGCGGTCAAAGTCGCAATAAAATAGTAGAAAAGTATTTTATTTTAACATCTTTACAGCAATTAGTAAATCTTACCCAGATTATTGTTTAAAATCTTATACATAAAGCGTTCCTCTTAATCCTTAATTGTAACAAAATTCTCGCATCGTACAATGTTGAATCTACGGCAAAACTTAACTAAACGTTTAATTATCTGCCCCGAACGAACACTCCTTGGCACCCCAAGGAGTTGGTTTGTCTGTTACACGATGTTCAAGTTTATCCAGTAAACGACTAACTGATTCAAGGAGCTGTTGGTAAGTTATGCTTCTACTTAACTCGAACAAAAGGTTGATTTGCGTAACAGATTTTTAAAGTAGTGCGCTAAAACAAAATGGTGGCATAAACACGGCACAATAGTTTGCGATATCTTGATTTAAAACTCGTCGAACAAGTTTTGTGACAAAAATAGTTACGAAACAACTAAAGTTTCCAAAGTATCTAAACTTTTCCATAAAGTGAGCGGAATTCTAGGAAATGAAAATGTTTACAATAAATACCTAACTTGAGAAAGTTCTTGAAAAACAGCGTTGCGTCATAAATAGGTTATTAAGCACTAGGAGGCGTTTATTTTCAACCGACATTCAGTACTCGTTAACCACTTAGAATTTTACGACGTAATCGATATTAATATAGTGCCAATAAAATAAAGAGAATCTTCAGAGACCGTCAATGGGAATTTAAGTCGAGGGAAACAATTGACAAAAACAATACATGCACACATATTGTTACTTTGTAAACTTACCGACCCGCCCCGGCTTCGCACGGCAATGTATATACTTACGATGCGTATATCACTCTATCTATTGATGAAATCAATATAAAATTCCGTTGCGTAGTTTAAAAGATTTTAGTGTACAGACGGCGGAATGCGTCGTTGTTTTATACTATGTAGAGATGATGCAGTCTTGTGAGACAGACGGACAAACACTAGACGAACGACGTAACCTTAGTAATTACAGGGTTCCGTTGAAACCCTAACTGTACTAGTTAGCCACTTAACCAGTTGCAATTTTCTCAGGACATGTACTAGGCTATAGTTTTAGTGATACAGAACCCACAGTGCGGAAGTCCAAATAGTACTTGGCCGGTTTTTAGCAAAACCAAGCAATTGCCAAATGCCAGATGTCTTATCATTATTACACAATTTAATTAACAAAATTATTCAACTTCATTGAATCTCATGTTATCTCTTTAAAGAGATAACATGTACTTAATTAATTAGGTAGATAGAAGTTAGTACGTAGATGCTATGCACCTAGATGCCGTACCTAGCAGTACGTACCTACTAACTAACTACCTACGCTATTTGGGAAACAAGATTATAGTACCTATGTAAGTATTTATTGATTATTTTTTTTATTTGGATCTCCAACAGAGGCTACATATTGCCTGATAATATTATTAACACCCCGTCGTTTTCGCGTTGGGGCGCGGGGGTTAAAAAATCAAAAAACAATTTACTTGTGCGCTCCAATGAAAGTTAGTTTACAAATAAGTTTGAAGGACAGATAAATTCAAAAAGCTCAAAAGAACGTAAACACATTAATCAGGAATCCCCTACCAATAATAAAAAACAGATCATATAGAAGTAAAAATAGCACGGACCAATTAAAAGAAAATAACTTTATAAGACACGTATAAAAGACAAATTTATTGATTAGCTATTCTAATACCTATTTAATTTTTTATTTTATTTTTTATTCTTTGGGATAACAAACAATTACGGAATAGCGTAATACAGATTAAACTTAATACTAAAACCATAATTAACTCAATACTCCTTAATTATTATAATATAATGTTCTCATTACTCAAAAATGAGTCTTAGATTTTTTTAGTCTTAGATCTTGCCAGTAATGTCTAAATTGTTACTTTTAAACATGTCGATAAAGTTCCAACAAAGCCTTGGGAGAGCGGAAAAGTGTCCAAGGTTTGTTCGGGATCCTGGCATATTGAAAAGGTTGTATGTACATTTCATCGGCAAGCGAGACAGTGCGCTTATCTGCAGCTTACCAAGAAGCTCACCACAATCGACCATCCATGAACAGCTTGTAAAGAAACGTAAGATCTTCCAGGGACATTTTATATACAGTATTGAAGGCTTAGGCTGTGTAGCTACTGATTTTTCTTGACGACCTTTATAGCAGAGATGGTATAAAAAAAAACGTCTTTGTATATTTTCAAGGTCTTGAATGAAGATTTCATAGAGGGGATTCCATACGGTGCTATTGTATACAAGCAGAGGGCGAACTGATGTGTTGTATGATTTAATTCTAGTCGAGGCTGTAGAATATTTTTTTCTACTTTGCATGATAAATCGATACTTTAAACCGTTTTTAATTTAAAATTTAGTTGCTTATCGAATACAATTCTCCGCAAACTTCAGCTACTTGTTGCAGGGTTTGCTTGTGTAATGTGCAAATATGGTATGCATTGTTTTATTTTTAGTAAATTGCATAAAATGGCAAATACATTTAAGGTACATTTGGTTTATTCTACACCAGCCGTTCATTCGAGATTATATTGTAATAATGTAAAAAGATAGTTGC
The DNA here is from genome assembly GCA_949774945.1 of Hoplodrina ambigua. NCBI lineage: Eukaryota > Metazoa > Arthropoda > Insecta > Lepidoptera > Noctuidae > Hoplodrina > Hoplodrina ambigua. The sequence goes on from OX458963.1 coordinate 11,300,532, forward strand.
GTGCTTTTAAGTATTGTAGGTAATTTTAGAAAATAATCGATATACTTTATTGAATCCGTCTAACGGTATTCAAATCTCAGGTAGTAAGGAAAGCAATTATTTTAAATGAAATGTAGGCGTATACCTAAACTAGGTCCATTGAACGTGGTGCTCTTTACATCCTGCCTATGTAGCCATCGCGGATTTACATTCTGACGATTTCACAGAATTCCTGATATTGAAACTGAAATTGGTTATTGGTGAATCTATTATATAAAGGAATAAACAATATCGCCTTTCTCATCTGTGTGTGCTAATACTGTTCATGTTTGGAACAGGACCAGCATAAGCACACACAGATCGCGCCACTCGGGCTCACAAATTAATATTTTTTAAGAAGTCCTGTTTTTTTCACCCCCTTTTTATTGACATCTTATTATCAGTCGAATGAGGACACTGAAAACCTTAGTTTTATTTAATGTATTATAATTTATTTTATTTTTGTAAATGTGAGTACCATGGAGCCATTTATTTATTAAGTTATTATATTTATTATGACTTTGACTGAGCATGGCAGTGAAGAGCTTTGTCATGCTCACTCAGATGTCTCGCTGATAGTAACGCGTGGGTTGGATCATTCGGTTCCCTTCAAGATGGTCGAGCTAAGTGGTGCTAATCCACGCGTCATGTTCGTGAACGGGCGCTGTCAGTTGGGATTGGTTATCTCTTAACTGCCATGGCTTACATCTTCATTATTATTATTTTATTGTTTTTTTTTATTACACCATGTTATACAATATTAGTATGCATTATATTTAATTAGGTTTAGCACAGACCTCGATGTTTCGCGATTTGACATATGGACATAATATTGCCTCATCAATCAATCGCGAAATATTATTTTGTCGATAGGCAACTAACTTGTTAATTACTTTTGTGTATATATATATCTTATGTTACCGTATTTTTATGTTGCGCTGTAGGAATGTAATAGAAAACTTTCCGAAACAAAATCCTGTTGTAGGCCAACCTGAACTATTTAGAAGGATGCAAGCAAAACCAAAATTTTTATTGTATAATCAACCTGATCTTTTATCCTGATTAGATGCAGTTTGCCAACACACAATGCCTAACGAGGTTTTCTTTCCACAGAGTTGCCGCCATTCGAGGAAGCGAGGCAAGCAGTGATACGTGAGCTAATCTGTACGGAGGCTGATTACATTCGCCACTTGCTATCCATTGTACAGGTGAGACACGTGTAACTCCTGAGACTTATTATAGATACGCCATTAATTAGTTAAGTAGTAAAAACATCATGGTACTAAAACCCTAAAATATCATTATCCATACTAATACTAATCTATATGTATACTAATAGATATTATAAAGAGACTTGTTTTGTTTTTTGTAGTTTTGGATGTTTGCAAGCAATAGGCACAAAAACTACTGGATCGATTTTAAAATTCTCGATTCTTTTACCATAAGTATGCTACATTATCCTTGAGTAACATAGGCTGTATTTATAACTGGAAAAAATTAGGGATCCCTACTAAAATTTCAATAGTGTAAATAAAGGTGTGAAAAAAATAGCCATATCCCAAAATATTTAAAATGCAAATATCCATCCATGCAAAGCCGGGACGAGCCGCTAGTAATATTATAAAGCGGAAGACGTTTTTTGTTTGTTTGTTTGACAAACGAGCTAATCTTTGAAACCAGCAGTCGGATTAGGAAAAATGTTGTATATGATAGCCAGATTCATGAAGCGTAATATAAACATCACGCTGCGACTCACGGGGGCGGAGCAGCATTCAAAAACGCAAATTGAGATGGATGAAAAAAACCGCGCGACAGAAGTTGCGTGCAGTAGCTAGTCTAAAATATATGAAAAACAGATATGAATGTTTAACAAGTAGCTGTATGCACGCCAACAGCCCTATATTAACAACTAAGTTCCTAACCGCAATTCTGTTTAGTTTACATTCGGGTAACCTCACGTACTCCTGCGCTTGATGAACTCTATTTCTGTTGTCACTACATTTAGAACATATTTTATCGAACACTAGCTTCTGTCCACGACTTTGTCCGCGTCAAAATTAATTTCTCCAAACTTTGGACCCCAGTTTAGGGGTTGGATTATGAGAAATCCTGTCCTAGCGGACGTCTAGTAACTGTTTATAGGTTAACCTTCAAGGCAAATTTCATCTTTATAAGTCAAGCGGTTTTCGATATTTCGTAATAAGTGAGCGACCTTTCGCCGTTATATACTATTTAGTTTTGATATACTAAACATACCACATTACATAGAAATAACAAATAATTGCAATTATTTCCACATAAATCGGATTAAAGACAGCGACCCGAGGGCTTTCATCAAATCATTCGTTGCTTTTCCCACGGTAAATGATATCATATTTTTACAGTAGATTGGACGGATTTCTCTATTTTAAGGGTTGTACCTATTTTAATGTTTGGTAATTATACATTGTTTCCATTGCAGTGTGTAAACTTAAAATAATACAACAAGAACAACAAGAATTAACGAAAATGTTCAGTATTTTAAAGAGTTTTATTCCACGAAATTATTTTAACACATGGGACACTGACCCTATTGGTGAGGTTCTTCAGAAAGGTCAGGTGCGCGGTACATAACCGGCGTTCTTGTATGATGAGATGTATGTACGTGTATAAGGCGAAAGGAGTATGTAAGGATCGTATCAGGGTGGCGGTCTGTGGTTTCTGCCTACCCCCATGGGAAAAAGGCATGAGTGTATGTATGGTATTATTGTTGTGTGTTATATGACTGTCGCTTTTACCACTATTTACAATAAGCATAAAAATAAAATTGTTTACTCCGTGATCCGTCGGGATGACTCGATCAGTATAAAAACAGGAAAATATTAGAGGTAGAGTTTTCTCCAATCCATGCCGGCAATTGATTTTGGAGGTAAAATAAAACTACATTCAGTGAACTCGGTAATCGAACGTAAAAATTATTTTCAGCGATGAAATCGAATAATGTTTTAATTGGAGTAGGCTTTAAACGAAACGATCCTGTATTACAAAAACTAGTGAAATACCTATTAGATTTTTTATATACGAGTCATTTTACTTGCGTTAAAATGGGCACTTCGTTTTGAGACAAGAATCCCACAATACTGAGAAAGTTGCAAAAAGTTGTGTGGGTTCAAGTGTGTTTACGCACAAACACATGGACATGTGTCTACCAGTGGGTACCTTACGTAACGCGGTACACGATATCGGTTTACACAAGCGATGCGACCTCACATGTGTGATAAAATTACTCAGTTTGTTTAACGTACAAGAACGTAATTAAAATCTCCGAAGGATCGCCAACGTATTTTCCCAAACTTAATATAAAAAATAAACATTCATGCGTAATACGATGATTGAATTTTATAGAAACTTTTTCATTTACGTAAGTAACTAAGTATGAAGATTTCTTATGTGTGACCATTCGGGAAATATAATTTTGTAGGTTTTATATGTCACTTTATTCATAATAAAATATTGGTAATGAGATATATGTTAGCGTAGGTAGATTGAAGTTTAACTTAAATCTACTTAAGGCGTAGCTTATCGTAAGCTTATCATATTTTTATCCTAATTAACAAAGTTCGGCGCCTATACTCTACGTCCGACATCGGTTCCCAAACTGTATTGGCAAGCACCCCCGTTGCCCCCATAGTAATTAAAACAAAAAAATATTATTATGTAATCTTTTAATAAGTTAGGACAATAATTTTATTAAATAAATAATAGGTTAAAATACCTTGTTAGCTTCGGTGTGTTTATTGTGACAAAAATAATAAATACCACGCGGAAGAAGTCGCGGGCAGAAGCTAGTCTAAAGCTTTGTCCACACCAGTGCACTTCCACGTTCATCTTGCCTTTCGTCTAACGCATGCATGAACCGCAATAGCGCATGCATTAAGTCATGCGCTAAAACTAGTTCAAAACAGACGATAAGCTGCAGCAATCAATATTCCCTGAGCTTGATGCGAGATGAATCGAAAGTTGAAGACGCAACACGAACGTGGAAGCAGACTGGTGTGAACGTAGCTTGAAATATATGGAAAACAGGATAAGAATCTGTAGGCTTAGTACCTATCAGCAAGTATTGTCAAAAAGTTTATTTAAACACATTTGACGACACGGGTGGCGCAGTGGCTGGTGCGCTGCGTGTCGCGGGTTTAATTCCCGCACGGAACAAATATGTGTATGACCTACATATAGTTGTGTGTTGTTGTTGTTGTAGTTGTTGTTGTTGTTGTTGTGTTGTTGTAGTTGTTGTAATTGTAAAAAGAAAGAAAAAAAACTGAGAAAGCTGTCGTTAAAAAGTAGGGTTTTATAACTCACTGTCCCATCCAAAATTGTATTAGTAGTTTTAAACCTGAATCGGCATACTTTTGAGAACTTCGTCGTAAAGGTCTTTAAAATTTGGTAGGTACAGTAGCGGTTATAAGTGGAGTAGCAATCTCACAAAGCAATTAGATTGTCATTTTTTAACTTATGAAGTTTTGGACGCCGTGTGCGAATTCGTGTGTTCGTAGGTACTGTGTTAACACATAATCACTTTACACACAAATGTAGGTACGGCCTGTACCGCGTGTTTACAGGAATTGAAACTTTGGCATGCAACTGGACTTATGACCTCTTACTGTACTTCAAAATGCTGAATACCCTAAAGAATACAGCTTCTTCTTCTTTTCGTGTGAGCAGTAAGGTCTTACGACCCCACACACCCTAGTGTCAGAGTTTCTAAACCGCCTCAAGGGCCTTTGACATGGTTTGAGTGGAACAGTAAAGTCCAGGTTTCCTCACGATGTTTTCCTTCACCGATGTCAGTGATGTCCAAGATAAACTTTAGAAAGTACATATGAATTGAAAAATTCACATTGGTCCTTGTCCGGATTTGAACACACAACCTCATGCAGCTGAAAGCCTGCACTGGGGTGTTACTTACACTGTTGAGAAGCTGTGAAGAAAATGTTTAACGACCACTGAGCCTATAAAAATATCATTTTTAGAAAATTCATTATAACAGGAAGAATTAAATTACACAGTGAGGTTATCATAAAAATAAATAATCTTACCTTGTGCCCCACCACCCCCCCACAAGGAGGGCTGTTGGTATGAGTCCATAATGCGAGTTTTTATTGTGCGGGATGCACATTCACTATGCTGGACTTGGTGAGAAATAAAACACTTGCTTGAGGTCTTGAAGTTTAATTTCTTCCTGCTCGTGTTGTCTTCTTATTTGCCGCCCGCTGACTGTGTCGGCACCGTTTTTTTTTTTTTTTTTTTTCGGTATTGCACCTCGCAGGTCAACCTATGAGGTTGTCGGCTGCTTAACCGGGCTTTCCTGTGGTGCCTTAAATGAATTTAAGGCCTCCAGCCAGGGCTTAAAATAACTTACAAACTAAGCGACTACACGCTAAGGGCACCCCCTGTGGGGTACGGGCCTCGGCTTAGGGCGTCGCTGGGGGAGGGCAGCAAAGGGACAGGCTGGATCTGGTCAGTATTATTTAGGGACGGATTTAAAGCTACAGGCTCAGCGGCGCGGGCTGGCACGAGCAAGGGACGGGGCGGAGATGAACAGGGACGTCGCGACGGACCTCGGCGGCGAGGTCGGAATGACGGCGGTCTGTGTTTGTACTTTCGTAATGTACTGGTTTCTTTGTTACTCTCCTGGAGGAGAGTAATGGCATCGTCGGGGATGGTCAGAGTATGTCTCGGTCGGCGAGTCTTACTAATACGGGAGGGGGTGTATCGGGCGGCCGATGCGATCAGGGGATTGGGGTGTTTTTCAGCAGTGTCGAAGAAGCGCTTGGCGGTGCGTTTCATGAACTGCTGGATGGTGGGGATTCTCAGATCGAGATGGAGATTCTCGTTGCGAAGGTAGTACGGGGCTCCCGTGGCCTTACGCAAGAAACGGTTTTGTAGGGTTTGCATCCTATGGAGACGGTATGCCTTTGCGTGTGCGAATACGGCACAGGCGTAGGTCATGATGGGACGAATGCACGCCGTGAAGATGCGCAATTTGCACTTGAGTGACAACTTGCTGCGTGCATTTAGCATGGGGTGAAGCCTACCGAGAGCGAAAGCGGCGCGCGAACGAACCGCCTTAATGTGCTCTCCGAAAGTGAGGTGGTGGTCGAGGATCACACCGAGGTATTTGGCTCGCTTTTCCCAAGGGATCGGCTTGCCGTACATGGTGATGGGACTAGGGGGGGTGAGGGATGAGCGCGGTTTAGAGAAGAGGACCGCTTGGCTCTTGTCCGGGTTGACCTCGATTCTCCATTTCCGGAACCAAGCGCCTAGGGCGCTTGCGGCGATTTGGAGAGTGCGGGCGATGGAGGCTGGGCTGCGACCGGTGTAATAAATAGCCGTATCGTCAGCGAAAAGGGCCAGCTGGGTCTTGCTATTTTTTGGGATGTCGCTGGTGAACAGCGTGAACAGAAGCGGGGATAGGACGGAGCCTTGAGGGACTCCGGCGCATATGGGGTGGGGAGAGGAGAGCGCACCTTCAATGCGGTAGCGAAAGGTACGATTAGACAGAAAGTCTCGTATGATGAGTACGAGGCGGTCAGGCACTCCGATCTGGTAGAGCTTGTATATTAAGCCATTGTGCCAGACTTTATCGAAAGCTTTCGCTATGTCGAAGAAGAGGGCGCCCGTCAGAGAGCCACGTTGAAAGCCAACGCTTATGTGCTCGACGATGCGGTGGACTTGTTGGACGCAACAATGGTGGGAACGAAATCCGAATTGTTCGTCCGGGATGAGGCTCTTTGCTTCGACATAATCTTTGAGGCGCTTATAAATAAGCCTCTCGTAGATTTTGCCGAGAACGTTGAGCAGACTGATGGGTCGATAGCTCGAAGGCTCCGACTTGGGTTTGCCGGGTTTGGGAATGCCAATGACGGTGGCTTCTTTCCACGTCCCGGGGAAGATGTTGTTGCTCATGGCGCCATTGAAGATGGCAGTCATAAGCATTATGAGAGGGGCAGGGAGGAGTTTGAAAACCCTGTTCGTGATTCCGTCAGACCCAGGGGCTTTCCGGGGTCTGAGGTTTTTGATGATGTCCTGCACCTCGTCAGGGGTGACGGGGGGCAGTGGGTCGTCGGGGTCTTCGACGGGTGGAATGGCAGCTCTACGTTCGACTTCGGCGTCAACCCTGGAAAGGTGAGCTTCATCTACAGGTTGAGTGCTCGGGGTGCATTGGGCCTCAAGACTGTCGGCTAGACATTCAGCCTTTTCGTCGTTGTCGAAAGCGACGGTTTTGTCGGGGCGAGTGAGAGGAGGCATGGCGGCCTCTCTGGTGGAGCGTAGCCTCCTCTGTAGCTCCCAGAAGGCTAGGTGGGTGGGCTCCAGTTCGCTAAGCGTCTTTTCCCAGCTAGCGTTACGCCACTCATCTATGCGGTTCTTTACAGCACGCTGTAGAGATCGCATGTGAGCTTTGTTCGCGTCACAGGGGAAAGCGCTATACGCACGGATGGCCGCGTTCTTCTCGGTCATCAGAGCACGCACATCGTCCGGTAGTTTCCAGCGGTGATCGTTCACCACCGGAACCTCCCTTGAACAATCGTTCAGGACGGATTGTACGTGTTCCGTGAAGGAGTTAATCGCGCCCGTCGTGTCTGCGACTGAAACGATGTGGTCGGGGATAGCGTCCAGGTGAGGCGACGTGACGGACTTTAAGCTTTCGCTTACTTTCCTCCAGTCGGTTATCACTTGGGTCGGGGGGGGTTGGCTGGGATCATAGGGACCTGAGCGAGGAGCTAGTTCCATGATGACCGGACGGTGGTCGGAGTCGAGCTCGGGGAGCGCTTCAATAGAATGCAAACGGAGATTTACATTCTTGAGGAGCGCTACATCGAGGATGTCGGGGAGGTGATTTGGGTCGTGGGGGAAGTGAGTGGGAGTCATCGGAGCGATGACGTCAAAGTTGAGGGTGGCACAGAGGTTGAACACGATTTTACCTCTGGTAGAGGTCGTGTTGCAGTTCCAGGCGGGGTGTTTGGCGTTGAGATCGCCCGCTAGTATAACGGAGTCACTCAGGCCAAGAAGAGCGGAGAGATCGTTGGTGAGCAGAGTTGGGTCCTCTGAGGACGAAGGAGGGATGTAGGCAGAGATAATGGTAATCGGCTGATGACCAGTCATGCCGAGCCGACAGAGTGAGACCTCGAGGCGAGAGAGGGGGGGAGGGTCCATAGGGATGCAGTACAGTTCCTTTCTGTAATATATGAGGGTGCCGCCCTTGTGACAGCGAGACCTATCGTTGCGAACTAACCGATAGTTTGCAATTCTCGGGTCACGATGGCGGGGCTTCAGGAATGTCTCCTGTACTAGGAGTATGTCGAGATGATGATCGCGGAGGAAGGTGGCGATCTCATCCCGCTGACCATTGATGCCATTTGCGTTGAAGAAGCCTAACTTGAGGGAACGGGGTTTGGTACTACAAAGCTTTTTACTATCCATTATGGTTTAGGACGGTAAAGCTTTTCTAGGACACGCGTAATTGCGGGGTACGCGTCGAACACTTTCCCTATGGCTGTAAGGTCAGCATTGCAAGCAATGATTTCCTGAGCCATAGTTACGGCGTCCGGGTTAACGTAGATGCTGAAGGCGTCCGATAAGATTTGGACGTGTTCAGCGTTGGGGATAGCGGCCACGGGGCCGGTGCGGGCGGGAGAGGGCGCGGCTGGGGCTACAGGGGCAGCCTTTGTGGGAGGAATCTTTTTGGGGGCGGATTGAGGAGCAGGGGCGGCAGGGGCCGGCGGCACTGAGATAGGGGCTGGCTGTGGGGTGGCCAGTGCTGGAAAGGCTCTCTGGTGGTTGAGCGTGTTCCAGGGGGAGGGCCTCTGAGGGCTGAGACGCTCGGGCATCTGTGAGGAGGGAACCTTCACAGATGGGCTTTCCCTTTGCTGGCGGGCGTTTGCACGCTTTACCAACTTGGGAGAAGAGGACTTAGGGGCCTTGGGACAGCCGCGGTAGTTAGCCGGGTGTCCTGACTGGCCACATAGTACGCAGCTAGGCGGTTCTGTACATAGCTCACGCTCCTTTGGGCGTGGGCAATCGGCAGTGCCGTGCTCCCCCAGACACTTAACGCATCTCGGGGTCGCGAAACAGTTGCGCTGTACGTGGCCATACAGTTGGCAACGGTGACATTGGCCGACTACGTTGGCCTTGTAGGGCTTCTCTATGGAGATGCCAGAAAGGGAGCAAATTGACTTCACCTTGAAGATGGGATGATGGCCTTCTGTGGGGTCACAGACGACCAGGACGGTGTCGAAGGCGGGGCCGCCCCTCGCTTTGTGCAGGCGATGGACTGCCGAGACGGGGACCTTTTGGGAGTGGAGGTCGTTGAGGATGTCCTCAACTGGGATCTCTTTTGGGATGCGCCGGATCACCACTCGGGTGGGCGCTTCCTCGGGGAGGGAATAGGTGTGGAACGAGACGTTCCTCACCTTCAGTAGGCTGGTTAGTTCCCTGTGGTCTTTTGCCGTGGGAACTTGGACTTTAATGCCCTGCAGGGTAGTGCGGGCGTTGGTGTAAGTGATCTTGCGATCATTACACCACTTGGAGACCTCCGTCCATTTGGCCTTGTCTTGAATGAACAAGGGCGGCGGGGGTTTGAGCTTCTTCTTTGAAGCTAAGGCGGGGTTGGGAGTAAGGGGGCTAGGGGGGCGGCTGGACTCGGAAGTCGAGACAGCGTTGACGGTGGGACTAGGGGTCGGGAGGGACGCGGGGGAGGTCGTTGCTACGACCTTTTTGGCTTTGGTAGCCTGAGAGGGAGACTTTCCCTTCTTCCTCTTGCCTCCGCTGCCGACGACTTGGTAGTCGTCGTCCGAGGAGGAAGCGGAGGAGGATAGGGAGTCCTCAGAATCGGAGACAGAGGCAGAAGGGTGGTCACGTGGGACCGAGGTGTCCATGCTTTCGGACGAGTCGGGGTTTGCAGCTGCGACACGCAGCTGCGAGGCGCCCATTGTTTGCGAAACAATGGCGGCGGGAACAATGGCGGTCGGCACATTGTGTGCTTCCGCGTAGGGATTTATTGTCTCGATGGACAATAATGAAGGAATGTCCCGTGAAGGCATTGATGGTGCCGACACTGGAATTCCTTTGTCAACGGGCGGCGGGGAAGCGGGGCTGTCGAGTACATCGCTAAAGCTAGCGATGCTTTCCTCGATCGGGGAAGAGTTTTGCTGCAGAGCAGCAAACTTCTTGCCATACTTGGCAATGAATTCAGGGTCCTTGAAGAGGACCTCCTTGACGAACGCAACGATAATTGCGTCCGACATCATCGAAGAGGGAGGGGAATCGCGGGAGAAATTGTCGCAGGGGAACCTAACTGTATCCTAACTGCCTAGCTCCCCGGGTGGACAGGCCCGGGGATGTGTGACCCTCCCTGCCGGGTGTAGGCAGGGAGGTGAGTACCTACTGGTGTGCCCTAAGCTTGTAAACCCGTCGCCAGTCTTATTGTGCGAACGGGGCCCTGACCAGTCTAGTGCGAAGGGTGTAGACACGCCCAACCGACACTAGGTGTGTAGCTGTGAACGAAACCAGAGACTAGGCACGACTAGGAGACCCCCCAAGGCCGTGACACTAGCTCCCGACTCCAATTGACTGCCTCACCCTGAAGGGAGTCGGCGGGTGTGATTGGGGCAACACCCCCTCGGCTTCGTTGGCACCGTAAGGTATCCACCGAGGACCACGAAACTGTGGATTTAAGCCCTGAAGGGGCCAAGTGAAGCTAACACAACAACACGCGGGTTAAAGAAATAATTAATCGTCGTCCGCTGCCTTGAAAAAGGCGGCTTCCGATCGATAAGGTTGTAGTCTGCTGACTACAGGAGTCGTCGCGGCGGGCGCAACGAGAAGTGGCGGGAAGTCGAGAGCGGGCGCGGAGCGAAGCGCAGCACGTCCGTTCGCGGCGGGCGTCGAGCGATGAGTGTGTCGGCACCGAAAATCAGCCCGATATTTATATGAATCTTACTAGAAAAATGTGTGGCCTCTGATTGGTCGACCAATCAGAATACAGGAATTTTGACCAATCAGATTCCAGTTGGTTTCGACGCAGTCAGCTTAAGTACGGCGAAACTTTACCTTAACGAGAGCCGCGTTACAACTTTCTCGTTTTATGTTAGCTTAAGTACGGCGAAACTTTACCGTACCGAGAGCCGCGTTACAATTTCTCGTTTTATATCTAATTTCTTATCTAATTTCTAGTCGAAACTATATATTTTCTTAATCTACTACATTATAAGAAAATTAAAATAATACGAAAACAACATCATAATCCGAAAACAACATAATAAATCAATAGCACAAGTAGAATCAACTATGTACAAAGCAAATAGGAACTAATTCTGATTCACTCTAACATTTTCTTATTAGACACTATTATACATTGTCACTGCACTTTACTTGTCCCGCACATCACTCCCGCCGTGCGACTGCGTCGCATCTCGTTCCGGTGCGGGCACGTCGTCCGTAGGCAGGGGCAGGATCACCAGCTTCTTCACTGGCCGCCGCAGGACACCTCCCTTGGTCTGCACGTCCACCGTCCGCACGATGTTGTCAGGACCAGGATACACCGCGATGACTCGTCCTCGTATCCACACGTTGCGGGGTAGGTTCGGGTCGACGATTTGCACGAGGTCATTCACCTTGACTTCTTGACCTCGTCCGTGGGGCTCCCGCCGGTGTTGGAGCTCGGGAAGGTACTCCTTTACCCAGCGGAGCCAGAAGACGTCTGCGAGCCTCTGTGCAGCTCGCCAGCTGGACCGGGAGATGGTGTCTTGCTCGGAGAATGTGCCTGGCTGTGGCACGCGCCCAGGACCCCCCAGCAGGAAGTGATTGGGAGTCAGGGCCTCAGGATCCTCTGCGCTGACGGAGACGTGGGTCAGCGGGCGACTGTTGACGGTGTACTCTACTTCAGCTAGTAGAGTGGCGAGGACTTCTTCGGTGGGGTGGCGCTCGTGCAGCGTTGCTGCGAGTGCGGTCTTCACGGAGCGTACCATACGCTCCCAGGCGCCGCCCATGAACGGCGCTCCAGGCGGGATGTAGCGCCAGGAGATGGTCCTCTTCGCTGCTTCTTCCGCTGTAGCCGCGTCGATTGCTTGTCGTAGTTCCTTGTCGGCACCCTTTAGGTTGGTGCCGTTGTCCGACCAAATTTCAGCCGGGCAGCCACGTCGTGCGATCATCCGTCTGACCGCCATTACTGCTGAGTCGGCGCTGAGCGAGCCGGCGACTTCGAGATGTATGGCTCGCGTCGTGAGACACGTGAAGATGGCTACGTATCTCTTCTGTCTGGTGCGTCCGACGGTCACGGAGAGAGGTCCGAAGTAGTCGACCCCAGTGAAGGTGAAGGGTCGCTTGTGATGTGCTAGGCGACACGCTGGCAGGTCCCCGGTTCTTGGATGTGGCGGTGCTTGAGTCTTCATGCGGCAGAGGAGGCACCGTCGAAGGATCGCGCGTGTGATGGGGCGCAATCTTAGTACCCAGTACTGTTGGCGGCATTCGTTGATGGTTGCCTCGACGCCGGCGTGATGTAGCTGCCGATGAACTGCCCGTATCCATAGCTTCACTGTTGGATGTTCTCCGTCGACGATTAGCGGGCTCTTGACATTCTCTTCGATTTCTTTGGCTGCTCGGATACGGCTCCGAAGTCGGAGTGAGCCGTTGACTGATTCGATGCCGAGCTGGTGAAGGCGGCTCTCCTTGGCAACCGGCTTCCCGCTGTTCAAACATTCTATTTCTTCTGTGAAGGCCTCTTCTTGTGAAGATCGCATCAGGAGCTCTTCGGCTTTCTTGAGGAATTCGGCGGTGACTGGAAGCAGGTTGAGAGTTGATCTCTTCTTCGGTGTGGGCGCCTGTGGTTTCGATGTCGTAGGCTTATTCTTCCTCCATGTGGGATCCACTTCTTTGTTCTTCTTCGTTCGTCGGTAGTTGACCTTCTGGCGGGTGGTTCTGCAGAGGTCGATGAACTGCAGAACTCGTGCTGTCGCGTACCGGAGGCGGTCCCAACTGGAGAATTTCGTTGGATCAGGCAGACCCTCTGCTAGCTTTAGTCTTCTTTTGCTGGTTATGTGGTGCGTCTTCTCTTCTTCGGAGGGTGCTTCTTCTGGGGTCTTCACGGGTTCTATTGGCCAGGAGTCTTCTGTCAGGTAGAGAAAATCCGGCCCTTTGTACCATCGATGATTCTTGTCGAAGGCAGTTGGTACGTCTCGTGTTGCATCATCGGCGACGTTCTGTTTCGTCGGAACCCAGCGCCAGTCGTTGACCTTGGAGCTTTCTTCTATTGCTGCGAGACGGTGAGCCACGTATGGTTTGTAGGAACGTGACCCGGTCCTTATCCATGTGAGCACTGTTTTACTGTCGGTCCAGAACACCTTTCTGTCGGGTTTCCTTTCGTGTTCTTCGATGATTACTTCGGCGAGCCTGGTGCCCATGACTGCTGCTTGTAGCTCTAACCTTGGTATACTTGTCAGCTTGAGCGGAGCTACCTTCGCCTTGGCCATGATGAGAGACACTCCCACTTCGCCGTCCGGTGATACTGCCCTCCAGAATAGGACTGCCGAGTAGGCCGACTCGCTGGCGTCGCTGAAGACATGGAGTTCGAGGGAGGCGGCGTCACTATAGTTTAAGTACTGCCGCGGAATCGCTATGTCGTGGAGACTTTTCAGGTGTCCCATCCACGACTCCCACTGCTCTGCCAAGTCTTCGTCGATGCGGTCGTCCCACGCTGTTCCTCGGCGCCAAACTTCTTGGAGCAGCTGTTTCGCCCTGATGGTGACAGGCGAGGCGAATCCTAACGGGTCGAAGAGTGACATGACGATGCGCAAGGCTTCTCTCTTCGTTGGTTGCTTTCCTTCGATGAGTGTCGGAGGTATTCTCGCCCAGTTGAGGTTGAAAGTCAGCTCGTCCGAGTTCATCTTCCAAATGACACCCAGTACTCGTTCGGTTTGCTCTTCTGATTTGTATAGCTCTAAGTCTTCTGTTCGGTTTTCTTCTCCCAGTGCTTCTAGGAGTGACGCTGAGTTTGATTTCCACTGTTTCAGTTCGAAACTGGCCTTCTTGTGTACTTCGCGCACACTCGTTGTCACGTTCACTGCGTCTTCTAGGCTTCTGAAGCTATCTAAGTAGTCGTCGACGTAGTGTTTGTTTACGATGGCAGCTGCGGCTTCCGGGTGAGTGTCTTCGTGCTGCTTGGCGTTCAAGTTCTTTATGTAGATTGCGGTAGACGGCGAACTCGATGCCCCGAAGATTAGCGATGTCATTCTGTATTCTTCCGGAGGTCGGTTGTCGCGGCGATCCCCGCGCCACAGGTACCGCAGTGCGTCTCGGTCTTCGGTGCGCAGTTTGACTTGCATGAACATTTCCTTGATGTCTGCCGTGACCCCGATGAGATGCTGTCGGAAGCGCATGACGACACCCGGCAGCGACTGAAGCAAATCCGGACCTTTGAGGAGCATGTCGTTGAGAGCCACCCCTCTGGTCTTGGCGGCGGCGTTATGCACAACGCGTAGCTTCTCCGGCTTCATGGGGTTGATGACTGCGAAGTGAGGCAGGTACCAAGTTTTCTCAGGAGTCTTCTGCGGCGGCGCGGGTTCGGCATAGCCTTTTTCTATAAGAGCGTCCATTTGTTCGACGTACTTCTTCTTGAGGGCTGGGTCGCGATCGATCTTCTTTTCAATGTTGAAGAGCCTCTTCAGTGAGTTTTCATAGTTGTCCGGGAACTTAATGTCTTCCTTCTTCCAGAGGAGGCCAGTCTGGTATCTCGTTTCGTCGATCTTCTCGGTTTTCTGCTCGAGAATTCGAAGTGCCTTCTCTTCTGGGTCGGTTTTCGGTCTCTTCGGGTTGATGCAGAGGGCGTCCATCTCGAAGTATCTCTTCACCAGGTCCTCGAGGTCATCTTCTGCTTCCTTCATGTGGGACACGAAGTCGATCTTCTGGCCGAAGGAGTTCGTTTGACTTCCGTGGAGTACCCATCCGAGCGGCGTGAGCGATGCCACTGGATGGTCTTTGTCCCCTTTTCTGGTCTCTTTAGTCAGCAGGAGATGCCAGTTATCTTGCCCGATGAGGATGCGTGGCTTCGCATTGGAGTATGTGAGGTGTCCCTTGATGTCCGATAGGTGTGGACATCCTTCCACTAATTCGCGTGGTACCCGTTGAGATGAGACTTGTAAGTTCTTCACTGTTCTTGCTTGAATCTGCTCTTCACGTTCGTTGACCCCCTTCAGCCCGATGGTCACTCTTCTTGATGCCGATTCCGCAGTCTTCAACTCGTTGATGGTTTCTATCTTCAGTGGATCTACGGGTCCTGTAGCTCCGATGCTCGCAGCGACGTCGTCGTCGACGAGCGTGACCGTTGATCCGTCGTCCATCAATGCGAATGTGTTGATCGTTCCCTTCGGCCCTTTCACCTGGACCGGCAGGATTTTCAGATAAGATTGCTTCTTCACTGTCCACGTCGAATTGATGACTTCTGTTTTCTCTTCGTTTTCGGTTTTTTCTGTCTTCTCAGCCTGTTCTGTTTTCTTTTCGTAATGAAGCAGCTTGTTGTGTGTGTTCTTGCACCCGTTGACACCACACGGCTTCGTTCTACAGTTGTGAGTCTTGCTCCTATAACGTAGGCATCTGAAGCAGAGGCGTTTGGACTTCGCAGCATCCCATCTTGAATTAACTTCCATCTTCTTGAATGTGTCGCACTCCGTCGCGTTGGTATGGCTTGTTTCGTCGCACACGAAGCACTTCGGTGTGTTGCTCTTCTCGGTGACGTTGGTGACCCGCTGAGTCTTCTTCTGAGGTGCGGCTGCCGATGATGCTGCTACTTGTTCAGGTTGCGCGTAGGGTGCGCACAGTTCTGCTTCCCTCTTGAAGAATCTCTCCAGCTTGATGAGGCAGGGATCTTCTTTGGGTTGTGTCGATGAGAAGTCGTAGTAGCGGTACCGGAGCGTCGGCGTCAGCTTGTCCACCAATGTCTTCGCAAGTTCAGGGTTGTACATGTAGTTGAAGCAACCCAATGTCTTCAATGTTGCTACGACGTTGGAGATCTTCGTGGCGAATATGCAGATGTCCCTCGGCGACTCGGAGAGACGTGGTAGACCTCGAAGCGTTTCCATTTCTATCATGGCGATTGACTCTGGTCTTCCGAATCTTGATTCCAAAGTCTTCATCACTTCTGCAGGGTGCGCGTTGGTGATGAGTAATCCTTCAACTGCTTCTCTGGCCTTCCCCTTCAAGTTTCTTCGTAGTCTGTTGATGTTCTCGATGGTGCTGAACGTCGGCTCAGACTCGTAGTAGGCGGCGCGGAAGGGTAGCCACTCCTGATGCGACCCGCTGAAGAAAGGTAACTCGATGAATCTGGGTCGCTGGGCGGCGCTGACAGCCCGAGTGATGGCTTCAGCTAGGAGGGCGAGGTCCCCTTGACCTCCCGCCGGTGTTTGATGAACCTCTTCTTGTTTCGGTGGTTCTTCGTGGACGATCGTCGGCTCTGGTGGAGGGTGGTGAGGCTCGTTGGCGATGGCAAGGATGGGGCGAGTCACCTGATTATCCAACCAGTTGTCTACACGGGCGTTGACTTCGGAGTAGAGGGAGACTTCATCTTCTTCTCCTTCTTCTTCTTCTTCATCTTCTCTGTCGGTGTCCTCCGTTTCTAGCGCGGCCAGGCGTGCAGCTGCTAGTTCCACTTAGAGGCGGAGCAAATCTTCCTTTGCTCTGGCGATTTTCTGCATCTTCGTCTTGCTATGCGTCGATCCCCCCCCTCCCCCCTTCTTGCTAGGGGGGCGGAGGAGCTGTGGGCCGGTTGGTCTCGACGTACCGGCGGCGGCGTTCTTGACAACTCGTTTCACAGTCGAGGTGTCGGTATCACGGCGATTTTCTCTCGATGTGGCAGCGGCGGGCGGCTTCATCAGCTGTTTCGATTTCACACCCGCGGTGAGCGTAGTCGCGGCGGAGGGAGCGACGGAAGGTGCGACGACGCCGGCGGGGTGCGAGGCGGATGGCGCGTTGGCGACCGAGGGGGGGGGCACGGTGGCTGCCGGCGCGGGGGGGGCGCTGGCGGCTGAAGCGGAGGCGGCGGTCGAGGCGGTGGCGGCAGAAGTCACGGTGGCCGGGTCAGTCGTCGCGGAGGTGCAGGTCTGTTCGGAACTCTCCGTGGCAGTCGTCCCCGTCTGTGTCGATTCGGATGGGGCTTCTGCGCTGGTGCCGGTCGCAGAGGTCTCTGGAGTGGCCTCGGACGATGACGGCTTCTGTTCACTCGACGGCTTGCGGCCCCTTCCCTCGGAGCGCGTAACGAATGATGTCAGCTGATCACGATCTTCAATCTTCAAACACTAGCACTATCTTCAATCTTCAAGCAGCAGCACTATCTTCGATCTTCATGCACTATTTCCCACTAGATCCGGCTCGAAGGACCATTAAATGTGCGGGATGCACATTCACTATGCTGGACTTGGTGAGAAATAAAACACTTGCTTGAGGTCTTGAAGTTTAATTTCTTCCTGCTCGTGTTGTCTTCTTATTTGCCGCCCGCTGACTGTGTCGGCACCGAAAATTAGCCCGATATTTATATGAATCTTACTAGAAAAATGTGTGGCCTCTGATTGGTCGACCAATCAGAATACAGGAATTTTGACCAATCAGATTCCAGTTGGTTTCGACGCAGTCAGCTTAAGTACGGCGAAACTTTACCTTAACGAGAGCCGCGTTACAACTTTCTCGTTTTATGTTAGCTTAAGTACGGCGAAACTTTACCTTAACGAGAGCCGCGTTACAACTTTCTCGTTTTATGTTAGCTTAAGTACGGCGAAACTTTACCGTACCGAGAGCCGCGTTACAATTTCTCGTTTTATATCTAATTTCTTATCTAATTTCTAGTCGAAACTATATATTTTCTTAATCTACTACATTATAAGAAAATTAAAATAATACGAAAACAACATCATAATCCGAAAACAACATAATAAATCAATAGCACAAGTAGAATCAACTATGTACAAAGCAAATAGGAACTAATTCTGATTCACTCTAACATTTTCTTATTAGACACTATTATACATTGTCACTGCACTTTACTTGTCCCGCACATTTATACCTATTCGATCACGTTAACGTTAACGTCCGCACTCGTCAATTTGTATGGAAACATTATGTTTCCGATTATTTTCACCAGACGGCGTTATTTCACACATCACGCCTGTAATCCTCGAAGGGTTAGGCAGAGGTGTACCCAATACCCATAGTACACCCACATTTCGCCAGTTATGTGTAAGTCCTATTCAATAGGGACCGAGCCTATTGCCATCAACCGGATAGAAATACAGACTCCAAGGATGCTGCTGACGAAATCCTAATGAAAAAACCTAACACTTGGCTCGATCTGGGAATTAAACCCAAAATCTCATGCTCAACAGTCACATTTTGCAACCACTGGACCATCGAGGCAGTCAATGTAGTTAGTCGTGTAAGGTATTAGCTTTAAACCTTGATTTCAATTTCACGTTACTGGTCATTTAATCAAGAACGCAATCAGAAAATGTTCACATTTACTACAAACGGATGTTCAATGCGTGGGGAGATGGAAGATAAGAGGATAAAAATAATTCGCTCTCAGAGCGTCCTCCCCATTGTTCCCGTTAATGCACACTTGATTATTTTAAGGATAAGCTCAGCATCTACCGTCAGGCTTACGACATCTTACAAAAAGCGATGTTTGGCATGATTATTGGTTAATTAAAACTCAGTCAACCCAACTTATCGGACGTCCGACACACAGTGTAGGGCTCCGTTATGCCGTGGCATGTAGGTACTGTGTCCACACACCGTGCTTTGCCGTGCGGCTAATAAAACGTGCACATGGCACGGCAAAGCTACCGGTCAAGACAACGGCCAGGCGCCGCTCAGTACAATTTTTTTCTAAGTAATCTGTCACGAAAACGTTAAAACGTCCGGCACCGTCAACACGCTCCCATTAGACTGCGATGCTACAGTAATGAAATTCGCCGGTAAATTCGCCGTGCGTAGACACGGCGCGCCGAGGGGGACGCACGGTGTAAACGGTGTGACGTACAGCCACCGTGTATGTTAACAAGCTCTCACAATGACCCATACAACACTGACGACCGTGCCTACACACAGCGAATTCACCGTGGATTTTTACGCCAAAAAATCGTGTGTGGACCAGAGGCCTTAGCGTGCCATTACAGTTACGATACGGTCATAGTTTTTGACGTTGCATTGACTGCCTTTGTAAGTACCTATTATAATTTTTGATAATAATACGAGTATAAATATCAAAATCGGAGGAGCTCGTGGCTCAGTAATAACAGCCGGACGGGTCGACCCATCAGGTTAAGTTACGCTTGCCGGGGCTTGTCTGTGGATGGGTGAACATTTTTACTCACTGAGACACATCCGTGTCTCGGAAAGCAGGTTAAGCCGTTGGCCCCGGCTGTCATACGTGAATCTTTGACAGTCGTAAGAGTTTGATAACAAACACTGTGACTCAAGAATTTTATATATAAAATACCGAAACAATTATTAATTAATATCGTTACAAAGTTATTTTTGTTACAAGTATATGACACCTGCTGAAATGAGCGTCCTTATAGAACTGTAGAATAACTTTGTTTCCATTATATCAGTAATGTATACTGCCTAGTTGGTGTGGTGGTCGCAAAGCGCGCCTGCTGACTATGAGGTCTCGGGTTCGATTCCCAGAGCGGTGGTGTTATCGGGTTTTTCCATCATGAATTTCTCAGTAGCAGCCTCGGAGTCTGGATTTGTGCCCGGTTGATGGCAATAGGCTCACCCCCTACTACATGGAACTTTAAAAACAAAACTGGTGAAATGTGGGTGTAGATACTAATGTGAGTAATGGGTGTACCCATGTACGCCTGTAATACCCGAAGGGTTGGGCAGAGGTGTAATTTTCCAGAAATTTATGAATTAGAAAAAAAGCAGATGAAACCTTTTTAACTGAGTGATAGATATTGGAAAGTTCATAGGTATTCCGTTTCAGCATGCCAAAAAATTATCATAATTAAAAATCATGTTGTATTATGTCAGATATGATTTTATCATCGCATTCTTTTTCTAACTGTAGCAAACGTGTACCTCTGCCTATCCCTTCGGGTATAACAGGCGTGATGTTATATCAGTAATGTGTTTACGATGCCACTAAGTTAACCATTTAATGGTGGTGGTATTTATCGTAAAGCACGGGCGGATAAGAAATCGATCAGCGGCGGTCACTTCCCACAGCATTCCCGCGCCCTTCACGAGCAGCGACACAGCAGGACATGAAGCGCGACCCCCACAATTACATAATGACATATTTCACTTTACGTTTGCGTGGGTTTACTTATCTACTCTTATTAACCGTTCTGCTACAATACACAATCATATTTAAGTGGTTCACAAGAACTGACTTTTGTTTTAGTAACATTATAATAATTGCCCTTGTTCCTTAAAAAGCTTACAGCTATAATTGAGTCATTTAAATGTGGATGAGAGACCATTTGTTTAGAAAATTGTAATCACTTAAAGGCTGGGATAATGCTTAGACACTCGGTAACCCAAACACATTACGCGAGTCATATTTTACCGTGTGATATGAGGATCGTTTGGGCAAAAAATAACAGAATTTCCAATCTAAAATTGAAGTTTCACGGATGAAATCGACAAACCGTATCGTGGGGATTAGTCCGCCCCGGTAATAGACTGCGTGCTTGCCGACAGCATTATGAGATATTGGACGATCCTGAAACGTAATGTACTTATTACGCAGGTAAGATTAGGAAATCAGCATTATTGCTCTCCCTCAATAACATTCGGCTTTTAACGAAGAAATCTGATCCGTCGTTGGGTAATATCCGTGTAATAAAGACGCAAGTACTTGGGGCAACATACAATTTATTTATACACAAATCTTTTCATGTTTTCTGTTTATGTTAAAAAAAAATACGTAATTATAATAAATAAATTGCTAAGTATTTTTTATAATACAAAATAATGAATTGAGTAATCCAGTTAATCCAGTCTTGGAAACACATTATCTTCTTCTTTTCGAGTCAATGGTTCAAGTTAATCCTTTTTTAGGCGTTTTTTTGTTACAGTACTCGGGCCCTCCACTTGACCACGGTTGTTTAGCCATGGCCAAGTACAGGGCCCTAGTACTCTATAAATAGATCATACAATATTAAAATACCGTAACATTTGTGTAAGAATTTTGGAATCAAAATCTATCTTCAAGTAATTGAGAATAAAAGCTCTGAACACAAATACAGTGATGACGTTTATAAAAATCATTGTTTTACATAATTGTTATTTTATTAACAAACTAGCTTATACCCGCGACTTCCGCGATAAATGTTGGTTTTCTGCAGGGTTTTCATTGGTTTTGCTTAGTACTCTTAGTATTTTTATAAAATAAAAGTAGCTTAAGTTACTCTTTATTACATCACCTATGAGGTCTGGTCAAAATCAGGCCAGCCATTTCTAAGAATAGCCGGAAAAAAAAAC
This sequence comes from Hoplodrina ambigua, assembly GCA_949774945.1. NCBI lineage: Eukaryota > Metazoa > Arthropoda > Insecta > Lepidoptera > Noctuidae > Hoplodrina > Hoplodrina ambigua. Next base: position 11,322,063 of record OX458963.1, read on the forward strand.
TTTTTTATTTTATTTTTTATAAAACTAAAAGATTTTTTGTGTATAAGTGCCGTGTAAATTTCATATGCATTAAGAAAAATTATGTTATTTTGACATTTCAAACTGACACTTCAATTTTATTTATTTCTACCCATAGATTAGCGTTTATCATCATCGGCCTCCCCGATTAGCGTTACTGAATTAAAAATAGTTAACAATTTAGGAGGAAAAAGTTGATCCTGTTAGTTCTGGTGATATTGAAATTGGGACTGCTCGGGTAACACCCACCATTTTTATTGCCTTTTTTTAAAATCACGCCGATGTAAAACGCATTGTCGATGAATTATTCAGGGTTTACTTTGCTTGGACCTATACAAGTAGATACTCAGTTAAATGCAGCTATGTTTCAGTACATTACAATATTACTGGTGAAACCTAAAGCATAATCTAATGAGATAACTTTATGCTAAGTATTTTTAATCGCTGTTTACCTGAAACTAATTAAGAGCAGTAAACTGTAAGCTACAGACTGGTATCGTCAGAATGTCGCTTAACTTTCCTTAATCCTGATGCAGAGCCTACCTTGTAAAACTAATTTGAGCTATCAAACGTTATATAATAGGTCTTCGTTACATCTTTCCATGGGTTGCGTCGAAAGAAAGACAGATTAAAAATGTTTTTCAACACACTTGCTCGTAAAATGACTCTTAAAGCGCCGATTTAAGGGTAGTTTAACTTTCACATGCATAATCGTAGTAATATATAGTAATTTTATTTTTTTAGCAATGAATAATTAGCAATGTTTTTTTTTAATGTTTTTAAAAACGTCATTCGGGAGTCGTGAGAATTTATCATTTTGGTAGATACCTAACTAGCAAACGCCCCGCGATTTCTTTCGCGTGATTTGCCTTACGGATCCGTAATTTTTTCATAATAAAAGTAAGCCTATATCACTCAGTGGTAACGTAGCCATCAATTTGCGAAAGAATTTTCAAAATCAGTTCAGTACATCCAGAGATTAAAAATATCCCTGCAACCTCACAAAGTCACAAACTGTACCTCTTTATAATATTAGTACCTATAGATGAACTATTCTTAAATAGAAATAAGTAGTCAATTCTCAAATATAACCAATGTTATGTAATAGATAATTTTTGATCCATCTCGATCATTACATAATGTAGATACATAGGTAGGTAACCGACCAATTAATATTGTCCACAAAATTGTAAACTAATAATTGCTGAAACATTATAAGTACATACTTACATAAATGTTCATCCAACAATTCTAAATTTAAACCGTATCCACTTACGAGTAGATTAATTAGACAAAGTTGATGTCAAAAAAGGGGGCAATAACCATTGTCTCATCTTTTTTCACAGATTTAAGCAGTTTTCATTTCCAAATATTCGGCAACCAACAATGACCGGTGTTGGCTTTGATGTCAGCTAGTAATAATACATTCAAGTTAATTCTTTGATTGTTCCTAAGGTTTTCATTGCCACCGCGCACGCACTTCAAGACGCCGGGAAGCTACTAGACATCGATACGGAGAAGCTTTTCACAAACATTCCCGATGTGCTCAACTCCAGCCTCTATTTTTGGGAAACTACCATATACCCAATGATAGCCGATGCTCATGACAGACAAGCAGCGTATGTAGCCTATATTTATAAGACACCAATATCATGATGAGGTTGAAAAACTACAGATATTTTGTTCAATTAACGCTCACAGTATCTACTTTAGTGTAAAGTAACAAGAACGATTCTTGCATTTAAAACAATGTTTAATAAAGTAAGCTCATTTTACAGATTTAATACTGAAATAATGGCGCCGGGATTCATGCACTTCCGTGATATGTTTCTGCCATACGAAAAGTACGTCAGTGAACAGACCAAAGCCTTGGACTATTTACGTTCCTTGGCTAACAACACTGATTTCATGTGTTATCTGACTTGGTGTTATCGCCAGAAGGCCTGTAACAGGTAAGTCGTGCCCGTCAACAAAGCAATATTTTGTTAATGTCGTCTATCTGACTTTCAAGACTTGAAAGTAACCGGTGGTTCTGTTTCAGACTTCAGTTAGCCGACATCATGGTGAAACCGATGCAACGCTTGACCAAATATAGTTTGCTTCTGCGCCGTTTGATCAATCATACAGATTATGAGCCGGAACGCACCTCATTGCAGGCCATGGTACATATTATTGTTTAAGGCATTTATTTAAATATAAAACTGTCACTTTGCAATAATTCGGATTAGTAAGTGTCCACATTAGCAAGAAAGCAACCAAAAACGGTTACATTCTCAGTTTAAAAGTGTACTTTCTATTTATTTTCTGCATCAATAATCCAAATTGCAATCCGTCGAAAATTTGGATCACTATCCGTCGAAAATTTGGATCACTCAATTGCAGTAACCCCTAGCCCCAAACTACATTATGAGATCTGCTACGCCTACTGCCCACCGTACCAACACATAATTTAATTTCCACGCATCCAGCGGAATTATGACAATTACAAAACTAACATCGGCTTAGCCCGCCTGGAGGTCGGAAAACGATAAACTGGACGTTAAAATTATTCCGATCGAACAAGCCTTTTAGTTTACGGACAACAATAATTATCTTTCTGCTACATTGTTACTTGCTTTTTAAGCTTTTGGTGTCTATTTAAATTTTTATTTTAAAATTAAAACCTAAACAGAGGGATTTAAAAGAGTACCGAATAAATAAGGTACCAAATAGCTGGTAGCCCTAGTAGAAAGTAGGATTAATTTTATTATTCTTTAAAGAAGGCTTTTAAATTCACGCCTGCTTGTACATTTGTTATTCAGGAGACATGTGCCAAAAATTACGTGCAAGATTTAAATCGCTCAATACGTCAGAGAGAAGAACTCGAAAAAATGGATAAATTGGCCAACTCAATAGAAGCCTACGAAATTGTAAGTTTCAGACTTTTTTATTACAAGCTTTTATTTATTTTTAATATTTAATTCTATTACATTATAACATTTTATTTTTTAATATTAAGCATAGGGTAACATGCCCAGAGTCCGGCCTTATTACACACTTATACCCTATCACTCCAGAAGTATCAGTGTATAATATATTTTTATAAAATTACATTAAAAACTGATATAAAACAGCTGATATAAGCTGCTTGTTTATTTAGAAAAAAGATTTCTTAAGCGGGGGAAAAATATGCAAAAATGGTGGCACTGAACACAACTGGACATATTACCCTACATTGATCAAAAAAGTTGCATCCCCCTTGAAAAGGAAAACAACTGAACAACGCGCTTGTACAACATGTTAATTTGTTTCTGGGCCTTCTCGATGCAAGCCTACACGGGCAATTTTACAGCAATAATTGCCCGGCTACAGTCTCTGGAGGTAGTGGAGCGAACCAGTTTAATTCCTATAAAATAATTCAATATTTCGTGCAATATTCACTACATGTAATTACTTCATACATTCTGTATTAGTGATAAATTGTTTGTTATTTTATAACACTAAATACGTTGCTCAATCTCTAGCAACATTACTATGTGTTAAAATCGCAGTAATTTTCTTGATGTTCGTCTGGTATTGTAATATTGTGGGATTTAAGGAATATTGTGGTTGCCCGCGATAGTTGCTTCTACAGGTTCTATAAGATCCGATGGATAATGTAGTCTATCGGATCTATCGAGGGAAGCAAAATACAATCTTAAACCAAGGCACTATTTTATTTTTACATAGTAGGTATTTCTAATATTATTAAAAAATAATATCGGAGAGATTATTTCAAAAGCCTGCAGAAAATATAAATCCGTACTCTAATGTTTACTAATAAGTTGTACAAACGCGGGTGATATTGCTTTTTTGATCACTTAACTTTAAGATCTTAAATTACGGGGTGTAAAAAGACACATAACTTAGCCGTCAAGTACGCATACTGCCCATGAAACTAAGTCAAGTCGAGCAAAAAATATTGCTGCAAAATTACTATTATCTTTGTTGTGAAAAGTCAGATTACGAACGGCACAAAACATTATATGGTGCTTACGAGTTCATCAAACAGTACAGGTGTCCTGGATGTATTTAAAGTTAAGTTAAATTAACAGGAAAGCGCGCGTAAATAACAGTGGTCGCAAAGCGCGACTGCTGAGCATGAGGTCTTGGGTTCGATACCCAAGTCGGGCATAGTGTTATTGGGTTTTTCCATCAGGGATTTCTCAGTAGCAGCCTCGGAGTCTGGATTTGTGCCCGGTTGATGGCAATAGGCTAATGGGTACACCTCTGCCTAACCCTTCGGGGATTACAGGCGTGATGTTATGTTAAATTAACAGGAAAGAAAAAACAAAAACAAACATTCCGTTCCAACATTTTGTCAGAACTTTGTCCCACAATATCTTAACCTGAGGGCACCCGAGTATGGTCCAGAACAAAACGAACGCAATAATCGGAAGAACATGTAACTTGCGGCATCGTTATGTGTCTTGTTACACACGGTAAATTTTCCCCATTCAAAACCGACTTTACATTTCTTATTTTTTATTAAAACAAATGTAAATAAATTGTTATTTTAGATTAAAAAACATATTGATTATGAAATCTAAACCAGAAATGCTTAAATGTTAAAATATATTTTTAAATAGGGACGGTGCCGCGGTGTAGTAAGTTAGTAGTAGATACTGGTTTGTTTCTACTTAGAAGATTTTGACTTAATTGGCAATTTTAGGGCTATAACATGATTTTATCTAATCAAGACTCGTCGTCATTTTACTATCTATTGTTGCAAGACTCCCGGCAGTCTTCGTGAATAAACCGTTAATTCAAAAGATACATTCATTTCTTACACCACAGTTCACCAGTTCACCTTCATTTTCCAAACAAACTTTTATCATTCACCGCCCAAAAAAAAGAAAACCATCCAAAAAAAATTTGTTTCTCCGAAAATTCAAAATACAAATATAATTGATTGAATTCCTCTTAAAAAAATCCAAATTTTAGAAAACCATCCAAAAAAAAATTGTTTCTCCGAAAATTCAAAATACAAATAGAATTGATTGAATTCCTCTTAAAAAAATCCAAATTTTTATACAAACTATTCAGGTCTTTGAATTTCCAAAAATCATATCTTGTATGCCCATACATACATCAAAATTTACACCGGTACATAAAAAATTTCAAGTATTCCTTTTTACCTATCTGTAAATATTCAGATTTTGTTCTAAGTGACGCAGTCCGCCATTTCCGCAATCAAGTGAATTACATTTCTTAGTTTCATTACTCATTGATTAGCCGAAATGTGTATAACTAGCAATAATACCTACTTACTTATTTGAAAACTTTCAGTGTGTGTTAGGTATTGTATTTTTTATTATAAGTATTACTACCTTGTACTAATACCTTGAACACACTCTGTATTTAATCCTTATGCAGATTTTGGCTAGACAGTAAAATTGTACTTTGCATGTAATAGGTCCTCTCAAAGTACCTACTCGAATTACATATGTTACGGTATAATAGATGATTCACTACACCGAGCTCAGACAGTGCTTCGGAAGGGAAGCAGTCGAGGCTCAGATTTAAAATATTTAATATTAAGAAGTTCATGCTATGTACAAAATAAGCAACATGCAACTGACGCGTAGAAAATGTAGGTACAAATTATCTCATCGCAGGCATCTTGAGAGGACCTACCTACATTATTCTCTGCTTGTGTAATTAGAAATAATAAAATTAATCATTATTCAACTCAAAAGGTGTGGCATGAATATTTAAGCCAAAAAAATAAATATAAAACCACCATACGCTCTATAGTGGGATTCATTTTTTACCCCTTTAATATATCACATGGTCGCACGATAATATACGAAGTGTGCGACACAGGTATGAATTTAAAATTAAATTAATTGTATTGATGAGGCAGTGTCTTACGTCACGGGCGCCATTTACGAACCTGAGACCAACAACAGATTCCCGATCGCAGCGATAAGTTTATAGTTAAATCTCAAACAAAAGAGAGAGAGTTATGACAGGGATCCTGAGTGCAGCGAGGGGTTCAATTTATGATTCGCGTATACCTCTATATCAAAGAGAAGAAATCTCTACCTTCCACGCCTTCTGCGAGTCAATAAATCACAAAATTACCTAAGTACTAAAGTTACAAGAGTATAAATAATAGGACCTATATTTTTTTAATCAGCAGATGTTAATGTAAGATTTCAAATGCCATAGTCCTCGCTGATCTCAGGAGTTAACCTTCAAACCCCTCGTTCTGTGGGAATCAATATGGCGCCCGTGACATTTGAAACTCCATTATCCCTCCAGTGAATATTAACTTATTAGAATCCTTATCGTAATTCTACCTTACATTCCTTAGTAGTTGTGACATCTTCTAACATTGTTTCCCCATCTATCTATCCATTAAATCATGAAATTGTTGTTATTGCTTCTTATAAAGTTAGAATATTACTAACCGCCTGTTTGTAATCAAAGCTAAACGCACCTCTTATCCTCCAACTCACTCATTATCATTGTCATGCCAGTTTCTTGATGTTAATGAAGTACGATAAATATTTAATCAAAATGCTATTAAAATCTAATCGCATTCCTTTCATTTCAGTATTCTACCACAAAAAGAAAACATTTCGTATATTCCGCAGAAATTGAGTCCTCACCCTAGACCTGAGCCTCAATAATATTATTTAACATTGTATTAACAAAGATTCAGTAGGACTTAGAAAAAAAAAATATTTTGCACTTCACCGATATGGTTATAAATAATTTATATCATTGTCTATGAGATATAGGTACTGCCAAATTAATCATATTAGGTTATAAAATACATGCCTATATTTAAACCTATCAAACCTTGCCTATTAAGACAAAGTTATTTATATAAAGAAGAAGAAAAAACATAGGTGTGTAAAATAGTCGTATCAATGTTATGGTAGTATCATTGTGTAAAACATCAGTGTTTGCGTCTGCGTTCACCCACTTGTTTCTTTTTTAGGATTTTAAAGACGAAGAACTGGACAGGTGCTTTCGACAGTATGCACAATTAAACCTTAAGTCACCTATGGTAAACTGTTCTCCCCATCATAGCAGGACGCTAATATATCAAGGAGACTTGCGCTATAAGGACAACATTAAGGAGGCAAGACTAAAAATTTATGACTGTTTTAACAGTGATCTCAACTAATTAAAACAACACGTTAACAGTATTAATCAAAATGCAACTATGTTTATTACGTATCAAGAGATTACTGGTAAAACAATCGCATCTCGTCGTGCTTTGCGTAATCATTATCGGATGCATCCGTCGTAATCAGGCTCGTTTGGAAAGTGAATTATATAACATACACTTTTGAAAACGAGTAACCTTATAAAAGGTATATAATATATTATGCATTACGCTCATAATATTGCACGGATGCGAATTATATATGTTATATTCTATTTATGCAAATGTTATTATGCTATCCTTTTCCATTTTGTGAAATTATGACATGTTTTACTTATTTCCTTTTTTAAATATGGATGATTTCACAAAACACTGCCTTACCTTAGATGATTGCTGTGCTAGCGTCACACAGACGCCCCACAACGTCATTTTTAATTGAGAATACTTTTACATCTTCCAATGCATCATATACAAGTAGCGCTGTGGCCGGCGTCTGCGTTGCGCATACATTCTTTAGCCTTAACAATTGCCGGTGATATAGTTCCGAAGTAGGATAATACTTTCTGAAGAAACAGATTTTCAACAGATGGAGGTGCGCGTGTACCTTCTCACTGATATGCTACTCATTTGCAAGAAACTTTCTAAGGGCAGTCTCCATCCCTACAAACTCATAAGGTAAATACATAACCATTAAGCAAGTTAAGCCAACCAACAGCGTGCATAGTTGTATGCTCTGCGAATTACTCTTAAATTGTTTACTTTACAGACCAAAGTTCTTCATAGAAAGGCTGCTTAGCTACCCAAAAATTAGCCAGCGCAATCCAAAGGAATACGGAACCCTATTTTTCGTGGCGGTTGATGATGTTGGCTCATCACAGGTCGCGTTCAGTTTGACGGAGTCCTCAAAGGACCCCAACGCGCAAGGCACGCTAAAGGTGGGATATTTATATTTAAAGTAATTAGTGCTTCATTTATTTGTACTAATAGAATCAAAGATAATGATGAAGTAACTTTTTAGACTTGGGAACATAAGTTACGCGAAGCCAGATTAACTTATGAACTCGCAGTGTGGTTCACTAAGAATCCTTCACGGGATTTGACGGAGATAGATGCTGATTCATCATCCGAGTACGGTCTCAGCATACCCAGCCTGTCCAGGCCGGTAAGTATATTCAGTATTTCAGAAATGTTCCTTGATTCCACAGTTACAGTTCTTAAGTGTACGGTTACAATAGCTGTATATTCCGTATGGCCATCTATTGCCATTTTTGCTGGAAGATTTTTGATGTATTAGGTACCGGAGGATCGCAGCGTTTTGGATAACTTGATGATGAATGGTGATAAGTAAAAGTGATGTTTTAGGGTGCAAAACAAAGCTCGGATGAACAAAATATCGATCGTGAAGCACGAGAGCGCGTTGCCGCTATGCTCCACCGTAGCCTGGGAGTATCAACAGAATGCGATAATTTTTCTCAAGCATCAATGAACACCGATTCATTCGAGGGTAAGTTACCCAAATATTTTTTTTAATCGATGCTAATCTTTTATTGCAAAAAAATCTCATAAATCCTGAAAAAAGTCTATGTCGTATAGCAAAATATACCAAATACAAACGAAACAATAGAGAATCTGATTTAAAAACCATTATTTTATATATCTACCATTATTCCAAAACTTATAAAAATGCATTTGCATAGTGCATACAGGGATAATCGTCGGTTGGTATCTCATTTCACCTAATGGGCCTCTGCGAGTTGGCTATGGCCCCTCGTACGCCTTACAAAGGCCCGGAACCTCAGGGTCCCATAAAGTAATAATAAATGTTTATTGTTCATAAAAAGGTTACATCCATCATTTATGTGACACTGACCTCCACACCGAGATACCCTGTGTCGCTGGGAATGTATCGCAGCCGACTTTAACTTTCAAAAAAATAGTTACACGTTGAATTAATGGAACAGTACGTGCCCGTTGTTGACTTAAGTATGACAAAGACTGTCACACAGATACTTATTATAGAGAGACGACAGTCTAGAAAGACGATCATTTCCTAAAACTGTGTGCCATATTATCAATAGCCGAGTACTGTAGTTTAAAGGTTTTGTGGCGTCACTGATTTATCATTATTGTCTAAAGGAGAACTATCCACAAGTCATGGCGGACGACCGTTTCCACACGGACTACGTCACCCAATGAAACGAAACTCCACCGGGGGTAGTTCCAGAAACTCAAGATTGTCAAGTTTCCACCAATCTACAAGGTAAGATAAATGATGTGTAATAAAACATATTAATGTGACAGAGGATTTTTTCATCTTGGGATTAAAAATTCATCGACTCTTTATTTTAATTAAACCTACATAAAAATACATTGTTAAATTTAATTGCAAACTGCGTGCCTACGCGCCTGAAGACCAGAGGTTGTGGTTTTTTTGTGGGCGTCTAGTGCGAGGATTAACAGCACAGTGTATTAGTACCTAATGTTTTACTTAAAATTGTAGCGCTGCTTCGCACGACGAGCCGCAACCGGGACCCAGCAAATATAATTACAAAGCGGGCACCTCCGTAGAACATGTCATACCTCCTCTTAACCCCGACGACGGTAAGTCATCTTGAGTAACTGACAGGTACGATAATTTACATCGTAAGGTAATTTTTTTCTAACCTTTTCATATATCCAACACACTAGGTTGGAAGTCGTTGCAGATATTGGTATCTCTTTGTAAGACCACATTGTAATTAAGACAGTTATTAACCAAATTAATAAGACGAGATTACTTCCTTAAAGGCATTTTATTTTGCCTTTTAATGAACTGTCCCACCCAAAGATTTAACAATAATATTTTACTTATGAACAAGAATATAAGGATACGTAGTTTTATGCTGCATTAGGTATTAAAGTTACTGGATTTTTGGCAAGTCGGTTTTTGTTTCACAATAGATACATTGTCGTCAACACACAATAGCCGTCTTGATACAGAGTAAAGGTCAGTCGGGCAATGTCCATAGGTACGACTTTCCCCTGCTCTTTCGACAAACCCTTTTGCTTAGGAACTTACTCTATGAAAAAGAGTTGATCGACACTCATTGTTATCATAAAACACGCTACAACGTTCTGCTATTTTAGGAATATCTGCCTGGAACTGCCTTAGAATAATCTACACGAAATGAATCTGAATACAAGAATTCAAATAAGTAATGACAAACTTTTCTGCTCAAAAAACAGATCTCGCCTAACCACTTAACCAGTCAATCCGAATAATAATAAAAAAAACCGTCTCAAAAAAGTACAATTTACGTTAATACATGTACCCGTCTTCCGTCAAGTGGCGTACAAAGTATTGTAACGTATTGGTTTTGACCGGTCAAGCCTCGCCTGACTTACCGGTACGGCAGAACAATAGGAAATCAATTGTGTCTCGTTACGTGGGACGTGAGTAATTAAAAGAATATGGAATTCCTGCCCGTTCTTCTCTATATTCTCTGGAAGGGGGCAATAAGATTCGACGTTTTTTTGTAATAAATTACGTCCATGAGTGTCCTGTTGCAATAAATAATTAAACATTGACCTTTTTTTAAATACGGGGATTTTGTTATAATAATCATCGTTTGAATGTAGCTGCTATTTAGAAAGACTAAATACATCAGTGGTGGCCAACTTGATTAGACCCAAGATCGACTTTTTGCTGACGAAAACGTACGGAATCTACAAATTACATACTTCTTAAAATTTTAAATGAAACAGTATAGTTCAGAAATTATGTAAATAAATAAATAAATAAATATCTTGGGACAACTCACACACGGCTATCTGATCCCAAGCTAAGCAGAGCTTGTGTTATGGTAACCAGACAACTGATATACATACTTATATAATTTATAAATACATACATATTATAGATAAATCACACCCAGACACAGAACTAACAATCATGCTCATCACACAAAGTTTGTACTGGGTGGGAATCGAACCCACGACCTCCGGCTTAGCAGTCAGGGCCGCTAACCACTAGACCAACAGGCCGTCGTATGTATTTTTCTTTTATGGGAATAAAATTAAATTACACATTACATTGCGCTGTCTGTTACGCGTACCATAGCGCGATCGACCGGTCGATTACCATTGAACGGCCTTCCCTGAAATACATCTAACAGTGGGTAATGCAAGTTATATTCGCAGGTGTGACATCAATAACAGTCAACGTCGTCAGTGAGAGCGAGTCGGAAACTATAGTCCACACGCAGCAAGCACCACCGGTAAGTTGAACTTCCAATAATTACAAGGTCAAATTAAATGAACTAGCGAAACTTCGCACAACTAATGGGTTACCTTTTCCAATCTATACCGGATCCGGCTTCTAATCTAACCGAATGCAGCCGACCAACTATTATTGCCGGTTATTAGGTAACGTGATACCTCTCGGTACCGGTTGCTGGTTCACGGAATTTCTAGCTACACGAAACGACTCTCAGAGATCTACAAATTAATGGTAACTCAATATGAAATGAACGGTCACCCATCCACGGAACGATTTCATCGAGTGTAGCTTAACCGAGATATAAAACTAAAATAATATATACTTTATTATGTAATTGTTTGTTGTGTCAATAAAAATAAAATAAAATAAAAAAAACAAAAAAAATGTTAAAGGTATAAGTTTACATCTATATAATATACTAGCCCTTGCCCGCGACTTCGTCCGCGTAAATGTCTGACTCCCGTTTCATCCTCTTAAGGGGTGATTTTCCTATTAGATGCAGGGTTTGTTCAAAACTGCATTCCATGATTTCCAAAAAGCACTCATGCACCACTCGGGAACTAAACTAGTTTTTTTCCGCTTCCGTGTTTGATGGCGATAATTGGTACAACATAAATATGAAAACCAGTGTCTGCTGCGTAAAAAAATAAAATAATTACGTTTTCAACACACTAGATCGTAAAGTGGCTATTATTGCACTATCTTATCTTTCTTCTATCTTTTCTTCTTGGATCTTAGTATAGCGCAAGGGTCACTAAATGGCGGACCGCTTTCCGTATCCGGATCGCCGACGAATTATTGTGCGGACGTTAAGAAAACAGTAAACTTCATACTAATAACTATTATTTAAATATGTCTGAATATACGTGAATGACAAAATTAAAACATGACATGTGACATTTTACTTTAGCTCAGTCTTCCTTAGTAGAAATATGTATTTTGTTGTGTTATCATAAGGTGGACCGCGACAGTCTTATAATTTTCTAATACGGACCTGCAATAAAACTAATCGGTGACCCCTGGTTTAGCGTATACGCAGGTGTGCTTTTTACATTAAATTATCGCAATACATTTCGACAAAAGAGTTTTAATTGTAACTTTTAAACGGGTTTTGTAGACGAAAGCACCGAAATAGTTCGATAATATGGCGGTCATTAATGATCCCAGCGGCCACTCTATTACCACTAATGAAACTTCACTCGCCGATCAAGGTCTAAGTTAAATAACATTAATGTTCGTAGTGGAACTGCAATATTGACATTTATACGATTCTATTATCTATATTTTTTAACAGAATCTATCCGGCATATATTCGCGTGATGGTCTAACAAACATACAGACAAAAAGACAAATAGACAAAAAATCAACATAATATTTTCGGCATTAGAATCACTCGAGGACCTCAAAACAATTACTCTTTTTCAAAAATATTAAATTTAAAGTTTTGACTTCGCTACAATTTTATTATAGATATATGTATATACATTTTATAAAGCTGAAGAGTTTGTTTGTTTGGTTAAACGCGCTAATCTCAAGAACTACTAGTCTGAACTGAAAAAATCTTGTGTTGGATAGTCCATTTATCTAAAAAGGCCGTAGGAGCAGAGTATGAATAAAAATTAATGCAACAACTTACTTACTTATGTATATACGATAGCCAGATTCATGAGAAAAAGTATAGGCCATATAACATCACGATTCGACTCACGGGAGCAGCGCAGTGAACAAAGACGTAACTTAACGCGTGTGAAAAAAACCACGCAAGCGAATTCGCGGGCATAAGCTAGTGCTATACATTAAAGTGAAATGTCTTGATTGGCTAACAAACGAACAGCTGGACGTACAAGAATTTTTGAAAATGTACCTACGTTAAAAGTATTAGGTAGAGAAGAATGTTTGTATGAAGATTCGTAATGTTCAAGAAGGTTTTATGGAACGTGCAAAATCAAAGTGAAACATCGGAAGTACAAAATAACTAACCTAAACTTGTAGTGTGTAACGACATAAATACAAGAAGATGGGTTCATCTCCTAGAAAGAAATAAATAAAAAAGGATTTTAAAAAAAGACAAAAAAAAATAAGAAAGAAAAATACATTGTTATGTGCTCACAGCTACGACAGACAGGCTCAGTTCAGCATAAAATGCCAGACCACTTGTGCCCGACGCTGGCTTTCAACTGGACCTTTGCGTGTGACGTAACGGATGTAAACCAGTTTTCATCTATACATAACATAACATAACATCACGCCTATAATCCCCGAAGGGTTAGGTTAGTTTTGTTTGTAGTTGTTTTGTAGTTTTTTCGCCAGTTATGTTTTTAGTCCCATGTAATAGGGGGCGAGCCTATTGCCATCAACCGGGCACAAATCCAGACTCCAAGGCTGCTACTGAGAAAAACCCAATAACACTTTGCCCAACCTGGGAATCGAACCCAAGACCTCATGCACAGCAGTCGCGCTTGCGACCACTAGACCAACGAGGCAGTCATCATCAGTCGAGGCAGTCAGTTTTCATCTATACATCTATACAAATAAATAAAATTGAAGTGTCTGTTTGTAATATTAACTTAACCGCTTTTTACTACATGCATATGAATGTATATACGGTACTTATTGCAAAATAACATTTTTTTTATTTTGTTTGTCTGTCTTTTGTTCCGGTTAATCTCTGGAACGGCTTGACCGATTTTGACGGGAGTTTCCCTTTCAGATAGTTGATGTAATAAGGGGTAACTTAGACTTACTTTTATTTTAGAAAAAGAATTAGGTTTTGGTTTCACGCAAAAAAATAAAAACTTCGCAGAAAACCGACATTTACGCGGACGAAGTCGCGGGCATAACCTTGTATGAAATAAAGATAGATTGATAAGCTATTTATTTGGTGCACACATAGGACATAGCACAACATACAAAAATACGATTCTTTCTACACACATAACGGGTTTATGTGTGAAAAATTGTATTTTCCCTTTAGCTACTTTTACTGGTTTAAATTAGCACTGTTGTAGTGTCACATAAGTTAAATAAGTTAAACCGTATATGCTCAAGCCTTTCATCCATTGGGGCAGTTCACATACAATGTTCTCTTCATAATATTTTCTTAGGACTAGTTTAGCATTACCAAAATTGCTGCGCCTGTGGAGTAATGTAAACTATTTTAGAAGTCCACCATACTACCCAAGTTCATTTACCACATATTTTCAGTTCAATCGATACTAACATATATTATTCTAATAATACAGTGTTAGAATAACTTTAAGACTTTTTGAGCAACAAAATTTAGTACAAAAGAACTTATATACCTACTACACCAGTATAAATGACAGAGACATAAGTATGTTAGAGAACAATGCAAGTCCTACTCTCATAACATCACGCCTGTAATCCCCGAAGGGTTAGGCAGAGGTGTACCCATTAGTATAACCACATTTTGCCAATTCTGTTTAAGTCCCATGTAATAAGGGGCGAGCCTATTGCCATCTACCGGGCACAAATCCAGACTCCGAGGCTGCTACCGAGAAATTCCTGATGAAAAAACCCAGTAACACTTTACCTGACCGGGGAATCGAACCCAAGACCTCACGCATAGCAGTCGCGCTTTGCGACCACTAGACCAACTAAGCAGTCTCATGCTAGGAATTAACCTGTCGGTTATTGACGATCTCTTGTTTCTCCATACAATCTATGCTCCCTTTTTTCACCCCCTAGGGGTAGTTTCGGATAATCCTTTGTTATCGGATGTCTACGTCATACAAAGAATACACCCTCCAAGTTCTAGGTCTCTACGATCACCGGTTAGGCTGTACGTTTATCCGTCAGTCAGCCATTCAGAGCAAAGCATTTTATATAAATAAATAAATAAATATCTTGGGACAACTCACACATGGCTATCTGATCCCAAGCTAAGCAGAGCTTGTGTTATGGTAACCAGACAACTGATATACATACTTATATAATTTATAAATACATACATATTATAGATATGTAAAGAAGATTACAGGAATTAAGGAAATGCTCCGTCCACGCATCTAAAACAAGCTCTTAAGAATCATTACAATAGCATAAAATAACTTGACTCACTGAATTCCTCATTTAGGCATGCCTATTGATAGGGAATCACTATTAAACTAAATAGGTACAGTCTTTAGAGGGATCATCTGACGTACCTTTAAAGTTTATGTTATTTTGTTCTAATAATACATACAACCCGGAATGTTTTCGGGTCCAGCGGAAACTTTCAGGACCAAATTCATTCCGACTGTAACAGCTATAATTCTATGAGCAGAGAAACAACCCGAAAACCACGGGAACGATGTTAGAGCGTATAAGTAAGTTTTTAATTGTTATTATACGAGTGAAACATGAGGGTCTTTACGACAT
Source organism: Hoplodrina ambigua (assembly GCA_949774945.1). Classification (NCBI taxonomy): domain Eukaryota; kingdom Metazoa; phylum Arthropoda; class Insecta; order Lepidoptera; family Noctuidae; genus Hoplodrina; species Hoplodrina ambigua. Next base: position 11,337,860 of record OX458963.1, read on the forward strand.
AACCGAGTTCAAGTTCCGTTATTTACTTACAATATTGTACTTCAGGTAAATAAATAGAAAAAAAAAGTCAACTCAATTTAAGTACGATTTACTTAATTACCACATTTAAATTACTTACTACTTACTTCTTATAGTATAATCGTTTCTATGGTTTCATTATAGTGTGGTTCAATCCTCAGATAGGAAACTAATAATTTCTCTCGTTTATGGCAGGATGCATTCTGTACACATCGTTCGGATGTGTTTTATTTCAAACTTTAATGGGAGGTTCATTTATAATCTAAATTATAATTCCGAAGGATAAACTATCTTTAACTGACTATCGATCTGACACACAGTGGTACCTGTGTCATTTAAAAGTGCTTAATAAACACGCTCACAAAATTCCACAAAAAAAAAATTAAGAATTTTTCCTTTATAAACTTTTGTGTTCCAAATCCCAAACTATTTTATCGTACTATTTAATTTTTGAATGAAAAAAAATATTATTATAACAATAAAATTTAATTTAATTATTAACAATAAAAATAAACTTTCATTAAAATAATTAATATCTTAATTGAACGAATAATATTCACAACAAACACATTTTACTAGTTCGAATATGAAATTATCAAATATCAATCTATAAGTTGTACATGTAGGTACGCGTCATCTAATTAATAAAGAAAGAAGTTTATTATTTTTACGGATTAGATTCATTATGTATACACCTACAAAAACTTAAGGTGAAATTGTGAGTTATTTGAGCAGCTCCTGTCTTCGTATGGTTTTGTTTGTGCACGTATCATGTTATATTAATGATTCCATAAATATTATACACTATTTCTGTTCGACGTCATAATAACTGGGTCAAACAAGGTACCATCCACTGAATTTGTGTTTTATTCCATGATTTTGTTAGCCTTTGGTGGTGCTACAACACTCATCGCCGCACAAAACGCCCTCGCCGCTGAAAACGCCGCCACCGATACCGTCTCGCAGCTCAAGTGCTAGTAGGAACACGTTGCGCGTCCAGCCACAGAATGTGGTGATAGCTCTAGTGCATAGCCTGCCAGACCTGACCTTCGACAACTCACCGCAACGCCAGCAACAAAGGTAACTTGTGCATTAACTTACACTTAGGGCCATCTGATAACTGGAGGCCCTCCAGAGAAGCATTACGACTATCTGTTTGTACGCCACGGCATTGCTGTACTCCAATAAGAAGGGTATGATCGTATAATAGCAGTTATATAAGAGATTTAGCGTAGTTTCTGGAGGGCAAAGTATTTTCATTGCCTCTGGTACGGCATTGTTCGTAGGTCGGGTTGACCACTTACCATCCAGTCGAATGTTGTAGAGTGTAACCTAGAAATAAGACAATGAAAAAGAAAATGTAATGACCCTTTTTTATTAAAATTTGCGGCACGTTTCTTTTTTTGCTAACTTTTCTGTTCTTGGGCCATATTAAGCCCCAGTCCTCAGTCAGCCTCTGAGAAGCTGTACCAGTCACACCAGGAGTTGCTGCAGAGGAACCGACTCTCGGCCCAGCAGCATCAGCACTACCTGACTCCTGACCACCGCGGCACAAGCTACCCGCCGCCGAGCCCAACAAGGTACTTACTTTGTGATATCATTAACACTAAATAACTATGATTACAGGTCAACCACGTATAATATAGACTATAAGATTTTTTTAAGCTTTCTATATAATTATATATAAGCTCTATATAATATAATAAGAATTTCGTGAATTTTGAGACTAATAAATAATGATATTTAGTTCTGTAAGTTAGGCAGACGTACATGGCTTGCATGATCCGTCCGCTGGTACGGCTCATGCCCGGTTTACATTAATCCAGTCCCCAGGTCCAGTAAGTTTCATCCAGCACTGGACATGACCGTATAATGTAATGAATATAGTTCTTATTAACATAATTACAAGAAAGAAGTAATTTGAAGTAATTTTTTAAAATACACTGCAATGATAGTTGCAAAAATCTGGATTGAAACTGATTTTAGATCGCCTGCTACAATGCGTCAGTGCCCCGTATTGGGATAAAATTCCTGTTCAGATTATTCTAGTTACGATATAGCTGTAAAGTAGATCGCTGGACTGGAATAATGTAAACCAGCCATCATATGATGATTGCAAATTTGCTAGGAACCAATTAGACCAAAAATGCCTCTCAATTCGAACCAAGTTTATAGTTAACGAATTTAATGGGAGCTTTTTGTTGTGTTCCTAGAGATGAGGAGATTAGTAATAAAAAAAAATATTTTGAGGATGACGAATTTTAGTATTTTCTTTTTTAGTTATAACTCTCTTTTCTAATTTTTTATTCGAAGAATGCATTAAGTCTTCAAAGTATGGCCCATTTACAACAAATTACTGAAATGTAGTTCAAGTGATAATCTCTCATATTCGAGAAAAAGCAGTTTTGAGATACGCGGATATAATATCTCGAGCTTGAGCAAATTAGTTTGTATATCTCTAAAATATCGAAAGCGTAGGCATATTAATTTGGTTTAAAGGACCATGGGTTCTTTTGTATGAATCCTGGGCCTATTTCTCAACCTTGCCAAACAGTGGTGAAACCCATGCCATATGAAAGCTCACAGAGCGCACATACTACTTACATTTCATTTCATGGCAACTAAGTTCTGTTCAAATTCAGCACAAAAATGGTGTGAATTAGATTTTAAAGTTATTGAATGTTAAAAATAATACAATTTAACCTGTCAAGCACCGACTGACTGTTTACCGGTATGACAGAACAATAGAAAATCAATTGTGTCTCATTACGTGGGACTTGAGTAATTAAAATAATGCATAAAAGTTTATTTAAAGGTCAAAATAACATCAAGAAACATGGTAAATAATGCTTTTAATTTCGAAATTTTTCACTAGCAAAGCAATCAAAAAAATATTAGAAAATCATCCCTATTTTATCAACTATCCAAAAAGTGATAAACAAAAAAAACAGAATTAAAAGCTAGTATTTTTCTTCAATCTCCTTCTTTAGTAAATTATCTTATTTATATCCACATTTTATTCGATTTCGTACAATATACTTGAGGTAAAAAAATATTAAGATAAAATTTGACAAAAGCAGAAAAAAAAATACCATTTTTTTTTCATACATCGTCTTTTGTTTGTATCTTATGTTACTTTTCTATCCCAGGTGTATTTACAATTACATACATAACACATAACACCACGCCTGTTATCCCCGAAGGGTTAGGCAGAGGTGTACATTAGTACACCCACATTTCGCCAGTTATGTTTTTTTGTCCCATGTAATAGGGGGCGAGCCTATTGCCATCAACCGGGCACAAATCCAGACTCCGAGGCTGCTACTGAGAAATTCCTGATGAAAAACCCAATAGCACTTTGCCCGACCTGGGAATCGAACCCAAGACCTCATGCACGGCAGTCGCGCTTGCGACCACCAATGAGGCAGTCAATATACAATTATACACTTCAATGGTATTGCAGTAGCTATAGTTGCTGCCGCGGCACAATACCAACGATGTTTTTTAAGTTATTTAGTATAGCTTTCGCCCGTCACTATTTTAATAAGCTCGTATCGTAATAGATTATTTAAAGAAATTCGGTTAATTTGATTTTAAACCTTATTTTACTTATTCTCGACTATATTCCAATAATTGGTTGTAATTTGGTCATACCTACTATAATACTTTAAAATGAATACGTTATACTAAAAAATACACTTAAGAAAGGTAAAAGAAATTGTATCGTCAGCGTCGAAATTATTGTTTTTTTTTCCTTTTCCCACCTCTAGGAACTCAACAAAAAATTCCTATGAAAATCCGTCATCTATATATTTCGTTCCAGGTAAAAGGCTGTGATGCAAATTGCACAGGGCTCAAATAGATCGAAATAATGTTCCACCTTCGAGAGGAGGAATTGTATTTTCGAATGATGAGATTGTAATGATTTTCTTACAATGTTTACATAAACAGTGGTGGCCGTTCATAAGGATAATGGGCAAATGGGTACTCACCTCCAATGGCTATCAATGATATATTATGTAATTGAACACTGAATAGGTTTCAATGACGCATTGTTGTTCCAATATTATTTGTTTGTTCGGAGTCATACAACAGTGAGGCTCAATCATCAGGCAATCATCAGGCTAAGTAGCCATGAGCCTAGGGTGGCAAAGGAGGTCGCAATTTATGCTTCCTTGCACAAAAAAGACTACAAGACATCTTTCCGATGGCTTTTAACTAACTCATACAAGTTAGCCGGGCTGGTGAGTATTAGGGAAACGTTCACTGTCACTCCGGAGCGTAACGAAGAACATAATGGTGAGAATCTAACAAGCCTGAAAGAAACCCTCGTCTTTCTCCGACAAAAAGGCATAAATCAATCGTTTAGTTCAGTCTTGCTTTCAAATGTACTTTTTTATTACATAGATTTCTATCTACTTCCAAGAATTATTTGGTAATTCTTAAAAATAGTGAAGGAATCTAACCACGATGTTTCTTGGCTGTTCGTAACGTAACGGGCTAATAAGTTTTATATTTTCGTCTATTTTCTGAATTGACGGACATTTTGACAATTCAAAAGTTCATATACATCAGTCGTAATCTTCCTATTCACTGAAAGACAAAACTGAACAGAAATAACAGACCCGATTGGCCTAACCTGATGTGTGCCCAGTACACACACGAAACGATCGGACTGTTTAGTTTCATAATAAGCGTTTCAGCTGGTCGTAAGCTAAAACAACAACACATGGTATAGATTTTCCGGCCAGGGTTGCGGAATTTTTTCGAAAAAGTTACCGCGGCCCTGGAACGCAAAGGGCACTAGAAGGAACATGGATGAGTTCTAGTCAGTAGAAGTCTGACACTCCCTTTCCCTTCCGCTTCGCCCAGAGCGGAAAGTCATTTGACGACTTCAAATTTACCCTGTTTTCCTAAAAAAAAATGGTATAGATTCTGGTTCAGATCTGACGGATTAGACTCAAACTTGCCATGTAAGGAAGCCAAGACTAAAGCAAATGCTTATGCTTTAAAAACATAACATAACAGCACGCCCGTAATCCCCAAAGGGTTAGGCAGAAGTGTACCCATTAGTACACCCACATTTCGCCAGTTATGTTTTTAGTCCCATGTAATACCCCTATTGCCATCAACCGGGCACAAATCCAGACTCTGAGGCTGCTACTGAGAAATTCCTGATGGAAAAACCCAATAACACTTTGCCCGACCTGGGAATCGAACCCAAGACCTCATGTACAGGAGTCGCGCTTGCGACCACTAGACCAACGAGGCAGTGCTTTAAAAAGGATAGGTATAAGTATTATACTAAAGTGCAAATCAGAAAGCCGTCGTCTCTGGGATTACTTTTGAATTAAAAATGGGAACTCATAAAACGTATTTTCTTATTCTGCTTGCGACAAAACAGTTAATACCATCCCGACAACCATTAGACATATGCGCCATAGTACCTACGAATAATCTTCTAGCTTATACAGAAAACAGTACAGTTGTAAGCGCTACGAAACTAACTCCCGATTTCAAGAACGCAAAATCACCGCAAAATTTAATGTGACAAATTGTGAAGCGCGTGTGAGCTTAGGTTGTAAGATTGGTTGTTAATAATTCAGTCAATCAATCAGAACACCTAACGCGGGCTTATATTCCAATCGTCCTATGATGGTACGTGTGACACATGTCAGCAATTCATCTATGGATGTCAGAATCACATAATGATGTCAGTGACATTATTTAATTTACTAGTTATTTACTTACTTATTACTGATTCCGTGTTTTACGACTATGATATTAGTGTGCAGTTAAAATATTCAATCATGATTTTAAATCCCCGTAAGGTTCAAGAGTGACAAGCAGCAGATTGACAAATGTCACCGGCACCATCCTAGAGCGTGAGGAATATAATTATTTATTTCTCACCCAATTTTTTAATGTCCAACAGTGATAAGACTCATGTCATATGAAAGCTCTTAGGGCGCGTTCACACGACACGCGCACGCTCAGCGCACGCTCAGCGCACGCCACCCGCGTCCAACTCGCATTGAAATTTGTTAAATAAGAATTTGAGCCTTATAATGCATCAATAGATCTCAAATTGCATTTAACGAGGTCTACACGCGCACGCCATGCGCACGCCCCGCGCCCGCCTCGCGCCCGCCTCGCGCCCGCCTCGCGCCAACCCTGCACTCACCCTGCCCGCGCTCTGCACCCTCCTGGAAGCCACTATGCCTAGTGAACGAAGTAATCCAGTCACTAGTAGTTTAAGTGGGCGCGAGGCGTGTGCGAGGCGGATGCAGCGCGTGTGCGGATTTAACGCGGGCACAACGCGTGCACGGGTGCTGTGCGTGATCGGCGCGTGTAATCTGAATACGCCCTTAGGGTGTACTTCATTTTATTGTTTTGCAGCTAAGTTCAAAACCAATGCAAACATGGTGTATAAAAAAATATTAAGACGTTACTACAACTAAATAATATTATTGTACATTTCGTATGAACCCAGGCTCCACTTACAAACATTATTCAACAAATATGTGAGCCATACTCTAGTTCATACCAAGACTAGAGTAAAACAGTATTTATTTTGTTTTAAATATCAGTCAATAGCTGCTCTACAATTAAATGATATTGCTTTTATTTAACTAAAAATAAAAATATCAACACATATGAATTTATATTCTGATTTTGAATGATGTGTTACTTTAACTTAACTTACCTACCATAAAATACCAAAAGAAGAAATACAAACATATGAAAATACAATAAAGATATTATAGAATACTAGCTGCCCGGCACACGCGTTGCTGTGGCTCAGGTATGCAATCAAAAAATATTAAGACCAATAATTAAGATAAAAACTATCCTATCTCTCAAGTTGGATCGAACTGCACATGGTGTGCAAATTTTATTATAATCGGTTAAGTGGTTTAGGAGTCCATTGAGGACAAACATTGTGACACGAGATTTATATATATTAAGATATAGAATATAATAGATATAGATAGAAAACCTCAGAGCTTTCATATGACATCAGTTTTATCACTGTTAGGTTATGTTGAATGGTGTATTTACATTTTGAAAAGCATATCTAAATGTGGCTTCTTTGACAAATAGGTTTTATACTTACTACTGATTTTCCATAATATAATTATTGGATAATCCTACCAAAGGATTCCATAAATCGGTTACCGACTGGCTATCGCGCCACTTATTTGTTCGAGCACTCTGTACATCGAAATTCTATTAGGATCGACCAAGTCGGTAACAGTACCAAGACGTTTCCGATTTTATTCTTTCACACATTTTGAGCCTCAGTACATGCAAATATTACGCAATAACCAACAGTAAATCCTTCGTCGTTTTTCCTTTCCATTTGCTTCTTTACAGCCATCATAGACTACCTAGTAGAAATGCTAGATCCAATTCTAGTGGTTCCTGGAACGACTGATTTTACAATAAAATTGGACGTGTTCCTAGCGTCCCGTACAAAATCCGACGTATTTCCTGACCTTGTGAAACATTCACTTAGCTAAAAGGAATTTACTTACTACACAAGTAAATAGTTTCATAAAAATATGAAATAGGTTTCTTAAAATAACAAATATTGCACTTACAAAAGGTGTGGTGACAATTATATTATTATTATTATAACGAGTCCTTACTGTCCCACAACTGGGCAAAGGCCTCCCTCCATTTCTTCCACCATTCGCAATTTTGCGCTACGTCTTGCCAATTCTCGAGGAAGGCGACCAAGTCGTCTCGTTATCTCCTCCTTGGCCTGCCGCGCCCCCGTCTTCTATTTCAGGACACCAATTTTGGGCCCATAGATTGTTCTACATGCGGCAGGCATGTCCAGCCCAGTCCCATTTTAGCTGGGCGGCCTTTTGAGCCACGTCATCGATCTGTGTTTTGGAGCGCAGGGTGGTGTTGCGAACGCGATCTGTTAGTTTAACACCAAGTATGCTGCGTTCCATAGGACGTTGGCAAACCTTGAGTTGACTTTTAGATGTTGGTCAAAGACCGAGCCTGTTTATCGTACGTCAATATAGGGAGAATACACATGTCCATAAGCTTGCACTTGTGCCATTGGTAGAGTACCTTTGAGCTGTTCCGTGATGGACCAATAGCTGACAATAGTCACAGTAAATTCTGAAATCAAAGTGATATATTGTCGCATTACAATGTTGCATAACATTGTAATGCAAGTATAACATTGTTTATTCGTTTGGCAAACGATAGTAAATGAATGGGAAAAACGATGATTGTTGAGGAGCATTTACGCCATAAGGTGTTTCATACAAACTTTCAAGTCATCATTTTTTTAAATAAGTTATTTCTTTGATATTTTTTTTAAACCTACATATATATCCTGCTTACGCGTAGGAAGTGTTATATCAGTTATTTCAAAAATTAGGTCTTGAAAATTTTTATGAATGCCCTACGGCGTAAACGCTCTTTACTCATTCTTAGTTTCGTAGTACTCTACTGTATTGTTAGCATACTTGCATAGTCAGCGGTGAGTATCAAACATTTTTGCCCAATGTCCTTTTTACAATCGTTGGTAATTTTCAAATATGCCATTGGGATATTCCACCTTAAAGTGTTTTATTATTACAGGAAAACGAACTTTTAATTTTACTGATAACCAATAAAATAGGACGTTATATTGATTTTACAGCATTTTTTTCCCTTCTCGTCGTATAGTCGTTTTAATCCGGTAGTCAGGTAGGTACATTTTTAAATGTTTAACTTTAATCTTAAGGAAAATATTTAAAAATTAGGAATTTAGGAAAATTAATAAAGAATATTCCAAATAATTTAGTAAGTCGTTGTTATGTATGTACTACTGCAATGAAAACGTTATTATAGAAGAAGTTTGTAAAATGTGAGTATCATGTAGATCAAAGTATTTAATACATTTTGTAACTGCTAACAATTTGAGTCTGCCACGCTCACTAGAAGTATTAGGTTGGGTGGGTCCACTTTAATATTGGCGTAGCGATCTACTAATTTTAATCGTTTCCTTGGCCGAGGAAGACGATCATATAAAACGCATCTTTAAGCTACATGGTCTTGGCACATGTGAACCGCACGGCACTCAGTACATGCTGCCTCTACCAGCCTTCTAGATTGTGTCCGACCTCTAAGGTGGCACTCTTCTCAGCCTTCCCCGCATTTTCCTTCAATAGTGTATATTTTATATTTCACATGTAGTTTTGATACTTTATTTACTCAAGTCCCACGTAATAAGACAGTCTTGACTGTTTGAAACGTTGTAAATTCAGAATCAATCAAAATGAGAATTTTATATGCTCATAAATAAATGAGATCAGCTACATTTTACCTTTCATTGCAATTTGATGCGTGATAAGTACACCAATCTATAGGTGATTTTTCCCGACCATAAAAAATAGGGCACACGGCGCCGGCCGATACTAATTTGATAACCATAAATTAATGTTGGTATGATGGACGCGATTTTTGACATATACGCCTTATAACAAGGTCAAAGTGGGCTACTAGCACCTCCAGCTGTATCGTAGATTCCCACAGAAACCCTACATTATTCCGGCATTAAATGTACCTATCTATCAAACTAGGTAACAGTGAAGCGTGGCGCTACCTATCAACGAAAGATTTATTGTAATCGAATCGAGCATTTCCAGAGATTATCTCATACAAACAAACAACTTGACCCTTTATAAGTAATATAGTTAAGAATAGGTACAAGTGCCTACTCTGTACAATTCCTGTGATCGCAATAGACCGTATGCCAAGATGATAGAGATACAAGTGGACCCAGCTTTGCTGTAGTAGCGATGTGTGTCGAGTCTTAAAGTTCACCTTCAATATGATTGAGTTAAGTGATGCTCGGCATTCTCGAAAACGAAAAGAATTTTTTATTAAGTATTATTTTTAAATTATTTTACATTGACCTGCATCATTCTCACATTAATGAAACATAACTGTAATAAGAAAGTTACGTAATGGGTAATCTTTATTTTAAGAGTATCTATAGAGTTTTTTTATCGCTAAAAACATTTTCTTTAAAAGGTATCTAGGTATGTACCTAGATACCTTTTGATCTCTTAGGCACATGCACTCTTTAATTTCATAGTTCAAAATACTAACCGCCATACATCTATGTGGCGGCTAATATTTTGATCTTAATTTTGTCATACCGAAACTATTGACTATTGACTGCATGGTAACAATGGTTTATTAATGGTATATATACATTTATGTACTATGAATAACCTTGTTTATCAATACAAACACTATTATTCTTATCTATTAAATACGCTCAATCCGTCCATTAAGTACCTACGCACTTCGTAGAATCATCAACCATCAACATACCTACTAAATTACTAATGTTGAACTTGAGAAGAATCCATTCTGTTATTCAAAATTAAAGTGGGGAATGGATTTCATGGTATATTAATAAAGCTTTGCACGTGGGGAAACCATAGGTTTTCAGAACCCTGGGGTTCTGAAAACCTTATATTCAATCTTGGTCAACCCATTACAACAATAAGTTATAATTATATGCTAATAAAGTCATAAGCAGTTGCAACATACAGCAAAAACTAAATTATTAGAATATATTTTTGATTAATTTAGTGCTATTCTAGCCCGCTTTTATTTAAAAGTAGAACGTAACTCTCACAATAGATCCTAAAGTGTCAAATAGTTCGGAATATTCCTCGAAATAACAGAAGAATAGCTATACAAAATATTTGATAAATAACAAGTTATTTTTTGAAAGATTAACGTTCTACAGCAGAGCACATCTCTCAAGTTTTTACATTGACTATACCTATCTCTAACTCACCATCTCTGTGCTCATAAAAACCTGCTTCTCTGTTATAATTTGATTTTCTCAAAAATAGGTATTAAATTATACTATTCAAATAATTTTTTTGATGAGTGTTTGATACACACACACTGATTATCGTCTAGACCTTACCTATGTGTTTATAAAATAACCGTAAGAATTTTTTATCTGTTAGGAAATTGGTTATCAGTATTTATTGAAATGTAAGTATAATTTGGTGTAGGTGATCATAGTACAATCCCGATTTACCAAACTTGTGTAATAGTCGTCTGAGGTTTTTGAATTGACTTTTAATCCATCTTTTTATCATTTTTTACTCTTAAAAATTATGTCTTAATAATTTTGTTGTAGTAGCTACAAACAGTACTACTATTGGGCTGGTTTATAACACTATTCAGCTAGGTGAAAACAACTAACCGCTCGTCGGAAATACGTACATGGCAATCTAGAAAACTTTAATTATCAAAACACCATTTTATTTCATTCTTTGAAATATTCACAGAACTGCTCCGTAGGTGCACTTTGTAATTGGTGCACTTCTCCTAACGGGCACTTTTCAAAAGGAGCACTTCACAAAATGTGCACATTTAATTCAAACGTTTTTAAAATAAAAATCCTTTACTTTTTCGTACATTTTGTACTTTTAATCTGAAATAAGACAATTTCCTCTATTTAATTTTTGTTTCTGCATATTAATTTGACTGATTAATTTTTAATTATTACTTCTTAATAAAGTGTAAAAGTGCAAGTTTTTTGTTCCGCCGACAGAACATGACACTTTAAAGATATCTCAATTCATATACCAACGCAAAATTGCAATGAACTCTTCAGAGTGTAGATGGAAGATGCACACAAAACCTCTTAGTTTTTTGTAAGTAATAAAAAATGGCGAATCAGTATTTAACCAAAGTCTGGAAAATCGAGTTTTTACTATTCTATATCTACATGTGTATTATTTGTTTTCCTGTATTAAATACTATCTATAGATGGACTTATTGATGGCATGTTTGAAAATTAACAATAATTGTTACAAAACAATCTCTAAAAGCCCAATATTATCACAGTCTATCTAAACGAAACTGTTATATCGATTGCTTTTTCTACTTAATAATTTAACACGTTGGTATGTGACAAGCGATTTAGTAGCAAATTTATCTTTCGTGATATCAAAAGTCACGGAGACAAACAATGTATCTCGATAACTTTATCCTCTTTAACTTACTTTTTTATTTTTCATCAGAAACTGAAACTGTAGGGGATATGTCTCAGTCAGTCACTGTAACTACACCTAATGTGACTATTTTATTAATATTCCTCGGACTTAGCTTTTTATTTTAATTCTTAACTAGCGAATCCCCTGGTGTCCCATGGATTTAAATTTCTAAAGTTTCTGGAGAATTTTGGAAAAACAAAAACAAAACCTAGTCCGAAAATTTTCAAATGCAACAAATAAAGCCGGTAATATCGATTCAGTTATTCTCGAAGGAACACATTAGCCATTCATTTTGATTCTTTTATAGACTAGCAAACCGCCCCGGCTTCGCACTGTGGCAAATTTCCAACTTTTACGGTGAACTAAAAAAAAAAACTTTCATAAAATACGAACACAACAAAAACAGAATCTACCAAATCGGTCCAGATGTTCCCAAGTTTTGCGATAAGCAATACATTTAACCATTCTTTTTTATCTATATATAGATAGATAGATAGGTAGATTTTAACCAATCATATATACGGTTTCGTTATGATAGATCAGCATTAGGGTTTTGTATTTTAGTTTTTGTGGGAACATCAACAATCGTTGGCCACCACTGCTTAAATTTAATGCTTTTTTCCCCTGTATTTAGGTTTTTAATTTGAATTTTTACTTTTATTTGACACCTTTAAAAAAAATCGACGATCCGAAAGAAAAACCCACGAATATTTTCTAGAGCTTCGTTGAAGCGGGGACTGGCTTTTAGCTACTCCTTCAAGAACCCGCCACTGTCCAAAATGGGACATGTACACAGCCAGTCCCAGCAAGCCGAAGCTGGACCATCGACCAGCCAAGGAGCAAAGGTGATGAGTAACTCTAACATTTAATTACGTTTAGCTTTATTACGCTTCTACACCGAAACACGACTTTATAGCAATAGCAAATGATTCGTAGATTTACCTATATTAATTTTAGGAACTAAGATAATAATTATGTTATGCCATACAAGTATCTTTTTTGCATTTATATCCATTTTGTGCTCGTGCTAGTTTAACCTAAGTAATGTTTGTAACATTATTAGATGCGGATAACAAAATTTAATAAAATCAAAAACGCCCTATTTGGTCTATATTATCGAACTGCAGGGTCAAGGATCTCGTCCATTTGATGATCCACTGGTCATTGTCTGACCAATCATTTAATAAAGGTGTAATTCCACTGCTGCGTAGGATTGTACACGAACATGTTACCCACGTTAGCTGCGCGAATCCTAGTCACTCGCAAGGGATAATCCCGCCTTCAAATATGAAGCAAAGCGACATGAACTATGCTAAGCGTGAACTAAGCTAAGCCTACACGTGTGTAGCGTAGCCGTGAACAGCAGTGGAACTGCGTCTTTAAGAGTCTACAGAGTTGATCAGGACGTGCCTGACATTTTCTTTAAAACATAACGAAGGGTCCGGTTCGTCACATCGAATCGAAAACGAAAACTATGAAATCGAATGTAATGAGACATTTCGCCAGACAATCCCAAACAAATCGACAGGTCGTGAAATAAATAACTCTATTATAGATAGAAAATAATTAAAAAAGAAACATTTCTGATTGAAATATAAATTATAGTTAGATATGCAAAGAAAACGTTACGTAAATTCGATACCTTGATCTTCTTTGCATTAAAATTAATATTTCAATGATAATTTTTCTTTTTTAAACATTCAATTTATTAAACTTTCGATTTCATAAGCTTTAAATGTCATGAACGATCGATCTTATAAAGTTTCGTTGTGATGAAAGATCGATATAATAAGCCATCAGTATAACGTATTCGTAGTGAGTAGTGACGTAGTGTAATTCGTTGTGACGGTTATTTAACTGGACACTTGTGTTTATGATGACTATATCCGCGCTTATTTATGAGACTGAGCTAAATTACTTTGAACATAATTCGGCCTTGAACTATCCGCAACTAATAATGTTACCTTCATGATATTCTGTATATGAACGCCACTTATTTACACAGGGAGACAAGGGTCATTCCCCTGTCCCTGGGCCTAGTACGGAGAAAGCGGACAAGAAGCCTAAGGTCCTAAGCAGCAGGTAAGCAACAATCCCTACATTAGCTGTTTATTTAACTATTTCATTACCTTCACATGACGAAGAGACAAATTAAACAATTGAATGGTGATTGGAAAAAAATGATAGTTTCTAAATATCTTAAATAGAGTGAGTGCCCAGTGGGTCGGTTTGGCTATCATCATTGTATCTAGTGTTGCAGACGTGTTTCATCGTTGTACTCAAACATAGCCTAGTTTATCTTCTGTCAGTTCATTCTTCAGTTCGAGCGGCTGGCTCTCCAAAAGTGAAGGATGACATATAAGGTGCTGGCGGATGATGACGTTTACAAGGCAAGAATATATGCTTAAGTTGTAGGAGTAGCTGTGCAGACATTGCCTTTAAAATCACTAGAGAAAGCTTGCGCCCACACAGAGCTTTGTAAATGGCATTATGCCTAGCCTCTATAGAGTTGGAAGTACCCACTGAAATATTCGTACTTCTATTTATTACATCATCGCCTCAACCTAAAAGAAAATTCGCTGGTTATTATAAAACTAATTATGAAGTCTTTATTACTGTAAGCTTTTTTATGCTTTTTTCTAAATGCATTAGCATTTTATTCATATTTTAGTTGATATTAGGCGTTTGTCAGTGCCATACATAGGTATATTTGGTCCGAGTCTATAACTTGTCGCCACGGCGATATTCTTGACCTACATTGATTAAACCACGTAATTTATTATATTGGTTCATTGTGCGTGCTCTCTGCGGGGCGGAAATACTGACTCTTGTATAGTTCAATGGTATGTACACACAGATGAAGCGTCCAATGACGTGCAAGTAATATTATACAACATGTCCTGACTCCTGCACAGCTCAAACCGCTAGATATAAGTATAGAAACTTGAACTCTGTAAACGACGACACGGCGCAGTTAGAAAAGATTTTTCAAATATACACCTATATGGCATAAAAATATTCCGTTAATATCTAAAAAACGACCTATTCCATGTTAATGAATTCGAGTCAGAACTACAAACCGTAGCCAGTAATAAAGATTGGCTGAACGGATCCGGTTGGAATTTGGTACAGAGATAGATTATAGTCTGGAATAGCACATAGGTTACTGTTTATCCCGGAAAAATATACGGTTCCCATGGGATAAATTATTAACTTTATCGCAGACGAAAGACAACAGAAATCTTTTTCAAAACTATCGCCTTAAAAAGAAGGGGTTAGGGGGTGTCAAAGTTTGTATGGAAAAATTTTAAAGAGCAGTGAGAATAATTTGAAACTTGGTCTAACTACTAACTAAGAAATAACAGTTTTTGGATTTTTCGAAAATTATTCCCCAATTGGTTTAAAAAGGTTATCAAGTATTGAGCGGAAAATTTTACTCTTTGATTTACTCCAAAATTGGATTAATAATCTTGAAAAATAAAAGAATAAAGTCAAGAATTCGTAGGAGGGTGTTGAAATATGTAAGAGAAAATACGGACGCTACGCGGACAAAGTGTTCGTTTCTAATAAAGATTGATCGTAGGTCCTACTCAATATTGATGGACTCGATTTTATAATATTAGCCTATATCCTATTTGCTGCTTCTTTTATTTTTATTATTACAATACAAAACATACTACATTACTCTGTATTATACATTACAACAGGACATGATGCTTCAATACACATTCTTCTGTATTAAGGTGGGTTTAAGATTATAGTGATCTCTAACACAAAGCTTACGATGAACAAGAAAGCTGCGGAAAAAGATAACAGATAATTCTTAGACCGCGGTGGCATGGTGCACCTTCCTGCTCCATCAATGGATACATAAATAAAAAAAATAATGGTTGAAATATCCAGGTTCTGTACCCTTTCTTTTTAAAAATTACAATTATTACACAAATCTCACGCAATGCAAATATGTGCCAGTTGTAAATTAAAATGCAATAGCACCCTGTTGCATTTTGATCTCCATGCTGTACCACAATCTACACCGACACGTGTACGAAGCTTGGGTCGCATTGCTAGTAGGAACACGTTCGGGAAAACAATAGACTAGTTGGCGACATTGTCGAAGTAAATTGATTGTGTGTGCAGGAACAAGGGCGCGAGCAGCCCGGGCTCGCGCAAGGACGATAAGGCAGACTGACCCGGACGCTGGCGCAGGATGCGTGAATGAGTGCAGCCCAGAAAACTACACCTCCGATGGACGTATAGTTGGTGCTCGTAGTTTTCTTAAAACAAACTTAACATTTACGAACTCAAACACAATGTAGCCGGATCACTGGCGATGGATTTAATTACAAAACAGTGAATTATTTAAAAGTGCAAAAGACCAAATGTTTTTTGTTGAAATGGACTTCTGGCCACGTACAGGCTCTATCTAGGGAAATGACCATAAGCGCATTTTCATAAATAACATTTGAGGGATTCAAATTACTTTTGACAAGTACTTTAGACACATTTGAAAATAAATTACTAATATTTTATGTGCTAGCGCAACTCTGTCTGTATGTTCATTGCACATTTCCACGCCTAAACTACGTAACAAATTTTGATGAATTTTGGTTTATAGGCGTATTGGACTTTCAAGAACGACATAGGCTGCCTTTTGTTTGGATAAATAAAACTTTAAAGAGTTAAATGGGCAGATCTTGGGATGTTTGTATATTAGGGAATCTATCAATTGAAACCTATCAAAGTAGAGTTACAGTTATATAAAAAAAATACATGTTGATGTCGATTTTAGTAACATATAAAAAATGTTTCAGCTTTAAAAAAAAAAAATATTTATGCTTTTAGTAAGATACAAAGTAAGATACAAAAAAGGGATCAGCGTTTAAAAAAAATTGTTAAGGCCATAGATGTTTTTTTTTTTTATCTCTATATTGTAGTGTCTACGAACTGCTGGTATTTTTCGATATTTGTCAGAGATATAGCTTGCACCATAGTACATAGTTTAAATGAAAATTGGTAGTATAGAAGTAGATGAAAATAAATAGGCTTCTCGAAATAACTATTCTACGCAGACAAAGTCGCGAGCACCAGCTAGTACCTACTTAATTAATGTATTATTGAAATGGTCACTTCCCTATTACCTATGTGAATGTAGATGAAATTATATCGTGTTTGTATATCGATTTGTAATATCAATTTACCGGTTATACATTCTTGTGTGTAGCCGTTATACTTAGTATTTAAATAATAAATGGATGATGACAAATAATAGAATAGATTATATATCTTCTATAAATTTTACAACTATCTGAAACTTTCTAGAGAATTCGCTCAGTAATTTACCAACCTTGATATTAAGTGTTTGTAGTAGATGAAATATTTATCATCATCATTTATATTTACATACCTTGTACATGTACACGTTGTATTGATTGTATTAGAACTTAGAATAAGTACACATACCGTGTAGTTAATTGATCGATGTAACACAAAACCCTACAGATTGTAACTGTAATTTGACAAATTCTTATAAAGAATAATGATATTATTGTGTCAATATATAAAATCAATCTAATTTTAAATTCATGGATCAAATAAAAACTTTAAATTTTTCAATTGTAGCACAGTATTGTAGTTACGCATGCGCTGTTTAGGTTCTCTTTAGGTGAACAATAATAATCTTTTAGCATTTTGCTAAGTAATAATAGACTTGGCAAAGAATTGGGACTCAATCTCCATTTAATAAAAAGGTATAAAATATCGTAGCAAAAAGTAGTTTAGGCGAATCTTCAGTCTTTGGATAACTCGGACAAGCAAAAGATGGCATTAGTTTACAATGAGTATACTTCAATTAGCTTTCACAATATTCGATTAACAAAACTCAGAGTGAACTTGCAGGTGCAGTTGAAATATAGCATGGCATACACTGCGTTTCAGCATTGCGAGAGCACTGAGTCACCGACAAGGTTTTGCATAATGTTATTCATTGTTCATATAATAAAAAAACTTATCCTATGTAAATTAATGTACTGATTTGAACTGAAGACTGTGACAGTGTACAGTTTCTATCTTTGTAGGTCCTTTTATCTAGAACTAAATTCAAATTAGGACCTTATATGTAGGTAGGTATACAGAAAACGTTACCGTGACTTTATTTATTATTGTAGAAACAACTTTAGTAGAACATATTTATTTGTTTCATTATTATAGGTACTGTAGGTACATAAACATATACACCTTATGTCTTCTTGAAATATATTAGATAGATATAATATAGGTACCTACTTACCTTCCTAAATTGAAATTAGAAAAAAAAATATTCATTCTTAAAAAAATATATATATATATATTTGTCACAGTGTAGGTAGGTACTTTCTTTTCTTCTTACTGCGTGTATTATCAAATAAAAAAAATATAATATATTTTTGTCTACAGAAAATTGCAAGTAGAATTAGTAGGTGTTACTCAATAAAAAATGTTTAATCTACAAATTATATATATATATATATACTACCTGTAACATGGCCAAAAGGCTTGCACAGTTTAGGTACCTACCATTGAATGGCTATAAACATATCTATAATGAATATTAATAAATAAATAATATGTATCACTTAACCTATATACGTAATTAGGTAGTTACACGTACCTATACCTACCTAATTAGGTACGTTGTGTTGGATAGAGATGCAAATATTTTCAGATTGGTCAAGTTACGTTATATGTAACTAAAGATTGAAAGTTTATGTAAATATTTCACGAAAAATATAAATGATGTCTATATTAGTAGATTTTTAGAAATCAGCACGATCCCATTAAAAGCGTAGATGTGTAATTTGAAAATTAATTTTATGTCTATTAATAATCTGTCCTAATAAAAATATCATTACCTAAAAATGTTAAACCATGATATCAATTCTATTATCATCTTATCAATTTCATTGTTAAATATTAATAGGTACCTACCTAGAGAATAGTTTTAATTAAAAATACTATACGAATTTAATAAAATGTTCACTCTTTATTCTAGGTAAGTACCTATTAGTAAAACTTTATATATAATTTATTTAATTTTAAATTATTAGCTTAAATATCACAAAAAATCATACTTGGTGTTCAACAAGTATATACATGAATTATTACAGGCCTACGAAATAACGAAAGGATAGTTTATTAAAATGAAAAAGATATTTCGAAAGGTGCTATGAATTTGTGATAGATGCATTAAGTAGGAAGATAATTATTCATATACATACTTATGAAGTTTGATTCACAGCACTGTAACTGAAGGGTTAAAGTAAGATCACACTGAGCGGAACCAACCTGACACGGCCACATGACAATATTATTGTTGAGGAGATCGTATTAAAGACATCGCACGACGGCACTGCTAGCCTGCTGCATATTTTAACTACTGACGCTCCACCTGAAGCCAAGTTCCGCTCAATGCGGTCCTACATGAATGTTCTGAAAATAAAATTTCATACCATAAGTGATTGTTTTAGTTTAATAATACTCAGTCCCATATTACACGATTGCCCCAAAAAAAGGAGTGTTTTACACTTCATTATTATTTTAAAGCTAAACGTCTACTTCTTTCTTGTCATATCATCACGAACTATCCAAATCAAATGAGAAAATCTTGTGACGTGAAAAAAAATATGAGCCGGCAAGGTTGTTCAGCAATGAGAACTACGGAAATATAAGGCGTAGGCAGAGGCGTTTCCTACAATGTACATTGTACACCTCGGTTAGGTACTATTCTGAAACATGCAAAGCAATGCCACATACATAACGGTTTACTTCAAGAAGTTGTCGCTCCCGGCGCACCGGGGCTCTTGTAATTTGTATTGTTTTTTTTTAAACACGCCGTTGCCCATTTGCACAAACCTCTCACATACACAAACGACTAGACTCTAAACAACTATCTGTAGGCCATACAAATATTTGTTCCGTGCGGGAATTAAACCCGCGACACATAGCGCAGCACCCATCAGTCGACCGTGCGTTCAACACATCGTGCCATCAACGTAACATTCACACGCCATTTAATTTTTTAACAAGGCTGTAGTTTGGCCTCAGAATGTACTACAGTGGTTAGCCATAAAGGCTGAGTTGGATCCGTAGATAGAACTGAACACGGTACAGTCAAACAAGCCTTTTAGTATACAGGTAGCTGCAGCTGGCAGTTGCAAGTTAGCTACCTTGCAGTTACTTTTTAACAATGTTTCAAGTGTGTCAATTCTTTTAAATCACTCACTCACTATTTAATCACAATTTTGAAACACGGGTAGTAATATCAAACCCCATTTTTAACACGAATAGTAATCATCATTGAGAAAAAGTTATACCTACATAATAATTGTATCATTCTAATTCAATAAAACTAAATTTAACGTGTTCTAAAATATTTACTTACACAAAATAATATAACTATTTAATTTAACAAGTTAATTACAAAAACAAATCAAAGTAAAATTTATTGTTGTTGACACTGGGCCTCGCAACATTTTCCAGTCGGTGTGATTCGAAACACTCTATTCTTTCGATCCCTTGCATACACTGGTCCCGGGTAGGTCCATGCTCCCTGCTTAATGCAAGGCAGCCAAGCTGCGAGCAATAGAGTAGCTAGTATCACGCCACACAATACCATATTTTACCTGTACATTTGGTGTTAAATCTGTAAAAAAAGAAATCACAAAGTTAGCCAAAAAAAACAATAGTAAAAGGAGGTACCTACAGTCAGCAAGAAGAGGCGTTGAACATTTACAACGTAATGTACACGAATCGTTAACATGTTAGCAACAAACAAGCATAAAGCAAAAATAGGTGCTTCAGGAGTACATACACGGGACCATAGAATTCGTCGCTAGATTAACGTGCCTACCTATAACTTTTTGTTGGCCGGTTTCTTCCCATCTCTTCTTTAAAACCAAGATCATGGTATCATAAATATATTATTATCTGTGTAAGTGTAAGTCGTCTGTCGCGGTCGTCGGTCGCAGTCGCCAATATCGGAATGCTACCATTAGACTACATATTCGGCCCAGTAAGACTTTATCAACCACCATCATTCAGCCTAAGACCTCGTTCGCTGCTAGACATACCTAACCTACCTAGACTAGACCTCGCCATGATTCGCATCAACGACCCGCTCTATACCTACTTCCCTACGCATATCCATAGGATTTCTTCGATTTTCACCCGGTCAAATGTCATTTCTGTGAATGACGCAACGAAACTTTGAACATAGCATTCAATGCCCGATGCCCGCAGTGCGTTTAGCACTGAAAAGCGGCTCACAATGAGCCAAGCTCGGTCACTCTAAGAGCAATGAGAAAGTTAAAATCCCTAATGCCAATCTCGAGGTTTGCATTATTCTAGTACCCAAGTTAGGAAGATGCCTAATGATGATCACTTCCATTCGCCCAGATTCTTCCATTCGTTCAGAAATCTTATTCCCGAGGATTGTGACTCGCAAAAATCCAATGCTAGAATTGATGTAAAAGTACGCTAATAAATTTATGCCAGGTGAGACTTCTTCTATAATATCAAATATTTCAATCGGTGAATACGGGTAACTAACGACTTTACCTGGATTTTGATATCTGAACGCACACCATGTACAGTCATGCCTGTTGTTTACACACCATCTTCTATATCATGCCAATAAGTATACTGACACGATATCCAATACCTCGATATCTTATATAATCGTCTATGCACTAAACTTTGAACATCAAAACCATCCCTCCAAGATCGAAGTACTTATCACCACTCTTCAAACAAAACTTTACTAAACAATTTATGACAGCAATGCAATCTAAGATGTCAAAAACTGTTCTGACAGTAAATACTTGAATAAAACCTTGAAACACAGCGACAACCGACATTCCTATATTGACCGTCCACAAATTAGTGCCGGTCTTACATTTAAAAATCACAAATATACCACGCGAGAGGTCTAATAACCAATTCCATTTATACTGTGACATCATCACTATGGCCCGGAGAAGCGAGACATAATATTAAATGCACTTTCAACTAGCTAAGAACTCATGTTCATATTCGTATTGCATTTATAATCATGGCGACCCTGTCATTAAAAACCAAAATCCGTATACAAATCAGAGTTCATCATCGGTCTAGCCTTTTCCCAACTATGTTGGGGTCGGCTTCCAGTCTAACCGGATGCAGCTGAATACCAGTATTTTACATGGAGCGACTATGCCTATCTGACTTCCACAACCCAATAACTGGGTAATACGATACCCCTTGGTAAGACTGGTAGTCAGAGGAGTCAGTTTCGGGCTTCTGACGACCCGTAACGACTGTCAAAGATCCACGTGTTATACGTGTCGGGACCAACGGCTTATCGTGCTTTCCGAGGCACGGAACGATGTCAGTAATGTCCTAGATAAATTTAGAAAGTACATATGAATTAAAAAAGTCACATTGGTAGTCGCCCGAATTCGAACCCACAACCTCATGCATGAGAGGCGGGCTTCTTAACCACTTAGCCATCACGACATTTTTATACAAATCGGAGTTATATCATGCAAAAGGTCGATTTATATACTCCATTAATTATTACGGCAACATGTCATTAATTATTGCATGATTTGTATAAATACATAACGTGAGCATAAAATAGTGCAATATCTCACGATTAGATAAAAAAATAACATAAAAAGTAGGCCTTTCATAATATTATGGTATCGTATGATTCGTATACCGGCCAGCTTTCATACAGAACTGGCCGAGATTCCTTGCTCAATTCTTTATGCGAATAAATCTTCGTCGGCAGCTGGTGAGAGCGAATTGTTGTAGACCATCGTTCCCGCGCAGCAGATTGCTGCATTTTTTAGTGAATCCAAGCTTAAAACTTTGTTGGCTGATCTTTTCTCTCACACTGCACAAGATAAAGTATTAAGCACTCGGCAGCTCGGGTAAAATTGCTTGCGGAGCCGACTACCTAGCGCCCAAGGTGCGCAGGACGTACAAGACTTATAAAGGTGATTTTATTAAAACTCCACATAAAATATAATAAAGTAAGTATATTTAAAATTGTCCAAAAATAGTTTGCACCCATAAAAGCAATATACTTTAGATGTAAATAAAAAACAGTACAGTCAACAGCAGATTTGACAGAATAACATCATAAACAACCTCACCAAATATAAGTAACGTCAACATGGAATGTTAACTTCAATGATTTCATCACAACTACCCCAAAAAAAAACATAAATAGGAATGTTATAGCTGTATAGCTCTAAAATGTATAGACAGACTGAAAATAGTTATTAATATTTCCCTTTCATATTTAGGTTAAAAGGCGCGTCAAGGCTCTGTAGTTCCCAGCCACCATTGTAACTTTGTAATAAATAAGCGCTCGCAATATAAAAACATTATAACAAACTTAACATGATAGTTTAAAATGCACCAATATATATTATATAAAAATCGACAACGTATTATGTAAATGTGTAAAATTATCTTGTATTGGTCCCTGTATCGCTCGCGATAGATAGTTTAGTTGTTGTAAGTGGACGCAGACACATTGCCTCCGTGGCCGGTCCAGTTGGTATGCACGAACTCTCCGGGTTTAGTGATGAGCTCGTATGTGTGCGCACCAAAGTAGTCCCTTTGAGCCTGAAACAAGACAACATTCACATAAGGTCTTTGTTATAACCCCGTACGATTTGCCAGCGCATGTCATATAACTCATGTTTTGCTTCAATGTTGTAATTTTTGATTTTGGCCAGGACATACGTATCTACCTCTATTAGCTGAATCTTTTATATTATTTGCCACACTCCCACTTACTCAGCTTGCTATAAAATAATTTAAAAACAAATGACTTTTTTGTTTTTGTAAATGGACCTGTGAGACTCCTTTACACTAAGCGCCCACTATATGGAAAACTTGTCGAAGATAAAAGAAAATATTCTTTGAAGTCGAGGTTTAAGTCAAAATGCGAGTATACGCAAATACATTCGATATGGTACCATCTTGCACACCAATACTGTTTCAACATAACATAACATAACATCACGCCTGTAATCCCCGAAGGCCTAGGCAGAGGTGTACCCATTAGTACATCCACATTTCGCCAGTTATGTTTTTAGTCCATGTAATAGGTTGCGAGCCTATTGCCATCAACCGGGCACAAATCCAGACTCCGAGGACTATTGAGAAATTCCTGATGGAAAAACCCATAACATTTTGCCTAACCTGGGAATCGAACCCAAGACCTCATGCACAGCAGTCACGCTTGCGACCACTAGACCAACGAGGCAGGCGAGTACTTTAATCATTAGGCACAAAATATGATGTAGTTACCTGCAGCATGTTAGCCGGTAGTACGGAGGATCTGTATCCGTCGTAGAAGGCGAGCGCAGCGGAGAAGGCTGGCGCGGGCACTCCCACAAGCGCAGTCTGTGCGACCACCTGCCGCAGCGACTGCTGCGACCCACTGATGCGCTCACAGAAGAACGGGTCAAGCAGCAAGTTCGTCAGCTGCGGGTTCTTCGTGTAAGCGTCCTGGAAAATAACGAATACTATGTTAAAGTCTTTCTTCTTTAATGGCAAGTAAGCCATCTTTCTAAGCAGGTCAAAGTTTGACAAAAAGTAAAAAAATAGTATCACGTGTGTCAAGCGAATTTGAATCATGTGTTTTACTGTCACCTTAACCTGCCTTGCCCTTAACTAAACTGTCCTTAAAACGGTATAACTATGCAGAAATGCCAGAGTTATCATCACACCTGAGTTACTTTCTCAAAGACAAAGCTGAAATGTGTGTCTCTGTAATTACGCCGGCACCAATATCCCTCAAACCGGATATTTATCGCCGAAAATATTTATCCTTCACAAAGTTGTAGTACTCTATTACTACCTCTCCATATTATAGGATCATTAACTTTAAAATTAACTCGAAGTCCTTCATCTACACTAGTATTTTATAGAGGAAGATTTGTATTTTTTTCTATATGTTTATAACGAATTCAAGAACCACAGGAAAAAACAATTTTCTTTTTTCAAAATTAGGCTGCTACGTTATCCTCCTTGGGTAACATATTTACTACTAGAATAAAAAAAGGTATCCCTACTTAAACTTCAGTAATGTAACCCAAGGTATCAATAATTAGCCTGTAAAATTCATTATTTGGCGTGCACCGTGAATACTATGACTTTCGAGTTTGTAAGGGAAGTACGAAATCTACGCGGACGAAACCGCGGGAAAAGTGCTAGTCTTCAATAAACAATTTTTTGTTCAAGAAAACAAAATCTGAAAAGTACAGCAGGACCTATAACGAACTCCATTTTAACGATTTCCTAGATTTAACAGATCCTGCAACATCCCCTAGGACTCTCCGCTAGTAACAAACAAACCCCCTTGTAACAAATTATTTGGTAGGTATAATGAATATTTTCTAATCCCCCTCAGTATTGTTATATCGAGATTGCACTGCATAGCATACATTTATCGACTTATAGAGCATTGTTTTTATGGTCTACCACCCTCTACATCATCATAAATAAGAAGTTTGTAATGAGTAAATATCAATTATTTTAACAAAAAGGTTATTATTATCCATAACTAAGTTCTGCCCGCGACTTAGTTAGCGTAAATGTAGGCCATCTTATCTTGTTTCTCCATACAAAACTAACTATAAACTACCTCCCTGCCAAATTTCTTCTTATGTGTTAAGCGGTTTTCGATATTTCGTGATGTTTGAGTGATCTTTCGCTTTTTTATATATAATATATGTAGATAGATAAAAATAATATGCAACAATTTTATGATTTGTAAAAGATTACTGTATTTTTTGTTAATTACCTTGTATGATAAGCTATTGATAAATTAATGAACATGAAAACCCACAACACAATGTCATTCACACTTGTCATGACAAGTCTTATTTAAAGACTCTCGATTCATACTTAAAATACGATTATGTAACGATTCGCATGATATTGTATATATTGAATGTCGAAGTGGTCACGTTATCAATGAGGTCACTGATTACATTGCTCACCTACATTACTATGTTGCACTGCAAAGCCGTGCAAATGTTGTTATCAATTTTCATTTTTAGGTGGCAAGCATGATATGAATATGATAATAATTCCATACTATCATACTACCTAATATTAAACCTAAAGTAACTCTGTCTGTAACGCTTTCACGTCTTAGCCACTGAGCCGATTTTAATGAAATTTGGTATGAGACAAGTTTTAACCCCAAGAAAGAACCGTAAAGAGAAAGAGTCTGTGTCCATGGTTACGTACTTGTCCGTCTATGAGTACAGGTATGTAACCCAGTACTAAGGGCATGGCTACCGCCGTATCAGCTGCATCAAAGATAACAACCAAATTTTGACTCTTATACATGTATAAGCGGGTCTATTGTTCTAAAGAATTAAAGTGCGAATTCTTACTTTAATATTGCCCAGGAACGCGCTCCTGATGATGCAGCCGCCGCGCCACATCAGTGCGATACTGCCGTAATTCAGGTTCCACTTGTTAGCCTGGCGAAAACACAAAATTATTACATCAATAAGAATAATAATGTATCACTGTGTGAATGAAGGGCGACATAGGCATTTAAAGTTCTTTTGCCTGATACCTACAATTTATGTTTTAAATAAAAACATGAAGGCAAATAAATATAATAATCAGAATGAGAATCATTTTCATTTGGAATATTCTGGTTTTTGACAATTCCCCTCTGTTGGTTTATTTAATAATTATCAAAATACTTGTTTGGTTTCGTTTATTTTAATTACATAGATGCTAATTTTTGGAGGCTTGTTAGTGCCTTTAGAAACTAATATTCTTTGCATGGTGTATGATACTTTAATTTTATTTGATTAAGTGTGTTACATCTGTTGTATGACCAATGGTACATCAAGCCGCTTCCAACAATACGTTGGTTAATAATATTCAACAAATAGTGTTGGAGATATGCACACACAAATGAACACACATACATAGACTGCTTAAATCATCATAACCCTCCATAGTCCGGTAATTAATGAGGCTGTAAGTTAACTAAATATGTTTTTTTTTATAATATTCCATGTAACACATGGCGCATGTTTTAAACATAAAAAAAGTTTAATCTTACCTTGGCTGCCTCACGGAGAAGCATGAACCCTTGCGCATACGATATCAGCTTGCTAGCATACAACGCTTTGCGCAAATGTTCGAGGAACTGTTTCTTATCGCCGGTAAATTTAGTTGAAGAGCCTGGCAACACCTTGCTCGCCTTAACGCGCTCATCTGCACATACAAGAACCATTTGCGGTTTATAAAAAAAATATATATATATGTCGCGTTCTACACGGTTATTCTACGGAATTCAATCATTTCAATCAGGACGATCTGTTAGGGAGCACGTAATGCTTCGCAGGTTTTTGTACTGATTCATTAATTGATACCAGCCTATTTTTGTCCCACTGCAGGGCAAAGGCGTCTTCTCATACAGAAAAGGCACAAGCACTTATCACCAATTCAATCATCACACTTGCTCTAGGCGGATTGGCTAATACTAATTACAAGTCCAGGTTTCTGCACTATATTCTGCTTTTTCCTGCATCTGAATAATGCTAATAACCAAGGAGTATTCAGTAATATTGATTCTTATTTTGCTTACCTTTGAGAGCAGAAAGGCAACGTGCAAACACCGCCTCACCAATGAGCGTGACCGGCACGCCATACTCTAAGGCCGCGATGCCCGTCCACTTGCCAGTACCCTTCTGGCCTGCAGTGTCACGGATCTTCGGCAGTAGGTATTTACCTGTAATGACACAGCAATCATTCAGTGCTAATTAAGCTCACCATATGACACGACGACAATCATTACAACTTGCTTATCTGATTACTACTCCTATAATAACAATGACAACTCAGTTTAGTATGACTCCACCTATAATTACTTAATGATGACCAAGCGTTTATCATGAGTTAATTATAGTACAATGTTAGAAAGGAGTTCGTTATAAGCGGCTTTAATTTTCTTTTTATAGTTTCTACTTTCTCGTACGTTTATACATCTTTACAGAAAACTAACCATCGGAATCCTTGAACTTCAGAATATCTCTAGATATTTCAATAAGGAAAGAATCCAGATCGCCTTTATTCCATTGTTCAAACACCTCAGCCATTTCGCCTTGCTCCATACCTTTAAATATAAAATCGTAAAACATTAATGGCATTACTAATGAAACATTATTAGTGAGACATGACCATATCATTATGTATATTTATTTTAATGATGATGAAGTTATGATTTCATTCAGTTTTTACTTGTATAATCAAATTTTTACTCCAAACATACCTAGGACGTCTTTCATGAGGTTGTAGGCTTCACAGATGAGCTGCATGTCACCATATTCGATGCCGTTGTGCACCATTTTGACAAAGTGTCCCGCACCATCTTCTCCTACCCAGTCGCAACACGGTTCGTTGTTCGCTTTCGCGCATATGGCCTGAAATAATGATACAATGCTCCAAGTAGTATATTACACTTCCATGTGCTTATAAAGTAAATAACTGTTACTGCTGCTATCTGAGCGTGATTTGAATTGAGTCTATATTGAGGTAGCACAGAAGTTAGCCACTTTTAAATTAATTTACTAATACCAGCCTATTATTATCCCATTGCAGGGTAAAGGCCTCTTCTCATACAAAGAAGCGCGAGTTTTGATCACCATGTTTGATCAAGGCAAGGCGGTTTGGGGATTTCAGACATATATTGACTATTTAGTCCATGTTTCCTCATGAGGTTTTCCTTCATCAATGTCAGATATTGATCGAATTTATTAGGTATTTAAAATGTTGTTAGAAAAAAGAAAGGAATCTTGTAGAGGTCAAAACAATTTATGACCACTGCAAGAGAGAAGTTTTGAAAAATATGGTAGAAAATACTATGAAGATGCTTATAAAATCAATTTCCATGAAATGAGGAACAAACAGGGAACCAGGTGAGGTAATTACCTGGAAAATAGGTTTGACATGAGGCCATGCGGCCGGGTGTCCTCCAGGCATCAGCGAAGGTCCATAGCGAGCACCGTCTTCACCACCGCTCACCTGTACAAAAACATGATGTAGCCTTTCTAAAAGTCTTACTATATTGTGGCCAAGGTAACATGACCCAGATACAACACTGCCTTAGGGTTGACCTTTCATGCTAAGTGGTTTTATAATAGAAATTATGTTTATACTAGTAGCATTTAGTGTTGATTGTAAATCATTGCCCATTTGTCAAAGCACATAATCTTTAAAGACAAACTTCTATTTATTCTACCATTGTAACAAACATAAACGATTTTCACTGTGAACCCACTACAAAGAGCAATCGGAAACAGACCCCATGAATGACCAATAAACCTCGCTTGAAAAACTGTTTAGAGTTTGTGCAATAATAGATTTTTGGTTGAATCTATAATCACTTTCAAAATAAATCTAATTGCAATTTCTCAATGGGACTGCATAATGTCTCCTTTTATTTAAAAAACAGATCCATATTCAGGGGCATTTATTAGTGGACAGAAGTTATATACATTCATGGTTCTGGTAATAAAGTTCACAAGTAAAATAAGTCCACATTACTTACACCCATTCCAATGAAAAGAATTCCAGTTGATGCAAGTTCTTTGCACCAACGCTGTGTATCTATGTACTGTGAGTTGCCTCCGTCAATGATTATGTCGCCTTTGTCGAGAAGGGGCACTAGCTTCTGCACAAACTCATCAACGGCTGATCCAGCTGTGAATACACATCTTCAGATTATTTCTTAACTTAACTTAAGGCGAGAGCAATAGAGTTACTAAATTCTAAGTATAATCTTTTTTTTTTGTACTTCTCTTTTTCTTAACAGTCTTTTATGATGCACACTAATTATGTTTTCTTTTAAATTCTTTTTTGTGAGTTCGTGGACAATGGTCTGGGTTACATGTGTAGTAACATAAATATGGAATAGATTGGATATTTGAAAGTATTGTGCTAATGTATGAATCTTTAGTTAAACTCGGCATGTAACTGTTTTTTATCCCTTACAAATAAAATAAAACTTTACATAATAATATGTATTTTAAAATATGGATCTTTTTTTATGTTTGTGGGTTTGCTTTCTGCACTTAAACCTATAGAGGTTTTTTTTTTTTTTTTTTTTTGTGGTGGTAAAAATCATCAAAAAAATATAAAAACAAAAATAAAAACCTATAGAGGTATTTATCTAATAAAATTAGGTGTCTCACCTTTAACAAGTAACATAACTTTTCTTGGCTTTTTCAGTTTAGCAACCATGTCTTCTAGAGATGTTGCTCCAATGATGTTCGTTCCTTTAGCCTCATTTTTGAGAAATTGATCCACCTAAAATGTTGCATCCCCAATGATAGTATCACGATTAGAGGAAATATTTCACATTTAAGTTTTATTAAAAATGTGAAATATTTCCACAGGTGCTATTAAAAATGTCAATACAGCTTCTTAATAAAATACTTTTAAATACTATACCTTAGCAACAGTCCTATTATAAGCGCAAACAATAAAACCGTTGCTATCCATGTTTAGAATTAAATTCTGCCCCATTACTGCCAGCCCAATGAGTGCGATATCTGCTTTAGGCCTGTAAATAATTTATTTCAAATTATTTATTTAATGTGAATTGTATAACAATTATGTATAAACAAATGAAATACCTACCAAGTCCAACAAATAAATCTTTTTGCTGTTTTTAACCAATTTTGAATAAGGTTAAGTTTTCACACAAATTCTATTTGTTATTGTTTTGTTTTATTTGACGAATTTAATGACATTAGAGTAATTTCTAACAATCGAGGCACTGGCCATTAATAAGATAATTAGTCTAATGATTCGTATTTCGAAATCATTTTCCATTTCGAGTTACTCAATTACCAACAGATATAATAATTCTAAGGAACCGAGTATCTTTTCGCATACATTTGTAGGTAGAGTGATATTATCATGATTGAAGTACTTGACACAGTAGGCACTTTATGAAAGGCACAAGTCTGTTCACCTTCAAACAACCTTCATGATGAAAAGTCAATCAAATAAAACCACACTAAAACTGAGCATAGTGATTATACATGGTTTTTTAAAAAATATACAATAACACACAATTATACATTATTGTCGGTGTATTAAAACATGAAACTTAACATGAGCAAAAACAAAAAGTTAACCTTAACCATGAAAAAAAAAAATAGGTTATATTGTAAAATAATAACAGAGCAATGAAAAAAAATTCGTTTGTATTTTGTTTATTATATTTAAGTGCTCAAAATCTTAAATAAATTTACTGTGGTTAAAAATTCAAAGTCATGCTCACACAGTAAAAAAAAAATTAAGTAACTTAAAAATATAACTAAAACAAAATTGAACTTACGCTGCCATTTTAGTAAAGTATTTTCTCAGAAGTATAGTGCGTTAAAAATAGGAATGTGGGGATCTATAATGTATACTGTCTTCTAATATTATTTGTAAAATATCACATCACACAAACTTTTCCCACTAACTGTGCTATCTTTATGTACGTATGTACTTATACTTGCTGAATTCTAATATCTGATTGGCGATGGCGATTTCCAGTGTGACCGTTTTCAAAAATGCTGATCTAAACTTTAGTCGACTTAACAAGTCGAATTTGACGTTTCTCATTCGTAATAAATTGAAAAATCAAATTCATAATCCTGAAGAATTACTTTGTTACCCATACACTATAACAACGAGTATCACTTGTAAACATCAAGTTTATCATAATATTGAAAAAATACACTCACAAACACGAATTAATTGATGATTTATATTTTGACCTGACGTCATGTTTTGGCTTAGTTGCCGTAGTGTTGTGAGTTGTGACCGTTAAAAGTTTTTTTCCGAATACAATTGATTTAATTAAAAAATCGTTATTTTTACGAACGTTACTTTTAAGAAAGATATAAATGTACAATACAAGATATAATTATTAAATATTGGAACATTTAAAACATAATCTGATGAGTTTTTTTTAGCTTTATTTTGATTTTTATTATAAATATTTTTATCTTACACGAATAATGTGGTTAAAAAGCCCGTGAGCTCGTGGCTAAGTAATAACAGCCGCATGGGTCGATCCGTCACCGTCGCTTGACGGGGTTGGTCCGTGGATGGGTGACCATCTTTACATACCGAGACTCCTCCGTGCCTCGGAAAGCACGTTAAGCCGTTGGTCCCGGCTGTCATACGTGGATCTTTGACAGTCGTTACGGGTCGTCAGAAGCCCGAAAGTCTGACAACCAGTCTTACCTACTAGGGGTATCATATTACCCAGTTACTGGGTTGTGGAGGTCAGATAGGCAGTCGCTCCATGTAAAATACTGGTATTCAGCTGCATCCGGTTAGACTGGAAGCCGACCCCAACATAGTTGGGAAAAGGCTAAGCAGATGATGAGGCAGATGATGAATGTGGTTAAAAAGCCCAGAATTCAACCCGTGATAGGTATTTAAAAAAAGATCAGTTTTAATCAATCTAAATACAGTAGCTGATTACAAACTTTAACTATTTTAAATCGATAAGTCTTAAGAATCGGATTAAAAGCAACCGATTGTTTTTCCCTTCACTACACAAAGTATTTTAATAGCTGTCAAATCCGACTTCTTAAGGGTGGCCCAGCTCAGGACGTACAAATGAAAATTTTGGACTCCTCTCTTCTTGGGCTATCCAAACCACATGTTCTACGATTTTTTGCGGTTAAGGAGCTAGACGACATTTTAATATTTTTTTAAGATATTCTTCTTTACATCACATTTTGTAGATTTTCTCTTTTTGTGTCGCATGTTTTGGAAATATTTTCATTGATAATTAATCCTGAAAGTATCGCCTTTAATCGATAAAAACAACAGTCTGTCTTATTGCCACCCAAAATTACTTAAACTTAGTTCAAAGGCAAACATGTTGTTTTGTAAATTTCGTTGCAGATTTTCGGCTCTTAAAGAAAAATCACAATAAGGGCCCAAATTACCTTAAAGTTATTTCAAAAACTTCCACGGACCCTCAGCTCTTTAAAACAGTACAATTAACTAGTACCTGTATTACGGGTCATTATTCGGAGCAATTGAAGCTCGAACATGGTAAGTCGAAAAAGGAATAAAATGTTCTTTATCTTTCTTTTGTTTTTTCTTAACTATAAAAAGAGGCCCTAACTGACAGTGTATAGCCAAACCTAGTAGAACTATAAAGTTTTGCACACGGCTTCCTTCTAAGATGTAGCACTTTGTGCAGTACCGGAATTTGTTCTAAAGAGCGCGGTCCTGGAACGCAAAAGTGACTTTAGTTAGTAGGGGTCTGACACTCCCGCTCCGCCCAGAGCGGAAAAAGTCATTGATGATTCCCTTTGTGGAGCAATAAAGTATCTTTAAACATACATACGATCAGCAGTCGTCGGCCATAGGCTGATAATTATGATGATGATACATACTAACATACATAACATCACGCCTCTAATGCTCGAAGGGTTAAGCAGGGGTGTACCTACCCATTAGTAGGGCCCGATCTAGCTACTCGTATTTAGCCGCTCCAGACAAAAATACGTCATATAAGTCATGAGATTACTATTCTTCTGAACGATTTACAAAAATTCATGAGAGTACGTTGGCCTTCTTGCAACCTGTTTTGGCGGCGGCGCCCCTCATTTTTGCCGCTCTGGGTATTTGCCCGGCTGACACCCCCCTAGATCGGACCCTACCCATTAGTACATCCACATTTCGCCAGTTATATTTGCGAGCCTATTGCCATTAACCGGGCACAAATGCAGATTTCGAGGCTTCTACTGAGAAATTCCAAAACCAAATAGCACTTAGCCCGACCTTAGAATCGAACAAAGATCTCGTGCTCGTGCGTGCGTGTTAATTGGAACGTGATTTGTCGTTTTTGGCAGCATAAGTTTAATGAGGGGCCCTAATGAGCATCCTGTTGATCTGCACCCAGGACATGGTAGGAGTATATCTACTCGACAGAAATGCATATACACAACTGACTGCAAGACGTCAGCCAATATCAACCGGTCGGAAGGCAGGTTCAAAACTCCAATTCTCAAGCGTTGTTGTTAGCCACTAAACAGTGAGAAATAGAGGCTGCGTGAATACGGCCTACAACCAAGGCGCCATATTAGGTGCCCATTCGCCATGGGAATAGCGTATAGGGACGGTTGAGATGCGTCCAGGAAGTGCCCCTTACAGTGGCTGCACAGTGATGGTGTAAGCGAGTAATATGAAGAATATACGAACTGAGCTCGTTTTTGTGGATAGCAATATGAACGTTGAAAGTTACTCTGAAGATGACCTTATAAACACCCATTTGCACAAAGGCTTGGCTCAGACTTCACGCCGATGCATGACAATATCTCTTCGCACACATTTTAGAGCGAGAGACCAAAGAGTACTTAGCAATGGAAAACATTCCGGTATTGCCATGCCTTGCACAATCGTCAGATCTCAATCCCATAGAGCACGCATATGACATGTCCTAGAGAACTTGGACTGAGTGTCGACAACCGAACAACTGAAAAACTTGTTAAAATTCCATTAGTATCGATTGCCGCGGAATCAGATAAACAATCTTATAAATTCAATGCAAAATCGTGGCCCGACACTGCTCCACGACAAAGTATTCAGTACCTTTAGGGGGGGTGGAGCAGATTGATTCATAAAAAAAATACACATGTATGTGATCTGGAATAAATAAAACATATTTTAAATCTTCCATTATTTATTTATTATTCAGCATTACACATACAAAAAATAACGTCGGATCTTTGGCTTTGGGCACAGATCGGCAATGCCGGTGCTGTAATTGTTCGAAAATTTAATAAAATTCCTTAAACAGATCAAAAAAGTATGTCATAATGATTGGTAATGTCAAGTAGGTATCCATTTGTCGTAACACTCAGCTCTAAGTGTAATAAATATGGCAAACTTAACTCACTTGAATTCCAATATACCTACTATTATAGATTTCATGCAATTTTAAAGTGTGAGAAAACCATAAACCTAGTTCCGACAAATCATAAAGCTACAAAATGTACAGACATTGATAAAATATTCTTATGCATTTAATAATTATAGGCATTGACTTATGCTTAAAGTACCTACTACTTATTTTTTTACGTACCTAAACAAAGTGGTTATTTAATACAGTCATGTCAGGAAAGGACGAGTTTCATGATACATTCAACCCGCTTATTTTGAAGCTGTGACGCTAACTGTTCCTAAAAGATTAGACTTAAAAATTTCTTCCAAAATGTTTTGTAGGTGTCAAACAATACACTACAATAATGATATTATATACAATCGATATATTAGATAGTCATGAGAATGTTCCTTTATTCTGCTGAATGTTAGGTTTTTGATGCGTTAACCGAGCCTGGCTTCTATTTCTAAAAACCTACAACGAAGGGAAGGACAGGGTCTGTGTTAGCTTGTTTTGCTCACCCAGTATAGTGCTCTTCGTACCTTTAGAACTTATCGAGTGTCAAGAGCTTGCTTCGCTTGCACTTGTAACTTGGATTCCTCATACTACACCTATATAAATCTATTACTTCTATTGCCAAGCCAAACGACAAATCGATCGTATCAAATAAAACTGAAATATATGTTGTAGCTGTAAAACTACAATATTTTGGGGCAGTAGCAAAATTTTAATTCAATTTATCACCTGACGTCCGATTCTTTAATAATTAGAGACACAGAGAGTATGTGTATGACTTTATTTGTACCTACTCTGAACGCCTGTTAAAAAGAATTATTTGATTGTTTGAATTCTATCTACACAAGCTATTCTAAATGACAAGTAACCTTACTGCTAGGTCATCAGTCTCTACATTACATGTTATTCTTTGATTCAGTATTCTCTATAATAAATAATTTAATTTTAACTTCACACTTTTTTCCAACTCAGAAAATTGCCTTCAAGCTATTTTAGATAATCTTTTTAGAAATTTATCAAGATTTCCTATATTAAAAAAAATATTTATAATGTTATGGATTTGGTATGTGTTATGTACACTTGAGTATTCTGAAGTTTATTCTCATAAAAGTAATACTTTACCTCTCTCTTGGTCCATTAAATGTCAAATGTCTAAGTCCATAAAAGATGAATTTCATGGTGTATTAGTCAAATCATTTATTTCAATTAAATCATTAAATTAATGCTTGGGAACACGCTGGTCCTGCTCCATAGGACCATTAGATTTAAAAAAAAAACGTTAATTCTACATTCTGTGATACACTGTACTATGGCTCACACACGTATTCATTGTCGTTTAAAATGTTAGGATTGATCGGTCTGCAATCAAAATATTTTAAATATGATAGCACCATACAAAGATAATAAAAGCTGCCATTGCTTAATGTGCAATACTTTAGAGGTGCCTATAATGGTTTTTATTTAATTTAAGGTACATCTTGTTCACAATCTAATAATTGTTGAATCAATATACCTATACAATTATTTGTAAACCTTTTTCTTTTTCCAAACTGTTAGGATGGATTTCTCGCCGATTTTTTTCCATATGTAAACTACCTTTGGAAGGGACTAGTCTAATTTCTTTTTCTTATAAATAATGTTAAAGAGTGTCTTTGAATGGCCTAATTGAAATAAATGATTTGACAAAAGCTTTGTTGGCCTGTTATTAAATATGCTGAGGTACCTACATAATTGTGTAATACGGAATGTCAGTAGGATGGTTTTAAGGATTTGAAATTAATAATCAATTGTTGAAAAATATTACAAAAATGATGAAAATTGACATTATTTGTGGTGGGCTGCATTCATTACTTTCCCAACGCCGAAGATAAGATTAGCGAGAAGTGACTAGAGGTAGAAACTTGATAGGTACGAAATGTCGTCTCTCAAAGAGTGTTCTGACAGCCAACCGAGCATTGCTTAGTGTTTTATTTTTTTTATAGCTCTTGTGGCTTTGACAAACTTATGGAGGAAGAGTTCTTTCCAAGAGTCTGCAACACTGCAACCAAGTTCTATATAATTATATGTATCTTGTTTTATTGACGCGGTATCTACATGTATTGTAGGTCGTCTCTTGAGCGAGAAATTAGTCGATGGGTAGTCGCTTTCTTACCAGTAGGACAGGTGCGTAAGTGCGGCAGTTACTCTTTAGAAACATATGAATGAGTTTAGATTGTAGGAACTGAATGCTTGGGAGCATTGGAGGGTATGGAAGGTTCGATAATACTAATTCAGTTTTATTTAGAAAATCGATTTGACCTGCTTGTTTTACTGGTGTGACGTCCCGTAATTAAATATACGGAGGCCCGCATCGCGGAGTTTGTTTATGTATGAATGGTAATATTATTCTGCTGCATTTTAAGTTCTCTTGTACATAGAACCAACATCACCAACATCGGTACTCAAATCGGCGGCCAGCGCCGTTGGCTGAGATAGATACTCCATGAGTTCCTAATAAATAATACTAGTCGGGAAAAAGTTACCTTAGGAAATCCGTACAAGCTCGTAACAGCATCAATCGTTTAATAAGGTCGAGTCTCACAAGACCCGTCCTGTCCCGACCCGTAGTCCTTACTACACTACAAAAATATTAATCAGCTTGAGAAAGTTTTGGATGATTTCAGATATAACATCAAATCTTTCTATCTGTACTAAAGTAAAATTCTGACCTAAAGGAGCATGCTGGAGCGCACTGAAGCAATTTAATAAATTAAATAAGTTCATGCATATTATGATACGTATTTTAACCTTTCATCCTCTGGGGCCGAAGTAGATGACAGACTTTTGGTGCGATCGAGTCCGCGATGCATGAAATCTGAGAGATTTCTTTGATAATGATTGATTGATTTTTTTTTATGTGTGTTTGTCATCTTAATATTAATTTTATTTTATCCATTTTGGTAAAAGTGCTTCGTCAACTGTCTGTCATGACTAGGGATTGGATAATATTCGGATGCATGTCAACCAAAAGTTAATTTTTCACCAGGAAAGTATCAAGCTTCTTCAAGAAATAATTGATTTGAAGAAAAATATTCCAGATACAAAGATAAATAAAGGAGTTTGTATGTAACCCTAGTAATAAAATTTAATCACATTTATATGATTTATTCGTCGTAAGTTTGCGTCGCGGATTTGACGTATCTCCATTCAATCCAAAATAGGCAGTCATTAGCTAATTTGGTCTTGAAATTGCAGAATTTTTCAATACCAAAAGTGTATTCTATATCTACTAAGCCAACACCTGAAGATTATATAAACATGCATCCATTTAGTATTATGCCTAGCAGGGGCGTAGCTACCGCCGTATCTGCCGTATCAATTATACGGGGCCCCTGGCCTACGGGGGCCCCCAAAGTGCGTAAGCAAAAATGAATAAAAACTTCCCAAAGAAGTTTCTCGAAATTAAAACTGATAAAAAATTATTTAAGAACTTCTATGGGACAGGAACGCCTGTCAGACCTATCACTATTGTCCAAAGAGGCAGAAACTTAAGAAAAACTAAAGTCATCATCAGCTATGAATGATTTAATTAATCAGTTTGCCGAAAAAAAGGCAAGGAGAGTTAATATTTAATTTGAATTGTTTTTAAAAATATGACAGATAGATAATTATGATGAATAAATATTTCTTTTAATTTTATGGAAACATTTTTTCTTTTTTGAGTAATATTTACCCTTTCTAAGGGCCCCCAAACAAATTTTTATACGGGGCCCCGCCAAGGTACGCTACGCTTCTGATGCCTAGTCATGAAACACACATACTGTTTGGTCGTCGCAGACTTGATGGCATAAAAAGTCGTCGTCTGTATGAACCCTTAAACAAACAACTGCGTCCTATGCATCTACACGCTTCATGCAAGACAATTCCAACGCTCTATAACTGCCGGGCAGACTATGATAGCTGTCGCATTAAATGCGCCGATTCCAGCCAATGAGCTCCGTCTGAATCGTAATAAACAGTTGGCATAGCTTTTAGAGTGATCACCGGAACCATTCGCGTGTAATGTAACAATGCATTTTCTTGTATTCAGTGTTACTTAAAAATAGTACCAGCTTAATGAAGGTATTGTTCTAGGAGTATCGAAATGAACTGAGGACGTTACAAATTGAACCGTAGGTATTAGTTACATTCAGTTGTTTTGACAAAACCAGACGAAAAAGTCGTATTTTTGATACATTTTCCTTTTTAAAATTTGTCTACAAAAATATCGGAAACTTCTCCATACAAAGCTCTGCCCATTACACCGTTCCGTTCCATGGCAGTATCAGTCCTTGCAAAATACTTTGAAATAATTTACATGAAATAGCGGCCACTGTTCCGCCACCGGCCAACACCGTAGCATACCATGACCAGACCGACACCGAATACACGGCAACAATATTTTACAGGTCCGGTTCGTGGACAGCACGCGACGGTTATATACATATGAATTTGGCCAGTAATAAGATTTTTATCTGAGTAATAATCTTGTTTTTGTGAAAATTGGCTGTTTTATGCAACACACGCAAATGATTGTGCATATGAATGCATAAAACTTAACTGGCGAAATGTGGGTGTACTTATGGGTACACCTCTGCCTAACCCTTCGGGGATTACAGGCGTGATGTTATGTATGTATGTATGTATGAGTGCATACAACAGTAAAGGGGTCGTGGCGAGTATGTAAAGTTTAGTTAGAACATACAACGCTTCTTTTCGTCAAAAACGTAACAAAAAGTTGGAATTTTGACCGTCAATATCTCCGTAACTAGAGAAATGGTCCAGAATAAAAAAATAATCGCAATGGCTAGAAGAACATGTAACTTTTACATCCGATAGTGGTAATTCATATTGTGGTACCTTGGTAAATAAATCAACTTTAGATTATAATTTGATTTAAAATTAAAACTGTGTCATTCAAATAAATTCATTCTATTGCGTTTAATCAACACTACATACTGCTCCTAAAGCAGTTAAATATGACTTTTGCAATGAGAGCCCTGTGTCTCAAGCCTTCTCCATATTAATTTAAAGCAATACAAATATTGCGTGTAAGGAAATTGATGTAACAGGCAACGTACGGTCACTAACGGTTGCATATTGGTATGAAACGGTATTAATATTTTGGTGGGTATAGCAGTGTCCACATCTTATTTATTTACGGCCATTTTTAATAACCTATCGACAGTAATGAATATGTTCCTTCCGTTTGCCTTCAAAGTCATTAAGCATAAAATAGATAAGCCTTGCTTGCTTGCGCTTTTAAATTGTGGTTTCCCGCGTAATGCCATATCACACGGCTGTGCCCGCCTCTTAGAAAAACTGTTTTGGGAGCTAATCCGCCTTATGTAAAAGTGTAAATTTCTGTAGTAATGTTACATCTTCATTTTGAATTTGACTAAAAACCAATCTCAAATGTTTATCGAGTAGCCCTTAGTAACAAATTATATATTACTACTAGTTTTTGCCTGCGACTTATATTCCGCGTGGTATTTTTACGGTACCCGCGTCAAGTTTTTTTTTTCATCCCCTTAGTAGGTACCTACATTTTGGAAAATTCTTTCTTAGCGCATGCCTATGTTATAATAACTGTCAACTTATACTTTCAACTTTACTGTCTCTGGTGCTACTTTCATACTGCCTCTAATACCTTCATTTCTGACCTTATCCATTCAAGTCACTCCGCACATCCATCTCAACAGCGATCTTTTTCATCCGTCTTCTTCGCGTCCCAACATTCCGATTTATACAGTACGATAGGTCTTATCACGGATTTGTAGATTATTGCCTTCAACATGAGAGGCATCCGTGGGTCGCAAGTTGATCCGGTGAGTTACGTCTCGGTGAGGAAGATCTCACCATACCCTTGGACAAGCGACCCGGGGTAGTGAAAATTTCGCCCTATACCTAATAGCTGTTTTGGGGTAGATAAATGGAATAAGCCTTCTTTCCTAGACTAATGTTAATGACAAAAACAAACAAAAATAAGGTGTATTTCTTTATCAATTAGAAGATGAATCAACATGTTAGCGGAATTACTGTCACTGTTTCCATCAAAATCTAATATAATTTTTTGAAATAATTTCATAACACTGTCTTTACTGGCACAATATGTAGGTACTTCATTATTTATTATAGAGCTTCTAATTTTCAAAAGGCTATCTGTCCGCGTAAACGGTCGATGTTTACAGACAAGCAAATGACGCCACACGAGTTACTCTACATCTATTTCTATTGGACTTAAACTAACTTGAAACTTATAGAAATGCAAATAAGACCGATCTCTAGTACACTATCTGTCCTTGCAACAATGGGTACAAACCTTCAGTAGCAAATGCTATCCGTCGGTAGGTTACTAATAGGCAATTAAGGATAAAAAAGATAATTATAATTGTCTACGTTTAGTAACTGGAAATAAGGATAGATAGGTTATTAAAAATGGCCGTTACTGTCTGAAACGTTCATAGTATGGATACGGTACGGGGTAATGGGCATAAAGCTTTGCAAATGTACTCATTCTCTCGGCTTATTTGCTGATATAATACCCGAATCTGAATTGTTAAATTACACGCAGGTAAGTTCCCAATAAAAACTCAGCATTATGTTCAAAAATCCACCCTGTATACAAGTCAGTTGCACACTTATTCTCTTTTCGAGGATTAGGTACTTAGAATAATCTTATAGATAAAGTGTCCATTTCACTTCACTAGTCACCAGTGTTTATAGTCCATATGCGGCGAAGTGCCATACATCTGCGAAAACAAAATATTGGTGGTATGAGAACATTGTGTCTAACCAAACCTACGCAGCGCAGCATTGCGAGCGTTTGTTCACCCGTTGACTGAGGGAAAATACAAACGTTGTGTTTCTACTAAAAAACGCAATTGCATAGGCACGTACACAACCACATATGTTTTTCTAGGGCGAACACACCAACTGTGCAGTCAGCCGCGCTTTGGGCTTGGTGTAGCGAATGTCCGCACACAGTCAAGTTACGAGGGGAGGTCAAGCGATTAAGACTTTGATTATCTAGCTAGCTAGCTTTAATTGTCCATTCATCGTGACACCACTAAATGGCACCCTTTAGGTAAGTTAAAGAGTTTTAAACACACTCGGTAAAGTGGTGTAATACTAAAAAAGTCTACTAAGTCTAAAACCGCTCGCCGACGGTCAGAATGCGGCGTATTACGCACGCGTGCTTTTTACATTACTTTATCACACTAGTGCGATAGAAAATATTTTTTGTCTCAATGAATTTATAACAATTTTTACCTCACGAGTGTTAAAAAATTGCATATGAAACGCCTGAGCATTTTATAATTACACTCTCGGGTACATCCTCCCTACACCTTCGGCTGGGGCATGTCATTACGATCAAGGCTGGATTACAAACTGGTCTTGCTCTTAATGGCAAACTCACCTCACTCGTATGTACTATTAATCACCTAGATTTATCGCAGATATCCGTAATAGTAAGGGAGCCCAAGAGGGGATTTTAGGATTTACCGAAGCGCGGCAGATTAATTACTCAAGTCCCACGTAATGAGACACAATACATTTTCAATTGTTCTGTCATACAGGTAAGTCAGCCAGGGCTTGACCGTTAGAAAAACTCGAGCGCGTCAGCAAGGTGAGTTCATTATATGCAGAAAAATTATTGAAATATATTTAAATAATCAAAATGTTAGGAAATAGGAGAGTCACTAAGTTGCAAAACAAAAATGTAATGTCACCTTGACATTGGAACGCGGTTATTTTATTTTTGATGGAAATGTTTTTTGAAAGGATCACGGGATTAATATAATGATATAAGAAGCCGAAGTAGTTAAAATCAATCATCAATAACGTGTGATACGTGCAGCTACTAAGAACTATCTTTTTCCCACACCGCGCCTCATTTAATTGGCAAATAATCTCTCTTAATTCTTACTTTTTTGTTAATTCTGTTATAAAAAAATAGTATTTCAAACCTTCAGATTAAAGAAATTCCTCCACATAATTGGCAGATTTTGGGTCAGCTCGACAAGAATATCAAATTGAACCGTCTGTATATTGATTTGACGCGCTCGAGTACTTCACACGATTATTATTATATTTCAAAATACTGTCATAAGGTTTGGTCGCTGCCAAATCGTCAGTCTTGAAGATTTTTTTTACACCCCTTTCTGAAAATCTGACGAATATTTGCAAATGGCAGATTAATATTTCTCCGTTTTCAGAAACACGTGGGACGCATACACTAATAATACCTGACATACTCAAGACTTTATCGAGACTGCTTTTTTACATTTTTGAACATCTGTACGCGCTTATTCCCCCTACCATAAAAGGGCATGTATATATACAACATCATATAACCTTTCTTTCTAGCATCTAAGCTTTACAATCCAAAAGGTCCCTACCACGATCGAGTAAATCTCCATTTAGCATCTTGGGCTCCCCTACTATAAA
The DNA here is from genome assembly GCA_949774945.1 of Hoplodrina ambigua. Taxonomy (NCBI): domain Eukaryota; kingdom Metazoa; phylum Arthropoda; class Insecta; order Lepidoptera; family Noctuidae; genus Hoplodrina; species Hoplodrina ambigua. The sequence goes on from OX458963.1 coordinate 11,381,381, forward strand.
GCTGCTTTATAGCCTAGAAAGTTAAGGTATTAGCTTCTCTTCAATTGTAACTACAGTCTGCAGACCGAACTCAAAAATACTGTTTATTTCGGACCTCCCCTCGATCTTAATATAAGGATATGTGGCAAAAAGCATATAAATAGAGTATAGTTTACCTTCGCTCGTCTTGAACTTCTTGCGTAGGAAGTTATTGTGCTGCCGAACACGCAGAGCATCGCAAAGCTTTGTTAACCATAGTTGATCAACGAGATCAACCCACGAAATAAATAAAAGGATTATCAGTCAAGAAATAAGACACAATTAGTTTTTAGAACTGTATTTTCTAAATTCAGGTATAATTATATGCAGGTAAAATTATATTCAGGTAAAATGGAATTTTGGTAAAATGAAATTCAGGTACATGATGTACATCGTCAGAAACAGCATTAAAAAATATTTACAATCAATTATAAAACATTATAATGTCCAATTTCAAATTTAAAAGACTACCTACTTAATCTACGCTTATTTACAGCCGGACTACGCCATAAAGAACAGAAAAATTAAAATAACAGTACCGACAGTACGCTCTATACAAACTTAGTCATATTTTGGTCAATTAGTAATTATAATTAACCGCGGCAAAATTTTGTGGCTAAGAAAAGTTCTAGCTATATAGTGTCATTAAGATTAATTACCTTTAACCAAAATATGACCTAAACCCATTTTATATAGCGCGCAGTAGCACGATGACCGTTATTTTCTTATGTATAACATTTACAAACAGTGATCAGTATTAAGGATAGATATTGTATTTCCAGTCCGACCAGGAAATTGCTTTACCACATTGTACAACTTCCAGTAAATTTGCTTATAGGTAAGCTAAGGAGGTCTTTGACTTCCATGTGGACAAAGTTGGAGGCAAAGCTATATGTTTTATCCATTTCAATGATTTTGAATTTATTACTTTCTAAGCTTCTAGATTGTCTTCATTTCGTCAGATCATCCATCAAATACCAAAAAAACTATACCATTTCTTTTTTATTTATTTTTTCCTATTAATATAACTTTTGAAATTGTAAGTCATGTTTTTGTCAGTAAAACGTTATTCGACACCTTAATCAGTGATCGAACAAGATATGAATTTTAAAAAAAAATTTAGAGATAGTCATTAAATGTTTGATTTGGAAATAGTAGACACTGATGGAGTCAGATAGGTCGAGTTGTATGGACACCCTGCTCCTGTGATGAACCTATTTAACATCAATATTTGTTTTCCTAGATATCAAATGCTTACTTACTCAATCCTGATCCCTGTTCATAATACATCGCAAGTAATAAATAAGAGCGGAAGTAGGTTAAGACAAGCATAATAGCCTAAAGTCTTTCAACAGTATTTTGTTAGGTAATACATATTATGGTTTTCCATGTTAATTACATTTCATAAAAAGATTCGCATATAAATGAAGATGAAAAAGAAGCGATGAGACTCGTGTCATATGCAAGCTCATGGGATGTACTTTATTAAATTTTATGGCAGCAAAGTTAAAATCCAGCGTTTTCATATCACATAGGTCTCATTACTGTTGGACATTATGGAAAAGTGAGACAAGGATTATAAAATAAATCAAACAGTGTTTGATTTATTTTGTTTGACATATGACTAAATATTTGGCAATAAGAGACTGGTCATGATTCAACAAAACATAACAATTCAATTGAGAATCAATAAGAACCGTTTATTTTTTTTCACTTATTGTGATATCTTCTATTAGTACATTGATTTTACGTGGTGAAAATAGATAGAATATTCTGTCTTTGTGTCCTTATTGTCACTTTTTTAGTCTATGACATGTGAATGTTATGACAATTTTGTAACAATTATGATAAAGTCAAAGTGAGATCGTTGTTGGGAAAACGGTATCAGGACACATGCGCGAAAGACATTTGCGCGCATGACACTTGCGCGAGTCCCTTTGCGCCCAAGGACAATTGTGCGAATAGACGTTTGCGCGTCTAGACCTTTCAGCGAACAGACACTTGCGCGAATGTACATTTCCGCGCCAAGACACATGCGCGACTCCCTTTGCGCGATAAGCCACTTGCGCGAAAGACACTTTCGCGATAGACATTTGCGCGATAGATACTTCCGCGAATCCACTAGCGCGAATGCAGACATGCACAAAGAATATTTTTATAAAGAACAATGGGCAAAATTCTTGAAATAGGGTTCCGTACACACATTATTTACAAAATACGCTTCATGGGTGTCGTGTCAATGGCTTTCGGGGTGCTGATGACGAAAATGAGATCAAAATGAAAATCCAAGATGGCGGCCGCAAAATTTTACAAAATTAATATACATATATAAATCTCGTGTCACAATGTTTGTCCTCAATGGACTCCTAAACCACTTAACCGATTATAATAAAATTTGCACACCATGTGCAGTTCGATCCAACTTGAAAGATTGGATAGTTTTTATCGCAATTGTTGGTCTTATTATTTTCTGATTACAAACCTGAGCCACAGCAACGCGTGGGCCGGTCAACTAGTATGTTTCATATGGGTGTCGTGTCCATGGTTTTCGAGGGTACTAATGACGAAAATGAGGTCAAAATAAAAATCCAAGTTGGCGGCCGCAAATATTTAAAAAAAATTAGTACTTTAAAAATTTTAAGTAAAATTTTCCGGCTTTTTGGATTTTCATTTTGGTCTTCAGCACCCCCGAAAACCATGGACAAGACATGACACCCATGAAGCATACTTTGTAAAATTTGGCGGCCACCATCTTGGATTTTCATTTTGATCTCATTTTCGTCATCAGCACCCCCGAAAACCATGGACACGACACCCATGAAGCATATTTTGTAAATAAAGTAATGTGTGTACGGAACCCTATTTCAAGAATTTATCCCATTGCCCTTTTTAAAAATATACTTCGCGCATATCTGCATTCGCGCTAGTGGATTCGCAGAAGTATCTAGCGCGCAAGTGTAGGAGCGCAAATGTCTGTCGCGGAAGTGTCTTTCGCGCAAGTGGCTTATCGCTCAAAGGTAGTCGCACAAGGTCTTGGCGCGGAAATGTCCATTCGCGCAAGTGTCTGTTCGCGGAAAAGTCTAGGCGCGCAAACGTCCATTCGCGCAAAGGGACTCGCGCAAGTGTCTTGGCGCGCAAAGGGACTCGCGCAAGTGTACCAGATCCGGGCAAATCCACTTAAAATAGGCAACTCGCTAATGTTAAACAAATGCAATCGCATAGGCACGCAGTGCTTATGTATTATATAGGTACATATTGCTATAATAAACATTTATAATATATTTTGTTTTTAAATAAAACCTATGGGAACTTCTTATATAATATATGAACTTCTTATTATATGCTGAAGAACATTTGTTTCTACAAAATTCCAAGTACAGATGTATCAACTAACTTATTCAAAATTTCGTCTCTACTGCTGTTACGTCAAATAATGTTTGTATATGAAGAAGAAGAGGGGTGAGTGATTTAAATTTTGACGATCTATCTGTACCAAATAGTTATGAGAATTTGAACAAATGCCATGAATGTGTGTCTTGTTAACAATCAACTGTATTATAGGAGGTTGCAATTATTTTTTAATATGATTCCCATACATTAATTATTACCTAGCCTGGTAAATTATTATTGATAATTCAGTCAACCAATGAGCAGCTTACGTGCATTTAACAATTTGTCACATCAATTTTTCGTTTAAGAAACCGAGGATTAGCTTGTAGTCAAATGTTATATTTTGCTACCACAATGATTATATTTTATAGTCAGTCAACCTAAAATAAATTAAAATTAATCTAGTCTCAAAGAGTTACAATATTATCACAGTTTTACCTTTTCATATAAAAATGACTGTAAAATCTTGCAGAAAATGTTCAAAAGGTAGTCAATTGGGAGCTGGAACGGGTAAGCTATTTAAACGAATTTACGGGACTGATAAGAAGTCGCGCTTAAGCTGTCTATTATATATACAACACGGAACTTTAAGAGTACAATAACAGCTCTCATTTGAACGATTTTCTTTGCAAATTCTATACAATTAAAAAACTCATAAAAAAATTAAAATCACATTGTACATATTTATATACGAAACGTTTCGATATACCCTTATAGGTGGGAACCGATGGTTATTTTATTTTATAGGAACTACTAACTTAGGAAACTTAGGAACATTCGTTTTAAAATACTGTTAAATTGAATACAGGATTATTAAATCAAGGGGTAACTTTATAAACAGCCATTTCAAACTTGCCCATAAGGGAAAACAGAAATGCTATATAGTATAATAGTTACATTAGTTACATTACAAAAAAATATAAACATCGATCTTAAATAAAAATTGAGAGATTTTGTATTCTTAATATTACCTTACAGCTAGATGTTATACCGATTTATAAATATATTACCGACTTATGGCTGTCTGTATATTCAACCGATGTAAGAAGGATGGAGACGGAAGCATCCTGAAGACATGTTTGTAACCATCATCAATCTTTAGTACCCCAATGCTGAATGTAACTTTTTGCATCGGCACTATACTATCATAATTTTGCCCAAAATAAATGATGTCCTTTCATAGAGTGAACCTTTAATTATATTTCGAGTTTCTATATAGGTTCCTAACTTAATACCAATACAAACATTGACAGGTACCCAGATTAACATGATTGTCTTCAATTGTATCTAATCGTTTTACTATCATTACCAAAATACCAATCTTGTCCACAGGCGACCGCAAGTCGGTAAAATATTATTATCTTATATAATAATAATCAGTCTTTATTCATTTCAATAAGCACCTTGGTATCCGGGATGGCTACCCTGCTATGCGGTAACGCTCAAGATTAGAACATTTTTATTTTATTATACTCTATTTACGATAGAAATTATCTGACGTCACACGTCGCGGTGACTTGTATTCTAAATGTGAATTCTGGTAAGTGAGTGAGTGAGTGAGTTCGATCGTTTTTTTAAAACATGCTTTTATGTTTCGTTTTCCTGCAATGTGCTTATCATGTATTTAAAATTTGTGCTCTATCGAACACCAGGATGTGGGTCAAATTATCGTTTAGGATTGATAAAGTTCCTGTGAGCACTTTCCGGCTCCATCATCAGAGCAGCGCTGTGACATCATTATATTGTATTGGACATCGGAACTGCTGCTGCCCATACCCCAAGCCCAAAAAAAAACATGGCTGCGTAAGAAAACCGAGGAAACACACCAAATTGGAATGGAGAAACAGTGTAACCTGCAGGCAAACAAAGAATGCAGTTCCGGAAGCATCAAAAAGACTTGCCCGCAGCCTTATTACATTGAAACGGGACAAAATTCGGAAGATCATAGGCATCATAACCGGCCACTGACCCTAAACAAACACCTATTCACCATAGATGTGACAGATAGCCTCTGTGCGGAGGGTGCATGGAGGCGGAAGAAACACCACAGCACGTGCTCTTGGAGTGCAGAAGTGTGGCGGATCAACGGGCACGGACTCTCCAATCGCCGGTATCGCTCGCCGAAGCCTGCAGCAGTCTGAAAAGACTGCTGGCATTCTGGGAGGACCTGGGATGGTTGGAGTAATTTTGAGGATATTTTCACACGTACAATGGCCCAATAAAGAGGCTAAGTGCGGAAACAGCCCAGCTAACCTAACCTATTGCATTGGACATTTAAGCACAATTTCAACTCAATCAAACATTGGGAAGTAACTCAGATTTAACTTCTGAGATTTGATTAGCCTCAAACTACGGCACAGGTTAGGATAGGGAAAGTACATAAAAGCATGTTAAAAAAATAATAATAATATAATAGCCGGCCCGGCTAAAAACTCGATCTTATTTCCACAAATGTAAATTTAAATTTGGCCCTAAGTTTTCTAAGCACGACGACGTGGCATAGGCGCTTCTTATCGTAAACAGAGTGTAAGTAGCTTTAGCAGAAACTCGCAAATGCTTATTTTCTTCTTAAAAATTAAGGACCCGTATAAATAAACTAAGGTAATTTGAGTATTTACTTTAAAATAACAGCTAAAATGAATATTTTTTTGGAATTACAAACTAAAAAACGTGTAAAAAAAAGTTAAAATATTAAAAATTTCTCAAGATCACAAAAAATACTCAATTGAGATAGTCTTATTAATGCGGGTTTATTATCACAATAATTCGCTTATTGAGCGTCGTCTTCAAAGCAGGTGAGGTGTACATACCGTCAGATTTTTATTGGAAAGGAGGATAGTTATGTGGCTGGGGGGGATATCTGCCCATAGCATATGGATTGTAGTTCTGAGCATTTTGCACAGGCGGCGCTGTCGCCGACGTTGAGGGCCGCACCGGTACTTGAGGAGTCACTGCCACTCGTGCAGGAGAGTTAGGATACGATTGATGAATATTAGGTACATCTGAAAGACATTCGAAATGTAACTTCGTACCGATAATGTTATTTCCGCAAACCATGTTGTTTGTTAAACGCAGACGTTCAAATACAACAAAATATCCAGTAGTCTGTAAGTGAACTTAATGTACCTTTTTTGGTATACACTATTTTTGGATACAAAATGTTGGGCTCCTGAATAATCGCAAATTGGCTTTTGGGATAAATCCAAATTATAAAAAAAAAAAAATCGAGTCTAACTCCATGTAATGGAGAAATGACTTCTAAAAAGTTGTTTTACTGTAAGGGGATGAAGGAGGCCCAATGAAAGTGTTTTTAAAAGTTTAGCCAAATCTATTTACATACGTAGTTTGTGGCAACGAAAAATATAATACACTGAAGTTGGAATGGACATCACGCGCTTTGTACAAAGTTTGTGCAATCCATATATATATGTACTTTCTGACCGCGCCACGGTGATGTATTTAGAGGTTCTGACGCAGAATGCCAACTTCTCAAAATGTCAACACGACGCAAAACGCCAACTTCGCAGAACGCCAACTTCGCAGAATACCAACTTCTCAAAACGTCAACTTCGCAGAACGTCAACTTCGCAGAATGCTAACTTCTCATAATGTCAACTTTCCAAAAAGTCAAATGTTCGTGTAATAGAAAATATATAGAATTAAATTTAGTATTTTCTAATAAAAATCATCATTACTTGAATTATCTGTCACACAAGGAAACTAGTGGGTAAATTAACAATTACAACAATTCGATACGAAGGTACTGTATGCGTGGTTCGGCAGAAATTATATTCTACGATTTGGAGTTTTTAAGTAGAAGATTTTTTCTATAAAATAGTGACTAAAAGTGTTTACTTTTCAATATTTGGTGAATTTAGATTAATATATTTCTATATATTTTCTATTACACGAACATTTGACTTTTTGGAAAGTTGACATTATGAGAAGTTGGCATTCTGCGATGTTGACGTTCTGCGAAGTTGACGTTTTGAGAAGTTGGCATTATGCGCAGTTGGCATTCTGCGAAGTTGGCGTTCTGCGAAGTTGGCTTTTTGCGTCGTGTTGACATTTTGAGAAGTTGGCATTCTGCGTCAGAACCTCTAAAAATATGTTTCTTGAAAAATGTACCGTTTATGTACTTCACATCATTATAATAATATCATTATCTGATGAGGAAAAATATTAAATTACAAGAACCATGGAGCTGCAATGGAGTTTCACACTGCATCCATCCATTGAAACATCACTTAATTTAACTGAATCGTAATAGATGCAGGCTATTGGTCGTCGTTCGGAGCACTGCAGCATTTCTCTAATGCAGCGCCACTGTAGGGCTTCTATACGTTTAAAAATAATAATAATAGGAAACATATTATTTATAGAATACAGATCTACAAATATAGATTTGTATTTTTTCCCCTTTTTTAATTGTTTGAAATAGATTACAAGTGCTGTTGCATCACCATATCTTTCCACTATATGTACTGCATACAGTACATACTTGCTCTACAAAATTTATTAAATACTTAGTCAATTTCTTTTTTGTTATTTAAATCTGTCCAAACAAAATATCGGATGTAAAATGGTAATATGTTATATGGCTTATATGGTTCGGTGGTTTATTTAATCACTATGAAAAGTGACTATAGCTATCATTCCGTTTGGCTTGCACTGAAAATTTTATTTTTGCTCAGTATGTGTTCAAGATTAACAAACTATTTTTCATTGTCACAAACTAAATGGCCTTAGAGCCTATGAACGCCATACCTTCGTTATGTTATAAAAACTGAAAGTTTGCCGGCGCATGCTCCTAACACAGGTAAGAACGATGCATGGCCGAACGATAAAGTTTGGGTAACAGTGGCAATAAATGTAATAATAATAATTTTTAAAAATATTCTGAAGGTAATACCAAAAATCACACTTTATAATTTGACGAAATTAGATCGACCTATACACACTTTTAGAACCATGTTCCAAACTTCATCGTTCGTACCTGTGTTGGGAGCATGCGCTGACAAACTTTCAGCTTTTATAAAATAACGAGGGCCTGGCGTTCATGGGTTCTTACTCTAAAATAAATTTGGCTAAAAAATCTTATGAAATCACGATATCTGCCTATTATCACGCCCTAAGCGCAAAGACATTTAACTTAAACTGCCTGTCTTTGCCATCTCCAAAACTTACGGTTAGTGGTTGGCGGATATGGCTGTGGATAGTAGCCCCGGCTGGGTGGCGGCGGGACGGCCGGTTGGTACGGCAAGTACGGAGCAGGAGCAGCCACTGCTCGCACAGAAAGAGGATGTGGCGCGTTGGGGGTATGCGGGCCACTAGGAGGATGGGCTACGCTCGACGGGCGGGGCACCCCGGGAGGATGGGATGCGTTGGGCAAATGCGAGGCCGTTGGTAGGTGCGCTGCACTTTGCGTGAGCGATGCTGTGCTGGCCGTTCCGCTGGAGAAAGTTCTGACCGCAACGTTTGAGGTGTTCGGATATCTGCTTGAACTCGCAACCGGTGGTCCACTCTGTTCTTTGTGGCCGTTAACGAAGTGGCTAAATCCGTTGACTGCACCACTGCTCATGGGTGAAGTACTTGGTCTACTTCGTTCTGTTGGTCTATTTGTTTCTTTTATGCGAGATTCATTAGACAGATTTCGGTCAGATGAAGCTAAAATAAAATTGAAAAAAATATTGGTAAGTTTCAAAATTCAAAATACTTATAACATAATAAAGATATACTTGGTCAGTGGAAACACACATAGTGGAAACTCGACAGCGTAAAGAAAACTTTTACTCGGCAAGTACTTGATTCTTGACCCTCAAGGTTGTGATTTTCCTCGCATAACCGGATGTACAGTAAAAACTTCTACGATACAATGGGGACTTTAAACATGAAAATGGCGAAGCATCTCTACTAAATTGGTAAAGTGGAGGCTTAATTATTAAAAAAATTGCCCCTCTCTTGAAAGATTCTATAAACGCCCTCGTAATACGTACTTGTCTGGTGTTCACATTTTGATTACGTAAAAATAACAAGTAGACTGATCCTTAACTCTAGTTTTGTCGCAATGATTTACAATAAAGAATGAATGACTTACAATTACGAATGACTTCCAACACTGCCTGTAACATATCAGCAGATGAGTGACTGACAGGGTTTGCTCTCCTGGTAAGTGCAGTTAGTGATTGCAACAATGACGGTTCATCCGCTGCAACACTAGGTACGGGCGGCTGAAAAGCACATCAAAATTTAGAAAAATTCGACGACGCAGTGTCCTAACCCGTGCCGTTTTATACTTACAGGTTCCACGAAGGATTTTTGCTTTAAAACGCAACCCATTAGCTGAAGTAGGAATTGCCTGGGCACTGTGGATGTTTCCTAGAAATTTTGTAGAATTATTAGTATCGGTCACCAAACGTGATTCGAATGTATAGTAAGATAAAACAGCAGTTTGATGGAGTTGGGGGGCAATCTAAGATTGAACTAAAATAACTGCAACTACATCTGATTGCTTGAATAATGATGTTCAGTGTTAACCTCTATAGTTGTTATGAATATGAATGTGGATGGATGGATGGAGAGCAAGAGGAAGGCCAAAGAAAAGATGGATGGATTGTGTGAAGACGGCTGACAGGACGGAATGGAAGAAAACGTGTTGCGCCGACCCCAAGTAACATGGGACAAGGGCAGGAAGATGATGAAACTCTGTAGTTGTCAAAAATTGGTTGGAGGCTCGATCAATACAATAAAAAAATAATCAAACTTACGGCAAGAAACATTGGAGTTTGGTTGAACTGTGATAACAGATCGTTAACTTGCACTTGCTGAGACGAGCCCTATATTAAAACAACACATGAAATACATTAATCAATGACACAATTGTTTAAATTATCACTCAAATACTTGGTTACGGTTTACCTCTACATATTCATCCAGTATGCGGAACAACTCCGGACTCACTGATGACTTTAACAACAAGCGACCATTTGCATTTTCTGCAGACTTTTTCTCCAAAATGTAGGATTGGTATTCTCTCTCGCACTCCAATTTTTGCAATTCCTGACGGTACAGCTCGATCCTACAGATTATATTAAAAGTTTACTTATGCAATAACTTTTCATAAAACTAAACAGGTGTGTGTTAGCGTGTAGCAGCTATTTCCTAATATCAAATAAGCAACCTCCAATCAACCGTACAGTCGTGATGATTACTGGATGGCATGGGGAAGAGCCACCAAGGCGCGATAATGATCAACAACACTAAACCAAAAAACGAAGAGCCGCTGTATCATTATTTTGATTATTTATTATCATCGCTGTGCAGGCTCATTTAATTTGTATTGCTTGCAATATGAATCCTTTTTTCAATTTCATTGATTAAATGATGTGAAATCGAAATACATAATAATTATTATGTTTTACAATTGAAAATACAAGTCCGAAGATATTTGATTACTTGGTTAAGTTATTTAAATTGACCTTTTTGTTTTTCTTGTTATATCGCACAGCATTTTACTCTATTTCAAACCCGCGGATAAATTACCATTAAATTATTTACCGATATGTTAGTTTTAATTAAAGTTAACCGAACATTTTTTTTTAGTTTTACGAAAGAGATGTCTGCGTATTTATAAAATTTTGCATTATGCAAGCAAATATATAAACATTATTACATACTGAATGCTAAAAATTCGCTTCTCAAAATATAATTGGAATCAGAACGCGCTTCGCTTAAAAACACTCGCCGATTCATGACCCTCTCATACTTCCTCATTTCAAACAAATTCCCGGTAAAATAACACAGCTTCAATTATTACTTAAATATATCTCAAATTATATCATGCGTACAAATTAATATGGAGAAGAATCTTATCATTTCAAACCTGAGTTCCCGCTGGATACAATTTTCGCAGACACTGTCAACTACTTTGGAGCACTCTGCTTTCCTCGCTTTGCTTGGCCCGGCTGGGAACAAAATAAATACGCGCCAAGCAAATAACATTAGCTATCCTAAGTTTATTTTATAACTATAAATATGAGCAAAATGCATTGTACTTTTCATTGTGAAGCGGTTAAAGAACTTGAACTTTAACAAACAGTGATATTTTATAAACCAAGGATCACACAAAAAATTGGCTCTGGTTCTTTATGCAACCTCTTAAATTTACTTAATTATGTTGGCATTGACAATAAATGTAAATAACCAAAACAGCTTGAATTTATGTAGTGCGATTAGTTTTTAAGTGGTCTATTAGTCATCCTTGGTCTATTAAATCTACACATATAGAAATGAGACTTACTGCATATCTTATTTTGAACCTATCAACCTTTTACTAGACTGAAATCCAAGCTTAAACCTTTGAGCCAGTTTTTTTAACGTTATTCAGACTACTATAAAACTCTTATTCCAAAAACTGACATTAGAACCGATTATGAGTTATCAAATTTGTATTAGATAATATTTTCTTCAAAGTAAAATTAAGGATATAGAACACGTTTTGTAATAAGACGGTTAAAGTTGAAGATTTTATTGAGTTTGTATCAACATTTCAAATACGTTATGAAGTATTTGACTATTCTCATTTTTCGAATGTGACATTAACCAGGTGAATTGAAGTCCCTAAGTAACACACAGAATTATACGGAGTAGCTGGGATTTGGAAATTGTCGTGATTTCGAATTAGAAATTAATGCTGCAAGGTTTTCATTTAGCTTTTAAAAATTGTAAAAGCTAAATGAGTACCTCGCTTTCCTCAGGTTCAAAATCAGATAGGTAACTTCCCACTTCAGTTTGCTCAAGTTCAAATATGCATTTCCTATAAATTAAAACTAGGTATTGAGACTTTGTTAGTATTAAATGCGAATGACGCAAATGCAAATTAAAATGCATTAATTAAACGTAATTTTATTGCCCAAGGCGGGGATTCCCAATCTTTTTATGCCGCGACTCCCTTTACGGGTTATAATTTGTTTTGCGACGCCTTTCTATATGAAGATATTTGTGAGCAGCGCTTACAGACATTAAGATTTCTTTATTTATTTGTTACTAGCGAACCGCCCGGGCTCCGCATGGGTGCAAGTTTTCAGCTTTTTCGGTGGATTTAAAAAAAAATAACCGGCAAATAACGAACACAAAAGCTGTTCTCGAGTTTTGTGCTTAGCAACACATTTAGCCATTCATTTTTAATTATAATAGAGATTTTCGTTAAATCAAAGAAAACTAAAGATTATAATCTAAAGTATTACAATTTATTTGAAAAAATAACAGTTTAATGATTATACTACTATCAACGAAAAATTAAGAAAAAAAACGTCGCATCGGGAGCCGTGCGTACCGTCGCACGACGGCATCAGGATGGCTCGACGGCGACCCAGGGCGTCGCGACGCCCAGTTTGGGAACCTCGGGCCTAAGGGAATATATTCGGCATATAAAAATATTCAATTTTTATGTATTATTATGTATTCTCCCCATCAAAGAAATCAATTAAAAATGTCATTAGATAAAGGACTTCGTCAAGCCCTTTCACTCGCACAATATTGCGAGCAAGCGAATTTGTTTCTTTAATGGTACGGATTAATATTAACATTAACATTTTAAAGGAATGAGTGGTGAAAATACTTAACTAATACTTATTCATGTCCTTTTTTACACTTTTAATTAAACATGTTGTGAATACTAGCTGTCTATTTTAAAGGTAACAAAGTGAGACATTACCAATAAAGTTTGAAGATAATTTTAGTTGCGTTGAAAGGATGTTTATGAACACATTTAACTAAAGTGGCGGTAATTTAATAATTTCGGTAACTAAGTATAGGCACAAAACATTTGGCCCGCAACATAAAAATATGAACCTTTCCGTATAATCTGATGTGGCCAAATATTTTCGGTATTCGGTAAACATTGAATGGCGGTGATGGAAATAGCTAATAACTAATAATTTTAAACTAATAGATTGATGTTTTTTTTTTGTTTGAACGCGCTACTCTCCGTACTACAGGTTCGATATTCAAATTTTTCGCTAATAGGAAGCCATGTGTTGATTTATTTATTTTTTAATCAGAGGGAAAAATGTGTTTACTTATAATTAAACCTACACCATCCTTACAAGCAGCAGCTCCAACAATAATTTCAAATGTTAATCAATTAATCTATGCACCCTTATGATTGTGGAGGAGGACCAGCATCCAGCCAATTTTATTGATGACTAGCTAACCCAACGAACTTCGTACCACCATATATTTTTTTCTTTATTTTTTCATTTTCTTTCATAAGAACCTTCTCCTAACAATAATAAACACAACAAAATAAACAATTAGTGAAATTGGTCCAGCCATTCACGCGAGATGCCGTGACGTGAAAAAGGGATTCATTAAGACTAGCTTTTGCTCGCGATTTCGTCCGCGTAAATGTCGGTTATCGCGTTCAGTGGTTTAGTCGTGAAAGCGACACAAACAGACAGAGTTACTTTCGCGTTTACTATATTAGTATGAATGTAATATTTCAACTTATAAAATGCCCGGCCGTAAAAATTCCGTTTTATGTAAAACTTATATTTAGTCTCATTTAGTTGAAGAATGTGGGGAGGTATTTTAACGTTTAAACAGCCCATAGGAAAGATGAGTTTTTTTGAGCCAGCCTGAAACCTGTCGGAACTAAATGGTCTCTATTTATAGTATTACAATGATGTGTTGCACCTCTTTTACCAAATAGATGCTCATTTTTTTTCTTGCGTTCATAATTATAATGACAATAAATGAAACTGGTCATTATGTCAATTTCCTTAAATAGTTCCATAAGAATCGCGCCTAAGAAAATTATATATGGCTCTGATGGCTCTTTTCTGCTGAAATTACAGCAGCATGTTCTCACAACAAAATACCGCCAGACAATATGTTACGAAAATAACCAATATGGACGACTAGCCTCGCGGTGTCCACTTAAATAAACTGCCAGATTGACGCTAATACTATAGCTACGTATTGTCAGGCCATCCTTAAATATTGCTATTTTTAATATAAAGTCAAAGTCAAAACATTTATTTCAATTAGACCATTCACAGGCACTTTTGAATTATCAAGGAGTCGATCAATTAGTCAGAAAGCTGAAGCTAGTTGATCGTTCCAAAATGGGACACTCTTTTCAATTGGATTTTTACAAATTCCTGGTTACAATATTCTTGTTGCTTCTACATATGAAGATAATGAAGATGAATATAAAACAATAACAAAAACTTGTTAGAAGAAAGATTTAAGCCATGGCAATTAAAACATGACCAATCCCAACTGACAGCACTCCACGAACATGACGCATGGATCAGCACCACTATGAAAACTTGTGTTACTTTTATAATAATCTTTATAATATATAGTATCAAACAAAGTCGCTTCCCGCCGTCTGTCCCTCTGTACGCATCGATTTTTTTAATTACGAAACGGATTTGGTGTGGTTTTTCATCAATAGATAGAGTGATTCATAAGAAAAGTTTGTAATGTGAATATTGTTTTGTGTCAATTAAACTATGTTTTATTATGACAACAGGAAGAAATCAATCCGACTGAGATTCATATAGATTCCGTCCATTCATCGAGAAATATATCTTATTCTTCTGAAATATAAAACAAAATAATGTATGATGAAATTGCTTCTCGTTAACAGGACTACGAAAAAGTCAGCCATGGCATAATATATCTAAAATTAAATTATGTGGAGTTTGGAAAGCTATATCGGTTTCGATTTTTTTGTCCATAATATAATTAAATACTTTAGTTCCCTTAAGCATTTCATGTAGGTACTTATTTTTAATTGCCGTCTCCACCACACAATGGTAAGATTATTAATCACCACATTGGTATCAAAGTTGCACCCGTGCGAAGCCTGGGTCGCTAGTATTTGATAATTAAAAGTAAAAATGTTAAAACATGTTGTTAATTTGATATTATAAGCACCTATTTATAGAGGATTTGAGACAAGACTGCAAGATTGTTCACTTTGTATCCGAAAAACGCAAAGTGGTCAAAGGAACTATGAGCTTAATCTGCTTTAATTTTTATTATCGTCTTTTTGCTTACCTACTACAATATATTTATAAAAAAGTTATACCGCCCTATTGTACCCAGTTAATGTTAATTGTTAGTAAGTTCGATCAATAATGTACTAGATTCCCAATTAGCGCTTTAATAACAGCTCCTAATATACTACAAATTATTTTTGTACGGTCCAATCGTACCCGACGTGTACACGATAAAATGTCATCGTGCGCGTCTAATTATTGCACAAATAACCACAACAATACTAGGATTTCGGTAAGAATATCTTGTTTTAGGCAAAATGCCAATAAGTACTTATTCTCGTAGTAAAAGTAGGACCAAAACATGAACAACAGACCAATGTTTGGTACAACGCGTCAACAATAAAATTTTGTCAAACATTTATCGTTATAGGCAGCAGAGTGGAGACAACCTTTTTATAATTTCTAAATGTTATTTTTAGAGATGTGCCGACTATGACTGACTAGCCGATTAGTCGGTTCGCAAGTCGCAACCGCCACCTGCGAGCATGTCGAAACTTGTTTTGTTTATTTCGCCATGTTTCATATATTTACTTATGTAATGGTCAGAGCGATGTTTTTGAAAAAAATTAAGACAATACTGTAATTGTTCTTAGCATTGCACAAAATAAAAAGAGTTTAATTAAAAATTAATCATGTCAAAGAAAGTCTAGTGTATGAATTTTTTTTCACTAATTTCTTCGGTAATTTCTCGGGCATGTGTAAGAAATATTAATCAACAATTAAGGTTTTTCTCTAATGCTATTCCTCCTGTATGTAAACATTTTATTGAGAAATACATACACAAAGTAAGAAGCCGGATACTCAGCGATATTTGCCGAATAGTCGCCGACTACGAAAGTGGCTGGATAGTCGACTTTACCGACTCGTCGGAAATTCCTGGTTATTTGTTTGTGGATTTCTTACCGATCCATTTGCGCGTTTACATATTTTCTATTGTTGCGAAGAAAAGGTTGTCCAAGTAATATTTCAAAATAAAGAAAGCTGGTCATAAGGGACCTAAACCAGGCGCAAGCGAATTTTTTTTTTATTTTATGTATTAAAATACCGTTTTTTTTTTCGATTTCAGTGGCTAATGTGCCTTTGTAAGGCAAAATATTATTTTTTGCCTAGCACCACCTTAAACCTCTTTCAAAAATGTAAAATCAATTCACAACTGTCGATGGAGGACATAGTTATGCTCGTATTGGTACCTTTCACATTCGCATTGCGCGGTCTTCTTGCAGTGAGCACATTAAAATAACAGGGCTTTATGAAATGGAATTATACAGGCATAATGAAAAGATACAAACAATGATGCAGAATTCATTCAATGCGCATTACTTCGAAGACTTATTTGGAAGTACTATTGTACATGCAATCATGGCAGAAGAACATTAGGTAGCTGTGCTCATGTTGTAAGTGTGATTCATTACCTAGGGTGGGCTAGACTTCGAGATGACTTCGAACATCCCGCATGGGATATGATGGACACTGCACTTATAGATAATTATTTGATTTAAAAGTGTTAATAAACAGATTTATGCACATGATCTTATGGTTTAATATCAAAGGACAACATCATAGTGGCCATCGTCAAGTTTTTCTTTATGATTTCATTGAAAATACTACTAAACTACTGCTTCGTTTTCAGAAACCCAAATATTTCGACGGGCGAATCGTGTTAAGCAGCAATTTAACTAAGATAGCCAGAGAAATCGAAAAAAAAATCTGATAATTGAATTAGTCGCCAGCATATTATACCTTTTTGTTGTAAAATATCTCCTATTATAACGGCATAAGATGCCGCAGTGTTTACCTTAAGGCGCTGTCGTCCGTACATAAATAATGAGAAAAAAATATATGTTCCGTTTGAGCCAGGCCTGGGTAAAATTGGTATGGTTCATGACCATTTTTCTTTGTCAACGAACGATGGTTATAATTATCAGAACATACACATAAAATTAATCATCTTGTGAAATGAATACGCGATGATCACAAAAAGCCTAAGATAAATAAAAAACTACCTTCAATTTTTAACCAGTCTTTATATTTAAACTTTTTAATTAAACCAAACTGAATGGACCTACAAGCGTTCATGGCCACTTGTGCAATTTATTTTTCCTGATCCTAATCTAGTACATTGTTGAACGAAGATTAATAAGGATCAAGTCTAGCTAAATATTATTATATATAATAAAATTCCAAAGCAAATGTTTATTTTTAGCAAATTTTCTTGGTAAACTGCTAACAATAAATGTGAAACTCATATAATTCACATTTTCCTTTATTGTTGTCTAATATATGGGGTGTAACAAGACACATCACAATGTTTGATGGTCAATATCAGTAGTTAACAGAACTACTGATATTGACCATCAAACTAAGTAACTTTAATTTGTTAGTGTCTAAAATCAGTTAAGTTTAGGATAGCAACCATTTTCATCTTTTCGTATTGATGATACATGTTTTATTAATTAAACTATTTGGGCCCAGTTTGTCGCTACGTTAACTACCGCATCAGAGGCATTGCATAGGTCTTCAAGGGTGCAGGTGAATGGGCAATCAAGACACATTAACACATGGGACATAGTCTGAATGCTGAATCACACTCATAATGTTGTGCTTATGTGTACAGGGGCTTGGAGGTATTTAATTTTTAGTTTGAACATTTAACACAACTTATTTAGTAAAAGAAAACGTTTTGAAAGTTGCAACTGTTGCAAGTTACCTTTAATATTTCCGTAACCAGTAGGTCCAGAACAGAAAACATATCGCAATTATGGGAACAACATGTAACTTTTGGTTTCGTTAAGTGTCTTTTTACGCCCAATATGATCAATAAACAGTCTTTTACTTTCAACTTTTACAAAAACTGTAATGCAGATTTTCTCCTAAATCAAACTCATGGCTCCTTTACCCTATCTCCTTTGTCATTGCATTAACCTACCTGCCATAAACTCAATCAGTATGAAAAAAGCATCTAAAAAAATTATGTAATTTTTAACAGTACTTTATTTTACATGAGATAGTTATCTGCCCTAGTCCAAAATTACGAAAATTGGAATCTAGTCAAATGACTACACTGACTTATTTGTTGTTGTATGGTCAAAACATACAAACTGTAACAACAAACAAGAAAGTTAATAGATGATGTTTTAATTAACTTATCTATAATGATTACCTTATCGGAAACATATCTCTGTTGCACGCAAAGAGCCTAAACTGTTTAACTAAAATTATGTAAAAAAGAGATATTGCATGTTACAGTCAAACAATATATATGTAAGTTATTCCATAATATTTTGTGCTAAGTATTCGCGCATGCTAGATTTATTTGTTTTGGTTTTAACTTTTCTTGATCTTAATATTGAAAACATTTGATAATTAATCCTTTTTGCTTTTCGCTGAGCATCCTTTAAATTTTAAATGAGAAATTCTGCCCCACCCCTCAATAGTAATAAGATTTATACCAATGTTGATTATCTTTCAAGCCTTAAAGGGAATATTTATTATGGATATGTCTAGTTTAGGTCAAATATTACCTTATAGGTAATAAATAAAATAACATTTACATTGTTGCACTTTGTTGACATTATTTTTAGTTGTTGGCACGAAATAGACTATTTTCCAAGATATATCTTGGGTAAATAATATTCTGTTGATAATTTCTTCAACAACTAATCAGTAAATATAATGATCATTACATTGGTTTATATCTTATGGCTACAGAAGAGGGGTGTCTCATTTTCAGGACCCAATTTCCTTTAACATTGTAAAATTAAACAATGAAATCAGAATCATTATTAATATATTAAGATAATTACCTTCAGGAGGCCCTGCAGGCCGTTTTAATGCGCCATTTTTAGTTTGTGTTGCATTTGTTGGCAGTGGAGGGGGAGGCATACTTGCATCAAACCTGTAATGGTTACAAAACTCATTGAAAGATCATCATTTTATGCAGCTATATATTTAAAAAAAAAACATTCGTCTTTAAAATATAATTCCTATTTGTTAGTGTCGTGATGGCCCGGTGATTAAGGCGCCTTCATGCATTAGGTTGTAGGTTCAAATCCAGGCAAGTACCAATGTGACTTTTTCAATTCATATGTATTTTCTAAAGTTTATCAATTGGCATCAATGATGGAAAACAGTTACTGTTCCACTTAAACCATGTCAGAGGCCCTTGAGGCGGTTTAGAAACACTAGGATGTGTGGGGTCGTAAGATCTTACTGCCAACATGATAAAGAAAGAATCCCTATTAAGTAACATCTAACATTAATTACTACTTACATGGCTGGTAAAGGAGGTGGTGGCTGTGTTACCGAAAACATTGCTTGAGTGTTAAAGGGAGGTGGACCTGTAACAAAAACATTTTATTATAACTATTTGTTATAAAATAAATGTAACAGGAAGCAAATGACTGAGACTGACAGTGCTTATTTAACCAGTTGACTATGAGAAAACACACTCGTGTTTCTACTAAAAAACGCAAGTGCAGCGCACACACAACTATGACTGTTTCTCTATGGCGAACACACAAACTGTGCCGGACTTTGTGCTTAGAGTAGGTAATGTTCACCTGCAGTCAACGGGTTAAAAGTGCAACATAAGCTATGAAGTGGTTATACATATGTGTATTATTTTTTACCCCATAGTTAAGAAATGAGGGTAAAATATAACCCCATTGGCCAAAAACTCTCATTAGGATAGATTTTCTTCTTTTTGGGTAACAAGTGAACAAGGCTAGTGAGTTCTATGTAATACAGAGCATTGTCCAAATGTAGTCAGTGAACAATAGTGCAAAAAATATTCTTTGTTTTCACACAACAACTGTGACAACAAAACAAACAGAAATTAACTATCTTGTGCTACATGTTTTCTTTTTATGTTTTCTTGTACTGAAGATGATATATCATAATAATAATAATTTTGTTATTTGAGGCAACTTGGGCCCATAAATTACAATACTTAGATAAGTGCAACAACTATAAACAAATACATTTTAAATATAAACTATTGCACACAATGTGTCGGTGTCGTGGTGAGTTGCGTGGTGTTGCGTAGCCTTCTGCAGAATAGCTGATACTCTGAACCCTTTGAACAAAACTCTTCTTTGATGAAGGTCTCAATATGTACTATGAGTCGGAACTCACACCACAAACAACCTGAAATTCGTGATGTTGCTCGGTCATACTTGACGATTGCCTCAACCTTCATGTTGTAATGAAGCCGGGACACATAGAGCTACTTCGTTGGAATATGATGACATAATGTTGTACTGATTTTTGTTGACTATGATGCACAAATCATCATTGCATTAATGCACTGACTTACTGCACAACATAACCAAATATGTAACACTTAAAAGTCTATGTGGTGTTTGTGTTGTGTTGTAAAATAGGTAGTTAAAGAATAGATGGTTAGGATCTTGTTACCTAAAATACCACATGGCAACACATAGCTAGACCAAGTTCTAAATAAAGAAAGGCATAAAGAAAAACCACAAACATGTAATGAAAACTGGAATAAAAGCAAAATACCTGAGAATATGGGTGGTGCCATCCGAACTGGTGCAGCTGTGGTAGTTGGTGGAGGCGGCGGCGGAGGGGGCGGCGGCGCTAGCAGGGGTGGCAGCGGGGCTGGAAGTGGTGGCTGCGATGCGGCAGGGCACGGCGGCGGTGGCGGCGGTGGCGGTGGTGGTGGCGGTGGGGCCTGCACTAGGTACTCGCTCACGTACAAGTTCATCTGCGCAGTTGACATTGCTGCATACCTTTCGGCTAACGCTCTAGGTATTTGACCTTCAGTCAGGAACAGGTTTTCTTCTTCTCTCGACGTATGCAAATATGTGCAGTCTGGTCTGGTACAACCTGTCCTGTTCTGAAAGTCATGGCAGAATTTCAAAATATCTTTCATAGATTCTACGTCTAACTCATGACGGAACCTACACTGAGCGCCTTTAGTGCAAATACCCCACACAAAGTCACGGCATCTTTTACTTTGTTGGTCTGTAGAAGGCACATTGGCATTTCTTAATCGCGGGTCCGTTGGTGCCAATGACTTCGGAACTTTAGGGATAACCACCGTCGCCGCCGCAGGTGCCGTTGTTGATGGCACTGTCTGTTGCGGTAAAGGCGGCTGGCGGCCATTTTGTTCGTTATTACTCATGAACTGCAAAAACAAATTTAGTCCGTTTTATTATTTCATCAGAAGGATTACAAAACTACACCCAGTTTTACTTCTTTTATTAAATACTATACGTAGGTACCTACCGTAATCGTGTATGATGGCTGCTATCGTGTCAATTAGTACAAAAAGTTATCGAAAATAACACCACTTCCAGCACTATAGGCTCAATGCTCTATTGTTTACTTTATTAATGCGAAGTTAACATTGTTATATTCTGCACCACCCACAATGTATTAAATTAATCCAAGTTAACCCAACGCAAAACACTCCTCATACGCAAGCAGGCGTACGGTCGTATACACAGAGTAGTATATTCATGGTATATTCTATTACTACCATAGACAATAATACAGTGTAATTAGGACATTTATGGTACGTGCAGCTTTGTTTTTCTTTTAATTTTAGGGTATGGATGCAATGTCTTTCAGCCATTTCCACTTTTACTTTTATTTATTACTTTTATTTCGTCGATTGTGAACGTCCATTATTATGTTTGTAAATAAAAGCAAATGTATTCTTGTGTGCTAGCCTAGCATATTTTGTAGGCGGGGGGGGGACATCCGGTGCAATTTCATTAGTATTTTTTATTAGCGGTAATGAATCGAGACTAAAATAATATGGCTTGTATATGATTGCAACTCGGTATAATGGTTTGTGAAACTTTACATGGTCTAATAGATATCATGAAACAAGAATCTTTGAGGTGTGTCCCTAAAACTTGAAATAGGTATTTAAAACAAAATTTTTGCTCATATTTAGTCACTTAGAAACGTGGACTAGACGAATCAACGAAGCTTTACGCTATGCACATATATTTATAATAATTATTATGTAAAGGGACAGTCATTATTCAAAAAGCAAACAACACTTTTTAAGCAAATAAGTCTATAAAGTACAAACCATAGAGCAACACGGGCTACCGGCGCACGGTGGGCCGAAATCAAGCTTTCATGGACTTAGGGATTCACGAAAATTGACGAGCAATTTAAAAAAAAATAATAACGGCTTTGCGATCTACCACTAAATACAAGACACTTTTCTTCTACGATTTTTGTATATACCTAATATTTTTAAAGTTATAACGATTTGAATTTTTTTTTGTATGGAGAAATTTGATTTTATATGAATAACTTTTAATTCTCAAGAGTTCTCAAAAAACGGCTTTCGGTATTCGATTATGCTATTTTTTAGGCAAATTATCCGATATATCACTTGCTTCGATTTTCTTCGATTTTGGAGAAAATTGATTTTCATTCCCTTTTCCACACCACCCTTGAGGTAGAGAACTAAGCGCGTTTTTTTTTATCAGTGGTGTCCCCAGGAGGCCTAATCCACTCATACGCACACTGTTACTCACACACGCACTCACAAAATTATCACTTATACAATTTCATCAGATTCTGATTCACATTCGTTCTCTAAACATTCCAAACTTACAAATTCTATATTTTCGCGCTCATCATCTTCAAATGTTGGAGATAACAGAAGCATGGCTTTCGCTTCTTCTGAAAATGGTTTGTGTTTCCGTATCATTTTATGACGTTTTGATGATATATAAGGGTCTGAACTAATTATCAAATTATTCAAAATATCCTCATTATTAGCTCTTCTGCAGAATTTTCTTGAATGGTGTTGGCGATATCGCCTAAAGTCTTTATTTCTCGATTCAGCCGCTTCTTCCGATAACTTTCCAATCGGAATTAATCCCAAGTTTTCAATGATAGCTGTTCCATGTACAAGACTTTTTGTACACTGGAGGGCATGGGATACCACTCATATAAATCTACGTATAATTTTATGGTGGCTTCCGTATATTCTTTAAACTTCACTGTGTCAATTTTATGACCTGAAGATATTGTTTCTAAAATGATTGAAAACCGTTTTATTAAGTTTTCATCGACACCAGTAATTGCAGCAGCAATCTCTGTATTTGAGAAAAATCTTCGAGCGGTATTCCCGTCATTAGTAGTTCCATGTCCTTGCTTTACAACATCTATTAAAAGGCCTGTTTGATTTTTAAAAGCTTCCTGAATGCTTTTTTTTCTATTTTCCATCAAAACTTTGTTTTCACCTTTTGCAACCCATGTTTTGAAATTCAGTCTATAGGCTATGTGAAGAATGCATTCCATAAAACGTATCCATATATGTAGCGATGATAAACCATATTTGTACAAGTCGGTATCAATGTTTTTAGTCAATAACAAAGACAAGTTATTCATTTCTGTAGGAACAGCTTTACATATGTCACATCGTTGAGCTGAAGTTTCACAGAGGATTGATGTTGCTTTGCCATCTATCATGGTAAGCAATAATGAATGTGAGACTTTTATGTCTCCAATTTCTGTTTCCTTCAATTCATTTATCTCCGTTTCAATTTCTGTTTTCTCTCTTAAAATCGTTGATTTATTCTCTTTTTCAAATTTGAAAAATATTGGACGACACCAATATGCTGAATTTGGTGAGTCGTTTTCCCAGATAATTTGTTCTTCGGAAACAATTTTTATTGGTACTAAACTACCCATAAAAATACTTGAATCATCTGTCGAAGCACTGTCTTCTTTGTCATCCGTTGTCATTATTTGCTTATAGTTTGCTTGATTCGAGGCACCATCCATTCCCCATTTGCTTATCATTGTCAACTCCTTACAGTCTATGCTATCAATATTGATTGCTTTGAATATCCTTTTGGCGGTTACATCTAATAGAGCCTGCAATTTTATTCTAGCAGTTGTATCTGTTAAGGTGATATCATCCTTTGGCGGGTAGCATTCTTGTTTTGCATTTTGCACCTTGTAGTAGGAAGGGAACATGTCGACATTTTTCTCTTTGATACTTTTTCTTAAAATATTGTATTGCCACTTTGTTAATTTAAGGGACAAAACAAGTCCCAAAGCTTCATCTGGAGTAAATTTAGGTTTTTCATTTTTACGTAAAAGACTATCTTTGGCTTTTTGCACATCCTGTGGATTTTTAAGTAGGTGTTCGAGGATTTCAGCTATTCCTTCATTACCATCCTCTCGTAATTTCATAATATGTGCATGAGATATTTCCTCTGTAGTCATAATTGTATGAATATGTTCTGTACGTCTCTTTTTTTGCTTAGGTCCTAATTCACAAAATGGTTTTCTTGGACTTACATTCGTTGACGTGGCAGTAGACACTTTTGCTGGAGATTCATGTTCACTTGATGTACTAGGAACAGAGTCTTGGTTTCTTTCAAATGCACTTACAATGAAATCAGGCCACTTTATTTCCGATGATAACCATTCGCAATTATTGTTGCTAAACAATTCCTCTTTGCTATGAGCATTTTGCCATCTCCTTTGCAGATTATAGCAATATTTTGCACAAAACGCTTTTAGCGCTTTATCGTTTTCATCACTTAACACAATGGGGACTAATCTAGATTTAATAGCACTATATAAAACACAATTATTTTTAAAACTTCCACTTTCCTTTAATAGCACAACAATATCAATATTTGATACCAAATCGAACATTTTTACGTAATAAATAGTATTAGTATTCCGAAAATGTGAGATAGGATAGTGCGTTTATTACGATGTGTAACAACGTACTGAAGATGGTTGTTTTTCAAATGTAACCGTGTCATTTTTTTACCTGCTATTCATCATCCAATCACATAATGACACGTCATCATTTTGCTGCGCTAATGAGTATTGTTAAAAACAAATGACGTCATAAGGGTGGTGTGAGTATCGTGAAAAATAAATGACGTCATAAGGGTGGTGTAGAATGTTTACCAATAATTTGTTTTTTTGCTATATTTCTGTAATACAATATTAAAGCATGTCAGAATAAACCAAAAACCGATTAATATTTCATACAAACTTTAGGGGTTTATAACTCGAAAAATACTGGGTATAAAAAAATTACAAATAACAAAAAACATTTGTATTAGTACATAAAATTTAAAAATACTCATTTGAATCCTTAAGTCCACACTTGACAATTCCAGCCCACCGTGCGGCGGGCCGAAGCCCGTGTTTCTCTATAGCACAAACACGGTCAAAAATCCTATAAAGCCGGATTTACATTTAAAAACACCGCACATGTAAATCCGGCTTTAAGCTCTAACAGAGACAACGTGATGCATATACAAAACAAATTGGTGATAAGAACGTACATTCAATTTTTGGCGCGTAAATGCAAAAATTTTGTGTTGACTTTTGATTTGTTGTTTGGCACAACTACTTGACATCGAAGTGGATATTAAGTAGGTACCTTTAGATAATGCATCATAATTTTATTGTCAGTACCTACCATAATGTTTTATTCAGGCTCATGTTTCCACACAGTGATATTATTTTGCATTTTCAATAAAGTCCTGTTGAAGTTGTCAAATATAAATAGTACTTCGTTGTCATTTCCTATAATTATATTTCGAAATGATCCTTGCAATTGAGAGCTATCGCAGACTTTTCCAAGTTGGTCGACTAAATCGCAGAGCATTCAAAAGACTAGTGACATAATGAGAGAGAGTCCGCATCTTAGCCAAATGAATCGTCGAGATTCCCTTCCAATTAAACAGTTGGCCAACTATCGACCGACTACTTATTAGCACGGTATGTATTATAGTATGGCAAACTCGCAGGCTATCCAACAACACAACACGCCTGTAATCCCCGAATGGTTAGGCAGAAGTGTATCCATTAGTACACCCACATTTCTCCAGTTAGGTAGGTATGTTTAAGTCCCGTGTAATAGGGGGCGAGGCTATTACCATCAACCGGGCACAAATCCAGACTCCGAGGCTGCTACTGAGAAATTCTTGATGGACAACCAAATAACACTGCCCGACCTGGGAATCAAACCCAAGACCTCACGCTCAGCAGTCGCGTTTGGCGACCACTAGACCAACGAGGCAGTCCAACATAATCATACAATTAGTGTTCCCGAGTACTATAGGCCTTTAGCCCTATAATTTAAGCCTATCGGTCCTTTTCTGGAGCTATGATAATAAAGAAGGGCTCTAAAAGACTCGTGTAACGCAGGATAAGGAAACTTTTGATAAGGGCATTTTAATAGTTTAGCCGTTCTCTAAATACGTCCACCGCTGACGCCGCCGCGGTCGCAACCATAGATTGTCGCAACTACTCTAGCTGTGGCATACCATATCGCAAATCACGCCGCGCCGCCCGCCTCGCCTCGCGCCGCACCCACCGCCACGCCAGAGACTGTGGCCAGGTCCTGAGTAACTTGACGATTGAAAAAATAGCCCATAAGGATTTAAAGTGGTTTTCCTTCAGGGCCCATTGATTCCCTGTATATAAAAGGCAACCGTTACTGACTGACTGATCAATCAACACACAGCTGAAACCACAGAACGGATTGCGCCGTTTGCTACGTAGGTAGTTATGACGTATAGGCATGAAGATAAGATTTTACAAAATACACCACCTAAAAAAAGGACTGGGTTCTGACATATAGGTACGCGGGTAAAGTCTAGTATAACATAGGTTAAATTATCATTTAAACTTTCTTTCATTGAATTTCTTACAATCATTTCCGTAATCCTTTAACATTAGGCACTTGAAAGACGAAAGTAGACTGGTAGCCGATCGTCACAGTAATCTTCGTTTATCCTTGGATTGTGCCCAGGTTGCACTGCCAATAAATTTTATATGGCTCTATGGTGAGGACTAGACAAAGCGTCTGTACATTTTGTACTGACGACCTAGTGAGGTAAGGCTCTAATGACATTAACCAAAACTGGCACATTTTTTATTAAACTTTACAAACTAAGTACGTTAGGTAGGTCAGTATACAAAATACAATAATGAAACAAACGTTTAATATTTCCAAAAAATATGGAAAATCAACATAATTATTTTACGAATAAAAATATTAGGTAAGTATGTATTTATATCTAAGTAGGTACCTATAATTGTTTAGCAATAGGTAATCATACGAGAAGTTTTATAAAATAAAAACCATAATAATTTGTTTTAAAGTAGTTTTATTACACACAAAAGACATTTTTTAAAAAATTATCAAATTAACCCTTTTAGACCCTTCTTTTTTCTTAATGCTTAAACGTGGACGCGATTGTAATATTTTTTTAAACTTACGTTTATATTTCTTATATATTTATTATAATTATGTTTGAACGAATAAGCTCAAAAACCACAGGTACGATTTCAAAATTCTTTCACTGTTTACTAATAACTAATGACATCTTTGTAAATTAGGGATCCGTAAGAAAAATCACGCGATCGAAGTCGCGGGGAGACTGGTAGTATAAAATGAAATCGGTTCCCACCGTCCGTCAGTACGATTGGGACTTTAAACTACGAAATGGATTTTAATGCGGTTTTGATCAATAAAGTGATTCGAGAGGAAGGTTTATACTTAGAGTTAGTACCTATTTACATGGCACCCGTTCGGAGCCGGGGCCAGGTTGCCAAAACATGTATTTTATTTAATTCGTTGAGGCCAATTAACTTTTGGCAAAAAATATCCAGTTATCTATCGATATATTTTTCGATTTATATTTTTGTCAAGACGTATTCTATGTAGTATGTAGATACCTAATAGAAAAGCTTGTCATTTCTAAATACAATAAATCACATACAGTTTTTCATGTAAGTAGTACCTATAGGTATGTATGTATACTTAGGTACAAAATATTTTTTTTTATCGATTTATATTTTTGTCAAGACGTATACAGTACCTAATAGAAAAGATTGTGTTTTCTAAATACAATAAATCACATACAGTTTTTAAGAACAAAATAATTAATCGACGTATATTTTTGTCAAGACTTATGCACCTAATGGAAAAGCTTCTGATTTCTAAATACAATAAATCACATACAGTTTTTTCATGTAAGTAGTATAATAATATGTATTACAAAATATTTTATTTATCGATTTATATTTTTGACAAGACGTATACTGTACCTAATAGAAAAGCTTGTGATTTCTAAATACAATAAGTCACATACAGTTTTTTCATGTAAGTAGTATATGTATACCTACATAATAATTTATTTATCGATTAATATTTTTGTCAAGACTTATGTACAATAAATCACATACAGTTTTTTCATGTAAGTAGTATATGTATACCTACAAAATAATTTATTTATCGATTTATATTTTTGACAAGACGTATACTGTACTTATAAGAAAAGCTTGTGATTTCTAAATACAGTTCTCATACAGTTTTTTCATGTAGTATATAATTGCAAAATAATTAATCGATGTATATTTTTGTCAAGATTTTTGTACCTACCTAATAGAAAAGCTTGTGATTTCTAAATACAATAAATCACATGCAGATTTTTCATGTAGTAATACCTATACAAAATAATTTATTTATTAATTTATATTTTTGTCAAGACTTATGCATGTAGGTACCTAATAGAAAATCTTGTGATTTCTAAATACAATAAATCACGTATCTACACACGTCTAAATTCCGCCGGACACGTTGCGGAAGTTGACGCTAATGGTATTGGTTTTAGTATTATAAAGTGTTCTCAAGCGATCACAACACTACCTACTTATATATATTTTTCAACCGACTTCAAAAAGGAGGAGGTTCTCAATTCGACGCGTATGTTTTTTTTTTTTTTTTTTTTTGTATATTTGTTCTACGATTACTCCGCCAATTATGAATCGATTTGGATGATTCTTTTTTTGTTTGAAAGAGTATAGTTCGGAATAGGTCCCATAGGAATATTGTCATGATCTGATGATGAACTTTGGAGATATGGAACGGAACTCCTTATAAAATCACAGCAGAACCGCCGTAACAAGAAAACTTGCTTTGTTTATACGTGTAGTCGTTGACTGACTGAAGGAAGTGGGGAGGGGGTACGCCAACCCCCCTCCTACCACTTTCCAAAATTAAATATATCGTGTGGGGTATTGTTTGAAAGGGCTTTATGTAAGGATTTTAAACATCAACTCACAAGCACTAAAAAGTGAAAAATAAAAAGCTTTTTTACAAAAAAAGATGACCGCCTTCAAAAACTACAAAATAAAAAATAACTTTAGCTTGGAAGTCGGTGGCAATACCTACATAACAAGAAACAAAACCAAAGCCGCCGACTTCCAAGCTAAAGTTATTTTTTATTTTGTAGTTTTTGAAGGCGGTCATCTTTTTTTGTAATTTGTTATTATGCAGTTAATTAAATAAGTAAGTACTTGATGTAAGGAAGAATCTTTGAAACATTTATTTTAGAATTTAAAATAGGTGTAAAGGATTCATAAAATCTATTATACCTATTTATATGTTTAAAGTAGATGTTCATCATCGATCACTAATAAAAAACTGGTGATCGATGATGTTCATGATTTTTAAATAAATTATTTGAGGAAATAAAGGTTTTTGTCTAAAAC
Source organism: Hoplodrina ambigua (assembly GCA_949774945.1). NCBI lineage: Eukaryota > Metazoa > Arthropoda > Insecta > Lepidoptera > Noctuidae > Hoplodrina > Hoplodrina ambigua. The sequence goes on from OX458963.1 coordinate 11,411,395, forward strand.
CATTAACCTAAAATATTACTACTAATTGAAATTTTTATTTTTTAGTATATTGTTATTCTTTAATAGCTGGCCGGTGAGTATAATTTAAATCAATTTTTGAAAATTTTGTCAACATACCTAGGTACCTATTGTGCACGGGCGGTCTGAAAAGGTTAATTTCTACTACACATATGAAAAACCTATTATAATATATTATAATAGGTATATAATATCACAAAAAGTTTACGAATAGGTACATATTTTTAAAAATGGCACATTATCAAAACTATTTTTTCATTTAGTGGAATGCCATGAAAAACCATGGAGAACCACTTTTACCTGTAGTTATTAATAAGAATAAGATGAGGTCCAAACTAATGACCTGTAATACTTAGTATAATGCATGTGCACACATGCATGCATGCAATGGCTTGCTCTTCCCTTCATAATACATACATACATAAATTCACTCTTTTATCTCATGGGGGTAGACAGAAACCACAGAACGCCACCTGCTACAAGCCTTAGTACTCCATCTTATTACTATTTTATTTTATAGGTCAACGAAAATCTGATGGCATTACAAAAGGAAGAATTTCTTACGACTATAATACACTTCGTAGAGTTTTCCGGTAAGTTTGATCGAGATATTTAGTTAATACTCAATACTTTTTAATACTTAATACTTTTTATTCCGTTTTTAAATAATTATAAATCCATGTATATTTTCCACGCTTGGTAAAAAGAGGAGAGGAGGAAAGAAGAAAATTAACTTGGATAGTTTCGTTTTAGAATTGATCAAGAATAAAGGAAAAGAATTCTAAATGTATAATCTGTAGATTTTAATGAAATAAAAGAAAAAAGTATGCAGGGTCGTTATGAAAATTGAAGTTTTTTTAGAAACCAATGAATGGTTTAAATTGTTTTTTAATTTGTAAAGTTTATGGTAAAAAAATCATGTTTCTTGACGTTACCTACAGTACAGTTCTACTATTTTAGTGTCTGTTTTTAATGTCCAAATAACACTGCCTTTCTGTTCCGGTTAATGTCCGAAACGGCTGGACCGATTTTGATCACTGGCAGATAGGTAGCTGATGTTATAGAAGAAACTTAGGCTACTTCTATTTAAAATACAATTTAATTAGGGACCCTTGCAAAAAATGCAAGCCGCGTATAAGCTAGTTAATATTATAATAAATAAGCTTGATAGGTAATGCACGAATTGCACGATTGACTTATTACTCATGAGATATTATTATCTAATACTAATGACAAAATAATAGTAGATATCAACGTAGTTTATCCAACGTCCCAGGAATGGCGGTATAGCACGCTATAACTTTTGTTCCCTAAAAGCCTTGAGAGTCTAGTATAAGAGATTGAGATTGTAGTAGTACCTAGTACCTATTCCATCATGCGTCGGATCAAGGCAACAGACTTCTGAGCGTTCCTGCGGCTTTTTATGACTTTAATGCTGAAACAATAATGTAACATTTAAAAAAATAAAAGACTGCGCCGGGCGCAATGGCATTCCATACATACTAAGGTTGTCGTCCTAGTAAAAAAAAAAAGTGATAAAACAGTTTCATACACTGTGAGATAAAACTGAACCGACGAATAATTATCTGATTACGAAATAATCAGACGGTTTCTTTTCAACGATTTATTTCCATCAATAGGAATGGGAAGTAATTTATTTTCTTTTTAATAACTTTAGAGGTGTTTTCTTGTTTTATAGAAATAGTATAGGCGTTTCTGTGCGTTTAGTTCTTCTAAACCACATGAAATACATTTTCATTATGGTTTTGACCATCTTTTATAGAATTTAATTCCGGGTAGAGTCTGGTCAACGAAAGCTGATCACATGAAAGCGCCGCAATCAAAAAAGACATATTAGTAAAAAATAAGATAAAAACTGTTCTGAATAACGAAGTTGATACTAGAAAAAGTGGTTTATTATAATTAGCAAATGAAACATCAATTCAGTTCAATCAGTATCAATTCAATTTATTCAGGTTACAGTTTTTTATTTTATTTTACCGCCTTTTCATGTGGTCAAGTGGACATGGCGATGGCGCCACACCAGTAGATTAAATGCACCCGATGCGGAACAGGGGCAGGCCGATAGTATTACATAATATGGAGTAGAATTATTTAGTAGCCAGCCATGCAAGTCGAGTTCGTCCACGAAGGGTTCCGTACATACAAAAAGAACAAGTTTCTTGTATATGGCACAAGAAAAATCTTCTTTTATTTCCTGTCCTTTATTTTTTTACTTTGTTTTATTATTCCATTTGTTGTCATCGCGTCAATAGAAATATACACTGTGAAAATTTCAACTTACTACCTATTACGGTTTATGAAATAAAGCCTGCTGCTAGACAGACGGACAGACGGGTGAATGGACAGCGGAAGCCTTGAAATAGGGTCTCGTTAGCACACTTCAGACGTACGAAACTATAGGTAAACATATAATGCTCACCTAAATTCAGCCAGCACTCCAATGTCCACCAGGGGGCCAACCACAAGCTCTTAAAACAATGTTATTATAATATTACTTTGACTTTTCGTACCATGACGTCCTTAAAATAAGCTTATAATAAGGTTAAAATAATGTTATTTTCTTAGCAGTTTTGGTGACGTCACCCCTAAAAGTTCATTCATTTTCCTACCACGACGTGACTTTTGACAACCAGCAATATTGTTTTAATGTCAAATTTAGCATTCATAAAAAAGTTCCTCGGACTCGACGGAAGTATTATTGTTTTGCAAATTTATATATTTAAATGTAGTTTTTTGGAGTGCAGTGCGTTGCACGTAACGAATTTTATTCGCATGTTGCGCGGCCATCGCCGCTGACCGGAGAAACTTAGTTCCAAACAACTCAACCAGTCAATGAAATGCTGGTTTTCCATTGTGGTTTTTTTAGTTCATGCTGTTGACTACATGCACGAGGTCAGCGTCCTGCAGATATTAGGTCCAATTTCAAGGAGGACAAGATCAGCAGTGGTAAACTGTTGCTGTTCCAGTCGCTTGAAAAGCTGTACCAGATGCCGTCTCGCCGCAGAGATGGAAATGAGAAGAGCCTTCAGGATGTCATTGACATGTTGAAGAGGACAGACCCGGATGGCGTGCAATAATTCGTGGCAAGAAATCTCAGTAAACTGCCCCGTCACGTTAGATCACATCGACGTTATATATACGCTTCTAAAGGACATTACTACATTGAAAGTGGAGATAACCAAGGTGCAATCCAGAATAGAGGTTTCAGAAGAATCCAATGCTGAACTACGTACGAAAAAAAGCTGCACATGCTGCTGGGTCCTGCTGTAGCTACGTCGCAGCTGTAAGTTTCACGTCTACAATGCTCCACGAAGGTTGAGGAAGTCGTGGAGTCTATCAGAGTGAAGATCAATTGGACTCTGGAGGGTTGAAAAGTTGGAATCGCGCCACGACATCAACTATAGATCGTTTGTGGTTTTGAGGATAAGAAGAGGATTTTTGGCCGAGTGTCGTATACCGATGTTTCCAAGATCGATTACGTAGCACCTCGCAGCAAAACACGACACCGGCCGATGAGACGTGTATACGACGTGCTTGCTTGAAGCTAGTTTATATTAAATATGTATTTTACATTTACTCAGAAGTTTAATTTTTTCACTGCTTCAAGGGGTAGTAGACCTAAGTATTTGAAATTAATATCAGCTTGATACCTCCACGCGTTCTGAGAAAAAGGGTCTTGATAGACCGACAGACAGACAAACGGATAACAAAATAATCCTATAAGGGATAAGTAAAATGTGTTTATTTACGTAAACTTGCCGATTGAATTATATTTCTAGAGATTTTAGTATACGGGTATTGGAAATAAGCAAAAGTAAATAGAGACCAATAAGTTTAAAGGAAAATATAAAATTTCTTTAATCAAATAATAATATACGCGAGTATACAATTGTTAAGTTATATTATAAATATGACACTTGCAATAGGGCTAACATAATATCTGTAAAACCATTAAACAATGATGTGATTCGGGAAGCCTAATCACAGCCACAAAACAATGCGAGCGAACAGCCACGTAGTACCAACAACACTCTGCAGCAGGGTTTGGTTACTTGTGAAACTCTTGTACAGCGGCTGTGGGGAAGACGGCATTTAAGATCCTGAAACAAAATAAGTTTTATTTTTGTTTATAGTTTAAAGAGTGTATTACTAAACGCTGATAGACTGAACACTGACAAGACTTTACTTCGACGGGTCTCTTCGCCGACAGGGCTAACACACACACATAGCACATGTTTTTCCTAAAGGGTAGGCAAAAACCAAAGAACGCCACCTCCTACATTCATACATCTCGTCATACAAGCAAGCCGGTTAAGAGTAATGCGCACCTGACCTTTCTGAAGAACCTTACCAATAATGTCAGTGTAGGTTTTCCTAGGGCGACCCTTCCCTGCGTTGCCACTCACCTCTGCCATAAAAATATCTTTTGTCTTCGTCTTTCACTCCTCCTCTCAACATGACCGAACCATGTAAGCATACCCTTTTGATCTTTGTTTTATATTATAAATAACAATAAATTATGCTCAACTACTTACTAGTTCCACCTGAACACCTGGCATATCCCTGGCCAATATCTTCTCCCAGTATTTGAAGACATTGTTTTTTCCATATTTGTCATAGCGATCGTTGGCAGTAGTTGTTGACGGTTGGAATTTAAAATTTCCCAGAGTATCTCTAGCTGTCGCCAGGATTAACTCTTAACTAGATTAACTCTTCGGCTGCAAAATTAATAACAAAACACTTATAACTGAGTCTGAAAACATATTGTTTCGAACTATCATAATCAAAACATTATTTACATATAAATATTTCCATGTTATAAACTTATTCACTGAGTTACCATGTTTAACCTTACCTTGATTCCATGATGATTTTGCATCCAACTGACTACAAAATGCTAGTGAGACACTGATCTTAAGTAACTAAGATGAAATAAAATAAGTTTAACCACAAAAAATCAATTTTAAAATTTTTGACTTTTAAATTCCGTTCGTGTTAGACAGCTGACATTGCTGACAAGAACAGAATTTTTCCGATTCTTAATGTCACAATTTAGCTGCAGCCTCTTTTTTATTTTATTTTTTCTGTTTAAAAAGCAAAATCTTTTAATACTTGGGTTCATTTTATGGAAATTACTCGTAACAATTAGATCCTACTACAAAGTAATGTTTTAAAATAAATAAATAATAATAATTTACTCAATTCTACGTCATAGTAGGAATTCGGACCGATGTGTGAAAGGGACAGCGTTATACAGTTCATATAGCGTTGTTTCTTTTCTACTATAGCAGGCAATAGACAAATCCTAGAAGTAGTTCGTTCTTTCCCAGCACTTTAGCAGGAATAAAACAATATTGAAAGTTGAAGTTCATGGTACGAATATGAGTAATGTTATTATAAGCTTGAAACAAAACGTTATCGAAATAAGAATGTTTTGTAAAAGATTGTGGTAAGGCCCCAGGTGGATGTTAATATCAGCCAAATTCAATAAATCGAAGATTTTATTAGATATATTCGTTTTAAAGTTCAGCACCCTAAAAATAATTATACATATTGTTATAAAAGAAACAATTAAACAGGTCTCTCGGGACTACTCACTCATTCATTCAACGTATTTTTATGATTTTTATTATCATTGCGTTAGGTTAGTAAAGAATGGTTGTTTTAGAGTTTTTTTTTTCCGGAGTGTTAATTGATACTAAACTGAAACACAGTACCTATAAAGTGTTGATGTTTTGAAAATATATCGCCACAATGACATGATTAGACGGCACCTAAGCGAAGCAGAGGGAATCCGCTATTTGAATAAAAAAATGTAATTGTAATTTAAAAATTATGTACTGATAGTAAAACTAACCTAATTTCTTTAAAACTTGCAAATTTTGTTATCCGACGGCCGGTCGCATAACAAAATTTGCAAGAGATAATCTACTATAACTTGGCGCTCCCCTCTATTACCATTTCACTGAGTGTAGTCAGAGTCACATTCGTATGAAACAGTACACGTTTGTATGTAGTTGTAAGTGCAGTCAGTAGCAGGGCGGTATATTTATTTTTTAACTAATCATAAATAACCGACCACGCAAGACAACGCCCCTGTCATTTTCATAGATGACAGTGCAGCGCCATACTAATATACCTAATAATGATTAGGTAATTTTTGACGCCACTAGTCGAGCAACAAATAGCTGATTTGTTTTTGTTTCGAGAACCGTCTCAATACGCACACATGCGTTGTGAGTCTTTTAAATAGTATTACAAACACTTTCAAACGTTCTTAATTGTGGAAGGGCGCGCCATATTATTGAAGTTTATCTCTACCATGTTTAGATTCTTTCATCCCTTTTTTTGTGTATTATCCTTTTCCTGACCACATAAATACTTGAATATCACATAATGCATGAAAACCTTTTTTTTTTTTTTACAAATCGTAGGTATTACCTAGGTACCTATTAAATATTTATTAATTTACCTTCGTAATTCTTCACTTAATCTGATTACACGTAGATAGACTGACATTGCCTTATCTTTTCTTTCTTTTAACGGCGCTGTCTCCATATCCTGTCTGTTGCTATTAAAATAAATATAGGTACCGATTTAATCCAAAAATTTCAATAACAAAATAAATAACTTCAAACATGTCAATTAACTTACCATAAAACTTGTAGTTTCGAGCAATAGCGTTCTAGTTTGTTAATAAGTTCACTCATAGCTTCTGTAAACTTCTTATTGTTATTGGCACCTAAAATTAAATAATTAAGATCTTTTTGAGCTTTATCTACATATCAGAGATGTTATACAGTATATGATATTTCGGATCTGGATACGGATATGGATATAAGAATAAAATTATATCGGTTTCGAATACGGTTACGGATATGTAATATTTTCGGATTATCCGTTGAGTTTCGGTTACGGATATTAGATTGAAGTAAAAAATAAACACAAATATTAGTATGTAGGTACAATAGTAATTTGGTGAAACAAAAACCTGTCGAAACATGTAGTTTTATTTAGACTCCGCCCTTATTCGAAAATATCTGAAACTTGTGAAACGGATACGATTAAGGATATATTTTTATTTCGGATATCCGATAGTTTCGGTCACGGTTAAAGAGCTCCATAAAATCCCTAATCTACATCATAGCCTTCATTTGCATCTCCTTCTTCCTCAGTTTGATTGCCATATATGTAGGTATGATGCTTCTTTTTTGTTTTCTTCGGATTCTGGAAGGAGAAAGAGGAGAGAGAGAGATGTGAAGGGGAGTAGGGGAAGGAGAAATTGGGACAGATTTTACTACTCGTCAAAAATGTAAGTACATTAGTGGCATAAAGGTATTGTATTATAATAATTATACTTTATTCGAATAATATTATAATAATTATAAGTATTATAATCGGTATAATATTATAATAATTATATTATAACAGGTATAGGTAATATTATAAAAACCGATAAACAACTTAGGCGCTTTGCACACGGAGCAACTTTTGCAGCAACTGGCAACTGGCAACTTTCTGGCAACTCACTGTTTACATGTAATTCAATTGGACTGCGCACACAGAGCAACTCAAGTTGCGAGTTGCGGCAATCGTCAACAGTTTCCAGTTGCGGCAACTAGCAACTTATTTAGTTGCTAGTTGCCGCAACGTAATAAAACGATACAATATAACCCCGTCAAGTTTGGGCTCGTTTGATTTGTCTTGAAGAGTACTTTTGTCTTAAATAGTACCCAGGGTCTAATGATGGAGCTAGAAGTTGGCCATAGGAACTCCGTGATACAAAGACCTAACACCGTCGAGTTTGGGCTAGAAATCAAGAAGGTGTAACACGCTTTTATTAAAAAATTGGGACTCTTTCTTACCAGACTATTTCTTAACTGAATTAAATTATTTTGTTTTTTTTTTTGTGCTTTTTATTTAAAGTAAGCAAATAGTTTTAATTATACCTAGGTATTATGTATAATTTTCAACCGACTTCAAAAAGGAGGAGGTTCTCAATTCGACGCGAATGTTTTTTTTTTTTTGTGTGTTTGTTCAACGGTTACTCCGCTAATTATGAATCGATTTGGATGATTCTTTTTTTGTTTCAAAGAGTATAGTCCCGAATAGGTCCCATAGGAATAATGTCATGATCTGATGATGAACTTTGGAGATATGGAACGGAACTCCTTGTAAAATCACAGCAGAACCGCCGTAACAAGAAAAATTGCTTTGTTTATACGTGTAGTCGATGTCTGACTGAAGGAAATGGGGAGGGGGTACGTCAACCTCCCTCCTACCACTTTCCAAAATTAAATATATCGTGTGAGGTATTGTTTGAAAGGGCTTTATGTAAGGATTTCAAACATTAACACACAAGCACTAAAAAGTAAAAAATAAAAAGCTTTTTTACAAAAAAAGATCACCGCCGATTAGCTTGAAAGTCGGTGGCAATACCTACATAACAAGAAGCAAAACCAAAGCCGCCGACTTCCAAGCTAAAGTTATTTTTTATTTTGTGATTTTTGAAGGCGGTGATCTTTTATTGTAAAAAAGCTTTTTTTAATGAACAATTGAACTAAACATTATATTTCACCAAATTAATCATTTTTGCAATACATAAAAATATTCAGATTTCATTTTTTTTAAAAAGCAGGCTGATTGACAGTGTCGTCAGTAAAGGACGAAGATGAGCGATCGTCACAAGTGTTGAAAAACGTTTCATGAGAGCGTGAGCATTTTATCATTACAGTTTCGACCCCATTACTTTAAATACTCCATTAGCTTCGGCTGGGGCTATGTAATCTAACCTCGACCGTAGTGACAAACTTACCTCCTAAGATTTGGTTTTGGTTTATACAAATCGTGAGCATATAGTAAGCGACTGATATCCGTAACCGAAATGTGCATAGCACTATTTTCCATGCAAACAAATCCAAGGGATTATAGGGACACATGTATGGAGTCCGTGGCGGTCGTATTATACTCTGGTTCACCGTTCACCTACCGATGCGAAGCAACTCCAAAATATAACTCAAAGTATTACCTGAAGAAATTGACACAATTCCCTGATTTTTACGCCTGACTTTTACTCTCGTTTTAATAATATCTTTAGCTATTTTCTCTAATGAATTCATTGCAACATGGATATCTTCACAACTGACTGTCACATCCTAAGGATTTATAATAAATGTTAAATATTTATAAAAAAAACAACAATATTACGTCTTGGCCACACAATTTTTATACAATCTTATTTTGCTTTATTTCAAACTTACCAATATTGCCTTAAGCAAATCCACCCCCCAAGTAGACATTTGCATAAATTGATATGGTGTCATACTTATGTTTCCTGTAAAGAAAAAGATATACATATTTAATTTGAGTGAACTTATTGTGTATATGTCGCAAGGATATGATAAAAACAGTGATTTGGCCGAATCCCTTAGGGATTTGATCAAATTACGGAGGATGTTAAAATAACAATACGATTTTATCATTTCCCTAAGCAAATCTGGTAATTTGACAAATTCCATTGAAGAAATCTAGTGATTTGAACAAATCCCAAAATTGTTTCAGTGAAATGACAAAAATAACTGTAGTATTTTAAAGGTTTATTTTGTAAGATTACCTACTTAATTATAATAATTGCAACATGGACAGGGATGGAGTCACTCTTCAGCCTTTCCCCCGCCAGAAGGGATCGACAGAGCCCCGCTGCCCGGGGTCCTACTTCTGGGTGGTTTAAAAAAAAATAACCGTTTGGTCTGTTCGCTCGCTGAGCTCGCTCACTGGACTCTGCCATCCACTTCTAAACGAACCTGTCCGAGTCGGGGTACCCTAAGTCTCGAGCTCGCTTCGTTCGCTCATACGGACAATTAAACAAAATGAAGTTCGAACAAAAAAAAATCGGATATGTGATCGGTTCCCGTTTTATTATCATTTCACTGAATCAATTTAGGGATTGGTCAAATCACCAGATTTGTTTAGTGAAATAATAAAATATTGTTGTTATTTTAACATCCTCCGTGATTTGATGAAATCCCTTAGGGATTTGATGAAATCCCTGTTTTTATCATATCCCTGCGACATAAACCGGCCAATTATTGGCACGCTCCGGTACGGAACCCTAAAAACGACTTACCTTTATCTTCAACTCGCATGAGCATATTTATTATTCTTGTAGAGGCTCCAGAAATACCACGGTGATCAAAAAATTTTATTGCAAAGTTTCGCACGGCTTCATATAATGACCAAGGGGGCGGCGGCGTAGCCGCGTGTATAAACGATGGCTGTTGTTGTAACACCTGAGTTAAAACCTCTTCCATTGTCTGTCTAAATCTTGGAATAAATGCGTTTAATCGCTCATCTTGCTCCAAAGTAGTACTAGCAATTAATTTTTTTAATATAATGGATGGTCCATCGAACGCGTCTATCGACATGCCAGTCAAGTTGCTGTTAGTGCTATGAGCAACGACATTCCTTTTAGTATTCAAATTAATGCCGGATGTTGAAGCTTCTTCTCCAGTAACAGTTTTTCTCGTGTCTTGAAACTGTTTCTTTTTATTTTCGGTAGAAATTACTTTAGGTGGCTGAGAAGACGTACTATGCTCAGGTATTATTTTTCTCAATTTTTCGGGAATATTTGAAGTGTAAGCTAAGGAATGCTTTGTAATTACCTGTTTTTGATTATGATGATCGTTTGAAAATGCATTAAGGGTTTCCTTATCTCTCTCTTTCGTCATGGATAACAAAGGATTGACGCGTTTTGTATTATCTTGATTTTTTCTTTGTTTGAATGCCTGATTTTTTTGTACTTCATCGGAACTATTTTTTTGTATGGATACTTGTATAGTAATGTCGCGAATGTGGTCATCACTTTGAATATCTCTTCCAGGACAACAAACACCCTCTGTTTTTGAGGTTTGTAAAAACGGCTTTTTAAAACAAGATGGCACCGGTCTTTTGTATGAATTTTCCATTAAAAGGTTTTTAATTTCATTTATATGATACATATTTACAGCTGACGAGGTTTTACTCAATAAATCATTATTGGTAGTAATAAGAATCTAAAACAAATAACATTTTGTTTTAGTTATTTCCTATCGTTTCAGCAGCCGCTTATCTCCGCCCGTGATTAATGTTATAAAGTAACTTAGGTGTTAGCAGTAAGACTTAGCATGAATTGCATCATAATATAACAAAAAAATCATAGTTTCTGTTTTAAATACATGTCTCCTGCTGTGCCTCATCTGTAAATATGTAAATCCGGCGACCGGGACTCGACTCAGTCAAAATAATAAGTTTTCCTATAAGAATAAATGCATACGGCGTTATTTCTATTCAAACGTATCTCTATAAATATCTCCCACAGTCCCACTGCTGCCATGTTCGTATTTTTTTTTGCAATTATTGCTTATTCTAAAATAACATTTGAGTTTTTGGATCGTAGTATTAAAAAATATGTTTTTGCTCTTAGTGTCACAAGCTAGGGAGAAAAGTGTTATACGTTTGCGTATTAAATGAACGCCGTGCACGTTTCTCCGAGCGGAGACAGGCGCATAAGTAGCTAGGTAGTTATATTGTTACCTATAAACAAAAAGCGATAATATTCTTAACTCACCAAATGATAATTGAGACCTAGTATGCTTGTGCAAGTTGCGTCTATAACTTCGGTTATACTTTGACCCTCCGCTTCAGGTGGCTCTTCCACTGAAACGTACAAGGATTTATGTTTATGTCGTAGAATCATGATTAGGTACATCGAATCTTTGTGAAAACTCAAGGACGACTGCAAGGGTCTGGATATAACGAAACTGAGAAAGATTATACAGGGTAACCCTAGTATGTAGGTACCTACGTACAGTGCAACGTAAAACTGTATGACGCGGTGACACAGGGAACACATTACTTATATTTTTATTTTAATGAATGGACTCACTACATTGCTGAATATTGCTAGTAGTTTTAAGTAATTAATGTTCTAGTTAATATGCACCAATCGTAGCCAACATTCACACGTCATAATGCCGCAGTATCAGTTCAATAATATTATGTAAATAAATAACTATTGCAATACCCAGATTTCGGAAGGAATATATATTTTTCGGTAAATGTATGCTCACAGTAGCTTATTTTACATAATAAAAGTATAACCAACATACTTATTTGGTTTGAAAATGATATACTTAACGAATTGTTATCATTTTACTTTGATATTGCTTTAACATTTTATTTTTCACGGAACAAATATTTTTGAACATATTTTAAAATTACTTTCAAATTGAGAATGATATTTTTAATTTATTGCTTTTACATGGTCAAAGTCAAAGTCAAATCATTTATATATACCAGTTGCGCAGTTTCTATATCTGTCAACTGTCTTATCTTAACCTTCCCGCAATTGATGTTATGTTAGGTCCCCATTGTAATTTGTCGTCTAGCGTGATTCCTAGGAAAACCGTTTGTTTAATAAAATCCAGTTTTTGTCCATTAAATATGATGTCACATTTGCTACTTCTAACGTTTGGTAAACTGAATCTAATACATTTGGTTTTTTTTTTCATTTAATATCAAATTATTTACTGTAAACCAATTATGGACCTGAAGAATAGAGCTATTCACGTCGTCAAGATTTTGTGACCGCCTGTCTATTTTGAAGATCAATGAGGTGTCATCTGCAAATAACACCATCCTCGGTTGATCTTGGAGTCATTGAGGTAAATTATTTATGTAAACTAGAAATAGGAATGGACCCAATATCGAACCTTGAGGAAGGCCCATTGTCATTTCAGACCCCAATGAGTTTACGCCGTTAACATGAACTTTAGCCTGACTTCCTATTAGGTATGGTTTTAGTAAACCAAGAGATGTTTTACTAATACCATAGTGCTCGAGTTTCAGCAAAAGGGTATTATGGTTAACGCAATCGAACGCCATTGAGAGGTCGCAAAAGATATATGTTCTTTAGTAGTAGGTTGACACCGGCGTCAGTTGTACAACGCCCTTTAGTGAAAGATGGATTTTTTATTATAGTGACGTAACATTTGATTGACCATTAACTTCTCAAATACTTTACTGAAAACTGGCAGAATCGACACAAGCCTATAATTGTTGGGTTCCTTACTGTCACCCGCTTTGAATAATGGCACGACTTTACTATGTTTCATCAGATCGGGAAAGACTCCTTGGTCTATACTTTGAGAAGTTGGCATTCTGCGTCAGAACCATTCCAAAGATCTTCTGTTGATTTGATTTTAAGATCTTTAAAAGTTTTTACGACAGCCTGGGGGTTTGTATGTTGAAATCTAAATTCCAAACTTCCTTAACATTATTGTTAAGTAAGGCAGCAGAAAGCGCGGGGGAGGAATTTAAAGCCTCAGTAGTTTGAAGGGGAATATTGAGGAGCTCGTGGCTAAGTAATAACAGCCACACGGGTCGATCCGTCAGGTTAAGCTACGCTTGCCGGGGTTGGTCCGTGGATGGGTGACCATATTTACACACCGAGACTCCTCCGTGCCTCGGAAAGCACGTTAAGCCGTTGGTCCCGGCTGTCATACGTGGATCTTTGACAGTCGTTACAGGTCGTCAGAAGCCCGAAAGTCTGACAACCAGTCTTACCTAGGGGTATCATATTACCCAGTTTACTGGGTTGTGGAGGTCAGATAGGCAGTCGCTCCATGTAAAATACAGGTATTCAGCTGCATCCGGATAGACTGGAAGCCGACCCCAACATAGTTGGGAAAAGGCTAGGCAGATGATGAGTTTGAAGGGGAATATTAGCAAAAAATGTTTCAAACTTCTGGGCTACTTCCATATCTGAATTAAGTCATTGAGCCACGTGCAGTCTCTAAATTAAATTCGCTAATACGCTGTTTTTTCCTACCTGTTTCATTATTTATTATTTACAAAGTAGTTTTTATTTTATCATCTGCTGATTTTATTTTATTACTAACGTAATAAAATAGAGCTTTTGCTATTTTGCACACATTTTTAAAAAGTTTTGAATGTTATCAATGTTAAGTAGTGTATGTTTGTATGTGTAGTTAAGGTTTATAATTAACTGAATTAAGTAATAGATATCTACTTTAAAACTTCTTTCCGTAAGAAATACAAAAAAATATTTATAACATACTCGACCACTTATGCAAATTGAGGTTGCACAATTACCGTATGCATGTAAAACTGTGCGCAATACAAAAGCTCAAATTTCAATTATTTTCTTTTAATTAAGTTTTTAAGTAGTGCGATGACATTAAAGCTTTGTTATCTTACCTTGAACCACCTTGTCTTGCACTTGCCATGACAAGAATCGCAACATGCGCTTTACTTCAGTATTTTCAGTTAAAATAACTAATTTTTTCAAATCTTTCGCGACCCGCTTTGGAACTACAAGGTGGCATTTTTCATCTGTAACAATATTTAAATGCTTAAATACAGTTGCTAGCAAATAACTCGAGCAATTACAAAAAAACGACAATACGGTGTTGTCGTTTTTTGTAATTGACCAACCCCGTAGGGTGCGTGTTCAGGTGGGGCCGTCATGATTGTTAATTTGTTATACTTGATCATATCCTAAAACTTCTCAACTACACGTCTTCTTAAGATTTCACACTTCATTTGCGAAAATAATAATAGCAAGGTTTCATACAGAAAGTTCAGAAAACTTTCCTGTCTAATGGGTTGCGGCACACCTTTTTTTTTTTTTTTTTATTTGGAAAAAGCATCAAATGACTCCTTCCGCCCTGGGTGGGGTGGAAGGGACTGTCAGACTTTTACTGACTAAAAACCCACCCTGTTCCTTCTGTTCCCTTTTACACCTAACGATTTATTCGCACAAGTTTAGATTGGCGCAAGTATGCAGTTACGTGTGTAGGATGAATTTGCACAATTTATACAAGAACCGTTAGTTAGCAGTATGGCGTCAGACAGACTTCAGTCTCTAAACGGTCAAATAGCAATTGTTTGGTGTATGGTCATAAATATCGGTACTTTAAAAAAAAATGATATCAATTACCTGAATTAATTACTTTATTTATAAATTTATAATCATTGATCAGCACCTCCAGATCAACCAGGATAAACCAAGCATCTTTATTGGAACCAGCAGGGGCCAGTCTATTCAAAACCCTCAAATCGAACTTAGAGAAAGTGTAATGCAGATGTGTCTTATTTACACATGCGCTCTCCTGAAAATAAATAAATTATGATCAATTAATGTTGGGGCGAGAGTGTAGTATTTCAATCCAAGTCTGGAATTCAGTGTCACAGGATCGAGCTCCGTTCAATGTTTCAATTAAATGCAGCAACTAGGATCCTGTGCTGGATTGAATGGAGCAGCTACTAGTTTTTCAATCCAGTTAAAACAAACGCAATCACTCCCGCGACGGTGCCATTGTAACCTATCAAACGCATTATATTTAGTGTTTAAATTTCATGTAGAACAATATGAAAATAGACTTAATCTAAAGGGTGCTGATCTAATGGCATCCATCGCCAATCCAGCATGACCAGATTCCAGTGCTGAATTGAAAAACTGGATCAACGTAAATTAGCCTTTACATACCATTACAGTTCTCAAATTGTTTAAATAATTTCCTTGAGTTTCTCTTGGATTAGCTTTAGGCACAGCAGATCCTGAAAATGAATAGTAGGTAAGTATTATTAAAATAATGAACACTACTAGCATTATAATAATTTAGGATATAAGTAAATAAAATCAGGAAATGAAATACCTCTTGGAATA
Organism: Hoplodrina ambigua; assembly: GCA_949774945.1. Lineage (NCBI taxonomy): Eukaryota > Metazoa > Arthropoda > Insecta > Lepidoptera > Noctuidae > Hoplodrina > Hoplodrina ambigua. The sequence continues at coordinate 11,427,164 of OX458963.1, forward strand.
CTGGATTCTGTGGAGTCACAATTAAATTTCCTTCGGTCAAATGTCTGTGTTGAAGACTGACTAGGATTGTCGACACTATTTGTCGCGTATTGAGTTTCTTCTAAGTGGTTGTGGATAACATTTGGGTAGCCTGGGTTATACAATCGTATAAGTGGGTTTACATTATGTAGATTGAAAACTTGCGCTGCAGGAGGAACATCCCATACCCAGGGATTGTAGGGCGGCAAAGGTGTCCAGATTAAATTATGTGTACTTAATAAATTGTTGGATGCATTTGCAACAGGTTGTATTGATGATAAATTATTAATTGGGTTGCCCTGCATGACACCTGGTATTTGGTTTAGACGATTAAAAAAAGTTACACGGTGCGAGTCATTTAAATCTGGGGACTCTTGTTGTTGAATTAGTCTATTAATTTGAAACTGAGCCCTAGATGATCCATCCCTTGGCTCCATGTTTTGCTTTTGGAATCTGTAAAAAAATATATAATATTTAAACAAAACCCTCTCACTTATTATCAATAAGAGTATAAATATGTGAAACTAGCGGTCGCCCGCGGCTCCGCCCGCGTGGATGTCGGTTTTCACGACAAAACGTAGCCTGTGTTATTCTGATTTATATAACCTATAGCGGTCCCCTGCGGTTCCGCCTGCGTGGATGTCAATTAACGCTACAAAAAGCCTAAGTTTGATCCCATGTCCCCCAACTACCCAAAAGTAAATTCAGCATTTAACCGACAAACAGGCAAATAAACAAACAGACTTTCGCATTTATTTTATTAGCAGAATAAGATAACTTCATGTGTTAAATATTGTTATAAGGATAAAATTTTTGACAAAAAGTTACTTCATTAATTAATTCTTAATTCTTAAGAATTACAGCTTCCCTTTCAACAACATTTGATGTAATTTTATCTTGTGGCAACAAAATGTATTGATGTTCGGGAGACCCATCTCATGACAGGCCAACGTACAGTTGGCCATAAATAAAGCATTCCTTTCGTAGATCAATTATCCTTACTAAATTGAAAGTTTGGCCCTGGGACTTGTTAATTGTTAATGCAAAAGAAGTTTTCACTGGAAATTGAAGTCGTTTAAACGCCTGTCGCCAAGGGCCGCGGAACGCAGAAATAGTATTATATTGATTTCGCCATAACTTTCAAACCAAACGTCCAATTTTAATGAATTAAAAGACTAAATATTATCTACTTAAACAGCTTAAATGACGTCCTAAAAAAATTCAAGTTTTTAAATAAAAAACATGGTTGTTGTGCTTACGAAATAGATAGGTATAGTGTGTCGCGGACTTTTTTGTAGATATTTTAAGGTCTTTAATTAATTAGAACATTTTATGGTTCTACCTTTTATAGTTTAGGTGGCATACGCCAAATAAGGAACTTTTATGGATGATTTTTTACCCTTTCTTATTTACACCAACAGCTTGTTTTTAAAAACGTTTTATATTTTTTTTTAGTATATATATGATGCGGAATTAACTATATACGGCTTAGTTCGTATTTTATATTTAAATAACTTACATCTATTTTATTATAAGGACTTTTAACTTATGATAATATAATGATTAAATTAGTTTTCATAGAACTAATTTTCCCTTTAATGGAGTTGGATATTTCCCTTTAATGGAGTTAGATAGTTGGATATTATTGGACACATGGATATTATCTAGGACCAGAATACTCGTCAAGACGAATCTAATGAGCCTAAACTCGACGGCGTTGTGTCTTTGTATAACGGAGTTCCTCTGGCCACCTTCCAGCTCCATCATTAGACCCTGTGTACCATCTAGGACCAAAGCACTCGTCAAGACGAATCAAACGAGCCCAAACTCATTTTTGTTATATTTTTATAATATTATCCATTCAACCTTTTCTGAAATTTCCATTACCCCCACCTTTTACTAAGATAGCATTAATTAAAAGGTACAATCGTTGACATGGTACCATGGGATTTAAATACAAGATCTCCAGGTTTAAAACGAATTTATGATTATTTTGACATATTAGTAATATTACTAAATCACTGAAATTTGGAAATTTAATCTTCAGAAAATAATACTATGTGCTCTTATTTAATGTGAGCAACTGTCAAACTGGTAAAATTATTATAACATACATATTATTATGTTAATTTATATAATCATACTGGTGACCCGCCATGACTTCGTTCGCGTGGTATCCTTTTTTTTTTTCCTGGGGAAATCCTCATGGACTGCCTCCACCTCAGGGAAGGCGGAGGGGTGTGTCGGACTTTTACCGACTAAAACCCCACGGTGTTCCTCCAATTACCTTTTGCCGGGGCATGGGGGTGCTCAGAGCATTCTTCCGCACCCCGGCAGGCATCGACCCGCCACCGTCACGAGGCGGGTCCCGTCACCCCGTGCGGTTACTCACCGGCCGCACTGACTCTAACTAACAAGGCGCGCGGGGAACACCACGCGCGCCAAATTGTCAAATTCTAAACGATAAACATAGACACGACCAGATTCATTAAAAAAATAAATTGAGTCTAGAATTAATTTACGTTTTAAAGTGACCATACCGGTTTCTTTTTATTTTTCTACGATACCCCATACATCTAAATCGGTTTAGGTGTTTAAAAGTTATGGTGAAATAAAGAAAATTACATACATACATACATAAATTAACCCTGAACACATAACACTTCTTTTTTTGGGGCAATCGTGTAAAAACTGTAGATTTATAGGTCTGAAAACCAGGGCTTGGAACCGGTTTCAAAAGAGCGGTTAATTTCGATCAAATACCGGTAATAATATCGTTCCTTAATTTACCGGTTAATCAAGTGAACTGTTTTATCTAACCCAAACGATAAAGGTTACCGGTAACATAAGCACAAACGGTTTTGACACCCAAATTAACCGGTAAAACGCAACGAATATAAAATTAAGATATATTAAACCCTTAGCTATTGCCTGAAATTCTGAAAGCCAATTCATTACGTGTTCAGTGTCTGTTTAAATTATATCAAAAAAGTAACATTGGTAATCGACTTTCGTTGTTATCTTGGTTTTAACCGGTTAATTTTCAGTATCAAAACCGAAATTCGTGGAAAACCGATAAATCGCATAAACCGGTAAAGTGCAACCTTTAACCTAAATTGATTTCGGTTTGGGGTCAATGACCGTTACCGGTTAAGAATTTCAACCGGTTTCCGAGCCCTGCTGAAAACTATGGAAAGATCTAAAAATTGAAAATCTACAGTTAAAACTGTGGAGTTGGTTAAGCTGTATGAAATTTTGCTTTATCCAGAGAAAAAAAAAACAATAAAGGAAAAGAAAACGGGTGCATGAAGCATGGCATGGAATTTATGAAAGAATTTCAGTGGCGCACGATTGGCTGAAAATCGCCTTTCAAAGACAAATTAAGAAGAAGAGTCCTTATTTGGCTTGAAATGGATTCTACTGATAAAACTAATGCTATGAAATTGCTGTTTCTTATGAAAGTCAAAAGTTTTTTTTTGTTTTTATTTGAAGTAGTGGTAAAATTTATCTTGACTTTCAATCAGAACAGTATCATAAACATTAGGTCTGTTGAATACAATATTTAAACTTTAAACTAATAATTATAGAGGGCGGGGGGGGGGAGGTGTTACGCCACTACGCAATACACATCTGCAGTACCTACTAATGCTTATAACCCGTTTAGTATGAAGCTGTAATGAATTACACCGGCGCTAGACCACCAAACAGTAACCATCACTTTTCAAGGGGTAAATTTTCGTTTAGGGCATTGTTCAGGTGCTGAATCATGATCCAACCAAAGGTGGCTCGTGTTGCTCTATGGGGAGCGCTTGCAGCCTTGCAGGTTACCCTTTGCGAAAAATTGTATGTCTGCCAGCCCAGGGCAGCCACATGTACGACTAAAATCGTACTCATACGACTTTTTGGCATTTTTACTCATGTACGATCGCTAGACCAAGACCGTACGGAAAATGTACGACTTTTATATACCTGGCAAATCTGGAAATATTTCATTATGAAACGAACGTGTTCAACTAGCAAGTATGAGTTTCGGGGAATTCCCCAACAACATAACGCGTACGTAGATCTTTTACCTGAATTATGACTCTTTGTAGCGTCATTTAACGACGGGCTTGTAATGCGTTAACAAAAACATGTTGACATTTCGCCATAAAATAACACTTCACACAAAATTGCACAAAGTTTAAGCCAAAAAAAGAAATGTTAATCAATGACCAAAGAAAATTTATATAAATCTAATAAATAGTTTTTTAAATTGTGTAGTTTTAAGTTTTTATTTTAATTTTCTTTTTTGTTTTGTTGTGTAGGTATACATAATGTATAATGTATACATAATGGCATGTGCCAAATAAATATGTTTTCTTTCTTTGTTTCTTCTATTGCATTTCTTTTCTAAAACTAAACGAATTTTTGTTATTTTTAATAAAAACTTAGTACTTTAGCGCATGAGTAGAATACTCTGTGGTTTTAGGTTGTACGATCTTTCCATTTTCAAATTTCCTTGGCATACGATTTTTTGTAGTTGTCGTGCGGTCACACCATTTTTGCACCTGGCAGCCCTGTGCCAGCCTGACAATTATGAAGTAGTAAAAATGCCTAATTTTCACGAAGAAGTTTCTATGGATGATTATTTTGCTGTTTCGATGTCTTTCTTTTTACGTCTTTGATAACTCTAGAGCCAGAATCTCAATTTGAGTCACAAATATTGCAGTGTGTTTCTGTTTCTTTTCATCCTTCCACAAGTAAACCATTTATGCGTCAGCGAACTAACTCATACCTATTTTTCTTTTCGATTATATTTCAACTTGGTATAGGTAGGTAACTAATTTGTTTTAAACAGCGTCGCTTTGCTAACGTCAAAACGCCTGCCGGCCGGTCACCTGGTCAAATGATTAAATGCCTGGCGAAGGCGCGAAAGCCTGGCTGGTTCATAAATTCATAACAAAATGGTTCATAATTCCTTCGTCTCGCCGCGTACCATAGGTGAATCGCGTAGGTACTTCGCGCTTGCCAGACTTTTACCTTACCTACCAATGTGACGCAAATGGACCAATATTGTTTTGACGATCTGCTGCTAATTTAGCCTTAGATTGTGTATCACAGCTTCCACAATCTCCTTTAATTCCCCATTGTTTTTCGTTATTTGACTAAAAGTTTTCCAATTACCTTGAGGTTCATTTTCCTGGTCAATATTTCCAGAACAGAAGCGGGCCCTGGCAAACTAATATCAGGCAGTGCAATAGTTTGAACTTGAAGTATTAGCCTCATTAACCTTAGATGATTATGCAGTAAACATTGTTAATGTTGTGTGCTGCTTGTGTAGTATTGCTGCCACAATGGTACTCATATTCCATAATTACTTGAATTTCAACATAGGCCTGTATCCATGGTGTCGATAAAGATTCAAATCCAATGAAAACGTAAAAATAATAATCAGTAAACAAATGACTACTATAGGAAAAATAATTTCATGTTATTAAATTATCAGAATTCTTAGCAAAAACAAAAATTGTTTTGATTTTACTGCAGAACCGCAATTTTATAAGTCAAGCCCTAAAATGATTTGCCTTATTTACTGGAATACTGACCACAAATGGTGTTATTTGCTGATGATACTTCATTAATTTTTAAACAAATGTGACGGTAGGTACCTTGACAGCCTAAATAACACCATGCTTAATGGTTCATATTTACAGTTTAAACAATAATTGGTTTTCTGTAAATAATGTAACATGTTTTGGTAAAATACTTTTGGGACGGGTTGCAGATATAGATTCTATCTTTATTCTGCAAAACAAGGGCTGTCAGAGCCATCTATAATCTTTGCAAAAGTGAATCACACAAGGAATTTTCATTTTTACATTAACATCATAACATTTGTCATTATAAATAATTATAATTTTATTATAGCTGCTCCCTGCAACTTGGCATGCATGGTTTTTTTAACCTGTGTTGTTTCATATTTGGTTACTGCTTAAATCCCGTGGATCGTAGCGTTTTAAATAGCTTAAACTATTCCTCATGAATCTGGCTAACTGGAATGGGAATTTTTCGAATGGGACTGGTAATTCTTGGGCTTTATTAGCACCTTCAAACAAACACATGAAAAAAACCCTTCAGCTTGATAATATAATATTAATAAAGTGTACTATAGATATAGATCATATAGATGAAAACGTTAGGCATGGTTGTTTAAAATCTTAATCCATTAAAAATATTGTGATAGACACAATTTTACTACTAGTAATAGGAATAAATTAAATTACCAAGTATCAGATTATTAAAAGTACACACTTCTTTGGAGTACTGTGTAAAATGTTATAATAAAATAGAACTCAATATTCTCCAAGTAAATAAGAGAAAAAATTTAAATATGTAGACTTTACATGACTACGCTCTATGTAGTCAAGCATATTATATAAGTTAAAATATATTATCACTGTCAAAATTGTGAAGCTTAATGCTGGTCCTGCTTCACAGCTTCTCTGGCTCACTAATTAGTATATTTTTTTAAAGAATGATTTTTGTAACCCCTTTTTTTATTGAACTTAAAAGTTTTACCATTTTTAATCTCCACATTCTTTATTATACCATACTTTAACACATTTTTATTTTAGTTAAATTACAAATAATAATTATAGTTTCAAAAAGAATATATATAAAAATAACGACCATTATTATTGTTATTCTTTATTTTTACATTCTACACAGTTCATTTGTCCAAAGGTATACTGAAATTGTAGTGTTTCTAAATATAATTTCATATCATTAATTTAAGTACCATGGCGTTATTTACTTATTAAGTTATTATGTGTATGACATAATGAGCATGGCAGTTGAGAGCTTTGTCATGCTCACTCAAATGTCTCACTGATGGTGGTGCGTGCATTGTATTATTCAGTTTTCATTAAAATGATTGAGCTAGATAGTGCTGATCCAACCGTCATGTTTGCGAACAGGCTCTATCAGTTGGGACTGGTCATCTCTTAAGTGCCATGGCTTGCATCTTTATTCCTTTGTTATATTTCTTGTATTCACATAGAGAAGCTACATGAATATTGTAACCAGGATTTTGTATAAACCTAATTATAAGACTGTCCGTGGAGTTTCTTGCTCGTTGTTCTGCATAGAGGCCTATATATAGTTTGGAACAAACAACTAGCTTCCACTTTCTGACAAACTGACGGACTCCATGACAATTAAAAATTGCTATAAATGGTCTAATTAAAATAGATGTTTTGAATTCTGACTTTTGAGTAAATATGATTGCTCGCTAGTATATGTGAAATTATAATTTTATAAGCTACAACAAAGTTATTTATTATGTAAGTATATAGTGTATTATTTGATCTAAAAAAAGACGCAGAATCCTAATCCTCACATCCAATGTTTTATATTATGTGAAATTATACAAATACTGATTAGGTATTATTGAGCCTGGATTTCACTCTCATTTTAATCATTACCTATTATTTGTGTTTCTATTTGTTCATTGTTAATAAATAGGACATACCACTCTTAGTGCCACAAGGCATTCTCTTCCAATCTACCTTTGGGCTATGAGGACTACACTGTGTACAGTGTACCAAACAATAAAAAATAACACAATGAAGTTATCGAAAAAAAGAAACATTACTGAAGTATTTGCACCTCCGTATCACTTAAATTCCAGGCAGTTCCTCTACGTCCTGGACGTGATTCAGAATTGCATAATATCTCAGAGTTAAGTCAGAAGCAACTTTGCACTGAACGCAATGAGTGGAGAAATAAGAAACTAGGTACGTAAATGGTTTCTTATTTTTGCACTCTTATTATTAATGTAAAATACCTGTAAATTGTTGTCGGTTAAGTTTCGTTGAATACTTCAATCAATACAATAATGACCCACCGCAACACCACAGTAAAATATAATTTTATTTACCTGCCTGATTTGCTCTCGATTTACACTTTATTACACTTTCAATATTACCAATAAAGATTGTTTTTTACTTGGAACGATCTTTCTAATGGCGTATTTTCATGGCACCTTTTGTTGAGTTCGTACTAGTTAGGCAAATACATAATTATAGCAAGACTCCAGGGCCCCCAGGCGTTATTAATATCTTATTTTCTCAGTAACAAAATGTGGTTGAATCTCAGTAACAAAGCGAGATATCTGGGCGTATTTTCCATCGATTTCTCTTGCTACACGGCCCACTCCAACTACCTACATATATTTGTATACGTATTATGGCGTTGTGTTTGTGTGTGTACATAGAGCAACACGGGCCACCTGACGGAAGGGGAGACGCCATAGCGTATTTTTTCAATACAAAAGAGTCTGTCATTTTTTGCAGGGGGAAATATTACAAACAGACTTTCTTAATGCCCCACACAAAAACAATCGTCTGTCGCTACGAAACTCGCACATAAAAATAATAAGAATGCAATACCCAACAATTTCGTACCTACACACATAGATACATTTTGTGTCATAACAGTGTAACGACGTGATGCACAATTACATTGACAAATTACTATTCAATTGACCGTTGCTGTAACAGCTGTCGATACGCATTATCGATAAATTAAAGAACTCGGTTAGGGAAATCAGGTTTTAAGTTATAAAATATTATAATTAAGGTAGGACTTTTTTAATTACTATTTCAATAGTTATCATGGATTTATCTATTACTGGTTTTTAAAATGAATTATTTTATTATAAATATATTATAACGAATACATTTCTGTGAGTTGTACCTAAGTGTAGTATTTTTCCAATATTAGTCTAGTCAGTTCCAAATTGTGATTTGTGAAATCATTTTCATGTGAATGGTAACTGATGGAGGGTACCTAATAGGTCTTCACCAATAAACTTTTTTAATGATTTTAGCACGATTTGGTGTGCGGTTCAAGGTCGTGTAGGTTTATTGTTGTCGTTTAAACATTGTCTCATATATTTTTCACAAGTCTGGCATAAAAATATTACTTCTTTTGGAGCATAAACCAATTTCCTCTGCTTTTTTGATGCATTAATGCATAGTAACCATAGGAACTCCGTAATAAAACGATACAACCCCGTCAAGTTTGGGCTTGTTTGATTCGTCTTGACGAGTACTTTGGTCCTAGATGGTACCCAGGGTCTCATGATGGAGCTGGAAGGTGCCCATAGAAACTCCCTAATACAAAGACTCAACGACGTTGAGTTTGCGCTCGTTTGATTCGTCCTCACGAGTACTTTGATCCTAAACGGTAGGTAATCAGGGTACGATGATGGAGATGGGAGATCTCCGTAATGAAACGACACGACCCGTTGAGTTTGGGCTCCTTTTATTCGTCTTGACGAGTACTGTGGTCCTAGATTATAACTAGGGTTTGATGATGAAACTGGAAATGGCGATAGGAACTCCGTAATAAGACGACGCAACACCGTCGATTTGGGACTCGTTTGATTCGTCTTGACGAGTACTTTGATCCTAGACGGTTACGAGGGTCTGATGATAGTGCTGGAAGGTGGCCATAAGAACTCCGTAATAAAACGACACAACACCGTCGAGTTTGGGCTCGTTTGATTTGACTTGACGAGTACTATGGTCCTATTTGGTACCCAGGGTCTGATGGTGGAGCTGGAAGGTGGCCATAGAAATTTCGTAATAAAATGATACAACCCCGTCAAGTTTGGGATTTGTTTCTAAATAGTAAGCAGGGTCTGATAATGGAGCCGGAAAGTGGCCATAAGAACTTGGTAGGTAATAAAATGAAGCAATCGCATTGAGTTTGGGCTCGTTTGATTCGCCTTGACGATTATTCTGATCCTAGATAATATCCGTAAGTAACTTCTTTAAAAAGAAAATAAGTGCGTTCATAACTAATTTGAACATTATTTAACCATAAGTAAAAACTCCTAAAAATAAATTATCATATATAGAATCAACAAGAATAATGTAACCAGGATTTTATTAAAACCTAATTTAAATGAGTGCCGTGGAGTTTCTTGATCGTTCTTCTCCATAGAAGCCTACCTCCGTTTTGGAACGAGCAACTAGCTTCAACTTTCGGACTAACGGACCGACTCCTTGACAATTCAAAAGTGCCTGTAAATGGTCTAATTGAAATGTTTTTGACTTTAACTTTAAAATAGATGTAAGATAATTAAAAATAAAATACATAACGAATTACTACGGGCTACATAATGGAAAAATGCTGATGCGCGCTACAAACTAAGCCGTAGATAATATTTACGCTTCATTATAATACTAAAAAGTCCAAAATCAAAAATATTTTTTTTAATTTCCATCACTGGTAACGCTACTACGACTTCTCTCCAGTGGCGTAGCTAGGTAACCAAGGGCCCTGGGGCAAATAAAAAAATGGGGCCCCACTGCTATTTTTTAACTGGTTAGGTTTTAGCAAATAACAATTTTATAAATACAAATTTGTTTTGTAATATTGTACGTAAAAATGCATTTAATTATGTCACATTTATTTTGAAAATGGGAGAAACTTTCAATAGTTCGGTTCGGTTGGTTGATTTAATTTGTCCTAATTTCTAGTATTAAAATTATGTCTATCGCTATTTCTTTAAATATATATATGAAGATTATTTCGAACGTGCATGATGTTTTCATATATTTAATGACAAGGCACTGTCATGATTTTAATTATTTTTAATTGTTTAAAAAATTTAACAACACTCCTAATGATTCGCGTTTGCCATGTTTACAAATGGCTCTGACAGCTCTCTTTTGCAGGATAAAGATAGAATTTAAGAAGATTCGAGGGCCCCCTGATCTTGAGGTCCCCAGGGCACTGCCCCGCCTAGTCCCTAGGTTGCTACGCCACTGCTTCTGGCAACAACTGAATTACTAAATTGATTGTTTTTAAGTACAAACTGCGGATTGAATGGCAAGTATGCAGCGTCACGCGTCATGCCTATTGGGCGATAGGCTGTATCGTGTATATAGTCACCTTAAAATGTTGGTCGAAGCCCTTGGCTATTAAGCCATTGCTGCATATGCAGCAATGACTACGATTTTATGCCAATGACTGTATTTATACAGGGCAATTGAAAATATACCCGAAACCGTAAAAGGGGTCATTGTACTCATCATTATGAACAACTTTTACTATGGGACCAACCTTGAAATCATGAAAAAAAAAGCAGCTGATCCATACATTACGATCTTGTTATGTAGCATTTTTGTAGGGAACAGCTGATTTTTTGTTGCATCTTCAGGAATTGGGTACTTACCTTCCTTCAAAAATTTAAATCTAATTCAATAAAAAAAATAACAACATTTTGATTACAATTTTTATTTTTTTTCCTTAATTATGAATTCATAATGATCTAGGAACTAAATAAGTAGGTACTCTCAACACTTCAACGTACCTACCTTATGTTGTTATTATTGAAATAAAAAATAAAAGGTATACACTTACAGCAATTACATAGTTATTTCATGTAAGTACGTGCAGCTCTAATAATACTGACACAAATAAGTTTAGTAATAGATAGCTATGAGATTAAGGCTAGGCGTTCACTGATGCGGTCACGCCAAGCAAGACTCGTCTCGGGAAGTGTTCGTGTCCTGTCCACATCAAGACAAGTTATGCTTGGAATTATTGGTTAGGTTTGGTGTCTATAAATTACGCAATCAATATTAAAAAGCACTCTGAAGCATGAGCAAAATCAGCTGATCCACACATATTGATCATGTTAATTTCACACTTATTGTTTATGTAGATATTTATTTGGTGGAACTAACATTCTACGACCACGAATGAAAAAGTTTATTTTGTCGGCTGAATACGGAAACGGCCGAGAATTCAGTCTGACTCAATTTTACATTATGAATAGGGTAGACCGTAGAAACAACAATACATTAGTAACACTGGGTAATGGTAACATTATCATGTTTGGACAGTTAACAGGCTATTAGCCTGTATGAGTTCGTTCATACATGCCTGGAGCGTGTTGTCGTACAACAAATTTCGTCTACAGGTTATCACAGTAATATTTTACAAATTATTGACTTATTGTCCTTATGTTAGACCACAATTAAATTTTGATCCGCTAGTTATCTATGATCGAGTTATATAGTGGTTTAGGGATTAGTTTGATATAAAACCGGAAATATGAGAACTTTGCTGATTTGAGTAACTTCGGTGCGATTGTAACAGCTCCGTCGGGGTCAATTGTAACAGTAGGTACTAATATTGGCCCCGTGTAAATAGAAATTACCCCAGATAAGTTAGTTTTATACTACCTATTAATTTTATGTATGGCTTATACAATTTTGAATGTGAATTTGACCTTCCACTTAAGAACATTGTATTGTAAATAACGCAATCGTAATGCTCCTCGGTTTATTTTTTTTTAGATATTGTTTAACTGTACCCCACATCGTGACGTTTGAGAATTTAAATTACTGTCAAATTTTAATTTTCGTAGAATTAGCCGACGCAAAACTATTGTTTGTTCGTATGAAATAACATTTTGCATTAGATGCAAGTTGCTTTTTTACCTTAACCGCAGGGCCATCACGACATTCTGAGACAGTTATATTCTGTGTTAGGTAACATAAGAAGTCTTTTTTTCCGTTTAAATAATGATTTTAACACTTGAGAATGATGCAGGCTATTAGACTGATTACCTATGTTAAAGAAATAAACAATAAAACTAATTTGAATAATAAAATATATAGGTTTTATCAACTATCACAGTTATGGTTCAATTGACCCGCTCAAAAGAACGACTTCAGTATTCTGCTAGAATAAATAAAGGCGAACTACAAAAATCGAGAGAATGTTTTAGATACTTGTCTGTAGATTCAGAGCTACCAGCCGTTTCAAGAAAAAATTTACTATTGGCCCCGGTCGACCTTTCTTACAGTACCTACGGTATAAATTCGTATACGTCTTATACATACATCACAGTAGATTAAAAAGAAGTTGAGAAACCGGAATATACAAAATAATAGGTAAGTACCTATATATCTACAAAAATCCATGGTAAAAACACATAATAGGTAGGTAGGTACCTAATTTCCTATTATCTATCCAGAGGGATAGCTTATACTTTTCTATGATATCACAAGGCGAATTCCCGTAATTAAAAATATTTAAAAATGTTATCTCAACCTCATTAAATATCTCAGTGACAATCAATGTCAGAAATTATGTAGTAACCAGGTACCTATTATTTGAGTATTTTTTGACAGATTGAGACTGAGATTAGAATGAGAATATTAAAAAAAATACGAGAATTGCCTCACATCTAAGTTCGTTTTGGACCACTTTGACGATAAAAAATTTACGCGTTGACTGCGGGGGAACATTCGTTATGAGAAGCCCGGAGCTCGGAGCTCGGAGCGCGGCGGCTGGCTAACCTTGGTGTGCAGGCCATAAAAAACACATACGGTACGTGAGCGCAACATTAGCGTTTTTTAGTAGACACAACAGGTGTTTTCCCGCAGTCAACGGGTTCAAGTTTCATTTAACATTTAAATTCTTAATTCTTCACAAAGCAGCCTCTATAGATAATGTTTAACCTAACTCAGGGGTTTTCAAAATCAAGCACGCCACCCGCGCGCCGCCTAAAGGGCACCATAACAGCAATGGGGGGCGTGGACTAGTGTAGTTAAAGACTTTTCAATACTTTTGCAAACACTTTCAAACGTTTTGAATTGTGGAAGGGCGCGTCAAGTTTAGTCTAGTTTATCTCTACAGTTCTCTAATTTCAGGAGTAGACAGTATCATCGCCTTAATTAAGCTTAGGTAATCTAGTTGTATTCATTGATGTCGCCGGTGATACGAAGTTGTTGATAGTTATCTTGTCCATTTGCTTTTTCTGCGAAAAAATAAAACATTTTAAGTTTTATTGATTATGTCACGTAAGTACTACTATAATCCAAAAATGTTCTAAGCTATCCAGTTGAGAATGTTTTAGGCTAAGTATATAAATATATAGGTGTAGAGAATGACAAAAATTATAACACAAAAATCCATTCATTTAAAAAAAGTATTTCCACTTAAAATAGGAACTCGCTTTTGTTATATACAAAAAAAATATGCTTTAACCACAAAAACGCATCGAATACTTTTTTTTTTATAATAAAAGTGGCAGCTCTTTCCATCTCTTCGGAATTTTGTAAAAAATGACTGGGGTCATGTAGTAGGTACACACTTTTGCGCATATGTGCTGTCATAGCTGACTCTAGACGTTGCACGGTGTTATCTCGTCTATTGCGGGGAACTATGTCGTAAAGACCAGTGATTTCCAAAGCGGGTCTACGTTGCCGTAAAAACAATACATACCTATAAGATAATAAATTACCTACCTCTGCCCAACCCTTCGGGGATTACTGGCGTGATTATGTTACAGGAGTCCATGGTATGAGTTTGCGCGTTGATCTTCCTTCCACTCCACCTCGTATGAGTTCAAACAAAATATTTTAAATCCCTTACCGTCAGTATTGGAGCTAATAGTCGCGCCTTTTGCGCTTGCCATGGCGGTTCCGGCGCTTTGTAGCCCTATAAGAACACAACACATGGAATAAGTACCTAGGATTTATTTATGTAATATTTTGTAACATTATTCTAGTCAAATATGTACATAATTCCAATACTAGATTACCTCAATAAATTTGATCAGTAATCCGTATACCTCTGGTTCGACACCTGTCTTTATTAACCACAGACTACTATCAAACTCATTTTGTAAAATTTCTCGTATAGGTATCCTAGTAATCTTTTTGGACTTCCAATTTCTTTAATTGTTCACTTTAACTTTAATCTTAAAGATTTAGGGATAATTTTAGATAATAAATAATGACTTTTTATACACCTAGCCGCCCTTAGTTTTATGAAAAGATCTTATTGTTTTGTACGGTTGTAAATTAATTATTTTTACAGTATGTATATTATTATATATTATATGTATATTCCAAAAACAATCACTTGTTAAAACCTTATCCTGGCAAATACGAACACAAAAGCCCTTAAGCGTTTCAATTGAATTTCAACTATAGGAAGGTGCCACCACAGCTCGTTACAAGACGCCACAGGTTCAGGCGTTTTAACGGTATTCCGCAGTGACTAAACGTCCGACTCGGTCTATACCTATACCAGAGTCGTTTATTTCCGCGATCGGACTAAATGTGAACAGATTCTTATACCTAGATTGTGCTGCCAAAACAGCCAGTCAAGAAAGTCCTGATGTTAGTTTGATAAAAACATTGTCCAACCACTATTACGGTCCGTAATAAGTCATCATCATCTGCCTAGCCTTTTCCTAACTATATTGGGGTCGGCTTCTAGTCTAACCGGATGCAGCTGAATACCAGTATTTTACATGGAGCGACTGCCTATCTTACCTCCACAACCCAGTAACTGGGTAATACGATACCCCTTGGTAGAACTGGTTGTCAGATTTTCGGGCTTCTGACGACCCGTAACGACTGTCAATTTGTCAAATGTTCACATATGAAAGCCGGGACCAACGGCTTAACGTGCTTTCTGAGGCACATAAGAGTCTCGGTGTGTAAAGATGGTCACCCATACACGGTCCAACCCCGGCAAGTGTAGTTTAACGTAGCATTATTATTTAGCCACGAGCTCCTCCACGAGATCTATAATAAAAATTATATCTAGTACATGTTTTTTTGCGGCCAGGAACCATTCCGTTCCCGGACAAGAATGTCGCGTTATTGTATTCATTTATTTATCTTTAAATATTATCTCAAGTTATACATATAAGAATATCTTTAACATTTCTAACCTGCTTTTCCGTTTTGTATGAGTTTGCGAATCGTCGTTGTCGTCGTCAGTTTTTATCAATTTGCTCGGTCCGGCTGGGAAGAAACAAATACACGCTAAGAGAATAAATAACCTTCAGCTATCCTAAGTAACACAAATTGCTGATTACTTGTTCCCTTTTGGTGAACACCAAGCATTTGTAAACACTTATTATAGTTCAATTATAATGCATCAGCTGCACAAATACTTTCAGACTATTCTCGGCCTCGACCGTAATCGTACTAGGGCTTAATTGTAGCCTGAGCCTAAGGCCAGGGTGTAATTTGGTCGAAAGCATAATGATGAATGCTCACGAGTGTCAAAAGTTATTCAACACAGTGAGGAATTAACATTATTATAAATTCAGAGATTTGGAAATAAAATTACAATTTATTTTATCAGGAGTGATATTCACTCAATATCTTTCGATTTACTTGAAACTCTTCGTTGTAATAATCTTGATTAAGTACTATCGGAATTATTTTCGTACAATTTATGTAAGTTGTTATACCTACCTATTCTTCCGCTTTAGAAACTCAAAATTTGGTGGAATTGGTTGATCATAAAAATCAATAATGTTAAAAACATTCCTGTGAAGCCTAACTAATCCTAACTAAAATTATAAATACGAAAGTAAGTTTGTTTGTTTGGTTGTTACCTTACCACGCCTAAACCACAGAACCGATCATCCTAAAATTTCGCTTAAATGTTGTCAGGTGTACAAAAATGGACATAGCCTTTGATCCCGAAGAAATGTCCCCGTTAGAAATCACAATACTGTTCTTATGATATTAGATGGCGCCACATGTTTTTCGAATCATAGTTTTACGAATAGTAGTAGTAAATGGTAAGATAATTACCACAAGGCTCTGCAGATCGATTAGTGGCACCATCACTGGATTGTCCTGACACAATTGTACATGTTGGCCGCGATGGAGGAAGCACTATGGTGTCTAATCTGTAATGAGATAACAAAATATATTGATTAAAACAATTTCGTTATTGAGTTTTTCCATCACGAATTTCTCAGTAGCAGCCTCGGAGTCTCGGTCACGCCGCAATCGTGGCGGTAAGACCCCTCTTTGAGGAGTGGTTGGAGAGGCGCTACGGCGTCCTCACCTCCCGCCTGACGCAGGTCCTCACCGGACATGGTTGTTTCGGGAGGTTCCGGTATCGGATTCAGCGGGAGGAAACGCCCGGGTGTCACCACTGTGCGGACCACCCGAAGGACACGGTGGAGCATACGGTGAAGGTCTGTCCCGCTTGGGCGGAGGCGATAGGCGGCGGCGACCTCTCGCGTCCGGATCTGGTTCAGGCCATGCTCCAGAGCGAGAGGGAATGGGATGCAGTCATCTCCTTCTGCGAAGCAGTAATGCTAGCAAAGGAGGAGGCAGGCCGCGTGAGGGAGAGAACATCCTCCACCTCGCGCCCCAGCCGCCGCGGGAGACGCTCAGGACGACGACGGACGTCGCGAGGCGACATCCGGCCACCGTAGGCGCGGACTTAAGGACGGCGAGTAATGGGTAGTTCGCCGTCCGATCAAGGACCAAGCCCGGGTCGACGGCGCGTTCTGTTTCACGCGCGCCTCAAAGAGCTGTCAGAACAGGGACGGGGCCCCAACAGGGCCAAACGTCTGCCGGGGTTGCGGGACGACTTAACAGGATACCGTGGCCCCTGAACGTAAAGGGCAACAGAAGGAACAGGATGGTTTTTAGTCAGTAAAAGTCTGACAGTCCCTTCCGCCCCGCCCAGGGCGGAAGGACTCATTTGATGGTTTTTAAAACCCAAAAAAAAGAACCTCGGAGTCTGGGTTATTAAACATAACCGGCGAAATGTGAGTTTGCTAATGGGTACACACATTATATTGCGTCAGAATTACGTTATTGAACATGAGTAAGCTTTGAAGCTTATTTATGAGCAAATAAAATAACGAAAAGAAAGCTTGGTTATTAGACTATACTATTTCTCGCGGCTATGGTCGTGTTAAATTTGGGCAATAACAAAATTTACTCCTACGTTTCTCTTAAACTTTTCCATACAAACTTCGCACGCCCGATACCCTTAGGGGGTGAATTAAAAAAAATCCTGTCTTAGCGGACGTATAATAACTATAAACTAACTTCCAGTCAAATTTATTTTTTAATACGTCAAGCGGATTATGATATTTCTATGCCCCCCTTTTTCACCGCCTAAAAATCCTTTATTATCGGATTCTACTCATACAAAGAACATACACAATCAGCGGTTTAGGCTGTCCGTTGATCCGTCAGTCAGTCATAGATAGATGGAATTGATTAGGATTAATTTACGATTATGTTTTGAGACGGTTTTCTACGGGGCTTTCCCATAGTACGGCGCGAACTAAAAAATATTTACGTAACATCATAACATTACGCCTGTAGTCCCCGAAGAGAGAGGCAGAGGTGAGCCCGTTAGTATCTACACCCACATTCCACAAATTCTCAGAAATACCTGATGGAAAAACCCAATAACACTTTGCCCGACCTGGGTAAGGAACCCAAGACTTCATGCTCAGCAGTCGCTCTTTGCGACTTCTAGACCAACGAGCCAGTCAGTTTAAAATATATTGTTTATATTTTATTATACATTTAACAGAATAGATGTTGAGCTTGATTTTGGAAAAATTTAGAGGTCTGTGTTTTCTTGTAAAAGCTCCTACTTAGTTTAGCCGAAAAAACTGCAGTATTATTTTAGTAAGCGTCTATTATTTACTTCGTGGTACTCAAGTACTTAAGAATTACTGACATCAAATAACAACTTACCTGGGCGGCTCGTAATGTGTTCTTCTATTAAGCAATCTCAAATTGCGTGGCGATACTACAAACCAAAAAAAATAAGCATTATCATTTACTTATATCAACCATTGCTTTTACGATAAGTGCAGATATAATAGATAACATGCAAGAAGCTGTAGGTACTTTTCTAAACTTTATTTTCGTGTTTGTAGGTTTGATCCCATTATCCTCACTAAAACTTGTTCATAAGTACCTACACTAATGACGAATACAATGAAATCTTTTCAGTTTTCAATTATTATTAATCAAGCTTGTCAGAGCAACACTCGTAAGGACAATGACCTTGAGGTCAAGATCAAGAATTAAGGACGCAAGAAGAAAGTTCGAGATGTTGGCACCACGACGCTGACAAGTTAGGTTTGAAGAGGATTTTGCCCGTCTAATCAAGCGGGGTTTCCTCGGCTACCACTACAAGTACGAAGTTTAGAATTCTTGTTGTTCGATTTTGAGCTATTAGGCGATTATAACTGCGTATACTATTTGTCTTTCAGTCTTATTATTTCTACAGTTCTGAAAGTATGTTTACAGTCGCAGCTACGATTTGACATCGTTATTAACGACGCTGCTTTGTTTGAATAAAATCTTTGAACCCCCATGTAAAAAGAAAACGTCAGGGTTACGTTTTTTCCTCTATTCAGAAATAGTAAAAAAATAAGTTTTGAATTACTTGCATATTTTTATTACAAGCAGATACACGTATAGAGTATATATACCTGAAAATTTAGGTGGTGTCCTCTGGTCTATTGCTGTGGATGTTGCGGTTAGCGGTCTCCCTGTTGGCTTCCGACTTCTTGACGCTGGGGACGCATGTGGTGGCCTCTGCTTCGGTACAGTTGGTTTCTTCTGCACTGGTACAGAGGAGGTAGTTGGTTTCTTCTGCACTGGTACAGAGGAGGTAGTTGGTTTCTTCTGCATTGGTACAGATGACGTAGTTGGTTTCTTCTGCATTGGTACAGAGGAGGTAGTTGGTTTTCTCTGCATTGGTATAGAGGATGTCGTTGGTGGTAGCGGCGGACACAGTGACCGTGACCGCGTCGAAAAGGTCGGCAGTGCGAACAAGCCTGGAGGTTGTGACGGTGGCGGTAACAGCGCTGGTGGAGGTGGCGGCGGTAACAGGGCTTGCTGAAGGGGTGCTGGCTGTAACGGCGCTGGCGAATGGGGTTGCAGTGGTAGCGGCGCGTGCAGTGGGTGTAGCGGCGCTGGCATAGGGGGCAGTGGCGGGAACGGCGCTGGCAGGGGGGGTGGCGGGTCACGGGGCAGCGGCGGGAAATGGGGCAGCGGCGGGACATAGCGCCGCTGTAAGAAATGGGGTGGCGGCGGGCCGCGGGGCAGCGGTGGGTACAGGGCTGGCGCAGGCGGTGGCGGTGGAGACAAGTCTGCTGGCGGGAACGGCGCTGGCAGGGCGGGTGGCGGGTCACGGGGCAGCGGCGGGAAATGGGGCTGCGGCGGGACATGACGCCGCGGTGAGAAATAGGGTGGCGACGGGCCACGGGGCAGCGGCGGGTACAGGGCTGGCGCAGGAGGTGGCGGTGGTGACATGTCTGCTGGCGGTGGCGGCGGCGGTGCCAAGGCTGCTGGTCGTGGCGGTGGCGCAACTTCCGCCACTGCTGGTCGTGGCGGTGGCGCCACCTCCGCCACTGCTGGAGGTGGCGGTGGCGGTTTCGAAGCTAAAACCAACCAATACAGAGCAAGCTGGTTTGGCAGTAATGCCGGCGGTGGTGGCGGATGCCTTGGCCTTGCCCTTCGTCGTGGGTCCCTAGATGCTGCTGGTGGTGGCATTGGGGCTTGTGGTGACAAATGTGCTGGTGGTGCTAGCGGTGGTTCTAGCACTGAGGCCGGGGACACTGTTTCCGGCGGAAGTGAGTAATGGCGGTTAAATGGTTTTATTGTTATTTAATATTTTACATTGTCATTTTTTTTATACACCATCTGTAATAATTCGTCGTATTCTGTAGTTAATTGTTTATATTTTCACCTAGTCCACTATTAAATAATCGCACTACACTAGTTTTCACAAAATTTATCTAATAGAAAAACTTTATCAATAAATTGCTCTAACCATAAAAGAACCATAGACTTTGCTAGAGGGGGCAGATAATAGGAGCCAAGGAGTCACTCAGACAAAGCCACCCTTCGTTTTTGTTTAGTATTGTTGATCGGCATCGGTGCTGTCATTGTCAATTTCTTTTTTCTCGCGTTGAATCTTGGATTATTGTATTAGTTTAAGATGTGGCTTTATACTTTTTGTTTCGTTCAGATTTCTAGTAAGAATTAGTGCCAGGAGGCCACAAAGCTTGTTTATGTTTATAGTAAAAAGAAAACACATTTTCTCATTAAATTGAAAAAAAAAAAAAAATCTAAGCGTGGGTAGCATATACTAAAAACAAGATTTTTTCTAAAAACTGTACTATATATAAAAGTGGCTCATGTTATAAATCATATTTATTTATTTTTAGTGCAGTACCGAACTACCTACTAAAGATTTTTTGTCATTTTTTTTTAACTATTAATTGATTTCTATTGTAATGTATGGTGAGATGTTCAACAGAGAACCAGTGGTACACCATTTCCTAAACAATAAATTTGGCGTTATAGACGAGCGATGTAGACACGAAAGTACTTTATGTTACCGTACCTTCTGCTACTCATGAAAGAGCGAGCTAGCGCCACAGATGTTCGTGTCCTTCGTGTGGCAGAACGATATGATTTATGGCGGAAAAACAAAATACTCTAAACTACATCTTACTTGCTTAATTTTATGGGGTTTTTACTTTTCTGATACTTCTATAGTAATTACCCGGGTAAAATTCACAAATGATTACAGAAATAATTATATTAATTTGTTTTTTAAATAACTTCAAATGTTGAACGATTGACACAATGGTATGTACCTATACAGTGGACCACGAACCTGGTCTGAACGGCGCGGCGAGCCAATTTATTATATTGCCATAATTATCTTGTGTAGGCATTAAATTTGTCAGTTTTAAATCACCGTCGCGTCGGCACATTATAGGTTGTCAGTAATATAAACTTATTTTAGAATAGAGAAAATGAAAACGGCGGAACGATAAGGTTTATGAAAATATCTACTTTTTCTTTATGTTGCTTTATCATGTTTTTCTTTTACAAGAAAAACAGAGAAATGTGTGTTGTGAATGTTGAGAGTGTGAGTTGATGGATGAAAGAAGAGTTAATAATAAGATGGTAATTTTTACATAACTAAACTCACATATTTACATAATATGTAACTATTATTTGGTACTTGTATCGCTTCATTTTCTTTATTATTTTCATATTATAAATAAGTATTATTTTACTGGACTCTTAGCTTAATTTGTCTGTAGGTAATGTTGTATTTTTTATAATAAAAAAAAATTAATGCCCGTTTTATTTTATTAGATATATATTTAATTAGATGAATGCTACTGTAGGTACTAGGATCCCACAATTGACCTTCTTCTTTTGTATCGATACATTATCATTATTATTTGGGCCTAGTAGGTGTTTATTGCTATTTCAGAGACCTTGTACAGATTGTAAAGGGTGCAATTGGAAAGCTCAATCGTATGGGACTTAGTCTAATCAGCAGCTCTGTACTCGCATAGCAATTATTGTAATTTTATGTAACACTAGTAAGAGTGATAGGTTCTCTAAAGTTTTCCAAATCAACATATAAATTAAACTATGCTCATAGTATAAAAGAAAATTACTTTTCGTGTATTTTTCCAGTTAGTGCTTCTAAACTACACATAGGATAAGATGGATTTTGATGCGGTTTTTATGATCACTCACTTAAAGATACAGCATATAATGCAGCAATGATGCAAAAAATTACAGATAATGCATCAGTGTAGATAGGTATTGCAAGAGCTAGCGAAGCGAGTGCGAAAATGTTTACACTCATCACGACACAGGTAGGACACATTTAATTTATATGGAAATAGGAGTAACATCGTTGACTTTCGTGGAAAAGTTGAAAACCTAAGAAACTGGAGGATGCAGGAGCGAGCGGAGTAAGCTCGGAAGTTTTAGATAATAAACTTGTTGCAACAACCTGCCATTGGATCAGTTCAGTTCAACAACTGGTCTAAAAAAAATTTGTCAGCGAGAACTGTTAAGTCCTTGTGCATCCTAGTGTGTCGTAATGAAACGATTGACTCTACACACGGTAGATACCTACCAATTTTATTGATCAGCAACTGCGGCATAAACGGTCTGCACCAGTTGCGGAGGCACTTTCCTTTGAGCTTAGTCAACGGATCATAAACTTGGTTTCACTGGCTTTATCAAGCTGTGGACAACCACCCTAAGGGCCCTTTCACACCTCCCACGATCACATCTCAATGACACCACGTGGGCGAGCGCCGCCGCGCCTGTCTCTAACCTAGCATACTTTTTCACAAATTGTCAAACACCCTTAGCTCAAAATCTTATTTATGCAATCCCAAACAATAAAAAAATACCTTTAATAAAAAGATAAATATATTTCCTTCCAAGGTACCGAAACCCTAGGCGTCCCTAGGTGCTCAATTGTAGTGACTGTGGCGTGACCTGGTACCGAAATCGCCTCCTGGATTTAAGGGGTCTCTCTCGGGGCGCAAATAATAACTGAAACGAATCGTTACTTTGAAACTATGTATAAAATAAAGACTTGACTCTACTGCTCCCTGCAGAGTGAATGACCAAAACAATTGTGATCATATAAAGATATTTTACTCTAATTCTAAATACGAATGATTTGCCAGAGAGTTTAGAACATAAGTCTTCCAGTCGAGTTTGACTCGCACATAGCACATTACCGGGTCTTGGAATAGTATACTTATTTAAGTTGTCTGAGTCGAGTTTTTTGTGACCCAGCTGCCAGAGGTCGAGTTGTCTGTATCTTTTCGAACTGTACCTAACAGCTAGCTATTTACCTTTATTGTGCATGCTGTGGTCTCATATAAGCGAAGGAGTACATCTACGTAATTACCTTTTGTTGATTTTTATTTGTATGTTATGATTTGTGTATATCTGTTTGTGTTGCAAATCATTAAAAACATAAATAAATAATCATTCAAATCGATCCTAATAATAATTTAAAGTTTGAAGTAGTCAATAGGTAAAAACAATTTGTAAATTTATGTAGAGTTAAACTACAATAACTTGACGCGCTCTTCCACAATTCTAAACGTTTGAAAGTGTTTGTAAAAGTATTGAAAAGATTCACAACGCATGTGTGCGCAATGAGATGGCTCCCGAAACGAAAACAAATCGGCTATTTGTTGCTAGACTAGCGGCGTCATTACCTAATCACTCATTGATACTAGTATGGCGCTGCACTGACATTCTCTATGAAAATGACAGGTGCGTTGTTTTGCGCGGTCGGCTATTAAAGCAGGCCGCAGACGTCCAGTTTCCGAATCACACATACATACTTTTGTTTTTTTTTACATATATGTAATCTATGTATGTGTGTGTATGTACATATACGCTTTTGATTCGGAACCGGATTCGGAAACCAGTCGTCGGCGGCCTGCTTTATGGTTAGTAGACAAACAAATCTGACGGCCCACTACTGAAGACGAATACTCACAACTACATACAAACTCTTTCATACGGATGTGACTACACACATTGAAATAGTAATATGGAGGGACGGTGTAATTTATGTATGTGTGTGTATATACATATACGCTTTCGATTCGGAAACCAGTCGTCTGCGGCCTGCTATACGGTTAGTAGACAAACAAATCTGCCGGCCTGCTACTGAAGACAAATACTCACAACTACATACAAACTCTTTCATACGGATGTCACTACACACACACATTGAAATAGTAATATGGAGGGGTCATATTAAAGTAGTTTATCTCTATCCGTGTGTTATGTAGTATCAATAGGGTAATGAGAACTACTTATAGCATTCTGAGAGTTTTGTTATAGTTCGCAGGTAGAGTTTACTATACTCAATGTGTTTTCATAGTCAGCTCACCTCCATTATCAAAAACATGTGTTTGATGTTGGCTGTATACGTGTACCTACGCGTTTATTTGGCGATAAGGCTGGCCGTCCGTTGAATACCTGCTATCGTGTGAAGGTCTATCCAGTCTCTAACATTTTAATTTATTTTCTTTCATTTGACATCTGTCAAAAAATCTGAAAAAGGTCGCTTTCAAAGTCGATTCTAAAGGTATTTTCGACTTTCTATGAGTTTAAAATGATTTGGTTAAGTTAATTTTTAAGATCATACAGAATTATAGTCTGGCTACGTCTTGTCTGCAATTGAAGAATGGCAGCAAAAAATAGTATGAATCATTTTTTTTATTTGCCGACATTGCGTTATTTCTAATTCCAACAACATTTTTCTTATACAGGGTGGCCAAAGTGGGAAAAAATATGCTCAGTACAAAATGTTCTAGATATCCCGTAACTAAAAAAAAAGAAAGGACGGTGGCAATAGCCCCAAAGTAAATTTCTTTCTAAAAACAATACAAAAAAAAAACGACATTTACAGGACATTATTCGGTGCAATTGTAGCTCGAACATGACAAGACGGAAAATTAGAAAATATCAATATTTTAGTGTTTCAGTAAAAGCAGATGACGATTAATTAAAACGAACTTTTATCAAGTTTGTAATGTAATATGAGCTCTATGTTATTTTCTTTAATGGATAAAATACTCGCGATCGCGCTCGCCGTGTCGATCACCAATCCTAGGTATTTCATCGTAGACTCGACAGCAATCGAAGCCCTTCGGACTACAATATGTGAACCGGGCGGCGGCGCCCGCATCCCGACCAAACATTAATTAATCCGAATAGCTCATATTGCATTGAAAACTTAATGAAAGTTAATTTTAATTCATTTTCATTAGCTTTCACTTATGTTCTAAAATATTGCTTAATTTTTTTCGAACATGCTAATGTTCGAGTTGTAATTGCACCGAATAATGTCCTGTAAAATACCAGTTATTGTATTATTAGGTTATGAAAAGCTGCGGGTCCTTGGGGACAAAACAATTTTTTTCCCTATGAACAAAATTTTAGTCATTTCGAGTGATGATAAGACAGACAGTTGCTTATATCGACTGAAGATCATACTTTCTGGATTTATTATTACTAAAAATGCGACACAAAAACAAGAAATTAATTAAAACTAATGCCAGGCAAAAACATCTCTTAAAACAAAATTTAAAACGCCTAGCTATTAACTAAACTACTATAAATAGCAGAAAATACATGGAGTTGTTTTGGAAAGCTCAAGAAGAGGCTTTGAAATTATTTTTTTAGACGCCGCAGCTTGGGCCACCGTTTAGTTGCCTAAGGTATCATTCCATTGTTGGCAATCGCGACCGTCAACCGCTGCTTGGTCGCGCGACTCACTGCTTAGTATGAATTTATATTTAAACAACGCAAGCTTACCGCGTCGACATCATCAGAATACTACCTTTATGTCTAATGCCGATTTATTGCAGCCAGGCTTTACTTTTTTCATAAATATATTTTTTTAAATAATTAAAGAATACATCGCTAGGGGGCTCACTCTGACACTAGGGTGTGTGGGGTCGTAACTTTACTGCCCACACGCAGGGGCGTAGCTACCGCCGTATCTGCCGTATCAATTATATGGGGCCCCCGGCCTACGGGGGCCCCCAAGGTGCGTAAGCAAAAATTAATAAAAACTTCCCAAAGAAGTTTCTCGAAATTAAAATTGATAAAAAATTATTTAAGAACTTCTATGGGACAGGAACGTCTGTCAGACCTGTCACTATTGTCCATAGAGGCAGAAACTTAAGAAAAACTAAAGTCATCATCAGCTATGAACGATTTAATTAATCAGTTTGCCGAAAAAAAGGCAAGGAGAGTTAATATTTAATTTGAATTGTTTTTAAAAATGTGACTGATAGATAATTATGATGAATAAATATTTCTTTTAATTTTATGCAAACATTTTTTTCTTTTTTGAGAAATCTTTACCCGTCCTAAGGGCCCCCAAATAAATTTTTATACGGGGCCCCGCCAAGGTACGCTACGCTTCTGCCCACACGATAAAGAAAGAAAGGGGGTTTAGGATTTGATTTATCGAAATAATAAATTATTTCTTTCCTAACATTCAATAAACATGGAATAAAGTTACATCCTGGATTAAAGTAAGCTGCGCCATACATTTTGTGGTAGCTTGTTTGTTGCACATTACTACTCCAAGTTAATTAATAACGGCTTAAAATATCAAAAGGGGCCCCTTTTAAGCCAGCGCGCGCTCGAAACAGCAGTAGTCAAAATATTCAAGATTTAATGCTCAATATCAAATTAGTTTCTCGCAGATCACGCTAAGTCATTGTTACTTTCATTAGTGTTCCTCGTTGAAAATTATGACTTGTTGCCAATTGGCCGCTTAAGCGAGTGTGTGTTTTGTCTAATTAGACTAAAAATACTTAACAAAGTCCACGAATTTTTATGTTTTTTTTTTGTTGTTGTGATCCTAAATAGCAGGAAAAGGTAAAAAGTTGGGACGCTGACGAGATAACTGTTATACTACTGCATTTTTTTTTGCAACTTGGTTTTGTGAGGTATTAAAATGAAGGGCTCGAGTGGACGATTCCAAATCGCTAAATTATAAAAGCTACGAAAGCTACGTGTTATGGCAGATTATAAATAATTCGCAACCATCAGTATGGGCATTAGCAGATATAAATAGGTAGATCTACAGCAGTATCATGCTACATAATCAAATAAGGCAAGACAAAGTAAACATGACTTGTCATGTCTTGCCTTTTTACACAAAAAAAAATTGAAAGATAATTTAAACGTTCACCAGCATACTGAAATGTTTTAAATAAAAAGCGTTTTTAGCGTACATCTGGGTGATTTTCAGATTTTTGCAGTTTATTCTATATAATTTCTTTCTGTTGAATATAATAAAACATTTGGAAATAACAATAAAATTCATTATGATTCATCATTCAATCATCATCATTCAAATGATTCATTATGGTATTCTAAATAAAATAAAATATTTTCAATAACATCTTATAATTCATAAGTTCATGTTAAAGTTCTGATTTTGTTACATTATGACGGTCTTCGCTAACTATTTTTTTACTTTTTTAGCTTGTTAGAGAGAGCTGATAAATAAAAAAATAGGAAAGAATTTCTCATAATTTTCATAATAATTTGATAAATTAAAAAGCATAACCTACTTTAACTGTTAAACTTTTTTAAACAATTGATCACATAATAATTCTCGAGAAGTATGAACTTCAAAGAGGACGCTCATCTAAAACCTAGCGCCGATTAAAAACATCAGATATTCATAGGATTGCGGAGAATAAATAGTAGGTATCAAGTATGAAATTGGTTTTACACAAAATAATCACTGGAGCTCACAACAGTTTACATAAAGTGGCAACATTGCAACCGTCGAGTACCGAGTGTCCTATGGTTTAAAGTGCTAGGTAGAGAGACAGATGTATGATGTGACAAAGACCTCAGAGCCTTTTTAAAAGACTCTACCCCAAAATGAAGGTAGGTACAGTCAGCGACAAAATTCGATTAACATGTTACTTTACATTCATCATTTTATGATGCACTGCTTTCCAATATTTCATTTTAAGAGTTTATTTCATACTGAATTTACAACCATTCCGTATTTTCTTCAAGATTGTGCTCAATAATTAGGATTTAAAAATCTGAGGAGTTCAAACTAATTTCGTAGCTGACTGTTACGTATCATGGTGATGTGTTTACATAATTTTTATCAGCATTAAAATATAAATATCTATTTTTGTACCGTACAAGCTATTTTAACATTCTGAAGCACACGATAAATGTGTTACGGAGGTTAATAAGACACTATCAAGTCTATCGTTTCGGTATTTTTAATACACGTGATTAAGTTAATCTTAAAATATTAAAATAATTGCGTTGTTATCTGTTATTTTCACCGTGCAATATAGAGGACGATTAGTAATTCGATCGATTCCATGAAACATTATAAAGAGATTATTTAAAACAATATAAACCTCGAAAACTTGAGGTCGATACAGAGTTGATTTTAAGTTATATTCCCTTTTTATGACTTTCCGAAGTTTTTCGCCTTTCGACCAAAAACTGCTAATTGTTATAAATATCATCCATGTTATCGCGAAAACCAATTCATTAATATAACAAGGAACTACATTCAGTTATTGGTACGCAATGTGCCATAATTATATTTGTTTTGAGTAATGCCTTTTGGAGTTTCTTGACCATTCTTCTCCATATTAAACAACTTTCTGGAATGGGCAACTAGATTCCGTAAGATTATAAATCAAATAAATAATTTGACTTTAAAACAAGCTTCAATGAGTTTTCGCTACCAAAAACGCGAAAAAAAATAAAAGTATTTTAAGAAAGATAAAACTCAAAATGAACCCGCTATCGGCTCCAAGTTTTGGGGAGCATAATTGTAGCAATTATCCCCTTTCGAAGAATCGAATTAACAATCGCCCTGCATAACTTAAGGTACATAGTTTGCATTACTACTCGTTTTTCATGTCACATAATCTGGATACGAGCGGGAAGCGAACGATTCGCAGCTGATTCGCGTAGTCACAAACTATCGCGTCTTTCAAAGGTAATATTTGTCGCACGAAGATACATCCGTCGCTTTGGCCTGAAATACAATACAGAAGGTTGATACAATTTTTAGTTTAACCAAACATACAGTCGTCTAACGACTAGCCATATTTTGTTTATTATTGTCTTGCTTTTTAAAGTCAGAAAAAATACATATAACAATGTTTAGTATAAAACGACATTTTCTTAATAGTCAAAATGTTTGAAGTTACTAAGAATACAGGATATTACATATGTGCAAAAATGAATAAACCTAACGGGTGTAACAAGACACTTAACGAAGCCAAAAGTTACATATTTTCATTACTGCATTAATTTTTTTTATCTGACTTGTGAACTTGGAAATTTTCTGGTTACAGAGAAAAATTGAAAGTCAAAGTTCTAACGTTTTCTTACGAAAACGAGTTATGAATGTTCAAACTAAACCTTAAATATCACCGCGACCTGGGTACCATTGGCTGCACCCGTAAGTATGTTTTGATTGCGTTACATTGCGCCCTGCTATAAACAGTGATTGTTTACATCATCCATATACATACATCCATTTTGCTCATTATTACTTAGTTTTATGAGCAGTATGCGTAAGTAACGGCTATGTGATGTGTCTTTTTACACTCTTTCTTTACACAAGACTCAAAAAAACCGAAGATTGAACGCATTATACGAAATGTAAAAAAGGTAAATAGGAGATATTTCCTGTGCGTTTGGTTGAGGCACAGCCTGCCTAAATGTGCGCTAGCTTTTAATGCAACATGATCTTACCTAACAGTACCCGTCGTATGACGTCACCGCTGCTGAGGTCGTACGCGGTGAGCCCGCTGCGGTCGCCCATCACGAGCATGGTGTGCGTCAGCGGCAGCATGCGACTCATATAATTGAGACCCTAAACAATATTTGTAATCGATTACTTCGTCATTATATCTTGGGATTAATAAAAATATATTTTGGCAACAAATGGAAGCTTATTCTACATTTGTCGATGTTTATAAAAACATGATGGAGATTGAGATCAAACGTGTGATCCTATCAGTAACTATTATATTATATATTTGAAAGGAGAAAATACAGGCCTTTGCCCAGCAGTGGGACACAAAAGAGGCTAATAAAAAATATTAAATCCGAGCCATGAGATAGTATTTGGTACTTAATCAGTTCAAGGTTATGGCTACTTTATAATTGTTAGAACCAACATTTCTTTTGCCGGTGTCGTATAGTATTAGAAAGTAAAGTCGGTTGTACCAAAGTTAGAGGGAATCAATATTTTCGCGACAAACTGTGCTTTTTTATTTTACTCTCTGTTTACAGACCATATATTTACAAAATCCTAAAAATAGTTACTATGTGAATGGAGTTCAGCATATGTCCTTGGAATCGGTCCCAGATGCACAGGCGCTCGTCAGCGCCTGCGGACACGACGTAAGAGGCGGTGTAAGCGAGTGAAGTCACCGCGCCGTCGTGCGCCTGCATGCTGTACAGGCAAGCACCTGCAAATGTTAACAGAATAAAGAAATAACCTAGCCTTTTTACAAATATATTGGGGTCGACTCTCAATCTAAGTGGAGGCACCTGAACACCAGTATTTCACATGGAGCGACTGTTAATATCGCCTCCAGTACTGGGACATACGATATCCTTGGTAAGTCTGGTTGTCTGGAGCACGGAGAGGTTTCGGTATAAAATGGATGGTCATCTATCCGCTGACAGGCGGCGGCAAGCGTTGCTTTACCTTGATTTATCGACCAGCAACAAAGTGACGCCAACTGCATTCAGACAAACACGCCGTGCACGGTTGCTAGAAATAATAGCAATATGGTCCGCTATCACCCTAGCGTGCACTAGTAGTAGTACTTAATAGCCTGCGAAATTTGTCAAGCATTCATGAAATAGCTATCGAAAAATGGGTTGATATATTTGTAGTTGCAACACCTGCAATCATGCATACACACCATATGCGCACTCCGGTGGCAAGTAGACTAGCGGCGCGGGTATCGTGCCATCTTTATATGTGACCGCCATATTGTAAACGTTCTAGGTGTACCACTGTGCCAACGATATATTATTACTATTTTTTTTTTAATGTAAGTAGGTAGACAATTTTTTATACAGAAAGCTAAGTTCCCTAATAAATTATAATGATTTCATACATACATAACATACATAAACTCACGCCTTTTTCCCATGGGGGTAGGCAGAAACTATAGAACGCCACCTGCTACGATCCTTACATACTCCTTTCGCCTCATCTACGTTCATACATCTCGTCATACAAGCACGCCGGTTACGAGTACTCCGCACCTGACCTTTCTGAAGGACCTCACTAACCGGCGTTGCCACTCACCTCTGCCATATAAATATCTTTTGTCAATCGTCTTTCACTCATCCTCTCAACAAGACCGAACCATCTAAGGTTCGATTTCACCTCAGCAAATCGTCTTTTAATTCAGACACTGCTTGGGACTTAAACCTCAACAACGATAACGAAATCGTGATATAAATAGCCATGATGATCACATCCAAGAAAGGTATTTATCACCTATTTGCTGAGCTAGGCTAAGGCTGTAGTTCGGTTATTACTAATCAGTATTATTGTCACTGCACGCGTATGACATTTTGAAAAACATACGACATAACACAGACCTTTATTTCCATAAACGTAAGAATAGAATTTTCCGGGCGTCATATTGTATTGGCTTTGGCAACTTACCAGTATGTAAGTCCCATACGCATAATAATCCGTCTTGTGAGCCGCTGCCCGCGATGGTAGGGGTCGCGTGGTCGATGAAACAGCTGGTGATGGGCCCACAGTGACCGTGTAGCGTGAACAGCGGGTTCAGGTCAGCGCTGGAAAACACCTGACAACACAACCACATTACTGACTACCTGACTACTATGCTGCGCGTCAGCCGCTTTACGCATGGTGGCGCATATTTCCGTCTAGGACATTATTTATTTATTTTTATAGATTAAATACCATCGTGTTTGACTACCTTGTTGGTTTAGTGGTCGCAAAGCGCGACTGCTGAGCATGAGCTTCAAATCTGGATTCATGACCGGTTGATGGCAATAGGCTCGATTACAAGGGACTTAAAAATAAAAAACATAACTAGCGAAATATGGTCGTATCGTACTAAAGGGTACACCTCTGAGTAACCCTTTGGGGATTACAGGCGTGATGTTGTTATACCAACTTCTTTTGTTTATATTTTTAAAATTTTCTGTCGTGAGAACCTTTTCCTTACAATAACGAACACAACAAATAAAGAATTAGTGAAATTTGTCCAGCCCTACACACGCGAGGCCTTGACCAGTGGAAATAGGGATTCATTAAATATATAGATAGATAGATATATTAGATACTTGTTAGTTAAGACTATTCAATAAATCAGATCTTTGGCTATCAGATCAAGTTAATATGCAAGGTGCGTGTAAGATCCCGTGTACCTTAAATAATGCACCATGATTACAACGAATGATGATAAGTACCTTGAGCACATGGTCCTGACCGCCAGTGACGATGCGGCCGCCTTCACAGTGCATTTCTGTGATTGGCTGCTGATGCGGTCGACACTGCGCTATCCTCACGCACACCACCTCTATAATCATCATTATTTGTTAGCCACTAACTTGTTATACCATACCTATGTCTGTCACCAAGCAAACGTTGCTTGGTGACAGATCATATCACAGGCACTTGACACATTCTGCTTTGTATCTAGGATGGATGGCCGCCGGAAGCCAGTTAACGTTAGAGGCCTAGGCTGGCAAATATGGCATGGCTCTGGCAAATAGCCATCAAATTAACAACTTAAAAAAAAAAAAATTAAAACAAGCTTTTATGTAAAAATATTACAATATTGAGTATTGGACATTGTATTGTCATCAGAACTAAAGGTATATGCAAAATTTTAGCTCAATCGGATACCAACAAATGGTGGAAAAATGGTTTGCAAATTTTGAAAGGACAACTTACATACATACAAACAAACAATGCAAGCTAAATAAAAGCTTGTAAAAAAAGTGGGAGACTAGTTGGTCTTTCAAAAAATAGGATTAGCTTATTTCTAAAACATGATTTATACTAAAGCCCTTACGGGTTGGCAGAGAAGATATAATATCCTTTAGAATACCCGTGTTTGTAATTAAATGGAATATTGTATGTATTGTTGATAATTTTCACCGAGCCTTCTTTCTTCATCGTGTGGGCAGTAAGGTCTTACGACCCCATACACCCTAGTGTCAGAGTTTCTATAAGGCGCTTTGCACACGGAGCAACTTTTGCAGCAACTGGCAACTGGCAACTTTCTGGCAACTCGCTGTTTACATGTAATTCAATTGGGCTGCGCACACAGAGCAACTCAAGTTGCGAGTTGCGGCAATCGTCAACAGTTTCCAGTTGCGGCAACTAGCAACTTATTTAGTTGCTAGTTGCCGCAACTAGCAACTGTCAAATATTCGATTTCACACCCTCCCTCCCTCGCCCTGTGCCCGGCATAGTGTTGCCATTAACTTAGTGGTTTTTCCCACTAAGTAAACACTTCTTTTTGGGGTAATGTGTAAAATTCTATAATAAAACACTTCTTGATATTCCCCAACTAAATGAGAGAAAATTTAAACCATGCATAAAACGCACACTATCTAATCAAGCATTATTATAAGTTAGATGATTATATCACGGACAAAAATGCTAGTCCTGCTCCACAGTCACTCGGGCTCACTAAATAGGATTGTTTTTTAAGAGAATGATGTTTCTTACCCTCTTTTTTGTCGACCTGAATAACTTGTACCGTTATCAGTACGATTACTTTTTATTTTTTTACATAACATAGTAATCTAACGGATAAGTACACTGAAAGTGTTAGTATTGTAAATTTATTTCAATTTTGTTTTTTAAAAACCATCAACCTAAAACTTGCCCACAAAAAAATCCACAAGCCACCAGATACAAATTCTGACCACCAGAAGGTGGTCCCAATCTACCAGATCTAGTGGTAATACCGCAAAGTTTGCAACACTGCAACTCGGCTAAAAAAGTTGCTTACAAATTGCCAAAAAGTTGCGGCAACCGGCAACTTTATGGCAACTAGCAACTTTTACAGGAAACCTTTAAAAAGTTGCCAGTTGCGTCAACTTAAGTTGCTCCGTGTGCAAAGCGCCTAACACCTCAAAAAGGCCTTGGTTTGAGTGGAACAGTAATCGAGTTATTTAAATAATCTTCATTTAGAAAACATTCGAGGCCCGCGACCTGCGGGTTTCTGCAAAAAATTATCTGCCAAAAAGGTGCTACTCAGTTTTTATTTCGAAAATAACTCATTCAAAGAGAGTTACTGCTTCAGTCTTATCTAGCGTACCTAGTCTTAGTCAGTTTAAGAACCATCTACTGTTAAACACAGGCCTGTAGGCGCTGCCAAAGATAAGCATTTAAGCAGACTTTATCAGATTAATTCATATTTAAATTTTTACTTATATTAATGCAAGTACTTACCTTCTCCGTCGCTGACATCAGTCTCATAGGAGAAGCTCATTCTCGCGCGAGTAGCCTCGCTATCCGGCGCATGTGCGACCCGTAATGAGCCGGCGGACCCCGTACGTTTGTGCGCTGAATAAAATATTAAAGTTACCAGTTAATGCTAGTTCAAAAACATTTGTTGTGTGTGCAACATGTGATTTATTAGCTGTTGTGAAGTTGCATAAAAATATAAAACAAGCAATAGTTTTTTTGGAAGTACTTGATTTAATTTATGAAGGAGCATCAATATTGATCGTCTCAATACACTGATCGGCTAAAAAACCGTCAAAAGATTTTATCATTTATGGTTGATTAACTTTATATGACCTTTGTCTCACGGTAGGTTATGGTACTATTATATTTAAATTCAGAAACTTAGATCATTTGCATAATGTTGCCACTTACTTAACTGAGCATTGTGTTAAAAAGTTTATTTTTGAGTGATCCTTTGTAAAGCAGAGGTACCTATTGAAATTAAAAGATATTTAAATTTTGTCATGTTTAACATTCGGTTTGAACCTAAGGACGAGCAAATCTGATAAAACGAGTTGTTTTTCAGTACGTAGAAATAAATAAGTGGTGGTGAGTTGAGTTTAGGAACATGCTTCTATTAGTAATATCATTTTATTTCTTTAAAAATCTTAGGGCTCCATTAATTCAAGTATTTGGTTTGTCGTGTGACGTTTGCGTCAAGACGTGTCGTACTGCACTCTCGACGCATCAACTGTATAAAAAAAAACCGTTCTTCTGCAATACTCGATACCCGCACTACTCCGGCGCCGCAGCAGTCCACCACCAAATTCCTTAAATTAAAGAGCCCTTAAAGTGTCGAAAAGTTTATTAAAGAGGAGAGTACTGACTGCGCCGATGAGCTGTGCTGAATTGCCAGTCCACGTGTGCACCCGACGCGGCGTTGTAGGCGTCGAGGCGAAGCAGCGTGAGGTGGCCCGCCAGTGACGCCGCGCAGACGCGCCTTGCGCCGGCTAGGGCACGCACGTGCGTTGCGCCGCGCCCTCCCCGCGCTTCTGCGCTCCACCACACGCACTGAAACGTATCACAATAATCATTTAAAGACCTGCTCGCTAGTCCAACTTCTATCGAGATCTTGGAAAGAATTTCACGTCTGTAACCTTGGGGACTATAAGCAAGAAAAAAAGGATTAATTAAAGGAAATACTGTACCATGAGCTTTCCAGAGCTAGCTTCCCAAAACTCGAGTCGTCCGTCAGCACAACCCAATATAATAAGATCGTTACAAAAGTCCATACACCACACAGGAGATTCTTTGATCGCCTTCCCTCTCCAGTCTAAATTACTCACGTCTTCCCCGCAGTCCTCCGGGGGCCCGTTGTCACTTATTGTCAAATTATTATTACACTTAATAGGTACACTATTTACAGAATTTTCACTTGAATTAAATACGAATATGTTTTCATCACAATTATCACTATTCTTAACACTTTTGTTTATTAAATCTTGATTACTTATATTTAAGTTACTAATATCTACATTTTCTTTAGCCTCGTAGCAATTATATAATACGTCCTGTTGGTCGCCGCAGTATAAGTTTCTGAAACGTCATAAAGAGTAATTTCATTTCATTAAGATTTGCCCGAACAAAGAATCGTGTAGGTGGATTACTTTTTTCTATAACTTTATTTACTTTCTACTTATATTAGCTTGCTGGATGTGGATACACGCTATGGCACATTCCAGGAACTAAAAAGTGACATTCGATTTAAAAACTTTAGTTTGACTGGATTCAGTAGCGATAACGTAATAATCAGTTATATAAAGTTATAACTAAGACGGATCCCGATATCATAAACATGACGATTAAATCCCGGGATTTAAGAAATTGAAATTACTTACATTTAAACTAAATTATTACATTGTTATGTTACGTTATTTATTATGTTTTTCCTTACTAAAACTATTAAAGAACTTTGTTTTACATGCAAAATTGATTGTTGAATGTTATCCTGTTAGTTACCTGATTAATTGATTTTTGAAAAAGTAATTTGCAATTTCCTAAATCCGAGGATTTAATCGTCATGTTTATGATGAACCATATGTTACTTTCTGCCTCGGACTTTAATGCAGCAATACCGCGGAGGCAATTTTCAATTCAAATGTGCTCTCTAACGTTTATCTTGGATGTTACTGACATCGGTGAAGGAAAACATTGTGAGAAAAGGTAGAATTGTAATAATGTAAGTCTGAAATCGCCAATATTAAAGGTTTACATAAAATTTAGTAAACCGATATCGTAAGATCAGTCCGACAATATTGATCTCATGAGAACTCATGGTCTTTTTTCCTGGGACCCCACCTCCCCTTGCTTTCCTAAGGCGCGGTACAGCACTTGCGGTCAAACTATACCTATTCCGATATCTGGTAATGAGATGTCCGCAAAACGGAAACTCAGTTAATGCTAAAGTAATATAATACCTGTAATTTTTTACGAAGTCATATTTGGTTGTTTCGGCGGTGGAGAGATGGCGCGGCGAATCCCGCGGCCCCACCGCCCGGAACCGCAGCCCGCTTAGGTAACTGCTCAGGCCTTTGCGAAGTCTGTGCACATTCTATTAACAAGAATACGGACGTTTTTTAACGATGCTCACATAACAGATGTTCCGAGAAGAAACTAGTTAAACTAATGTAAAGAAACATTATGCAGGTTCATAACTTTGTCTAAATCAGTCGTTCTTAACCTTTTAGTGTCGAAGGGACCACTTGACAAAATGTCTTGCCTTGGACCACAACTGATTGAGGATACTGTTAATTATTCCTAAGGTGGCTTATATATTAAGTTATACACGTAATTATTAAAAACCACGAGTATTGTTTTGGTCCCTAAGACGCGACGATATCTAATAATTATATGATAACGTCGCGGACCACTGGTCTATATGGTAGAAATTTGGATTGACTTGCTTGCGACATAACCGCAATGCATCTTCACATTACTCCGTTTAGTGTCTCGCATGTGTAAAGCAGACATTATAATAAGAACATACTCTTCGTATGCGGCGCGGGTGCCACTAATGCGATGGCAACTCAACCCCTTTTTCTCATAAAAAACACGAGTACTTACTTCACTTGTTCTTGCGGATGGTTCTGGACCGTGATTAACTAAAAGCAAATAATACATTAAATTATAATTAAAAAAAAAAAGAATAATTGTTTTTTTACCACTAAACAGGTCAATGTGTTGCTGGACAACATGGACTCACTATTTTCTTAATTTGAATGGACTAAAGTATTAAGGACCAAAAATAATTATAGATCTATGAGAACCGTACCTTCACATGCCTCGTATGATGCATTACTTTTCTTTGAAACTTTTTCATACAGGTCTTTTTGTAGCTTGAAGAAGCTGAAATAAATACCAGCAGGAGTTAATGTCAAAGCGATTTTTTTAAATAGTCTGTGAAAGCAACATTGAAGGATATTTGGAAAAGTAATTCACAAAAAGTTGATGATGACATTATTGAGCACTTTGTCTAGATAAGTGAAGACACTCACGCGCCGCGGTCAATGTTCGTGATGATCTCGCCGTTCTGAGAGTCCCACACTTTGATATTGCCCTGCAAACAGGAACTGACGACTTTCTCGCCGTCTGTGACCAAACACTCCACCTCCTGACTGTGGCCCGCCACCACTAGTGGCACTGCTTCCATTACCAACTGGAAAATTAACATTGGAAAATTCAATAATTCAAAATAGTATAGCTTTTGTTTATAAGAAAAAGTTTGTAAAGTTATTCAAACCAAAGAGTTCAATGAGCGCAATTTTTTTATTCAAAATATAATAATGTGACTACGACGTGCCGTCAAAGAATCTTGACATAATTGAGAAATATAAAACTAGTTGCTAAACTTAAACTCTTTTTTGGGACTCGAAATTTGTACAAGAATCGTATTTCGCCATTTAATGTTTATTTAAATAAAAAGGTTAGTGTGATTTTTCCTTTTGTAAATTAATCATATACACATACAGGGTGTCCGGTTTTCAATAGATTATCTTGAAATGGGGTCATGGTAGAACTAATGAGTAATCTGGAAAAAAATACAAATAAAAAAAAAAACAAGTAGTACCAAAGATATGATTTATTTAATAAGATTCGTTGTTTATTGTGACCTTTTTTACATTCTTGTACATCACGACCACGAATTAATGAATTCTGTCGGTTTTTTTGTGTTCTGTCGGTTTTGTTTTGTTTTGTTTCTGTCGGTTTTGTTTTGTTTTAACTTTGTTGTTTAACCAAATTCCGCTCCTTTTGAAAACGAAAAGCAATAATTCACTATGTACATTAGGTACAAAACTGAATCATACCATTTTGAAATCGGCTATAAACACATAATTTTTTAAAATTATTGGCCACTTGTGTTTCAATAATTTTTTTTTTAAACTACGGACGCTTAAACTTTTTCAAAAAGATTTTTTTTCGCATTTTTTTCCAAAAGAACATAGTTTAAGTTGTTTTTTTTTCAAAACCGTGTAATAGAAGTCCTAATTTTGATTACTTATCTATTAACTTAGTTAACGTAAATTACGTTAACAATAAAAAACCGACGGAATTCATAAATGTTAAATAAGGTAACAAAAAACAATGAATATTATTAAATTAATCATATCTTTGGTACTACTTGTTTTTATTTTTTAATGTATTTTTTTTCTGAATCGCCATTAGTTCTACTATCACCCATTTCAAGATAATCCATTCTTTACCGGACACCCGATAAATAGATTTGTCAATATTGGCGTGCCCGAATTATTTTGCCGCGTGCCATTAGTTCGCCATCCCTACCACAGTGAATACAGGAGTTAACTGTATAAAGATGAACAAGGTTACTATACCTGTACTGCAGGTTGCTTTGCAACGATCTTCCTGTATTCGTCGTCGTCACTCCACGAAGCTCGCCATTCGGCATAATGACGAGAACACACGCATCTGTAATACATTGCAGAAGTCTCATATTCATATAAGTCTCATATTCATATAAGTCTCATATTCATATAAGTCTCATATTCATGGGAAACATAGTTTTTGAATGCAAAAACCGCGTGTGAATAAGAAGCACGGTAATAAGATTGCTATACAATTACCTGTAAAGTACCACCATCATGTATGCGATGACGGCCACGCTTATTGTGCAGAGGATGGCTAGCAGAAGGATTTCCATCGGCGTGGTGGGGTATATGGGCAGGTCCGAGCCCTTCCCCCACTGATGAGGCGTTCCTTTCCCCTCCACCACCTCGAAGTCTGTTCATTAAGATTTTGGTTAAAATTACACGTTGGCTAGGGGTCACTGGGCCAGGTTATATCGGTAGTGATCCAGGGCTTTAACTAGACTGCAGTGGACCAACGTCAGTGATAGCTTCAAAATGATGTCATTTTATTGTAAACATAACATCATGGTATTATTTACTAATGATTTTATCGACTGCAGTCTAGCTGCGCCCTCGTCTGTGAGGCACGTCCCGCTACTCAGATGTTAGATGTGTTACCTGGTAGCATATCGATGGGATCCAAGGCAGCAGCCAGTGCTTGCCACCGCAGCGGCGGTGGGTCGCGCTCGTCAGGGTTGCGCACGCCAGCAGCCAGCTCGGGCGCCACCCGGTGGCTGAAGAGCAGCGGCGGCAGCACAGCCACGTGCCGCCCCGCTACCGACTCGTTGTAGTGCGACAGGATCGCCGACCAGTGGTGGGATGACAACCTATAAATATTTTATTTAACCATTGCTCTATTGCCAATTTATTCTGCTCATATGTGTGATGGGGTGTGTGGTAGGTGTGATTTGCAAACAAGAACACTCACACCTGATAACTATCTGTGCCATTGAATAATCGGTTCATAATGTACATGTTCCCACTGCTGGGAACCGGGCCTCCTCTCTGTAAAATGGAGCGGGTCATAATTGAAATATCAGTTCCTTAAATTTTTGTTTCTGTGTCATGCATATATTTAAATCG
Source organism: Hoplodrina ambigua (assembly GCA_949774945.1). Classification (NCBI taxonomy): domain Eukaryota; kingdom Metazoa; phylum Arthropoda; class Insecta; order Lepidoptera; family Noctuidae; genus Hoplodrina; species Hoplodrina ambigua. The sequence goes on from OX458963.1 coordinate 11,467,858, forward strand.
TACAAAATCAAACCCGTGACCCGAATATTAAAAATAGCACAAACTCACAACGTAAGAATGTTAAGACAGTGAATATGTAAAGTGTGCTGATGTAATAAGTATATATTAATTTATCTCACCTCGACCAGGGTCGTGAGTGTGGTGAATGTTTTAGCATAATAGTGTCATTTGCATCCACTACGGTTTTTTCGGCATTCATATCTAAAAACGGCGGGAACACCAGTGGGTTTCTTTCACTATTGTTGTAAAATATGAACGTGGATTGTTTTTGCTCGTGCTTCTCATAATTCTTTCTGTTAATTTCGGCTTCAGTTTTTTCTATGTTGCTTATAAAATAATCGACAACACCAGAATTGTACACTATCATAGATATCCAAACTAGCATCCATACCATGAAGGCACGTTGGAAAAAGCGTGTCCTCGCCCACATGTTCACCAAGCGGATGCGTTTTGGTACTCTGTGGTCTTGGTGACCCGGACTGGAGTTTCTCTTGGCTACGACGTCCGTCGGACTGTTATGTGCCAAACCGTTCAACCTCGGGTGAGATTTCGACTTTGTCATTCTCTGAGGTGAAAAGCTGTTTTCTTCCACGTAGTTTTTACTAAATCTCCAGTTAAGACCATTATTGGCATTAAAGTATTCCTTCAGATGTAACTTGTTATTTTGGTCTTTAAAACATTCCATTCGGCGAACATCAACACCGAGTATCGTAGCAAAAAATGCCATTTGAATAAAATAGTCCGATATTAAGCTGACTATCATGAATATTGAGAACTCTTGAATAAACGGCACGAAAGTAAAGAAACTAACAGTAAGTATCGTAATTTCCGTTAGTAAGTTCTTGGTGATGGACCAGCCCTCTTTGCTGAGTCCCTGAGCGAGACGAATCTTCACATCGAGCCGAGAGTCAGTGGATGTAACGCTCTTGGTCAGAACTAAAACATTTTCCAGCCCGACAATAATCACCAGGTAGGGAAAAATCTCTTTGCCTTGTAAGCTGAGTGCAAATCCGAAATAAAGGCAAATCCCCATGGACATAGCCAGACTACCGCCAATAGTAAGAACTGCGCATGCAGCAAGACCTAGCTTAGATCTTATAAATTCTATTTTTCTCACAGAAAAATAAACATATAGAAATAGTCCCACAAATGTTATAGTCAAAGGGACAAGTTCTCTATAGTTAAACTGTCCTGGGTAATAAACTAGTGTGAATTCGTTAACGTGAGTGTACGCCATCTCTTGATATAGTGGGTACATTTCCTGTAGCTTCTTTGTCAGAGATTGAATAAATCTGAAAGAAAAAGAAATATAATTTGTAAAGTAACAATCGAAGTACTCAATAAAAAGATTATGTGAAAAAGGAGCCAAGTTCGGTAGCAACAACTTTCGGGGTATTTATATTAGTGTCACCTATTGAGCCTTGCTTTCGATGTAAGAATGTGCAATGTGCTCTTAGACATTGGATTACTAATTTAAAAAATGAGTAATGGCTCTAAATGTTTTGTGTAATATACACACTCATATTCGTTAACTTGGCTGAGATACTGTCGTGAATCTAGATAAAGGTTGCGTGACCTAATTAACACGCCCTTTTTCAAAAGGGTGCAATTCGATTACCCTCGGTCGATATCAGCGCCGATCGATAGTGAAAAATTGACCATGCGGTCTACTTTAAAATGAACAAATCGAAGTTCATTCATCGATTGACGAGAAAAAACGAGACCATACATTATTACTGTATATTGACAAAGATTGATCTGCGGTAAGCAGACCTCCGTTCTTCAATATTAGTTCAAATCAAATAACCCATTTTCATCATTTTTGAATTGCTTAAGTGTTAGTCAGAGTTGAAGTTAGTTGCTAGTAGTTACCTCTGGTCTGGCTGTTGATAGAATATCGTGATGGCATACTGTAGGACGCGTGGCCGGGCTCTTAGAGGATACCTCTTGATGCCCGTTTCGCGGAGTTGCATACCAAAAGCCATTTCCGCTATTGAAGCTTTGGTTTTCTGAAGATTCTGGAAAGCGTATGAAGTTAAATTGGTGCTGTTTTCTTATTTTCTAAGTATTTAAATTGGCTGTTTTAGGTAATTTGATTGATTAGTTTATTTTTTTAATATTCACTACGTATTTAGATAATAGAATCTAGTAGTACATATAATAGGGTCCCCGCGTGAGGTCACATGTCGTCAACAATGAAGATGTCCTACTTGATGCAGACCAGTAACTCGCCACCGCGTTGTTTCCGCTCGAAGCAATTTGCCTACAATCATCGCCTAGCTGAGGATCACCTTGACCAGATTGCTAGTAACGATAGTGTTATATAATAGAATAAGATAATATCTGTTACGAGACAACCCCTTGAAATAGAGTGTGTAAAAAATCCCCACCAAGTCGTTAGTCATAATATTGTACCTATCCATTATAACATTTCTTTTAAATTTTAGTATTTTAGTAAATGAAGATCTGTGACCTTTTAACATTTTGTAATGAGGACAGGCTACCCTGTCCTTCTCTATAAGCATATACGGCGTAGGTTCTGTCCGTGCGCGCTTAGGATAATAGTGCTCTAAGTAGATTATTTAAATATATACCAAGAATAACAGCTGTTTTTGAGCAGTTATGTCTGTGTAATGCTCATTAAGCAAATATTAAACTAAGCAGATATATTTGCTGAAAACGCTTAACGCTACGTTTATAAGGCTGTGTGAGAAAGCGTATATTTCGGTAATGTGAGGAGTCTTTTTATACTCTGCGTACTATGTACCTGGTAGTTATAAACTGTGTTGATGATGTTCGCATCAAGTGAGAACGATTGTAAGTTCTGCTGCCACAGGTTCGCAGGTGACAGCAGTAAGCAACTGTATTCAGGCAGCACACGTTCGATGCTAGCCTTACTATCCCGCCGTTTGATGCCTCCGATTTGGTAACAATGGTGTAGTAGCGTGCTTTTTCTGAAACAAACGACTTAAGTAAGTTTTGTATAAGATTACACATTTTTATTAACTGAAATGAATAATGTAATGTTTTATTATGTATCGAGATGGCAACTCGAGGCTCCAATCACAATAAAACTTTGATATTTGCATGTGGTTGCTACAGGGTGTTTCAACATGCTATCTTTAATTTATACTAATATTATGTTAAAGCTGAAGAGATATTTTGTTTGTTTGTTTTAATAAGCGCAAATCTCTGGAATTAATAGACGGATTGGAAATAGTATTTTGTATAATAAAACCAGTTTCATGAGGAAAAGTATAGGCTACATAATATCACACTACGGCCCATAGAACCGGAGCAGTAACAAAAGTCGTAGAATGATGAAGAATGCTACAAATTAGGACATCATAACTATCTTCAGAATTTTAAGACTAGGGGTAGTGTAGTTTTATCATAATAAAATTACATGTAGCGAGTTGACTCCTTTGACGCGGCACAAAATGCCGAAAGACTACTAGTCATTAGTAATGTCTGAAGGTTGTCACAAAAACAAGTTTTTGTTTTATAAATTGCTAATTGACAAATTGACATTTTGTTTCAGTTCTTTTGGTAACTACACCTCTGAGGAAGTATAATAGTGGATGGAAGATTTCATTATTTTTAAAGTTAGAAACATGACCAATAGTAATTAGTTTTTCGGTTAAACCTAAAATATACAGTTTATTATTTATTTTTTGCGCCTAGGAGGATAACGTAGAGGCTGAGAGTTTCGTCGGGTTATGATTTATAAAATTATAACACATAAATCTATCAACTTAGTCTTGTTTATACATACATACACTGCTAAAATAATAACCTTCCTCTTGGCTTTGCTGTGGTCGGGTAAAAAGAGAACAACAGGCCAACACACTGGCGTATAGCGTATGTATAAGCGCACAGTAAAAACAACAAAAATTAGTAACGTGAAATTTTGCACACGGCATTCTTTTATGTAGGTAAACGCACGCTGCGTAAGGGTTTGGAAATTCAATGCTATGCTACTACATTATGGCTCAATATAATCAACAAGAAAACTTGGCGCAAAAAGAAACTAAAAAAGTAAATAAAGAAAGAAGAAAAAAAAGAGAGAAGAGAGAATAAAGAGAGAAGTAAATAATAAAGATTGATGTAATTCTATTTCTTTAAGGACCCCTCAAAGAAAATTACGAAATCTTCGCTGATCAAATCGCTGAAAGTCGCATACAATTTGTTTGTCAATTGTTTTAATCAGCTATTCCGTTTATAGTCAACAGAAAACTTAATGTGAGCTTTTTAATGTTGACTAATATTCAGATAATGACTAAACAAGCTATAATTTTTAATACGCAAATATTAATATTTCGTAGAAGAAAACTTAAGTTTCATGAAGAATGAACAGAAAAATAAAGCTTTTGAATGATTCTATGTTTAAAATTAAGAATTATTAGTTATTCATTTTATTTATTCATTCATTCTTTCTTGTCCCACTGCTGGCCATAGGTCTCCCGTGAGGCTTTCTTTTCTTCCCACTGTGTTGCCTTTTATGGCCAATCATCATGAACGCTTCTAAGTTACAACGCCAGCGTTTATTTTTAATACGCTAGCGATGCAGTAGGTAAATAGTTCGGCAGCGTAATGCTTTAGCTTCTGAATGATTGTACAAAGATGAGCATGACGCAAAAGCTTATTATTGTTAAGCGCTATAGCCGATCAAGAGCTGTTGCAGCTAGAATAACAGTTGCAAAAAAGCTTGGTTACTGTCAGTTGGGAAGAGTCGTCTCTTAACTGCCATGGCTTACATGTTTGTTATTGTTTTATATTCATCTTCATTGTTTTCGCATATAGAAGCAACAAGAATATAGTAACCAGCATTATGTTAAAAACTATTTGCAAAGAGTGTCTGTGGAGTTCCTTGCTCGTTCTTCTTCATAGAGGCCTACCTACGTTATGGAACGAGCAGCTAGCTAGCTTTAACTGTCTGCCTAACTGAAAGACTCATTAACTTTGACTTTGATCTTGCTGTGTCTGTTCTAAACAGTTGAATAGTTGTAACGTGTTGTAGAAACAAAACTGATTTGAACCAATAAGCATGTCAATGCATGGACGCAGAGCTGGTATGTACAGAATGTGTGTGTATAAAATAAACAATGTTTAATAGACATTTATGTATTACTAGCTTTTGCCCGCGGCTTCGCTCACGTTAATTTAGAATTTTCCAAACAATTCGGGTTGTACTTTGCTTGAGTGCATGAGTGAACCCTTCATTTTCTGATACCCTAGTACTTTTTTTGATAAACCAAGAATGTTGACCTTTCCACTCTGACTAAAACTTCTTATTTCTACTGCCATACCTTCTTTATGACACCCTAGTACATTTTTTCTTGGGTAATCGTAAATTTGTTGTAATAACCCCGAATTATCAATAATCGATTTTATGACACCCTAGTTGAAGCTGGTCTATCGACACTCAAAACTCATTAAATGTATTAGGTACTTAAATTTAAAATTCGAACATGATTCCGAAAGACATGTGGCGCCATCTGTCACCTTAAGAAGGTTATCGTGATTTCCCTCGGGAACAGTACTTTTTTCGGGATGAAAGGTACCCTATGTTTGTACCTGTACACCTGGCAATGTATATGCAAAATTTCAGTATGATCGGTTCAGTGGCTTAGGCGTAAAATGGTAACAAACAAACAAATTTACTTTCGCATTTATAATATTAGTTAGGATTTGTAATCGCCTGAGCTTTGTAATCAACGTGATAATAGTTGAATTATCACAATTAATAAACATAATGCTCTGAATTTATAATCACAAGAAATTATAATCAACCCGATTTGTTTAAAAACTGAGTCCCAGATGGTATTTTGGTGAGCTCTTTAGTATAAATATTATGTTATGATGTCCAACTATCACACACACATTAGGTACCCAGACAAAGTGCAAGAAATATAAATTAAAAGAATGATTAACTAAGTGCAACATGTAAATAAGCTCCACATGCATGGCTTCGCGTTAGTATAATGTACAGTCAGCAAAAGAGATAAGTATTGCAGGGTCGTCAGATATAGTTGAAGTTTTCTTAGAAACCAATGGATGTTTTAGATTGCAACTAAACCTGATTAATGATCTGTTCATTATAAATCAAATTACATTTGAAAACATCCATCAGTTTCTAAGAAACCTTTAACTATATCTGACGACCCTGCAATACCTATCTCTTTTGCTGTGTGTACACTTCCCGTAATCTCGTGAGTAGTCAATGAAAGAATTTATGAACACTGTAACTGTATTTATTTAAAAGATTTAGATTTTATAACTCCAGGAAATTACGAACACACTAAAAAAGAATCACGAGTTGATCAAATTGGTTGAGCTATTCTCAAATTTTGCACTTAGCAACATATTTAGCCATAATTTTTTATTAAGATAGATAGAAAATAAGAAAAAGAGACAGATGAATTGTGAAACATGATGGCATTATGATCTATTATTTGGAGTGCCATGGCTGAAATGAATTGATGAAGATTGAATAGAAGAAAAAGGGACAGATGAATTGTGAAACATGATGGCATTATGATCTATTATTTGGAGTGCCATGGCTGAAATGAATTGATGAAGATTGAATGCGCATCACTGCTCTATTCTCGCATAGCTAGGTTCTAAATTATTATTTTAAGCTCAGCCTGATTATGTTTCTTCTTCAATACAATAATTTAAGCAAATATGGAGCACTACTTAGGATTGGGCAGACATGTACCCATTAGTACAACCACATTTCACCATTTATGTTTAAGTCCCATGTAATAGGGGGCGAGCATGGGGGGACGACAAATACCAAAATCCTTAATATCCATACTAATATTATTAAAATGCGAAAGTAACTCTGGCTGTCTGTAAATGCTTCTACAACAAAACCACTGAACCGATTTTGATTAAATTTGGTAAGGGAACTTTAAGTTTTAGCATTTTATTCAACAACTTCATCTGTGCCCGTGTTTCCCCACATTTATGAGGATGAAATTAAAGCTAGTCTCACATAAATGCCATTATTTAATGCCCACAGAAGACCCCTATAATACCACTGATAAAGACTCACGTTTCTGGATCTTCATGGTTCCTTATAGTTTCCAGCAAACGAAAGACTTCTTGCAAAGGAGCTCTGAATGCATCCCACATCTTTAGATTGTTATTCCACGGAGAGACACCTAAATAGAAAGAGAAGTATTGGAATGCACTTCATAACAATAAAAGTAAAATCACAATTTAATACAAGACCTCAGATAAACAATTAGTAGTTGTTGATTTAACAAAGTTATCTACTTAAGTAATTGTAGGTCTTCCAAAATTGTTCCCAAATGTAATGTGACAAGATAAGAAATACACAAACTTCGATTAAGAATATCTCAGAAACTGGGCAACATACTAGAGTACATTAGTTTACATAACTCAAGTGATCAATAAAAGTGTTTCTATGAAATTAATTACTATGTCACCCGAAAAAGAAAACTTAGCTGCTCTCATTACTCAAATTTAAATAATTTTATTTATCCCAGTTAATGTTTGTTACTTAATAATTTACATAAACTATTACCTATTTTCATTATGATTTGCTGAACGTAAAGAAGTGGTTTGTCCTTCGCCCAAATATAAGGAAGTTTCTGTGTTTCATTGTACAGGATATCTAAATGTGAGGGTCTTCCTGTAAAAAGCATATAATAATTCAATCAAGCTTAGTATTATAAAAATGGATAAAGTCAAGATTGAATAAATTTCATAAATAAAATCTTCATGTGCTTACCTTGTAAACATTTGTTTTGGCTGCAATCAGGACTTGTTAAATCATAGATATTATCACCATGAAGAGGCAATGTTACTACAGTTGGTATGTTTCCAGGGAGAGGCACATTCAGAAGTGGATAGCTGGAAATAATTACAACTGAGTAAGACATCTACTATGGACAATTTATCACTAGTTAACATATAAATAACCACTTACCAACATAGTAACAATATTGATAATGCTAAAGTGATTGCTGTGATAGGATAAGACGAACAAAATAGTCCGTAAGTGTAATAAATCTGAGCCACCCTCTCAGGTAGAGTGGATCCTGCCATTGTTGATAGTCAATAACTCGTTTACTGTGCGGGAAATTCCGTTTACTAATCTCAAGACACCATCGCACGAGTATTCACGTCACTTGTAAATCTCAAAACGGTTTCGTTACCCGAAGCGCATTTATTGCGGCCGATCGCGTGTGCTGTAGTAATAGTCACGAATGCTATGGTATTTTGCATCATGCACGAGCATGCCGCTATGTACACACACTGTACTCTCTTTACCAATTATTAAAGTATTACATCAACCAAAGCAACTACCACGCAAGTTTGACATATTGACAGCGCAATGGTTTTGAGAGTGACAGTGACTCATAACAATAATACAGATAATAAAACTGTTCGGATATTCGTCGTTAGTTTACTGATCCACCCGACAATCCATGTTCTAAATGATTAAAGACGATGGGATGAGCTGACTGTACAGAATCACCTATAAATCAAATCTGCTACATTTGCTGAGCGAGCGTGCCTGCTAGTTGTGGCTAAGGCTGGCCGTACATGGGCCACACGTGATAACCACAAATGCAGCCACCTGAAGCTAGAAGCGGCTACAATTTTACTTGTGGTCGGTGGCCGCTACTTTTTTATTAACCCATTGCTTGCAGTATTGTAATGGACTTCGACGTAGGTTTAATTGCGCTGCTGCTTTATAAAACGTCGTTGTAGAATACAAAGACATCGCCGTTTAAATATATCTTATGTAACAAGCATTTCGATAATCTTTTAACCCATGCAAACAAGTTTTTCAAATATGGAGGGATGAGGCGCGGAATAGGGAAAGATGGAAGGAGTGGAGGGAGGCCTTTGCCCAGGAGTGGGACAGAACAGGCTAACAAAAAAAAAAAAAAAAAAAAGCATTTAAGGAACGGTAGCTAACTATCGCTTCTCGTATCGGCGTGCTGTGCTGGCGCTACTGCTGGTGCTGCAGAAAACCTCAAACGGAGAAAGAATAGCACCTACTCATAATGGGTAATAATATAACGAGTCGTGGGGTCCGTGTGCCCTTAGCCATATTAAGAATCACTGTCCAAAGGGTGGGTTGACACTTCCCGTGACTCAAGGGCTGACTTTTACAGCCAGATTTTTACTTAGCCAGAGGCTAAGCAAGCGTTTTGGGCACATTTCCAGTTAACGACGATGCGGAGGAATATTTTTGATGGCATCTATTAAGTTTCTTTTTTTATGTCTGTAGGTAATATTGTTTATAACTTAAAATAATGGTGTATTTAATTTAGTTTGTATTTTATGCCTCAAATAGTCTAAAATACAGACTAAATACTGCCTCGTTAATTAAGAAAGGATTTCTGGCTCTGAATGTAATAATTGAGGGTAGATAATATGATCTTATAAATTTTCGGTTCGCTACGTGAAATCGAATGACGTAAGATCGAATAACACTTGCTTGATAACGTTAGCTCGATAGTAAATAATTTCGAAGAACTATAAGCGCGACAGTTCACCACCTCGATGCATCAAAATATCGAATAACTAATTATAAGCTCGAATCATCGGCAGCGCGATGGTCCATTATTTAATGACTATATTTCCGTGTCAGTGCTGTATTACGAAGTTTTGAAAAATTCCAAACAAGATTCCCTAAGGCGATCAACGACCTACTGAAATTATGGTAATTAACTTGCACTCGCCAGCTAAAAAATACCATTATAAATGTAACCTAGGTACCACCATAATATTTTTTAGCTGGCGCGTGGTAGACTTACCTAATAACCTACCTTAACAAACCATTCTCGACCTGATAGTTCAACAGGCTGATTAAAATTTGTCAAACAGATAATGTAAGACAGATTGCTGAATCTTAACACTTTTTCAGCATCATCCTTCTTTAAAGGTTGCCTACAGCTGGACACAAGCTTCCTCCAAGCATTGCCACATCGACTGTTTCTATACTTTTCAGCATCCATAGAATTCTCTTGTGATTTTCATCAGAATACCGGACCACCAGAGTGTAGCCCACCGCACACTGTGGGTTTCGCCCTTTCGATACGGAGTTGCAAATTTACAACAACTCGGCTCCAACGGCCAGCCAATCTGCACGCAATGTGCCCCGGCTCCTCGGCAATTCTTCGGGTTGTATCTGATTCGATCAAGTTCCATAAGCGGCCAGCTAGGGATATTCCAAGCAAAACTCTCTCAATTACTCTTTGGGTGACCTTCAGTAATCTAATCAGCCCTATTGCGTACGATGCGACTACATATATTTTATTGGCGTATATGATAGTAACGCGCATTGAGCATTGAGCTCTTTTTCGAAATTCTACATAACTGGACAGTTTGTCCCTATTTAAATTTATGTAGGTACCTAATCGTCAACAACTTCGAGTAGAGAGTTTCCGATCGTAATCGCTGAAAGTGTCTACTAGGTACTCTAGTTTGCAATGTGCGACATTATTATAGCACCAAAGCAAAATAGGTAGGTTTATATTGTACAGGTAAGTGATGTAGGTACCTACATTCAATTATTATCACAAAACGATTGCGCCGTGACCACACCTTACTATACCGTCGACCTTACCTTAATTAAGGTATCTCAAGATTGCCAGTTATTATCAGTAGCATTATAAATAGATATGTTTATGTGTTGAGGTTAAGATCGAGGATTTATTAGCCGCATCTAGTCTGCACAACCAAAGAAAACAAGAAAACGGCGTTCAAGGATGGACCAGAGTCTACTGAGTTTATATTTAGTAGTTTGTAACAAATGTATTTTTGATTTAACAGTGGCGATTTTTTCACACACGGTGTACTCATTAAACTATTAATTAAGTATCACTTGTAACTCGTAATAATTATGACCGTAATACAAAATGACCGGTGGTGATAAACAAAAGACGCAAAGGTACTTAAATTATGGATCAAATAAAATTAAAAATGACAGTTTAATTAACTTTCATGAACAAGACTCGCAAAATAAGTTAGTTGTGCACTACAGTGGCAACAGTCTGTACGTAAGTCGCGAGGCATAAATCTCTCTCAGGCTTGTCGAAACTACGACAAAATAACTTTTGGTTACTTAAGTACTCAAAACATTTTAATAACTATAAAGCTTTACTTTATTTCGAACTAGCGAACCGCCTCGACTTCGCACGGGTGCCAGTTTCCGACTCGGTCAGTTTTCAACAAATTTTCTTTCATAAGAACCTTGTCCGGAAAATTATGAATGCAACAAAAAAGAATCATCCAGATCGGTCTACCCGTTTTTGAGTTTTGCGCTTAGCAACACATTTTTATTTATATAGATAGGTACCTACCGTACTGTTCTCTTGTACCGTATTTCATGTATTTGGGCAAAAAAATATCTAAATAAAAACATAAGGGGAAATAGTAACGCTCACTATAAAAATTGGCTAATTGCGTGACGGGCCACGCGCGGTGTAGGGTTCCTTAGTTGCCCATCACAATAATGTGAACGTCGACTATTACTCGTAAACTTGTAAAGCCTTGACATTCGACTGCTTCGTTGGTCTTGTGGTGGCAAAGCGCAACTGCTAAGCATGAGTTCTTGAGTTTGATTCCCAGGTCGTGCAAAATGTTAATGGGATCATCAGGAATAAGTACCTAGTTCCGAGGCTGAGTCCGGCTACAAATCCAGACTCCGGTGTTGATTTGTACCTAGTTGATGGCAATAGGCTCACTCCCTATTACATGGGACTTAAACATAACTGGCAAAATCAATGCGTGCATTAGCACGCATGGTGAACCCATTAGGGTTCAACTCTGCCTAACCGTCCGGGAATTATTGCAGGCGTGATATTATATTGTAAAGCGTTAGCTATGATCGTTTTCCTTTTAGCTTCGTTATACCTCAGTAGGGTTCATTCCCGGGAATTCTCGGCTCGAGAATTCCCGGGAAATCGTTGGGCTTTGTTCCCGGGAAATCAAGCTCGAGAAAAGTCGAGAACTCGAGAAATCATGTTTCTATGTAGAAATTAAATCGCCGTTTGCTGTGTTGCGTGGCGGCGTGGGCCAGAGCACAACGGCACCCTTTGAACTCGCTGCAAGCGCTGGCGGCGTGGGCCAAAGCACAACGGCACCCTTTGAACTCGCTGTAAGCGCTCTGCGGCGTCATTTTTACACGTTTATTCGTGTTTCGACTCTAGCCAAGTATATTTTACGTAGTGAGTGTTTCACAGATTACGCGATATATCGAAATTAAACAGGTAAGTGTTTTCAGTTTCATTGACACATCATGGATTTATTATTCATATTATTTTTATCAATAATATAATCTGAATATGATCTTCAATTTTACTAGGTACGAGTACCCATTTTTTAGTCAAACTTTATCACATAAAATAACTAACGATACATACTACTTAGTCTAATTGAAAAAAAAATGGTGCTGTGATTGTAATTTAATTATAAGTTAAGATATTAACGTTTTATTTCATGTTGATTTTCTGTTTAGTTTAATAGAAGCTAATTTTGTTCATAAGTTCTAAATAACCAGCCAAAAATGGTGCTGTCATTATAATTATAAGTTTAAATAATATTATTTCTGTTTTTTTTTTTATAAAAGTAAATTAGCTTATTAAGATTAATATTTTTGAATATAATCAATAAAAGTTTTATGATTAATTTGAGAGAAAAACCACTGAATTTGTTGACGTTATTGGAACCAAATAATATGAGAAAACGTACGTGAATGTAAATTTCTCGACAACCCGAGAAGACTCGAGAAATTAGCCTCGAGAATTCTCGAGACCCGAGAAATTGAAAAGCTCGAGAAATCATGAACCCTATACCTCAGTGAATTTTTCATAAGAGCATTTACGTCCTTACCTATATTTCAAAAAAATATGTACCTACAGCTAAAAAGTTAAAGAGATCTAAGTTTTCAAAGAAAATTTTCAATTGCCTCTTTTTAAATAACAGATTTTTTTAATGTTCTCAACTTTTTAAATCTATGTATCCTGGGTAAATTTTTTTATTAAATTCAATTCAATTTGAAACATAAGGACTTGAAAGTTTTTATAAAATGCCGCACGTCGTAAACGCTCTTACAGCTTAATAATTCACAAACGGATCCACCAACCAAACATTTTTCGTTCGAATTATTTTCATAAACTAGCCTATCGAACGACACCACGCACCATGAAGTAGACGCGAAAAAAGAAAATCCCCACTGTGCGAGTAGAGGAGGTATGCCAAAAAATTCCATATTTTATTTCGCCGCTTTGTCAGCGTGATAGTCTCTGAGCTAAGCCTGCAGAGAGACAGAAAAACGGACGATTGAATATGATTGTCGTGATGGCCCAGTGGTTTAGGCGCTCGCCTCTCATGCTTGAGGTTGTGGGTTCAAATCCGGGCAAGTAACAAAGTGACTTTCTCAATTCATATGTAGGTACTTTCTAAAGTTTATCTTGGACATCACTGACATTGGTGAAGGAAAACATCGTGAGGAAACCTAGACTTCTAAACCGTAGCCAACACCCAGCATCCTAGTGTGGCGGTCGTAATAAGACCTTACTGCCTACACGATAAAGAAAGATACGGAGTTTATCTATGAGTATTTGACTAGTTTTTGCCCGTGACCACGTCTGCGTGGAGACGATGATGTGGACGTAGTAGGTAAAAAACGTTATTTCGCTACAACTAATAAATTATGATCCCTTCTTAGGCTTAGTACAAAATGTATATGTAACGTTTCCCTTATACCCTGTGTTCCCATTTAACTATGAAATTATTAATGTCAATAACTTCAGCCGTACCGATTTTCCATACATTCGTCCCTTATTTCATACGCTTAGAGCTACTTTCTTTTTACTAGCTTTTATTTAGCTTGCACTGTCCGTATGTAAGTTGTCCTTTCATTTGCAAACCATTTTTCGAACATTTTTGGGTATCCGATTGAGCTGAAATTTTGCACACACCTTAAGTTCTGATGACAATACAATGTCTAATACTCCATATTGTAATAATTTTAAATTAAAGGTGGTTTTTAAAATATTTTTATTTATTAAAATATTAATTTATTAAATATTATATCTTTTAACAGTAAATACATCAATAGTTCTAGCCGTTTAAATTTTTCATACAACATTCATTCTTTATTATACCACCTTCAGGGTAAGTTAAAAAAGTTAAAAAAAAAAACAATGTTAAGTATTTATTATCTGTAAGTTTCTAAAATGTTAAATTTGACATCTGTACCTTTAGCGGGTTTGATTTACTTTGTAATAGTATTTCCTCTTCTTTAATCTCTTATAGGGTTGAATTCTAAAAACACCTTTCTTAGTGATCGCAGGAAAGGAAGCAGGAAGCCGTGTGCAAAATGTTTCGACAGTGCGCTGGTACGTGAGTGAGTCCAAGTGGTTTATCGATAGTACAACCTTTTATTCCCCTTTTTCAACCACAGGAATATAATTCAATTTTTATCCGAAAACCTAATACTTTGTAACACATAATGTCTGCAGTATTTAAAAATAAGGCATCCCAATTATTCTCGAAAAACAAAACTTAAATCAAACTCTAATTGAAAAGCTAAATACAAAATTTCATGTTTCTAAGTTTCAAAATAAGTGAATAAGGATGGAATATCCATAAAAACCTTTATTTTTAAAAGCTAGATGCCAAATGATGTATTTAAGTTAAAAATAACGCTAAATAAGCCAATTTAATTTTTATTGAATTTCGTAGTATCTCTCCTTCTTCCACCATAAAGGGGACGTCTGTGCCTTTCAGTTTTCTAGGTCCGAGCGTTTGGGCTGGTCGTTGATGAACCAGGTTGTTATAATTATCTGTCTATATATTGTTATAATATATCTTATTTTTAAACACTCAGTTATGGAAGATATTCGCTTAATGAAATAGATGACTTTGTCGAATAGATAAATAATACTTTTGTGTATTTGCAAGCCGCGGTCAGAAATTGGGTATCAACACTTAAATCTGTAGTTTTAGTTTCTAACTCAAGCTCATGAGGTCCTTAGAGCATTATGCTTAGCTTAGTAGTACATATTAATATTTTTCCCGACTTGTAAATCCAATACATGTACGGCAGCCGTTTAGATTTTCAGGCTCTTCAATTGTATGGAATTCTGAAATGTTAGTACTTATTGGTAGGGTACACCTTTCATTAAAAGTTAATGAAACCATTAGTAATGTCCAAAAAGTTTTAATGAAAATAAATTTTCCGTCTTACACAATTCGGACTCATGTATTCTGGTAAATGTATGTTCCGAGGGCGGGATCCCAGAGCGCATCACTTAATTGTTCGGGTAACGCAATCCGCGCGGCGCGGTGCGGGTGCTACCGTCATCGCATCCCGCCGCCACTCCGCCACAGTCACTCGCCGGCAGCCGCCACATCGCCAGTCGACGTCTGCACGGTGCACTCGCATCCAGCCGACCGCGCGCACAGCGGCATACCGTACCCGCGACTTAAATCTTTTCAAACTCTGTTTTCACCATGAGGCCAATCATATTTTTTAAGTTTTTACTACTTTTTAACTTTATGTATTTAACTTTATCTAAAAACTGCCCTTCTAAATGTCAGTGTTTCCGGAGCAAAGTTGCGTGCTTGCACCAAGACCTGTTGACCGTTCCGAAACCGCCGGCTGACACTCACAGTTTGTAAGTATTCAATTATTCCTAAGCTTACAAAGTTTAGTTGCTTGTTCGTTTATAAATAGCGTCTTGTACCATAGCTTTATAAATAAGTGTGAGATTCACGAGGCGGGCGCGCGCGTACGATCGCGAAATGTTATTGTTGCGAAAGCATCTGTTTCAGCCGTGGTTTATTTAAAAACTCTAATCAGAAACTAAATTTCAAGGAAAAGCTTAGCGCTTACTTTTAAGTTTGGTATAATTAAAATTAAAACAACCGTTACATCTGTGATCGTAGCCGCGATAAAAACGACGCTCTACAGGAGCTTTCATCGTAAATAATCGCAATCACAACTTTCTGAAACAGGCGGACTGTGACTAGTTGCAGATACCTACCTCCTATTGCTATCACCGCCGTTGTTAAGTTTATTAAATTCTTGTTAATACGAAGATACCCGGACCTTAGGTACCTATTTAAAGCAGCTCTGAAAATGACCAGAATAATGTCTACAATTATCTACCTACCTATTACAATTTTACTGCGGTCACAGTCTACAGACTACACCACACGGTCTTTTTTATAATCTTCATATTATAATTAATAAATTTAGTTGGTATGTACATATTTGATGACTTTCTTTATCATCATTATCCATGTGTCGAGAACAAATTTTTTGAAACGTAATCCATGTTATAGGTCTATTTTTCAGAGATTGTAATTCATCTAAAGCTCGAACACCTTAGATTCGTTAAATAAATAAACAAGTTTGTAGTTTATAATCTAAAATAGTTTGAAAGTACTTAAAAGTTTAATTCAACTGGAAAAAAGAAACACTGATGCGTGGTGACTTCTACATGGCATTTAGCAATAAAAAAATACTTTTTTGGATTCCGTCAGTCAAGTTTTACGTAGAAATAGTAAACACATTGGACCTTTAATTAAAATTGACAAAGGGACACAGATGTAAGCTGTACAAGTCACTTAACAGAAGCAATAAAAAAAAGATAGAAGCTCCATGCAAATAGGTTTTAACCGCTGAGAACATAAAGCAACAAAGATCTTTATCAGAACATGACTTTGTAGCTTAGGTAAAAGTTATTATTCTTTGTCATGATAAATAGTAAATTATTAAGGAAACCGGTTTTTAGGTTGTATCCACTATCCTTTTATAAAAAACCGACCAAGTGCTAGTCGGACTCGCATACCTACAAAGGGTTTTGCTACATTTTTATCACAACATACAAAAAAATAACTTTATAATAGCAAAAAAGTAATTATTTTGTGATGCAACTCTTTACGATTTTCGGATTTTTACCTTTAATTGTGCTAGCGTTGCTTCTTGCCAAATTTAATGATTTTAGGTCAATTCCCAAATAGGTTTTGATTCCCGTCAAAGTATGCGCCTTATCTTTAGATTACGCTGACTAAGAAGTTTGCTTTTTTCACTGCTCCAAGGGGTAGCCGACCTGAATATTTGATACCAATTTCAGGTTGAGATCTGCCGACTGAGGTGCGGATTCCTAAAATGAAAAAACAGGACATACGGATACTCCTGCATGCATATGTACTTGTGTCCGAAATTATGGAGCTAGGGAACATTTTACATAGTACTTAGGTTCACATAAGAATTGAGAACCCTTGCTTTTAGAGTTGAATTAAATTGTTAAAACATAGTTATTTGATATTAGGTAAGAACCAAATCCGAAGTGTTTGTTGAATTAAAAAAAGAAATACCTATAGCTTAAGCACAAATAGTTTTAACGCCCAGCGATTAAATTGGTAATTACTGGAACAAAAGAGTCTTCTCTTGCCAGTAAAAACCTCGGTGGGTTTTGTCGATGGATTTACTTACAATGTCACAAGTAGTCACAACATAGTTTTTAAAATCATTTTTTGATCAGAATGAAAACAGCAAAACTTGTCCTATGCAGGGTGATTTTAATTTACCAAAAACCTGAAAAGCGGTCTTTGTACCTACTCATCATTATGAACCACTTTAAGGATCAATCCTGAAAAAAAAATAAGCTTAAATCGTGTTCTAAAGAATTTTTGTAGGGAATAGCTGATTTATTTCTATTTTTCACGCCTGTAATCCACGAAGGATGATCATGGCTCGCACCATGTAATATGGGGCGAGCCTATTGCCATCAACCGGGCACAAATGCAGACTCCGATGCTGCTACTGAGTTTCTGTTGGAAAAACCCAATAACACTTTGCCCGATCTGGAAATTGAACCTAAGACCTCATACTCGGCAGTCACGCTACTAAATCAACGAGGCAGTGATATCCCTTTTTAGGTTTTTAGTAAATTAACAATCAGTTTTTATAAGAAAAATAAAATATTTTGAAAATTTAATTGGAACTCACTCCCGAGCTCAAGCGCAGTAGGAAAATAGACGAAAAAAAAAATCATAACAATATCTACTCATCAATCGCGAAAAAAGGCCACAGAATGATGTTCCAAAGGTTTATTGTATTGTAGACAGCGTGGCCAGATTTATTTTTGCCTAGTTTCGATTTTTGTACTTTTTGATTGAAAAAAGCAGAATTCTTTTGTCGAAAGCGGGACATAGTAAAAAAAACCTATTCCTATGATCAGAAGTTTTTAAATATTTATCTTTTGAGTTCAAATTACGTTTACGTGACAATAGGTAGAAATAGCCATAGAAAATGTATTCTAATTAATAAAAATATGATATTTTAAATCAGATATTTGAGTCTTTTGAATAAAAAACAAAATTAAAAATCAAAAAAAGTTTTATTCTTCAGAAAAATATGCTTCACAAACAATACAAGCTTTTAATGCAATAACAGTTAAGATTGGAAAAATTGCTGTGAGCATGTAAAAAAAGCGGGACAGAGCCTGTCTCGAGCGGGACATTGAATTTTGCTATTCAAAACATTGAATTTATTGTGCATGTTATTACTTAATTGGTTCAAGTTTCGTTCACAATTCATTATGTTATGTTTATAATTTATTTTTTTAAATTTATGTTTTTAAATAATTTATTTTTAAATCATACAATGGTAACTTTCCTGCTTTCACAAAGTTATAGGTGCGCTTCTAAAATCGTAGAATTAACATTGTAGATGCGTATACTCTCCGTGCAAAACGCGTTTACGACAGGAAATTTCTATTTAGTTTCAATACCGCAATTAACAAAAACACCATTCGTAATAAAAACTTTTATTAAAACTAGCTTCAACTCTAATTTAACTATCTATCTTTTATCTATCTTCTCTTTTAAATATATTATTATATTGTTTATAAAAGCGAAAAGTCACTGTCACTCACTCTTCACGAAATATCAAAAACCGCTTGAGGTTTATAGATGAAAAGCAGGAAGTTAGTTTATAGTTAGTTATATTCCAAAATTAACCCCCAAAGGGGATGAAACGGGGGTCCGACATTTACGCGGATGAATTCGCGGGCAAAACCTAGTAACGCACGTAAATATTAAACGTGTAAACCTAATTTCAATATTAAAACCAGCACTCGTAAAGACCAGCAGAGTTCTCTTGGGGATGCGGATCTCAAGTGCTGATTTTCTCTCTTAAGTAGGCCAAGAGAAATTAAAATGTCGATGTTTTGCAGGGAAATTAGAATTTATAAATAAAATAAGCTAGCCAAGGCGAGCAAAGTATAGTGGTAAAGAATATATATGATATAACTAGCTTTTGTCTGCAATTTTGTCCGCGTAAATGTCGGTTATCACGGACGCGGACTAAGTCGCGAAATAAAAAGTACCTTATGTCGTTTCTTGTGGTGCAAACTTACCCCGTACAAATTTTTATTAAATTTGGTTTAGTGATTCAGGAGTGAAAGAGTAACAGACAGACCGACCGACAAACAGTCACTTTGACATTTATAATAGGTATAATACTAGTAGGTATATGGATGTAATTGGTATTTTACCTTTCATCAAATTCGGTTTAGTGGTTTAGTCGTGTGTGACAGCGAACAGTCAGAGAGACAGACAGGTTCTTTCGTATTTTAAGTTTAATATTATTATAGCATAGGTATGGTATAATATTAAAAGATTCATAATTACTGTAATGGAGTGTCGGTCTTCGTTCGGTTTTGCTTTTATTCTGTTGCTCGTTGTAAAAGTTAGTTAATATTACTAAGGTTCTGTGTGTGATAGGTACGCCCCGAGCAAAGCTAAAGGTTACCATCAGGAGAGCGCATCTGTAGAGTGCAGACCGACTGTTCCTTTGTGGCTCAACTGTATAAGGTTTCGATTTACCTCTATCTACCTAATGTGAAGTCGTAACCTGTGTAGGTACGTTATATTTCATGAAATATTATGTACCTACCTATAATCTTCATGAGCCCTTACAGTTTAGCCAGTCAGCAAGCCAAAGGCGATTAAGGGCGAGACTCCACCAAAGTGGAGTCGAGAGGAGATGTCTCGTAATTAACCAATAGCATATTGTATTGTGCAGAAGCTAAGCGCTGAGCTGTCAAAATGACGCAAGCTGATTGGTTGTGAGACACATCTCTTTTCGTCTCCGTTTTGGTGGAGTCTCGTCCTATCACACGGCACCGCGCACCGCCGCGGTTGGCGGAGAAGCGGATTTTGAATATCGCATTGGCTTCTAAGAAATCAGTTGATGCCTAACACACGTACACCGCCCGACCGGGCGGTCGAGTGGTGCAATCCGCTTTACCGCCACCGCACTGCACGGCGGTGCGCGTTGCCGTGTGTTATAATCGCCAAAGCCTAAGGTATCATCTATGTTACTCTTTTATAACGTTTTATCCTGATAAATTATTTTGTAGGTAACTAGGTACTTTGAGGTTAAATTCACAATTAGTAGAACTATACAAAGGCGTAAATATAACATTTCAATTATGTGTCACTACACTAGCTTTTGCTCGCAACTTCGTCCGCGTAAATATCGGTTATCGCGGACGCAGATGTATAGTTGCTGGATAAAAAGTATTCTATGCCCTATCTTTGGGTTCAACCTTACACCGTAAAAATCGGTTCAGTGGTTTAATCATGAAAGCGTAGCAGACAGACAGAGTTATATTAGCTTATAGATATCAAATCTATCTTTGTAGGCACGTCAGCGTTTGTTACCTAATTCTTATGACGATAAAAATAGACGCCTACTTAGGTACCTATCTTAATATGGACAAATTTAATTAAAAACCCCCGACGACAGCCATCTTGGACCGATTTTCATCAAAAGCTAAGAACACTCCCGACTAAATCACCGTTCTAACAAATAAAGACAAAATCGAAATCAGTCCATAATTTATGTTCGGGACCCACAATGTTAGACAGACACACACAGTCAAGTTAAACTAACCCGTCGTTTTTCCGTCGGGGGTTAAAAATAGAAATTAAGTTCGGCAGAAACCCGACACGGTTATTCACAAACTCTATTAACACTCTTTCTATCGAAACATTTTTCCCTAACTTTGTCGTAGACGTACCTATAATTTTAGGAAGGTTTAGGACAGCTTTATTTCTGAAATTCATGACTATTTTGTTTGATTCTAACTATACCGATTGCTGCATCTACTCAAATTAAGAATACAAGCGTCAGCTTATATTTGTCAGTCCGAATGTCTGATCCCACATTACATATTATTGTCACGTGCCAGTGACCATATCAGGTACGTATATCTCTGACTCAGGAATTAAATTAAATCAACATTGAATTATCATGCAAACGTAACTGGTTTGACTATGGCTTGGTCTGCCCCTACTTTAAGCTATAATTGAATGACTATTGACTGCTGATTCTATTAATTTGGTCAATAGCTATTGCGGGATGTTGCGATACAAATTAAACTCAATAACTAAGTAGTATTTCCGTCACAAACGATATAAAATGAGTAAAATTTGAGGGTACGGTAAAGCTAACTACCAGTGTAATACCTTCCTTCATTATTACATAAGCTAGGAATAGACAATGCACGTGCTCAACAGCGGCACTCCATAATTCAGTTCCAACAATAGCCCAAAATAATACTGAGCAGGTCAAACGTGCCACGCGATTCGCGATCTCGAAGCAAGAGGGTGCACATGCACATAACTTTTCAATTTAGATACGACAGTTGATATTTCAGAACTCCGCCTCTCAAAATGTTGCTTAATAGTAGATATTTTATACTCTCTAAGAGTTTACAAATAATGTCGTCTTAGCTCCCTACTTAAACTACTACTCATATAAGTAAAAAAAAACCTTTATTCATGACTTGATTAATGCATTTTAGCTGTGTTTCATGACAAAATGGAAAATTAGCTTTGACTTGTAGTTTGTTTCTGACATTTTTCGAAACTGTTTGACTTTCAAAATGTTGTTTTATTTGTATACATTTATTTAATTTATAATACTGAGTTGAGTTTTAGCTTTTTTAAAGCTCGTAAAGTTAAAATAAAATGAACTCTATATGGGGAAAACAAAAGCAGCTAGAAAACAGCAAAAGTAATTAAAAGTAACAGAATAAATGACGTAGGAAGGCAGGACCGCAATACTCGTAAGTTGAAAATAGCAAAACACAAAAGACTGATGTAATTGTCTTGCATTGTTATTTTTTGTTTAGTCCTGGCAACATACATGCACAAACATAGAGGTTACCCGTGTCTAAAAATAGGTGCTACGTCCGTGGCTTTTGAAGCCTTGGAAAATATAATTTCTCCGCGTAAAGCTAAACAAAATCAACTGTATTGGCAGACTGGTCTTATTTGTTACGGGCGGACATTTTGTTGAAACTAGAATTTTATAAACAGTCTGGTTTGCTTCAAGCTATAGAGTAATTTTATTTAACTATGCGCGCGTGCTTGACAACATCGCTAGTTCAGTCATTGTTTATCGGTATTGATTTCTGAGAAGGCCAGTGTTTATGCAACCATAATAATTATTTTGTATATTTTTTGATAGAAATAGGCCATTCTTACTGCATGTTTTGTTAGTTTTTTGGCACATCTGGCTTTACAGAAAAACTTCCAGTGAAGAAAATTTAGATAGGTTAGGTAGGACGTTCCAACTGCAGCAGATAGGACTCTTACTCAATGATTAGTGATTAAAATAATCTGATATTATAAAACCTATAAAATTTGTCGCCAAAAATTCTACTCATTATGTAGGTACTTAGTGCTAGATTTATTTTGACTTGTCTCATCAGAATAAGTGTCGATCATCACAGAGTTCTGTTGTTTGGTACTTATTACATTCTTGATGAATATAAACAAATCTATTAACGGTAAATGTACTTACTATTATTACATTATTAAATTCATTTTGAATGGATGGATGTTTACTACGCCAGAACGGCTGAATGGATCTAGATTAATGATGACACAGAGATAGATTCAAGTCTGGAATAGCACATAGGCTACTCGAATTCCGGAAAAATGTACGGTTCCGGCGGGATAATACATAACCTTTGACGCGGGCAGAAGCCAGTATTAGATATGAAATATTTTATATTACATGCCAATTTCAGATGTGACGTGAAACAGTTTTATATAGTTTTACCTTTTATACTTACTGCGTACTTGCTTTGCTTTTAACAGGAATTGTAAACTTCTTCCTTTTCTTCTAGGAGAGCTTTAAATTATTATTTTATGAAGCATTCGATGCACTTAGGTAGGTTCCTTCTCATTTATATTCAATGTGCTACTGAAACATCACTTTTCTTTACAAATTATTCGAGAGTGCCGTAGTTCTCCTTTTTTGAATATAGGATAATTATTAGGTAATGACAGCATAGATAATTATCTATGTTGTCATTACCGTTAACGTTAGTCATTTTAATATTGTGTAGTATAATTTAACCTCTTGAATTGAAATTAGCACACGCGAGTACTTAAGTTCGGATAATCGGTTAGCTCTTCATTGATAGCTGGCTCTATGGACCATAACTTAGGAGCGCCGGACGCGCCCATGCTTAGGCGCATGTCGCATCTGATCTAGCACAATGAAGTCAAAAATAACGTTGCCATTGACATGAATAATTTATGGTTGAATTAAATCCGTTTATTACATCATACTTTGGTGTGGCCAACTACCGTATAGTCAGATTAACTGCCCCGAGGGTCTCGACTCGTGGTCACAAGCGCGACTTCTGAGCGCGGGGTCGTGGCTTAGATTCCCAGGACGGCCAAATATGTTGTTGGGATTTTCCATTAGAGAATTCTCAGTAGAAGCCTGGAGTTTGGAAGTTAGTGGTGAGACACCCCCGTGCCTCGGAAAGCACGTAAAGCCGTTATTACCTTCCCATCGGATTATGAGTGTGAACGAAGAGGGAGGGCTCCGGTGTTTGCGCACAAATATCGCCTGCTTTCCTGGCTAGTCTGCATTGAGATTGGCCACCGTGACCGAAATCGGTCTGGGGAATAATATACATAGTTAGATTACTGATTCACTAACGACATCTGTATGACACGTAGGCACATAATTACATGTCAAACTTTTTCAGAACGTCATTAGTGAGAATACTCATAAATATGAATAACTTTTCTGTGGGACCAACTTTAGAAAATATGTTAAAAAAACTGTTTTAATAAATTTGGTCGTGTTAACTCGTGTTATTACATACGGCGTCATTGAATTAACTAAAAAATGAACCAAACGAATTGGAAATTCACCATAAAGGGTTAGGAAAATACTTACCTAATTTGTTACAAAAATAATTATAATTTTATTGTATCTGTATAGTAACAGCTAAGTATAATAGCATATACAATACGTTTACCAACTACATAGCTCACAAGTGTCCAGCTGTAGGTACTTTTCCCAGAAGGTATATACGTGGTGAATGCTAAACCGCGCTTTTGTTACAACACAAAGTGAGGGACCAAACCAAGTTTTTTTTTTTAAACAAATGTGAGTCATTGTTAAAGTGACCACTCATTCGGTTTTCAAAGGGGCTGTCCCTAAATTCGTTGCACACGTTACCCCCACACTAGAAATTTTTCCTGTATCGTGCGTTTATAAAAATGCCTTACAATCAGCCCTGATAGTCGCAGAATTGGCCAGTTTTTAGTTTAAGTTTAACTCTAATGAAAACTTTTAGAATATTTATGGCTAAATTAGATGATCAGGTATTAGATTCAGATGCAGGTAATTTTTAGTAGATAATAATGAAGTAATTTTCTTAAATAAAAATGGTCTCAAAATAATGTCTTGTGAAATCACTGTCCCCCACTTTAGACGATGTCCCATTTTGAGTAAAAATAAAAATGGTCACTTTAGTCATTGAGAGCTATTCCGATCACGTTATCACATGTTTCAAGGGCCTTTGCGGTTCAGGAGGTCAAACCTCATACTTTATTAAATATTATAATGACGATGGTATTATCATTACAATTTTAGAATTACAATAGATAATGAACTTATTCTTATCAAAGGGCAACGTGGCTACACATACACAAACATAGAAATGTCGATATTATGTTGTATCGGGTATAAAAAGACGCATAACGTAGTCTAAAGATACATTGGTGTCGACTGTCGATTCCCTTGTTCACAAACTAGACTAAATTTAGAGAATTTGTATCTCCGACTAACATACAGCGAAAGAAAAAGTCGGTGACATTTTAGAACTAAGTTAGAAATGTCAAATTAGTTTTGCCTTGAACTTTTCCGTATTTTTAATCTGTACGTTTTAAGATGTAAACTATAATTTGGATGGATTTGTCGAGTGACTATATTTGACAGATCTTATTTACATTCGTCTATTTCTTGTTTTATTGGAGAGATAATGATAGAAATAGTATAATTTTAATTCAGTTTGTGAACAAGGGTATCCGCACCGTTGTCCTACTAATCATTGCGATCATTATTTTTTGGCTGGACCAGTCTCATCCACTACAAGAAAAACGCTGTTAAAAAATCCGCGCGTTTAAAATTGACTGTTATGTGGATGAATATCAACTATCCCAAAGAAAGGAATGTTTAAATTTCAAAGCGCATGATCCAATTTTATATTCAGTAAAAAATATAACACAAACAGATGTAATTAAATTTATTTACGTATCTCTTTTCACAAACAAAATATATATTTTTTTTCCATGCTGTAGCTTTTTTTTCATTTGATGCTCCATAATATCTCTTCATTTTCAATAAAGGTTATTTTGTTGAACAGTAAAACAAGACTGAATTTTACAAGTTTAATATAAAAATATATAAATTGGATTGACACTTCCAATTAATTGACATACTTTTATGACTTGACAAAATACAATTACCTACTCCATAGATTTTGTACCTATGGCATTAATAAATTGTGACGGAACTTTTTGCTAAGTCAATTGACTAACTAGTTCTAGTCAATAAATGGTTAGTCAATTAACTACAAAACAACTTAAAATCTAATTTTACTGTTAATTGAATATAAAACAGATTTTTTAAAGTGTTTTTTTTTTAGAAGTTGTGTTGAATTGTGGAATTATTGATTAATGGTGTCAAATACCTAATTGTGTAATGAAACGTCGATGGATAGGTACTTTATGTTAGAAAATAAATCACACACAGTAATCCAAATGATAACACAAGTATTACAGTTGGAGAAATGTAGGTACATTATTTATAGGTAATTTGGTGGGAAATCGGAATCAATGCAAAACTACATACCTATTGCGGTTAATATTATTTTAATTAATTTATTTGTTTAATTATTGCTCATTAAATTTTCATTACCGAGTGAATACTGGTTACTTTAGCCCTGTGTGGGCAACTTTAGCTCAAAACAAAAAACGTTTGATAAGAACTTCCCGCATATTGAATGACAGTTTTAAGTAGGTACCCAACCTTCTTTATCGAGACTTTTTTTTAAATTTTTAAAGTTATGAAAGTTGACGTTTTTCCTTTTATTTCATAAATATTATTTATTTCTACCTTTGACTGAGCTTTGCGCTTTTCATAAAATACCAAACTGCAATATATTGTACCATCAATACTCAGGAATACCTAGGTACCAGTTCCATTCAAAAAACTGTGATGTCAAAAATGCGTGCGGCCGTTCTGCTGGCTGACAAATATGGAACGATATTAACAAGTGCATTCATCGCGCCTTCCATTCAATGCGATAGGCACTCGTCAAACGTACATTCATCAAACCACTTGGCTACTTCCTCATAAAGTGCACATTATGAAGCTTCAATCTCGTCTTTTCAATCTTCCTATTAATTCTCCTTTTAGAAGGGTTGTATGTTAGTCTGATTTAGGTGACGTTAATTCAACGGATATTGTAACAGCTTGTTACATTTTCTCTTTAATAATACAATTATGCTGATTGCAAAAAGTGTACAATATAATCCTCAATGAGTTGTTTAAAAATATATTATTATAAGTGTGGGCTGATTTTACTTTAAACATAATATTTTTGACAAATATATATGTAACAAACTTTTAATAATATTTTTTTTTTTCATTTTGTTGTACTAGGTACTAAAGAAAGCGTTTTTCTTACATTTTTTAAATATTGTTTTGTTTAATGGCGTATGACTATTGTACTGTACTGTTGTATGCACCCATATGCACAATAATTTGCGTGTGTTATCATAAAAATAGTTAGTGACTTTTCACACCAAAAAAAAAGTTTGATTTGATTTGAAATCACATAGGTATCCGTTAACTATGCATACTGCCCATGCATAGAAAAAACTGGTATGCGATTCCATGTCTTATTACACCCCGTAGATAGGAGTGGAAGAAATTAAATCATATCATATTGAATAGCTTTAGGTAATTAACTCTTCCAGGGAACTTAATTAATCTGTTATTACGGAATAATAATCCTACCTCAGATAAAAGCTCAGGTTTGTTGGAAACGTTGGCGCACTGGCCCAGGGCACTAATATCATTTATCGGATATTTAATCAGAGACGGTAAAAGAAAATCAAATTGCCTTTTCTTTGAGCTGGATTACCGTTCTAGCATGTAGATGTAGATACTCGTACCTAGTCCACATTTAAAATCGTATCACAAAAATGTTGGTTCTTGGTATTAAAGTAAGTTTCATTAAAATAAGCACTTTTATATGCATATTCGCTGAAAAAGCGACAGACCAGAAGAAGTATTTCAGTATATTAGAAA
This sequence comes from Hoplodrina ambigua, assembly GCA_949774945.1. NCBI lineage: Eukaryota > Metazoa > Arthropoda > Insecta > Lepidoptera > Noctuidae > Hoplodrina > Hoplodrina ambigua. The sequence goes on from OX458963.1 coordinate 11,495,567, forward strand.
ACTCAAAATAAATTGCAATTATCTCGGACTCAGCAAGTCTGGACGTTTGAAAGAGTAGGTGTTAAATACTTGTTCTATTTTACTATTCTGAAGCTACAAATAAAATGGAGTAAGTAAGAAGAAAATAAATAAATTCTTAGATCGACATTTTATTACAATTCTGAGTTTTTCTGAACTAAATTTTGGCGCACTGTGCTATAGTGTGCTCTTATTTTGAATCTTGAACTTGCATAAATATACCTGAATCACGATAATTTAGAACATGGCAAACAATCTATATTTAACAACAGATAAAGCTTAAAAGCTTTTGCAGAACGCGAGGTTGTCGACAGTGGGATGTAAGCACAGCGGCCACTGTGGAAGAAAGTTAAGGTAGTAGGTAGGTAGGCATCTTGACTTGCCTGGTGGGATGTGGGCTCGATTATTGTGGCAAAAGGCGTAACATACAGTGGCTTGCAACGTCGAAAGTATTGCACAAGACGTTAAGTCTGCCTTTGTAGCTTTGAACCTTTAAATGCTACATGCAGTTAGTAAATTGGATTTGGATGAGACATTAATTATCTTTGACTTTAATGTAGAAGTACAGATTCGCCATTGAGACAATCGGACGACTACGAATAGTTTGTGTTTGTGCTCAGCTGCAATTGAGTCCAGAACCAAGGAAAGCTATAAAAACTCGTCGTATAGAAATGAAAATTAAAATAATGAACTGGCAGAGGCGGCATGCATGACTGATCACTAAAATGAAACGAGTATTTGAGATGCGTTTCGCGGCGTCCTTGTGCCGTTTATAATGTGTCGAGATTCGCAACTCACGGGGCTCGCAACAAGCATGCCGACATCAATCGATGGATGTTTTCATTGTCTGATGTTACTTATTGTGACATCGAACGCTGCTCTGCGTTGTTATTTTTACAAACAATAGTCTATTTTGTAGAGAAATAATACGTTATGCATATTGCATACCTAGGTAAGCTGTATATAGGACCTTTATTCGGTGTCCGTTGAGGTCCGGTGTCCGTGTTGAGCGAACAGAAATTCCATAGAATTTCGTTTCACAGAAAATCATTCTTGTTGTATTCAATGCATGAAATTAATTTCGAATATTATTGTTTCAAAGACTATTTACCTAATTGAATGAAACACATTTCACAGAAATACATTTCTAGAAATATCATCACCATACACACACGCAGGGTACACCTCTGCCTAACCCTTCGGGAATTACAGGCGTGATGTTATGTATGTAAATATCATCACATTTTTTTTGTTACCTACCTTATCTAACAGTAGACTAATAACTTTGTTCGGTGTTTTTTTCCATGGTATTTTATTTCAACGATAATGTAAAAATAGACGGTGTGGTTAATTAAAAATTAGTAATAATTATCCATCACTATTAATAACTTGGGGCACCCCAACTCGGACAGGTTAGGTTCGAAGGGAATGGCGGGGTCTAATGAGCGAGCAAAGTGAGCGACCTTAGACCCTGCTATCTCCTTCGTGGTTATAATTTCCATAAACCATTGAGCCCCGTTTCGCGGGGCTCTGGCTACGCCTTTTAGGCAACTAAAAGCAAAATAATCACAGTACGTGCATATGAAGTCACTAATGAGAATAACGAGATTGTTTTCCTGCTTGACTAGAATTTACCCACATTATTTTGCGAACGCGATGTTGTAATTTTATTTTATAGATGGATATGCATTTTGACAAAGGTGAACTGATGATTGAATGAATTGAAACGTTTAAAGAAAAACTGTTACTCGATAAAACGTTTTTCTTGGCAAAAGTTTTATATGAACTAAATAATACGAGGATAAAGAATTTTCAATTCTATTATATGAATATTCTATGATATAATTTTATTTGGAAAAAATCAAGGACTCAATTTTCTTCAAAGTATGTATAAAAGTATAATACGCGCCACGAAAAATGAGACTTGACAAGCGTCAGTAATGAGGAGCTTGCGCAGATATCGATGTACGAAATAGTTATCCATAATTTCAGTGATATTTCGATGACATTTATATTAAAATTCTTAACAATATTATAATAGTTATTTCGAAATAATAAAGTTATCCAGTCTCATCTTTTGTGGCGCATATTATAAGTAGTTATTCTGTGTATTTATTATTCTATGAAATGATATTACCTTTGAAACGAAATTCTACATATAAAATTATTGTCTTTAAAACAACGTACATCCCTATTATTCGCATGGTAAAACCTAATGTTGTATGGATGTGAATTATCTGCATTTCTTTTACTCTTCGTACTTATTCGAGAAAATGTTCTGTAGTTCCGTAACTAAATTAGGTTAATTAACAAATCCTATATAAGATACGAAATGTATTTCAATATTGCCTGGTTTATACCAGGCAACATTATAAGTTTGGTGGCTACAAGGTTTCTTAACGAAGCAACCAATACCTTTCTATAGTCGCCTGAAATTCCAGTAAACTTGTACTCGAACTCGTGAGACGCTATCGAGTACTGACGTACCAACTTAGTGGTTCGCTGAAAGGACTTACATGAATACAAATTAGCTAACTCTCTATGTAACGACTAGCAGTTTGACCGCGTCTTCGATCGCGTAGATTTTATACTTTCTACTACAAATATAAAAATTATAATTAAAAAATAATTTTAATTTTAATTACTTTATTAGGTTCCAATTTTAATTAAGATTTTAATTTAAACGAAATCCTCCTTTCATTCCCTATGCGATTCAATCAGGCGCGGACCCAGCGCTCAAAAAGGAAAGTCGTCACGGTTACTTAAAATCGGCCAAGTGCGAGTTGTACCTACTCAATCACGCTCAGCATATTATCACACTAGATGACAAGACTCGTAAACTACTGAATAGATTTTAATGAAACTTTAACAGCTTGAAAGCGTGTCACATTAATTAAAAGCTGATATACGTTTTATAAATATTTTTTTAGGTGCTTACTTGAGATAACAAATTAAAACTTAAAGTTATTTTCACGAATGGGGTTGTGGTCGTACCCACCGTGCCCACGGTGGATCCGCGCTTAGATTCAATATTCATAAATTCTTTCTCAATTTTCGCGTATACTATAAAAGGAAAAGCCGTGTGCAAAATTTCACGTTCCTCGTTCCAGTCGCTTCGGCGGTGCGCTGATACGTCAGTCAGTCAGTCAATCAGGTTCTCCTTTGATATCTAGTACACTAGCGTATACCCAAAACTTTGTCCGCATGAAAATTGGTTTTCAGCGATGATTTTTTTTACGCTGTTTTCATTTTTTTTTTTTTAATTTGTCCTGGCTACTTTTTTTTTAGCAGAAAACTGATGTTATAAGAAGTGCCTTATAACATCAGTTATCTGCTAGTGAACGACTATTCAAAATTGATTTAGCCGGTACAGACAGAAACACAGGTAAATTTTTTTTTTGTTAGGTAGTAAACATTTTTAGCACCTAGCCGTTATTTTGATTTTTACATTTATTTGTATAGATTGAAGATAGAACTGAGCGTGTCTGTATCGGTGGCGGGTACAGATGAAACTAATGAGTTTAATCCTTTTTGGTTTCGGAACAAAGCACGTTGCTATTAGTCGCATTTGATCGGAAATAATAGTCGTATTCCTACAGCTTCATTACTACAAAGCAGGGAGTAGCTACCGCCGTATCAGCCGTATCAAAGACTAACTAGCATTTTCCCTCTACTTCGTCCTGCGTATTAAGTCGGCTATCGCGGATGCAGATACTACTCCTCTCTAGATGTCTACTACTTTTTAATCATGGTATGGAGTAAGATTTAACCTCGAGGAAGGCCTGTGGTTCAATCTGACGCTGCACCAAATTTCCTGAAAATTAGTTCAGTGGTTTAGTCGTGAAAGCGTAACAGACAGACAGAGTTAAAGTTACTATTATTACTTAGATACGTTTACTTATAAATTTTAGAATTTTTCGAAGGGGATCCTTAGCAGTTTATACTGGCCAAAAAACCGAGTAACTTTGACTAAAATGATGCTGGGAAACAACTTTTTTTCGGTGTGAAAAATCTTTATTTGTGTACAATGTAACGCAAGCAAAACATATTTTCGGATGCACGCAACGCACAGTATAGGGGTCGTGGCAGTATTGAAAGTTTAGTCAAAACATGAAAAACTGGTTTTCTTAAAAATACGTGTCAGAAAGTTGGAACGTTGGCCTTCAATATTTCCGAAACATGTTGCTTATCAGCGAAAAAACATCGCAGTGATAGGAAGACCATATAGTAACTTTCAGCTAAGATTAGCGTCTTTTAACTTAACACCCGTTTTATTTTACTTGAAGGACTTAACTAGTAATAACTTTTGAGTTTAAAGTAAAGTAAATTAAAAGCAAAAATGTATTTTTACACGTAGTCAAGCTTTGCGGGCATCAAAAGGGTTGAAAGCCGCCCGCTGCGCGTCACACCGGGCGCTGACAGCGTACTGTGTATGTTATGATCGCCAACTACTTTGGCTTTAACATAGCTAGCATGTACTGAACTGGAATCAAGTCCTGTCAATATTGAAAGCGCAGGCATTCAACTTGCACATAATGGAATATCGTATATCAAGTTGCGAGAGTTTCAAACTTGCAGTAGGAATAGAGATAGATTATTTTGTATGATTTTATCCATACAAATGTTGAGTTGAGAGTTATCTTCTTAGCGGGTAGCAAGGGAGATGACTTAGCAAAGTGAATGAAGCAAGTAAGTAATTGAAACAGTAATTAAATTCAACTGTTCTTTGTTACCACATACCAGAAGGCGCAGTGTAAGAAGGTCCCCCACGAGGTGGACTGACGACCTGGTAAAGTACGCGGGAAACCGCTCGATGCGGACACCGCTGGACCGGTCATTGTGGTTATCTTTAGGGGAGGCCTATGTCCAGCAGTGGACGTCGTTCGACTGATATGATGATGATGTGTTCTTTGTAAAGTAAATCATGCAAAACAAACAAATTAAGACGTTAAACAGATTGTTATTTCCGCATTTATGATAATTGTGGTTTCTAACAACAATACACAACTCCGTCTCGGTTTCGTTCGAGTGCCGCGCGCATATGTTTTAAACCCTTTAGAAATGAACTACATGCGATGGTGAAAATCGTATCAAAATTCATGTGAAGTAGGTACGTAGCAAATAAACAGACGAACAACAATTTTGTTTTATAATAGGTAGCTATTACCAATTATTTAAAGTATTAGCAACTTTAGGTAAATGAATAAGTTTAGATAATGAATTTATTAAATCCATACTACAGGCTTCAGATCAAAAAACCACAATCATAATCATAGAAAACATCCTTGTGTTCCTGAAAACTACACCAAAGTTTAATACGGTTCATGCTTTTAGGTAGGTAGGTACTGAAATAATACCTGGACTCAGGATTACTAGTAGTATCGGGGCTTGGATCTACGATGGTTGAAAGACTTGATTTACGATATAAATCATTACTTTATTCACTTATTAAATATACTTAGAATAGAACCTAAATAAATAATATAGGTACTTATATGCAATTTTTATTTTAAATTGAATAACTGAGATACGCCAGAACTTCATGACGAAGGGAGTCACTTTACTAACCCCTTCTTCAAATACTTTTTAACTTCTTTTATCTTAAATTATTTATTATTTTTTGTGACTCGACCCTTTACCTGTGTGCGTTCTCATTAGAAGAAAATAAAATGAGGATATAACTTTTATTTATAATTATTAATTATTCTTACATTCCACATCTTTCATACAAATATTTAAAGTTTTATTTAAAACCATTTTTATCATTCGTTCTTTACGCAAAATCTTTCACTGTCCCAACACTTTTAGTAACATTATTTTTCTTTGAACTGTCAAGTTTCTGAAAAGAAAAAGTCCAACTGTATACCTATCGAGAAAATGATTCCTAACGTTTTCGTTTGAAGATCGCAATCATGTCTATCAGCATCAAAAGACGTTTAAATCTCCTTAAAAGATTTTACACGCCGTCGGCGTCGTTTCCAAGCAAAACTTCACGTAGGTAACGCGGTGCCCGAGCGCTTGAGAAGCTTTTATGTCAGACTTCGTTGCAACAAGTGCAATAAGTTTATATAATATAAACCAACAAGTTTTGAACATTGCACTCGCCAGCTTTATATTCAAAATTAATAATTGTAAGTAGGTACTTATTAGCTCTATTATCAAGAGGAATATTTTAAAGATTGGCTACATCCACTTCCAAATAAAGAGACATCAATCTCTTTGTGTATACAATTCGATGTATAGCATAACATTCGCGTGGCACACTGTATGCAGCGGATGGTGAGGGCCTCCAAACACGAACTCGAAATAAAAAGACGCTATAAACCTGTGAACAGAACTGGTTTCACGTTATATTTTGCTCTCTTTTCCAAATGTTTTACGGGACGTTTTGTTTGTCATAAGTATACAAGTATACATATTTCTGTTTGCGAACTACCTATTCCACTATCCGCCGTGTCGATCAATATTGTTCTGTAATGTTTATGGTCTTATGATGACATCTCCGCCAAACGCACCTGTGGCCGACCTATCATTAACAACAGTGAACGGTCCCGATCACTTTTGAAATAGTTTAGGCTCCACGAGCTAAATTGTTACCTTGCCGAAGATTATTAAGGGCAGGAGACTTGTAATCTCATTGACATATGAATAAAAATCAGTGGGCAGCGGAGATACATTAATATAGTCGCTATGTAGGTACGTCGATTTTTAGCAAGAATATAAATTCAAGCACTTTTTATGCTAAGTCTAACCCACATAAAAATGAAATGTTTGTGCTAAATAAAACAGATTCGCGCTCGTATATTTTGCACTGGATATGACACAAGTTTCATGTTGAGTTTTCAGCTACCATACTTATCCCTCTAAATTATGAAATTCAAAGTCATAGGTATCTATGTGCCGCTATTTTGCGGAGTTTGCGTCTATGTAATATGAGACACGTTCATCTTACATACCTACATGCCAGTGATACCAGTGAATACCTGACCTTTAATGCGACAAAGGGAAGGAATTAGGAATGTATGTTTGTTAATTTAAACTGCAGGCTATTATGTTGATTTTGCCGGGTGACTGGGTGAGCTTTACCTACACTATCGCTCATTATGCGTTGGTAGACAGACGAAGGCCTGTCCTCTGTGATAATTAAGTTAACTACTACTACACAAATACACCGGTCTCTACTATCTATTTGCTAAAGCTATTGCCAATTATCGATGTCTAATACTAACGACGACATGACCAATCTTAATTACCAAGAACAAAGCTACCAAAGCTAGACAATTATTTAAGTATTTACGGTTTTGACCAAGTTGTGAACTTTGCACGGTCTTGTCTTTGTCTACGAAAGTTTTCTTTAGATGAAGTTGAGATAGTAGAACTGATCAAGTCTCTGTGAAAACGATTTGAATGCTGCATTTATTTTGTGTCTAATTCGTATTTTTCTAATCATCACCATGTTTGTGCAGTGATCTCCGTTTCAACAAGATCGCGGAGATGGAGCCGGGCGTGCTGACTCACCTGCATTCCCTGCGCTCGCTGCTTCTCAACGACAACCGCCTCCGAGAGCTGCGATCGGGCACCTTCCATGGACTGCGCAGGTTGAAGTACCTCTACCTGTACCGAAACCGTATCCAGTACATCGACCAAGACGCCTTCCAGGGACTTGTGCATCTCGAGCAACTGTAAGTACCTTAAAACTGTAACCTTTAAAAATCTCCAACAGTTAACTTTATACCTTTGTATTATACTTTCGCGGAGTCAGAAAACTTAGTTTAGTGTAAAGACAATGTAATGATATTTATTTATAATACTAGCTTCTGCCCACTACTTAGTCCGTGTTAATGTCAGTGATTGGCGATCTAATCTTGTTTCTTCATACAAACTTTGCCTGCCTTTTTATTACCCCCAAGAAGGATAGAATTTCGGAAAATCTTTTCTTTTTGGATCAAGTTTTAGGTCTCTACGATCAGCGGTTTAGGTTGTGCGTGATTCCGTGAGTCAGTCAGTCATTCAGGACAAAGCATTTTATATGTATAGAAGACTACATAAGATTTCAAATATTATGTAAGTGGACTCAGCTTGAAAGCACGTTTAGAGTTCAGTTGGTCCAATACTTAGGTAAGGTGTGAAATTGTATCTATTGTACCTAATTTGATATCGTTATGTACTAAAGGAAAAAATATTAATCTAGATATTTAAATAACGTACCTAGTTCATATCAATATATCACGTAGACCACATAATGGCTGTTATAGAACCTACTGCATGTGCATATTAAAAGTTTATAAATTCTGCGGATAGTTGAGAAACTGTCGACAGCCATCTTCTTTTTCAAAGTTTGGAGAGTCGCTGTAGTCAACATTACGGGGTATTTTCAGAAGTAAGGTAGAAATGCTTTTGCAATAAACGTTTTAGACGCATTTGTTCACGTAAAACCACGGTTGGTTGAGAATTTGACATCGCGACAAGAATGTAATACAAAAATAAAAATTGAAGAGAAAAGAACAAGTACAGTTGTTTAGACTTCTGTTGATTAGCTTCATAATCAATACACACAATACATTGTAATATGGAATACTAGCTTTTGCTCGCGACTAAGTTCGTACAAGTCGGCTATCGCGGACGCAGATGTAGTCGCGGAATAAAAAGTAGCCTTTCTTGGGGTTTCAACTAACCCCGTCCCAAACATAAAAGTCGGTAGGTACTACTAATTTTTAGTCATGTAGAGATTCGACTAACACTGCTCAACGCTACATAGGCTTAAATATACGCAACACTTAAATCAGGCTTCCGAGGAGCTTTAGACACCTCTTAAAGTGTCTCATAAGCTTACATTACACCGATCTAATAATAACTTCACACCATTGTGAAGATATTATTAGTTCGGCGTAATGCCTATTTCTCTGTGTTGATACGTACTCGTACATATTGAGTCTCAAAGTTACCGACTTACAGGTAAGTGAAAATGTTTGCTAACCAACTTTATAAATCCTAGATGGTCATTAGAAATGAAAAATAAATCCTATAAATCTTTATAAATCTTAAAATCTTTATAAATCCTAGATGGTCATTAGAAATGAAAAACTATAAGAGAAAATTAAAGATGATTTTCAAAATTCCGAAATACCTAATTCATCGACTTTCTTTTATTTCTTTTTATTTTACAGTATGATTATGAAATTTTGATTACTGTCTCGCTTTAGAGATATTCGTAAGATTATGGCGAATCGATTGACGTAAGAATCATCAAAATCAGCCTACGAGTTTGGTCTCTAGAGCGCTACAATGGAACAAACACATAGACTGATTAACACGTTACACTTTGCGTCCCCCCTCATCATACAATCCGTTTACCAATCGTCACAACTTAAGCTGACGACTCCTGAGATCTGCCCCAATTAATTCCACAAAAAATAGATTATTTATACTGTGATTTCCACATAAAATGACAAAGAATAAACAGTGAATGTTCTAACAGGTCTTTATCGTTTATTTTTCGCTAATAAATTTAATAGATATTCTTGATTCTAAGTATCCGGTAGACATAAGATAACTTGAGTCCCGACACACCCGGCCCCTAACGTGAGATAAGATAAAAGGGACTCGTGTGTTTACACGACGTGTTGGTAAACTGTCTTTTTTGGCCTAAATTAAAATCAACAATATTTTAAGCAACACTCCTTAAATCTATAATAAAAAGAGGTAAAGTTTGTTTGTTTGCAAGAGGTAATCTCCGGAAGTACTGGTACAATTGTGGATCCGCCGATTGGGATATGATACCTATTTGCCATAATATTACTTTTTAAAGACTTATTTCTGAATATCTGTATATTTGTCTGTATCTGAGTGTAAGACCTGATTTCAAAATAACACATCCTCAATTTTACCTCCGTACTGCTCCGTTTTAATTACTCTTATAACACACACACGAGCGAGTGTCGATGCAGTTCATATTGTGTAGGTACATCTTTCTGTTGCTTCAGCAAGCAAAACATCAGACTCTATTAAAAATAGCCCAAACATGGTTAACTAACTACGTGCTTCAGACGATGTTCGTCAGCTCTGTGATGATAGAGCATAGTCTGATGAGACTTAGTAGTTTATATACAAAGATACATAAGCCGGTCACCAAACACGATTAATAGTGCCCAAACACTATTAAAAAGTTTAAGCGCTGTCTACTAGTTTTATATACCTATGCTTTTGCCAAGTTCTCCACGATGTTGTTCAGTTCCATCAAGAGACCCTCAGCAGATTGTATAGAAGCTATATACTCACCTAACATTGCCAATAGGGGCCCATCACGGTCTACTAACTAGGTATGTGCCTTCGCAGAGTTCTGATGTTGTTCTGCTCCATAGTTAGAACTTCAAAAATTAAAATACAAAAGCTATTCAGCAAACAGGATCTACTAGCCATTGACATGGTACTTTATTTCTAGGTAGTCAAATAACTATCCAATTAATACTTATTTCAGTGAAATTAAATGCATAGTACTCTGTTACTAAGCAATATTTATGGGAAATTCAATTTTGACGTTTAGTGTACTTTAGAAGTACCTACTTATAGTTAGAAATAGTTTTGTTGTTATTTGTTCGATTGCAATCCATACTATGTAAAATCCTAACTAATATTATAAATGCTAAAGTAAGTTTGTTTGTTTGTTACCATTTTACGCCTAAGCCAATGAACCGATCATTCTGAAATTTTGCATATACGTTGCCAGGTATACAGGAACGAACATAGGGTACCTTTAATCCCGAAAAAAGTACTGTTTCCGAGGGAAATCACAATAACGTTCTTATGATCATAGATGGCGCCAAGTGTCGTTTCGAATCATGATTTTAACTAGGTAAATAATTGAAATGACAGGACATGGGAAATTTACGCGGATGAAGTCGCGGGCAGAAGCTAGTAATATTATAATAAATGCGAAAGTAACTCTGTCTGTAACGCTTTCACGACTGAACCATTGAATTGATTTTGATGAAATTTGGTATGGGGTAAGTTTGAACCCCAAGGAAGGCATTATTTTTCCCTTGACTTCGTCTGCGTGAGCGAACCGACATTTACGCGGAAGAAGTCGCAAACAAAGTTGTAAATAAAATATGTTTTAATGAACGTTACAAGTTTATCGGTTAGGCATGATCCGACTTCTTAGTTATATAAATATAACGATATGGATCATGTAATTGATTTACATTATTTCTAATAGTATTATTATTTAATTAATCTGCGTGTTTTGGCCACACGTGGTTCCTTTATCTAAACGCTATACCTAATCTAATATACTAAAATACTAATATTATAAAAAGGCAAAGTTTGTGATGTTGTAGGGGGTAATATCTGGATCTACTGAACCGATTTTGAAAATTCTTTCACAAATTAGAAGCTTTGTTATCACTAAGTGCTTTAGGCTATAATTTACTATCAAAAAATTAAGGATCCGTAAGAAAAAACACACTAGCGAAGTTAAGGATAGTGCTAGTAATGTATAAAAAGCAACGGTTACTGACTGACTGATCCATCAACAAGCAGCTCAAACCACTGAACGGAATGCGCTGAAACTTTGCACGCAGGTAGTTATATTATGACGAAGGCATGCGCTAGGAAAGGATTTTTCAACGGGGGGCTAAAATAACTTAACAGCCCGGGGTGAAAAAAGGCATGCATACGAAGGAGCCAGAAGCTATAGTACGAGTAATATTATATGATATGAAATCTCCAACATTCAAATAAGTTATATTTAAAGGCAAGCAGTAGGGCAGCATCAAAGGTACAGATTTAATCAAAAATAATACTGATTGTTGTAGGCATTCAAGTTATATGAATCTATAAACAAGACTTTAGCGTTAATATGAAAAATGCTCGAGACTTGCGTTTATGGAAGTCATGTTAAATAGTATTCGCTTTACAAATACAGTATAAGTAATATCTAGTAATTGCCTGTGAGACAAACATGGAGTGGTAATGTACAAAACGTGGTACGAAGTACAAACTATTACATAATATGTATTTGAATGACCCTGCAAGATTGTTTACCCAGAAAATGATGTCATTGCTTTATTCTTAGTATAAAGACTATCCTCTGAGGAAAAACAGGATACCTATTGAAATAATATATTACAACGGCACTCCTGTTATTAAACCAAAGGGGAATTAAACATAAGCAAGGAAATTACTTTAGTCCAAAATTACTTTCTTTATAAATGTATAACTTCGTTCTATTTTCAAATTTTCATTTTCACCATAAAGAAAATTCGCGGTTTTAGGAATAGAACCAATACTTTCTTGAACTGGTGGCATAATTCATGTATTCTAGTCGAAAGATGTCTGACAAGCGAGCGTCTAGATATCTGTCTCCCCGCGACCGGAAATAGAACAACCGTGTCGGATACGTGCAGGGCGAACTTAAACATACGAAATGCTCATTACTCATGTAACAGCTATGGGTTATTTTTATATGAATAAACAGAGCCTTTTTTAAGCTTTTTAGGAAGTACTGGGCACAACATAGAGCGCCTTCGTTTTTAATGAATTTTGAATTTTTGATAGTAGATTAATTTCGTTTCTTTAACTAAATTATATAAAATCAATAGATAAAAAAAAACGTATTACTATTTCATAAGCTCGCGAAAGCTAAATAAATCTATTGTACTGAAAATCAAATATTTTGTCATTGAATTGGGTCCTAATAATGCATGGAATCCCATTCTCCCAACTGCAAAGAATGGTTATTTGGACCCCCGGCGTTCGTGGGGTCCTGGGCACTTACCCATAGTGGCCAGTTGAAAAGAGGGGCCTGTGAATGAAAGGTGTGCTAATTTTAAAGAGGTGACTAGAATTAATGACCTCCGAAGTTAATGTCTAAGGCATGTCCGCCTTTGTACTTTTTTCTTGCATAAAGTTTAAATAAATAAATAAATTAATTAGCTTCCAGTTTTTGAACTAAGTTCTATTCGTTTTTCGAATAAGGTAGTAGGAATACCTAGACAATAATATTACTACAAAAGCAGACATCATCACTGGCGGGTATAATGAAGCTCGCTTCAGCAGTTCCTTTAATTAGAGTTCCCAAAGGAATATTACTCAACTTAGATATTAAAATAATTTGAACTGACATTTCCGTTGCGTAATATTTACTATTCGAAAATAGAATTTTGTTTGTTCTGTGTGATCTATCAATCGCTCGAAATACAATAGGGAAAAAATATTGTAGTAAACGCACCCACAATACAGAAGAAAAGAATAGGGAAACGTTTTTTAAAAAAAGAAGAAAATATAACGAGAATTTTCTCTTCCTAATTCGGATTGTCGCCTCATTACTACATGCTTTAAAAAAATAGCTGCACTAAAAGTTGGTGCAGCTATTTTATTTTAGCTATTTTATTTTTATTTAAAGCCTGTAAGGCATCGGCAGGGTTCAACGGATATTTTAAATGAATGTACAATTTTATTTTTAATTTTTCATTATTAAGTGTTCTGTGCTAAACATAGTACTTACCTATCTCTCTGTCTGAATGTTCACTACAATAGCGATAGAAACAACGTGAAATGAAGGTGGGTAATTATTATAGAAGCCTTCTCAAGTAGCAGTTGGGAGCTCAAATTGGTACGAGCAAGTAATAAAAATTGCTCTTCGAAAATCTTCAATATTTTATGAACTCGGGTCTCGGCTGCAATCAACAGATATGAGTACCTACGGAATAGAACACGATAATTAATTGATCAAATATCCAACTGTTTTGTGTTGCCATACACTTGCTCATTGGCCCGTGGAAACTCCTTTAAACAATTTTTACGGTTTCAATATTGATAGTAGTTAGCTAGTACAAAAGGGCTCCAGCAAAGGCTCCAGTTGCTAAGTGTAAGCTCAGCTTATTGTTTGCTGAATAATTTGATACGATGACCTGTTTTCCTCATTTGATTCACAACGCTGCGATAACTAAAGTGTTTTTCTCAGAAGTAACTTAATTTTAATTTACTGGCTGCTTACATGTTGTCCTGCTGCAGGAATTAGTCTTATTGTCCGTTTACTTTATAACTTTCTGCCATTTTGTCTAATTGAAGACTTTTATTTTCTTTTGTTAGAAATGTTTTCCTGTTCACGTCAGGATCTGGAAAAATTCAGGTGGCTAAACCAAAATCATTGTGTTGTGGTCATACTAATATTATAAATGAGGAAAATGTTTTAGGGGAATTTTAACATTTTGTTAATGGATCGGTTTAACGCCTGAACTGATTTCTGAAAGAGGCACACAGGCAGACCATGGCTTGAATAATCGGATTAGGATATTTGAGATACTGTTTATCCCGATAGTAGGTGTGGACGTTCCTGTGGGATAATTGACAATCACACGGGCGAACCGCTTTGGCAAAAGTGGGGATACCTAGTGTGTATACCTAGTGTATTCAACTGTATTCCTCGAATGTGATTGATCCAACATTCAAATGTTAGTATTGCTGATGAGTTTTTGGACGATAGCAGGTATACGTATACCATAACCATATCCTACAGGCAACCAGCCCCGGCTTTCCCTTTCCACTATCTTGATTAGTTACTTGTTTGCTTTATCTGTGGGTAACTGGAAAACAGTTCAGCCGCTCAAAGCTTTATTTACTAAAAAAGTGATTGCTTTTCGATTCATGAAATCAGATCTATAGGTAGGTACGTCGCTATGCCGCGGTCCCGCGCCACAGTCTGCGCGCTGCTGCACGGTGTCGGTCCTTCAGAAGGCATTGTCCACACAATTGATTAGTGCAGATTGCTCGGGCGCAATGCCAATTTACTGAGTATTACAGAGATGTATTGACAATAAATCTGGTAACGTCTTGCAATACCGAATTGTTTCTCCAGTTATTATAATAGTCGTTAATGTTCAAAGTAGGTACCCATGAAACAGTTGAAGTTTGTTATTGGTACTTAGGTGAGTTATGTGTAGAACGGTAATAAAACTTTTAATGAATGCGTGAATACCAGAGTAATAATAGTTAGATACACATTTCAATTGTCGAGCACACACTTGAGTGTTTAGGTAGCAACATATTCAGCCTAGGTACCACAAGTTAGGTACCTCCTGAAGTAATTGTGGGCCCAAATTTGATAATCTAACTAGATATCTAGTAGGTAGTAGGTGATCTTCTGCCTAAACTGAACTAAAGGCTTCGGGCCTACTGTATGTTCGCTCACATGCATGTTGAAATGCTTTAAAGTTTATCGGTATTTAAATAAATTCATGCTGCTCGTGATTTAAAATTCTACCTACGCTTCATAGTTAGTTTGTTTGAAGTTGTACCTTACCTACTAACACACATCAAAGTAAAGTAGGTACAAATAAAAGAACTAATTGTAGATACATTTAACTGTTATAATTTTATAAATTGCTATCAATAAATTACATTGAGACCTTTTTATTAGATATTCTTAAAACATTTCAATAGACACCAAACATAACTTAATTGCTTTAGTTTTTTGACTAGCTTGTGCCTGCGACTTTTTCCCGTGTGTTTCGGTTACCTGCGGGGCTTAAATTTTTAGGCGTGGAGCCCTAATTCTCTTAGATCTTAAATAACTTGATGTATAAATATATCAGGCTAGGTACAATACCTCTAATAAGTTACACATGAATGGCAGTGGCCTTAGTTATCTATAATTAGTTACGCATGGTTCGGTCTTGCCTTTGCAATTGAACACCATAATGCACTGAATTGTGTCTGGCGGCCATTGCTGATGGAACATCGGATTACCTACAATGGCTGCGGGCTGGACTCACCAACTCACCACTGCACAGAGTCAGGATTTCCGAGATTTCTAGATTGCTAGCGTTAACATTACCAAAAGTTTTAATTTCATCACTTTGACTTTTACCAGAAACTGAGTGAACTCCGCTGGGAGCTGCCACATCAAAAGGTTAATTCATGGAAATCCAGTTATTTGGTTGCAAAATATCTTTGTAAATATAGTACTCAGCAGTCAGACAAATTCATATTTGTTTATAGTGCTAGCTTTAGCGTAGCAACATGTATGGTCGGATGCTAATGATGTTGGATAATTATGATAAAATTATAGTTATTAAATTGCGTTACGTTTGCGTGTTAATGTGCATGTAAACTTGAAGAGTGTAAAGATCAGTGTCGTCAAGTCTACGAAATAAATACATTACTAGCTTATGCTCGCGATTTCGCCTGCATAGATTTCAGAATCAAGCCCATAGTTGTAAATTATCCCACGGGAACCGTACTTTTTTCGGGATAAAAGTAGCCTATGTGCTCTTCCAGACTATGATCTATCCCTGTGCCCAGCCGTTCTGACATGAATGAGTAACATAGGTACATCCATCCGCATTTATTTTGTAGTATCTAAGATTATGGAGATCGGGAGAGGAAGGACATTCCTCTGTAAGATAGGAACCTATATATAATAATTGATGGAAATGCGTTTCATTCATAGAATGAATGCAACGTAACTACCTATATATCTTTTTGTGTTTGTAGAACAAACACAAACAAGCTACTATAATTAAAAAAATTAAAAACACGACTGCTAGAATATTTGTACTTTTATAAAATATTTGTACCTTGTTTACTCGTCAGTTTTTTTTTACGACATTTTTTATTTACAGTGTTATTTATTTTTTAAATCTACTTGTCAAATTCTAGACGATAAACATAGACACGACCAGATTCATTAAAAAAAAATATTGAGGCTGATATTAATTTACGTTTTAAAGTGACCACACAGGATTCTTTTTATTTTTAACTAGCCTATGTTACTCGGAACGATGTAAGGATTGTAACGATACATCTAAATCGGTTCAGGCGTTTAAAAGTTATGGTGGAATAAAGAATCTCACATACATACATTTACATACATTAACCCTGAACACATAACATTCCTTTTTTGGGGCAGTCGTGTAAAAAAAAATAGTTTCTACCTACACTGACTAAAATAACCGGAAGGCAAGTCAGCGCGCAAAATTACTATAAATCGAAATGTTCAAATTATTCTGTTAAATATACGCATTTACAGTCAAATATGGAGGCATGCATTGTTGCAATATCGTTTACTGAATTCTAGAAATTAGCGATTCGCAGTAAAACCGGCATTTAGCGGTATGGTTTGATATTGATAAATTAGTGTTAGGTTAGAGATAGCTAGCCGTAGCTTTATGTAATTACTATGTTTACTGCTTCTTTTGGTTAACATTGGGGTGACGTAGATATTGAAAACGAAGCCGGAAAAGCGAAACAGGTATACAGGGTCATTGAAAAAATACCCGAAACCTGAAAAGGGGTCATTGTACTCATCATTATGAACAACTTTTACTATGAGTCCAAAATAATAAAATAAAAAAATCAGCTGTTCCATACATTTTGATCGTGTTGTGTGTGTAGCATTTTTGTAGGGAACAAGGACATTATTATTTATTTGTTTGTTTATTTATAATAAGTACAACATCTTACAAATTACTCCAAGACGATGCTATACACACAAATTAAACTCTACCATAAAATAGGTACCTATTTAAAATAAAATTTAACAATAAAAATAAAAACAATAAATTCATTATTCATCCGTACCTACATATTATTTGCCTACCTAATATATTATATTCGTATGACAATGTAGGTACCTTATAAGTACCAGCAAACAATTACATTTTCTGTAAGATTGTATAACTGCAATAATAGACAATTTCAGGTTTAAGAATCAACCACAGGAATAAGATTTTTAAATTAAGTTTAATGCCCAATTGTTCTCAATTTATAACACTCAGTGGACAATGATTTATGCAATTTAAAAACTATTATAATAACATTGATTTACATCGGTACATGATTACCGAGTGCTTGCAGTTGTTGTTTAAGTGCTTACAATTCCTTAATAGATGGACATAATGTACCTACTCAATACATTTGTATAAGTCGCAGACGACCATCGTCTGTTACAGTCGTTATTAAAGAATATTATTGCAAAATACTATGCTGTGTCATTATAATATAGGTCCCTACCTACTTCTCTTTTGAGGTCAAATGTCAAGTTGATTAGATACCAGTATTCATTCAGTTTTGCAGTGCGGTTACCAAGCAAAAGCATTGTGAAAGCCAGATCTTTTATTAAGCAATTTATTCTGCGTCAATATTTCTTTTTCCACCTGGCATAAACAACAGGAAGTGAATTTGGGGATGCCTTTAGTAACGTTCAAACAGTGTTATTTATCATTGAATAAACAATGTCTGATTTTCTAATCATGGCAATTTCTCCGTGATAATATAAGATTCGAAGGTTGACACGTTAATCAACAAGGTTACGAGTTACGAGATAATTATGATAAGGTTGATCTCTGAGATAAAAGCGCTAGCCGCAGTTAAATGTCTTAGACCATGACCCTTTTTTATGTAGGTTTATGTAACTATAGGTACCTATCTGATATTACTATGAAGAGTTCCTGGAAGATTCAACCAAATCCAACCTTAGTTCAGATAAATATTCCTATGAGATAAACTGCGTGCTTAAAAAAAGAAAGAATTAATTATCAGTTCGCCATGACGTGTTTAACATATAAAAATATCTACACTAGAAAATTATAATTAAGCTGAAGATATTTTGTTTGTTTGGAATTTCTGGAACTGCCAGTCAGATAGGAAAAATATTTTTGTGTATGTTAGCCAGGTTCATGAGGAATATTATAGGATATCATGCTGTGATCCGCGGGAGCCGAGCTGTCACCAAAGGCGAAACCTAGATCAGCTGAAAAGCCAATATAACATAACTAAACAATTCTTGATTAACCCTTCAGGAATTTCAGGCGTGATGTTATGTTGCAGTGGTGAACACATTAGTACACCCACATTTCGCCAGTTATGATTAAGTCCCATATAAAGGGGCAGCCTATTGCCATCAACCGGGCACAAATCCAGACTCCGAGGCTGCTACTGAGCGTTCCTAATAGAAAGACCCAATGATACTTTACCCGACCTGGGAATCGAACCCAAGACCTCAGCAGTCGCGGTTTGCAACCACTAGACGGACAAGGTAGTCAGTCAACCAAGTCCGAAAACCAAGTCGAAACTAAGGCGCGGGCAGAAGCAAAATTATTACAAAATGATTCATTCAATATACTTACTTACGTAAGTAATAATAAGTGTTTCAATTACTTACGTATTGTTGATCCCGGTACAGTAACCCACGTCTAGGGCTGCCATCGCCTAAATTGCCGACGCCGGACAAAAACTTCAAAAACCCCGAACTTTTGAGTGAAACTGAGTTTTTTTCCCGGACATACCAAAAACAATTTTTTAAAATAAAAAATTAACATTAATTTTTGACTAAGATTTGTTTTGATTTATCGGCCGGCTATCTTTCAATGAATCGGGATTCACCTGACACTAAAAGTGGCCGGGTTTCACCCGGACACTTTTTTACAGCCCCTCCCGGACGTCCTGTAAACTAGGACAAATCTGGGGAAACCCGAACGGATGGCAGGCAGCCCTACCCACGCCAGGGGTTACTGTATCTACAGTTTATTACGATACTTATTAGGTTCGCTCAGTGATTATTTTACGGAGGTCAGACGGCAGTTGTTTGGTCTTACAACTTGATTATGTGGACATTAACCCCGACTTTTCAATGCAATACCTACATTTCTGTCGATGCAGTAAGAGGTTGGGTTCTACTTCTATGATGCAGTATCTTTTACTTCTCCATTTACTTATTTATTTAAACTTTATGCAACAAAAGTAAAAAGGCGGACTTAATGCCTTAGGCATTCTCTAACAGTCAACCACACCAGCCATTGACACATAACATAACATCACGCCTGTAATCCCCGAAGGGTTACCCAGTGTACCCAGTTATGTTTAAGACCCATGTAATAGGGGGCGAGCCTATTGCTATCAACCGGGCACAAATCCAGACTCCGAAGGTGCTATTGAGAAATTCCTGATTCCTCACTTGGCCCGACCTTGGAAGCGAACCCAAGACCTCACGCTCATTCTCTATTGAAGACATACTAACGTGTACTTCACGTATTAAAGTAGTTCCGAGTTTAATCACGGATCTTCAAGTCGTTTTCTTCTTTGTTCTCGCTTCTTCTCGTTACGAGGTGTCGCCTTTCTTTAATCTTTCGACGCCATTTGCTTCGCTGGTAAGCATCGTCAACTGTAAGGCTAAACTTTCGCATCTTCTTCCGGACTATTATTATCCGGAGTATCTGATGACACTACTTTTTTTGGTATAGACTTGTTAGTCTATACCAAATTTTAACTAAATGGGTTAAAAAAAAAACATATATTAAAAAACATATAAAAAAAAACATATATTAAAACATATATAGTAAAACATATATATATAAACATAATATATAGTAAAACATATATTTCTAAGACTCACGCAACAGCGTGAGTCTTAGAAATATATGTTTTACCCTTCATTGAAAAAACATACATGTAATCGTTTTTTACTTGAAGATTACAAGAAAGAGCATACCTACCTAGAAAAAGTTTATGGTCTAAAATAACATAATTTGCAATTTAATTGTAAACATTTTCTTCAGGCTCTACAATTTTAAGTTTGTTCTTGTTTACGGAACGTTGATACGGAACCCTTCCGGTGCGAATCCGACACGCAGGTGGAAGCAACTCCTGAAAACTAGAATCAACAGTAGCGACCACCCGAAAAGGAAGTCCCTGCATGAGAAGCGATTCAATTGTCTGGGATCCAAAGATATTGAATTACTATACTATATTTGCATTGCCATATTGTGAGTTACATAATTAGGCTGCTGCTCTCCAAATCGTATTTATTGGTATCATAAATACATCTTGAGAGCTCCTTTGCAAAGCCAAACTTAGAAAAGGATAGTTAGTACCTAACTATAGGCATCTGTAACGACCAATTTATGCATAAAACCGTTCTGGCAACGCGACGTGATGAGTTGCAGCACTTAGGAACATTGACGTCGATAGGATTAAAAATACGTGCTAATTCAATTGATTGCTTTAATAAATTGGCTTTAGATTTGTTTTTCGATTGACAATCTAAAGTTATTAGTTGGTCATTGTATTGCTATTTGCTTCACTGAGATGAGAATTTGAATTTTTCAATTCAATAAAAACCAGTCCGCTTGCAGCTTTTACGTAATTTGATTGTTCTAGAATCTAGATTATGGTTGTGGGTGTTCAAAATAGTTTATGTAAACTCGCAGTTTCCAGGATTTTTGTGAATCTGAGGTCTGAGGGTCAGCTTTTTTGTATTTTCACGAGTTAGAAACGATCGTCTTGCTACTATTATTAATGCGAAAGTTTGGACTGATAGATGTTTGCTACTCAATCACGCCGCGCGCCGGCGCGGCTGAACAGATCTGGATATTTGGCATACAGTCGATTATAGTCTAGAATAGCATACGAGTATAAGCAGGTACTTTGAAAAATATGGGATAATATATCTTGTTTAAGATGTGAGGATTGCTTTATTATTATGAGCTTTGAAAATAAAGCAATCGTATTGGTGTAAATCAGACACTTCATTAGCAATGTAGCCTAGCTTAGCTCAAGTGGAACCGCAGCCTAACGCGGATGAAATCGCGGGCAGAAGCTAGTATAATATACTATTATTTATATGTGCCGCACACAGGGCAATCTCTAGTAGGCAGGTAGATGCAAGTGAAAGGTATAGGTACATGGTATCTAAAGGTATCCTACAAAGACCTAAGCGGGTTCAAGAACTTGCTTTCACAAAAGCACTTACTTATGTTTACATCAAGCTAATACTCAAACTTAGTTTCGTATTATAACACACAGCAAAACAGATAGGTATGCAGGGTCGTCATATATACCTAGTTGAAGTTTTCTTAGAAACCGATGGATGTCTTTGACTGAAACTTAACTTAATTAATTAACTGTTCATTATCTACGTTTTAAATTAAATTACATTCGAAAAAATCTATAGGTTTCTTCGAAAACTTCGACTTAGTATATCTGACGACCCTGCATACCTGTCTGTTTTGCTGACTGTACCTAACGTAATTTCAGTACGTTCTTTGAAATATAATAAACCCAAGGCTGCTTTAATCCCTTGCAAGCTTGAAGAGCTCAAGTATTGCAGGTTCATATTTCTAGCGCTTTCAAAGGAATTTTTGAAAGAACTTAATTTCAAATCTAGTGCCGCGACATCTTCCGAGTGAAGTGTTGTAAACAAATAGCGAAAACATTTAAAACATCAAAGTATCATACAAATAAATAATCTGAATGCTAATCAGCACCACACAGCATCTTACCGGTTGTCAGGCAAACAGTTTTTAGTATAAACCATCATCGTCCGGATTTCTGAAGTTCGTTTTGCAACGACTGTTCAATGACGATGACTCAGTCCTATGACATTGCCTGCATAAAATAGGAAATGTATGCTATCGCAGTATGGCTATTCTTAGGTACTTCACAATATCTTATCTCCGAAATTTATCCAAGCAGTACAGTTAATTTTAGAAAGATTACAGTATGTTATGGTGTTATTATAATTAATGTTCTTTTTTTTTTACTTTTGTTATAATATTTTATTAAATTCGTTACTTATAGCATCGCTTTAGTTTTTACTAGTAAAAACATACAGTGAAATGTGTTACACACACACAAATTCACACAATTCTATTTATGTACTTACAGGGTAAATAATACTTTCTCGGGCTATCTATGAATCAAAAAAATTAATACCCTGATAAAAAAAAATACCGGCTAGGTGCGAGTCGGGCTCGCATATGAAAGGTTCCGTGCTACCGTAAAAAATATTTAATACAAAAAAAAACACTTTATTATTAATATTCTAATAAAGTGTTTTTTTTTTGTATTTTATAAAAATGGAAAACATAGACAAGACCTTTACAAACCCGTTTTGAAATAATTTTAACGCGCTTAATTAAATTGTCTTTCTGTGACAAGACCGACCCGTAGGAATTAAACCCCAATGAAGGTCCAAATTTTACTTTTTACAGAGAAAATGTATGTTTTATTAAAAAACGTGTTTGTCAATCTTTCAATTGTTTGGTCGTTTATCAAGGGTAATAAATTCAATCTCCTTTTCAGGTACTTGCACATCAACGAAATTCATCAGATCGATCCACAAACCTTCTCGAACCTGCCTCGTCTGGAGAGACTGTAAGTGTTTAGTGTAGTAATCTACATAATTATAAAAAAGGGCGCTTGCATATAATTCTAAGCTTAAACTATTAATACCACCAATACTATAAAAAAACTATGCAGATTTGATGAATATACCCACGAAAGAAATTATTTTCAGATACTTACACAACAACCGTATAACGAAGATTCCTTCAGGATCCTTTTCGGACATGCCTAAACTACACAAGTTACGTTTAGATAGCAATGCTCTGATTTGCGATTGCTCCATGTTATGGCTCGTGCAGATGATGAACCAACATCACGACATGTACATAGATGCAACGTGTTACCAGCCTACCAAAGTGACTGGAATGCCGCTCTCTATTATGGAAGAAAGGGACTTCGATTGCAGTAGGTATCCTTTACAGGTTTTGTATTTGTGCGATTTTTTAAATGTTATTTCTAACTTTTACTACGTTTCTTTAGAAATCCCTGAAATTCAAAAGAACCCCGAAGACATCAGCGTGAATTTTGGAGAAGCTGCTATGTTTACATGCATTGTGACCGGCGAGCCGACTCCTGATATAGTCTGGCTAAGAGATTCTAACGAAATTCCAATCGACGGCACGCGTTACGAGGTTATGGACAATGGCACACTAATGTTGCACGACATTAGCGAATCTGACACTGGGTATTTCGAATGTATGGCAAAAAATCCGGTTGGTGAAGCGCACTCGAAGCCTGCTAAAATGACGGTTCAGAAAAAACCGGCTGAAAATGGTAACTCTTTAAATTTTTAGATTGTCCTACCTAAAATGGGTCTCAGTGTTTTATTGTTTTATTCTTGTTTTAGGACCGCCCGTATTGACATTACTGCCACAAAAACAATTTGCAAAGCTTAACCAGCCGTCTATCAGCTTTGATTGCGTGGCTAATGGCCATCCCAAACCACATATTGTTTGGCTGTTTAATGGCGAAAGGATCTTATTGAATGAGCTTTTATCAATACGCCCTAACGGCTCCATTGTTATCGACAATATCCAAGAATCTGATGCTGGACAGTACACTTGCGTAGCTGAAAATATCAACGGGAAAGTTAATGCGACTGCAGAACTTGAAGTTTTGGGTAAGTCATTTTTTTTAGATAGGTATGTTAATTGTTATATGAGTTACACAAAAGTTTTTAAGTACCTAAAATAGTATTGAGCAGAAAAGATAGTTAAACAATTACTATATCAGAGATCATAGATAATGTACCTGATTTAACAAACTCTTTATTTATCATGGGCATTTTATCTAGGTACCAAATATCGACTACCAATATTTTTGTTTTTTTAGTCACATATATTTTATTTGTATTGTTTTAGTGTCGCCCACATTTATTCTCGAGCCACAAAACCAAACAGTAAGAGTTGGGGAGGACGTCGAATTCATATGTACCGCCAAAGGAGTGCCAAAACCGCTTATTAACTGGTTTAGAAATACACTGGTATTACCTTTGTCTGAAAATATAATTTTAAGCTCCGAAAATCAAAATTTGACCATTCTCTCAGTGACATCGGACGATGATGGCATATATCACTGTAAAGCTGAAAATGCTGAGGGATCCGTCGAAGGCTCCGCCTATCTAACTGTTGAAAATTATGAAATTGTTCGGCCTCGTATCGTTTTAAAACCGGAAGATACAGATGCTTTCAGAGAATCAACCGTTCAGTTACCGTGTGAAATAGAAAGTGAGCCTCCAGCTACAGTAGAGTGGAGAAAAGATGGTTCCTACATAGACGCAAACCCAAAACATTCAATAACAGTTATCGGAAGTTTAATCATTCGTAATCTAACGTTAAGGGATACCGGTAGATATGAATGTTCAGTGTTTAATGAAAACGGTCGTGACACTGCGTCTGCTTTCCTGACTGTAAAAGATCGTGTTATACCGGGTGATGAATACGTCAATATAGCACTAACTGAGGCCACTAGAGACGTTGATTTAGCTATCGAAAGGACAATGGACGAGTTGTTTAATCACAACAACACAGAAAAAATAGACATCCATCAGCTATACCGAATAACTAGTTTCCCAAATGCACCAGCTAGGGAAGTTGCACGGGCAGCCGAAATATATGAAAGGACTTTAGACAAAGTCAGGGGGTTTTTACAAACTGGCCGTAAAATAACATCGACGGAGCCATTCTTTTACCAAAACGTATTGTCAAATCAACATCTTGAGGTTATTGCTCGTTTATCTGGATGTGTCGCTCATAGAGAAAAGAGAGACTGTTCTGATATGTGTTATCATAGCAAGTATCGCAGTTTTGATGGCAGTTGTAATAACTTTGCGCATCCTACATGGGGATCGTCACTAAGCGGATTTAGAAGAATTCTATTCCCTATATATGAAAATGGTTTCAGTCAACCGGTAGGTTGGAACAAGGACATACAGTATAATGGATTTACTTTACCAAGTGCTCGCCTAGTCTCTACTTCAATCATAACGACAACTGATATCTCTGAAGATCTACAGCTAACTCACATGGTCATGCAATGGGGCCAGTGGCTAGATCACGACTTAGATCATGCTTTGCCATCAGTAAGCTCACAGACGTGGGATGGGATAGATTGCAAGAAAACATGTGACTATGCAGCACCATGCTTTCCAATTGATGTGCCCGCTAATGATACTCGGATATCCAACCGTCGTTGTATCGACTTTGTCAGAACCAGTGCAGTATGTGGATCTGGAATGACGTCCGTACTTTTTGGTACACTACAGCCCAGAGAACAGATCAACCAATTAACGTCATTCATCGATGCTTCGCAAGTTTATGGGTTCGAAAAAGCTGTAGCTGAAGATTTACGTGATTTAACTAATGAAAACGGTTTGTTAAGGGTGGGTGTCACTTTCCCTGGTAGAAAGCCATTGTTGCCAACTGTAGGTATTAATGGAATGGATTGCAGACGCAATTTGGATGAAAGTAACCGCAATTGCTTTGTAGCTGGTGACATCCGGGCTAACGAACAAATTGGTTTAGCAGCCATGCATACCATTTGGATGCGGGAGCATAACCGAATTGCTATCCGATTGAAGGTATTGAATGCGTTTTGGGACGGGGACAAAGTTTATCAAGAAGCAAGAAAAATAGTAGGTGCTCAAATTCAAATCATAACTTACGAACACTGGCTTCCCATCGTTTTAGGAAAGGAAGGATATCAACAACTAGGAAAATATAAGGAATATGACCCAGACCTAAACCCATCAATTTCCAACGTTTTTGCCACTGCTGCTTTGAGGTTTGGGCATTCTATGATTAATCCCATATTGCACCGTTACGATGAAAACTTTGAAACGATTCCAGAAGGGCATCTTTTGCTTCGTCACGCCTTCTTTTCACCGTGGAGACTCGTTGACGAAGGTGGAGTTGATCCATTGCTGAGAGGAATGTTTACGACCCCGGCTAAACTTAAGACACCGACCCAAAATCTTAACTCGGAACTTACTGAAAAGCTTTTCTACAGTGCTCATGCTGTTGCACTTGATTTGGCCGCTATCAACATCCAAAGAAGCCGTGACCACGGTATTCCACCATACACCAAATGGCGTCAGTTTTGTAATATGTCCGAGGTTAATGATTTTGATGACCTAGCTGGGGAAATAACTGATGAAACGGTACGTGAGAAATTGAAAGAGCTTTATGGATCAGTGCACAACATCGACGTGTGGGTAGGAGGTATCCTTGAGAATCAAGTAGAAGGTGGAAAAGTTGGACCATTGTTCAGATGCTTGTTAGTGGAACAGTTCAGACGCCTGAGAGATGGAGATAGATTTTGGTATGAAAACCCATCTATGTTTAAACCGGATCAACTACGACAGCTTAAAGAGACCACCTTGGCAAGAATTCTCTGTGATAACGGCGACAATATTGATACTATTGGAGAAAATGTGTTCCTGCTTCCTGAGGTTCAAGATGGTCTTATTTCTTGCGAGGACTTGCCATCCATGGATTTACGTTACTGGGCTGACTGTGAGACCTGCGGCGAAAATGAAGGTTTGGGGCGAGCCAAGCGCCGAGCTCGTCGGGACGTTGAAAGCTACGACGAAAAGGTTGATGAGGAACGTCTGAACAATCTGGAAGAATCGCATCATGATATTGAGAACACTCTCGCGTCATTGAAAAAACGAATTGAGTATCTGGAGGAAACTTGTAAAATGGAATAAATAGATCAGGCCACCGTAATTTTGGAAATGTATTGAAGATTTTTGAAATCTATGTGTATTCTATATTTGTATACCTTTAATGTTTCTACGTATCTTTTTACATGGTAAGCTTTAATCCTATCTATGTGGTCCAACTAATTAAGATTACGTTTAACTTTCTTATTTTCACTTTATTAATTATTTTGATTCCCAATTTATATTATGCTATTAATTATACATTTTACAGGCTCTTTCCATGGTATTCAGTAACGAATTTACCATTTTCAATTAACAATATAATCGTTAAATTTGATGATTGCATAATGGAAGTTTATTCGATTAGCTATTATAATGAAATAATTGTAGTCTTTATCAACTATAATCACGTTATACTAGAAGTAAGAATAGTTTTTCATTTGTTATATTGTAAATGTTATTTTTATAATTGTATATTATTTTCCTATCAACTTTATTTTTAAATTATTCATGAGAAGGTAATAACTCGTTAAATTGTATTGACATAGCCGGAGCGCAAGTATCAACGCAGATCTTCTCATGCTTCTTGCAGATTTGTTTGTAACTAAGTTTATTTTTAAAGAAGAATGGTTATTAATGTTAAAATAATTATTTTCATTCATTTTTAAACACGTTATTTCGGTTAACTGTTCCTTAACTGTTATGAGAGCCACCAATATTAATGCATTTAAAATATTTACATTACATTATTCAAACACGTTCTTTAGGAACAATTTCATATATTATCTAGGATTAATATTTATTGGAACTTCTAGTGAATTATAATTAAATAACTTATATGCAAGTAATTAATTGATGTAGTAGGTAATATAACACCTAAGAATGAATAACTCGTGAAAGTCTAGTAACATCGCGACATTTTCATTGTTTGAAAATTCAGAATGAAATGATTATGACTTGTAATTTCAGAACCTCTTTTACGAGTTATCCATTTTAAACATGTCTTTTGTATGGATTATTCTCAATAACCTACTAGCGGAAGTAGTGTCGTCTTTGAAGCTTAGGATCTGTATACCTAAGGGCGTCTGAATTTGTCCAATGAGGGAAACTGGAGGGGGGGGGGGTACTTGAAGAGGTCTAAATTATTTGATCGCCTATTCAT
This sequence comes from Hoplodrina ambigua, assembly GCA_949774945.1. Lineage (NCBI taxonomy): Eukaryota > Metazoa > Arthropoda > Insecta > Lepidoptera > Noctuidae > Hoplodrina > Hoplodrina ambigua. The sequence goes on from OX458963.1 coordinate 11,524,030, forward strand.
GGTTCAGATAATCGGATGCAGATATTTACCTAGACTTCAGTTGTTGGCTTAGGATGGCATAGATTTTTGAATTGAAAAAATACCGCAATTTCGATTTGTGAAATGGTTGCTGAGTATTTAATTGAGAATAACCCTTCTAGACATGTCGTGGAATAGGCATAGTTATTGAAAGTACTAAGTAAAGCATTTACGATTTTAAAAACTCTTAAAATAATTATGTATTGTCGGGTAAGTAAAGGTGCCTAGGGACCGAGTACCTAGGTCGTTCTAAAGTGCCATGTCATGCACGTTTTCTCGGATTAAGTATACAAAGATACACAATTACGTCAAACATCTATATAAGTACCTATAACTAGTCGAAATTAAAGGCACCTTTAAGATGGCATGATATTTTCCGAACTATAATTGGTAGGCAGGTACTCCATTAAAACGGAGCTTACATTCAAGGAATAAGATAACAATTGCAGGCTTAATATAATTATAAAGTTATATTCCACAATTCAATTCTGTAACAATGTAGCGTTTCAATCAATTCTGGGTGTGAAATAAATCTGAAAAAAGTAAATTTGGTTTCATTTTATATCCTGCCTCAAAACCCTCAACTAACATAACATCGCGCCTGTAATTCCCGAAGGGATTGGCAGAAGTGTTCCTATTAGCACAACCACATTTCGCCAGTCATGTTTTAGGGGCGAGCCCATTGCCACAAACCGGGCACAAATCCATACTCCGAGGCCGTTACTGGGAAATTCCCGATGGAAAACCCAATAACACTGCCCAACCTGTAGTCAATTGCTTGCAGTGACCTCTCTTGCATCCCCATAACACATTAAGTACGTCAATTAATAACCTTGTATATTATTATTATGACTTGCATTCAGAATCAAATTATTCAGGTACTTACATTAGCAGTGATTATTCAAACTACTAAATAAAATCAAATAAAGTATCATCACAATTCTATTTTATTTTGTACTTGTTATTAAAAATAAAAACTATAAATTACATGATTGCACCTACCATTAAATATTCCACTGAGTGTTTTATAAGATTCTTGACGTAAATAAATAAGTATAAAATATAAATAAATTTATTAAATGCCTATATACTTGGTATGTTTGCCGGTTGCAAGCAACAAATTTTTGTCTTTGTTCTTTACTAGAACTTCAAGAAAGGCGATCTTCTTTCCTAATTTTCTTGTTATGGCTTCAATTTCAATGTTGTCACCCTCTCTAGCAGCACTCATATAACTGAAATATTTAACAAAAAACCAACATTATATTATGTACATTAAACATACATACATAACATCATGGCTGTAATGCCCGAAGGTTTAGGCAGTGGTGTCCCCATTAGTACACTCAAATTTTGCTAGTTATGTTTAAGTCTCACGTAATAGGGGGCGAGCCTACTGCCATCAACGGGCACAAATCCAGACTCCGAGGCTGCTACTGAGAAATTCCTTACGGAAGAACCTAACAACACATCGCCCAACTTGGACAACACAAGACCTCATGCTCAGCGGTCATGCTTTCAAACCACAAGACCAACGAGGCAGTCTAAGTTAAAAACAGTTAAAAAGTCTATGTTCTTATAAATTATTTAAGTATTCTCATTTTGTGTGAAAATGACTGCAATAAAAAACATGTTGCTGCAGAACTTTGGTTTACCTTAGCCTTAATGATGCATTAGCCAAAGATTATAAATGAATAGACCTAAAAACTCACCTCACACTAATTTCCACGGACACTCCTCTAGTTTCAACATTTTCATTAGTAGTCAATGCATAAGTGGAGATGGCATCCACCAGGTGTGCTATGAACCCGCCATGGAGAGTACCTCTCTGGTTCAGATGCTCAGGTCCAACTTTGAACTCGGTTACCATTCTTCCATTTTCACAGCCTATGACTCTCAACTAGAATGTAGAGAAAAAAAACAATATGGATAGGAATTTTTCAATTTTATTAGTCACTTTATTTTTGATGTTTTATTGTTATGAAACAGGTAAATACCTACACATAGATTATATTAATGATAAACTAACTTCTATTGCTCATGGTTACATCTTTTCCTGTTTACTGAGATCACCAGTCTGTTCTCTTTGGCAATATACTTCATAGTACCATAGTACTAAAAAGGTCCTCATTTATCAATACAGTATCTATATAACTATAGTGTGAATATTAAGGTAATTGCCTGTTTCTGATCATACACAAAACAGGACTTTACTTAATTATTAGCTGGGTACTTATTTTATTGAGGGGATTCAGTAGATTTTACCTAAAATGCCGCACATCCTGCTGCGAAGTAGACCCACTGACTAAGGCATAGGAACGTTATTTGACCATACTACCTATTACGCAACTAGAATAATGGGTTGGAATATTGTAGGTTAAATAAACAATAGAAACTTGTGTGCACTGTTTAAATATACTGGCCTAATTTACCTTATCTAATTTACTCAAATGTTTTAAAAATAATATTGCTGACAGTAACTGTGTGCGTATTATGAAACTGAATTCTTTACCTTACGAAGATTTTGGTCGAAGCCTTTAGTAGTGGCAATGGCTTTAGTAAACAGCTCAGCAATTACTGCTCCTTTGGTACACATTGTGCTGAAAACTGCTGTATTATATTACGCTTACAGATTTCATGAACTTAAATGTTTTATTTACATTCCCAAATCTTATCCGGATGTTTGAAAACCATGGACAAACCACTCAGCTGATTTTTTGACACTGACATTGACGTTAGTGATGTGACGAATATTGGTATTCGCATACCCGAATATTCGCAAAATTTTGACATTCGTATTCACATTGGCATTCGCAGAAATCATGCGAATACTTTGCGAATATAAACGTTAGGAAAAATACGTAGAGTGTAAATAATATTAGGTAATTGAAAGAAAAAAATAAAAAATTGTCATTTTCAACAGACTTCAAAAAGGAGGAGGTTCTCAATTCGACGGCTATGTTTTTTTTTTGTATGTATGTTACCCGATTACTCCGCCAATTATTAATAGATTTCGATGATTCTTTTTTGTTGGAAAAAGAAAACTTCCGAATAGGTCCCATAGAAATAATGTCATGATCTGATGATGAACTTCGGAGATATGGAACAGAACTCCTCATAGGATCACAGCAGAACTGTCATAATTTTTCGTAATTTTAATTTTTGTACATAGGTGCATATATTAAAACAGTACATGGGTGGTGGAATTATGTATAGTTCAGTTGCAACATTTAAAACTTAATTTCGTAAAAAAACGTGGTGAAAATTTGTAACTTTGACCTTCAATATCTCCAGAACCAGTAAGTTCCCAGATATGATGTACTAGAAAAAGATCATTGTAATAATAACAATGATGGGTAGAATTGTGGTTTTCTGAAATGTTACAGATTTCTTCAGACTCGATTTACTACTAAATATTCGCATTCGTGAATAGCGGCGGCAGATATTCTTAAAAGATGACATTCGTTCCATCACTAATTGACATTAGATGAGTACAGAGTACTTTTATGGACGGGCCCTAGGCCTAATAAAAGTGCCATCTTGTGACACAAAATGGCCAAAGTAACCCTGGGAGAAATGGACCCTGAAGAAAAACCACTTTATAATATTGTACATAAAGGAAAAATTCCTTTATTAATTTTAAAGACACAAAACTGTTTTCACAAATTTCTAGACGACCGAGGTATCTAAACTGGGAATCGAAACAGCTAAAAAAAAAATTAAATTAAATTCACTCTCTAGTAGATCAATGAATTTGAATCAATGTGAAAGATAAAATTTCTCCTAGAAATATTACACACACTCGTCTGTCGTTTTTTTATTCTATGAATATAGGTACAGAATTATTTTTCAGGATTAAATCTCCATAGGTAACAAAAATTTGGTGATAAACCCTGTATAATTATTAAAACGTTATGCAATTAGAATTAATTAATACACAAGTACGCCTTGGTTGTGGGTCGTCTAGGTCAAGTGCCGTCACACGCTGGAGCACCGCTTGAATCAAAACTTTTCTTGCAAGGCACAACTTTTAAGGCATAACTTTTTCATTTGTAGAGATATTTTTAGTAACAATTTTTATTATAATTAATCCAATAAAAAGTGGAGGCTCCTTATCTTTATGGTCAAGTTTTTTTGGAAACTACGATTTCATCATAACAGTCGAATGGCCTCGTATACCTTACAAAGGCCCCGGACATATTATATATGAAGATAATGAAGATATTATAGTTTAAAGTTAAAAGTATGTTCTATAATAACAATAATGAATAAGAGGGGGGTTGACGTACCCCCTCCCCACTTTCTTCAGTCAATCATCGACTACACGTATAAACAAAGCAATTTCTGCTGTGATTTTATAAGGAGTTCCGTTCCATATCTCCAAAGTTCATCATCAGATCATGACAATATTCCTATGGGACCTATTCGGGACTATACTCTTTCAAACATAAAAAGAATCATCCAAATCGATTCATAATTGGCAGAGTAATCGTTGAACAAAAACATAAAAAAAAAAAATACGCGTCGAATTGAGAACCTCCTCCTTTTTGAAATCGGTTGAAAAAAAAGAACCTGCATGATAATATTTTATAATAAAACAATTATTTTGCACACGAAAGTTTAAGCATCTGTAGCCAAACCAGGTAATTTTACATAGATAATAATTATGCTAACGTATGCACCGAATGGATGGGCACTGGTATACCTTTAAGACTTGTTCTTTTTTGCACACCCAAATCGGTCTCGCTGGTCGAGCAAGAACGGGTGGCCGAAGGAGTGGAAATGTTTAGTCGTGTGGCGACGTAACGGCTCAGCCTGGATTGTCTTCAAACAAGGTGGATCTATGACCAGGTTAAAGTCAGTAGACGTGAGAAGCACATGACCGGCGATATATGTAGTGATAACGATTAGGGGAATATAAGTCTAAGTTCAGCAATGGGCGTATTCCGGCTGAGATGATGATGAGGGATTGGCGCAAGTAACAGCAACATAGGATCTAAAGCAGACGCTAGGATAAACAGAATGTAGATTTGAATTTAGTAGGTAAGTATAGTGAGTCGGTACCAATGCCGCCGAAGGAGTGGTGGAGTCAAAGTCTAATTAAGTATTTATTTTAATTAGCCCATTAAAATACACTTTTGAACACTGTGAGCCATTATGAGCAACTAGATTCATACTTATTAATTTTCTTGTAAATGACTAAAGTGCCTTAAAATGGTCTTAATTGAAATAAATGATTTGATTTTGATTTTGGCTAGATATAGTCATTGTAATAATGATCTTCTAATAAGAAGTGAATTGTGGCTATTAACAAGGTGCCATGCTGTAATGTGCTGAATGAGTGCCTTCCAAAAAGTCGCAAAGTTAAGCGCCTGATAAATAAAATTAGTTTCTACTTACAGAACTAAAAATTTATTTCGATATAAGCAGTAGGTACTTTTGTATCTAAGCATTATTCTATTCTTTCTTCTTGTCTGTTGATTATAATATAGTCAATGAAACCACGAAATTCTATTCGTGAAAATTGAGTGTGAACTCCGATTACTACGGGCGGCCGTTGTACGGCGACCACTCTTCAAACATTCCGGAATAACAAACAAAGGATTGCGTGCAGCTGACGGCACTACTTGTTGGTCTAGTCCTAGAAACCTGAATCGAAATTACGAATGTTCACAGTTAGTGACGTCCACACTTCTACAGATAAGAGATATGCTTCGAAAGGTATTCAGTAAGTATTTTGTGTGTTGGATCCTTTCTGCTTAACTACGTATAATTAGCATGCATGGCACGCGACGGTATTGGTAGGTAGGTGACGGGACGGTCTAGTTCGAAAAAAAAAAACCAAAAATGTTCTTATCTGCAAACTGAAACGTTGCCACGTCGAAAAGCAATCGGACAAAAACTACCTGCCTACTAAATTATCATTTAGGGTACTTGTGACACGTATATCGGGGGATCGACTTTTCACGAGCCTTTGATCCTTTTCCAAATTACTAAGGACACAAAATTTCAATTATCCTATCAAAAGTATCTGCCTACTAAGTTATCATTTAGCCTACCTGCTTGTGACACGTGTATCGACTTTAGCTTCCACGCACTTCCTTGCGCAAGCACACCCACATGACGACTTTTCTTTACAAATGGTATTTTCTCTAATACCTTTCCTATTGACGACGGAAATAATATTTCAAATGAGGTATAAATCATTTTGTGATACGTTTAGAGGGTTTCCACGCTCCACAGGCTCCACTTATAAATAAAATGTTGATATTTTCCTTATAAAAGGAAGTATTCTGAAAGTGGTCTGAAAAGCCGCCATTTTTATAAGAAAACAAGTTATTTTGTGCCCAGCGTGCACAGACCGATCGATACGACAACGAGCTTTGATTTTATTGTTGCTTTTCGATGCTTTATTGTAGGTATGAATTGTTGTATTATTCTATAGACTTAAGTATGAAACAAAGGTCCCATTTTTATCTTTGGTAGGTGGACTTTTTTAGCTTCGGTATGATGGCCCTGTGATTAAGGCGTCCGCCCCATAATATGCGAATTGGGCGTCCCGGTTCGAATCCGGGCAAGTACCAATGTTACTTTTCAATTCATAATTATGTGTAAGCTTTTTAGATATCACTGACATCTTTCCGTGACTCGGAAAGCCATTGATCCCAGCCGTCATGGATAGATCTTTGACAGTCGTTGCAGGTCACCAAAAGCCTGAAAGTCTGACAACCAGTCTTACCAAGGAGTATCGTATTACCCACCACCAACTGGGTGGTGGAGGTCAGATAGGCAGTCGGTCCATGTCCAGCTGCATCCGGTTACACTGGAAGCCGACCCTACAGATGGGAAAAGGGTAGGCAGATGATGATGATTATCTTTTCTACCTTTTTTAAGCTGAAAACATGGCAGATGATTTGAAAAAGTAAGATGTGACTGCATATTCCGGTAGGTAATATTTACCCGGTTATATGTATTGAAAATTTCAAAATGCTCGCTTCATTCCAATAATTACTCACTGAACAATTTTGAGTACTTATATGTAGCTACACTTATTTGACTTACTAGGATACTAGGAATTTGTATGATTCAAAAGCGATGCAACGTTTGTGTACAAAGGTTAGATTTACCTAGATTTTTCAGTTACAAACGCGGATATTTGGCAAGTGAAGCTGTGATTCGTGTTAGTTGAAAATTGAGAAAATAAGTACAAGCTTTTCAGTTATATTTGAAAATGGTAGGAGGAAAATGGGAACATGTTATATCTAGTTTCGTTTAATACTCAATATACATGGTGTTAGAATAAAATCTGTGGCTTTCTTATAGAACGTGTAAAATGTACTTAATTATTTTATAATGAAATGTCGTTTTAATTATAATAATTTAGAGATACAAAATAAACAAAATTAGTAGATATAAGCAGGTGCTTACAATAGACTTGTACATGGATGACTGGATGTTACATCATTCAATTATGTAAGTTTATATCATGTATTACGGGTAGGTATAGCTAATTAAAAACCCAAAGGGCCTCACTGTTCGTGGGTGAACTTGAAAGTAGGCAAAGTAGCATGGATTACACTCACTTAAGGGGAATGCTGTAAGGTACACCGCGAAATTCATTTTGAATTTTTATGGTTTCTGCTATAATTCACAAAATTATATAGGGTGTTTGGTGCATCGTTTGCCAAATTGAATTAGCCGATAGGAGAGGTCATTTGCTATCTCTTCACGCGTAATAACTCATTCTTTGTCAAACCGGTTTATTTATACGAAAACTTTACGTGTTATTAAAAATGAAAGTAAACCTTACCAGCAAGTAATTTTGAATACGATAGTAACATAAAAAAATGGAATTTGAAGACTAAACAAGTAACTTTTTTTCTTAAATTTAATCTGTAAAGCTCAGTATTGGATTTTTCAAAATTAAAATTAAATAATGGTTATAAAATATTAGTGTGATAAAGAATGAGTAATTGGGCATGAAGGGATAGCAAATGACCTCTTCTTTAGGCCAATTCGATTTGGCAAACGATGCACTAAACACCTTGTATATCAGCAGGAACTATAAAGTGTTAATTTTCCTTCTAAAATATGACAATAAATTGAAAGTAGGTATCTGAAATAAAATGCAGGTTTGAATATCATCTCCTTAACGGAAAAACCAAGTTAGTAGCGCGCGTGGCGTCTATTCTTAGACTCTATGTTATTAATTATAATGTATTTGGTTGATGCGGCATTATGAAACACAGAATTGAAATAATTTAAAGGTACTTATGTAAACTGAACGAGCCGCCAAAATAACTTGCTAACAAAAGTAGGTTTCTAACCTACTTAGTTAATTTTTGTTATATTTTGTTTGGAATTTTTTGGGCTGCCGAGCCTGCTAATCTTCTAATTTTGTTAAAAATCTTTTTTGCATTATTTTCGTAACACATTACCTGCTTAACCTTGAAATTGAACCTTGGAGTACCCGAAAACCGGTAATTTTAAGTACCTAGCTACCTAGGTAGCATATCATATGAACAAGAGGAACTTAAATAAAATTCCCAATTAAGAAATCCGCTGTTCCGATAGCCTATTAATTAGCACTCAGTGATAACGTAGGTTAAGCTTCCATTTTTCGAAAGATTTTTCAAAATCAGTTCAGTTTATTCAGAGATTACCCCCTAGAACCTTACAAACTTTACCTCCTTATAATATTAGAACCTACCTGTAGAAGTACAGAATAGACAACAATGTGTTGTTATGTTATGCAGTTAATAAGTACATGTTCAAGTGCGTAGCTGCGTAATTTTGCTCTCGTTGCTAAGTAGGTAGTATCTACCAACCGGATTATTTATTCGCTCACCGGTTACTAGCGGGAAATGCTTACATAATCATTCATAACGTAAATAAGTAAAGACAAACGAGTTTAGTACGAGTAAAAGCGGTCAATAAGAATAGTATTCTATGTTATAAGTGGTTATTAGTTAATGTCGTGATGGCCCAGTGGTTAAGGCGCCCGCCACTCATGCATGAGGTTGTGGGTTCAAATTCGGGCAAGTACTAATGTGACTTTTTCAATTTATAATATTCATATGTACTTTCTAAAGTTTATCTTGGACATCACTCGTATCGGTGATGGTAAACATCGTGAGGAAACCTGGACTTACTGTTCCACTCAAACCATGTCAGAGGCCGTCAGAGGGTTTGAGGCGGTTTAGAAACTCTGATACTAGGGTATATGGGGTCATAAGATCTTACTGCCTACACGATTCTTCTTCTTCTTATCGTGTGGGTAGTAAGGCCTTACGACCCTTCACACCCTAGTGTCAGAGTTTCTAAACCGCCTCAAGGGCCACTGACATGGTTTAAGAGGTGGTTTGGACTGACAAGGTTTTTTACACGATTAAGAAGAAGAAGTTGTTTATAGGCACTGATGAGTAGTTTTGCCTATCATTACCCCTTTTCAGGTATAGGGTAAACTAGAACCTTTTCCTCCCCATCCGGGGAGGAGGGGGAGGAGAAGGTTCTAGTTTTGACTGGCTCGTTGGTCTAGTGGTCGCAAAGCGCGATTGCTGAGCATAAAGTCTTATGTTCGATTCCCAGGTCAAGCAAAATATTATATTATTGGGTTTTGCCATCAGGAATTTCTCAGTAACAGCCTCGGAGTCTGGATTCGTGCCCTGTTGATGGCGATATATAGCCGGCGAAATGTGGGTGTACTAATGGGTACACCTCTGCCTAATCCTTCAGGGATTACAGCCGCGATGTTATGTGTGGTAAACAAAAACTAATATTGCATTTTGGTTGCATAAACTTTCAGCCATGGTGTTTACGTATGGATATTCAACTCGATACAAAGTGTGCTTTAATTCCACTCGAATTGCTATTTTGAAGAGAAAAGTCCAATGGCATATTTTTATACACATGTAAAACACTAAATACATAATATTGGCAAAAAAGAAATCGAAGACTTGGGACTGTAATAAAGTTTATAACCAACATTAAAAAAATAAAACCCAATTTTTACGTAACATCACGTGTGAAGATCGATGCCAATGTCAATACTGACTTCTCCAGTCCACGAGAAACCAAATAATATGACACACGTTGATGTATCTATGTTAGATCTGCGCGCTAACTAAAAAGCCTGCCCTCAATCCCCATCAAGGTAGGGTCATGTCTCAACCGAACAAAAGTATGTCATTACAGGTGCACGTAGCTCGTCGTGTGTGTCACGGCGCGGCAGAAACACGTAGCGATTATATAAATTCGTAAGTACATAATCGACCGGTGACGTGCTCAATGGCACTGTTTGACACATTATGGTACGCGCGACATGTCAAAAGTAAAACGGCCGGCCTGTCGACGTGACAAGTGTTGAGTGCGATCGACCTAATAACATCGAGAGCACTGCAACTTGTGAATCGTGCACGTAACTTAGGTACTCCGCACAAATTATACCGCGGAGCACGCACCCGAAACATTGAATGAACCACTACGCCCCAGTGTAGCGTAGTAATCCGATTACACTGACTGTGAAATTGCGAATTCGCTAAATGTACTCCAAGCGCTACAAAGCTTCTTCTAATAATTACCGAACTGCCAGCAAGCCTATAGGTCATTGAACTTATTGATCGAATCTTTTTAGAACTTTAATTAATACTTTCTTATTACCGATACAATAAAATTCACCCATTCGTTTACAACAGAAAATATTGAGAAACAAAGACATCATTCTTATTAGTCACTAAGAGAAACAAGATTAGCACGTTTGATGCTGTAAGTGACCAAAAGCAGACACTAATAATATAAGTAAGTATGCCGAAAGAGAAAACCTTTTTTATTGTATTTAAGTATACTAAGAAGTATTACTTAATAAAAATACAGAAATATTTACGAACAGTTCCTTAGTAGTACTTACCTATTTTTGCACCAGACTGCACTCTCCTTGGATGCTCAACTGCATTTAAAAAAAGTGATAAAAATAAAGCAAGCAATTCATTTCATTCAGTGGTTACTTTTCAGTTGTAAGTAGACTTCAAAGATAAATAAAAAAAGACACTTTCAGTCCATTTGGAAATATTATTTTATTTGGTGTCTGTCTCTTATTTCGAACGATATTTTAGTCAATATTATCTGGCATATTGTGAGTTTGCCTTCACCCACGTTTTTTGTTAAGATATTCAAAATTATATTAAAAGTAAAAAAAAAAATACAATATAAACAGAAGTGCGCGCTACATATTATGTGCCTGCGTTATCCGGTGTTGCGCAACAGTGCGCTAAACTGCGCTAAAGGCGAATAAGGTGGGTGGCAGTGCGGTAGGACGAGCGAGCGCTCTGAGAAAGTCATTCGACCCGTTTTGCTGGGGAACCTCTTCCGAGACTTCCGTGTCTGTAAGGCTCGCAGCACACACGAACTTTTTAATTAGTTTCGATTATTGATTCGGTCGCAACAGTTACCGGCTGATCTCTAGCGGAATTCCACAGTTTAACCAGCATTTGATCTCGAGATTACCGTAAAAGAGAGATAGTTAAGTCATTAAAAGGTGATTTTAAATTATTATGGGCGCTAAAAACTAATTCGTTAATTAGATTATTAACTTTAAGACGCAAACTAGTTGTAACTAGTCGTCGCATAAGTATATCACAGACGTCAGAACTAGCGCTTATGTTTTGGGCCTAAGACTTGCGGTCCGACCTGTGCGCTTAGATAGCTGGGGTCTTATTTCCTGCACACCAAGCACTTCCTGCTGCAAAATGCTTCGAAATCTTGTCATACTCGTGTGAGGAAAACGACTCCGCTTCTAACACATAACCTTTAAGTGTGACGCGTGGAGCGTGGGCCATGTGCCTCAGTAGACCGCCTTGTCATGCCACCTTACTGGCTGGCAAATATATAGATTTATTTATATAATACTTAGGAGTTATTCCTATAGCTCGTGCCTGTGCGAGGGGAAAACTTTGTATAAAAATGAATTGGTCCGTAACTATTAGTACATAGGAACCTGTTTTCTGAAATCAAAAAGTCAGCCACCGTCAAGTTTTTATAGATCTGTCTAAACATGATTGCGGCTATACAATAACAGTATACGCGTAAAAGATAAAGTGCTAACTCATTGTGTGGTTGCAAGACATGCACATATTATATAAATTATGGCGTTTGACAGTTTGCATTCATTTGCACCTAGATATTATGTAGGTATGACATGTAGGTATAGCGCAGGCAGCCGGTGAAACTCCTGTTGCATGCATTTTGCATAATCTCACAATTTGTTAGTTACACCACGTGGATGGGTAGCTCATATTATTATACCTACATGAAGTATTATTACTCGATTATATAACGCGTCAGCACATAATGGCTACTGAATAACGGAATAGGTACCAACGAGACGCTGATTTTCTAAAAGGAGTTTACAATAGTAATAAGGATTGTTACTTTTCAAGGCAGACTGTTTTAGAGGCTAGGGGCAGGGCCAATTTTAATCACAACCATTAAAGATCACGGTTCAAGCTCGAGATTGACAAGTGAAAGAGTTTCAGAAACGTATAGAATTATAATTTTTTTGAAGTGCGAGCACCGTGTTATTTTAGTCGTGATGCAATCATAATATAAAAAAATAGCAATGTACATTATTTAATAACTTTCAGTTGCCTATTTTTTTTAGTAGCGAAAGTGTCAAGATTAAAACAACGCAAGATACTTATATCTACGTTCCAGGTTTTTATTACGACAATCAGACTCTTGCAAGACCAAATCAATAAATGTGACCTTATCGCGACCGTACTGCAAGGGTTGGTTCTAAAGAGTCACCGCAGTCCTGGAACGCAAAAGGGCATTAGGAGGAAGACGTATGGGTTTTAGTCAGTAAGAGTCTGACACTACCCTTGCTCCACCCAGAGCGGAGAAAAAAGGAATTTGATGATTTCTCGTCCTTAAAAAAAATCGCGACCTTAAGGACCAAAGACCCATTTTTGATGCCTTAATAATATAAATAAATCAAATACTCAACGGTTTTCACCTGTTGTTGTTATCAAGATATGTAAGGTAGGTACTTAATTCAATGAGCAGGAAGTTCTATTTCCCGTGGACCACGATAGAACATCAACAAGCTTTAACTTAAGTAGTCATAATTTTATTGATTCCAACGCAACGCGTGAAGATCGGTAATTATGATATTCGCCATGGTTGTATTACCATACCTACAGATGGTACCTAATAAAGATTTTTAGAACTGCCTTGCTGATCCAGAGGAAGCTGCTATTGGGTTTTTAGCCGACTGTGAAGAAGCCCGAAATTACGGTTATGTGTTTGAGAAATAAAACTAATAAAAACTAATGCTGTATCGCCTTTAGATTCGTATATAAAATCGATACATAAAATTTAAAAAACTTAAATTTTTAACTTAAAAGTGTAAGATAAAAAAGTAAATAAAAAAGTCCTTTGTAAAAATGAACTTTTATTATAAACTGAAAAGAAAAATACGTAACAAGGACGTAGGTACTCCATACTTAAGTACTGTAGTCTAGACTTTAACAGTCGGGGCCGGCTTCCAAATTTAGACCGGCTTTCCAATAATGGGTCCCGGCTTTGAAAGTCTTGTTAGCTCTTTTGTATCTTAACTGTTTTACTACTCTAAGTAGATATAACGCTTTAGGTACTGTCACAAATCTGTCTACACCTTCAAGGACTATGGGTGTGATGTTATGGTTTATGGGAATGTATACTATTCAGTTTAAGTGTTCAATAAATCTCTGAATAAATATCCTGCTGCCTGCACAAAACAAAACTGCATGCAGGCCAAATATATGTTTCATGGAATGTTTAGTGTAGATTCATTAATATGAACACTTATCCCACCAAAAACATTTCATGTAAAATGTTGCCAAGACGACCACATAAGATATTTTGCTCTATGAAAAAGATATCAGATCTCATGTAGAGCCAAGCTTCTGAATCTACACGGCCTAACTCTACCGACCCTGACTTCACAAATTCATTTATTCATTGTATTAGAGCTATTCAATTAAGACTTTGTATGTTAAATTAGTCTATTATTGACATCTTAATCTGAGAATATGAACTATCTAGTACATCGGCAACCAACTCTATGAGGGTTCAAAAAAACGACGAAACACTTCGAGAAAAGGTGGGTACTGCCCTTGCGCTTCGCTCGCCTCGTCTTGGCGGGGGCACTACCGTGCCCTCCGATCCGATACGTTGTGAACATTGATACCTATTAGCGAATGCAATTTTCCTGCAAAACAGATTGGTGATCAAATTTAATTATCGCTAGTAATTAATGGCATACCGCTTGTATAAATACTTGATTACGTATCAAAGGCAACGTATCAATGGCAATATTAAAACGTCCACGCATATGCTTTTGACGAATTTATTACCTACCCCTCCCCTACCTCTACTAAATATTTTGCTTCTAAAAATAATACATTATAGACGGACAACGGAAGGAAGTTGATTTATACATAGAATAGCTACCTAAATAGATGGGTAGTATAATTATCTTTCGAATTGATTCGATGGCTCGCTTGACAAAATTAAGGCTGCGTTTCCACTGCAGATGAGCGGGGATGCGTAGCGAGTTACCGAAAGATGTGTGTGCAAATTAGCAATGTAGCGCTGTAATAGGTTAGATTCACACTCATCCCTCGCTTCGCACCTTCGTATTCCTTTCGTTTCTGGTGAAACCGCACCCTATAATGGCAACGATATTGTCATAGGACTGCAATTAGTATTTCGAAGCCAAAAGCCTAACTACACATCGCGGTTTGTGGTATTACTACGAAATTATTATGTAATATACTAAGTCTTAAGCAAACAAAATGGGCTGTAATACCTTGTTGATATGAGTAGATACACGAGAGTCAATAAAATGCCTGCGTCTGTATTTCCGAACTCATTCGACCCTAATACCGAGTATCTTTAAAGTTACGGTGAACAGCCTTGTTCTGGGTAAGCATCTAACTCCATCGTAGACTTTGTCTCTGTCACCTTTGACCTAGAGTAGAGTCATGAACAAACACATTTATATATTTAAAAAAAAAAACGATTTACTCAAAGGTTTGATTCTCAGATGGGATGAAGAGTTTTTAGTAGCAATTCAGGGTTTGGCGAAACCTAAAAACGTAGGATGTGAAGGTTGCGTACCATAGCAACCTGGCGGAAACATTCAACAAATACACTCATTTCGAATTCAATCGAATTTAGAAAAACAATAGATCATTTTTTTTTTGCTTTAAGCAATGGTGGATCCAGTATTGTCGTTTGGGGTAGCAGTAGCTTAGTTTTTTTTTTGCACACTTCATTTGATCGATGATAAATTATTTTTTGTGAACATTATGTACCTTATTTGAATAATATGAAGTTCACTTTAAGATTTGTCACGGAAGAACTCAGATGATTTATCGGACTGAGCCCCTTAGCCCCCTGGATCTGCCACTGGTTCTAGGCCACACCTGGGAAACCTTCAGGTTATGGAGATATTGATGGTCGAAGTTCCAAATTTTTGACACTTTTTTTACGAAATGTTGTTTTAAATGTTATAACTAAACTTTGAATACTGCTACGATCCTGTTGCATGCACCCGAAAGTTGTTTTGCGTGAGGAGTGAATTTCAAAACAAAAAAAAGTCGTTACACAGCAAAAATTGCTCAAAGTTACTTAATACTTAAGTTACTTTAGTAATTTAAGTTAGTTGTTTAATTTTATGAGCAGTACTTATACGTAGTTAACGGCTATGTGATGTATCTTTTTCACCGCGTATATTCTGTGGAGAATATAAATAAACATAAAACTGTGCTACTGTGTGACCGACACGAGTTATTGGTTAGTTAATAATTATTCCAACTGACCACTGATCAAACATCACTTAATGCGTAACATTATTTTAATTGGACTCAATAATTACATTACCTACCTAGTGGCGACCGCCACTATTGAAACGTATGTACCTACTTTTACTAACTTTTATGTACGTAGGTACTTGTACGATGATCGAGTGTGAAATTGTGAATACATAACCTCCATTTCCCTCTTAACCGAGAGGTTTAAAAAGTGGTTTATTAATTATTGTAAAAGTAATCAAAGTTCATTCGTGATATTCATTATTCTGCTTTAACGTATACACGTAATAATATTGGTGTGTTACTTTTCTCTATGCGTGTTGGATAACATGCTTAATGGCTCAGAGATTATTATCTATGAGTACCTACTTATATCATAAAAACACCGGATAGCAATGTATCATCAATATTAAAAAGAGGTTTTGTGAGTTCGTAAAGTTGTATCTCTGGATCCACGGAATCGATTTTCAAAATTCTTTTGCAAATTGAAAGCTCCGTTATCACTAAAGGCTACATCAAACGAAGAACAAAGAAGAGTTTTATTTTTATACTACGAAGTAGAGCTAGCTGCTAGTATCTGATTCGAGTCAATTGTTGAATTAGATATATTTCTCGTTGGACTGCCTCGTTGGTCTAGTGGTCGCAAGCGCGACTGCTGTGCATGAGGTCTTGGGTTCGATTCCCAGGTCGGGCAAAGTGTTATTGGGTTTTTCCATCAGGAATTTCTCAGTAGCAGCCTCGGAGTCTGGATTTGTGCCCGGTTGATGGCAATAGGCTCGCCCCCTATTACATGGGACTAAAAACATAACTGGCGAAATGTGGGTGTACTAATGGGTACACCTCTGCCTAACCCTTCGGGGATTACAGGCGTGATGTTATGTTATGTTATATATTTCTCGTTTCGAACATAGGTTAGTAAGTTAAATTTATTTAATTTGAGACTTAGCGCACTGACTGAGCTCTGCGTGTCGCTGGTTCAATTATCGCACGGAACACAAACTTGTATGGCCTACAGGAATCAGGAATTGTGAATCAATATTCACTCCGTCCATGGAGACAAGTATTGTGGCATTTATTTTACACATTTAATTTATATCACTGTTAAAGCAAATGGTCTTAAAAAAAAGACAATTATAATGAAAAAAGAAACTGTAAATAAATGGCATCACTGAATTCCTCCACACCGATTACCGTCAACTGGACACGTGCTTAAAAGACTGGCGGCCGCGGTATTAACATGTTGAATGGCATGCTTAGCCTCTGGTCCAGGTAAAAGCCAGCCCTTGGGTCATGGGAAGTGACAATCAACCGTTTGGATAATTCTTATAAAAAGGCTATAGGCATACGGACTTCCCGACCTGAAAAATATCTTCTCAAACTGCTCGAAAATATAGTTAGTCTTAGTATTTAGTTATAGCCTTTTCATTCATTAAAAATTAATGGTTGATTAAAAATATGGTATCTATAACGTTTATAACACCAAGTAATACCCTACTCATTTGATTCTGACTCATCTTGATTGCCGCGCGCCCACTCTTCCCCCCACTGAGTGAAAAGCTACATTAAGGCCTGTACCTATACCTAATTAATTATAAATGTAGATACAGTAGATACTTATTCAAAGAACCAAGGAATAATACCTATTATCTTTCAAAACAGTTCAAGACGTACTTTCAAAATAACGATACGGATTCGCACATCTAAGATTCTAAATTCTTAAACGGCCTAAGTCGACCATCGACATCTCCGAACTTATTGTCTACCGAACTACTACTAACACTTTACTTATTAACATTTTTATTTTTGGCTTTTTTTTAAATCTGATCAATTAAGATTGCATGGCCTCATTCATCATCGTGTTGAACACCTACGGCAGGGATGGCGAACCACGACACGCGTGCCCGGCGGTGGTGCGAAACGTGAAAATAATTCGGGCATGACAATAATTGACAAATCTATGTTTTATCGGATCTTATTTGCAACAGCAGGAATCGCAGTACCCTTTCTTTTATTTAATTAAGTAAACATAACATCTTCTTCTTCTTTTTCCCCTTCTTCTCCTCTTCTCTTCTTCTTCTTCTAAAGAAAGAAGAAGAACAACATAACATAGTAAAAAAATAACATTATGATCGAGGTACAAGCGAAGAGATTTCTCTTATTTTAGAAAAATAGTTATCCTACAATAGGAATTTCTCCTGCATCGTGGGTGCGTTTAGCAAACATATAAACTCACGTACATAGACAAACAGCCAAACCCACAACAATTATCTGTAGGCTATTTGTTTCGTGCGGGAATCGAACCCGCACCTGGACATCGAACCCGGATCAGATTGTCTCTATTATATCATTAAGTCAAGATTCTTTGGTGGCACGTCATAGCACAACATTATTACGTTGGCCAATAAAATGTTCGCCATCCCTGATCTGCGGATAACCGTGTCGAAAGTTAATTTAACTTCAGTTTGATTTAACATTAATATAATTTAATTTTCGATGAGGACAAACAAGTGCACTGTAGAATTTTTACTGATAGGAGTTGTTAACCTTATAACATAATGGAATTATAAAGACAAAAGTTTGTTAGGAAATTAGATTCTATTCCGTAGTCCGTGGGCTTAGTACTTAAGTATAAAAGTAACTGCAGTTGGCCCGGCTTTACGAATTCAATGGTATCAGGTTTCATTTCAGGCCTTGTGCACCGAAATTCTGCTTCGCACTTACAATGACCGCACTATCTCGGTCTCGGCTGAGCCCGTTTGTCCGTCTGTCCTCCGTGGATGAAGTTTGCGAGACAATTGCACGTCATTAAAGTCGTAGACTGGCCGTCTGACCCGGACGTCGACGGCTGACAAGGAGTTCCTGTTATGAATTTCGATAAAGTTTGGCGGATTCTAACCATCTCTAATAACCCTCTAATATTTATCATGTAACCGGACGCTTACGTAATATTTAACTAATAATACGCATAGCATTCTCTCAGATTCGTCTCTTTTACGTGAATGACGCAATTATACTGGTCATGCACCGCAATCTGGCTATGCGCTGCATCCAATTTCAGGGTTTTAGCCAGAGGTTTTCAAGATTAACCTTTGCAGGTACTTCTACCTTTTTTTTTAGGATCGGAAATCATCAAATGACTTCTTCCGCTCTGAGCAGACCGGACGGGAGTGTCAGACTCTTGCAATCATTGCACGAGTATCGAGATACTTTATTCTGTTATGGATTGCCAGTGCTTAACTTTCGACTGAATCATCAAACTTTGGAAACCAACTTGGCTAAAGTGTATCTCAAGACAATTTAAGCAAGTTCAAACATGTCTAGGCACTAGAACTCCATCATGGAACATTGTGTATGCTTATTACCAAGTTATAGGGATCTAATGATAATTTCTGGGTCAATCGTCAGACTTTGAAACCCAATGATGGCCATAGTCCGTTTCAAGACAATTTTAACATGCTCAAACACTCATAAATAACGTTGTTTCTTTATGAAATTCCAGTGATTACCTATTACTGCGACAATGGGACGTTGGTTAAAATCGATTTCCAATACCTATTTGTTCACATACGTAGAGACCGGTAAAGCTAATAATAAATAAGCCTCATAAAAATACTCGCGTAAACTCGCGTTTATGGAAGATCATAATTACGGAAAAATATATAAGGACGGCCGTAAATCGTTAATTATCACCGATACATTTATAAATTAAAATTCGATTAATTACAATAAAATTGTAAATCTAACGACTATAAACTATCTCGTCGTACAAATGACTGAAAATGAAAAACACTAAGTAGGTACTGACACAGTTCAAGCGTTTTTTCTCCAAAAACCTACTGATGGTAAAAAATACTAAGTAAATAGCAAGAATAACAACAGCCGTTAGAAGCCCGAAAGAACAGCTTATAGGACACCATCAATATAATAATAATAATAATAAATATATTGCTAAACTAATTTAGCTTGAAGATAGCGGATATTGAATGTAGGTATATGTATATACTACACTCCTGAACAAATTACATTTAAACAATATAGGTAATTTAATCTAGATGCAACATTTACCTACCACAATAAAAACCCTTCAAATTAAATTGGGAAGTTTTCATGAACGTAATTTTTTTTTGTGTATACAAAAGAATCGTACTGCACAATTAATCGAGTGCTAACAAGGCAATCAGACTAACGAGTTCATTTTAATTATTTGTGATGTTACAGAATTGACGACGAGTTCCTTTTAATTATTTATAATGTTACAGAACTGACGAAGAATTCCTCCTAAAAATATTTTCACGGAGAACCATTTAACTTTTACTTTGAGTTTCAGTTCATGTAAAAAATAAGATTATTTTTGTTAAAAAGAAATTTGTTTCGTACTAGGAATTTTTCCTAGTCTGTGCGTGCGTTTATACACATATAAACTCACATACACAAACTGCCAGACCTGGAACAACTATCTCTAGGCAATACAAATATTTGTGTAAGAATAGAACCCGCGACACGCAGCGCAGCAGTCAATCGCTCATCCACTGCGCCAATCGTGCTGTCATTTATAAATGACATGATGAGTTCATAACAAAATTGCATTAAAGAAATAATTTGAATACTACACCTACTATACTAACTGAGACTACTCCTAGAAATAATTAGAGTCCTACTTGTGCTTAGTAGTTAGCACGTTCAGTTCGTGTAAAAAATAACGTTTAGGTTTTTAGGTTCATTTATAAATACATCAAGAGAAATTTTCAATTTAGGTAATTATAATACATATCAAAAGAAGGCTCAGGAAGACTAAAAAGGTACTCATTTCTTTGAAATGTTTATTTTCATCTCTACCAATCTAAAAAAGGCGTAAGGCAAGTAGGCGGCTAATTATTTTGTATGTCTGCAGGATGTTATATTTATGGAACATTTCTAGGATTTTTTGCTGCTGTACGTCGGCAAGGAGCGCGACCCACGCACCCCGGGGCCCGGTGCGAGCGGGGCGGGTGCTGGCTATGGTGCCAGCGCGCGGGGTGGCGGTGAAAGTGAGCGGGCGTGCCCCACCGCCCGCCGCCTGATGGGGTGGACCCCGCCATATATAAAGAGAAACTCAAGGTGAACTAATAGAGTAATAACAGATCCGGCGTCTTAGCTAGTGGAACAGCCGTTCCCCGCCTCATCATGAGAGGGACCTGGAGCCAAGTGGTCAGTGTTTAATCATTCAAAATATCCTCGGGAATTTTTAATTAGTTATATTTTTCTCTTTAGTTTTTTATTTATTTAATGAAGTGATCATATTTCGGCTGAAAATGTGTCAGTGATAACGCGTTTAAGACTGCAAATATTAATTGATAAGGAAAACTTAACTAGACTTCCTTGAACGAATTTCCAAGTGTTATATTTTCGTGGAAACTCAAAAACTTTTCGAAATTATTTATTAACTTCATATTGCTCTAATTACGTTGCAGTGTCACCAATAACAAACATTTATTTTTGCCTAAGTAATTACCTACCCGTCTTGTTCGCGCTTTGAGTGGAAGTAAAACTTAAAGTGTTAATTAGTTTTTTTACTGACGACTGCTCTAAAGTTTACTCCGCAAATAGTTACTTACCGCTTGGTAGCAAAGATAAATATTGACAAGCAACCAAGTACAAGTAAAATTTGCATTTTTAGATTTGGTGTTCAATTATACAAATATACACCCGAGTGATAATTTGCCAAGTGTGACGTGCACTCACGTTTTTACTCGCACGCATAATTGTGTGTGGAAATAGCATAAAACTAGATCACTGCTCATTTAATTTGAGAGCTAGAGAAGCTACCTCACCTTGTCTGTGCGGAACATAGGTACATGTTGTCAAGTGTGCATCAATGCATCCGTCTCGATGTCACTACTCGTGACAATGGCTTGCACTTTTTTATTGATGAGTCGAGTTTTCAATTCTGAATGCAACTTCTCGCTATTGTTGTTTTGGTACTACATATAATGAGCGGCAAATCTCTCCACAACATTGAAATAATGGCGATGAACTCAATCGTATTACATAATGTGTTCTTCCGTTTGGTAACTATTAGTCAGGTCACGATCTGCGATCTCCTTTTGGATAAAGTACACTCACCGCCGTAAGCGAGGCTTAAAATAATTGCACCTTTCAGAATACGAACGGTTGCGCAATTTTCACAAATACGGAAATAATGAAAATGTTAAAGCTTTATGCTTTATATTTCCGCCTTATCTAGTATGGAAACTCTGAAAATCAGGTGCCCATTTATTTATAATCATAAATATAAAGCAAACTAAGTAATTTAAACAAGCTTTTTAACTTGTTATATTTAGGAAATCAAATTGAAAGGTTCGAAACGTTTTGAATGGTCACGTTGAGCTGAAATTCTGAGAAAATCGTCTATCTTTTATAGAGATAATCGTCTACTTAACATCAACTTTTCATAACCCGATACTATTTCTAATATTAAATTAGTCAAAATTGTTTCATACTTATTAAATTAAAAGTATGGGATTCTTACAACTTTTATTGTAACACATAAATAAGCAGGCATACAATGGTGGTTGTCACCGGACAACGATGCCGATTGCCTCTTCAATTGTGTAACTGTTGCATCACAATGCCGGCCAAATGTTATATTGTGTTATTATATTAGTTAGCGGTATGTGTGAACTATGCTAACGGACCATATGTATAAACACTTTCTCAACTTATTTTCACTGTCCTTTACGTAAACTTATTCCGGACATTGCCGAACTTGTCAAAACGAATTTGGTATTTCATGTGGGAGTACATATCGCTCTCTAAATCCTTTAGCTGCAAACCAACTTTTTCTAAAACCATAAAAAAATACATATATCCTTATAGAATCAGTAGGCATTTATTTGATATAAATTATAATCTTTAATTAATTCTTACATCACTCCTTGAGTTGCAGTTCGGAATGACCTAGTATCCATGGTCCATACATGGTATACTTTTGTGTTCTCAAAACATCGATTTCTTACATAACCATACTGATCTTGATGGATCCGGGTTGTTCATAAACAGGTTTTACATACATCGGGTGCCCTAAATTGGTAAATTTACATTAATAACAATATAAAGTAATTTAAGTAATATTGTTCTTCATATGGGAGGTAATGAGATGACGAAGGCTTGTGTTTTTATCAGTTTTCTCGAAACTTGCTTTTCCGGTAGTATTAAGTGTTCTAGAAAGCATGTACAAGATGTTCACTGGCAGGCGCAGGCGGCTAGTTAGACGTTCGCTTCCTAGATCCGCTCGACCTACGAATTAGACGGAGCGGTTCTAATAACCCCCACCTCACTTAGACAAGTAGTCGTCTTATGCCCACTTTCCTTTTGTGAATCACATACCGTACTGACGTAATCATTTGTGATTCGCATTTAATTTATTAATTGAATTCTAAACATTAGAGGCAATTTTTGTGTGTCTTCATAACGTTTCTACGTTGATGCGTGGTACTATGCAATGCTTATAGTCATTGCATTTAAAAAAAGCTATGCGACACTATTTGAAGTTGATGTCTAAATATACTATTTTATACATATTGCTGTGCGTTTTCTAGAAAGCTTTGCGTTTTATTGAATTTATCTAATTTTAACAAAGTTTTTCTTTGTTTCAGATTATCCTAGCGGTAATTTTACAAATCGCTCTAGTTCGAGGAAAGGCATTATTACCACAAAATCAACAAACACAGCAACTGGTAGAACAGAAGCAGTACACAGCTCAAAAGCGTATTGGCTACGACTACCCCGCGCCACCGCACGACCTCATCAACCCCTTCCAAGACCATGATGACCTGCACTCGCACGACGACCACCACGAAGTGATCGATCATCACGAAGAGCATGAACACCACGAATATAGCGACCATGACCACCATGAAGTCGAGCATCACGCTATCCACGAGGAGCACCACGTGGAAGACCACCACGAGGAACATCACGAACATTATGACCATCATCTTCATCCCGACCCTGGCTACTGGAAGAAGAAGCTCATTTGGAAGCCTGGATGGAAGAAAATTTGGAAGCCAGCTAAGAAACAAATCTGGAATCCATCTTGGAAAAAGATTTGGAAGCCGGTGTGGAAAGCTACCAAACGAGCCGTATGGAAACCAATTAAAGTCCCTGACTGGAAAAAAATCTACAAACCTGAATGGAAACCAATAAAGGTCCCTGCATGGAAAGAGGTAAAAGTTCCTGATTGGAAGAAAATAACAGTTCCAGTATACAAGGATATCGTCGTACCGGGCTGGAAGGAAATACAGGTTCCTGCTTGGAAGAAAGTCTGGATTCCCGAATGGGTGAAAGTTGGCATCCCTGGGGAAAAGTACTTAGGCAAAGATCATGACGGATGGGAATACACATCTCACGATTTATGGAAGAAAAAATTAGTTTGGAAACCTATTTGGAAGAAATACTGGAAACCAGCTAAAAAGCAAATTTGGATTCCAGACAAGAAGCTGGTATGGAAAGACGAATGGAAGCAGATCTGGAAAACTGAGAAGAAACAGATATGGGTCGATGACAAAAAGTTGGTTTGGAAGGAAGCCTGGCAACAAATCTGGAAGCCTTCGAAGAAATTGATATGGGTACCTGACAAGAAATTGGAATGGAAGGAAGCATGGAAACAGATTTGGGTGCCAGGGTGGAAGGAGATCTGGGTTCCAGGTGTGAAGAAAATTTGGAAGCCCGTATGGATATCTGAATGGTTCCCTTCCCCTGATCATCATGAGCACCACCATGAATCCCATCACGAGTCGCACGGCTGGGATAGGAGTGACATCACCGACAACAATACAGCAGGAAGCCAGAAAATATCTGTGAAACTTGCGCCACAGAAACAGGCATCGGAGAAACAGGCACCGCAGGCAGAGGCATCGCAGAAAAAAGAACCAAAGCAATCACTAAAGTCATGGCTATTCCCTGAATAAATTATTATTATTACTATACGTTATCCAAATAAAAGCTCTATATGTAGATGTTCATTATAGATAAATCCGGCAATCGGATTAAAAGTGCTTGTGTAGAAAGCGTTATAATGCCATATAAAAGTGAAGACTGTAAGCGTGTACCACAGGCGTCGCGAACGGAGCGGAGCACAGGAACAATCACATCATGGCTTCTCATTTAGGTAATAACATTTGTTTAACATTTTGGATTGCTATGCGAAAACTGTGAGTCAGCGATGCAATTGTTTCTAGGCCCGAAAATACAAATTCTCATAGAAGTTCACAATGGAGTTCAAATATTCTGATAACGCGTTATTTATAGCGTCTTAGCTTTAAAGTGTTTGTTGTGTAATGTATTTTCGTCGTAGATCGTAAGGATACTGAGAGCTTGTTGTCTATACCTACCCACTGATGCTATGTGTTTTGTTGTTGAATAGCTAATTGTGTTTAAGGTTTATTATAGATCTTTAGATTGTAGTTATGCGGAACCAATGAAATAAATGTTATGTAATATTAAACATATACTGGTTTCTTTTGAGATAAATCGTCCACACTCTGCAGTGCCCCGCTTACAGAGGTAAGGCTTAAGTAATGCCTAGGGGCGCCCGGACCCAGACAACTGGCACGCTTGCGGCTAGGCTCTCCCCTAGTCATGCAGCTCTCGGCACGGCGACCTTAACTTGGACGGTAATGTTACCACAAAGAGGAGTCGCTAAACTCCTCTGGCTATTCCCTTAGTCGCCTTTTACGACACCCACGGGCTGTGAGGGGGTGGTTCTATTCTATTACCCGGAAACCACACGGAGAAAGGTCAGGTGCGGAGTACTCGTAACCGGCGTGCTTGTATGACGAGATGTATGAACGTAGATGAGGCGAAAGGAGTATGTAAGGATCGTAGCAGGTGGCGTTCTATAGTTTCTGCCTGCCATGGGGGTCCATGGGAAAAAGGCGTGAGTTTATGTATGTATGTATGTCTATTGAGATAAATACACAGACACCTAGGCCTTACCTTCTCGTATTGATTTCAGAAGTAGGACAGTGCTTATTATTTTCTCTTTTTAGGTACCTTAATATTGTAATGGGAGATTATGTTACTATTATGGGTATACCTATTGATTGGGAGTCAATAATAGAGACTCACATTGAATTCAATAGGTAAATATTGTGTAAATACGAGGTGATCAAATGACTTCTTCCGTTCTGGGTGGAGCGGAAGGGAGTCAGACTCTTATTGACTTTAACCTTTCCTTGTTTATCCTGATGCCCTTTGCGTTCCAGGGCCGCGGTAACTCTTAAGAACAAAAAAGGTACCTACGTAGATACTTAGGTATAGGTAGGTATAAATATACTTTACCTAAATCTTTTATCCGTCTTTAAAACAAAGGAAGAGGTTATATGTTCGACTGTATGTTTTTTTTAATGTATGTTCACCGACTTCTTCGCCAATCGTCGACTGATTTTCAATAATCTTTTTATATTTGAAAGGGAATCTCCTGAGGTGGTGCCAAATTTAATTCGTAAAGTTCTGAAATAAACAATGGGTTATGTTTTGGTTATTTTACTGAAGATCAAAGATAAAATTTGCTGGTTGGTTATCTATTCTTACACGTAAGTTACCTATTCTTGGTCAACTAATCATGGCCCTTAAAGATACCCCATGGAACTCCTCATCGATGAACAGTACATATTGGTACTTACAGTAAAAGGGTATCATGCGGAAGATGAAACACATTTTCTTGTTAATTTAAGTAGTGTTATCGTATTTTCATGGATTTGGATGATAATAAGTAGGTGCCATGAAAAATACCTTTTTATAAAAAAGTTTCAACGCCATAGGATTAATAATATAGTGTGTCTAGTCGTCACTTCGAGGAGTGGTCAAGGCTGGCCTCCAAGGCTGTCCAGTGGCCAGCAGAACACGAATGGCGCAAGTTCATCGTCGTCGGTTGGAGTCACCAGCTGCTTAGTTTTAATAATACCAGTAAATCTTATATTATCAGTAAAGTCTTGTAAGGCAATAAAATGTTTCAAGTGCAAGGCTGCGGGTTCGACTCCTGACAAAAATCTTGAAGTAAAAAAGACTAGAACTAGACTGAAATGGTGTACCTACCTATCTTGTCGTCAGTACAACCAAGTCCGTTTCTTTTATCTACCTAATAAATTGAGGATTATTTATTTATTTATATTTAAAAACCTTGCAAAACTAGGTATACCAGCTGTATCCTATGTTAATTAACTGATTAGGGTATCCTAACCTCACCTGCCTAGCAAAAACACATAGGCAGGTTACTACCTGCCTACCCAGATCTGTCTTAAACCTATTGTAGGCCCTGCCTTGGCACACAAGAATGTGTTTAACGTATTTTCATAAATGACAAATTGAATTTCTTTCAATGTTCAATTATACCTAATTGAATTATAATTATAAAATCAACAAAAGAAGCTTATTACTAATCTTAATTATATAAAAGCGGAAGGATAGGAAACATACTCGCTCATCACGAATAATCGAAAACCGCTTGACGTAGGTAAATCTACGTACGGCAGGGATGTAGGCAGTTTAGTAAACGCACGAGAATTTTCCGCAATTGGGGTGAATTTTGGAAAGATAATGAAACGGGGGTCCGAAGTCTGTATGGAGAAATCAACTTTTCGTTGCGGGACGTCTTAACAGGATGCCATGACCCCCGAACATAAAGGGCAACAGAAGGAACAGGGAGGATTTTTAGTCAGTAAAAGTCTTACAGTCCCTTCCGCCCCACCCAGGCAGGCAGAAGGAATCATTTGATGATTTTTACCAACATAAAAAAAAACCTACCTTTTTTATAAGCTTCAGGATAGAAAGTTATAGTCGGGCCCTGGGCACTAACCCAAAGTGCCCAGTGGAGAAGAGGGGCCTGTAAGTACCTATTGATGCAGATATGTTGACAGACTAGATATTACGTTTAAGGTATTTATAAAAGGGTATTTATTATATGCATGGATGACTGCTGAAACTAAATACCACTGAAATTAAAATAGGCCACACATAATTGTCAAAAATTCCTGCGGTGGCGGTTATGATACCGAATGAGCCAAAAATTTACAAAATTAAATTTTGGTTACTTCTGACAAAACGAAACAACTGGCATGAAATTTCTCTTATTTTCCTATTGAAATGTAACATTAAATACCCATTAAGGCGATTAACACAAGGCACCGCGCACCGCGGTAGGCGGTGAAGCGGAGCTCTTGTGTAGCATTTGATTGGCCTCGACATCTAACATCGAAAACTGCTTGACGTTTATTAAATGTGTTTGGCAGGGAAGTAGTGTATAGTTAATAGACGTCGCGTTGTCGTGATGGCCCAGTGGTTAAGGCGCCCGCCTCTCATGCATGAGGTTGAGGGTTCAAATCCGGGCAAGTACCAATGTGAATCTTTCAATTCATATGTACTTTCTAAAGTTTATCTTGGACATCACTGGCATCGGTGAAGGAAAACATCGTGAGGAAACCTGGACTTACTGTTCCACTTAAACCATGTCAGAGGCCCTTGAGGCGGTTTAGAAACTCTGACACTAGGGTGTGTAGGGTCGTAAGGCCTTACTGCCCACATGATAAGAAGAAGTAGACGTCGCAGTCGGTTGGGGAAGGATATTTCAAAATTCACCCCCTAGGGGGATGAAACGGTCAAAAGTGTGTATGGAAATACTTAGGAGAAACGTAGTAGAAAACTTAGTACGAATTCAACGCGAGATTTATTATAAACATAAGTTGAGATATTGTATTAAACTGTTAATTCTGGATAATAATGTAATACATTTTCAAATTGAATAAGTTTGACGTTCGTGCTTATTGCTTATTTAATAAATTATTAATCAGATTACTTAGTTTTGGCTTGTTTTGGTCGAACTTAACTGGATTCATATCAAATTGATTATTCGCTGTAATTCAACAAGATCTGGTTCATTACCAGCTCGACCAAGCATCATCAGTTTATCACGTTGTAAATATCTTGTGGATATCTGTAGTCCTAAGTCAAGCAGTGGACGATGATAATCTAAAATTGGGTAGTTCATCATTAACCAATAACTCTTAGTCAAACTTCTCTATAGAAACACTTTATTTTAGTTCTGAAAACTGAATAAATCAGATTTTTAATTGTTTTCATATGAATAACGAGTATGAATACGAGTAGTTACCTAATCTATTTGGGTCGGTCAAAATCGTCATACTTATCGTTTGCCATACAATCTCTAGAGAGAATCTTGTTTTGACAGATCATAAATAAAAACCCGACTGCCTCGTTGGTCTAGTGGTCGCAAGCGCGACTGCTGTGCGATTGAGGGCTTGGGTTCGATTCCCATGTCGGGCAAAGTGTTAAGTATTGGATTTTTCTATCAGGAATTTCTCAGTAGCAGCCTCGGAGTCTGGATTTGTGCCCGGTTGATGGCAATAGGCTCGCCCCCTATTACATGGGACTAAAAACATAACTGGCTAATCCTTCGTGGATTACAGGCGTGATGTTATGTGTTCAAATTAATAAATACGAGTAGTTAGTTACCTAATCAATTTGGGTCGGTCAAAATCGTCATACTTGTCGTTTGCCATACAAACTCTAGAGATAATCTTGTTGTGACAGATCATAAATAAAAACTATGTCAATTGATTGGTGACGTCATTACCGTGCTCATCTATTTTGTGACAGATCTAGCATTAGCAGCCTTCGGATCCGAGAATTATAAAGCTTCCTAAAGGAATCTTAAGTGGAAGTACCTTTCAATTTGGTGGTGGTGGAGGCGAAATAAAATGCAGTCTTACTTATATTCGTTTTAGAATCAAATTGAAAATAATTGCTTCGAAATTACATTTTCTTATTTTTTTTAAATAAAATATGACGAGAAAACAATATGTGACTGACGTGGTGCGTGTGGACAGGGACAACTAGAATCGTATATGTATACATACAAATAAATAAAATTTAAGTGTCTGTTTGTAATATTAACTTAACCGCTTTATATGTTGAAGCTTGTCATTAGCAATTGTCCTTATTTATAAAAGATAAAGATATTTATAATTGTTATTAGTCTGTAAGCTTTCCTTCAAAATAAATAAATAAAGTATACTACATGCATAATGAATGTATATGCGGTACTTATACCATAATATATATATATTTTTTCAATTTTTGTCAGTCTGTCTGTTTGTTCCGGTTAATCTCTGGAACGGCTGGACCGATTTTGACGGGACTTTCACTGGCAGATAGCTGATGTAACTGTGAATAAGTAAGGGGTAACTTAGGCTTACTTTCATTTTAGAAAAAGAATAAGTGTTCCACGCAAAAAAATAAATCTTCACAGTAAACCGGCATTTACGCGGACGAAGTCGGAGGCATAAGCTAGTTAAAAATAAATATTGGGGTGCGTGTTGTCTACAGTTACGTTTACGTTTAGCTGTATAGTGTAGTATACCTACTACACTATACAGCTAAACGTAAACGTAACTGTAGCTATACCTAGCTACATAATTATTCACATGCAAAACCTATTGTTTCCAATTTTGCACCTTCATAATTATTTTAGCTTCGCACACTATTCATTCATAAAATTATTACATCTTATCTCACATAAAAAGGCCACATGCTAATGGCTGAAAGATTATACAACAAAACGCACTTGTGTCATTATAAACAAAGCCACTATTGTTTTACTGAGTGTACTTATTTGCAGGTTAATTACATTTATGCTCTGAAATAAGATAGTGTGGAACATTATAATTATGCTGATGTTAACAATGGCCGAAGGTGAAGTATCTACCTACAGTGGCGGATCCGGTGGGGGGCTCAAAAAAGCATAGATCTGAGTTCTTCCGTGACAAAGTTGTGTGCAAAAAAAAACATTTTTGCACACATCTTTAGGGGTGGATCCACGGCTGAGTACCTACAGCTAAACCACATAACAGATTTTTCTGTTGTGTGAGCTAAACAAACTTTATGCGAACGAAAGCGCGAGCAAAATCTATCAGACAAGCCCCACGTTTTGTACAAAAAAAAAAAACATACTGACACTGTCCATCAGCTACACGTTAAAAATTTAGAATCAAAAGTGCCAAACGCGAGCACAGATAGGTACATCGCCATCGCCAAACTCAAAAGTGAAAGGTCGTTCAACTAATCGACGACATTGTTGGCGCATTGGCTGCTGTGCTGCGTTTCGTAGGTTCGTTTCCCGCACGGAACAAATATGACAGGCCGGTAGGTGTTCCCGGGTCGTATGAGAAGTTCTTTGTGTGACAACAAAAGAAAAAAAATATTTTCGTCGCACTCTCAGAATTGCTTTCATTCCATTATGAAGGTTACTTAATCATTTATTGGTTGAATTATTTAAACCAATCTGGTACTAACTACTAGGGTCAGAACTTCACAAGTATTTAGGTACATAATTACAAGTCGGTAGTTATTAATTTTGGATACTGTAGGTACCTACAGTTCAGTTAAAATTCCTTGATATTACAATTTATATATTGTATGTATAAATAATTTATATGTTAAAAACAAACACACAAACAACATCTCGCTCTAAATGCAACCATCTCCGTTCCGTCGCGGATACAAAATCTAATTTTCATAAAAGTCCAAAGGCTGGGATGAATTAAAAATCTATGTTTTTTTTTTCGTATTTTAAATACGCTATGTCAATCGACACAAAATACAAACATTAGTCTTTTTTTATTTACTTTATTAATATAATATATTTAAATAAAATATTAATTTAAAATAGCTTTTTTACAAAAAAATATGACCGCCTTCAAAAACTACAAAATAAAAAATAACTTTAGCTTGAAAGTCGGCGGCTTTGGTTTTGTTTCTTGTTATGTAGGTATTGCCACCGACTTCCAAGCTAAAGTTATTTTTTTTATTTTGTAGTTTTTGAAGGCGGCCATATTTTCTTGTAAAAAAGCTTTTTATTTTTCACTTTTTAGTGCTTGTGTGTTAATGTTTGAAATCCTTACATAAAGCCCTTTCAAACAATACCTCACACGATATATTAAATTTTGGAAAGTTGTAGGAGGGGGGTTGACGTACCCCCTCCCCACTTCCTTCAGTCAGTCATCGACTACACGTATAAACAAAGCAATTTGTCTTGTTACGGCGGTTCTGCTGTGATTTTATAAGGAGTTCCGTTAAGTATCTCCAAAGTTCATCATCAGATCATGACAATATTCCTATGGGACCTATTCGGAACTATACTCTTTCAAACAAAAAAAGAATCATCCAAATCGATTCATAATTGGCGGAGTAATCGTAGAACAAACACACAAAAAAAAACAAAAAAATAAAAAAACATACGCGTCGAATTGAGAACCTCCTCCTTTTTGAAGTCGGTTGAAAATAAAAAAATAATTACATTAATATAAAATATTACTGTTACGTTCGTACTTAATCAATAACAATAATTATTAAAGACACAAAACAGTCAAGAAAAATAAAAAAGAATACTACTTATACTTACACATAAATATTAACATAAAAAAAACTGTATCAAAAAACAAAATGTCACAACAGTTTTCATTTTATTCCCTTACATAAATTCTCCGCACAGTAATATAGATGTGCCAATAAAATACCTTACATCATCATGTCCTATTATTTTCACAAAGGCTTGTGAAATCCAACCGAGGTATTTTGATAAAAGCCATTTTCCATTGAAACCACATCGCGATCGCCGGCAGGCACTGATATAAAATCATCGTCGTTATTCTGTGACAACCATTTACGCCATTACACCCTCCACACTAAAGGACCTCCTTGAAAGCTTGTGTAATTGGAACTTGCAATATATTAATTGCAAACGTATGCGTTTTTCCCATATTTATTTTAAAATTCCGTAAATCAATTAACTAAGTATGTAAATTGTAGTCTGTGATATTTGTTGCACAGATTTGTAAATAGATACAGTGATTTGATTAATTTAAAATTAGTAATGAAAATGAATGAGGAAAACAAGACATTTCTATTAAAATATTGTTTATGTACGTAGTTATACAATATAAACAACTTAAGTACCTATAAGTAATAACATTGCGCAGAGAAAGTACACATATCAAGTTTAACTAGCCTTAAGCCTGAGGGCCTCACATTTTTTATAGTTTCTAATTGTATGACGATAAGCCATTAAATCGAAAATACCTATTTGGAAGTGCGTTACATAATAAACGTAATAATTACAACAGGTTTTAAATATATAAGAAAGCATTGAACCCGTGTTTCGAATTTTTGATTGGAAAATGTTTATGGGAAACATCTATATTTCTGATTATAGGCAGAACAGCAAATAATATTGATTTTAGCATCATCAGTCATCTTGCAATATGAATCTGTGTCATCTATCAGTTGGCGTACGTTTAATGACCTGTCAAAACGTGATTCTCCTATAGGTTTTGTATGATAAAAGACAACTGTGACATCAATTTTGTGCTGCCTTATCAATCAATTAAAAAACATATTTTACTGTTATCTGAATATAAATCAGGTTTTCAGGGCTAAAATAAAATGTTTCCAATAATTCTAAGGCATAACTTCTATAGTTTTCTATGCCTTAGAATTATTGGTTAATGGGATCAATTAACTCAATAGTTAATTTACCCAATTGTGTGAATCTACTAAAATTAAACGATTTTTACTTTGACGTCCCTCATATTAGCCCTTTTACACTGGTTGGTTGGTATTGTTATGTAAAATATCCTAAACAACACTGCACAATACCTAAGTTAGACTCGCAGTAGAATTTCGTACTAGTTCTATTTTTATCTGAACGGGATATGCCTAGAGGCGACTAGAAAATAATTGTTTCTGTTTGCAGTGCGGTTTCTATGCTAACATGTCAGTCGGTTTATAAAAACAAACGTTTTCTGTTACATTCGAAACCTTTCATTATACTTAAGTGCTGTAGTTAAACGTATGTTATAAGCCACGGATAAAAGATTTATAAATACTAGCAGTGGTGGCGTGAGACCTAAATATGTGAGCATCATACATTTTGTGAGCCCCTCTGGTAAAGCAAAAATAAGAAAAAAATAACTCGACTGACTGCCTCGTTGGTCTAGTGGTCGCAAGCGCGACTGCTGTGCATGAGGTCTTGGGTTCGATTCCCAGGTCGGGCAGTGTTATTGGGTTTTTCCATCAGGAATTTTTCAGTATCAGCCTCGGAGTCTGGATTTGTGCCCGGTTGCTGGCAATAGGCTCGCACCCTATTACATGGGACTTAAAACATAACTGGCAAAATGTGGGTGTACTACTTAATGGGCACACCTCTGCCTAACCCTTAGGGTATTACAGGCGTGATGTTAAGTAAGAAAAAAAAAATTTTGTTTTTTTTATTCACTTCAGATAGTACAAAAACAAATCATTTAAACACTATGTAGCATTACAACTAAGGAACAAAATATTAGATGAACTCTGGCATCCAATGTAAGATTTAACTTGTGTTTAGATTAAATGATTTGGAATAATTAAGTAGCAATAGTTGAATGGATTGAAAGCGATATTTTCGGCGTTTTAAACGCAACCAAAAATATTATTCGTCCTGCCTTCGAGGCCCTTATGAGTGCGAGGCCGTAGGCGATGGCCTACGTCGCCCACGCCTTACGCCGCCTCTGAATACTAGATATAGCAATTTCGGGGACAAGGGCAGTGAACATTTTTCGTGCCTTCACTATATGAAAAAAAAAATTCAAAATTCAAAAAGGCATAGGGTAGTGTAGGTATTGAAAAGAGGCCTTTGCCTTTGTATCATTATTTAGATGAACTACTTGTACAAACAGTCGAGGGATTTTTGGTTCCATGAAGAATATAAAAAATCAAAGTGTTATAGCAAGCAAGCAATGGCCTCTCGGCCAACTACGCAATGTCTGGAATAGGCGCAAATAAGTACCAGTAAGGCTTTTTGGATTAACATAACATAACATCGCAGCTGTGATCCCTGAGGGGTAGCCAGAGGTGTACCCATTAGTACACCCACGTAATAGATAAAGTTTAATATTGGGCGAGTCTATTACCATCAACCAAACACAGATAAAGACTACGAGGACCGCTGCTGAGAAATTCCTAATGGAAAAACCCAATAATATTGCCTGACCTGAGAATCGAACCGTCGCGCTTTGCATCCACTAGACCAACGAGGCAAGGCAGTCAAATTCGGGTAAAAATAATGGAGCCCCGTTAGCTGATACTTCCGAGACTTATTATTTATTAGCCCCTACTCCACAGAGTAGGGGCTAATAAATAATAACAAAATTGCACATTTTGTTGCAAAAATACCTTCTAATATATTTTTTAAGAACATTACGGGACATACTACCTGTCAGCCAAATGAGCCGAAAGATTGTGAAATAAAGCATCGACAATCATGATTTTTATTTCGTAAAGAGACCAAAAAAAATTATTTACTGACAAAGGAGATATAAACTTTAGTACCTAACCCTTATAATCAAAAGGATTCATTAAATGATACATTAACTAAATTATGTGTAACAACGCCTGAATCAACATTTAGGAATACTTTTTTATAACTCTTTAGTTTAGATAACATAGAAACTGCGCTTCGGGGCAATTTCTGTTCAGAGTCACTTTTACGAGAGACCGTTTTTGTTTCCGAAATTAAATAGTAGTTTTTAATTCAAGAAAGAAGAAATAATTACTTTTGCATTAATTACTTAATGATTTAGTATTCTTTTAATTACAATTAATATTCATGCACATTTAATTGCTCTAAAAGATTCCTCCTTTTCTTTTGTAAAATTGTAAAACTCAGCACACGAAATCTCTAAATGCACGCTGCCCCGTGAATCCGAAAACGACAATAAGCAGGACTGCGCTATTCACTGGACTTTCAATTTCAAGTTGAAAATCGGGATATTCCGCCAGAATCGGGACGGCTGACAACACTGAGTCATACAGTAGGTACAGTTGTAAGGAAACTGGTAAACTCAAAGATATAAGACATTAACTTCTGCCTGCGACTTCGTCCGCATCAAAGTTGATTTCTCCATACAAAACTTTGAACCCCCGTTTCATCCCCTTTGGAGGTCCAACAACTATAAACTACCTACCTGCTAAATTTCATCTTCATACGTCAAGCAGTTTTCGATATTTCGTGATGAGTGGGTGAGTGAGCTTTCGCTTTTATATTAGTATTTAGATTTTTGCTAAAATTCATGTTATGTTTTCTTGTTTCCTTATGTAAGTTTGTAAGTACTTAAGTTAGATATTCTGTCGTACATATAATCAAACTTTTGACCTACTCACCTACCTAGTACACCTAAATATAGTCTTATGGTTTCCATCTACACTATTCCGTTCCGTAATTAATAACTGCGTAGCTACTTATTAGACAGATACATATTTGCGTATTTCTTTTTCTGTGTAGGACGCTCATTCTTTGCCTCTGAGGTACGAACCTATACTAGTATTATTAAGAGGTAAAGTTTGTGAGTTTGTAAGGTTGTAGGCGGTAATCTCTGGATCTACTAAACCGATTTTCTAATTTCTGTCGCAAATTGGAAGTTAAGTAATCACTAAGTGCTAGCTATATTTTATTATTAATAAAGTTTCGCATCCGTAAGAAAAATCACGCAAGCAAAGTCGCGGGGAGAGTGGTAGTCGCTAATAAAATTAAGTAACGTTGTTGGCGAGTATGTTATAAGTTGTGGGAGGAATC
This sequence comes from Hoplodrina ambigua, assembly GCA_949774945.1. Taxonomy (NCBI): domain Eukaryota; kingdom Metazoa; phylum Arthropoda; class Insecta; order Lepidoptera; family Noctuidae; genus Hoplodrina; species Hoplodrina ambigua. Next base: position 11,560,558 of record OX458963.1, read on the forward strand.
CTTTGGCTGATTTTTCTTTGACTGCGAATGATTTCCAAGAATATTCTTCGGTTTTCTCAAGCTCTGCCAACACGAGCAAACCCACAACCTCTCTATAATTAATTGAATAAGGTACTTACCTTATTAAATTGGCATATTCAAGTTACATTTATACATCAATTTACTTAACTTATACATAGAATCAGTTGCTGCCCAGCCTTTAATATCCAACATCAAGTACCTAAGAATTTCGAATTCGAAGCTTCGAAGTTTGTTTTGCAGAAATAAATCCATTTTAATCTTTGAAACGGCGAATTGACACTTATGGAAAACATTTAATAACATAAGTACACACTTTTAGCTTATTTTGTCAATCATCAAACGAACAAAAGCTTTTTAATCCGTCGTTTCATTTTTCAATTCATTACTCAGAAATTTAAAAGTCGAATACGCGTACCTACACACTAGCGCGAAACTGTAACCTTACACATGTTACCTTACCATACTGTCATGGGGTTCTAGTGTGTACGTGATGACCGCCAAATGAGTCGTTTGGAACTCAACAGGACTCCATTATATGTATAGTAGGGAAAGAACTGATTGTGGGAGCTGTCCCGAGGACACGGCGCAGCATACGCAAGAGGAGTGCCCAGCTTGGGCAGCGCAGCGCCGTGATCTCGTTGAAGCTATAACTGCGGGTAGCCTCTCGCTTCCGGACGTGGTTCTGTCCATTGTCGGGAGCGAGAGTGAGGTGTGAGGTGATGACCGCTAAAGAAGCGGCGGAACGGGAAAGGGGGGCTTCCTCCTCCCATCCCACCCGCAGTAGACGCACCAGGCGCCGGAGGGCGCAGAACGATCTCCGGCCACTATGAGATGGGGCCTGCGGGCAGCGGACTTGGGGGCAGTCCGTGGCCCGAACAGAGACAGGCCCGAGAGTAAGGCGCGCGTGGTGTTCCCCGCGCGCCTTGTTGGAGTCAGTGCGGCCACTGAGTGACGGCCCCACCGGATGACGGGACCCGCCTGTGGCGGTGGCGGGTCGATACCTGCCGGGGTGCGGAAGAATGCTCTGAGCGCCTCCGTGCCCCGGCGAAAGGTAATTGGAGGAACACCGTGGGGTTTTAGTCGGTAAGAGTCCGACACACCCCTATGCCTTCCCCGAGGTGGAGGCAGTCCATGAGGATTCCCTAACGGAAAAAAAAAGGGAAAGAACTGATGAACTATTAGATACTTAAGATAATTTCTTCTTTTTTTTGTCCTTGTGGTTCCATAGAACACGCTTTTAATACATGTCAGCGGTCGAAACATCACAATGGCGAATTAAATACTCGGGATGTGAATACTCGTAGATTCGCAGCCACATACAAGCTCGACCACGACAAAAACTGAATAATAATTATCGATGGCGACAACGTACCGCACGCAAGATTTTTGGTATCAGGGACAGTAATGTGTTACGGTTACAGCTCGAGTGAGTACTTAGCTTTAAATATACCGATGAATAAACTCTGTCACTGATAGAGAGAGCTTTTAGTCGGAAATATGAAAATGTTCGGATTGAATGTTTACGGTAGGTTCTGAATATTATTTGCAATTAAATTAATATTTTATGAATAGAGGTGGCTCGGAATTCGATATATTTTACAGGTACGAACCAATATTTTAACTATTTATTTTATAATGCGCATTTGGTTAGGTAGGTAGGTAGGTATCTACATTTTATTGGAATTCAATCGTTTTATGGTAAAATGGTAGAAAACGACGGAAAGCTGTTTAGTTTTGTACAATTAGCCTATTATTGTGCTTATATGTATCTAGTATTGAATAAATAAATATAGGTAGGTACCTACATAACTAACATTTAAGTATACCTATGTATCTGAAATAGATTCCCAAGAATTTTCTAAACTTTCTATGTGATTCTTTTTTCGTAGTTTCGTCCCTCCTATGAGAAAAACTGAACCTTTATAAGATTAGGTAGTACAAAACTGTTTGCTCGTGTCTCACAAAGGCTTTTTTTTAACCGTAGCTAGCGTAGGGGTAACTCTGTGACTACCAACGTGACTTTTTCAATTCATATCATTTTTATTTTCCCTTTTTTTTCTTTTTCAATTCATAACAGTGTTTCAATTCAAACCAATGTGACTTTTTTCAATTCATACCAGTATGAATTGAAAAAGTCACATTGGTTTGTACCTAGGTTAAAAGTTTATCTTGGACGTCAGTGACGTCGGGAAAAAAAAAATACAACGTGACAAAACCTGAACTTCTATTTAGTCTGAAGTCGCCTCAAACGCCAACCATTACACGTGCCTTCTCTGTATGAGGAGAGGCCTTTGGCTTACAGTGGGACATTAATAGGCTGATATTACATATAAAGGTACTCTCGTAAAAGGCATGTATTACCACTTACGAGGTAGACCGATTGCCAGGTAATAGTCGTGGGAAACCGCTGGATCTGTCATTGTGGCTGTCTTTAGGGGAGGCCTATGTGCAGCCGTGGACGTCGTTAAGCTGATATGAAGATGATTACTTATCATTATAATCAATTACATGCATATGCTTATAATAAAAGACTTTAGGAGCCAGTCAGGTTCATATACATATTTCGCAAATAGTCAAATTTCAGTAATTAAGTACAGACTACGCTGCAGTAATTGCACTGTATTAGGATTTAGTTCTAAACTCTAATTATTGTCCGAGTCCGACTTCCATGAGGCCGGTTATTGTTAATTGAGGGTGCAGGGTTCTATTGTGAATTCCCAACTACGCACGAATAGACTCTGATGATGCGACAATGCAATTAATGTATGGTAATATTGATAATGGTATGATTCAAGCAACCAATAGGTTACGTATTTAAGTATTTCTCTCATAAGAAGACGAACTAAGATATTATTAATTTTGGGCCTAAAATTGCTGTTTCTTTTGAATGTCGGGTAACGGCGATGCTTCGTTTTGCGCGGATTCCTATTTTTTTTTTGTATGAATGTAATTGTACTCCATAAAACATTATTTATCTGCGAGTGAATCTCCCGCTAAAACCGTTCTAGCCGACACAGAATTTTTTTAAAGTTGGTATGGTACCTATATATTTTTATGTGTCACGTAAATATTCCTAAATATTTTCAAATAGTCTGTTATTTTGACATTACCTAGAGACACTTCTTTATTTATTTGTATGTAGGTACTTGTGTAGTTATGTATATATATTTTATTTGACTACGAGAATAGCTCAGGTCTTAGGTACCTACCTAAATACTAAAAGACAGTAAGATGGCAACGGGGCTGATTTTCCAGGTTATGAATAAGATCTAACTATCTTAAGTATTAGTATAGGTACCGTTAGGCGAGCGTAGAAAATCAAACAAGTTTTAAAAATCAACAACTTTTTCTATTACACCAGCGTTGGAATAGCGAAAAAACCAATACTACATGGGTACGACAAAATGTTGGATACGACTGGTTTTAGTTCAAATTTCAGAGTTGGAACTGTAGTAAAAGTTTTTCGCCCGTTTAATCCAACGTACTGTATTAAGAGTTAGTTTGTATGGAATGTACGGTAGCATTACAAAAACCAAAAAAAAAACACGCTTTCGTAGGTACTGCACTAAGTCAAGAGTTTTGTAGATATGTTTTTATGTCTAAGCGCAAAACTCGAAAACGGTTTGATGGTTTCGGTCGATGGTTTTTATTTTTGTGCGAAGGCGGGGCTGTCCTGTAGTAATTATAATGTTCATGGCACATTATCCGATCACCGCAACTGCTCAGCAGCAGCACGGTGCGGCGCGGCATCGCGCGTCGCCTCGAATTTAGGGTACCTACGGCTAGCCGCTAGCGTGCTACAGCACGTCGTCCGCGAGCCGCAAACTCGCAAACCGCGCGCCGTCCGCGAGGCGCATGCTCGCAGACCGCGCGCCGGCCGCGATTTGCAAGTTGCAAGCTCGCGGTCCGCTCGCTTGCCGCACGCTGTACCTAAGCACGCGATCCGCTCGCTTGTAGCGCGCGGACTGTGAGTTGAGTTGTATAATAATAGCGGCAAGCACGCTGACCGCGGCCCACGCCGTGGATTTTTCATCTTGTCATTACGAAATATTATACTACACACGATTTAATGCTCTTATTTGAATGACAAGTAAATTGCTGGTTTAGAGCGGTGCCGATGCGGTGCTGGGATAATGTGTCATGATGACCTTTAACAAAAATTAGATGCCTCTGGAAGTTAGTTACAGAGGCAGAGTAAGCATATGAAAATTTTATCGCGTGTAAAATCAATAAAAGGGATCAAGTAGAAAAATAAATACAAGCCTATTTCGCTGTAGTTATGTATGTTAAAAAAAATATGACCGAACACACAAGCACTAAAAAGTGAAAAATAAAAAGCTTTTTTACAAAAAAATATGACCGCCTTAAAAAACTACAAAATAAAAAATAACTTTAGCTTTTTATTTTTCACTTTTTAGTGCTTGTGTGTTAATGTTTGAAATCCTTACATAAAGCCCTTTCAAACAATACCTCACACGATATATTTAATTTTGGAAAGTGGTAGGAGGGGGTTTGACGTACCCCCTCCCCACTTCCTTCAGTCACTCATCGACTACACGTATAAACAAAGCAATTTTTCTTGTTACGGCGGTTCTGCTGTGATTTTATAAGGAGTTCCGTTGCATATCTCCAAAGTTCATCATCAGATCATGACAATATTCCTATGGGACCTATTCGGAACTACACTCTTTCAAACAAAAAAAGAATCATCCAAATCGATTCATAATTGGCGGAGTAATCGTAGAACAAACATACGAAAAAAAAAAAACATACGCGTCGAATTGAGAACCTCCTCCTTTTTGAAGTCGGTTGAAAAGCAGTGTTCGACGTGACTCTTCGCCGACAGGACACTTCGCCGACAGGACTCTTCGCTGAAAGGGCAAAATTGATTTATTTTTTTATTTACTTCTTTTTCCTTACTTTTAAGCGTGTTGGACGTTGTGTGACACGCGTGATCATAAATAACATTATGCCAAAATTAAAGTCAAAGACAATTCATTTATTTCAATTAGACTATTTACAGGCACTTTTGAATTGTCAAGGATTCGGTCAATTACTCAGAAGTTTGAAGCTAAGTCTGTGCTTGTTCCAAAACGTTGGTAAACCTCTAGGGAGAAGACCGAGCAAAGAACTCCATGCCTTTGCCTTCGGCTCCAGCTGCAATTCAGTAATGACAAACTTACCTCACTAATATCATTATGTACAATTATGATTAATTCATTAATTAAGCAGTATTTATTTATGTACAACGTGCTTGATTTTGGTTATGTTTGACAATGGTTAAGGGAATACGATAATACTGTGGCCGACCACGTCAATGGCCCGCAAGGCATTCTCGAACATGGTTGCGTGACAATATAGGTTCACGTGGTAGCGTGGTACGTAACTACAAAACCCTTTGTATTGTGAAGCCCCCTTCCATATAGACGTGACGTGATTATTTGATGAACCTTTACCTACATTTTTCCAATGTCTGATTTTGAATTATTACCTAGGTATCTCCTAGATACGACTTGGATTGCCCTGGTCTCGTGGTCGAAAGCACAACTGATGAGCATGTGGTCCTGGGTTCCATTCCCAGGTCGGTTAGCGTTAAGATTTTCCATTCGATTTCTCAGCAGCAGTCCGGAGATTGGAAATTGGTGGTGTATGACACCCCCGTGTCTCGGAAAGTAAGTACCTACTTGAAGCTGTTGGTCCTGGCCATTTGCAAATTTTGGCACTCGTTACGAATAGTCAGAAGCCCGAAAGACGAATCTACCCGTTACCAGTTTTACCAAGGTGTTGTAAAATACTGGTAATCAGTTTCTAATTGGTTAGTCTGTTAGCCGATCACAACATACTTACCTAGTTTAAAAAAAAGGGTAGGTATGTGATGACCTAGATTACCTATTTATTTTTTACATGATATAATATGACATGGATGAGGTCAGCACGCGCTGTTCGTAGTTATGATTCTGAACTTGGAATAATGAATTATGTAGGTACCGTGTAACGCATAAACACTTTATGTAACAAAGAAAGTGACCTCTCAGAACGACGCACGTAAACTTGCGCAGTTACCTTTTTAGCAAGTGTACCATATTACCAGCTGATTTCGTAACAACTTGTTTTTCTTAAATATTAAATGTAGTTAGCACCTTTTCCCTCTGAATACTGACAGCAGTAGGTACAAACAAACATACAGTTTTCAGTAACCACCTCAAGAAAAAAGGTGATTCGTGGAAATAGTAAGTAGTAACCTACCTATGTACCTATAACTACTCGTTTGTCTTAATGGCAAGCAGCGCTTATTGCTTCTCGTTCATTAATATTTAATCGACGTACCTAACTATTTTTTATAATTTGGTATCTATGCCATCTAAATTAGTTGCTAACACGAGATTAGATAGATATCAAAATGTCATTAATAGGGACTCGTGTTAAGGGTGTTCGTAACCTTGAAATTAAATAAACGACCAAAGCGTAATAGTGGTGACGATGGCGTCTCTTTGTGTTTTGAAGCGACTTTGGCAATCACGCCTGTTATCCCAGAAGGGTTAGGCAGAGCAATAATGTGTGTCCAAACGCTTTAGGTTCAGATTACACTACTGGATTGTGCTTACAGCACTACAGATAAAGCATACATATAAACAGTTTCAATTTTTCGAAATAATATTTTTTTACGCCGGATAGGCGCCTATTTTTTACCGCTAGAAATGGCTAGAATTACAAGTAAATGTTACTTAGGTCCCATGCTTTAACTAAAATCTTTAAGTATTTTCGACCATACCCAAAGAGCTTATAATTGGATTGTACCAAAGAATAAAAAAGCTTTGACCAGTAATTAAAACTTTACCTATCAAATCTTTATCTCATGCAAAAGTTACCTAAGTATCTTACAAACATGGCATACTTCCAGCGCCCTCTAGTACTCCGGCAGGAAACCTAAATTATTGTCACGGGCGCACGAACACACTGTCCAAAGTTTATAATCCAAGAAAAATACTTGTTTATTTTTAGGTTTACTTTTTTCTGCAATGGTTTGTTTTTAATACAATAAACTTTAATTTGCTTTCTCTTTATAAATAAAATGTTTGAAGTGTAAAAAGACTTAATGTCAAAACTTAATAAAAAAGTATAATTTGACATTAACCTTACGTCATCATCGTCGACGTCGTCCGCGACCGACAAATCGTTCCACGGCCGAAATGATTATACCAAAAGGTCGCGGTTGGCTGATTTTGTTATTTTGTAAATGATAACCGAGAACTTTTCAAATTTTCATTATATTTTATAATTGGTTAACAATTAATATCCCTTGTCGCACTCGAGTTTGAAATAACACAACAATGCCTCCGGTAAGCAGTTTTATCCATTTCTTCACTAGAATTTCTTTACTTTTGTGTACCTACCTACCCAATTTATTTTTAGATGATTAGGCACATTTTGCACGTAGTCTTTTACCTATATAATCAATAAATCCATTTAGTCTGATGAGCATTTTAATTTAATACAACATATGCTTACGAAAATTTTATTTAACCTAAATTAAACAGATATTTTGTTTTCAAGTTATAATTTCTCAATTAATGACTACAAAATAGCAGCATATAAGTTAAATGTATACTTATTGAAATACTAAATTCTCAGGATATTTTATTTTATTTTCTGTCACTTATTTTGAGTACAATTTATTAGTTTAACCTGACAATAATATTGGATGGACTGTGTTAAAAAACAGGAGTAAAATATCTGACAAGGAAGAAAGGAAGTTAATAGTGAAATAGGTGAATAGTGAGTAGTGAAATAGGTAGGCAAAATAGTGACAATAGTTCCTTTTTTTTTCTTACTCCTCCACTATTCTTTTCTGATTAATTTCGTTGCGGGACCCACGACAGTTAGTCGTTTCTCTGGGACTCGTCTAGCTTCATTGCCTCGACGCTTTTCTGGTGGCTTCCACTGTTGATTCTGGCTTTCAGAAGTTGCAGTGGGTGGGAACAGGGTGGCAGGACTCTCCCAATAAAAAAAAATAAAAAAGTTCCCTTCAAACACAGGATGTGTTTGAAGGGAACTATTTTAATTTTTGTTGATTCTGGCTTTCAGAAGTTGCAGTGGGTGGGAACAGTGTGGCAGGACTGTCCCAATAAAAAAAAAAAAAATAGTTCCCTTCAAACACATCCTGTGTTTGAAGGGAACTATTTTAATTTTATTTCAACAGATTTTCATAATTAGTTACCTTGTGACATTGTCTGCATAGAAGTCAAAGTCGAATCTGTCTTTAGCTGTCTCCTACCTTTAAACAACCTATCTTCCAAATTCCAGCTTCATAAGTTTTCAAGATTTCTTGTGTGGTCAGTGAGAGTTCTTTTGCTTTTTATAATATAAATTTCTGTTTCAGCCTCCAAAGGGAAAAGCGCCCACCAAAGGTGCTAAACAAATTTTGATGGAAAATGTTGCAACCATTAGCTTTTACCGCAACATGGCACTTGGAGCAAGTGCAGCATACGGAGCGGTATCCATTGGCTTTTATTGGGAGAATTTAACAACAGGAATTATTGTAAGAACAAATAATTTATATCAGCCTTTCACAAAGCGTCATGCTTTATGCATTTTGGTTATTTTATTTGTATTAATATCTTACACCGTATCTGTACTTAACCCTTTGACTGCAGCTAAACATTCACTACACCAAACCTGTATTGAGACTGGCTACTTAGTTTGTGTTTTTGCCAAAAAAACACATTTGTTGTGTGTGCACCGCACTAGTGACTTTAATAGAAACACAACAGGTGTGTTTTCCTGCAGTCCAAGGGTTAAGTGAATCTTTGTGAAGACTGAAATAAATAAAGATTAATATTATCTAATATTGCAGAATTTCAGTATTTTTTGCTGTACTCATACATATTTGTTGTTTCCTTTTCAGTTCTTAAACATTCTTATTGTTTCAATATATGCAGGGTGCTACCAAATGATGAGATATATCAGTCGGCCTACATATTCTGACAATAATCTACTTATTGACCCTGGTCTTGATTTGAATATGGAAGGTGGCATGGGAGAGTAAGTACTAATACTATTTAAAACACTAATCTGGTGGGCTTGCCCCCTAGGCACGCCAACCCTTATCAATAGATTACCAATGCTATCGTAATATCATCCAAGATCAGCATCATTTTATGAGTGCAGTTGTGTCAGCTTCTATTGCACGTATTTGTTACATACAATACAGCTACGATGCCAGAATCACTCTTAAAAACGAATGAAGAAAAAATATTTCTTCTTTTTAATCTTTGTTTCAAAATTTTAGGAATATTAGGCATACGTATCTATGAATTTATTTACGCCCAATTTTCCTTATTGCGGAGTATGTGTGGTGTAACTTTCAACAATAGAGTGAGGAATGAGGTTATACAGGGCCATTGCGGATTAAAAAAAGATGTAGTGACAAAGATAGAAAACGGTATGCTTAGATGGTTCGGTCATGTTGAGAGGATGAGTGAAAGACGATTGACAAAAGGTATTTATATGGCAGAGGTGAGTGGCAACGCCGGGAGGGGTCGCCCTAGGAAGACCTACACTGACCTTATTGGTGAGGTCCTTCAGAAAAGTCAGGTGCGGAGTACTCGTAACCGGCGTGCTTGTATGACGAGATGTATGAACTTAGATGAGGCGAAAGGAGTATGTAAGGATCGTAGCAGGTGGCGTTCTGTAGTTTCTGCCTACCCCCATGGGAAAAAGGCGTGAGTTTATGTATGTATGTAAATAAAGTATGTATACCTATGTAACATAGGTATACATTCTTTATTTGTTATAATTATTTTTCGTTTGCGTATTCATAGTTAACTACACAAAATTGAAAAAGAAAATCACCAAATTGCATTTCATTAATAAATAAATTGTAGTTTCAGAAACAAATAGTAATGCTTAATTATATTTCTTTTCAGACATGTGAAAGACATTGTGATACTATCAGCAATAACACATGTCCTGGCTGTTGTATCTAACTACTTCTGGCTGTTGCTGCTTCTCTTACCCGTGCGGGCATTCTGGCTGCTATGGACTAATGTACTTGGTCCCTGGTTCTTCCAAGAGGCACCACAAGACACTGAACAAGATGAAAAGAAAAAGAAAAAAATGGAAAGAAAGATGAAAAGATATCAACAGTAACCATAATATTTATTCAGTAAAGCCAATGTATATGGAAAAGCTCAGTTCTTATTTAAATGCCATGGTTAATCAGCAAAGTTATTGATAGTAAGCAAATAATTGCTTGCTAGGTAAGACTTCTTGTTATAACATTTGTTTTCAGTTAAATGTTGTGTTGTTAATATCTAAATATTCATATGTTTTTATACAATTATAACAATATATAATGTATAACTAACGCAATATTCTATGAAATCAGTTAATGTTTGAAGTAATTTCTATAAGTATAGTTATTCAAAGTAGAAAAAACAAATAATACTGATATATTTAACTAGCTAGTGGATAGAACTTGAAAAAGCAATACAATTAACATACAACATATTCGAAACTAGTGAAGAAACATAAAGTAAATGTTTACTGTCTTATATTTTACAATAATTATACATATCGTTGTTATAATTGACTGCTGCAATATTTGAATAGTAACTGCCATTATCTGATAATGAATATAATGAACTTAAGAATAATAATGTTACACATTGATAATACATATAGGAACAGACAGATTAATTATGTAATTTTGTACTTTTGGCGATATATAAATTATTCAGGCATGCTGAATATATTATATATAAAATATGAATATAGTTTATTTATTGTAATCACAGTTTTCTGTGATTAAGCGTATATTAAGTAATTTATGAGTAATTCAGAAAAAATATTAAAAATATACTTTTTCTATAACTGAATAATTGAATATTTATAATCCCTTAAAAAACATTGACACCTCTACCTTTAAAACACGTTTTTTTTTTGTCTATCTAAAGCCGTGGTATATGGTACTTGACATTCTGTCAATGTTTTCTGAGTGAGCTTTAAGTTGCGGTGTTTGTTGAGTTATTTAATCTAAATATAAGAACTTTATAAGCAGTAGTTTAGTAAAGTTATTTGAGGATTATATATTTTTTGAGGACAGGAATTTGTTGATCCGGGGTGTCCGTCCGGTGTTATTGAGTGTCATTTTAATTACTGTTGCTCAGAGTATGCAAGTTCTTAATTAGGTCTATTACAAAAAATAGTGCCCTGAAAAGTTTCTTAAAAATGAAAACTAAAGGGCACTACCGTGCCTTCAGAAAGTTTATATGTATTCATGTCATGCTGATTTCTTGTGGTCACATTTTAGTTAGCATGGCATTTTTAAACGATACAAATTACGCTTATTATTGTCGAAAAAATTGGTTTATTCTTCGTTCGTCCCGAAGTTTTGTCCCACATTCCAAAAAATTCTTAGTTCGTCCCATATGACTATTGAAGTGGTGATTCGTCCCAAATTACAAGTACTTTAAAGGTACGGTCAACAAACAAAAAAGATACGTATTTGAAATTTTTACAAATACGTCAAATACAGATAAGTAGTTGTTTCGGGTCTGGCTGTTTGTGTATGTGAATTAATATGTTTGTTTTCCTTTCTATTGAGATCGTTTAGGGGCCTACCTTCTGTTCATTTCTGTCACCCTGGTACTTTTTAAAACAATAAATAATTCAATTTCAAAACCTGTATTTTAACCATTATCGAGCTAAGTCGCTTAAGGATCTAGTTCCAGTTAATTTCTGCATTCCTGGTAGTAAAAAGTACTGGTAAAAAGTACTAACGAAAAGTCGAAAAAATTGTGATTATTACTAACAATCATGCATAAAACAAGCATTTTAAAAAACAGCATTAATAAACTAAAAATTTAAGCAACAGTAAACTAAACTAAGAGATATATTCAAATTAATTTTTTTTGCAGATTGCACATAAAAGTAAGTTTAGCTTATACAAAAAAAAATATGGGCCGTAGAAGGAATATAAAATAGGACGAAACAAGAATAAAATATTTAAAATTATAATTTGGGACGAAGGAAGCATATTGCTTAGGACGAACCAGGATTTTTTTATGTGGGACGAAACTCAGTGGGCCGAACGAAGTATAAACCAAAAAATTAGCTAAGAGTTATTCATAATCAGGCTTGCGGCGAATTGCTTAGATATTGGCATAGTATAAGCACAGTCCAACTACTTAAAGTGGTTTATTGCCGATACATTTGACAGAATCTGGGAAATATAAAAAGAGTTACATAACATTTCACTCGATGCCTCAGCAGGCTGCCAACGGCGTTAATTTGCCGGCGCTTGTTGTCGAATCGCGCTTCGTCACTAGGATGTCGGATGGTGCAGGCGGACAGCTTTCCTGTAGACTGCGGCCTTAAATACATCCGCCCACTCAACCCTCCATGCAGTTGCTTAAGAAAATGATCACGATGAATCACTGAAGTAGTTGCATTGTGTTTTAGTAACTGTAGAGTATGAAAGAGTTAACAGTATGTAAGTAGTTCCTAAAGATAATATTAATACAATAAATAGCCTCACACGCCTCAATCTTCCAATAATATTGCATAAAGTAAAACATTAGTCTATTTAGATTTATTATTCAAGAGCAGCGAGAAATATAATAATTATATAAAGGTTTATATAGCACAATAATATACATGTACAAAATTGGCTTGACAGCCACTTTGAATACCTGAGTCAAGGGAGATGATAAAAAGCTTGAGTTATTGCTGGACGTCCCCCACTGCCTTCACTATTGCCCGGTGCCTTATATGTGTTTTTAGTGAGTGCATTACATTTAGTGTTATTATCTACACGAATTCTGACTTGTTAGTTCGAAGCTATCAAGATGCAATAAAAGCTTATAATATAAGTTAAAATAATGACATTACTTATGAAACTTTAATGATAAATACAAATAGCTAAAAGTGCGTACGTTTTATACTAAAGTTTACTTCCACTCTAATACTATAGTCTGCTTTCGTCTTTATAGAACAATAAATGTTTAATGATACCAACTTGTGACTCTTGGTTTACCTATATATATACTTATTTAAAACTTGACGGTCACGTTTTTCTAGCTTGGTTAATGTATTTGTTAAATTGGGGTTATGGTATTTGTAAAAACAGATGTTCCATTAATTATTCATACCCGAGTGCATCATTCTCTTATACATGGTTATTGTGAATTTACCAGAAACCTGAAAAGGGGTTATTGTGCTCATTGTTGTGCAAAACTCTACTATGGGACCAACCCTGAAATCATGAAAAAGCAATCAGTTGTCCCATAAATTATCAAATTAAGAGTACTTCGACCCCTTTTTAGGTTTCTGCTAAATTAACAATCACCCTGTATATTTTACTTTATATCTATTGTAATTACTTTGTTAGTACCTAAGTATTTGTATGGCATTATATTTTTTTTTCCCAATCACTTTTTCACCTTTGTCTATTATAGTTATTTTCTTTATTGTTTTTATCCTGGGTTCATCATGACAGGGCGCATAGGTCACCTGTTGTCCATTGTCTATCATCAAGCCAATTATAAAAGTTGCCTTAGCTAGAATTTTTACCTAACTTAGGTACAATCATAAGCAATATTCTTTGTTTTATAATTATACAGGGTGTTTGCCAAGTGTGCGTGGATGTCCGAATCCGAAACAAAACAAAAAACACATTGTTTCAGATTCCCTTGTTCACACAATAAACTAAAGTTAGACTATTTCTATCTTTTTCTGTCCAATAAAAAAAGGAAGCGACGAATGTAAATAAGAGCTGTAAAATTTGGTCAATCTGACACATCCATTATACATCTTAAAACGTATAGATTAAAAATACGGAAAAGTTCAAGGCAAAACTAATTTGACATCTTTAACTTCGTTCAAAAATATCACCATCTTTTTCTTTCGCTGTATGTTAGTAAGAGATACCAATTCTCTACATTTAGTCTAGTTTGTGAACAAGGGAAACGGCACCAATGCAGGTGTTTATACACCATACGATAATTTTTAAAATTAAAATTGGAATTAAATTTTTAGAAGTAGATAATGACTTTCTTGATGCTGTTTCGAATAAGGGTATCTACGACATTTGGAAAATTCACCTGTATATACAAAACAATGTAGGTAAATTACATTATAATTGATTCATATTTCTGTTTCTTGCTAATTCTAATGAACTAAGCAATGTACGAAATAATTTTAAAACATTAAAGTATTTATATTTAGTATTGTCTTTCCTTTTTTTCTTCACGAGAATAGTATGTAGTTTGGGAATGCTTTCGCAATCCGTGCTGTTCGATTTGCCGATTTGGACGACGAAATAGGTAGGCAGAGCGGCAAAATGTGCTCTGTGGTTATTTTATTATGGGAAACGTAGAGTGTTGGGGTGAGCTTTTGGTTATTCATACCCAAATATGGTGTCATAATAGGTGAATAATTTTGTCTAAAAAAACTGAAATTTTCAAAATATTTTTTATATTTTCCTAATATTATTCAATTTTCCTAATAGGTATTATTCAATTTTCCTAATATTGGTGCCGATTCCCTTGTTCACAAACTAAACTAAAATTAGACTATTTCCATCTTTTTCTGTCCAATAAAACAAGAAAGAGACTAATGTAAATAAGAGCTGTCAAATTTAGTCAATCTGACACATCCATACAGTTAATATAGTTGACATCTTAAAACGTATGGATTAAAAATACGGAGAAGTTCAAGGCAAAACTAATTTGACATTCGCTAACTTAGTTCTTTAATGTCACCGTCCTTTCCTTTCGCTGTATGTTAGTAAGAGATGTTAATTCTCTAAATTTAGTCTAGTTTGTGAACAAGGGAATCGGCACCATTATTCAATTTTCCTAATATAATTCAATTTTCCTATCTACTGTGTAGAAAAATGTCATAAAAAACTATTAGGATGATAAATGTTATTAGGTACTACTGTCTAGGCTGGATTACAGCCTAAGTCGGAAGCAAGGGCGTATTGGAACCGAGAGCAACAAAATTACCTCACTAGTAGGTAGGTATGTAGTATAATGTACCTATTATTATACAATATGATCTTACAAAAGAATACCTACTTGATCAGCAGCTGCTAAAATATTTGGTAGTCGGCCAGGGTTACCAGGGTCCATGCAGACAGGCTGTAAGTTCATAATTGCAACGATTTTGTGATCATATCCACCAGATCCATTAAAATTGCCAGCCATTCAGGTAGGTAACTAAAGATACTTAGTTTAATTTTAGGGTTACGTATACGTATAATCCTCATTGTGTTTAGTGAGTTGTGTGAGCTGTGCTGATGATGGACCGGTAAACCTGCTATTTTTGCGAAGTCGTCTAATGATTATTGGAATAAATCATTCATCTTCATCTGTTTCCAGGTATCCAAGGCGTCGATTGGCACCTACCTAGTGCCTACCCATTTCGATTAGATAATAGCTATTTGAAGAACAAGCTTCCAATCCCAACAGGGCATGTGTGCAGTCACACTTAACCGTTTTATTCTCATAATTTTATAGTTACCTAGACGCATCATTATTGATAATTAGGTTACTTTGTAGGCAATAATACTATGTAACTACATAATTTTAGATACCTATTAAGATATCGGTACTACTATACTTATACGAAAATAACGTAGGTAAGGTACCTAAGTATAATTTGATTTATTAATTAAAAATGGCAGTCAAGAATGGAGTTATAATACTCGTTCACACGCACGAGCCGTGGAAGTACATTATTAAACCTACTTTGGGGTCATTGCCAACCCTGATTTGATTTCTGTTTGAACGACTTATATCGAATATTGATATCGAATTTTTCTCCGGTAAACAAAATTCTAGCCACTTTGGGCGATGATGACTATCACGCGATATTTTTATTGATCGCAAACCACACAATCAGAATTTATAACACGGGTATTCGATGGTTTTCCTCTTCAAAAACTAATTAGAAATATGGGTAGGTAACGTATAGGATACCTACTAAACTGATATACTTAAATCATTAAATCATAAAAAAAGATCCATTAGATTTATCGACATTTATTGTGATTTTTGTGTGGTAGTTAATAAACAACACAAATAATGACTTTTCGCAAATGTGATAATTTTTCAGATGAATGAGAGAGATAGAGCATAACTTGAATCAAAAAATAATAGTTACAAGGACCATCATTAGTTTCGGAACTAACTGAACCTAGATAATAGAAGCGCTATTTATTCGCTTAAGAATTGCCAGTCATACCAGGAAATGCCAGGCCATTAATTCCCATTTAAAAAAAGGTCTTTCTACATAATTGTAAGAACCGAAACTACAAAAATATCAGAACATACATGGGGATGTTTTGGAAAGCCCAAGAAGAGAGTTTACCCAAATTTTCTTTTAGACGTTGGTACCTAAGCCTACTCACTCACTACCCTAGTCTCAGGCTTTGATAGGCTTTCATTGCTTCAGAAAGTCCTACTGAAAGACCTGGCTATATTCCAATCTACTCCAAGTTCCGTTTGGTACGACTACAAAGTGTTTCGATGGAGTTTTTAAAAAGCTTATGCTAATGTGTTCTGCACTGCATTATAAGCAACTTATCATAATAAGAACCGGTTATACATTGTGATCGTGTTAGTAAATTCAAACCAAACAGATACTTAATTTATTGTCTGGATATATTTATCCAGACAATAAATTAGGTAGGTATCTGTTTGGTTTTAAACGGAAGGCTTAATAATAATTTTATTAAGCCTTATTCCATGACCAGGTTATCCGTTTAAAAACCTTTTCAAACAAAAGACTTTATTTAAGTTAGCCGTTCTATTGGTTACAGATCTAAATTATGAGGTTAACACATTCAAAGCAAAGTATCTATACAACCCCGCTTAAAAGTTGAGTCGCACAAACGGTTAACCGTAAATTCATTTAATATATTGCGCCATGAAACATTTTCATGAAGCGGGACTGTGGGTACCTAATTATAGGTAGGTACCTTTAATAGATCTATTAGTCCCGCTTCATGAAAATGTTTCATGGCGCAATATATTAAATGAATTTACGGTTAACCGTTTGTGCGACTCAACTTTTAAGCGGGGTTGTATAGTAAGGTCCGTCTTTCTTCCCATCATTTTGGGAAACTCCACACCAAACTCGTCTTCAAAATCGGGTTTAAAATTATAATTATGGTTTTCAATATAACGAGCCTTATTTGTGGAATAAGTACCTATCTGGAATAATCCACACTTCTATTAACATTTTCCCCTCTATTGCAAAACTTGTGCTTGCACGTCATAATAAAAGGATAATACGTATTATGCGATTATCATGCTTAATAACATTTTCTAATTGAACTGGCTGTCACGCTCGATTGATCATCGTTGTTAAGCAACATTGATATGTTATGTTTAATACTTAGTAAGTATACCTATCATTTGAATAAGTGTGTATGCTCAAGTCAGTCGAGACAAGTGTATACCGTGGCAAAGTCCTTGCAAATACTACTGTGTCATATGGTTGCAACATTCTATTTTAAACATTTACATCACGCCTGTAATCCCCGAAGGGTTGGGCGGAGCCGTACCCATTAGTACACCCATGGTTAGTTTTTTAAGTCCCATGAGGGCAAGCCTATTGCCATCAACCGGGCAAAAATCCACACCCCGAGGCTCCTACTGAGAACACTTTGCCCGACCAAGACTTCAGTCGCAGTCGCGCTTTGCGACCACTAGACCAACGAGGCAAAGGAGTTGGATTTGTTTGAATTGGATTCCAAAACAAATATTTTTTCGGGTACAGGTTTGTGGTTGAGGTGTTGTTGAAAAGTAGTAGATGTAGTGGCGAGGACTCCTTACAACTCGACTCCTACCATCCTACCGGTTTTCTTTTGGGAGTTCCATAGAAGAGCTATGCCGGAATAACGGTTATGAAATACTTAATATGGCACAGTACAATATTGTATCTAGTCGTAGGTACAGCTATCTACTGTACCTAACTATCTACTGTTGCCAAATTCAAAAACGATGAACACCGAACTAAACATCACAGGCATTTTTTACCTATAAAATCATGACAAATCTAAGGACACTTTCACTTTAGCTCTACTTAAGCTTTCGCAAGTTTTCAGAAGTTTCATATTCTTGTCATACCTAAGTACCTAACAGATTTTTTCAGAAAGAGAAAAGTTTTAACAAGTCTTAATACTTAATAAAATCCAGATAGCCATGAGGTGAGCCCATTTTAAACACTAAGTAGGTATAATATAGTTTTAGGATTCTCGATCA
This sequence comes from Hoplodrina ambigua, assembly GCA_949774945.1. Classification (NCBI taxonomy): domain Eukaryota; kingdom Metazoa; phylum Arthropoda; class Insecta; order Lepidoptera; family Noctuidae; genus Hoplodrina; species Hoplodrina ambigua. The sequence goes on from OX458963.1 coordinate 11,578,851, forward strand.
CGAAGGAACTAGGTACCTATTCTCTTTTTCTGTGCTCTATAAATGTTATTTTACGTCAGGATTAGTACAAAAATAGATATTTTTTTAAAATATACCCTAGGTTTAAATAAACAATTGCTCACTTGTTACAACACATTCTCATGGTACTACATACTAGGTACTTATATGTGCACAGCAGCACCGCAATAAGAACAGAACGTAACCCTCAAAATTGTTGTTACCGCATTCCGAAAGTAGGTTGACGGGGCAGTCTTCAAACAACAAAAACGGAGCATGTTTTTGTTGTTTAATCGATCTTAAGATGGTGCATTATATTGCCCCATATTACAGAAAAAAAAAAAATTGATAGGTACCTACCTAAGCATTCCAAACAAACAATTTGTAAACAAGTCAAATGAGTGTTACAATATTATAACACCTAAAAATTTCCACAAAATTAAATAACTGGTTAACCTATTCATTTCAGGTAACAAAATTAACCTACTTAATTTGTTTGTTTCTCTTAAAACTCTTTATTTTAAGAGAAACAAACAAAGAAAAATAAAAAATGTCATTCAGACGGATCATATCATCAATGTTACGTTTTAAGTGGAACCGCACGTCATTTGTAAAATCGTCTGAAACTATTCAAAAGTAGGCAGGTTGGTAAAGTTTTTACCAACCTTAGGTAGTCATCAAATGCTCGGAATACCGGAGGTAAAAAGATTTATAAAATTGGACACCACCAATCAATTGACATACTTTTTTTTTATATACCTACTGTCAAAACGCGACTCCACATTGATTTTATATGGAAATCGTAAATTGTGAGGTCATTATTTTACAAAAAAGCCAACTAACAAGATTGACTAACTACGTACTTGCTTATTGATATCAGAGCAACTAAAATCAAATTTTACAGTTGATTTAAAAAAAATCGGGATTTCAGGGCTAAAATAAAGTGTCCCTTTAGCGAAGTTATGTCTTGGAATTCTTGGTTGATTCTATGATCTGTAATTCAATTAGGTAGGTATGTAGTTACCTTTATCAGATCTGATCAAACGTATGTACCTACAAGGTAACGAGCATTGAGAATCTTTAATTAAAACGCGCAAGCATTTTTTGAATGTGTAGGGACCCTATAGTTTTCGTGTAATACAATAAAAACAAACTGCACGAGCTAAACATTTTTCGTAGTCAGTAGAGAGATATTATAAAAATAGGCGATTTTTAGTTATGCCCGTAACATTATTGCACAGTATCTGTAATGATAGTAGAAGACGCGGGCGCCGACAGCAAGCAGAACATTACGCATTTGTGCGTCGTCGAGCACGCAGCTGCGGCCTCTTGCCGGATTACTTGTGCGCCAAAACGCTTTTACGTAAGTGCTTTTTTTTTATTTACACTAAAATATTTATTAGGGTTTTTGTTATTTTTGGACGCTAAGAAAAATATTGTGTCGAATTTTTGAGCAAAATAAAAATTCGCGTGGAAATTGTTATGTTAAAATATCTTCCGCAAATAATATTAAAAAAAAAAAACTAAAAAGTCTAAAGCTAAATGTTTGTATATTTTTTGTATTGTATACATGAAAAACTAGGTACTTAAAGTACTTGAACTACTTCGAACCTTTACTCTATTGAACATATAATTATTTCTATAATTATACACTTAACTATGAGATCTAATAATACTAGATAATTATTTAAGTACTCAAGTAAAATTAATCACTGCACGTGTCTTGTTGTAACGTTTATTGACAATTAGATAGGTACCTATAAAAAATAGAACAACCAACGCAATATTATGTCGTTTTTTCTTCTTTGTATTTAACTAGCAGCTCCCTGCGACTTCGTATGCGTACCTAGTTTAAAGATTAGCGTGTTTTAACAAACAAACAAAAACTCTTCAGCTTTAGCTTTATTAGTAAAGATTAGTCAAAATAAATACGACGTAGTTATTAGTAGATAGTTTAGATAGCAAATATTTTTTTTCTTCAAATGAAAATTTCAAATGAAAATGTCATCGCTTATTGTTACATTCAGTGAAAATTCCAAGACCAATAACTAGGTGAGATATCTACGGGAACAAGACAAGCTTAATAAAGAGACAAAACTTTTTCAACATTTTGAAAATTGGAAATGGTACTGTTAGTCACTTTTTACAAACACATATTTCGATCCTACCATTTAGTCTAGATATCCACAAAACAGAGAATAGAATAAGCCATTATTTGTTTAGAATCTCGATATGGTCAACAAAAGAGATGGTATGCAGGGTCGTCAAATATAGTTGAAGTTTTCTTAGAAACCGATGGTTAATTAATTTAGTTAGGATTTAATCGAAAACATCCATCGGTTTCTAAGAAAACTTCAACTATATCTGTCGACCCTGCATACCTATCTCTTTTGTTGACTATACATACGAATAAGTTGTTAAATTATTACACGACTGCCCCAAAAAAGGAGTGTTATATACTTATATAAAAGGATTTTATAGGATCAAATGTTATAAAAGTAAAGCAATCATACTTAACCGACGTCCAAGTTACAAGGACTAAGTAACACCTATTTGTTTGTAGCATTTAGGTACTTATGTAATAAACATTATGTTTATTCGGTGCTGGTCAGTTAATTATGCAAATTGTTCAAAGCAAAGCGTGTCAAACATGTGAAAGAACTCCTTCCAAGAATTATTTGATAACGATATTTACAATCTTTGACAGTGTCGAGGTCATTCTAAACACGAATATTACTAAATACATAAATCAGTGCAGCATCCTTTAGATTTTATTAAAATTATAGCTGACCCAGCAAACCTCGTACCGTCATAATTATGTTTTATTGTTTTTTGGTATGAAAAATAGCTGTTGGCCGATTCTCAGACCTACCCCAAATGCGCCAAATTTTTTATAAAAATCGGTCCAGCCGTTTCGGAGGAATTTAGTAACAAACACTGCGACACGAGAATTTTATTTAATAGAGATAATAAAGCATTTAGAGTTTTTATCAGAATATTTTTAATCTTCTTTTGGCTAGCGGAGCAAATCGGATTCGGGACAATTTCCTTTCAATGTCACTTTTACAAGAGACGACTATTGTTTCTAAAATAAGATATATAGTTTATGTATTCCTAGGTACTTAAATGACTGTCCTATTAATATGAAATTATATGCATATCCTGAGACTAAGCAACATTTATATGCAAAATGACCAGTTTCTGGGTTTTACCCAATAAACATTAGGTATTAGGTACTCTCATATCGGATTAAAAATCGACCATGATCTCTAATTTAAATATTTTTGTTAATATCAGTAGGTAAATAATGAAAAGGTTCCTGGTAGAGCGTACCGGTCTCTGTCGACACGGAGAAGTTAAAATAAACAATATACATACATTTAGGTAAGATAAAATAACTACGTCTGCTGAGGCGGCCACATATTTTAAATTAGGTAGGTGCTATAAAATTAGGTAGGTGCCTGCTATAAAACATAAATTATAATGAGAAACACGACCCTTTTCTGTTTACCAACTTAAATTCGTCAGATTAATGACTATATTTTGGAAGTATTCCCGTTTGAGCACCTATTTTTTAAGCGCTCAGCGCTTTCAAGGTGCTCAATGCATCGGCACCACATGTATTGAAGGTAAAGATTGGTGCTCAATGCATAGGTGCTCAAAAGGAAATTCATACCTACTTTATATTTTCAAAATATCGACTTAAACTTACCTAGAAAACAATAAAACATATATTGTTTAAATGTAGATTAGCAAAGCAACGAAAGCTCAGAACGTATGCATTTTTAACATTGACCTAAATATTTATATCAATGCTAACGATAGCTACAAGCATAGGTACTGGATACTAAGTAGGTACACCTCTTAGTTCCGATATTTAATCGGAATGGCTTCGGACTTATATAATTATTTTGGCCAGGTTTGCGCATCTCCTTGAACATAACAAAAAACATAAAATAATGTTTATTTGCTTTAATTTTACATATAATATAGTTTTACAATAAAATAGGCCGAAAGGTAGTTGCAACTCATAAAATTGTAACTCTTAATTAAATTACGTTACAATTGAGTTGCAACTGACACCCAAGCTAAGATAACTAATGGTGCCGATTCGCTGTTTGTCAGCAAGAGATGCCGATTCTCTAAATTTAATCTAGTTTGTGAACAAGGGAATTGGCACAAATATTTAGTAAATTACACAATTTATTATGGACGGGAAAATATCAAAATTTATTGAGGGGCCCAACTGCAGTGAAGTCCAAATGGAGCGCAAATATTTTTCACAAAAGAAACAAAAAAACTCACATTAAAACATTGATTTTAAAATATTAATTTCAATAAATGCTTCTAGGAGCTAAGTTAGCCAAACGATTCATAAATAGACTGATCTCGTTTTTTTTTAATTTATTATTTTGCGTACGGCCTGAGTTTCAATAACATTGTTGAAAACATTATACTTACTTACAAATTTTTGCTTACATGGGTTCGGGGTCCCTGTAGCAAGTCTGCCGTATAAGGCTGATATTACTGCGGTAACTACGCCCTTATTATAATCCACATTTTACTTCTTCAAATAGGTAAATGAGAAACATTCATTTACATTTTTTTTGCAAACAACGACTGAGAATTTAAACATGTTCATGTTTAAACAAAAAATTAAGTAGCCGCTAATCTCTTAAGTTGTCAGCAAACAAATAAAAAAGTTGTTAATTCCTAATGTTTGCAAGAACACTTACTTACTTAACTTAAACTTTAAAACATTCTGCGATAATTAGTTAAGTGCTTATGATTTGTTGGTACCGACAAAGGTAGTGTCCTAAATGTTGCAATTTGGGCATATACATTACGAAAATGCGCTTATGTTTCTTACATAACTCAAAACGAGGTCTACTAGCGTGACTCCGTAACATGCATGAATCAACAGCGCCGGTTTGTAGCGTCACACGCTTACAAGATACAGACGAGATGAGAGTAACCGCGCCAGCCCGGCAACCCGGCTGGGTTATGTTTACATACGCCTATCGGCAAATATCACGGTCATTCTTCGATTGATGTCGTCAATAACTTTTGACGAACCAAGGTATTCGTAATACTATTGTACTAGTCCACAAAGGAGATAGGTATGCAGGATCGTCAGATATACTTAGTTGAAGTTCTTAGAAACCGATGGATGTCTTTGATTGAAACTAAATTAATGAACTGTTTTGCTGTCTACTCATCTATTATTACATATAATAAAATCGTAGAGACGTCAAAACTGTACATTTAATATTTTTGAAAAAGAGTTAATGTTATGAGGTCGGGGAGTGATTCTGATGCCGAAAATATTTTTTTTAGAATTTTTGTCTGTTTGTCTGGTTGTCTGTATGTTAGTTAGAGCATCACACGAATACTGCCGGATAGATTCTGTTGAAATTTTGTATAAATATTCCACATTTTCCAAATTAGAACATAGGCTATAAATTATCACGCTATTGGCTTTGGGGGGTGAGCTATGTTGCATTATGTTCATATTTTTATGCAAATCTCAGTGACAAAATGTTACAATATTTTAAATAGGTGCAGACTGAAGTTCTAAACTAATTATTATCACGCTATATCTGCAAGGAGCTAAGTAGTGAATTATGGAAAACTAGAACGGCTATTTGAAGTCATTAGTCATCGAAGCAAATTGCCTAACGGTTCTACGATCGCCTTGCGAAACTGTTGGCGGAAGTTCGGTCCCCAGAGTCAGCTTTTCTTTTTGTGTTTTTTTCTAATATTGTTTTGAATGTTGTTTGATTATTTGTGAGATTTCCTAACAAAAAAATAAAAAATAAAAGCAGGAGTGCATGTTTCTACTACAACTTTGATTTATTAACGTATTTTTAAATGTTAATGTAGAAAATAATATCTATACATAGTTACACAACACATAAATCAGCAGCTTTAGAACTTTTGCCTGTTTGCACGACTGCAAAGCATGAGGTCTTGGGTTCGATTCCCAGGTCGAGCAAAGTGTTATTGGATTTTTCCAACAGAAATTTCACAATAGCAACCTCGGAGTCTGGATTTGTGCCCGGTTGATGGCAATAGGCTCGCCCCATATTATATGGGATTAAACATAACTAATGTGTGTAGGTAAGGGTTATCGCATTATGGCTATTATTCTTAATCATTTTACTGCTGGATTGCTATAAAACGATACCAACGTTACATACAATACTACAGTTAAGTATTAGTTATAATTTATTCTCTGAAATCAAAATCATTACGCTATAACTACAAGGAGCTACTCAACACTCAACAAGTGACGGGCAGCCTATCTGCAAACATTTTAAGTATACAATATTTTATTACCTGGGCTTAGCTAAGCCAATCATAGCACAACAATACTGCCAAGTATACTACTGGAGTACCAGCGGACGATAAATTAGCAAGGATTGGCGAGTGTTATTTTTTTACGGAGTAGTAATTACTATTCCTTTCGTTGCGCTTCCGAATTATTTCATAAAAAGATCTTAGTGTACGAAGAGTGATTAGGTACTAAAAAGAATAGTTCTATTTCAATGGCTAAATAAAAAGAATACTTCTATTTCAATGGCTAAATAGAAAGAATTTGGCAACAACCGGAAGTGCACCAATATCAATTAAAAAATCTGTTGCAGTAATTCTCCTGTCGGAGAATGTCTCGCAGACTTCAAGCTTTCTGGGTACTTGATTTGATGAAGCTACTGTGATCGCAGGAAGAGTTTTTTTTTGTAGGCACCGTAAATAGTATTCATAACATTCATATTCCCCACGCTTTAAAATCAATTTCTAAATGACATTACATTTTTTAGGTTACTTATTACCGCGGCTGTGCTGCAAGACATGAATCTTTCCATCTTTACAATAGATTCGCCAACAGGACACTTAGTATTTCGTGGCGAGGAAGTTACGTAGAGTATTAGAAGATGCCTAAGTACCCTGATGTTATATTGGACAGAGCACTAACTTTTTATATACCTAAATTGCCACAACACCAATCAAAAAATCATCTGCTACGACACCTTATTTCTACCAACTAGGGAGCAGCACCCGATGTTTTTCGCATAACTGTTACGTCTTTATGCTCCTTCTGCTGGTGAATTTGCGTGTTCAGTGTGTCATTGAACAAAAAGCAATATCATCCTTAACGAGACGTGTAAAATTATATCGGGGCTGCCTGAAACTGACTGCTCAATAAGCTTTTCCCATAGGCTGGAATTGCACCACCTTTCATTCGAAGGTTAGATACCTTGCACATAGGCCATACAGGACCAGGTCGAGACCCACCATCACACAACTTCCACCAAACATGGCACTCTGTTGAGATGTTTAGTGGCCTATATGGAAAGCGCTTAATGGACTGCGCACTCATGTAAGCCGCTGCAAACGTAACCTAGCCAAATGAGGAGTTATAGATGCCGCAGATACTCAGGGCAAGTGTGGTGTTCCTTTTATATGATGGCCCACTTACTACAGCGCCTGTGGAACACTAGGGCACAACTGGGCCAGAAAAGTATTGCAGTTACACCATACAATATTTAACACAACAGAAAAAAAGGTTAATAATAATCGCATAAAAAGTAATTATTATGTCTACATTGCATTGCTTCTTGCCTTTCATGATTCTAGGTCAACGGGAAGTTTCCTTTATATTTGGTTTTGATTCCCTAGCGAGCGTCAAAATATGCGCCATAAACGTCCTTATCTTTAGTTTGCGTATTTTTTTTTTTTTTTTTGTTTGCCGTTATTGTCCCACTCCTGGGCAAAGGCCTCCCCCCATTCCTTCCACTTTCCTCTGTGTTGTGCCTCTTCTCGCCAGTTCCTGAGGAAGCCATCCAAGGCGTCCCGCCATCTCCTCCTCGGTCTGCCACGACCCCGTCTTACCGTGTCAGGGCTCCACTCTTGTGATATGCGGGCCCATCGCTTAGCGTCCGACGGCATAGTTTGCGTATATAATAATAACATTTTTTCACGGCTGCAGACCAAAGTTTTTTTTTTGGGTATTGATAATCATCATATGAGTCCTTCTGCCCTGGGTGGGGCGGAAGGGACTGTCAGACTTTTACTGACTAAAAAACCACCCTGTTTCTTCTGTTGCCCTTTGCGTTCCGGGGCCACGGTATCCTGTTAAGACTTCCCGCGACTCAGGCAGGCGTTTGGCCCTGTCGGGGCCCTGTCCCTGTGCTGACAGCTCTTTTGTGCTGCCAGCTAATTTGAAACGCGCGTGGAACAAAACGCGCTGTTGAGCTGGGCCTGGTCCTTGATTGGACGACGAGCTACCCATCACTCACCGTCCGTAAGCCTGCGCCTACGGTAGCTGGATGACGTCTCGCAACATCCGATGCCCTGGGGGTCTCCCGCGGTGGCTGGGGCGTGAGGTGGAGGATGTCCTCTGTTCACGTGTTTCGCCTCCTTCTTCGTTAGCATTACTGCTTCGCAGAAGAAGGTTACTGCTTCCCATTCCCTCTCGCTCCGGAGCATGGCCTGAACCAGGGCCCGGACGCGAGAGGACATGGCGGTGCTCTGTCCAGGCGGGGTAGATCTACACCGTATGCTCTGCCGTGTCTTCCAGGCGGTCCACACAGTGGTGACACCCGGGCGTTTCCTTCCGCTGAATCCAACACAGGAACCTCCCGAAACAATCGCGTCCGGTGAGGACCTGCGTCATGCGAAACGCGAGGACGCCGTGGCGCACCTCCAGCCACTCCTCAAAGAGGGGTCTTACCGCCGCGAGTGCGGCGTGCCCGAGACCTGAGTATTTCATTTTAATTTAAGCTTGATACCTCCACGCGTTCCTTAGAAAAGAGTCTTTACAGACAAACAGACGGACAACAAAGTGATTCTATAAGGGTTCCGTATTTGCCGACTGAGGTACGGAACCCTGAAAAAGATAATATTTAAAATCATCGATAAATCGTGATTTAAAACGGTTAAACTTTGCTTAGACTTCAAATAAGTCTATGTTTACAGGGTTTTGCTCATACTTTCTTTCAAAAACACGAAAGACAGATTCTGATTTCAGTTGCTCTATCGAATCCAATATCTAAATAATCGAAGCTACAATGTGAGGTACAGTATTAAACCAGTAGTGTATTAAACTTGCGTTTCAATGGTTTGGGATCGAAAAATAAGTCAATTTTGATACCACTTCATAATATTTTGGAAAGAGGTAATCTAAATATACCTTAAATAAATATACAAAAGCGAAAGTTCACTCGCTCATCACGAAATCTCGGAAATTTCGCAGGGAGGTAGTTTATGTTAGTTAGTAGACGTCCGCTAAGTAACGATTTTTCAAAATATATTACCCATTTCCCAAAGAGTAGGTATGAAATGGCGGTCCAAAGTTTGTGTGGAGTTATCAACTTTGACGCGGACGAAGTCGCGGGCAGAAGCTAGTACTATATAAATTAAATTACATTTGAAAACATCCATCGGTTTCTAAGAAAACATCAACTATATCTTTTGCTGACTGTACATATAAAACTGCAGTGACTTGATGACACGCATTATTGCTTGCAACCTGACCAAGTAATTTAACACGGCTAGTGAGATAAGCATCCTACCTCTTCAAAACATTGTTATTTTATTTTGAAGGAGACCACCTGCCTAGTGTGAGTCTTGATCTTTCAATAGAGTTTATTTTCTGTTTTCCCTAAAATGACAATGTGAAAACTAACGTGATATTTTTAAAAAACGCAATTAGTAGTAGATATTATAGGTAGGTAGTACCTACCAAGATGATTACTTCAAATTTTTACAAAACATTTTCGCCATACTGTGCGTGATTAACTTAACTAAACTTAAAGAAACACGAATTGAGAACATACCTTTTTATAAGACGGTTAAAATTAAAAAATTGAAAATTAAAAAATAGGTTATTATGGCATCTTACAATAACAACATCAGCTTGTCATGGTTCATAAGTATTATTATGTTAATAACTGTTTTAATCACCGACAATTTATCTAAGCTGCCATGCGACTTGCGAGGTTATTAGCAGGTCATTTTTATGGCCTTAGGTTTTCTTTCCTGAAACTGCAATGTACACGTGCACGACCACGTCTCCGTAGACAAGTAACCGTAATAATAGCCGTTATGTACTCAGGTACAACATTTAGGGTTATGAAACACAGTAAAAAATAAAGTTAAAAATCCAACAACCCGACTACGACAAAAGTTCAAAAAGTTGTTTTATAACTTTTTGTTGAACGTTTAAGACTTCAAGTTGGTATAGGTTATCTTACTACTATTAAAAATACGAAAGTTCAAACTCATTTATTATTCAATCACGCCAGAACGGCTAAATAGATTTTGATGAAATTTAGCACAGAGATAGATTATAATCTGAAATAGCACATAATTATGCTACTTTTTATCCCCGAGAAATATACCTACGGTTCCAGAGAGATTTAAGCCCAGCCAAAGAAAAAGCGCAATATTGAATTTTCATCGCTTGCTCACGGCCGACAGTTTAAAATCTGTCATTGCAGTGCAATCAATACAATTTAGTTATTACCAAGTGTCAGTAAAAATAGGTAACAGTAGCCCAATAAAATATCAAATACTTGTTCGTGCCAACGACTTGGTCCGGGTGGAAACCGGAAAAAAAGTCCGAATTTCAAATTATTTTCCTCTATATAAAGTTTAACATTGATTTTAAAAGAGTACGTATGGAGTTTCTTGCCCATTCTTCTCCATACAAAACTACCTTTTGGAAGGGGCAACTAGATTCAATTCTATTTTGTTTTTTGTGTATGACGTTCAAAAGTGCCTTATTGGCCTAATTGAAATAAATGATTTGACTTTGACTTTGTTTATGAAGACGGTTGTTTGAAAGCCTTTATTAAAACATATTTTTATTTTTCGAATTTTAGTACCAACATCCAAATCTATAACACTAACGATCTTAACCAGTAAATATTATACTGTTTAACTGTATAACGAATACCATGGGGTATCTTGTAAGTCCATAATTAGTTGGTAACTAACCAGCCATTTTATTTAACCTTCAGTAAAAAACTAAATCACAATAGGTACGTGTGCCGTTCCATATTGAGGAGGTCCATTGACTATCTCCGAAATTATACATATATCAGATCTTCACAAATTAAAATGGAACCACCACAGGAGTTCACCCTTTCAATCAAAATATGTCTTTAAACCGGTTCACATATTAAGAAAAAAATAAACAAAATCAAAATCGGTTCATTGGTTCGGAAGCTACGATGCCACAGACAAATACACACACTGACACGTCAAACTTATAACACCCCATCGTTTTTGCGTCGGGGGTTGAAAAGCGATTGCTGCCGGTCAGGCATTGCTTCCTAGAAGACTGGTTAGAGGATATAAAAAATAAATCGATTAAGGTTTGAATGAGATCATGAGCAATACGATACATCGATTCTGACGATTTTTTTTTGCTCTAATAGTCCTGGTCTGCGGTTGTCTCATTCGTCGCGGTATCTCGTATAGGTACGGGGGCACCGTGATACCAAAACATGTTATCCAGTACCTACTTTTTAAACTAGTCACATGTGGCAATTCCTTTAAAATAAATTAAAAAACAACTAGAACTTTATTTTTCTAGCTTTTTTGTAAGCTATTATGATATTAATAATTAAATGATAAGATTCGCATAGTCTAGGTTTTCTTCGACTTGTTTTTTATTGGACAGCAAAGCAAAAAAGGAAATCTTGTTTAGGATATTGTAGACTGCAATAGCGTTATTAATATGTAGTTATTATCAACTTTATTTAAGAAAAACTGCGTTCACCACTCGCAACAGTCACTGACTAACAGAATACGCAGCAATATCCAGGTGTTGGATATAACTCTAGAAGAGAAGAGCAGCAAAACGACAGATCGTGGACGGTAGATAACCGGACCAAGTGGTCCTCCGGTCAAAAGCCGTCGCTAAGTAATGCTATTTGCTATAAAATAAGTATACCTTTATATGGCACTCGTCAATATTGCAGCTTCCCATTGGTACAATATTTTTAGTAATTAGATCCTGATCTAATTACTAAAAATTTTGTAAATTTCTAGAAATCCTGATTTCTAGAAATTTCATCATGGTAAACAAACGAACAATTTTACCTCGTATTATTTAAGATAACCTTTCGAAGATTGAGTATTTATTTTATTGCTGATCTTTAAAGCTTTTGGAATATGAGCATGCGGTATGTAGAAAATATTAGGTAGTTCAAATCAACAATCGTGTGGGATTTTCTTCCTACTAGTGGTTAAAAATACCCACAAGCAAGAAAATATCATAGGTCTAGTTTTAATGAAGGCTTAGCGGGTAAGAACTTCGTCAAGGTTAATTCTAAAACAGATTTTTAAATGGATATTTTGATCTATAGTACCTAAAGTAAAAACCCGTTATTCAAGGCTAAAGAATATTAATATTAAGATTCTTACATCTAAATAAATGTACCTAAAAATATTATATTCCGGAATAAAAAACATTGACTAAAAAAAAAAATTAAAAAGCACGACTGCAAGAATTGCACAAATTTGAACTTTGTTTAGGTACTCATCAGTTTTATTTACGACTTTTTTTATTTTCAGTGTTATATATTTTTTAAATCTACTGGTCACATTCTACACAATAAACATAGACACGAAAAGATTCATTAAAATAAAAAATTGAGGTTGGTATTAATTTACGTTTCAAATTGGTTTATTTTTATTTTTTACTAGCCTATGTTACTCGTATCTATACATCTAAATCGGTTCACGCGTTTAAAAGTTCTGGTGGAATAAAGGAAGTCCCATACATACAAACATATATACATACATACATACATTAACCCTAAACACATAACACTCCTTTTTTATGTCGTGTAATAACACTCCTTTTTTGGGGGCAGTCGTGTAAAAATATCGGCAAATTTACTATAAAAATCGTTTCATCTTCTTCTCAGATTTTCTAAGTATTTTATAAATGAGTTGGTAACCTACTAATAAAGCATTTGCCTTTTTTACAAGCTTTTATTTAGTTTGCAATGTTAGTATGCATGTAAGTTGTCCTTTCAAAATTTGCAAACAATTTTTCGACCATTTGTTGGTATCCGATTGAGCTGAAATTTTGCATACATCTTTAGTTTTGATGACAATACAATGTCCAATACTCAATATTGTAATAATTTGAAATTAAAGCTTTTTTTCCTGATTACTAAAAAAAAAACCGATGGTTCAAAATAGGAGTACAAAAACTGTTTTGAAAATATAATAGAATAACTTAGGAATGGTAGGACTGGAGGACGGCTTATGTCCAGCAATACGCCTGTCCCACTTTATGCAAATTGGGTTCATATTAAAATAATAGATCTGCTGGCATGTGCAAAAAAGAACTTCCCAAAATGTACATAAATTCATTATTTCTTACCTCGATTTGGAAGGTTTAGCGACAATTTTTGTCTCTCTGTCTGGTTGTAAGGAGTAATTAGTTAGGTCACTTTTATTTTAGAAAAAGAATCAAGGTGAAGCGCTAAAAAAACACCACCAATAACCTATACAACACGGACGAAGTCGCGGTCATTAGCTAGTAGAAAATAATATTAGACGTTAGGAGGATATAGAATATTTATCTTCTAATCTTGAATGCTCTCACAGCGTACATATTATATTTCTAGGTATCTACTTTCTTCTGCTTTGTTGGGTATGACAAAATCTTCAAAGAAAACAGATCTTCTATTACGTGAAGTAGGTATGTAATTCAATAACAATTCAGTGGCGCGTGATCATCGTACGGTTAACCTATTAAAGAGTCTATATTGAATAAGTATTTCCTTTAAGTGCTAAGGTTGATATGTACCTGTTTTAAGTGAGCATGTGTAGGTATTACAAGGTTACAACTAGAAGTGACTAGAACTTATTCCACTGAGCCTTTAAGTTTTTCATTTAGTTCTACTTCGGATTTACTTTCGGAATTAATATGTTTATGTAGGTGCTATTTTTGTAAGACTTGGCAAAGTGGAATTCAAAGTCAAAGTCAGAAATTTTTTATATGTATATTTCAAAATAAGACCATTTTGAAAGTCAAAGGCACTTTTGAATGTCAAGTATAAGATAAAATAAATTAGACTAGATTAATCAATTACGTTTTTTTTTTTTTAGAGTGCTGTGTTTAAATTACAGCTGCACCAGATGCACATAATGATTCACGCAAATTTTATTTCTTTCTCTATTTAGAAGCATGCTGTTATCTTTTCAAGAATTAGTAGTCATTTGTTTATTCCCCTTTTGGGGGGTAAAACGAGAAAGGGGGAAAATTCACAAAGCTCCTAATCAAAGCTCAGAATTTTGTAAACGTTTCTTAATCACCAAGATTGTACTAACGATCTAATATCCAATCAGCATTTAGATATATTGAATACCTAGGTATTTAATATATCTAGTTTTATTAGTAGACTAAATATTTTCGTTTCTCTAGATTTTTTCCCCACGATCTTTATTAGTTTTACTAACCTCTTCTATCAACAGGGTTAACGCATAGCTACTGTAACGGTTACTAATGGCTACTATTTATGTATAGTTTATTTTTTCAAAGACTATATAGCTCGTTGCCATTTCATACGCGTAGGTTATCTAACATTTCAAGATTTGATTCTTGATAAAAAGCTTTGGAAAAAATGCGGACCTTTTGTTCTTAATTTTAATTTATTCTACTTTTTTAAACTAATAAAAATCCCCTTGTGTTGAAAAGTCCGGTATATGACAACGTGGAACAAAGTCCAAGGCCAAAAAACCGGACATAACTATTGGATGGTAACCCTGCACAAATAGTCAGTATTTTGTGATTTCCTGCTCAGGTTTTGATGAAACTTTTAAGTAGGTAAGTACTTAATTATTTGCAGCTGATAATTACAAGGTCCTGTAGTTAACTCGGCCGTTTATCGATAGTTACCTACTGTTAATGTGAAAACAATAAGTAGTGACTTTTCCTTCACACATTTCCTTATGTGTTAAGGACTACTTGAGTAGCAAATGTAATCGTCAAAGATGTCAAAGACTTCGGCTTGATGCGAAATTATTTTCAGCTATTAGATTTATATATAGGTAAAGGTACCTTCATATAAATCTAATTGCTGAATAGTTTAGTATACATATAGATATGAAAGATATGTAGTTAGGTAAAGAAATATCTATTTATATATTGTTTCTAAAGTAACTAGTTTCAGTCCGCAACGTCCGCGTGATTTTTTTCACAAACTGATGATGATTTAATGTTACGTCTCTGCTTACTGCTCTGCTCCTGTATGTCTAGCCTATACTATTACTCATAAATCTGGATATTATACAAACATAAATATACCAATCCGACTTGTAGTTCTAGTAGCAGGTTTAAATAAATTAACAACAAAACTCTTCAGCATTATTATAAAAAAAGTCATCATCTGCCTAGCCTTTTCCCAACTATGTTGAGGTCGGTTTCCAGTCTAACCGGATGCAACTGAATAGGTACCCGAATATTACATGGAGCGATTGCCTATCTGACCTCTACAACCCAGTAACTGGGTAATACGACTAATACGTTACCCTTTGGTAAGACTGGTTGTCAGACTTTGAGTTCTCTGACGACCCGTAACGACTGTCAAAGTTACACGTATGACAGCCGGCACCAACGGTTTAACGTGCTTTCCGAGGCATGGAACGATGTCAGTGATGAAATGATGAAGGTGATGTGTGTGTTATAAAAGAAAAAGTATAGAATAATATTATTAGCTACTGCCTTCGATTCCGTTCATAAAACAAGGCCTATGACACTCGGCAAGAGTGTAGTAATCAGATATCATATTATAAACAGAGAAGTATAAATGTACAAAATATGCTCTGTCATGGTGATATTACAGTATTGCTCGAAACTCGAGCCTATGTACTTGTTATGGGTAGCAATCATAGATTTTATTACTGTTTTGATTGTTGTTTAGATAAAGGCTGTATTTAATAAAAATGATGTAAGTAGGGCGAATTTCCGACCCGGATTTTGCCAATATTCGTTTTCAAATCGACATGAAACCTAAAAATTAGGGCAGTTAGATTTCTAAATTATTGATTGAGTAACAAAATGTGAAGTGATTTTTTGAAAGTTAAATCTAAAGTTACGTAATTGCAAGTAGAAGTGTACATATATTTAAATCTCATTAATTTTTTGACTGTTGGTATAACTCACTCCTCGTCTTAACTTATCGAGTTGAAACTTTATACTTATAGTGTTGCCAAGTGTCGCGATTTTAGCAGGACGTCCCGATTTTCTGGCGTTGATGACACGTCTCGATTCACTATTGACTGGGTCATCCAATGTCCCGATTTATCGCTTACCTCCTTAGTCTGTACTTTAATAAAAAATTTGAAGGAAAACGAATAAGCTTTTACCTGTATTATTTTCACATTTTCTTGCCAAACTCACAAAATTATGGTTCACAAAAACCTATTTTTTGTGGCTATTGTAGCTGTACCGGTTTAAAAACCAAAATCCCGATTATTTTAAACTTCCATTGCATGCGCCACATGACCTGGTAATTCGATAACACTACAAGACTTTTGTAGTAGAGACGAATCAGAACTCAGACTCACAGAGTTCTGTTTTTGACTGTGATAGCACATACCCACTTTTACTATTTTGTTTGAACCATTACCTATGTTGGTCAGGTGTCCGAAAGTCTAACAACCATTCTTACCAAGGGAAATCATATTACCCAGTTGCTGGGTTGCGGAGGTCAAATATGCAGTCGCTCCATGTTTAAGTACTGGTATTCAGCTGGCTGGCAACCAGATGCCTGTTACACTGGAAGTTGACCCCGACATAGTTATGTCGGGGTCAACTATAATCCAATCTGCCTATCCTTTTCCCGACTAGGTAGTCGGGAAAAGGCTAGGCAGATTGAATTATATTTTATTGGCTGTTTCCAAATTTGTTTATTGTTAAATAAGTATAACAAAAAGCTATCAGGGATAACGTAGGTCCACGAAAGAAATCGGACCAGCAGTTCTGGTGATTAACTTGTTCGAAGAAACTCTTCAGCTCTATTATCTATATAAATAAAAATGAATGGCTAAAAGTGTTGTTAAGCGCAAAACTCGAGAACTGGTGGACTGATTTGGCTGATTCTTTTTCTGTTGGGTTTATAATTTCTCGGGCAAGTTTTATATAAAAGAAAATATTTGGAAAATCCACCGAAACAATGTGAAAACTTCACCCGTACGAAGTCGGGGCGGTCCACTAGTAGTCGTATAGCTGGTTTGTTACTGTTTTTTTTATTAAAGTAAAACATTTTGGTCGTCAGAAATATTATGTAATACCCCAGACCTACTTGGGATGTTTGAAACCAAATAAGGTTCTTGAGAAGTATGTCATAAGACTTTTATTTGATTTAACAAATTCTTTAACTAAATATATTACGTGGCAGATAGCGATTTCGGGTAGGAGCTAGAAACCTACCTATTATGTAGGTGATAATTTTGATTTGACCTGAGCATGTAGATTGTTGTAACATTTACATAAAGTGCTTTTGCAAATAAAAGATTGTGTATGAAACACAAGAAAAGGAATAATAATATAAATTACGCTTCAGGTTGTTTGTCCGAGATGAACTCCGAAACTACTGAACCATTTTTTATGAAATATGACTTACTGTGTGTAATTTGGTCAAACTTAAAAGATACGAGGGATTTTATTTCGTTTATTGACCTCAATATCTTTACTAACTTCAAGCCACAGCAACGCGTGGTCGAATCATCTAGTATGTATATAAAAAAAATCTACTAAATACAATTTAGTCAGTTACGTACAGGTCTATTAAATCTATATAATAATCGACACTGGCCTAGACAGGTACTAAGTAATTAATAGGTAATTATTACCCGGAAACTTACAAAGTTGGTTTACAAAGTAAAAGAATTTAGCATGTAAGTAGGTACCAGATAATTATATATCTAGACAGGTATATTTAGTTCTTAATCGAACTTCATGACCATGCGCAATTTTTTTTTACATATCATAACATTACGCCTGTAATCCCCGAAGGGTTAGGTTAGAATGGTACCCATTAGTACCTACACCCACATTCGCCAGTTATGTTTTTAACTCCCATGTAATAGTGTTGACAATAGTGCCATCATCCTAGCACAAATCCAGACTCCGAGGTTGCTACTGAGAAATTCTTGATTTAAAAACCCATTGCAGCCCGACCTGGGAATAGAACCCAAGACCTCATGCTCATACAACTAGACCAACGAGGCAGTCAGTTTTTTGTTACTGGAGAAATTCTCATGGACACTCTCGCCTTGGGGAAGGCAGAGGAGTGAGTCATCACAACATATCCGTTAACTACGCATATTGCCCATAAAACTAAGCAACATCAAGCAAAATTTATTTTTTCGTGAAATGTCGCTCTTTCGTGGCGCCGTGCATGTACCACACGTAAAAAAATTGTGCTTATAAGTGCATACAACAGTATAGGGGTCGTGGGGGTATTTTAGATAAAACATTTAAAACTTATTTTTTAAATAACTAGAAGTTCGAATTTTTCGATTTTTGTATCAAGAATAGGTATTCCCAGGCAGGAATGATCCAGAAAAAAAATTATAGAAATTATTAGAAGAACGTCTAACTTTCGACTGCGAAGCGCCTTTCTACACCCGATGTTATCTACCTACGAGTATATTATACCTATTACATGACATGCAGACCTGCATACCAGACCGATAACTTCGCCTACCTCGTATCCGAATATGCCGTAATTCACAAAACAACACTAAAACAATCAACTAAAACCAAAACATTGTGATAAACCTGTCGAAACATATGCCTATGGTTCATTTCATCACATTTTTCTACATCAATACGACTACGAGTTAAGAAATTTTTATGCTAAATGACGTTGCGCATGTATCTCCAATTCGTTTGATATTTTGAAAATCATACAGAACTTAAGAACTATAGGTCTTCTTCCTTTATCGTGTGGGCAGTAAGGTCTTACGACCACATACACCCTAGTGTCAGAGTTTCACAACCGCCTCAAGGGCAATACCGAAACTAAAAGAATAGAATAATCATAGGTAACTAGGTAGGTATACATGCAGTATCATATTTATGTCTCTGGAAATAAAACGCTGCTAGTAAAACGGCAAGGAGGAGATCTTTAGAAGAGTCCAGGTAATAGCCAGGCTCAACTGGAAGTAGGCTGAGCCATTGCCCGTAGAGATGGCGAACTAGGCGCGAAGGTTTTAGAGTGGCGGCCGCACACCGGAAGGTAGGCGACGTAGGGTTGCCAACCCTATTATGTATAATATAATATCCTACTATATTAAGGGCCCGACTACTGTATTTGTGACTAGGTAAAGGCTAAACTACTATAATTTTATTGGCATCAAACTGAAAGCAATAGTTTTCATTTTAGACTTGTCCTGGACATTATTCTGGTAAGCCAAGTAAACAGTTCACTTTGTTCAATTGTTACCTACTTAGGTACCTATTATTATTTTTTCATCTTATCGCTATCTACTTTTTATGGGTATTATTTTTAGAACTACTAGTTTAGACAGACAAAAAGTTGTGAATCCTAGCGACAGGCCCCTTACAAGTCTGACCGTTGACCTGTTGAGAGTCGCGGGAACTCGCTAGAAGCGAACTGCACAGGACCGGTTTGTTTGAAAAACCTTGGGGGAGACCTATTACCAGCAGTGTTCTGGTTTATATGATGACTAGCTTTCGCCCGCGGCTTCGCTCACGTTAATTAAGAATTTGCCACTCAATTCGGGTTGTACTCGGCTTGAATGCATGAGTGAACCCATAATTTTCTGACACCCTAGTACTTTTTTTGATAAATCCAGAATGTTGACCTTTCCACTCTGACTAAAACTTTTTATTTCTACTGCCATAGAGATATATACTTTTTTTATAACACCCTAGTACTTTTTTTCTTGGGTAATCGTAAGTTGGTTGTAATAACCCCGAATTATCAAAAATCGATTTTATGACACCCTAGTTGAAGCTGGTCCACGACACTCAAATCTCACAAAATGTTTTAGGTACTTAAATTTAAAATTCGAACATGATTCGAAAGACATGTGGCGCCATCTACCACCAAAAGTAGGTTATTGTGATTTCCCTCGGGAACAGTACTTTTTTTCGGGATGAAAGGTACCCTATGTTCGTTCCTGTACACCTGGCAATGTATATGCAAAATTTCAGGATGATCGGTTCAGTGGCTTAGCCGTAAAATGGTAACAAACAAACAAACAAACTTACTTTCGCATTTATAATATTAGTTAGGCTTATGATAAACCAAAATTCGTGCAATGCAGAGTACGTGCGGTTTCAGAGATTTGAATCATCTACTTATTTTCTGTTACTTCTCTCAATTTTACACATATCTTCGTTAGAGTCGATATTCTTCATTATCGGAAATCTAATTACTTAAATGTTTCGCACCTAAACTATATCTTATTGCCAAATTAGGTAAATATAAATACCGATTTTAATACCAGGGATATTCTTGATATTCCAATCGGTTCTAAAAATCCTTACCTACCCTAGTCAGCCTAGCTCTAGGTACCGCAAAGTAGAAATAAAGCAAGATAATTTAAATCAACGTCTTGAATTTCGCAATAGGAATGTCTTTCTCTATCTACAAAATTAAAGGAGTAAGCAAGTAACTCTGTTTAGTAAGTTGCGTAAGTTCACATGTGTGTTCAAGGTAATATTTGTGGCTAGGTCTAAATAACACAGTTTCTTTAATACTTGACCTAATCAAACTATATTATATCGTACCTAACCTTGGCATCACGCAGTTTTGGCGCTTTAAATTAATTCAACGTTAACAAGATTCCAATGATGACGTAACGTAAATATTAACATAAAGATTTTTTTTTTTACATCAAACGTTCATCTAACTTACATAATTTTAATAATAAACATTTGCCAAAAAGTGTGTGTGATGTTTGATGTAGTAATAAGTAAATTCCGGACTCGCCTTATATCATTTACACGGTGGCAAATATTTTGTCACGTTCGGTCAATGTTATTGTTAAGACCCTTTAAATATCATATAATAATACAGGATTTTATATATTCCTAATTTCATGACTAATAATGATCTTTAGAATAGTGACTTCGTTAACTCGGACATACCTTGAATCATAGTTGAATTAGTTAATTTAGATTGACTTGCTTAGTGGCTACCTGGTCCTACTAAACTATTCAGGTCTGAAACTTTACCCTGACATATAAAACTACAAGTTAATTAAACCGTGAAAGAGCACCGGTATATTAACTAAAGGTCAAACCGATGGTGAAAGCAAGACAGTAATGAAAACATTAATAGATAATGATACACTATAAGTCTGAAGCGTGCAGTAGCCTATGAGAGTCATTTTAGTACTACGATTGTTGCCGAAAGGACGGCTTGATAATTTTGACGATCATGAAAAAAATACAAGTTATTACAATTTGCTTTATGTTTTTTAATATTGCCACAGTATTTGGACTTACATGTGATGAATATCTGGAGATCCCATCAGAAAATAAAACTTCTATAGTTGACTTACAATCTATGCTACCAAAGGACGTAGTGCAATGTCTCCTGCAGCTGGGAAGAGACCGGTTACCATTACCAGAAGCGGAGTTTGTTTGGAAATCAATCATAAAATTTCATGAAGGCATACCTAATATTCCGAATGAAATACTCGGAACTCTCCATTGGATTACTATCGCCATAACCCCAGAAGACTATGCAAATATGACTTTAGGCGACATTGATGTAGTTCAGAACTTTGGTCTGAACTACAATTTAAATGAGGAGCAGCTTTCAGCCCTTGCAACACGCGTACTTGAAGATTTTGCATCAAAAGAACCAGAGGATTACACCTTCTACGATCTAACTGCCATCCGTCAGATACTTTGTGCGTTTAATAGAACCATCATTGGGAGAATACATCCTTCATCGTATAGGGAAGCGTCCTTACTCATTGGTAAGTTAGAGAACTGTAATGCTGAGGCGATGACCGGATTTGCAGAGTTGGCAGTTCAGAAATTGGCGTTTGGACCGCTCGAAGGCTGGACCCAGGACACAATAAATATTGTTGGAAAAGTTGCTGAGTATTTACCCAAAGAATTTCTCCTCAAATTCAGTCCCCGCTCGACAGCTGCACCGATACATTAATTTTGTAGCTACTATAGGTAGATGCATATTAATTAGTTAAGCCGGTTTTGCCTGACGTATCTCGTGTTCGCTAGGTACATAAAATTCTCAACAGTATAGTTACATCAAATTGATTTCGATAAGGTCATCAACACTGATTTTTTAATAGTTTTGAAATTTAGCATTTTAGATGTTACGTTTACTTTCTATATTAAGGTTAAAATTGAAGGTTCGTTGATAACAGCCAGTAACGGCGCCCAGGTAACTTGATATCCTTGGAATAGAACTGATGGGTCGGAAAGGCAACGAGGAGAACTACTTTTCTGCAAACAAGTTTGTGATATAAGAGCTTTGAACTTTAGATAGTTTTTGTTATCTTATAGATTGTAATTAGAAGATGTAATATGTACGTATTCGTGCTATCTATTAGAGCTGTTGTAAACATATTACCCTGCAGTGCATATTCAGCAACGTGAATTATTCACGTATAATAGAGCGTTGGATGCGTTAACCAATCAATGCATTTAGTAATAATGGCCTTTTGTAAACAGGATATTTAGTCAAGTACGATACCTACCTTCACTAGTGTTTTACCGAATATGTACCTACCAACTTAGCATTATTTTATATAATCTTATCACAAATATGAACGTATTTTATTTAGTAGACATTGCACCGAGTTTAGAGGTAATTTTAAGAGCGTGACATTATAGATATTTTTTCGTTTGCTGAGTAATATTGTTACCTACCTATGCATAAATTATGTATATGTTCAAGATTATTGCTTTACCAAAAAGGTACGTAATAAATTACTTACATAAAGAATTGTCGTGTATTATTATATCACCTCCACTTTACAGTGTGGGCAAATTGTCTAGTTTGTTGAAACCGCACCGCTGACTCACCAAGTGGAAACCACTAAATGACTTATCATAATTTCATTTGGGACAGCAAAAGGAAAGTTCAGTACAATAAAACTGCAGTAAGACAATATAAACTCATTATTTGCTATCAATGGTGGCATTGTTGGGTAGCTGTGATGTAAAACTTAATGAGCCACATCGTTGCGACAACCGTGCACGCCAGCTGGTGGATCGTACTCGTAATACGTAGTTACTTCATGGTTCTTGACATTCACCTACGCGGCACGCCCAATAACAATATCAATGAACAGTCTTCCACTTATATTTTAGTAAGTAGGTACCTACTTACCTACCTGTCGGAGACTTGACAATTCAAAAGTGCCTCTAAATGGTCTAATTGTAATAAATATTATATTTTGACTTTGATGTTGTTATTTGTATCACCAAGCTTTGTGTTCAATATTAATAGTAGTCTTATGTAAAGCTTTTATTTAATTCCATTTGATCGGTTCTTGCAAGTAACTTTTAAATTCCTCTTGACCTATCAAGTTAAAACTTTCATTATTTATTTATTTCGTTTCGTTAGAATACTGTCAACATTTATTTATGGTGGAGGTGATCTGGTGGTGCAACCAGATTCATCTCCGCACGAGAGAGATAGATAGGTAGGTACTACTAACTTAGAATTGTCTTATTTGGTTTGCAATATGCAACTACGCATGTTGCGGTTGGATAATAGATATCAAAACGCAATCAAAATGATGGCTTGCAGCATTTAAATTAAAACTCGTTTTTGAAAGATTAGTTTACATAGCACGCTGCAATAGCGTCATATCTATTATACAAAAAAGGTCATATACTCGTATAACGATATTTTATTTTTATGGAGGCAGCTTCGAGTTTTTATTTCGGAACTTATGACATCAGTTAACTGCGGGCTATAAATTCAAATAATATAATAACTGAGTATAATTAATTACTCACTGTTATTATATTATTTCAATCGGTCTTTATGCTTCGGAACATGATGAGGATTGAGAATATGGAAGTGGATCTAGTAAACGAACACGGTATCCCAAATAAAATAAATTTGGTTTGAGGGCACGAACAATTGATCATGAAACCGTTATTGAGAAATTCCTTGATACCTATTCTTAAATGCAGAACTATCAATCACTAGCTAGGGTTTTTCACCCGTTACGTCTTTTGTTATTGGCTTCCGTGGGTCGTAGGCTCGTAGCGTGAAGTTGTAATAAATAATTAAAAATATAATTTAAAGGAAATAGTAAGCGCAGGAGGGGGTCGTGACCCCTTGGACCCATGCTCCCCCCAATTCGCCATTACTCTATATCGTTCATTGACTATTAATAGGTTTGCCAGTTCTTAAATCCAAAAAGCCAAACCACCGATCAGATAAGCCGGACTTCTGGTAAAATTAGCTAAATAAAATGCCAGCTTTATGTCTGAATTTCTAAATGATAACTTATAAATTGAATACAAAATTAATTAAAATATTTTTTTTTTTTTTCGATCTGTTATTTTTAATTAAATTAACTCAATTTCCAGTAAATCAGACTTACAAATCCAAAAAAAAAATGACAGCCGAACCTTGAATAATTTGGTCTGAAACGCATCCAAAAAGCCTGACTATGTCTGTCTGTATTGCATTGACAGCTACCGTTGCGAGGCGTCCGGATAAATGAGGTTCACAGAGTGTCCCTTTAGTTTAAGGCTCTTATATTATCATATAATTGATGTAGGTACAATAATTACTATTACAGATGAATAACAAAACAATACTGAAGAATAAGACTTTTCAATAAGTATATTAGGTGGTAGGGGTTTCTCTTCTCACGATTAATTTGTAGCGTGAACAAAAAGCAAGTTGGTTTGTACTATTCCATTTTCCTACACATAAGTACATAATACATAAAAGACAGAAAATGTAAATTGTTTTGAATCTTTCGAACTGTTCTTAATCGTTTTTTTAACGGCTAATAGTTCGGTATTGTCGATGTAAACATGTTGTTTATGAATAAATTAACGATGAATCGCATCATCGACGATTCACCGATTAGAAATACCTAAGTCTTTACTTACACAGGTATCTCAGAAGTATTATTGTAGTTATAAAACTTCATAGTAATAGTTTTCTTTTTTTTAAACTTTTAAAATTAAAAGCTTCTCGTGTAAAAAAATAAGTGGAATATTAAAAAAAAAAGATTTTTTACAAAAAAATATTACCGGTCATATTTTTTTGTAAAAAATCTTTTTATTTTTCACTTTTTAGTGCTTGTGTGTTAATGTTTGAAATCCTTACATAAAGCCCTTTCAAACAATACCTCACACGATACATTTAATTTTGTAAAGTGGTAGGAGGGGGGTTGACGTACCCCCTCCCCACTTCCTTCAGTCAGTCATCGACTACACGTATAAACAAAGCAATTTTTCTTGTTACGGCGGTTCTGCTGTGATTTTATAAGGAGTTCCGTTCCATATCTCCAAAGTTCATCATCGAATCATGACAATATTCCTATGGGACCTATTCGGAACTATAGTCGAATTGAGAACCTCCTCCTTTTTGGAGTCGGTTGAAAAAACATATCCTACACAGTATATTTTTGGATTATTTCCTTGACCTCTCCCTCGCTCTTCATTACCTTTCTTGTTATCGACTATTGAAAAATCCTTTTTTTTTTATTGTTACACACAACACTACGGCAGTTCCATAGAGTCTAAGTGCGAGATAGAGGTCTGATAAAATTGTTATGACTTAATTCGCACGTTTGTAATGGCTCAAGTACCTTAGTATTACCTACCTACTATACCGGTGTCATATTCATAGGACCTTATATTACTCTACTGCGCGAGGCAAAGGGTAATTTCGTTCTGCACTTATCTATCTCCTTAATTATTAGAATTAATACAAAAAATACTCGAGGCCTTAGTCATTATCCGATTTTAAACGGTTTATGTTTTAGCAGTCTATGTATGTAGTGAATGTTTGTCTGTGTGCGCATATCTTCTAAACTATTTCTCGTGTAACAACGACTAAGGAAGTTATAGTTAGAAGCGCCATGGTGTTCTGCTAGTTCTAGGTTGTATAGTATGACGTCGCAGAAAAAAAAAATGCGGCTTTCAATGTTATTCATAACAGTTAATCGATATATTAAATTAAAGTAATTATGTCATGTTTGGTGTCACGCCATGAGTACATTCTAAAATATCGTAGTAACACTCATATTTGTATTATCTACCGGCCGATTTGAAATAATGCAATGGAGACTCAGAATATCCGGAGCTTGGTTATACCACGGTAATAAAATAATTTTACTACCGTGGTTATACGGATTCACGATTATCCGGATCAACGGCGAACAAATAACTTTGTAGTTAAATCCATGCGTGCACCGACATATCGCAATTTGCTCTATCCGTTCTTGAAGTAGCAATTACTACATATTTTAAAAACAAATTACATTACACACTATTCAAAGTGATTATTGTTTGTATAGTTATTTCATGATTAAGATGGATTTTTTTTAGTTTATTTTAATACCTTATTTTCTCGGTTTGTAAGCTTAATTTGTCTTTATTATTTTGCCACAGGGTAGCGTTTTGGGGCCATTATTGTTTCTCCTAATAAATGATTCATCACGTCAAACACAACATCCTAAAGTGTTATTTGCGGATGATAGTACCGTGGTACCTATTTAAAAGGACCTAATGACATAAAAGATTACGATGATAAAATTAGAAAAGCAGATTCAAAACGTAGATTCATCAAATATTGCTAAATTCCTTGGCATCTTCATTGACAGGAATCTGAATTGGAAATCTGATGCCGATTAGGTTTGTAATAAACTAAGGAAGTCAGCTAATGTGCTACCTTACCTTTCCCTTTACCTTTCGCGTAAAGTAAGCAACTATACACTCCTGAGAGCTTGCCATGGTCTAGCTGTGCTGATACTAAGTTCTGGTGTAGTGTAGGTAATTGTAGTGATATGGGAATAATTTTTAGAGCCCAAGAACGCTGTATTCGGTCTAGTTAGGTCAGCCTATGTCACTGAAAATGTTTGAAAACCTTCCCGTCTTAGTACATTTTAGAAGTTGCACAAAATCACGCCTGTAATCCCCGAAGAGTTAGGCAGATGTGTATCCATTAGTGTCCAATATCATGCTTAATAGGGGGCGAGCCTATTGCCATTAACCGGGCACAAATCAAGATACCAAGGCAGAACTGAGAAATTCCTGACGGAAAAACCCAATAACACTTAGCCTGGTTTAGGAATCGAACTCAAGATCTCGACTATATACTCAGCAGTCGCGCTTTGCGGCCACTATACCAACGAAGCAATCACGACAACTACAAAGTCTAGGCAACGAGAAGGTGCAAATTTGTTAAAACCAGTTAAAATCTATTTCCGTCACTGGCGGACCTTAGAACTCGTTCTGGTCCCACAACACACCAATATAAATACATCGACGGGTGAATGGCAAAATCAATTAAGCGACAATTTGATCGTGATATATTTAAAATAATAAGGTCGAAAATTACATACGGTCAAGTACGAAACAGCACTACTTAGAAAACATATTTTGTCAACTACTACACTACTACATGGCCCCATGTAGAATAAAACTCTTTACGAATATTTAAAATATAACCGACTACATAATTATTGAAAAGAAAAATGTTATTATTAAATAAAAGATGTAACACGGCTTTAATACAACTGTTATGCTAACGTCCTTTAAGTGACGTTCGAGTACATTTTATTTTCCCTCACCTCCGCCAACGACAGTGGACGTCAGACCGCTACGATAAAGTAGCATGTACACTACCTATCTAAAAAAGCCACAGAAAATCTGATGAGAAATATAAATTTTACCTCCAATTCAGCCATCGCTTGTATAAATCGGCAATTTTCTTTTCTTTTGCAGAAAAATCTCAGCAAGATGACTACCGCCAGTATGCTATTGACGGTGGCGACGACGTGGAATGTTTCTACTGACAAGATCGACAAAGAGGGTTGTATGGGTGTTGCAATAAAGCATGTCACAGCTGAAGCAGCTAAAGAAGTCCGTGAAAGTCCCTCTACCAGAGAACAAGCGCTAGCTATCATGAGGGAATGGATACAACAAAATATAGACATCAGAAACGTCCGGCAAGGTATGGGTATAGACGGTCATTAAAAAATTACCCGAAACCTGAAAAGGGGTCATCGCACATCATTATGAACAACTTATAAGTACTATGGCAACGACCATGAAATCATGAAAAAAAAATTTGCTGTTCCAAATATTATGGTCATATTGCGTAACATTTTTGTAGGGAATACCTACTTATTTGATTTTTTTAGCTGAGTAAAAGTTGTTCATAACGATGAGTACAATGACCCCTTTTCAGGTTTCGGGTAAAATTTCAATGACACCTTAAAGAAAAAATATTGCTTCCTTTTATAAAATTGTTATCCAGTAATCCAGCCATAAACAGCAGGCTCAAATTCTACTTTTATAACAAACTAGCGACCTGCCCTGGCTTCGCACTGGTGCAATGTAGATATACTAACTATAAACGTATAATATAAACCTTCCACTTGATGAAAACGGCATTAAAATCCGTTGCAAACTTTACAAGATATAACAATGGTTGACAAACAGAATCACAAGAAAAAGAAAAAGAAAATTTAATTTTGTTTTCATGTAATTAGTACCTTAAAAAAATGCTATCATTGGTGTAATTGGCGTCATTCAGACAACATGAACAATTACATTTTGTTCAACACATAAAATAAATAAATGAACACATCTTTACTTTTAGGTTAACCTCAGTAGGTACCCCTTAAAAACAAATCTCGTGCCGTACGAAATAATGCATGTACAGTGGACACAGATACAGAGTTGCGCACTCTTCCACTTTCAGAGTGCGCAGGTCTAGTATTGATTTTCCGTTGAATACCTCCTGTCCGTGTCTGCTCTCCTGGTACTTTTTCATTCCCTTACTATGGGAAATCGCTTACAGCGAGCCCGCTTTAGAAATTGTGCTACTAGGAATATACGCCGGTAGGAGTTAAATGCACGTTTCCATTGAAGTATGAGTAGTTTATGCCGCGGCATCGTTCGCTTTTATTTGTTTTTAATGAATTAACCCTATGTCTGTATAGCTTGAACAATATATACTTAAGATTATTTATGTAGAGAGTGATGCGGTAGTATGGAACTTTTTTTGTTGTTATGAGTTATTCAAAAGCACCCTGCTTTTGCAATACAGAGTGGAATTGGGTATTTGACACCATTATTGGCTATAATTCCAGGACACAACTTCTCTAACAAAAGACTATGAAAATTTGATAAATTTTAAATCTAACTACAATAATATTATAAAATGACTTTTTTTAAATAACAACGTACCTCACCTAAAAAAGAAAAAGTAACCCGAACTAAAAGTGTATACCTAGTAAATGTGTAGCAACCACTCAGTCTCGATTTGTGCCCGGTTGATGGCAATAGTCTCGCACATAACTAGCAAAATGTGGGTATACTAATGGGCACACATATGCCTAACCCTTCAGGGATTACAGGAGTGATGTTATGGTGCGCAGACAGGCGGCAGGAAGCGACTTTGTTCTACACTAGTTATATAGAGATGAGATTGTACTTAGGAATGTAGCTCTCAACTAATTAGTCGCTGACTTTTTTTTTCGAATATGTATATACCTTGTCTCTTATTAGGTTTTTATAATTCTATCTGATACGGTACGGTAGCAACTTTGAAGAGGCACGTCAATGGCGGTGCCCCGACTTACTGTAGCAGGAGAAACCGTTGTTTAGTCGGTAATAGTCTGACATGCATAGGTTTTATCCGGCGTCGGCAATTTAGCTGATGGCAGCCCTATTCCTCGCCCGGAGGACACGGTGGAGCATACGGTGCAGGTCTGCCCCGCTTGGGCAGAGCACCGCAAATTGCCGACGCCGGATAAAACCTTCAAAAACCTCCGGTCATTCGGGGATGAGTTTTTTCCCGGACGTCCCCAAATAAAATTTTTACAAAAAATAATAAGATTATTTTGAATTACTATTTGTTTTGATTTATGGCTTATCTTTAAATTAATCGGGATTCCCCTGACACTGAGTGTTCGGGTGAAACCCGGACACTTTTTGACAACCCCTTTTGGACGTACCCCGGACGCCTTCTAAACTAAGACAAATCCGGGGAAACCCGGGGAATCCCGGACGGATACCAGAACTCTAATGAGGAGTAACTACACGGCCTTACAATATCTTTTTAAATGCCTAGGTTGTCGTACCTTTCTTTATAATGCAAGGTTAAAATACCAATCATATACTAATGCAATATCAAAAGAATTACAAATATTTTAACGGTTGATTACACTTACTTTGTTAAGATTTGGCGATTATTAACCCTGAACATCCGTAGAGAAAGGCCGCGTTGCGTAGGTGTCTAAAATTGCAAATCTATTCTGAATAATTAATGTAATGACTTACCCATTTAGACCCCAAACTATTTTTTCAAAATATGTTTCTTTTTCTAATTTTATCATGACATAGAACATTATTATAAATAATAAAAATATTTAAAAAAATAATTCGAATGCATAGGGGGTATAATGGGCCGTATCCTATGTGATACACTAGGCATATAAATAAGCATAAAGTCCAACATATAAGGCAGAAAGATTTTTATTGATAAAAAAATATAATGCATTAATTTTAGTATGTTAAGTAAGAAAACTCTCAACATGTAGACCATAGTATTGCACTTTACACACCTTGCAGGACACAATCGGTGACACAGTCCACATCTCGTTCTTTTATTCTGTGGTTGTTTGATGACGTAATGAACCTTCTCATCAAACCTGGTATCCATCGTTAGTTAGGATCGAAACCAGGCCCAAGCAGACCGCTCGGGCCTGGTTTACTTCTAAGTGTATTTGATTTTATAAGTGTGATTGCTACGCGGCGCCTGAAAGTCAGCATATCTACACTACCACCATTATTATTGAAGAACATGGAACATAGGCTTCGATTGATTTCAAACATTAACACACAAGCACTAAAAAGTGAAAAATAAAAAGCTTTTTTACAAAAAAAGACAAACGCCTTCATAAACTACAAAATAAAAAATTACTTTAGCTTGGAAGTCGGTGGCAATACCTACCTATCAAGAAACAAATACAAAGCCGCCGACTTTTTGAGTTTTGAAGGCGGTTGTCCTTTTTTTGTAAAAAAACCTTTTTCGATTTCATCTTCTAACAGCGAAACGATTTCATTCAATGTGAGTCTGAAACAAGAAGTATGTTACGCGTATTAGCCTACTGTATCAAATACGATACACTATATTTTACGAAAAAAAAAATGATCAATTTTTAAAGAAACAATAAAACTAAAGCACTTGATTTACGGCATAACTTTTATTCTTGTTGTAAATTAATAAAAATACAAGATAATTTGAAAAAAATACAATTTCTTACCGTTTAGATAACATCATGCGATCACAAAGCACAAATCACTGACAAATTGTGTAGCCGGCTATAACAACTAAAGTGTTCTTGGAGTACTGTACCTTACACTTGACACCGGTACCAAATGTAATCAAATTCTTTTCGAGGGTACTTAAAAATAATTTATTACTTTCGGTGTATCGTTTAAGAGACGGTAGGTCTAAATGGGTTAACGGTCTGCAAAAGACTAAATTGATCTATTAAAAACAATGTTCCGACTACTTACTTATTTTATTAATTTATTTATGTATTTCAATCAACTTTGGATAATCTTATAAAAAAAATAATCTTATTAATAAAATAAAAATTATAATAACAAATTGATGAAATTAATGCTTTTTTTCCATGCGTGCTTTTTTTCGCAAACTTGTCAAGGTTCAATCTATCATGGTCAACCGAATAGAAATATTAATTTATCTTTGCTGAAATATTGCTTTTCTATAAACGGAATTAAGTGACACTAATTTTTTTTCGGATAGGTAGTCGATTATGAAAATTGAAGACAATCTTTATGAATTCGTACGTGACTACATAATCATTAATACCATCATCAGCGCTTTGTCTTTGTGAGCATGTAAGGGCTTGACATGATGATGGAGTATAGCTTGAGAGTGCCTTTAGAATTAGTCTCCATTTTGAGTGACTGTATCTCATATCAGGTACTTATAGGTACCTAAATAAAAATTTAAATAAAAAGTTATGTCTTCAAAACCTATCTAAGTAGTGGGTTATTAAAATAAAGAATTTATCATTGAATAGATACCTACGTACCTAATTCAAAATATCTTTACAATGGATTTCTCTTATAATGTTTCATTTCGAATAGCCATTTAAGATCTATAACCATTTAAAGTTAACTAGCAACCATTCACTAAAAAACAGTGGTAAAAAAAGGACAAAAAAATAAATAAATAAATAAAAACAGATATCCCAACTGTGAAACGTGAACTTAATAAAAACTAAAAAGAAAAAAAAAAACCCAGTAGTGCAGTAGGGTATTTTGATTTTCAACTTTTTTTGTCAAGTCATGGGTTTTTTTGTGGTCTCTATGTACCTACCTATAAAACGAGATATTCTTGTAGGTAGGTAACACTCATCGCAGTTAAATTATCATATCGAAACCGGTTATACAATTATTTAATAGATACCTACACACACCAATTATTGCAAACTGATTATTTAATAGTAGGTCAACTAGGCGGTAAAATTATGGTAAATGAATTCGTATATATGGGCCTGTAACAATCTTAGAATAAATGCAGTGGGAAAGGAGAAAAAAAAAAATTAGGCAAAGGTTCTGCAAAGCTTTTACTAAGTCTCATCCAAGTGAAAACTGCCATAAGCTCTACGGAAGACACAAGGTCTAGAGATGGGAAGTGACCCGACCTACATTTTATAAAATTGCTATACTATACTTAAGTCCATCTGTTACAGATGAATCGTTCCTACTTCGGTTTTTACGTCACAAGAAGTACAGTATACCTATGGCTCAACAAACACTGCTGAAGTACTTGAGCTTGAGAAGATATTATCCGGAAATATTCAAGAACGTTGACTGTGACGACCCAAAACTGAAGGATATTATCAGCAATGGGTAAACATATATTTTGTCATAGGCATTTCTTGTACTTACTGCATGGTCTCTACTGGATAATTATTGTAAATAATTGCTTTTTATTGTACAATGAGAAACCCTCCTATTATTTGAGGTACCTTTAAGCACATGTATGAATGTAAAGTGCACAAAACAATGTATTTCACAATTTCATTACAACGACAGGGCTAATCAAAATAGAAAAATGAAATTGCTCTAAATTGTAACAAAGCTAACCTACTAACATGGTTTCATAAGATAATGCACGACTTATGTAACGCAGCTTTATTAAAGTTAGGCCTACATTTTTATCTGGCTCCATCAGATGTGCCACTAGAAAGTTCCCACGAACCGCTGACTGAGAGCCTTGAACTTTGTCTGCTGTCTCATGTTCCCGCATTGCGAATACACTTCTTATGTAATTATTACTGTGATATAATTCCATCTTGGAATTTCATAACCATTTCCTAATTTCAAGGTACATAGTGGTTTCACCGGTTCGCGACAGCAAGGGTCGTCGGGTCATCGTTTACAATATGAGTAAGGAGATTTTTGTTAAGTATGTCGTAATAATAGTAGCTATGCGAGCGATGCAACTGCGAGTAACATGTTTATCATTGAAAATGATATAAACGATACAATGCGAATTAAATAATCTGCGAAATTGACATTGAACTGAATTGAAGTCATCCATTGATTATGAGATTAAAATATAGCATGTTGTTAGATAATGTAATGCTAATTTGTGACGTCTATAGTGGCCTTGAACATTGACTGTCTTCGCTAGGTAAATTCAACGCCTACAAGTACAACTGCTGGGACATGTGCCGGACACACTTGCTGGTCTACGAGTCCCTGCTGGAAGACTCGCTGGACCAGATGTGTGGCTACGTACACGTGGGTAGCGGCAGCGGAGTCACCGGCGCTCACATCACCACATGGAACCCAACAGACTTCGCCCGCCTTATGAAATGGGGAGAGGTAACGTTCTACGTAACATAATTATGCTCCATGTACATAATCAGTGCCACTTCTGGAACTCGGGCCTCCTCTTTGTTAGGAGAAGTGGTTCATAAACCATTACCTAGTGCCGGTTGCCGGTGTGCAAATGTGAAGAGTAGGTTAGACATTATAAGCATGAGCTTTCGTTTTTTCGAAAAATTACATTTACCTCCGTACTTATGAAGAAATAGCCGGCCCAGTCAGGGTGTACAGTGTTGTTGAATAACCATAGGTCCCTACTGCCCACCTATTGGCAAGTTACCTAATCACACTATTTCCGTGAAACAATTTTCAGTTGTTGGTAAGAGGATGTTGAAATTGGCCGACAAAGTAGTGTGTAGGCACTCGTCCTACTATTACATAAGGTACCTACCTGCCCAATGCTGTTAGTGAACAAGGGGAGCAAGGTCGTTTTCTCTAATGATGCAAAGTAGACAGAAACTTTCGTAAAAAATGTCATGTCGAGCTTAAGTAAATTATGTAGGAATTTCGGCAATAATGTGGGTATCTACCTAATGTATTAATGTCAAGCGTGTTCATAATCAGCCTAGCCTTTTTCGTTTCCGCTTGCTTTCATCATAGTACAGACCAATCAGTTACAGCAGGGTAGCCTTAGGTCGCATAGTCCTACCTACTTATGCTTCTGCCACCTGCCCTAGGTTACAGTAGATCGTGCAATACTTAGTCGAGTCACGTATGCAGGGCAAACAAACATGATCTATGTGCTCTCATAATATCCATTTACATTAATTATGGTACATTATGTGTTGCAGCAATCGATGCCCATGCGTCACAAGGAGTTTCACTGTATAAACGTACCGAGTGCTCTCAAATATATCGTCGATTTCGCGGTTAGCAAAGTTACGCCGAAGATGGCCGAGAGACTCCACGTAAGTGTATGATTATGGTTATATATTACAATGTCTTGTCTCTTAAATTAAGTACCAATGTATTTTTAAACACCTGCCTAGGTATGACCCGGTTTCTGAAAAGCTAATCTCCAAACTATTATGTATGCCAGTCACCGTAAGTTAATATTGTTTGACAGTAGTTTATAGGTATACCTACCAACTTGTTATGCAGATTTACCTTTCAGAATCCATTAAGCAAAGCCTAGCAAACGGTTGCCCGTAGAAATAAATAACAAATTAGTTATTGTCTTTTCTAGATGCACTCGAACCTCAAACAGCTCCACCAGCACATAAACGTTGCGTGCCTCCCTACAGAGTATGGAGGAAAATTAAAAATCGAAGATATGGTCAAATTCACTAAGCAGCTGATCAGTGATCAGAAAAAGACAGTCCTTGACCTCGACTCAATGGAGATCATCAGTACTAGAGGCATCATCTCTTCAAGAAAGCCGACTACCATTGTAGTTAACGGCGACATCGCGGTACAAGGAAGCTTCAGAAAACTAGAGATAGATTAGACTTATCCATTGTTAGAAACTTTCACTATAACCTCGTAAGGTCCAACCTAAATTTTGGTAGATATTTGTAACGACTCAATGTACTAAAAGTAGGCGGTAACAAGTAAATACGGCCCAGAACTTTGATTAAGTAAATGTTTAAAAAAAGCCTTTGCCTTAATTATTTTTAGAGGTACTTATTTCTTCATCAATAAAAATATGTGAAAAATAGGTATTATAAATTTTCCTTTTTTTTGGGTCGTTGGGCCGTAATTTGATGATTTTAAAAACTGTCTTGGGCCGTATTGTCTACTATTTTTTAAATATTAAATTAGGCCATTGGCCCTTACGGGGATAAGCCTTTAGTATTTAGAAAACCTGTAAGTCTGTAGTGCTCCTGCGCCTTCGAGTGTTACCGACTATAGGTACAAATATCTTAAGCACTGAAAATTGTAATGCTCTGATTACTCATATCTTATTTTTTTTTGTATTGTACCTGCCTGTTATTAATTAAGATACTCGTAAGTAATTAAGTACCTAAGTATCTATTTTTAATATAATTCTTACCACGTATGTTGTTAAAAGAATTGGGTGGATGGCAAATAAGAAATACGAATAGATGATTAAAAGAAGATTGTTCCTCCGAATAATTGTATTATTGTGAGTTGAACCTATTGTCAAAGCAACCATAAATTTAAATTAATTAGGTTTTTGGCATCCATATTGGTTCTAACTGAGATACCTAATCATGAATGAGTCGTCGTTACTCTTCTAAATTGTATATAAATAAGTAAGTAGAGATTCAGGTGCATGTACCTACATTCCTATAAGTGTGAAATGTTTTCCTTACACGTTTCTCTTTTGTTTGCTTTATTAATAAAGTATAAAGTTAAGATCCATGACAAATTAAAATGTATGTCTTGTACCTACTATACGTAAAAAGAACTTTTAAATAAAGGATTATTATATTTCTGTATATTTGTTTTTGCCTTGAACTAAAACCTATCTAGTGAATATCCTGACATGTCAGGTTAGGACCGTTTACCGTAACCGTACGGTTTGGACCGTACCTGCCGCTGGCTAAAAGTCCTAGCTCAATACACTGTCCCGGCAACCGGCCAAATACACCTAGTTTGTTGGAAAAAAGGACACTTTGTTACACGACTGCCCAAAAAAAGGAGTGTTATGTGTTCAGGGTTAATGTATGTATGTATTTATATGATATTCTTTATTCCACCATAACTTTTAAACGCCTGGACCGATTTAGATGTATGGGGTATCGTTACAATCCTTGCATCGTTCCGACTAACATAGGCTAGTAAAAAATAAAAAGGAAACCGGTGTTGTCACTTTGAAACGTAAATTAATACCAGCCTCGATTTTTTTTTTTATTCATCTGGTCGTGTCTATGTTTATCGTCTAGAATTCGACCAGTAGATTTAAAAATATATAACACTGTAAATGAAAAACGTCGTAAAAAAACTGACGAGTAAACAAAGTAAAAATTATGGGCAATTTCTGCAGTCAAGTTTTTTAATTTTTTTAATTATAGTAGCTTGTTCTTACTAAATAATAATTTACTATAACTTTCCTTGTTGACAAAAAAATAACTATAATAATATAATAAAAGGGAGAACTAGTTAGAAAAAAATGATTTGGATTTAAGTAGGTACCTAATAATAATGGCGTCTGTCTGCGGAATTTTCATGTAGTAAAATTACAACGACTTCATTATAAACTTCATACTTAGATTGGTAACCACAATAATGCGATATTTCTTTGTAATCTTCAAATTGTACGGCAAAACAAAGGTTTGAAATAAAACTAGTTACTCATAATGTTATAATAATTAACAAAATTTATTATAATAATCATACTTACAATAATAATTATTATGAAGACACTAATCTAACGATATCACATCAATTACAATGGTACTTAGTTAATTGGTAAATTCAGTTATTTTATAAAACTTTACATTAGTACATAGACGACATCATTTCACTAATAAATTAACCTACTGACTACTCTAAGGGTCAGTGCGCACTAAACTTTTGCCCGACAGATAGTTTGATCGGTGTCAATTATACAGGGTGATCGTTAATTCACTAAAAAGCTGGAAAAAAGTCATTTTATTCATCATTATGAACAACTTTTACTATGACACCAACCCCCGAAAAAAGATTTTTAAAACACGATTATAATGTATTGAACAGCAGATATTATTTATATTGTTTCTTTGAGAAAGTTTTTCGTTATCATGAGTACATAACATCACTCCTGTAATCCCCGAAGGGTTAGGCAGAGGTGTATCCCGTTAGTACCCAGTCCCATGTAAAAGGGGGCGAGCATATTGCTATCAACCGGGCACAAATCCAGACACCGAGGCTGCTATTGAGATATTCCTGATCATGAGTACAATCATGTATTTAAGTACTGGTCACTGATTACCAGTCACCCTATAGAGGTAATATTACTGTGTAATGACTGATTTAAAATCGGTAAAATTGTGCGCCTAAGTAAACCTTTATAAGTATCTAAAGCCTAAAGGTTTGCCCGCACTACGGCACAAGCAGAGAATTTTCAAAACATAAATATCCTTTCGTAATTAATATTTCTATTTTAAACATATGTTTGCGTCACATTACGTGTACCGCTAGATAATGTGGAGGAGCCGTTTACCGCCGATTTACCGTTCGCTCATATTACCGGCCGCCTAGAAAAACCTAGTGCGCACTTTGTCTAAAGAAAATCTTATGCCTTGTCCGCGCTAGGGCCAATGTCCCGAGTCCCCGAGTTCGATGCAAGAAGAAATAACCAACAAACCAGTAGTTAACTAACACGACATGACATATTTTAAAATTTTGAATATCACGCTAAGCCCTAAGGCAGACAAGGTTTAAAATAATGACTATTTTTGGAATTTAAAACTTGACTATTTAATAGTTTCTACAAGCATAAGTATTTAAATAAAATAAATAAATTCGGTGACTTGAAAATTGGGGAGTACTTGAGTATTCGTACATTTTCGAAGAAAGTTTTGTATGACGTTACTTCACACTCATTGCACAAAAAGCAGTTACAATACGGTTGCAGCAAAATGTTTCTGCTGGCAACGCAATGTTGCCAGCAGTATGTGTGTAAAGCCTGTTGCCAGCAACAAAAAAAAAACATTTTGCTGCAACAAGTTGTTTTACTTTTCTACTCTATTTGATGATCACTTCACTTTAGTTAAAGATAACATTACATTTTACACATAAATTCACCTACAAATAATTTTTCTATTTAAGCACGGGAACAAACTTGATAGCATAGTTTTTATTATGAAAGAATGTACCATTAGTAACCCTCGACGCAAAAACGACGGGGTGTTATAAGTTTGACGTGTCTGTCTGTGGCATCGTAGCTCCCGAACGGATGATTGGGAGTGTTCTTAGCTATGTTTGACGAAAATCGGTCCAAGATGGCCGCCGTCGGAGGTATTACATATTTTTTTTTTCTGATACTTTAATCGTTTGTTCAGTCAGTATTCATGAATTATTTTAGAATTTCAAAATTAATAATTATTGGTCTTAATTAATCTAAACGTTAAACTAGACAGATTTCACTTTGAGCTATTATTTCTTAAAACAATTGAATACATCATTATAAAGTTCGTTCAATAAATAAGAGTCCACTTAGACTATGTCTACTTACAAATAATAAAACATTAACGAGGAATGGTTATAATAGAGATATTTTAGTCGAGACTATCATCACTTTTATGACAAAAAAACACGATTTAACCGAATAGATTGATTTTCAGTTAGAATTATTCAGGTAGAAATATTATATTGTTTTCACAATTCAATTGGTTGCTTTATCCAAATCGAAAAGGTGAATCGTGTATTATTGCCATTATTTACAACTTAGGAGACTAATATTGTGTTTTTACTTACTTTTATTCATCATTAAAATGTCTGCGTGCATACAATTTTATTGTAACATAATAATATATGTATATGCCAGGGGTTGCAAATTTTTATAGTACTGCGACGCCCTTTACATGTTCCTAACTAGTATTTTATTTTTTGAGACCTTCTTGAATATTATCTGTGTGTGTAGCTGTAGCAAACATTAAGAATATGGTTTACGTATTTTTATTTATTTAATTAAAGAAAATATGAAAGTACAATTGATTGTACTACAACCAATGGCAAGGTCGCGTGCCGGCGACTTGTCTTTCGTCGCGCGATGCCCTCAGGATAGGCCTAAGACCAAGGGCATTGCGACGCATAATTTGAGAACCCCTGATATAGACAATAACAGATTTATTTAACTGCATGACAGACATTTCTACAGCAATCATGTAGGTTAAGCCCGCATTTGCGGGTATTTTATCCAAGTAGCTCAGTCATATTAACATAATATTATCATTGCGGTTTTCCTGTCATAAAGTTTTCATTTATTTAAAACATTAGTTCATTTAGTAGTCAGGAAGTCCCGTCTTGAAATAAATAATAATATTAACATAATTATATTGTGCAAGTATTTTTCAGTCATCTGATAACTTTGTAGTTTTCATATAATTTCTTTATAATATACATATGTGTAGGACTATCCTTGCATTTCAAGTGCGCGCATCATGTGACTTTTATCATTGCAAACCTACTTACTAAATCCATTAAACGTCAATTGCATTCCTCTAATGAAAGATAAAATTAATATAATGATGCAAAATTAGCATAAATTAAGTATATTATTTTGAGTAAGGTACAATATAAGAATAAGTGATCTTTTATACATATACCTTTCAAAATATATTAATAACAATTAAAATAAACATTAGAATGGTGTAAAAAATTTATAAATAAGAATAAAGATTGCACATTTTATTGTATGTTATTATGATTTGAATTAATTTGGTGAGATTCTTGTCAAATTTTGTTACTTAGAACAAAATGTTTGACATTTCTGATATTCTTTTACTAACTTTTTAAATAATTGTGATGACAGTATGACGTAGGACATATTTGTTGTGTAAATTACTTCTAACAATAAATACTATCATACGAAATCGTGTTCAGTAGAATATGATTATATATTATCATCTCTTCGGCATACAAATTTAGGTACATATTTGAAAAACAAGCCTATTTTTATGGCTTTAAGATTTAATTATATGAAAGAGAAAAATGGATTTATTTATTGAAAGACTGGGTAGCCATATATGTAGCTATATCCATACCAGTGCGCTTTACATAGCTTATAAGAACAGTATCCCGGTTGTTTCATTATGTGAGTAGGTACGTGTAATATTATTTCCTACCCGTAGACTGCGGGCGAACATTCGCTACGCCAAACGCAAGTGCGGCTAGCTACCACTGTTCGTGTGTTCGCCATAGAAAAACACATACGGTGTGTATGCGCCGCACTCGCGTTTTTTAGTCGAAACACAACGTGTGTGTTTTCCCGCAGTCAATGAGTTAAACTGCCTATAGCCAAGCATAAAAGTTTGTTGTCGCTTATTTAAATGCTGATTATTCACTAAGAGAAAAATGACAACATTTGGCATCTAATATATAGGTAGATAAGATAATATAGAACAGTTTTAATTTAAAGTTTGTGTACGGTTTAAAAAGAAGGTAGATTTTTTATAAATGCTAAAGCCGATTTTATGTAAAATCGAATCGACCAAAGCTGTTTCCAGTTCACTTCAATAATTTTTGTTACATATCCATCATTACTCCAAATAAATATTTACCCATATTTATCCATACTAAGGCTTATCGATCTCTTTTGACAGATATTAAGTTAACTTCCTACTTTCATAATAATATTGCGCTACTTATAAATATTCCACCAAAGAATTACTATTTTTTCGAGCCCATTTCCAATAGAACTCCATCACTTAAACCAACTAATATTTGGTAATAAAACCTCATTTTTTATCTGAGAACTCGCTGCTCCACTGGGGGAACATTTTTAGGCTATCGCCCAGTAATGGTGGTGTGTCGTTTATGTTTTTACCAAAGATGCGGTAGGACGGATGCAAATACTGTTGGCTTTCAGACGCAGCGAAGAAGTTCTTTGCTTCTTGTAACTGTCGTCGCGTTGGTGCAGTTTCAGTGAAGTTTCCTGAAATATACAATTGGTCATTTAGTCTGGATAACGGCAATATGCTCGACCCTTTACACAGAGCGTTTAGGCCGTAAAGAATTTCATACAAACTGTCAGGTCCATTTTTCGAAATGAATGAACCGATTTCGATGAAACTTTTTACACGTAAGCAGGATACACGGGTCTCTAAAAAGTTAGTTGAGAACATTATAATAATAGGTAATAATTATATCATTTATTATAATAGCTGGCTTATTATAATAGCTATCATTTATT
This sequence comes from Hoplodrina ambigua, assembly GCA_949774945.1. Classification (NCBI taxonomy): domain Eukaryota; kingdom Metazoa; phylum Arthropoda; class Insecta; order Lepidoptera; family Noctuidae; genus Hoplodrina; species Hoplodrina ambigua. The sequence continues at coordinate 11,620,778 of OX458963.1, forward strand.
ATAATACAGGGGCAACGGCCGCCGGCACGATTCCCATCGCACCATTGAACCTGTACGCTCTGAACTGCTCTTTATTTTTCACTAGCTTTTGCCCGCGATATTTTCCGCGTAAATGTCCGTTATCGCGGACGCAGACGAAATAGAATATAAAGTAGCCTATGTCCTTTGTTGGGATTCAAACTTGTTCTCTAACAAATTTAATCAAAATCGGTTCAGTGGTTTAGTCGTGAAAGCGTAACAGACAGACAGAGTTTCTTTCGCATTTATAATATTAGTAACATACAGATTTTCGTCGCTAGTAAAACTAAGTACCTAAGTTACCTACCAAAGTATCTATTTTTACATGGTTGTTAAAACATGTAAATAGGAAATTGATTTTATTGTATAGAATATAATGATTAAGACTCAATATATCTCGAGACCCTGGATGTCCAAGGCCTTCGGAAGGCATACGTGGGGCCGAAACCAACTCGCAGAGGCCCCTTGTGTAACTTTAAAAGAAACGAGACACGATTATGTCTATAATTATGAGGTTCATACATATGAGGGTATCGAATAGACAGTAAATACTTCCTTAACCATTTAAGGAACAATTTGTTAACGGATTTGTAAATGCTTAAGGAAGAATTTACTGCCTATTCGAATGAGATTATACAATACCTATGAAAGCTAGGAGGAGTCCTGTCGGCATAGTGTTTTTGGTAGACTGAGGTATACATTTCAACCAACCGAGATCTTCATACGTTTGACCATTCGACGATATCAAAAAATTATACCGCAGCGTGCTGTTAGTAGCAGTGGCATTACTCTGAAACAAGGATATGTAGGTATGTTATCATTTCGCTTGCCAAATTAGTGTTTCATAAACAATACGTGTGCATATGATGTAACTAAATAATAATAATTTATACAGTTTTTCCGCGGCAGAAGGGTTTGTCCTCAATGGTGTGTAATATGTACTCGTACCTACCTATGTATATATAATTATCTATGAATCATAGATAATTAACTCAAAATAATAACAGCATCAATAATAATAACATCATTTGATTGAAATTCAAACCAAAGATTATTTCATACAAAACACGTTATTTCTCATGATGTCGTGATGGCCTAGCGGTTACGGTGCCTGCCTCTCATGCTTGAGGTTGTGGGTTCGAATCCGGGAAGTACCAATGTGACTTTTTCAATTCATATGTACTTTCTAAAGTTTATCTTAGACATTACTGACATCATTCCGTGCCTCGGAAAGCACGTTAAGCTGTTGGTCCCGGCTGTCATACGTGGATCTTTGACAGTTGTTATGAGTCGTCAGAAACTTGAAAGTCTGACAACCAGTCTTACCTAGGGGTATCGTATTACCCAGTTACTGGGTTGTGGAGGTCAGATAGGCAGTCGCTCCATGTAAAATACTGGTATTCAGCTGCATCCGGTTAGACTGGGAGCCGACTGACGTTATTTCTCATGTCGACAGTTCGTGTGTACCCTCGACTTCATCCATGTAGTCTTTTTTCACTTGAGGTAGGTTACTTCTTTGCTAACTACTCTGCTCCCATGGGTCGTAGCGTAATGCCTATACTATTTCTCATGAATCTGGCTATCACAAACTAACATATTTTTTCCAATCCGACTGGCACTTCCAAGATTAGCGCGTTTAAAAAAACACAAGCAAACTAGCTCTTCAGCTTTATTTTAAACGATTTTATTATATGTATAGATATAATATAATAATATTTTACAAAGGATATTTAGATTATTTAGAAGTATTTTATATTGTATCGTCTGTTGGTAGCGAAAACAATAACAACGTCGTTTATTCAATAATAGTGCATTTGATAAGAACATAACTGTTGTAATGGGACATTGACTTTAAACTAATAATAAAATAAAATATATATTTATAGTCGCATGAAATCAAATTAATAAATATAATAGTTAGTCAATTGACTCCGCACAAAAGTGATGTCACAGTTGTCTTATGCATACAAAATCTATGGTAGAATCTTTTTTAGACAAGTCATAAAAAGTACGTCATTTGATTGGCGGTGTCATCTACCCTACTAAACACGTCACTAATCACGAATGCTATCACAATCATATTGTTGTTGATTGGAAATAAGACAAAGAAGGCTTTTGAAGCCATAGTAACTACTTCTTTCATTATTTTTGGATGAAATGAGAGCCCAGCCCCTTGGTCGTTGATAAGCGATGTGTCCTAAGCGTGCCGCGGAACAATAAAACATTGAATACAGCCTTGAAAGACAACTATATTGATACATAAATTTAAGGTACACTTTCAAACAACCACGTAACACGCGAACGTACGATAAACACGGTTCACGTATGTGGACTATAGACTTTGAGTCATCATGACCGATTTGAAATCTATTCGCGTAATAAATTATCAATAATTATAACATTTTTATATCTTAACATAGGTACACATTATATGGGTTAAGGCTAGTGACATTACGCGCTTGACCACGCACGAACTACACCGCGGAACACAGTAATAGAACCTACAATATAGATGTATAGTCTTATTTAGACACTAGCACTCTCCCCGAGATTTCGTTCGCGTGATTTTCCTTATGGATCCCTAACTTTTTGAAAATGTAATATAGCCTGATGTTAGCTTTCTAATGGTGAATTTTTTTTTTTGAAATCGGCGCATCAGTTTATTTATTACAAACGTACACACACACCCTAAAATACAAATCTTTCCTCTCTATAATATTAGTGAAGACGCGACAAACTGAATGCCTAAGACCATTTTCACATGCATCGCCGTGCCATGTGAAAGCTCTCATTGTAGCTCATACACATGACAACTTTTAAGCAAAATTTTACTCTATCTTCCATGGGGAAAAACGTAATAATTATAAAGATAAGCGACCGTGACGCGCGACGGTTTGGTACTATTGCTTTGAAATACGTTGCGTCCGTTGCTAACCAAAATTAGAGTTAACTTAGACGAAAGCTGAATAAGTGTACTTAGTCCCTAATCTAGTAAAGGGGCCGCGAAACGAGTAGGTAATCTAGCTCGCGGTGTAACATAATCGCTCCCACATTATACATGTAAATTCTGTCCTCGATATTTGGACACAAGATCTTTTAGTTGAACTACTTCGATTCAAAAATAGTGTATTTATTTACATTACTAGTTACTGCCTGCGACTTCGTCTGTGTAAATGTCGGCTATTGGCAATCTAATCTTGTTTTGAATTTTGGAAAATCCTTTGTTTGCATGTCTGTCATAATAACTATCGTTGATAACGATCAAGTAACGGTTGCTTTATATATGTATAAAATAGATAATAACATTGCAGTGTTCAGTAGGTATCATTAAGTGATATGCAGAGATAACAATGGTCTCTGGCAAATAATAGAACGGATGAGGTGAGCGCAGTTTATCCTGGAACCTACGATGATGAAATTACAAATCACTAAATTACCTACGTACAGTGTGAAAATAAAAAGCAACACGAAGACGCTTTGGTTCTGAGGTAATAATAACCCCGTTAACTTCCCCGTTTGGTCTCGTTGTCACAAGCGCGACTGCTGAACGTGGGGTCCTGGATTTGATTCCCAGGTCGGGCAAAAAGTGTTATTGTATTTTTCCATTACGGATTTCTGAGTAGCAGCCCGGAATTTGGAAATTGGTAGTGTGATACCCCCGTGCCTCGGAAAGCACGTAGGTAAAGCCGTTGGTCCCGCGACTGATCTCTCTCCGGTCGTGTCGGATAGCCGTCCCATCGGACTTGAGGGAAGAGGGAGTGCGCCTGTGTTTGCGCACACTCTTAATGCACTATATCTCCTACGTACTTAGCTGGTCTTCAAACAGATTGGCCACCGTGACCGAAATCGGTTTGGGAATATATATAAAGACCTTAGTCATACCTCATCATCATCTGCCTAGCCTTTTCCCAACTATGTTTTGGGTCGGCTTCCAGTCTAACCGGATGCAGCTGAATATCAGTATTTTACATGGAGCGACTGCCTATCTGACCTCCACAACCCAGTAACTGGGTAATATGATACCCCTAAGTAAGACTGATTGTCAGACTTTCGGGCTTCTGACGACCCGTAACGACTGTCAAAGATCCACATATGACAGCCGGGACCAACGGCTTAACGTGCTTTCCGAGGCACGGAGGAGTCTCGGTGTGTAAAGATGGTCACCCATCCACGGACCAACCTCGGCAAGCGTAGCTTAACCTGACGGATCGACCCATGCGGCTGTTATTACTTGGCCACGAGCTCCTCATAGTCCACCTTAGTCATACCTATATATAATATAACCTAACCAACTTAGTAGGCTTTGTGTCTTTTAGCACAGGCGAGGCAGCGATTTCGTATTGTTACAATTTGGAAAATCAGGAATTGTGATATTACTCTCATAAGAAGTTTAGAAGTTTAGTTTAAGATTAGCGATGCAGCATCGCTACTGAACGCAGGCCAAGTGGCCAAAACGTTATAATAACGTGACGCAGAAGTTGTATGTATATCCACTAATTATAGTTGTCATGTTCCATTAATCTATATATATACTAAGACCCTAAATAATCGAACATGACTAAAATATGTAAGCATTGTAGTCAACGTTAATCTTTGACGGTCGTTACGGGTCGTCAGAAGGCCGAAAGTTTGACAATCAGTCTTACCAAGGGTTATCGCTCTTTGTAGAATACTGGTATTCAGCTGCATCCGATTAGACTGGAAGCCGACCCCAACTTGGTTGTTAAAAGGTTAGGCTGATTTTTTTGCTGTCAAAGATAATGTAGCTTTAATAGTTACCTGCATTTCCAGCAGCAGCTTTGAACATGTCTCCGTACTGTTACATTGTACAGTTCCAGTGTGTACAACTGTGACCGCTCTCAGTCTGTATGGGAATGACCTTAGAGCACTCTGGTCCTCATTACTAGGATCCCATTGGATCTTACTCACTAATTGCAAAGGATGCTCAACTGGTGGTAGAACATTTTCTGAAAAAGAAATTGTCTTGAATTGAGTAATCAATGATAAAATAATACTTATTTGATATAATCATTTTTTCTTTGCTTGGTGTTCGTGATAGTCATGATTCATTTAATAAACTATTTTAGGATGGTACATACTAGTCCTTTGTTTCTCCACATTGATTTGCAAACCAAACATTCTGCCAAGAGCATGAAGTTTTTATAATAATGTTTTTAGTGTTTGGATTCACATACTCATCAAACTGTTTGGTTTGTGACAGAACATACTTTAATAAAAATTGATACAGCTATATCAAACATACATAGAACCATAGCAAGAGTAAGTACTGGCGGATAAAGGATTATCATTTAGGAAAGGCTTATACCCCTCTGAGGGTAGCTTTCTAGCATTTACTAGTTTAGTACTCATATTTACAGAATACTGAAAAGCATTAATATTTGCAACAAAAGTTAATTAGAATTATATCAAATTCACTTTAAGATTTGTCATGGAAAAACTCAGATGGTTTGGGGTGGCTTAAGCCTATTAGCCCTCCCGGATCCACAACTGAGAGTAAGAACATTATTTCTGGATATTCTTGACTTTGTATTGATAGAACAAGGTAATAATATGTTAGAATAGGTAATGAAGAGCAATCACATGTTTGATCCAACTGACCATAACAAATGCTTGTACAATGAATTTTCGCAAAACAGTTTTTCAATGTGAATGTTTGCAATGCCTTTATGATTCTATTGCATTGCTTGATTGACAACAATTATTTTTTTAAATATGACGCTAAAGATATTAAGATAAATATTTGCATATCTTAATTTATCACAATCATCAAATGATAAACCAACTATGATTAGATTATTTCAAAAGAAAGCCTATGTCAGCTATTGTGCAATTTAAATTACTGGCTCAAAAAAATATTTATTACAAAACACTAACCAGAATTGTTCTGTAGCACAAGGAGATATATCCCAATAATGACTCCAGCAATCAATATGATCAGGAGCAGGCTTACAACAACAGTGGTCAGTGTACTCCTCTCTGCCACAGCTTGGGGAAACCGGTGAAGCAAAGGCGTGTCTTCTTCTGGCCTCTCGTCATTCTCGTCCTCAGTACGATTAATATTATGCCGTGTTTCATGCTCTACAAAACACTTGTACACATTAGCATCACTTTCATAATCAAACTCTTTTAAATCCAGTGACATTGTTCAATTCAGATTGTACAATATTGACAATAGCTGGCAATGAGATGAACTGACTAAAGTGCTAACTGATAAGCCGGACTTCCCATTGTTCAGACTATCATTAACAAACACTGACAGGATATGTAAATTTTCAATAACAGAGATAAACAAAAAATAAATCAATTACTGTTTAAACAATAAAGTGGTAACTCCACCATTTATAATTTTTTAAATGTACTGAAATAGGCTAATATTATCTATAATGAACTACTACTATTACAATCACTTTTAAGTTTTACTAGTCCTAAATATAATACATAATGAGCAACTTGAGTTAAATCTTCATTATGTCCACTAGATGGATTAACAATGAAATGGATATGATGTCTGTTTGATACACATTTAAGTATCCCTATCTGGCTGGTATTGTGATATCATATCACTAACTAGAGTATCATATGTGCTATGCATACATGCATACTATATCGAATGTTTATCTACATACCTACTAGTAAATCGCATCAAAAAATGATTTGTCAGATTTTGATCAGTTTATAATTAAACTTTAATGTGAACTATGACGAGTTCTTATTGTGATCTTATTATGCTCTGTATTATATGCTACTAGAAAGAACACATTTCAGTAAACTAAACAAAGAACTAAGTAAATATTCTGATTTAATGAACTCACCAACAGAATATAATGGCTGCATCTTAAAAACTGGCACTTATTATAGAATTAATACGCATTACGACGTGACCAACGATTTAAAATATCGATCAATAATGAGGAACATGGGGATGAGGAAAATATAAAAGTGTTTTTTACTCTAACAAAAATGTTTTTATTTAAGTTGTCAAAATACATATGTCAAGTTTTCAAGATGTCAAGTCAAAGTTTTGACAATTGACATTTAGTTACAGTTTTAGAGACTTACTCATATCTGTTTACTAAATAGATAAAATAGTCAATACTAATTTTGAACCTGAGATAAAAAATAACGGATTATGTAGTGGGCGTGGTTAATTAAAAATTTCTTTGTTAATTATTTGAAATATAATGAAATGAAAATACATTTAATCATAAACCACAAGTCGCTTATGTATTTTGACAGATGATTAGACCTATCGCTACAGTGCTGCCACTATGTGGGTCTTGTTACAGAAAAGTCAAAAAGCCTCAATATAGTACAAATGAAAAAGAAAAGGCCAACTTTTATAAAAAATAACGTGGAATGGACTGTAGAAAGTAGCAAGTCTATTGATGCACTTTATTTAGTGACATGCCAACCAGACGGTTCAGAAGGGTACAAAGGGTAAAGATCATAAAAGATTCTAAATAAGGCTTCCAGGCCACAGACTGATATACTGCACGTTAGTCGATTTTTAGTAAGCTATCTGTATGGTTACATTGTTTGACATTTTTAGTTTTTAGGTTTATTGTCTGTTGCTTAAAGTACGGCGCTACGGCAATACAGTGTCTACGTTTCCTTTTATTGATTTTATTTAATAGGCCAGAAAATAAAACTATTGTGCATTCCTCATTTAATATTTATAAACTAAACGGTTTCAACTACTTGTTGACACAAGTGCCCCTAAGTATAAGAATTATGAGAGACCAAACAAAAATCAAGTTACCCTGACCCACCGTCAAGTTGGCCGATTTGCTAGAATTTGAGTAACGCCGTTCATTAGCATTGTTTTACTGCGTACAATCTAAGAAGAAGCACGATTGATTATGACGATCGATTTTAGTGTTCTTCATGTGAACTTGTTTGAAGAACATATCTAATAGCATCTACCCCTATTAAACGACAACAAGAGATAGTCGGCTTTTATATGGCTGTACCTATTATGGTCGTATCTTTCAAAAACTACCTATAACGCAGTTGTACTTTTGTGTTTTGAAGAACCCCTGCTATTTGTTACGGTAAGAACTTACAAAATGATACTGCTGCATGCATAAGAGACTTTGAGAGAGATTGTGTATCTACTTATTATGGTCTATCTGAGAAATGAAGTTGTAGTTACATTAAAAAGGCTTCATAGTTAATGAGTAGTGCAGTGTTATGCTATAAAACTCTGTGAATTTATGTGAAGTGAGTTTGAGATGTAATGAAATCCCAACTATTGTCCTCGCATTAAAGACAGCTTGAGTTGAGCTGTCAATCATTATATTCAGCTCCACCTAACTTCACTGAGGGAGATTTTTGCAGAGTAGATTGACTGTTTAGCATGAAATGTCCAACAATAGCCTCTTCTGCGTTTTTGGTAAAAGCTTACTTATATATAGGTAAGAGCTAAAGAGTATTAATTTCATCTTCTTCACACAAACTGTTTTTATTTTTGTAATCTGAAAAACACATTTGATATAAATAATATGTGATACAGGCATTTTTTTCAGACACACTAGGCGTCTGAAAAAAATGCCTGTGAAGTATTTAGAAAATTTAACTCGTTGAGTGTTGACAGCGTGTTTATCTATGCGCTTATGTACCTATGTGGTGACATGGAAAACACAATAAGTTACCAATACATTTACTTATTAGTAAGAATAAAACAAAATAAAAATATCCATGTTCGAAAAAATCTTTTTTTTTTTAATTCTATTTTCATAATAAATACAAGTCCTCAATTCTTTTCTTACTCCTGTTGGAATAGCTAATAAACAGAAGGCCATTTTCTCAAAGCCCTTACACATTAGCTCTAGGGTAGCTGTGGGTATATTATAAATGCGAAAGTAATACTGTCTGTCTGATACATTTTCACAACTAAACCACTGATCCAATTTTGATGAAATTTGGTATGGGGTACCTACTATTTATTTAGTGACTTATGTTTGCGTCTGTGATGCGATAACAGCCTTTAATTAAAGTAATATTCATGTTTGTTAGCGTTACACACAAATTTTTTCTATAACAAAGGGTCATAAAAGGAATCAAACTCCTAGGAGAGTCGAAACATTAAATAGATTGGGAACCTGCGCTCCAGATTGTAAAAATGTATTTTTGTGTTCAATTATTGCTATGCATGCATTTCATAGCTAGTTTACAGAGTATAATGCATTGCAAATGTTTATTATATTCAAATAATTTGCTGCATTGCAATTTGCGAGCATTTGCGTTACAATTATGTTTTTATTAGTTTAAAAATTAGTTACGATTTTTTTTATTGTTTTTTTTTTTCTTTTAATTTGTCTTGAATCAATCTAAAGTTATTTGTTATACCTAGAGATGGGCAGTGGGTTTAAACCCAACTGGGCAAAAAGGGCATAAACTGGGCAAATAGGGCAAAAACGAATTGACGTCCTTTTAAATGCCCAAAAACAGGGCGGAAACTATAATTAGTTAAATTTCATAGTTATTAAGACTTTTTCATTAAGTAGTGGTAAGATTAATATAAGATAAATATTATATTATCTATACTATAATAATTAATAATAATTAATATTATAAAGAGATAACATTTGTTTGTAAGTTTGTTTGTAGGGGGTAATGTCCGGAAGTAATGAACCGATTTAAAAAATTGTTTCACTGGTATAAAACTATCAATATATCATGCAGAATAGCCGAACTATCTCAATTTTAGTCTAGCCAGGTGGAAAAAAATAGCTCTTATAACAAAGTTTTTTGCATGCGCTGCCTTAACGGTTGTATATAATTGAAAACAATGTATGGCAACCTGGTCCGCCTTTAATAGTTCTACAAAAAAGTCCGCGACACCATATTTCTATCTTTTATATTTTAGCAGTTAAAGTAGCTTTTATGTGTTAAAAAAAGTATTTTTCGATGTACTTACCTTTGGACGATTTTTTGAACAACAAAATAATAAACCTTATCGAAAAAAATATTATTATCATCACAAGAACATCATAGAGATACGATTTGCCCAAAACGGTATGTGAATTGGTTAAATAGTTTTGAAGATAATACTAAATTACTAAATCGCAAAATGCCGAACCACATTAGAACATGCTTTGTAAGGATGTTTTATGCATTTACCCATGGTATTTCTGTTTTTGGGATATCGGACAGTTTCAGCGATTGTTTATCATGCCTAAAAGGAAATCACAGCTTTCCCGTCAGACATCCCAGAGCAGCTCGAGTACGCCGTACGGAAGAGTCTGCTCTTGAAAAGCATCAGCGCCTCTTGAGGAATAGAGAAAATATTTCGCAAGCACGCTCTGAGGAATCTAGCTCCGAGCGTTCACAGCGGCTTACTAACCAAAGAGAACATCGCAGGCCCGTGCTCGGGAATCTAGCGCTGAACATGCGCAGCGTCTCAGTGATTTAAGGCAGCATGTCTCTGCAACAAGGAATAGGGAGTCTAGCGCTGAGCGCTCGCAGAGGCTCGCTAGCCAGAGCGCGAGAACATCGCAGGCCCGTGCTCGGGAATCTGGCGCTAAACGTGCGCAGCGTCTTTAGGCAGGAAATAAATCATAGCACTCAGTACTAACCGAACCACACTCATAATTTCATCACAAGTTTAAATGGTTACCACCTAACGAAGTGCGCACGGGTCTGCTAGTTAAGTATAATATTAAAAACAATTGTATTACCAAAAAAGGTTCCATTTAATACTCTCATACTCGATGATTCAGCGGTCAACGATAACGATTACCACCAGCAGATCAGAGTGTGGGCTGCTGTGCCTCCTGAATCACCAGCGTCAGATTTACCATCCACTGACGTGTTCATAAATGTTATCAAGAGACTACCACTTGACAAATCATCGGGTGAAGATAATTTCAAATTGAATGATTATAGAAGCGTGTAAAACAGCGGGCGACGCGATCTTATCTTTTTATCCGCCCGGGGTGGGGCGGAAGGGACTGTCAGATTTTTACTGACTATAAACCACCCTGTTCCTTCTGTTGCCCTTTACGTTCCGGGTCCACGGTATCCTGTTAAGACGTCCCGCGACCCCGGCAGGCGCTGGCCCCGTTGGGGGCCCCGTCCCTGTGCTTACAGCTCTTTAAGGCGCGCGCGAACAGAACGCGCCGTCGACCCGGTCTTGGTCCTTAATCGGACGGCGAGCTACCCATTACTCGCCGTCCGCAAGCCCGCGCCTACGGTGGCCGGATGTCGCCTCGCGACGTCCGACGCCCTGAGCGTCTCCCGCGGCGGCTGGAGCATGAGGTGGTTCTCTCCCTCACGCGGCCCGCCTCCTCCTTCGCTAGCATTACTGCTTCGCAGAAGGAGGTGACTGCATCCCATTCCCTCTCGCTCCAGAGCACGGCCTGAACCAGGTCCGGACGCGAGAGGTCGCCGCCGCCTATCGCCTCCGTGAGGACACGGCGGTGCTCTGCCCAAGCGGGGCAGTCCTTCACCGTATGCTCCACCGTGTTTTCCGGGCGATCCACACAGTGGTGACACCCGGGCGTTTCCTCCCGCCCTATCCGACACAGGAACCTCCCGAAACAACCGTGTCCGATGAGCACCTGCGTCAGGCGGTAGGTGAGAACGCCGTAGCGCTTCTCCAGCCACTCCTCAAAGAGGGGTCTGCCGCGATTGCGGCGTGCCCGAACTTGGGTTGCGACAGTCGCATCTCCCATTCCGCCATGAGATCACACCGGAGCACGGTGCACCTGTTTGGGCCGATAGGGCCACCATAGGGGCGGTACGACGTAAATTGCTTCAAAGTCAACGGTTATCTTTAATATTTTTAAGTAAATAAAGCGTATAGGACCGTCAGTACTGAAGCCCTACCAGTACTTGCAGGTGTACTTCCAGTCGATCTCAAGGTGTAGCGACGTGCTGCAATGTACTATTCCACGCGAGAGACCATGGACGCAAACTTTCTAACACAACGTGACCGAGCTAAGATCTCCAGATTATTTAAATCGCAGGCTGACGTCTGGGAAGAACTTTTAATCAATGTAGGTCTGTGGGATAATTCTATCAAGGGCCTTCCTCAGTTCTTTTCATCAGTTTGTGAGCGGCTGGCCAGAACATGGCTGGAGGTGGACCACTGTGTTGCCCAATTTCTCACAGGTCATGGCAACTTTAAGATTAAATTATTTTCTTTCAAGCTTGTTGCTTCTCCTTTGTGTCAATGTTCTATATCCGACTGTGAATATAAACAATCTGCTCATCACATCTTATGGGAGTGTATTCTTTGGCAGAACGAACGCAATATTATATAGTGTACAGGTTACATTCGGTGTTGATTATTAATCGGACCTTGTAGAAACTAGAACTAATTTCTGTGCGTTCAAGCGTTTATGCCATACCTACCTATTACTGGAATCAAAAGTGACAGCTCACATTAGGACCCATTAATTTAATAATAATTCGTCTAATAGTAATGCTTCTCCTAGTTACAAACATCCCTTTGTGCCTACTGGCCTCGTTCTGTTCTGTCTCCTGTCTTGTTTGGAGAGAAATTTGGAAATTATATTTTTTTCACTACACGTGTCCACGTCTAAGTGTGTTTAGGTACTATGTAAACTTAATTACATATTTACCTTCTAAAGCTGGTGGTGCAAGCTGGTGGTAATCAAAATATTTGTATTTTTTAAATTGGAACACAAAATTGGTATCCACATCTAGGTGAGTATAAGAAATAGGTATGTGTCTACAAAACTAGGTATTTAAATTTGGAATTAAGTATAGTTTTATTTTACAAAAATAAAACACTTTAAAGTTATTTGAACTTATTATGATGAAATAATTTATGATATTTTACAATTAAAATAAATGCCCTGTTTTTGGACATTTATTGGGCGTAAATGGACGCTTATTGGGCATTTACTCAATATGTCCGTAAATGCCCAGGCAAAAACCCATCTCTAGTTATACCTATACTGCTGGTTCAGCTTTTTTGCCTGTATATTCATTTACTTGCTAGCTTGTGTGCTTTCTAAGCGAAATACATATTTAATATAAAACACTGATTTGTGAATAGAAATATTATTCTACAAAATACATGAAATTTTCAGGGTTGTAGCCACATTCAATGATACGAGAATTCTATGACAGTTCCGATGAAGATGATATGGAAAATCAGTATCAAATAGATCCAGAATGCTTGGTTTTGACTCGGCCTGACTGCGACATGCATAACCGGTGCTGTGGTGGTAAAGCTTGGTGTATCAAGGTGAGCAATATGATGAATGAAAATACTTTTGGTCGTGAAATTAAAAGCTCTAATGTAAGATTTACAGATCCTGTAAAAATATATTTGAAATATTTCCAGGATATTTGTGGCATCATATGTGCTGTGCTAACATGGCTGCTGATACTGTATGCGGAGTTTGTGGTTATGATGGTGATGCTTCTGCCTGGTCTATCCACATATCCAGTCTACAGCTACATCAACATATTCATATTCCAATGCCTGGCATTCCTGGCGTTTGCGTCGCACCTTAGGACCATGTTCACGGATCCAGTAAGTACATAATGTAATGTATGAGAAGTCTTCTCTTATTTGCCTATAAGTTATGCTAAGGAAAAAAATATGATGCCTTATTTCCGTCTTAATGGTGGGAGAGTGACCAGTCTCGGACGAGCTCTACAGTGCTGTGCGGACGACGGGGCACGGCCCCTTCCCCTTCGGGGGAAGCCGATATTTCCACTAATACTTTACATTTCAGAAAAAAACATATCTCTTTAAGGTTTATTCTTCGTTCGTCCCGAAGTTTTGTCCCACATTCCAAAAAATTCTTAGTTCGTCCCATATGACTATTGAAGTGGTGATTCGTCCCAAATTACAAGTACTTTAAAGGTACGGTCAACAAACAAAAAAGATAAGTGTTTGAAATTTTTACAAATACGTCAAATACAGTTAAGTAGTTGTTTCGGGTCTGGCTGTTTGTGTATGTGAATTAATATGTTTGTTTTCCTTTCTATTGAGATCGTTTAGGGGCCTACCTTCTGTTCATTTCTGTCACCCTGGTACTTTTTAAAACAATAAATAATTCAATTTCAAAACCTGTATTTTAACCATTATCAAGCTAAGTAGTAAGTCGCTTAAGGATCTAGTTCCAGTTAATTTCTGCATTCCTGGTAGTAAAAAGTACTGGTAAAAAGTACTAACGAAAAGTCGAAAAAATTGTGATTATTATAACAATCATGCATAAAACAAGCATTTTAAAAAACAGCATTCATAAACTAAAAATTTAAGCAACAGTAAACTAAACTAAGAGAAAACAACTGAACTTTATTTTTATTTTTTTTGCAGACTGTACATAAAAGTAAGTTTAGCTTATACAAAAAAAAAATATGGGCCGTAGAAGGAATATAAAATAGGACGAAACAAGAATAAAATATTTAAAATTATAATTTGGGACGAAGGAAGCATATTGCTTAGGACGAACCAGGATTTTTTTATGTGGGACGAAACTCAGTGGGCCGAACGAAGAATAAACCCTCTTTAATAAGACACAAGCTTGCCACAGATTCAATAGAAATGTCTTTGTTTATTGTGACATTAGTATCTAATGTTTAATAAACAATGCAATTCATATAAATGTTTATATATTATGATCTGTATAGTAAATGATGATTGATGTTGTTTATAGGGTGCTGTTCCAAAGGGGAATGCTACAAAGGAAATGATCAAACAGATGAGTTTCCGTGAGGGTCAGGTAATATTCAAGTGCACCAAGTGCTGCAGCATCAAGCCGGAACGAGCCCATCACTGTTCAGTATGTCAGCGTTGCATCAGGAAGATGGATCATCATTGTCCATGGGTTAACAACTGTGTTGGAGAGAATAACCAAAAATACTTTGTTCTGTTCACTGTAAGTATATAAATAGTTATTTTATTTGGGATTAATTTTACATTTAATCATTAATAAAATTCACGTCTGCCTGTGTGTGTCGATAGAAAAACTGTCAATTTTTTTTACGGTACTTATTCCTTAAAATTTTTGTCGAATTCCCCTTATAGTGCAACATGTTAGATCTAATCCAACAAACTACTATTAGTTGAGGGCGAATGCCAACTATCAAGTTGTAATCTTTATTAAAATAATGATAATGCTCAGTCGCTCCATGTAAAATACTGGAATTCAGCTGCATCTCTTTAGACTGGAAGCCGACCCCAACATAGTTGGGAAAAGGCTAGGCAGATGATGATAACAGTAACGGATATGTATTTATAGAACACTGGCATGGCGTGATACTTTAGTTAGAGCATCCCCATAACAATAACTTTCATTCAAAACATGCGCTTTAATATTACTATCACACATGGGCCACTAGCTACTATCAGAAATTCACTATGCCACATTATATCATTTTAATCATTATTTTAGTGTAGCATTTATCGATCTTATCAACTGTAATCCTTATTATCAAATTCTATCTTTCTTCTGAAGTTATCTTGTGTCCTAATTAATGATGATAACTGCATTCCTTTCATGTTAGTTTCCATGTATTTTTTCCTATGTATAAACTTCAATCTTGATTTTTTTATAGTAATTATTGCTGTGGGAAATGTAGTTTATTATGAGTTCAATAAAATCCGTTTATAAAGACATCAGAAGGAAATAACATATTATATGTACGTCACACTAAGCATCTGCTTAGAAAATAAAAAACTTCCTATTTTTGTTACGTATTTAGTTTAATAGAGAGAGAATAAGACAGTCACAGCAATGGCAGTTAGGCAATCGCTCCATGTAAAATACTGGTATTCAGCTGCATGGCTTATAGACTGGAAGCCCATCCCAACATAGTTAGGAAAAGACTAGGGAGATGAGAAAAAATCAAGTTTAGGAATTTTACCATGTCAATTATTAGAATCAGGAATAATGTCTTAAAATAGTTAGTAATAAGTGATATAAGCGAACTCATTAGCATCGATTTTCTTTCATAGGATGTTGTATGAAAACCAACTTCGCACTGTGATTAGTTTATATTAAGTGGTTGGTCAGTATAGGCGGTGTCTCAGTAAACGGATTCTATTGTATTTAGAAAAACAACTCTCCCTACCCTAGTTCATATTCTCTGAACTGTCATTGTACCTTTTATCGATAAGAAATGTATTTTTATACTGCAGTTCTACATAGCGGCAATATCAATTCACGCGGTGGGCCTGGCAGTGTACCAGTTTGTGACGTGCATCAGACACGAGTGGCGAGACTGCAGCGCCTACTCGCCCCCCGCCACCGTCGTCCTACTACTGTTCCTCATCGCGGAAGCGTTGCTATTCGCCATTTTCACCGCTGTCATGCTTGGAACTCAGTTACACGCTATATGGAACGATGAAACCGTGAGTATTCATAATTGAAATCGATATCGATCGACTCTAGTCATGAACGTCGTTAAGTGCTACGGCAATTTATTTATTATTTAAACGCTGTTGTAATACGGGCAGCGTTGAACAATATGCGGTTGTATTAATGTCGATTTGAATGTTTTTGCAGGGTATCGAGCAGCTGAAAAAAGAGCAAGCGCGTTGGGTTCGCAAGTCTCGATGGAAGAGCATACAGTCGGTTTTCGGCAGGTTCTCTATACTTTGGTTCTCGCCCTTCACTCAGCCTTCGCCCAAGACGAAACTGGAGAGCTACTTGTACAGTGTTTAGTTAATTATGGTATTGTAGGATCACCACATTTATCCATAGTTTCAGTGTGACATGCATCCACACTCACGTCTCGATGTATTATCATTTGTGACTATTTTAGCAGTCATTGATAATATTCATCTAAATGTTCTGCCCAAGTAGCACCAGTTGTGTTATTCGTATAGCGTTGTTTGGTTTCAACACCCACTTCAAGCAACTCTCGATAACATAATTTAGTCATTCTTGTCTCACTATGATTGACTATGACTGACAACGGAATTTGTAGAGTATAGATAGTTAGGGAACCAAGCGTCTGCATTTACTAATTTAATTGTTACAAATATTTATCACAGAGATGTCTGATTATGTGTGTGAAATAATTCAGAAATAGTTATGTAATAATAGCAACTGAGTAAATATTTAAAGAGAGTAACTTACGATTTGGGGATATTTCCCGCGGTGGTTGAGGCATGTATTCAACGATCATAAACATGTACTATGCAAACAATACGCTTGTGTCCGTCTCGCACGGGAACCTTAAATTATGCCCTTTTATTGTAGGCCTCGATGTTGTAATAACTTTTTGACTAAATAATAATTGTATTTAACAAGATCATCGTAGATCTCTTAATTATAATAGTGGTATTAGTTCTTGTGCTATGATAAAAGTTCAAATCACAAATTATAATTAATTAAGTTAGCATACGTTTATCTATGCAATAAATTAAAGCATTGTCTTTCATAAAATATTTGCTTTCAGAGTATAAATCTTGTAACAAAGTTACTATACGAGTTAGGCCTAGTGTAGGACCAGTGATAGAAAGATCTCTCTAACCTGACCTGTGATTAGGAGTCATGCAAACGATCGTTGGTTTTGCACGAAGTCCGATATTTGCCTTAACTACACAAAACTTAACTTGATACTGTTAAGAACCACTTATAACTGGTCACTGTTGATTCCATAGAAAGTTTTCAAATAAACGATTGTTATTGCGTAATCATGATTAGTATTAATTTAAAATTGAATTGAATGTGATTGTATTTATTTCGTTGTAATTATTGCGTTTATTATTTTTGTTATGAAAATGTGGAGTTTATTTCTTAAGTATAGGCCACGAAACGGCTGCGGGATCAAACAGCTCTAAAGTTATATATTAATTTAGTTCTCAGTTTTAATGGAAAAATAAATAAAAGTAAACAGTAAGTTGCAACACAGTTGTGATATCTTAAGTCTAATCTAACCATCATTGAGTAAAGAATATCAATGCGCTGGTATTAGAGCAATAGTGGGGCTGTATTTATCAATCATATAGACTTAACTTGTTATAATTATTGATAGGCTAGTTTGCAATAAAAAGAAAACCTAATCAAACGCTTATTCTTTGGATACGTCCGTCGTGAACAAATATTTCCTAAACCTTTTGACCGTCACGTCAAAAAAGCAAAAACGGGCCCTCGGTACCACGCAACAAATTCGAAATTTTATAATTGGTATTAGTTTTTGCCATATTATGTTAACTTATACGAAATATAAAGAAAGAAGTTCAAATAATATAAATTGGGATGAATCAAAGAACATAATTAGCAGAGGAATAAAATAAATAAAAAACTATGTTGTTTTATGAGATTTTACATATAAAATCGTAATCGTACGTATTTAGTCAGTCATGTAGTCGTGACGCATTTGGTTTTGTCATCTACACATGACTGAGGCGGTCAAAAGGTTTGATCGAAATAATTACGCTCCAAAATAGCTTGTATTAGTTGTTTTATTAGCAATACATAGATCACGAATAGGAATTGTATTGATTCTAATGACTGCATAATAATTTAGATATAAGTCTCTATTGGAGGTTCGAACGATTAACTTTGCAATAATTAAGTGCTGTATTAATGTGTTATTTGTTGTAATGTATATGTGTTAGCTAAGACATTCACTTTCAAAAAACAAATCTCTGATGGCTTTAAATTTATTTAAATTTCGACGGTTCACGTTTGAGCCGACAATAACTGTCTGAATTATTTTCTCTGTTCTCTGAAGTTATGAATTGATTCTATAATGATTAATATTCTAATCATCATCATCAAGCTATTCTTTTTTCATCTGCTGTTTAGTGTAGAGCTACGCTATAATTTTCGTTTCATAGCTAAGTTTGTCTTTGGCTGCTTGTTTGCCATCTTTCTTCTTCCTTTCTGAATCATTAATTATAAGCTCGGTTCAAACGAACATCTTCGCGTCGTGTAATATCTAAAGATCACAAATGCAAGTAAGAGCAGAAGCTGCCAACCGGAGCCGCATTTATACCAATACATCATATCAAACTATTTATTTCGATTACTTATGTGATATATTATGCTAGGCAGCTTAGTGACTTTTAAACAATAATCTGGTCTAAAATCTAAATACTATACTTTACTATACTTTTTATGCTCCGGTTGGCTACTTAGATGCGTTTGGCGTTCTGTACATTGATTCGTAACAATCGAACTCGGGTTAAAAATAGGATTAAAGTACCTCGTTTAATTCGCAAGATCATTCCTCATAAAAGCTCGCGGTAATGTATTGTATATTATATACTGTTAACAACGCGCACATACCGTAAGTGTCGATATTATCTAATGATAGTAGATATATTTTGCAAATGGCTTTGCGATTGAACTGTGCATGGTTTCTGATTCCGACTATTTACAGTCGTATCACTTTTATTGCCTTGATTCTAAAATTAATTAGCAACTGAAAGATTTAATTATTTATTAATATAAGTAAAATAGCGGTGAAGAAGTCATAAAGATTGCGGGTTTGTCACTATTACTTAAATATTTTTTTTTTATTATACTTTTGGCTTACGTCATTGCGTTAGTAATGTAAACCTACATATTTCGTATTCGAAAATATTTTAGGAATGTAAGTTTTATTCTCTATATTTGATGAAAGAAAAGTAATGATATATATTTAAATGAGTAAAGCAGTTAGTAGCAATAAAAAGAAATCCAATGTATTATATTTTTAAAAATTATTGGATATTTTAACCACTTAGAGTTGACGTATATATGAGGTATTACGCGTATAATCGTCATAATTTAGTGAGATGTCACAAAATAACGCAAGCCTTTACACACAATGTTACAAACTGTATGTTTGTGAATGATGAACTGTAGTGAAGATAAAACCGAAGAATGGTTAAGTCGTAGCTCACTTGGTACGGCCGCGCAGAGAACAGCCTTCACAGAACAACCGGTTCTGGCACTGTGTCTTATTTTTCTAAATAATAGAACGCTTAAACTAATTCGTAGACCGCTGTAGAATATTTTCGTTAAAAAGCTAGAGTAGCATATAATTAAATATTTATTGTATAATAATAAGTCATGTGTGATCCGTCAGACTTGTGCAAATAAAGTTCCTGTCACGAGAAGCTATAAATTATGTAAATAAAGAACTTCTACTATGTTACGTAGCGACAATTCAATCGACAACAAACAATTCAACTCAATGTAACTTACGTTTAATACAAAACTAAGGAGCAATTTAACTTTGTTGGGTCTATTATAGCGGTATAAAGCGCGGTATAAGCGGTCTGGTGTGATTGGAACGCGCCTAACACATTAGAACGTAAACATTTGGACCGTAATTTTGAAGTAATTTTCGCTGACGCAGTATTTGATCTGAGGGTTGCGATCCCTTGAATGTGCGTTTACAAAATTTATATCTTCTTGTGACGGGGACTTTAGTACCGGTAATTACTGTCCAGTCTAAACCTGGGACTACATCATAGAGGTGGTCAATGTGAACGGGCTGAAGGTAGTTGAGCGAAAAGCACCAAGTTTCATTATGTGGAAATCAATACTTTGAATTGGTTATTTCCTGTTTTGAAATCGTAGCCGGAAAAGCCCAGACGTTGTCACCGACAGGTTAACATAACAGGTCCATAGTTTGTACTTCAACAAGGTTTATTAAGGTATTAGCATAGCATAGTTAAAACTATTTTCATATTTTAATGTTCGCAATTTTATCTATTTATAGTTGCGTTGTGTGATCACTGAATACTTATTGAACAAATAATTTAGCTTTTTAGTATTTATTATCAGTCTTAATGAAACATTACTTAAATCATACAAATGAACTTTAAGTGAAACATTTTGAACCCCATGGTCTTATTTTTGTATTGTTAGCAAGGTTTCGTGTACTCGTTATACTTAATTATTATGTGATCTTTAAATAACACCAATACTTAACATTAGTTATGGCTGCGTGCGAATTTGATATAAGTTTAATAAAAAATCAATATGTCTTTCATGATATTACGATATTTAAGTATAATATTGATATATTGTCTGGTTGTTAGTAAAGATAAATTCAGATGTAACAGAATATACGAATGTTCTACGTTGTGCCTCTATGAACGCTTACTTACATAACAAACTAAACTACCTAGATGTATATTATTTTTATAGTAGTACTGTTCTAGTTGTTCACTTGTAAGTTAGATCCAAGCTTCACAGCGAGTTCACTGATAACTTTTCCACATAATTCACTAAATATTGTTATTCACTTAAAATATTTAATATTGTCATGTAATATATCACAGTCAGTTACATTGTAAGGGCCCTTGCACCTCCACATACATACCATGTTGTTTGAATTTAATTATAAGATACATTGCATGGGATATGTTAGTATTAAAGGAGTAAATATAGCAAACTTTTATATAGATCACGTTGTGTTGTGTCCAGTATTAATATTATTTATTGTTTCTAACTATAGCCAATAGTAAGCACGGTGCAAGATGGCCTAAATGTTGATTTATGACTCGTTATTTTAATATTATCACTATAAATTACACTAAGCATAAAATACATGATATATTTTTTCGATCGTATTAATGATATTTATGTAGGAACGAGTAGGGTTCATTTTCTTTTCGGGTACAATATACCTATAAGGTTTTAAGCTATAGGGACAGCTTTTTGTCGTAGATTGCGGTGATGTGATGCTCGCACGCAGTGCGTTGTGCGGACAGTGTGTCACCCTTGACCCAGTGTGTCGCGTGGCTCGACCGGCGCCGCCGCCGTCCTGTACAATACACTAGCTTCCAAAGTTATTGAATCCCCTTTGTAGACATCAAGCGGCTGCCTTGTCTTCACCAAGTTTTGATCTGCAATTCACAATTAGGTAGAAGCATATATACTGGTCAACGTTTTATGTTGTCGCTACCTATGTCGAGTCTACGCTACCTTTTTCAATCTAGAAAAAATAGAATTTTATGACTATTGAACAACTGCAGTCTGAGAGTGAGAGATTTTTTTCGGTCTTGTTTTGGCTCATAAACAGCCACAAATATATAGTTGCAAAATGATCTGTGTTAATTTTTCTTCAAACTTATATAATTACTAATTAACAATTCTAAATCGACCGTGCCTAGACCAATACATATTATGAAATAAGTAATGGATCTTCAAATTCGAAATAAAAAAGGTCCAATAAGGTAAATTTTAAGAGCGCCTAATATGCGCAAATCCAGTTAATGGCAGGGACTATTCATGGCAGGGACTATTGTATCTTAAATCATGTATTTCACCAGTTGTAGTAGTCACTAAGCGTTACCTCGTTTTGACCGTGACTTAATGTTGCGTAACTCTAGAGTGTGTTATTTAATTGTCAAGGTTTACAAAATCATAGAATCGTAGTAAAAATAAACCAACTGTTAGCAAGTTTAACATGCATAATAATATTATAATTTATATTAAAAATGGCAAGTCTTGTTATATCCCATATCACAAAAACACAGAAAGCGCTAATCGATTTAATTTGATATACCTTTTGACTGGAATATATCATGCGAGTTGTTGAATCTCATTGTTACGAACGAGACATGTATTGATCGTTGCATTTGGGTCAACATTTATAAACACGCATAAAGAACGACGTAGAGTAGAACCGACTAGTAGTACCTGTATGTAATTTAGCAAATATTCGCCACTGCCCTTAGTGAACGAAAGTGTATTTTGCACTCATTTCCAATCATTGTAATGAAGATATCTACTTATAATATTTCTAAATAAATAACAATATTTTGCTAAAAGACATAATGCATCATAATTATAGTACCATACTATATTAGTAATTTAAAATTGCTAATCACAAACATTCTATAAAATATGTAGAACTAAAATAGTACCTAAACCGTTTTAAAATATCCTAGTGTCCTCGATGTCATTTTGTCTATAATTATAATAAGTTTTCGAGGGAATTTATTTTCATTAAAGATAACATGTGGAATGAGACGTCGTTTTCTTCAAATCCCAAATTTTCATCCCTTTTGTCTAGTACTAACTCGAAGTAAAGTCGATAGCATCTAATCGTGAGCTTGACACACGTGTTCTAGTACAGTTGCGTATGAAATGATGTTAGCGTATATGAGCGCGAGTGCAGTGGTCACCTCCAGCAGTGTGCGGGCGGCGCTGGCCGTCGACGACGTCGGCAGCTATAGGTGTGTAACAAACGCGCGAAGGGAAAGTATTGTGTTGCGGAACCGCGCGCGTCACGCCCCGCCTGCTACACTTCTCGGATTTTAGCATGAGCTGCTTGGCCCCAAGGTGATCGACTGTGCCCGCCCGTTGTCGAAACCACACCGGTCTCATTCAATACGTTAATACGCCGACATACCCGTCTGCCATTGCGCAATTAACACCGTCCAGGTGACAGTCCATAATTCATTGGCATCGCTAGTCATAATAGTACGTAATGTTTTTTTTATTTACTACTATCTTTTTAGTTTAACTGTTGTGTAGACATAGTGCGGTTGTTCCAGATGCGGCTAGTATTCTGCACGATGTGGGTTTTGGCGTCAGTGGCGCTATCTGTGTGCCGTCCGTACGACCCGGAAGACGACGGCTTGAAGGATGTGCTGCCCTCTAGCGGGCAGTTTGAGGCGTTTTACCCGCGAGAAGCGCACGGCATTCCGAATGGATCGTCGCGACCTGCACATGGGCACGGTAGTTTCTACAAGCACCGCAACCCGGCGCTAGTCGACGTGAAAAATGCAGCCGCGTATGGATTCCGGTTCGACGGCATGAGGAGATTCAATTTTGATGATGAGTAAAGGGTCTCCGTCTGTATATAACTGATTGTTTTTTTTTGTTTTGTTAAATGAGCTATTCAAAATTTTCATTTTTTTTTTATTTGACGTTCTTTTTTTTTCAAATAAAGTTTCGTTTGTCTTTAACGATTGTTTAATTTATAGATAATATTGGCTGAACTTTGATCAGTCGATACTCTATGCAAAATATGAGTTTCGAGGAAAGTCTGGCCACTTAAGGACTGTTTAAAATAACTGGGGTACTTAACATCCGTGGCCGTAAAGACCTCACCTTGTAACTTAAGTTTTCAGTATCAGTGCACGCCAGGAAATTAATAAATTTATTCCAAAGGATATGCACTTTACGATAGCGATGACTTAAAAGCTTTTTTGTAAATCGACCTAAAGCGGTCCCCAGTTCGTTTTCCAAGATTAAAGTAGCAGGTTGTCTCATCAAGATGATTAGCAGATACTCCATTAAAAAATTGGTTGTTTTCGGAATAAAATGCACCTAATGCCCATTTTTTTTTCTTAATCATTATTATTATTGCAGCTTAAATTCATTACTGGGTTTACGTACTGGTGCGATACTTTAATCAACCAAACGCACTTTTTGATGTCCCTGGTTTCTTGGTTCGGACGGAAGGACCTTTAAATATTTATGTTGATGTCATTAGCTCACCTACACTTCAATCTAAATATAAAGTGCGCCTTACACATGCGCGAGGCAGACGGTCCGGGGCTCATACTATTTGATTGGCTAGCGGAACAGAGTACCACTTGGTTATTGATTTATGACCGTAGCTTCTGCTCCTGATGATAGATAGGTATTTATAGCTAGATGGATATACCAGACAGCGGCAATGCGGCAATGCAACGTTTGTTATTTAGTATAAACGCGGGTATGCTTAGTTTAGGGAGAGGCCCGATGTGCATCAATATGACATGACTGATGTAAAGAAATAAAAACGATAAGACTTATGCACCTACTAATCTTGCGTTTACCTATTGTTTCGGTCCGATTTCAATTGACTTCCTGTATTAAATCGGTTCAATTATTTACTTAACTGGAACTTTAAGACCGTTGCGGGTTTTTTTCCATGATCCTAGTGTCACTTTGTTGACTTCACCATTTAAGATTTCACGGTTGGTGTAGTAAAGCAAGTGAAGGCAAACCAAGGGGAGCTTCACAGACTGTACAAGTGGTCTTGATAATGGACACGTACCGGGCGATTCGATACGAGTGTCAGCCGCATCCTTCCTTGCTATTACGTGGGCAGCAGACCGCGAGCACCGCCCACTTGTACAACAAACCATTATGCTGACCCCGGGATCAGGGAGTCGGTGAGACCGAACGACCGTCTTCTTCCGTCAAAATATATAATATATTTTCGCCTTGTATTGTGTATTCAACATTTTATTTCAGTACCTGCTTGTATATCGATACTAGTTGCGCCTATCGAGGTGCAACTTATATTGCAAGCAATGCAATTATAATCGAGTTTTTTTTTTTAAATTGAAACTCATTATTTAGGTACTTAAACAAGATGATTGCAGCTTGCTATTTTTTCATTGTTAGAGTGGGTTCAATAACGATTGATAAATTAGCAAAATTGTCTTTTACAATTTACTATACTCTTTCGCTAACGCCTGATCGATTTCTCCCCTTTATTTTGTGCACCAATACATATTATACGCTTAGGAATAGCATAGTCAACAATTTAATCCAAGAAAGTACAAGGCCACCATTGGATATAGGTACCTCACTTTAAAAGCTCTAAGTACGTATGTCAAAACACTTAGCCGCCTTTAGAAAAAAGTGTGAAATTATCTTAAGTGGCCAGTATCTACGAAAGCCCTTTTTTAAATCAGGCTAATATAACGGTACGTTCTAAGTAAAGATAGAAGTGTAGATAAGTTAATAAGATTATTATTATACCTCATGTTGAGGTCGGAGACCGGCTTTTAAGGACGGAATGTTTCTGAAACCGTGTATAAAAAACGAGTGGTCCCCAGGGATCGGTCATTCCGCGGCCGGAGTGGGTGCACGCATCTTCGTTCTCAAAATAACTATTTTTTTGTGTTAAGGCTACTTAATTCCTCGTTCGACTTGAACCCGTAGTTTTGAGTCCAATCTCGAAGGGGGTGAACGTTGGGCTAATTCTCTCGTCCATTTAGCACGTCTCATCAAGTGCCATGTATCCAGAAACAGTCAGAGCGGTGAGTGGCTAGTTCCTATAATTCACTTGCGATATTTTATGCAATCATTTTGGTAGTTAGTGAAAAGTGCAATTTTTTTTTTAATTAGCCATCATTATTGGAGCGGTTATTAAGACTTTGGTGTTGTGAATTTGTTTTTTTTTTATATTACTAACTATCTTCATTTCAATTAGGTTATTGTTAACAAAAGGTTGCGTTAAAACTACATTAACGTTAACTAAGATTTATTAAAATAATAAAAACAAGTAACTAGGTACCTGGGCTGCCGACAAACATTCCTACAATACATTTATCACTTTTCGTGTTTACATTATTCGTGCTTAATGATGGTCTATTGTTGTGTAAAATTTCAATTTATATGGCGGCAATAACAAGCCTGAATGGATAGTTGATGAGAGCAGGGAGAGTGGTGAGAGATGCAAGTCATCCTGCTGGCTCACTGGCTGGTCAACTCACCCACTCGCTTGAAGCCAACAACCGATTGATTATGACACTCGTCCTTTATCGATTTATTGTACCTAATTGAGATATCGACTTATAGATTTAAACAATGTTAATGTTACTTTTAGTGATCATCAAGTCAAATGTACTTATGATAGTTTAATTATCTAAGTACTTATTAAATAGTTAGTAGGTGCTCAATATTTAAGAAAGTACGTATTGACAGGTACTTTTCTATTTCATCTAAAATTATCTCAAAATGTTCAGTTTTTATTTAAATTAATTTTGACACTGTTCTTTTTAATAAATATCTTTTATTTTTATAAACGAATCACGGAAAAGATTAAAATATGGTTGCAGTGTATAAAGCTTGAAGTTGATGACCTAAACGCATTTGTAGGCGAACCGTTGAAAATAAATTAAACATTTATGAGTTTGGGACTCGCACGCACCATTTAACGATTAACTACGGACTGGTACAAATCTCTTTATAATGTATCTGGCGAAACGCGGGAATGCAGCGTGATCGTTCACACACGCCATAACAAAATAAAATTTTCTTCTAACCGTACAAAAAGCCTCAAAAAATTAAATAATGTAATTACTTTTCAACAATTAAACGTTTCTAACTTTTTCGAAATCCAATTCCGAGTGGGAGGGTCACAGACTTCACAATGGACAAACAACATCCTTGTGTATTTAAAACAACTGTAATTAACAAAATATATAATTGAGTAGTTAAGATTTTATAACATACGATCATTAATCTTAACGTTAGTGGTTGTTCGTAGGTACCTCTAATTAGCTTCGAGTTTAATGGTATAAACTTCAATATAATAATTTTAAGGTTATTTTGTTTGTAAAAGGGCTTTGATCATTCTATTGGGTTTAAGGTATGTTATAATTTTCGTGAGCTTGCGTTTTTAACTGTAAAGTTAGTACTCTCTTACACAATTGCTTTGCGAAGTTTTGCTAGGCGCTCAGCTTGACTAAAGATTTTTATTTCTATTAATTTTAATGTTCAAAACTACATCGTCAGTCGCAAAGCCCTACTGCTGAGCATGAGGTCTTGGGTTGGATTCCCAGGTCGGGCAAAGTGTTAATGGGTTTTTCCATCAGGAATGTCTCAGTAGCAGCCTCGGTGTCTGGATTTGTGTCCGGTTGATGGCAATAGGCTCGCCCCCTATTACATAGGACTTAAACATAACTGGCGAAATGTGGGTGTACTAATGGGTACAACTCTTCCAAACCCTACGCGGATTACAGGCATGATGTTATGTCTTACTTTATTTTTTTTCTGTTCATTGACCTGACCAAACTAACAAAAAGTTGTACCTATAGTATTTGAATATATACAACTTACAGACATGTAAAGGTTTTATAATAGTTTTTTAGCTGTTCAACAGTTTTATAGTAGTGTTTAATTCGACGTATTAGTTATATTATAATTTATTTTGCTAGTTGGGGAGATTAATAGTGAGACATTGGTGCCGATTCCCGTCACAAACTAAACTAAAATTAGACTATTTCCATCTTTTTCTGTCTAATAAAACAAGAAAGAGACTAATGTAAATAAGAGCTGTCAAGTTTAGTCAATCTGACATATCCATACAATTATAGTTGAGATCTTAAAACGTATGGATTAAAAACATGGAAAAGTTCAAGGCAACCAAACTAATTTGACATCGCTAACTTAGTTCTTTAATGTCGCCGTCCTTTCCTTTCGCTGTATGTTAGTAAGAGATGTCAATTCTCTAAATTTAGTCTAGTTAGTGAACAAGGGAATCGGCACCATTGTCGCCGTCCTTTCCTTTCGCTGTATGTTAGTAAGAGATGCCAGTTTGTCAACAAGGGAATCGGCACCATTGGATGATAAACTGCGTAATTCAATCATCAACCTTTAAAAAATCATTTACCTTTTTCCTTTGTACGAGTATTTTCAGAAACCTTAATTCTGAAAGACCAGTTTACTCTGCCCCAGTCAGTTTTCAACTGTCTGTTAGGTATTGCATCATTACCTCTTTTTATGAGAAAGTAGAGTATTGTTATGTATTACCGACTTGTACACCTATCATTGTAAATAACGAGTTATACTTTCATTTTCCCCTTATCTTATATGGAGTGCGCTGATTATATTTTGTTTTTGTTTTACATTTTCGATTGTTTGTTACGTGACTGCTTGATGTAACTTTAACTTCTTACTTTATTTTGTTTTTATAATGACGTGGTTGCTATAGTAAGAGTATTATTGTTTTCCTACTGCATTGTTGGTCTAGTGGTCGCAAGTGATTTGATTTGGGTTCGGTCTCTGGGTCAGGCAGAGTTATGGGTGGGTGGTGGGTGGCTATTAGAAGTTTTTTTTTCTGGTTGATGTAAATAGGCTCTCCCCGATAGGACCTGTTGTATAGGGGATACCTTTGCCAGCTATTTCGGGGTATTCAAGCGCAAACTTATATCAAGGTTACGTCTATGCCAAGTTTAATATGATTTTAAATTATTTGTAGGTGCAGTTTGTCCTGAGTATGGCGCTGGTGGCGTCCTCGGAGGCGTTCTTTCTGAAATGGGGCTCTGATTCATCGTAAGTAAATATTTACTTTACGTATCATTTTATTTATTAGCGTAAGCGAACTGTTTTCTGAAAAGCGAACGTTTTATTTTGTTTTGAGGTAGTTAACTACAATATGTGCTCCTTCTTGCATTCAAATATAAAGGGTAAATCTTCCCAGTAATGTTGGTATCCACGTTTAGGTGTAATTCCCCCATAATTTTTACTTTACAAATGTTGCATAATTTACCTACTAATTTTAAATGTTTGATTTACGTGCCTCTAGCCCATATAAAGTTACTTAAACCCCGTTGGCCGAATTTAAGTTTTTCATGGAAACAGAGATTTTGAATTATCTTTTTTGAAATACCTAAGATACTTATTTCGAAAATGTATTCAACTATGATTTTAGACCTATTTATCCAGGTTATGTGTAGGAATTTTTATTAAATCGTTTCATTTATGCATAGGTATCGAAAATTAAGGACTTGACAATTCGTACTTATAAAATATCGTAAGGCGCCCTCTAAAATTTTAACCAATAGCCAAATAGTGCGTGACCCCACTTACTGCCATTATAAATATATTTTCCACTAGCTTTTGCCCGTATCTTCCCTCGTGTAAAAACTAACTTAAAAAAATAAAAAATATTCTATGTTAGGCCAGGAAGTGTCTAATATCTATGTGCCAATTTTCATCTAAATCTGTTCAACGGTTTACGCGTTATTGAGCAACAAACATCTAATCTTCACAAACTTTCAAATTTATAATATTAGTCGGATATAGGTATAAGAAAACACTTTCATCTTAGTCAAATACTTAGTACCTTTTTTTTTGTGCGCTTTGGAAATCCTCAGGGATTTCCTTCGTAGCGTCACCATATTAGTCGGATATAGGTATAAGAAAACACTTTCATCTTAGTTAAATACTTAGTACCTTTTTTTTTGTGCGCTTTGGAAATCCTCAGGGATTTCCTTCGTAGCGTCGTTAGGGTGACGGCCGGGAGTGCGCGGTGCGCATAGACATTCACCATTGTCTATCAAATAGCATATAGCAGTCATTGTGCGTGCTTGAAGGGAAGTGAAAATTATATTTTTCTTACTCCTCCGTTATTCTTTTTTTATTAATTTCGTTACGGGATCCAAGACAGTTGAATCGTTTCTCCATGACTCGGCGAGCTCCATTGCCTCGGCGCTTTTGTGTTAGTTGCAGTGGTTGGGAACAGTGTGGCGGGCTTGTCTCAGTCAAATAGTACCTAGTAGAACTCTTTACATAGAAGGTCGTCCGGGAAAGTACTACCACTAAACCTATTTCTCCGCTAACGTAGTTTTGCTGAGTTTCGGCTTATAGGGCTTATTGCCCGCGACTATGTCCGCGTGGAACTTGTTTATATCGTACTTGCATACAAACTTCCACCCCCCTTTTCACCGCCTTAGGGGGTCATTTTCGAGATAAAAACTATTCTATGTCCTTCCCCGGGTCTTAAACTATCTCTATAAAAAAATCACCTAAATCGGTTCAGCGGTTTAAGCGTGAAGAGGTAACAGACAGACACACTTTCGCATTTATGATATTAGTATGGATGGGTGCCGGTATAATAACAGGCACATGAGACGTTGCAACTTTGCCTGTCGCGTGGGATGGTATATGTGCATTTGCAAGGCCTCTCGTATTGCAGATGTATTGCAGCGGTAAACACTCCACATCTTGTGGCCTCAGGCATGATTGCTATTCAATCACATAAAAATTACCTTTAGAGATAGGGACAAACAGACAAATAAACACAGACGGTAAGAGAGAGGACGAAAGACAAATTAATGGAACAAGTTCAACAACTGGTCAGGTAATCCTTACTAATATTATTAATGCGAAAGTAATTTTTCTGTCTGTTATGCTTACACGACTAAACCACTGAACCGATTTTGATGAAATTTGATACAGTGTAAGTTTGAACCCCAAGGAAGGGCGGTGAAAATTTCTCCTTTATCGTGGGTGTGTTTACAAAGATACAAGCCTATACAACATACACACACAGACTGCCTCGTTGGTCTAGTGATCGCAAGCGCGACTGGTGTGCATGAGGTCTTCGATTCCCAGGTCGGGCAAAGTGTTATTGAGTTTTTTCCATCAGGAATTTCTCAGTAGCAGCCTCGGAGTCTGGATTTGTGCCCGTTGATGGCAATAGGCTCGCCCCCTATTACATGGGACTAAAAACATAACTGGCGAAATGTGGGTGTACTTATGGGTACACCTCTGCTTAACCCTTCGGGGATTACAGGCGTGATGTTATATCTATGTCATATACAAACAGCGAGACCCGGAAAAACTATCTGTAGGCCATACAAATATTTGTTCCGTGCGGAAATCGAATCCGCGATACGTAGCGCAGCAGCCAATCACTCAGACATTACGCAAACCGTACCGATATTGCTGATAACTGAAAAGCCCACGTTTCACTGTTCGTGAAAATATATTGTTTGTGAATTTTCATGCCCCAAACATACTTACTTACATGAACTTTTTGTCAGTAGTTTTCGCAAGTGGTCATTAAGATTCCTAAAATACTTAGATAATGTTTTACTTGAAAAACGGAAAATAGTGAAATAAACTGGTATTTAATGTTTGTTTCTGATTTACTTTGCCTAATAGAAGGGTATAGTTTGTCTTCGATGTTCGTGTTGACTGCCTCGTTGGCCTAATGGTCGCATAGAGCGACTGCTGAGCATGGGGTCTTGGATTCGATTACCAGGTCAGGCAAAGTGTTATTGGGTATTTCCATCAGGAATTTCTCAGTAGCAGCCTTGGAAACTAGATTCGTGCTCGGTTGGTGGCAATAGGCGTCTCCTAATACATTGGACTTATATAACTAGCGAAATTTGGTTTTATTAATGGGTACACCTCTGCCTATCCCTTTAGTGGATTAAGTGCATGATGTTATGTTAGTTCGTCTATTTATCGGTGTATACTATAGGTGCGTTGTGGTACTAGAGAGGCTGGCATCTCTGTAACGCTGTACAATAGCAAACAATGCAGTGTAACTTTGTTTACAATCACTACCGGGCGCTCTGAGCGGTATTAATTGTAAACAAAAGTTGCACTGCAATGTTTCTGTGTTTACAATCAATCTCGATGATTTGTACAAACAGATATTAAGATCTACAAAGTTGAAACCACAGTAAAACATTGTGCTTTTGCAGCTGTGGAGCACACAATAATGTTTTTATTTATTTTATTCAGAACCTTTTAGTTATTATGTTCGTTTGCACATGGTCTGTGTCAATAAAGATGTTTTCTGTTCTTTATTTGTTACAGAAGCCAGTCTTCAGCCCAGAAGACGTGGGTGCAGCCTCTGCCGCCAAACATGTCGCCAGGCTACCGGTATCAATACTCGTACAATCCCTACGAGTCCCGCAAGGTGTACCAGATCCAGGCGCCGCAGTACCAGCAGCCAGAGATGATGCAACAGAACATGCAGCCCATCCCCATCAGTGTGCCAGCAGGGGCCAGCCTCACGCCCATATCGCTCCAACACGTCCAACTCGTACCTTGCATGTGTCCTGTCGCCCCCGAGGAGGCCGAGAAGCTCCAGGAACATGTCGGCCCTGGCCCCTATATGGCGCAGACGTACAGCCAACCCGCCTACACTGTGCCTCAGCAAGTCCCAGCGGATAAGCAGTACGGGCAAGCAGTAGAGTCAAGCTCAAGCCCCAAGTTATCCCACCAATGAGTTACTCATATTATGTTTTAATTTATGTCATAATTTAATTTATAGAAATTAATCCTCTAATTTTTGATATTTATATCTAGAATTTATATTATTAGCTTCTTGTGCAAAGGGTTTTCCTATAGAGGAACACGAAGACTGATAGACTAAGGACAAGGGTGTTCATTTATTCTTAATAAACATAAAACTATTTTTTTTTTTGTGTTTTTACTTATTACCTAACATAGTACCTATTGCAATCAATGTTTTAACCTTTTAACGCTTATGGTAAGTATTAGGAATAGATTATTATAGGCATACCAGAATCTCAAGGCAAATGGAGAAATCGAAATTCTCAAAATCTAGCTCAGTTAGAAAATAAAAATAAAAAGTAGGGCTGTGCAAACTGTACCTTTCGTGTGACATTCATAGAGCAACACAGGCCACCGACATTTCAAGTCAGACAAAATTATGGATATTCTCATATTTTTAATCTTTAAAAAATAATCATTTTTTTTAGAATCAAACATTATGGAACCGTAATGAATAAAATATGCCCTAAGGATATTTTTCTTCTTTTTCGGTGGGAGTTCACCCCCCGCGTAAACCGATGACAAAAAGGCGCAAATTGTAATAGCCGCATTCTTGGAATTTGACTTTTCAGATACCGGGCAACCCAGAAAACAAAAGGATCTCCTATGAAATACTAAAATTAATTTCAAATAATCAACAGAATTTCTCAGTAGCTGCCTCGGAATCTGGATTTGCACCCGGTTGATGGCAATAGGCTCGCCCCCTATTACATGGGACTTAAACATAACTGGCGAAATCTGGGTGTAGGTACTAATGGGTACAAATCTGCTGCAGTTGATGTGCAGTTACGCCAGCTTGGGACGTAACTCCGCTACTTTCCCTTTCAGCTCCTGCACGAGAGCCCTGCTTACGAAGTTCGTGTTAATACCTACATTGTAATGTAGCTGGTATTAACAGGAAAAAAATAATTTGAAGTTTTACTTGTATTAAAAGACCACGGAAAACTATTAAAACAAAACAATTCAGTTGATATTTAAGCAGATTTATACATGATTAGGTAATTGACACCATTATCTAATAATTCTAAAACACAATTAATTAAAAAAGCATACTTTATTTGAACCCTATTATTTCTTAATTAAATTATAAAATAGATATTTAGTTGCTATGAGCTGAATAAATAATATGTAGTTAATCAAAGGAAATCGCTTTTTGACAGCTTGTTAAAAGTACGTAGTACCTAGTAACCAATTGAGTAAGAAATTAATGAATTATGAACCTCCTCCTTTTTGTAGTCGGTTAAAAATACGAAAGTGGATAATTTTATAATTTATTAAAAAGAACTTACATAAATTATCATTTTAAATAAATAATTATAAATCCTGAGAAATTTTTCGAACAGTTTTTATTTTATTATTATTTGGTTCGTACTCTTTTTGCCAACCTCGATTGTACTGTGAGCTTCCTTCCGTCAGGTCACAGGTCAGGTGGTCCATGTTGCTCTATGATTGTGAGGATCGATTAGGCTGAACACAACCAACCAAAATCCTGAGTTTCATGACGTGATTCGTTACATCCTGCGGCTGATGTGTCATAATTACGTCAAAATCTTGTCGAGCAGAGTGGTTAGTTAGAGCAAGCTTATTATGTGCAATTCACTCAGTGAAGTGAAATAATTATAAAGAGAAACATGTTTTTACGAGCATCGAAACAAAAATATTTTCTATCCAAAGGAGATCTTCAAGAAAGTATAAACCAGCTTACCGCCCTGTACATGCCTATGAATTTAGATGACAGTTACCGTCAAAATAAGGTAGCGGCTCTAAAGAAATTACATTTTATTTTAAAACATTGTTCAAAAGTTGCTGTCCTGAAACTAGATTTTAAGCAGCTCCTCGTATGTGCTTTAACTCTGGTGTACTACTTTGGCATGCAAATTAAACTAAAAATGCTCAAATCTTGGTATCTGTGGGGCATTTCCAAATGGCGACAGTTTCAGAAGGCAGAAGCAGCCTTAAAATTAACTATGGACATGTTGCAACCTGAATGTAGCGAAACTACTATTAAAATTACTCTCAACTTCTTCACAGAGCTTTCCCTTTGGTCTTTTGAGAGTTTTGTTGAACAAATTCTGGAACTGCTGCTCTATTTTGACAGAGGATACATGACAATATTCAATATGATGCTGACCGACATTCACTGCGTTCTCGACGAAAAGACACCAACAAGGCATCGCCTGAGAATATTTTATAATTTACTCATGAGTCCATATTGGAATATCGACGAAAACATGCTTTTACCGTTCGTTACCCGTCTTTTAGATTTTTTTGCTTACACCATATCCCAAAATGATGGTACATCGGCTGGATATGTAAGCAAAGGCTTCGAACTGTGTCTTGGTCGCATCTTTGAGAGGGTAGAAAATAAGCATCGAATGTCAATCATAATAACGATGCTAAACTGGTTTTCAAGGGTAGATTTGGATAAAGAACATGTGTTAGAATTCTCCACACTGCTAGAACGTGCCGCAGAGTTATATGAAGTGCGTGTGTACAGTTACAGCTTGGAGGAAGGATTAATCGAACACGTACTTGTGAATCTAGTAGGATCCAATATAGCCTTGAACAGCCTTGTGGGTTGCAAGCTTTTGTTAAAATTTTTAGATCGGCTAAAGAACGCACAATACCTCATAGTTCCTACACTGTTCTACGACTTTTCACAGGTTTGCTGTTTTTTTTTTTTTTAAATTGAATTATTGCTGTGTGTTGTTAAGTTCTTACATAAGGTGGATGAACGATTTTTGTCCGCGGAATTCAAAATTTCTTACGTTTTTTGCAATTTACCGCTCATTATCAGATTGCATGGTAATATAAAAAAGACTTGACCGACGCGAATATGTATTTTAAATTTTAACAATTACCTACAATCGTCATTATAACTCATAAGACATTTAAAAAAAAAAAGTAAACAAAAATGACTTTCGCTGACTACCTTAAATATTAATTAGTTATTTTTTTTCGTTTTATGTATCTTTTAATTAATATCCATGTACCTACAGATGCAACTGAAAGTAGGAGAATACAATGTCAAAGATATGCTTTTTATTCGGCATCACAGAGAAAAGTTAAATTTATACCTGATGAATGCAGTCAAAATGCACGGTTCGATTATTGTGAACCTGAAGACCATCTTTACTATCGTGTGTTGTGTGGTGCTGGAAGTGCCTTGTGGTCTGACGGCCGCGGCCGCAGCGTTCCTCGTGATGGCTATCCAGGACCAGGCTCTGAACGGAGAGAACATCCCGCCGCCGTGTCGGTACTGGATGCACGCCGTTGTCGTGTCAGTCATGTCGTTGGTCTGCCGTGTGCACAAGGCCCCGGTGCTGTACACCTATGTCCAGCATATCGTATCGCGGCGTGCCACCGAGGCCCCTCAACTTAATCCTCCGATGATGTACTACTACAAGCTTGCCAGGCAT
This sequence comes from Hoplodrina ambigua, assembly GCA_949774945.1. Taxonomy (NCBI): domain Eukaryota; kingdom Metazoa; phylum Arthropoda; class Insecta; order Lepidoptera; family Noctuidae; genus Hoplodrina; species Hoplodrina ambigua. Next base: position 11,656,944 of record OX458963.1, read on the forward strand.
CATGTCACTTGGAATAAACCCACTCTATTTTTCGAAGATTGGGAGTTGCGTTATGCCCTTTGGAAACATTTTAAAGAGTCTCAGGTTGGTGCTTTCCTTATTGCTTTCATACTTTTTATCTCAGTCTGTACCTTTTTAAAATCTTTTATTTCATTCTAGGGAAAATTAAGTGATGTTATGTTGGATAATAAAGTGCCTTTGCTGGATTTACGAAACTAATCGAGGGAAATGTTACATGAAGGTAGAAACTACGTTTAGTACAATTAAAACTAAAGTACCAATTGTTTGTATGCTATTAATGATCGGTTACGTTTCTTATTTGATTACAAGAGTATCTGAGGAAGTAATTTGCGTGGGCCAATGTAAGGTAATACGGTAAGAATTCTGTATTATTTTGCTGTTAGATTACAGTTTTTTGCTGTTTCCGTGTTATTGCCATTGATTTTGTTACGTACATAATGCACATGCATTGGCTCGTCACACGATAAAATACGCTTATTTATTTTATACCAAGTAATCGTGTAGATTTTACTGGCAGCGTAAGTCATTTTATTTAATTACCTATTTAATCTGTTTCCTTATTTTTTTTTAACTCTATATATTATATTGCTTTTCACAATATTCTTGGTAAACGATACAAATGCAAACTTTTGTGATTTCCTAAAAGAATTAGAATAGAATAGAATAGAATAGAAATCTTTATTTCAAGCTTAGAGCTCATAAATGGTTAGTAACAATTTTCTTATACAACTAGTGTTAGTAAAACATACAAATTCGATTATCAATTACAATTATAACATAAAATTGAAATAAAACTAAAATACAATTGAAATAAAATAAAAATTAATAAATTAAAAATAAAGATAGACATAAAATTAAAAATTGCGATTAAGTGGAAATTTATGTCGTCAAAGATTCTTATCATCATTTTGCTGCTTTATTGAATAGTGTACAGTATATTCATGGCGTGTGATTCGTTTCGTGAAAGCTCTTCTAAACTAAAAGTATAAATAGATAAAATTGAAAAGATTTTTGTAAGAGGTAATCTCTGGAAATACAAATCTCATTGCTTACAATCTTTCACTGATAGAAAGCTACTCTTTAATCGCGCATCCAGACCCCAAAAAAGGATGTGGTCACGGTCACTTGAGATCGGCCAAGTGCGAGGTGGACTCAATCACGCGTTTCATATTTTTCCATGTAGATCCTAAACTACTGAATCGATTTTACAGCTTAAAAGCATAACAGATTTAATTAAAAGCTGGTTTACATTTAACACTGAATAATTTTATTTAGTTACTTAGTTAAAGTGACAAAAATGTAAGATTTTTAACGAATTTGGGTTCTGGGCATGCGTATCGTGCCCATGCTTGGTCGCGTATCATACAAGCCATTTTATGTCATACTTGACTTCTACGCGGATCAAGTTGCTGGCAGAAGCTAGTTAGTACTATTAGGAATTCGGAGTTAATTTTCTTTTGATGAACATGGTTGAGTACAGTCCACAAAAGAAACAAATAGATATGCACAAATCAAACTATACCTAGTCTGTAGCTAATGCTTTTTTTTTTTGAGTTGGTAAAAATCATCAAATGACTCCTTCCGCCCTAGGTGGGGCGGAAGGGACTGTCAGACTTTTACTGACTGAAAAAACCACCCTATTCCTTCTGTTGCCCTTTGCGTTCCGGGGCCACGGTATCCTGTTAAGACGTCCCGCAACCCCGGCAGGCGTTGGCCCCGTTGGGGGCCCCGTCCCGTCTAATGCTGTACGATTTTTAAAAAGTGTTTGTATATGTGAATTGTTGACTGAGTGTGTCCGCAACGAAGAATTTAGAGATGGATTAGGTTGTAGACTAAGAGAGATTTTACTGCAATTCAGTGTTCTGGCAGCGTCACTTGCTGACGCAGCGAGAGTACAGACTAGCTCTTAGATTTTAATTGATTGTTTTTAATGTTACAAATTGATAAACTAACCAGGGCGGTTTAATCGCATAATTATGCGACAAAGCCCTAACATAGAATTAAAAAAAAATATCTGCGTGCTAAGTGTGAGCTTTATCACACACATTCGATTGCGAGCGCGTTAGAAGCATTGGCAAGCATTAGCACCCTGATGTGTAGTGAAGGATGTTTATTTCTCACCTAAGCAGCTAATTGTTTTGTCTACTGTACCTACTTACTTGCACTTTCGATTTGATCATCACATCTGTACCTGGCCTTACGTTCTGAGTACCGATGACAATGTAAGACATAATTTGCTCAGCTCTCATCAGTTTCACTAGACATGTACTTAATGAGGCGACGCTGATATTTTTAAATAATGCTTGTATTGTATTGTAATTGTTAGTCTGGACTCTTCATGTTATCTTGATTTTGCTCTGCCATTTTTATTTATGGGAGAAAACATTAATGATGCAAAATAGACACGTTTAGATAAATTAATTCGCAGGAAAATGAGGCTATGGAAACAGATGTTCTTTTACACGTTTTCTTTAGTTATAAAGAGATAAAAATGACACATCTGTATGATTCTAAACTTTAGGTACCTAGTGATGGCAATTGCAATTGTAAACTGCCCCGTTGGTCTCGGAGCGGGAGGTCCTGGGTTCGATTCCCAGGTCGGGCGAAAATTGTTATTGGGTTTTTCCATTAGGAATCTTTCGGTAGCCCGGAGTTTGGAAGTTGTTGGTCAGGTACCCCCATGCCTTGGCAAGCACGTAAAGCCATTGGTCCAGCGCTTAATCTCTCCCCGGTACTATGAATATTAGGGAAGAGGAAGTGTACCGGTATTATCGCACACACTTGTCTTGTGCACGTGTATTCTACGTTGAGATTGACCGCCGCGCGCCGTGACCGAAATCGATCTGGAGAATATAATGGTAATTGTTAGACAGTAGGCCTGGTTTTTGAGTCACCATGGTATTAGACAATATCCCAATTTATTCTAAATCAATTTTATGGTTTTGTCCCCATAATTCGATGATTATTTGAAACAGTCTGTTACAAGTTACGCAGCGTGAAACTGTTTTATGAAAGGTAATTGTCTATAAGCCATGGATTTCTGCAACGGTTCAGTTTGTTGGTTAATATTTGTAAATAAACAGTCGGTTATGCGGTCACCGTGGTGGAATCCAACTAATTTGGAAGTGTTTGTATTTCCGCAATCATTAAACATGAAAATTTTGCTTAAGTATTATGTACCTACGCAAATGGCTGTAATACATTTTTTAGGCATCTTGTTTTCATTTAAATAGTAACACGTTTTTATCTCACTACCGTCTGTTTTCATTAATTGTGTGCTCAATGCTTTGCTAAGATACCCCCTTACAGGTTGGATACATCTGAACGATCGGCACTTTAGACCAGCTGGATCCTGGCTTCCCTCGAGGCGGTTGAATCCCAAGTTCATCTTCATCCACCTGCGTCTTCGTCCGCGTCAAATTAATATATTATCCCATGAGAATCGTACATTTTTCCGATATAAAACTAGCCAATGTGCTATTCCAGACTATCCGTTCATCCGTTGTGGCGTAATTAAGAACAAATATATATCTTTTCTGATCGATTTATAATACGTTGTAGTAATTTAAGATAGTAAGATAACTGAACGAGCCGTCCCGGGCGTCGGGAGTCGCAGAGCGATTCCCGGCCACCGCAGGCGCAGGCGTGCGAGAACCAGGCGTGCGAGAACCAGGCCTGTGTCAGCGGCGCGTTGTGTCAATTTAAAGAGATGTCAGCATAGAAGACGGGGCATAGAGCCACGGTTGCGGATTGTGTTCGAAAGAGTTACCGCGGCCCTGGGACACAAAGGGCATTAAGAGAAACAACGGACGTTTTAGTCAGTAAGAGTCTGACATTGCCTTTCGCTCCACCAAGACTGGAAGAAGACATTTGATCATTTCCCATCCTTAAAAAATAAGACAGATAAGACAAAGTTTCCTCACGATATTTTCCTTTATTGCTGTCAGTGATATCCAAGATAGAAAGTACGTTCGATTTGAAAAAGTAGCAATGGTAATTGCTCGGTGTCGAACCAACAACCTCATGCGTGACAGGCGTGCATCTTAATCATTTGGCCATCATCACACTTTTCCAACCTGGCACTTTATCTAATCAAAAGGTTCCTATAAAACAGCGGGAGGGGTTTTCTAGACTTAGAGAGAGGCAGCTGTATACTATCTAGATCTTTCGAAATGGGACGTTCGGATAGCGTGGTCGGAATACTCGCACATAGTGTTAATGCATGCCATATATAAGTATTGATAGGCGCATCGGCATTCATTGCCAGTTTGTTGTTAGACTCGGGCGCATCGCATTGCAGTGGGAAAGTGCAAATTTTCCGTAAGTGCGCAAAAGCGTCGCACGCGCCATTCAGCGATTTTAGTTCACACGCGCATCTCTCCGCAAGATTTTTTTGCGACAAACGACACATGTTCAATTGCTGTGCTTTTCACTACATTGTTATACAACAATAGACACGATTATGGATTTTAGAAGTGCGGTAAGTTTTTTACCGATGAGAACGTTTGTCAATTTGCATGTCACTCATTAACTTGTTTGGTAATGTTAGCAGCTCATTACTCATCAGATGGTTTGTTTTGCGCTAACTCTCACGCTTTTAATTAGTCATGTGCAGACCAATGTGAAGCTAATGCTATTAATTATATTCATTTGTGCTACCTGGCTTTAAACATCACCAACCTAGACAAAAATTCTGCGCATGCGTTGATAGATTGATTGAATTAAGATGCACCTATTAATAGTTTTTCTAAGTCATGATTGAAGTATTTATAAAATGCATTTTGATTTTAAAATTTGTATTTTTATATATAAGTATTGCTATTTCGTTTATGAGGTAGAGCATTGCGTGATGTGGCGTGAAACTAGATTTAAGCAAGTAGAATACAAGCGATATGTCGGAAACAAACTATTTCCACCTTTACTTTATCGCTGGTTATCATGAAAGTCTTGTACCTCTTTGTGTTGTGAATGAAGACTTTTTTTAACACTTTATAAGTAGAAATAATTTTATTCTTTGCTAAGTCTACCAAAAACTCGTATTCAACTTTAAAGCGAACTTTTGTACCAGTACCTTTCGATCAACAAATATGTATACTTGTTGATCGAAGCTAAGTATTGAATTCCTTACTTGCGGCACTTTAGGTTATAGCAGTTTTTTTTAATGCCTGTTTTATTATTATAACTATTTTTATCAATCATTATCATATCAGCCGTAGGATGCCCACTGCTGAACACCCCAAAGATTTCCAATAGGACCAGTTGGAAGCGGTTTACATCCAGCGCGATCTTGCGGTCTTTATCCTTATTCTTTATTTAGTCTGTCTACTATTTTTATTAAAATTGACTTCAACCTTTAAAGCCATCCCAATAATCCAATACTTTCTAAGTTTAGGTATAGCGTGTTTGGTGTCAAACTGAATGTTTTACATACATACTCACGCCATTTTCCCATGTGTTTTTGAATGTTTTATGCATTAAATTTTCAGATCCTGCTATGCCTGGTTGCGCTGTTAGCGGTACTAGTTGTGAATACAGAAGGGTAAGTTCAATGACCAGCTCTAGGTATAATATCGGCTTGCTTTTGTCTTCCTTTTTCCAAATAACGGTCTTAAAAAGACATATAGGCCAAAGTTACTTTACTAAACTAAAGTTACATATTCTTCCTAGCATCGTGGTAATCATTGCAATTATTTTTTGATTTGGACAACCTGTAAAAAACCCTTCTGTGCAAAAACTTTGTAGGTATAGACAACAAAAGAGATAGGTATACAGGGGCGTCAGATATTGTTGAAGTCTTCATAGAAACCGATGGATGTATTAGATTGAAACTTAACTTAATTATAGATATGTTTATTATCTACTTTTAAAATTAAATTTTACGTTTGAAAACATCCATCGGTTTCTATGAAAACTTCAACAATACCTGACAAATCTGCATACCTATGTCTTTTGCTGCCGGTACCTAAAAAGTTTTTGCTTCACGCTTAAAATTTTAATTGGTTCAACTCCAGGTTTAAGTAAGCTTGTCGAGAAATCTGTGAATGCAGAGTTTTGTTTCTTTAAAATCTTTATCGTGTGGGCAGTAAGGTCTTACGACCCCACACCCTAATGTCGGAGATTTTACACTGCCTCAAGGGCTTCTGACATGGTTTAAAGTGGAACAGTTAAAGGCTGGTATAAGTCCAGGTTTCCTCACGAGGTTTTCCTTCGCCGATACCAGTGATGTCCAAGATAAACTTTAGAAAGTACATGAATTGAAAGAGTCACGTTGGTACTTGCCCAGATTCTAACCCACAACCTCATACATGAGAGGCGGTGGCGGTGGGGTTTTCCTATAAGTAAAATAAAATCTATCTTATGGATTTAAAGTGGTTTCCCTTAGGGCTCATTAATTTCCACCCTGTTGATGAATAAATACTGTTGTGAATAATGGTCTTTTGTGCTAACGACTTGCAACTTCCGCCTTATGGCCGCTTCTATTTTGGTATAAAATCAATACAGGTGGCTGAGTTGATTACTTACACGTTTGTATGCGAACTAGCTCTGTCCGGGACGCAGCAGGCGCGGAGTATGAGCAAATACGTAGCAACATTATGTGTGTGCATGCAGGTACTAAGTACACTGAGATGGACAGCCGTCTTATGTGGAAAATAAATACACCATTCGGCAATTAAAACTATAAATGATGTTTGGACACCTTTTCAAATATTTTAGGTACTAAAACATTTACACAAGTTACTAGAAAGCATACCTATTTGGTTCCTAAGTATGCTCGTTCAAAGCATGTCATTATAAAATACAGTATTGTTTCAAGGTAGGTAAGTATGTGAATAGGTTTCTTTTTATAGCAAAGTGAATTGATATAAATCCCTAATAAAGATTTGTAAAATGATACTTATTTACACAAGTATATTAATATAAAAGAAAGTTTTAAAAACATACTAAGCGCGTATTTCGTAGACCGTGCTACGCGCCAGCCTACGCAGTTGTAGAGGGCTTATGTGTTTTTATTGACAGTAAGTAGGTGAGAATTAGTTAAAAAATATGAAGGCCCATGTAAAGTCAACTAGAATGTAAAATCATCAAACGTCTAATTCCTTTTACAAATAAAATAACCCTGTTGTTATCACAAATTGATTTTTGACTGGTGGCATCAGTTAGTTGAAGAGTACGTATTTCGTGATATTAGGTCCCCTCTGTTGAGACCACTTTTTGATATTGGAATAACTTAGCGATGAATATGTGAATCAAGTACGGAGAGGCTGTGGTACAAAAAATAAAAAATAGCTGTATTTTTTCTATGTTTGTCCGACTTGAATGATTATTATTTATTTAAATAAGTATAATTCTATATTAATTTTGTGAAGATCTGATGTTGACCTTCGGAGATTGACATTAGAGCTCTTCGATAATGAACAGTACACAAATTGAGATTTTATTATTGAACTGAAGATCAAAGATAATTTCTTGTTAGTAACCTATTCATGGTCCTCATATTATGAATTTCAAAGAAACCCCATGAAACTATTCATTGATGAACAGTACAAATATAGTAAAAAGGGAAGATAAAACATTTGTTGATAGAAACAGTCAGAATATTTCTTAAAAATCCTAATTTAAGTAGTGTTTCTAAATGGATTTGAATTATAAGAAGCCAGGCCAGCACCAGTCGGGGATCAGGGGCACGTTTCCGAAATCCCCGATGTAAGTGTGCAATGGGAAAACTGGCGTGTTTTTAGTCTGTAAGAGTGTAATAGTCCCCGCCGCTTTTCCCAGGGCGGTGGACATCCACGAGTATTTTCAATTTTTTTTTACCAGGGTGGATGATGATGGATTAGTCTCATCGATAGCAGGTATTACGTTTACAAATTAGTAAAAATAAGATGACAATCATAATCCACGGTATCATCTTAATTATTAACTTTCAAGTTTCTACCTCAATGGATACTAAAAAAGACAATAATTTACCAGTACAACCAATACAGTTAAATTCCCTTCCAGTCCCTCACGCGTGGGAATTAGTGACGATACGAGAAAAGTAGCCAACTAAACAAAATCGAATAAAAAATCACAGGAAACATTGAAGTCGCGCTCGCGCGTATCGAAGTAGGAAGTTCCCGAAATTACTGGCCTATGACGGAACCGCGCGCGTTATAAACGATATGTAAACAGTACCACTATTGCTGTTACCTCAATTGCATGGTACGCAGCCCGTAGAGCGGCTGACATATTACGATGACATATGATTATTACGGTAATGTTACAAGTGCGTAAACATACAGAATTAACACGCGTATTAATGGACTTTGCGATAATATCAACAAGGTTTGCTATAGCCACGAATGGGTATCGATGCATTAGGCTTAATTTACACGGCCGCCTCTAAATTTATCAGAATATAATTTTATGAACATTGCATAATGAACTTTCTGTAGGTACGTTGTTCATGCATAAAAGTAAAAAATTGATCACTGGTGTTTCGACAAATTGTCAAAGATATCGAATCCTAAGAAATCTTAGATACGGATTACCGCATCGAGACTTGTGTTCCATTCTGCGGTGGTATAAATTGAGCCTTATTGTAAGGTTTATGTAACAAAAGTGCCTACAGGACCTATCTTGGAAACACGGCTGTTAATATAGTGCATTGAGTGATAAGTGGAACTGACAAGCGCGAGTGGTTTTAAAAAATAGGGACAACATGTATTGCTGTCGCGCTGCCCTCAGGTCAAAATGCTAAATATGCGAAAGAAACGATTGCCGATTTAACAGCGCCGTCACTCTTGCATTATCTAGTAGATGAATACGCCGCGTTAGCGCAGCGTTAAATTGACTTCAGAGGAAACGCTATCCAAAAAAAATAGTCACAATCAATGTATTTCTCACTTAAAATTGTAATATATATTTTATAAATATTTTTTCAACCATATCATAATAACAGACTGTTTTTTGCACTTCCACACTCTACAATGCAAAACTTTTTGTCTGAATATTTTTCGTTAAAACAATTATTTATCTATCAACAGACGCAACAAAAAGGTGGTGATCCACGTGCCGTACAAAGTGAAGAAGATAAAGCATACGCACACGGTGTACAAGACTATTCACCACCACCACACACACCGCGACCCCCACATGGACCATAGCCTGTCAGCGACAGAAGAGCACGAGCATTTCCATCACATGCACATCCATGATGACCCGCCGGTGGGGCAGCATAGCCAGCCAGTCCCCGGGATTGGCATCCCGGAGTTCTTACCAGATGTCCCTTTGGACGTCCCGCTATCTATCCCGGATGTACCTACACATGAGATTACGGGTTTGCCGACCCGTCATATCGTTCCTCTTTATAGAAGGAATTAGGTGAGTTTATAAGCATCTTTATTTCATCTTGTTTGTGTGATATTTTCTACTAGCTTATGCCCGCGACGTTCTTCGTGTGGATGTCGGTTATCGAGGGGCTTTAATTATTTCGTGCGATATCCTAACTATTAAAAACAATGTAAGTTGACTAAGTTACTCCTTCTAACAGACAGATCGACAGATAATGTAGTACCGCGTAAACAATAATTTCCATTTATTAACAAGCTGTCATTTTGACGTTACAAACCAGACACCTCAATTTTATTTATTTGTATAGTTTAATGTATAGCAATCAATTTTCCCAACACGTGTAGTGTTTATTCCACAGTACCTACAGTTAATAGCACAACAATTTCCGTGTTATTAGTAAATAATTCTGTCTCAATATGCGAGTAATATTACTCGAGTGAGTCGACAAAAGGGGACGCTACAACTGAACTACAGTTAAACAAAAATAGACACTACATGCAGTGTAAACGAGACAAGACAAGACACATCAAATCATACGCACTATTAACTATGCATACTGCCTATTATACTTAGTAAAGTTGACCAAAAATTTTAGCTGGAAAAAGACTGTTTTTTTTTGTGTGAAAACTTACACTTTATTGTAGTGCGCAAATAACGCACGCAAGGCATTGTACTTTCGAGTTCACGCAACAGTATATGGGGATATGGCAGAAGAACATGTAACTTACGGCTACATTAAGCGTTTTTTTACACACATTATAAATTTCAATTAACTATAGAATAATTATTATGAGCAATAACGCTAATTGAAAGTGAAAAGTGTTAACATTTAATATTTAAACGATGTTTTTTCTTGCAGATAAAATATCACCAATATGGGATGCGACAAGCCATAAAAAGCCAATAGATGGGCTTAAATTAATAATATGAGTTACGTCACATGCTCTGATCGAAACTATGTTTTGCACTAAGTACTGCCAACATGGGTCTACGTGGTGGAAAATGGCCCACTATCTCTCCCAGTGAATATGCCTGAGTCCCAGTAATGGGAACATTTTTTGTTGCATATATGTTCTATTCTACTGTATCACTAAAGTAGTACTATATAGTAAATAAACTATTTAAAAATACATAACGTGCAGCATATTCAGATCAGTGTATTTGTCTAAACTTCGAATCTTCAAAAGAACTTTTACAGAATTAGTTTTTACGTATTTATTAATAGTACCTAAATTATAATCGTAGAACGTAGAGGAACCCGAATATTGTACAAATAAATATTAACCGTACATTGTAGATCCTATCCGCCGTTTCTGTAAATTAAAGACTGACTTAAATAGTGCACTTATGGTACGTATTCCCATACAGTTTTAGATGTCTAGTAATACAAGGCGACGTTTTACATCCTCATTAAATTCTAAGAGCTAACTATGCTAGCGTTTTTCGAATCATAATTTAATAACTAGGATAACTTTTTTTTCTTGTATTTTGTAAATTTCGAATTGGTACTAGACATCTTGCTGCTGGGTTTAGGCAGGAGGCGGGGTGATGAATCTGCACGAACAAAGTGATATAGTTGCGCGACACTGGTGCCGATTCCCTTGGTCACATACTAAACTAAAATTAGACTATTTCCATCTTTTTCTGTCCAATAAAATAAGAAAGAGACTAATGTAAATAAGAGCTGTCAAATTTAGTCAATCTGACACATCCATACATTTATAGTGTACATCTTAAAACGTAGGTATGGATTAAAAATACGGAGAAGTTCAAGGCAAAACTAATTTGACATCGCTAACTTAGTTCTTTAATGTCACCGTCCTTTCCTTTCGCTGTATGTTAGTAAGAGATGTTAATTCTCTAAATTTAGCCTAGTTTGTGAACAAGGTAATCAGCACTATTGCTTACCCTAACGCGACAAGGCGATTCTGTTTTTCGTAAGTGGTGTATTATGGAAACTACCAAACAAACAACAAAAAATTAAGTATTTATTAATAATTGACCAGGTATCTTCATTTTGTTTGATTATTTATGTATTTTATTACAACTTCCATGAAAGGCCATTGCCCATGCCTGAAATGGATAACAATAAAATATACGTACAACCGACAATAAAACTATAGACTTAAATGATTGAATTGGTATTACGGTTCGAAACAGTTGGAATTTCCTCATTTCTTTCGCACTCACTTAAATCTTTTTTTTTCTATTTTCTTTTTCAACGTTACATGTCGATCAACATTCAAAGAGCACGATAAATTAAGGTAAGTCGGGCCGCTCAAACAAATAAATATTAATTACCTATGTGTACGATGAGTTTTGCTTATTCGAGTACCTAACACTACTGCCATGTGAATGCGTACCATAAAACGTGCAACTGATACCACATATTAATCACTGATAATAACCTGTATTCATTACTATTATAAACCCATTTTATTTATATATATTTGGCTCATATAACATTTTTTTATTATTGTTAACACTTTCGCTACATATATTTACATAAGATCATCACCATCTTATTGGCATAAAATTATCTCAGATAGTTTTATGCCATTAGTGTTTAAATATGATTTTGGGCATATGCGCGCCGTGGTTAGCTCTAATTAGCGCATTTTAGGGTAGAAGATTTTATGAATGTAGTATAATTGTAAGCCATGTGAAGAACTATTAAAATAAAAATATCTTGTATTCATAAAGTTACAAGTTATTGTTAAAGTAACAAATCAGTAATTCTAATCTGTATTTAATTGAATTATATAGCGGAATGGAATTTTTGTTTGTATAAATAAGTACTAACAACACATGGTATTTATTTCTCTAAAATGTAAATTTTTGAATTGGTTTTTTGAATGATAAATGATTGTTTAATATAGATAATATCTTACGTTAGTTATTATCTGTGCGAACCCATTAGATACGAGTTCTTTACTTAATAAAGTAATAGATGCGTCAGCGCTGGTTTCTAAAAATACACTTAAGTGCTTTAAATTGTTAACTTAAGGTAAACGGTTATTAATATGTAGGTAATAAAGAAAATTATTAATTTATTTTACTTTTTTGTTTTATTTTAACTTTAGTCCTTTAGCTTTAGCCTAATTTATGAACTGAAGCAGTCTTTCCCAAAGTGGGCGATTACACCAGGGGGTTTTGGGGTGTGGGCGCTGCAAGCCTAAAGAGGGGTGGAAAGGGACCCAGAAAAAAAATCGTGGCGTTGTGTTGAGGCTTAGGGAGCGATTTGTAGTTTTTAAATAAGTGAAAAAATGGGGGCGCTTGAAAATAATTTATTCTCAAAGTGGGCAGTAGACAATATAAGTTAAATAAAAAATTTATCAATTTTAATTAAAGAGGAAAAGTTTAATACATTTGAATAAACTGCTGTCAATAGGTATCTATGTCTACCATTCGTGAGGAAAGTCCAGATTCGTTTTCTGAATAAGTAAAGTAAAGTAAGGAGAAATTCCTAGTCTTTTTATAGATACTGCTAATATCTGGCTCATCATAAACATAAATGATTCACGGAAATAAAACATAAGAACATAGGTATGCTCCATTACTAGGTTGATCGTTGCCCGTTGGTCTCGTGATCGCAAGAGCGACTGCTCAGCGTGGGATCCTGGGTTTAATTCCCAGGTCGGGCAAAAGTGTTACTGGGTTTTTCTTCATTAGGAGTTTCTCAGTAGCAGCCCGAAGCTTGAAAATTGGCGGTGTTACACTTACGTGACTCGGAAAGTACGTTAAGCTGTTTTGTCCTGGCTGTCATCCTTGACAGTCGTTACAGGTCGCCAGAAGCCTGAAAGTCTGACAATCAGTTTTACCAAGGGGTATCGTATTGCCTAGTTACTGGGTTATGGAGGTCAGATAGGCAGTCGCTTTATGTAAAATTCTGGTATTCAGCTGCAACCGGTTAGACTAGAAGCCGACCCTAACATAGTTGGATAAAATCTAGACAGATTGATTGCTCTCCGAAGTAAAAAAAAAGAGCAGTAGACTCACGAGATAGTTAATAGGAGTTAGTTAAGAGTATGGAAGTACCTATTATGCTTTAAGTACGTAGATCTTATATCTTTACTCACAAAAGAGAAATGAACGTGGTTCTTTTCTTATTTGAAATTAAATGTGCCAGCCGGTACAACCTACTTCTTTTCAATTCAAAAATTCTGTGACATAATAAATCTTATTGCTTTTACGTAACTTCGATTCATTGGAGGCTGATCAACTTTATAATAATTAAATGTGATTCTTTTTTTGAATGTCTATTCTTTATTTATTAGGCCAGCAGAGTTAAGAGGAGGAAAATGAACTTTTAAATGATCTCGTATGGATTAGTGATGTAGCGAATATTAAACTTCTGAGAATCACTTGAAATTATTTTTACCCCACTTCAGGCATAAGGAGGGTTATGATTTTTGCCCAAGATAATATATTGGTTTGTTAAGGTGAGTGGTATACGTACACGGCTATCATAATTTCAGATGAGAATATTTTTTTTTCCTACTATTTAGAGCGTGATTTTTTAATAGTCAGGTTTTAATTTTAAACTTCGGTCGGGCAAAGTGTTGTTGGGTTTAACCATCAGGAATTTCTCAGTAGCAGCCTTGGAGTCTGGATTTGTGCCCGGTTGATGGCAATAGGCTCGCCCCCTATTACATGGGACTAAAAACATAACTGGCGAAATGTGGGTGTACTGGTGGGTACACCTGGTCCTCTGCCTAACCCTTCGGGGATTACAGGCGTGATGTTTCTTCGAGGTATTATGTGTGTAATTTTAAACTTATTTTTTTTGTATTGTACGCCTAATCGAAACCTGGGATGTTGGAAATCATAAAGGATTTTTTTTATGTAGATTGATTTCCTATTGGATATAATAACATTGATTTTTTTTAACACTTTTTGGGCCGTTCTTGTAAACAATTGATAAAATGTACTTACTCGTGTCTTTAAGTGTTTTTTTTTTGTTTTCGGACAGTATAGGTACCTACCTAACTACAGAAACACATAAATATAGCAGTAATAAATATAAACACATGCATATCTCAACGGAAAACAAAACAGGTAATCACTTATCTACAACACACAAAAAAGTTTAGTCAATACCACAAAATCAATAAATTCAATCGAAACGAGTGATTAAATTTTAATGGGCGCACTCTAAGAGTTATTTATTATCACGATCTGACCCTTACAAGTTTTATTTATTGGACGCCACCCCGCACTTATAGAAATAACGAAATAACTAATCGATGTAATCGACCTTACGCACATCTTCTATTTTTATTGAGTTCATTCAACGGAAGAGATGCTCATGTTGAATGGAGAATGAATCCAACGTTATTACTTAATACAATAGTGGACCGTGTACATTCCATTCAAAGTGGGTTATCCAGAAAACTTCAACTGAAAAGTAACAGCTGACTTTGTAGTAAGAGCGTAATCGTAACTGTGTTACAGCATCTACCTCGCGGTCAGATAGAATGCTACTCTTATTGAAACGGTAGTGAAATAGTTATTACACACAGTGCTCGCAAAAAACACAGCGGCCACCTTATTTCCGGACACTTGAAAAGAACTCTGCGTCAATGGAAATTAGAGCGACAATCGTCCCGTCGCGCACGCCCACTATATCTTTTGGCATGCTTCGTCGACAATGTAAATTGTTGTCTTTTTGTTGATATTACGGGTTTATTTAAGTGAAATTGGATAAATGGTCATCTCGCGATGTTGCGCTATTCAATCCGGTGCGGCGTGCGGCAGTGCGGTGCTGCCTCGTGATGCTCGTCGCTCCACTGATCTAAAATAAAACTAAAAATCTGGAGGAAAGAAAGTATTTCTTGTGATGTAAAACAAGATGTGAACGTGGGTCCGTTCCGTTTGTGTTATTAGTTCAGCTGTACTGGTCACCGCGTGTTGTGGACTGTTGTCGTGCTTCTCGTGCTTCTCGTGCTCGTGCTGCTGCCATGGATGTGGCCAAGTACCTCGCTGTGCTGGTGGTGCTGTGCCTTGAGGGTGGCGAAACCGGCGGAGGTGGAGGAAAACACCAGTAAGGATGCAATTATAATATCAAAACTACTGCTGTGTTCAATTTAGATAAAGGTTGCTTAATGTGTTAAATTTCGAGCCTACAAGTCATTATACTATAGTCCTACGCTTTTTTATCAGCGCAAGGTTGGCAAATGTTTTATGTTAAAATTGATAATAGAAATACAATAGTATTCCTTTAACTGAGTTAAAATTAAGCGAAATTCTTCTAAAGAAACTAATGCTATGCGATTTGTCTAATTCCTTTGAAATTATTGAGTTGTCTGGCTCCATGTGAACCAATCACAAAAATATTATTATACCTATTGTTTTGTGTTACTACATTGCTCGGCGATTTTTTGGGTTTCAATTCAGCTTAAATAATTGGGATTAGACTATTGTTTTATTCTGCCCTCAGTCACAATTAATTATTTATTTTTCAGTGACCACGTGCGAATACATATTCCGGAGTTTATTCATCATGATCACCATAAGAAAGTGATAACTATTCACCATCATCATCACAAGCCAAAGAAAGAAACTCATCACCACCACCACCACCACCACAAGCCGCATATCCCCTATGGGCACCATTACCACCATCACCACAAGAAAGTTGCAACCAAGACTCTTACAGAGACGAAAGGTGGGAAGCATGGTCACCATCATGTTAAACATGGTCACCATCATGGTCACCATGGACATCACGGTCACCATGGCCATCACGGCCATCACGGCCATGGCCACGGCCACCACGACGCGCCAGTCGTGCCAAGCTACGATTACACGCCCAACTCCGTGCCTTCCTATGAAGACGACTACTCGCCTTCATATTCTCCCGCAGTACCAGCGTATGGTGATAGCTACGGGAGCACCGGCTACTCAGCCCCTCAGTCACCCCGTGTGCATGGTGTGACGCACACTGTCAAACAAGTAAAAGTGTTTGACTCCTTGCCTGGAGCGTTACCGAACAAAGGTGTCGGCCACGGATACGAGGTGACAGAAGATGGGGAAGAAGATGATGATGTGTTTACAACTGTCAACCATCTACAGAACAGGTTCCCGGCGACGTTTGGCTACATCCGTAGCGCAGCCCCACAACCGACAAATGATCCTTATTCTGAGTTAACTTCTCAAGGTGCGATCCCAACCAACTTCGCAGCAGCACCAGTGCCAACCACAGCACTGTCTGGTGGTATAGAGAGTTTCTCAACTGTTCAGAGTGATCCCTTTGCGTCTTCTGCTCCGACCCAGAGCATAGGCCTACCCAGCGTCCAGCCGTCAATTGAGTACCCAGCGAACTTCCAAGGAGAGGGCTTCGACGGACAATTGAACTCTTTCACGGGATCAGATGGCAAAGATGGATCGTTTATATCGAATGAAGAAAACACTTTGAATGAGGACACACCGGTGTCGTTTACAAGAGAGGCTGGAATACAACATACTACAAACACAGGCAACGTTGAAACCCTTGTTTATTAGATTCGTATGTAATTAATTAGAACTTAAATTTTTGAGGTGCCTTGCTCAGTATTTCTGTCGGTATTTTTCACTTACTAGTGTAAGTTAGTTATATAGAATCAAGTGTTAAAGCGTTTATTACACTACCTAATTTAATAGGGCCTTACCCTATTGATCGGGTAGGGGGTCATGGCGTGGCAAGTGCAGTTGGGAACACCCGATGGATCTAACAGTCGGGCCTATCTCTCTATCTGTTATTACACTACCCTACCTGGGATATAGGGACCCTACCGATTGGGTAGTGTAATAAGCTCGTAAGTTATATAAAAACCATGAGCACAGTTTATAATTTTATTGTTGCTCACATATTTGTTAATTATTACAAATTATGTTTAAAATTAAATGTAAAAAGTTTCTTTGAAAATTATTTTTATGAATGAAAAAGAAACACGTTTTTCTTATATTGCTATTAGATAAGGCACTGTAACTGTCTGCTTAGGTATTGAAAGCTCTTATGTCACGAAACTACTTACATTGTAATTTACTACACCCCAAATAGTAAACGACGTCGGTTGATTCGATGCGCCCTAGATCCGGAGTTACGCAAGTTGAACAAAAAAACGTTTTAAGTGTCAACGTAACTGTAACGGAATAATTTAATAAGAAAAAAATTGTCTTTACTTAAGTGTTGTGCAACCAATGAGAAATCATTCAATAATTGCGTCCGGGAAACATTGAGTTTCTCCCACTATTATTTTGATTAGATAGGTACTTACCTAGGTTAGAGTTTCTCGTATTTTAGGCAGAGCCTATGCCCTTTGTTATAATAATTTTATACCCCTCCTATCATACCAATGAACTTTTAATTTTATTGTTAATTAATTTAATTATTGTTATTTTCTTGTTATTGTTGATTGTTGTTGTTATTTGAAATAAATATTAATAAAGTGGTTTTGTTTTATTATTATTGTATATTTTATCATAGCACATGGAAATGGTGTTGAGGTAAAAATCCTACAAATTAATCATATTTTTATTGACTATACCCCACTCGTACCCCCTCCCCCTCGCCCCTTTATCTGCATGAATGTCGGCAATCTGCGCGGCTTTAATTTTTTTGCGCAAAACCCTAATTATTTTTCTAAAATAAAATCAGCCAGTGAAAGTTCCGTCAAAATTATTCTAGTTTAAAAATAGTTGATGTGTAAAAGTGTTAAACAAGTACCTACATATTATATAGTATTTTCAAATAAATAAATTGTAAAGTTTATCACAGAATTTAAAGGCCGAATAAAAATCCTGTTTCAAAAACAAAAAAAAAACATAGACAACAACTTCACACCCGCCAAAATTTGACAGTTTGGCGGCGATAGATTAAAAATCCTTGTCTTTTTTTTTAATTCGCTGTCTTATCCAGGTTTAACACAAACGGCACAATTTTCTAGGATCCGAATTTCTATTCAGTGGTAGGTAGGCAGGTACGGTGAGGTACGTATATTAGGCAGCAATTTCCCACTGAGGTTGTTAGGTTTATTCTTTGAACATGTTATTTTATTGCACATAATCTGAATTTATTAGGTAGATACCAAAGAGCTGATGCTGAAAAGAAAACGAGCTGGTTATCTCTCAATTTATTCCCAACTTAAATTGAAACTAGATAAGGTAGAATTTCTTCCAAATTAAACTGTTTGCAATCTAGGCTCTTGAGCCTTCCAGCCAGATTGATTGAGAAACTTGAGAATCTTAGCAGAGTATTAAATCTTTTCATACCAAGCAGTAAAGTAGATAAGAGCTACGACGGCCAGCTTGTGGAGGATTTGAACCTCCGACAATCTTAATCGGTGCATTAAAATTTAATATAAGTTTATAATCCCCTATTTTAAAGTTATGAGCAAGACTTGTTAGTTCAGTGGTCAATAAACAGCTCAGAATTATTTTGTGTAGGGCTAATCTTTTAGTCGTCAGATAACTCTTAACGGAGGGATAAATATGGCGGTTTGACTGCTTTTATACAGAAAATATGTCAAACTGTAAAATTTATTCTTCGGGTAAAAGTTATGTGACTATTGAAAATCAGCCCTTAGTCAGAAAATAGTATTAGACTGTACAGAGATTTTTTTTAAACGTCATTCACACGTCATTAAAAATCGTCATTAGAAGTCGTAACATGCCTATTGCCATCAACCGGGCAGAAATTCAGACTCCGAGGCTGCTACTATTTCCTCATGGAAAACCCAATAACAGTTTACATGGGACTTAAACATAACTGACGACTAAATGTGAGTTTGTACTAATGGGTACACCTCTGCCTAACCCTCCGGGGATTATAGGCGTGATGTTATGATCGTAACATGGTAGCTCGTAATCATGACACGTGGTTACAACTGAAAACTACAATATTCTATAGCCTGTATCTAGCGGAACATCATGGCGCTTCTAACGATACCTCATTCGTTAATATGCGACGAATAATGTAGTCAATATGCGTACACATCTAAACATACATACATACAAAGGCTCCCTAAATCATACCTCTCCTTACCCGTCGGACAAAAACCAGAAGTATACATTGCATATTGAAATCTAAGATGAATACTTCAAAGTCTATATTTCATCAGCGCTATCTGATGCAGCCGATGTCCCAGGTTTAAGGCTAAAAAAACTATGGAGACTACTTGTTACAAAAATACTAGTTTTAGATAATTAGAAAATCAACATATAAGATATCTAATAATATTCAAAATCAAAACCATTAATTTGCCTAAAATGTGATAGATACAGGGATGCTACTACTTATTAAGTGCAAAGAGATATTTCGCCATTTGGCGTTGGCATGTTGGCAAATATTAACAAATTAAATGTACCTCAACATCTTTTGTAGGGAACAGCAGATTTTTTTAATGTTTTCTCGTTTTGTCCTAATAGTAAAAGTTGTTCATAATGACCCCTTTTCAGGTTTCGGGTAAATTTTCAATGGCCATGTATAATTTTACATTAACACATACACACACATTTCTCATAAATAATCAAGAAAGTAGCAACGAAGTAACTATATTCACAAAGCACTTCAGAAATGATAAAACTGACACAACTTATTTATTACCAACTGGGTAAAAACTATGAGACATCAACCTTTTTCAGGGTTCTGTAACATAGTTGGCAAAAACGGAACCCTTATAGGATCACTTTGTTGTCTGTCAAGACTTTTTTATATAACTTGCACTGGTCGCTGTAAGTAAGTTGTTCTTTCAACATTTGCATTTTTGACCTTTAGTTCTGGTGACAATACAATGTCCAACACTACCGAAGACCAATTTCGTCTCTTGGGAGTGAATAATAATATAGTGAGTAATCATGAACTGAATCACCCAACTTGCAGTAGAGGGTAGCCGCTAATGTTAAATTACCAGCATTCCCGAAGCTCTACAGGCAGCCGGGAGCCGAGTAATGAGGATTCTCCTGAAAAACAAAAAAAAACATATACAAAGCGACAATCATTACAGACATAACATGAACGAATTACATTTTGTAAAATCATTTCATAAAAAAAAAATATCAACACATGTTTATTTAATATATACATTATTTACAAGCTTAATAATACAAATAAAATAAAAAAACAACCAGAATATAAAAAAAGAGAAACCAAAAATTAAATGGCATCAAAAAATTCATCCGCATCGCTGTCTACTGGAAATGTGCCCAAAAGACTGGCCGCATTGCCACGTTGAATGGCAATGCTTAACCTCTTAACACATGTTTAT
Organism: Hoplodrina ambigua; assembly: GCA_949774945.1. Lineage (NCBI taxonomy): Eukaryota > Metazoa > Arthropoda > Insecta > Lepidoptera > Noctuidae > Hoplodrina > Hoplodrina ambigua. The sequence continues at coordinate 11,677,544 of OX458963.1, forward strand.
TGCATTTTATGTAATAACATTTTTCAGATTGATTTACTGTAATTGGTTTAACCGTTGTAAATTAAATAATTAAATAAATAAATCTTTAGTTTTAGGTTCACCTTCGACACAAAGAAAAAAGAAGAAACACCCTTAGAAAACAAAATATGTGAAAAATCTCGTGCCGTACGAAATAATGCATGTACAGTGGACACAGATACAGAGTGGCTCCCCCTTCCACTGATCAGAGTGCGCAGGTCTAGTATTGATTTTCCGTTGACTACTCCTATCTGCGTCTGCTCTCCTGGTACTTTTTCATTCCCTCACTACTGTAAAGGGGATACAGCGAGCCCGCTTACGAAATTGTGCTACTAGGAATATACACCGATAGGAGGTAAATGCGCGTTTCCATTGAAGTATGAGTAGTTTATGTCGCGGCATCGCTCGCTTTTCTATTTTTAATATAATAAAATAACGAATAAACGTATAGGTAATGTGTCCAGTGTTTCCTATTGTCTAGATTGACTGACACACTGTAGACACACCATATTTATCATAAATAGGGGATAGGGAAGGATTTTGGTCTCAAACGTCAGGTCATCTAGACGCGATCATTAAGCCATCCAAAGTTTGCTGCGGCATTTGCAATGCACGATAGCAACTCCGAAGCCAAATTCCAAAATATTTGAAGTATGTTACCTTCTCTATTGGTTTTCCATTTAGTTTCAGTGTGTCTTTATCAGCTTCACAGGTCCGTGGTGGATAATAATGTTTGAGGACTTCTGTTTTGGAAGTATAATATTAAGTAATAGGTAGTCTTAATCGTTGACAGGGTTGATGTAATGCATCAATATATTTTTGAACATGCGCTATGCTAACGGACATGAGGCACACATCGTCAGCGTAAAGTATCTTCAGGATTGAGATCACTTGCAGTTTAAATTTTGCTCTAAATCCAGATAAATCGAACACGCCTTCATCAAGCCGAAGATTCAGAAGGACTTCGTCACTACAGTACTAGGACTTCTACGACTATCATTACAACTAAGAAGTAAATGGCAAAGAGTGTGGGTGCCATGACGCAACCTTGCTTCACTCCACTCATGATTTGGATTTTCACTTTTTCTTTGCGTGCAAAGCTTTCATCAAGAGTTATCTCAAGAATTTTTGTTTAATGTACTTGTTCAACTATTTTATTATCATGCCACATTTTAAGTTAAAGATTTTTACTGTTACATGGTTTGAAATGTAGTATTTTGGTCCTTTTTACATTATTGTTAGCTGGCCATGCAATCTAATAGGAATTTATGTTAGTTATTTATTAAGTGTTCAACTTCCTATGTCTACGAAATCAATGAGCCCTGATTTATGCGGTCCTCGGCTAAGGCTTACTCTATCAAAGTGCAATATGTTTGTCAAGAGTATTGGCAATTAGCAGAATCCTTCTTCGATGGTAACGACTTTGAAGATGGAGGATTGTTAAGTTGTATATAAAGATCTACTAGAGATTTTCTAGGAATACTTTTCAGTTTGTGATAAGCATTTTAAAAATTACAGTGTTTTTAAAATTACACTATTCTTAATAATGTCTAATATCATCAGACTTCAGATTCAGATTGAAGTAATAGAGACTCCACTGCATTTGGCTGGAGCAAAGTCCGCCATGCACATGCGCGGAGGGGCCTTTGTGGAGCTTCGAGACCCCTCGGACCTCTACGCAATATTGAGTTACAAATTGAATGTTATTACCTATAGTTATTGGTAGGTACGGCGAAGTAGGTTTGAGCTGAACTGATTACATCCGCCTGAAACCTCATGTGATTGAATTGCAGAATTGCAGTACCTACCAATCTAAATCTCCTTCGATGAGTTTTGGTTATGTGAGCTAGACGTGACCTGTAATTCACATTACAAATTAGAGTATTATGTTTATGATAATATTTTTTGGAAATATGCTAAACCTGCTCCATAGGACATTAAGTCATGAAAAAATCAACTGGTTACTAATTTAATTGATTGATTTTATTTCTACATTTGGTGATGATTACTATGGTATACACACTAATTCATCAAAATTAGCTTTAAAAAATCTACAATTAGGCACACTTAGGCAGGATAAGCTAAAAGCAAAAATAAATATCATATTTATTATAAATTGAGTTTCTTTTCCAAACGATACTACCGTTTCCAAAAGGCAAGTTCTTTTTTATTGTACATCATCATCTTCCTGCCCTTGTCCCAAGTTATTGGGGTCGGCGCAACACGTTTTCTTCTTCCATTCCGTCAGCCGTCATGCAATCACTGACACCTTTTTCATTCATGTCCTTCTTCACACAATCCATTCATCTTTTCTTTGGTCTTCCTCGTGCTCTCCATCCATCCACATTCATATTCATAACTCTCCTGGTCACATGCGTTTCATCCCTCCGCTCGCTCGCTCGCTCGCTTTCTTTTTTATTGTACAGGACGATCAAAAACGCCTTTTTAATGGATTAATTGAAATAAATTATTTGATTTTGACTTTGATCATTGACTGCTAAGTCAACGATTAGGGACCTATAGGTACTTAGTTAACGATTGTGTGTTATTATTTGTGTTTTAAGTTTACAAAGTTGGTTTTAACTCCTTTACTTAGCTGTCATCCTACCTTTTTCTCCGTGAGTTCATAGGCGGCTGACCTGAGACATGATTGATGTAACCACGCCCTTACCATTACTTCCTTTGTTTTAAAGAGACGAAAAAATCTTAACAGTAATACAATGAATGGCATTGATTAATACAACGTGAAAGAATTGTTAGGTAGCACCTCAGTTGTGTATGATATTTCTCACGTAAAAAGGAACGGAAAACAATTAGAGAAACTTCTTGGAATGTCTTAGTTAAGGGGTTTTATTTAATATTTTACTTGTTAGGTGTACACGAGCGATCTTTATGTTTTTGAGACCTGTGTCTAAAAAAAAATAAGATTCAATAAATAGTAATAGAGTTAAAGTTTGACTCTTACATTCTAAAAACCTATCCAAATAAATATTATGTTAGTAAAGTAGGACTATACTCTTTTTCACAGCATTATACTTTTTACTGTTGGACAAAAATAAAGAATACAAAAGCCTTTTTGGGCATCCAGAGCCATTAATTTAAACTGTTTAAAAAATAAACAAGAATGGTATAAAATAATCTGTATTCTTTTCTAAACCTACTGTTTAATATTCTACTCTGACCTAAATATTTTTTTTCTTGTAGGAGAAGTTGTCGGCCTGGTAATTGTGAAATTATTGTTTTAGTTAAAAATCCAATTTGATTAAGAAAGAATCCTAAACTACCCTCTGGCACTGATAAGTCGAATTCATCAAAATGTAAAACGACCTATACCTAAACCCAAAAAACAGTAGGTACGTACTATCGACGTAAATCGTAATGTTTTTGATGAACTCAGTAACCACCTATCTACAAACTCGTCTGAGTATTATCGTCACACAAACAAAGGATTATATGTATATTATGACTGTAAAGTATAATTATAGATGTCCATAATTATACTTTTTCTTTTTTATTCTAATCCTTTGTTTGTGTTCAAAGTGATGAAAGTAAACCGAATAATGCAATGTGTTATGTAATCTAGAATGTATCTTACTAAGCAAATAGAAAAAAAAACAGCGTGCATTGCAGACTCATACATGCAACTTCCGCGTCTCGCTACACATAGGAGAACGCAATATAATAATACGAGTAGGTACATAGACGACCGTATTTAAGGTTCCGGAACCAATTCTATGTAGGAAACAAAAAAAGATTTAGTTTTTTTTTAATAGTTACGTCGTTTGTGCATCTAGACGCGGAAAATCACAAAACGAACAAAGATGTGCTATGTTAGAAAGTTTACAGTCGCTGTTTATTTTTTGCAACAAATACCAACAGCGATACGGTTTTATTTCGTTTTGTCTAATTTTTATACTTCTGCTGTGCGTACTAAAATATTATATGATTTATAACTGACAGACACGACGTGATACACGCAATCACAAATTTTACGATAGAGGAAGCGGCGGTAGTAGCCGAGGATTAAGGAGGAAATAATACACTATTAGAAATGGTAATATTTTAAATTAACAGCAGATATAATATTATTAACAAATTCCCGTTTAAACCGGGATAAATTTCACAACAATGGTTCCTTAAAACTATAACTAGAGCTAACAGACAATCAAACAGACGGACTACACGGCTACAGTCAAACTGTAAAGCTACATACAACACATTCAAGTCAAACCTTCACAACTTTGTAAATAATATAATGAGGCTACAAGTATTCATTGGGCCCTTAAAACTTAAATAGAGTACGAATATTGTGGCTGTACCTTCGACAATTATTATCTGTTATATTTGTACTAAAAGTCAATGCCGTTTTGTCGAATTGTAAAACACGAATCTAATTTGTGGTCACGTGTTATTTGTTGAATTCTTCACTGCTTACACCATGTTACAACCTTAACTTTAATGCTATATGTACAAATCATTTTTGTGTGGGCGTTCAGTATCCTCCATGGCCTGCGTCTGAGCCGTACGATTCTTCTTCGCCACCAGATAGAGCGTATCCCGTGTGGTCGCCGCCTTCGAAGCTGACTGGAGAGTCTCCGTAGCCACCGTCACCGTGGGATTCCTCGGCCGCACCCCAACCGTGTCCTGAAAAAACAGAGAACCATTTGTATCACTTAGTAAGAGATAAAACATCAACGTGTCTTCAAGAGTCATTATAAAAACATTAGCGATTGAGATAGAGGTCTCATTGTTTGTTAAGATGCCTTTGTTTGACATTAATCGTAGGTGGCATCTCTGTGTGTTACAAAGTGTTTTCTTTTCTATCTAATTCCACTTAGAGCTTAAACGAAGCTTCAACAATAATAAGTGTGATATTTTTAGAACTTTTAGACAAGAGCTTCGAAGCTTCTTTAGCTAGAAGTTATAACAGATTTAAAAGTGACTAACAGATCTTTAGATGCATCATGGCTTTCAGATGAAAATGAACAAAGTATTGTAATAACACTCATGTTATGCTCACCTCCTCCAAAATGCGGCGCAGGTTTTGGTTCTCCGTAAGTATATCCCAAGACCTCATAATGGTCATCACCACCGCCGCCGCCTTCGCTTTTGTGGTGTATGTGCTTGACGATGGTGTGCTTGTGGTGGTGGTGCTTCACGAACAGAGGCACGTGGATGATGACCTTCTTGTGGCCGCCACCGCCGCCACCCGCCGCGATCAGCGACGTCAACTCAGCCATGCAGACTAACGCCAGCTGGAAAATAGTATTCCGGTTCTTTAGAAAAAGCGCTTTACATCAAAGTTGATGACAGTATGTGTTTGTATGTATGCCGAATGTTATGTTTGACGTTGTGGACTTAAAACTGGTTGTACAAAAGTTATTGTAATTGTCTTTACATAAAAAAAAATATCATGAGTAAATTTGAACTTGTTATATTTTACACGTGTTTGGTGTGAGTATGTGTAGGTGTTGTGTTGAGTAAATCAAGCTATATCTGTACAACAAGAAGAAGCTTAGCCCTGGCCTGTTTATTTTTACATTGAATAGTATGACGTAGATTCCATATTAAGACTTAATTCTTATCGTTATGATTTCTAAATATAAAACGGTTCTGACGTATAAGGAAAAGTCGAAAGTCGATACCCACCAATGGTACCCACCATTATTTACCATTAGCTTTGAAGTAATATTTTGTAAATCTCGTATACACGTAGGTCCCGTATAACTCAATAGTGATTATTATATTTATTACTAATTAAAAAGTATGATTCAAGGTATTTAACAGTCTCGCACAATACCTGAATGGTGCTACGAAACCGCTACGAATCTCTACGACAAAATCTTACGTACGGCGCGTATTCTACATAGAGTGAGCAACCACGAGTCGTGTTTCTATGTAAGTACTAACAACCATAGCACTACTCAAGTGCAGCACTACTGTCACAAAGATACTAGTACCTATCTATGTTGCAATTTCACTCGGAACGAAACACATACACGGAAATGGAAACGCAATCGCATAGGCAAGCTAGATGATTGTATATTATGTTTTCGCTAGGCGTTAAGCATCGCTTTTTACAATTATCACTTACCAATAGATTATAAAGAAAATCGTTAGAAATTAGGTACTGTGAATAATCTCAAAATAAATAATAATCGATAAAAAAGCCTTGAAAAGAACGTGACACTCGAGACGGCTTTCACTCACTGAGTATCAGTTGTAGGTACCTAAACAACCGACCAGTAACAATGAAAATATCTCCCTCTCAGCTCAAAATACAATTACCTATCGATTTGGTGTCACTGCTGAGCAAAAGTGGTCACAATGCCTTCAAAGAAAATACTTTTATATTTCTAATATTAAGGTATTTTCTTTGAATACATATATATAACACGTATTTTTAATGTATTTCTAATATTTATTTAGTACTTAAGTATCTTATGGTAAAGGTTGTTTTTGATTAAGTATCGTAGGGTAAAGTTTTAAAACAAAACTTTGATTGTTTTTCAAGTTTGAGTCTTTCACATAAATTAGAAATCTCATTTACTTATTAAACAAGGCAGTAACAATAGATGTGAAATTATCGCGATGACATGAAAAGAAAAGGTGTCCAAGTTCTTAATTAGATATCGGCAGTTTTCTTCATTGTCCGCGAATGAAGCAATGTTGATTGGATCGCAATCAGCACCTGCTTCCATTACTACCTATTTTAATCTTTTTTTTTGTTTGTTGTGACATTGTAGTTTATTGTAAACGAAAATTGGTATACTTATGCCAGTTATTACATATTTCGCAAATGTGGTTTCTAATTGAAAACGACTGTAATCGAAAACAAATGCAAATTATACTATGCTCAAGATTCTAACTTTACCTTAATTAGTGTCATTTTTTTAATAGTAAATACTTTTTTTTTAAGGCACAGACCAGCTGGTTTTACTCACAGTTATGTAATGAATGTTCAGGATAAACATGTTCCAGTTTCGCGTGTCACCGTGAATGATTGTAGTGTATGTTTTTGTTTAATTATTTATTAAATATTTGAACTCACCAGAAGACGGGCAGACATGGTGTAAGAAGATAGAGCGGTGAGTGACCGAGCGCGGGTGCAGGCAGTTGGTGTGTGATAAAGAAATTTAAACAAAACTTCCTTTTATATCGCAACGTGGTCGCGTTTCGCGACACTGCCTCTCGGCGGCTTCGATCTAATGCGCGTGCGACGACAATCACTCCAATTCCAATCCTATCTCTGCCGAACAGAACACAATATACGAAGATATCATTCTTCTTGTAAAAACTGCACTGTTGCAATCAATTTTAAGCTCGAAAGTATTGAATTAGAAGGTTCATATTCCAATAGATGATTTTCTTCGCAGATATCTTTGGAACTGTTTCATTACAGTGAAGATACGGTTTACATTGTAGTAGTAGAGTAGAAATTCGTTTGTGGTTCTGAGATGTCAATATGATGTACGAGATCAGTATCGGTATCGCTGGGTGCGAGGAGCGAGGTACGTTGAGGATTAATTCGGGCAGGATTGATATCATGTATATAGGTCCATCGATATCGGAGTATGTTTTATTGAATAAACCGTTATTAAGGAATTATTTATGGACATGAGTGCGCCCGGGGTCTCGATCCCGTTGCTCGGGAACAAAACAGATTAATTTCCCCTTTTATGGCTAGAGGGGAAATGAACCTGTTTTGTTTTAATGATATTTGGGTGCTTTTCAATGAGGATTGTAGTATTCAAAGTTTAATAGATGACATCAGATCAAAAACGTTTTATGAATTCTACTACCTTTGCTGAATCTCAGTAGGTACACAAATCAGACTGATTTTTCTTTTTACAATACTCATGAAAACATTCAGCAATCATTTGAACTAGGTACCTACTTATTTCCAGAGAAAATGTAAACAAGTCTTTAAAACACCGCCATGTGAAAAAGGCTAGTAGTAATCATACATAACCATTAAAAAGTCGTAACTTTCATAAACAGCGTGGTTCCAAAGACTGTTTTATTAATATCTTTGAGTGTTTACAGTCTAGGTAGGTAACTAATTATTAAAAAAAAAACACATACTTGCAGCTGTTATTCAATCTGCACATACAAACAAAAAAAAAGTAAAACAGGAAGAGATGCATATATCTACATACATTTACAATATACATCAGAGCGAAAACTAAAGTTGCAATCTAGATGCGCGAGCGCCGACGGCAGCGAATGGAAGCCGAGACACTTTTACTATCATTTCAACGAGAGGGAATTTGATGAGATTATAACAGCCATATAATATTGCGATTACTATTGTAGAAGACGCAGTACCTAATGCGAAATTTTTCGTGATATTTCACCGCAAATGTTTTATTCACTTTTCTTACCACGTTCAAATTATTTTCAGTCAGTCGTGGTCAAAGTCAATCTTTCGACTTTGACTTTGACTTATTATGGGTATTAGTAGGTTCGGTCTTTAGCTCAGGAGTAGAACGGAATAGGCTAACGAATGATGCAAATCCTGTCCCATTAAGGATTTTGTCTGGTTAGGAAGTGCCTAATATACTATTTATGCTAACCATCTGGTCTAAGATTGCCAAAACAGACCAGTACCCTGTAAAAAACAGAGTAAAAAGACCTTGGGTGTCCGCGACCTTGATCAGTTTTCGAAATCTATGGGGGAAGGTCAATGTCTAATAGTTGAGGTTTTACTACCAGTAATAATACGGTCATAACACAGTGAAATAACTATTTTTTTTTTTAAGAATTTTGTTACAAATTGTATCATTTCTCTTAAATTAAATACGAAGACTTTTCTTTATTTCATGAGCTTGACATTGACTGATTTGTAAAAAAACTCATCAAATTTCATATACTACTAAGCTTACTGGTGTGTTAAATTAGGCATACGCTTTATAAAACGAGGTTAGTAAAGTTTTAGTATGAACAAGCAAAAATCAGAAAATACCAAAGTATAAAAAAGGAGTGCGCGAGTCTGGCAAAATCTTGAAAATGGCTAGACCGATTTGAATAATTTATTTTTGTTTTGTTCGCTTTAATACTGGGGTGGTTTAGGAAAAAAGAAAATTAGGAACAAAAATAATTTCTTGGTGGTATGAAGTTCACCGGAAAGCTGAGCGTATCAAAGTATTAATTAATCAATATAATTTCATAATAATATCAATGATTGTTCCACATAAACCCATCCTTAACTAGACCCGTCAGTTATGCTTAGCCTGATACCTGTAAGTGGTACATGAACACGTTTGGTGACATCGAGCCTACCGCCATCCGCCCACTCGTCCGGAACGTCTGAAGCATTCGACTCGAAACGGAGTTTCCTATGTCCACTCGGAAGGTCAATTGAGGAAATACCCACGTTTCCTAACCTCACAAAAATAGTTTCACTATTCAGCATTCAACCATCTGTTTGATACACACGTAATAATAAGACGGCAAGCACCAACGCGTTACACTTTGATCATTAAGCTCAGATTAGATCGATATCGGAGTGCAAGCATTCATTTACATACACAAAGCTTCCGCCCGCGACTTCGTCCGCGTCAAAGTTAATATATTATCCCATGGAGACCGTAAATATTAAAAAGTAGCCTATGTACTATACTGGACTATAATCTAGCTCTGTCCCAAATTTCATCCAGAAACGTTCATCCGTTCTGGCGTGATTGAGTAACAAACAACCATGCAAACTTTCGCATTTATAATAGTAGTAAGATTGTATAATAATACTTACACGAGTAAATAATGTGTTATAGTAAGGAAGCACCTTTATAAGTCAATGTTTCCTCAACATTGTTTGCAGACACCTATAGTTTGGTATAGGGGTTGCACATTATAACTATATATATAATAACATATATATATAATACTCAATACATGTGCTATATGTGTACATCTCTCATACGTGATAGCTATGCGTACTGTCCATCAAGCTAACATCAAATTATTGCTGAGAATTTTGGTATGAACAGTCACTGCTTATGGTAACGAAGTTAAACATTGTGCTTAAAGGTACATCCAACAGCACAGAGGTCATGAGGGTGTTTAAAGTTCAGTAAAAAATCGTTGAAAGGAGTTCAAACTTTGACGTTTAAAATAATCGTAACCAGCTAGGTCTTCAGGTATGGCCCAAACATAAAAAAAATCTTTGCAAATATCAAAAAAACTTTTGGCTTTGTTAAGTATTTTTTCAAACCTTTATACTTACTTATATAGACACTTTACTTACTATACTTTGACATTTCTGTTGCGAAATATCTTTATCTATGGTTTGTTTACTAGCAGCAGGCTGCAGGCGGCCTTTTGCCCATCAGCGGCCGCCATTTATTTCAGTTCAGGATTTTACGGAAGGTTACTTGTAGTTTTGATTTAGCTCTTCTAGGCCGGCTGCCGAGACTCATTTTGTCTCTTCATGGGCTCTACTCTGACTTTATTACATACCTAGTGTTCACTTAGTCTAGCCACTTGACATATTTACCTTTAATAATGCTCGTTGCGTTTACATAAAAAACAATGTAAAATACAACTTACTACAGTCATTACCAAGCTCTGACCAAATTAAGGGAGCGGCACTCTGCAGAGCGACGACAATTCAATGAGTAATCATCCCCATTGGCATTACAGAATAACCCAGAAGGTGCACTGCCATAATTTAATACGCTACGGCCCAGTCGTTAGACCCGCGTAAAAAAGAATATAATTTGTTTGGATCAAATTGTTACTTAGGGTAAAAAATATTTTTCCTTTTTGTCACGCAGAAATTGTGGAAAATAAACGTCTAGCTTCTACGCGTGACTTTTCCCACGTGGAAGTCAAGTGTACCATAACACATAGCTTTCGACACTCGGCAATAGTGTCCTTTTTATTAGTGCAATAATGTTTGTAATCGAACCAGTAGTAGAGATGCGATTGCAAACAAAACAAGTAAAAGATGTAAAATAAAACAAGTAAGGATAATAAACATGAAAAATATTAAAGGTGACACACAGGGCCCGAGCTAGAGCAAATGCCCAGAGCGGAATGAATGACGGACGGCAAAATTGAGCGTGCCGGGCGGTTTCACAAGGTCCAACATACTCTCATGAATTTTCGTAAACTTGTTCAAAAACCCTGGTAGACTAACGTATTTGAATATTATATACAATTACATGTATATCGTCCCATCTTTGGAATAGTAAGCTCATGACTTATTATGGTGTTAAAATGTTATTTGGCCCAGAGCGGCTAAATAGCTAGATCGGGCCCTGTCTATATACATAAAAGAGGTGTGGTGCCAAATAGGCGGTATGCATTGCACCGCGCATTTCGGTTAATGTACGGGCTGTAGTAGTCAACTCCGTACACCGATTTGTCGTGAAGGTTGATAAGTTCAGTTAGTATAGAGAAACACGTTCTACTGAGTTGCACAAAATAGTTAAGTTTTTTTTTAGTTAAGAGTAAGTAGCAGTTCTAGAGTGGAAGGCGATTATATCTCTCAGTTGTTGATAGCTATTCAGTTATAAGTTCACTACATGTTAATTCGTGAATAATGCCATTTTATTATGCTTAATTATGACGCGCATCGTTGGTCTAAAGTAGGTTACAGACTAAGCAGAAAAATGTACGGCGCTGAGACCGTACAGTTAGGTTAAGCAAAATGGTCACCAAGAACCCTTAAAGTATAATGCAGGAAATTGGGATCACCGGCGAAATAAAACTACTGCCTAGCACTTTTTAGTTTGCCACCACCTGGAGGCAATCAATTTTTCAATCAGCCCAACAAATAGTTTGCTTTTACAAGTTTATGTTTGCGAAGCAATTTGTTTAGTTAACTGGGTACCATTTCAGGGAGTGTATAAATATTTTTTTTATATCAGTGAAAGCAAGTTTTTCCAATGATAAAGATATTGATGGATGGGAGAAACAAAATACGAGTTAGATGGATATTAGAAATGTATTTTTGGAACGCTGCTTGCTGTAGAAGTTTTCTGGCAGAAAACATCATGTAAGGAAAAAGCGTTATGTTTGCTCCAGGCGACCTTACCTCTCTTTCTCTGTGTTTCTGTCTATTATACGTACACGTGTGCGCGTGCGAGTGTCAAGATCCGAGCAGCAAACAATGTGCGAGGCCAGCTGTATAACTTCAATTCTAAACACTGCAAAGTTAAAAAGTCCTCTGACCACACAATGGTTTTTTTTTGCATATAAGCTCTGCCTCTTACTTCCACATCAAGGTAAATAGAAAAAAAAAGAAGTATCTATAGAATATAAACATACGCAACGGCGTTCCAGTTACGTAACTGTGTAAATACTATAGATGTTTTATAATGGGTTTCTGTTCTCAATACGACACTACTCGCATTCAAGTGTCAAAAAAAGTACAATTAAAACTATAACTAAGTGGGTTACGAGTGGCGAACGAACATAACCATCTCACTGATGCTATCTTTAATCAGAATGTTACGAAAGAGTATTTTCAGTTGAATTAAATCATAATTTTATTATACATGTACCTAATATCTTATTTCAAATCTAGAATATTCTATGTACTAAAAGTATAATTTTGAGAAACTTTCGCCTGTTTTTTAAACAATTAGATAAGTGCTACAATGTTCGTCAAAAAACTAGAGTTAGTTACGTCAAAACAATTATCATATTGGAAGTGTTGTAGGTATAGTTACAATTTAGGAAAATGTAACTTTGCGCTGCCCTCCTGCTTAGTCAAAGTCACACTCAAATCCTTTATTTCAATTAGGCCAATAAAAGGCACTTTTGAACGTAAGATACAAGAAAAAAAAATAACCGACTTCAAAAAACCCTAAAAGCACTAAAAAGTTATTAATAATACTATTATAACCTACCTATATTAATAAACCTTTTTTTTTTTTTTTTTTTGTTGCCGGGTTGGAAAATCCTCATTGATGTCCACCGCCCTGGGGAGGGCGGAGTACTTTTTTATGTAAACGCAACGAGCATTATTAAAGGTAAATATGTCAAGTGGCTAGACTAAGTGAACACTAGGTATGTAATAAAGTCAGAGTAGAGCCCATGAAGAGACAAAATGAGTCTCGGCAGCCGGCCTAGAAGAGCTAAATCAAAACTACAAGTAACCTTCCGTAAAATCCTGAACTGAAATAAATGGCGGCCGCTGATGGGCAAAAGGCCGCCTGCAGCCTGCTGCTAGTAAACAAACCATAGATAAAGATATTTCGCAACAGAAATGTCAAAGTATAGTAAGTAAAGTGTCTATATAAGTAAGTATAAAGGTTTGAAAAAATTATTAGTATACGTCCGTGAAGAGGAGGGATGAAAAGTATGTTACTTGAAAAGGTTTCAAATATGAATGTGGGTGATCTAAAAGGTAGAGAAAGGCCAATGAAAAAGCAAAGGAATTGTGTGAAGAATTATATGACAGAAGAGGAAGACAACAAGAAATTACGGTTGACAGGCAGTTATTTTGAAACTTTAGAATCAAGTGATAATTCAACAATCAACGTTTTTATTGAATAGATTTAACGAAAACACACATAATATTAAAACTTATAGAGTTAGACGACACTGTTAGTTCAGTGACTGATCGATTGGCTGCAACGCTCCGTCCCGCACGGAACTAATATTTCCATGGCCTACATGTAGTTGTATGTGAGTTTATATGTTTGTAAACGCACCTACAAAACAGGAGAATCCGTAGAGCGGGGCAATGTGCAATGTGATAAAGATTATACAGTAGATACTTATACACACCTACGTCCGTTCGCGTTTTGCTATAATATAGGATGATGCGTCACTCATCAAGGTGAATGTTCTGAGCACGCGTTCGTCAATTGCTCCTATCACCATTCCAAACGTAACGTACGTTGTATAACTTTATAATTTACCTGTGGATATCCTCGCGATGATTGATTTCCTACCTTTGTATCGGAAGTCATTTAAATGTTTATTTTTATGAGACAGTTTCGCAGGAAAATGCTTTCGATTTAATGTTTTTAGCTAGCTTTAAATTTTCCAAAAACCATAAATTTTGTTCAGGGTAAAACGTAGTCTATGTGCTACTTCAGGCTACAATCAGCCACCACCACCACTCTGGCGTGATGAATGGAGTAACGATCATCGATTCATCCAAAGTTTCGTATATATAGCCTATTTACAAGCTTTTTTTATATTTTGTCTTGCATGCCGGCAGACACTTGTAGTGTCTTGTAGCTTTAATGTCACGAAACTTATAGTTAACGGCAGTTACATACCTGCTAGGGAAGGAACCACCATAATTAGAGATGGTTAAGATGTTAGGAGTGGTAGTCTATAGTTCTAATATTTGTAAATACGTTAACAATGTATCTTTGAGTTTTTACGTATCATGATGTAGTAGTTTTTATATAAGTTACATTACATTCACGTGTTTTTAAAAGAGTACAAATGGAGTTTCTTGCCCGTTCTTTTTTATACAAAACTACTTTTTGGAACAACTAAAAACAAACAACAAGATTAATTCAATTTTTAACCGACTTCGAAAAAAGGAGGAGGTTCTCAATTCGGATGTTTGTATTTTTTTTTTTAGGTTTGTTCGCGCTTATCTCCGTCGCTTGCCAACCGATTACAAAAATTATATTTTTGTTGGATAGGTTATAATTGCCAAATGGTCCCATGAAAATTTTATCGAAATTGGACAAGCCGTTATTGAAAAATCAACAAAAAATTATCTACATTGTCTACATTGATGATCTTTTCATTCCTCTGCATTGTTTGTTCGCGCATTTTAACTCATCATTTTAACTAAAATAAAAAAGAAGGTCATCAATTTAGTTGTATTTTTGAATGAGAAAAAATATGTCACAAAAAATTTACAAAAAAAAAATTAAAAAAAAAAAAAAAAACCGACTTCAAAAAACCCTAAAAGCACTAAAAAGTTAGTAATAATACTATAACCTACCTATATTAATAAACCTAACCTAACCTACGATTAACCTATACTAAAATTTAACAATTTTTTGGAGTCGGTGCCAAGCAATATAACATACCTAAATGGCTCTAAACCTACAGACTAAGGCCAGAAAAAAAAAACATAACACAAATCTTACAGCTTCTAAACAATAGCCCAAAAGCTAAAAAAAAAAGTTACTCTGGAATTACCAGTCGTTTCATTACTTAGCTTGGCACCGACTCCAAACAATTGTTAAATTTTAGTATACTCTTACATAAGTTTCGTGACATTAAAGCTACAAGACACTACAAGTGTCTGCCGGCATGCAAGACAAAATATAAAAAAAGCTTGTAAATAGGCTATATATACGAAACTTTGGATGAATCGATGATCGTTACTCCATTCATCACGCCAGAGTGGTGGTGGTGGCTGATTGTAGCCTGAAGTAGCACATAGACTACGTTTTACCCTGAACAAAATTTATGGTTTTTGGAAAATTTAAAGCTAGCTAAAAACATTAAATCGAAAGCATTTTCCTGCGAAACTGTCTCATAGAAATAAACATTTAAATGACTTCCGATACAAAGGTAGGAAATCAATCATCGCGAGGATATCCACAGGTAAATTATAAAGTTATACAACGTACGTTACGTTTGGAATGGTGATAGGAGCAATTGACGAACGCGTGCTCAGAACATTCACCTTGATGAGTGACGCATCATCCTATATTATAGCAAAACGCGAACGGACGTAGGTGTGTATAAGTATCTACTGTATAATCTTTATCACATTGCACATTGCCCCGCTCTACGGATTCTCCTGTTTTGTAGGTGCGTTTACAAACATATAAACTCACATACAACTACATGTAGGCCATGGAAATATTAGTTCCGTGCGGGACGGAGCGTTGCAGCCAATCGATCAGTCACTGAACTAACAGTGTCGTCTAACTCTATAAGTTTTAATATTATGTGTGTTTTCGTTAAATCTATTCAATAAAAACGTTGATTGTTGAATTATCACTTGATTCTAAAGTTTCAAAATAACTGCCTGTCAACCGTAATTTCTTGTTGTCTTCCTCTTCTTTCATATCATTCTTCACACAATTCAACTGCCTTTTCATTGGCCTTTCTCTCCCTTTTAGATCACCCACATTCATATTTGAAACCTTTTTCAGTAACATACTTTTCATCCCTCCTCTTCACGGACGTATACTAAGACAAACTTTAAACTGCTAAATTAACCTAGTCAGAGTCCCTACAATGCCTAACAAGTTTATGAACTCAGCGACTCCGAAGAAAACTGTATTTTATTACTGTTAAAAAAATACCCTTAAAAAATGATAGGTATACAGGGTCATGGAAATTTTACCCGAAACCTGAAAAGGGGTCATTGTACTCATCATTATTAATAACTTTTACTATAAGACCAACCCTGAAATCATGAAAAAGAAACAGCTGTTCCCTACAAAAATGCTACACAACACGATAGTAATTCGTCGTAATGTTCCAGCTGTTTTTTTTTAGTAAAAGTTGTTCATAATATGAGTAATTGCTGAGAACTGTCCCTGGGTGAAAAATACATCGCTATCAAATAAATGTACTGACTCAGTGACCCAAACGGGTTCACCTAAGAACAAGTTGCTCAAAATCGAAGGTTCCAGAAAGTGAAGCTAACTAGATACCTATATAATAATTTTACCTTAACTTCTAACATTTCAATAAAGCTCAAAATTCTTCACACATCCACATTACCTGCACTGCACCTTATTTATTTTTAAACTAGTCCTATTGATTTCCCCTTCTTCCACCCGCGTGTAACAGCAACGAAAGGACACAACTATATCTATCATGATACTCGTACAATAAGGCACAGTACATCAGATAGCTTCGTATCGATTATGACAACTTCACTTGACACTAAAGGAAATATCGATTAACTGTTCTTTGGAAGAGTTATTAAGGTTATTCTTTTAAACACAAAGCATTTAAAGTATCTTCGTTCTGCATACCAATGTAATCAATAGTAGATTATCTGATAATCTGAGAAGAAAACCGGGTGTGTATGTAGACACAGTAATGTAGATTTATTTCTGTCCCTTTAAAATAATTGCCGAAATGTGAATGTACTAATGAGTACACCTCTGCCTAGCCCTTCGGGGATGATGATACATGATACAGCGTGATGTTATGTTATGTGGTACTGTCCCATTACTGGGCCAGTCTCCTCCATGTTTTTTAGACGTTTCTGTCAAAACCAGCCGTCTGATTCGAACGTAATGCTAAGGTACCTATTTATTGTTACCTGAAAAAAGGGCCCTGCATATGTTAAGTACTTCTGCGTCCGCGATAACAGACATTAATGCAGACGAAGTCGCGGGCGATAGCTTGTATTGAATAATACAATAGAAAAATGTTGCCCTTTCCCAGAAATATTTTTGTAACTTTAAACTATTCGATATCGACTTAACTTTATGGATGTTAAAGTTAAGAATAAAATATTCTAACATTTTTGGCCTTTGAAAGGCACATAATGGTATCAATGCCAATTAATGTCAATCGGGGCATTTAATGTGTTAGAGATTTTAAGATAGACTATAAATTGCCATGTGACGTAAAGTAGATAGGTACAGTCAACAAAAGAGAAGGGTATCCAGGGTCGCCAGATATAGTTGAAGTTTTCTTAGAAAACGATGGATGTCTTACATTGAAAATTAACTTAAATAATGCACTGTTAACTAAAAACATTTAAAATTAAATTACATTTGTAAAAATCTATCGGTTTCCAAGAAAATTACAACTATATCTGACGACCCTGCATACCTATCTACTTTGCTGACTGTACATACACAACCTCATGCTCAGCTATGCGAAGAAATAAGTGTATTATATTTACATGTCTTACTTTTGGTAAGTAAATCATTGTACTACCCGTATGAGACTGATCTGAGATTTAGGAAAAACGCAATATTTTTGTCGGTTTTTTAATCTAGAAACGCAGACACAGATGCCCTTTAAAAGTTCTAGTGTAGTCCAAACTCAACGTTTATTCCAGCTGATATAAATATACTCGTACATCGCCCAGACAGACGCCCTTCAAATTCTGATTCCCCTGGGGTTCATTACCTGTGTAGGTGGGACTCCATTAAGAGGTATTGAGATGAAGCTTTGATTGAATAAGCTTTAATCATATCATATGAATTCTTAAGGCTTCGAGGCTAAAAATATTAGATCACAAACCGAAAATCCGTACTAATAATAAATGCGAAAGTGCGACTGTGTCTGTCTGTCTGTTTCGCTTTCGCGACTAAACCACTGAACCAATTTTAATGAAATTTGGTTTGAGTAAGTTTGAACCCCAAGGAAGGCCATAGACTACTTTTATACTCGTTCGTCTGCGCCCGCGATAACAGACATTTAAATAAAAGAATAATACAAAAGCTAGATAAAATATAAAAATTAAAACAGAGTTTGTAAATCTAAACAGTCCTTGATTCTTCATTATTATGATAAATAAGTGGCTCTTATAACAGAATATTGCTTCCATATATTTTGTTTATGATATACCATATGGGTATTAACCCATATGGGTCTAGGTGGGTGGTATATTACTGCGGGTACAGCCCCCCGCGCGGCCGCGGACTCTTCCCAGTGATTCTCAGACAGTTTACATAATATCATCCAATCTCTCTTAACTATTATAATTAATTAAGCTCCGAGTCCTGACGGTAGTCATTTGTTGAATGGCAATGACGGTTTTATTGCTTCATAAGGAATGCCTTCTATAACGGTACTGGGAGGTTTATGTATCCCTTCGGTAACTGCTCTGTGATTTTAGTTAGATACCTAGATGTTTTTAATCTTTAGATCGGTAGGTATTTCTGATAACATTTCTAATAATTGTTAAGCAGTGACATATGTACCTATCTATTTGAGAAAACTTCATAGGTACATACGAGTAGGTCATTCTTGGTGCCCATATAGGTAGCTATATTTTCATTCGAAATTCTGACGTGTCTTGGATCATAGTTTTTCGTTCGAATGAGATTTAAGTGTGACGGATAAGGAAACTTAGGAGCAAATCTTTAGAGGCAACAAATTATAGCAAATTATATTTCCTTTTACGTAATAAGCTATCTTTTAACTTCCTTACTTTTCTTTCCTTCTTTAGAAACACTTTTCTTTACTCCTTTAGAAATTCTTTGATGAAGCTTCACAAAACACTTGTGACTACTCATAGTTCGTACTAAGTCAAATTCGCTTATTGCTGCAAGCCTAGCTTAGTAGAAACAGCACCACCTAGGGCTAAGACGTAGCAACACATAACAGTGAATGGAAGTTTGCAGTGGAACAGCTGTCTATACAGTTGGTCGCTTCAAGTGTTAGTGTGAGGCTTTAGTACTGCGCGAGCGCAGGCTCAACCAGCTAGCGAAAGTATAATAAACCGTTCACTTAGTAAAGATTCGCTACTCATCGCATAGATGGCGACTTTTATAATTAAGGGGGCAACTTTAATTCGATTTTATGATAATTAAATACTTCTTTATGTGACGACTTGGTTCCTTACAAAATTCGGAAAACCAATTACCGTTAGGTATAAGTTAGGTTCATACCTAAGTTTTTCAAATGGACGTAGAATTACTACTAGTCTATTAGTATTATTAATTACAACTAGTCTGATCCCCAGTGTCTCAAACGCATTACTTGGCTAAATTATCAACAATATGTCTCATTAATTTTTCTTCGAGAAACCAAGAGTTTTTTGTCAACTGCACATTTAATAGCAACGGACTGCAAATCTAACAGCTTTTACTAACTTGTGTAAAAAATCTTGGATATCTACCAAAGTAATCAGCATTTAACAAAAGTAATATATGGTGCAGCTCTAAGTTGTCAACACGAGTGCTTCAAGGCACCGGCCGGCGGCGGGCCCGGGACGTTGGGCCCGAGGAAACGACCGACAACCCGATTTACCGTAACACAAAAAATGTTCAGATAAGCCGACTTTCTAATAAACCCTACTAGACAACCGAACCTTCTTCCTTGTACATAATAAATCTTAAGGAGTCCTCTTCTCAAATGAAGCGGTTCCCAATGTTTGATAATTGTGTTGAGATAAAGTATTATAAATCGGATTCTCGGTTTCATTATAATAAATAGGGATTGTGGCGCAGGGAATATCAAGACATTTATAACTGTACAGCAATAGGGAGAGGTGATCATTTATAAGCTGATGTTTATAAATATTCCTCGTGTGCTTCTATTCGTTTTGTTGTAGTCGTTTAAAATAATTTTCGTTTGTAGACCGTAGTATACACACTTTTGTGAATATAAAAGTGATAGGTATAAAATAACGGAAAGAGTAAGTATTTTGTTTAATTTGTACTAAACAGAGAACATACATACATAAAGTCACGCCTTTTTTAAATAGGGGTAGGCGGTAACTACAGAACGCCAGCTGCTACGATACCTACATACTTTTTTCGCCTCGTCCACATTCATATATCCCGCCGTACACACGAATACGTCCATTACGAATACCTGACCTTTGTAAAGAACCTCACCAATAAGGTCAGTCAAATAAACGACTGATCCATTAATTTCAAATGAACATGGCCAAAATAACATCGAAGTATAGAGCACACAATACAGCACTTAAAACAAAAGTTTTACACTCACTGACTGATATTTTAATGTGGCCTAATAATCAGAAAAAAAAAACAGGCTGGAGTGTGCCGGTGGGCTTTAGCATGGACCCAGATTGATGCCTCGCTCGTACTGCGTAGGCCACTCGTATCGGCCCTTTTTTACCTTTTATCTTTAGTTTGAATATTGCCTCTCGTAATAAGGGCCCTGGACCGTTAAAAGTTGGGGAATGCGCGACCCAGTGAATGAACTCAGAAATCCACGTGTTTCGATTAGGGATTATGGTTTTTTTAACGATTACGGTATTTTGTTTCTTTTAAAGACGGAATGCGCCGGCGCTGGTTTCGCAGTTATTCAAATTCCATGACATAACGTTGTGAATAGATTATACATATTGTTTAGTCATTTTTTTTTTTATTCGATTGTTTTGTGGTAATTTGTGTGACAAAGGCTGGTTTTAACTTCGGCCAGTGTAGCATTACCATGACCTTCTATTTAACGTAACACAGCTGCCAGTTTTATGGGCACCCTATATCAGGTTGACTGAGATAAAATAGTTAGATTTTTTTGTAAGAGGCTATTTCTGAAAGTTCTGATTCTTTCACAGATACGAAGCTACACTATTGCAAAGTTCCATAGGCTGTTTCATTGTACCATACATGACTTCTACGTGGACGAAGTCACGGGCAGCTAGCAAGCTAGTTCTATATGGCAAGGCTGCCGACTGACCTGATAAAAAATACAGTGACTAGAGTAGTGGCTATATTGGTAGTTTTACAAAATGGCGCCGTGAGCGGGATGAAAATAAAAAAATACCGAAGCCGAAAGCCGAAGTACTATTTGCATTTGTTTATTTGAACGCGCGATCTCTGGAACTACTAGTCATATTGGATTCTTATTTTTGTATATTATTGCCAGATTTATTAGGAATAGTATTATAGACTGTATATTATCACGCTATGGTCCGCGGGACCGGAGCACTAACCAAAAACACAACTTAATACGAATGAAAAACTTACATAACCTTACGCCTTTTTCCCATGGGAGTAGGCAGAAACTACAGAACGCCACCTGCTACGATCCTTACATACTCCTTTCGCCTCATCTATGTTCATACATCTCGTCATACAAGCACGCCGGTTACGAGTACTCTGCACCTGACCTTTCTGAAGCACCTCACCAATAAGGTCAGTGCTTCATAGGGCGACCCCTCCCGAATGAAAACAGCCACGTGTAAAGCTGCTAGTATAGCTGAGCTATTAGTATAGTTTTACAAAATTGAAGTTTACCGTTTCATATACTTTAATGTTATCTAAGCCAGTGCTTCCTAGACATAAAAGTAAAAGATAGGAAATAAGCTGTATGCCACTGCGTTTCCTTTTCCATATGATTCTACATTTACGTATAGTCTTGTCCAGCGCTCGCAAAGATTTATCATAACACTAGGAAGACATTAGTAGATGGTAGATATCACACGTGCATAATAGAGAAAGTAGTTATTTTACTGCAAAGGCTTACTTATAGATTATTCGACATTTTGAATTTGGACTCATTCATTATCATCATTATCATATTGTAACAGTCCACCGCTGAGCATAATGACGTCATAATATCTCGAACCTCAGCTACTCTAATAGACATGCCACCCATACTTATAATCCATCACACAACTTAACGAACACATTGTTCTTTAAAAGCTATTAAGCATATTACACATGGCAGAATAAAAAGAAAAATGTTCAAATAACGAACATTGAAACTAGCCTAATGTATTAACTTAAAGCAGTATTTTTCTCTAAAAGTGTTATCGCACACAGTAAGCACATAGTGCTAGTATTCGCGCGTACCTGAGTGTTCGGATCGTTGCGTGCACGCTTGTCTTATTTCCTGTACTTACGCCGCGCTTGCGCCGGTGAAACTCATGAAAATGCGCCGCCAATCAGGGAAATGCGATCGCGAAAGTGATTTATTAATTCAACCAAAAATTGCTTTGTTAGACTAGATTGATAGAAGATTTTGTACGTGGTTTGCGCTTTAAAGTATTAGAAACTCGTTAACTCAACACTGAATTAAAATTTTATGATTTAATATATTTTTCATTAAATCATTAGAGACAATTAAGTAGCTACTTATACTTAACATATTTTTAAACCATAGTAAATCCTCTCTATAGCATAACCATTTTTTTAAGCTAACCTAAACTGAGAGATTCGTTTCACAACTCAGTCTTAGCAAATTGATTTCTGATTTCCTATTTATTTTGCCTCATTGTCATCTAAGGACTTAAAGGCAGCGGCATCGATACCCTTTTTACTACAAAGTGGATCACTGAAGCGTGGCACCCATCTTAACTGCTCTAGATAACAATTTGATAGTTGCATGGGTAATAAAAACGTTCAAAAATTGGTCACAATTACCCTGGTTACTGCCTCGTAACATTTTAATAGCGAGTTCCCATTTAGTGTGGGAATATACAGGTGAAACCGACTAAGCGAGAAGATAAGGTACTTATGGTACTCACGGCGCTGCTTATGTAAGCGATGGGCGATGGAGATCGGTTTGAGTGTAACCTCTTAACGTAGGGGCGTTGAAAGCTCTGCTTAAACTATCGTACGGTTTTTTGTTTTGATACCTTGATTTTATAAGTACTCGTATATAGCTGATGTAGCTCACAACGTAGGTGATATAGCAGCAATCTTACTATTCACCTATATATTAATACTTTTGGATGGATGTTTGTTATTCAGCCTCGACAGAATGGTTGAACGGATTTGGATGAAATAGGTAAAAATAGATTATAGTCTCGAATAGCACATAGGCTACTTTTTATAGCGGGTAAATTTACATGGGATAATAAATTTTGACTAATTTCTGAAATTTACGTTGAAATTAAGTTGCAAGCGGTTAAAAGTTCTGCATATAATTTTAATGAAGCGATTTGCATTCTTTAATTAATGAGGATATGGCGCATAATTAAAAATTAATAATAAAGATATCGATTGAAATATGGTAAGTTTTCTACAACCATAAAAAATAATAATCATATCCTGATTATTAGCTCGTAAACGCAAGTAACTCGGGGAAATAATAATCCATATACATTTGCTATTTAAGGAAGCAAGCCAGGCTTTGTTTTATTAAGTTGCAGCATTACCTGATGTTGCTTGATGGACAGTAAGCAAGCATCAAAGTGTAGAAAGTGGGAAGCCGCTGTTTACACAACACTAGAATAAAAACAACTTATTTGTGCCGGCATGTTATAGCCAATATTGTTTATGTAGGTATGTAGGTTACTTTCAGGATTGGTTGATCTAAACCTGTAATTAGTGGTAGTTGTTGGAAACCATTCGTCAGATTTTTTGCAGACCTGTCAGTCACAAAAGCGTGTTAACTAGTTGGTTCCAGTTGTCATAATGTATAAGTAATACGTGCCACGAAAGATGAGAATTGACAAGCGTCAGTAATGGGGAGCTTGCGCGGGTAAGGATGTACGAAATAGTTATCCATAATTTGTGTATGTAGTGAAAGATATTTGGAAGACATTTAGATTAAAATTCCTAACAATATTATGATGTTTATTACGGAAAAATAAAGAAGTTTGTGTGGTGTGTCAAGTCATCTTTCGTGGCACGTATTGTACGAATATCTAAGGTCATTGTGTTATCTAACTTAAAAGGATAGCCTTTTAAGTACCGATGAACCGATGTACCGTACCCATAGGGGTACGGTACTGATGAACATTGTGGATGTCTGCTGCATCTGGAGAGACAGGACAGCTCAATCTAAAATAATTATGTTTCTGAAAACGATATGAGTGGATATATATGCCCTATTTTGGACAATGACCCCGGAAAAAAAAATCATATAGGTACATTAGGTACTCCGGAAATTTGGGTGAGAGAAAATTGAGATAATTATTTCCAGGACGCCCCAGATATAATTACAATAAAAATGAAAACTTCATTTACATTTTAATCTTTTATTATTTTAATATATTGCTTAAAATTTAATTAATTGGTATTCCCCTGACACAAAGTATCGGGTAAAACTCGGACACTTTTTGTATCAATTTTGGATTCCATTTATACTCAGAATATCTACCTTCCCGATGAACCCCGGATGCCCTCTAAACTAAGACAAATCCGGGGAATCTTGAAAGTATGGCAGCCGTATATTAAAGTAATAATTTGTGCTTTGATGATAAATGAATTACATTACCTAACTACATCAATTGCTAAAAAATTTAAAAGCTGTCCTCATTTGCGTCAAGACAACTAAATACCACTTGACTAAAATCTACGATAACCAATCCAACCGTTAAAGCCAAACCCAAAAAGCAATTATAGGTAGTATAAAGACGTTTATAACACAAATGAAGGCCCTTGGAAGTCGTAACAAATAAATTACATGTTATCAAACGTCTGTCCGTCGCACCGTAATACTGTCTAAGAGTTACACAACACGTCGCATGTCTCACACGGCCCGCGACACGACAAAGTAAACGCTTTGTTACACCAGCGCTTAATGCAACCATTTATGACTGACTAGCTTATGCCCGCGACCTTGTCCGCGTGAATATCCATTTTATGCGACGTTTTTTTTTTTCGTGTAACCTTAATTCCCTTTTTCCAAAATAAGCCTAACCATTGATGCATTATTACATCAGTTATATATCCATGCCAGTGAAAGTCCCGTCAAAATCGGTCCGGCCGTTCCAGAGATTAGCCGGAACGTTTGATCCGGCTAATCAGACAGACAGACAGACAAAAAATTAAAAATATGTTATTTTGGCTTATGTACCATTATATACATTCATATGCATGTAGTAAAAAGTTAAGTTAATATTACAAACAGACACTTCAATTTTATTTATTTGTATGTATATGTATAGATAATAGTGTGCCGGACGTGAAAGCGTTGTGGATGCTATTCTTGAAGCACAGCTTCGAGTTTGTGGAGCATAGCTTCGAGCTATAGCCAGGCCCGGCCGGTTTGTCGACTTGTCAGGGTCTGATAGGACAAAATACGACTCGAGAATGTAAACGACCGCGGAAACAGTTTATAAACGAGAAAGTGACTAGTATAGGCTCGATATACTCGTATCTATCTTTACTTATCTGATGTGTCTGTACGTTACCTACTTTGTTATAAATAGATGGTAATGCGATAAGGTTGTAGAAGATAATAAAAAAAATCTTTGATTTAAATTTATGTTTCTTCAATTATAGTTACAATGGGGAATAAAAAACTGTAGATTGATTTATGAAAGTATAAATTACCCAACTCAAGTACGATTCTCTCAGAAACACCGTGTTTTAACTAGTTTTAACTAGAAAGCAGAAGTAAAATAGAAGTTTATGATTGAAGTTTGATCTATTTGCAGCTAATTATTTTATCAATTAATATTACATCGCAACATCATCAAAAGTAATAAAAAAACAGTAACATTTATGAGTTGGACACAAGTATTGCACCTCACAAGTGCATGAGTGCACTAACGCAGTGCAACGGAGCGTGCGCCGGCGCAAGTGCAAGGCTCCCCGTCCACGGTCATGCATAGCTGCCGTAGTTAATACCGTTGCCACGTAATCGTTCCTTATATCTTCGTATTTATCGTAAGCAAGGAATTTATACAAGTTGTTGTTTTTTTTCTAGAGGAAATACCATTGGACTTATTATGTAAAGGCATGGTTTAAACAGTTTTGTTGTGGTACGTTTTTATTAGATACAATTTCATACAATGATTGAAAATAATGATTATTTTTTTTGGAATGAGATGATTCGACGGAATACCCGAATACCATGGGTTTCTACTATCTTTTTGGAACGATCGCAATCTGATCTGTGTCAATCTGTCAAAAACGCGTTTTTGATTTTCAGTGAGATGAGATTGCGACGAGATTTGAAACGTTTTTAATTAGTCGAATTGGTCTTCAGAGTGGATATTCCACTCACAGCATTAAGTAGAAGTAGCAATAGGCTGGCCGTGCTAGCTGTACAACAGGGGGCTTTTTTGGTAAGAAAAATAGAAGTTGACCGATTCTCAGACCTACCCGATATGCAAACAAAATTTCATAAAAATGAATCCAGCCGTTTTGAAGGAGTTTGGTAACAAAGAATAACGATCTAGCAGACAAAAAACACTGTTTACTTGTCATACACAAAAATAATAATGTTTTAACTTAACTAGCCACTTCCTCTAACCTCTCAAGATAACTGAACCGCGAACTAAAAGAGTTCAACGAATAATACTT
Source organism: Hoplodrina ambigua (assembly GCA_949774945.1). Taxonomy (NCBI): domain Eukaryota; kingdom Metazoa; phylum Arthropoda; class Insecta; order Lepidoptera; family Noctuidae; genus Hoplodrina; species Hoplodrina ambigua. The sequence goes on from OX458963.1 coordinate 11,704,378, forward strand.
TAACGGAACTTAAATACCGTATCCAATCGAAAATAGAGCTGTTACAGAACAAATCGATGCTAATAAATAATGTTTTATCGCATATATTAGTTACCTAAATAATGAAGTCTTTATTATACACGTAGTAAGATTTTTAAACGTGCGTAACTTTGGATGGATGGATGTTTGTTACTCAATTACGCAAAAACGGTTGAACGAAAATTGATGAAATTTGGCACAGAGATGGATTATGGTCTGGAATAGAACATATGCTACTTTTAATTCCGGAAAAATGTACGATTCCCGTGTGATGCAGAAGAAGTCGCGGGCAGAAAGTAGTGATGTATAAAAATTAAAGGTTTAAAAACTTATATCAGATGAATCTGACGTTAAAGGCATTTGATGTTAAATTTTAGGTATCAGAAGATTTTTACTCAATAGTATTGTATCTTTGAAATAAAGAAACTGATTTGACTGACAAGGCGACGGAGCAATTATTAAATTGAATAAAAAAGTGTAAATACCGCAAAGTTATCAGCCCCTATTACATGGGACTCAAACATGACTGGCGAAATGTGGGTGTACTAATGGGTAATTACACCTCTGCCTCACCCTTAGGGAATTACACGCGTGATGTTATGTTTCATCAGCTTAGCTTTTGGTAGTACTGTTTATGACTTACTGGTTACCGTCCTCAGATCTGCCAACTAAGACAGTACTTGAGCTGCAACCCATAATTCCCATACACTCGAGACCAGACGCTCATAGAATTAACTTGAGTTTATTTGATCAGGGAAAACTAAAATAGCAAAATACTACACCGGCGAGGTTTGAATTTGGTTTTGAATTTCCGAGCGGGCGTTCTAACCACTAATCAAACGAGCTTTCCTAGAAGCTTCGAAATAAGGGGCCCGTTTTCGGCAAAACAGAGGTAAACATTACAAATTAAAATCTAAGATCAACACTCTTAAGTCTATATTTCAACCTCACTGCAATCTACATCCCAGGTTTACGACTAAAGAAAATATGGAGACGACCAGTAATTAAAATAAGTTTGTAAACTGATGAACTTCAAATATATGGAAGGAGTATGATTAACCTTATATTCTTTGGACAAAATATGCTATCATTCGTAATGCAATTATAAATATATATATCTAAATATATAAATATATATATATATCTAAATAAATATATATCTTGGGACAACTCACACACGGCTATCTGATCCCAAGCTAAGCAGAGCTTGTGTTATGGTAACCAGACAACTGATATACATAGGTACTTATATAATTTATAAATACATACATATTATAGAAATCACACCCAGACACAGAACTAACAATCATGCTCATCACACAAAGTTTGTCCTTGGTGGGAATCAAACCCACGACCTCCGGCTTAGCAGTCAGGGTCGCTAACCACTAGACCAACAGGCCCGTCGTATTATATTATGCATTGTCAAGTATGAGTACCTATAGCCAATCGGTTGGGATCCATCTGTTATGTCTTTAATAAGAGTAAATAATTATAAACATACAATACTTTATAAGATATTTACATCGGTCATATGATAACCACTAGTCGCAAATGGGAAAAATACACAAACCCCAATATCTTTGGTCCAGAATAAATGATTTATTATTAACATATTTAGTATTATTATAAACATTTATAATGAACTAAATTGTAGTCTTAGAGACTCCAGTGCATTTGGCGGGGACTAAACTCGCTCTGCCTATGTTTTCAGACACGCCGGAGGATACATGTATAAGAAGTAATAATGTACAAAATTCACTCCTCATAACCGTAGCTTATCAAGTCAAGTTTGAAGTCTGAATTTTGACGGAAAGTTTCGGACGAAACCATACAGGGAACTGTTTTGTACACCTACTATTACCGTACTAGTATACGGTACTAGTATACGTACGGTATACTATAATATACGGTATATACGGTATATACGTAATAGTATATACGGTACTAGTATACGTATATTAGAAAAAAGAAATGTTAGTTATTATATTTTACGTATGGAATATTTTTAATTTTTTTTTTTTTGAAATAAATCGTTTCTTTTCTTATCATTAATCTATAAAATATAATAAATAATCTTTCTTATCATTAATACGTTTATTTTTTAGAAAAAAAAAACCGTATTATTGAGCCTTTGCCCAACAGTTCGACAGTAAATAATAGACAAAAAATAAAGTGTCAAATCATAATAATTATGAGAAAAAATAAAATTAAGTATGTTGACTTGGGTCGCGAGGTTGTCGACACGTGGGATGTGAGTACAGCAGTCATTGTGCCGATAGTCATGATAGCTAATCGCATAATAGGCAAGAGCCTCGACCAACATCTGAGGAGGCCCTTCTGAGAGTGCCCTTCGGAGATGCTTCTGGATAAGGCACGTATTATCAGGAGATTCCTTTCTCAGGAGCCCTGACCACAGTAGTGTGGCCCTGTTCCCGACGCCGGCGGCGGGGTACTATTTTCTATAATTTTAAATGTTTTTATTTATACAAATATTTAAATTTTAATGCGTATTTAAAATAAATAAATGTAAAAATAACACTAAGTAAAACTGAAATATTCTTTTACATAGAAAACGATAGCTCAGCTCTCATTTTTCACAGTCATAACTAATCAAATGAAACTCAATTATCGACCAAGCATAACCAAAAAGTTTTTCAAGCATGAATCGTTCTATGTTCGAGCCTCAACAAGTTCTCACCAGAAAATACATTCATAAATTGGACGATGATATAGCGGTTAGAAACAAATAGTGTAATATTAATTAATCACAATGTTAGTGTAAGTGTAGAATTTCCTAAAAAAAACAAACGATTTGTTACGTTGGTATTAAAATGCGGATGCAGATGCGTTGCGTGTGGCGGCGCATGCTAACCGTTCCGAAACCTCTCATATTAGAGCATGTTCTTAATTTTTAATTAATTCATTATCTATACGTGAGTGTGGAATTTAAAAAGTTACAATTTATGAATGAATGACTTTATCTACCGACAGTGGGGGCATAAGACCTAAATTTCATGTGGGCAACATACATTTTGCGAGGCCCTCTGGTAGGTAATGCAAAAACATGGATTTGAAAAACTATTGAAATTTTTGTCGGCGTTTTACACGACCAAAAATGTTTACTCGTCCTGCCTCCAAGGTGCGACGCCCTTAGGAGTGCGAGGCCGTGGGCGATGGCCCACGTCGCCCGCGCCTTACGCCGCCTCTATCTACGGACATGCTGAAAGGAAGACGTATGAAAGGGACACGGTAACGATGATTTTTGCCATGTATGCAGTCCATGATGTTTAAGTCATTTCCAAGGACACTAAAGGTTTAAAAATGAAACTGCTACACCAAGGTCGGTCAACCCTAGGGCCGCGGGACAAAAAATATCTGATGTTTTATAAATTACAAATCCATAAAATATCATTATCTTTTCTTGTGTAAAATCTTAATAGAACTTACCACTCTATGCGATGTCCCGGTGCCGCCAGAGCCTAAATTTGGCTAGGCTTTATTTCGGTCAAAAGGTACGGAAGGGATTACCCAACAAAAACTGCCTCGTTAGTCTAATGTTCGCAAAATGCGACTGCTGGGCTTGAGGTCTTCGGTACAATTCTCAGGTCGGGCAAAGTGTTTTTCCATCAAGAATTTCTCAGCAGCAGGCTCGGAGTCTGGATTTGTGCCCGGTTGATGGTAATAGGCTCGTCCCCTATTACATGGAGCTTAAACATAACTGGCGAAACGTGGGTGTACTAATAGGTACACCTCTGCCTAATCCTTCGAGGTTTACAGGCGTGATGTCATGTGTTATGTGAGCCGACGAAAAATTTTAATGCCCGGTCTAAAGACATTCCTGAAAATACTATGTACTTTTAACAAAAGAGGTATACTTCAACTATGTCTGACGACTCTGCATACCTATCTCTTTGTTGACTGTTCATATTAACTTAGTTATTTTACTACTACTTACTTCTATAGACTGGCATACTTTTTTATTGTTGGAAAGACACATAAATTATTATTTATTTCCTGTCAGTTCAACATTCAAATTACTGATTAAGCACACAACGTGCATGTAAAATTATAATTTCTGATTGTTAACTTTTATTATAGTTATAATAAAAACTAATAAGCCACAAGTTTAATCATATTTGAAGAATAAATCATAACATTTTTTTTTATTTATAACGATTATTGTAACAGTAGATACGAATAAACCTACGTTATAGTGTTTCCTGACAGTGTAATAATAATTTATTGTTTTTTTTTAATGAAAACAAGTTTATGACCGCGACTCCGTCCGAATGAGTGAGTGAGTGACCGTGAGTGTCCATTATGTGAGTGATTTAAATATTTTAGCTACTGCCCGCGACTCCGTCTGCGTCAAACTTAATTCCTCCATACAAACTATGGACCCTTGTTTCATCCCCTTGGGGGGTGAATTTTGGAAAATCCTTTCTTATTGGATGCTTACGTCATAGAAAGAACACACCCTTCAAGTTTCAGGTCTCTACGATCAGCGGTTTAGGCTGTGCGTTGATCCGTCAATCAGTCATTCAGGACAAAGCATTTTATGTGTATCTAGAAAGATAAGAAGAAGGAAGATAAAACTGACCATAGTTATTCCTTATAGTATCAGTTATCAATTCAACTCCCTTCAAAATCGGTCTGACCGTTTCCGAGATTGGAAACAAAGAGAAAGACAGATAAAATAGAACATGTTTGTGTTATGTGTAGCTACCGTGTTCATATGTATTACAAACAAACACTTTAATGTTATTTATTTGTATCGATAATAATATAAATAACACTTTTACATTGACAAATTAGGCTGAGATTCAAATGCCCGGTTGATGGCAATAGGCTCGCCTCCTATTACATGAGACTAAAAACATAACTGGCGAAATGTGGATGTACTAATGGGTACACCTCTGCCTAACCCTTCGGGGATTTCAGGCGTGATATTATATATGTAGGTATTCAAAAACTTGAGGCTTGGGGATAACTTAAGCAGATTTAAGCGCAAAGTTTATCATTGTTTCCCTCCGAATATTAGAATTCACGGTTCAATAATTATCTAAGGATCTGTGAACTAAGAGCGACAATAAAATTCCAGGTACACAGAACCTATTCAAGAATTTCTTTATTCCCGGCTTTTGAAGCTTTATGTCTAGACTAGCTTCTGCCCCGACTTCGCCTGTGTGTTTTTTTTCACCCGAGTTGAGTTATGTCTTTGGTTCCTGCTCCGCTCTCGCGGGTCGCAGCGCGATGACGTATAGCCTCACGAATCTGAGTTTCTTATACAAAAAAAAATGTATCCAATCCGACTTTAAATAAACACACAAACAAACAGAAATACTCTTCAGCTATATTATGATTTGACAACTCCCCTGCACAAGGGCTTATTACAGTTCAGTTAGTTCAAAAATACATATTTTGAAATTGAATACTCTCTCCCCTGTCTGCCTGCCTTTGATAAAGCTAGAAATCGGATATTACACTCCTGCGTATTTGCTCGAGTGCACCGGTTGCTTGACAACGCCCTCTTCGATGCAGACAGATTTTAATAAAAGCTTCCCTTGAACAATTAAATTTACCGATGGATGTTCGGAATTTTCAATCTGCTTAGTACTTAGTTAAACTCCCTAATAAACATGATGTCTGACGCAGTCAGGTATAAACAACCCCTCCTCTATAGGTAAATTAAATGCGTCTGTAGACTCTGTAGCCCTGTAGGGAAACGTTTGAACTTCTCATCTCTTGGAAAATTAAAGTACATTTGTAATATTATATTTTACATTAAATTACTTTTAAGTACAAATGTAGAATAATTATAAATATACGAGTCGAGAGTACGTTAATAAAGCTAAGTCCTATAAGGAACAAAAAAGAAATGTTTCAAACAAGAAGGCTTAATGTCTTGCGGGAAGTTCTTATGAAACTTTTTTGTTCAGTTTTAAACTTAAGTTTCCTAGGGCTGAAGTAAGCAGCTTTAAAAAGAAATAGCTTAATAAAGACTTGTTTTATTTAAATTTACGGGCGGATAAATATTATTACCATGTATGTATAATGAATCGATGTGTTACGCCTCACTTGTAAGAAACACACACAACATAAATATCGTTACGAGGTTTTTATTATTGCAAATTAACTTACAGTCAATTTATAATTTCAGCCATACTTACTGCTCCTCTGTGATCACATATGTGATTTATAGATAGGTATCTACATAAATTATCGTACCTACAATTTATATAAAGACATTATATACGGCGTCACTGGGTTTTCCTTACAATGGTGATAAATTGCTCAGTTGTTATCCGAAGACGTCTGTTCCTCTAGCTTGGTGTAAGTGACGTCTTCGCTTCGTCTTCTTAGGGTTGCTGGTAGCAGCTGGGTGTGAGGTCCATGTCCATCAGTTAACTGAGAAAGAATATGACATCTGCATCCAGACCATTTACTTTTTTGATAAGGCTAGACAAAACCTGGTCCTTTAACAATGTTTTTTCTACTCATGAAAGGAACTTTGTTTATTCTGCACAACATATACACGCATACAAGACTAATAAAAAACTTTCTTATACCTAAGTAATTACCTTTCAAAGTAAGTACTTAACGGAACCGATTCCATATAATATGTCCTCGTATGTTAATTCTTCTTAAATTAAATGAAGCAAAACGAAGAGGAAAGAACAAGAACCAGGATCAATTTAGCACGTCAAGCGGTGTTAACACTTCACATACCTAATTATGAACAAAAGTTATGTGTGTAATAGTGGCAAAATATGAATTAACAACATGATCATATCACGGGCCGTCAGCAACACTGCTGCACCCACTGCAGTGTGCCGTCAAAAGTGCAGTATCTATGCAATGCAGTACGCACACATGCATTGTTCGGGATTCTTTCAGGCGTGAAAATGAATGTTATAAATAATCAGGCGCACCGCGAACAATTATCATATGAGCTTGAAGGCCGGTGCAGTTTAAATCAAGTGCAGAAATTTTAAAAAAAAGTAACAAATTAAGATAAACTTAATTTGAACTCGTGTCTCGTCCGTCAGCAGAAGAAGCGGCAATGGATTGGTTGAAATTGGTCGGTATCTCGTGAAACTTGTTGATAATATTATGTGTGATAGTGACGACTTGATAGTGTGGACTGTGCCTAATTATTTGTGATAGTGATTCCCAATTTCTGCTCTTCGCGTACCAACGTGATTGTGACCTAGAGGATGATGTTTTTATATCGCATCGTATGTGATCTATTGATTTATGTATAAAAGAAAATAATGCATTCTCAGTGCAATCTTTAGTAGCCAAGTAAACAATTGAAAATAAGTTTTTTAATCCTTTACAGTTATCAGTGTGTAGTTTTAGTTCTTTATGTTAAATGCCTAATCTATTACTGAAACTACAAACACTTTGTGAAACTGTAAACACGTAGATTTTAAATGCAGTAAATAAAAACACAGATATAAACTGAAGTGTTCTTGGGATCTAATTAAAAGACATGAAAGTAACTTAAAATCAATTTTAATGTGGCGTGATAAACTGGTTGTTGATAGTTGAGAAAGATTCTAATTGAGTAGATGAAAAATTTGTTATCAATCAAATCATTAATTTTACTACGAAGTACCTATTACGATTAAGGCAACTTAAAAATGCAAGAAAATAAACAATTTGATCGTTAAACATAACTATTTAAAGCTGAGATTACTTTAAAGAAATTCAATATAATAAAATCAGTGACATTATTAACAATAAAATTAAAATGACAATTACAATCATTCGTACTAAAATAATCAAGCTGAAGAGCTTTTTTATTTGTTAATCGCGCTAAGCTCTGAAACTGCGAATCGGATTGAAAAAAGAACAATATCTAGGTAGACAGATTCATGAGTATAGTAGACTGTACAACATCACGCTACAACCTACGGGAACGATGCAGCAACCAGAGGTGTAATTTACCGCTGCTGAAAAAAATCCGAACGACAAAGTCTCGGGCAGAAGTATAATAGTAAAAGAAGTAAAATATTATATGGAGTTAACTCACTCATTTTTATAAAGACTTGCAAAAAAGTCACTGCCTCGTTGGTCTAGTGGTCGCAAGCGCGACTGCTGTGCATGAGGTCTTGGGTTCGATTCCCAGGTCGGGCAAAGTGTTATTGGGTTTTTCCATCAGGAATTTCTCAGTAGCAGCCCGTTTGTGCCCAGTTGATGGCAATAGGCTCGCCTCCTATTACATGGGACTAAAAACATAACTGGCGAAATGTGGATGTAATAATGGGTACACCTCTGCCTAACCCTTCGGGGATTACATGCGTGATGTTATGTTATGTTAAAAGTCAAGTTTTCTATTTTAACTTCACAATTTGTGTGTTAAACACACCTTACATTATATTGCAAGCTGTGTTTCACACAAAGTTAAATGCTGCCAGCCGCTGAACAAATACTTAATTGAAGCCTATTTACGCCTAGTATAGGGCCAATTTAAAATAGGTACTTTTTCATACCATCATTGTAGATTAAAGAACCTTCGTTATCTACAACAAACGGCTTTAGGAAACATTGTCTGTAAACGATTGCCGAGGCAGTGTATCTAACGGCGCGAGAGTGTGGTGATAGTTTAAATATCCATGAGGATTTTTACACGAAAAAATAAGGACGTTGCTAATCAGTATGTTACAAGAAGATAAGCAGGAACACACTTTTAGTTAATGTTTTTATCCTAATTCCGTAATCGCCTTCTATAGTTTAACTTCGCACATTTGTGCCTGTCAAAATCATGGCTAGGTGTTGGAAAAGGCACAATGAAGTGTCAGTAATCTCATACAAATTTTACAATGAACGCGGCATGGTTTGCGTGATTACAGCTTATAACGGCCTTGAGATTACTACAAGTACAGTCAATTAAATCGTTTAGTGTAATTTACATAAAGTTCAATGTTCTGTCTCTCTGTTACAGTTCGCTCTTCTGGTAGCTGTAGCATCAGTTCAGATCACGGCAGATGCGCCTAAGTGAGTATCTTACTAAGTTCACAATTTTTTTTTCTTGTTGTTCTTTTTCATTGCACTGTCCAACAGGCTTCTCTTCACTCTCTAACGTGACTCATCGGTGATTGGTTGTTGACCTTTATGTCGGCTGACATAATACCTACCATGTTTTCTAGAATATCCTAAGTCTTACGTATGCTATAACACAAAATCTTTCTAACACCTTCACTATTTATAGATTAAATTTTGCTAGCGAGTCGATGTTGAATTTTGATAAGTTATAGTCAAATAATTTGTATTCACTAAACTCTGTAATTGAAACTAATTTATCTGATGAAGGACACTCAATAGCCCCATAGGCTAGCGAAAGTGTGCTGATTACACGCTGTGCGACTTCAACTCTAGGCATTGTCAATGTCAGTGTGCCGGCGATTGTGCTTAAATTGTTATGTTTCACCGCTTAGCGATAATTGCTTGAACGTTGAACCAGCTCCAACCAGGCACATAATAAGCACCTGCCTATTAGAAAGTGCAAGTCGATCCTCATCGTGGTCGTACGTTAATACGTTACGAAAAAATAAATGACAAGTCGAATTGTGAGTCGTATGTCGAGTGTGACGAGGTGCGGATAGGTAGCTCGGTACCGGCGACATCGCGCGAGCGCTGCAGCCGACAGCGAAAGCCGCGCGCTACCGAGTCACGCGTCATGCCATTGACACTGCACTAGACGGAACAACAAGCAGAAAAACTCCGTCGCTCAACATGCATGCGATCGATTACCTCACTACAGAATACCGGCACTGTAATTTTTTCTTGTTACAGGAAAAAGATCCGCATACATCTACCACAAAAAGTGAAACATATTCACCACCATAAGAAGATTTACATAACGAATCACCCAGCATCATCCCAGTATGCACCGGCTTTCATGCCGAGCGCTGAAGGTGCGGTGGCAGTGCCGACCAACATCGCGATGCCGGCCGTGGCGAACGTGCTGCCTCTGAACTCTGTGGAGCTGTACGACGAGGCGCCGACGCGACTGCCCGGCATCTCGTCGGCCGGGTCTAAGCTGCTGCCGCTGTACCGCGCGCGCGGCTACTATGGACCCAACCCGCACGAGTGGGAAGACCAGGAGTACGACCTCGCTCCACCCCCAGACCCGACGGACGGAACATACATACCCACTGCCTTCTCAGCTCCATCAGCGGCTCCAACTGCACCACCCAATTATCCCCCGAAAAGAGTCAAAATCGTAAAGGTCAATGAGCCCCCGCGAAAGAAAACCAGAAAAGCAAAGCCGAAACGAGTTTTAGTTCGAGGAAAACCAGGTCAAGCAGAGGAGGAACATCCAGTTTCGACTTTCCATGAACATTTTTATTCCGACTTGGATGGTTCGGGGACAATCAGAAAAATAAAAAAGCCGCAACGAGTAGAAAAAATTATCGACGGTGATACCGAACACATACATACCTACAGTGAGGAGCATATCCACAAGCTTGTGTATGAGCCTGACGGCAGCATGTCTGCGCTCGCAGCTTCGCACCCTCTAATTCCTCTGAAGAATTCGCAGGCCCTAATAGCAATTCCACCAGATACACTTACTGGTTTCACAGCAGTCGGCTCCATGGGAACTCCGGGGCATCTAGAGTACGCTGCTTATAATCCGCGTGAAGTTACCCACGATCACATATTCCATGACCACGGCGAGATCCCCTCTGATGTGGATATAACTAAGGACCACATGGCGTACCCACCGAGAATGACTTACAATAGTCAGGGTTTGCGCATTGGATTGAGTGGTAACAAAGGACTCAAAAGCAAGTATTCACACAAATATTTAAAACATCCTAAACCAAGTCATTTGTCAGATTTTGCATATTACGAAAATATATATACTCCTTATAAGCTTCGTAATCAGAAGCCAACGATTCCAACGCCCTTTGAGCCTGCGTCTGACCAGAGTTTAGAGGATTACAGGCCTATTCCTCATTTCAAACTAAAAGATAAAGGAAACATCAAGACTCGTACCGTAGTACCAGCACTATATTTTGGGAATGGAAAACAAGTGTCTGACTACCGACTCCAGCAGGCCAGTGTCCCAGCGCCGTACTCCTTGTCATCCACCGTCGTGCACGACTACAAGCCGAAACACTACCCGGGACACACAGTCGATACGGTAGGCTCGTCTAAATTTAATAAAAACATATACAGCTATCCGAATAACTATGAATTCGATCCGTACGCTTCGTCAACATCTAATTTATATGCCCCTGATAATCCCGCTCTCAACTTTCAAGTTAAGAAAGGCAAAAAGAAATCCATATCCACACAGAATATTAGCTTTGGTGGGTTAGACCATCAGACAACGGTAGATCACTTAGAAGATTCCGGTGTTTCAGCAACGTCTCTTAACGCAGCCCCTCCGTCAGCCATAGGCATCTACAACGGCTATGTTCAACCCAAGCCGGAGCCGGTACAGTCAACAGCTTTCACTATACGAGAAAGATCTCCAGTACACCCATACTACTCTGCCATGGCTGTGAAAGCTTTACATGGAGACCAGCTCTCGTTCGCTGAGGCTTCTAATGACAATTACCAATACGCTGAAGCTCCGTCTCCATCGACAACTCCTTACGTGGCCACGGTCGCGACGACCACCGCTGCCCCACAAGAATATTATGACATACAAAGTGGGGAAACTATCACAACTGAAGCTACAACTTATGAGACGAGGCCTAGGAACACACCCACGGATAAAAACTCTGACGTACTAAATCCACATAAAGAACATAAGCCCAGGTTCAAAATATTAGCATTGCAGCAGAATGAATCAGACGATTCTGAACATTATTACAAACACAGTGTAGACGCATCGACAACCACGGGGAAACTCAATTACGGTGACAAAATTTGAACAGTTACGAACGAACTAACTTAGTGCTATTTAGTCAAGTAAGTACGTGATCTAAGGTCTGAGTGTTGCACTGAATGCCGTGAGTAGAGTGAGTTTGAATCAGTCTGTTACTATGTGAATATTTTCTATTATTTATACTGTCTTTGTAGCTAGAATCTGACTTTGAATATAAGCTATTGATTAACAAAGCGCGAACGACGATGGTATTCATGCATTTTATACGAATCTATAGGTGAAGTTAAAATATAAAATAATGTTAATAACTATGAATTTTATTTCTTAATTAAATCTATAAATATGATTCCAGATAAAGTAATAATATTGTACGCCAGTCAAGATATACAAATTAGTGTTGGTTGTTTACTACATTAGCGCCTAACCAACACAGCGTTATGTTGCGCTGGGTAGAGAACTATTGCTACTAACTTTAAGCAGGCATCGTGTCACTTAAACGGTGAGTTCTTTTAAATTATCGTTTAAACGAGAAATATCAGTCCAAAACTTGCTTTAAAATATCAACACTTACTGATGTACTTAGGTATGTAAATTACATTTCATTTAGTAGGTATACAGTCACATGAGTTTTTATCTGTTAGTATTATTAACGGCGTTCAAGTATCAAAAAATACTTTATAATTGAAAAAAAAGATTGTTCCTACTTACTTCTTCCGAAAAAATATACTGAAAAATCCATAAATTTGCGTAGCTGTAAAACCATCGCAAGTTAGTTGATTTTGTTGAAATCTTGTTTTAATGAAAAAAGTGTAATACGATTTTTAGCTCGCGATTCCATTGTTAGAAATAACCACAAACCGAGCAAAAATGTGCTTGATTTTATAGTCAGGGAAGTAAGTCACGATGAAAAAATTGTCTTTCAATTTATTGCTTTGTCATACTAATAACGCACGTACTTTCTACAATATGATTCATGCAGCGCACTCGCATATCGACGTAGACTGTTCCTATTCGAATAACTTTGCTTCCCTGATCGTAAATGTCTTTGTACTTAATACCTATAGTAAAAACCGTTAATGTCAATATAAACGTACCAGTCAGGTCGTAAAAGCGGATCTTAACACGGAAGTGCGCCTGCGCTGGTGAAGGGCGACCCAACAGGGTTCGCTTATGTAACGAAACAGTCGAGATCAATGCATTCCTGATTGTTAACAGATACCGCTATAGATGTGTACCTACATATTTTATTTACAAGTAAATATTCACTACCTATGTCATAATTATGTGTTTCACCTAACTAGGTATTTGTTGATTAATTTTTTTCGTAATATAAGATAAAAATATTTTCCATAAGATGATAAAGCAAAATAGTGCAGTTTCTTTAGTTCAAAAGCTCGGAATCAGATGACTTGGAATCAACATAATAAGTATACAAGATGACATTTGTAAAATTCAGAGACATGTCAAATCATACCTTCATTGAAAATGCCTAACTCAAAAGCTCCAACTTTAATACTTAGTCTTAAAAATACTACCGACCAGGCGACTTAATGAAGTAGAAATGATTACGTAACCATAATACTCAATAGCTGACATTTCCCATTAGAAATGGTCAATTTATAAATATTAAGCTCCTTATAACAGTGTGTCAAATTAATCTCGAGATTACAATAAACATCTGAATGCTGCAAAAGGTAAGATAATAAGTAGTTTACGTAATTACTGTTCACACGAGAGTGAAACCGAGATTGCGTGCGCATTCTTCCTGTTGTTTTAACATCGGCTAGCGGGCAAGTCAGTCTCATGCATCATTTCCTCTTTAATTTACAGCAACTGTGTGTCGTAACGATTGCTCAACTACCGTTAGTCAGCTGAATGTAATTGTTATCTGTAGGTCAATTAGCAGGAGTCAAAGCTTCGAGCTTACAGATGCACGTAGCATAGGCGGCCGCCGGCCGGTCCATTGCGTCATAGATCTAGTTACGAGACACGTTATTATAATATTATGTGTGTTCTCTTCTTATTGCTTTTGTTATATCATAATAATATCACTGTCATAGTTTTTATTGAGTTATTGATAGCTTGTGTCGAATTACATTGACTATTTACAGTGTAAACTCTGAGTCATTATCAGCTTTCCCTAAGTAACATTTTAGCATTTTTGTGTGCGTTTCTGGTATGTCTTATTTAACTTATTTGATTTTGGGTAGGGTATGTTGGATAGAAAGGAAAAAAGCCAATTAAAAAATTAAATAACTTTTTAATTAAACAAACAACAATAACTTAGCCTATAACCTATTTACATTAACAAAACTTGTACTATATAGCACTGGATACAATAACGTGATCCGTCGGCGATTGAGGACTATGACTTAGTTGGTTTATTATTATACTACGGAGGGTGTTACTTCCGTTTGTGGTAGGGGCCGCCGCCGTGGCCTGCACCTATGGCGTTTGTGTAGCTGTCACCCCCGAAGCTTCCGCCTCCGTGACCTCCTCCGTGACCCCCGCCGATATCTCCTAAGCTAAAGCCGCCATGGCCACCTCCACCGCCATGACCGCCCCCAGATCCATGTCCACCAAAGCCGACACTGTAGCTGTCACCTCCGAACCCACCTCCTCCATGACCCCCGTGACCTCCGCCAATGCTGTAACTGTCACCACCGCCGTGGCCTCCGCCGTGGCCTCCACCATGGCCGCCGCCTCCGCCAAAGGAATCAAAGCTAATACTGGAGAAACTGTCGTGACCTCCTCCGCCGCCACCTCCGTGGCCTCCGATACTATAGCTGTCGTGGCCACCGCCTCCACCGCCGCCGCCGCCATGACCTCCGATACTGTAGCTATCGTGACCTCCGCCTCCGCCGCCACCACCGTGACCTCCGATACTGAAGCTGGCATGACCTCCGCCGCCGCCGCCATGACCTCCGATGCTGTAGCTATCGAGACCACCGCCGCCATGACCACCGAAGCTGCCTAGGCCAGAACTGCCGTGTCCTCCCGATGAATATCCACCTCCGCCTCCTCCGCCGAAGCTGTCATGGCCTCCAGAGAAGCTGCTACCGTGATCATCATGGCCTCCTCCGAGTCCACCTCCAAATCCTCCAAAACTGGCACTGAACCCACCTCCGTGGCCTCCGTCGCCGTAGCCTCCATCTGATCCACCATGACCACCTCCGAAACCACCGCCTAGTCCGCCTCCAAATGAGCCACCGTGGTCATGTTCGTCGTGACCACCGCCGCCTCCTCCGTGGCCACCTCCAAATCCGCCGCCGATTCCTCCTCCAAAGCCGCCGCCATGATCATGTTCATCGTGTCCACCGCCGCCGCCATGTCCGCCGCCGAAGCCACCGCCAAAACCACCGCCAAATCCACCGCCGTGACCGTGATCATCACCACCATGATCACCTCCAAAGCCTCCACCGTGGCCGCCGCCGAAACCTCCTCCTAGACCACCTCCGTGACCACCGCCGAGATCATATCCTCCGTGACCTCCAAAATCGTCACCGCCGTGTCCGCCAAAGTCTCCACCTCCATGACCGCCAAAGTCACCACCTCCGTGTCCTCCGAAGTCACCGCCCCCGTGGCCCCCTAAGTCACCACCTCCATGGCCACCCAAATCAAATCCGCCACCGAAGTCGTGTCCTCCATGGCCTCCGCCGTGACCACCGCCGTATCCACCGCCGTGTCCGCCGTGGCCGCCACCTCCGTGGCCTCCACCGCCTTTCAAATATTCGGCAAATCCTCCGTGTAAATGATCAGTGATGGATCCGCCGTGACCTCCGCCGTGGCCTCCGCCATGGCCTCCGCCCCCACCCCCTCCATGACCACCCCCGTGGCCGCCTCCATAACCGCCGCCGCCGCCACCGTGTCCGCCGCCGCCGCCGTGACCATGATCTTCATGGTGCTCATGTATCACCACCTCTTTGGAAGAATGGTGCTCTTCAGGTATATGCACCCGAATATGAACGCTGTAACAAACAGAGACATTCATCGTTAGATATTCTTCCAAACAACAAGAGACCTGGGTTCATACGATGTTCGCATCGATATAAACAAGAGCGCCGACACATAACAATAGGAACGTAAATGAGGAACAATAGATCGCATAGCCAGCAGGTCAAACGTGATACAGTGAAAACCTAGTGCAAGGGTAGGTCTGTCATTAAAACACAATAGCTCGGTTTTCACCATTTACCGCAATGAAGAAGCGTGAGAATCGGTATAGAAATCTCAACCAAATTGCTCCATCCATAATATTTTTTGCGGTTCCTTCGTCTTATAGCGTAACTAATGGTTTTATCAATGATAGCACCGCGTGTCAACTTGTATAGGGTTGGAGAAATCGTTAGAGATAAGGGAACATGGTAATACTAACTGTTCATGTCCACCAAAAGTCGCCAGGCAGACGCCAACGCTAGCCAGTAGAAAGCAGCTCAGCTGAAATTAATAACAGTAAATAATCATTTAGTTTTGCATAATTTCGATATAATACATGTTTATGTGTGTACCCTGATCCCTGATTACTGTGCGAATATGTTAAATGTGAAAATGAAAGTGGTCAGTGCAGTGTTTATGTGCACTGATAGTATGTTATAATAAACTCGAGTGATGTGGAGATAGTGCAGGTACCCATAACAATTGCGTTACGTAAAGCTGCACACCGTAATCAAAACTCTCTAATAAGACCTTATGAATTCGTCCACATGAATTAACACGTTTCTCTCTAATTATTTTCCAAGAATTATGTAACAATATTTTTTTTTAATACACTTCCTGTTTATGATATTTAATTAGTAAACAAATGAGGAATCACTGCTGAACCACGGTAACACAATAGTTGAACTTGTATTGGTAACTTGGCACTTGTTTGAACTGAGGAAAGGATTAGGTCGTTTACGATAGATCACAGTAATGGATGCATGTATGCGTCCGAGTTTCGCTACAGTCCGGCAGCAGTTCGCTATCTCGCGTAAGTAGGGATGTTACTCACGGCTAATCGGGAAGCCATGATGCGTGGGAGAAAAGGTGCTCTTAAGGTTGCGCCTTCTCCGCTTCTCTGATGCTGACTGAACGAACGTAACTACTCTTATGAGCTGTCTCAATCGAGTAAGCCTTTTATATGACAGTGAATGTACACAACCCCTACTCCATGCGGTTTATTTTATATTGATATTATAACTTAGTACTTAATTAAAAATTCATCTATTTGGCGGCATTATGCCAAATTATGCTTTCTGAATTTCTTTAACATACGTTTGTGGTATAACCTGATGTAAATGTTTGTTGTTCTAGGTGCTACGAACACGATTATCTTGTACTGTGTTGTTTTATTTCTGTTGAGGAATTGAGTTAGTTGTTTTAATTACCCATGAACACGCTACTGACTTGAACATTTTTGGATCCAGAGCTTATTAAGAGAAATTCTGAAAAGCTTTTTCTCGATTCTGTCTTTGTAGCTACGAAAATAGGTTAGTTGGTAAGACAAATCATTGTTCTGGTTGATTTACAATTAAGGCATACAATAAGCAAAAATTCCCGAATTTACGAATTACGGTTTTTCCGTAATCATTGTCTAAGCGTATCCTTAGAATAAAATGTATGGGTAGGAAACATATAACCCTAGGGGAGATTGATCTGAAAACCTGAATTACCAGCAGTAATCATTAATACGATCACATCGCACATATAACCACGTAATTATTATGATATTAAGATAGTCCGGCAATCCGAGTCCAGTCCGTTACATAACTATACGTAACCATGAATGGAGTTCTCCCATAAACGCTTTGTGCTATACATAACAACATGTTACAAGTACAAACGTGTGTACCTATAGCACTACACCTTCAGCGTATAGAATGTATATACATTATTCATAGTTTATGGTGATGAATATGTACGAATTCTACACTGAAATAGTAAAAGTATTAATTATCTTATAGAGGTCTAATTAGACCGGGGGAAACTAGAAATAAGATAGAATTTTGTACTAAATGTTGAACTTCATTTTGGGATAATTTTATTCCTTCTTACGAGATTTAGGTAACTGTAACCTATATTTTCAGTGGGTGAAATTATCATTAGTCTTACGAAACAGTACACACTGTTACTTTTGAACAATGTTTCCAAATGTAATTTAATTTAAAAAAGTAGATGATAATCGAAATCTTTATTAAGTTAATTCAAATCGAAGACATCCATCGGTTTCTAAGAAAACATCAACTATATTCGAAGACCCTGCATCTATTTTGTTGACTGTACCTACTTATCTACATGCCAGTGTCGTTTCAGGCACATGACACATTTAAGTATCGGCTCTGAATTGATGTCCTTATGCACTAAATTAATGAATTAATGAAGTCCCAATTTGGTTAAAAAATCCCGAAACAAAATGTTTCTTATTACAATAAGAAAGATTTTGTTAAAGAAAGATATTGTGACTTTTTTTAAATAAAATGTTGTGTGCTTTTGTAGTGTTTACTTTCCTAAAAATCTACCCTCAGCGAAGACAATCCTGGATCCATCACTGAATATAACTAAGTAGCATTACGTGACGGTTAAGTTTCTTGACGCCATACTGGGTTATTGTGCTTCATAGACGATTTAAGGACTTCTGTGCAGAATATAGTTCGTTGCCCTATTAAAAATACATACCTTATCTTCACGACAAGGATACCGTGGCCCCCGGAACGTAAAGGGCAACAGAAGGAACAGGATGGTTTTTAGTCAGTAAAACTCTGACAGTCCCTACCGCCCTACCCAGGGCGGAAGGAGTCATTTGACGATTTTGACCAATAATCCTAAATAGAGTCCAAGTCAAAGACGTATCATTTATTAAATAAGACGATCAAATGGCACTTTTAAACAACAACATTCACAAGGAAAAAATATGTGGGTGATTATAAGTAGGCTTCATTGCTCGAATAACTACAAGTCTTCGACTATAAATTTTAAACTTTTTGCTTTATACATGTGTATTTGTGTTTTACAGAGATTTCTCATTCTCGATGTCATAAAAAAAACCGCCAAGTGCGAGTCGGACTTGCACACGGAAGGTTCCTGTACCACAATATTAAACGCAACTTACGAAAAAGTTAGTTTTATATTCGCTTAAAAGTAATTTTTTTGTGATTTAACTACAAATTACGGATTCCGAATATATTCCTTTACTTGTACTACATGGCATTGCTTCTTGCAAAATTTCATGATTCTAGGTCAACGAGAAGTCGTCTATCGGTTTTGAATCCCTAGCGAGCGACAAAAGATTGCGTTGACTTAGAAGTCTGATCCAAGGGGTATTAGAGAGACTCCTGAGCATTTGAGGTTGATTAAATTGATGAGTAATTGTAGGTACAGTCAGCAACAAAAGTCGATTAACATTTATGATTTTTAAATCCTAATTATTAAGTACAATATTAAAAGTAAAACGCAATAAATATAAAATTAAGAAGTAATAAACCCTTAACTATTGCGTGAAAGCCAGTACATTGAGTGTTAAGTGTCTGTTTAAATGATACAAAAAAGTAACATTGTTAATCGACTTTTGTTGTTGACTGTACAATTACTTATTTACCCCTTTTCTGGTTTGAGGTAAACAAAAGGTAATTGAAATACTCTAGTAGAAATTGGAAGTTTTCTAGTGCCTTATACTTCACTTCTTTCGTACCTACCCTATCCGCCATCCACCTCGGAAGAACTGGCGTGATACCTGCATCTGTTCGAAAAATCTTCAAGTATACTTATAACAGGTACTAAACAGCTTTACGTAACAAAGATTTGTCATTACCAAGTTATCAAAGAAAAGATTTTATAATAAATGTTAGAAAGTGGCATGCTGTTTGTTTTGAAACACCTACTTTGTAAGAAGAGCTTAGTAAGTACTTAAACACATAGCTCACAATGATTTTGTAAAAACCTAATTTAAAAGAGTGCCGTGGAGTTTCTTGCTCGTTCTTCTCCATAGAGGCCTACCTCCGTTTTGGAACGAGCAACGAGCTTCAACTTTCGGACTAACTGACCCACTCCTTGACAATTCAAAAGTGCCTGTAAATGGTCCAATTGAAATAAATGTTTTGACTTTGACTTTGACTTTGACTTTGAATAGAATATCAAGTAGATTTTCAGTAGATGAGTACTTAACAGAATTTTTACTCTGATAATGTACACTGTGCTTAGGCTCCAAGCAAGATGTCCATTTAATTAAGAATTTAAAAATTCACACGCGCAAGGTCGAAATCATTATTGTTTTATTTTAAATACATTTATTTATCTAACATTATTATCTTGGCATAAGCTTCCTACTAACAACGAGTAAAAACAACGTACCTATGCATAAGTAGGTACCTACTTACGTGTGTTTAAAATATGAAGATCAGTTTTTATAAAAATATTAATTCTGTATTAAGCGTTTTTGATTGTCAAAATAGATAACCATTTGAAATGGCGAAGGAATATTCATTCCAACAGTAAATATGTCTATTATCAAGAATATTCAGCTTTGAAAGGTGAAAGATCAAGAAACCAGACAGAAGCAGGGTTACCTTGATGATAAGTAGATAAAATTCCGAACAAAAATAAAGCAAGCCCTAAGACTAATTAGTTCGAGAAAAGCTTGCTGGAACATTGTTTCTAGTAATAAAATTAGATATTATGAACCCACGTGAAGTCGTTTCCTTCCTCTTACTTTAGTTCTGTGACCTACGACACACCTGCTTGTAACTCGTGAGACTTAGCAAGATAATGACAATAATGAGCTCGTCAAAAAGAAAGCATCATTTAAGATAATTACCCAAGGCAACCAAGTTTTTAAGAAGGCTAGATGCTAATTCAATGCTTTAATATTTTTCTCACAAGTGCGTTTAGACACAATGGACTGCGTTAGCGCAGATAACTAGGTTCTTCCTCAAAGGCAATTATGCAGCAAAGAAAGCAATCGTGAAATCTAAATTAACGGCTGATAGGTAAATACGGATACATGATATTTTAGGTATTATATAACAGACACGTATTATCCAAGTCTGTCGAGTTTACATATCACTCGACATTTTCTTGGAGAACTTATAGCTAAGTGTTGCATCTTACATTCTTATTGCATCATAGGTCAATTTGGAATATAAGCCCAACTGTCAGATCACTGCACAAAACAAATGATCGTACTTTACAATTGTACCTATTTGCATGACAGCACAAAGCTCGTCAAAACAACCACTATAAAATCGAGGTAATCATGCAAAGTTTTTTTATTTAACAGTCAGCGTTTTTTAAAATAATTAAGTTTTATTACTTTAAACCAATGATTAAGAAAAAGTGCATCAGGTATATAATTGCACCGCGTTGCAAAATATGTACATATTTTGCAACGCGGAGCAATTACCTAGCCGTGATAGAATTTAAGTAATAACGATAGTCGAGATTTTGAGCCGATTAATGGTTGCAGATATTCAAATTGGCAAGAATGTATAAGCCACTAGGCGTAATCTACCTAGCGCCAATAGGTCATTAACCCACGCCAACGCTCATATGAAGTAATAGAAGAATCGTTATAAATAATTGTTTTTTTTTCGACATGGTGAAAGAGTTTTTGAATGGCTACCCATCAAATTGATCGTTAGTTACCGTGAACCAACAATGAAAGGTACTCCCTATTTTAAAAACGCATTCAATAGTTGTCTGGGAACGAATGATTCTTGTCCCTGTCTCAATGCACCGCATAATGTGTTTACAGTTATTGTCTGTATCAAAGGATGTCTGTTAACGACATATATCCCCTCATCTCGCTGAAACCGGAACGCAGCAAGGGAAACGAGTTCCGGTTAGATGTTTTTGCTAATGCTGGGGCTACATTAGCAGGCGAAGATACGTGTTGTGTTGTACATCGTGTATGGGCTTTCACAGGGCTGCCATCCGATCGGGTTTCCCCTTATTTGTCCTAGTTTAGAAGGCGTCCGGGAAACGTCCGGAAGTAGTTGTCAAAAAGTGTCCTGACACTTTTAGTGCCAGGGGATTCCCGATTAATTGAAGATAAGCGATAAATCAAAACAAATCTTAGTTAAAAATTATCTTTCATTGTAAAATATTTTTTCTGCTATGGGAAGTTTTTGTCCGGCGTTGGCAATTAAGGGGATGGCAGCCCTAGCGAAGAATCATCGTGCCAATCCGGCACCCAAGCGAATATTATCGCGACAAATCCCTTTGATGCGCGCCAGTTTACCGACAGTGCCCCGATATAGTTTACCGTCTTCGCCCGAATAATACGCGTTGCAACGAACTACCCGGCCACACTCATCGCGTTTAAATGAGTATTCGCCGTACCCCGCTAATGTAGCCCGAGCATAATATAGCTTGCTCCGACCAGGAGGCCGGAGATTGCTATTGCTTTGAACATTTTAAGGATGCAGTGTACACAGTAATCATCTTTTATGGACTCATATTGGTGATATTTATTTAGGTATATACAGCTCTCCAACGATTTATTTACATAAATACTTACAAGTAGTCATTAAGTATAAGGTTATTTAATTGGACTAAACTTGTCAAATAAAGGAGTGACAGCACTTGCAATTTCTAATATTATCATCATCTGCCTAGACATTTCCCAACTATGTTAGGGTCGGTAATTTGTAATATCATGTCACTGAAAGCTATTGAGGTTAAAACTTGAATAAAATAAAACGATTTTTAGTGATACAGGTGGCCCCTGTTACTCTATGTTTTTAGTAGACGACTAAACAACTGAACTGAATCTTCAGTCTTCTTTTTATTTAGCGACTTCGTCTGCCCCACGATATCTGACGTTTATTGGGACGAATTCACGGGCTAAGCTACCAATTTATTCTTAATCAATTTGAAAACATAATTATTTTTTTATAATTCATTATGAATTGTTATGTAAGTAAGTAATCCCTTTGTTTGGTAAGTATGTCACTTTCTTAAGAATACCACTAAACTCTGTTAAAGGTCATCACTGCCACAAATCATAAGATGTAAATAAACAACGCTCAACAGCAATTGTCTCTATTGACATTTACTACATACATACATACATACATAAACTCACGCCTTTTTCCCATGGGGGTAGGCAGAAACTATAACATTTAACTAACGGAAATGAATCACTAATGATGTTCGATCAAGATGACTTCAATTTAATCAACCTTCATAAACATCCCAATTTACCTTTGGCTTTAAATTGCATAGCCGTAATATCGTGAACGTTAGATTGAAGTCAAAGGAAACTTCTTTTTACTAGAAATCGGAAATGATGAGAAATGTTAAAAGATGAGCACAAAATGAAGTAGAAAACATGAAAAATATTGCAGAAAATGCGCCGCATATTTTATTTACGTAGCCAAAGGAAACTTATTTAAACTATCTACAAATCGGAAATGATGGAAAACATTTAGAGAGGTGCACAAAATAAAGTAAAGAATATGAAAAATATTGCAGAAAATGCGCTGCATATTTTATTTCTGTTTGAGGTTCTCAAGACGCCTGATTCAATTTAGACACCCATCAAGCCTCCAATTGATCGATATCCGCCGGTAATAGAGGTACCGAGGCCAGGTATGGCGGCAGCAACGCTAGCGCGACCACAGATCTTGATTTACGTGTGCACGCGTAACTTTTCCTTTTGAACTAAAATTTTGCCTCTACGTAGCCATTACGGCAACTCATACATTTAGTTATTATTATATAAGTAAAGTGAGTCAAAGGTTGATGTATTTACCAGTCCAGCCACACCACAGTTATTATAATTAAGTAAGCATTATGTAGTTCGAAGTAGACGTCGGAATCGTAATCATACAGTGATTGTTGCTTTCAAGAACTTTCAGCTTCGCTTATAGTCCGATAAATAAGGCTTTCATAAGGCCAACTCTAGGTACTACTGGATCAGGAGATCACAGAGAAATAATCTAGTTTACTCCCCACGAAAAAAGTATTGAAACTGACACCCAGAAAAACGTGTACATGATTAAAATTATTTGAAACCAAACGAGAATTAAGTATCTCGATTTAAGGAATGGGAAAGAAGTTGCTATCGCGAAACACAGTGTCCATCTGTATTTACTGTGCTGCGCTGACGTTTTGAACTACACATTTGCGGAATAAGGCACAGTCTTGACATAATACAGATTTAGCAGGAATATTTTTGTAAAATTTCTAAAATCTAAATCTAGGTATACAGATTCCTTGAAAAGAAAACGAAATATCCACAATTTAAAGTTCTAACCTGATTCACAACCCACGCATCGCTCAATTATATTAATCAAAAGTACAATTATAAAATCCACAGATTGCATAAACGAAGCACGTAATTGTCTATTCTTACAGGTTACCTATAAGAATGGATATTTTCATTCTCCAGATTGCGGTCAAGCGGTCACCAACTCACCAGTGACCACAAACCGTGGGTACTCGTGGATCTATAAGTACACCTGGTAACATCCGTAACTATGTAATTTGATTACATAATCTGTGGGTTTTATAATTCGATTTGATTCCCAGTTAGAACAGTGGGTCGAGTAATACGAATGAGTTTAGGTGTCGGAAAGGTCATTGTGAGAATGATGGTTTCGATATACTTACTACAAAACTTTGAAATTTATTTTATAGCTAAGATCATGATTGTGTTTCTAAGGATCTAACAACTATGAAGTAAGTCGTGCCTTTGGCGATGAGGAAAAGTAGGTCACTTTTTAATATATTAATAAAA
The DNA here is from genome assembly GCA_949774945.1 of Hoplodrina ambigua. Taxonomy (NCBI): domain Eukaryota; kingdom Metazoa; phylum Arthropoda; class Insecta; order Lepidoptera; family Noctuidae; genus Hoplodrina; species Hoplodrina ambigua. The sequence continues at coordinate 11,728,956 of OX458963.1, forward strand.
TCTTAAAGAATAATTTGAGGGATTTTAATATTAAACCAGAATATTATTGGCATATATGAGCATTGAAAAGGTCACATTTGTATCTTCCAGCCACTGGGCCATCATAAAATCGTAAAGAGTCTAGCTAAGCTCCAGATCTTGGAGCAAAATTGGTACTTATTACACATAGAGAAAGCCGATCAAATACTACCGGTGCCTTAGATATAGCAGACAAGGGAAATATATGAAAGTATTGCCAAATTCAGCAACAGCTAGGTCACAATGTCAGATGAATACCGCTACAAAAGCAGGAAGTTCAAAGCATCAGCCCACGTAACAACACAACCACACATTTGCATACCGCAATGATTGAATCAATAACAAAACCAAACCAATTCGTTTTATTGAATATTTTATTTCACCAACAATATAGTGTGCCAACAACAGAATTAGGCAAGTTCCAAAATGGTGATAAACTATACCATCAACGCCCTACTACGAATTTCTTCCAGTCCAAAACGTAATGAATAATATTTTCAATAAATACATGATTGTTTTCATCATCTCTTACCATCCTCTGTATCTGTATCATATTTTAAATTGTATTTGAACCGAAACTTGTTTCTTTTCGACCATTACCCGTCTTCATTACGGTTCATTGTCATTGAACTAACTAGTATAAAATATGACAAAAAATCTCATTAAAGAGCCGCAGTGTTGGAGATGACCACGCGAAATTGGCTCTTACCGCCACCTCTTATAACCGACATAACTCGGTACATCGCGAATCATTTTGAATTCGAGTTTGTGTTCATAACACAAATGATTATTATGGCAGCCGACGATTACGTGAGTTCAAGTCACGTTCACTTTTATTTTTAGAGAGGAAATATCAGTTTCATTATTGCATAAGTTGCCCTGCACCCGAAGCACGTGTGTGACCTTATCTTTTATCAGGTTGTCATGTTCCCTCATGATACCAACATTCCTTAATTTTCACAACATGAGTGGGATGAAGTTGTAACCAAAACAAAATAGGTACTAACTTGGAAAGTCCCGCCGTATTTTTTTTGGAAAGTATCAACGCATTGTCTTCAATGCGTTTCAACTTTAAACGTAACGTTTAAACATAAATTTAATTACCAATATTGAATTCTAAAACGATCTCTCAGTAAGGAGAGTTAAGCTGGGTAGATTAATATAAACTAGATTTATAATCTCAAAAACTCCTTCGTTCTGCCAAAAGGCGCAGATTATGAACTATGGACGTATGTTGAGCTTGTGGTGCGTAAAACTGGTCGCTTACGCGGAGACAAAGTAGAAAGCGTCGGCCAGTGCACTTGTGTGTGCACTCCGGAAATAAGGAAATGCTGCTGTGTCAGGGGCTTAAACTGGTTCCACACATCAGCACATTACCTACATCAGCACACGTTTACCTCTTACTTGATAATTCTTCTCCCTAATCAGAACAGTATTTATAATTCTAGACTTTTGTAAAGTGTTCCTATAAGGAATTAAGCTTTTGTTTTATTGCATCCGCTCTTGACTTTGACATCCCCTGGTCAGAGAACGCGGTTCCTATTTATTGAACTATACCGTTCTCTTATTGGCTCACAAAAATTCATATTTAAAACTAACCAGGACCGCTAAATATTAGAAATAAATGAGAAAACTTGGATAGATGAATGGATGTTTGTTACTCAATCACGCCAGAACAGCGGAATGTTTGTGAAAGAACTTGAATGTTTGGCACATGATTATAGTCTGAAATAGCACATAGGCTATTAATCCGGAAAAAAATATGATTCCCGCGGGATAATAATATCAACGTTGACTCGGACGAAGTCACAGGTCAAGTGAACTTTAAAGAATATATAACAAGTGGTTTAACGACTCTATCCTGGTCTCCGCACCATACCAATAGACAAAAATGAAGACTTATTAGGCCACACCTATTTGTGTTATAGACGTTGTCAGTCTATGATAGCACCTATCATTATCCTAGTAATGTCGCCATCGACAGTCACATCGACAGTGATTAGAAATTGGAACATTTATTTTTTTACAAAACATTTTTCAAATTCATGTGGTAACAAATGGATTACATAATAATACGCTATTCGTTAGATGAGTAATGTGGCAAGGAGCTCAGTTTGTAATAAATAGTTTACTTCTGGAAATTTTATTGCGAGTAATATTATTGGGAGTGGTGTGTATTTGTCAATTGAAGGTTCAGCCATACATGCGCCACATCTCCGAAGCTGAACTGCTGAGTGACTACAGGCGTCCCCGACACGATTCTTATGTGCCAGCATGGGCTACGGTATTATTAATAGTTTTCGTGCCCCTTTGTTGTATCTGTATCCCTTTTATGTTGACAAGAAATTACGTGGACACTGTGCAGGCGCTGCTAGCGTGGACTTTAGCGCTTACAATAAACGCCGCAATGACAGAATTCATTAAATTAATAATAGGACGACCACGGCCCGACTTCTTTTGGCGCTGTTTCCCTAACGGCCAGATGACGCCAGGGCTTCGGTGTACCGACAACGCGCGAGATGTTATCGACGGCAGAAAGTCGTTTCCCAGTGGTCACAGCAGTTTTTCGTTTTGCTCCTTGGGGTTTTTGAGTTTGTGGCTATGTGGGAAGCTCGGTGTACTATCGCGGAACCGAGGACACAGTTGTCTAATAATTGTTTGTCTCGCTCCACTTATTTTAGCAAGTGCTGTGGCCGTGAGTCGAGTTTGCGACAACCATCATCACTGGGAAGATGTCTTCGTGGGATCGTTGTTGGGCTTCACCACTTCATACTTTTGCTACCACCAGTACTACCATGCTTTAGACTCTCAGAGTGCGGGAATGCCCTACGAGATGCTGGTAGATCACAATTTTTATAGTGCATATAATAGCGATTTTTTTGATACCATGCGCCAAGGTCAGTGTTGCTCAAGAGACCTAACAGATGTCTGTCTAACGCTTCACTTATGTAATAAGAACACTTTAGAGGACAATAAAAAGATCAGCTGAATGATTTGTTGTTTCACTATATTCAATTATTAGTGCAAAAGTAAGTAAGCGCGCCTATGAGTTGCAGTACCTACTTGTATTACTTAGATCGTGCCTCACTTTTTGTCTTTTTGTACTGTGTAACTGAAATGTTATTGTTTATTTTGTAGAGACTTAGAATAAATCGATTGGAATACCTACTTGTCAGTGAATGAATCAATGAACATGTATACTAATTTAGCATGAGCGTTGCCAATTTAGCCATAACTATTTTCATAACAATCTTCATAATTTTACTTCAGTCTGCAAAACATGCTACAAAAGGAAACTCTTATAATGCGAATCGGACCGTCTATTTAAGGACCGATTTTATCAAACAAAGTTACTCGGGAATAGCTGTCATATAATAAAACTATCAACATTTTCTCTTTGATAACAACTTTTATAAGTTTTTGTTTCATCACGTTGTTCTAGAGTACATCTACTCTCACATAGTTACTCGAAGTTGTTGAATGAATTGAAGAACAAAATATTATGTATTAACTAACAGTCGTTGCAGCATATCTGGTTTGCTTTCATGAAAGAACTTGCATCTTTATTATTTGGTCGTCTGAGATAGACTAGACTGTCAGGATAAAACCGAAATAAAGGCTTAGGAACTCCGTGTCTTTTGGCGGTATAATAGTGATTCACTCGAGAATAGGGAATTCATATTTTTTTTTTAGTACATACTCGGCCTTTTATACCATATTGTTGTATAGTACGGTTTTACAAAATGAAACCTTTTTGATTATTTCTGTTTTTTTTTTATTTAGCTCTATACATCGCTTGGGTTGTGCTTGTGACAGATAACTAACTGCATTTTTAAGAATTTTTGGTAGCGGCTTTTGTGTGAGCATAGACCATAGACTTGTAGGTACGGGACGAGCCATAACTACGGAAAAAATGCACAAAATAGCAGCAGCTTCGTTTTTACACGAATATGAACCTTATTTCAATCGTTCACAGACACTTTCCTAAAATTACGGAGATGTCATTATGTGACAGGTATTTTCTTTAAACATTTTGAAGTTAAGCATTCCCGTAAGTATATTTAGAAGTTAAGCATCACCATACGTATACATCTAGCTTGTCTCTCTCTCTCTAGCTCGTGGGGCCGGTCTGGATTATATTGATTTGTGTCTGGTTCGCGCCTGCGTGTCGCGGATGCTACCCCGCGTGCCATTTTCCCCCTCAATTTCAACCACGGCCCTACCAGTGTACCAGTTGCCGCGAACTTGTCGGGGTGTTTCTCATAACGATCATCCAGTAGGTCTCAAACAAAGCAACAATTTGCTGCCGGCTCGTAAATAACAGTGTTAACAGCAGTTGTGACGGTTGTTGTTCATCAACACCGAGTGGTTGATCTGAAGCTTAAGAGGTACGTTGTTAACGATTATATAGTTTATTATATTAAGTTTTATTTATATTTTTTTTTACAAAGTTTTTTTTTATTAATATTACAGCGCTGTAATTTGCAGAAACCGTAAGGATTTCGGGGGCTACCTTGACGACTTCTACATAGGGCTGCGTCTTAGCAATTTTATTTATTATCTTATTATTGCGTAGACTTAAGTACCCATCCTAATTAGATATATCAATTTTGAGTTATTTAAGTACCCTGATTTTTTCATACAAAATCTACTGCGGTCTATGTAATTTCGCAGTTTGAATTTTAGCTGGCGGCCTGGCGTTCATAAATTTAAGCCTGTGCGCGCTGTGTTGATCTTGTTTGTTGTTGGTTCCTCTCCATAAGAAATAACAAAAGTAAAAACTATTGATATTGTGTATTTACTTATGGAAATACCTCCTACGTAAAACATATGTATGTAAAATGTAGGTATCATAATATAAATTTATCTATATTGTAACAGCGCGTTGTAGTCCATGTGCGCCTGATAGAGATGTCAACATAGAAGACGGGGCTCGCTAGGGCCAGTGCCCACCAGGGTTGCAGATTTTGTTCGAAACAGTTACCGCGGCCCTGGAACGCAAAAGGCATTATGAGGAACACGGATGGGTTTTAGCCAGTATAGTCTGACATTCCCTTCCGCTCCGCACAGAGCGGAAGAAGTCATTCGATGATTTCCCATCCATACAAGTTCAAGCTTTGCGTGGTATGAACTTCACACCCGCTATTTGAAACGGAAATCAACAAAAAGATAATAGCAAATTTTTTCGCATTGATTTTCTTACTATGATAGCTGGCGCTATTTTCAATAAAAATCTCCCTACGTTGAACTAAAAACCTCTTTTACTGATTTTGGGTGAAATCACCTAAAATCGCCGAAGATATTTTTACGTAGGTCGACAGATTAGCTGTCAAAATGATCAGCAGCCAATCAGATTTGCACGCCTAATGTATTTCTGGGCGCTACTACACACGTGGCTCAATATTCCGACACGCTAAGAAGAAGAAGCCAGTCAAGGAGGTCATCGGACATGATTGGTTATAAAGTGTCGAAATTAAACGTTGTCAATAACTGTTTCATTTTGCTATTTCATAGAGTTTCGTTCCAGAAACCGACAAAAAGAAATAACATCCCCTAAACCGATTTCGGTCACGGTGGCCAATCTCATTGGAGACTACAGGTGTTTTCCCTCTAACCTCACTGTCATAGTCCGATGGGACCCGATTACACTTTTACCCGACCTGGGAATCGAACCCAGGACCCCACGCTCAGCAGTCGCGCGACAATGAGGCCAACAAAGCAGTAAAATCGAAATTCTAATCAAAGATATAAACGTCCACAGCACACATTCCTATTATTGCTATCTTTACCTATCAATATTATTCTTATGCCATAGACTGTAACTCCTATTAGCACAGTGGTACATTCCGAGTCCATTTTCACATTTATGCAACCCCGTATGCTATTAGCCCGTATGTGTATAAAGGGCAAAGTACTTCGGTTACTCAGGTACCCTCCGAGAGATCGTCAGAAATGCGAAGAGCTGGCTTGTCCTGAGGACCTGGGGTAAATCGAATGATCTGTTACCCATCCGTACGCAAAATACATCCGAAACGTATAATACCATACAATACAACCTCGTATGCTAAACCTTATGCTCTGTCTATGAAACATGACCATTCATGAAAACTGGGCTGGCGTATAATTTTATAAATATAGCAGTCTCTGGACTGCTATTTTATGGTTGCTGGGTATAGGAGTAATGTAGGTACTGGTACCCTGGCCCCGTATTTGTCGCCGTATTACAAGTATACCTAGACTTGTAATACGGCGATAAATACGATGGGGCCAGGGAACTAGCTAGAGGACTTCAAAACTACGATTGAATACAACACTGACAGACTTTTTACAGTATATAGCAATAAAGAAAGGCACACAAATATACATATAAAATATAAGGCCATATAAAAAAAGCTTAACGCCCAGTCTCTGAATGATCTCTCTCTCGAATCCTCTTCTGGAATTTGCCTGAGTTTGGACTTTGGTTATACATTGGTCGCCCAGAATTAGTTTAGGCCAGGTTGCATATAAGTACAACCTTAACACGCCACGCCCTGCCACGCTCTTCCAGCCTAGCCCTGCATCCCATTAAACTTTTGTTCATACCAGCCAAACAACGTACTAGGGAGGCGCAATAGTTTGACATTCCAAAGACAGCAAATATGCAAAGAGGGTCGTGCCAATGTGTACTTATCTAAAAATGTCATACGCCCTGTACTTTATGGGGTTATATTGCAAAAACAGTTATTATATTTAAAAAACAGTTGAACTTTCATAACTTCTCTAACAAACACGATTTAATTAGAACAGCTTTTCCTAAAGTGGGCGATAACGCCCCTTTGTGGGCGCTGCAGGTCTAAAGGGTAAGTGAGAGTAAGAGCGTGAGTAGAGGCTTGGGGAGAAATTTGTAATTTCATCTACTAGGTGGTTTTTATGTGGTAAAAAAATCGGGGCGCTAGAAAATAATTTATTCTCAAAGCGGGCAGTAGACAAAATTAATTTGGGAATCCCTGAATTAGAAAAAGGGAATAGTCAAAGTAGTCGAAAGAAGACAAGTTTACAGCACGATCACCTTAGAAATTCACTTAAAAAGTATCACTCACTAAAACTCGTCTAAGTTCAAACACGGTCAAATAGTCAATCCCCAAATATTGCCAGTCCGCTTTGACTGAACTGTGAGCCCTCGATTACCTACTGAACCAGTCGTGGCAACCGAGGCACACTTTGCAAAGGCTATGCCTCGATAACACTAGTATCAGCAGTAAATTAATCAAGTTACAGTATCTATACTTCCGAGTCCACAAAGCTGTATGTCAAAGATGGTTGCTGGCGCGTAATCCTAACAACTAGATTGTACCTAACTGTAATTCAGTATTATCATTAGGCACTTAAATATTTTTCAGATTAAAAGAAGCGATATGACACAAAAAAGTACAGAATCCGCTGTAGTTGCGCTTCATAATTTCATGAGTCAGCTTCATGGCGTCGCTAATTATGACTGCTTGAACAAGGTACCAACATTATAGCAGTTTATCTTATAATCATACTTATGATTTCTTATCTTATTTTTATTTCATTAATAAATGTTCACCGTGATTAAAAAAATACTCAGCTTAATTTCAATAAATAGATAAATAGGTTTTTACACAGTTTTTACTAATGCATTGTAATAATAATGTAGATAATTCTATTATAAATTTCGAGGTCTCTGTTAAATTACAAGTAAATTGCTATGCGTTATTTGTAATTGTATAAGTAGTCTGTAATGCAGGTGGCTATCTTTACCCACCTCAAAATTTTTAAACTTTTGTATTTCCATGAAATATTTTTCATTGTTAGATATTTTTGACATAGAAAGGTAGGACATGCCACATCTGGGACTATACGGAAAAGAATAATAATAGTGCATGAGGCCTAGATCTGAAATAACTATAACTAAGAACTTACTAAATACCAAAAGTAATAATACTACTTCTCTTCTCGATAAAAGAAGAGGGTCTTGTGGTACCATTCCTGGCAGATATTTTATATTATTATTACATGCAATGTAGGCCTCCCCCTGTTTTCCCTAAATGTCTCCACCCTTTTGCCTTGTCTAGCGATCATCAGCAGTTGTTTACATTGTTCAGTTCACCTTATAATAGTGATTTGGCCCGGATAGGTTCACTTTATGTTAGGTACAAACAAATTAAAGTGATCCTCTCCAGAGTTTTAATACATTTATCATTGTTCATTTTGTGCCATGTCCTACAGCCCATCTGCTTTAAGGTTATGTGGCCTGTTTCACTACTTTCAAGTAACTTATCTGGCACCATATTTCCATTTTTGTTACCCATACAAATTCAGCTCGCTATTTTTATTACAAAGTTTTATTCGAACTTTGTCAATTAAGCCGAGCACGAACGCGCTAAAGTAAAAGTATCCTGGCGTTTTCGTTAAATTCTACTAAACGCATCATCCCTTAACAAAATATTATCTGCGACACGAGTAGGTACCTATAACTTATTTATAATTAAAAAATCGACTAAAATGTAATAAATTTACATTAGCGCGTTCAACTCGGTCTGTTCACGGGCCATCAGTGTTGTAATTGTTGTGTTACATGTTCTTGTGCTTGAATTTTACCTCCTTTTTGGCATGTTACTTTGTATTTTGTGTGCGTTTTTAGGGTACAGTACGAAAACGGACCCCTCATTGCGATTTCGTCTGTCCGTCTATTTGTCACAGCAATTCTTGGGCAACAACCAAAAGCAATGTACTTGCAATGGTTTAAAATAATGCTTGTCCAAGTGAAAGAATATTTTTTTTGATACAAATAGCTAAGTTTCTTAACACGCGAGGCTAAATTGCAGCCCGAACGGAAGGCAAGGGTGCAATGGAGCCGAGAGTTATAATCACAAATGCTCACACGTTAAATACGACTTTCACTACCAGTGTGGTACAAACTTTTAAAACAGAGGTAGGTAATAATGTGTACTCTTAAGGATGGTACTGAACCAGTATGCTATTTGCAACAGAGTTTCGACTTATATTGGTAGTGACTCCATCTGATGCCCATGTGTCGGTATGGTAAATGTCTTACTGCCCTAAAAAGTCAAAGTTAAAACGGTATAATATATTACGTGGAATGTATTTACAAAAACCAAGAATAAAATAAAAATATAATGAGACATGGCAAACTATAGTGATAATATATTCATTGTTTACAGTTTGGAAAGGCACATAGGCCGTTTTATCGGTATTCTTGCAAGGCAATGGGTGACCAAGTATTCGGTACCGGGCGTTCCAAGAAGGATGCCAAGAATGTCGTAGCTCGCTTGATGCTTGAGCAATTGTCTCTACGCGGATACTTGGTGCCGCCGGAGTTCCGCAGCCCGGAAGCGATGAATGCCATTATGGTATGTATCTACAAAACCCGTTGTCCTCATTCATTCAGAGCTTTATACAGTGGCAGGTCTAGGATTGTCGATTGGAAGGAGCTTGACCCCGATGGTGGTAGTATTTGAAAAAAGTTGAATTAGGTAGAATAATCTCAAATTTACTTTAAGTATTGTCACGGAAGAACTCATATGCTTTTGTGAGGGGGTTGGGCTCTTTAGTGGGGAATCTTGGACTTATAATTAGGTATTGTAAGTCTGTAATCGCCAACCCGTCTTGAGCAAGCGTGGTGATCAATGCTCGTGCCTTCTCTGTATGAGAAGGAGCCTAGGCCCTGAAATGGACAACAATAAACTGGTATTATTTTATATAAGACTAGCTGTGCCCGCAGCTTCGCTCACGTGGCCTTTAGTGTAACTTAAGGAATATGACGATGACGATTGTAATGTGATCTATTTAGTTTACACAATAATAGTAATTAAGTAATATGAGATTGTTGACTTAAATAGATCCAGGAAAAAGGGGTAGGTACTGAGTAATAAAACGATTTTTTGTACAGGAGCGTGCTGGTATTCCTACTAGAAGTTTCGTAATTCTTTGCAACGAGATGTGCTCACAATACCATCTCGACCCGGTGGAATATGAGGTGGTGAAGTCCGAATCTTCGGGCCTAACCAACTTTACCGTAAAAGCACGGCTTGGGCACGTGCAGCGCATTGCTACTGCGTCATCAAAGAGGATGGCTACACAATTAGCGGCTGAGCAAATTTACAAATATCTAAGTAGGAGACTTAGCGGCACCAGGACTTTTAACGAGGTAAGCAATTCAAATGATTTCTGCTTAGTAGGTACTTACATTTTATTAAGTACTTATAGTAGATCTTTACTTTTAATTTTGAATATTTACTTTTCATGTTCACCTTTTCCGAATATTTTTTTGATAAGAATGACGTTCCTACAGGAGGAAGCCATGAGGCGCGCTTATGAGAGGGCCATGGCTCCGATTGTTGAAGATGCGGCTGCGGCTGCGGCTGCAGCTGCTGCTGATCGCACGGACGAGGGAGGAGATGGTAAGTTTTCTAAGCACCACAGGTTCAATTAAACACAGTACAGTTTTGTTGTTTACAGTTTACAAACATACAAAAACAGCCCGGCCCGGAACAACTATCTGTAGGCCATACAAATATTTCTTCTGTCCGGTAATCAAACCGCGATACTCAGCGCAGCAGCCAATCGCTCAGTCACTGCACGTAATTTTGTGATAATATTACCCTTACTTATTTAGTATTTGTTACCGTCACACGTCTAACCTACTCTAACGCGTACTCAGCCGCCGACTGTGAGGTCTAAGTTTAAACTGTTTGAGCAATCTATTATAGTCAGCCGCCGAATATCTACTGATTGCGACGGCTGACTTTCAGCGGGCGTTACGTGTTCGGCATGAATGCGGCCTTAGGCGCTTTGCATACAGAGCAACTGGCAACTAGTTGGCAACTAGCAGATTCAGGGGCAGGATTTATGTAGGTATAGGCTTTTTGGGCTGCAGCCCAGGGCCCCCATGATTATAAGGGCCCTCATTGAAGAAAAAGTAGAAGAGTATCACTATTATTAATTTACGGTAGGCCCCCCAAGTAGTGCTAGCCCAGGGCCCCAGAAATTCACAGTCCGCCCCTGAACAGTTTACTGGACTGCGCAGACAGAGCAACTCGAGTTTCGAGTTGCGGCAATCGTCAACAGTTTTCAGTTGCTGCGATGACTAAGTTAGTTGCTAGTTGCCGCAACTAGCAAATTTTAAATATTGTACCGGTTTTTAAAGTTGCCTGGTTCCTCAACCGTCAATCGCAACGCTTCGGGCGATTTCACACCCTCCCGCCCTCTCCGTGTGCCCGGCAATGCCAGTGTCGCTACGGCAACGGCATGTGGCAATTCGGCTATGAAAGTTGCTCACAATTTGCCAAAAAGTTGCGGCAACCGGCAACGTTATAGCAACTATCAACTTTTACAGGAAACTTTTAAACAGTTACCAGTTGCCTCAACTTAAGTTGCTCTGCGTGCAAAGCGCCTAGGTCTGGGTTCCTGTGGCTTTGTTACTGCCAAGACTGCACCTTAGGAGGTACCAAACCGATATAATTTTCGCAAAAAATAAACAGAAAGTTAATAAAAGAAAGAAATCAAATTATCAATAAAGGATCCAACAGAATAAAATGATGATAAATAATTTTGAATCGGATTTACAGGGCACGTCCCAGTGGATCTTACGTCGTACGATCTTTGGTACTAATATAAACTTTCTGGTATCCTTTCGCAGAAGCTGGAGGCTCGCAAGAGGAACAAAAGACCGAAAACACGAACACAGCAGGTAATTCATCAGCGCGTCTGGAGATGGACCATTCTGGTCCAGAGCCGATGGACGAAGGGTCTGTCGCTACTACTTCGCGGCAGTACGATGAGGAAGCCCGCGCCGCAGCGATATCTGCTATGTCCTTCATCGAGCGCACCATGGAGAGACTCGGAATCTAACAAGCTTCGATATTTATTTTATTTTTATATGTATTTATTTAAGCCCTGTAGTGTAGGATCAGACATAAGTCTGTTTGAGACTGAATAGTTCAGGGGCTAATAATGCACAATGGGGGTCATGCTCAAAAACATTATTTTATTACATTATACTATAAAAAAAATAAAGTGACATTACAACATGGAAAAATACATGTCAAAAAATGCATTTCTAAAATGTCCGATAAATTTTAGTCGAATCAGAATTAAAAATTATTTTAAACTTTTATTGAAAATCGGCGGCTCTGGATTATAGTGACTTTGTAGAGTCATACATAATTATTTTGCTCAATGATAAAACTGTTTTTGGAACAATTACACTAATTTTACAAATGAAATACAGGTTCATAGAACAAAAGATAAGCATGGTCCTCATTTTAGTATAGGTACCCTCTTCATTTTAGGATAAGTTGAACAACACACCTACCTATTATGTCTAATGCAAAAGCATTGTAACATAAAAATAATTAAAAGTCTTGGTAATTATAATTACGTACCTACCGATAGCCTAATAGAGACAACGTCATCCCGCAGTCTTGACGCACACAAACAATAGGTAGGTGAATGATTATAGAAAAGTTGAAGGCATAACACAATCAGTGGAGCTTAAATAACTACCTAGGTCCTTTCAACTCGATGCAACTTATCCTTTTGTGAATAGAGTAATAAAAGGCAGGAAGGGTATTAAAGAACTAACTACAGGGGCATAATGGCATTTACGAGAAGCGATTTAATCATTTCGAGTGGCCTATTCAAAAAGGTAATGTGGAGAGTTTACACGTCACGTTATGTGTATTTCGAGCTATTACCTAGTAGGTAATTAAAATTAAATCACAGTGTTATGCACTAGGCTACAATGTATTCGTAGCATTAATCTTTAAGATCCACTTAATAAAATAAAGGCGTATGTATATTGGATCAGCCTTATCCAAAACCAGTCGTTTTATTTATGTTGTGTATTCCTAAAACTTTAGACATTTGTAGAAGTCGAGTGAAAGATGGCACTTCAGGAGCCAGTGGTGGATCCAGGGGGCCCATGAGGGGTTAAAACGTTCCCACCAAAAGCATCTGAGTTCCATGACAAATCTTAAAGTGAACTCGATATTATTTTAATTAAACTTTTTTTGCACACATTACCCTACTTAAGATACTATATTGTCATCAATTAAAATTTGCGAAAACAAAACGGGGTCAAACCCCAAACGACAATCCAGAACCCCCCAATGTCAGGGGCCTTCATAAATGCCTTTTGTCAATCTAGAGAAAGCAATTGATACAGTTCCACTTATGTAAGACCCTTTGGCTTCTCCAAATGTCTAGATAGGTATCTACCCAAAGAAGATTATAAACGAAGAGAGCGATGGCGCCACCGCCAGTGTAAACAATAGCCGCCAAAATCTGAAAGTAAAGTTTGGATGTTTGTATGTTTGTTACTCAATTGCGCCAGAACAGCTATTAAAATCTGGAAGAAATAAGGCACAGAAAGTCTGTAGTTCCCATGGACATAACATACTAACTTTGACGCGGACGAAGTCGCGGGCAGGAGCTAGTAAAACGGTAACCTAAAAAAGTAATTTATCATACAATCTTGGGCCTCGTTGTAAAAAGATGACAGTGGTGTCAATAATAGGAATCTAGGTGGCTTTAAATCACCAAACTGTAGGTAGGCTTCACTGAAAAAGGTTTTTTATTTAATATCAGAAAAGAGGTATGTCATTTAGTAAAATTTGACATGCAAGCATACAGCAACAACTATACTACGCTTATACAGCCGATTCGATTTTTAATTTGAAATATGATTGATATTTAATTATTAAAAGCAATATTTTTAGAATAGGAGAATATCAAGACACCCAAAAATCAGAGAAGATCTATAAGATCATCCAGAATTACAAGCCAAAGTTGGACCCTTATGGAAGCCCATAGACGATTCTAAGGCTGGGCGCAGACGTCCGGTTTCCGAATCAGGTTTCCGGATCTGGAAGCGTATATGTACATACACACACATACATCAATTACACATGCATACATTATTTTTACATGTATGTGTGTATTATGTATGTATGTGTATGTATGTATGTTTATGTATATATACGCTTCGATGATTAGATAGCTGATTCGGAAACCGGACGTCTGGGCCCAGCCTAAATCGGTGTCCGTTTGTCCTGTCGAGTAGAAATGAGAGAATGGCCATTATGCCACAAAAAAATTAACCGAGTGATCAAATCAATTGCTATTAATAATATAATAAATCCTCTGCTCTACGAAACAAAGTTCAAAGTTTTAAAAACAGTGTATAACAAAAATTAATATATAGATACTCTTCCTGACTAAAATCCATCCGTGTTCCTCCTAATGCCCTTTGTGTTCCAGGGGCTGCGGTGACTCCTTCGAACACATTCCGCAACCCAGGAAACTTACACCCTGCCTTTGTATTTTTGAAATTTGTACGCATCATAGTCGCAATTCTATAAGCAGTAAGACATAAAAAATAAATTATACTAAGACTCAAAAACTAACTAAACATTCCAACATCTTACCACTAAAAATGCATTCCTCAAGCACTTATGCAATGTCAATAAAATTTAATAAGCTACCGGAACAAATTAGGAATAAAAATTAATATAAGTTTTATTTTTAAATTAAAACTATTTCTATTAAGAAGAAACTACTATAAATATTATGTGTAAAATGAATTTATAATGAGAAACTAGACACCAAACAAAAATGTGCTAATAATAATATTCCTACTTATATAATAATTACAAAATATAATTATGTATTAATTAATTTAAATGTAATAATATATAACCGATCTCAGTAACTATAACTGTTAATATCTAATACGTAGGTAGTTTAGAATACTAGATGTATTTCACATAAATTAATAAGTAATAAATTTTAAATTGATCCTATGTTGCTATGCCCTAACAGGGTCCTTAATAGTACTTTTTTAGCTTTAAGCCGTATGTATCATCTTATATAAACTTTATGAATGAATGAATATGAATATGGATACGTACTTCAACTGAATACCTATTAAATAAAAAAGGTATGTTCGATACATTTTGACCTCTAGCAAAATCCAACCTGCAAGATGATCTAAATTCTGGAGATACTTTACTCTGATAATGAGTGCCACATGTCCGACAACATAGCGCATAACCATGCCGATGCATTCATTTCATACATCCCATGAAAGATTTACATTAGTAATCAACGCTTCAAAGACCACCGAGTATAGGCGCGCGGTTTTCGCATGAAAAGACCACCGTTTAACCAAAGTGGTATTTAGCAGAAGGTAAACGGTTGCATAGCAGTAACGATGTGCGCTATATCTGAATGTGTTTATATTGCATAAAATAGAGCTCATTGCATAGAGCTCATATTACAAAAACTGAAATCTTAATAAAACTTCGTTTAAATTCATTATCATCGGCTTTCTTTGAAAATGAAAATATTGCTTTTTTCGCCTTACCATGTTTGAGTTTCAATTGCTCCGAATAATGAACTGTAAAATACTACTTATTTGAACTGTTTTAAAGAGCTGAGGGTTCTTGGAAGTTTTTGAAATGACTTTGAGGTAATTTGGGCCCTTATTGTGATTTTCCTTTAAGAGCTGAAAATCAGCAACGAAATTTACAAAACAACATTTTTGCCTTTGAACTAAGTTTTTATAATTTCGGGTGACAATAAGACAGACAGTTGTTTTCAGGATTAATTATCAATAAAAATATTTCCAAAAAATGCAACACAAAAAGAGAAAATCTACAAAATCTGATGTAAAGATGAATATCATAAAAAATATTAAAATGTCGTCAAGCTCCTAAACCGTAGAATATATATGGGGGTGATATGGATAGCCCAAGAAGAGAGGAGTCCAAAATTTTCGTCTGGACGTCCTTAGCTGACCCACCCTGTTTATAGGGCCGCGCGTCTAGGGCAGCGAATTCTGCACATAATTGTCAGATAAAGAGTCAGCACGACAAGGAAATCAAGCTGAACTGTCTGTATATTAATCTGACGCGTTCGAGTATTTCAATGTCATAATATTTTCTTCCACTTTCAATCGTTTTCAACCCCTTCGTACGGCCACCCCCACCATGCAAACCGGCAGATTAATATTTCTCGGTTAACAGAAACAAGTGGGGCGCATATACTAATTTCTGACACGTTCGAGTATTAATTCGTGATGTTTGTTTTCATTTTTTTTTAATCTGTACATATGCGCTCTCTCCGCCAGTGAAAGGGTCCCATCTGTAACCATTTTTACCTTTTAGTGTCTAATCTTCACAATCCAAAGAGGTCCAAACGACGCTGGCGTAAATCTACATTTAGCATCTTGGGCTCCCCTACTAATGAGGATGTTTCACATATCTGCGAAATATTATATATTGATTCGAATCATATTATCATGATCAAATCATGACATTGTTTCTATGGGTTGGTCCCATTCGGAAGTAAAAAGAATCATCCAAATCAATTCATACTTAGCGGAGTAATCGCGTAACAAACTTACAAAACAAAAAAAAAATAGATTTTATTTTTAAGAAAAGTCTCGAGACGTGCCTTTGTTTCCGGACATCCCGGGATTTTGATCGAGTATCTCATGTCCAGGGTCTATGAAACTGTTTGTCTATGAGCTGACTTACAAACCTTTATTTATCAGGCATCTATAAAGGCTGGCTTCACAAAGATCGCCTTCGCGCTCTGCTATTTACAAAAAACGTTAACGTCGGTTCACATCTGACGGAAGATACGTCGCGTATTATCGGTCGCGGCCCCAAAACTGACAAATATATAATAAAACATTCAACCTTTCACACCTAACCGATGATGCGTTAGTGTCGACCATACTAGAGACGATACGTTCGAGGTATCCTCCGTCAGATGTGAACCGACCCTTAACCTTTCTTCTACACCTTAAGCCAGGGGTTCGCAAACTGTGCGCAGAGTGGATCTATCTTGAGAGCGTCGCGCAAAGGCAGGCACTAGTCGCATAGATTGTAGTAGGTATAATCAAATGGTAATAATTAAGATTATGATCTCTGAAGTCATCTTGAATAAATTAATAATAAATAAAGTGTTCCTTATATCTGCTATAGCTACACATAAGCATTTCATAGATAAAGGAGTCGAGTCGGAGGAGGAGGAGTCGGAGTAGATAAAGGAGTCTTTATAAGGCGTTATTTTTTAATTCATATGTACTTTCTAAAGTTTATCTTGGACATCACTCATCAGTCGCTCCATATAAAATACTGGTAGCCGACCCCAACATAGTTGGGAAAAGGCTAGGCAGATGATGATGATCTTGGACATCACTGGCATCGGTGAAGGAAAACATCGTGAGGAAACCTAGACTTACTGTTCCACTCAAAACCATGTCAGAGGCCCTTGAGGCGCTTTAGAAACTCTGACACTAGGGTGTGTAGGGTTGTAAAACCTTACTGCCCACACGATAAAGAAAGAAAAACAGAAAGGCGTCACAAAAAAAAAATACAAACCGTAAAGAGATTTGCAGTGCTAAGAAGGTTGGTTACCCCTGCCTCATACTTTTAACTACGCAAGTCAACACTGCGTTAGTTGTGACCGGGTATAAATTTAGAATTTGGTCTGGTGAGTCACGCTAAGAGACTATTTCAAAATGCCTTTTAAATAATTTCTTAGTTTTTGTTAGTAAAATCAATAAAAAATAGTATGAGCAAAAAGAACTTGGTAATAAAATAAAACAAATCAATAAAAATGATTATTTTTAATTGCACGGTCATGCAAATACCATGAATTGGTGTTATTTTAATGTTAAGCTCGTCACACTAGTAAATGACCCTTTGAACTGAACAGAACAACTTTCATAAACAAATACCTACTAAAATGATATAACTATTTGTTTTAATACTGTATCAAAATGCTGCGTTCTTTGTTCATGGCTTCAAATCAATCTCGTTATGATTGTAAGATTGTCGCATCTGTAAATTGAATAGGTACCTATATGATTTGATTTGCTCATATGCTCCACTCAAAATGTGAATACAAATGCTACAATAAAATTACTCTGTAAGCAAAAACAATTAATATTATCAGATATATTGGAAGACCAACTATTATTATTAAAGTTCTTGCTGTATACAAAATGGATCTTATTAATATTAAATTTACATAGTTAACTTTGATTGTACTCTAATTGAAAAGAACACTATAAAGAATCATAGAAATGGAGGTAAAGTAGTCCAAGATAAATGTGTTACAAACTCAACTATGCGGGATGTCCTAGTTAGTTACCTTTTAGTTTTGTACACAAAGAAAAGAGGCTCAGTTAAACAATTGTGTGACATGAACGAGGCGCTTTAAGGTCATAGCTCATAACACCCACCCGGCACCCGATTGTCGATTAGCACTACCTCGTCGCTCGTTGTCCACAGTTGGTCCACTGTTGGATGCCGCATGTCAACAACGAGGTCGCGTGGTCACTATGCATCCACTCGGGACCTGCATGGCAAGCGTGAGAACAACGGGTGGTCCGCTCGCCGTTCGCGCGTGGTTAGCCGGCGTGCGTGGCGCTCCGGCGTTAATGTAGTGCGGGTATACCCCGCATACAAAGAATACCAACCGCTCGAGGCAAGGCGGTCGTGTGTCGGGTGGCACTAATAAGCTAGGACCTTTAGATCTCCCCACTAAAAAATACGCCTTTTACAGCGCAGCTGCATACATGGGTCCATAATAACTATAGTGTAACATGTGAACTAGTGCTAAAAATGACTTATTTAGGAAAGACGCTCACCAAACACGTAGCATTTAAAAACTGATTCCGATACATTCACTGTAAAATTAATTAAAATACGTAAGTACAGGGAATGTCGAGGCTCACACCACTACTTTTATAAATATTTTAATAAAATATAACATTACCTATTAGAATTTAAAACATAGTAAATATAATATTTTTACAAACAAGATTTCTGATTGGCGTTTAATATTAAAGTAGCAACGTTTAATATTCTGATCTTATTACATGATTGTTTTACATCAAAATACCTCTGATCAAAAGTCATTTACAGAAAAAACACTTTATCAAAATAAGATAAAGTAAAAAGATATAGATAAAGTAAACACAGATTTGTAAAATTAGGACTCAAGAGAATAATTATAAGACGACCTTTGACGAGAGGAATTTAGCTAATCACTAACTAAATTACAATGCCTAAAATGGAAGATCTCGTAACAAGCATACAGTAGTACTATATATTTATACTAATAAACTATATATTATAAACTGCTACGTATAATATAATTCATTTGTTCTTTGTAAAATTCCGATGACTATTTTATTGCTGTGATATTTTTGAGATTACCTATTATGCATAATACGTACATGTATAATAAAATCTTTCATATAATAATATATATCTTGACTAAAAAGTCACCTATGTTATGAGTAGAAAAATAACTAGTAATCTCGATTCGCGGAAGGACAATATCCGTGACACATTCTATATATCGTAAATCTTTAACTGTGATAGATTTGAGTTCAATATGAACCTGAATTATGTGAATGTCGATATTTATTTAATAATATAATATAATTTCGATAATCGAATAGCTCATTTTCAATATAACGAGTGTAAAAAGGCACATAACAAAGTCGAAAGTTACACACTTTTTATTCTGAGCTGAGCCATACCTGGTAACTTCCTGATTACGCAGATATTGAAGGTAAAACTTTCAAGGTTTTTTTTTGCACATTTTTTACTAAACTTCAAATACCCCCAATAACCCCTTTACTGGCTACATTTGATCATATGTTATTGTGCAGTATCAAAAACACATTTTTTTTTACACCAAAAAAAGATGATTTGTCTGCAATAATTTTTGGCCAAATTAAGTAGTTTGGTGGGTAGTTTGCGTTGTGAAAGGCTATGTGATGTGTTTTTTTAAACCACGTATGTTATGCCACATATTTAAAATGTCATAAGCAAAAGGTCCTTGCGCGAATAGAGTTTCTATATCATTACAACAATAATTGAATATTTATGTTTTACTATTTATTTTGTATTTTATTAGAATATGTTTGCATTAGTCTTTTAAGTAATTCGCACCTATGTAACATTAGCAACTAACTCAAACCGAGCCTAACTTGCTCGAAATAACATTGCAAAAATATATAAATCTTCTTAGACAATAAACCCAAGTAACTACATTTTTTATATTGTCAATATTTTCAAAGTCTTATTAGTGATATTGTATACAAGTTTAGAACATTTCATAATCACGTTATGCTACGGTATCTAAATATTACACCGACGATGAAAATAATTTATGGGCTAATTCTGAAATCTCCACAATACATTAATGTTATGACTTTCACACAAATGACAGTGAAACATTACGCTAAGTAAATGCAAGGATACAACGCACTTTAAACGGTTTGACGAGAAAATCGATGAATGATAGGATATTAAAAAAATATTTACTAGGATCACAACTCGTCTTTCACCTTGTGGCTGAGGCAGAATTTTATCATCTCATCTGCCGTCCGACCGCCTTCATATTTATCAACGAACTGCCCCCCGGCGTACAGTTTGAATGTGGGCAGAGTTTTTATTTCTGCTATGTCAGCGACCTTTAAGTTCTGCGAAGCGTCCACAGCTAACAGTGTCACTTTGCCCTTCAGCTTCTCAGCCGCATTACTGAACTCCGGCTTAGCTGTCACGCAGTGACCGCACCCTGCAAAACAATTATTGCTAAAATCACGAAAATAATACAAGCTACAAGCCTTCTATTTGACCACTACTATTTTATACTAGCTGCATCCTTTGTAGGCGTTGTTTGTTTCACCTGTATTATGTTCTTTGGTTACTGCTCCGCTCCCGTGCGTTTTTTATAGCCTATACTATTCCCCTCATGAATCTAGCTATCATATAAAAGGAGATCAACAAAATCCCATACAACTTTGGCCAAATATGTGCTTTGAGGTACACAAATGCACCAAATCGTAGAGAAAAAATAGAGGAATTCGAAAATAATTTTACTTTTATTCATAAATCATTTTTAACTATTTAATAATTATTCAAATATAACCTAATAACCTGTAATACAATTAAAACATGTGGCAACATTGCATGTACGATTGCGTTTTAATTGGTTGTCACGCGGGTTAATATTTCGTAAATGTCATTTTGTTTTGCTTTTGTTGACACTTCACACATGTCATTCCGTTCGTTACGTACTACACTTACGTACTCGTCTGTCAACTTGGCAGTTTTTTTTTAGGGGCCTATTTACTAGAGTGCCAAAATGGCGTGCTTTTTATTACGATTTAAAGTTGTTTTATTCTTTTCCCTGGGCAACTATTTAAATAATTTAAGAGTGCAATATTATTCAGTGTAATCTAGTGTATTTTATGCCACTAAGTGTATGCCACTAACTTCTGTACAAAATTGGGCAGATGCTGTTGATCTCCTTTCATATATTTTTTTTTATCTGACTGGTAGTTCCATAGATTAGCACATTTAAACAAACACGCAAACAAAATAGTCTCTTCAGCTTTATAATATTAGTATAAAAGAGAACATTTTGTAATGTGTGCCAGCCTTTCTGGCAATTTTTCCGAGCAGCTGCAGTGCGCAAACAGTGTTACTATTTGAGCAAACAACAAGAGCCCGTTAAACTACAGGACATGCGAGGTATGAACAAATACTTTTAAAACTTACACGACGCGTAAAACATAATAAAGATTGTGTCGCCGGAGGCTATTATTTTCTCGAAGTTAGCATCACTGGCCGTGCCCACGCTGGGCCCGAAACCTTCCGAAGCAGGCTGTGCCTGTTTCTGAGCGGCACCCAGCACGCCGGCCTGACTGTGTATGAACGAAACGAAGTCCCCTTCCTAAGGAAAACCAATAATAGTGATTGTTAAAAGAGGGGCACACACATTAATTGGTATGCATTTGATAAGCCATAAGTAGTAGGTTTATTTATAAGTTACTAGCTGACTCGACCACGCGTTGCTGTGGCTTGAAGTAAGTAAAGATATTGATGTCAATAATCGCGATAAAAACTATCCTATCTTTTTAGTTTGACCAAATTACACACAGTAAGCAATATTTCATAAAAAATAGATTAGCTTCGGAGTTCTTCCCGGAAAAACAACATGACGCGTAATTTATTTATATTAAGATTTAGTTATTATTTTTTACGTTATTTGTTCCTGTAGGCTAAATTACCTTTCTGCCACCTGTGTAGTCCTTCACGGCTTTATCATAGTAGCTAAAGTATTTGATTGTAGGGTATCCTTTAACGTCGTAATTGGCGCACAGTTCCTGGTTGCTGGTACAATCCACGGCGCCGAATGCCACCATCAGCTCATCTGCGAACTTCTCTGCAGCATTCACAAACTCCGGCTTAGTACTTTTGCAGTGTCCACACCCTGAAAATGGTATCATACAATGAGAGTTTTTAAGATTATGTTGTCAAGGTGTATAGATAAACTACTATAACATGGCGCCTCCCTCCATATTACTATTTCAATGTGCATCCGTATGAAAGAGTTTGTATGTAGTTGTAAGTAATCGTCTTCAGTAGCAGGCAACTAATCATAAATAGCCAGCCTCGCAAGACTACGCACCTGTCATTTTCATAAAACATGTCAGTGCAGCGCCATACTAGTTATGATGAATGATTAATGACGCCGCTAGTCTAGCAACAAATCGCTGATTTTTTTTGTTTCGGGATCCGTCTCAGTACGCACATGCGTTTTGAGTCTTTTGAATACTATTACAAACACTTTCAAACGTTTTGAATTGTGGAGGGGCGCGCCATGTTATTGTTGTTTATCTATACAGTGCTACCTCGATATAACAAAGCTGAAGGGGATTAGAAAATATTCATAACATAGAACAATTTGTAACAATATTGTTTGTCTGTTACTAGCGGAGGGTCCCCTAGAATATTTTTCAGGATTTATTAAATCGAGGAAATCGTTATATTGAGGTTCTTTAGACTGAGGTTCGTTATATTAAGGTTGGACTGTGTTTACACAAATTGTTGTGGACGTAAAACGCACTGCGATGATTTGCTCACAGAATAGGAGCAGGCGCGTACAGACTGTATCAAGCATAATTGGTAGTTGTTCTTCTATTGTTACGTTACTAGTTAGTAGTGATATCACGAGTTTTACTTAACAAATACCAACCAGTTTCTACACGGATTCATTCAGATTCATCTGATTTTGAGGTCAAAGCCCTTGGGTACTGGACTACAAGTAATCCACGTTTAGAGATATGAGAATCAGGTCGTAAAGTTTCTCATCCTCCATTGAAAGGGAGGATCCCCCGACCAGACGGTTTTTATGTCTGGTTGGCTACTGCTCGATAATTGTCGTCGTTTTTCTATATATGCTAATATCGTGAAGAACTTTGATTACACGACGTAGGAAACGACAGTTGTGTTTTCTATTCTGCGCGATACTTATCGCTACACACGTCGCCTTCGGGGAATACAGGCATGATAGTTAAGATGTATTTTTTAAATACTTACATGGCGCGTAGAACATAACGATGGCGTGTTTAACTTTGCGCAGTGTGTTTCTGAATGTCGAGGAGTCGAGGTGGCGCACGGGCGACTCTTCTTCCGCCCACGGCTTTTCTGGGGGTGGCGGTGGCGGTGGCTCTTTAGGGTCCTGAAGGAAATCGATTTAATAATAAAAATACTAACCTATTATTGTGCTGTATTGTTCTGCATAACATATATGGCTGTAATCCCCGAAGGATTAGGCTGAGGTGTGGGTGCGCCAGTTATGTTCAAGTCCCATGTAATAGGGGGCAAGCCTATTGCCATCAACCGGGCACAGATTCAGATTCTACTCAGAATTTCCTGATGAAAAAACTCAATAATATTTTGCCCGATCTGGGAATCGAACCCAAGACCTCATGCTCATGCTCAGCAGTCGCGCTTTGCGACCACTAGAACAACGAGGCAGTCCTGCAGTAGGAAAATAACCAACCTACTATCCCATTGTAGGGCAAATGCCTCTTCTCATACAGAGAAGGCACTAGGAATTATATTAATTATAAGTACAGTTTCACGATGCTTTTCTTCACCGATGTAAGAAAACTTAGAAAGTGCATATGAATTGAAAAAGTCACATTGCCCGTTATCAAACCCATAACCTTATGATAAGTCAGTGTGTCAGTTATGAAAAAAAAAACATGTTTTTTTCATTCGTGTTAAGTTACGTCTTTGGATACTGCTCGGATCCCGCGGGTCGTAGCGTTATGTTACATGGCTTATACTATCCCTCATAAATTCCGCCCTTAGCACTAAGATTGAAAAGTGATCAACCGCCTTTGTCCTTAGTTGTACACTGCGCCATTCAAAACTTTTAAATAACTTTTCTACTAACCTTAATAAAACTAATAATTTGCTCCTCTTGCCTGGCATGACCCGCGTCAAACTGATATTCGCCTTTGCTGAAGTACTTTAGAGTAGGATAGCCCTTCACGCCAAAACGAGAAGCGAGATCAGGTTGCTGCGTTGCGTCCACTGCGGCCAGAATACCGTCGATCTGAAAAATATAATTTATCAATTATTTTATACGGGGTATAGAATATAGATCACATACCCACATAGTATGAATACTGCCCATCAAACTAAGAAACATTGAGCAAAAAATATTGCTGGTTAATTATTTTAATTTTTGGTGAGAAAACTCACCGTTTAAGGTGCCATGCAATGTAACACACGCAAATTAATTATTAATTAAGTGTTTATGGATGTATACAATAGTAATGGCTCCTACACACAGTGCCGGCAGCGGGGCCGCCGGCTTTTGCCGGCGATATTGAAGGTGAAAGTTGCATCTTTCTATTATGTTTAAATTCAACTTTAAATACCCCAACGACTGTATGTACTGTTGCATGCACATATAAGCACAATGTTTTGCGTTAATAACTGTATCATGAGCTGCCATAAACAATGATTTTTACACCAAAAATAAAAGTCGTTTCCCAGCAATCATTTTTGCCAAATGTCACTTAGTTTGATGGGCAGTAAGCGTAACGATGCTTACTGTACGGAGTGTTACAAGACACCGCAACGCTATGTGGTGTATCTTGTTACACCCCGGGTATTATTAACATGCACATATTTGTGTAAATAGTCTATATTTCGACTCTTAATTCTATTCAGTAACTAGACAGATAAAGGGTTACCAAGTTTTGAAAAAAAAAAAGATAGTGAGGTGTAAGAATGAACTGAATAAACATAAATAATGTACTTAACTAGGTATTAAACCATTGTTATTATTCGTTCCTTACGCAAAAATATGTTACAATCATTCAAGTAGTATTTGAGAAGGCAATTAAGTCTATTTTTATATTTCGACTTTTAATTCTATTCAGTAAGTTGACAGGTAAAAGGTTACCAAGTTTTGACAACAAAAGAGATAGTGAGGCGGTGTGAGAATGAACGAAATTGAATGAACATAAATAATGTACTTAACTTGGTATTAAACCATTCTTATCATTCGTTCCTTACGCAAAATCGTTCGCTACCCCAACACTATTAGTTGTAATATGGTAACATTATTTTTCTTTGAACTGTCAAGTTACTGAATAGAAATAAAAGTTGAAATATAAATGCTGTATAATATATTATATGAATGCTTATGGAACGTTTGGGGTCAACAGCATATAATAGACACATTATTTAAAGAGTCACTGCGTTGTGCGACATATTATTATTTATACGTTTAAAAACATAATAAACCAAACCTTTTCAGACTTTATCGTTTTGGCTGCATTCTCGAACTCTGGTTTAATTCGTTTGCAATGTCCACACCAAGGCGCATAAAAGACTACGAGTGCATGTCTAACTTTCGAGAGAGTATCATCAAAATTCGCAGCTGCAAAAGAAAAGAAAAGTAAAAATGTTTTGGTGGATAAAAAAATATGCACGAGTAGAGGCTTCAAAATTAGAATGATAAAGAATGTGAAACTGAATTTCAAGAACATCTGATCGAATACGATGGCGCAATAAAAGTAGATATTGCCGTTTATTACATCTTCAGCGTCTGAGCGTGCAGAGCGTCAGAATTTCTAAGTTTAAAATGCCGACATCGGTCCAAGGAACACAATTCTATCCACGATACAAACCAAGTAAAGTGGAATACTGCGCGCGGTAGATGCCGAAGAATTAGAACCACGGCTCTATAAAGGACTTCACGGACTACGCGAATACGACCGTGACTGGTCTTGAATTTGTGTTTTTAGCTGCAACATTGAACGCAAAAACTCCAAGATCTGGACGTTCGTAGTAAAATACACAAAAGTTTATCCCGATGCGCATCTGGTTTCTACAGTTCGATCTGGTCTGCGCGGCCACAAGTAGTGTTCGCAGTCGCACAGAGCACGACGTATTACGGCAAATCTAATTATTTTGGTCGGGTAGCACATGAATTATGAATACCTTTCAATAAATTGGCAAACGACCATTTCTGCGAGTACATAGTGCGACATTTATGTTACACATTAACACAAAAGGCTAATTATAACTGAAATATTTACCAAATAAATAAATTAAAAATAAAAGCTCGTAAAAAGCATTCTAAACGTAGACAGTCACAAATAAATAAAAGAAGTGACAGTGGAGACCAAAATCTATATATATAAATATGTCAATGGCGACAACTGATGAAAAAATGTGACAGTTTTCTGCCAGCAATAGTTTTCTTGTTAAACTCGCATGAAGTTGCCAGTATAATAGTCTTTGGTATGAAGTATTTTATAAGAACCTAGCTAAACAGGGCCACGCTCCGCGCTCTACTGTGGCTAGGCGTTAAACAATATATATGTGTAAACCTATCTATACAGAAAAAACAAAAAAAAACAGTTCTATCTAAAAAAACAGTGACGGATCCAGGATGGTCGTTTGAGGGCCTACCCCGTCTTCTTTTTACATCATTTTAATTGATGACAATAGTACCTAAGTAGGTAATGTTTACAAAAAAGTTTATTTAGAATAATACGAATTTCACTTGATTTGTCACGGAAGAACTCAGATGTTTTTGGGAGGGCTTTAGTCCCTTAGCCCCTAAGCTCCCTGGATCCGCCACTGTAAAACACTCTTCTGAATTTTCAAATTTTTCCGATACAAACAATATATAGATTCTCTAATCATTCAATTCTCTTTTTCAATAAAACGCTACGATTATGTTTAATAACTAGCTTCTGCCTGCGACTATGTTACGTCTTTAGTTACTGCTCCACTCCTGTAGGTCGTAGCATGATGTTATATAGCCTATACTATTCCTAAAGAATCTGGCTGTCATACGCAAAAATATTTTTTCCAATTCCGTTGGAAGTTCCAGATTAGAGCGTATAAACACACAAAATGGTTGCTGCAAATAATGTTGTCTTTCAATTTTTATATGTTACTAGCTTTTACCCGCGGCTTCGCCCGCGTTAGTTTAGAATTTGACAATCAATACCCCTAGGTTGTTTACTTGATACTGGTCTATCGACAGTCTAGACTCAAAATGTATTAAATGCTTAAACTTAAAATTCGATCACGATTCGATAGACACGTGGCACCACTACTGTCATAAGGATGTTATTGTGATTTCCCTCGGGAACAGTACTTTTTTTCGGGATTAAAAGTACCCTATGTTTGTTCCTGTACACCTGGCAACGTATATGCAAAATTTCAGGATGATCGGTTCAGTGGCTTAGGCGTTAAATGGTAACAAACAAACAAACAAACTTACTTTCGCATTTATAATATTAGTTAGGATATTTGCAATATCCATTGCCACAAACAGATACATAAAATTAAGAATGATCGTGGTTAAAAACAAATTCCATGATTATCTATTTAATCATGTGCATTATCGTTTAATTACTTACTAATCATTGTCATTCATGTGAATTCTTTTATCAATATACTATATTTTTTTCTATAATGCACACCGCACACTGTCTGTTATCAATTTCTTAACATGTTTATTCCAAACCAATGGTTGCCTATTCGAAATAGCTTCTGATTATAAGATTGTTCATTCTGTATGATAGTTTTACTTGTTTGTTTATTCCTTGAAGTAATAAAGAATATTCTAATTCGTCGAAGGAGCATAAAATCGTAATTTTTACGTAACTTTTACTAAAATGACATTGTTTTAAAATGTATAATAAAAACAACTCATATCGCTTATGTAAACAAAGATACTAAAAAGGGGTTGCTCATCTATCTTCTTTCTATCAAAATGTGTTGCTAAGCGCAAAAATACAGAACGGCTGGATCGATTCGGCCGATTCATGGCCGATTAAAGATTTTTTTCGGAAAACCCACCGGAAATGTCGGAAATTTGCACTCATTCGAAGCCGGGCGGTTCGCTAGTTTATAATAAAACTAGCTTTTGCCAGCGACTTCGTCCGCGTAAATTTTGGATGCGCATACGCATGGTCTGTCATTTCAATTCGAAACCTCACGTGGCGCCATCTATGATCATAAGAACGTTATTGTGATTTCCCTCGAAAACAGTACTTTTTTTCGGGATTCAAGGTACCCTATGTTCGTTCCTGTACACCTGGCAACGTATATGCAAAAGTTCAGGATGATCGGTTCAGTGGCTTAGGCGTAAAATGGTAACGAACAAACTTACTTTCGCATTTATAATATTAGTTAGGATATGAAAAATCAAAAATAAAATTTACGGAAGCAGAAACGACTCCTGATTCATTTTTTTTATTAGCCGTGTTTTTACTAGTCTTCGCCGCTATCTCTATCTAATCGTAGGTAATCAACCGACAAGTTTCCTTTTGATTGATAAACATTGGTTCAATACAAGCCGATTGCTGTATACGGTCCTTTGTCAGAATGCCACAAAGTGGTAACGCCGATTTGTGTTAATTATAATAATTCTACAGTAATATTTATTTACGAACGCTGATTATATCAGTACGTACTTATTTTGATAACATATTAACGATAAAAGTTTTGGTGTTACCAGGGTCATGATAGCAGAAGTAACACCAGTGGTTTAACTTGCTCTATACGCCCGGCCCCAGCAGCTGTGGGCCCGTATCTTTGATACTGCAGTAGCTACGCCTCTGAGAAACACTTGGGTATAGCTTGCCCTAGACGAACCCTGTATCAAAATTTGTTGTTTTTGGGGCCCTTCTACCTAACTACGGGGCCCTGTAGCTGAGGTCCCATATCCTTGATACGGCTGATACGACGGTAGCTACTCCCCTGAGTAACACCGTGGGGTTTTATTCGGAACGTATCCAACGCATGCAACGACTTTTCTCAGTCAGAAGGTGATCTAATTAAGTTATATACTTGAGTCTAGAGCAGAAAGACTTTAAGTATAAAAATCCAAACTCACCAGTCAGATGCACAACTTCAGAATCTTCAGGCCAGCTCTCATCCACTACTTCTTTCTTTTTCTGCTGCATTGCTGTTGTAGGGTCTCTCATGAAGTCTACTATCGCTTGTCTTTTGTTCTCGCCGTTGTATGGCAGCTTGTATTGACCTTTTCTGCAATGTAAAACATAATAATATTAAGTATGTATATATCTTTTACTCGCGTTCAGTTCTACCTATAGTTACTGCTCCGCTTCCGTTGGTATTAGCGTGATGTTATATAGCTTTTATTATTCATCACAATTCTGGCAATGATTAACCAGAAGATTTTGTTCAATCCGACTGGCATAGTTCTATAAATTGCGCATTGAAATCAACAAAAACTCTCTTAAACTTAATTATATTATTATACATTCATAACAATGATTAACAAAGTAATCATAAACAGTTTCCGGTAACTCTTCATAATCATTATTATTTCAGGATATACATGATATTTTGTTTTGTGTTAGTATGCCTAGTTCATCACGTTATCTGTCTATGGTTGATTCGTAATAAAGAAAAAAGGGAAATATCGTAACTTGGAACAACGTTCGTTTTAAAATGGACGGACAGCGATATCAGGTAGACAATGATGTTTATCATGCACTAACTTCTGCCCCGCGACTTTGTCCGCGTAAGTCGATTTTGGACGATGTAATATTGTTTCTCCTTTTATAGGTTTTATGGGTTCGACAGTTACTAAACCCATGAAAATTTTGTATTGGGAATAAATCAACGGAAAACGTTTTTTCGTTTATTTAATTTTTTCGACATTTTTCCAATGTTTTTAATAGTTATTCAGCTATTCGAGACAGAGACAAATACAACAAAGTACAAACCATGAAAATCGATCCAGCCGTTCTAGAGTTAGAAGTGTTCGAACAAACCCGACTTTGTTTTATTTTTTAAGAAGATTAATAATTATGTATAGTTCTGACCTATCGGCATTAATCTAGCCTATCGTCTTTATATCGGATACAGAGATCTATATCGAAATAGGCCTCACTCAAGTTACGGCAAATCATTTTCGTATAATAAGTTGACATAACATGCCGCCTGTAATCCCCGAAGGGTTAGGCGGAGGTGTACCCTGGCGAAATGTGGGTGTACTAATACACCCACATTTCGCCAGTTATGTATCTATAAGTCCCATGTAATAGGGGGCGAGCCTATCCTAACTAATCCTAACTAATATTATAAATGCGAAAGTAAGTTTGTTTGTTTGTTTGCTACCACTTTACGCCTAAGCCACTAAACCGATCATCCCGAAATTTAGCATAAACGTTGCCAGGTGATCAGGGACAAACATAGGGTACTTTTAATCCCGAAAAAAAGTACTGTTCCCGAGGGAAATCACAATAACGTCCTTTTGACAGTAGATGGCGCCACGTGTCTATCGAATCATGATCAAATTTTAAGCTTAAGCATCTAATACATTTTGAGTCTAGACTGTCGATAGACCAGTTTCAAGTATACAACCTAGGAGTACGGAGTTGTTTGCTTAATCATTTTTTATGCCCAAAACCGCTGAAGAGCATACTGACATTTTGCATAAAGTGGCTACCAGACGGACCGACCTGCGGTTGCGGCTAACCGCAGGCCGCGGCTCCAACCGCTGTAAAAACACACCACCGCGGTCACAGTGGCGGCCTGAAGTGTCATTAGCGCGATGTTTGTACCACAATCGGACGTCAGTCAATATGGCTAACCGTAACGTTGTCTTATTACTCACATGACTCATTAGCCCTCTCAGATGATGAGAAAAAAGGTAGAAAAAAAACCGTTTATTTAAACACTTGAGGTGGTGAGTGGTGTGAGGTTATAGTAGTTTATCTCTACCTATATTATCATTAGCATCGCATATTACTCTTAGGAATAGAGAAGTGTGGGTTAAATTTAAATTATTATTTAAATTCAACTATTTCTATTACAATTTTCATATTTGGTGTCATTTTACAAAGCAGTACACGCGGCCTGTTGTTAAAATTTGCAACTGACGCGGCCGCCACAACATTTCGCGTTTGTCTGGGACCCACTTTATATACGTTGTCAGGGATACAGAAAAACTGCGTAACTGACACTGTCATCACTGTGTCGTCACTGACACTGACAGGTGTAAACGCATTCATAGAGGATGCATGGAAGAATTAAGGCGAACTTATAACACGCTCCGCCAATTGTGAATTGATTTGGATGATTCTTTTTTTGTTTATTTTTTCCGAATTGGTCCCATATAAATACTGTCATGATCTGAAAATGAACTTCGGAGATATGGAACGGAATTCCTCATAGGATCACAGCAGAACTGTCGTAACAGTAAAATTGCTTTGTTTAATGCGTTTAGTCGATGACTGACTGAAGGAAGAGGTTAGTTGCTAAACTATGACCGTGACCTATGTCGATGTAGATATGTAGACAGCAGTTTTCCAACGGCAAAGTTAAGTTTGTCCCTCAGTACTGTTTATGTTTTCTTTAGAGGTATGTTCGGTGTATTTTAATGACGGTAGGTAGGTTACTTTTTTTTTAAATTGTCTCACAGCTCCAAGTCAGGCAAAAGCTCTTTGCTAGCCCGAGCAAAAATTACTGCTCAATCCCCGGAATCTTCCGTTCGTGCCGCATTATGAAAGCAAGCACAACCGGAGCGACAAGCAAATTTGAGAGCTGATGAGACATTTTATTAAAGCCAGGAAAGACTGGAAAGCTAAACCGTCCGCCCGCCAAGCTTCTCTGACAGTGACTGAGACGCCCTTCTAAACGCAATTGCTTTTGGAGGAACAAGCCGAAAGTCAGAGAGCTGTAAGAGCAACTGAGACGCCTATTCACACACGACACACAACACACATGACTACACGACTTCGTCTCAGAGAAGAAGCTCAGCCATTACAGCGACTGAAACTCCAGAACAGACGCAGGCGAGAAGGACCTCTCTTGCAAAAATGCAAACTGGACGCCGACCGACTTTTATGAGTCACAGTCTGTTGGTCCGTAGGTATTTAATAATTCTGGATCTGGCCGAGCAACAAGCCGAGTACAGCCCGAATTGATTGTCAAATTCTAAACCAACGCGGGCGAAGCCGCGGGTATAAGCTAGTTTATAATAAGTTAAGACTAAAAATAATATTATCATTACTTACTCATAATACAATAAGGTGGGAAATCCAGTAATGTTATACATTTGTCTTATTTTAGAGTTTCCTGGTTTTGATACATCAATCGCAGCGAGAAGAGATTCACCCTGAAACCATATTATGTTAACAATTTTTAACTGCGCGTGAAAAATAAAATTATTAAGGCAAGAGAGATGTGGGAGCCCTGTTCCTCGTCAGTGTTCACTTTAACCAACAAAGGCAAGCCAGAGATGAGAATTAAGACTTCTCCTGAGAGATCAAGCGTGCCATGATTATTGTTATTATTATATTTCGTTCCTTTGTTTCTGCTGCCGCCGCTAAGAAATATTTGATGGAAAAACTCAATAACACTTGCCTGACCTGGGAATCGAACTCAAGACCGCGTGTTCAGCAGTCGCGCTTCGCGATCACTATACCAACGGGACAGTATAACGAAACGAAAATCTCCATAATTGACAAAACGTACATTCATTTTTACCATTTACGATGTACCTATATTCTAGTATCATATTCTTATATCCTGACACTGAATCTTATTTATGTAGTTCTTACCTTCAAATCAGCAGCAGCATTTACATATTCTGGTTTCAAAGTCTTGCAGTATCCGCACCACGGAGCATAGAACATTATCATTGATTTCTTGTAAGCGCCAGTACCTTTCTTAAGGAACTTGTTAAGAGCCTGAAACAATTTAACTTGCGTTATATTACTGTATGCTTCATCATACAAACTCAAAGGTAGAATAGGGTTATGTGTTTTATATAAAATAAATGTGTTTTAAATAAAAAATAGCCTCCCGATCTAATTTCGGTCATGGCGGGCAATCTAGAGACTAGCCAAGAACGCAGAAGATATTATAGTGCACAAATAGAGGTGCATATTTCCCTCTCTTCCCATCCCCTCATAGCTCAATGAGACGGCAACACGACACGATCAGTAAGAGATACAGAACCAACAGCTTTACTGTGCTTTTCTAAGCACGGTGGTGACACGCCACCAACTTCCAAACTCCGCAGAAATTCCTAATGGAAAGCCCATAACAATTATGCCCGACACCCGGGAATCGAACCCACCACCACACGCTCACGCACACGCGAGATCAACGGGGCAGTCTACACGGTGTTTTAAAAATTTAATTCGTTAGCTAATTAAAGATACAGAATGAAATAATAATTAATTATGTAATAGTCAAGTAAGTATTGAGCATGTCTAAATAGATATGACCCAGTAGGTAATTGGGTGTTCAAAATCATCAATAAACTACCTTTTCTATTTATTTTCATAGTATAGGATTTATTTATCGTTTAACTAGGTATTCGCTTACAGAGTAATATACGTTCTGAGTTATTAAATTATATAAATAATTAAAAATTTAAAAATCATTAAAAAGGTGTTTGTATCATATAGTTATTGATATTTTACTGAAAAAACTCGTTGTGTGTTTTACGCTAATCTCATTGTTACGACATTATGACTTCAGTGTTTCAAATAAATGACTTTTGTAGAATTACTTAAAAAGAAGAATTGTGATTCGGGGAAAAACTATACATATCATCAGGCCAGGTTTTCCAGAAGATAGGTAAGAGAGGTATACCCACATTTAGCCAGATACGTTCCCTAATCCCTTGTAAAAGGGGGGCAAGCTTGTTACCACCCACCACAACATCCAGTATGAAATTATTTCAAACTATGCTACGTTATGCTACTTCGTCCGTGTAAATGTCGGTTATATGCAGTTTATTTTTTTGCGCGGAAACCTAATTCTTTTTCTAAGATAAAAGTATATCTAGATATAAAATAAAAGGCTATCTCTCAGTGAAAGTCCCGTCAAAATCGGTTCAGCCCTTTTTTTATTGATTAGTCGGAACAAACAGATAGACCGCATGGTAAAAAAAATGCTTTTTAACTTTAAGTTCCATGTAAAATATTCGTCTTAACATAGTATTCAAATTCGCTCCCCGCCGTCTGTACGCTTAGCTCCTTTAAACTACGCAACGGATTTTAATACGGTTTTCATCAATAGGTAGAGCGATTAAAGGGGAAGGTTTATGTATCTACATTGGACCCGTGCGAAGCCTGGGCGGGTCGCTAGTTAAGTTTATAGCTATTATTTTGACATTGCAAACAGACACTTCAATTTTTTATACTTATTTGTATTATTATAAAAATTTTGTCCGTTTTATAAGACGCGATCAGCGTTTATATGACCATCAAATTTTTATTATGTCTTGTCGTGTCTCACGCGAAGTCTTAAACAATACATATATTACTATCGCTGAAGCCATTATGCAGCCAATTAACACTAAAGCCAGCGTCTTAGTATTCCTAATTCACAACTAAAAATATATACGACGCTTATCAAATGTTTTCAAATTGCCAGTATGGTGAATGGAATCATATAACGGTGTGTTAAGCAAAACTTTACTTTAAAGCGCGTATTTTGCGAATTATTTTTTCGAACCACCCTAACTTCTTCTAATGCACGCAATAAAACAACAAGATGAAAGATATTTGCACATTGCGCATACAATTTATTTGCTAGCTTCTGCCACCGACTTAGTCCACGGGAACCGTACATTTTCCCGAAATTAAAAGTAGCCTATGTGTCATTCCAGACTATAATCTATTATCCAATATCTCTGTGCTAAATAACATTCAGATTCGTTCAGCCGTTATGGCGTAAATGGTACCAAACATTCACTCAGCCATATTTCGCATTTGTAATAAGTAGTAGTAAGATTAGTAGGCAGTTTCTGGGAGAACCTTGCAGGGTAATTCTGAGCTGATCTTTTATGGAGAAGAATGTCTGATTTTTTATTTGATACTATGCCGTAAACACGTAACATAAACATAACATCACGCCTGTAATCCCCGAAGGGTTAGGCAGAGGTGCACCCATTAGTACCCCACATTTCGCCAGTCATGTTTAAGTCCCATGTAATAGGGGGCGAGCCTATTGCCATCAACCGGGCACAAATCCTGACTCCGAGGCTGCTAAAATTTCAAGAAATTCCTGATGGAAAAACCCAATAACACTTTGCCCGACCTGGGAATCGAACCCAAGACCTCATGCACAGCAGTCGCGCCGTATACACGTCATATACATAAATAAAACTGAAGGGAAATTAGTCTTATGGCTGGAACATTCATGCATCCAAACTTTCGCTTATAGAATAGTAGTAAAATAGTTGTCATAGACATGCCTATAGCAACCGTTGCTAGCAGTAATATTGTGTCTTAAGAGAAGTATATGATTGGATTGAAAAGCTATTAAAGTGATATTGTTTATTCATAAGTATACTGGAAAGAATTAATACAACATCAGTGTCTCACTGCTGAGCCACTATTATGATGACAATGCTGCATTGTGGTGCAAACAATAAGTATCATGTTTACTTTAATTTTAAAAACAAAACCGGAAATCTAAACAAAATTTTGAATAACAAGCTACAGTTGATCATATTCATGAAATGATGTTATCATAAACGTTGCAGGGTATAATAATAACATAACATCACGCCTGTAATCACCAAAGGTAGGTTAGGCAGAGGTGTACTCATTAATACACCCCCATTTCGCCAGTTCTGTTTAAGTCATGTAATAGGGGGCGACCCTATTGCCATCAACCGGTCACAATTCCAGGCTCCGAGGCTGCTGCTGAGCATTTCCTGAAGGAAAATCTCAATAAATCATTGCCCGACCTGGGAATCGAACCCAACATCTCATGCTTAGCAGTCGCGCTCTGCGACCACTAAAACAACGAGGCAGTCAAGGTGTATAATAATAACATTTTATAATACATTTGCTATGCTTTGAGACATTAAACTGTTAATGCGATTGCAACGCTAGCGTGTACTAGGTACGCGTTACACGACCACGAATACTTGGATAGCATTGCGATCGTAGTAAGCTAAAAAAAAAAAAAACATACGCGTCGAATTGAGAACCTCCTCCTTTTTGAAGTCGGTTGAAAACGGCAGATAATGGCCACGGCTTTTTATGACATTAGCAACAAGAATATTATAACTATTATTGTAAAAACCTAATTGAATAGCGTGTCTGTATAGTTACTTGCTTGTTCTAATCCATAGAGGCCTACTTAAATTTTCGAACGAGCATCTAGCTTAAATTTTCTGTTTAACTGACCATCACTTTGAGAATTACAAAGTGCCTGTGAATGATCAATTGAAATAAATGCTTTGACTTTGACTTTGACAACACCGATCCGACACATAGCTTAAACGAAACAGCTTTGTTAAGCCTATCCTGTTTTATTTTTAACATAAGATTATATTAACGCACGCGAAGCCTTAGCTTGAATGGCAAATTATTTGCTGTGGAACTGTGCTGTTAGAATGTGCAATGGCCTTTAATCTTCATGGCTACTACTCTGACAGTGTGCACCGAACGGAATCAAAAATGCATTCATGAAACCTACCTACTCTAACTATACGAAAAAACGACATTACGTTTTTATTTCTCGCATAAATTGCACGCAGGCAAACAAATATAAATCGCCATTTGTCATAACCAGGCACTTTTATAAATTGTTGTACCTACTGCTTAGAAATTTGGAATGGAAACATCTTATAACTGTGCATGAACTAAGGATTGAACTTAGGGCCCTACACTCAGCAGGCGCGCTTACGACTAGACCAGTGGTTCTTAACCTTATAGTTTTAAGGGACCATTTGACAAAAAATTGATTTCTTGGACCACTAATTTATTTGGCGGTAATATTAATTATTCGTAAGAGTATTCTATTAATAAAACATGTATTAAAATTATTTGAAACCAAGAATATTGTGTTTTAGCTCCTTAGATGCGTTGTCTACTCGTTACTTAATCTTTGTAATAATATGATGACGTTTTAGACGACTTCTGATGCTTTCAGGGACCATCGGTCCGCGGACCACAGGTTAAAAACCACTGGACTAGACCAACTAGGCAATTTAACTCATACCAAACAATAGGGCTTCAGAAAGATGAAATTACTATTGATTCTGTGTATTTTTGAATACTGTAGCCAGTGTAGGGCGTAGTTAACTACTATTGTGTAATCTGGTTACTAACTACGATTACAAGTAGTTAACTACATGTAGTTAAGATTACATGTAACCAAACTACAGTAATCAAACTACATGAAGTAGTTGTTAATTTGACTACTGCAATTTAGTAGTTATAATTACTGATTATTTGAGTACTTAGAACTTATATTTTACAATTAAATAAACATGTAATGTATTGATATATATTTTTTGGAATCTGGGTGCATAAAAACAGTTTATTTCGCGTATTTTTATTTTCACGAATAATTGTGTTTATTGACATTTGTATGTATTCAAAAAATCAAAATTACACAGCAAACATCAACTTAATTAAAATTATTTGCGAATCAATAAAATAAAAAATAAAAAGTGGATTGGGTGAGTTAATCATTTAAATTACCTTTAGTACTACACGTTTTTCGAACATTTCATCCGACAACTTGTGGGATTTGGGATGGTTAATCATAGTTGCGTATTTCATCAGAATTTAGTTTTCAATCCATATCTGATAAATAACAGGACACTATCAGATCTGCTTTTGGCCCGCACCTTGCCTCCGCCCGACGCCTCTTGTATTTGTTGTCCCGCGTTTAACAGTAATGACGCAACCAGTCACAAGTTTCACAACGCCATACTCTAACGTGCTCCAACTACCTACCTAGCAAATGACAAGTCGGTACATGAACGAATCGCGCGCGCGTTTGTTTTGTTTAAATACGCAAAATCATTTTAAATTTTGTAGTTATAAAAAGTAATCTCGTAATCGTGATTGCAACTACAATTTGTAGTTAGTAATCAAAATGTTTAACTACTTCTTACGATTATTTAATGTAATTTGTAATTATGATTACTGATTACTATATGTAATCGTAGTTAGTAATCAGTAGTTAGATTTCATATTGCCCAACACTGACTGTAGCATTGCACTAATTAAGTATTTGCCACCTAGATCATTTTCTACTTTAACAGGCATTCAAATATAATTCTTCATACCTTTTAAAAACTCTAAACAATATTCGCAATGCTCATTATTCATAATCTGAGTACTCATGCCTATTATGTGAAGCTGATAAAAATATGTCGATAATGAAGTTTTTATGTACCTACCTACTTACAATTTTATTTTTATGTACGAGTAAATGTCGATTTTACTGGGTGCAAATTTAAAATTGACACGAGCTTTAATTAATTGTTTATTTATACTAACAATATTCTCCTGACCAAACCTTGGTCACAGTGGCCAATCTTAATAAAGAATAGCCAAGTATGCCAGAGATATGATAAGTCGTGGTCGCGGCAGGCCACGAAGGTGATGGCGGGATGAACTGGACAGATTCCTTCAGAACTGGAGGGATGAGCTACAGAAACGTGAAGGATGGAAGGAATGGAGGGAGGCCTTTGCCCAGGAATAAATAAAAGAGGCTAAGAAAAAAAAATTGCGCAGAAACAAGTGCACTTCCACTTCCTTCACTCTGCAAATCTGATAGAACGATATTCCGACACGAGAGAGGTCGAGTCACGGGAGTGTCACGCCATCAACTTTTAAACTCCGGGTTTCTATTTGAGAAATCTCTAATAATACTTTGCCCGACCTGGTAATCGAACCCAGGACCCTACGCTCAGCAGTACTTGCGATCTTGAGAAGAATGGGGAGGTCAAAAATATTTTTTTCCTAATATGAATGATAGATTGATCTCTCCACTTATTATGTTTGCTCAACAACACTGTTCTAAATAAATAAAAATTACAAACCTCGCCATCTTGAAGATGAAATATATCAGTGGCAGTAGGATCTTCGTCCCACGGCAGATCTCCGGTTGGATCTCTTAGAAAGTTACAGAGAGAATTAACTGACTCATTCCTTTCATAGTCTTTATGATATTCCCCATCTTTATAATGCTTTAGATAGTATGCTTTATCTGAAGATATCTTTAGTTTCTTGCACAGCTTCTTACCATCACTAGAAAGAAATATAATAATTAACTTCAACTGTCTACCTAAAATGGTTACAAATCTTTAGAAGAAAAGCATATAGACTGCTGACAATACAAACGGATTGGACATGCAAGGATATCAAAAAACTGCTCAGAAATCTTACAAAATCTGGAGGGAAATTACATTTTCAGAAATAGTGGTGAATTTTTTTAATTGATTTGCTTTGCTACCCCTGGAAGCCTAGACCAACGAGGCAGTCCACTTATGTGGACATTTTGTTGCGTGTTGTGTTACATTATTTGTCATACATGTTATAGTATGCAAATATAAGAATATGAATATTTAAAAAATCTTTGTATTATGGTGACTCACCTATTGTTACAATCTATAATACCAAGGGTTGCTTGTCCTTTCATAGAATCAGCAGTATCTTTGAATACATCTGTGATTGCCTGTGAACTCTTCGGCTCATTCACAAATAATATCAACACATTAGTCTTAGTTCTTAACAATTTCTTAAATTCTTTTATATCACCTATGTCTGTTATAACGGCTGTCTTTTGTTTCTTCGCTTGCATAGACTTTTGTACTAAAATTATACATAACAGCAACAATATCTGAAAAAATAATGTTTTATTTTATTTAAGTACGTGCTTCATTCGCAACTTCGTCCAATTAATGTCGGACTGCGGAAGTAGATGAAATCGCGGAATATAAAGTAACCTATGTACTTTCTTAGGATTTCAACTTACCCTGTACAAAATCTCATCAAAATCGGTTCAGTGGTTTAGTTGTGAAAGAGTAATATACAGACAGAGTTATTTTCGTATTTATAATATTAGTAAGAATTAAAGATGATGTGAAATGGTGACATGGGAATGCCACAATGACTTTGAGGTAAACTCTTGGTTTCTGGGACTAAGAACTACTGCAATTTTATTGTGGTTTAGTGCCAGTGAATTTAATTCACCTATCTAATCTAACTTACTGATTGGCTGATAATACCTTTATCAATAAATCATAACTGACATGAAATTTCACTGTAAGCTTGTATAAATAAAATATATAGAGTTCAAGTTACAAAAAGGTGCAAGTAATTTACATTTTTAAATAACTGCCTATATACCCGTGAAGGTAACAAGCATTAAACTAAGGCAAGTCTAACTGCAGGTGCTTGCATTTTTGTTGTGATTTTTATTATTCATTTACAAGCTAGAAGCAGTCAGTGGATAGCAAACATAGGTTCACAGAAAACAATAAAAAAACAACACCTTCTTAAATTAAATCTTTTACTCAGGAAGGACCGTATTTCGCTTTCAAAGGAGTTGAATACCTGCACAGTGGAGTTAGATAAATGCTGGGAGAAGTATGATACTGATATTCAGCAACTACAGAGTGATTTATTATACAAAGAGTACATGCTGAAAGATATTTTTGAAAAATATGAATTGTCACAACAACAATTAACCGATCGATTATTTGAGGCTGGGGAACTACTGGATTTGGTTAAGTACAATGCTGAGAGGTATGAGTCTCTGACAAATAATCTCTCATGCAGCTGTGCTGAACAACCGCGGCTCCCTCAGCCTCTGATTGACATGTCTTCACCGGCAGTGACTCCTGTGATACCTACCTGTGATAATACACAAATGCAGGAAATTAATAAAACTATCATATTCTGTGATGAACTAGGGTCAGGCTTTGGGAAAATACTACACAATTACCTTAGCCATAGTTTTATGAATCATAGTTACCATAATATAAGTTTTCAACAAATTATTAAAAAAATAGTAGATTCAAAACTAGACCATTACTCCACACTGGTTTTACTATTAGGTAATAGTACTGGTACCACCAAAAAGGACATACTGGATGGTGTTAACACCTTATTAAAGCTAAATATAGGAAAGCTAATGTTGTGTGCTTTTCCCTATTCTGATACTTTATCAGATTTTGAGAACAATCATATTTTTAAGCTGAATAGTATTATTCATCGGTTGACATGTTGTCATAGTGACAAATTATTGTTTTTTGACACTAATAAATTTGTTAGTGGTTTTAAGTTAACTCAGGGAACTTTATCCCTGTCTGGAGAATGTAGACATTTGATTGCTATGTTGATAGCATATAATATTAACATTGTTATAGCAAATATAACACAATGTAGGATAAGTGACGAAACTGTGTTGTATACTTCTGCTAACAACACAGTGATTGATTGTTGTGAATTTTTACTGTGTACGAAGGAGTGTCCACCAATAATACCAATACCTTTGGAGGCCAATACCAGCCAGATAGGGTATTCTCTCTCTGCTGAAACACACACCGGTATCTTTAACTCTTCGGTTGAGGTTGTGGGGGTCACTCCGGATAACTCTTTAAACTAAATTGTGAGACAACAGAAGTTACCTCTTCAAATAATCACTTATTATTACTGAATAATAAAAAGGTATCTTCTGGCAAAGTAGCATGTAAGGGAAAGCAACATACTTTAAAATTGTTTAGTCAAAATATTCAAGGTTGCTCTTCCAAATTACTAGAAATTGAGATGTTTCTAGAAAAAACCAAGTTTGATATTGTTTGTTTTACCGAACATTGGCTTAAAGATAACCAAGTAATGTCTATTAATTATGAAAATTATTGTGTAGTTAGTCACTTCAGCCGGAAACAGATGATACATGGTGGCTCATTAATACTTATTAAAAATTCAATTAAATCTAAAGAACGTAAAGACATTGTTAGACTATCGGTTGAACACACCATTGAATTGTCCTGTGTTGAGCTTGATAAGCATGTTATAGTTTGTGTATACAGACCTCCCAGTTACCAGAATTTATCTGTGTTTGATTCTGTAATGGAAGATGTATTAAAAAGAGTTAGTATTAGTAGTAAATCAATCATTATATGTGGTGACTTTAATATTAATTTGTTAGAAAGTAACACTAGTAGTATCAGATTATTAAGCCTTTTCAAATCATTTGATTTGTCAAATGTTTTTAGTGAGCCTACCCGAGTGACAGCTTCTTCTGCCACTTGTATTGACAATATATTTTGTAATTGTGAATACCTTCATAAGGAAATTGTTAACAGGCTGCCATCTGATCATAGTGGACAATCAATTACGTTCTGTGCCTACGTACCACTACAAAAAACTCAAATTAGGTTTAGGCCAATTAATTGTAAAAGTTTAGAAAAATTTAATAATTCTTTGTCCGGTAAATTATGCACTCATAGTTTCAATAATATAGGTGACTCAAATGAGTTTTATGCCGAATTTTTTTCAATTTTAAAAATCCAATTTAATGACAATTTTCCGCTAAAAACTAAAAGTATTTACACAAAGTTCTTATTTAGCGACTGGGCGACTCCAGGTATTCGTAAAAGCAGAGAAAAACTATTTGAACTTTATGGACTAAAGCAACATACAATTAATATAAATTTTCATAAGTATGTTTCCAAATATTCAAAGCTTTTTAAAAGTGTTTGTAAAATAGCGAAAGCTCTTCACATAAGTAAAAAAATAAAGTCAGCTGATGACAAAATAAAAACTACTTGGCAAATAATAAACAATGAAACAGGTAGAAAAAAACAGCGTAATATTGAATTTAATTTAGAGACTGCACATGGCCCTATTAATACAGATAAAGAAGTAGCCCAGGAATTTGAAACTTTTTTTGCTAATATTCCCCTTCAAACTACTGAGGCTTTGAATTCCTCCCCCGCTCTCTCTGCTGCCTT
The DNA here is from genome assembly GCA_949774945.1 of Hoplodrina ambigua. Classification (NCBI taxonomy): domain Eukaryota; kingdom Metazoa; phylum Arthropoda; class Insecta; order Lepidoptera; family Noctuidae; genus Hoplodrina; species Hoplodrina ambigua. The sequence goes on from OX458963.1 coordinate 11,772,132, forward strand.
ACTTAAAAATAATGTTAAGGCTTGCCCTGTGGAATTTAGATTTCAACATACTAACCCCCAGGCTGTCATAAAAACTTTTAAAGATCTTAAAATTAAATCAACAGAAGATCTTTGGGGAATGTCTGTAAAAGTTAGTGGGTCTATTATCGAAACCATTGCGCCCTATTTAGCCTTAATATTTAACACCAGTGTAGACCAAGGAGTCTTTCCCGATCTGATGAAACACAGTAAAGTCGTACCATTGTTTAAAGCGGGTGATAGTAAGGAACCCAACAATTATAGGCCTGTGTCGATTCTCCCAGTTCTCAGTAAGGTATTTGAAAAGTTAATGCTCAATCAAATGTTACGTCACTTTAATAAAAATTCCATCTTTCATGAACAACAGTACGGTTTCACCAAAGGGCGTTGTACAACTGACGCTGGTGTCACCCTACTAAAGAACATTTTTAACGCCTGGGAGGAAGCTCAAGATGCCGTTGGAATCTTTTGCGATCTCTCAAAGGCGTTCGATTGCGTTAACCATGAGACACTTTTGTTGAAGCTGGAGTACTACGGGATTAGTAAAACATCTCTTGGTTTACTAAGGTCATATCTGATAGGTAGGCAGGCTAAAGTTCAGGTAAACGGCGTAAACTCATTGGGGTCTGAAACGACTATGGGCGTTCCTCAAGGTTCGATATTGGGTCCATTTCTATTTCTAGTTTATATAAATGATTTGCCTCAATTACTGGAAAATGAACCGAAGATGGTGTTATTTGCAGATGACACCTCATTGATTTTTAAAATAGACAGGCAGTCACAAAATCTTGACGACGTGAATAACTCTATTCTTCAGGTCCAAAATTGGTTTACAGTTAATAATTTAGTATTAAATGAAAAAAAAACTAAATGTATTAGATTCAGTTTACCAAACGTTAGAAGTAGCGAATGTGATATAATATTGAATGGAGAAAAACTGGAATTTATTAATCAAACGGTTTTCCTAGGAATCACGCTCGACAACAAATTACAATGGGGACCTCATATAACATCTATTGCGGGACGGTTAAGTTCAGCAGCGTATGCTGTTAGAAAGATAAGACAGTTGACAGATGTAGAGACTGCGCGATTAGTCTATTTCAGCTACTTTCATAGCATTATGTCTTATGGCATTTTATTGTGGGGTCGGGCTGCTGACATTGAAACCATTTTTATTTTACAGAAGAGAGCTGTCAGAGCCATTTACAATCTACCTCGTCGCGAATCTCTTAGGGAAGTATTTAAGAAGATTAATATTATGACAGTGCCTTGCCAATTTATTTATGAAAATATTATGTACGTGAGAAAAAATCTAAAACTTTTTAAGAAAATATGTGATAGACATAATATTAATACCAGAATTAAAGATAAAATAGCTCAACCTTATTTTAGATTGTCTAAAGTAAATACATCTTTTATGGGGTACTGTGTTAAATGTTACAACAAAATACCTTCTGATATATTAAAATTAAATGAAAGAAAATTTAAGACACATATTAAAAGTACACTTTGCAACCAAGCATATTATAAATTAGAGGATTATATTCAAGATAAGACTGCTTGGAAACATGCTGGTCCTGCTCCATAGGACAATTACTATTCATTCTAGACAAAATCAAGCTGGTTAATATTAATTTTAATATATATATATGTGTATATATATTTCTTTTTTTCTTTTGACATTTTTATTATATTTTTATTTTTTATTTGATTTTTACTATGGGATTGCGCAGGCTCACACGCTGTTTCATTGTTGGTTGAGATGTTGAGAGTGGTTGTCTACAGTTCCAATATTTGTTAACATGTGAACATGATGTAACTTTAAATATATTTTTACCTTGAATTCCTAATTTGTAATATAAATTATTTTTGTGTGTTATTATACAGTAGTTTTTTTTATAGAAGGTACATTGTATTCACATGTAATTACGTATGACTATGTATACAAATAATAACATTGTAAAACATTGATTTTAAAAGAGTACGTATGGAGTTTCTTGCCCATTCTTCTCCATACAAAACTACCTTTTGGAAGGGGCAACTAGATTCAATTCTATTTTTTTTTTTTTTCATGTAATGACGTTCAAAAGTGCCTTATAGTGGCCTAATTGAAATAAATGATTTGACTTTGACTTTGACTTTGACTTTGACTTAGGTGTTACTATGACAAGTTTATTATTGCAATCCTAGGACATGGTACACTAAGCATGAAAGGAATTAAGTTCTTCAAGAAACCTTTTAAATAGTCAGTACAGCAAACCAACTAATTGCAAAAAGAAATATAGGATAATTGACTTGAACTGTCTAAGTGTACTGTAAAAAGTGTGAAGTTGTTTGAACAGCCTAGAAAACTACAGGAATGGATATTATGTGACAGAATACTAGCATGTCTGACGCTCGTCTAGATTGTCGACGTGGGTTGAATGTGAAGTTTATAATATTATTTTTACGTCCAGTTCACCTTGGAAAATTATGTAGGTAGTGGTATATTACGACATGCAAATATACAACTTAAAATATATTTCAGTTCAGAACAGGATCACTCATTGTCATTGTTCGTGCCGCATGGTGTACGCCGCTGATAACTTGCCGGCTGACTTTCCACAACGCCTCTGCATATTAAATAGCTACTTAAATAACCTGTTTTTGATACAGGGCTTAAATTCAACCTGAACTCTAACATCTTCTGTTAATTATCCGATTATTTTAAAGTTAAACCATATTTTAACAGACAGATTAAAATACTTAGAAGTACCTACAGTAAAGTTATTATTTTTTGATAAAAAATTGTAAAACTAACAAAAAACTAAAGGTTTTAAAGCTACTTACCTTCCAAAATATTTCTCGGTCCATGACCGTCGATTACAGCACCTTTTGTTAAATAATTGTTGTTTTTATCTATTACAAAAGTTATCGTATTCTATTCCTACTTCGTTAGAATAGCGTTACATCCATTTACAGTAAGACAAACAGAAATGACTAGTCGACACTCGACGTCGGCCAATCACTGACACTGACACTTCTGACAGAACTTATTCTTGACAGTTAACACTCCGATAGAGACAACCTGACGGAAAACACAGTTTTTTTTTTACTTTTGATGATTATAAAGCGCTCTACACACGGTCCTTCTTGCTGTACGACGTTCAAAAGGCTAGACGTACATCGACAATACAAGGTGTTTGGTGCATCGTTTACCAAATGGAAATGATCGATAGGAGAGGTCAACTGCTATCTTTTCACGCCCAATAACTTATACTTTGTCACACGGGTCACTTTTGCATCGTGCATCGTGCATGGCCTTGGCGGGACATACAGCAAGATGGACCGTGTATAGAGCGCTTTAGTCATGTCTTTCACCCAGGTGACCCGTGTGCTCTATGTCACACGGTTTTTACTACTATATGCTAAAAAAACGAAAACGAACTCCATACCATAGGTCTTGACCTCAATCTTTCGAAATGTGAACTGACAATACCGACAGACTTTCGACGCTTTCAAAATTTAACACAATAGCCCCTTATATTAAAATTATAGAAAACAGCTCTCTTCGTCTCCTTGGGTCTCCAATCTTCGAGAATTCCTTTCCCAATTTTATTGAAGAAAAAATAAAAAAATTTAATGACGTTTCGGAAAGATTACTCCAAATTACATGCATTCGGCCATCACCATAATTCGATACTGTTGTTTCGGCCCTAAATTAATCTATTTCCTCCGCGCTTCCCATTTGTGGAAGCATAATCACCTATTAGACAAAATGGACCAAATTATTCGCCACACTCTAACTTCCATTTTAAATTTGGCAATGGACGACCGAGCCTGGGTCCAAGCTACTTTTCCTATACGCATGGGAGGCATCGGCGTCCGCAAAATTTCAAGTATGAGTTTGCCTTCATTTATATCCTCGGTCCACGGTACTGAGAAATTAATCAGGAATATTTAGCTCCTACAATGGTTGATTTTGATGTGCCACGCTTTACCGAGGCTATTGATGCATGGAAACTTGCTTGCCCGAGCACTGATTTATCCGACAACCCATCTTCCCAGAGACGGTGGGATGAGCCGCTCTGCAGAGTAGTACAAGAAAACTTATTTACCACATCTGCTTCTTCTGCAGAGCCAGCGCGCCTGCTTGCTGTGGCTAAATGGGAGTCGGGTCTTTGGCTTCTGGCACTACCGTCGTCGAACATTGGTACTATGTTCGACGACACTACTTTCCGCCTCGCTGCTTCCTTACGTTTAGGGGCTTCATGTTGTTCTCCTCATCGCTGTCGCTGTGGGGAAGTTGTCACCAGTCTCGGACACCACGGCTTGTCGTGCAGCCGAAGTGCGAGCCGTATAGCACGCCATGCGAATATTAATGACATCATTCGACGTGCTCTTGTTGCCGTTGGCGTTCCGGCTGTCTTAGAACCCAACGGCTTGGCACGCGACGATGGCAAGAGACTGGACGGCATGTCTCTGTTTTCGTGGAAGTTGGGTAGGCCTTTAGTGTGGGACGCTACATGTGTCGATACTCTTGCGCCATCCCATCTTCCTAGTTCGGAGTGCTGTGCGGGCGCTGCTGCTGCGGCTACAGAAAACCTCAAACGGCGTAAGTATAGTACCCTTTCAGGTAACTATATTTTCGAGCCATTTGGGGTGGAAACTCTCGGGTCGTGGGGTCCGTGTGCCCATGGCCATTTAATTTTAGTTTCTCTTTTTTTTTATTCGGGTTGTTACTTATTTTGTTTTTATTATTAAGCTTGTAAATATTGTATATAATAAATACTTTATGCTTAAAGATTTCTAAATTAATTGAAAATCTCAAATAGTTTACAATTATATTTTGTTAGTAGTCTATGCTCTTAATAGTATGATTTAGTAAGAACCTAGAATTTAGAAAAAAATAAAAGTTCCTTCTTTTTGTAGATCTTTTTAAGCGCTAAGTATATTTTTAAATTTATTACTAATTATTATGTCTATCAAAACAATGATAGTTAATGCCTAAAAGACTGGATTTCACAATCCATTATTATCAGTACCTTATACAAAAGAAGCAATCTCAATGTCACAGAGGTCATACCTTTTAGTTTGTTTTCTTTGCTGAGAAAGAAAACAATTTAGTTGGTTACTTGTGATTGGTAGATTTGCTGTTTGTTGTACATCTCATTGGCGAAACGATACATTTTAACCAATGTTTTAACGATATAAACGATTGTATTTTAATGACAAAGAGAATAGGCTTTATACGATTACATTACCAATAGATTACAGCATTCCGGTTTCCCGCTAGCGGCGAAGTGAAGGATCTCGTGAATTTCAAAAAAGATTTAAGTCTTTAAAATCAGGTAAGTGTTTATAATAAATTACTAACGAAAAGAGGATAAATAATGTAGAATTGATTTTCGCATTTTGACTGTAGGTAGATAAGTATTTTATCTGTTAACAAGCTGATAAAAAAACCGAACAAAGTTCTAGGGGTCAAAATTACTCAAAATATTTAATCAATTAGAAACTGGACAAGTAGAATTAAGAAAGTCTGAGTAAGTAGGTACATAAATTCAGAGAAAATTTATCTTTAGTTAAAATTTTCGTCACGTAGCCATAAGTACCGAAGGCATACAACACGTTAAGTATTTTGAGAGTAGGTAATTAAAATAATCTTTGAGAAAAGACGTAACACCGGACCGGTACGATAATTTTATTTAACCTTTTCATTTTCTGTTTATATAAAATTCACGTATGCCGTTAATGTAACAGTAGGTTAAGACGGTCAAATAGGTCATTTTAATCAATGTCGCGAAACACGACTCGCTTTTCGGTCGAGTTTTTATGAAACCACTTATCAGTAACTCATTTATAATAAAAGCATTTCTGATCTTAAACAAATGACTGAGTAACAGACAGCCAAGAGTAGCATTTCTAGCAGTTCTGAGAATTTTGATCCTACCCTCACATAGTAAATATTACTTACTACCTCAATTCAGTAGTTAAATGCTTTCTTACTGTTAAATTATTGTTGTTTTTAGCAACATGGGGCGCAAATTTGTTGTTGGTGGCAACTGGAAGATGAATGGAGACAAGAAACAAGTTACCGATATTGTTGAGACATTGAAAAAGGGTCCATTGGACCCTAATGTCGAGGTAATGTTATATTCGGAATTGTTCCTATTTTTATTTAAATTCAGTAAAACGACAAACACACAACTGTGTGTGTTTTTTCAAGGCAACAGGCACAAACTTGTGTAGCCAGCCGCACTTCTGGCTTGCCATTATGATGTCCACCTGCAGGCAACGTGTTAAACCAGAAAAATGAACTGAAACAATCACACATACAAATCTTACAGATTAATTAATAATATTTTTATTATTTCCTTGATTTGAACTGTTATTGTATGTTTCAGGTTATAGTGGGTGTCCCAGCCATCTACCTTGAATATGTTCAAAGCATCATTCCTGGTACAATCAGCGTTGCTGCTCAGAACTGCTGGAAGGTTGCTAAGGGTGCTTTTACTGGTAAGAACTATCTGTATCAGTCAATATGATTGCATTTTGTTCATTGTGTTTCAATATAATTATTTTGCTTCAGGCGAAATTTCACCGGCTATGATTAAGGACATTGGTTCCAACTGGGTCATCCTTGGCCATTCAGAAAGGCGAACAATCTTCGGAGAGAAAGATGAACTTGTTGCAGAAAAAGTAAGTTTGAAGTTATCCAGAACCCCAAACATCACCAACGCTTTTCAAAACAGAAATAATATGAATGCTTGTTTTTAAGGTTGCCCATGCCCTTGAAAATGGCCTGAAGGTCATTGCTTGCATTGGTGAAACTTTAGAAGAGAGGGAGGCTGGCAAAACTGAAGAAGTAGTCTTCAGGCAGACAAAAGCCCTCCTACCGGCTATTGGCAATAACTGGGCCAATGTTGTACTTGCTTATGAGCCAGTGTGGGCCATTGGCACAGGGAAGACTGCCTCTCCGCAGCAGGTAAATTAAAAAATCACTAATACCATTACTTATATTACATTCAATTTGACCTACCTATATCAATTTGTAAATTGTAATATCAGTGAGTAGTCTTGTTAATCATATCAATGTTACTATCAAGATTTGTTGGTTGATTGCTGTTATATCAATCAATGCACATATTAGTTTTGTGCTTATCAATATTTTTTAATAAATACTTAGACATCTGAATTCATAATAAATAACACTTGAAATGTATTTAAATAAAAAATGCAATATACTGTAATCAAAATGATGAATAGTATGATCCAGAATATTTGCAGACTTTAACAGTTTTCTTAAAAACTCACACGATTTATTTTCAATCAAGAGTAAAATTAGATTTTTAGTTGCTTTCAAAACAATTGAGTTGGTACATAAGACAAGTGATGTCACAGTTTACTATTGCCATACAAAATCTATGACCGCGTTATATAACTCACAAAAAGTATGTCAGGTACTAAATTGTGTTAATTTATTTCGTAGGCACAAGACGTTCACGCTTCTCTGCGCACCTGGCTGTCAGCAAACGCGTCACCTGACGTAGCAGCGTCTGTGCGCATCCAGTACGGAGGCTCCGTGACTGCCGCCAACGCTAAGGAACTTGCTGCCTGCCCCGATATCGACGGCTTCCTTGTAGGCGGTGCCAGCCTCAAGCCCGAGTTCATTGACATTGTAAACGCCACTAAGTAGTAACACTGCAGTTTGCTGGCGCAACGCGTATACCATTAATTTTATAATTTTGTTGTAAGCTTATTTATGATTAGGATGAAATATTGTCAGAATCATTTACTTGAAGAACATTTTTTTTGTTATTTGCTTTTGCGAATGTTTTTGATACTGATCAAAAACTTTAAATATTATGAAACTGTTGAAATTACTACTTATTTATTTTTTGTTCTACTTATTGTAAAAGTTTTTTATTCACAAAAAAATCAAACTTTATTCTAAATATACAAACTTCTATTCATGTTTTGCGTTTTAATTTTAATCTATCTCAGAAATAAATCAAACCTAAATGCAAACATTGTAGGTACCTATGTACCAAGAACTAATAGTAATATTGAATCAACTTGACTTATTGTTTTGTAAGTCGAGTTCATCAAAAAGTCATAATCTGCGTGCACTATACAACAACTGCTGTCGTTGGAAGCTAAACGTGAATCAATATATTTTGCTATTTCAATTAAATTGAAATGATGATTGATTTTTAATTGATTGAATGATGATGATCTATTTGACTGCCTCGTTGGTCTAGTGGTCGCAAGCGCGACTGCTGTGCATGAGGTCTTGGGTTCGATTCCCAGGTCGGGCAAAGTGTTATTGGGTTTTTCCATCAGGAATTTCTCAGTAGCAGACTCGGAGTCTGGATTTGTGCCCGGTTGATGGCAATAGGCTCGCCCCCTATTACATGGGACTAAAAACATAACTGGCGAAATGTGGGTGTACTAATGGGTACACCTCTGCCTAACCCTTCGGGGATTACAGGCGTGATGTTATGTTATGTTGTTGAAATGATGAATCCTAATGTGCTCAAGCATCTGCTATACTCAACTATAACTTAGTACAAAGTTAAAGTATTTATTTGTCGATTAGCAAAATTGTAACAGCGGGGGTAATTCAATTTGTAAATAAAAGACCAATTAAAATATCCAAAATATGGCCGCAGACTGTCAAATTCGTGAAAGCTACTGTGATTGACTGACTATAATAAAAGCGAGTCAGTATAATTCGATAGTGCTTATTAAATCCATTATACAATCAATCAGTAATAATCACTTGAAATAAATTCAACAGTCGTAAGCTTTACATGTTTTAATCTTTAAAAAATCAATCACATAAACAAATGGAAATATTTAAAATAGATTGCCACATTCCCCTTAAATATAAATGTACTACGCAACAAAACTTCTATTCACACTCGTGTGCCGCCGGGTATCGGGTCTAATCCACCGTAGCCGGCGGCACCCGGGTATCCGATGGCCAATGAAGGTACGGGTAAACCGAACTTGAATGTGTCTGCCTAACAATAACATTACTCAAATGAAGAACGATATATTAAAATAAAATGAGGAGGTAGGATCCTGTCCTTTGTACGTACATATTATGTCCCTGTTATCCTCGATAACAATGTGGTACCTACTTTTAAAAAGGCAAGGTTTTCAACATAGCAAATAATGAAAGTATTCTTTCGAGATTTTCACACACGAGTGTACCTTGTCTAAGCGCAACATACATTTAGCTGGGGCTCACACAGGCCACCGAACACAACCACAAAACGCCGCCACCGACTTATTTCCTGTAGATTTAATATATTTCTGCTTCTAGCTTCAGGTGGCGGCGTTTGTGGCTGTCGTGTGTGGGGATAGGCTTATGTTTCAACACACCACCTGCTCGATAGTGTCAATTATAGATAATTATGTCATGGAAAGTGGAAACGTAAACAGTTACAGAAGTTGACTCATTTCCGTATGTTTCCTGATTAAGGTCTAATTTGCCAAGTTTGGCTCCTAATGTAACCTTCGCTTCAAACCTAAAGTAAGTAAGGTACTTAATATTTCTATGCCCTGGGTCTAGCCGGGAAATAAATGTATCTGAATTCCATAATATTCAAAAAATGCAAATACAACTTGTTGTGAACAATAAAGTGTTTAACTTAGGAAAACTTCAAACTTTTTCTAAAAGACATGCACTAAAATATTATTTTGCTCGAATAACATTTCAATAAGGATCAAACATTGACTTTATATCATTTCCCAACTAGTTCTTAGAATATTATATATGAATGATAAATTATTTTTTACAAAATCACGACGATACTACAAAAAAAAACTTTAAGTATTACTCTAACACCGTACCGTTTGTTTATTGAATACCTATTAGGAATTTTATTTTATTTTTATTTTTATTTTACTTTATTGGGACATAAAACAGTTACACATTACAGTTAAGTATGACATAATATATTTAAAACTAAGTAAACGTGTAACCCACACCAATGTCCGCGAAATAATAGCTTGAAGAATTATTAAACGCGTGCGTTAATCATGCAGGAAATTTTGTAGGGAATTACTCGTATGTTATTTGAGGTAATATTACTTTAAAGATTCAATAGCCATCCTTTTGAATTTATAGTGCGTTAGTGCAAAGATATCTAGTTCGATGAAGTGTGTGTTATACGTATCTACGATGCGTCGAAGAGGCGCCCGTGCGCCAGCGTGGGTTCTGCACCTGGCGGTGTGGAACAGCCGAGGCACGCGCGCTCCTCGGCGCATCACAGTTCTAGGTACAATGTAACATATGCTGTTAGTGATATCTGGACAATCGAATCTGTTATTACACAAACCATGAAGCATCAAGGCCATAAGTAGGCTGCGTCTTGACTCCAGGCTCTGAACATTGTAACGTTTTAATAATTGGGTGTATGGTAATTTCGACTTGGTACATTTGTAGTGCATAACACGTAAATATTTTTTTTGAACCATTTCAATTCTTTTTATATAAACATCAAAAATAGGACTCCAGATCGGGACTGCAAATTCTAATTGAGAACGAACCAAAGCTTTGTATAGCAGTAGAAAAGTAGATGGTCTTTTAAAGTCGCTTGAAGATCGCATAACAAAACCAAACATACCTACGATACGCTTTGTTAACAATGTTATCAACATGGAGATTGAAATGCAATTTCGAGTCCATTTCAACACCAAGATCTCGAATGTGATCAACTCTTTGTAGATGGATAGAATTGAGACTGTAATCAAATTGTATTATGTTTCTGTTTTTTGTGAAAGTGATTACGTTACACTTAGGTAAGCTAAGCTGAAGTTTGTTGGAGGAACAATAAAGGGATAGCCTATCGAGGTCTTCCTGTAGAAGTAGGCAGTCTTGAGTGCTCTGGCAAGACTTATAAATCTTAACGTCGTCGGCATACATAAGAAATTGGGAATGAATAAAGCATTTCTTAATGTCATTAATAAACAGGATAAAGAGTAGGGGACCCATAATTGAGCCCTGGGGCACTCCGGAGGTGACAATAATTGAGTTTGATTGGAAACCATTAATAACTACCTTTTGAGATCTGTTAAATATATAAGCCATGAACCATCGTAACAAATTGCCACGGATACCGTTGTATGCTATTTTATCTAAAAGCAGTTTGTGGTCCACCCTGTCAAATGCTTTCCGAAAATCTGTGTACACAGCGTCCACTTGAACCTGCTCATCCATGTTTTTAAATATAAAGTCTGTGAACAACATGAGATTAGTATTCGTCGAACGTCGTTTGACAAATCCATGCTGCTCACTAATAATGAGATTATGAACATGAGAGTACACTTCACTGTGTACAAGACTCTCAAAAAGCTTAGACAAGGTGGACAGTATAGATATAGGACGATAATTTTGTATATTATTTTTATCGCCACTCTTAAAGACTGGTGTGATATGTGCACGTTTCCAGATATCGGGAAAAGTGCCTCCTCGCAAACATTTATTACCAGTTATTATTAATACCAGTAATTAAGAAAATTATTTTCTCAATTACTTGTATTTCCTAGTATTCAATAAACATATTGTTATACAATATTTTTTTAGTTAGCAAGCTGTGCAAAGTAGTCTTTTTTTAACATTAGAAGCAACAAGTATTATTAATCTTATGAAAACAGTTAATTGATTCATTAGCAACATTCATTTTAGATCTGAATAAAAATATTAGTACCTTATAAAACAAGATAGCTTATATTCTCTTATAATTACTCATTCATTTCAATTCCGTTCTCATACTTCTATTTGGAACTCATCTATAATATATCACTATTTACACATTCTAGATCCCCAAGTATTTAAAGGATTATTAATCTGATACACGTAAAAGAACATTATAAACGCCATTTTTAAAATCTATAATATTCCCTCCTCAATAAAGCCATGTTAACAGCTTAAGACTAGATAAACTACAAAATAACATTATGATTATTGAAGTAAAGCTGCATTTTTATCGGCTTCTCGGCGTTCCTTTTCATGATCTTGTATAACTTCCTTGTAAAAATGTGTTGCTCTTAGTGACCTCTTCAATCTAAGGTTCGAAGAAAGTTTTCGCTCTGTTCACTCCGTCTTGATCCACGTTGATATCCGTGTCATACCTAAGAGTTGATACGAGTGCATCTAGACCAGAGTCCGTCTTCTGTTCCCCTAAACGCGCTTTTCTGTAAATGAGCACAAATTCCTTAAAAATAATCCCGTTGTCCCCATCTTCATCAACCTCTGAGATCAGAGCTTTCAATCCAAAATGTGTCTGTGGTGCTCCTAGTCGCTCCATCATTCGTTTCACCTCAGTCAGGACTAGGTAACCGTCGGGACCTTTATTGAATTTGCTGCATTACTTCTCTTAGTGTTTTATTTCCTTCCTGGAATGCCTATGAAATTCCGTATAAACGTTTACGAATTTATACCTTGTCTGAACCACCAAACCCTCTTCACGCTTAGCGTTGATCTCCTGCCTCCTCTGCTGAGCTCGTCTGAAGCAGACATCGTGATTTTTCGCACCAAAGAAACGATGTTTTTGAAACAGGTAACGCGTCAGGCACCGAGAGAGGCAACCAGCGGCTACACCTTTACAAACACTATATTTCTTTTTATTATCTCTCTCAGAAGGTGTGAAAGTAAACTATTCTCCTTGGGGATAAAGTTGCCTTCGTTTTTGGGCTAGTTTGTATTTCTTGCCGCACTCAGGATTTTATTCTGAACTCAAACCAACTCTAGAATTCTTCGTTTCACTAGAGATTCAATGGCGCCCGCGATATAAGTCATTGTGTGGCCTGTGCATAAGACATTGCTTTATTCTAATTCTTCATAATCTTCTATAAAATTTAGAACTACCCGACCTTTTGCGGCTATCCTTTACGGCGACTGGACTAATACAAACATGTAGGTAATTAGTTATTTTTTAGGTCCTTCACCAAAACAATAAACTTTATTAATTGAAATGAAAATTTATAATTCTTCAATTTTTGAAACTACTGGGCCTAAGAAAGGCATATGTTTGACTATAGGCTCTCCATATGAGAAGAATGTTTTGACAGGCTGGAACCAAGATGCGAGGCAGGACAGCACGAAAAGCCAAAACATAATCTTTACGAACCAGTCCAGTACGTAAAGGCTGAAACAAAAAAAAAATGTATTAACAAACTACTAATAAGTGCAAAGACAGTATCCGGTTTCTGAATCACTTCTAAACCTTAATCCGGTTAATCAAACCAAAAGTAAGCTAACAGATTGGGTAACTGACTTATATTTTTAAAGTGATTTGCGGCTGTTGTTAATAAGTGGGCGATAGACGAGTAAGTAGGTAACTTAGTGGTACTTAAAGCTTCGAGCTTCGCTCGAGCACGAAAAGGTCAGCGACCTTGCCCGTGTGTCTGTCGGCCACCATGTCAAATGATTTGGGGCTTTGTTATTTGGGACGATCAGTCGATTATTTAGCATTTTGAAAATCAGGGCAAGTTTCTTATTCATGGAAGTATTCTTTATAGCTCGCATTGATACTCGCGTGGACTCTAAGTATCTACTTACTGCGCAATATTATGACAATATAAGGTGCAGTTTTGCATTCAACTCAACACAAGTCGATAACGGGAATTTTTTTTGTGGTTAATTTTTGGATTCGAAGTAGCCATCTGCCAGCCGCTGGGTTTAGGCAGGTGGGGCGATGAACCCGCACGCACACAGTGATAATATAGTCGCGAGACACTGCCTGCCTCATATATACTCAACGGGGCGATTCTGTTCTTTAAAAAAGGTGTATTCTGAAATACTGTCAAATATATACTCCAAAAAATAACAGGTATTTATTCATTATTGATTAGGTAGGTACCTATTGTAATTTTATTTGATCTTTTATATCTTATAAGACAACCTCCAGAATTTCCACGAGAACTTGAAGTTGAAAAGCTGCACTTTTTAGGTTACAGAGAGGTATAGGTCCGTTAGTACACTAGGTATTTTTTTTAGATACCCAGATCATGTTCATTTAGGTTCGTATTTACTATTAATTTATTATAATAAGTAGGTATCAAAACACTTATGAACTGGTAGGTAGGTACATTGATATGATATGACAAAAAAACAACGAAAGACTTCGAGAAAAGGTAGGTAGTGCCCTTGCGCTTCGCTTGGCTCGTCTTGGCGGGGGCACTACCGTGCCCCCAGATCTGAACGAATAAAATCTAATCAGTAATGCCAGCTTTTTGGGTAATGGAGAATTTATGTAGACAAATCCAATTATCCAAGGTATGATACCATACTATTTCTATGGGTATATCATATAATTTATAACTATGTCTGACCAATGAGTATCTAATGAGATAGCCACGTGTATGTTTATGTCAAAGCGCAATCAATTGCATGTGATGTGATCAATTGACGATACATAAAGGTATATAGTATATACGTACGGATGTTATTACTTTGTGGAATGAACCTGTGTATATTAATAAGGTTCTGGGTTTCGTCTGTGACTTTCTCTCCGAGTTGGAGGCCATTGAAAGCCTCGAAAAATTGTTGCGAGTGAAAAATCCCATTATTATATGGCAATTTGTAGAACGGCACATATTTTAATTTTCTATAGAAAAAAATGAATGGCTAAATGTGTTGCAATGCAAAACTAGAGGATGTTTGGACTGATTAGACTGATTGGATTTTGTTGTGTTTGTTATTTCTCAGACAAGGTTTTATAAAAAAAAAAAAAAACCACCGGAAAAGTTGGAAATTCGCAGCCCTGCGATTCCGGGGTGGTTCGCTAGTTTAAAATAATAATTTCACTTTACGAATTATTTAAAAATGCTACTATTTCTTGGTTAATATAAATATTCTGTGGATTCTACCCATGTAGCACGCTCTTGATTAAAAAAGAATGATCGTAGAAAGTACGAGAATACACTGAAGACCGAAATGAAAACCAGGAGAAATAGTAGGTACTTACAAATTATGATAAATCCTATTCATAGGGATTTTACTTGGATCTTCATTGAAGCAGTATTTACGACCTCCTTCTATACACTGTTTCATGTACTCCTCAGGATCTGAATTTGTAATGTCTGTATTGTAAATTTTTTGCTCCTCTTCATTCAGTTGTGGATGTATAGTATCGTATTTAGCACTTGGGAAACTCCACGGACGCATTGTGAAGTATTGCAATACTTCCAAACCTTGGGATATTCTATCTTGGATTCTGATCATGCTGTGAAAGAAAATGATAAATGAAAATTTTGAAAATGATTCGTGTAAGAAAGAATGTCTGTACAGGGAAATTGAAAATATACCCGAAACCTTAAAAAGGGTCATTGTACTCATCATTATGAACAACTTTTACTGTTGGACCAACCCTGAAATAATGAAAAAAAAACAGCTGATCCATACATTACGATCTTGTTATGTAGCATTTTTGTAGGGAACAGCTGATTTTTTATTTCTGATATTTTCAATTACCCTGTACAGTGGGTGTGACAAGACACTAAACGTTATGCATTCTGTCATTGCGCTAATATTTTTGTTCTAGACCATACTTTGGAATCTTTACGAAAACGAGTTCTAGGTTAGGTTTAACTAAACTTTAAATACAACTACAGTACTGTTGTTGCATGCACTCCTAAGCACAAGGTTTAGCGAGCGTTTTTTTAAAATCGCATTATCATTTAAAGTATATTCCTTTGTATAGTGTCAGTAGAGCAGGTTGACCTTTGCAGTACATGTAGGTTAAATTATTTTTCTTATTCTACTGCTCAAAAGCCATATCCTCAATAAGAGGTAAAAAAGATTTATAATTTTGATTAATTTATATCCAAAATATCTGTTTTTATTTATACTCACATTCCTTTCTGCCCAAGTAAAAACATAATACCGTCGATGAGATACGCAGGCACTAGATGGTAGCAAATTCTCCGGTACTCGTGCAAAAAGTGGTTGGTGGTGATGTCCCCGTTGGGGTACCACAGCGGCCAAGACAGGGGGTACTTGCGGCCATATGCCTTGGCGATTAACAGCACTTCACCCCACGTCGTCGGCTTATGATGACCATTGTTCACGTTGTACACTGGCAATGATTTCGGCCTGAAAAATTTTAATGTGAATGAAACGACTGTGACGTTTTATTGGCTAGATACTCTAGATAGACATCCTTGGATTATTTATTTGTGGTTCTGCACTATTTCGCACAAGACAAATGGAGTAAGTACCTACTGAATTAAATTAGAGTTTAGGTCGAGATATATTGATAGAAGAGTCTCTGTTTTGCATATTTATGGTTAGGTTATTTGGTGATGTTTATTTATAGAAAAAGGTCACATGTCGACATTTACCAGTGTCCCAAATAACTAGCCCGTACTGTCCCACTGCTGGGCAAAAGCCTCCCTCCATTTATTATCGCGATGTTGCGCTATATCTTGCCAACCTCCAAGAAAATCGACCAAGTATTTAATCAATTAGTTAGTTTAGTGACGGGCCTATTGGTCTAGTGGTTAGCGGCCCTGACTGCTAAGCCGGAGGTCGTGGGTTCGATTCCCACCCAGAACAAACTTTGTGTGATGAGCATGATTGTTAGTTCTGTGTCTGGGTGTGTTTTATCTATAATATGTATGTATTTATAAATTATATAAGTATGTATATCAGTTGTCTGGTTACCATAACACAAGCTCTGCTTAGCTTGGGATCAGATAGCCGTGTGTGAGTTGTCCCAAGATATTTTTTTTTTAATTTAATTATTGTAATCAAGGGGCTGATGTAAGTTGTTATTAATAATAACAACTCTACAATTCATCAATGGCAGACGAATGATTGCTGAATTGTCTAAGAAAAAAAGTATATTTGCACTACTATCGTAACTACCTGCTCAAAATACTTAAACAGCAGTATTTTCCGAAAATGAAAGGAAATAATGATACTTACTTTTCAGTCTTAATTCCTTCAAGCATTCCTATAGCGATAATGGCATTAATCGCAATATCGACTGGGACCACTTGGGCTATAAGAGAGCCATTGCACAGCATTGTCCTGATGGCACCCTTGCCGGCTCCCAACATCAAGCCGACTGGTCCATTCAGGTTGTCTACCCAGCCAGGTACAGGATCATTAAGTGTTGGACACACTAGAAAAATAAAAAAAAAAACAGTTAAAAATCAGGTAAACAGGCAAAAAATAACCATGATCGGTCAAACAGTGTTGATTTTTTAAAGGGAATGAATAATGTGACAGATTATGGCTTGGAGCTGGGTCTTTTTACACCCTGTATAAGCGTATGTTAATCCTTCGGACGTTTCGAACAAATTGGACTCGCTGTGCCCGCAGCGAGATTTCAAAGTTCGAACCTGGTTTTGTCATTATCATCTGCCCCTTTACCATGTCATATCCGGGTTGTTGCCAACCCGCTTGTGATCTTCTTCCACACATATCTGTTAGATTTGTCATAATAATAACAAGACCTTTTTGTCTCACTGCATACCTTAGATTTGTCATAATAATAACATGACCTTTTTGTCTCACTGCAGACCTTAGGCCTCATCTACAAAAGGCTAAAAAGCAGCGATATGCTCAAACAGTTATAGTTTTCTGATTGATTGAATTAAAGTACAGCACAAACTTAGTTGAAAATTGTGTGACAAAGAATTCTGCAACCCTTTATCGGCAATCTTTTAGTTTATTATCAAATCGGCTCGACCAATTTGGCTCTGTATGCGCTGATCAAAAGACGGGATGAGCAATAATTGCCGCGTGTGGTGATTATTTGCACGCATAGTAGGTACCTATTCCCGACTCCTCTATGTAGCGTAAGCGATGTCCAAGATTAAATTGAAACAAGCTACTATAATTAAAAAAAATTAAAAACACGACGAAAAATATTGCACATATTTTTTGTACTTTATTTACTCGTGAGTATTTTTTACGACGTTTTTTATATACAGTGTTATATATTTTTTAAATCTACTAGTCAAATTCTACACGCTAAACATAGATACGACCAGATTCATAAAAACAAAAAATTTCGGCTGGTATTAATTTACGTTTTAAAGTGACCACTAACAGGATTCTTCTTATTTTTAACTAGCCTATGTTCCTCGGGACGATGCAAGGATTGTAACGATACCCCAAACATCTTATTCGGTTCAGGCTTTTAAAAGTTACGGTGGAATAAAGAATCTCACATACATACATACATACATTAACCCTGAACACATAACACTCCTTTTT
Organism: Hoplodrina ambigua; assembly: GCA_949774945.1. NCBI lineage: Eukaryota > Metazoa > Arthropoda > Insecta > Lepidoptera > Noctuidae > Hoplodrina > Hoplodrina ambigua. The sequence goes on from OX458963.1 coordinate 11,790,373, forward strand.
TTGGGGCAGTCGTGTCAGTAGACATAACTATCGACTTTTTTACAGTCTACATGCCTACTTTCTTTATTTTATAGCATAACATCTATTTATTTTCACCCTTGTTGCACCTGTTATACCTTATTAAGTTGTTATGAAACGTTTTTATATAATTATGTATGATTGCTGCCTGCTCCACTAACCCTATGGTTAGGTAATAACGTAACAACCTAGATTATTGGACACAATAGCTTTCCTAAAGATCGATATGAAGAATAATAAATTTATTTTTATGTCAGTCGTACGCGATTCATGTAATGTGTGGGATGCATGTGTCATCAGGGAAATAAAAAAAATAGAAATCATTGCTGAAACTGTTAAAAAAATATTTTGAAAATATAAAGAGACCTGTACCTGTGTATGTGTGATTTGAAAATTAGAGTTTTACAGTTTTATTCAGTGTGTGCAATTGATTCATGATGTTTGGTTCACTCAACAATCTTTTAAGGTATGTGCATCAATGGCTTCCATAAATCTCCATGACGTAGGTACTTTTTTTGAGATAGTTCAACAGGTGATTGTCTTGGTGTTATAAATTTAGGTAATTTGGTTTCCATATACTTAATTATAGTGACATTTTTAGAATATTTTCAGACTTTATTGTAAAAAAATAATCAGAATTTAAAAAAATTAAAACAAAATAGCATCAAGAAATTCTTCTCCATCTCCGTCAACTAATGTGTCTTAAAGACTGGTCGCATTGCACGTTGGATGGCAATGCTTAGTCTATCTGGCCATGGTAATAGCCAGCCCTTGGGTCACGGGAAGTATCAACCAACCGTTTGGACTACTTTTTGAAAAGGCCATTGGACCCCACAACCCAAGGGTTTATATATTTTTTTATAAAAATATCTAAACACAAAGGTATACGTTGAGATACATTATTGTACGATTGTATAATTTCTGCCTGTCATTGTCCCAGAGCAACGGTCTCCTCTCATACATAAAATGCACGAGCATTGATCACTACATTTGCTCAAGGCGATTTTCAGACTTATACCTCTTTATACTCAGCATGAAGATAATAACATACATAACATAACATCACGCCTGTAATCCCCGAACGGTTAAGCAGAGGTACACCCACATTTTACCAGTCATGTTTAAGTCCCATCTAATAGGAGGGAGCCTATTGCCATCCATCGGGCACAAATCCAGACTCCAGGCTGCTACTGAGAAATTCCTGATGAAAAACCCCAATAACACTTTGCCCGACCTGGGAATCGAACCCAAGGCCTCATGCTCAGCAGTCGTGCTTTGCGACCACTAGACCAGCGAGGCAGTCAAAATATTATTGTAAAGAAAAAAGATTTGTATCTTTTGTTTGTAATAGACAAACTCAAAAACTACTTAGCTGATTTGCAAAATTATTTCACTTAGCTAGCTACATCATCAGCGAGTAACATGGGATACAAAAAAAAATGGGATACTTAAAAGATATTACGCGGATAAAAGCTAAGAAATTATAAGTCCATGTTTCCTCACGATGTTTTCCTTTGTCGATGTGAGTGATGTTCAAGAAAAACAAAGAAAGTACCTACATAGATATGAAATAGAAAAAGTCACATTAGTACTGTATCTGGTTGCGAGCCCTATGGCCTCGCAACCTCAACTGCGATAAAAGACATTAAAGGTTAGGGGCGGGTTGCCTGGTAGTAGATGAGCATGAGACTGGCCGTATAAATCTAAAACACGTGCAATTAACCAACAGTAGATTTCTATATGAAAAGTATTGTTAATTACCGATGCTAGGCCGCACGATCACCACAGGCATCTCTTGGTAAGCTTCTTCAACAAGAGCTTCGGCGAGTCGTTTAGAAAACGTGTAGCAGTTGGGATGGGGTCCAAGTAGCGATGGCGTCAACATAGCGAGCTGTTTATTGTCCAACCACTGAATCAGCTTCATCACTTTTTCAGGCTTCACCGGCGGGGGGTGACACTGAATACATAGACAATTAAATTAACAAAAAACGAACCGTTTTTCATATCATCAGTACCTACTTTTTATATATTATTTAAAATTTAATGTCACGATTACAATAGGTGTACAATGTGAACTTAATTTGGATTATGATTGTTATTTGCAAAAAAATTACGATGCCGTAGCCGCGTAGACCCGCGTAGCTATCGCTCAAATAACTCCACTGCTACGTTTAACATTTCATTTTTTCAAGCAAATCTACATAAAACTGAGTGGTCTTAGGTTATGGAGTACCTAAGTATGAGTCATAGACAGTGGAAAAACGTGAAAGTTAAGCCTAAAACTTTCAGCAATAGAAGCAATGCAGTGCTACGCGGCTACGGCAGTTAAATAATAATATAGCTAGACATTCTATGTGCAAAAACTAGTAATTATGCAAATTATATTGACCATGGGATCTTACTGTAGTAGACAACCAATAATTATCTTAGCTTATCTTATAATTTTCTTTTAATTGTTTTAGCTTAATTAAAAATCTTTAAAAAGAAGCTTTTATTTTGCATTGTCATTTTGTCATGCGAATTGCACATTTTTACGCAAAATTTCAGTTCAATCGAACATTGGAGAGTGGATTAAATTTTTCTTTCCAGATTTGATTAGCCACATATTCCGGGACAGGTAAAAGTAAATAAAATCTTGCATAAACTATTTAAAAGTCTTACCTTCTCGTCCAACACTTCATAGTCAGGGTAACAGAAAGCTGTTGACAAGTGCACGAAGATTTGAAGGTTCTTGAATTTCTTTGCAATGGCCAATGCTCTCTGAGTACCAACGGTGTTCATGCTGACGTTGTCTTTCAGAGGCGCCTCCAGCCTTAAGGTAGCGGCGAAATGGAAGACTACCGACACTTCTCTCGATAGCATATCTATATCAGAATCAGATAGTCCAAATTGCTCGAGAAGAACATCACCAGTCAAAGGCTTTAATTTCTTTAAGACGTCAGGCTTTTCGGTTCTTATGCGTTCGAAGAGCTGGAATGTTTGAAATTTTCTGGGTTAGGTAAACTATTTACAAAAGACAAAATAGATCAAAGCCATTTTATGCCTCTGTATATTGGCTTCGGCCCCTTGTACGTCTTGCAAAAGTTCGGATCCCGAGATTCCGAGTTTCATATAGTATACCAGCTTATACCAGTCCCACCGCTGGGAAAAAGCATTAATCACCATGCTTCACTTAAAAAGTACGTATGAATTGGACACATTGATACTTGTTTGGTATCAAACCCGCAACTACCAGGTCATCACGGTAAATAGGTATAATCATATTATTATTCTACTTCTATTAGTCTTATACATCTACAATTATCTATTAAGTGAAGCAAAAACTTGGCACCCCTTTTTGCGAAAATCACACGGACGAATGAGCATAAAATGCATTAGATATAAATTAAATCTTTTTTTTATAAATTAAAATAAATGGCTAAATGTGTTGCTAAGCGCAAATCTCGAGAGTGGCTGGATCGATTTGACTGATTCTTTCTTTGTTGTGTTCGTAATTTCACGGTCAAGGTTTTTGAGAGAGAATGTTTAGAAAACCGACAGGAAATGGGAAATTTGCAACCGTGCGTAGCCGGGGCGGGTTACTAGTTAATAATAAAAACATAACACACTACCATGCGATTGACATACGTACACCCTTACATACTTAATATTTGTCTAATTAATAAGTATTCAATAGAACCTTTTTAACTTTCAAACTAAAAGTTTAAATGAATTACGATCGAATTTCGACCAGTGGGCGACCATTACTTATATTAGTTCCACCTAGATCATTATTCTACTTCTATTCATTTCGTCATCGGCCGCACACTATGTCCACACAATGTCACGCCGTGTGACGCTTCGGCGTAACGCCAAAATGAATGTTCTCTTTTGAATAAAAATTTGCGGATTTAATGCGAGTTTTACCGTAGGAACTATAAGTTAATCTGTCGTTATGTTGTATTTTTAACCTGTTTTAAGTAGAGTCATGAGGTCTAAGTGCACGGTTACTACTTCGGGACTTTTACTGAGAGCTAACCCATTTTTAATATGTACAATAAAGTTTACGTTGCCATAGGTAGAACACAGCAAAGTTGCTAGACTTTTCACAATGTTTGTTTTCTGATTAAAATAAACAGAAATTACTATTAGTCACGGCAATATTTTCTTAGATTTTTGCTATAATGGTCGTGGGTCTGACTTACCTTCAACCGTTGCATAGCTTCAATTCTTTGAGGAACGGACTTCCCCCTCTTGGGCCTCATGAGCACGTAGACGTTGCCGACATCGGGTATGGTGTAGAGAATTTTCTCTACTAACACTTTTCCCATGAAGCCACTCCCGCCAGTCACGAGGATGCTTCGACCCTTGTAGAAGTCTCGGATCGAGGGGGGCGACATTTCTAGAAAAAATAAAATTAGAATTTCATATAGTGCCTTGGCCTATATAAAGGTAAAATGTTCACCTTGTTTCGGAGCTCTTACTACAGACATTACATGTTAGGTCCATCAAATAAAATCACTGTATCACAACCCGTTCCAAGTGATTGGAATGTAACGGTTCAGCCGTAATAATTTGAGCGTTGTAAAGTTTTTTTTATCTGTTTCAACATAACTTGTGACGCTTAAAGCCTGCAAGCTTAATCACAAATTATCTTTTAATAAAACTTAAAATATCATATTAGCTATTATTTATCACCTACATTTCGTAAGTTGCTGTCTCATATATGTGGGTAATATTGTAAGGTATGAAGGTTAAGCCTTGGGGACCACTTTGTATAGTAGCATAACCCATGTTGGTACCTACCTACATAATGTGCGTATTACTTAGGTACTTTATCTTTACATCTCGAGGGATTGCCTAGTATTGCGTATTGTTTGAAACAAGGTAGGCAGTTGATATTAGTCCATGTAGAAATTCTTTTGTAAGTACTTAGCTTAATACTATTTGTTTATGCAAACTAATCCTCGAGCAAGATGTTCGAGTGTGACAATGAATGATAATTTGCCTTAGTCGAGAAATTTTACAACCTTCGGTTTTGCATTGTAGTACTGGTACATACGTAACGCTTAAGAGAGGTCACTTATTGTAAAATAATTTAAAGAAACAGGCAGACAGCAATCTAGGATATTTCTAATCACACACTGAATACTTTAATCCGTCTACTATAAAACTCTCTTGTCTTCATCATCGCAACACCCAGCTTAAATCACTGCTCACCGAATTACCGATAGGTTCTACATGCAGCAAGCTATCTGTGTCAGACCACCTTCGCGTTCACGGTGAACTTTTATTTGTTGTCACTCAAGTTTCAATAAGGCTCTTGTATGTAGTACTATAATATCATTGACACCTGACATTGTGTGACTCATAATATAAGTAGGCATAATCATCTCAACGGCACAGACTACAAATGATTATATAAAAGGTTATCTGGTAGTTACATTAGTTCGAAATCAGTTTCCAAGTTTTTAACTTTTATAGATAAACAAAATAGGGTACTGTGTTTCTAAAGCCAGTCTTTAAATAAGCCGTTGTGGAATTAGGTAGTCTACTGTCCGTTTGCAATTAACTTAGTAACTTATAACCTTACTTTAAGGTTAAAAATTAAGGGTTTAGGACTTCTGAAAGCCTATCAGGGTGCAAATGTTTTTCACAATCCTTGAAGGTGGAAGAAACCTGCTACTACGTCTGTTTCTGTTATTAATAGTAATTTTTGTATTATTCCGCGAAAGATTATTATAGAGGTAGTCTGACGGATTTGGACTCATGAAAATTGTAGATCATGTTTAGGGGATTTAAATGTACAGTTCATCATTTCTAAAATTTACAGTTTTATCACTTTTAGCAAAATAATTATTATCTTTTTATTAATAAAATAATTATTGTCTATTTATTGATGGTAAGCTGAAGAAATAAGTCTAGTCAATGATCGCATCGTCATGAGTGGTGAGACCTAACATGCAAATGTGAAGACTAAAATACATATGTTCATAATGTTCATAAGCATCTTTTAATACAATATTAATTGCTGTGGGAATAATACAAAATCAATCAATAATATTTGTTCTCCTTTCAAGCTTGTTTTTTAGTCGTTACATACATTCTATTGGTCATGATTAATGAAGCTCGTAAAATCTATTTATAGACTAACTTTCTAATGCAAAACAAAGTCTGTTTATATTTCAAGCTATTGACCTCGACAGTCAACGTTCACGTTCTGTAGCTCAACGGCTCCGTAATCATAACGTAATCTAAAACACCGCGAAATTGAGGTTTCCATTTTAGATTACACAATAAAAATATTCCACATACCCAACTGGTTATTTTATTTTGTCTCGCCTAAAACATACTTACGAAATTATTAAAAGGCTTCTATTTATAGAGCGTAAGTACGTAAAGTCGAGGTCTTAAGGCTTAGCCTGTACTTGACTAACATCTCGTGGCTGGCTGTTTGCATTGAGCTGGCGAACAATAGGAACTATTTTAATCCTTTCCTTACAAGAATTGATTTTTTACCACATTATTTATTTTTACACATTTTAATACATACCTACTTCAAAAAAAAAATAACAAACAATAGATTATAAATATAATGATAAAAATTTATAATATTTTTTTATAATATAATCTTTATAATAATGTAATTATAAAATTGTATATTATACAATATTATAAGGTGACAAATAATACCTATGGGTACCTAAATGACGAGTTAAAATATTTTTAGTTTTTATCTATAAATATTATATACAACGACCCAATGTGATTTGGAGCACGCTTATTGTGATTTTCAACGGAATCAAATATCAAGAAGTAGATGAATGTAAAAAGAAATATTAGGGCATGGTTAATTTCGCGGTGTGTGGCTGCGACCTAACGCTGTAGACGCCTATACATATTCCGTCTACATCGATGCTTTAAAATAGAATATGATAAATGCGCTATGCCGGACTACATAACACATCTGAGTTTTGTAAACAACATAGTACCGATAGCGTTCTGAGTTGCTAAATACGTGGTCATTAGATTCATATACCAATTCATCGCATGCGAAGGCTTTTTTCAACCTTAATTAACTTTCTGGGTTATAAGTGTAATTTTTAGGGTTCCGTACTCAACAAGACATTATTAAATAGTTCCGCCATGTGAGAGTTTTAGTAGTTGTACTTGAACGTTGTTATTTCGCATATTAATATCTTGAAAATAAGTAAATATTTGACACTTATGGAAGTTACCCCACTTAAAGTGGTTTTTTTTTTTCGTATCGCATGGTGTAGCTATATAGGTCGTTCAAAAATATTGCGATTGTGAAAAAACCATTTTTCTATCCAGGGATGATGCAATTTTTTTTAGAGTTAAGTCCCCCATGGTTGTGATTGGATGTGTGAAAAAAGGAAAACTACCACAGACAAGTATTTACAAGTAAATGAGTAATACGGGCAACTACGGAACCCCACACCGTGCTTGGTTCGTCACGCATTTAGCTGGTGTTTTTAGTATCTCTTGGTATAATAAAGAACTTTTCTAAGTTCCATTTCGTGTCTTTTTGTGAACGGATACTTGGATATATACCTATGGATACTCTCATGTTTTTGTCTGTTGAAGTGCTTCAACGCAAAGTACCTTGATAGAACAGAAGGTATTTAAAAATAGATTATAGATATTTGATGACATGCTTGTCGCAGTGGTTGAGTTGCCTAATGTGCTAGAGGCCTACCAACATCTCTTAAAATAGTACCATTTTAATATTACTTTGTAATTTAAGTTGTTGAATTTTCAACTCTCAGCGCTGAGCCGAAGCGTTAAAAATCCATTAGTGAGCCAGGCATTCTTATATTAAAATAAAACTGTTTTCAGAGATGGGGTAGGTCCTGATGCTGCAATTGCTTGTATGGCCTTTAGGTTGTTGTTCCATGTTTGTAAACGCACCCATGATACGAGAGAAAGCGTAGGGCTTATAAATAACTAAGTAGCTTCTGCCCGCGACTCCGCCCGTTTGTTTACACGCGACTTTTATACGTTAAGTGGTTTTCGATATTTCGTGATTGGGTGTGTGAGTGACCTTTCGCTTTTATATGTATATTAAGATAAAAAAATAACAACACGTTATTTATGCCAGCTAATTGGTTGTCTATGGACAAGTAAAAAGTTAAAATAAAAAATACACAAAGAAAATGTATTCAGACGCATTTTAGACTTCTTCTAAGCATACATTTTGGGTAAACTGAACCTAAATTAGACATTGTAATGTAACACAATAATTGACATATTTAATTAGTTGAAGGTAATAACAATTAAGTATTTAATTTTTGAGAGATCGAGGTTTGATTTCAACTAACATCAGAAGCCAAAGACGACGTGGCCTTTTGACGTATAATCTCGGGTATCATATGGTTTTAATTTTGAAAATTCATTTCCTAAAAGCGCCTTCAGAATAACGTTTGTCCAGCGTAAGAGTTCGATAAACGTATGCATAGCGCAGACGCCGCGACAACGCAGCGCAGGCGTCAGTCGTCACACTCTTATTCTTTATGAAAACATTCAGTAAATTTGGCCCTTGACCAATGGGAAGACGTCGCGGCTAAGGTTAAAAAGAAGAGATTGCATGAGAACGTATCTATATTTGGAAAGATATTTAAAATAATTCAAAACTATTGCATGAATTATGTTGATGGCAAAACTCTTGCCAAAAATAATATTATTTTATTTGTGTTTTGTTTATAAACCGTGAAATATTTACTATTTTTCTTACGGCATACATATATGTAGTCGTATTATGAAGTTGAAGAGTTGTTTATTTTCTATAGAGCTGCTCGTCCGAATCTGGAAACTATTTTGCTTATTTTTTGATCACTAAGGAAATTTACGCGGTCGAGGTCGCGGGGTAGAGCTAGTAATAGATTATGATTGCAACCTAGCTCTCATTGTCATGCACATTTTCGAATTAATTCAAATGCCCCTCCATCGTCTGGACGACCTACCAAGGCCATCACCTCGAAGAATGTTATTTTTTGATTTCACATTTAATTTTATTACTATTGTGACTTTCCGATTGTTTGTTTGGACTGGTCCCGAAACCGAGATAGATGCTAAAATGAAAACAGTGACTTTCTTAAATGATTACTGACTTATAATGACCGTAATAAGTAGGTATGTAGGCAACTTTTTTTTTATGAATTTGTCTTTAGCCGCTTTAAGCGATTTTTAGTAGGGACAAGGCTTATGAGTTCGCTTCACCGACATGCTAGTTGACCGCGTCACCGACATGCTAAATTGAGCGCGTCATCAAAATCGTCGTCAACAAAAGACTGGCGACGCAGCAGTGAAGTTTCACGTTCACTTCTGTCGGCAATTCCCATAACTGCCTATTTTTTGACTGCTTGTCACCTAATTAGAAAATTATCATTTTATCGTTGAATTGGGATAAAAACTGTGTATGTTAGCGTACACAACCATAAAATAATGTCTGTTTATTCTGGTGCATTCAGAACGCCTAGCATGTTTGGTTTACCGCAAGATAATTAGAATTAACTACTAGACTGCGGCAATGATATTATTATCTAAAATGAGTGTTTGAGCTACAGCCGATGCGAGTCTGGGAAACAACACCAGACTACAAATACGAAACAAAACTAACATCTTCATATTTACTTAATGTTATTTGGGATTCTAGGGTCCCGGACCTGTGATAGGCTTACGAGAAGACAAACCCAAGTCACAGCCCCTTAGACGGCTATAAGATGAAACGACACAACAACTGACAAGTACCCCTGTATGAACTTTCATTTTTACCTTTGTGATTTTTGGATAAAGACACATAAGATCAAAGATATAAGTCGGATAATGTAATAAAGTTTCTGACGGGTTTAGCCATGGTTAACCTTATTTTGGTAAACTATACTTCATAGACTGACCTAAGATAAACACGCTCCTAAAAATAAAACGAAACTAAAAGGCATTGACAGTCCGCCTCGAGGGCTGACACGCAGTTTCTATTTAAGTTAATATAATATAATCTATCTAAATATATAAAAGCGAAATTTGCTTGACGTAAAGGTAAAGATCTGACATTTAGCAGGGAGGTAGTTTATAGTTAGTAAACGTCCGCTAAGAAAAGATTACCCAAGTCGGTGATTAATGGGATGAAACGGGGGTCTTAAGTTTGTGTAGAGAAATCAACCTTCGTCGCGGAACGCAAAGGGCAACAGAAGGAACAGGGTGGTTTTTTAGTCAGTAAAAGTCTGACAGTCCCTTCCGCCCCACCCAGGGCGGAAGGAGTCATTTGATGATTTTTACCACATCAAAAAAAAAAAAAAAGGCCGATGATAATAATAATAACAATAACACTTTACCAGTCAATTACTGACCCACTGCAGGGCGAAGGCACTCTCATGTATAGACGGTACAAGCATAGATCATCACGCTTGCTCAAGTCGGATGGGTAATTTCAGACTTATATTTATTCATAAGGTCACGATTTCCTCACTGTGATTTCCTTCATCGATGTCAGTGATGTCCAAGATAAACGTAGAAAGTCGTGATGGGCCAGTGTATAAGGCCCCCGCCTCTCTTGCATTAGGTGTGATTATTTTCATTTCGTTCATGGTAAGTTTTAATAACATAACGTCACGCCTGTAATCCCCGAAGGGTTACGCAGAGGTGTGCCACTAAGTACACCCACATTTCGCCAGTTATGTTTAAGTTCCGTGTAAAAGGGGGCGAACCTATTGCCATTAACCGGGCACAAATCCAGACTTCGAGGCTGCTACTTAGAAATTTTTGATGGAAACACCCAATAACACTTTTCCCGTACTGGGAATTGACCCCAAGACCTCATGCTCAGCAGTCGCGCTTTGCGAGCAGATAAACAAGGCAGTCAGTTGCTCAGAAACTTGTAATAATAACCTCATATTGATATCAGCTTTTAATTTTGTTTGAAAATATTAGATATCTAAAAGCTCTCCGAGTTTTGTAGTTGTGAACTTCTTGACCAAAAGTAACCAAAGGTATCAAACGAATATTGTACCTACCTACCAGAAAAAAACAGTAGGTCAACAAAAGAGATAGGTATTCAGGATTAACAGATAAAGCTAAAGTATTTTAGGAAACCGATGGAAGTCTTCGATTGAATTAATTAATTAAAATTTCAAAAAAGCCCAGACAAGAAGTGACTTGTATATTAGGAACTTAAATATCATGTTTGTTTTTGCACTATGCCGTAGTTTACGCCGTTTACGCTGTAAATTGTTCCTATACCTAAGTATTACAGAACAAGAAAGACCTGCGTTGACCGTGTTATAAATAAATATTTTCCTAGAACCGTCTTGTCAGGAAACTCAAAGCGTCCTTTAGGGGCTTTAAGTATTTGCTACAAATAAAGATAAGACTTAAAAGGTCGATACTATTATTAGAATGAAACTGGTCGAACATGGTTTATAATAAATATTTCGAGACAGATTAGAAAAATTAACCTCTAATGCATCGCTTGCATCGCTGACCAAAAAAGAAAAAAGAAAGAAGAAAAGAGAATTTAGCGAATTTTATGTTCCCTAAATTAAACTGGTTCTCAATCTAGGATTCTCCGCGCTGAGTCTTTTTTTCTTTTTGCTTGATATAAAACTAGTTTGGTTTCTTCACTCTTGTATTGAATTTTGCAACTCGTCCTAATTGATTACCATAATTTCTTCTCCGTTAATCGCTAAATTATTCAAACGATATTTATCTAAAAATATTATAATGACAGGACAGAACATTGACCACTTTGCAAATATTGCACATAATATTTGCAAATTCATTGGCATGTGTGTTTTAGATTTAGCGTCTTAATTATTCATTAAATTAATCAATTCCTTGTTTTATTTATTCACATTTAAATCTAAATTCATCATTATATAAAACACAAAACTTATAAAAAATAAATAAAAATTTATCAATTTCCTTTCTCAGGAGTTTTGACCACCGCGGACAACAGGGTACAAGCTACCGGGCTTGTACCCTGTTCCCGATGTCGCCGATAAAAAACAGTAGCCCGTTTATTCTATTTTTAAATGTTTTTATTGCATAGTAAATGTTTAATATTATCTCTTAATTTTTAAATGCATTAATTGACCAATTATTAATCTAAATTTAGCATTTAGGGATATTAGATACATTATGATACAAGTGAGCTAAGTTTGTCATTAAACTCGAGGCTGGATTGCAGCACGAGCCGAAGGCGTAGACGTAATGACGTGTAATAAAAAATGCTCACGCATTCATACGACAAAAAAAACACGACGAGAAAAAAAATATGGTTTTATTCATTTCATTGATACGAAAATGTAATTACATTTTTATTATAATAAGTGACGTTCACGCAATTTATTTTTGTCAAGGTGTCATCCATGGTGTCTCCAAGAGAATTTAGAAGTTTACGAAAGAGGTGTAAGTAGGCGCCACAGACTTAATCGATAATTTTATTCAAAGAACGCAATTTCATATTCAATGTAAATATTCTAACAAATTAATTGACGAAATATGATATTATGTATTACATTTTATTTGTTAATATAGTTTATTAATTCACTAAATTTTTAGAAATACCAATCATCGGTCAATAGCAGCGATAAAATAAATAATTGAAGTGGTGCTATAATCAAAGTGTGCTTATTTATTACGCTGAAAACCGAAACGAGGTGCAATAACAGACATTGTACAAACAAGTGTGTTAAAAAGTAAATTACGAGAACAATGGCATTCTTTGTTAACATTAGAACACTTTATTTGTTTCCATAAAGTAGCTTTTTTATTGTCATAAAAAATACACTGCTTTGTTGTTAGCACTCTCATTGTATAATAATCGTTACACTTGGAATCATTGAACGTAATACTAAATTCATTTAGAACCTAACAAGCCTGTCCTTCAAAATTTGTTGCAATTTGGGCGTTAATTGTATAGCATGAGAAATTAACGCAAAGAAAAAATGTAACGTATTTTACCTACACACAAAAAAAAACAGCTATTCCTAATTAATTAAGTAAGATCTAAAAGTAGTCCTTTAGTCTTCATATTTTGGACGTTTACCTAACTCATAGTAAGCCGAGTAAGAACACGGAGAAAAGAACAGTTCTAGTTCTAGAATGAGGACATAACTGGTGAAAGTAACACTAGGCTAGAACCACTAATACTTTAAAAACATGGAGAGAAAACCTATTATGATCTCTATTGCGGAAATAATACTTCAAAACTAAAGTATCTGTGCAATTCGGACATTCTACATTCGACATTCAATCACAAATCTATCTATCTTCTTCTATCTATATAAATAGAAATGGATGGATGGATGGACTAAGCGCAAAACTCGAGAACAGCTGGACCGATATTAATGATATTTTTTAGTAGTGTTCGTAATTTCTCAGATAAAGTTTTTATGAAAAATCATTATTTGGAATATTCTCAGGTATTTTTGGAAATGTTCACCCGTTCGAAGCCGGGGCGGTTCGCTAGTGAATAAGAAAAGGTAGGCAGAAGCACATAGCCAAATTCCATTAGAAAGTACAATGAGGCAAGTAATACTGCGTGAGGTGACAAAAGAACTGTTTTATTTGAACAATTAACCAATGTAATATACATTAGAAGAGCTTACATAATTCTGATGCATTGGTGTCGAAAATAATGCTTTACTTTCTAACCATGACCAACCAATATCGAGTATCAAGGTTTTAGGCACTGTATGCGTTTTAAATAGGTAGGCGGTACAATTTACACTGACGAAACTCAAGGTGAAGTAGGTCTTAGATAAATTTAATTAAAATAATACTGCATTTCTGATGCACGAGGTTGTGGTTTTGCAACCGGGGACCGCCTAAAACCAATGTGACATTTTTATATTTCATAACTAAGTAGGTACGTACTTTTCAAGATTATCTTGGACAACACTAACGTTGATTAAGGAATACACCGTGAGGAAACCTGGACTTATAATAAATATTTAATAAATCTAAAATCGCCAATCCGCATTGAACAAGCGTGGCGATCAATGCTCGTGCCTTCACATACAGAACAGGCCTTTGCCCTGTGTGTGATGAAGTGGGGCAATAATAGGCTTTTTTTATCAACAAAGTAGTTGACTTGTTGTTTTGTGGATTTGAGCAGTAAGTGAAGAATAATCTCTTTCTTTATATACCTGTGATGTAGTTAAGGTAGTATGTATTCTACACGATAATTAAGAAATTGTAAAGTAATAAAATTGCTTATCAAATAAGAGGACAAAAGAGTTAATAAGTAAATTAATCTCTGCCATTTCTTATGTTCGGGCGGAGTTTTCATTAGAGAGATAGTTTGTCTATTAGAAAAGCTCTAAGCTGCACCTGCACCGCCCAGCCAACTACAAGGGCACCCGTGGAGCTCTATAATCGGACTTTACATTAAAGAAATGTACTCCGACGAGCTTTGTTATGTGGGTGATGCCACATCAAAGTGATGCCTTCGCGAGGCCGCTGCTAACATTGTCAATGTGGTTGACTTCTTTTCGAAGCTAAAGCTTATTCGCGCCGCAGCAAATGCGCGCTCACATAATCTACACCAAAATTGTTAATCTACCCAACAAAAACGCTGATCGGTTATTACACGACTGCCCCAAAAAAAGGAGTGTTATGTGTTCAGGGTTAATGTATGTATGTATGTATGTGAGATTCTTTATTCCACCATAACTTTTGAACGCCTGAACCGATTCCGATGTATGGGGTATCGTTACAATCCTTGCATCGTTCCGGGTAACATTGGCTAGTTAAAAATAAAAAGAATCCTGTGTGGTCACATTAAAACGTAAATTAATACCAGCCTTGATTATTTTTTTTAATGAATCTGGTCGTGTCTATGTTTATCGTCTAGAATTTGACAAGCAGATTTTTAAAATATATAACACTGTAAATAAAAAATTGTCGTAAAAAAAACTGACGAGTAAACAAAGTACAAATATGTGCAATTTTGGCAGTCGTGTTTTTTTTTTTTTTTTTTTATTATAGTAGCTTGTTTTGTTAACTTAATATTATATTTTCTCAGTAAGTGATTCTTGTAACCTTTTGAGAAATAAGTGGTCTTAAAAGTAATTAAAACACGAATAAAATCATCGACACGTCGTGATGACATGACGAAAGAAGTAAAATTGCTGACACTATACTTACCGGTGTTAGCGCGTTTTTAAAAAGCTTAAACTTAATAAAGTTGTAAAATGATTCTAAAGTTATAACTTTAAAAGAAGTGCCGGGTTCCCATAATTATCTACATATTTTGTCAATGACTAGTCATTACCCACACGTGTATTAGCAGATTCATATCAATTTGATTTACCTCGACCTTTATACTATGTGTTGTTGTTAAGCGAGCATTCAAAAAATAAATAAAAAACTTAAATGAATTCATGATTAAAAATAAGTCGAGGTAAAAAGGCGCAATAACGATGTAAAGGTTGTTTAAAACATGATATACATAGATCGGGTAGATTATGGGGAGAAGGGAATAATAATTATGTTACGTAGGCAAAGTTTACATTTTCTACCTTGTATCATTTAATTAAAAGCTCTATCGCCGCAAAATATTTTCATTTTTTTATATGACTTGGAGCACTCCGACTTGAACGGAGGTTAGAGGGGGATGACAGGGTCTCAGATCCCGCCACCCCCCTCGTGCTCATTGTTTTTTTAAACATTGAGCCCCGCGTGTCGGGGATCTACGACTTTCAAACAACTTTAAAGTACTTTGAGTTTGATACTTGATAATAATATAACAATGATTATTAAATGTGTTTTACTATGGAATACAAATACAATTTTGCCACAGATCTACAATTTTGCTGACAAACCCCATTATTTAAGTTTAAATCATACGCCTATAGAAGAAAACAGAATAACAGAATGCGCTAACCTGAAATACAGCTAAATAAAGGCTTTATTATAACTATGATGAATTTTGAATAACTGATAGGACAGTACCAATATATTTTGAATTTTATAATTAAACTCAATATCTCATTACACATATAGGTATCTTCTTATTTAACAAAATTTATTAATGTATCGTTAGAAAAAATATTAGCACCGCGACACTTGAGCAGAAAACATTCACAACACTAAATTGAAAATTATGCATATACCGATAAAAATGGTTAACAAACAGAATCACAAGAAAAAGAAAAAAGAAAACTTCGTTTTGTTTTCATGTAATTAGTACCTATATGCCAGCTAAAATGCTTTCATTGGTGTAATAATAGGTCATGTACAAAGCATCAGACATTTCAGACAACATGAATATTTTAGTTCTATTTATAAAATAAATAAATCAACAAATCTTTACTTCTAGGTTAACCTCAGTACCCTTAGAAAACAAATCTCGTGCCGTACGAAATAATGCATGTACAGTGGACACAGATACAGAGTTGCGCACTCTTCCACTTTTAGAGTGCGCATGTCTAGTATTGATTTTCCGTTGACTACCTCCTGTCCGTGTCTGCTCTCCTAGTACTTTTTCATTCCCTTACTATGGGAAATCGCTTACAGCGAGCCCGCTTTCGAAATTGTGCTACTAGGAATATACGCCGGTAGGAGTTAAATGCACGTTTCCATTGAAGTATGAGTAGTTTATGCCGCGGCATCGTTCGCTTTTTTTTTTTTAATTAATTAACCCTATGTCTGTATAGCTTGAACAATATATACTTAAGATTATTTATGTAGAGAGTGATGCGGTAGTATGGAACTTTTTTTGTTGTTATGAGTTATTCAAAAGCACCCTGCTTTTACAATACAGAGTGGAATTGGGTATTTGACACCATTATTGGCTATAATTCCAGGACACAACTTCTCTAACAAAAGACGATGAAAATTTGATAGATTTTACATCTAACTACAATAATATTATAAAATGTTTTTTTTTTTTAAATCAATTTTTAATTTAAATAAAAACGTAGTCTAACCTTAAAAAGAAAATCTAACCCGAACTAAAAGTGTATAATAGTAAACGTGTAGCAGCCTCTGAGTCTCGATTTGTGCCCGGTTGATGGCAATAGTCTCGCTCCCTATTACATGGGACTTAAACATAACTAGATAAATGTGGATCATGTACTAATGGGCACACCTATGCCTAACCTTTCAGGGATTACAGGCGTGATGTTATACTATGTGTGCTCAAAGCATAATGTTTACGCGCTATATCGTCTCCTAGCAATAATTTATGATCAATAATAAAATCAAAGATGTAAAAAAAAAGTTTTGATTATTTTGATGAGCAGTACCGTGTGATGGGTTTTTTTACACCAAGTATGAGACAAACACTGACATATCTACCTACAACTTTGTTTTAATTCCATAATCAAATCACATAAACAAACCTGTAGGCTTTTTTGTATTTAAAGAGCTGCACTGTTGCAACTTGCAACAGGTCGATCAACGGCCGAAGCCATTGATCGACCTCAGCACGACATTGAATGTTTTGTAGTGTTTAGGTATTATGCGAAAATTATAATAAAAGACTATTAATTGACAAGTTTTGAATGCTGCGCAGGACATTTTTTCTGGTGGTCATAAATTTTTAGCATACTAGCTTTTGCCCGCAACTTCGTCTGCGTTTAAATTGATTTCTCCATACAAAGGTCCAGCGTTTCATCCCCTTAGGAGGAGAATTAAGGAAAATCCTTTCTTAGCGGTCGTCTACTAACTATAAACTACCTCTCTGCTAAACAGCTTTATGTCTTCTTATGAATAAGTACGTAGATTTTAGACCATAATCTACTTGCTTAATTTTTCTGTATTGGTAATAGTAATGAACCCCACCTATCATAATGTTGCAACATTTTTATCTCATATATATAAACATTTGTACCTACTTCACATAAATATAAAAATATTCATACATTGCATTAATAAAAAAACGTGTTACTCGAATAGATTCGATTGCTGACTACTGACATCATTGATTAAAAACAACCGGTCAGGCGTGAGCGTACGGGACCACCGCTAAGAAGTCAGTATCTTTGTAAAAACATTTAGTCAGTATATTATTTAAATCAATTAAATTGGTTCTTAGTGGCGGTAAATTGTGACTATCTCGTTGCTTCATCATCATATCAGCCGTAGGATGCCCACTGCTGAACATAGGCCTCCCCTATAGATTCCAATTGGACAGGTTGGAAGCAGCTTGCATCCAGCGCGATCCTTTAGTCTTTATCAGATCGTTGATAAATATAATACGTCTGGTTGCTTAATTAAATGCAATTAAATATAAGACTTGTTTTCTGAAATAAGTTAAATTATACATTTTTAACCTTTAAACATCTGTTTACGGGTTCAAACGTGGGACAATTGTCTATTACTTTGCCCTCTAGTTTCCTACCATGGTAATGTATGCTCAGGGGCACGCACCAATAGAAAATGGCGCCTGGGGCTCGCCTTGTAATTGTGGCCAGTGGATTTTTGTGGTGGTGGTTTTTCGGTATTTCTACAGATAACGTTCTATTTAATCCTTTTAATTTAATTTAGTTCTATTTAATCCTAAATTAATTATAAAAACACGAAGTCAATAATAATAGTAAGCATGAAATGGTTTTTTGTAGTGTAAGCATTTAGTTTTTTTTTTAATTTAATAATTTCCGATTTTTGCGCCCTCTTTGATTGACGCCCGCGGCGCGTACCCTACTCCCTTGTCCCACCCCAGATACGCCTCTGGGTACTTCAGGAAAAAAATGCTAAACGTTATTTACTTTTTACCCCTTAAATGAAAACATCAATCGATAGTTTCTAAACTGCCTGTGAATGACGATGACGTAATTGTCAACAATATAGCAGCTTCCAACATTACTCTTTTCAAGCGGAACCCTGATCAGTCAGTGATTTGTCTTAATTATATATCTTAAAGGATGAAGAAGACGTAATAATATTGACCTTTGCAATGTATCTACGTGTATAGGTACGTTGTACCTATTGTAAGTTTTTATGCAACATTTGTTCCTGTTATGTGTGTAAATACTTAAATTACGATTATCAGTACTTTGACCGCGACTTCATCCAAACGGATTTCCGATGTTCTTATATAGACATTATCAATAACACTGGATGAGCTCTTAATAGATGTTGGAAGGTTGAAACTAAAAAAAAATTCGTAATAAACTAAATTGTTAGTTTATTACGAAGTCGTATTCCATAAATTTGCTTCAAAAAAACTTTTTAGTTTTCACGAATAAAGTAAACGGTAGGCAGTAGGAAGGTGTATGTCACGCCTGTAATCTCCGAAGGGTTCGGCACAAGTCACACCCACATTTCGCCAGTTATTTTTAAGTCCAAAACTCCGAGGCTGCTACTGAGAAGTTCCTGATGGACAAACTCAATAACCTGGGAATCTAAACCAAGACCTCATGCTCCGTAGTCACATTTCGCGATCACCTTTGGTTTAGGCGAGTAAGTAAAACATTCTAAAAATAAACATTAATTACTTAATTAAGTACACCGTGTGAATATTTTGTTATTTAAATGAAAATGTAATCTATATGGAATATCTATAGGTACTACCATGTATTTTTAGGCTGTGGGTACTACTATAATAAAGCTAAACTATGTTTGTATGTTCGTTTAAGCGCACTAATCTCTGAAACTACCAGTGATTGAAAAACATATTTTTGATGATTGCCAGATTGATAAGGAGTAGTATTGGCGATATAACATCACGCCATGACCTACGGGAGCAGAATAGTAACCAAAGTGAAATAAACTACGGGTAGGAAGACGCAGGGAGCAAGAAACTCTGTCCGTTTGTTACTATATCACTGCTAGACATCCCTGTACCGATTGTCATAAAATTTGACAAAAAGTAGCCTGGGATGGGATATTAATTATACATTGATCAACACATTAGTCTACTTTTAAAACCACTACTTTTGTCTGCGTCCTCGATATAACTGACGTTCACATGATTGTAGTCGCGGGAGAAAGTAAGTAAAATCTATACAAATAATTTAATTTGAAGTAGGTGTCTTTTTGTAATATTAAAACAGTAGTTTTATTTATAGAAATAATTAAAATTGAAGTGTCTTTTTGTAAAATCAAAACAATAGCATTTTTATACAAATAAATAAAATTAAAGTGTCTGTTTGTAATGTTATAAGAGGTTATGTATAAAATAAAAATGAATGTTTATACGAAAAAAACAATTTAAATTTATTTTGATTGTGTGATTGGTTTCGGCTAGCCTCCGAAACGGCTGGGTCGATTTTAAAGGGACTTTCAGTGGCAAACAGCTGATGTTATAAGTTAGTTTTATTTTAGAAAAAGAATTAGGGATACGCGCAAATACATTAAAACCTCGTGATAACCAATATTCACTTGAACGAGGTCACTTGCACAAACCAGTATGATAATATTAAAAAATACCGGTGTAATGACGGAGATCACTGATTAGGGCCTACAAAATTATATAGAATGCGCGATGTCGTAGGAAAACTGGTTTTGAACAAATCTACAACATTGTTTAGAAGATAAACTTGAATTCAACAGGAAAATGCACTAAACGCGCGCGCGTGCATGAAAAGTATATTAGGTGTCATGGCGTGGTTATTGTGCGTGTAGCTTTAATTACATTGTATAATTATGTGCAAGTTCATTCAGAAGGGAATTTAATTATTTTTTTATGTAGGTACTGTTGTGTTGCCATAATACCAACATGACTGTGGGTAAAATTCCGTCGTACTACCACATAAGCACACTATTACATACCTACTTTCATGATGCGAGCGAATTATAAAACACTTTTCTTATTTGTAGCTTTTTAGTCACTTTTCTTCTAAGGTTACAAGGCCATGAACGTTCGTAAAGATAGATACTTTTGCAGTGTTTGTAATGACGTCAATCTAGCTTATTATGTTGCACCTATAGGTACCTAGTAGGTATGTAGTTATATTTTCTTCGATCATTGACCTCAACGCTCACCTTAGATAATTGAGGTTTTTCTACCAGCATCATTATATAACCGGTCTTGGTTAGTTTTTAAACTTTAAAACGATAGGCAGGTTGTTGATAAATAACACTTTACGAAATTATGGAACGAAGTACTAAACACAACTGCGGGAATTTGCAAAAATAAAAATATTGGAACATAACATAGAAGGTATTTTTTATTCCTATAAAATAAATCATTAGCATTTACTATGTTGAAAGACTTTTTAACAAACCTTGAGAGTAGTTGCTTTAACTAGGTAGGTGCGTTCTGACCTTACTTTAACACGGATAATTTCAAAGTATTTTCTGCAGGTTTATAAAGTAAAAGATCTGTTTTTCTATGATAGGAACCTATTAGAAAAATCACAGATACTTTATTAAGCGATAATTACTTAAATATTTTTTCTATAAAAAAAACATACAAATTCGCATTTCAATTCGCAATCGCACTGAGGGTAAGTCTGCTAATTTTGTTATCATATAATCAGTTCTAAAAATTTCAACAAAGCGTGCGAGATCGGAATACAAAATGGCACCAATACTGTCAAAACTAAAAATTACGATATCAATATTCGACTATTCTTACATGATAAGATTATATTAGCAGCCTTGAGCCCCTGTCTAGGTTTCGCAAAGCTTTGAAAGCACATAAAATAATTTCATCAAGAAATCTGAATCACACAGACATATTAAAATAGTAATTCGCGTTGCTAATAGTAATAATTTATGAAAGAAATTAAGTATGAACAAAAGAAAACCAAATATTATTTTTAGCTTTGTGAGTTATTTGGTGATCTGTCAAAGTACGTGTGTCGTTACGAGTGAGTCAAAGTCAAAGTCATATCCTTTATTTCAATTAGTTAAAAGCCACTTTTGAACGTCAATATACAAGAAAAACAATAGAAACCTAGGCCCTTCTTATTAAGAAGTATGGACAAGAAACTCCATATGCACCTTATTTTATAATATTACTAGCTGACCGGTCCACGCGTTGCTGTGGCTCAAATTTGCAATAAAAAAATATTAAGACCAATAATTGAGATAAAAACTATCCTATCTCTCAAGTTGGATCGAACTGCACATGGTGTGCAAATTTTATTATAATCGGTTAAGTGGTTTAGGAGTCCATTGAGGACAAACATTGTGACACGAGATTTATATATATTAAGATTAATTTAACAACGTGCAACGTAATTAGGCCTTTGCACACTATCTACAGGTTATCGGAAAAACCAAGATGTCAGCCTTAATGGAGCAATTAAAAAAAGGTCCCATCTCGCATAATTGCATGCTGACTGTACATAATAAGATTATTAATTATAGTTCAGAAACGATAGACGAGATAAAATGTTGCTAAGTATTAAGAGTATTTATTTATGGTTGCAGTGCAAATACTGCGTCCTTTTCAAATGACGAACCTGCTCAACAAATTCTTCTAATCTTTTGAAATATAGTTTGAATGTCCTACCTTCATTTTTCATTTAAAAATAACGTTCGAAGATATTAAATAACATAAAAATGTAGCATTAAAGAAATAGAAATACCTATACATACCAATATAATAATTTATTTACCTATTTTTATATCAACTTACATTTAAAAAAATATATATAAATATTACTTACTAGTTTCTGACATCGCCCGTGTGGTAACTGAATACTAAAAGGTTATAATCCTATGACACTCGGCAAAGTCTAGCTTTATATGGATGAAATGCTTCTTATAATTTAAGATAGATAAGAAACAAAAACTCAAAGCAAACTTTAACTTCTTTGTAGTATTAGCGAGAATAGATAAAAAAAAGAAATTTCGATCACGTTAAATTATTTAAAGTGGACCAATAGAACCGAAGCACACGACACTAATGAATGTCATTGAGTACCATGCAACATGACTTTAATTCGTTACATCTTTAAGGGGTGGGGGAGGGGGGTGTGAAAGTATTCAGGCATAAATATAACTTTTATTCAAAATTTATAAAGCGACAGGTATTTTTAAATAAAAGTTCTTCATATTCATGAATTGAAGTATTCCCTGAATGATGTATAACGAATTAAAAGTCATGTTGTATAGCATTTTTTTTTGTTGTATAAAATGAAATAAATATGAACTGTTTTGACAACATTGTTATAATTAACGATCTTGTAATTAAAGTTATTTAAATATGTAATGTGCTGTGTGTCGTCGGTTTGATTCGACACGGGACAAATATTTGTATGGCCTACAGATAGTTGTTCCGGTTGATTGTGTATGTAAATTTATATGTTTGTAAACGCATCCACGATACAATACAAATTTCTAGTGTTACCCACGTTTCGTCACGACAAAAAACGTCATGATCCCTCGCACTCACTATAAATTTTTAATAAATAGTTAGATTTATTACTGTTATCGACTGCCACGTTGGTCTAATGGTCTCAAAGCGTGACTACTGAGAAAGAGGTCTTGGGTTAGATTCCCAGGTTGGGCAAAGTATTATTAGGTTTGTCCATTAGGAATTTCTCAATAGCAGCCTCGGAGTCAGGCTTTGTGCCCTGTTGATGGCAACAAACTCGCCCATATTACATGAGGCTTATAAACATAACTGGGGTCTTACTAATGGGTACCTACACTAGACCATGATTATATAAATGAATCAAACACAAAGTAAAAAGTTAAAGAGCCACTTTTTAGAAAAACATAAACATAACATCACGCTTGTAATCCCGAAGGGTTAGGCAGAGGTGTACCCATTAGTACACCCACATTTCGCCAGTTATGTTTCTAGTCCCATGTAATAGGGGGCGAGCCTATTGCCATCAACCGGGCACAAATCCAGACTCCAAGGCTTCTACTGAGAAATTCCTGATGGAAAAACCCAATAACACTTTGCCCGACCTGGGAATCGAACCCAAGACCTCATGCACAGCAGTCGCGCTTGCGACAACTAGACCAACGAGGTAGTCCAATATTAAATAAATAAGTATTTAGTGATATAATTAATACTAAAATAGACATAGACACAGTAAAGTAGAATATTTTTTTAGGTAATTAAAACTAAAATTTTATGTTAATAATAACTTTGTATTTTTACTTTCGGTCGTGGTAGTAATAAAGTTATTTATAAACCAGTGAGTAATCGCGGACGCAGATCAAGTCGCGAATTAAAAACTAGCTTATTTCCTTTCTCAGGGATCAAACTTACCTATTCCGTACTAGGTCAGTGGTTTATACGAAAAAGCGTAACAGACAGACTAATTTAGCATTTGAATACATTTTTATTTATATAAGTACTATCTTATGCCCGCGATTCTGTTCATGTGAATATCGATAATTACGGGGTTTTAGTAAAGCACGGAACCTTTATTCATTTTCTGAAATAAAAGTAGTCTTAGTTACTTCTTACAACATCAGCCTGTGAAAGATCCCATCAAAATCGGTCCCTCTGATAAGGAGTTTAGCCGATTTATAATATACTAATAATATTATTAATGCCATTTTTTTTAAACATGGGAAGTCATCAAATGACTTTTTCCGCTGTGAGCGGAGCGGAAGGGAGTGTCTGACTCTAACTGACTAAAACCCGTTCGGGTTTTTTCTACTAACTAATGTTCTTTGCGTTCCAGGGCCGCGGTAACTATTTCGAACAAAATCCGTAACCCTGGATCAGTAGGAGGGAAGGCATGTCAAGGGATTTAAATTTAGACATTCAAACGTTTTGCTGTAGAAATACGACATAAAATTAATTAAATTATTGCTATACTTTAAAATGATGCCGAGGCATCCCTTCCGATGTCACGGCATTATTTTAAAGCATAGCAATTTATGTCGTATTTCTATAGCAATACGTTTGAATGTCCAATAATAAAAAAAAAGTCCCGGTCTGCGTAGGCTATAAAGGCTCTAGCTGACTGAGTCAGATAAAACTTTATATAGTTGTCCGTGCCTATGAGATCAATGTTATTTTAAAATAAGAAGGATACGGACGAAGAAGATAAAAAAAAACTAGATTTTAAAATATAACAAGTTAGATCGATAATCTAACTTGTTTATAGGCTGAAGAGATTTTTTGCTAGTTTTTGCATATGATAGTCAGATTCATGAGGAATAGTGTATAACGCTACAATCCATGGGAGCTGAGCAGTAACCAAAGGCGTAATGTAACACCAACACTGATGTCGCTAGATGTAGATAGTTTACAAGTCACAAAAGATAAAAAATGTTTAATAGCTGATTCATATTAATCCCGGTTATTCCCAAAACAGTAGAAATCCCACATCTTGGGGTTGCTACGATACCTAGCTACCCTACTTTTAATAAGGTACCCTTCTTTTGTTGCCTTGTTTACACTTCGCTGCTTTATTTAAATAAAAAAAGGTTCTTCAACTTAAATTTGGAAGGTCATTGCCTCATGAGAAATAGGTAAGGTACGGTCAACAACGTCAGCTACTTAACAATAATATTATTACAATAATAAATGTATTTTGTTTTATTTTTGTAAAGTTGAAATTATTTGAAGTGATTTTTAACCGAAATGTTGTGCGTTAACAAAAGAAACATTATTTCAGATATAATTGTCAAGTTTACTTAACCTTGTTAGTAGCTATGCATTCACATGTTGTTGTTAAAATTTGCACTAGAAAACCCGATGGCAACACGATCATACTTACTATGATACAATTTTTGGTGATTTACTTTAAGGTTCCGTACCTCCAAACGATCAAGAAACCCACAAAGAATCATTTGATTGACCGTTTGTTTGTCAAGCAAGATCCCTTTTCTTAGAAACACGTGGAGATATCAAGTTGAAATTTGATTAATATAAAAAATGTAGGACTATGGTCCCTTGGAACTGTGAAATTAGTAAGCTTCTATATCAACGCAACAAAGAAATACTACCATTTATACCGTTTTGACATTCGCTATAATAACTCTAAACCTATGGGATATTTCCACTTGACCTAGAGTCACGAAACTTGGCGAGAGGCAAGGTTTCGCAGCACAAATAAAGGGAAAATTCCGTAAATCGTTAAAATGTTATTAAATTGTATAATATTGTGTTCGTTTTTGGGATTACAAATTTACATTTGCAGTTAAAATATTGGGAGTGTTGTTGAACCATGTATTGGAAGACGTTATTTTCAACTGCAAAGTAAAGTTTGTCCTCCAATACAAAATCGAAAATTCACAGGCCGTGTCCGTATCACTTAAGCAAAGCCGGGCAGCCGGGCGAAGCTTTGAGACGGAACCCTAGGGTGCGACTTGAAAGTCCAACATGATCTTCTCCGGTATTATAAATGTTATTGTTTTTTTTTAAGCGCGGAACCCTAAGTCTTTTCTAAAAATAAGCCTAAGTTACTCCTTATGTCATCAGATATATGCTAGTGAAACGAGATTCAAAATAGTTCCAGCCTTTTCGGAAATTAGCCGGAACTAACAGATAGACTAACCAAAATGTTAAGTGTTTTTTCGTGTATGTACCGTACAAACAGGCTGTTATTTTGACATTACAAACAGACCTTTTTTTATTTATTTGTATACTTTTGAGTGTTACTATTAATTACTCCAGTTTCGTTTGTTTTAAATCAAAATTTGTATTGACTTGTTCTAAAAAAGGATATTTTTGTTTCTGACTGTACGTACTTAACTAAACCATTAATTATAATGTAGCAAGTCTCTAGTAAGGTTATTTCGATGATGCTAGTGAGCAACGATGATTTAAATTATTAAGACCATGGAGGTTCAAGGCCAAAATTGCTTTTGCGATTTCATATACTTGTTTTTGTCTATGGTATGGTAGACAACCTAGCATGTATGAGTATACACTGAGATACATTTATGTACACAACTAAAAGGATAACAATGTTACTCTTGTTGTTACTTAAAAAAATTGAGTACCATGCAAAATAAGTCACAAATATCATAAAAAAACTCGCCGATCAAGAACAGCTAACGATCAACGATCTCAAAGTCATTGATGATGAATTAAATTGTTATTGTTTTAGAGGCAACCAATATAAATTTCACAGCAATTATTTAATTTATGTAACAGCACAATAACTTCCAAATTTCGCCGAACTGTTTCGACCGATTACGTTACGCAACTTAACATAGAAATAAACTTACTGTTTTGTTTGTTGACGTTGAAGTAGAGCGGTTGTGACGGTGTGAGAGACAGCCTCTTTCGCGCACCTGTCGCTGCGGACTGAGTGACTTAGCTGCGCCCGCGCCGGTCCAATGTCGCGAACAGATAAGCGTCTTAGAGATGGTACACGCACACAGTATCACAGTCACTACACCTCCTGAGGTAAGATGTTTCGGTAAGGTTGGAACCACCCAATGCCGTGTGCGCGGGCGTCGTCGCTCGCTAGCTCACCCCGCCACTCATGCGCACTGAGCCTACTCAATGGGAGCTTGTGTTAATATTAGTCTTGAATGTGTTAATGGTCTCAAGGAGGTAAATAAAAGTAAAATACCGTAATTTAGAGGGCGGTCGGCAATCCAAACTCGGTAGGTACCTGATGGTTTATGATTACACGTTGTGGTTTTTTATTAGAAAAAAGTGAACTAGGTATCTTTACATTATACGAGGAAATGAGAAAAAAAGTCATTGGGTTGCGATTTATTTTCGAAATTCGTTTATTTTTTTAAATTATATTTTTAAGTAATTTTTATATAGAATTGATACGTAGTAATCATATAATAGGAATAAAAGTAAGTACCTATGATATAGCTAACAGTGAATTGTAGAACATTGGCACTCTCCCAATGGATATTATTCTTTATTTACTTATCTAAACTACTAAGTAACCGTAAGTAACCTACATAGGTAACTTTAGTTTCCTTTACTCTTAACCTGAAAAGGGGTAAAAGGGCTAAAGGGGTAAATTTTTGATAAGATTTATCTATTTAGGCAACTAGATAAATCTTATATGAGAACAGGCGTATGGAAAGATCACTCTTTTTTACAGAATTCAAAACCAGTTTTTTTTTTAATCTGTTTAAAAATATCTGATTACTGTACTATTATTAGTAATTACAGAACGATCGGCCTTCATTGTTAGGCTTTTTTTTTAGATAAAAACATAAAAAGCGGGATCTACATTGAGTGTCATAATAGTTGGTTTAAAAATATCTTAAAACAACCTTGTACATTCAGATATTAATACTATTACAACGAATAAACTATGGAAGTATGTTTAAATGCTTATAAATATTGTACAGAGTTATACAGATTTACTATGCTTATTGAGACTTCATAACAAAAATATACCGATATTTTAAATCATAAAATAATATATGTTAGTACATATACAAAGGTGTGACTAGAATAGCATATAAAACATTACGTTGGTAATATTTATTTATATGTATGCACGTGTCTGTAGGGGTCTTGTTTACATGTATAAGTAAGTAGGCAAGCAATTGGTATGTATTTTAAATTTAAGGTTTATGCAATCTGCCAAAACTTTAGGGTACACTCGAACAAGCTATTTGGCAGACATGCAGACAAAAATATTCAACTTTCCACTACATTGCCAATATTCATGTTTAATGTGATATAAGGAAACTTTCTAAGCTTATGAATATCCTTAATAGCGTGCTGCTGCGCGCTTCTTACACACGTAGTCGACTGATATACAACAAACAAACAAGAAACTAAACTAAAATGTACATAGGAAAAGAGTACGAATATCTCGGCTTGTGGTTAGTCCATTTTCTGACAACTTAACTTCAAAATGTTACGCGGTAATCCAAAAATGTTGTATGTTACATCACAAGTTTTTTTATACACGTATTATTTTCAAATTAAATTATTTCATTATAAATACAGATTAAGTTTGTATAATGCGTGAAACAGCGCGCTTTCGAGGTTATCCTCTTCTGCATAGGTCATGAAGAAGGAAAGAAGGTGCTTAACAATTTAAAAAATGATATTGGCAGTGTTGAAATTGAAAGATGAATAATTTAATTTTTATGTCTACCAAATATGTGGTTCTATAATAGAATTGACTTGACTCAAAACCACCACAACATTGTTTAGGAGTAGTTGCAAGTTGGTTGCCTGAATGTCAAATAGCTCTATCGACTGTACTTCATTCTGAACCAAGCTTACAGTAATACCTAATCTTATCTTTACCAAACTAGTGTTTACTGACATCAACCTTGTTCCAAAGCGTGTTAATTATTTTTTAACGCAACAATGCTGATCCGTGTTTTTTATGAGAATGTGTTGTGTAAATAAAAGCACACGACGGACGGTTTTAAAAGACTTGAGAGACTGGTGTTCAGCAAAGACTTCCGTAGCCTGGTAATAATGCCCATGAAGATTTAATAACATAATTTATTTTTTACAATCAGCAGCATAACGGACACATAACAAGTGTGAAAAGACATCTAACGTAGCCGTGTTACATGCTTTTCCCATCATTACGATTTTTTTATTGTTATGGACCATACCTGGGAAACTAACCTTGTATACTGCCACGACCCCTATACTGTTGCATGCACCCGAAAGTACAATATTTTTGCGTGCGTCACAGTCTAGTGCGCACTATCATAAAAAGTGACTTTTTAAATAAAAACAAAAGTCCCAGCAAACATTTTTGGTGAAAGTTACGATTGGTTTGATGGGCAGTACACGTAGTTAACGGCTATGTGATGTCTTTTTACACCCCGTGTGCCATGATGGCCCAGTAGTTAAGACGCCCGCCTCTCATGTAGGAGCAAACCATCAGTCACGAGCAAGTTTTAATGTGACTTTTCCTATTTCATATGCATTTTCTTAGTTTATTTTTGACATCACTAACTTAAGTGACCGTAAAATATCGTGAGGAAACTTGGACTCGTAATAAATATAAGTCCAATTCGGCTTGAGCAAGTGTGGTGATCAGTGCTCGTGCCTTCCCTCCGTGGGAAGAGGCCTTTGCCCTGCAGTGGGATAAGAATAGGCTGGTATTATTATTAAGCAGCATACTATGTCATAACATTGAAATAGATCTACAGATCTATTGTTAATCACTGTTAAATAGACACGTCAATTGGGTAGGTTTGTACAATCGCTTTTTGTAACATTCGAAAACAATAATGGCACGGTAACGGCTATCATTTGGCGTAACTAAGCTTTAATGACTAGAGTCGATTACACCTAAAGTTGTATTATACAGAATATTCAGATTTTCGCCTTGTAATGGTTCTTATAAGACATTAACATCACGCCTGTATTCCCTTAAGGGGAGGCAGATGTGTATAGTGCTCGTAATAAAATTTTGGATTAACGCAATTCCGGTATCGTTTTGTTTTTTCGGGTCAGAGGATCTTCATCTTTTATTCTTCGTTTAAAGTCGTAGGTTCATGTCTCCAAGAAGGTGCACTGGCCACATACACTCACAGCCGGCCGGTATCACCATAGTGCTTGTCTCCCAACAATCACTGAAAAAAAAGTCGCTTCAGTCTGCATCTATGCTTGTTTCTATGTTAATTATTGTAATTGGTGTTGTACCGTTTTAATTTATAATAAATAAATAATATAACGAAATATTTATAGCTCTGGCCTTTCCCCAAGTTTTTATTTTCGCAATAGGCACAATAAAATGCTCAGATATTTGTCCTTTGAGATGGTGTAAGCTTTTAAATTAAAGAAGTCCTTGTATTTGGATGCAGCTGACTTCTTGCTATTTTGAATTGGTTTGGTAGACAATGTTTTGTAATAGATTGACCATTTGCATTGAAATGGTTAATATTTATAGTCCGTGTAAAACATACACACAAAAATTCGACTTTTATTGCATTCGGTAACTTGATAGTTAAATTATGTAGTGTTATGCAAACTTATTATCTTTTTTTGTATTTGAGATACCTACGCAAGCACTCCATGACGAAGGGGTCACATTAATAATCCCTTCTTGATTGCCTTGGTCGATGTCATGATTGACTAGTATTACAGGCGCCCGCCTTTCATGGACGATGTTTGAATTCGAAGGGATCGAATCCGGGCAAGTACCAATGTGACTTTTTCAATTCACATAACTTTCTAAAGTTTATCTTAAACATTCGGACATCGTTCCATATTACCTCGGAAAGCACGTTAAGCCATTGGACCGGGCTGTCACAGCCGTTGACATCACGTCGTTACGGGTCTTCAGAAGCCCGAACGTCAGACAAACAGTCTTGCCAAAGGGTTTCGTATTTCCCAATTACTGGGTTGTGGAGGTCAGTTAGGTAGTAGTTCCATGTAAAATACTGGCACTTAGTTACTCCAGTTAGACTGGAAGCCGACCCCAATGTAGTTGGGATAAGGTTAGGCATTGATTGACTGCCAAAGAGGAAGGGCTAAAGCTAGTATAATTATGTATAATATTTAACTACCTGGCATATCGTCTTCTTGTCAAATGGATAGTTTTATTCCACTGAACGCATGCAAATCCCAGACTCGAACAGATCTGAAACATAATAGTTTATCATTAAAAAAAAAAATGGTATTTTAATTCATGTGCAGTATGGTACAATTTCCCTTGCATAACTCCACATCTCTCCCCTTAAGCAGCAATCAAGGAGATTATGGATTGGTTTTATTGTTTCTTCATTCGTCATACGGTAATCGTTGTTCCCCCTTCGATCTCAGAGTAAGTATAAAGGTGCAAAGGTGCAAAGGATTTGAATGTAATATAAGCTGGTTTAAATAAATATGAAACAAAGGTTAATGCGCATTAGAGGCCTTGAATAAAAATTCTAACGCAAAAAAAGAATGCTTGTCCTCAAAAAAGAAAAGTTGTTTGCATTCGAATGACTTGCTGACATTTGCATAATTAAAGTATTATCATAATATGTCGGAGGACAGTAGAAGTTAATTGTAATGCATTAAGAGGAAAGGCGGGCGGAGAGATTTTTGAAAATTTGGTATTAGAAGAAAATATTATCGCTGTCGCTCTGCAAGCCTCGGCGTGAGAGAAGGACAATAGACTTATCCGACTGAATAAAAAGCCTAAGTAAAAAGTCTTAATTTGGATTTGGCTCTCGCTTATTTTCTCCTTAAAAATGTAACCAATATGAAATATATTTCATAAACTGAATAAGAAGGATATATATACTGTGCCCCTATGTATTTTTTATATAATATTTTTCTAATCTGTACACTAGGCCTCTTTTCATAGCGGTGTAAATAGGCAATTTAGAGCATTTTCTGTAGGTTCTAGTGCTTGTAAAAATAAAGTATCATTAAATAGGAAAACGGAAAAGGCAAAGAAATAGTTAATAGATTTACTTTAACTTAAAAAGTCATTGCTTTAAAGTCATAAATTAGGAAGAAGAAAGGCGAGAGCGTTTGTATGGAGAATGGACCACCCGCGTGATTGGCCGGTCATCTTGTTATGTTTAAAGTCTAGATCGGTTAGAATTAGATGACAGAGCTTTATTAGAAGCGCATACCTCATTATTATCTTCGGTGACGTGTCTCGACGACATAGTGCAACGAACTTCTTCATAGTAGGCCGGTCGGTATTCGTATTCGTTGGTGTTCAACTTCTTGATTTTTCTTTCTAGATGACAGATTGGATAATGTTTCTGAAATACAAAGAAAAAAATCACCTTATTGGACAAAAAGCTTTTAAAAAGAAAGTTAAGGTAACGGTTGCATGCCTCTTGCGGATTTCGTTCGAAAGAGTTACTGCGGCCTTAGAACACAAAGGGCATTAGGAGGAACACGGATGTGTTTTAGTCAGTAAGATTTTGACACTTCCTTCTACTTTGCCCACAGCGGAAGGAAGTAATTTAGGTGATCATCAAATTACTTATCATTTACCCTTAAAAAAAGGTCATGGTTATATTTTAAACAGACGTTAAAAGGAGGTTTTAACTACCTAGTAAGTTTAAGAACAATCTATTTGATGTACAAGCAAATTACTTGCGACTACTTTTATTTATTCATTCCTTTAATCGACTGTACCTACATATTTATTAATTATAAATGTAGTTTACTTAGATGTCATCAAAAATGTTAAAATTACATTATTACATTACAGCGTCAAGAATAAAGTATAAAAAGATTATCATGAAGTAAGTTGCTGTTTTCATTTCAGCATAAACATTTTAATGAGTTTTAATTGATAATTTATTTGCCAAGCGGGCGTGAATATTCGAAACGCTAAGAGATAACGAAAAGCCAATAAAGCGGCTTGGGGCCATCCTAATTTAAACCAAATCGGTACCAGGTTTTTATTTTATTTATTTTTGTATAGGTACATAAGAAGTTTAGCTATGCTACAGTTTTTAAATAAAATAAATAATATCAATAATTGTTACTTGAATACACATTTAAAGTGTATGTAGGCCTGGATGAGCTGCTTTATGTTTCGTCTCTCAGGGTTGATCTCATAGTGAAAGTTTCTGCATTTGATTGTAACGGTCTGATTACGAACTGGGATAGTGGATATAAACCTTTAGCAAAGAATAATAGCTACATATAAGTACGTACCTACATATCTACCCTTATTATGTAAGCAGTACCTAATATGCTATTGTTTAAAAACAAGTCCAAAAATGCACGAATGAAAATTGATATCTGTCTAAGATGCAGTGACGAATCCGTCAGATAGAAACCGTAGCACAGACTGCCTCGTTGCTCTAGTGGTCGCAATGCGCGGCTGCAGAGCATGAGGTCATAGGTTGGGTGTGTTATTGGCTTTTTCCATCAGAAATTTCTTAGTAGCCTCGGAATCTGGTTTTGTGCCCGGGTGATGGCAATAGGCTCACCCCTATTACATGGTATTAAACATAACTGGCGATATATGGGTGCAGTAATGAATACATCTCTGCCTAACCCTTCGGGGATTACAGGTTGATGTTAGGTTAGTTTACGTTATGTAGAAACCGAAGTAAAAACAGTTATTTTTAGTGGACCCCCACATTCTGTAGACTAAAATTTGTTATTCATAGCATGTTAGCAAATCCGATTCATCTGAAAGTCTATATTATAATATCCGTTATACGCTGAGGTCAATCAACGTATCTTAAAACTTGTAAACAAACATTTTGGTGAAATTCCGAAATATCGTGAGTCTCGCAGCAGACAACAACATACCTACCATCGTCTTACTTAAAACAATCGTTAGGCGAATTGCTCAATGATTGCACGAAAAATGCGTACTGTTGTGGCAATTACGTTACGGGTAAGTTCTAAAAATAGATACGAAATGATTTGGAAACGATCGAGCATTTTTTATTTTTAGACGATGTTACAACAGTACAACAATATAATATATTAAATTTACATAATATGCATAATTACATACTTTTTAATCATCTTAAAAAAAGGAGGAACGTATGTACAGGGAACTTTTATACTTATTGTATAAAACTATAATTATGTTTAAAACTACTCCTGGGTTTCCTTATTAATTTCGTGAAGATTTGACGTAGACCTTCGGAAATAAATAAAATAGATGCAACTCCTCAAAAACGAATAGTGCCTACACGTATTAAAATTTGGTTATTTTACTGAAGATCAAATATCTTGTTATTTAGTTACCTGACAATGCCTATAATAGCACATAATTATACAGTAAGAGGGGTATTGTGCGGTAAATTAAACACATTTGCGGGTTATGTTATCTATTTTCAATCCAAAAGTAGAAAAAGGTTTTGTTTCGGCTTTGTTTTTATTTGTTGTTTTGTATTGCCACGGACTTCCAAAAGAAGTTATTTTACCAGCATAATACACCACACGGACCCCATTGTAGTCTAAGACTCCTTAGGTACTGTTTTATCATAAGAATTCTATCTCTAGAGCAGCTAGCTAGCGTACAACATTCTACGTCTAATTATCTTGATTAATAATTAAGTGGTTCATTTCAAGCTAACTGAGTTGATTGATTAATCCGAACTATGAGATATGTAGCGGAAGACAAGATGCGCGCACATATAGGGTCCCTTCACATGTTTGTTTGGGTTGAATCAGCAAGCAGTCATTCGATACAAGCTGTTTTTTGAAAATATACTTTTCGTGGACAATTTTACCTACAGTCCAGGGCCCTAGCTATTATCTAGCTATTTAGCCGTTCCAGGCAAAATAATATTCGCCGACCTTCAGA
Organism: Hoplodrina ambigua; assembly: GCA_949774945.1. Lineage (NCBI taxonomy): Eukaryota > Metazoa > Arthropoda > Insecta > Lepidoptera > Noctuidae > Hoplodrina > Hoplodrina ambigua. Next base: position 11,825,397 of record OX458963.1, read on the forward strand.
CTAACACTATACATGAGCATGATCATGAGCATAAGCTTGCCATTCCAAAGATGGGGTATATGTGATATTGTTTTTTAATTTGATAACATTTACACGTTAGTCTACTACGGCTTCTACAAGCATACAGCAATAATTCATGAGAGTATATTGTACGTCGTGCAAGTGCCCGGCACCCTCATATTTGCCGCTCTGGGCATTTGCCCAGGTTGCCCCCCCTTAGATCAGGCCCTACTATTGTCGGCAGGTAAAAAATACAAAATAGTAGGACACTCTTATCCCTCACTAGCTGTTCCCTGCGATGTCGTAGGTACGTGTGTTTTTTTTTAAGGTCGTTCGTAAGTTACGTCTTTGGATACTACTCCGTTCCCGTGGGTGTTAGCGTGATGTTATATAGCCTATACTATTCTTTATGAATCTCACTATCATATACTTTTCTTTCCGCGTTCAAACAAAACAATCAAAAAATCTCTTCATTATATAATATTATATTAGTATAGAAGTATAGATTAGATTCAGACTAGCAGACATCTACAGTTACCTATGCATAAATAGATAACTGTTTTTGCATTTATTTAAAAATATTTAAAGTTTAATAACGAACGGTGGGATTCTGGAATCTGTCTGATTATATCAACTGTTTGAGTTGAGTGTGCCTGTGAGTCATTACACAGAGTGCAATGTCAAGTGGATGATTAATTTTGATGTTGACCTAACTGAAACTAACCTGCATTAAATTAATGGCATTGTGCAACTTGACCTCACATCCTTTTAAATTTCCTTGACGACCAAGTTTTAATCTACTATGAACTATTTGCAAACTATATTTTATTCAACAAATATATTGTCATGACTAAGTACCTACCTTGTTATTTGTATCTAATGCAACAAATAAACGTTTCTTATTCGTGTTTTCTAATTTTCTAATGAAAAAATATCCAGCCTTCATACAATACCATCACTAAACTTCTTTTAACACCGTAAAGAAATTGTTTACATATTAGTTTTTTTATTAAAAGGGGGTCAATGTACTTTACATCATTAACCGCTTTTTCTACGAGACTAAAATACATTTTGTCGAGTTACGAAAATATAATTAATTCATTGACCGATGCAGATAATCTGCAGCAGTTGATTGGTTTTCTACGTTTTAGGGTTGCTTCTATGCTAAAAATTATTTATAATGATGAGAACAATGGCCCCTTTTCAGGCTTGGAAGCCTTTTTATATAAAAATAAATGGCTAACTGAAAGAAAGACAGAAAAATTAACTGTGGTTGCTAAGCGCAAAACTCGAGAACAGCTGGACTGATTTGCCTTATCCTTTTTTTTTGGTTGTGTTTGTAATTTCCCGGTAAGGTAAATACTTATAAAAGAAAGTTTCCTCCAGAAAAGTCAGAGATTTTCAACTTGTGGGCCGGAGTGATTCGCGAGTATTAATTATAAAAAAGCGCAAATAAACCTACCTGTGCTCCTAACTGCCTCAACTCTCGAGATCCTGCAATTGCTGCCGTGTATTCAGGTAAGAGCTGAAAAAATAGAAACAATTAAGGCATTTTATATTCGTATGTGGATATTTCATGTGACACAGTAAGAGGGAATCGCAGTTGTAAGATGTTACGTTTACCTCCAACACTATGACAAATTGAGAAGCACCTATCCGGGCAAGTACCAATGTGACTTTTCAATTCATATGTACTTTCTAAAGTTTATCTTAGACATTACTGACATTACGTGCCTCGGAAAGCACGTAAAGCAGTTGGTCTCGGCTGTCATTCGTGGATCTTTGACAGTCGTTACGAATCGTCAGAAGCTTGAGAGTCTGACAACCAGTCTTACCTAGGGGTATCGTGTTACCCAGTTACTGGGTTGTGGAGGTCAGATAGGCAGTCGCTCCATGTAAAATACTGGTACTCAGCTGCATCCGGTGAGACTGGGAGCCGACCCCAACATAGTTGGGAAAAGGCTAGGCAGATGATGATGGTGACTAGGTATGACAAATTGAGACCTATTCTTTGGTTAGACAGAGAGAGTAGATGCAACACGAGCACCATCTCTTTTATGCAATGGAATAGGGTAGTGGACATTGCAAGGGTAAGATCATTAAATCCATATTAATATCATAAATGAGAAAGTAACTGTCTATCTATCTGACTTCTTTTAAAACCCACTGAACCCATTTTAATGAAATTTGGTACAGGGTAAGTTTTAATCCCTAGAAAAGACTTATGCTACTCTTCATTCTGCGACTTCGTCTGTGTTCGTGAAAACCGACAGTTACAGGTTTATTGGTACAGGAGGCTAGGATCACCTTTTTTTTGGTTATAGTGTGTGCGGAAAACATTAAATTGGTCCTTGAGCTTTTAATCTTACAGATAAAGGTACAAAAATCTATTAAACTGCAATTAAAACAAGCAAGTCAATAAGACTAAAAAATAGGTTTATTTAATTAATGTTTAAACCAAATCTATCAAGTGTAAGCTAAAGCAAAATATATGATATGGTTAGGTAGTTACTTTGTGGACCTTGCATACTCATATTTCTAAGAACTTTGTTGTAACTAAACACGTATTTTTTAAAATTTCTCAATGCAAATACATGGTAATACAGTAACCTATTAAAATGACCTTTCAGCAAAAATATGTATTTTACTGATCAACAAATGCAGTCAACCTTAATAACAATAACGTTTCATATTTTATTAAATAACTTGGTTGTTTTTTATTTATTTTCGATGACTCAACTTATTTGCAAGCAAATAGATAAAACTTTTAATAAATTATAATCTTTGGGTCGTCGCGCTTCTCTTCCTTTTCTATACTTTCGCTAGCGTCTTAAATGTTATTATTACCTCCGTCGGGTCTTCACAATCAGCATCAGAAGTTACGCGTTCTCTGATCATCTCCTCCTGTCTATCCCTCTCGAATCTGCCGCGTGCGGAGTTTAGTATCTTTTCTGGGTTAGGAATCCTGAGGACGTGTCCTATGAACTCTCGAGCTGATTCTTCGTTGGACGATGGTGAATTATAGGCGAGGCATAAGGTTACGCATAACGCCTAAAACATAGAATAGTAGATTGTACATACTTGCAATTTGGGTTCTCAAAGATGGGGATGAATTTGGGGCCGTCTTTACTCCCTTGTAAGGGCGAGACTAAAGTGGAGACGAGAAGAGATGTGTCTTACAACCAATCAGCTTGCGTCATTTTGACAGCTCAGAGCTTAGCTTCAGCACAATACAATATGCTATTGGTTAAATAAGAGACTTCTCCTGTCGTCTCCGCTTTGGTGGAGTCCCGCCCTAAGGCCTGGGCGCATTAGTATGTGATCGATGTATTATATTTATATGATTGACAAATTGAATTTATTTTAATGTTCAATTGTACATAATTAAATTATATTAAAAAAATAAAGGAAACATAATACTAATATTTCTTAAGCTTGAAGCTAGAAACTTATCGTAAATCTCACTGCAAATCAAATGTTTAATTTAATCGGGTACTAATAGGGCTAATTTTTTTTTAGGTCTTGCCGTGGTCCCCTCTTTCGTCTATGCCCTCTGGCACTTGCCCAGAGTGCATAGTGGAAAAGAGGGGCTTGCATACTCATGATTCAAACATTGATGCATTGATCATTATGAACCGCGTGCGAGAGGCAGTGTTTGAAACCCATGATGTTCTACCAAAGTATGTCTGCATACTTTCTAGCTAGGTCATTCGTCTCATCCGTCCATATCATCAGTCCCATTATGATGACAATACTGCCGTGCGAAACACAAAAGCGGTATCACAGGGAAGCTAGATCCGAAATGAAATTTTGTAAATATAGTTTTCTTTACGTTACATTATTATTGTATTTTTTTGCTTTTTAACTGAAATTAAAGAAACAATATACCGCTATTTAGCTAGTTTTTTATGCATATTTCTGTAAGCTATTCGGTGCAATAAAAATCAATATTACGGTTATTATTGAGACACCGCTTTTAAGCTTAGCATGGCAGAATAATGTTATAGGTACATGGGTAAACATACAAACCTGAGTATACAGATTAGTGAAATATTTCATTCTATTTAACTACTACTAATAAACGTCAGCATTGGTCTTGGGAACTAGGTTACGGGAGTGGATACCTTAGTTTACTTATAAAATGCACACTAACTACCTGCAAACGAATTAACGTTCTGTCGCTGTCGTATGTAGGTACTTAGTAACTGAACTATGCACACTCAGAGATATCAAACTGACAACAAGTCATTGTGCATATTACTAGGGCAAAAAAATATTGTTAAATATCCCTTTTTACTCTTTGATTAACGACTATGGTTAGAACACCTAATAATATCATTTTGGTGTCATCTAACTACCTGCCTACGTAGTCAGATTCAGCGGAATGTGCAAACCATCAGCCATCGAGGCACAAATAAGAGTTATTCAGTTGATTAGTCGAGAGCACGACCGACCCGCGCTCTGATTGGCAGCCATTCGTGGACATCTCGGTTCATACTACGCTGGATCCCAGAGATTGAAAACATTGTTGCACATTCAATAACTTCGTGATTTTTTTCGTCAAAGTTTACAAAGCACCACACTCGATACAATCAAGCGTGGAGTAATCAGAATCAGTAACATAAATGTCATTCGAGACATCCTCATTTCACTATTTGTGAAATAAAACTGAGTTAAATCGAGTTTGCATTATGTAAGGATAGGAAGCTGACTTTTACGAATTATTTACCAATGAAAACGAAATATTTATTTAAAGTTCTGATATTATTTATCAAGACGTAACTTTATATTAGAATAGGATATTAATTAAACTTCGTTGTTTTCTAGGTAACAAGGCTACCCAGAGGATCATTGACCACATTTAAAATAGAACGATGTACACTTTTCATTTCTTGTAGTGAGTCACCAAGCCGATCGCTATCAGTTTTTGATTAAATAAATAATTGATACAATAATAGACTTGTCAATAGGTTCTTGTACCCAACGGTACAGAAAATTTGTATGTCCCGTAGATATTTATAAAGTATAAAAAATAGACGTACGACAAATTCATTCGTTACGTATTTTATGAATCAAAGAGACTGATTGTCGAGCCCTGCGGCCACAACTTTGGCCTGTTGCTGTACACTTCGCTCGCATTACGTACACTATAACAAGCGTATGAGATGGCACCTTGCTATATTTTTACTATTTTTTACTACTAGCTAAGTGTTGTGTGAATGTTAACAATAAATAACAATCTGAAGATTAAGTTCTTGAAGATTTATGAAGTATTCCATGTCGGCGGATATTGTTCGATTTTCAGTCGCACCGTTTAAAGGGTATGTTTTTTTTTTAAATTTTATAACCTAAAAAAAACGAAACTTGAAAAAATATTAACCTCAATTATTAATTTGAAACTTTTTGAATTTACAATTAACGTGTATCATATCTTATGTTAGAATTTTATTTATTGAGTTTAACGCAATGATATCGTTATATCTACCTACATACTTACTATTTTTACATTGACGATAGGTATTCCTTCTACCAACGTGTGGCGCTTCTTTAATATCCTATTGTAAATTATCATTAGAATAGAAATAGTTAATAGCAAAACGTCATTCGACCTTTAAAACGGACACACAATACATGTTTTTATTGTTATACAAAAGAGCGCTAGTTTTTAACACAATGGAATTGTATAGTGTTATGTCCTAAACTGGCCCAATGGGAACGGACCGCATATCCTGCAAAATACGACAAACCAAGGGGTACCGGCGGCACTTCGTAAAATCTAAATTTAGCATCCAGTATCCGTTCAAAATCGGTTCAATATTGATACAAAAATCTGTAATGCATTCTTAGTTAGGTCGGTATGTTGTATTTTAGGTTTCTCTAAAGATTTAAAATTTAATCCCTATTTCCCTCTGTCACGGCATCATGCGCAAACAGGTGAACTAATTTCACTAATAATTTTTGTTGTGTTTGTTATTGTAAGGAGAAGGTTCTTATGAAAAAAATAAATAAAAAAGAAACATTTTTTGGCGGTCCGAAGTTCGCTGGATCAGCTACTTATAAACTAATTATATATAGATAGTAAATATCTACCAACGCCTTGTCTTTAATCGACTACGATATTCATTATACATACGAAAGCTTACCTATCGAATATCCAATATATATTTTTTATAATATCAACAATTTAGTTCCTTGTTGTATATGTCTTTAGTTTATTATGTCTTTAAGCTCGAATGTGTTTCTTTATAACCATAACAACTTTTACCAAGTTTTTGATGTCATCTTAGCAAGTTTGGTAAATAAATATGAATAATAATAATAATGAATATGTATTAAAAAAATATATATAAACGGTTAATACCGTTTTGTGTTATAATCTTTTGGAAAATTCATCAAATCTGTTCTTTAATTAGTAAAGAATTTTAAAAATAGGCACTGTACTAAGATTTGCTAAACTTATTATATTTGCTATATTATTTTTCGTGATAGGACTGAATTTTTAGGACTAGCGTCTAGTAAAACTACCATGAAATACAAGTTTTCCGAAATATTAAAAAAAGATAATTTATAAAAAAAACTGTAGCACTACAGCATTCTTTAAAATAAAACAAACATGGTGTCTGAATTAAAAAGTAATTTGGATGCTTAAATAACACAGATTAATAATATAGACTGCCTCGTTAGTGTAGTGGTCGCAAGCGCGACTGCTGTGCATGAGGTCTTGGGTTCTATTCCCAGGTCGGGCAAAGTGTTATTGGGTTTTTCTCAGTAGCAGCCTCGGAGTCTGGACTTGTGCCCGGTAGATGGCAATAGGCTCGCCCCCTATTACATGGGACTAAAAACATAACTGGCGAAATGTGGGTGTACTAATGGGTACACCTCTGCCTAACCCTTCGGGGATTACAGGCGTGATGTTATGTTATGTAATAATATAAAATTATACAAAAAATAAAATTTTAATCACTTTAGTTTTCTTGACTGACCAAATGAAAGTCAAAATAAAAATTGGAGAAAATACCAACAGAAAAAAAACACAGAGAACTTAGGTATAAATTGAACTATAAAATGTACTTTATCCATAACCTAAACTGCAATGGTTCATGACAACAGCGGGAACCAAATTCACAAAGAGATACCATTTCCTTATAGGCAGAGCCTTAAGGTAAGTACTAAAGACTTCGTCTGTCTTTGGTTACTGCTCCGCACCTATTGGTCGAAGCGTGATGTTATATAGCCTATAATATAATATTTATGAATCTGGCTATCATATACAAAAATAATTATTTCAAACCGACTGGTCGTTCCAACGATGTCTTTGGTCTGAAGAGTAAAGACTGCCTCGTTGGTCTAGTTGTATGCATGAGGTCTCGGGTTTGATTCCCAGGTTGGGTAAAGTTTTCCATTAGGAATTTCTCAGTAGCAGCTTAGGAGTCTGGATTTGTGCCCGGTTGATGACATGGAACTTAAACATAACTGGCGAAAAGTGGATGTACTAATGGGCACACCTCTGCCTAACCCTTCGGGGATTAAAGGCGTGATGTTATGTTATAATATAAATTAAAACGTAGTGTGATGACGCCGACGGTCGGTTCTTGATTGTTAGCTTGGCAGATCGGCAGTGTAATTGTTCATTAAAACAAGCAGAAAATACACGGGTTTTTAAAGTAGATCTTCTAGCAAGTTCTAAAGACTTCATAAATTATTATGTAGGTAGGTAATGAAGTGTTTTATTTTTAACCAACAGTGTAAGTTAACGGGTAGAAGAATAATATGACTCTGACATTATAATAAAGTAGGTAGTTAGGTACACGACGTACATTTTTCCCGATAAGGAGTTCACGCTAAGATACGCTTATTTCATTAGGTATTGGTTTTCTTAAAGATTACATTGACGTTGTTAGAAAAGTCTACGTATGTTACTGCGATCGGAAAACGATTCTTAATAATTCCTATAAAGGTGTAAAGTGTTGTTCAGTGTTTTAGTTTAACGGTTTTGTTAAGTGTGAGAAGTTTACTGCAGTTTCAATATTATATTAAGTGAAGAAAGGAGACGGTTCAAGAAATGGGACGAATACTAAAATGGTAGATATAGAACATATAATATGTTTGGTTTACTTTCATCAACATATTGAGTTCATTTTAAAAATGATTGAGTACTATTCTACTTTGTCCAACAGTGAACGTCGTCAGGCTGATATGATGACGATGAATAATACAAAATTAAATAAAGTAACACCCATTTTTCGTTGCATAATTTATATTTCATCTATTTACGTTTCTCATCAATAAGATCGAGCTATGGTTTCGTCACCACGTGTCCCTTATACCTAGGACGGGAAATGTGTTCACAGTTTACAGATCAATTTATTTCTCAATATGGAAACTGATTTTTATTGAATGATATTGTCACTTGATACGCTTAGCGTCAAGTTTATAACTAAGTTTTTTTTTTGTATTTATTTTGTTAGGCAATAATAATTACTTTGCACAAACTAACAACCTCTCAACCTAAATGTATGCACCTTCTCTGTTCCGTCGTGGGTAATAATGATTAGCATCAGTTTAAATTTTCATAGATATTTAGGATTTACTTTAAGTCTTTTTTCTATACTTAAAATGTTCGGTTTACCGTCTATTTACACGACTGCCCAAAAAAAGGAATGTTATGTGTTCAGAGTTAATGTATGTACGTATGTGTGTATGTATGTGAGATTCTTTATTCCACCATAGCTTTTAAACGCCTAAACCGATTTAGATGTATGGGGTATCGTTACAATCCTTGTATCGTTCCGAGTAACATAGGCTAGTTAAAAATAAATAGTATCCTGTGTGGTCACTTTAAAACGTTAATTAATACCAGCCTCAATTTTTTTTTAATGAATTTGGTCGTGTCTATGTTTATCGTCTAGAATTTGACAAGTAGATTTAAAACACATATAACACAGTAAATAAAAAAAGTCGTAAAAAAAACTGACGAGTAAACAAAGTACAAATATGTGCAATTTTTGCAGTCGTGTTTTTTATTTTTATTTTTAATTATCGTAGCTTGTTGCCTACTTTTATATTGAATACACTATTCGTTGGAACACTAAATAGTGCCCTGCAGGTAGGTACTTGTACTTATGAAAAATAATGACGGTATGAAACACGGTAGCGTGGCAAACACTACAATAATATATTTGATCCATTATTCACCCTCTTTGATTGATACGAGTACCAATAGACTGCTAACATCTGTGAGAAAACTAGTGTCAATTTAGGTCATTGTACGATTGAATACCTACTTGAATATCAATGAACGTGTGTTGATTTGCAGCAGTCGTTATACAGGACTGTTTCAGCTCTGATACATATTCATTTTTTTGAATTTTAAATTGCTCCGTCACAGAAATAAGAAGCGAGAATTTTTGTGATGGCATCGGATCACTGCACTTGTGATTATTGCTAATGCTATGATACGGGCCTGACAACTTTTACCATTTTTAAAAATAGTCTATGTCCTGCCTACCTAATTAGCTTTGTAAAGATCCAATAAAAATTAAAGGTCACAGCTCTTAAATGTGTAGTTAAAATGTGTTATCATATATTATAATGAACACAGAATAGGCAAGGTGGTCCAATACCAGTCCGGGGCACGGTTTATTATGCGTCATGCGTCAAGGCTCCCGACATATTGTACCAGTAGAAACCGTGGGGTTTTAGTCGGAAAAAGTCCGACATAACCCTCCTTTATCCCCAGACGGTGAGTAACAATGAGGACGTCTCAACGAAAAAAAAAAGTTGTAGGTACTTTGATTTTTGCTGTGGGCTGTAGAATTTGTCCCTTCATCTTAGCGAACAGTGTTATGTTCAGACCACTGGGTACTATGAGTCGGGAGCCCAGAGTGTAACTTGACCCAGACCTAGGAATTTAGTATGTGTACCTAATCTGTACGTGTGTACGTCACCGAACTCGATTAATAGTTGTTTCTTTTTTTCGCGTGTTTGTCCACTTGGGTGGTTTAAATTGGTCCCGGGACAAAATAAATGTCGGGTCCTCTAGATTAAACCTAATTTTAATTTTACAGCTCCCGTAAGGCCGATATGCGGCGGAGACACCGTGGTATCTTACGCATGGATTCGGTACCAGAAACCGGAGGGATAATGAAAATGTCGCATTTGGGAGACGGGTATGTTCTACGTTTGATTTTGTCTGTCTTGCTTGATTTTGTGTCTATGTGTTACTTTGAAAGAATGAAAGAAAAATTGTTTATTGAAACAGACATGTGCACACGATCTTTGCTTTTTTAACACTATATACAGAAGTACCAGTGTTAGACCTGTAATGTTTTTGGTCGGTTTATTATAATTTATTCGTCTGTTTAAACAAATTTCAATGATATTCTTCGATATACTTAGTTTATTAGATTCGTGATCTTTAATACCAAGTAACTAACCGAACCTTCAATTATTGGGGACCTTTTTATCATTTTCAATATGATACTGTAAATTCAGAAATCCTACTAATACTTATGTGGATACGTATCTACTACACCTGAACTACATTTACACGCAGTGCTATTCTGTAAAAAAATCACGATGAATTTAAGTAAAGTGATCTTATGGTGAGCTGCCATCATAACACACTAGGATTAGGAGTTTACAAGCTCACTTCACCGAAAATTTCTCGAGGGTTTTTACACAGTACTTAGCACTTTTACTGCTTTTTTTCAAGTGTGATAGTGTGTTTTCAACTAATTATGTGATAAGTAGGTGAACAAATTAGGCTTACTTTACGTATATATATAAAAAATAAAATTAAAAAAAGAATATGTGAAGTATATTAGTACCTATGTTAGATAGTTCATCTACGCTAGGTAAAAAAGGCAATTTATTTAACAGTCCGCACTTTTTGGTATATGTTAATTGTTATCGCTTATTGGACAGATATAGACAAGGATTCAAAGGAAAACCATACCTAAAGCTAAATAGGTTTAATTTAAATCGTTGCACTAAGGAGAGATCTCTAGTCTTCGACCAATCTATGTTCAACATGGAATTATGTCCCACAGTCTGATTTAATTTACGCTGTTATGAAAATGAACAACTTTTATTCTATTAAAAAAAAAACGGTAAGTGCTAGCAGAACTCGCGTACCGAGTGTTCGCTACAAACTTATAGCAAGTTAATAGAGTAAATTAATAGCTTTAATCTCAAATCGGCTAGATCACAAAAATAATTATTAGGTAACTAATAAAGTACTGACGTACTGAGTTAGACTGCCTCGTTGGTCTAGTGGTCGCAAGCGCGACTGCTGTACATGAGGACTTGGGTTCGATTCCCAGGTCGGGCAAAGTGTTATTGGGTTTTTTCCCGGATTTGTGCCCGGTTGATGGCAATAGGCTCGCCCCCTATTACATGGTACTAAAAACATAACTGGCGAAATGTGGGTGTACTAATGGGTACACCTCTGCCTAACCGTTCGGGGATTACAGGCGTGATGTTATGTTATGTTATGTAATAAAGTAACGAAAAGATAAATTGTACTGAGGGACATTCTCAACTTTGCCGTTGGAAAACTGTTGTTCCCATACATTGACGTACGTATTGTAGCTCGCGGTTAGTATAATATCAACTGAAAATAATTTTAGAAAGTAATTATTTTGTGATGTAATTTTCGGTTTTAGTATATTTTCCTTTACAAGACTTGTGGTAATTGGCAGTGCCTGCAAAATTTCATGATTCTAGTTCAATGGGAAGACCCCTATAAGTTTGGATTTTCTTAGGAGCGTCAACATATACGAGTTAATCGTAGCATTTAGATTGCGTTGACTTAGAAGTTTATTTTTTCACTGCTGTAACAAGGAGGTCAGACGGACAACAAAGTGATCGTATATGGGTTCCATTTTTCCGACTGGAGAACGGAACCCTAAAAATTAGCTGTTCCATATATTTTGATCGGGTTGTAGTGCATTTTTTGTGAGCTGATTATTATTTTCAAATTTCAGAGTTAAGTAAAAGTGAAATATGAGCACTGAATCAGAAGTCAGCCTGTATAGTCACATATAGGTCAGAGAAACATTAGATAATATTGACCTACATACACGGTCGGCCGTACCCTTCAGCCAGCACCCATTATCCTGTTAGTTTTATACTTGGCCTGGTCTTCGAACCTTAACCTGTCAGTCCTAATAATAGCCAATTCGCTAGTTCCTTCCATCCTTTTGTTAAGTCAGGTCAGGGTCTTCGTAACAAGCAGTGCGCGATCCTCAGTGCACATAAAATAATTGACTATTCTGTTGTTGATACGAGCTATACTAAAAATATATCCTAATAAAATCGACTGACACACGGCCATTGCTTGATTGACATTTGTGCGATAAGATCTATAATCACGCGATCGTTAATTTTATGATAAAACACGTATCGAGACCACAATTGTTCACGAATTATCATAATTCATCAAAAAAAGGGAAATTGTCTTATTTTCGTCATTTTAAAGACATACTTAGTATAAATACCTTAATGCTACCTGACTTCAATGAATGATGAGATTATCGCGGATCACTGTTGGGTTAACGTTGGGATAGTAACAAAATATAAGAAAAATTACCTTAATGATGAAATGTCTAACTGCCATCATGGAATTGTGCTTCCCTCTACTTCGGATGGTAGTAACCGATCGGCAACGTCGGTTTTATGAATGGTTCGCCAGAACCGAAACTCTTTTTTATATAACGAATTATCTAAAGTGTTTTAATTAAATTGTCCAGGTAAAGCTTTGCGATGGTAATAGTATGGATCGACTTTGTTTATAGAATAAAACAATAGTGACAAAGGGTCAATAGGGATGATGACTAAAAAATAATAATTAGTCCATCTTTTAGAACGCCAGAAAATAGTAGATACGTATTTTTTCTTTTGCTTCTAAAACTTAAAATAACAAAGTTACAGAACGGCGAAAGTTCGCGCTACGACATTATTTCGTAAAATTTTTACTAAAGAGTGACGTCACGAGCCCCTGCTCCTGAATTTGAATGTGCTGTATCTTTGTCAATATTATTCGTACGGACAGATAAAAAAATACGTATCGAGTATTTTTCTATAATCTAACTGACGGACTAATTAGAATCTTGTTGTTTTAACCCAGGAGACATCCCTATTGTCGTAAAAGGGAAGCTAAAACAAAATTATAGACAAAAAGTGTAGACGATTTCATAATGTCTTTAGTTCACATTTAACTTAACCTTTAAAATAACTGCAGTGTTACTTTAGTATTTGGATAAGGTAGGCAGGTTGTAGCTATATTCACGAACTTCCGAAGTAACTATTTGATATCAAATTATTTGCGTACAGTGATAAAGTCACAACATGCTATCATTTCAAACCATCTACATACCAGTTTACGTGAGATTGCATCATAAAATAAGTCATGATTATTTGCCGATGTCTGCCTAGGTTAGGTAACTACCTAAACAATAATTTATGTATTTTTTGTTCTGTTTTGTATTTTTTGTTGTACCTATATCTTATTTTGGTAAGCAAACTGAGAATAAAATAATTATTCATAAGTTAGGTTTTAAATAGATTATAATTATATTTTTATGATAAGTTATTTCTAGAAGTTTTTAATTATTTTCTACAAGGTTTTATGAAATTATACACGTATTTTTGCGTCAGTCGTTACAACCCTCGAGTTGGGTAAGAGCTACGCTACATGTGCTACGCACCTGCGTAGCACGTCGTAGCACTTATTCAGCCCTTTTCTTTTAGGTAGGAACGAACGCTATCATTCTGTGGGCAGTAATTTTCGAAAGCGACACTCACACGCTTCGAAAAAAATCATTAAATAAAAACTACAGTTTTCAATTTGTCAGTCCCATCCTCATTTTCGAACATAACAAAAAATAACATTTTATATTAGCAACAATTTTTAACATCAGAGAGATTAGTACAAAGATAACCGAGATACTTTTAATTATTCCCGACAATTACAGTAAAATATCAAGCTTTGACAATCAATCTCAGTCGTTATCTAAATCAAACAAATCCAGTGTATATTTACGTAGATAGTGATACTTTCCCGTTTTAAGCAGTAAAAATGTTTCTTTTTCATTTTGTAAATGGAATAATTTCCATTTTGTTAATGGAAATAAAGTAAAAATGGTGGGACCGTTTTAGACGGATTGTGTGACCGGCTCATCTACCTAGATAATAGAACAATTAAGCTTATTGTAGATTGCTTTTCTTTTGTGACTAAGGTTGTTTCATTAATATAATCTGTGGGTAGGTATTTTTAGCAGTGGTTGAATAACGCTTGAAGATTTTAGTGGTTTTCTATATTACTTGTTTTCTTTGTCTATCATAGTACATCACGACTTTTAATTTGTTGTATAAATATATGGAACAGCTGTTTTTTTTAACATATTTTCATGAGTATTTTCATCCCTTGAAAGATGGACAAACTAGCTTTTGCCCGTGACTTCGTCCGCAAAAATTTGATTATCGTGGACGCAGAAGAAGTTGTGGCTTAAAAAGTAGCCTATGTAGGTACAAAGATTACTTTTTATTTCGAGACTTCTTGGAGTTCAAACTTACCACGAACGAAATTTCATCAAAATCGGTTATCGGTATAGCGTTTTCGGGTTTAGAGCAAAATTTAAACAACATGATTTTTAATCCTTACATATATTATAAATGCGATAGTACGTCTATCTGTCTGTCTGTTACCTACGCTTCCACGACTAAACCACTGAATCAATTTTGTTGAAATGGAGAGGGTAAGCGGATCCCAACAAAGAACATATTTATTTCAGAAATGAAATCACTCCTTTTGTGCATGCACATTTTATTGCACCTTTTTCTCTTATCAATTTCATAACTGCCGCGATTAGTGCAGAAAAGTCAAGAAGAAAAGATCAGTGTGTCTTAAATAAACGTAGTTGGAAATTGTAAGCAAGATGCGGGTTGTAAAAAGACACATCACATAAGTAACCCTTCGCATACTGCCCATAAAGCTATATAACTGAGTAAAAATGTTTGCTGGGAAAAACCTTTTGTTTTTTGTGTGAAGAATCACTCATGGTAGATAGTGCGCAATGTAACGCTTCCAAAACATTGTACTTTCGGATGCATGCTACAATATTAAGTCGTAGGAGTATTTAATAATACTAATAATTCCTTTAATTCAGGCAACATGGCCCATAAATTGCAATACATAAATAATTATGACATCTATACCATACATTTATATCCATATCATAAACAAATTAAAAAGTACTGCACACGAAAAGACGGCGTCGTGTTGCGCTGCGAGGTGTCACGTAGTCTTCCACGAAACCGTCGAAATATAACACCTTTCGGCCATAACTCTTCTTTGAGGAAAGTTTCCACATGATGAGTCGGCACCCGCACTACAAACGATTTGAAATTTGTGTAGTGACGCGACTCCAATTCCATGAGACCACGACCCTCAAGGCATTGTGGCGTTCGGGACAAATCGGGGCATTGTGTAGAGTCACAGCATAGAGGCTTGGGGGGCGATTTGTAATTTCATCTACTATGTGGTTTTTAAGTACTTAAGTGAAAAAATGGGGCCGCTAGAAAATGATTTAAGTATTTTCAAAGTGGGCAGTATAAAATAAGTTTGGGAACCTCTGATTTAAAGTAACATTTCACATTGGTTTTCGTTAAAAAAACGTGTCAAGAAGTTGGAACTTTGGCTTTCAATATCTCCGTAACCAAAATATTCCCAGGTATGGTATAAAACAAAAAAAAAATCACAATGATGGGAAACTTAGAACTCGCTTTTGGCTACCTACGTTATGCGTTTTTTTACACCCGCTATAATTGCGCGGTATTGATGATCTTGCAATTTTCAATTAAGTAAACTGCTGCATTTTTGTTGATTACCTAATTAATAAATGAAAACTGCTCGAGTCCACTGCATGTGTTTGCGCTGACCTTGACATAAGATCATATTATGTAGGTACGAGTATTTTACATAAAAGTGCATCTTTTAAATCGCAAATAAAACAAAACATCTTTCAAGCATTCATAATTAAGTCTTGTTCTTTACTAAAATTTACTTCAGGTTCCTATTTACCCACCTAGTGTTAATAATTAAGTCTTCTCCATACATATGTGAAATTATCACAGGGGAGATACCTAATATCCCAGGTTGCGTACATCGCGTATACTACAAGTGAAGGGCCGCGCGAGATGTTATAGATAATTGTATACTGATTAGGTATCAAATATCCCTCCTGTGATAACATCGCACTTGTGTAGAGGCCTCTCTGCACAAGTGCGATATTATCACAGGAGGACTTTAAATTGTCTCATTTACAGAACCATGGCCGGTGATATAATTTCTCCTGGAGCACAAGGAGTATTTAGACAGGTATGTTCATTACAGTGGCGTAGCTAATAGGTGGGGGGGGGGGCGTAGGGGCGGTCCGCTCCGGGTGCCACCAGCCCGGGGGTGACACCTGATTGTGAAAAAAAAAATACAGAAACTATCATGTATTTTTTAAAAACGTACTTTTCAATTATCGGATGATTTCTAATTTTAAGTTTTTACTCTTGCTTGAAACCATAATTATTCGCCCCGGGTGCCACCCACGCTAGCTACGCCACTGGTTCTTTAATTTGATAATAATATAATACAGTGGTTCTTAACCTGTGGTCCGCGGACCAGTACCTAGTGGTTTCTGAAAACACCAGAAGTAGTCAGCGACGTCGCCATATGCTTAAATCAAATTGACATCGCATAATATACCTACCTACGGGGCCAAAACACAACACTCCTGATTTCAAATAATTTTATATTATTTTTACAATTATAATCTCCTATGAATAGTTAAAATTTCCGCCAAACAAACAGGGATCAAGAACCATTGATATAATACGAGTATGAGATAGTATTTATAGTGTATAGTCATATTATAGTTACTTGTACCTAAAGTTTGTCCATGTTTAATGGGTCCACAGTCCCACCTCTTCGAAAGAACATAGTAGCGAATAGTTAGTCTAGTTATTCTTGTCATGATAAGATGTGTGTAGGAATTCGTATTCAGTAACGAAATAAAATACGATACTATTGAAAAAGAATCGAGAACCTCCTACGTTTTTTCGTCGGTTAATTACTTGAAATTTCGATAAACAAGACTCATCAGACTAATGACCAGTGACGGATAGGTACCTAGGTACTTTAATTTAATTAAGACGAGTTAAAAAAAAAAACTTAAGAAAAGGCGTAGCACGAGAGTACCTATATTTTTTAAGGCAGACGTTACGGATAGTTCGACTCTGATTCCGAAACGACTTCCAATTAATTTGATACCTCCGCCTTTCTAAGAACTTCAGGTACAACAATCTAAAATATTTTGCGTAGGTACCTACCTGTATCATAATGAACCTTTCAAGTTTTCTGAAAAAAAAAAACATTTTTAATTAAACCAACTCTTCTCATTTTCTCGTAGGTATGTAGGTACCTACTATTATTGCCCATTTTACACCTCTTTAGAATACCACTTGGGATCAGATAGCCGTGTGTGAGTTGTCCCAAGATATTTATTTTTATTTTTATACTTGGTCACAAAAGCACCAGTTAATTTTCATAAAATAAGTAGCTAGGTACTTACTTACTTATTTGTCACAACCGGGGCAAAATAAACTTCAAGGAAAATCGTAATTAAAACATATTTCCCCGTTTCTTTTTTCCCCTCTAACTGTGTTATATATTATGATATATATTTATGATAGGTAGGTACCCTCTTGAAAGCTCAAGGTCTAGGCCTGGAGCTGTGATCCAAGGTTCTCCTCGCTTCTTACAGTTTACCTACCTACCTTTCTAGATAGGTACTACGCCAAGGATGCGTGGGTAGTGACAGCATTAGAATCTGAAGATATGTAATGTAGGTAGGTACTTACGAAAAGAACAAAAAAAAAATGAATTAATTGGTATCTACTTATTTTTTTGCTATAATAATATGACATCCTACTTAAATGTACCTACATAGAATATTTTTAGAGATACTTTTTTACATAGATAGGTAAAATTAAAAATATTGTACAGTTTATGTAGATTTATTAATTATTATTAAAAGGCCATCTGTTGTAAGAGTAGTTGCGAACTTTTAAATGGTTCTAAAAGTTGTTCATTAAAAATACTAGATGACGTTAGTGTTGAATTTCGAATTTTATAATAAAAAGAGCAATACTAACAATTATTTTTTTAATCGCTTTTGCAACAATTCTTCTGATGTACGTAATAGCTTTGTTTATTATAAATTGCAATTCACAGAAATCATTTGGGGCATGCGATCGTCAGAAAACCGCATTGTCGTCATACGCGCGAGCCGCTCGCCTGTCGATCGGAACAGCCGCGGCTGGAATCGGAAATTTATTCACTCGCAAAATGGCGACTGCTACTGCAAACAACTTGTGTCCATGGCCCAATAGTCAGAATGATTATGAACTGCGGGATGTTATCGGTAAGTGTTTTATTAAACTATACAATTTGTTAATATTTACACCATTTTTTATTTTTTTTTGTTTTGTCAATATTCCTAAAAGCCATATTCAAGGTGCTGCTTAGATTTGTGTCTGTCTGTCTGTCAAATTCCTGATTCACAAAATGTCAATGATTTTGTTCGGCTTATTTGATTTTAGCACTGATTTATCTAAAAAAACGAAAGCTAAAGGTTCCGATGAAAACAGCTGTGAACATTAGTAAACATTGCTGTAACAGCTGGCAAATAATTGGAGTTTACGTAGAAAACTACTAGACCTAGAAAAAAAGTGTTTGTATTGCCGCTAGGAACTTGATAATCTAATGTTGATTTCAGGTGTTGGGGCTACAGCCGTCGTTCACGCGGCTTTCTGTGCACCGCGCAGTGAGAAATGTGCCATAAAACGTATTAACTTAGAAAAATGGAATACATCAATGGATGAATTATTGAAAGAAATACAGGTATGCGTTATTTACTTATACCTAAATTGTTTATTTCGTTATTATATGGAACTGTATCAGAAACTTCTCTTACATAGTCTGTTGAGTATTATATATTTTATTTGGTATGTTGCAGGCTATGTCAAGCTGTAATCATGAAAATGTGGTGACTTACTATACAAGTTTTGTAGTACATGATGAGCTGTGGTTGGTGCTGAGGCTCCTCGAAGGTGAGTGTTTTCTCATGAATTGTTTGTATAATTTATGCCCAAGAACAGCACTGCTTGCTGTTTATAAATAAAGTGATAATGTCATAGGTGTTCAGTTTGTGAAATATAACTGGAAGTATTTACACTGACAAGGATGATTTTACCTATTCATAGGCCACCATAATAATATTTTTAAGCTAATGCCTACTTCAGCTTCAACCAATTCAACTGTAATATTTGTTGTTACCTACAACAAATGTTTGTAGCAATCAATGAACAAATAGAAGTAATATTTGAATTATCTTCTCACATCCGTAAAATAGTTGTGAATACTTTATATTGGGCAGTGTAAACTACTGCTGTTCTCTACTTCAAATAAAATATAATTGTTGTTAATATAGTTTTAGCTTCTGTATCATAATGTTTCAGGTGGCAGTTTGCTTGATGTGATAAAACATAAAATGAAAGTGTCAAACTGCAAGCATGGTGTATTTGATGAAGCAACAATTGCAACCGTCCTCAAGGAGGTCCTCAGAGGATTAGAATATTTTCATAGTAATGGACAAATTCACAGGTAGATAAAAGATTTCAAATATTTACATTAAGACCCTTAAAAGTAAACAACCATTGCTTTGCGTTCATTCCAGAAAATGCCTGAAACAATCGTTCATTGTTGAGAGGGGCGGGCTCATGTTTAGGTTAATAATAATTTTGTTATCAGATTATAACACTGTACTTAATTTTTTTATTAGCATTTTGCAAATGATTATTAATGCGACTTTTGTGTAATATCATTATTTTTTACTCTCAATTTTTTTAAATTGAAATGCTAGCCTTTGATTGATCTTGGAATCGTTCAGTAATTTTTAAAAAGAGAAATCTTGAGATTTTGTCTGATTAAATGTGGAAGCAATTTTATCTCATACAATACTTTCAAGAAAATGGGCTTACAGAGATTTCTGACAAGCATTTTAATCAATAAATATATAATTACAAATTGATATAAAGTGCATTTGTCATCATTGAAGTTTATAACTTGCATATTTATTTCATTGTATTTATGCAAAGTTCTTGCTTGAAATGCAGATAGTTTCTATGTATGCATGTTTGCCTGCTTAAAATCATGGTATGCAATGCTCCCAAGCAATGTTATGATATGTGTGCAATAATTGAGCAACTGCAAAATATACATATTGCTGTGAACAACATTTAATATTATTATTGGCATTGCAGTTCAGCTTGTGTTACAATTATATGCTTTATCTAGACCACGATTCACCAACAATATTGCTTGCGTTTCAAAGTCCGAAAAATATTAATGATATTTGATGATGTCAATATTGATGATGTGATGAAAATATTGCACAAGGTTTAAATTTGGGGCATGTGTAACATACATTTGTCGAATGTAGCTATAGGTTAATACCTTTTTTTTTGCTGCATAACAAAATTCTTTGCTGTGTTTTGTAGTTCTGCATAAAGACAAAATCATGTCTTAAGTTTGTTGTTGGTAGTCACAATAGCATTCTTTTCACAGGGATATAAAGGCTGGAAATATATTGTTAGGAGAAGATGGGATAGTACAAATTGCTGATTTTGGCGTATCTGCATGGCTGGCTACTGGCAGAGATATATCCAGACAAAAAGTTAGACATACATTTGTGGGCACACCATGTTGGATGGCCCCAGAAGTTATGGAACAAGTGAGATTTGTATGATTCTAACACTACTAATATTTTTTAGTTCTGTTTTTTTTTGTTTAACTAACTTTAGATAAGTAATGGAATCATTTATCAATAGGCAAGATAGCTAGTTCCTATGAAGTAATTTTGATTATCCATCATAATGATGCAAATGAAAAAACCCACAGGAAAGTTAATGTATTAGAGGAAATATGAAAATAATGCTCTGATAAAACCCAAACGTCACATCAGCATAGTGAATAGCAAATCTCTGTTTGTTAGGGATTACGTTGAACTGCTTATCATTGTTGATTTGGAAATTAAATATCTGAACTGAAGGACAGTGTCATATTGCTTTACAACATAGATAGATAGGATAATGCTGGGCGTGACGTGAGTTCCTTGCAGACTGTTGTAAAGAACATATTGAAATATTATTATTAATATACACAATTATCCCAATTGTTAGAGATAAACTACTATAACTTGACGCTCCCCTCCATATTACCATTTCAATGTGTGTAGTCACATTCGTATGAAAGAGTTTGTATGTAGTGTAAGTAATCGTCTTCAGTAGCAGGCCAGCAAATTTGTTTGTTAACTAATCATAAATAGCCGACTGCGCGGTGCGTTGTCTTACGCACCTGTCATTTCCATAGAGAATGTCAGTGCAGCCCCATATAATGAGTAATTTTTGACACCCCGCTAGTCGAGCTAGTGAATCGCTTTTTTGTTCCGAGAGCCGTCTTACATGCGTTGTGAGTCTTTTTAATACTATTACAAACACTTTCAAACGTTTTGAACTGTGGAAGGGCGCGTCATGTTACTGTAGTTTACCTCTACAGGTATTTGTTGAAAGAAATGCAAAGGAGAGTTAGGAAGTAGGTTTATATTTTTGTACTAGCTAGTAATCAATTATAACACCAGCAAACAAATTTCAGGACCATGGATATGATTTTAAAGCCGACATTTGGTCTTTTGGTATAACGGCAATAGAAATGGCGACAGGCACAGCGCCGTATCACAAGTACCCACCGATGAAAGTGTTGATGCTGACATTACAGAATGACCCACCTAATCTGGACACTGGTAAGGGCATAAACATTTTATTGAACTAATTAGTAGTAGACTAGTAGTATCTACCAGTACTGGAAAGATAAAAGTGGTTCTAAATACATTTGAGTTTATCTATTACTAGCTTTTGCCCGCGTCTTCGTCCGTATGAATTTCGTTCATCGCGGTAGAGGACTAAATCGCAATTCTTTCCCAAGAAAGGACATGAAGACTACTTTTTATACCTCGATTCAAACTACCCTATACCAAATTTAATCAAAATCGGTTCATTGGTTTAGTTGTGAAACAGATGGACAGAGTTACTTTCGCATTTATAATATTTAACATTTTTTATTTTGTTGAAAAATATTCATCAATATCAAAACCCTTCAGGGAAAACAACAAAGGTCACAAAATTTTAAAGGTACCAGTTATAGGTCTGACCACATTATTAAACATTATATCATATTATTATTATGACTGCAATATGTATATGCTGACACATAAATTATTGAACCAATTCAAATTTATTTATCACATAATTTTCCTCTATAACTCACATAAATATTTTATTTATGCAGGTGCTGATGAGAAGGAACAATACAAAGCGTATGGAAAAACCTTCAGGAAAATGATCATAGATTGTTTGCAAAAAGATCCGTCCAAAAGGCCAACTGCTACGGAGTTACTAAAACATCCATTCTTTAAGAAGGCCAAGGACAGAAAATATTTGACACAAACTCTAGTCGCTATTGGACCTAGTATGGAAACTAGGGTGAATAAGGTATGAAGGAGATTATTATTATTACATTTAAATGTGTGGGTGTACTAATGGGGTAAACATCTGCCTAAGCCTTCGGGGATTACAGGCATGATGTGTTTATGCATAAATATTATCTGCTGGGAAATGAGGAGAGGTTCCCCATAAAGTACCATAAAGAGTGGTTTTTTGGAGGAGATATTGTTTGATAGAATAGATCTGGTTGAATGCTGTTGCTCTCAATGACACAAAATCCATTGATCACCATTACCTGCACAATGGCTAAAGACTTAGTTGATTTGGAAAGCTTAGAATGCCATAATTATCACATTGAGCGTAGGCGACGCCTGTGGTTTATGCGCTGCATAAACTCGTTTGTTTCTATGTGATGGTTATGTCTATGTAATGAAAGCGCACCGTCTCCACAATGCGAAACTGTAAATAAAAATGTCGGGAAACATTGGAAGGAATTACCTCCAGGATTAGCTTATCACCAGGTCGTACAATAAAGCAGTTCCGGGTACTCCTAAGGTGTCAAATTACATTAAAAAAATATATATATATGCAACCGCCAGGATTTTCTTTTTAAAAATCCTTATTTGTACATTTTCCAGGCAAGTAAACATTCAAAGGGTGCGTCAGGCAGGCTGCACCGCACGGTGACCGGCGAGTGGGTGTGGAGCGAGGAAGACGAGCAGACCGCCGAAGCTACAGAGTCAGACGATGAGCCGTCCTTCAGCGACGACAAGCGCCCCATGAATCAGCTGCAGAAGGCTGAGTCCAGTGGCAGTGATAACGAGGTAAGTTTTTAACAGATACCTGGCAACAAAGGCCTGGAACAAAGGCAAGTCCTGAAAAGTTTGTAGCCATGTGACATCTACACTGCTATGGTGGAATAGGGCCAGTTTCTATCATAAAAAGGAGGCCTACACAGGCCAGCAGCCTAAAATATTTTTATTGCTTCGTTACTCCTGCCGTCAAAATGTTACAAGCTGGTTCAGCTAAGGATCTGATTCGGTGCCCACAGATAGACACTACTGATGCTTTAAAAGAATAAGAACGTGTTTGCAATAGAGTAGATGATACCACCAATTAAATGACGTGCTTTTTACGACCTCCTATAGAATTTGTATAGCAAAAGACAACTGTGACGTCCCTTTAGTGCCAAATCAAACAGTAAACATCAAACATCAATTTCAATGATACTATTTCGTTTACAGGAGCCAACAAAGCAGACGAAACCCACGAATCGCTTTGAAACAAAACCTGTTGATCTGGAACCACATGTCATTAACTTAGTATTACGATTAAGGTGAGTGTTTTACCGATATCATTAAGGTACAAGTAAATTGCATTCAATTAAAGTCGACCGTCACATCGCCTTGAATTAAATCGCGTGATATGTAATATGTCTTAATATGTCACGTATTGTTTACGATTGCAGTGTGGTCGCACCTTGAGTCTAAGCGCTCTTTCGCACTAGCGGTTAACGGCTTTTCCAGTTTATTAAGCAACCGCTTTTGATTGTACGCACTAAACCGCCACAAAATTAAAGCGGTTGCATATTAAACTGGAAAAGCGACTAGCCGCGCGGCAGTGTTGGGCAATATGAAATCTAACTACTGATTACTAACTACGATTACATATAGTAATCAGTAATCATAATTACAAATTACATTAAATAATCGTAAGAAGTAGTTAAATATTTTGATTACTAACTACAAATTGTAGTTGCAATCACGATTACGAGATTACTTTTTATAACTACAAAATTTAAAATGATTTTGCGAATTTAAACAAAACAAACGCGCGCGCGATTCGTTCATGTACCGACTTGTCGTTTGCTAGGTAGGTAGTTAGAGCACGTTAGAGTATGGCGTTGTGACTGGTTGCGTCATTACTGTTAAACGCGGGACAACAAATACAAGAGGCGTCGGGCAGAGGCAAGGCGCGGGCAAGGTGCGGGCCAAAAGCAGATCTGATAGTGTCCTGTTATTTATCAGATATGGATCGAAAACTAAATTCTGATGAAATACGCAACTATGATTAACCATCCCAAATCCCACAAGTTGTCGGATGAAATGTTCGAAAAACGTGTAGTACTAAAGGCTAATTTAAATGATTAGTTCACCCAATCCACTTTTTATTTTTTATTTTATTTGATTCGCAAATAATTTTAATTACACAGCAAACATCAACTTATGATGTTTGCTGTGTAATTTTGATTTTTTGAATACATATTTAATAAATGTCAATAAACACAATTATTCGTGAAAATAAAAATACGCAAAATAAACTGTTTTTATGCACCCAGATTCCAAAAAATATATATCAATACATTACATGTTTATTTAATTGTAAAATATAAGTTCTAAGAACTCAATCAGTAATTATAACTACTAAATTGCAGCAGTCAAATTAACAACTACTTCATGTAGTTTGATTACTGTAGTTAAGTTACATGTAATCTTAACTACATGTAGTTAACTACTTTTAATCGTAGTTAGTAACCAGATTACACAATAGTAGTTAACTACGCCCTACACTGCCGCGCGGTTAGCCGCCCGCGCCGCGCGGCTTAACGCTAGTGCGTAAGAGCGCTAATTAGACAAAAATAATTTCACGTTCCGATTAGAATTCAGAATTAATTCAATAAATGTTACAGGAACGCCCGTCGTGAGCTCAACGACATACGTTTTGAGTACATCATGGGTAAGGACACGTCTGAAGGCATCGCAATGGAGCTAGTCGGTGCGGGTCTCGTAGACCCCCACGATTCTGTGCCCATCTCTGTGAATCTCGCCAAGTTGCTCGAAGCACAGGTGGCTCACGACTTTCCCTCGACTAAGGCGGTTACATTCCATTTGGTAAGAATTCCTTGAATACAATATAAGGCTTGGAATAAGTTCTTTTACTTTAATTTATATTTATTTTAAGTCGTAAATCTATTGATTGGTGGGCAAGACCTATTGAGCAGAGGACGTGAGAAATATTGGTTGTACCTATTTAAAATTCTGGATACTTACAATCTTGTCACTTAACCACAATTGGATGGCGAACGCATTGATTGAGTGCCGTAAAACGGGGTTAATAGACAGGCAGGGGTGAATCGAGACGGAACTTTGAAAGAGATTTTAATGTCAAAATAATATAGTGTTGCCAAAAAACACTCTCCTGTTTTCACTGAATTATAATTAACAAATTGGTCTCCTTGTTGGCGACAAACTTTATTAGTTTAACGTTAAAATCCCTTTTAAAGTTCCTGCCGATTCACCCCTGCCTATCTATTCACTCCGTTTTACCTGGTACTCATTTAGTTACGTACGAGTAACAAGTAATTACTAGTTAAGCTAACAAATAGCGTTCTTAATGACAAATTGCGGGAAGCTAATAGGCTTATTATTTTGCAATACGATTTCTACAAACGTGTCTCAAGTCCTGATACCCGGGACAATTTAAAAAGAACCTAGAGACTTCGAGATACGGAAGTCTCGCACTGATTGACCGATTATCTTGCTGACTTCTACAGAACGATAATGAATCATTATATCATTCTGTAGAAGTCAACATCATTATTAATGATGATGATTGATGAATCATTATGGTCACTCCTAGGCTTCAAGTCATAATACATAATCATATAACTCGTAATAATAATTTGAGTTATGTTTCTTAAAGAGATCTTTTCGCTGCTATTATAGTTCTATCATTTAGTTTTTTTTTTATTACAGAACTCGGTCGGACCCAATGAGGATTTTGATGATAAAGCACTGGTAGGATTTGCGCAAATATCAATAATTGAATAAGGACATCAGGGTTGAACAATTTCGTGTAAGAGGCATTGTGATTGGTGGCCGGCGCGTCTAGCTATATGTACTTTTATTTGTTTATGGTGCTAAAATGTGAAGGCTTCATAAAATGTTGGTAATTTAATTTCCATTTGAATATTGTGTTAAAATTGGCCATTTTTTTTCCATCGAGCCAAAGAATTTTAGTCTTAAAACTTAATCGACGTTTTGATGAGTAGTTGGTAAGATATTTGTTGTTTTGTTACTATGTATGCGTTTGCATTCGTAAGGTTTAAAATTGTTTTATTGATTTATAATTTATAACTTCATGAATGAGTCGCCGTTTTAGCCACGGAAGTCCGTAAAATCTAGTTATTTTTGGACTAGTATTTATATCATACATATCTTCACGTGTTCCTTGCATCGTAGATTTAAAATATCATTCAGTATTTGCTATTCTACTGGTTAGAAGCATACGTCCTTAAATTACAAGTGTTAAAACATTACATAGAACACCGGCCTATCCAATTATAACCATAGTTTTTAAAGAAACTCTGCGTCAATCAATATTACTTATTTAATCATTAATGTACAAAGAATAATCACTGAAAAACTATACGTAATTTATTTTGTTACTATTTATATGAATTAAATATTCTGTTTTGTAAGTAGGCGTCGTCTGTAAGCCAGAATGCACCCGGTGTGCAGCACCGCAGAGCGCCATGTGCCTTGCGACAGATTTCACTTGCACGTCGATGTTCTATCGGCAATCATAATATTTTCATGATGTACTACTCTTGCCATTTTGTTAGTATATTGCTAAACAAAGACAATTTTTAATGTAGGTATATACAACACTCGTTATGTTGACCTTATGCCAACTGTAATATAGGTTTAGTAAGAGGAATACAAAAAAGCCCACATTTAATCTTTAGCACTTTTGTATCCTTACGGATCATGATCTGAATATTGAATAATAATTCTTAAATTAGTCCAGTGGTGGTCAAATTTATTTAAATGTTTATTTTCTGCAATGTGTACATTTACATTCCTTCGTTATTATTGCTACTTAATACATTTTAGTCATAGAGGCTTATTATCAAAGATATTTTATTAGGATTTTCTATAAAATAAAAACTCAAATGTGAAAACGTAAAAATCTTAAGAACGTATTTACCATGTGGTTTTTAAGCACTAAAAAGTAACCTAAAAGGTGTGCTTGAAATAAACAGTTCGGTTCTTAGTTAATATTTTTCTAAGTATCTCTAAATTGGCAAAGATTCAGTAAAACTAATTTGTTGTTGATAAAATAATATCAGTATTATTCAGAAATCTCACTGTCATCGTCAACCAAATTGGGCCATATTTATTTATTCACTGGCATCGCTCTTGTTTATATCTCATTATCGTTATGTTGCGTTTTGAAAAGTTCCTACGTCAAAGTTCCGGTCACCACTGTAATAGTAATACAATATAAAAGACAAGTGATTTGACTGACTCACTATCTTCCACCTCAAACCTCTAGGGGTAGAAATCTCAAACTTGGGACAGGGTTGATTTTATACTCTAGGCATCATTTAGAAAGGAATTTTGCGGAGAAGAATTTGAATAGAATCTTTATAAAAATATACGAAATCAACCTCTGCCGGGATAAATATGGGGAGGTTATATGAAATAACTTTTCCATCGGTTTAGAAACTTAAAAGTTAACAAACATACCCATCTAGGTAAATAGTTAAAATCATAATAATAAATGTACTAAAATTAAATCATTGAATTAGGGTGCACAATCCTTTCATGTAGAAATTCGAAGATACGAACTCCACGTGAACAGAGTTGCACGCTGGTCGCACACGAGTCACACGCGACTGCCACAAACGCCGCCACCAAAAGCTAGAAGCGGCGTTTTGGCGACCACCGACCTTATTCGTATGCGAGTCTATATAAAATATATGAAAACCACAGGTGGCCCGTGTGCGACCAGACTAAACCGCAAAAATAATTATGAAACTAAAACGGCCATTAAGGGAAATAGGAATTGTTAGTAATTTACTGAAATAAAAAAGATAGGCAACAGATTTAGTCCTGCACAGAATTTACTAAGAATTTATAATGAATTGTCTAGTAGGTAAAAGTAAATACTAGATTTTCAAAGTATTATTTTGTATTATCTACTATTATTGTATTATTTAAATAAATATAATATCAGGTGTATTAGCGTATATGTATTTTCATATACAGGGTTTTAAAGATAATAGAACGTTTTCTTATCCTAAGTTTGCTTTTAGGCTTGTTTATTTCAAAAATATTTTGCTATTATATCTTTGTTATTTATGTAAAGTTGTGTCAAAGTATATAAGTACTGAATTTTAGTATTATGTTTAAGAATATTTGATGAATAAATTAGTAATTACTCAAGCTTATAATATAATTTTCATTTAGTCTTCTAGTGCAAGTATGTATGTTGCATTCATTGATATTTGTATCATCTAACTTTACCTTATTTCTAATATGCCTTATGTATCCTGTGCCGCTCCTAGCAACATTTTAGGAATGTATTCGTAGCGTCGCAATCCTATAAGGCTGCGTTCACACGATGATCATTATATTGTATAGTATAAATGCGCACTTGGGTGAACACATCCTTGGAACGCTAACGAAGGCGACGCAATTACGATGACTACCTACACTATTATTTTGTAATTTGTTTTAATTAAAGTATGTAAGCACCTATCTTTAAATAATACTGATATAACAATTGTACTATTTTTACTAGAAGTTGGCGCCAGGTGTAGTATTTCAATGTAGCTTAATAATATTGTAAAATGTACTGAAGACTTATTACACGGATTCACTTTTTCATGTATCCTGAAATGATGTATTTCTGTAATGGCAATTCAATCGACTTGCTGATGCCAAAGTGCGCAGGCGCTTGCAAGTATTCTTTCGTTTCATTCCTCGTGCGATGCGATAGAAAGAGATAAAAAACTTTGAATTAGGCTGGCCTAATGTGTTAGTAGATAACGTTGTCTCAATTATATGGTCAACGTTGATGATTTGATAACAACCGTTATGTGAAAAAAAGACTGTTTGGACAAAATGACTGAATGAAGACATTATTAATATTGCTTGGTGATATGATGAATTAGGTGTACGATTTGATTAAATTTCATTATACCTAACATTTTGACAAAAAAAAAAATTGAGCACATTAAACAAATATTTCATATTCTTCTCGGGAAGGTTGAAGTTTCAAGGAATTGACTAATTTGAAACTGGCACCGTATTTGGGGTAAGCCTCAAAATATGAGAAAAATCCTAATACAGCGATACTCATCGCGAGCATTCGCTACGCTTGTTCGCGAGCACAGCTATGGAAATTTGTTTTGATGGTTTGCGACGGGAGTATTACTTTATATGTTTATCGCGTAACAAAAGCTCGCGCAACGAATGTTCACAAGACAGTTTCACCGAGACGTATGCTTGCTCGCAGCGAGTACGTTTCCTTAAATCTGTGAGGCCAAGCATGAGTGTGCGAAGTAAACGTAACGTAAATTCGAATGTTTTTTTATTTTTATTGGAAATATCTGTTAGTTTTAAAGCTTTATTCATATCAACGTCTGATAGTAATTGTGTTTGTCGTATATAATGAAAAATCCATTCGATTCGAACTAGCGCGCTCGTGTTAGGCCTACTTATAATTAGTTTCAATAATAACTTGAAAGCTTTTAACAACATTTTTTTTTTTCAAAATATAAGGTATTCTTATTTAGGTACAGGATAGCCATTAAGTCATTTTGAAGTATGTACGAAGTCATTTACCTATTGTATATCTTTGTAAATTAATGTTGTGTATTATCATATCGTATTAATAGTAGATATAATAGTAGTTCCATCATCTAGCCTAGTCTTTTAGATCGCCCCAGTCGAATACAGCTAAAGACAGTATTCATCAAGTGTTTACCTGACCTACACAACCCAGTTATAGGATAACACCCATAGAAGGACTGTTTGTAGACTTTCGGGCTTCCGACTACCCGTGACGACTGTCAAAGGTATACGATTGACAGCCAGGGCCAACGGCCTAACGTGTTCCCCAAGATACAGAATGTCTCGGTATGTAATAGATGGTCCGCAGACCGATTACGGCAAAATATTTAGAAGAATCTACTGTTGTCCATTATAGACTTT
Source organism: Hoplodrina ambigua (assembly GCA_949774945.1). Lineage (NCBI taxonomy): Eukaryota > Metazoa > Arthropoda > Insecta > Lepidoptera > Noctuidae > Hoplodrina > Hoplodrina ambigua. The sequence goes on from OX458963.1 coordinate 11,856,014, forward strand.
CTTATATATACCTAATTAATAGTGTCTTAGTTTTCGTCTCTACATAAAACCGACCATATCACGATTTTTTGATAAGAAATATTTTATGATCAATTGGGTCAAGTTTTTAATTATATTCTAAATCGCGTCCACGTGTGAAATTAGAACTTGTTCGATTATCAGTCGCCATTTTGGGTGCAGAAGAAATATTCGGCTAAAATCGGTTCCATATCCTGTAATAAGAGTTTTATTAAAAGACTGCAAAGCTTCTTTTTCCATGCACGCATTTCGTCTTCTTTTTGCAGTTTGTTTAAAAGACTAGATAGGTACCTTTCTTGCAATTTGTTATAATTTAATTATAGTACTTTCTCTGTTTTCATTTCTAGGGATAAAGGTACTACTCCATTTCATATTTTTCTGTCATAGTAAATAAGATCTTAAGCTGCCCAAGGGCAGGACACAGCTTAATTTTATCCGAGGTTTTTCGAGTCTTAGCGTTAAACAACTGCTTGATTGATTTGATTGTATTGTACGCTGTAAACCTCTGAATTTTCTGTCATTGAAAACATCAGTGATTTTATGTAATGATAAGTCATCATCATTATCACTGGTAGATGATCTTGTTCAATCCATTGCTTTTTCCCGTGGCGAAATTTTTATGAACTGCCTCCGCTTCGAGGAAGGCGTGAGGGGTGTGTCGGATTGCTACCGACGACGACTCCACGGTGTTCCTCCAACAACTTTTCCGGTTCATGGGGATCCCTCAGAGCATTCTTCCGCTCTCCGGTGCCATTCATCCCTGGTCTGTGTCCGTCATGTCCAACATGTCCAACCAGGTCTTACCCGGGATCTCCTGCATATCATTACCTTATCCAGCTATTGATCTACCAAACCTCCTTCTAACTTCTCTCGGTATTCAGTTAGCGCTCTGCTCTAAATACCCTTGTTTAATCACCCTAAAGATTCCGGAGCTGTTATGACGCTCATAGTTTATTTCAAAACCTTTATCTAATTTCTGTTCACACGCTTACAATATCAATTAGATATAAATTCCTATGCTGTGCCTTGCTATCTTCGGTCAGACTTTAATGTTAGATAAAATTAACCCCGCAATGCATGACTCATGAAGTGATGACGAATACGATAATTAAATATTTGATATGATGTCGCAATCTCTACAGAATCCCTTAGCTTTGATATTATTTTGTTGTCTAACATACTTATATTCGTAGTAATTACATTAAAATATCTAAATATTTGTACAACGCGACGTAAGGTCCAAAGTATTTCTATAGTGTCCAAAGTGTTCATATGACACAAAATTAATGCAATTGATCTTTCATCTTTAAATTTATTCTCAACAAAATGTCGTCCACTAGTTCAATCGTTTTTGTTTATAAAAAAACGTATTTTTTTACATTTTTATCTTGAATGCGACAATGAGATGATAACGTGATGTTGCTTGTCCTTGAACTTTTCTTGTTTATGGGCAAACCGTAACGACTAAATAAAAAAAATACTATATCGTAAATACTTACCTACTGTTAGCCCAGAGGCCCCACGGGACCCAGGTTACATAAATTCCACCGGTATTTAGATTAGGTGAGTATTAAGTACGGTATTGTTTTTTGAAATACCTAACTACAGATCAGTACAAAAGCAAATTAAAAAAAAAAAAGTGAAAAAGAAAGGCCTAAGAGTTTGATAAATATTTAAACCACAAGGGTTAGCCTAGTGGTTTTATTTATCAGAATACAGTTCTATTTCATAAAGTAACTTTCGGCGTTTTTGGAAATGTTATTTACGTACCTACGAATGGACTAGGTATCAGTGTTAAAAGTTGTTGATTCATCTGTTTCAGGCGAGTTTATTTCGCATGAGTCGACCAATAATCCGTTATCATAATATGTAGCTAAAGTCACATGTACCTACCAGTGAGTGAGTGTATAGACGTAGTGGGGAAGCCCCGCATTTATTTTTATACGAAAGTAACATTAATGAGACCATCTTATGACTGTAATAGTAATATGTAATGGTAATTGAAAAACGATTCTAAAATATTTGCCTTTGCATTATACCTACATATTTCTAAGGAATTAAGTAAATACTTATGGATCCCACGATCTTGCAACGTATTAAAAAGGTTTGTATGTTCTGTCTAAGGTCGTGAACACATGTCTACGGTACGGCGCCGTCACCGTGACGCGGCACGACGTCGTGTCACGGTACGGTGCCGCGTGCGATGGGCCGCGCCGGCTCACGGCAGTAACAATCGGTTCAAAAGTGTACTTAAACTTGCAGAAGGCATATCATTGTTGCACTCCTGTTATTGCTAAGACAATGAATGAAGATAAACGAAGAATCAAAGATCTACAACAAGAACTGTAAGTTTGTGTATATGTTTTAGCCGATGATTGCTACCGTGAGCCGGCGCGGCGCACCGTACCATGGCACCGTACCGTAACACGACGTCGTGCAGTTCCACGGTGACGGCGCCGTACCGTAGACATGTGTCCACGCCCTTAGTATGTATTACATTATATACATTAATCGATCTCCAAATAATTTCCTAAAAAATTTACACTAATACAAGATGTCTTTATGTGATGTGCCCTAGCTTAGTAACTACGACTAACTTGAATGTATCGAGGTTAGCCACAATTCTAACCTAACCTAACGTTACAGATAGTTATTACTGGACATTAAAATCAGATTATTGAGTAAAAAATACGAACATAAAAGGATCCAAAAGTTTTTAGAGGATGTATTTAATATTCCCGATATGAAAATAAGTTTGATGTTTAAAAAATATAAAGGTAGATAGGTATCTAGTTAGTTTATCATTATTATGTACTTATCGTGAAATATTTAAGTAAAGCTATTACGAAAAATTGGTTCTAAGGAGTTAGGGAGGAGTGCGTTAATTACTATGCCAATATTATAATGGAATCTCTTAAACTGCACATTTATTTGACTTTTCAATATACCTGCCTAATTAATTCATGTGATTGGTGTCTGTAAACGCACAATGTTTTGTTGATTACTATGTTTCTGCGTCGCATTAAACATTTCAATATCTTAGCGCTTATGTAAGTTATTTTAGATTTTTAACGAGCAATTACGTTATAACATAATGATACCTATTTGTATTATCTATAGCATAGCACTGAATAGGTTTTATAGGTCTGTACTGTTTAAGCCTCGGATGTACTAGCCTACAAGTGTCCTGCGGCAATGTCCACAGGTCGTCTCACGAAAATGTTTCCAACGATGCCGCAGGACGTTTGTTGCTCAACAGTAAGTTTTATTGTATACAATCAGTATCTGTAATTAGTAAATGGTGTCTGTCTGTGTGCTAAAGACAAAATCCGTTATTAAATAAACTGTAAGAAGGCGACGTAAATATCTTGTTTTTGTTATAATACCTCTAATCATTGTTTACCTAGAAATGTGGCCGATTTCGTTATTGTGAACATGTAAGTGCACGACACGATAAACTGACGGGAAAAACAATTTGACATGTTTTAGAGCTCGCTTGTCTAATATTAGGCTACGAGATGGGTACGACTACGAGGACCGCAGGATCGGCCAATGTGGTTATCTTTAGGGGAGGCCCATGTCCAGCAGAGGACGTCGTACGACTAATATGATTGTGATAATGGCTATGATCTACGCCTTTCGAGTTAAGCTCTTTTGGACTTGAATGGGGGGTAACAGATGTCTTAAAGTGCTATAGACCACTTTAGAAGGCCGGAAGAGGGTGTTATTCGCCGTCCAAAGCGCCCGGTGCGCTAGCTGCGAGTCGGGAGGAAGGTGATCTCTTCCTTTCCGCAGCTTCCTTCTGCGAGATAACTGTTTTGCAAGGGACCACCGCATCCCAGGATTCTTCGCCGTTGCTCATCGAACTGAATCTAACACGGTGCGGTTCCTCCCAAGCGGTATACTCTCACAGCGTAGGTATGCCTCATGGTGTCCTTCTACAGTCGACGCAGTATAAGGTAGGATTAAGATTAGGTTCTATTGAAGGGCGGGCTAAAAGTAGGTAGCTATAGACGTCTAGTGCCTATCTTCTATACAGGTAACAAAGTAAAGTAAGTAGGATCCAAATTATCCCCTAAATAAACCCTGAAAGAGCTCATATTCGAGTGTTACATACGACTATCCATTAGTACAGCTACCTATAGGTATCTAACGGCCTTCGATGTAGCTAAAATAATATTTTTATACGTCATTGGTCTTTCCTTATAAATGTACTGTTTATAAAACAAAACCCGACATTCTTCCCAGAAACTTTAAAAATAATTGAGTTAATCTATAAAACCCTGACCCAATTCCTGGACGAAGGAGTTTTCGCAGCGCTTCGTAAATATTTGATACAGATTAAAGTATCTAGCGTAAAGTCTGTTCGTATCAAAGACGCTGAATGTGGCCGGACTGACCGGACACGGGCAATTCTGTGATGAGACGGCTATGGCCACGTTGTGTAGCGAAATTTGATACCAAACAGTTCCCGGAATAATATTGCGAGTCGCATACTTAATCTACACTGTATAATAAATAGTTTAATTAAATCGTCACATAATGAACGTTCACAGGTTCACAGGTCACCCCAAGCCAGCGACAAACAAATTTGTACCAAGGTCAAGTGCGAGCTCGGCCAATCAAATCGTTACCTAATACTTACTTGTTTTCTTATTTCTTGTAGAATAGTAGGTACACTCTTTTATACACTGACGATTTTCTAAGAACTGTCAAGTACAAGCTTGTTATCAAAGCGAAATTACCGCACTCGCGCTTCCGAAGAGTTTGCTCGTGAAAGGTAGTCAGAACTTAGGATGACGGAACAACTTACGGAAGATGTTATAAGTAGCAAAAATAAAAATAGTTTTCACGAAATAAGGAAATCTGAGCAAGATGCAATATACTTTTACATAATAATATAATTATAAGTAATACCTAAATAACTTAAAAAAACTTTCAAAATATTTATGTAGCTGTACCTATCAATCGAAACAATTTATTCGTTGGTAAATAGTAATATTACTTAGGTAGGTACCTACCTACATCTTCAGTCAAAGCGATAACTAAGCACGTGATGTGCCAAGTTTAATTCGCGATAAATCTTCGTTTTACGAGCAACAACTATGAGGGAAGTTATAGGAAACTTATGGGAATGGGATACGGAAAGGGCGAAGGAAGAAATTATAGTAAGTAGGTAGATCTAAAAAGTACCTAGTTGTAATAGGTATTCTTATGCCCGAGTTTATTCTGAGTTGAATGCGTACATACATACTACGATGTGTGTGGCGTGGCGTTTTGTTTATCATTGCGGGTCTATATAAACGTGGGAGCGGACCGGCTTGCTCATACATTACTGTAATATACCACGCTAGTATACGCACGCGAATTGTTCAAGTTCATTCAAAAATGAAAATGCTGAAAGTTGTTGTGTTTGCGTTGTTCGCTCTCCTGCTGGTGGCTGTAAGGGCAAATCCGGTGCAACCGAAAATTGAGTCCATTCAAAGTAAGTTCATATTAGATAGATGCACTGCGTTAAGAGGCCTTCTAGGTACCTACCTACTACGTTATCTTTACAACTGTAAAATTATTTTGTCTCATTGATTAGGTTTGTCTTACTGTGTTTTATAAATAGCGTGAGTTTTATCAGGATACGAAACATTTGGATACATTAAATCATTAGGAGCTGCTAGCGAATTTTTTAAACCTGTCATGGAATGGTCTCTAGAAAATTGTTTTATGTAAAGTATAACTCTTACTACAAATAAAAAAGAACCGGCTAAGTGCGAGTAGGACTCACACACGAAGGGTTCCGTACCACCATACAATATTAAACACAACATACCGACAAGAGTATAAATTTATAATCGCAAAAAATTACAAAATGGTTGTGTGTGAAAAGGGTGTGCTGTAATTACAAAATGGTTTTCGGATATACTTATTCTTTTATTAGTGCTACATGGCATTGCTAAAATTCATGACAATTTAATTTTGACATGATTCAAATTTCATGATTCAGTCAACGGAAGTCCCCTATAGGTTTTGATTCCCTGGCGAGCGTCAAAATATACGCCATAAACGACCTTATCTTTAAATTGCGTTGACTTAGAAGTTTAATTTTTTTCACTGCTCCAGGTGAAGCAGACCTGAGTATTTGTGATTAATTTCAGACGATGCCTCCACGCGTTTCTGAGTAATAGAATCCTATTTAGGGCCATATTTACAAAACCTGACCTATTTAACCTATTTATTTAAAACAGAACCCTTATAGGAGTAAGGGCTCTGTTATTGCTGACTAAAGTACGGAACCTTAAAAAAAAAGACACGGATTATACGATCAAATAACTTATTTATACCTAGAATTAGGTATTCGCTTACGTAAATAGATACCTACCTACCAGGTTTAGGTATCTACTTAGGTAATGAAGCGCAATACACACCTTAGTGTAATCAGTGCATTGTGCTGACAATGCAAAAGAAAGCGGAGCTTAGGTATCAGATCTATGTTTAATTTTGTACGTACTATGTATAATAACATCCTCGTTGGTCTAGAGGTCGCAAAGCGTGACTGCTGAGCATGAGGTCTTGGGTTCGATTCGCAGGTCGGGCAAAATAATATTAGGTTTTTCCGTCAGGAATTACTCAGTATCAGGCTCGAAGTCTGGATTTGTGCCCGGTTGATGGCAATAGGCCCTATTACATGGGACTCTGGCGATATCTTTGTGTCACCCTTCGGGAATTACAGGTTATATGTGTGTGAATGTAGGTATATACCGTGAAATAAATTAGAAAAAATATTAAGTTAGTTTTTCGAAGATACCTTATGAAGATTCTATGGACATTCTTCGAAGTGTTGATGGTAAATGATCTAAGGTGGGTGGACCATGGAAGGCCATGCTCCTTCGAAAGCCAATTATTAAAATTTCGTAGTTATTGCCATGTGATGACAAATTCCTTCTATTTACATAAACACCCATCGAACTGGAAATCACAGACGCGGCAGTGAATCGTTTGCGCTACTATTTTGGCCGAACGGTCCCTCCAATCATTGATATCGGAAATCGGCGACGTTAAAATAAGGTACTGTACCATAGAAGGCCACTCTAACAAATAAACAGTTATTATTCGTTTATTTACTGGATAAATGAAACTAACAAATATTTAAGTAATACTTTGTTTTATTACGTAACATATAAACCATTTCTTTTTATTGTAGATTTAATCGCTATTTATTATTTTTTAGTGTTAAATGACTGATTTATTATAATGGCCTTCTAAGGAGCCTTGTTTCTAGCAAGGCCATTTGGAAGAGTTAAATGAAACTTAAGTTTAATCAATATTGATCAAATCTGAAATTCAAAAAAGTGGTTTATATGTTACGTAATAAAACAAAGTATTACTTAAATACTTGTTAGTTTTATTTATCTAGTAAATAAACGAATAATAACTGTTTATTTGTTAGAGTGGCCTTCTATGGTACACCCACCTTAGTTCTACCTACAGATGAACATAATATAATGTGCCTACATAAGTACCTACTTTCGAAACATTAAAGCTACTTACTTCTGTAAGTACAATCACTAACTGTTTCATGTTTAATAATTATGCTTTTTATTTAGTTTTGTTGAGACGATTTCATGTCAAATCTTAACCTTTGCACCCAAAATTTATGTAAATGCCTGAAAAAGCTCATCTAGCAAAAGTAGCAAAAATGTTTTTTGTAAGTAAGTAAATAATGTTAGTATGTACTTAGGTGGATACCTAGTTATATTATATTTCCGTAACGCGCATAATTATTTCTCGCCGAAACCTATGTTTGTTTTTAATAACGATAGTGTTTTTAAACAGGTCAATGTCGGCTGATTTACATGCGTTTTTATTACATCTGTATCTGATCGATTTCGTGAAGTAAGCCAGCTCTGACATTGACCCGTTTGCCACAAATAAAGTCGGGTGCGGATGTTATGGCTGCTCTAAATAACGCGCTATACACTTTAATTTCTCTTACGTCATTAGTCAGTTTCGAACGCGCGAAACTTAGAATAACAAAGATGAAAGACGCTTCGATTTTAGTGAACAAATAAACTTTTTTAGAACGAGAAAATGTGATGGTCTTGTGGTCCAGACGCCTTTCATTCATGTGGTTGCAGGTTCGAAACCGTGCATCAATGTGAAATTGTCAAATCTTCTTTTATATTATAAAAGAAGATTTGACAACGTCTTTGATTTGTGTATAAGCGAAAGATATAATATAGGCACTCATCATAAAATTTCGAAAGCCGCTTGTGTTTATAGATGAAATACGTAGGGAGGTAGTTTAAAGTTAGTAGACGTACCTACGCTAAGAAAGGATTTTCCAAAATTTATCCCCTAAGGGGGTGTAACGGGCGACCGACATTTACGCGGACGAAATCGCGGGCAATAGCTAGTATACCATAAGTTTATTTTAAACATCACTGAAATAGATGAAGAAAAAAAAATACCTTAGTCTGAAATCGCTAATCCGCCTTGAGTAAGTGAGGTGCTCGTGCCTTCTCTATAAGAGAAGAGGCCTTTGGAGTGAGACAGTAATAGGCTGGTTGGTATTATAATGACGAGAAATGAAAGTGAATCATTTATAGTCTCTTTTAGAAAGTAAGGTAGCTAAACTCATTTTCCTACGGACAAAATTAAATTCGGTAGATAACCTGCGTTTGTTTCATCATTTTTAGTTAATGAGAATGGACATTTAATGAATACGTTTCTCATTAGGAAACCTAGAGGGATATAAAGAACATACCTACGTACGTACGTAGGTATCTGCCTACTGTATTCATACTAACCATACTAAATGCACACCTGGAGCCGCAGGCTAAGGCGTAATTAAGTGCGATCTCATAGTTTTTAACCCGCGACGCAAATACGACGGAGTGTTGTAAGTTTGACGTGTCTGTGTGTGTCTGTCTGTTACATCGTAGCTCCCGAACGGATGAACCGATTTAGATTTTGGTTTTTGTTTGAAATGTAAATTAGTCGGCAGTATTCTTAACTATGTTTTGTCTAGGGATGGTCCTTTTAATTTTATTTTTTATAAGTTTTACTTGTTTTAAGGGGAACTTTTTGAAGAAAACGTCATTAAGTAGATTGAGTAGATATCTATTATAAGACATAAAAACAAATCCCAAAGGCGTCATTCGATACTTGTAGAGATAATTTTCATTTTGTTTTGTGTTTTTTTTTTGCTATAACTTCTGTCTGCTTGTCTTATGCTAAAAGGTTTCTCTTTGGAGGAATAAACATTTGTATCAGTCTTAAAAGTCTTATTTAGATTGTTTATAATTTAAAACATTGTTTTAAATCAACTTCTTTTTTCTAGTACCTAGGTAAGGTAGGTCTTTGTCTACTGGTTCATATTCGTGAGACACTAAATCAAGCACGCTACAAACAAGCTACAAACAAGTTTGCAGAAATCAAAGGTAGAAACAGCAAACGAAACCAAAAAAGAGGATGAAAGTTTTTTCAGAACTTCTAAAACAGCCGCTTTTTTTTAAATTAATATTTTGAGTCGATAGCACTCAATCAGCTATGTTATGGAGCTCCCTAACCAAAACTATCGTATATCCGAAATAAAAATACATCCGTAACCCGCGTATCCGAAACCTATATAATTTTCTTCTTATATCATATCCGTATCCAGATCCGAAATATCATATCCATAACATCTCTGCACTCAATTAGTAGTTAAGTTATTGAATAGGCGGCTGTAACTGTACTGTTTTTTTACTATTTTGATACGGAACCCTAAAAATAGTTTCTGTTGGTCCAAATGCCCTTTAGTTCCCTCGCCAGTGACCCTTTAAAAGCCGGCGGCATAGCCGTCGGCGGGCAGCGTGGCGTTGACGCCGCCGCGCGTCGGCACGCTCTGCGACCGTGACTCCATGTGTAGTGCGCACTTGTGCAGGAGTCTTTCAAGTATCCATGTATACCAGCCTATTACTGTCCCACTGCAGGGTAGAGGCCTCTTCTTATACAGAGAAGGCACAAGTTTGCTCAAGGCGGATTAGGGATTTCAGAATTATATTTAAAACCCGGTTTGCTCACAATGTTTTCTTTCACCGATGTCAGTAATGTCCAAGAAACTTAGAAAGAACATCTAAACTGAAAAAGTCACATTGGTTCTTGCTTGTGTTCTATTGCGAACCCGCAGCCTTGTATAAGGGAGGTAGGCGCCTTAACTACTAGGCCATCACGACATTCCACGACTCATGTATTAAGTATTTACTTATTACTTAGTGCAATGTTTGGAGAAAGTTTGAAATACTAACTTGATAAGAAAGGTTAAGTACTTCTTGATAACCTTTTGCGGATTACCTACTATAAGCTGTTTGTATCTTTATTAACTTCTGTCTGTGTCTGCTAATGTACTTATTACAGTAAATGTATTACTATAAACCATTGACGCAAATTAAATCTTCTTCCAATAAATGTTATTTATTTTAGACAGTCATTGTCTTTACTGTATCTACCGGCCTCAATAAGCAGCGCGCAGCGTTTTAAAAGACATTCACACTGATGAAAACATTTGCGTTCGTGGAGTTTGACATGTATACAAGCACGACTGCTGCGCGTGGGGTCTTGGGGTCGATTGCTGGGACGGGTAAAAAGTGTTATTGGGTTTTTCCATTAGGAATTTCTCAATAGTAGCCCGGAGTTTGAAAGTTGGTTGTGTGATATCACCGTCTTGGAAAGCCCGTAAAACCGTTGGTGCTGAGTCCGATGTCTCCCCGCTCGTGTCTGATTGCCGTCCTGTCGGATTATAAGAGCTAGGGAAGAGGGACTGCACCTGCGTTTGCGTACACGTTTGCGCATTATAATATTATTTTGGGAACTTGCCTAGTCTCCATTGTGATTGGCCAGATTTTTTTTTTTAATAATCGGCGGGCCCGACAGATTTTGATTGTCCTGCCCGAACATTGCCTTGCAGAGCCATCTACCGAGTCTAATTTAAACCTATCCGGCGACCCTTTCAAACATATCCATAGAAATACATAAAATCGGTCTCAATTTAGGAGAAGCTCAGTGAGATACGTACAGAATAACTAACTAAATGGATTATATTGTTTCAGTAATCCAACTGGAGGAGTCATGTGTGCGGCAGGGCGGTCTTTGCGTACGATTTGAGGACTGTGACCCCGATAACATTTCGGTGTTGGGCGCTGATCTCTGTCCGCTACAGCGGCACTTGGGTGTCACTTGCTGCTATGTAAGTAGTACCTAAATACATATACAATACATTTGACATGCAAAAATAAACTAATAAGAGTATTACAGTACGCAATAATCATCGACTACATAAAAGAGAAAAAAGTAACACATAACAACGTTAAGAGTACCTATAACACATTTAATGTGAAAGTTACCACGAGGGATATTAAGCAAATTAAACAGTAATATCTATGTAATATTGACGGGACATTCCCCGGACACTAAACTTTGAAATCCCTTTCCGGACGACCTCCGGACGCCCTCTAAAGTAGAACAAATCTGGGTAATCCCGGACTAATATATAGCATAGGTGCTAGGAATAGAAAAACTTGTAATCATTTTTCGCGAGAAAATCTCTTTTAGATTTTGTTAAATAGGTACCTACTACATATACAACGTGTAACGGTATAAACGCAAATACATAGTATTCACGATGACTATTTGTATGATACCTTTCTCCCTTCCTGATGAAAGATCGATGACTACTTGTATGATTTTCAGTCAAGGTGGTCATTTGACGGAGACTAGCCAAGTAGATATCTATCTAATCGACGTACGCAACGTACGTCTAGTGTGGGGGTCTGTAGTTTATAGGTACCTATTCTATTGCGGATATAGCATTTTCGCAGATTTTTCTATCTGCAACAATAATAAACAACACAATGTGACTGTCGTATAATTGTCTTGTTTTTTTTTTTTCATAATAAATTTTACTTTTTATTAAACATGGAATAGAATAGAATATCATCTTTATGTGCTTGGGTAAGTAGGTACAATATATAGGTGTTTATAGCGTTTTAGTCCTTTGTACAATCTACTTTTTTATGCACGTAAATGTTCGAAGTAATAACTTTAATTAAATAGATAGGTATACCTATTTAAGTGAAGTATAAAATGTTTACAAAAAAAAATATGATTTGTTTAATATTATCTAATGGTCGCGTCTATTGTACAAGTGGGCGAGTACTTACTTCTGGAACGACAACTTAGAAGCAAATCCTAGAAATTATACTGAAAATTGATCGTTCTGTGACAAACCGATGCGATCATACATCGCCCTAAGTACCTATGTGTCTGTGGCTATAGATACTTAATGGACTATAAATGCTGGCTTACTCTTCGCGGTAATTTTAAACCAGAAAGTCTGAACGCAATTTTATTCAGCTTGCGATTTTGAACACTCATTTTCCTTTTCCAGATGTGAGCCTGACACGGCAGAAGCAGAGTCTTCGTGTAATTACTTTTAATTAATTGTTAATAGCAGCTATAAACTTAACTAGTTTTAAGATAGTCTAAGCTCCTGTAAGATTAACTTTTAGTGTACCGTGCTAAAATTGGTAACACGGAACACACATTGAACCAATTCGGTGTCCGTCCGCCCTTCCGACTATTTATATGTATGTCAGCCTTTATGTTCTGTAAAACTATTCGACGAAATATTTGGACGAATTCAGGATAGGCAAGTGTTATGCCTAGCTAAATATGGAATGGAAGTAGGTACCTAACGAAAACAAAGTACAAGTGAAGTTGAAACAAGGAATAATATTTTTTTATAGAATATTGAGTAGGTTTTCTGATGAAAGTAAAATTTAATGAAAACACAATGATTTCATTTTTTTTTAATTCGAAAAAAAATGAAAGTTTTACAAGAAAAAATAATCTAAATAACAATAATCATATTAATCATTGATTAAGAAATAGGTAGGTACCTGTTTGTTTTTTAATATTTTTGTGTTTTATTTTTTTTTTGTTTTACGGTTGGTACTGTGTACGAGACGTATCCCTACTATTAATTGAATGGCACGGCACACTAATTACGCAAGTCCGACTTGCACCTTCCCGGTTTTTTATTTAATAAAATACAAAACAAAATTATCTTAAGATGTCTAGTAAGGTCTAGATCTAGGTATTAAAAATGTCAACATTTATTGACTAATTACTTAAATAAATGTAAGTAAGTAAAATGGTATTATTATTTCATTTACTTTAGACCAGTAGTACTCAGTGATGTTGCGGGACGTCTTAACAGGATACCGTGGCCCCGGAACGTAAAGGGCAACAGAAGGAACAGGGTGGTTTTTTAGTCAGTAAAAGTCTGACAGTCCCTTTCGCCCCACCCAGGGCGGAAGGAGACATTTTATGATTTTTACAAGCTAAAAAAAAGTACTTAGTGATAACATAGCTTCCAATTTGCGAAAGAATTTTCAAAATCAGTTCGGTTGATCTAGTGATTACCCCCCCACAAACTCATAGACTTTACCTCCTCCTTTCTGTATGTAAGGGGTGTAAAAAGACATTAAACAAAGCCGAAAGCTATGTATTCTTCAGATCATTGCGATCATTTTTTGAGTCATATCTAGAAAACTACTGGTTGAAAGTTCCATCGTTTTGTCACGAAAACCAGTGTTAGGTAAACGTTTAACTTCGAATACCCTTACGATTCCTGCACTGTTGCATACACCCGAAAGTATAATGTTTAGTGTGCGTTTATAGCGCATTACCATAAACCAAGGGTTCCCAAATTTATTTTGTGTACTGGCCTCTTTGAAAATAAATTATTTTCTTTCGCTTCCATTTTTTTTTCCTACTTAAAAACCACCTAGTAGGTGAAATTACAAATCGCTTCGCAAGCCTCTACACAGCGCCCAGTTTTATTTATGGGTCTCTTACCGCCCCCCTTCTTTCCTGCAGCGCCCATAAGGGGACGTTATCGCCCACTTTGGTAAAGGCTGCCATAAACAGTGATTTTCCACACCAAAAATGAGAAAAAAAGTCTTTTTCCAGGCACTATGCGCAGTTAGCGGCTATGTGCTGTTCCTTTTTGCAATGTATCTACCTACTCTATCAGACTTGCTGGCTTTCATGCCAAGTACGACTGTCTTCATTTTCCGGGTTAGGTGCACAAGATAACCAGGTGCACCATCCGTCCATACTATCCATACTAACTTTATAAATGCGAAACCAACTCTCTGCCTGATAAACTTTCACAACTAAACCGATCGATGAAATTTGGTGAGGGGTAAGTTTGAACCCTAACAAAGGATGTAGGCTACTTTTTGTTCCGCGACTGCGTCTGTGTCCGTGATTACCGTCACTTACGCGGACGCATTCGCTGGAAAAAGATAGTATTCCATAATACTGACAATAACACGATGCCAACATTATCTATTTAGCTATGGTATTTCCACCTCATACCGTGCAGCGATATGACAAGACAGTGTAAGGTATCGATCTGGGTGATTAATAAATGATTGGGCTCTATAAGGAGAAACGCATGTAGTGGTGTACGTACATTGCTGCTTGACCAACTACTCCGCAACAACCCCGCTATACGAATATCGCAATGGAACCTAACTTGACTGACCTGCATTGTTGGTATCGTCGGCATGGAAACTCATATGTCGCCAATTGAAGGAGGGTTTCAATTATTCAGCCTTGTCATTTTCAGCCGAGACAGTCGGCGCCAAGAATGGAAATATCGATCATCATAAATTCTTTAGAGAAAGAAGATTGCTTTTCAACTAGCACAGGTAAGTCAGGTGGGGTTTTTTCTATGGTAGTACAGACGAACAAGCCAATTGGTATACAGGCAGCTAACTTGTAACTACTTTTAATCAATGTTTCGAGTGTATCAATTCTTTTAAATCACTCTATAGGTTTGAAAATTATTAGACACCACAAGCTTAAAAAGTGACCACAATATAACGATGAATGTCAATGTTGCAGAAAGATAATTTATTGTTGTCGGTAGACTAAATAGCTTGTTTGACCGTACATGGTTATTTCCTATTTAAATTGATCGTTTTATTATGTATCCCCCTGCAGTTAAAGGCTTCAAATAGAACTCCGGTGTACCCCGGACAGCCAGGTCTTCTTACGTGAACTCAGCTAACGAACTTTTTCTTTTTCTTGAAATGTGGATTAACATTTTACAAATGCACAATTTGAAAGAAAATAATTTCATGAGCCACCTGGTTGAAACTGATAAGAAGCATGATTATCACAGTTCGGCTTAGGAGATGCCCTGCTTGGCCCAGGTGCCTGCCGTACTAATGTATATGTACAACAGCGTGCTAAAATCCAACCGAATTGAAAAGGTCCTTCTTTTTTGAAGTCAAAAAGGAGGAGTACCCTTTGTCATATTTTTACGGCGTGTAGCCCTAATTAGGCCACGCCTTTTTTGTACAGGTTTACTCTTCGAACTAAGTTCTAGTATTTTTTTTTTAAACTACCCTCATGTTTTTTTTTCTTCAAAAGACCAGTCCATGCTACCCTGTACCCACTATTGACAAAAATCATGTAGGGAATTTAAAAAAAAATACAGTTGATTGCTGTCTTTTAAAGTTCCTTTTTTGAGCTGAGGTAAGTTCTGTTAAACATAGCAAAATATTAAGGAACTCAAATGCTGTCGCCGTCATTACAAAGCGCAGTGGAAACAGCTTATAAAAAAATGCAATTTAAAAGAAAAATATTTGACAAAATGAGAAACGGAGTCTACTGATGGTCCAAGTCTTGATCCGAGAGAGGAGATCTAAACAATGAGAAAAAAAGTTCTTTGTGTTAAGTCGCGGGGGAGAAGGACCCCTTGATTTGGTAACCCCAGCTGCGCGGGAAAGCGTAGCTTGTAGCGGTGCCACGTAGTGAAGGGGACAGAAGGCCAGCTCCATAGAATAAAATAAGCTTACGGGCAAAGTGTCGCGAACTTAAATTCAATTTTTTATTTCAATTATCGGGGAAAACAAATGTTTACACATTGAGTATTACACAAAGAAATAATAACACAAGTTTCACAAAAAATGTAATATCAACAGCGTTCTCCACAGAGACATTTTTGATTTGACAAGCGTTGTTTTAAAAAATTGAAAGTGCAAAGTAAACACGATAAATTACAAAGTTGTTGACAAACAATACAGCTACTTAAGAGTAAAAAAAGAAAAAAGCAATCTTGAACTTTGTCAAAAATGTCAGCCACGATTGTGAGCGCGCCTTGTACTCGCTGTAGACATGTATCGGTGTTAGATATTTACTCGTACATGCCTGTGACTTCGTTCGCGGTGAATGTCGGTTATCAGCGATTTTTTTTTGCTCGGTTCCCTAATTCATTTTCTAAAATAAAATAAGCCTTAATTACTCCTTACAGCATCAGCTGCCTGCCAGTGAAAATCGGTGCAGTCGTTTCAGAGATTCGTTGGAATAAACAGACAGACAGGTAGACAAATAAATAACAATTGCTTTTTTTGTTATAATTTATATAATTTTTCTTTTATATTTCCTTCAAAATGTAATATTCCTAACTGAAACTATCGGATCATCCTTATTAATTTTAAATCCGTAATTAATCGCATCAGAAACCGGTATTATATGATTCTTATACCCATTCGTATCCATAATCATAACATTCCTAGTAGTTGTAGATTAAGGATATCCAACAATAGACATGCACAAATAATGGTCAACAAAAGGTATGACGCAGATGTACTCCTTCACTTAAAGCAGACCACAGCATGCACAATAGAGAGCCAAGTAGCTAACAAAGTAACAATAAAATCATTTATCCACTCCGAGTCGTCATTGTGGCGTGTGTTTCCTGACCTTCTGCACTTATTTATTTATTGGCGCTGGGGCTGGGGTGCTAACATAAGCCCACGAACCGAAAAGCCTTCAGTCAGTACTCTCTGAGTAGCCGTCAGGTACGCACGCGTCGGTGCCGTGCCCTATTGAAGTTCCGATCGTCTTTTACCGTCGCAGATATTTCGTTCCATCCGTACGCGAGAAAGGTAAGCAAATACCTAAATGATAAATTAATTTTCATTTTATTTGTTTTACTGCGTTTAGGTTTAATTTGTTTTGTAGCACTACGATTTTCGTTTTACTTGCGTTATTGTTTTTTAATTAATATTTGTTTTGGATTGGGTCGTAGGCACAGAAATCTAAATAATACGGCCTCATTATTTAGCTTTCTGTAATTGTAGTTTTAATATTCTATTTGAAAACTTATTCGGTACGTTCTGTATATAGGTAGTAGGGGTTGATCATTAAGTATAACGTTTAGCTCTTAGCTTCGCGTCAAAAAAAACTAAACTTATTAAAAGGTCCTGAAATAATAATGTTAAAATATGAACTGGGTTACATGCCTAGCCCACCTTTCACAAACAATTACCGTTCAAAATATATTTACATAATAAATTAAAACAACATTGCAACACGCTTGTATTCCGCGCTCAAGTATGCAAAGGTACTACCAGGTTCTATCCACCCAGAATTTGCCAATTAGGTATGTTTTAAGTCCAATGCACATAATTAGGACTGCTTCGTAGGTCTTGTAGTCACAAGCACGACTGCTCTGCGTTGGGTCCTGGAGCCTGATTCTCAAAGGTAAAGTTTTATTCGGTTTTTCCATTAGGAAATTTCTCAGCAAAAGCTTAGGGTTTGGAGTTTGGGTGTGACACCCCTATGCCTGTGCTATCTGGTTAGACTGGAAGCCGACCCTACTAGTCTTTTCCCAACTAAGTTGTGGTCGAGGGTGGCCCCTATTGGGGAGTTTTTTATTTATCCTAATTAAACTTTTCCTTCCGTCATTTTATTGCTACTGTGAAATGGCTATTTCCCTAATAAAACTTTTCCCGACGTGGGGATTGAACAGCATGAATCACATGCTCAACAAGTGTGTTTGCGACCACTAAACCAACGATTCATTAAAATAAAACAGTTCAGAAGTAACATTCACGAATATATCCATTTTTTTATAACAGAACCAGTCACTTATTGTTTGGGAAATAAAAATAGGTACGTCTCATAAATTGAAGTCAGCTTCCCCATTATTAAGTAAAAAAAGCGTATATTTTTCCGCATTCCTTCGTCCTGTGAGAAGGCGTTTGGCGTCCGGTTGGAAATATACAATCAGGTCTTGAGCGTTTATAGATTTTTTTGAAAAAGTGGTAACGAAGTTACCGTAAGTGCACAATTACTTGTTTTGCAGTAACTTTATTGACTTTTTAATTGCACTAAGTAGGCAAGTTGCCCTCGGGTACGTTAACACATCGATAGCTGTATACTTCTGGTATACAGAGCAGTCGCCACAAAGGTATTCACTCCTCGGTACATAGCTGCAGGTAGAAAAAAAAAAGCGTACTTTGGCATCAGTTTATTTATAGCCGTAGGTGCAGTCTTTGGCCGAAACGGCAACAAGTCATGCTGTAAGTGTGATCCTTTGATAACGTCAATTCGTAGCCGTCGGCGTAGAGCCCTCGGCACTTTTATTGCGTAGCTGCAGGCGTAGGTCCATTGGCTCATGTGCATAGCCCCAGGCATAAAGCCTAAGGCCGTATTGAATTGTGGGCATGTAGGTGTAGGGCGTAGTACTCATGGAATGTAGCTGTGAGTTAAAAGGATTCACGCATTTTCGGTAGGCAAGCGTAGCAACCCAGTAGGGTCCTTTTACTTGATGCCGTGTATCGTAGGGCTCGGCGGTTTGGCCTGTAGACGTATCAGGCGTATACTTACTTTGACTTTTAATAGTACTGTCAAGTTACTGAAAACTTGACAGTTCAAAGAAAAATAATGTTACTACACTACAACAAAAAGTGTTGGGGTAGTAAACGATTTAGCGTAAAGAACGAATGATAAAAATGGTTTAATTTTAAATAAAACTATAAATCGACGGACCCTACGTACATTTTATATTTGTACATAATTTTACAGCCATTTTTGACGTGCCCTTAATGTCAAAAATGGCCCCTACGTAGGTACATGTCTTTATATACCCGGGGACCGCTGAAATATTCGTTTATAAGATGTGGAATATAAGAATAACTAATAATAATTGCTAATAAAAGTTATATCATTATTGTATTTTCTTCTAATAGGAATGCATAGGCAAAGGGGCATGTCTCAAGAAAAAATTAGGATGAAATAAGTTAATACAATATTTTTGAAGAAGGGGCTAGTAATGTGATTCCCTTCGTAATGGTGTGCCTACATATCTGTTATTAAAATTAAAATAAAAAGTTTTAAATATAAATAAAAAACAAAATTATTTAGGTTTATTCAATTTCGTATTCTTACGTGGTGTAAGAATACGAAAGAATACTCACTATCTTTTATGTGTGAAAATCCAGTAGCCCTTCAACTGTCAAGTTACAGAATACAATTTAATAAAAGCCGGACTAACACATTTGGTGTAGTAAAAGGTATTCGATTAACCAAGCACAGGGGTCCGTTTAAAAAAATGAAATGACCATCGTGGTTCGCACAACATTTTATAGAAAAATAATATTTGTAAACAAATGTAATTACGGAAATAACAAAGGTATTTTTTTCACACAGCAACGATCAAGGCTTTCGCAATCCGCGAACTCATTCTCGCTTATTAGCTCGTTACTTCGCCCGGCCGATTTCGAATTGACGTCAACAAAGATAATGCGGGGGATACATCTTTATTAAATTAAGTGTACTCTGCAGCGCAAGTCGCTGTGTTCTCGTGGTCCGCCATTTGGTGACCCCTGACCTAGCACTAAGTTACCCTACGCACCGCATGCGTAGGTTAATTGGAGAAATGTGGTTGTACTAATGGGTATCTACACCTCGGTCTAACTCTTCGGGAATTACAGGCGTAACGTTGCTGTGTTTGTACTGAGTAGGCCCGCTTCTTTAACAATAGCGTGTAGGCGTCGACGGCTTCTAGACAAAAGTTACACTTTTACCCATCATTGTGATCGGTTGAAGTTACAACATTTCGACACGTCACTTTACGAAAACCAGTTTTAAATGTTATAACTAAACTTTAAATTCTGCCTCTTATATTGTTGCATGCACCTGAAAGTACAATGTTTTGCGTGCGTTACATGGCGCACTACCTTAAAGAATTATTTTTCAAACCATAAAACCGTCGGATCCCTGCAAAAATGTTTGCTGAACGTTACTTGATGGGCAGTATGCGTAGTTGTTGGCTATTTGAACAGTATTTTTACGCTCTGTATTATAATATTTTCTAAATCATAGTTATGTTAAAAGATAGAAGACTAAAAACATATACGTAATCGTCTAGTTAGATTTATAACAACTCCGATACTTAAAGAGGCTGAAGAAAAGTGCAAGTCTCAGTAGAGGCCAAAATGCATCATCTTATCCTAGACGACGCGAAGGGGATAATTGGTCTATGCAATTTTTCTCACCTTGTCTCCGTACACCGTTTTTATTTACTGTCACATGTTTCTAAGGAAAAGAGACTAACTACACTATTTTTGGCCCAGTCTTCAGATAATTGAATCATCAATCATGTTGACCTGAAAGAAAACTAATCAAACTAAAGATAATTAAGCCTCTGTCGTTGAAGTCTTGCACATAAAGTAAAGGGTGATCAGAAAACTTACGTTATTTTTATAGTGTTCTTTGAATTAGTTTCAAATGTTTTACAAGTAGTCTATCTAGTATCTAATACCAGGGATTACTTACCAATTAGTTTTGCTCGGGTTCCGTTTTAAAAAATGAAATAAAACCATCCCGGTCTACGCAACATTTTATAGATTTTTTTTTTTACAAATGTAATTACGGAAATAACAAAGGTATTTTTCTTACACCGCGATGATAAACGCTTTCGCAGTCCGCTAACTCTTTCTCGCTTGTTAGCTCGTTACTTCGCAAGGTCGTCTTCGAATCGACGTCAACAAAGATAATGCGGGGGATACATACTTATAAAATTTACTTACTCTGTAATGCAAGTTGCTGAGTTCTCGCGGTCCGTGGTCCGCCATTTGGTGACCCTTGATCTATACAAATATATTAAAGCTGATGAGATTTTTTATTTGTTTAATTAAACGTGCTAATATATGAAACAACCAGTAGGACTAGAAAAAAAAATATATGATAGCCCGATTCATGAGAATAGGCCATGCTACGACTCACGGGAGCAAAGCAGTAACCAAAGACGTAACTTAACACTAGTAAAAAAAAAACCACGCTTACGTAGTGGCATGGAGAAGCTAGTAAAAGATATTCATAACAGCAGGAAAACACTGGTGTTTAGGTACTCCAAGTGGCGTAGCGTGGGTCTTCGCCGCCCGGGGCCGGATGGAATTTTGCCCCCCTACTGTAATAATTAGTTTAAAGTTTAAATATTCTATTCAACGGTCCTAATGTTCATCATACAACTTATTGAAAGCCATCTCTTAAAACAGTAGCATTTAATATTACTTTGTAATTTCTGTTGTTGGATTAGGTTGACACGTAACATGGCATGGCGGCCATTGCGGGGCGCGATTTAGAGCTATATTTGCGAGCTACGCCACGGGGTACTTCTACGATTTATGTCTCATTCTCAGAAAGTAACTAAAGATTATTCTCCTACAAACCTGATTAAAAATTGTCGCCAGAACTGAATTTCTTGTGTGTCGTACTCTTATGACGCTCAACGCTCCTCCCTCTGCCAACCCTCAATCTGATGTGTTTGCGGATGAATGGAGTAAATTAATGAGAATATGTCTGGCGTTTAGTGAGAGGAAATATGCAGGAGTGTCCACTGTTCCGTGTGAGATTTAATTAAAATTTTAAAAAATAATGTAACTTTTAAAACCTGTTTTTAATGTTATGACTAAACTTTAAATATTGCCATGACTCCTATAGTGTTGTCGTTCGCACGTCGGACAATACCTTTTTGTTGTAAAATTGCTCCTATTACACCCGACTAAGACGCTGCAGTATTTACCCTAAAGCGCTGTCCGTACAATGAAAGTACATTGTTTTTTGTGCGTTTTATTGCGCGCTACTATAAAGAGAGATTTTCACACCATAAAATAAAGTTGTTTTCCAGAAAAAAAAGTTACCCGTAACGACTGTCAATTTCTACGTATGACAGCCGGGACCGACGGCTCTTACAGACATCATCTTACCTCTTTATGGAGAACTAAACTTTATCTTTTAAACTTTCTAATTAACAGATTTTGTATACATAAGCATGTATACAAAATCTGTAAAAAAAGGTATTATAAGGCATTAATTTCTCGCACATATTGAAATTATTTAGTTAAGGAGAAGGTACTACGGGTTGCCACAGCTCTTTCGTTAATCGAGAAGAGAGTGAGTTGTTTGGCATGGAACTTTGTCTGTCTACATCGACTATATGTACTGTGCGCAGATATCGTGGTACAACCTCATTAAACTCTTAAAAAACTAAACCTTATGATAAAAGTTTTGCAAATCTTAAAATAAATAAAAATGTGGTTTTATAATGTACCTACTAGCAGCTACGTCTGCTTTTCTTTATTTTTCTATGATTACTACTCCGCTTCCATGGGTTGCTGCTTGATCCAGCTTGATGTAATATCACCATTCCTGATGAAAATATACAAAAAGATTTTTTCAATCCGACTAGTAGATGCAGATGCAGAAGATGTAGTGACAAAGATAGAAAAGGGTATGCTCAGATGGTTCGGTCATGTTGAGAGGATGAGTGAAAGACGATTGACAAAAGGTTTTTATATAGCAGAGTTGAGTGGCAACGCCGGGAGGGGTCGCCCTAGGAAGACCTACACTGACCTTATTGGTGAGGTCCTTCAGAAAGGTCAGGTGCGGAGTAGTCGTAACCGGCGTGCTTGTATGATGAGATGTATGAACGTAGATGAGGCGAAAGGAGTATGTAAGGATCGTAGCAGGTGGCGTTCTGTAGTTTCTGCCTACCCCCATGGGAAAAAGGCGTGCGTTTATGTATGTAGTAGATGCAGAGATTAGCGCGTGTAAATAACCAAACAAAAATCTCTATTCAGCTTTATTTTGTTAGTATAGAAAGAAAGAAAAGAAAGAAAGAAAAATGACGCACATAACATAAAAGAAAAAATTGTACACAAAGCAAGGAAACAAGTTTTTGAAAGTCTAAAAAATTAATATCAGATTGTATAATGAATGTCGTAATCGAATTGTAGAATCCGCCATTTTTTAAAACGGTTAGCCGCTTTACAAAACAATCTGTAAAACTGTTTAACGTTTGAAGGCATTATTATTCGATTTGCCCACAGACATGAACAATACATACAATGGAGGGACATCATAACGAAGTCTTTTTACACTTTGTATTTACCATGCGTTCAGTTTTTAGGAGGATTTTAGACAACACAGCGTTTACATTTTTGTTCGTTAATAAAGAAAAACAGCCCTTCCAAACATTTTAAACGTTATGGTTTTTTTTGGCCTTAAATTATCGATCTATTTCGTCTCCAATGTCACTGCGGCTCTGGAACGCAAAGCTCATTAGAAATTAGGATTGGTGGATTTAATCAGTAAGAGTCTAACACTCCCTTTCGCTATTTCCTATTCTTAGAAAAAAGGGGTGTCCTCATGACACTATGGTAGTCTTCGCTACGTTGTGTCTTCCATCGTGTATATAATAAATTAAATAAAAGAAAACGGGCGGTCGGGGGACTCAGGCCGGGAACGAAGTAATAAAATTCCAATAATGTCGTAAATATAAACCATTTTATAAACAAAGCAAAAGTTTGAATAAAATTTACACATGTTTAGAATTAGGGCTATACAGCTGGTCGCGCACAATGCTTGCTGTCCGAATCTGGATGCTCGCATGCACACACACATCCTTATAGAAAGAGTCAGAGAGCAAGAGAGGAAACATCGCCTGAAGAGGGAATACGTTTTTCTTTCGTGTCGATTTCTGTCAACACACATTGTGGGATTTATTTGGGATCTCTCCCAAACACAACGGTGCGCATAACACAGCACTATAAGACAAAGTACAATAAAAACCTACTACAACTGTTATTACTTTATGGTTGCTTAAGTAAGTATCTATGCCGATCGCAGTCACTTTGCAACAATGCTTTTATTAGCAGTGATAAATTTAATTCATTCAATTTAACACTCTTTAGATAACTTTAGCTAACATGGTACGGAATCCGTATTGAACACACGACATAGTGTTATAACGTCTTGATTTTGCCATTAAGAATTTCCCAGTACCAGCTCAGAGTTTAGAAGTTGGTGGTGTGACACCCCCGTGTCTCGAAAAGCAAAGCCGTTGGTCCTGCACTTGATCTCTCCCCGGTTGGGTCGGATTGCCGTCCCGTCGGATTATGAAAGTAAGAAAAAGGAGTGCACGTCTGTTTGCGTATATACTATTGTATTATAATATATTCTGCGTACTTGGATAGTCTCCATGAAATTATCCGCCGTGATCGATATCAATCTGGAGAATGTTAGAGACGGTAGGTAAGGTAGGCTGTAAAATATTTGGTACTTAAAATTATCCTCAAAAAGTAAAGTAATCGAAATAACTAAAGAGAGAACACATTGTTCCTGGTTTAGTACGTAGTGTTAGGTGTAGCAATATGTAAATAAGCTGTTAAACCCTAGCTTAAGGCTCTTTTAGCCCTCGGGGCTAATATGGGTACAACGAATACCTATAGAATTATTGATTGGTATCTACTTACTTAGAGGGACTAAAGCCTGGAGCCACGTAGCTGTAAATTTTGTATTGTATGGGCCGAAACGCCCGCAGCTATGCC
The DNA here is from genome assembly GCA_949774945.1 of Hoplodrina ambigua. Taxonomy (NCBI): domain Eukaryota; kingdom Metazoa; phylum Arthropoda; class Insecta; order Lepidoptera; family Noctuidae; genus Hoplodrina; species Hoplodrina ambigua. Next base: position 11,880,763 of record OX458963.1, read on the forward strand.
TAAGGATTCTTTCCCAATTCAAAATCACAATGGAAAAGCTAGATTTATAAAATCAAGTTTATTTAGAGAAAATGAAAATAAATATTAATAACATTAAATATTTTAAATCTTTTGCATAAAATAAAAAGAAAAACAGAATTTAAGACCTAATAGCTTCTCCTTGAACTTAATTAAGGCTTTTCACTTGTCTACTGAACTGTACAAAGTTAGGAATTTAATGTTGCACAAACTTTAAGAGCTTGTCTGTTGCAAATAAGTGTTAATTAAAGTGAACATAAAAGCATTAAATTAAAACTTTTGAAATTAAAAGTTGCTTGAAGACTTTAGTGTAGGAAGTATATATTCATACAAGTATTCATTTGTAGGAAAATAAAATGCAGGTTTCTGTTTCTGTGTCAATAGCCACATAATCAGCAACAGGCCTTTATATTCTTATCAAGTATTTGGTATTTATCAAAAACCTTATATTTATCGAGAGTGCTTCGATACAGGTTGAGGGTAGGTTTCGAATTTAGATAATGTCATTTTTACACCCACGAGGAAGTAAGCACCTAACTAAACAAGATAAAAACGTGGCGGTGATTATCTGGGTCATCGTCTTGTAGCCACCCAGTAACGAAAAAAAGCAACACGTCCATGCAAGCAACATTGAAAGATTTTTTTTTGAGTATATCAAGATTTTGATATCCTTCTAGGAGAAAATTCGGGATTAATTCTACGTAAGCGGGGCATAACATAATACAAAACTAGGCATAGTTACCTAGTATTTATAAATACTCTTACGCATTTTTAACTTAGTACTTATACTATACTACTTAATTATATTTTCATTTTTTTGTTATAATATTCTCGTTGCACTGTTGTTAAATAAACTAAAAAAAACGGGGGACAGCGTTGGTTTAGCGCGGGACATTCAATTTCAAATATAAAATCGGGACGTCTGGGAATGCTGATTTCAATGGTCATATTGTTGTAAAGACATCCCCGTCCGCTATAATAGATCTAAATAACACGTTCATACTGCTTCGGAACTATATTATAGGTACTACATACTACTATGGTAACCTAAAATTAAATATGGGCTAACCAAAACTTCAGCTTAATTCTTGGAATTGGAATAATAGTTCTGTAACTAGCTGCTTGTTCTAAAACATACACAGCATTATCTCGTACGGTTAATCCAGTAGCAGCACTAGTTTTCAAAGCTCAATGGAAAATATTTCGGTTTCTGTTCGTGTGTGCTTGTACTTGAAGGAGCGCGGCGGCGGCGGCGGCGGGCGGTGGTAAGTCGATCGCTCAATGACTCAGTCTCGAAGGCTCCAGGCACTTTCAAAATAATTTTCGAAATGATTGTTCTGCAGATGAGCGCCTCGAGTAAAATTGCCGGAGGTATCAAAAGCAGAGCTACGAATAGGTGTGCTTTAATATCGTCGGCGCCGAACGCTGCCGGCGACCGAACAGCGCCGCGACGCCTCGGGCTCACCCCCTTCGCCCCACGACCCAAACCGCTCCACATTAGGCCCCGCTTATAATATAAAATAATCATATTTGTATGTACCTACGCTTCGCAACCGATGTGGCTAAATAATAATTTATGACCTCAGTGCGTTTTATATACAGAGCCGACGGCGATTCAGAACGGATCGCGATGTACCGCATGACCACCGCGCCGACTCTTAAATCGACTACGAGAATTTTGGATATACTGTAGAAAAAATATCTCCAACATGTCTTAATTCGGGACCAATTTTATATGAGGTAGGTTTGCGTAGGTACTTTCACATTTTGGCATATATTAAATGCTTCCTAATTTCGGCTGTAATAAATCAGTTTGCTCACGTGCTCTTACCGTTAACGGATTATGGTGGTTATGACCTTTGAGTTACGTGATACTTTATCGAGCGCAGTAAAATGGAACGTATTCCTGGTAGTTAGGGTTGCAAATTTAATGTTTGTATCATAGGTGTTAGTGGGTAGTATTATGTATTAATGGGTGGTGGTTAATGTGGTGTGAATAGTCGCAACAGTGATCACTGACGCGACGCTATTCATGAGTATCTGCCTAATTACGGATCACTTAACAGCTTTAAGCCATAGACAGTCTAATTACAAACCAAGCACTATCTCCGAATCACCACACAAACACAGTACACACACTATATTGCCATAATATGTACCTACAGGCAGCATTACATTGAACGGGTCTTATAGCAGTAATCTTATAGCAGTCCATACCTTTATTTGAAAATATATTAGAATCACATTTATAGTACCTATGCTAAATTAATGAATAGCCTTTTATTGTTTTTTTTGCCATTTGAATAATTTTTGAATCTTTATTTGCATTTTACAGAATAACATAATTTACCTTTTGCTTTTGCATTTTAAAATATTGACAGTAAAGTTTACTATCCAATGTGTAAGAGACTCCTGAGTCCTGATCTGTGCCTTGCACTCCTCATTGGTATATGGTCTCTACGTACTCCAATCCACAGACATTGTCAGTGTCAATCTAACAGAGATTCTCTAGAGATTCAGTCGTTTCAAATTTCAGGCATTGCTGAAACTCGCTTCACGTGTCGACGACCTATGGTCACGTTTTTGTGAGGCTATAAGACGACTTTTGAATGGAACGGAACTTTTATTTAGTAAAAAATTTATGACTGTTCTCTCTTATATTCCCACTCATAATATCACGCCTGGAATCCCCGAAGGGTTAGGCAGTAGTGTACCCATTAATACACCCACGTTTCGCCAGATATGTTTAAGTCCCAGTCCTAATAGTGTCAAAACGCGATTCTGGTAGATTTTCTACGATAAAAAACCATGATGTCACATTATTGCCAACTCAATTGACTAACAATTTTTTTATTTTAAAGCAACTAAAAATCTAATTTTACTTTTATTTTATAATTCATTGGGTTTATATAAAGTAGTTTTTTAGAGTAGTAAGTACCTAGTTTTGTAAATTAGTTGAGTCTTGGTATTATTAGTTTATGGTGTCAATTAACTAATTCCGATAAAGCTTGATGTATACCAAGCTGACGTCATCGATGAAACATTGACTCCGTAAAATAAGTAAAATAATGATTAATGTCCGCGAACAATTTTTTTTTTTTTTACTTTTAAATGAAACGTGTCTTAACTTTAAGCAACGTTTACAAGAAAGGGGTTGCTTCCACGTCAATCAGTTTGCCGTCAGAAAATTATAAGGTCGTTTCATATTCTCAATATATGTCCAAATATTTATTAACATTATTTATTAGTATTTATTTTATTAAAGATTTATGAGTCGTAGCGTAAGTATGTACATAATGTGGCCGCGAGAATAAAATTAGTGGATAGGTGCCGATTCTCTTGGTCACAAACTAAACTCAAATTAGACTATTTCCATCTTTTTCTGTCCATTAAAACAAGAAAGAGACTAATGTAAATAAGAGCTGTCTAATTTAGTCCATCTGACATATCCATACAGTTATAGTTGACATCTTAAAACGTGTGGATTAAAAATACGGAGAAGTTCAAGGCAAAACTAATTTGACATCTCTAACTTAGTTCTTTAATGTCACGGAATGTCACCGTCCTTTCCTTTCGCTGCATGTTAGTAAGAGATGTCAATTCTCTAAATTTAGTCTAGTTTGTGAACAAGGGAATCGGCACCACTGTCTGACTGTGAGTCTAAACTATTTTAATAACCTAGTTCAAAGAAACCAGAGTTAACTAAGCAAATATTAATAAACCGTTGCATAAAACCAAACTTAGTTTAAGTTATCAAAAACTTTTCGCGGATGCTGTTTACTGAAAATCAGCGTGTTGAAGACAGAATTAAATTAATTTTCGTGGAATATTAATAGTTAGCACGGTACCGGGCAGGTACCAAAATGAGGTTTTCAATTTACATGCACTTTCTAGGTTTATCTTGGAGTTGGACATCACTAACTTTGGTAGAGGAAAACATCGTGAGGGAACTTAGACTTATATTTTATATAAGTCTGAAATTGCCAATCCGCTTTGAGTAAGCGTGATGAACATTGCTCGTGTCTGCTTTTGTATGAGAAGAGGCGTTTGTCCTGCAATGGGACAATAATAGGCTGGTATACAAATTATATAATTGTTTATATTTTGTAATAGAACAGCGGTATAACTTCTACAATTGTGTACATCAAGCTGGGCAAAGAACAGTTTGTGCTGATTGGTGTGGCTTGCGCCTTATAGGCGAGATAGCCTGGGGCCCAAACATAAACTATTGATAAAACGGAAAGGGTGCCTCCAGGCCGCGAGCGCCGCCGGCGGCCACGACATTGTATTAGGACCGCTCTATTGTGTGTTGAGTACACACTAGTAATTCTCGAAACGAGTACCTGCGCACTATATTTCTAATACTATCTTAAATTTATACATAGGATATAATTGCTTTAAAAGAACATTCCTAATAAGTAAATAGTGTACATGCAACTTTAACGTATTCATGTATTTGCATCCAACTCAAAGCCGCGGCGGCGCGAGGCAAAACGTTTGCGTTAGGAAGTTGGGAGTCTATCTTGAAAGGAAAATAAAACAATATTCATTTCCTATGTTTAGATGAGTATTTATATACATATAAAGTTAACGGTATGACGTTGTCATGAAGCATAAAGCATATCGTCATAAAGTGATACTGTTATATAAAAAACTCCTCCGATGTATTGAGGTGAAGTGAGTTTGAGAAACCTTCCAATCCTTTCCATCCGCAGGCTCTATCCTGTGAATATCTCCCTGAGATTGTTAGTTTGAGGTGATCCAGCTCACCTCAATCATACTTTACCTAATTTCATCGTGGAAGATTTTTACAGAATAGGACTGCTGTATGCATCTTGAGTTCGATTCTTTTTCAGAGAGGTAAATAATTTGCATCCACATTTAAGCAAATAAATTCAAATATATTTTAAAAGCTTTTTTTTTCTTTTTTAGAGCAATTGTAATCTCGCACTCACATTGCATTCATTTTTACCCAAGAAACTTTTAATTCTGGTTATTCTGTTCGCGCACCTCGCCCCAGGGCAGTAATTACAGTTGGAATAGAAGGGCCGGCCTACCCCGCGGCTAGCCTTGTGGCACACTGCCGCCCTTTGAACAACTTCTAACTAAAAAATGAAATAACTCATATATGTATAAAATAAGATAAATCGTCAACATAATAATTTATAAACAAGCTGCTTAACTAGAATCCCTTTTTATGGTGGATACGAAATCGTTTTATGCTAAATGTAATTTTTGATCGCTTTTTTTCTTCAAATTACAACTCAAAAGCAGTGTGCAGTAAGGCTGAAAATGGTTATTATACGAAAACATTGGGGGTTTTTGATCAGTTAATGTTACTAGGGATCAGATATTCGGATGCATTATTTCCAAAGTCAAATCTTTTTTTTCATTGAGACCATTAACAGGCACTTTTGAACATAATTTAAAAACGAGAGAAAATTTAAAAATATTGAATTTCACATTCCAAAAGTTAGTTTTGTATGAGACGAACGGGCAAGACTTCATACATACTCCTATAAAAAATATATTTGTTACAATAAGTAGTAGGTACATTAATTCCACAATATACGAATGTGAAGACGGTGTATTGTGTACCTAAAATAAAACTCATATAAAGTACTACAATACGTATCAAGTGCTACAAAGAAATGAGTGCTTTTATTGTTATTTTTATAGAAAAACAGTGCTGCACAATGCACATTATTCAACAATCAACCAAAGGTGGTGCATTATGGCATCTGCCTCAACTCGACGTTTGTGAATTGTGTCACACGCAAATCAAAAAATGCATCCAAGGACAACTCAGCAAATAGCTTGACGTTGAGTGGTTAACCTGTTGGTTGACAGTTCGTGCATTGTACGGCTTAGCCTATTACGATTTCAATAGGTACAGTGATATTGTGCTTCACAATTGATATTCATACAATTGCAACAATTGCTTTGACCTTTCATCTTTTATTATTCGTTACAAGTTCAAGTACCTATGTACAATTTAGTTTTTGTTTGGTTCAAAGTTGAAATAAGAGAGAGAAATTTTAATGACTTCTTTAAAGTTTAGCCTTTTAAAAATTTAATTTAGTACGTATTTGCAATCCCTGGACGTGGGCTTACTGTACCGAGGTAATCAATGTACGTGATTGAAGCACATTTTTATCATTATTTCGTATATTGTTTGAATTTTGATAATATTTTTTTTTATATCTTACTCGTTGGTTTTGTGGCTGCAAAGCGCAACTTATGAGCTTGAGGTTTTGGGTTCGATTCCAAGGTCGGGCAAAGTGTTATTGGGTTGTTCCATCAGGAATATCTCAGTAGCAGCCTCGGAGTCTAGATTTGTGCCCTTTTGATGGCAATAGGCTCGCACCCTATTACATGGGACTTAAACATATCTAGCGAAATGTAGTGGTTGAAGTAATGGGTACACTTCTGCCTAGCCTTTCGAGTATTACAGGCGTGATGTAATTCTTTTTTTTAATATCTGAATTCGTCTTGTTAGCCTTCATGGCGGATTATTAAGTCTTCCTCGAGTTAAACAGAGCTTAACTCATGTTCAAACAAAATAAGGTTGTAAATGGCAAAACCAGCCAGTCACATTGATGCCATGTTTTACTAAATGTATAAACTGAATTGGTACAGTAGCCAGTCAGACATACCTTAACCTAATATTCCCTAAACGTATGTAATGTCTGATCATCGAAGAGCAGCTCGCGTTACCTTTGTGTCCTATCTGTTTCCGCTTTCAGTTGGATTCACACTTTCAATGGACACCACGTCGGGCTACATAGAATGACGAACATTGGATTTGTGTTTAGGAACGTACTGTTTACTTTAGGTCCGAATAGAGGTAGTAGTTGTACAGGTGTAAATAGTACACAGACATTGTAAGTTGACAAAAGGCTTAATACTATTGAAAGTGTGTAGTCAACTGACACTAGCTTTGCGATTTCGACCACCGTATCTCTCGATCGAGGTTTGTACGTATATGTTGTCGAAATTTAATTAAAGCTGGCGGAATTAAAGTGCAGGTACGCTTTTAATTAACTTTACTGCTATTTGAAGAACGACAGACCGCAGTCACCACGGCGAAGACACAGCGGCTTTGCTGCGCGAAAACCATGAGTCTGTTATGTAGTTTTCTATCTCTCGTTTAAAAGAAGGCTCTAGGAACCTACCTACTGCTGCTTATTCTCGAACAAACTCGAAAAAGGATAAAAATATACTTAAAAAAGTTATAACCGACTTTAAAACCTACCTATTTGATGGAAGTCGATGCATTTTTATTTTCAATTCGCCATACTCACTATTAATACTAATAGTTCATTCTTTTTGAAGTCGATTTAGTGGTTTCAACAATAGGTAGACAAGCGAAGGCAACAATAGCAGGTTATTTGTTGTCACATTGAAGAGTTTCATTGTTAACCCTTGTATGTATAAATATTAATAAATAATATAACAATACTAACATTAAATAAATAAACGGAATTATAATAATAAAAAATATAAACATTAATATAAACATAACATAACATCACACCTGTAATCCCCGAAGGGTTTGGCAGAGGTGTACCCATTAGTACACCCATACAATATTAGTACCATATACATAAATATATAAATAATTTAAAACATAAAATAATGTATAGGGGAATTTATAATAAGTTATTTATGATTCGTCTGTCAGTGGGCTGTATCTCATGAACCGCAATAGCTGAAATTTTCACAGAATAATACCAACAAATCATAAAAAGAATAAATATTAGAAATTAAATGGAGGCCCCATACAAGAGACCTGTTACCTTTTTATTGCGTTTTGGCTCGATTAATACTGTTATATCTTCTATGATGGAACGGAACCCTTCGTCTGCGGGTCCAAAGCGAACATGAGTAGTTTTTTAAAGTCCTTTAAAATTGAAATGATAAAATGAACTGTTATAAAGTTCTCAGTTAACTGAAAGCTACTTTTTTCCTGCTATTTCATTTTAAACTTTCCGTTTTATAGTGCTTACGTGCATTCGGCGAACGAATTCGCTGGACAAATACGTAGAACAATGGCAGTCCTAACAATCACTATTAGTTATTTGTATTCGCTTTTAGTTGAGAGTTTGATTATTCGCGTATTCTAAGGCTATTTGACTGCATCGTTAGTCTCGTGTTCGCAAAACGCGACTGCTGAGCATGAGGTCTTGGGTTCCATTTGACTAACTTAGTTTTGTTAAAAATTAATATAAAATCTCGAAGAAACAAAACGCTAACAGCGTACAATTTGGTTTCGTATCGGAATAGGTTTATAACCTAAAGGCTCAAACACAGTGCCGGCGGGCATACTTACAGCGTGCCAAGCCACGGTGCGCCCGGCGGCTTGTTAGCTGCCTGCTTTGCCGCACAAAAGAGCCGCCGGCATGGCCGCCCGCGAACCGTGCGGGTCGCAAGGACAGTTCGCTATGGACAACTAACGACTGAAATTATGTTCAGCGGCTTTGTGCAAGTTTCTGCGACACATGCCGGCGGCACAAACACCCGGCAAAAGCCGTCGGCACGTGCCGTTTGGCAAAAGCCGGCGGCCCTGTGTGTGGGAGCCTATAGACATATGACATACATACACAAAATCACGCCTGTAATCCCCGCAGAGTTAGGCAGAGGTGTACCTACACATTAGTACAACCACATGTTTAAGTCCCATGTAATAGGGGGCGAGTCTATTGCTATCAATCGGGCACAAATTCAGAGTCAGGCTGCTACTGAGAAATTCCTAATGCGGATACCCAATAACACTTTGCCTTACCTGGAAATCGAACACTTTATGCTCAGCAGTCGCGCTTTGCGACCACTAGACCGACGTGGCAGTCAACACGACGAGTCGGTTCATTTTGTGAACAATTTAAACCTCGATAATAATGCCCACTTAGATATAATACCAAAACAAAATACAGGCTGAAAAAAAGCACTTTATTAATTTGTTACTGTAGTTTAAAAAAATCATACCCTTTACTAAATACGCTGAAATAGAATTTTCTTTGTTTGACGGAATTGTATCAACAACGTGCAATATTACTTCAATTTCAATTACCAGATTGAATAATCCCCTAGGATTTCCCTGTGCCCCGATGTCATCATTTTGAGTTTCGATGATATACAAAGTTCATGATTTTATAGTCTAGTCTATTCATTTTGATCAATAGAGGTAATTGAACTCGATTATATATATATATGTGTATAGGCTCTAATATCTAAACGGATATTAATTTCAAAATGATAACGGTTTATATTTATTATGTGGTAAGATATTTTGAATAAGACTTTGTTTTTTTTTTTGTAAAATCCTTATTTAAAAGAGTGCCGTGGAGTTTCTTGCTCGTTCTTCCTCCGTTACTACCTCTACCTCTCTACTACCTACGGCTACCTCCGTTTTGGAACGAGCTTCATCTTTCGGACTAACTGACCGACTCCTTGACAATTCAAAAGTGCCTGTAAATGGTCTAAACGAAATAAATGTTTTGACTTTGACTTGACTTTGAATCTAATTAGGCACTATCTGTCCATTCGTAAATTATTCGTTTACTAATCATGATAGTATAATGGTATTCAACGTGGCAATGCGGCCAGTTTTGTGGGCATTCCAGTTGATGACGATGCGAATTTTTTTTTTATACATAGTTTGTTTCTTATTTTTTATACTGATTGTTTTTTTTTATAATTAAGTCTGTAAATACAAACAAACATTTTAAACGAGCTATACTAAATTTTTACTAACTTCGAAATGACTTTTGGATCAGATATTTAAAATTAGCATTGTAATTACCGGGATCTGGATTCTACGTAACTTTACCAGAAAGTGTGACAGGCAACAAATAATACACAAAAGGTACGATTTTTTATAGCGAGACAACATCCTCTTTTATGTATGTACTTATGAATCAATTGGGCCAATTTAAGGCATTACACTTCAACAACATTTTTATTAACCCGTATAAGTCAAGTAGGAGTGTCGACTGATGGAACAATAAACGCATCTTGTTACAAAGTAACGCTTGCTTGACAATAATGATTGTAAGTGAGTAATTTTCCATCATGAAACATCTGCTAATGTTTCTATACGAACTGAAGATGTGTATTGTATAAACACCTTGACGGCACAGTTGGCTCAATGGCTAAGCGATTGAGTGTTGCGCTGCCTGTCGCAGGTTCAATTACCGCTCAGAACAATTTTTTGTAAGGCCTAAGGTCTCGCTGTTTAAATATGTGTGTTTATATGTTTGTAAGGCCAATGTATGTATTTAAAAAAATAATCTTTTCAAACTGGAATCACAAAAATAACCTATTATTGTCCCACTGCAGGGCAAAGGCCTCTTCTCATACAAAAGCAGGCATGAGCATTGTTTACCATTGGTTTGGCGATTTCAGACTTATACCAAATATAAGTCCAAGTTCCCTCACGATGTTTTCCTCTACCAAAGTTGGTGATGTCCAACTCCAAGATAAACCTAGAAAGTGTAAATTGAAAAACTCATTTTGGTACCTGCCCGGTATCGTGCTATTAATATTCTACGAAAATTAATTTAATTCTGTCTTCAACGCGCTGATTTTCAGGAAACAGCATCCGCCAAAAGTTTTTAATAACTTAGTTTTGTTTTATGCAACGATTCATTAAAATTTGTTTTCAGTTGACTCTGGTTTCATGGAAGTCATGGAACGAGCTTATTAAAATAGTTTGGACTGAACGACAGACAGTTACTGTGAATTTTGTTCCACATTATGTTCTTATAATTACGCTACGACTCATGAATTATAGCTATAAGTACTTGGACATATATTAATAAGAATATATTAAACGATCTAATGACGAAATAACGTTTCATATTAATTTCGTGACAGCAAACTGGCACTACAGGTTTCCTCTCGTCGTTGTGCTTCATCGAAGCCAGTGATGTCCAAAATTAACTTAGAAAGTACACACAATTACATATCAATTGGAAAAGTCGGTGCTTGTCCGGTATGTAACCTGCAACCTCATGACCAAAGGCCATTACGACGTCAAAAAAGACTGAAAAATAAAACTAAATTCAGTTGCTCACTGTACAAACACCCAAATGTGAGTGTACCATACAAAATATTCACAGTCACTACGTCTGCCATGCTGTCAACCACCACAGTCCGAATAAACTGATGTCGTAAGAAAAATGATCGTTGGATAACGGACGGTGCCTCCAGGCCAGTGGTATGCCCGAAGGCGATGGTGCGGGCGCACTGTGAGTGGTTCACCGCCCGCTGTAGGCGCATACCTGTACCTTCGTCACTGGCGTTTTTAGGTACTCTGTACCATATATGTGGATACTGTTTTCTACGTTTTGATGCAAGATCCATTTTATGTAAATATAGGGGATTTTTTTGTGTAGGCTCGCCCCCTATTACATGGGTCTTAAACATGGGTGTGTTAATGGTACACCTCTGCCTAACCCTTCGAGGATTACAGTCGTGATGTTATGCTATGTTTTTGTGTTAGATAGCGGGCAGAGACGTCTAATACATCATTGTCGACGACAACATTGTCAACGATAAAACAAAGTTAAGAGCGTGCACTTAATTAAACAGTTTTATCATTTTGTTTTAAACTCCCGTGTAAAAAATAAATGTTATAGTTGAAAGCCTTTGTCGTTCTATATTTGCGCCTGCCCGTGGCATTGTAGCTTGCAAACGGATCGTCCGATTTCAATGTGATTGTTTTACTAGAGGGTAATAACCGGGTTATTCTTGAAGCTATGTTTCATGAAAATCTATAGACAGTTTAAAAAAAACAGCTCCTTTCTGGTGGTCAGGGAAGTGTCAGGATTAACCAGCTCCATTAGAAGACTTATAATAGACGTATCGCGTTTGTGCTTAGTCAATTGGTCTGCGGTGCCTGTTCTGTACGTAACTGATTAGATATAAATTACTGATTTTTAATTACTTACCTATAGGTAGGTACTAAGAATGAGGTGAGAGTTCTTTCTAAAACTGTGAAATGGAATTAAAAATGATGGAACGTTACCTCAAATCTTATTTAATTTAGATTAATTTGTGACAATGTTTAATATTTTTCTCTCATTTTCCTCGCCAATAATACAAACTATATTTTAATTTGATTCGTTATATTTGGTAGGTTTTACCAAAAGTTATCAAAATTTTAACCAACCTAACCTGTGATGTATCGCACACACGTATCGAAAACCTTAGACCGTTCATGTTTATTGCGTTGGCTGGTATCCAGTGATTAGGTATTTGGGTTGTCGCGGAGCAGGCAAACAGCCTGCGGCATATTTATAATGAAACCAGACAGGTAAGAGTGGTGGCTTGCTTCGCGACGTTACGCCCTCTAGCGTCGCGCTACCGTAACTACAAGTATACAGTAGCCGACTTTACTCGCTTGATTTCCAACTCGTTTTTACCTGTACACTATTTACTGCAGGCTACGAAGCACGGATTCGAAAATGGCGATATTTTTTTTAAGAAAATTACTATATGTACCTTCTTGTCAGTGGCTAAAGACTATATTGTCGTGGCAGGCATTTCAAATAGCCCTCAAGCTTTTATAGATAGCAGATGACATGCGTGTAATTTTAACCACCTCTTTTTATACAGAGTTCGGTCTTTTATTAACACCTGGCTCGGTTTATAGAAACAATTGGTGGATAATAACAACTCTGGAAGGAATCAGAAGGATAAAAACCTTGATAATGGGATATTTACTTTTACATTTCTATGTAGCTTATTACAGTGCTGCAGTAAGGAACTCGGAACGAATAAAGAGCGCTTTACTTTACAGAAGCATAAGTGTAGCACATGAATAGGGCGTTAGGTGTGAAACCAGTGAGATAGGCCACCACACGACTGCGCTGGAGATGCATTCAAGCGATAAAAAATAATTGAAGTCGGACTTGGTCCGGTGTGTGGCCTCGAGCGCTTAGTCAGCCACACGACATCGCAAATGACAATTTTCTGAGCAATTTGTTACTTAGAACGTCCTAGATATGTAACAAAACAACTATACGGTACATAACGGCAAGCTCAGTGCTTATTCAGTACATTCTAAATTGTTTCCTACCTATTCCACCATGTAGATTGCAATGAAAGTTTCGCGGAATTTTTATATTGGGCATCATTCGGTGTTACATGTACTTTGGCATGGCCATTTTTATTTTGGTCGGATAAAGTCATATTAATGTAAAAGTAGTAATTGATGGATAGTCAGTGAAGGATGCCGTGTGCCGTGGGAGCGATGGCAGTGGGTCGGCACCGCGGGATGCTCCCACGCTGACGGCGCCGCAAACCTCACGTCTCTTGCACTTTTACATTTTGAAGCATCAGCGAAATGGGTACCTACAGCTCAACACAACGTTCCATTCGTGTTTATGAATACTTTGGCTTATCTCAGTATTAGCCATCTTTATAAATAAAGTTGAATGTTTGTATGTTTGTCGTCTATGCGTCCCGAATAAATCATTGGTCGATTGTGATAAAACTTTGGTGGGTTATGTTCTGCGTTAATCCGTAATCTGATCCAAAAAAAAGCAAAAAATGAAATCGCCGGGAACAACGTCATGGTCAGCTGCTGGTGTTGCGAAAATTTTCATTATTGTTTAATTGTTAAAATACGTTTTTGGCTACAAAATATTAGGTAGGTTCTACTGTCCTGTTTTGCGGCAAGCTTCATAATACTCACACAATTCACACACGCTGCGTGTTTCAAATGTTTAGCGAAAGCCCTATTTAGTCTTCTAAGAGCTCTGGCAATGGTACTTGTATTTTTTTTATTATACGAACTCTAATTTCGTGCCGCCTCCACATCCCCCTGGCAGTTGCCGGGGCTTTAAGATGTGGTCCATACAGCGGAGCTAGTGCCCGCAGCATCCCACTCTCGCATTAGCCCCAGGCACACCACCATTATGCGATGAATTAAAATGGTTTGTACTAAACTACAACAAAATTGTAGCCATGCAGAAGTTAATATGTGGTTTCGAATATGCTCTGGGAATATTCAGCAACCTAATACTAGTCGTTGAGACGAACATCTCAAGTGTTGGTATGTCGGTGAAACTAATATTGGCTCTCACCTACCCTCAGTCAAACCTTGGCTTGTCTATGTAAACTAATATTGAGATGGCTATCAAAATTGTCGCAGCAGATATGTTGACTTTGTATTACTGATATTGAACTCACAACAAATAAGAAAATATATTGTTATCAATAGATATTTCTGTAGTTTTTGAATGAAGTGAAATGGATTAGGGTACTAGAATCCCTGCAAACTAATTTAATAAAATATTATAAAAGTGATACACCTATTTTTTTAAATAAAGTACCTGCTAGAAATCATATTATTTAATACCAAGGATAAAGATAAAATAGCTCAACAATTTTGATTGCCTAGTACCTACTTACGGCGTTCATGGAATACTGTTTACAAAATTAGATAAAACTATTTTTTTATGTCCACTTCTTTCACAATTATTTTTTCTCGGAAGTAACGTTCAATAATTCCTTTTGAAATAAGACTTTTTGAAATAATGATTTAGTGTAGGTTTTTATTTATTTAACTAATTATAATATTCTAACTAATACAGTTCGTAAACTTAGGTACTTTCTGATTGTCTGTTTAAAGAAGTAGGACAATACATTTTGCTGTGATCTTTTACGTATACAAGTGATGGTAGATACACCTTTATTGATTTTCATTATGTCGTGATTTGTGTATAAATTATCTTTTGGTGGAGATCCTAATTTAATAAATAAACACATCTGTACAAATTCTTAACTTTCTTGTCACACAATGTTGGAAAGAGTGTCTCATATAATTTTATATCAATCCTTAATCTTGAACTTACATATTTTATATATAAAGATGGAAAAGTTTATTCGTCTGTTAGAACTCGCTAAACTTATGAACTACAGTTCCGATAAAAAAAATCTTTCATGCGTCCTTCCACCTTGGGTGGGGCGGAAGAGACTGTCAGACTTTTACTGACTGAAAAAACCACCCTGTTCCTTCTGTTGCCCTTTACGTTCCGGGGCCACGGTATCCTGTTTAGACGTCCCGCAACCCCGGAGCAGTACCTACTTACAAAACTATACAATTCTATGGTTACCTGATATTCTTTTTTGTCTTAGATGCTGCCAGTAAAGCCAGGTAGCCCCCAGCCGGAGGAGGAGACCTATGGAGTCGAATATGCTCCTATAGAGAATAAGTTGATCGTGGGCATACCACGTGTGGCTCCGACCACCAAGTACAACGCCCCGGTCCATATCGACGTCGGTGGTACCATCTACACTTCGTCATTGGAAACTCTGACTGCGTAAGTACCTACAGCATTAAATACTAATTAAAAATATTTTTAAAAACAAGCTTTAATTTAAAATTATTTCAATATTGAGTATTGCACATTGTATTGTCATCAGAACCAAAGGTGTATGAAAAATTTCAGCTTTCAATTGGATACCAACAAATGGTCGAAAAACGGTTTGCAAATTTTTAAAGGACAACTCACATACATACCACTGTGCATGCGAAGTAAAAACTTGACATAATTAGCATCTTTTCTTGGAGTTCTTACAACGTACCTTCAATCAAAAACGGTTCAGTGGTTTAGTTGTGAAATCGTAACAAACAGACAGAGTTACTTTTGCATTTATAATATTAGTATAGATTTATTAACATGATGTAGACGAGCACAGTGCCCCTCCATGTTCCATGACACCTGATTCCTCTGAGTTGCCCCCCTTAGTCTCTCTTTGTTTCAGCATAGGCTTTTATACATTACGTTTGCGGTACTGCGTGCCGGCGGCATGGCTGGCTGTATCCTTACCCCGGGCCCTGGCACACAAAACAGCCGCAGTCTGTATACAATAATGATAATGCTAGCGGCATACCACTGGCATAATGTAAAGGAGTCTAGATCAACGAGACAGTATTGTCCCCTTCCTAACTATTTTCCTATTTTCTAGGAATTCTATACAATAAATAAAATTGAAGAGTCCGTTTGTAATGTCAAAATACGTAACAGCTTTTGATAAAATAAATATGAATGTTTACAAGGGACTTGTATCGAAACAAACTACCAATTTATTAATTTCATGTCTCTTTCTGTTTGACTTTTCGTTCCGGTTAACCTCCTAAACCACTGGAGCGATTCTGAAAGGACTTTTACAGCCAGATATAGTTTAACTTAGGCTAATTTTCGAAAATGAAAAAAGGTTCGGCGCAATATAAAATAAAACCAACTGAAAACCGAAAAATTAAAAAGTAATGAGTGATTCCGGTTAGGATATAATATTCGTCTCGAAAGGTCAAAGAAAGACTCCAAGGCTCGAAGACATTCTTATTATGCATATAATGTAACAGCGACCCGTTGAACATTGAACATTTTTGTTTATGCTGAAGTAATTCTTTATTAATTAATATATACAATATTTACAGACCTAAGTATAAAAACAATAATTAAAGAAAATAAACTAAAACTAAATGGCATCAATAAAATTATCCTTATCGCCGCCAAATGAAAATGTGCCCAAAAGACTGGCGGCATTGCCGCGTTGGATGGCAATGCTTTTGGTAAAGGTAAAAGCCAGTCCTTGGGCCACGGGAAGTATCAGAGTAGGTACCTACTATGTCAAATAATTCCAACTCGACCCTGAATAGTCAATTACATAATATGTATTGATTAGTTAGTTGGCTAAATATTCTGATAATCTTTTATGCTCCGTTTCTTTCTCTTTTTCTTCTTTTAACAGAATTTCTCTTCTATTTTTTATTATAGCCCAATGTTTAAAGTAGGTATAATCTATTCATTCTCTTTTTAATCTGCTTATCAGAAAATGTATAATGCTCATGTCATTAAAGAAACAAATTATAATGACTTGTCATGGCATCTCAGAGGCTCGCTATAATGTGTGAGTAAAATGGTGTAATACGCTAATTTGTTCAGATGCCATTTTTATTTGCATAAGTAGACCGAGCTTCTTGAACTAACACATCGTTTAATCTTACTGTTGGTTGGTGTTAGTTGTTTCTTCTAACTAAAGACAAGAAATATTTTATTTTATGATAAGCTTAATTAATTAAGAGCCTTACCTTGCGTTTTTGCCTATACTTTTTTCAAGAAGAGATTTAATTTTACTGTATAAGAAAACACGATCTAGCTGTTTAACGAGGAACATTGCTTTGAAATTTCTGGAAAAGACCTTTCCTCATGTCATTCATAAAGATTCCAATATCCGAAGTTGCTGTCAAACGTTAACCGTTAATAAAAAACAAAGGCTCTTTTTACTAAGTAAATAAAAAAAGGAAACATGCGAACATGCAAGGGCTCTGATACATAAGTTAAACTAGCCAACAGTTAGACCAACTGAAACGTTACTGTAATGTAAATGCATAATAACATGAAATGCATTTTCCCTAGGTAGGTACTTAGATACATTGTAAACGTAACCAACCATTTGAAAACTATCAATCAAGTAAATCAACGGACCAATAAACGGTCATGATACGTTCACACTAATAAACAGTTGTTAAGGCGTGCAACTTTCGCGGCGCGCAACAGTGCTGGTGAAGAAGGGACAACACAGGATGCGCGACGGCGCGGCGTGGTCCCACTGCAATTTATAGTAACTGCGTTACGTGATTGCATAATGAGTGTTATATTCGCAGTTAGCTGGCATTGTATAAGCTTGTTTTATCTGAACGCGGCGTGTTATTTCTCAGCGGGAACGTTGGTCGGAGACCGCCGGCGGGGACGCCCCGGGGCCTGCGGGACATGCAGTCCTCCAACTCCGCCCCGCAACGCCGCCTTCACCCCCGTCACTTTTTCTTTTAATCAACTCACTTGGGGGCGCCGTATATAAAATATTATTCTTTTCGAAACCACAAAAATCATGAATATTCAGAACTTGCTCGCACTCGGTTGCTATGCGGAATTTCTCCAGCAACCCCAGCATTTAATACGAGTACTTAGTTGAAGAGCTCTCAATCTGGGACCATTTTAAATCTAGTTCAGTCGAATCAACGGGTATGATATCAACGAGGCACTGACGCACGAGCAATTTGCATCACTCGAGAATTGATCACACTGAACGTTCGAGACGTTAAACGACGGATGCATCGATTTGATGAAATGTATGTGCATGTATTGAGAGCTGTATTGTTATACGCGTGCAGCTACCCGGAGTCGCGGCTGGGCAAGATGTTCGACGGCACGATCCCGATCGTGTTGGACGTGCTGAAGCAGCACTACTTCATCGACCGCGACGGAGGCATGTTCCGTCACATCCTGAACTTCTTGCGCAACAAGAAGCTGCTCCTGCCGGCTGACTTCCCTTACATCGACCTGCTCATCCAAGAGGCTGCTTACTTCGATTTGGACAGTGAGTTTCTTAGATTATTTATTTATTTCGATTTCTTTTTGTGCATGATTAGTTGTTAATTTTATTTTAAATTATTTATTTGTTTTTATTTTTAACGATTTTGATATAGGTTATGTTTTGTTTTTAAACCAGGCAACGTAATTTCATTATAGATTTTACTGATCAAATCTTTTTAAATTGAAATTCGGTCGAGTTATTTAGAAAATGGGACGAGCTTTCTAGCGTATATTTACAATCTACTGACTGCGTAAGCTCAGCAGTTAACAAGAGTGTTCTCCTGAATTAGCTTTGCAATCTTAATCGACATACTTGAAAGGAAACGATTAAGATAATCTAATTATTTAATAGCTACTGTATTAATAAACAGCCGGCCTCGTCGAGACTGGCTTAGTTTCAAATACACACATTATAATGCAGTGTAGGTAAGTGGTCCTTCACATGTAGGTAATTCAGTAATTAATTGTATGAAATATTGGAAAATTTAGTTCCAATTTATGTTATACGTATTGTAGGTAGGAATGTTTTTGATAGTTAATATAATTTTCTGCCCCTGCGACATGACGTGAATAAATAAAATGGCGGTAACGAATTAAATCTGTTGTGAGTCAACCAAAATATTTTTAGGCAGGACCTACCTTTTGTCGGTTCCTTTGTAGGTTTCTTTTTACCCTGGGTACATTGATCTTATCATGTATTTTGCCCAAGATTTTATTTGCATCGCGAAATAGGTAGTTAGCTTGCGCCTTAGATAGTTAATTTTAGTTGCGCCCATGATGCCTTGAAACATTTCGATTAAATCCGCGCTTTTTAGTGATTGTGCGTTTAGACAGCTTTGTTTAAAAATTCTGACGTTTCTGAATATGAAAGCATTTAAATTAATTTTCTCAAGCTATTTTAATGCAACAATAACATTATTATTTTAAAACGGTAAGTTTAGATAAGATTTCTTTATTTGTTTACTTGTACATCCAAAAGTATTTAGAGATTCGGTTTGCCTCAAGATTTGCCAAAAAGTTTTGTCAAATTGTTGACATAAATGACACAATAATTAAATATGTCAATATGACACCACTTACGTACTGAGTTCAATTTTCTATACATATAATAAAATCGTAGAGAAGTCAAAACTGTACATTATCAATGACATTGCCAATTCAATGCTTCATTTGTTATTTTTCTTTTTAGCACTTAAACAAGTTTGAATGAATGAAGAAATCTTATTTAAACTTTTCGCTTTGCGCCAATTGTAATAATATATCAAAGTTATATTTCGACCTAATAAAGATCTGTAAATATAATCTAAATACAAGTATAATTGAACTTTAAACCTAGTAAAAATAATAATACCAGCCTAGTATTGTCCCGCTACAGCGTAAAGACCTTTTTCCATACAGGGAAGGCACGAGCATTTATCACCACGCTTGCTAAATACTGATAGGCGATTCCAGACTTATATTAATTTAAAATCCCGGTTTCTACCTAGGTCCACGTTCATATCTAGTAACGGTATGACGATGCGCTAAGTATCCTATATGGATTACATTATAATTGTAGTAGCCCTATATTTCACATACTATTAATTTTCGCTGGCGTGCTAACTTGCTAACTTTTACGCAATCATACGAGCAAATGATTTTTTGTTTTTCCGAATCGTGTTTTGACGACGGGTACATACGGGTTATAAAAAGACACACTGCCCATCAATTTAAGTAACATTAAGCAAAAATTATTGCTGGGATATTATGGTCCACTTTTGGTGTGAAAAATCACTGTTTATGGGGCGGATTTTGTTTGAAAGAATTACCGCGGCTCTGTAACGCAAAGGGCACTAGAAGGAACACGGATGGGTTTTAGTCAGTAAAAGTGTGACACTTCCTGCCTCGAACAATGATGAACGAATTTGATGATCTTTAAAAAACGAAAATAGTACCTAATGCATACAACAACAAAAACGTGCTTATACATCGGTCCAGGGGTCATGAGATATTTAAAGTTTAGTTTGCTTCTTTGTTTTTTTCTAAAACCCTTAAAAAAAGTTGGATCTTTGACTTTCAATGTCTCCTTGACTAAAAGGTTCCTCTTCCCATTCATAGTCCAGAACAAAAACAATATCGCAATGATAGGAAAAGGTTACTTTAGCTTCGTTATGTGTCTTTTTACATTCATTATCTGCCTTATGTTCTGTATAGTGGCCCTGAGGGTCTTGTTACTGTATGCTACTGCAAATGATGATATTTATAGTTAGTTCTTCATCTTCCGGCTGTTCTACACCGCAAGGTGCAGATCTCATGCTCGCGCTAGTACACGGGCCCTCTCCGATGCGTCATAGAAACGTATAACTAAACTGAATCGTTTTGTATATGTCATAATGTATCGTAAATTCGAGTTCGTATTAAACTTCTATTATTACTACTACTTCATAACGTAATGTTGTCCGCAATGTAATGTTATGAATTGGAGTGTACACGTTTATCTGGCCTTAAATTGAATCCTGTCATAC
This sequence comes from Hoplodrina ambigua, assembly GCA_949774945.1. NCBI lineage: Eukaryota > Metazoa > Arthropoda > Insecta > Lepidoptera > Noctuidae > Hoplodrina > Hoplodrina ambigua. The sequence goes on from OX458963.1 coordinate 11,901,674, forward strand.
TTTGTGATATGTAACGTGTAACTTTTTGAGTGCCTCGTTGATCTAATTTTAGTTTAGTTGCTGAAGTTGAGGTCTCTGGTTTAATTCCCAGGTCGGGCAAAGTGTTACTGGGTTTTTCCATCAGGAACTTCTCAGTATCAACCTCGGAGTCTGAATTTATGTCCATTTAATGGCAATAGGATCGTCCCCTATGCCATGGGACTTTGGGGCGTACTAATGGTTGTACACCTCTGCCTAACCTTTCGAGGATTACAGGCTTTTGTATGTATGTACAAATTAAGTAAATGTGTGAATGTACTGTATGATAATTTGTTTCAGACATGGTGTATGCTTTGACTGAGGAGAAGAGCGTGCGCGAATTTCTGAAGCATGACCGCGAGTGGCTGAGCCAGGCCACCGAGCGCCTCAGGCAGGACACTGAGGTGCTCATGCAGGAGAGGGATCGTCTGCAACGCTGCTCCTGAAGTGAGGTATGATATTTATACCTTTATTCGAAAATTAGATCTTACAGTTATTGACAAGGTACCCCTGATCGTGAGCCCTTCTGAACATCAGTTAACTGTCAGGATTAGATCCCCAGGTCGGCCAAACTATTATTGGATTATTTCATGAAATAATTCTCGGATTTCTGTCTAGTTGATAGTGATAAACTCACTTGGGACTTAACATAATCGACAAAATGTGGTTTGATGTTCTATTTAAGTTATATTCTTAAGAGGTATATTTCTGGGCTAAAACATTGTTTGACTGAATAGGTACTTAGGTACTGTTTTTCGCATGCAATTATGAAGGTAACACCTACAGCAGAACAAAAGTGAGCAAATTACAGTTACACAAGCGTGGTTTCTGAAATTGAATTTTCGAAGCGTGTGTGGGGCAGGTGGATTAAGATCTTGGCTCATTATACCCACCCGGCACCCGACCAGCGCCACCTCGTCGCTCGGTGTTTACTCGTTGTCGACAGAATGATGGTCCACGGTTATATGCGGTCACATTGCGTCGTCCGCAAATAGATGAAAAGTTAGTCAGGGATCATCACTATGCATCAACTCGGGACCTACACTCGAGCAACGCAATGCAACCGTGAGAGCAACGGGTGCTCACCGAGTGGTCCACTCACTATCCGCGCGTGGCCAGCACGTGGCCGAGACACTTCAGAATTGATGTAGTGAACGCAACTCACAGTACCTACTCCATTCAAAGAATACTAACCGCTCGAGGCGAGGCGGTGCTAGTAGGGTGCCTGGTGGCTCTAATGAGCAGCCACAAACGCCGCCACCTGAAGCTAGAAGTGGCGGTACGGCGACCAAACACGTCAACCGTGTGAGGCGAGTCCATAAAAAATGTATGAAAACTACAGGAAATACGTCGGTGGCCCATGTGTGGCCATGTTTAGTGGTCATTGTAGGCTGTGATATTCACGAACGGTGAGAACTGTCCATTTCAATTATTCTGTAAGCCCAGCTCCAGCACAGGAAATGACGTAACAGCTTTGTTTATTCAAGTTGATTTTCGAATTGAAAATTCGTATTTCAAATTCAAAAATCGAGTACAGCGAATATATAGGTGTGTCTGTGCGATAGTCGTCTATTTATTCTATTGCATTTTGATTTAATTTTATACGACGAGCAAAATCAATAATATCCTCGTACTAGAATATCTATCACCCATTGATATGAAAAAATGTCATTAAAATTAATTCTGAGAATACGAAAAAACTCACTTCAAAATTTCTAAAATTTTTCGAAGTAAATGATTTAAGACATACCTGCATCACGTACATAATTTTCTAAATCAATATTTTATTTTGAATGTATTCAGGAATTTTGAATTAGTTTGACATATTAGGAGAGATTGTGGGTTGGTTCGTTTTGGTAGAACAAGGTTCAATTAACTTTGCCTTTTTTATTGTCGGGAATTAACTGGGCATGTACAGTCAGCAGCAAAAGTTGATTTAAGGCAAAGTTTATTTAATTTTTTTTTTAGTTTTTTAGTTAGGACTGACCTAACTGGTAGATATACCTACTTTTATGCCCTTCTTCTACGCAATTTTCACTATGGAAGAACCGCCATCTATCAATTGTAAGAGGTACTTTCAATGCCACACCGCCTTGTTACTTTTAGGTTAGGGATGAACTATGAAAATTCGGTCGGGTTTACATTTTAATTCAAACCGCGTGCTGTAGATGGCGCTGGTTTTTAATAATAATAAAAAAGGAATTTATAAGATCTCATAAATTCGATTTAAACTACTTGTACATGAGTCTGCTGTTGGTGTATCTACTTATTTTGTTGAATATACAGGGTGTAAGCTAGAACGGGGGACGTACTTCAAGGGTGTATAATATTTAGGAAAATGAACAACTTTTAATTAGGAACCAATCTTGAAATCGCAAAAAAATACCGCTTTTCCCTACCTCCTGGTTGAGTTATGGAAACATAAATTGTACTGAATATTTTTTTTTTTGCGATTTCAAGTTTACTTCCTTTTTAAAAGTTGTTCATTATCATAATTACATACCTAATATACTTCCTTGAACTACGTAAGTAGTAAGACCCTCGTTTTACCTAACACCTTGTATAATCTTTTTAAAATATATTTTTTTAATAAAAGAACTTAGATGTTTTTAAACGAAAAAAAAAATAGGAATTAACAATTTTGTCATATTTGATTTCAGGGTTCCTTTTCGGGAGCTGCACCTGCAGAACCGAAGAGACGCCGCTTTTAAGCCGCTGTATTATTATTTCATATTTTTACATTTATTATTTTAGTACCATTCCAAAGTAACTGTATCATTCTTACAAAATTAAGTATCTTCAAATCTTGTTATTACGCGGCAAGATTTATACGAATGGATACTATACTTATTATTTTATTCGTCTCTATCTTGTCAGCGAAACTGTTATCGTTTCTTTAATTGGAAGTCTTATTAGTAATTTAAGTTGTTGATCCTATTTAACGTTAAACGTATCATTATTTTTAAGAGTTTCCAAATCTATCCATAGATTTGTGTATTCGTGTTTTTTAGTGGTAATATTAGTATAATTTTCTGTATTTTTTTTTCTAGTTACATTCCATTGTTGACCCGCATATTACACCATAGAATCTATTAGGTATTTTCGTTTTAGTTAGTTAAATCTACCAGATTAATAGACATAATAGCACATTCTTTCACTAATATTAATCCATCTTTAGGATGTAAGTTCGTTGTAATCTCTTAGTAGAATTCATTCGGACAATGCATGCTGCAAAATTGTAGGTATACATTTTTAAGATACTATTTTAAAATCTATTACCTACTAAATACTCGTGTAATCAATATAATTATAATGTTTAGATCGCAACAAAGCATACCTCGATACGTATTTTAGTTCTTTCTTTGCCTCTTTTCTTTGTAGTTCTCTCTTAGTTCTTTGTGATTATACTAAAATCCTTTTAGGTGTTGTAAGTCTTGTAGGTTTAGATTATTTTAGGGAAGTTTTAGATTAAAAAAAAGATTGGTAGACTGTAATGAGATGACATAAAATATCATCAGAAAAACCGATTAAATTCAACCCAAATATTTAATAGTTTCAGTAATTAATAACTTCTATTCATAAAGCTAGATTCAACTTTACTTCAATTAACATAAGGCATATTTTTCGTTATGTCGTCGTGAGCGTTTACGCCTTAATGAATTTCTTACAATCGTTCAAGATAGTCCATATTTTTTAAATGAATGAACCGATTTAAATGAACATTCCTACACATAACCAAGATACATACGTCTAAAAAGTTAGTTGGGAACATTGTCGAAAGAATTGAGAAACATAATTGGATTTCTTTGTTTGTATGGTAAACTTAAATTCAAAAACTGTAGCAATTTTTTTTTTTACATGGTCTAAACTAACTTTTTAGACCTATGTATCCTGCTTGTGTGGGAAGTATAATTAAAATTGAATATTTCATTTAGAAAAATAAGTACTTGAAAGTTTGATTTAAATGCCGTGAGGAGTAAACGCTGTTAACCTAATTAACTAATATTCGTACTAACATTCGCAGTGAAGTATTCTGTGGCTTCTCTATAACAATTACTATTTACAATTTGAGACTGATTGCCTTATTAAAATTAACTATTAACCAAACGTACAGTCATGGAAGGTTTGAAGGATGAGGTAGGTATAATAACAAGAATAGTGGCGACATTTATACAATTGTACATCTGTCTACCCTTCATTATATTAAAATTTATTTAGGTTTACGTAAAAAAGCCGGTCTAGTGCGAGTCGGAATCGCACACGAAGGGTTCCGTAACATCCTAGAGGATAAAAAAAGTATTGCCATTTATTGAACCAAAAATATATAGTAATATTATATGACCCCTTCCATTTTCAAATTTAATTTATTTTTATTATTATCTACATTATCAATAGAGACAATAGAAATACAAATTCTGTGAAAAAAATAACTCTCTAGCTATTACAGTTGATGAGATACAGCCCGCTGACAGACGGATGGACGGACGGACAGCGGAGGCTCAGTAATAGGGTCCCCCTTTGGGTATAGAACCCCCCAAAACAGTTTTGCCAGAAGTAGTTCTCATATTGGAGAGGGCAGAACACAAGTGTCTGCCGGATATCAGTGGACCAGAAGGTTTATAAAGAAAATTGATCTCATAGTTTTAAGTTCACCATCTTTCAAAATCTGTTCTACATCACGGTATAAGATAGATTGATGGTCAAAAGATGGATGACGCGAGCGCTACTACTGAAAGAACTGACCGTTTTGTTTCCTTGAATTTTTAAAATAAAAAAAAAGATAAATTTGTTTTCAAATAAATTCTTGATACAAAAAAATTGTTTCCAAATTTTTTAACATTAGTAATTATCTGGTTTATAAATTTTAAATACCTACGCTCAGTATGAAGGAGGATTTAGACATTAAGATAGCAATTTAATTAAGTTACGTCGTTTAAGTTAGATTTAATTACCTATCAGTTATTTTATAGTTGTAAGTATATTCTAGGAACATAAAATCTGCGGTAACGTACCAATTGAAATGCGAAAGCTTTAATTTGTTAGTACCTTTCACTATAACCTTTAATCTGCATTGTATCTCTAGATGTGTCTACAGATCAATCCTCTCCCGTAATCTATTAAAGGCTCTTCCACATAGACGAGTTATTATCGGTCGATAATACCGCATGCGATGTCTGTTTTCAGTAATGGATCAGGACGGCTCCGAAGTTACATACTGCTGCGATAATATCTACGCAATAGAAGTAGGACGCTTGCGTTCCTTCGTCCTGGAATATTCCGATACTTAGAACATTCTTTATTGGTACGTATACGCATTGGACGCATTATTGCAATTGCTAATCTGGTATTATCGACCGATAAGAACGCGTCTATGTGGGAGAGCCTTAATGCCTTAGATACATTTAGGAATATAAAGCAGCTGCCGATATTCGATTCCTCCTATAAATGTAGAGGTGTGCGTTGTTGTGGTTTTTTTAATCTATGAACTAAGTGCATATATTCGTCATGTTACACTTCATTAAATATAAGTAGAGAAAATGTTTTCAAATGATCTGCAATTATTAGTTTAGAATAAGCCAGTACTTTGGGGCTGTTGTACCATGTACTCGGTATTTTTTTAAACTGGATTCTCAACTCCAGGTAGTACATTTGTAATAGCTTTTAAGACACACTAATTAAGGTTACCTATATAAGATTTTGTGACACATAGTGGCACTTTATTTAGCATATTATTATTTCTCATATTATTACACTTAGGTATTCAATTACTAACCATATTACACGAATAAAACAATAATGTGTTTTTTATTTTTTATTTACTACCCACAAAAGATTACAACCAGGTATAGTTGATTTATTTAAATCAAAATACAATGGTGTTTAAGAATTACCAATGAATACATTGTGATTTGCTGGCTACCTAGGTATTTCATGAAGCTATTTACATTCATATATTATAAACAACAAATTGTAGGTAGTTTTTCAAAATATATTACATTTATATTTTTGATAAAGTTATTTTCACGTTGTAAAGTTCATTTAGACGCCGTCTTTAAATAATATTTAATTCTAACAATTTTTTTTTAGTACCAATGACCCTTTTTCTTATAAACGCTTAGGTTTTGAAAAGGTCGTAGGTACTATTCCGTGTTTCCACTTACATAAATTTTACAAAAAAAAAGAATTCCACGTTCTCCTTTTCCGAATATTTCACGTAAAGTGACATACTAAAATTATGATTTTCTTACTCAATGTAAAAAAATGTATAATTTTCAAATACCTACCTACCAAATCTTTTCGACAGTCCAATTCTTTTCACGAAGAAAGTTTAAAGCTTTCCGTTTCATACTCTTTGAAAAAAAAAAATGGTATTTTTACCATAAATACCTTTACCATGACAAGAATACCTACACAGATTAACCTTTTATGGCTACAAAATTGGCCACAAACCAAATTTAAAATTGTTCATGCGATACAATTTCAATAATATGTACATTATTTAGTCATTTTTCTGTTAGATTTTATTGTAAACATATATATGTATATGAAAAAGACACATTTATATACTAAGATATTTTGGGGCATTAGAAAAAGTAGCTAATAGCTAATCTTCTAATAGATAGTCTTGATTTTGGTAATTTTGTCTTATTATTAAAATAATATGTCGTTTTCATCGAACATAGTTCCCAACTATTTCTTGTAATGTGTGTGCATCAATATTTACAACGAATTATTCCTGTTTGAGCACCTATGCATTGAGCACCAAACAATATTTTAACGTGGTGTTAGAGCACAACTCAAGAAAAAGGTGCTCAAACGGGAACATTTTAGAACGAAGGGGCTTCGATGTTCGCTGCAAAACCATTCGCTGAAGGCCTGTTTCATACAGTTTTTAATATAATCCAAAATAAGTAGATCGACTGATTTAATTAAACAAGTAGATACTTAGACCCTACCACTATTGTGAAATACAAAAGCAATACTATCTCTATATGAGCTTCCAAACAATGGATGAATATTTTATACGAATACAAAGATGAATTGGTATGAATAAACAGGTACATTTTTGAAACAATTATTGGCACGATAAACCTAAGTACTTAATTTAAATCTTAACTTATCTCCTACCTTTCTAAACTTGTACATATTTTTTATAAGATCATTATTACAAATGGTCAAAAACGTTGGACCTAGTCGCAAAAAATCTTAATAAAACGTCATTTCACATAAACTACTACGATGGATTTAGAAGTCTAAAAATAATAAAATACGTCGTTGATAGCTACAACTGTCAGTATAAACGCGTAATATTAAATGAGATCTATTTGTGTGAAAACCAACGAATATAATGGTATAACGCAGGTATAACAGGCCCGACAAGAAGCCAACAAGAATTACACATAGTTACAATGTATTCATTGTTCACAATATTTAAATTATGCCAAAATAATAATAAAATATTTTTGGCATTTAGCGGCCTCTTCTGAACCTCGAAAATATTATGAACTTTCTGTATATATCCGTAATGTATAATATCAGTATAGAGATTTTTTGGTATGATTTTAGTGATGTTGAAAACATATTCTTAATTTAAATTTCTCAGGAAGAGACATGGCAACATCGAAAAATATCCACATATAAAAGAGGTTCATTATTTTATTGTCTTTTTAGGCATCACTGAACCTACAAACAAACAAACCGACAAATAATTACCGAGACAAAAAATTCTCTGCTAGCGTTTTACGCCAAGTATTTTACGATTAGTAAAATGTGCCATCATTTTTTTGATGTTAATAGCAACAACAATTTTGGACAACAAGCAACGATAATTTCATAACGATAATTGTCACATGTCTATCACTCAGTGATGCGAAAATAGACGAAGATGTCATAACACAAATTCTAGGCTTCCGAAGATTAACAAAAACCTACAAAAATCAAAAAATCAACTACAAAATGCTGAAATGTAAATCTATATAAATCACTTAAACATATTTTGAAATCCAACAATTAAAAATACTCAGTCTTACTGTACGTCAAAAATAATTAGACATTTCTAGGTTCCGTTTAACACGAAATACATGGTTTAGGTCATTTTTTAACTCCACATTACTACCTATGTATTAATATAAAAAGTTACTGGTTGACGTGACTAGGCATTTAAGTTTAACATTTTAACTTTTTGTTTAACTTTGGCAATATAGATTCCTAAAAGGTAATCAAAGAATATTATTTTATTAAAAAATAATACGCTGCTTGTTGCAGTAACTACAATAACGTTTGTTTTAACTGCTTTTCAAACTTTTAGACTTAGCTTAGTGTAGAGTTGCATGTAATCATTAATAGAAATTATTCGACAAGTGTTTACCTAATAATAATAGCTACCACTAGGTACCAACTATTATTTTCTATTTGTATATACCTATGAATGACATACCTACCAAAAATGTAGGTACATTCATTAAAAAGGTTTTACAGAAGATACCTTTCTTTTTCTTGTTTAGTGTTTCTTGGTTATTCATGTAATGTTATTAAATAACTACACCGAGCTATGTCAATGAATTTCCACAGAATTGTTCGCCATCTCGCATTATAAGTAACCACAAATTAAATGCCAATTTTTACAATTTGCTTATGACTACCTACCCTAAAACTTAGCGTGACTACAAGGACCCGTAATTTTGTCATCTTTAAATTATAGGCGACAAACACAAAATCCGTTACTGCAATTAATTACACAAAACGTTGCATAAACGAGGCTCCTAAACGCCAGGACGTACTTATATTGTTACAGATATATTCGTCAAGATTTACAGTAAGCCCGACCTTGGAAGTAGTGGTGCAACATTTTGGAGTGATCATATAACACTCCACGTGCCATTTTACGTTCCCAATACATTGCCAGCAATGTTTTTAGGTTCAGCAGTAACCATTTTGCCCGTTTATGAGCCCCTTTAGACACGCTTCAAAACATGAAAACACGTTAATTATAACTTAACTCTAAACAACGTTTCTGATGTATATTCATATCGTCTACCATTAATGTGAACTAAACCGATTTTATTTTCCGAGATCTTTGCAAGTTTACTTAACTTCAAGTACCTACTTTTTTAAGACTGAAGTGGATTAAACAATGGTCTTAGAAAACATCATTTTGAATGGCCCGTAACGAACGAATAAAAAATAGGCGTAGGCCTAATAAAAAAAAATGTATAGTAAGTAATACATATAGTTATGTAATTATATAGGTACTTTGATAAATCATTTGCCTTTTGCAACGTTTTCGAAGACCGTCATGAACAGCAATCAATGCCGCTTATAAATAGATATAGAAAATGAAAAAAAAAAAATTGTTCCATCTACCACTTTGGTAGTTTTGTTCCAAATCACTTCTAGCATTATACTTATATTGATTAATTATTCATAATCTGACAAATTGAAGTCTCCGAACCTTTCTTCCTCCGCTTCTTTCTCAATTTGTTTTAAAATGTCTTGAACTTCAGTCGCAACCTGAAAATAATTTAAGAATTAATTTAGTGGTGGTGGATGGTTTTATTTAGTGACTATGTTTAGTTTTTATCTATAGGTAGTTATTTAGTTTAACGTGTATTAGTGTCTAAAAATCTTGGACATCACTAATATTAATGGAAAACATTGCGAGGAAACCTGAATTATAAATCCATGTTTACCTGTATTGGCGTTTTTGGTTTGTAATTATTAATACCTGTATGTCTGACGTCGCCAATGATGCATAATGCCTTCTGTGTATGAGGAGAGGCTTTTGCCCTGAAGTGGAATAATAGTATCTAGCGTAGTGTAAAAGCAGATGATTTACCAGTAAAGTTGGGAACGTCGAATCAGTACAATCCAGAGATCTGACGGCTAGGTCCACTGCGTCATTGTTGAGATCTGTAAAAAAAATATCGTTTTTATTCACACACACATAACATCACGCCACTCACACACACTCACACACTCACACATCACGTCATTGTTAACATCACGCCTGTAATCCCCGAAGGGTTAGGCAGTGGTGTACCGATTAGTACACCCACATTTCGCCAGTTATGTTTTTAGTCCCATGCAATAGGGGACGAGCCTATTGCCATCAACCGGGCGTAAATCCAGACTCCGAGGCTGCTACTCAGAAATTCCTGATGGAAACCCAATAACACTTTGCCCGACCTGGGAATCGAACCCAAGACCTCATGCACAGCAGTCGCGCGTGCGACCACTAGACCAACGAGGCAGTCGTTTTTATTCACTCTGTCAATATATAAAAATTGTAAATCGTAGGTCATAAAAACATGTTTTCAATACTTAAGTAATATATGTATAGGGTGACCGATACTTATTCATGATTGTACTCATGTTAACAAACTACTTTCTCAAAGAAACGACTTTTTTTATTTATTACTGTAATTTAGTTATCCATATACAAACAACACTATTCAACTTTTACCATGAATTATTTTTATTCGTTCAATAATCGACCTTACGAAAAAGGGGTTTGCGATATTAAAAGTAATTTTTAAAAATAATACGTGTTCAAAATAAAATCATTTCTACGGGAAAGTTGTTGGTTATTATGAGCACAAAGTTACCAGTTACCCTGTAATGTAGTATCTCACTCACCGGATTCGTCAAAGAGGCTACACAGAGGTGATTCCGAATTAGAGGGTTCATTTTGTCGGGCGTATTCTAATTCCGTGATCTTTTTTTTGTAGACTATATCGAAGTCTTCAAAGTCGTTTGGTCGTTTAGTTCCACACGAAATATTGATGGTGCTCGCTGGTGGCAACGCTTGGAACGCGTTTGACCCCTCTATATATTGAGGCAATTGCATGGACATTGTTGATTCCGTACCAGGATATTCGGAACCTATTAATCCTACACCATCATATTCCGAAGTACTGTATCCTGTTTGATTATACTCAGAATTATGACAACCTGTATAATTGTTTTGTGAATCGTGATATCCTGCACCACCATATTCCGATTCTGTATTTTCACCACCATCTAATTCTTGTACATCGGCTGCTCGGCGTTCATAAAACATTTCATCGCCGTTTTGGTTTAAATTAGAGAATATCGATGTCAAATTTGAGAACGGGCTTGATGAGTCATCAAAGTATCCCATGTCTGGGGATGCCATTGTGTTTAGAATAGAATCTGAATGGTACTCATTATCAGAACCATTGTGAGGCATCGGCTGAGCAGCAAAACTATTCGAGACCTCCACATAATTAGATACATGAGCACTCCGGAATGGAACTATCGGTCCATCCTGTGCAGGAACACTATTTATTTTTACTGGGTTAATATATTTGGGTATATTATTACTAGAACTTCCATTACTGCTTTGTTCGCGGTGGTTTTCTTCGCGATTGGAATCTTTTTGGAAAGTTTTGATTACGCCGTAGATCTTTTCGATAGCACTAACGATCCTTTCCTTGTTGGGTGGAATGATCGTTAACCGATGTGGTGACATGCTCTTGCTGTCCGACGATGTGGACGCAGAAGGTTCCACTTCGCTATCCTGTGACGAAGGTGACGGCAAGTTTGTAACCAAATGTAAAATGACCTTTTCCAGACGCCTAGGGTCTTCAACAGGCGCGGGCTGATCCTCGTCTTGCTGAAAAATATAGTGAATATTATGTTAGTATTGTTAAGTTGCGGTGTTGATTTTTATCGGCTGGTTATTCTACGGACAGTATGATAAGAACAACTTCTAGTAATGCATTTAGTGTATGTACAACTTGATGTTTTAAAATATTACCACTGCTTAACATGCAGTCCACCATCTAGTCTTCCCAATCAAATTTCTAAGACAACTAACACCTGCAACGAGTAGTTTGCAGCATATCTGTCTGTTGGTAATAGGTAGGTACCCGAGTTAATATCAAATATTCGAGGCCATTGTGGTATTGAGTAGTAAAACCGAATACACATTAAGAAGGGCTAAAACAATAATGAAAAACTGTGTTTTACATGAACGTAAAACTTACTTCCCCATCTTCATTTGTGTCATTTTCATCCTCTATCGCTGCGGTTTCACTGTTGTTCACCAACAATGAAAACTTCCTCTTCATCAACTTGATCAGTTTTTTGCCTTCTTCCTCGTGGACTACTGTGTTGGTGCAAACAAAGCTAGTGACAGCTCGAGAGTCACGGTCTACTTCCAGGCAGCCACGAGTTCTCATGTATATGGGCTGGCCATTCTTCGTGATCAAACGGTAACAGGATTCTCCAAACAGTCTGTGCTGATCGTACACTGAAAACAAAGAAATTTTGTACATTAAAACTGGATTCTTAATCATTTATTAAACTTATTTCATAATAGCTAACATATGAAAATAATATTAGGTATACGCTTAGCAGCGCGACAGATACAAAAGCATATAAAAATAACAGTAATAATATTGCGCACATTAGCATTGCATATTTTGCATGTACGTGGGTAATTGAAAGTGGAAAATAAAAAGTTATCGTGACACCTAAGCAATTCTGAGAGGTATTCCCACCTATACCTATCGATAATAACGAATCAGTGTCCAGTATAAATGTTTTAGGGACAGAGGATTGTCGTTATGCAGTATAGGTATCTATCTAATGGAAAAATAGAAAGTAGTTATCTCAAGTAATTACAATTTATAGAATAGCGATAGACGCGGCAGATGTGCAGGCGGTAAACAAGTGGCAGTAGATAGATAATACTACTCGTCTGATTAGGTACATATTTACTTATATGAGGCGTTAAGTGACATTTTCATACGTTGTTTACAAGAAAATGTACTTACGCTACAAAGGAAACATTTGATTGTAAAATAATAAGAATACATTCCAAAATAAATGGAACCATGTGTCACATAGTCAAAAACAACGCAAAGCGCAAAAAACATAAATAAAAACAATGGTATGTTTTCAGGAAGATGTTTTGCGCGTACGCAGTTCGAGAATCGACCATAAATCATAATGATGAGCACGAAAACATGAGTGTTAGTTAACTAGCAAGTCATTTTTAGCAAGTACTAACTTCTGCCCGCGACTTTTCCCGTAACGAAGTTGATATGCTATACCTTACATTTTTCCGGCATAAAAGTAGCATAATTTTATGTCCTATTCCAAATTATAATCTGTCTCTATGCCATATGTAACCTAGATCCGTCCTGTCGTTCTGGAGAGATTGAGTAACAAACATACATCCATCCATCCATCCACATTTTCGTATTAATTTAGTACCTAGTCTATTTTCCGGGATTGTATGGTTACGTAAGTAGAATCCTACCACTAATTGAGCCTCACAGGTGATATAAAAACCCCTTGCTGTTATAAAAGTACCTTTCACGTGTTTGTGATTTATTTAAAGATCATTTCCCAAACAAACGCTAATCCCATCTCACCCCTTCAGCAAATACATTTTAATATTTTATCTTAAACAACAATAAGCTTTTATTTTTAAGTAAATAAACCCACTAGAATTATTTCTAACCCTAGTTGGCTGTGTTATGCGTACTTTTCCAGCTTAGGGTTGTTGAATCGGCGAGGAAAATCTACAAACAAGGTCTAATTATGATAGTTTAGTTTATCGCCTCAAAGTAATTTAAAATTATTACTTCTGTCACATTTCTAGCAATATCCACGTACTTTCGTAATTTATTATTCTTTCGTGGGGCTAATATGAAAGGTCTACATTAAAAGTGTTATTACAAATTACGGTATCATTACGCGGTGTTGATAACGTCGACTCACTCTGGTTACCTGTTGCTAGTATATGTGGAATGTTGCAATCTCGTAACCAAGACTCAGAAGTCGATTCAAAATCATTTCTATCGACGAGGAAAAGAACTGTATACAAACTTCTGAATAATCTAAAACGTCACCTTTACTGTTACGTTTATAACACATACTCTTCACATAAATAACCCTTTCTATATGTACATATTTACTTTTCGATTCAGATACATTTAATTCTACGAACAGATAACCTTCCTTCATTTTCAAAGTTATCTTTATGGGGTCATTTATTTGCAGTTTTAGCAGAACTGAAACTGATCTTGTGTTGCTGTGGAAAAATGTTTTATTAAAAGTATTTACTGGCGCAATCATGTTGCTGAAATCTCACTAGGTATGTGGTGAAGGGGCGCATGGCGCGTGCTGAACGCAGCGTAGGCAGGCTTAGGACGCAATTGAATGTTCGCAGCGGCACTTACTTTCTCGCAGGGCAATGATGACCCAACGGACGTCGTCTCGGTGCATGAAGTTCATGGCGTTGACGCCACTCACTTCTTGGGTCATGTATCCGGTCACGAGAGCAATGCGCGATTCGCATTGTATAATCTCGCCGTCGATCGAATGTCGTGTTCGGTACTCCATACGGTATGATTCCAGAGCACTCTCGTTGATGAAACTCTCACTGGTGGGTCTCACCATACCTACGAACACCTAGAAAAGATTTCAATTAGGTATAGTAATTATCGATTGATTTGATGAGGAAACAGTTTGTCGGTCGCTTGTAGAACAATAAGTAATATAATTCATATTATATGAAGCGTCATTCTATTAGCTTTGACCTTGAGAGGTTACAATGCGTTGACATGATTTTTATAGGTATTATTTTTATGAGTCAGAAACTCTGAATCTAAGTTGCAAGTATACGGTTTCAAACTATTCTCTATATTTTTTTTTCTTTTTTGGAGAGAATTGCCTAATCTGATTGGGGAAAAAATTGAAATATTATGAGTTAGTTAGTTTTTTGATTTCATTAAATGTTTTTTTCGGGCGTATTAAAAATAGCCTTAGAAACTTACACATGAAGTATCTACATGTGGTATACTGAAATAATTTTCTCTTGAACACATGTTATGTCATATCAAAATTTTCATTGAACTTTCTTAATTCCGTTGAAAAACTTTATAACAAGTTGAGCAAACTAGGATCCATTTTTTAAATTGATCCCAGTAGTGAGGTGATAAGAAAGAAACCAATAGGTACTCACATTAGGAGTTCAAAAATTTTCAATGAGTTTTTCTGCAAGGAAAACTTATTGTTTGGAAGGCATGATGTTGGTGCGAATGTAAAGGATTATGCTTCAAAACCGTATACTACTACACTACTACTACACTACTATTATACTACTACGCATATACAAAATTCAAATGTTCGACCCTTTTTCAGTAATTTCAAACATTATAGTTATAAAACGGGTGTAAAAACTAACTTCTCTTCCACTTTTTCCCAATATTGCGATCATTTTATTCTTCTAGATTAAACCTAGGAATCCACGACCCCTGTACTGTTGTATGCACCCATAACCACAATAATTTGTGTGAGTTAATTTGCATGGGGTGCCAACCAATGTTTACGGTGTAAAAAGTGATTTTTTACACAAAAAAAAATAGTTTCCGAGGAATATTTTTTGCTCAATGTTGCTTATATTGATGGGCAGTATAAGAAGTCTGAGGCTACCGGATGAGGCTGTTTCCACCCCGTATGTACAGCCAACAAAATAGACAGGTAGGCAGGGTCGTCAGATATAGTTGAAGTTTTCTTAGAAACCGATGGATGTTTTCAAATGTAATTTTGTTTAAAAGGTAGTAAATAAACTGTTAGTTAATTAAATTTCGATCAAAGAGATCCATCGGTTTCTTAAAAAACTTCAACTATATCTTACTATCCATCTCTTTTGTTGACTGTACTTTTCATTATCATCGAGTTCAGTTTTAAACAAAGCGCCGTGGTTATGCTATTGGCTTACAACAGTGAGCAATAAGTATCAAAAGAGGTGTCAACTATTCCCTCTGTATTACAGCTTGTTGCCAGCGAGTGGCACTCGATTTACTTCGAAGCCCGACACCTCGCTACCTGTTGCGTCACTTAGAAGTATGGCTTTATATCAGTACCTAACTAAGTTAGTGGCTTCACAGAATATACTGTTGAAACACGTGTACAGAAGTCAGGTCCGGCAAATTGTCTGATTTCTTGTACCTAGGGCCGTCGCCGGACATAAACTTCAAAAAGTTCATTTGGTGCCCAACGCAAAACTACCTAGAATATACGGATACTTCTACTCCAAGAAATTTTTCAAATTTACTTCGTCTGGCACTCGTTGGCATCGACATTTCGTAACTGCAAACATGTAGCAGGAAAACGACGAAGTAGAACCTACTAAACAATAACCCATCGCCGCCGCCGGTGTGCAAACAGATCAAGAAACCTTTTGCTTTGAAGACGTCTGCCACAATTGAAAATCAACCTGGAATTAACTAGCCTAAGGGTTTACAAATTAAAAGTACTTACGACATCGTTTCCGCTAGAGCATGGGTTTTCAGAGCGGGCTCGAGCCCGACGCACGATCTGGCAACAGCGGTTGTTGCCGCTGCATGCGCGATCTGACTTCCGCAAGGAGCCCTCCACATGGCACGTTACGTACTGGCTCGGCTCAGATCGCTGGCCCAACTTCTTGAGCCTGCCAAGGTTTAAATGGTCACATGAAAAAAGTAGCGCAGCAAGAAGAATATACATTCGCCAATAAACTTTTGTGTAGCCAGCCCGCCAGCTATATACTTTACTAACTTTCGCAAAGTATTCCAAGGTAAGGGCGAAGGTAAATAGAGCAACAAAGTATAGCTTCTTAAACTTTCGAAACATCTGAGACTAAGAAACGTTTACAACTTGGTAAGTTTGAATTTTATGCAAACGTGAGACAAGTCAAGTTCGTGATAATATTCAAGTGCATTAGACCAGCACCTCCTAAGTGGAATAGAGTAAAGACACCTATATACGCTTGTAAATTTCCTTCCTTTTTTTTTTCGTATTTTGTGACGTCTACTTTCTATCCCAGATGTTTTTACAATGTATACATACCGGCGCTAATGATATCTTTTACTGAGCTACTAACTTATGCCGGGACTAATATTTTTTTGACACTTATTTTTTATTTTTTTTGATAGTTCTTTTCGTTTTTTTTGACGTCAACCTTCTAACCCAGATGTTTTTACAATAAAACACACATTCTGCGCTATGACATTTGCACTAATATAACTGCTGCCGCGGCACAACGCTAATGATGTATTTTAGTGATTTACTGACTTATGCCGGGACTTAAGCTCGTAGACGAGCTTATTAAAAAAAACCGGGTGATTAAAAAAGGACCCACTATAACTCGAATACGTTAGACAATATTTTGGTTCTTGCAATATATATATGGCCTACTATTATGCCATAATATGAATTTGTCATGTTAAAAATTGATATGAGGTTTTCTTTTTTAAATTAAAGTAATTGGTTGTAAATGATGTTTCCATCAGGAATTTCTCAGTAGCAATCTCGGTGTCTGGATTTGTTACCGGTTGATGGCAATAGGCTCGCCTTCTATTGCACGGAAACAAAACTGGCGAAACGTGGGTGTACTAATCAATATAAATCAATAAAGGGTACACCTCTGCCTAACCCTTCTGGGATTACAGGCGTAATGTTATGTGTTATGGATGTAAATGGGCTATATGATAATGCCTAATATACCTACAAAAATGTTTCATGTAGAAATTTTCCCTAGGTTTTCCCTGCTTTTGTCATAGTGAACGAATAACTATTAATTTTTTTCCAAAAACTGTGTTTATTGTTGGAAAGCTCTCACTGTCATTTTGAAATTTATATGTGATAAGCAGTTTTAGCATCAACTAGTGAAGATTTTTAGATTTTTGGTAATTTATCTTTTAACTCTTAAATACTTAGAAACGTAGGAACTGTCGAAGAAGTAATTTTAAAACATTTAGAAGCGCTTTTGAATTTAATATTCTATATAAAATCTATGATTTTCAAGGAAATTTAAAAATCACAATCTTTTGATCCCGATTTTGCTACATTTAACGGCCTCCTCCAAATATTTTTAGACACTTCTAACTTTTTTGGATAGCTGATGAGGTATGGGATGGTTTTCTTATATTTTTTATACCTAATTATTTTAGCATTATTTACCATGTTTCTGGGCGATATTTTGACTTTCGGAAATAAACTTTTAATCATTACTTTAAAGTGTTTTTGTATATATTTTTTAAATCATTCTTCATAATAAATAAACTTCAAATTTGAATCGGATTTATATCTTTTGTTTTCGTTATTTTAGAGATAAGACAGACTTATTAAAGAAATATTGGTATGCTTTTCCTTTTTTCGGATACGTTAGACCAGTTTTTTTTTGTAAATTGTCCACAATAATGAATTCATAAAACCTCTACTCACTCACTAAAAAAGTGCCACAAAAATCCGTTTATTATAAACTTTGTTCGTCTCCGGTAAAAAGCTAATTGTACTTGATACGATCGAGCCTAGTATTTGCGATAATTTGGTGCTGAGAAAAGTAATTTAACAAAGGTGATTTTAAATACTACTACTTTTTAATCAGAGTATGCCGTACTAACAGTAGATTTAACGAAATACTTTACCTAATTAATTCCCATAACTTCCTTCTCTTCTTCCCTCTCTTCATAGTTTCTACCTTCATTGTTATTACTTTAATCAGAAATTTCCATTAAACTGTTTTCTTATGTTTGAACCTTTCTCGATGAAGGCTGGTGCTATAATGCCATTGCTGCTCCGCGGTATCGCTTACGTTGACTTTTAGTCACGCGGACTTAACGCAGTTTCCGAAAATATAAAATCTGGCTTCAGCAATGTTTCACAATCAGCACGCAGCAAGGGCAATACAGCAAAAACAAAAGAAGGTTTTCTCTTTTGTTTAACTACTTGTAACTTTTATAAGAATTATTTTTTTGCTGTTTTGCTTGACCTCTATGTAACCTAAACCTAACAATCTAGGTACTCATATTTTTTCTTTTTTACTTGAATAAAAACTACATTGGCCTATCGTTGTCTAACTGCTTGATAAACGCTTAGCTCTTTTTCGTTACAAGATTTCAATTATCGTAAGGATATCTAGATGAAGAGGATTAAAATAAAAACTATTGAAGCTAACTCCAAAACTACTGTGCCAAAGTCGCTCCGTGCTACTGATAAAACGCACAATTGCACAATTTACTTTCGCAGATAGCTCTAGATTTATTGAAAAAACACATTTTACACATTACCATCCCTCCATCGAACCATGCAGGTCGAGCCTTAGGTGCTCTAGGAGTACCACTGGATATCGTAGGTACACCCCGTAGTCTGTGGCTGGTTCGAAATAGATGTCGTTAAGTAAGATTGACGCCTGGCATAATACGAGATTACGCAAAAATAAAAAAGCTGCGTTAGGAAGTGCACAGACGCGTCAAACGACACTTTTTATTTAGCCGTGAAACTTTGACCACGTTCGTTGCCTGTCTCCTGTAGTGAAAAAGGCTCTTACTTAATAGGTACGTACCTTATTACGAATCGCCTTTTTTCGCCTGCTAAGGCCTCTTCGACTTTTCGAGCTCCATCCGGTTCATCTGGTATTAGTAGTTCACCATTCAGTCCCAGATTTTGAGTCCTGGGCATCAGTTGATCAAGTAGCATTGCTCGGTCGCCTTCATGAGTTATATTGAGAAGGTTCTGGCCAAGCAAGTCAAGCTGTTGGGAAAAAAAAAAACGTTTTGTAATGTATTATAATTATTATGTATCTATATTTTTATTTTATTAAATGACATCCAGATTATTTTGGTCACTTAACCTTAATTTTGTTTGTGGACTAAATATTTATTTAACAATGTTGGAAATCCCAACAATTTACCTAATTCGAAAAAGTAATTATTTCTTCTTTACTTATCAGTTATTTTGAGATAATAGTGTACATCTTGTCAAAGCTGCCCTTAGGTGTCGTGGTAATGCTCAGAACCGATGGCTAACTCAAAGGAAAATCTCTCAAAACGCTTAACTACTTTCTACTTAAAATATCACAAATTCTTTTTAAAGTAAAATCCAAAAAATCAATTCATTTCATTTACAGGCACTTTTGAATTGTCAATGTTTGTCGGTTTTTCAGAAAGTTGAAGCTAGTTTCTCGTTCCAAAATGTAGGTGTAAAACGTAACGTTAACGCGAAAGGAGGCAATGGATGAGTTGATTGAAAAAAACTTCAGCCTTCGAATTAATAATTAATGGTACCTAATTATAGTGATATAACAGTCAATAAAGCCTTCATAATTGCATAAACATTAATGATAGGCTTCGGTGTCATTGCGCAGTCTAGTCTTTGCTCAAATATTAGGTATGTTTTAATGTGAATAGATAAGGAAGTAAATGAACAGAGTACCTACATATATATACCTATATAGTGTAAGTACCTACATTATTTTAACATAAAGACTAATGCGATATGATGTTTTACTAAGGATTTTTCAAACAATTGTAAAATTATTTTCAATTAGTAGGTATTGACGTTACAAACTGACCTTTCAATATAATTTATTTGTATGGATGAAGGTGTAAAAGACAATTAACAAAACCGAATTTTAAGGATTCCTTCCATTAGCGCGATCATTTATTTTTGTTCTGGATCATGCCTAGGAACCTTATGATTGAAAAGGTATTGAAGAAGTTACAAAATCTTTTTGAGGATTTAAATAAACTTAAAATACGAGTATAGTCACGACCATACTACTGTTGCTTGTATACTATTTTGAGTGTGTTACATTGCACCCTAGGTTAACAGCGATTTTGCATATCTAAAATAAAACTCGTTTCTTAGCAATAATAATGATATTTAGTTTGATGAGTAGTATAAGTAGTTAACAGCTATAAGATCTGTCTTCATACACTCCGTATTCTATTTATTTATTTATTTATTTAAACTTTATGCACATGTAAAAAAATACACTGTACAAAGGCGGACTTAATGCCTTTGGCATTTTCTACCAGTCTACCTTAGGGTGGCCTTAGGGTGGTCTATTCTTTGTGAGCTCAATTTTTCAGAAAGAAGATTTATATAATTTATGTAGTAACACTTTACCTCGGTATATCCAAGATATTGATTGATGTTCTGTGAGACGACCACGATTATTCCTCTGTATGTGGTGGTGATCAGGAATCCGTTGAACATATCCAGCACCTTAAGAATCGTAGCTGGTGTGAATTGCTGTGCAATTTGGCCGACGGAGTCTCCGAACACTGCAAAAGAATACATTTCATCACTACCATACTACGAAATATAAATAAGTGATAATAATACCCACATAACATCACATACATCACGCCTGTAATCCCCGAAGGGTTAGGTTAGGAAGGGTTAGGAATGGGGGGTCCCATTAGTACACCCACATTTCGCCAGTTATGTTTTAGTCCCATGTAATAGGGGGCGAGCCTATTGTCATCAACCGGGCACAAATCCAGACTCCGAGGCTGCTACTGAAAAATTCCTGATGGAAAAACCCAATAACACTTTTCTGGACCTGAGAATTGAACTCAAGTCCTTATGTTCAGCAGTCGCTTTGCGTCTGCGTCTGCGCCTACGGTAATAGACATTTATGTGGTTGAAGTCGTCGGCAGAAGCTAGTGTACCATAAGACCAGGTTTTCTCACGACGTTTTCTTTCACCGATGTTAGCGATGTTTAAGATACAACTTAGAAAGTACATATACATTACAAAAGTAAATTGGTATTTGGCCGGTATCGAACTCGCAAACTTATGCATGTGAGGCGTTGTTACTATTGGGTCATGTTTGATTGTGTATCGTTTCTGCCTAGCTTTTTCCCGACTATGTTAGGGTCGGCTTCCAGTCTAACCGGATGCAACTGAATACCAGTATTTTATACGGAGCGACTGCCTATCTGATCTCTACAATCCAGTAACTAGGTAATACTATACCCCTTGGTAAGACTGGTTGTCAAACTTTCGGGCTTCTGACGACCCGTAACAACTATCAAAGATCCACGTATAACTGCCGGAACCAACGCAACGGCATAACTTGCTTTCCGAGGCACGAAAGAGTCTCGGTGTGTAAAGTTGGTCACCCATCCACAGACGAACCCCGGCAAGTGTGGCTTAACCTGATGGATCGATCCGTGCGGCTGTTAATTACTAAGCCACGAGCCCTTCTCGTTAAAACCGAGAATATTTTAATATTCCGACTAAATATTTTTGAAAAATATAGGCGGACAATTTAATTCTAAATTGAATTTGAATATTGTTTCAATTGTTTGTTGTTTCTAGCCTACCTATAGATAGATGAATAGAAAATCAGTGATGCCATTTTTATGCAATTAATGGGTATCAAAACAAAGGATTGAACCAGGTGGGCCAAATAAAAACATTTATCCCAATAAAAGCTTTGATTTAGTTGTTATTTTTTGAACAGATATTCCTGTTTGAAAAAAAAAATTACATCACTTTAATGAAAAGGAGAAAGAAATAAGTAATTCCTTTTCTTCCTTTATCGTGTGGGCAGAGGTCTTCCGACCCCACACACCCTAGTGCTAGATTTTCTAAGCCGCCTCAAGGGCCTCTGACATGGCTTGAGTGGGACAATAATAGGCTGATATAAATTCCAGGTTTCCTCACGATGTTTTCAGAAAGAAGTAATTAAAATTAGGTAAATGATTATTTATTTATTGTAGTTCCAGAATATTGACAGAAATTAAATTGTCAAATAAATCACGATATCACCAAGCAGAACTATACTATTTACAAATGAACCATATATTAGGTATACAACACACACAACTTGCATCACAAAAAGCAAATAAAGTTGATAGTCACATGTCTTCAGTTTCAACTGTTTCAGTAGAATCGTAAAACTGTTTTAAAACTGTGATTTACTCATGTTGTTGTATTAGGTTATGGCTACATTACGCCGCCGCGTTATGACATGTTCACGCTGTCTACGGTGACATTGAAACTAAAATAACTGAATTCGCAATGCAGTGTGTTGACGCCCTTAGCGGAGGAGCATGGCGCAGCACGTGCGCGCGCGCACTCACGTTACTATACACGACCGGATTTTATATTGATAGACAAATATGTTACATTGAAATAACTATTTGTACTAAATTCTAATTAATATAGAAATGTTCTTTATTTACTTAAACACCACTTTCGTAACTGCATTCAATAAATTTACTATTTATTTTTATAATAATATATGAACAGAATCTCTTATATTTCAATAATTGATTTATAGTTACATAATGGTGATATAACTATCCTATTATCATAATTAAATAGCAAAAAATAGGTTGTAATATTCGGCGTGTGAATGAATTAATATAGATTGTTTTATTGCAATCATATATATGAGTGTAGTCGCAGCTATAGATAAGTAACATCCTACACGTATTATTATGTAAAGCGCGGTTAATGAAATGCATGTTACATTTCTCGGGCAAACTAATAGTGACACGAATGTGTGAGCCGCTACTATGAATAGATTTGCACTTTGCACTAGTTTATTGGCTGCGTCCAGTAGGTAACCGGCGGATCCTCAGCTTACAGGCACCGATTTTGATACTTTGTAAGTCGACAGTCTCCTAATCGAGAACCATTGTGATCAAATTTAATAGAACAGCAAATATCTGGGCGGAGACGTGTCACAGTGAGAGAACGACATTGCAACAATGTTGTCTAATACATATTGCACTTTCTCGACAGAAAATCAATATAATAATATATATTAAACTATAGAACATCTAAGAGAATTGCTCATGTTTAAACATTAGCCGCACATGAATATCTATTCCTACCTTGAACCTATTTGTGGATTATAGGTAAGAACTTTAGTAAAACTAGCTTTGTTATGAACGCCTTAAAGTATTTTTTAATGACGCTTTGCTCACCCCACTCCTACCTTTTATATTAAATTAATATTCTAGTTTGGTGACTCATTGTGTTCATTGCAAGTGGTATGTACAGAGATACACTTTATGCGCAATACAGGTGCAATAAAATTTACTTAGATTATAAATTATCGACGCTTATAGTTTTGTTTATGATTGGTATACCTAGGTCAAGACAATGAGAATGATAACAACTATATTTTATAAAATAAGTGCGTTTAAAGAAAGTATAATCAAACAAGCACATCTTTAAATTACACACAACATACAAGATAGTATTAAAATAAACTTTAACTAAAAACTAGTTACAAGAGTACTTAAGTAACTGCAATAAATTCATTGAGTAATTAAAAAACAACGTTTATTGGACGTCAACTTTCCAATAACTCACTGCTGTCTCCTTATTTTATCAATGTTATATGCTCGTATGTGGAAAATGACAAGCCATTAATAACATGATACAAAATGTGCGCACCTGCATCGTCCGTCTACTACCCTACTAAACGTAATTGGCCTTTGTTAAAACGCAATAATAGTTCACACTAGAACTTTTAGATTCAGCCGTGTATGACCATCGTAATTGGAATGGGTGGAGCTTGCATTCCATCACATAACAATTACTGTATGGAATGTGGCGAAACTAGAAAACATTTGCAAATTAAAGTACAGAACTAGATCACTCAACTGCGTCACTGCTTATGGTAAGTAGGTTGTCTGCGGATTGATCAATGTAAATATGAAGTGTCAATGTAAAATTGAAGTGTCTGTTTGTAAAGCCAAAATAACAGCTTTTTACTTAATGCATAAATGGATGTTTACAAGGTATTATACCAAAAATTACAATATTTAAATTTTTGTCTCCGCGTCTGCCAATCTGTCTGTTTTTACCGGCTTATCCCTTCTCATTGGCAGATAGGTGATGTCATAAGGAGTGTCTTATTTTATTTGAAAAAATGTAGGCATCCGCGCAGAATATTAAAACTGCTATAACCGAAATTAACGCAAGGGAAGTCGCAGGCGTAAGTAAAGATTCAAATGAATACCTACCCGGTAAATAGAAGATTGAAATAAACTAGCTCTTGCAAACTGTAATTATGAATCCCTTTTAAATCTAGTTAACGAAGCTCTCATCTCGCATTACTACAAGCCAATTTATGAAGAAAACTCGAGTATATGGGACCTAATACGTCTTGTGTACCTTTCATTTTTATCTAGCTACTGTCCGCGGCTTCGCCCGTGTGGTTTTCTTTAGTTATGTCTTTGATTACTGCTCCGCATCCGTCTTTAATAGCCTAATTTTATAAAGCCTATACTATTCCTCATGAATCAGGTTATAATAATACAAAAACTAGTTTTCCAATCCGACTGTTAGTTATAGAGATCAGCGATAAACAAACAAACGCACAAAATAAACAATTCAGCTATTATATTAATTTAGGTTTAAACTTGTTTACCCGTGACTCGTTACCGCAATTAGGTATGTTTCCTCTGCGAACTGCAGAAGCTAGAAAATCTAAACTTTTCAAATCTAGCTATGAAAACAGCTCGTGATAGTTGGGATAGTTTGTTCTATTAAAGTTGCATTTTACCTTTTGTTTCTCGAATTTTAGTTAGTTGATCGTGTAGTTACTTGTTCGTCTAGTAAAATACGTAATATTATTGAAAATAGGATGATAAAAACGTTTCTTACAAAAAAGCAAAAAAAAAACAAGTGATAACTAACATAAAATCACGCCTGTAATCCCCTGTGTACCCCTTAGTACACCCTTTCGCTAAAGTTATGTTGTTTGCCGTGAAATAGGGGGAGGTAAGCCTATTGCCATCAACTGGACACAAATGAAGACTCCGAGGCTGCTACTGAGAAATTCCTGATGGAAAAACCCAATAACACTTTACCCGACTTGGGAATCGAACCCAAGACCTTACGCTCAGCAGTCGCGCTTTGCGATCACTAGCCCAATAAGACACTCATTAGTCAGAAATATAACTATAGTTTAGGAAATCTGTGGCTTTGGTTCTGTTTATTGTTATGGCAGAAACTCCTTTTTTTAAGTCATATGAAAAGGGTAACTCACCATACTGATGTGCTCGTAGATAGTGTGCGGTCAGACGCAGCACTGTTGTCTTGTCAATCTTGCGCCTGGCAGCGACCACGGGAGGCACCATTGAAGCTAGTTCTGCAACAGCCTCATTTAACCTGTCTCTTCTCATCTTCTCTGCTCTGTTACGCATCTCCCTAGGATTTTCTCTGCAAAAGAATTAAATCAATAAGCAAAACATAATTGAAGCAATTTTCTTCTATATCCCGTCTCACTCACACATCATGGTTGTTTGATAAAGTGTCCAATCAAATAGCGACGTAAGAAACACGTATATACTTTCATCTAATTTTCTTATTGATCATCCGTTAACCGATAACCTTAGTAAACAACTAGGCTCATTACCTGAATTCTACAAGAGAAATGTTGTGATATGTATTGGTTATGACTACAAAGAAAGTAGACTAGTTGGTTTTAACGTAAACACGGATAGTAGGTCCCACTTTGGTTGTGTACTTATAAGCTACTATCTGACCCAGCGAACTTCGCACCGCCATATTGCTCTTTTTTTAAATATTTATTTTTAATTTTCGAACCTTCTTACTTACGAATAAGAAATTGTCCTAGCCGTTTATGCGTGGTGCCGTGGCTAATGGAAATAGGAATTCATTTTTATATACATAGATATTATAATATAATTTGTAGGTAGGTATATTATGAACGTGAACCAGCATCTAGGAATAACCTAATTGAAAGTTTACAAGTCATGACTTTTGTATAATCAAACATCCTGTTGGTTGAACAGATTACATTGTAATGTAAGGTTCGTCAACATAATTATGCTCATACGTGCACTAATGCATCTTGATTTAGTATGGAACCGATGTTTACCTGGTCTATAACTGTACTTACCAGTTATGTTTTATGACACTCCCTAAAATTATTTAGATCGCTAATAGCGATTTTAAAGCTATAATAGCTTCAACCACATTCACAGGGGAAGGTTTAAAAAAATAAATATAAAAATAATAAATAAAAAAAATAAAAACGGAATTCGATCTTTTCCAATAAAAAGCACACTTTTTTAAATTCGCCAGCCTTCTAGAATGGTTGCGTGAAGGGAAAAGATTGAAGTATCTGAATGTAATTGTTTTGTTAGGAAAGAGTTATTTCTAAGTACCCGCCTGTTAGTTTGTGAAAAGTAACATTCCAATTTACGCATCGTTAAACAGTTTTGGTTAAAACCTTCCTTTAAAACTTGTGTTTATTTAATTGTTTTTAACTATTTGAAAAGTCAAAGTTAACTAATAATATATGCTGTTTTGATTGATTTTATTTATTAGTGATAGTCATTGGTTCGTATCGCATCGATCTTATTATACGAATGATCTTGACAACTGATATGTTTAAAGGAATGTTACTCGTCCAGTGCTGCCATTTGAGAAATTATTTTAACCTAAATATATTTTTTTCATATATTACATTATAAAGGCTAGTTGACACCACCATCGATTGACGTACTTTTTATGACTTATCAAAACGCGATTATTCCATAGATTTAGGATGGTAGTCTGTCTGTGACGTCACTAAAACGCGATTATTCCATAGATTTAGGATGGTAGTCTGTCTGTGACGTCACTTGTTTGGCAACTTAATTGTCTAACTATTTATTGATTATGGAGCCGCAAAAAATCAAATAGTACAGTAAATTAAAAATTAATCGTTTCGACGGGCCTGTTGGTCTAGTGGTTAACGGCCCTGACTGCTAAGCCGGAGGTCGTGGGTTCGATTCCCACCTAGGACAAACTTTGTGTGATGAGCATGATTGTAAGTTCTGTGTCTGGGTGTGATTTATCTATAATATGTATGTATTTATAAATTATATAAGTATGTATATCAGTTGTCTGGTTACCATAACACAAGCTCTGTTTAGCTTGGGATCAGATAGCTATGTGTGAGTTGTCCCAAGATATTTATTTATTTATTGTTTAATCGGGATCTCAGGGCTAAAATTAACCTTTTTTTTAAGAAATAATGTTTGAAATTATTGGTTAATGGTGTCAACTACAAAATATCTAAGGAGTTCGGTCTGCTAATCAAAAAGTTAAAGCTAGTTGCTCGCCAAACTCGATTGTAAACCAGCAAGTTGCCAAACTGGACGGACGTTAGATAATTATTAGTTTCATGATGGGCGGTTTTCAAAACAGTTTCTACGTTAATATAATTTTGCTAGTATACAATATTTGGAATAATCTCCTGAATATGATTACATCCACCGGCACAGTACATAATAAAAACAGTATATGGATTTCAATAGTTTTTTCATAAAGTAACTTGTTGACACAGACATGCTATTTCCAACCTTCATAAAAGTCAAATGAATCTTGGGTAATGAAATAAACATGAAAATATATATGCAACTTCTCAAATGGAAGGGGAATCATCAAAACAATATTATAAGTACATGTATTTATATGCAAGCAGTGGGATATGTTACAACCCAGTATTATGATGTCATGGTAGTATTTATTCATGTATTTATGCAACAAAAAGTACAAAAGTGGACTTAATGCCTTAGGCATGGCCATCGTAGGCCCGGGCTTGCGGACGACGAGTAATGGGTAGCTCGCCGTTCGATCAAGGACCAAGCCCGGGTTGACGGCGCGTTCTGTTCGCGCGCGCCTCAAAGAGCTGTCAGCACAGGGACGGGGCCCCCAACGGGGCCAACGCCTGCCGGGGTTGCGCGACGTCTTAACAGGATACCGTGGCCCCGGAACGGAAAGGGCAACAGAAAGAACAGGGTGGTTTTTTAGTCAGTAAAAGTCTGACAGTCCCTTCCGCTCCACCCAGGGCGGAAGGAGTCATTTGATGACTTTTACCACCTAAAAAAAAAATGCCTTAGGCATTCTGTAACAGTCAACTAATGATGGAGAAGAAATAACATGATAGTATGCATATGATTTTCCAACTGAATTTGAGAAAAGCACAATGCTCAATGTCGTTCGCCGAGTGTCTCTGTGGTTAGGGATTTTGAGGTCAAGTTTTGCCCCATTACGTCAAGGGCGGATCCAGGGGGGTAGGTACTAAAAACGGAGCCTGTCCTAATTATATGACCCCTCTGACTTGAAAGCTAGATCTTCTCTTGTATTATGTTCGACCATTAAAACATCATCTGCCAAGCCTGTTCTCAAATATATTGGGGTCGGTTTGCAGTCTAACCGGATGCAGCTGGATACCAGTATTTTAAATGGAGTGTTTGCCTATCTGACCTTCACAATCCAGTTACTGGATAACACGATACCCCTTCGTATTACTGTTTGGCAGGCTTTCGGGCTTTTGGCAACCCGTAAGGACTGTCAAAGTTCTACGAATGACCGAGATTTCAAAAGAACAAACATACAATACTTAGGCTGATAACATTACCCTCCTTTTCGTCACGCAGTCGGTTAAAAATCCAATCCTACTCCGATGATTCGAAAAACAAGGAAAAGAAGGGTGCATAAAACAGGAATTGCTTATTCAAAATAGATATTTGATTTTTAAATTCTTTAATGTGGTTACAGTATGGACACACCTTGTTATATAAAACGAGCAAATCTTATGTTATTCAAAGTAGGTACCAGTACAAAATAATTCAACGTTTAATAATTTATTACTAACACTGTACAGATTATATTGTCCACCAAGTAATGGTTACTATTTTTGTCCACGTATAAGTGTTCGTTGAGCGTCCATAGTTCCGGTGTTTAACTACAGATGTAGATAGCATTTCGAAACGTTCATACATCCCTAAGATAAAATTGTTTTGCTTTCAGAACAGATCAGTTATAACTGTACTGTTGGTTACTTTAATTATTTAGGAAAAGCTACAGATTTTAATGAAAAAATACACTAAAATAATACAAGTTTGCTTGCGCCAAAAATACCGTAATTTTGTCTTTTCCCCATAGAAAGGCTATAGTCTGTTTTAATTCTTATTTAAGCAGTAAAAACCACAGAAATTGTTCCAAATTGCCAATTTAAAACGCTGTTGGACAGTGGTCTAGTGTACTTTGGCTATTTAGTCGGATCTACAGTTGTACTTCTCGTACGTCGTACTCGTAGAGCGACGTTTCTTCTAATCCCTAATTTTCGAAAATTTCTCCTCCTAAACTTCCTCTTAAGGGACAAGAAGCTGCGGCTAAACTAGCAATCGATCTGCAATGCGACTGGGACAGGTAGTAGTGCTAAAATCAAATAAACACGCTGTGGTTACATTGTACGCGAATATCCACAAATAAATCTAATAACTATTGGCATTATTTCACTGATAGGAAGATGGAGTTGATGCTAGCTGGACGTGGATTCAATCGCAAGATTGATGATACAGTGTAGTCATGCCATAAACGTAAATTTATATCCCACGGGAAGCGTACGTTTTTCCGGGATAAGAAGTAAAACCTATGTGCTATTCCAAACTATAGGTACCTACCTATTACAATCTATCTCTGTGTCAAATTGCATCCAGATTTTCAGCCATTTTGTCGTGATTAAGAAACAAACATCCATAAATCCAAACTTTCACATTTTTAATAGTAGCAATTATTTTAACTTAATCTCTTATGCACCTATTGCAGGTTCGTAGCAGTCTAATGAAGCTTTAGGTTTAAACAATGGAACTAAATAAAAAAATAGTCTCACAAGTTTGGAATACTTATAATAATAATTTAATTATTGATAAAACAATTTTATAATCGTGTCACAACTAAACTGTTCAACTGCCTGACTTTATTTCAGAGGAATCTAGAAGATAGTTTTGTTAACAAGATTCTTTAACAGAAAACTTAGGATGATTTCTTTAGCAAAAGTATTTGATAAATGTAAACATACGTGCGTGAGCAAGTATACATCGAAATCTAAACACAAATGTACCTTTTTAGCGTACAAAACAACGTGCTTAAAATATTGCACCCTTTCTACTACGTATTGGCTCGTGCGTGTATCAAATAGCATAAACGTATCCCACTTGATTGGTATTTGTTCAAATTGTTTACTTCAAATATAAAATGGTTGTAACATTGTCGGAAGAAAACTAAACGCACTATGTAAGAATAATACCGTAATGCGATATTATAAAACGGCCACATTAATGTTTGTAGTTAATGAAGTGTGACTTTTATCTATTCTACAGAGTCAATTTGAACCCCAAGAAAGAATATAGGCTACTTTTTAATTCGCGACTTTCTCTGTGTCCGCGATAATCGACACCGGTAAATTCTGTAGTATAGGTACTCGTACAAAATGTTCAAAAGTGTTTAATTTTTAGTTTGATTAATTATTTCAAGGTTGTCTTAGGACTCACGGGTATTTTTTATTCAAAGACTTTATTTATTGAGATAATTAAAAAATGAATTGTCGCTTGATGCAACCAAGTGGAATTGATGCAGAGTCCATAAGGAATTTAGCGATTATACTGTCTTTTAAAATTGATAAGGTTGCAATATTACAACGAGTGTTGATTGGTAAATGACAGCGGTCTCCGACATTTCCGTTTCTTGTTAGAATTACGATTATTTGCGAACAATTTAACAATAAGATCTCACGGGAACGAATGCCCTATAATTTTCCCGTCATTCCTTACGTCTTAACTGATTAAAATATTTATTCAATTTTAATTTCCGTGTCACTATCTCCGCCTTCTAAACAAATCTCTTTAATTGTTGGTGAATTTTTAAGGAATCGGAATTTAGTCAGAAATTTGGTAACTAAATTTGAATCCCAAAAACAGGACGTAGGATACTTTTGAACTATTTCTGACTCCACGAACTACGATTAACGCGAAGTCACGGGCAAAACACAGTTTCTATTCCTGTCTTACCAAACCCTGAGAGATTTTCGTTGTGCGACTGAAAGTCTGAAACCATACTGAAAAATAGATTGTTGAGAGTTTTAGAAATAAATTATAATAATATTAACCTTTCAATAAACATAACAAAATGTGTTATAGGAGATATCGACTAAAAAGAATTTGTATCGTTGACGCAGCGCATACAACCGCTTTTATTTTACAGCCTTCCACATTTAATCTATCTATTTAACCTCGTAGATCTACTTAAGGATGCCTTTTCACAGCATTTATTTCCCCCACAAAGTCTGGCTGCCACTTCAAATGGCTAATTCTTAGAGCTAACTCAATTCCCCAGTCCGGATGTTGTTAATAAGAAAGTTCATGCATTGTTCTAGCTATGGGGCGTTGAGTGACAGCGTTTACTTCGCCGGCTCGCTTAGACGACTAGTCTTTATTATTTTCAATATAAAATTTTGCGATTGCAGTGTGCTCGTATTAATTCTTGAAAAATCTACTGTGGTCAACGAGTGTCATATGCCATCTATGATTAGAATGTGTGTGTTACTGTTTACTGTAAAATTAATACTAATTACAAGCCATGTTTTAACCCCTATAAAGACTAGATTACGAGTATTCTATATTTGTTTGATTTGAGGAAACCGTAGACAGAAAAAGAATCTAAGTCTAATCAAGTCTAATCCTGCAGTTATTCTTTTTTAATTTAGTTTATTTTAATAAATTCTTTCTTGTGGTACTAATAGCTAATACAGAAAATACCGAACTAATAGCTGAAGAGTTTTTTGGTTATTTGTTTAGTCGCGCTAATCTCTAGAACTATCAGTCGGATAAGAAAAAAAATGTTGTACATGATAGTTAGATTCATAAGGAATAGTATAGATTCTATAACATTACGCTACAACAAACAACCAAAGACGTAATTTCACGTGCGTGATAAAAACCACGAGATAATTCTAGTCTAGTTTATGAGGAAGTGAATATAGTATATTGATAGTCTCTTTTTTTTCTAGAGGACTTAGCAGATACTTCCTGATAGCTTTTTCTGCATCACTGCTCTACGACGGAGAAACTTATGTAAATTAGAATCAACTGTAGCAGGCAAGTGCCACCGACGGATAACTAACTGAACATTAGATATAATTTCTTGCTTTATGTTTTATGCAAGAATAAAGGTCATATTAAATTGTCATTATTAATTACTCAAGCCCAATGTATGTAAATCAATAGTGTGTCTCAACACAATTGATTTGCTCTTGTTCTGTCGAACCGGTAAGTCAGCCGGTGCTTGACCGGCTAAAAAAAACATCAATAAAAATATATATTCGATGGAAATACGACTGTTGCATGCCAATCTGAATGAAAGTGAAAAATGAAAGCTTTGGTTTTATCTCTCTGAAGTCTTTGTAACTAGATACAACTTTCTTTCAAAATGATAAAAATTACCTGAAAGCCAATTTCTGTAAAGTTTGCTTTAATAATGTTCTTGATACCCAGTCGTATGAGGAATTTTCTCTGAAAATGTACGTGTGCATACCTATATATCGACTTGGTTACGTGTGTCGGGATTTAATATTGAGTGGCGGGTACAGGCACGTTCCCTCAGCCGAGAAATTAAACTCAGTGCAAAGAAACACATCAACATTTGCAGAGATTTTCATTTGTAGCTTTTTTTAGTGTGTAATATCACTTTTTCTTTCAAAGTTAATCTCTTCTTTGATACAATTCTTTGAGATAATAAAATCGTGTTGATTTTGATAGTCAAACTGATTATTAAGGTAGGTTAGCTTTTGGCCACGATGTAATACGATCAGAAGAAAAAGTCACACTGTCATACGATCAAAATTGACATAAAATGTTTCGGTTGATTGTTTTCAATACTTCAAACATAAAGTACTAAAAACAATGTCAAAAGGCAAAATATTTGTTTCATTAAAATAAAACAAAAAAATCATCATCATCATCATAACATCACGCCTGTAATCCCCGAAGGATTAGGCAGAGGTGTACCCATTAGTACACCCACATTTCGCCAGTTATGTTTTTAGTCCCATGTAATAGGGGGCGAGCCTATTCAAAATTCAAGTAAAAGAATACTTTTTTTGCTGTCACTTCAGATAAGTACCTTTAGTTCAGCCTTTTCCAAAGTGGGCAATAACGCCCCCTTGTAGTCGCTGCAGGCCTAAAGGGGGGCGGTAAGAGACGTGTGTATTTGTGTAGAGGGTTGGAGAGCGATTTGTAATTTCATCAACTAGGTGTTTTTAAGTAAGTAGGTGAAAAAATTGAGGGCGCTAGAAAACAATTTTTATTCTCAAAGTGGGCAGTAGACAAAATAATTTTGGGAACTTCTGTTCTAGTTGAACAAACGATGACCTACAGCAACTCACAATACGAAAGACTTTCAGTCTGCGTGCCGTTAGTCACTTAAACATATTACATCACTCACTCAGGAAACCTTGAAGGTAATTTCTAATCTTTAATATAAATAGTCGTCAAGTATTTGCATTCTCACATGTTTTTAATGGCTTATCACAAAGCGGTGTCTGGCAGGTGCGGTTGCGTTATTGTAACTTATTGTATTATGCAGTACCTATGCTAGTGTTAGCTAGATTCTAGCCTATTGTGGGGACCGCTCGTTTATCTGCACCTTGTACTGAGATTTAGATGTGTTTTCATCTGTTATCAAACACAAGGGCGTCGTGTAGGTTTCGGTAAGTCGACGATAAAATTTAAAAAAACTAGCTTTTCTTTTTTATAAAAATTCTTTCACTGATAGAAAGGTACAGTATTGACGAGTGTCATAGGAAGTTTGATGGTACACTGGAGCCCACAGACGAAGTCGCGAACAGAAACTAGTTATAAATATTTACGGTTCAATTAAGCCTGATATATGATACTTTTTTGGTAATATACTTATTCTTAAGCAAGTGCGCTATAAAATGTCTTAGAAAATTCACAAATGATTAACAATAGAATACATGACATTACAAACAATGTCTAACGTAGAACAATATGTCCTTTCAACCATTTGAAGACCAATATGTTGCACAAACTGGCTAACCAGCTGGTTTCCAAAGAAGATTTTATTTTTTTAAATAGACAGATTTTTAAAGTCGATCGCTTCAAAATAACTTACTAACTTCTGCTGCGACTGCGTCTGGAGATATCGGAACTAAGCCAAAGTCCTAAATTATCCCTCGGCAATACAAAATAGGATAAAAAGTAGCCTATGTGTTATTCCAGACTATAGTCTATCTCTCTGGCAAATTTTATCAAGACCCGCTCAGGCGTTCTGGCGTAATTGAGAAACATACATCCACCCATCCAAGCTCTCACATTTATACCTATAATACAACAACGTAGGTAGTAAGATTAATAAAAACAATCACAAACGCTGAAACTGACAGCCATTTTAATCATAATTATAATTAATAATTCTTAATTAAAGTGTATCGACCGTAAACAGAAACTGTATTAAAAAAATGACAATGTTGAAATTTTAACTTAAAATTGATGTAGGTAATTAATAATGGTCAGGTAGGCTCGTGATTGTGTCAACTATTTATATCTCGAGTAATGGAAACTGTGTGAATTCTGATAAAGGGACAATTGTATCTGTTTGCTTCGTTATTTGATCGGTCACCAGCTTCACGGTGGTATTCTAGTACACGTGTACAAATAACAACTATCCTACCTAATATCACGGCTATTCCTGGAAGGAGAAGGCAGCAGAAGTGGATACTCCACCTACATTTTGCCAGATATGTTTAACTAGCGGTTTCAATCGCGTTAAGTTACGTGTTGCTGCCCAGATCCAGTAAGTCGCAGCGTGATTTTATATAGCCTAACCTTCATCGATAACGGGCTATATATAATAGCAAAAAGATTTTTTCAAATCGGGCTTGTAGTTCCTGACGTTAGCGCGCTCAAACAAACAATGAAATTCTTCAGTATTGTAATAGGTATTATCCACTACAATATGGGCATGTTTTTTTTAAAATTCCTCTACACGAGTTTTTTACAAACGCAACGTTTGCCTGTCTGTCTCTCCGTTACTGCGCTGAATGCCTCTGACATAAAATAAAAAAAATAAAAATAAGACAATTTTGACCAATACGAGCAGATCACAGCAGAACCTAGACTACCGACGTGTCGCAAATAATAATTTCTATTAAATGTGTTCTAGCAACGTTAAAAAGAACCATTACCGATCTTGGTAAAGCGGATCTCATGTCGCATTGGCCTCTAAGAAATCCGTTGATGCCTAACACACCGGATCGTGCGGTGGAATGGTAAAATCCGCTTTACCGCCACCGCCCTCCGCGGCGGAGCGCGGTGCCGTGTGTTAATCGCCTAAAGAATTTTCCGTGTCACTTACTCTGATACAAGCAGGTAGCAATATAAAGGGATGTCGAGGAAAATTTATGTCACCTTCACAATGTTGCTGGTTAGGATATTCATAATTGATCTTGAAATCTCTTTTACGCAAAATATGATTGCGAGAAGTATAGCAAGTACCTACGATTGACACTGCCATAAACCAAAGAGTGCAAAGTTTAACGGATTAAAAGTGATTGCAATTTGATCGAACATTATGTATTTATTAATTGACAAGACTTCGTTTGGTCTCGGCTTAATAAATATTCTATGATTTAATGGGCAGAAAACAGAGAACTTATTTTATAAAAGTGCTACTAGAGAAAAGTGCTAAAATTAGGAGAAACTCCTGTGCTATTTTGTAGTAATCAAATATTTTTATTTTCTATTATATACATCGATCATTACATTTTACAATAAATAACCTAAACATAAAACCTTAAAGTAAATGTAAAATATGAACAACTTATAAAAAAAAGGAAGAAAGGAGGAACCTCATAGGGCATCAAAAAATTCGTCCGTGTCGCTGTCAATGGGGCAAGTGCCCAAAAGGCTGACAGCATTGCCACGTTGTACCTATAGCAATGCTGATTCTCTGGCCTAAAAAAGGCCAGCCCTCTGGTCATGTGAAGAGTCGACTAGTCGCTTAGTTTTATATTGTAGTTGAATACAATATTTTATTTAAAAAAAAAGGTTAGCAACAACTGGGGGAAAAATGATTATTTCGCCATAGCATGGCACGTTGTCGGCGACACCCACCAGCGCCACAAGACCGATAATGTTTCCCAACCCTGCCACGTGATAGGTAAGGACAATAGGTAGCTAAATTAAGCATTTTGGTTTTGCGTAATATTTTTTTTGTGTAGGGTTGTGCCTGTGCTTTTTTCGGGATTTGTTTGTGTTGAGGTGGTTGTAAAAGATAAAATAGCATAATAAAATAAACAAAAAACCCGACTGCGTAGAAAATAAGATTTATTTAAATAAAACGAAAAATAAAACCAGTTAGGTAATGTAGACTTTTATAACAGAGACCCATTATTGGGAAGGTGATCTTAATTTGTAATAGTTCCTGACTGTTAAAGTTAAGACTGTGCAATACTTCTTTCTTTATCGTGTGGGCACCAGTAAAGTCTTACAACCTAACACACCTTAGTGTCAGAGCTTCTAAACCGTCTCAAGGGCCTCTGACAACAGTTCTAAAAGTGAGCCCAGTGACACTAGCGTCATCAAGACGCATCCAATGACGTTTCATTTAACAAAAGGAGTTGAGGCGTTGAGTTGTTGCCGGACATACATGCAGGTCAAACACATAACTTTCCTCTTAGGCAGTCGGGTAAACAACATCAAATATAAATTTGAAAATTATGTGCAAGATATCCCGCGGTGCATTTATAATCTTGTTGTTCAGTCTGCGATGACGGAAACATGGTATAAAAACCCAAATTTGAATCTGCACGTAAATTATTGAATCAAAATGATTGACATTATTTATTCATGTGATTCCTTTCGTCTGGACACCTAAATATTCAATAAAAACACAGACAACTTTTTGCCGAGTCGCATCCACAAGTAGGCATTTTCATGAAATAATTTGTTTAGCTTTTGTAAACTAAATTTATCATCATCTGCCTAGACTTTTCCCGACTATGTTAGGGTCGGGTTTCAGTATAACCGGATGCAACTGAATATCAGTATTTTACATGGAGCGATTCTATCTCATTCTCGACCAATCTGACCTCCACAACCCAGTAACTAAGTAATACGATAAACCTTGGCAAGACTGGCTGTCAGACTTTAGGGTTTTTTACAACTCGTAAGTATCGACTGTCGAAGATTCACGTGTGACGGGATCGGCAAACGTCAAAGAGGAGTCTTGGTGTGTACAAAAATGGACACTTAAAAAAACCTTAACTTAAATATCTTAACTTATTTTATAATTGAACAAAACCACTGTTAGGTTAAAAGCGACAAAGATCATGTTGTTGTCACCTCACGATTAATTCAATTATTATATGCACTACGATCATAATGTCCCATCGCTACGCTAGTCGAGGACTCTGGAAGCGAATTAGTTTGACAACTAAACCCATCATCCGAGCTTGATTGACCTGTTGCTTTTACTGCTCCATTGGCCTAATGGCCGCAAGCGCAACTGCTGAGCGTGAGGTTCTGGGTTCAATTAACATGTTAGCAAAAAGTCTTATTGGGTTTTCCATTAGAAATATCTCAGTAACAGACCGGAGTTTGGAAGTTGGCCCACCGTGCATCAGCACTTTAAGCCGATGGTCTTGTGCCTGACCTCTCTGTCTCCCCAAATCATGTCAAATTGCAAGAGGGAGTACCTACACCTGTGTTTGCGCACACACTCGTGTACTATAATAATGTCCTGTGTACTTGACCAGACTCTATTGAGATTGGCCGGTGTGACCAAAATTCGGATATTATTATTACGTCTCGTAGTAGCGAGGGCTCCATACAATTCTATTCCTTTCGGCGTCCCTTCGGAAGTTCGGGATAACAGCTACACAATCACCATTTAACAAAAACGGTATTCATAAATGGCAGACAGTAGTATGTACTGTCTACTATTGACATATTATATTCTTGTACTAGCTTCTGACCGCGACTTCATCTGCTTGTTTTTTTTAACCACTGGTCACTGCTTCGCTCTTGTGTGTCGTATTCTTTATGAATCTGCCTACCATAATTATGGAAAAATATTTTTTCCATCCCTCGGTACTTTCAGAAATTAGAGCGTTTAAAGAAACAAAAATCTTTTTAGTGTTTTTATCCATATTAATCTACTTGTAAATGCGAAAGTAACTCTGTCTGTTACGCTTTCACGACTAAACCACAGAACCGATTTTGATGAAATTTAGTACGGGGGGAGGGGGATAGGTTTCTTTTTATTCCGCGACTTCATGTGCTTCTACAATAAACGACATTTACTCGGACGAAATCGTAGGCATAAGCTAGTATTACTATATACACAGATTGTGTCAGACGATACATGCTTTTAAATTCAGATAAGTAAAATTATATAAATACCGACTGCCTCGTTGGTCTAGTGGTCGCAAGCGCGACTGCTGTGCATGGGGTCTTGGGTTCGATTCCCAGGTCGGGCAAAGTGTTATTGGGTTTTTCCATCAGGAATTTCTCAGTAGCAGCCTCGGAGACTGGATTTGTGCCCGGTTGATGGCAATAGGCTCGCCCCCTATTACATGGGACTGAAAACATAACTGGCGAAATGTGGATGTACTAATGGGTACACCTCTGCCTAACCCTTCGGGGATTACAGGCGTGATGTTATTTTATGTATAAATACCGAATAGAATAAAGCTGCGTTAATACTTTACCTACCCCGCGTGTCGCCACGCGTG
The DNA here is from genome assembly GCA_949774945.1 of Hoplodrina ambigua. Taxonomy (NCBI): domain Eukaryota; kingdom Metazoa; phylum Arthropoda; class Insecta; order Lepidoptera; family Noctuidae; genus Hoplodrina; species Hoplodrina ambigua. The sequence continues at coordinate 11,941,077 of OX458963.1, forward strand.
AGATAGCTATCGGTTTCATACATTTAGTATAGGACTGAATACATTAGTCCCGCCCCGTGTGGCGTGGAGCGACCTACCAAATGTATGAAACCAATTCGGTTTACTAGTCGATTTTAGCCGTGCGGCTAGTCGCTTCACAAATCACCTCATCGTGCTGTATCGCTTGTTTATTTACACAGGTGACTAAAATTGCCTGCGGCTCGGTCATACCCTTCAAAAATGTTGGGAAGAATAGGTGTTCGTGCCGGAATTGAAATTCAACTTCATGCGGCGGGCGATCGCCTGCAACTGATCGATTAAACTGTCGATTTTAGTCACCTGCAGCATGCGGCCGGTCGCCGCGCGGCCAAAGTCGGATACTTCCCTACTTTGGGGCTTGCGGCTTTATTCACTTGCGATCTAGCCGAATTGCTATTAAGACAATCGATTTTTGCCGCGCGGCAGAAATTGTGCAACTTTAGACACCCGTGTAAACCCAACATTAAGCAATACTCGCTTCTGTTTCCCTCTTACGAAAATTGACCCTTCGTCTATGACATCTTGACTATCTATTCTAGTGATTTGGTATGTCCGGTCAACCACGCAAATGATGAACTTGAACGAAGGTTAAGTGTATATGACATGTCTGTGATGGCCAGATATTGGAATACGTAGACTATAATATTTACCTCAAAATCGAGGAAGTAAGTAACATAGAGTTGATATAATGTTTCTTTAAAAAAATCGACTCCTCAGACCGACTTTAGCTTTATTACATTAGTATAGCTACATAGTATAGAAAAATAAAGAAGATAAAATAAAGAAATGAACTATTCTTAGGCGCTTTGCACATGGAGCAACTTAAGTTGAGGCAACAATCAACACTTTAAAAGTTTCCTTTAAAAGTTGATAGTTGCTATAAAGTTTACGATTGCCGCGACTTTATGGCAATCTGTAAGTTGCTGCGTGTGCAAAGGGTCTTAAGACGAGACATCGGAATCATAATCTCAACTGCTTTGAATTCTGAACCCATGAAAACATACTGTCTTGAAATTTAGCTTTCACGTTGTGTCTTTTTTCACGTGTCTTTTTGCTATGGCCATCGTGTTATCCATGCACTCACATTATCACCAAACTAATATTATAAATGCGAAAATAACTCTGTCTGTTTATTACGCTTTTACGACAAAACAACGAACCACTGAATCGATTATGATAAAATTTGGTACGGGGTAAGTTTGAACCAAAGGAAAGGACATTTTTTAATCAGTGAGTTCGTCAGCGACCGCAGTAACCGACATTTACGCGGACGAAGTCGCGGAAAAAATCTAGTAAAAGTTAAACGTATAATCGTCAATGTATTAGAAAGTGGCCAAACCCTTAAATTTTAACAAAACATCTTTGAGTAAGTTAGTTTAGATTATAAATAAAGTATAATTCACTAAATGATTTATAATGTACTGCTGGCAAGCCGCGTAATATGTCAATTAATTAATATATTACTTGCGCGATCGTTGCGTTTGCGTAGGTACGTCTTATACAAATATACCTATGTATACATGTACAATAACATTATAATAAATATGTCGGTAAATATTCATTGACTGAATATCGACCTGTCGAATGACAATTGCATTGTAGGGTCATATATCACCGGCCATCGCGGCTGTCAATAAATTGGAGTACGCCATTTATTTTTTTAAACAAAAAGACAGGCGACTCTGGCCTACCTCTAGAGATGATCCTTTATTGAGTTGTGAAATTTCATTAAACGCGAACCCTGCCCTTTCAACACAGCAAGTAACCCCTTCAACGTTTACAATGGTTTCAAAACACTCCTTGTTTATTTATTTTCGACAACAATTAAGTCACGCGCTCGTGTCACGTTGCAGTGTTTCATTATTTTCATATTTCAGCGAAATATCAAAAAGTCTTACAATTTTTTTGTTAAAATCCAGGAATAGAAATTTTATTGTTTTTTTCTGGGTGCTTTAGGGCAAAAAATGTGGTACCTACCAAATGTCAATGTTGAAATACCTTAGAAGTACTCTTAAAGAAATAAACTAATACAATACAAGCAAGTATAACAATGTATAGGGCTGGCAAAACATAAACATGTACAACAACATGAAACATGGCCTAGACGAACAGACACCAACATTATAAATGTACGTAAATGACACGTTGACTCACAACGCATAATTGAAGCACATTACATTTGATGCAGAAGTAATTAATAAACTTGGACAATAAAACACACGTAGAGAAGCTATAATATACAATACTCGCTTTAAATTATCTACAGCTAAACATGTACGTACGTCTGTCTCAACAAGAATTATAATGGTCATTCGGAAATATTTCCATAATCTGTAATCACCAGATTTTGGCAAACGGATTAGTGATCCCAAATGTTGTCGTAGTATTGGTTATGCCGTCCGTACTGTATGCGCCCGAGTGTGGGCGGGGCCTATTCTTTTCGGGAGACATATGGCTTGGCTTCAATTAGTTGGTATAGTAGAAACATTTGATAGTAAGAGTGCAAGTAGGTGATTACATTAAAGCTAATGTAGAGTGCATCGCGTACGTAAGCCATGCCAAGTTTTAAATATAGCGTCTTTCGCCAGCCAGTACTCTGTATCATAGCCGACAGCCAAGTCACATGGAAAAAAATGTTATACGTATAATTAATTTGGTTTTTAGAAAATTATGCTTATTTACTGCTTGCCTAACACTTCGAAGATGCTTAGAAGGAAACATGTTTCGCAAGGTTTTTTTTTTATAATACAGCAGTAGGGTGGCGAAAAGGTTTCTTAAACGAAGGTCCCCTTTTTCTTTCAACATATCCAACCAATTATACTTTAAATAACTTGAATACCTTTTGTACAGATTTTTCTTTAAAAGCTTGTTAATTGTTTAAACGGTTTCTTTTGTGTAAACAATTAAATTGAGAAATGTTACGAAGTCCCATTTTGAGCACATTCCCCCTTTTTGTCACGTTTCTATTGCAAAACATTTTTTATTTTTTTTATTTTTTGAGGACAAATAACAGTTAAATGCTAAAACATAGTACAATGATGAAATGAAAATGAGATTTAATAAACATACAACGCACACCATTGTCTACGAATTACTAAATACTTTTTAATGCTGCAAAAGAAAGCAAACATGTAATACACATCAATAAGTAATTGCCGAATTTGTGCTGTTACTTAGTGCAGTCAAGCATTACTTTTTAATAGAGTTTCTATAGCCATCCGTTTAAATTTTTGCTTGGATAAGGCAAATAGGTATGTCTAGTACAATGAAGTGTGCGTTATTATTTTCTAGAAGGCGACGAATTATTTGGTAGAGAGATTATCCGAGCCTGCCGTGATAGGCAGGATCGGCTCCTCACGGTAGAGCATCTTGTTATTTAGTAGTCACCTATATTGCCTACGTGTGGTAATGCATTTGACACAAAGGTGGTAAGAGGCAGGTTCAGGTAAAATTGAGGACTGGTTAAGTTCTTGCAGTATTACTCCTGTTGTGGATAATAGGTACTATAGGAGCTATTGATAGGTACTTCTTGCAGAATCAGCTTATATCATCTTTTAGTTCAGTGTATTTTGATCATTTTAGGACGCAGGTATCCTATAAGTGTCGATCTGCACATGAAAGCGATGCCGAACAAGGTCCTACTAATGATTGCCACAATAAATGGACACGAAAACACGACAAACAGAATGATATTCCTATGAAAATCGTGCGTGAAATACGGATTGTTCTACGTAGTTTGTTGCTATTCAATGTTGATGTACTGAAGCTAGAACACAACTCGATGTAGGACATTTGTGGAGTTTGTAAAAGATTCTTCTACTATAAATTATGTAGCTTAAGTCTAAGATCAAGACTAAACATGAAATCTCGGTAACTACTTGATTTATGAATATGAAAGGCAGGTAGGTAGAAACTACGGACACAGTTGCGGCAAAAGCTAGTAATATAATAAATATATAAGAGAGAAAATTACAGGAAAAAACAAAGGAAAAATAAAAATTATTATTGTATATTTGCTTAATGTTAAAAGAAAAAAATTATACATCCGCTTCCCGTGTATTTTTCTATCAGGATGTCACTTTCCTAACAGAAAAATCTCTTATTAATATTTTTATACATACATATCCTGTTTCAGATTATTCAGGTGTAAAAGATATATAATAAAGTACAATACAATAATAACAAAATGTTCTGATGCGTAATTCCACGATCTAAGATTCGATAAAGCATTATAATTTAACACTAATAAATATTAACACGGCGCTAAATATGAAATTAAATCTCTACATAGTATACAAAGTCACTTCACGCCGTCTATCTTAGATCTTTTAAACTACGCAATGGATTTAAATGCGATGTTCATCAATGGAACCTTCCTCGTAAAACAATCTATGATTCGAGAGGAAGGTTTGTACGTATAGTTAGTATCTACATTGCACCCGTGCAAAGCCGGGGGGCGGCTCACTAGTATCCCAATAAATACGTATAAATGAGATCAAGCGTCACGTCATTGTCAATATCAGGGGATTTCCCTTATTCCAAGGTTAAATGACATTGTAACTTTTGTTCACAATTATTTAAACCTAATCATTTTATGTAAATGTTAAATTAAAACAAACATAATCCACATTAAAGAAACTGTCTATCTGTCTGTTACAACTATACGGAGTAAGTTATAACCCCAAGAAATGACCTTGGTTACTTTTATTCCGCGATTTCGTCGGCATCCGCGATAACCGACATTAACGCGGACAAAGTAGCGGTCATAAGTTAGTAAAAAATATGTTTCATATTTTGAAACTATTCAAAATCTCTCGTTTGATTTGTTTTGCAATTGATGTTGTTAACATGACAAAATATCATTATTAAAACATATGGATAAAAAAACTGAAGTAGAAATCCACTATTATTATGAAACCTTCAAGCAGGCTGACTGTGTATGTGCGACCTGTAAGTTGACAATGGTAAGCGTCCAGCATGTGGGTGTCAAGACAAGAAGAGAACCGGGAGATTTAGATGTGTGCAGTGTCATAAAACGCGTGTAATAATCATAATGTATAGATAAAATATGCAACACAATGTAATACTTTTGCAACCGACTGTTTCCGCGTCAAAGTTCACTAGAGCTGTTCATTTTTCCGCAATAAAAGTTTCTGGAATAGCCTATGTGCTATTCCAGACTACTACCTATTTCTTATTTCAAACATTCAGATCCGTTCAGCCGTTCTGGCGTGATCCCCATCCAAATCTTAGGAAGATAATATCATATTTAACCTTTCCTAAGACAACAATACATTTAAAAACTACAAACATACAGTACTATGTCACATTTGTGTCCGACCTAGCACAACTTAGTATCCACATTCCTGCCCGCCCCACCCTGCTTACTTTGAAATTTTACACTTTACAGGCGAGGATTAAACAAACCTGCATCATAAAGTGTCGTGTTTACTGCTTAAGGGAATCCGCACATGTAAGACTATCTCAAAATTGATAAAAACGGTACTAGGAGGGCCTAACACGAACAAGCAGAACAATAATAATATCAGCCTATTATTGTGCCACTGACAGTGGCAAGGGACCTCTTCTCGTTCGAGAAGACACGAGCATTGATCACCACTGTTGCTCAAAGCGGAATATTTATAATATCAATGTGTGATACTAATTTCAATAGGACAGACAGTAAAGTGTTGTTGATTATTGCATTATTTTTTAAATGTTTGATTGTACCTTTAAAAAGATTTTTAATTGCATGAAAAACTCTGGATTGAAAATAGAAAATGCTGGATTGCTATCCCTAGGGCAGACACAATTTGAAAATCGAATTAAAGTGACTACTTTTAAGCCAGAGCGCTTGTGTTCGGCCTAAAGAAACTTGTAACGGATACTTAGGTATGCATGTGATATACGGATACCTACAAAGATACCATGTAACGTGATGATCGACTGATATTATGAGTTCGTTATGAAGATGTTCAAGTATTATATAACAGGATACAATCATACTAAAATAAAGCTTATAACACTTAGGAATAACGTAGCTTTCTAGCGAAAGAACGGAAGAAACGGACCAGTGTTTCGCACCAGTAAAGATTAGCGCGTTCAAATAAAAACAATCAAATAAATACTTAATAATATTAGACTAGATAACGTTAGATATTAAAGCATGAACAAGAAAACAAGGGTGTAATTCTAGTAGCTATAAGGAACGTTCGCATTCTGATATCAGTCCTAATCTGTCTACTTCAAGCTTTTATTTAACTTGCATTGTATGTATGTATGTTTGTTCGGTACAAATCTTGGAACTGAATTTTAAAGCAGTTCTCCTCAATTGATTGGGCTGAAATTTTACATGCACATTTAGTTCGAATAACATTGCATGGTCAGTGAAATGATGTCATTCTAAATCAAATATGGCGGACAAGCCAAGATGGTGGACTAGTTATTTGTGCACTCATGTTAAGGGTATCAAATAAGAGTTTGCTGAGACGTATACATCACACTGAATTATAAAAGTTTGCTTTTTAAAATATTTTATTAAACTTAAATTTTTTTAAAGACTTTTGACATTGATTGTCTCTTCGATGAAATTGTGACTTGAATATGAACTTTTTAATTACAAATATTATTGCCTTTTTGTATTGGTTGCTTTGTAACACTGTATAATTAATTATTCACTTAAGTAAGAAAATGGTATTTTTTTTTTAACAACAATTATGAATTGAAGCTTAAAGTTAAAGTCAAATAATTTATTTCAATAGACCATAGAAAAGCAAAGTCTGACCAAGATGCAAAATTGCAGTTGTAGTTGGCATAAATTAGAGAAATAGAAGCAACGGGATGCGAAGCGAGAAATTACGTCGTGTGTCTTGAATGCGCCTCTAAAGAACTAGAAGTAATCTACCCTCCTGCCTTTAATGTTGCTAATGACCAGCGCGCTTACTCAAGGCTGGCTTATATTAATTATAAGTTCAGGTTTCCACATTGTTTTCCTTCACCGATGTCTGTGATGTCCAAGATAAACTGAGAAAGTGTCTATGAATTGTAACATTTACACCTTAGTAGTCATAAGAATGATAAAATTTTAATGTGGGGCAAATTTTAAAACTTTTTATTTTGTATTTGTATGTAACAAGAAATATCTAATGTTCCTTAAATGAATTTGATGTAATTATGAATTATGGAATGTATGTAACAGCAGGTGTATTTTCCGCGATTTAATGGTTAGTCCCATAGTTAAATTTGTTCACATTCATGTGCTCTACCTACACTGCTTTTAATCAGTGAGCAATCCTAACACCTTGTACAACAGAGAATTGATCAACCGAAATCGATGGAGGATAAAGTGCTTTACCACCTATCTTCCTCTTCTTTATCGTGTGGGCAGTAAGGTCTTACGACCCCATACACCCTAGTGTCAGAGTTTTTAAACCGCCTCAAAGGCCTCCGACATGGTTTGAGTGGAACAATAAGTCCAGGTAACCACCTATAATAATAAGATAAAAAATTCTACCTACTTTACCACCAATAACAATAAAAAATAATAAATAACGCAAGAACTTAAAAAAAAAAATTAGATTTCAGGTACCTAACAAAACAACGAGATCGTAACGTTATTATCGTGTAACATTACTAAGAGCATTTCGAAGTAACAGTTCATCTTTAGGCAGTAAAAAGAAACTAGTTAACTACTTTATACAAGCAATTGACATCAAGTTCGATATGTTAGTTCACTGAAAGCCTGTTGTGAGTAGTATCGCATTGTAGCGAGCAATAAACCGGGACATTGTAAAGGAATGAAAAGAAAGTTTTCTTATTTTATAGGTATTACTGCGCTGCGTACAATCCATAATACAAATAAAGAAGAAAAATTTACTGTCGTAGAAGAATCAGTCTAACCAACCACTTGAGTCACTTGTGAGTACTTACCACAGAATAATTGTACACTAGTGTTCTTTCACTTTATAATAGGGACCTACTTGAAACGACGATATTATATTAAGCATGTGGCAGGCCAACATAGGAAAGTCTATTTTCATCGACGCTGTACTTAGTACTATTATAATATTTTTGATAACACCCAAAGGAAAGAGAAAATTTGTAATGACATCAAAATAAACTTCCTGTCACAGCTAATAAAACTGATTAACGTTGATCCATTATTTGAATTCAACACTGGAATAATATTTATTTATTTCTTTGTTCTAATAAAATTCCAGTACCTTTACAATGGTTCCATGTTTGACAAAAACAAAGCAGGCTCTTTTTTCAATTCAGTTCGAATTCTACACAGATTTCAGCGCTTTATTTAAATAAAACAGCCGCTTATTGTTGGAATATCGAAATATCGATCTCGTGCTATTGGGTTCAAACGCCAGATTAAATAAAATATGTACGAGATCAATGTAAGTGGAGCTGAAAGCGCAAACAGGTGATACGGAATCATAGGTCGACTAGGCTAATATAACTACGAAGAAAATACTGAAATATTTACTATTTGTAAACATTAAAATATCGTCTTCGTAGCCTTAACTTAACCTTACTTGGTAGCCTTAACCACTGAACCATCATGACAAAAATAACGTGATGGCTCAGTGGTTAAGGCGCCCGCCTCTAAAGCACGGTATTGTCGGTTTCCAACCGTGCACGGGCACGTACCACTGTGACTATAAATCTTGAATGTCGATGACGGAAAACATCATGAGTACACCTGGACTTATACTAAATAGAAATCTGAAATCGCCAATCCGCCTTGAGCAAGCGTGGTAATTACATAATATGCCTTCTCTATATGAGAAGACACGTGAGCCTGTAGTGGGTTAATAATAAGCTGGTATTATTATTAATTAGCTTTTGCACGCGACTTCGTCCTCATAAATGAATGGATCGGACCAATTAGATCTTAGAGGACGTCTACTACAATCTACTATCCTGCCAAATTTCATCTTTAATGCGGGTTGCAGACCAAGAGCTAAGCTAAGTTAGTTTAGCTTAGCTCGTATAGCTGACGCATTTTTTAATACTTGTGTGCAGACCGCAAACTATGCGAACTAAGCTAGTAAGTATTGAAAACTGCGTCAGCTATGCGAGCCAAGCTAAACTAACTTAGCTTAGCTCTTGGTCTGCAACCCGCATATACGTCAAGCGGTTTGCGATATTTCGTGATAAGTGCAGATACTCACTTGTCACGAAATATCGCAAACCTTTCGCTTTTATATATTCAGATTAATAGTTAAGTCCCAGATAAAGGACAAATATTTACAATTGTTGATTTATGTAATTTAAATTTCTCATCTGAAACTACTGCACATTTCCGTGACGCGTTCATTTCCACGACGCCAATCTTAATAATAATAATAAGGAATAATAATAATCCATTTTTTTATATTTTTAAATGTTTTTATATCTTTTTCATAATAATATTTAAAAATGTAATTATATATGTATAAAAAATAAATAAATGGAATAATAATAAATGTTCCCGACGCCGGTGGGATACAATTTTTTATATTTTTAAATGTTTTTATATTTTTTTTATAATAATATTTAAAAATGTATATTAAATAAATAAATGGAATATTAATAATATATTTATTTGCTTAAAACACGGCTTGGTCAAACACAATATTATGATTTACTCCTATAACGTGTCTTATTAGCATAGAATAGAATATTACTACTATGTACAACGTAATATGAAGTATTTACGTTCAATGGCTTATAATTGTATACAATACAATTAGAGCGATTATTTTTTCATAGAAGTGGAATAGTTTGCACTGAGATTGTTTGTAAATGAACAAATTAATATCTTGAACACAGTTTTTCTAATAACCATTATGTACAATTATTTTTTAATTAGGCGTAGAAAACGCGGTGTAAAAACACACATTGTATAGATGTTAACAACGCATACTGTTCATCAAACTGTGTTTGCAAATATTTCTCCTTCTTTTTAGTGGTGTCAATTTTGTTTAATAATTTAAAACAACAAACAACACCTGGTTGCGATGTTTGATTATTTTTCCGAAAATCCCCACTAGGCTGTGGTTATCGCAATGGTTTTCTGGAAAAAACCATTTCGTGATACAACTACAAACAGTTTACGGTTTTCGGATTTCTTCCTTTACTTGTGCTACATGGCATGGTTTCTTGCCAAATTTCATAATCCTAAGTCAACGGGAAGTCCCCTAATATACCTACCGTATCTTTAGATTGTGTTGACGTTTAAATTTTTTCACTGCTCCAAGGGCTAGCGGAGAAAATTTAAATAGAAATTAGCAGCGCACACTTATATTATAATTTTGTCTTCTGTCGTGCCTTTCCGACGACGGGTAGGCTATTTCACTTTACTACTTCCATACCTACCCTGCCAGTCCCGCAAAATTCTACATAAACAAGCGATCGAATGTACAAAGGGCACTTTCAGCCTCAATACTCAATGACAATACTCAATCAAGTTCTCTTTTTACGGCAGCGTGTGCCGCAAAACATATTAATCTACTTCCGCACGATGCGGCTGGGCTTTAATTTAATTATTGTTACTCATCGTATGCACAGTGTTGCTGTGCATGATACGCCCTCACATGTTCTGACTTTCGCAACAAGACAAATTAATAACTAAGACTAATACGTGCGACCGGAATATTGAACTATTCTGATACCAGTCCTAAATTATTTAGTGTATCTATCGTGTACAAGTGTGCTCGATGTCTATTAAGGGTGCGTTTACATCAGTTAAGTCTAACCTGCACAGAATTACCACTCTCCAATTGGTTCTGAGTGAAATAATGGCACCGTGCTACTGTTAGACATTTTAATAGGAGCTTAATGGTATTTTAGTATTAAATTAATTTGTTAGTTTTTGTAGTCATTATGAACAACTTTTACTACAGGACCAAAACGGAAATTAAAAAACAACAAAATAAAAAAAATAACTTTAGCTTGAAAGTCGGCGGCTTTGGTTTTGTTTCTTGTTATGTAGGTATTGCCACCGACTTCCAAGCTAAAGTTATTTTTTTAATTTGTAGTTTTTGAAGGCGGTCATATTTTTTTGTAAAAAAGCTTTTTATTTTTCACTTTTTAGTGCTTGTGTGTTAATGTTTGAAATCCTTACATAAAGCCCTTTCAAACAATACCTCACACGATATATTAAATTTTGGAAAGTGGTAGGAGGGGGGTTGACGTACCCCCTCCCCACTTCCTTCAGTCAGTCATCGACTACACGTATAAACAAAGCAATTTGTCTTGTTACGGCGGTTCTGCTGTGATTTTATAAGGAGTTCCGTTCCATATCTCCAAAGTTCATCATCAGATCATGACAATATTCCTATGGGACCTATTCGGAACTATACTCTTTCAAACAAAAAAAGAATCATCCAAATCGATTCATAATTGGCGGAGTAATCGTAGAACAAACACACAAAAAAAAAAACATACGCGTCGAATTGAGAACCTCCTCCTTTTTGAAGTCGGTTGAAAAATATCTGGTGATATATTGTCAAATTGGAGAGAGTAACAATAAAGTTTATGATCAGGAAATAAAAGCTAAACATGAGTCTACTTCTGAGACATGAACATAACCTGAAGCATTAGTCCGCCTTTGTACCTATTGATGCAATTAAAAAAAAAGAACCAAGAACTAATCACCTTTGCTTAAATACATAAATGACAATTAAATGTCATTTCCAGACGGTCCGAGCACTGAGAAATATTAATTAAAATGTAAGTAGCTTCATAACTATCTTTGATACTAAACAGAGATATTACATTGCTTCACTTCGTAATAACTAAAAATGTACACGAACGAAAACGAATGTTTTAACGAGAGAATGAATTTTGGTAGTTCTCGTCCGACGTATTAAATTACCTACAACCTAAATATAATATGTCGTAAGATACTATTTCATTAAATTACTGTACGTACCTTTAAAGTCAAAGTCAAATCATTTATTTCAACAAGACCATCAAAAAGAATTTTTGAACGTCATTAACAAGAAAACAAATTAATACATAATATTGAATCTACTTGCCCATTCCAAAAGGTAGTTTCGTAAGGAAAATAATGGACAAGAAACTCCATAATATTTAGTCTTTAAAATATGTTAAAGAATTATAAAGAACTATATTATACTGACCCGCCCCGGCTTAGAACAGCTCCAATGTAGATACACAAACCTTCCTCTAGAATGACTCTATCTTTTAATAAAAACCGCATTGAAATTTGTTGCGTAGTTTAAAAGATATAAGTAAGAGTATAGATGTCGGGAATCAATTTTGTTTTATACTATGAAGACATACTTCAACTAAAAAGTAGAACACTGAGCATACGTTCACCTTACGTACGACTTAGCGCACTACCGCAATCCTGTGAAGGTCGTTATATGCCTGCATTAGCTACCTAACCAGGTTTCAGTAAATGTTTGGTCGCAACATTCCGTTTAGAGCACGACGCGCTGACCAACCTGTCGAATTCCTCTCTCCTAAAATGTTTGATCGAAATTGTTTCCAGTAATCAGTAAATCGCACGAATTGATTCCCCACTTATCAGGTTATTTAGGGGATTTCCAAATATTAACAACCCTTTGACACAATTAGTCCTACAATTTTGCTGATTAACACGTTTGAGTTATAGCGTGTTAGAATAGGCGTTCACTAATGCGCTCAAAGGCTAGGATAAGTACTCACCCTCGAACGAAAAATCTCATAGTTATAAGCGAGCGCTTACGCAGTATTATTCTTTATGCCTAATAAAAGCTCATTATACGCGTTGATCAACATTAAATTCCCCAAAATGGCGTTATCTGGTAGCCAGACTTGGCAAATAATAAATCGCACAAAAAATATTTTTTTTTATTAAATAATTTTGGATCTCATCACATTATTCCACAAATATCGTAATCTGATGTAAGAACATCAAATTGAGTATCAAATTTTCAGAATTTCTTTATTTCTGTTATTCAGTCAGCGAAATGGAATATTAATAAGTGTTAAATGCCTTAGTAAGCGGCTTGTTGTGAAATTAATTTATGAGTTCCAGGAGAAAAACTATTTATTAGAAATTTCATTATAAATTAGTAAATAATAATGCTTGGGTAGACATTCAAGTTAACGTACCAGCCTCAACATAAAATTAATTTAAAAGGTAATCCACTTATTAGAATACCTTTGAATACTTCATACTTTCGTAAACCAAGAAACTAATCATTCTGAAACATAGCTTACCTACCGCCAAGTTATGCATGTTACGCACTATGCAAGCGTCCGTACATTTTAGTCAAAGAGTTAACACACGATTGCAGTCACCGCAATGTTGAGCTACAAAGGCAGTTGCACACTGATTGCCTTCAATAGTATTTCAAACGCAGCCTTCGTTCGTAAACACTACCTAACATACCCCACAACGTTTCAGTTACCAACAGTCAAGTTTAATAAAAAAATCCTGTCAAAGCGAAATTCGATAACATTTTATTCAACAAGTTGGCTACGCGATACAGGGTAAAATGGATCTACCCGCATTCCATATTGTCTAGCATAATTACAAAAGATTTTATGTCACGGATTTTATTATAATATGCTCGAACAAGCTTTTGTTTGTCTAAACTAAAAACTAAAGAAACCTGAATTAGTTCTTGGCTAATGAGAAATTAAAAATTACAAACATAAATGTGGATTTTAATTGAGAAAAGCACGCGCAGAAGATACTATACAAGATTAGGTATTAAATGGACATTATCAATAGATAGTTTTCCATGCACGACCTAATCAATTCTGTAACTTCCATTAAAACGTCGACAGGGCGCAAGATAAGGAAAAGATTAAAAGTATTATTATGACAAGTCAGATGCCATTACATAAGTTAATAACCTGCCGAAATTACATCATCTAAGGGTCAATTTTCAATAGTCAAATAACTCATAACGGAGGGATAAATATATTATGGCGTTCGACAGCTTTTGTATAGAAAATATGTTAAACTGTCATATTTATTCTTTCAATAAATGTTATCCGACTATTAAAAAATCAGCCCTTAATATATAAAAACGAAAGGTCACTCACTCACTCTTTACGAAACTGCTTAACGTATAAAGATGAAATTTGACAAGAAGACTAGAATTTAGAGAAATTAGATTAGACGTCTGCTAAGAAAGGATTTTTCAAATATCATTCCCTAATGGGATAAAACGGGGGTCCAAAGTCATTATGGAGAAATTGGAGAAATTAAAAATTAAATTTCGGCAGAAGCCTAAAAAAGACTAAGAAATTACAAACTATATGATAATCCCAACCTTCCCCGTCCCATCCGAAATGCAATCCATCGTTCCTCGTTCTATCAAAAGCAAAAACTAAACACACGTGTTTGTAAAACTAACCCTATTTCATTGTAATAAGAATATACTAAAGTTAGATTAAAATATTTTTCTTAACATGGAGCGAGCGAGCGATTTGGACTAGACGTGATTTTTTTTCAATAAATTTATTTTTAAATTATTAAATTTATTTAATTTAAATACATTTTTAAATATCAATATAAAAATATTTAAAAATATATATATTAGCACATTACTAACATAGTCATAAAACTTCTGTTTACTAACCCTCTATGAATGTTACTTGTCCGAAATAAAGATTAATTTATTTAATTTTATTTATTTATATAGTAATTTTGTGTGATTTTGTCTACAACGAATTAACAACGAGGAAGATACGAGTATGACCAGAGATGAGAAACGTATTCACTACAAAATAAAATTATATTATATTTTAATCACAATTAACGAGGTTTGAGTAACTAGTTTTAAAGCGGCACTTTTGTAATTAAATAAACATAGAAAAAGATAGCGAAAATAAAGGATATGTTATGAAAAAGAACCCACTCAAAACCGTTACGAAAATTCACTCATCTTATGTGCCAAAACGGCATTTCTTAGGGCGCGCTTCCACTAAAATATAGACGACACAATAATGTCTCGCCAGTAGAGAATAATTCTCCAGATTTTCTACGCAGTGTATTAAAAAATGAACCTGAATCAACTGAAATTTATGACGCTGCTATTCAAAACGTTATTAGAAAGAATCAAGAAATTTCACGTCGTTGGAAAGTTTATTTATTTTCAAGTTATTTTTCACTAGAAAAACTTTAAAAAAATAACATATTTCGATTAAATATCGTTAGTACAATATTTTTACGGCGAAGTGAAAATTTATCACTGAAAGTATTTTTATTTGTAATTACTGTGTTTCTTACAATCATAATCAAACTCGTCTGCGCACTGACACTCCAAGATATTACTTATTTTTAATACCGGCCGGGGATTGCACAACTGCTCGTAATTGTTCACTGCAAGACATTATGAACTTCCCTCTTTCTCTTAAACTTTTACGACTTATTATAACCACTGGTACATACCTAGACGTATTAACACTGATAGAAACATCTTCACAGCTGAGTGTTGTCTTGAGAATATCCTAAACGTCTGTGCCAATCGACACAATATGTGTGCGATAAACAATCCGTTTACACTAGACACAAAAGGTAGATCACTAACTACTTAGGAGAAGTCCCAGATTGGCTTAATTCACTGAAATAAGGCGCGTTACACACTAGTTGCGGTGCAGCGGCGCGCGCGGCGGAGCTCTGTGACGCGTGTGACGTAGCGCGCGGTCGACGTGCATTTGCATTTTGACCGCTCAACCCTTCATAAACCTTCATTTGTAGTTACCGGAATACCGATATTCGGTTCATTTCAATGGAACCGGATTTAATATACCTATGCGGTGGCATTCGTGAGATTAAACGAAGCCAAAACATTTCCATTTTCATTATTTGACAGTTGAATACATATTATTACACTTAATATTTACTATTTTAGTATTCTTCGCACATCTTTTACACTGTGTTTTCTAGTATACATAGGAGCATTTAACTGGGAAGTGAAAGATGAACCTGGTGGGAGGAGATTTTAAACGATTTTAGATGTTATAAATAAATAAATTAACAGAATTGGCCCTTCTGGAACTAACATAGTAAAACTAGGTAATAACTTTCCTTGTTAAGTAAACAGTAAAGTTTTTAAGTTCAATTAATTGAATTTAATATCTTCCCTTATCGAGATTGCAGAATAAGTTTGTTTGTTCTTCATTTACGCGCGAATTGTTCGAACTTTTAACACTAAGACCATGTGTACATAGACTCAGTGTATACACTAAGTCTGCGACGTAGGTATCGGGGATGCGGAATGGAGCTTATAGCATAGCTTGTAAACTGGTTTTATACCTTAGTACGAATAGAGCGTAATTGTTCATTTTCTTACAACGTTATGCAGTAGGTACCTACAAGCATACATGTTACGACGTACGGTAGTGGTAGTACTCAAGAGTCAAATAGTTTTGTTTATCAAAGCTATTGAAGGTTTTGTTGTGTGAAAAACATAAGGTTTTTTTTATATTGTTGTCGATTAACTAAAAACTTTGGGCAGAACCTAATCAGCGCCATCCAAAGTGGCAATGCAGAAAGTCTTTTGGGCACATTTCCAGTTGTTTCTTTTTGATGCCAATTAAGCTTTTTTTCTTTTTTTTATCCGGGTTTTTTTATATACCATTGATTATTTCGTAAATAAATAAAAGTAATTACCAAAGTTTAGTTGACTTTGAGACTATTTTATTGAGACTATAGCTGTCTGCCAGAGTGCTATTGTCTTCATTAAGCGATAATCTGCCTAAAGACAGTCTTGTTTAAGGTGTGCGCCAGGCTTAACCGTATTCTAAAACAATAAGTAGGTACCTGACTGTCAAAAAAATATTTTTTACTTTATTTTTATCTTAGGGCTGATTTTTCAATAGTCAGATAACTTTTATTCAAAGAATAAATATGACAGTTTGACATATTTACTATACAAAAGATGTCAAACTGCCATATTTATCCCTCCGTTAAGAGTTATCTGACAACTGAAAAATTAGCCCTTTGGTAAATGAGACCTATTTTTCAGTTCTTGGATTACGTTTGCTTGTAGCATTGCGTATTAAGACTTTAATAACACCGCGCTCTATATAAAAGTAGCTTAGTCATATTTTGGTTAAAAGTAATTCAAATTGATGATTTTCTAGCACTGGATGTATACTAAACTAAGTACTATCTAGCCACAAGTTAAAATATCCGTGTTTTCGATAGAATAACTTGATTTCTATATTATACGTAGCTCCTAGAGTCCTTCATACAAGTTTTTTAGAGTAACCAAAGCAAGTAGGTTTACATTTTGTCCGTAATGAGTATAATGTATAAAGATACCAACTTTTTATTATTTTACTTATCAATTAGCAATAGACTCGCCCCCTACATGGGACTTAAACATAACTGGCGAAATGTGGGTGTAGGTACTAATGGGTACACCTCTGCCTACCTCTTCAGGGATGACAAGCGCAATGGTATGTTATAAATTATTAAAAATAGAACAAGGATAAATCCGCAAATAAATTTAAGATAAATTGCAATATTTAATTGTTATTTAATTTATACTTAAACACAATAAGTAGATACACTGTTAATGACTTTATTAAAGTCTTCTCAACTGAATGAATAATTGATATTAATTGATTTACGATAAATTAATTACTATCAGGTATGCATTGATATGAATTGTAAACAATGTAAGGATAATAAAATTTACAAATAATAACATATTTTGTTCTGTTTGTTCAAAATGTGTGTTCATAGATATTCATGTCGTGTCTGCGTAAAATTATTTTATATAGATATCCACGGAGGTGGAATACAGTAGCCAATCATATCACTTGTTTTGATAAAATATTTTTTTATTTTAATTGTTTTTAAAAAACCGGAGCCGTAGTTTAATTATCCCGTTGTTTTTACGTTATAACTAACGTGGAAAAACTAAAAACAAATAATTTTCAAACATGACGTAATCTTTTTGTTAATTTGTTTTTTAATAATAGGTATATTTAAGATTAGAAATTTTAATGTTAAAATTTAACAAGATTATGTGTTTGTTTGCCTTTTCTTTTAAATAATACGAGCCTTACTAATATATACCTTACTCCTGATATTTTTCTTAAAAATCGTAAACAAAAAAATAATGCCAGTATGCCAAGACTTCAACAGTATTGCCACATTAAAAAAGAAACCATCTTGTTTGAAATGAATAGACAAGTAAAAATCTATAAGAGGATATTGGAACGACGCGTGACAGAAATCGTGTATTCAGCGAATTATAAAATACTACTTTCTGCCCGCAAATTCAATTCAAACTTTGGACCTCTGTTCCATCCCCTTAGGGGGAGAATTATGGAACATCCGTTTCTAGCGGACTTCTACTAACTATAAACAACCTCCCTGCCAAATTTCATCCTTATATGTCAAGCGGTTTAATAAATGAGATGACCTTTCGCTTTTATATTTATATTTAGATTCATGCTTTTAGTATATACTAGCTCCATCCATGTGTACCGATGTTGTATGTAAAGAATCCAGGGAATGCATTTTATTCGAACCGTTTCAAGCGTGTACAAGAATCAAATACGGCTCTGGGGCGTCTTAAGGGATGCATCAACACGTGGGCTCTACGTGCGCAGGAAATGGAGGAATATTGGTTGACGGTAAATAATTGTATACGTTAGTGCTTGTTATTTTATGAAATCGATTCGATTTATACTAGCAAGTGAGGTGAAGCAATACATAAATGTTGCCTTAATAAATTAAGTATGTCAAACTGATGTGATACATCAAATGTGTCGCAGTACTATCCAGTACGAACAGTACGTACAATGTTTATACTTGACCTACCCCGCGTGTCGCCAAGCGTGGGACAGCTATCACGACTCATCACATTGGTCCCGCCCCGCGTGGCGTGGAGCAAACTGCTAAATGTATGAAACCGGTAGCTTTGCCACGCGTGGCGACCTGCGAGGTAGGTTAAGTATAAAATCAGGGTCTAATCTCCAAAAATATTAAAATAACTTCGAAAAACGGGAGAATATTTGCCGTGAATTGGTTCGTTTTGCCAGGATGTAATCGTATCGTTGTTATTTAAAACTGTTTGAAATTAATAACATATATTGTAAATTTTACGCCTTAGTTATGGATTTAAAACTGTATTTTTTATTAAAGGATTTGTTTCACTGCAATCATTAAACGGCATGACGTTTTTAAAACATATTTCCAATAAATAAGGCACCAAATTGAATGGTTTTTTATATAAGTACCTTATTAAAATATTGTCAACAAAATACATCACACAGAAAAACCGATCATGTTTAAAAATAGCAAAATGTAAAGACTAAATTCTTTTGTAACTTCAGTATAAAAAGTCCCCAAAACGATCCTTCTTATGTAATAGACCGTGCACTGTACATGAAATTCAACATTAGGTACTTATTAGACTTTAAAATGTTATAATATACTCCTCCGCTAGTGTATAATCCAACAGTTAGTACTGTTAATATTGTTATAACTTTTCTTTTTTTAAGAAGGATAAAATGTCGATGCTGAAACTGTTTCACTTTAATAACTTAATACCTAAGTAAGAAGACTGAGCTGAAAGAAAGTATTAAAAAAAGAAAAAAACAAGAACTACTAAACTAACACCTTCAATATACTATTTATTACTAAATCAACCACGAAAACAAAACACAATAAATAATCTACGAGTACTTACCTACTTGTTGAAGAATAAAACAATAACAACAATTTCCTTTTGGCTCAATATCGCCCTCCCCTTATTGATAAATAAAACGGCTCACTGAAGAAAACGAAGAATTAGACAGAAGAGATGAGACATGACGTCTTTGTCCAAAGTCACTGCAATACTTATATTTGAAATGTATCAATCGAACAAACAACCCGTAAATGAAAGTTATTTGAAAATAATTTTGATCTAAAATATACGTATTATACATTCTTTTAGTTTTAGTTACTCTTTTTTTATTCTGGTTTTTTTTTTATTTTATTTTTAATATTAAGCTTGTAAATAATGTATATACCTATTATTTTAAAATATACATTCAGGTAATGTGAGACGAAGGCAGACCAGATCTAGTCAACTAATCATCTAGACGAATATTATATTATATCATAGCCATACATACAATATTGATAATTAATTAATTATAATCACTCTAATTTTTATGTAACGTGGGATGTTTCTTTGGTCTAAGGTGGACTTTTCTGTGCTATAATATATTAAATTTTAATTTTAATACTACCGGATATTTAGGAGTATCTTATAAAGAACACGAACCTCAGAAAACACTTAAAAACACTTAAATAAAAGTCCCAAATCAATGTTTTTTTCTAAAAACTTCAATAAGGAGAGATTAGATCTTGCTTTCCCCACGTACAAAAAAAGAGAAATACTTTAATCTCAATCTATCTACATGTAAATGAATAAAAATAATTTTGTTTTAATGTTTTCCTTCTAACCGAAAAAGTTTTTAATAATAGTAGATAAAAAAAAAGAATCTTTCTTTATATTAAACATTCTTTTATATTAGATCGAAAAGAACTACCTATTCAAGATATTTTTATGCTACTGATATTCACTGTATCATTATACACAACTGATATTTTCACGCCATATGTACCTCACCGCATTCTGTCAAAAAGTTGTAACACTAACAACACATAATTATTTACTAAAATTGCTTCTCAACATCTGGACCGTTGTGTTCTTCTCGCAACACTCACGATTCGCATTAAACTGAATTTAAGAAACATAACACAATCAGAAATCCTTCTTACAATTTTTAAACCCATTCGCCGTCGAAAATTATGATTATACATACAATTGATGACGAATACCTTATTTTTAAATCGTGATGTCTTAAAGAATACTATTGGTATCTTCTTTTTTTATTTAAGTAAATATATTATATTTGTTAAAAAATACAAAGATTAAAAAATATGATTGTTATCTATTGTTTTTATGTACTTATGTATTTCGGGACCCTGAGGTCTCGGGATTTTGTAAGGCGGACGAGGGGCCGAAACAAGTCGCAGGGGCCCCTTAGGTAGCTTGAGATGAAATGAGACACTAACCGACAATAATTAACCCTGTATGCACTATGTTTTATGTATTGTTATTATTATTATCACTCCTGTTTCCTATAGTATTGTGCCGGTGATATTAAATAGAAATACTTATCTGATAGTTGAATATCAATAGAACAATACGACGCGGCCAGTTAGATTGAAGTTTGACGAAGAGACAAAGATCTAATTATGTTTTTCAAAACCTCCAAAAATATTATAAATCCATACTTCAAACCATACAAATACGTATAAAATAGTAATGTTAACTTATGGTGTATTTCATTTGTACTTAGACAGGTAGGTAGTCATAATAAAAAAAATGTTGAATTTAGTGAACATTAAAATGTATGAAAAGGCTCGTTTTATTATATATTTATTTATTTAGCTTATTAGTCTTTTGACATTATATTTGGACACCTATTCGTAAGATCCGGCTAAATAAAAACAACCAAAATTACTTAACTAAGTCATACTTTTGAAAAGTAGTCAACGCCAGGATAACGCTCGTAGCTCTATAAAAATCAATAAAATAAAGATGGTCGCACAATTTCAAGAACTCGAGCCATCTAATGGTTCTCGAAGTCTGACGAAACATGGAATCATAACAAAAAGTGGTTTCAATCCGGCGAGGCGAGACGTGAATTAAAATGGCGAGAATTGAAATCACGCCTTTCACACCGATATGAACCGCCCGCCAGGGCCAACTCACGCGAAATTCGTGTATTGATATCGCAAAGTACTCTATTTTTGCCGCAATGTAACTAGTACAATGTTGTACAAACAAATATTTCAATAATTGTCTCACATTTACACCTTTCATACCAATATTTGGCGAGGCGAGAATTGAAATATTTGATTGTACAACATTGTACTATATTGGTACACAAATAGAGTATTTATTACTAATACTTTAAATTCTCGCCGATCCAATCCTCGCCTCGCCGATGTGAAACCACGTTGAAACTTCGCTTAAAATGCATTATAGCTGCTCAGGCTGCATACATAATTTACAGCTGAATCGCACTTGATCAGTTTTATTTCGAGCATCGAGTGTCGAGACACAACAAAAGCTCTTTAAAGCAGTTTAATTGATACCAGCCTAAGTTAAAAATTTATATCATACTGATTGTTACTTGTGTAATACTTGACACACAAACTCCTAATCTTAAATTAAACTGCCCCATTGGTCTTGTGGTCGTTGGTGTGAATGCTAAGTGTGGAGTTCTGGGTTTGATTACCGGGTCGGGCAATGTATAATATATTGGGGTTTTCCATTAGAATTTTTTCATAAACAGTCTGAAATCAGTATGTTGTTGGTGTGACCTAGTTATTAAGCTTTTTTTCAATTATGCAACCAGTGTCCTTTATCATAAGCGTCTAAATAAATATTTACGATGCGCACTGATAGTTGTTATGTTGCTTAGCCTTTTGGTTAAACTGGCTTTGTAATTACAACATTATCTTCAGTTTAACATTGCCAATAAAGATTATTTACAACTTCAATCATGGCAAAAGTCATTTTAATTATTAGATAATAGAACTTAGAGTTAAAAATTGAACCAGATCTAAAGCTCAATATCCGGTAAATACTTAGTTACTTAGTTACTTAAATACTTAGTTTTGAGAACCAAAATTAGCACATAATTCAAGGGGAATTCACTAAACTCCAATTTTCTTGAAAATGGGGAAACGCGGAGCGTACATTTTTTCGGGATATTAACTGGTCTATGTGTTATTTCGCAATATAACCTATCTCTGTGCCAAATTTCATCCAGATCCGTTCAGCCGTTCTTGCATGATTGAGTAACAAATATCTATCCAATTTTTATCGCATTTATAACAGTAGAAAGATTGTCCGAACAGAAAACCAAAAACAACTGTCTCTACCTATCCCTTAAGTGTAAGCAGGCGTGACAATATATCACGTGAAATCTGTTTTTTGCGTGTGGAAATCCATGTTACTTTTTCGTACTCATATTATATTATGGTGGTTCTATCATATTTTGTAGAGACTAAGATTTAAAAAAATATACATGTCGAATTGAGATGCTCCTCCTTTTATTTCATCGGGTTAAAATGTATGTTAAGTTTATTTACAACAGTTGCTAAGAGCGTGATTAGTAAATAAGATATCAACCTACTGCAACCAATATTGGCATTCTCGCAAGCAATACTAAATTATTTTTAACACGAGCCTTGTCAGCGAACACCGTGTAAGACGAGAAGCTCACCGATTTATCGAAGAATGCTTTACTTAAGGTTTGTTATAACATCACGCCGATAATCCCCAAAGGATTAGGCAGAGTTGTACCCAATAGTACACGGGGGGGCGATTCTATTGCCATCAACCGGGCACAAATCCAGAAACTGAAGCTGCTACTAAGAAATTCCTAAAGGAATAACCTAATAACAAGACCTCATGCTCAGCATTCGCGCTTAGCGACCACTAAACCAACGAGGCAGTCTGTTACAACATTCTTCGATATATTGGGAACATATCTTCTATACACAGAAAGTTTAACCACTCAAGTATCTTCAATACAGTGTTTTATTCCCCCTATACATTTAACCCGGTACCCTTAGCTGACTGGGTATTACCAGGAGCCGATAAAGAAGAAGAGAAGAAGATAAATGAATAAAAGATTTTAAATACCGGTGTCAGTTACTGGTACTATTAATGTACCTCTAAGTACGTAGGTACCTATTGGTTTAACACAACAGAAGGCCCCCAGGTCAGTGTGCCGGGTACACTGCATCGTAGTAGGTAGAATAACATTGTTATTGTTAAGATCATGTTACGCAGCTTTCGACATTCTTTTGTAACTGCAAATTTGATAATAATACGATATGTTGTATGCCCACCTACGATGAAAGTTAACAGTAACACAATCATGAAATAATCATTGCAAACTTTCCTCTCGACTAGGAAAATCGTAGGCGGAAAAACGTTGGGTGTTACCCGATTTTTGTACCCTTGGATTTATTGGAAAAATTGTTGTCGCATATTTACGATTTCTTTTAAAAATATGCTTTGAAGATAATAGTTATCATTAACTGAGTGGGCAGAAAGCGGGGTGAAAGTTGTTTTTCCGTATGTAGGTACGCAACGTAAAATTTTCCTAATATTTACTTTAAAACACAGCATAGTAGTATAAAAAGTAAAAAAAAACTTAGATACTAACATAATAAGTAAGTAGGTGTAAAATAAATTCTTTCCCTTGGGCATCGTAATGTCAGACTAAAAATGCACTTTCTACTCAGGTAGTCATAGTTAATTTTTCATCTATTAAGTGTAATTTACTGGGCACTCACTATTCAAGCACTCAACGATGAATCAATTAATTGTATGATAATTACTTGTATGTTATCGATTATGAATCTACTTATACCTACTAAGTAGGTATATAATAACATCAGCAAGGAAATTATAGTCGGCAAATTAGAACAACATCAATAAAGTTTTGGCAGAATTAACTGAGCCTCTACATTGTATGAGTAGGTATGGCTAATAATGTAAGTCACAATCGTTCCATGCAAACCTACAGTACGTACTATTATTAATTTGATTTTATGAAACAATATAAACATATCCTGAGTAAACTTTTCTAATAATCCTGCTGTTGATCTCTCAGCGGAATATTTGCAAACTTTTCATGAAACGGGAGAAAATTCCGCAGCGATTACCAGCTATCACTGTTTCACGATCTTAAGTCTTAAAACAGTTGCCATAATGTCTTAATCACTCCATCACGTAATAAGTAGAGATAAATAAACAATGATGACGATTATTCAACTAACTATAAATAACCTAATCATCTTTGGTCATTACATTAATTAGTTATCATACAAGATTCATCACTGAGTCGCGAAAAATGATTGTAAAAACTGGTCTTAAGTTTTTCAGAGAGCACTTTCACAATTTTTTGACACTATTGCAGCCCAAGGGAAAATATTCCATTCACACTTTCTTACCCCTTGGGGGCTTCAGCAGTCGATTTGCCATAGTTCAGTTGAGGTGTGAAATGTAGGGCCATGTTCACCGCAGAAGCGCGCAAGCAGGGATGCGCTTGCGGCGGCGGGCAGTGAGACACTCGCGGTCGCGGGAGACGCGTCACGGGATCGCGCTGTCGGGACGAGGGGTAGGTCGCGTAGTTATACGAATCGAATTGGTTTATCGGACAATCGAGATCGGGAAGAGACCATTCAGCCATGGTCTAGTCATCGACGACGTAAGCGACCAACTACTGCGCAAGGCGGACACACGTGTGCATTGGGCGAGGCATCGCGCGCGCACTGACGCCCCACCTCGCGTCTCCCGCCGCCGATGCAACGCATAAACAAACTGCAAATCCTTTATCTGGCCGCTTCACGGCACTCGGCGATGTACGTCGTTAGCCAACTACTGATAAAGGGCGGTCTTGAGCAGTGTTTACACTAAACTAATTAATCACTATGCAACTGCCACTTGCAATTCGATCACAAAGTCAACGCCTAATTTGAAAGGCTTTACGTTTCTTTTTTGTTACGTTTTGTTTACATTATTACGCAGTTTTCGCGAGTACGTTAAATGCATAGTTTTCGTCACAGTTTTACGGTTATTGTAGTAACCAATCATGGTAAGCATGGTTTATATAAATTGTTACACACGCCACATTTCGTCATATGAACTTAGCTAGCTAAAAGTAGAAGATAAATAGTGGTCTGTGCTATCAAAATATACCTTATATACCTTATACGAGAACAGCAACAATGGGGTGGGATCGTCACTGGCTGTTATATTATTATGCGCACAAATTAGGAATTATGATGACCTCGAGTGAGTGTGTCATTCAAGGAATACAGACTTCATTATACAATCTTACGTTTAATTGATCTAAGGTAAAGTGACATGACTGAGATTATAACAAAGTTGTGGAACGAAAACGCGCCTTGTTTACCCGTTATTCTGCTGTCGTGAAGTATTAGATAGGTATGTACAACTGATATCAGCTTGTAAACGTTTACGGCTGAACGTTGGCCTCCAACCTACACACTTCACCGCTATACAATTAACCCGACAATTCGAGAGGGAATATAGCCATACTAAGACGTATATATGTCATACTAAGACTTGGATGGAGTAGGCAATGCAAGTGGGCACGTGTGCACGTCTATTATTATTCTAAAAAATGATCCTCTGAACAGGAAGGTGGTCTATTCCTTTACATAACTAGATAAGAATACGAATAAGACTTCTAACAGTCATTGTTGTGATATTATTATGTTCATATTTTGTAATATGCAAATAAATATGTCAAAATACATCCATTTTGACGTTATTATATTCGACTCTATGACACGTTCAGTTAGAGTGTTTATTTAAACGCAAGAAAGCTGCTAGTTTCATGAACATACATAGTAAGTAGGTAAATAAGTTAGATCAAAATTGAAAAAGTAATTCATTTCCTTTTCCATTTTCTTTAGTGGGTAAGTAGGTTCCTGGTGACGTAATAACTGACTTAGGAAAGGCACGAGGACAACGTCCAGGTCCTGCTTCTATCGCTAATAATAACAATCTACTACGATTATGGAATATTCCCCTGTGAGTTGGGATTGTGATCGCTCGCTTTAGCGATCATTCGAGGATTCAGGTGCCTTAAAACGTTTCATCCAGGTTTTAACTGTGACAATGATTTCCTCAGAAATAGTGTTTAGATAATCGTGATTTTTCTATAGTTTTTGAATTTACATGTATTCCTAAATACATAAATATGCAGGTAATACAGTGTGTCAGGGACGTCGACGGGCCAGGATACCCGTCGTAGCATGGATTTGCACATGATTCTAAAGCGATGCGGAAACGTAGACACTCTTGTTACCGACACAAGACACCACACGCTGTCTGAATCCGGTCATTTTTGTCGGTTTGTTTCTTTGAGAATTTATTGCTTTTTAATTTTGCATACGGGGTTGGTGATATAGACAAACCAAATAACTACGCATACTACCGATAAAACTAAGTTATATGTAATATTGAGGGTAACAACTTTTCGACAAAAATCACGGTAAACAGTAGCGCACAATAAAAAAAATGATCGCTAAAAGTTCTTACAATTCCAGCCAACTCTACACGTGGAGATATTAAAAGTTTAATAAGAATTTTAAAATTTTTTTTTTTTTTTTAAATATGATGTGTTACAAAAAGTTGGAACTTCAACCTTCAATGCCTATGTAACCTAAAGATTAAGAAAAAAGGTCCGAAAAAAAAATTGCAATGCTAACAACAACATGTAAATTTCGGCTTCGTTGCTTTGTTAAATCTTTTTTTATACTCGATAAGTACAAGAATAGTGCTCCGCCCGCAGCAAGCTAGTAGCACCCAAGTTAACCCTCCCCTAAGACAACCGTCTGTTGGGCGATAGTTTCTTTTGGCAAAACGTTTTGCTATCAAGCCACGACCTTCAAAGACAGCCGGCCTGTTAAGCGAAAGTTTCTCTAGGTGTTGGTCAAAACTTTTCGCTATCACATCATTACCTGACAACGTCACAATAATTGTTGAGTCTATATTACACACATTCATAAATTAGTTACACAAGAAAATAGTGATTAAGTTTATGTGTTACGTTACTTGTTTGTTTGTTTGTTTGGCACTCAAAAAAGGCAATAATTAAAATACAAAATAACATTATTGCGTGTTCCGGAGATGCGGAAGATAGACTCAGTTTACCAATAATGCCAGACCATTAGTGACTGACTCTGGTTTTTAACTTGAGTTGTGACGTGTAACAGACGTAAATCAGCTCTGTAGTGAAATATAAATAAATGAAAAACATGTAGCAAAATATACGAATTATATTTCCGCACAGTGGCCAAAATTGAAAGCCAGGAGTTTGGGTAATGTTGACACCTGACGTTCTCATATATTATGTTGATAGTGCCACGCGAATACTTATGTTTCTACACAATAGGTTTAGTTCTAAACAACCAGGGCTAGCATATTCTATTGTCAATGTTCTAAACAACTGCAAATGTTGTTCTAAAACTATGAATTTACGGCAAATGACAGACACGTTGTTAAGTACTGTGATACACAAGTATTATTAAATATCAGTAAAAGGGTTGATGAAAGAAATTGAAATAATAATTATGGGTAGTTTTGCTGCACGCAGCTGGCGTGTTTCAAGGTTGAGAACGAAATTTGTGAATAAGATTACAGTGGGAAGATTGGCGTGCACAATAATGCAACGGTCACGTACTACAAGTTAGGGCGGATTCGCGACTGACCTTCGCAGCGAAAGTTACCCAGACCCTTTAAAGCTGAGCCAAATTAAATCAGTTGGCGTTTTTTTCGTACCTAGCTTTTGTCCGTGACTACGTCCGCGTGTATGTCAGTTATGTAAATGAAGTGCGGATGGAAACTTTAGGTATTTCTCACAAATTCAAAGAGTTGCTGGTAGAACTGACCATTGAATCAGATTTTGTTTACAATTTCGTGGGTTCTTTTTTGCACGGCAAAAAAGAATGTGGTTACGGTCAGTTGATCCATCCTCAACCGCGCTTGCTTTCTTTTCTTCTCTAAAATTTAAACAGTCTAAGTTATTCATAATAACGTCAGCTATTTGCCAGTAAAAGTCTAGTCATAATTGTTTCTTCCCGCTTCCTGAACATACAGATAGAGAGAATCTGCAAAGGTAACCATACCTTTCGCAGACGGCACCGATCTTCAGTGCCTATGCGGTGTCTCTCCGCAGACCATGGCTCACCTAATATTTTGCCCCGCGTGCCCAGTCTTCTGTTATCATCTGCACACGTGAGGACCTAATGACTGCGTTAGCGTAGCTAAATACAGGGCCAAACAAAACATTTAATAAATTTATATGTATCTATATTTGCTATCGATACGCTAAGAAGAAGAAGAAAGAGAGACAAAAAAAAAAAAATTTCGATATGCCGTGTATTCACATGCATTTAGTAAAAAGCCGTACATTACTCATTAAATTACAAACAGACACGTCAATTTTATTTATTTGTATACATACGAATATCACAATTTTGGCACTTTGCCGATTAGCGATGGCAGCGGTTGTTTAGTGACATTAAATTCTAAGTGTGCGTTAAAATAAATAATTATAACAAATTATCAAATAATTTATATTCAGAAATACTTATGTAAATGTTAATTATTTAATTTGGTTTGAAAGTCGATAATGCCCGGTTTCTGAGGTATTAAACTGGTGTTTAAAAAACCGATAGTGATTATCAAAATTTTATTATAGTACATAGTTAAAAGGATTTTCCTAACAGCGTGCTCCATGTGAAACTAGTCTTGGTCAGTAAAACTTTGGTAAATAAGCAATTTAACTCACCAAAACTACTATGGGCATTTTTGGACGATAACTGGGCCCATTTTCCTACATTGTCCAACAGTGATGAAACCCGTGTCGTATAGAAGCTCAGAGAGTGTTCTTCATTTTATTTCATGGCAGATGAGCATTTTTATGGGATTTATACAAAATGCCGGTTATCAATGAGTTTTATTTTTCTGCGCGGACTGCTAATTCTTTATCCAAAATAAAAGTAGCCCAAGTTACTCTTTACAACGTCAGCTATCTATCAGTGAAAATCGCTCCAGCCCTTTCAAACAGAAGACATTAACCATTTAATAAAATAATGAGACGTGGTCAATAATTAATAAATACTCGATTTTTAGTTGTTTATGTTTGACAGTATTTCAGAATACACCTCTTTTAAAGATCAGAATCGCCCTGTTGCGTATGGCAGTGTCAAGCGACTAAAAAAATATTCTTCGTCCCGCCAGCCTAAACCTAGCGGCAGGATGGTTAATCCGGATTCGAAAATCAATAACTAAAAAGACCTATTTTATTTTTATTGATTCGTGTTTGTTTATTTGTTTACTAGATAGTATATTTACCTCCATCAATTTAACGAGGCTGCAAGACTACACCTTGTATATTATGTTATCGACAGTTCATTAAGTTGCGAGGTGAGTGTCAAAGTGATTTATACCCCTCACGTATATGTTTAATCGCGCACAAAATTATCAAGTGAATACTGAATTTTCCACGTCATGCCTCACTAATATGCATGTGAATGAAATTAATGTACAGTCAAATAAAAAACTGTTTATCATTTTTAGGGCTGATTTTTTAATAGTCAGATAACTTTTATCCAAAGAATAAATATGACAGTTTGTCATATTTTTTCTATACATAAGCTGCTGCTGTCAAAACGCCTTATTTATCCCTCTGTTAAGATTTACCTGACGATTGAGAAATTTGACCTTAGTTGAAGGCCAATTTTTCTTATTTAAAGATGTTCTCATCTTAGCGACAATTAAAGCAAAAAATAAAGGTAAATTAGCGGTATATTAAGCACTGCTCGAGGCCAAATGGTGATTTCAGACTTTTAACGAGTGGGACATTGAAAGTGCAATATCGCGGTCAAAATACATTTTAAGCGTCAATATTTGTATGGAAAAGCAGTTATTTTTTAAAGAAACCGACGATTAATTAAGAACCATAAGAAGAAGAAGAAAACTTTATTTATACAGACCATGTGCACATAAAAATAATAATAAAAAGGCCGCGCTGGGGATTCATCCCCTTAGGGGGTGAATATTGGAAAATCCGTTCTTAGCGGATCTGCCAAATTTTATCTTTTACGTCAAGCGGTTTTCGCTATTTCGTGATGAGTGAATGAGTGACCTTGCGTTTTTATATATTTAGATTTATAGAATAAGTTCATTGTAATGTAGAACTATGAAGTTTGTCAGAGAATAAATGATTTGAATTGAAATATAGGAGAAGGAAAAATCCGAGAGACTCGCGTGTAAAGTTACCTACATGTCATAATTGCAATTTAAAGCTTAAATTAAAAAATATTCTCCTGGCTACGGAATTCTGTCGCGTGTAATTGGAGTGTCGCAGTTGTCATTTCTCGGACTCTATTAAAAATTCCAGACAGCTACTGAAAACGCAAAAAGAACAAAAAATAAAGACCCGGTAGTCGAAGTAACAATCTCGACCTTATGGAGCATTCCATCTATTTTACAGTACTGTACAGACTTAGGCTGGTAAAGGCACATCCAGGTTTCATCATCAGTATCATATCAGTCAAACGATGTCCACTGCTGGACACAGACCTCCCCTAAAGATAGCCACAATAATCGATCTTGCGCTGCCCGCCTTCAGCAGTCAGTTGTTCAGTGGATGGGTTACCATCTTTACACACAGAGAAAGCATGTTAAGCCGTTGGCTCTGGCTATCTTAAGCGGTTCTTGACAGTCGAAGGGTCGTCAGAAACCCGGAAGTCGGACAACCAGTCTTATCAACGGGCTATCGTATTACCCAGTTACTGGGTTGTTGAGGTCAGATAAACAATTGCTCCATGTAAAATACTGGTATTCAGCTGCACCCGGTTAGACTGGAAGCCGACCCCAACATACCTAGTTGGGAAAAGACTAGGCAAATTGATTGATATTAAATAATAAGTAAAAGCGTATTTCAATCACGTAGATTGAATTTTCCGGTACCATAAGTACTTAACTGAAATGCAGTCTTCGCTTAATGTGAATTATATTTTAAAACTAGCTTATACCGGCGACTTTGCTCGCGTGAATTTTGGTCATCACGTGGTTTTATGTTTTTGCGCTAGACCCTACTTCTTAATAAAAAATAAAAGTAGCCTAAGTTACTCCCTTTAACAACACTATCTCCCATTGAAAGTCTCGTCAGAATTTTTTTCCTAAAGAAAACAATTGCCTCGTGTTATTGTAACAAAACTCGAAAATGTCTCGACTGATTTGTATACTTAATTTTTGTTTTGCATAGATAAATATAAGATATAGAAAACGTATGCTCAATGGTTCACCATGATATGCTCATATAGTGAGCCACTGAGCACGTTATCTAGTAACTAACTGCTCTGATATAAGGAAAAAATCGCCTATTATTTTTAATTTCATTCCCTTCTGGAAAGCACCTGAATGTTTTTTAATACTTATGTGCAAAGGCTAACATAATAACTAAAAATAAATGTAAAATATTATAAATATATTTATGACTGTGTGTAAATTTTTTAATTATTTTATGGTGCTATCGACTTTCGAAACTAAAATTAATTTTCATTTTGTAGTTTTTAAAGGCGGTTTTCTTTTTTTTTATTTGGTGTTATCAAAATAATGTGATCGTACTTTCAACAAAAATTTCGTAGCGCGGCGTAGGCGTTCGTAGCCATTTCGTAGACCCGGAAAAGAACATTTTTTGTTTTTTGTCATACTCGTTTTTGTTATTCGTAGTCAATTAGACAGTACAGTCACTAGGAACAATACAGTTTTTGCTACGTTTATAAACAGTGAAGTCATAAACGCTGAATGGAAAAGTAAATAAAACAAATTCATGCATTCATAGTTATGTAAGTAATGTCTATATTTGTACGGGAAGATGTATCAGGAATGAATAGGTTACTAAACAATATGTACGTATAATTTAAATAATATAAATAAGTCACAATAACAGTCTTAAGGTCAAGACTAGGCATTGTTGCACCAAGTTTTATTGTATACTGTACAAGTATGTAAAATGTAGATGCCTATTATTTGAAAGAGCTGCATAATGAAGTTCACTGCTAGTCGTATGAAATAACTGACTATATAACACAGCAAATAGGCCGTTGGTCCCGGCTGTCATGCGTGGATCTTTGACAGTCAGACAGACATATTACCCAGTTACTGGGTTATCGAGGTCAAATAGGCAGTCGCTCCATGTAAAATAATGTTAGCTGCATCCAGTTAGACTGGAAGCCGACCCCAACATAATTAGGAAAAGGCTAAGCAAATGATGATAACATGGCAAATTGACGAAGTGTGTCAATGTGACTGACCACACATTAAGCAAAGAAACCTTAAAAAACTATCTTACCTCGTCGTAGATACAGTGGAGGAGTCATCATCTCCTGATAGAGTGGAAATGGGTGACGGCACGCGGGCATCTTCCGAGTCCTCAGGCGACTGGGGCGCCGGCGACCCTGTCGCCGGGGACCCAGTCGCCGGAGACTCGGGCGCCTGTGAATCAGGTGCTACCGACTCTGGCGCTCGGAGGTAGTCCTGAGTGCAGCGGATAACGCCTGGCTGGTGGGTCTGCGCCATGCCTGCTAAATCTGGAGGCAATAAAAGTAGTGTAAAAATGTGATGCTAAACTGGTGGAAGGGAGTAGTCTACTGTAACCTACCAAGCAGTGGTCTAGTATGGGTAGGCGGTCACCAAATGTCTTTGAATTCCCGGTTCAGGACATATCTACCATCTTTTGTTTTACTACGATGCGGAAAAGATGCTCATTATTGATGCGTCGCGTGCGGACCAGCCCCAATATTATTTAGCGCCCTTTTGCAAGCGAGCTGGATTGCTACATTTTATTTCTAATGATCCATTATAATTTTTAAGTTTTATAAGTCCTAAAGTAATGAAACAATCAATGTTTTTTTGTGTAGGTACCCATTATATTAATTAATCAAGTATATTATTATTCCTTATATATTAAAAATGCGAAAGTTAAATGTTTGTTACTCAATCACGCCAGAACTGCAGAACAGATCTGGTTGAAATTTGGCACAAAGATATCGTTTGAGATAACACATACGCCTTTTTTTGTTTCATAGAAATGAACGTATTTTTATCCCGTTTTTTTTCCTGAGGGGTAAATTAGAAAAGAAAGAAAAAAAGAAAAACTATTTATTCCCGTGAAAGTGAATGTCATTACATAAATATAGGCAGACAAAGTCTCGGGCAGAAGCTAGTATGTAGATTAAAGTGTCTCCCGATCATTGTTTTATACCAACCTTTGTTATTGAACTAGCATAAAGGATCGACCACAATTGGTTGATATAAACATCCAAGTCTGCCAGTTTGCAAGCCTTTTGAAGCGTAAAGTGCATTGTTATTATCTCAAACAGTGCCCATTCTTCATGTTAGATGTCCTTATCTTGAAAAACATTTGAATACAACATTGCAACAATGATGCAGCTATTCCTGCTTTTACAGATCGAGCCAGAAACGGATCTGGGGGGGAGGGAGGGCTAAAATGCTCAAACCACGCAAAAGCATCTGAGTTCTTCCGTGGCAAATCATAAAGTGAATTATATTTTACTCTAATGAAACTTACTTGAACGTTACAATTGACAAGTATATAAAATATGTGTTTTATTGCATTTTTTTTTCTTTCTACAAACCTTTTGCCCTTAACTCCCAGCCCTTAGCCTTTTAACTCTGACACTAGGGTGTGTTGGGTCATAAGACCTTACTGCCCACACGATAAAGAAGAAAGAAGCCCTTCCCAAACGAAACTCCTAGATCAGCCACTGGATCGAGCAACAGTAAAATAATAATATCCTCTTGTTTTGAATGCACCTCGATCAATCAACGTAACGGTTAACTATTGTAGATAGGTATGTATTTATTAACAGAGACAAAATTAAAGACATCCTACTTGTAGCGGACGACACAACAGACGGTGTTGTGACGCGCGCGCATGTGTGTGTGTGCGCGAGAATACTGACCGCTGATTGGAGGAGAGCGTGT
Source organism: Hoplodrina ambigua (assembly GCA_949774945.1). NCBI lineage: Eukaryota > Metazoa > Arthropoda > Insecta > Lepidoptera > Noctuidae > Hoplodrina > Hoplodrina ambigua. The sequence goes on from OX458963.1 coordinate 11,975,711, forward strand.
GCGGCAATTGTTCACTCCCGCCTCCACTTGCGCCTACGAACGAAAACTATAAATATGGCGCGCCTCCAGTCAACGGTCAGTGTGCGCTTTCGGAATTGTTATTAACGGTCGTAATGCCAGTCGGCTCTATATCGGTATATTTTGATCTTGTAAATTGTTAAACTAAGTGTGAATTTTTGTTGTAAATTTTATGTGTATTAAACGTGTGAATCTTTTAACGTATTTCAATTGAACAATACAGTCCACCCCAACAGTTTTTGGTCCTTCGAGCCGGATCAGTGTTAAAATCAGTGCCTAATGACTCAGAGTTAAAATAGTGCTTAAAACACAGTGACGTGTGAGTGTAATACTGAAAAGCCCTCACGAAGCCTGAAACACAATGGTTGTAACCAGAAGCCAAGGCGATCAGGCGGAGATCGAAGAGCAAAAGCGGGCTCAAGAGAGGCAGGAAGCCGAGAGAATAAGATTAGAAAGGCGAAGAAGACTGTCGCTCGACCCGCCGGCGTCGCCACAGATACGCGAGCCATCCCAAGCGGCTGACAAGGCAATTGCGGGACCGTCGACGGAGCGGCAACAAGTAAGATCGCCGACCCGTTCCATAAGATCGAATACGAGCGCCACCAGAATAAGATTAGCCGAACTCGAAGCAGCCGAGAAGCTGGCTGAGCTTCAAAGGAAGGAACTGCAAATAGAAGCGGATCTGATAAAGAAAAGGCTGGCGGCGAACGTCTCCCAGATACAAGCAGAGGAGAGCGTTCAAGGTGACCAAACAGAACCAGAAGAGTACCAAATACAAAAGGTTGACCAGTGGCTGCGCACCAACCCTCTCAGCTCACGGGGGGAGGGTGGTGGAACGGCAGATACTCAGGACAAACACCTGCGTTTTGATGTACCTAGAGGAAGGTCACCGACGCCAACTAGGAATAGATACGACAGTATAAGTCAGTTGGCTGAGACCTTAGAAAAGATGGCGAGGCCCCGCCTGCGGCACACGGATCTCCCGACCTTTTCGGGTGCTGTAAGCGAGTGGCTACCATTCAAAGCAGCCTTCCAGGACACTACCAACATGTTCAGTGTGTCACCAGCAGAGAACCTACAGCGCCTACGGAGTTGCCTCAAAGGCGAAGCACGAGAGGCAGTGGCGGCCTTATTACACGCCGCCACGGAGCCGGACATAATAATGAAGACGCTCGAACAATGCTTTGGCCGACCGGAAGTGATAATAGACAAGGCGCTGGAGGAACTGAAAAGAATGCCCAAACCAGGTACGTCGGCTAGTGATTTAAATACCTTTGCGATCAAACTACAAAACACGATATTTATAATGAAGTCGATAGATCGCAAAGGCTACCTAATGAACCCACTTTTAACACGAGAAGTGCTCGAAAAGCTAAGTCCACATATACGATCGAGATGGTGTGATTTCGCAACTGACAATGAAGGAACAATAGAGCCGGAGTTAGTGTTGTTGTCGCAATTTCTGATGCGCGAAGCGGACAGAGCGTTACGCTATACTTACGCCCCGTCAACAAGCGCTGCGCCTGCGACACTTAAGAAAGAAACTCGGCCTAATATAATTGCGAAAAAGAAATCCAACACGGTTTACACCACGATCGATGAAACCGAAGATAACAAGTGTCCTAGCTGTAAACAACAACATGAGTTAACGCAGTGCCCAGAATATAAAGCACTCACGGTGGACAAACGCTGGGAACTAGTAAAAGAGCTAAAGATGTGTTTCAAGTGTGCCCGCAAAAGGCATAGACGCATGACGTGTAAAGCGAAGCCGTGCGGTGTAAATCAGTGCCGCCGGCCTCACCACGCTACGCTACATAAAGAGCGAGAATCGCCCGAAGTCAAGCCAACGACCGACGAACCAAAAGAGGAATCGGTCATGTCGGTGGCCACCCTACCGGCCGCCGGCCCGAGAGCCGTAATCCTTAAGATGTGCCCTGTAATCGTCGCGGGACCACGGGGGGAGGTGAGAACCCATGCGCTCTTTGATGAAGGAGCTACCATCACTCTCATCGACCAAGAGTTGGCTACGAGCATCGGTGCAGAAGGGGTGTCGCAACCACTGCACATCCACGGGGTGAACATGAACACCCGAGAACACGAAAGCAAGGCAGTCACGATACAGGTGAGAGGAATAAACAAAGATAGCGCACCGCACAAACTTCGCGCCAGAACTATAAACGGCCTGAAGCTACACCAGCAGTCAATTCCTGACACGCTGCTGGAGTATGAGCATCTGCGTGACCTACCCAGAGACCAGGTGTGTTACCAAACCACACGCCCGGGGCTTTTAGTGGGGACAGACCACTGGGAATGTATCGTCTCACGTGAACTGCGAGTCGGCAGTCCCAACCAACCGGCTGCATCTCTAACACAGCTGGGCTGGGTGATACACGGGACCGCACCACGAAGTGTTATAATAAATGAAGACAACGTGCTACATCTATATGAGATTGAAAAACGACAGCACGATTACCAGCAGCTTCATGATATAGTGGAAGCCCACTTCAAAGTAGAAGCACTCGGCGTTGCGCGCGAACCACGCGTGAGCGACGCCAATAAACGAGCAATCGCCATTGTGGAAAGGACAACGAAGAAGATAGAGGGTGGCTATGAAGTCGGACTACCATGGCGACGCGATGACGTCACCATGCCACCCAGCTATAACGCCGCGCTTCGCCGATTAAAGAAGGTGGAGCAGAAAATGGACGCGTCACGTGAGTTTGCCAAACAATATAGCGCGCAAATTGACAACCTGCTACAGAAAGGATACGCAGTGCCATGTGACGGTTCAGAACGAACGAGCGCCGTATCATGGTACCTGCCTCATTTCGCCGTGGAGAACCCGAATAAGCCCGGCAAACAGAGGTTAGTGTTTGACGCAGCAGCGAGAAGTCATGGTGTGAGCTTGAATGATGAACTGCTAGAAGGGCCGGACCTTTTGTTATCGCTCCCGGGCATCATCTTCAGATTCCGGGAAAGGGCGATAGCGGTGACAGCGGACATTCAAGAGATGTTTCTCAGAATAAAAATCAGACCCGAAGATCAACCAGCGCAACAATTTCTGTGGAGAGGTGATGATCGAACGCACCCACCACGTCACTTCAAGATGACAAGTATGATCTTCGGCGCAGCCAGCTCGCCCTATATGGCTCACTACGTCCGAAACTACAATGCGGACTCACACGGGCAAGACTATCCCAGGGCGCTGGACGCAATAAAGAACAGTCACTACATGGACGATCTAGTGGCAAGTTACGAAGACGAAGTAGAAGCCCTGAAGGCAGTGGAGGAGACTAGATGCGTGCACGCAGTCGCCGGGTTCACTTTGCGAGGATGGAACACCAACTCTCAATCGGTGTTACATAACATACCCCAGGAGCTGCACGCCACCACGCCTAAACAATTAGGAGGCGAAAAGCCGGAGAACAAAATACTCGGCTTGTATTGGAACTCAGAGCAGGATGAGCTCGGGTTCAACACTACGATGATCAGGGTCCCCGAAGAAGTCAGAAATCAAAGACGAGTGCCAACGAAACGGGAAGCCCTAAGCGCTGTAATGTCCATTTATGACCCGTTAGGCCTACTAAGCCACTACACAATTCGGGCAAAGATCATACTACAAAGTCTGTGGCGTCATCCAATGGCATGGGACGATGACATCCCGGAACAAGAACATGAGCTATTCACGAGTTGGCTGGCTCAGCTCGAGGAAATCGCCCGACTACGTCTGCCCAGGTGTTACTTGAAAGCAACCTTCGATAGCGTCGAGCTACACGTAATGTGCGACGCAAGTGAGCAGGCGTACGCAGCAGTGGCCTATTGGCGATTCAAAGACGCCGAAGGAACCAGAGGCGTCACGCTAATCGCCGCTAAGGCTAAAGTGGCGCCACGCCGGGCGCTGACCATTCCTCGGCTGGAACTACAGGCGGCGGTCTTGGGGGCGAGACTGGCAGATACGATTCGAAAGGAACATCGCTTAGAGGTCCAGAGAACAAGATATTGGACAGACTCCTCAACCGTTGTGCAATGGATACAGAACGACATGCGGCGTTATACGCCCTACGTCGCACACCGGTTGAGTGAGATCGCCGAGCTCACTTTAAAAGAAGAATGGCGTTGGCTACCAACTCTAGACAACGTAGCCGACGACGCCACCCGTCTGACGAACGCGTCGATAAGTGCGAGCGATCGGTGGTTCAAAGGGCCTAGCTTCTTATATAACCCCGAGGAGCAATGGCCAGGCCAAATGATGAACAATGTGAATGAAGAAGAAGTACTCCATGTCACCACCGAGGAAAGCTGGCTGCCTGACCCTGACCGCTTCTCAAAATATGAGAGTCTAGTGAGAGCTGCGGCAAGAGCGTTAGCCTTTATCGATATGTGCCGACGTGCCGCAAAAGATATGGAATACAGACATATACAACGAGCAGAGAAGGAGATCCTGAAACAGGCCCAGCGAGATGATTTTGGCGAGGAGATAACGAGGTTGAAATCGGCACGCCCTATCCCCAAATCAAGCAAGCTATTTCGGCTGGACCCGATATATGAAGATGGGCTCTTGCGAGTGCGAGGCCGCATCGACGCATCGGCGGCGCCGCAAGAGACTAAGAGGCCGATCATATTGGACGGCCGGAACAAGATCACCAAGCTCATCGTGCAGCGGGAACATTGCGCGGCCGGGCATTCCAATCGTGAGCGCGTAACGAATGACCTGCGACAGCGCTTCTGGATTATTCGCCTGAGACCCACAGTGCGCGCAGTAGAGAAAAGCTGCACCCTATGTCAAAGGAGACGGGCTACGCCGCAACCGCCGGCCACCGGAGACCTGCCACTGGCTCGCCTCGACCCCTTTCACCGCCCATTCACAAATTGCGGAGTGGACTACTTTGGGCCGATGAGCGTGAAGGTGGGTCGTCGGCGAGAGAAAAGATGGTGCGCACTATTTACGTGCCTCACCTGCCGGGCAGTACACCTGGAACTCGTCGCATCATTATCTACCGACTCCGCTATAATGGCATTAAGGAGAATGGCGGCGAGACGAGGATGGCCGCGCCTGATGTATTCGGACAATGGAACTAACTTCCGGGGAGCCGATCAAGAGCTCCGGAAAGCCTACCAAGAATGGTTGCCCGCCCTAAAAGAAGTCGGGCTTATAAATAGAATGGAGTGGCGATTTATACCTCCTGGAGCGCCAAACCAAGGCGGCGCATGGGAACGGATGGTGCGTACCGTAAAAACGGCGCTCAATGCAACAATGCGGGAAAAGGCACCGTCCGAAGAAACTTTAAAAACTCTGCTGACCGAAGTGGAGTTCGCCGTCAACGCGCGACCGCTGACTTACGTCAGCGTCGATCCGAACGACCCAGAGGCCCTTACCCCGAATCATTTTCTGCTGGGGTCATCAACGGGCCTTCCGACCACCGGGCCGTGCGAAGAAGCAGACCGCCGAACGTGGCGGGCTAGTCAAGCGCTCGCCGATCAATTCTGGCGGCGCTGGCTGAAGGAGTACTTGCCTCTGTTGGTACCACGAGGCGAGCCACAGAACAACGTGCGACCACTGCAAGTCGGTGACGTCGTCCTTGTGGTAGACAACACTCTACCAAGGAACGTCTGGCCGATGGGCGTCGTCGAGACTACACACTGTGGCCCGGATGGAGGCGTCAGAGTAGCCGAGGTGCGAACACGCACTGGCACGTTCCGGCGCCCTACAAGCAAACTCGTCGTCGTCCTTCGAGGAGAGGAGGCTGCGCGAGCTACGCCGGGGGGAGAACTGTAGCGGACGACACAACAGACGGTGTTGTGACGCGCGCGCATGTGTGTGTGTGCGCGAGAATACTGACCGCTGATTGGAGGAGAGCGTGTGCGGCAATTGTTCACTCCCGCCTCCACTTGCGCCTACGAACGAAAACTATAAATATGGCGCGCCTCCAGTCAACGGTCAGTGTGCGCTTTCGGAATTGTTATTAACGGTCGTAATGCCAGTCGGCTCTATATCGGTATATTTTGATCTTGTAAATTGTTAAACTAAGTGTGAATTTTTGTTGTAAATTTTATGTGTATTAAACGTGTGAATCTTTTAACGTATTTCAATTGAACAATACAGTCCACCCCAACACTACTCATTATACTATAACTGTGAAAGTTTGTGAAGATGTTTGGATGTTTCTTATTTAATTACGCGTAAACCTTTCATATTATATGATGCATTTAGATGAAAATTGGCACATATAGATAGACCATTTCCTGGATTAAAACATTGGAACCTTTTTACCCCGGTAATGTTCCCTTGGGAATTATCCCAATGGGTTAGATTAGATTTAAAAAATATATTTCAGTATAGTACCTATAACTTGAACTATTAAGTTCAAGTTATACTATACTGAAATATATTTTTTACTAGCTAGCTAGTTACAGAAGCTAGTAGTAATTAAAATAACTTCACATTATATATTCACGAAACAAAAATAGTGGGCAAAGACCCCTTCAAATCATTCTAACGTCACTAGGTCAGTGTCATGTTTATTAATCACTAGCTAACCGCCCCGGCTTCGCACGGATGCAAATTTCCGATAAACACCTTGTCCGGGAAATTATGAACACAACAAAAAACAGTCAGCCAAATCGGTACAGCCGTTCTTGAGATTTACGCTTAACAACATAATTAAGACATTCATTTTATTTATATAGAAGATGGAAGAAGATAGATAGACTTGTCAAATTGTGAGATTGTGCTTAATTAACCTGTAGAATTGTCACCTATTTAGTTCACAGGACTATTACAACTACGACATAATCCAAGTCATTATAATGTCAAAGTCAAATTATTTATTTCAATCAGACCGATATAAAACACTTTATTCAAAAAAAAAAATATAAAATCTAGTTGCCCCTTCCAAAAGGTTTTGAAAGTTTCGTATAAAGAAGACTCGGGAAGAAACTAAATAACGCCATACTTACTTAAAGCGATCACTCCTGTGACGAGTCAATGAAATTGATTTTACCCCCTCCCCATTAAAATGACGCATATGAAAACAATACATGTATTTAATTACAAGAAGGCTTTATTAAAACCATAAGTGTGATCAACAAATATTGTAACATCAAAATAAGTTAAACGTTACCCATTTTAAAATAAAGAGTAAATGATTACCCTCAGTTTTGGAAACCATGGTTTATAAGAACGATACTAATGTCATGTCGTAGCATATTATATCCTGAAGCGAACCTGCTACGCACAATTCTGCTAACATTCTGACTATCATTTTTGGCAGTGTATACTATCACCCGACAAAAGATTTGCAATGTACCGTGCCTCTTAAATGTCACATGAAAGCAATAAAATTGCGTCACACAATTAGTCAATCATTTCATTTGATTTATTCGCGAAGTAAACTAGCGTTTTATGTTACAGGCGCTCGAATCTCACTGTAAGTCATTACCTACTCGTATTTTAAGTACCTAGTCTGTGAAATTATATTGTTTCTAGTTTTAAGATTTCTGCTAAGCGAAAACTACCTACAAGTAAAAAAAAAAATCTGACGAAGTATTCGAACATAAGGCTGAGGTCAGACATATGGTATCTACTTATCGCATTGACACAAGACGGATCGTACGGAGCATACAAAATGCATGTTTGTTTAGTTATAGGATACATTGCACTTTAGATGTATACACAAATGCAATGATATACATAATATTATTCTCACAACGCATGTCGGGTGCAGGCGACGAGGCGCATTTGAAACCTAGCGTGGGCAGTAGTGGGCATAAGTGCGCACCATTAAAACGTATGTCGCCCAGTTCTGTTGTTGTAAGCCTTCGAAACTCAGGAATATATTCGTGTGTAATCTGAATTCCGTGAAATTGTGACCTGGATTTTGATACGAAATAATTTGAGCGTCCGAATTTCAGAGTTAATTGAATTGATGACGCGTAGATGATTAATTGATATAGAAGTAATGTAGATACTAGTTACGCCAATGACGATGCGTCAATTATCGTAAGAGGGAAGCCAGATTGAATATTGCTTAATTCTTGAGGAAATTAAGTCTAGTAACACTGGATAGTGTAGCAATTACCATATTAAATAAATGTCATGTTTTTAATTTATAAATTAACTAGCTGACCGGTCCACGCGTTGCTGTGGCTCAAATTTGCAATAAAAAAATATTAAGACCAATAATTGAGATAAAAACTATCCTATCTCTCAAGTTGGATCGAACTGCACGTGGTGTGAAAATTTTATTTTAATCGGTTAAGTGGTTTAGGAGTTCATTGAGGACAAACATTGTGACACGAGATTTATATATATTAAGATGAGAGGTGAGAGTTTAAAATAATTAGTTTCGGCTAAAATAATTAGATTACGATAAAAGTGTGTGTTTTTTTTTTTTTTGTTTGTAATAGTTGATTACCTAGCTTCCAGAGACTGCTGGAAGTATTGATCCGATTACAAAAAATATTTTACTAAAAGAAGCTACATATTGCCTAGTGTTATATTTAGTGTATTTATACCACACGGACAAAGCCGCGGCCAAAATCTAGTGATGGATATTTTGTTATGTTACCTACAATATTTTTTACATTTCAGATTGTCTCCTTTCAGTGTAACGGTATTCAACAAGTCTTTTCAATGAATCCATTTATTATGTTCCTATATTTTTATTTCTTTTCAATTGCGTCTTTCAGTGTACTGGTATTCAGCAAGTTTATTCAATGAATCAAACTTGATCTGAAGTAACTTTATCTTCACATGCGAACCATGAGATTGACAATCAGTCGTATTATGTAAGCTCTCAATTATACGTTATTACGCTTCGATGTGCAGGGAAGATAATAATGATGACCACTTCTGTAACAAGTTTTGAGCAAGTAGGTACATCTGTGTTGAAAGGGCTTTGATGCTTTGGTGTGCTCCTTTTGAATATAATACTTATGTTAGCATAGGAAACTACACAATTAAGTCTGAAAATACAACGCTACAATGGTAAGCAATGAGACCCTCTTTCAGCGAATAAATTCAACGTCGCCATTTTTTTTTAAATCTTTTATACTATTCTGAGAACTTGGCAACACACATTTTGTGTCTTTTGTAAGACATGAATGAATAAGTATCAACTAGCTTCTGCCCGCGACTTCGTCTACGTCAACGTTGATATATTATTCCACGGGAACTGTTATTTTTTCCAGGATAGAAAGTAGCCGATGTGCTATTCTAGACTTCGGCGGCGTCAAATTTAGTTGCTTTGGACCCCCGTTTCATCCTCTCAGGATGTGTATTTTAGAAAATCTTTTCTTATCGCATGCCTGCTTCATAATAGCTGTCTGCATGACAAATTTCAGCGCAACCCTTTCAGAGGTTTAAGCTGTGTGTTGATAGATCAATCTGTCAGTGACGGTTTTTTTTTATATATACATTATTTTTACCTGTATAGGTACCTACTTTTGCAATAGGTCGACCCCTCGTCTAAGAAATCACGATTCCAGTTCCCCCTTCGAAGTTTTTCCAAGATTCTTATTTTGTGTTTTGAATCGACCTGAATGGAATAAAACACTTTGTTCCAGGTACGTTTTGAAAGGAATAAAAGGACATATGTGTGCCAATTTAAATGATTTTAGATAAGTAGGACGATGCTGAGCTCATAGCTTTTTGTGTATTTTGTACGGGTATTGTAAAGGCAGAATTCGCAATGAAGTCATCCGCCATAGAACTAAAGTCTCCGACATTGGCCGCAGAATGAGTACGCTGAAGTGGAAGTGGGCCGGCCATGTCTGCAGACGGACAGAAGGTCAGTGTAGCAGACACGTGTGAGGCCACATTTAGGCATAAGTAGTGTGAGATGTGCCCTGCTAAACGGTTTGCCGACGATTTAAAGAAGGTGGTAGGAAGCGGATGGATGCGGGTTGCCCATGACCGGGATTGTTAGCGCTTTTTGAGGGAGGCCTACTTTCAGCAGTGGACGGTTGTGGGCATATTGATGAAGATTGTATAGGCATATGAGTTTTAGATGAAAAAGACAATTATTTGCCATGGATTAGTTACAGAAATCTTCAGTGAACCTACCAAGGATGAAAATATTCGTCGATTATAATACAAATAATCAGGTCAGAGTGTAAAGAAGAGCTATTTACTAGGATTTTGTATCCTTTTCTTTTCTTTTTTGTCTGTATCCCATGAACCGTTAAAAGTAGAGATTAAAAGTTTTCACATAATGTGTATTTCTATTGCCATTTTACAAGATAAGTGTTTTTTTATGGCGTGCATAATGTGTAGGTATATTGTACGGTGATAAAAAAGCTTTGGCGCTCTTTAAATATTAAAATTACCTAAAATTAAACAGCAGTAGTGAATGAGCGCAAAAAGCTTTTACTAAAACGGAGGTACTATTTTATTAATTATTTTGTAAAAGTTTTATTTTCAGCTTACAATTTTAGCAATATCTTATTTTTTTCCTTTTTAGTACCTACTTAAAATGTTAATTATGAAAACCAATGTTTTGTGAAAGAGACATTTTAGGCGTTCACTTCGTGTTGGCCGTTACCACCTGCGTGCTTCCCCACTACGCGCCTCAAGTCAGACCCGCCAAGTATGCATGGTAAATTCGTAATTCCATTTCCGTGTTTTTTGTGAATCTCTTGTAATTTTATCTAATCAAAAAAAATTGTTGTTATTTTCTAAGGAGGCGTTTGCAAATCTAATAAAAATAAGTTGCTTTTCGGTAGATTTAGAAATAAAAAGAGCAAAAAAGAAAAATGTAAAGTGTCAATTTTATAGACTAACAATAAGCATACACAAACTCTATAATTATATATTAGAAATACATAATTATGTAATTTGTTTTATTAAAATTAAATTAGCTAAGATGGAAAAAAAAAATTTGCAAGTAGGAATTATTAATGTACCATAAATTATTTACACCGGATATACAAACTTTTTTAGATTCATAAATTATTATTTTTTTGTTTTATAAGTAATTATTGTGATTACTCTATTTATTAAATTTTTGCCTATTCTCGCCTGAAACACCTTAATTCAGGCACAAACACATTGTGAACTTGACATAGATGTAAGAAAACTGTTTATTTATCTTTTTGTAATTTTGAATTAATTTTATTAATATGTGTTATTATTGTTAGCCAGTTTATTGAGTGCTCAATCCCGGTAAGTAGGTATGTTTTAGAATAATCGGCCGGCGGGGGTTCGTTGCCGTGACAACGGAGTGCACAGCGCGCTCGCTGTGTCCAACACTCAGATATAGAGTAGAGGTCGTTCACCCCGCGCTGCACCCAAATAAACACAAAATTCTTAACATAATACTTAACATAAAAACAATGCAAAAAAGCCAATACGGCTAAACTTACGTAGCTACATTAAATTCATGCTTATGTATGTTATTATAGTTGTTATAATGTTCTACATACCTTTAGGCGGCTTAGGAATTTAGTCATCATAACTCGTGATTAGGCCTAAACCGATGAAATAACATCATAAAAGTGAAGTCTTATTTACACATTTTTTAACACAAACGTAACACCCATTGCGGCACTATTCTAATAGTTTATTAAACTTTTTAGGAATCTAAATACTGTTTTAGACATTATTTTTATCTATTCAAATGTTTTGAAGTCTAACTAGGAAAAACTAACAATAACAATCATAGCGACATCTAGTACGTTGTTTGAGAATTATTAAAGTTTGTAAGCGACATCTAAAGTATGTGGTACTTTAGTTGTATGCTAGATGTCACTAGTAACAAGAAAGTGATATTTTATTATTACAAACTTTTATTTAACTTGCACTGTTTGTATGAATGTAGGTACCTATATAAGTTATTGCAAACTATTTTTTTACAAGCTTTTATATCTATATATTTTTTTTTTAACTTTCATTGCTCGTGTGTATGTCTTGTATCAATGTCAGTTGTCATTTCATTTGTAAAAAAAACATTTTTCGACCATTTTTTGGTATCCAATTGAGATAAAATTTTGTGTACAAATACAATATCCAATACTCAATATTGTAATAAATAAATTATGACCGCAGCTCCAAGATGGCTTGATGGATGGATTTCTTGTTTTTTTCACCCCCATAATATTGGCTTGAAGAGGAAAAGACAAAGTTAGTAATACCACAATTAATTCATTAGATCCGTCGCTGCAACATGGCGTATTAAATTTTTTTTTCAACCCCCCTGGTCCACATTAGGTCGGACCGACAATTTTATCGGACCGACCAACAACTGCTTTGTTACGACTCAGGATCGTCAAAAAGCAGTTGTGAGTTGGCTGTGGAATAACGACGGTAGAAGGTAGGTGCCAATGTGCCATCACCAGCAATCCCGAAGCTCTGCTGTCAGGCCGGCAGCACGTGGTAATGAGGACTCTCCTGTAAAACCAAAAATAATAGTCCATCTACAAAGCGACAATCATTTCGGGCATAACATGAACAAATAACATTTCATAAAATAAATAAATCAACATAATATGTTTTACTTCTTGGTTCTCCTCAGACCCTTAAAAAACAAATGTGAAAAATCTCGTGCCGTACGAAATAATGCATGTACAGTGGACACAGATACAGAGTTGCGCACTCTTCCACTTTCAGAGTGCGCAGGTCTATTATTGATTTTCCGTTGACTACTCCTGTCCGGGTCTGCTCTCCTGGTACTTTTTCATTCCCTCAGTATGGGATATCGGTGCACAGCGAGCCCGCTTACGAAATTGTGCTACTAGGAATGTACGCCGGTAGGAGGTATTGCACGTTTCCATTGAAGTATGAGTAGTTTATGCCGCGTCATCGTTCGTTTTTTTTTTTTAGATATGAAATAACCCTGTATCTGCAGAGCTTGAATAATATATACTTTAGATTTTTATGTAGGGAGTATGACACAGTTATCCATAAACACTTAAGCTACTTTTGGGAAACAGATAGGCAATTGGGTATTTGATACTATTAACCAATACTTCCAGGACACGTCTTTAAGAAAACACTTTTTTTAATCACATAAATTCGGTTTTTAAACAGAACTCTAATATTATAAAATTAATGAAAGTTGTTTGTATATTGTATTTTGTTTGTATGTGTATTTATATTAATATAAAAGGTGTATGTTTCTAAAAGCAAGCTTTAATTTAAATAGAAACGTAACCTAAAAAGGAAAAACGACGCGAACTAAAACATGTATAAATATATCTTTTACAAATATATTTTGAGAAGATCTGTATTTTATAAATATATTTTAGTTCACGTTATTTTTGCTACGCTAGTAAGCTTGATATAAAAATATTTTTACTTTATTTTTATTTTATTATTCATGTATTAAGCTAATGTTCATGACGTTACTAATAATATTGTCAAAATCATGATTATAATCCCGACAGTTACGAGTCACCTCCCATAGTGTGCTCTTAATTCAGCTTAACTCTACTAGATGGCGCTGTTTCGACAATCAGTTTTCTTTTTAAATTTTATGCTCATTTGTATTATTACACAGTTTTTTTTTAAATTTCTGAGGTGCTTCCGAAATGAAAGTTAGTGTTCAATTTTTTACCCACAATATCTTCTCCTTTACAATTTTTTTGCTTTATGAATAAGAATAAAATGTTCATCGTTACCTACAAAATAATGTACCTTATTGGTGCTAATATTAATGATCACATGTGAGTAACAATATGATATTATGAAGTATGAACAAATAATGATCAATGCTTTCCCATACTTAAGTAGTTTACGTAGGTACTTAATCGTTAATGACTCCCGGCGTAGGTATCTACCTATACGCAATTAAAATTACCCATGCTTCGATAATTATAGGATAGGTTAGGTAAGGAAGGAGTTGGCACCCACAGTTACCTATATGAACACATTAATTAGGGTAAACCTAGTAGTAACAGGCCACTTAGGTAAGCGTGGCCTCACACGGGCCACACGCGACAGCCTGAAGCTAGAAGCCGCGTTGTGGCGACCACCGACGTCAACCGTGTGTGGCGAGTCCATGTAAAATTCATGAAAACTGCAGGAAAGCGGTCGTGGACTGAGTTTTGTAGTTGTGGTCGGTGGCCCGTGTGCGGCCAGGCTAACTAGAGGTTACAGGCTAATTAGCGATTTTGTGGAGGTTTTATGCGTACAATCATAAGCGGTTGCTTATTAAACTGGAAAAGCGGCTAGCCGCGCGGTTAGCCGCCCTCGCGGTTAACCGCTAGTGCTTAAGAGCGGCTATCAGCTTTATATATGTAATATCAACATGACATACACGCAAACCATCCAGCTGAAGACTATCCGCTGCACGCAGTATTACCTCCAAGCGCCAGAGACGGTGGCGCCTAACTCATTGGCGCCCGAGACCCTGGCGTCTTATGACTCTGAAGATGCCTGCATGCCCATCTCCACCTTATCAGGGCATTACAACTCGTCCACAGCGACCAGCATCGACGATGGGATAGGATTGGCCTGTTTCAACACACTTGCTGGATGGGTCTTGTTACACCGCTTTTAGGGTCACTGGGACTGCTCCAAAAAAAGGAGTGTTATGTTTTCAGGATGCAAGTATGTTTGTGAGTTTCTTTATTTAAAGTTTCAAATAAAAAATCATACATTAAAACTACATCTATTTTATTATTATGAAATTAAGCAAAATACTAAAAAGTTTCAGACTAAACTGTCATCACCGTTATATGTTAATCTCATTCATACTACTTTATTTTTTTGTTGTTTTAGTTTATTACAAGAATACCTTGTAATACCCTTTTTAAATAAATACTGCAATAAATGTGACTTGGGAAGGGCAGAGCACCCCGACACAAGCAAATTAATTGCTTAAAAGGAGGCTCCTCATTGTAACTAGCGTAAGTTATTTAAGCCGCTAATAAACATTTTTGAATTGAATTTGAATCCCTATCGACACGTTTGTAAATTAGTAGAATTGGGCCCGCAGACCCTTGAGACTGGCCATCTATAAGTACAACCACAGAGAAGCCAAACCGCGTACTTCCACCGCCCACTCGCACACTCAAAATGATGAATGTGTCAGCTGAAGTTAGAAACGCACTTAGACCTGTAACATAACTACAGTTATAGTTATGGTTACCAAACTTAAATTCGGAAAGCCGGACTTTTGCGTAAAAGAAGTTTGGATTTTAAGTTTGAATTTTAAACTGATGCCATTATTGTAAAAAATTTGTTCGATACGTTATCATGAAATCACCTCAACTTCTAGTGGATTAAATGTACCTAAAGCCCGATTTGGGTGGACACACATCTATAAAGCCTGCTTTATTCGGACGCCTAGCAAACCTAGTTATAGTAAATGTATGGTATGTGTACATTCTTATTTTATATACGCCATTAAACGGCCGCATCTTTTGATTGCGTTGACTTAGAAGTTCTATTTGTTCACAGCTCCAAGGAAAGCACTCCTGAGTATTTCATATTATTTATTTCAACTTAACACCTTCGCGGGTTCCTGAGAAAATAGGTTTCAACAGACAGATAACGAAGTGATCGTATGCGTTCCTTTTTCGTTTCAAACCATACAATGTAAAATTATAAAAAATTGTCATTCTGATAACAATTCAGTTACAAAAACGTATCTACCATCAATTTCATCGGCGTCATAGATGATATTTTATGCCACGGTAACCGTTCATTTTCCCAGGATAAAAGTTGACTATGTACTTAGTATTCCAGTCCCTATGCCAAATTTCATCTAAATCCGTTCGGAGGTTCTGGAGTGATTGAGTTACAACATCCATCGACACTTTCGTATTTATAATAGTAAGAAGATAGGTAAGACAATTGGCAACGCGCCAATTTCCCTACAAAAAGCCTTTAGATGTGATTGTTCCAGACATTTCCGCTACAATACCGGACATGTAGGCAAAGAACCTAGTGTTCATGCTCGACTACGCAGCCAGCGCAAAATGTTATCACATTTCCTTCTCACTGAAGGTTCAACCTTACGATAAAGATCTACCGACAAATAATTAGTTCACTGACGTTAATTGAGTTCTAATATTTTGTAATTAACTTTATGTTCTAACAATACCTAATTAAGAACGAAATTAAGAACTCACTTGTGCATTTTTTATACATTCAAAACCTAGTTTAAGGATTTGAATGTAAGAGCTGGTTCACATTAGGTCGGACCGACAGTTTTATCGTTGACCGACTGTCAAGTGTTGCTGTTCACACTAGAAGCTGCCGATTAGACCTAATGTGAACACCACCGTCGTAACCATCGTTTAACCACAGCCAACTTACAACAGTATGCAGTTGTGAGTTGTTTGTCAGTCCGATAAAACAGCACCCCTTTTTTTTGTTTTTTGAGGTCGTAAAAATCATCAAATGACTCCTTCCGCCCTGGGTGGGGCGGAAGGGACTGTCAGACTTTTACTGACTAAAAAACCACCCTGTTCCTTCTGTTGCCCTTTACGTTCCGGGGCCACGGTATCCTGTTAAGACGTCCCGCAACCCTGGCAGGCGTTGGCCCCGTTGGGGGCCCCGTCCCTGTGCTGACAGCTCTTTGAGGCGCGCGCGAACAGAACGCGCCGTCGCGTCGACCCGGGCTTGGTCCTTGATCGGAGGGCGAGCTACCCATTACTCGCCGTCCGCAAGCCCGCGCCTACGGTGGCCGGATGTCGCCTCGCGACGAAACTATGTTTGTTGTCTCCCGACAGTACCCCTAAAGTGAACCAGGCCTCAGTACTTTCATTTTTATAAAGCTGTTTATTTTGGTTGGACATCGTGATGGCCCAGTGGCTAAAGCGCCCGCCTCTCATGTGGCTGTGGGTTCACTACCGGCCAATGTGACTTTTTCTATTTCATATTGTAGGTACGTCTAAGTTTTTCTTGGACATCACTGACATCGGTGAAGGAAACCTGGACATAATAATATAGGTAAGTCCAAGCCTCTACCCTGCTGTAGACAATAATAGGCTGGTATTTTTGTTATTTTATTTATTAGTTCTGCGTTTTTAATTATAAATATTAATGATAATAATAATAATTAATAAATGTTATAAATTATATAAAAAATACCCCCGAAGGCGGCCATCTTGGACCGATTTTTAGCAAACATAGCTAAGCACACTCCCAACTAATTAGTAATTCATCTTATAAAAAAAAAAAAACATCTATTTGGAAGCTACGATACCACAGACAAACACACCCTCAAACACGTCAAACTTATAAAACCCCGTCTTTTTTGCGCTGTGGGTTAAAAACTGATTTTTTTAGTGTACCTATTAGACAATCAATAAACGTTAGTAAAAAAAAATATAATAGTAATAACGGTACAAGATATTCATGTTATATAATAAAAAAAAAAAGAATAAGAAACATCATTCACTTCCAATTAAAAAATCCTAATTAGCGAGCCTGAGTGGCTATGGAGTAGGTCAGCTTCCTACGTATCTACATAATATAAGTACCTATGATTTATTTATTTTAACAAAACTTAGAGATTTTTTACAAGTAGGACATTATGATAATCACACAAAAACCGACTACTATTGCATAACTTTGCAAAAAAATATATTAAAAAAAAACAAGTCAGGACGGATTAATTACTAGGTAAGTTGTTAGGTACGCCTAAGATAAAAATAACAGGTTTGTTATAGTTGATCATTTCAATTAAATTTATTAATTTAAAAAGCAGTTAATAAACAGTTCATTTTCATATTCATATTCATTTATTTGCGTACCATAATGTGAGTAGTTGGTATTACAAATGGCTTAAAGCTAAATAACAATTTATGGACCCTGCTAGGGCACAGCAACAAAATTAAAATTACATTAAGCTCAAAGTATTAATGTCACAGCACGACAATAAACATAAATAATTATCACAATAGCTCTTAGAAAACACAGTTAAACATAGTTTCAATCCAAGACTTTCATCAATTTCTAAGAAAACTTCAACGATATCAGACCCTGGTTATTTACATCTTTTGTTGACAGTACTTAGGCTTAGGTACGATAAATACTTAAGACTGAATATGAAATTACATTCCATAAACATAAATAATTTCATCCTTAAGCTGTTTAAGGGTCCTCTGTGAGATGGCTCCAGCTTCTCGTAAGCCTTTTAAAGGTCTGGGAACCTAGGTCTTGAGTAACATACCTAAGGGAAATTATAAGGTTAAATAATTAAAAATGTACGTAACAATAAGGTAGCTTTAGTATATAGGTATAGTGTATAGTATAGTGTATAGTATATACGTATCTTAAAATTAGTTTAATAATAGCAGACACAGCAAATTTTGTACTAGTATATATTTTTTTAAATTTTCCTTTATACATTCTCTTTACAATAACAAATACAAAAAAAGGATTAGTGAAATAAAATTAGTCCAGCCATTCACGCGTGATGCCAAGGAAAATGGGGATTATTTTGTCCTGTAATTGTTAGTGATCTGAACTTTGTAAACAGTGGTTTTCAATCTAGGCGGTATCTGATCTTTTTTTTTAAGGTGAAAAAAATAACCGAATGCCTCCTTCCGCCCTGGGTGGGGCGGAAAGGACTGTCAGACTTTTACTGACTAAAATACCACCCTGTTCCTTCTGTTGTCCTTTACGTTCCGGGGCCACGGTATCCTGTTAAGACGTCCCGCATTGGGGATCAGAAACAAGGCTATAATAATCCTTCTTAATTCAATAAAAACATGTCAGTAGTAGATTTTACTAATGGCTACTACCTGCTACTCGCGGATTCATCCAACTTTGGTTATTGCTCTGCTCCTGTGAGTGGTAGCGAAATATTATGTAGCCTATACTATTCTTCATGAATCTGGCTATCATTTAGGTACAATGCATTTCTTCTAACCCAACTGGTAGTTTCAGAGATAAGCTCGTTTAAACAAACAAGCTAAAAAACTTTCATTTATTTATTTATTTATTTAAGGATAACCAACAAAGCTACACCAATATACATACACCAATATACTCTTCAGATTATTATATTAATAAGTGTACGGCGTCGTTGCTAATTGACTAAAAACCTGAAAAGGGGTATTAGTACCCATCAATATGATCAACTTTTACTATGGGACTAAACCTGATCTCATGAAAAGACAATTTAATGTTCCCTGTATTATGATCGTGTTGTAAATCATTTTTGTAGCAAACAGCAATTTTTTTACAATACTTTTCAGGTTCTGAAAAATATATGTTCCCTTAAAAAATGAACTACAGTACGATCAAAATGTATTGAAGAACTGATTACTTTTTTACATTTCAAGGTTGGGCCCCTATTAAACTTAAAAGTACTTGAACCAGTGAACTAAGTGTCAGCCTGTATAATGCCTCAGGCTCGTATACTGGTAGATAAACCCTCCAATTAAACTCAAAAGCCTTTACTGAGAGCAGGTCAACTGCAATAATGTGATTCACGAGCCCTTGAACCGCACGTTGTCTTTACCTCCCAGTTTGTCTATGGAATCTGATCTATGTTCTGCTTTTATATTTATGGAGTTGTTAGTGTTATGGACAGCACTACCTGTTATAACACTAACTCTGGCCGCGACTTCGTCCGCAAATAGGTTGGTTATCACATACACAAACGTAATCGAATTCGAATAAAAAGTAGCCTATGTCCTTTGTTAAGGTTCAAAGTAAAGGTGATTAACACATGGCACCGCGCACCGCCGCGGAGGGCGGCGGCGGTAAAGTGAATTGAGTCGCTCGACCGAGCGGTCGGGCGGTGTACGTGTTTTAGGCATCAACGGATTTCTTAGAGGCCAATATGCGACATGAGATCCACTTCACCGCCAACCGCGGCGGTGCTCGATGCCGTTTGTTAATCGCCTTACACTGTAGATACCACCGACCGAGTTACTTTCGCATTTATAATATTAATATGGATTAATTAGGTAAAAAATCTGGACTATCAAAAAAACTACACAATATTCCCAGAATGTACAAAGTATTTCTATCTTCTCGCAAATATTCTATTTGCGTCAACTCAAAAGTGATCTCATAGCGTTGCGTTGTAGCCAAAGTCACACATAATCGGCACAGAACTAAATTCGCCTTGCAAACTTTTTTCTTTGAAGGTTATATTTAAATATTTCCTGATCTGTCGACACCAATGCCAAGTATTGCGCCAGAAAGCATGTTCTGGAACCGGCATATCTTCTGCTCGAAGGTCAGTTCCAACATTGTTCCTGAAGACCTGTGGTCGGTCACGTAGGCCATCCTAGACTATGTATCTATTCTAAACAATACAGTTGAAAAGTAATTTTGTTCGTTTGTCTGTTTCCACTAATCTCTGAAACTACCGGTCGGATTGCAAAAAATCTTTCTGTTTGTGATAGTCTGATTGATGGGGAACAGTATAGGCTATATAATATCACGCTACGGCCCACGAGAGCCGAGCAGAAAGCTAGCGAATATAATTACGCTGAAGAGTTCTTCTGTTTGTTTAAACGCGCTTATCTCTGCAACGATCAGAAGTATTACAATTTTGTTTTATGTATTTAATAGCCAGGTGTATGAAAAATAGTGTAGTCTATATAACATCACGCTACGACATACGAGAGCGGCGCAGTTAAAGACTTGAAAGAAACCACGCGGACGAAGTTGCGAGTAGAAGCTATAGTCGGAAGTATAAAGATAATAATTGTAACATTTTCCTATCAGATAGGTACAAACTGTCGGCATTGTTTGCGTCGTGATTTCCTTAGATCGTAGATAATTTTTGAAGTAATATCGCAATAATTCCCTTGGGCAGGCCGCCCGGCCGGCACGGCACAGCGGCACAGATGACTTGTTACCTTAAGCCTTGGCAAGTTTTACAAGTGACTAATTTTAAACTATTTGTTTAACTATACTAATATTGTAAAGTTGTGTCGTGATAGCCCTGTGGTTAAGGCGCCGCCTCTCATGCATGAGGTTCAAATCACAAGTACCAATGTGTCCTTTTCAATTCATATGTACTTTCTAAAGTTTGTCTTGGACATCACGGGCATCGGTGAAGGAAAATATCGTGAGGAAGCCTGGACTTACCGTTCCACTCAAACCATGTCAGATGCCTTTGAGGCGGTTTAGAAACTCTGACACTAGGGTGTGTGGGGTCGTAAGACCTTACGGCCCACACGATAAAGAAGAAGATAAAGTTAAAGAGTTTAATTAAATTATGAACGCGTAGACTAAACTAACTGTCCGGAACTACTGCAAGCAACGTTAGCTGACTGCCTTGTTGGTCTAGTGCTGAGCATGAGGTCTTGGATTCGATTCTCAGGTCGAGCAAAGTGTTATTGGGAGCCTTTAGAATAATCACGCGAACAAAACCTAGTGACATTGTAAATTCTGCCCGGTTTTCAGCTTAATTGAAAATTATTACAATGTTGTATTATATATTGGACATTGTATTGTCCTGAGAATTCAAGGTGAACGCAAAATTTCAGCTCAATCGGATATCTACCAAAAAATAGTCGAAAAATGGTTATTGAATTTTGAAAAGACCACATACTTACATACATACAAATATACATACGAACAGTGCAAGCTAAATAAAAGCTTATAAAAATTAAACCACTTATGTGGACAAAAAGTTACTTCTTTATAATTTTTTACTGAGAATAATGAGTCAGACTCACGTGTAGTTCCGGTTATTTACAAGTTGGTTATCATGTTCCGTATACACATCCTATATAATGAATATGCTATTGTATATCTCACAATCACAATAATCTATATTGTAGACTAATGGTCGACTCAAATTAGAATAGCAATATCTATGCTCGATAATTTTTCTAAACCACTGCAAGACAGCCTCGTTGGTCTAGTGGTCGCAAGCGCGACTGCTGTGCATGAGGTCTTGGGTTTGATTCCCAGGTCGGGCAAAGTGTTATTAGGTTTTTCCATCAGGAATTTCTCAGTAGCAGCCTCGGAGTCTGGATTTGTTCCCGGTTGATGACAATAGGCTCGCCCCCTATTACATGGGACTGAAAACATAACTGGCGAAAGGGTTAGGCAGAAGTGTACAGTCGGTTATAGCTGTTATCTGACCCACCTAACTGGCTGAATAAAGTTAGGCGAATTTGAACCTTGTGCAATTAGCGGTGGATAATGTATGAATTCGATACGTATTAGCTTAATGAGCTCGAACGACTTGTTCAAGGACGCAAATATTAAAGAACACTGTTATGCCAATTTGATCTTTAAAACTTTATGTTAGGGTAGATAATCTTTTGACTACAGTTTTGACACGTAATGGACTAGTTAATTTCAACTTCATTTGTAAAGACGATTTGATCAAGTGGTAGCAACATGGTAGTGAGATCAAACCCAAGTTTGCATTTTTGACACTTTTCGTTTACAATATTCATTTATATTTTTTGCATTCTAAATATTATTTATATTAAATTAAAATGGTTAATTAAATTTAACTATTTAAATACAAAAATCACAACAGAAATAAAAAACAGCAATAATTTTTATTACGATTTTATTCAATATGGTTAAAAGTAAAATCATTACTGACAATAATAATTACTTGTCAAACAAGTTAGAATAAATACAAAATAAACTACTTGAGCTAGAACTTGATAAAAAAGCAGTGTCATCGTTTCAATACTGTCTATAAAATATCTATATTTTTATTTTTAAAGTAGGTAAAAAATTATGTAGTGAATCAACATGTTATATGTTTAGAAATATAATATTTCTTTTTCATAACAATAACATCACCACATTAACTGTCATACCTACTTATAAAATAAAAGTGAAAATAGCACTAAATACTTTGGTGTTTTACCTACTTTATATATTTTTTATTAGTATATTTGATTTTTAATATGGTTATGATCGTAAAAAGGACCTTCTTATTCAATGTTTGAAACACTTCCTTGGAATTTATGATAACAATAGTTCATTTAAAACACACACTGACACTTTAGTATTGTGGGCTGCTGATGGTGGTGCTGTCTTATTAGCGAAGTGGAGCACCATCTCTTGAACAACATGTTCTTCCCAATTAAAATCTATATATTCTTGGGCAAAGTGGACTTTCACTTGGCGATGAACAGCAGTTCATTGAATTTTACGTGCCGGCTTGTATTGTTTCAATCCAGCAGCATGCATGAGTATGTCTACTAACAATCCGTTCTAATACGGGAGTAAACATTACAGGTTTTGGTCACGAACGCCAATTTAGAACATTTCCTGTTTCTTCAAAATGTCTAAACCAAAATCTGACTGTATTTCTCTGAAACAAATAAATAAAACGGGTGTCACTTATGTTTGAGTAAATATTTAAAAAATAATTTCACAGCATTGTCACAGCATAAGGAATACTTAGGTATAAAATAGACAAACACACTTACTTCTATGTTAAATCTCCAAGCAATCTCTCTGATCAACAACATCCAACATTCTCCTTCAGCAAATAGTTTCTTTTTTTTGTATTTCAAATACCATTCATTTGAGACATTGAGACATGATAATCAAACAATAGAATATATATAAAAACATTGGAAAAGAAGATTTTTGCAATTTACTAAGTCAAGGCACAGATAATATAATACTACGTTCAAGCCAAGGTAAGAAATGTTTGCGCGTAGTCACTGCAATTGCGTGTTGACTGGCTTGAGGTGTCACGGTTCATTTTTATTTTCCTACCCACATCCTTACTAACATTTGAATATCAGTTTTATAATGAATACGCAAATTATTTTTCAAATACCCACCTTTGCCCCAATATTGTATTCGTTCATCGAGTCTTACTAGTCTAATTAACTCGTACAAATTGAATAACTCTTAATGTTATTTGCAGAGGGTTCAAATTCGTTTGTTTTAAGGGTGGGTCAGACAACAGCTATCACCGACTGTACTCATTAGTACACCCAACTAATGAGTACACCTCTGCCTAACCCTTCGGGGATTATAGGCGTGATGTTATGTATGTTATTTATGTATAAATTTTCTTTGAATAATAATTATTAATAATTCATCCGACCCAATTTTGGTAACGGTGGCCAATATCAATCATGTATAAATAATCCTAGTATATAAATAATAACTAAATAATTATTTATTTTTAACCCTAGTAGGTCTAGGGTACAATGTATTCCAGATCTTTGCGTTTTTTATCACAATCCCAATTTTTTCTACGGACATCCTAGCCTAACTGGCTTTTATATAAAAAAAATAGGGCTGTGATTAAAACGCAAAGATCTTTAGGAAAACGGAACACTTGCTTTCCCAAAAAAAATACCTATGCATAATATTATCAAAGAATACAAAACATTACTACAAATAAATAAGCAGTTAATGAATATGGTTAGTTAAATACACAAGCGGTTCAGTCAAAGAAGGTTTTTTAATCACAGCTTTAGAATAAGTAATTGGTATGTGCTAATAAAGTAGCAATGATTGATTAGTCATTAAACCTGTTCGATTTACTTTTAGTTTCATTTATTTTGTCGTTGAATTATCGCTGGGTTTACAAACCGGACATACACCCGGTAATACACTTATTTCATCATGTTTTTTTGTGTATATTCATAATGTTTTGTTTTAATAAAAAAATACTCATATTGTTAAATAGATTCTTCATTCATATTGTTCCCACGAAATGCTAGGGATATAAATCGTCCACACTCTGCAGTGCTCCGCTTACTTCTGCCTACCCCCATGGGAAAAAGGCGTGAGTTTATGTATGTATGTATGTTATATACTTATTGAGTCGTGATCATTGGTTAAGGTGCCCGCTTCTTAAACATGCGGTTGTGGGTTCGAATTTTTCAATACACTTTCTAAGATTATCTTAGACATCACTAACATCAATAAAGGAAATTTTCGTAAGGGAACTTGGATTTCTCTACACTTTATTAGAAAGATATTTCTTTTTTTTTTGTACTAATACATTAATCTTCGGAACTACAGGTCGGATTTTGAAAATTCTTTCACCAATAGAAAGCTACGTTAGTTCTGAGTAATATAGACTTTATACTGTAGTATAAAAAAATAGGGATCCATATTCAAATGCACGCAGACGATGTCGCGGGCGTTACTGTGAAATCGCCAGTCCGCCTGGAGCATGCGCAGTAAAGTAACGAACACTCGTGCCTTGTCTGTAATTCTGTATGAGTAGTCTTTGCACTGCTATGGGACCAAAACAGGCTGGTATTATTATTATTATAGTTAGCTAGCCAAAATCTGAAGACCGGTGAACCATACAATCGTGCCTGTAATCCACGGGGTCACCTGTAAAAAGGGGTAGGCAGAGGTGTACCCATTTGTGTTTCCCATTTTTAAATCAAATGTAATAGGGGTCGAGCCTGTTGCCATCAACCGGGCACAACACTCCGAAGCTGCTACTCACTAAGAAATTAGTGGTGAACCATTTAACCTATAATTAAATAAGATACCAACTGAGTCATTAAACTCACAATTACTTAGTTAATACTAGGTTTTAAACACGATGGTAATTAGCAAAAGAACCAGGTTCCAGTACGTAATATTTGTTGGTAATTATGAATTCTTAATAAAACAAAGCTGCTGCACTACTTATCTATGTCAAATAAGCTTGCCCAACTAGTTTGGGATCATGAATATTAGTTTCTTATCGATTAAGGTCACAGAATGGACCTAAATGTAACCTTACTGCTAGAATGTGGGGTAATAGTACCTACTATTTTGTGGTAATAGGTATTTAATACGTACTTATTACTCCTACTAATAGAACTTAATATGGGGGTTTTATTATTGAGGTATAAGTTCTACGTCTGGCATGCAGTAACCAGCTCCAAGTACTTATATTTATTGAGTAGGAATGCAAGCCAATCCCATGTCATACTAATATTGATCAGGCAGGGATCATAGTCCTCCACAGAAGCCACTGAAACCCACAGTCTCATGCTTGTTGCCATATTCTAGCAAAAGTCCTGCATCAACCGGGACAGCACTTGGGTGCACTTGCATACAGAGACAATTATTTAAAGTTATCTATGGGCCTCTGCGAGTTGGCTTCGACCTCTCAAGCACCTTTAATAGGTGAAATTCCTGAGAAATATAAAGTAAAAAATAACAATGATTATTATTATTTATTCATAACTAACACTACGTAATAGCACTAGCAACCCACCCCGGGATCGCACGGGTGCAATCAAAAATGCAAATAAATTCATTAACCTTCCTCCTGAATCGCTCTAAGTATCTATTGATGAGAACCGCATTAAAAATTTAAAATCCGTTGAGTCCACCTTACAGCAAAATGTTTTACTAAAAGTAACATAGGTACTTAGTTGGATGAGTAGTGTGTGTACACTACTCATCTAACTAAGTCCATGGAAAGTACTAAGTTTCTAAGAAAACTTCAACTATATCTGACGACCCTGCATACCTATGTCTTTTGATGAGTGTACATACCTTGATTAATAAAATACCCGTATCCTGTAGACTGGAAGCAGCATTGTGAGTTGTGTGATACGGGTCATAAACTATGAAATCCCCAGGCAGTTCCTGTTACCCAAATGCGTCACCAACCGTTTGATGTTTCATATCTTAGTGTTAATTTAATTTTAATTTCAATAAGTAATCAAGCTTGAACCACTAATCGAGCGTGAAGTGGAACTGAGAAATGACATTGACACTGAAGTAACACCTCGATACGCTAAATTTAAATGTACCTACTAAATAAAAACCCAGCGCTGTAACTTTCCCAGTAAACATAGTCTACTAGCATGACTGATGAAGGCAGTCATTTAATTTTATATTTTAATTCCACAGCTTAGGTGTTATAATTCTAAAAATAGACTACTAATTGACTTAGCTATAATGGTATTTTTTTTACGTATTACCCAGTTACTGGGTTGTGGAAGTCAGATAGGCAGTTGCTCCATGTAAAATACTAGTATTCAGTCAGCTGCATCCTTTTAGATCCCAATATAGTCCGCGGAAAAGGCTAGGCAGACTGATTGATTGAAATTGTAAAATAAATGATAATTTTCCCGTCAATAACATGTTAAAGCAGAAATAATCGCACACTATAAAAAAAACCGATAAAGTTACAGTTTTAACATTGGCCCCAAACTATGCAAGAAACATTCTTAAACACATTATTCTTATACTAGTATGTATATGGAATTAAATGTCAAAGTCCCCCACAAAGCCTATTCGCAAATGGACTGTGATAAATAGATACTAATTTGAGGTTTTTAGGACCTATGGAGGATTTTTATTTCACAAAATTAGTATTTAAAGCAATAAAATATTGCTTAACCTAATTTTAAAACAACATAGGTACTGTTCATGTACCGTTTCTACTTTCTACCATCCCAGATTTATTATCAATGAAGGAACCCATTATTATAGTAATATTATTAAGAAGTTACCTTATTTAGGCATTTTCATGAGAGTGAATATGAGAAATATTAGTCTCTTATTTTTTTATATTACTGTCGGTTATGGTAAAATAAATAAATAAAAAATAGAATTAAAGGTAGGTAAAGTTACCTCTAAGTACAAATCGATCATAGTACAGCTAACTCCGTAATCTACACTAATATTATAAAGTGGAAAAAAAAATATTTTTGTTTGTTTGTAATGGATAAACTCAAAAAATACTGGATGGATTTTAAAAACTCTTTCACCTTTAGAAAGCTACATTATCTGCGAGTAACATAGGCTATATTTTATTTTAATTTTGCGCGGACGAAGTCGCGGTCAATAGCTAGTCTACAATAAAAACATATGAAATACCTATTAACACACAAAACACTTCATAAAACATTTAGGAATTATTAATATTAGAAGCTATTAGTGAACGATAAACGTTATTTAATTAGCATTATAGATTACAAATCAGCATAGTAATAATGGAGATATTTCCCCGACTTAATTTGTGGCACGTGGCAAATTATATAGTAAATTACTTATTACTAATCAAATTAATAAAATAATAATTAATACATGGAATAATTAGGTTATGTGGAACGATTGTATTGTTTTATGAGCACGTGAGGTACCTATGATACTTTCACGAAACAGCGATCATGACGTATTTCGATTACATTTATATTCTACTAACTTCTGCCCGAGACTTCGTCCGCGTTAAAGTGGATTATTAACTCACGGGAACCGTACATTTTTCCGCGATAAAAAGCAGACTATGTGCTATTTCAGACTATAATACAATATATATGTGTCCTTCCACCCAGATCCGTTCTCTAGTTTTAGGGTCGGTTCATATCTGACGGAAGATACGCCGCGTATCGTCAGTCGCGTAACGCAGAAACAGTCGAATAGATAATAAAATATCCGACCATACATATACCTACACTTATCCGATGATCCGTTAGTGCGTCGACCATAATAAAGACGATACGTTCGACATATCTTCTGTTAGATGTAAACCGACCCTTAGGGTCCCCCACATTTACCGGTCAAAAAAACCTTTATGTCTACGCAATAAGGGTGTTACTAATACCTACCATTCGCATCGGCTTGGCTCGGACGACGCGTCGCGACGTCGGCCGAAGTATGTATGGCGCAACGAGCCGTTTGTCAACATTCGTCGCAACAGCTGATAGGGAGAGTAGTAATACGCACTCGGCTTAAGCCATTTCATGTATTTATCTTTTCTTTGACCTTTTTATCCCTCGTCATCCATCCATT
The DNA here is from genome assembly GCA_949774945.1 of Hoplodrina ambigua. NCBI lineage: Eukaryota > Metazoa > Arthropoda > Insecta > Lepidoptera > Noctuidae > Hoplodrina > Hoplodrina ambigua. Next base: position 12,004,344 of record OX458963.1, read on the forward strand.
TTTTAATCTATTCATAAATCTTTTAGTCACATGCGGTTTATGAATGACGACATCATGGCTGTCAACACAACTTTTTATCATATTTATCTGATTCACACATCGCTCATCAAAACTAAAAAACCGGACAAGTGTGAGTCGGACTCGCCCATCGAAGGTTCCGTACAAATATGTAGTTTTTTTATTCATTTATTTATTTATTTATTTTCTTTGGGAAAACAAACAGTTACCTACATAAAGGTTTCTTAATTAACAATCCTTAGTATCTAAAGTATTAGTGTAGGTATGTGTAACTCACAACGTTATCCACATGTTGCCTATTCCATTTTTTATACAAGAACTAACTAGGCATGCGAGTGATTGTTTTTTTTTATATTATTCTTAGGTTACAGTTATATAGTAAATTTAGTTTGTTAATTTTTGAATTACAGTATTTCGAAATTTGTTGGATGATAAAGTAAATAGATCTGTATTCTTCGTCATACATCGAAAAGTATACCTACATTATAAAAATACTTACAAATCTGTTGCTTAAACAGATTTGTAAGTATTTTTATGATGCTGTCCGTCCGTCCTTCCGTCTGTCTGTCTGTCAAGACCCTTTATCTCGGGAACGCGTGGAGGTATCGAGTTGAAATTAAAACAATATAGGTACTCAAGTCGACAATCCCTAAAGCTGTGATTAGATCAAACTTCAAGTTAACATTAAAAAAAGATAGGGCCGTTTATGTCGCAAAAAACGTATATTTCCACACTCTCAAGGGAATTAAAATGTTTAGGGTATTTTTCGGTGATTTTAGAACGATGAATTGATAAAAAAAGCCTTCCGTTTTTTCTTTTTGGGGTACGGAACCCTAAAATTGCTACTTGTTTGGTATTTTTATTAATTACTAGTTGCTACCTGTGACTGCGCACACGTGTTTTTTTCACACGTTTTAAACTACGTCTTTGGTTACAGCTCACCTGTAGTCGTAGCGTGATTTTCCAATTCGACTGGCAGTTTCAGAGATGAACGCGTTAAAAACAAACAAAAAATCTCTTCAGCATATATTAGCATAGAAATTGTGTAATAGAGTTTGAGCACATTTATAGTGTGTTTCAAACAATAAAGAATCATTAAAATTTATTATGTAATACCTGGATACCTATTTTGATTGATGTAATTATAATAAAGCACGCAACGTAGTAGGTAACTTCCTTAATTAGGAATTTTATATGTATTGTTTTATTTATAATATAATTTTAGTGTTCATGTTATTAGTGCTAGCTGTGTTATAAATAATAATTATTGTTAATTTATTATTGACGACGTGGTCGTTCCCACGCCGGAGGTGTATGCAAATGCGCATAATTTAACATCATAGTTGATGCTTCTTACCTACGTACAGTCACGCGCATAAACATGTATGTACACTGAACAAGAACCTGAACTGAAAAAAAATCTGTTCTGGCGTTTAAAACTTATGGTGAAATAAAGAAACTCACATACATACAAACATTAATCCCTCAACATATAACACTCCTTTTTTGGGTTAGTCGTGTAATAAGAGCCAGCTTCAATATTATGATACTCGTATATATGCCTTGATTGTTAATTTTAACGGCAAAATGAATAAGATCTAAATGGGTGGCAAGTTCAATGGTCAACAACTTAGGATAATATATTGAAGCCTTAGGTCTGACTTGGCTAGTTCTCATATACGAATTGTTCCAAAGGCTTGCTGGTAGCTGGATCTGCAGATCGCGTGTGTAACGTCTGCACTTTAGTCTTAAGTCGATCAAATGTTACACAAATTCGCTATTTGGTTTGTTAAATTGAATTGTAAAAGCATCAAGAGAAACAGGGTAACACATTATATTTCGACAATAGGCTCGATGTTCTTTAAAAAGTACATCATATTATTGCTCAAGTGTAAACACACATTTACCGGCTTTATGTTGGTAGGGGCTTTCTACAAACCATTAAGAAATACGCTTCAACGTTCAACCGGTTTAAACCCAGTCATCTTCCTCTTACTAGATACTTATACTTCATCATAGCTCCTCGGGACTTTTCCTGCTTCTTACCTTGAAGCTACTAGCCAGGTAGGAAGAATCTTAAGTACATAATTACGCGGTCGGACTTTCCCGCTTTACTCAGCTAGGGCTGTCAACCGTCCGGGATAACCCGGATTTGTCCTAGTCTTGAGAGCGTCTAGGAAGCCGACCGCAAGGGATTTTCGAAAAAGTGTCTCTTTGTTTCAAGGGAATCCCGATTTTTTGGAAGATAAGCAATTAAATCAAATAAAAATGAACTGTAAAATGCAAAGTTTTTATTTTGATTGTAAAAATATATTTATTTTCTCATGTCCGGGGTTTATGAAGTTTTGACAGCCCTACTTAGGCATAATTTTTGAGGTAAATACTTACCACCAATGTTTTTAAGTATCAAGAGGAAAACCACACCCGCAATTTATGGGACACGTTGTCACCTCAGAGAGGAGATGGTTGGTTATTACCTATGCTTCATTTAACCACAAATGTTTATTCGATTTTAAACAATGTATTTTACTATTTGCGAAAGTATAAGTATTCCATTGGTTTGCTATTTCAATCAAAACAAATCGCAATACGTAATGTTGATGCTCAGTTCATTTTTACATAGTTTATTTTCATTTAGGCATAGGTATCTAGATATTGTAAGCTCAATATTAAAGATGAAACAAGAATTTACAAATCAGAGTGTCACGGCGGCCAATCAACAATAAGAACTACTTATCTAAGAACGCAGGTGATACTACAGTGCACAATTGTACTTGTCGCACTCCCTTTCTTTCAGTTTTAAAGTCCGAGGAGTGGTCAGGCGTATGACCAACGACCTCACGAGCTAACTGAGGTATAATACTCGGTGTCACTTCACCACTTTCCAACTCCGTGCTCAATAACAACTGGGGATCTAACCCACAACTCCACGCTTAGCAATCAATGGGGTAGTTTCAAGAAAGTTGTACTCAATAGGTAATTAAGTATGTAGGTATTCCATGAAGTGTGACTGTGTATGTAATTCCAGACTTATAGGCCGATGTACTCTCATAAACCTCGACTTTAAATTGTATTCAGTAACTTGACAGCTGAAGGGTTACTAGATTTTGACAAATGTGAGGTGGTGTAAGAATGAACGAAATTGAATAAACTTAAATAATGCACGCAAAATCGTTCTCACCCCGCTATTATTTCTAGTGAATACAATTATTAAAAGTCCAACTATATGTATAAGTGTTAAGTGTCCGAGCGGATATTTAGTGACCAATGATAACTGTAGTGGCTACTACGTGTATCACTGAAAAATAGTTAATTAACTTACAGTTAACAAAAGGTATTTATATGGCAGAGGTGAGTGGCAACGCCGGGAGGGGTCGCCCTAAGAAGACCTACACTGACCTTATTGGTGACGTCCTTCAGAAAGGTCAGGTGCGGAGTACTCGTAACCGGCGTGCTTGTATGATGAGATGTATGAACGTAGATGAGGCGAAAGGAGTATGTAAGGATCGTAGCAGGTGGCGTTCTGTAGTTTCTGCCTACCCCCATGGGAAAAGGCGTGAGTTTATGTATGTATGTATGTTACCATTTTTATTTTTCATAAATTATTACAACTGATAAAGTTATGTTTCTGTCTAAACCGTCCCATTGTAGTTCTCAAAGATTTTTTTCCAAAACCGCATTGTAATACGCTGTTGTTCTTATATAAGTACAGACAATGGGTCCATTATTATTTAAAACGCATTCGAAAATAGAATTAATGGACATAATATCGCGAGTTTGACAAAAAAGGATCTAACATGCACATGACAATTACACGAATGCTCGTAAAGTTATAAAATTTGATGCATAATTCACATGATATGGAAATGGACAATTATTCAATATAGAATGTTATTATGTACATCCAATTAAAATGAGCGGACATCCTTTAACCAGAATCGAAAGGAGGGCGAACTGCCACGGTCTGGCGAATCCCGACTGATTGCTATACCATCGTAATTAACTGAATCTTTAACGTAGAAATAATTAATGTGTTCCTATACCATTTCATTACGTATTTGTATTTAAAATGTTTGGCAAAAAATTTACTCGCCGTGGCCCTGAAGTTTGCAGGCCCCTTGTTATGTAAAAAGGATGAAATCTCAACTCGCCTACCTCAAATTTTTTAAAAAGGAAATCTGGTCCGTATTCAAAAATTCCTTCGAAGCTAAAAAGCTAAGTAGGTACTTCATTGCTGAGTGTTTAGGGTATGTTTTATCTGTCGGGGGCGCGGATTATGCGTCAAGTGAATACCGGGCTCCTGACACATGGCAGCAGGAGGAATCGTGAGGTTTTAGTTGGAATAGTCTGACATAACCCTCCGTACTCTCCAGGCGAAAAAAAAAAGAGTTTGTTTTATGATAGCAGCTCGTTCATATTTTAAACTCAACATTATTTATTTTACACATAACATAACATCACGCCTGTAATCCCCGAAGGGATAGGCAGAAGTGTACCCATTAGTACACCCACATTTCGCCAGTTATGTTTTTAGTCCCATGTAATAGGGGGCGAGCCTATTGCCATCAACCGGGCACAAATCCAGACTCCGAGGCTGCTACTGAGAAATTCCTGATGGAAAAACCCAATAACACTTTGCCCGACCTGGGAATCGAACCCAAGACCTCATGCACAACAGTCGCGCTTGCGACCACTAGACCAACGAGGCAGTCATTTAGGATTTTATTTAGGAAAACAAATAATTCCATATTACAATATAACAGTACAGAATTTTAAACTAAGGATTGACTATATAATATTTATCACCAACGACATTTTCCATAAAATATATTATATAAAAGTTAAATAAACATAAATGATTGCAACTACATAAAATACAAAATATTTTTTGTACAAATTGGATTATGTAAAAGCTGTAAGTTAATCTTCGATCATCGTCATGATGGTTTAATTGTTACGGCGCCCGCCTTTTATGCAAGAGGCTTTATGTTCGAAATCGGGCAAGGTCAAATACCAAAAAGACTTCCTATATTATGTACTTTCTCAGTTTGTCTTGGATACCACTCATGTCGCTTAAAGCAAACATCGTGAGGAAACCTGGACTTATAACTAATTATGGTCTGAAATCGCCAATCCGCCATTAAAATGTGTGATTTTCAATGTTCGTGCCCTCTCCTAACTTACTGCAAAAAATACAATTTTAGTCAGATATCGTAAATTGTAAGCAAGAGTGACCAAATCGTATTTACGTCCGCATGCCTTTTTTAGCTTTTTTAATTTTAATTTTTTGTACCTATTTTATATCGTCCAAATCCAATAAGAAACTTAAATAAAAAATAAAAGAAAATAAAATCTATTATCCTTTTACGGAAACACAAAACTATTGAAATAAATATTAAGTAACTGTAATACTAAATAATAGCACCGTTTGTATGGTTCGTATAGGTACGTACTGTTTGTCAACAAGAAGTTCCATTCTTCGAAGCCACGTGAAATAATAGGGCATCTACAAGGCGACTATCATTTCAGACATAAAATGAACAAATCATATTTTGTTGTATTCATAAAATCAATAAATCAACACCTTTACTTTAAGGTTCACCTCAGTACCCTTAGAAAATAAATGTGAAAAATCTCGTGCCGTACGAAATATTGCATGTACTGTGGAAACAGATACAAAGTGGCTCCCCCTTCCACTGATCAGAGTGCGCAGGTCTAGTATTGATTTTCCGTTGACTACTCCTGTCCGCGTCTGCTCTTCTGGTACTTTTTCATTCCCTCAGTATGGGATATCGGTGCACAGCGAGCCCGCTTACGAAATTGTGCTACTAGGAATGTACGCCGGTAGGAGGTATTGCACGTTTCCATTGAAGTATGAGTAGTTTATGCCGCGGCATCGCTCGGTTTTTTTTAAATATGGTATAACCTTATATCTGCAGTGATTGAATAATATATACTTTAGATTTTTTATGTAGGGAGTGATGCGTTTGATTGGAATTTTTGTTGTTGTTATGACAAAGTTATCCATAAACACCCTGCTTTTGGGACATAGATAGGCAATTGGGTATTTGACACTATTAATTAATAATTTCAGGACACAACTTCTATAATAAAAACCTTATTTTACCCATGTTTCGTTAAATTTTGAATCTAGACTAATCCTAACTAATATTATAAATGCGAAAGTAAGTTTGTTTGTTTGTTTGTAACCACTTTACGCCTAAGCCACTGAACCGATCATCCCGAAATTTTGCATAAACGTTGCCAGGTGATCAGGGACAAACATAGGGTACTTTTAATCCCGAAAAAAAGTACTGTTCCCGAGGGAAATCACAATAACGTCCTTATGACAGTAGATGGCGCCACGTGTCTATCGAATCGTGATCAAATTTTAAGTTTAAGCATTTAATACATTTTGAGTCTAGACTGTCGATAGACCAGTTTCAAGTAAACAACCTAGGAGTACGAAAGTTGTTTGCTTAATCATTTTTTATGCCCAAAACCGCTGAAGAGCATACTGACATTTTCCATAAAGTGGCTACCAGACGGACGGACCTGCGGTTGCGGCTAACCGCAGGCCGCGGCTCCAACCGCTGTAAAAACACACCACCGCGGTCACAGTGGCAGCCTGAAGTGTCATTAGCGTGGTGTTTGTGCTACAATCGGACGTCAGTCAATATGGCTAACCGTAAAGTTGTCTTATTATTCTCATGACTCATTAGCCCTCTCAGAAGATGAGAAAAAAGGTAGAAAAAAACTGTTTATTTAAACACTTGAGGTGTGAGGTTATAGTAGTTATAGTAGTTTATCTCTACCTATATTATCATTAGCATCGCATATTACTCTTAGGCATAGAGAAGTGTGGGTTAAATTGATATTATTATTTAAATTCAACTATTTCTATTACGATTTCCATATTTGGTGTCATTTTACAAAGCAGTACACGCGGCCGGTTGTTAAAATTTGCAACTGACGCGGCTGCCACAACATTCCGCGTTTGTCTGGGACCCACTTTATATACGTTGTCAGGGATACAGAAAAACTGCGTAATTGACACTGACATCACTGTGTTGTCACTGACACTGACAGGTGTAAACGCATTCATAGAGGATGCATGGAAGAATAAAGGCGAACTTATAACACGCTCCGTCAGTGAAGCATACTCTGCGATTACTCCGCCAATTGTGAATTGATTTGGATGATTCTTTTTTATTTATTTTTTTCCGAATTGGTCCCATATTAATACTGTAATACTGTGAGGAGCTCGTGGCTACGTAACAACAGCCGCACGGGTCGATCCGTCAGGTTAAGCTACGCTTGCCGGGGTTGGTCCGTGGATGGGTGACCATCTTTACACACCGAGACTCCTCCGTGCCTCGGAAAGCACGTTAAGCCGTTGGTCCCGGCTGTCATACGTGGATCTTTGACAGTCGTTACGGGTCGTCAGAAGCCCGAAAGTCTGACAACCAGTCTTACCTAGGGTTATCATATTACCCAGTAACTGGGTTGTGGAGGTCAGATAGGCAGTCGCTCCATGTAAAATATTGGTATTCAGCTGCATCCGGTTAGACTGGAAGCCGACCCCAACATAGTTGGGAAAAGGCTAGGCAGATGATGATGGTCCCATATAAATACTGTCATGATCTGATGATGAACTTTGGAGATATGGAACGGAACTCCTCATAGGATCACAGCAGAACTGTCGTAACAGTAAAATTGCTTTGTTTGATGCGTGTAGTCGATTAATGACTGAAGGAAGAGGTTAGTTGCTAAACTAACCGTGACCTATGTCGATGTATGTAAACAACAGTTTTCCAACGGCAAAGTTAAGTTTGTCCTTCAGTACTGTTTATTTTTTCGTAAGAGGTATGTTCGGTGTGTTTTAATGAGGGTAGGTAGGTTACTTTTTCTTACATACATACATAACATCACGCCTGTAATCCCCGAAGGGTCAGGCAGAGGTGTACCCATTAGTACACCCACATTTCGCCAGTTATGTTTTTTTTTAGTCCCATGTAATAGGGGGCGAGCCTATTGCCATTAACCGGGCAAAAATCCAGACTCCGAAGCTGCTACTGAGAAATCGAACCGACCTGTAAATCGAACCCAAGACCTCATGCACAGCAGTCGCGCTTGCGACCACTAGACCAACGAGGCAGTCAACTTCGATACTTTTTTTTATTTTAAAATATCTCACAGCTCCAACTCAGGCAAAAGCTCATTGCGAGCCCGAGCAAAAATTACTGCTCAATCCCCGGAATCTTCCGTTCATGCCGCATTAAGAAGGTAAGCACAACCGGAGCGACAAGCAAATTTGAGAGCTGATGAGACATTTTCTTAAAGCCAGGAAAGACTGGAGAGCCAAACTGTCCGCCCGCCAAGCTTCTCTGAGAGTGACTGAGACGCCCTTCTAAACGCAATTGCTTTTGGAGGAACAAGCCGAAAGCCAGAGAGCTGTAAGAGCAACTGAGACGCCTATTCACACACGACACACAACACACACGGCTACACGACTTCGTCTCAGAGAACAAGCTCAGCCATTATAGCTGTAAGATCCCTCTTTGAGGAGTGGCTGGAGAGGCGCTACGGCGTCCTCACCTACCGCCTGACGCAGGTCCTCACCGGACACGATTGTTTCGGGAGGTTCCTGTGTCGGATAGGGCGGGAGGAAACGCCCGGGTGTCACCACTGTGTGGATCGCCCGGAAGACACGGTGGAGCATACGGTGCAGGACTGCCCCGCTTGGGCAGAGCTCCGCCGTGTCCTCACGGAGGCGATAGGCGGCGGCGACCTCTCGCGGCCGGACCTGGTTCAGGCCATGCTCCGAGGCGAGAGGTAATGGGATGCAGTCACCTCCTTCTGCGAAGCAGTAATGCTAGCGAAGGAGGAGGCGGGCCGCGTGAGGGAGAGAACCACCTTATGCCCCAGCCGCCGCGGGAGACGCCCAGGCGTCGGACGTCGCGGGGCGACATCCGGCCACCGTAGGCGCGGGCTTGCGGACGGCGAGTAATGGGTAGCTTGCCGTCCGATCAAGGACCAAGCCCGGGTCAACGGCGCGTTCTGTTCGGGCGCGTCTCAAAGAGCTGTCAGCACAGGGACGGGGCCCCCAACGAGGCTAACGCCTGCCGGGGTTGCGGGACGTCTTAACAGGATACCGCGGCCCCGGAACGTAAAGGGCAACAGAAGGAACAAGTTGGGTTTTTAGTCAGTAAAAATCTGACAGTCCCTTCCGCCCCACCTAGGGCGGAAGGAGTCATTTGATGATTTTTACCACCTAAAAAAAAGAAGCCATTACAGCTACTGAAACCCCAAAACAGACGCAGGCGAGAAGGACCTCTCTTGCAGAAATGCAAACTGAACGCCGACGGACTTTTATGAGTCACAATCTGTTGGTCCATAGGTATTTAATAATTCTGGATCTGGCCGAACAACAAGCCGAGTACAGCCCAAACTGATTGTCAAATTCTAAACAAACGCGGGCGAAGCCGCGGGTAAAAGCTAGTATTATTATAAAATGGAATTAAGATTTGTATTTTTTTATGTTTGCAACGAATAAGCTCAAAAACTACAAAATAGTTTTCAAATTCTTTCACCATTATTATGCTACATTATCCCTGAGTAAAATAAATGCTATAATTTTTAATGGAAATATTGGGGATCTCTACTAAAACTTCAATAAGGTAACCCAAGGTGTAAGAAATTAGCCAAATAATGTCTTTCATCGCATGCGCTGCGGAAACTATTGATGATAGAACAAAAAAATGTTCTGCAATATTAAAGATCATATCAATATCTACAATAAACTTCACAATAATGTATGTCCTACTATTGTAGTTATGCCACTATAACTACTTCTCACATGTTAGAAGTTGATAGAAATGTCGACCACAATAAGACCATTTTATCAGTGACTTAAAATAAAATTGTAAGATTTTATAATGCCAAAGAAAAAAAATACTGTCTAACGGTGTTAGTGTAGACAAAATCAAGCTAATTTTAAGTGTCAATTTAAAATGTGCCATTTTTATAATTAGCCATGTGGATTCATGGCTATCCAGAGAATTTGCCATTTTGCGAACTGGTCCTTTTACGACTCTGTTGCCATTTTGAGAATTAGGCTTTCCACGCCTAAACCGAAACTTGGAGGGTGTGTGCTTTGTATGACGTAGGCATCCTATAAGAAAAGATTTTCAAAAAATCACACCCTAAGGGTATGAAACGGGGATCCAAAGTTCGTATAGAAAAATAACATTTCAACAACTGATATTTATGCGGACGAAGTTGCGTGTAGAACCTAGTAAGTAAATAAGTCAGTTTCTAATATTTGATTCAATCAATCATAAATACGCTCCTTTTGTAGTTGTAATTGCGACTGTTTTACATGCATTGTGTACCAATAGGTACCAATGTACAATTATCAGTCGCTGTTCAATAACAATACTTATGATCTACCTAATGATATTCACTACTTATCAGCAAGGATAGCGCGACACAGAAACTCAGCATCAATGTAATTGCAGTCATTGTTCGTCTCGCTACTGATTTGTCTACTCTCAACAATTGACCTCTTTCGTTTTGTAATACTTGCTAACGAACCGAGGGAAGGAAAAAGGACCAATTAATAAAAAAATAATCAAACATGCGTTCCGTTTACTACCCAGATTTATGAGTGTAATCTAGATTGAGAATTGGTTAAATTGCTAAACAATTTTAGATTAAAATGGTAAAACAATCGTTGTATAAACGCAACATCCCCTATAAAATGTGGCAAAATATCGCATCCGTGTATTTACCTAACATTAGAACCATTACCTAATGCAGTGTTGTAGAAGTGTTAAAATAGTACACACCCACATGGTTTTCATTAAACGTTGCCAAGATTCCGTTGAATTGAACACAAAATAATGCATACGTGACCGAACTTTGCATGCAACATAAGAAACTGTTGAATATAGATCAGCATAGCAGAGCGGACGATATGGCGCGAGATGGCGCGTACTTGACCGCGGGGAGACGCGAGCCGCCTCGAGACCTTAGCCTGAATGTGCATGACTCGACTTTTTATGCGAAGAAACCTCGCCCCAGTAAGCATTGGACACGACTCGTCTTCTGTACCGACTCCTTGCACTGAACGATACCATGCCACGTCTCTCACGCACTTGACATTGAATTTAATCAGAAGATTACAATCATGCTGCAATAAAGACCGACCTCACCACGAAAACAACGTAGATACGTAAGACTTAGCGCCTTGGTGACAAACATTAGCTGGCCGCTACACCCACTAGCCAGCGTCTTAACGAGTCGTAGCATAATATCTGTTCATTAGTGTTGCGCTACATGACCGGAGTAGCATTGATGTTGGAGGTAAACCGATTAGGCTCGTAGCTGGGCTTTATTCACGTTTGTTTGTTTACTTATAATGTAATAGCGAATGTACTAAGACTAAAACTGTCTGCGTGCCGGAGGGTCCGTGTCACTTCAATCTGCACATATTCGCCTTGATCCGTTTGCCCTGACTCGAGTCAAAGAGGACAAGGCTACACTTTTCAGTACATGCCACGATCACAATCTGAATCATTTGTGGCAGCCGTATAATTATTCAGCTTTTGCAATTATAAGTAATTTTTATGACTCCGCAATGAAGAGCTCGTTAAGAACAGGATTGAGTGCATTGTCCAGGATTATTCATTAATCAATGCAGAGGACGTTCTTTGTGGCGGTAAATTACTGGAACAATTTGCTGCGGCAGGTAGACATAACAATAGATTATTGTTAAAACTATTTAAATCGTTGTCTGTGCGTCTGCAGGTGGTTTTTCTATGAATATTCAGCGGCGAGCTAACAAGCAGCCTCGACATTGCCCCGGTTGGCAGTCGAACTGTGCGATGCCGGAACACACAACACGCGTGTTATTGAAAGGGTCACACAGACTTGTAGACGCGTTAATTAAACTTACAATAGGTACATTATGTAAACACATGGAGTAATTACGTCAAGTACACAAAGCATAGCTGTGATATATTGCAAGCACGCATAACAATTTCCGCACAAAACGCATTTCTTGTTTTTTTGTTTCACAGCGGCAAATAAAATGGGAAATCCTATTACGGGCGCACTTATCGAAGCCGAAAGTTGCATTTCTTCCCGTCATTGGGATATTTTTTGTTCTGGACCATACCTGGAAACCTGAGAAGGTACAGAAATATTTAAGGTCAAGTTACAATATTTTTCTATGTTTTTTTACGAAATGAAGTTTTAAAATGATCTAACTAAACTTTAAACACTAACTACCAAGACCCCTGTTGTAAGGACCCATAACGAAATAACTTGCGTGTGTTACATTTTATAAATTGTGATGGTTCACTCTATAAAGAATGCGGATGAATTTTTTGATGCCATTTAGTTTTAGTTTCTCTTTTTTTTATTCTGGTTGTTTTTTATTTTAATTTTATTATAAAGCTTGTAAATAATGTATACATTAATTAAGTTTTATTATGAAATAAACATCAGACTCTATAAAGAAAGTTACATAACATTATCAAATTACACTTGTAATCCCCGAAGGGTTAGGCCCAGGTGTACCCATTAGTACACCTACATTTCGCCAGTTATGCTTAAGTCCCATGTAATACGGGGCGAGTCTATTGCCATCAAGTGGGTACAAATCCAGACTCCGAGGCTGCCACTAAGAAGTTCCTGATGGAAAAACCCAATAACACTTTACCCAACCTGGGAGTCGAACCCAAGACCTCATACTCCGTCTCTCTCAACGAGGCAGTCCGGAAAGTTGCTTAGTATTACTCAGTTTGATGGGTCTTCCAAAAATATTCTTATGCGCTTATTGCACGAAAAGACCAACCCAAGACTCGTCCCTTTTCATGCTAATTATAGGTACAAGTCCACCGCCTCCGTGTGTCCAACCAACCATAAGTCTCAAAGTGACGTTGAAAAGTAATTTTATTGAAAAATTAAAATAGTAGAACAAGTTGCACTTAGTTTGTCATGTTTTTATAGACTTCACATAAGGGATTCTGTAAAAAAAAATATCTTATTATGATCCAAAATCTGGGTAAATAATTCTTCATAATTCATTATTTTTTTCAGCAACGGTTGCTGTGATCTTTTTGGAAACATCAGCAACTTTTTGTCATAAAGTGTCGCTGAACCTAATATGCACAAATGAGTGCATTAACTCTACAATGTGGCGTTAATATCATTGGTCATTGAACTTAGTCGATACTTGAATTCTATTCTATCCCTTTAAAGGATATTTATCGTTGATGACACATTGTTTGCTGTATTTTGTATCAAAACAGCGTGATTAGCATAGCACGACATGCTCACGGAATGATAATTATGAACGAATTATCTGTGACGAGGTCCCTACTGTAGGGAAACGTCCTTCTTTTTTTTATTCGTATGGTTTTTAATTGAGTTTACAGGTAGGTAATGCGTTTCTCAATACTTTATTTAAAATACTTCTGTTAGAAAATCAGTAATGATAATCTTAGTAGGTAGGTTGTTTTTACTTTTGTATGCGCCTATGAATAAATCATTTAAACTATCGTGTTACCTCTAAATGATAACCTTTCCTATCAGTCTGTCTAAATGTATTACATGTGGCAATACGGGTCAAGAGTCAAGACGCTTGTCTGTACATAGGTATAGTGATTCACCTGTGAACGATCACGCCTAATTTCATTTCATGGTTTTATACTGGATTAAGAAGATGAAGATGGCTTGCCTCGTGTAACATTTTGCCCAGTGTCCTTTAACTAGCCATCTGAAGGGCACACGAGGCAAACCAAGTAATCCAGTTATGTCGTATAGTTCATCCGTTGTAGGATCATTTAATTATGAACTTGAACCTTCAGAAAGCTTTTGATGCCATATTCATATCATGAAAGGTTCTAAACTATGATGGAACCTTCTATGCGTAGACTTTGTCACCACTAATTGAGTTGATGGGAATATTGAATTTTGGACCGTATTAAAATGCAGTAAAAGGACCAATCTGCGAAAATTTGCGTAGGTTAATAAAATATTAGATAATAGATTGCTTTTTAATTTAAGCCAGCATTTATGATCTAGTAGTATTTAGATAAATCTCACAAACGATCCAGGCTCAACGTTATTGATTTTTGTAATAAGGAATACAAAAAAAAAATGCTAATTGAAGAAGTAGGTACACTTACGATTACACACTTACGCGTAATTAAACTTGCTCCTAAGTTTAATTACGCGAATAACAGATGAAAGGAAATCTCTGAAAAAATAAATACACTTCATCCGTTTACTTTATTTTATATAGGATCTATGCTATATTGTACTATACATTTAATCAAGCTGAAGAGTTCCTTTGTTTTGTATTTTGTTTGTATGTCTATTTAAATGTGAATTGTATATGGTAGCCAGATTCATTAAAAATAGTATAGGTTCTATATCATCACGCTGCAAGCAGCGGCAGCCGAGCAGTAACTAAAGACGAAACTTAACACGGGTGAAAAAAAAAACACGTGTACAAAGTCGCTGGGAGCAGCTAGTTAAAAGTACATAAAAATACTTTGATCCGTTATGAAGACCAACAGGCATTGGTCCGTGAAGTCAAGTTGCATTAGAAAACCAGACTTATTTTGCTCTTTTATTAGAATATTTGGTTAAAGGTAGTAAGTATACTAATTCAACGCCTGTAAACAAGAATAAAAACTAAACAATTAGCATTTACTTTATGAAGAAGCTACTTTAAGCTCCACAAAGGAAAGGCGGACTATGACAAACTGTACACCGACTTTTGGATGTTTATGATTTGTGTTAAAAGGAGTCGGAAATAAAATTTAGGTACGTTTGGTAAATTCTCAGCATAAAATATTGAATGATATTTATTTATTAAACTTAATGCACATAATGCAAAAAATACACTGTACAAACAAAGGCGGACTTAGGTATGCCTTGGCCATTTTCTACCAGTCTACCTTAGGGTAATGCAGAGACAAAACAATAACATAATGTCGGCTACGAATGTTCCAGAACCAGCAAATTGAAGTTTCCTTCAAAACAACATAACCAACCATTATAAAAAACCGACGAAACGTTATAAAGTTTCTATATTTAGAATATAACAATTTATAGATTTTAAAACAATAAAATCAAGAAGCGTGTAAATAGGCTGAACAATTCTTTAAATTGATGTAACAATCGAAGCTTTATCGAAAATTGATCGATTACTGGTTACATAACGTGATGGGGTCCATTAGATCAGTGTTACGTGTGACCTTGACTTTCACCTTCGACATTGTGTGCGCGGGCGGCGGCGGCGTGCGCGCTGCAGCACACGACGTGATTCGGGACGTTACGTAGCCACCTTGACTCTACCCAAGGTTGTATAGTTTAGTGTTGAACAACACTGGCCACCAGTGGCCGACGAACGGCACCTGCACGTACGCGTAAAGCGTGTGAAACAATTATGTTGGCGTTATAAAATGGTTGTTGCTGAGGTGTTGTAGCTTCAATTAAATGTTTATTATGAACTAACACTTTTCCCGTAACTTCACTCGCGTGATTTTTTTTACGGATCCCTAATTTTTTAATAATAAAATATAATGTATCCCCAACAGTGAAAGGTTTTTTCAAATCGGTGCAGTAGTTTCGGAGCCTATTCAATGCGAGCAAAGAAACAATCAAATCTTTCCTCTTTATAATATTATTATAGTAAAGATATAGATAAGCTTTTGCCCGCGACTTCGTCCGCGTGTATGTCGGTTATCGCGGATGTAGTTGAAGTCGCGGATTAAAATGTAGCCTGTGTCCTTCCCCGGGGTTCCACCTTACTCCGTACCAATTTTATCAAAATCAGTTCAGTCGTGAAAGCGTAACAGATAAAGACATAGACAAACAGACATAGTTACTTTCACATTTATAACGGTAATTGGCTAGCTGACCCGGTGAACTTCGTACTGCCTCAGAAGCGATAAAATATATTGTATTTAATTTTTCATTAATTTTACCTTTCTTTTTAAAGTTATCCTGTTATTTGGGACGGAGACGAATCCGACAAAGCAAAGATCATAAAAATCGGTCCAGTCGTTTTTGAGTTGTAAATGGTGTAACTAACCCGACTTTACATGTATACATAATTATACTCGCGCCTTTTTCCTATAGGGTAGGCAGAAACTACAGAACGCCACCTGCTACTATCCTTACATATACCATTCGCCTCGTCCACGTACACACTTCAGGTCGTACAAGACGATACCGGTTACGAGTACTTACTGAAAACCCGACCTTTCTGAAGAACCATAACCGACTTTGTTTTATTTATATGAACTATGGCTTAAATAAATATTAATTTGAAGAAAGATGCACTCCAGATTGATGCAGGACAAATCGTAAAGTTTTGATTGGCGACTAAAAATAGTTCGAAGAAATTCCAGCATCAGTGCATAGGAATTCCTGCACTATGCAGTGTTATACAAGATCGTGATATCCATTCGTCACGATATTGCCGATTTATAGTTCCGTGTAACGCAACTTTAAACTGTAATGTGTTACGCGAAAGTTTATGCTTATGGTCCGAGATGGATATTGTACCTATCTGATGATGAGCATCATAGCAATAAGAAAACGTTATCTAACTTTTACGTATACCTAATATCAAAATAGAAAAGCTGAAGAGATGTTTTGTGTATGATAGTCAAAGTCAAAGTCAAACCATTTATTTCAATTAGGCCACTATAAGGCACTTCTAAACGTCATTACATGAAAAAACAAAATTGAATTGAATCTAGTTGCCCCTTCCAAAAGGTAGTTTTGTATGGAGAAGAATGGGCAAGAAACTCCATACGTACTCTTTTAAAATCAACGTTTTACAATGTTATTATTTGTATACAGAGTCATACGTAATTACATGTGAATGCAATGTACCTTATATAAAAAAACTAGTGTATAATAACACACAAAATTATATATAGATAGTCAGTTCCATGAGGAATAAAAAAGGCCAAATAATATGACGCTAGAACCCACGAGAGCTGAGCAGTAACCAAAGACGGATGAAAAAACCACGCGTGCGAAGTCGCAGGGAGCAGCTAGTGAGTAAGATACCTTTAAAACTTCTTAAAACAGTTTTATTTTAATATTACTTTGCCTAGCATATTTAAAGCAATATAATATTTCCTTAATATAATAATATAATAGTTCTGTATGTATACTGAAAATTATAGCCATTTTATAATTACATTTGGTGAATCTGAGATTTTAGACTATTAGTTCTTTACTGTGCTATTAGATAACTACATGTACTTCTCAGTACTTTTTACTTACTTATTTAAATACTTTTCAATATATGCTTTTAATATAGTCAAATCATACTTTGACAAACATTATTTTAGGGGTCATGCAAATATTGATCTATACTGTACCTATATTGCCAAGTGAGAACATAATATCCTCCCATATTTGGGATATAATTTATCAAAAACTGTCATAACTTTATAGTGGGTTTTGACGACACGCATG
The DNA here is from genome assembly GCA_949774945.1 of Hoplodrina ambigua. Classification (NCBI taxonomy): domain Eukaryota; kingdom Metazoa; phylum Arthropoda; class Insecta; order Lepidoptera; family Noctuidae; genus Hoplodrina; species Hoplodrina ambigua. Next base: position 12,021,879 of record OX458963.1, read on the forward strand.
GCGTAGTAGCTGAGTGATTTGCTGCTGAGCTGCTTGTCAAAATATTTATATGGCATACAGGTTCCGGATCCGGTTGTTTGTGTATGTGTGAGTTTATTAGTTTACTAGAACTCACCCCGCGACTTCATTCGCGTGATTTTCCTTACGGATCCCTAACTTTTTTGAAAATATAATATTGCCTATGTTATTTAGGGTAGCTTTCTAAAGGTGAACACAGGCACAGTAGTTTTTGAGTTTATTCAATACAAACATACACACACACACAAAAATACAAATCTTTCCTGTTTATAATATCAGTGTAGATAAACGCACCCACGATATAGGAGAAAAAGCAAGAGAGGGGGTAAAGTGTTAAAAAAAATTACATATTCCACTACAGGCAGTAAATGAAATGAATTCTAATTATTTCCCACGAGTTTGTTATGAGCAACATAATTAAAGCATTTTGCAGATACGAATATTGATTCTTAATACACATTGGACTGTAATACTATTACATTTCCGTCAACAAAAAAATGCCGGATATCATTTAAAAATATGTCAACATGTCACGGAATTCGATACACTTGTAGATAGATTGGGCCTATTTGAGTACATATTAACTTAATGGGGAAAATGGACTTATGAAATCCGGATGCTTTTAAATCTTTGATAATAATACCAGCATATTACTGTCCCACTGCAGGGCAAAGACGCTTGCTCGCTTGCTCAAGACGGAATAGCGATTCTAAACTTAAAATATAAGTCCAGGTTTCCTCGCGGTGTTTTCCTTCACCGATGTCAGTGATGACCAAGATAAACTTTAATAAATCCGCTCATGAATCTTTGATTCACAAACTAAAATTGTCTCCACCTTAATCTAAACTTTGATTCCAAGTCGAAGTTAAATCATTCATTAAAAAAAAAAATATTTGTTCACTTTTGAATTTATGAAGGTTGTTTTGGTCCTATGGTCCGAAGGTGGACCACTTAAATGATGAGGATACAGTTAATTCTAACGCCACACTCAAGGAGTCTGCCCACTGTGTTAGGAACGGATCAGGGTAAAAAATATTCTTTGTATTGAAAAGCATGGGACTATTCTCGATCAACACCGTCGAGTGCCATGCACGGAGCGTCAACAATTGTTAATCCCCCATTTTGCTTCGTTATGTTTGCAAAGGCCTATTTGGGTGTAAAATTTATTAAACTCTTTTCAGATAGCCCACTCCAAATCACAACCAACACATACATACATAAACTCACACTTTCTTTCTATGGGGAAAGGCAGAAACCACAGAAAACCACTTGCTACGAACCTTACATACTCGTTTCACCTCGGCTACGTTACGAGTACCGCGCACCTGACCTTTCCAAAGGACCTCATCAATAAGGTCAATGTAGGTCTTCCTAGGGGAGCCTCCTCCCTGCGCTTCCACTCGCTTGAGCCATATAAATTACAACCAAAACATAATGAAACCCAGAACGCAGACACTAAATATAATATACTACACCGCTGTTCTTTTTGCAAATAGATACCTACATTATAAAAGTGTTAACAAAACCTATTAATTGCAATCATTTCAATCTATAATTAACAAAAGTTGTCTGTTGTCCCCTTTTCTTTTATCGGGTGAACAAAGGTCACGCGTACCTAAGTACGTACCTACCATTAACTTGAGTTCGGCACAATTCACTTCTATTCCGGATCTGCACATTTATAATGTAGTTAGTTACCTGCCGTATAGTTTTTGTATGATTACTGTCAGATGCTATTAAAGTACTCGAAGGTACAGCCTCTACGTTAATTAAACTAACTAGATAATTCACTTTAATCATCATAAAAAAAAAAGATGATTGGAACTTTGTTGAGATAAGTAACTTAATTGGTGATCTGGGAACCGATGGTAAATATGAAGTTTTTATGACATTACTGAATACTGATTTTGATGGCATCGGCTCTTTTGCTAATTAACTTTTAATCTAGCACTTTGGCCTTGTAACCTCTCTAGACCTAAGAGAGAACCAAACGCAAAATCAAGATATTTTTTGTTTACGTAATTGTATCTCGTAATTCAAGCTTAACCGGGCTTTCCTGCGATGTCTTAAATGCTGAGGCCTCCAGCCAGGTAAGGCTAAGGGCCTGTAAGGCTCTATAGGGTTCGGCCCTCGTCTTAGGGCGTCGCTGAGGAAGGACAGCATCCAGGCTAGATCGGATCTTGCACCTCCAGGTATTATTTATCTATCCACTCGTATATAAAACTAGCTCGCCCGCCTAAAATTTCTGTAAAGTAACTTGATCTAGGTATTATCCCAAGGAAAACATATTACCAGAATAAAAGTCATCCAGGAAATGGGCTATCTCAGTGCCAATTTTCATAAAAATGATTGGGTAACAAATATCCAAACGTCTTCACAAACTTACACATTTATAGTAGTTTAAAAGGAGAACCTGACTTACTGATTAACATATCAGCGCACAGCCGAAAGTAGATGCAGAAGAGCATTAATAAAGGAGTTTTTGGAAATTCAGCCCATAAGGGAGTGAAAAGAGGGAATTTCAATGTTAAATCTTATTTCTTGGCTTCATCATTTTAAAACATAGCTAGACAATAATGTTTGACGTTATTTGTTATTTTTTATGTTTTAATTTTCCACAAAAAACAACACCCCCTTAGACAGTTTCTAAGTGGGTGTTGTTTTTTGAGGAAAGTACGAAAATGCAAGTCACTCACTGACTAAATACAAAATCTCGAAAACTACTTGACCCATTATGCTAAAATTTTGCAGGTAGGCCATTTTTTTTTTTGAGGTGGTAAAAATCTTCAAATGACTCCTTCCGCCCTGGGTGGGGCGGAAGGGACTGTCAGTCTTTTACTGACTAAAAAACCACCCTGTTCCTTCTACCTGTTCCCCTACCCTGTCCCTTTGCGTTCCGGGGCCACGGTAGGCCATAGAACGGCTTTTTGCGACTTGGCAGAAAAAACGAAGTTCTCTTGTTTTGTATAATTACCAAAACATTGACAACCTACCTTGTAACAACAGTGTGAACAAACACTTAACTGTGAAGGTTACTACGGCTTAAAAGCTTATAGTAATAATGTACTAGATTAAGTTAGTTGACACTACTTAAGCGTTTTGTGATTTTCTAATATTATACTCGCTCCATTTACCGACTTGAATTTATACTGCTTTTCGAGGGAAGTACATAATAGTTAATGGTTGTAAGAAACTGAACAAGGAATTTGTATAACAAACAGTTAAAAAAATATATCATCCCAATAAGGTCCAAAGTAAAGCCCTCTTCTCGTACTGAGAAGGCACGATAATTGATCACCATGTTTACCTAAAGTGGATTGGCAATTTCAGACTTACATTACCGATGTCAGTGATAATCAAGATAAACTTAGAAAGTACTTGCTAGTTTAATATCGAGCCCACTAGGCCAAAAAAAAATCATTGTATAAATTTGTCTGTCGAAAAAATTACAAATTGAATTGGTACCGTTGTTAAAGGCTTGAAATCTAAAATGGAATAATGTTTTAGTTTTCAATAAAAACCTTGTCCATTTTCCCCATAGCAATAACTGTAAAGATCATCGATTGTCCTACAAAAAGATCAATTAAGCGTTTCTGAGAAACAGTGAGACAAAGCCTCACACAGCCTTTGTCCTTAGTCGATAGCGAATAAATCGGTGCACTTGATGAACGTAGGTTGATAATATGACCTTAATATTTATGAGCTGCTTTTCTTAATACATTAACTTCATAGATCGTATACGATATCCTATTAAGTAAATATAGAGTTTGCTTTAGTTACCGCATTATATAACATCATCACATCACGCCTGTAATTCCCGAAGGGTTAGGCAGAGGTGTGCCCATAAGTACACCCATATTTCGCCATGTTTAAGTCCCATGTAATAGGGAGCGACTCTATTGACATCAACCGGGCACTTATCCAGACTTCGAGGTTGCTATTGAGAAATTCCTGATGGAAAAATTCAGTAACACTGCCCGACCCCTGGGAATAAAAGCCAATACCTCATACTCAGCAATTTCGTTTTGCGACCACGTGACCAACGAGGCAGTCAAAATAGTCAGTTAGCGCATGTTCTGAATTAATTTTCTGTGTAACCTCCCATTTAAGATATTGTGGGTTTATATGTGAGTCGTGTAAAAAGTAGCCCATGTCCTTTGTTGTGGTTCAAACTTACCCGTACCATTTCATTTTCATTTCATCACATTTCATCAAAATCGATCAGTGGTTTACTCGTGAAAGCGTTACAGACAGACAGAGATCGAAGGGCCCTTCCCTTCGATCTCTGTCTGTGATGTTAAATTTTCAGAGAAATCAGAGACTATTCATGTCGATTTATATAATGTAAATAATAAAATGAACTAACTTATCAACAAAAATGTTTTTCAGCTAATCAACACATTAAGGACCGATAATTGAAAAGGTACATGTTTTGCAACGATATGTGTTCAATCGAAAAAACATTTTTTTTATCATTGGGATGACATCAATTGTTTTAACAAAAAGGATCTCTGTCAATTTGACAACCAAATCAAAAAAATGTATTTTGTGTTCCAAACATAAACTTGAAAAAAGATTTAAGATTTGTTCTTAAACATTAGAAAATCTTGTTTTTGTGGAAGTAGATGCGTTTGGAGAAGAAAACTTTATTTATGGAATCCATTTGATTACACATAAGATTTTGTGGAAGTTGGAATTTAGGTTACTTTCTTGAACGTCAGATAATGGCAAAAGAAGATCGATAACCTTTTATAAACCTTTTTCTTCTATTATACTTTTAACTGGCACGCAAGCCTGTAAGACAAAACGTTGACAAATAATTGAACAAAAAGTTTATATCGATGCGTTTTTGTCCCTGTTACCTTCAGACATTATTTAATCAGTGCTATAATTATTTTAAATTGAAAAGAAGTGACAAAAGAAACTCCAAAGATTTAAAAATAAACTAAGTTCGTATTATGTTTGTACTTGAGTTGTGTGCGAGTGGTTAGACTCGCGTTAATTGAAGTCTGATTAGCAAGAATGCGTATACCTACATATTGAGTACATGTAATTATGTGTGTATCTACTGTTTATTGTACTGACAGGTGTATCTATACTGTTATATCGTTTAGTGATCCGTGTCATAATATTGAGGTAATATAGTGGTTAAAGGCACCTCTTTGTCTAGTTGTAACTTGCTACGCTCGATGAATCAGATTTATACGATTTTTTATTATTTAGTTTAGATTCCTGTTTAGTATTTCTTGTTGTAAGTTTAGCTATAGAATTCATTATTATTAATTGTCAATTTAACATCGAAACATAGGAACTTATTATGAAAAGTTTAAATGATAATTTACAAAACTGGTCCTTCAGTCCAAACTTATAATAGTTGTAAGTACCTAAAGACCTCAAAACACTATTGTATGCTTTATTAGTCATCTGTTTGTGAAAAGAAAATCAGTTAGGAATAACGTCAACATCAACGTAGTATAATATTAACGTCATTATTTTAAACATCATAAGTATTAACATTGAAATGACTGCTAAATTGTTGGTATATGGAGGAAACTCCAAGTACCTACTCATGAGACTTGCGGATAATAGCGTGTGACTCGACGAGGTGCGTGCTTAAAATAATTCGACTAGTTTTTATGAATAACGTGTTGTCTAATGCATAATCAACTTCGTGGTAATTTTACTGAAACACACTGCATTTGTCGTAACTCAAATGGCTAATGCCTGTCAGATACGACGTATGAATACACGACTAACTATGACATATAATTATTTTGTCTATCTGTCAGTTTCTCACGCAAAGTGGGTATACACGTACATAACATATGTCAGTGTTGACTGTTATTATGTCATCTTTGTTATCCTGTACAGCGATACTTTTCAGTACTCTTATGGCTTTTCAATAGAGTTAACATTTCAACAAGGAATAGCCAAAATTGTTAAAAAAATACAAGTTGTTCTTATCAGATGATTATATTCTAACCTGACTGGTTGAGCTGTTCGCTGCAACACGATGTGAACGAATGCATTTGTAATTCCTCTTTGTTTTTATATCTTAATAAAAATGTATCGTGTCCATAATCAGTTTTTTATTGTAAGCTCTTGCAATTTCCTGATTTGAAACTGGTTTGTGGAGAGCTAAAGTCATTCGGAAGTGCAATAGACTCTAAAATAACTTTCAATATAAAAACTAACAACATTTTATGTTCAAAAATAGATTAGTATATCTTTGTAGAAGTCATGTTGATATTTCGTGATACGAAGGACATCAAAATAATCTTTGACTTTCGGAGCAAAATGTTTATGCTTTGTGTACATATGCCCAAGCGGTTAATTCTCTGGTTTCCAAAGAATGCTATATCTATTGAATAAATCTTAATTTAATAACTTGTTCCCCAACAACCAAAGGGTAATAATGATGACGGGTTGCTTTGATTTCATGTCTCTGTATCATCTTTACGAAACCAACTACCATTCAAGACGTGAACAAAATGATTAGTTACGTACATAATCACTCGAATATGTTGTAAAGAAGTGCTTTCTGCAGGATTATAATTTTATTTGTGCCTAAATACACTGTCCTGTTTTTAGTTACGAAAGAAACAAACCGGTACGGCGAGCGCAGTATGTCTCCCGGCGAGCCCGCAACCGCCATTCACGCCTGCAGCCAGCCCATTGCTTGGGTCAAGGCGACTGCCACGTTCAACTTTATTGTTAAATTGCTGCAATTTATATTATTTGCTTTTTTAGAATCGCGATTACGATAGATAAGGTTACACGTAATTGTTGTTGCCTAGACATTGGAGCTTCTAAACGTTACTTGTGCACCTCCATAAGGCAAATGAAATGTTTAAATACTAGCCACGCAGTTAGCACTCCTTCCGAAACTATTACAGGATTAAAGGCTTTAAAATGTACTGAGCAAGGTTAATAAAACCAACAGAGATTAATAGTTTTGTTATTAATTCAATTATGGTTAAGTATAAATTAACAACATTAAATAAATTGCTTATTAAACTTTTGGCGGGCACGAATTACGAAACTAACTGAACGTACGAACTGTATTATCTTGAACAAAGCGGGCGAGAGCAATTGATCGATAAATTGTAAGGCGATTTGCAATAAATCGTCGGTGGTCTGCGTCGGAAATAAGTTCGCGATATAGCTTCGTGACCGGAAGGAGCAGGGTCCTTGCTGTGACCACGAACCGCCTCTGCAGCTCCCAATGGCACGAGACTGCCATTTCCTTTATTCACGATACTTGATCTGTGTTACATCAGCACATTTATAATTAAGTACGCTATAAGTAAATTTAACGAGGTAATTGTATTTTACAGAGACTGAAAGCATTCCTCAGCGAACATTAGCCTTAACCTTGACCGTCAGACATGTCGGTAACTACTGTCTACTCTACCAGGTTGATGACATTTGTGATCTTTCAACACTAAAGCCCCACACGTTTCCATACCACATTTGGACTATGATTTCGCTCCACGGGCCGACTAGGGTGATTATATTTTGTATTATTGACTCGACCTTCGGAACAGGTAAATGAATAATAATAACAGTTAAAATAATAATTAAAGCCTTTAATATATCCGGCCTCATCTATTTAGTCTCGAATAGATAATCACACATTAACGTATGAGAATAATATAAACTTCATATTAGTAACGGCAGCCAGTTATAAATATCAACTTCCGCGGTTTTTCAATCGTAATTATATGTAGTACGACAAAGACACGAGACTGACAGGTATATTTTGCAATTTGCCTTTAATGGTTTGCACTTATTTAACGTAAGAATGTACGTTATGCTTTGCCTGTCCAGGTGTCTTGATCTGATTCAATCTTGTAAAGTTGTAGTGTCGACTTGACTTGGGATACTTATTAATATAGCCAGTCGCATTCCTTAAAAACTTGGTTCAAGTTGCTATGAGAAGGATCTGACACTAATATGATAATAACACTATGTTCTTGTCTTATATCACACTTATATCATAACCTAGCGACCCACCCTTGTTTCGCACTGATGCAGTCTATTGGTGTGGCAGTATGATAATGCGTCAAGCTTTTATGCTGTCTTCAAACATACAAATCTTATGGAATATATTGGTGAAAACTGCATCCAAATCTAATGTGTTCTTCAAAAGATCAAAGCACACATACGCAGTCACGAAAACCGTCACACTTATTTATTAAAATCGAAAGTTAGTCTGTTTGTTTCGTCATTAGAACTAAACTACTAAACCGATCGTAATCAAATTAAACAAAGACTCGGCTTGAGATCTCGAAAAGGACAAAGGTCTTTCATTATGAATATTTAGGCTCGCCCCCTATTACGTGGGACTAAAAACATAACTGGCGGGATGTGGGCGTACTAATGGGTACACCTGTGCTTAACCCTTCGGGGATTACAGGCGTGATGTAATGTGTGTATGAATATTTGTTTTATCAAAACCTAGCTATCACGGTTGAAATTATTTGTTTAGAGCAAATAACGTACTGGATTACAAGTTACGTCTTTGGTTATTACTCCTACGGCTGGTAGCGTATTATTATATAGCCTATATTATTCCTCATGAATCATCATCATCATATCAACCGAACGACGTCCACTGCTGGACATAGGCCTCCCCTAAAAATAACCACAATGACCAGTCCTGCGTTGCCCGCATCCAGCGGTTTCCCGCTACCTTTACCAGGTCGTCAGTCCACCTCGTCCATTCATTCCTCATGAATGTAACAACACATCAAATACAAATAATTTTTACGAATCCGACTTGTACAATAGTCCAAAGCAGCGAAAACCACCAGGAGCTAACCACCTACGCGAATGAAAGTGCCCTTTTCTGGCTAAAGAGACATGAGATCTCAAATTTTACCAATAGACTCCCACAATGATACAAAAAGACAGTCTGGTGGAAAGAAACATTTCAAAGGTTTATGGCTCTCTTAGATTACATTTAAAACAGATTTTTATCTACCCAGAATGTGGCTTATTATTCTTAAATCGGATTGCCATTAAGCAGAAACATCAAATAAAAGAAATGTTCTAGAGATTAGCGCGTTTAAACAAACACAAAAAAACTCTTTAGCTATATTATTAGTAAAAATATCATTGATATTTTAGGAGACAAAACCAAATATAGAAAATAAAAATTACAGTATATAGGTAATAAAATTAATATATGAATCAAAAATATGATGTACCTATATACCTAGAGGTTAATAACCTGCATAAATTATTATGCTCACTTTTCCTGAAAGACACAATTACGGTTACCTTACGACAAGCTTTTACCTGTTTATCATTGTTTTTTACGTAATGTCTTTATATGGTATAAAAGCTTATTATGACCATAACACGACATGGAAAATAATGGTTACAGCAAGTAACCAATTGCGCACCGTATGCCGCTAATTAATTTACACGAAACGGTAAAACCTACAAAAGTGATGAACACATAACAGCATCACGCCTGTAATCCCCAAAGGAGTAGGCAGAGGTGTACTCCATTAGTACACCCACATTTCGCCAGTTATGTTTAAGAGCCATGTAATAGGGGGCGAGAATATTGCCATCAACCAGGCATAAATCCAGACTCCGAGGCTGCTACTGAGTAATTCCTCATGGAAAAACCCATGATACTTTTCCTAACCTGGAAATCAAACCCAACACCTCATGCCCAAGACGAAACAGGCAGTCGCAGTAGCACTCAGGGTGTACTTAGAAAGTACATAAGTAATTGTGAAATAGAAAAACGAAATCGTTCGCAACCGGGCACTGGCAAGTGCCCACAGCGTACCCACAGCTTCGTGCATAAGAAGCGGGCGCCTTAACCACTGGCCATCACGACAATTCAACTAAAGACCATCAGGTTCAAGCTTACCCCGTGCCAAATTTCATGAAAATCGATTCAGTTGTTTAGCCGTGAAAACGAAACAGTACCGTTTATAAATAAGGATTACATAGCTTATTACAATATATCACGGTAAATAACTAGATTATAACGTAACACATAGTAATTATAAATTGTTATTTAATAGATGACGTGCTATTGGTAACTTTGAGCTCATATTGATAAGCGGTAGGTAACTCGTTCACCTCGTCATTGTGTTTCTTTACTCAGTTATAGATTATTTCGTTATATAATATTATTATATACCTACATCAGGGATGATAAGGAGCTCCGTAACCGAAACTATCGAATATCCGTAACCGTTTCATTTTCATAAGTTTCGGATAAAGGCAAAGTTGAAATAAAATGATATGTTTCGACAGGTTTTTGCGTCACCGCTCGCGCGCCTTAGGACCTTACCTTTGTGACTGATTATAATCCAAATAATAATCTAGACTTGTTAAAACCTATAATAAAACCAAATTATTACATACTATATTTTGTGTTAATATTTTACTTCAATCTAATATCCGTAACCGAAACTATCAGAAACTAACGGATAATCCGAAATAATTACATATCCGCAACCGTATCCGAAACCGATAGAATTTTATTCTTATATCCGTATCCAGATATGAAATATCATATCCATAACATCTCTAATATACATACAACAAGAGTTAATATTGTGTATTACATTGATATAGCCCCCATTGTACAATCGTGGACAATTGCGGTTAATCACTGTTCACCCTAAAACCTTTTTTTTCTTTTCGTTGGAAAATCTCCAGGGATTTCCTTGTCAGATTTCTACCGACTAAATTAACTCCACGGCGTTTACCGATTACCTTTGGTCGGGGCACGGGGATCACTCTGAGCATTCTTCTGCATTGGGTTCACGAAAGAAATCTCCCTAAGTTGCGTTAATCTTAATTCGTAACGCTATTAAAAACGTCCGGCGCACTCTGGACAATTAGCATTCGGTAACGCAGAGTCTAGCTAGTCAATCCTTTCACCACTAAGATAAACCCATACGGTTCTTCTTCAGAGCCGTGTGGATTTTTATTTAGCTTGCACTTACTTACAAACAGTGCAAGCTAAATAAAAGCTTGTAAAAATAGAATGTCTTAAATGTATCAGCAGGTACCTATTACATGCTGAGATAAATCACATGTTACCGGTTCCCGCACATTGATACACGTACAGTACTTAAATGGCATTGAAATACGGATGCTCGAGTGTGAACTGTAACGCTGTGTTCGCTGTAACTATGGCAACTTAGCCAATAATCGATCACGTGATCGATAACCCTCAAGTTCATATCGATGTTAGGGCGTGACTGTTACACACGTAACAAACACCCGTTGAGTCAATACAAGTATATGACAAATGCATCCTGTACGTTTAACTCAATAATAAATAGTTCCGCATCCGTTTAAATGATCATGTTGTAACAACATTTTTTCATTTATTGTAGATACAAACTCTGATTAAGTTCCTCGTATCAATAACGGAATTAATTATACGGCAAAATATGCTCTTCAATGCATCAACACCTTCACAGGCAAAATGTATGCAACAACTGTTTTTTGATTCGACTGCCTCGTCGGTCATGTGGTCACAAAGCGCGACTGCTGAGCATGAGGTCTTGGATTTGATTGAGGTCGAGCAGTGTTATTGGGTTTTTCCATTACGAATTTCTCAGTAGCAACCCGGACTTTGGTTATCAGTTGCATAATGCTACCCTTGTGCCTCGGAAATCACGTAAAGTCTGGTCCTGCACCTGATTTTTCTCAGGTCGTGCCGGATTGCCGTTCCATCGAACTATGCATTTTTATTCCGCGACTTGGTCTGCGTCTGCGATAACCGACATTTACGCCACCGAAGTCGCCGGCAAAAAGCTAGTATGAATTAAAATCGAATAATTTATTTGCAAGAATATTGATCACTTTAATTTTGCTAATAGTCAATATATTCCACTAAGTTACGAAATACAAAAAATTGTTACACCATATTACATTATTGTTACTGACATAAAATACAGCTTCATATATTTATGAAGCTGGCTGGTTTTGGCAACTATAATTTATTAATTATAATTGCCAAAAAAATATTCTAATTGCCAATAGTATCTGTCTACATTATAATTATCACGTGCTTGTGCCACGGTGGGCTCGGATACATTAAAATGGAGATCTTCTCGGCTAATCCTCTTCACAGTTTTTTTTTTTTAAGTTCTTGAGCAGTTTGGTACTTGACACCAATCTGCCTAGCCTTTTTCCAACTAGGAATGTTGGGGTCGGCTTCCAGTCTAATTTGATGCACCTGAACACCAGTATGTTATATGAAGCGATTGCCTATCTGACTTCCACAACTCAGTAACTGGGTAATATGATACCCCTTGGTAAGACTTGTTGTCGAACTTTCGAGCTTCTGACGACCCGTAACGACCGTTACAGATCCACATATGACAGCTGGGATAAACGGCATTCCGAAGCACGGAGGAGTCTCGGTGTGTAAAGATGATCACCCATCCACGGACCAACCCCAGCAAGCGTAGCGATCGACACGTGAGGCTGTTGCTCCTCGTAATTCGGTTCTTGCCACCGCTAGCCAATAATTCCAAGACACGACGATGAAAACCAGATTAATTTTCAACTACAAGTAAAAGTAGATTTATGTAGGATATGCTGAAAAGAAATTATTCGTCACTTTTCATGTAGATGCTGTTTTTAGCGATTAAAACAATATTTATGATAATATGATCCATAGAATGCACTCGAAGTTTCAAATTATTAATAAGTTTGAATCATTAAATAGAATTACCACTTATGTACCTACCTATAATTATATATATGTATGTCTAGCTGTTATTAGATTCCACTGCTTTTCACTCGTAAAAGATGTACCTTATATGCATAATATAATATGATACTAGCTTTTGCCGTGCTTTTGCCCGTGACTTCGTCAAAAAGTAGCTTAGAGCCTTCCTTGGGGTTCAAACTTACCCCGTACCAAATTTCATCAAAATCGGTTCAGTGGTTTACTCGTGAAAGCGTAACAGACAGACAGAGTTACTTTCGCAATTATGAGATTAGTATGGATTTGGTTAAGTATATCAAACGCGTGTTAGTAATGTAAACATGAATTGTTAAGAATGTACGTCATATCGGACCTCCATAACATTAAGTACCTACTGCTATTAATATTATAATAATGTTATAATATAGCCACTTCCTCTTTACCGACCGACCTTGCAATATACCAGCCTAGGTGAAGGACTTCGGAAGCGCTAAAATACTATCTACACAAAATGTTTACGCAATGTACGCACTTTCTTGGTATATTAGCACTTCTCGTCAAAGTCAAAGTCAAATCATTTATTTTAATTAGATCGTAGAGGGTATTTTTGAACGTACGGGAAAAAGGTAAAGGTTCATATGGAGAAGAAGGGGCAAGAAACTCCAAAAGAAAACATCCACCTGATAATGTTAGGGAAATTACATGAAAGCTACCTATCACTTAACACATTTTGGGTATTTCTATACACTAATAAACTAGTATTGTAATGTGTTTCCTAAGTTCGTGGCTACAGTTATAATTACTGTAAAGGATTGGGTGTAAAGTGCAAATCAGTGTTGACAACAGCTGACTGTCCTCTGTCAGTTGAGATTCTACGAATTACAAAACTATTTTACAACTTGAGATATACATTATCCTGGTGTCACCATGCGTCATTTACTTAGAAAATATACAGGGATTTCACCTCTTTATACAACTTCCTAGCTAGTTTTAAATTGTTTTATTTTTAAGTTAAATTCTGGGTATGGGATTTGCGTATTTTTGTGTTGTGTCAACCTTGTAGTCACTTCCCTGTTGTTCTAGTGAGCTGGCTTCAGTCGCCGTTCCTCGTCTGACCGTCGCCTTGGCACGAGTCGCTTTCCTGCCTTATCAGACAATATTACTGTAATGGATAAATTAATTCGTGTAATATCAAAACCCATTTGTTAACCGATTTCTGATTGTGCAACACAGAAGTTGAATGTCGAAGGTTATAATATGCAGATACTTTGTTTATATTTTTAAAATAAAAGCAGTCGCCCAGGTCTTTCTTGTTTTGTTAATAGTTTTTGTATTCATGTGGGTCTAGGTGCACGAGTATTAATGATGGTAACTGATTATGTACATACATACATATATCACACGATCTGTCAATTAAAATTGCACACGCGTCATCCGGTCTAGTTATTAAAATATTTCAGCAAATTAACATTTTAATCTAATTTATAAACGACTCGTGTCTCGATAAATGATTATCATTAGTAGATATAATTTTGATTAGATATTTTCAAATATATATAAACAGTGTGAAAATATGCAGTTAACGACAATACTTCAAAGCGAAAGGTCACTCATTTACTCACTCACCACGAAATATCAACAAACGCTTGACGTTTAAGATGAAATTTGGCAGGGATGTAGTTTATAGTTAGTAAACGTCCGTTAAGAAAAGATTTTCTAAGATTCACCCCTTAGAAACGGGGGTGTTCAGTTCGTATGGAGATATCAACTTTGACGCGGACAAAGTCGTAGGCAGAAGGTAATAAAATATTAAAACAAACTGTTTAGAAACAAAAAAAAACAGCTTTTGGTGATGAATAAGAGTAGGTTATTATCCTATAAGGGGAGAGTACCGTTGTTACCTACTGTATGATGCGCCTGTGTAATTAACAAAACGTGAACAATTTTCCTTCCTCAAGGAAAAGTAACGGTTACCTGAAATGATGCGTAGGTACATTCTATCTATTATGAATCAGAACAACAGCAACTTTTTTTTTCTATGACCTTTTTTCCGCGTTGGAAATCCTAATGGACTTCCTCCGTTGTTGGGGACGGAGGGGCATGCCGGCTTACCGGCTGGCACCACCGCAGTGTTCCCAACGCACCTCTGCCTCTGGCGGGACTGCGTATTCGCATTTATAAACATGACCTAATAGCGCAATATGAATCGTGTGAGCTGAAATTGGTTCTCACCAATTTCAGTACCAAAAGGTAGGTAAGTAATTTAGGGCGAGCCTATTGCCATCAACCGAGCACAAATCCAGAATCCAAAGCTACTACTGACAAATTCCTGATGGAAAAATCCAATAACACTTTGCACAACCGCGCTTTGCGACCACTAGACCAACGAGGCAGGCAGGTTTAGGGAGGTAAATATTGTAAATAGGTTGGTAAGGTCATATTTTTATCAACTATGGGCGAACCATCAACAAGCCATTAGAAACCTACATTTCTACCTTATAAAAATAAAAATCAAATGCCGCATGTATGAAAGATCAGCTCTTGAAAATGGTTAAATCTATTTAGCTGTCCTCTTTTGTTGTGTCCGTAATTGCCAAGACAAGGTATTAAACTTAAGATTTTGTTTTTAATCTACCGGAAAAGTCGGAGTGATATATTTGTATGAAACTCTCAATAAAAATATGTGACGTTTAGTAAGTGGCAAACTAGCGAAATCGGGCAGATCCATAGTTATATTTAGAAATGGTTTTATTACTTGTATTTGGTACTCGAATACTGCAAAATAAATTATACACCATTTAATTTTTACCTTGTCCAAACATTTTCATAGTTATTCTGCTCATTTCTGTAAAAGAACAGACTCTTGCAGTTTCAACTACGCCATTTACCGACAAAGGTCTGTCTAAGCCTTTATGCCAGGGGTGGCGAACAAGTCGATAGCGGCTATTTGTCGAGTCGATCGCAGACTTAATACTCAAACTTATATAAGTATCTTGTTAAGTTAAAAATAAGCATTTTAGTTCAGATTCTCCTCTAAAATGAAAATAGGTACCTACTACGTGTACCGTAGTATTTCATATGCCAACTAAAATCGTATTAATTATGTAAAATAAAAACATAGCGCCGAATTGAGATCCTCCTCCTTATTGAAGTCGGTTGAAATTACGATTCGATGTCAAGTTTATGAAGAACCGTTGATTATGTAATTTGCTACATCACACAGAGTAGTCAGTAAGCAGAAAATCTTCGGATCTAATAAAGTTGACTACCCCTGCTTTGTTCGATACAGAAATGGAACGTCTGAAACTATTTCCGACTGTTCCTAGTAAGTACTGCAGCTGAATGCATATGATTTCTCTAGAGAGGGCCGTACTGGTATCTTACAGTCACAATTCAAAAATCAAATACCGTATAACGGGGTGAATAAGGATGCAGGGGTGAAACGGGGCGAAACTTTAAAAGGGATTTAACTTTGAAATAATATATTTTGTTTTCTATAAAATAGTTAAACGTTTTTACTGAATCACACATACATAATATCACGCCTATAATCCCTGAAGGGTTAGGCAGAGCTGTACCTATTATGTAGTACACCCAGATTTCGCTAGTCATGTTTTAAGTCGCATGTAATAGGGGGCGAATCTATTGCCATCAACCGGTTATAAATCCAGACTCCTAAGCTCTAATAAGACGTAGTTCGACCTGGGAATCGTACCCAAGACCTCATGCTCAGCAGTCGGGATTTGGGACCACTAGACCAACGAGGCATTGGCGACGAACTATATTATTTTAATGTTAAAAATCCTTTAAACTTACCGTACCAATACACCATTACCAAAGGCATTTTACAATGCCTAGTAGCTCTAGGTAGGTACCAAGTCACTATTTATAACATTCATGGATTTTCTTTTGAACATCACAACGACAATTGACATGGACAATGATTTTAAGTGGTCGGTAACTGTAAAAGCTTTAAAAACAGTATTTAGACAAACAGTACTTAGTCATTCTCGTCAGGAACATCGCTGTTCTACGTCTCTTGACTTCTTTCTTATGCATTACGTCTATGTTTGTATGTTCTAACTGCCTCGACTCTTGGTCGCAAGCGCGATTGCTGTATGTGGAGTCCTGGTTTCGATTCCCAGGTTGGGCAAAATGTATTACTGAGTTTTTCCACTACGAATTTCTCAGTAGTAACCCGGAGTTTAGAAGTTGGTGATGTGACACCCCCGTGTCTCAGAGAGCACGTAAAGCCGTTTGGTCCTACGCCTGATCTCTCCCCGGTAGTGTCGGACTGCCATCCCATAGGACTATGAGAGTGAGAGAAGAAGGACTGCACCTGTGAACACTGGTGCACTATATCACCTGCGTACCTCGCTAGTCTCCAATGTGATCGACCCCCATGACCGGTCTGGGTAATATTATTTTTATTCTATTCTTTACTTAAAAATACTTCCAATACAACATATAGCCATATAATAATTAAATATGGATTATCATTACATCGCTACTTACGCACGAACGATAAATAAATCGAAGTAATGTCACTCCACTTTTAGCACGACCGGAGGTCAACGTTGTAAGACCTTGTCAACTTGCAATTTGGATTTCATGTCCCCTTTTGTTCAATTATTACGTAACCATTACTTGTCCACCTTATGCTAGTTAACCACACATGGTCAAGATATGGACATTGTGAATAATGTTACATTAATACCAACTAAATCAATGTGTTACAATTTATACGCGGTTGTCTTTACTTGTTACGGTAATTAAACTTGGTTCTAGATGCGTATTGATTTTTTTCGGAAGTTATTATCGCGCATATTATCATAAATCTAAATAAATTACGATGCAATAAAAATGTTCATTTAAATTGTTAGTAGGTGTTACGTGTGCATTTTGACATTTGCAACGCAAAATTCAGTTGGAAAAAACTAGAAACACACATCCGAAGCAGTGGCAGGGTTACGTCGGTCAAGCCGCAATTTCTTGTGTATAAACATTCATGGTCATGGTAACCGGATGTGGCTATTGGCGGTTATCATGGAAGCCGATAGCTTACTTAATTGGCGAACAAGAATGATTGTGTTACTATGTATTTGTCAGGATTATTTGTTAATATACAACGTGTTCTTTTTAATATCCCACAATTC
Source organism: Hoplodrina ambigua (assembly GCA_949774945.1). Lineage (NCBI taxonomy): Eukaryota > Metazoa > Arthropoda > Insecta > Lepidoptera > Noctuidae > Hoplodrina > Hoplodrina ambigua. Next base: position 12,039,756 of record OX458963.1, read on the forward strand.
TAGTATTAATAAGACTATGTCAGAGAATCAACTGGCACATAAATAAATTTATTTTCCGTCATAAGTTTGAAAATAAATAAGAACAAAGAAACCAGTGTAAATAATGAACAGACATAGGTTAAAAGTTCTACGTATTGTAGGAATAAATAAAAGTTGGGATTGGCTATTTCGTTTTATTTACTTAGGCATCCTTTTTTATGTATTGGAAAGAATATGCCAATTTATTCTTTGTCATGGTCTGGGATTGTGGTATGTCAAAAGAAAAACGGCAAGTAAATAAATCAGGTGGAAAAAGAGAAACATTGTCAATATTATGTATGCAACCAAATATTAAATCACTAATATTATAAATGTGAAAGTTTGTGAAGATGTTTAGATGTTTGAATGTTTGTTACTCAATCATTGGGATGAAAATTGTGATACTATTTATCCCGATAATCAACTGACTTTAACTTTTCAGAAAGTTACTTTTGATGCGGACAAAAAACTAGTGTAACATAAATTATTAACAATTCTATACATACTAATTTGGAATATTCGCAGCTCAATCAGCTAGCTCTTTTCCAAGATGTAATATAATAGCTATAGATATATTTTTTTGTTTTTATAAAATAAACCTCGACCTATAACGATGGTGTAAAGTGTAAAATTAAAACGATTTTTTATAAATATACATAAAAAAGGCGAAATTTTACCATCAATATCTCCGTATCAAGCATGTTCCCAACCATGGACCAGAAGAAAAAAAGGTAAACATAAGGTAAAGACGTAAATACATGTAGATGAAGTGTATTCAAAAGAACGGGTACATACACATTGGTTCTCATGTATAAAAATTGCAACCATTTGAATAATTAAGTAATAACTTTCATGAACAATATTTATTTGCCCAGTACCTAACTATCTTAAACTAGATATTTATTATGTTTATGATTCAAGGTTAAAGACATACTCGAAATTATGCAAATGACACATCTATAAATATACAATATGAAATATCCATACGGGTGTAATTAATTAAAATGAATAATTAATTTCAGCTATTCACTTCAGCCATTTGCAACTGATACTTTGATTTGCAAACCAACAGTTAAAGATCAAAGATAACTTCAGAAGTGGCACACATGCAAGGTAACTCTATAGCTATACCGCTTAATTGAGTCCCTGTCTGCGGGGTACAGGGGCGCGGGGGTAAGACAACCACGGGGACCGGGAGAGTTGCGGGCGGCGGCGGCGGGCGGCAGGCACTCGTAGCGTGCGTTGCGGCGTCGCCAGAATTTTTTTTTGCCAAGTGTGGGTTTATGGAATGAAAAAAGCGGGATTCTTTTGTCGAATGCAAAAAAAAACGGATATGTTCAGAAGTTTTTAAATATTAATCTTTTTATTTGAGTTCAAATTACATTTACGTGACAACTGATAGCAAAAATAGCCGTAGAAAATTTATTCTAATTAATAAAAATATGATATTTTAAATAAGATTTACTCTATCTTTAAATAGCTGAGTCTCATTGGTCTTCTGAATAAAAAAAAAACAGAAATGAAAATAAAAGAAAAAAAAAATATTCTTCTGAAAAATATGCTTCACAAACCATAGAAGCTTTTAATTCAAAAACATTTCAAGATGGGAAAAATTGTTGTAAGCATGTAAAAAAAGCACGACAGAGCCTAACCTGCGCGGGACATTTAATTTTGATTTAAAAATCGGGACGTCCCACCAAAATCGGGACGTCTGGCTACGCTAAGCGTGATACACAAGTGGCGAAAAATGCACTGGTTAGTATGTGAGATATGTGACGACACAGTGGTTTACGGTAAACGGTGTCAGAAGACGAGGACTCAATCAAGTGGTTCAGCCATAGTCTATCTGTAACTTGCAATGTAGATATGCAATATAATTATATGACAATAAATTAAATCAACGTGAACATTAAAAGAGTTCTACGAGACGTAATAGTGTTGTACCAAGGTTCTGTACTGCCCTAGGCCTATACAAGTACATAGTTGACGATTGGTTTATCTCGACTACATTTGTCACGACTCAGTTATTTTAAATATTTGAAATATTTAATATTTTATTTAAATCTATATTATTTTTTAAAGAAGAACCTGTCTGACGAATTAGCTCACACCCAAAACTACTAAAACTAGGAACATTAAGTCAAAGTCAAATTCCTTTATTTCAATTCTTTAAACGTCACGTAAAGGGCAACAGAAGGAACAGGGTGGCTTTTTAGTCAGTAAAAGTCTGACAGTCCCTTCCACCCCACCCAGGGAGGAAGGAGTCATTTGAAATACAAGGAAAGCATTGAATCTAGTCGCTCTTTCCAAAAGGTAGTTTCATATGAAGAAGAATGGGCAAGAAACTTGAAAACGCTTTTAAATACATTGTTTTGTAATATTTGCATACAGGATCATTCAGGATTACACGTGAATGCCATTCCTGAATGTATTAAAACTACTTTATTATATTAAGTATAACAATTTAAGAATTTACGGCTAAATTATGTTCAAAGAGACATAATGTGTTTACAAATTTTGGAACTGCAGACGACTACACTAAACATTTTAACAAACAATGAATTATGAAGTACTGAATTATGAAATTTTGCACACAACGTCCTTTTAAGATGTAGGCAAGCACCATGAAAGGATTTTTAGACATCCTCTTTTCTCCCATCATTCTCCTATTTCATGGCTTAATCGAGCCTAAGTACACAACGATGTTTGACGTTTTTAAAGCCCCTTAAACAGTATTCAGAGTGAGTTTCATTTGTAATGGAAAGGACGCCTCGTTGGTCTTGTGGTCGCAATCGCGACTGCTGTGCATGAGGTCTTGGGTTCGATTCCCAGGTCGGACAAAGTGTTATTGGGTTTTTCCATCAGGAATTTCTCAGTAGCAGCCTCGGAGTCAAATAGCAATAGGCTCGCCTCCTATTACATGGGACCAAAAACATAACTGGCAAAATGTGGGTGTACTAATGGATATACCTCTGTCTAACCCTTCGGGAATTACAGGCGTGATGTTATGATATTATGTAGAGAGGACGAAAATTGCGCGTACAAAGTCACGTGCAAAGTGCTAGTAATTTTTTTTTTTTTTAATTTCATATTACCTACCATACGATAATAACTGTTAAAAGGCTGGCAGCATTGCCACGTTGCAATGCTAATTCTTTGGCCCAAGAAAAGGCCAGCTCTCTGGTCTAGTAAAGAGCCGACGGGTGATTTGGCAATGTCCTGGAATACAAGGTGAGCGATCGGACCCCATGGCCCTAGTGTTCTATCTATTCTCATAGTAGGTAGTAATAATATGTTGTAGCTGCTATGATAGTTGACTGTCGGCTGCTGGAGTTCTTTTCGTGTCGATTGACTTAAATGTTACAAAAAATAAAACTGTTACAGAATTGTTTAAACGTTATTTAAGAACATTTATGTTCTTCTAGTTATTTAACCACCACCTGCAGTTTTGAGTCAGAACGACGCGATCTACTCGGCTTAGCCAAAAGGTAAGTTCTTGCACAAGAGACTGTTCATTGTAAGGTTGCACGTAGACTGAGTCTAGACTATCTGACTTTGCCAACTATTGGTCTATGACAACAAATGTCGCGCTCACTTGCAAACCGTCTCATGGTCAAAGTTGTCCTGAATAAACTGAAAAACCTGTTTTGAAACAAAGCAAAACTTATGTACAGACAACAAAATAGATAGCTATGCAGGGTCGTCCGATTTAGTTGAAGTTTTCTTAAATACCAATGGATGTTTTTAAATGTAATTTAACATAACATAACATACATAACATCACGCCTGTAATCCCCGAAGGGTTAGGCAAAGGTGTACCCATCAGTACACCCACATTTCGCCAGTTATGTTTTTAGTCCCATGTAATAGGGGGCGAGCCTATTGCCATCAACCGGGCACACATGCAGACTCCGAGGCTGCTACTGAGAAATTCCTGATGGAAAAACCCAATAACACTTTGCCCGACCTGGGAATCGAACCCAAGACCTGATGCACAGCAGTCGCGCTTGCGACCACTAGACCAACGAAGCAGTTGCAGGCAGCGAATGTAATTTAAATTACAAAGAAGTAGGCTATTCGTTAATTTACTAAAGTTTCAACTACATCTGACAATCCTGGATGCCTATCTCTTTTGTTGACTGTACGTGGCAGGACAATAGGCAAAAAACAACATGGGAGATTTTAAAATTCCGCCGCATCATTGAATGTAATTATAGAATTTAAAAAGAAACATTACTAAATAGTTCTAACCGCATGTGGTCAAGTTTTTGTTAGTCTTTATAAAATGCTACCAAAATACAGAGGCAGATTGTATAGTGTACAAAAAAGATAGCTAAGGTCCACCTATTAGATTTTTTCAATTTAATCGCTCATCACAAGAGCTCTTTACCCTGCAGTGGGTAGATTTATAATTGAAAAATAAAAGGTTTTCTAGTTCTTCTTTTGAGTGAAAAGTGGAAATTATGTTTTTTCTCACTACTCCGCTATTTTTTTCTGATTAATTTCGGTGCAGGATCCAAGACAGTTGAATCGTTTCGTCATGAAGCTCCATTGCCTCAGCGCTATTCTGGCTGCTCCACAATTCTGATTCTCGTATTTAGAAGTTCCTGCGATTGGGAATAGTGTGGATTTGTCCCATTTTCCACTTTTATTTTCATTGAAAGCGTTTGTTTGATTTTTAACTCAAAAAATTCTGAAAAAGCTATTGGAAGCAAGTATTTACAATGTACTTGTACATGTACATAGAAGGGATCAAAATTAAGCTAAATGTTTATAATTTTGGAGCAGTAATTTGGGCATTTTCGTCTCATTTATTTTGAAGTAACAGTTATATATCAAGAAACAGTGTACTTTATATTAATCGGTTTAAAAAGGAATCAATTTCATATTTTTTATAAGAAGTGAATATATTTTTTTATGTAGACTGTACAACCTGTTTTCATTAAAGCTTCAATCACACCTGTAATAGAACTATTTATAGATTAACTAATTATATTATTTAATCTAATCAACACTCTCATTCTCATGCAAAAACTTGAGGAAATGAATTACTTAGCTTGTTTTTGTGTATTTATTTGAGTTTCAAAATAAAACTTCTATGGTTAGCTTTATTTTGTTACTATTTCCGGTTCCTATATACCTAACACCTCCCTATTTGGGTTAAGTGTGTATTAATAATAATACTTTTTAAAAATCAGTATCTCTAAAATGCTGGCCCTGCTCCATAGGGCAGTGACTCAATATAGACAAAATTAAACTAGTAACGAACGTTTTTCATTTTTCTTGATACCTACTTATTTTGTTTTTATTTTTGATTTAAATTATCTTGTTAATTAAGATTGGCGTAATCGCAATTAGCTGGAACAAAAAGTAACTAGATTGATGTTAAATGATATCTATTAGCGGCTGGCAAGTTACGAATATGATATAACTAGCTTTTGCCCGCGACTGCGTCCGCTGGAACTAGTTTATATCGTACTTACATACAAACTTCCACCCCCCTTTTCACCGCCTTAGGGGATGATTTCCAGGATAAAACCTATTTCATGTCCTTTCCCGGGTCTGAAACTATCTCTATACAAAATTTCACCTAAATCGGTTCAGCGGTTTAAGCGTGAAGTGGTAATAGACAGACAGACACACTTTCGCATTTATAATAATAGTATGGATGTCACTTTTCGCTTTGACCGCTGAGCGAAGGGATAACTAAGGTTGCTTTTAATTATACGAAGTGTAAAACAATTGCATACTTACTGCTAATCAAACCAAATAATATTAAGCAAAAATTACGTTTTTTTTTTTACTTTTGGTGCGAAGAGTTTCTATTTACGATAGCCCGCAATGTAAACACACAAACCATTGTACTTACGAGTGCATGCACCCGGTAAGGAAACGTAAACATTGACAATAATTTTCCTGTCCTCTTCTTATACCTAATACCTACTGAAACACATAGGTAGGTACTTATTTTACATTACAAAATTATTGACCGTCTGAAATACCTAACTAATACTACAACAATACAAATCATTGTGTGACGTTGCCCTGCGTGGGAAACAAGCATATTTTGCTATTTAAAATCATACCAGCCTGTTATTGCCCCAATGTTGGGCAAAGACGTCTTCTTGCAGAGAGAAGGTACGAGCATAAATCACCGTACTTACTTTAAGTGGATGGCGATTTCTGATTTCCAAAATTAAAGCCTAGGTTTTCTCACGATATCTTCCTTCACCGATATCAAGATAAATTTAAAACGTTAATTAATTAAGTACATGATATGAGTAGGTAACTCATTTTGTTATAAATGAATAAAGTTCCCGACCGCAAGATAATAGGCCTGTCTTAATATTCTGGCTAAACTGGAAAAACACTGAAGAGTCTTCGGCCAATACCAATCATGGTTTTTACCCGTTGGAAGATTTTGAGGAAGTGCTCGATGTTTCATTAATTTTATACGGGTAAACGACTTTTGGGCCGTATAATATATGATCATTGGATCTATTTATTTTGAAATGTACGAGTAAATATAGGAATGGGAATATAGGGTGTAATTTGGGTTGTAGGTGTACTGATGGGTGCACATCTGCCTAACCCTTCGGGGATTGCAGGCGTGATGTTTTTATTGATGTGAATATTAACCTGAACACAAAACTAAGAATAATAATAATAATACACAAACTAAATATAATAATTCATAAACTATGTATACGAAGACAAAGTAAGTATGTACAATTTGTACAAAAAAAGAAAGGAGGAAGTTCATAGGGCATCAAAAATATCTGGTCACGCGAAAAGCCAGTCGCTTGGCGATGATCTTTTGGGCCGTCAGTTATTATAAGTTATTTGTAATAATCGATAAATTAGAGGACGACCAGGCCCTTCCAAAAGTACTTTGTTTTGCTCTTAATTAAAAATAATAAGGAACCGGATGCTAAATAACCAATTAATTGGTCGAAAAATAATATAAATGTTTCTATTTACTTGATTTAAACTTAATATTATTGAGTTTAAGGCTTCGTTCATTATCATATATTTTTGAAGGCGAGTTCATGTTTCTACTGAAAATACTAATAAAAATAAAATAAAAGCCTTTTATTTATTGCAATATAGACAGCCGACAGAACAGCCGAACGCAGCCGCGGAAGAGTTCGTGGCTGAGCAATAATAGCCGCATTTGGCGATCTATCAGGTTAAGCTACGCTTAGTCCGTGGATGGGTAACCTTCTTTACATACCGACACTCCTCCATGCCTCGAAAAGCTCGTTGGACGCGGCTGACATACGTAAATCTTTGATAGTCGTTACAGGTCGTCAGAAGCCCGAATGTCTGACTACCAACTAGTTTTACCAACGGGTATTGTATTACCCAGTTACTACGTTGTGGAAGTTAGATAAGCAGTCGCTCCATGTAAAATACTGATATTCAGCTGTATCCGGTTAGACTGGAAACTGGGAAAAAGTTAGGCAGAATGATTAAATAGTTTACAGAACAGAAATTAATTCTAATTTAAATGGGAGATTTGTGTTATAAGTATTTTAGGTTTTTAACGCAGGAAGTGGTCGCCCTAGGAAGACCTACACTGACCTTATTGGTGAGGTTCTTTAGAAAGGTCAGGTGCGCAGTACTCTTTACCGGCGTGCTTGTATGACGAGATGCGAGAGGCGAAAGGACTACGTAAGGATCGTAGTAGGTGGCGTTCTGTAGTTTCTGCCTACCCTCATGGGATAAAGAAACTTGCAAGAACCGCTCCTTCTACTCCAACTTCTCCAAATGGTTTAAAATTGGCTAGTAAATTGCATCGTGTAAATGGGGCTTATCAAACAAAAGACAAAAGAGTAATCTCGTTCCAGATGATTGATTGCACAAGTTTTTGTAATAAAATCGTATCCGTTGCGGCAATATCGTTGTTAATTTGTGTACGTTATAGTTTATTAGGTAATCGATCGATATTAATTGATGTGATATTTCCTGTTTAAACCGCAAGATTATTTTTTAAACAAATAATTGTCTTCTTTATCATATTTTGCTTTTTCTTTAGTTCATGATAAAAATTAAGAAAAAAAGATTTGAAAAAAAAAATTGTTTTTCAAAATGCGACTTAAAACTTAATTTGTTAGTTTAAATTGCTATATCTATAGGTAGTTATACATAGACTACCGTATGACGTTACTTACGTCACTGCAGAGGAAAGGAGAAAAACGTTTACGCCTGCTTGCCTGCATGAGTTCTCATAATATACCATGTTTTATGCAAATAATTATCCCCCGATAAAAATACTAATAATTTCTGTTGTTGGATTTTCAACTCTCGGCACTGAGCCGGGCGTTGAATATCTAACAGTTTGCATGGCTATACATGTACTATAGGCCTCCTGAGGAGCAATTCTAGTAACTCTAAAGAACATTCCCATTTTCAGTCTCAATCTGTCAAAAATGCTTTTAAGTTACCTACCTAGCTCTCAGTGACAATCAATAAAAATATATTCTCAAATTGTTGGCATTGATTGTCACTGAGATGAGATTGTAATAACATTTTAAAGGTTTTTAATTATAAGGATTGGCCTTCAGAATTTAGCGTAGCAGAGATGTACAGTATCGTAGACATCGAGTAGCTACGAGAAAGAAACAAAAGTAGAATATTACTTGTTAAAAAATAAAAACATGTTGTTAAAAATAAAATGTTTTAATAAATTTTGTAAACAGTATGATATAGATCCATTTGCAACTAGCGTGTTCTCGGCCAGAAAGTGCTTAAGCCGAAACTTTTTCATATAGTGTCTTTTGTCAGATTTTGTTTTTGTTTAGCTGTGTAGTAAGTTATTCAGTAGTTTCTTTCTTTATGTTGTTTTATTCCCGTAGGCTACTGCAGTGTCCACAGAACATAGTATTATCCTGTATCTTATAAGTGAAGACGTGTAATTGGCTATCAGTCTAATTTTCTGCCGCTAGTCTGTTTTTTTCTAGCTGAAGATCTTCAATGTTACTTAAATAAATAATGAGGCGAAATGAAACCCATTGACTTTTTTGTAAGTTTGTTCGTGAGCGCGCATTTTTAAAACTACGGGAAAGATTTTAATGGAATTTGACACACTTTAATGGAAAGTAACATCTGTTAGAAAGCTTTGTTTATTTATTTTTTTGCTTGAGAAATAATTTATTTCAAAAGTAGAGTATTATTATTTTCAAAAATAATAATACTTGTATATCTATAAAAAAGATCGATTGTTTAATATAACCGTAACTTAATAATTGTTTAGAATTTTATGTTACTACGTGCAAGGTCTAAGCTATAATAACACTAATAACTATGAGTCACACTATTAATAGCTCAGTATTTTATAATTATTATTAAAAACTTGGCAAGCACGATCAACTCAAGTATTATGTAGGAGTCTGTAGTTACAAAAACATTGAAAATTTTATTACCTAAGATGTAGTAAATGGTAAAAATATAAACACTAAATTATATTGTTTTTATGTTATATCTAATTAATCTCATCTCATCTTATTGCACGGGCAAATACGAATGTAACTTATTCTGTTTCATTTGTACTTTTTAGGCTTTAATATAAAACAAAGTCTTTGCTCAAACCAGATTTAAACTATTGAGCCAATTTTGTATCTTACAGTCTTCATGAAGTTCGAAATTCAAAAACTGGCTCGAAGCTTTTCAAAGGCTCGAAGGTATAAAAACTTTGTTTTATAATAAGGCGGTAAGTTTAACGTGGACATCATTGAAATCGATAAAGAAAAATATGTGAGGGAACCTACGAGTATAATAAAGCAGTAGAATATTTGGTTTGTTTATTTAAGCACATTAATTTTCTGGAACTAGGTACTTATATTCTATGTAAAGTATTTTAGTGAATGATAGCCCGGTTCATGAGGAATATTATACGGCTATAAAACATCACGGTATGACCCACAGAAGCAGGGCAGTAACCGCGAACCTAATGCGGGAAAGAAAGTCGCAGGTACAATAACTAGTAATTACCATAAGTATAAATTCGCAAATCTGCCTTGGAATGAGCAACTAGCTTCAACTTTTTGACTGACTGACTCCTTAACAATTCAAAAACAATTATTTTCTATTTAAATAAAAATAAATTAAGGACCTAATGATATTAAGTACCTAATAAATGCAAATAAAATAAACTTTTGTTCCGGCAAATGCCCGAACGACTTTAATTGGTAGATAGCTGATGTTATAATGCGTACCTTAGTCTTACTTTAAAATTATTTAAGAAAAATAATGATTTAAATGATTTTGATTTGACAAAGTCAGTTAATTTCTCGGTCCATAACTTCCTTTGTTAGATACAACATAATAACGCAGGAAAATACCTTTACTTAATTACAGACAACACCGTTATTTATGCAGTCATTGAGGAAGATCCCCAAGGCAATTGAACTTTTGTAACACAGATCCTTTCAACGTTTTTATGAAGGTAGGTCGCCAAAAAGGTTTCTTCAAGTAACGATAAAAGCCGGTACTTTAGCATTAAATTGTATTCATCCTCGAATTCAGAAGTGACTGTCACTTGTTTTATTTAAACAATAATTGACAGTCATTTGACAGTCATTGATACATATTTTGTTTTACTTGAAAATGACGTAATAGCGCAGTAATTAAAGCCTGTGGGGTTTTCAACAGAGCACGGGCAGGTACAAATGTGACTTTTTTCTATTTAATTAATGTACTTTCTAAGGTTTTATTTGAATATTACAGACATTCTCAACCTGTACCTATAATTAATAGAAGTCTGAAATCGCCAATCTGCCTTTAACGAGCGCGGTGAAAATGATCGTGCTTTCTCTGTATCTGTATTGAGAGAGGCCTTTACTCTGCAGTGGGACAATAATAGGCAGATATTATTATTATTATATTATTTGAGTTTAAGAGAGGTGGACTACCTCCTCTCTTAAACTCAAATAAAGCAATATGATTTTAATGTTTAATTACCTTATGTGTACTAAGACATAAGGTAATTAAACATTAAAATCTTTTACATAGCCACCTTGTTCAATAAAAAAATATAAAGTCATTAAGTCAGCATGAGACGGTTAATGATTATTTATTATTTCGACTCATAATGTGTCGAATCATGATGGTCGGTATATTCTGTTAAAGTCTCCCACAGCGAGTTGAGGTGAAGTAAGCGTTAGGTGAGCTGTTAATCAGTAGCATTTGGTGGGTTTGGCAGCTTATCATTATCATCCTATCAGCCAAACGACGTCTACTGCTCGATATAGGCCTCCCCTAAACATAGCCCTCACCTCCAGCTTATATCACTACCGAGAGAGCTTTTACAGTATTATCACTACTGATGCCTACAGGACAAGCCCGACAGATTTTATTCCATTAATAAAATATATATTCAGACGCTGCTCCAACAGCTATAAATTATTAATAATTGTACATTCATACGCAACAATTAATTTTTGTTTCTTTTTCGTCGTATTATGTCGGGCTTACCTTGCTTTATATCGGTATACAAGGCAAAGCGCGAAAGATTTTATGGGAAAAAAAATTCTTACACTACTCCAACAGCTGTAAATTAATAAAAATGCAAAATTTTTGAGCAGAGTCAGTCATTCAGTTTTTTTTTAATTGTATAAATGTCTATCTCTATCTCATGCTACTAAGTTCAGTAAATGAGGTTTTTATAGAATAGCGCTGCTTGTTTAACTATAGTTGGCCCTGTCACAATGATACACGTATAATTTTATTGTCATCGAGTATCAACATCGTGTTTTCAATGTTACAGTAGATGTATTATGTTATTAATCATGATATATTCAATTAATAATATGTTAATACAACGAAGATATGTTATCTACAGTCACGGACAAAAACGTTGGCACCTATTTAATATATCTTCATGCATATGTATAGCCAATCATTATAATTATGGTATTGACAATAATTGTAATATAAATTGATCAATGGTACTCAGTGTATTACATGCATTTTAAATGGAAACACAATCTGCCTATTTATTATGTAAGATATTTAATTAATTATTCAAAATGTAATTTTAATACTTTTGTTCTACAACATTGTGTAGTGTTTTAACGCTTTTGAAGCCGATTGTACCCACTTCTTTCCGCCGATTGTACTTTGATTTAAGCATTCTTGATAAATTCATGTGTAAGTTACCCAAGAATTGAGCAGGTTGTATGTAGTCCTCAACCATTTCGATATCGACCCTTTAAAATTATTTCCTAGCTGGTGATACCCTGGCACAACTTAGACACGTCAATTCTGTACATCAGTAGATAATTTGTAAGTATAGATACCGACTGTCTCAAGACACAGTAAAATTGGAAACCACCTCAAATCTAGGATATTTTTTTGACAGTTTGACATAATAATACCAGCCTATTATTGACCTGCAGGACAAAAGCCTTTTTCCATACAGAGAAGGCACGAGCTTGATCACCAATGTTTTTCAAGGTAGATTGGCGATTTCAGATTTTTATTAAATAATAAGTCTAGGTTTCCTCACGATGTTTTCCTTCACCCATTCCCAAAGATCACTCCTACCACATGCACACTTTAAATAGCATTTGTATAATTGTTATTGATAAATAATAAAAACAGTATTTTGCAAATGAATGAGGCACTTATTTAATGTCACAATAAAGACTAAAATAGTACACTTGACTAAGTTAGGATGGTATTACACTTGGACTCACGTTTTCCATACAAGTAGTGTCAACATCTCATTCATGGATACACCACCATTTTTTGCTTCCCCCTTTTTATATTCCTCAATGAAACCTCTACGCCATCGTAAAATGTTTCTAATTTTACACAATACAAACTTTAGATTCACGCAAAAAGTGTTAAGAAACTTTTTGTGGATTGTGTACATTTTGAATAGAATTCACAAATAGATGTTTGTCACGCCTAATACCTAATATGGATAAAAAATCTGAAATACTTAGGTACTGCTACATGAATCAACAACTACTGGGTTAGTTCTTTTTTGGCCATATTAAAGTGCCAGAGAGCTCAAAGAAGTCCCTGGAAAGAGCCTAGGTACCTATAATACCGTAAAATTTTAGTTGATGTTGTTCATCCGACATCATTCCTAATCACGTAGTCTCTTGCAACAGTCCACATTAATGCGCTTTTAATTTCTTCTTCGATCTTCATCTTGCGACAAATATGTTCGTTATTATCCATAGAGACCTACCTTTGTTTAAGAACGAGCAACTAGCTTCAACTTGCTAACTGCCCGACTTCTTGACAACTCAAAAATGCTTGTTTAATTGAAATAAATGCTTTAATTTTGACTTGAATGCCTCAGTTGAAAAGTCAAGTTATTTTTTTATAGCAATTAGCTTTAATGTAGGTACCTATGCATTTTGTTTGGGCTATGGTATTACACGTTTGTCTCACAAACAGATACATGATAATGATTATCTTTTCTTTGTTTTTTTTTTCTTATAACCTTGAGAACAAAGCCAATCAGCTGATATTTCTATAACGCGTATTGCATCAGATTAAAATCTTTTATTGATCGTACCATGACCTTACCTCAAGGTATATTTCAGACATGAACAGCCCTAACTGGGTTATTTTGACACTTGTTATTCATTTATTGGGTTAGGTCGTGAAGTTTGTATTTGTTTGAACATAATGAGGAAAATTTTATAACCTTGATTATAATTATACTGTTCTTATACCTACACAAGAAAACAGCAATTTCTAATCTAGGTATAAAAATTAAAAAAAAAGAAAAATACAACGTGAAATAAAATATAGGTACCTAATTTATAAATGTAGATCTTTTCATATAGATTAATATAAAATTTAATCACTTGATGCATTAATATTGTGTGATATAACAAAACAGCTATTCCTATAATAACTTATGAGAGAAATAGCAGATTTTTTTCGTAATAACCGACGACAAATTTCGTCGCTTGGAAGTCTAGAATCATGAACTGAATCCATAGTAAAAACAAGAAACTCCACGGCACTCTTTTAAATTAGGTTTTTACAAAATCCTGGTCACAATATTCTTGTTGATTCTACATGTGAAAGCAATAAAGATAAATATAAAACAGTAGTAAAAAATATTAAAAATAAAGATGTAAGCCATAGCAGTTAAGAGATGACCAATCCCATCTGACAGCACTTGTTCACGAACATACCGCATGGATCAGCACCACCTAGCTCAAAGGGAGCCAAGTGATCGAACACGTGCGCCACCATCAGCGAGACATTTGAGTGAGTATGACAAGCTCTCAACTGCCATGCTCATTAAGTCAAAACACATAGTAACTCAGTAAATAAAACGCTCCATGGTACTCACATTTTCAAAATTGAAATAAGTGATATTAAGTAATGCAATGCTAACTAAAGCCTGCAGTAGAGGGTTGGCGCTAGCGTGCCTTCACCAGCAATCCCAAAGTTCTGCTGGCAGCCGGCAGCACGTGGTAATGAGGACTCTCCTCAACAACAAAAATAAAAATTAGTCATCTACAAAGCAACAATCATTTCAGACTCGAGATAAATATATTATATTTTGTTTATTAAATAAAATAAATAAATCAACGCATATTTACTTTTTGGTTCTCCTCAGTACCCGAAAACAAATAGAAATCTCGTGCCGTACGAAATAATGCATGTACAGTGGACACAGATACAGAGTTGCGCACTCTTCCACTTTCAGAGTGCGCATGTCTAGTATTGATTTTCCGTTGACTACCTCCTGTCCGTGTCTGCTCTCCTAGTACTTTTTCATTCCCTTACTATGGGAAATCGCTTACAGCGAGCCCGCTTTCGAAATTGTGCTACTAGGAATATACGCCGGTAGGAGTTATATGCACGTTTCCATTGAAGTATGAGTAGCTTATGCCGCGGCATCGTTCGCTTTTTTTAAAATATGTTATATTATAACCCTATATCTGGCAAAGCTTTAACAATATACCTATATACTTAAGATCTTTTATATAGAGAGCGATGCGTTAGTTTGGAACTTTTTTTCTATTACGACAAAGTTATCAAAAAACGCTTTTCGCAAGTATTTTTGCAGTTTTTAAACAATAAATAAACGTACGCCTAACGTGTAGCTGAAGCCGTGAAACTTACATTAATAAGTAATGGCACGACGCCTGAAGATAGTTTGTAGTATAGTTTGAATCTAGGAGAGATAGAAGCTGCAGAGATCATGGAACATGAATAGTAAAATTGAATAACCCTTGCTAAAAATATGTAAGCGCATTTAATTTGCTGTAAAATAGCCGGTAGCTGGCACCCCGGTGATGGCATGAGCATGTCGAATGATGTCATTAATCCTAGCGTGACTTGCTGTCTGGCCAGCGCTTTTACTGCAAGATAGGCCATGGTACACGAAGCGGTCGACAGCTTCACTGCACTACACAGGTGTCTATGTTGGGCGACGGGAGCGCCTGAAGCCAGAAACTTGACTTCAGGCCGATTCATAGCCAGCCGGGCACGCATAGCAACAAAACTAGTTGTAAGAACATAGCGTACCGCGGTGTACATTTTTGCAAAGACCACGGTTCCACATAGTAAACACAAGCCCACGCTAACACCAACAAAAAATCTGCGTAAACTTGTATTTAACGGCTTACCGTATTGTTTTACAAAAACGTGTTTTACATAAACCTGTGGCGGGCTATAGCCGGGTGTCCTTGACAGTCTGATCTAATTCGCGCAACCACGTGCGCTGTCGAGAACGTATGGCTAATCCTAATAGGTACCTATAACAGTTTGAAAGGCTATAACTATTTAGTCACTAAAGCTTGGGTTTCATGAGCGTTTGCGGGACTGTATCCGATTCATATCCGAAAAATACTATTTACTTTAAAGGTTACGCACTAGATCCGAATTGAATTTTAAATATTCGAATCTGCAACCCGGATGCAGTGCGCAAACGCTCGAAGACAGCCGTTCCATCATTTGCTGACATAAAATTATTTTCATGGTTACTAAGTTCGAGAGTTGAGACTACCACCGTCAGACTTATAGCATAATAATACCCGGTCGCAATCGAAAACACTATTTAAGACTTTTTTTTTAATTAAAATATATAAACCCATCTAGATTTGTATAAAAATAATGTTTAAAAGTCGAATACTAGTTCATAGGTGCATGAAGACTGAAATACATAGTGTCAATGTGCACTTTTATAAAATGTGCTGACAAATTACTGATATTAATATATAATATCTGAATATCATTTTACTACTTGATACTGGCTGCTGCTACTATTCTATATACCATTTAAATTAACTATTTGCTGTCTATATAAATAAAAATGAGTGGTTAAATGTGTTGTTTAGCGCAAAACTTAAGAATGACTGAACCGATTTGGGTGATTCCATTTTTTTTTGTGTTCGTAATTTGTTTTATGTTTTTTTTTTTTGGAAAATCCAACGGTCAACTTGGAAAAATGCACCCATGCGAAGCCGGGACGATTTGCTGATTAAAGAACAGAAAATTGTTTCTGGTTAAAATCAGTAATGATTGCGAATATTAAGTACTTAGATAAACAATATTTCATACCCATCAAAAGAAGTCATTTAAGAGTGATATTTGCGTCAATAGGTAGTCCTTATTGGTCTTTAGATAAATGATTTCTACGATTGGGTGTTGGGCTAGTCCCGCGGAGAGCACAAAAAGCGACAAATCTAAAGAATAACTATTTACATAGAACTCCGGCAAAACCACAGATAGTCATGTAATTAGAATAAACACATACTTACCTTCATAACTCACATGTTTTGCTGTAAATGGAAACTAGGAATATCTGGCTTCTAATTTACTTCACTCGCATGGAAATTCTTTTCAATTCAGAATTTTGGATATCTTGTACATTTAGGACCTCTGCTTGATCCGCCATCTTGGATTGAACAAGCCAGAACAATAAGCTGTTTTAGCTAGAATTTTTGCAAAGTTAAATAGAAATATTGTGCTTACATAAATTATACCTAGTCTTTGTTATATAAATTGAAATTGGATATTTCTTTTCGATTCCTTTTATTCCAATACAGTGGTATATGCGATAGTATTGTGAGGGTGTTCAAATTTTAGTCATAACATTTTAAACTTGTTTTCTAGAAATAAAAGTTAGAACTTTGATCTTCGATATTACCTCAACCATCAAGTTTTTCGGTATTGATGGACTTTTTGCAAGCACTCTTCCCTATTTGACGCTCCGACTGAAGCAGCATTTCTCATTTTTGACAATTTCAGTAAACGGTGACAACCTTTTATTTACTGTCAATTCCTAATTTGTAATATGAATTCCTTTTACGTGTCATGACATAGTTGGTAATTTTATATAATGGTCATTGCATTCACGTGTAATTATGTATGATTCTGTATCCAAATATTGTTAAACATTGATGAGTACGTATGGAGTTCCTTGGCCATTCTTCTCCATGCAAGGAACTTCTTGCCCCTTCCATACCTTTTGGAAGGGGCGACTAGATTCAATCCAATTTCCTTTTTCTTGTTTATGACGTTCCAAGGTGCCTTAAAATAGCTTAATTTTTTTAATTTTATTCAATTAGACCGTTAAAAGGCATGTCTTAACGTCATATGACCGTCCGGTACTAACGCATACAACAACAACAATATGAAAAGGAAATGCTCTGAAAATGGTAAGGTTCACATTTCAACCAATAATTAAAACTTGCGTAGTTAATAACTATGCAAACAAGACTAATAGGTTTATTTAAAGTTGCTGTTGTACGTTACAACTATGAGTTCCTTTAACAAAAAGGTAAATTATATGCAGTGGAATGTCCGCGCTAGCTTATCGTTTATGATAAATGAACCGGTATAGCGAGTATTTTAGAAATGTACTAAAATATTAAGTACGCTACTGCTTACGATTGCCGATGAGATTAGAATTAATTATAATTATTTTAATAACTGCTTCATTGGTTTTGCCTAACCTAACCACGCCATAGGTTTGTTTATTGAATAACCCTGAGTATTTTTTCAGCAGGAGTTTAGAGTTTGAGTAGGTACGTGCCTGACAATAGATTCGATCCTTTCACCGAAAAGAAAGTATGCAACGGTACCCACTAACGGTACTAGGGGAACAAAGGTCTGACGTCACACGTCCACGGGTATTTTTCCTTGTAAGTGACGTATGTTCTGCAATAGGTAAAGTTATGTCTCGTTCCATTCATATTTAAGATACAGGGAAATAAGCGGTAACTATAAAACAAACCGCAGCGGCGCATGCGCCGAACAAAGACCGATGTCAATATTCATGATTCAGAAGTGGAAGAAATTCCCAGCAAAGGCAATACTTCCTGGCGACCTTCTACTTCTATACCTAATTACACAGCTAATTAGAACAAAAATTCACTTTAATACTTTTAGAGCGATTCGTGGTACCGAAGACAAAAAATGCGTGACGATTTTTTGTGGGGTTTTTTTATGACCAATGCTGATGGTTTTTAATGTTTATTGATGAGTAACTGGCTTTTTTTGCTGACTTCGCTCAAATACAACAAGCATAAAATAGTCTACTGGCAATGGGTGGGAACCGAACAACCTAGAAGAATTTTCAAGTCCGTATTCTCAACAATCTTACTGTAGTTATAGATGTGAAAGCTTGAATGGATGGATGTTTGTTACCCAATAATACCAGAACGGGCAATTTGGCACAGAGACAGATACATAAAAGTCTAGAATAGCTAGGTCGCTTTTGGTCCCGGAAAAATGTACGATTCCCGTGGGATAATATATCGCGGGCAAAACTTTGCTTAATACTTTTATTAATCAAAATTCCCGAATTACTGTAGATGCTGTCAGTTGATCAATTCTCGAGTATCGTTTTCCTGAGTTATGTTCGTGAGTTAGTTATGGGTTGACTTCACTGATTTTACAGCTCGCGGTAGGTAGGTATGTCTCTAAACAGCGTCAGTGGGTCACTTTGTCTGGGAATCAAGTAACAGCAAATATCGGGTTTCGGCTTATTTTCGGTTTCGGCTGTGATCCGGCCGAAACTACGGGTTTCGACCGTAGTTTAAGCCGGATGGCAGCCGAAAACTATTGTCAGCCACAACTACTTTCGAGAGGTTCCGCGCTGCGATCAGCTATGTTTGCTGCACTGAACTGCGAGCGACATGTGTCATCTGATGACTTGCTTTGCTTGTTTTGTTTTAGTTTTTGTACATTTTTTTCACGAAAACATTACCTTATAATTAGGTATGGAAGTTTCGGTTTCGGTTCGTTTTCCGCCGAAACTGACACCGAAACCAAAATTCGGTTTTTAAAAAACTAGTTTTGGTCGAACACTAATTTATTGTATCAACCGGGGTAAGCAAATACTAGTTGAACATAATTTCAATTTAATAAAGTCAATTCTTAATTTGTAATACTTTATACGTATAGTAGTTTTTATACAGGATACATCATAGGTATTTGCTTGTATTTCTGTGTGTTTTTGTATACTAATATAAGTAATATTAATTTTAAAAGAGTAAATAACGAAGTTTTCTTGATTATTTCTCTCCCTATGACCTTGACCTTTCGGAAGGGGCAACTAGATTCAAATCTTTATTTTTGTATTTATGGCATTCAAAAGTGCCATTGCCAGTACAGATTCATTAATTAGACCATAAATCATGGTTGGTACGTACTTATATAGGTACTTCGTGCTAAATGAATTTTTTTTTTTTTTTTACCGATGGGAAATCATCGAATGACTTCCCCCGCCCCGGGCGGGGCGGGAGGGAGTGTCAGACTTTTACTGACTAAAACCCATCCATGTTCCTTCTTGTGCCCTTTGCGTTCCGGGGGCGCGGTATCTCTTTCGAACAACCCGCAGCCCCGGCAGGCATCGGCCCTTAGTGGCCCCTCCAATTGTTTGCTGACATCTCTTTGAGGCGCGCGTGGAACACGAACGCGCCGTCGACACGGTCTGTCGTTATTCAATGAACGGACGGTGAGCTACCCATTGCTCACCGCCCACAGACCCGCGTCTACGGTGGCCGGGAGTCGTCACGCGGCTCCCGACGCCCGGAGCGTCTCCCGCGGCGGCTGGGGCGTGAGGTGGTTCTTTCCCTCACGCGGCCCGCCTCCTCCTTTGCTAGCATTACTGCTTCGCAGAAGGAGGCGACTGCATCCCATTCCCTCTCGCTCCGGACCATGGCTTGCACCAGGGCCGAACGCGAGAGTTCGACGGTGCTAAATGAATGATTTTACATTATATTCTGCTAACCGATTAATCCAAAACATAGCTAATCATCACCTTTGTTTTACTAACAACACACTCAAGATGATTTTATCACGCAATTCATTTTTTGCGTTGTTACTTAATTTAAAGGAAATAATTAATATCATAATTGGGCACATAAAGTGAATAAGGGCGGGCACCGACAGATTCATATCATTTTTAATTAACTTATTTAATTTCCGTAATGCTTCTTTTAAATCAATCTATTAATTTAGCAATTGGATTTAGTTTTGCCACAGTGAACCAAGCCACATAACAATGTATAGAATATTTTGATGTAATTGTTAATTTTGTATATTTTAACGTTGATTAATTTTAAGTATAAGTTTTGGATCTACATTTAACTATTATTGTCATATAGTAGTTATATTATTCAACAATAATAGTTCAATGTATATTATACTAGCTTTTGACCGCGACTTCGTCCTCGCAAAAATATAATAAAATTATTGCCTATGTTACTCGCAGATAATGTAGCTTTCTAATGGTGAAATAATTTTTAAAATCGTTCCTGTAGTTTTTGAGATTATCCAATACAAACAAACAAACAAACAAAAATACAAATTTTTCCTCTTTATAATATTAGTGTAGATGTAAAGCACGTAAAGTCGTTGTGGTTTACGTGATTTCCGAGACACGGTAGTGTCACACCACCCACTTTGAAACTCAAGGTTGCTACTAAGAAATTCCTAATGGAAAATCCCAAAAACTCTTCGCCCGACCTGGGAATCGAACCCCGGACCCGAGGCTCAGTAGTCATACTTTCAACCATGAGGCCAATGGTCAGTAATTGATACATATTTTTACCAGGACATGATAATCAAAAACTCGTTTCTAATCCACTACCAACGGTTTTATGAAAATATATCTTAAATCCAGGTACAACAAACGAGGCTTTAAGTACATCTAAACCATCTATAATCTAAACGTATCGAGCCTCCTTCAATTAATTAACTACATTCGTTACATTATAATAAGCTTATTTGAGTGTACTTTTATATCTATCAATCATAATTAAGATAAATATTAATATTCACTTACGTCATATTTAAATAACACGCTGGCTCTATATACATTATTATTATTATTCAATATCGCCCATGTAATAATTACATAAAACTTTATTGAACTTGACCGAATAGATATTATATTGTATCCACCCATACAACTAACGGAAAATGAAGGACGAATCTATATCTATAGGTACTATCTATAATAATATAAGCTGAAGACTTTTTTGTTTGCTTGTTTAAGTGTTCTACTCCTGGAACTACCAGTTGAATGGGAACAATTCTTTTAGTATATGATAGCCAGATTCATGTGAAATAGTATAGGCTAATAACATCACGCTACGACCAACGGCGACGGAGCAGTAACCACAGATGTAGCTCAACGCGGGCGATAAACTGGTGAAGTCGCAAAACACAAAACTAAACAATATATTATAATGTTTAAACAGATTTTGAATCTCACTTGCTTGATAACGGCTAAACGGATCTAGATGAAAAGCACAGATATAGATAGTCTATAATAGCACACAGGCTATATTTTTATATTCCGTTTTTGTGTTCCCGACGGATAAGTTAAGACTGGCTTAATTCTGAAATCTAAGCATACAAACACGCTGTGAAAAGATAGTCAAAATATAAAAGGGTAAAACATGCAGCAACAAATTGTACAAACAGACACTTTGAGTGAGTGGTCAAACTAGGAACGCAGTTTCAGTTAAACGCAGCATGTATATAACTGCAATTAAGAATTATTAATAATACAACATCATAAACTTTTTATGAACAACTATGATATCACCTGATTACTTCGCTGGCAGACACAGAGGCTCAGTTAAACACATTGACCAAAGTAAAAAAGTTCTAGAACGATTTGTGGACAATGACACTTACATGACGATCACAAAATAAAATTATAATAATAATACCAGCCAATTTCTGTATCACTGCATGGCAGAGGGAAAGCATGAACATTAATCAGTAATCACCATGGGTGATTCCACACTTATACCTATTAGTTACAAGTCCAGGTTTCCTCACGATGTTTTCCTTAATCGATGTCCAAGATAAACTTCAGAATTGAAGAAATCACATTGGTACTTGCCCGGATTTGAACCCACAACCTCATGCATGAGAGGAGGGAGGAGAATACTGGTTATAGTTAATGCGAGCGCTTATTGTTTTTTGCATAATAAAAATTAGAGCTTCACATTGATTTTCAAGGAGCAAGCGGTAATTCTCCAATTAGTTTGAATTTAAATATCGTGTGAAAATCAGGGCGTATCGCTGTAGTGGAGCGTGTTGTGGGCTATTGTTTGTGGTTCTGTGCGTGACAGACTCACCAGCCTTGTAAATGTGGCGATACCCGTGATAACCCCTCATGACTTTGTGATTTTCATTTTAATTGGGAAATTAACGAGCTTATAAATAATTTATTGCTCTTGCTTTACTTAGTTTAAAGCAATCCTTTATTATTGATAATTGTTTAGAATCTTTACGACTTTATTTATTCCTAGCTTCTGCCCCGCAATTTTGTCCACGTTATATGCAAAATTTGAACCCCCGTTTCATCCCCTTGGGGGGTGAATTTTGGACAACCGTTCTTAGCGGACGTCTATTAACTATATACTTAGTACCTCGTTGCCAAATTTCATCTGTTTACGTCAAGCGGTTTTTGATACCTTTCGCTTTTTCAGATTTAGATACGACAGCGTACCTGGATATACAAAGGTATTTCAAATGAAATATTTGACACTTCCCATAGCTTAAATTTTTTGTTTCTTTTAGTTATTTTTTTATTTAGGTACTTTAAAAAGACTCGTTTGACTTGCGACTAATTTATTCAGGTAGGTAAAAAACAAATGCAAACAACTTGTCCTCATTTAAGTAGTTGTTCACTTTTTTTCTAATAATCCGGTTATTTTCAAGTTTAACAAGATGCGACAAATCTATTTTACGACTTCCTATCTGACAGATTCTAAACTCTACATCAGCTGTTACCGGGCAATACTGTCACGCCAGTTTTATAAACCGGCTATTTACCATGATGAGTCTATTTATTTTTCTAATTATTTTGTAAAAAATACAATGTCCGTTAAACGTACGGCTTTGACAATGGTGCCGATGCCCTAGGTCACAAACTAAACTAAAATTAGACTATTTCCATCTTTTTCTGTCCAATAAAATAAAAAAGAGATTAATGTAAATAAGAGCTGTCAAATTTAGTCAATCTGACACATCCATACAGTTATAGTTGACATCTTAAAACGTATGAATTAAAAATACGGAGACGTTCAAGGCAAAACTAATTTGAGATCGCTAACTTAGTTCTTTAATGGTGCCGATTCCCTTGTTCACAAACTAGACTAAATTTAGAGAATTGACATCTCTTACTAACATACAGCGAACGGAAAGGACGGTGACATTCCGTGACATTAAAGAACTAAGTTAGTGATGTCAAATGAGTTATGCCTTGATTTTCTCCGAATTTTTAATCCACACGTTTTAAGATGTCAACTATAACTGTATGGATGTGTCAGATTGACTAAATTTGACAGCTCTTATTTACATTAGTTTCTTTCTTATTTTATTGGACGGAAAAAGATGGAAATAGTATAATTTTAGTTTAGTTTGTGACCAAGAGAATCGGCACCATTGTCACCGTCCTTTCCTTTCGCTGTATGTTAGTAAGAGATGTCAATTCTCTAAATTTAGTCTAGTTTGTGAACAAGGGAATCGGCACCATTATCATTCGAAATCCTTTACAGGTTCACCTCATTTAGGTCACTGAACATTTCGTCTAGTTCAGCTACCAAAGATGACAATAGTAAGATATGGTCGGCAAAACGCGGGTTAGTCAACCTTTTTTCGCCGGCAACAATGACATTACTTGTTCAGGTATCAAATAGGCTTTTAAAATCCTATTCAAGAGCGGCGGTGAACAGGTTAGGGGACAGCGGAAATTTTTGCTTGAGAAAGAATAATCCTACGGTGGCAGTTTCCATAGCTACTGCTATTATTTTTTGAGGTAGTGCATGGCTAGTAGCTACATGGTTCTTGATAGATAAATTTGTATAGGAGGTAAAAGGTAGGTTGTTAAAGATGATTAAGGGCTTTAAAGTCAAATTGAGTGGAGCAAGAAGCGGACCAATTAGGGACCATCTCCTGGGATCCCTGGTGTTAGTGTGGGGGTGAGAATTTTACAGACCCTCTGCCCCCCTCCCTCCATGGTAGGGACATCCATGAGGATTTCCCACCCTGGAAAAAAAGGTTTAGTCAAGAGGTTGTACAAAATTCCCCACGAACCCCAAGCGCAGGTACCTACTATGACCGTTGTATGTATCACACGAGTTTTTGTAGCTATATTTTTAAGGAAGACCATCTAAGCTGAGTTAAAGTGTTCCGGGTACACCCTAAACATACACTACAGTGTTAAAAAATAAACACCAAAATAATTGAGAGTGGTCAGGTTTTGTTTGACCCAAAACTATTGATGACAAAATTTACGAAATTTTATTATATTTATAATTTAAACCGTTGTGTGTTTTTATTTCACCTTACCATTTCAAAAGACGTATGGCTCAATGACTGGCTTACATTTTTTGCTGAAGGAAGATGATTCAATGAAATCATTCCTGTTAGAAGTCATCATCAACGTCGCCGTTGTTTTCGTCAATGAATACTACAACAATGTGAACTGTACAAAAACAAAACTATTTACACAAATATCAACGACCCCTTTTTTTGGTTCCTTCTTGCATTATAAGTGACAGGCTATTACGACACTCACGACTTTGTTACACCTTTTTTATTCAAATTACGAATTACAATAAAAATAATCCGGTACAGGATCTTACAATAAATATTTGTTGCTGTGATGCACTACCTACTACATTATAATTTAAATATATAAATTTTATGGCAGACTTTTATTTATTGCCTTACAAAAAATACTCAAGCAAAACATATAGGTATCTTCATAATTGATCCGTGGAAGCAATGTAAATGAAACCAAAGTTGCATTGTTTAGTTTTGTTTTAGCTTAAGGTATTATGTTGCAAAGTTTTGTGTATCACTCGAAATAGCGCATTGTTTAGGAGTTCACATGAGAAATGAAATCATCCCAAATACGTAGTAAAAGTAAACACATTAAAGATGTCTATGTTATGACAAAACGCTTCCTCTCTTGTGCTGTTAAAATGCTGCTGGCAAATCCTCCTTGCAAAATCTTCGTTTTCATTTAATTTTTTTGTCATAATGTACTTTCTAAGTTTGTCTTGGACATCACTGACATAGATGAATGAAAACATCGTGAGGAAACCTGGACACTGGACTTAAAATAAAGATAAGCCTGAAATAGCCAATCAATGATAAATAGTCGTGCATTTTCTGTATGAGAAGAGGCTTTTACCCTGCAGTGCAACAATAATAGGCTGGTATAAATATATTTTTTTGTGCTCAGTAGGACTTTGAATAAAAGTCCGGCTTTGTAGAACGTCGCCTTAATTAAAAAAACTTCATGTGCAACATTAATGGCCGCGTGGGTACTGTAGACACACTAGACAGTATTTTTGTGTTGAATGCATGCCAGCGAGCTCAACGAAAACAATAAAACGAACAATCGCATAAAAATTGCATTGCGAAAAGGTCAGGTCGCTCAGCTGGTGGTCATTGTTTGAAAGTTAACGTGCAAATTGTCTGTTATTTTGGGAGTTACTCACGCTTTCGGCCATTGAATGCACTTCCTACTCGGCGCCGGCGCAGATCAAGCTCTCATAGCAATGGGTTATTGACCCACATTACTGTCCACATACGATTCACATGATCATTATTTTAGGTGCTATCACACGTGCTGGTTACAGATGGCTTTGTTAACGTAATACATAATAATAATAACAATCCTTACATATTTTATTTAGAACCTAATTATTGTATTTTATATTTAATTTGCATAAAACTCAGATAACACTGTAAGCAAAGCCCTAACACCCACATAAGCAGACGTAAGTAATAATTAGTGTTTTGTCTCAACAACAATATCACGGAACACTAAAAAATAATATTATGCATGTTTTTCCATGGGCGTAATTTCTGTAGATACCTAGTAACCGGCAATACAAATCATAAATAAAATATAATTGCAAACAATCATGAAGTACTATTATAACATTTGTGTTGCATAGTTATAGTAACATGAATTATTGATGAGCCTGTAAACTGACCTTGGCAAGTCACACCACGTCTTAATTGTTTGAACAGGAATACCTGAATCAGGAATAAAATACTACCCCACGCCGGAATGGTCAGGTCTCCGTTTCAACGGTTCAAAGAAATCTTCAAGAATATGAAAGTTGACGGGTTATTCCATACATTGGTTAGCTTGGAAATACCCAAAACAAATAATGTCCATAGTTTAAAAAAATTAGGCGTCTGTATTAAAAAAAAATAATTTCTTAGATGTGCGATTTCCCTAGAAACCAAAACAATTGACGATCCATTTTCCGTAAACATAAAATAGTTCAAAGAACTTATTGACTTTGCATGTTATTCCACAAAAACCACTAATTAAGAGATGACGTTTGCTTTGTATGTTTATATTTTATCACTTGGCAAACTTATTACGAATTTGTTGCAGGAACTGGTTTTAGGCTAAGAAATAAACATAAATGGTTTACTACCCATCAAATGTTATGACAAAAGACATTAAGATTTTATGATTAATTATATCAAATTGTTTAAAAAATGCATTAGTATGTAATATAACTGTTTTATTAAATACGTTCAGTTTAAAAGTTTTAATTTTTGGTAGAAGGTCAACAAAAAGTGCGAGCGATTATAATTTAGCCAACGGCCACAGGTTGGCTATATAAACAAGCCTAGTTAAAGTACATAAGACATTAGCCCGGATCAGTTGCGAACCGGACTTTTGAGGTCCGACTTCCGTAACCAATTGTAATTTATTAGTTATATAAGATCCCTACAGCATTAATATGAGAAAAAAGACACGACCTAGTATCATTAGTCATATGTATTGTATGTCATTACATTGAAATCTAGGTAGGTATACCAACTTGTTGCTAACTATTAAAGTTAAGACAAAGATTGTAGTGACTACTTTATCTAATCTAATCTAAACTTGTTCAACCTTGGCCCTGCGAATTTTATATTAGTTTCTGCTTTTTTAATTACATAAAGTGTTCTATGTAATAAATTAAAGTATACAAACTTAAAGCAAGATCTGTCTTAGATAACGTTACCTTGTAGTTTCTGAGTTATTGTTAATCTTGCGGCAGATATACATTTTGTTACATTCAAAAGAATGAAGGGTGTACATGACCCAAACCCTCAAACGTAAAAAAATGCAATAAATAAGATACACAATTCCATTAAATCAAAATTTTGGTTTTACAACTTCTAAATGTCAATACAGAGAGCATTTATCTTTATTTTATACCTACGTGTCTCAAACGAAATGCAGACATTTTCATGCAACTTTTTTCTAATAATAAGACATCAGACATCACAGCATGACAACGCGACATAAAATCGGTATATATTTTTTTCAATTTTAAACGATTTTGATAAGTCTTTATCTGTATAATTAATAAATGTTTGTATGTTTGATCTCTGTGAATTCGTGTAGATTTATGGCCTAAAAAAAACTCCGGGTACGAAGTCGCGGACAACAGATAGTATTGAATAAATGTTTTGTGCAAAATGTAAAACATTGACCGAATTTAAGTTACGTTTTCTCCATGCTTGCTTCATTTCAGGATTCTGAACAATTGAATACCAGTAGTGCAAGTTAGCTTATATAGCCGGCGAATAGGACTTCTATGTAAGCAGCTTTTCTACTATGCGTCGACTGCACAAAAATATAATAAATATCGGGACTTCTTCGCAATTGTTCTAGCTAGTTCTAGCTAGTTACCATTACATTACAAATGTCAGTCTAATTGTAAAAGCACTAGACAATTGATTAGGTCGTTTAGGTCAATTCATTAGGTACCTATCTAGAGGAAATTGACCAAGTATTCGCTGGTTTTAGGTTAAATCTGTGCAAAGAATTCTAAAAAAAATATTACGTCACAATGCGCAATACCGGTAGAACTGGCTTTCATATTTTCAAAAGGAACTTGTTAACATTTCCATTTCAAATCAAAATATTTATCGTTCTTATGAACCGGAATCTATGCAAAAAATTTACGGCCATTGAAGTCACTCATATTTTGTTTATTATTCTTTATAATTTACACCTCAAAAAGATAAATACATGAACAGATTCAGACGAAGAGATTCATTTACCTGTCTTAAACCTTTGTTTCATTATAATCAATGTTTACTTTGACCTCACATTGTAATGGTTTTGCATTCAATGAGGGGTCTGTTTATACTGGATCTATACATGAAGCTTGATAGGTCATCGTGTATACAAGCTGATGTCAATGGCGATAACTCGCATCTATTATGTCCTGCAATCTCCCCTAACACAAAGCTGATTAGAAGCTAATAGGGTACGCTAGTCCAGGAGCTCATTACTTGCAGGCTAACATGATTTAAAAACAATTTCTAGTTGCTTCACAAAATTATGAATGTTACAACGTATTTCGCTACATATTTTTCATTGAATAGTGTCATCTGTATCCATATTTTACGATACTCATGATGTTTGTAAAATAGCTTGTCTTTTATCTTTAAATTGACATGATATTTTGATGATATGCCTTTTTTTGTAGTTCCAGAGATTTAACAAACGAAAAATTCTTCATGTTTATTATATTATTATTATTTTAGAATGTTTAGATACTCTCATAAGGATTGGCCGGTGAACACCTTGCATGAAAATGTCGCGAGCTGTGCTGGTCTGGTTATAGACAAAAAAAAAACATTCCTCAAAATGACACCACCTTATCGTTTTTCACGCATGTTTAAGACAAAACGCGGTAAACACAAAAACTTGCCGATCGTCTAACCACTTAGGTACCTGCTATTAGTCATTCATTGCACTATTGTTTGAATTTAATGAAGGAAAATCACAAGGATTTTCATGAACGTAACAATATGTATCAGCCACGCCAGTTTACCTGATTTCCATTTTCTAATTATAAAATAATCATGGCGTTTCCCAGGCCTTCTACTTTCCTTAGAATTCGTGCACTCGAAACAATCGATATGGATTCTATAGTATTCATCATAATTAATTACTAGTATTTTCTGCATGCTTCATTGTCATTGCAGGCGACTGGAATCCTTGTAGATGCCGCTGGATACCAAACATAATTGTTACTAGGAAAAATACTAATAAAGTAAGAGGCGCTCTATCAATCAATAACAAACGTCTCCACAATAATTATGTGACTGATATGGTATGAAAAAACCGGAAGGGATTTAATAGAATCTACTTCCTATTATAAACTATAGATCAGGCTGCTAACTACCTATGTTACAGAATAGATACGTAATGGCACCGTAAAAAGAGGTGATAAACTAAAACGAATTATTCGGGCCTGGTGACCTAATTTACATGTTTTGAAAACAAAGCTAGTTTAGGCACCAATCTTCCACAAATTATATACAAAATGTAGACTAAGTTACTATAAACTGTAATTTGTGGAAAGAAAATAAAAATCTCTTCTATTCTCTTTTAAAATTCCATCCTAATTGATACCCGTTATATGGTAGATGAGAGGAAACGAAACTACGAAACCGCCCTTACTACTACATCATAAGGACGCTGTCAATGGAAAATTCTTGCCATACATAAGAATTTTAAAATGAAACATCTCTACACTAAGTAACTCCTGTTGCCCTCTAGTTAACGATAATTGTTCACTGGTCTTGGTTTTATAAAAATCCTTGAATATTGTATTGTATACCCACCATTTATTACCTTTTTTACTAGCATGCATTAGGAGGTACTGTAAACAACACTTAAATGTTAAAACAATTTGTCAAATCGCAATGTTTTAGTTGACAAATGACCTAAAAATCTTAAGACTCCTGGTGAGCTTGAGACAAAGACATTCAACACATCGTTGTAGTATTTTGACAGTTATGTGAATGGATGTCACCATATGACGCTACATCACAATACCTAATACATATTAAATAATTTTAGTATCTGAGGCCCAGTTCATCGACCTCGCTGCCTCTGTAAGCTAACGTCTTCGATAAGATATTCCTGACGTACAAGTCGCATCATATAATCAGGTGTCGCAAGAGGTACTTTCGCAGCAAAACCATGCCATTTGCCAATGACGCATTAATGACGTGTTTACCACAACTTTCCGCCGTGTACCGTACGGCTCACAGCGAAGCGGGCGCGGAGGGATTCCCCAAACGATCTCTAAGCCATAACTTTCTGTTAGTTTTTTTTTACCCACATGCATGCCACTTGCAGCGTGGGAAAACCAAAAGAAGATGGCCATATAAATTACATTTACTTTTTAATACTTACTTCGATTTTCACACCTAACAAAGAGACACATTAAAGACAAAGGTTACGCACATAATAAAAATTAAAAAAATGAATGCAATCATAATTATATACTTCCGTTACTTAAACATTTACCTGTTAAATTTGCAAGTTGAATAAAGTGAACGATCACGTAGGCATTGTTGAAGAAATCAGCCAGCTGTGATATAATCGTGCATGTGCACAGACAGGCCCTACCTGCACGAAAATAAGGACATTGAACCGAAAAAAAATAAGCCGTACAATGCCGAGTCAATTAAGTTCCTACGTCATGTATATTGGAGATATTTCATCTCTTTGAATTGATTTAATAATGTAGTCTGAAAGCAGATAGCGTCTACATTCTGTATCTAGCAACCTTAATACATCAATAAACTCGTAGTACTTCACCACACACATAAATACAGAACAAAAACACAACCTCGTGCGGAAACCAAAACAAGAACACGTGCGTCATATGAAATGATGATCAAATACATGTATTAGCATTTACCTATTGCAAATATTAAGACAGACCATCATGATGGGGATTTATTCATTTGTTCACTCTAATTGATTAGTTTGAACGTCACAACTCAACGATTGGAATAACCGAGTTAGCTTTTACGAAAAAAAAAATTGTAACACCTCATTAGAATGACCGGTATCCGGAGCGGCCTTCTAATTATCATAATCGATCTGATGTGACGTAAAGGCATGTTTTGGCATTGGTTGATGTCGCTCATCATGTGTCACCCACTTAAGGGGACTGTACCGCCAGCGTGCTCCATACAAAACAAAAAATTATGCGTTATTTCAAATCAATCAATCTTTTGAAATTAAGTTATTCGACGGGGAAATGAGTAACCAAAAACTTAGGTAAGTGCCTGCCTACGATATTTCACATAACATAACGCCTGGAATCCCCCAATGGTTAGGCCATCTTATTACTAAACAACAAAATATGACTGAAATAGTTTTACATGGAGGCTGTCGGTATAGTCCTCTTAAATGGTGATAGGTCGAATAACGTGGTTTTTGTGATTTACCTTGCCTGACTGTCATTAATTCAGTTGACTCCTTCACTTTGCGGTCACAACCGATGATTCTCCCATTATACATTCTGATTGGATATTATGCGTAGGGTTGTTAGGCGCCGGGGAAAGCCGGACATAAGCTTTTTGGATGCGTGTCCGGTCAAATAAATCGGTGTCCGGTTTTTATTGGGTTTAATAAATTTTATTTAAAAGAAGTTGAGTTGATGCTATGATAAAGTATATAACGTTATCATTTTAAAATTCAGCTAGAATTATTTTACCTAATTTTAATCAAAAGTCTTAAGACCTGATTGGCCTAGGACCCTACCCATAGAAGGTGTAAGCAACACTATTCATATTCATATTATTTATTTGCATTCTATAATCACAACACTATATTATTATTTAATTATGATGAAACGATGAATTAATGTTTATATGTTGTGGATATGGCAATACCTACACAAAAGTTAGGGAAAAATCTACATTAATGAAGTTGCACGTACGCATCAATAAATTAATTGATCGTTTTAATCAATAGGGTTTCTTTTATTAAAATCCCTACTGCTCTATCATTTTTTGTCGTTCCTATCTGATTTATTAATGTTAATCATGATGTAATGAAACACCAACATTTTAAATGAAGCCTGACAGTGAACAGATAATCGGATGCATAATATTTACCTAAATATCATGTGTTGGCTTAGTATGGAATGGACCTTTGTATCGAATCCCGCGATTTACCTTGGTATCTTTTATTTTTAAGCACGATTAGGGTGTAGTTTCTTTTATTTAAAACTGCGTGATAAATGGTGAAAATAAAGGTAACCAAAAGTAAATATTATACATTTGATTTGTTATGTAATCCCAAAATTCTGGAATTGTTTTTTTTTAAAACACTTTTATTTCGAGATATCGTATCCATACTTTCCTATTGAAATATTAACTACAGTATTTAAGTAAAGTTAACCCAGTTAAAACAAATAACTCGACTATTATTTTTCAAAACAGTGTCTATATCTTAAATTAATATCTGTACATTCCACAGAGGTATTCGAGAATAGAATATTAAGAAATACCAATAGCTACATCAATTTGTGTGAGTAACAAAGATAAGCAACACAAAGCCAATTAAAGGTTTTCACTAATAGCTTAACAAATTGGACCTGGATGTTCTTAAAAGCAGTTATAACAAGAATATCAACCTGCATTCACATTTTATAGCTTTAAATATTTAAGTATGTCTTCTCTGTGATCGTTTGCCTTCATTAGTATTCCACTATCCTTAGAAAAAATAATAAAAGAATAAACTGGCCTAGTACGAGTTGGACTCATTCATTATGAGTAAAAATACACTTTTTTTGTATTATTTATTTTTAAATAATATTTGTTGTTTTAGCAACCGTACAAGTAATACATGTCTACCAATTACGGTCCAAAAATAGCGGACTGTTACGGTAATAGGATTCCGTGTGACACCCTTTGCGTACAAAACCCTGAAAAGAGCCTTATTTCTGTCTCAGAATCAGCCTTATAAATTATATTTTTGTACGCATTCATCGACATGTAAAAAAAGAAAGGCAACATAATATAGTAAACACTTATATTTACAACGGTAGGTACCTAGTAAGTAGGTAGGTCCTACCACGTGACCTTGTACATAATGTAATGTAAATCATAGCAAATTAAGTAAATAAATTAACACTAAAAATAAATGTACTCGTTATTTTTTGTATTAACCAAGTTTATTTTTTTATATAATTAGCCTAATGGTATCGAAGCGAATATTTTATTTCGTCTGTAAAGATAACGGAATTAAAAACATATCAATACTCTATTTATAGGATATCGATACATACAAAATATCGATTAGACTTAATTTTTTATAATGCACGTAAATATTTTTATTTGAATAAAAGATTGAAGTCCCATTGGATAAACTATAAAGTAACTAAATTACTAAAAAAATATATTGATTCATACACACAATTGCTTTCGTGGCTGGCAGTAAATAAAAGATTGCTTTAGATTGTTTATCAAACATTTGAACCAGTTGAATATTATCGTAAAACCATGTGGCCTAACTTATACGTCTATTAAATGGTAATTATATAATTCATCTCGTACGATAACGTAACCACAATGTTATCTTCAGCGTAACATCTTATCAGTGACGATACACTGCACATAGGGCATTTGATTACGCATGATTCGATTTTTCGTTTTAAAAAATAATAAGATTTTGCGAAATCTCTGCGTAGCGCGTAAGTGCTTAGGTGATTCCCGTAGGGATACGCGTAGCACCCCGTAGACCGTAGCTAATTGGGGTCTACGCACCGCTACGCGTCACAGGTAAAACCATCTAGCACACATTATGAGACTATTTCCTGGAAATTATATTGACTAATACAACATAAGATCAATGTTTACCTCTGTATCCTTGCAATCCTTAGAAAATGAGCAATTTATTCCAATTAAAAATTGAAGTAATTAGCACCTCTAATTATATTTTGGTAAATTGAGTATTTTTTAGTTTTTCTGTAAATATTAGATTATAGTGTATGCAAAATATTTTAATCGCTCCAATTTAAATGCTCGTACCTACCCAAATGCCACTTTAAACGACGCACGGCCGAAAAGTAAATAATATTTTAAATAATCAAGATTTAGTCAAACATTTTTATTTACTTAACTTGACTAAAACGTCACAATTATTTATTTTTATAGTTGCAACGGTTTACTTCCGAGTAATAATAAGGCCATTTCCGAACAAAGATCTAACGTATGGAGATAAGGACATGAATGGATGATTTTTGATGAAATATGCTGTTTAAGGAATATGGTTGGTTGGGAGCCGGGTAGATGGACCTGATGATGCAGGCTTAGGACCGGGGGATGCCGGTGGTACGGCGTCAGGAGCGCGAGGAGCGCGGGCGGCGCGCGGGGCGCGGATCATGACGCATGCGCGACGAAAGGCGCTGCGGGGTGGGAGGCGTGCGCCTAACACTATTTAAACTGTTCTTACGAACGGTCATCATGCATTGGTCTGTTTGCAATCCAAAGTTTAGTTAGCTATAGTAATACGACAGCTCGAGTCGCAGACAGACAGGCACAGAAGCCAGTGGTCGAGACAAAAAGCTTTCGCAGACAATACGCTAGCTAACCGCGCAGTGAACCCCCCGTTCAGGCCATTCAAATACCAGTGGTGTGTCGTGAGAAGATAAGAAGAAGCCATGGCCGTCGCAGCTGCCCAGAAGAACCGCGAGATGTTCGCCATCAAGAAGTCCTACAGCATCGAGGTGAGGAGCTGCAGCAGCCGGCCACCCGCGCTAGCAACGCGTTGCCAGCTTGTTTTACACTAATACTCACCACACACACACAGTTTTTCCACCATTCATCTTAATGTCCATGATAAAAACATTATTCTCCCATCATCAAAGTTCCAGTCGAATTTTAAATTGTTTGCAAACAAAGCAGCCGTCCAAACATCGTTACATGTTATTGTTTTCGGTTAAATATTAGTGAATACCAAATAATCTTGATAATCAATTTGATTTATAGCTTTGAAAATCTAATAATTATGTAATTTTAAAGTGGTCATTAATTTTAGTTACTTACAATCATTCATTAGTAGGCATTTAAGCCGTTATTAATAATAATTGAGCTGTACTAAAAACTAACAATAAAATGAACGTTACTTACTGACTGCCTAGAGGGGTAATTGCAATAAAAAACGCATGGTAAAGCAATTCCTATGTTATTAGCAATTTGACTAACTTAAAAAATCCATATTGTCCTTTGTAGCCGGCTTCATACATTTTAATAGTAATATGTTGTTCTAATGTTCCCAAAAGTAAACATTGGTAACGTGATTTTTATA
Source organism: Hoplodrina ambigua (assembly GCA_949774945.1). NCBI lineage: Eukaryota > Metazoa > Arthropoda > Insecta > Lepidoptera > Noctuidae > Hoplodrina > Hoplodrina ambigua. The sequence goes on from OX458963.1 coordinate 12,075,391, forward strand.
TAATAAAAATCTTAAAAGTGATAGTATTAACATAAAGAACACAAATAAAATAAAACAAACAAATAATATGATAAAATCTCGATTGTATAATAGTAGCGAATTAGATGATAATAAGTTTGTCATCAGATAATCGCTGTTGCCTACTTATAACTTGTCAAATTCGCCCTTGTACTACTCAGTAACAATGAACATCAATCTTAACTGAACAAGGCAATTATCCAATAATTTACAAAAACGTAAAATCCTACAAGAGTAACTGAATGCTTTTATTTAAAGTAGTATTACTGATTTATTGATAGAGAGATAATCAAAAAATACTTGTTTCGTATGTACCAAAACAAAAGTGAGAAAGTGAATTTCAAGATGATATATTTTGCCGTTAAACATATAATTTCGTCGTATAAATTATTATGAAGCTCGAGAGCTGGTCGGGTCTCATTACACGCTGCAGACAGGGTGTGTGCAACGTTGTTGTATGGACAGTAATTAATTCACTCCTAATGTGACAAAGACACTTTCTCGGCGAAATCGCATCTTCGTGTGACAAATTACGCAATATTCACAACAATATGTTCTAAATAAGTCATTGTTCCACATAAGACGATGTCTGTAGCCTCAACACTTACCTATTACAACAAAAAACAACTCTTATCAATCTCTTCATTGTTTATGAACAGATTAATTACCATTGTGAATATTCAACGCGTCGTCGAGTCGTAATCGTTACCTCACGTAGCCAACTTTGTATTAAATAATGACCTGTTGATTGTTTACTATCGTAGAATATTTCCATCGTGCTTTTATCGTGCTTCTAACATATAGCTTATGCGAAATTTTGTTGCGAATTATGTCAGAGCTCGTACGCATCGAGTTACGTTTGCAACGATTCAACTTGGTCACAAGCAAAATTAATTTAAAAGTCTTGTGCCTACATGCTCTGAACTGCATTGCGATCATTTCCAAATTGGTTTTGCTTCTTTTAAGTTATTTAAATGCGCTGTGCGAGAAATAGGCCTGTGCCTATCATGCTATGATTATCGTTTATTTTATGATTGGTACCTGAATGATTGTATTTCCTTGACCGTCGAAGGTCGGAATGCAAGGCGGTGCGACGCTCACCGAGTCCAGTGCAATCAGCTAAGATCGTTAAAATTCTATCAAGTGACACGATGGACACAATTAGCTTGTCATACGGGCACAAACGCACCAAAATCATAGCTGATCTACAAATGAAAATATTAGATTCGATTTTCGATTGTATTACAACTGCACTCGATTCACAATTAATTAGACGTCGTCACGCAAAGTGCAGAACCTGAGAACGCGGTCTACAATAATATCGAGGTCATCTAGGTATGCCCTTGACCAACACAAGTTATTTGGTGCACTTAGATGTTCGTTTGAAGATACTCATAGTCAATTACAAATTATTCACGTGTAGTGATCAAAGATAGATAAACTTCCTTTTCGTGTATAAACACGCGTACGGATATTCACTCTGCTTAATTATCGCTTTTGTTTAAAAATATCGTGATCAAATTAGTGGTAGATACAATTCAACTCAACACTCGTGCATGCCGAAACAATAAAATCCCCAGATTGGATGTTCTGCATCGTCAAATTGATTGAGTGCTCGTAGGTAGTACATCGGAGGGTGGATACAGGTCGGCGGGCCGCACTCTGGCATGGCTTAATTACCCGCCGGCCGATTGGAATGGTGAAGTGGCCACTCGGGCACACCAAGGCTATATCAACCGGATTCCGAGTCCTGTCCGCTCCAGTTAGGCGGACCTTTAAATTTACAATACAGCGCGCGACACCGTTTCCGCAATCTTGTAACACTTACTACGCATACTGTGCTTCTGTTCACCACTGCCACACGAACATGTCTGTACCTTCGGAAAAAGCTTTTAGGTCGCGTAATTATTAACTTCGTTGCATTTCAGGGGCTCGGTAACAATAGTGAGTGATTAGCGCAACCCTTGACATACATAGTTAGGCCCGCACGGCCACTCTAGTGGAAAATGCTAGGTCTCGACGCCCGCGCACTCGCCAGCCATAGCGTCCACAACGCTCCTTAGCGCTACGTGACGGAAATTATGCTGTCGCCGACCAAACTACAAACTACTTGAGGAAAACCATTTGTCACACAAAATGTCCATATCTACAAAACTGATTAGATGCTCTGATATGGGTCTTTCGGATTTTTCGCTACTTTAAGTACCTACCAATAACTACATTTTCGTCAAAGAAACTAACTAGTGCTAATTTGTTTATGCTAGGTATTGTCACTCTGACCTCATTAGGTAGTAGAAAATGTTTCATAATATTATTGGATATTCGAAGACTTGCTATGAAAGTTTTAGAGTATTGTTATTAGACGGGTCGGTATCACGTCTTTGTTTCGCGACAGCGCTAAGTAAAGACATGAACGAGCGAGCGTCGCATTGTTACAAGAATCAAGTCGTGTAGTCACAACTCTCGAGCTGTATAATTGGCTCCATTTGAGCGCAGCGGACCAGAAAGTCGCGTTCCTTTGAAAGATTTCAGTCGCACGACTTCGTATCCGGAGCGAGGCGCAAGGCGGGTATAATGGGAGCACTTTACACCCGGCCACACTCAGGAAATAAGCTTACGAACTTCGTAAAAGCAATTCCTACTCTCACATGAAATATAATGCGATGTGACCGCTTTATATTTATAAGGATTTAGAAGATCAAACTGTTTTAGAGACGACTCTTTTGTGCTCGCTCGCTGAAGTGAAGACGTTTTCTCGCCTACGCTTCAGCCTTTTCATTTTATAGTTTTTTATAAAGAACATAATATTTTCATGGCATAAAAATGCGCTATAAAATAAAATCAACATCAATGTCAATTTGAACCACAAATAGAGGACACAAGATTGGTAATTAACTACCGATGATACTTAGACAATAGGCATAATTGCATACTGCGTTATTATAGTTATACTATCACAATTCTTGTCAGTCAGATCATTAGTTATACCTATATCTACTCAGACATCTCATATTAACTCGATCATTACACCCAACCATCACAATTTGTATCTAAAATCAGATAGGTACTCACACGTCAACGTAAATAAACGTTAATTTTTATACTAAACATGGATTTTTTGTATTGTTGCAGAACGGTTACCCGTCTCGTCGCCGCTCGCTTGTCGACGACGCCAGGTTCGAGACACTTGTTGTCAAACAGACCAAACAAAGCGTTCTTGAAGAGGCTCGCGCCCGCGCCAATGGTAAGTCAAGGACGGAGGAAACGGACGCGTGGTATCAAGGATACTGACACACTTAAACGATTACAATGTAACCAACAAAATTGTTAAAAAAAAACTCGATTGTAAAGAGTTTCTACGGAATTTATCTTAAAAGTTCTTTTACATTGGAATCTCTTTCGGAAAGAGCAATTTTCTGACTGACTGACCGAATTGAGTCCTGATTTCTCGGGAAAGTAACATCGATCCTTGAAAACTCGAACGACCGCAATTGAACCCAATTTCACAACTCCGAGATTTAATGACCTCTCGTATAAAGCATGATTGTGACTCACATTATATGGCATAATGAAAGCATAGGTACTTGGTTTCAAAACTGCAATAAATTTACCGTGATAAGAATAATGCGTCTCACGGACGCACTTGCGACTATAACGCTGAAATCGAAACCGTCATTATATTTTCTTTTATTATTTTTCGTTCTCTTTTTATTATTTTTTATTTATTTTTGTTATTTTTTTTCTTTTTAATTTAGACTCTGGCTTGGATTCCGATTTTATCCAAGACGGGATTCATATTGGCAATGGTGATAACTCCCCAACTGTCGAAGATGGCACCCAACAAGATGAAACCAAGAACGGTCATCTCGGTAATTGTCTTTAATATTGATTTGATTATTATTATTCAATGTTTTTTTTTTTTGTTTTCTTTTCTTATTTTTGTTTTATATTTGTTTCTTTAGCTGATGCTGATATCGGTGATGATGCTGGAAAAACGGACGACGGTCAGTATTTTGATTTGGATGTTAATTTATCTACAGCTTTTTTATTATATCGTATCGTGGTGTTCAATGAATAATGTTTTACAGATTATACTCTGACCGAGGAAGAAGTGATCTTGCAGAACGCTGCAAGTGAATCTCCCGAGGCGGAGCAGGCTATCCAACAAGCCGCGCTATTGCTGCGCATGCGAGATGGAATGGGCTCCCTGGCACGCATCCTCAAGACCATTGATAACTACAAAGGATGCGTCCAGCATCTCGAGACTCGTCCTTCCCAACTCACCGGTGTCCAATTTGACGCTCTCGTGAAAGTGAGCATGTCTCGCTTCAACCTGTTGCAACTTATCAGATCTCTTCGTCAATCAACCTCTTTCGCTGGAGTTAACCTCGTATCCGAGAACAACATTTCAAGCAAAACTCCGTGGTTCCCTCGCCACGCTTCGGATCTCGATAACTGCAACCATCTGATGACCAAATATGAACCCGAATTGGATATGAACCATCCCGGTTTCGCCGACAAGGATTACAGGGAGCGCAGGAAGCAAATTGCCGAAATTGCTTTCGGTTACAAATACGGAGACCCAATCCCGTTCATCAGCTACAAGGAATCTGAGAACGCTACCTGGCAGCGGGTGTTCAACACCGTGCTGGACCTGATGCCGAAGCACGCCTGCAAAGAGTACAAAGTTGCATTTGGCAAGCTTCAGGCTGCGGACATCTTCGTGCCGCACCATATTCCTCAGCTAGAGGATGTGAGCAACTTCCTCCGCAAGCACACCGGGTTCACGCTACGTCCCGCTGCTGGTCTCCTCACTGCCCGCGACTTCCTAGCCTCCCTAGCCTTCCGTGTCTTCCAATCTACCCAATACGTTCGCCATGCCAACTCACCGTTCCACACTCCTGAACCGTAAGTACTTACCATACAACTACATTTGAATTTACAGGTTGTCCGATCATCATGATGATATTTTACGATTTTGTTCGTATACATTATTATTAATCAGTACAGTTTCACGATAATTATAATATTGCCAACGCGGAAATAACGGGTATGGATACGACCGAAATATTCATTAACGATAATTAAATTAGGTTCAAAATTATTGCCGTGACGCGGCGTCTCTTTACGGAAATGTTACGCAACAAGTCCTTGTTGATGTTATGTAAATTGATTACAATCATAAACCCATGTAGAACGAACCACTTAATTAATTACAGGTACAAATATTCTCTTTCAACCTAAGTAATTTTTTACTCTCAAGGAATTTATTTTGTCTAGACACGTATACTCAGCATCCTTGAACATAAAACAATTTGCGAGTCCGAAGAGAGGACGGCGCTGTGTCGTGATGGAGCTGTAACTTTGTTAGATTGAATTGCTCGCTTATTCTATTACCCAGTTACACTTTAGGACTGACAGGAGCCAAGAGTTTGCTATCAAAGGAAATAGTTATGCATGCTCGCTAATTGCCATCCAGTAAACTGTACTGTGTCTAGAAAACTTTTATCATAAATTCAATTATATGTCACATGGTGAACACAGATTAGAAAAAAAAAATGTAATAATGAAATATATTCTTTGCAGCGATTGTATTCACGAGCTCCTTGGACACATCCCTCTCTTGGCTGACCCCAGCTTCGCCCAGTTCTCACAAGAGATTGGACTCGCATCTCTTGGCGCTTCGGACCCTGAAATCGAAAAGCTCTCTACCGTAAGTTTCGAGTCTAGAAGCATTATTTGAATAACTTTTGTGCAAATGCGAATATGTAAATTTTGTGAATGGGCCCAGCTGTTGCGAAATTTATCTTAACGGTGTTGCTGCATTAGTACGCCCGATGGCGATGCATTATAAACGATGTTGTCTTTGCTCAGGTGTACTGGTTCACCGTCGAGTTCGGCCTGTGCAAGGAGAACCAACAGCTGAAGGCGTACGGCGCCGCTCTCTTGTCCTCAATCGGCGAGTTGCTGCATGCGCTCAGTGACAAGCCGGAACTGAGACCATTCGAGCCCGCGTCCACTTCCGTGCAGCCCTACCAGGACCAGGAGTACCAACCTATCTATTATGTAGCCGAAAGTTTCGAAGATGCCAAAGATAAATTCAGGTATTTAAACATTTGAACTCATGAACTATATAAAAATGATTCTAATATCTTATAAGCATAGGTACTAATATTTTTTCAATTTTGAACAGACGCTGGGTGTCGACCATGTCGCGACCCTTCGAGGTGCGCTTCAACCCTCACACGGAGCGCGTAGAGGTGCTGGACTCCGTGGACAAGCTGGAGACCCTCATCTGGCAGCTCAACACCGAGATGCTGCACCTTACCAACGCCGTCAAGAAGCTCAAGGACTCTCATTTCGAGTAATCAGCCTACCCGTAGTACACTTCAATGGTTCATTGCACGCGGCCTCGCCGCATTCTGTATAGCTAGTGATATAATAGATGTAAGACTGTTGTTGGCGTGTGTGGAGCGTATGTGTGAGCGATTGTGAAAACCATCCGATGGTACTTCGTTGAATTCCTTTTTGTACCTTATTGTATTATTTATTATGCCAGCTCATTGCCCGGGTCTCGGAAACTGCACGGATCTCCCGATTGCCCATTTACGGAGCCTGTGTGCGTTTGCCGAGACCTTTACTATTATTAGTATTAATTTATAATTTAATGAAACACAAATAAATAAAAAATGGAGCACCAAAAATATATAAAAATGAATCATAAAAATAAATATGCGTTTGCGTGGAATACGATGTTTTATTTGGCAACCTTAGAAATACTCTTCAAGTTACACCATCATCTAGTTACCTACTAGATTTCAGCTAAATTTCGGCAAGAAACTTTTCAAATTACATCTTAATTAATTGCCTATCTGGCGCAGAATTAATTAAGACAAAAATTGTGATCCATCTTCGTAACATCATTTGACACTTGCAAACATTTTTCAAATGTGCACAACTCTGTTGTGCTTAGTAAATACCTCATCAATTTGAAGTCAAATTTAAAAGACATTAAAAAGCTAAATTAAATAAATGAAAATAAAGGCACGAAGCAATCAGCAGACGGGAGTCTCGGAGCACACCTGTAATAAGATTTATTCCGGCCCCTTAGGAATACGATCGCACAAAGTCGAACGCTCGAACCTAATCGGATTGTGAAAAAGAGAATATTATTTGACTTTTAAGACACTAGAAAAGGAAGCTCTAAAAAAAAATTAAGACATTGAAACGTAATAAGTCTTTTGAACATTACACTTCCTTCCTACAATTAGCACAAATTATAACTTTTGGAGGTAACATTAATACTTCACACCTCGTTATTGTTTTACTCACACATTGTTTAAAGTTTAAATTGCAAGACGTGGCGGGAGGAATTTATTATACGCATTTAAGGCCTAGATTCTACTTTATTTAATTTTAACTTGCATGAAGGTTATTTAGTAACTAGTTAACGACGAGCTAACCAGTTATAGTTTTATATTTTCTGTTCAATGCCTTCGAAATAGTTTTTAGTACTTGTAGAATTCAAATTCCTCCAGATGTAGACATGTTTTAATTACTTTGCAAGTAGGTATAGTAATAACTTTTCGTACAACTAATTATGTTGTTCCAAGTGATAACTCTAATAATGCAGGTATACAATTTAAGTACCAAGTTAGGCCTTAGCTGGTTGTAATAGTGGTTTTAACATTTAAGTGAATATTATTAGTAACTATACCTTTAGGTTTGAATAATAATTTGAATTGATTAGTAGAAAAATCTGGTTAGAATAACTAAGTTTAGGCTTTTTCATGACCACGTTACAAACCTACAAAAAGTCGGTCTATTGCATAATCAACCCCCAATTGCTACCTGAGATAACAATAAAAACCAACAATTTGCAAATGAACGTAAGTAGATCGCAGAGCAAACTGGTAATGCAGGAGTCAATAAGAACATAGGGAAACTCTTGTAATGTAAAAAATCGTAATAAAAATTAAGTGTTGTGTAGTTAGTGGTGCGTTGACATTAAGCGAGCAAGTGGAGAGGCACGGCCTCAAGTCGAGCAAGGGCGCAGGCGCACGCCGCGCGGCCATTCGAACAAAGCCGCCTGTATCGCGGCCGAGTACAGCCATTGCGTACTCAATATGCACGTAATATTTGCGTACTTGTGTTAAACACATGCGAACCAGATAATATAGGAAAATAAGAATCACTACCAGTATACTGCGACTCGTATAACGAGACATTTTGTGGATCAGTGTCTTTTTGCGTCATTGGCATTTTCCAACTGCAACGTGTTTGCGTAAACGCAGAAAGTATATTCAATTATCAAAGTACTGATTACTTTAAAATAACACTTATTAATAATTAAGTACTATCGTGCAATTTGTATTAAAGTACGTGAGCAGTTTCGTATTTATTTCTTAAACGCTTTTTTCTAATTCAAAATTGGCCGCAATCACTTGCACCTATTTTTAGGACATTGGGTCGTAATGTATAATATATCGACCTAAATATAGTTTAGGCCTTAAGAGAATATAATATCTACCGCTGGATGCAGGCAGCGCAGTCCTAGTCACTATGGCTATATTTAGGGGGCCTATGTCTAGCTGTGGACGTCATCTTTCAGCTGATATGATTATGACGTCGAAGTATTACTATTATGTAGGTAATGCTAAATAAAGGTTATCAAATAAAACAATCATTATGCATCAAAAGTCAAAAACAAAAACAGTTTATATGCATAGACATTGAATTTTTTTGTACTTTTTAAATTACAATTTTAAAATAGACAATTATTTCTGAGTACAATTATTATGAATAGGTATATATTTTCACTACCTACATGAAGACATGTATCTACATTTTTAAGTGTAAAATATTCGAATTTATTCGTTTTTACAATTTTTTTTTAAACAGGATTTACTCTCATCTGTTGTTATAACAATACGCTATGGTTACATAATTTAAAACGGATTTGGGAAGCTATATTTGTATGGTACCAATCTTGGACAGATCTGTGATTTCTTCATTATCAGCCAAGATAACAGTATAGCTACTTTTCAACGACGTTACTTGATTTTGAAGGGCCCGAATTCTTATCTCCACTAATTCAAAATTTTCTTGAAGATTATTAATTTGGATTTGCATGCGTTGGCGAATCTGAAAGTGAAAACTAATTAATAACATGCTCAAATAAAATTATTAAACTTATATCTCTCAAGACTGTCATAATAAAATTGAAGAGTTTGTTTGAATGCGCTAATCTTAGGAATTGCTGGTCCGATTTGAGAAAGACCTTTTGCCTTATAAAGGCCCTTTTTTTCGAGGAAGTTTAGGAAGGTAAATTATCATCACGCTACGACGGAAACGGCAGTAACTGGAACTTAACTGTAAAGATGTAACTTAACAAAAGTAAAACCGTAGGGCATAACTACTTTCTAAAAAACGCTGTAATTATTTCATTGCAGCCCGTTATTTAGAAAAACATCAAAGCTTATAAAACTGGTCAAGATTATTTTAAAATATATACAGGATGTTTGGTGCATCCTTTGCAACAAAGACAGTGTGACAAAGAATAAGTTATAGTAGGGCGTGAAGAGATAGCAAATGACCTCTCCTATTGGCCAATTCGATTTGGCAAACAATGCACCAAACACCCTGTATAATCAAAGTGCATCCAATTGACAGGTGAGCTCTAGAGAGCTTTTGCTTTTGAAATTCTTTCCGCGACTTCGGCTGCGTGAAAGTCAAATCCAATGACACTCGATAATAGTGTAGCTTTCCATCAGTAAATGAATATTTGTAATCGGACTAGTAATTTCAGAGATTACCTTCCTACAAACAGTAACTAACAAACTTTATCTATAAAATACCTACTAGCACTCTCCCCGCGACTAAATTCGCGTGATTTTTTCTTACGAATCTCAATTATTTTGATAATAAAATATAGCCTATAGGTGACAATGTGGCTTCCAATTTGCGAAAATAATTTCAAAATCGGTTTTGTAGATCCAGAGATTACCCCCTACAACTTCACATTTTTACATCTTTATAATATTAGTATAGAGATGGATAAGTAATAAGTTAGATTTAGCATAGTAATCTGGATATTTTGACACTTCGCCATATTTTTAGATCGTCCTCGTGCAAAGGACCAGTTTATTAAAGTATAAATTAAACAAATTTTCATATTTATTTTCATGAAGTCACAGTCAAATTTGGACTTATACGTATTCAAACATATAATGATGTTAGACTCATTATGCTGTACAGGTATTCTACGCTTATCTATATACAACATGTATTTAGCATTTATTAGAGTCTGTATAATATTGATGAAATGCGCGCAATTAATAAAGTTCGTCTGTGACGTACGCTTGCAGAAATAACTGAGGGTGAACTTGATTCTAGAATATTAAAATATATCGTAATTCCTAGCTTCTACCGTCTTGATCAGTTCCTTATGTTTTTTTTTCTCGAAGTTCCTAATTGAAACCTTTATAGGTACTTACTTGGTTTTTGCCTAAATCTATTCTATCTGAATTTATTAATAAAATATCTATCCAGCAGTATTTGCGTAATGCTTTAACAAACAAACAGAACAACAATATTTTCGGCATTAGTATCATTTACCGACCCATAAGCACATTTTCTTTTTCAAAAAATATTAAATGTACAGTTTTGACTTCGCTACGACTTATATGTATAGATAAAAATGCATGGCTAGATGTGACTCAAAAACGGCTTGACCTATTTGGTTGATTCTTTCTTTCTTTTTGATGTGTTCATAATTTCCTGGACCAGGTTTGTATGACAGAACATTTTGGGCTTTTGTTCTTTGTTTATAGTGTTCGTAATTTAATTACCTGGCCAGGTTTGCATGAAATAAAGTTTTGGGAGATGTCGAAATTTTGCATCCGTGTAAAGCGAGGCTGTTCGCTAGTTATACCCAACAAAATCAGTATACTTATTTATTTAGAACTTTCAATAAAGGGTAAATATATAGGTACAGTCAAAAAAGAGATAGGTATCGGGTCTTGAAATGTAGTTAGTTTACTTAGAAACCGATGGATGTCTTCAATTGAAACTTAATTAATGCTGTTTATTACTTTTTGATTTAAATTACATTTGAATACATCGGTTTCTTAGAAAATTTCAATTATATATATCTGACGACCCTTCATACACCTTACCTCTCCCTTCTTCTCTTTTGTTAACTCTACATGACATTCGGTACAATTTATTGTGTTTTGTGTGCTCCTTCAATTAGTATCATCAGGTTGATTCGCCGAAAATTATAATAACTGTCACAAACCTGTCTACTCTACTACCTACGCAATAATCGATACTTTTATACTTTTGATATGAAAAGGTAAAGTTTGTTTATTCACCCAGCGGGTAAAGTGGGGGCTATGGATGATGATGATATTATGATAGCTGCTAAATACCTCGTCTCTTTCCTTCTGGCAAGCTCTGCAATGTGCTCGACTCTGTATTAATTGTCTTTCAAGTTCTGATATCTGGGTCTGAAGGTATCTACGCATGGAATCGGCTCTTTCTTTACTTCGACCCAGTGATCTGCTGTTTTCACCTCTCAGTGCGTCCAATTCTTTTAGTAACTGAGAGCATTCGCTAGCTTTTTCCTTGTACCGTATCTCTAGCTGTGATAACTTCTCATCGGATCTCATAGATTTGCATCTGTTAAAATAAATGGGGAAATTATAATGTTTATGTTTAAAGACTGTATTTTCCTCAAGATTTTAGACATTGATGGATACAAAATGACGGCATGACGGTATACATTTTCCTTGTCAACGGGGTGTTCCCGTTACCCTGCCTTTAAGACGAGTAGGAATCTAGGAAAAAGATTTCTTGCCTATATGAGAAATGAGTCACGTGCGGAACTCCATTAATAAGGACGTGTAAAAGTGTCCATGGGAGTACTTGTTTACGCATTTACGATCCTTAATTGCTTCTAAAAGTCGCCCATTTTAACTCCAAAAGCCATTTGCCTGCTGTTTGCTAAGACGTGGAAACTTACAATTAAGTCAGTTAATAACTTATGAAATTACGAAACATGTCATAGAACAAGTTAATCTGAAAAGGAAATACATTAATAAACCTCGCAAATATAATTATTATGATAAGGTATTCTTGGGAAGTATTTCGGTGTTGATTTTGCGATGTATTTAGAGAGGGAGTCAACATTTTACAACGCAGTTTGTAATTTCTGGAAAAGAAACACTCTAAGTGTTGAACTCGAGGCATAATAATGAATCTAAGTTCCACCAAAATCTCTCAATAATTAAACTAATTACGTCAAACTAATTTAAGTTTTCAAATGTTTTACGTTATTGTCCAGTTATAACAGCTCAAAATGCTTTCGTTCCAAACTTATCCTTAGAATAGAATAAAATTAATCAAGGGGCAGCACAGCATAATATATATAGTACAATTGCTACGAAAAATTAGAGAACTTTCAAAGTACCTAGATTGGTTAGTTTTACCAGAACTAACCCCAATTATTTTATAGTGCATTGATTGATGACCTGAGCAGGAACATGGCGCCTAAAGAAAAAGCCTTAAATCTTATGATTTATAACTGTTTTTTGTATGGTTCCGTTATTAGCGACTGTATTAAACGGTGTCCGATATTAATTTGTAATACTGATCCAATGTATACAGAAGCTGGCAAACCTTAATAAATAAATAAGGGTGGCATTGGGACCCTATTACTAAGCTCTCGCTGTCCATCCATCTGTCTGTCAGGAGACTGTACCTATATCATGCACCGTAATAAGTGGAGAGTTGAAATTTTCACAGAGTGTGTATTTGTATTGCTATAGCAACGAATAACAAAAATAAAATTAAGAAAAAATTTAAGTAGATCCTAATACAAGAAACCTGTTATTTTTTTTGTATGTATTTATTTTATTATTGTACGAGGTTTCGGTACCCTACGTGTGTGACTCCGAATATTCTTTGTCAATTATTATATTTAACTGATTCAAAAAAATCATTTTATAGCAAGAACTTTAGAAGTCGTAAACCAGGAAGAAAACAGGCGAAGCGTTTGCATGGAAAAGAGATCACCCGTATTTCCTACGAAGAGAAAAAATAAGCTGTAAAGAAAGGTAGGTATAACTTACTTGAATTCGTCTAAACTTCTATTTATTTCATCAATTTCTTTGTTTTTGTCTTCCAGGGCGGCTTTCATCAATTTATTCTCATCAGAGAGCTTGGCTTTCTCGACCTTCTCTTGGTTCAAATTATTCACAGCAATGATCAACTGTAGACGTTACAAGTTGTTAGCAATTCATAAGGCGCATTCGGTTTTACCTGTATTTATCCACTGCTACAGAATTGTGTGCGACATCGATTTTCTTGCAGGCGTTATAGATAGCTACATTTGTTTTAGACTAATTAATTGATTCATTATTCTCATGGTTTTAGCAAAATAATTCACATTAAAAGTATTCAGAACAATAATTAGGTAGATATTAAAAACATAGCTTATATGTAACAAATTTATATGTATGGTTTCAAAGATTAAGTGAGAAAGCCTTAAAGGGTTCGAACATAGTCTTAAAGGGCATGATTTACATGATTGATGTGATATTAGAGGGTCAGTAACATGGTTTTAAAGGATCAGTGAGGGCCAATGAGATGGTTTTATAAACCTTATTTCAAAATTCTTTTACATACCTTCTCCTTAACTCGATGTATTTCGTTACAAAGTTGCTGCGAGCTGTCTTCAGCTAATTTTTGTAGTTGTTTGGCCTCTTGCAGCTGTATTTGAGCTCCTTTTAACAAATCTGGCAAAGGTGCCAACTCTTGTAACTTCTCTTGAAATTGCATCTGTCATAAATACCTTAATTTGTAAAGCGTGGTTTAAAATTGATAGTAGGTAAGTTCTAGTTAATTTTGAAATAATAATGTCACATTATTTTTACAGAGACTTGAACGTTAAGCTGTTGGTCCGTGGATCTTTGACAGCCGTTACGGGTCGTCAGAAGCCCGAATCTGGCACCCAGCCTTACCAAGGGGTATCGTATTACCCAGTTACTGGGTTGTGGAGGTCAGATAGGCAGTAGCTCCATGTAAAATACTTGTACTCAGCTGGATCCGGTTAGACTGGTAGCCGACCGCAACATAGTTGGGAAAAGGCTAGGCAGATGATGATTATTTTACAGAGAATTATATTCGCGCCACCTATTGAATGACTACTGAACTAAATACAAACAGGTCTACGTTAGTTTCTCTCGCGCTACATGCTAGCTAGTTCAAAGGCAGTGAAACATACCTGCCGTATTAATCTTACAATTGGGTACCTACCTAGATGACACCATTAACATATAATTCCAAGACATAACATCTCTATAGAAACATTTTATTATAGCCAAAATGAAATGATTTATTGATTTTTAATTGCTTTCAAATGAATAAATAGCATTGCCATACAAATTCTATGGGAGAATGGCGTTTTGACAGGTCATAAAAAGTACGACGATTGATTAGTGGTGTCACCTACCCCATTATAGTGTACCTACTAGGTTCCGCCCGCGACTTCGTCCGCGTCAAAGTTAACATCTCACGGAAACCGTACATTTTTCAGGGTAAAACTAGCCTATTTGCGCATACTACATCCACACATAATCTATCTCTATGCCAAATTTTATCTAGATCCATTCAGCCGTTCTGGCGTGATTGAGTAACAAACATCCAACCAAACTTTCCCAACATTTATAATAGTAGTAAGAGTTATTTACCTTCATCTTCTGTATTTCTACCTGTATTTGATCAGACACTTGCTTGTTATCATATTCGATAACGTCCAGCTGACGCTTGAGCTCTTCTACTTGTTGTTGAGCTTGCAGATACTGTACAATAATAGTATTCATTTTAAATTAAGTCTTATTTATTTTAATTCAACCTTGTTATTGCTCTGGCTCACACACTGTTTTCCTTACAGGCAGTACCTACTTAATTTGCTTGAACCAAATAACATGTTCATTTTAGCAAGCGAATAAGGAGGTCTACTAGAAATATTTTTTAATCCATTTTACTCCCAAAATAACAGTCATTAAAAATATCTGATACCCAAGTATTAAATCATAAGGTAAACCATAACCATTAATTATTTTAAAATCAATAATAATTAATTTACTAATTAATGAGACTCCTTGAAAATTCAAAAGTGCCTGTAAATGGTCTAAATGAAATATTTTTTTTGAATTTGACTTTGATTATTATTCTTAGGAGAAATTTTGTAGCCAATCTAGTCATTGACATAAGTCTAAACACTAGCAGAAAAAGGGGCTGTGCCTCCGTGGCCTAGGCGTCGCAAAGTGCGAGTGCTGAGCAAGAGGTCTTAGATTTCCAGGTCAGGCAAACTGTTTCCATCAGGGATTTCTCAGTAGCAGCCTCCATCCATGTTCCTTCTTGTGCCCTTTGCGTTCCGGGGGCGCGGTATTTCTTTCGAACAACCCGCAGCCCCGGCAGGCATCGGCCCTTAGTGGCCCCTCCAATTGTTTGCTGAGCAGCCTCGGAGTCTGGATTTGTGCCCGGTTGATGGCAATAGGCTCGCCCCCTTTTACATGGGACTTAAACATAACTGGCGAAATGTGGGTGTAGGGACTAATGGGTACACCCCTGCCTAACCCTGTCGGGATTACAAGCGTGATGTTATGATATGTAAGAAGGGACTGCCAATTCATGAAGAGATTTCTGTAAGTATTCCCGTTTGAGCACCTATGCATTAGAGCACCAATCAATATTTTAACGTCGTGTTAGAGCACCACTCAAATGGAAATTGGAATGGAAAACCTTTGGTGCTCATGAAATAGGTTCTCAAGCGGAAATACTTCTTCTACAACAAAAGGTTACTTTACCTTGACGCGGTACTCTTGCAATTGTTCAGATTTTTCTGCCAAAGTAATTTTTAATTCTTCCGTTTCTTCTCTCATATCTCTGACTTGCGTTTTCAAAACTGACATTTCCTCATCGGAAAATTTTTTGGTCTCCTTTTGCAACAATAAAAATACAAAGCCAATTATTTATTGTATAATTATGTACGTAGGAATCTTCCTAACTCATTACGTAAAACAATAACGATGATGAATTGAACTAGGTACTTATCTAGCTACTACTAAGTGTCTTGATCTAGAATGATGTTCAGTACGTCTATGTCCGGTCAAAAGAGCTCAAAAGCCAAGCTAAAATTATGTACAAATGTTAAGAACACCATCATAAAAACAATATGTAAAAAATCGCAATCCATAGAAAGTGTGCAAAAAAGAAATTCAAGGTCAAAGTTCACAAAAATCGGTGGTTTTTGCATTTTTCAGCTAAACGGTCGGTTCTATCATAAAAAGGTTGGAGAAAAAGTATAGATCATGCAATTATTTATTAATAAGTATTTTATTTATACTTTTTTTAAGTCTTGCCTTATAAGAGAAGTATAGCGTTTCATAAAATTGAAAAAGTTGTATTATGCATATGCACACGTTTGCTCGCCTGCTGTTCGTCGGATTAATAATAATTATGTAATCGAAACTATCCAGATTTTACTCCTGTCCACACCAGAAAAGCACCTCCTTTATTGCAAAAATTTGAAGATATTTTTTGATAATTCGTTTGCTCAGACCCGCTAATCTCTGGAACTACCAGTCGCGTTGGATAAATTCCTATTGTAAATGATAGCCAGACTCATGAGAATTAGTAATAGACTATAAAACGTCACGACCTACGGGAGCGGAGCAGTAACCAAAAACGTAACTGAACACGGGTGAAAAATACCACACTTACGTAGGTACCTAGTTGCAGAGATCAGCTACATATCTAATGTAACAAATCCAGACTTTACTTCCATCTGCAATACAAAAACACCTCCAAATAATGTTTTTCAATTCTAAAAACTAGTGCCAAATGCGGCTGCAAAAAGGAATTGTTTTATTCATTAGTATGTACCAGTTGCCAAGGTCAGTCGTGTTTCAATATTCAATCGTCATCGAAAGAGGATCCTTACGATCGCTGTTGAAACAATTTATTTATATCCAGGAAGAAGAAAAAGAAGAAGGGAAAGAAGAAAAATAGAACAAAAAGGTAAATCACTTGAATTTCCACTTATAATTCGCACCGCTTTCATCATTTCCAATTGTACCATTTTTTTATTTAATAATACAATATTATTTCATAGAACATTACCACAGTAGGCCGTGGAATAGGCCTACCGGGGAAACAACGGTACCTAATGGAAATAGGAAATTTTTGAACTTTTCAGTAATTCTATATGAAGGCAATTTTTATAGATCACTACATGACCTATAACTTTTGTCTAACCTATTTTATGATAATGCAAAATATCGATATTTGCAAAATTTGACCTTAAATTGTTTTTGGTACCTACTCGTGCGGTCGATGGCTAGTATTCACATATTCTTTAGGATGGTGTTCTCAACACTCGTACAAATTTTAAGCTTGTTGCGATTTCTTGTAGCCTTGTTTGTACGTTTGTTAACAGACACATTTAAAAAAAAAACATTTCGTTTTTTCCAGTTTAAATTGAATATTTCAGATTATGAGTGAGTATTGATTCCGGATTCCAGGTTCCAGAAAACTCGTGGGTTTGAATAATAAACCAACCAAACGCAGCGACATATTTAAACATTGCCGTGCATTGTTAATAATAATTAAGAGTATATTTCATCGTTATAAAATTGTCAAAATAAGATGTGTTACGTAAATGGTACAAATTAATAATAGAAATCGAAATTTACCCGGTTGTCGTAATAGCCCTATTGCACCTTACCTACCTTTTCTATTAATAGGTACAAATGGATGATCTTTACTTTTAAAAATGAATAAATTTATGTTCTTGTCAGGAAGTAAATATCTTGTAGGTATATGTTTGTATATTCTTATGTATATATCATAAGGAATATTCCCAAATAAATGAATGTAGGAATGACGTAAGTACCTACCTACACGCTGAAATGCGATATGATATTTGTAAATGTGTGTGTTAACGTAAGCAATCTAACAAGTTAAGCTTTAATTGAAACTAATTAAACAGTGGTATGTACGCTGTTGATGTTACAAAAACTTGACAAGTATTTGAGAACTTTAAGTAGGTATTCGGCGGATTTCAGTGAAATAGGTAATCAGGGAAAATTTCCGGCCAATTAAGAATTCTTTAAAAATCTACTTCAGTATCCCGACCAACAGAACTAAATAGTTATAGGAACATGAGAAGTATCGCTTTGGACAAGTGCCATTCGTTTTTGGGACAAGCACGCCACTCTTTTCCTGAAAACCAAAATCGCCAGTAGCGACCACCAGAAAAGCGTCGAGGCAATGAAGTTCCCGTAACATAATTAATCAGATAAGAAAAGCAGAGTAATAACAATATACATAATTTCCGTTTTCCTGGACAAGTGCCTACTGATAACTGATAAATACATATACAGAATATACAATAATGTCATAAAATGGTACAATAATTATAGCAACTATCAACATTAAATAATGTAACTGAGTAAGTCAAAAATGTACTAAAATCGTGCCTTTAATTCAGCAACCATTCCAACGCAACAAATGCTATTCAGCTTTAATTCCAAATCTTTTAGTTTGTTTTCATATTTCTCTCGTTGAAATCTTTTTTCATCTGCTGCGTCTTTGGCTCTAATTAATTCCTCCCGCAGCATTGCCACCTAAGTTGTAATAAATAGACGTTTAAGAAGACTACATTCTGCCCGCGACTTTTCCCGCATGGATTTATCACCCGTTTTAATTTACGTCTTTGGTTACCTACTCCTTCGCTCTCGTGGGACGAAGCGTGATTTTAAAAAGCCTATAGCTTTACTCATAAATCTGGCTATGTTAAACAAAGATTTTTCCAATTCGACTGGTAGTTCCAGAGATAAAACAAACAAAATCTTCAGCTTTATTATAAATCTATACTCCGGCACTGCCCTAGCATCCTAGGGCAGTGCCGGATCAACCCTTAAGCAAATTAAACAATAACTTAGAACTTCAAGAAAAAGCACCAAGAAAAATTTGACAGGCAAACTAGTTCGTTTTAAATTGACTACACATATGTCTTTCGTCCTTCATACTCCAAGGTACGTAATGGTCTATCTCGTTGTATAAAATATGTATTATATTTGCTACTTCATTTATGGTTATGGGGGCTCACAGCCACAAGCGTAGATTGCTTAGGACACCAGACAAGTAGGCTTAATCCGGCACCCCTGAAGGTTCGAGTGGTTAACATTAAATTGCAATATGTAAAGATATAGGTAGGTAGGTACCAGGTATCTCTAATTTTCTCTGGCAATATGGAAAGGATTTATTTGAGAAAAATCAAGAGGCTGTATGGTAGCACCTATACTTACATCTGAATATGTTTTGTAGTGCCCTTCTGGTAACACGTTGCTCTGTTCCATCTTTAGCGTTTCTTCGGCTTCCTAAAATACATCAAATAATAAATTAAGCCTAAGTAACTAGAAACATAAAATAATGAATTGACGATCTGTTATAACAAATTGGGAATACAACAAAAAATTAAGAAACATACATATTAATAACAAAATGAAGCTAAAAACATTATTCAAATTAAAAAAAACTGCATTAGATAAATAAAACGTAAATACCCATGTGTAATAAGGCTATATCACCTATTTAATACTAGCTAAAGCCCGTTCTGACGATTCATAAACACAAAACTGCGCAGGTGCAAATAGGTGGATAGGTATGTAAGTAATTACCAATTAGCCCTAAACACTGAAGCACCACCTTAAGGATTTAGATGACTCGCAGTGAGTCGGTAACAAAAGTTAGGTACCGACACAATGTCACATAATGCAGTAGGTGTAATTATTAAAAATTGCGCAAAACCGAAAAATTGCCAGTGCGCATCGCGTATACGTCGGAAAAAATGCATAGTGCCTTGAACGAAACAAGACAGATTGCTCGATTGTCCGGACAGGCGCCAAGCCAAACACTTAGGACCTATAATAAGACTAAATCAAGTCTAATGAAATGTTGTCTCATTATAGGTATAGGTCACAATGTTTATATTTTTTTTAATGCATTAATTTAATCAAACGGAATGTGACTGACAGTTTTGTCAGTAGGTAATATAACATAACAATAAGAAAACTATTAGTGTAAGTACTTATTACCTAATCAAATAACAAACGACGTGTTTAGGTATGATTCTATTGCCTTGCGCACTCAACAATATTTATGAACGTGATACCTACGGTCGAACAAGCTGTTTGGTTTACAGACACCAATAATTATCTTTCTGCTCCAATGCCATTAATTGTTCTTTAGAAATAGTTGCAAGTTAGCTGCCTGTATACCAAATGCCTTGTTCGACTGTACCTAGGCTGGCACCACGAAGTACTTCGCAGTAGTTACCTACTTACAGAAACGTGCCCCGTTGATGTCTTGCGGGTGTACAAATCCAATCTATCTCGTCTTATTGCCGCTAGCTCCATCTGCATCTCCTTTACTTCTCCCTCCATGTCGCCCAACTGTTTTTGCTAAATAAATGTTGCCACAAGTTAATAAAACTGAACAATATTAGCAGGGAGGGATTTAGCGAAGGGTTAGGAAGGTTTAATAGGTAGGTACAGACCTATAACAACATTTTGACACTTTTCTTCATCATGAATCTTTCATGAAAGTTTTACACATTAAATTCTGTTAAACATTAACAACTAAGTAAAATAAAGAAATAACGTACTAAAACTTTAGCATTGTCACCATTTTCGCAACTTTCCCCTGGCCTACCCTTGTGAAATGGCCAGAAATCTGTTTGCGGCATTACCACTGTATTGGAATAAAAGGAATCGAAAAGAAATATCCAATTTCAATTTATATAACAAAGACTAGGTATAATGGTCACTTGATTTCAAAATAAGACTATGATTAGGAAGCAAAATATTAGGAAATCAAATAAACTATACAAAAAATCACAACTACCATGAATCTTTTAGGAAATGTCAAATAATAATCTAATTTTATTAATGGCCAGAGTTTACCTACGGGAATATGACAACAAAAAGTAACAATGTAAAGAGTTTCATAAAAGAGTCGGAGATTTCTTCAGATTAAGGCGCTTTGCACACAGGGCAACTATTGCAGCAACTGGCAACTAGCAGTTTACATATATTGCAAATGGACTGCGCACGCTCGAGTTTCGAGTTGCGGCAATCGTCAACAGTTTTCAGTTGCTGCAATCGATGACTAAGCTAGTTGCTAAAAAATTGCCGCAACTAGCAACTGTTAAATATTAAATCGGTTTTTAAAGATGCTGGTTTCCTCAACCTCACCGGTTTTTTTACACCCTCCCTCCCTCTCCATGTGCCCGGCAATGCCAGTGTCGCTACGGCAACGGCATACGGCAACTCGGCAGTGAAAGTTGCTCACAGATTGCCATAAAGTTGCGGTAACCGTAAACATTATAGCAACTATCAACTTTTACAGGAATCTTTTAAAGAGTTGATAGTTGCCGCAACTTAAGTTGCTCGGTGTGCAAAGCGCCTAAAGCCCTACTCACACAGACGACGGGAGCGGGACGGGTGCGGGGCGGTAGCGTGTTGGGAGCGGGTTGGGTCGGCAGTACGGGCCAATCGCGACGGGTCATTTAGTCCGGGAGGTAGCGTCGCAAATGAAAAAGTCACAGTAAACCGGGTGATATTGACACCGATGGTTGATCTTATATGACTATTTAAGTGAACTTATCGTCAACAGCTGCTCAAGTTAGCGGTGGGACTGAGTGGTTAAGGAAATAACCAATCTTTAGTGACAAACGACGAGCGCTGCTCAAGCCGCGTGCTCGTCGCGGGCCCGACGCGTAAACGCGTTCAGTGTGTGGACATTCATATAGGTACTGTTAGTGCTTGGCTTTATTTGAATCCCATGTATATTCCATAATACCCCAAAGACAGCGATGCGGATAAGTTTTTTAAAATGCCCCGTATGTTTCCTCCTTTCTTTTTGTCCTGTTGTACAGGAAAAGTACAGTCTGGATTATTATACAGGTCGGTGTCGTTAAAAGATATATGTATATAGTACTTACTCTTTCCATGCTAAGAAATCTGAAGATTTGTCAGTAGAATTTCTTTGATATCTGCATTGATTATCTGTGGAACTGATCTGACGCATTGTCGTTTACGTTTAGTTTACTCTCGCCTCGTTTACTTACTGTGGTACATTCTGCTCGTCTGTGCTTTGTGCATGTCCTACTTCCTTGTTTTCGCGATTTATCCTGGAATTTAATTTCCATTAGTTTTATGTATGTACTTATATCATAATGTTAATAAAACTTTGAATTTTGAGTGTTGTGAATGTGATTTTTGGAAAAACATGCTAAATGCCGTTCAATTTCGCAAACATTTGAAATGCAAAAATTCGTAAAAACATTTGAGGCATTTGAAAATGGCATTTCCCTTTTTACTTTGTGGACGTGGAGCTACATAGTTTATAAATTACTAGGGCTTTTTGTTGACCAAGTTTTGAGAAATTATTGAGAGCAAGAGCATAAATCTTAGTTTACTGACAAAATCATAATCAACATTTTCATGATGAATTAAAATATTAAGTACTTGTTTAGAATAGAATTACCTGTTAATGTATGTCATAGTTTAATAATCCTTTTAATTTTCTCATGAACTTGCTGAGGTAGACTCCCAGATTTACACATGAGATCACTTGCTAAAAAGCAATAATATTTTTGCTTGATTATTTGTACTTTCATCAGTAAGTACCTAGTTATTTGTTTTAATTATTATTTAATTTTTTCACAGAAAAAAAATGCTTTCCTAATAATGAAAAAGCTTGAAACAAAGATATTATGTTAAAATCCAACATGGATATGAAGATAGAGTTTAGTGACGTTGAGTCACCAATAGTTCCTCAAAACAGTATAGGCAAATGGAGTCTTAAAAGTGACACTTCACTCCTGATCACAGATCATCAACAAAGTGGATCTCATAGAAAAATTATTAGGGTAAGTCAATTTAATTTTTTAAATACAATAAACAAGTAATCAAAACTGAATCATAGAACAAATTATTTTAGAAAAATAATAAATAATACTGAGGTAAACTTAAAACAAGCAATTTTCAACTAATTGCCATAAACGAAGGATAACACCTATATTTTCCGCTAATAATTAAATACATTTTAAAGATAAAAATGTATCCTTTAAGGATTGAAAAACATCTTTGCCACATCACATAATTTTTACAAATTTACACAGTATGCGATGATTATGTTAAATAAATACAAAAATCTCAGCAAATTAAAAAATGTTGATACAACAATTAATAGATTTTGGCCTAATAAATGTTGTCTGAAAAACTCGACTTGTGGAAAGAACACCTAACAAGACACTTCTTGTTTTGTAGAGACTGATTTGTCCAATTGTCCATCCCGGAATGGTCTAAAAAGATCTTCGAATCATTGAAATCGATGGAATATGAGAAAAAAGAGCTTTATCTTGTTATAGAATAGCTTTATTGTAAAAAAAAATTACAAAGTATCTCAATAAACAACGTTAATTAAATACGATGCCATACTTGTGCATCTGCTAATCATTATTTAAAAATGTATTTCTTGAATATTATGTAT
The DNA here is from genome assembly GCA_949774945.1 of Hoplodrina ambigua. NCBI lineage: Eukaryota > Metazoa > Arthropoda > Insecta > Lepidoptera > Noctuidae > Hoplodrina > Hoplodrina ambigua. Next base: position 12,099,037 of record OX458963.1, read on the forward strand.
GGATAGTAGGTATTACAAATGAACAATATAATATACATTTAAGTTAATATTATGGATTAATCTTGGTAGGTAATTGTGAAACATCTGGGTATTGCGACTTTGTAAACATTATCATGTGTGTTCATTTACATAAATATGTGGCAATGATGTTGACTTGTTGGAAGATGATCATTTAAGTATTTTACAGTTGTGACATCTTGTGAATGTGTGTTCAATTGTTAATCAACAAGTTTAAATTTATTGTAAATTGTAACAACAATACAAGTTTAGTACAGAGTTTTAAATAAAAACAAAATAAAATTTAAAGTGAAGTAGTGACAATTATTAATTTTTACTTAATTAATGATTTTTTTATTAAGCTTAGGCTTAAAACATCCTGAAGATGCTAGTAGTGGCAGCTGTTATAGTATGTATTCATAGAAAAATACCAGGTTTTCATTATATTTATGTGCAATGAAGAGAAAATCTATTATTTGTCAATCATTCAAACATTTCCCTGCTATTGAATGAGCTCAACAATAGATTCAAATATAACTGGGGTCATTGAATTCATAGATAAAAAGTGTCAATTGATAATAATAGTAAAACTTACAGATAGATAAAATGTACTTTAGTGATTAGGACTGAGAAACTATGATAGAGCATGATGCAACTTTATTACTTAATATTAATAAATTAAATTATGAAATACTGTTTCATAACATAAAGCCATTTATATGCTTTAAATGTGGTACTTATGTTACAACAGATGACACATTAGATCAATGACACGTTTAGCCAGAAAATGATCTATAAATATTAAAACATGATGCTAATTGAATAAGCAATTTTCTTCCCATCTCCGACATTTTTTTAAACACAAGTACACAACATATTTAATGAAAATTATTAAATTATGTAACAAATACTCAACATAACATCAATGTGAATAGTGAATTCAATGAAACACCTAATATATGCATTGAATAGGACTGATGCTTGCATACAAGTATTGGTCTGCAAGTATATAAGTGTCGGTATCTGTAGATAAGAATTAAAAAGGACTCTGTACCCAAAACCTGCTTAGTGAATTGTGAACATCACATTTTTTTTTAATTGGGCTTTTTATATGCTTTTATGGTAGATATATAACGGTTAAGCCATTCTCAAGTGATGATCTTTCATGCATACAAACTTGCTATTTTTTATAAAGATAACCTTCTGAGGTTTTTGCTAAGAGCAATTTTCTTTTTCAGAGATGGAATCGCCTATCAAGACTGCAAAGATCCATAGTTTACGCACTATTTCTTATAGTAGTAACTATATTAGCAATGTTTTATATCTCAAAAGTTTCTGCTGCTAATGTAAATAAAATTAATCATAGTGGTTTAGCACACGTAAGTACTTTTATGACTAATTTTATACTAATTTATAAAATTATATGAAATATATTTTTTGATAGATAGATTTCATTATTATGATAGGTACATGTAGACAACCTTGTTTGATGATAAATCAACATTACTTTGGTTAGAATACGTATCTGACTATTATTAATAATAATAATGAATAGTTATCATATTAACTATTTTTACTATTATAACCATATAACATTAAAAAAAGACTATAATGTATGCTAAACGGCAACAATACTTTTTATCTTATCTGTGGTTTAATATCTAATTGATTACCATGTAGTTAGTTATTTACAAATCGGGTTCTATAATTGGACGTAGTTACACGAAAAGGATCCAATCCACACAAAGTCACTTTAGAGATATTGACGTTTGAAGTTTGGAAGATATTTCTTCATTGGTATTCATATTAAAACTAATGAAAGTATGATGTTGTGTGTGGGATTATAAAACTGTTTTTATTGTTAATAGTAAAGTCAAGCATAGCTATTATATTTTCCGAGATATATGTAAATTTATATGGTTGGATCCTTTTCGTTATATGGCAGTTTCTATAGTGCATGCTCTAGTCTTAATTTCGTTAAAACGCCCCAAGTAGTAAATTAACCTTATTTCATGAAATAAAATACATTTATTTAAAATTTCGGTCGGTCGGTAGCGTCTTGTAAGTTATTTTCGTAAAATGTAAGTACCTAATAATATGACAATGTGTTTTATTACGGTAGGTACCCATTAAATTAGGATTGTCCGATAAGTCAACATATCTTTGAGGTGATTAAAATGGAAGCAAGACCAGTGGGACGATTCTTGTACTTTTAAGAACGTTCACAAACTGTCAAATATTCTTTTTTTGTCTTGACATTTTTTAACAACTCATCCTTGTTTCCTATAATTTCTTTTTTAGTTATTGTTCAGATGAGATTGCGCCTAGATTTGAAAAATTTGTAATTATGGAAATTGACTTTACTTTATTTCTAAGTAGCGCCCCTAATTCTATCAATCCTCTTCATGTTAAATATAACAACGTTAAGATCACAGAAAAATCTAGTGGGTACATATCAGAATATCGAAAATCAAAATGTCGAAAATCAAAGTATCGAAAATCAAAATATCGAATGTTCAAAATATCGAAATATTGTTTTTCGTGATAAAATATGTGCCGTGGGGCTCCATTTGCAACTTGCGTCAGTACCATAGACTACTTACTGTATGTATTTTCTTGCCCATTCTTCTCCATACGACACCACCTTTTGTATGCTAGCGAAGCGAGCTCGGGACTTGGGACATTCCGACTCGGACAGATTAGGTTAGAAGGTCATCCGGCCCGCCATCCCCTTTGTGGTTATTTTTTTTAAACCGCTCAGTAGTAGGAGCACAGCTTGGCTCCGTAGACCGGGGTTCTGTTGACTACGCCAAAACTAGATTGTCCAGGTATTGTTTACCTACCCGCACGTCATCTCCTTCTCTACTCCCGTCTTTTACACACGACTAATTTTAAAGAAGGGGATGGCGGGGTCTGCCAGACCCCGCCATCCATTGTTCCAACCTAACCTGTCCGAGTCGGAGTGCCCCAAATCCCGAGCTCGCTTCGCTCGCTTACAAAAGGTGGTGTCGTATGGAGAAGAATGGGTAAGAAACTCCATACAGTAAGTAATCTATGGTACTGCCACGCAAACGCAAGTTGCAAAAGGCGCCACACGGCAAATACGTTATCACGAAAAACAAAATTTCGATATTTTGAACATTATATATTTTGATTTTCGATATTTTAATCAGTCGATTTTAATAGGCCTGGATCGTTTTCGCAAATTAATTTAAATTGATTTTGGATAAAAATCTAACGAATAAAAATGTACCAAGCACTCTGGATCGTTTTCGTTGACAGATTTATTGGAATACTAAATGAAAATCAATTTATAGAAAAGGATCCAAGCATTCTGGATCGTTTTTGTGTTTTTATTAAAGTGTCGGTGATGAACAAATTGTAATTACGTTAAAAGAATCCAGACTCCTTGATTCGTTTTACTGAATCGGTTGGTAATACTGGTTAAGAACCAGGAAGGTTGGATTATTTAAGGTGATTTTGTTTTTTAACGTGCCATACATGTGGATTGGTTCTGAGGCTGAAAAAAACGTGAAAGACAGTTGATTTTGCTGGGATCTTTTTTACCGGCCGATAGTATTGATATTTAGTATCAGTTTTATGCACTTAACTCATTTTTGACCATGTTGTGGATTGGATCCTTTTCGTTTAACTACGTCCAATTAAGATTACCTTAATCAGAAGTGGTTTACACCTATTGATAATATTGTGTTGCATTCATATTGAGTGTTATCTATTTGGTCTATCAGTATGAGCCTTTCTCCTCTAATTATGGTGATAAGGGGTTTCATCTGTGTATTCTATATATTGTGATATATAGAATACACAGATAATTATGTACTGAATGACTTAATAATATTTTTCAAACAATTCTTCTTATTGACTGTAATATACAGAATCAGTACGTCGAGCGGGCCCGGACGGGACACGGATAATGCACTGTGTAATATAAATTGATTCATACAAAATATATGTAACAGATTAAAACCGTGCCCCGTCCGGGCCCCGCCCCGGGCACAGCCCGCTCTAATGATAATCATCCCTTAACCATTAAAATTCACTTTTCAATGTCTTAAAGGTATAAGAAAAAATAATTAAATCTATTATAGTTGCCCCTTCTAAAATATAGTTTCGTATAGAGAAGGATGGGTTAGAAACACCATAAATTACTCATTTAAAAAAATGTTTTAAAATATTTGTATTCAGGATTACACATGGTTAATATGTTGTACCTTACATAAAAAAATGTTAATTAGAGTACATACCTACTAAGTACTTAAAAATTGGCTAAATTATTTTCAAAGATACATAGTATGTAGTACACATACTTTCAAAAATTATTACTGTAGACGACCACAAAATTATAACAGTACATATCAACAAACAATAAAATAGTGCAAACCCGAGTAATCTTTAACAAAGCAGGGATAAAGTAAAACAAAAAACATTAGTAATAAATTAAGGTAGTTTAATTAGAAACCAGTTTCATTTAAATTAAATGTTCACAATTCTTTTCCTGCTACCAGTAGAATAATCAGTACCTATTGAAGATAACATTGTATATTAAACAGTGTGAACACTAATTGCTGGTAGCATTGTGTAGAATTACCAGATAACAGTTATCTAAAAATATGTTGCCGTGTATTTCATGTTGAGATAATACACAGTGATATGACGCTAATAATTCACTAATGATAGTATTATTATGAATTAAAATTTTAGTTTATTATGAATGGTTTTAGGAAACTCTTAAGAATGTGTCTCTAGTCAATGGGCAAGTAGCTGAAGGAGTTGTCCCCAAGAAGACTGTTGTAGAAGTTGAAAAACATGAAAGGCCCATCTTTACAGGTATCATCATAATTTTTTTTCTGTAAAAGTAAATAAAATTTAAGTGTCTGTTTGTAATTTCATAATAATGACTGTTTACAGAATGCATATTATACTCGGCACTTATACCTACCATAAAAACTAATTTTATTTTTTTTGTCTGTCTGTCCGTTTGTGCCAGCTAATCTCTGAAATGGCTAGACGGATGTCGACGGACTTGATGATTTGTGCTTATTTAATTTTAAAAATCGATCAAAGAATTTATGGCCTATGTGATAATCATGATAATATTTTTTAGGACCGATAAATGCTCGTCAATACGCCGTAGTAGAAAGCTTCAGACATGCATGGCGTGGCTACAAGGAGCATGCGTGGGGCCACGACAATTTGAAGCCAGTGTCCGGTATGGCCTTCGACTGGTTCTCTCTTGGCCTAACCATCGTGGACTCCCTGGATACGGCCTATATTATGGGGCTGACTGAAGGTAAAACATCATTACTACTTACCTACTTTTGTCTTATCTTATAATTTCTAGGAAATATAAAAATCTCGCGTTACGATGTCTGTCTGGGATAAACTGCGGAAATACTGAACATTTTTTATGAAATTTGGCTTACTGTGCTTAATTTGGTTAAACTTAAAAGATAGGATAATTTTTATTTCGATTATTGATCTGATCAATATTTTTTTGTTGCAAAGGGTCACAGCAACAATGGCTGGGTCAACTAGTTTTTAAGTTTTAAAATATTATTACTAAACTGGCTTCGGTTTAGCTTGTTTATCTAATCTAAATGATTTTAAACCTTTCAAAAGAAATTGCCTTAATGATAGTAAGATTTACATCATTATTCTATCCATAGTTAGTACAAATACTCAGCAAAGTCAGGGATAAGCAACACAATATAAGTATTCCATGCAAAATTGTCAAGTAATAATACTCATAAGAGGAATCACTTCAATACAAGTTGATCTGACCCAGCTTTTTGTATAAACTATTTGCTATTCACATGTGAGATTTGACACGTGAGCACGCCATGTAAATTGAGTGTATGGAGTGGCCTTATACATATATTAGGACTGCAACCCCCCATAATTAGCGATAGTTAGGTACTTGTAGCTTTAACCCAGTAGCGGATCCAAGGGTGGGCTTGTGTGTCTAAGGGGCTCTAGCTCCAGCATGGCGGACGCAGACGAAGCCGCTGGATTAAAAGTAGCCAATTTTTTTTTTTTTTTTTATCTGGTTTGAACTGTTCCACTGCTGGGCAAAGGCCTCCCTCCATTCCTTCCATTACTCGCGATTTTGCGCTTCGTCTTGCCAATTCTCAAGGAAGCCCACCAAGTCGTCCCGCCATCTCCTTCTTGGTCTGCCGCGTCCGCCGCCTATATCCTTTCTTAACTAAACTAAACTCGTACCAAATTTCATCAAAATCGGTTTAGTGGTACAGTCGTGAAAGTTTGTCAGACAGACAGACAGTTACTTTTATAATTTTAATATTTAGATGATGCACATAAAGTGTCCTGTGTATTTTTCTTTTCAGAATTCGAGGAAGGCAAACAATGGATTAAAAACGAGCTAGTTTTCACAAAGAATAAGGATGTCAATTTCTTTGAAGTCACGATTAGAGTTCTGGGAGGCTTGCTGTCCTGTTACCATTTCTCTCAAGATCGTATGTTCCTTACGAAAGCTGTGAGTTTAGTTTTAATCTGTTTTTTAACCTGGACTTACTGTCCCATTCAAACCATGTCAGAGGCCCTTGAGGCGGTTTAGAAACCCTGACAATAAGGTGTGTAGGGTCGTATAAAGAATTAAAGACCTTACTGCCCACACGATAAAGAAGAAGATCTGTAATTAATTAACTTAAATGTCTCACTTCTTAGCTATGTTTAGTTTACTTGTTCGCTGTCAAAATTAATATAGTTTGTCTTTCTTTGATGATTGATTTGAAACAGAGAGCTATAATTACTCATATTACATAAGTCTTCCAGAAATTGTAAGCATAATAAACCCTTACCCCTTAATTTCTAGATCGATTTAGGAGACCGTTTAATGGCTGCGTTCTCGTCGCCTTCCGGCATACCATACTCCGATGTGAACCTTGGAGACAGAACCGCGCATGCGCCCGAATGGTCCCATTACAGCACGACTGCAGAGGTTACCACGGTGCAGCTTGAGTTCAGGGAACTGTCCAGAGCTAGCAATAATCCTGGGTTTGAGGTAAGGGTCAATATCTTTACCTATACCAATATTAAATAGCTGAAGAGTTTGTTTGCTTGTTTAACCGCGCATATCCACGTAACTGCTGCTCCGATTCAGATAATTTGCTAAAAGGAAGCTACGTTATCCCAAAGTGCTATATATAGGCTATGTTTTTTCATTAAAATTTGTTATCCGTAAGAAAATCGCTCTGATGAAGACAGGGGCGAAAACTAGTACACATAAACTGTACGTAAATAACGTACGATTAGCAGCAGAAGTCGTTAAACACTTCAGCATTTTAAGTCTACAAAACTAAGTACATACAAAAAAAAAATATTGAAACATATGCAAAAAATAGTCTGTCTTAGCATGTTCACATTTTTTACCACCACTTTGATTTAGAAAATAACCTCTTAATTCCATATTAAATGGCGGTATCGCTATGTATGTAATATTGAATCGAGAACTAAAACTCAAAACTTGATTCAGCCACTCAATGGCTCAATGGCACAAGACGAGCCCTGTGCTTTAGTTTTGTTTTGTTATACGGCTCTGTATAGAAAACATTTAACATAGCTGTTTACTCCATACAATATTACACGTGCGACGACACGGGTGCAACGCTGCGTGACGGAAGGGAAGGGGGAGGGGATTAACGGTGACACATGTGCAAATATTATGAGCACCTTTGTAAACATACCATGTTTTTGGCAAATATAAATTCAATTCTATTCCATTCTTGCGACGAACTAATTTTGAATGGCTTACAATTAGATTGTGTATGTAAGTTTATGTTTGTAAACTCACTTACGGCACAGGAGAATATTATATTATGAAACAAATTAAAAAACAATAAGAAAATAGGTACTCGAACCAATCAGATGTCATTTCAAAATGTGCAACTAATTTTCGCCCGCGATTTGGGATTGTACATTTTTTCCAATATAAAAAGTAGCCTATGTTCTATTCCAGACTATATTCTATGTCTGTACGAAATTTCATTCAGATCAGTTCAGCCATTCTGGTGTGATTGAGTAACACAGATTGGGATTGCTACTCAGAAAAGCCAAATGGAAAAACCATAATCACAGATTACTGAATAGTTACTACGTAACAGATACTTCACTCAGTACAAAATTTCCAATACCTATTACGATAATTGCCTACTCCCTCGCGTCAACAACCACTGTATGCTAAAATGCGCCTAAATGCTCAAGCGTACAGCAGTGATTGCTTCGCACCGCGCGATTCCACAGTAATCGCAGGGCTGCCTCTTCGATAAAATTAAATTAATATAACTTTTTATCTATGTTATTGAGAACTGTGAATAGGTATGTTCTGACTTTTATGTGGCAGTTAAAAATTTTATCATTTATAAAATATTTAACCAACTTAACAAAAAGGAGGTGATCAGACGTACAGGCCAAACTGAGAAGTTTGACTTGTATGGTTTGTAGGTATGTATGTTTGTGCGCGATAATCTCGCGTTTGGCTAAACCGATATCGATGCGGTTTTCAGAAAAGGATTTGTTACCTTTAGGAGAACGTTTTAAAATAAGTATAATACTTCTTAGTTTGATGATGATCTTCGGAGATGTTCACTAGAAATGAAAAAAAAAGCCTTAAAAAAGAGAACCGACTTCAATTTTTTTTTTATGTTAGTGCTAACAGCTGTTAATTACGAATCGAAAAAGCACCGACATCAAAGAAGAAATTATTTCTTACCTACGGTTTAGTGTTTTGAAGTCGGTTCTCTGTTTTAAAGTTTGTTTTATTATATTTGTAAGTTTGTTTTTTTTATATATATTGGTACTGACTGTGGAAGAAACCTAGATAAAACATAATAACACGGCATCGTAATACGCGTACGATCGAACAGCACTATTAAAATTGAACGGCGTGCGCGCGCTTCGCTTGCGAAAACCGCACTGAATTTGATCCGCCGGCGGACCGAGACCGCTCAGCTGGGCGGTAGGCACTTATAGCGCGCAAGTACATGGAGTGACGGAGGCCTGCCATAATTACCATAACATTAGCTGTATGTTCTAATTGTTTTTTTCTTGTCACACCAATTTATGGCAATTATATCGCTGTGGGTTTTACATACTACATTCATTACTTCGTAACGATGCCAAAGGCCTTCAAATTGTTGCGCAATTTTTAGTCAACAGGGAAACGATTTCTTTGAGAAGTTAAATATTAAAAATCGAATAAAGGTTATAAATTTATTTATTTCTTTAGCAACTATTTTTACTAGCTTTAGCCCTCCCCAAAGTTGATTTTTTAAACATTTTTCCGGGATTAAAAGTAGCCTATGAGCCATTCCAGACATCCATCCAAACTTTCGCATTCATAATAGTAGTAAGATTATTTGAATTATCCCATTGTACTGTCCTTGTGTCACCTGCATGCATTGATATGATCAAAGAGAAGTGTGTTTTTAAAGATTACTTAGACTTAGACTACTAAGAAAAATGAAATAGACAATTAATTCTGAAACAAATGATTTATTAATATAATTTTAACTAAAAAAAAAACTTATTTTCGTTTATTTCAGGATGCCGCCGCAACTGTATCTGAGAAAATCCATCACTTGCCGAAGAAGCATGGTCTGGTCCCAATATTCATTAACCCGAACACTGGTCATTTCTTGCCGCACGCCACCATCACACTGGGGGCTAGGGGAGACAGCTACTACGAATACTTGCTGAAACAGTGGCTGCAGACTGGAAAGACAATAAACTAGTTAGTATACTTATATAAGCCCACCAACATTTTAAATTAACATGTATGCATGATATACATGTATGTTTTTAATTAACTTAGAGAGTTAAATATGAATTAGAAAATCACATTGGTACTTGCTCAGTATCTAACACTCGTGCATGAAAGGTAGGCGCCATTACCACTGAGTCATCACGACACATCGTCTCATCATAACTATCATCAAAATACAAATGAAGTGTAAATGTAAACTGCTACCTTGTATGAAATTTGTACGTATTATGCATGTGCTATTTTGTAGCTACGCGTGTATTCAATGTTTATTGCTGTATATGCATATTAACAATTAGGCAAAATCAAACCGAAATTTCGCGTCCTTTCCCGGACGCGATCCCAAGGTTTTAATGAAAATTTATAGATTAATAAATAAATAAATAAATAGATTGGAAATTTAAATACACCATTTTGATTATAATACAAGCCGACAAAATAAATGACGATTGATAAAATATAGGTAGGTATGTACTTTTACACAAGGCAAATAAAAATAAAACATAAATGTGCCTACAATCGTCTTATCGATTATTTATAAATTTTTGCCTTGTTATTGCTATGCGACCATAAAAGTACTCGAATTTCTGTCGTTTTAAAATAAAAAAGCGGCCGGTTTTTCCTTTATTTGATTTGCACAATCATAGAAAATATTTGTGTAACACTCAAATTTCACATTATTTACAATGTTATGTCGAGTGAATGACCGCTACTCAAGTGTCATAAACCATCATCACGTAATCACGTTTCATGTAAAAATATCTACTGTTTTAGCGGTATAAGCACGTAAAAGCCAATCAACGCAAATGTAATTTTTATGTTGCGCTAAATAGTTACTTCGCCTATGCGATAATTTGGTTAATTAGTCATTTAAAAGATCAAATAACTGGGTCAGCGCGTGTCTATATGGCGCCAAGCGTATAGAATGTAATATAAGTCAGATAAAGAAAAATGTAGGCGATCAGATTGCTAAAAAGTATTGTTACTTTAACCTTATACGACCTATTCGTTTTTGGCATTGGTTAACATTTGACACTGCGCTAGCGTCACATAGATGTGTAAAAAGATATCTTACGAAATCGACAGTTATTATATATTCTTTTAATCATTGTGATTATTTTTAGGTCTAGACCATATCAGGTAACCTTCAGGTTACGGATACATTGAAGGTCAAAGGTCGAAGTTCCAAGTTTTTGTCATGTCTTCGTTACTTCCTAATACCAGTTTTAAATGTTATAACTAAACTGACTACCCCCGCTACCCTTGTGCTATTGCATGCACCCGAAAGTGTGTTTAGCGTGCGTTACATTTCTCACTATTAAAAACTGATTTTTCAAACCATTAATAAAAGTTGTTTTTTAGTCATAATTTTTGCTACAAGTTACTTAGTTTAGTAAAGTTTAGTCAGCATATATGCGTAGTTAATGCCTATGTGATATGTATTTTTACACCCCGTTTGTGTATTTAAAGTATTGTTGCCTAGATGGTATACACATTATCCCAATGCCTATGCTAAATACGAAAGGTGCTATAATACATTGTAATAATACTTATTGTATGAATTAGCAAAACGTAGGCAAATGTAGACGATAAGCTTATCGTCCACATTTGTCTGCCGCAAATGATTAAATTCTTAGCAAGCTGCTTAGTTTAAAAATTCTAAATACTGCGACAAATTGTTGAAGTAAATATGTGTTATTTCAGGCATTCTGTTTGCATTTTACTTTCAGTTTACTGGACGACTATCTGACTGCTATTGAAGGTGTCCGCAACTTCCTGGCGAAGCGATCGTCTCCTAACAAACATTTGTTTATCGGAGAACTGTCGGCTGGATCAGAGGTAAGATTTCATATCCGTTGACTAAAAAAATACCGTCTGTAACAGCAACACAACAATGTATTTTAATGGTTTCGCCCTTTTATGATACGAAACCCTAAAAACTACTTAAACCAAGGTTCAGAACTTATAGAAGACAAACCAAATAATTATACAAATTAATTATACCACAGAAATGATTATATGGTATATATGGTATGCTCGAGTTCTATTCAACTCGAAACCATTGGAATTTTCACAAATTAACAACTCATTGGTACACGTACAATTTATCGTGGGAACGTCAAAAGACATTGTCTTATCTCTACTCTTATAGCTCTTTATCTTAATCTTTCACTCAGCTACAGCCGACTGGCTTACTCCGACTTGTAGCTATCGGAGATTACTTAACTGCCACGCGATAAGTGAGTTAGGCGTTGTCAGTACTTTATGGGGCCATGCATTTGATAATATCAAAAACTGTTACAATCCCTAGAAGTCGCACCAAATTTGCGCGGCTGCTGAACGCCTTCAAAGTCAAAGTCAAAACATTTATTTCAATTAGACCATTTAGAGGCACTTTTGAATTATCAAGGAGTCGGTCGGTTAGTCCGAAAGTTTAGCGACAGTTATTAGGTAGACAGCCTGGTGTAGGGCGCCGGAATCCGCTGGCATCGGGAAGAATAAGACCAGTCATTGTGGGGAGACTAAGCCTGGTCGCACACGGGCCACACGCGACAGCCACAGACGCCGCCAGCTCGTCTCGTTGTGGCCAACACCGTCGTAAACGCTGTGAGGCGAGCCCTTATAAAATGTAGGAACTACAGGAGTTAAGCCCAATACACACAGAGAGCGGGAGTGGGACGTGAGCGTGTCGTCGTGTTGTATTCCTTGTATTTGTATGCATGTTCACACAGTCAATGCTCTCGTCCTGCTCGTGGTGGCGTTTTGTGGTTGTGGTCGGCGGCCCGTGTGCAGCCAGATCAACCTCCAGCAGTAAACATCCTTCAAATAAAATAATAAAATGGACGACCTTCGTACCTTTAGACAACATGTCATCATCACACATAATCATAGGTGGATAGGTAGTAATCTAACCTCATTGTATACTCTACAATCATGCTGGAATAGTTCACTAGTACCTACAGAATGGTAACATAACCAGTAATTTTCAACCATTAATTTCCAAGCTGCAAACTACCTTGACAAGATATTCATTATTGCTTCCTATGGAATAATCTGACATTAACACAAGTATGCCATATATTATACTGTGCTTTACTGATAGATATTTCATGGACACTTACTATAGGAAACGTTAATAAATTATTAATTACATACAAGCAACTTTACAGGTGTTAAAAAAAGAAAATCGCGAAGAGTTTTTATGATATGCAACAAATTCTCTATAATCTGTACCACAATTTATTATCTACAAAGCAAGTGACACTTAACTGAAATATTCACATATGAGAGATGCATATTTATTCTAAAAAAATAAGTCTGGAAATCCATACGGAACTACCTTTTGGAAGACCCCTTCCAAAAGGTAGTTACACAAACTAGATTATTTTTAGGGTTCCTTACTCGAAGGGTGCTAACGGGACCCTCTTACTAAACCTCCGCTGTCCGTCCGTCCGTTAAAAATGAAAAGGGTTCCCCATACAAGGGGCTGTTCTTTTTTAGCATGTTTGGCTCGTTACTATAATGTTATATAACGATGGTACATAATATAATATACCAATTAATAAATAATTTAACTTTGGCATTGAATAAAACTTTATCATAATTACCTACTTTGCTTTTATCTTGTAATAATACCGTCATTGACATACTACAATAGTAAGTATACCTCTTGAAACCGCGAGATTAAAATACTGATTACGTTTACATTCAAGTGCTATTGACAATGTTTGCAGTTTTTGCTTGTCCATTGCTCTTCTAGTGCCAGGCAATGACCTTCCCCAAGTATGTTTGTATACTTATGAAAATCTTCGCTCAATGTTCGTCAGGTCATTATTCTTTTTAAGTTACCTACACAAGTATAAAATTTGAATGACTATTTTCTAAAAGGTTTTTCTTAAGATAGTACCAGCATGGCTATTAGATAATTTATAATCTCAGAATAAAAATAGCACTGTCAAAAGTAAGTAAATTACAAACAAACTCATGTTTGCATAAATCTTATTCATTTATGATGCTAATGGCCTCCGCCCACATTAGACAATCTCTGCCCGTTTTTTTGTCGGAGCGAAACGGAACATACTTCCAATATACGAACTCAAATATCCTAAAAAAAGGCGGTCCTATGATCCGATAATCCGGTATGATCCGATCCAGCCTGTCCCTATAAGCCGAGGCTCGTACCCCACAGGGCGACCTTGGCGTGTAGTTGCTTAAGTTTTTAAGTTTTAAGCCCTGGCTGGAGGCCTTAATTTTTAAGGCAAGTCCGCTTAAGCAGCTGACAACCTCAAAGGTTGACCAGCGACCTGCCATTTCGAAAAAAAAGGCAATTAGCTCTCAAAAAAAATCTGAAGTAGGCGGAGCTTCTGAATCGTCATCAATCATTAAATCAGAACCAAAACCCTTGACCTTTAATTTCCAGGCATTCAACCCGAAGATGGACCATTTGACTTGTTTCCTACCAGGGACGTTGGCGCTAGGTCACGCTAACGGCCTTCCTGATTGGCACATGACTATGGCCGAGGAACTTCTGTACACTTGCTATCTCACCTATGCTGCCCACCCTACATTTTTGGCACCTGAAATTACACATTTCTATATGGTGAGTACTGAAGCTTCCCTACTACCGTACTATTACTGTACCGGGATATAGCGGAACATTCAATGTTGAAAATGTTGATGGTGAAATGTCTAAAATTGTTTGCAAAAGCAAACAATTTTATTAAAAAAAAACCTGCCTCTATTTGTTGGGTCGATTGAGCATGAAGTCTTGGGTTCGATTCCCAGGTCGGGCAAAGTATTATTGGGTTTTTCCACCAGGAATTTCTCAGTAGCTGCCTCAGAGTCTGGATTTGTGCCTGGTTGATGGCAATAGGCTTTGGCGAAATGTAGGTGTACTAACGGGTACACCTCTGGCTAACCCTTCGGGAATTACAGGCGTGATGTTATGTATGTATGTTATTAAAATTATAATTAAATTTACACGGTCAAAATGTATGGAACAGCAGTTATTTTTCCTCTTCTGTTCTGTTTATCTTTTGACCTTTGTTTGTAATTAATGTTTTCTTTTTTATTGTATGTCTTATTAATTTACTTTATCCGGCTGACAGAGCACATACCATGCTTTCCATACAAATTTCTGACCATAACACAGCACAAGCACATAGCGTGACTTATAGCATATGTGAAAGCACTTTCACCTGCTCCAATGAATGCACACGAAGTAAACATGAAATCCACCGCATAACACATTTATTGAGTAAAAGTTAGTGTTTATACATTTTCACAAAATGCTGCATAAAGATCGTCATGTTTTAAAATACTAGTCTGTGTGTACTCACCCTACTGGGCACAAGCATCTTCTTAAACAGAGAAGGCATAAGCTTTGATCATCATGCTAGCTATTCGCGGACAGAAGTCCAGAAATGCTCACCAAGTTTATAAATAAAAATGAATGGCTTAATGTATTGCTAAGCCCAATTCTCGAGAATGGCTGGACTAATTACTTTTTGTTGTTTTCTGCATTTAAATGCTTGTCGTCTTATGTAGATGTAAAAAAAATTGTTTTTATTTATTTTTTCATTTCTTTTAGGAAAATATTCCAACACCCAAAAATATTCCACAGGCAAGCGTGGCAGAAGACATGTATACGAAGACGTCGGATTCTCACACACTGTTGCGTCCAGAATTTGTCGAGAGTCTCTGGTACATGTACCAGATAACTGGCAACACCACCTATCAAGATTGGGGCTGGCAAATATATCAGGTAAGACAAATTTTGTTTTTTTTTGTTGTGTACCGAATAACACTCGGCGTCATAGAAATTGCACTGTTCTTTTTTGCAAATCACCTTTTATTTATTTTATTTATGTTTCAAATTAATAGTAATGGAACTATTAGGTATCAGTCGAAAGATTGTGAAATAAAGTATTATCAACCATGTTTTTTTATTATATTTAAGTACCGGTATAAAAATATTAGATTGACTGAGAAAGGAAAAATAAAACTTATAATTCGGTTTTTAAAAATGGCTTCAAATATTAAACATTACTTGTATACTTCTTTTAGTAAGCAACTAGTTAGCCTTTTCTTTTCAACGTCATGATTACTAGAGACTATTATTGTTTAAATATGTAATGGTATTTTCAAGGTAGTCAAATGACCATCCAAATAATACTAATTTTAATTTAATTATATGCATACTCTGAGACTCAGCAACATTTTTGAAAGGTGTGATTTTAGCTAGGTTTTCTGCTACAACTTGAAAAATCATTATTGCTCCATAGCTGATAGACGACATGAAAACGCAGTATTATTTCTGAGTTTGGTGACTCAAGACTGCGTTGCTATTCCCTCGCATACTTGATCACTCCCTATGTCTTATTGAATAGCAAAACTGGTTTGTATTAATATTGGTAAGACTATAATATTCTGAATTTCTGATTGCCTCATAGGGGGATCTGGATTCGATCTTCAGGTCTGGCAAAGGATAATTCCATAAGAATTTATTTCAGTACCTTTTTATCCTTGATTGCCCACTCCTTCGGGAAATCGAGGCATGTTGTTCTGACATTTTTATACCTCTAACATCTATATTTATGACTTTTACAGGGTTACGAGAAGTATGCCAAAGTGCCAAACGGCTACACGTCGCTGGCGAACGTGAAAGTGGAGAAACCAGTTCAGCGTGACATGATGGAGTCCTTCTTCTTATCGGAGACACTTAAATATCTGTACTTACTGTTCAGCGATGACAGATTTACCATAGATTTGAACAAGTACGTCATAAACTCGGAAGCTCATCCACTGCCTATACACAAAAACTAAGTAGCACATTGCATTAACTTAAACATTCGAACCGCAACACGAATGCAATGTGATGATGTGAAAAACAT
Source organism: Hoplodrina ambigua (assembly GCA_949774945.1). NCBI lineage: Eukaryota > Metazoa > Arthropoda > Insecta > Lepidoptera > Noctuidae > Hoplodrina > Hoplodrina ambigua. The sequence goes on from OX458963.1 coordinate 12,115,726, forward strand.
CTTTTTGGAGTTGAATTTTGAAGACGCTGAGCGTTTTTCGCGATCCCTTTTATTACCATAAGGTCTGGACGGGACTTTGTTTCGTATAAAATGGGATCTCTTAGCAATAGCAATTGTAGTGCAATTTTCCGCAATATCTAAATGTGTCATGATGTATGTAGTGTCTGTTTACTCCCAAAGTTCCGTATGAAGCTGTAGGTGTTTATTAGTTATGCCATATTTACATAATATTACAAAATACTGTATCGCTAATGTACTCTGAACTAGAAAAGTACTCAATGTTAGATACTTAATTTTTTTTATATATTGTTTCTGTATCCACTGACTTTATCTCTTCTTTTTCTTATTTTTTTTTTTAAAGAAGAGCTCAACTTATTGACATTTTATTATTTGGAGCAAGCAGTTTATAGCATTTATAATTTTCTTTTAACAAATATAAATATATTATTTATAAGCTGCATTTTTTAACTTGAAAATAAACTAATTAAAAAATATTCATCTTCAGTGATAGAATATAAATAACAAAAGGTATTTTGTTCTTAATATAACGTTATAAGTACTTAAATTGTAACGAATTATTTAATGATTTTTTATACACAATGTTTAAAAGTTAACATATCCACTCAGCAATAAATAAATTTTAATACAATCTTAATTGACTAATATAATTAATGCTTCTTGTTATGCGTTAATAGTATAACAATTTTATTATTTTAAATTTTCGGTAGGCTATTATTTTGACGGGACCAAATTTTGGAGTGACTTTGATATTAGTGATATCGAACAAAGGATATTATATTTATTTGGCTGTATATAATTTCATTTTAATATACTTAATTTAATTTTAGTCATGTTCATTATTTAATAATATTACACTTGTACAATGTCTCAAAAATATCTCGCTTAGAATTAAAACAAGGGTGTCCAGAGTAAGACTGCTCCACAAAGCTCTTTTTGAATAGAATTATACGCACCAGCACATTGACAGATATGATGTGCCAAGTAGTACCATTCATAGATAGGAAGGTCAGCTATTTCCAAATCTACCACAGACTTTTCAGCGTGGAATAGCTGTCTCAATTCCTTTGCATTACCAACAAATGTAGTCCCATTAACACTCCATATATACTTGGCCATGTCTGGTTACGAAAAGCTTAAAATGCAATAAAACTCTGTGAAGTACTAGTAGATTGTGGTACCTGATACAAATTATGAAATTTCTACCATTAGTAATCTTACGCTAAAAATGCTTCAAAATTTCTAGCGTAGGTACTACAGTACTTAACTCAATTGCAATATCGATATAAATGGACAGATGGTAGGCTTGAACCTGAGATATGAGACTTCTGGTAAAGGAAAATGGTCTTCCACCCGCTAGATGACAAAGTTGTTAAAAATAAACATCTAGGTTTGAACAACATTACTCGCGTTGTAAACATATGGTGTAAAATTAATGAAATTAAGGGCTAATCTATCAATCGTCAGGTAACTCATAACGGAGGGATAAATATAGCGGTTTGACAATTTTTGTATAGAAAATTATGTGAAACTGTCATATTTATTCTTTGGATAAAAGTTATCTGACTATTGAAAAATCAGGCCTAAAAGACCTATAACTAACTAAACTCTCAGATATTCTTTACCATTTTATTGATATTTTTACATACAGTTCAATTTACACAATAAGCGGTTTGTAAATTTTTGTTGAATGAACTTTTACTTTGTTTTACCGTTGTTTAATTTTATTTACATAAAGCATGGACTTGTATCGTAGGTTAGGTTATAGTATAGGCCTAGGTTTAGGTTATAGTGGATAGCCAAATAACCAATCATTAATTTAAGTTGATATTGGTGCCGATTCCCTTGTTCACAAACTAGACTAAATTTAGAGAATTGACATCTCTTACTAACATACAGCGAAAGGAAAGGACGGTAACATTCCGTGACATTAAAGAACTAAGTTAGAGATGTCAAATTAGTTTTGCCTTGAACTTCTCCGTATTTTTAATCCATACGTTTTAAGATGTCAACTATAACTGAATGAATGTGTCAGATTGACTAAATTTGATAGCAGATAGAAATAGTCAAATTTTAGTTTAGTTTGTGACAAAGGGAATCGGCACCATTGTCATGTTAAGGTAGATGGACGAAGCCGTCCATGGTAGGTGGAATATCTAATCTGTTCAATATTTAATTATTAGTCAAGCAATATTGTTATATTATAATTATGTTTTTGTTCTAATGTCTATGTTTAATATCGCTTTATATTAGTAAATTAAAATAAATTAAATGAATCTCCAATGGGTTATGCGGTCCCAACAGTTTTAATTCTACTAATTTATGAAATTTAGTCTGGTTGGGGTTCCTTAAGTATTGAAATAACGAAACGTTAACGTATTTTTTTGATTTACTTAGGAAATATTTCACTGAAGTCATTATCATATTTTTATTATGTAAAATATTTATAACCATTTTGAATTTTATATCTATATGAAATATGTGTGTATATGCGAAATATGGGGCGAATACAATGAAGGTGAATGATGTGAGTTATGCGTATAAGTTACGATTAAAACAAGCCCTTAGTGAGGTATATATAAGGTTGGGAGTGTTACATCGGCTTTTGCGATAATATCTTGTGATACATCCGATCGCGTTGCGAAAAACATAAGTTGTAGATTCTATCGTGGTAATGTAGTGACGGTCTTCTCAAAGTAGGCGCCTGAAGAATTAGAAAAAAAATGTGTCGTCTTTTGTCTTCTCTCCTTAACCCATCGCAGTCTACTGCAAGTCAACTAACCACAAGCCACTAGTATATTTTAGTATACTACAGGAACACAAAAATATCTTACTTTTACCTGGCTGTGGCGAAGTCAATAAGGGGTTGGGGAGGGCATTATATTTATATGAGTAGGAAAATATTAAAATGTTTCATATCCCAGTTATTTTTTTTTCACTATTTATGTAGGTACTCAATAAGAAAAATGAACTACACGTTACTTGACCGTAAATACGACAATTGGACATTATGAAAACGTTCGCATTTGTAGAGCGTCGTCTCTTTCACTCTAAAACTCTGTGTCTTATGAACGGCCGGATTCATACTGTGCAAAGATCTGCTAATTTTGTTTTTGTTATTTATATTTATGTACAAGTTTAGGATTGTGATTAATGTTTCATGTAGGTACTTCAATTAAATTAAAATACTAAATAAAATAAATGTCTTCAGTAAGCATGCAATATTAGGCCTCACTCTGTAAAAAAAAACTTAAATTAAAGGAGAATATTCCAACATTGTAAACATAATGTGAGGAAATACGAGTTTTACTCTATAGTTAATAATTTTATTGTTTTGCGCCAAATATTAGGGGCATTCAGAGATAGTGAGATGCAAAATGCAAACGTAATGTATCGTAATTAATGAACTACGTATACTAAAAAAAAAATCTAGGAGTAATGTAACTACCCTTTGTTGTCTGTCGTTCAACTGCATGTATTGGAGATATTAAAACATTTCACTTAGCTGTTATGAAAATAATATTAATAAATGACAAAATGGACGTACCCAAACAGATTCTATTGACAGTCAAATTAAAGATTTTTGTGCGGCACTTATCTTAGCACCAGTAAAAACACTGTCATAAAATACACTAGTTTACAGTACATCTGTTGCCGAAGAAATTTTAGCTGTTGCTGACTACATATGATATGCTATTTTCAAAAATATAATTAGAAGATTTTTATCAGCTCTAGTTTCTGAGTTTCAGCTATGTAGGTATAAAACAGAAAAAAACATGTATTTACTAAGAAAAACTTTATTAAAAACAATAATTAATTATTGAGTTCTAAAAAACTGCGTTTTAAAGCTCTTCTCTGATGTGTAGACTTTGGAAAATGACGTATCAGAGACCAACAATAGTCAAACATCATATTCGTATCCCAGAAACCCTGACAGCACTCTTCCATGACCCGTAAGTCCTGATGCATAGGTTCTCCCTGTTCTTCGCTCATATCTCCTAAATTTTTTGTTTAGAAAGATTTAAATCTCTTACAAGATCATCTAACTCATTTTGGGAAAAGCACTTTGGCTCATTTGACATACCTTCAAAATCAGCATCATTTTCTGATGAGCTTGGTCCTTCAATGTCTTGTTCTAAGGGTTCAGATATATTTTTAGGCACTGAAGAGTCAGGTGAACGCTGCACTGGACGTTTAACACAACTATTAGCTCGATTTTTAGTGTTTAAACCGTTTACGTTCACGCTTCAAAAATAACAGTCTTCGAGATGATTTCGTGGTTTTCGCCAAATAGTCGGTGTTCCAAATTTAAAGGCACTTCTTTTACCACTTTTCCATAATCTTAAATATTCCACACACGATTTACAAACACAATTGGGAGCCCATGACTTCTCATTTTTATCTAAGAGCATCCCAAAATACTCAAAATAGGTATTTTTCACCAACTCTGATATAACTTTTCTACAATCGTTAAACTCATATTCTCCGCATATATAGCAAAAATGATCTGGATTGTTTAAACAACGTCTCCTTGAACTACTCATGACGCAAAAACTTCATATACCAATCTGAACACAGTAAAATACGCCTGTTATAGATGAATATATACGCTTAAATGATAAAAATCAAAAACAAAGTAACTCGAGCTGCTCAAAAAATTTTGAGGGTAGATTTGACAAAAACAGGTCATAAGTGAACATTATCAACCATAAAATTCGCGGCAACAGACAAAAAGTTAAATTTTGTAAACTAGTGATATAGATCAGTTTGAAACTACCTGATAGAACTACTGGAAAGGGTTTCCCTTAATTCTACTAGTTGAAATAACCGGTTGGACTACAGATAACAATGGAAAAAATACTGCCAAGGCGTGGGCAACTACTATAATTATTTAATCCCATAAGGAACGTTTTAACGTTCCGTATCCCTACTTGAAAATGTAGATCTTGCGTTAGGTAAAAAAAACTGTCTTAACACATTTTTAGTAAATTTTAACGCAAGCACACGCGTAAGACCTATGCTAGTACGCGATAGGTACTTTAGGAATTAGGATAAAGTCTGTTATTTAGACTCCTTTTGTGCTATACAATGTTGTTAGGTCAAGCAATGTCATAATTTTGATAAATTAGGTAGATCTTTATGGTTTTATACACGTTGCGTATTAGGATTATTCACGACGCATGCCAAATTATGTTAAAAATTAAATGCATATCATGGATGTGCTGTTAGTGTATTCAGCAAGTGTGTTTGTTGCCACGTGACGCAAAGTTCACGTGGATATGTAACGCCGGGTCAAGGTTTGATATCAAATGCTAGACGTGAAGGTTTGAATAACGTTGTTGAGCTACTAACATACACAGTATATTGACACGACCTCACTAAGCGATTAAGTCATGCATTGTTTTAGCACACTAATCGTTGAAAGGGTATAGTCTAAGGCCTAAGTACCACTTATCACATCACGATAGTATTAAAACGCACTTACGCACAAGAAGCATACTTATAGCAGCCACTATATAACCCCTAAGTACTTAATAAACGTTGTATCTTTACTGGGGTTTAGTATAATTAGTTTAAATTAAAGTCTGTTGCTCTTCCCAGTGACGATCTAAGAGATATCAGTTTACGTCCTCTTTCTATTTGTTTTTTTATTTAATAAGTAGTACTTAATCAAATGGATGTATAAAATTTGACTGTTAATTGTTGTTTTAGTGATATTCCATGTCTACAGTTATCAACTTACATCTTCATAAAATAAACCAAGCTGTTAATGATAATCAATTCGATATTATGTGAAATAAATGTGTAGAATTTTATCTCAATAGTACCTATTCTATACTTCCACTTTTTATATTTATAATACTATTAATTTCAATTATAATTTAATATCTAATCATTAATATTATATAAAATGTGATTATGTTGCGAAATTTTAATTGTTCTAATAAATTATTAATACTATTGTGATTTGAAATATTATAATGTACCTACCTATCTCTAAGTTACTTGAAGAAATTGATCAATGTCAATTCTGAAATATTTATCCAGTCAGTTTGTTTAAATGAACTCAGGATTTAACAAAGAAGCACAAAAAAAATTAGCAATCTAATGATTATCTTTTTAGTCTTGTCGAGTGACCGCTGGTAAGCACAAAGCTCCATGAGTTACTGCAATTAATTATTCATTGTTTTTGGCCAAGTGTAGCCATCATTTTATCCGATCAAATTGTAAAAAATATTTAACTAAGGGCCGATTTTTCAATCGTTAGAAAACTCTTTAACAGAAGAATAAATATGGCTTTTGTATAGAAAATATGTCGAACTGTCTTATTTATTCTTTGGATAAAAGCTATTTAACTATTGAATATGTCAAACTGTCTTATTTATTCTTTGGATAAAAGTTATTTAACTATTGAAAAATCAGCCCTTAAAAAACAGACACAGTCAAAAATAGTACCTACTTAATATTATTATGTTTGCAAGTATATAAATGATTATACCAAAAAGATTTATTTTCAAGATGCAGGTACTAAATAATTGTACTCAAGTTCCAGTCTATATGTGTTTAGTCGATTATAAATTTGATTCATTTAAATTATTATTCAGTTACCAACTAAAATTAGTTATAAGTTACCAAATATTCCGTTCTTAAAAAAATGTGCTTATGGTAAAACTATCTTTATTATTATGTGACGAACATATATAAAATTATGATACTATGGATGTCACATAGGATAGGTACTATATGAATGTGTATAATATATGACTATTCTTCAATAAATTATGTATCCCGAGTGAACCTATTTATCATTCTTAACTTTTTAGTAATTTGTGAGTATCGCTGTCTACATACAAATATGCATTTCATTTATGTACAAGAATTCTCCTGAATATACTTACCACAAAGAATACAAGCTACTTAATGTATTATTAAAATAGAAAAAAATAGAAGTATCCTAGGCTGAGTATACATTGAATAATGAATTTTACATTTGTACCTACTCACATATACTTATATCAATGTCAGTGTACTGGAATATTAAAGTTGTGCTACTACATATTGGTTGTAATAAATGTACAATTTATATTTTTTTTGTTTAATTTTTTTGCTTAATCACAGGCGCAATCGATTGAAAACCAGTTAAAATGATATTGGTTTTCATCCTGTGTCGACTGATTATAGTAAAGACTGAAAAAGCCAAGTACTTTGATATCAACATTATATGTAATTAACTCACCGGAATTGCTGCAGAAGTTTATATTCTCACGATGGTAACTTGCTTGCATTAAAGCTTTTCACATTCTTTTGATTAAACTCTTCATTCATATTGATAATAGTGTTAAGTGTTCAAGAACAACCGAAGCCAAGCAGCATCCACATCAATTAATCTGGCAAAGCTGGAGACATCACAAATAAATTTCTGTATTGTGTTGAAAACATTTCATTCTAGGTTGGTTTCGTTTGGTCCTTTTTTTAGCAGTAAATACCAATATTAAATGCTCATTGCATTGTTTTCTTGAGAAGCGCAGGGTTATATTAACATTTAGTTAAAGCATGGTATACAGGTAAGGTTCGTGATAACGATAGTACCAACTGTTTATTGCGGTGCCAGTTAATATCCCCACATGAGATTCCAGAGACGTATAGTCACAGATGGATAGTGTCATGAATAATAAAACTCAGGTGTCAAGTTCATTTTTTATTTGTTGTACAAATGTGTACACTTTTATAAATACATGTTTAATAAATCTACCAGACAATGTGCTACACCAAGAACAGGCTCCAACTCTGGACTGAGTCTGATTCCTTAGTAATTAGTAGTTGACAAAGTATAAAGTTAAAAATAAAGCTATAAAGGTTTTCATTACACTTGGTAAATTCATAATAAGAAAGGACAAACTAGTGACATTGTGGTCTCTTACAATTATGTATATTTGACCTGAAGAGGAAATAGTACCACTAAGGCAAAATACTACACCTACAAAATTGATACACATTAAAAGATAAGTAGGAATGAATACACAATATATCTAAACCATAAGATTATACATACTATTTTAGAAACTTAAATTGTTCATAACAATTGTATGTTAAAATATTATGTGGTAAATTAATATGATTAAAAGAAGAAGATAATATTTTCAGAATATGTTTACTTTAATTTTGGAGCTATATAGGAAGTTTAGTATTCCTAGGGAAGAAAAAGAATATCATACAAGGTGTATCCTACAGTATAGATATATTAGTCAAAAGTATGTATTTCAATAAATATTACATAGAGATTGGCACAAGGTTTTTATGAGATATAATGAGTAACTAACACTACTAGTTAACATTACTTAATAAAATTATGAGAAAATAAAAAGCTGCGCTAGCTGATATAGTTCCACAAATGTGAGGAGTCTTGACTGGCTTAAAATAAAACATCCACTGTCTACACCTAGAGGAATGAAGGATAAAATAATGCATTTGCTTGAACTTAGGTACTATAATTTATAAGACCTAGATTTTTGATGATCAAAAGTAAATAAGATAGCAAAATTATTTTATTAATTTTCAATTTAAATTGGTCTTGTTCGAAATAACTATTTTTGAAATGTATCATATAAATTTATTAATTTTAAATTTATCGCATTGTTATACAACCCGTAGTTTCATACACTCTTACTAATAAGTAAGTTAAAAATATAAAATATTTAAAGTGATTTAAAAATGCAGTCTTTGTGCTATCAGTAGAGAAGACAATATATATTTTTGTTTTTCATATTATTTCTAAAAGTATCACTCCGTTTAGTAACTATTTAAAATTATTATAATTAATGTATATTAATCATACGAAAATATATTTGTTACTTATCACAAACTTGGAACATATTGGAATGCAACATTTTGCATAATTATAAATAATTGCTAAGTTAATACATCATGGCAGATTAGCAAATGGTCTCAGAACTTTAAACTCACTCGATACAATTTTAAATTTTTTATCATCTATGGCAGCAATGTATTAATAGTCATGGTGTCTCAAGTGCGGACCCACCGTTTGAGTTATGGGCATGCTGGGCATGCCCATAATTTGAGTTATGGGCATGCTGGGCATGCCCATAACTCAAATTTGATAAAAAAAACTTAAGTTTAAATTTGTTATTTTAAGTAAGCACCTAAATATCATTATTTAGTGCAAAGTGTATAGGTATCAACTTTTAATTAAATCTGACACGCTTTCAAGCTGTAAATTTTTTATTGAAATTGGTGAAATAGTTTAAGAGTCAAGACTGATTCCATATGTGTGATTTAGTCCACAGTCCGACTCACAATAGGCAGATTTCAGGTGACTGTGACCACATCCTTATTTGTGGGCTGGATCCGCACTTCGCTGTGATGTCTTAAAATAACTTATATTCTAAATAAACAATTTAGAGGACAGTTTGGAATACTATTTGTTTATAAAAATACATGTGATACCAAAATCTAAATTTATCGAGACTACCACACATGGTAAGTGAACAAAAATACAAGTTTCACTACCAATATGTGTTATAGAAAGTTAATTAATATTAGATCAAGAGATATGGATATCATACAAAATATGTAATATCTAGATGAGCATAATAAGTTACATAGTTACCTACACGTACCTTACATGAGAACACAGTCACAACACTGGATGGTGTAGTAGAGGCACTTGATGCCACAGTCTTCTTCCTCCTCTGTAGATGCAGTAGACCTGGTCTTGTGTGCTGGAGGAGGTCGTAGATACACACTGTCAACCTTGTCTCCAAATTTCTCATTATCCTTATCTACTTTCTCAGACTTATTTGTGACCTTGTCATTCTCAAGATAGTCTTCACTTTTGAACTCCTTATTGTTTGTGTCTCCAGCTGCTTCCTGTAATGTAACAATAATGATAAGTTTCAAATTGTGTGAACACATTAGGTAGGTAATAGTAGTTATAAATTTTATCACTGCTATAGATATGTCCTGACTGATGGTGAAATACTTTCAAACGTCAGCTTTTATGCAACAATGTGCTAAGTATACACTTACTTTATTATCTTCTTTGTCATGTCTTATGAACTCCTGTTTTTCTTCAGCATTTCCTGTAGCAATACTATCTGTAGGCACTTCAGAAGCACCAAATGCTGTACCAGCAGTAGCTATACTCGCAATAGGTGCCTTTGTCCTCTCAGGCATCAATAGATCTGTTTCTTCTTCTTTCTTCTTATGTGGTTGGTAATCAGGTGAATCTCCAGACATGCTTAAAAAAAGAATTTTTGCAATTAATGTTAGCAAGTAATAAAACTGTGTTGCAGTGTTAACGTGACTGTACTACTGAGGTGTCCAAGAGACGGAAGATTAAATTACATTTCACGACAATCCGCACACATTGTCACCCAACTGTGTATAGCTTCATTATAATAATGTAAACAACACTCGATAAATGATGGCTCCAGCTACTTTACCTATATGTAAATGACATCCAATTTCTTGGTTTACCTTACTACAGCAGTTTCTATTTGTTCCCCAGACAAACGTCGCCATGTGCTTATGATAGTTTCAAAATTGTTGTTTTCTTGCATCTCGGCGTGTCATAAACATAGGCTGACAAAAAAGTTTTACTCTGGTTCACAAACAACAATCACAAATTATCGACGGTTTAATAGCTTTGTGATATAAGTTAGCTTACCGTTCAGCTAGATTTTTTTATGCTTGGCATTAATTCTAAAAACTAAGGAATTAGATGATTTTTTTCAGTAATAAATTGAGAAGTTCCCAAAAAGAAGTTTTATAACAAGCCTTGACCTTTGTGATGTCATGTCACACTCTCGCGTCTCGCCCCGCAAGCTCTACACACCAATATACCACACACTAATAATTAAAACACACACATTGATAACTATTCTAGTGTTGTTACATTTTCAAGCGGACACACCGAGTACAGTAATCGACTACCTAAGTATATACTTTCATTAATTTGTAATGTAATATTATTTTATGAAAAATGTATCAAACAAAAAATTACTTGCAATAAGAATAATTTCAATCAACTATTTTTTTTTAAAACGATTCGACTATTCACAGTATGTTCCAGCCTTTAATGGCGGGAGATTTCAAATTCAAATTGTCTTAAAAGTAATGACGCATTTGATTCCCACTATATTATTGTCGTTATAAAAATGAATGTGGCGCAAGTTGCAGCAATAGTTGACAATATTTGCACAGAAACGAGTAAGATATTATAAATAATTATTATGGTCAGGGGAGGTTGGATCGGCAGCCAAGAATTTAAAAATTTAATTTAATATTTTTCATTATGTGTAAAACATAAAGGATTTCCTTTATGTTTCCTTTATGTTCCATAATAATTTACACAATAAAAATTAAATATTTTTACTTACATCCTATACATTGAAGGAGATCTTTCATATTTCCCTTTAGGGTATGAGGCATTAATGCCGCTGTACACCACTTCCTTCTTTTTATTTTTTCTTGTAGGAAGCCATATTATGCCGAAGCCTGCTTTACTGCTTTTGTTTTTAGGCGTACTGAACGATGATACGTTATAACTGGATGAGCTGGCCCCGTATCCCGAAGACTTTCCGCCGGAACTGGAACCTAATCCAGTCGGGAGTTTAGGTGTTATACTGGAAGATTTTCCACTGGAAACCTTGTTGCTAGACGACTTGCCAAATCCGCTGGTCCCACTTTTTCCAAGGCCTCCGGCCCCACTTTTCCCTAGAGATCCGACTCCACTCTTGCCAGTGGAGCCGGTCCCAAATTTTTTACTTATCGGTGCCAGGTTGCTGACCTAAAGCAAGAGAAAATTAAAGAAATAAGTATAGGTAACATGTTTATTTTTTCTTTCATTTGGTATTGTACAATTTCAGGATAGAAAGACTATTTTTTTTGTACCTTCCATTTTGCAAACGATGTAGGTATTCTATTCACCGCTAGGTGTCGCAAGTTGGACCATCATGAAAAGTTTTCAAAAAGTTTTCAGGAAATTGAATTATAATTTTTAATAATTTACTTTTCTTAAATTAACTTTTTGGGGTTATCGAATTTACTTTTTATCGAGAGGCAATTTTTATTTTTATTTTCGTAAGTAGGTAGTTAATTAAATAGGCAGAGGTGTAAGATGAGACGTGACACAAGTAATAATATTTCGCAATAAATATTACAATATTGTTAAGAATTTTAATCTGAATGTCATCGAAACCTGAATAGATACAAATACTGGATTATTTCATGTCTAACCATACCTGCACAAGCTCCTCATTACTGACGCTTGTCAAGTCTCATCTTTCGTGGCGCGTATTATAAACAGGCCAGCTACAACATGTAAAATGTGAATCATTGGATAAAGTCACTTTACAGTTCATTGGTTGTTTCGAATGCGAATCGACACGATATTTCTACATGAGAAAGCACGGTTAAACAACTATATTAATCAGCATACATTGGCTATGGCACCTATCTATCGTTATTGTATGGCTGCAGGTACCTACTTGTATTACCTAATAAAACAAAAAACCCTGAATGGAATAAGTAGATATTATACATTTCAATGCCTAATGCACAGTGATAATTGTTAATTTATAATGCTTTTAACTACATACAACTACTTACTTTTTTTTTAACTACGTACCTATTTACATTTCAGAATAAATACTGTATATCTTTACCAACATACTTTTGGGCACCTACTAATTACTTAAAAAAGGAACAAGGAACCAGAAAAATTCAAATTTTCAGTATTTTTGACCAAAATAATAAAATTATAATTTGCGACAGCAACTTTATGTATTATGCAACGGAAACTTTATAGACACACAATAGAGACAATCAATAAGTCAACAGGGTGATTGTCGGCCGAAAACCTGAAAAGAGGTATTTTTCTCATCATTATGAACCAGTATTACTATGGGGGCCAACCCTAAAATCATGAAAACAAAAAAACTGCTTTTCCATACACTATGATCGTGTTGCATTTTTATAGGGAATAGCCGGTTATTTTTTAATGATTTCGGGGTTGGTCCTAAAGTTCATAAAGATGGGTAAAATGACCCCTTTTTAGGTTTCTGGTAAATTAAGAATAGCCCTATATCTAGGTAACTACATTGTTCCTACTTGTAGTATTGTGCAATTATCTGCCTGCCTTTCTCGGATTATTTACTGCAATGTACGTACGTAAAACCTAATAATTGTGTGCTTTGTGAGTTCCAAAATCACTGAACCGATACATTTTGAAATCGCATCCTATCATCATCGTCAACGTCATTAAACTCATAACGTTTGCATTACTTAGATATAATCTCCAAATTATTTCAGAGTGGGCCAAGTTGCATGCAGTTATAACGTAATTAGCGTTACGTAGTAAGTATAGCCTTGCTTTTTCGCCTTGCGTCAGTTATCTTATTGTAAAAAGTCCTTATGTATTTCATTCATTTTAGTTCAAGATCCCAACGTCTCCAGACCCACGTCATTTAAGCATGGTTGGAATTTTGAGAATAGACAGATGAATATGTAGTTAAGAAGGTTTGCATACATGTTGGACCTCATTTCAGATATCAGGTAAAACATGAATCTTACTCACGTTCAAGAGAGACACCTGGCTTTTACGTACGTTTTACAGGACATTGTTATTATCAGTTTGACAGACGTTTTTCACGGGCCGTAACTTAAGCCAGATTTAGACGCTTTAAAGGTCGGAACTTAGAAGTGTCTAGCTGAAATATTGGCCAGTATTAAAACTAGTAAAGGTCGCGGGAAACCGCTGGATGCGGGCAGCGCAGGACCGGTCATTGTGGTTATATTAAGGGCAGGCCTATGTCCTGCAGTGGACGTCTTTTATGATGATGATTATGATTGTAACTAGCAAGTTCACAATACACAAGTACCTTCATTGTTCGTAGAAAATGCATCGTAAGCGAAAACTCTCATCGCTTCCACGTTTACTCCGTGTACTTATACGAAAAGGCAAAAACATGTGGTTTTCCAGACAGTTTATACAGTAACGTTCTATCAGAACTGTTAGTAATCAGATTCTCAAAATTGGGTACCTGGGTAATTGGGTACTACAGTCATATGAGCTGCCAAAACGCAATTCCCCCATATGTTTTAATTGGCAATAGTAAACTGTCATGTCGTTATACGCCAGTTCAATTGAGAACAAATTCTTGCTTTCAAAGCAACTTAAAATCTATTTTTACAGTAAATTAAAAATTAGCCAAGTTTTCAGTGCTAAGATAAAGCGTTTTTTAGAGAAGTTGTGTTTTGGAATTGTTGATGACGACTACCCAATTAGAACCATGCTCATATGACATAGGTTTAGCGACTTCTGGATCTCAGTCCATTAAAGCTTTAGACAAAAAATAAAATAACGAACATATAACGATAGTTATTGTGAAATATTGTTGAAACTACTGCATTTCAGTGGGTTTTTTATGTAGCTCCCTAAATAAATGACAAATATTTTATCAAGCTGTGTGTTTTTGTTGAAATGTCGGGGTATTATATACGTCAACAATGAAATATATTATAATATATTTCGTGATATTTGGCTTATGTTAGGATGAATTTTGTGCAGACATCTGTTCGACACACAACATTTTCTTTATGATTTTTTTCTTAATGTTCTATGTAATAGTCGATAAAGCCATCTGGTAGGTACAAACAGGCAGCTAACTTGCAACTACTTTATACAATATTTTGAGTGCGTCAATTCTTTTAAATGACTCTAAATAGGTTTCAAAATTATTGGACACCACAAGCTTGAAGAGTGAACAAAGACTAACAAAGAATGGCAATGTTGCAGAAAGATTCATCATCATCTGCCTAGCCTTTTCCCAACTACGTTGGGGTCGGCTTCCAGTCTCACCGGATGCAGCTGAATACCAGTATTTTACATGGAGCGACTGCCTATCTGACCTCCACAACCCAGTAACTGGGAAATATGATACCCCTAGGTAAGACTGGTTTGTCAGACTTTCGGGCTTCTGACGACCCGTAACGACTGTCAAAGATCCACGTATGACAGCCGGGACCAACGGCTTAACGTGCTTTCCGAGGCACGGAGAAGTCTCGGTTGCAGAAAGATTGTTGTCTTTAAACCTAATACCTTAACCTTACCGTAACGTAAGAACGTAAAAATTGGTAGACTTCTATTTGCATGCTCAAACAATCGTGCGTTTGCGCATAATAACAGTAGATAAGTAAAGGGTTTAGGTACGTTACAACATTTCTGACCATGGCCCACTTCTACCATCGCAATATAGGTATTCATGTTTTTTTATAAACAATGTGATGGTGATCAAGTTTTAGACACAATTTTGTTTAGTCTGCTAAAGACCACTCAACATCATACAACAGCGTAACGTAAACATCACCTTAATGACGGTTATTTTCAATCCTTTCTCTGTTTATCTGTAACACTGATCATGAATTATTATAGGTATACTTGTAGTGGAACAGGAGTAGACACCATCAATATTACAGACAAAGTTGGATTTCTTATAGGTGGGCACAATTCGTTGGCGACGCGCGAAAATTTCGTACCTAAATCGTGTTTCCCACCGATATGGGATTATTTTTTATTATATTTAGAGAAGCTTATATCGCTTTACTTAATCACCATGAACATTGAAATATAGATATTAAAAAGTAGTAACTAATTTATAATAAAATATGAGAAAGACACCTTACAAACATTTTCAGTAGACGTTTTGACTTTAAAATTTAGTTTTAGACACGAGGTTTTTGCTCGTCGCCGCCGATTTTGACATGAAAGTGATTAAAAAGGTAGACTTAGAACCGCAGGCAATCGATGACAATAAGAGAGTAGAACAGATCATTGGCATGGCTCAAAAGGCTTTATTTTATTATTGTTGTGCTGTGTCAGAATAAGTTTTGAATGAAAAACAATTTTTGGAAAATTCACTGGTTCTCATTTTCCTTGTAAGTACATTGCACAAGTGACGTGCCGGGGCGGTCGCTAGTTTATACTAAAAGTGTGGATGTGGAGTGTGTGTTTTGAGGTGATGGTAATAATTTCTTAAGAATCTGGTTGATGCTGGGTCGAAGCACAAAGTATGTTAAGCCGTGTTGTGCCATAATAATTATTGGTGAGCACTAGAGCATTACATGCTTGCACTAAACAGTTATTATGCATGCTTCACAAGCCATAAATTACTGTCGTTGCATCAACATCAGTAACTAGGTTTAATTGCTCAGATCACAACAACACCAGACCAGAATAGACAGAAATTCATAGATTTTTGGCGTGGTTTTTCAGAACCACAGTTTATATGAAAGGTGTGCAACTGTCAACCAAATAGAAAGAACGCGTGAGGTACCTATTTAGTTTAAAACAGTTGTAAAATATTCATAATGTCCAACTGCTGTAGTACCTAGGTACAGGGGTGGACTAACATTTTAGGACCGTGGGTCAACATTACTTATTAAAAAAAACTGTACTTAGACGTGTACCTGTACCCAGCCGAGGCTGAATTGCAGATCGAGAGAGAGATACCTACCTATTTAGAATTTGATTTTTATCTTGACGTTTTAAAATATCATCCTGCATCCTCATGCTTGAGAGGCGGGGCGCCACTTGGCCACAGACTTGGCCACCACGACACTACGAAAGTAAATAACGCAATGAATATATTTAATTGTCAAAATAAAAGGCAATGACATAGGGTAGATGACACCCAATTCCCCCATAGACTTTGTATGGCAAACGATGGCAAAGACAACGGTGATGTCAGTTTTGTGGCGACTCAATTGACTATTTATTAATTTGAAAGCAATTAAAAATCAAATTTTACAGTTAATTGGGGTTTCAGGGCTAAAATAAAGTGTTCCTATAGAGTAATTGGTTACTAGTTTCAACTACCCACTTATGTGTTACGCAATTAACTTGTTGGTACTACAACAGCGAGTTGAAACTTGAAGCCTTCAAGTTTCACGACGCACGTGGTGAAGGGAACCCTTCTTTATACCTACTAAACATAACATAACAACAAAACGCCTGTAACCCCTGAAGGGTTAGGCAGAGGTGTACCCATTAGCACACCCACATTTCACCAGTTATGTTTTTAGTCCCATGTAAAAGGGGGCGAGCCTATTGCCATCAACCGGGCATAAATCAAGACTCCGAGGCTGCTACTGAGAAATTCCTGATGGAAAAACACAATGACACTTTGCCCGACCTGGGAATCGAACCCAAGACCTCATGCACAGCAGTCGCGCTTGCGACCACTAGACCAACGAGGCAGTCACCTACCTACTAAACAGTAAACATTATTACAAATTAGCTTATTGACCACGACTTCGTCCGCGTGGAAGTCAGGTGGACCATAAAACAGCCTATGTCAGCGTCGAAGTCAAAATAAAGACAACCAAAAGACACTTTTTAAAGAAAAAGGATTTTAATCTAGTTGTTCCTTTCAAAAGGTGGATGATTACTTATAGGGGAAAAGGTGCACAGGTAGATAGGTAAACATATTTTATAATATACTAGCTATAGCCCGTGACCTCATCTACGTAGAAGTCAAGTAAGCTATAAGATATATCCTGTGCCTCAGCTAGTATAGCTTTACATTACCGATAATCTAATCAGATCAGGGTGCCTACCGCGATCTCTTATAACAATATTATTTAAATATCACTTTGTAATTTCTGTTGTTGCATTTTCAACTCACGGCGCTGACCTGAGCGTTGAAAATCCAACAGTGCGGAAGGCAAAATAACATTAAAATAAAATTGTTTTAAGAGGTTGTGGTAGGCCCCCAGTAGGTACTTCCGAAGGTAACAAATAACAAACTTTACCTCTTTATAATTCTAGTATAAATGCACTTATAATTTATTCAGTCCAACCCCGCAAAGCTTAGTCACCATTGAAAAAGCTCAACGCTCAGAAATGATTCAGAGGTGAATCACCTGATTCAGAGATGAATATTGCAGCATAATATAACGAGAATTATTCGTCAAAGAATAACTGTTGCATACTGCCACCAGTATCTAAGTAATCTTACACTACCTACTATTATAAACGCAAAAGTTTGGATGAATGGATGTTTGTTACTCTATCACGGCAGAACGACTGAACGGATATATGCAAAATCTCACACAGAGATAGATTATAGTCTGAAATAGCACATGGGCTACTTTTAATCCAGGAAAAAAAAATCTGTTCAGTGGAATAATAGCTATATGTATTTACTTTATCGCGGGCGAAGTCGCGGGTGGAAGCAGTTTATCTCAAGTGATTATATGGTTGAGTAATTATAATACAAGTATCAGTGTCAATCAGTGTGTTAGGTGGCGAATATTATGTTTCATTATCGGCTGACGTGATTGATAAAAAAAAATACGTCGTAAAACATATTATGTATGTACTAGGTAATTACTGGTTTCGACGACTGTTAAGATGGTTTTACACCGGCGAGGCGAAGCGTGGATTGATTCACACCAAAAGATGTACTCGGGCGAGACTTGTGTATGCATTTTGCAAAGTAATAAACACTCTGTTAATGTAGCAATATAGTTTAATGTAGTACGGACCAATAATTCAATTCTCACCTTGCACATTCACTATCGCACCAAATATTGACGGGACGTGAACTGAAATATTACAACATTGAACTTTATAACTTCAACAATAAAGTTTCTATTACTCATACAAATTTTAATTCTCGCCTATCTCATCCTCTTCTCGCCTCGCCGATGTGAAACCACCTTCAGATTTAGACATAAACACAAAACGTCTTATTATAGTCACGCAGCAGGAATGATTGCAATGTTGAGGTTTTTACATATTAGGCAAGTTGTTACGTAGATTGAAATAATCCAGTAGAAACAGATAGACATAGAAAGGGATATAGGGCTTGGAAACTCGATACATTCACTGGATTCTATTGCCCTTTTTATTAATTTTTGACCTTGTCCCACAATAACGATTTTTTTATGTATCGTGGGTGCGCTTACACATCTCATCTCACATACACACACAGTCAGACCCGGAAAAACATAATGTAGGCCTTAAAAAAATTGTTCCGTGCAGGAATAGAGCCCGCGGCACGCAGCACAGTAGCCAATCGCACAGCCACTGCGCCAATCATGTCGACAACTTTTTTCGTCTTTCGGTCAAAAATTGCACCTTCCAACTTACTCAATAAACTGGTTTAGAGTTTTAGAGGTATCAGTATGAGAGATGAATAGATTTTTTTACAATTAAAAGTTTTTGATAAAGTTAAAAAGCGCTTTAATTCAAGATCAACCCAGTTTTGAACCAAAGTTTTTGGGGCCTTTATCAACTTTCAAAGAACGTATCGAATTACCAATCAGGCTGTTTTATTATCCGTACTAATAGTATAAATTCAAAAGTAACTCTGTCTGTCTGTTACGCCACGACTAAACCACTGAAACGATATTGATGAAATTTGATACGGGGTAACTTTGAACTCCAAGGATGGACGTAGGCTACTTTTACGTTTCGTCTACGTAGAAGCTGTAAGCTGAAGCTGCGGGCTTCGTCCGCATTTTCGGTTATCTTCGCTGCAAAAGCTGGTACTTAGTAATTACATTGAGTAGCAACTGCATACGTGACATTTCCTTTCAATTATGATAAGTAAAGAATTTAAATGATAAATATGCAAGCGTGATTGGTCGAGTCACCAATGCTTCGTCCAGCCTACATTCTTTCGTTCATCGTTTTTGCGTTAATTCTTTGATTTCTGCTCAGCCCCCGTGGGTCGCAGTGTATTTTATATATTCCTCATGAATTTGGCTATCATATACAAAAAGATTTTTCTCTATCCAACTGGTAGTTCCAGAAATTAGTGCGTTTAAACAAACAAAAACTCTTCAGCTTTATTATATTAGAATGGTTATGGAGATGAATCACACCTTATTTAGATACTTATGTAATGGAGCTTCTTCTGAAAAACTCTTCAGCGTTATTATATTAAGTATACATAATAATACCAGCCCATTATTGTCCCACTACAGGACAAAGGCCTCTTCTCAAACAGAGAAGGCACGGGCATTGATAACTACGCTTCCTCAAGGGTATTGGGGATTTCAGACTTGTCTTTTGGAATCCAGATGTAGAGCATTCTTCTTTAAATTCAATTAAAGTAAATAAGGTCACCATTTGTTGCGTCTTTGATCTTAATTTTTTTTTTAAGATTCAGAACACCAGAAGTTTACTACTAAGTATTTTAATTTAATACTTTGTAGTAAACTTGAGGTGTCATTCCACTTTTTTAATACGTTACCTACCAAATATTAATGCATCGAACGATGATTTTAAAGAATTTTCAGAATCAGTTTACATGCTTAGCAAATGACTCAGACTCTTTCCTTGTAATCTATGCATACATATTATAAAAATGTATTTTATTAGTTTGTAAGAGGTAATCTCTGAAAGTCCTGGTCCGATTACAAAAAATCTTTTACTGATAGAAAGCTACACTATTGATAAGGGTCACAGGATATATTTTATTGTATACTTGACTTCTACAAACTAGTATTTTATAAATGGTTACCTAACTATAGTGTTTATTTACCTACCATTTCTCTTATAAATAACCTTGATTGATTAAGGCAACATACATACCTAGGTATGTATAGAGTTTAAACAGTGATCTTAGAGGTCAAAATAAACATGTTTATAATAAGTAGAGAACTTAGCATCATGCAGGGTAATCAAAAGGTTCGCTCGTGCTAAAGAAATCATTAGAAATAAAAACGCGCATTTCACCAGAAGATAAAAATATAAAGATTAGATTAGACTCTGATTATTAAATTTGGTCCTTGCGATAATAATTTTATGTCCTTTAAAGTGTGCCTATTTAAATAAATGATATTTGTTTTATTAAACATTCATTACGTGGTGAAGAAGTGGCGCAATTTTTAATAAACCTATGCTTAGCATTGGTCTTCGATAAATCAAGTTGATTGATTCATACGCAAAGCAAGCTGTGCCTACAGTTTCGATAAACACCGCTTTCCAAATTCGCTGTAGAAATATTTTTACCAGCTTATTAAACAACAACATACGGGTTGCAACTAAATGAAAGTGGAATATATTACTTTAACATACCGTGAAGTTCCTTCGACTTGATGAGTAGTAGATATAGTTTCACAATGTAAGTAGTCACATTATGGACAACGCAAAGTGATACTTACTGTATTAATCCGATAAGAAATCCACAATCACAAGTAAAGTTATATCACATAAGTTTATGGTTAACGGTAAACTGTAGAACCGCGGTGTTTTGTTCATATGTGGCACGCAGTACATGTGTCCGCGCAATCGTTTGGTCGCTCGCAGACTGTCGGTGTGGCGTTGCCAAGATCGCGACCGGTATCACTACGATTAGCCCTACTTGTATTGGAAATTGAGCGCAAAATTGAAGAGCTATTGGGAACTATTGAGCATTTTGCGTATGTATTTGAACGTCCTGGTAACGTCAACAGCAATAATAAGGTGCTTATCCTACACAAAACCTGTATCGCTGTCATAATCTATTGACAAATTCTCGCGCAGTTTAGAAGGCAATGTAATGAAACACGAAAGTGGTATTAAAAAAATATTTATTTATTTAAAAACGTTTGTCAACAGCTACTGTATAAATTAGATCTTAAATATAAGGTATTATCAGTAATATTCGCCAAATACAGGTCAATGTTTAGAAATAAGATAAAAATAAATCTTACCTACTATCATAATATAAATGCGAAAGTTTCGATGGATGGATGTTTGTTACTCAATCACGACAGAACGGCAGGACGGATCTGGATGAAATTTGGAACAGAGATAGATTAAAGTCTGAAATAGCACACAGATTACTTTTTATCCCGGAAAAATGTTAATGCAAATGTTCCAGTGGTATCAACTTTGACGCGGACGAAGTCACGGGCAGAAGGTACTAATATAATATAAAACATGCCAAAATTATTTCCAACTAAAATACATACATACTTCCAAAAATAAAAGCGTCTCAAGTACTCCTAAGTAGGTGGGTACGCATAACTCGAGCATTCAGTTACCTAATTTTAATCATAATCTCAATTAAGCAAGCGTTATTTGAATGTTTAACACGTACGCCTAACTTTTCTTTGTGTGAATATCGTTTAAATTGTGTTAGGAAATTACCTTCAGCTTAAAGGAATTAAGATTAAAATAAATAAGCTTCCACGGGTTTATGCCACGCTTACGTCCAATTAGGATGCAGCGAGGCTCTGTAATATTTCAAACTTGTATGATTGTATTAACTAGTCAGAGAAGAGTCTATTTTAGGATACCTACAGATATTTATGGATTCTCCTAATTGGGTATAGTTTTTTTTTTTATAGATGACTTTGCTCTTGACTCTATACTGTGACAGAAGCAAAATCTACGATGTAGTGGGCTTACCCAGAAGAAACCTGTAAGAATCGAATGCGTTCGGAAATACAGACACAGGTAGAGAGTTCCACTCCTTTGCTGTGCGCATTATAAAAGACGCTTGCGCGCGCTTTGGGTTTGGAAACGCTTAGTGCGAATGGGTAGAATATCAACAGGGTAGGATGATAATTTGTAGTGCGTCCAGATGTCCGTTAGTGGAAGAGGGCTGGTGGGATGAGGTGCCAGTTTTACGTCTCCAATAAGCCTCTTAGCTCTGCGTTCCTGAGATTATTTAGCTGAGCCATCCTAAACGTGGCTGCAATACTCCATGCAGGCTTGTGCTTTGTAAAGGGTTAAAATCTGTCCAGGCGAGAGTGATCGTTCGAAATATCGCTTCACTCCATAGTTTTACCAAAATGAACTAACCCACTTCAAAATTCCTATTTTTTCTTTAAAATCTTAACCATCAGAACAACTATCTGTCTTTATAAAAGTATTTGTTTTATGCCGTGCAGGAATCTAACCCGTAACACACAGCGCAGCAGCTAGTCGCTCAACCACAGCGCCAGCCGTGTCGTCTTATCTTGTAAATTTTGTCTTAAATCTTATCATTACAATAACTATTTAGTGCTGATTAATCTTAAATCTATCAAAGTGTAGGTATAATGAATTAGTATTACATAATAAAAATTTAATGATTTAGAGATTGCTGGTCATACGTGGATCTTTGACAGTCGTTACAGTCGTCTGAAGCCTGGGGTACCGGTTACCCAGTTACTGGGCTGTGGAGATCCGACAGGCAGTCGCTCCTTGTAAAATACTGGTATTCAGCTGCATCTGGTTAGATTGGAAGCCGACCCCAACCTAGTTGGGAAAAGGCTTCGCAGATTGATTGATTGAGACAGATTTATTTACGCCACGCTCCAAAAGAGCGGAGCAATGACCAAAGACGTTATTGAAAGCGGGTGAAACCGCGGGGTATAGTTATATATAACTAGTGATGTACCCGGTAGATTTATTCAAAAATATCTTACATACAAACCAAGTCCTGGCAGTTACGAACACAAAAAAAAAAACAGCAAAATCTCTCGAGCCGTTCTCAAGTGATGCTCTTTCATACATGCAAATCAATTGCCACAAATGATTTTTATTAAGGGGCCATACCCGAAGAGTGCCAACGGGACCATTCAAGAACCGTATATTTTGTATGTAATATAATATTGTATAGTGGTACGGAACCCTTTGTGTGCCTGAGGATAGGTTTTAAGCAACGTAAACACTAAAACAGCACACAATTAATTGGAATAATATAACGTTCATTTTAAGATTTGTCACGGAACAACTCAGTTACTTTGTGAGGGGGGGGAGGGGGTTGAGTCTTAGTTCCCCCCTGTATGAACTGCAACTGCGAGTATTATATTCTTAAATATCATACAGGACCTACTTCTTACCATGG
Organism: Hoplodrina ambigua; assembly: GCA_949774945.1. Taxonomy (NCBI): domain Eukaryota; kingdom Metazoa; phylum Arthropoda; class Insecta; order Lepidoptera; family Noctuidae; genus Hoplodrina; species Hoplodrina ambigua. Next base: position 12,139,596 of record OX458963.1, read on the forward strand.
TTGTCAAACCACAAAACATCTCTTGCGCAGGACTATTTAGAATAGACAACGCTTATGATTTTTTGTCGCATGCGTACAGTCACGAGCGTAAACATGTTAACACATAGCAACATTCAAAAGCAATTTCCTCCTAAAGGATTGATTTAAATGTAATGGTGTTACGAATATCATATTCTGGATTCCATACTACTATGAAATAGTTCTAATTTCAAAGTTGCAGTCATTCTTTAACAAAAAAAAAACACTTTAGTGTTTTACTAAATGTATACCTATACATGTTTTATGCTCACGACTGTACATTATTACTATGTATGTTGTTATGACTGCTTGCACTACGAACACGTGATCGTAAATGCAAAACTGGAAATTCAACTCCTATTAGTGGCCTTATTAGAAGTCATAGTTGCTTGCACATCGACTGCGATAAAGTTTCACAATAAATAACATGCAGTGCTTACGTCACAACTTGCAATGACCGTGTTGGCAGCATTCTGTGTCAGGATTCGGTTCTTGACTCACGATGTTTCCTTTCCCTTAATAGGTATATAATGATATTATGTTGTTATGTAGGTGACCGTCGTACGAAGGATATTGTGCGCAGGCGCACTCAATCAGCAGAGTTGATCTTTGCACCTACGCAACGTCTCTATCAATTTTGTTATTAAGATATGACCTGACTGCAGTCTGTTGCTCTGTATAAAATATTCAAATAAGTTGTGGTATGAATGAATGAATCTACTTACACATAAGTACCATTCATAAAAAATAATAATAATACCTGGGAAAAGGCCTCTTCATATACAGAGAAGGCATGAGCATTGATCACCACAATTCTCAAGACGGGGTGCCGACTTCAGACTTATATTCTTTACTAGCTTCTGCCCGCGACTTCGTCCGTGTCAAAGTTGATAACTCCACACAAACTTTGGACCGCCATTTCATACCTACTCTTTGGGAAATGGGTAATATATTTTGAAAAATCGTTACTTAGCGGACGTCTACTAACTAACTTAAACGGGAGGGAGGTACCTACGAAATTTTCGATATTTCGTGATGAGTGAGTGAATTTTCGCTTTTGTTTATTTATTTAAGGTATATTTAGATTACCTCTTTCCAAAATATTATGAAGTGGTATCAAAATTGACTTATTTTTTTATCCCAAACCATTGAAACGCAAGTTTAATACACTACTGTTTTAATACTGTACCTCACATTGTAGCTTCGATTATTTAGATATTGGATTCGATAGAGCAACTGCGGGCCCTGGTTCAGGTCATGCTCTAGAGCGAGAGGGAATGGGAAGCAGTAACCTTCTTCTGCGAAGCAGAAGCAGCTAACGAAGAAGGAGGTGAAACACGTGAAGAGAGGACATCCTCCGCCTCACGCCCCAGCCACCGCGGGAGACCCCCAGGGCATCGGACGTTGCGAGACGTCATCCAGCTACCGTAGGCGCAGGCTTGCGGACGGCGAGTGATGGGTAGCTCGTCGTCCAATCAAGGACCAGGCCCAGGTCAACAGCGCGTTTTGTTCCACGCGCGTTTCAAAGAGCTGTCAGCACAAAAGAGCTGTCAGCACAGGGACGGGGCCCCGACAGGGCCAAACGCCTGCCGGAGTCGTGGGAAGTCTTAACAGGATACCGTGGCCCCGGAACGCAAAGGGCAACAGAAGAAACAGGGTGGATTTTTAGTCAGTAAAAGTCTGACAGTCCCTTCCGCCCCACCCAGGGCAGAAGGACTCAAATGATGATTTTCACTACCCAAAAAAAAATACTTTGGTCTGCAGCCGTGAAAAAATTATATTATTATATACGCAAACTAAAGATAAGGACGTTTATGGCGCATATTTTGACGCTCGCTAGGGAATCAAAACCAAATATAAAGGAAACTTCCCGTTGACCTAGAATCATGAAAGGCAAGAAGCAATGCAATGTAGAATAATAATTACTTTTTAAACGATTATTAACCTTTTTTTCTGTTGTGTTAAATATTGTATGGTGTAACGGAACCCTTCGTGTGAGAGTCCGACTCGCACTTGGCCGATTTTTTGCAATATTTTTCTGGCCCAGTTGTGCCCAAGTGTTCCACGGGCGCTGTAGTAAGTGGGCCATCATATAAAAGGAACACCACACTTGCCCTGAGTATCTGCGGCATCTATAACTCCTCATTTGGCTAGGTTACGTTTGCAGCGGCCTACATGCGTGCGCAGTCCATTAAGCGCTTTCCATATAGGCCACTAAAGATCTCAACAGAGTGCCATGTGTTCCTGGGGTTGAACTCTTTTTGGTGGAAGTTGTGTGATGGTTGGTGTCGACCTGGTCCTGTATGGCCTGTGTGCAAGGTATCTAACCTTCGAATGAAAGGTGGTGCAATTCCAGCCAATGGGAAAAGCTTATTGAGCAGTCAGTTTCAGGCAGCCCCGATATAATTTTACACGTCTCGTTAAGGATGATATTGCTTTTTGTTCAATGACACACTGAACACGCACATTCACCAGCAGAAGGAGCATAAAGACGTAACAGTTATGCGAAAAACATCGGGTGCTGCTCCCTAGTTGGTAGAAATAAGGTGTCGTAGCAGATGATTTTTTGATTGGTGTTGTGGCAATGTAGGTATATAAAAAGTTAGTGCTCTGTCTAATATAACATCAGGGTACTTAGGGATCTTCTAATACTCTACGTAACGAAATACTAAGTGTCCTGTTGGCGAATCTATTGTAAAGATGGAAAGATTCATGTCTTGCAGCACAGCCGCGGTAATAAGTAACCTAAAAAATGTAATGCCATTTAGAAATTGATTATAAAGTGTGGGGAATATGAATGTGATGAATACTATTTACGGTGCCTATAAAAAGAAACTCTCCCTGCGATCACAGTCGCTTCATCAAATCAAGTACCCAGAAAGCTTGAAGTCTGCGAGACATTCTCCGACAGGAGAATTACTGCAACAGATTTTTTAATTGATTTAATTGATTTTGGTGCTTTTCCGGTTGTTGCCAAATTCTTTCTATTTAAGAAATATAAGTATTATTTTTAGTACCTAATCACTCATCTTACACTAAGATCTTTTTATAAAATAATTCGGAAGCGCAACGAAAGGAATACTAATTACTACTCCGTAAAAAAATAACACTCGCCAATCCTTGCTAATTTATCGTCCGCTGGTACTCCAGTAGTATACTTGGCAGTATTGTTGTGCTATGATTGGCTTAGCTAAGCCCAGGTAATAAAATATTGTATACTTAAAATGCTTCCAGATAGGCTGCCCGTCACTTGTTGAGTGTTGAGTAGCTACTTGTAGTTATAGCGTAATGATTTTGATTTCAGAGAATAAATTATAACTTATACCTAACTGTAGTATTGTATGTAACGTTGTTGTCGTTTTATAGCAATCCAGCAGTAAAATGTTTAAGAATAATAGCCATAATGCGATAACCCTTACCTACACACATTAGTTATGTTTAATCTCATGTAATAGGGGGCGAGCCTATTGCCATTAACCGGGCACAAATGCAGACTACGAGGTTGCTATTATGAAATTTCTGATGGAAAAATCCAATAACACTTTGCCCGACCTGGGAATCGAACCAAAGACCTCATGCTTTTCAGTCGTGCAAACAGGCAAAAGTTCTAAAGCTGCTGGATTTATGTGTTTTGTAACTATGTACAGATATTATTTACTACATTAAAATTTAAAAAATACGTTAACAAATCAAAGTTGTAGTAGAAACATGCACTCCTGCTTTTATTTTTTTGTAAGGAAATCTCATTAATCAATTAAACAACATTCAAAACAATATTAGAAAAAACACAAAAAGAAAAGCTGACTCTGGGGACCGAACTTCCGCCAACAGTTTCGCAAGGCGGTCGTAGAACCGTTAGGCAACTTGCTTCGATGACAAATGACTTCAAATAGCCGTTCTAGTTTTCCATAATTCACTACTTAGCTCCTTGCAGGTATAGCGTGATAATAATTAGTTTAGAACTTCAGTCTGCACCTATTTAAAATATTGTAACATTTTGTCACTGAGATTTGCATAAAAATATGAACATAATGCATCATAGCTCACCCCCCAAAGCCAATAGCGTGATAATTTATAGCCTATGTTCTAATTTGGAAAATGTGGAATATTTATACAAAATTTCATCAGAATCTATCCGGCAGTATTCGCGTGATGCTCTAACAAACATACAGACAACCAGACAAACAGACAAAAATTCTAAAAAAAATATTTTCGGCATCAGAATCACTCCCCGACCTCATAACATTTACTCTTTTTCAAAAATATTAAATGTACAGTTTTGACTTCTCTACGATTTTATTATATGTATAGATAAGTCCAAGATTCCTCACGATGTTCCCCTTCATCGATGTCGGTGATATCCGTGTTAAACTAAAACTAAGAAAGTACATTTAAAAAAGAAAATATCACATTGGTATTTGCCCGCGCCTGTTGGTACCCGCGTTGGTTTACAGACAACCAAATATTTTATCTTTCTGCAATATTGCCATTCATTGTGTTCACTTTATAAGCTTGTGGTGTCTAATAATTTTAAAACCTGTTTAAAGTGATTTCAAAAATTTGACACACTCGAAACATTGTTAAAAATAAAAGTAGTGCTAGTGGTTGCAAAGCGCGATTACTGAGCATGAGGTCTTGGTTTCGATTCCCAGGTCGGGCAAAGTGTTATTGGGTTTTTCTACCAGGAATTTCTCAGTAGCAGCCTCGGAGTCTGAATTTATGCCCGGTTGATGGCAATAGGTTGGTTATTACATGGGATTTAAACATTATTGGCGAAATGTGGGTTTAATAATAGGTACACCTCTGCCTAACCTTTCGGGGATTAAAGGCGTGATGTTACGTTATGTTGCACGTTGGCTGTCTATACACCAAAAGGCTTGTTTAACTTTACAGTCAAACTACACCAAATGACTTGTTTGACTATACAGTTTGACTGAGGCGGGTGTTTTAACCACTGGGCTGTCACGACGATTCTTGCTTGCTAAGGTATGTATAGAGTATAGGTACTGACAGTTGAATAATCTTATCCATACTACGACAATACAGGATACGAAACTAGAAATACTTAAATTTATTCATACCAGATAGCAAAGCCAGGGTTCTCCGTCTGTTGCATTTCCAAAGCGCAAGTTTGTTTCAAACTTCATTGTTTGCGAAGCTATACAGGTAACTCTATTAGGGACTGTCTAAACTTTATGATTTATCTATAACCACGTTATCTTTGGGTCAGACTTTTTCGATATCAGGGTCGATGTACTCGTACTTAGTTCTCAACATAACTGGTGAAATGTTGGCGCATTAATGGGTATTCCTCTGCCTAAGTCTTCGGGGATTACAGGGGTGATGTTATGTTAGAATCTTCAGATTTTATCAATACACTAACTGTCACCGGTTTCACCAGCGTTAAGTTACGTCTTTGGCTACTGCTCTGGCCCTATAAAAAATTGGATAATGGGTAAGCGCGATCAAACAAACAAACTCTTCAAATTTATAATATTCACTAGCTTCTAAGCGCGACTTCGTCTGCGTCAAAGTTGATTTCTCTATACAAAGTTTGAACCCCCGTTTCTCTTCCTTATTTAGGGAGTGAATTTTGTTTTTTTTTTCTTAGCGGCGGTCTGTAAACTATAAACTATCTCCCTGCCTTTCATCTTTACACCTTAAGCTGTTTGCGATATTTTGTGATGAGTGAGTGAGTGAATGACCTTTCGCATTATATATTTAGATTCTTTCATTCATTTTGTTGGATATGGGACATGTCTCTGGTCGGTAGATACTGTTTAACCACACTACAATACCACTAACCTTCATTTTATTTGTAAATTAGTTTGTGGAAGCGATGTTGCCATTTAACATCTGCCTAAATGTATTATTAACTGGCAATTGTCATTTATTAAACGATCACGAGTGAGGCCGTTGACGGCCATTACTGGCAAACTATACTTGATATTATAAAGCTGAAGAGTTTATATGTTTGTTTGGTTAAACGCGCATATCTTTGGAACTAACAGTCAGATTGGAAAAATATTTTTGTATATGACAGCCAGATTCATGAGGAATAGTATAGGCTTTATAACATCACGCTACGACACGTGGTAGCAGTGCAGTAATGAGTAATCTTAGTCGAAACTTAACGCGGGTAATAAAAACACGCTGCTGGAGTCGCGGTCAGTAACTAGTATAGTGTGTAACTGAGTAACTACAAACTGATAATTAGGAAGCCATTTAGTGAACACAATTGGGTTTTGTTCTGTCACAACAAACCAACCCAAGCTATAATTTCGCCCTTTTTATACAACTACGATCAAGCCAAAACGAGGGTTATGATTTTAGCAGTTTCTGTATATATGTTCATTCGTATGAGCCTTTTGTCCTAAATTTTTCAAACAAATGATAAACTGCCTCGTTGGTCTAGTGGTCGCAAGCGCGACTGCTGTGCATGAGGTCTTGGGTTCGATTCCCAGGTCGGGCAAAGTGTTATTGGGTTTTTCCATCTGGAATTTCTCAGTAGCAGCCTCGGAGTCTGGATTTGTGCCCGGTTGTTGGCAATAGGCTCGCCCCCTATTACATGGGACTAACAAAACATAACTGGCGAAATGTGGGTGTACTAATGGGTACACCTCTGCCTAACCCTTCGGGGATTACAGGCGTGATGTTATGTTATGTTAAATGATACCTAAATATTCTTTATGGTTTTTTATAAAACACTTATAAAAAACCATAATTAACACATAATAATAATTGTACCGACTTAAAGTCTTGTTATAAACCTATTTGGTTTACATGTTTATCGTAGTCGTGTTTTTTCGCAACTTGTATTTGAATATTATAATTTTACTTTAATCTATTCTAAGCGTAAAGGAAAGTACCGAACCGTTATTACTGGACAGTAACGTGACACATACGCATATAGAATTAGTTGGACGTAATTGGGTAGGTAATGATGAAATTACGCAAAGAGGAGTTTAGAGTCTTCAGAAACAATATTTAGTACCTAAGCTCCTAACTTATTTTTCAATCCTGCACGGATTTCACACATCCAGACCAGAAGAGTATCTTGGGTGATGCATGAAGGCCACTAGCCCCGGGCATCTAAGGCGAGCGCAAAATTCGCCAATTATTATAATTAAAATTCAAAATACACTATTATAAACCATTCCATACATTCACTTCGTAATTTTACGTTTTATGGCTATTTTATTTAGTGTATCTTTTTATAATAATAAATAATAAATATCTTGGGACAACTCACACACAGCTATCTGATCCCAAGCTAAGCAGAGCTTGTGTTATGGTAACCAGACAACTGATATACATACATATATAATTTATAAATACATACATATTATAGATAAATCACACCCAGACACAGAACTAACAATCATGCTCATCACACAAAGTTTGTCCTGGGTGGGAATCGAACCCACGACCTCCGGCTTAGCAGTCAGGGCCTCTAACCACTAGACCAACAGGCCCGTCAATATATTATGCCCGTATATTATGTCAATTTACGAAGGGAACGATAATGCGTGGCCTGAGCGCTATTTTCTATTGGTACCTACGCCCCAGATTGAGACCCATCTGTGCCTCATAGAGCATGGTCCATTATCAAACGAAAATTGACAGTCATAAAGGAAGGGTACCTAGGTAGTCAGAAATCCGAACATCTGCCAATTGGGCCTAATTGGCTTGCGCAGTTCAAATGCCAGTAGCTCCATGCAAATATACTTGCTCAATAGTCTGGTTGACTGGAAAGTCGGCTTCGGGACGTGGGGTCCTGGCTTCGATTACCGGGTCGGGAGAAAGTGATATTGGGTGTTTACATTAAGGAATCACAATAGCTGTCTAGAGTTTCCGTGGCTCAGAAAGCCGTTCGTACTGCGTTTGATCTCTACGCGGTCATGTCTGATTGTGCCGTCCCATCGGACTTTTAAAAGGATGAGGGAAGTCGAAGTGTACGTGTGTTTGTGACCATGCTTGTGCACTATAACATTGTACGTGGCCATACTTACTCCATTAAGATTAGCCGGGCCGAAATTCATTCGGGAGGATATTATTAGTCTGTTTTAACTGGTAGCCAGCATAAATACAGTTAAATCCCCGTAACACACATTCGGTTCACTGTTTGTTAATTCTGGTCACAGTTAAGCGTTGTTTAACCAATAATGACCGTCCATTTATCCTTTTTGACTTACATGACTTCCCTGAATTGAACAATAGTAAAACGAGAACATACCGTATATAATTTAGGCTCATGTAGACATTTAGGTACATTCACGTCAATAGATACAACGTGGTTGCTTTGTTGCTATAAAATTTCAGATTGGCTGTTAATATTAATGACTAGCTTGAATTGACGTAGCACATGAATTTACTGACGGATCCCATTTTGTTTTTTGTTAATATAATATAGATTATAGCCGTTACGAGAGTTACTGGGTTGTGGAGGTCAGATAGGCAGTCCATGTAAAATACTGGTACTCAGCTGCATCCGGTTAGACTGCAAGCCGACCCCAACATAATTGGGAAAAGGCTAGGCAGATGATGATGATATTAATATAGGTGATAGCACTCGGGGATAACGTAGCTTTCAATTAGATACCTATTTTTAGAAATTTTCAGAATCGGATCGTTTCAAACAAAAACAAACAAACTCTTCAGTTTAGATGATGACATAAATTCACATTCATAAAGTTGTTATTGATAAAGCTGCAGGATTCGAGGGTGACGTAATTTGAGAACCGGTCTCCTGACCCATTGCCTTCGTCTTTATTATATTGTTGACGACTTCATTGTTTTCATGGTCTCTCTCATAAATTAATAAGTCTGTGTTTTAAAGGAGTCGTGTTAAGGATAATATCACGCCTGTAATCCTCGAAGGGTTAGGCAGATGTAATAGGGGGCGAGCCTATAGCCATTAACCGGGCACAAATCCAGAATCCGAGGCTGTTACTGAGGAATCCTGATGGAAAAACCCAATAACACTTTGTCCGGCCCGGGAATCGAACCCAAGACCTCATGCTCAGCAGTCGCGCTTTGCGACAACTAGACCAACGAGGCAGTTATCATAGGAGGGACAAAATCCTGGACCGCGTTTGTCGCCTGTGTGTGAAGTGTCGCGCGAGATATCATAAGAATTGTTCTGTGATAACATTCCACCCGTGTGGTCATCTATAGTTCCAATATTTGTAAACACGTGAACACTATGTATCTTAGAACAACCGTCAACTCTTAATTTGTAATACTCTTTACATTTTATGATATAGTAGTTTTTATGCACATTGCATTTACATGTAGGTAACACCTACTGTATGATTCTGTAGGTATACAAATTTATTGTAAAACATTGATTTTAAAAGAGTATGTGTGAAATTTCTTCCCCGTTCTTCTTCATATGAAACTAACTTTTGGAAGGGACAACTAGATTCACTTCTTTTTTCTTATATATGACGTTCAAAAGTGCCGTCTAATGGTCTTATTCATTGTCTATTTTTGTTAATCTATTATAATCACTTGTATCATTCCGTTAAAGATACAATTCCTCTCAGATTTGAACTTTTTGTTAAATCTTAACTTGTTCTTATTTTTTTTTGTTCTCTGCAGCGGGATCCTACTAGGCTGGTAATTAGGTATACCTACGGTACGTAGACACTCGTTATTATTAAATGACTTGTAATAGCCTGCAGGCCTTCTTGATTAATTAAAACCACTTTAAATTAACCATCGAAGACACTTGAATAAACATAGAGTTAATTGAATGTCTGTTAATACACGCCTAATTATAATGTAATGGTACAAGACTGTTTTTTTTTTAGGTACTAGCTGCTCCCTGCTACTTCGTTACGCGTGGATTTTCTTTTTATACTGCTCTGCCCTCATGGGCCGTAGCGTGATGTTATATTATTATAGCCTATACTCCTCCTTATTTAGGTATCTGGCTATCGTATACAAAAATAACTTTTCTAATCTGACTTTCAGTCCGATTGCAAACACACAAAAAACTCTTCAATTTTATTATATTAGTAAATATTATAGAGATAAATCACGACTTATTTGCTTAGGCGGTAAAGCTTCGTCTGAAGGAGATAGATTTGTAAACGATTGCTGATTGCTACTTATCTACTAATTAATTATTAAATAACTTACATAACTTCACGCCTGTAATCCCTGAAGGGTTAGGCAGAGGTGTACTCATTGGTACACCCACATTTTGCCAGTTATGTTTAAGTTCCTTTGTAAAAGGGGGCGAGCCTATTATTAATTATTATTCATTAATTATTATTTCTGCTGTGTTCCAGTTTGAAGGGTATACTGGGTGTAAAAAATAAGTCGCGGGTAGCGGCTAGTGTCTTAGAAAAATATCTGTATTCGCAGTTACCCTCATAAAGATGCAAGGGCGATACAGGAGTAATGCATTTTGAGTTCTTAGTTTTTGAGATTTTTTCTAAGAAAAATCTCCTGTATCGTGGGTGCGTTTACATCTAAAGTCGCATGTTTAAACCACCAGACCCGGAACAACTACAAATATTTGTTTTCTTTTTGTTTTTTTTTTCGCGACACGCAGCTCAGCTTCCTGTCGCTCAGCCTCTGGTCCAACCGTATTATATGCCATTAGTTTTAGAATTTATGTTTTTTTTTGTGTTTATTTACTTTACTATTGCATTGGATTGTACCTGTAATAAAAGTGATGATAAATAAATAAATAAAATAAAATAAATAGCCTCTATCGAAAGTTTGATGATAAAGAATTATCCGCGTGCAAAATTCTTAAAGAGTTCAATGTAGTTGTTTTCGAATAATTAGTGTTGGTTTCCTTATATTTTTATTGATTGCATCCACAATAAAACCAAAAAATTATGAAGAGCAAAGACCGCGACTCATTTTTGGGTCACCTAAAGATTATTCAGAGAACTCGTCAGACCGGTCCTATCAGGTTTATGTGAGAAGCAGGCTCATGGGTTCGTCAACCGTTTGCGACATACGACCAAGTCAATATGCCACTACTGTCCGACTACGACCCTGTGTATTCTCGTAACGTCACTTGAGCCTTCATTTTCTATAGTATATTCGAGTACTACGTTGGGTAAACAATGAATGATAGATCATAAGTGATCTACCATTTATGTAATAGATACCTACTCCTATTTAGTTATATAAACATGAAAGAAAAAGGGTCTAAAATATTTACTAACTTTAGGTTTTTATTATGGCCAATTTCCGTGGTTCTTCTTTTCATTTCACATGGCAAGCTTGTAGGGTAGTTCTGAAGGGAAATTTACGTAATTACAAATAAATTCTACATAAATATATTTTGCTTAAAAAAAATTGCTTTTGCTTGTAAGCCCTTTTAACTGAATTATTGGAATAGGATGAAAAAAACAATTAATTTGTGTAGCGTTCTGTTGCGACCGCGTAACGTCGTTTACAAGTTATGTCGCGCGGGTACCGCGCAACAAGGATACCTCGCTCGCTTCCCGTCGACGCCGGCGCTCGCTCGCGTAGTCAGTCGGCCCCCCGCTACCGAGGTAGATAGCGAGTAAGTTCGCGTACGCTGCGATCGTGCGACCGACGCCATTCTAGTTCATCGTGTAAAGTAATAATAATATTGTGATGTGACCAATATACACTTATCACCGAATCCGTGCGTACCTTCATTGGAGAGACCCTCGTACACCGTTATAAATTGCGCCCAACTCGTGGCACGCGCTCCGTACGGCAGTACCTACCTACGTATCGGAAAATTACCGACGCGAGTGCGAACAAAACCCACGCGAAGTGTTCTCCTACTGGACTATATTGCCGTTATTTACCGTTTGCGTTCATTACCGAGTGTTCTTGTCGAGAAAATGCCGCCAAAAACACGGCGCGCGCACGCAAACGAGGAGGACGAGCGGGAACGAGGAGGTTCCAGTAGCGACGAGGGACGCCACGCGGTCGTTAACCCCGCGAGCGTGAACATCACGGCAACGGCTACACCGGTCCCGACATGTAGTAACATGATTTCCATGTCGGAGGACCAGCTCACACGACTGCTGACTAACGTCATGAGAAGCGTCGCGACTTCGACGCCGACGTCATCGAGTGGCGACCCTGCTGGACCGACTCAACCCACCGCTGCATACACTGGACCGACCGTGTATAGCATGAACAGCAATTTTACTCGGTGCACGGCCCGCTTCGACGGAGCCGCCCGCAGTACCGAAGCCCTGGAAGCATTTGTCGAGAGCGTGCTCATCTACAAAGAGTGCGCAAATGTATCCGACGAACACGCCCTTCGAGGTCTACCCATGTTGCTGGCCGGAGACGCCGCAGTGTGGTGGCAAGGCGTGAAATCTACCGTGGAGACCTGGGACGCCGCGATACGCCGCCTGCGATTCATGTACGGCGCCCCGCGCCCCGCCCACCGGATCTTTCGAGAAATATTTGCGCGCGAACAAAGTGATACCGATAGTGTCGATTCCTTTATATCGCGAGTGCGAGCAGAAATGTCGCGTATACCATATAAGCTACCAGATGTTATGCAAGTAGATATAGTTTACGGCCTTTTACACCGAAAAATCCGTAAAAGAGTGTCACGCGATAGTGTAAGTAGTGTCGACTGTCTACTCGAGCGAGCAAGGTATGTTGAGGAGACGCTAGGCGAGGTAAGTCTTACAAGATCACTAGTTCCGTCTCATAACGCGAGTATCTCTACTAATAACGGTTTTATCATTGCGAGTACCGCGAATTCTGAAAATGTAAACATTAACCCTCCGACGGCGACGGTTAATCAAAGTAACCCTTCGCGCGCTGAGTCCGACTCTAGTTCGAATATTTGTAACGATACGAATTCGAATACAAAACGTGTTAGGCCGCGCTGCGCTTTCTGTAAACGGTTTGGTCATTTGATAGACGAATGCAAGATTAAGATAAAATCAGGTGACCAAGAAAATAACGCACCGCTGTCTTGTTACGGCTGTGGTCGAGAAGGGGTAATACGTTCGAAGTGTCCGACGTGTAAAGGCACACCCTCCACCGACAAGGTGAGTTTTCAAAGTGTTGTCACCCAGGAGTCTAACCTGTCACATCCTACGGTTAAGATAGAAGTTGCGTCTTTAATAGGTGTTGCAGTGCTGGATACAGGTGCTACTGAAAGTCTTGCTAGTCCCGGACTGTATAAAATATTACTAGACAGTGGGATCACTTTCACGATAACACGACGCACCCTTAGCCTCGCCGATGGAACGCAGCAAGTACGTGAGTTACTGTCATGTAACACAAACGTCACCATTCAGCGACGCGTTATCCCCACCACTTTCTTAGTGATACCAGAAGCGGATAACAGGACCCTTCTAGGACAGGATTTTATCACTAAAGCAGGTATATCAGTAAATCTCCAACATAAATGTTGGCATTTTAATAGTTCCCCTGGGCAGAAGTTTACCTTTGTGCAGTCTTTTAGCCTTACATCCGCCAGCGATACACAGCTGATGCAGGTTGATACCACCGGTTTGGCGCTGAGAGAGGATGAAGTGGCAAAACTACCACATGCTCAAGAGACGCAGCTGACGCAGCTCAAGTACACTCCCGGAAAGGTGAACGTGATTGCCGATGCACTAAACCGCCCAGTTTGTTGCGCGAAGACCCCAACTGGTTGCGAGGTATGTTTAGTGACAGTCAATGTTCCACATAGTAAACCTGAGGATGTGCGATCTAACCACCTCAAGGACCCAGACCTGAAGAAGATCGTGAAGGACCTAGAAACTACCGACGATCCCTTCAGGGGGAGAGGGAGGTCTGAGAGAGGATACCTAATGTCCGATAGGCTATTCTACAGACGCACCCCTCCAAAGTACAAGGTAGGTGATCTCGTTTTGTTAAAAACGCAGAGAATCAATGAAATCAACCCCAGACAGTCTGCGAAGTTTATACCCCGGAGGGATGGCCTGTATCGCATCCAGGAAGTAGTGAGCCCTACTACTTACCTAGTGAAAGGAGTTGCCAGAAGTGAGCACGTAGGAGGACGTTACCACGTCTCAGATCTGACTCCGTTCATCGGCGATGTTGAAACTCCGGTTAGGAAGAAGCGCAGACGCGGTCGGCCACGTAGATTTGATTGCTAGCCCGAACGCGAGGGCGCTATGTTCGAACTAGAGGGGGAGTGTGTAGCGTTCTGTTGCGACCGCGTAACGTCGTTTACAAGTTATGTCGCGCGGGTACCGCGCAACAAGGATACCTCGCTCGCTTCCCGTCGACGCCGGCGCTCGCTCGCGTAGTCAGTCGGCCCCCCGCTACCGAGGTAGATAGCGAGTAAGTTCGCGTACGCTGCGATCGTGCGACCGACGCCATTCTAGTTCATCGTGTAAAGTAATAATAATATTGTGATGTGACCAATATACACTTATCACCGAATCCGTGCGTACCTTCATTGGAGAGACCCTCGTACACCGTTATATTTGTAATTTAGATATTCGTAATTAATATAGATAGAAGGTATATTATAGTAGGTACTTACACACTTATCTACTAATAATAAAACCACTAACGTAAAACTTATGTAGGTAAGTAGGTACCCACCTACTTACATAAATTTCGTAGATTCTTCGTAGAATTTATTCATCTTAAGAAAATATTTTTTTTTTGATATACCTACCTCTTTACCACTATGTTGTATCTTGGCCATCCAGTGTCCTTGCCAAGTTTCCAACCTGAATGGAAACACCATAAAGGTATGATTCCGAACCACACTGCATGGCACGGCACTACTGGTCCCCATACAATCTCTATACGCTTATATGAGATTACATTTCGAGCTAGGCAGCAATGTCGCAGCAGAAATGTATAGATATGTATAGAAATATAAATGTATAGTATGGGGACCAGAGCAGTAACGCGACAGCACTGTTTCGGCAGCACTGCTGCATGCAGCGTGGTTCGGAATCATACCTTAATCAATATACACTAAGGGAACAAATAATGCTTCAGAAATACACACAGCTTTATACTTCAATCAAATATATTCCAATGTTATCTTAAAACAACTTAGTTTATCTATAATATAAAATAGATTTAACTAAAGAACACATTATCCATTATAATCAGTCATTCGATCACTCAACATTTAAACTACATTATTTTAACTATATATTATTTAGTATTAAATATCATAGTAATACAACATTGGAATGCATGATACAGATCAGTTATTGAGTATACAGTAAAAGTTCGAGTAAAAAAAAATTGAAAAGCAAAAATATTCAAATTTCCATGACTCTTGACATCTGTGGTTGGTCCTCCATTATGGCTGATTTTAGAGCCTTTATTTGTTTTGTCAAATCGTCTTGTGTACTTAAATCAAACTCAATACGGTCAACCACTGTAAATACTAACTATATTTTTCAAAATTTGAATAATTTTTATAACTAGAAGGTTAGCACATTCTATGAATTATAACGAAATTGTTATTATGGCACTGTTTTCTTTTTTAGACAGATAAGCGTTTGTGCCAGCCTTAATTCCTCAAGAAAGCTCACCGTGAAAGCTTTAGGATTTACGAAGAGTTGTAACGTGCCTATTGCTCTGAGAAAATTACGTGCTAGGAGCTATAGTCTTTATTTACGCACACACGGCTTCTCATAAACTGTACTGTGAAGGTTTGTATTGGCGTTAGGAACACCGTGACGTTCGGAAGTCTGCATATTGAAGGTACAAACATCATCAGCATCTGTATGTTTACATACATACATAAACTCACGCCTTTTTCCCATGGGGGTAAGCAGAAACTACAGAACGCCACCTGCTACGATCCTAACATACTCCTTTCGCCTCATCTACGTTCATACATCTCGTCATACAAGCACGCCGGTTATGAGTACTCCGCACCTGACCTTTCTGAAGAACCTCACCAATAAGGTCAGTGTAGGTCTTCCTAGGACGACTTCTCCCTGCGTTGCCACTCACCTCACCTCTGTATGTTTATACCCGCATAATTCAAAAAGTAATAAAAACTGAATCAAACTGAACCAAAAGGAATTCGGGGAATAAAAACAGTTATTTTACACCTACAAATTAACACAAAAAAATAACAAAAGATAAATAATTTGACAGAACAAAGCTAGATTAATAGGCACAAACAAATAATAAAAGGATGCTCTGTTGCCTAGCATTAGGTAGGTACGGATAAATTCATGGTTTGAAACTTGAATTTTTTAAAACAACATTGTATTTTAACAAAGCAATGTATAAATAAACCTTTTTATCAGACATGTTGATGGTTTAGCTAGTCATATTATATATCTTTATAGTATATTCTATCATAGCACATAATACGTATCAGCTCAGCACCGGATCGGCATCACCTCGCCTCATAACTCCTCCATAACTAGACGTCAACTCAGCGTAGGAAACGTAACTGGATCGACGAACTAGGTAATACAGTACCGTTTGTATGGAAACCATGTGTGTCATAAAACGACCTTACGGAACCCGAGGTCTTCGGGTTCAATACTTTGTAATACAAAATATTTGGTCGCTGTATGCAGTACAAACTACTTTCTTACTTATTCTAAATAACCTTATGTCTTAAAACTCAATTTTAATCTAGCAAATGCAAAATTTCAATATTGTCACTTTTAAATTTGATCATTATTTTTTAATAAAAATATTCATTTATTTGTTCGTTAGATAACCGACGTCATGTATTAATCTTATTTCTAGGTATAAGTAATTAATACTGCTATACAATATTATTTAAAACTAACAGTAAAGTATAAAACTACAACGAATTTTAACAAAAAAAAAGTCTTAAAATTTTTCGGGCAGTTTTTTCAATAGTAACACGAATATTCATTCCTATATAAACGTTAATATTACTGGACGCTTACTGGGACATTCAGTAAATGGTTTTACTACCATCATTTCACGTTATTATTATTATTATATGAAGTGAATACGAGGTGTTTGCAATTACGGCGGAACTAGGGTTGTTTACTATCGCTTGTATTGTATATTTTGCTTTTTATTTTCGCTCCATTTCTTCGTAAACGTGTTCCATTCTTGAGTCCCATTTGATCGGGATTTATGCTGTTTTATTATTATTATAGCTATAGAAAAGTTTGTTTGGACGATTTCGGATAGCAATAGTTTACTTATAATAATTATTGTTGATTCCGCCCTAAATACATGCGTGAAATATCACAAAAACACACACATGTCATCTGATTATATGATAAAAAAGTACACTCCTACTGATTCGATTTGATCATTTTAATGCCTTTAGGTACGAAAAGTATCAAAACCAATTATTCGACTCCAAAGTGACAGTTATGTAGTCATGAAAGTATTCGAGTTGAGATCACTGAAACTAAATTACAAACTTAAAACACAAATGTGCTTAACCACCTGGAAAGCACCATAGATATACATATTATACGCAATAAGTAGACTTGTCAGCCCTATTATATTGTTGGCCCATTAGGCTAATGTTTCGCGTAATAACATCAATTGTTCTATAAGCGTTGTGTACGCTGCTCAAAAAGCTTCCAAGATCAATCTTCGTAAGTTCAGCCAAACAATTTGATTTGCATAAACACTACATTCAATATAAGATTAGCCGCTACTAAATTAGTTAAAAGTAAGTACTTTGCATCCAATTTGTTCTCGTACAGAAGCCTTATTTTCTCCGGAGAAATAGAATCTCCGGTTACTTTCCTTAATTATCTACTTACTAAAATTAACAATAATAATTAATATGTACCATAGGTACCCTAAAGTAAATTGTCGTGTTTTTTCAAAGAGTTTCATAAAGTCGAACAGTATAGCCAGGATATAGGATCATTGGCACACGATTATGTCAAACGTGTCGGACTAAAGGATTTTCAGAACGACTTTGAATAGTAGAATAAGAAACGCCTACGAGTTCCTCGGTACGACGTAGGTACCTAAACTCTTAATCCCGTAAAATGACTCTAAAATTAGGCTTGAGAAGCCAACTTTTTAAACAGCGTACACAGTATGTACTAAACATTATAGCAAAGTGTGTTTATTAACTAAGATCTTTCTTCTAGTGAAGCGTATAGGGATGAGCCGCCGTTTCTTCTTGGCACCCAATTGTAGGAGCAGATTCTTGGCTTCCGCGAGGGTGGCTGCGTCGGCGCCATCTTCTACGCCTGATATGAACCCGCTCTCAGGCCGCGACAGCGCGGGTGTGTTGCCAGGCAGAAGCGAGAACCATCGGTCTATCTTTGCAGATGAAGACAACTGTTGTATAACAAATAACATTACATTTACACGTGCTATCATTGTTTATATAACATATCCACAAGTTAAAACATCGCTGTTGTCGTTTGCATTGTTACCACGCTTCTGAAAATTCGCTAAGCACGATCGCAGTGTTCTGCATTGAATTTATGTTTGCATTAATATTATGAGTTCGTTAATTTGACATAATAGGCATGTGCGCTGTATTTATTAAAAATAAGACGGAAATATATACTGTATTCCCCTTGAAAACATATTAAGTAACCGTTTTGGAATCAATAGTCTTTTGCATGTGACTTTGTACTTATCCCAATATTATCACCCAGAATATATCCGATCCTCACATTACATTTTCGCTGAACGAAAAAGTTGGTCCTTATGTAAACGTATTCAGTGTGTTGGAGCTTATTTTTGTTGCCAAACCTTCTTTCTGCTTCAGAAACTTGGATTGAATATTTTTAAAGACTTTGTTCCTTTACGTAGGCACGAAAATAGTCCACCTTAAGTAGGTAAGTATGGATTTACTTTCGTGTACCTAAACAACTAGACAAAGCATTCGTTTCTGGAGAAAATTACTAAGTTTTCTAAAAGCTTTAGTTAGTAGGTACCTATTTTCTAGGTTAGGTACTAAAGTAGGTAGTATTTATCTCCTTTGTCTAGTCTAGAACTAATTAACATGGCCTCTAAGCATATTATCATTAAATATTTGAAAATTGCTGGCATGTTACGAAAGATTCTTGTCTTATTTCTCTTTATTTTGTTCATTTATTTTAGAAAAAAGATTAGTAAAAAAGATATTTACCCACGGTTAAGTGCCGATAGACTTTGTTCCATTATCATCACCGGGTTAGGTACACAAACATAGGTACCTCTCAGCAAAGTTAATGGATTTTGTAACAGAGTAGAGAATACAAGCAAGAGATACCCACTTACTTAAATGTTTTAATTTCAATTCAAAGCTAAAACGAACTGGTCATAGTAAAATGTGTGGACCGCTTTTTGAGATTTACGATGAATTTTGAATGACCTAAACGAATGTTTGCGAGGAAGGATGGATAGCTGATGTATGAATGTTTGTTGCTTTTGCACTTAAAGTTTATTTACTTAAAGTACACTTTAAGTTTACATATCAGTTTCAAGTTAGTGCTTTACTTTAGTGTTGCGCCAGTTTCTATGATTGTCATCATCCTCTTACCTTTATCCTGTTTCTTACTAAGTTCGTGTATTAGATCAAAATATTATCTACATAACTGATAGAAATTTCCCTTGCAAATGTACACCAGGACCATCTTTCACAAAGCTCGTAGACTTCAAAATACACTGACAGCAGGAAATGAGAACTACGTCAACATTCAAACGATTCATGAATTTCAGCATTTATGTTCCTTGATGTGTAGTTTAAATAAGAATTTTCGTAAGATTTATCTAGATATAGTCAATTTCAGTGATGGATCAAATAGAATATTATTAGATCATAATTAAAATCTAGGATTAACCGCTGAAATATAGTCATAAAAATTCATAAATTGATTAGCCATACATTTCGTTTGGAATCAAATGTGGTATATCTAAATGAGATATAAATGATGGTATTTGACGTTGCTCTCACTACCACATAAAAACTTTGGTCAAATTTTGGGACCTGTGAATAAAAAAAAAAAACTTTTTTCCTGACGTCCTCCATTAATTAAGCACTATTTACGACGAATAGTTCTAATTTTGAATTTTGTTTTCGCCACAGTTATGAGTGTACAGAGTGCATGGTCGATAGACGTGGGGAGCAGGAATCGTAAACACATTATTCCTTTTGTGTATAAACAGAGTGAAACGGAGCGGAGAGAGGGAACGTGGGGCTGGCAAACCGCGGATTTTTGCATTTTACATAATTTTTATTTTTAATTAATTAAAAAAGTCTATTATTGTCCCACTCGCATACAGAGATGGCACAAGCAATGATCACCACGTGCTGATTAACGATTTCAGACACACATAAATACTCATTTGACTGCCTCGTTGACTAGTGGTCGCAAAGCACGACTGCTAAGCATGAGGTCTTAGTTACGATTCCCAGGTTGGACAAAGTGTTATTGGGTGTTTCGTCGCAAACAAGACGTGTAGCAAGAAAAACAAAACCTCTTTTTATTACTTTATGCGTCGTCTTGATGTCAGCCCCGAAGTTTCAGACGAGGGGTCAAAGAGGCTCATATATGGTAACTTTAGGTAAAATAATAATATTTTTCAATATTATGTGTTTATAAGTGTATATTAGTAGTGTATTATTGGGCATTCTATACCACTATCGGCAAGTAGCTCGGCGAGTGCGCCTCGCTGCCGATAGTGGTATAGAATGCCCAATAATCGACACTCGACTCGACTCTCCACTCGACCGATAAACTCGAACGAGACAGTTTGTTGTACCGTGTACTTGATTAGGAACGATTTACTCGACCAATGACTAGTAACTTGCTCCTTACCACTATCTTCCATACGGCTGGTCAGTATGCCGCGTTTCGGAGCACGATGAACAATCAACCATTTACTTACCACTGCACTTAACCGGTCACTCGAGTTGCATTTACTGTTAACATAGAATGGTGAACGAGTTGATGATTGTAACAAACCAACGAAATTACAAGTACCTAGTGAAAAAAGCGTTAACGGGTTATTATTGTAAATAAAAAACAACTGTAAGGTACGGTATTTGGTTTAATTATCATAAAATGTTGGTTTGCCTGGAAACAAGATATCAGCCGCACGCACGAGCTCTTGTAATTTTCGCCACTGAGGAGAATCCGCGTCAGTCTGGAACTTGATTCGGACGAGCGCCTTCTTCCACAGCTCGGCGGAGTCGGTAAGGCGAGCGTCGTCAGCCTTGTATACCTTGCAGTCGATGTAGTACTCTCCGTCGGTGCTCGTTGCTCGGCGCTCGCAGCCGCTGGCTACCCGGTTCACAAAGAATGAAGTTAGGTGATCCGATGCATCTTCTTTGTGTGGGATGTCGCGGTTGTTACTGATGCCAAATATGTCAATGCCAGTATTCACTTTTTTACTGAAACAATAACAGAAACTGTAATTAGTTAATGTTTAGAACGAGAGATGCATACGCCAAGAAAAACCTTCTGCTGTAAAAAAATATAACAATTGACTCGGCTTTGATCAATACTGTAATCGATTAAATCAATCCATCGATTCAAACAATAACCAAGTGAACCTGCACTTGTTTTAAAATAATATGTAATAGTAATTGCACGATTATAATTTAGTCAGTAGATATGTGGCTAGAGTAAGTAGATAATTAATTTACCTGGCACGAGCTACGGTTGTTGATTGTGACTGCATCTTGCGTTTCCCATTGCTGTCTGCAGACGGTTTGCGGCTGCACTTCACTTTTTGTCCTGTGACCGATGCTTGCGAGTAATCACACTCAGAGTCTGACCTGAAATAAAGATAGGGAAAATTTAGTCACATAATTATTATTAATTATCTCAATGGAGTAGTGTCAACACAAGTGGCTTTAATGCTGTTCAAAGCACAGAAGACTGGATGAAAAATAATGACTCCTTCGAGGGATCGACCTCGACATACTATGAGCAGCTCGGGTGATCTGTGAAGTAACACGCCCACAAACAAAAATAACTGTAAATTACAAGCGGATCACAAGTGTGAGCCATGACAACGAACAGAATATTTTATAAGACTTACATTTTTCAATCAGAAGTTCCACTCGGTTTGATGACTTGGTTGGTGATGGCGGCAGCGGGTGGCTATCGACAATGTCGTCGCTGATATTTGTAGACAACACGGACTGTTTGTATACCGATGATAACAGAGCACTTCGTTGCACTTGCAGACTGCGAATACTTTGTACCGAATACTTGTAGCTTATAAGTAAAAATCAAATTATAAGTAAAGCATGTTAAAAACACTTCAATCAATTTAGCATTGTTGTGTTGAAGTAACTTTTTCTGTAGTCGTATTATACATGCACGTAAAATGTAGACGAAGGAAAATTTTATGCTGCATCGAATGTCGATGCAGCGAAATTAGCCAGGGCTGACTAAATGATAGCGAGCACGGAATCGTTACACTACATTGATGTAATTATTTTATAGAAGTAAATAAATATTTCTAAGGTAGGTACTTATTTTATCATCTACGTTAGGTCTTGTGTAGAAAATATGAACTTATTGCCGTCAACCTAGTACTTTTCTAGACTTCCTGAAATAAATACATAATATAGTTCTCATAACTACACTAACAGCCATGAGTCAAACCATGGAAATCCGTATCTATCGATACGCTATGATATATTTTAATCGTAATAATGCATTGTGTAAATTTTGTATTTTGCTGATACATAGAATGATACTAAGTTATTGTCAACCCTAACTAAAATAGCTGATTATTGTGAATGTGAAATAAATAATTAGGTTAAGCACACGTGTAACAATTGCGCAAAAACAAATTTTATGATGAAATACTTTTAGGCAAAAAATATAATTTAAAATATTATTTATTACTTCAAAGGTCTCTCGGAGTGAGCACCTTTCTAAACTGTCACCGAAAAATTAAGTCAATTATTAAAAATAAATATTTTATTGATCACACACCAGAAAGTACATACGAACGATTTCATCAGGAGTAACGCTGTTCGGTATATCGTGGGGGGCCTGAAATACACCTGTTTGGATAAAGCAGATCATTTCATATTGTACAGGTAATTATCAAATATATTTTTTTAATTTCAATTAACATAATAGTATGACTCTTTTTCAACCCAGAATTTACAATTATATGTCTGATTCTTTATCGGTACCTAATAATCATTTTTTTTATTTCAGATACATTCTGCCTAAACAAAATATTAATTACCGACTGGTCTGTGAAGAATTATTTAATTAACTGAAATATATCTCCATATTTGGATCACGTAGATACACATTCTTGTGTATAAATCATTTTACATTTTGCAGGTAATTATTATCTTTATTTTTCTCTCCAGATTATACTATTATCTATCTAATTAAATTATGTGTCTAATGCACCCAATTTTTTATTATTTCAGAAACATTCTGCCTAAACATAATTACCGACTTACCTGAGAAGAAATTACACAAGGGATCTTGGAACGAACATAAAATAGTCCTGATCAAGTTGTACTACCTATATAAAATATTTTGTTACTGGTATACCTAAGATCGTGAATAATAGTTGTAAGTATTATCTAATCTAATTTTATTGAAATTGTTAGTGTTCCTTTTTGTTAGTGATTTCAACAATAACATAATGCCTCACTGTTCTGATTGCAAAGTATTTGTAGATAATCGCCGATGGTCTGGTCATTTACGTAGCAATGTACATAAAAACAATAGTTCAACTCCTATTTATGATAATGTGGCAATTATTAATTCTTCTTTTAAAGAACGAATCAAAAGTTATAAAATCACAGCGACAGGCGAACAAATACATAGTTTTCCTGAAATGTTCCTCAATAGTATTAGTCCACAAATTAAACATTTAATAGATAGTTCAATACAGAAACACACCTCTGTCAAAATAAACTTCGAACTGTTTGCTTCCTTTCTTATGTTTAAAAATGATCAACAAGAAATAAAATCATTCCGAACAAAAAATTTTATTACACTAATTAATTACGATTTTGATTCTACTTACAAATCAGCTGTTAATGTACTACTAAAAAAAATTGAAGAATTTGAGGAAAGAGATAGTGGTTGGACATTTTTAAGTAATTCACATTTAGAATTAAATATTAATAAATATCAACCACTCAGCGGATCTAAATTTTTAACTTTGCCGAAATCCATAAAGGCTAAAAGAGCTTGTTTGAATATTCGAAACAATGATGAGTATTGCTTTTTGTGGTGTGTTGTGGCGGCATTGTACCCCACAAACAGACATCCCGATAGGATTTCGTCTTATCCATACTTTCAGGAAGTTTTGAATGTTAATAATTTAACATTTCCAATTACATTCTCGGACATAGCTATCTTTGAGAGAAATAATCCTTCTCTCAATATATTTGTATATGGTTTAAAAAATGAGAAAACAATTATTGGGCCATTGTATACAACGCTGAATGACAAGTCTAATAAAAGTATCCATCTACTGTTTTTAGAAAATAATAATAATTCTCATTACTGTCTCATCAAAGATTTATCTCGTTTAGTTAGAAATCAGATGACCAAACATCATGGTAAACTATATTTCTGTGAAACATGTTTATTGTTTTTTCCAACGCTTATTCAAATTGAATCCCACTTGTGTGGGGGGATTGTCACTGTTTTACCGGAAAAAGGGTCATTTTTAAAATTTAAAAATTATGATAGAAAACAAAATATTCCATTCGTCATATATGCCGACTTTGAAACGTTACTTGAACCAATTTCCGGCGCTGAATTCAACACCGCTAACACGTCATACTTAAAACGCCACGTGCCAGCGGCGTTCGCTTACAATGTCGTGTCATCAAATAAAAATGCCACCGTTGAGGGCTATAGAAGTTATCGGGGTAATGATTGTGTTTCGAAATTTATACATTTTCTTACTGAGGACGTAAAACAAATACATAAAATTATATCCAAAAGCGAGCCTATGATATTCACTGATGAAAATTCTCGTGATTTTAAACGTGCCGTTAAGTGTCATATTTGCGACAATTTACTCTTAACCGATAAAGTAAGAGATCATTGTCATATTACAGGTCTATATCGAGGTGCAGCACATCGACACTGTAATTTACAGCATAAAGTACCAAAATTTATTCCAATATTTTTTCACAATTTATCCGGATACGATTGTCATTTATTTATAAAAAAGTTAGGTGAAATTCCAGGTTCAATTAAAATAATCCCCAAGACTAAAGAAAAATATGTAGCATTTACTAAATTTATTCCTATTGCCGATAACGAGTACATTTGTATAAGGTTTTTAGATTCCTTCAACTTTTTGGGAACAAGTTTAGACAAGCTCGCTAAAACATTGCAGGTGGAAGATTTCGTTAATCTACGGTCTCATTTTTCTAAAGAAAGACAGTTTAATTTATTGAGAAGAAAAGGTGTTTATCCATATGATTACATGACCACTTGGGGATGTTACGATCAAACATTTTTGCCGTCTAAGGATAATTTTTATAATTCTTTGACTAACGAAGTCATTAGTGATGAAGATTATAATCACGCGCAGGCTGTTTGGGCTGAATTCAATATTAATAACCTAGGCGAGTATACGGATCTATACTTAAAAACGGATGTGCTTTTGTTAACAGACATATTCCAAAATTTTCGGAAAACCTGTAAACAATATTACAGTCTTGACCCCGCGTTTTACATTACTGCACCCAGTTTATCTTTCGATGCGATGTTGCTAAAAACAGGCGTTCAGTTAGAGCTAGTGTCGGACTTAGCTATCGTCAGAATGATACAAAGCGGTATACGCGGTGGTTTGTGCATGTGTTCCCATCGGCATGCTAGAGCTAATCACAAGTACATGCCTGAATATAATCCATCACAACCTGAGAGTTTCATAGTATACTTAGATTGTAATAATCTTTACGGTTTCAGCATGTGTCAGTATTTACCATACTCTAGTTTCAGATTTTTAGGTGATAACGAATTAGCTAAGTTTGATGTTACCGCTATAGAAGATAACGCAAAATGGGGCTTCATATTAGAAGTCGATCTATTGTATCCCGAAAATTTACATAATCATCATAATGACTTACCATTTTGTCCTGAAAAATGTGTACCCCCGGGAGGTAAAACCAAGAAACTCATAGCAAATTTGTATAATAAGTACAACTATGTGATTCATTACGTTCATTTAAAAAAATGTTTGGAACATGGTTTAATTTTGCGTAAAATTCATAGAGCTATTACTTTTAGACAGGCTCCATATTTAAAACAATACATAGAGTTAAATACTCAATTAAGACAAAAAGCTAAAAGTTCCTTCGAACAAGACTTTTTTAAGTTATTAAATAACAGTGTTTTTGGAAAGACATTAGAAAATACTGAAAATAGAGTAACCGTGCATTTAGTTAATCAATGGTGCGATCAGTCCAATCGAACTAAGAAATTTATATCCGCTGAGAAACTTATAGCCAACCCCTATTTCCACAGTGCATCTATTTTATCTGAAAACTTAGTTGCGATACAAATGAAACCTGATCAAATTATTTTAGATAAGCCTATCTACATAGGTTTCACTGTGTTGGAACTTTCAAAAGCACACATGTATTACTTTCATTACGATATTGTAAAGCCTTTTTATAAAGATCGAGTGCAGCTATGTTACACAGATACCGATTCCTTTGTTTATAAAATAGACACTAACGATTTTTACCATGATTTGAAATATAATTTTTTACAATATTTTGACAGCAGTAACTATGAAGCCGCAAATGATTTACAGATACCGCTAAAAAATAAAAAGGTACCCGGTCTCTTTAAAGATGAAATGGGAGGAAAATATATATCTGATTTTGTTGGTTTGAGATCGAAACTTTACTCTATAAAAACCCCTAATAATATTATTAAAAAAGCAAAAGGGGTGAAAGCAAGCGTGGTCAGGGATTTAAACTTATCAGACTATGAAACCATTTTATTTAATGGCGGAGTAATCCGGAGAAAAAATTATATGTTTAAATCGATAAAACACGAAATATTTACTCGTACTGTCAACAAAGTTGCTTTATCTAGAAATGATGACAAACGATCGATATCTGTAGATCAAATTTCAACTCGAGCCTGGGGTCATGCGTTTATTTTTAAGAATGAATTACTCTGATCATAATTTAAGTTTAGTGTTACGTAATTATCTAAGGCTACTCATGTAATACCTAAGTTTAGTTTTAGAAAATAATAAATGTTAATAACTATTATACAAAAATTAAATAAAATTGGAATTATTGTAACCATTGACTTGTTTCATTTATGAAATTCTATTTACTTTAAAATATAATTACACTCTTTTTTCAATCGGTAAATGAAGTAAATACCGATTGCAATGATTTCAGTTGCACTATGCACCTAGATACCTTGCATCGTAAGGTTGATTTTTGAATAACTAACGTTTACGATTAAGTAACACGCTTACAAGGCACTATTCTTCATTGTATAATTATTGTCTACGTTGCAGTTCATTGGCCTTAGCATGGAGACACAAATGCTTAGATGACATGTAATTAATTATTACACGGTATTTAATTATTTTGCAATCATTAACGAAATATTATTCATCGCGAACACCTGTTTCATATATTTTTTTAACCTTCAGCAAAAGTAATCATGTCGGTGAGTATAATTTTTTTTTGTAACTAACAATTGTGATCGCGGTAGCGTTAATAATCAATATAATAAAGGAATATAGTGAACTCCATGGAAAACCCAATTATAACGCTTTAGAGCGCTATACTAAAGGAATAGTGGTATAATTGTTTTATATTTTGTTTCAGATGTCTGAATCCGAGATCATGTTCAGCCAGTATGCCCAGGATCCTTACGAAGGATTCTCTGAGATGTTTCGCAGCGAACCCGAGCACAGCAAACCAGTCACAAAAGATAAAAAACCAAAACAACGATGCAGGGAAAAGTCGAAAAAACTAAAACCAACCAAATCCTACGTGATGAGTCGACTACAGCGAAGAGGGATTAAGTTAATAAAAATTTCAGTCATAGATCTATGTAATAACAATCCTCAAACCATAGACAGTGATAGTGACAGTGAGAACGTTATTATAAACGCACAATATATTGTTCAAGATGCTATCGACAGTGTTATGGACGAAACTGAGTCTTTAGTTAAGAAAATATCGAAATCTTTAATAGATACTGACTTTTAATAATCGTTTGTGTAAATTAATGTCTATAATTGTATTAAGATATTTCTATTCAATTGCGTGTAGTGTTCAGTTATTTGGAGAAGTGTGGGGAGTGTTTAGCAAAATAAAAGCATGTATAACTTATTTTGATTTTTATTTAACAAACCTAAAAACTAATAATCTACATTACACACATTAGTGCATACATTTTATGCCCATTCTAAATACTTCCTTAAACAAAGCACATTTTTAAGCGCACAATGCTTCAGATGTTTATTACAATTAAAATTAGATCTTCCTTCACAGTATGTTTTATGCAAAACAGAGAAATTAGGACATTGTTCTTTACCAAGGTCTAATACTTTACAATTCATACAAAGATCCTTTATCCAATTCACCTTCTCCAAACCATTTACAATGATTTCCTTATTTTCTAGATATGGAACGATTATACGTCGAAATTCTCTGTAGTCAATATAACCTTCATTCCAATAAATTCCCCTATTTCTTTCCAACCATTTAACCTGCTTCTTTTCATCACTTGTTAAGTATTTAAACAAGTATGGTGGTTTTATTAAAAATGTTTGAGTATAATCACGACTAGCAAAAGCTAATTCTTTTATTATAAAATTATTGTACAGGTCTTTAAACCCTTGAACATCTAATATGATAGTATTCGGATTCATGATATTTTTCTCACAGTATTACTTAGAGGCTTATACTCAATTATGCAGTCGTTCAATAAAAGACAATATGCAGAAGTTTGATCTGGTATGTCCGAATCACTCTCTATTTCCACTCGTACATCCACAATAGGACCTGTCTTTACATTATCGGCTTGTCTAGAGCAATCTATGATAAAGAGCGGTGCCAAATCTTTAAATTGTTTTTCACTTAATAAGGGTTCCGGGCGACGTCCGTAATAAGACTGTTGAAATCGAATGTATTGCTCGTATAATAAAGCGATTCTGTTATTCGCGAAACTGATATTTAGGTTTTCATAGGGGAAGTAAGTTGAATTTAGGTATACTCTAACTTCACGAACATGGCAGTGATCGAACTGAGACATATCAGAACTTGAATTGTTTTTTCTATTTGTTTGTAGGCCCATAATTATGTATCTAGGTTTCTCTATTTGCGAGGAAGTTTTGATGGACCAGGTATGTTTTGTAGTTTTAGGTAAAGCTGGATATTCGTAGAGATCCCAATTTCTGAATATCATCTGGAGTGGTCGATCTTTTTCTAACAGTTTGAGTAAACTTATTTTCTCTTTGTCGGACACTTTAACATGCGGTACACGCCAGATGATTTTATTTATTTGAACGTCTTCTACAAATTCACCGGTGTTAAGTTTGACCGCATTCAGGTTAGTATTACTTCGTAGCAATATCAGTTCGTGCCTACAATTTATCACGACTTTCTTGAAATCTTCAGCGAAACCGATGATGTTACTGAGTGGTATAGACGCGGAAAAACTACCCCCATTTATATTTTTTATGCCATCGATATTCCAGCCCCATGCATTAGATATCTTTGACTCACTTTCACTCATTGATATTAACGATTTCATGGTGGTAGTTATGCCAGCATTTTTTATTCTATCAATTTCCACTCCATTTAGCTCGTATCTTATATCTTGGAACAGGTAAAGTAGAGCATTATTCGTAAAATTAACACTAGTGGCTTTCTCTTTCATATCCTTTTTGCTTACGATAACAGTCCCTTCCAAATACAAGGTACTAGCTGACGGAAGTATATACAAGTCTTGCTGGTTAATGGGTATACGAATTTCATCGTTCCTATTGAAACTAGTTACGTAGGGCTTGTAAGAGTGAAATTCGATTCCTTCAACCGTGTTGTCGTAAGTCGGAGCGGATAAAACGTCTAAGATATTCATTTTAGTAAACCGATCGCTTTGAGAAATGCCTTGTTGTCTTTAGTTAATTTTATTTTCTTCTTAGGGCGAGCTCTTATATGGTTGGAAGCTTGAGTGGAACTGATATTTTTGATTTGCTGATGCACATATTTATTGTAGTCGATCATTTTTTTCTTCTGAGATGCAAATACAGCTGCACTTCTTCACCGCGCAAGTTTATTAAGCGGTTATTTATATCTAACAGCCTGATATGTATGCAGCTAATGTTGTTTTGGTTGATTGGAAAGTATGTCGCGTTTTTCGGAATTTCTATAATCCTATATCCGGGAGGAACGTTGAGTGCAAATTCGTGGATAATGTGACTCGGTTCTCCGTTTGTGTACGAGCCGCTTACAATATCACATTCGATCCTGATCACAGTTGTAGGTAAAATGTTGACCGGCAACTGTGACTCATGCCATTTATTTGCTTTCAAGATTTGTTTATTAAACCCTAATAAATTCCTGAAAGTACCTTCTTTATTAAAATTTATGTCCTTTGTACAATATACAGCAGCTTTTAAAGTATTGTTATTGCACTGTAGTTTGATTGAAGCATCTTTCATTTCAGATTTTAAATAATCATTAATATCTTGCAATTCATAGGTGCCCTCCGGTATTTCAATAACTTCGTTAGAACCATAATAGAATTTATTATTCGTTTTGTCAATGTTTGGAATCGAATTAAATGTTGCGAAATGCAATAAGGCACACTCATACTGTTCATATAGTTGCAACGTGTTGGGATAGTAAGTAGATAAAGTTGACGAGTTTCCAGTTATCGATAATGTGAGTGACATTTTGCAAATGATTGAAATAAAAGAAAATCATAGATTTTATATGTTTTTATTCCAAAAAGTCCACAGATATTCTAAACATAAGTGTCCACAATTTACAGTGTTGAATTTCTGATATCTTGTATAATTATAAAAAACATTACAATTCTTAAAATATCGTATTAATTCCATTGGAGGCTTCAAATTTCCAAAGCTATCAAAATATTCACAATAATTGCCTACTTTTACATAAGCTACCCAATGCGTCCCTTCGTTCTTATAATCGTCCAAGTTAACGATACCACATTCAATCGGATTTGGCGTTCTTGGTAATTGATCCCTCATGTACACTCCCCGAAAGTGAGGGATGTCGCGTGCATACCTTTGGATGTCTACATTAGTTAGAGGACGATTAGGTAGCTTATTTTTCAGTTTTTTGAAGATTTCACGAATAAGCCTTTTCCATTTTTATGTGGCGTAATGTATAAACCCTGCCCTAACTTTAAAGACTCCATAGCCCTATTATGTCGTTGTGTTTCTAGTAAATTTTGCTGACCAGCTTTGTAATCGTTAACAGTTTTTGCAATACCAGCCGCACCACCAGCTAAAGTTCCTAATGCTGATAAGCCCGCAAAAATCGGGATTAAGGGTAGAATACCTCCAGTCTTTGGTAATGGTATCACTCGTGGTACTCGAATTTTCTGAATGTTAGGAAATATTTTTATTGCTGCTGAGTAAGCTGCGTTAATTAAAGTTTTACTGTCCTTTGGTTTCAGTTTCTTTATCTTCGCTCTTATTTTTGATACGAAACTTTTAAACGTTTTAACGCCGGCACCAGATTTCAGTTTGGCTTTCATAACTTTGCTCACTAACCACGAACTAAGTTTTTCACCTTTCCCTGCATCGTTCGATTTAAGTCTTTGTTTAGCCATATTAAGTAGTTGTAAATCAGCTTTGTGACGATTGGGTAAGTCTGTATGGTTTGCATATGCA
The DNA here is from genome assembly GCA_949774945.1 of Hoplodrina ambigua. NCBI lineage: Eukaryota > Metazoa > Arthropoda > Insecta > Lepidoptera > Noctuidae > Hoplodrina > Hoplodrina ambigua. Next base: position 12,171,372 of record OX458963.1, read on the forward strand.
ATGTCGTGATGCATGCAAGCTTCGTCTAGCTTATTTACACCTCGGTCACCTCGTAGTAAGCGTTTCTGGAGTTTTGTTCCCGGGCCGCAATAATTGTAGCCTGGTAAATGAAGTTCGAACGGCAGATTATTAATTAGGGTATTAACAAGTTCACCTCCTTGCATTGTCTAAAGTGTAATGAAAGAAATAATGCAAAATTAACTGTTATATAATTTTTTTATTCCACTATTGCAGTTTTGTTGATCCAACTGTTTTCTTCGTTGTTTAGACCCAACCATTTCACAAACATTTTTGTTCCTTTCCTTTTTAAAACCTTTTCTACCAAATAAATACCCGGATAGTAAGATTTTTGAAGTTCTTGCTCGTAAAAAGTTCCCAATATGGCTTGCTTTCGCTGATCTTGTATATGATATGTTACTGGTATGGTATGATTTATTTTTTTTATAGTAAATATTTCAGTTGACCAATTAGGTGTGTAACCTTTCTCAAAATTGTGTTTGTATTTACTGATACGAACAAAGTCACCTACTTTGAACTTAGGTTTTCTACGAATGGTTACATGATTTAAGGTTTTTTTAATATTTTCTTTTATAACTGACTCACTAGATTTATTAACTTCAATTGGCTTAAATTTAATAGTACGATGTTTTGTGTTGTTATAAGTCTTTAACGTAACTTCTAATGGTATACCTAACCATTTATAGTTCCCATTCAAACTAAAATATTTATATAATTTATTTTTAAGTGTTTTAATCAGTCGCTCCACGATCGAAGCTTTTTTGCTAGAAAACGTTGAGTAATGGTTAATATTATACGTCTTCATAAGCGTTTGAAATGAGTTGTTATAAAATTCTGTTCCCTTATCAGTTTGTAAATTAACAGGTTTGCGATTGCTGTTAATCAGTATTCGTTTAAATGCATGAGTAACATCGAGTTTATTTTTTGATTTTAATGACTCTGCCCAAGCGTACTTTGAGAAGCAGTCAATCACCACTAGAATGTAATTATGACCTTTATTATATTTTCTCAGGTTTTGCATGTCCATTAGATCAGCTTGCCACAAGTCATCGACCCCTTTTAGAATGACGGAACGTCGAAGGAAATTTCTTCTTGCTGCTTTGTGTAGTTCATTAACAATTTGCTGTTTTGCCATTATGGAGATTTATTTTGAAGTAATTTATCTACCTCTGCTTTAGTATAAAACTTATCTTGCAAATGAGTTAAAACCTCAGGTATCTTTGCTTTTAAAGTAGCCTGTACTGTACCCTTTGTGTCTTTTATGATTTGAGAACGCAATGATCCAATCATATTATTAAATTCTTTTAACATATTAGCATTCAAACGATCTACATAATCCTTGTCCACAGTCAAATTATTTAATTCTTTTAATGTGTTAGCATTCAATCGATCTACATAATCCTTGTTCACAGCATCGTCTGCTTCTACTGGAGATCTAATTCCTCTCAGTCTTGAAGTTTTTAAATCAAAATCTCCGTTTTCTAATTTTAACAGAGCATTCTCATTAAACTCAAATAACTCAGCAAAACGCATTCTTTTGTGAATGTAGTGTCCGAATTTGTCTACGTTCATGTTTAAGGTGTATTGTATCGAGAGGCTAATAATAAAATAAACACATTTTAAAATATTTATTAATTTATAACTTTACTTTCACGCAATTCTTCAATGATAGATATAATTTCATTATCTAATCCTGTGTTACCAGCATCTCGAGATGCAATCAATAATTTTAATCTATCCACGAGTTCATTGGGATCGTCCCAATATACAAAATCTACGTTTTTCTTCCACGTTTTTGTTAAAGGTAGTAGTCCTTTTCCCTTCGATTGGTGTTCCTGAATTGTACTTCGTAGTTGGAACAGAGGCTTTATAATTTGCAAATATTTTTGTCCTTTATTACTTTTTATTGGTTTACTGGGTTCATAGTCTCGTCGATGTGCATTTGTATCAAGTAACATCGACTTATAATGTTTCATATCACTCTCTGTAACCATGCTTAAATCTACGTTCTTTTTCAGCAGCAATTGTTTTAAACCAGGCGTATTTCGGTATTTGCGTCCAGCCACGATGATATACTCGTCGCTGATCGTTATACGCGCAGAACCTAACATCAATTTGCCGCTCTCTACTCGGACACCAAACGGAATATCTTTCAGTGCTTCTGAGGACACTGACCAGGATGACATATCACATCTCTGGTTGTTTTCAGTTAATGATTTATACGAAGAATCACTTTCGATATCAGATTCATATTCGTCTTCATTGTCGTTGTTATCATTGCTTTCTGAACTAATAGGGTCTTCTTTTTGCAGAGTTTTATCGATAAACGGAACATCGGTTTCTTCATTTTCTATATTATGCAGGAGAGAAGCCTTCTTACTGACATTAGCAATTTGGTTGAGTGGTTCTGTTACCGGCTTGAACACTGATTCCAGCACTTGCTGATTGTTATTCTCAACATCTCTCATCTTTCGCACTTTCTTTTTAACAGCCTCTGCAGCTTCAACTATTTGTCTTTTCAGTAATTTCTCCATAATAATAAAAAAAAAAAGTTCGTGACTGATTAAGCGTTGCCTGAAGAATAATATTATCGCGAGGGTACCGGTCTTAAATATTAGTATTTTTAATCAAAGACAACAAAAGTGTCAAATTTATTTCTGTAACATCCTTTATTTTTGGAGCAATCCTTATTAATTACTACATAATTGAAAGGCTCACTCCATATTTTCGAACACATTTCACGAAATTCAATCCATGACATATCAGTGTTGACATGTTCTTCATAAATATGCCGTAAATTTATTTCATCTTGTTTAAAAAGTATGATTAAGTTCGCATTGTCTCTTACTAACTGCTTAGGGATTTTACTATACGTTTGGTTTAGATAGAAACAATCAATGCACTTGTGTCTTCCCATCGCAAAATAATCACGCATGTTACTCTGATTTTCACAAGCAACATCATCAAAAATAATCACGGAGTTGGGTTTTGCGTCCTGAACGCTTAGTACTTCCTCATTTCCCTGATATTTCCGGAGGGAAACACCAGGCACCCGTTGCAAAACACTTTCTAAAAAAATGTACTTAGGTTGGTGCAGAGTTTTTGAATAAACATAAACATTTTCAAATCTTAATCCGTTTTCGTGTATTAGAAGACCAATTAATAAATTCGTTTTTCCACAATTGGACGGACCGCAAATAATACACCGTACTGAGTTAGGCAATAATTCTCCGTGACGAAAACTTGTCTTGCAAATATCATCGCAGACTGTATTAACATGCAGCGATTGCGGTTGTTTTACAAATTTCATGATTACTGTCGGAAATGAACCAATTGAAAATGAGTGAATGTATTTAGAACGCTATCATTTATAAACTTACCACAACCTCTTTTGCGTTACTGGTCAGTGATCGAGTCGATTGTTCATTATTGAGCATTCTGTACCACCTTTCAGAGCGATAGCGAGCTCGCATGATCATTGGTCGTGTACAGTATACACTACAGTCGAGTTGATAGTTGATTGTTCATACTGACCCGCCATAATATGGAAGTTACTAGTCGTTGGTTGAGTAAATCGTTCCTAATCAAGTACACGGTGCAACAAACTGTCTCGTTCGAGTTTATTGGTCGAGTGGAGAGTCGAGTCGAGTGTCGATTATTGGGCATTCTATACCACTATCGGCAGCGAGGCGCACTCGCCGAGCTACTTGCCGATAGTGGTATAGAATGCCCAATAATACACTACTTATATTTTATTTCATATTGTGTTCTTAAATTTTATAGAAAAAAATAGTACAACATCCGAATTGAGAACCTCCTCCATTTTTAGAAGTTGGTTAAAAATATATATACAAACAGGACGATAGTACAAAGGTGGACGCAATCCCCTGGCGTCTCGCCAGTCTACTTAGAAGAGCACAGCTTCAGGTTAACCCGATTAATTTGACAGATTGTTGATATCAATCATGAAATCTGCAAGCACTTACAATAAAGAAGCGCCTTGTAAATTCAAATATTCAATATCTAACAGAGATTGTGGGTTATATACCGGTCTAGTACCAAAGTGGCTTTTTCAATTCATATCTACCTACTTTCTAAAGTTATCTTGGATACCACGGGCATCCGTAAAGGAAAACATCGTATATAAACCTGGACTTATAATTAATATGAGTCTGAAATCGTCAATGTGCCTTGAGCAAACATGATGATCGTATACTGATCGTACCTGGATTGCATGAGAAGAAGCCTTTGCTTGCAATGGGACAATAATAGGCTGATAGTAAATTTTATGCTTTCTTAGAGCTGATTTCAAAGATACATACATACATAAGACTGCAAATATTGCATTTTACAATCATCAATCCGTTGGCTTTAATAATATTGAGTAGGTACTAGTGTCGCATAGCCAGCTGAAGGTTTATTAAAAAAGTGTCTCAAAGGAATCATCTTGTACTTTACTTGTAGCCACCACTCATCACAGCAAGTTCTACTGCTGGGCAAATATTAGGAATTCATGTCTCTGATATAAATTCTGGGGACCCCGGGCGGCACTTCTACAAAATTTTAGGAATGATAAAAAATTAATCTCAGTCTCAGTTTGACAAAAATGTCTTTTATTTACGTACATTCCATAGTTGCTGAGATGACGTTGTTGTGACTAGATATATTGGAACGTTTTTAATTAGTAGAATTGTCTCTCAGATCTCGGCCGCGCAGAGGCTGTTATAGCATTACAGGTTTCCGATCACCAGTGCTATTCTGTGAAAAAAACCCTCCATCCTTGCATGCATGGCATAACGCATTTAAAGCTCACCCAAATTCACGACTTTTGACAGAATAACATTATTATTATACGTCAGAACCTCTTTCAACGAAAGAAGGAAGACAAAATAACTCATCCTGTCTCATAATTTCAGTATGTAATTTATCAGACATCGTGGCAGATTCCGGTAGACATTGATTGATTAGCGGCACTCCAATCAGCATCCACTTGCATCGGAATTGCAAGTAACATGGCAGCGAAAGTCGGTTAGATTTCCAGGTCGAAATATATGTAGTAGTTAGTCCGGCTCGACATATTGATTAGCCCGAATTTTGAAGAACGTTATACTAAATGCAGCTTTGCGATATATGAGGTCATTCTAGTTCAATACTATAGTTTATTTTTTTGTTTCTCTAGTCGGGTATATTATAACCCAATTTTGAAACATGATTTTTATTGACCACCACGATAATGATGCTTTTTATGATTAAAGAAATCGGCTATTCTATACCTTTTAACCGTGCGCACAGGTATTGCAATATTGTATGTTTTTTTTTAATAACCCACGAATAATGTTATCAGTTGTCTCAGGTGGTGAATTTTGGAAAATTCTTTCTTACCGCATACCGAAGTCATAACAACTATCTCCGTGCCTTGTAGCGCAATTCGTTCAGTAGTTTGAACTCTAAGTTGATAGATCAGTCAGTAACGGTTGACTTTAAATTTAAAGATTTTAAACTAGCTAAATAGTCTTATCAGGCCCCGCGGCTGCCAAATACATTGTTTCTCTCATAGTATAAAAGTTATCAAATATGGTTCGATTTGGCTTAAGCAGCCAGAGTCTCTAGTACTGCACGCTGTGTCTTAAAGGAACTTAATAAAGGAGGATAATAAAACAACGATAATTAGGTTCATGTAAGCAGGTGCTATTTAATGATATGGAATGATACGACGATACGGGATTACAATGCAGTGTTTTTTTTTCATTCATGGATTCTATTGTTGCCGTGGACAGGGATACAATAAGTTTAAAACTGTTTTCTAAACAAGTATGCATAAACATATCGGCTATTTGCTACATAGTGATTACATTACACTTAAACATTGAACATTTATATTGTATGATTGAAACATTGACATCGCTGCTAACTAATTTTAATAATCATCTTGAAACTAGAAACACATTTATCTTTTTTTTTTTGCATTTTTTTCTTTTTTCTTTCTATACGGAGAATGTCTATTTTATATCCCTTAAAACTATTGATTAAATATGTTATAATTTCTAGAAACATGGATAAATTGATTAACTTTCATAATTATACCAGATTAAGCTCACATTCAGAGTTTTCTTTAATGATTTATAATATAAAGTGTAGTTGCATATAATAATAGATTCACAAAGTGTAAAGCCAAGGGTGGCAGTTATGTTAGACAGAGGATTAAGGAGGATTAGATAAAGAGCACGGCTCAGCTCTGGGGCACTTTGCCAAGGGCCAATTTGGCGCACGAATATATTTGTATAATAATTTTGTCAAACCCTTCTGTTCTGCGTCCTGCGTCACCCTTAACTTAAACATCATAAACCAATGGTGTCAATGTCAATGTTCCTTTTTACGGCAATGATAAGGATTTCCCTTCTTTACATTCTGCTTTTACATTTTTGTCTCCTATATATATGAACTTTTTTTTACAAACGAACGGTGTGGTTTTACATTTCAAAGAACATGGTACAATCTTCAGTCCACACCGCTATGATTAAGTTACATGCACCATGCCCAAGTATTACATTAAAATATTGACTAGACAGTTGAATTATTATTAAAAATAATCTGGTTATTGACTAGAAGTTATCTCATCAATAAGATTCTTATCCTAGTGAGGGCTCCGGCGAGCCAACACCTCGCGGAATTGCATCCATCTCCGCATCGTTGATGGATCTCTCCACTAGTGGAGCCATGAGTTTAGAATTCGCTTATAACGATGTACCTACCTACCCCATCTCCTCACCTATCCCAACGTCAGAATACCAAAATGGCGTCTTTAACAATTTTATTTCAAATCAGATTTAAATAATACCGTTGCCGTACATGACACAAAAAGTTTATTTTATTATTTGGTCCATATTTGCTTACTTTGGCATAATAATAATAATATTCTTTTTTATTTATTTCTTTACGTTATTTTCGAATTATATATATTTGTCGTGCTTTGGCTCGTACCCTTCATACTTTACGAACACTTTCATTAATGGCATTTAATCATTTGAAATATATTAATATTTCAATCGAAACAAGTATAGGTTGTCTTTTAGAGGAAGCTTGAAAATGTTCCTATAACAATAACTGACTAATAATATATCCATTTATTCATAAACACGTAGAATTAAATATTGTATTGAATACCTAATTAAAACTAACGTCATACACGGTTACATTGAATATTATGTTGAAGATATTGAAACTAATCATGCATAAATAGGTATCTATGTGACCACAAATCTCAGTAACATTAGTACCTACACTATTGACATCAATTGTAACATTATTAGCAAATCGTGACATTAAAATGATCTACTTGCAGAAAAGTGGGATCCATTCATAAACTATTCTGCGGCTAATATGGATTTTACTCGTAAATTGAACACCTATGAAGCGGTACATTACCTACATTAGGAAGTAATATTCTTAAATGAATAATGTCCTCTAAAATACGAGTGTCACAAGGACTACATAAATCGTAGAAAAGCATAAAATCCTTGCGATAATAGACTATTATATTTTTATGGATCATCAAGAGCATAAATATCGGCGTATAACTTGCACTTTATATACTATAACAATATGGATCATAAACCTAAAACCTATACTTTAATGGCGATATGATAAAGGATATGTTCTGATACATACGGGTTTTATTATAAAAATAATAACGTTGGACTAGAATAAGAGAACATGATATGTAAATAAATCTTTATCTTTGACTCTCTTCCATTAATCGCCATTCGCATCATGTGGCACAAGTTTGGCACCATCGTTAGTCTCAATCTTCAAACGAGAATAAAATTCTATCTACCCTAAAACAAATATCAAACAAATAGTATACATACAAAATATACCTACACTCTTTGTACAAATGACAAAAATTAAATATTATTTTTAGATATTTATAGAAGGTACATCTAAATATAAATAAGGTTTTAGGTAACTTGACTCAGATCAGTTAGCGCAGATTCAGTGCGAGTTCACTTTGTGGTGTGGCGGGTCCATTGAGAGCGAAGAGCCGTCATCATCTCACTGCGGTTAGGCACCTTCTCGCTGGTCGTGCGAGTAATGGGGGCAGCAGGAGCCAGGAGAGACCCTGGTCTTTCTTGTCCAGGTACCTTCAGAGTATGTCCCGAGGCGCCTTGAGGCTCAGCCTGTGACTCAACGACGTCGGATGCGCTTTCTGATGGGCTTACCGGCACGATCAGCCGCACGCGCCCGTCTTCTCCGGTGGCCGTCAGCGTACAGTTGTGAGACAGCGGCATTATGAACGGGGCTCCTTCATCCGAGCTGGAGCCATCTGGGCTAGAATCTTTCGAGGTCGTCGGTTGACTGTTGTTGCTGTACAGAGAGTTCTCAGACTGGCCCACGCTCATGGCCTGCGCTAAGTTCCCGAGCTCATCGCTTGAACTGCAGATATCCTTGTACATCTGTTGGTTCAGTAAGCTCGCCAAATCAGAGTTGCTGTAATGGTTGCTCAGCGGCGGGATGGTGGGGAAAGCGTTACTGTTTTGAAAGAACTGCTGGTTGTAGTTTATGGGTGGAGGCGGCTTGCTCGCTTCATTACCGTTCGGGAAACCCCCCATGTTCTGGAATTTGGATATCAAATAGTTTTGTATCTGATCGTTGGTCATTCCGCCAAAGCTGGGGGCTGAGCTTGCGCCGTTTGCAGTCTCCTGGACTGGTGAAGCACAAAATGGAGAGAAGTTCATGTTATTATTCTCCAAGTTTTGATTAACTCTTGTGTTTTGTGTGATCAGGTTAATCAGAGCTTCGGTGTTGGTCGGCGAACGGTTGCCGTTGCACATCTGCACGTTGTCGGGCTTGAACGCTTCGCTGTACAAGATTTCGGCTTTTTTCTGAATGATCTAGTAGTGTTAACAGAAAAGAATAGTAAATAACCACAAATTTAACATTAGATATAAGAAAAAAATAGCTATTTTATTACAAAATAAAAGCGTAAAGTTAACATAGGAATTGGCTAAAATACTCACAAAAAATAACATCAACAAGCTACAAACCATGCGACACTTTCATACGGGGTAGGTAACAGCAAAGCTAAAAGTGAAGGACTGGTTCATGTACGATACAAATATGCAAATCCTCTGTGAATGTTCAAATTATTGTTTGGTTAAATGGTTGGTGATAAATTAAAACGCAAATCTGCGGTAACACAACGAAATAAAATCGTAACGTCGGATGGGATAGAATGGACAGTGACAAATGGCATGTCAATCTATGGAGACTAGCGGCGAGGAACGGGTCCTCTCATTCGCTATGTACAGTCAGCAAAAGAGATAGGTATGCAGGGTCGTCGGATATAGTTGAAGTTTTCTTAGAAACCGGTGGATGTTTTCAAATGTAATTTAACTTAAGCAGTAGATAAGAATCAGTTCATTAATTAAGGTAAGTTTCAATCGAAGACATTCATCGGTTTCTATGAAAATTTCAACTGTATCTGACGACCCTGCATACCTATCTCTTTTGCTGACTGTACCACTCCGCCACTGGACGTATTAACAACTTAACAACTCAATACGTCATAGTCATTTTTCAGCAAGTTTTCAATGTAAATTTTAAATTGTGCGTTGGGTGATATTTTGTAAATTTTTAATAACGATGCAAGAGTTATGGGTACACTGACTGTTCAGCAGTAGGTGGTAGTACAATTAATGAGTTAAACATTTATAAAAATTACATGTTCTTTTAACAATAAACAGCATTATTGTAAAAGGAACATTAATTTTTTATGTTTTAATAATTATTCTTAACATACAGTCGTTTTGTATGTTTTGCAGAGGTTTTAATTTAAAATGAGCGGGTAACAATTAAATTAAAATAAACGTAACAGAAATGGGAACAAAATAACGCAACGTATGTTTAATTGCGCTAATATAAAAAGCTTAATTAATAAAAATAAACGGACAATAGACTAAATACCTTCAAGTGAGTAAGTAAACGTTAATTCTGAAAGCCTAGTACGTAAATAAAATGCCGTATAGGTCTCATTTGGTTCGTGATTGATTGTCAGAAAAAAAACATTCAATCAAATAGCTTGAATTAGAGATTGACAACGAAGTAGACTGAATAGAGGCTATCGGTAATTACTTAGGCAGGAATGGCCAACCTTTGTTTGGAGAATTTACCTTTTTTTTTTAAAGAAAATAATATAATATTCTCTAGACTAATTTTAGGTCACGGCGTCCAATCTCAATGGAGACTAGTACGCAGGAGATATTATGGACAAGTGGGTGCGCATACACAGACGCACTCCTCCTTCCCTAACTCCCAAAGTTTGATGGGACGGCAATCCGACACCACCAGAGAGACATTAGGAGATCACCAACGGCCTTAGATTCCATCCAATACATAGATGTCAATTAATGGCGTGCCCAAATATGTGCCTTTGGTTTGCCATCCCTGTACCATGGGGTAGCTATGCCTAAGTATAATATTCGCCCATTTCCGTTCGGATTTTTTAAATGCAAACGGAAAGTCTATGATATCATGTGACTTGTCATACGTTAATATTCCAAATGTTTTCTGCAAAACTTTGCTTATTCCTTAGAGAGTTAAAGTTTGTAAAGTGCTTACTCAAAACAAAATACGAGACGCACATGCCTTTTAAAATGCAAAAAAATAAAAATAAAACATTAGCTTATTAAAAACGGGTTACTTTCTAAAATACAATCAATACATTATAACAAACTAAACCTATTAAGGTACACGCACATTGATATTATTATAGTGTCGCGATTTAAATTCCGAAAGATTTTAGCGTTAATTTAAATAGTTTTACAAATGTAAGTCTTGTCATTGCAAGCATTAACTACAAACTGGATGAAGCAATGTGCGTGAACCCTAAAATAATAAACACTTATGGTGAACGCACACTTGCTTATCATCTGTAGCTTCAAAAGCAATTCACATCATAATAAATTATTATGTTAAGAAGTTTTAGAAGTTTCCAAGAAAAGACTTATTATAAAGGTAATCGCTCATTACCACAGCACAGCTGTGACACAGAACCGGCCCAGCCGACATCGCCTCTAAAAATGCAACCGTTAGCTGCCAGCGCGCCGCCCGCGAGCCGTCACCTTGTTTATCTTGTCATTATAAAAATATTTTAACGCACACGACTTAAAGCGCTTTCTTGAATGGCAAATAGTTGTGCCGAAGCGGTACTGTTATAATGAGCGATGAGCTACTGCAAAAGGTGTTATCAAAAGTGCGTTCACATTTAATGAATAATTAAACATATAAAAAAATATAAGTAAAGTGACATGTGTTCACGTTCATACCTGGGGCAAGAGTGTCAACTGCTGAGCGCTGATTGGACGAGAAGATCCTCGCTCTCGCTCTTGCAAGTGTGCCACTAGAGCAGCAATGTGTTCAAGCAGCTCTTTGTTGTGAACCAACAGCTGATGAGTGCGAGCCTGAAAGATATACAATCGTAGATAATTAACTAATAAATAAAAAATATTATTATAAGATGTTGATCCGCTTGCGGTTGACTGTCCCTTTCATTTAAAATATTTCAATGCAAATCAAAATCATAGTACCTATATGTGGGAAATTTTCAGTGTTATAGCGTGCGTAAGTTCTTTTTATTATGGTGCTATCTTCTGCCTACGAGTTAGTCCGCGTGGTTTTTTCGCCCGCGTTACGTCTTTGGTTACTGCTATGTTCCCGTGGGTAGTAGCGCGATGTTATATACCCTATACTATTCCTTATGAATCTGGCTATCAAATACAAAAAGATGTTTCCCAATTCGACTGGAAACAAATAACAAAACTCTTCAGCTTTATTAATTAAAGTATAGTTATAGATACAATCCTTCAAGCGACGTCAAAGACTTGGCTTGATTAATTAAAAAATAGTCATTGTTAGCAGCGTTGCTTGTTTATTGATCTCTATTGTTGACTGTTCCAATAACAATGCTACAAAGCCCTTTGAATCAGCGCATCGGCTTTGCGTATTAATTTTTAAGCCTTCCGATTCCGATTTCCAATCAGAACTTCATTCAGATGCTAATCTAAAAAGTAATCCTGTCACACAGTTAAAAAAGTTATTTAACTTCACAGTTTCACTTTTGAACTACGTTTTATAATTCTTCTTGCTAGCTGCAAGTATCACGAAACTTGATACAGTCCAATTTAGAGGATTATATTTTAATAATTTTAGAATTCTGTAGCAACTAGTATTTTGTAACAAAAGTACCCGCCCCGGCATTGCACGGGTGCAATGTAATTACTATACGTATAAACCTTCCTCTTGAATCACTCTATCCATGGATGAAAACACGTTGCGTAGTTTAAAAGATATAAGCGTACAGACGTTTTATACTATGTGAACAAGTTTAATGACTGACAGAAACTGTGACTGTACGCCATAAAAACTACAAAATGTTTTGGAGACATTTCAATGGTCCTTAGAAATTTTAGAGGTATACTAAGGAAGCACGGGTCTTGTGTAAAACATTCTCTGCATAAGCGGCAGATAAAGTTTTTCAGAAAAAACAGACGTGGGCTTCGTCATTGTAAAACTCTGTAAGATAATTCAGGAGATCCATTTGTATAAGTGTTGAAATGTATCCACATTATCGCAAAGTTAATAAAAATACAATGTGCGTAGATGAAATGTTTACATTACATTGACTTGTTGATCCGACAAATGAAAGAATAACATCAGGGTATCAGATCATTATCATCCTACGCAGAGTTACCAATCACTGAAATAAAATGGGGCTTTCAATGTCGGTGAGCAAAGAAAAAATATACCTAAGTACTATATTTATACAGCAGGATTCCCCTCTTTTCCTATCAATTGAATTTATTGGTTTTCTTGTTGGAGGTAATAATATAACTTAGGTATTTTAGTGTATGTACTCATCGGATGAAACTTTGCTCGTGTTTACAATCTACATCGCCCCTGTAAGCTGTCAGTTTGATGCCCGTTTTAGTAATACATATATACTTTAAATAACTTTCTGCGGAATCATTACTTAAAAATGTACTTATAGAAACCCACTGACCATAGATTTAATAGGCGGGTTTCATTTTTATATAGTTACAAACCTGAGCTTCGCAGCGCGCAGCTTGTTCGGCCGCAAGTTGATCCCGCAACAGCAACAGCTGCGCGACGGCAGCACGAGTCTGCTGGGCTTGTTGCTCGAGCCGTTCGCGCAACAGTTGCAACTGGTGTTGAGCGCTGAGTGGTGTTGAAGACTCGCCGGTTTCCTCGCCACCGGTAGCTAGGTCCACTTTCGTCACGCATTCTGGGAGATCCGGCAGGTTAATGGTCGGCGCTTGAGTTGTGCGCTGCTAAAACAATTCAGAAATAGTTTCGTTAATTAAATGTTCTGTATTTACATCATTATTATTATTTGCATAACGTAGTAATGCTTTCTTGCACAATATGCATAGAGTAACTGGCGCGCTTTAGGTGAAAATAAAACGCAGTGTGCATACTCTCAGTATTCCTGGCAATTTTTTTTTATAAAACATTTTATTCTAAATGTCAATTGTCTAAGGGGCCTTGAACCCTCGGGCCAAAAGTGATAGAGGTCTGAATGAAACATTTGATTTGTGACTTCATTAAATTCTATCAGACCATCGGACCACCCTCGCTCAGGATTTACCCCGTGGTGAGTTTTATTGTGTAAGATCGCTACCGTCCTATCGTAAGTCTTGGTACCTACATTGTGACTTATTGGACAATCTCATCCTTATGTAGGTTTGTGGGTGTACAGTCACGAGCAGCAATTTTCTGGAGAAATTTTCTCCTATAGGATCGATTAAAATGTTATGGTATTACGAATATCATATTCTGGAAACCATAGTAATGAAGTAGTTCTGAATTACAACTACTAAGTTGCAATCATGTAAATGCATACATGTTTTTGCTCGTGACTGTGCGTAGTTCGACTAATTTGTACCAACAGTACGGCAATCTCTGGGACTGATTCAAAAAGAAAAGAACATTGAGCAGTAGGTATGAGAGAACGATCACATTGTATAGATTTCTTTAGAAATATAGTATTCCTACCGTGAATTTGGGGATAACGTTCAATTATTTAGTTTACGTTTAGCGTAATACAAATGATTGCATCTATTGTTTACGTGTACAACAGTTTGTAGATATTTTGTACGATCTTGAAGCGGAACACGGTCAGGGTTGATCGTGGAAACATTGAACAGTTTAGTATTTCCTACTTTTAGAATAAACCTGATAAAACGCAATTAAGACTAAATAAGTCAAGTAAAAATCAATCATCCCATTTGAAAATAGACCATACGACTTTTTACTCTGCTTCCCCAAAATAAGTTTAAAAAAAAGTTAGTAGGTAGATATTACATTTTCATCGACTCAGAACCAAAAAAAAATAATTGACGATTGAAATAATCAAAGAACCCTGCAATGACCTCTGAATAAAAATGAAAAGTAAACACAGAACGAAATTAAAAGTTTTACACAAAAGGGTTTCATTTTCATTTTAAAGACAAACGAAAATTTCATAATTAAAACCGCGATGATAAACCAAGATGGAACCATTGTTATGTCGTTTTTATCTGCAGCAATCATAATAAAATGTTGACCGCCATAGGTACATTCCTGTGGCCAATTTCGAATTAATTGCGAGTAGAACATCCTACTTGAATTTAATTATGATAATGCCTTCATTGCATTAAGCTCTAATTACGTTAGCACTTCAATGCACTGGAGATGTGAAGTGGAATTCGATATGGATTCTCAAGTGTATACCACGTCCCGACGTGCTTTCAGCGGCTAGGGCTTAGATGCCACGACAGCTGGACATGCGGACTACACAGAGCAGACACACGATACGTGCTCACATTATTATCAGATCCTGTACACCACTCAGCCACAGAAATATTGTGATTCGAACAAGAAATAATAATACTTTGTACGGAATTTACAAATAGCATTTTCTATAATGACATTTCCATACAACACCGCGGAAATGGAGAAATAAAATCTTTTGTTCGTATGAATACGAATTATTGTAGATACCTAATTGGCATGATTCCAATTCCACAAATAACGGCACAATGCCTACACAATAGTAGTAAAAAGTCATCATAACGAAGATCTGACATATAATTTTCATATGAAACTATGCAGGACACGTAAAATTTTGCTTTGAAAATTTTAGTACCGTTTTTGTAGTAAGTACATTGTTCAAATATAAAATGTTCTAGAATTGTAAACAATGTACGCAATATATTATATTTTAAATATAAAGACTGACTTTTAATTCACTGGACAGCTTTCAGGGGGTCAAAATACTCATGAATACGAACTACATACTTTTTATTAGGAAACTAACACTAAAATATGAAAAAACGTCAACTATTCGATACTCATCTTGATCGTGTTGTTATGCATTTTTGTAGGCAATGACTGATTATATTTTTTTTATATTTCAATATTGGTCTCATTGTCAAAGTGGTTCTTACCTTCACTCTCTAAAAGATAAGCGCAATAACAAAGTCAGCCTGTATTATTTGATTAAAGGCATTTCAAATTGATGTCTTATGATTTCTAAGAGACATAAAAAGAAATTTCGATAACGATCCAAAGTCCGTTAGGCAAACATTATTTATTGGGAAGATGTTTAAAAATATGGTTAGCGCAGTGCGAAGCGAACCCCAGCGAGTGCCGAGGATCACAGCAGCGCAAAGTTGCGGTCTTGTATCCAAGAAAGCTGTCTGTTGCAAACAAGGTCGTGACCAGGGTGCTAAAGGGGTGTAATTCCAGCTCCGACGCTTTGGAATATCTAGTAAAGAAACACTGCAGACATTTGGAATTCCTTCTTAAATCTAGTGCCGGCATGGCGCAATGTGTCGCGATTTTAAACTTACCGTCGTTACGCGAGACCTTTGCATAATGACTTTCAGCAAAATTCAAAGCTCCACCACCAACTTAGTGTTAGTTTTGTTGTAAACTCTTAGACGCGGCAACCTTACGTGGCCTTGCACGGCTTAAGTAGACACATTTCTGTGGCAAAGTGCCCCTTTAGTGTAATGTAAACGATATCGTTTATTTAAGACGTGGGCTGGCTGGTAATTACGTATTTAGTAGCCAATGTGTGTCCGCGGGAGCATTGTTAACCTTACAAATAAGGGTTTTGGTGAACACTCAATCGTCGTGTTACATTCGAGGACTACGTATTTCAAAATCATGTATTAAAACTATTTAAATTAAAAGCTCTTTTTGGATCATGCATAGTTTAACAGGTTAGGTTCAATACTGAATGCGAATAATTTTTTTCTCACTACATATATTATAAATCTTGACTTTAAAAAACCTTCTGTAGCTCATCTATTCACACAGATCGTGTAACATACGCGAATGACACAATACTGTGTAAGCAATCAATATTTAAAACTTGGTATTAGACACATATAAATTGAATACAAATTGCGGTTATTTTAGTTACATCGTCTTCACATTCTTATACTTAAATGTATATTAATGTACCTGTACAATTTATAGAACTAGTAAATCTTTTCTTCTTTCTTAATAAGTTTAAATTCTTTCTCATTCTTCTCCATACGATACTACCCTATGGATGGGGCAACTAGAAAAAGCCTTTTCTTGTAAATATCGCTCAAAAGTGTCTTTTAATGGTCTAATTGAAATAAACGATTTGACTTTAACAGTTATAAAAATTTTACACAAAAAGGAAATGTATCTATGTTAGATTGACCTGCTAAGAATTGTCTAGCCTTATATTCAGCGAATTATTTACTAGTGTGGAAAATAATCTGAAAGCCGAAACAGTTGAAGTTGAATCGAAGACATTCGCGTTCCGATGATATTATTATAGGTTTGATTTATAGTAACGCTTCTCGAATTCAATGTGGGAGGGCGATTATTGGGAGTATAGTGGCTCCTATTTTCAGTACGGATAATAATGTATCTATTTTTACCACGTTTGTTAGAATAATGCTGATCAACATATACAAAGGTCAAATATTTCATTCATTAGTGCGGCGTTGACGTTTATAATGATGTGTACTTTATGAAGCATGTTCTTTTGTGTATAGTTACGAGCGGATACCTACACGAGTGCTGTGTAACCTTTATTTTAAAACTTTTTACTTTATACTCCAAAAGTGTACGTAGCTGGAATAGTGTTCTTAAAGTTGGAGGTGTTCACATTTTTATGTTTTTGTTACTTTGTAAGAATTGTAGTCTTCAGAAATGTTGCGAGTTAGAACAAAGTCGGCTATGATTTCAACCCTACAGGTAATCCAGGCAGTCTCTGCTGGGGTGCGCAAGAATGCTCAGACCCCTAGCAAAGGTAGTTGGAGGAACACCGTGGGGTTTTAGTCGAGGCCGACATTCCTCTCTGCCTTCCTCGAGGTAGAGGCAGTCCAAGAAGATTTCTCCACAAAAAAAAGGCAATCAACGCCAGTCAACATCTTACTCCTTCGTTGTTCTTTTCCGATTAAGTTCGTTACTGGATCAAGGTCCAGGTTTATTGCCTCTGTGCTTTGCTGGTGGCCACCACTGTCAACTGCCACTGAAACTCCTGAAAGCCTTTTGGCTTTCAGGAGTTAAGGAAGGAGGAAGGGTTCGGTAAAATGTGGCTTAGACAGTTGACTCTAATACCAATTTTGAAGATAAGATTTCTTTTTATTATTAGACATGGCTGTATTTGACTTCTCATTACTCTGTTGTTAAATGAGATATCGACATGACTGCCTTTGTAATAAATCCATAATGTCGAAATTAGTATCTAAGCCTGTATTTAATTTTGAACCTTACCTGGTAGGTAGCTTTTTGGCGTAGCTGTGGGACACAATATTGTTTATTTTTAATTATTCTTATTATATTATGAACAATCTTTTTATTTTTGTTTTTGTGTGTTATGGTCTGTGTTAATAAACATTTTATTTTTTAGCATATTAGGTAATGCACCATGCTGAAAAACCTATTTTATCCAACAGTGCACACACTACAATAATAATCTTAGCTGATAAATACTAGCGCATTCACAGCACATATTCAAAACTACCAGTCCTGATTATGCCCTGGCAGTATTCCCTACAGTCATTTATCGGCCTATCAGCGAGGCTGAATAGTTCCTAACAACGATGTCGATGACCCAAATCTATGTCGAGCACCTTTTTACTCGCTACAGTGGATATGACGTATTCACGTAATCCTGCTGCACCATAAATTATTCAAGCTCCATCCGATTCTATCAGTTTTGCCGTCGGAAGCAAAAAATGATAGCCGATAACCATTTTTATTTGAAGCATTGAAGTATGCAATCGAATTATGGATATCGGTTGATATCGCATGCAAAACTGTTAACTCTTTTAAACCGACAATAGGTACATTAACTGTTTATACTTGGACCGTATTCTTGGGGAATTTCTTGATGAACTTTTTCCTAGATCCTTTTTCCTTTTTCTTAGATTTTCTTAACATCTGGTCGAGTTGTTATAATTTATGCAAATTCTATCACAGTTTATGAAAACATTGTAAGTAGTAATAAAGCAAAGACTGATTCAGGATATTGACATAATTTTAGGTAACTTATAATGACATAATTATGGTACTCAATTTCCAATAAATTAATGTATCTAAAAAATCATATACCAAACATAACACAAAGACATAATGAGGTGTCTCACCCAAACAACGAGCAGATAATAAGAACGGTCCGTAGCTAGTAAGTACATCTGTTATTGAATACAAGAGGCGTATTGAGAGCATCATAAATATCAGTCACACGTAACGCCTAGTAGATTAATTACCGGCAATGATTCAGATATTAACAGCTAAGACGAAAATTGGTGACGTCATGAAAAGTGAAAAAGCGTTTCATCAAACAATACGAGTTCAAACTATCGTTAGTATGTTAAATTTATTTTACTAGCGACCCGCCCCGGTTTTGCACGGGTTAAATTTACTAAATGTTACAATTTTAAAAGTTATTTTCATTAAAAAAACTAATAAAATTTATGAAATATTCGAAAAAATATTTTTGGAAAGTCCTTACGCTGACAAAAACGAACACATCAAAACTACTGTCAAATCGGTCGAGCTGCTTTTAAGTTATGATCTTTCATGTTATGCGGCAGTTGATAGTTTTATAGATATAATGCCCGTAATATTATTGCTATGATTACATAAATATTACATTTCCTATTATGTAGTTTCATTCCACTAGTTTCTTAGCCCGGTAAGCACCATTTTTATTTTTTCTTTATTTCAAAAGTACCTAATAGAATCTAAAATTATAAAATACTTGAATTTATTAATATTAGTAAATATAATTTCGCGAACTACTTTAAACTTTCCATTAGAAAGATAAAGTTCAAATTTGACTAACCTTTGTTTTTAGTTAATAACTCCAATAAGTACCTACTTATCATTATTTTAGGTATTATAAAACTGAGATGAATAAAGCACTTTGTTTCTGTTGGTAACATTTATGTTTGTGGTTAAAACTTAAAACGTTTATGAGTTTAGTTAAGCTTCATTAACCGACCGCTTCAAAACAATGCTTTGTAAATACTCAGGGAGCGTTGTGAAAAATAACAGAAAAGAAAAACAGCTTCAAAGCATTTTAAAAACAAAATGTAAGTTGTCGGGTTTGTTTTTATTTACAGCTCCTAGACAGAAGCTAAACAACTTTTTGTTTTTAATAACTTGTCAAAAATTTAAACAAAAAAAAATGACACTTAGCCTCATTCAGGGGCGTTACATTATTATTATTGTGTGAAGTAAGGATCGTAGCAGGTGGCGTTCTATAGTTTCTGCCTACCCCCATGGGAAAAAGGCGTGAGTTTATGTATGTATGTATGTATGTATGCAAATAATACAATTAAAATGTTCTTTATCAGTAATATTTTTTTGAAATTGCTCATAGATAATTCACCTGTATCCTGGTTACGTTACAAACATATAAGCTCTCATACACAACAGCCTGACTAGGAACAAATATTGTACGTCATACAAAAATTTGCTCGGTCCTGGAATCGAACCCGCGACATAGTGAGTTCGTGACGTGCCTTTCGTTTCGTCAAATTTACGTCTAAAGTTAAATTTTTGATTATTTTTAAGTAAATACCCTATGTATCGGCACTAGACTACTCACTTTAATTTCGAACAAAAATACCAATCACTCTAGGGACTTTATAATGAAAACAAAAACAAAAGGGACGTTATTTTTTTAATTCCAATAAGTAGAGTAAAATCCTGAGATTAGATGATATTCTCGAGGGAACCGCCTTAAAAGAATTACTTGTGTATTAAGGTTACGGAAGGAAAAAGATCAAAAACGACTTCTCTTCTATACTCTTATAGGATTAAAAATACGAAATATGGAAAATATTATGTTCGAGAAATTCCCATATATCGTCGTACATAGATGGATAGATTCCACAGGGGAGTAAGGCTAGTCAGGAAAGACTATGCAGACCTGAGCCAAGCAAGGCGGTTAGTCAGACTATTATTGTTTTATTAAAATAATAAGCTTTTATTCACGACTTCGTCTGCGTAGTAGTCAAGTAAGTATATCATCAAAGATAGCCTAGAACATCCCGCGATAGATTCACTTTTTATCAGTGAAAGAGTTTTTATAATTGAAATGCAAGAAATAATAATTCAAGAAAACAAACATACCTTTTTCATATTTTTTCTGTATTTATAATTTAGTTTAAATTAAGTGAAAGCGCACACATTTGGAACAAATAGTCTCAATGTGTAAAAACATTTTTTGTTTTCAAAGACAAAATCTATTTTGCCTACTGTTGCGGCTTGCGTATGAACTGTCTAAGAAATGCCACACGGATTCGGTACGTTGCGTTGTGATGTTGAGCGTTGACAACGCTCACGCGCAACGGTCAAAAGGGACGGGTGGCGCGATGCGACATTGGATAGCAACGCAGTGCACCGCATAAGTGCAGTTTGGATTGGCCTATCAAGCGGATATTATAGGGGGTAGAGTGCATCGTCGTAGTTATCAGAGATGCGCTGCGGCGTCGCATGTGTGGCATTCGAATTACCCTACGCAGCGCAACGTGCTCATGTGGCATCTCTCTAAGGCGGACCAAACAGATTACACAAGAAAGGTCAGGTAAATTCAAATAATGTAGGTATCACAAGACCATCTTGTTCTTGGAAAAGAATTATGCTACAACCTTTATGTTGTACGTAAGAAAAGAAGTAGTATTAAGTCAATATAACACAGAACATGACATGTTCATTAACCCAGTTACGAAGGCTTTTTTGCCGAATATTGTCTGTATTTTGGATGAAAAGGAAAGTTAGCGTATGGGGAAAGAAATGTTTTGTGAAGAGAAATCTTTTCCAGTGCAAATATTGCTTTGTATCATTCTATGATTAGTTTGATGTCTGTACATTCTTAATCAATAAATTATAGACTTCTAAAAAAGGGTTCGGCATTTGAATCCTGTAACATTCACTCGGAAGAAACGTTTTATGCCAGTAGTTAAAAGTTATCGAATGAGACGCTGGCAACATTGAATGAATTTGAAAACTTCGCGCCCACAGAATTGATAAGTCTGGAAAGTCACAAACGATTCCAAAGTGTTCGAAACTTAAAACTCTAGATTGTGAGGGGAGGAGGAATGAAAATGGACGAATCCGAGTGGTCCCAGGTGACGTACAAAATTTAGTGCTCCGTTGGAAATGTTAATTAGGTAACAAATGTAACAATGCTAGTTTGGAAGCTCTCCAGACTACTCGTCCAGAACAATAGCTAGGGAATTACTAGAACTAAATTATTTAGTATTTTTGAGCTTATAAAATATGTAGGTAAGTGATTAACTCGTTGTTATGTCACTTTCGAGATTTAAGACTTTTATTTGCGCTTCGATCTTACGACATTTATGATTATAAGCTGGGCGGAGAATATTCACTTTGATCTTATTTCAATTCGAGCTAATAATAAAGACAGTTCATATGTATATTGCTCAAATCACGCTGAAACAGCTGATGAATGAAGAAGTTCAAGATTATCTTGATTGAAATTATACAGTATTTATTGGAGACTTTCCATCACAATTTCCAGCTCCCGACAGATGATGATGTCCAGGTCCAAAATGAGGCTCAAGATTTTCTTATGTTTTCGCTAGGTCGAGTGCTGAGCGTGTGGGTTCGTACATCCCAGGTCGGGCAAAGTGTTGTTAGATTTTTCCGTTAGGAATATTTCATTAGTAACAGCCCGGAGTTTGGCCGTGACCGAAATTCAATCAGGAGAATAATAATTATAATATAAACATTGAAATGGTCGTGACTTGTTTATTATGCTCATGATCAGTTGCAAATCAGTATGTAGGGACCGCCTGTGTGTGACTAGGTTAGGTTCACGAACTTGCGCAAAAGCACACGACTATTACTTTAATCGTAAGCAGAAATAGTAATGAAGAATTACGGTATTATTATTGGCTTGTTGTAAATTCCTCACAAAATGTATCCCCACAAAAAAAAGGTTTGGTCCTGGTCTCCTAGTACTTTCTGTTCAGATTCCACATTGTGTCCTCGTTTTCGGTAGTTTTATGCTGGATTTTATTATTTAATTGTTCTGCTATCCGTGCGGGTAAAAGAAATTGGGCGAATTTATTTACAATAATCAAAAATAAAAAAAAAACAAAAGCCTTTGGTTAATTTATACATACTTTTTTCCTGGCGAGTATCGCCAGCAGACTGGATTGCTCTTTTAACCAGGCATATTGTTATTTTGTGAGTGTTTAATTTTTTGTCTCTACGCTTTTATGTATTTATTTGTATATGAGTCTTGTTACTGGCAACAGGCTCGCCCCCTATTACATGGGACTTAAACATAAATGGCGAAATCTTGTTGTACTAATGGGTCCACCTCTGCCTAACCTTTCGGGGATTACAGGCGTGATGATGTTATGTGTATTTATTTATTACAATCCGTTTTATACGATGGAGAACGGTTTGTTCATAGCATGGTCAGAACCTAAGAATTGAGGGCAAAAAGAGGGCAATTTAAAATCTTTTATCAAGGGTTCAGCAGAAAAATCAACACATGTTATAAATGTATACCATGATGAACTCCTGTTGTAATAAGACATTACAATACATGGCAGCATTGAATATGATAATTTTTCTCATGCATAAAAAATGTTGGAAGACGCAAACTTCGCAACATTTTTGCCGCTTTTATTAAACACCATAAGCTTCAATGTGTAACGGTAAAATATCCTGATTGTATTTTTTTCCATTTTGAAACCGTATTAATATAGATAGATATATAGTCTAGATTCTTGTGTGTAAAAAGTAGAAGCAGACAATTTGCTTAGAAAACTAAAAGTACATCACGGTGTGGCTCAACTTCACCCCTTTCAATTTAGGTAGGTACTGTAAAACTAATCAAGGGTTTATATTCGTAATTTATGTTAATCTTGTGCTAAACAAGTTGATGAAGTACAGTTTGCACCAGGCTCTACTCAGTACAGCGTGGGTTGGTACAAGCAAGCTGGCTTGCAGTTTGAAAGCACAGTCGACCAACTATTCAGTTGTTTGTTATAATACTGAACATTGTTCCTCGTATCGATTCATGAAGAGTATGTACTGTAATGAAATTTTATTCATTCTTACTCTCGATATTAGGAAGGCCACGATTTGGTATGCATTTAAGCGGAAATTGCGGATTTATTTTCTATACAAGTATGCAATCATCTGGTAAATCTCTTTTCTTTTAAAATAAATAATATATTACATTAGCTACTAGCGAAACGCCCTGTTTTGCACGGGTGCAAATTACCGATGTTAGTGTGGAGTTTCCAAAAAAAATCTTTGATATTGATTTTTCCACGAAATTACGAACACAACAAAAAAAATACAGCCAAATCGGTGCAGCCGTTCTCTAGTTTTCTGCTTAGCTACACATTTTGCTATATACTTTATATGTAGATAGATATGCATATTATGTATGTACATGTATTTCTCCTATTTTTGTACTTGTGTAAGTTTATTTATTAAAAAATATTTATTATTTATTTTTGGCACTGTCGTGTTTCTCTGATTGACTGGTAGACAATGCCTATCGCATTAAGTCCACCTTTCTACCAATATGTATGTAATTTAAATAAATAAATAGAAAAGAAATTATTGAAAAGAACTTTCAGGAAGGAATTAAGTAAGATAATTATGATGATGGATGAGAAAACGTTACGAAAAAGATCTCCTCCTTTAAAAGATTACTAAAAACAGGGATAATTCTGAATTTAAGACATGTACATGGACGACATACAGTTTCTGAATACATAAAACATAAGATAGGGTGATTAAAAAAAAAAACCTGATTCCTATATAACAATAATTTTCCAAAGGAATGAAAGAATGAAAACTTTGCAATTACCTACAGCAGTCAACAGGTTGACTAAGTATCTACCTATGCAAGTAGACAGAATAAATCGAGTGTTAAAATCTTAAACAAAGATGTTTCGAGCAATTTGCTTGTAAGTACCTTCTTCTACATTCCACTGTACATTTGTGTTTCCTAATGGTTTGATATTATTTTATCGAGACAGATTCTGCATTTAGTTTCGAAATAAAAATAAATTGATTGTTACCTGAGAAGTTCGCTTGCTCTCCTTCCTCGGCGGAGGAGGCAGCAGCTCCAAATGTTTGGGTCTCTCCTCGCGACCACCCACAGCTCCCTCCTCTACTACTGCTTTTGTTGTCGAAGAAACCGCCCCCTCAGAGGCACCGCACTCAGAAGCCGCTTCTGTTGATCAGACATCGCTAACTTCTAATAACAATTCCTGGAAATGGATCCCATTTTCCAAAGCCAGCCGTGCGTATCCACGTCATTTTAATTGACTAAACAAACGGCAGACGGGTTATATGAAATATTATTTCGTTAGTGGTAACGTTTATTGGACCATAATGAAATGATTTATTAAACGCTATGTTTACTGGAAGATACATTTTCTGCATTGTTTAGAGCCAACATTCTTTTCTTGGCATTGTGGCGTGTGTGTTTGTTTTACCACTCCTATGCATGCAAGAAGTGACAATGAAAAAAAACGAGACGAATATTTACGATTGTTGCAAGAAACCACAAATTACGTGCAGCGAATGAAACGACACGCTTGTCATAAAAACATAAAAGTACATTCACACGATAGAGCTGTAAGACAAAATAGCGTGAAACTAAAAATAGCCGGAGAAAGAAAAAAAAAGAATGATCTTTATAAGCGTATTTGAGATGAGACAAAATATCGAATAGTATAATGTCTGTAAACCACCACAGATGACCAGTCGGAGTAAGTACGACTTTATGTAGATTAAGGTAAGGTAAAAGCAGTAAAATTATGACGTTGCTCGTTAAACCAGCTGTTACCTACCCGTTACGTCGGATGTCATAAAACGATACATAAAAGCTAATTATAAGCAACCCGCAGAAACAGCGAAAAAAGAACACACTGTGACGTCATCTACTGTGATACAAGTTGAGCTGTCAAATTACGATGTTCTCACATTTGTGTGACGAGATCAAGAAAATGTACTTGTGTAAAGGTTCATAAAAAAAATCGTCGCTATGTAATTGCGACTTCTTTCTTTTGTAACTAGTAAAACTACTAGACATGACTGGCACAAGTGATTGCAAACTCACGACACAAATGAGTGATGAGATGACAAATATTGTAAATAAAGTTATATTTAAGGCCGCCCACTGGGAAATAAAATAATAACGTCAACTGATGCCTTGTTGGCACAAGGAACCACTCGACTGTACGACTTCCCGCTTATAAGCAACGTTTCAGCGCTGCGCGTTATGAAACCTAACTGTAGATACTCTACCACAATATTGTATTTGTTACCACAGAACATAGAACAGTCATATTTCCTTTAACAAATATAATACAAAATGAAACTGCCATAATAATTTTTCTTCACAGATAATATGTAAGTTTTCTAAACACATTATCAATTCATCATATTTTTAAAATATTATGGACATGTCAGGTAACTAAAGATACTGATGTATAAACACAGTAATTTACCATCCAGTAAGTATTTTATAAATTCGGTTTTATTCTCATAATTAATGGCTGAATATGAAAGTATATAATTCCGTCTGACGTCTTTATAATTTTTATAAAATATGTACATTCACATAAATAAATATGCTGGACGCGTAATTTATTTTAGTGACATATATTATATTTTATTCGCTTTGCAAAAAAAATACGCGTACATTGATAAACTCGCTAAAAATTAACTCGCCAAGATTAAATCGCGAGGCAAAGGCAGAAAGATTATAAATGGGGAGACTGCCTGTCGCGAGCAGCGAAAACATCCTAAGATCAACCAAAAGACGTACCTAGGAGCTATAATTAAAGTCTCCATTTCGTGTGAACAACGACGCCAAGTAAATCAAATTAATTGCACTCCAGGGTAAAGGGGTCATCGTGTCATACATTTGCGCGTATTGTTCAACGCTTCAGTGCAAATTAGTGCGTAATATTTTTGGTATGTCACATGAGCCCTTTTGTTGTCGTAGGTATATCAAACCTTTGGAGGCGGCGATGTCGCTGCCGCTGGCTACTGGCTCGTCTGGGGCGGTCGACGTGGAGGGTGCCGGTTGTTCTGGGGAGTTGATCTGCATCTTGTGGCACACCTCGAATGCTTGACCCACAGTACGCACGATCCTCATCGCTTGACTCTGCAGAAAAAGGTTTTATATTAGTTTTTTTCATGGGTCAAAGATACATACAATAAATCTACTCAGAATAATTTTACATAATTATTTATTTTTTAGTCTCATGTGGCAACCACAAGACAGGCGTTTTAAGAGTATATTACATTTTGTACAAGACGTAGATAATATTCATCTCGAAATATTGAGGCAGGCCCGCCTGCTATCACCTTGGGACTAATACGGTCAAAGACAAACGACCTCTGCTATCCGCCGAGACCTTTATTTATTATTTTAATTCTCCACTTTATAATACTTCAAAAAGTACCATCAGCCTGCCTAATTCGGAACATCAAGTACATTTGTGAGCGACTTGTACTATTTAGCACTGTGGATGGCTTCCACTTGAATGGTATTCAAGTACCGAAAGTGCGTATTTATTGAATGAGTTTTCCCCTTAATTAGGTTTACACATTATGGGCATGATACAACTCCGATGTCGAGATTGATATTGTGTATTTTTGTAGTAATGTAGGTGCACAATACACATTGTCTCGTCTCTTAATTAGATTGTAACGAAGAGCGAACAGATGGCTCAACATAATGAAGAATAGGAAAAATGTCGTTACTAAAAGAAAGGAAAATAACGCGAGGCAAGCCTCTCTCTTCATATTAAGAGTTTAAATAAGATACACACACGACATAACAATTCTGTCATTGTTCTAATATATAAAAGTGTTACAAGAAGCTGTTTATTATTTCGGGTTTATGATTCGTTACGTATAGCTCTCAGCCCTATCGTAGTTTGCACAGTTGTTTTTCATCGTAAAGGGCAACTTCTCTTTGGTTTCATTTTTGCGTCGCCGATAGTAATCTTTCTTCTTCAGAAAGTTTCATAACTAAAAGGTTCATAAAAGTGGACTATTTTTGAACAAGGGAGACTTACCAGATGCCAATAAATTACTCGGAGAAAACGGTATTGTGGTCTTTGTGTCACCTTAAATATGCGCTAGCCATTCTATCAGTGTAGCGTATAGCGTATTAGAGAGTTATATGTCTTTCTATGTAACAAAGTTATATGTGTTATTATAATATTTATCTATAGTAATACATTAATTAACCAGTTTTCGTCGAGTTTTAAATTAGACAGGTACACTTCAACCAAACATTTTGGTTCAGAATCTTCATAATATATTTTAAATATTTCTTTCTTTTTCACCGCAGTGGTCTTAAAATGTTATTATCGTAAACTACTCGTTCAAAGCGGACGTGATATTCTGGTGTTTAGGACTTGTCTCAACATTGTTGCTGGTTATGTTATACAGCTGTCGTAGCCGACGACAAACAATTTAATCAATGTCAAGGTATTAATAATAAAGGGTTCCACTACTACAAATTTAGTGTAGTTCAAGTTTGTCTGGAATATTACAACTTGTATGTCCAAACCTATTAACTAATAGTTTAGCGCAGACAGAACTGGGCCGGCAAGTTTGTGTAACTTTGCTAAGTGTCGGTTACAGAATTATGTTGGTTACATGGCGACCTTTCATTGCATATGAAAAGACGAAGGGAAAACATATTAGGTTTAAGAAGACTGTATGTAATTCTACGTTTTTTAGAGCGTTGAACTCTAGAGCACAAATGAAATCGTTGCTATAACGACACAATGGAAATAAAAGGGTACAACTGCGAATGATATTTTACAAAAGAGGGATAAAAGGTCCGGGCGTGGAGCAAGCGTGGGAGATGACATGTGTTTAATTAATGCTTCTCTCATTCAGCCGACGTAACGGATGGAACAGATTATTCAGGTTCAACGCGTGTGTTTGAAACCAAAGTGTCGTAGTCGCCATGAAATTGAAACAAAATTGTTACTCGGCAAACATCGATAGAAGCGATGTATCAAACCACCCCACCGGAGATATTATTCATAACGCAATCATCCGAGGTAAATGAAAACATAGGCAGGAACAAAAAGCGTAACTGCTTATCTACGATTCATATTCATGAGTAAACAATTTGAACGCATAGGGGACAGTCATTGAACAAGAAAAAATGTTTATCTGCTATAAAAATTTAATAGTTTTCAATAATAATTTGAGTGTGTAATTTAAGATTATAGATTTACTATGGTTAAGTGACATTAAATAAATAAAATACCTAATCATTGTTTTTATTATTTCAATTTAAATGTAGACAGTACGTGCAATTGACTTCTGATATTATTTACTTAACTATTTTGGAATATGTACGGAAATTAGGAAAGTCAATCGAGTATTTTCATTTCCTCTCAACGTTGTTTCGACATTAGTTTGAGTGCAGCTGTTGGTAGAAACCAATCATAACTTTGGAACTAAATACCATCCGCTGGCAGCACGACTGTGGGTAATCTCTATCACGCATAAATATATGTACACGTATCTCGAGAGAGTAGCTACAATTATTAAAGAATGGAAGGATTCGTAAACTTATACCACTATTTCTGTTAAAGTAGACGAAACCAGCCGACACATGAAGTCATAATTTGAAACGTTTATCGCGCATTAGCTATTTAATACTTTACATCAAATGAGAATGATTTCATCACATATAATAATATTAAATTACGCCTGAAATTTCGGAATATCTGAACTGAATGTGCTAATGAAGTGGAATCTTTATAATAAGTGAAATGGAGTGGACACTAGACAGAGTTCAGCGGCAGTGCTTGGCCAGCGGCCAGGGATCGGCACGATATAACGCTTCTCGTGCATTTCAAGAAAGAGATACGACACCACTATTTGTCACGCTTCGCGATTCTACATAAATTGACGCTAATATGACAGTATGTACAGGGAAACAAAAAACATGCTCGTTTTTACACAGAAACTAATTAATTCACTTTGAACTTCTCAAGAGGTTTACGAGCTATCTTTATTCTGCGGCCGAATCTCGGCACGTTGTCCTTTTATATAAAACTTCGTAAATAGTACACCTTTGTGAGCGTGAAATATAAAACCTCTTGGAAGAAAAATAAATCTGTACCGCGAGATTTCAAGTTACCTTCTATACGCACGCACGGACAGGTTCTGAAAGCTCCGCAGGGTCTGGGAGGCCGATAGAAACTAATAATTCAAGTTCTTTAATATCCATAATAAAATAAATAGCCGTTCAAGGCCCGTTTGTGTGAATAATGGCAAAGTTTGACACTGATCGATGATTGAAACGCCCAATATTTGTACGCGGATTACTGATGGATCACTAAAATGGGTATTAGCTACCTGCTCTGAAGCATTAAGTTACTCACTCCTAAGATACTTCCTAAACATTATAATTATTAGATGTTATGGCGCATTTTGAAATAACAAAGATGAATTATATATTGTTTTTTAATTAAAAAAATCAGATAGGGTCAGTGACATAAAATTTTAAGGTACTGTTGCGAATACGAATTTTATAAAAACTACATTTTGGTTGTCTTATGGAGAGGCATTACAGACGAGAGGTACAGGTTTTATAACTTTGTATCAAATATTTATAAGACTCTATATAGGTTTTAAGGACATCGGCTCTGTCGAGAAAGTTTCCACGAACGATCCTTCAAAAATTATAACTTCTGTGTGAAGAATATCAATAAAGCGTCACCGGATCATGATGGAGCAGGTAGGGTAGCAGGGAAAATATATTGCCGAAAAAGGAATTTTGGCAAAAAACGAGCGAACAGTAATATCTGCAGTGAAAATCTAGAAAATGTATGGTTGTAATTAAAATATAAATCGCTCATTTAACAAGAAAAACCGATCATAAAAATTATAACAGATATTGGAGACGATTCCACGTCTACGTTTAGACAGCTGCCGCATCAGAACTATTTTTAGAAAAAATTGGGACAAAAATTGGTGAGGCCAAGACAATGACCTTTATGCCGATCATAATTTTTGGCTACCTCATTGCCATGTACACGTCAGTCGTCTATTTTCGCTGGCGTCGTCACTATAGCTGGAGTGAGGTCAAAGAAATGCGGTTGGTTTAGGATAAAAGCTTTCGTACGTGCCTGTGCCGCCTCGGACGGCGCTCGCTCTCAATAAAAGCGCAGCCCTGTGTTTACGACTCCTGCATCTCACTCGTAATAAATTACAACCTTTCATAAACGGAAAAACTAGTGGAAGAATATCAGCAAGCGTGTTTCGAACGATACGTCACCGACACCAACTATTACCTTATTATGTATTTCCCGTCTTACCCTATTATATATTAGCCGACGTCAAAGGGCTTCAGAGTGGTAATAACCTTGCATTATATAATTCTTTTATAATGACAGACGTCGCAATATTCATAATAAAATGTCGTTCAACATTATTTTTATAAACGTCATATTCTACACGAATAATGTGTTTTTGCTATGAGCCAAAAAATACTGATTTCATTTCGCTTCTAAGATGTTTTTCTTTAATTTCAAGACTGAGATTAGTAAAGGAGTTGTTTTATTGGAAAATAAGGATCTTTAGTACCTATAAGTCCATAGATATACCTAAATGTTACTTCATGCATATTAATAAATGACTTCATTAAAATTGGCTCAACATTAACAAGAGATAATAAAGTAACTTCGATGTAAACACTAAAATTGGCCTTTTGTTTCTAACAATAATTTTGCACGAATTGTTTGGTAAACATCATTATTATAATGTAATGTTTACCATTTATTATTACTGAACTAACACCAGAGAGCGTCCATGTAGTTTTAATGAGTACCTACCTACATGAACTGGGTGACCGAGTGAAGGATAACGGCGTTCAGTAGACCGATAGACCATTTCGATATTTTATGACGTCATTAATATAGTAGGGCGAGATGAGACTGACTCAGGACCAAAAGCGATGACGTAAGACCAAGGAGCCCTATACTGCGGTTGAAGACAGAGGACTGATTAAATAGATTACGTCCATTAGAGACGAGGAAGAGAAATAGACGACATTCCTGCAGACTTTATATTTATCTCGTAAACTTTACCACTTGGGTAGTTTATTTTCATTGGAAAGAACGCTTCACCTAAAAATTTGAAAGCTGATTCATATAAACCGTATAATAATGTACTTATGTTTTGGTATAATTATATTACAATTAGCAAATCTCTGTACGTTGTATGCTTCATTTCACTCCATTAGCACTTGTATGTTGATTTAGAACGTAAACTAAACGCACTGAGAGAATTAATGATAGCGAGACTATGTTTTACTAACTATTCCAGTGCGTAATTCACACGTTGGCGGCAGCAGTTCCAAAATATCTCTCCTGCAAACATTACCAGTTTACTAAAGTTTTCTAAATAATAAATGGCGCCGACGACGGAAGTATCGCCCTTGACGTAAGTCCACGCCACAGCTAAATAATACTCAGATAAATGTCACTGGAGACTTCGATTTGTAAGAAATCGGCGCTTCCGTGAGCGCCGCGGTCCTTGGCCACGGCCGGCGGACGCTATCAAAATAAACATCAAACAGTTGGCCTGATACACAGAAGTCGTCCGCTGCCCGCTCCGCTATTGTTACAGCTTTCGCGTGTTACACCATCGCCGTGTATTTCTTGGCCATCAACATAAGTGTACCAATTAGTCTACGTTGACGTAGTTGTGTCTACTGTTTGTTCCCTCAACAAACTAAACTATTCATATTTAACTATCATCCACACAACAAACCCACTGTTCTGACATCGTGAAGTCATCGGACATTGCTAATTCCGAGTTCACAACCGACCTGACAAGCGGACGTCTTTACTCAGTTTTTACCAAAGTTCGAATGCAACGGAAAGTTTTCATATTTTTTGTTTTTGACAAGTGACGGTATAAATAAACGTAAATTAATTTTCTCAGAAGGTGGGTTCTAGGTAATAATCAAAACTGAGCTATATTTCAAATAGATAGACGTATGTCATTTTTGACTTCTACAAACAAACACGTTTTTAAATTAATTAATCAAAGGAAAGTTCACGTACCTCTAAATCCGAGTCTAAACCTTCTAAACTCGATGAATGTGGTTCAGATCTTAGTGATAACCTATTTGGTTTTCTAGAGAGGCTATTGACACCCATTAACTTATGAGACCGGCCCAGCGTCGCGCTGCCACTACTAATAATCTCGGGTTCCCGAAATGACAATTTCTTCCTAGGCCTTTCACTAACATCCTGCATTTGGACATCGGGATTCAGTCTTTCTGTAACGGGTATCACGAGTCGTGACTGTACACAAACTTCTTCCGCGGACTCAAATTGCCGATGCAGGGGTGACGGTTCTTTCGGAAAACCTCCAATGTGGTAATCCTCTAACTCCTTCTCATATCGCTTGCTAGCTCCTACTGATAATGGTCTAGGTCTCAAACCACCGCTGTAAGAGTCACGAGAATGGCCATCTTCTATTCTACTTCTGTGTTTGTTTTTCCGAACCTCACTAAATTCCGGCTCAGATCGACTAGTTTTGAGTCTGTCATGACTCTTTTTTTCTTTGGGCTCTTGTTTAGGTATCTTTAGTCGTTGCTGCTGCGGCTGCTCATGTTTTGGTTTGAGTGCACCTCCTAGCGAGAAGAGAGTGCTTCGCGCCTTTAGTAACACTTCAGTCGGCAAGTTTTTCAACAGATGTTCGTTTTTCCTTTGTTTGCTATGGTCCCTGTGGTTGGACATTGTAACGGTATCACTGTTAATCAGGCACACATGTATTTCTTTTAATCACGACACACACACATTTTTTATCATAATGCGCGCGTCCGTGCGCCCTGGTACGAAACAACTGAAGTGGCGAAGGCATGGCTTGCGCGTGCGTCGCGCGTCGCTCCAAGTACCACAAATAAACATATTCGCGTGTTTCTAAGCGCTAAACTCCTCAATACGAGAGTGATCGGGAAATCTCTTGTGGATAACAGTTGACATATTCAAGAAGATTTTACTTCTTTTCCTTTCACACGTATGTATTTAAATTAGAAGGAAAATTGTAAATCACAGCCCTAAATTGTGAAGTGGCAGGTTACGACGTAAGGAATGGACCTGATAAAATTTATAAAGACTTTAGTTCGGCACAACTTGTTATTAATAGCTACACCATATTATTTTATTACTCTCGAGCTACTTTATCGTTGGCAAATGTTATTCGACTGAGTGTTAATGTAATGTATGACAAATGGTGTATTGAAAATCCATGAAACGAGAACGCGCCGCGGATTTTCATTTTATGAACATTTTCACGTCCGTCACTGAGCTAACCTGTGGTTCGTTCTTTCAGTGTACAATATAAAGGATATTATTAACTATTTAAGTAATCATACCGGAAAGTTTGTGATTCTTTTACATCTCAAATTAAGAAAGTTTCCGTCCCTCAAGCTTCTTAATATCATGTATCAAACAGATTTAGTGAAACCGAGCGGCAGGTAAGGGATATCCACGGAGCACTTTATAAGTTCTGTAACATCAATTTACAATTACGAAGCATCCCAATATTGACAGGATTCGTTCAGATTCAAAGTGAATTCATAGATGAGAAATGTGATTTTAGTCCCCTTTTCATTATTTTCGTGTCATTTGCTAAATAAGGGGACGTAAAGTTTGGCTTCGGTTGCTGTTATCCGGGAATCAAACGTTGAACGTAACATTATTAAAACTTGTTTGTTTGAGTTTACACAGCACTAGAGTAGTGCACGTGCGAGTTTATGTGTACTATTCGGATACTGAACGTATAACTGAGCCATAATCGTAATGCGAGCTATAATAAAATACTCTCAATCAATTGGTGTAATTAAAAAGCGGCCGCAAACGATTCAGCGCAAACAACTTAGTTACTTCTTGAATATTTATGGGCTTCGGGAACGAGTGATCGGCGACGGTAATTGATTATAAAAGTCGAGTAGCTGGTGGACTCGAAGATTTATACTGACTATAAAATGAAGGTTTGCGAACAACATCTAACATCCCGAATTAGATAATACTCGCAATGACCTATTACAATTCTAAATATGCCGTCATCATAGCAAAATGCGGTGTGATTATAACATAGATTCTGCTTTCGATAATGTCAAATAAATACGAGGTGTAGAAAGTCACACCACCTAGCCAATAACTATGCATTCACCTCATCAAACTATGTAACATAGACCAAAAATTATTGCTGAAACCATTTTTTTTTTTGCGAATATTTAATATTTTGTCACGTTATTTATAATTTGTTATTGTAAAAAATTTAACTCCGTACTTCTCTAAGGACTGGTCCAGAATAAAAAAAAATATCGCAATAAAAACAAAAATATGAAACTTTCAGTTTTGTCGTGTCATTTTACACTCTTTATTAAGCGCCTATCAATAAGGTAGGTAAGTGCAAAATGGACATGTACTGCTTAATAGTACGAGCTTCTTCTATAATAACATTCTTGGTAAAGTGTTAGAGGCAGAGGCGTTCGGTTAATTGATTGAGAAAGAAAATAAACTGATGCCGCAATAGATCGTGGCGATGTGTATTGTTTGTTCACACGTGTGAGCCAGACTTTTTGATGTAGAGATTTTTACGTCATTACCTACACTATTATTTATTATGGAAGGTCGTTTGTAATTTGTAATTTTTAAAAAAAGAACTTCAGAAGGTACCTTATTAAATCATAGTGCAGTAATATAATATTTAACTATGTTTACAGCCTGCCTGTAATTCTATTAAGTTGATTAATTTCGTATAGATTATTCTATTTTTAAAATAAAAAGCAAGATCAAAGACAAACAAAATTATACGTTATAGGTACTATAGCTATTTAATATGTTATAGCATTACGATTCTAATTATAAAAAGAACCCGATGCTTTATACCCGTTTTTACGGCCAGGTTTAAAAGTAACAAAAGTAAAACAATAAAAGAAAACCTTATCTTCGTTGGTATTAGAATTAATTCTTGGCAAACAATGAATCATTTTATTTTTAACCGATTAATTTAGTCATTGGTTCTTTTTAATCAGTGATCGAATGTACCTATTTTAAAGCATGATTAATCCTTTGAAATTGTATACCCCTTATAAATGTCGTGGGTAGTTAATCAAAAAGAATGATTGTGCCAACGTCACTGTAGGGGAACGTAAAATTTAAATTATGGGATTTACTTACATCCACTTTTGATAAACGATTCGATACGATTATTTATGTTTCAAACTATACCTACTTATCCATTTTATTTCAACTCTGTAGAGTTTCATGAAAAAAAGTACTGACAGAAAAAAAAACGACACTGTCAGACGCAGAGAAGACGCTGTGGAATTCAGATCCGAATATTATCAATTTGTTTTCTAATTCCTAGCAATATGCACAGTGCGATCGATAATATGATCATATTTTTCGTTACTATTTTGTTATTGAATGCCAAATAAGCAGAAGCTTCAAAACGTGGGTATTTTGACAGATTGAGACGAAAACTAAAAAGTGAACGTTCTTTTTTAGATACGAGAATAAATGGTCCCCTTGATGGTACCCATCTCTGCCTATAGGCATGTGCAATACCAGAGGTATTGCAGATACGTTAATAGAGAACAAAGTGCCGATGTTATAAACTGTGAAAACTTCCATCACCTTAGAAACCTTTTATTCAACAAGACAAAGGTGCGACATTTTATTTTTCAGAGCAGCGCGTCTCTCCTCGTGAACATCTAGTTTTAGTCCTACTTACACCCAGGACACGTAAACTCCAACTTGTTTAACACAGTACTACGCCGTCCGATTTTCAAATAAAGAAGAGTT
The DNA here is from genome assembly GCA_949774945.1 of Hoplodrina ambigua. NCBI lineage: Eukaryota > Metazoa > Arthropoda > Insecta > Lepidoptera > Noctuidae > Hoplodrina > Hoplodrina ambigua. The sequence continues at coordinate 12,207,830 of OX458963.1, forward strand.
TAATGAAAAAGGTTCACAAAGCAAAGAAACTTTATTACGACCGACACGAAAAAAAATCATGAACACAGAAAGTCTAATTACTAAATATTCCTAACGTACCTTTGGAATAATTTTCTTTATATCTTTTTCTGGTTAGCTTTATTCGGGCCATATGTCAGTGTCAGCTTTGGCAGGGATTTAGCAGAATTACGTTTCGTGTACATTCCCGTCTAATGTGTGGAAGAGGAAAAGATATGCGATGCCTGGCCTACCATTTTGTTAGTAACATATATGATTTGGTATTAAAGCAATAAGTCACACATGCGCCAGTGTTGCTTGATGTGGTAGGCTGAATCCCAGGTTTCTATCGATACCGAATGGTACGTGCAGGTGAGCTGGCGACCTAGACAACATTTCAGTAACAACTGAGAACTTGAGAGAGTTTCTGCCAAAGGGAACATAAAATATATTGTGTTGCCTGACAAACGTTGCTATAGAGAAAAATAGATAGCACGCCCATGTGACATCCAAACAATCAGTTCACAAAGGGAGATGCATGATTCATGACCTCATAGCTGTTATGTCTCGTTCTCACATGAATCGGTCGAATGATGTCAGCTGCCTACTGGACAATAGACATACGGACAAAGCAATGTAACCCTTATTGAGATATAACTAAATCTACTTTTTGTAAGTGTGACGAGCTGTTTGCTTGTTAATTCTTTTCACTTTATCACGTGTAGATGTGCCTTTTACCTGAAACAATCTCAGGGCCGCGGCTAAGTGCAGTGATGTAGCGTCACAAAGGGAAATGAATTTCACCGCGACGATGTCGTGACTCGTGTGAATATTGCATTATTTGCGTAGGTGCCTAATGCATTTGATGCAAACTGTAGTTTTAAAATCTTAACATTATTCGTCGGTTATTGAAATAAGTTTCAATTTTTTTTTTTTTTTTTAAACAAGCTTTTATTATTTAGTGTGACGTATTCTTCTCAGCAAATCCTTTTATTTGATAGCCATATCACGGGAGTGTTGTGTATATTCAAACTAAATGTACATGCAAAATTTTAGCTAAATCGGTTAAGGATAACTACTTTAAAATTAAAGTCTCTGCAAGCCCGACCTAAGGTACTATGTTTTCAAATAGTTGTGTACTTTTTAAGTGTTTACTTTGCTAAAAATCTTCCAGTAGCGGCGTCCAGTCTACAACACCAAACGACAATCCTAAATCCGCTACTGCATAAAAACAGTCGTGACATTCTCATTTCTTTATTATTTGATGTCTCACTTTTTGTTTATCGACTGTGGTCTCCAAAAGGGATAGCTAGCCGCCATAAAGTATCTACACTGAGGCAATATTGAGTTTTCATTGATAAGGGACCGAATCCGAAGAGGTTAATTTTATTGGACGCGGTCCGGATTTTCGGAACCCATAATTTTTCTTTCAAATGGAACGGTCCGGTAAACACTTATCCCTCTTCCTGATTCAATACGAGACCTCTGAGTACCTCACCTTTACGCCAAAGTAAGATTTGTATCTTGAAAAATATTTTGCTAAAACTTCAACAGCTGGGTACAAAATTAGTTCCTTCCTTAATGTGTAAAGCGTTTTATTACGTACGGAGATATTCGCAATTTTGTTGCTACACCCGGTGTACATTATAATGTTTACTGTAATTTGTACCTTTAAAATTTCAAAACCTTCTTCAGCTCGGAACAATTCTTTAAGAAACGACGATGGTAAATAAATAAATAGCCAGAGAAAAAAAACCGTCAAAAATATTCGTAATATTCTTTTTTTTTCCATACTTTAGTGCTAGGCCGAATTTTCCTTATTGCGTTACTAGCTGTGCCCGCGGCTTCGTTCACTCTGACCTCAAATAACCTAGGAAAGAAACATTGAGTACAATGTCATGTTATCACAATCCTCTAGATGAACCAAGTTTTTCCAATGGTCGCAAACACGGCTTCAGAAAGTTGTAATAGTAGATTTTTCTGGAATTGTGCCCGGTTGGCAATTGCCTAGCACTCTTCCAGGGACTAAAACATATCTTGCGTATAAAAGGGTGTTTGTAATGACTTGAGCACGTCCTATGCCTGCTGCTTTGAAAATATTATTGATATTTTTATATGTGAAGTAAGTAAGTGTAAGTAAGTGCTTAAACTTTAACAGAACACAAAACGGGAGTGTGGTCAAACCCAATGTGTCATTTTTTACCACTGCTGCCATCTGAGAACTAAGATAATGATTAAATTTTTAAATAATTTTTATTCCCGACTACGTCAGAGTAAAAGGAAAGTGAAATTAATAATATAACAGTTTGTATACAAATATTTGTATTGTTGGACATTTATTTGCTTGCAACTTCATCCACGTGCTTTTTCTTACGAATCCCAATTTTTTTGCACTCAAGGATAATGTAACTTCCTATTAGCGATATAATTTTCAGAATAAGACTAGATGTTTCAGAAATTAGCGCGTATAATCAAACAAACAAACTCTTTAGCTTTTAAATATTAGTAAAAAAAGTATAGATTAGTTTATGGGTTCCAGCTTATGCAGAAGTAGTATTCCATTATTTTCTATCATTGCGCTTTGCTATTCCGTCACTGTAGGTATAGACCACATTTGGTTAAGCAAAAAATATGGTGTGATAACATGAATAGTTTTCCGCTTTTATATAGAAATGAATGACACATTTCAACAAAACGCCGTCAGGTTTTTTGATCTTCAGCATTCGAGGTAACGTTCATTAAAATGCTTACGAGAAAGTTAATACGTCTTGAATTCTTGACTGGATGTCAACGCGGGAGCATTGCTTCGCCGGTAAGAGTTCGTTATTTTCACACTTCTCTAACTACTTTTAAACAAACTCGTAGCTTTTGATGTTAAGGGTAAACCGAGTACAGACAAGACTGCTTCACTGAACTGAACAATCATCTTGTGATCCCTTTGAACACGTAAAATTATTGCACAAAATCATTATGCAGAGCCCTTTAGGAACCCGCAATTAAAGTTTTGCCAGAACTTGTTCTAAATTGAAAGACTAGGAAAAGCTCTCATCTTAGTCCGGTATCGGTCCATCAGTATAAGTGTAACGTTTACTCAGTGGAGTGGTAATTTCCACATATTGTACGGACGAGTGATACGCAGCTGCGGTTTATAGCTGGGCCCGTTTACGAGCCTGTGCGATCTTAATAAACAGCACGCTTGGCTCGAGACCACTCTCGGTGCCGACGACTACGGTCCGCTCTCCGGTCGTTAAGGCACCTTTACTCCCCTCTTCGGATCGTACGTTTTAAAGTGGATTATCTAAGACAGCGAGGAAAATGTGGCTTGGTTCACCTTAAAAGGGCGGTCAAGCGCTCCGTGTTTCTGTAGTACCTATGTTGTTATGGTCTTCACGTTACAAAGTCTTTTATTGGCGGATGTGTTGACACTTGTTAATAGATTGAACAGTACTATACAATACTTTTTTTACACCCACGACGCCACCACATCATCACTGACCGGACTATTGTTGCCAATAAGCCTGACAGCGGTGATAGATCGATTAGAGCGCTACGAAATGATTTAGAAAGTTTTAGTTTATATAGCAATTCCGCAAGACGAGGACCTCAAGAAAGATGAGAAAGTGGGATGTGACTACAATAGTCATTGTGCCGATAGTCATGACAGTCGTATAATATTGAAAAGCCTCCACCAATACCTGAGAAGGCTCTCATTGGGTAAGGGCTTGATTTAGAAAGTGATAGGTACTTCTGGTGACAGCTTGCATTATTAGCAAGTTTCTCTCTCTTGAACCCTGACCGCCGTAGCTTTGACGCTGTTTTCGATACCGATAGGTTTCTATGTTTTATGTTTTTAAAGGGTTTTAAATAAAGAACATTATAATTTATTGCAACCATAATAACTTTTATTCGCATCATTATTTCAGTCTACCAAAAAGATTTACCTAATAGTCCTGTAAATTATGAGTAAACCTACCGAAATTGTGAATGAATGAGAAATATTTTCACAAGTAGAGGGAGCGGGCGAATCTTAAAATATTTATTAATCTTTCGCAAAACGATTCCTCTCCATCTTAAATTGAAGTTGAGCCATTTATTAACTGTTGATCTTTAGGCGCAAAGCCAATTTGTGTTATTGTTACGAAACAGAGCCCACCCTGTTCTGATAAATATTGCTAAGATTTTGCAAACTATTTTTAATTTTTAAAATATTTTTGTCATAAACGAAAACTATTTAGAAAGGACCTACTACTCGTATTAAAACACAACTTAGTCACAATTTAAAATATTGCAGTGTCTGTTTGTAATGCACAACAACAACTTATGCAAAATAACAGCTGATACTAAATGCTTATGAATGTTTATACAGTAATTTTACCAAACAAATATTTGTTTTAAATATTTGTCTGTGACTGATTGTTCCAGCTAATCGACTAGACGGCTAGACAGCTGACGGCAGATAGCTGATGCTATAACGAGGAGCCTAGGCTACTTTTACGGTGACGTGGCGTGTGTAAAACGCGTAGCCTTTGTGTGATGCAGATATCGCAAGACCTACGTCACTCACCTTGCGGTTGCTTTTAAAGACGTTGCACTTGAAGACGTTGGTGGCTCCATCTCTAGCGATGTACGAGAAGATCTTCAGGTCGGAGCTGTCGTGCGAGACGTAGAATATGCGATAGATGGGATGGTGCATTATCTCAGCAACCTCCGTGGTCGTACTGGACTTGCTGCCGCGACCAAACAGCTTACTTGAGCTCTTCTGTAACAAATTTTCTTTTTAGTTTTCCACATACTTGGACAGGCAAGAATTTGATTTTGACGGGCCTGTTGGTCTAGTGGTTAGTGGCCCTGACTGCCAAGCCGGAGGTCGTGGGTTCGATTCCCACCCAGGACAAACTTTGTGTGATGAGCATGATTGTTAGTTCTGTGTCTGGGTGTGATTTATCTATAATATGTATGTATTTATAAATTATATAAGTAAGTAAGTTTATCAGTTTTCTGGTTACCATACCACAAGCTCTGCTTAGCTTGGGATCAGATAGCCGTGTGTGAGTTGTCCCAAGATATTTATTTTATTTATTATTAATTGAGTTCATAATATTCTAATAGAACTTCTAACATTGCGGTGTTACCTTATACCTAACTTATAATTATTCTGGTGCTTCGAAATACCCTTGTATGTTGTATTTGGATCTTTCAATTTTTATTCTGACTGAAGCTGAAGCTGCTTAAAATGTGGATTACAAACGAAAAAGAAAATTAAATCTTAGCAAAACCATTACAGGTTGGTGCATACGTAACCTAAACTCCACCTATCTCAGGCATTAAAAAAATATCTAAAGGAAAAATTAAAAAGGTAGCTCAGTACCAATTTTTCAAAAAGTAATTCTAATAATGAAGAGTGGACCAAGATTATTCTTCAGAAGCGACAATGGATCGATGCTACAATAGACGCTCAGCGCCGCGGCTGCTTCAAGACACCAGGTTGACAGCCGTCCATTATAGCCTGACATGATTTACGAGCCCCGAGAAAAAATCAGTGTCACCGGTTACTCCCGCCTAACAGATAATTTGGTAATATGTGGTAATATCACCCTGTGTGCGAACGGAGATAATGTGTTTCAAATTATAAGTTGTATTGAATCTGAACAGTTCCCGGTAAATACAACCAAACATCGCCTTTAAAATTAGTTTTAGGTTTTGTTAAACGATAAAATAAGGTCAAACGCTTTGTTTATTCTAATGGCTACTGAACAAATTCCATTGAGAATTCCAACGTGGCCTCAATTAGAAAATTACTCAATCAACGGAAACAAAACAAAGTTTTCTAAAAAATTCCGTTTATTTAATACGCAAAATAAACAAAAGTATTTGGAAAAGAACATATGAAATATGCATTATTGTACGATTTCATTTGCGATTTGAACTCACATTTTTCTTCGGGACATTTCGACGAATATAAAAATCTTACTGATATATTTCCTCAAACTCGGTGAGATATTTTACATGGAATTTATGAATCCACAAAGATGAATATTGTGTGTGCATATAATGGAATGGCACAACATATTTCTAGGAATATTATGATTTAATGTTAGCACATATCAAAGATCAGGGAAATATTAAACAATTTTTTTTTAACACGACTGTCCTTCCCAAACCGATCAAGTTTTTAATTGCATACGAACTCTTTAACATAGCCACAACACAAGTGACTTTGTCGTGAAATGAATGCAAACTTTTTAACTGAGTCGTCGAAGTTTTCAATTTAACTTGAGATCGCGTTCAAGAGAACAGATGTTTATTATCAGCATTACATGAATAAAAAGGCTGGATGCATAATACGAGTACAACTATAAAAACCTATGTATGTAGTAAACTTTTATCAGAAAGCTACTTGAATTTCTGAAGGTGAAATTCTACAGGTAGGTATTATATAGGTAAAAGACATCAGCTAAGAACAGATTTGACTTCGATTCTCATGCAGGCGAAGTCGCGGACAAACACTAGTACCTAAAATTTTTATAAACCTTTTTTTTTTTGATAATTTTGTTTCGTTTTCGTGGGATGAGAACCACTTTTCTTTTAGTTTTATTATTATACAAACGAGAGTGCTGTAATTTATTAATTCGACCGTACATTTTGTGACCCCGGTCAGCCAGACCCACTCAGAGTGATCTACATTTGTTAATATAATTATATTAACACCCTTACCGTAAATGTAACTTTAAGTGGGGTTAAAACATTCCTTGGGAAGCCGAGGGTCGCATTTTGCAACAATACTACTCGTTCATTTAATAAATATGACCCACTTTGCATACATTATCACTAGTTGGTATTGTACCGTATCATTTGTCTTTATGATATTAGGCTCCGCCGCCGGCCTTGCCAATAAATTCCACTGAGATCATTCGGGCCCTCTGGCTCTAGCATCCAAAGGCTCGTTAAGACCTTTGCCAACTTTATGATCATTTAGTATCTACTCATTCTTAGGTTCCCAGTTCTGATCTTCTATTTTCCATTTATTTTCTACATCACTCAAGTGACTATATTGTGACTCTAGTTTTAGTCCTTCCAATTTGTGCATTTGATATATTATTTATCTGCACCACATACATATTTAGAAAGTCATAATCAAAATTCTGAAGGATGATCAGTCTCCCCTAATATATCTACGTAGTTTGACTGCAGTTAACGTTTGTTAATCAGTTTGTATTATTTTAAGTAGTAATCTGGACTAAATCTAGTAGGTAGTTTATTAAGTTATATATGTTATAATACTTTGTATATTCTTGGTATGTTTGTTTTTTTAATTTATTTTCACTATATTAAAAAAACCATTCGGCTTTGAAATTTTAATTTAAACTCACCTTGGTCTTTCTAGTGGTGATATTTGTCCTAGTTGTCACACGGACTCCATCAGTCGACACATCTACAGTCACCTTGCGTTTCTTCACACCCCTCGCCTTAAATTCGTACTGCGAAAGTAAAAATTCATTACATGAAAACAATACTCTTTCTAAGACAACGACCGAATTACCATCTAATGAAATTACATGTAGGTCATGGAAGCAATTTCCGTGGTAAATAGTAGATAGATTTCCGGTTCAATCCATAGAACTAATCTTCTGATAGAGAACAAACTAATACTGGTGTTAATAATTTAGACCTGGAGTTCCATTGTTTAAAAATCGGTGAAGTAAAAATAGGTGAAGTGATGCTTGAGGTGAGTATGTAGGTAAGTACCAAGCACCTAGCTCTAAGCGGGATGACAGCTAACCTCAAGGTCACTTCTCTGAAAGAGATTGGTAAAGAATAGACCGGCTGGTGTCGATACATTACTACTCATTATTTTATCACTAATCTTTCAATGAAATGATAGTAATATTTTTACAACTTCCACAAAAATTATAATTGCAAAGATATTCATATTGGAGTTTAGTACAGACATAAGTTAGATTTCGTTTTATTTTTAAAAGTTCTTCCTTTTTCCGCATTTATCGTGTGTTTGTCGTTATGTCGCCATAAGTTTGTGACGAGGGTATACGAAGGTTGGCTAACTGGCAAAAATAAAAGGAAGTCCAGAAATCATACCGATCTCGGTTCGGATCTTAAATGAAAACATACTTCGTCTCTTAAAGGTACTTGTATTATAAAAGCTGAAGGTTGCTCCTGTCACAAATTAAATATAAAATCTCGAAAATTACTTCACCTATAAAGCTACATTTTAACAGGTAAGAGACATCAGTTAAGTACGGATTTGACTTTGACGGAAGAAGTGGCGGGAAAAAGTTAGTGTTGATTAAAATTGAGGACATGACAAATGCCTACAGTAGTAGGTACCTATAAAATTATTCCGTTAGTGGTTATTTCAGAGCTGCTATTTCGATGCTAATTTTCAAGAAGTCGTCATCTTACGCCGTGGGTACCAAAAATAGCAAGTCCCGCAACGGATCTCCGCTTCACTTAAACCAACTTTAGCATTTCTTGGAAGTTTTGAATGAAATAGCTCGAAAATAGCGACAATTATATCCACATTTCCGCCGCGCACCTGTACACTGAGAATAATGTGATGGAGACGCCTTCTTACTTAAGGATATGCATCATAATTTAGAAGAGGTGGCAGTGCCGAATACTGTGCCATATGAGCGGTAATTAGCTAAAAGGTTCTTATTAAGAGCTCTAAAAGTCTACATAAATTCACATAGTATTGTGAGTACCTACTCAGTAGATTGACCAAATAAATAAAATTAATATTCTATAAAACAGACAACAGACTATTAAATCTCGAGAAGGTAACTGGTTTTATGATTTCGAAATGTTTGAGCTCAAACATTTAAAACAACGCTGTCTCAACATTAACAATGACAACGCTATCTCTTCAGATAGCACTGTCTTTGTTAACAAGACTACAATCAAACATAAAAACGAGAAATAAAAATAATGACCGACAACTACTTAAATGGTATCACAACACTAAAAAGTAAACGAATGTTTAAGAAGTCTATGACTTAATCGAATCAACGTTTTACGAGGACATGACTACCGTTTTTATGATTACAGCGACTGACGTCATGGAAGAAAATTACGGGCCGTATTCCAATCTCATAATTACTTTGAGCGTTGATGAGTTGATCAATAGACTCCGTTTTATATCTATTTTTATCTCGAAAGTCTTTGAATATGGTAAACCAACATACAGACTTGCAAATGTCTCTAACTGTTGAACTAGTTGTTGAGATTAGCAATTGTTGTTGAGTTAGCTGTTCAGCTGGTCTGCAACCGCAGTTACGCAGTAGTTCGCATAGTTTGAGCTGCAATACTGTTTGAGTCAATAAAACTGTGTTTGTTTGTTGAGATCTGACATTGATATATATTCATAACAGACTATGGTAGAAAAACATTGAGATATGTAAACACTTCACTGAAAGAATTAGATAAAGATACAGCGTAGGAAAGAAAGATAATAATATTGCATTTCTTAAGTGTTACAGGAAACGAGAAAATGTCTTGAATGGCTTTTTAACCGTAAAATATGATAATAGGGTAGGGTAACAGTGTGGAGATACTTATGAATAAATATATCCCAGTACAGGTGCCGCTCGTAACTGTGTCGTCACGATTTTTTCAGCGGTTTATAAACAAGTTCATTTATATTCAGATGCGGGAGCGCTCCCGGTGGCGGCTCCGTGTCATATCATACCCATGTTTCAATGTAACGCGATCACTCACATCACGCTTATGCGGGGATAACGTGTCTCCATACCTGCTCAAATATTTGTGAATTGAAATAGAATGCTACACCTTCTAAAAGCGTACTGGAAAAATTTACACCGAAATATTTTCAACACAAATCCTTTCCTTTCAAAGCTACTTTCAAGTTTATTTCGCGGTAAATCGAGCTTTTCACAGACGATAAAACAGAGCCCGCTGATAATATCACTCATATTTTTCATCTGAAATGGAGTCAGTTTAACAAGAAAATTACTGACAAATTTCTAAGTATTACAATCGTGGTCATCATTTTGTAGTTGCTACTAGGTAGTAGGTATCTAGTAAAATTAATACTTTAACAATTTCAAATAACACTTACCAACTAATGAATTTTCAAGAGTAATGACAATTCCAAAATCGTTTGCATATCAGTCCACTCACAGGATGATAATTAGTATTGATACCAATCTTAACGTAACTAAGCACTAACACAAAACTAGTGATCAGTCCTGGCTTTGCACGAATGCAGTTTACTAACGTTTTTGACATTTTCATTATATCCAAGTATCCCACGTTTTGGGGGTATTTAAAAATTTTTATACTAACCTTGTCCTGACAATTACGAACACAATAAAAATAAAGCAGCCAAATTGTTAGAGCCGTTCTGTTCTCATCTTCATATAATGGCAATTGATATTTATTTACATAGAAGATATAGGTAATACCTATGTAAATGAGATTATAATACGTATATGGAATAATAATTCCCGGATTATTTATTCAAAAAACTTTCAGATTAGGTTTCTTCCAGATTTGTTTGAACAGTTTCTTTTCTAGAAGACAAGTTTGAGCGCATTTTCAGTCGTCTTGTTAAGTTCAGGGAAAGGTCATGAAAGTGGAACTGCAAAAACTGTTTGGAGAATCTCAGTACAAGTTTGCTCGTCCGGAATATTTGCAAGTCTTTTTTTTTCGTGTTTGATGCATCAGTTCAGTGGTTTAACTTGAAAAGTGAACTTCAAATATCGAATTCAAGAGCTGTATTGCGGCATTTTTGCGTCGACATGATTTCGCCTTTGACGTAAGACTTTTTAGTTTATCTTCAAAGCCCTAATCTTAGTTAAATGTTTTAACCTTTCAACTATGAGTTTCAAAAGATAAGACAATAAGTAATTATGAAAAATTTTAGTCTTACTAAGAAAATATGTACCTAAAGATAAGCAATTATTTAACAAAACATCTTTTCCAATTAAATAATTTGTTTTAAGTAACACGATTAAAACAAATGAAATACAAAAAAGAATTCTCCAAATTCCGAAGAAGATGGCAAACAACGCGAAGTTGAGAAGTAATATGAAAGTTAAGAATTGTTCAAACCATTATGCCTACTTAAATAAGAAGAACTGAAAGCACAATATTAAAAGCATATTCTTTGTTATTAAATTCATAAAGAAGAAATATGTGACTTAAGTGGAAGGAACAACGGAAAACCAATTGTAGGAACATGGGGTGACAAATTATGCAAGGGTAGAACGGAAATTCTGCTAAGCATGTTCCCTTTCTACACGAGAAGAATGCCAAAAAAATCCCGCATACTTGCTTCGAATACAGAGGCTGACAAATATAACCCATCTACATATATACAACGCGGAAAAGCGGGTTAAATATTGGTTTAGCTAATGAAATAAAGGCCTATTTAAAATGTTGCAGGCCTATTTGACTTAAATTAACCTATTATTTATATACATTAGTGGGAATCCGCAGGAAGCAAGAATGATAACGGTCGATCTAATGATCTGGTGACGCTTGGGGTAGGGTCTTTGTCCAGCTGTGGGCTGAGATGTTAATGGCCCTTAAAGACATCAAAATGTTTGTAAGTTTATTAAATAGAAATAGAAAAGACTGCCTCGTTAGTCATATGGTCGCAAAGCGCAATTGCTGAGCATGATTTCTTGGATTCCATTCCCAGGTCAGGCAAAGTGTTATTGGATATTTTCATCAACAATTTCTCAGAAGCAATCTCGGAGTCTGGATAAGTACCCGATTGGTCGCAATAGGCTTGCCTCCGACATATCACATGGGACTTAAACATATCTGGCGAAATGTGGATCCACCTCTGCCTAACTCTTCGGGGATTACAGGCGTGAAGTTACAATGATGACTCTGGGATAAAAAACACAAGTTTTAATATGTACATCTTTCTATGAATGGTGATATTCAGTAAAGTGGGAACTTGATGTTTTCCAATTTTGTTTACGAGGAAAAAAATCAAGCTTTTCTCGTAACGGACAAGCTTAGTAGGATTCATTCAGTTCCGCATGGATTATGTTACAAACGACTTTGTCTGCACAAATTATTTTTTGAGCTTGCCACAAAATGTTTCTTTTTTAATCATATACGGATTGGAAGAGATATAGTTACGAACATTTTTACCATTGATTCATAACATAACGTCACGCCTGTAAACCCCAAAGAGTTACCCTGAAGCCTAATGTTTTAGTCCCATGTTACAGGGAGGGAGCATATTGCCATCCATGCCAGCCAGAAGAATAGGCTAAATAACATTACGCTACGATGCGGACCGTCGCGCGTCGTAGCTTAATGTTATTTAGCCTATACCTAATCTTCCTCTATAAACGGGTTAAAAAACATAGATATTTTTAACTAGGTTTCTTTTTGCGTTATATTATTAAGCAATTAATTTATTATTATTGTACTTAACATGGACAATATTAGTTCAACGAAGGCTTAGTAGGGGATTAGTTCATGTAATTAACAAGACTGTTGATTATTTTGAACATTCAAAACGTAGATAATATTGACAAGATTTGAATTACTCTCAAGACTAAAACAAAACGATTGACGTAGGAATCATCAAAATCGGCTCACGCGTTTTGTCTCTAGAGCGCCACAAATGAGCAAACATACATACACACATACATAGGCTACCCTTTGTGTCGCGCAGTCGGCTAAATATGATGTCTTAACATACCTACCTGATAGATACCCATACTAACTGTAGGTCAACAAATTCTCTGACTTAAGCCTATGCTCATAAAAGCTCTATTTTCTTGTTTCTAAACAATGTAAAATTACCAACTAAGCTTAGCTAAATCAATTTTATGGGCAAACTGTGGGCACTGGCGTCTTATTCTGCTTTGTTAAGTACGCCACCGAGGGCAATTAAGTACCTAGTCGGAAATTAGACTAACGTTATCTTTTGTTACAGATTGATTCGAATTTTGTGGTCTTCTGATTCTCAAAGCAATTTAATTACTGTTGGCATAGTGCTCCAAATGGTCTAGTCATGCTAGATAAGTACCATTTACTCACTATGGACTAATATTAGACCGTTACATATATTAAAATAATATTCTTTGAAGTGAATATGAAATAAATACATAAGTAGTAGTTTTTTGCCCACTGCTGGGCATAGACCTCCCCCGAGTCCTTCCGGGAACTCTTTTCCCGTGACAACTCGGACCAGCCCTCTTGGCACGCGCGTTATCAACGACGTCTTCCAAATAAATTAACTAATGTTAAATAGCAAGTCTCAAAATCAGTCACCGTTATATTTTTTTGTCGAGTAACTGCTGATTTTTCACAAGTTTGTAATAAAAACATAATTTATATACAGTTTGAAAAGGAATACCAGCCGGGAATCAAAGGTTGCCAAGCAATTGCAATTCTTACGCGTACCTACGTGTTGCACGGCTACTTAGGAAAATGAGAACCGGGGATAATCATATAAGTATTTTTAAATTATACAAAACACATCTAGTACACAGGTCTTCTAGGTACCTGACCTTTGTTCAGCGGATTTAGTGAAGTGAGTTTTAATTAAAAAGTTTCCATGAATAAGTACTAAAATAATTACAAAAGAAACAATACTGATTAAATGTCGGCATGATTATAAAAGCATACTCACACGAACGCGACGCATCGCAGCGACGATCTCCACCCGGCTGGTAGGGCGTGGCACGTCCATTGTCCCGATGTACTGCAACAAATTAAAACTTATTTGGTTAAAATATTTACAGCAAGTTCGAGAAGTCGGTGGAGGTTAAGTATAAGATAATTTGAAAAGTATAAGATAATTTGAAACTTCACGCAAACAACTTTTTCAATATGGTATGTTACAAGAATATCAAACAACGTGCTAAGAAACTGCAGCATTTTACTATTTACATTTTCGCCGCATAAAATATGACGTGTTCAGCCATTTACTTATATTGAAAACGTTTTTTTATAATATATGCAATAAAATTGACGACAGTGACGCTTTGAAATTCCCTCCAATAATATCAACTGCGTCCTTTACAAGAAAAACAAAGTAGCGAAGGTTCCTTAGAAAACATAAACAAAGGTTAAAAAATAAATAGATCAAGCTTTCAAACTGGATTTCTTGAACAAAACATACAAAACACCTGGCGAACGCTACGTCGAAAGATCACTGAGTTCGCGTCACGTGCCGTCGCCGTCGTGTGTGTAAGTAGCATTATAATAAGATTATATCAGTGTCAAAGACCTTAACTAATTTATTTAAATCGAATACTGAACACTAAGATGCAATGCATTTAATACTGAAACTCCATCCTCTTTCCCATATCTCAAATTGAATACGTAATTTGCAATAAAAATAGAAAAGGGTACGGTTCATACTTATTCATTTTTTTTTGTACTACGCCGAATGTGATTGTCCCGAATTTAATCCTAGTTAGGGCCGAAGAAGGGATATAATATTTTTACTTCTGAAAATATGATTTTATTGGAAGTAGGTAGGATAAATCCATAAGGATATTGAAGCTAAAAGATAAATCCTATAAAAAAAGAAGTGCTTATGTACAAGACGATGTTCAACATCGACTACACTTCGTCCCAAATATAATTTTCTAAATTCACTTTGAAGTTTCGTGTTATTTGGAATGTTTGATTATGTATGTAAATAACGCCTTAATTCGGTATACATTAAAACTTTCATGATTAATGAGTAAAGGATCAAAGTTGTCTTGTCGGTATACATTAAACACAAACATAGAAATTAAACATCATGTCTAAGTGGAAAATTATCGCGTAGTCTTGTTATTGTCACTTAATATTTAACTACCAGAGAAAAATAAGAAAGTCGGCCGGGAAAACTAGTCCAATCTAATGATAAAAGTGATAAAGTTTATTAAAAAGCTGCGTCGTTTAAAAGTGAGCAGTCGAGATAAAAATTAAAACCCAATTACATCGTCCAGGGAATCCAATATTCTGTAGGAGTAGGATGTCCACGAGCCACGAGCTGAGTTAATTGAAATAATTATTTAATTGCTGTAAAAGTGTCAGTGTCTAGGAGAAACTGTTAATCCGTTTAATAATACCTCAGTTACACCAAATAGGATTAACATTACAGTATCTATAGATAAAAATTAAACTTAGTTCTACCAAAATGAGCTAACCTAATGATGTAGGTTAGCCCATTTTCAATAAAAATATTAAGGGATATGTACCCCTAAATATTTTTCACGTTAGATTACACAGATTTAGCATATTTTTTTATTTTGACTAATTACGCCAAGCTGATTCGATATGCCAAAATGTGTTATCAAATAACTATTAGGTAAGCAATAACAGGCCAATATTATGTATATCAAAAGTTATGTTTAAAAAAGGTTTAAAATGAATCAGACATAAATTATCTAAAACCTATTGAATGAGTATGAAAATGACATATGTATAGGAAGAATTCATCTTCCCTAAAGAATTAATTGACAGCTTCGTTGGACTAGTGGTCGCAAAGCGCCACTGCTGAGCCTGAGATGTTAGGTTCGATTCCCAGGTCGGGAAAAGTATTATTGGGTTTTTCCATTAGGAATTTCTCCTGGAGGATTTGTGCCTGGTTAATGGCAATATAAGCCCAATATTACATGGGACTTTAACATAACGGTCATAATGTGGGTGTATTAATGGGTACATCTATGCTTAACCCTTCGGGGATTACTGGCGTGATGTTATGTTATTAATCTTCCAGTTTTTAATTTCAAAATTGAATACACTTATAGCGAAATATGAGAAGAACTCAATACACTAACATACACTAACTCAATACACTAACATACATACACAACTCAAACAAAGAGTAATTAAATCAATTTTGAAATACACTAAAATATAAACTACATCAAATTATACTCAACTTGGGATTTTGTTTAACTTTGTCCTTTACAAGTGGAATTGCCCAGAGCTGTGAAGATATTCTGGGTAGCTCGCCTACCCGCCGCAGGGGTGCATCGCCAAGCTTGACCTCCTTGGATACCTTTGTACGGAAAGCCTTTCACGTGTCGACACTTGAGAATAACCCAAATGACTTTGAAAAGTGGAGCTTGGTAACTGAGAACGTTACTATTAAATGTTTCCAGTATCCATCTCACTTTTGAGATAACTGAACCGTTTTGTTACTTCGTTGGCTGAAGTTAGCAAGTTGACTTCTGAACTTAGAACTTAGTTCCCCTCGTGTCATGCACTTGAGTATCGATTACACCACATTAATTCATGAGATTGCGAATTTTCTAACTTTAGTTAGGTGACACTGAAAGTTACAAACGAAATCAATTAACCACTTGAAGGCCAATCAAATAATTTTATTGCACACTTTAGATAAAAATGGCTTTTTTATTTTCATTGTGTGAGTTGGTTCCGTTTTGGGTAATTAGGTCCAATTTAAAATGTTAAAAAAACTAGTCGCAATCTCATCTTAGCGACAATTAAAGTCAAAAAATTGTGGTAAATTTTTACATATTGATAGACTTAGTAGAAATGACCTTGATAATTTAATTTTTGACAAATTGATAGACTTAATGGAATGGCCCCTGATCATTTAGAATAGTAAACGAGGCTCTCATGTATGAAGTTGTGGGTTCGTTACCAGCCGTTTATGTGACTTTTTCAAATCATATGCACTTTATAAGTTTGTCTCAGACTTCATTGACATCGGTGAAGGAAAACATCATGAGAAAGCCTGGACTTATAAAATTAATATGCCTAAGCCTGAAAGCAGCAATCCGCCTTAAGTAAGCGTAGTGTTAAATTTTCGTGTCTTCTTTATATGAAAAGAGGCCTTTACCTTTCAGTGGGACAATAATTATAGGCTAGTATTTAATAATTGCTATAACGAGGCATTTCCTGAAACTTCGCAAAAATGTACTTGTTTCCTCTGATAGTGTTTAGAAATAAATTCGTGTGTTGTAACATACTTGTATATAAATTAATATGTTTCCAAACTAAATAATATTGAATTTTAGTTAAAATAAACAATAGAAACGGAGTCGTCGCTCTGCTGCCAAGTTGGTAAGTAGCTTACGTTAAATACGTGTAAATGTGATTGACGTAAACCACCTACGAACACGCTGGCCACGGACCTAATTGTTTGATATACGCGGGTACCTAGCTACATCATGTTTGTATGTATATTTGAATGTTTCTCTTAGGACCAACATCTTCCAGTCTGGGGCGCGGATCAGGCGTCATCCGAGGCTACCGATTTGTGGTAGCAGAATGAACTGCGAAATTTTTGTCGATTTCCCCAGACGGAGAGTTTCCATAAGGACGAGAGAAGAAAGGAAGATGGCTACAATCTTATGCTTTGTCCGAAATTATACGAGTCATCTTATCAACACTATTGCAATTCCTACACATACTACTCTACGTCTACTTGCACAATAAACAAATTAATACAATAATTGTTGCATCTTAAAAAATTGTTTATGCAAACACAATGTAAAAGTAATTTACCTTCTTAATGTGAGCTTAAAAGTCAAATCTCTAAAAAAGCTGCATAATTTATTAAGTTAGCACCTAACATCGGGCTTTCGTCGTCTACATTTCATCTACATAATTCCAGAGGAGACAATTTGTCTTTTCAGCCTGCTAATTTGCTTCCTTGCGAACAAGATAAAAGAAAACAATTATTTTTCGGTTACATTAAGACGTTTTTTTCAAGCGCCTGAATAATTTGCGGTAGCAAAAAGTTGAGTGTAATCGCTAACGAATAATATTAGGCGTTGTGTTGACATCGCGTAATTCTTACGCTGTTGAAAAAGGTAAAAGATATAATAATCTAAATGTATTTTAATTTGGGAGGAAGTTATTTTTCACTTTGTATTTTTAAATCCTGTGTTTTTTTTAATGTATTTAGTAGGTTGTACCTTTGGTGGCTGGTAATGTCAAACAGTAGTAAACAGATTTTGCTAAATGTTTTTTGCCGGATCTGCTTACCTAACTATATTATATTGGGTCCCATATAAGTATCTTTAGCCGGCGGTACCTTCGCCGGTGTAAATTTTCTTCAACACAAAAAAAAATAGTGATCTAAATCTTCGTCTTTTCAAAATTAAAATATAAGAAAGGCTAAATATATTTTATTCCACCCAAAAAAGAATAGGGTGGGGGCACTTAGGGATACCGTAACTTCCTGCTAGCAAAAGAATTTTTAGAATCGGAGCAGTACTTCCGGAGATTAGCGCGCTCAAACAAACTTTTTCAGATTTTTAAATATTTTTAACTTTTTACCTACAAACATTTAAAATATTTGAAAAGCTGAAAAAGTTTATTAGATTAATCATTACCGCTGGATGCGGTGATACGCTCCCGGCTTTTGGTTATCTTTAGGGCAGGCATATACTTATGTCCAGCAGTAGGTAGACGTCGTTCGGCTGTTAAGATGATGGAAAGATTAAACAGTTTAACTTTTTTTCTATCCGTACCTACTTACTCCAACGTATGTTACATCCCATGTTTTCTCTAAGTTTTTATTGATAAGTAATACATAATGATTAGCCTAGGTCTAGGTTAGTCAAACATACTCCGTATAGGAAACGAATTTACGCTTCTACAGTTAACGTCGTACATGAGCAATTCTCTTCGATTTTTGCCCAAAGGAAGCCTTGTACATAGGTCGATTTGTTATTGTTTGTATTAAAGATTTTTTGTTTTCAAGTTGTGTTTAATTTATTGTTACTTGTGTTACACGAAACCCTTAATGTGCGAGTTCGTACGTCTTCAGTACAATATTATGAGATATATTTGAAAAAAACTATTTTTTTAGGGGGCCTGGTGTCCTGGCTTGCAGGTTTTGTAAACAAACTTAGTATAGGTACCATGTAGTCTGCAGATACAATTATATACAAAATTGTATCTGCAGACTAACTTTAAGCTGCAATTTGTGGTAAGAAAATGAAATGTATTGTATTTAATTTATTTTTCTATTTTATTACTTTTTCCTTTTTTTCCTCTTTTGTTTTATATCAGGCGAAATGTTGGTGTACTAATGGGTACACTTCTGCCTAACCGTTTAGGGATTACAGGCGTGATGTTATGTTATGTGTCTATTCTATTTGTATTTCCAGTTTCGTCGGTTTCATATTGTGTTAAAATTAAATTGGAACATAATATCTTCCATTATTTTATCTGCTCGCTGTATAATACGTCAACCTAAACTTATCCCGGAAGTGACGAAACCAGCAATTAGGGTGAAAATGTAAGATTATTTCACATTTACAAAGAGATACAAAGATGAGAGAGATTCCTTACACGTGTTACATGTTGTGCCTTAAGGATTATAATCGTATACATATTATTATGAATGTATACATTTACCACAATGCTTACGAAGGTAGAATATTAACAGTACTACGAAAGTACATACCTGACGAATCTAAATTCAATTAATATTATCTTCAGTAAAGCACTAACTAAGTTTTACACTCACAGTTCAAACCCTCGCTGACGTAATTACTATTTGAATTACGACCTTATTAACATGGTGATATGTTTCTGTAATAGTCTTGAATACAGGCACTTATCAACTACCTGCCCACTAAAAGAAACTTTAATAACGTTGTGACAAAGTACAGTACAAAATGTAAAGTATAGCAGTGTGCTTCGGTTTATTGAAAGTTCAATAACCTTAATACACAGCAATATGCAAGTAACCGGTAAACTTCTTCCTCTAATTAATAAACAGACAGTATCTCAATTCTCAATCAACCATGCGAACAATCTTGTATGATCACTGGCAAAATTTCCACCCGAACTAACATTGCTGTGAAAGCACATTGACGACATCCTTTATGCGTCCAATCTATGTTACAAATTAATGAAGCAAACTTTGCGGGCACGATCTAGATGGGTCCCCCAAGCCGTCGATGAACGATTAAACGTTTTGAAAATTCAATTGTCAAACTGTCCGAAACGAATTCTAAAGCCCATATTAAGTGCTTCAAAATCTTCGATTAAAAGCTTATTGTTAATTTAAACTTCGGACCGGCAAGATTGCCTGAATAATTGAGTTGGTGTCTTGACACTAACAACTTAGTCGACGTGATAGAAAAGTTAATGGACTATCTATATTTGAATTTACTGAAAACTCGCCGGAAACAGGTCAACGTACGCACAACAATTTTTAGTATAGGAAACTGTGAAATCACGAACAAAAATCACAGCATCCATACATACATATTCATGTAGCTCAACGAATATATGGATCAGCTGATTTCTTTTTTGTCTGCGTTGGGCTCACACTGCACCCTCATTCGTCACAATTTGTTGCTTAATGTGAATATAGCGCGAGCGTCTCTCTAGTTCTGTTTTCAAGAATAATGTCCTTATTCGCAAATCCGTTATTTGCTGTTTTTTAAAACTAATGTTTGCGAAAATATGAGTATGTAGGTACTTTTATATTCTACGTGACGTAAGGATTTCGACTGCTGTTATTAAATGAACTCCTTTTTTAACTTCCAGTATTATTAAAGATCTTGATAAAAAAAATATATATCATTTTAATGTTATAGCATACCTACCTATCTCTAATAGGTTAAAGCTTAGTTTAAAGTTCTAAACTATATATACCTACCTAGCATAAGTACCTTTTTTTTTAAGGCTGAAAAGTCATCGTGCGACTTCTTCCGCTCTGGTCGGAGTGGAAGGGAGTGTAGACTCCCACTGACTAAAACCGGTCCGTGTTTCTCCTAATACCCTTTACGTTCCAGGACCGCGGTGACTCTTTCGAGCAAAATCGCAACCCTGGCAAACATAAAACATAAGTAGGTACTACTTTTCTGAGGAATCATAATATTTGTTAATTCTCGAAATATCATGAGACTAAAATGCATCGTTTTTGCAAAAGTCGCTAAAAGCTGCGAAAATTTCAAAGTTATTCCATTTCGAAGCATTCGGTACGCTGTTATTTAAAATTTGCAATTCCATTACCAGAAAAGGATGGCGAATAAATAAATAAAAGTAAATCAGGACACAATGCATGAGGAAGCCGAATTGAACGTTGTATTGGACTTTTTCCCTTTCCCCAGAGCTTTCATTTTGATGTAGGTACATAAGAACGTATTTTTCCGTGACATTTTTTAAATTACTGACCGAAAATGTGTTTAGTTCAGAAAGAAACTGAAATTGTAAAGAATTGCATTAATTAAAGAAAAATTTTGCTGAAACGAATTTATTTTACTGGAAGTGAGTGACTATGAATGTTGATTTTGTGTGTCAAAGGAGTCCAGTCTCCACTAATTAACTAATTGGCAACTCCGGTATGAATAAGTTCTTAGTTACTTAGGTACTTGTTTTCTTAACAAGGGACTTAGGAAACATCTAGCAGTCACTTCATTTGTCATTGGATTCTTTTAAGCTCAGGCATAACTTAAAACATTTCTTAATTGACTGACAGCTATGTAAAGCCTTATAATTGATCTTTGTTTTATGAAAGTCAAAATATCGTGCATTTATTTCAATTAAATCATGTAAGTACAAGCACTTCTAAATTATCAAGGGGTCGGTCAGTTAGTAACAAATCTGAAGTTAGTTGCTTATTCCAAAAGGCAGGTAGGTCTCCATGGTGAAGAATGAGCATGGAACTCCACGGATACAACAAAACCGTACGATTCAAAATTAATTAGTACTAGCTTGTGCCCGCGACTTCGTCCGCGTCAAAGTTGATATAATCCCACGGGAACCGTATATTTTCCGGGGTAAAAAGTAGCCTATGTGCTATTCCAGACTATAATTTATATGTGTGCCAAATTTAATCCAGATCCGTCCCATAGTTTTTGCTTGAAAGATTAACAAACATCCATACATCCCTCACAAATTTTCGCATAAATTAATAATATTAAGTAGGATATAATATCCAAAATCATTATAATAACATGCTTCAAAAAATGGGTTTTTTTTTTGACGTGGGATGGCATGTTTTGGGAAAATTCAACCAAATTTTCCTGTCTCTACTTTTTATTTTTAATCCCAATTGATAAATTTTAATTATTGTGATATTTTATAGTACTTCGTTGACATACTTTCTTAATTGTAATTTGCTTGTGTTTGCCTCAATATTTTATGCCGTCTATTGACAAAATATAGTGAGCATATTTTCGCATCGTACATACTGTAAAAACTGTTTAAAAAAATTAAATGGTAAGTATTAAATCTAGCTAGTCTAGAACATCAATTTGGTACCTAAACCAATTTGGTTTCCGTTTCAGTCAAAGCCTGTACTGTGATACTGTGCCCCAAGTTTCCATTTCTCGGGTTCATAATTAGGTATTTACATAAACATTTTATTCAGAAAGTAATTAAATAAGGCTCTATGACCGGAGAAAATAATTTAAATACACCAAGTTGTTGAGAATCTCTGTTTAACTTCTTAAATCATATTTTAAAACTTCAAAGTGCGCCATCTAACTTTTGGGATTAATCTTGATTAAGTATCGTTGTTTAAGATATTGCCCTAAATATTTTTTGTTTGGACAATATTTTTTGTTCTTTTTAGCGTTTTTATTATGGAGTAGGTACGTAATAAAATTATGAGTAAGAGAGAGGTACCTTGAATAAGGGCTGATTTTATTAAACAGAAAGTCAGTTTACTTTTATTCTTGAAATAAAATTGACGTCTGTCAGTTTTTGTATAGAAAAGCGGTCAATTTTTTTAAAATTCCCACGAATAAATAAAATTTTAGAAAATGAATTTTTAGATTCGCATTTTTATTTACTTGAATTGGGTTTAAAAGTTTGGTCGAAAGTCAAAAAAGGAAGGAATACAAAATTAAACTAAAACTAAGTATTATTATAAAGTTAATTACAGTTTACAATTTTTTTATTTTTCTTCGACTCATAACGCATTATACTCAGAAAACTATGTTTGCAATGTACGTAATGAAGTAATAAACGCACATATCAACCGTTGTTATTGCACTCTACAGAATTTAATGCTGTGTGAATCGTTCCTCGCAGTTTGAAGTGGGACGCGCATACTTGCATTGTGAGTTATTAGAGCTGAGGTCACATATAAGTATGACCATCACGCTTTGACCTGGCTGTGATAGGCAGAGAAGTATTTGCGAGGCAGTGTTATTGAGTGTGTAGATTTTTTTGACGTATTGTAAGTGCAAAAGTAACTCTGTCTATGTGTCCGTAATGTTAGCTTCGCATGAAAACCGATTTTGATTAAATTTAATTAATTTAATACGACTTCTTTTTTTTTTTAATCTTTCTCGTTGGTCTAGTGGTCGCAAAGCGTGACTTGCTGAGCATGAGGTCTTGGGTTTGATTTCCCGGTCGGGCAAAGTGTTATTGGATTTTTCTATCAAGAATTTTCAGTAGCAGCCTGGGAGTCTGGATTTGTACCCGGTTGATGGTAATAGACTGGTCCCCTATAACATGAGACTTAAACATAACTAGTGAAATGCTGGAATACAACTCTACCTAACCCTTCAAGGATTACAGGCGTGATGTTATGATATTATGTTTGTGTTTTGAATTTGCAACTATGCCGACAACATCTATGCCGTCGAAGACACGAACAAGAGCTAGTTTTATTTTTGTATTGGCATAAGCTAAGTATATAATCTCACGTCGTGATAAAAATATTATTAGCTACTCAGCAAGTTAAGTTACATAACACGAGCTTAATAGGCCATGGCTACCCAAGTGGCTACCCTGAAAATATAATAAAAACAGTGGGTAGGTATCATCAGTGAACTAGAGCGTAAAATCCCGTGGAGAAGCGCTTCCGAGTCTTCTAGTGGACAGTAGTGGTCGCGGAAATCATGTCAATATTGTAATTTTAAGCCTTTATAATAAGTTTATAAGTTCTTTTTTTCTTTAAGGTTTATTAGCCATGTAGGACGCTTATCAGATGTCGGTCTTATTGTCGTTTCACAAACTTGTGTAAGTAAGGGATGCAATTGCAATAAAAAACCTACAATTTAGTCGTTCACAACTAGCGAAGGTTTTATAATCCATTTGTTTATACTAAATGCAACATTTTTCATCAAACAAGGCAAGAAACAGTGATGAAACTGAGCGCTTTTATGGCTGCGGATTAGTACCGAAATACAATTTTATTTACATAATAAATTTGATCTAGGCTAAATAAATAAATCCTTTTTTCAAAAAGTTACCGAAATAACGTAGCGTGGGTGGCTTTTTTAAGACAGATTGGTTTTATAAATGTCTAGACTGTATACTAAGCTTCAAGTCCACATTCTGTAGTGTAGGATGGTGAACCGGTCTTAGTCAAGGACGAGGCGAGTCACGAAAGGCGCTGAGATCCCGCTCTAGACAAAACAATACTGTCGACAGACACCGTACTATTTGCCTGTTTCAACGTAACTACTACATTACCTAGACTCTCGCAGGTAGGCATATTTCGCGAGGTCAAAGCATACCTTCCTATTATTATGTGGTTGAACAACTAAACCCAAGAATACTTGTGTGCTATTGTGTAACCGCATACAAGTAAGTCGCTACGCAAACAGAGCTTTACATTTACTGTATAAAAATTCTCTTAGACTATTCAAATTTCCGTAGCAAGCAGAATATATTCTTGTGGCTGCACGACTATTGTCCCTTTGTCTGCTCGCTGAACGGCGTGGCTCTCCTCGTATCAATGTAATCGACAGTGAAATTGTACAACCCACAGCTCCGGATGAATCGAATGCTTTCGTCGTCACTTATTTCTACTCCCGGCACGCCTGACTTCCAATAAATACAGGTGTCCCCGCTGTGCCGCCAAATGTATTGTCATTGCACGACTTCGCTTCTTAAATATATTTATGTGGCAAGATACAATCGCAACATGCCGAACGTGTTTATCGAGTTCCTCGTAATTGTTTACAAGGAACCTTTTCACAAAACACAATAAAAGAACACGAACGAAGGACGTAATTGCTGACACTCTCCGCATTTAAACAAAAGGTTTACAAGATCTGTTGGGAATCCGTAAAAATGTAACCCTCGGTGAGCGGCGCCACGCTGCCGATGTTCATTTCACGAAACTCTAACAGTTGTAAGCCGAGTAATTGTCTTCGGAAAATAATCGGACTGTAAAGCTTCACTGAGTTAAATCGCGTAAAAGACTTTAACTCTCCCAAATCGTGACTAATTTTATAAGTTGGGAAATGGGTGTTCGAATGGAAAATGTTGTAGGTATTTGTTGTTATTCTATCGTTGACATAAGTACCTACCTACTAAAGAATGATGATGTATTCCATTCAGACGCGAGACTATTATTCTCTCTAGTAAATATGCTTTTCTTTTATACAAGGAATGTCTTGGAGGATGTTCAAAGGACGCATGCATAATTCAGAGTACATTAGGGTTTCATCTCTGAGATTGCAATGAATACCTGCGTGAAAAACGGATGTAAAAGCGGGTCGCCGGTACACAGTCTATTTATGTACATACACAGGCTTATTTGGAAGGTATAGTAGCACAAGCGAAGGCCTCACAAAAGTCGAAACTATGTTTGTTTAACCCTCAGAATGGGAAATGAAACACACCTACACAGCTGCCACTCGCAGCGTTTTCATTCAAAAAGAGAATACTTTAGAAATCCAATTACGTACCTACTCGTCTATCTTTATAATTTATGTCGGGTGGTCTTTTGGGTGATTAAACATTTTTCCGAGCAATTTAGATTCTGTTCGGCAATTTAAGTACCTGTGTGCGTATCAGCGAATTTACGGAAGTTCCGCTGAATGGGTACCGAAATGGAACATGAAAGAAAATTAGAATTTTTATATTTTATGCAGAATATAAACTTTTTTATTAACGTCTATAGATCCCAGTCTGTAACGGGGTTAATACAGTTCCTAGCTTACAAAGTATTGTACAATAGCAAGATGTTTTTGTTGACTGATACCAATTTAAAAGTTACGGAACAAATAAAAGTTTCTATTCATTATTTATGGGAAACTGGATGATAAATACTTTATTTATCAAAATTCTTTCGAAAGTAACATATCGCCGAGTTCGAAGTATTTTTAATTAAAACCTTGACGAGGAGAACATCGTCCATTAGGCAGCCAAGTTGAACTGAACAAATGATGGCTTACGAGAATTTATGAAAGTAATTAAACGAAAATTATCTGCCCCTAATAACCTATAGTAACTTAATTAAATTATTTATTTTATTTTAACTTTCAACTAAACTTTAACTTTCTCTTTGGAATCCTGTAGCAGTTTAATTAGATCAGATTATTATTTTCTTCATGCGCCTAATCACATTCTTAGAAACAAACCGGTTTATTATATATCTGTTTGAGGAATACATCTGTAGGATTGACTAGATATTAGTCAATCGAAAAACAGCCTTTTTAATACAATGTTGCTGCGGCAACATTATAACCCTAGAAATATCTCCTGTATCGTGCGTTTTCAAACATATAAACTTACAAACAGCCAGTCCCGACACATCTATCTGTGCCATATAAATAATTGTGCCGTGTGGGAATCGCACCCCCGAGACGCAGCACAGCAACCAGTCGCTCAGCGTGTCATCGAACTGCAGTATAACAACCGTGGGTGATGTTTAGACAACAGTACACAAACTATCCAACTCTTTATAGGTTATATGTTCAGCGCAGCTATTACCAATCTTCGACGCAGCCTCATATCCGACGCCGTTACGACTGAACAGCACGATTGCAGAATTGCTCTATAACTAGCTGACTCATCGCTGACTAAGCGAGTGCAGCCAACTACAGACGGTTCGACCATTCCACTCACTAATCTACCAACAATACGCCAGTGTTTTACGCGCAACTTAACTTCGATTCGCAACTAAGTGTTAACGGTAAACGCGAGAGGAAACAATGTTGCGGATTCCATTTCACAGCCGATTGCTTTATTTTCACGGTCATCATAAATGGGATGTTATTGGAAAGACGTGAAACACTGCATAAACTCAGGATTTAACGCTTTGTAGTACTCACGCGTTCAGACACTATGTTTTCCTCCGCGTACGTGCATGTACACTGCTGTGTCTGTCCGTAGCCATTGGGTTGACCTGATTTCCTTTTGCGTGCCTTAAATAACAAACATATTGACTCTAATAAAGCTGGAACCCAACAGCATAAAGTTCACCGAAAATCAAAATAATATGAACAATGAGAACGTGATCGGATTCTTCAACGTTTTTGTTTACAATCGAAATGCATCATGTGATATGCCCCGAAGGGATCCCCTTTCTCGTTAAAGTAAGTACTTGTGTTTAATGGAGCTGACACTATTGCTTCTACATTGCGCCATGATCAGGGAACACGTGCGATTGAATGTGCGTAGTAGGTAATCCTCGTTGCTGAAGATCGTGACGGGCAAACCAAGGTGGAGTCTTGACAGTATTTGTCGGTAAATTGTGCGAATGTTCCACGTTTCGATTACATTTGGCGTGACGACGCGGCTGAGTTATACGCGTTACATTACCGAAGCCAAGCCGAGTACCGTTCCAAGTAATGAACATGTTTAATTAGAATAGCATCACGTTTCAATCAATGCGGTTTTAAGGTTTATTTGTATAATACAGTGTTATTCTCTTGATTCGTAGGGTGTTGAGGTGAAACACGCTTGACGATTCTCGTTAAATACAGGTGAGTTCGCTTTCGAGTTGTGTACTGACTCCAGTGAGGCTCAAAGCTTTAGTAGGTACAGAATATCACTACAGTAAGTATTGCTTGTATCGAAATTCAGGACAAAGGAGAAAAGTCAATATTTGTTTTAGGCGCCAATAGCGGTGCCTTTACACTTAAGTGAAAAACAGATTTAAGTGATATTTACTCTTTGGGAGAGAAAAAAGTTCGTCGGTTTATTCTCGGCTGGGAATTGGCAACCTCCCCCTGTCTCGACTCGAGTCAGCTTCAGCAATAATTTGGCAAGTCAGATTATTTCAAGTACCCGAGCTTGATACTTGAGATTTTACCAACCTGAGTAGGTAATTCTAGATTCCAGACTCATCTAATCTAAATATATTATATAAAAGCGAAAGGTCATACTTCACTCACTCATCAAGAAATATCGAAAACCGCTTGACGTTTAAAAATGAAATTTGTCAAGGAGGTAAGTGAGTAGACGAAGTGGATGTATAGGAGTGCTACATTTACGCGGACGAAGTGGCGGTCAAAATCTAGAATAAATTATAATTCCAGGTTTTGCATGCGAATTGTCATTTTTTATGCACATATAATATTGATACCTAGTAATTATTCGAAATAACTTTCTATGTGTAGCAGTTTACCAATAAACATAAATTAATTTACTTAATGATTATCGTAGGTGTATGTATGTATGTAATAGGAGACTGTTATAACACCCAAAATCCAATCAAACCACACAAAGCTCGTACTATTAGGTCTCCCTTTAATTATTGTAGGATTAAGCTCATATCTATCTCATCATCATGTTCCATTGTTTACTAAGACACTAAACAATCAAGATGATGATTGAGTTCGATCCACATACAGCCTGTAAGCAACTACGTATGTACAGTTACAAAAGAGATAGGTGTGCAGGGTCGTCCGATATAGTTGAAGTTTTCTCAGAAACCGATTGATGTCTTCGATTGAAACTTAACTTTTATTTTTTACTTTTCCAATTAAAATACATTTGAAAAAATCCATCGGTTTCTAAGAAAACTTCAACTATATCTGACTTCCCTGAATACCTATCTCTTTTGTCGACTGTACATATAAATTTAAACTTGTAATTATTACACTGACATTAATAAAGGAAAATATTGTACGGAAACGTGAATGACTGGTGGCCTGACTTACAGGTTTTGAAAAAATAATTCAGGCTAGGCACCAGTCTAACGAAGTTTTATCTGTACCTAGACTATAAGTTAACCGTAAACTGTAATATGTGATAAGAAGTCTATTCTATTCTAACGCCAATTCGCGTAAATGAAAACGTTTAACTCAAGTCGCAATCTTATGTCAGTGACAATCAATGTCAAAAATGGTTTATGTTGAGAGTTTTTTTATAGAATGAGAATAAGATTAGTTTGTGATCGTTTCTAATGGTTATAGAATTGTCTTCCTATAGCCAATTCCCGTAGTTAAAATCGTTCAAATCCTGTCGCAATCTCATACATAAATGTTAAAAAAAAAATGGTAAATAATTATAGAGATTTTTGCCAGATTTTAACTGAGATTAAGTTTTATATTTGATCATAATCATTATTGTTTTAATGTGGTAATAATAGGTTCTCATCATAATATTTTCATTATTTTTATTGTAATTATTTTCATTGTTTCATGACACAATAAATAATTCATGTGACGTCAGTGACATATCATTGTGCTGGCGGTGCAATAAAATGATACCTAGATTAATGCTGGAGCCGTAATACTGGCACGGCACTGTAAACGTGATATTGATGTAAATGACATATTTGAACATTTGAACTATATGGAGCATAGTTTGTGCTGTCATTCGAATAACCAATGATCATGTTTAACCATAATTTGTTTTAACATAAAACGGTCTTTAGCCAATTAAGTACATTCAATAAAGTCATTCACAGACTCACTTCTCTATATTTCGAACATAATGACAAGATAGTCTTCCATTTATCACACACACGTTAGAAGTGTACCCATTACCTATTATGTGATTTTACAGAAGAAATCATAGCTTGGAGCTAATCAAAAAAGAAATACCTACCCGACCGAATTTCGGGCAAGACTGCCAATTTCGTTCATTGGATAATGGATTCTAGCCAAGTACACAGGAGATATTACAGTGCACAAGCGGGTGCACAAGCACTCATACTTTCCTCCCATTTTAGGGCAATCCGACACGACCGGGAAGACGACAACGCCTTGACGTTTTTCCCAAGGAACGGGAATCACACGACCAATTTCAAAATAACAGGCTGCTACTGTGATATTCCTAAATTCTAAACGAAACTCAATAACACTTTGCCCGACATGGGAATCGGACTCAAGGCCCAACTTTTAGCAATCGGGCTTGCGGCAACGAGACCACGCGGCAGTCAGTAAACTACTAATTATGTTAGAACAACATTCTGAACTAATATTGAGCACACAAATATTATAATTAATAAAGTAACAACTATCTAGTTCTAAAACACCTCGTTTGAAATTAAATGAACGCACAAAACTAAGGGTTAATGTACCAGAGTTTGTTTATTTGCCTAATATACGATTTACCAAAATATATTAAGAATAAATTTCTACGTTTCGACTCTTTGCGTCTAGCGTAAACCATGCGTTCGTCCAATGTACAGGCTGCGTAAACGCGACGCTAGCGCAGCGTTAACGAGTGACATGCAATTTACAAAAAATGATGGAAAGAGAAAATAACATTATAGTATCTAAATGTCTTAGTACTAGCTCTCCCTGCAACTTCGCTTCCGTCGACTTCAGAATTAATCCAAAGTCCAAAATTGTCCTACGGATCCGTATATTTTTACGGAGTATTTGCTATTCCAGACTATGATCTATCTCTGTGCCAAATTTCATCTAGTTCCGTTCAACCGTTTAGGCGTCATTTAGTAACACACATGTCATAAATCCGTCATAACTTTCGCATAAGTATATAGTAAGTACTCGTAAGATTAATCCTGTCAAGACTTTTCTACTTGAATTTTTAATGAATAAAGATTTGTCTTATTCATATTAATGATTATTATTTATACACTTATAGTTGGCTTATTTTATAGCCCAAAGATTAATCACTGACATGAGAAAACGTTGAGTTTGCTTGTAAGATAAGTAATATTATTAGAAAATCAAAGATTTATTTCTTGATTAGTCAAATGGAAAGTTTAAGTTTGTTCAGATTATAATTACGTAGTAACTTTTATAAGGTAAGTAAAGTATACCTTTTATGTTTTATTTTATGGACGGTAAAGTGTGTTTTGCAAGCTTTTATTTACTTTCACCTGTCCCGGTGTTTGTGGCTAATCAAATATTTCAAGTTTTTAGTCTCTTGCCGATGTTCGATTGAGCTGAAATTTTACGACAATGTAATATAAAATATGTTTTTTTAATTCAAATATTCTTGAATAAAACTTGTTTAGTCGGTGCATGTCTTAATTGGTATACAAACGTATGATATTCACGAGTTTTCACATAAAAGAAAAAATCTCCCTTTGTTTATGGTAGCCCGATTCATGAATGAATGAATGAATGATTTATTTGCTAGAATATAGGTACATTAACAACGACGTTGGTTTTTTTCATGTGGAATAGTATTACCTATACATCACGCCGAGACACTCAGGAGCGGAGCAGTAACCAACAAAGAAACTTAACCCGGGTAAAAAAGGAACCACGCGGAAGAAGTCGTGGGCAGAAGCTAATAATATAATATAAGTATAGTTTATATGTTATAAATATTAGAGATCTAAAAACACCATGTTATAACATAACATCACGCCTGTAATTAGTACACCTACATTTCGCCAGTTACGTTTAAGTCCCATGTAACATGAGGCGAGCCTATTGCCATCAAACGGTCACAAATCCATGAGGCTGCTATTGAGAAATTACTGATAGAAAAATCCCAATAACACTTTGCCTGACCTGGTAATCAAACCCAAGACCTCATGTTCAGCAGTCGCACTTTGCGGCCACTACACCAACGATGTAGTCCATGCCATGTTATATTCTTTAGAACATAATATTTTCATTGACTGAGTCTACTGTTACGAGTATTATGAAAATTGTGCAATAATTGTATATTCCTGAAGAAATGTGTCACCAACACTTGCGTTACTTGAGAGCAACCTCTTGCGTAATACAGGATATCACTCGATGGAAAGCGCCTCTAAAGAAACATTATCTCCTACAGTGAAAGCATTGTTATTTGTATTGCTCTCATTTATTTTACTCATAAAACAGTGAAACTTGTATAGCTGAGAACTCAAGGGCCCTAGGATTTTTTATTACTTAAAGAGGCTTTTCATTTACCCAGTTTCCCAAATAGGCAAGTTTAAAATTACGGTCTTCTTATTTATAGAGGGTCCCGCTAAGAGAGGTCGAAATATATAAGGAAAATACATATTATTATACACAAATACATAGTAAAATATTACTGAAAAATGCATATCTTATGCATCGTTAGTCTAGTGGTCGCAAGCGCGATTGCTGTGCATGAGGTCTTGGGTCCGATTCCCAGGTCGGGCAGTGTTATTGGGTTTTTCCTTTTTCTCAGTAGCAGCCTCGGAGTCTGGATTTGTGCCTGGTTGATGGCAATAGGCCCGCCCCTATTATATGGGACTGAAAACATAACTGGCGAAATGTGGGTGTACTAGTGGGTGTACACCTCTGCCTAACCCTTTGGGGATTACAGGCGTGATGTTATGTTATGCATAATACCTTATGTTTTTCTAATGTATTTTTATTTTCAAAACATTGCTAATGTTTTGGCTTAAACATCAGTTATATATTGGTATTGATAAATTGCCATACTTACAAAATCTACTGAGCTGTAAAGTCCCAATTATAGAGGTAAACATGAAAAAATCAACGAAATCAAATCTCAATTAAAACGGTTTGAAAATTTCCAGTAACAGGGGTATTTCAATGCAAAAGTGTCGGGACCTCATTGTAGTTATCATTAGCAGAGGTTTCTCACGTATCCAGGGCCTGCACGTAACTAGATTTTACTGTATTACGTTTTTGTTTGTCTGTTAAATAAAAACTGTAAAATAGCTTTGCCGACTGTACCTAATATAGCTTTACCAATCCCCAAGATATAGACATGCTTCTACTTTGGGGATCACCGTCTTTTGTATGGATTTTAAATGAAGTATTTTAACAAGTGACATATTGACGGCACTGTTGGTGTAGCGGCTAAGCGATTGGCAGTTGCGCTGCGAGTCGTGGATTCGATATCCGATCGGGACAAATATTTGTATGGCGTACAGATTTTGTTCCCGGTTTAGCTGTTTGTGTATGTTTGTAAACGCATCGACGATACAGGAGAAAAACATTATTTTTTAACGAAGAAAAATAACACGCCTTCGTTTTACCTCACTAAAAGTACCCTTTTTTTTTAGGTGGTAAAAATCATCAAATGAGTCCTTCCGCCCTGGGTGGGGCGGAAGGGACTGTCAGACTTTTACTGACTAAAAAACCACCCTGTTCCTTCTGTTGCCCTTTACGTTCCGGGGCCACGGTATCCTGTTAAGACGTCCCGCAACCCCGGACTAAAAGTACCTTACGTTATTTTTGTAACTGCACACCTGACTTCTTGAATATATACACAAGTGCCTTTTTATAATGAAATAAAATGCCTTGACTTTCATACACCTAATAAAAGAGACACATAGTTCAAAATGGGGATCAATAAAGTTATTAAAAAGGTATAAAACTCGTGTACCTATTACTTCGTTAGCGAAGTGACCTAAGAACAAATCCTTTTCTCAAGAGGATTCAGCCGACTGTTCCGTGAGTATTAAATATTGTAAGCCTGGGTACACAAGACAACATTGTTAACTAAGCTTTCCAACATAAGACGATTAATTTTAATAACATCGCTGCCCCAAATTGGGACTTAAAGTTTCATAGTGCTGTTTTGTCTTCAAGTTTGAACAGATCTGCAACTGACTTCATATAATTTTCATAAAACGTGAGGTAGCTAACTATTGAAAGCTGAGGGGGAGATCGGCCTATTAATATTTAAGGTGAACCTCCACGGTACCCCGCGAAATTTAAATTTTCTTACGTTTTTTTGCAATTTGCAAGTCAGTATTAGGTTTAATGTTGATTAAAGTATGATTCGCGGGCGTAAGTATGTATTTTCAGAATCATAACCATTGACCATGATTCGCGGGCCACCATGGAGGTTCTACCTTAATGGAACTTGGGCTGATTTTTAGAGAACCATTGCTTAGGAAACTTCTTTTAATTTACACCGATATAATCAAAAGGTGTCACACGGCACATTTATTTTAAACTTTATACAACAAAAGTACAATATAACATCACTCTTGTAATCGCCGAAAGGTTAGGCAGAGGTGTATCCATAGTACACCTACATTTCGCCAGTAATGTCCCATGTAATAGGGGGCGAGCCTATTGCCATCAACCGGAGACAAATCCAGACTCCGAGGCTGCTACTGAGAGTTTAGTGATAGAAAAACTCAACGACACTTTGGTCGACCTAGGAATCAAATCCAAGACCTCATACAGAGCAGTCGCGCTTTGCAATCACTAGACCAAGTACAAAGGTGGATTTAATGCCTGAGGCATCTAATAGTCAACTAAAGGTGGTGAAGAGATAACATGGTAGGTGCACGTCTTTCCCAGAAACGTGTAAAAGTTCGACAAACATAGCTCTCTCTAATATTGTTAACGACGACAGTTACTTCAGAGTTTCTACACAACGTTTAATGACAGTCAATTAAACACATATCATAAAACAACTAGGGACAAAATATATTTCTATGTAATTCAGTGAATTAATTGTGACACATGCGCCGTTTCATCGTTGTCGCTGAGGTGTGGAATTACCAGTAATTAAGCATCTTTACTGTCTTATGTGTACGGTAAATTCGTAAAAGCGACATCACACATAATTATTGAGACGAGTCTGTAAAGTAGGTAGGCAGCAATTCGTTGCCTCGTTAATTAAAAGGATTCTACTGCTGACTGCTAAAATTTCAGCCTGGAACAGGTAGGCTATCTGCGACAGACTTAATGTGATGACATTATTTTAAGATGATGTATTTATTACAGAACCTAAAGTGTACTTACATACCTATATAATTCTTCAGACCGATTTCGACAGTGGCGCTCACTCTCAATTGAGGCTATAGCTAACTATATTTCGACTTTTAATTCTATTCAGTAGGTAACTTGACAAATCTTTATTTGTCAAGTTACTGAATTAAGGTTACCAAATATTGACAAAAAAAAGATAGTGAGGTGGTGTAAGAATGAACGAAATTGAATGAACTTAAATAATGTACAGTTTAACTAGGTATTAAACCATTCTTATCATTCGTTCCTTACGCAAAACCGTTCTCTACCCCAACACTATTTGTTGTAGTATGGTAACAATATTTTTCTTTGAACTGTCAATAGAATTAAAAGTTGAAATATACGTAGGAGATCTAAGTCGGCAGGTGCACAAGTGTGTACGAGAGCACAGGTGCACTAGCTCCCTCTTCCATCACTCTCATAGTCCATTAGGATGGTATCAGGCACTAGACCAACGGCTTTACGTGCTTTTTAAGGCAAGGGGGTGTTACCCCACCAACTCCCAATCTTCGGGCTGCTACTGAAAAAATCCCAATAGAAAAATCCAATATCACTTCTTGCCCGACCTTTGAATCGAACCCAGATCCCCAAGTTCAGCAGTCGCTTGCGACCACGAAGCCAACGGGGCATTCAAACATACTTCAAGATTACTAATGTCGATTGTCAGGTCAGTCACTCGAATGCTAGTATTCTAGCACCTAGGACGAACTAGTTAGTACCATGTATGACTTTATAACTAAATTGCTAAGTTAAAGACAATTTACAATTCCAACAAAACTGTTCACTTCCTCAATTAAATTGGACTTGTATATCAAACAAGTGAGCACTGAGCACTGAGCATTGTTTGTACTATCGTCTAAGGGATTAGCAGTTCGTTTCCGACGGCTCATGACGGGATTATGAAAATCTAGGTATTTATAATATATCACGTAATTAACACTTGAATGGAATAGCATTGTAAGCCAGCTATATAAGGCATTAAATTGTGTCTATCGCGTTGGTCTCTTGGTCGACTGTTTAGCGTGGGGTCCTGGATTCGATTAAAAAGTGAAAAAGTTTGTGGTGTCCTCGGACAGCACGTAAAGCCGTTAGTCCTGCACTTGATCTCTCCCCGGTTATATCGAATTGCTGTCCCATTCGGTCTATGAGAGTTAGAGAAGAGGGAATGCACCAGTGTTTGCGCATACACTTGTGCACGCAAAATATCTCATGAGTACCTACTTGGCTAGTCGCCATAAAACTAGCCGCTGTGACCGCGCGAAATCGTTGTGGAGAATATTATATGATCTTGATATTACTTATCATCAAAATTTAAATGAATAAATAAAGCATTACAATGTAATGTAATATTACTTTCTAAAAATAGGCTGATATTAAAAGGAAAAATGTGAAAAAACTTAATAATGCGTAATACCATTTTGTTTATACCGTAAGGCATCTTACTAACGCTAGACAGTAGCAGTGAATTTATAGGTACCTACTATATAATATTATAAAGAGGAAATATTAATTTGTTTGTTTCTTTGCATTGAACAGGCTCCGCAACTACAGAACCGATTTGAAAAAATCTTTTACTGTTGGGAAGCTACATAAGTAGTACTTTTTTTCTTAAGCCCACGTTGTCTCATTGTTGGGAAAAGGCCCAAGTCTTCCCGGGAACTCTTTTCCCGCACCTACTCGGACCAGCTTATTTTATGACGCGGTCTGATCATCTCGCCACCTCTTTGTGAGCCATCCCAGCGACGCCTCGAAATAGTTTACACAGAATAACAATTGAGCTTCAACTAAATCTGTACACTTCTACAATTTAAATTAAATGTTAATTAGTGACGGCTCGGTTGGCGCACTGCATGTCGCGGGTTTAATTCCCGCACGGAACAAATATTTATATGGCCTACGGATAGTTGTTACGGGTTCGGCTGTTAGTGTAACTATGTAAGTTACACTCACATGCATTCACTCACTCACTTACTCAATGCAGAAATAAGTGGGGAACGAATAAAAAAAAATATTTTAAGAAGATAAAAATAAATCTATTTAATTCAATTCAATTCAAACTCATTTATTAGATAATCAATGGCAATAAAAAAGAAGAAATAGTTGACTGTTTCTTCCTCGTATTATTCGAACGACTCTCTAATTTAAAATAACGTAGCATTTATAATTGAATTGCTTATATTTTCAGATGCAGTAGTTGAGGAAAAGTGGCATCTTGACCGACGGACGGCGAATTGTAAATTCATACGCGGCGCTTGCCCAGTCCAAGCTGCATTCATTATTCATCCGAACTTATTGTGGGCCACACTACTTTTTTTTTAAACTGTGCAGTTTTCATCATAAATAATTCCAGAGCAAATAACTTTTATAACAAAAAGGAGTATTTAATAAACACATTCCTGTGAACGGCACGCTAGAGGAATTATTTATGAATGCTTCAGATAATGCATGACAGACGAGACTCGTAGCTAATCTCTAGACTAACACAATTTAAATTGGTTCTGACACATCAAGACAAAAATATTAATATTATACATTCTATATTATAATCTTGGCAATAAATTCAGATTACAAATAAATAAATTTAAAAAAAAAATTGTAATTAAATTAAATTATTATTCGTAAATAAAAATTATTGAGAAAGAGTAAAAAGATTCATAAAATATTCATAATAAATTCACTCGCGTTTAGTCTTTGAAGGAATCAGAGAAGTGTTGGATCGCTACGTCATCCCCCGAGAGGGATTGTGCTATCTACCTTTTATGGCTTCATCTCTCCCTCGCTACGCTACTGTAATAGTTTAGCTCTTCATGCTGCAACATTAAATCCCCTTTTTGAGAAGGACTTTCTAATTTTCAGTTAATTTTAATTTTAAAAGATTTTTTTAGATGTTTTTGCAACAGAATGTTTGAGATTTTTAACTAAGTTTTAACGTATAAATTATTTATTTTGAGCCTTTGTGATTATGTTTATTCACTGACATGTTTTTCTTTTTTTCACAATCCATCTTAGTGACTTTTACGAGCAAAACTATAAGCGGCCCCCCGTAGACCCTACAAGGAGTCGCTGGACAGTATACTAGTTTTATATTTCCTAATGTCAAAAAAAAAGGTACCTACCTTTATATTTTACATATCTACGATATGCGCTAGATATAAGTTTTCTTTTAATTTTTATTTTCCCCCGACATAATTCTAAAAACATACAATTTGGTACAGTACAGAATACTATAATTTTGAAGATTTATTCCTACGACTGTGGTTGTAAGTGTTCACATATATTAATTCTAAGCACGTATGCCATGACTCGGCGGAAATTAAACTACAGGAGGTACCTCTACCATCTGGAAACGTACCAGGACGTGGAAGAAAAATTCAAATTCAAACACTAATTCCATAGTTCTTTTTACAAAATGCATCAGTATATTTTTTGGCATATGAATCAAAAAATTGAATTTGAAAAAATATTCTTTTTATTTAATTTGGGTAAAAATTTAAAATTAAGAGACTTTAAATACGTTTTATGATATATGATAAATATTATATTTATGTCAATTAATTTATAGGTTCTATCGACAAAACTTTTAAATAAAATAAAATCTTTAACCGTATAATAGTTTTTTAATCATAAAAAGGCTTGGACACTATTTACTAAATTACTATAAGTACTAACAAACATGCTTAACACATGTCTCAAAAATGATTTTAGATTTTTTGGTGGCAACTAAAGTCTTAATTTCCTATAGGAACGAAGCTTTTCCTAGATTCCTTCACACTGTAAAAACATGTTTTCCAAATGACATGTTCATATTAGGTTATCCACACAGACAGGACTAAAAGTGTCCGGGTTTACAAAATAAATTGATTATGATTCATAATGAATTATTCATAATCATTATTACCAGTCTGCACTTTAGAACGTCATTGCCAATTAATTTATTGGTTGCTGGAAATGGTTTTAACCAATTGGTAATTAAAAATAAATTAATGTGCAATCCCTTTTAGTTTTAAGTAGCTTAATGAAGCTGTGATATTAATTAATGAAACGCTGCGAATTTTAGTTTAAAGTATTGATAATTGTTTACCAAGTTAATCAAACCAAACCAAAATAATATAAAAGAATATAGGTATTACGCTGTTCGCAACAGGAAGCGGGCAATGTGACATGTGACTGTTTCAATCCATATGTACCGGAACGTATAATAAACTATTATAAGTTCAGTAATAACAACCGGTCAAGACCCGGCTGACTTATCGGTAAGGCAGAACAACAGAAAATCAATTTTTTTGTCTCATTACGTAGAACTTGAGTAATTAAATATATCATGTTGAATGGCGGAGCCGCAGTGACGGTCTGTCAAGAACAAAAGGTCTTGACAGACCGTCACTGCGGCTAAAAATAAAAATATTAATATAAAAAATATTAATATTAATATTAAAATAAAAATATTTTTAAATTAGCTTACATAGGCATGGATAATTAAATGAGGTTGTATCTGACTCAGTCAGCCAGAGCCTCTACAATACCGCCACGATGATATTGCCGTGTGGAAAGGAATCCATAGTTTCTAATGAATTTGACGCCAAGGTTAGACTATCGTCGCGATTCTGTCGCTATTGGAGACAGCGCCTTAATATAGTTTCGAGAAACATCCACCTTCCATAGTTTCCGCGCGCTAATCTTCGTATGCTAAGCAAACAAACTTCCTAACAAAGTCAACAAGATGATGAGGTTAAGCTCAAAATACTTGAGCTTAAAATAACTTACATATTATGTGACTTCCTCCTGGAATCCGGCCAAATGCACAAATAATATTAAACAGTGAAGTGAAGCCTATTTCTTCTACGTTTCTGATTACATATGATTTTATGGTTCAAGTGTAGCATGGATACCGGTGCCAATACCGTAAGTTTTTTGTACCCCTTGTTTGATAACTAGCTACTTTTTGAGATTAACCATTCTGTTATTGACTTAATATATAAGATAACCTATAAAAAACCAATAACAATCATCATCAAGAAATGCTCGGAATCGCCGACAACTGGAATCGTGTCTAAAAAAAAACAAACTGGACAAGAAAAGAAGATAACTTAATCTTCTTTTCTTGTCCAGGCGGTTTTCCTATGGAATGCACTTCCTCAGAATATCAGGAAGACCACCAGTCGGTTCACATTTAAGGCTAAAAGCTAGCAAACACTTACATAAGAAGTTGGAAGACTCGTCCCACAAATAATTGGTTGTATTTCTCCATCTATGTACTTTTATCTCTCTCTACTTTGTACTATTTGTTTGTATGTATGTACACAAACCGACAAAAATTTAAATATTGATCGTTTGGCATATGTCCATGTATATTTAATATGCATTAGAGCTGTAATTTTAAAATTACAAACAGACATTTCAATTTTATTTGTTTGTATAGATAGATACGCTTTCCGTGACACGCGGTTAATAAAGATTATCCAAAGATATTATTTTTCAGATTATTACGTGTCAACTATCTATGAATCTCACAAAGTCACAATGTTATCAGCAACACAATAAATACGAGCCGCTTGTTATGCAGGACGCTATAAAGGACCAGAATATTTCGTTGCTCCTTCAAAAACATGGTCCTTATTGTACAAAGTCCGATTTACATTCAGAGCGTCAACTCAACAAACGTCGAAGTTGATAGGTTCCCATTGCTTAAATAAATCTTTAAATTATTCAATGAGATTAGGCTGATCGATTTCCGACACTTTTTGTTAACGGAAGATGGTATATTTGGTAACGGCTACGGGTGCCTTAATGGAAATTCGAGTTTAACATTTGATTGTTTTGTTAATATTGTAGCATTAAGGTAGGTACAATAGGTAGGTACTGCTACGGATGCCGCGATAAACATAGCCACGTTTATGGGCCAAGTAAAAAAAAATATTAATTAAAAATCTTTATGTCGGTACAAGTAACATACATAGTGTGTTAGGGAACAAGAATGTTATAATTATGTTAGCTAGTAAACCTTAATTTGCAAGATAATATCACAAATTATCAGACCACCTTTATCATAGTAATGAAAAAGGAGATTTACTAACATCGCCCCTGTCGATTCGAACAGGAGAAGGTAGAACTAAAACTTTTAAGAGCAACCGACTCTTTAAAGTCTAAATTTAAAGGGTATGCAGTTACTATCAAATTCACGAAACTGAGTTGACGGATAACCATAATTACTGCCGGCAATTTACACCTGTACATTAATAACGTCAAACAAAACATTAATTGCACTTTTCCATTAAAATAATATCGTCCATGATAATCCGTGCGAATATTAAGTTTTTAATTGAATACGTGGGCGCACACAACCCGCATGTGGACAGATCGCGCCATTCGTTTACACACCGACATAGGTTTGGTCAACCGAGATTTATCTTTTCAAACAATATGTTTTATTAATATAATCGAGTTTATTTTGCAAGGTTATTTAAATATTTCTGCTTAGTTTGGCGATTAACATACGACACCGCGCACCGCCGCGGTTTATCTCGCATTGGCCTCCAAGAAATCCCCGCCCAACCGCGCGGTCAAACGGTGAAATCCGCTTTACTGCCATCGCCCTCCGCAGCGGTGCGCGGTGTCGTGCCTGTTATTCGCCATTAAAGATGGATATCCATAGTAGTATCAAAACAAAAGCAAAAAAATGACAATTAAAATTATGACTACATAACCTCGTTAGTTAATCCCAGTTTGACGTCATTTACAATCATTTATGTTTGGTATTTGATGAGCGAGTAAAAGGTGGCAAGAGTTGAATGTATAGTACGATGACACAATGGTTCGGTACCGCACTATAAGTTTACTTCCCAATGCGTTGATGATGAGCATGAAAACATCGCGAACTTTTCCACGATGCTCTATATTCACAAAGAACTTTGAGGAAAGCTATAAAACCGTTGTGCTGCAGTGTCGAGCTTTTGTACATTACATATATTTGAATGCAGCATGTACACTTGACTTTAAAAGCTTCAACAAAGAGAATTTTTAAAAGTTTAAAGCAAAAAAGTAGCTTTAAAGCACGACACTAAAATGTCAAATCTCACAAAGATTATTTTCATTAAAAATTTTAAGTATGAAAAGTTTTCATTTAAATTTAATATAACTTAGGACAATAGCTGTCAAGCTTCTGTGTCCATGTTGAATAATTGTATTGTCTATTAGTAATAAACAATATCTTTAATAACAAAGCATTATAAACGCTCTAATAATTTTGATGACTCGACGAAAGTACTACGTACGACATTGTAAGGAGGGTTAGTATGAAAGGGTGTAAATGACGTATTGAAACAGTCTCATTACAGCAAGTTGCGGTAAAAGATCGCTACTGCAGTCCACTGTATTGAGGGTCAAGACATATGTATTACTGCTGCCTACGACTACGTGTCGAACGAGATTTGTTGTCTCTGTTGTGCAGCATTGTATTTCGATTTTAAATCGTATCCACTCGAAAATAAGACTACACTTTGCTACTTACATTGCACATACAGTTAAATACGTGTGAAATTAAAAACTCGGAAAAATGCGATTTCCACGTAGGATTCAGACGTTCAAATATGTCACAATTCCAAAGAATGTGTTTGATGATACTCTATGCACGTCGTATCAGAATTTCAATCGTAGCAGAAAATCGTTTTGAATTTCAATACAATTTGTATGCTTTCATTTGAAATGCATGTAATATCTGTATTGCGACAGCGTCAAACATGAAGTATAATTATTATCCTTTCAGTCTGTCTATGACTGTGAACATCACTGTGGTTGCAGTAGTACATATCCTACTTCCAAATTACATGAAGCATTCAATCAACTCGCGGTTCAAAGTTTGTTAGTCTATTTGACCAAATTCTGCGGTTTACCGACTGCTTGTGTGTTTAGATCGTTTCACTCGTTTCTGAAATAGCTAAAGGCAAACTGCAACACATTTTCATTAAAACTTGAAGTACCAGTTTCATCACTAAGCGTGAATATAATCATCCAAATGTACAGAGCTTTGATCGTCTAAGGGGTTTCCATAAAGCTTACTCGTGTTAGCATCCCTGAAAACTATGTTTAATAAGCTAGTGTACAAACCCACTTAACTCTTTGTAAATATATGTATTATCTTAGCTTCTGCCCGCGACTTCGTCCGCGTTTTATAAAATGAAATGCCCTCAAACGGCAAACTTTCATCTAAATAAAGAAAAGCAAAACTGTCCATTTTCAGAGATGCGCTAGCAATCTTAACGTCGACCAGAAAACACAATTATAGAAATCGCAACTAGCATAAGAGACATCTAGTTTAATTAGGAGGAAATAATTTATAATTAGAGGACTGTATCCCGCCCTAACACATTAGTTTACATCTTTCCGAACATATGTATAAGTTTTGTTCTAACCCTTGTTAGTAACAGCACCCTCGGGTAACCCACGCATTGTACGCCTATACAACTAACTCACTCAGATAAATACTGGTTACAACTTTAACCATACCGGTTTAAATCTCCCTTCGGAGTTTCTAACTAACAAAAAGCCAGTACCATTTTTTCAAATCTCTTCATGCTGTACTGTCAACGACTTTGCAGAAAATTCGATAAGAGTAACCTTTTAAGATTTCTTTTATTATAAAATACTGCGGACTTTTGAGTGCTTCCGAAATAATAGACTTTATATAGGTACAAAAAAGTTACTTTTGTCCTGCAAGACGTTTTAACATTAATAATCGAAACTAGACAATTATTGCAAGGTTTTAAAACGGAAAATACCTACTTCATGAGTCGTCGGCATGAATTATTGATATGCTCAGCATGATGAATAATACTTACGGTATTCATTGCGTAGCAAAAAGTGCATCCCCAGAGAAAAATAAATAAAATCTGGATTCGCTATGCAGAACTTATACGTTACCTTCCACCAGCTGCAGCGCTTAAATCAAAACTCGTGTTACCTGAAAAACAGAAAAGAAAATTGTTTAATTAATATAATATTTTATTCTAAAGTTATAATTTTTACATGCGATACAACCTGAGTGTTATTAATTGTCAGAGTCTTGGTGTAAGTGAAACGGGCGAGCGTTAATCGTACTAGTAAGCGAGGGAGCTTCCACGAGGCAGTTTCGTTTGCCCGCGGGCACACAAAGCGCTCTCTGACTCACCAGCCTGGAATTTATTCGTGTTCGAGCGGCTCTTTTTGACCGTGTTTGCAATAAACCTAGTCAAGTATCCGGATACTAAAGAAAAAAATACTTCCACAGCATCCTTGTTCACTAATCTGATCGGTTGCGGTTCTAAATTCAATTAAGAGTTCTTAACAAGTTTAGGGTTTCGATCGAGCGAATCTCATTAATGTTTAGAACACAAATATTAAGGCAAGTAGCAAGCTAAGTAGGTAAGACGTTTGACAAAACGTCGCCACTTGGGCCGAGAGGGTACTTGTGACGCGTAAACGGATTACAAGGGTTCGCGAACCCCTTGTTAAAATCAAAGTGTTGACTGCGAAGCTAATGGGTGTTCGAACTGTGCGACATAGCACCCGATGCGATGCTTCCTAACGTCACTAAAAGCTTCTACAAACTACCAGAAGTAACACTACACCACAATAATATCCTATATATAAACGAACTCGACCAAGCATCTCTGGTATTGCTTTAAGCTTCAAGTTAAAGCCAGCTTGCGAAGTTTTCATTACGCAAATCTAACGCTCAACTTATCCCATTGCAGCTATGTTCAAAGGTATGCCAATGTAATTGGACCACAGTAACAAGGAAAGGAATGACTAATAACGCGTATTTATCCGCACTGAACACAGATATAAAATACTGTTATTACCTATAGAGACAATGTTTGAGACTAATTTGGCATTCAGATATTATAACTTAAATATTTTCTAACTTGTGGTTTTTTTTTTGCAAAAACTTAGTAGTGTTTTACTTAGTGCGATTTCTTTGTCTCCTTTGGAAGTCTATTTCTAAAGTTAGCGCCAACAGCGATTACGTCAATCCAATGTCTGCGTTGAATAGTTCCTAATGAATGAGCTAGAGCTGAAGTCTGCAAGTGTTCGTGGTCCTAGTTCTAATTAAAACTGCACTAGATAAGAGTTGAGTAACTTTCAGATTCTGACGCTTTATTGCGGTTCTGGCAAACCTCAGATGAAGCCTCAGGTAAAAGTTCAAAATGAATTTCTTAATCTTATTCTTATTGAGTTCTTGAAATCGTTTTTGTAACAA
This sequence comes from Hoplodrina ambigua, assembly GCA_949774945.1. Classification (NCBI taxonomy): domain Eukaryota; kingdom Metazoa; phylum Arthropoda; class Insecta; order Lepidoptera; family Noctuidae; genus Hoplodrina; species Hoplodrina ambigua. Next base: position 12,252,821 of record OX458963.1, read on the forward strand.
ATTCATTCTTTCTTTGCCGACTGCAAGCCGAGCTCGCCATAATTTTAACTTTATCAGAACCACCTTTCTATTCAGTTACGGAGGAATGTAATTGTCACCAGATCGTGGAGCCCCGGGCTGTTTGTTTCAGTGTTGAGAACAACTGAGTCGACTTAATTTGTTGGATGTAGTCTAATAAGTACTTCATTTCAACACTTTGTCTTACTGTTGTCTTCTGAATCCTTCTCTTTATTAATTTAATTGTTTTCTTGTGTGTGATATATTTTGAGAATTTGAACTCGAATGTATAATTTTCCATTATAAGGCGTTGTTAATTGTGATTGTGCTACTTTTAAGGGAGTTTTGTAGAGAAGAGAGAATGTAAACTACAGAATATTGATGCTCTAGTAAATTATACATAGCAAAAAAACATCACAAATGCAGGAATATATGTTTCTAAAATAGGTATGTCAGCTGTAAAAACTACTTGCTACCTACACACAAAGAATTGAACTAGGCTTACATACTGCCCTAGTTCTCTTCCATCAATCTTAAAAGTTTTAGTCGTATTAGACTAGCACGTTACCGCGAATCTAACAAGATTACAAGTCCTTACATAAAAAAAAAACCTTCATTTCAAACGTGTACCTAAATATGCGAGAATGACGTCATTGCTAAAAGCCGACCACTTCGCGGTCTTCGGCTTGTATGAAAGTAATAAATGAAGCTTGGCATCAGATAGGTCGCCAGCGGATTGGATTTTGAATTGGAGTGACAGAATGATGAAAGAAGGGTCCGGCTTAGTTACGGGCGGCGTGGAACCGCAGCCAACGGTTACGACCACTTTATTCTATCGAATTTCTATGATAGCACTAAACCGTAAATATCCTAATACATATATTTTTATGATCATATGACAAAATTGCCTGGTTTGTGAAAGATTATTTTTTTACCGCCGGTCCGAACATGTTCATCAAAATCATTTATTCAAATTGTATAATTGCAATAATTGATTATAATGGTATTATTAAAAGGTATTTTTAGACGCCATTAACAAGAAAATAATATAATTCAATCTTGTTCCCTTTCTAAAAAGTATATAGTTTCGTACGTAAAAGAAAGGGGAAAACTAACTTACTATTAAAAAAATACTAAAGTATAGTGTATAGTTTCATTAACTCAATAATTATATATGAATGTGAAGACGATGTACCTAAATTAAATATTACTTTAAGTAAGTGCGTAACCCTAAAAACTACGTAAAAATTAAATCGTTGAAGGTCAACACGGGCCAATAAAAAGGTACATGAATAAGAGGATAACTGACTGGTAGCCATTTTCATTCAGTGTCTTTATTTTGATATAGCAGTTGGTATAATTTCCCAAGAGTGTACGAGGAGATAATAAAGGCTTAGATATTCTTATTAACTATAACTAGATAATATAGGTAATCTACTACCTTAACGTTATATGTTAAGAGTGTAATTTCATTAACAACTGCAAATGTTTCAATGTAATCTAAATAAGTCTGCCCATTACACCGTACCATAGCACAGTGAACGTTGCAGGCATAGAAAGAAACATTATACAGACTACTATGCCAACTAGACCGTATCAACAGCGTATACCGACTATTGTTGACATGACACGCGACGGTGTTAGTATAGGACTCGGGCGCTGTCAGTTGACATTGGTCATCTCTTATCTTCCATGGCTACTTTTTCGTTCTATATGGCTATTTACCTACCTACATAGGTTACACATCATAGGTAGTAGCAAAAAAAATATTTTAACGATATATTTTTTTAAACTTAATAGATAAGAGTGAATTTAACTACGTTTTGGAACGAGCAACTAGCTTCAATTTTCTGACTTAATGACCGATTTCTTGAAAATTCAAATGTGCCTGATGGTCTAGTTGCAATATGTAGAGGAGAGTATACCTAATAATAATTACAAGGGAATATACCTAATAAGTTGAGGGGAGTATACCTAGTACATAGAGGGGAGTAGTCTCATGTTTTTCAAGAAAGAGATATTTTTTTTGGATGGGTCGTCCCTTTCTCTGTCATAGTATGATACGGTGTAAAGGGCAGGCTCCCTAAATGTTATTATTATTGCACTATTGAATTTCTAACCCTCGACGCCGAGTCTTTGCTTGTTTAGAATAAACAAACTTAAAACTTCTCAATTAAAAACTTTTCAATTTCGTTTAAAATTTATTAATCTATAGGATAGACGTTTTAAAATCGGTTTTAATTTTTGTAAAAAAACGTGAATGAAGTTTATTTTTTCATGCATAATTTAGCTTTTTATTTAATTGAGTTCTTTGACACCTATTGATTTGGTTTTGTACTTAACTAGGATTTTCTTTTTGTTTCTTTTGTCAACTAGACGAACATCTATGGGTACTTATTTATTAAGTTGAAGAGTTGGTTTGTACGCGCTAACCTCCGGACCTACTGATCCGATTCTGAAACTTGTATCCCTAACAGCAAACTACTTCCATATAAATAAATGCTATAGACTACATTAATTTATCCAAATCGTGGGTAAAAGCTAGACACTGGTAAGTAAAGTCATCATCATACTTTATGCTTTGCGTGATAATCTATAATTCGCTTTAAAAGAGAATCTTTCAAACCAAACTGCTCATGTTATATCGTTTCGTAGGCATAAAAATGAAAATTGTAATAATATTTCAGTACAAAAAACAGGTAGATACTTAAAATGGAATATTTAAAAGTATTCTTTATTCTTCTGAAGAAGTTCGTTTTATGTAATTTAAATATTTGCTCAATTTAAGCTCAGTTAAGTTTGTGAACGTATAAAATTAAAATTATACTTTGCTTATTGTTGGCATCTGTTGAATTCTCCGCTAAAATGATAATAAGTACGACCCAAAACACTTACTTTCAGCAAGGGAGCCATTTTTTTTCTATATAACTCCTAATGTGTTTATTTCGCTTACTTACACAGACTCACTTTGTATTGTTTCAGTCCTCGCCATTTCGTACGTTCCTAAAATGTGAAGAAATTAGCGCGAACATTGCATTCCAGATACAGTCATTATTATAAATAATGTTGGAGGTACATCATCTACTAAAAGATGTTTGGAACTTGGTACTAGGTGGCAACCAATTTTTATTAGTTTTTGAATATTTAGAACTACCTTATGCCCGCGACTACGTCCGCGTGGAACTTGTTTATATCGCACTTGCATACAAACTTCCGCCCCTCTTTTCACCACCTTAGGGGGTGATTTCTAGGATAAAAACTATTGTATGTCCTTCGCCTGGTCTTAAACTATCTCCATGCCAAATTTCATAAAAATCGATTCAGCGGTTTAAGCGTGAAGAGGTAACGGACAGACAGACTGACACACTTTCGCTTTTATAACCTTAGTAAAGATTAGAATATTTAGAATAGTTATATTATTATGTGTACGTGGTTATTGGAAAGATACTAGGTACAGCATCTCAAATGTATCGTAACACGGCATCGACTTGTGTAACAGCGGAATATGGAGCACCATATTCTGCAATTACACTAGTTGGTCGTTAGGCCGGGGTCAAATATCCGAATGCAAAAAGAAAAAGTCAAATAGCAGCACATCTGCGACCTTTGAACTTTGCAGCTGGACGTCCATTCCTAAAGAAGACGGTACGTACGGTATACCGTTGGTTCACACTTGGTCGTCAAAGGGTGATTATTCGAATTCGGGCAAAAGGACCAAATGTAATTAAATCGCGCCATTAGGAAATAGGAACGCTTAAAGGTCAGCCCTAGAAATGGCGCTTTGCGACTCTTTTTCCAAACTACAATATGCAGAATCGTAATTGTAAATTGCACAAATAGTCTGCTAATACCTACACTGACCTTATTGGTGAGATCCTTCAGAAAGGTTAGGTGCGGAGTACTCGTACCCGGCGTGCTTGTGTAACGAGATGTATGAACATAGATGAGGCGAAAGAAGTAAGTAAAGATCGTAGCAGGTGGCGTTCTATAGTTTCTGCCTGCCCCCATGGGAACAAGGCGTGAGTTTATGTATGTATGTATATCTGCTAATACGAAAAAACAAAAGAATTTGTAAACTCAGTCAAATGGTGTGCGAAATATTATACAGATTTGAGTTTCTCATTTGTAAAAAGTTAGAACCAATTTTAGTGCACCGTATACCAGTAACAAGTAATGCCGAAGGCTGTTTGTTTATCTCATAAGACTGGAGAAAATGTAACGCTACTAAGTATATACTAAGCCTTTGCGAGCTTAAAATTTAGATAGGTATCTATTATTAGGATTAATAATCCTAACTAATATTATAAATGTGAAAGTAAGTTTGTTTGTTTGTTTGCTACCATTTTACGCCTAAACCACTGAACCGATCATCCTAAAATTTTGCATATACGTTGCCAGGTGTACAGGGACGAACATAGGGTACCTTTAATCCCGAAAAAAAGTACTGTTCCCGAGGGAAATCACAAAAACGTCCTTATGACAGTAGATGGCGCCACGTGTCTATCGGATCATGATTAAATTTTAAGTTTAAGCATGTAATACATTATGAGTCTACATTGTCGATAGACCAGTTTCAAGTAAACAACCTAGGAGTACGAAAGTTGTTTGCTTAATAATTTTTCATGCCCAAAACCGCTGAAGAGTATCCTGACATTTTGCATAAAGTGGCTTCCAGACGGACGGACTTGCGGTTACGGCAAACCGCAGGCCGCGGCTCCTAACGCTCCAAAAACACACCACCGCGGTCACAGTGGCGGCCTGAAGTGTCATTAGCGTGGTGATTGTGCTACAATCGGACAATCGGACGTCGCAATCGGACGTCAGTCAATATGGCTAACCGTAACGTTGTCTTATTACTCTCATGACTCATTAGTCCTCTCAGAAGATAAGAAAAAAGGTAGGAAAACCGTTTATTTAAATACTTGAGGTGTGAGGTAGAGATAAACTACAGTAACATGACGCGCCCTTCCACAATTTAAAACGTTTGAAAGTGTTTTTAATAGTATTAAAAATACTCACAACGCATGTGTGCGTATTGAGACGGCTCTCGAGACAAAAACAAATCAGCGATTTGTTGTCCGACTAGCGGCGTCAAAAATTACTCATTATTATTAGTATGGCGCTGCACTGAAATTCTCTATGAAAATGAGAGGTACGTCGTCTTGCGCGGTCGGCTATTTATGATTAGTTGACAAAAAATATCCTAGCCTGCTACTGAAGACGATTACTCACAAAGTCTTTCATACGAATGTGACTACACACATTGAAATGGTAATATGAAGGGAAGCGTCAAGGTATAATAGTTTATCTCTACCTATATTATCATTAGCATCGCATATTACTCTTAGGAATAGAGAAGTGTGAGTTATTTTTAAATTATTATTTAAATTCAACTATTTCTATTACAATTTCCATATTTGGCGTCATTTTACAAAGCAGTACACGCGGCCGGTTGTTAAAATTTGCAATTGACGCGGCCGCCACAACATTTCGCGTTTGTCTGTGACCCACTTTATATACGTTGTCAGGGATACAGAAAAACTGCGTAACTGACACTATCATCACTGACACTGACAGGTGTAAACACATTCGTAGAGGATGCATGGAAGAATAAAGGTGAACCTACGCTCTGTCAATGAAGCATACTCTGCGATTACTCCGCTAATTGTAAATTGATTAGGATGATTCTTTTTTTGTTTATTTTTTCGAATTGGTCCCTAATAAATACTGTCATGATCTGATGATGAACTTCGGAGATATGGAAAGGAAACTCCTCATAAGATCACAGCGCAGAACTGTCTTAACAGTAAAATTGCTTTGTTTAATGCGTGTAGTCGATGATTGACTGAAGGAAGAGGTTAGTTGCTAAACTAACCTTGACCTATATCGATGTATGTAGACAACAGTTTTTCAACGGCAAAGTTAAGTTTGTCCCTCAGTACTGTTTATTTTTTCGTTAGAGGTATTTCCGGTGTGTTTTAATGAGGGTAGGTAGGTTACGTTTTTCAATTTTAGAATATCTCGCAGGTCCAACACACAACCAAAAGCTCATTGCGAGCCCGAGCAAAAATTACTGCTCAATCCTCGGAATCTTCCGTTCATGCCGCATTAAGAAGGCAAGCACAACCGGAGCGACAAGTAAATTTGAGAGCTGATGAGACATTTTCTTAAAGCCAGGAAAGACTAGAGAGCCAAGCCGTTCGCCCTCCAAGCTACTCAGAGAGTGACTGAAACGCCCTTTTAAACGCAATTGCTTTTGGAGGAACAAGCCGAAAGCCAGAGAGCTGTAAGAGCAACTGAGACGCCTTTTCAATCAAACACAACTTCGTCTCAGAGAACAAGCTCAGCCACTACAGCGACAGAAACTCTAAAATAGTCGCAGGCGAGAAGGACCTCTCTTGCAGAAATGCAAACTGAACGCCGACGGACTTTTATGAGTCACAGTCTGTTGGTCTGTAGGTATTTAATAATTCTGGATCTGGCCGAACAACAAGCCGAGTACAGCCCGAATTGATTGTCAAATTCTAAACAAACGCGGGCGAAGCCGCGGGTAAAAGCTAGTATGATACAAATGAAAGTATTAAGCTCTACAGCTTTTAATATTAATTTGTGTCTTCTTGTTACTATAATAACTAGATGTGCCCTGCGGTTTTGTTGGTATGGTAATATTTTTCACCCGTGTTAAGTAACATCTTTGGTTACTGCTCCGTTGCCGTAGGTCGTAGCGTGGTGTTATATAGCCTATACTATTTCTCATGAATCTGGCTATCATTTAAAATAATTATTAGAATTATTCCAATCGGACTGGCGGTTCTAGAGATTAGTGCGTTTAAACAAAAGGCTGCTACTGTAAAATTCCTGATGAAAAAACCCAATAACACTGTCCGACGTGGGAATAAAACCCAAGACCTCATGCTCCGCAGTCGCGGTTTGCGGGCATTAGACAAATGAGGCATATATCTAGGCAGGATATTTTTTTTATATTTTAGAATATAAATATACATACACATCAACGTAGGCGGTCATTTCGCATAAGTACTGCCCATTAAACCAAGTAACATTGGGAAAAATATTCCTTGGTAACTTTTTATTTTAAGTGTGACTGCAAATACCTATCGCGGTATAATACCTCGCAATGAAAAATTCAATAACTCCGAAATAGAAGACTCTCAAGTATAATTCAGAACAAAAAAAATGGTCTCAATGATGGAAAGTACATGTAACTTTAAGCTTCGTTATGTGTCTTGTTACACCAGTTACATATTTCATCGCTAATGTACGAAAGTACACACTTGTGTGACGCCAAATGATCGTAATGTGTGAGTAATTTACATTCAACTGAAACTGACAACTCATTTTGCGTTGCCTTACGGAACCAACAGGAATTTTATATCAAAAGGAATACAGCGTAAATTACGCGTCACAAAAAAACTCACAAATCACTAAATTGAAGTCAAAGTCAAATCATTTTATTTGAAATAGACCATTTGAACACTTAATATAACACAGACTTAATTTAATATTTAATGTATATTTTTTGACTATATTGATAGGGCATAACATCACGCCTGTAATCCCCGTAGGGTTAGGTACCCATTACTACACCCACATTTCGCCAGTTATGTTTATTTCCATGTAATAGGGGGCGAGCCTATTGCCATCGCCCAGGAAAAAATCCAGACTCTGAGACTGCTACTGAGAATTCCTGATTAAAAAACCCAATCACACTTTGCCCGACCAAGACCAACAGTCGCAGTTGCGCTTTGCGACCAGTAGACCAACGAGGCAGGCAACATATTGATAGGAATGGAAATCTAAAAGCAAGAAGCGGAGCCACGACCAAGTGCTGGTCAAGTACAAGTTGCGATTCTCTGTACGTTTGCATAATTGTTGCGTGATCCGTTGTCGCCCGTACCTTGAATAGCTGATGAGGATCGTTCGGCTTGATTGTTACCATCGTGGTCTTAGACTATGTTTCGTTGGTTCTATGAAACTGGTATAAAGAGTTATGGCGAAGCTCACGATGCTAATTGCTGTTTTGGTATCGACTCCCGAGAATGGGGGAATGGAAATGGATAGATGTATCTATGTCGTGAATGTTTGAGATTTCGTGAGGCAATGGAAGAAAGATTAGTATTTGTGTTAATTTTTTGTTTATTACCCATTTTATTATTTATTTATTTTATTACTTTTATTGTCGTGTTATTTTTTCCCTGTTAAAGTGACGGTTATGTTGTAGGTACACGATACAAGTACATTTATAACTACACCAAAAACTAGTTGTGCTTTCTTGAGACTCCTATTCATAGTCATATAAAAATATTTACCATACAGTGTGTGCCAGGGGGTAACAGTTGACTGTAAAAAGTCAAATCATTTATTACAATTAGATGAATAAAAGGAACTTCTGAACGACATTTACAATACATATTTTTATAAAATATAATTGAATCTCGTTGCCTCATCCAAGAGGTAGTTTTGTACTGAGAAGAGTGGGCAAGAAACTCCATACTTATTCAGGTGTAAAAAACTCTGAGAGAATATTTTAATCTAATTCTAGTTCTAATAGCTTAGACAAAGATTTAAGCTCATAAATAGGAGACGCAGAAGAAAGCAATATCTGGCCCATTAACATCTCAGCAGACCTTAAAACGACGTAATCGTTCGTAAGTATAATTAAACTACGGCCAGCTTTTTTCATTAACACTTAGATTAATTGAAATAAATGAACATTTTCTAAAGATTGTATAATTAAGGCAAAAGACAATTTACGATTGTAAGCAGTTACAATTAATTATACTGTCTAAGAAATTCGATTTAGTTAATGTCATTAAATTGTAGAAGACATTTAAAACACCTAAATATCAAATTGTGGTATAAACGAAGAAAATATTTCATCATTTGTTTAAGTTAGTTACGTTAAATTAATTGTTTTCGTAGCAAATAGTAAGTAAAGCCTTATAATATTTACTTGTACAATGAAAAGCTGAAATAATGTTTGTTAGTTGCCTGGAGGGCTACCTTTGGGCGACCTACAAACGTGAATTATAACTGCTTTTCATTCGTGTATTTGTTTAAGACAACTCATGACGTGTTTGGACATTGTAAACAAGGACCTAATACATTTCTGAAATTAACTTTAACATTAATTCCATATACAAAGATGGGTAAATATATTAGAAATACTTACAGATCCTTACGACCCAAAATTTCAGTGAAATTGCTTATATTGTGGAAACGCCTCCAGGCATGAAAACAATGCTTTTATTAATTAAAATACTAACTATAAGCAAATAATCGAAACGTTACGTTCTAACGTTAACATTTGGTATGTTTTCTTTATAATCTCAGTCGGAGCCACAGTAAATCAATTACGAAAATTAATTAAAATCGAGAGCAAGATTTCAATGCAAACAATTTCAATGTTGTTAATTACTAAATACAATTCTGAGTATAACCTCAAAACTGAAAATGGTGTTGCCCGTAAAATAAATGTAAGTTGATAGGTATGAGAAAAAACGAAAAACAATATCAATGAAAATAGACGACTCACGTAGAGTGTATTGTGAATATTTTGTTTGTAAAGTGTTAGGAGGTGGATAAAGGTAAACTAGGGGCTTGAGATCAAGCAAGGACGAAGGGAACCGAAGTGGATCTTAAAAGAGAAAGGTATTCGATAATTCAGGGGCGACGTGCCGTATCAGAGAACGGGATAACATCTTGAGAGCTTTTTAATTTGAATCGGGGAAATTTAGCGTACCGACATGTCGCGACTCAAGTCGGAAAATTTTAATTCAGTGCGTATTTTTGGAATAAGATATCGTTTTTGTTGACTGTTTTTTTAGGATCGCAATAGTCGTATTTTTAACTTTGTTTATTTTAACATAGCATCACGCCTGTAATCCTCAAAGTGTTAGGCAGAAGTGAACCCATTAGTAGACCCACATTTCGCCAGTTATGTTTAAGTTCAAAGTTAAAGGGGATGAGCCTATCGCCGTCAACCGGGCACAAATTCAAACTCCGAGGCTGCTACTGAGAAATTCCTGATGGAAAAACTCAATAACACTATTCCAAATCAGAGTATCGAACCCAAATTAAACTTCATGCTCATCAGTCGTGCTATGCAACCGCTGGACCAGCGAGGCAGCTTGTTTATTTTATGCCGAAAAAAATTAGTAGATTGATTGATGTTCTGTACCTGTTTAATGATGGTTAATTATTTGAACCTAATGGATTGAAAATTACAGTGCTTATATGTCTACACAAAACGTAGAAACAATATGTCTTCTTATCACTTTCAAGCAAATATCTCAACGCCCTTATCATAATACAGAAATTCCACAGATTCAACATCAACAATAACAAATTAAACTTAACACAACAGGTACCTACGTATAATTTCGGAAGCAATATATTTTTCCCAATAACCGAAGCTGACGCAGTAATGGGATAGATAATATTAATTTATGGTAATCTTTGTAAATTGTGTGCTCTGACCAGCGGAACCCCTTTGTGCTCAACACAAGTCGATTTTGAGAAAATATTGCTTTTAAAATATGGTGGTTTATTACGATGAGCTCATTGGACTAGCTGGGTTGATGAACACGATGTAGATATTATTAGTGTATAATCCCTTTTTATACTGCTGGCTTCCTATATATTATCTTTGTCTTGTTTCCAGAGGATTTGATGCTTTGGTGTTATAATATCTTTTGGTCGGTTTATTTTTAAGTGTCTATAGCTTTTAGTAACGTTTCGTTTTGCTGAGTAAAAACGAGGTAGGTACTTAACTTTTGATTTAGAAAAAAATAATGTCGTGTATGATGATTTTGTGGCTTTATTTTGTTAATGTCGCAGTTCCTATAAGATCATCAGTTAGGCAGGTTTCAACAGAAGCGTAAAAGTACATTTCCGTAGCTCTCTTAAAAAAAAAACGTAAACAAATAAACTCAAATAAACATCAGCGAATGTAACCGCATAACGTATTCACAACAAAATAAACCAATAAATAAATAAGAGCTCAAATCCCTTGTTTTTTTAAAACAACAAGACAGAATGTTATTGAATTCGTAATGTAAAATAAATATAGCAACAAAGAGTTCCCTAGAAATCGGAAATAGACGTCTATTGAACGAAGATACACCAAGGAGTATTTGTCATGCGCCACGAACTGCGAACAGCATTTAAATGCGAAGATCGCGAGGCATTCCGACGTCCTTCGATGTACTGAGACTCTGAGACCCTAGTACACTATTTGCTCGAACACTCTGTATTCTGGTCTTGTCGTGCCCACACGTAATTCTGTATCGAAAGGATGTTTCGCATTGACGCCGCTAAAATTAACTAGATAGTCGAGGTACGTGATAGTTATTGGAGTTATTGTATTAGAATAAGTAAGTCGAAAGTTAAAGTAATCGGTAAATATTTAACTATGTATGCGGGTTTTGGCAGAGAAGAGAAGTTCTATCTTTCAATCCTTGTGATGAATCTGAAGACAGTGTACTGTAACATTCTTTGGATGATCCATTTAAGTACCTAAGTATCTTTCATAATAATTAGTATTTGGTACCTACTTCCCAACTAGTAGAAGGTTACAGAACTATCCATACAATATTATAAATGCGAAAATAACTGTCTATCTGTTACTCTTTCACGACTAAACCACTAAACCAATTTCAATTAAATTTGGTACGGGGTAAGTTTGAACCCCAAGAAAGAATATAGGCAACTTTTTATTCTGAGACTTCGTCTACGTCCGCGATAACCGAATTCGGCGGACGAAGTCAGGGGCAAGACCTAGTTGCTTATATTCTATTACAATAACTAGGTGACTATATGATAAAATATTGCAAACTCGATCAGCAATGCCATCGATATAAAATCACTTAGATACGTTTGGTTTCCCTCGACCTCGAGTAGGTACCTACTGTTTACAATAATCTCTCTAACTCGTATACAGCGCATGTTGATCCTAGACTGCACCTATTTTAATTTACCTAAGTATATACTTACCTAGATTGATATTGAAAGACGTACATACATAGATATTTACAAACTGACTAAGTACTACTGATCCCACTCACATTGAGTAATTATTGAGGTAGATAAACTAAAGATTGCTAAATAAAGGTTATAGACTTGTTAAAAAACACTTAAAATCTAAGTACCTATACTTACCTTAGTTATTTTTAGGTCCTAAAGGTCGATTTTTTTTTGGCTAATAACTCGTTACGGAGAAATTATTGTTGATATTGACAGCTTTTACATAATATAACATCGCGCCTGTAACTAAGGGTTAGGCAGAAGTGTACCCATTTGTACACCGGCATTTCGCCAGTTTTGTTTAAGTCCCATGTAGTAGGGGTCGAGCCTATTGCCATCAACCGAGCACAGATTCGGACTCCAAGTCTACTACTAGGAAATTCCTGATGGAAAAACTCAATAACACTTTGCCCGACCCTGGAATCCAACTCAAGACTTCAAGCTCAGCAGTCGCGCTTTAAGACCGCTGGACGCACGAGGCAGCTTTTATCTATAGAAATTATGTGAAATTGACATAATTTTTCGTCCGATAATTGACTGAATTAAAAAAAAAGACTACTCATGGACGCGTGACACAACAGTTTTTCAACGCTATTTTATTTCTTCGTATGGATACGTTTACAAACATATTATCACAACAACATACATATGTAAGTATATCAAGACAACCAATTGTTTAATGCAAGGTTTAACTACAGTCACGTTTCAAGAGACGCATGACATAGATAGCATTCTATTCTGTGGTGGTAGGACAGAGGTTTGAAAACGATTATAAATTGATTTAATGCACGTTCGATCGATAAAGGCAAGGACAGTGTGGGAACATCCTTATTCTGTTTATGTACAATTATACAATAAATAGTTCAGTGGTTTTGTTGTAGAAGCATTTACGTCAGTAAATGTTTCTACAACAAAACCACTGAACTCACAACGCACACAAATGCGAAAGTAACTCTGGCTGTCAAGCCAGAGTTACTTTCGCATTTTATTATTATTAGTATGGATATTAGGGTTTTGGTATTTCTGGTCCCTCCTCCCCCCTCACATGCTCGCCCCTATTACATGGGACTTAAACATAGCTATCGAAATGTGGGTGTAGTAATGGGTACACCGGGCCTCTGCCTAACCCTTCGGGGATTACAGGCGTGATGTTATGTGTGTATGATGTTACATATGTGTACAATAATTATATACATACGCAGCAACAAAAATACCAATATATAGGTACTCCGTTCCCTTAGAAAAATATCGTTAACGATATCATTATTTCAATGTTAGCGTATAATAAGCTCACTGCCTGCCAGGATTGCGGATTTGTTCGAAGGAGTCACCGCGACCCTGGAACGCTAAGGGCATTAGGAGGATCTAAGCATTAGGAGGATCTAAGTATGTTTGTATATTTACAACAAACAAGAATATCACCGAAATGCAGTCTTTTAAAAAAAGAATACACAAAGACTGCCATTTTTTTATTAATTTCTTTACTAGAGTGTAATGTTTCACGACTTCCACTGCTAGGCAAAGGCCGCTCCAAAGTCCTTGCGCTACCTCGGACCGCAGCCTTCGCGTTGCGCGTTTGTGACACCTCGCCACCACTTTCTGAGCCGGCCTCGGCGACACCAACCAACGTCATACACCCATTGCGTAGAAACTTTTGTCCAGTGGTTACTGTGCATGAGGCTGACGTGTCCCGACCATTTCCATCCGAACTTGGCAACCATATTGGCTTTTTAATAAATGGAGTAAAGGTATGTCGCAAATAGTTTTAAAGTGACACATAACCCAGGTGTACGATTTACGTAATATATTTACTGCTAATATGGCAATTTTATTTATTGTACTAAGACGGCGGAAGCAGGTGCAACTTGCGGGAAGATAATTTTATTATAAGTTCCTAAGATGGATTGATATGCCGATTGTTACAAGTAATTGCAAGTTGATGAATCATTTTGCGAGTATTTTCGACTGTAGTCTTTATGTCTGCAATAGTATAAGTACAGTCACGGGCACAAATATACAGATACTTCTACTTCTTTTTCTATTCATTTTTGTTTTTTAGAGTACCTACTTGTGTCCAGTAGGTAGCCACGTTTATCGCGGCATCAGTAACGTTTTTAATGTCCTCTATAGTGCAGACGTAGGGACATTTCAAAGCACTGTTGTAAGTGGGCCATCATCTGGTCAGGGTCTGCACTCGCATAAAAGACGCTAAGGACATTTAACGATTTTTATAGGAAGAGAATGATGAGACATATTTTTTTATTACGTTGGCCCAATCATAATGAATTATCGAAACCTACCTAATTTTTCTAATCTAATTTTTTGAGCAATTATTTGAGCAATTTATCACTGACTACCAGATTTTAGACATGGCAAAATTGTTATCACGTCAGTCGTATAAGGGTATTAACTAAACATCTTATCCTTTATCTTAAAGAGGTAGGTAGAGAGATATAGGCAAGTGAGACCTCAAGGTGGAGCAGAAAGAGGCCGCTGCCTCTCCTAGGGTATAGAAAAATGCAGCTAAATGCAAAGCAACTAAAGTCGCACAACTAATTAGATTTACCGATCATTTCTGCACGTAAAAACTAAAATTAATTCACTAATTTTATTCCAATTACAATAGTTCATGTGTTCTGAACTGTACTCATAATTCATACATCTCCCCCGGACCATCGGCTGACGACGTTATGTTCTGACCTCATTGGTTCCCACAATGCTAAGTCCTAGTGCTTCTGATGCCACGTGACCAATTTCCAACCAATAGTAGTGTCTTCAAACACAAAACAGCCAATGACATAGTTATTCGTGATTAGTTATTCAGTACCATAAAAGCTCTCGTGATACGAAGGCCATTAAACTTGGTTGCTATTGCTATGCAAAACACGCATACTTTGTCCGTTTTAGCGATTGACTTCCTCTTGACTATTAGAATTATTATTTTGTTTGTTAAGTAGTAGGTTTGAATAGATCACAGTTTATTTAAATCTTAATAATATACATATAAAAACGAAATGTCACTTACTCACTCATCACGAAATATTGAAAACCGCTCTACGTATAGAGATGAAATTTAGCAGGAAGTTAGATTATTAGTTACTAGACGTCCGCTAAGAACGGATTTTCCATAATTCACCCTCAAGGGGATGAATCGGGGCTCCGACATTTACGCGGACGAAGTCGCGTACAAAAGCCAGTTATAGATATTTAAGAAGTTGACTTTCCATGGATAAGACTGTTTTGTTATACATTTAATAAGATAGTGTTTAAATAAAAATATAATCCTACATTTCTGAACACCTTACAACGCGTTCTTGGATAATTAAATAAGTTAGCAAATATTATCAATCTGCAATCACTGAAGCTAGTAAATAGACCAAGATACCCTTGAGTAGAATGAGCTTTGTACTAACAATCTTGGTCAGCACTCCACGAGGCAGCCAGGGCACTTTTGTCAGGCGTAACAATAGGCTATAATACGCAGTCAATGGGACCGTCTGGTGTTGCACAAAACCATTAGAAGCTGTCACTTTAAATCCTTTTCACCCCTTTCCTTATAGCAGTGCATTATAAATATACAACAAAGGGAAACGCTGTAAGAAATTTGCAGTCTTCATCTTCATCATTTACCAGAAATACGTGTACAGCAAGATTTATTATGCCAAAAATCATTCAAAGTCAACGTCAGAGAACACAAAAAGGAACTTTTAACATTTACACGAAAATAGATTTAATCTAGCTGCCCGCTTACAATAGGTTCGTAAGGAGAAAAATGGGCAAGAAATAAATAAATAAATAAAGTAATTACTCTTTTAAAATAAATGTTTTACAACATTCTGTATACAGGATTATTTAATTCCACGAAAATGTAATATCGTTTAAACATCGAACCGTTGTTTTATTGACAATCCGTTTATTTTGTAATCACCTTATTTAATAATTTCTAAAAGAAAAATAAACAGAGTTGTAACTCATTTCAAGGATTAGAAGAACAAGTATTTGTTTTCCTTATCACCATCTCTTAAATTCTGTATGTTAACATGAATTTCGCTGCTGTACATGTACTCGTACATTTATAAAACATATTGAAGTACTGTTATTCTAAATAACCCTTCCTATGACGATAGGCTCATTTCACTTAAATTTAAAAAATATGTTTCAGAAAATACTAGCTGATGACCATTGCTTTTCATACAATATTCAGCGATAAAACCCATTACAGAGTCCACGCAACCCAGGTGGTCTATGTTAAAAAATTGATCAATGGTGAAACTAGGTTATAACTTGTGTTTTTTTTTTTGTAAAATATCGACCTACTCATTAGAGAGTACCTACGAGTATATACATTGTAGGTAGGTAGCTATATAATATATATATATATATAGTAGGTTTTGACAGTACTTGATCAGTTTCCGACCTCGTTTAGTTTGCCTCCATAAGCTACAGAATTTGCAATCCCAGTAAAATCCACGATGCAGGAAAACCTTCTGAAGTTTTTTAATGGTCACTAGAAGTAGTTATGAATAGATATAAGACTGTAGGTGCCTACATCCACACCTCTAAGCATTATCAATCGTGTAATCCTAATGACATTAACAGGACAAGGGTATATGCGAAAGCTTATCTATGTGGGAGTCAGGCAATAACGTGTGATTTGCATTATAAATTGAATAGCTCAGTCGTGATTCGATTTAGCTTAAATTATGTATTCACTGATAGTCCTCATTGAATTAAATTAATTATAAATGTAGTATTGCATTTTTGAAATGTATTCGTATTGAGAACTCCACGTGCGCGAAGCCACGGGCAAAATCAACTATAATAAATCAATTTAGATTTTCAAAAGCCGCTAAATGAGGTACCACGAAATTGAGTAATTAGTGAGAAATCTTGACTTCAAACAGTTCACTTTTGTTCTCGGTGGCAAGGTGGGGTGGTGTGGCCCTGTGGCGTTAAGGTCAACCGATCCCATTAACCGAAGCCTAACGGCTTACCTCCGGAATGTATTGATTAAATTCAAGCACAACCAATACTACCAGCAATGGTAGGTATTCTGTGTCATTTGAGGAATTATTCCGATAGTTCATTAGGCTTTCATTTAAGGTCATTCCTTTAATGTAGACTGCGATATTTATAATTACCTTTTCTTAAACGATATCTTTTCAGCAAACAAAAGATATTTCCAGCTTTAGGAAATATCATTTCTCCTTGTGAGATTCATTTTGTCGTATAGATACACATTTTTGTGCCCCACTGGCTTACATGAGAGTTGACATCAAGTTTACATAATATGGCCTTCAGAAGCCGGGCATGAGGCACGAGTCTTAATACTTTTTCCGTAGGTTTCGCTTACCCGTACGGCAACCAAAGGAAATTCAAAGGGTCTGTTATTCTTTCCTTTACAAACAAATGTGTGGCTTTTTAATATAACAGGATTTGTTTCTCCCCTGGGGCAGTCAGACTGACCTTTTACAAAATATAGGGTACATTATTGTCAAGGAGATTTGGGTACCCACCCGAAAGATTTTTGTCCAATTAACATGACTGGCCCGGAGCCCTTCATTCCATGGTTATAATATAACGATTGTCAATCAATATTTGAGTATATAATATGGATTACTTTTGTTCTACTGCAGGACAAAGACCTCTTCTTATACGGGAAGGCACGGGCGTTGATCACCACGCTTGCTCAAGGCATTTCAAATTTATGTTAACCGTTTTTTTTAAGGATTGGATATCATCAAAAGACTCTTTCAGCTCTGGGCGGAGCGGAAGGGAGTCAGATTCTTACTAACTAAAACCCATCTGTGTTCCTTCTAGTGCCCTTTGCGTTCCATGGCCGTGGTAACTCTTTCGAACAAAGTACATATCGATTATTTCAAGCCCATCTCATGTACAAGGCGAGATTATGTATGTGTGTTAGAGGCGAGCACCTTAATTGCTGGGTCATCACGACATCATCTCAATCAATATTAGAGTAGAAATATTCAAATATAAGGTATCACTCGTATTTTTCATAATTTAAAGCTCTGTCTATTCCGAAAAGTCTGAAAGAAAAACTAGGAAACCGACGAGCGATTGAATAGCTTAAGAACAGAAATATATAAGTTTTGTGATGTAACTTTGTCTGTCTGTTACGGATTGGCGACTAAACTACTGAACCGATTTTGAGGAAATTTGGTACGGGGTAAGTTTGAACCCCAAGATAAGACATAGGCTACTTTATATTCAGCAACGTTGTCTGCGTCAGCGATAAACGACATTTATAAGCTATTATTAATACAAATGATTTATTTGTGTATACGGTAGCAAGCAAGTTATGTCAGTAGATCATTCCTTTAAGGTTCATTGTTACAAACAACTTTTTAATTGAAACCCTACTATATATATTTAAATATGTAGATAGGTACACGAAAAGTTCAATTTATTTCTGGAGCATCATAAATATTTATAGAAAAATGAATATAGGTGCCATGGAACTGGCGACGCGACAGTATTAAAAATGTATTACGTACTCGCTGAATACGAACCCACAGGGGTGCATGTACCCTGTTACGTACGACTGTATTTAATAACTAATCTGAATCATGAATGTTTTTGTAAAAACAACTTGTATTGCGAAGACATGAATTACAGTAGAATGTACTACAAATCGCATCTTTTATAGCAATTATATTTAAAACTAACATCACGCCTGTATTCTCCAAAGGGTAAGGCAGAGGTGTACCCATTAGTGCACCCACATTTAAGTCCACACCCACAATTAAGGCACGAATCCAGACTCCGATGCTGCTACTGAGAAATTTCTAATGGAAAAACCCAATAACACTACTCGACCTGAGAATCGAACCCAAGACCTCATGCTCATTAGTCGCACTTTGCGTTAACTAGACGAACGAGGCAGTTAAGTATTATATTTGATGCATTTTAATTGAATTTTGACAAATCATGACATGGATTTTTTAATATTTTTTTTTAACACTTCGATTCAGAGAAGTTTGTCCAGACTAGAACATCCATACGTTTTCTTAAGTAACAATCACCTTTGGTGAATATAGGTGAAGTGAGCTTGAGGTGAGCATCATTTCACACATGGTAGGCCTTTATAGCTCACCTCAAAATCACCGAGTACACCACTGGTTATAATTTTAAACCGTACTTTAAGTAAGATAAAGTTCACATTTGTAGTAGTATTTTGAAATACAATTTTGATAAACAAGCAAATATATCTGAGTAACATACACAATAAGTCTTCGGTTTGCAGACCAGTATTCGTGCATAGAAATTCTGCCAAAACTAGCAATAATCACAATTTGCTTTATGAACATACCCATTTCGCTGAAAACTGATATCCTACATTCACAGTTTGATTTGAACCGAATTACGTTCATGTTTGTGAGAGGCATGTCATTAGATGGACGAATTTCTAATTGAGTTCTGGATTTGTATTCTACCAAATAATGGTGCTTGTTTTAACATGAATAGATAGATTGAAAAGTTTCTTTAACATATTTGATGCAGTACCTACCTACTAAATTGTGACTCTTTATTTAATTGACAATTATTCAGTTTCATTTTTATTTATTGGAGAACCGCATAATAACTACATCCATCAAAATGTGAGTCCCGACATTAATGTAATTACACGACTGCCCCAAAAAAAGGAGTGTTATGTGTTCAGGGTTAATGTATGTATGTATGTGAGATTCTTTATTCCACCATAACTTTTAAACGCCTGAACCGATTTAGATGTATGGGGTATCGATACAATCCTTGCAGCGTCCCGAGTAACATAGGCTAGTTAAAAATAAAAAGAATCCTCTGTGGTCACTTTAAAATGTAAATTAATACCAGCCTTAATTATTTTTTTTAATGAATCTGGTCGTGTCTATGTTTATCGTCTAGAATTTGACAAGTAGATTTAAAAAATATATAACACTGTAAATAAAAAACGTCGTAAAAAAAACTGACGAGTAAACAAAGTACAAATATGTGCAATTTTTGCAGTCGTGTTTTTGAATTTTTTAAATTATAGTAACTTGTTAATTAACGATTCATATTAAAATGCCAGTTTAAATAGGTTATTGATAAATAAAACGCCGCTGCATATAAATTAGCAACCACACAACATGACTGTGCAGTGGTGCATCAATATTGTTCTCCTCCGGTTTTGTATGTGACGGGTTCAGCGCGCTGCAAAACTTTTCCAAAGTTCTTTAGCCCAACAGAAAACTAGTTTTACCAACCTTCCAATGTAAAACTAAAGAAGTAGGATTTATGCGGGCGTAGCATCCTGAATAATATTACGAGTAAGCCCGACTATAATAGAAATTTATTACCCTCTGCCTATTCTACCTTAAAATTGTTCCAGATTAAATGTCTCTGAGACTCCTGCGCCTGACAGTAAAGTATACAGAATACATTCCCATTGTAATCTAAATCATATGGCGGATTTATGCTGACGTAAAAGTACCTACATTAATATAAAGCAACTGGTCTAAGTAGTTTATAAGAAAAAGTCTACGAAATTTTGGCCCAGCTTAACTTCAGGGAAAAGATTGAGCAGTTAGTTCAAATATGTGTAAAATTTATGTAAATACATGTGATTCTAACGATTGGCGAATTGTTTGCGAACCCTCGTCCCTCGGGGGACTACGAGCTAACAATGTGACGGAGAAAAATGAAAATAGTTGACACTGAATTTTCCGGCAAAATAAGAAACATCCCGTATTATTTGGCTGTCGCTTTGTTATCTGCGAAAGAGAATAAGAAATGGTTCAGTACCTTCAAATAGGCACACGTTTTGTTGAACGTTTATGCAGATAATGTTATCATTAAAAAGCGGAAGTGGGGAAAGAAAAAATAATAAGGTAAGTAATTACGATATACTAATAAGGATCTCCAAATATCAAGAAAAAGTAAACAAAAAAAATTCTTTAACGTCTTTCCTAATTTATTTGTCATCATACTCAATTTTGCTGCTCGGAACTATTCACTGCTGGGTTAAAATAGCTTTTCTTTTTTCTGTCATCTTCCGTGTTCCTTATGTCACAATAAAAGGTTAAGATTTTCCTTATGTTCCGTTAGTTCAATTTCCATTTCCTTTCCTACAAAGCGTGGCAGTTAGACAACTGAGATAAGACTATCTCATGACCTTTTGCGTCCAAGATTGTATTAGAAGTTCTGCTGTACATTACAATTTACCGTACTTTTGTCTACAAAGTAAAAGTTACCTCTACACCTTTAATTTAATTTCAATACCAGCGAACCGGCTTCGTACGGTTGCCAATTTTCGAATTATTCGGCGGATTTTCCAAAAAATATCGAAAACCTTTTCCGGAGGTCACCAACCCAACAAAAAAGAATCGGCCAAATCGATCGCGTTGTTCTCGAGTTTTAAGCTTAGCAAAACAATTTGCCATACAATATATACATACAATTTTTATTTGTATAGAAGATAGAAGATGTACAAGATAATATATATATAAATTGCAGGTGTGGTCGTGCATAGTGCGCTAACTCTGACACTTCTTAGATAAAAGTGTCAACGACATGAACTCTTGGTTTATTTAACTGTCGGAACAGATAACCCTGATGTTCGACGTTAGTTCACGCTCATAAAACGTGTGTACTGTCTATGAGTGTGCAGCAAATACAGGGTGTGTTACGTAGATAAGGGTGTATACCGCATAAGAAGTGCTTCCGCGCGAGGGTGACTGGTAAACGTGTGGCCGGCCACCGGATTGTATCGACTACCCGTCCACTCGGCGACGTCATCGCCCTCCACTATTAAAGTACGAGCTACATGTACCGCCCTATTGAGCTCGTTATCGACACAATTTATTGCTCCGTTGGAACTCCGATATATTGTTTTGTGACCCGGCATCCACTTCGTAGTAACGAACAGTAACTGCCACTGGTTAAAAGAGTTGTTTTTTCCAAATATACGTAGATGGGTTTTACTGTGGCAGTAATTCGGAATCCAAAACAACGTCGAGATTCAACTTTGTCGGAATTGGATGTGAAACAGACGGAGCATATCACACACAGCATCGAGTTGTTTTTAGAATGACCTTTCCAATTTTACTGAAAACAAAAATGTGAATAGCCACTCCGAAAAGTCAAGCCGTCAATTCCTTTTTCCATTTCAGGTATCGCTGTATAAACGTGCAATCAAAACCGAATGAAAAAATAGTGCTGTAACGTAACAACAGTGGTTAGGAAGTTTTTTCGTCATCTAATATAAAAGTTTCAGAGGCGTGGGCTAAGTGAAAAACTACCGCGAAGGGGATTTCTCGAAGCGAAGCTTTTGGGGAGTGAAAAACTTAGGCCGTAGTTCACTCAAAAAGTAAGGATATTGAATGTCGATTATTATAAATAAAACGATCTTTAAAATAAAAATAAAAACATGAGCCTGATTTTTCATCATGAATCAGCGTTGTTCTTTGACGTGTTAACATTATATTTATAGTCATGGCCGTCCTAAAACGGTAAAGGCTAGAATACTAAAGATGGAATAGTGATATCACGTAACAATGTTATAATTAACTTGTAGGTATTTTAAACATTTTCATTTACTTATTAGTTCTTTGTACAGAATTAGCTTAAACAGGAAGTTATCTTATTCCTTTACCGCTGTTTACATAAATTACTCAAAAGCGTGAGAGTCGTGTAGGTCGTCGTAATTTATAAAAACCGGTCAATAATGCGTCGGACTCGCACGCGAACGGTTCCGTACTTTTATTATTTGTTGTTAACTTTATTATTTGTTGTTATATCTGAAATAGTAATACTCACTGTAAAAATCGGTTCATGGGTTACAGCTCGCTGTCAGACGTACGGACGGACAGCGGAGACGTAGATGCAGACCCTAAAATGTACTGTTGTGTACCAATAAACGCAGATACCGATATACGTCATTTCCAAATCCTCATTAGCTGAAAGGAGTACCTACTATACTCGTATAAAGCCATACAAAATCACATAACACAGAACGCTTGCCTTTTCATCGTCCAATGTCGAGATTATTACTAATTACGACTCGTAAGTGCCTACGGCTGCCTCCCTGGAAAGGTAGGCAAGTGCTATAATTGTAAAACTACCGTGCAATAAGCCTTGGTAATGCAGGTAACGTAACAGCGATCACGAGTGGCTTCGAATGCTTTAATTATGTACGGACAACGTTATCAACTCGTTGTACCACACTTTTCTGACTTATTTTAATACGTAAGGGGTACCCAATTAATGCAGCTGTCTGTACAAGAAGCGGCAGATTATTAACCATTGAAACTGATGGGATAATGAAGTTTATTCCAACCGCAACCGCAATTATAACTACCCTATGACTTTTGTACCTCGTGAAAACTGAGAAAGATAAACAAATGAAGTACCTTGCCTTGGCTCGCGACATGTGAGATTTGAGTACAGTAGTCATACAGCCGATAGTCGTAACAGCCAATGGCATAATAACCAACATCTAAAGAGACTCTCGCTAGACGGTTGAATCAAGGGCCTGATTCAGAAAGCGGTACCTACTTTTGAACTCGGCTCGAATTGTTAGGAGATTCCTTTAGCAGGAGCCGGTAGCTTAAATCCTATTCCCGATGCCTTCGGAGGGCTTTTATTTTTTATATTTATAAACGATTTATTTCTGTTGTAATATTAAAAAAATAGTGTGTGTGTAAAATAAATAAATGAAATAAACTTTGAATGTTTTCCATGCTGGCCCTTGAGCGTCCTCTCTGTAAGTCGTAATGGACTGTAATCCACCTCGCAAGTCATGTGATACTCTTTATGTCTAAGATTTATTGGTTCCAGCATCTCGGTTTCCTCACGATGATTTTATTTTAAAGGAACTAAATGCATTTTTGTATGTTCCTAGTGTTAAATATTGTACAGTAGTACGGAACCGTTCAGGTTGGAGTCCGACTCGCAAATAGCCGGTTTTTATCTTCATCAATTTCACGCAGAACGCACAGTAGTTGATCCTATGTCTGCAAAGTTTTTTGACAGTAATATCATTGATATTGAAGACGTAAACGGAAACATTCATACAATAGAAAAGGATATATCGATAACTTCGGGTTGATAGCCCGGAGTATATTGTGGTCTTACGAGCCGAATTGTGTCGCTATTATCTACAAGCGAAACTGATACAAGAATTCTTAGCACAGTATTATATTTCTCAAGACTCCGCACTGGAGATGACTTAAGAGCACTTTATCTGATACGACGTTTACGTTTCGGGAACTATGCCGAAAGTTTCAAGTATGTGTATATAAGTTGGGGTAAAAGGGAGTTTGAAACTGTTTTTGGTATTTTGTTACTTATCGGAAGTTTGAGTTTAAATTAACGATTCAATTTGGAACAGCTCACTGACTTACTAGCTCACTAAGCTTAGCTCCAGTACAGGATTAACCCAAGTAAATTTAGCAATTGCTTAGGGCATCACGTTTTGTGGGACACCAAGAACGGGACCAAAAGACAGTGGGCAAAAGACACCCAGCTCCGCCAGCCATTTATTATATATGAATCGAAAGACCTGTAAAAACTAAGCATTTTTAGTTAAGACGCTTAAAAAAAATATCCCTGGGCTTAAATAATATTAATAAAAAACTAAAATATTTTTACTAGTAGGCACCATTAGGGATGATTCTCATTAGAGCGGGCCGTGCCCGGGCCGGGGCGTGGACGAGCCGACGTGGTATTGAAGTGCGTCGAGAGGGCCCGGACGGGACACGGATAATGCACTGTGTAATATAAATTGATTCATACAAAATATATGTAACAGATTTAAAACCGTGCCCCGTCCGTGCCCCGTCCGGGCCCCGCCCCGGGCACGGCCCGCTCTAATGAGAATCATCCCTTACTTAATATTATAATGGCAATACTTTTTTTTTGTTTATAACGCAATTACTGAGTTTATATTATTTGCAATTGCAATTAAAAAAATGGTTTATAATTATGTTATGCTTGTTTCAATAATGCTCAGTAAGTTAAACCCATTCGACTTAAAATAAAAAGAGAACCCCGGGATAGAATTTGATGCGCTTTGACACATGACTGTGATACCTTCCAAACAAAAGTAGTCTAAGCTGTGGCGGACTTGGGTGTGCCGCCCATACATTTTTGCCCACTATCATTTTTTTAAATAAAATATTTAAAAATACCGCGCGTTTGAAATAGACTCCACGTATCTCTTTCATCCTTCATACATCGTCTAAGGTACTTACGTGATGATCTATCTCGTTGTACCAAACACGTATTTTTTTTTAAAGACCGATTCTAATTTTTATTAAAAAATATCTTTTTTTATTCGTTTATTATTAACGATAAAAAATATATAAAGTATAAACAAATATTAAAAACAGCCAACTGAATCGGGCGCGCTTATTGTGACGTCATATTCCATGATAAGAAACAAACAAGTGGAGAGGTTTGTGTCAATATCACAACTCAGTTACTCACTCAGTGATATTGACATTTTTTGTCCTAGACTGTCGCGATTCAAATATTTAAAATTCCCGCGGTATTATCGCACTTATTATACAAAATATTAATGAAGACACAATTCTGAAATAGTAAAGTCCCTAAAAAACATATTTGACTCTTATTTGAATCACATAAAGTGTAATGCATAATATTCCCTAGGCCCATCAGCATGGATTGCTTAGGTCATCAAGTAGCACTCTTAATCCAGTACTGTTTAGGTAGCTCTCACTCAAGATTAGTGTCCGGAATTACTAACGAGAAAAGCACACATAACTCCACTTTGTCGCCCAGGGGACGCACGCCTCTGATGCTTTAAGTTGCAGGTTACCGGGCAAATACTAATATGACATTTTCAGCTCATATTTATACTTTCTAAGTTTATTCTGAGAGCTGTGGGTATTAGGCATTTTGTGTGAAGGTTGATTAGGTAAGAAACATAATATTATTTCCCTGCCCGGTCATCTGGTTTAATTATTACTTAATTATTTTAATATCAACGCATTCTTCGTTACGGACACTAGAATTAGGTACCTTTGGTTGACTGTGGTTGTGTGGTGTTTGGTTGATGCGCCTTTGTACTTTTTTTGCATACACTTTAAATAAATTATAAGCTTTTTGTAATACTAACAAAATATGGATCACTGTTGTCCGAAATAAATGAATTTTATTTATTTAT
The DNA here is from genome assembly GCA_949774945.1 of Hoplodrina ambigua. Taxonomy (NCBI): domain Eukaryota; kingdom Metazoa; phylum Arthropoda; class Insecta; order Lepidoptera; family Noctuidae; genus Hoplodrina; species Hoplodrina ambigua. The sequence continues at coordinate 12,279,027 of OX458963.1, forward strand.
TTATCTTGGACACACTAGAAGAAAACATCGTGAGGAAACCTTGTACGTTTCTTTCTGTCTTTTAAAATCTATCTATATTAATGATAAATAAAAATGAATAGCTCAATGTGTTGCCAAGCGCAAAACTCGAGAACCGGTTAAACCTGAAACAATTAGGGTGTTTTTTTTTATATGTTCGGTTATAAGTAATTTTTTGAAAGTTAAAAAAGATTCTTTCCCGGGCAACAGTTACATGTTTTTTTTTTGGAAAAGTCCGCTTCGGTCCGCTTCTAATTAATATAAGCATAAAAGGAAAGCGTGGTAATCAATGCTCGTGCCTATTGTGATAGTAATAGGCCGGTACCTATTATCCGTTATTTTATTTTAAACTTCATATTATGTGTCTTAAATGAAAATAAGCCTAACAAGAAAGAAAAAAAAGACCTTTATAATATCTCACCTACTCAGCACCTTATAAACATGAAACCATTTTATTGACAAGTAAACAAATAGGGGAGGTAATCTTTTAGATATGACCAAGAGTATAACTATATTCTTTCTTCTTCTTTCACTTTTATAATGCATGGTCTGGCTCAGAATAAAACTGAACACAATGTGGTTCAAAGCGCCTCGGCCGCTCGGTAGCACGTCATCGATGCAATCTAACTTACTAAGAAGGATTTAATTCTTTCAATAGCCTTATAATACCTAAGCCTTACTGATATAAGTCTGAAATAGCCAATCCGCCTTGAGCAAGCGTGGTGATCGATACTCGTGCCTTATCTGTATGAGAAGAGGCTTTTGCCCAGCAATGAGATGTTTATAGATTGGATTTATTATTATTGTTACAGCTGGCTCATGCCCACGACTTTTTCACGGGAATATTTATTTATTTATTTAAACTTTATGCAACAAATGTACAAAGGCGGACTTAATGCCTTAGGCATTCTCTAACAGTCAATTTGAGGTGGTGGGGCGAGCCTATTGCCATCAACCGGGAACAAATCTAGACTCCGAGGCTGCTAGTGAGAAATTCCAGATGGTAAAACCCTATACCACTCTGCCCGACCTAGGAAACGAACCCAAGACCTCATGTTCAATCGCGCTTAGCGACCACTAGACCAACGAGACAGTCATGATTACAATTATAATGTTTAAGTATCGGTCACTAAATACCAGTCGACTTATTTTGGCTTATACATCTATGGAGTTTCAGTGTAAATTGCATTGCTAAACCGAGCTAATGATCCGAATGCGACGAGTCCATCCCAGTTAGACTAATGAAACCGCATTAGCTATTATAAAACAGATAGGTATAATGCGGTGTGTGATTTGCGGTCACGTTGAGCAATTCGTACCCTAGTAGGCTATTCAACCATATTGTTATGTAATTTTAACAGTATCTCACAACTATTATAAATGCGAAAGTTTGGATGGATGGATGTTTGTTACTCAATCACGTTAGAATGGCTGAACGGATCTGGATGATATTTGCAGAGATAGGTTATAAGTCTGGCATAGTATTTAGGCGTAATGTACGGTTCCCGTGGAATCATTTCAAAGTTTTAGCTTAATTCTGATATTCCCCATGAATCTGACAAAATAAACAAAAATATTTATCTAATCCGACCGGTACTTCCAGAGATTTGTAGGTACTAGTTAAACAAACAAACAAAAATCTCTTTAGCTTTATTTTATTATTAGTATAGAATAGAAATAATGCTGTTTATGTATTTAAACAGCATTATTTGAGTAGATAAAACAAACTGTTTAAATAAAAATATCTGTAAAAATGAGTACTTTAGAGTAAGATTTCAAATTAAGTAACTTTGTACGGTCAGTGCCCAGCTTTACTTGACCCCCTCTTAGGAAGAAGACATTCGGAAGATGGGTCAGGAAATTCAGTATGCCATGATGTTTTCAAAGAAAAACGGTTTGTGTAGAATGGTTTTGTTTAAATGATCTTTTACATAAATATGGAACTCCAAGTTCAAGGTCTATAGAAGGAGATGCGTTGGGAGTCGCAGGGCGATTTTCGGTCATCGTAGGCGCGGGCTTGCGGGCAGCGGGTAATGGGTAGACCGCCGTCTGATAGGGATCAGGCCTGTGTCGACGGCGTGTTAGTGTTTCAAGCGCGCCTCAAAGAGATGTCAGCACAGAAGACGGGGCCCGTTAGGCCCAGTGCCTGCCAGGATCGCGGAAATTGATCGAAAAGTAGGAGGTACGACGGCCCTGGGACGCAAAGGACACTAGAAGGAACACGGAAGGGTTTAAGTCAGTCAAAGTCTGACACTCCCTTCTGCTCCGCCCATACCTGAAAGAGTCATTTGATGATTACCCATCCTTAAAAAAGAAAAATAGTTCAAGGTCTAATTTTCCAATATTTAACATTTGAATTCGGAGTCTAGAGGCAAAGTATTTTCAGCTGCAACAGATTAAATATTTAAACCTCGCTGAAAGCCATGTCTACCTTGACCTATCTGTTTTTAAAAAGATTCTAAAACGTGAAAGACTGAAATTGTAAGACTCTTTTACTGATGAAATAAATGTGAAACTTAACATACCTACTCAGTAACTTTGGTTATTAAATATTATATAAGTATTATTTGAGAGATGAAGAGGAGGTGGTTTGAAGAGATGTTTTATTTGTTTGTTTAAACACGCATCTTAAGAATATATTGAAAAAATATTTTTGGGGAATAGTACCTACCTACCTATCATCTACGGTTATCACACTACGCCCCACGGGAGCGAAGCAGTAATCAAAGACGTAACTTAACACGGATGAAACCGCGGTCTATAGCTATATTATTCCAAATATGTAAGAAGGTAGTAGATATGTAGGAAGCCCTTGCTAAAATGATTATATAAATATTATAAAAAATCGATATTCGGGTCCTCATACCAGAGACCTATGCCTTTTTGGCTCGATACTACAATGGCAAAACTATTATATTTTCTACGATGGAAACTTGTTCGTTTGCAATTTCGACTCGCACTTGGCCAGTTTTTTTGTAGTTTGTCACTGAAAAGGGTCGACAATGCGAGCTATATAAGCCCAGAGCAATTTGTATGAAAAGTCCTTATAAAACACGGCCGTTTTATAATAGGGATTTCGTAACAGAAACAGAAATTCCTGTATAATATAATTTTACTTTACAACGTTAATTAATATCGACACTATAGCAAACCAGAGTCAATATTTAAGCATGTCAAAATATTTGCAAAGGAATTTCATTCGTGCCAGAAGATACAAAAGCTTTGAACTAACATAGGTAAATGACTAAATGGAACTAAAATAACTTTTAGTCGTAGTATCGATGCAAAATCGTTTTCCAATAATGACGCTGTCTATCATGTTGGACAAATTGACCAATCTGTCACTTTCAACGCTCTATTTTCACTATGTATCCACGTATACCTACTCTCTCTGAAATAAGGAAAATATAAAATCTATTCAAAATACTCCTCCCACTGATAATAATCCAAGGATAAAAGGTAAAAATATTTATTTTTCTCATGGGAATAATCTACTGGATTCAGAACGCGTAGCAGATAATTTACGAGAGCCTTACCTTCCTTGGTTACCTGCTGAAATTTGTAAAGTTCGCTCAGAAACAATTTGTTTCAAAAACCCAATTTATAACGTCTATATTTACAAACAACAATTGGAAGGCCCAAAGGTAAAAATTTAACAGAAAAATGAAATAAAACAGATTACAGTGCGATCTGAATTCAAAATTTAAACGCAAACTTTTGTGTTTACGGACAACTGTTTTATTGGCTTCGAGTCAACATGATGAGCCTTTTCCTCTGTTCAACATTAAAAATTATAGTATTCAGAGTAGGGACTTAACGACTCATTATGTGGTATAAACAATATGAGTTTTTATTTCTACGATAACTAAATATTATAAGACAGAAGAGCAAGAACCAATATACTAACATAAATGTCGAAGATAAGAATTGCAACTTCGACATTTTGGATGTCAAAATGCAAAATATCAAAATGTCTTCACTACCGAAAGTATAATATTTTATCGGCACCGCTTAAAAATATTTTACACTAGCTTTTGCCCTCAACTTCATCTTCGTTAATGTCTGTTATCTTGCGCAGACGAAGTCGTGAAATAACAAGCTACAATAATTAAAAAAAAAAAAAAAACACGACTGCAGTCGTGTAAAAATTGCACATATTTGTACTTTGTTTACTCGACAGTTTTTTTACGACGTTTTTTATTTACAGTGTTATATATTTTTTAAATCTGCTTGTCAAATTCTAGACGATAATCATAAACACGACCAGATTCATTAAAAAAATAAATTGAGGCTGGTATTAATTTACGTTTTAAAGTGATAACACCGATTTCTTATTATTTTGATAGAAGAAGCCTATGTTACTCGGAACGATGCAAGGATTTTAACGATACCTCATACATCTAAATCGGTTAAGGCGTTTAAAAGTTATGGTGGAATAAAGAACAACACATACATACATACATAAATACATACATTAACCCTGAGCACATAACACTCCTTTTTATTTTGATATGCCTATGTTACTTGGAACGATGCAAGGATTGTAACGATACCATAACATAACATAACATCACGCCTGTAATCCCTGAAGGGTTAGGCAGAGGTGTACCCATTAGTACACCCACATTTCGCCAGTTATGTAACGATACCCCATACATCTAAATCGGTTAAGGCGTTTAAAAGTTATGGTGGAATAAAGAACATCACATACATACATACATTTACCCTGAGCACATAACACTTCTTTTTTTGGGGCAGTCGTATAAAAAATAGCTTTTTCGCTTCTTAGGGTTCAAACTAATCTCGTATCAAATTTCATCAAAATCAGTTCAGTGGTTTTATCCTGAAAGCGTAACAGACAGATAGACCGAGTTACTTTCGCATTTATTATATTAGTATAGATTTATGAGACCACAAAACTTAAGTTTGGTACCTAGATGATAATTTAATACATTCAAAATTGTAGGATAACTACTTAGTAACAACTATAACATGCCTTGAATTACCTAGAGAACCTCTCTACCTACATAGGAGGATTATTATATTCGGTCCCTGCAACGCAGGTTAATATTTAATGAGGTTCAGTCAGGTTTACTGCATGAGTTGCTTGTACACAATGTGTGAAACTGAGTTATCTATATGAAGTAGGCACCATATTCGAACAGCGAAAGCCAGCCTACCAAAAACAGCCATAAATCAACATAGTCTAAACAAAAAGTTCGTTACACATAAATCTCAATGAAATAAAATCTTTTTACTAAAAAGAGATCTCATTTCAGCTTTGAAATTGTTTTTATATTGGACCTTTCAATGTAATAGAAACTCTGATTACACGAGAATAACGTCTAACCTACTCTTGTTATAATCTCACTGAAAAATGAGACAGGTAAATCAGTTAGAAATACCTACCAAGAGGCTAGTCTAAGTATTTCAGAGCTACCTGAAAAGATAAATGTGAGAGGTTCGTGATTTTATAAGCGAAGAGAAAAAGGTTTTACCACCCACTTTGGTAATGCGGTCGTAAGAAACTTGTGAGTTTTGTAAAAGTTTTGTAAGTCGCTAACCCTGAAATGTAGGAAGCACTAAGTTCAGCAGATTCCTTCGACGCGTTCTTGTAAGCGCAATTGGATGAATAGGCTCTTTGTGTCTGCCTTATTGTGTGCCCGCTCTTGAGTGGAGAGTCTCCACAGACTTGCGAACCTCTTTGCACGAGACCGAAACGCTATACAACCAACGTATTATCATACCACTTGACTGGCAACTTATCTAGGTAAAAACCAGGGACAGTACCTACGTGACAAAATCTTTTATAAAATTTTTGATACGGGAATAGCTAGCAAACCGAAGCGAGATTATATCGAGATAACCTTTTGTCGTGTAAAGAAGACATAGAGAGGCAGGGGAACAACTCGGTAAAGCCAGGGTAATCCAGGCTTAGGAAGCCGCTTCGGCGGGCCGGCCGAGTGAGGATACGTTACCTCCTTACATACTATAAGTCACTGTAGTTACCTGAAGAATGTTGGCAAAACAACTAGTCGTTTTATTTATTGTTTTTCCCTTGCTTGGAAATCCTGACTTACAATTAGTTTTTTTTTTAGTATCCTGAGTAGGTATCGATTAAATATGTTGTTTCTATAAATGCAAGAATATCTACGCAACGCTATCATTTGCTTTTGAACAATTCGTTACGTTGGATCTCGTTCCGTTTTATTGAGATTCTTCGAATGTTTACCCAATCTTGTTATACCCCTTTCATATATTTATTGCTTCGAAATTGAATAATGTTCAGCCGATGAAAGCTGGAATTTCATCTTATTTGGTGTTGAGTTCAACATTTACACCTTTAATGTACGTATGATTAATTAGACTACGTGTGAAAAATGTAATAAAATAAAATTGTTAGACAGTCGGATGCTAAAGTGGCTGAAGGGTATCGATGCCAACAGTAATTTTGCTTTACAATTGATCAAAATTGCCCGATCGTCACAAATAACAAAGGTGCTCATCGGACCAGCAGAAAATTTATTGTCCTCTATTCAGAATTGTTAGGAGTAAAACAAAATTTTGCAATTCACTGGAGTGGAAATATTAAGGACCCTGGCTCACGATCCAATTTTATATACAGTTATTAAAATTAATTTCATTTTGGTTGCTGCCCAGTTGTGCAGAACATCATTTTTCTTCAAGATCTTCGTAACGGAAGAAGACTTTTAGAATAAGAAATTGTCCACAACCACACTGCAGTTTCTTGGTACGTCATTTACAAAAGGGTTCCAAATAGCGAAATCGATAGTTTCAAAGTGTCCCAAATTAAACTTAACCTTTGCTATCCGATGACGCAGTCACAGCAGTGAAACGTTTAACCTCTAGTTTATATTTAGTGCTGAATAAAGCTAAGTGACGTTACTACCGGCCCAATAATCCGACGTCAACACGACAGCGAGCAGGCAGGAGCGACAGGGCTTCGTTGTTTTGATAGGATGATTCATTCTGATGGCACAAGCACTTATTATATTAGATGTGCTTGCTTGTGAAAGGCTCTTTTCAGCATTGCTTTTTAAAGTGCCGTTAAGAAAATGAAACCAGCCTATTATTGTCCCACTGCCAGGCACAGGCCTCATCTCATATAGACAAGGCGCGAGCGTCGATCACCCCACTAAAGGCGATTGCGATTTCAGACTTATATCAATTAGGAGCTTTTGTCCGCGACTTTTTTCGCGTGAATATCGGACCTCCGTGACATCCCCTTAGGGGGTGAATTTTGGAAAATCCGCTTAACAGACGTTTACTAACTATACGTATGACTTTTAGCTTTTATAAGCTCAGGTTTCCTCATGATTTTTTCTTTCATCGATCAGTGAAGTCCAAGAGTTTATCTTAGACACAATAAAATAATCTGACGCACGAATTCAAACCCTTGTATGAGAAGCGTGTTAAACACTGGGCCATCAGGGCTCAAGAGAAAAAAATACATATTCACATAATCACTTTGAAGTTTCATATGCGGAGGCTTTTATTAATTTACAGGTATGCTCTGCCCTGCTATGTAATGTATCGTGACATTTTAGGTTCCCTTTAAAGTTGTTTCCAACATAAATTGGTTCTGAATCCCTCTTTGAATATGAAGGGGATCTATCGTCATCTATTACCATTTCAATTTTAGTGAATCTCGCAACGGTGAAAATTTTATTCATAGGTATGTTTATGCATTGTATATTTGAAATAAAAGAGAGAATTTTGTGCCCAATTTGCAAATTAATAACATTCATTTTCTACTTGAGAACGGTTCAGTGCACTGAAAAGATTTTACGTTTTGTTATGTAGTTCATATAGTGGTGCAACATTGCAGAACGTGAGCATTTAATACTTTAAGTTCTTGAAATACATTAGCTCTAAAGCAGGCTCATGATTTTAACTAATAACGACTCAAAGCAGAATTTTATAATAACAATTATTTATTATTCAGAGAATTCAAAATAATAATAATTATTTATATTTAAAATAATTCTAAATAATAGTTATTTCTATTGTTAGAACAATCCATAAACTTTGAAACAAATATCCGTGTTGAAAAGCACGACATGAAAAATAATTTAAATTCTATTTTAAAAAATTGGAAAATCTTTTACATTGAATGAAATATATTTTCAGTGACAAGCGCTTTTCGTTGATACATAGTATTTCCATTCGATTCGGTTGGACGATTTATATTCAGCGTTTTAAAACTTCAGTAGGTAATTTCCATTAGTACCGTTGAATATTTCACGACATTTCGCTCGGGAAGGTCCAGTGTCCATCATTTTCTATCAATAACTGCAGGGATCGGGTTCAATATTGTTACTTATAATAGGAAATTTAAAAGGGGAATCCATTAAAGCAAAATTTAATATCGGTCGCTATACAAGGCTGGTCCACGTTTATCCATTAACAAATTTCTTAATTAATAATTATTGGAGAATCAAGCTTAAAAAATGAACCGTAAGGTAGGCAGTGTTTCTCTTTAGGGTATAATTAATTGCCTTTTCATGAGACAAGCATAAAGCCGTCATCATTTCTGTCAGCTCGGAGCAATCATTTTGGTTTTCATCATTACGCACGTCATCCCGTCTGTTAGCTTAAATATACAAATGTACTTATATTGAAAAAGATTGATCGCATTTTATCTTTTATGCTGCTGGTTTTGGAGCGTATGAATTAATTAATCTCCTTTGAGAGCCAATATGGCTGTGGTGGGCAAAAAATATAAAAATACCTACGCTTTTAAATAATTCAATGTTTATAAACAAACTGTTTAGTTAAGAGTATGGAATATACTAGGCTAGTATAATATTATCTATACTTAATATCATAAACGCGAGAATAACTCTGTCTGTATGTTGCGCTTTCACTACTAAACCACTAAACAGACTTAAGTGAAATTTGGTACGGGACAAGTTTTAACCCCAAGAAAGGGTATAGGTCTTCCGCGATGACTGAACGAAGTCGCAGGCAAAAGTTAGTTAGCTATAAACATATTATGTGTTGAGGAAATTATATCTATAACTTCTCAAGTATCTACAGGCAGATGTATCTAAAACTATACCTCTCAAAACTTTGGTTTAAAACTGCTTAAAAGCTTCAGCATTATTTTCAAAGTTTTCTTCACTGTAACCATTAGTATCAAGTAGAAAAATAAAGTATGCTTTTTCTTACTTTTTTTATGCTCATCATGTTATAGATTTTATAATGCACTACTCCACTTGACTGACTGTCTATCCATTAGAACATTTATGACTCGGAAATCATTTTAATGGTTTGGCACTTAGGTAGGTAGATATTTTATTTTTATTTTAGTAGTCATGTTATTTGGTTAAGCGTTAGCTTAGCACGTTAATAATAAAATATAATGTGTAAGTCACTTAACAAGGTACAAAAAATCAAAGATATTTAAGTAAAATAATCAGGGCTTTTGAATTTCAGCACTCAGCATGCGAATAATCCTTACTTAATATTATAAATGCGAAAGTAACTCTGTCTGCCGCTTTCACGACTATAACACTTATTTTGATGATATTTGGTACAGGGCAATTTTGAACCCCAAGAAAGGAAATAGGCTACCTTATATTCCGCATCTTCGTCTGCATTAACGACAACGTCTCGGGCAGCTACTTTTTTTTTGGGAAAACAAGCCAAGCCTCGGACAGCTAGTAAAAAATAAAAACAAACCAATATCTTTCTTTTTGTTTTATAACAACAAAACCAGTGTGTTGGGAGTCATAACATCTTATTCAGCTTGTTATCTACCAGTTACAATTTGCTGCAATGCGCTACAATGCGACCGGATTGTTACGATACCTTGTTCTATCTCACAAGAAAGAGCTTTCTGCGAACGATGACCGCCAACTTGTTAATAGAACGCGTGGTGTAATGTTATTGCAATCGCAATATTCTTGTTTCCTTTTTTGATAGTCTATTTATAATGGTAGTTGGTTTCTGCACTTAATCCTTGATAGTGGCCTATTGTGCGTGTGTCATGATGGCCATTATACTAAGCAACCCACCTTCCTCCAGAAGCAGACCGTTGTCTGTGAAAAAACACACTAGTTGTGTTTCTACTATGCTATATATTTTTACACTGTTCCCACCCAGTTCCAAGCCAGAATCAACAGACCATAATATTTTGAGCCTCCATGCAAGCTTTTCGCAGAGGACTGCTTATGATTCCTACGGTATGGATTATTTTTGATAGTCTGCTCATGACTCTGGTCTAGGTCAGAGTCGACAGAGACAAAGTCTACTATGGAGTGTGCTTAACCAGAGGACCTCTTCACTGTCACTTTGAAGAGTTTACACGGTCAAATGCATTCGAAAATAAAGAGGCAGGTACACTCAGTACAGTTGCACTCCTTTGCCGTGCGCATTATAAAACAAAGTGATTCGGTGGGAATTATGTAGCGTATTTCAAATTGTAGTTATTTTATTAATGAAATGTACACAAATACAGACCACTAATGATTCACGTTTCATCGAATATTATATGTTTGTTTCGTGATGGGCGGTTCAGTCAGGTTATTGTTTGTAATAGTTTAACTTTAGTTCTGTAAATTCTATCTAATGTGGGCGGGATGTTTGAGTAAAAGCTTTATCTAAGCTCGATATATGGAGTTGTAAAATTGAGTTATTTTTAAAAATCTTGTCGTTAAAATTGTAATTATATGTAGTTGATGTACGGAAATGATTTTAATACATCGTTGTACTCGTTCGAACCTTATATGTGTCCGTGATAATGTTGGTATACATAAAGTAAAAATACTTGCTTTAGATTTAAGTAGGTATGTTTTTTTAAAATGTATGTTCTTTGTTCTTAGTTATTATGTAAAGTCGGCGGCGCCACAAACAGCAGCCAGCAATTATTCAGCTGTTTAATTGATCTGCAGCGCAACTTCTGCGTTGCTTCACCTTTCGCGATTTCCAAGTTTTATGTTGTCGTGAAACTACTTTTCTGTTTAATTAAAATCGGACCAACAGTCGTATAACAGAGTTTTAAAGTATTTAAATTAGTTTCGATTTAATGTCAACTTAATTTAGATTGCCAGCTTTTGTAATAATTAAAACAAAATATGAAAAGATACTTGGTAGAATCGGTTAAGTAAATTGAGCTTTTGTATACAAATCGGTACCTACAGGGCAACACGCCTACGCGGAAAGGTGAATGCGAATATTTAATAGTACGTACTATTCAATTTCCGTAGGTAACTTAGGTAGGTGCTATGTTTCCGTTGCCATTCCACCTCTATTTCTCATTTTGTCCTCTGACCTCAATGTAATTTGTTACACTGGCGTCAATCCCACAATCCATTTTGCCCACGTCTTCACTATCTATTAAAAGTAAGCTTTCTTTAAAATGTGCAGTTTGTCTTACCTTGGCTTGGAAAGTGATGCCGTAGGTGAACGCCTCATCTGGATGCAGCGGGATCCTGGTGTCGTACTCATCGTTCGGCACTAGATTGTACTGTTTGGTGGATGGCATCTTCCTACCCCACTTTAACAGCTTCATCGGCACGCGTTTCCAGGACCTGGCCTTAAGCACTACTCGGAAGTAACGGGTCTTGTAGCCTCTCCTAAACATTTAGGAGGATTAGTGCACAGCCACCATTATAAACTGAGCCCAAACTTGAATGAGGACGCGGCACCTGAAACAAAACAATACAAGGTTAGATTACAATGAATGGTTTATAGTCAAAACTGCTCATTATGCCCCCATGGGAAAAAGGCGTGAGTTTATGTGTGTATGCTCATTATGCAACTAAAAAGTCTTCATTACAATCAAATCTTTGTGTGAATAACATCCAAAATCCACCATGAAAATAAATAAAAACCATCCGTCCGTTTCATCCATCCATTTTTACGCTTCCTGGCTGTGTGTGTATATTATTAGGAAGCGAAGAAGTACCTCTGTCAATTCGTGACAAGTCTCGCAACAAATTACAAAATCAACTGCGAAATTACTTTGACATAACACAATAACACACGTAGTTACTGAACGCTTTGTGGTTTTTCACAAAGCTACAACTCTACTAATGGGCACTATTAAGGTCAACGATGTGGACGAGACTCCAGCGTGCCAATCAATGCTAACTGACGACTGGGAACACTTCACTATTTCTGCCCCTCGGCAAACTTCAAGTTGGTGCCCTCCCTCCACACGTTACGGCCTGGCTAAATGGACACATGTGCAATATTTGCACAGCTAATCCAGCATCTTGGGACCACCAATTGATGTAGCCGATGTAGACAGAGAATGGAATGGAACCAACCTGGAATTCCTTATGACATTCTGGTTAACAATTCCAACAAATCAACGGTAGTACCCAATAATTTCTCTATTATCTAGTTGACTATTGAAAGGCTAACGAGCTGTGTCGACATTGTTTGCTAGTTATGTTTAGGGCTCGCTCAGATGAGTAAACACTGCTTAGTCACCTGTATGGTCATTGAGGTGCAGAGGAAACTGCATAATTCAGAACAAATTTTAAACATGACCAAACACATCAATCATAAACTTAAAAAAAATCTGATGTAAAATTCAAAACATAATTTCCTTCGTAAAAGTTTTAAAAGTTCAGATTTGTTTTTCAATTAGTAGGTACGAGTTTACCTACTACGTAATCCAAAGAGAAAGGTATTAATAAACAAAACTTTTTTTAATTTTTCAAAGTTTTTATTGAGGATTAACATCTCTATTAGTTAATGTTAAAATATTATTCCGTCCTTCAATACAGGCGTAAGGCTTTTAGGATCAGTTTGTAATTCGCTTAGAACTAACTTGTGAACACTGAAAACATAGGTAGATTGGAAACTCGTATTTATAGTTCGTGGTTTGAATAAAATTAGTTCATAATATTCAATCTAAAGTTTAATTAGCATGAATTAACTAGATTAAAGTCATGATTACATGAAATATTTGTTTAACTAACATGCGTTGTGATTGGTGACGAACCAATTAAGTTGATAATTACGTACGTCACTGTTTGAAAGCTTGAATATGCATAATTATCACAAATTTAAAATTGTGCCGCGTTATTGCTTGCACGTTTCAAAGGTAAGCTCAAGTTGGATGGATCATTAGATGCCCAATTACCGACGTTTCTTCATTTGTAATAAATACTAGACAGGGTCCTTGAAAATTTACCAGAAACCTGAAAAGGGGTCATTGTACTCATGATTATGAACTACTTTTACTATAGGACCAAGCTTGAAATCTATATAAATAAAAATCATGAAAAAAAATCTGTAGCTGATTTTTCATGATTTTAGGGTTGGTAATTAATATAAATGATTTAACCTTGACCAACACTACAGCACATTAACCTTATTGTCACCTACATAGGTACTACATTCCTCTATTTCAGACCAAAAACAACGAACGAAGGTACTTAATTGTGCCATCCACGCTTCAATAAATTGAACTAAGCGGAACGATTGAGAAGTTACAGCTAGCGTCTTAATCATGGCGGGGAATATTAATTAGTTTAACTTCGGTTTGCTATTTGTAAATTGAGTTTCTACTGTCAGGAATGTTAAGTCAAGTCACATTTGCGTAAGAAGTAAGCTTCACAAATAGGTATTTTTGACATGTTTGCAAGTGTACCTTCGAATTTATGTAGTGACTTAAATTGATTAGATTAAATCTAGGTTGAGGAAAATCGTTAAGACTGTAGCTTAAGTACCAATAAACCGCACATTAAGCTTCGAATTGAAGATCGGGGAAATAGTAGTTAGATAGTGGAGGGCCACTTCACAAAGGGGAAAATACAAGTAACTTGTGAATTTCATGTGGGTACTTTCCAAGTTTTAAACTTAGATAATTACTGATTGACGATGAAGAAAATCCTTCCTTGTATGATCCTTGGTGAATTTTGGAAAATCCTTTCTTAGTGGACGTTTAATAACTATAAACAATCTCTATGCCGAATTAATCTTTATTCGTTAAAGGTTTTTTGATATTTCGTGATGAGTAAAAAGTCAAAACATTTATTTCATTTATTTAATTTACAGGCACTTTTGAATTGTCAAGGAGTCGGTCAGTTAGTCCGAAAAATGAAGCTAGTTGCTCGTTCCAAAACGGAGGTAGGCCTCTATGGAGAAGAACGAGCAAGAAACTCCACGGTACTGAGGGAATGACCTTTGGCTTTAAAAATATATTTAGATTAACAAAGTACATAAAGACCAGGAAGGCAACTCTAATCTGAGTATCAATCTGTCAAAAATGCCTCAATTTTATCAACATGTATAGCAAGATTTTGGCATTGATTGTCACTGAAATTAAATTGCTCGCTTTAACAGCTCAAGTGAAAGTCAAAACATTTATTTCAATAAGACCATTTACAGGCATTTTTGAATTATTAAGGAGTCGGTCAGTTAGTCAGAAAGTTTAGCGTCAACTTTCTGACTAACTGACCGACTCCTTTTGTTGAATATCTTCGAAGTCAAAGTCAAATCATTTATTTTAATTAAGTTTACCTTTATAGGCTATTTAAATGTCATTAGCAAAAAGAAGATTTAATCTAGTCGGCCTTTTCACAAGGAGAAGAATAAACAAAAAAGACCAAACTCACGCTTTTATAAATGTTTTATTTACAGTATTTGTTATACAGGATCACACGTGGATACAGTGTACCTAACCAACAACAGATATTGTTAACTTGATGTGTATTTTCTACAAAAAACAAAGTACACTAACAAAATAACAACAACTTTGTCGAGAATCAATGCATAAAACATTTTCTCCGTCCATTTCTTTCAACGATGCGACACTTCTTTATGTAAGCTTGAAAGTTTTCATAACAATTTCTGAACTATAAAAATCACATCTGACTGGATATCGTAGGAATGTTTATTAGGTTAAGAGCAGTTGACTTTATCTATTTTATAGGGCAATATAGCTTGTCAATAAACTTGACTCACTGTAAATCAGAGTCTGGGACACTGGAGCGGAAGTTATTATATTTTAGAGGAATATGAACGGAATCGTTCCCTATAGAAAATGGTTTTATCTCTATCGAAGAAATACTCCATTATTTTTGCTAGATAGCCTAGGAATTGCTTCAGTTGTATTTTTATTTCTATTGGTATCATAAAGTTGTGTTATTGGTGTTTTCCACGAAAGGATGTATGTAGGTACTGTAAGTTTTTTTTTTTATTGTTCAAATCGGTGCAATTAGATATTAGATAGTATTAACCATTCCAAGACAAAACTTCTCCAAAGAAACACTTTATTTTTGCCCAGAAAACCAGATTATTTTTCAATTAACTATTAAATAAATAATTGCTTTTAAATTAATAAACAGTTTGCCAACTGAGTCGACACAAAAGAGACGTCACAGTTGTCTTTTGCAATTCAAAATCTACGGGAGAATCGCGTTTTGACAGTTCATGAAAAGTACGTCAATTGATTCAAAGTCAAAACATTTAGCTGAAGCTAGTTGCTCGATCCAAACCGGAGGCTGGCTTCTTCATCATGGAATTTAAAAAAATGTTTAAGAATTTCGTACGTAATTTAATATTCAGTAAGTACGCTTTTCTTATTTTTAAAATACACAAACCTTTTGTCAAAAACTTTGCCCGTAAACAAAGGTAAACGTATTACCGCTCCTATTCTGTTCCTTTGAGATAAAACAAATAATGTCTCAAAGAAAAGTATCTAAGCGATTATCACAAAACAACTTACTAAGATAGGCAGCCATAACAAAATGAGATGTAATATTTGTTTTTTAACTTTACTTACCTACTTTACATAGGTTTACAGGGTTTACAAAATCTTTTACCATGGATATGGTTTCCGATCATGGAAGCCGTAAACATTTCCAAAATAGAAAAATAGATTCATCTGTTTTTTAACAAGTGTACAGGGAGGAGCTAGTGGCTAATGAACAACAGCCGCACGGGTCATCTCATCAGGCTAAGCTAGGGATGATTCTCATTAGAGCGGGCCGTGCCCGGGGCACGGACAGGGCACGGTTTTAAATTTGTTACATATATTTTGTATGAATCAATTTATATTACACAGTGCATTATCCGTGTCCCGTCCGGGCCCTCTCGACGCACTTCAATACCACGTCGGCTCGTCCACGCTCCGGCCCGGGCACGGCCCGCTCTAATGAGAATCATCCCTTACGCTTGCCGGGGTTGGCTGTGGATGTGTGACCATCTTTACACAACGCGAGACTATTTAAGTATTCAACGCAAATATTAAACTATATCCGGTTAGACTGAAAGCCGACCCCAACTTAATTGGGAAAAGTCTAGGCAGATTGATTTGTTCCACACAAGCGTGCAACACCTACACGGTCAAAATGCATGGAACAGCAGATTTTTTTTCTATCCTACGGAAAGACATAGGACTTTAAACATAACTGGCGAAATGTAGGAGTACTAATGGGTACACTGCCTTTCTCTTCGGGGATTACAGGCTTGATGTTGAGTTATGTTATTTTTGATCCAACAAAAAACCAATTTACCACAAGAGGCCAAAGTTTCAGTTGCAATTTGTCTCCTATACTAAGCCGAGAACTTTACTTAGCTTGACTTCAAATAAAACTTTAATTACACTTCTTTAACGTCGGCTTATTGCGAAAACTTTACGTGGATGCAGCCTCACTTTAAACTACGTACATATATTATGCAGTTGGAGCTAACTTTGGGGGATAACGATTCGAATTTAGTAAGTTTCACATTTATATTGTATACTAAGTTAATAACTTTTGTTGCATACGAACTGAAGAAATTATTAAAGCACAGATCTTATTAAAATTATGGTCTTATAGTACACAAAGAAGTCTCTTATGTACTAAACGAAGGGTATCAAATTTATTTCTATGTATTTTTGCTAAAAACTAACCTTACTTCCTACGACCTAACCACAATATTTCTTGTTTATATCCTTGATATTAAATGTCGATGTTTACAAGGAAAGCCCTACTCTGCGCAGAAACACGATTAGTTCCGTAGAATTAGTAAACATAGGGAAGCACGTACAAGTATAACGTTGTGAATTAAATTTACAGTATCGCCCACAAAGTTTCAACTCTACGTTTTACATTATACTCGTAGTGACCGTAACTGAAACTATTTTAACGACTATACAACACTTGTTTTTATTGCAAACACTATATACAATGTTGCCCATTAAAAACTGTTGTAGGGTTAATAAATTGTACTGCTTTCAGCATCATTACTTTAAACTATCTGACTTTGAATTCATTGGCAGTATATCGAGGGGTGAAAGCACGTACTCAGGCCAATGAAAAGCTTTTGCTATTGTACAAATCATAAATAAATATTTTTTGCTTAATGTTGTGTAAAAGAAGTAAAGAAAATTTGACATTTCCTCGCTGATTTTTAGGATTCCGTATCCAAAGGATTCCGAACCCTAATAAGTAAGACTTTGTTGTCCGTCTGTCACAATCCTTACAGAGTGTATATTGCTATGGACGCTATAACAACAATAATTAATAAGTAATACTTACTATGTGTATATAATTAACAGTTAGTTTAAGCTTATTAATTCTACTACTATAAATGCGAAAGTTTGTGAGGATGGATGGATGGAAGGATGCACAGATTGTTGGATGAATGGGTGGATGTTTATTGCTTTTATACGCTTAAAAGACTGAACAGAATTGATTAAATTTGGCACTCATTTATCTACCTTAACATTATGGTTAATTTTCAACCGACTTCATAATTCAATTTTTTTTTTCTGAAGCATTTTATCTGAAGCACAGAAGTCACGGGCGGGAGCTAGTATTTTCATGTACCTAGTAAGGTTAACCTCTTAATCCTTTAGGAAGATAATCTTCGTCCTAAGTAAATGTAGGTACTTCTTGGTCGTGTAGTTTAAGGTTTAGCGGCGGGCGTAGCTCAAAAAACGCTTTCAAAATGTTTGAAAATCGACAATAGGTAAGCAGTGCACGACAATACGATATGGTACGACATAATAGAATACATGTATAATACTACAGGGGATAAAAAGACACATAATGTACCCATTTACTACACATACTACCCATCAATTTAAACAACATCGAGCAAAAATTATTGCATGTAGACAACTTTTCTTTTTGTGAAAAATCATTGTATATCATTCAATGTAACACGCAAATTATTGTGCTGAGTGCATACAGTACAGTCGTGTGGGTATTTAAAGTTTTGTTAAAACATTTAAAACTTGGAACATTGACCATCAATATCTTCGTAACCAGAAAGTTTCCAAGTTTAGTCCAGAACAAAAGAATGATCGCCTTGATTAGAAGAACATAATAATTATGCTTTTCGGCTTCCTTAAGCATCTTTCAACATCCGATATATTTCTTAAAAACAGTGTAATATCCTTGATTAAAACTGATGATGCGAGTTGCGCTGCACAATCGTTTGTATTCGATGATTATCTCAGTCTGCGGGTCAATGATAGGTGACTCACAGGCTCAACGAATGATGCAACTTGATACATAAGTAGGTAGATAAACATAAACACACGAGGAGGTAAGTACATGGTTTCCTGGAGATATAAATCGTAGAGGATGTTACATTAGCTTAAACTTGGAGGTGGTGACAATAACATAACATTACGCCTGTAATCCCTGATGGGATAGGCAGGGGTAGCCATTAGTACACCCAGATTTCACCAGCTATGTTTAAGTGTCATGTAATTGGGGGGCCAACTGTTGCCTCGTTTGCCTCTTCTAATACAGAGACGACACGATTATTAATCTTGCTCAACGCGGATTGGCGATTTTAGACTTACATAATAATATTATTAACTGGTGATCCGCCCCGGCTTCAGCGCCACGGGTGCGATATAGATTCACGAACCTTCATCTTGAATCTCTCAATCTAATGATTATGAATTAAAATCCGTTGCGTAGTTTAAAAGATCTAAGCGTACAGACGGCGGGAAGCGACTTTGTTTTATGACATTTAGAGATAAGTCCAGGTTTCCTCACGATGTTTTCCTTAACCGATGTCAGTGATGTCCAAGATAAACTTAGAAAGAACATTTGAATAGAAAAAGTCACAATAGTTGTCCGGTATAAAACCCGCAACAGACAATACAACACACACAATGTTGTGTTACAGTTTTACACAATAGTGACATGTTATTTTTTGTTGTGTGAAACATATCGCCTAGCAACAAGATAATGTCAAGCATTCATGATAAACAAAAGTCGTGAAACATGTTGCTGTAACGTTGTTGTTGTAATATCAATGTTGCACAACTGTTTCTTTGGTAATTTCCCCATACTGTTTTTTTGTCATTTTGATGTTATTGAAAAATACATACCTACATGAAATTAGAAAAATCAAATTGATACAGTTTGCGAACCCCCGGGTTCTCGCGAATATTTAATTTAATTTTTATGATTTGAACTCGTTACGATTCCACTCTTTTTGCTAGTTTCTCTATTAATCATATTTTTAGCCTTAAAAATCGTATGATTGAAATAACTTAGGTTAATTCAATTTCTTAAGCTAACATTTACCACGGAAACTCGCTTTTTCACACAGAGCGTTGTTTTAGTGAAGATTGAGCATGTGATTGCAAAACAAGCTCGACGAAGCCACATTTTTCTTCATTTTTGCTTTTTAAACTTTCCTCGCCTCTAGTAATTGTAAATGTACTTTTTCTTTTTCTGCTACAAATAAACTTTTATTTGGTTTACAAAGAGGGGTTATGTATGTCTTTTTTTTTTGTTTATTTCATAAATACATACATAACATCACGCCTGTAATCCCCGAAGGGTTAGGCAGAGGTGTACCCATTAGTACACCCACATTTCGCCAGTTATGTTTTTAGTCCCATGTAATAGGGGGCGAGCCTATTGCCATCAACCGGGCACAAATCCAGACTCCGAGGCTGTTACTGAGAAATTCCTGATGGAAAAACCCAATAACACTTTGCCCGACCTGGGAATCGAACCCAAGACCTCATGCACAGCAGTCGCGCTTGCAACCACTAGACCAACGAGGCCATAAATCTTTAATTATAATATTTCTTCGAATGTAGGATGTTCCATATTATTTAAGGAACAAAAAATAATTGAAAAGCTTAAGTCTACTTGTTTTTCTAGAAAAAAAAAAAGAAAAATGATAGCCTACTGATCGATCTTAAACAGAAAAACGAAATATTAACTAACTTTGGGAAGTACCCAAGTTATGACACTTCATTATGTTTACATGAATTATGGCAAACCACTTGTTAACGCCTTCGGGAAGTTAAACAAATTCTCCGCATCCCATACAAAGTTACCAATCACTTGTAACGAGTTGTTGGTAACAAAATACTTTTCTCATTCTTATTTTCTGAAACCTTCATTTTTATCGTCATTGGAAACACGAATAATCACTCGTAAAAGTTCTATCCCTCACTTAAATACAGGGTGACCATTATTTAGGAAACTTTTCGGTCTGCCACATTATAACTCCACATATTTCCATGTGTCAGCACACTCGACATTTACAACGTACTAAAATCGGCTTTCCCAAAATGTAGAAGGACTTCTCATGCCCTAAAGACCCAGTGCTTTTATGTTACAATTTTTTTGTGATTTATGCGCGATAAAAGCCTGCATGCGCGACCGAACTGCGGCCCTTTCCTAATAATTTTTACAACTTTTCCTCTTTGAAAAGAAAACGACCAATCTGAACGGAACCCGCATAATATGTACCCGGAACCAGTTTGTCTGGCGCTTCACTTCTTTTGGTCGAATTGTTTCTATACGAAACTAAGTTTGTAAAACAAAGTTTTCACATCGACGTAATTGTGAGGAGCATTTGATAGTTTGTCTGTAGTTGAGACTTGTTGTTTTTGTATGCTTAAAACATTTGCTTTCTTTTCTTTTTTGTAGCACTTCTTCACTTAAAGTGCTTAACGCGACTCGCTAGGGAATGTAAGCCTGTATACAGCCAACAAGTTTAAATTAACATCGTTGCGACGATAAACAATTGCGGACTATCTCATCGCGACACTGTAACTTATCCTGAAAGTTATTCAACTCTACGCTGAAGGACGGGGGTTAAGATAGCTCATTATTGTGGAATTGGACAAGCTTTTAACGAGACTACGACCACATAAGACAATTTGGTGCACTGACTAACGACCGACCTTGTCCCCATAATGAAGAAAAGACGATCAATGTACAAGTTTAGACAATATATTCGAAGGGACGGTCATAATTAATCACTCTCACATTAATTAAGTTTAGCCAGTTTGAAAAGTAATAAATGGTTGCATTATGTTTAATTAGAATTTTTTGTAAAAATTGTGTAGTTTACTCGCAGCACAGACAACAGACTTGTGTACTTTTCAGAGTGAGAAATAAAAAAAAAATTTTCTTTCTCCGACAGACCTTAAATACTGCGTGTAAAAAATGTTTTATGTTTACAGACAAAATAATTACGTTGAGGACAATCCCTCATCTACGCTTGGGTTTTTTTATTTGTTGTAAGGATTTACCGAGATATAGGGGGTATACAACTTGGGTATCAACATCACAAATTTACTAGGTACGCATCAAACAAAGCAACGTTGAGCAAACAATATTTCTGGAAAACGATTATTTTTTAAAACTGTAGCATTCCTACCATGAACTCTTACCACGATCCAATTTAGAACCTAAACTGAACTGTTCTTCAAATTCGTACCATGACGTCAATGTAAGGATTCAATTTAGGCCATACCATCTGACAGCGATTTTCTTCTTTCGATTTTTTAATTTGGCACCATGACGTCCTTAAAAGTAGGTCAACTGAAACGCTCTATTGTCTATTCATTTAAAGTTACTATTTCTCTAACCTAAACTGTTTTAACGATACAAATGCCGCTGAGCGTATTGGACGTCATGGTGCGAATTTGAATGATGCAGTTTAAGAACCTAAACTGAAATGTCTTCCTTTTGAATCGTTTTGAATTAGATCATGGTAGGATTACTGGGCAGAAGGAGCTTTTAAAATTTCTGTCCAAAACAAAATAAATAACGCAGTGATTAACGCTTCTTGTTTGTACGCCAATATTTATGTAGTATTTCACTTTAAAATTTACCATGAAGCGAAGATAGAAAGATAGAACAATCTTTTTTACATTTCTAAGGCTCTGCCCGACATAATAACTGTCGAGACATTTGAGCATTTAGCGTCTCGTGAACTCGGGGCAAGTACGAAAACGAGCGCAGTCCATAATGGATTTCGAAACGTTTTCTCGAGTCAATTTGCATTTTGAGAAGATTTTTGTAAATTACTATTCAAATTATTTTCTTTCGTTTCAGTAAGCTTTGAGTCATTCCAACTTTTTACCAATAGAGTAGGTAAGTATCGTAGTTTTATTTTACTTTTTCAAATAATTCTAAAACTTGGACTAGATGTTTATTTTAACCCAGAGACAAACTCAGAAAGCTAAAATGTTAAAATTAATAGAAAAATTCTACCGTAATAAAATTAGATGAGAGCTATCTGTTCGGTATTGTTTGAAGGTGCTTTTACAGCGGTGAGGCTTGGCGTGGCGTGGATGGTCGTGAATTGAAATTTGCGCGCACGCTCTGTCCATCTTTGGTGTAAAAGATGCGCGATTGGATATATTTGTTAGTACAATATTGAACTTTAATACTATAAGCATAGAGTATTTATTTACTTTGAAAAACGGATAAACGACCATCGAGCGTCGGTCAATTACGATATATAGCGATTGACATCTTTCTGTGTAAAAGTATCCATCCAATCCATGCTCTGCCTCGCTGGTGTAAAACCACCTTAGTTGTGTATATTGACGTGTATGTATTTTATACGTTCGTTTCATAATAAAATAAACAATGGAACAAGATTTCCAATAACTCAAACATATTCTTTGATGTTTTTTTCCATTTGTATTTGAAGGAGAATTTCTTAGAATTCTAAAACTTTTAATTAAAATCTTCTAACTCACAAAGAAGATTACGTTTACGAACACGTACCTAATATTGTCGTCATTTTAATTTGATGGCGATATTATATTTCACATTGTATGGTAATACAAGCGGTGTAGCGCGTAGCAATGGAACTTAAAGCCTTATGAATATACTATTATATAATAAGGAGGCTATGTGTCATTTAGCAGGCCGATTGGTGTTTTGTATGCACATATAAAATGGCTTCCAAGCCTCGGGTGCCGAAATGACCTTCAACTTGACTAGTTTAGATTCAACGGACGCCAAGACGGCTTTAATGCTTCTTGTAGATATTATAACGAGTCTCGTGTCAATACGATATTTTTAGATTCTAGTGTAGGTACCATAGCAACACGTCTGCCGAAATTACATGACGTTACGTGCTGCTGAGCTTAATTTTACAAAATCGAAGCAAACCAATAATTAATTTTTTTTTTCTGTCTATTAACAATAGTTCAATGACAAACTTAAAATAAATTCGAAAATAATGAGTTAAATTTCCAAAATCTAACTAACAATTAACTTAACGTTAACTTTAAAAAATGGAAGTTTTAACGTGAGTCCCAATTAGGACAAAATGACAGTTATAAACCGCCTGTTTCAACGATCCGTAACACACACCCTTTTCACATGCATACGGTCACTACACGGTCGCCGTGCCGTGTAAAATAGAAATGTATGCATGCGGTCACGGCACTGTTGCCGTGTCATGTGGAAGCTCTCATTGATCATACATTACTACTTTATACGGCACGGCGACCGTGCCGTGACCGTATGCATGTGATAAGGGCCTAACAAGAAGCCAAATTGCTAATATCAAACAGAAAACAAACCAGCATCGGTTTATATTAGGGAGATATTTGCACAGCAGTGGGATAATACAAGCTGACTGACCAGTAACTGTTTAGAAAAGCAAAGAGCCGATTTTTTTTAAAACCCGGCTGACAAAACGTTGTTTGTATGTAAAGACAATGATACTGCTGACTGCTATCATAAAGGCATTGTCAAAGTCAAATTGTTACCGTGAGGACGTGCGGTGTACTGTACCCACGAGTATCAAAACTCATAACAATAATAAAACTGTTCCACAAACTGGATTTGCTTGTTTTTAACAAGTTTTATTAGCTTTGTAAACATATGATTGGTTTTGAGTCTACGTGTCATGACATAACATGCTTTACCATGTTCTAGGTTTAATGAAAGGGTCCAGAAATAATACCGGCCTATTATATACCTATTGCAGGGCAAAGGCCTCTTCTCATATAGAGAAGGCACGAGGATTGAAATTAGAAAACAAAAATCCACAATAATGTAATGCTGTATATCATTCATACTCAAACAGGTACAAGAAATTAGCCACCTAATTTGTTACGCTTTAATAATTGCCAGCAATGCGCGCATACGCGTTCAAAAGAGTCTCATTAGGCATTCTTTCAATAACGCATAAGCTTTTGTTTGCCATCTAATTAGTAACAATGTAGGCTTTGTTAAAGAGAACAGTAGGTGGTAGGTGCGTCAGTGAACGCAGTTGCATTGCGCAAGAGTCGGGCACTGGCCACCAGCGGGCGGCGCGGGCTCAAGGAATCGCCCACAAAATTACACGCTTTCACCACGTGTCAGCAATTATTTCAGCTACGTGTTTTATGTATGGATGCTGTTTAAATGTAGGTAGGTATACCTACTCATTTGCATACACTTATTAAAACTAAACTAGTAATCTGTCAGTCTGTATTTCCTCTTTACATCAAGCGACATACAGATAAAATATTACCTAATTTATTTAAGAGATGAATTCTACCTACTTTATTAAAAAAACCAAACATTGCGGTCATCAAGTCGGAAAGCGTTAAAAAATGCATTTCGCGAACTAAATTGCTTCAACATTATTCCGAAAAATTAGCTCTGTAATGACACTATGTCAAAAAAGCTCAGTGTTTTTTGTTTAAAAAGGAGGTGGAGCGGAGATAGCAGGTGTCTGCGTTCGTAAGTTCATTCACCTTAAACATCGAAGGTCAAACATGAAAGTGCGCTACGATGCTGCACCATTCAAGAATTGACATCTTTGTGTTATTACTGGCACATTACACACACATAGGTGTATAGTAGTCATATTATATCGTAGTAAAGTGTGCGTGTTTCTATTTGCATTGCCGTCTTTTCACTTAAATAGACTAACCCAGTTTTAGAATTTGTTAGTTTTTAGTGTATTTTTAGTTATCTAGCTTTTTATCTTTATTTTTTTGACTTTTGAATTTAAGTTACCTTTATAATTCAAGTAATAAGGTGGTAATATTGGTCCTATACGGCAGACGGTCGGTGGAGCAGACACGTATTAGAGAGGAGATCACGTTTCGGCAAACGTAGTGTGAGACGCCCTGCTGCACGGTGCACGGTGGACCGACGATTTAAAGAAGGTGGCGGGCACCGGATGGATGCGGGCTGCCCAAGACCGGGATGGTTGACGCTCTTTTTTCGAGGCCTATGTGGATCGTCATAGGTCAGCAGTGGATGGCCATAGGCTGATATGATGATGATGAATCATACTAATGAATGGAATTTTTAATGATGTATCAAAGCTTAAAAGCTAGTCGTAGGTAGGTAAAAATAAATTAGATGACCTACACTATTTATCTCGAATATAAATAACATGAAATATATTTTTATAATCTAAAAGAAAAGGGATCTACAAGTATTTGTCAAGTATGATTAGAAAGGTCAAGCCGACCCACGAAAGCCTTTCAGATCCATTATGGTAACACTTGAACCCTTAACTTTTGTTAAATAACTGTAAAAACATCTGACTAAAATTAAAAAGAATACTAAAAACCAGTGTTTCATTTTCAACACAATCTTAGAAAATTTCAGTAATTAACCATGTAAAAATAAAAAGACAATGGCGATAAGATAATCTATTCTAAATTATGATAAAGCTGAAGGAATTTTTTGTTTGTTTATTTGTTTGTACGCGCGAAAGAGCTCGTGGCTAAGTTATAATAACAGCCGCAGGCGTCGATCCATCAGGTTAAGCTACACTTACCGGGGTTGGTCCGTAGATGGGTGAGTAATAAAAACGTAATAAGGTTAAAAATTGAAGGGGGTCTCCATACAAGAAATGAGTTTTTGAAATATAGTGTTAAATATTGTACGGTGGTACGGAACCCTTCGTTTGCGAGCCCGACTCACACTTGGCCAGTTTTTGAATGTTATGTATGATGCAAAGCTTTTATCAATAACCCGTTATTAACTAAATATTATAGGATATTTGCATAAAAGGATCTCTTGAATCCACTGGGGTGCGGGCAATTGGTTTACAAAAACCCAATTAATTGTTACGGTTCTGGAATTGTAATGGTCTTGATCACCAAATAAATACCTAAATCATTCCATTATAGGTACTACGCCTGGAAACCATAAACATTTCAGACCAATTCACCAAATAATTACATGTCAATTTCGTGTCGAATGAAGCTATACAAGCGTAATGTTTTGAACCCACATTAAACCTACGTTCAATACACATATCACTATTTATTTAACGTCCGTCCAAGCACTATACCCCGATAAAGAAATGCAGTTATCTCGAACACAATTATTATAACTTAGAGAAACGGTTTGGTTCTCCCAAGCAGAAAATTAGAAAACAATATTTCGCGAAAGCTATCAGTAATGCTCCAATATTATTTTTACTACTGTGAGACTTAGGGAACTCCATTTAAGTCACCTTTAATCATAAACTAATCTCTTAGCGAATAGATCTCAAATCATACAGAGCTTTCTCGCTAATTATGTCTAGCATGATAATGTAAATTACATTAACTTTTCATAAGTTTGATTAACAAAGTGGAATTACTTAGAAGACAGAGAGACAAATCAACTTAGCTAAAAGCAGCTGGTACACTGCATAAGTTAATTTAAAATTTGAGAGATTTACTTACTAAAATGTTTCATTGACCAAGACTTACAATACTTGGGAAAAGCATTGATAAATCGTTTAGAAATGGTGGCGAAGGATTTCAGGACTGATGAAGGAAATAATGTTGATTAGCGGCCAGTCGTTAGTCGCCCTGACTCTGTCGAGGAACCACTTTTATGCAGGAAATGAATTGATAGACCAACGGACGTGCCATCAACTTTTCGTTCAGATTACGCAAAGTTAGCTTTGCATTTTATACATGACCTCTATACTTTGTTACTGAATTAATTTTAGGTGTGATATACGATATTGGCAAACTGTTGCTCAATATTTTTAACCAGTCTTACATTGTGTCCTGAATAAGGGAAGCAAACACTTTCATAAATATCCTTTTGAAGACAAGCCAAACAAGCTACGGAAGCGAGATAAGGCGTGTTGTAGACAAGTACCTGATGTCAGTATCCATAAACTTATAAGCCACTCTTGAAATTCTTATTGGAAACCAGTACGAGACTGCCTGTAAATATTTTTGAAAGAATTCAGCAAACTTGTACCTACGAGGAAGAAGGGTGTTTACGACGAGGCTACGATTCGGTATATAAAAAATGTCGAGATATTTCGAGATTTCACGGCTGCGAGGCTCGCTTCCCTTGTCAATTAAGCCTGTCGTTCCAAAAGAAAATAGGCAATAAATAAGTCATCGCTGTCGAGGCACGTATTAAGTGAAATTATTTTAGAAGCGACACGGTCTCTGACGACCATTTCAAACCAGATAAATATTTATAATTCCTGCTATGAAAAGGAAATTTAAACGTTATGGAAATCAAATGCCTTGTAATTTGTTCTGTGCGCTTTTATTTAACTTTGAACATTTTACAAATTGTGCTTTGCGGAGATAGAATGTATCAGAAACAAACTATCGGCTTCAATCTTCTGCAGGAGTGAATGCAATATTGTAACGTTTGTCACATAAGATATATGTAGGTACTCGTAGTTACAAAGAAGACATGATGCACTTAACCCTAATAAGGGGGAGCAGGAATAGTTAGTCTAGTAAGTCGCGAAGCGCGATTGCCGAGCATGACTCCCAACTCGGGCAGTGTTTTTGGGTTTTTCCTTCAGGAATTCCTCAGTAGCAGCCTGGGAGACTATACAACGTGGCGCTACCATGGTGACATTAATTTAACACACGAATAGGGCTAGTGTCCATAAATCATATTCAATAGGAAAGGTTACAGAAATACGAAAATTGAAAAAAAAAATTTTTCGAACAAACTAAATAATAAAAAAGTAACCAAAATTGGGATCACTCTGTACAAAAATTCATTCATGAAATTAGAATACTATCATCTGGTTGAATTACGTTTACTCGAAGCGGCAACGTCTCGCTTTGCGCGCTGGCAACCACGCTTGCGCCTAGTACTTGAGATCGGTCCGATTGTAATTTGACGACATATTAATAACAAAGAAACCGAGCGTAGTTAATCACATATCACCTTCTCTTATTACTGTTTGTTATTATCACCATCATCACTAATCAAATTCACTTTTATTTAATAGTCTTTAAGTGTTTTAAATTTTCAAGGAGACCACCTTGTTGGCGGATACCTACAAAGGGCTAAAGGGCGCTTCATGTTCTCCCGCACTTTTGAAAATAAATTGTCCCTTACAGCCATTTCCCGCATTCTGACGAAGGCTAGTTTTGGGCTGATTTTGAAAATAATGTAGCACATTTTCATTTTATTGGATTGGGTCTTAATGTGTAGACGGTTGATATGGGCGTTGAGACCTAGGATCCACTGGCTGGTTTTCGCGGATGCGCTAAAGAGCTTCTACAATAGTAGGTGGAGCTGCCATGTAGTTAGGATGAGTATTTGCCATCACGATCACAGGTTTACACAAGCACTAATAACACAAATAAAAACGTCCTTATTGCCAAAGATGTAAGTACCTATCGTAATAAGAAAGAAAACTAACGAAAACAAAGCAAAGCGTCTTTATCGCAGTACCATGATCTAACAATTATCCTAATTACACAAAAATAAATAAATAAAATAAGCAAGCGTCTTTTTCGCGGAAACATACACGAAAATAAATACGATTATTATGCGCACGAGTAATCACATCAATAAGTGTGTCAAGGGCATGGGTCCGACGAGCACTAAAAAAAATAAAAAGGATCCGCGGGTGCGGGGGAAGGGACGACGACACCCGACGCCTGCGTCTGCGTCGCCTACGAAACTCGCCGACAAAGGGATCTCTCTTTCCTTCAATTAGCCTACTCTTTGCATTTGTTTCATCTTTTTAGTATTGCTTATTCGTTTTAATTTCATTGATACGATGCTAGTATCCGTGACCCCGGCAAATGACCGCTGGGCTAGAGTTCTTTAAATACAGGTTGCTCCAAGATGCTATTTTCTAAAATTTGAAATAACTCATTAATTAATAACGATTTATGGTTTTTTCTTTTTTATATAAAACAAAAATGCGTAACCCTATACGTGTGTTAAATTAATGTCACCATGGTAGCGCCACGTTGTATTTGTGCCCGGTTATTGGCAATAGGCTCGCCCCTACATAGAACTTTAAACATAACTGGCTAAATCTGGGTGTACTAATGGGTACACCTCTGCCTAACCCTTTAAGGATTACCAGCGTGAAGTTATATTTATGTTACACTTAGGTATATTACACTACATTATTTTCTATTTGAAGTTGTCACTGAGCGAGATGTTTCGAAAAATTCAGCTACTCACTTGATGCACGTACCAAAAATTTAACTTGTGTATCTCATTAAAGAAAACCAAACCATTAGCCTTCTTTAACGACTCCTTACCAATATCGTAGTAGGC
This sequence comes from Hoplodrina ambigua, assembly GCA_949774945.1. Classification (NCBI taxonomy): domain Eukaryota; kingdom Metazoa; phylum Arthropoda; class Insecta; order Lepidoptera; family Noctuidae; genus Hoplodrina; species Hoplodrina ambigua. Next base: position 12,308,765 of record OX458963.1, read on the forward strand.
ACCTACTTACTCGACGAGGTGCACATAGTGCAACGCTCTTTAGTAGGTAGGTAGAGGAACACGAGTGCGTCTGTCATATCGGTCACATGATAAAGCGTGTTCACTTCCTCAATAGCAAGAATAAACGCACCGTTTGTTCGCGTTATGTAATGTAAGCGCGCGTGTTAAGCGCCGCGTCGTCGACTACCCAGCGATACGGCACGTGGGACCCCACCTTTATAAGCACTCACATCCTAATACAATGGTCTGCCATTGAACCGACTCAACTTTAATAGCTACACTGTTTCTATTATTCGGTACACCATCAATATAATAGTAGGCACTTACTAATTATTATTGTTTTAAGCACATTTGTATGCGCAGCCAACATAGTTTAATATTAATATAGTTTTGGTTAGTCTTAAAATAGTTATGAGTTCATTAGTTTAATTTTATTAATTTGTAATGTTGCTCCTTATCTTTGGTACTTGGGAAGAGCCACTATAATATCTTCAGTAACGTGCGATATTGTCTAGACCCTTGATGTAAATGGAGAATTCTTGCTTCAAATAAATTAGGCGTTTGGGGGGTCTAGAGGGGAGATCAGTGTGGGGCCCTACAGTGAAGAGACTAAAGACAGTTTACGAGTTTTAATGTAAAACACGTTTTTTGTACGCCTACATTAGCACGAAGTCGTCTTTACAAATGTAGGAAACTTTTTAACGATATCGTTAAGCTTTAGGTCATTGGGCTCACGATATTGCTTCGCGTAGGCAAGTCTATTGCAGATATAAATCATGACATAACATTTTACCATCTTATTATAGATGGAACGCAAGCCCAATAAATTATTTATAATTTATGGGTATAGGAAGATGCTTCGGTTGCATTTATACACCTTCATTGCTTACTGATAAGCCTATTATAATTACAAAAGGAAGCCATTATAATGCTCTTTAGAATATTATAGCTTCTATTTTAGGAGCACTCAAAAGGTTTAAATACTTGTCAATTTTACTACCCTCACGCAAATGTTTTATTCAGACACAGACTTTTACAGTTTCCCTACTGCCAAAACATATTTTACTCATAACACATTGGAATGTTATTAAAGAAAGCTTATTTCTAGTTAAAACATCTAGTTATTGTAGCAACTGTTATTCAATAACCTACGTAATAGGCTTTACTAACTAAGACCACCAATTTCACTTTCAAAATACAACTTCACTAATAAAATTTGAAGCAAACACTTGTTTCATTCTTGTTCGAACGAAAATTAAACATAAAGAAAACATTTATTTAAGAAGTATTTCCTTTCAGAAAGTGGGAAGTGGTAACATTCTCGAAATAGACGGAGAAAATTGCGCTAACAAGGTTCTAATCCTACTAATCCCTGCGGAGAGCGAGCGGGAAATAATGCTTTGTTGGAGTGAATAAAATATGAAAAGCAGTTCACAAAGACAGCTTACAGACGTACATGGAACTGAAACATGAAGCAATACGTTTAACTACCCTTGTGTGAAATAGTGCTGGTGTCATTTAAAGAAAGTTTGGTATGTCCCCTGAAGGACATCCCTGCCATAAAAACCCATTTACCTGTCCCTGGCTTGGCAATATTCGTCCTGCCAGAAATAAGGCAATGTTTACTTCCCTCAAAGCGAACTTTATTGTCAGCGTGTGTGTGAACTCTGTTCAAATAATCTTTTGTAAATCAAGTAAACCTCGTGTTGATTTGTGTGGTTTAAGACCCGAATTGATTTTGCAGGAAGTCTTAGAAAATGGAGTAACACATTTTTAGTGGATAAAATTAATAGTTGGGTTTTGTTGTTTATCAATCAATCTCTTAATATTTAAATTAATTACATCAAACTCTTTATGCCAAATGTAATAAGCAATAACAGTTCAATGTGCATCTAAAACTTCTGCTTAGAATAGACAGTCCATGTTATGGTAGAAGTACATCCAAATACAATTAACACTTAATTATCTAAAGTTACTAGTTTTTGCCCGCTACTTCGTCGGCGTAAAAGTCTGTTATCGCGGACGCAGACTTAGTAAAAAAAAAATAGCCCAAGTTCTTTTTTGGGGTTCAAACTTACCCTGTACCAAATTTCATCAAAATCGGTTTAGTGGTTTAATCGCTAAATTGCAACAGACAGACAGAGTAACTTTCGCATTTAAAATATTAGTACAAAGTTACTAAGTAAACCTGCAACGGAAACAATCAGTTGAAAAATATTTGTATAATATTCCAAGTTGCATTCAGTCAATCGATTTCAAAGTTACCTACACAATTGTTCGAGAGTCCATAACAATAGTTTATGTACCCACAGTCGTTTGAAACCATTATTTCCTTTAATAAATTACTGCTTTACACCTGCACAAGGTGTAAGGTTTCGCATTCCTTCAGTTTCCTGGTAAACACGTAGCGTTACGGCAAACAAAGACATTTAAAGCTTTTACATTCCTCGTTTTGCCGACCTTGTTTAACCGTAGGTACGAATCAAAGTTAAATTCAAATTCTTTGTTTCAATTACACCATTAATTACGAAAAATCTTTCTAAGTCGAAGTCAAAATCGAATTATTTTATGTAATTAGAGTATTAGAAGGCACTTTTGAAAGTAACAAGACATCCATATAACTTTACGCTCAACCCAGTTATGTTTAAGTCCCATGTAATAGGGGGTGAGACTTGCCATCAACCGGGCACAAATTCTGACTCCGAGGCTGAGAAATTCCTGATCAAAAATCCCAACAAAACTTTGTCTGGCCTGGGAATCGTATTCAAGACTTCATGCTCAGCCAACAAGGCAGTCAATAAGAAAAAAAAATTAAAGCTAATTGCTTCCACTAAAAGGGAGTTTCGCATGGAGAACCGTATTTATCCACCCTTTAAGACAGAAGTGGCTACAACACTACTTCTGCATTAAAATAAACGATTCCACCGACACGATCGTAATTGATGACAAGCTAAATTGCTTAGTTAAGTACGGTGTAAGTGAAAATCGAACGCAATCGAGTTTTATATTCTAACTTAGATACAAAATGGTTTCACGTAGTGTATAAGCTTGAAGCTTTGCGATCGCACTCGATACGAAGCGTGGCGGATTTAAGCTGCCAGCGATAAATGATCGGCTGTACTTGCAAACTTGAATGGCAAGGTTATACGACAACGATACCAGATCACATATCATAATTCTTTACTTCCTTTGAAACATTTCTGCATCAAAATGAACTGAATTTAAATGAGCGACAAGCGGTAATTTTGTGCAATTTGAACGTAATTCCTGTATTTAAATGTAGCTCACATCAGCAGCTTAACCGCAATCGCCGCAATTTTAGCTTCACAAACATAATAATTTATGCACTCACTTCACATAAGCAAAGCTTGTCATGTTACCTACATCACAGGAAAAATTGGTGCCTACCAAATGTTTTGATAAACTGGCTGTTATTTTAAATCAGAATAAAATCAATGCTATCTAAATGAAAAACTCTTTTTTCTAAATATACGTAAGCATGAATTAAAATATTCATTTCTAAGGGTTTGTTGTTAATTAAGTAGAAGTGAATTTTGGTTAAATAAATAAATATTATAATTCACATTTTTTTTAATTCTGTAGCAATATATGGCCCAAGATCCCATAGAAAAAGAAGAATCGAAAGTTTAAATAAATCTTTTAGTTTGGCAATTAAATTTTGGCTTAAATTTTGAGAATAGATTGAGTAACATGTCTGAAATACAAAAGTATGCGTAATTGCGTACTTGCTACCTTGGATGATGGGCCCTTTTCCATTTAGGTATACAAAACGTACCTTAATTACTTACGTTTAAGTATGTTTTTAAACAAAAGCCTATTAAACTTATATAAAAACCAGATGTCATACTTGAACCTAAGTGAGTAAGGTACCTTTAGTTCTGATAATAGGCAACATTAAGCTAACAATATACATACTTTCTAGACTATTTTCCTCCACCTTTCCACAAAGTTTCAGCCATGCTGACGTAGGTCAGGCGGCGCTGGGATCTAAATCCGTCTCGTAGATCGAATAGCTGCAGCGAATCCCAGACCTTGTTAAAAGTTCATAAATAAGTTCTAAAATAATTTAGTCCACACTCCCACAGTATAAATTAAAATATAAATGTAAATATAATGCTAATTAGTGATTCATTATTACTGAACTTGAGTTTAGTTAATAGATTTTGAGAGTTTATCATCACGTCGATTATTACTACCTTAATAGTAGTCCTGACTTGACTTGATCCGAGAACACTTTAACCGTAAGGTAAAATATCTTGAACATTTTCATGCACGTTTGAACAATGCTTGGCGTGCGTTACCGTAACAGTTATTTTTCATATTAAATAATTCAACTCGTTTCTTAATAATAATGTTTGCTCATAACTTAGTTCAATGTTCAGCAAATTTTATAAAATCATTTTTTGAACAAAAGTTCATCATTAGATACTTATCTATTTAACTGTTCTACTATACTTATCTATTTAACTGTTTCATACTAAAATAGAGCTGTTTGTGTAGTGGAAAACTTTGTCTTCGGTGCATTTAGAACTTTACCGAAATAGTCGAATTATGACGTGATATTTAGTCATGATCTAAAGATGAACCTTGTTTCAGGAGTCGATCAGTCATCGTCGAAGAGTGGCTCAAACAGATTTAAGCTAGTTGAACGGACCTTTATAATGCAACCTTTCAAAATACTGGCACTATTTTAATTTTAAAATAAAAAAGAATGTGTCATTATAAACCTCAGTTTTTCTACACTTTGTGTTACAAACTTCTTACGAAATGTCAATAAAATGACATTTATAGTTTTTCAAGTGATTTTTCATAATCATAATGCTTCAAAATATAACATATTTAACTCGACAACCTAAGATATATATTCCTATGGTGATAAAATATTCGAAATGTTCGCAAACTCAGAGGAGAACCTGCCCAGGTTCGAAACCAAAGGCAGCCGTTGTTGACAGATGTGGTGGCTCAGGCAAAGGAGGTAAGAACGTGTTAAAAAGAGCTACTGAGTCAGGAAAATGTCGCATGGGTTTTATTCCAGACGAATGGTTCCTGTTTCTCAAACCAATGACTGGCGTATCCGGTCCTTACTTGTTGATGCTTGGCCTCGCCAACTATGCAGCGAGCAAAGAAATCTTAGTAATGGAACATGAATACTATTTGGGCCTATCAGTGTTCTTAGTGCTATATTTTCTCTCAACTAGATTTGGACCAAAACTCGGCCAAATTCTCGATAAAGAAGTGGATGAAGTGGTCCGCGAATTAGAAAAAAGTAGAATCGAGGATGTGGCTGCTTTGAATGTACAAATAAAAGATATTGAAACCGCAACCTGGAGAGCAGATGGGCAAAAAGACTTGATAGCTGCTAAAAAAGAGAATATTGCAGTACAGTTAGAAGCTGTTTTTAGAGAGCGACAGATGATGGTTTATAATGCCGTCCGAAAAAGATTGGACTTTCATGTAAAGCGTTACTGGATAATAAGACGTTTAAAACAAAAATGGATGGCACAATGGGTTTTGAACAAAGTTGAAAGAGGAATTACTCCAGCATTTAGAAAAGCCGTGTTGGACACTGCTATTCAAGATTTCTCAGCTTTAGCAGACAAGGCTGCAGCTAGCTTCAAAAAATAACTATATTCTAGCTTACTTTGTTCATATCGTAGTAATTAATATTCTAGATTTTACGACTCCAGAACCTATTATAAAAAATTCACGCGTCGGTGACCGTATCAGTCTTGATATTGCAAGTATAATGCAACAGGCTTTAGAGGTGGCGGCATAAATATGTATTCAAAACTACATTTCATTTATTTACTAATGTTTGTATTAGATTCTGAACAACAGCTGACAGTGCGTAAGTTATCGGATAATTTCTTTGATAACTGTCAATGTATTTTTTATAAACAGTTACCTGTTATAATTGTTAGCTTTGCATACTGTGTTAATATTATTTTAATTACATATTTTATCACTGACAAGCAAAGGTCTATTATTTTATCTGCCATGTTTTTGGACTAGTTTGTTGGTACCAACCTGTACCAACAAACTAGTCCAACTAGTAGGTCTTAATTTTCATAATTATTTTTGCAATTTTTATTTAAAAAAAATCTCCTAACAGACATTTCTCCTGTATTGTGACTTCTTATACAACCGGAACAAATATTCGATCCAATATTTGTTCCGTCATGGAATCAAACCCGCAACACGCAGCACAGCAGCCAATTGCTAAGTCAGTGCGCAAACCGTGTCGCCATATTACCTAACTAAATATTATAATAATTAATAATTATAGTCACAAGGCCACTGCACACAGGCACAAAATGGAAAATAAGAACGAGTACACAAAAAAGCGCTTTTTTATTATCGAGTTGATAAGACTGTGTCTTATGGAGACAATAATATAGTGTCAGTTTTCTGTCTCGTAATCGATCATTTTTTTAGATGAATTAATGATGATGGGGTGGAAAGTGCACTGCAAACTTCAGCCAAACTCTTATCATTGCACTAACCGGACAGTTGAATATAGGTATGGTATTAAATTCCTTTAAATTATTAATCAGTATCTAGTCCTTATTTTACATAACATCACGCTTGTAATCTCCGAAGGGTTAGGTAGAGGTGTCCCCATTAGTACACCCACATTTCGCCAGTCTTGTTTGAGTCCCATGTAATAAGGGGCGAGCTTGTTGCTAGACCCAAGACCTCATGCTCAGCAGGCGCGCTTTGCGACCATTAGACCAACGACGCATTCTTTACATTGGCTTCTAGACTACTCATAGTCTAGAATTCTAGAATCTAGATTCTAGACCATACCAGGGTTTCTGGTTAAGCATATTTTAAATGTTCTAACTTAACTTTAAGAATCCCTTTACATACATACACACGCCTTTTTAGGTGGTAGGCAGAAACCACAGAACGAAAAAATCGCTTTAGCTTTAATAAAATATTAGATTGTGCAAAAATGACAGTGTCTACCGACTTTCGCTGTTGGTCTGACAGGTACCTAAGTACCTACGGTAGTTGTTTTGATCTGAGTGCTAAGTGTGAGTTTTTCACTCACGTTCGATTGCGAGCGCGTTAGAATTTTATATGGGAAAAAGGTATAGCGCCATCTGGTGGTCACTAGGAAAAGCTTATTTCCCATACAAAATACTAACGCGCTCGCAATCGAACGTGAGTAAAAAAACTCACACTTAGCACTCAGTCTTGTCTGCTAACTCCCTAAACTAAGATAATAATATACTAAAAATTATTTATATACACAATTTTTATTTTTATTTTAAACTTTTTTTTATAGTTTTTTTTACGACATTGCACTGCAAGGCTGCAGAACGTTTATTTGGCGCGACTGCGACCTTACTTTAAATCGTTTTTCTACACTCAGTCATTGTGCTTCTGCCTGTGAGTAAAGTATTTGGATCACATCCTTAATTACTATTATACAAGAATAGCCGTTTCTCTTGGATATAATTTGGTATAAGACGGACTTAACGTATTCTGTCAATCTGATAAACAATCAAGTTCCAAGGCTTTCATTTATACCCAATAACAGCGAAGCCAATAGGAGGGTAATGATTTTGACCGGTATTGTATGTAATGTTCATCTGTCCCGTCATAACTTCTATACTACTTATCATAATTCGTTATATGAGGTATCGTTGGAAGCGTCTTGATCAAGTAGCAAAGGTACTTAAGCAGTTTTTATTGTTTTATAGGTTACCAAACAAAATTTATGACTGACGCTGACATGTATGCTTTGTCATGGGATGTTTCATGTCGACTTCAATTCGACTTTGGAAGATGCTTTGACTACCATCCGATGTGAGTAAGTTTAGTTATTTTATACCAAAAATAAATGATCCTGTAGAAATTGCCCCACCAACGCCAAACTTTTTGTAGGACCAATTTTATCGGATCTGACTATTATTTCATAGTTTTATAAGACACACAGTGCCGGCGGGATGGCCGCCGGCAAAGCCACCGTGCGCCCGGCGGCTTATAAAGCCGCACGCTTTGCCGCACATAGGAGCCGCCGCCCGCCATGGCCGCCCGGGTATTGGGCGTACCCTGCGGGTTGCAAGGACAGTTCTCTATGGACAACTAAAAACTGGAATGATGCTCCACTGCTTTGTGCTAGTTTCTGCGTCAAATGCAAAAACAAACGCCCGGCATTGTGTGTAGAAAACCTTCCTGGTAATGATTGTACCTATTATCCTGCAGGTTTTACTACGACGTGTCAGCTCGCAAGTGCTTGAGTTTCTCGTACAGCGGCTGCGGTGGGAATAACAACAGATTTATAAGCTACCGCGAATGCATGAGTATATGTGAACCAGTCGTGTCTGGAAAGCCTAAGACCTTAGCTATGAGCGAAGAAGATAAAATCTAAAATAATTTAATCAATCCTCTGGTTTTGGGAATTTGATTTTGTATAGTTCGTAAATACACACAAAATATAATATTCTTTTTACATGTTTACTTCTCCTTTACTTAACTCAAGTTCCCAAAAAGAGTGTTCTATTCAGAGTTCAGTATAGGGTTACACCTAATAACCAATTTACAATCCTATTACTGTTGTAATTAATTTCATTATCAATTAATCAAAAATCAACTAGAGCATATTGCTGCTCTGTACGTTTACAAATACAGGAAAAAAAAATATCAAAGGAAATGGAAAGCAATACTATGAAAAGCGAGTGAATTATCAATTGCGGTTAACAAAGATTGAACTCAACGAGCCGCTTGGTCGGTCTTCATCGCTCCGAGTCACGATTCAATGAAAGTATTGTTTGAGACTACAATATGACATGGCTTCATCTCAGTAGCCGATATATTGCTTCCCACTAACGCTAATATCTATACTCATATAATAAAGCTTAAAAGATTTTTTAAGCTTTATTATATGAGTATAGATTATATGAGTATATAGTTTGTATTATGGTAGCCAGATTTATGAGGAATAGTACAAGCTATTATTTCTATTATAAGTTTATAACACCACGTCATGACCGCGGTAAACTAGCTTAACGCAGTAACTAAAGACATAACATACTGCGGATGAAAAAAATCACGCGGACGCGGATTTAGTCGCGGGGAACAACTAGTTTCATAATAGCATACTTCTAAACCGCTACAATAATACGTATAACATTTTTTTTTTGAAGTTGAAGTCGAAGTCGATGTAGAATAAAAAGTAGCCTATTTCTTTCCTTGGGGTTGAAACTTACCCCATACCAAATTTTATCAAAATCGGTTCAGTGGTTTAATTACTGTAATAATAGTAAGGATGTCATTTTCACTAATTAAAAGTCATGCTTTTATCTACAATATTATTGGTGTTTAGTCGGACTATTAACTTTAAAATTTCCTCTTCATAAAATTAACAAACCACCGTACCACAGCCAAACTCAAAATTTACATTAAATTCGTCATCTTACTTTCCAACCGGTCATTAAATAATCCCGTTAACGTCACGACTGAAGAGTGGCCTAAACGCGAGAATGCAGGCCTGAAGGTTTGTGAGCAAGGCCGTTGGAACTAGGGTTCATTCCCGGGAATTCTCGGCTCGAGAATTCCCGGGAAATCGTTGGGCTTTGTTCCCGGGAAATCAAGCTCGAGAAAAGTCGAGAACTCGAGAAATCATGTTTGTAGAAATTAAATCGCCGTTTGCTGTGTTGCGTGGCGGCGTGGGCAAGAGCACAACGGCACCCTTTGAACTCGCTGCAAGCGCTCTGCGGCGTCATTTTTACACGTTCATTCGTGTTTCGACTCTAGCCAAGTATATTTTACGTAGTGAGTGTACTGTGGTTGTAATATAATTATAATTTACATTTATTATCAGGTAGAACCTGAATTTAAGATATTAACGTTTTCTTTCATGTTATTTTTTTTTGTTTTATAGGAGCTATTTTTGTTTACGGGTTTTAAATTGTTTTTTTTTCTTCTAAATAACCAGTCAAAATGGTGCTGTGATTGTAATTTAAGTATGAGTTAAGATATTAACGTTTTCTTTCATGTTGATTTTTTGTTTAGTTTAATAGAAGCTATTTTTGTTTATAAGTTTTAAATAACCAGCCGAAAATGGTGCTGTGATTGTAATTTAATTATAAGTTAAGATATTAACGTTTTATTTCATGTTGATTTTCTGTTTAGTTTAATAGAAGCTAATTTTGTTCATAAGTTCTAAATAACCAGCCAAAAATGGTGCTGTCATTATAATTATAAGTTTAAATAATATTATTTCTGTATTTTTTTTTTAAAGTTAATTAGCTTATTAAGATTAATATTTTTGAATATAATCAATAAAAGTTTTATGATTAATTTGATACTTTTATTTGAGAGAAAAACCACTGAATTTGTTGACGTTATTGGAACCAAATAATATGAGAAAACGTACGTGAATGTAAATTTCTCGACAACCCGAGAAGACTCGAGAAATTAGCCTCGAGAATTCTCGAGACCCGAGAAATTGAAAAGCTCGAGAAATCATGAACCCTAGTTGGAACGCGACGACGCGCGGGCGCAAGAGGCGACGGACGCCGCCGGCCGCTCAGCTGCGGGTGGCTGCGGCTGCTCGCTCGCCGGCTTCCTACAATAATTACATCGCATGGGCCATCGCCCTCAATTAGAGTCGCTCACGTTCGAATGACTAGCTCCGAGCGATCCAGCGGAGCAACTGAGTTCGCTCGCACTTAGCACTAGTGTTATACGCACACGTGCACTCACGGAACCGGTCCGGCGCGGCGGGCGAGCCTGTCGGAATCCAAGGAAGAGGCGCACTCGGACCTAATAAGAATATGTGGACTTGCCTTTGATGACTAAGCATGCTGCTATATCCGATTGAATGCAGCCACAGACCCCAGTCTCGGCATTTTTCATTGAAGAAAAGATAAAAAGCAGTCACCTTACCTATGTCCGTGCGTATAACAAGCTCATCTTAAAGATTAAACATTCAAGGGCCAACAAAATATAAGTAAAGCTTTTTGTGACAAAGACAATTCTACAGGATTATTATTAACATTCGTTGCAGACACCTAGGTAGGTACTTAATAGACTGTCAGTGAACTTGAATGTTCAGCAGATGACGAACACTATGCCAATTTGCAGTATTATAGCCATTTTATACGATTGACAAAGGATTCCAGTAGCCAGTAATTAAGTTTCCACAACATCACAACTTGGTCTCTCAATTTAATTTAAAAACAACTAACATCTATATCCATAGACAAATAAAGAAAGAACCTAATACAAACACTTTTAGAGCCAATTTTAGAGATGAATTACATGAACTTGCTAAATCATTATTGAGTACCAGTTTATAAAATATTTTTCACCTCACAAGCTAGGTCAGACCATGAAGTCAGACAAATTCTTTAGAAACAAACTTAAGAAAGATTAAAGATAAAAATAAAAGATTTATTATTTTATTTGTAAAACACTGGTTTTTAATGAAAGGCACTGACTTCTTAAGAAAATATATATTTCCGAAAGATTGAAGCTAAAGATAACTGAAAATGTAATGCAAATATTCCTGATGCTAAGTTGATTTTAAAATTAAAGTAGTAGCTTTTTCTCGACTTCGTTCGCATGAATTTTCTTACAGATTATTATTGTTAGTAAAACAGCCTTTTGTACTCAGGGATAATGTACCTTCCAATTAGCGAAAGAATCTTCAGAATCGGACCAGTAATTTCGGAGATTAGCGCGTTCAAACAAGAACTTGCTAATACCTATTAGTATAGATGAATACCTAGGTACAACGAGTACATTATATAGATAATTGTATTGTTGTGGCGACCCTTCCCTGCGTCTAATTATCTAAGTGTCATTACGACTGGGGTTGCGAACAAAGATCTTTGTATGGTAATTAAAGATGAGTTGACCGTAATTATATACGTTTTCATGAGTCAGGAGTGCTAAGTAATCGGGTTAGTGGTAATCTGAAGGCGAGAAAAAAGCCTGACATAGCGGCTACCCCAAAATAAATTAAATTAATTCGGCCCCTTTCTGTTTGTCGCTAAGTCTGCGAATGTTGTCTGGTAATCTTTAGGTATTTCTTCGTTAAATGCTTAAACATCTGAATGGTTCTCATCTAATTTAACAATTTTGAGTACCAAGGTACATAAAGCTTGTCTGTTTTTAACGTGGTAATTGTATTATTATCATTAACCATTTCATTGAATTTTATTATCAAGAGCCCGACAACTCGACACCAACCAGACTCGTAACCGGCGTGCTTGTATAACGAGATGTATGAACGTAGATGAGGCGAAAGGAGTATGTAAGGATCGTAGCAGGTGGCGCTCGGTAGTTTCTGCGTACCCCCATGGGAAAAAGACGTGAATTTGTGTATTATATGTATGTATTATCAAAAAAGTAATCTACTACATATTAAATCACAGCAAGCAAAGTTTAATCAAAATGGCTCTATCATAAAGTGTGTCATCGTAAATTTTTAGTCATTAGAATTTAATCTATCTTAGCCAAGAGTGGCATTCTTGACCCTGGTTTTAATATCGTATATTCTTGTTATCAGATGATTAAGGGTTTTCTATTCAAAGTCAAAAGTCAAAACATTTTTTTATTATAAAGCCATTTACAGGCACTTTTGAATTGTCAAGGAATCGATCAGTTAGTCCGAAAGCTGAAGCTAGTTGCTCGTTCCACAACGGAGGTTGTAGTATTGTAGAAGAAGTGAAGAGATCTTTGTGAAGAAGCTCTTTCTGGGATATAATACCACCACACTTATCATGACGATGATGACGCCTATATCTGCCGCAAATCAACCTTGTTGTGTTGAAGGTGCCGGTGTAAAAATAGGCAGATGACACATTTCAAATACGTTACTAGAGTGGCAATGCATCTGCAAGGCGTCTGGTATTGCATGTCTCTGGGCAGCGGTGACCACTCAACATCCAGGTGGGCTTCTTGGGCGTCTTGGCTAGTCTTCTACCGTTATTTTAAATTAATTAAAAAAATACATTTAGTTTGAAATATTTGTGGAATTAAAAAAATATGGCAATGACAAATAAATGAAAATAATTTTGTAACGAAAATTCCTGAGAAGTGATACCGATCACAAGGCAACGGCCAAAAATTGATTGATGTTGTTATGATTGTGAAAAAAAGTTATTAATATACGAGTTGCAGACGACAGATGGCAGCATCGACCGCATCCATATCCCGTTAAGCAATAAGTAATCAGTTCGGCTCTGCCCGGACCCTTAAGAAAACTACCTGCGAAGCCGCGAAGGTAATAATTATTACCAGCAACCATACTTGAACTCGGTATAATCTTTATAACCACATAACATAATACTTAACTATGTTTATGAATGTTATCGCTTTATGAAGGAAACAGGTTGTTGGCTTTTATTCAAGTATAAAAATGTGAGTACCTAGCTATAGTTACAGAACCTGAGTTGAGTTCTTTATACATTAGATACCTGTGGACTACCCTGTGCCTTTTATTTCGAACTCCTTCCATCGATTTATCAAAATACCTTATTAAATTTTATATATTTGAACTTTGAAGCAAATGTGTTTTTTTTTACATTTCCGGCTCCATCATTAAATCAGCTTTGTGACATCATTATATTGCATTGTCATGCAAATTGCACATTTACGTAACATTTTAGCTCAATCTAACATCGAGAAGTGACTCAACTTTAACTTGTAAGATTTGATTACCCACAGACAACGGGACAGACGAAAGTAAATAAAAGCCAGTAAAAATATATTTTATAAATTATTTTTTCGAAATACAATTTATTTTAGAGTATTATATAAACCATACCATTGCATAAACCATAAGCATTGCCATCCAATATGGCAATGCGGCCAGTCTTTTGGGCACATTTCCAGTGGACGGCGATGCGGATGAATTTTTCGATGCCATTTAGTTTTAGTTTGTCTTTTTTATTCAGATTGTTTTTTTTTATTATTAAGCTTATAAATAATTTATATAATAAATAAAGTAATTACTTCAATGGAAACCTAAGTAAATTTAATTTATTAACATCAAGTAATATTTTTAGCCCATGAGATTGATGGGAAAAATATTGCTTTGCCAAGTTTCGTAGATAAGAAGTCAAGGCTATGTTGACCTCGAACTTGATACAAGTAAAGTTCTGACACGCGACACGACCCAAGAGCATACCAAGAAATTAAGCTAACGTACATTAATCAAGTTCCCACTCCAACTAGTAATGTGACAAACTAAAGTTTAACTTATTTCTTTATTCATCTGAAAAAATACAATTTGTTAAACTCCATTATTTATTACTATAACACTATACATACAAAGCAATGTACGAGTAAAATTATTTAATACTCAATACTCAATCTTTATTTGCATTCCACAATCCATCCATCCATTCCATCCATCATCATTCAGCATTTTTTTTTTCATTTCCATTTTGTTCTTTATATAAAAAATATGACTGAAATAGTAGGTATTTCCAATATAATATTACAATATAACCTAACCACTTTAGGTAAATCGCCGTTTTTTGTCTAACAAATATCTATAATAAATCCATACTAATATTGTAAATGCAAAGTTATTCTGTCTGTCTATCTGTCTGTTATGCTTTCACGACTAAACCACTGAACCGATTTTCATGAAATTTGGTACGGGGTCAGTTAGAAAGCTAAGAAAGGACTTATGCTACTTTTTGTTCGCGACTTCGTCTGCATCCGTGATTACCGACATTTACGCGGACAAAGTCGCGGGCAAAAGCTAGTAGTGCATTAAAATGAAAACGATGAAGGAGTTAAACACGGAAATGCCTGTATCTGGTCTGATTGAAAGCATATTTTATTGTTTTCTTTAAAATTACTGATTTTACGGCTTAACAAACACGACCAACAAAGGCTACTACTAACTTGATTCAAGTAACAAGACAACACACACCCACAGCGGGGGTCAACGTAGTGACGACGGTTGTCGCTGCTGATCAGCTGCCGTGACGTTGAATGAACGATAACCGTTCATACCTGCCTTACCCGACCGTAGATATGACACAGTGCTTTAGAAAAAGTTTGTTTTTGTTTAGCGTCGCGTCACGGTATTCTCTAAGCTGTAACCTCTACGTGTCTCTGTCTAAAACTCCATGTGTAAGAGGCTCTAATGTCTCAGCTCGTAGGTACTTGACAAGTTTGTTCAATTGATAATAGCTCTATTTGAGATGAAGATAAAGCGCACAGCCAAATTTAGGTCAGAGCTGTTGGATGTAAGTGACTTCGTCAAAGTTTTGGATGCCATTTGGTTACTAATTCTGCATCAGTGAATTTCCAACAAAACAGTGAAGATGAAGTGAATGCAATAAATAGTAGACCCTAAGTAGGTCAAAAATGATTTATTTTATATATAAAAGTAAAATTACAGAACCATATTTTAAAATACAAAGAAATAATTAGGTACCTTAAGGTAGTTCAGGCATTATAAATATCCAAAAAGTCACTATGAAATTCCTTTGAAAATGGAGCAGACATTTTTTTATGTTACAGTTTTGTAAGCACCAAAACCCTTTGATACTGGCATTAACCGTCAAAATATTTATCAACAAGGATTTACATGTTAAAATTAAAATTAAACTAAGTACTTTATTACATAATATCTAAGGTGCACAATCCTAAAGTCGCCAGACCAAGGTCATTTTATGATTCTGATTTTCTCTAAATAGATAGATTTATAACGCGAATATGTAACTACTCAATGTTCTTGTTAGCTTGAATGCTGGATCCATTTCCAGGTTTTAAGTAACAAAAGCACATTACTCACTTACGTTCCAGTGAGCTAGCTAGATTTTTATTACAAGCTTTTATTTACTTTCCCGGTACCTGGCGCTAATCAAATCTTACAAGTTAAATTCGAGCTACTTCCCAATGTTTCATTGAGCTGAAATTTTGCGTAAATGTGCAATTTGCATGACAATGCAATATAATGCCACAAAGCTGGTTTGATGATGGAGTCGGAAAATATGATTTAAAGGATATTCCTACCAACCATTACCTCTTCATTATTGTCAGACACTTTCTATGGGCTTTAACTTTAGCCGGACACTTTAAAGGTCGGAACTTGTCTCCGTCGAACAAGCCATTGGGTATACAGTCAGCTAACTTGCAGCTACTTTAAAACAATGTTTTGACAGTGTCAATTGATACTTTTAAATGGGTTTTAAATTTTTCAGATACCAGAAGCTTAAAGAGTGAATAGAAAATATCAAATAATGGGAATGTAGAAGAAAGATAATTGGCGTCTGTAAATCTAATGGCTTGTTCGACCGTATATCCAAATGAACAAGAGTTTACATTCATTTATTTCCTAACAATTTATTTTTACTGGGAACCTTCGCTGTTTCTCCAGGATTCTTAATTGAATGGATTCCTATCTCGAACTGTTTCTTATTGGTATATTATTGTCTAATAACCCAAAGCGGTTGACTGCGTTTATATCCGCAATTTACTGTTACGACTCTTAATCGTTCCTTGTTCATATAAATGGTTATCATCTGTTTTTATTTTGTCTTTAAACGTAATGGTTTTGATGTTAGGTTTAATAGCTAAGAGTAAATATAGAGGCTTTTGCACATTCTTCGCCGTACGAGACTTTAATGATTAAAAATAAATTTAAAATACCCTTTGGAAGGTGAAAAGAAATTGAATCTAGTAGATTTAATAATTTTTACCTTGAAAATGACGTTCGACAATGCCTTTTATTGGTCTAATTGAAGTAAATAATTTGAGACTTTTTTGTACTCAGAAATAACGCAGTTTCTTTCAGAATCGGATCCATAGTTCCGCAGAACAGACCATTTAAACAAAAATAATTGTATAATGAAATAAATGATTTGACTTTGATGCGAAGTTAAAGACTACAGGTTGACGGCAAGTTCTTTGACTTTAGCTAAGAATATTAACATGCTGGATCACAGATAACTCGGTTCACGATAGAAAACGTATTCGCAGTGATACGCTAGGGTTGCGACCCCGATGATTATTTTTTAATAGGCAGTTAAGTATTAGAACAGAGTACCTAATTATTAACAGCTAATAATCCCCCATTTTATAGACGCTCCCTCAAGATGAGAATCCACTCATAAAAATATAATATTAGTACCAAGTAGTCACCAAGACCACCGCTAGGTACTGAACATCTAAGATAGAAAGAGAAGAAATACCTAACTGTTAAAAATAGTAAACAGTTGAAACCTGTATAACTGAGATCGTAAGGAATCCTAGCATTTTTTTATTACTTACAGAAGCTTTTTTTAACAATTTTCCCGAACAGGCGAGTTTAATATGACTCTTGTCTTATTTATACGAAATCAGAAGGTCCCGCTAAGAGAGATCGAAATACACCGTTTTTCATTATAGGAGCGAAATTGTTAATGAAAAAAATGCATATTATATATTTATATTGTTATTGTGTAATTTTATTTTGCAAAACAATACAAAATCTTAGCTTAATTTGGCTTGAAGTCGCAATTATAGATATAATAAACATTGAAAACTTCTAAGATCAAGTCTCAATTAAAAACGGTTAGAAAATTCACAGATACAGGTGTATTTCAATACAAAAACGTCGGGACCTTATTGTAATTATCAGCAGCGGAGATTTCTCATATAATATATCCAGAGCGCACTTAACCAGGTTTCACAGTAATTCTTCATAATATAGCCTTTTTGAAGTCATAACAAAAGACTAAACTTTAATAGTTCTAGCATAACATTATTATTCACGTACCTTTGAATTTCTGGTAAACGTTGCATTCCATTAATTGTCACAAATCATGCGTTTGAAATGGCTCGCTAACTGGGAATATGCACAGAATTAATGAATATCCAACAGATTTGCTCCACTCAACGATTATCAAAACAAATAGTTCAACTGACATAGGCAAACTGATCTCTTGTCGATTGCCAGTTTATTGGCAAAGGCACCTTATTTATTTTCATCGGAAGTGCTCGTTGAAAAAGTGATCTCGTTCCACGATCCTAACCAAATTGATTTTTATTAAACCGTTAGGAAAATTCATGGGGTTAACAACTGTAAATCCAATTTTTTTCCAATGCTTTGATTAGAACCTTCTCTTTATTTCAAAGACAACCAGACATGCAGTACGTATTTTTGGTTGATGTTTGAAAATCTGCAACTGAAAATGTATTTTGTATTTACGGGAACAGATTTTATATTTCTGTTCCAGTATTCAAGATAGTCAAGATTAACGATACAATTTCATGGGCCGTAAACTAATTAAGGTTATTTCACTGCTAAAAGTAAGTACCTATAAATTATCTGCCTTTGAAATGTTCAGGTAGCAACCTTTTTTTAAAGTGTCCTATAACTCCACGTTCATTAGGCGTTCCGCAGACGGAGAAACTTTAGTTGAAGCAACAGTCAACTTTAAAAAAATAACATCGAACTTACAGAAACTTTTACATCCGCACAGTTTATAATAAAAATAGTCACAAACAGCTAGTTAAAAGTTTCTTGTTTTCACAACTAAGAGATCAAAGTTGGTTGGTCTGCGGAGCGCCTTATTAAATGCCTATTGGGTTTTTTCTAACTTCTCTTTCAATAATTGTATTTTTATATCCCCTTTTTTCGATTGCTTCCATCCTATGTTAGCTTTGAGCTTACGAGTTCAAAAGCTAGCTAGGTAATAATTATTGTGTATTTTTATTACTGGTGTTAGAAGAACGTTCAAGTTAGATCAACTTTGACTTGAGTATTGTTCACGCGTTAAACCGGTTCTAGAAAATAATATATATAGTATTTGATACTCTGTAACTACTGCATCCCTGGCCACAGTTTTAGGAACATAACTTTTTATACAATACAAGATTTTCAGTGAAACAATAACCGTGTACCTAGTCTATTCTTAGCATAGAATTATATAAATGCGAGTGATATTTCTACATACTAACGCTCTCGCTTGTTTTCTTTCTGGTTTATGACTTTATTAGAATGATCTAATTGTATGCCCGATATCCGTTCCTAAAATGGTAAATTTTTAATAAGAATTAAAACCCACAGAGAATGTTCAAAATTACCCATTTATACCACTAGGGTACAAGTTAGAAAATTATAAATAAATAAAAGAAAATCTTATTCAGGGATACTTACTATTCAGTTTATGAAATATCCCCAATTATGACTTTTTACTTGGGCTTATTCATTCGGATCTGCAGTTGGCCTTTTCGCACGCCATCCACGCATACAGAGCGTCATTTTTTTTTAATCTCTCTGCCTGTGTTTTTTCGTAGGTATTTTATACATAATCACCATTATTTTCATAGGTAGTTCGAAAATACCCAAACAAGAAAAAAAAATACAAACGAAAAAAGAAATAGGTAACAAACTTAACAATTTTCTCATTTACCTACCTTAACTTTCAAAAGCACTTCAAAGGAACAATTAGCTCTTTGTAAATCACTACCGATTTCTTTCTGTAGTATAAAGTACCTTAAACAATTTGTAATAAACAAATTCCTTTTGATTTGATCTAACAAAACAAAACAAAACACCGAAGCGTAGCTACGTCTATCAAAACACAAACCATTAGATTTCGTAAGCAGATAACCGATAACAAAAAAGTTAGACGAAATTTTTATTTCGTAGCCATTTCCAGGGATCCCTTTGAATATGTCGACGTTTGTGAGGTGAATAATGTCGGACCGATGTCATCATTTATGTCGTGAGCGCAGTCGTAGCTAAACGGTTAAACACCGTAAATAATGACGACAATCGATTCCACGTCAGCCCGGAAGTGTGATACTATTGAATAACTTCCCTTGTACACCGCTGCAACGAGCGACCCTGAACAATATTGTCACCTGGATAGTTGATTGCTTATAGCTTGTAACTATATTAACACGAAGTTGAATTTAGCCAGTTATCTTCAGGATATTATGTCTTGCAGTTGAGCGCAATATAAGACGTATAGGGGCGCAATAACTCCAATATTACCTATAAGTTAGGTGTAGTTACAAATATTCCATCACTGGATCTCCTAGATTATAGCTATACTTGCGGTTTCATCCTTGTTTAGTTACTTATTAATTCTTTGGTTACTACCTAGCTAACAATAACTTTTCTCGATAAACTGACTATTAGTTCCTGAATTTAGCGCTTTCAAACAAACAAACGCATTAATGTAATATTAGCATGAATATAAATATTCTCTAGGCGCTTACATTGTCCCACAGTAAAAGAACAATAAAGGGACGTGTTTAATACAATCCATCAAGGGAAAAAGAAGGGAACTAAAGTTCATTTGCCTTTTCGTTGTGGTAACGGTAACCCTCCGCTTACGTATTCACAGCCCACACGTAAAAATGCATACGACGGAACTGCAGGTCGGTCAAACGTCCAATAATATTCATGGCACAGAAACGAACAATAATTACAATATAAAACACTCGAGTCATTATTTAAAGCTTTAACTAGCGTATATAAAAGTTCGGGCAAAGTTTGTGGGTTTGTATAACAAATTGAATCTAAGATTCCTTTGTCTACGTAACTAAACAAATCTTAAGTTTGTTTGCTGAACTCTGTTGGATCTCAATGTGTGATCCTGTCTTGATTCTAAGTATCCTAGTAGCTCTATAAAAAAATCAGTATCGGTCAGCGTAGAATCAATTCTGTAAGTCGACCGTTGGGCCACGAGAATCGACAGATTTTATCCATGTAAATAAGACCTTATTCCAAAGAAACTGAATGTATCAGATTTCACATTTAAAAAGGGCACGCGCCTTTGAACGCTTTCTGGAAGTCAACGTGCGTGGCTCCTTGTCCCCGTTTTTTTGCACCAGTAATATTGCTAATGTATGGCTTCACATTATTATTGATATTCGAGGTTTCGCTGCCAAAAGTGATATTTCGTTTTATTGATCGAACCCGTAACTAGATTTAAGGTTTCTTTAATTAGTTATTTGTTAACTCGAATTTTAGGGTCTTCTACTATTTCATGGAAATTTAATTCTTCAAGATATGAAAGGTTCAGTATTAGTCAGTGTTCTATGAATCATTTATTTAGTTACTGCAAACGTTAGATGGATTGGTAAAAGTGTGATTTTGCATGCACATGTCTTTAGGTCATTTAATAAGTGTGTCGAGAAAGTTTTTAAGAGAATGCAAGTTTGTTTGGGATGTGTGCCAGAATATCCGTTCAAATTATAAGTTTATTTTACTTTTACAAATGCTTCGCGGTTTTATTGGCTTTGTTTCGAATACAATCGTCTAAGAATATTATCAACCAGTTGCATTTCATACCGGCTATCTGGTGGAACCGATGCTATTGCACACCTATCCGTAGGCTGTTATCTTGTAAAGTTCGAAACAATTTGTTGAGGCTTTTAACTAATTTCCATACCGACATTAAATTTACTTCTACAAATGTAGTCGATGCATTCAGTTAGAGAAATCTCTACATACTAAGATTAAAATTAACGATGGATAGGTAACTAAGTCGTGGAGCTAAATTGTAGTGAAGCATTATAATTTAGTTGCAGTAGTAAATACACATCACGGTACTAATACAAATCAGGTGAGAAGTTAATTTACCTTAGAAGTAAGTAGTTTTTTTTTTTTTTTTCGATGTTCGACCATCGAAGAGAACAGACGTGTACACCGAGTTTTTAACTAACTACTGACTTATACATCTAAAGTGCAAGCAAAAGTGATACTAAGGACAATAACACTTTCGAGTAAAATAGCGTGAACTAAAGTGATAGTGCTACGTGCTAATTCTCGTTTTGAACGTACAACCCGCCGTGAGCGACAGTTGCCGCGACCGCTCTTCACCTCCTCGGGGAAAAGAGACGAGACCATATCGCACCGATTTTTCAACTCTCTCGCGCTCGTACCATTCGTCCTGTGTGTACGTGCTACGTCACTGCTATATTGTAAAGATGAGTGCACAACAATCGTCCGCCGAAATAAATATGAATTTATATAGCAAAAGTAGTGGATCACTTACTGATCTACGTACGCTAGTAAAAGAAGATAGCAAAGTTACACAGCGGAAAAGAAAGCAGAATTTTGAGGCCGAAGTTATGCAAGAAATGTCCGACTTACGAACAGAAATGAAGAACTATTTCCAAGCTTTCGGCGAAAAACTTAATGAAATTTCAGGAAATCTATGCCAAGAAATGGTGGAGGTTAGAAATGAAATAAAAAACATGAAAAGTGCAACCGATATTCTTACATCTGAGCAGAACGACATTAAGGAAGAACTGAAAAAGCTGAAAAACCAAAACTGTATTTTCCAAGAAGAGATAACCCGACTTAAAACCAAATCATCTACCGATAATAAAACATCGTGCGACTTAAACAAAAACCAGCCACAATTCGATTGTGAGTACATGGCCTTAGAAATCCAAGACCGCGCAAAGCGACAGTATAATGTCATAATTGGAGGTATTTGTGAATTAAGTGACAAAAACTCAACAGCAAGGCGTGAATATGATACAAATCAAGCGCTTAACATAATTAAAACTATTTACAAAGAATGTCCCTCGCCTATAAGATGCATGCGTCTTGGCAAGTATGACTCAGGAAAAACTAGATACCTTAAGGTTACCTTCCAACAACAACAAACAGTTATCCACATTCTGCGTAACAAATCAAATCTCACAAATGATAACGTTCGCATATTACCGGATCAAACACCAATGCAAATAAAATACATGAAGGATCAGCGTGCAGAATTATTACGACGAACGGAAAGTGGTGAATCAGATCTCACGATAAGGTACATAAACGGTATACCGAAAATAATTAAAAACGCACCAAAAAACTACACCCAAAACAAATCCCTCAACAAATCAACTACGACACTTCAGAATTAGATAACGTAACCTATCAATATGTAGATACCTATCAGAATATATGTACATCTCTAGCCTCATTAAGAATGTTTTATGCTAATGTGCGTAGTTTGGTAAAACCAGGTAAGCTGGATGAGTTAAAATGTATCCTACAAGGTTTTATTCATACCATACACATTGTGTTGTTAACCGAAACATGGATTAAATCTAAAGCTGACGCCGACATGCTGGATATACCGAACTATACACACATATTTAATTTAAGGAAAGGTTGTATAGGCGGAGGTATTTCAATGTACATACACAAAAGTTTAAAATTTGAAATAAAAGAGGAGAAATACGAATGCGGTAATAATTTTTTATGGATAAATTTATCAAATCACCCTCTGACCATTGGCTTAATTTATAGACCCCCAAATACCAACCTGACCGACTTTCTTAACATCTACACACAAAGTTTAGAAAAGAGCAAACGCAAAACAATTATTTTCGGGGACTTTAATATCGACTTATTAAGCAGTGAGCGCAAAACAACCGACTACACAGATGCTATACAAGAATCAGGATACTATATATTAAACAATAAACACGAAAATTACTGTACTCGACAAACCAAGCACACAAAAAGCATAATCGACCATGCATGTACTAATATATGGAACGCCAAAGTACACATGGCAATAATTGAATCAGTGCTATCCGACCACAAACAAATCTACCTAGAACTCAAACAATACAAACAGACTCTAAAACAAAAAGTTCAATATGATGCGATTGATTACAAAGCTCTGCACGAAAACATGCTAAAATTCGACTCGACAGAAACAATAAGCCACTATGCCATTCTTGAACAACATATATTAAAAAATATAAATGACTCGAAAATAACAAAATACAAAATACTAAATCTACCACAGAAGGAATGGATCAATAAAACTGCAATTAATTACATTAATGAACGAAATCAATTGTGGCATGGTTGTTTGACACATCCAGAAAATGTACAACTACAATCTAAATATAAAGCTGCCAGAAAAAGAGTTGAATGTAAAATAAAACAAGATAAAAAGAATTATTATTATGACGCATTTTCCAGATGTAGCAAGAACCCCAAAAAAATGTGGAAATTGATAAATACCCTAGCTAAAAATAAAATAAACGACGTCTGTACTCTCCCTAAACTCACGCTTGAAGGCAAAGAAATAACAAACGGTACAGAAATCTGTAACGCGTTTAATAACTATTTTTCTACTATTGGCTCTCTGTTGGCCCAGAATATAATGCAAACTAATCCTAACCCACAAATTACATTAAGTGCGCCAGATTCAGACCTTCAACTTACCATTTTAGAACATTGTACTGAGGATGAAATATCTAAAATAATAGATAATTTAGATAATGACACCAGCTGTGGAATTGATGGAATAACAACAAAATCTATAAAATGCATTAAGAACATAATTTTAAGTAACCTCACTAACTGCATTAACAATTGCTTGGACAGCGGCGTGTTTCCGGACAGTCTTAAAATAGCTAAAGTAACCCCTATATATAAGTCTGGAACTAGGACTGACCCAGGAAACTACCGACCAATTTCAGTATTGCCTGTCATTTCCAAAGTTTTTGAAAAAGTTTTATACACACGCTTATATCAACATTTAATCAATACTAACTTTCTTTACTGCCACCAATATGGCTTTCGTCCACACTCGAATACTCTTTCAGCTACTGTTGATTTAATTACTAAAATAAAAGATAACATAGATAAAAAACAATTAGTTCTAGGTGTTTTTATCGACCTCAAAAAAGCATTTGATACCGTTAGTCATTTTATCCTTCTAAAAAAGCTAAAAGTCATAGGAATTACTTCTACAGCTTACAAAATGTTTGAGTCCTATATTACTAATCGGCAACAGATCGTCAAACTTGATAAATTTGCAAGTGTCCCGGCCAATATACAATGCGGAGTACCCCAGGGATCGGTCCTGGGACCATTGCTTTTTCTCATATATATCAATGACATTAGTGCCGCTGGACTGACTGGACACATATCACTGTATGCAGATGACACATGTCTTTTTTATTTTGGCAATTCTATCACTGATATTATCTTAG
This sequence comes from Hoplodrina ambigua, assembly GCA_949774945.1. Lineage (NCBI taxonomy): Eukaryota > Metazoa > Arthropoda > Insecta > Lepidoptera > Noctuidae > Hoplodrina > Hoplodrina ambigua. Next base: position 12,333,728 of record OX458963.1, read on the forward strand.
AAGCACAGGAGGATCTAAATGTTTTGAATATGTGGCTTAATGACAATCTTCTGACTATGAATGTAAGTAAAACCGGTTACATAGTTTTCGCAGCTAAAAATAAAAAAATTCCATCATTTACAAATCTTACAATAAATAACCAACCATTACGGAAATCAACGCATGAAAAGTATTTGGGCCTAATTGTGGACAGTAAGCTGACATTCAGAGCGCATATTGACTACGTAAGATCACGAATACTCCCACTAACCGGAGCCATGCGGAACATTGCAAAATGTATACCCTACAAGCTAAGACATACTATCTACAACACGCTAGTTAAACCACATCTGGAATATCTTGTCCAAGTATGGGGACAAGCTGCAAAAACAAATCAACAACACCTACAACGAACACAGAATAAAATCATCAAAGTCCTCTTCAATTACAACTACTACACTCCTACAGAACTACTCTACAAAAAGACAAAATTATTAAACTTAAAACAACTTTACACGTATCACACATGCATGACTATCCGAAAGATCCTAAAGACCAACCTGCACACAAATATTTCATTTACACAAAAGACTCATAGATATAATACCCGTAACCAAGACGACCTAGAAGTACCAAGAGTGAGAACCCTGTATGGCAGGAAAACTATACAGTATGAGGGGGTTCGGCTATACAATAAATTACCTAAAAAAGTCAGAGAGTGTACAAGTATACCAGCATTTAAAAAAGCCCTAAGGAATCATTTATTAGACACATAAGTTTGACTTGAACTGCTTCGTATTTTATGTATTACTAATTTTATATTATATTAATTTTATATAGTACTTGTTATATTATGTTATAAATGGAACTATAGTGTGCAGTTTTACTCTTTTTTGGATGGCTTGAACGTCATAATGTAAACTACAACTTATTGTTAATTTAGTTAAGTTTCTCTTTAAGTGAACTGTAATTTGTTCTTTGAGAAAATAAAAATGTCTTTAAACCGAAGTAGAACTAACATCAATACGAGGAATTAAATGGCGCCGGTAGCACGCGAGCGCTATATATTCAACTATATTTATTACATACTTAATTAGTTTCGAAAGTCGTGATGAACTAGTGGATGAGGCGCCCTTCTCTCGTACAAGAGCCTGTGGGTTCACAACGGGTCACGGACAAGGGCCTACTAAGGTGACTTTTATTCATTTCATGTGTACTTACTATGTTCTTCTTACATATTACTGACATCGGTAAAGGAAAACGTCGTTAGGAAACCTGAACTTATAATTCATTTTAGTCTGAAATCGCTAATTTGCCTTAAGAAAGCGTAGTGATCAATGCTCGTGCCTTCATTGTATGAGAAGAGGCCTCTGCTCTGCAGTGGGACAACAATAGGCTGATATTATTATTTAATGATGGATGTAATTGGTTTGCTATTTCATATGCAATTTCATTAAAATGAGAGCTGATTTTTCAAGCAAGAAAATGCTCTTTAACTTCAGGCACACAGCGGGAGGGTGGAGAAAAGAAAAATGTCGGGCCAGATGATATCGCATTTACATTCATTTTACAGTAATTTGAACGTCAATGATCACCAGGAGTATAGATCGACAACTTTACGACCAATTGACCTTTAATCATTGCGTCACATTAACAAAGTAATCAACGCGAATAACAAATAACTGCCGAAGTGCATTACTGCCTAGATACCTAACTATCTTGCAACAAACTAGCTCTTATCACCACGCCATAAGGAGCTCTTACAATACTTTACTATTTCTAAGAGCCAAACTGTTTACTATCCCTATTACATACTACTCACTCAAGCACATTTGTGACTGACATTTTTCCTTTATGTCATTCGACGAGAGCGATATTATTTATTCATCATATTCATGACAGAATAAAGGATGAACAAGCAATCAGTAAACTATTATAACTTCCATAGTTTAAACTCCCGTTAATTGCTTATCCTAAAGCAAAAGTAGCTACGGTATATCAAAATAAACTTGGGGTCTCGCTTATGACGAGGGGTGACAACCAAACGAAAACTCTGAATCATCAAAGTTACTTCATTTACGTTAACATTTTAAAACAGATTAAAAACTACGTACTTTTATGTATGGTGCTGACAAAGAATAAAAAGCACGTACAAAGCAATTCAACGTTTTAATTTCCCTAAAAAAACTTCAAAAATATCGGCGTGACAAGTTCTGTGTACGCGACCGTTTTGAGAGTTCCAGTATACTCGGACTGGATATCAAAGCGAAAATCGGCGATTTTTTTTGTTCAACTCGCCTGCGCTTGCTCTTGACCTCTAACAAAGCCAACGAAAATAAAAGCATTCCATTACATTGTGCTACGAGTATACACAGCGCAAGTTTAAGGTCAATAGAACGAAACGAAAAGTTTATACAAGTTATGTAAGACAACTGTAATCTACTAGACTAGAAAACATGATCTACAAAGCGCACCGGTAGTTTATCTAGTTGTTTTTGACTTGGCGTTGTTTGCAGCAAACAGAGGATGTAGCAACATAACAGAATGCAAGGTAATAGTGGCATTTAGCCCTTGTCCAGGTATGTCATCCATTATAAACATTAAATGTCTGCTACATTCGGAAGGAGCAAGATTTTTTTCCGGTTTCATGCACACGGGAAACGCCGGGTAGAGAGACAGGCTAAATAGCCAGCAAAGTAAGGCTCCTCAGTGACAAAAAGTCTATTCAAAGCGACGGAAATCATTTTCCCGGATTTACGAAAATCCTGTACAGTTTTAAAGATTCTTCTTGGTATTTGAATGGAATCTCTGACTGACATAAAAGAGGTCTCGTGCACTGCTATTAGCATATAACGTTATAACATGGTGTAGTTTTGACGCAATAAATGTTGGAACATGAATTGGTATGAAATATAAGGGTGTTATGTGATATTAAAGTTTTTACATAGCGTGCAGGCAATAGTCCTTCACAAAGATACTCTGTGTTGTTGTTTCCAGTCTTTTCCATTCCATTATTGCACTCCATTTCATAATTAACCATGACCACATTTATGCAATAGGTATACGTACTTTATTCAAATTATCTTTACTATCTACGTCGACAGACAATATTCAAGTGTGTCAAATTATCAACCTTTTTAAAAACAATCGTATCTAGATGACTTTTTGATGTTACAATTTAAAAGCACGACTAACTGAGCTTCGTTTTCCTAATTTCTGTCAAGTTCTTTACTATTCCCTAAGGAAGAGGTATTCTAGAAAAGAACATTCAGGGTTTTGCATAATAATAGTTTATTTAATCGTCTGCCAATTTGTCTGGTAAAAATACTGTGACGGGAAACTTCTACGAGAAAATAAATCGGTGAAAAGAAATTAACATTTTATCGAAGTTTGTTGAAGGTTGGAGATGGCTCAAAGTGTCCGCGTACCTACCTATTATCTCCAATATTGATTCCCTTATAAAAATATCCGAACAAGCAAATATCGGTGAGCGTATACATACAGAGAGGAGGAAGAAGATAGCGAAAATATCAATGATTGTCTTATTGGATGTAATATGGTATCGACAGCGATCCATCACAATTTGAAGGAAGGAAAATAAACTTAGTTATCCACTCATGCTGGCGCCAGCAATTGTGACCGTCCTGTTACAATGCTGGCCGATGTTAATAAATTGACCGGTTGCCATGTGTCTAATTAAGTTCTAGATAAAATGGATTATTAAATGTCGGTATGTAAGAGTTCTCGTCCATATGCGTTTGAGCAAAGTGTCAATTAATCTACTTGGTCTATTTTGTCCAATGAGGTCGGTCGATGTCCAATGTTAGCTGGAGGTTTCTTTGTAGGAAATTGGAACGAATTTAGGAAACTGTAGAAGTGTACATTTTAGAATATATATTTTCTTCTAATTAGTTAGTGACCTGACTGCGTTTAGAAAACTTAAATAAATCGTCCTACTTCTGTTAACCGTTAGAAGTTAACAGAGACAGAATTATGTTTTTAGTGCGTTTAGCGCTAATTTAGTTTAGATGCAGGTACCTACCTGCATAGGGAATTTATATCTTATTAGTTCGTATTTAGACCTCTAAATACGAACTAATAAGATATAAATTCCCTGTAAGGAGATAATAAGAACGTACAAGTGAATGGTGGCCCAACCAGACAAAAAGCCTAAAGCTCAATTAGTTTTGAGCATTGTAATTAAAATCATGTTTTCAATATTAACATTGGGTATTACTTATTCTTGAATGAAGGCCTCAGAATCCACTAAACAAATGGAATTTAGAAAATGAAAAGCCCAGGTGGTGTTAATTGCTAAAATTCATTCACTCGCTTCCATCAAATTAGTAATGAAAATTTGATGGAATGGGAAAGAATAAGTTTAAATCATTGATAAGCCTACCAAGTTTTGGTATCATTTTAATGTTTAATTTAGTTTCCGAGGGATTCCTTGATGTAGGTATATAGTTTCTGCCTCACCGCATTTCAAAGTGCCAGGGGATTAGTAAAATCTTAATGATGGCTTATCTTGACTGAGATGGATAAATTGGATTATCTCTAAAAGCTTAGTGTGGAACCAAGTACTTACATAATGGCTGTACCTCAAACATCACGGTGTGTCATTTTCCTTACTTTAGCGTCAGATAAATTTAGGTACGATTTTGAATTGAAATTATTTAGCAACCTAGTCATACATAACTATGCAGTTACTGATAATGATACTATTACTTTCCCAATATTTAAAAGCTTCAACTAACCATTGTTTCCTCTTAAATCATATTTATCAATAACAGAAAAGCTGTCTCTTTGTTCGAACTGGTGGAGCGTTGGAACTTGTTGGTACTTGTAAAAGATGACTAATATAATCTATCTGCTGAATTACCTACAGACCTACTTATATTATATATTAGAATAAATATAATAAAGTGACCGATATGTCATGATTACCTTTAATTCCATTCTCTTCAACTTTACTTACAAGACAATTGCTCGCAACACGATACTAAGAAAACAGCGGCGGACAATAAGTGGTGCTGATTACCAAACAGTGAGTATACTTCGTGGAAATTATGAGTTGTAAACAAAACCTTTGTGGATGGCATGCCACCGAGTCTTGGATGGCATGGGGAATGCAGCTTGACTGGCTGACGTGACGCCCACATTCGAGCAGTTCACCGACATACACCGGACACTGATTAGCATTTACCACACAATCCAAACAGACAAAACCTAACGATATGCTCAAACGCATTACAACGCATCATACAGCCTACTTTGCTCGTGCGTTCAAATTCAAATACATGTTTCCAGTAAAGTTCGTTTTACTTACCGGTTTAGTGAGAACTACGTCCAGCCATGACTTTACAGCTTACACATGCACACCGCAGCCAATCGCCAGCAACAAAACAAACTTTATAAAGTTTTTCAAAGTTGCCGCAACTAAATGCGTTAAAGTTCACTTAAAAGTATGAAGGAATTTATTAATGGAGTTGGGAGTGAATATGCTGTGGTGGTTATGCTGTAATAAGAGGTTTTTGTAGACGAAACAGGTTTCCGGCGGCGGAAAGTGAGTTTGTAAGTTTGTTTGAGAAGGCGACGCAGAGCGGGCGCGGCTCGGACACGGACGCTCGGTCGAAGGTACCACGCGGTATGACGAGCCCGTCGCGAGCGAGGCTGCGAGCGCTGCAAGCCGCGGCGGATCGGAGTGGCAACGTCGCGCAGACCTACCCCGCGCGGGGGGTTTAATGCCTCCATGGCCCACCTAACATGATGGCGTCATTGTTTCATCATTTGTTATCTCACAGCTCCCGAAGGCATAAGAATTTTCTACGTAGCTGGCTCCACCGTAATAAAATTCTAACAGGTGCTGTACTTACGAAGAAACTTGATGGGGCGCGCAAGTTTCAAAAACTGTGCTTTCCGTTTGTTTTTGGCAGGTAGCTAGTAAAACAAAAATATGAATTCCAAATTCTTACATTTAAAAATTAACTCGTAAATCGTTTATTCAATTGGTACTACGAATGGTTTATTGAAGAAAAACAAAATATTATGCAGAAAATGTAAAAATCTCATTTATATGAATAACCAAGAAGTAGGTTATTAAATAAACATGCCAAGTATGCAATTAAGACAAACTATGGTGCAGTAACTCTACAGTAACAAAAGCTTGGAAATGGTTAGTTAAGTGCTTTGGTGATTAAGCTGGGAAGTCAGAACGCGCGACGCTATAATATTCACGAATGCATTCACTAAAGTTCCGGTGACTCACGCGCAGATAATGCACGTATGTTGGTCAACCAATAGATCCAGTCAGCAGGTGACAGGTGACAAATCAAATAATCACTACCTCTGTCCCATTCTAACATTACCTGCATGGAATTGTGTGAATACCGTTACCGTAATATAGGAATATAGGTTTCACAAATATTACTTTTCTATTAGTTATGTAAGTAGGTCGTCTCAGATATATTAATTTAGGTACCTATATTGGATAATAATACAAAAACAACTTTTTTTTCCACCCACGTGAAGTACGGTCGAACAAGCCATTTGGTAAACAGGCAGCTAACTCACAACTACATACTTCTAAACAATGTTTCGTGTTCAAAATAAATAAATAATAAATATCTTGGGACAACTCACACACGGCTATCTGATCCCAAGCTAAGCAGAGCTTGTGTTATGGTAACCAGACAACTGATATACATACTTATATAATTTATAAATACATACATATTATAGATAAAACACACCCAGATACAGAACTAACAATCATGCTCATCACACAAAGTTTGTCCTGGGTGGGAATCGAACCCACGACCTCCGGCGTAGCAGTCAGGGCCGCTAAAGACTAGACCAACAGGCCTGTCAATAATATGACATTACTAGCTTAAAAAATGAAAACAAAATAATTGAATGGCAATGTAGCAGAAATATAATAATATGTTGTGTGTAAACTAAATAGCGTGTTGGACTGTACGTTACCGTGTTTTTAATCTTCGACGAAAACAGAGGGGTATTATAAGTTAAACGTGTATTCTGTGTGTCTGGCTGTGGCATGGTGGCTCCCAAATGGCTGAACCGATTTTGATTTTTTATTACTTACTTATACTTGAGCGGTGATTTGATCTATATAATTCAGGAGATGTTATTTTATAGAACTAACTTAGTTGTGTTATAGTTATTTAATATGATTCTATGACTCCTGAATTATATAGATCAAGTCACCGCTCTGAATCTGTCTTAGTTCACTTACTTCGGTAAGGGAACACTAAGATAAGGAACGTTAATGAAAAATACCTAGGCAGGTAATACGACAACCCTAGGCTTTCCTCAGCCTACCCCAAATAATAAGGGGAGGTAAATTATGGTGATGACAAATCAGATAACTAAGTTCATCATCAGCTTTCGAACTTGACAACATTTTGTATGTCACAAGTCAGTCGCAATGAAACTTTATGTTACATGTGTGATAAACATAATACAATGAGAACAAAAATGCCAAGCTCCTATAAAATAAAACATTTGCCTTCAGAATGATGATTGGTAGAACTTGGTAGAACTGGAAATGTGCTGACATGCCCAAAACACTTCTAAAGGCAAAGGTCTCAATTTTCTCTTTATTACTTCGCAAGCAGTATGACCTTTACCTAATCCAAAAAATATAATTTTTAATCCGTAAGACAGGGCTCACCAAATGGCGGACCGCGGACCCATTATGTGCCGACCGCGAGAATACAGCAACTTGCACTACAGAGTACGTAATGTATTAAAAATGTTTCCCCCGCATTATCTCTAACAAGCGAGAAAGAGTTCACGAATTGCGAAAGTGTTGATCGTCGCGGTGTAAAAAGAAAATGTGTACCTTTGTTATAATATTTCCGTTACTACATTCGTTCAATAAATGAGACCATATCAGAGGCCCTTCAGGCGGTTTAGAAACTCTGACACTAGGGTGTGTTGGGTCGTAATACTGCCCACACAATAAAGAAGAAAAAGATTTTTTTTTTATTCGATGTGCGGGCTGCGATTGTCATTTCATTTCTTAAAACGGACCCGGAGCGAAACTAATTGGTAACCCCTGCTCTATAATATTGTTATTGGATCGGCAAAAAAATAACAAAAGCACTATTTGCGGTGGATGGTGGATCTCAATATACCTCCCTACATTTTGTAATCGGCTTGTTACCACGCGCCATGTTTGCTTTGCATAATAAAAGAACAAAGTATCTAACTTTGAAGTTTTCTTCATCGTTTAAGCGAGAATCCTTTTTAACTTTTTCGTCCGTAAAATCGTTTTGTCTAGATCGGGCAACGCGAAAAAAGTGAACGTTTACTTCGAGACAGTAGGGTTTTTTCCCTAATATAGCTCAGTACGTAGCATTGGGCTACTGGTTGCATTTTGCAACGTACAGGGAAATACCTGATTTAATTAAGAAGCAGAATTGAACCCTATTGTAGATAACAGAAGACACCTATTGGAGATAAGGCATTAGAATAGTACATTTTGATACTAGTGAGGTAAGTTTCTCATTACGGCCGAGGCTGAATCCCGAGGTAATAAATAGTGAGGGCGTAATGATAAATGCTGAACACATTGTGAGGAAAAAATAAATAACTTAAATATTTTGTTCATTTCTTGTTTTAAAGTATTGTTAGCAAATTACCAATTTATTTATATTTTATACACATTAATATGGAAAAAGTACCAAGTGCGAGTCGGACTGGCACACGAAGGGTTCCGTACCTCCATCCCTGCAATATTTAACACAACATACCAAAAAAAGGGTTTAAAATCGCAAACAAAAACTAATTATATTGTGATATAACCACTAATTAACGGTTTTCGGATTTATTTCTTTACTTGTGCTTGGCATTGCTTCTTGCCAAATTTCATGAGTCTAGGTCAACGAAAAGTACCCTATAGGCATGGATTCCCTACCTTGTCTCAGAATATGCGCCATAAACGACCTTTTCTTTAGAATGCGTTGACTTAGAAGTTAGTTTTCCGCTGCTCCGAGGGATAGCCGGCTGAGTATTTGATATTACTTAGGTAGGTACTTATATTTTTTTAAGTCGTAAAAGACCTATATAGAAATATTGGAAAAAAATCTTTTATTTGGCGTAAATAATTCGCAGTCTATTTAGCCAAAGAGTGAGAGTTAAACAAACATTATCTAATTTATATTAGGATTGAATAGGACGTAGGTACATTATTTTATTGGCACACATAGTTGTATCCTGTACGTGACTATTCCACTAGAATTACCACTAATGATGATTGCCATGAGGTCGGTTCTTTTATCGTCGCTATAGACCCAAATTATTATGTATTTATACGACACGGCGCTCGTAAAATCTCCCTTAGGAAAAAAATGGTAGACATTTTTTATTTGTTAAATAATAATATTAAAAAGCAGTTACTGTTGAAATAACAAAACTAATCTAGGTACCTTTATCTGTTTCATACCTTGAAATCTGAAAATAGCTGTTAAACATCAGCATTTCTACTACTTCTTTTATATAAAACTGTAAAATTTTTCGTATAGGTACCTATGTTCCCTGACATGACAATTCTGTCGAACGTTGTAAGTTGTCAGTTACACCTCTCGAAAAAGCTCCTACAGACGCGACATGACACGACAAGACTTTTGTGTGAAATACGAAGCATGGTTGACAATTATCGAACGTATCAAAAAAATCACTAGTTAAATACAAAAGTTAAAAATCCCAATAAAAACTAAGGTAACCGCCATAGCCCTAAGAAATGCGAAACTCTAATCACATATAAGTTGCACATAAGTGGCTCAAATAGCAAGTGGCTGTGGTGGGCCAGGACACATGGCTCATAGAGCAGACGGCCGTTAGGGTCGTAAGGCTCTCGAGTGGCGACCACGTACCGGATGGCGCAGTATGGGAAACCGATGAGTGATGATCTATGGACCGACGACCTGGTGAAAGTCGCGGGTAACCGCTAAATGAAAACAGCATAGTACCGGCCATTGTGGCGATCATTAAGAGAAGCCTATGTCCAGTTGTGGACGTCGTTCGGCAGAAATGATGATAAATAAATCAAGTAAAAAAAATTGTCACTAAGGTTTCGATTGCTGTATCAAAGTTGCCAATGGCATGACCTTTACTGTAGATTTAAGACATATAATTGGAGTTTTAAATGCGACTATCAAAGTTTTATTACTCCCGTCGTCGCCTGCTTCAGACTAATCCAGCTGGATTAGCTGTCCACCAGACATCGTGCCAGCAGCTGTTATTAATAACGAGGTCTTAAAATGTATTAAACCAGCAGTGACCTCATTATATTGCATTGTTTTGTAAATTGCACATTTAGGCTCAGCTCAATCGAACATCGAGAATAGATACTTAAAATTTGTATTAGCTACAGACACCATAAATTATTATAGCTAGTAATAATAAAAATTACAGAAACAATACGGTAAGTATTTTGGGAAAAATCACCTGAAAATGGGCTTTAGACAAAATATTTCTACAAAGCAAAGTCAAGTTAATTTAATACAGTTCACAAAATAATATTTCCTGAATCAAAGCACCTTATTGTCTATCGGAAAGGGGCCGGAGATGACAAATGCTAGCAAATTGTATATTGAAAGCCGGAGAGCAAAACGAAATATCATAAAGGCATCCAAATAAGAACTTCCTCTAGTCTATTGGCTCTCGTTTATACCTTTCAAAAGAGAGTGTATTTATATCGAAAATATTTATGTAAAAAAACCGGCCAAGTGCGAGTCGAACTTGCACAAGAAGGATCCCGTACTATCTTAGAGGATAATTATAATAATATTGTCATAATAGTTAAGTATCGAGCCAAAATCTCAAAAAAAGAAAGAGGTCGGTTCTATGGGGAACCCTTTTATTTTAATTTTTTATTTATTTTTATTATTTGTTGGTATGTCGACAATAGAAATACACATTCTGTGAAAATTTAAATTGTCTAGCTATTACGGTTCATGAAATACAGCCTGCTGACAGACGGACGGTCAGCAAAGGCTTAGTAATAGGGTCCCGTTAGCACGCTTCAGGTACGGAACCCTAAAAAAAAGAAGCTTAACGTTTAATACCTACTTAAGCCTAAAAATGTAGTGAACGGAAGAAAATTACTTCTAACATTGCTAATAGAATAAATAAAGCTACAGAATTTATTTATTTTTTGTTGGAACGCTCTAAACTCCGGAATCACTGAATCGATTCTGAAAAATATCATATGCTAATACGAAACTAAGTCATGCAAATAATAGGCTTTAAATTAAAAAAAATAGGATCTCTAAGAATAGGCGGACGCACTCGCGGGAAAAACTAGTTCAAATTAATCTGTTAAATTTTTGTTTTTAGTAACATTAACTTTAAATAAATTAAAAAAAAAAAATTAAATACAAAATCACTTAACAAGTCATGCAAAACATTTTCAGCATCGTTTTTATCAGTTTCAGCTTTAATAAACGTGCTGCAATAATCGAGTCAGCATTATTTATTTTTTAAGCGTAAAAATTGACACAACTACAAAACCAAATCCGTAAAAAACTTATTACGATATTTACAAATACTGAGACGGTATTTTATAAATCAACACGTATAAAGAATATCTACGAGTATTAACATCTGTAAAATTGCGTTCCAAAAAAAAAATCTATTCAATAAAAAAAGGTGATCAATCAGAAAAGATTACTAAAATTTAAATCAACTCCGAATCCCAGCTCGGTTCGGACCATCGCATTCGAAGGTTGGAACAAAGCACGTACTCACTTTCATGAGGTTGTATTGTGAAGACGGCATTCGCCACGCCATTCCTCTCGTAGAATGACAGTGAACTTTTGCGAGTCCTTTTTTCGTACCTATTTTATATTATACGCCAGCAACAAAGAGCGACCGCAATCTCAAAAACCGCTGATCCCGACCGAGCTTTAATTTCAGCTGAAGTGAAATCGACTGAAGTGTACACGCTTTCGCTCTTATTCCCTCGACCCTTCTTGCTTACGAACAAAATATACGCTTTGAAAAAGTTCATCTTATACTTAGAGAAGTTTCAAGCATGAATATTTATCTGCTGAACCATCTGAGAATTGAATTGATATTATTCAGGTTGTGTTTGGAAATCTAATGGTATTTTTAGGCTGTAGGTATTACAGCAAAGTTAAAATTGTAACTTTGTTTGTGCTATTCTCAAGATTTATTTTTGCTACAAATATCTAGAATGAAACACAAGGAAATAGTTCATAGTTTATTTAGTTGGTTCATAATAATATTAGCCTGTAATTGTTATTGTCAAAGGTCTCTTCTCGTACAGAGAAGGTACGAGCACTTCGCTTGCTCAAGGCAGATGGCGATGTCAACTCCATATTTCTTATGTCAGTAAAGTCTAAGATAAACTTAGAAAGTTCATAGGTATACATAAATTTATTAGAGGCTGTCTTAACCACTGGGCCATCACGATATCATGGTTCATATCGTCAGAATAACTTCTTCACACAAAGTAAAATGCAAACGTTATTTTGTCGGTTTTTCAAAACATAGAAAGACATGTTAACAATTTGTATATTATAAAGTCGTAGTGTAGTCGGTACCTAGTGCAAATACAATCGGCAGTTAGCACCCAGCCCACCCGGGTCTCACGAATTCCTTTGTTGGATACCCCTCCCTTTCTTCAGAAGTACCAGGAGCACAATTTATGCGCGAACTTGGTGACCACCGTCTCATAATAAAACTGACTTATAAAAAAGAATAAGAAGGTACCTTCTTCATTATTTTATGAGTACAATCCAAAAGTCGGATGTTCCCAAACGGATCTTTGATCCTCTTTGTAAAGCGCTGAAATCACTGGCAAATTGGCGAGAAAAAGCTCGTATTTAATGAAGCCATGTCTACGCCGTGCCCCATTAAGGAAAATGAAAAAGTTCAACAATATTAGGTATCCGAGGTTAGTAGGTATGTTTATATAATGTTTGAAAACATGGTGAATTAGTAGGTAACGCAAATGTTTGTCTTGGGATCCCGGTAATTTTTTCAATCGATCGAAACTCAATTCGAAGACTTGTGATTCATACAACTTTAGATGTAGATTCCAACCTATCTGTTATTTTACGTAGGTATATAATAAGGGTTTTAAGTATTATACAATATTTATTTTTGCTGCTCGCTAGACTGCCTCGTTGGTACAGAGGTCGCAAACCGCAACTGCTGAGCGTGAGGTCTTGGGTTCGATTCCCAGGTCGGGCAAAGTGTTATTGGGTTTCTCCATCAGGAATTTCTCTAGTAGTAAACTCGGAGTTTGGATTTCTGTCCGGTTGAGGGCAATGGGCTCGCCCCCTATTACATGGGACTTAAAACTTAACTGACGAAATGTGGATGTACCGCTGCCTTCGGGGATTACAGGTTGTGTGTTATTTATATTTTCTAAACGTTCCACGCACAGATTTCTTTTGAAAACTCTTTAAATAAGACGAATCGCAAATTGTAGAATTCCTATGATTAGTTGATAGGAGATTCTTTCATACTTTCAGCTACAGTGTGTTTAAATAAAAGATTAATTCTACGCTAACCAAAAGGCTTGCAAATTGCAACAAGCATTTTCAAATTGTTATTCAACCACATTTCACAGCGTTACGGGAATAAAATATCATGCTCTCGCCCACATTTTGAGCGCAGGAAAATACCAAATATAGACACGTACGAGGTATAAAAGATTTGCACAGATTTTCGACGCTTCCGAAAAATTATTTGTGCGAGTTTTGTGTTGCGCTGACCGCCCACGTTATTATGCGTTCATTTTTAGATTAATTTTAGTTTTAAGTGCTTTACGAGACTACGAGAAAAAGCTTTTAATGCACAGGCCCCTATTTTAAAGTTCAGTCTATTATGCATCAAGTTTAAAATAATATTTATCACAAGATTATTATTTTTAGTTGGGCAAGTCATGATGATTTTAAGTAGATGCCGTGACTGGGGCATCACTGCATCTACTTAAAATCATTTAAGGTTAAGATGCCTGCCTCTCGTGCAAGAGGTTGTAGGTTCGAAACCGGACAAGTGTCAATTATATTTCTTCAATTTAGTATCTTGGGATTGATCATCTCTAAACTGCCATGGCTCTTATATCTGTATTATTTTTAGATTAATCTTCATCGTTTCCACATGTAGAAACAACAAAAATATTGTAACCAGGATTTTGTAAAAATCTTATTGAAAATAGTGTCAGTGGAGTTTCTTGCTCGTTCTTTTCCTTAGAGGCCTACCTGCGTTTTGGAACGAGCAACTAGTCTTAACTTTTTAACTAACTGACCGACTCTTTGACTATTCAAAAGTGCCTGAAAATGGTCTAATTGAAATACATGTTTTGACTTTGATTAATTGGTAGGTATCTATACTGTATTTATTTTCCATAACATCACGCCTGTAATCCCCGAAGGGTTAGGCAGAGGTGTACCCATTAGTACACCCACATTTCGCCAGTTATGTTTTTAGTCCCATGTAATAGGGGGTGAGCCTATTGCCATCAACCGGGCACAAATCCAGACTCCGAGGCTGCTACTGAGAAATTCCTGATGGAAAAACCCAATAACACTTTGCCCGACCTGGAAATCGAACCCAAGACCTCATGCACAGCAGTCGCGCTTGCGACCACTAGACCAACGAGGCAGTATAGTAGTGTGGTATTTATTTTACTATCTATTTTAAAGAGGTTTGTGAGTTTGTAGAGGCTAATTTCTGAATCTACATACTAACCGATTTTGAAAATCCTTTCGCAAATTAGAAACTACGTTACCATTGAGTACTAGGTATATTATATAATCAAAAAATTGGGAATCGTAAGAAAAATCATGTGAACGAATTTGCGGGAAGAGTGCTAGTACTATAATAATCTTGGCCATCACTGGCATCGGTTAAGGAAAACCACGTTAAATTAATATAAGTCTGTAAGTGATCAAAGCTCGTGCTTTGCCATGCAGTTGAAATAAAATAGGCTGGTGTTATTAGTAGTTAGTTAAGTAAATTAGTGTTTCCATGTTAATTAGTAAGTTGATTCACTTTTAAGAAGAAAAAAATATTCCGTATCTTTCTATGTACTTAATTTCCTTCATTCTCGAAAGAAATCATGAAATTAAAAAAATATATTTAGTATCACATTTTGACGGTAACTGCTTTGGAAATTAGTGAGAAGTAAAAAGTTCTTTTTTTATCGATCGCAGACCATTACCTACTTTTAGGATTTTGCATAAAAAACAATATTTCTGAAAAGTGCAGCAGATAAATGGAAATATAACCAAATCTGAAGCCAGATAAGACTTTCCCAATAAAAAATCATCATTTATTTCTTAAACTACAAAAAATCCTAGAATATACATAAGTTGTTTTAGGAAACCCATAAAGAGAGGCTTTCAAAATTTTCTTTTAGATATCGTTTTCTAGGTCATCCTGTATATGTTTCAAAACTAATTTCTCATATACCTTAAGCACCGGATAACATAATTCAGCGAACTACCGACATCTCGGTAATTACTTCAAATCATGTTAAGTATTATTAGTTCAGTGTTAATTGCTTCACAGTTTACATATAATTAACTAACTTACCAGTAAATACTATTACTGCTGTGTACGAGTATTACTCGCATCCCTACTAATATTATAAATGCGAAAGTAACTATCTGTCTGTTACGGTGTCACGGCTAAACCACTGAACTAATTTTGATGAAATTTGGTACAAGTGTAAGTTCGAACCTCAACAAAGGATATAGGCTACTTTTTAAGTGGACTTTCCACTTCATTTAGTCCGCGGTAACCGGCATTTACGCGGACGAAGTCGCGGGCAAAAGCTAAAACTATTTATGTGTTAGTTTTTTTTTTAATAAGTCAAGCTGGAATGTCAACTAAAGTCTTTTTAGATTATAAACTTTCGCGATGACACAAAATATTTGTTGTCTACTTAAAAATAATACACTTTAACATAACATTATTATTAGTGAATCTACCTTTATGAATGATTTGTGGTTTTAAAATATTTTTTATTTTTTATTAGCCGTTACTGTCCCACTCCTGGGCAAAGGCCTGCCCCCATTCCTTCCACTTTCACTTTAAAATGTTACTTATTATAAAAAAGTACTTTCTCGACAGCGCATTAAATTTCTTACTTTTTATTCAAGTTATATTTTGATCAATAAGTTATTAGGTTCAATTATTTTTTGTGGATAATTAGAGCACTATATCTTGGCTTGTGGTTAGGTTATTTAGTTTCCAGACAAATAACTTCATTTTAAATCAAGGGTATCACAAGCGTAGACGCAATTAGTGCAATTATACCATCTACAAACTTTGCACCAGTCATTATCTCCACACCAACTTTAGTTCACTGGTAGAAAATGCCTAAGGCATTAAGTCCGCCTTTGCACTTTTAGTTGCATAAAGTTTAAAAAAGTACATAAAATTTGGAATATCGGAAAAGTTCTCTACACAATCCCGACATCACTTCGACTTGGAACTTTATTAGATTGAATGATTATAAATGATTCTGAAAAATAGAGATGTGTAAATAGTTATTTCAGTATTTTTTCTAGTTTTCCCAGAAGTCCCAAATACAAAAGCTGAATTCAAAAGTCAATTCAACTGAATAAATACTTTCAATCTAGTCTTAATCGTAATCTAATCTCAGCGTCAATCAATTTCACAAAATTAAGGCAAAATTACAAGCATTTTTGACTGACTGAGAGTTGATTTCGAACGTTCCTAAAAGTTCATTTCCATAAAAAGAAGTTAAAAGAATGTCTTATAGCAACCCTTTCCAAAGAATCCCTGATTATCTTAACTAAACAAATACCTACAACTATTTGGACCATCCATAGTAACTGTGTCACTGTGTCATGTCGAGCCAACTCCGATGACGAACCAACATCCTGAACATCTAGCAACACTATACCTAGTCCAGATTAGCGGCACATTCGGCACTGGTTTCCGACTTGACGGAAATACCGATAGCGATTGAATACGAAGATAACCGACGTTGATTGGCACTTAATTAGGCCTCTGCCGCTTCGCTGTAGACTTCAGCTGTATGCGAGATAGCTACAGTTACTACATAACAGCTTAATGTGGAATGGTACATGTCAATTTTAGAATTAAAAGTTTGTTGTTCGTTCCTCTTCATAGAAACCTACAGCCTACAGCTTAGAATGAGTAACTAGCTTCGACTTTCTGACTGACTAACACCTTGACAATTGAAAGGCCTGTTAATGGTTTATTTGAAATAGATGAACTTGATTTTGAATTCCTAATACATCGCCACATAACTTCTTACCATAGATTCAGTCCATGATTGTTTACCCCTTTTGGTTTTTTGTTTTTGCCTTTATTTTGCGCGGAACAGCTGGTTTTTTTTAGGAGGACGTAACTTTTAGATGTGCAATATAATAAGATAGCTCGTTCGGCGGCTGGATCCAGGGCAAAAACAAAAAAGGTTTGTGTCTAACAGACCACTGCATTTTGTTGCAATAATATCTATTATTTTATTATAAGATCTAGTGGTTAAGTAACACGCTTAGCCGTTTACGTTATCAAATTTCTTTATAGGCATCTTGCTTGGCTCACGAAAATTGTAAAACCATTAGACGAATACACTAAACATGATATGCTTTGATTTCTTTTAATATCTTTGGTTATATCGACATTTTATACTTATATACTTAGGTTCTTAAAAGTTTCTAATAAGCAAATATTTATTTTTGTCTTAAAATTATCAATTAAGGTATTTTAATATCTTATCTTTGAAGATGAGCAATCCTATCAAATCAGTTCATTACGCTATCTGCAGAACAAAGAAACAAGAGATAGTTACCTAACGATCGTTTACAAATAGGGTTTCTTTGTATTTTCTTACAGGACAAAACATCTTTGTTTCTAGAGCGTTTAGAATATATTTTTTAACCTATAATGTCCCACTACTAAGCAAAGGCCGCCCTGTATTTTTGTGGGGAATTTGTCGTGGATACTCTCCGTCTGGACAGGAGGGTTATGTCGGACTTTTAATGACTAAAACCGGTTCCTCCTTCTACCATGAGTCAGGGGACTGGTATTCGCTTGACGCATAGTCTGCGCCTGGGCAAAAGCCTCCATAAAATCTTTACACGTATTCTTTTTCTTGCGCCGCCTGAAACCAGCTCTTACCGTACGTGGATATCTTACTCTTTTTCTGCGCTGACCCCGGCGATGCCGGCCATTACTTGAAACTTTTGCCTAGTTTCACTGTGCATGGGGCTGACGTGACCCGCCCAATCCCATTAGAGACTGGCTGCCTTTTTACCCACATCCCTAATCCCCATTTTGGAGGGTAAAGTAGCTTAGGATGTATTATCGAGAACATTATCTAATGTTACAGATTATAGGTTCTAAGCTATCAAGTTATTGTTGTTGTTACCAGAATAATATAGGCATAGGTCGATTAGTTCTGTTAAGTTAAACATAATAGTACTTTTATGTTTACCAAAATTTTACAAATTGTAATAACAGAAGTAGTGTAATATTTCTTTAAACGTTTTATTTTGTGTTCTAAATTTACTTTATCCTGGGTTTTCTTTGCTTGAACTTTTTAACATCAATCGAAGTTTTAAAAAAATAATATAATATGATTTATTAAATAATGTGTATTTTTAATATCGCTATCAATTTATTGCAATATAAGGTGGAAGGGACAAAACGAAAACTTTTACCATGGAGTCAGTACAGGCAAGGAAGGTTAGGGAAAAAAAAACTTCGGTTCTATATAATTATTTTGATCGTGTAGGTTGCAAAGTTTTAGACAGCTGCATTTTCTACTAACAGCTACAAATATCCCGCCCTCTCTTTGTGTCATGGAAATATTGAAATCTCTTTTTAAATCTAGTAGTAGAAGTAAGTAACGTAAGCCACGTCAAACAATTAATCTTCAATAGTATCATCCAACTAAACCAAATCACAATGTTCTAATAGATCTGCCACTTACATGGCCCTGCTAATCCTACCACAGCTATAAACAGTTGCGCCGTTCAGGGATAAACGTGAATGACAAGGGTTGAGCCCTGGGGCCCTGGAAGCATAGCTCGTGTCTAGTGACCTGTCAAATCCTCTGACCGGTGTAACACTTGACCAAAGATCAGGAATTTGTTCGTTATAAAGAATTACAATTGGTTACCATCCTGAAAGTTCTTTCAACCTTTGAGGTACGATGTTAAATGGTTTCAGGTTGAATTTTGTTGTAATATGGCTTCAGGCTTAGCTGGATCGTTTACAATGTTTTCGCTCCAACGGCCCTTTGTTTTAAGGATCTTAAATGTACATTTTAATTCAGAAGTTTTCTAATGAAATTTTCCTATTTGACATAATACTTATAACTAAGTTATACTACTTAATAATATCCTGCATGTTCTAGTATGTATCTTCTTCTTCTTCTTTATCGTGTGGGCAGTAAGGTCTTACAACCCTACACACCCTAGTGTCAGAGTTTCTAAACCGCCTCAAGGGCCTGACATGGTTTGAGTGGAACAGTAAGTCCAGGTTTCCTCACGATGTTTTCCTTCACCGATGCCAGAGATGTCCAAGATAAACTTTAGATAGTACATATGAATTGAAAAATTCACATTGGTACTCGCCCGGATTTGAACCCACAACCTCATGCATGAGAGGCGGGCGCCTTAACCACTGGGCCATCACGACACATCACTGGGATCATGATCTGGGCGATCTAGTATGTATAACGTGTAATTATAAAGAAATCTTATCTTTCTATATCTTACATAGATCATTAAATCAACAAATATTTGTAATTTTACATTATATTAGCGATTTATATCATAGATACATGTTGTGCGTCGTAGAATAATAATTTACAAAAGCTTTCCTTTACCAGAGCATCCATAATTTATATGCAATAATCTTACCTTGGGTTAATGGTCTCTCTCAAAGACATGACATATGATCCTTAGGCAGATACGTAAGTACTTTGTAAAACTAAAATGTTATATCTGAACGCTTTTACAAACAGAATAATTAATTTCGAGATAGTGAGTTTTGAATTTTAATAAACATCCATTTATAACAAGTTGTGCAGACGTTCGCAGGAAAATATAAAAGCAGTTAACATTGCAACAAAGAGAAAATATTGCTACTTATAAAGAAAAATAACAAGATACTTTCTTTGATCTGAAGGCTTTTACTACGTCAGTTGTTAAAAGGTATGCAAGAATATCCCACCCTGGCATTCACCTACATAACTGAACCACGGTAAAGACTGAACACATCTTTTAACTGCTATTTATAAGCGGGTAGGTAGATACCTTTTAATTTACGTACTAAAAATGAATGCGACATAAACTGAAAATAAAAAATCTAGTACAAGATAGATTTGAAGTCTAAATAGTTCAAAATAAGTTACACGTAACTTTGTAAAGTGTATTACATTAGGTGGATTTGCGATGAATTTGAATGCCGCACATTGTGAAGAGACTGACGACGCTGGCGATTCATGATATAGTAGTTTTGATGCACATTGCATTCACAAGTTTCTTATTCTATATACAAATATTTTAAAACATTGATTTTAAAAGAGTATGCATGGAGTTTCTTGTACATTCTTCTCTATTATTGTAGTAATATCTGTTTATTCTACTCATGTGTTAATATGTGCCTATGCCTATATTGCATGGGTTTATATAGCCTTCCGTTTTCCCTATCTATTATTTCGTCAAATAGTACCTGTTGCTAGTGCAGGCTTGAAAAATATTCAAATTCAGAATGCATGAAAAATTTCAATTAAAATGTAGGCCATTCACGGATTTCGAATAAAGCCGACTTAAAGCCAGGAATAATGAAAATAGATTTTGGTCATGTGACCGGAAATATATTGTGGTGTTACTGTGATCGCAGTTCAAGTGATCGAGATACCAGGTTTATGTGAGTGTAAGACTGCAATTAATCCTTAAAAAAATAACTCTTCTTTAGTTGGCTATTCAATGTGTTATCATACCTACTAGTTTAAGCCCCCGACTTTCGCGGTCGGTTATAATGGGGTTTTATTTATATTAAATATGCAATTCCAGACTATATAGAAGCTACCTTTTGGAATGGGCAACTAGATTCAAAAATATAACATTTTTATTTCCTCTTGTAAATGACGTTCAAAAGTGCCTTCTAGTTGATTTAAAGGATTTGACTTTGACTCGAATTATAACAATGACTTTATAATCCATCTCTGTGCCAACTTTCGTCCTGATCTGTTCAGCCGTTCTGGCGTGATTAAGTAATAAATAACCATCTAAACTTTCGCATTTATAGTAAAAATATAAGCCTCAGCTACTTATCAGCTATGTAGGTATACTAACCATGAAAGTACTCATGCATTTTTATGTTGTAAACTTTTTTAGTACTAGCTCTGTGGTACTAGCAAGCTGCATATCGTTACATAACGTATTGTTATAACTTTGCGTGTTGCATTGCATACAACGGTAGCGGTGTCATTGTATGCTGGATGCTCTTTGTTGCAATGTTTGAGTGACGTCTTTATCACGGCACACAAATGTATCGCCGTCTTCGTCTTTCAATGGAAAGTGAGAGACAGACTGTCTGTCTTAGTTTCACTGCTTCAGAAATTTATTGTTATGTTCATCATTAGAAATGTTACTTTGAAACATAAACTTAGTGAAGAGACATTACTGTGCAAACTACATTGCTGTGTAAATTTTGTAGGTATGGTGCCAATTCCCTTGTTCACAAACTAAACTGAAATTAAACTATTTCTATCTTTTTCTGTCCAATAAAACCAGAAAGGGGCGGAAATAAATTAGATCTGACAATTTTAGTTAATCTGAAACCGTGCAATTTTACGTATGGATTAAAATCATGGAAATGTTCAAGGCAAAACTAATTTGACATCTCTAACATAGTTCTAAAATGTCCTTTTCTTTCGCTGTTTGTTTGTAAACGATGCCAATTCTCTAATTTTAGTATATTATATATAATATACTAAAATTGTTCCCTTGTTCACAAACTATATATAGTTTGTGAACAAGGGAATGCGTACCAATATTTTTTAGTAATGGATGCAGGCCAGCTGACATCCAGAGCGTTCCTGCTTCATAAAACTATTTTCTTGCATTCCTTGAGTATACTCGGTTGCATGAAAATTTCGTAATTTCATAGCGAAACTATGCGCCGATATAATGTCATCGGAACGCTCAAATAATCTCAGCGATTGAAATACTAAGTAAGTAATTTTGCTAAAATATTATTCTCTCATATTGAAAATGGCGGTGATGGCGATGGTGTGTGTGTATAGTTCGGTTGGTTCGCAGTGGTTGAGATGCTGAACGATCGGCTGTTGCTTTGCGTGGCATGCGGTTCTGTTCCCGCCCAGAACAAATATTTGTTTGGCCTACAGGTAAGTAGTTCTTCTGAGTCTGGTTTATTTATGTATGACATATACAAAAAAAAATTAGGTAGGCAACGTTCGTATTAAAAGGTAAAAAAGGTTGCTCTTACAAAACCAAAAATAGTAGATATCATAATGTCGGACTATATGACGTAGATATTTTTAGCATTACCAGGTTCTGCACGTGACTTCGTCCGCGTAGAAGTCGAGTACCTACCTATTCCATAAAACGTAGCTTTATGGCACTCGACAATAGTGTGTGTAGCTTTGTATCGGTGAAATATTTTAACAATCGGAACAGTACTTCCAAAGATTAGGTACTTCCTACAAAGCAAATCCAATTTTAAAATTGTATTGTAACACTACACAGCGCTTTTACTAAAATAATGCTAACATTTCAAAATACCTACCTACATAATAATTAGCTCCTGCCACCTCTTGGTCTGCGTAGATGTCGGGAAAAAATTATCGTTTAAACGCGTCAGCATTGTATCATTACACTCTCTGCTCCATTACGCCTTCGTCTCGCGACGCAATCTAACTTCGACTATAATGACAACCTTACCTCACTAGTACCATAATGTACCTTCGAATCAAAAAGAAAGAAGCAATGTTGAACAACAATCTTGTAAAATAAAATGACTTGATTGTAGCGCTATGGCAATTAAAATTCGCAATAAAAAACTCTTCGCTTGTTTGACTTTGTCAATTGTAAAGAAGTGGGGAAACAAAAATGTTGGTTGTCTATTATTTTAGTTCTATTTTCACTATACTTAATCTCAGTTTTGTGTTAGGACAGACGAATGATACGAACGATATTAATGATACGATAAAGGAAAATAATGTAACATTAACGGTAACACAAAAAAAATTCAACGAAAGTAAATTTGGTAAGTTTTGTTTTGATTCCCGTCTTGGCGAAATTATATTTGACTAACACTTTTCCAGCGATTTCTTCCGCGTAGATTTTGTACTTCGCGTAGGCCGGGCCGCTTTCACATATTAATAAGACCGTTATTAGCACGACAGTAGAGCAAATGTCTTTCACGCAAAGGATTCGCGCAAGTGTCTTGCCGGAAATGGCTTCTGTCACGTTGCAAGCGTGTTAAAGTAAAAGCGGCCTTATTGTAGATTACGACAATATAATTATTACACGACTGCACCAAAGAAAGGAGTGTTACGTGTTTATGTATGTATGTGAGATTCTTTATTCCACCATAACTTTTAAACGCCTGAACCGATTTAGATGTATGGGGTATCGTTACAATCCTTACAACGTTCCGATTAACATAGGCTTGTCAAAAATAAAAAGAATTCTGTGTGGTCACTTTAAAACGTAAATTAATACCAGCCTCAATTATTATTTTTCAATGAATCTGGTCGTGTCTATGTTTATCGTCTAGAATTTGACAAGTAGATTAAAAAAATATATAACACTGTAAATAAAAAACGTCGTAAATAAAATCTGACGAGTAAACAAAGTACAAATATGTGCAAATTTTGCAGTCTTGTTTTTTTTAATTATAGTAGCTTATTTTGAGGACACGGTTGACGCAGTTGGTTGAGCGATTGGTTCGATTCTCGCACGAAACAAATATTATACTTAAATGGCCAACAGATAGTTTTTCTGAGACTAGCTGTTTGTGTATGTGAATTTATATGTTAGTAACGATACAAGGCAAGGTTTTTTTTTAACCATTTAGTTAATATATTTTCTTTATGGTTACGATAAATTACTAGATGAATCCTTGGCACATAATATGGTGAGTTTAACACGCTAGTTACACTATTTACCACAACCTATAAACGCTATTTATGTTCGTTCATTTCAGATGACTTAATAGGATTAAGCCCGGATATTTTTTGTAAGTTTCAACCAAATGTCTATAAATGTGGAAACAAACATACCTCATACAAGTAAGTTTTTATGTTATTATTATTTTACTAAAACGTTAGTTTCTCGACGAATACAGCACGGCGCAGAAAATTTAAATTACGGGCAATATTTTAAAAGCCCTTTTCTATGAGATTTTCATAACAAAATTACGGGCAATATATTATTTTAAAAGTTCTTTTCTATGATATTTTCATAACATGTATGTATTATATGTTCTGCAATTGTTTGTACGAGTAGTTTAAGAGATAAACGATATTTTAATATTTGTTGAGAAATTCTCATTTCCTCCTTTATTTTTAGCCAAGGGTTTGCGGCTACACTGAGGTTTAGCCGGCTAATCTTCAGTTCATTATCAGACCCATCTTTAGCCGGAACATATACCTAGATTTCTGTAATTGATACAGCTGTTCTTTTAAAAGCTAATTAAAAACAGGTTGGCCCAAATAATGGCTATCAAAAAAATTGCAGAAATCTTCTGCCTATTATATTATCGAAATATAATATAACAAATAATGCGATGCAAAAAGGGAAAATCAGAAAAATGAGAAGTCAAATTTTCCTCAATTAGTTGAGAACATTTTCGAAATATCTTATTTAAAAAAAAAGTTAAATGGAAATCTCTGTTTCTATGGACAACTTAAGTTCGGTCGAATTAAGCTGTTATACAATTTTTCGAAAATGTTCTCTACTAACTTTTTAGACCTGATTTTTTATCCTGATTAAATGTGTAGAAAATTTGCGTAGAAGGCATAAACGCTCATAACTATAACCCTTACTTTTTTTTTAATTTCAGCCGTATTAAAATGTCTTAAAGATCACTTTTGAGACTGTGATCGAATTTGGGTCATAAGTTAATCACATCTTTTACAGATATTACTACGACGTGGAAAAAAATGCGTGTTTACGTCATGTGTATGGAAATTGTAAACCTTACAATATGTTTACTACTACAAAAAATTGCAAACGGCAATGTCGAGGTAAAATTGGAATTCATAAGCCTGACCTCACACAAGCCACCGACCACAATATTACATACATTTCATATGGACTCGTCGTACACGGTTGACATCGGTGGTCGCCGCGCCGCCGCGTATAGCTTCAGGGGCCTACCGGCACCTCTTAAAACAATCTTTGTAATTTCTCTTGTGCGATTTTCAACTCTCGGCGCTCAGCCGAGCGTTGAGGGTAGGCCCCGTGGCGGTCTTCTGCCAGTGTTTGTGGCAATCGCGTGTGGCTCGTGTGCGGCCAACGTAAACAGTTAGGTATACTAAGCTGGTTCAATTCCTAATAAACTTAACACTTTTGTTGCAGATAAGAGTTTATACCCAACAAGTTCAAAGGTTTCGCCGGTTATTTTTTGCCGGTACCAGCCTGAATTCGGAACCTGTAACTCGTATTATCCTAAGTAACTATCTACTTGTTTAGCTAATATGCGATAATAGTTGTGTCTTACAAAAATACATGCTAGAAATGATTTTTTGGCCTCTTCTGTTTCGGATGTATGTCATCGAAACTGAAGAGAAGAAGCACGGAATCGTGAAACATGTCAGGTTAAATATTAAATCATTTTGATTTAATCGATTTTCTTTTCATATTAAGAATTAATGTGCCTGTACAAATTATTTTAAAACATGTTTTTTAAAGAGTTTCTTGACCATTATTTTTTATACTATTCTATTTTTTATTGTTATTGACTTTTAAAGTTCCGTTTAATGGTCTAATTTAAATATAATACCTACTTATATGATTTGATTCCAAAGAATCATACATAAAAGTATATGGGCGCTGTCCCTGTCACCAACAGACGTGGCACTAGGTTCAATATTATTGTGACGTCCCATGAAAAGACTTAGGTATAACCATTTTCAATTAAACGAAACTACTTTAAAATTCTCTCTCTCAGTTAGGTAAAGTGAGTTTATGGTGATGCTATTTTACCAATTTACAAATTTAGTTGAAATAATCTTGAGGTGATCAGTTAATCCCAAGCATCAGATGGAATAATAGCTCACTCCAAGCTCATTTCACTGTCATTTTCACAGAATAGCACAAGTTCAGCTTAAGAAATAGTTCTTTTTCTTTTCCAGGTGGTATTTTGACAACACAGAAATGACTTGTAGAGGATTTTCGTATAGTGGCTGTGGAGGTAACATTAATAGGTTCGATCATCCTGAAGTTTGCTTTGATGTCTG
The DNA here is from genome assembly GCA_949774945.1 of Hoplodrina ambigua. Taxonomy (NCBI): domain Eukaryota; kingdom Metazoa; phylum Arthropoda; class Insecta; order Lepidoptera; family Noctuidae; genus Hoplodrina; species Hoplodrina ambigua. The sequence continues at coordinate 12,360,210 of OX458963.1, forward strand.
TGGGACTTCAGTAGAACATCGAAATACTTCGTATAAATACCTTTAAACTTGTTTTAAAATAAAGGTTTCGGTTTTCTTGTATTTTATTCAATTCAAATTATCTCCGTCATTCAGTTGTAGACACCAGTAATTTCAAAATGTATAACTTCTGACAAAATCCGTTGTTTTTTCCAGTTGAAAAATAAACATTTTAAAGCTAACATAACTTAACATCACGCCTGTAATCCCCGAAGGGTTAGGCAGAGGTGTACCCATTAGTAGGTACACCCACATTTCGCCAGTTATGTTTAAGTCCCATGTAATAGGGGGCGAGCCTATTACCATCCACTGGTCACAAATACTGACTCCGAGGTTGACTGAGAAATCCCTGATAGAAAAACCCAATAACACTTTGCCCAGAATGGGAATCGAACCCAGGACCTCATGCTCAGCAGTCGCGCTTTGCGAACACTAGACCAATGAGGCAGTCATAAGCAATTAAACTGAACAGAATAACGCCTGTGAGAATTATTATGCGTAGGTACCTAAGTAGCACTTGCGCCTTATAGTATATTTATTGCTAATTGTCGGTAGTCTGTTACACATTGCAATGACTAAACTTTGATTTATTAGGAAGTTGTTGCCGCCGCTAAAAAACACAGACATTTAATTAATTTATTAATTTTATTTTGGGTAACAAAGACCCACACATATATACCTTACAAACATAATAACACAATAATACATATTTATTTAAATCACAAAAATATTTATAAATAATAAATACTTAGTCGTTTATTTCAAGCAAAGCACCCATAGAATTAAAAATATGTTACAAAAAGTTTACTTACAAGCTATTAAAATAAAATGTTAAAAATTGAAAAAGATAAAATTATAATTCGACAATAAACCCCTCCCCCTTATTTTACACTAAGGGAACTAAATAAATGCAGCACGATAGGTAGAAACATTTACATAGTGTTCTGGTGTGTGTGTGTCTTTGGCCAAAACTCTTCCTTGAGGAAGGTCCTACTACAAAGGTTAATGCCAAGATCAATGTTATTAACTATCTCTGGTCACCCATCCACAAAACGACCGCGGCCAGTAAAACCAAGAAGCTGTTACTAAGCCACTTTCGGTCAGCAATTAGCCACGAACCCCTTGTAATAATAATCACCATAATTATTCTATGAAGTTAACTGAATTTCTGTTTTGTTCATGAACAATTTAAATATTAAAAACATTTTCTCAAATTCTGAAATAACTGCCTCAAATTATTTTCTAAAGGTAAGTACCGGGAAATTTATTAATCTTTAATATTAAAATTAACGGTAACTCGCGTAAATATTTCTGACAACTTTGGAATGAATTTGAAGCTTAGTAAATTAAAAATATCTTTTTTGTTATTTTATTTCAACAAGGTACATTCATTTAATTTTATTTTTATCTGTTAGTGTCAATGTCACTGTTCCTATTTCATAATTATGAACTTTCTTGGCCTTATTAGAAAACAAAGTTTCACTTTCATTTTTTTTAATACAAACTTTATTTTTATCGATATAAAGTTGGGAATTCAAAAATATGGTTTAAGCCTAGCTTAAGCAGACTTTGTTTTATAATAAGGCCTTCTAAGTTTATTTCTAAATTCCTGACATTAGTGATGGTAAACTCGTGAGGAAACCTGGACTTACTCGTAAAGTTAATGTAAGTCTGAAATAGCTAATCCACCTTCAACAAGCGTTGTGAGATAGCTTTTGAGCATTTGTCCTATTGACAACGATGTGGACGAGTTGTTTAAATCGTGATATAATACGATAGGTACTAGTTACTGTAAGTTCAGCTTCTTAAGATAATAATATTATACTGAGCGAAATTCCTTACAATAATCTTCCTATTCGATGAAAATACTTCAAATTCCGAACACCACAAAGACAAGGTGTATCAAATTATTTTTTCACCATAGCTCCTAGAGTTTGTGTAATAATTTAAAGTAAACCTGCTGTACACCGAACTGCATTTTATTGATGGCTCTTGAAAACTCTCGGACCCATGCTGGGGAATTTAATCAGACCTCTTTGTGACTCACGTTGGTGCACAGATTGAAGTGAGCTAACAAGTTGTTACGTGGAGCCGGCCTATTCCATAAAATTCCCCTCAGTGAATATAGGTGAATTGAGCTTGAGGTCAGCTATCAATCGCGTGCGTCAGAGCGGGATAACAACTCATACCTAGCTTCGAGATGCTTCACCTAAATCTATCGAGGTAGATTTTTTACTGAATACGTGTATTTATTTATTTTTGTTGCCCATTTCAGGCAGGGCTAGTGTGGATCAATCCCGCCTGTAAGCGTCAAGCTTATCCTGCCATCTTCGACTGGGTCTGCCATGATGTCGCTGGGCGTTTTCCGGACCCACATCGTGGTTGGACTAGCTCAAGATCTGTACGGAAATCTCATTCCGTACGATAGACGCCGATTCGTGTCTTGGATCCCAGCGTGTTCCTAATGCGGCCTGTTAATCTGACTCCCAGAACGCTGCAATGCACTGCTATTTATGCAAAGTATAATAATGTGTGTGTACTATTTTTTTATATTCTGTTACACTATATTGGGCCCAAAAGTCACTGTTGATGGTCTACACATTTGACACACACTGTAATCGAACCATGGAAACCTACGGCAAGCATTGCGCTTGTAACCACTACATCAGCAATGCTTAATATATTTCCCCTCTTTCAATCTTTTACTCCTAATAATACCAATTACTTATCATGTATTCTACAATGTTTCGTAACTGTAAGAAAACTTGTTGCTCTTTTGCAATCTGCAAAAATATGTTGAAATGGAAAAAATCCAACACGTCCGGAATGGAATTTACGTTGATAGAATGTTTTCGGAAGCCAAATACTGTTGTATTATTTTATTCTCGTGTTTTCTCTGTAAGCAATCTGCGTAACAGCCAATGCCTGATTGTTTTGTGCTTCTCATCTTGATTTTGTACACAAACTTATTCGGAGTAGCATTTTTTGGAGTCTCAAGTGCTAGTTTTGCACAGTAACTGTTGCCGAAACAAACAACTCGACTGAATTGGATATTTTAGTCATTTTAGGTTTCTCGCTTGTTTCTCACGCGCTCGTACTAGAACTTAGGAGAAGAACACAGTTCTTGCGACCATATGTTTCGTATCTTAAAATCATTTTTTCCTGCCTTTATTCACAATACTGTATTATCCTGTGTTGTTTTCGTATTCACCAACGTAGGAAATATCCTTTGTTTCTTCGTTTTGTCATAGTTGGTCTGGCAGTTATATAGTTACAGACTGTCCATCACATCGTCCTATCAGAATAACGGCCGCAAGAACTATGGACTCAAATTCTCTAATGATGTTTTGCATAAGAAATAGTGTAGGTACCCATTTAATGCAGGTATCTACACTTTTGTCTCTAAGTCACTGTTAAAGGACCGTACCGACAGCACACGCGTGCGTATTCCTATCTAAAAAACATCGAGTTGAATTCATTTTAAGTAGTCTGTTCACTCCCCTTCCAAATTAAACTTAGCTTCTCTTAAATTTAATTCTCCTTTTATTTGCATTAGCTATTTCAGCTTAATTCCATCTGTTTGCTCAAGTTCATATAACAGAAGCTCACAGTTTGCACATAAGTTTGCTCAAAGATGAACTTTGAGCACACCTTTGAAATCAAATACAAGTTAAATTGCGTTAGCTATAACACTACGGAAATTTAGACCGACTGCCTATCTGATCTCCATAACCCAGTAACTGGGTAATACGATACCCCTTGGTAAGGCCGGTTGACAGACTTTCGGGCTAGTGACGACCCGTAACGACTGTCAAAGATCACGTATGTTATCCGAGATCAACGGCGGTTTCCGAGGCCCGGAGGAGACTCAGTGTGTAAAGATGGTCACCCATCCACGGACCAACCCGACAAGCATGGCTTGACCTGATGGATCGACCCGAGCGGATGTTATTATTTAGCCACGAACTTCATCTCCACCTCCTCATGAGTCTCTCCTCCTCAAGAGCCCATGGTTACACTGTTATGTTAAAGTCTTAACTGGCTACTAGCGAGCACTAGTTACAGAAATAATATTAAACGAATTTTAATAGTCATGGGAATAATACTAAATTTAATTCAGTAATTAAGGATTCGGTATGGATAAAACATATTATGTCGGCTTGGCTTTCATTCATTTCTCATTTATAACTCGTGTGATCTGAGTAAGCCGTAAGGTCATGAGAGGTCGTGCTATTGAATTAATTAATTTCTGCTCCTAACAATGAGGCGAGAAATATGCTTCCTTTGAATTAAGATTATGAACACCTACCTACCCACCTTGAGCCTGATAATCTTATATTATGATAGAAGAAATTAGCTTGACTAGGTTTTCCTTTGTGATGCGGTTTTGCTTTCAGTACGATGGAGCTGGATATTATTTATGTTATACGTGGTTTTATTTATACTAGTATTATGAAGAGATAAACTTTGTTTGTTTTTAAGTTTGTAATAGGTAATCTGTGAATTTCGTAACGTAATGGCCGAGTGGTTGAGGGGCCCGCCTCTCATGCATGAGGTTGAGGTTTCGAATCGGGGCAAGTACCAATGTGACTTCTTCTATTCATATGTACTTTCTAAGTTTATCTTAGACATCACTGACATCGTTCCGTGCCTCGGAAAGCACGTTAAGCCGTTGGTCCCGGCTGTCATACGTGGATCTTTGACAGTCGTTACGGATCGTCAGAACCCCGAAAGTCTGACAACCGGTCTTACCAAGGGGTATCGTATTACCAAGTTACTGGATTATGGAGGTCAGATAGGCAGTCACTCCATTTAAAATACTGGTATTCAACTGCATCCGGTTAGACTGGAAGCCGACCCAAACGGGAAATTCGGAAAATGCTAGGCAGATGATGAATAGATAATCTGCGAAGTACCTATTTTACAAAAATACTGAAATAAAGCTACACAATCGTCAAGTTTCATAGGATATGCTTTTTGGTTGACTTCCACGCTGACAAAATCGAGGACAAATGCCATTCTTTCATAAATGTATATAAAGTCATGGACAGCGGGTAAAGACAGCTCAGGAGGTGTCGGAAACTGGGAACTGATTCACTAAAGGCTGAAAAATAGCACAGATTGAGTTTCAAATGTAGTAACATAACATCACGCCTGAAATCCCCGAAGGGTTAGGCAGAAGTGTACCCATTAGTACACCCACATTTCGCCAGTTATGTTTTTAGTCCCATGTAATAGGGGGCGAGCCTATTGCCATCAACCGGGCACAAATCCAGACTCCGAGGCTGCTACTGAGAAATTCCTGATGGAAAAACCCAATAACACTTTGCCCGACCTGGGAATCGAACCCAAGACCTCATGCACAGTAGTCGCGCTTGCGACCACTAGACCAACGAGGCAGTCATCAAATGTAGTAATGAACTTGAAATTATGACCCTAACACAGTTTGTTCCTTATGTCCTAACACCATAACGTTAAGATGGGTCCAAATTAGTTACATTCCGCCGAACCGAACACATTTACACCACCACGTTGTCAACGTCAATTATTATTGTCGATGCGATTAAGTAGCGTCTTGATGGCGTAATGGTTGAGACACCTTTTACATGAGTTTCGGGCAAGTACCAATGTTACTTTCAATTCATATGTAAAAAATCAGGAGAGACTGGAAAGGCATCCTAATAATCTGGCGTCTGCGCTCAAAACCAGAAGTTACTTAAAGAGACTGAAAAGGAAAGACATAACATAGTCCAATTGCTAAATTGGACTCAGTAACTGATTGGGTAGATGGCTCACTGGAGTCACGCCCATCCCGCCACGAAATCAAACTCCAATACACCTGCTAAAAGTATAACTGATTGCAGATTGAAGAAAAAAAAAAAGTCATATGTACTTTTTATAGTTATCTTGGATATCACTGACATAGGTGATGGTAAACATCGTGCTTACTCACGGTGTTTAAATAATAAATATATAATCTGAAATAGCTCTGCGTCGTTAGTCTAGTGGTTGTGCGCGACTGCTGAGCATGAGGTCTTGGGTTCGATTCCCAGGTCGGACAAAGTGTTATTGGGTTTTTCCATCAGGAATTTCTCAGTAACAGCCTCGGAGTCTGGATTTGTGCCCGGTTGATGACAATAGGCTCGCCCCCTATTACATGGGACTTAAAACATAACTGGCGAAATGTACACCTCTGCCTAACCCTTCGCGGATTACAGGCGTGATGTTATTAATCTGAAATATCCAAACCGCCTAGAGCAAGCGTAGTGATTAATGCGCATGCCTACTCTGTATGAAAAGAGGCCTTTGCCCTGCAGTGGGACAATTAGGCTAGTATTATTATTTTAATTAAGAAACCAATTATGTTCGCAAACGAAACCATGACTGGTATCCTGACAACAGCCTGAATAATGTAGGTATTGTTTACTCAAATTGTGGCGGGGAAGTATAATTTATATGTTTGTCGAAACGTTTTGATGTTAACTGGCTGTACCCGCGTCACAGACCCTACCTACAAAGGTATTAAAATTTCGACTTCCCCTTTGGTTTTGTGGTCGCTAGCACGACTGCGGCTGCTGGTCCTGGGTTCGATTGCCAGGTCAGGCAAGGTGTTCTTGGGTTTTTTCATAATGAACTTTTCAGTAGCAGCTCGGAGCTTGGAAGTTGCTGGTATGACGCCTCCGTGCCTCCGAAAGCACATAAAGCTGTTGGTTTTGTTTGAAGAGTATGGATACCGACACATGAGACACTCCAGCTTTGTGCCTGCAACGAGGTTTTTAATATTGTTAATGGCGAACTAACAAATCAAACCTGTACCCAAATAACAAATGCACCAGCAAAGGCTTTTGAGTAATAAAAACTACCGTCTTAAATTAATTCAAAGTGCCAAGCAAATGTTAACCTTATCGTAATAGACACAGTACTTACATTTTATGTTCATTGCAAATTAACTGTAGTGTTTATAAACGAAAACAAAGGCTCACTATTTGGAAAGTACCAAATCTCCTGAAACGTGAGTATAAATTGCTTTCATTATTGAATTTATAATTGCAACCTTTGTAAGTTTCACTATTGTTAATTATAGTAGTTACAGCAGGTACTGAAATAATTACTAGAGCTGTAAGGAACTTCGCCTCCGCCTCCTACGCATTCGTAATATTTTTTATTCGTTGGTATAATATTTACGAACAAAATGTTCAAGATATTGCCCCCTTCGGATCGTTCGTACTTAGGCGTGAAATATAATTTGCCTCTTCGATTACCATTAAAAGTTTGTATTATAAAATATGTACATATTTGGTGAGACTATAATAGGCTGGTATTATTATTTATATTGTGACGCAAATACGCAATATATCTCGCGAAAAATATACTTAGGTACTTGGCAGATCGTGATGACGTTATTTTTTTTTTTTATGAGGATTTTATTGGTTAAAGGTAAGCAGATGCTATATTCTTTACGTAAATATTTTCCTTATTTCCGTGAAATGAATGAAAGCTTTATTTGCTAGAATATAGGTTACATTTTATATCGTTACATTAACTCACGCCTTTTTCCCATGGGGGTAGGTAGAAGAGACAGAACGCCACCTGCTACGATCCTTAACTTACTCATTTCGCCTCGTCCACATTCATACTCGTACATTAGTAAAGCACGCCGATTACGAGTACTGCACACCAATTTTTTAGTGACATGCCAACAATACTAGTATCATAATAATAAAAGTACAGTAGGTATCTTTGCATCTTTATTTCTCAATAATTAATTACGTCAAACTAATTCATTATAAGCGTCAAAAAGAGTTGAAACTATGACCTTCAATATTTCCGTACCAACAAGGTTCCCAGGTATTGTCCAAAATAAAAAAAAAACATTACAATAATGGGAAGTCATGTAACTTTCGGCTTTCACTCAGTACTTACACCCTTTATATTGATCTCAAAACCTTGAATTGCGAACACTTTCCTACATTAATACTTCTACTACGTAAGGTAAGGTAATACTTAGCTTAGAATCATATATATTATCACCAATGGATAAATAAACATATTTTTTCCGAACGACATGAGAGGTAAGTGTTCGCAATCGGAAAGTGTTCGGGTTTTGAAATTAATTATAAGTAATAAAATATTCGCTGTAGACGACTGGGTCGAGGCATGGGGTGGGCGGGTAGGACGCTGTTCACTAACATTCAGCACTATTAGTTCAAGTGTCCGTATATTTAAGCTTTCCTGTGCTGTAATTGCTTTAGCGGCTTCCACTAGTTTAGATGATGCAATTAGCTTAATGCTTCCTTTCGCTAATGGGAATAAACAGGCAATGGGTACTATTCAATAAACCTAAGGCTTCTGATGACGACTGTCAACGATCCACGTATGACAGCCGGGACCAATGGCTTAACGTGCTTTAGGTACGGAGGAATATCGGTGTGTATAAAGATGGTCACCCATCCACAGATCAAGCCCGTCAAGTTTAGCGTAACCTGACGGATCGACCCGTGCGGCTGTTATTACTTAGCCATGAACTTCACACCCAGCCACGAGCTCCATAAATATTATTTTCAAGGGGCGACACAGTTTTCGCAAACAGGATCACTTCAGAAGATTTGTCTAATAAATGTTCTAGTTGGGGTAAAACAAATGGGTCCTATCTCACCTAGTACTTTCAGCCATCTGTCAGAGTACAACCCGTTTCAACTTCTCGTGTCGAGACGTAATGTTACGTAAAAACGGTTTATCATAATTTGGTATAAAGATGAAAGTGGTAGTTTGAATTAAACTTGTTACCTATTTATGTATTTTTAAACTTATAATTAGTTGCTAACACAGGTGTATGTAACAGATTTTATAGTTTAACCTCGTATTAGCAACTAACTTTGAGTTAAAATGGAGCAAAATGGCCTTATTAAAAACAAAAACAATAATAACTATTTTTTATTTTTTATTATTTATTTCAGATTTTGTGGACTTTATTAGATTAACAGCACACTTTGACAGTCAAATAACTATATTAATGAACATGTAAGCTGGTAATACTATAATGATATTTAGGATACTGTTCGAACTGCCCTGCACCTGTTTGCAAGTCAGCTAACATACCCGACGCACTGCAGAAACGTGGCAGACCCAATAGCATCTTGAACGCATTATTGTATTGAACCCAAAAAGCATTGCGTTTGTACATAGACTACACGTGTATATGTCTATACAAAAAATGTCAATACACCTTGAAAAGCGTCAATATCACTTCACACGTACAACGAGCAAATATACGGGCGTGCATGATGCATCGAACTGTCAATGCCATACGTGCCTGTTCCACATCTAGATCACCCTTAGGGCGCGTTCACACGACACGCGCACGCTATGTGCACGCCACCCGCGTCCAACTCGCATTGAAATTTGTTAAATCAGAATTTGAGCCTTATAATGCATCAATAGATCTCAAATTGCATTTAACGAGGTCTACACGCGCACGCCATGCGCACGCCCCGCGCCCGCCTCGCGCCAACCCTGCACTCGCCCTGCCCGCGCTCTGCACCCTCCTGGAATCCACTATGCCTAGTGAACGAAGTAGTCCAGTCACTAGTAGTTTAAGTGGGCGCGAGGCGTGTGCGAGGCGGATTCAGCGCGTGTGCGGGTTTAAGGCGGGCACAACGCGTGCACGGGTGCTGTGCGTAATCGGCGCGTGTCATCTGAATACGCCCTTACTGTCGGCAGTAGAAATATGGCCAAGATATTTAATAATTCCAGATAACTTAAAAGCAGGATAATTTTCTGAGGGCTGCTCTTAAAATAAGAACCTTTATTTTGTATTACCTATATTTTATTTACCTAAATTTTAAAACGTGTATTGTTGTATAATGAGGAAATACAAAATAAATGAAATCAAATATGTGGATTGAATGTCAACACTGGATCGAGTGAAATTACTGTATCAATTCCACAAGTTGCTAAACAGTCACGAGGATTAGTAAACCTATTTCTGTTACCTCCACAACCACTGTACGAAAAACCTTTGCACATCTGTTGCGTTATGTCGAAGTAAAACCTGCAAAACAAAACAAAACATTGATGGATATCTGTCTTGTACTGATTATTCTGCTTCGTAATATAATTTTGTAATCTCCAATATAAGGTATATTCTATAAACATAAACATAACATCACGCCTACCCATAACTACACCCACATTTCGCTAGTTTTGTTTAAGTCCCATGTAATAGGGGGCGAACCTATTGTCATCAACCGGGCACAAATCCAGACTCCGAGGCTGCTACTGCTGTGTCTATTTTATCTCTTCCCTTCTCTCTAAACGAATTTATGATAGTATTTATCTAATTATGATATTTACAAAAATAACTTACGAGGGGAAATATGAACTACAATCTCCGAATTCTGGTTGGAATCGGCAAAAAATATTTGCTGTCAAATTTGGTTGGTAATGCTTTGCGAACGCAGCGTCTGTAATAAAATAATGTACGTTTAGTTACCAGGCGTTAGACGATGCTAAGTTTACATCCACCGAGCTACCAAAAGAGAATAAACTGGAGTAAACTTGCAACTGACTCCCAAAACTTAGGGTTGAAACTGGGTCGATCTTAAGATCTATTCAACTCTGCTAGCTCATGAATGAATGAATTCTCCAAAAACCAATTTATTAATATAAAATCGAATAGAAATATATCAAATAAAACTTTTAAAGTGTTAGTGTTAATTTTCTGGTATTGGATAAGTACCTACCTATCACTTGGAAATTTCTGTTTGTATGTAATACTTAAATTCGCTCGATTTTAGCTGTAGCACACTTATTTTAAGTGTTTTTTACTTACTTTATTATACCTATGTATCCTGCTTATTTGTAGGAAGTTTAATTAAAATCAGTTTATTAATTTCGAAAACAGTCAAGTATCGACCTTAAACTAAAATGTTGTTAACTCAGTTTTGTTTGTCATCTTCATTAAATATTCTTAGCCAATGTTTATTTTATTAACTCAAGTGAAACTAATTTTTGACTAAATATTTTATATAAAATATTTGGTACAATTGCTATTTCTTGTCTTCCTGTGTATTCAGGTGCAAACACCATATTTTTAATGACGCACAACATAATTTACTCATCCTCTTTTGGTACTTTGTTGTCTTTTTTTTACTGTAATTTGTGCTAAAGATTTTAAAGTGCGTTGAGTTAGACATGGTTGTGAGTGGTCAGTACTGTAGGGTGTGTCCTATACAAACGGTTATAATTTATTTCACACTTGCTTCTGCCCGCGATTTCGTCCACGTGAAAGTTTAGTATGTCTTAAAACATTGTATATGACACTAAGCAAAAGCGTTGGTTTCCATCACCGACGCCTCTTCTTCCGCTGCCTCTTACAACATACAGAAAAACATATAGAAAATACTGTGATGCAAAGCCTGTATGCCCCTAATTATATGAGAGTAAGACTATATCTAATTCGCTAGTAAGGAGGTTGTAAAAATGTAATTCGCTGTTAAACTAATTTAGCCAAATGGGGCATTCTTCACCCATCCCAAACGGAGTACCAGTGTGGAGGACCATCACAGGACGTGTGTCACCTCCTCAGTTGCCCATCGTGCACAACCACCTGCACCATCCAAGATCTTAACGAGGCCAATGATAGAGCTGTACAGGTTGCTCAATGCTGGTTGGACAAAATTTGAGTCAATCGACACGAAAATAATAAAATACCAACGGTCTCAAACGCTAACGTTAGATCTTTAAATTAGAATCAGTGGGGAATTCCTTATTTGCCGAAAATATAAAAATGAAGTACAAAATAAAACAAAGCATCGACCACTTCTCAGAAACCTAAATGAAGTAAATACTAAGAAATGTCGAGTCACGAGACTTATTTAATTGTTGATAAAGTTCTTAAAACATTTCGAATTAAAAGCATGTTTTCGTCAAAGGATTTTATATCTACGTGATCATTTCGCAATTTTCTAATATAAAATATCTAGACAGATTGCAGGTTCATGTCTCTGTCCAGTTAGCCTGTATTGTCATACTGCTGAGCAAAGGCCTCCCTTCTCCCTTCCACACACGTTTATTCGCCAATAATGCGCCAGTCTCTTCCAATTTTTCTCTATCTTTGCTTTCTTTCTCTAAACATACTGGGTCATTCCTTTGTATTGTTTAGAGGGTAAAGGCGTCTAGAATAGGAAGCTTCAATAAGCTTGCCTATGTGATGTTGTCTACAAAACGGTCTACTAAAGCAGAGGCGCTATTTCTTTATAGCTTTCAGTGCCGTGATGCCAGTAAATGATCACTAAATAAATCCAATTCCACTCAAGTCTAACAGTTTACCGGATGAAAAAAAGATAATGATGCATTTATTTGTATAAACATGTGTAACATGATACATAGATATGCACATATGGATGGAAACTAGCTTAACATTGGTTCAACATGTTTTGCCATATTCGGCTTACAAAATAGTTTAATAGTATAGTCAAAATTCAATTATTTCAAATACATAATTTCAATCAATACAAAAAAAAAAGTCAAATGAGCAATAGAAAAAAAAAGTAATAACCTGATAGCATTTTTTATCCGTATATTCATGTAAAATATCCAAAATGTCTTTATGTATATTCCTTTTCAACTTACCAACTTGGCAAATACTTGAGCTATGCGCTTAAGTCCAAAGTAATTAAAAACAAGACATAATGCAGAATTTGCGTTGGTGCCTGATACTACAATGTCTGATAACAATTAATACACGAGGATTTTAAAGATAATTTGAATGCTCAAAGATAAGGTAATTGACAAAATTTAATTTGTTTTTGTCTATTACCTACCTTATCCATACCTACGTGTCTACATCCATACCAAAATAATAGTAGTTCTCATTCCTCTAAATCCATTAGGATTTAGAGGAATGAGAACTACTATTATTTTTAGAAACAGGGTGTAAAGTTTCTCATCCTCAGTTGAAAAGAGAAGATCCTCCGACCAGACGATGTCTAGCGGGCTGACTGCCCGACGGTTGTTGTCAGGCTTTTGTTTATACACTAATATTTGATTGCGCGATTTAGGAATTGTCAATAGGAATGATGACTAAAAAATAATAATTAGTCCATCTTTTAGAACGCCAGAAAATAGTAGATACGTATTTTTTCTTTTGCTTCAAAAACTTAAAATAACAAAGTTACAGAGCGGCGAAAGTTCGCGCTACGTCATTATTTCGTAAAATTTTTACTAAAGAGTGACGTCACGAGCCCCTTCTCCTGAATTTGAATGTGCTGTATCTTTGTCAATATTATTCGTATGGACAAATAAAAAAATACGTATCGAGTATTTTTCTAAAATCTAACTGACGGACTTATTAGAATCTTGTTGTTTTTACCCAGGAGACATCCCTATTGTAGTTTACAAGCTAAATACCAAATGTCTAATGAATTAGCTTCCGCCCGCGGAAACCGTACATTTTTCTCTGATAAAATCTATCTCGGTGTCATCCAGATCCTTTAAATTCATCTGACGTGATTGAGTAATTAGCATCCATACATTCAAAAGTAAGATTATAAGGTTTTAAAGAAGTCACATTGTCAGGTACGTGGTGGAGTGAAACGTGACGCGTTACAGGTGGATATTATAATATCAATGTCTTAATACTGACTTAGTAAAGTCGAAACTTATCTAATTTATCATACTCAAGATAAAGATTACAATAAAAAGATAGAAAATCCTCGTAATTTTTAATGCATAAGCTTGTATAGAAAAGTAATTGGCCAGATAGCATCATAAATAGTAATCGGATATCTTATCATGGAGAGCTTAAAAAATATTTAGTATATATGCAGGAATAGGAATGTTCTGATTGGTTAACCCATTGATTGCGGGAAAACATATACGTTGTGTTTCACACACATCGTATGTGTTTTTCTACGGCGAACACACGAACTGTGTAGACAGACTGACGCACTGCGGGCTTGGCGTATTGAATGTTCGCCCGCAGTCAACGGGTCCTGTGTATTTTTACTTTTAAAAGTGTTCAAGAAAGCAGGCACATCTTCGTATGTCTAACTATACTAATAAATTAATATATTAAGGCAGAAGATATTTTTTCTTTGTTTGATTAAACGGGCCAGTATCTAGAACTTAAAATTTAGTATGAAATGCCGTAAGGCGTAAACGCTCCTTAATAAGTCGAAAATTGCCATTGCAATCAGCCTTGAGCAAACGTGGTGATCAATACTCATGCCTTCTCTTCATAAGAAGGGGCTTTTGCTCTGCAGTGTGACAATAATAGGCTGGTAATATTATTACTAGTACTATTTATTACTCTTGGGACGTACAGGACCGAGTGGGACGAAGACAAGAAAAAAAACTTAGTACGTACCTTGACATTCTTCTTGACAACTTTTTCTTGCAGAAAACATGTTGAAATTATCTTTACAATGTCCAAATGTAAAACGCTCACATCGCTGCATGTGCATGTCGAAGTAAAATCTGAAAAGTAAACGTGTACGGTAAAATAATAATACGGTACCCATAATAGAGACGGGATGACAAACATTCAGAATTTATATTTAAAATAAATAATTCCGAAAAATGCAACAAAAAAGTGTAAATTACCAAAATCAGTCAGGTAATAATTTCAAATTTTTTAAAAATACGATAGTTACTAAACTACAAAAAACCGTAGAACATCGATGGCAGCATTTTGGGAAGGACGAAGCCCAAGAAATGAGTCTTCCAAATTTCCAAAATAGACCTCGCGAACTGAGCTTCCTTGTATATAAACTTTACTAATATAATAAAGCTGAAGGGTTTTTCTGTTTGTTTGATTCTGGAAGGATAGTATGGGCTATATAACATCAAGCTGCGACCCACGAGTGTGGCGCAGTAATTAATGACGTAACTTAACACACCGAAAATGCTGGGTTTAATTACTCATGTCCCACATCTTCTTCTTCTTTATCGTGTGGTCAGTATGGTCTTATGACCCCACACACCCTAGTGTCAGTATTTCTAAATCGCCTCAAGGGTCTCTGGCAGGGTTTGAGTGGAACAGTAAGTCCAGGTCACGATGTTTTCCTTCACCAATGCCAGTGTTATCCAAGATAATCTTTAGAAAGTACATATGAGTTGAAAAATTCACATTGGTACCTGCCCGGATTTGAACCCACAACCTCATGCATGAGAGGCGGGCGCCATAACCACTGGGCCGTCACGAAATTAAGTCCCACGTAATGAGACACAATTTCGATTTTCTATTGTTCTGTCATACCCTTAATGTTACAAATAGCATGTTTGAGAATCACCTGCGTACTGTCTTCTCATTAGTACTACAGACGCGTTCATTCTTCTGAAACTTGCAATGGATAGTCCAGTTGAAACGTTTCAAGTATCCTGGAAGTAAGAAGTACATATAAACAGGCGGACATCTACACATCCGGAACATCAAACTAACTAGTCACAAAAAATGAAATTAACAATCAATAGAATTTACGACTTATTATACAAGTTGCGTTAATTTGCATCCTCGTCAAATTTCCATCAGTTCTTCGTAAATTGCAAATATACAGAGAAAAAGATATGATAAAGTATGCATATTCCAAAGTGAATTAAGCCTCGTTTACCGTCAATAGGAGAAAATGTCCATGGAGAAATGGAGAAAAGAATAATTGGGCAATTTATTGCTTGTAAGCATTGATATATAAAAAAAGGGTTTTTCACATCACTTATCCGTCAACTACGTATACTACCCATAAGGAACATTGAGTAATAAATTATTGCTAGAAAATGACTTTTATTTTTGATGTCAAAAGATCCAGTTGATTATTTTATCGCGATTTCATAATTAGTCCCATAGTAAAAGTTAGGTACAAAGCTCCCTCTTCAAGTTTCTGGTAAAAAGAATAAGGTTGTATTTAAAGAGATTTGTAACGTACTAAATTCTTCCGACTTGGTATTATGATGTGCAACATAACCATCATCACTATCAGCTTCAATAATACTCATATCATCATTGCGATCGGCAAGGGCAACGAGAGCCTCAAAGGATTGGGCACCGAGAGGCTCATTGGCTTGTGCACCGCTAGGTTTATCTCCATGGGCACCGCGAGGCTTATCGCCATGTGCACCGGGAGGCTTATCGCCATGCGCACCACGAGGCTTATCGCCATGCGCACCGCGAGGTTTATCGGATTGTGCACCGCGTGGCTTATTGGTTTGTGCACCGCGTGGTTTATCAGCATGGGCTCCGCGTGGCTCATCGTCATCGGTATGGCGATGCTTATTGGCATGAGCACCGCGAGGCTTATCAGCATGGGCACCGCGTGGCTCGTCGTCATCTGTACCGCGATGCCTATCGGCATGGGCCCCGCGAGGCTTATCGGATTTTGCACCGCGAGACTTATCGGCATGGGCACCTCGAGGCTTATCGGCGCGGGCACCGTGAGACTTATCGCCATGGGCACCGTCAGGCTTAATGGCATGGGCTTCGAGAGCATCATCGGCTTGTGCACTGGGAGACTCATCGGCTTGTGCGCTGCGAGACTCTTCGATATTAGGATTGAGATGCTCATGACGATGAACACTTAGAGGTTTATTGCGAATTGGTATTTTTTTTGTCCGTGTCAAAATGAATGTAGATAAAGAAAAAAATAAAAACAGTTTTACTTTCTGTCCAAAAAACATTTTGTCAATATTATTTAACTATGTACTTTTTCTAAAACGTTTTACAAAATCTAATCACTATAAATTGATTCTATATATTATATTTTATGTTTTATTGTGTATAAATCCGGGCATAATGCAACATAAAACTTATATTGGATTTCACAAAGTGGTTATGTAACATTGCAAACCACAGTAAAGACTATTTTGAAAGTTCTTTGTATTATAAACTGGCTGGTCCCTGCGACATCGTGCGCGTGGTATTTTTCACCCGCGTTTACGTTACTCCTTTGGTTACTGCTCCGCTGCCGTGGGATGTTATAGCTTGTAGTACATAGCTAATCCTCATGAAATACACAAAATATATATGTATACTTACCACATATAAAAAAGGATTTTTCCAATCCAACTGGTAGTTTCAAAGATAAAGCGCGTTAAAAATCTCTTTAGCTTTATTTGGTGTTTACGCCTTACGTAATTTCATACAAACTTTTTAGTCGTTATTTTTCGAAATTAATAAATCGATTTTAATAAAACTTCCTACAGATAAGCATAGATACATAGATCTTAAAAGTTAGTTGAGAACATTGTCGAAAAATTGTGTTATAGCTAAATTCGACCAAATTTTAGTTTCCCATAGAAACGGAGGTTTCCAATTATCTTTTTTAAATAAGACATTTGGAAAATGTCCTCAACCAACTTTTTAGATTCATTCATTTGTAGTACTTACTTCATAAGTTTTAATCTCTGGCTTAGTAAGGCACCACAGGAAAGTTTGGTTAAGCAGCCGACAACCTCGCAGGTTCAAAAAGAAAAAAATTAAGGCCAGCCTGGAAAAACAAACCTAGAACCCCACGCTCAGCCGCCTCGTTTTCAACTATACTGTCAAATATTGTTACGTAATTTCTGTAATATGTATTATACAATTACATTATAGGTAATGTTTCTTTAAAAGATGACCTTCCCTCACTATGAATTTTACCTATATCGTGGGTACGTTCACAATCATAAAAACTCGCATACACGAATTGTCAAACCCAGTTATCCTACTACACATATTCTTTCTCCGGGCTGTTACTGAGAACTTCGTAATCTTCTTCTTTTTCTTCTTCATCGTGTGGGCAGTGAGGTTTACGACCCTACACACCCTAGTGTCAGAGTTTCTAAACCGCCTCAAGAGCATGGTTTGAGTGGGACAGTAATAGGCTGGTATAAGTCCAGATTTCCTCACGATGTTTTGTAAAACCCAATAATACTTTTAGCTTGACATAGGAATCGAATCCAGGATCCCAAGCTTAGCAGTCGCGCTTGCGACCACAAGATTAATGGGGCAGTCAAAATATAATACACTAATTCGGCGGGACAGCGGCAGCTTGTAGAACGTTCAGTGTATTATAGTTTGGTTTGGAATACGAATTGAGAAAGACTTGCCCCCGCCAGACCTCCTCGACGACTTTTTTATGCAATCCTCATTACCTCATACCTACCTATCTGCATATATAAAAATGAATCCCTATTTCCCTTAGTGACGGCATCACTGGTGAATGGCTGGAGCAATTTGACAAATTCTTTTTTTCCTGTATTTGTTATATACCTAATTGTAAAGAGAAGGCTGCTATGAAAAATAAAGAAATAACAATATGGCGGTACGTAGTTCGCTGTGTTAGTTAGTCTAGTAAAACAAAGTCGCTCCGACTTTAGTACGGTTTTCATCAATAGATAGAGTGATTCAAGAGTAAGATTGATGTATCTACATTGCACCCAAGCCGGGGCGGCTTGCTAGTAGAAAATAAAAAAGGTTAACAAAAAGAAATAAAACAATTTCATAGCACAGAAAATAACGCTGCTATTTTAATATAAAAATTATCTTATTTTGCTGTGGCTTATTGTATAATTATTATTACATAGCAATTATGACCAGTAACTTACTGAAGATTACTTTTACAAAGTCAATTAATTAATAGAAACAAAGTGATTAAACCTTATATGAATTTTTATGGGCGGTAATTACGTTCTTTATACAAAAAAAAATTGAGTTAACTCTCTGCGTAAGACAATAATAAGATATTATTTGCAAGTTACTGAAAAAACAATGATATATTTGTCATTTTAAAGACGATACTTTGCAGCTCTGAGGATGGGGTACTTGTCTCCAGTGCAGAGTCCACGGAAGTCATCCATAGACAGGTCTATTATGGAAACTCCTCCAAGATTTTTGGCCCTGGAAAAATAAACACAATTTTATTAAATTTCTACTAACCTGTCTTAACATTTTTTAAAGCAAGTAAGTACCATGCCGTGCCTCTCGCAAAAACTCAAAAATGGCTCGACCGAAATGACAAGAATTGATTGTTTAGGATTTTTCCCTATACCTGTAGTGTGAGACGGTATTACTCGCCAAATTTCATAGTTGTAGGTCAACGGAAAATACCCTATAAATTTTGATTCCCTTGAGAGTGTCGAAATATGTCGTTTTATATCTTTTTTTTATACGTTAACTAAGAAGCTTAATTTCACAGCTTTAAAAGACTGTAGACTGAATATATCGTTTTAATTTCAACTCGATACCTTCACGCGTCCCCTTGATATATGATCTTGATAGACAGATGCACGGATAGACAACAAAGTGATCCTACAAAGTTTATATTCTTTCCTAAAGAAACAACCGTAAAATCGACACCGTAAAGTCAAAATAAATAAAAGTAGGTACCTACTTATGTATTATAAAACAATATTGTTTTTGTTGGTTGGTCAGAAGATGAACTACAATAACATGGCGCGCTCCTCCACAATTCAAAACGTTTGAAAGTGTTTGTGAAACTATTTAAAAGACTCACAACGCATGTGTGCGTACTATGACGGCTCCCCAAACAAAAACAAATCAGCGAATTATTGCTAGTTATTACTAGTAAGGCGCTGCACTAACATATTCCATGAAAATGACAGGTGCGTTGTCTTGCGCGGTCAACTATTTAAGATTAGTTGACAAACAAATCTGCCGGCTACTGATGATGATTACTTACAACTACATGCAAACTTTTTAATAAGAATGTGACTACACACATTGAAATAGTAATATGGAGGAGCGCGCCACGTTATAGTAGTTTATTTTATAACAATTTACTATGTCAAGCCTGTTTCTAACTACTCAGTTGACACACAGAGCATCCATCTTCTATTTTTCTTCTAACTTCTATTTTTTTTTCTATTTTTTCCTAACAATAATCAATTATAAACTTACTTGACATAACCAGCCCTCTGACCGGCGGTGTCAGGATCCTCGTATGACACCCACAGACCTGGGTCACCGTTGTCGTCGGGAAGACGGAATGCGTATGTTCCTGAAAGATTATATTCAATTAACATCTATTACACATTAACCATCATTATCCCCGTAATAAATTATGCGTGAATACATAAATAAAAATATTGTAAACATTTATAATATTGGCCCGAATGTCATTAACTAAGAACGGTTTCAAATCTACTAAATTTGCTTCATTTTGCACTTTTACAAACCCAATTAGCATACCTTTATCCTTATAAAAAATGGAAAAGTGCGTCTACAGTCGTACAATCAGCGACAAAAGTCGTTTATTTATTAAAATAAAATTCATAAAAACTTTTTTTTAACGCAAGATTGATAGAATGATTGTACCTACGAAAAAATAAACTCTTATCTATTTAATGAAATACTCAAAAAGAATGCATCGTATTACTTCGTGTCTATTAAGATGAAATGCAAAATTAACAGTATTAGTCATTTTTGTCGCTGACTGTACGAAATGAGCCCATGATGCTGGAAGTACCCATATATTTATGTCTATATGACATACAAATAACTAATACTTAAATAAAAAACAAGCACTAATTAATAAAAACATAGACTAAATAACATATTGGTACATAATAATCAAAGGCTGTAAAAATACACTTTGCGAAGCCAAAATTACATATTCAACGTTACGTTACGATATTCAAGGTCAAAGTTCCAACTGTTTTTGACAGTTTTTTGGTGAACAAGTTTCAAATGTTGTAACTAAACTCTAAACAGGGACCCTCACATCCCCTGTACTGTCAGATACACC
Organism: Hoplodrina ambigua; assembly: GCA_949774945.1. Lineage (NCBI taxonomy): Eukaryota > Metazoa > Arthropoda > Insecta > Lepidoptera > Noctuidae > Hoplodrina > Hoplodrina ambigua. The sequence continues at coordinate 12,380,966 of OX458963.1, forward strand.
CCTAAACGCAATGCTTTGCGTTCGTTACATAACAGTGAATTACCGCCACCAAAAATAAAACTGGTTTCTAATAAGTTTTGCTCAATGTTACATAATTTTTGGCTATGTGTTGTGTGTTTTTACACCCTATATGTATGTAGATACTTAACAAATATTATAATATTGCAAAACTACAGTGTTGTTAACATATTACTTCTTCAGTCATTGCCAGTTAGCATTTGGTGTTGTGCGTTATTTAAAGCCATAATAAGCCTACTATGAATGTGTACCAACCGAAAAGGGGGGTTAACTCTTGATCCTTTGTTAAACCCTTTTCTGAAAAGTCAAATTGGCTTACTAAGCATTTCGTACACGACGCAACGCAAGTAACAGATAATCGAAGACTACCGAATTATTGTAGTCTCTCAGTGACCACATAGTCCAGTCAAATTAGTTCGAAAATAGTGGTAAGCTTAGAATAATTCGTAACAAGCTAATTTGTAGGAATATTGAGAAGCCCATCATGATAACAAACATGTCAGCTTGCCCAAATCGCCACGTTCCTATGCAAAAAAAAGACGGGTTGCACTCCGGGAGTGCCGGCAGAAGTGAAAACTTGATTATTAACGTTGAGCATGTTTGATATTTTGGAATGGTTAGGGAATAATTTTGCACCAATTGCTTTATCAGTATAAAAGTACTATCATTTATGTGGTAGAATACAATATTCATTTATTGCGCTATCGTACACAAACATGACAATTTATATTACATTAAAAATTTAACACTTTTAAAACTATTACAATTATTTTACATTAAAAAGTTATACACGAACATTCGCGCAAGCGCCCTGCGCAGCCTAAACGAAACAGTAGGCCCAGGCATACATTTTCGCCGCGCCGTAGAGAGGGGATAGCTGTCTACTCTCCATCCGTCTTACGCTTTTTCGATCAGGTCACGTGTCCTGACGCGAGTTTAAGATTTTATACCCATTACAGAAAAAGTGCTCAACGCCGCTAAAGAAGTTTTCACTTCAAAAAATATTTAAGGTCAACATTCAAAAATATGTTATAAATTGTACCTTTGAATGTCTATTTTGACCGGACTATAGTGGTACATAGGTGGTACATAGGTGGTCTAATCTGTAAAAATCTCACATCTTGAAAATAGGTGATGTGATGGTGAGATGAGTTCAATCCACACATCAGCCGTCGGTGAATTTAGGCTGAACGTCATCCTTGAGATTGACAGCTCACCTCAAACTCATTCTGTCTACATCAAGGGCGGATCAAGCTTCCAAGTCGGGGGACATAATCCCATGACCCCCTAGATTCGCCCATCACCAAAATTAATCGAAAGAGATTTTGACAGAATAGCACTGTACGTTTATCTTTTGTTGGTATGACACCAAGAGATTTAAATGTCAGTTGTCAGATATTGCGTCGCCTCGTGTACCGCGGGCCTAAAGCTATTTATTATTCCTCATTGATAGGTGCGATATCGATAGTAACACTCAAATAAAGGTTAAGCCGCAGGTAAGTAAGATCATACTTTTAGGATCGGTTTTTGGAACCGAATATAATACAAAACGATATAGCACCGATAGGAATATTACCCAAAGCACTTTATATACAGTCAATATAACTATTGGCAAGGGTTCTATTACAGGTAAGGTGACTTTATAGATAGATACAATGATCCTTACTAACATTATAAACGCGAAAGTAACTCTGTCTGTTACGATTTAAAGACCAAACCACAGAACAGATTTTGATGAAATTTAGTACTGGGCAAGTTTGAACCCCAGAGAATGGCATAGGCTACTTTAGACTTAGCCTGCGTCCGCGATAACCGACATTTATGCGGGCGAAGTCACGGGCAAAATCTAGTGTTCTCGATAATGCGTACGTAGTATTTTGTATATAAATTATTTCTCAGAATATCCAATTGCCAATAGTTATTTAGTACGGAAACAATAACGCTTGCTAAAAAAGATAAGATCAGCGTCGGAATCAAAACACAGATTAAATAATTTATAGAACATCCTAATTGTTTAGTAGATTATTTTTATACTTTGCTTTTGAACATCTTATGATTAATCAACAGTACCTATTGCTAGTTAAAGCCTCTCCATACAGTTGCGATATCATCACATATTGAGATATTTATCCGTAGATCAATTTCTATGGCATCTCGCGTGACCCTTCACACTTGATGCGGTCCAGTCCCCTTGCTGCCCTAATCCAGCGACGCTCTAAGCCGAGGCCCGTACCCCACAGGAGGCCTTAGCAACACAGCCCAACTCCTAGCCAGCACAGCCGTTTAAGCACCGGACAACCTCAAAGGTTGTCCTGCGAGATGCCATACCAAAAAGAAACCCTTCACACATAGGCAAGGTAAGCAACCTGGGAAATTATCTCTCCTGTGATAATTTCAAACGTGTATGGATTGGCCTTAATGTCATAAACATATTAGGTAGAAAAGTGCTGATCGCATTGTGAAACAATCATACAGAACTTACTGACCTCTAAATTACTTACGAAGAATAATTTGAGCGGATGTTTGAGAAAATTCTAAGTGTTACAGAACTCAAAATTAAAAATAACTTTTTTTTTTTATTATATAAAACTAGTTAGTTATAAGTAATGCTTGAGTTGTTTTGCACACACATCTGGTTAGTCTATCATACTCCATAGCGTAAATTTCAAGTACCAACAAACATTTTGCTGGCAAGTAAAGCATTGTTGACTTACCAAAGCGCTTGCTGGGGTCGGTGACTTTCCTTAGATGAGGACGCATTCCCTTCTGGTGGTTAGGGTTGATCAGCTTGGCGCAGACCTCAGGATAGCTCAAGATACCTTCGGTTTTTGTGTACGGACCTAGAAAAAAAAGATAGCTCTAAAACTCTAAAGAATCATTTTACTTTCCAGTTATTTTTGGAAAAGATAAAATATGTGAGTCAATATCAACAGACTATTCATACAAGTGAATCCATTATAAAAGAAACAGCTGTTTCCGTATTGAGTTGCTATATTTTCAAAGAAGTACATTGACTAAATGATTTGAATACAATCAACAAGACATGTTTACTTCATCTGGATATTTTGAATATTCATCATCTTTGCGGAATATTTACGGTTTTCAAGTCATTGATACACAAGACAATAGTATTTTCAAAAAATTACAGAGAGGCATTCAGTTGTACTGACTATTTGTTAGTTTCATAACGTTGTGCAGTTCGCTCACTATCTACGAAGAAAAAATCTATTGTTCGATTTTTGATCGCTTTATAGATTTTTTTTATAGAACAGCTGATAGTCCTCTGTTTATCCCTAAGTAAAAGTTGTACTTAATATTTATGAGAAACCGCAGGTTATTTTATTTACAACATCGATCTACTAATAGTGCTCATCATGTAGATGTACATGCTGAAAAAATGCTAATAAATACGACATACCAGCTTCGCCAGGGCCATCAGCGTGTAGGGGAGGAACACCAGCAATCTCGCTGTCAGCATCCAGCTTCCATGTGCGGGCAGCAGTCGGGACAGCCAAGATGAGCTTCTGGGATGGGGCACCACTTTGGAGCCTGTTCACATTGTAATGTTGAACAATGAATAGCAGGGAAGGACATAGAACAAAAAAGTTTCAATTTTGCAACCGCCACAAGTTTTATCTGTACGATAAACTTTTTTTTTCAGATAAAAGTTATTAGATAATAGACCTATTTTAGGCTTATTTTATTATTTTGGCTGCAACCTTGGTAGTTGACGGCCCACCAAATGATATGTGATCACTGCCGTGGGGTTTTTTCATAACAAAAGGCATTTTTATAAAAGAACTGACCAGTAAGTGACGACGGCGTCAACGTTGAGAAGGGGGTTACGGTTCTGGGGCGTGTAGAGGGGGGTGGCGTAGTCAGCCTCTTTAGGGTTACGCTCTGGGGTCTCGAAGTCATAAGCGCCAAGGTTCACAATATCAACCAGGTTGATGATGGCTGGGACGTCGTAGTAAACTGGAAGAAAAAAGAAGATGTAAATTTCGAAATTGCTCAAATACTCAATATCCTTATTTATTTCTAGAATAATAATGATATATTATTAGGTGGTAACTTTACTTATGGGCACTTTAGGGCACAGCGAATGGGTGGGAGGGAAAAAGCCTTGTTCCAAGAGATCGTTAAGTCTAACTTAAAAACAAACAAAATTTGGAAATAGTGATTAAATTAATTAGATACTATTACTTTGCTCATATTGCTTAAAAAACCAAACAAGTCGTGGGTATCAAACCATATGCAATTAACGATCACAGCATTCAAAGCAGCTATTAGTCCAGGTCGGAACTTCCTTTAAAACATTTTAAAAATTCTACAAGCTGCGCTGTTTTCAAGAAATAAATAAATCGGGATCACGGAGTTCAGTAATAAAATGTACCTACATAAGTAATTGTCTGGTCTTGTGATTCACAAGAGGACAACACTGTGGGTGCACACATAATAGAATAATAACGATAACAGGCCGTGTGTTCACTACAGTACAGCGAGGTCGTATTGATATCCTTCTTAACACGTTATCCAGGCCTATTTTAAACCTAACAAAGTTTGTGTCTGGAATTCTGGCATTATGAAAATCCTTATTTATACATAAACTATCTGACTCGGCCACGCGTTGCTGTGGCTTGAAGTAAGTTAAGTTAGGCAGGTCAATAATCGAGATAAACACTATCCTATCTTTTAAGTTCGACCAAATTACACACAGTAAGCCATATTTCAATTAAGCATACAATTAAAGTTGGAATTCTTACAAGGAACGTTTAAAAGCAAGAATAGAAGAACCTACCTATTCTATCAAAAGTTAAAAAAAATGTGAGCCTTTATAAAGTCGATACAAGAGAGAATTATTTGTATTCAACCTTGAAAAATAAATATGACATGTTGAAAAAATGGCTATTTACTTTTCGGCACGGTTTTTTGCCATCTCAATTACAATATGTTTTTTTCACGGTGTCTATCTACATAATAATATAGGTAGTAAAAAGTAATTACATCTATTTATGGTTTGATACCTTGTAGTCTTTATTTGTACCCAGACACAGGACTTGTTATCGTGTTTATTCATTATCTGTTCTTATAGTTCAGTTTTTAGAGTCTAAAATGTTTTCCTTGAACAGCCAAGTTCAAGTTACGTTCTCATTTCAAATAACTTTATGACAAACTTGGAAGTGTTTTGGATTACTTACACCTCTTTCTCTTAAAGTTAATACTTAGAAGTAGTATAGTGGACCAACTTACCACTTGAGTTGACGTTGGGGAGGACGGTGATAGCCAGCTGCATGTTAGGCTTGACATTCAAAGCCTGCTTCATCTCACGGACCAAGGCGGTAAAACCTTCACGGTGCTCAGCCTCCTTCTCATCAACGGGGGTGGTGCCGAAAGTCTTCTTAATGCCGTGCCAGATCGAACCTGAACAAAGAATATATTAGAACAAGCAAATGGAAAAAACACAGCATCTAACGAGTAAGAGAAACTACAAAACAAAAAATATAACATAATAATATTTAATAAGTTAAAAAATCCTATTTTTTAATCCATTAAGCCCCTTTTACTTACATCTTCTTTTATAATAATCCAAATAGTTTAAATACTTAGTCACAAAATTACGTTCTTACGAATTTAACCAACATAATTAAAAAAAGTAACACGTTCAAGGTTCTTACCCCAGGTGGAGCGGATCTTCTTGGGCTTGTACTTGGCGAACTGCCAAGCAAGGTCGATGCCGTCAAAGCCGTGTTGTTCAGCCAATAAAACTCCAGAATTGACGAACGCCGTGCGGGCTTGTGGGGACTCCAGCTATGAAAGAGTAATGTACAAATTAATCTATAATTCTATACGATATTAGGTTTAGTAAGAGGTAAACTCTGAAAGAAAATCTCTGTCGAAAAACTACTTTATTGTTGAATGCCAGGCTATGTTTTATGCTTCGCTTATCTACCACGCAGACGAAGTCGCGGGCAGAAGCAAATATCCTATATTTTGCAATTTTTTATTCAAAAGCCGTGGCTCCTATCGACTTTCTTACAGTAGGTAATTGATTGTCACCCAAGGAAGAGAAAATGTCCAGATTTATATCGATGTTTAATTTGTATGCTAGGCGAGTATGACCACAACCTTCTTCCTATTATAACGTCTATTTGATAAAGATTAATTGATTTCTGCTCGAACATTAATTCATTTTCTTGCGTATTAGGGTATTATAACACAATTTCAGAATACAGAATCATCTAATTCATAATGTTATTTGCATAATCTGGCGCAGCCTCACTGCTTCCGACAAAATTCAATCATGTGTATACGTTGATATCAAATGTACTATTATTGAATACACAACCACTAAACTAATTGTTATTTCTGGCCTTTTATTTGTCCTTAATCTGGGAGTACGGAATTGTCATTAAATATTTATGAGAACAGGTATTTAATGGATAGTTTTAAGATGTCTTACGAATAGATCTAAAAAAATATGACGAAAAATCTTGAATAATTTATGTGGTTGAATTTGTGATGATTCACATCAGAATAATATCAAAGAGGCTTTTTATAGCTCAAGCAATTATTATGCTATTAAATTACATAGGTTAAGTACTTGGTAGCTACACAGCTAGGTCTGTTCTTCAACAAAGACGATTTTTAAGGATACTTTAGTTAAACTTACCAGAAGGTTGTACTTTTGTGCATCTTCAGTGTCGACGTCTCCGCCGACGGACAGCAGGACCTTCAGACCAGGGTACTTGCTCTTGAAGTTGGTGATAGCTCGGTAGTTGGCGTGAGAGCGGTCTACATCCAGGTTTTCGTTGAGCGGCACCATCTTGTAGGTGTCGGGCTGGACGCCGGCGTATCCGTACACCAGGTGGGTGCAGAAGGACAGGGCCGGGTCCAGGTCCAAAGGCAGCATGCGCGCTTGAGCTGGATAAATGCATCCTTCGACTGAATTAACATGTTTACAATGTATCTCACGAAGAGTATGTGATCTAACAAAGACCCAATTTCTTATTATCCTTCTCAAAATAAGTATTTGGTGTATCCTTTTAAAGTGGCGATTTTATTGTCAATGTTGCTAAGCCTTTCGCAATATTGTATAAAGGTCAACATAATATCTGTTCTTACAAAAACATAATTTGCATTTGTTACTATAGTTGTGTATCCCGCCGTGCGTGGGCGTAATCTTTTGAAATTGACTTGTCTGACGACTCGGGTTTAAAATAGTTATTTACATGTTTGGTAGGTATAATATAATACTTATATAATGTAACAAACATCATTCAGATGGCAGTCACAACTCTTCTAAGAAGATATATTTGTCGCGAATAGATACAAGAGATGGTCTTCATACTGTAAATAAGGGGGCTATTAATCTATTATCTGCTATTACGAGAGCTCTCAATGAATACTCAGGGTCACTCCTGAATTGGTCTTTGACTTTATACTGTCAACAACAAATTGAATAATCCTTTGAAATATTGACTCAGCTAATTGACTCAGTTCTTTTAGCTATTTCGTAAATTGCACAATTTTCTGTGTGTCTGTTTTTTATATTGTCTGTATTTTATAATGGTTTATATATATATTTCATATAGCGTATAAATAAGCATTACAATCAATGACTTTTTGAAAAATTGACAAGTATTCATTTACATTGTGGAAAATAAATAACGACATGCGCAAATGCAAGAATAAAGGCAGTAAGTAGGTAAACAGCGATAAAATAAAATAATTAATATACGGTAATATAAATAAAAATTGTAGCTTATAAAGTCATGTGTGTACCTATTAATCAGTACTCAATTACATCATCTATCATGCCATTGTTAAACATTCGACTAATATGAATAAAGGCACGCAAAACCGCAGGTGGGCGTCAAGTGTTAGATGTCCATCCATATATCTATTGTATAAACTAAGAACACTCAATTCCATTGTTTCCGTTACATTAACCACTTAACGTCTGGCACGTACTCGTACCTACCGAAATGACGTGATCAACACACAAACTATGAGGGTTAACAACAAGGAAAAAGCTAAAGAAATATAATAATAAAATATCTAATTTTTGCAGGAATAAAGAATATTTCTAAAATTGAAGCTAAAAAAGTGTAATTGATGAAGTAGAAATGTTAGTTTAAATTATTTGACAAATAAGTAATTTCGTTCACGTAATCTGTATTTTTTACTAACGAATAATTAAACTTTGTCTTTATAAAAAGTTTCAGACAGTAAAAAGTTCCTCCAATCAAGCGTGATAACCCTATGAGTAACATTACCCTCATTGACTGAAGAATTATTACATAAATTGACACTTTCCTCATTGACTCATGTTTCACTTAAGAAGGCAACATGTAGGCACAGTCAAGAAATGAATATTTACATAGCTATATATAGCTACATCTCGCGGTTTTAACCGCCTTCATTTACGTCTTTGGTTAGTGCTACACTCCCGCGGGTTGTAGCGAAATGTTATAAAACCTACACTATTTCTCATGAATCTAGCTATCATAATATACAAAAAGATTTGTCCAATCCAGCCGATAATTTCAAAGATTAGCTTGTCTAAACTAACAAACAAAAATTGTATTCCGCTTTATTTTTTTAAGATAGATTAGGGATAATAATCCAGAATCTCAGTCGCAAGACTCACATCAAATTCATGGCTTAAATTTTAAGAATAGATGAAGGAGTATGGTTTTATCGAAATATAGTTAATTGCTAGCTTCAATGCTGAGCGCTTTTTCGAGTATCAAACACAACAGGTACCTAACTAACTTGATGAGATAAGATGTATGTTGAAGTTTAACGCTAATATTTATTTATGTTTTACAGGATATTGTTACAAACAATTATTAGTTATTGCCAGACACTTTCCGCAGGCCATAACTTTAGCCAGACGCTTTAAAGTTTCAACTTTTAAAACGTCTACAATAATGGCAGTCTTTTTTACTGTCGAATTTCAGTTCACATTTTTTACTAGCACCCTATTTCATTCCGTATCAAATCGCCAACGTTACAGAAGAATATGTGTATTCGAATACTTACGTGACATACGCCCGCTATGTCATTTAGGAAAGGATTCTTCTTTAATTGCTTTCGTTCCTTTTCCGTCCCATACTACATAGGTATCTATCCATTGTTCATTGTTTCTCCTTTGTGTTTTATGAGTAATACCTACCTTACAGAATTTTCCTGCCATTTAAGTTAATTAACAAGGCTAAAGATCAACAAACATGAATCAGTCAGCGCATCGTCTTATGTATGGTTCAGAAAACTAAAAGAATATTCGTGGCTAAATCTTAGGAAAAATCTTAAAAAAGGCAGTAAATAATCAGAACTACAATTATTTTTTTAATATTTGCACTAGTAGTTTCTCTTGTATCATGGGTGCGTTTACAAACATATAAATTCACATGCACACCAGTCAGACACGAAACAAGTACCTGTAAGCTATATAAATATTTATTCCGTGCTGGAATCTAATCTGCGGCACGCAGCGCAGCAGTCAATCACTTACAGCCACTGCGCCAACAGTGTCGACAATAGATTAATAGACAAATGATGGTAAACCGGGTAATTCCAAGCAAGGAATTTGAGGAACGTTAAATTTATTGATTTGCCTAGGTACACAAGTCAATATTGTGTCTGCAAGCAACAGCCCAGTGACAGCTCAAATACAGTAATATCACTAATTTATGTTTATGTAAACGTGAGGACATCGACTCGCCGACCTCAGCAAACAATCATATTTCGCCTCTTGTTTAACTGAAATATTCATTTATAAAGATAAAGCAGAGGGAAATTACGAGTATAGTCGAGCCGGAGTTTAGATAGTAGGGATAATAATTATTAATGACGTTTTCCGGATAAAGGGTGGCCCAAGAAACAAGGTTCAACCGAAAGTTTTAGAAGCCTCACACCATTGGCTGCTTTCCGTGTATGTTAAGAGATTATGTACACCTAGATTAAGAGATAAAATATATGTTTTTCTTTTTTGTAAAAAGATCAGCTTCTTTTATTTGTTATTTAGTATTATAAATAACGAAACTTCGGTCTGTGGCCGATTAAAAAACCGTCAGTACTTCCAGTAAGGTTTTCTTCTATCAAAATTTTCTTTTAGTCATCATCGTTTCGTGGACCACCCCACGTTTCGTTTCGTTCGTTATATACAGCTTTATAAGAAAATTAATAAGAGTAGGTACTAAAATTTCATTTTCATTGAATGCCAAAATGTGCCCAAGGGACGTGAGTAAAAATGTAAGCTGACAGTAGTATTAAGAATTTAGAAAATGGAACTTTATGTCGAATGGTTTTGTGTTTTGTCGTTCTAATTAAAACAAGGAAATCGGTCTAGCGTTACGTTTATTAAGTGATTTTGTCGATAACCATGTAATTTATAACAAGCAGCAGGCGTGAATAAATATGTCAGTAAACTCAGCTACAATACAATAAAAATTGTGTGGGGTAGGTACCCTTATTATAAAACAAACAGCTTATTGAGCTGTTAGCCTTATAGAATATTGAAGATAGATACAAAAATATATCAGAAACCGTAATTTTGGAATGTCAAACAATATTAAAGACAATTCCTAAGCTGCCTCGTTGGTCTAGTAATCGCAAAGCACGACCGCTGAGCATGAGGTCTTGGGTTCGATTCTAAGGTCAGGCAAAATGTTATTGGGTTTTTCCATCAGGGCTGTCTGATGTCTAATGGCAATAGGCTCGCGCCTATTACATTACAGGCGAAATGTGGGTATACTAATGGGTACACCTCTGTCTAACCGTTCGGGGATTACAGGCGTGATGTTATGTGTGTTTCTTCCTGAGCTGTGTATAAAGTGTGAGTTTAACAACCTATTCGATTGCGTGAACGGAAACTTCCACTTTTATAATTGTGCTTCCCATTGTTGTTACTAGACAGCGCTATTTCAGTTTCAGCACAAATCGAAACCTCACATTAGGCATTCCGTTTGGGATTTGCCTGTGTCCTTGATGACATTACAAAAAATTTTAGATCATCTCCATAATGACATCAAGGTAACAAAGCAAGCGCGCAAATGATAAATAAATTGATCAATGCCTACAACTCTTTTTAGTTGCAACCAACGTCACAAGGTAACGATCACGAGCCGAGCTGAAATCACACGAAAAAAAAACAATAAGGAAACGAGCGTGCATTATTAGGTAGTCGTAGGTATAATTTGATCAGTTTTGTGGCCACGAGTGCCTATTATCTCGAGCTAAATCAATGTTTGTCTATTCGATTCTGAGTATTTCTCGAATAACATTGTTTGTGGTGGACGTTATCATGTGCCCTCTTGTTGACACGCTTGATACTCGGGTCGCATGTTGTGTTGCGTGCTAAGTGATTGTCTTTATTAGCCGTTATCTTCCTCCGCCACTCATTGCTTCACTATTACCTACGTAAGCTTATCTAAAGATTCACTGAACTCTGTCAGCCTTTGGGTTAGTCAAAAGTTATCATTTCATGTCTTGTATCTAAGTAGCAGATACTGATTCTTATTCTTGTACAAGGTCTCGATAATTTTGGGGTCAAAAACATTTTGTTGTACCTACACCTGCCACGTCTAACGCCGCTGGATGTATACTAAATCAGGTTTCATTCCACCTTAGTATATTATTATGATTAAATCATCAATAACTCAAAGGTTATATCGAATATAAATTACTGTTTCGGTTTATACCTAAAGAAATCAAGGTTGCGTGGATACAAAAACAATTTTCTAGGAAAAGGCCTTGTTTGCTCGGCCTTCCTCTGTTGTATAAGAAAACAAACGTTCAAGTAATTCTTAGGTCTTTATACAAAGCTTAGTTATAACATTACGTGGAAGGACAGAATTCTTCTGTGCATTTGTAAGTAATTTCTACTAGTATAATTTTAAATGTATCTCGATAAAAAAATATCATTTATTTTGCTTAGAATATTATAAAGTGAATAAATACTACCTATCTACAAACGTATAACCAATAGCATGTGACCTGGTTAGCTATTATATAAACGTATTATGTATATTTTTGCGCAACAAGGTAATACATTTTATTATCGCTGTAATATTATTCTAAGAATTCAGCAAGTCACAATTATATATAAATTACAGAGAATCACTTTACATCGAAATACCTGCTTCAGCAAAACACCAGAAAATATAGGTACCTATACTTCTATATCAACATAAGAGTATTTTCGTTTGTTTAAACGCGCCAATATCCAGAACCAACAGAAGAATTGAAAAATCTTTTTTTTTATATTATAGCTAGATTCATGAGAAATAGTAAAGATACGCTATAAGCAAGGGCGTAATACTTAATGATGGTGTAAAAAAACACGCAGGCGAAGTCGCGGGCAGAAGCTAGTATAATATAAGTATTTAAAATGTAGTGTATTGACAATGACAAGTTTTTATAAAAATGTGTAAACTATTATGAAAATGTGCATATTGTTAAATATTATTTACCCTTTTTTCTTCAAAGGAAATTGAATCTTCTCTAACTAATTTTCAAAATTAAACAATATTTCTAAACACTGACCTCTTACCTAATCCCACAAAAATCTACAATTAGTAAGAAAAAATGTCGATAGAGGAATTCGATTCATTGCGGACTTATTTAACAAAAGGGAAAGCTATTTCTATTTTATATTACTTTCTTTCAACAACTAACGTTAGACGGGGGAGTCATGTCAAACGGGGAATCCAATTTTAAACAAACCGTCTGTGTTTCTAATGCAATGTTTGAAACAATAGAATATTCAGATGTGGGTTAGGACTGTGTGTCGGATACTCCCACATCTACTAAATTATTTAAGTAGGCATGTATTTAGGTACCTACCATCATTTACACACTAACAATGAAACGCAAGTAAATCACGAGAATACTGATATTTGCTGGCGCGTATCCAGCCCTCAAAAGAAATATTGTCACGGTCACTTCAAATCGGCCAAGTGCAAATTAGACTTAATCACGCCGTTCACATTATCGCGTAAAGACTGCAAACTACTGAACCGATTTAAATGAAACTTTTACAGCTTGAAAGCTCAGGTTTAATTAAAGGTTGGTATGCATTTTACACTGAACTATTTCTTTTTAGATTCTCACTTAAAATAACAAATTCAAACGCAAGTCTTTTTTGCGAATTTGGCACGTGTGATAATAGGCGATGGATCCGCGCATGAACATAAGATCCAACAAAAAAATGCGGGTTTTCATTGCCAATAATGTCGTGAAAAAACCTATATCAAACTATCACTTTGAACCTAATACTCATTGCAATATAGTTTTTATTTAAATTTTCCTTTTCGTACAAAACTAAATGGTAATTCCGGCACTAAACCCTGGTTTTTTAATACGTATATTGCCCTAACCCTTTTTTGCCGGGGCCTATTGTCCGCCGATCCTTATTTTACATGCGAGGGAACATTAAGAATAAAAATCTGGTTGAAAATGTAACCAATTATAGAGTCTGTGTGCTTTACAGAAGTGCCCATTTATATTTCTATGGTGTGAATGTTATAGGTACATTTTTTAACAATCTGTAATTCGTTTCCCCAGTTCATGCGATTGTCCTAAAATAATTAAGAAAAAATGCAATTAAAAAGACTACCTTTTTTAAGGATGGGATATCATCAAATGACTTCTTCAGTTATGGGCTGAGCGGACGGGAGTGTCAGACTCAGGCTAAAACCCATCCGTGTTCCTTTTAATGCCCTTTGCGTTCCAGACCCGCGGTAACTCTTTCTAACTATTACGGGAACTTCGTATTTTACAAATGCGGTTGATAAGTCAAAAGATTTAAGTAACTAAGTAAGCAGAAGTTTATGAATCTTAACATTGACTTCAAATCTGACATTGACTGATGTCCTTGAACGGCTATAAAGTTAAAAGCTATGATTTAAATACCTAATGTATTATCAGATATACATAAACATTCATGTTTGTTCTATTTTAAATACTTAAGCAAAAGTATTCTGCTCATGGTCCATGGTCGGACGTAGCTGTGCCTTGAATACAGATGGAAATAAGGAAGTAAATCTTTATGACTAAGTTCCAGTGCTTTGTTTTACTTAATGGGCAAGATTATAATTAGTACGGTAGCTGCTACGTTAATAATTAAATAGTTAGATAAACGTAACTAAAAAGATTATTGAATTGATTTAAATTTTTAGTGAAACTGACAATACATAACATAACGTCACGCCAGTAATCCCCGAAAGGTTAGGCAGAGGTGTACCCATTAGTACACCCACACTTCGCCAGTTATGTTTATAGTCCCATGTAATAGCCCCCTATTACATGGGACTTGCCATCAACCGGGCACAAATCCAGACTCCGAGGCTGCTACTGAGAAATTCCTGATGGAAAAACCCAATAACACTTTGCCCGACCTGGGAATCGAACCCAAGACCTCATGCACAGCAGTCGCGCTTGCGACCACTAGACCAGCGAGGCAGTGAAACTGAAAATGTCTATTGTGTATTAACATTTTAATTTAGTTACCTATCTGTTAAAAAACCTCTTGATTAGTATAGAGTATGATATAATATAATATTATACATATAAGTAGTAGTGGGAAAGTACATCTTATAGGTACTTCCCTAATTCCCTATCCATGTGTGTCAAGTAAATACAACTACCTACCCACTTACTATCTACAACTTACTTATCGACCAACTTATTTTATAGATGTAAACACATTAGATCATATAGGTATAATTGCAAACTTATTACATTAGGTACCCTTATCATTGAGGTTAAAGGTTGATAACAAAACGGCTTGTTTATACTATCACGTCAGTAGGTATTCCCAGAAAAAGAATAAATAAGACATATCTTACTATTCTCATAAATACGAAAGTTGGGAAGGATGGACGTTTTTTACTCAATCACGCCAAAACGGCTGTATGAATCTGGATACAGACACTGAGATAGATAACTGTGTGGGAAAGCACACAGGCTACTCATATCCCGAAAAATGTATGATTCCCGTGCGATAATCGAGAGACGAAATAGCAGGCTGATGCTAGTTATTAATTTCTGTAAGTTCCCGGAACTTGCTTGAGATTGTGCTGCCAAAACTTTGAACATACTGATTAAGCATGAACAAATATGGTACTCTGAGAATACGCGGAGTACATCTGTGTTGTTCAATTTTAAGCTGTTTATTTTCCTCAAAACTTGCTGGAGCGAGGTCAGGGCCTTTCTCAGTCTTGTACGTTGTCGTTGCATCCAATTGGTCATCCCAATGGATTATGATCTCATTCGTGGTGACAAGGTTATTGAGCGCCTTTCAAAATTGCTTCCAAGAAACTACTACTTCAATGAACAATGTTTTATTTAGAAAGAAAACTTCTACCGCGTATTTTTTTTTCACCCGCGTTACTGTACGTCTTTGGTTATTGCTTTACTCCCGTGGCCTGTAGCGTGATGTTATATAGCCTATACTATTCCTTATGAATCTAACTATCATATACATAAATATTTTTTCCAAGCCGACAGAAAGTTCCAGAGATGAGAGCGTTTAAACAAACAACAAACTCTTTACCTTTATAATATTAGTAAGTACCTTACCTATAGACAATGTTCAAGTTTTAAACAAAAATAAAGAACTTACAATTCTTTTAAGTTTTCCTCAGTAAAGTCAAGTATAAAAACAACCTAAAATCTTTCTATTTTTCTTACTTGATCTTACAAGAAGCTTTTAAGATTAGGCCAAAGAAAGAAAAATTCTATTATCAACAACAGCTAAGTAGTTGATGATATATTTTATCCTGCTGTCCTACCCACACACCGGTCACATTGTCCGTGCTTGGCAATGTGTAAAGCGGCCTTAAATAAATTAATTGCATCCGCCGTAGTCAGATTTGCGATAACAGATTCAAGTAGGCAATTGGAATTAATAACTCCGTATAATGTGCGATACAAGAATGAAATGTCGCTTGGTTAAAAGTTAAACCTATGAAATATTTTATTCTTAAAACATGGGTAGGATGGTGAACCAATGATATAATACGGCGGAGTAGTTCCACTTTGCCCCATCAAGCCGCCAGCTTGCTGTGGCCAAGTAGACTGCCTCAAATTTTGTAGTGGAATATGCCCCATTAATTTGATTTTCATGGGGCTGATTCCACTAGCATAAAATCTAATCAATGGAGACTAGCCCAGTAAGCAGGAGATATTATAGTGTACAAATGTGGGTGCAAACAGGTGTATTCCCTCTTCTCCCACTCTCATAGTCCGATGGTACGGCAATCCGATAAGACCGGGAAGATATCAGGCGCAAGACCAACGGCTTTACGTACTTTCCAAGGCACAGGGGTATCACACCACCAACTTTTAAACTCCGGGCTGCTACTGAGAAGTTCGGAATGGAAAAACCCAATAACATTTTTGCCCAAACTGGGAATCGAACCCAGGACCTCACGCCCCCACGCGACAACGAGACTAACGTAGCAGTCAGACACAATATTTCGAATACATTAAATAGGTGTGTTTGATTGAATCTTAATTTGAAAAAGCAGAAATAACGCTCAACTTTCTATTATTTTATTTAAATAAACATAAAATAGAAAACTTTACGATTGTTTTTTAAAACGAGTTACAAAAACATAATTTAAAAAATTAATAGTGTCTAGTTTCACTGTTGCTCTATTATATCGCTTAGTTATCCTTAGATAACTATTTCGTTGCGGGACGTCTTTACAGGATACTGTGGCGTACAGGCGTACAGGAACGTAAAGGGCAACAGAAGTTTGTTTGTTTGTTTGTTACCTTTCCGCGTCTAAACCACTGAACCGATCATCCTAAAATTTTGCATGTAAGTTGTCAGGTATACAGAAACGGACATTTTATCCCGAAAAAAAAACTGTTCCCAAGGGAAATCACAATAACGTTCTTATGATGGCGCCTCATGTCTTTATAATCATGATCTTTTAAATTAAATTTGCGAGCGAAGCCGCTGGCGAATGCTTCTTCTATACATATAAAATGCTTTGTCCTGAATGAATGACTAACCGACTGACGGATAGACGCACAGCCTAAACGACGTAGGCATTCGATAAGAAAGGATTTTCCAAAATTTACCCCCATTTTTTATTTTTTTTGAGGTGGTCTAAAGTTTGTATAGAGAAATCAACTTTAACGCGGACGAAGTCGCGAGCGAAATGAACCCGAACGGATGACGTTTTTTAGCAAGTTATATTGCTCATACCTTATAGAGTGATTTCAAACCAAAAATTATTATTGTATGCGTAGTTTACGGATATGGGATATATATGTCTTTTGACACCCCGTATATGTTTTAGTCAATATTTCAATTATGTTGTAATGATGTAAGTAGGTCTAGCGACTCTGAGATTTTAGACCAATACGATGTTTTAACTCTTATCGACTTTTATATAACTCTAACTGCAGTCACTATTATGGAGCGTGACTTTATGGTTACCTACTTACTTATCGTAGATTAAGTACCTTTTACAGTAAACAATAATGAGCCCTTATTAGCTATAATAGCACCGATTTTTCAAGTTTAGAACTAAAATCGGAAGAAGAATATTAGTTAAATTAATATAGGTATAACCCTCCTTTTTGTTTCGGTAAAAGTACTACCAAAACATATCGTTGAAAGAAATACTTAACTTAAAATTGAGTATAGGTAAAAACTTTTAAAGCCTGTACAGCATTCTCTAAATTATAAAAAAATAAAATCAGCGAAAGCAGGGAAAACAAAACTTCTACTCAGTTATTCAACAAAACATTAAGTAGGTATCCAAAAAAAATCTTTACAGAGTTGCGAAACCGTCAAACGAATCAAATAAAATTCGCCAATTTCGTCAAAAAAACGCTCAGCAAAAGTAAAAAAAATACTTACATTCCCTGACATAGCTCTTGCTGTTGTAGTAACAAACGACTTTGCTGGTCGAAGGGCCAATGGCACCCGCTATAGCCAGAAAACCGGCTAATACGATCAAGATATTCATGGCTAATAAATAACTATACTAAATGACTGATCACCACGAGGCGTATGTGGCGAATGAGGCTCGAGCACCAGCGCGCTTGCGAGATGCTAGCAGGTCAAAGATTAAGATGACCGCATCGGTCTTCGCCGAATCATATCTGTTGTTGTGTTTTTAACCTCTTTTCCTTGAGGAAAGATAAACAATCTGCCTACACATTGTCTTTATTACCTTTTATACTTATTGTTTATAATATACCGGTTTCGCCCGAGCTCTTCTAGTAGCCCATACTCTTTCTCATCAACGTGGCTAATAAATATCAAAACTTTTTTTTTTCAATTTGTCTAATAATTTCAGAGATTTACGCGTTTAAACAAACAAAGACACGTACAAAAATCTCTTCAGCTTTATTAATATTAGTATATATTCAAGTAGTTTTCTAAGTAGGTAAGTACTACCTACCAAAGTTTTCTAATAACTTATTATTTAGTTAAATGACTACCTAAGCTGAAGTTAACTAGTTCTGGGAATCTAGCTCTGATGAATCGATTAAATATAAGTTTGTTAAATGTAGGTCGGTATTTTATAAACTTTTTTTTACTTTCACCTGCCCCGCTGTCTGTTGCTAATCTAATCTTACAAGTCAATACAAGCAACTTCCTGATGTTCAATCGAGATTAAATTTTGCGTAATTATGTGCAATTTGCATGACATGACATTGCAATAAAATGATCTCACAAAGCTGGACTAATGATGGAGCCGGAAAGTGATCATAGGGACCTATTCAAATCTTACAATCTTACAATTAAAATTTGACCCATTTCTAGGTGTTCGATTGAGGTGGAATTTGGTGTACATCTGTACATTGCATGACAATGCAATATAAACGCTTGTTTTAAAATAAAATATGTATTTGGCAGCTCCCTCTGTCTTATGTAGCCATTTTAGTTTATTTATAAAATAGTTGATAGCTTACATTATGTAAGTACATGTTTATGTTGCAATGGGCCACACCATGGTCTTATTAAAAAACAGTTTAAAAAAGTTAAATTAAGTAAAAGTAAAAGTTTTCTATTTTTATTGCCTTGTCATTTTTTACGTTGTTAGCCTTAAATTAAAACACCTCATATTTTCGTGATCACGGTGCCCAACCATCAAAATATAGGAGACTGTATAGTGCACAAGTGTGTGCGTATAAACAGATTAACTTTCTCATTCCTCACCCTCATAGTCCGATTCCAAACTTCAGGCTGAGAAACTCCTAATGAAAAAACCAAGTAACACTTTGCTCAACCTAGGAATCGAACCCAAGATTTCACACTCAGCAGTCGCATTTGCGACCACAAGACTAACGAGACCGATTCGTTATTCCTCATTGTCTGTTTACTTTTATACTTGGATCATAGGTAGGTACGTTGTTATTTACTTGTGTAGGTATAATACACTGACTTATTCTATGACCCGTCAAGTTTGATGATGTCATCGTGCTAAAAAACTTCATGTAACAATCATAATGGATGATTGGTACTCGTCGAATGCAAGCCCCAAGCAGGCTGTCGTCAAACTGGTTGTTTCACAGGATCTCAAAATCATATTCTACATACAAGTTTAATTACGTAAGGTCCAAATTAAATACCTTCATAAAACATTCACTATGGGATCAACAAAAATATTAAAAACTAATCAACTATTCCATAGTTTTTGATCGTGTAGGTAATGCTAGTATCTATTGCACTGTTTTTTTTTAAATATGTCTGGGTTGGTCCTACGCCTAGTGTTTTTCTTTAGGTGTTCATAAATATCTCGGTACTATGGATTTAAAAATCATCAGTAAATGTTTGATCAGGTAGTTTGTTTCTTAGCGTAATGATGGCAGACTATGTTGAGTTGACCCAGAACTTGGCTATCAGTTCGGCGCCATCAGTAGCATCAATCAACACCTGAATTGCAGGCATCAAGATACCCAGGTATGGCACCTATTGGTATAGGAATAAAAGTCCACCTCAGCAGATTGTCCTCGCTTCGACCAACTTGTGTTCTGAGTCTGCTTTTAAACATCAAAATCAATTTACAACTAGTTTGAAGATTTTCAGATGGATCGTCTGCAATGGGTCAGAAAGTACCTACAGTCTCACCACAGCTTCAGACTTTCTTCAGGCTATTCGCCAGTGAGTGCGGGGGACATTTCATGAAGTAGGTATTTCAGTCTTTGACAGGATGTTTTTGTTGCTGTTAATGTTGTGATCAATGGGATACCGTGGCCCCGGAACGCAAAGGGCAACAGAAGGAACAGGGTGGTTTTTGTTTTTTAGTCAGTAAAAGTCTGGCAGTCCCTTCCGCCCCACACAGGATGTTCCTAAGACGACTACTGACCCACCCTTCCAAGAACGATGATAAGTTTGCAACTTGCCTGTCTACTGCGAAGGCGGGATATAGGACTACGTTTTGATCGGACTGAGTTTGAGTGATTTAGCGAGGTAATTCCCGGCTAAGTTACCAAGAGCGTCTGACAAGTTAACCTCGACCTCATCAAAGGTAGTGGCTTGGGAGGTGAGGGCAAGGCTTTTTGCAAGGTGTTTGTATAATATTATGATTTAGATTATGTAAAACTTAAGGAGGCCAAAGTTAATTCATTTCATTTCGTAAATATCCAGAAAAAAGTGCCCGTCTGCCACTTTTATCATTCATACATACATATATACCCACGCCTTTTTCCCATGGGGTTATGCAGAAATCACAGAATGCGTCCTGCTACGATCCTCCTTCCTCATACATCTCGGCATACAAGCACGCCACTGGGCACCTGACTGAAGAAGAACCTCACCAATAAAGGCAGTTTCCTAGGGCGTCCCTTCCCTACGTTGCCACTCACATCTGCCATATAAACTCATTTTGTTAACCGCCTTTCACACATCCTCCCAACATGACCGAACCATCTAAGCATAATCTTTTCAATCTTTGTCACTGCATCCTCTTTTAAATATTTATTTATTTAGTTCATCATTATTCTAAGTGTCTCATCCCTGTGTGTACTCAATGTTGATAAACATTATTTACTAAGACAAAGGTCACTCGTATCGATACTGACGGTACGTAGTGTTGCAACTGAGTAGGACTGTGGAAAATTTAAACGTCGTCGGGGGATCCCGATTCCCATAATGTATTCGTACTAACCAAATTTTTTATAAACATTTAGATAACGTACAACAGTTTTAACACAATTTTACTAGATTTTTTTTTTACTATCTAACAGTTCTTAGTTACAAAAAAAGTTTTTTTTACTAAACCTATTTATTCAATATTGCAATTAAATAAATTACTCTCTATTTTGTTCGTTGACTTATTTGTAATCATTCTTACATTTTTGTATGAAGGAGAAAAAAATATATGTGGTAGGTACAGTTTCATTTCACTTTTACTTTTGTGTTTATTTATTACTAGCTGACCGTGATTGTTTATCGTGATGGCCCAGTGGTTAAGGCGCCCGCCTCTCATGCATGAGGCTGTGGGTTTTTCAATGTGAATTTTTCAATTCATATGTACTTTCTGAAGTTTATCTTAGACATCACTGGCAAAAAAAAAACATGAAAAAAAAACATCGTGAGAAAACCTGGACATACTGTTCCACTCAAAATCATATCAGGCGCTTGAGGAGGTTCAGAAACTCTGACAATAGGTTGTGTGGGGTCGTAAAACCTTAATGCCCACACGATAAAGAAGAAGAAGGCTAGCTGACCAAACGATCTTCGTACCTACCGCCATATTTTCTTTTGGTATGAAAAATAGATGCTGGCCGATTCTCAGACCTACCCGATATGCACACAAAATTCTACAAAGATCGGTCCAGCCGTTTCGGAAGAGTGTGGTAACAAACACAGCGAGATGAGAATTGTATATATTAGATTTTATTAAATCATGAAACTGGTACAAGTCTAGAATGTTCTCGTTCTAGCTTCTTGAGTCTTGATTGTTACGGAAGTTTCAATTAGCAACGTAACATAGTAGGTACAAATAGGTAGGTACCCTTTGTATGTAGATGTTACTACCTCCTACGCATAACTACGATGTTTTTCAACATAGCATGCTTAGGCTAAATGGTCGTAACAATCATGTTACTCATGCCTTTGGCTCGCTTTAGTTTAAATTCCAGGGGCCTTAACATGAGCACACTAACTTAAAAGTATTCGACTCGAGTCGATTTTCTTCGACTATACTTTAGATTATTTTGATTAATTTTTAAACGACACATTGTAACATATTAATTGACTTAAAATAAAAAATTTGAACACCTAACACAACCCGATTCCTTCCAGAAATAAATAGTAAATAGGTATTACAATATGTTATTACTATTATTGAATAGCCTATTAGCCGTGGAGGAATGACCTTCACCCATCAGATAAATTGATGAGACATATTTTTCATCAAACATAATTTATTAGCAAACATGCCTATGATAACTTGCCAATCTAAAATTTTTAAAAGCTACTTTTAATTGAATTAATTTAAATCATTTTTTTTTCAACGCCTTCGCTTTTTTCATAACCTAATAGATTTCATCTCAACTGTTACTTTTCCACCGACTTCAAAAAGGAGGAGGTTCTCAATTCGACGCGTATGTTTTTTTTTTTTAACACACAGAATATGTCTAGGCAGGCTTACCTATATTATTTATTTCTGTGCATGGCATTTTTTTTTAGGTAGTGGAAATCATCAAATGACTCCTTTCGTCCTGGGTGGGGCAGAAGGGACTGTCAGACTTTTACTGACTAAAAAACCACCCTGTACCTTCTGTAGCCCTTTGCGTTCCGGGGCCACGGTATCCTGTTTAGACGTCCCGCAACCCCGGCAGGCGTTTGGCCCCGTTGGGGACCTGGCAAGCAGATATAAACAGGTAAGTTAATATAGGTAACTAAACCGATCTGTTAACCATTTGAAATTAATATCTTAGGTAAGATATTTAAATTACAAAACCAATCGTATAGGCTTGCCTGCAAAAATTCGTAGGTACATGAAAGAAATATTATTGTATTGAATTCAATTAAAAATAGCTTTGAAAACTTTTCGATAGGCAAGTTAGCATAGGCGTGTTTGTTAATTAATTTTAATTGTTAGAAAATTTTATGTCTCATCAAGTTATCTGATGGGTGAAGGTCGATCTTCCACGTCTCTTCTACTATAAATCACTTGACAGGCAAAAGACCCGATTGACAGACGACTTTAATTCTGCCAAACCGAATCAATCAACATGAAAAAAATTCGCATTTTTTTAAAATAAATTTCTTTCATAATGCTTTCTTCTGGAAGAAAACTTTGATTCTTAGTTTTGTATGTAGGTAACTAGGTACGTTGAACTGTTATTTCTGGATTGTTTGTAATATGAAGGATTGTTTCAATTATTTTGGCATATTAAATTAGTTTGAAGTAATTAATTAAATTATTAAGCAAAGTAGTGTGATTTAAACTAATTTAATATACTTTTAGACTACAATAATTTTAGTTTGGTACCCTCTAATGAAATTTGCCATAAACGACATCTTGTATGCCATAGCGGAACCTGCAAGCTTAGCTACTGCCCAGTTAGTACACCTCAACAATTGAAGATGGCGCTGTTTTAAACAACACTTTGAACACTGACAGAACCGCTTTTTCTTGTTCGCTATTGAACAATAGATGGCTGACTGTGTGGTACTGTCCGTATACTAAGCAAAAGCAATTCTACAGTGTGCCCAATATATAACACCCGTATTTATAAACAAGTAAAGTAATTAAAAATAAATAAAATAAGTTTATTGACACGAAATACCTTTGCATACATTACTAGACAAATACATTTTATAGGTAGATAGGTTTAAAAAAGGCTGCACCAATAATGAAAAACTCTGCCTCCTAAACTAGGGAAACCCTGTGCCTTAGAAGTCGGTGTTCTACTGTAACTTCGTGTACTAAAGACACCATAAAAATAAGTGTGTTAATAAACCTATACCGATTACTTGAGTAAAAGTAATTACTCAAGTAGTGATTTTTATTCTTTAACTAGTAATTGCTTGAGGTGACAACTGTCAAAAGTTAGAATTCTTAGTCAAGTAAAAGTCACCATTTCCTTTACTTAAGCAAAGAGAACTCGACGGAAAGCGAATGGAAAGCATCAAAGTGACTTTAATATTATAGATAATAATTGAATTAAATAATAAATAATCTTGATCATGCCGAAAATCGAAATATAATATGAAAAAAATAATCTAAATTGATGGTAAGTTACGTAGGTTTGACCGGAAGAGCTGTACCGTGCCTTAGGTATGCGCGCGGCGAGACGCGGGGGATTATCGGCCGCTCCGTTCCATCAGTTTCGAGTCTACCGCCAACGCTCACGGCGGTAGCTAGCATTCGTTTGTACCGGACCGTCTATGACAGATGCACATGAGATAAATATATAAAGATGGGTCGTAAGTTATCTCGTGATGTCCAGACCGTCGATTTTAAATTGGTCGAATATTTTAGGAAAAGAAAAATAAACAAAACGCTTTGAAAAGTAGTGATGTAAATATTGCCAAAATCGGAGCAGAGACCATTTTCAGCTCAAATGTACTTTCTACAGTTTATCTTAGACGTTACTGACATCGATGAAGGAAAACATCCTGAGAAAATCTGGAATTGAAATAAATATAGGTCTGGAATCGCCAATATTAAAGCTTTAAATAAAATTTTATAGATATCGTAAGATCAGTCCGACAATATCGATCTCATGTGAACTCATGGTATTTTTCCTTGGCCCCCACCTCGCCGAGCTTTACTAAGGCACGATCAGACAAACCTATACAAATAAAAAATCACTATATCAGAACTAATTCAAGTGTAAAAAGATACATTCTATTTTTAAAGGGTATTGCCGTGTCAAACGATTTGTTTCTCCAAACAATCACTTCTTTGCTTTAGAAATAATTTAATTATTAAAGACGTATTCAGTACTAATAGTTTTTTACATACATACATAACATCACGCCTGTAATCCCCGAAGGGTTAGGCAGAGGTGGACCCATTAGTACACCCACATTTCGCCAGTTATGTTTATAGTCCCATGTAATATGGGGCGAGCCTATTGCCATCAACCGGGCACAAATCCAGACTCCGAGGCTGCTACTGAGAAATTCCTGATGGAAAAACTCAATAACACTTTGCCCGACCTGGGAATCGAACCCAAGACCTCATGCACTGCAGTCGCTAGTCCACTAGACCAACGAGGCAGTAATAGTTTTTTATCGATAATAATTTTATAAAAATTAAAAAGTAAAATTAAATTTAAGTAATAATTTAGCCGCTAAAGTGTAATAATCTTCATCTCAGGTATGCCTTCTAATGAAACGTAATGTTACAGTAACTGAGTGTTACCAGCAGGAAACCACTATCGAGCGTTGATTCTTACTCAAGCATTTACATAAGTAACGTAGATTACTCGACTAAATAATACTAATCTCTAATGAAGAATTCTAACGTCAAGTAATGACTTTACTGAGAAATTACTAAGCAACAAGTAATTACTTATTTAAAAATACGGGTTTTCATCCGTATTTATAATGATTAGTACTAATAATTAGTCTGACGTAATTAATTAAATTATTAAGCATAGCAGTGTGGTTTTATACTAATTGAATATACTTTTATATTACAATAATTTTAGTTTGGTACCCTCAAACAAAAATTGCCATAAACGACATCTTGTATGCAATAGCGGAACCTGTAAGCTTAGCTGCTGCTCAGTTAGTACATCTCAACAAATGAAGATGGCGCTGTTTTAAACAACACTTTGAACACTGACAGTACCGGTATTACTTGTACGCTTTTGAACAATAGATGGCGGACTGTGTATTACTGCCCGCAGAAACGACAGCATGATTGTGGTGTACAGTGCGCTCAGACTCAGTATATTAAGACTGGCGGCTAAGTAAGGAACTAACATCATAAAAGTTGATAGCCGAATATTACAAATATTTATTACTGAATTCTAGGACTTCAAACGTAGTAATCATAACTTGTACAAGTTGTATACCTACCTGACAAGTGTGATTTCGATAAACATTCGGCTGTTACCGTTTCTTAATACAAATGAATAGATACAGTGTTCGTAGCACACCACACCCGTCGCACACACCCGTCCCATGTTTGGCCTTTGTTTGTCTTGAGGCGTTGTGAATAGGCAAGGAGCATAATAACGATGAATTTTGAAATTCAACATGTGTTTAAAGTTTATTTCCATTGCACTTTTTTTTTATTTAAGTAGATTTCTTTTGTTAATGTAAACTAATGATTAGAGTCTGGCCAAGGAAAAACGACAACATGAAAAGTCTGGTACCAATACGTCGTCTTTTTTTAAATTTCCGCGCTTTCTTGCGGTCAGCTTACGTTGGCCAGTCTCTAAATATCTACATTTACCGAATAGGTATCATTTTTGTCCGACACGTTTTAATGATAATTAAATACCAATTTATTTTTTTGTAGGCCAGGGCTTTCAAACATTTTGGCAACCTAAAATTAAATTATTGTTTAAATAAAATATATTTTTATTTAGAAAGTGTAATAATTTATGAATAAAATAAATTCTTTATAATCTATGACGCTTAGCTATTCGGTTTTCCTCCAGCCTCTCTTGCCTCCTTTGTTTAGGACATAGAGCAACACGGGCCACCTGACGGAAGGTTACGGAGGTATTGTTAGAATGTGATTTTAACGTAAATTAAAAATCATTCTAAAATATATTTTTTTAATAATGAGGTATACTCTAGCTGTGCTCATAGAGGACACAGGCCTCCTGACGGAAGGCAGTACTAGCAGTTGATAAAGGTTTCCATAGGTTTACAAAGGTAATATTCGTAATAATAAAATAATGATGTTGACAGTTGTGACAATAGACAATGTTGACAATAAATTATATTCCTCACCCTCTAGGATGGTGCCGGTGTCATGTGTCAAACTGTTGCTTTTCACTCTTGAACGTTACGGGGATTTACAGTCGTCATTAAATATTTTAACTGCACACTAATATCATAGTCGTTAATTACGGATAATAAGTAAGTAAATAACTAGTAAATCAAATAATGCTACTGACATAATTATGCGATTCTGACATCTATCGATGAATTGCTGACATGTGTCACCCGCACCATCATAGAGCGTGAGAAGTATATTACGCTTTTATTGCTTAAATTAAGACAATCAATTAAATACAAAAAATCGATATTTGATTCTAGAATTCGATATTTGTACGAAATAGTGCGAATTAAAACAATACTTTATTTTCTTTCAAAGACAATATATTATAACTTGTTAATTCTCGCAAATAGCAAGGTAACCAAAATAAATATGTATTAAAAATAAGTTTAAAACAATAGGTACCAATTCATATAATTTTTTTTAAATATTATTTGTCTTTTTTGCATAAATTGTGTAACATATGAAAGAGGAACCTAATAACATAAATAAATATATATCATTATTAATGACTAAATTTACAATAGGTAACCTTTTACTAATACCAATTAGAAATTTATATCTTTTATTTACTGACACTTAGTCTGTTTACTGAAACTATAAGTTAATCTCTAAACTTTTTATAAAAAACCTATAATTTTTATTTTTATTTTTAGGTAGGTACTAAAAGTTTATTTTTACACAGTCAGCCAATAAACTAGTGATATTTGATTCCTTTGACTTTGTGCCAGAGGAATCAAATATTTATCCACACTTCTAGAACGTTCCATTCCACTGGGTATCAAAGCGTACCTAGCTTAATGATGCGCCAGTCGAATCATTATATTTAGCTCCGATCAAAACTTGTTTCCCAATCTTTCAATCATTTATTACTAATTTAAACTATGATATACATGCAGTATTTTTTTTTTTTGAGTCGTCAACTATTCTCCTGGCCATCAGGTTACTAAAACATTTATTACTTACTAGCAGACCCGTGCCCACTTCGTAGGGAGGTAACAATTTTAACTTGTGATGAAATTATGAGTGTGGCCTAACCACACTCATAATTTCATCACAAGTCAACTATTCTCCTGGCCATCAGGTTACTAAAACATTTATTACTTACTAGCAGACCCGTGCCCACTTCGTAGGGAGGTAACAATTTTAACTTGTGATGAAATTATGAGTGTGGTTAGGTTAGTACTAAGTGCTATGATTTATTTACTGCCTAAAGACGCTGCGCGCGTTCAGCGCTAGATTTCCGAGCACGGACCTGCGATGTTCTCGCGCTCTGGCTAGCGAGCGTCTGCGAGCTCTTGTTGATCCCTTGTTGCAGACTTGCAGAGACATGCTGCCTTAAATCACTGAGACGCTGCGCACGTTCAGCGCTAGATTCCCGAGCACGGGCCTGCGATGTTTTCTTTGGTTAGAAGCCGCTGTGAACGCTCGGAGCTAGATTCCCCAGCGCGTGCTTGCGAAAAATTTTCTCTATTCCTCAAGTCGCGCTGATGCTTTTCAAGAGCAGACTCTTCCGTACGGCGTACTCGAGCTGCTCTGGGATGTCTGACGGGAAAGTTGTGATTTCCCTTTAGGCGTGATAAACAATCGCTGAAACTGTCCGATATCCCAAAAACAGAAATACCATGGGTAAATGGATAAAACGTCCGTATAAAGCATGTTCTAATGTGGTTCGTGAATGGACGGCGGCATTTTGCGATTTAGTAATTTTATATTATCTTCGAAAAAACTATAAACGAAACGAAACGAAACTATTTAACCAACTGACATTCTGTTTTGGGCAAATCTTATCTCTTTGATGTTCTTCTGATGATAATAATATTTATTTCGACAAGGTTTAATATTTTGTTGTTTAAAAAATCATCTAAAAGTAAGTACGTCGAAAAATACTTTTTTTTAACACATAAAAGCTACTATATCTGCTAAAATATAAAATATAGAAATGAATATGGTGTCGTGGACTTTTTGTAGAACTATTAAAGGCGGACCAGATTGCCGTACATTGATTTCAATTATATACAAGTGTTAAGGCAGCGCATGCAGAAAACTTTGTTGTAAGAGCTTTTGTTTCCGCCTGGATAGACAAAAATTTAGATAGTTCGACTATTATGCATGATATCTTTATAATTTATAGCCTATAGCACTTACGAATAATGTAGCTTTCTACCAGTGAAACAAT
Source organism: Hoplodrina ambigua (assembly GCA_949774945.1). NCBI lineage: Eukaryota > Metazoa > Arthropoda > Insecta > Lepidoptera > Noctuidae > Hoplodrina > Hoplodrina ambigua. Next base: position 12,410,117 of record OX458963.1, read on the forward strand.
TTTTAAAATCGGTTCATTACTTCCGGAGATTACCTCCTACAAACAAACGTACAAACTTACAAACAAATGTTACCTCTTTATAAAATTAGTATAGATTATAATTTATAGCCTTTATCACTCACGAATAATGTAGCTTTCTACCAGTTAAACAATTTTTAAAATCGGTTCATTACTTCCGGAGATTACTCCCTACAAACAAACTTACAAACAAATGTTACCTCTTTATAATATTAGAATAGATTAATTTTTACGAAGTTGTGAAAAGACCATTCGTGCTTGGTATCAAACACTTTAGATTTCTTTTCGAATATTTGTGGTTAAAATTAAGATTAATAACTACAGTGCCGCTCCCCCTCCCCCAATAAGATTTTAAACCCAAAAAAAATTAGGTTAATAATCATGATATTACCTCAGGCGCTTGGTCGTATTTTAAACTTCTCAAGATTCATCCATAACAAAGCATTTTGCGTTGTCCTAGTATGTTAAAGAACCTAACCTACAATTTGGTTTATTTTTCACGACAAGAATAATTTGTTAGTAGGTATACCTACCTAGGTATCACCTATTCATAATAGATATTTATAAAGTCTTCAAACTTAATGAAATATGATGTATGAAATGGATACCGTAAAACGCTGCAACTTTGCCAACTATGCGCAAATTTGCCTATTTCGTTTCAAATTATAATACCTCCCGTTTGCTTACTTTTCTCTCGTTTTCTAGCATTTGGTAGGAACGATTTGTAAATAGGGCAACTTATTTTTCTATTTTTATAATGGTAGCTCCATTGATAATCTGTCTATTGGTCGGCAAACACCGGTGCGAGTGAGTGGATTTTTTTTGGCCTTCTACAACTTTCAACATTTTGGCTATAGTAACGGTGTTTCAGCGATGGAATAACATTCCAAGTTAAGAAAATATTGTCTTTTTTCCGAATCATTTGATATTTTAATGAAAAGGCACAGATTTCATCAAAATAACTTAGTAGGCAATGTTGCGCGCAGTTTTGAAAACTTATGTGACACAACTATGCCTAGGTCTAGGGTTGGCACTAAACTGATTTTATAAATAACACATTTGAATACGATTTAAATTGTGTCTTTATGTTCTCACTGATGTGCAAAAGCCTCTCCGACGTCCAAACAGAATACAAATCATAAATAATTTAAGAGGTTGACGTTCTTGATTTTTGATAAAGCAATTTTAGGTACAAAGGAAACATGACAGTAGGTAAGGTACATTCTTAGTGTACCTACTTACAGGTCGGACCGCTTTGTTAAAAGTGGAGCGAAGCTAAATATTTTTAGATTACTTGGTAAAAAGCTCGCCCCTTATTACTTTACGTTAAATTAATTCGCGAAACTTCACTATGTACCGTGTTTTTTTTTTATAAATTTCTCCCTAGCTTGATAAACTCTAAACGTCTCTAAACGTAACTAAATAACTGATGGAACTAAACATTTTAAAAAGTAACTAAAATCAATATTGAACACGTTTAACCAGCTGTAAACTTTTTTTTTTATTTTTTATTTTATTTTATTTGAAAATTGTTTAAAGATTAAACCATACTCGAACATACTCAAATATGTTCTGATAAAAAGTATGTTAAAAAATATTTTTTGATACTAATTAGTAGTTGTGAGACATTATTATCAGAAACCATAACGATTGTGATTTTTGCTGCGAAGTAGCACTCATTTTTTTTTATTAGGATAAAAAATGTAAAAGTCATCTGTATTTTTTTTGGGTCAACCCTAGAGTCGAAAGACATTTTGTATGGAAAGTTTGTGGTGCCTGTTATAACTTTGCCTATTAGCTGTAATAAAAATAATAATATCAATATTGCATTTATTTAATCGCCAGGTAAAAGCACGGTGATTCATGCACACGAAAAAAAAATACTGGAACGATAAGCTTAATATATATTAAGTTATCCTTCTAGGCAAAGTTGCGTCTTTCACATACAACTTTGCCTACGTCTTTGAGTGCTTGTAATTCATAAGAACAGCATGAATTATAAAGTTTTGGATACTACCTGGCAAGATATCAGGTTTAATTTCCATCTAAAACTCACTTGAAGTTATAATAATAAATAGGTTCAAAGATACAAGCAAAAAACGTCAAAATCCAGGCAAAGTTGCAGCTTTCTACGGTACCTTTTTCAATTAGATCTATCGCATTTTCCTACCTATAATACGTTTAGACCGCGAGGCCCTCCGAAAACGTTCTGAAAACCATGAAGACGACTTACATGATGTATTCGTATCAAAACGAAATTCAATCACCTGTATCATACAGCAAAATCACCTAAGAACATAAAATGGAATAGTCTAGTAAACCACTGAAAAATAAATATGGAAAGGAGTCGTTTTTTCTGTCGCAATGTTTGTTTGTAAAAGCAATTCGCGATTCGAATACTCGCGTTGAATATGTACCTAAATAATGTCGCTTGTTTCTTATCTATAGTAATGTCGCTTCGAAGCTCAAACATTCATTTTAGGTTAGGTCAGATTGCAGGTTAGACTTACAAACAATGAAATACATATTATCACAATAGAAAAAGTTACAGCACCAAGACCCTAGAGTGTTATGAAATAATGTTAATAGATGGTCTAAGACAAGGAACAAATCTAATACCTACACATCAGCCAGAACTTACCTATACCTAAAATCAATAGGTAGGTATCTAATTTTCTCATGAAACTAGTTAGGTCCTTAAGCCTGCCAGTGCTATTAAACCAGACGCCAGTGCCATTAAACCAGACGCCAGCACAAAAGGGGATTGTTAAATTAACGCCAGCTCTTTTATTAAATTTATGTTTTCAAACCAGGAATGTTAGGCATCTGCCATAGGTCTAGGCCTAACCATTTGAAAGGAAGGTGATGTGTACCTAACAAGGGCAGGGTAAGGTGACAGGCAAATGTGTGTGCGAGCACGGCAAAAAACTAATAAAAACCTTTTGTGTACCTCTATTAGAGAGATGCCTGCAATTAAGAGTGAAGTTTAGCTCCCAAATTATTGTTTCTGTTATGAATCAGTGTCCCTGTAATGCCACATACCTACCTATCCTAATTAGGAGTCGCCAGCAAAGGTAGGTAATTAAAACACACATCTTATTTTTGCATAAGAGAAAAAGATTACATTTAATTTCAAAGTATTACAATATTATTGGTACCGATACATTGACCATAATTTGTATACTTCGAATCGTAGAACTACAAATACATCATTATTAAAAATTCCAAATTTGGCTTCCATATAATCAGTCCACTTTATTTCCTGCTTATTATTCGTCGTTCTGCCACTCCGGTGGTAACCCCGTCGTGCTCCAGTCTGTCCTTTCTGCACCATCATTTCCACACTACTTCCATTCCATGGCGTCGTCCGCTACAATAATCTCTCGGTTGTTATCCAGTCCCAAACATTCTCTCCAAAAGACATTTTCGTCGATTTTATCCAATATTGTGTATTGATATGACACATAGATAGTAAGATACGATAATAGATAAGTGATTAATGAATAGTAACTGCTGCCTTTGTAGGCTGCATATTACTAATATGATGGAAATATGACTGAAATTAGCCAGCGTTCCTGTGCTCGGGGTCCTCCTCGTCGTTAGTCATCTGCATGAGAGAACGCTCCACAGCATCCTCGACAATGTTCATTAAATTTTGAACATGAATTTTGCCCATCTCATCATTGGGCTCTTCCGCCTGAGCCCTCTTCTTCATCAAAGCTTGCACCATTTCTTTGGTGACACCTTGCTTGTTAGTAAGTCCAAACAGCTTGTTGAAGCGCTTATGGACAGTCAAAGGAATGTCTTCATCTTCGATTTCATCGATGTACGCATCCATAAAATCGAGACATCCATCCAAGTACTTGCCTGTTTTTGGATGCAACCTAATAATCTCCTCCGTCACCTTACCGTTGTGAATCATGTTGTTCACCTTAGCATATCTGTACTTGATGCTGCTCCACTCCATCTTGCACATTTTCTCTGTAACAAAAGAAGGAAACATAATAATAATTATACTTAAGTATTATCATTTGTACTCGATCGGTACCTAAACTCAGCCCGCTCAGGCTTAAATATATCGTTCGATAGTTGCCAGGTGAGAACGCCATTTTGTAAGTGGGTAGGTACATATCTATAGGTAGCGCACGCAGCCCGCAGCCCCTAGGTACATCACATTTATATCGCGAAATTCGGGATAAAGATTTTACTTTAAAAACGTTATTTTATACAAGTAAGAGACTAATAAGTTAAGATACTTACGCGGCTGGCGAATGTCGCGAGCAATCCTGTCCCAAGCGGTGGTCAAGGCCGCCTTGTACTGGTTTGGACTCATCATGAAGTCCCTGATGTAGATTATAGGATGACGCTGCACGCATCTCATCACTTCTAGTTGAAAAGGAGACCAGAAGTTTTCCTCCGGACCGAATTTTTTCACCATCTTGGACTCGGTTATTTAAATTTTTTCCACTAACTCGGGATACGTCTGACTCCTGAGAGGGAACGCACGGTATAGAGCAATCAATATGGCCCGAAAGCTGCGCAGCATCGGGCGGGCGACCGACGCGCGCAACCCCTCTTCCCTTTAACTCATCCCCGGCCAATATTACTCTACCCCATAGCGTACCTACCCATCTATAGTACTTTGTATAAAGGGTGTGGGCTATTAGCTTAGCGACGAGCGGTCGCGGGACATGAAAAGGAACACTCAGTGAACTACAATACGTATTTATTATATCATTTTACCCTTTGAAACCGAGCACTCCCTACGTTAGTCTATAAAAAACTTGGCTTTTTTTTCTTATAACTGGCTCGGATTTCATTCGATTTTTTTAAAGGTTTTATTTAAGTTGCACTGTTTGTATGTATGTATGTAAGTACCTAAGTTGTCTTTTTTGTAAACTGTTTAATTGTTATCCGATTGAGCTGAAATGGATAGGTACATCTTAAGTTTTGGTGACAGTACATTGTCTAATACTCAATAATTTTAATATGGCCGCAGCTCTAAGATGGCCGATTGCATACTTTTCCACAACGTTCACGTATTTATTTAAATTAAAACTTGTTTATTTAAATTTTTTTTTTTATACATATTATTTTTTAATTGGTGCAGTACCTACCTAAAGCCTGCAGTAGAGGGTAGCCGCTAGTGTGCCATCACCAGCAATCCCGAAGCACTGCAGGCAGCACGTGAATTACCACAATCTAGATCAGTTTCACATGAGAAGCCTAAATAAAGGATTCTCATGAAAAAATGGCTTATCTACAAAGCGACCATCATTTCAGCCATAACATAAACGAATCATATTTTATTCATTTCTTAAAATAAATGAATCTACGCATCTTTACTTTTAGGTTCACCTCTGTAGGTACCCTTAGAAAACAAATGTGAATTTCGTGCCGTACGAAATAATGTCTGATGTACAGTGGACACAGATACAGAGTGGCTCCCCCTTCCACTGATCAGAGTGCGCAGGTCTAGTATTGATTTTCCGTTGACTACTCCTGCCCGCGTCTGCTCTCCTGGTACTTTTTCATTCCCTCACTATGGGATATTGCCGCACAGCGAGCCCGCTTACAAAATTGTGCTACTAGGAATGTACGCCGGTAGGAGGTATTGCACGTTTCCATTGAAGTATGAGTAGTTTATGCCGCGGCATCGCTCGCTTTTTTTTCTATTTTTTGAATTAACCCTATGTCTGCATAGCTTGAACAATATATACTTAAGATTATTTATGTACAGAGTGATGCGGTAGTATGGATCTTTTTTGTTGCTAAGACAAAATTATCCTTAAACACCCCGCTTTTGGGATACAGATAGGCAATTGGGTATTCGACACCATTAACCAATAATTCCAGGACCCAACTTCTCTAACAAAAATCTTATTATAATCATGAAAATTCGATTATTTTTGAATCTAAACTTCCTAATAATATAAAATACAAATAAAAAACATTTTTCAAAACAAGCTTCAATTTAAATAAATAAAATAGGCAGTAGGTTACCTAAAAAAGAAAAAACAACGCGATATAAAATCTGTCGATCTTTTAAAAATTTAATTACTTGAGGCACTAGTTAGCTATGCTAAGCTACCTATATTTTGATATTATGTCGATACAACCGCGCGCTTTCACGAAAATATTTTTACGAAAGCTCGCGTTGTAAATGGACAAAAGCAAATACACGAAGTGAATTCTCATGGCAGCTACCTAAGAAAAATACGCTCATTTACCCACATGTAAAAGACCTAGTGACGTTTGAGCGTATCGCAATCGCAACCCGCTTCCGCTGCTCAATGGATACAGCCTTAAAATCTGGGGAGATAGATACCTATATTTAGAACTGCCAATTATTATTATATTCCCAGTAGCTGGTAGGGTGGTGCGAGTGCGACTGCTGCGCATAGTCTTTATAGGTATCGATCGCGGCGCTACCGGACGCCATCTTCTAAAATTGTTGTTTTGGTCAATAATATCCGTTTTCAAATGCGGAAGTTTTCTGAATGCAAGTATCCATCCCATACCAGACCATAAAAAAGATCTAGGTACCTATCAGTCAATTTCTATTGAGATATGCAATACAATAAATAGGTATTGTAGGTTGATTACGTATTTATGTAATACCTACCGAAAGAAATCTTAATAATGATTATCTATAGGGTTATTATTCTTAGGTAGGCCAATTTCCCTTCAGATGGCTTGGTTGACATGGGTTCGTGAATTTTGTCGGTAAGCGATTACGTGATCATCACAAATACGTACGTACGCTCAAATGTCTTTCGTACAAACCTGCAATGAAATCTACAGATGTCGAATTAGTGTCTTAATTTATTTGACATCGTCTTAACCCATGTTAGTCAAGACTTTACAAGCAGTTAGTAGCCTAGACAGAGTACTAGGTACTTTAGTGCAATATTCGAACATACGAGTAGTGAAGCGTGTAGTATTCATTGTGTGACTCGGCCTCGCCGGTTCAACAAAAATTATTATTGTCTAGCTTACAATAGGTAGGTACGTAAGCTGTTTGATTGACTAAATGAGGTGCAATCACAGCAGCTTAGGGCCGCTATGCACTTCAGTGGGTAGGTCTGTGGATTCGGCATTTCTTAATATAATCTTATTCGAAATACTGAACCGAACCGCGCCGGACCGCTTATATTTATAGTGACCCTTACCCGCGCTTGACAATTATCCACATTAATAATTATCTATCGTGAAACCGGAGGTTCAAAAGGTAAAATAAAAAAGAATAACAACGGTGGTTTGCTATCGTTTTATTTAACAGCTGTTAATTTTCTAATTTACAATTATTCTTTTTTAACAATTTTATTATCTAATTTACATAATTCTGAATAGGTCAGAACAGCTATAAATAATTTTAAAAAAACGAGCATTTTGTGAATTAATACCTACAAATAAAAAAGCGTGAGCTGAATTTGGCACTCAGTAATGAAATATGTAAAAAAAATATAAGAGTCGTGTCCATTAATATAAAACCCATGTATTAAAAAAAATACATCACGTGAAATGTTTATTATTCTATTATCTATTGATTCTACGTTTTGTGCCTAAACGGGTGGTACTTGTGGTTGGTTTTTAATCTGTGCAGCCTGTGCTGATCCCTGTGGAGCCTGCCCTGGGGCCTGTGGGGCCTGTCCTTGGGCCTGTGGAGCTTGTCCTTGGGCTGGTTGAGCCTGTCCTGGCGTAGGCTGCGCTTGTTGCACTGACGGAACTTGACCCTGATTTACATTAACCTGTGGAGGCGCTTGCCCCTGTGGTTGCCCTTGGGTTTGAGGTTGCTGCCCCTGATTCTGTGCATTAACTTGCTGTCCTTGGTATTGTCCTTGAGGAGGTTGTTGACCTTGGTATTGTCCCTGAGGAGGTTGTTGACCTTGGTATTGGCCTTGAGGAGGTTGTTGACCTTGGAATTGACCCTGGGGAGGTTGCTGATATTGACCTTGAGGTGGTTGCTGGTATTGACCTTGCGGAGGTTGCTGGTATTGACCTTGCTGGGGTTGCTGTTGGAATTGGCCTTGAGGATATTGTCCCTGATATTGCTGTGGCGGCTGCTGGTAGGGTGGTCCTTGAGGCATTTGACCTTGCGGGGCTTGACCAGGTGGGTAGTATTGTTGTTGGCCGTGGTACGGTTGCTGTTGCTGGTGCTGCTGATGCTGCATTTGTTGTTGGTAGGCACGGTATTGCTGCAGCGCTTGATGAATTTGGTGCTGGGAACCAGGGATAGGCTGGCCATGAGCATCAACCTACGGAAAAAGCAAATAATTATTTAAAATCTCAATTCCTCTATGTTAAAATTGAAATTGGTCATGCCCGCTGATATTTTTTTGTTAATCTTAGATAGTTTTTTTTAAAGAATGTGTTACGAAAGCGGCTATATGTAATGAATTTAATCTTTAGGCTTTAGGTAGGAGCTTGAAGATTGATATTGTCAAAAGTGAAAGGCCAAATTGTCATGTTAACAAATAACCAATATCGGTGAACAGAAATAAAAGGTGAGCGATGGGACAAGATCATTGGAGATAAAACTCATTTTAGACTACGCTATAATATAATAGCAAATAATATATAGTTCATAGTACAACCGCTCACCATACATTTATTCACACTTCGCTATACTATAATATGTATATGTACTATATTTCTTTTAATGTTGTACTAAATATTATAGCGTAGTCTGAAATAAGCTTTAGTCTAATGCTAAATGAACATGGAATGCCCTTATTACTAGCACATTTGAGAAAACTTATGATAAATTGTTAATTCCTATTCTAACTAAACACTTTAATGTTCGAATTGCAAATTAATCTATACTATGAATCAGGTTTGTAATTAAGAAGTTAAAGGTTTTCACTAATAACCTTGTAACACTATAGGTTGTTGACCTCAGCGAATGTAAATTGAAGCAACTTGTATCGTTGTTTTGTACCAAACTAATGACCTATTCACGGAGTGCTTTCAAAATGTTTTCTCTTCAACTCCTTAAGGATTTACCATAAAATTTACAAGTATTTTAATAATGACAAACTACATACATCAGTATCTTCTCCTAGGCCTCCAACAACTGCGTACATAGAATTCTATAACTGCTTTTCATATGCTACCCGGTTTAGTCACTCCGGCTTTTTGTAAAGGCTTAGCAACTGTCATGTTTGTCAGTTGTCAACAGTTGTCTATTAAACATTGAGCTAGTTGTTAAGGCAACTGAATTACATATGAGAAATAATTGGGAACATAATTCTTTATAGGCAGTTGGAGGAGGGCTTTGCCAATAATAAATAACCAGATAAGGTTATTGTATAAACATGTTGCGTTAATTAATATATGAACATAAGGATTTATGTAAGATAGGCAGACAACAGTTTTGCTATTGTGGTTAGAATCTAGATTAGTGAGACATACAAGGAGTTTGACACAAACTATGAGGGCATGCCCAGCTGATAAGAAGACACATACCAAGCCACGCTGCTGAAGATATCTCATCTCCTCAAGCCTCCTCCTCTCATATTGGTCATATTCAGCTTGAGTGTAAATTTGATTTTCTTCAAGGGTTTTCCATCCTGAAAAAATATTCAAATATTGCTATTAGTAGGTTATTTAGTAATACATATTAGTTTATTTAGTAATAAAGTTTTACAGTTAAAACCAAATAACACATAACTCAACATGTTAAAAACAATATTTTCAATTGGGTAGTTAATACATGATACAATTACATTAAAAAGCTCTTTATTTCAGCCCTAAAAACCCCATTAATTTTCAATTAACAGTAAAATGAATTTTTTAGTGGCTTTAAAATTAATAGCTCAATTGAGTTGGCAAATAAGTGACGTCACAGTTTACTAAGTCTACGGGGAATTTGCGATTTAACAGCTTATAAGAAGTCAATTGATTGGTCTCAAGTACCCAATTTTAGTGAGCCTGTGTATTCAAATACAAACTAAGTATATTCCTTTGTAGTTACTAGTAATATAACACGCCTAACTCTTCATATAGGAGAGGGAAGTGACTCGTTAACTCTTCGCATGTAGCCGTTTTATTGCGACCATGATTGCTACATTAAATCGGAAGATTCATATTAAAGAGCGTGTATGCTATACGGTATTCATTCCATTCAAACATTCAAGTCGATATTTTTTTAAATGAATAAACCGATTTTAATGAACCTTCCTAAACAGAGATTTCCAATTATCTTTTATTTTTAACGAAATTTCGAAAATGTTCTTTTATAACTTTTTAGACCTATTCTATATCTATATCCTTCTTATGTGTAGGAAGATTCACTAAAATCAGTAAAATAAGACTTGAAAGTTTTTATGAAATGCTGTTAAAAATTATGTAGATATTAACCTTCGTCTTGATTGAACTCCGCCTTCTGAGTCTCTGTCATAAATTCGTTGAAGTCAATCAAACCGTCGCGGTTTTTATCGTTTTCCTGGAACACATGTTCTCGCATCCTCTCCATCTCTTCAGCTCTCTCGTGCAAATCCTTGTTAGGACCGCCCGGTCCATACAATTTGTCCAACTCCTTGATGAACAAAGCTTTTACTTCGTCCGCGTCCCAAACGCCGTTGCCATCAACATCTGCCGATTAAAAACGTCATAATAAAGATATGAACAGTAAAAAGTAATCACTGTTATCTTACATTGCTTAGATATAAATAAAATGTTATAGTTATAGATATCGGACCTATATTGAAAAGTCAGCTTCATGAGGAAGAACACAGGGTTTCTTTTTAATCGTACCCACACTGTAAGAATTTCTCCTGTATGCTAGGTGCGTTTATAAACATTAATCTTACATCGATACACAAACACCCGGAACAACTATCTATAGCTTTTACAAATATTTGTTCTATGCAGGAGTTCACTAAACTCATTACGCGCTAAATCAATAACTCAGATATTGCGCCAATCTTGCCGACAAAAATGTAATATTTAAAATTATTGCACAATCGTCTCTTTCCATTGTGAAAATTCAACTACTTTCATTGTGTTTTTTTTTATGTTGTTGGTCAAATGAATTTATGAAACATAATAATAAAGCATGGAATTTTGAATCACCTTTCAAATTATTGCTTTTAGGGGGTGATAAGCGGGGCAGTCGCCCAGGTTGTAGTGCAGGAACAAATATTATCTAATGCGGTTGTAACAGAAGCGATTTTACAACGATAAGGTATAGTCTGATGTGCTGACTATACTTTAAGTTTCACATCATCAATTATTATTTGTCGTGTTTGTTAACTTTTACAGATCTTCTACCTAATACTTATATTTTTATTTTTTATTTTATAACTTTTACTTTTCTGGTCTATCATCAAAATTTACCTACTTTCGATTCACATACATATAGTAAAAAGGACAAGGGCTTCATTGGAAGTAGACAGTAATTTTGTAAGTAAGCTATGCAACTAACTGGGTTGTAACATTCAAATTAAAATATTATTTACTATTGTTCATTATTGTGTAGGATGCTCCCTATTCTGTGCTCTAAGATGCTAAACAAATATTAAATATATAACTTTAAAAACATTAAATGCTAAGATACAAGCACAACAATCAACATAAAAGCTGTAACAAAAAGAACCACTATACCAGTATACCTTTACCTACAAACACACTATAAAATAAAAATAAAAAGCATAACCAATTCTAGAGCATACTTCACTAAAGTACACATAAAAGCATGCCCAATAACCCACTGCATTAACTGAGATAAAGCAAATCAAAATTGATTAAGACTACACATTTTACTATCAACCATTCCAATTGTTTATTGATTCATCAATAATAACACTAACACAATTATTCCAATAAGAATATAAAACAAATGTTAGATACTCAACAAGTACATGCAGGTTTGTAAAATCCAAATTAGCGTGCGGTAAACATTTTGTAGACTCGTTATTTCATTGTTTACGAGTTACCTATGAAACCTACTTTCTAACTTGTGTTCTATATTAAATTTGAATTGCACGCTATGGATCTTACCATGCATCATGAAAAACACCTTTGGGTTGAAATCTTTTGTATCCATTTTGTCGGCGTTTTTCCATATCTCTAACAACTGATCCTTTGTCGCGGGGTGGTGAAGCTGTTACAAATAATTGCCGATTAATAAGTAATGTTATATGAGTCCACTCACCATGCATCATGAAGAATGCTTTAGGCTCAAATTGTTGCTGTTCCATATGATCTTGTTTCTCCCATACTTCTTCCAGTTGTTGTTTAGAACCGGGATGGTGAAGCTGCGTTTCATCAAGGTCATTTTTTAAATTTAATTTAGAGTTTGTTACAATCGTAAAATCAAGAAATAATTAAAAGTAAAAACCATATCAAAATTACACGTGAGAGAATAGAGGCCTTATCACTGTACTAGTCATAACGACGGCCGTGTTTTGAATTTATTTCAACAACAACTGACGTTAAGGGGAATTCACATTATTATTTTTACATTTCATTTTCCTTACGCCGCGTCATGCTCAATTGTTACTTTTGATTTCTGACAATGGTTGTGGTAATGAATTCTCGTGACAATAGCCGTATTTACCGGTTTGTGATGTTTGATAGCCTCTTCCTCTTGCTTTGTTTTCTCAATGTATTCCTTCTTCTGTGCTTCTTCCATGCCTTCTACTTTCTGATGTTCTTCAAATTTTTTTTGCATCTCATATTCCTAGAAATCAATTTAATATTATAACTATAAAACAGTAGTAAAGAAAAAAATAACTGTTAAAGTTTATGATCATAAAATATTTGAAAAAATAAACAAGTAAGTCAATAAAAAATGATTCAGACTGAGGAAGCCTATTCCTCAGTCTGAATCATTTTTTATTGACTTATACCTATGTATTATAAAGATGTGAATAAAGAATCTGCGATTATGGTTCGCGTAATTCGATAAAATGTATGGATCTGCTTAGTTTTATTTAAGGTAAAAGTTTTTCATAATGACCCTTTTCAAGATTTCAGGTAAACAAAAAATTTGAATGCAGAACCATATAGATACTGCAAAAATACCATACTAGGATGGGTAAATAGCAGAAAAAAATTGTGAGGAGTGTTAGGACAATCTGCCTGCAGTCTTTAACAGAACATACATATAGGATATGTATAATGCCAAAAAGTAATAGCAAATAGTACCTTGAATTCTTCTTTCCTCTTTTTATCTGCAGCCTCTAAGTCGGCAGTTGTCTTCTTAATAAGCTTCTTTAAATCTTCAATCTCAAATGTGTGAGGGTTATTATGATCCAAATGTTCATTTGTAGCGCTTTTGCCCTCTTCATGTTGTTCTAAGTTGTTTGTCAATTCAAATTGCTGTTGAGGGAAAAAAACAAATTGGAATAAAGAAGAATGTTGAAGAATAAACATTTGTAACTAAATTAAATTCAAGTTCGTGTGGATGCCATAGCTTTTCAGAAAAACATATTTCTATTAACCTTGGTTGCCAAGTGTCGAAGTCTGTCCAGCTCACGACGTTTAATTTCATCCAACTTTGTTCTAACATTATGGTTGACAAAATCCAATTGTTCAGCAATTTTTCCCGACTGAAAGGCAAAAATTAAGAAAAATTATCAATAAGATTTTTGGAAGATGTTACTTACTTATGTGGGTGATATTAATTCTAAAAGAGGAAAAGTTTACTATCTAGAGAGAACCTAGGAACATTATAACAGTTTATTAAACCATTGTAATACTAAAACTTACTTATTTTAGGTAAGACAGTGGGGGAACTAATTAGTAAGTACCAATGGAGTGGAGAATGCACAGATATCTGTGCGTTCTTTATCAGTACATAGATTCTTATTAGAACTCACAGCACCAACTTATTCATCACTGAAGAAAATAATAATACTGGCCAGCTATTATTGCCTGACTACTTTGATTGCAGCACTCAACCAGTTGAAAATAAAATGAATTGGATAAATGGTTCCCAAATGTACTAACAGACAAACAGTGACACTGTAATGTGTTTATGATATGTTGGGATTATGAATATAATGTCTTACCCTAACATCCTCTTCATCAGCTTTTTCCAAGCGTTCTCTAAAGTCTGGATCACTTTCCAGAGCTTGGACCACTTCCTTTAAATATCTGTGATATTCCATATACTCTTCCTGTGGACAAAGATCATAAAATATTTGTAAACATATTGTTGCAGCCTTTAGCGTAAACTTGTGTATAAAAGTATCATTATGCATAGCGATTTTTAAACCAAATATTTTAAATAAACATAGCATTCTGCATTTCACACAAAAAGGATAATTTTTAAATCAGGTTTAACTAGCTAGCTAGTTAATATTAGCAGCATACAGAGGAAAGGCAAAGCAACACAGAAAAGTTTAAAAAATAAGAAAGCAAGAAGTGTTTCTGTTCTTTTTTTAAAATGATGTCATTTGATATTACTGTGTGATTAATTTTACAGATTAGTATCAGCACTTTTTACTTTTCATGATTATTATAAAACAAACAGATAAGTTAACCTCACTGGTTTTGTACTTGGTTTAAAATTATGTTTTAATAAATATTAACTTGTATGAAAATAAATGTTTCAAGGCATAAAATATTTTACTTTTTATTATTTTATGCCTGCATATTCCGAATATTTAACTATTTTTGTTTATAATTTTATAAATTCGCACATGCATAATTGGCAGTTCAAAACAATTAGGAAACAATGCTGATGCATGCATTCCCTTCCCAGTAAGAAAGTTGGGACAAATCGCAAAGGCCAGTAAAAGTGGCATAGCATCATAATGTTTTTCAGCTGAGTCAAACTCATGTCACTCATGTGTGACATGTCATGTTTACAGTGTAATTCATAATAGTGACCCAGAAAAGAAATAAACAATACATTGCATTGTTAAATTTACCTCCCATGAGTATTGTTGACACAAGAATGTTTATTGCTTACCTCCCATGAGTATTGTTGACACAAGAATGTTTATAGTATTGTTTGATACAGACTTGTGACAATTTAATATGCCTCAGTTTCTTTAAACCTTTTGATCTTCATCTGCAGTTAAATCTCATGTCATTAGATTTGGTTAATTGTAATTACCTACTTCAATTAAAAAATGACTGCAGTAAACATAAGATTTCCTATTCAGTCCAAAGTTTTAAACCTGATTCTAAATGTTCATAAGTAAAGAAATATCCAAAAGTAGCTATATATTTTGCTAAAGTATGATATTGCAACCAAAAAAAAAACAACAAAGGTAAGTACACCAAGAGAAATTACATATAGCAGAGCCTATAGTTACTTTCATTATGTAGAAGGTCAACTGGTTCTATTTTTAAACACATGCAACTCAAGCAAGCATGGTACAATTCTAGAGCATGGATATGTGCAAAATGTAAAGACACTTGAAAGGAGGTTATATAAATAAAATTAAAATTTATAAAACATAGTTACCAAGTCATCCTTAACTTCACTGTCTTGCTCATTCGATTTATCAGGAGTCACAGGTGGTGCATATGAGCAATGGAGAATCACCAGAAGAAATAAAAAGCTTGTAAACAGCCTCATTATACCTACAACAAAATCATTATCTTACTGATTGACGATGGATGATTCATTTTGAACACACGAGTATTGAACACAGGTATAACTCATTGTGAAAGGCCATCCTAGGCAGTACCTAACCTATGATTAATCAATATTAGTGATCGATAGTTTATACTTCCGATTAAATGGTGAAAGTTATACTTTTATGAATGATAATATCCCTTTTTAATCAATGAATCTGTCTTCAGCCATTTGCTTTCATTATTCAAGGCTTACTTTTATAAATCAAATTTCATACAATGTTTACAGATATTTTTTAAACATATTATTCATTAGGGACGGTCGAAATACTGTAACATAACACAGAATGCACTAGCACAAAATAAATAATTTACACATAAATAAACCGAAGTTTAATTCTCGAAAATTAGTTTATAAACAATACAACTTTGGAAATTAATAATACTTACCAAATAATGATCAATAATATAATCAAAGTTACATGAAATACACAATATTACGGAAGTAAAATATGAGGTTTTCGTCACATTTGTTGCATTGAACTAACTTATTGACGTGTCCCAATCGCTGCTTATCCACGAATTTTACGAAAGAAACAGTGATGTGCACACTCCACCAAAACGAACATTAGTAAGTTTCTGACACCAATAGGCGATTTTATTTTTATCTTTTTTTAACAACTGCGTTAATCCTGAATACGTATTCTAATTAGTACCTAAAATATGGTATGGTATGGTATGGTATGGTCCCTAATTACAGATTACTCGGCACTGTTGATAGGACAACATATTATAAGAACATAGATATAAACTTTGATGACTAAAATTGCAAGTAGGTGAAACAGAAAGCCAATTCTAATAAATAAAGACGTTCAAAATCTGGTCTCAATGATATCTCACCAATAAACAAAATGGAATCGATTGGTTAGAATTGCCCTCTTAAATTAACAGAACCTAAATGAAAAAAATATATATTTAAATTGAAATAGGTCTACAGTATGGGTATGTACATGTGTAAAAGAACAACTTACTAACAGTAAAAACTAAATTTTGAAATGTTTTGATAGAATAATCTGTTTTTAGTCGATTATAAGGAATAAAGGATCTGTGTAGCATTGTTTTTATTACGTAATAAATAAAGCCGTAATGCGGCCTATTCACTATTGCTTAATATACTGATACATAGAAGTCCTTATCTTATTACTAGCTTCTGCCCGCGGAGTTGTCCGCGTTGTTATTTCTCCCCCGTAATAAGTTACCTACGTCTTTGGTTACTGCAAAGCTCCCGCTGTGGGTCGTAACACAAAAATATTTTTTCAATTCCCACTAGTAGTTCGAACCAAACAAACAAACTCTTCAGTATTTAACATAGATCAACCCAGGCCACCTGTTAATAGTATAGATATGATGTCAATCAAGACAAACATTCAGTTATGATAGGACAAGGTTTTATGAGGTGAACTTGTACTTAAACTGTATCAAAAACTGTAATACGAATAGGCGTAGAAGTGTAAAAAAAGATTTTGTTTAATTCGCACCATCAAATTAATACTCTGTAAAAATAAATAATAGATTCGTTTTTATAAATGTTTAACGTAATAGCACAAACATTTTATTTTTAATTTTAGTTAAACTATTAATTATGGAGGCCTGTGTTTTGCTCTATGCTGTTAATAGATTTCATTTGAATTTTCGTATTATTTTTTATAAGTTGGTATATTGTTGTAATGTTTGAGTAAATGGTCATCTAGTTTATTGCCCTTTAATTTTACTTGAATAATATCATCAAAATCAGTTCGGCCTAGCTAGTCGCCTAGCTAGGCTACTGGTTAAACCTAAAGGATTTAGGCCAAACTGGATTATTCTGCGCTAAACTTAAAACTAGTTTATTATTATATATCCTGACACTCATAAGATGAACCGATTTGACCTATGACAAATTATTTTATCCTGAAATTGGGTTTGGCCGGTAACATAAATAAAAGGAGAACATGGCTGAATGATTGACTTTACATCTTCTAATAATAAACGGCTGAACCGATTTTTCTAAAACTTTGTGTGCATAGCGAGTAGGTCTGAGAATCGACCAATATCTATTTTTCGTAGCAAAAAAAAAATTGGCGGAAGTTCGCTGGGTCTGCTAGTCTAATATATAAAATTCTCGTGTCGCAGTGTTTGTTACTGTGAATACCTGATCTTACGCATGTAATCGTTGAACTAAGTAACTTTGAGCAAACATCATTGCAGGCTAACTACATTTTTGATGAAATAAACACTGTTGGTACCTATCAATAGCACGCAGCCGCGGCAGCTGAGTAGCCTAGCACGTAATGCAACGTAGTGAAACATTGTTCTATGGGTGCATGGTAAAGTACATAGATACGTACGTACATACATATTTATAACTTCTAAAACTGGTTTTGCCAAAATTACTTTAAAAAAAAGGTTGGAACTTTGATGTTTTCTCCATAACTCGATAATGATTCCCAGGTATAATTATTTGGAACGATAAAAATATCACAATGATGTCTTGTGGATTGGTTATGTGTAATTTTACACCCATTTTAAATATAATTTACATGATTGACTGGTATTAAGAACTTAAAACGTGCCCACGGTTTCGTTTTAGAGAATTCTATGCCTATGGGAGTGAAAGGGATAAGTCCGGTTATATGACTGTATAACATTGGTTAAAATCATCTTGAAACTAGCCATATAAGTGAACATAAGTAGGCAAATAGTAAAGTTTGACGTTATTAATTTCTTTTAACTACCTCTTACATGGGTTCTAAATTAAGCACGTTAAGCCGTTGGTCACGGCTGTCATACGTGAATCTTTGACAGTCGTTACGGGTCGTCAGAAGCCCGAAAGTCTGACAACCAGTCTTACCTAGGGGTATCATATTACCCAGTTACTTGGTTGTGGAGGTCAGATAGGCAGTGGCTCCATGTAAAATACTGGTATTCAGCTGCATCCGGTTAGACTGGAAGCCGACCCCAACATAGTTGGGAAAAGGCTAGGCAGATGATGATGATGACATGGGTTCTAAATTAAACGACCCTTGTGTATAAGTAGTTTGTGGGGACGAAATTGCGGCCAAACTGCTAGTCAGTAATAAAAAGCAAACAAAATGGTTGACGTAAAACGACTGATTTGTTTTAGCAAGCAACGGAATATTTCTCGAAAAGTGTTATTGAAAAATATTACGCCAGAATAATTTTATATTGAATAGGTGACTTTATTATTGTTTGAATAATTTATAATCTGTGGTTTTTAATGACATGTTTCACCGGTTTGACGCAGAATAGTTGATTATGACGCAGTCACGCAGGGGAAAATATTAAAAATTAGTTTCCTATTTACCGTTTGTTTACATTTTTTGAGACACCGTTGTCAACCATCTAAATTTTTTCAAACATTGAAGAATACTGTATGAAACAGGACCTAATGCATTACGCATCTAATAGCCTAATACACAAAGAAATCTTTAAGATCATCTGAATAAATAATACAAGATGAGAACTGTTCCAAAGTGGGTGAACAAAATACACGAAGCCGACAAAGTAGAATTTTCCAGGTAAAGCTTATCTGGATCACAAAAAGGGATACTTTTATAATGAAGTTGTAGTACTATTGATTCGAAAACATTGACAATGTTTTCTTGCAAACTAATTCCCAAAGAAACCTCCCTTTGAGTATGCAATTATTTAATGAATAAATTACTATCTTTAGTCTTTGAAAAATATTCTAATAACGACAGAGATTACTAGGCTTTAAAGTAAAAACTATATTCTATAAACTTATTGCATAAGTATGTGGAAATCATGCAGCAGTAGCATGATTTAGTAGGCGTCTCTTATGAATTAATACAGTTTACATTTAGCCATTAGCCATTTTAGAGATAAAATGGTCAAGATATGAAATGATATGAAATGATATTTTTATTCAGTAAATTGGTTATAAATAACACTTTTACACGTCACATTTTAAACTAGATGAGTCCAGTGTTTCCTAGCCGACTGCTCTGAGAAGAAACACCGAAACAAACTCAGAGTACAGAGAGAGAACTTTGTTTGTATGCTAATAAAGTTGTAAGCAGTAACCAAGCCAAGTAGCTTTTTACTTACCTAAATAGAAATAATAATAATACCAGCTATCACACAGAGAAAGCTTGAGCATTGATTTTAATTAACCTATAACTAATTTATGAAGTACTACAATGATTCATTTTAATGATTCTATACGTAATATCTTTGCTATAAGGTGTTAGAAAAAATACATAGTTTAGGTACCGACTTCACCTACTTGTTAAGTTTTTACTATGTAACTGAGTAATGAGCTTTGCCCTTGACTTAGACTGCATTTCCTTATGGTTCTCTATAGCCTCAAGAAAGATAAAATGAATTGATTTAAAACATTCTTTTCAGGTCTGACTATATTAATGAGCTTTAAGTTCATTATATTTATGTGATTGTCTAATTTCAGTGTCCACACAATATGCTTCAGTCCAGATGGCAGTCAGTTAGTAGTCGGTGCAGGCGAGAAAGTAATGGTCTACGATCCTAGGGATGGAGCCCTTGTCCAATTACTTCAGGCTCACAAGGGAGCAGTCCATGCCGTAGCATACTGTGGAGACGGCAAAAAGTTTGCTAGCGGTAGTGCAGACAAAAATGTTATCATATGGACGTCCAAAATGGAAGGAATATTAAAATATTCGTAAGTTCATTGTCATATTATGTTGCTAATTATAATTGTAATAATATTTATTTATCCGACCAATGTCATGAAATTTAAAATACCCGAATTGTGTCAAATATCATCCCACAACGCCACTAGTATTATTCTGGATAATGTTTATTTTACCTGATTGTATGTGTGCTGAGCGTATGAATACAATAACAGGATATTTTATAATCATACCATGTCATTATTATTGAACAGCCACAGTGAACCGATCCAGTGCCTTGCATACAACCCCGTGACCTTCCACTTGGCTTCATGTGCCCTCACTGACTTTGCATTCTGGTCTATGGATGTCAAAGCAGTGCAGAAGTACCGTGTGACTGGGCGAATTACAAGCTGTGCTTGGTCTACAAATGGCCAGTATTTAGCAATAGGCCTGGCCGTTGGTGCAGTTTCCATAAGGGATAAAGTAAGTAATAGCTGTTGTAATACTATTATTCTCTTTTAGAGCTGTACTATGTCTTTATAAGCTGAACTATGCATACTAACCCGATATACTAATACTAATTTAAACTGAGCAAAAAGCAATAAGCAAAACTCAAAAAATTAAAATGATAATAATTTATTTGACAATAAACCATTTACATTCACTTTTGAATAGTCAGTATAAACAGTATTCTGAACACAACTTGAATGAGCTCAAACAAACCACTATTATGTTGAGAACAGAAACCACCATAGGAATAAACAAGTTACGAGACCCAATTTACAAAACAAACATTTCAAGGAAACTCCATGAAATAAGTGGAACACGTTTCTTTGTGCGGCGCGCGTTAATATTTAATGCGAATAGCATGCAGCAACCCTAATTTACATTATAAGTAATTCATAGATGACGTGACCGGAATGTGTCACTTTAACAAAATTTTATTTCACTCTAAATGTAAAATTGTATTCATTCAAAAATGTGAAACACTAAAATACTTTTTTCAGCTCGGCGATGAGACCTACCGCATCACGCGTGATGCAGCAGTATGGGCCGTTGCCTTCTCAAAATCTGTACTAATAGTCACCGACTGGAATGACACCCTATCGTTCTACAATACTCTAGGTCAACAAGTTTTAAAGGACAGGAGCATAGGTAAACCTCTTTTTATTAATAACTGGGGAATGAGGCCAGAGGTCGCAAAAAATGGTGAAGTTTAATAATAAAATAGTAGCAATATTAGCAATAGCTAATTAAAATGCAGCCGTCAGCACAAAATCTTCTCGACTGATGATCCGGCAATCCAACATGACCAGAAAGAGTCCAGTGGCAGGATCGACAGGTTTCCAATGGAAGGGAGCATCACACTACCGCCTTCCCAACTTTAGGCTATTTATAAAATTCTTTGACTGATAAACCTTACAACTTTTTGATTTATACTTTCGTGAACCGCAGCCTTATATGCTACCCGCTTGCATAGGCTCTAAGACATACACTGGCGTAAAGACAATGCCACCCTCCCCCACCACACAACTAATTGGCGTAAACCTATTTCTAGTACACTATTAAAGCAAATTGGATGTTATTAAAATAGTTTATTTGATGTCCAACTGCCTTGTAATTAAATACTGCTAATAAGATCAATGTCTTGCATTGCATTGTAGAATATAATAACTTCATATGTATAGGTACTTATAAAGTCCTTTTTATCGATTTCGATAACCGTGACCCATTGAAACTATTTCCTAGCGTGTGCTCTAATATGAATCAGAAGACTGATTTTGTTTATTTTATTAATACGATTGTTCTGACCGGGATTAGCAGAATATAATGTAATATATAATAATAAATAAAATAAGATAAATGAATGGTTGACTGCCTCGTTGGTCTAGTGGTCGTAAAGCGCGACTGCAGAGTTACTATTACTAGTTCGGACAGTGTTATTAGGTTTTCCCATCAGGAATTAGGGCCCGGTCGTTGGCAATAGGATCGCCTTCTATTACATTGGCGAAATGTGGGTGTAATAATAGGTACATTACAGTACACCTCTGCCTAACTCTTCGGGGATTACAGGAGTGATGTAAGAAAAATGAAAAACAAAAAGTTTGTCAGTTATCAGAAGATAATAAGTAGACAAGTACTAGATAATTAATTTTGATTAATTATGGTAATAGTACCCAAAACTTTCTCAGTAAGAGGATTGCTTACGTAGCCCAACTATAGCACTATTCTACTGCATTACTACAAAAAATCCTTAAAACAATTTCAGGTATATCAGCGTTGTCTGTGTCAATGCTTGGAGCGTTAGTTCTGGTCGGCGGTGTGGGTGGATGGGCCGTGCTCACGTCGGAAGGAGTGCCGATATTGAACACGCCGCAAGAATGGGTGTGGGCCATAGCTCCCTCGCCGTCTTATAATAATTTGGTAAGTTTAGGGTTTAATATTTGTTGCATTTAGGGCTTTTCTAATTTTAGCGTTTGGTGCTGGAATGCTAAACTCGTACCGCTCCGGCGCCGCACTATTTCGGTACCAATCAAATTGATTGTTTGATTTTGACAAAAACGGGTCATCCTTATGAATAATCTTATTTGTGTGTGAGGCCTGAGGATTTTTCTCTTTATATCTCAGTGAAATGCCATACTTTTTCTACCCACAAATTACGTATAGCGGGTGGCGGGTAGCGAGCGGGGTGTCATAGAGGCTATTTATGCTGCCTAGATAGGACAGATCATTATAATTTAGAGAACTACATTACTAATATTAAACAAATTATATTCTAGGCTGTGGCATGTCAAGACGGAACACTGTGGTGCTATCAAGTAGTGTTCAGCACAGTTCACGGTTTGTACCGCGAGCGATATGCGTACAGAGAAAATATGACCGACGTCATTATACAGCATCTTACTACGGGTAACAAAGTTCGGATCAAATGTCATGACCGGGTTCAAAAGATTGCGATTTATAAACATCGGCTTGCGGTATGTATGATAATCTATATTAATTCTATAATTAGTTTGTTTGTATGTTTGAAGTTCAAACATACAAACAAACTCTTTAGCAGAAATTGGTAAAAAAGAAACAATCGACTAACACCAGTATGCGTAAATATAGAAATGTTTTGTATTTTCGACCGACTTCAAAAATGAGGAGGTTCTCGATTCGGCAGTATGTTTTTTCAAACCATCGACTAACACCAGTATGCGTAAAATAGAAATGTTTTGTATTTTCGAACGACTAAAAAAATGAGGAGGTTCTCGATTCGGCAGTATGTTTTTTCTACATAATCTTTACATCGAAAACATTCCTAACTCTGAAAGATGCTAAAACCGTATCAAAATACATCAAGCATTTTAGGAGTACTTAAATAGACAAACAATGTTTATTTAAAGATAATGTTGTGGTTTTCAGGTCCAGTTACCGGAACGAGTAGTAGTGTACGAACAGGGTGACGTTGAAGGAATGTTGTACAGAGCC
This sequence comes from Hoplodrina ambigua, assembly GCA_949774945.1. Classification (NCBI taxonomy): domain Eukaryota; kingdom Metazoa; phylum Arthropoda; class Insecta; order Lepidoptera; family Noctuidae; genus Hoplodrina; species Hoplodrina ambigua. The sequence continues at coordinate 12,433,816 of OX458963.1, forward strand.
AAGGAGAAACTTCCGCAGAAGACGGAGTGCTCACTCCTAGTGGCTACCAGTGATGCCTTGCTTTTATGTCAGGTAAATATAATAAAAATTGCTACTGCCCGCGACTTCGTAGCGGTATAAAGTATATCTTATACCTATTTTTATACCTACAAAAAAAAATAGGACAACATTATGCAATCATAGAATAGTACCACTATTACTATAACAGCTGTTACTGAACTTCGTGACATATCTACTCAATTTTGAAGCATGAGAATTATTTTTAAACAATACTCCAAACAATTTCTTTTTCTGAGTTTTGGTTGCGTTTACAACTATATAAACTCACATACACTCACAGCCTGACCCGGTACTATCTGTAGGCTATACAGGTATTTTTTCCGTGAGGGAATTGAATCCGTGACACGAAGTGCAGTAGCCAATCGCTCAGCCACTACGCTTAACGTGTCGTCGTGGACTGATATTATAAAAAAATGCAATATTATTAATAATGCAATTTAGTAATGTTCTATTGGTTTTGGTTTTCAGGACACAAAACTGTCAATAATTGGTCGTCAAATTCCGAAATCATGGACAGTGCCAGCACCCATACGATATGTGAAGGTGACCACGCTTTACTTTGAAGAAGTTCTACTGCTGGGGCTCATGAATGGACAGGTAAGGCTCATAGATCATCCATTAAAAATTATATTGGTTATTGATGTTAACTACCAATGAATTTATCTTTGACCAGCTATGCTGTCAAAAATCACTTTAATCCGGTTCGCTCATCATTTTTTTTACAAGTTTTGTTTTAGATCTAGGACTAATTCGTTCAATTTCATCTTTGAATTCCTGTAGGTTTTCTTATTATAATGTGCGAGTGAAATAGGCAATAGAAAGAAAAAAGAAAGAAAAATTGTTTATTCACTAGAGAGTGACACATAATATACAAAGATTTTTGTTAACAAAAGCCTAAAAAATAATTATTGTATGTAATGATTGTGAAGGCCAGTTCTACTAATTTGAAACGTTCAAAATCTAATCGAAATCTCATCTCAAAAATGTAGGCAAATTATAGACATTTGTGAGTGATTGATAAAGAGATTAGATTGCGAGCGTTCCTAAAAGTTTATAGAATTGCCCCATGTTAACAGATGTTGCAAAATTTCAATTTAAAATACTCTTACCTTTTTTGTATCTTTTGTCACTGATTTCGACCGTTGGGACCGCCCTTCGTTGCAGGACACATAATTATTTGTTCGCGAAATTCGGACATGATTTTGACCACCTGGCCTTAGTAACGTGAAACGGCGAGTGTAGATTGAATTGAGAGGCGATTAATAAAAAGATTTGTCCGCGAATTGGAGTGGAAACATGGAGGGGACTGTCACAAAAATGGTATTAACACTGCCCTTGAAAATCGCCAGCTGTGCGGTCCACGGCAGCTGGCTCTTAGTATTCAGCTTATTACTAAAAATATCATGAATGGACGATCAAATAACAACCAGATTCTATAGAGATCAGCACGTGTCTATTGTATAGATTATTCCCATGAGAAATATGCAATTTAAAGGGTACTTTCATGGACCAATGGATTTGAATACACTATTATTAGTCTGATTTCTTTGCAACGGTCCAGTAAGCCGGTCCAAATTCTATGGGAGAAAGGGATTTTGTGCAGCTTCAGCTCAGCAACCCTGCAACTAGAAAGCTCGATAAACAGGAGGGTTAACGGTGAAATGTGGACGTACCTACATAAAGCAGACAGTACATAAAATGTATGTAAAGTCTAAATAATAACCTTTTATGGTAGCGGTCTGTACATTCGTAGGATTACTTTTATTATAGGTGATACATCTGGGATTGTAAGAGGAGTCAAGTGGCAACACATGGGGGATGAGGGAATATTAGAAGAATCGTATGACAACACTGTGTGAGTGAGATTATGACAATAGAAAGAGACAGTAAGATACGAATGAAAATGGACGACATGAGTAATCTGTTAGGAAAATTAAATTAAATACCTATTACAACCGCATCTTTTATTTGCATTGATCATACACATTGGGGGCTCGTCCGAGATCTAAACAAAAAGGCAAATAATGGAGAATATGGGAAATATTTTTGAAATCTTACATAATGAATTCTAGTGTAGGTGAACGTAGATCCTAATGCTTGTGCAAACATTAGGATCTACGTTCGCATTACGTAAATTTATGACCTTGCGGTCAATATTGACGTATCTACGTATCATCATATCAAGGTTACGTGCTATAAACATATTCTGACTGCTCCGTTGGTCTCGTGGTACGACTTCTGAAGAATATTTCTTTTATTACTAAATCTGCATGTAATTTTATTGACTATACTCTTTGCTCTTGTTGACAAGCGCGACTGTTTATCATAGGGTCTTGGACTCGATGTCGAGCCCTAGAAAAACCCTAGGCTTTTCATATGAAAATTCTCCGCAGTAGACCTGAGTAGGTATGATCTGCTGCGGAGAATTTGATTATTAATTAATGGAGTCATTATTGAAGTTTGGAGACACAGACGGTCATAACTCTCTGTCTCCCTGTATCTTAAGTCAGGTCACTCTTGTTCATGGCAATATCACTTACTGTACTGTAATTCGCGATTACATGACATTTACATCGAATTGGAACATAGGTGTACTACACATCTCTGCCTTTCTCTTCGAGGAGATATAAAGTATGTATTTATTTTCAACAGATCTGGCAAGTGGAGCCCTCCCAGGGCAGCGCAAAGATGATACTACACACGCCCGCATCGGTCCGTTGTCTGGACGTGAGTGCCTCCCGCGCTTACCTCGCGGTCGTTGACGAGTCCTCCGTCTGTAGAGTCTACAACCTATCTACAGGGGAGTTGCTGTTCACGGTAGGTTTCTGTAGGAAAATAACCACCGGTCGTTGGTTGATGGTATAATTAACAGTCGAGGTATTTAAAGTTCGCGAGGTGTCGGTGTATTTTAGGAGAAACAAATCTTTATATTGAAAATCAATTATTGAGTCCCTCTAAAACTGTTAAAATGTAAAATTGAATGTTGATAAAAATTTAGAATACACCCGGCTAACGCGGTAGGCCAAAGTGCACTAAATGTTATGTCTAGTTAAAATAATAAGTGTGTTCAAGCAATTGAAGTCAACGCGTCATGACGTTATTGCTACCTAAAATGTTTGGTGAAAACACTGTACAGTTACTATAAACGTCATTGTTAAGTTTTTACTTGGTTTTCTATTAAATCATGAAGTCGTATAGTTATTTATACTTATAATAACTTTGAGGAATACTAGTACTTAACTGAAACGTAAACGTAACAAAAATATAATTACCAAGATTTAGAACTCTGTAGCTCCTCACAGACTAATAATTTTGAGAAGTCTTCATAATGAGTAATGTTCACCTTAACAAGACCTAATATACGTTTGCATAATACCTAACGCTGTAGAGGGTAGGGCAGATAAGCTCAATTTCCTTTTTATTATACATATTTTAATTGAGTCCGAGACCCCAAAAAACGAAATTGAAATGTCCGGAACAAACAAATAGTTACCGTTATTTTGACATATTTTCATTAGCTTTGTCCTGCTTATCTACGTTTAATTTCCTGCAAATTGTTAGCTTCTTTTTCTTTCCATGTCGACGATTTTACATAATCCTATTCTTTACTTGTTTTTTATTGGTTTCAGGAAGAAAACATATCATCAGTGTCATGGAATTCATGGTGTGACGAGCTACTCAGTCTTTCTGGGGGTGGTCTGCTCTCCATAAAAGCCTGTCTTTTTCCGCCAGCCACGCAGCCTCTAGCTGGATCCGTTGTAGGATTCCAGGTATGTCAAACATTGTTTTAGAGAATATACAAAAGAGGTGTGTATTATTAGGATTAGCATCAATATAGGGAATGATTTTGTTAGAATTTAAAATCGATGCACTTTATTTTGAGTGTGTATGTATTTATGTATATTTAAACAGAAATTTCTCAGTAATCTATTTCATTTATATTTATTTCTAACTTTTCATAAAACAGAATTGAAAAGTTAGTGAATGATTAAAAATCTTTGTTGTCTTGTCATCTTTTCAGTATACTACTGAGTTATTTATTATGCTTTATTATGCCGGTGAATCCCAACCAAGATTCTCCGATTGTCTTGGTGAAACATTGTGCATTGGGAACGCTAGTAATAAGGCACCGTATTATGTTTGTCACAACGAATGCAGTGAATGTATTGATGTACATTGTGTGTCTTAGGCTAGACGCGTTCTGATGCGACTTAATCGTATATAGTCGCGTCTAGCCTTAAGCCGGTCTGTTGCAACTATATTTTTGTTAGAAATACGAATGTTTTATCCAATTAAGTCGCCGTTATTAGATTAAGGCACCCCGTCCAGATTTGTTACGTTAGTCACGTTTAGCTACAGATTAGGACTTAACGATAGTACATTATGATACTAAGGTAAGTATGTCGTTTGACACGAGGTTGATTTGCAGCCCAAGGCGAGGGTGTAATGGAGCTAAGAGTGTAATAACAAAATGCTCGTGAGCTTCATACGACGTTTTTCAACACACTTGTTAGGGAAAAATATTGGTGTCAAGACAATAATACGAAATGCACTTACAATAATTATTTAAGACGTTTATGAGTTCACAAAATGTCTTCTCTGTCAAGAGACTTATGTCAGTGGCCAGCAAAACCAAAGATGTGAGAACTAATACGTTGGTAATGGCTTCTACAAACTGAATAGGTATTTTTATTTAAACAACACAATTAGGTAATCGTTAATTTATTGACACATCAATAATTTAATTAATTTTAATGTTTTGCTATATTGTGTAAACCAACGTAGTTTATTTATTGTCAAAACATAAAAACGTTAAAACGTTAAACGTAATTACCACTCTAATACTGTTATGGTAAAATAAAAGGTACGTGTGTGTAATATGCTGCATTATAAACATAAAAACAATACAAAAAGAGCTTTTTAACGAGCAAGTGTGTTGAAAAATAATAATTCATAATCGAATGGACAATATTTTCTGGTTAGCCGTCGAACTACATAGTATCTATAGAATGAACATTATCTGCGAGTACTAGATAATGTTCATTCTATTGTACTCTCAACCATAGCACACATTAGAAAAATACAGTTGTCTGCATGTTTGTTATATATCTTCACTATAAATATTCCATTCTAAACTACCTTCTGAAAGGGGCAACTAGTTTCAATTCTTTTTAGGGGTCAGTACCTCAGTCGAAAAATACGGAACCCTTATAGGATCACTTTGCTGTCTATCTGTGATCCTTTTCCTCAGGAACGCGTAAAAATATCAAGCTGAAATTAACACAAATTCTCAGGTCTGCTTCACCTTGAAGCAGTGAAAAATTCAAACATCTAGGTGAACCCAATCTAAAGATAACGTCGTTTATGGCGCTTATTTTAACGCTCGCTTGGAAACGCACCTAGTTCCCGAGGACCTAGAATCATTAAATTTAGCAAGAAGCAATGCCATGTAATGTAGCACAAGTACAGGAAGAAACCAGGAAAAAGTAAAGTAGTTACATCACAAAATAATATCATCTTTGTATATTGTGTTAAATATTGTATGGTGGTACGGAACCCTTCGTGTCTTCTGCCTCGCACTTGGCCGGTTTTTTTGTAAATGGCGTTCAGTAATGCTTTTAATAGGCTAATTGATATTTATTTTATTACACGACTGCCCCATAAAAAGGAGTGTTATGTGTTTAGGGTTAATTTATGTATTTTGGTATAATTAAGTTATTTTCTTGACGCAGCAGGCCCGGCGCTAGTACCCAAATATAACGGGATTTCAATTAACTATAATCTTAAGTCACTTTTAATTAAATAGCCCAATAGCTGTTTAGACTACACAATTATATAAAAAGCTGTTATTATGTCATGATTGTGTCGCTTAAAATTTTCCAGAAACAACCGATAATAGGTAGGTTGAAATTCGCAAAGCATACTTTTTGAATATGCTGACCTGCCAACCGAGACGCTGTCACAATAAAATATTATGTCATGATTGTGTCACTTAAAATTTTCCAGAAACAACCGATAATAGGCAGGGTGAAATTCGCAAAGCATACTTTTTGAATATGCTGACCTGCGAACCGAGACGCTGTCACAATAAAATGGAAAATAATAATTAGGTATTCCTAGGTGTTAGGTATCTTATTGACTTGGAAAGCTAGGGAAACGGACCATGGTCGTGGTAATAATTTATCAGTATATAGGTACACTACGGGCGAGGTGACTACGGGCAATACCATCTTTTTGCCAAATGTCAACCAGTGGATAGCTGCGTTAGGCTGTTGATGTCACAGGTATACTGATAAAAGCTTACTGCAACTAAAGCACTTCACCACAAATAGCCAGCATACAATGTATAGTTTTAGCCTCAATACCAGTTTGTTTTACATTCACATAAATGTGCCCGGTTTTTGTGCGTCTTCATCATAAAAGATTTGTGTCAAATTAAACCGATTTCAATACAACCGTTTCATGGTTTAGGAAACGCTATGCGCATATCATTTTCAAGATTTAAAATAAAAATTGAAATTGGCTTGATTTTGTTAATTTTGTTTTGCTTGTCCATTTTTATACAACGTCCTTGTCTGTCTGTGTGTTAGCGCACTTATAAATCTAGATCCATTCAAAAGACGTACGTTTTGTTTTTCATTTGTAGATGTGATATCTGATTAGGTTTTAGTTATAGTTTGTTATGTTAGATAAAATAGAGAATAGCGAAATTAATATATTAGGTATGTAAAGTATAAACTATAACAATTTGTTTGTTAGTTTGCTGAATGGTAAGGCTAGAAACATATTACTTGACTCATCTTTGATTTAAAACCATACCATGGGTGTAGCTGCGGGTTATACGATTTTCAGTTATTATAATACATCCAGGAAATCAGGAATTTCTCAGTACTGCAGCAGAGACTAGATTTTTTGTTCAGTTAATGGCAACAGAGCCTTCAATTTTAGCCCTCTGGCTAAAATTGGATGTACTAAAATCTATGTCCAACCCTTCGGGGATTGGCGTGATGGTATATGTATTAAATACATTTACCCACCCTTTGTAAAGTACAGGTATAACGGTAAGTAACTGAAATACAGGTATAACGGTTATACGTGGGAAAGTTGCGATCAATAAAAAATCAGTTAATAAAAGCAAACGAAGCTGAATGTGATACGTCGAGACATGGCAGAGTAGTTCCCATGCTGATCTTTAGATAAAAGACGTTAAGACCTTGAAGCACCCTTTCGACCGTTATTTCACCTACGGAAAAAGCAAAAGCGACCTTATCGACAAGCATTTCTTTGTTAATATTAAATTATATTGTTTAAATGGTGAAGAAAATGTTAATGGCTTTTCAGGGTGGACGCGTGTTTTGCCTGCAAGCTAATTCGATGCAAACTATCAACGTGCCACTCTCACATGCTGTGCATCAATACATACAGCAGAAAATGTTCAAGTACGTATACAAATATTTGTTAAAAACAATTATTTAAGAGTCTTGTTTGATTTTCGGAACTTAGGTTCGCGTGCCTTTAAATAGCGTTGTAACAAAAGCGGAAGGTACGGTATCGTATGTTTTGTTGATGCCAGACTTCAAAATAACTTTGTTTATCAACTTTTTTTTACAAAATCTAAGCTATGGCAAGTAATATTATTTATGTTATTAATATTAAACTTACAGCTAATTTCAGCAAGCAATACATTGTGTAGAATATGGCCAATTACACGTTACCACATATAGACATAATGTATAATAATAATAGTTCCACATAGGCAGCTTGAGAATCTACAAAATAAAAGCTCAAACTCCTTAGTAAGAGAAACAAAAAGGTTTAACGAAAAAAAATACACGTAAAAAGTAGTTACAGATATATTTTTTATTATTTTCTTTATTTTTTTTTTATTTTTTATATCCCTACTGATTTAGGTGACGTCATTTCTACTTTAAATTTCAGTTGTTTTAGGAATCTGCCGTGCTGATAATAGGGTTTTATAAACTAAAGTTGACAGTGCTGACAGGGAATGAGGTACCGAGAGCATAATTAAAATATATTGCATTACATATTGTACTATCGTAAGATTTAACTATATTATTCGGACCCTGTCTTTGATAAAATTATTATTCTCATTTCTTCATATACATTACATAATTATTACATTTCCAATATTTATAGAAAATAAACGTGGTATCCTAACCCTACCCTACCGATACCCTAAGGCGATTAACACACGGCACCGCGCACCGCCGCGGTAGGCGGTGAAGCGGCGATTATCACCGCCCGACCGCGCGGTCTGGTGGTGTATGTGTGAAAGGCAACGACGCGTTTAATAGAGGCCAATGCGACACCTTCACCGCCTACCGCGGCGGTGCGCGGTACCGCGTGTTAATCGCCTAACCCTACTGAACCCTACCTCTACCGTTACCCAACCCCTAGGTGAAGATATTAATTAATTTATTTTTTATTGTTGTTGTAACGTTAGAAAAGCAAATTCCATCGCATAGCGTAATTTTTAAATTGAAACTTCTAGATTAGTAACGATTCTGGTTACGTCACTTTGCAAATAAGAAAAAAATTAGAAAATACTATTTGCGATAACTTATTCCAGTTAGAGTCCAGTTACAGTGCAAAAAATACGAGTATTCAAATTCAGAGTGAATTATTTTTTGTTGGAGGTAGATGAAGAAACTAACAAGAATTTGTCTGATTCAAATCGCAATTTATAGAAAACATGCACGTACTTAATCAACCTACAAACGCATTACCATACTTAATATTTAAGTAGTTGTTATAGTATATTTTAGATATTATAATGTTTTTTTTTTAACGAAGGAATTTGCACATAAAAATAAATCATAGTCCATGATAAATAATGAAAAACATAACATCAGCATCAACAGCATCATCAAAACGACATAATTAGCGAGGGGTTATTTGAGAGGGTTATATGCTCCAATTATGGACGGTGCAGGAGGGATTAAGAGGGATACTGTTAACAAAAAGGTGATTTAAAACTTGAGGATCGGCCATTGGTGGGCTAGATTTTACATGCAATTATAAGTATGATACGCGATCATAATAATTTCTAATACATAAATAAGAACCAGACGCGATTCATTGTTATTTAAATCAATCAAGTTTTCAGGTATTATTTTGGTCATTCAATGATTATTTCATTATCAGAGTTTAAATTAGGCATTTATTCCATTTTTGTGTCTGTTAATAATCATGCATTGATCTGAAAACAAATTAACTTATCAGTTAAAATTTAGCAAGTACTTGTAAAATATGGCGTCATAAAAATTCGCAATGTGAATTGTTAGTGCTCGGAATAGGTAAATACTATAAACATTCTGCTTACTGTGGACCTATTCAATACAGATTTTCCCATCGACACACTAAGAATGAAATGCTTTATACTGTCGAGTCTTTTGTGGCTGCAATTATCTCAATGTAAAATCGGTTAGTATTTAAAATTGTGATGATATTATCCCGTCCAGTCTATAGTATATACATTATTATACCCTTTGTCCAGTTTGTATTATCCAGACTATTGTACAGCGCTTAATATTTCTAATAAAAGGGCCGAATCCTTTGTTCTCATAAGAGGAGAGCGCCACGTGAACTACAATTTTGATTCATTGAAATGCAAATTCGTAAAATTTGCATCTCAATAAATCATAATACGACGTATTCAAATAACAGTTGTCTGATTTATTGTTAGGCGAATCTTTTCAATAAGAACCGTTACAGCTGCATATTTTTTGCAATAAGAGCTTTTGCTATTATTCCTGTTGGATTTGCAATTCTCGTGGGATTCTGCCATGAGGGGTGACAGCCATCTTGTTGTAGCGGGTATAAATAGCGAGCCCGTGTTCGCATTTTCTCATTCAGACACTGACGTGCGCCGGAGGCAGGAGACGGTTGCAAACGTACCCCCCCCTCCTCGCCGGGGAGAGGAGGGGGGGTAAACCTAACGCCTGGTCCCTGTTTTTAGGGACCGCGACCCTGCCCGGCAAGGGGCCAACAGCCCATTTACCGACTCCTTGCGCCCCATATCGAGGCAAAGAGAAGACCACGGACCTTTGTCAAAGCGGCTTGACACGTGGTCGGTAGTCATAGAATCCAGTCGTGTAAATTTTTCAGAGTTTATTAATCGTGATGTCTATTAAAATAGTGGACGGAGTTAAAAATGAAACACACACATACAAGTAAGTTTTATAATATTTCCTTATTTATAATTTCTTTTAATCATGTTTTTTTTTTAAGGATCCGTTTCTGCCTCACTTATTATTTCGTTTCTATATTTGGTTAATAGATTTTTCTCGTTAATAGTATCACATAATTTATATTACAAATATCTATTTAATTTATTAAAATGTTTTTTGTAACTTTTCCATTTCACTTCGAATCTTATTTCTAATTATTTAAAACATAATAAAATAAGTGTTTAAATTAAAAGAAAACTTTTGTATCGTTATGTTAGGAAATTAGGAGGGTAGTTGTAGAAAATTGAATAGGATATCTTGTAGTCGTCGAGCGGCGCACGCATTGCCACGTGTTTTATCCAGAAACAGTTTTTAAGCTTATTTTAATTTCTAATTGTTGTTGTGATCATTTTAAATATTCTCTATAAAGTATTAATCGATAGTGCGTTGTAAAACTCCACGTGTTATTTTCTTAACGTAATAAGTTTTCGATCGATCGTGAATATATGTAGCTTGCAGCCATTTAAATCATGGCGTCAAACTAGCATGCAAAACACAAATGTGAGTTCGACTTAGTGAAATTTTATAATTAATAATTTTAATATTTGAAATAAAACATTGTAACGACGTCGCCATTGTAAATTCAAACGTTAGTTTCGGATGTAGATATATTCGCAGTAGGTAGTTTGTTTTAAAATAGCCACGTGTTTATAAATCAATTTATTTGCAGGGCTTTCACATATATTGATTGAACAAGACGTCCAGCCGACTGTGCCGCCGATCAACTCGCCAGAATCCTGAGTAAGTACTGATTGCTTTTTACTTTCCTACAGTGCCCGTCTTAATAGCGTCTAGCGGATGCTACGAGTATCGTTTTTAAATTGTTTTGCATAAGTACATACGACCTTGTAAAGGTCGCGGGAAACCGCTGGATGCGGTCAGCACAGGACCGGTCATTGTGGTTATCTTTAGGGGAGCCCTATGTCCAGCAGTGGACGTCGTTCGACTGATATGATGGTGTTGAGGTACTTTTTGGGGTTCCGCACCTAAAGGACTTCGTGTTCGATTCCGACTTGCACTTCGCCGGTTTTTAACTCCTGACCTAACCTATAACTTATTTTTAACGAAGACACTCGTTACAATTTTACCTAGCCGTCTACGTCAAAAGTAGAAAGCTTTTTAAGTATAAAATCTAATTTTGGTTTCCTCTTGTTTCAGTTTTTCCCGCAATCGAGAACACGTTGTGCTGTAACTTCGTGTCATGCCGCCCTTGGTTCCTGTATTCAATCGACACGTGCTCCACTTTTACGAAGAACTGTAAGCCAATTTTTCTTCTTAACGTCACTCATGGATCTACACGGCGTTATAAGGACTTCTTTTTCTTTCGTGTGGGCACCCTATTGTCAGAGTTTCTGAACCGCCTCAAGGTTATAAAGACTGCATTGGATTAAATATTGGAAGAATTATCTAAGATTATAAGTAAAAATGGTCAACAGGGTTTTAGTCTTTAACGGTTTTTCGATTTACCGTTGATTATATTATTATTAATCCGCATAATAGACTAGGCATAACTTGATTGTGCATAACATTTTGTTTCACTAATGTTTGAATTGTACAAAATACGCCGATTCCGTGTACTCAATTTGAAAATACTTAAATCTTACGTAACATATTTTTAGATTTCATAGACTTACTGTTTTTATTGCAGCCTTACGTTTTTCTTTAGGATTGTCATTCAAAATTCAATTCAGCCGTGTTTTTTTGTAGGTTTTCCTTCCTCCTTTTATTTTTCATACTTATTCATGTTTTTGTATTTATATGAAGTGTAATTTTATGGTTATAAGATTTATGCCCTGAAGTTGTCACAAGTGCATATGCCCATCCAAATTATGCATTTTTATTAAGGACTAATATTATGCGGGTTTTTAATTCATAAAATCAACTTAGCCTTTTGTGCTGGACATATAGGCCAAAAGAGAAACAGTTTTTTTTATATACCTACTGTTGCGTCTCGATGGAATATAGGAATCAATAGGAATTTCTTATCTACTAAGCTTGCGTTTACAACATGCTTGCGTACATTTTGCTTGCGTTATTTAGAAAAGTAATTGTAGGTTTATCTGATTTTATTTTGTTGCTTGATTTTTTTTGCTCTTTTTTTTATTATGTATTTAATTGTTTACTCAATCCGAACGACCTTTCGAGTCGTGACGACATAATATATATCCTAAGTTACTGCATAAGCTGGTAAAAAAAAAATCTTAAAGATAGAAAAAATAAAATAAATAATTAATTATCATCATCCACACTTCGCCCACTGCTGGGTACATACCCCTCTTTGTTAAGTCTCAACCAATCCATTCCAATCTTCAAGCTCATTTGCCAGATCCAATAAACAAACAAAAATTGAGGTACCTATATAGTTGATAATAGTTCTGAACCTTAAGCTTCGTAGTGTGTTTCAGTTATTTTTTTTGTGTTTTTAATGATAATTAGTACGTAGAGTTTTTTATTTAATGCTCAAAAATAGAAGTTCGTGTACATAGCAATAACAAATAGGCCAATAACACTGTACAGTTTATGTAGGCATCGCCTTTACTTAGTTTCTTAGATCCCTTTCTTATTTATTAAGTTAGTTTTACGATCCTAAATCGAACCTTTATACTTTCAATTCAAATAGCAATTACAACTAAAGTACTCGTAGATGCACTCACGCCTAGTTTCAGTTTTTGCTTTTTACTGTATTTTAAAAAATAAGTTAGATTTTTTTTTCTTTAATGTAAATAATGTGCTTACCTTACAAGGCCAAAAAAAAAACAATAGGCTGTAAATAATTGATGCTTTTTTTTCTCATATTTTCGTAGTTTAATTTGTTTTGCTTATCTTTTTTTTCTCATTGTATTTCGATCTCCTCTACCCACTATGGCATTCAAGTACATAGTGGATTAGACAACAAATAACGAATCATTGTACAGTAGTAAATAATTGTATAGGTACTTAGTATTATTCCGATTACATAAACGACGTTTTAACCTGTCGAGCCCCGGTTGACTTACTGGTAAGTCAGAACTATAGAAAATCAATTGTGTCTCATTACGTGGGACTTGAGTAATTAAACTTGTTCTTTTTGCTAATAAATAATGGCGTCTATTTTAAAATAATAAATCAATCCGTTCGATTCAAATATCTCTTAACACCTATAAGATCAGGCTATAAGACATCAATCGATGACTCACGGGAGCGGTGCAATATCTAAAGCCGGGCAGGAGATAGTTATATTTAAAGATGGCGTCACATTACATGATTTCATTGTTTTCCCCAAATAGCCCTTGTAGATAGTTGTCGAAGAAGTAGTTTATATTCAGTATTTTTCAGCTTCTAATTACGCTACAAACGTTGGTGACGATATTAGATGATCAAGTCGCAGCTCTAATTCCTTACACTTGCGTACTCGTGTCTTTTGATTTAAAATAGTTATTTACTTGCAAAATGAAAATCAATCATGAAGGTCCTTTTATGTTTAATATTTATACGTTTTCTTTTACGGTTTTTAAATCATTCTTTTTCTTTTATCTTTTTGTTATATTATTTTTCATCTGATTTTTTGTCTATCCGTACGATAATAAATCATTGCTTTCAAAATGGAGTCGCATGTACCTGGTTTTTAAATTATTTCTGTCTCCCTATATTAATTCACCAATTATTTCACCATACAATGAAATTCAATTACATTAGGTTAAATGTTCATGTACATAGTTTATTTCGCTTTTGGTTCTTTAGGTTACAAATGCGTGTTAACGACTTTAAGTAGCAATAACAAATACGCCGACGGACAGTATATAGTTGTAGATAGTTGTAGGTTTGCGGCACTATGTCAAGTGTATTTATTACTTATAAGGATATATTCGACAGCGCGCGCTTCATACGTGGTCTAGTCATATTTCAATTTATAAGTAATAACGCGCGGTCGATGAAATCTGTAGATAGGATTACGATATTTATATTTAGGCTTGTGCTGAGGTCAGTTTCCAGCTAAATTACTTAATTTCAAAATGGTACTCTGTAACTCAAAAATTTTATTTTCATTACGAGTTTTTGAGTTATGCATCATTTTGAAATCAAGTAATTTGACGGAAAGCTGACTCACCACCTGCCTTCTTATTAGTATCCTTAACCCATCAACAAAATTTCATCGAGTTAGATACTTATTGACCGACATATGTCTGGACCGCCCTTTGTATGGAGCGAGCTATCTGCACGTTAATCATTAAGTTTATCTTATTAGCTGTCTTGTAAAAAATAGGATAACGTGCTTAGCAATAAGAAATAGGTTAATTAGATGATTGAATATAGTTGATTTTATACCGCCGCATATCGACTCGACAAGGAGTAATTATTTGATTCTCTTTTGTTTTTCAGTTTTTTTTTAATACTATGTTATGAATAATTAGTTCAAAATAGCCAATTTATTGTTTTCTATTATTACTTTGAAATCAATACGTACATCGTTTTGTTCTTTTTTGTATGTTTATTAATTTAATTTCTTGAAATAACTGATCCCGTTGAAACAAAAATTGCCTTGAATATTGAGTTTTTGTTTTCATCACATTACTGTTCTGTCTTTGTTTTTTATTAAATAAATTGTACAGCAGTTATTGTATAGTAGTGAACATATGAGGTTTTGAAAATTAAAAAAATATTAATTTGTTATTCGAAGCACATTTCGAAACTACCTCATAATTTCTTCACTCATTGTTACTGTTAACAAAAACAAATAAGGGTTTTTGCTTCGTTTTAGTTCATGTTATTTGTTTATTCTTAAATTAAATTAAATAGGCTTCTTTCTTACCATACTCAAAGTGGTATTAAAGAGAATCAATCATTTACTTAACTTGGTCGAAGATATGCTGGTGTTTAATTAATGTTAATGACAGGTTATCTTTAAGTGAGGTCTCAGAGTGCAGGCTCAGTAGTTTAATTTGTTAAGTTACGTTATAGTTATTGTTTGCTGATTTTTTTCCTATCTAAAATAGTTGATAAATGCTATGCGTGGTGAAAGGGACAGCCTGACTATCCCTATCATCAATACTTTCAGCACTTTTGAGTCTAGAATCATATTCTGCAACCATGGGGTTACGGTATATGATTCTAGAGGCAAAAGTGCTGAACAATTTGGCGTCGCTTTAATTTGTTCGTTCCTTACATTTTAAACGTTATAAGGAACAGCTGTTTAAAAAAAAAACGATTCAAATTCATACCTACTAAATCCTTAGTAGAAGTATGGGCTTTAATGCTCCTGTCTTACATTGACAATTATAAACAAATCGATTTCTCAGTTCACGGTCAATTTTATTAGTTATTTTCATAATGCGTTGAGAGCCTTAACGCCCCGTATGGCATTTCATACAAACTTTGATGTCCTGTTTTTTCGAATGTACGAGCCTATTTGAATGAATCGATCGGTACTTTTATTCCAATAGGTACGTCCATTTCGAAAAATAAGGCCTTCAAAGATTGTATGGAATGCCTTACGGCGTAAAGGTTCTTAAGAGAAATCTGAAGAGCCAAATACACAAATAATAAGTAATGCTAACATGAAATTGTAGGTCTTCGCTCAGGAGTGGTCCTGAGTCAAGGCCTCCAATATCATGTTACTATCGGTTATTAAATTGTGTATATAGTTCTACAGTTTTCTTTTAACCTAAGTAAATACCTAATTATAGTCATAAACACATGAAATGTTCATGACCAAAGTAGGCCGCCATATCAGAATTTATCCGATTTTCCGAATTAGTTATAATAATTTTTGTTTCACCGCTGATAAATTTTAAATTATGCATAGTGTTTTTGGACTATTTCAGCAGAATACATATTTCTTTCAGAATAGATATCTTTTTCATTATTTTAATGTATTTAATAAATAAATAAAAAATGAAAAAAAATATAGGTATATTATCTAATAGGTTGTTTGTGTGTGTAAATTAGTAATGTCTACTCCCATAAATAGGGAAATACGCTGTCTATATCATACTGCTTACTTTTAGGTTAATAGGATAATTTTAGATGAAATTGTATATAGTATATACATAGTTATCATAATAGCCATAGTAGAGAAACTGCTGTAAATACTGCTTTCAAAACACTTCTTATATGTAGGCTAATAGGATAATAGGAGCATCTTATTATAATCGTATGACGATTCAGGCACAAAGAAAAACAAAACTATAGATTTAAATTTAGATTTTACTGAAATAAGTAGTAAATTACTTTTTGTGTTCAATTATTTCTGTCCGTCCTGTTACGTTGAAGAAACGCTGCCTGTTTGTTATTCTGTACTTAGCTTAACCTTAGAATTTTGAGTGCTTATGATTTAATTCACCGCTATCACATAGAACTTGTAACATAACTGAAGAAATGCCAGTACAATGCTTCGCTTTAGTGATTCTGTGTGCGTCTTTTAATTACGCGTTTTATTTTTCTATTTAGTGTTACTACTTAGGTTTTTTTCGCTCCGAAATAGTATGTGATAAAATATATACGTCGTGTATTTGTTATTGCTTACTAAATAATTCGTGAAATTAGTTTTCTTTAAGTTTTCTTTTTTTATTATTTTAGTTTATAGTTCAGTTTTCAGTGTATATTTAGCATGCTGATTTAACATTAGATATTCATTCAGATAGATATTTTAATTTTAGTTCAGTTTTTTATGATTTAAAGCTAATAGGTAGGTACAAGTAAAATCTTTAAGTTATTTTAATGTAAAGTTTAGCTTTGAGTGCGTTTTGTAGTATAGTAGTTGATTGATTAGTTCTTTATTTATTCGAGGATTGTAGTTTAAGTTTTTTGTATATGTTATAGTATCTTCAGTTCTTAGTGTTTTGTAGCATGCCGATTAGAGTATATTCCTTTAATTATTTTAATTTAAAGTTCGCTTTTGAGTGTGTTTTGTGGCATGCTAATAAGTTTTTTTCTTTCATATTTTACTTTAAAGTTTAGTTTAAGTTTAAAGTTTTGAGTGTTCTTAGGTATGCTGATTAGTTCAGTCCTTAGTTAGTTTAGTTTTTTTTTGTTGTATTTCGCACTATCCTGATTAGTTATAGGTTCCTCCTTGTAGTTGTGGTTGAACACATTGTATATCATACTGCTTGTGAATATCATCATAATTAGATCTTTAGTACAACAGCTTTAATTATTTTAAGTTCATGTTTATCCACAATACAATTTCTATCTCTACTACTTACATCGCCTATTTGTTATTGCTAAAGATTACACGAATAACTTAATTACTTTGGCCAATATTGATTAAATGTAGATAACATTACACCGTCATCAAGCTGTACTGTGATGCTAACATATAGTAATGTTTGCTAGAGATACCGCCACAACATATTCTGCTATATGAAGCAACTTAATAAACTAGATTGTGTCACTTATCGCGCATGTGACGTCATCCCTGATTTTTTAGTATTGCGTTAGTAATTATTGCTTTCATGCTTTTCCCGTGAACTTATTTATTTTATTTTTTCTCTCTTAAAATATTACGAGAATTTTAGTTTTTTTGTTTGCTTGCCTAGATAGCTTACAGCCGCAGATAGATTATTGTATATTTGTATTGTTTTAAAACAAAGAAGGATGTTGAGGGCACCTCCATCGTCAATAACCATTTACTGAGACTGCAACTATAATACTGTTTCTTACTTATTTTTTTCTTCATTTATTTTGTGAATCAAAACACATTAGGTACTTATTTTAAATATTAGAGAAAATTTTTTGTTTATACATTTTTTCGGCCTCGTATAATCTGGTAAAATTATTTTTACCCTGCCATATTGATTTTATATGTGTTGTTTGCACCTATGTATCAGTATTTCGTCTTCTACGATATTAAAAATAAATTATATTGTATTGTGTTGTGGCAGTTGCGCGAATGTGCACGCGCGCTTTGCAAATGTGTGTGTTTTAAGAAAAATAAATAACTATTTAATTTTGGTTATTTTGTATTATTATAATGGTTCTCGAATTCTAAATTCGAATTTTGCATGAATTAGATTTATGATATTTTTTGAATTGTGATGATTGTAACTAGAAATTTTTATTTTTTTTATTTTAACGGAGTGTGTACCGTCCAAAAAAATACTTTAGGCCTAACAAAAATGTGATTCTTTGTAATGCTGGCTATACGTCCGACCGATAAAGCTAAACATTTGTGTAAGTAAGCTGATAACTTGATCAGGTTATGTATGGGTTTTCCGTGCATTTCATACTTACAATTAATCTTCCCATTCTTTAATTTTAATGGAAATTATACATTTCCAATTGCAGTAGTGGTGGTATAAGCTTGTTTTTTGGTCGTGCGTACAGCCACAAAATATATTAAAAAAGATTAATTCTAAATTATTCTTTCATCAATTATTATTTTTAATTGTTTGTGCTTACTTAAGTGTGATTTAAATTATATTATAAGACATTTTAGTGAAACTACTGTAGAAAATATACTGCTTTATCTGCTAACTGTTGTTTTTATTGTAACCTTTACTTATGATTTCCACGTCTCGAATGAATGCTATGTAGCCTACATTACATATATCCAGAATTATCGATCCATCAAATATGCTAAAGTATATCCATTCATATTACTTACACAATAACAGGAATGTGACTATAATCACAAATTTTCTGACGATCAACAACGATTGATAAGAGATGTCACCTATCAAAGCATTTTTAAGTGTTCTCATTCATCTATCAAAACACAGACATGATATCAATTATTAATAGCACTATCGTTTAGATCAGTGGATCCTAAAGTGGGCTGAACCGCGACTCGCCTAACAAAAATATTCTAAATTCTTGACTTACCTGTTAGTTCTCGTAAAGGAAAAGGAGCATAGCTATACTAACGAAGAACTGGTCAGGGCCCGCCTAATATTCGTTCGCGTGTTCTAATGGGTCGCGGCCTAATCTTTGGGAACCACTGGATTAAATAAACCCTTGTTGACAATACCTTAGAAACCTGGACATATTTACTTACCCAGTGTAGTTATCACAATCGATTTAATAATCAGATGAAATACAATCAGGTAAAACAATAAACACAGTCTACTTCACATGCGTACTGGATAGAAATCAAACCACTCATATCCCATCACATCACTGAATGTTTCAATTTCACAAAACTTTACGTGACTTGTTCAAATTATGTTATCAGACTCGATAGCTAATAATTATACGCGTCACAATGTTTGTCCTTTATCCATTCGCAAATATAGTACATCCAAATTAAAAAATCCAATAACTTCTAAGTACTTCTCGTATTTTTTACTGTATTACCCAGACCTATGTATAAGGCACTCCTTCTAAAACAAGTCCGATATTTACTCCCGGTTACTGTAGTTTGTAGCCTACACCCAACCGATGGCACCACACTTGTGTTACACCGTGCAGCGAAGACCGTTAATTTCTAATGGTTTCGTGATTCAAGTTTATTTTTAGAACATTAAACCCCAAGTCTAAATGTCAGGCGATGCCTTTCAGCCCGGCTTCGTTTACCATTCAGTCGGGGGTTAGTGCAGTGTCGAGAATGCACGCACGTACGTCACGATTGTTGAAACTAAACCAAGTGTAGTGATTACGTCAGTCCTAAAGGTGAAAGATCTTAGAGGGGCCTTGACTAAAAAGTAAGAATTTAGGAATTACATAATAAAATATTTTGAAGTATAAAAAATAGAAGATAGAAACAAAAGGAAAACTGCGTCGTTGTTCTAGTTGTCGCAAAGCGCGACTGCTGGGCATGAGGTCTTGGGTTCGATTCCCAGGTCGGATAGTGTTATTGGATTTTCCCATCAGGAATTTCTCAGTAACAACCTCGAAAACCTTAACTGTCGAAACGTGGGTGAACTAATGGGTACACCTCTGCCTAACCTTTCGAGTTATTGACTTAAAGCATTTTTCCATTATCATCATCACCTTCATCGTAACATTGTCATCATTCATCTCTTTTGCCATTGTTTTATACGTTTGCGAGGTTTGGATTATCAAAGAAGGACATCTAACAGAGACTGGACAAGCCGTTAGTACGAGACGAGATTATTTTACGGTAGGTAGGTATTGTCTTTCTTTTTTTTATTGTGTGCCCACACGATAAAAAAAGAAGGTCTTACGACCCTACACATCCTTGTGTCAGAGTTTCTAAACCGCCTCAAGGGCCACCCAAGTAACAAAATTTGGTACTATAAAAGTCAGGAGAACGCTTTAGAACCTGCTAATTAAGCCCTAGTTTTATCACTGATTTATTCTATAAACATTACATAAAGGCTCTCATGGTGATAAATTAGCTCTGAAGTTGAAATCTAAAAGTGTCGAATAACGTATTTTAGTGCTAAAATTTGACCTATAAAAGTAACCAAAACAGGTTTATAGTGCTATTTTGGCACCGTAAACAATCTCAGTGATCTTTTTTACAAGCTTTTATTCGACTTGCACTGTATGTAAGTATGTATGTTTGTTAGGGTAGCATCTTACAACTCAATTTTGAAGCAAATATATTAAACCGATTACACCAATGCTGAAATTATACATGCACGCTTAAGTATATCATGTGCCAATGCAATACTATGATGACATAAATCTGATCTCATGATGGAGCTGGAAGGTGACCATAGGAACTTGGTAATAAAACGACATGGCCCTATCAAGTATGGGCTCGTTTAATTCGTCTTGATAAGTACTTCGATCCTAGATGGTATCCAGGGTTTAATGATGAAGCTGAAAGGTGGCCATGGGATTTTCTTAATAAAACTATGTAACCGCATCGAGTTTGGGCTCGTTTGATTCGTCTTGATGAGTACTTTAGTCCAAGATAATATAATATATATACCTGTTTAGATAAACAAGTAAATGAAATAAATTGATCTGATTGATTTTAAGTTTTAAAATTTTCAAATTAATTAAAAATGAGTAGGTACTTAAATCTCGCGACAAGCTTTTATATCGCGTAAATTGTGAAATGACGTTATGAATTGATAGTAAAAGTTTGAAAGGAAAAGTTTATTTTAATCTATTTACCAAATTTTAATAAAAGCTTGTTTTTAAAAAGTTTTTTTACTATTAATTTATTATCATATTAGTTCGTAATCGTTTCTTGAGTGTTTCCCAAGAAAACTAAATATATCGGTGAGTTTTGCTTTAAGCCATTGGCACAAGTAATAAAAATTATAATATACACAACTTTCATGGACCGTAACTCTGCCATAACTGCATAACTTGCACTTGCGAAGATAATTGTATCGATAAAATCATTATGCTGATTTCTAATTTGACAACGCGCCCTCATAGTTTACGTGTTTTAATTAACTTCTAATTAAAAAATAGGAACTCTTCCCGACTATGGCTGCTATAGTACACATTGGCTCAAGCCGTGCTGCTAATACATCCATACATACATAAACTCGCGCCTTTTTTCTATGGGGGTAGGCAGAAACTACAGAACGCCACCTGCTACGATCCTTACGTACTCCTTTCGCCGAACGTAGAACGTAGATGAGGATCTACGTTCATACAAGCAAGGCAGTTACGAGTGCTCCGCACCTGACCTTTCTGAAGGACCTCACCAATAAGGTCAGTGTAGGTCTTCTTAGGGCGACCCCTCCCTACGTTGCCACTCACCTCTGCCATATAAATACCGTTTGTTAATCGTCTTTCACTCATCCTCTCAACATGACCGAACCATCTAAGCATAGCCTTTTCTATCTTAGTCACTACATCCTATTTTATTATAACGATTAGTTAATAGGAGACCTATTTCTGGGTGGTTTAAATAAAAATTACCACGAAGTCTAAGGCCTTTCTAACCTTTCCTATTCGGATAGGTAAGGTTAGAAAGGCGCCTTCGTCGAGTAATCTGAGTCGGGGTGTAAGCCATAATGACGTTTTACTTTAGACCAAATAATTTTCGATTACGTAAATATTATATCAAACAACGTTATACTAAATAAGTTTTAGAATAAATAAATGTTATAATATGTAAAGAAATTATATCAACAGTTAGTATATCTCACGTTGATTTTATCTTAAGAACGATAATAAAATGAAATTAGACCAAATTAATTTATACGTTATGAGACGCACCCGCTAATATGCTATCATGGCAGAAAACAGCAGCCATATTTTGGCCCCATAGCTATGTTGAGGGAGCTTTTAAGAAGCTATAAAAGGTTACGTAATGGTTGTACCAGTTACTTTTATAGGGCAGATTGATCCTGTAATAGTGTTTTCGATTCTGCTACAATAGTAATACTGTAAAAGTTATTATGATTGTTAGTACTAAATAGACACATAAAAGTGTGAGTAAGGTCGTGTATATCGCTAAATAGTACCATAAGGGTGTTTTTCACAAAAAAAGACCATAGCAAAATCGGGCTGTCCCACAATTTCAAACATTTTTATTTACCTATAGTTTTTTATATAGCACGTGTGGAAATGAAATTTTATGTATTATATTATTTTTAATGATCAAATAGTTTCTTAATTGAATTACATAAAGAAAATACCATAAAAAGTAGACAGTTATTTTTATATTAAAAAAAAAAGCAAATTTTGCGTGTCCCGCGGTTCTTTCGGTATATATTGTGATGCACATGAATACTAACTTAAATATTTGTGATTTGTATGGTATAATTTTTATTTAAATAGCATATTTAGATAGTTAATAATATATTCTTTAGTACCAGAGTCAATATAAACAATTTCATGACATGAAAATAATAAAATTCCTGATTGTTACAGGGTCAATTTTTGAGAAAATCACCCATAATCGCTTTTTTATATCTATTCAGTGCAAAATTTTGAATATTCTTTTGTATCGTTTTGAAAGCGTATTGAGACCTAAACTATAGAACTTAAATGCTCTTTAATCTCATAGAACCAAAATGCTCTGTTAGAAACTTTCATAGTATAATCAGTCACAATGGTTGCCACTATAGGCCTACTATATCACTGATTGGCGATAAAACGTCTTGGTTGTAAAACGTTTTGCTACTTGGGCAGGTAGGTATTGTTATAGGTAGGTATTCTAATTCGGGATACATGCAGCTTAATTGCCTCTGGTGGTCGCCATTGTTGATTCTGGCTTTCACGGGTGTGAAGTGAATAGTGTGGAGGGAATGTCCCATAAAAAATACTAATTCAGTAATTGTCTACGATTTGCATTGATCAGTCCCAGATATGTTGCTATTAAATTGTCTAGCAGATAAGTCTTTTAAAGCAAAAGGTCACCTACTCATTGACTCATTACGAAATATCGGAACCGCTTGACGTAACAAAATAAGGTAGGATGGTAGTTTATACTTACTAGACGTCCGCGTAGAACAGATTTTCCAAAATTCACACCCTAAGGGGGTTCAAAGTTTGTACGTGCTAATCTCTAGAACTTCTAGTCGGATTGACAAAAATCTTTTTGTTTATGAAAGCCAAGTTCATGAAGAAAAGTATAGGCTATAAGTATTGCACTACGCTACGACCCACGGTAACTTAACGCGGGTGAAAAAGCACGCAGACGAAGTCGCAGGCAGAAACTTAGTTTCGTATAAACTTTTTATTGGAAAATGGCTTTTTGAAGGTGGCGGAAAGGGCCTATAACCCTATTATTTTGATTTCAGCGAGGCGTATTCGGTAGCATGCCTAGGTGTGACCTCGATAGACTGGGAACGGCTCGGAGTAGCTGCTTTAGAGGAACTCGCGTTCGAGATTGCAAGAAAAGCCTTCCAGAGGAGCGAAAACATCGTGTTTCTTAACCTCATTGATCATTTACAGGTAAGGAAATCGTAAAAATAAGAAACAGATTTTACGTGGATTACGTATATCAAATTGGATATTTAAGTATCTGCTACTATATATAGTATTGAGATGCTACTAACGTTCTTGACTAAATCCCGTTGCCTCGTTCTAGACGAAGTCCTGATTTGAAAAAAAAAAACGACTACTCAAAAGTTACTTTTGTTTAGTTATTTACCAAAAGCGATATTTTATTTTTTTGGTTTCCAATGTCATTTTTTGTCGCTTTAATAATTTATATCTACAGGAACGCTTTGAGGCCGGCGAGAATCGCGCTGTTGTCTTAGGAGAAGTACTAGCGTATCGGGGCCGATACGCTGACGCTGCGCGTTCCTTCCGAAGTGTAGGACGAGACGAGAGAGCGCTTAACTTGTACGTCGATCTCAGGATGTTCAATAAAGCCCAAGTAAGTGCAGTACTGACTTTAATGTAATAGTAGTTCCCGCCCGAGACATCATCCGCTTGGAAGATAAGTGTTCCGTTAGGTACACATAAAGACAAACAAATTTAATCTCTTTAGCATACATTTATTTGCTTTTTGAACTAAAAGCATCTTTTTAATTTGTAAAATTACTAAAACAATGTAATAAACCTATTTAGGTTTTGTACACTGTATTCAAGCGCTTACGCTTATCGCACTGTGCCATAGGCGTTAATAAACAAGTATTGTTCGTGACACAGCAAATGCGCGCACTCATAATCTACACAAAAATTTTTACATCTACCCTACTAAACTCGCATATTTTCCTAACTTAGTATTTTGTCAGTACTATTATTGTAATATTTTGAGTAATAAATGTTTTAAACCATCATTAGGCGCGCTTCGTAGAAAACCGTACAGCTCAACAGTAAGCCAAAAATTGCATTTATTTCCCATCATTGCGATATTATTATTGTTTTCAACCGACTTCAAAAAGGAGGAGGTTCTCAATTCGACGCGTATGTTTTTTTTTTTTTTTTTTTTTTGTTTTTTTTTTTGTGTGTTTGTTCAACGATTACTCCGCCAATTATGAATCGATTTGGATGATTCTTTTTATGTTTGAAAGAGTATGGTCCCGAATAGGTCCCATAGGAATATTGTCATGATCTGATGATGAACTTTGGAGATATGGAAGGGAACTCCTTATAAAATCACAGCAGAACCGCCGTAACAAGAAAAATTGCTTTGTATAAACGTGTAATCGATGACTGACTGAAGGAAGTGGGGAGGGGGTACGTCAACCCCCCTCTTACCACTTTCCAAAATTAAATATATCGTGTGAGGTATTGTTTGAAAGGGCTTTATGTAAGGATTTCGAACATTAACACACAAGCACTAAAAAGTGAAAAATAAAAAGCTTTTTTACAAAAAAAGATCACCGCCTTCAAAAACCACAAAATAAAAAATAACTTTAGCTAGGAAGTCGGTGGCAATACCTACATAACAAGAAATAAAACCAAAGCCGCCGACTTCCTAGCTAAAGTTATTTTTTATTTTGTGGTTTTTGAAGGCGGTGATCTTTTTTTGTAAAAAAGCTTTTTTGGACCATAATGATCGGGACCTTCTCATTACGAAGTTATTGAAGGTCACAGTTTGGTACTTTGTAATGTTCATTTTTTACAAAAACATGGTTTAAATGTTAAAATGACACATTACACTTTTCCTACCCCTCCCTTGATGACCCCTGTACTGTTGTATGCATACGTAAGGACAATGTTTTGCAAGCGTAACATTGTGCTTTTTCACACCAAAAAGAAATTCATTTACCAGCATAATATTTTGTCCAATACACAGACCAATACACGTTAAAATTAAAATACGTTAATATGACATGAGTATGCATGAAATGACGTCACAAATGCGTTGCTATGTTCTGTGACCTATTTATTTTCTTCTATAGGAATACGTGGGCGAGGGCGAAGGCCTAGCGGCTCTGGCTCGTCGTCGGGCGGAGTGGGCAAGACATGTGAATGAACCCCGTGCGGCTGCTGAAATGTATCTTGCAGCGGGCGACGTGAAACGTGCCGCCGAACTGATGGCGGAGACAGGTAGAAGAGACATGTAAGTACCTGTTACATGTTCATGAACAGGCGCTGTCAGCTCGGATTGGTCATCTCAGCTCTTCATCTACATTGTTTTTACATAAT
Source organism: Hoplodrina ambigua (assembly GCA_949774945.1). Lineage (NCBI taxonomy): Eukaryota > Metazoa > Arthropoda > Insecta > Lepidoptera > Noctuidae > Hoplodrina > Hoplodrina ambigua. The sequence goes on from OX458963.1 coordinate 12,460,023, forward strand.
TATAATAACAAAATTAATATTTTGGTCAGAATTTTGTAAAAACGTCATTGAAAGGAGTGTCCTTGGAATTTCTTGCTCGTTCTTTTCCAAAGATACCTACCTAGATTTTGGAAGGCTATTCAAAAGAGCCTGTAGATAGTATAGTCTATCTTCTATCTATATATAAAATGCTTTGTCTTGAATGACTGACTGGCGGACTGACTGACAAAACAACGCACAGCCTAAACCGCTGATCGTAAAGTCTGAAACTTGGAGGGTGTGTTCTTTGTATGACGTAAGCATCCGAAAAGAAAGGATTTTTCGAAATTGACCCCCTAAAAGGATAATCAACTTTGACGCGGATGTAGTCGTCGGCAGGAGCTAATTGAAAAATAAATGCGTTAACTTTAATAAACTCACTACGTCTTACAATACCGTGACCGTGCTATGAACGTACGAGCATTTACTTACGTATTACGTATAATTAGTCTTCGTTCACTCAAATACTAGTTGTGTTAGTTCTAGGCTCAATCCCAACATCGACAGTTATATATTTATGCCATTATTAATATCTCAGTAACAGCCCAAAGTCTAGATTTCCTCTCGGTTTACCCAGGATTACATGAACTTAAACATACCTTTCAAAATGTAGGCGTACTATATGGATTGGCTATCTCTTAACAGCCATGGTTTACATCTTGATTCTTATTATATTTTATTTTTGTTTTACTAATCTCCATTGTTTTCACATGTAGAAGCAACAAGAATAATGTAACCAGTATTTTGTAAAAACCTAATTGAAAAGAGTGCCGTGGAGTTTCTTGCTCGTTCTTCTCCATAGAGGCCAACCTTCTTTTTTGGAACGAGCAACTAGCTTCAGATTTCGGACTTACTGACCGACTCCATGACAGTTCAAAAGTACCTGTAAATGGCCTTATTTAGATAAATGTTTTGACTATGACTATATCTAGATACTCCCCTGCCTAACCCGCCGAGAAATAGAAGCGTGGTGTTATGTTCAAATGATTTGATTTCATATTGCAGGTTGATAGAGTTGGCGCGCAAACTTGACAAGGGTTCCAGCGGTTCACTTCGCTACGTGGCCGAAGCGCTCGTGAAGGCTGGAGAACCTGCCACAGCCGCCGACGTGTACCAACGACTTGGAGACTACACGTAAGTTAACAGTCCAAATTGTGTTATCTTATGATTATAATACACCAGCCTATTACTGTTCTATAGGCATCTTCTACAGAGAAGGCGCACGCATTGATCACCACGCTTGCTTAAGGTGGCAAAATGCTTGCAAAGTGGCAGATATTAATATGGTAATTTTTGTCTTATTCTGATCGAAAACAAAACGACATAGGCCCTCCAACTATCAGGGCTTTTGAAAGCATTCGAAGCGAGAGCACTTCTATCAAAGTATTAAGTCCTATTATAAGTTTGTGTCCACTCGTGGACTAATAAAATACGACATATTTTTACAGTAAAGTGGCGCAACTAGCAGTGGCGGCGGGCGAGTGGTCGCGCGCGTTCACGTTAGCACGCGAGCACGTCGAATGTAAGCGCGAAGTGTACCTGCCGTACGCGCATCGAATGGCGCAGGAAAACAAATTCGTTGACGCACAGAAAGGTCAGTTATTGGCACTTTTAAAAGTTGGTTTGAAACCCGAAGGCTGCTAAATAGACCCTATTACTAGCCCTTGCATAGTGCATATAGGAATAATTGTCGGTTGGTGTCTCATTACATTTAAAGTTACCTAAGGGGCCCTTCGTATGCCTTCTTAAGGCCTGGGGCCCAAGGGTCTCGATTTAGAAAGAAAATAGAAAATATTAATAGTAATATCTTCTCGAATGAATTTTGATCACGGTGGTCAATCTCAATGGAGACCAGCCAAGTACGCAAGAAATATTATAATGCACAAGTGTGTGCGCAAACACTGGTGCACTTCTTCCCTCATTCTCACAGTTTAATGGGACGGCAATCTGACACGACCGGGAAGAAAAAAGGCGTACGACCAACGGCTTTACGCGCTTTTCGAGGCACGGGTGTGCTACATGACTAACTTACAAGCTACGTGCTGCTACTGGGAAATCACTAATCGACAATCCTAGAACACTTTTTGCTCGTCCTGGTCATCGAGCAGGACCCCACTCTCAGTAGTAGCGCTTACGACCACGAGACCAACGGGGTAGCCAAGCTACTACTGTATCTTACTTAATATTTATTTTTCTGTACTGTATTTGTTTGTCTGTATGTTTCAGCGTACCACATGGCCGGTGAGACGACGACAGCGATGCGAGTATTCACGATCCTCGTCGGTAATGCTGTTGCTGAGGAGCGGTTCAGCGATGCGGGCTATCTCCACCATTTGCTCGCTACCCAGTGCCTTGAGACTGCCGCCGCTACTACTGCCGGAAAGTCAGTACAATATCTATGCCACTAATATTTATTTTTGTTTAGAGTTAGTGCAAGATATCTCAATCAAGATTTCAAATATAAAATCCTAGAAATAAATGAACCAATTTTAATGAAACTTGATATGTTTACACGAGAAAGATAGTCTAATGAATAAGTAGAGAACACTTGAAAAAGAGTTTTCATTTCTATAATATTATAATGTTAAAGAGTTTGTTTGTTAACACTTCTCTGGAACTACTGGTAATTCAATTGTTGTATCTGTCAATTATTTCGCTAATAGTAAGCTACGTTATAACAGGGCATTAAAGACTGTATAAAAAAATTGGGATCCGTATAAAAATATCACGCAGTCGAAGTCTCGGGCAAAAAATGCTAACATAAATGATTATAATTTTTTAAAGTCAACTAAAAATCCCCTTACTAATTAATGTCTCGTTCTACCCACAGGGAACGCAATACATCGCTGCGTGCCTACAATCACAACGACCGCCTGGCCCGCATCTACCACGCATACGACGTCGTACACCGCTGTGTTCACGAGCCTTTCTCTCTAAGCCAGCCTGAAGCTTTACTGAACGCGGCGCGATACATTCTCGCGTTGATAGAAGGGGAACCACCCACTGGCGTGTCTTTATTGTATCCTTTTAAATGAAGTTGGAAGGTATTATTTTTATTTCCGTTTTAATAAGCTCACCCCCTATTACGTAGGACGTAAACATAATTGGCGAAATGGGGGTGTACTAATGGTACACCTCTGCCTAACCCTACGAGGATTACAGGCGTGATGTTATGTGTGTGTTTTAAAAATGCGGTGTAAAAATACTCATCACAAGGCTACTCACTGCACTTTCTGTCCATCATACTAAGTAATTGCGCAATAATTATTGCTTGGAAACGATTTTTATTCTTGATGTGAATAATCACGTATAACGTTGAACTTATGGGTGCATGCAAAACAGTACAGGGGTTCTAGAGGTGTTGTGTTAAGTTTAGTTAGAATATTTAAAACTTATTTTCGTTAAAATAACATTGAACGGATGTTGGAACTTCTACCTACAAAACCACGTAACCTGAAGGTTTCTAGGTAAAGTTCTCAATAAAAAAAGTGTGTGCTTACATCTGTTATTATAATACAATAAGATCTTTGACAGTTTGCTTGAATTTTGTACCGGATCTGAGTCAGTCTTGGGCTATAAATTTTATTATTTAAAATTTATTACTGAATCAATTAGATAGATATAATTTCTAGACAAAAATAAATTTAATAAAATGATAGGCATAACTTAACTTTTATTTTTATGACGAGCTTATTCGATTTTGGTTATTACTTTACACACACTACTACACATTACTAGTAAATAATTAATGATATAATAATTATTATTCCTTATCACATACCAGCTGTTTGTATCTTTGTTTATCAAAACAAGCGAAGGCGTTGAACGCGAACACACTGGCTCGTCAGATGCTCGACAAAATATTGGGGCTGCAGATACCTCATAAGTTTCAGGTTGGTTTTAACTCAATGACTATCTCGTCTCACAAAGCGCCATTCACATTTTGATTGAAACAAAGACGTTAGCAGAGGGATGCTTGTAGATGGCTTTTGTTAGTATTCATGGTATTTATTTAGGCAACGAAAAATATCAGAACATATCGTGCCTCCTTTCTCTGCTCCTCTTAAACATGCTTCAATCATTTTCATAATCAATAATAAAACAGAATATAATTTATATTTATTCGAGTAACCAAGACTCAACACACTGTTAGTAAAACTTAAGTCTACGTTAGTAAGCACGGACACTAAACAAAAAGAGAAAAACAAAATAAGAAATAACGATTGCTCACTGTTGCAACACCCCATGTGAGACGGCACAACAGCGACCCACATATACACAGTTCAGGCGACCCGCAACCATTCAAATAATGATCTTTTGTTACAAATACTATTGTGTAGTTGAATATTTTGATGATATTTCAGACATTCTTGATCGTCTATCTTACATGAATGTTGTTTCTTTAGGAAAGCGTAGAACTATTGATATTGAAAACCCGCGGCAGCACTGGCGGCGAGTCCCGTGACGACGAGGTGGCGCCACTGTGCTGGCGCTGCCGACGTCACGCGCCTCCACTCTGCGCGTCTCGCTGCCCCTTCTGTAGGCATGCGCTGGCGCACTCACTTGCTACACATGGTCAGTTAAATTGTTTTAAAATTCTATGTAGACCATTCCAAGTTTGAAACTTTTGGGCTCCGGGTGGTTTGGGTTCAATGTCTTGTTCTGTCAGAGCATACTCCGAACAGTTGAGGTGTAGTGCTTACATTGTACGCACAAATTCATGCAAAATGTATAGAATCAAGCATATCTTTCTCAAACCGACGTCATTTATTTGCTAACTCAGTAGACTAATTATTTATTAACTTCGAAGCAACTAAAAAACAAATTCTACAATAAACTGAAATTCAACGAGTTTTCAGAGCAGAAATTAAGTTTTTTTTATAAAAGTTGTATCTTGGCTTTATTGGTGGTGAGGTTCTTCTGAAAGGTAAGGTGCGCAGTACTCGTAATCGACGTGCTTGTACGACGAGATGTGTGAACATGGATGAGGCGAAAAGAGTATGTAAGGATCGTAGCAGGTGGCGTTCTGTCGTTTCTTTATTTGTGAAAATACTTTAATTATCAACACATTTACTTACAGAAGTCCTACCTCTCGTTCAATTTGAACCTGCCGAGGGTATAACCTTCGAAGAAGCGTTGGATCTGATCGAGCGCGCCCCTCTCCCCGAGTCTTCAGATTCTGAGAACACAGAGTATGGCGCTGAGGTCCTCAAAATAAACCATGACGAGGATAACGCTGATCCGTTCTTAGACAAAGTTGAAGAGGTACGTGAATTTGTATCAATTATATAAGAAATTAGCTTTTTCCTGCGACTTCGTCCGCCTAAATGTCGGTTGTCGCGGACGCGGATTAAGTCGCGGAATAAAAAGTAGCCTACGTCCTTTGATGAGTTCAAACTCTGTCTGCTACATTTCTGCCCTTTTTAAATGTTTGCAGGACGATGATCTAGGTGTCGTAGTGTGTAGCCGCAGTGTGCTGATACAGCTGAGTCCAGCCAGCGTGATAGTGATCAACCGGCCGCCGCTGCCACCGCTCATGTACCGCAACATGCTGCCTGAACTGCCTGCCACCGCCTGTCAACACTGTTATAACGTATGTCTTTTTAACATGACATAACATCATAACATAATATCACGCCTGTAATCCCCGAAGAGTTAGGCAGAGGTGTACTCATTAGTACACCCACATTTCGCCAGTTATGTTTTCAGGCCCATGTAATAGGGGGCGAGCCTATTGCCATCAACCGGGCACAAATCCAGACTCCGAGGCTGTTACTGAGAAATTCTTGATGGAAAAACCCAATAACACTTTGCCCGACCTGGGAATCGAACCCAAGACCTCATCCACAGCAGTCGCGCTTGCGACCACTAGACCAACGAGGCAGTCTTTTTAAATAAAATAACATCTCACCTGTAATCCCCGAATGGTTAGGCAGAGGTGCACCTATTAATATACCTACAACCAGGCACAAATCTAGACTCCGAGACTACTGTGAAGTTCCTTACAGAAAACCCAATAACACTTTGCCAGACCTGGGAATCGAACCCAAGACCTAATGCTCAGGAGTCGCGCTTTGCGACTACTAGACCAACAAGGCAGTTGAGCAACGAGGTGTTTAAAAAAAAATCTTTTAAAATCTGAGACTAGACTTTAACATTAGTAATTTTTCGGACTTTCCATCAGAAATAGTCTGAGAAGCATACAAGTAATGCGTTAGTAAATTAATCTAAAAACAATTTGTTTTATACAGTTGTTCTACATGGAAGACTTCGAGATCCAGTTAATCAACAAAGGTTCCTGTCCATTCTGCCGTTATCCGGCCGAAGAGCCCCGGAATGATGAAGAGGAAACTGAAGATTCTCCGCTAAATGGTTTCAGTCCTACTACGACCAGCCCTACCCACGACCGCGGGTCGTGGTCTTAAGGTGATACGTGCTACTTAGATATTGACGTTTGAAGTGCTTTGAAAAATTGTATTACAGTTAAAACGATTTTAAGTTTTCCGTACAAACATACGTAGATTTCCAATTATCTTTTTTTTAATAAGAAAATGTTCTCTGTTAACTTTATAGACCTATGTAACCTGCTTATGCGCAGGAAGTTTCATAAAAATCGGTTCATTCATTTCGAAATATATGGACTTCAAAGTTTGTATGCAATCCCGTACGGCGTCAACGCCGCAATAGTTAGATAGTATGTAAGGTACACTGGTGTTACTAGGCATCAATATCAATGGCGAGTACATTACTCACCTTCGATTTGCTGACGATATTGTGGTCATGGCAAAATCGATGGAAGATCTCAGCACGATGCTCGGAGGCCTTAATCGCGTTTCCCAACAGGTGGGTCTTAAAATGAACATGGACAAGACAAAAGTAATGTGTAACGGCCATGTTGTACCCACCCCATTGTCAATTGGGAGCACGGTTCTGGAAGTTGTTGCCTCATATGTCTACCTAGGACAAACAATCGCACTAGGTAGGGCCAACTCTCATAAAGAGGTCACCCGCCGAATCCAACTCGGTTGGGCAGCGTTCGGGATATTACGTAACGTTTTCTCGTCCGCAATACCTCAGTGTGTGCTACCAGTGATGACATATGGCACTGAAACGTGGTCTCTTACAGTGTGCCTCATTAGCAAGCTCAAGATAGCCCAACGAGCTATGGAGAGGGCTATGCTCGGAGTCTCTCTGCGTGTTCGAATCAGGAATGAGGAGATTCGTAGACGAACCAAAGTTACCGACATAGCCCAACGAATTAGCAAGTTGAAGTGGCAGTGGGCAGGCCATATAGCATGCAGAACTGATGGCCGATGGGGCCGTAAAGTTCTTGAGTGGAGACCACGCACCGGCAAGCGCAGCGTAGGACGTCCACCCACAAGGTGGACAGACGATCTGATGAAGACCGCGGGATCGCGCTGGATGCAGGCCGCTTCCACCTGGTCTTATTGGAAATCAGTAGGGGAGGCCTATGTTCAGCAGTGGACGTCCTACGGCTGATATGATGATGATGATGATGATGATGTAAGGTCCAAAAAAATACTTAAACATACTCTCACAAGGTACTGTAGCGACCCCATAACGTGGGATACTGCGATTATTATCTATCTACTGCGATTGAAAGACTTATTTGCTATATACTTAGCTAAATTCACAAAATAAAAATCTTAGATAGAAAAATCTCGTGTCACGATGTTTGTGGTCGCATTCCTCCAAAATGGCTCGACCAATTTTTATGCAATTTTTTAAGTATATTTGGTAGATATGCGAATGGGTCGTGAAGAATATTTAGTACCCTTACGAAGTCGCGGACAGTAGCTAGTATTATTATATATGTATTTTATTCTGTAGTTTTGAGTTTGCCTGTCAGCCGTAGGTACAGTCTTTTAAGGTGCTCCCTCACCGGGAGCATTCACGTGTATTGTAACATTATAGATTCAACTTTGACCATTACATTACAATAATACCTCCCTGACTAACGAGCATTTGCGTGTAATGTAACTTATAGATTCGACTTTGAGCATTATATTGGAAGTTGAGCGCATTGATGTTACAAGTTGTATCAAGATATTACACATTGTATCATTACAAGGTGCGCATTGTAATGCTCGGTTCTCCTCCTTCACTGATGTAATGCTCAAATCTATAACGTTACATTACACGCGAATCTCCCGGTGACTCGGTGAGGGAGCACCTTTAGACTTTATTTTAAACTAGTAAGTATTTATTTTATAGGCATGGACACCTTAAACAAAGTTAGTTAAGTATTTAACTCAGTCAGCCAAAACCTCTACAGTGCTGTAAAGAAATGTCCAGGTATTTGTTTTGGCCACAGTAGGTATTAAATAAGCTTTAAGCTGATTAGGTGTCGGTATTAGGTAATGGTGCGATGTAATTGTCCTAGCAGTATCAATAGTGCACAAATTTTGAATATTCTGTCTACTGGGGTGAAGGTGTAGGTCAAATTTAATTTAAGGCTTTATACGCACTGGCGACCATGGCCGCGGCGGACACGTTCGCGGCCCGGCTGCCCAATGTGTTCACTGGCACTGGCGGATATGTCGGCTAGTCGCTGATCGCATGACCGCAGCCATGGTCGCCAGTACGTAGAAAGCTTAAGATTTAAAAATGTAGTTATACATTCCGTCAAATGCATACATCGGTATAAAAATTTTACCACTGACATGCAAAGCTAATAAACATGTGCATAGCACCTGACTGAGCCATGGGTATTTGGACAAAAGCAACAAAATGGATAAAGGGGAAATTCAAGTCGCACTATCCTTTGTGTGGCTGGTTTACTTCCTTGTCAGTCAACAATGAGCTTCTCTGTGCACGCTCTTAACCGCACGCCACGGTGACACATGTCACTGTAACAGATGTCACTGTGACACATTTACGTGTGCACAAACCGTGAAAGCAGCGCTTCAAATTATACGTGCATTGCGTGCAAAACAAGTTCGTACGCTCCGAAAATGAGCCCGATCTATAATAACCGTAATTATGCATCAGGTGGTAGCATCGTGCGGTGTACAGGCGCCCGTTGTCTACAATCTTACGAAACCTGTAATACTGCTTCCATATTTCTTAACAAAATGCGCACATGCATTTTTGTTTACAAAATATTAATCTTACGTCACAGTCAAATCCATATTCTAATTCTTAAGATGTAACATATTAACATCACGCCTGTAATCCCGACGGTTTAGGCAGAGGTGTACCGATGAGTACACCCACATTTCGCCAGTAATAGGGGGCGAGTCTATTGCCATCGACCGAGTACAAATCCAGACTCCGAAACTGCTACTAAGAAATTCCTGATGGAAAACCCAATAATAACTGGCCTGACCTAGAAATCAAACCCAAGACCGCGCGTTCAGCAGTCGTGGTTTGCGGCCACTAGTCCAACGAGGCAGTCGTTCTTAAGATGTGTCCTTTGTAATATTATTATGTCCATGAATTGTCTAATATCATGTCAATCTCCGCTTTGTAACTGTTGAACCTTGCAAAACCTGATTCAATTACAATTAAAGACACGTTATAAATATTTTAAAATAACATGGGCCTATTTGCATGTTCCACGCGGTGCAAGTCTGTTACAATTTAATTTGATGTGTTGTCTACTTTCATATATTTCAATTACAAGTCAAGCGTCCTACGATTCGAACTTTTAAAAATACAACTTGTTTTAGCTACATAAATAAACGAAACACAAGTTCAACCCAGACTAAATATCACCGTCCTATAGCCTTAATTACAGATATAAAAGCCCTCAAGGTTAAGATCCAGAGCTCGCAAAAGTTTTTTATCGAACAAACAGATGAAATAATAAAATAATGAAGGTTCACGATGGTAATCGCTATTTCACCACCTTGCCATTTGTAGAGCGTTTAATCTGATATCAACTCGTAAAATAATTATAAATGAATTGACTAAAATAATAGATGCGGCGCTATGGTGGTCTTGCTGTCATCTGCATAAAGTATCATGAATGTTCTACAAATTATTTTTAAAACTAATCTTTATACTTTTAAGTACCTATTTAAGATTTCTTTTTTAGAGTAATGTTCAAATTGTTTTATGTTTAAGTGTAGATAATAGACTTTTTGTTTTAATTAGGTACTTTTGTTTTGTTTTCGGAATCGCCAGATCACTTCAATTCGAAAAATTATTACATATTTTTTTATTGTAAACTTAGTCGATCTGTCTTACTTTTTCCTTAGACAATAGTTAATCTTATGTTCGAAAATCGTCTCATTTTATTCGATTTTTTTTTATGTAGGTACCCACTAGGAACCTATAATGATCTATTAGAAATGTATAAAAAACTATTAACTGTGTAATCCGTCCATTGTAATAATATTAAAATTGTATGTTCTATGTTTAAAATATGATAAAAATGATGTACAAACAATTTAGTCAAATGTGCCTCCTGTATTCAACGTATGTATAACTACTCCTTAATATATATTATTATATATATTTTTAACCTTTTGAACGCCATTGTCACATATATGTGACAAACGAAATCTTACCCTGAACGCCAACGTCACAAATATATGACAAAATACACGTCGCACTATATTATGAAATAAACAATGTAATCAAGTTTTGGAATCATTATTCTTTATCATTGTCATTTGACAAAAAAAGTGGCCTGGCGTCAGGGGTACGGCGATACGTTTATACTCTGGCGTTCAAAAGGTTAATGACCCTGTAGATATACAGGGTCATTGAAAATTTTCAATGGTTATTGTGTTATGTTGTGGAAATAACATAACGATATATTCTGTCTTATGCTTTAATAAATGGACAAATATGTATATCACATAATTATTTCTAGGTTGTGCGTTTTTTTAGTGGACGCTGGCATACTTTGCTTTTTTTATGCAATAGAAGAAAACATGGATATTCTTTTATTATCTTTTATTTACACAGGCACCAAGAGATGAACAAACAACTTGTACAGTTTTTGTGCTAATAAATGTTTGTAAACCTATTTTGAGATAAAGGTAGGATTGCTACCATAGAAATAATAACAATATAAACCGCAACCACAACGTTGGATGTGTATCGTCAAAACAAAAATGTTCGTATTCAATAATTTCCATCATCAAACCACATTTTGTTTAAATTGGTAATAATGAACGTTGTATCCAGAAATTATAATAATTAAGAAAATGATCTCTTAAAAATACATAGCATTAAAATGTGAATGAAAAACCATTTGTGATAAAAGCGACCGTCCCAACGATTGTAAATTGTTAAATAATAAAATGTAAATACAAAATTACCGTTTATTATTTTACCCTTTTATCTTTCTCAAGCCCTGATTTCCTATAAAAGACTTTAAAACGACCAATCTACCACAGATTACAACACACCTGTTATACACCTTGCAAGATTTGTGAAGGTTTATAAAAGTCTGCCATATGTCAGCTGCTTGTTTTTATAGCTTACCACAATTTGTGAAAGGGACAGTACGTACGTACTTATATGTACATTCGTAAAAAGTATTACTTTGATTTGCGGTTTTTAGATATACGTGTCACGGTGTTTGTGGTCGCATACCTCCGAAACAGCTCGATCGATTTGTATTTTTTTTTTGGGAATTATTGGTAGGTAAAGGTTTGGGGTTCTGAAGTTTGTATGGATAAACAATATTAGATTGCCAATAACCGACACTTACGCAGACGAAATCGCGGGAAGCTGGTGTAATATACTTATGTATTAAATACATATGGAAAAGCAATAAAGATAGTGAGTAAGTATCTACCTATATCAATTAAGTTTATTTGACTTAAACGCCATAAGTATTCTACTTAAACAGTAACTTAATGAGAAAAATCTTATTATGCCCCGGTGCCCCAGCCCCTTAAGGAAAAAGTCATTAGACAGTTGAACGAGATGGTGGAGGCGGGTCTTCTGACACCTGTTCTTTATTCTGAGTGGGGGACACCGGTGACGCCGGTGATGAAATATGATGATACAGTACGAATATGTGGTGATTATCGTGTCACGGTGAACGCCGCTATAGATACAGACACCTATCCGCTGCCGACGTCTGTAGAAGCGTTTGTGAGACTTAGTAGAGGCGGAATATTTAGTAAGCTGGACTTGAAAAACGCGTATACACAAGCCACTGAACACTCCTGTTGGTCTAATGAAAGTAAATCGCCTGCCATTCGGTGTCTGATTGTTGTGTTTGAATTTGAGCGTCTTATGTCGACCGCGTTAGAGGGTATAACAGAGTGGCGTGTCTATTATATGACATCGCTGTCACTGGAGCCACGATTGTAAAACACAACCGGAGACTTAGAGAAGTACTAAGCAAGCTGCAACAGATCGGACTCCGTCTCAATGTAAAGAAATGCGTGCTCGCTGCGAACGTCACCACATTCCTAGGACACATGATTATGGAGAGGGACTTCACCCAGCACCTGTGAAAATCAAAGAGATTCAGAAAAAGTCAGCTCCAACCAACAGAGAGACCTTGCGCGACTTCCTGGGCTTAATAATTTCTATGAAAAATTCTAGCCTAACAAGAGCACTGTGTTAGAACCACTGTATAGGCTGTTAGAATCAAAAAGACCTTGGAGTTGGGGTGAGAAGGAACGAAAAGCGTTCGTGGAGGCGAAGCGTTTACTGTCATCTGATCGGACGTTGTCTGTCGTGAAAAAACTACTTCTCATTTGTGATTCATCGGAATACGGTCTCGGAGCGATTGTTGCACATGTCATGGAGGACGGGTCAGAGCGACCGGTGATGATGGCCTCACGGACACTACAGGCGCACGAGAGACGATATGGGCAGATTGATAAGGAGGCCCTGGCTATATTGTATTCGGTTTGACAAATTCCCGAATTTTTGTCAGGTCGCAAATTTTGAATTGTGACTGATCATAAACCGTTGGTCGGTTTATTCAATCCCGAAAAACCAATTCCAGATCAGATATCACCGAGGAAGTTGCGCTGGTCATTGAAACTTTCCAGTTATATGTACAGTACCCAAAGGCCTGGTAGATTAATCGGCAACACTGAGCAGGTGGCCCGTTTCGGACACGTCGAGTGTGCAGGAGAATGTGTTGTGCGACGTGCTGCTGCTAGAGGAGCAGCCGAACGGCTGGGAGATAGACGCCGCTAAGATAGCCTTGGAGACCAACAAAGATGTGGTATTGCAAAAAGTAATGTTTCATGTTTTGCACGGATGGCCACGAAGGAACATAGATCCGAGCCTACAAGCTTATTGGACATGAAGACAGGCTCTTTCACATAATAAAGGTTGTTTATATTGTGGAGCAGCAGAGTCATAATACCTTCGATCTTACAGGACAGTGTTGAAGTTGTTACATGCCCCTCATGCCCAATGCCCCCCGCATTGTCCAGACAAAAGCGTATGCTAGAGGGTACCTACGTGTGGTGGGTCGACATGGATCAGCAGATTGAGAGTGTGGTAGCCGCGTGTCAGCAATGTCAGCTAGTTAGAAATAATCCACCATAGGACGCAGACTTGGATCGTTCCAGAGAAGCCGTGGAGCAGTGTGCATGTGGATTTTGCGGGGCCCTTTCAGGGAAAAACGTTTCTAATCCTTCCTAGTAGACAGCTACAGCAAATGGTTTGAGGCCGAAATCATATCAGCGATGAGCAGTGGTACGGTGATAGCCGTTAAGAGAAAAATTTTCACTTCGCAAGGGCTGCCCGACGTGTTGGTGTCCGATAATGGACGTGCGTCGTTCACTTCAGACGAATTTTATCATCATCATCTTCCTGACGTTGTCCCAAGTTACTTGGGGTCGCCGCAACACGTTTTCCTCTTCCACTCTGTCCTTTCAGCCGTCATGCAATCACTGACTCCCTTTTCATTCATATCATTCTTCACACAATCCATCCATTTTTTCTTTCAGACGAATTTTATAATTTTTTGAAAAAGAATGAAATTAAACACTTGTATTCACCGCCCTAAGCTACCACCCAAAGACTAACGACTAGTCGGCCAGCAAATGATTCGGACTCCGAGTTATCACGGGATCCATCGATGTATTAATTTATTTAAAACTTTATGCACATGTAAAAAATACACTATGCAAAGGCGGACTTAATGCCGATTGTAATTCTGCCGTTTGAATTATGGCCAGATATTATAGGAATTCCTAATGAATGAATGAAGTAATTGCTTTGTTAGGAGACATTTTTGTTAAATTGATTTTGTGATTTACGGATTTACTGTCGAATTTCTAATTGTCTTTACCAATCAGTATGTTATGTTTGAACCTTTTTGGATTGTTTTCAAGTGTCAATTAATTAGCTGTCAAGTTTGTCATTTTATGTACCTAATGGAGGGAAAATTAAAAATAAATAGTTTTGCTTATGATCTCGACTTGGTTGTATCTTTTAATTTGTATGTATTTTCTTTTTCTTTCTAGCACCGTTCTCGTGCCTGTTCTTTTTCATCTGTTTTTTTTTTTATTCGTCCGCCCAGAAACGGTTTGACCAACTCGTTGATGACCTGTTCCCATATCACTCGAGTCCCGTTATTGCCTTGATCTGATCAAACCATCGGGTAAGTGATTGCCCCCATGTTGTTTTACCGTCTACTTATTTATTACAGCTAGTTTATTAAAGCTATCTGGTTGTCTTTGGGCTACGTGGCTAAGCTAGCTTAGGAATTGTTGGTAGCATATTGTGAGTCATTACAGATGAATCTGAAACTATCTTCCGTCAGGAGGCCTATGTTGCTCTATGGAAACTATCATGATAATTCTACAATTTTTTACGTTTATCTACTAAAGAAGACCCATAGACTATCATGACTTAGGCACACTTAGGACTCATTCCGGAGGACTCACCTTTAACCAATAATTCCAGGACACAACATCTTAAAAATATCGCTTTATGTTAGCCCTGATAATCCGATTTATTTTCAATTAAGAGATGGTTTTAATTAATAAGTGATTCGTGAATTGAGCTGTTAATTAAGTGACGTCACAGTTTACTATTGTCATACAAAATGTATAGGGGAATTGCGTTTTGACAGCTCGTAATATAAAGTATGTAGGTATTTCAATCGGTGTTGTCAAGAACCTCATTGAGCTATGCTTTTTGATAGGTACCAACTTATTTACTCAATGTATATCAACATACGCATAAAAATCTTTCGACTTTTAGAGATAAATAAAATTCTAAGTAAAAGCTGGGATTAATATACCAGCTTTTATCGTCACTTTTTCGTAGCTTTTTATGTTCACTTTTTGGCGGCAGCGAGCAAGGAATGTCTCTTGTTCTGTCTATGTCACAACTTCACTGCAGATTCTCAATTGTTGCCAGCATATAAAATTAGTTTAAATGTATTTAATGTACAATTAAATAAATTATGCTTAATTAATAATTCTTTAGATACGTAATAGAAAATATAGAATATTACATTATGCACAGCGGCACACTTGTATTCCACAGGTAAAAAATAATATTATATCATAGTC
This sequence comes from Hoplodrina ambigua, assembly GCA_949774945.1. NCBI lineage: Eukaryota > Metazoa > Arthropoda > Insecta > Lepidoptera > Noctuidae > Hoplodrina > Hoplodrina ambigua. The sequence continues at coordinate 12,475,520 of OX458963.1, forward strand.
TGATATAGATTATAACATACACGGCGGCAACATTATATACCACAGATAAGTAATAATACTCTAACATAAGGAACCATAATATTCGTGGTTTTTAGATATTGAGATTATAAACTGCAATGAACGTTAGGAACACCCTAACGCGCCATCTAGTATGTGTTACACCAAGCGGTGCTGAAGTTTGTACCGTGTGTCCGTCTGTTTCGTAAAATATTAGCTCCCAAATGGTTGGATAGATGTCATTACGAAGTTCGCTGTGGACTGTGATGCTTAAAAAAATCATGTTACTTAAAATAGGTAAGTACCATAGGTGGGCACCAACTCGTTAATCGGATAATAAACGTAGTTAACAGAATGCTTAACGGATTAACTTTTAATTTAACTGATGTATAGTCCGTTTCTTAGTTTTTCTTATTATTATATTCTAATCAAAACTTGAAGAACAGAAGTTGATTTATGAATGCAAACTGTGTTTCCCTAAAATTTGTACAATAAAGACTCATGTCTAGCCTTCATAATCTTAAAGAAAACGTGAAAAGGACGCATGCATCAAAATAGGTGCAGTTTGAAGAAAAAGTAAAAGCAGAGTCAACTCGTGTGAAAAAGAAAAACAGTTCAGATATTTATTTATTTATCTTCTTGTCTTTGTTTTATTCACCTATGTATCCCATCCTAAAACGTGCCAAAAGCAGTGTACGTTTTGGATGGTTAACTTAAACTTGCGTTAACTGTGCCCACTAATGACAGGTACGTATTTCAGTCGCAGTTCTTCCCTATCACCGATTTATAGATACTTAGTCTTTTGTGAAATATTAGACTGTCTGTAAAAACCTAATTGTCCATGGAGTTTCTTGCTCGTTCTTGTCCATAGAGGCCTAGTATCTACCTCCGTTTTGGAACGGCAAAACTTTTTGACTAACTGACCGACTTCTTTCCATTTAAAAGTGTATTTTAGTGGTCTAATTGAAATAAATGCCTTTATCGAATTTTTAATATGACTTTATCGAATTAACTACTAGGCACTATTGCGCTGCACAAACGTTGGCACTTTTTGTTACTGACACAGGACACTAGGTGCCTACGTGATTGCTGTGCCCGGTGACGAAAATCAGACACAGTAGCCGGTTGCTACTACTGGACACTTGGTGCTATTGAACACAGTTGCTTGTTGCTACTTTTCAACACTGTTTTTTTTTTATAGAAGCTTTTTTCCTTTTTTATAATTTTCTCCTGTATCGTGAGTACTTTTACAAACATTTAAACTCACATACACAGAAAGTCAGAACCGGAACAAGTATCTGCAGGTCTTTCAAATATTTATTCCGTGCGGGAATTGAACCCGCGACACGCAGTGCAGCATTCAATCGCTAAAGGTAGCCTTTTGAACTGAGCGTCACAAACGCAGCGTCTAATAGCGTCACCAACATCGCACTACAACAGCGGCACTGTGACGTCACTGACGCCGCGACAGTGACGCTGCGCTCGAATGACGTTCCCTAGAATTTCATACATTTGCATAGAACATCTATCTGCCGCACTGTCGCGGCGTCACAGCCGCGGCGCCAATGACGCCATAGACGCTCAGTTCGAAAGGCTACCTTTAGCCACTGCGCCAACCGCGCCGTCATTCAATTCAATCAATTCGGTCAATTCAATTCGTCATTTTGTTGATTGTTTTCCGAACATTTCATGTCCTGTGTCACCTGTGTGTGAAACCACAGTGGCTGTACGTCAGTGAGTGAGACGATTTTGTACCTACTAATAACCTAGGATCCAAATAAATAAAATTAAAATGTCTGATTTTATTCTAAAAATAACAGCTTTTGATTAAATGCACATTAGGATTTTTTGTCTAACTGTTTGTTCCGGCGAATATCCAAAATGGCTAGACCAATTTTGACGGGACATTAATTATCAGATAGCTGATGTTTTAAGGAGAAAATGCGTTTATTTCTTTAAAGAATTAGAGCTTCGAGCACGAAATTAAAACCCCGCTGATAATCGAAATTCATGCGGTCGACCTAAAATCGAAGCCAAGATCGCACGATCAGCAGTCGCGCTTGCGACCACGAGACCATCGAAGCATCCATCTACTGTATCTTACCTACTTACTGTAACTTTCTGTGCTGTATTTCTTATGACTTCGGAAGTTTGAGAGTACCAACCACAAAAAAAAACTTTAATAGTTACATGAAAGAATTTATATACATTATTCTGCTGTCCCTACCTACCTCTGTAGTGTGTACTCGGCTATCACAACCAGATATTACAGAATAAGTTAGTTCAGACAAGGTTTGTTTGACTAGGTACGTTGTTATTTAGTTTCAGTTGGATTAGTTTCGTGCCGTTAATTGAATGCAACATACAGTTCTCATATACCGGACCTTTCGTAGTAATCACAGTTCCTCTTATAATTGCTTTTAGTTTTTTACCTTCATGTTTTATTTTTACCTGTCCACACTTATTTTATAAATAAATAGGTATATCCCGAGGTTACACCCGCGTCTTTTATGGATACATCTATAATTTAAAATTAATAATGTATTTATCAAAATGTCAATAAAAAAGTAATATGAGCACGCCCAGAATCACTACATAATATTATTATACTATAAAACAAAATCCTCGGCCGCGCCGTCAGTCTGCGCTGAACTCAAAAATTACTGAACGGATTTTCATGAGGTTTTCACCAATAGATAGAGCGATTCATAAAGAAGGAGGCTTATTTATCAGAGTTTTGGGTAAATTGGTTGAAATATAACGATAATTGTTGGAAGTGTTGGAAAAAGTCAAGTCGCCGAGAGCTTTCATCGAGGACTATACCCGTGCGAAGCTGGGGCGGGCTGCTAGTAATAAACTAAAACAGGAGAAATACCAAGAAGTCAATCATAGTCATTTAATTATTGAACCTACATCAATATTCTACTCATTTTCTCAGATGAAAAGTCTCAAGTTACTACCTACTGGCTTCTTTGTCCTCCTAGTGATTTTCACGAGCTTTAAGTTGCGTTTTATTACAGCTCCGGTCCCGTAAGTCTAGCTATCATGTACAAGAAGTATTTTTTCAATCTGCCTGGTAGTTCCAGATATTAGCGCGTTTAAAAAAACACGCAAAAATCTCTAGAGCTTTATTTTTACACGACTGCCTCTATAAAAAGGAGTGTTAACTGTTTATCAATCAATAAATTAATCATTTATTATTTGTAAAACATAGGTAACAAAGGTGTTTATGTATGTATGTGAGTTTCTTTATTCCTCCATAACTTTTAATATTAGTATCGATTTTTAAATTGAAATACTAGTAGGTACTTATTAAACGTTGTTCCCAATATAACTTTGAACATTTCTGATTGACGTAAATCTATACAGCGACGTGAAAATTATATTGAAAATTCACCGCACTGAGACTTCAAACGGAATGACCGATTCGGATGTGCTATTGAAGGGTCATAATTTGAATGTTAGTTGACGATATCATATTTCAGGAAATGAGAAATTACCTGCTCGATGTTTTAGTAGGTAGATTCATTTTCAGACAGACTTTATTAGGTAGCTATTAATAGTGTAGGTTCTTTGGTAGGTTTATTGATTTTATATCTTATCTTCGTTTCATATAGCAAGTAATTTGGCAATAGGCTCGCTCCCTATTTATTTAAATTTATGCAACATCAGTACAAATTCGGACTTAATGCCTGAGGCATTCTCTAACAGTCGACCAAAGATACCTATTACATGGGACTTAAGAATAACTGGCGAAATGTGGGTGTACTACGAGTGCATCTAAGCCTAACCCTTCGGGGATTACAAGCGTCCATCACGCTATGCGTTGTTTCATATTATTTTGTAAAATTGTGTCCACAAAGTTGTTTCCAAATAAATAAAAACAATAAAACTTGAAATAATTTGAGATATTTTAATGTGGGTTTGTCAGGGTCGGTTTGTTTTGACAAAGCAAAACTCAATTGGGTTTTTTTACAAGATTTTATTAACATTTTAATATTTAAAAAAAAAAAAATAAGATACTGTAGTAACGTCCTTTAATATTGCGCTCAAATTGAACTGAATTGGGAAAGGATAATAAACTGTATTTAATTTGCATTATCAAAATAATTTATAATATGGAACTTACTGATTTGAATGGTATTTTCTGTTGGAAGCAGCTTTAATATCCTGACTTGTTTACTAACAAGTTCAGGCAAGTTTGTAGTAAGGTCCCTACATTTCTGATGTACCTAAAATTAATTTGGTTATACATATCTATACTTCTATTTATTATTATAAAATATTTAATTTACATATATAAATTTAACAAAACAGAAGATTTTTTGTTTTTATGTTTGTTTAAACGCGCTTATTTCAGGAACTAGGTACCGGTCGGATTGGAAAAAATATTTTTGTGTATAATAGTCAGATTCATGAGGAATACTATAGGCATATATCATTACGCTATTAACCACGGGAGCGGAGCAGTAACCAAAGACGTAACTTAACGCGGTTGAAAAAACCAAGTCGCGGGCATCGGAATCCTTTACTTTGACAAAGTAAAAGATTTTTAGGTTTGATTATTTTTTTTTGTTTTCGTTACCGTTTGGTTAAAACATAATACCATAACTATGAAAGGAACAAAACGTTTCATTTTTTTTTCTAAATCAAAGTAATATAAATTGACCGCCCTGAAAGCAATCACATAATAATAAGGTTACAAATTATACTATAAAACGCGTATTTAAAAAAAATACATAAGTAATGATATTTGAAATAAGAATATAACGAATCGATAGTGGTTGCGCCGGAGTATCGATGAGCGGCAGCAGGTGATGCGTCGTGTTCGTTTTTGGCGAATCAGAGGCGAGCAGGTGCGCGCGCAGGTGTCCCCGCGATCTCAGCCGATATCGATATACAGGTTGATGTTGATTGATCGTCTCTCTCGTTTCTTGATTATACTGTTTCTATTGCATTGGGTGATTTTTTTAATTTGATAAGTATTGGTATCTACTAACAGTAAGATTAACATAATAATAATAATAACAAAGCCCAATATTTTGATCAATGCATTTGAAATCTTAATTTATCTATCAACATACTCGTAGATTCATTTTAATTTTCAATGATTTAACAAGACAATCTAAATTAGAGTTCTACTAAAAGAAATATGACAAGCTTCTTTAGAAACCTTTCAGATGGGCAACGCAGTCGTAACGATTAAAATTTAATTTATTTTCTGTTTAACCTAACACCATATTAAATACCACGTGTCAACATTGATCGACTGGTAAAGTTGGAGCAGCCTGTAGCGTCGGCCCGTGCGGTACTATGCTAACGTGCGCGAGATAGGACAGATGCGGCGCGCGGCATATGCACCGATGCGCCCGCGCAGCCCGCCGGACGCTCGCCACTCCCACCCTGCAACAAACGTGTATCTATACAACGAGCTCGGATTTGTTGGGACTTACTGTCAAGGTGTTAGAGCAAGCAAACTAGTTTCTTCTTACAGATTATTTTTATCGAACGTTCTTCGTAAATATTTTTAAAGGATAATATATTTTGTTAGCGGTTTAACTAAGTTGCGGTTTGACTGCCTCGTTAGTCTAGTGACTGCCTCGTTAGTCTAGTGGTCGTAAGCGCGGCTGCTATGCATGAGGTCTTGGGTTCGATTCCCAGGTTGGGCAAAGTGTTATTGGGTGTTTCCATCAGGAATTTCTCAGTAGCAGCCTTGCAGTCTGGATTTGTGCCCGGTTGATGGCAATAGGCTCGCCCCCTATTACATGGGACTAAAAACATAACTGGCGAAATGTGGGTGTACTAATGGGTACACCTCTGCCTAACCCTTCGGGGATTACAGGCGTGATGTTATGTTATGTTATGTAGCGGTTTAACTAAGTAATGAAGTGTGTATTACATTCACATTTTGCCAGTTATGGCAAGCTTACATAGCCCCCTCCGCCCATGGGGGATGACACCTTTGCCTAAGGTTAGGATTAAGGGGTGCATGGTGACGACTGTCACCAGCAGAGTTAGGACCGAACAACGTCATAATCTCCTTCGGTGAGAATGTGTAGCTCTAAAAAAATATACAAAAATTAAAAAAGTCTATTATTGTCCTTTTGCAAAGGCTTCTTCTCAAACAGAGAAGGAGCAAGCATTAATCACCACGCTTGCGAATTGGCGATGTTTTCCTAACAAAACAACATGTTGTACTTACAATATTTCTAAATCATGTCATAAACATAAGTTTAGTCACATTAAATAAACCCCAATAAAACTAGATGTAATTTATTACATACATAACATCACGCCTGTAATCCCCGAAGGGTTAGGCAGAGGTGTACCCATTAGTACACCCACATTTCGCCAGTTATGTTTTTAGTCCCATGTAATAGGAGGCGAGCCTATTGCCATCAACCAGGCACAAATCCAGACTCCGAGGCTGCTACTGAGAAATTCCTGATAGAAAAACCCAATAACACTTTGCCCGACCTGGGAATCGAACCCAAGATCTCATGCACAGCAGTCGCGCTTGCGACCACTAGACTAACGAGGCAGTCGAGGCGGTAATTTATTATTCTGGCCGTTATAATTATTATCATAACTCAATGCATTTTGCTGGACACAGCACAACGTAAATGATATTTGATCTTAAAGTGCTTCGTACAGCTCTTTTGTGTTTAATCTTGTCTGCAGTTTTAAGTTACCTCTTTGAAAGCAAAGTAGGTCATACTCTCATCGGAAAGAAGGAAATAAGTTTAAAAAAGTTTTAACTTGATAGGTTAATAGTGCCTAAGTTTTCCTTTACAGATTTCCATCTCATTATCTCCTACTTAATATTACAAAATGAATGATAGATTGAATGAGATGATAAATGTCAAAGTTTGTGAAGATGCTTGTTACCCAACCACGAGTTAACCGTTGAACAGATTTGAATGAAAATTGGCACATAGATAGACCATTTCCTGGTCACAAGGATTCTTTTTATCCCGGTAACGTGTTTCCTTGGGATAATAGTACTTTACGGAATGTACCATTTACGCGGGCGAAGCCGCGGGCAGAACCTAGAAGTAATATAAAAGCTTTTCATCAGTAAGTGGATAACTAACAGTGTAATAAATTTCTATGCGAGTAATGCTAATAAAGTTATAAAAATCTTTCTCGTATAGTTTTTGAAGAGGCAGTGTAAATTGTTTTGTTCTTATAAGTATAATATTTGCGCTTAATTTAGTTACTTAATTAAATTCAGTCGTTGTCTTATTTGATTAGTTTTTATTTTTCACTATGTTCTCACATGCATGATAGTACATACATACATTTGGACCGAGTTCTAATAGCTTATTTTTGTATTTCATCTTTTATAGAAGGTTAAATTAAATTAGCTAGCCAGACTTCACAGACATTATCGATATTTAATGATGATGATGATGCTTAAAAAATACATATTTATTTGCAAAATTAGTTTACCTATTAGGCGATCCTGACATTAGACTAGATCTTGTTATATTTTAGTTTTTATGAATGAATGAATAAATGGATTTGATAAAACAATAAATAAAAGGTTATTATAGTGATAGTCTAACGTAACTTATTTCAAGCATTTAGATAACTACAGCAGAATATAAGAAGAAGCTGAATATCGGGTCAATGACCGCTGGTAGTGTTGTTATGTATCATTTTTAATTTTATCGCCACTACACACCAGTAACTTGACCTAGTATATGAATGAGTATATACCTGCTTATTTAGTTTTAAGTGCAAAGTACATTCATTTTAATGTATTCAACATAAAGGCAGGTGTTAATTAAATAATAATTATCCACGAATCTTCGATACCGAAATATAAACAATATTAAAATTATAGCCAGAAATAAGGAAACCAAAAAACTGCGGCTCAGGTAGAATGATCGGCTGTGCCTACTTAATGTTAAGGTTCCGTAAACCATAGGTACGTTTAGAATGATACAGCTTACAAAAGAAAATAGGCATGTTAATTTTGACGTAGTCTTTTTAATTACTTCTTTTTAAATATATTGATGAATCATACATCTTATTACGGAGCACTTAATCTTCATAAACATCTGTAGGTACCTACTATGGACGCAGTTTCAGCAATATCGCATAGTTTGGAGTGGATGTTTCCCATCGATGAAGCTTGAACCAAGTAATGAAGAATTTTGCAACAACGTTGTAAAGTTTGTAGTACAAGTAGCTTTATGTGTCAGGCCGACGAGCTTACAACGCTTCTTCGCAGCCTGCACAATGTGGAACTACTAACGCAAACTTCGAGCTTGTGTCGACAGAAAAAATCAATACTTTATTAAACTTTGATTGATTTAAGCGAACCTCCTCATATCTCAAAGCTTTATAGTAGGAAACTCCCTGGAAAGTTAAAGATTACTTAAAATTAGTTTCCTTCATAAAATGTTGAGTCTTTAGTAAGCTAGCTTGCAGGATGGACTAACTTTTTGCCCACTTAGGGTGTAGATACTAGATATACCTACTTACTTACTGATGTTTTGACTCACACACAAATGTTCCTAGAAGATACCATTTTATTCTTTAACCTACACTGTCCCAGAATTGGGCGAAGGCCTCTCCCAAGTTCTTCCAGGAACATTTTCCACGCTACCTTGAACCAGCTCTCGCAAAAGCAACCAATACTATACAATATAAAAGTACATTGGGCAACATATTGAAAGCGTTGCAAACGCCAATACATCCAATGATTACGGAACCCACGACGCGCGGATGATGTTCAACTGTCGCATATAAAATAAAGGAGCGTGTGTTGCAGCTGTCGTTAATAACAATGTGGCTCCAAAAGTATCAGAGCGCGCGCTTCGGGCACGCACCGGCTGTCCTGCCTTCAAAAATACAGCTGCCATACCATAAAAAAAAACTCCTCAAGCATTAGTATATTAGCTTGAGACAGTTGTTAAATCTGTGCAAAGCAATTATGAGTGTTTAATTCTGGTCTCCCTGAAAATTTAAATAATTGGCACGTCAGTACAGACTGGAATGCGGTTAGGGTACTACTATTATTCGCAAAATGAGTAATGATTTAAGTATCTGGTTTCAGATGCTAAAGAGACAGTGTTCTTTCATATTTCGGTATAATGATTGCCTACTTGGCATTAGGATTCGGAGGTATGAATAAGTAAAGGTACTGAAGTGCACAATTATTATTTTTTACTGTGAAATGTACAGCGGCTTAATGTACTATTTTGTTCGTCTTACACCAACGACAACGTACCTAATAGGTCTTACAATACTAAGAGTGTACTTCGATGTGAACAATGTTTTCGTTTCCCGCAAGCCCTTTTGGAAGAGCAGGGGAGCTCAAGACAAAAGGAGCCCCTGATTAAAAACGGAAATGTTGAAAAGTCGGGTCCTCGGTGTCTGCACAATGACTCTTACGCACTCGTGTTCAGAGGACATCCAAGATTAAGAAAGACTTGCGTATTTACTAGAAAGAGCTTATTAAACTGTACAACAATTTTCAAGCATCAACATAAGTATGATACAGAATGATACTTATTAATTGTCGCAATGTCAAGGAAGTTCTATTTATTCGTATTGGTAGAAAATAAACAATACAACAAAATGTTGATACGTGATAAGGAAAACCTTTAGTTAAAGAGGATCGGGAGCCAACCGCCACCTCTTAAAACAGTATTATTTTAATATTACTTTGTAATTTCTGTTATTGGATTTTCCACTCTCGGCGTTGAGCGAAGCGTTTAAAATCCAACAGTGTGAAAGGCAAAATAATGGTAAAATAAGATTGTTTTAAGAGATGGGGGTAGGCCCCCAGGACTTCGAAGTCTTTTATTGAACAGGCCAGCGAGTTGTGCTATTGTTGACTAGACCAGCGGCTTGGAATTAGAGATGCTTTATATTCGCCGAACAGGATACCAAGAGTACCTATCTACCTACTTATAAAAAAAAACCGGCCAAGTCCGACTCGCACACAAAGGGTTCCGTACCACCGTCAAATATTTAACGTCACATACAAAAATAACTAATGAAAGTACTGAACACGGAAAGATAAACTGTATTCAATGAGTGGCAAACTTTACTTTGCCGTTGTAAAACTGTTGTCCCCATACATCGATATAGGTCGCGGTTAGTTTATCAATTTATAATCTCAAAAACTACACGGTTTTCAGATAATATTATTTCTTTTTATTTGTGCTACATGTCATTGTGCTACACGGTATTGCTAAATTTAACGAGCGTCAAAATATGCGCTATAAACAGGGTATAAACGGCCTTATCTTTAGATTGCGTTGACTTTTAAGTTTGTTTTTAGACCTGATGTGTGATATTAATGTCAGCTTGATACCTCCACTTCCTGAGAAAAACGGTCTTGACAGACAGACCACCCTATAAGGGTTCCGTTCATGCCGACTGAGGTACGGAACCCTAAAAACGCCCGCCGATCCATTTCTAAAGCTCGATTTGCTTTATTAACGGATGCGTTTTGTACGTCTTTCACTGGGTTTCGGAAATCCGGTTACCATCCTTATTAAGCGATATAATACGATTACGATTGGCCATAATTATATGCAAGGTCTCTCTTTCTGCTTGGCGAAATTATTCGGTTTACACGCCAGGTATACTTATACGGAATTAAATGTCGTGATAGCCGAGTGGTTGAGGCGCCCAACTCTCATGCATGAGGTTGTGGGTTCGAATCCGGGCATCCGAAGTACCAATGTGAATTTTTCATTTCATATGTACTTTGTAAGAGTATCTTTGACATCAATGATATTGTTCCGTGCCTCAAAAAGCACATTATGTTGTTGGTCCCGGCTGTCATACGTAGATCTTTGACAGTCGTTACGGGTCGTCAGAAGCCCGAAAATCTGACAACCAGTCTTACCAAGGGGTATCGTATTACCCAGTTACTGGGTTGCGGAGGTCAGATAGGCAGTCGCTCCATGTAAAATACTGGTATTCAGCTGCATCCGGTTAGACTTTAAGCCGACCTCTACATAATTTGGAAAAGGCTAGGCTAGGATGATGACACGCCAGGTATATACGGCTAGGTTTTAGAATAAAGTAATTATATTTAAATAAGTACATAAAGTAATACAAGTAGCAATATGTTGTCTATGCGCGCAGTCCTACAGCTGCATAGACAACATTCAAAAAGTTAATTTTCAATTTGATGAAAGGGTATCAGAAGACAGCTAATTAATTATCTTATCTAAAACTTTCTTATGAATAATGTTCTTACTAAGTACATACGAGAATAACATCATTTCGTGCGGTAGTAACGCATATTTCCGTCTATGAGATATATTTTTATAAATATACCCATTTGCTTTGTTTTACAATTTTGTAAACAGCAATTTGTATATTTGTACGTCACATTCTCGTAAATAAACAGTTTTTCTTTCATTACTTTCATTCACTATCTGTTAGGCGAATAAAACACGCACCGCGCACCGCCGCGGTATGCGGTGAATCTGCGATTATCACACGTACACCGTATGACCGCGCGGTATGTATCACGACGGATATATACATATATATATACACATTTGCGACGGATTTCATAGACGCCAATGCGACATGAGATCAGCTTCACCGCCTACCATGGCAGTGCGTGGTGTCGTGTGTTAATCCCCTTACCACACAGCATCTCTTTGTCTCAATTAATAAAACAGAATGCACATTTGCAGCCCCTTTTTGTTTCATTCTCTTAAACGCTCGTGCTGTTAGAAAATAGCATACGCTTCTGCGGTTAAAAGTATTTGCTTGTTCAAAGTACAATTCCATTCAATTTCGAACATGCTCATCGAATTGTATCTAGAACCCTAATGTATTGTGACGTTTGCGGTCAAGTCAACTGCTATGTTCGGTTGAACAGTTGAATACTAAAGAGTCAAACCGATTGCAAAGGGATTTGACGGCTGTTTAGCTGATATAGGAAATTAACAGGGAGGGTAATCAGCCACGTTTAAAAATATATAAGTATAATATATAGTTTTTATGTAGTTTTATTTCTTTTCTTGTGGTTTTCAGTTTTAACCGCTCAAGGCCCTGCTGTTATACTGGTATGACAGAACAATAGAAAATCAATTGTGTCTCATTACGTTGGACTTGAGTTATTAAATTCATACTTGTAACTCTTTGGTTCTGAAGGTTAGGTTACCTAAGTAATTTGGCCAATATTCACTGATTTAAAACTGTTATAGTAAACTGCCTTATAATTAGGTAGATACTAACTTCCGCCCGCGACTTCTTCATCCCACGGGAACCATTAATTTTTCCGGGTATCTTTGTGCAAATTTAAACCAGAGCCGTGAAGCCATTTTAGCGTGATTTAGTAACATCCATCCATCCAAATTTTTGCATTACTTAGTAGTAAAATATTGATAACAGTGACGGCTTTGTCTGTATATATAATGTAGATAATAGGTAGGTCCTAAGTTAATTTCTCAACATTGAACTTAAATTTTTTCACTTTTTTAGCATGAAGGCAATACGAGACAGATTTATACCTATATTTTATTTATTGAGTAGAAACACAAAGGTTTCAGTTTCCAGTAGACTAAGTGAAAATTTCTACCTAAGTATTATTAAATCACCTTAACAATTCAACATCCATTTCGGAAAGTCCAGACTCAGACATCGAATCTTTCGTACTTCGATTCGAAGGAAAAAAATATTTATTAATGGCCAGTAAGTACCAATTTGATTTTAGAAAACGATACGAGTCACCGTTCGTTCTTTTAGGGTGGCTAACAGACTCTAGAGTCTTTAGAGTCTCTCTACGTATTTTCAACCAATGAAATGGATTTAAATCCAAAATTGAAAGCGATATAGTATTAGCTTCTTGTGTATCATTTTACCGGCGTGCTTGTATGATGAGATGTTTGAACGTGGATAAGGCGAAAAAAGTATGTAAGGATCGTAGCAGGTGGCGTTCTGTTGTTTCTGCCTATGAGAAAAAGGCGTGAGTTTATGGATGATGTATGTATGAGTATCATTTTGTAATACCGACCTCAGTGATTTAAGCTTAGCACACCATGCTGCAGGCATACTTAGGAAAACCTCTTAAGATCTAGAAGCGAAAAGTCGATTGTACTAATAAACTCTTCTAGAGGCTTCCATAATTAATTAAAATATATAATGCGAAGATACTAAGAACCTTAATTATTGGTAAGGATATGTAAGTACACCAACAGAACATCCTTGTTTCTATAATAAGTAACATAAGCTGCCACCCACATAAACACGTTCACTGATAGGGAAATAATGTCATTTATATTTTCCCCAAAGTACCTAAGTTATTTTTATATACACCTCCATTACAGACGAGAATAAATACTTCTGCGATACAATAGTTGAGTTAAATAAGGCTTAATTTACAATTCTATAGAATGACGTCAATTCTAACGTTGGCTGCTGTGATTGCCATACCAAAATATAACAGCCAATTATTTAAGTAGGCAACAGGCAAGAGATTTCACAACAAATGAGATTGAATAAGCTGGAGGCTTATGAGCTATGACACGTCGTATAGGATGGGACGACGGTATCATAAACAATTTAATAAGTTACGAGTCTGAAATAAGTTCGTTTATGTATGTTTCAACAGCTACCTCCTCGGTGATACCGGAATTACACGATTTAAATTGGATCAAACACTTTTGTGTCACATATGAATAAAGCAAACATAAACAAAATAACTACTGCCTCGTTGGTTTAGTGATCACAAAAGCGCGACTGCTGAGCATGAGGTCTTATTCGAGCAGGCAAGGTGTTATTCGGTTTTTCAATCAGGAATTTCTCAATAGCAGATTCGGAGTCTGGAGTGTCCGGTTGATGACAATAGGCTCGCCCCCTTTACAAACTGGCGAAATGTGGTTGTACTAACGGGTACACCACTGCCTAACTCTTGGGTATGACAGGCATGAAATTATGTAAAAAAAAAACGTTTTAAAAACTAAAACTTTAAAGTCATAAATAAAACCCGGCTAAGAAACAAAACCAACAAAAAAGTGTGAAGGAAGGTAATATTCTTGGCGTGGTCGCATGCCGCCCTGTCGAGCGAGTTTCTCAGTCAGTAACTGATAGATACGGTATGCAACCACGGCAGAATTATTTCTTTAATTTTACTTTTTAGTTTGATATTTAACGTAGTCGGGTTTTTGTAGGTGTGCTAATAAAGCCCTTTCATTTGATATCCAACACCAAACATAAAAAAACATGCTTGTAGGTATTCCTTTGTCCTCAAGAGAGCACCATATTGGATTTAATATGACATCACATAGCCTATAACAAGCAGGCCATCAGGACTCTTGTCAAATTATGATAAGTAGTTTAAAAAATATGCGGGAACATAATGATTATCTTCTCTGGGTCACGGCAGCCAATCTCAACGGCAACTAGCCACTTGGTTAATCTTTATTGAAATTGGCCTCCGTGACCTATCCCACCGTTTATATATCCTGCGTACCTAGGATACGTATGCTGGATATATTATAGTGCACGAACACAAGTGTACTGTGTCTCCCTTTTTCCTCATTTTCATAATAGTCCGATAGGACGGCAGTCCGACATGTTCGGGGAGAGGTCAAGCAAACTCCAGGCTGCTACTGAGAATTTCCCAATAGAAAAACCCATTAAAACTTTTTTCCTGACTTGGGAATCGAACCCAGGACCTCATATTTGACAGTGCCCGCAAATGAGCCCACGAGACCAACGGGGCGGGGACATACATCTAACCTAAATAAGGTCACTGACTCACACACTCATCACGGGATATCGAAAACCGCTTGACGTATGAAGATGAAATTTGGCAGATAGATTATAGTTAGCAGACGTTGTTAAGCAAGGATTTTCCAAAATTCACCACCTCCGTCCAAAGTTTGTATGGAAAAATTTAGAAGAAACGTAGTAGGAGTAAACTAAGTTACCCGAATTCAACGCGAGCGAAGCCACGTGCAGAAGCTAGTACTTACATGATAAAATCATATACTCTAAAAACATAAACACACTTCAGTTGTATACCTATCTATCAGCATGATTCAATTCGATTGAACCGCGTAATATCATCAAAAGCTTCTCTTTCAGATGTATGTATAATGTACCTATGCTTTATCAATTTACTATGAACATACCGCACAGTGAAGAGCTTTCAACGCCAATTAGCTTTATCACTAATTGGTCCTCATTCATTTTGCTAACGCATAAAATTAACAGAACGGATTAAAATATATTATATGCTGCAGTTGCACTGTTACGTTGATTTAAATCGTGTTATCGGGTCACAGTTGACATTAGAATCACAGTTTTTTTAGGAATACTGTCTATTCTAAGCTACTGTACTTACGTACTTCAGGAATTTCTCAGTAGCAGCCTCGGAGTCTGGATTTGTGCCCGGTTGATGGCAATAGACTCGCCCCCTATTACATGGGACTAACAAAACATAACTGGCGAAATGTGGGTGTACTAATGGGTACACCTCTGCCTAACCCTTCGGGGATTACAGGCGTGATGTTTTGTATGTACTTACGTACGATACTTCTTGTTCATGTTCCCCAATACAAAAATAATTATAATAGATTCAATATTATTTTTGTAGTTCTTTATTGTGTGTCTATTTGAAATTAATAATTTGACTTTTACTTTGCTACTTATATTAAAAATAAATAATATCAGCCTATTATTGTTTATCTGTAGGGCTCTTACAAGGAAGGCACGAGGATGAATCACCACGCTTGCTCAAGGCGGGTTGGCAGAGTTATATTAAGATAAGTCCGTCCATTTTTAATAACCTACTAGCTTTTGCCCGCGGCTTCGCTCACGTTAATTTAGGATTTGCTAATCAATTCGGGTTGTACTCTGCTTGAGTGAACCCTTCATTTTCTGACACCCTAGTACTTTTTTGATAAACCGAGAATGTTGACCTCACTCTGACTAAAACTTCTTATTTATACTGCCATAGAGATATACCTTTTTATAACACCCTAGTACTTTTTTTCTTGGGTAATCGTAATTATCAATAATCGTTTTTATGACACCCTAGTTGAAGCTAGTCCATCGACACTCAAAACTCACAAAATGTATTAGGTAGTTAAATTTAAAATTCGAACATGATTTCGAAAGACATGTGGCGCCATCTATCACCAAAAGTAGGTTATTGTGATTTCCCTCAGGAACAGTACTTTTTTTCGGGATGAAAGGTACCCTATGTTTGTTCCTGTACACCTGGCAATGTATATGCAAAATTTCAGGATGATCGGTTCAGTGGCTTAGGCGTGAAATGGTAACAAACAAACAAACAAACTTACTTTCGCATTTTTAATATTAGTTAGGATTTTTTGAATTTTCTTTAGAAAATCATTTTAGTTTCATTTAAACTTTTTATATGATATGTTCGTGCGTTGCATGCGACGCGGTACATCCATTGGTACTCAATATACACGTCAAACGTTAACAAGCTTTTTGTATTCCAATAAAAGAGTATTGTGCTTGAAAATAACTCAATTGATTCTCTTTCTTGCGTATATTTCTTCTCTTCTTTTTTGTGTGCCAATAAAAAATGTCCCACGGTGTCATTTCTTACTGAAAGGTAATAACAGGACATGGTCTTAGGTCACTCATATGAGGCAGCGCCAAATACATTAGGTACTGTGCTCTCTGACAGGTTCTCTCTATCTGTAGGTTCCTGAACTTACTGATACTTTTCTACTAAATATATTGAAATGATAACATGCTCACGTTCCGAGTGTAAGCAAATAAATGCCTAATATTAAAAAACAAAAAATAACCGCTTATTAGTTAAAATTCGAATCCCATACCATACGACCGAGGGTTTGAAAAAAAAAAGCATGATTCGGCCAGATTACCGTGGTATATGGTATGCCACCTTCACAAGATTCATTTATGAATTATCGATTATAGGTACACATATTTTTTTGTAAAACCACTGCACTCCACACTTGCGTGCGATAGCTAACATACAAACATACAAAACTAATCAACCTGACCCGAAATACCTAATTATCCGTTTGATACTCAAATATTTGTTCGCGAAAGTGCAGCAGTCAATCGCTGAGACACTGCGGTATAAAGACAAAAAAAATAAAATAAAATTTTGTTGACATATACAAATACAAAATTATATTTAAAAATAATCTGAGTGTCATAATATGGCAAGACACAGAGGATCTACTTGCATTTGTAACACAAACCACTACTGTAACAAATTCTATTCAATTCTAGAATGCAACTGAAAAACTCGTGGAAGTCTAACATCCCTATAAACTCTCACACTCCTTCACTCACACCCCTTCACTCACATTCTTACACTCACACTTCTACACTCACACGCCTACACTCACACTCTTACACTCACACTTCTACACTTACACTCCTATACTCACACTTTCACACTCACACTTCTACAATCACACTCCTATAATCACCCGCCCTCACCCTTACTCAACATCACAACTTACCCTCACACCCACCCTAGAGTCGGGCATTCTTACTCACGGCACTGACTTAACTCCTTCTTACTACAAGTTAACGTATTTTTATTAGTATTATTTATTTTTTATTTTTTTCCTTATTTTGTTTTACCTATTATTGTTTAAAATCCTTGTGTTAAGTATTAGCCTGGGACAGCTTATCCTCTCACCTGGAGTAGGGCGTTGGTTAGCTGCGCCACAGTTTTTAACTTTTGCAGCTACCATCGTATTATATTTGTTTCTTACTGTACTTATTTTTGTTCCAAATAAACGATTATTATTATTATCTGGTGAATAATGTCTATTCAGAGGCGACAAAACAGGGCCTAACTAAAAATATTAAAAGTTTTTGACAGAAAAGTTCCATTTCCTCCTAAAAGCATTGCAGTACGTTGGTACACATAATAATATAAGATCACACCTGTAATCCCTGAAGGGTTAGGCAGAGCTGTACCTACCCATTAGAACACCCACATTTCGCCAGTTATGATTAAGTACCATGTAATAGGGGGCGACCCTATTGCTACCAACCGGCCATAAATCCAGACTCCGTGGCTGCTACTGAGAAATTCCTGATGAAAAAACCCAATAACACTTTGCCTGGTAGTCGGGCTCTGCAACCACTACACTAACGACGTGGCATTGAATAACTACTACATTTACCAACACATAATATACAACATAACACATTTTGTAATAATAGCAACTACTACCTATATCAAAACTTCTTATTCTCAACAAAAGTTTTAAAAAAGTAACTAATTAGATACTATATTCCTTGTTCATTCCTTGTTCAGGTTATTTATCAGAAAACCATAATATTATGTAAATCGGTCAAACCGTTTCAGTGGTTAATTTCCAATATTCGTTTGCACAAACAATCAAACAAATTGGAAGTAAATAAAAAAAACTTTCATTCAATCTCCCACCCAAAACGCAATACCTCCATTCCGTCATAGGGGAAAACTCAAAAAAATCTCCTCTATCAAAAACGGTTTGTATCTCGATAAAAGCCAATCTGTCGGTTCACGGTAACGCTGCACTCAAAACCAAGGGTAGGTATCTATTTTCGTAGAATTTCAAATTTCTAGACAGTCTCAATGCTCGAAACTGCACAAAATATTTATGGAGTTTGAGAGTTTCTTGACCACGCCTCTTCATCTGGACAGAAACTTTACAGACAGGCAATTTCTTTGTTAAAGCTTCCTATACATTAAATGGGAATAAACATCTAAACTACCGCTGTCTAAATTGAAATCGAAACATTGATTTATGATGAATAGACGTTTTCCTTTGAAGAGAGCTGTAAGTCGACCATGATCATAGGGATAAATCCAGGTTCCTTTATAGTGAGACAATTAATTCAAATGCCGTTTGCATTTCAGTTAAATATATTATTTAAAAGGAAACTGGATTTTCAAATATAACATATTGCAAAAAACTTTTTAAAACAGTAATTAGGTATGGAGTTTTTTTTTCATTATTCATAATACGAAATTATGTCTTGGAAAGGCAACTAGATTAAAATATTTTTTCTTGTACTTTATGTTCAAAAGTGCATTCAAATTCATGACGTTACATTAACTTTGAAACAAAAGGCTAAGAAACGCCTAACTTAGCATTGATTTAGGCGATGATTAATTCTTATTTTAAATAATTGTAATTCTATAGTTAAAGTTCCTGTTTGTTGATTGCGCATTTCTTAATTTCTGATTTAGTGAATTTCTGATTACTATCGTTAAGCTTTTAAATTAGGATGTATGTACTAATTGACTGCCTCGTTGGTTTAGTTCGCGACTGCTGAGCATGATGATGGTCTTGGGTTCATTCCCACGTCAGGCAAAGTGATATTAGGTTATTTCATCAGGAATTTCTAAGTAGCAGCCTCGGAGTCTGAATTTGTGCTCGGTTGATGACAATAGGCTCGCTCCCTATTACACGAGACTTAAACATAACTGGCGAAATGTGGGTGTACCAATGAGTACACTTCTGCTAAACCTTTCGGGGATTACAGGCGTGATGTTATGTGTATATGTGAACTAAACGAGCATTCCTCTATAAAAAAGTAGTCTCGTCTTAATTTGGTATACAGTACAAAATTTTGTACGAGATTCGAAAATCTTTATCATTTCGATATTGAGTTATTTGAATAGGACACTAACTGGACACAAGAATATTAGTGCTCTTATTCTATCTATAAAATTTCATCGACATATTAATTCCACCCTGACAGTCACTAGTTAACGCTTTAATTACTAATTTGCAAATAGGGTAACCTTAGCCACGATATTATAATCTTGTAAAAGACGAAGTTGCAAATAAACTAAAACTGGCATTTACTAAGTTAATGGTAAATCTTGTATCATCTTGTTTCATAACAGTAAGAGTGTAAAAGTGATTCATTTACCCTTGGTAATGGATTGGGAACATATCAATCACACAGATGTAAATCTGTGCATACTTAGGTATTATATCCAGATATAAGCTAGCTCTATTGTAGCTACCGAGCTTCACAGTACAATCATTGATTGAATGCCTTTGACATAACTGTTATACGTACCTACCTGTATTGTAACTACGATTGACTATGTCCCGGAAACAATGTCGGTAATTGTGGACACGATCCAGATGATTAGGATCGGCTTTGAGGCGAGAGATATCAATCGCTTTATAACTCACAGCTTCTCAACAATATTGGTTACACAAAGCGTTAACGTTAATTAATATTTACCATTATTATACAACATACCACAGGCAATAGGCTCATAACAAAGGAGGATCAGGGAATCTATAATGAGCCCCCAATTATTATGCTCGATTGCTATATATTACCGATCATTGGCAATTTTGAGGCGGAGAAGATACTTTGCAGAAAATTGCATACTTTTCGAAGGACTCGTAACTAGGAATTTGGTAGGAGGTAGATATGATGACTGCGGTCGGTTACTTGAGGAAAATCCGCATTTTTGGTACCGACATGTTAATTCTGCTGATCTCTTTAATAAGGGTGAAGAAATAAATGGATGGGGATGGTTGGGGCATCCCAACAGACACAGCATAGGGATAGCTGCATAGCTGTTGACTCCATGTCGTCGAACTTGCAGAATTCTGTCAAATACGCTGCCAGCAAGGATAGCAATAGGTAGGAACATATACATAGTGGCTTAAACATAATTTAGAATTGGTTAATAATCCGTTCGACTCAAAAATCTCAATCATAAACTCAATTAATTGAAGTCTTACATAAAATGCACTTCATATCCAAATTTTTCTCACACGTTAATGTTATGGTCGGTATAGGTACATGTTTTGCTATACTTTCAAGGAATTTGTAACCATATATCTTGGCCACGTATTTATCTCATGGAAGGTGGTCGACGCGCACATGTCGTGGGAAACCAACTGTTAAAATGGCCAGTTTCATTGGCTTCATATCAAATTGCTGAATGGGCATTCAATATAAACGTTCAAATGATGAATAAATGGCTGCTCCACATAATGTTATTGAAGCAAATTAAGTCTTTATGCGCACTTCAAAAATCGTCGTTATTGTCGCATGAATACTTTACATATATGTATGAACATATGTTTATGTTCTTTGATTGTATGTTTTGCTTTTATATAACAATGGATACGTATTAAGGGGGGAAAAATGGGTAACAGGGAAGATCTTTAAGAATATGTATCCAAAAACTTTATCGGTTTTAAAACTTTTCAAAAACTCAAGAATTTTCAACGGTGATGATTGATCAAACCTTCAATAAGAAGGTACATTATATCTTGGTTATGCATACTTACCTAATAACCTATCAATTGCAGAAAAGTAGTAACTACTTGCGTTAAGATAAGTTTCTAATCAATAACAATATCGTATATAACAATACGAGAAGAGTAATTTAAATATCTTAATTAGTGCTACAAGTAAACCATAATAAAAATACATCGAATATTATGATAATTTTCCTTAAAGAGGTTTTTAAATTTTTGGCAAAATATTGCACATGAGTGAAAGCAAACAGCGGTAATTATTATTTTCAGAGAATTTTGCGGTGATATCACTGTTTAATTGTCCATATTGATTGCAAACATTGTATACACCATTAATACCACTGTTAATGAATTCATTACAATTGAAATTGCTGTAATTATTTATTAATTAAATCCAGTAACGCCAATTTGGATTTATATTGACTGAGTTCTAAAAAATACGATATAGCTATCAAGTTTGTGAATTTTCTACTATAGTTTGGTTTTCCGTAGTTCGTACTGTTATTTCAAGTTTAATATTTTCTATGCAACCTGCAGCAGCGTGTAAATATGATTTAATTCCGATATCTATTATATTTGTGAGACTCCCTGGTTAGTCGCACCGTCTTCAATTGGGAAGGTCATAAATTTCAAAATATTCTGAATAGTACAATAACGTATCTAAAATAAAAAGTAAAAATGCTAATTAAGAATAAAAAAAAAAACATTATCAAGACAGTAGGGACTGGCTGGTTTAGCCATTATACAACCTTATTGTATTATATTCTATAATGACAAAAAATATTTTTATTTAAAAATAAAAAAAAGACTTGGCTGTCCGCCGCAAGGGCTGACAGGTTGTAATTAGCTAGATTCAATTAAAAATTAATAAGATGAAGTAATAATTTAAAAAGAGTTTCATTAACGTAATTTGTATATCCCGGTAAAAGTATTCCACGTGAAGGGGTTACAGTAGGTATCTAGGTACTTTCATTTTGTAAGCGAAAACTAATAAATACAGTCAAAAGCTTTTCCATCCGTTTTGAGATATTCCCAGGAATCTACTATGAATGACTAGGTACTTGATTGAGCAATTGTTTTAGCCATGTCAGAAATATTTTAGTTAGTTTCATGAACTTAAAATTTGATTTTTCACGTCACTATGACGTTCATTTCTGATTCAATATAATAGATCACTCTTCATTTTAATTTTTAATAGATTTTCTACGGTGCTCGAACTTCATTTGATATTCTGGTCTAAAGGCTAGCTACGGGCCTGGGAAATTACAAAGTGAATAGGTTCATTGGTGCCGAGTCCCTTGTTCATAAACTACTAGTTTCAAACTACACAAAATTTTAGTTACGAGTATTCCGAAACTTCCTTTCAATTTTAGTTGACATGTCATGGAACGCATTAATTAAAAACACGGAAAAGTTCAAGGCAAAACTAATATGACATCTCTAACTTAGTTCTAAAATATCACTGTCCTTTTCTTTCGCTGTATGTTAGTAAGATATTCCAATTCTCTAATTGTAGTGTAGTTTGTGAACAAGAGAATCGGCACCATTGTGAACATAATAACGTACGCAATAATCAGTAAACTTTAATACTATAATGTTAGTTAAGTACAGTCAAGAAAGTAGATAGGTATGTAGGGTCGGCAGATATAGTTGAGGTTTTCTTAGAAGCCGATGGATGTCTTCGTTTGAAAATTTAAAAAGTAGATACTATACAGTTCATTAATTAACTGTTTAGTATCTACTTTTTAAATTAAATTACATTTGTTAATATCCATCTGTTTCTCGTACGTGATTGTCCAGTGGTTAAAGCACCCGTCTCATTCCATGAGCTTGCGAGATCAATACCGGGCAAGTACCAATGCGACTTTTTCAATTAATATGTATTTTCTAAGTGTATCTTGGGTGTCACTAGGAGTTTTGGACTTCAACTCATCGGAGGTTAGGTGAGGCTTACAATAGCCTGCAAAACTCGTGGACAACACATCGACAGTCCCAAACTCCACGATCTTTACTATCGGCTATTTGTTCCGAATAGTTACATTAGACACCGCCAAGCAATTTTTTTTTGCGCCGCCGTCCTTCATCTAAACTCTTGCCAGTGCTAAGTCCCTATTATAGTGTGTCGTACTTTATGGATGCTTAACGCCTTCCTAACCACTAATTTTGAATGTGTCCTGTTTGCCGATAAATGGAGTATAATTATGTGTGTATGTCTATCTATTTCGGCGAATCTCCGAAACATCTGGATCGATTTTTACGGGACTTTCCTGACAAACGGCTGATGTTGTAGGGGAGTAACTTAGGCTTGTTTTATTTTAGAAAAAGTTAAAACCCTGCAAGTAACCGATATTCATGCGGACGAAGTCGCGAGTCCAAGCTAGTTATCGAATAAAACCAAAAGCTGGCTCGATAAACGATTATTTTCACCATATACTGTAAATAAGTTACTAATGAGGAGATTCGTTAGCCATCTGTGGTTTTTTTCATCAGTTCCACTTCACCAAATAATACTTTCTGAATACAAATGCTTAACTTGTCAAAAATCTAAAAACCGCTTATATCCCTACACTATTTCAGGAGTTCACTCAATCCCTCATGAATTTCTTCGTCCGAACTGGATTTTGAAAGAGGATCAGAGTAGAGGACTAATCCAATCAAATAAAAAAAAAAACAAATCGGTTTATAAATGATGAAGTTCTCAGGTAACAAACATAAAAAAAAACCTATAACTGAATTAAGAACCTCCACATTTATTTAAGTCTGTTAAAAAGGGCTTAGGCATTAAAAAATACATCGGTGGAGTCATAATGCCCAAAAGGCTGGAAATCGCCATGTCGGATGGCGATGTTGATCCTTAAGCATATTAAAAAATTGGTCAACTGTTCGGTCAAGTGAAAAGTCGAGGCTTTATTAGTTATAAGTTGTTTGAGCACAATAAATTCGAGCAATACGATATTTAAGTATTCTCAAATTGATTTGTAGGTCTTGATTTTCTTCTGGCCAAGATATGTGAGTATTCAGGCACAACCGAAAGACAGATTGAGCTAGAAAAAAAATTGTCTTAAGATATCTAAAAAACAGGGTGCGAATGTTGGCGTGTGGACAACTGTTGAACGCATCTGCGACTTGCGTCTTACTCCCTGACATCGTATAATACGGCGGAGCGGTGGAGCCGCGCGCTCATTCCCGTCTCGACCACCGTGCGCGGCAGTCGCCCCTTTTGCGATTATTCGCACACAACTTACGAGCGCGTCGTACTACTAAATCGTAAAAATGAAGTGTTTCAATTGTGTGTTTCTGATTCTAACGGGTATATTTTTTGTGTTTGGGGCAGAAATACAAATCCGTGATGAACTGCAGACAGTAGCCGAACAGATAACCATCTTAAAAAACCAGTACACATCAGAACTTAATGATTTGAAGCAAGAAATTCAAGAACTGAAGTAAGTGGAAATTTTATTTTTATTAGATTACTTCGTGAAGGTCCAATTTTAGCGGGGTAAAGGATTTGCCCACCTCGCTTCCAACTTGCGTTACTTTTCGTTATTTAATTTTCATGACGCGCCTAATGTTTTAAAGTTTTTCAGTTATAAATTCAGCGCCGTCAGGTTCCGCGCGCTGTGCTTGGTTCTTTTACAGCTGTAAAAACACAATAAAAAACAATTCAGCTTAAAAGTTCCACAATGCTGGGCTGTGCATCATCTTATTAAATAGTCTTGCGGGCACTGCGACATTGTTTAATCGCCGGGGCGCACATCGAAAGTTCTTTCACTTAATATATTGCGTTTACTTTGTCCGTATTCTTTATTTGCCTTTTTAGCTAAGGAATTTTTTATTATTTATTGTTTTAAACTAACTTTTATTTTGTTAACGTATCTTTTGGCTGACATCGGTGAAGGAAAACATCGTGAGGAAACTTAGACTTAAGTATCTATCTATCTTCTATAGGTACATATAAAATGCTTCGGACTGAATGACTGACGGAGCAACACACAGCCTAAACCGCTGATCGTAAAGACCTGAAACTTGGAGGGTTGGTCTTTGTATGACGTAGGCATCCTAAAAAAGTATAGTATTTTTCAAAATTCGCCCTAAGGCGATGAAACAGGGTTCCAAAGATTGTATAGAGAAACCATACTTTGAAGCGACGGACGAAGTCGCGGGCAGGAGCTAGTAATTAATATATAAGTCTGAAATCACAATCCGCCATGAACAAATGTGGTGATAAATGTTTATGCCTTCTCTGTGTAAGAAGAGGCCTTTTTCCTGCAGTAGGACAATAATTGGCTGGTATTATTTTCTATTACGTTAGAGTATTATTTTTAAATTCTTTTTTTTATTTCTTCTTCTTTTCTAAATAACAAAGAAATTACGAACTAAATTTATTTTTATTGTGTTAATCGACACTAATAGGGTAATATCCGTTATAATTGGATTCTATGCGAAAACTACATAGGTAGTTAAAACTACACACGCGTATAAACATGTAGATAATAGGTAGGTACTTACGAATAATGTCTATAATATCGGCACTTCACAAAAGGGTCTTCCCTATAGATTTAAGTATCCGACATTGTAAAGTCTTTACGATTTTGGTTATCGCCAATGATTGGGTCCTCCATATATAAGGTGTTATTTATGAGCACTTATGATATTTCCTTTTGGTATAACCTTTTATAAAAATGTATCTCGCAAAAATTCAATAAAATAATTTAATACCTACATACTTACGTTGAATTTTTCGAGGTAGTAAAAGTCTTCTTATATTGACCAGATTAATAATAAAAATGAAAGGAAACGAGGCAGGATCTCTTTATAGTCGATGAAGTACGTAAGGGATTGCAAAAATAAACGCCGTCGCATCGAACATTCACGAGAGACTTTTCAGAATGTTTAAAACTGAAAGATTGTTTTAAAACTTCTTTTAATGTAGAGAACGTCGTACATTGATGCTGCTGTGTATTGGAGCTCATTACACAGCTATTTGCTCCTCTGACAGAGCCGAGGTAGTAAACCTGCCTATCAATTAATTGCAGTCAGCCCATAGTACTCGATCCTAATTTAGTTATTAATCCTTGTCCTATACGGCAGTCTAATCTGTATACGCTTCAGCGGGCACTTATGAAGCAATCACCTCCTGAATTCATCTTCCACATGAGCAGTATCATAGCTGCAACACAATAAAGCTATGTTAATTAGTTAAATATAATGCGTTGCTTATTTAGTAGGCTTTATCCTTAATGCAGTATGGTACTTTTTAGTGCCAACCCATTCGAAAGAAATAAAAAGACTTATACAATATTGGTAATCTAATTTTCTTTAAGTCCCCAGTATTTAGACTTAGTAGTGGCGATAGCTGCCCATATGAAGGTACGTCCATTACACCCAGCATGTTCCTGGGCCCTCAGCCTCATGTTACATTGCTGATTTTCAAGAATACAACGGCATTAGCTGTTTCCAAAAAGTTGGTGCGCTATGAGATCTTTACAAACTATCAGAACATATCAAAATTTTATACTTAAGAAGTTTATCCAAACAGATAAATTCGCTGATTTGACAAATAGTTACAACGTGTGCGCCTGAACATCAAGTAACAGTGGGGTCGCCGGCGCAGGTGTTCCATGTGATACGATACAAATGAGACGAATACGTGAGATCGCCCTATTCATAATACCACCGCGTCATGTCGAGTAATTTCTCCACTCCCACGATCCGTCTCGTAATAAATAAATAATTGATTTTGTCTCCTTAACGCCTCAGATAAGGGTTGATATAAATTGGAGCCGCTAGACATGTCAGGTATATCATAAAGTAATTTTCACGTTACTTCGCGGCCGCGTTTTACGGTTATATAATAAGACTTTTTTTAATGTTTAGTTTACGGAAACCTAAAAGATTTTTAGAAAAGAAGTTTACAACAAAGTTGCCGAGATACGAACCGCTTCTTAGAAACAAATACACCAAATATTATCAAACGAAACAAAAGGTTTACAAGATTAAAATTTGGCGAACCGGAGTTCGTTAGTATTTGGCAAAAACAATAAAACAATCTCAAAGTTGTTAAGCTCTTGAATCGAAAATGGGTCAAGAGTAATTTTTACGACAAAAAGGGAATCCACAATGGCCCTAGAGAAGGTGTTACGGGGTTTTCATGTTCACAAAAGTGATTGTTCTCGACGGCTCGGGCACATAATTCACTAAATTATGCACAACAACTAGCTCGGGTCCACATACTGACTCACTGGGAATATCCCGATTAATATTTAATTAATTTGACTATTTAATTTCATGATCATATATATTTCATGTAGGTATTGGAAGAATCATATTCGCACGTATATATTTGGTATTTACCATTGTTTGCTTATCACACGTAAATGTCGAGGTGGAAAGTCTCTCGGTTGATTTAAGTGGTCACAAATCCTACGAGTTCGAAATGGAATGAGGAAGAAGCGGAGTTTTTTAAAGCGGGGCTTTAAAAGTGTTGGAGTTGGCTCGAGGGCGTATCCCGATGTCAACAATAGGTGTCGCGGCTGCAGGCCCCAGGAGCGGTCATAGCTCACGTGCGGAGCTTTGAAGTCTTGCAAGACGTGTCATAATATAAAACTTGTAAACGCAGGAGTGGTTCGAGATCGGGAAGTAAGGGCCTCTTCACGCGAACCAGGCCATCTGATCGACACGATTATTCCTGTTCGTCTTCCCTTTGGGGGATTTATAAAAGACATCGTCGCTTTTATTTCTTGCTTGATACGCTGCTGAAAAATTAAACCTCGAGACCCGCTCGATATGATGCGCACTTGTCAACGAATTTTTCTTTGTTCTTTTCCTAATATTGGCGATAAAATATCAGTTTTCAGAGAGTAAATGTAATTATAGAGATCTAACATTTGGGAGCTTCGATTATAATTGATTTGCACACTTAGTTGACTTAAGTTCTTGACCTGAGGTTAATATTTAACAGCATAGGTACACTACTCAACTCTTTAATAGTCATTAAATAGTTGATATAGTTTTTTTTTTAATATTGTAAAAAATATATCTTCAAAAATAACGCATCGAAATTAAAAAAATATTTATATAATATTAAAACTTGGCACATTTTTAAATAATGGTAGGTACTTAGCTTGGTGGTACCGTATGGAATTTATAATTGTTGATTATTGAAACATTTTTGTAACTTTAGAGACTCTGAGCGCTATGCCACTTCGTTATTTAATGCGGGAAGAGGTGTGTCTCGATTTGAGCCCAATTAATGACAATAGGCTCGCCCCCTATTTCATGGGACTTAGACATAACTGGCGTAATGTGGTTGTAAACTGGCGAAATAGGTACATCTTTGCCTAACCCTTCGGGGATTACAGGCGTGATGTTATGTGTTTAGTCAATCTGTACGCTCACAAACGGCTATCAGTACCAGCTCTTTGATATCGAAATCGATTGCTTGGTTTATCGTGGGCTAACGCATATTTGCGCTGGACAGACACTCGGTACAGTGAGTTTGGCTTTGGATTTCATTCCGATTCAAGGAGATTGCGTATTTAGTGAGTGCCGTGTGCGTGGTTGCCAAAGTCAATCGTAGAATCCAAGTTGTGAGCTAGAATTCGCCTAGGCGGAGGAATAGATCACGTTTTGATTCGAGGCAATTTAATTGCGAAGTAATACAATGACGAATTTGTACAACCTTTAACCATCCCTCACCGACATGCAACAGCAGCTTAGCTTATGATAAGCTTAGCTAAGATATCGTATTCACGCGAGGGAGGGAAAAATGTTATTAAAAAATTGCTTGGAATTTTTATTTAAATTAAATCTTTCTTTTGTTATCTTCAAGAACTAGTTTTTTCCTTTTTACCATCATTTTAGTTTTCAATATAAAAAAAATATATTGTTTCCCTGAATTTAGTATTAAATTACGCTTCTTCTATAATATGAAACAAACACAAAGAGTAGGAAACAGAGGAAACAGAGAGGAGTAGGACGAATAGGTAGGTACTAAAATACCTTTGTTTTGAAGACTTTCTGACTTTGCGACTTTGAGTGTACTTATCGTTGTTACATCGTACTGAATAACTACTAGAGACAGAAGCATCGCAATGTTCGTACACAATCATCAGTTCCGGAAACTAGCATCTACTTTCCGTTTGATGGAATTTCACGAGTGCTCTCGTAGTGCGCATAAAAGCGGACAGTAAACGTTTGACGATCCAAAAAGGGTCTCTTCTACATTTGCAGAGCGCGGGTGGCATTTTTTAACACATTCACCATAAATCTTGCTTTAATGCAAATTATGAATGTCGAGTGGCGTTAGGCGCTAACCACACGGCACCGCGCACTGCCGCGGACGGCGGTGGCGGTAAAGCGGATTGCACCGCTCGACCGCGCGGTCGGGCGCTGTACGCGTGTTATGTATTAACGGATAGCAACGGCCGCCGGCTTTTGCCGCTCGGCACGTGCCGCCAGCTTTTGCCGGGCGATTGTGCCGCCGCGAAAACTTGCACAAAGCCGCGGAGCATCATTTCAGTTGTTTTTTCCATAGCAAACTGTCTTTGTAGACCGGGCGGTCATGCCGGCGGCTCCTTTGTGTGGCAAAGCGTGCGGCTTCATAAGCCACCTGCACTGCGTGTAGACTGCCTTTAGAGGCCAATGCGACATGAGATTCGCGCGGTGCCGTGATTAATCGCCTAACGCGTACCTTCCCATGCATCTTATTTACTCTGCCAGTTGCTAATGTGACAGGACATTTTTCGAGTTGCCACTTCCAAAACGTACGTCATACCATAATAAATTTTGGGTGTTTAATCGCAAGGTCGCCATTGTTGGCAAGTTCTTTTTACACATCTAACCGAGCTATTTATTTGTTGCGTTTTAATATATTCGTACATATTTTCTACCATGCCTATGAATGGTAAGAGATTGTACACTATAATGTTGGTTACGTATAATTGGTAGTAAATTAAGCTCTATCTATGAAAAGCACCTGCGAGTAGTGAGAAGTGGTGCCTCTTGATCGTCGGCGATGGCACAGGCTAGTTTAAACCTTATGTCAGGGGATTAAAATTTAAAACGAATGGTGGATAAAAAGTAGCTATAGGTAGAATGTGCCATCTCGTGTGCCAGATGAGTTTGCATCTGGGAACTGCATAGGTACCAGTTTGCATACTTGAAATTCAACGTCGCCAGCTGTAGATATCAGTTTTGCTCATCGATTTTTATTAAGTCTCAGTTTATTTTTACACGGAGAACAGCAACTACCCATAGATAGTCGTCGTATTCAGTTAATAGTGGACATATTGTAATTGTTGTTGTATAATTAATGTGTTTGTGAGAAGAATATAATATTACGAAAATATTTTTTGCTGAATACATGTTTTGTTAAAATATACATTGGTATATTCAGATATAGGTCTTATGAATTTGTCTTAGTAGAGGCTTTAATAAAAATCATATTCTTTTTATTACACACGAGGCAAGGTCGCCATTGTCGGCGGATTCTTTTTGCGTTTCCAACCGAGCTGTTTATTTGTTGCTTTTTATTTTCTCTCTTTGCTATCCTCTCGTATCATGCGCAAGCGCTTTTCTTAATCTATATCTACTATTAATTTATAGGTAATCAAGCTAAGGAGCTTTTTTTTGTTTGTTTAATCGCGCTAATCTCTGGAATTACCAGTTGGATTGGAGAAATTATTTTTGTATATGATAGCTTTATGATAGATCCATCACGCTATGGCCTACG
This sequence comes from Hoplodrina ambigua, assembly GCA_949774945.1. Taxonomy (NCBI): domain Eukaryota; kingdom Metazoa; phylum Arthropoda; class Insecta; order Lepidoptera; family Noctuidae; genus Hoplodrina; species Hoplodrina ambigua. Next base: position 12,506,498 of record OX458963.1, read on the forward strand.
GGAGCGGAGCAGTAACTCAAGTAGGCGCAGGCGAAATCGCGGACAAAAGCTGGGTTCTGATTAAGTTCGGTGTAATAAAATTAATTCGTAACATGTTGTGCGCGACACGTTCATTTAGCTTAAAGCCCATTTTCGACAAGTTTCAATTACAGCCTGACTAGATCCGTGAAAACAACGTTCGAGCTTACCTCCGGGAATTGTAATTAGCTACTGCCGATCCTAATCACTTAATCCAAACTGATAGGACGAAAACCCTCTTCGGTCATATTCGCATGATTTGCCGCATAATTGTTAATTCATTAGTTTCACCTAAGATGTTGCGGACAATCAGACACATGACAATACATTGACTCCACATTATTCGATTAATTGGCTTTGGAATTGAACTAATCGGACCCACTCTGACGTACCTAATTATGATGATTTTCAACATTGATATGGTCTATATAGACATAAATATTGCATTATATGTGATTTGATTATATGTGATTTGATTTGCATTATATGTAATTTTTTTTTTTTGAGGTGGTTAAAATCATCAAATGACTCCTTCCGCCCTGGGTGGGGTGGAAGGGACTGTCAGACTTTTACTGACTAAAAAACCACCCTGTTCCTTCTGTTGCCCTTTACGTTCCGGGGCCACGGTATCCTGTTAAGACGTCCCGCAACCCCGGCAGGCGTTGGCCCCCAAGTCTTGTGATAACATGCGCGACTGCTGAGCGTTGGCTCCTGGGTTCGATTCCCAGGTCGGGCCAAGTGTTATGGGGTTTTTCCATTAGGAATTTCTCTGCAACAGCCTCGGAGTCTGGATTTGTGCCCGGTGGATGGCAATAGGCTTGCCCCCTATTACATTACCCTTCGGGGATTACTAGTGTGATGATGTTATGTTTTTTCTATAAAGACGTTTAATGTCATGGGTAAGTAGATTTCCAGCAATAGACTATGTAATGTTCGAATCACACGACTATACCGGCTGTATAAAACGTTTTGTAAAATGCTGTATTACCACTGTAAAATATCGTGCAGTTTGGCACGTGTCAAACTATAATTAGGAAAAAAAAATTATTATTTTGAAAAGAGTTAAATTGGTTAGAAAACAGTTGTGCTGCATAAAATTGAATTGTTGATTGCAATTTTGAACAAAAAGGTTCAAACACGTTCTTGTTTTTATGGCGTAGTACTTCATAGAAGCAGAATGTCTACTCATGTAAGAAGGGGGTACAATCTGTTATCATGTGTTTACAGTCATCCACATTTTCCCTATGGGATGTAGGGTCGGAGCGGCACGTGCTCTTGTTCCTCACATCTCCCTAACAATATTTTATATATGTAAGGCACACGATTTGTGTCATCCTTACGATCCATGTCTCTACTAGACGCTCATTCCTCGAATTTAGGTAGTATGTGCATGTGAAAATCTAAAAAAAGATTCGTATACTAGGTTCTTTGTATATTTTCACGTCGCTCTCGGAAAGCTAACGTAATATTTAGAGCTAGTTACGGGTTCCGTATATTTATATTAACCCCTCTTTGGTCGTGAAGGGAAATGAACATGTTTGTTTAAGTATCGAAGCTTTTTTTGTTCAAATACATTTATGATGATGTTCGATCTGCAACAAATTATGAATATTACATAAATAACACTTTTCCCCATGAAAAATATACAATAATTAGCCTAAACATAAAACCTAAAAGTAATTTTAAAATGTGTGCAATTTAAAAAAAAAGGAAGTAGGAACCTCTTTAGGTATCAAAAAATATTTTTAAATAAGGTTTTGGTAATTTCGGGGGACGATAAGGCGGACAATTGTTTTTATCGATTGAAGCCCATACTTTCAGGATTATTTATCATTAAAAATATTTACAAAAAATGCGGCACTAAAAGGGAAAATTAACAAATCTAATGCATGGAAGAAAAGACATAGCAAAAAAAAAAAAAGAAAATGTCTAGTTCCTAAACCACGAAAGTCGTAGAACATACGTGGGGGTGGTTTGGACGGCCCAAGAAGAGAGGAGTCCAAATTTTTCTTTCGAACGCCGTTATCTAAGCGCTCTAAAAAAATACTTTTAATATTTCCAGTCTGTTGTTTCAGTACAGAGCAAAAGCCCTTCTAACTAAGAAGCACGAGCATAGAATCTCTGCGCCTTTTAAAGCGGATTGGCGACTTATATATATTTATTATAAGTCCGGGGTTCGCTCGCGTTGCACTTCCAATCCACTAATATTGTAAAGGAGCAGACAGTGTTTTTAAAATTGGTATCTATGGGTACTTGGAACTCACTTTTACTTTTTCAATGGTAGGTTCCGTTGAAAAACCTAATGAGTTATACGATGCATCTGATTTCCTACTAATCTACTAATTAGATTTATCGCTAAAATTAATTGAATTACACATTTTTATTTTAATTACTATTGTAGATAATATTACCAAGTAATAATTTTGTTAACTTAGGTAAAGGTATAATGTTTTGCTGTGGAATAGTCGGAATCAAATCCATATCGTTTGTACGCAACAACAACCATGGGGGTGAACATCTGGCGGTGATGGGATGTTTATTTATATCCCGACCGGAAGTAGTGTGCTACGAGCCCACATCCGGTCGCTAGCAAATGGCGCGCGTGCGCATGCGACGCCAAATATGGTCACATTATTAGAAAAAGTCTGATAAAATGCAAAAGTATTTTTTATCGACTCGAAAAGTTCTTGACGCCACATTTGTTCCATTTTCTTACTTCTGTGTTGCTTCGCTGAAGCAGCTCCAAGCAGTTATTTATCTCTAAATTAAATTGGTAGCGACCTAAACGAAATACTACAAAGCATTCTTTCTCTTTCTTTGCTGAAGAAATCTCGCAACCTATTTCAGCTCTAATTATCTCTGTTAATTAAGGAAATAGTTAGCGGCCGTAAGAACTGTGAGGAGCAAGAGAGCTTTGTTTTTATCTTATACCAATAAAAATATATTTATTTAACTGGATTCTTAGAAAATGCAGTTATTGTACCATTCTTTCCGTAAATTAAAATTTACAATCGTACTCCGGATTCCGGACCCTCGGACTCATGTAGAGGGACAGACATTATTCAGCTTCTAATGTCTAACAGAAGGCAGGTGCTATTTCTAATGACGGTCATTCTGTTTCGACGGCATTTGGCCAACTGACAATAGTTAGGGTTGCCTAAAAGAGGCTTTTGAGTACATTGAAACAAGGGCCAAAATGCTCGGCCGGCGAGAAGGCTCAATTTGAACCTTTTTTTTTATAAAAGCGATGTTTATCATGGAGTTCGCCCGCACTTATGTTATAAGGGTGATATTCGAATTGATTTTTTTCTAATACCATTGAGGAGCAACTGGCATCCTTGCATCTGCCGTTACAATGAAAGGTTTTGGAGGAGTTTTTTAGTCAGGCAGGTATAATCTTTCTTCGATTGTGCGTGTATCCCGCCACGTATAAAAACTGTTTTGATAATTATAGTGTATTCAGTTGCATTATAGACGCGTGTTGCAGCCATACTTACGTTATATCAAATTATAAAGTAGCAGCTGTACGGTCGAAGGTACAACATCGGATTCTACTACAAAAAAACCAACAAAACACAGAATCGTATAGAGACATCTTTTCTATTAGGCAAATGAGTTTGAATGTGCACACTGAGACGCTAAATTGATATAAATATCTAGATGTACGCTAGCACATTAATTGAAATAAACGACCGCTTTGTCGAATAAGACATCGCAGACATTTCATACCATTTCTTTTACATGGAATCTTAGATTCTTTATAAGAACCGTCATAAATTAGCGGCACGGGCACGTGGTGTGCCTCAAAACCGCACTCCACCGTTATTATTCGCTTTTACTGAAAACCGAAGTCCAATAAAACATAATTTACATTTAAACTTCTCTGAAAAAAGCAATTCGGCGCTCTCCCCAAATTGTTAATTTTAATAATGCCTCTGGAATGCTGCTCTCTATCCTTCGCGTTTGGAGATTATTGCCACCATAAAAAAGTGCTGTACTACAATCTCCTTTAATGCCTGGAAAAGTAACAAATTGAATCTAAGGCATAGGAAACGCTAACGAGTGGTAGGTGACAAAGTTAATTGGGAACATACTTTTTATGGCCCGGCGAACTTGCGCCTACTCCGTAAGCAGGGCACTCGCGCACGGCACTCACGGTTGCGAATCGCATGGTATATTTTTGACACATACACGTGTCTCATTTAATTATGTATATTTTTTACATTTGGCCTGACTGAGATACGAGTGAGTTGTGCTTAGTACTTTAGTCAGTATACAACAGATACGAACGGTACCTTGTTCCTATTGAAAATAAGCTTTGGTTAAAAGTTACTTTGGGTGGAAGCGGTGCAGACAAAGTACCCTTGATAAATATGGTACTTCTGAATTCTACTTGGAATTCTAGTACTTGGCATTTGAACTGAAGTAGAATTATATTTTTGTTCAATTGAATTTCCACGAAGTGTTCATTTCGGCATCGACTTTAGCGTGTTTTAAAGCATTTCCTTGAATCGTTGTTACACTATTTCCAATTGCTACAAACCAATAATGCTATATATTTTAGTTAGTGTCTGTTATTGATTAAAAATCATTTTTACGACAATTTTAGTTTTGGAAGTCTGACACTTTTTTGTAACCTACAAACTTCGTATCATCCAAATCCATGAAGAAACGGTAACATAACTTTAAAACGTAGAATAAAATTGTTAAGTACTTAACTACATTATTTTAAATGTAATAATGAAGAAATGCTCTCAGAGAAATCTTTAACTATTATTTCTCTTTGTAGAAATTAAACCATTTCCCGTAATAGTGTGTCTTTTTATAGAAATAGAATACATCCGTTTGTTTGTAAAATAATTAACAAAGTAAAAACTCATTATGCTGGTTGCTAGCTGTATGTGCTAGCTGTACTATTTCTATTTGTTTGGTGGCGTCAGACGCACTCGCATCGTCAGCAAACGAGACAACATTTATTTAATTCTGGGAACTGCACAGTGCTGGATTACTTAAGTCTTTTTTCTCTGCAATAGATAAAGTGATTCAAGAGGAGTTAGTATGAAAATTGCACCCGCGCGAAGCCGGGCCGGGTCGCTAGTTGGAAAGGGTGTTGGATCACTTGGCTCCCTTCATGATGGTTGAGTTAGGTGGTGCTGATCCATGCGTCATGCTCGTGAACGACTGCTATCAGTTGGTATTGGTCATCTCTTAACTGCTATGGCTTACATCTTTATTTTTAATAGTTTTTACTACTGTTTTATATTTATCTTCATTGTTTTCACATATATAATCAACAAGAATATTGTAACCAGGATTTTGTAAAAACTTAATTTAAAAAGAGTGCCGTGGAGTTTCTTGCTCGTTCTTCTCCATAGAGGCCTACCTCCGATTTGGAACGAGCAACTAGCTTCATTTTTCGGACTAACTGACCGACTCCTTGACAATTTAAAAGTGCCTGTAAATGGTCTAATTGAAATAAATGTTATGACCTTTGACTTTTGAAATCAAGAAGTGAAAATAATGTCACTGTCAGTGTAGACTGGGGCCGCACTCCAAATATATTACACTTACTATTTCCGTTCTACTGATTCCGCAAACGTCATGAATCAAAATTATACTAAATAATATTAGTTGTTTATACGAGAAACTATTTGACATTATTATGTCCGGTATTTGATAAGGGAAGATTAAATACCTACCTTTGCTTACATTTTGGAAGTAACACGTTATCTTCGTTCACAACATAAATATTTAACATTTGCCTGCTCGGCACGGTACCTAATGGGTAAATAAAGATTATTTACTTTTATTGATAAACTATCAATATCGATTCTGAGTAAAAGCTTTGGTACAAATATATGTACATTTTTGGCTCGAATATTACAGTTATTGCAAAGTGCCACTTTTTAAAATGTAGGGATGTAGTATTTGGGTTATTTTTATACTATGTTCATTGAGTATTTATTTGTTCAATGAACTTTAAAAAAAATGCTTGCAATGCATTGATTTAAAAGCTTTAGATTATGACTAAAAAATACAATCTGTAAATTTTGTGTTGTTTGTTGGTTTAAAAGCGTAAAACTTTGGAACTACTAGCTATATATTATACATAGCTAGATTTATGATGAATAGTATAGGCTATATAACATAACGCTACGACTTACAGCGGCGGAGCAGTAATCAAAGACGAAACGTACACGACTGAAAAAAAAATACCACGCGTACGAAGTACGTAGTAGTAGTACGTAGCACAGGGCGCAGCTAAAGCAAAATACATTACACACACTGCATTTAAAAATGTAAAGCGATTTATTTCTCTAGCAAATTAAAATATATATAATGTTACTGACATTTCAATTAGATACAAATAGGTACTATTGAATCTAGTACGATGAGATATAATGTATGTAAATGGTGGTATTGAATAAAATAAGTATTTACGTAAGTATTATTATTAAATGCAACCGGAAAGGTCGTCACAGCAGGAGACACGGCGTTGCTTGTGCACTGTTGCATAACATTGCATCCTGCGCGTACGCCTCACCATGTATGAGATACCTACGCTTGTATAAACATGATTTTATATTATTTTAACTTGACAATTAACTCAATGAATAATAACTTGATATACTTTCGTAAATCAAATCTTTCAATAACTGTATAATTAAAATATAGACATGTCGCGTCATATGCTTAAAGCACATAAAATTATATTAAAAAAATATTCAAATTAACACTTGACAAATTAATATTCCTACAATTTTATTTAACATTATATTTAAATAAAAAACGGTTTCATTTTTAATTATTTTTAAAAATATTTTTTTCTTGTCCAATAGGCAGGCGACCCATCCCCACGTGACCAACAACCATGAACGTAACGAAAAGGCCACCCTGCAATGGGCCAAGCGATCCATGGAAGAAATCCGCGTGGAGATGCGCGAACTCGAGGAGAGCGTCAACAACTCCGTGCTGCTTCGTCAGCTACATGTCATAAGAAACGAGGTAAGTACCGTGAAGATTGTATGCCATGTAACCTGGCTGAAAAAAAATATCAGAACACTCAGGTGAATTCCAAAAGGGATTCAAAATAAAAATAATAAATTATTGATTTTCTTTTGTTTGGAGCTGTTGTTTGCCCTAAATCAAGATGGGAGCTTAAAAAAAAAGTGTACCTTTCAGTTCAATAGGTATTCGTTGCAACGCTTGCACACACATACATTTAAGCCTTGTACTTCAACCACATGCATAGAAATTACAGTTCCTACCTTCTATATCTGTAATACATAGGTATGCAAACCTTTTTTTTTCGTACAATGATGAATATGCACTCGTGGTGCAGTGGGCAGTGGGACAATGATAGATTGGTTTAAAATTTTGCTTGTCTGATGTTTAGGAGGGATGCTGACGACATTGTTACATTCGCGGGAAAAAACTATCACAGGACTGTGGAGATAGGCACAAACAAGAGGCCAAAATACACAAAAAGAGGCCTATAATATCTAGCAGTGGGTGAAGTAGGACCGTGGATGATGATGAGGATATTTAGCAAGTCTTTTATAGCTCGTAAAATTTTTATAATCTCAGTTTTTGAATTTGTTTTTTTTCTGCCTGCACCTTTGAAAGTGTTCTTCCAACAACTTACACATGTCCATCCGAACCAGGGACGTAACTACCGCCATATCAATGATACGGTGCTTAATCCGTCTAAGTAAAAATTCGTAAAATAGGTATTATCTCACTTAAACTCTTAGGCCTTGCGCTAAACTTTTCGGGACAAAATAAACATAATTATTGTTCCTTATAAACACGAAATACAGGCGAAGAAAATTCCAACTAAATCCAATTAACAAAGTCCATGCATGTGTAAATCCGCTGTCGATTCTATTACCTACGTATTGTTGCCTTGTCGATGTTACTAGTACGGAATAAACAGAAAAGAAAATAGACGATAAACAGGAAGGAAGTCTCGTCTAATAGTTACGAGATAATAAATAAATAAAGAAAAAATAAATATCTTGGGACAACTGACACACGGCTATCTGATCCCAAGCTAAGCAGAGCTTGTGTTATGGTAACCAGACAACTGATATACATACTTATATATTTTATAAATACATACATATTATAGATAAATCACACCCAGACACAGAACTAACAATCATGCTCATCACACAAAGTTTATCCTGGGTGGGAATCGAACCCACGACCTCCGGCTTAGCAGTCAGGGCCTCTAACCACTAGACCAACAGGCCCGCCAAATATTTAATATTCTTTTGTCACTTACGAACGAAGTACCTAAACCGAGCATTATTGAGACCGTACATCGCGTATGCGGCTAACGCTGTACACTTCTTAAATAATAAAGGCAGTCCTTCAGTATTCTCTTTTGAAACATTTTCTTTTTTCACAGTTAAAACAAGCTTTGATGGAGACCTCGGACTTGGCTCAGCTGGCCCGTACCCAAGAAGCTCGGATTGACAAGTTGGACAGCGAAGTTGGCCGCATGAAGTACGAGGGACAGCAGATGAGGACCGTGATTGCTGAACAACGCAGCCACATCGGCAAGCTTTCGAAGGAGGTAAGTTGACCGTTTATTTGTTTCAGACTGATGCAACCAAAAATGCATTCAATGATGTTCTATTTAGTTATTTAAGTAGCCTACGATGTCATTCATGGTGGTACATAATACAGAATTAGGCAGTAGTTGGTGTTCATATCTGGCACCCTGTGTAAGGAGCGTTCCTAAACCACGTGGCGAAAGGAGAGGAGGGAGAGATAAAACGAAACACGTATGCATTTTAGCACCATACTTAACTCCTAAAATGGTAATATGATTTGGTTAGACTAAATAGTACTATAGGTACTAAATTATCTTCATAATGGACAGAAACTTGACACTTGTATGGCAGCGAAATCCGAATATCGTACACTTTTTAAAGTGTCACCGCTTGTGGAGTTGTTCAAATTAGTATATTTCAACCAGTAAAATGTTTATGATTAGAATCGTACAATACAATTTTAGATAGTTTACATTACGCACGTGTCCTGTGTAACACAAAAAGAATCAGTTTGTCATAACATTCTCGAAAGTACAGATGAAGCACATTAAAAAGCTGTTAGGCTATTAGGCTAAGCCAAACTTGGACATAAAATGATACATTTGTAGTCACCTTAGTCGTATATTATTTGTGCAAGAGATACAAAGTATAGGTGAGTGGGAACATTGCGTAGCAATAACATGACGTATATTAGTTGGAAATTGGACGAAATGAGTAAAATACTCTTTCTGCGCTCCTGATTTAATTTGTAATAACATAAAGTCCAGTATATTTCTTGAAAGAAATACCGTTAATAAATACCGCAAGTAACATCAAAGGAAATGTCTAGCGAGTTCAACAGCGTACTGCAATTAATTACCTAATGAATTTGTATCTGACGGTGTCCCTTTGTTTTGCAGACAGAAATTTAATAGAATATCGTTTCGCAGAAAATGTTTCATATAATATGGTCCTAGTATTTGTATTAATTATTGTTTTAACGATTATTTACTTGAATGAAACATATTTTACAGAGACACAATTGAATTTTACAATCACATTTTTTTATTTAACAAACTTATCAAGTAGTAGAATTATTTATTGTTGTTTGAATATTGATTGATCGATCAATTTTTTTTGCATGGTATTTTATTTCAAGGAAAAGTTTAAATAGACGGTAATAACTTGGAACATCCCGATTCGAACAGGTTTGGTTCGAAGGGGATGACGGTATGATAAATATTAAAGGATTTAATTCTATTCAAAGTAAGCTGCTTATTGATATTTGATGAAATGATAAACTACGTAAAATTGTACCTATGTGAAACGAAATTCTATAAAACTTTAGTCTATAAAACAACGTACAACCTTATTTGTATGACCGCCTTTTGGAACACCCACACCACGGTGAACGTTAGATACGAACGCTTCGGTATGATTGCTGGTGATGTAGATAAATTGCTATGCCAGCAATCTGCTCCCGATGACACCATTTTAAATATAATGCGGATCGCTTCAGTAATCAGTCGAAAAGGTTACAGCTCTGTTACTACTCGAACCCTACATTTACTCAAGATATCTCTCAATTTTCTTTATCGGATCGTCCTTTATTTCTAGAGAGGAATAAACTTCACGTAACCAAATTGAATCCATTAAAACGATTTGTTCGGGATTTGTTTTGGTGCCACTTTCATTTTATCTGAAAGTTACATTTGCCAAAAATATGTGAAAGTTAAAAAAGCGTCCTTAGAAATATTTGAATTCAATAGAGATCTGATTACATCACACTGCATCTGGGGACGGAAATGAAAAGTGCAAAGTAAAATACGGGAGGAAATTAGGCAACTGTGGTCGCTCCGGCAAGGAAGGAGGCTTGCTGCAAGTTCAAATTAAAAGTATTGGAAAAAGAACTTTCGTCTCCATTGGCCGACGAATATCCGTCGTCGCAGAATTTCAAACTTGAGATGGAATTTCGGATAGATTTGTACAAAAGCAAAGCTCTAGAGCGGAGGACAAAGGAAGTTTGACAGTGACAGTGGACAAACACAATATCAATTTGTGTGAGAGCGGCCACCATGTAATGAACTAGCCAAGGAATCGGTATTGTCTCACCTTCTAAGACAACTACGTGAATAGGTTTGAGCACGCTCTGCCGCATTTTGTGACAGATTATGTTGTTGGCAGTGATTAGATCCTTGTATAGAAAGGCACTAAGCTTACGAGTAAGGTACCTATTTGTATCACAATATAGATTATGCAGCGCTTGGTGTTTGAACGACTGTGTAGTCGTACTAGGCCTACAATGTTGTAGGCCTAGTACGAGCGTGGTAACGTAAAAGTTTTTGATTAGATTTTTAAATTGGAAATAGATTCGACTATCCTATAGCATTTCATATTCTTTATTAACGGGTATTTTACATTTGAAAACGAAGCGGTTTGCAATACGAAATATTCTGCAGATTCCAAAAATATTAATTTATATAAGTAGTTAATTTTATTGAAAGCGCAATGCTAAAGGCTTAACATAGCCGTGCATGTTTTTCATTTCTCGCCAACCTTATAAAGTTTCTATAACAAAAGCCCAACTATGCTACAGCAGCAGCTCATAACTAACTTTACGGGGTGTAACACACAAAAAGGTATTGTTAACGGAACATAGAGAAAATATTACCCATTAAGTACTTATGAAGTCTCTTTGAATAATATTCTTAATTCATTTCTTTTTTTTTCGTACAGAAATGTTAGGAGGCTGCGCAATTTTCCCTAAATTTATCGTTGGCCATGATGATTCACGGTCCGGTTGGCCGGTATTAGGGCTTTACCTAATGTAACCGTGGGTTGCGAACATTGTAAAAGAACCCTTTCCGTATTTGCCGATTGTTGATTTGACGGCGTTGTTCCATTTGCTCGGTAATCATGTTAGTGGCAGATGAAGGCGCACAAATGTAAGTAAAAGCTTTTTTCATTTGGCCACACTGCCGTCGGATTTTATTTGAGATGCATTTTGATTAGATTCTGTTCCTTGAAAGTTGACATTTCTTTTGAAACGCGACTCTGTCATACCATCCAATGTAGGCCTTAAGCAGTTATTTAAAACCATAATTCATAAACGAATCACCCCTCAAATATTTCTTTACGGTCAACAATTGACGTACTTTTAAAAAAATTTCATAGATTATGTATAGTAATTTGTACCTGTGACGTCATTTATTTGGCATCTCAATCAACAAACTATTTACTTAATTATTACAAACAACTAGAAATATAATAAAATTTTACAAAGTCAAATGAAAAATAATCGGATTTTTTTAGCTGAATTAAAGTGGATTTTCAAAGAATGTGTCTGGATATTGGTGTAAACTACCCAATTAAGAAATTGAATTCCATGCATTTATTAGAATATGAATAGTAAAAAACAAAGTCGCTTTTCGCGCCTTAGAGACAAAAACTCATATAGAACTTTTTGTGGTTTTCACGTATAGGTATGTTATATAATATTTAATAGAAACCCCGATATTTTGACACGCCGCTACCACAGTAGGATGCGGTCCGCTGGTTTTATTAATAATTTAACGTAATTAGCAACAGGGGTTCGAACTGCATGATTAAGAAGCAAGGTTTGACTGGGGCAATAACAGGTGGTAGTTTGTCTCTTCACGGTCGGTGATTATAACCGCCAACCGGCGACCGTTGCGCCCACGACTTTTTACCGGTCGATATGCTTTTGAATTTAGAATATAGTTAGAGAGTTGCCAGCGTGGAAAAACTTCACATTACATAAACTTATTGCTAGCGGAATGTTTGTTGCGGCTTATACCTATAACTGCCATTTTGTAAAACCTAAAATAGTAATTGTCAAGGCTATTTTAGTGTAAACTTAATTGATTATCATTAATCAGCTTCCGTTCGCGACTTCGTCTACCTCAAAGTAACCCACAGGAACCGTACATTTTTCCGGGTTAAAACCTATGTGTTATTCCAGACTATAATCTATCTCTGTGCCAAATTTCATCGAGATCCGTTCAGCCGTTCTGGTGTGAAACAGAATCAAACATCCATCTACAAAAACTTTCGCATTTATAATAGTAGGATTTAAGTATCTAGCTAGATTCAAGTCAGAAAATAATTCTGTTAATAAAATACATCGTTGAAGATTCTAGCTTTCATAGTTTTTAATTATATTAATACATCTTAGTATCAGCTATCTCTAAATGTTTTTACGAGTAGGTACTTATCGTAAAATAAATTGAGTGTGCTGTAAAATCAACTAAGCGTCTCAAGGGTATTTAAGTAAAAGTAAGTGGGTACAGTCCTAATGAAAATAAAATTAGGTCAATTATTGATGTTTCTGGGAATGATCGTTTATTTAATTTAATTTTCAATTAATTTGTGGTACGTAGCTGTTGCACTGAGATTTTATTAGAAAGATGCAATTTAAGTAAAACTTTCTACAAAATTTGGAGTTATAATGTGTTTACACTTTGCCTAACAATTGTACCATTATTTATAAATACACAGACACTGTTTGTTTGACTGCCTCTCTGGTCTAGTGGTCGCAAAGCGCGACTGCTAAGTATGAGGTCTTGGGTTCGATTCCCAGGTCGGGCAACGTGTTATTGAGTTTTCCATCAGGAATTTCTCGGTAGCAGCTTCGGAGTCTGGCTTTGTGCCCGGTTGATAGCAATAGGCTCGCCCCCCTGTTCCATGGCATCCAATCTAAACATTACTGGGAAAATGTGGGTATTTAATTGGTATACCTATCCTTTTGGGGATTATTGGCGTGATGTTATGTGTATGTTTTTATAAATAGGCCAAATGAAAAATAACGATAATTAGATACTCTCAGGTTTTAATTATACTTAAATGCTCGTACTAACAAGGCAACAACACGGTTAGTTAGCAAAGATTTACAAGATAATCTGTAATTAGGTGGGTGGATACTGATTTAAGCCTATTAAAATATTCACAAGGTACCCTGTGAGGCCCGATTTCGTAGAAAAGTTTACAGATTAGTTAATAAAAGAAAAGTTTGAAAACACGTGTAAAAAGCACCTACACTCATTATAAAATAATTACGTAATATGAGTACATATTACTCACCTCGTAGTACGAGAATAGTAGATAAATTATTATGCAGCCCGAGCCAAAGAGGTGAAACGATTAAAATTTCTTAAAACTTTAGTATTTTGGTCAAGGGTTTGTAAAATGGCGCGCTCACCTCTGTTCTTGACAGACTAAGCCCCAAAAAAGACTAATTTAAAAATAATAGCAGGATATTTTTGAATATAGAAAAAAAAAATACTATCATTATTTTTACAAATATATATATTTTTATGAACTATGATGTTCTTGTATTAATTTATTTATTCACGTATAATATTTATCCATGAAAATAATCAACACTCTTTGCCGAGAACAAGACAAACAAATGAAAAAGGAACTATAACCGTACCAGCTGTATTATAATGTAAAAAGCACGGGTGCGGAATACACGAAAATATAACCTCTAAAGCGATTCAATAAGAGCCACTTTACGAACGAGTGTGTTGAAAAATAATACAATATATTATGTCATGGCTTTATCTCTTATCACAACGACCTACAGCCTCGTTACCGCCTCGCCGTGCTAATTACTCACAATTATTATAAGCATACGTGCTACCACCCTGGTGTAGGAAACTGGCACGCAGCCAACTTGAAAGGCCCACAGATAAGTGATGAGATGGCATGTAATGGCCCGTTCGCTGTGATTACATCTTGAAACTCGCTCCGACCATTGAGAGGGACCGACATAGGTAATGCTGGTTACAGTAGGTACCCTACCGTTGGCAAAAAAAACTCATCCTTTTATTTGCGTATTAGATTTTATTTATTTTATGACGTAAATATAATTTCAAAATAGTCGGCCCTCTGTAGGTATATAATACCAACCTATTACTGTCCCACTGCATGGCAAAGGCCTCTTTTTATACAGAGAAGGCACGAACAAGCACACTCGCTCAAGGTGGATTGGCGATTATATAATATATGTTCATTATTAGCACAGGTTTTCTCACGATATTTTTTTTTCACCGATGTCAGCAATAAACGTAGAAAGTACATACTAGAATTAGACAAAGTCACATTAGTGCTTGCGGACCTGCTTGCTTTATAAAAAAGACAGAAAGGAGAAACCTCATAGGACATCAAAAAGTTCGTCCGTGTCGCTGTCAATGCAAGTGCCTAAAAGGCTGACAGCATTGCCAAATTTTAATAATGTAATTACCTATATTATCAATCAGTGTGTAATATAATCATTGTTGTGGTTTGCGTTAGTTATATTATTATAAAGTTGTTGAATTTTAAGTGAGGCAAACAGGTTGCCTCCGCTTTCAGCAAATGTGGTTAGTGTGATACTAAACGAAACATTGAAGTGGAACTCAACTAGACTAAATTAAATTAGGCACCTAACCCATTAACTCATTAATAACTCCGTCATATCCGGTGCAGGGATGGTGAACCTTTATTGGTAAACGGTACTTTGATATTAAAACATAACAATGTGACTATGACAAAGAATCTTTAGTGATTTATGGGAGACAAATAAATACTCACTAAAACTAGTTGCTAAAACTAGTTGCTATAAACTATTTGTTTAGAACTCTTTTATACATGAATCGTATTGTTTACTATTTCATTTACATCCCTATCCTAGTATAAATATGTACCTAGGTATCTGTCAATACCTATGTGACAGGTAGCTAACATGTAGGTTTGGTACTGATTTTGCCGTAATAAACAAATATTTTTTGATTAAATTGCCTGCCCGAGGTGTTTTTTATTGAAAACACGGATTTTTTAAATGAAAAAATACCGTGTGTTTCATGTTTGTACTTATTAAAATATTTGTTTGTGCTTCTGCTCGCGGCTTTGTCTGCATTTGTCAAGTTAATCATAAAACAAACGTACTCTTTCATGATAATGAAGATTTTTATCACTGAAATATATTATTTTTTTGTCATTGATTTAAAGTATTTTCACACCATTTCGCTCTTTGCTCGAGAGAGATTTAAGTACATTAAAGTACACTTTTATTCTGCTACAAACATTCATGTATAAGATGTATACATGTATAGTAATTGCAGGTCTTTAGTGTTAAATTACCGATTCCGTGCAAAATAATTGATTTCGATATTGGATTTTTAATTGGTAACGTGCAGCTGCTTGGTCTAAAAGCGCCAAGGAGTAAAGACAACTGTTATAAAAATAAAAACAGTTTCGATATCATTTTACACAGACCATATCGGATTTTTTTTTCATTTAGATTTTTACGATGTCAGTGTACCATTGTTTTGTTAAAAAACTAGCTAAAATGTTTGTTGGAAACTGTATATGCAACGGTAAAATAAAAGCTTAAAAATTTTGTGAAAAGTTGTGAAGTTGGAAAATATAAAACCCGCACCAGTAGGAGCTATTATATTTCCGTGGGGGTGTGTTTTACACACACGTTATTGTAGTGGAAGTTGGTAAGTCTCGTCTCACTCTACACCGCGCCTCCCACATCTAATTTGACTCATAAGCTTATAGAATTTCACGTAAATTATACAATAATAGCGTGCATTGTGAATCCTCTTACAATGCAGGAATTAGTTCTTTGTTATATGTTACTAAACGTTGAAATTCTACTGAATACGAGTAAGTTAATGATGAATATAATATGACGAGGTAGTTGAAGCCAAGGTGGAACTTTAATGCCGAGGGCGCTATGAAATGTCGGGTACAAAAGCAACTAATTGTTTTAAACAAATTGTAATTCAACCGCAGAAGTAGCTTTATTATAGTTCGTTACACTCGTTAATTTGCTCCGTTTATGAAGAGCACTTCGGGCGCGTTATGTAGTCACAATCGTCTTCATAAATTATGAGGCCATTACGAGGTCAATAATGAACAAAATAGCTTTTGTATACAACTTTTTTGTAAAAAGAAGAAATATTTCTTTGTTAAGACACCTCATGGCTTCGTATAATAAATTGAGTCAGGAGGAGTACTTATTAAAAACAACAACATTTGTTCCGTAGTCCTGATTATAAGTAACCGTACAAAAGAAACAACTATGACCATTTCACATCAAACTCTACGAATAAAAATTGCAATGCATATTTTTTACTTTGTAATTTCCGTGGGGGCCATCAGGTGATTGAACACACCATGAATCGCGCAAACAAGGCACCGCGTAGTTTTCCGTTGGCGGTTCAACAACGAACGGGACGACAAAAGCACATACGGATGAGGTACACTCCAGCTTGTTTGTGTGTTCCCGGATTCTATGCAATGTTGCAGGAAAGCTTGCAAGCTTCATGTAAACGGAGGAGAGCGTACGACCAGTAGGTATGCTTCGAACATTTTTCTTATGTTCGGACATACTCGATCGGAACGATCTTTTCAAAGTTTAGCTTCAAAGCATTCGTTTTATCGACTGTATCGGAACAATGTGCTGCACGAATTCTAGACTTTTCGTTCAGTATGTCCATAGTGTACGAGTTACTAATATACACAACTAAATAATAAGAAAATTATGTTCTTGCTCTCAAACACACCTTCACATGTATAACATGCATTTTTATATAGACTTGAAAAAAATCTTTGAAAAGATTTTTTGTTACTCATGAATTTCATGAGTAACAGTATAGACTATATAGCATCAGATATGTCACGGGAGCCGATGTTGCTTCTCGCAACTAATACCCGTAATTTTTACAAATACGTTTAATCTTTTATTTTACCACCAAACTTAGGTAGGTACTACTAATATCTTGATAAATACTAATATCTACATTACTTGAGTTCAAAAATTCCTGTATTCTTTTATCTCGAATAATAAGAATTAAAAAGTTTTTAAACAATCACATTGATTAGGCGCACAATGCCACATTCGCAAAATGACATATTGACTGCCTCGTTGGTCTAGTGGTTGCAAGCGCGACTGCTGTGCATGAGGTCTTGGGTTCGATTCCCAGGTCGGGCAAAGTGTTATTGGGTTTTTCCATCAGGAATTTCTCAGTAACAGCCTCGGAGTCTGGATTTGTGCCCGGTTGATGGCAATAGGCTCGCCCCCTATTACATGGGACTAAAAACATAACTGGCGAAATGTGGGTGTACTAATGGGTACACCTCTGCCTAACCCTTCGGGGATTACAGGCGTGATGTGATGTTATGTTACATATTGAAATTTCGCAAAATGTCATATTCAGAAAATCCCACATCGCAAAACGTCACATTAGCAAAATGCCATTTTCGCAAAAGGCCATTTTAGCATAATGTCACATTCAGTTTTTTTTTGTTTTTTAATAAATCCCTACATTTTATATATCTAATATATATTGACGCAATATGGAGTTGGATTAGGCGCACAATACCACATTCGCAAAATGACATATTGAAATTTCGAAGGTAAGTAGCCTATATTATTACTTAGGTACAATAAATTAGTACAGCTACGTAATAAGCAAACTTTCCTTGTAGCCATTTTAATATTAATTCAATTTGCTTATAATGTAGTTCAACCCACTTAATTTGTATAGGGAGGCCGTGAGAAACTAACTCCGAAAAGCCTGTGGGAACTCCTCGCATACACTGGAGGACGTAAAAAGTGGGTGGACCTCACACAGTATACTTATACAGTACACTAAGTACATGAAATCCGATCACTGCAAGTAATTTATTTACAAAGCCAATGATCACTTTAATTACACTTTCCGTACAAAAAGCTTCATTTAAATTTTAACCACCGGCCGAGTTCCAATAAGTCCTAACATGTTCTTAGGAAGGCTTTACCTTATTTCTAGGTACTTCGTTGTAAATATGCATACATATTTACAACGAAGTACCTAGAAATACCTAGAAATAAGGAATAAGAAATAAGCTTTGATAGCGATATTACCTAAGTAATATCGCTATCAAAGCAATCAAACGCTGGTACTTATTTTAATTATAAGTTGTTTGCTAACAAACTAAATATTATATAAAGGCCCATACCTATAACAAAATGAAGTTCTAAATCTATATTATAAATGCCAAAGTAACTCAGTCCATCTGTAACGCTTTCAAGACTAAACCACTGAACCGATTTTGATAAAATTTGATACGGGTTTAGTTTGAATCCTCAGAAAGTGAGCAATAAATGTATCTATAACATAGTGGGTATCTAAAAGCGAGAGGCACTTAAACTAAGTTATAGGTGCCTAATACTCGACCTAGAATAGGCGGAAACTTGCTAACTTGCTCTAGCATTTTCATATAAAAATCTGGGACAGATAATTTTGAAGTGCCCCTGTGAGAACTGAAATTTGGTTGAAACTTACTCGGTCAATAATTTTTTTTAATTCAATTATTATTTAGCGTCAGTGTGAGAGCGTAGCGTTCGTAAAGGTTTCACTATATTATTTTTTAAACTTATTTTTTCGCTCGTTCCTATAGGGATTTTTAATAATTCAATTGGATATTTTTTGTAGCTTATATCAGTTTAAAATCGCCTCTGAAAATGCTTTCAAACTTAATGGATTAAAATCTTTACCAAGCCGATTTTAAACATTTTATTAATATATATCCGTGCGCAGAGGATATTTTAATCTATTAAGCAAATTAATTGGAGTGGTATTCGACATTCGATCATTTACAATATTGAGAAATGACTATAACAAACTGGGAACACAATATCAATAAGCATTTAATTTTTTATCCTACTTCTAGGTATGCGAAAGTTACAATCACGCCAGAACGGTTGAACAGATCTGGATAAAATTTAGCACAGAGATAGATCTTACAATAGCACATAGGCTAAATTTAGATGCGGACAAAGTCGTGGGTAAAAACTAGTACATTACTAAGCAGGTAAATTTTAAATACGGAGTACACATATCACAAAAAGCACCCCATTCATCAAATTCATTTAGCTTTTATTTGTTTGTGATTTTTCAACAAAGCCATTTTGTAACGCAATAATTACCTACGCCTTTTATTATATGATAGCAACCTGTCAAGCGTCGACTTTGCGTTTATCGATACGCTTATGTACAGTCGAACAAGCTTTTGGTTTACAGATAACTATAATTATCTTTCTACTACATTGCCAATCATTGTTATTTTGTGTTTAAATTTATTAGACGAAGAGAAGTCTCTTCGTCTAATAATATTGAAACTTTTTTAGAGTGATTTAATAGAATCGACACACTTGAAACATTATTAAAAAGTAATAAGTTAGCTGCTTGAATACCAAATGGCTTGATGGGCTGTACCTACGCGGTCCCATGCGACACTTGACAGTTAAACGGTTTATTAAATTAGACAAAAGTTTAGAACATGTCTGTATTTTCTTTTTTATTATTAGGTAAGCATAGCTTTTTTTTCAATAATATGTTTTAGTTTTTGCTCATCTTCTATTCCGCATGTTTTTTTTTTAAGGATTGGTAATTTTTTTAATAATAAAATATAGCCCATTTCTTTTAAATACTGAAAAAAAATTCAAAGTTCCGAGCTCCGCAGATTCACGCGTTCATTTATTTATTAAGAAGGATCTCCAACAAAAGATATAAAAATAATCAACAAAAGGTAGGTGTACTCCTTCACTTATAGGAGACCACAGCATGCACAATAAGATAACAACTAGCTTACAAGTATTATCAAAAATAAAACAAACTCTTCATAATGAGGAAAAACTTCTAATAGTCATTTTCAAGCCAATTTTTTTATAAAAAATACCTTAATGTCTCCGATCAATATTGGAAATAGGTACCCAACTTAGTTTGCAAGTTTATCGCATTCATGCACACACTAATAACAAAACTAATAGGTACTCCAGCTAATAATAAAGAGCGCACAGCTGCTTGCTATAGCCTTCAAAACGAAATGAGAAAACTTCGGCAAAACTGGTCCCGCTTCCGCATCATTGAAGGACAGCCAATCGCCGGCGATGCTTTTGATTTTTTTTTCCATACACATTACACATGTCACTTGATTTACCAGTATAATGCGGCCGGATGTAGTCGCGACGAGTCAAAAACTATTCTTTGTGAGTATGCAACCCGACACAGTGGGAACCTGTTGCAACGTAATTGCTGTGCAACTGGTAAAATGGCTGTTCATTCAAACATAATAGAACATAATGGAAAAACATGTAAATTGAGGACGTTATTGTCTCGGCAAACTGATTGTTATTGTTATGCAATAAAGGGTAATGTAGCATCGCTGTTCCGACCTACCCTAAAAATAATAACATTTCGGTAGGTAGATATTATCTAGTAGGTAATTGGGTTGTGGAGGTCATTTGGTCAGATTGGATGCCAACCCTAAACTAATAGAGGAAAGGGTACGCCGAAGTCTAGAAAGAAAGGTCCGTAAAGATGACATATCTTTATGAATGAGGGTTACATTCAAGGCCGCATGAAAGTCTAATAAGTTTTCAAAAATACGAGTATTATTGTGAAAACTTAAAAAAATAAAATATAGTGATGTTGAATTGATAGACACGGATAGCGAATTTGTTTAATGCTATTTGTGAATGTTATATACATACAAAAGCACTATCGAGATCTGTACAATAGGCACTTTACGGACGAGTACCCATTAAACTCTTAGACATGCGACATCTTTGCAGAAACTGTGTCAAGAACATTCAAATCACCGGACGTTTCTGTCGAAGACGCGGATCCGAAGGTTACTGCAGAAGAAAAAGATTTCATTGTTATCTTCTTCTGTGCCGATACCTAATTTGAATCAAAATGTTGAGTAAGATGTTTCCCGTTTAACTAAGGGTTAAATGGATTGAAAATAAATGTTTATTAACAGCCAAACAAAACATGATATTGAGCCATTTTAAGTTACAGCGATTTCATAAAAAAAAAGTCATAGATACTATTTTAAGCTTTCATAAAATAATATTATAAAATATATAAAAGCGAAAGGTCACTCACTCACTATTATTATAATTATAACTAGCCTGTACTGTGTTAAATTTACTCCTTATGGGGATGAAAAGAGGGTCCAAAGTTTGTAAATGGAGGGCAGAAGCTAGTAATTAAGCTAGTAATACTATTGTCAACATTTTTTTTAATGCCGTATAAAAAACCTACCATATTTCATCAACAAACCTTAAATACAAAATTAAATTACGGTTCCGCATACCTATTACCAGCCTAATATGTTCCTCAATTAAAACCAATTTCAGAAACTTCAGAGCTGTGCGGAATACTTAAACTTTCGGTGATAATTCGTTTATTGTCAACTATGTATTTTCCATTGAATTAATTACGAAATCCATTGACAGTCGGACAGGGATAAAGCTAGAGGGGAATGCAAATGCTGTGATCAAGTTATATTCCATCTACAATGTAGAATTGTATTGTTTATTGCAATCCTAACTAATATTATAAATGCGAAAATAAGTTTGTTTGTTGCTTTTCCGCGCCTAAACAACAGAACCGATCATTCTGAAATTTTGCAATACGTTGTCAGGTGTACAGAAACGTACATAAGGTACCTTTCATCCCGAAAAAAGTACTGTTCTCGACAGAAATCACAAACTTCTTGTGATGATAAATGGCGCCACATGTCTTTCGAGTCATGATCGAATTTTAAATTTAATTCGCGAGCAAAGCCGCGGGCTTAATCAAGTTTGTGTTATAAAGCTACAATATGAAGCTAGTATGAAATAAGTGTTTGCTTATCCATTCATCCATTCTCACAAACTTTTTCATGTACCTACCTATGAAATGGAGTAGGAAGGAAACAGGATGTTTGAGAAACTTATTAAAAAAGATACTACCTAGGTACTTTCATGGTTATGTTTATGCATACATACACACTACTGCGAATCCCTAAAATATCTAGAATTGTTGAACATTAAAAAAGAATATTTGAATTCCCAACGGGTCCTTCTGAAATACAACGTCTAGAAGACAAGTACATAAACAATTCACTAGCATTTTATATAGCTACGTAGTTACTTCTCAAGCAAAATAGCTTTTTGACAGGTCTCTTACAAATAGAATAAGGTCGCGATTTAAATCCAAAATATTACATCATCAAACTTACATCAAGTTTACGTTTAAATGTGAAAGTAACTCTGTCTGTCACTGAATCGATTCTGATGAAATTTGATGCGCGGTAAGGTTAAACTCCTAGAAAGGCTACTTTTTAATTCTAAACTATCTACGTCCGCGATTACTGACATGGGCGATATCGCGGGCAAAAGCTAGTCCAAAAATGGTTTACACATGTGGATATAGTCATCTTTAATAGCAGAATAGTATTGTCAGACAAAGCAGTTTCAATGCTTTTGCTCAACCGCAGGCTTCCTTTGAACTGAGACCCAGAATAATAATATTATGTTTGATGCGAACTTGTACCGGTAATATCTAGGCGTACTGAACCATCTTCAAGATGAAAATAATGGAATGAAATTTCAATCTGCTTAATATCGCTTTGAACCTAGGTATTTACTTAATCATAAATCTAATGCTAAACTTTTTTGCACAAGCTTCGAAAACAATATATCGGGTGTCCGGTAAAGAATGGATTATCTTGAAATGGGTGATAGTAGAACTAATGGCGATTCAGAAAAAAAATACAATAAAAAATAAAAACAGGTAGTACCAAAGATATGATTAATTTAATAATATTCATTGTTTTTTGTTACCTTATTTTACATTCTTGTACACCACAACCACGAATTAATGAATTCCGTCGGTTTTTTATTGTTAACGTAATTTACGTTAACTAAGCTAATAGATAAGTAATCAAAAGTAGGACTGCTATTACACGGTTTTGAAAAAAAACAACTTAAAGTCTGTTCTTTTGGAAAAAATTGTGAAAAAAATTCTATTTGAAAAAGTTTAAACGTCCGTAGTTTTAAAAAAATGTATCGGAACACAAG
The DNA here is from genome assembly GCA_949774945.1 of Hoplodrina ambigua. NCBI lineage: Eukaryota > Metazoa > Arthropoda > Insecta > Lepidoptera > Noctuidae > Hoplodrina > Hoplodrina ambigua. The sequence continues at coordinate 12,529,964 of OX458963.1, forward strand.
TGGCCAATAATTTTAAAAACTTATGTGTTTATAGCCGATTTCAAAATGGTATGATTCAGTTTTGTACCTAATGTAAATAGTGAATTATTGCTATTCGTTTTCAAAAGGAGCGGAATTTGGTTGAACAACAAAGTTTGCAATATTGTAACAAATTTGAACATTAGATGAACCTAACCATCAGGGTTTAAATAAAAAGATTTGTAGACGTTAGTAATTAATAGGAAAGCTTGGTTAACCTGTAATGCGACTTGTGGGATGTGATATGATGAAAATATGGTGTTTTTTTTTTATTTGGGCTGTCTTAAGGAAAATTATTACGCGAAGTCGATCCTTGAAAGACAAAGGTAGCCGTGTCCGGTCAACCACATCAAAAATAAGCGATCGACGTGATATACGACTACTTAGGAGAGCATTTATTCTAAAATGTAGGGTCTGAATCAGAGTGGGTGGCAGACAATTTACAACGAATGTAATTTACAACGAATACAGTCTTAACATCACGCCTGTAATCCCCGAAGGGCAGAGGTGTAGCCACATTTCACCAGTTATAACACTTTACCCAATAACACTGCTCGACCTGGCAATCGAACCCAAAACCTCATGCTTAGCAGTCAAAAACAGTGTCATTAATATCAAATGCTGTTTTTTATTAAACCCCAATGACCAGATACATTTAATGTAAATAAATAATCTAATATCTCAAACTTTGTTGTTTACCCAAATTTCGCTAATTTTGAAAACGAATAGCAATAATTCACTATTTATATTAGGTACAAAACTGAATCATACCATTTTGAAATCGGCTATAAACACATAATCTTATAAAATTATTGGCCACTTGTGTTTCGATACATCTTTTTTAAGCTACGGACGTTTAAACTTGCTCAAAAAGAAAATTGTTCACGATTTTTTTCAAAAGAACAAAGTTCAAGTTGTTTTTTTTTCAAAACCGTTTGATAGCAGTCCTATTTTTGATTACTTATCTATCAGCTTAGTTAACGTAGATTACGTTAACAATAAAAAACCGACAGAATTCATTAATTCGTGGTCGTGGTGTACAAGAATGTAAAAAAAGGTAACAAAAAATCACGAATCTTATTAAATGAATCATATCTTTGGGACTACTTGGTTTATTTTTTATTTGTATTTTTTTCCAGATTAGTCATTAGTTCTACCATGATCCATTTCAAGATAATCCATTGAAAACCGGACACCCTGTATATTAGAACCTAATACCTTACACAAGCAGATAGGTACCTATTTATAACGTAGTAGTATAAAACCACCTTATGACTTTACTTTACACAAACTGTTTATACAACTAAAATTGACAATTATCCATCTGCTAGTCGTAATGTGCTCACATACAAAGTAGGTAGGTAGTCCCGCGCTGTCCGGGCGAGCGGCCGGCTCGGTCACACCAGGTGTCATGCATCCTTAAGTGAGAAGGTTTCCATTATCCTGCCCACCAGTCGATGACTAAAACAGGCCGTATATTAATTTATGCCCAAAGTGTAGATTGGTAGCAGCTTTCAACAGAACATCGTAAGCACGCACCTTTATAACCTCCATAATAACACTACGGAAGTATTCATACATCGTTTACCAACAGGTAATGTGTCTGCCTGTGTGATTATTGACTAAAACCCTCTGGCTGTAATTTAATGAACCACAAAATGGCAATTTTTCATTATAAGTCAGCCAAGTCTCAAAAAAAGGAATACAATAACAAAGGATAATGAATAAGGAACTTCAAACAACTCCTAAAAGTCCTCATAGGTAGACGTTACCTCTTGATTAATTAAAAAACAAAGATTATTATTATTTTTAACCATAGTCGTTATACAATGCAGGTATAATAAATATTCTGTCTTAACTTAATCCATGTCGTCAAACGTAATGGACGAGCATTCAGCAGAGCAGCAATAAAACTTTGGAATGTTCTCCAGAGTACCTACGTGAGGCCTAGTTCTCAACGAAATTAACTAAGAAACCGTAGGCGTAAAGAAATAGTACCTGAGTAAACAGTCCTTCGTACAATAGCGACGCAATGGACAGGCGCGCTCGCAAGGATTGAGACGAGCTCCTGGGAGAAACCAGTTCTGGCGGTACACGTTAATTACACACGCCGAGTATGCTGAGCAGATGGCAAGGGCCACTCAATTTAAATTGCATTACTTACTCATCTCAAAAGTTTATTGTTTTCAATTGCAATTTGTGTAAAACTTATTTAGTACCTATTTCATAGCAAATGAAAAGACTTAAGAGCAATAGAAACTGTTACGTTTTTAGGTTTAATTGGGACCAAAGAGCTTTAAAGAGTCTTAACTCTTTTGACTGAAAACAGAAAACAAAATTTCATATTTAATTTAATATTTGAAATGAAAACCCTCATACATAAAGCCTCATATTAATTTGTAGAACTGAGAGAAGTTCTGTTCAAAAATATTTCTCAACTGAATTCGGGTTTAATCTGAATTCAGTTGAGAAATATTTTTGGTGTAAACCAAACAACATGGCAAAATCCTCTAACATTTTCTCATGACCTTATTCTTTCGCACGATGGTAAACATTAGTGAATGCAAAAGCTAAAGGGGTACCTACTGGAGTTGTGTACGGCCTACGCCAAGTTTGAATATTCTCGTGAAGTATTGCATGCGAAATCTTTCGTTACGAGCGGAGTCTAATAGCAGGTACGTTCGTGCAAAATAGCAGAAACTACAATATAGGCTTTAAGAGCTGAACTTTAAGAGTCACATGAAAATCAGTGAAGAAAAAACTTGGTTGTACAGTATGAATATTCTGGGCGCCGCGTCGCTATGTTGCCGCATCGCAACCCGTCACAATCTTCATTAGCATTCTGTCTCTCCCTTTTTGTCTGCCATTCTATCTCCTTTACAATTTTACCTGTTCTCTCTGAATTTTTCATGCATGTTTTTGTTAGGAGCAAAGTGGATTACAAGGCGAAATATCCTAATATAAATATTCCTGAGTGACTTGACACACTGAATGAATAATGTTGCTATTTTTGTGTGAGCCATTTAAAGTGATTTTGTTTGCTTACGGCTGCATGTTATCGATTCCGGCTGCCCTTTGATTCACTCGTGGGGAGTTTAATTAAAACTAAACGTTGATGAGGTTACGTGCTTAGCGCATGAATAAATCAAGTGATCGGCCCTGATCCAAACAATACCAAGTAACGCTTTTTAAACGGCTACACGAACTGAACTAGGCACGATGGGTTTGCGGTAATGTCAGTCCTTATGTAGAATTTATTGAATAAACATTTCGTAATAAAAGTTCCTCTGAATTTACTTCCTTAGGATAGTTTCCTCAAAAATTGTATTAAAAAAAAATCATTATCTCATCCAATAGCTACTTTAGCCATCGTTAAAAACATGGCAAATTATAAATAAAAATAGTTTCTACTTAATTAATTGCCAGGTGTATTCGCATAAAATTATGAAATAGGTACCTACTCGTACAATATTTATGAACATAGTGTCCTTATAGAGTAACACACGTACCTACATGTACTTACGCATATAAAGCATGGGTGTTAATAGGGCTTTAAGTTCTCGGAAACTAACCACAGGCGGGCTCTTAAACCCGTCGCAGTATAGCGTAATAATCGGGTGTTTACCTGTACCTTAGAAATCTGATGGAATACTTGTATTATTCAACCACAAACACCGCCCCAGCCAACGAGTTTTGCTCCTGAACGGGCCTTTGTAAGCCTACCACCTACCGGCTTCCACAGAGAATGAGAGTAGTAGAGAGTAGCAGAGTACGAGGGCAGTAGTACCATAACACAGTGTACGAAACATGTTCACTATGCATCTAGACCTTGATCAAGATAATCGGGACTTATACTCTTTCTCACTATAAATATGGCTTTATAGTACAAGCTACATGTTAATTAACTAGCGAAATGTGGGTGTACTAATTAATGACTACACCTGTGCCTAACCCTTCAGAGATTACAGGCGTGATGTTATGCTACGCAATCAATAGACTATTATGGTTTTGCCAAATCAATATGATCGCCCACTTATGAAAATTATAACGTTGCTTTTCATAGAATAATTAAATGATGAAATTCAAACTTTGATTGAGTACATGGGGAATTTTCGTGATTCAACTGAATTCAATTTTCATATTGTTTTGCGATGTGGAGATAATCCTGCGAACACCGTTATGAGTGCTTTTACGTAAAACATTTTTTATATTTCTGTTGCGTAGGTAGATTTTATTTGAAACAATTAAGCAGCTTTCGATGTAGTCTCAACATGAGAGTGATAGGAGTATTAATGTTTACTCGGAAGTTATGATGGCATGAACACTTTCCCGATCTACTATCAAAGAATCAATTTGTTGTATTTCAACAATAAAAGCTCGGTATTGTTTGAAACTTTGTTTTTACAGTGGATATAATTTTTTTAATGTTATTAAACATTAAAATATTATTTCGTTGATTCATTAAAGGCACTTTATAAGTGGCAGTATTGTCAAATTGATTACCTATTTATTTTATTAATTTGTGGCGGTTAAGTTAATATAGTGCTCATAATAGACTTACTGCCAATAAATGAATGAGTATTAAATATTTATCAAAGACAAGGGCATAAAGCGTAGATTACTTGAGGTTATAAGTACATATTAATAAATACTGCCTCTACTAAGACTGCCTCATTGGTCTAGTGGTCGCAAGCGCGACTGCTGTGCATGAGGTCTTGGGTTCAATTCCCAGGTCGGGCAAAGTGTTATTGGGTTTTTCCATCAGGAATTTCTCAGTAGCAGCCTCGGAGTCTGGATTTGTGTCCGGTTGATGGCAATAGGCTCGCCCCCTATTACATGGGACTCATAACTGGCGAAATGTGGGTGTACTAATGGGTACACCTCTGCCTAACCCTTCGGGGATTACAGGCGTGATGTTATGTTATGTATTAATAAATAATAATCTTGCTACTAAATACGTCTACAATGTTAGTCAATCGTCATAAATGGTATTGACATTTATACGTCAGAGTTTATTTTTTAATGTGCTTTAGAATATTGTTTTGTCTTTCCTGACCATGGTTTTTCGTTGACGCAGGTAAAAGCCAAACAAGTCGCTGAAATGAATCTGGAAAACGATATTCTCCTGGAGCCTCATGAGAACCGTGCTGGACCCCTGATTCCTGAACATAACCATAAGTACCGCCACAACAAGATGGTCCACGCTCAGATCTCGCGACTGGCTCACAGCCAAGATCAGCTCGACGAGCTCCAGCAAAGCCTTCAGACACAGGTCCTCGATGTTCAACGCCGCATGGATCGTTTTGAAGAACCCAACTGGAACCTTCTCTCCGCTAAAGTTGAATTTCTTGAACTGGAGCATAAAGTTCTTAGTGACCATCTGAAGAATACCACGCAGAAAGTTTCCGATTTCGACAAAGTACATGCGTCCATTCTTGAGCTCCGTGAAGATGTAGAGAGCATTGAAAACAAGGCTGACAAAACAATACCCGAATTCAGAAAGGAGATCTCGAAATTGGACGTTAATTTCGCTCAGGTAAGGCTATTGTTACAGGTTATCTTGTTTGTTAACGTATTAACAGAAGACGAAACAATAATACTTGGGCACTTTACTGATATCGATACAATTGTTGAAGTTTAATTAAACTGTCAATTAACAACAGTATGTTAATTAAATTGTTTTGGTAAAATTGTGTAACTTTGTACTGACTCATATCTAGAACACTTATTTATAATTATTCAGCTGTTTTCATTTTGTACCTACATCGTATTTTTTTATTGATTTAGCTGAATGCTGCATCATCATACTTCAAGGAAGACCAAGAGAATCTGCGTCAGTCTGTAAAGGCTATTGCCGTTAGCGTAAGCAACGCTTTGGACCGTGCTGAAATGGACCGTCTTGTCGTGAGGAAGATCAACGAATCAGTTGCGGACCTTGAGGCCAGGTCCCGCCAGCACTTCTACCGGCTCAACGACCACATTCTGAAGGTAGGTTAACACACCATTTCAGTTAAGCAATGGCATGGTCCGTCTTACTTTTGATTTAATTTCGATCGGAGTAAAATTTAATCTGAGTGAGAATTGTTCGTAAAGAATTTTGCAGCTCGAAGCTATTTTTAAAGAATTTTCTCTTCCGACTTGCTCGTCCAAAAGCATAGGCGTAGTACGTACTTCACAATATTTGGTCTTATTTTATAGGTAGATAGTTTTTGCACGTTCGAGCAAATAGAGCACTTTGGTGCTGCAACGAAATTCGGACTAAAGTTGTTAATTTACTCTTCTAATTTATTATTTACTGAACTGTTCATAAGGTTAGATGTCAATGTAGGCCGATTAAATTTAGACTTAAAAATCGATTTTGTAAATATAAATAAATAATAATAAATAAATAAATATCTTGGGACAACTCACACACGGCTATCTGATCCCAAGCTAAGCAGAGCTTGTGTTATGGTAACCAGACAACCGATATACATACTTATATAATTTATAAATACATACATATTATAGATAAATCACACCCAGACACAGAACTAACAATCATGCTCATCACACAAAGTTTGTCCTGGGTGGGAATCGAACCCACGACCTCCGGCTTAGCAGTCAGGGCCGCTAACCACTAGACCAACAGGCCCGTCAATATATATACAGGGTGTCCGGTTTTCAATGGATTATCTTGAAATGGATCATGGTAGAACTAATGACTAATCTGGAAAAAAATACAAATAAAAAAAAACCAAGTAGTACCAAAGATATGATTCATTTAATAAGATTCGTTGTTTTTTGTGACCTTTTTTTACATTCTTGTACACCACGACCACGAATTAATGAATTCTGTCGGTTTTTTATTGTTACCGTAATTTACGTTAACTAAGCTGATAGATAAGTAATCAAAAATAGGACTGCTATTAAACGGTTTTGAAAAAAAACAACTTAAAGTATGTTCTTTTGGAAAAAATTGTGAAAAAAATTCTATTTAAAAAAGTTTAAGCGTCCGTAGTTTAAAAAAGATGTATCGAAACACAAGTGGCCAATAATTTTATAAGATTATGTGTTTATAGCCGATTTCAAAATGGTATGATTCAGTTTTGTACCTACTATAAATAGTGAATTATTGCTATTCGTTTTCAAAAGGAGCGAAATTTGGGTAAACAACAAAGTTTGAGATATTAGAATATTTATTTACATTAAATGTATCTGGTCATTGGGGTTTAATAAAAAACAGCATTTGATATTAATGACACTGTTTTTGACTGCTAATCATGAGGTTTTGGGTTCGATTGCCAGGTCGAGCAGGGTTATTGGGTAAAGTGTTATAACTGGTGAAATGTGGCTATACCTCTGCCCTTCGGGGATTACAGGCGTGATGTTAAGACTGTATTCGTTGTAAATTACATTCGTTGTAAATTGTCTGCCACCCACTCTGATTCAGACCCTACATTTTAGAATAAATGCTCTCCTAAGTAGTCGTATATCACGTCGATCGCTTATTTTTGATGTGGTTGACCGGACACGGCTACCTAAGTCTTTCAAGGATCGACTTCGCGTAACAATTTTCCTTAAGACAGCCCAAATAAAAAAAAAAAACACGGTCACACCATATTTTCATCATATAACATCACACAAGTCGCATTACAGGTTAACCAAGCTTTCCTATTAATTACTAACGTCTACAAATCTTTTTATTTAAACCCTGATGGTCAGGTTCATCTAATGTTCAAATTTGTTACAATATTGCAAACTTTGTTGTTTAAGCAAATTCCGCTCCTTTTGAAAACGAATAGCAATAATTCACTATTTACGTTAGGTACAAAACTGAATCATACCATTTTGAAATCGGCTATAAACACATAAGTTTTTAAAATTATTGGCCACTTGTGTTTCGATACATTTTTTTTAAACTACGGACGCTTAAACTTTTTCAAATAGAATTTTTTTCACAATTTTTCCAAAAGAACATACTTTAAGTTGTTTTTTTTTCAAAACCGTGTAATAGCAGTCCTACTTTTGATTACTTATCTATTAGCTTAGTTAACGTAAATTACGTTAACAATAAAAAACCGACGGAATTCATTAATTCGTGGTCGTGGTGTACAAGAATGTAAAATAAGGTAACAAAAAACAATGAATATTATTAAATTAATCATATCTTTGGTACTACTTGTTTTTATTTTTTTATGTATTTTTTTTCTGAATCGCCATTAGTTCTACTATCACCCATTTCAAGATAATCCATTCTTTACCGGACACCCGATATAAATTAGATCCGAAATTGGTTTAACAGACTGTCTGCACACTTCAACTTGTTTCTTGATTTGTTCAATTACCTATTTGTAAAGGTCACGTAAATCGATATCTGAATGGAAAATCAATGCAATTCCATATAGTAGGTAGCATTTAATACGAGGAATGTCGTAATATACTCAGTTATTGCTAGAAATTGCAAAGGAGACAGTCTAAACTTTATTTTCTGGTGGACATTGTGATGTGATATTATGTAACGTTTACTTATTTTGGCACAGAGTGAGGCTAACCGAGATGTCAACCAGACCGAGACCATCCCCCTCCCGGAACTGATGGGTGAGGTAAAGGAGCTGCAACCCGTCCAACGTGAGTACGAGGATCTTGTCAACCAGCTTCCCAGAGACTGCTCCAGCATCTCCGGCCCCGCAGGAGTATACCTCATCCATCCCGGACAGGCTCCCTTCGACACCTGGTGCTCCAACGGTAGCACTCTCATTCAGCGCCGTTTCAACGGCACGGTAGAGTTCAATAAGAAATTTTCTGAATACGTCCACGGCTTTGGCGACCCATCCTCTGAATACTGGCTCGGCTTAGAATCCATGCACTCTTTGACGGCTGACAACTGCTCCTCCATGCGTATTGACATGAGCGACATCTATGGTGGATTCTGGTATGCTGAATATGAGCACTTCTACATCGGTAGTGCTGATGCCGGTTTCGTATTGGAAGTAAGTGGCTTCAGAGGCAACGCTAGCGATGCTTTTGAGTATCAGAACCATATGGAATTCTCAGCTATCGATCGTGACCGTGACATTTCTAACACTCATTGCGCCGCTAACTACGAAGGAGGATGGTGGTTCTCTCACTGCCAGCACGTAAACATCAACGGAAAGTACACCCTTGGCCTGACCTGGTTCGACTCGGTGCGCAACGAGTGGATCGCCGTCGCCACCAGCGAGATGCGCATGTTCCGCCGACCAGGCTGCTCTTAAACAGTTAACACTGATACTAGAGCTTTTTAATCATGTAGTTAATATCATAACGATTCATACTATTATAGCTATTTCACTTTTTAAATCATACCAAAGATTTCAATTTAAGTGAGGGTATTTTTATTTCATTAGATTGATTAGTTTCATAGACAGTATTACTATTTTTGTTCAGATGTTTCGTCTTACCTATTTTTTCAACTTGGTTTGAATTTGATAATATTAATTTATTGTAATTACATTTCATTTTCCATTGGTTTATCAAAAAGTATTGGGTTTAATATTACTTATACTAAAAGCAAATTGTAATAATCAGGTTAATCTTAGATTTTTTTAATATAAATCTAGAAAGGGTGACGCTGCTTAATAAGCATCTTAATTTGAATGTTGAACAACTTGATAAAGTGAGCGACTCTCTCTAGGAAAACTGCACTAACTTGGGCGCGGACCTTGGTAGGTATTCTTTAGTTTATTTATATACATAATTTTCCTAAGTAATTGTTTTAAATCTTTGTAAATATAATTTTATTATGCATATTCTGTTTCGCATGCATGCCAGATTTAGTCAAGGGAATGTAAATGATAATATAAGCGATTAGATTGTAAGAATCTTTTGTAAGAAGCATAAAATGCTTTGGGAGACCTGTATGTCGTCATCTAACGAGTGGAAGCAGGGAGGGCGGGTGGCACTTATTTATTTATTACTAAATGATTTGTCAATTTTATTTTATTACATTTACGAGATTATTTCAAAATTTTTTTTGTTATCGGAAAAGAATGTCTGCGAAAAGTGCGTTTTGCTTTCGACTACATTAAAGTTTTGCGTTTGACATTAAAGTTTAATTTATTTTACGTGATTGGTATGATAATAGTGTTCTTTAATATAATCAATATATTCGCATATAATCAAAATAGTATTGAAATTAATGTATACCTACTCATAATCTTACAACGCATTAATAAAGCGTTTAATAAAAATTTAATCTCTCTTTGTAATAGAAATAGTGATGAACATTATATGAATTCAAATATCTGAAACCAAATAAAAAATTATGAAAATATTAGTATTGTTTTTTTGACGTCCTACTTTTTTTTTTGTATATCCGTTTTAATAATTAATGTTATTTCAGCGAAGTTATGGCTATATGTCATCTTCAAATAGTAGCTTACTTATGAAAGTGCTTACGTGCATTATACATTCACGTCAGTTATTAAATACACATGCTCACCTACTTATACACCTACACACACCTCAGCGTACACAAGTTCCATACAAATCCAAATCGAGTAATTTCATAAATGGGTACTGAATTATTTATCACTACGTCTGGTCACTAAAAATATTACTATAACTACTGAGCACTTATAATCTTGGTGATTACGTAATAACTACTTAATTTTTGTATTATCCATATTATCACACAATTTCATGACAAGACTGCCTCGTTGGTTTAGTGGTCGTAAGCGCGACTGCTGCGCGGTCTTGGGTTCGATTCCTAGGTCGGGCAAAGTGTTATTGGATTTTTCCATCAGGAATTTCTCAGTAGCAGCCTCGGAGTCTGGATTTCTGCCTGGTTGATGGCAATAGGCTCGCCCCCTATTACATGGGATTAAAAACATAACTGGCGAAACGTGGTTGTACTAATGGGTACGCCTCTGCCTAACCCTTCGGGGATTACAGGCGTGATGTTATGTTATGTTCATGACAATATACAGGGTTATTTTTAAAACACCAGCAACCTGAAAAGGGGTCATTGTACTCATCATTATGTTCAACTTTTTCTAAGGGACCAACCGCGAAATCATGAAAAAAAAATCTGCTGTTCCCTATAAATGGCTATGCAACACGATCACAATGTATGTAACAGCTGTTTTTTTTTCATGATTTAGGATTGGTCGCATGAAAAAAGTTGTTCGTAATGATGAGTACAATGACCCCTTTTCTGGATGCAGGTGATTTAAAAATAACCCTGTATAACTTTCGAGATCTTTCAACAGGACCTGATGACAGAATGTTTTACTGCGACAAGACTACCTATAGGGCCAGACAATCTAAACAGTAGACCATGTCCCAGACCTACTAAGCCAAAGCATTATATAAAAAACAAAAACTACAAAAACTGAATAGGAAAGGCAGCAATTCTATTAGGCGCTTTGCACACAGAGCAACTATTGCAGCAACTGGCAACTAGCTGGCAACTAGCTGTTTACATACATTTCAATTAGACTGCGCACACAGAAAACCTCGAATTTCGAGTTGAGGCAATCGTCAACAGTTTTCAGTTGCTGCAATGGATGACTAAGTTAGTTGCTAGTTGCCGCAACTAGCAACTTTTAAATATTGTACCGGTTTTTAAAGTTGCCGGTTTTCTCAACCGTCAATCGCAACGCTTCGGGCGTTTTCACACCCTTCCTCCCTCTCCGCGTCCCCGGCAATGCCAGTGTCGCTATGGCAACTCGGCTATGAAAGTTGCTCACAAATTGCCAAAAAGTTGCGGCAACCGGCAACGTTATAGAAACTATCAACTTTTACAGGAATCTTTTAAAGAGTTACCAGTTGCCTTATGTTGCTCCGTGTGCAAAGCTCCTTAACGTTAAGGAACGTCGCAATCTAATCTCAGTCGGAATCTGTCAAAATTGTCTCTAATTTACCTTTCTTATTGTCGCTGATATGAGATAGCGACTAGATTTGAACATTTTTAATGAGTAAAATTGGTTTTCTGGATATTTCAACCTTTACTATAGCACCGATCAATAATACATAAGAATGAAAAAATGCAAAGTAACGTTTTGGGGTAAAAGGAAGTCTGAAGACTGTTCATCGTGTCACCAGGAGTCTTATAATAACTCGTGTTGTGGTGTAGAATTTGTCCTGGATGCAAAGACTAGGAGATGGCGACGCCTTCCACCCATAGTGCTAAAGTACTAAAGTACTCATGTACCGTTCCGTCGCACAGGGAGACTAACTACAGTAAAAGGATAAGTATGATAATTAATACTACTTTAGTTTAACTACAGTGTTCAACTTCATCACTGATATCATAAGTGTAAAAATTTCAAAGGTTATAAAAAATAGAAAATTAGCATCTCTTACTAACATACAGCGAAAGAAAAGGACAGTGACACAATAGAACTAAGCATAAAAGTTTTAAATTAACTGAAATTGGCAGGTCTTATTTATGTCCGCCCCTTTTTGGTTTAATTGGACAGAAAAAGAAAGAAATAATCTAATTTTACTTTAGTTGGTGAAGAAGAAGTAGTTTGTGAACAAGGGAATCGGCACCATTATCGACTTTCAACTAACGGACAAAGTATTCTTCTATTTTGGAACAGTATTTATCTCGTCATTCTAATTTTAATTCTACTATCTTTCATCTATATTCTACTAGCGACCCGCCCCTGCTTTGTACGGGTAGAGCATATACCTAAGACATGTTTTGTCCATTCTTTGCGATAACTCCTAAAATATTCATTATTTATGCAAAAGATTACATATTATAAGCATGAAATGCTTAAAATAACCAAACGTATTTAAGTGTTTATGGATTAAAATACTGTATCCGTCTAAATAGTGTCCATTTTTTTAAAGTTAGTTTTACACGTTTTACTAATATCAACTCATCATCTGCCTAGCCTTTTCCCAACTATGTTGGGGTCGGCTTCCAGTCTAACCGGATGCAGCTGAATACCAGTATTTTACATGGAGCGACTGCCTATCTGACCTCCACAACCCAGTTTTACTAATATCAACTATTAGTTGATATTAGTAGTCTTTTGTACAAAGTGTTCCATCTACTAAGAGAAATAATAAGGAATGAAGAAAAAAACAGCTCAATCTAACACCAGAAAGTGATTCTTGATTACGTACAAGCTGAGCGCGGGATAGATGAAACTAAATTAAATGTATGAAGCACCATCTGACTGCTACTAAAAAAAGGGGGCTCAAAAAGTCTTCGGCACGGTTGGCGCAGTGGTTGAGCTTTGTCGCGGGTTCGATTCCCGCACGGAACAAATTATTGTATGGCCAGATTTGTACCGTGTCTTACAGTTTGTGTATACAAGTTTATATCTATGTTTGTAAATGCTCACGATACTGGAGAAAGTCCTGGTTTGGGAACACGTTATGATTAAAAAAAAGAGCAAGTTTCAATAACTTTTACTATAGTCTTCGATTGCTCTCAAATCAATATTTCTTTACCAGTTTCATCCACATTTCAATTGAATCCCACGTCCCAGCGGTACAGCTGTGGCTCGCTACATCTCTGCTGCTCTCATATTTCCCGAGACATTTAATGCTCAACTTACTCGTTAGTTTGTAATGACGACCAAATAACTCTTTCATTTCTTAAATAATTCGATCTTTTAATATTTTTGCTTTTGTGATCTTACAAATAATCTATTTTTTCTTTATTTATAAATACTTATGTAGGTAGGTGAAGGTAAAATAAAATGTTTTTATTTTAAGTTATATTTATTTATAGGTATTATAAGGTAAGTACTACAAAACTATTGTATTAATAAAAAATCTGTCTACCTAGCTGTCTACCTTTCCAACTATGTAGTTAGGGGTCGGCTTCCAGTTTAATCGGATGAAGCTAAATACCTATTAGTATTTTACATAGAGCGACTGCCTATCTGACCTCCACAATCCAGTAACTGGGTAATACGATATAAAGACTGGTTGTCAGACTTTTGGACTTCTGACGACCAACAACAATTGTTAAAGATCCACGGTGACAGCTGATACCAATTACTTAATGTGCTTTCCGAGGCACTGAGTAGCCCGGAGGCAACAATTAACTGCAACTATAGCAACTATTACATAAATGTTTAAAAAATACTTTTTTTTTCTGAATGTTAAGAAAGGCAAACCCCAATAACACTTTGCCCGACCTGGGAATCGAACCCAAGACCTCATGCACAGCAGTCGCGCTTGCGACCACTAGACCAACGAGGCAGTCAGGAATCTCATCAGGAATTTCTCAGTAGCAGCCTCGGAGTCTGGATTTGTGCCCGGTTGATGGCAATAGGCTCGCCCCCTATTACATGGGACTAAACACATAACTGGCGAAATGTGGGTGTACTAATGGGTACACCTCTGCCTAACCCTTCGGGGATTACAGGCGTGATGTTATGTTATGTTTATGTTAAGAAAGGCTAGTGGTAGTCGTCATAAGATTTATCGCTATCCAGATCTTCATTTTCATTAATAAACATATTTTCAGCCGCTGAAGGTGTCGACTGAGTTTTACTACGATTTAGGAATGGAATCAATTGAGTGCTTTTAGTCAACTTCAATTGTGATAAATAATACTTGTCGAATATTTTTTGTTTCATTATCTCATACAGCTTCTTCTTATACATGTGATGTATCCCATCGTAGAGGACGTCGCGAATGTCGAAGATGTTTCCCCGAATCTTTGCGAGCTCTTTGTCCAATTTCAGGATCTCCATAGGTTTTTCTGCTAGATGGAATGGCTCGGGTCGTATTACCCGGGTAATGTTGAGCCACTTGGACAGAACGTAAGCACGTTTTGCTCTAAAAAGCAAAGTTAAGTTATCCTTATTTATGCGCCGTAATAACGGAATGTTATGAAGTAGCCATCTGTAATAAACGTAGATAATGATTACTTTATTAAACTTAATTCATAATTATTAACAAAAAAAAATCTCCTAATAACTAGCTTCTTCGGTTCGCGAATTAGGAATTTGTGGTTACTGCTCCGCTCCGCAGTCGTAGCGAATCTGGCTACCACATACCTACAAAAATATTTTTTCCAATCTAGATTTTAGGCACTAGCGCTTTTAAACTAACAAACAAGCTCTTAACTCAAGGTTTATTATCTAAAAATAAATTGCTATTCGATAGTCTTGCTCTTCTTCTTATCGTGTGGGCAGTAAGGTCTTACGACCCCACACACCCCAGTGTCAGAGTTTCTAAACGGCCTCAAGGGCCTCTGACATGATTTGAGTGGAACAGTAAATCCAAGTTTCCTCACGATGACCCGATAGTCCCGATAGTCTCGCTAAAACTCAAAAACTGCTCGACCAATTTGATTAATTTGTTCATATTTTGTTCGCCTCAATACTGTGGAGGTATAAAAGGAAAAAATATAGGGAATATTTTGAAGAAAAACTTAAACAAGAAAAAATAAATTTTGTAGAAATTAAATTAATTGGTACGGTAAATGTTTAACTGACGTGCGATACAATATTGTGATACCTTCCACTTCATATTATTTTAGGCGAGGCTTTTGACGGGCCTGTTGGTCTAGTCGTTAGCGGCCCTGACTGCTAATTCGGAGATCGTCGGTTCGATTCCCACCCAGGACAAACTTTGTGTGATGAGCATGATTGTTAGTTCTGTGTCTGGGTGTGATTTATCTAAAATATGTATGTATTTATAAATTATATAAGTATGTATGTTGTCTGGTTACCATAACACAAGCTCTGCTTAGCTTGGGATCAGATAGCCGTGTGTGAGTTGTCCCAAGATATTTAAGAAAAAAATAATTATATCTTCTTGTGACTTGACCACGACTATGTGACATGTGACCTCCCCTGGCACCAAAGCTGGATCCGCCCTTGTTTATACATAGGCTTGTTAAAACGGGCTTGAGTCATTTCCAACACTGAGAGGAATGTGTCCAACGCCGGGATACCATACTAGTAATTGATTGATCGAATATTGTATCCCTAGCGTCGAAAATCGCTATAGTTTTGTTACTACCTGGACGTATTGACGCCGAATATTAAAAAATCTGGACTATAAATATTTTTTATGAGTTGAGTAACCTACACACTATACAAAGTGTAGTTTAGTATCCTCGTCTTTCTAGAGGTAAGAGACATAAATAATCAAATAAAATTACAACACCTAGTAAAATATTTTTGTTGTTGTTTTTATTTGACTGTATTTCAGAATACACCTCTGTCAAAGAACAGAATTGCTCTGTTTCATATGCGCTATGTAGTGTCGCGCTACTATATCACTGTGTGTGTACAGGTCCATCGCCCCGCCTGCCTAAAACCAGCAGCTAGATAGCTAGTTAGGATTCGAAAATCAGCTACAAAAAATCCTATTTATCTATTATTAATTCGTGTTACGAATCACTAGAATTCCTACGTTTTTGAATTTGACAAGGATGCAAACTACAGCTTGTATAGGAATTAAAATGTCTGATATTAATAGATAAACTTACGTACGGTACGATTAAGGCGATACCTGAACTTAAAGCACTCAAGTTGTCGATCAAAGGAATTGGAAATGGTGTTTCGTATGAAAGGATAGATAAGTGGAGAAGTGGGAGAAGGATTCGAACTGGAGGATAGCTTACTGTTGATAATACTGCAGACTAGTATAAACCAGTGGCAGATCGTGTTCGTAGCCACATCCATACCCCCAAGACTGGAGGGCAGCCAGATGGCCATCAGTTACCAGCGGGGCGCCAGGCACTGCTAGACAAGACGTCACTGCGTCCTCCTCTCGGGAACGACCGACGCACAACGTGCCCGGTCTCAAAGCGACTCCATTCTGAAAATTATGAGCAAACACATGCCTATAAGATTTTTTTTAAATTAAATATTAGAATACATGTTTTATCCACCATAAATTACAGTTTAAAGTTGAAATAGTCTACAGATACAATTTTGTTTATAATTTATGTAAGACTAGTGCCTGAACTTAGTTTGTTTCTAATAAGCAAGACTTTTCTTTTTTCAAATTATTTTGTCTCACTATGTGGCAATGTCAAAGGTCTTCTACACAGGCCCATCTGTCAGGCATCTTTGGCCCATCTGTCACGACCAATCTTCATACCTACGTGGCCCGCCAAATCTCAATAGGTACGGTTATCAGGCAGGCTTATACTGGCGGGACGTTGACCCGGCACGCACACAATGATGTAGGGGCGATTCTATTATTAGAGAGACTAAAAAAAACAAGTATTTATTATTATATTGATTATGTCTTATAAGAAACCTCCTGAAATTTAACGAGGGTACAAAACTACAACTTGTATAATGTTGAGAAAATATTTTAACAGGCGTTAGCCACCAGCTTGTGAATAAAATGCATGGAATTTTACCCTACGGTATTACTTCGACGCAAAAGCCTTCCCCGTCGAATTTATGTGAATTGGGCTTGAAGTGAGCTGTCGAGACGAATGCAATTGCATCAAGTGCGATGACAGCTCTTTTCACCTAAGGAGAATTTTCTACAGAATATGGTTAACAAAAAAAGAAACTCAATAAATAAGGAATATTATAAATGTGAAGGTATGTAGTATTTTCTTTATTTATTCACGAGAATTCCTTGGTTTTATGTACATCTGACCTTTTTAATGTCACTAGTGAAGTTTATGAGATATTTGTGGGGTCAGACAGATAGGCGAACGGTCATCAAAGCTCGACCGATTATTCTGTTACATGTTTCGATACGAAACTTTAAAAGAAAATCTGTGTATGTTAAGCTACGTACCTGTTTAATTGTTTCATTTGGGTAGTTATTGATACTTAGTGCCTGCTTAGGTAAGGACGTACATCTCAGAAACTAACTGCACTAAATGAATGTCAGATAAAATTAATTAAAATCACATCATCTGCCAAGCCTTTTCCCAACTATGTTGGGGTCGGCTTCCAGTCTAACCGGATGCAGCTGAGTACCAGTATTACCGGGTAACTGGGTAATACGATACCCCTAGGAAGACTGGTTGTCAGACTTTCAAGCTTCTGACGACTCGTAACGATTGCATAAAATTAATTAAAACAATGTAGAAAAGAAGAGGATGTAGTGGCAATGATTGAAGGGTACTAAGGAACCTAAACTTGATGGTCTGGTCATGTTGAGAGGACGAGTGGAAGGCGATTAACAAAAAGAATTTATATGGCTGATGTGAGGAAGCAACGCAAGAAGCGGACGCCCTAGAAAGACCTACACCGACCTTATTGGTGAGGTTCTCGTAACCGGCGTGCTTTTATGACTAGAATATAACGTGGACGAGGCAAAAGGAGTATGTTAGGATCGTAGCAGTGGGGTTCTGTGGTTTCTGCCTACCCCCGTGGGAAAAAGGCGAGTTTATGACTTTATGTATAATGGTAAAAATCTGACATGATACAGTAATTTAACAAAGATACCTAATGTGCTGTTAATATGTATTCAGTGTTAAGTACAAAGCATTATTATAACGAAGGAACGAATACACTATTAGGTAAGTATTTATAGATTGCCTATTTAAAGATCTAGCTCTCAAGTTAACATTGTCATCATTTTTCATGACTGTGATATTTTCTTACAGCTGATGTAGGTTTTCAATCTTCCAAGAATAGAGATAAGGCACATATTGCATAGAAGTTTCAATTACGTATTTTTTCATATTCCTTTTAGCTCAAGTTTTTATTTAATACACAAATACACACTCACCAATCTCTGTAAACAACAAAACTAAACAAAAAAGAATAAATAAAAATAACTATAAAAGTAAATCAAAACAATTAAAACGAGAGAGTGCACATTGTGTAGGTAAGTCACTTTAAATTTCTTAAAACAACTCTCTCGTATAAGTTAAACAAGCCTGTAAGCCTATTTGAAAACTTATTACAGAACAAAGCAATAATGCTAAAGGCCTTTGGCGGTGTTCATCGATTTAACGTCAAACTCAAATTATTACGGAATGCGGTGAGCGGTTGAAAGCTTGTTAAGAATATAATTATTACCCGTAATATGTGCGTGATTGAATTGTTTTTCGCAAGCACGTGTCTTGTCTTCGGTTCGATTTTCATGTAGCACAAAGTTATAAATATTGAGTTTTTCATCAGGAATTTTGCAGTAGCGGCTTGTATACCCCTATTACGTGGGATTTCTATATTACTGGCGAAATGTGTGTACGTATGTATTACGCCAAGACTTCCTAATCCTGCCATAATAGAAGTATTAACCATCAAACAAGGTGGTAGCGACAGTCACCTACGCGTATGCCATTGTTGATTATATGTATAGCTTTCAAACCCTTCAGACTAATCGATTGACTGGCGGACAGCCCAGCACAGGATTTTAAATTTATCAATAAGGAATATTATCCCAATCGAAATAAGATATATATTTCAAAGTTCGGTTATCGGCCCCGGAGCATCGCAGCGCAGTTTTTTCTGGAGCATCGAAGAGCACCTTGGAAAATACCGCTGTGGGAGGCGGTATGCGCCGCGCGCCCGTTTGCGCTGGATTCTGCCAAGCCGCGCGATGCCGGTAGTCAAACGCTTTTCAACTGCGTAGTCGCTAGTGGAATAATCAAATCCTGGCAAGCGGTGGCTATTCGATGCCAACGATGCCAACGATGCCATGGCATACCGACGACACGACAGTTGCTTCGGTAAGCTGACAGACTCTCGCGGTATCGCAGACGATATTACTTGCTGGCGGACAGAAGAATTCTCTTCGATGCTCTCCCCCGCCGTCCGCCAGTGTGCGCCATCAAGTTACATCATGTAGCCGTTAATTACGCATACAAACCATCAAACTAAGTAACATTAAGTAAAAAATAATGCTGAGACATTAAGAAAAAAATATTGTACGCGCAATATAACGCACGCAAAACACTGTGCTTACGGGTGCATGCAACAGAACAATGGGTTTTTAAAGATTATATAAAATACCTATGTTTTCGTAAAATAAAATAGTTGTAACTGTGACCTACAATAACTCAGTAATCAAAACGTTCCCAGGTAAGGTACAGAACAAAAACAAAATCGCAATTAAAAAAAGACGAATAAAAAGTACTTTAGAAAAAACTTAAACCTTCTTTTTTCAATTAGATCAAGTTTATGGTAACGTGAGGTAGATATATTAATCCATTTATTAGTTGTTCTTTTCTCACCGTAGCGGGAAACTGAATGCGATAAGGTGGTTTCACACCGGCGCGGCGAGGCGCAACGTGGATTGAATTAGTAAGAATTGAAATCACGCTGAACCTTTTCACATTACAAGACGTACCGCGGCCGCGCCGACCAGCACTGGCACGTGTCGCCTCATAGGAAATTAGTATTTTCATTTTGCAAAGTAATAAATACTCTAAACATGCTGTAATAAAGTTAAATGTTTCTTAGAATTCACGCGCATTCAGATCATTCATACCAAAAATTGTGTTCAAAATAAACATTAAAATTGATTGTTTCACTCTATAAGACCACCGAGGATATATACGAGGAATCGAGGTTTACAGCGAGATTACTTCAAGAGAGCTCACCTTATAGAGGATAACGAATAGCGGAAATTAATGTCAGACATTAATGTCGCAATTTGTGTGCTAGACACAGCTGAAGTTGCGACATTTATTGCATCCTGTTACGTTCTGAAGATGGAAATTGTATACCTTGTTACTGTTTACAAGTTTCATAGGTAAAATGATTATTGCCAAATAGATTTAAAATTTTCGTGGAACTTGGACTGAACTGGATCTGTTCCCATTTTTAACAAGAGACAGTGTAACAGGTAAAAGATTGGACGAATTTTAATAGGGAGTGTAGAAGGTACTTATGAAAATCATAACTTTTTCTGTGAGAACAACTATAAAAATAAAACAGCTATTACATTTTATTTCAGCACAAGAAAAGGGCAGCGGATTTTCGAAACGAAGTCTTGTGGTAAGAGTTAACTGGCAGAAATCGTCACGTAAGTAAATGGCGTTATGCCCGGCGACCTTCCCTCTCTTTCCCTTCCTCTATCTCTCTACCTCTTTCTATTACATATATAAGGGTGTGTGTGAGTATCGAGCAGCAAGCATTGTGCGCGGCCAACTGTATAACCTCTATTCTGACACGCGTATATTTAAACTTATATTATGTTTATTTTATTGGTCAAGTAATAAAAATGTTCCATTTTCATGAGCAGTTTATTTTTACACTCTCTTGAAGTTTGTTCAGTTTTGAACATGTACTGTAGAGCGAACATCTTCATAATTATAAAGCGAAACTTTTATTAAACCACAATGTAAGATAATATAGTAGGTATGTAAACATAACGGCTTTTTTCCGTAAATTAAAATTCTCAGTAACTTTTATAACGCATTTTGTACCTGCATAAGGAACTTTTCTGGATGTATCATGCGCGTATATCAGACATGGTTAGACCAAACTAATACCCAACTGTACGTTACATCTTCCATTACATTATCAAAGGGCGTAAAAACAGCCAAAGAGTTCTCCCTTCTAATACTACTAAAAGACGACGCTGCGTACACATATGCAGGAATTGATAATGCCTTATTGTTACCCTTACCGGTAAGTGATTAAGTATGTGAAAAGTTACAAGGATTTTCTTTTACAAAAAAAATAATAATAAAGGGGCAGAAAACCTTAAACGTGATCATATTCGTAACTATATTTTCGGGTCTGTGTGCACATAGCCTTGTTAAGGAATTGTGTTGGCTGACATTTCCCGTAACCTAATGCTGTGTACATACCTACCTACTGATGAAAGGCAACATGCAATGTAACGTGAAAGGAGCATTTCATCAGTTTGGACGCAACGCGTGCACTAACCGAACATGTAACTACTAACACATTGCGCGCCCCTTTGTGTTCGTTCGAAAAACCGACAAATCAGAGATCGCTCCGTGCGCGGCTTGTAATGCTCTTAGCGCGCGCATGATATGCACAGTTCGCGCACATAATGCGTCCAGCCAGATATGGAAAATTTGTTACAGAGCGTGTGATATTTGTTACATTGCATGATGCATTACAATAATGTGGTAGCAAGTTCTTCGATTTCATGTTACGTTTCACCAGTCAGTACGCACCATACGGGCTAGCTTTTACCTTAGACTAAGCATTGCCATCCAACGTGGCAAAGCCGTCAGTCTTTTGGGCACATTTCCAGTTGACGACGCTTCGAAGGAATTTTTTGATGCTATTTTGTTTTAGTTTCTTTTTAGACAGAGATATATTTCTGAACTCGTAGTATTATCAAATTTTACTAGTATTTTTATGCGAAAGTTCACCATCCAGGTAGGAAGTTTGTTACTCAACAGCTGAACAGATTTGGGTGAAATTTAGCACAGAGATCGAATATAGTCTAAAATACCATGTAGAGGCCTCCCGGAAAAATGTACGGTCTTCGTGGGATTATAATCACATAATTTTTTTTCGAACAGAGTCGTGGGCAGAAGCTGGCTATAAAATAGATATTTTAACCTAATATGGAAAGTAAAAAATTTAGAGGACGCATCCCATTAAAACAGTTCTCTTTGTTCGTTCGCGTTTTAAAATTTTCTCTCGTAACTGATTATTACTGAAGTTAGAGCGAGGTTTATGCGCCGCCATACTGCTACAGTTTTTATGATCTTGGAAAATCCTCCCTAAGTGCTTGTTACTACCATTGTGTACCTAGACGAGAGTCGTCGGCAATTAACATCCAATACTTAGATACGATAGGAATAAAGCTTTTTATTCTAATTAACAAGTTAATTAATATTGCGTCCAACAATAAAATGGATATGCATAACATGGTTTCTTCTTATATACATTGCTAAGTCTATCTATATATTGCGCGTGACTTTGTGCGCAAGACACTGTTATAATATTAATCTTTTTAATTACTTTCCTAAGATATTCGCAGTGACCGAAATTATAAATAGCTCTGACAGTTCTTTTTTATAAAAACTGACTCAATGTCAGCAGTCCAACCCCACAGTAGAATGCCATACGACATAATTCTATTTTATTATTTATAAAAAAAAATCGTTACCCTACACTAGGATTCCTCATAAATCGTCCTGTATATTGCTGTGAATGTAGTTAAATTTACCGAACGCGCGGTTTCGATATCCGTTAACTGTCTTATTTTCCTAAGAGCAAAAGCTGATGAGCTGCCACCCTGCAAGAGACTACCGAGTTACCTGCGGGTAACATTGATCCCCGCTCTCCTTTCCAATTTACCTTGCACTATCCCTGCGACTTCGTTCGCGTAATTTATCTTACAGGTCCCTAATTTTTTGATAATAAAATTGATCCTATAGCACTCAAAACGTAGCTTCCAATTTGCAGGTAGGTATTTTCAAAATCGGTTCAGTTGTTTCAGAGATTGCCCCCTATAACCTCACAAACTTTACCTCTTTATAATATTAGTATAGATTTGAAAGGGAACGTTAACTTCAAAATCCACGTTTCTATGATCAGGCTGGGCGTTTGAAGTTTGAATATTACTATAATCCTCCCTTTACTTCGATTTGTCGTCTCCAGTTAGAGATGTAAAGGGAACGTAGGGGTACGATGGGTACCTGTGCCAACACAATAGGATTTAGAGTGATTTCGAATGAGACGGGTGTCAGGCGTAAAAATAGAATACCTAGAAACTTGTCAAGCTGTCTGTTTATTTGTAAATATTTCAATTTCTGATATTATGACCAAACACCATAGTTTCTTATAAGTCTTCGGTTAGTGCTCCGCCTCCGTGAGTTGTAGCGTGCTTTTATTATATAAAGCTTTTACTTTTTCTCATGAATCTTTTCCCAAATCGACTCACACACACAAACAAAAAGCTTTACAGCTTTATTATATTAGCATTAGAATGGATTATTCATACCAAGGGATATAAACTATACCTACTAAGATCAAGTTTGGATATATACCATTTAAAATAAAATACTAGCCTATTATTGATACACTGCAGGGTAAAGTACCTCTTTTTAAACAGTGAAGGCTCGAGCATTAATCAGCACGGTTACTCCAGATTGACTGTATAAGTCCAGGTTTCCTCACGATATTTTTCCTTCACATATGTCAGTGATGTTAAGACAGAAAGTACATTTAAGAGACGAAAAAGTCACATTGGTATGTGAGGCAGGCGCTTTATCCGCTCAAGGCCCGGCTGACTTGCCGCTAAGTCAGAACAACAGACAAACTGTTTTTTTGCAAAAAAAATTACCGACTTCAAAAAACCCTAAAAGCACAAAAAAAAAAAATAATACTATAATCTACCTATAATAATAAACCTAACCTAACCTACGATTAACCTATACTAAAATTGAACAATTTTTTGGAGTCGGTGCCAAGCTAAGTAATGAAACTACTGGTAATTCCAGAGAATTTTTTTTTTAGCTTTTTGGTTATTATTCGAAGCTGTAAGGTTTTTGTTTTGCATTTTTTTTCTGGCCTTAGTCTGTAGGTATATAGTCATTTATGTATCGTATATTGCTTGGCACCGACTCCAAAAAATTGTTAAATTTTAATATAGCTTAATCGTGTCCTGGGACCATTTGGGAAGTATAACCTTTCCAACAAAAAAAGAATTTTTCAAATCGATTGGCAAGCGACAGAGTTAAGCGCGAACAAACCTAAAAAAAAATACAAACATCCGAATTGAGAACCTCCTCCTTTTTTAGAAGTCGGTTAAAAATCAATTGTACCTATCTCATTATGTGGGAGTGGAACTTGAGAAGGTAATTAACCGCTGAGATACAACAAAGTTGTCTATATATACCTACACATATTGTTATGAGTTAATTTTAGACGTCGTGTATCTGTGTCAAATTACATAATAACGGTACATAGTTCATTAGAGCCACTTGACACCCGACCAGCACCACCTCGTCGCTCGTGTCCACTCGTTGTTGACAGGTAGTCCACGGTTGGATGCCACGTTCTACCAGTGAACGTCGTGTGTTTAACGAGTGGACATTACGATGTCCGTGTGGAAACTTTCTAATTGAAATGATATTTTTCTTTTATCAATTCTTTTTTTATATGATACATTTTTTTCTGCCTGTTGGTCTAGTGGTCAGGAATTTCTCAGTAACAGCCTCGGAGTCTGGATTTGTGCCCGGTTGATGGCAATAGGCTCGCCCCCTATTACATGGGACTAAAAACATAACTGGCGAAATGTGGGTGTACTAATGAGTACACCTCTGCCTAACCCTTCGGGGATTACAGGCGTGATGTTATGTTATGTTATGATATTTTTCCAAAAATTTCTACACGACATAATTTCTGTAAAAAATACACCTTTATTTTAGCCCTATAAACCCGAAAAAAAAAACAATTAGCAGTAAAATTAGATTTTTAGTTTCTTTGAAATCAATAAATAGTTAATCAATTGAGTTGGCAAATGAGTGACGTCACAGTTTACAGTTATCGTACACACATCTAAGGGGGAATGGCGTTTTGACAGCTCATAAAAAGTATGTTAATTGAGATTGCATGCTTTGGGGAGAAGAAGTACCAAAAGGGTTTCAAAACGGTACGAATCGCAACGTTGTCAATAAGGTTTAGTTTTCGATACACATAGGTAAGTACAGCACTCAGTCGTCAATATAAGGAAATAACAGTAATCATAGAAACTTCAAGCCAATATTTTGTAATATTGGATAGTCATCGGTATACCGGATGAACCTATTTCCAAAGAGAAAATATTCAGTATGTGCGTCAGTATCAGCTTGTTTTCATTCAGGAAACTCATTGGAAAGATAATAAGGTAGCTGCATAACGTAGATGTTTCTATTTCTCGTATTTAGATGAAACCTACGACTTGCAATGCGATTTTTATTTACATATTTAAACTTTATGCACATGTAAAAAAAATACACAGCAACAAATAGTAGGTGCACAGGTACAGAAAATTTACAAGAATAAAAAGTAATAATAAATGCATACATATATACACATAGGTATATACTGACCTTATTGGTGAGGTTCTTCAGAAAGGTCAGATGCGGAGTACTCGTAACCGGCGTGCTTGTATGACGAAATGTATGAATGTAGATGAGGCGAAAGGAGTATGTAAGGATCGTAGCAGGTGGCGTTCTGTAGTTTCTGCCTACCCCCATGGGAAAAAGGCGTGAGTTTATGTATGTATGTATGTGTACATATATACATACATACAAAATATACAAAGTAGAGAGATATAAAAACACATGGATGGTGAAATACAACAAATAACAGTAGTGTGCTAAAAAAATGTTGATGCTGTGACTAAAGGCTTAGTAAAAGTTTGCTAAAAAATCTTGTGCCCGTCCACTTCACGTGGAACACAAAACAAAAACGTTAAAAAAATTCTCCGTATTCGACTCCGATCCGTTCAGTTGATGTAAAAAAGTTTTCAGTAAAAAATAGTTCGGTAAAAATCGCGAACAATACGTGAGTACCTTTGTGTTACGAGAACACGTCAGCGTCATCAGTAATGACAATGGATGGTATGCTTTTCAGCAAAACAGGTTTATTCATTCTTAATCTTCACAAATAAATAAAATTGAAATGCCTGTTTGTAATGCTTAAATAACAGGTTTTCACTTAATGCATAAAAAATAAAATGGTAAAAAATACGGCGGTACGAAATTTTTTTTATTTTATTTTGTCTGTCTGTCTGTCTGTTCCGGCTAATCTCCTCAACGGCTAGACCGATTTCGACGAGACTTTCACTGGCAATTAGCTGATGCAAGTATTTTCTTCTTAGCGTGTCGATGACAGTTTATATTGAGTCAGCCCAAAAGGCAACAAGTTTGGTACACTAATGAAGCATCCATCAGCTTCCGTGATGAGCAGACAACGGGACAGGCAGGACACGAGCTGCATTAGCTGATGTTATAAAGAGTAACTCCGGCTCCTTTTATTTTAGAATAGGAATTAATGTACTGCGCAAATAAAAATGGTCGATCACCGATAGTTGTGATGGCCCAATGGTTGAGGTGCCCGCCTCTCATGCATGAGGTTGTGGGTTCAAATCCGGGCAAATCAATGTGACTTTTTCGATTCATATGTACTTTCTAAAGTTTATCTTGGACAATACTGACACCGGTGAAGGAAAACATCGTGAGGACACCTTGGACTTACTGTTCCACTCAAACCATATCAGAGGCCCTTGAGGCAGTTTAGAAACTCTGACACTAGGGTGTGCGGGGTCGTAAGACCTTCCTGCCCACACGATAAAAAAAGCCCAACATTAATGTGCACGGAGTCACGAGCATAAGCTAGTTTTCATTAATAAATACAAATGAATTCGATACTGACCGAATCAACGAATACAAAAATTTCGATATAATCCGTCGTCGAATAATACCATAACATCACGCCTGTAATCCCCGAAGGGTTAGGCAGAGGTGTACCCATTAGTACACCATTACACCCACATTTGTACACCCACATTTCGCCAGTTATGTTTTTAGTCCCATGTAATAGGTGGCGAGCCTATTGCCATCAACCGGGCACAAATCCAGACTCCGAGGCTGCTACTGAGAAATTCCTGATGGAAAAACCCAATAACACTTTGCCCGACCTGGGAATTGAACCCAAGACCTCATGCACAGCAGTCGCGCTCGCGACCACTAGACCAACGAGGCATTCGAATAATACCATTCATTTTAATTAAGAAATTGTAAATAAAATACGAGTAATGTTATATTCTACAAAGGTGTGTAAGTACCAGACTGCCCGAACACATCAGAGCGAACAAATAGCGATCGCGGTCAGATACTGAAGTAGTATTTATATGGATGAGTGCACACCAGAGCGGACAGCCTCTGCCCAGAATACTACCGCAGTATCTGAACGCAAGTTCGGTGTGGCCGGGCCTTTATTGTTAGCATTACTTGAATAATAGTGCTGATTCCCTTGTTCATAAACTAAACGAAAAAACTATTTCTATCTTTTTCTGTCCAATAAAACAAGAAAGGGGCGGTAATAAATTAGACCTGTCAAGTTTAGCTAATCTGAAACTTCCATGCAATTTTAGTTGACATGTCATGACATCACGCCCGTAATCCCCGAAGGGTTAGGCAGAGGTGTACCCATTAGTAACCAACATTTCAGCAGTTATGTTTAAGTCCCATGCAGGTAATAGGGGGCGACCCTATTGCCATCAACCGGGCTCAAATCCAGACTCCGAGGCTGCTACTAAGAAATTCCTGATCGAAAACCCAATAACACTTTGCCCAACCTGGAAATCGAACACAAGACCTCATGCTCAGCAGTCGCGCTAAGCAATCACTAGACCAACGAGGCAGTCCATGTCGCACTGATTAAAAACACGGAAAAGTTCAAGACAAAACTAATTAGGCACCTCTAACTTAGCTCTTAAATGTCACCGTTCTTTTCTTTCGCTGTAAGAGTTAGAGATGGCAATTCTCTAATTT
The DNA here is from genome assembly GCA_949774945.1 of Hoplodrina ambigua. Classification (NCBI taxonomy): domain Eukaryota; kingdom Metazoa; phylum Arthropoda; class Insecta; order Lepidoptera; family Noctuidae; genus Hoplodrina; species Hoplodrina ambigua. The sequence continues at coordinate 12,558,330 of OX458963.1, forward strand.
TAGTAAAGTCTGTGAACAAGGGAATCGGCACCATTAAGTCTATTTATACTTGCTGCCTTTTGTTTCTCAATAAAATTAATCAAAATCATATAAATTATTGAAATTCTATAAAATTAACATTCATATTGTCGCCATGAAAGAATTGGACACCAAAAGACAATTCTACTAATAATAATATAATGAATGTTACTATAAGTATGTTAATCAGTACAATTTGTGATTATTTAATAGCGTAAGGCAGAATTATTATACTTTAGGAATAGTAATTAATGATTGATATTGATATCAATATGCGCGACGACACGGTTGGCGTAGTGGCTAAACGATTAAATGAAATGAAATGATGTTCAGTAAATTGGTTATAAATAACACTTTTACACGTCACATTTTAAACTAGATGAGTCCAGTGTTTCCTAGCCGACTGCTCTGAGAAGAAACACCGAAACAAACTCAGAAGTCTAAGTCTCTTTTGAAGTCCATACAATTACTTGTAATGGTCAAATGATATGCGGACCAAGTAGGTTAATGTCCGAGATGGTCTCTTGAGGAGAGAGGCACACAAATTTGAGTCGGCCTGTCCAGTCAGTGCACGCATATGTCAGAAAACGTCAAGCTCGACTCAGAATTTAAGGAGCTCAACGACGCGACAAACAATACCAAAGAAGGCACATTTTGTGTAGAAAATGATATATCGCATCGAGAACTCAAACTGTCAGACAACCATGAAACCTAATCAGAAAAAATGCAACAACCCACATAGTCCACATATTTACAATATAATATATTAAAAAAAAATACTTTTCAAACTATATCCGTATGAGAAGAAAAAAAAATACAATAGTCTTTAAATGTCATGTTAACGTAAAATTAAAAGATTTCATGTTTAGTGAAATGTGTCAAAAAGAAAAATGTAATTTGCAAAGGGCATAATCACAAGGTTTAGCAGAGCAAGCAGTTCAATCCCAAGCTTTTTTATCATCTAAATAATCCGAAATTAGCTGCTGCGTTGCGTGTCGCAGGTTCGAATCCCGCACGGAACAAATATTTGTATGACCTATACAGACATTAGACAAAAACATACAGAATTGTTTCGGTGAGTTTATGTGACGCATCCACGATCCAGGACAAATTCCGAGTGAAGGGCAACGTTTATTTATTAAAAAAAAAAATACTAAAATTCAAAAATATTTGTACAGTAGGCTTTGTTTACTTTGTTTTTCACAAAAAGTACGTACCTAACACATATTTTTCGAATAAAATCGGACTTTTAGAATTGTAAAAAGTAACTATTGACGCCATTCAAATAAATAAACTGAACGTGTAGCCGCGTATTCGTCGAAACAGCTATATGGTCTCCTATGTGCAGAGTACAACAGGATCCATTTCAAAGAGGCTTAAAGCATTATATCTGATTAAATTTGAGAACTCTATGAGTAGAGTAAATGTTAACGAATTATTATCATTAATGTAAGCAGAGTAAACCATAATAATCATTATGGAAATTATGTTACACATTTGTGTCACTCTAAAACTTGATTTAAGCGTATTTTTTAAATAAATAAGTGATATCTTTGATTATCGTGTGGATTTTAATTAGTGAAAGCACTTAACTATAAAAATATCTAAAGGATCATAAATTTTAAGTTATGAAATTCCTACTTTTTAGGCTATAACCTTATAAATAAGTTGTTTCTAAAATTTTACAGATGCAATGTTTTAGAAGAGACAGAAAACAATAACCATAATAGTTACACATTATACAAAAAATATTAAACGTCATTTAATAAAATTAGTACTCGCGTTTTATATTTGGAAATCTCACTCGAGTGTACAAAATTAATGTTTTAATTAAAACAAATTGTAAAACTAAACTTGTTTTCTTCTTCTACCTTTCACGTATAAAGAAACAGAGTTTTGATATTACCTGAAAGTAATTAAATCTACATACTGCATAGACTTGTGTAAACAGTATAACTAGACAAACCGCCAGTTACACTGTCTGTTAGTTTCTCTGATTAATCTGCGTCGTGTGAAATCGGACAGCAAATACTGAAAGGTACACACGACACGGCATAACCCATAAGACCGCAGCATGTCTCTCAAGTGGACATACATACAGTGTCACGCCTGTTCCTTCGTGCGTGCTGTTCATATGTCGCGTAATACAGTTCTGTCGCTCGAGCGCTCTGCCAGAGAAGAACGTGTTTCAATTTATAGCATCAGTGATAAGAAGGAACGACACACAAGTGTTCTGTTCACTTAGGTGTAGCGTTTTATCTGATGGTATTAGGTAGGTACTGTTCAAGAATAAACAAAGGTTGAATTGATTTTAAATAGGTAGATAGTCCAGAAAATGTTTTGGTACCTATATAATTTTACCACAATGAAAGTATTGCTACAAATTTGAATCGGTTTACCGATAACATAATTAAAATTTCAAATACCGGTCTGTTCAAAAAAAGTGCAGTAAGTATTTCAACAATTTTCATTTAAAATTCATGCACTATCACCTGACGTCCGAGATTCGACAGCTTCATTTGTTTTTGCTGTGAATATTTTTCGAAAGCAACTTCGATGTCAACAAGCGTAGTGCTGTCAGCTGTTCAAAGGCTGTGTCCGTTCCATAGCGCGTTGGTAGCTAGCAGCGCGACAATGGTGCCAACTGAAATGTCCGAGAACGAAACATGCTGCTAGGAAATAAGAATCAAGGGACTTCATACCAGCCGATAGAAAGCGAAATACGATATTACTTCGAACATTTTTATTCGATTTTTAAGTCATGTGGAAAAGGCATTGGCTTTTGTGGAAAGGAATGGTTCCGTCCTGCGTTAGATATTGCGTCTGAATGTATTGGAACGTCATTCAGAAAGTGCATTTGATATCGATACGAGATACTCAATATCTAAAATATTTATTGCATTCTGCGATGTGAACAGGTGGTAGGTTCTATAAGATTTGATTATTGTTAAGCTTTTTGTAAAGCAGGAGAGGGGAAGTTTGTTGAGATTTGACTTATTTTAATAATTACATTTTGAACTGCCTGCCAGATGACTGCGGCTTCTAGTTGACCACGAATGGTCTTAAGATAGAAAAAGACAACTGTTTGTAATTTTAATCAGATCTTGAGGGACTGCACAGAGGTACATGCGGAGTGTAAACAGACGTATTACATGTCCGGTAACTACGCATCTTATATTTGATATATCATTTAGCTAAATAATGTGAAGGTTTCTAGGTATAGTTTGAAACAAAAAAAAACATCCTGCCTCGTTGGTCTACTGGTCGCAAGCGCGACTGCTGTGCATGAGGTCTTGGGTTCGATTCCCAGGTCGGGCAAAGTGTTAATGCGTTTTCTCAGTAGCATCCTCGGAGTCTGGATTTTACCGGTTGATGTCAATAGGCTCGCCCCCTATTACATGGGACTGAAACATAACTGGCGAAATGTGGGTGTACTAATGGATACACCTCTGCCTAATCTTCGGGGATTACAGGCGTGATGTTATGTTAAAAAAAAACATTTTTACACCTATCACGCGTATTTAACTACATTTAAACGTGGTTAGTGATGTAAATATTCCGGTTCTATTAATTGCATTTTAAAGCTTTCTAAACTCGTGCTATCTCGTGACCGTGTCATTGCCACGTTACATGGCAATGCTGATTCTTTAGCCTAAGAAAAGCAAAACTTTACTGCTTCACAATATTAGTATAGATTTTCTACGTTCTACTCCATAAACTACTCACGTGTGAGCTGGTGCCGGAGTAATCCCTAGTTCCACTGTACACCTTGTTTGTTTGCCTATCACAACTTGCATAACGCGCCAGAACCTCTTAGTTCCCCACTGTTGTTGCTTACAAACTTGTTATAATATATTACATCGGCGATTTTCAGAGTGCTTTGCATACATTTTGGGTATCCATTAACTAAAAACATATATAAATTGTTCTTATAACATAAAATATTAAAATATTACCAGACTTCTTGTTCATCAGGGTAAATATAAAACTAAAATAAAATAAAAATCTACTGCAAGAGATTTGGAACTTGTGGAACTCTCTGCCTGCTTCTGTATTTCAGAGAGCATTCGACCCTAATCTCTTTAAAGTAAGAGTGAAGAGGCTACTTCTGGGTAACCTCACTTCATTGTGGACTTTGTCTCTGTCACCTCTGACCTAAACAAGAGTCAAGAGCGAACCCATCTTATTTAAAAAAAAACTTTTGCCGTAATTTAAATTTTCACACCTAAAAAATATTTTTGACTTATGCCGAACTTCTGGCAATAGAGCGATATGTTTGTATGAATATGTAGGTAGGTACGACGCACCGGCAGAAATTTTCCACTAGACTTAAAAACTTCCAAGGGAAAGACAGCTGTTCCAGACGGTGTTCACAAAATTCGATAAATTGTAACGGCAGATTTATCCGGGATTGAACCGATAAAAATAGCATAATTACCCCTTCCAAAGTAAACAAAAACTAAGGCTGTATCACTCGCGCCAGACGGCTGCAAATAGATGAAGTTAAAACTGCGTCCTCCCTTGGGATCTGTATGGTCACAGCCTTAATCTGATTTTACTTGGAGAGGCCAACTTGGACCTTTCATCGTATATGGAATAATAATTTGGTTATTATTTTACGCCACGCAAGCGACGCGACGTCGGTATAATCTAGTTTAAAATAAATGATAGACTTTGACGTTAAAAGATAATAAGTCGTGACTCGTGTACAGTCACGAGCATTCGAGCAATTAATTATATCACATTTTCCAAAATATCTTAACTTTAAAAAAAAATGCGCACGACATTTTTTTTCTAATTACCTAACCATCAAACTGTGACAAAACTGGGGGCTTAGACAAAGTAACAACGCTTCGTCGATTGACCACGTGACTTAGCGTGGCATATGTCAATCCCATACATTTTAGTCTTTCATGTGGTCATCGCTTCGTCAATTGACCACGTGACATATCGCGGCTTATGTCAATCCCATTCATTTTAGTCTTTCATGTGGTCATCGCTTCGTCAATTGACCACGTGACATATCGCGGCTTATGTCAATCCCATACATTTTAGTCTTTTCTAACTTCGTTATCGTTTTGAAATTGTTACCTTGTCTAAGCCCCCTTTTTAATATGAAACCTGTGAAACTAATGATCCAGCCCCCTGGATTATTAATTTCACAGTAATATATACATAGGTATACGAAATGTACATGCTTATATGTATACATCATATAGGTACGTGTTATAGAAATTGTCATGAATACATTTACATGACATTTAAATACTTTTTCCTGTTTTTGTTAAGTTTCTGATTGGGACAAGTTCAGTGATGATGTTTAATACATCATGAAAATATATATTTTTAATGATTTTTTTGAAACCTAGTTTTAAATGTCATGACAAAACATCAAGTCTGTAATCTTCGACAGATTACGCAGAGGTGTACCCATTAGTACACCTACTTTACCGCAGTAATTATGCTTTGGTCCTATGAACGGGACATATACGAGACGGTGTCGGAACTGTGACTTCACTGATATGAGTAAATTAGACTTAACTGTCAGTCAGAAGTCATCACGTAAGGAAAAAGAGTTATGCCCCTTCAGGCGACCTTCCCTTTCTTTCTCTTTCTATTATTTCCAGTCACTTGTCAAAGTGACCGCAGTGCCTATTGTCATTTTGACAGACGTTACTTTAGTCATCAGGTTACCTTCCGAACTTTAACATTCCACACACTGCAAACTAAACACAAATTCCCTATAGGCGATTAGCGATTCGCATCTGACTTGGCAATAGGCTACTGTCGCCATTTTCTTTTGTACCCACATCATTACGAGAAACCGAGAAGAAAGATAACTGAATGTAATGTATGTTAAGAGGAAAAAGATTCGCAATGGGTGACCGGCACAATAGCCACGATAAAACTGCTGTCGCATCTTTAGTTTGTACTTACCTAAGTATGATATTGTGATACAGGCTGTTACATGCGGTTATGCTTGCATGAAATGTTACTGTGCCAGAAACGTTAACACAAAACTAATTGCTTTTTAAGTTCATACCTACATGAGCGAGTATTGTTACCTTTTTCCGTTACATTTACATGCATACATTCATAAACTCTTGCGTTTTTCCCATAGGGCTAGGCAGAAACCATAGAACACCACCTGCTACGATCCTTACATACTCCTTTCGCCTCATCCGCGTTGATACCAGCACGCCGGTTACGAGTACTGCGCACCTGACCTTTCTGAAGAACCTCACGTCGCCACTCACTTCTGCCATATAAAACCTTTTGTTAATCGGCTTTCACTCATACTTTAAATATGACATCTGTGGAGAACGTAGTGGGCAGTATAATTGTACAATATTGTCATTTTTAAGGTATTATGACTACCTCCTATTGTGCTACTGTTCCTTAAATAAATAAAATAAAATGATCGAACCATCTAAGCATACCTTTTTATATTTTTCCGTTACATTTGCTTCTTGGATTTTTACCTAAAAGTAAAACTGAAATGCAGACATCTGTAATTTTTAGGGTTCACAGAAACCTAAAAATCAATCATCTGGTGTACTCATCTGGAACTTGGATCTAAATAATATTATTACTTAGCGACCCGCCACAACTTCGCACAGATGCAATCGTCGATGAAAACTCCCGGCGGCTTGACTTTTTCCGATACTTCCAACATCTATTAGTGAAAACCTCATGAAAATCCGCTAAGAAGTTTTTGAGTTTATAGCATTTTACAATAAGGCCTTTTAAGTTTCAGAGTGTATTACTATGGCCGCTAAAACAACAAAACAATAAAAATAAAGATGAACTTAGTTTTTTTCTAGTATGGGTCGCCTTGAAAGGAATTTTATATTTTTTTGTATTATAGGTGATAAATATTGTACGGTAATGCAAAACCCTTTGTGTACGCGTCCAACATGTACTTGGCCGAATTTTAACATTCCACGTCGAGGCTAAATAAACACTGCTATTGAGAAATTCCTGATGGAAAAACCCAATAACACTTTGCCCGACCTGGTAATCGAACCCAAGACCTCATGCTCAGCAATCGCGCCTTGCGACCAATAGACCAACGAGGCAGTCAACTTATTCATTAATGAAAATATCAGTTACATACTACTGACTATTAATAACTCTAAAATAAAAATAATAATAACAAAGAAAATAATAATAATTGTCTATTTGTAATGTTATAATATCAGGTTTCTATTCAATTAATGTTTTTACCCCAAAAACATTTCTTTATTTAATTTTTGTCGGTCTGTCTGTTCGTTTGTTCTAATTTAGTATACGACTGGACCGATTATGACGAAACTTATACTGGCTTTACTTAACGAAACTTTTACTTCAAAATAAACCCTATTCACAAATAATATTGACTTAATTTAAATACAGCATCTCACATAGTATTCATAATAAACTAGATAGTGAATATTATAGATTGCCTACTGTCGCTTATATCCCTGCTTTTCTGGTTATTGCCGGGCCCATAAGTTTCCGAGCCCAAGTTCTTGCGAGTGTTGCCAAGAAACGGGAACATTTGAATTCAAATTCCAAGTTAGTGGCTAGTGGCTTGGGTAGATCATGACATAAATTGAACAGCTTGAACCTGAGTTCAACTATACAGGGTGACAAAATCCAATAGGTCCTGAAGGATTTACCGCTCAAGGCCCGGCTGTCATACCGGTCTGACAGAACAATATATATATTTCGACTTTTAATTATATTAAGTAACTTGACAGATAAAGGGTTACCAAGTTTTGACAAAATAAGATAGTGAGGTGGAGTATGAATGAACGAAATTGAATGAACTTAAATAATGTACCTAACTTGGTATTAAACCATTCTTATCATTCGTTCCTTTCGCAAAATCGTTCACTACCCTAACACTATTAGTTGTAGTATGGTAACATTATTTTCCTTTGTACTGTCAACTGAATAGAATTAAAAGTCGAAATATAGGTAATCAGTTGTGGCTCATTAAATGGAACTTGAAGTTTTATCATTCTACGTGTATTGAACTATATTGTACGGACATTTTATCATTTAATTTTTGTTTATTTAAACACAATAACATAAAGCTAATAAAGTGATAATTTTGTCTTACATTTAATATCATTGACAAAAAAGCGGTCCTTTCTGTGAGGCCCACAAATTACAATTATTATCTTTTATATAGCTAACATAAATCATAAGGTCCTTTCTTTCATTTTGCTTGCCTTCTTACAAAGAATTTACTCCAATCCTAGTCATAATTATCTTTTACAACTATTTCTTTCTTTGGTTGACCTCTTTTCTTATAGCTACGCCATTTATACATAAGTATGTATGAATGGCGTTATACATATAACAAGTATCGTATCATTATTTCTAACCATAATAATGATATGAAAATAATCAGATGTGTCAGATAGACAGTCACAGTCGTACCAGTATGGTTCTTTTTTACAATTTTAAATAGAGAACGCTAAAATAAAATCTTTTTAAAAACTAGCTTTGCTAAAATGTACAAAATAGAACTGTCATGAAATTAATTAAAATATTACTGTGAAACCTTTTTACACGACTGCCCCAAAAAAAGGAGTGTTATGTGTTCAGGGTTAATGTATGTATGTATGTGAGATTCTTTTTTGATAATTAACTAATAGACCCTTTATCTTTACTCTTTATACATCAATATTATATATTATTGACTGCCTCGTTGGTCTAGTGACTGCCTCGTTGGTCTAGTGGTCGCAAAGCGCGACTGCTGAGCATGAGGTCTTGGGTTCGATTCCCAGGTCAGGCAAAATGTTATTGGGTTTTTTCATCTGGAATTTCTCAGTAGCTGCCTTGGAGTCTGGATTTGTGCCCGGTTGATGGCGATAGGCTCGCCCCCTATTACATGGGACTAAAAACATAACTGGCGAAATGTGGGTGTACTAATGGGTACACCTCTGCCTAACCCTTCGGGGATTACAGGCGTGATGTTATGTTATGTTATTGTAATGGGGCAACTTAGTTGATACAGAACTCGTATTTATAACCTAAATAAGGTGTGTCAGAGCTATGTGTGGTCTGACAGTTGTAAAAATTCTTTAATAAATTAGGTATACCTACCCTACTATCTTTATACATAACACTAAAACACAACAAACAGTAGATTGACATAAAATAATTAATAAATACTTATTTTTTTACATGACTGCCCCAAAAAAGGAGTGTTATGTGTGTGGTTAATGTATGTATGTATGTGAGTTTCTTTAGTCCACCATAACTTTTAAACGCCTGAACCGATTTAGTATGATTTATGTATGGGGTATCGTTACAATCCTTGCATCATCCCAAGTAACATAGGCTAAAAAATAAAAAGAAACCGGTGTGGTCACTTTAAAACGCAAATTAATACCAGCCTTAATTTATTTTTTAATAAATCTGGTCGTGTTATGTATGTTTATCGTCTAGAATTTGACAAGTAAATTTAAAAATATATAACACTGCCAATAAAATCGTCGTAAAAAAACTGACGAGTAAACAAAGTACAAATATGTGCAATTTTTGCAGTCGTGTCTTTTATTTTTTTTAAATATAAGTAGTAGCTTGTTTTATTTTTTTATGTTCAACAGTATTTTAGAATACACCCTTTTCAAAGAACAGAATCCCGTTGCGTTCATGCGGTAGGAACGCAGTTTTGCACGAAATACGAGTATCACTGTGTGCGTACGGATTCATCGCCCTGCCTGCCAGAATTCGAAAATCAAAACCAGAAATAAAAATCCCACGTTTTTAATTACAACTCGTGGTGAAAATAACTAGCATAGTTAACTCCTTGAATTTGATCAGGATTCCAAACTGTACCTTGTATACAAAAAAAGAACCTGACTGGACCAAAAAACGTGAAACTTCACTCACTGCTTCCTTTCACAATATTAACGAGCACTAAGGAAGGAACTAAGGGAGGACTTCTTGAAATTCAACCCCTAACTGAAAAAGGGGATTTCATTTAAATGAAAAATCCTATTTCATGGCTTAATAAACTTGCAGCACAAATACGAATCTAAGTAAATAATAAGGATTGACGTTATTCGTCTTTTCTTTATAAACCACCCCTCAATACCCATTGAGAGGTGGTTCAGTCAATTTGTATTGGAAAATATAAATCCTATCCGGATTAAATTGCATTCATTAAGGATGGAAAAGTCTAAAAGACTTTTTATGTTTTCGAAGATAAACGATTTTTAGAAAAATATGGGAAATTCTTACCTGACTTCAGATTCTTTATTTTTAGGTAAAATTTTCATTCTTTTTTAAAATAAATCCTGAGAGCATAGTTTACGATTGATTAAAAAAAACCGCCTGTCTAATCATCTACGGAAGTTACAAGGGAAATAATCGATAAAATTTGTTCCAAATTTTCTATGATCCTAAAGTAGATTCAAAAACTTCTACGGACCTTCAGCTTTCCAAGTATACAAATAACCGGTATTTTACAGGACATTATTCGGTGCATATTTAGGCGATTAACACAACGGCACCGCGCACCGCCGCGGAGGGCGGTGGCAGTAAAGTGCGAGAGCAGCGCACGACCGCGCGGTCGGGCGGTGTACGTGCGTTAATCGCCTAAAACTCGAACATTCGAACCCTGGTTTCTAACACAAAAAGGGTGACGAGATGACGTCATCCCCTTTAAATCTAACCTGTCCTGTCCTAACGTATCGGGGTACCCTTAATTCCGAACCCGCTGCGCACGCTCTTGGATCAGAATATATTCGGAATGCAAGTGCTTTAGGTTTAAAAAAAAACCTACCAACACAATCTATCCGATTAGAACTGGTCTCGAGTCGAGGTAATAGTTTTAGCGACCTTTTTTTTGGTCAGCATAGATTGGTTCTAAAGTGTTGCTTTAAAACTTTAGGGTCTAAATGACGCAGTATTATTTGGAACCTGGACTTACCGCGTACACGTTACAAAGTTTATACGAACAGTACGCGAAATTCGGGTACCTAGTTATAAATTATAATCACAGATTTAAAAATAGCATTGCATTGCACAATATTAACACAAGCAGTTTTCTATAGCTGCGTTAGCCACTAGCACGCAATACTGCCAAATAGATTAAGATAAAAAATTTGTATAATTGTTCCCTACTGGGGGCCGCCATCTCAACAATACCATTTTAAAATTACGTTGTAATTTCTGCTGTTGGATTTTCAATGTGCCGAGCGTTTAAAGTCCAAGAATGCATAAGGCAAAGTAATATTCTCTTTAAGAAAGAAGTAATATTAAAATATACTAATAGTACCGTGTTTTAAGAGATGGGGGTAGCCCCCTCTGGTCTGCTCAGTCTATACATTATTACGCAGTTTGCTATGGGGTACGAGCAATATTGTATTATATCCGTTTTCGTCTACAGTTTACTTTGGGATTGCTTTAAGCCTTCGATCGACTACGTTCACTTGGAGGACAACCCTCCAAGTAAACCTTGATGATTAATGACATAGTATTCAATATATATTTCCGTTACACTTAGGTCCACGTTAGCGCAACTACGAGCACAGCCTGTTAATCATGATAAAGGTACATCACGGTGAATAGCCCCCTATATATCGGATCGTTGGCTTAAATCCAGCCGCGAATCAGGTGATGTGACAACAGGAAATGAAGTCCGTCACCACTCTCACAACAAAGCGGACTCGCTCGGGTAATGCATTTTGTGTACCTATCTCTCTAGTTAGGATACAAACTAGTTATCGGTTCCGGTAGCCGCTTCGGCTTTCAGGCCTGTAACGTAATTGTTTTGGATGACTTTTTCCGCAGCCCATTATTATTTTATGGGTTTTGTATTCGCTTTGTTACCAGGAAAAAGAACTCGCAATTCGTCGAGAGTAAAAAGCGAAAAAGCTGTCTGCGTATATGAAAAATCTGTCTGACGTTCATTTTATTGTTATTTGATGGTAGACTTTTAAATGTTTATTTATTAACGATTGCAATTTTTTTGTTAATATTATTTTGGTTTAAAAATGGATTTTTGCAAACACTTTTTATCAATTTTGTAAAAAAAGAAGTTCAAACATTGTGAGTGAGCAAAACGTAATTATAATCATAATTTTGGATATCAAGCATCTACCAATCGGACATGATGTCACAAATACGCAATGAGCGGTACAATGTCGATTCAAAGGGGAAATTGCTATAATTACGAGAGAGATTGGTTCGCATCGATCGAAGTCTGGTTTATTAACCGATAACGATGAGTGTGAAACGTTTCGCCAACAGTCGGTTGGTCCATGAACTATTGGTCAACAGAATCTTTCAACCACGAACTTTTCACCCAAAGCACTTTTCACCCACGAACGTTTCGCCAGTGAATGTTTCACCAACAGAACGTTTCGCCCATTCACTATTCATCCAAAGCACGTTTGGCCCATGCACTGTTCTCCAACAGAACGGTACGTCAGTAATAACCAACAGATTTTTTTTGTTGACCCCATGAACTTGTTTCAAAGGTTATATTTCAACATTTGCATTTCTTCCCGAATACCTACAATATCCATTGACTTGTTTAATAATGCTGCTTAGGTTATGTTTACTTATATTATTACTGTTGTTGTTAGGTATCTACTTAATATAATCTATTAATTACATTTTTTTTTTAATATTGGTACTAAAGATATTGTTAGGGCTGTTCTTTTTAAAGTCTCAATATTATCACCAAGGGAAAAACGCCACTAAGCATTTTACTAAAGAAAATAAAAAAAGTATTAGGGAAAATAATCAAGAAAATAATACTAATATCAATCGATTATATTCAGTACCTAACAACAGCAATAATATAAGTAAACATAAACTAAGTCAATGGATATTGTAGGTATTCGGGAAGAAATGCAAATGTTGAAATATAACTTTTCAAACAAGTTTATGGCGGCAAAAAAAATCTGTTGGTTAAACAATCACTGACGTACCGTTCTGTTGGAGAAAAGTGCATGGGCCAAACGTGCTTTGAATGAAAAGTGAATGGGCGAAACATTCTGTTGGTGAAACATTCACTGGCGAAAAATCATGTTGGCGAAACGTTCGTGGGTGAAAAGTGCTTTGGGTGAAAAGTTCGTGGTTAAAAGATTCTGTTGACCAATAGTTCATGGGCCAACCGACTGTTGGCGAAACGTTTCACACTCGATAACGATGCTGCCATTTTTTCAATATAAAATCCCTTACCTGTAAAACTGTAATCTAAGCCGAGATTTGTCTATCCGATAGTGCGGTATTTGAGTTTCTAAACATTAAAAAAAAGTTCCCTGTAAATATTTAAATTTGTTGTTGATGAACGATAGCTTAGTTATAGCTTAGTAGTGTAATACTCCGAAATAAGGCACAAAGAAGAATACCTGTTGCGTTGAAACTTGCGGAGCTTCTAATCTATTATAAAGCTGAAACGTTTTTTGTTTGTTTGTTTGCCTCTCTAGAATTATATGTCAGATTGGAAAAAATCTTTTCTTGTATGATATTGTATACCTGCGGAAGCGGAACATGGCAAACACATAACATAACGCAGCTAAAAAAAACACGCGTTCGAAGTCGTGGACATTAGCTAGTTACGGTACTTAATGTTCAAACTTTTTGCTCAACGTTACTTACTTTTATGAGTAGTATATATGTATACCCCAAGCAGGGCCCGATCTAAGGGAAGGCTAGGCGGGCAAAAGCCCAGAGCGGCAAAAATGAAGGACGGCAAATTTGAGGGTGCCGCCCGGTTACACGAAGTCCAACATACTCATGATTTTTTGTATAGGTACTTGTTCAGAAGCCGTAGTAGACTAACGTTTGTGAATATTACAATTAAAACAATATCACATAAATATCATCCCATCTCCGGAATACCAAGCTCTTGACATAATATATGGTGTTAGTGTAAAGGGCGGCGAATATTAGTTTTGCCGGGAGCGGCTAAATAGCTAGATCAGGCACTGACCCCAAGACCGCTCAAAAAAAAAAGACCTCTCAAACAGAAAAAATCACCTTACCTTATTCAATGTGCGTTCAGAATTAATTATAAATTTTATACAGTTACTTACGTGCAAAAAAAAAGGCTACATTCAAGAGTAAAATCCTCGTAGACTAGGTATTGATTCTATTCATTAAAAGTATGCTCATGAAGAAACATATTGCATATGCATGAATCTTTAAGCACACTTATAATATATTGAATCGGAACACAACGAGCAAATCGCTATTGAATTTTGTCGAGTGACCTGCTGTGGAGTGCGTTTTTATGCTCGCGAGTATCCTACTTCCCAATAATACTATAAATGTAGTGCAGTGGAGGTTGTGAGGATGTTTAGATGTTTGGATGTTTGTTACTCAATCACACGTAAACCGTTGAACAGAATTGGATGAAAATTAGCACATAGATACACCATTTCATTAGTTAACACATTGGATACTTATATATTAATATTATTTCAAGTTATTTTGCGGAAGGTTACTTTTTACGCGGGCGAAGCCGCTGGTAGACGCTGGTGGATATACTCATAAATATAAAAAAATACCTTTCAATATTAAATAATAAGTGCTCCATGAAGCAACGAACGTGCACTTGAGAACTATTTTGTTGAACTATGTAAATTAATTTACTAACCCGTTTATAGCCTTCACAGTAGAAGTTCGGAATGTTCGCTATGAAGGACACAGACCTCAGCATTGGATCGAACTTCTCGCCAGGCGTGTACTTGCTGGACCGGGGCAGGCATAGCTCTCTGCCCTGCAACATATTTCTTAGTTAGTTATAAAGAATTTGCTTTCAAATATTATCAGTAGGTTCATAATTTACTACATCGTTGGTCTCGTGGCCGAAAGCGCGACTGCTGGGGTCCTTGATTCGATTCCCTGGGTAAAAAGTGCTATTGGGATTTTTCATCACGAATTCGCAGTTGCTGCACCCCGGAGTTTCGACATTAACTACTTTGTTACATGTTAAAAGTTGATAGATTTATGCCGACCAAAATCAGACTATGTTATCCGTACCTTTGCATTAAATATTCAAGAGTGTAAATTACTTTTTGAATCGTTCAAATCGGATATTCCATTCCAAGATAGAGATAAACTACTATAACATGGGTCGCCCCTCCATATTACTATTTCAATAATAATGAGTAATTATTATTATTATTTGAGTAATATTTATATTAATGACGCCGCTAGTCGAGCAACAATGTACACGCTGATTTATTTTTGTTTCCAGAGCCGTCTCAGTACGCACACATGCGTTGTGAGTCTTGTAAATACTTTCACAAATTTTCTTTCAAACGTTTTGTATTGTGGTGGGGCGCGCCAAGTTAAAAGTTTATCTCTACCTATTACGAATTTCAAAATGTCTATTTAAACAAATAGAAAAAAGTCGCTTTCCGCCGCCTAAACGCTTACATTTTTTAAGGTAGGCAACGGATTTTGATGCAGTTTTTAAAAAATAGAGTGATTAACGAAGAAGGTTTATACGTAAAGTTAGTATCTATATATTATTGCTTCCGTGCTAAGCCGTGTCATTAGTTATTAATGTAACACAATTAATTACCCACCTAATCAATGTGTAACCCGAGGGCCACAAGGCGCAAAGCTCCAAGCGAGGTCCGCTGCATGCGCTTACATACTTTTTTTGTTTTGGTCACTAGTTAACGCTGACGCCTACAGGCTACAGCGCTATCGTGATGAGTTTATTATTAATACGATCGATAACGGTAAAAACTTTCGAATTCATGATCTAGTTATGTCACAAAATATTAAAACCTCTTTTTTTTTTAGGTGGTAAAAATTATCAAATACCTAATGAGTCCTTCCGCCCTGAGTGGGGCGGAAGGGACTGTCAGACTTTTACTGACTAAAAAACCACCCTGTTCCTACTGTTGCCCCTTACGTTCCGAGGCCACGGTATCCTGTTAAGACTTCCCGCAATCCCGGCAGGCCTTTGGCCCCGTTGGCTTCTAACAGCAAATTTTTCAATAGTCGGATATCTCTTATCGGAGGGATAAATTCGGCGATTTTTTTAGTTTGACATAAGTAATATTTTCTAAATATGTTAGAGTGCTGGGCCGCAATCTTGCATCTTTATGTAAGAGTTGCGATCCAAAAATTTGTTTCAATAAAAAAATGTTTAAATGAAATTCTTATACCTAACTCAAACTATCTAAAAACAAATAGACCATCAGATTTAATTTAGCAAAAAAAAAAAATTACTTCATGTCATAATTTTATGATTTTTAAAACTGTCTTGTAAGGAGTGTTCACTCATTTTGTCTTTTAATTAGGTCGTTAGCACAAGGTTAAAACTAACTTCTGTCCGCAAATTAGTCTACATAAATATAGAAACCAGAGTCTTAAATTATCCTATGAAAACACAAAATCATTTTATGTTGAGCTCGATCAACATTTATAATACGTGTGCGAATTACAGCTACCTCAGTTCACTAGTTTAAGCGTGAAGGAGAAGCAAACAAACATCTATTCATCCATTCATTCTTCCAAACTGTAGAATTTAAAAAAGTAGTAGAATGGTACCTATAAGTTTTGTAAATGTGTCGTTTATGTACTATAAAATATTAAATCTCAATCCTACCGCCTGTTAATTTGTTTCTTTAATGTGAAAGAGGGATGTAATCTTCTAGAAGTAATTGCGGACTCGCCTTACGACACCTCCCCTAGAAAAACCACGAGGTAAAACTTCCCTAACACCACAGATTAATTTTCAACCGCGGCAAAGAATACTTCTCTCAAACGACTGAATAATAATAAAATGGAGATCGTGTTTTCTTGATTATTTTACTTGCTTGTATAAGCACTCTTTTGTAAACAAACCAACTATGAATAAGTAAATAAAAAACGCTAAAATAAATAAAGTTTCGCACTCTTCACTTTACATATAAAATTAAAGGCAACTGCATAACTAATGAGCGGGACTTTATTCACAAAAAAAATGTAACGTTAAAGTTTACTAACCTTGGTAAGATAAATTAATTAAAAGTTTTTATTCGCTTTCATTTAATATTAAAGTAATATGGATTACTGTGAGCTATATTTGACAGCTTCCTCGTGACTTAACAAGTTTTGTAAGCCAAGAACATCTCGTTCCGATTACGATACATTATTTGATTACCGTTGAAGTTACTTTTTTCAGATACAACGATGCATGAAAAACCCTTTTAATAATATTACTGCCTCGTTGGTTTAGGGTTCGATTCCCAGGTCGGGCAAAGTTTTATTGGGATTTTCCATCAGAAATGTTTCGGTAGCAGCCTCGGAGTTTGGATTTGTGCCCGGTTGATGGCAATAAGCTCGCCCCCTATCACATGGAACTTAAACATAATTAGCGAAATGTGGGTGTACTAAGGGGCACACCTCTGCCTAGCCCTTCGAGGATTACAGGCGTGATGTAATGTTGAAAACGTAACAAATTGATTTCATATAAAAAAAACATTAATACGAAAGTATCATGGAAAGGCTGGAGCGTCAGATACAATAAACTCTCAATTGTATACGTTTATTCAATTTCAATGCCGACAGTGCCTACGCGCCTACGTCGTAGCGCGTAGACAAGCCGTAGAGGCATGGCGTAGCGCTCTGATTCAATACGAACGGGATTTTACAATTTACAATCTCGCCCTTTGCAGTTGTGTATTTACGTAACTGAGTATTGATTTCGTTTATTGAGTTAAGTTTAAGGGATTGGTGGAAATATAATATACCTACCTACTAGCATTTTCCTTAATTCAGCCCTGACGCAAAATCTTAACTGTCGTCCTACCTGTAAACTACCTGCTTACTTTCAGCTTCATAGGTTAGTCTGACATATCGTGTTTTGTCCGTGAGTAAATTAGCGACCTTTCGCTTTCATATACCTTTATATGGATAAAAATACATATGAATAGGAACTACATTATAGCGGACACAGTAATCCTACTAACATTATAAATGTGAAAGTTTGTGAGGATGTATGGATGTTTGTTACTCTTTCACGCAAAAACTACGGAACGGATCTGGATGAAATTCGGTCCACATAGATGATTTAGATTAGATTTAGATAGGTTATATCAACTTTTACGCGGACGAAGTCGCGAATAGAAGCTAGTTAATAATATAAAGATTTGTTTGTTTTGAAAAGTACCGTCCCAAAAATCTGCCGCCCTAGCCTCAGGGCGAGAGTCCACCAAGAAGATAAGATATCTCGTAACTCACCAATAGCATATTGTATTGTGCTGAAGCTAAGCGTTGAGCTGACAAAATGACGCAAG
Organism: Hoplodrina ambigua; assembly: GCA_949774945.1. Taxonomy (NCBI): domain Eukaryota; kingdom Metazoa; phylum Arthropoda; class Insecta; order Lepidoptera; family Noctuidae; genus Hoplodrina; species Hoplodrina ambigua. The sequence goes on from OX458963.1 coordinate 12,576,605, forward strand.
TTCATTGGTAGTGAGATACATCTCTTCTCGTCTCCGCTATGGTGGAGTCTCGCCCTAAAGCTTATTCAGCCTGCTGGTAAATTCTGGTAAATTGGACTGCCTCGTTGGTCTAGTGGTCGCAAAGTGCGATTGCTGAGCATGAGGTCTTGGGTTCGATTCCCAGGTCGGGCAAAGTGTTATTGGGTTTTTCCATTAGGAATTTCTCAGTAGCAGCCTCGGAGTCTGGATTGGTGCCCGGTTGATGGCAATAGGCTCGCCTCTAATTACATGGGACTAAAAAACGTAACTGGCGAAATGTGGGTGTACTAATGGGTACACCTCTGCCTAACCCTTCGGGGATTACAGCCGTGATATTATGTTTATGTCGCAGGAAAAAGCTAGTCAATAATAAAATAAATAGGCTTTCTTTTTCTCTTTTTTTAAGTACATGATACAAATTCGAACTTGCTATCTTACTGCTGGGTTGCACACAGTGATATAAACGCGCGACCCACCGCACGCGCATAAATATGAACAACTTTTAATACAGAACCTACTCTGAAGTACGAAAAAACATATCAACTGTTCCATACATTTCTATCGTGTAGGTATGCATTTTTATAGGAAATAGCTGATTTTATTTCTCATAATTATTTAAAAGTAAATTCTTTGATACTACAATTTAGCTAAACTATTCTGCTAAACTATTCAAATTGCGAGATAGGTATTGAACATACGTACATGTCAAGTTCAGATTCAATCTGCAGAGCTACTGACCGACTGACTTTCCAATCTCTGAGGTAATACGGATTAGGGCGCCTTCGAATTAGCCGCAAAGACCCGCGCGGCAACCACTAGGTTCGAGCATCATAGTGTTGTACATTTAGTTTCACGATGGACACTGACGATGACACAATGCTGTTAGTGTTACTATTAAGACGAAAAAAGATTTTGGAAAAAGAAAATAAAAAGAAACCTATGAAAACGTTGCTGTTATTTTGTATAAGTCAACGAACTGAATTTCATTTCATTAACGACACTATATGATGGTCAAAAATAGTAGTTGCAGCGCGGCCTTAATTAGTGAAACCAATCACAATAACATTTCACAAAGCATTCCCTCGAATAACGTGCATAATGCACAATCGTCGTATTGCCTGTGATAAGCAATATAACTATGACAAAGCTTGACAAGCACTCGCAATCAATGCAACTCGAGGACGTTTCAAATAATCCTTGTACTAATAGTTCCTCAGTTCCTCTGTAGCATACAAACGTTTACAGACGTTTAATTGAGTCTTAATGGAGTATTGAATACAAAGGGAGTTGTGCAAGCTAACGGGAAACTACAAACACAACATTTACATTACAATCTGTATTGCATTTTGAATGGGACAAACGCGACATGATCTGTCAGGTTATTAATTCTTTGTTTTTGTTTTGTACCATAATTTGTCATTATTATACTAGCTCTTTATTGTCCCACTACAGGGAATAAAGCCTCTTCTCATGCAGAGAAGGCACGAGCATTGGGCACCACGCTTGCTCAAGGCGGATTGGCGATTTATCAAAGGCTGATTGGCGAAGTATCAATATGACATTCTCAATTCATATGTACTTTTTTAAGTTTATCTTGGACATCACTGACATCGGTGAAGAAAAAGTTGCAAAAAAGTATCAAATAAAACAAAAGCTTTCAAAAAGTGAAAAAAAAATACATTCCGTTACTTGTTTTTACTCTTCAGCACGTAACTTTGTTATGTATTGTGTGTGTATCGGTGAACTTTTTCAAAAAATCTCTTCGCATATGATGAACATTTCTAAAGTGGAATCTATGTAGTTCTCAACGTCTGTTCCTAATTTCAGAGCATTTTTCAGGACCCCAGTGAAGTTACGAGTAGAGTCTACTAACTTTTTTTTACATTGACTGTCTTTGAGATTATAAGGTTGCGAATAGATTTTGAACGTTTTTTTTACCTTACAGGTAGTTGTTTCAATATTCCGGAAATTATGCGTTTAATTAGATACCTCTTTAGAAATTACATATAATAAAACACCTTTATAATTTGTATGCACTCTTATTTTTCATAAAATACTAGCGACCCGCCCCGTCTTTGCACGGATGCAATGTAGACACATAAACCTTCCTTTTAACAAATAAAATCCGTTGCAAACTAAGTAAGTTCAAAAGATCAAAGCGTACAAACAGCGGAATGCGACTTTGTTTTGTACTATGTAAAGATAAATAAAACTTATACCTAGATAAAATAAACAGACATTTCTGATGCCCTGAGAGGTACCCCTCAGGACATCAAAAATGACACATTAATCTGTAAGTCCCACAAAAACTACAATCTTAAGGGGAGAAAATGGAAAGAAGAACAAGGCAGAGGCGAAAAAAATGAAGTCTCTACTTTGGCTAGACAAATAATTTCCTCAAGTTTTGAATCCAGTTATGAAACATTGAAAGTACCTACACACAATTTAAAATCAAAGCATTGGTCTGTACTTCGAACCAGTATCGGATCTACATCCTAGGTACGTTCAGAAAGATTCGTTAAAACTCAGCAGCAGAGCGAAAGATGGAATGTTACGATTACGAATACGAACGTCAACAAGTAACAATGACAGTGAACATGTACGGATCACTGGGTTCACCGGTTCAGCGCCACTATGCGCTAGTTGCAACGTATCTTGTTAAATTCCATCGCTGGATTAGTTGCGCATGACTGAATCTTTCAATTGTCGCCTTTGGAATGCGTAGCACCCATCTGACTCGGCGACGCCGGCGGCGCTTTCGATGACAAATTACAAAACCATGTTGCTTTTTCTCATCGTGATTATGTTAGTTCAACATAAGCCAGATTCAGAAAGCACTATATTGCATATCAATCTATCTACTACACTTAACGTCACAAAAAACGCTCCTCCCAAAAATGTTGCAGTCTCAAAGTATGCATTTAATTCAATTATAATTAGTTTTAATCGAATGATCATATAACTAACTTGAAATAAATCTTAGTCTTAACATTCATTTAATTTAATTGAAATTAGAACTAATTGTATAGTCATCTAAATACGTGAAATAAACTACCATTTCATTTTAAAAAAAGGTCTCTCGTAAAACTGACGTTGAAAATAAATTGTCCCGAGGCCGACTTGTTTCGCGACTTAAAAGATGTAAAATGTATTGTTAAATGTAGATTTCAGACCATTTTAAACATAATTTTGTTAATGAGTCATTCAGTTAATATATCTGATAATAAGAGTCTAGTTGTCGCAAGGTACGACTGCTGAGCATGGGGTCTTGGATTCGCTTCCCAGCTTCAGTAAAGTGTTATTGCGAGGAATTTTTCAGTAGCAGCTCGAAGTCTGGACTTGTGCACGCTTGATGGCGATAGATTCGCTAACTATTACATGGGCTTAAACATAACTGGCGAAATGTGGGTGTGCTAATGGGTACACCTATGCCTAACCCTTTGGGGATTACAGGCTTATCATCATCTGCCTTTTCCCAACAATGTTGGGGTCGGCTTCCAGTCTAACTGGATGCAGCTGAATACCAGTATTTTACAGGCTTATGTTTTGTTATATAATGTTTATTTATCTGTATTTTGTTTAGGGTTATCTTTCGACAAATTCTATTAAACAAAAGATTTTAAAAGGTAGTTATATTTTTAATAACCGCTGCAATTTTTATGACCCTGAGTGTAGTTTAAAATTATAACTAACGCACGTTTGTTGCGAAAATATTTATTAATGTATAGTCCAGTCAAATTAGTCCTTAAAATAGAGGTAAGGTTACAATAATTCTCATAGAGCTAAAAATTGGTATGAATGTTCAGAATACCATTATAAATGAATTGATAAGCGACTAAATGAAAATAGGGGAGGAGTTTTTGACGTTCAATTATATTCTAAGAATTTTATAATTTGTATGTATAAGACATAGGGACTCATGTATTTACTCATATAACGGTTCAAAAATGTATATAAAAGTACATTAACGTGCATATTACGAATAAAATATTTTTGTCAATTCTTTCAACCGCTATATCACGGAAATGGCAATACTTATGAAAAAAAGTGCAGATACATTTTTTGTAGAGAATCGGATCTACAATTTTTGTCTGAACTATTTTTGCTGTAAAACTCACCGTTTAGCTGAAAAACGCGAAAAACCTATATTTGCAAACTTTCACCATCAATAAAAATTTTTGCACAAGGGGGATTGATGGGGACTTTTCACAATTCATTTATAATGGTATTCTGAACATTCATACCAATTTTCAGCTCTATGGGAATTATTGTAACCTTCAAAGTCTTATTTGACTGGACTAGTAAAAGCTGTATTGATATGTTGATTTGTTTGACTGCTGAAATTCTCTTTATGCTTTATATTTGAGGGAGTGGGAGCGTACGCAGGTCAATACACAAAATATATACAATAATATAATTAAATAAAGTGGTATTACCGTGCGATCGCAGCGACCCCAACCGGTGACGAACACTCGATGGCCGTTTAAAGGTTTTTGGGGATGTACCAGCTGGATACCCTTTACAGAACATCTGGAAAATGAAACAGGGAAACACGTTTGAGCATAATATTTATGGTCGCATTGGTTAACAGGGCCCAATCTAAGGGGGGGCCAGCCGGGCAACTGCCCAAAGCGGCAAAAATTAAGGGTGCTGGGCGGTTGCACAAAGTCCAATATAAGTACTTTCACGAATTTTTGTATACTTGTTCAGAAGCTGTAGTAGACTAACGTATGTGAATATTATACAATTAAAACAATATATCACATATGTATCATCCCATCTTCGGAATAGCAAGCTCATAATATAATTCAAGGTGTTAGTGAATAAGAGCGGCCGGCGACCTCTCGCGTCCGGACCTGGTTCAGGCCATGCTCCGGGGCGAGAGGGAATGGGATGCAGTCACCTCCTTCTGCGAAGCAGTAATGCTAGCGAAGGAGGAGGCGGGCCACGTGAGGGAGAGAACCACCTCACGCCCCAGCCGCCGCGGGAGACGCCCAGGGCGTCGGACGTCGCGAGGCGACATCCGGCCACCGTAGGCGCGGGCTTGCGGACGGCGAGTAATGGGTAGCTCGCCGTCCGATCAAGGACCAAGTCCGCGTCGACGGCGCGTTCTGTTCGCGCGCGCCTCAAAGAGCTGTCAGCACAGGGACGGGGCTCCCAACGGGGCCAACGCCTGCCGGGGTTGCGGGACGTCTTAACAGGATACCGTGGCCCCGGAACGTAAAGGGCAACAGAAGGAACAGGGTAGCTTTTTAGTCAGTAAAAGTCTGACAGTCCCTTCCACCCCACCCAGGGAGGAAGGAGTCATTTGATGATTTTTACCACTTAAAAAAAAAAAAAAAAGTGTAAAGAGCGGCGAATATTTATTTTGCCTGGAGCTACTGCCCCTGAGGCCCTGTTGGTTATACACTTGATACCTACACTTCAATTAGGTAAGTACGTCTCTGAAAAAATATATACAGGTATTTATTTCGATAAGATTATAATAAGAAACCAAACTTGGCTAAATAGAGCAAAATGGAAAGAGGTTTAAAGATTAGAGAAAAATCCTGCAAATAATAAAAACAATTTACAGTGACGAGTGTAAATAAACTCATTATTATTATATTTGTATCTAAGTTAGTTTCCAATACCTACAAAAACAATTATCCTACTACTTGTGAGGCTGGATGTATTGATGAATAGATACATGTTTGTGAATCTTAACGGCTGATCCGCATTAGCTGAAATTTAGCACACATTTAGATATTGATCTATTATCATATAGGATCAATGTGTTCCGCGTTCACCCGGCATAACTTAGGTCCCTGGCTTAGTTCTGAAGTCTACGCAGACCAAGTCGCGGGCAAAAGTTAGTTGAAAATATAAATAACGAACCACTTGATATTCAATAAATATCTACCGCCACTCGCAAGTGCTGTGAAGCGCACGAACTAATAGTAATGATTGCTATTTATTTTATGGTTGAATTATAAGGAACCAGTCATGATATTTTTTGCTTTGTTTTTTAAGCATTCGTGAGCGGGGCCGGTGAACAAAAAAAAAACCATCTCTTATAACAGTATTATTGTAATATTACTTTCCCTTGTGTACTGTTGGATTAACAACAGAAATAACAAAGTAATATTTAAACGATACTGTCTGAAGAGATGGCGGTAGACCAAAACCACGGGTTACGGATCCCCGACGGCAAACACGTTATTGGATTTTTTCATTACACATATCCTTGCAACAGGCAGGAGTCTGGATTTTTGCTCGGTTACTAGCAAAGTACCAATTGCTCACTCCAGTACATTTTCATAGCTGTTTGCTGCTTGCTGCTGCTTGCTGCTGAAGTGACATTTGTCACTTTTTCGTTTAAGGGATGATTCTCATTAGAGCGGGCTGTGCCCGGGGCAGGGCCCGGACGGGGCACGGTTTAAACCTGTTACATATATTTTGTATGATTCAATTTATATTACACAGTGCATTATCCGTGTCCCGTCCGGACCCGCTCGACGCACTTCAATACCAAAATATATGTAACAGATTAAAACCGAGCCCCGTCCGGGCCCTGCCCCGGGCACGGCCCGCTCTAATGAGAATCATCCCTAAACCTTCCACCACTCTTAGCATAGCTTATTTAGAAAAACAGAATGGTTCTCTTGAATATAAACGCATCCATTTGATTTGTATCTCGGCTTTTTAGAAAACAGAAACTCCGCTGTCTCATTTAATGGCTTTTTTCTGTCGGAGCGCTAACTTTTTTTATTGGTTCCAGTTGTACATACATTCACATGAAGCAATATTTTTGTGAGTATAGCTTTCTAGTAGTTTTTAGGACTTTTTACCCTAAGGAAATTCCCGTAATGTCCTTTTAGTCTCATGGTCGCAAGGTCGATATCGGAGCGTGAGGTTCTGGATCAAATTCAACATAAGACAAAGTGTTATTAAGTTATTGGTTATAGGTGTTGGTGGTGTGACACCACAGTACCTCGAAAAGCACGGTCAGTCTCCCGGCTGTCATTTATAAATCTTTGACAGTTGTTACGGTTAAGCTGCGTTTAAACTTAACCTGCCCCGCGTGACGCCGCGCGTGGTAAAGCAATCGGTTTTAAACATTTAGTCGGTTGCTCCACGCCACGCGGGGCGGGACAAATGTGATCAGTCCTACACTAAATGTATGAAACCGATAGCTTCCCACGCGTGTCGACACGCGGGGCAGGTCAAGTATATACGCAGCTTTAGTGAAAAGCCCGAAAGCCTGACAACCAAGCTTACCAAGGGGTGTGTCGTCTTGCCCAATACATAGATTGTGGAAGTCAGTTAAGGAGTTGCTTCATGCAAAATAATAGCTGCATCTGGTGAAACTCAGAGCCAATCCTAACATAGTAGGAAAAAAGTTAGGCAGATGTATACATACATATAATAAATTCGTATAGATTCTTACTAGCCTGGTCAGTAATTTTATTCGGTCAGGCTGTTCATTATTACTCTGTGTGCCATGAGATAGGAGTAATGTTGTATTAATATCTGTTTTCTTCCACAGGTTCCCACGAGACTTAGACCAACTAAGTTCACTTGGAGGATTACGACGACTTAGTATTTATTTTTATTTTCGTCCACGTGAGCGAAGCCGCGGGCACAGCTGCTCTAATTTAAAATAGCACGCCCTGTTTGTAAGGTAAAACATTTTGTAAGTGTGTCAAGTAAAAGGCAAAATGAAAAAAATGTTACGCGATTTGTACGATGCTACAAATAATGATGTAAATTCAACAAACTGTTAATATCCCATTTTATTCGTAGGAGAATGTTAAAACTTTAAATATTGTGATAGTTATTAAACTATATTCTAGTTTTATTGATAAACTAGAATGTTTACTGAGTATCTATAACGATTGTCAGAAACTGGATATTGGGGAATTGGCTATTAGTTTCAGTAGCTTTTTAGTTCTAGTTTTGGTTTTAATACAACCCGTGATACTTTGACATTTCATCACAACGACCCTTCAAATCTAAAAGTAGTGGCAGCGCGAGACCCTACCCCAACAATATTCCCTATAAAAATGACTTTAAGCCTTAAATATCCACTAGTATAGCATGTTTTATTGTCTAAGTATTATTTAACAATAAAAACCAAATTAAAAAATCTTGAAAAAATATCCGGTCATTTTGCTTTTAAACCTTATTTTCGATGCCCACTCATTTAACCATTGAGTTGAAAATTTCAGACACAGAACAAGGCCGTAAAACTGGAGGCCGAAAATCCGATGGAGCGAATAAATGCAGATGGTTGGCTACTCTATGTGCAAGCTATATCCGTTTGACAGCAAGTCTCTTGACCAACAGAGGCGTGATCACTTTTCATCGTGTTATTCGTCACCTATTACCACCCAATATAAACCAACCATTTAAAACAAGTTGCTTACAAAAAACCAATCCAAAAAACCTGTCATCTTCCCATTTTACCAAACAGTCCAGATCAACAAGAACCTTCAATAGAAATCACAACGTTACCTGTATGGAGTATCTTCGTAAACCCTTAGGAGGGCCAGGTCAGCTACCAGGGTATACTGGTTGAAGCTCTCGTGGATGATGACCAGCATCACGTTAAGAAGCGTGGCTCCTCGGTCCGCGTAGTTCTCACCCACCACAACGCCTAATTCATCGATTGGCACACTGCAATAATCGTTCAAAATAGTGCAGTGACTTAAGGTACAAAATTCAAAGATTTTTTAACCAAATAAATGTATAACGGATCGCGGATACTAGCGAAAAACCAGTTACGAGACCTTAACACCGATTTCTCTAAGATTTCTAAGCCGATTTCCGTGATTCTTTATTTAAGTTAGTTTTTGAAAACAACCCCCAAACGAAAACACACAAAAACAAAAAGTATTAAGAAAAATAACTTTAGTTTCGGAAGTCGGTGGCAAGATAAAACAATCAACAGAACCAAAGCTGCCTTCCGAAACTAACGTTATTTTTTTTTAGTTTGTAGATTATGAAACCTGTTTGTCTTTTTTATAAATAGTTTTTTCATAAAACAATTTACACGCATTCGCACTCACATTTTCACATTCGTCTACAGCATCCTCAGACTTTAAACGAATAGGTATCGTATAACTACATACTTTAACATACTTACAAAGCTTTTGCCTTTAAATTCAGTTACCTAGGTACTATCCCGAAGTGATGAGGTAAAAAAATAAAAAAATTACAGCACCAAAAATAAAAATTAAATAAAAAATTAAAAGGTTCATTGCTGTAACTTATACAACTTTTGCAGTACACCAAAAGGACCTAATTTTAAGTAAAAGATATACCTGTGCTAGGAGGCCCCGCTCTTTAATGACAAAGCTATAAATCAAACTGACGGCAGGGCCTAGCAAATAAAATAATATTATATTATTATAATATTTATATTTATATTATTTGTATTTTTTTTAAAGAAAATATGTGTAAAAAAATAATATAATAAAGAATGTGGACCGAAAAACTGAATTGCTTTATTATAGTTTATTTTTTTGTTTGCATAAACTTGTAATAATTATAAGTAATAGTACCCATAGGTTATATCTACGCCATAGCGTGATGATATAGGTATAGCCTATCTCTCCCGTGCCTAGCTCTGCTCTCTCGTGCAAAAGACTAAAGACGTACCTAACGCGGGTGAAAAAAAACAACGCGGTCGTAGTCGCGGGTAGATAGTACGTACAGTCAACATGAGATATAGGTATCCTGGGTCGTCAGATATAAGTAGTTGAAGTAGTCTTAGAAACCGATGGATGTCTTCAATTAAAACTTAACTTAATTAATAAACTGGTTTTTTATCTACTTTCTAAATAAGATAACATTTGAAAAGATCCATCGGTTTCCAAGAAAACTTCAACTATATCTGACAACCCTGCACACCGATCTCTTTTGTTGACTTTACAAGATAAAATAATTAACCTATCACCTATTGACATGAATAAAGCTTTCAAACAAAATAAATATTATTTCGAAACGAGTATAATCAATTAAAAAGCGATCGTATTTACTTTACGTATTCCCCGCTCGCTAGCTCCATCATACTCTTACCACATAACTAATAAGAAAATTCTAGATGCTTCATTTTTACAAAAAATCTCTTCAGTTCTTGTATGCATAAGACATAAATTATACTACTATACCAGCTTTTCTGCTACCACAGATAATTACGTAATGGTAATGAGGTAAGTAATTTAGTTTCGGAAATTCGCTGTTAGGGGAGATTAGGCACACAGTAGTAACCATATTAATTAACTCACTCGATCAAAGGATGCGCCACAGTTATGAACAAGTTCTTAGTTAGCATTGTCGCCACCGAATAGTGCATTATATTCCGTCGGATGCTCGCTATGTACGGATGTTCCCGAATTGTCACACGCGTGCCTTTGAATATCTGAAAAGTATCTTCTTTCTTAGGTATATTTTCCTGTTCGCAGAATTTTTTACTTTCTAAATGTTAATAATATGTGTTTTTCTGGCTCCTAATGCTGGAATTATTTCTACCTTTTTTATATTTTCTACCTAATCGATTTATACGCAAGGCGCAAAGAGAAAAATCGTGCACAATAATATCATAAACCGAGTGAATTTCCATCAATTGCTTCCACATTTACAGTATACATCTCACTGCATCCAAAATGAACGTTTAATTATTAGGAATGGTACCAATATGAACACGAGTATCTGTTTGTGCTGGTACCTAGCATACCTTTCTATTTAGTAACGGTATTTGACCCCGCCTCCATAACATATTATCCTGAAAGAGTGGGCTATTGTAATCCTCTTTGACATACACGCGTCCTTCTATCGTTAGCTCGGGAACGGCACATTCGACGACCGGATTTATGAACATTAGCAACATGTAATACAACATCTGACATTTATCTGAAATAAAATGATCTAATGTTAGGGAGCGGTATATTGGATTTCAAATATTTAAGCAATGTAGGACCCAACCCGCATTATCCGGATAATACCCGGTGAAGCTGAGTCGTGTGTCCATGTGTAAAGAATAAGATCAATATAAGCCCCAAGAGTCATTTGTGAGCTCAATTAGGAAGGAGATGTGGACGCTAATATGTTTACGCCGCCATCTTATGTGGTAGGGATGGCCGGACCCCGGACAGACGAGCGTAATATGCTTTGCGCGATCATATAGCGGCTTGTGTTGCAGTAATTGACTACGCCATACCTCACGTAAAGACGTAACCAGAAGCGTGATATTCTGAAGCGTAATGCGAGTACTTTAATGGTAGGTACATTGTTTGAAACCGTGACGTAGTTGCTTCAGGGCAAAGTAGTGAGTTATTAATTAGGAAGACGCGTAATTAGACATTGTTAAATTTACTTAAGTACTTTGTATACAGTTTATAACTTATTGCGTAATTTCGCTGCAAAATCGCTTTAACGGAATTAATCATGGGGTTTAATATTGACCAGGATAAAAACATTAAAAAAAAAAAATTTTGTCAAACACTGTGATGTGTTTTTACTGACAACGTTCCAATATAACACCTATACAATTTGTCAATTAAAATGAATGATTAATTACTGTGAATCTGTTATAATCTCAGGACATTTCTCAAGACCCATTGTAACATTTTCAACGTCTTCATCGTCATCTTTATATTGTCTTCTCATTTTCCTTGCTGGTACAAAATGCTTAGGCATGAAGTAAAGGCTACATAGAATACCACAGTTTCATAAAATTAAAACTACGGCTATGTTGGTAGATTTCTTTTTTTTTGATCACGTTATAACACTTAGTTCTTTGAACGATAACTTTGTATGCTTTTTTTTCGCATTGACTATGTTTTGTGATAACCAAACTAGGCTTATATATTTTACTAGCATTCTCCTCGCGAGTTCGTTTGCATGATTTTCCTTACGGATCCCTAATTTTTTTGATAAATAATAAAGCCTATGTTACTCAGGGTGGATGTAACTTCAGAATGGTGTAAAAAATGTTGAAGTCAGTACAGAATTTTTTGAGTTTATTCATTACAAACATACACACAAAAATACAAATCTTTCCTCTATGTAATATGGTGTAGATACGCGAGACATTGGATGCTGCTACAGACAACGTGATAAGTCAGCACAGTTGAGACTCCAGCGTTCAATTTGTTAACAGATTTTCATTAAATCGTTATTTTTTATCGAAAAAAAAACAAATAGTCGTACCAAAGCGTGTTGTAGTACAGTTTATACTCTAATCTTTATACCAATCCATTATGTGAAATACTGAGCTGAACGCCAATGAATCAGTATTCTATTGAAATATTAAGCACACTCTAACTTATTTTATTAATTTCAGTCTAATTTTGTACTTACAAAAGCTCAGTATTACCAATTCCATGATCTCAAAACGTGTTTTCTTGGAAAATCGGAGTTTGTAAACAAAATCTATTCGGCTCAGTTTGCCAATACGTTCGGATAATATAATAAGTACTTTGAAATAAACAAGTCAATTAGTTTACATTTATTTATTAGACAACACTTATAAATATTTAAAACACAAAATTAAAAGTAGATACATAATACATACATTCTTAATTTAATATTAAGTTTGATACTAAAGTATAAATTAAGTTTTAAAAATAAATTGATAAAAACTCTTTTGAGAGAGTGTCAGATTGACTTTATTGTTTTTTTTTTTTAATATTCAAATTGCCATATCACTAAAAACGTTACATAAATTCATTTTTCCATGCCTCGCTCTAAATACTAAACTCAATTCAACTTTTGCGGTTTACCTCAACTCATGAAAATCCTCCTCAGGGCGTATGGCACCGGCAGAACTGACTACTACCCAAAGCAAATTGTTGAATATCAAAACTCTCGGCTCTTTTTGTTTATTTAGCCAAACTAATACATAATATTCGCCTTTGAACAACATTGTTTACTTTATCATCCATTAGTAGCGAGGTTACTACTAGCTACCTATTCACATTTTTATGCGTTAATTTTTAAAAAGCTTGTATAAACTCTACTACTGTTATTAAGCTGAAGAGCTTCGGAGCTACTGCTCCGACTCTGAAAATTATTTCGCTAATAGGAAACTGTATAATTTGTTATAAAAACAAGGAATAATATTAGAGATTTAAAAATAGATGTATATTTTCTCCCAAATAACATTACACAGTGAAGTGTAATTATTAAGTGTTACATATTTCATAAGTAAGTTACATTTAGTAGCTTTAAGTCTTATGGCAACATTTTTAAACATTCGTACTTACAGATCCTTGTAAATATCTAGATGTGAAATATAAAGTTAAATCAATCGAAAATCTTATCAATAGACATGTATTTAGTTATATAATTACATTCGAAGTGTACGACAGCGCTACGATTGCGTAGCGACGTAGCCGCGTAGCACTGTAGCAGCGTCTGATCTAGTTCACAAATGAACTGAAAACTGCCTAGATTTATATCATCATCCGCAAGTTTGGTGCATAATGATTATATATGAATAGTGTGATATGTTATGCTCGTTTAAGTATGTAATTATTCCTGTGCCAGTGTAGTAGCTTTGGGCTCGCCAGTGCTCGGTGTGGCAAGATGCACGTAGGCTCGTTGAGGCCAGGCGGCCGGGCGGGACCGCTCCATCACGCCCAAGCACGAGGCAGCACTACTGCCCGTGCCGCCGAACGCACGAGTGCTTGTAGTCGACAGCGAATGCACCGATATCACCTGCGAAAAGGAACTGTCAATCGGAGAAATCTATCGGAGAATAAATAAGTTTATCCATACTCATATTATAAATGCGAAAGTAACACTGTCTGTTACACTTTCATGACTAATCCGCTGAACGTATTTCGAAGTTTAGTACGGAGTAAATTTGAACCCCAAGAAAAAAGAAAAGATATATAGCTCTTATTATTCCGCGACTTCGTCTGCACCCGTGCTAGTCAACATTTATGAGGACATAGTCGCGGACAAAAGCTAGTTTGTACATAAAACAACAACACAGTACATAGCATAAATGTAAACAGTGAGTTGTATAACCAAGCCTAAAATTGTCTGCTTTCCGGGCTCCTAAATTAGGTACGCAAACCTGTATCTTAGAGAGTTCGACATTTTGCGGTTTCTATTTATGTAATACAACGGTGAGATTTTTGTTAGCTTACAGTGATCGTTGTTATTAATATAGCAAATGTAGTGAATGATTGTGATTGTGTATGTAAGAGTGAATATGAGTGTAGTATATGCATATGAGCGTGTAATAAGCTTAAGATAATAGAAAAAAGTAAATTATACTTTTATAATAGTATTCTTGTTCCCTGCAATGTTCCAACTATCGGACTAAGGCCACTTCTCATACAGAGAAGGTAACGAGCATTGATCACCACGCATGCTCAATGCGGATTGGTGATTACCGACCGAAATCCAGGTTTCCTCACGATGTTTCCCTACACTGATATCAGTAATGTCCATGATAAACAATATCCTAACCTATTTTGCTTAGTTCATTGAGTGCGTATTTCTGTATGATGCCATAAAATCAACTTGATGGTTTTTTTTTAAGATACTGCTTGTGTGCTTCTTTTCGCCGCTGCTAGGTATCACTTCTTCTTTTTATTCACTACTAAAACTTTTATATAAACACTAAGTTGTTAACAACTGAACTATAAAATAGTGTTACAAGTTACAGGCTACAACGCTATTAATTTCGAAATACTTATAAAGTTAATCCAACTGTCTTTTCACATTGACTTTGCAATTTGGCGAGGTAAGTTTTAAAACTGATCGCTTACTCAAGAATTCTGCTCCTGAGTTGAGGAATTAATATTATTGATCTAAGTTACGGCGATAAATATAAGTTTTCATAAATAATAGTATTTCATATTGTAATATCATTAACAAAAGTAGACTAAAGTACCTACGTAACTTATCACGGTAGCCTGCAAAACCCTCAGAGGGCTTATTGACTGTCCTGAGCTACATAAACTATATTGTCAATTATATGTGCCTGGCAACTATATAGGTTACCGCTTTAGTAAGAGGCACAAATTGTTTGCACGGCCAGCATGTCGTACGGTCGCTAGAGCAGAGTCGCCGGGGTGTCGGACTCTGGAAGCCCTCAATGCCCTCCTGGCAGTCAATCCTGATTGTGATCTGTTTGCCGATGAATGGAGAGAGATAGAGAGATAATGCGGGTGTGTCTGAAGTTTTGCGAGAGAAAGTATGAGAGAATATCCACTGTTATTTATTAAGTGTTTAGTAGATTTTATAATAATATTAGTATTGAGTTCTAGGTTAGTTATTATAATTGGTTTGTAACGGTTTTAATTAACTATAAATAAATAAATAAATAATAAATCACGTGGACTAAGTATATTAATATTGAATCAAACTCAAAGGGAAAATCGCCCAGCATTAGATATGTGTATTGTAATTTCTCATCTAACGTTATTCTAAAAAAACTCTTTGATTCATAAAAGCCAGTTTATCTCATATTTAATACCTATGAGATCAAATGCGTTACTCCTAACATTTGGCAACTAAATATAATACAATACTAATTCAAATAGAATATTAAGTCATCGACATTTCTCAGGTGATGGTCTAAGCCTAAAAGCAATCCTGTGATAGAAAACACATACATACAACAATACGACATGTATGCGGGCAAAGTCGTGGTCAAAAACTAGTAATTAATAATGCTGATATTATAAATACAGAAGTAACTCTGTCTGACTGTCTGTGACGTTTTCACGAACCCCAACAAAGGACAAAAGCTACTTTTTATCCGGATTTGGTCTCATCTGCGTGCGTGAAAACCGACGTTTCCGTGGACGAAGTCACGGGTAAAAGCTAGTAGCCTAACACTGATCAGACCAATAAGTAATATTTAAATAGAGTCTATTCGCCAGGGATTGTGTCATACTTTGAAATATGTCTTTCTGTCCATTTCTTTGTCCTAGACAATACCTGAGAACATTCTGGTTAGGGATATTTTTAAGGAATAAGTTTCAACTTTTTTCTACGTCTCACGAAAACAAGTTTTAAATATTCTTCTTATCGTGTGGGCAGTAAGGTCTCTAAACCGCCTCAAGGGCCTCTCACATGTTTTGAATGGGACAGTAGTAGACCTCGTTTCATCACGATGTTTCCCTTCACCGATGTCAGTGATGTCCAAGATAAACTTTAGAAAGTACTTAAGAATTGAAAAAGTCACATTGGTACTTGCCCGGATTTGAACCCACAATCTCAAGGATGAGAGGCGGTCGCCTTAACCACTAGGCCATCATGGCACCAACACGAAATATTGTAACTAAACTTTAAATAAACCCACGATCCCTTTACTGTTGTATTAACCCGTAAGCACAATGATTTTTACGCGTTGTTTCATTACGCGCCACTATAAACAGCGTTTTATCACACCAAAAATGAAAGCCGTTTCCCAGAAATAATTTTTGGGAAATACAAGTATTAATTAATTGATAGGGTACCTAGTACTTTACAGGTAGGTGTTGTGTGTTTTTACACACCGTATGTACAATCGAACAAGTCATTTAGTATACAGGCTGTTAACTTGCAACTACTGTTAAACAATGTTTCATGTGTGTCAATTCCTCTAAATATAGAAAAAGATAGAGAAGGGTATGCTTAGATGGTTCGGTCATGTTGAGAAGATAAGTGAAAGACGATTAACAAAAGGTATTTCTAGGTGAGTGGCAACGCAGGGAGGGTTCGCGATAGGAAGACCTACACTGACCTTACTGGTGAGGTTCTTCAGGAAGGTCAGGTGCGGAGTACTCGTAACCGGAGTGCATGACGAGATGTATGAACGTGGATGAGGCGAAAGGAGTATGTAAGGATCGTAGCAGGTAGTGTTTTGTAGTTTCTGCCTACCCCCATGGAAAAAAGGCGTGAGTTTGTCTATGTATGTATGTACTCTAAATAGTTTTCAAAATTATTAGACACTACAAGCTTCGAAAGTGAACACAAAACAACAATGAATGGCAAATAGCTGAAAGATAATTATTGCTGTCTGAACCAAATATCTTGTTCGATCGTAGGTACATAATTAAGAAAAGTATATAAAGTAAAGTTATGTTTATTTTGTGGTCTGATTAAAAATCCAATTGTTTCATTGTTTACGTGGCAACGTTTTGCGTCAACAATACATTTTCGAATACAAAGTACGAGTTACCGTCGATACTACAATGACATACATTTTATATTATTTCCACATTTCAGCTGATTCAATTATCATAACGAAGTGTTGGCGAACCAACCTGTTCACAATAAGCATTGTCTTCATTTTCGACAATTACATTAAATTCGCGTGTACAATATGTGACTCCATTCAATATTAGATACAAAGGTTTATGTCACAAATAAAACCGGGTAAATGTAAATAACATTGAGTACTGAATTATTAAGGACGCGTTTGAAAATCTGACAACAATAAACTGTTATTCGGTGGAGTTTACGATAAATGAAGCTAAAGCAAACGTAAGCAACATTTGTCACACATTGATTACTTCTTTAACTCCAAAGGGTGGCTTTAAAAACATAACATCACGCCTATAATCCTAGAAGGATTAGGCAGAGGTGTACCCAATTTCGCCAGTTATGTTTAAGTCCCATGTAAAAGGGTGCGAGCCTATATATTGCGAGGTTGCTACCAAGAAATTCTTGATGGAAAAAATCCCAATAAAACTCTGCCAGACCTGGGAATAAAACCCAAAACCTCATGCCCAGCAGACGCGCTTTGCGACTTCTAGACCAACGAGGCAGTCTGGTGGCTTTAATTGTATTAAAATTTTAGATTTTATTATTGTGAAAAAGATTTTACATTGACAAGAGTTAATGTAAAATCTTTTTCCTTTTCTTCTTCTTTCTTTCTTTTTTCTGCTATAATTTACTATGTCATTTAGTTTATTTTTTTAAAGGCGACCAGACAGACATCCATCGCCCAGCCATCAGCCATCCTAAAAATGGTACGAGCTAACTTTTGCCCGCGATTTCGTCCGCGTAAATGTCAGTTATCGCGGACATAAAAATGTCTAATGAAATGTCAGTCCGCGCTCGACCGCCCGTCGTGAGTTGACACTTGCCTGTACACAGACGTTGACGGTTGCCTGTACACAGAGGCTGGTGTTGGAAAAGATCGCTATACGAACATAAGTATTGTTTTTATACTTCGCAATACAATTCTTGATACTTCATGTGTGTATGAGGTCGCAATCGAAATTGCGGCTATGGCGCTTACAATTTCTTTTTACTTTTCGACATGATTGTTAATTTTATGGTTTTCGAGGTTACTAATAACGAATTTTAATCATACCGACCTGTATTTTTCGTTGACTTCGGTGACTGAACTAGACGTGTAGAGCTAGGTGATAAGAATGTATACAAATTTACAACTTTAACGTTTGATAAAAGTACATCCATACTTTAACATTATCTAATGCATTATTATAAAATGCTTTGCCCCGAGTGACCGACTGACTGACCGATCAACCTCAGCCTAAATCGCTGATCGTAGAGACCTGAAACTTGGAGGGTGTAGGTATTCTTTGTATGACGAAAACATCCGATAAGAAAAGTTTTTCCCAAATTCTACGCCTTAAGGGGTGGAAAAGGGCAAAGTTTGTATGGGATAACGTGATTCATTGATCCAATATACTGCAAATTTTGTATTAAAACCTATTAAAAATCCTACTAGAACCATTTTTGACTTCTACACAGACAAAGTCGCGGACTTAAGCTAGTTCTATATAATCTTAATACATAATATACAAGCTAACCCAGCAAACTTCATATCGCCATATTTATTTTTAGTATGAAAAATAGATGTTTGCCGATTCTCAGACCTACCCGATATGCACACAAAATTTCATAAAAATCGGTCCATCCGTTTCGGAGGAGTTTTGTAACAAACTTATATATTAGAATTGGTTCTATAACCCTATCTGTCCTGTACCTGCCTTATATATCTTTGTAATCTGAACATTAATTTAAAATTGTGATTAGCGTACCTTTCAGTTGGGATGACTCTTCTTCCAGCTATTAAAAATAAAGTGTTTCTTGTATTGGAAGCCATTGTTTCAGCTCGTGCTTTATCCGATGTGACCTCAAATGAAGTATGGACTGGAGAGAAGCCTAACTTGAGTCATATGAAGAGAGTCGGCCGTCACGTGATGGTACATATACCTAAAGAAAAAAGTAAAAAAATAAAATTTCTCTCTTTTCTTTTCAACTTCACAAAAAGTATCTATTAATATTTTGATGATAATTGTCGCCGCTTCGAGGGACCGCTATGTTAAGAACGATTGATATTGTTGTTCTAATACTTACCTACTTTCCTTACATGGTGTAGGTACTTATACAGGGTCATTGAAATTTTAACCGAAACCTAAAAAGTGGTCATTGTACTCATCATTATGAACAACTTTTACAATGGGACCAACCTTGAAATCATGAAAAAAAATCAGCTGTTCCCTACAAAAATGCTAGATAACAAAATCGTAATGTATGAATCAGCTGTGTTATTTTTTTATTTCAGGGTTGGTCCCATAATAAAAGTTGTTCATAATGTTGAGTACAGTGACCCCTTTTTAGGTTTCGCGTAAGTTTTCAATGACCCTGTATAATCCATATTTTATCATTATCAATCTTCTTTTTATTTGTATTCTGGTTTTATTTTATTTACTAGCGGTCCCCCGACGCGGCGACGCTTATCATCAAAATATCAATAAGTACTTTACATGAAGTTAAATGGCCAAGAGAGACATTTTATTTTTTTACTTTTTGGGCTTTTTTGTGTCGGGGGTTGCTTAAATTTTTTAATTCCATTTTTTTTTTCAAATTTCACTCTGACACTTATATTAATAAATATAAAATACATTTTCTTTAATTACTCAACTACCACGTAGGTAATGAGACAATTTTTTTTTCTATTGTTCTGTCATACCGGTAAGTATGAACAATAGAAAATCAATTGTGTCTCATTACGTGGGACTTGAGTAATTAATAATACGAGCTTTAGCCCGCGACTTTGTCCGCGTCAAAGCTGGTCCATCCATAAAAACTTTGGACCTGTTTCATATCCATATAAAATACTTTCATAACGAATGCCTACGTCATACAAAGAACACGCCCTCCAAGTTTCAGGTCTGAACCATCAGCGGTATAGGCTGTGCGTTGATCCGTCAGTCATTCAGGACAAAGGCTTTTAAATGTATCGAGAATACAATGATAAATACTTCGAGGAAATTTAATATTCAACCAACTGGTGAACATTGGATTGCTGTGAAACAGATTTCGAGGTACCTGAAAGGTACAATCAATATGAAACTTACTTTCAAGAGAAATATAAATGAAAATATTTATGGCTATTGCGATGTAGACTTAACAAATGATGTACACTGCCGGTCTTGCACAGGCTAAGCTGCCACAAGCTGGAATTAAAAAACCAGCAGCCATCATTATCCAGCACAGAATCTGAATACCTATATGTCAATAATTTCTGCAATACAACAAGCATTTTATTTTAAACAGTTGGAAGAAGAGTATTCATCTAGTTTGGATTAGGATTAACAAAACGCAATTAATCTTTCAAGTAACGCCATATACCTATCCACATAAAGAAAAACGGCTAGTTACCGAAGTACAGTTTCAAGTTACTCCGCCAAGTCCATCTCATCATAAGTTCTAACAAAATGTATTAGTGACGTGTGTGATTGAGTTGTGTCAATGTATGAAAAAAGTGTATCCCTTGGTATGTACACGAAATTTTGTATAAGAAATTATATCCAAAATATGTATATAATTATATAAAAATGAATCTCTATTTCCCTTGGTCACAGCATTATGCGTGGACGGCAGGAAAAATTTCACTAATACTTTTTTGGTTGTGTTTGTTATTGTAAGGTGAAGGTTCTTAAGGAAGAAAATTAAAAAATATGGCGATACAAAGTTCGCTGGATCAGCTAGTTACTAATAAAAAAATCCCTGAAGAATAAAGGTACTTGACGGAACGCTACTATAATCCTTGATCGTCTTTTTTTAGTGTTCTAACATAGTATTATGGGTTTAAAGCTCGCCGGCCGCTACTGCGAAATCACTCGCTTCGCTCTTTCGCCTCATTCGTGATTCGTGGTCAGAATTCTAATCTAAATTGGTCATGAGATAGAAAGTTTTAAATAATCGTTTGTTTTTGCCTTGCCAATGCCTTTTTCAGTCAATGATCTTCTTTTAATCTTAAAAGAAAATCATTAAAAGATCTGATCTGATTTGATTTTCATTCTTCACAAGAAGATTGAAAGTTTTCAAAGAATCATTACAAAATATCAATAGCTTCTTTGATCAAATATAAAATGCCCAAAGTTCAGCAAAAAGTAGGCATAAAAGCTTTAAATTGTTACTAACTTTAGATCGATGGTGTAACAGCGGCCGACTTTCAGACGAAGAGCCGTCGGCGTCGATATTCCTGGGTTGGTAGTCTTGTGCCATCCAGAGAAACACAAGCATTGCAAGCGCGAGCATCGCAGCATACACGAAGAATTCCGTCGCCTGAAAATTTTTATACGATGAAATTCAAATTCAATTCCAATCCCGTTACGAACTATGCTCGGGAGAGAAATACCAAATGATATCATATTTTCGCGAAAATCACTGAACGTTGAATAAAGTTCGAGTACCGGTGTTCGCGAACTGTATTATCATGTAATTTCCAACGAACTGAACTTTAAGCAGCTTACGAAATGCGTGTTGCGAGTTGTTTATGTAGAAGGTGGGCGAAATATGTACTATTTAGCCATGTTTAAGCCAAAACACCTAACATCAAGCACGTTTGCGTTTGCAAAATTATGCAAAGTGAATATCAGAGCTTCCAATAACGACCTATTAGAAACATTGATATTTACTCTGCGTAATTTTTAATCTTTTGCAAATGTATTTATGAACAATAAATAAATTGCATCTTAATGTTAACGTACTGAATGAATGAATGAATAAAATATATATTTATTTGCAAGAATATAGGTATCGAATATACCTACATACATACATACATAAACTCACGCCTTTTTCCCTAATATTAGTTCTTAAGATCTATGGGTTTCACTGTATTTGGCGTTTCAGCCATGCAAATATTTACATTTACATCTTGGTTATACCTATCATAGCATGCAGTACACATTTTGTAATTAACAATAATATCAAAATAGTAATATTAATTTCATAACTCAAATTTAGATTATAATGCAATTAATAAAATATAATTAAATAGGTACAAAACTATTCCATTAAAATAAAAATCGATCTAAAAAAAAAGATAATGTAACGAAAATGAATGAATGGTAATGATAATGTATGTCTGTTCGTTGTTGCGTAACTAGTACTATTCCTCTATGACAGTTTATTTAAAATATGAATCTGCTTTAACTGTAGCAAAACGCTGAATGCACGAGTACTATACTGATCGTATTTATTTATAGTATGTGTGTTGAGTGGAAACTGTGAATGCGAACTCAGGTGGCAACGGGCAGGGCACATAGCTCGTAGAGCCGACGGCCGTTTGGGTCGTACAGATCTTGAGTGGCGACCACGTACCGGAAGGCGAAGGGTGGAGAGGCCACACGAGATGGACCGACGAACTGGTAAAGGTAGCAGGAAACTGCTGGATGTGGGCAGCGCAGAACCGGTCATTGTGGCTAAGTTTAGGAGAAGCCTATGTCCAGCAGTGGACTTCGGTCGCCTGATATAATAATTGTATGTTTCGTATATCCGCAATTTGCGTGATTTCAAAATGCGTTTACCTTTTATTAAAATTAAACTATAGAATTATCCGTCGCAGCGCTTTTGTGATGGTCGTTATTATTGATTCTGGGTACCGGTCTGAAGCCATTCATAGAATTGAAAGCCACAATATATCCATACGCATATTACCTTTTATCAGTATTAGTTGAATTTTCAGACTAAAGAATAGTAAGGGAGTGACAAGGTACTCTCGACTCATATAAATAACATGCTGAAAGCCACCGCATAGTATTTACATATCAATCATAGAGGATTGAGGGCCATCTGTGTCTTTTTGATTAGGTACTTCAAACAATCGATTGAGACCTTGTGAATCTTCAGTTGATTAGCATAATAATCTATATTAATACCTACTAGCTGAGCGGCCCACGCATTGCCGTGGCATAGGTTTGCAATAAAAAAATGCTAAGATCAATAATTGAGATAGCAAAGTCAAGTTCAAGCTTTGTACATTAAAATGAAATGAATCGAGACAGTGTTATAGTTTCATCGATTAACTAACTTCAAAGGTTCTCAATTTAAATGTATATTTTTTTTTGTATGTTTGTTACGCGATTTGTCGGGTAATTATGGGCTTTTTGTTGGAAAGGATATACTCCCGGATTGGTCCCATAGAAATATTGTCATGATCTGATAACGAACTTCGGAGGTAGGTATGGAACGGTACTCTTCATAGGATCATAGCAGAAACATCGTAACAAGTAAAATTGTTTTGTTTATTCGTGAACTCCATGACTGACTGAAGGAAGAGGGGGGTGGTCAAAAATTAAATATATCGTGTGAGGCATTATTAGAAAGGGATTTTTGTATTATAAAAGTACGTAAGTAGTAGTATAAGTACGCACAGTGGCAAACAAAACTATTACATATTGTAGTAAGCAAATTCTTTAAGTAATTAGGTCGAGTTTACTTTTTGGTCAGCTCCACACAGTCTTAAGGTTATTGGTCCAAGTGATGCATCAAGAAAATGGTTATTACCTACCCAATGTTGGGGCCACCAATTGGGTAACAGAAAGTTGGGGACATTTTGTTCCCATATATATATTGTAGAAGTAGTGTGAAGCCTATTTTTAGACCAATGTGTGGTGTCAGAGTAAAACTATAAAGCAGTAACGTTGCCATCTATGTTCACCAATTTCTGTGTTGGCATCAAATCCATATTTTGACAACTTTGCCAGCGATGGATCGCAGGTATTTTCATTAGCGGATGCAGTCAGATAGCGCTCAGCGCCACAAATTTAGTACGCGTTATTGAAATATTTTGATAACATACGCACTAACGATTGTAACTGTCCGAAATTGAATAGTAAACTTTCAACGTTGAAATATGATATAAATAAAAATGTTATAGCACTAAGTATAATTGAATCATCGTGTAATAACATCGAACAAAAATTACAACGTAACATTACGCCTGTAATCCCCGAAGGGTTAGGCAGAGGTATATATATAAAAATTACAAATACAACTAATTAATGAATTTATTAAAAAATAAAAACACATCCTATGTTATTTTAAGTATTTAGTATAAAGTAGTGAACATCAGACAGCCAATTCTACTAATCAAAAACGTTCAAAACCTTAGTCACAATCTCATCTTCAGCGACCATCAAAGCTATTAAATGTGGGATGAACCGTAAAATGGAGTCCTTTTCGACAAACAAAGACTGAGATTAGACTGCAACCGTTCCTAAAAGTTAGCAGAATTGCGAGAACAGAATCAAAACAAAAACGAGGCACGCAAGTACTGGATGTCGCTGGGGTCGGGCGGCGGTGAGCGTGGTAGCGCACGAAAATGTTAAGCAATCAAATTATTGAGGAATTTAATTATATCTGGAATTTAATTATGTCGGTCACTAAAATAATCGGGCATATATTTTTTTAAAGCATAACATCACGCCTGTAATCCCCTAAGGGTTAAGCAGAGGACGTATCCATTAATACACCCACATTTCGCCAGTTATGTTTGCATGTAATATTATCATCAAATTGTTTTCAAACCCGCAATATTTTTGGAAAATACCTATCGAACGACATCCCGTACAATGGAACAGGCGAGAGCCTAAAAAAAAAATTTAACATTTCATTTTTTCACTTTGTGTCGGCGTCTCTAATATGTATATCTTTAAGAGTCTCTAGTCTAAGCTACAGACATACAGACGGACGGATAGGGCGAAACTATAAAGGTTTCTTGTTGTCTATGGAACCCTAATTTATCAGTTACACTTACCCTAGAATGAAATATCTTGATCTGAGCGACGAGAATAACGATCAAGTTACCGAAAGCGACGGACACATACCAAGCAGCTATAGTTATGGTTTTCATACTTTTTGGTGCCTGGAACAAAAAATCCTTTTTAAAACAACAGGCGTTTCCTTCCACACTTCATTTTGTACATTGATCCATTAGTTATGAACAGTGCCTCGTTGGTATAGTGGTCGCAAAGCGCGACTGCTGAACATGAGGTCTTGGGTTCGATTCCCAGGTCGGGCTGTGTTATTGGGTTTTTCCAACAGGAAATTCACACAGCCTCAGTCTGGATTTGTGCCCAGTTGATGGCAATAGGCTCACCCCCTATTACATGGGACTGTAACATAACTGACGAAATATGGGTGTACTAATGGGTACACCTCTGCCAAACCCTTCGGGAATTACATTCGGGGACCCTTCTACATAACTGCACCAAAGACCGAATGGAGGGTAAAGATTTTCACAAAAGAAACAATATGTTATTTTTTTCTGGGAAGTTACAAAGAAGTGAGATAGTAGACAATATTTTACGAATTTTTGCTTGTCGGGTTATAAGCCCGGGTAGCTGGGGGCACTATATCTGGGATACGGCTGATACGGCGGTGGCTTTGCCCCTGATTATGAACCAAATCATCGTGGTATTTTCATTCATAAGACCTATGCCTCAGCGCAATGACGGTTTCTACGAAAAACGTTCTAAGTCACTTAATAGTTATAATATTACTCTTCGTCTTTTGTCGTCTTAATAAAAGCATTTTATTGGCTTCCCCACGGGGTTGCAGACATTTGCAACTGCAATGTGCCGCTCTTCGTTCGAAAAGGCTATTCAGACAGCGGTGCTCCTAATTAGGGCGTGTATTGTTATAAGATTTCGAGCTCCGGAACCTTGTCTAACAGTAGCTTTGTCACTGTTCCTGACACCGCAATTAAGAAAATTATAAAAAACTAGCTTGTGGCCGCGACTTCGTCCGCATGTATGTCGGTTATCCTAAGTTAGTCCTTATAACATCAGCTATCTGCTAGTGAAAATCCCGCCAGGATTAGCGCAGCCCCATTATAAATATCGTATAGTACCTATATTTTCATATGTATCCTGTTGATAAAGAAACAGGTACAACAAAGCATGGAATACAAACTAACCTGTGTGAACGAGAACTCCAGTCCCGACACGGCAAACATAATCTCAGCGACTGAAATCAGTAGATACTGTGGTACGATCCACGCCAGATGCAGCTCATTGGGTGGGTTGGGCGCGTGAAGCACGGCGGCATCCAGCCTACCCAAACGTTCTCGAAGGCACAGCACGTACACGCCTCCTGCACGAAGATAGCCTTCACCAGACCCTGATAGTTCGCTGTTCGCGCTAAGCGCACGCCAGCGAAATCTGATTTGGAAAAACGAAATAAAGTCAAAAACAAAATCAAATCATTTATTTTAATTAGGCCATTATATGCCACTTTTGAACGTCATATACAAAAAGGAATTGAATCTAGTTGCCCCTTTTTATGGAGGAACTTTTTATGGAGAAGAATGGACAGAAAATCCATACGAACTCTTTAAAAATTTAAAATAATGGTGGTGGTGTGGTGGTGGCAGTGTCTATTCTCACTGTAGTGGTAAAATCCTCATCCTCTCTGTGAGGGGGACGGAAATGTAATCCACTACACGGAGGGACACGGACACAGTGGAAGTTGTTGGTATAACTTGTCTTCGATTTTTTGTTTTGTAGACATGCCGGTTTCCTCCCGAAGTTTACTTTTACCGTTCTATATTTAAATAGGGCGACTAACCAAAAATTGCCATTAGATGAGAAATATATTTATTTGTATAATTCTTTTGTACAAGTGTCTGATCTCTTCTTAAGCGGCTAGACCGATTTTCATAAAATGTAAAATTTTGTGTTTCTGGATGGCTTAGATTTAAATTAGACCCGGTGACGGTTCAAGCCTACTCTCAGGCGAGACAACGTCTGTCGGGTCTGCTAGTAATAATATATTATTTAACTATTGTAGGTAGTATATTTCCTAGTGTTGGTTATTTCGAGGTGCTCTTGTCTAAGTAACAGCCGTGCGGATCGATCAAAGTATTTAGCTCGCTGCGATTGATCCGTGGTTGTGACGTCATTAAGTAATGTTTCTGGCTGTCAATCTTTAATGCCGAATAATAATCTCTGCAGACAGAGGTTACGCACTGCTAGGCCGTTCGTTATACCAAAAAAGTGTAAAATGACATTGTCGCGTATTGCGAATTCACAACAATCTTTAGTGATTTTTTTACTGACTAAAAAAGATTCTCAACCCGTATGTTCTTTATTCCACATGTTATCTCAGACCTCCGACATTCGTCAACTGAATTGGATTGTTATTCTGTATATCTCAGCGGCTTTATTTTCAGTATGGTCCATATAAATTTTGTATATATCAGCTAATACCTACCTACCACTGCTACCTTCAGAGATAGTCAATAAAACATATATAATGAAGGTTAGGCGTATTATGATTTGGTTATTGTTGATCTAACAGAATTTCTGGTGGAAAAGCCCATGAAACTCCTCATCGATAAACAGTACACATATACTGAAAGGGTTTTCGTGCAGAAGATGGTTGGATTGGTTTGGATGGGAAGGTTACCCCGTTGATTTCGTGGTCGTAAACGCGACTGCTTAACATGAGGTCTTGGTCGGGCAAAGTCTTACTGGGTTTTTTCATCACGAATTTCTCAGTAGCAGCCTCGGGGTCAGGATTTGTACCAGCATGATGGCAATAGGTTCACCTCCTATTACATGGGATTTAAAGATGACTGGCGAAATGTGTGTACACATAGGTACACTTCTGCCTTACCCTTCGGGAAATACAGGCGTGATGTTTTGTTATAGGAGCTGGCAGTAGGCCCCCGTATACGCGTATAATGTCGGTAGCACTCACTTGTCAGGTTGTAGGCACATGTACGCCGACTCGCCGATGTGGTCCACAGGCTTGTTGGACACATAGTAAATGTCACTCAATCTTTTTTCAGTCTCCACAACTATCGACACGTTTTTGTTCGGACCTGTTTCACCGACGTAAACTACTCTGTAAAAAATAAACGTAAAAAATATATATTTTTTTAAAACAAACTTTTATATTGCACTGTCCTGCAAAATGCGTATGTTGTATTTCAAATGTCGGCAATTAGGTCTTTAACTTGTAGAATTTGATTAGCTTCCTAGGCCACCTTTCGGCTGCATCATCAGATCAGCTCTGTGACATCATTATATTGCATTGTCGTGCAAAATGCAAAATTACGTAAAATTTCAGCTCAATTGGACATCGGGAAGTGATTGAAATTTAATTTGTGAGTTTTGATTTGCCGCGACAGGTGAAAGAAACTAAAAGCTTGTAAAAAAGAATTCACTAGAACGCTTTCACTGATAAAAACGTACGTAACATAGTTTTCGACAAAAGCTTCTGTGATAGACCAACGGAAGCAAAATTGACAGTAATTATAAAAAGAGAACCTGACTGACGTACGTATCAGTACACAGCCACTTCTGAAACTAGGAACATGAAATTTCGTGCACGGCTTTTCTGATGTAGGTGAGCACTAAGGATTTTTGAAAATTCAACCTCTAGGGGGTGAAAGGGGAGTTCTATAACAAAATAAAATCTAATTTCCATGGTTAATCAACGTAAAACTTAACACAAATGTGAACCTAATCTTGAAATATAAAAATGAATCCCTATTTCTCATTACGCGTGAACGGCCGGACCAATCTCACAAATTATTTTTTGTTGTGTTCGCTATTGTAAGGATCGAGAAGGTTCTTTTAAAAGAAAATTAAACAAAAAATATGGCGGTACGAAGTTTGCTAGGTCAGCTATTTAAATACCTAATAAAATTTGAGTTTATTAGTTTTATTCAACTACCCACTAACCAAGTAGTGACGAATTCCTAGTATTAGTTTGTTTTATTCCTTCTTACATAATTGTAACTTCTTTATAAGAGTACCTCTATACGGCGAGTCGCATATCAATTGATGTTGTATTTTCCACGCCTGGATAAATAGGAGAGGAAAAAAGTAGGAAGTCAACTTGGGCAGTCCCAATTTAGAGTTGATTAAGAATAAAGTGAAAGAATGGGCAAGACAGATTAATTTAAATGCTGGAAGAGCGATTTGTAATAAATATCTCTTTATGTTCATCCGATGAAGAGGTTGAAGTGCTAACAAAAAAATTCAAGTTCAAGTTTGGAATTATTTTCTAGTATATAATAAAATGATGATTTTTGTATGATTTAAACGATAAATATAATAAATTAGTAATAAAACGATTGATTTACTTTTCAAGGTTTGGCTGGTTTAACCTTTCATTCATTTTAGCCCGACAATGCTAGCGTCAGAACACAACCTTCAGTAATACTTGAATATCGGCGTCTAAAGTGCACTTCTCCGATTGAAAGCTTCCATACAAGTACACCTATAAATCGTCACACGCTGTAACGCCAAAAGACTTCAAAGATACGATAGATTTTCATAAATGATATTGCTGAACGATATACACTTATATAAAGAGACATACACATAACAGATAGCTGATACCTACGCGTACTGCCCATTGAAGTAAATAACTTTGAGCAAAATTTTTGCTAAATAACGACTTTTCTTTTCTGGTAATGCGCAATATAGTATGCAAAACATTGCACTTTCGGGTGCATGCAACAGTATACAAGTCGAAGCAGTATTCAAGTTAGTTATAACTAAAAAAATGTTTTTTGTAAAAAAAACTTCTGTGAAAATGTTGGAACTTCAACCTTCAATATCTCCGTAACCAAAACGTTTCGACGTATAGTCTAAAACAAAAAAACGTTAAGCGCCTCCTTACATCCGTTATAGCTTTATTTTTCTTTTTTCGCGAGGAAATCCTCATGGATGCCCTCCGTCTGGGGATATTGCAGGGTTATGTCGGACTATTACCAGCTAAAACTCACGGTTCCTCCTGCTGCTATGAGTTAGGAGCCCGGTATTCCTATTGCCCGGTGTCATATTATTCGTGAATTTAATTCATGGCCGTACTTCAAAAATACCCTCAAAAGTACCGTTTATATAACAAATCTATAGAAACTGCCCAACATCTTTATTCGATATTTCGTGATGAGTGAGTGAGTGGTGAGTGACCTTTCGCTTTTATATAATTATTTAAATTATAGTCAGACATGGTGCCGATTCCTTTGTTCACAAACTAGACAAAATTTAGAGAATTGACATCTCTTACTAACATACAGCGAAAGGAAAGGACGGTGACATTCCGTGACATTAAAGAACGTTAGAGATGTCAAATTAGTATTTCCTTGAACTTCTCCGTATTTTAAATCCATATGTTTTAAGATGTCAACTATAACTGTATGGATGTGTCAAATTGACAGCTCTTATTTACATTAGTCTCTTTTTTATTTTATTGGACAGAAAAAGATGGAAATAGTCTTATTTGAGTTTAGTTTGTAACCAAGGGAATCGGCACCAATATATTATAAGATCAGGGATGGCCAAGGCAAAAAAATATAAATACATATATAAGACTGCAACGAAATCAAACCAAATACTGCGCGTATGTGTGATTTTCAAATGATAGAAATAAGTGTAACTAAGAATATTTTTCAACATAATATTTTCATACTTAATACCTATAAGATTTAATGTATAACAGTTATAAAAAAGCACTAGGCCAATACATACATACATAAAATCAAGTCTTCTTCTCATGGCCAACAGTGTAGATGTTCCTACTCGTGATAGACTTCTACTAATAGGATTGTCACAGCGTTGTCTGTTGCTATAGCCATATAGCGATAGGTATTGTATTGTTTCCCTATCTATGCTGGAAGCGCTTTGTTACAACGATGAAGTGACCCCTTTACTGGACACTGAGTTTCCCGATTGGTATCTTTCAATGGGCAGCTGACTGGCTGAATGTGTTGTCTCGCTACTCCGGAAGGCATCTTTATCAGTAGACTAGATTCCGCACGCGGCTTCGCTCGCAAATTCAATTATAAAGATCATGTCACATTTATTTAGTTATTTTTATCTCTAGGTAGCCTCGCAGTCCACTTTTAATCTTTCCGTACTAACATAACATCACGGCTGTAATCCCCGAAACGTTAAGCAGAGGTGTAGGTACCCATTAGTACGTCCATACACATTTTGAAGGTTATGTTTAAAACCCATGTAATAGGAGGCGAACCTATTGCCATCAACCGGGCACAAATTCAGACTCCGAGGCTGTTACTGGGCAATTCCTGATGGAAAAACCCAATAACACTTGCCTGACCTGGGTATCGAACCCGAGACTTTTTGCTCAGCAGTCACGCTTTGCGACCACTAGACCAACGAGACAGGCCTTCCGCACTAGCTCTGAATAAATAAATAAACTCTGATATAAATTCGCATACCGAATCAAAACCTTTTGACGACGTGAAAAAAGCATTCCTGCGGTAGGAGGTACATCCAGGGTAGCCAACCGTACTCTATTTTATGTAGGTGTACTTTATAATCTACTAGCTTAAGCCCGCGACTTCGCCCGCGTAAATGTCGGTTTTCCGCGAAGGTTTTTTTTTTGCGTGGAACCCTAATTCTGTTTCAAAAATAAAAGTAAGCCTAAGATACCCCTTATTACATCAGCTATCTGCCAGTGAAAGTCCGGAACAAACAGACAAGACAGACAGTCAAATATTGAAAAAATGATATTTTGGCATAAGTACCTTATACCTATACGTTCATATGCATATAGTAAAAAGCGGTTAAGTTAATATTACAAACAGACACTTCAATTTTATTTATTTGTATATAGATATAGATGTATAGATTATACTAATAGAGTATCCTAAAATACTCTTTCTTAAACAATGTTTGCTATACTAATATCAGTCATGCGTAACGCAATTGTCATTACCCAATTTTTTTTGCTCTTGACTCTTGTCTAGTTGACACAGACAAAGATGACGATGATGTGAGCTTACCTAGTAGAAGCCAGTTCACTCTAACTTTGAAAAGATTAGGATTTAACGTGTTCGGAAATACAGACACAGGTAAAGAGTTCCGTATCAACATTACTGTCGGTACCCCCGAAAATGGTTGTGCCTGAATAGGCAAAAAAAAAATACCTTTTTAAAAATTAAAATAGAAGTGTATTCTTTTTTGATAAGTTGGTAGGTACTCTTTATTTTAACTTTTGAACATATTTTAACTTTATTTGAACATATTTTAACTTTTAAATTCTTAATTTGTGCCTTTTAATTATTATGATTAATTAGTTTTTTTTATAGGGTACATACATTGCTTTCACGTGCCATGTCGTGTATGATTCTGTAAACAAATGTTGTAAACATTGATTTTAAAAGAGTACGTATGGAGTTTCTTGTCCATTCTTCTCCATACAAAACTACCTTTTGGAAGGGGCAACTAGACTCAATTCTACTTTGTTTTTTGTGTTTGACGTTCAAAAGTGCCTTATTGGCCTAATTGAAATAAATGATTTGACTTCGACTTTGACTTCTATTTATCCACACTGAAATTAAAAAAGTTGACAGCCCTAGGTAAGTCTGCAAGGTTTGACTAATCTTATTTTTATGTGTGGTGTGTGTCAATCTTTTTTTTGTATGTGTGGACTAATAGTGCCTATATACCCGCTTACTAAACATACCTTTGCTAGTGCCTAAACATTATTAATGGTCTCATAAGAAAGAAGCTAAATGTTTTTTATCTAGTTCAGACACAGATGTCTTTATCTAATTTTAAGAAATCTAGAAAACACCCCGTTTTTATGAATTTAATGAAACCTCCATTTTTTGTGAAATAAATTATTATTATTATTTATTTATTTTATTTGCAAAACTGAAAATGAAAAATAAGGAAGATGCCAAATAAATATACCTATTATTATATTTCAACCTTGTTCAAACAAGGTTCTAAGAAATTCCATTCATGATTTATAGAAACCTTCCGAATATTTGAGCTAAAGCTTAAATAGTCTTAGTCTAATATTCAGCGACGAGGTTCAATGTAAACTGACGGTCTTAGATCTGTCGGAATGCACTAACTTTGACAGTTCAAACCGAAAGGCTACCTTTCAGATTATGAATTTAAACCGCAGTGTCAAAGCTTCGACTGACAAAATTGAATGGACGTAAGTATAGGATGTCCCAAGATTTGAATTAAATAGAAAACACATTTTTGTTTGCTAGTTTGTATTTTTTAGGTTACATTATTATAAAGGATAGAATTTATTCTTGTTTGTAATGTATGGAATAGCACATCCCTCAAATGACCTCGAAGGCAGGCTCGCTTGCGCACTCTTTTGACAAAAAAAATAATGACCATTCTGCATATGAGTGAGTGAATTTCAATGATGCAGCGTTGAATCTCCTCGTTAAAAGTATAGATGGATGTAACCTTGTTGGCATAGATCGGTCATAGATCTTGGACATTAAATAACCCCAAAGAAATAGTGTTAAATCACATGAACTTAGGGAAATTCTGTTTCCCAAAACGAGAGAGTACACGACCAGGAAATGTCTCATGCAGTAAAACGTTGTTCTTACGTATAGCGGTCCATTTTACTGTCAGCTGTAATTTTTTTTTGGTTGCTAACACTAACTTTTAACCAATGGCAGCAAGTTCCAATGTTGCTTGAATTGTGGGACACGCTTTATATTACTGCTTAAACTAGAGGTAGGTACTGTGAAGGTTGCATGCCTAGGCATTCCTATTCTAAACTCTCAGTCAGAACGCCTTTTAGAATTCGAATTAAGAAGGAATAGAGAGACGGTGTGCACCGGCTGTCAAACCTAACAATGGAAATATAAATAAAATATAATATTAATGTAAAGTTAATAATATACGAAGTCATGAAGATACGTATTTCAATCATAGTAGTTGAAATATCCCGGTACAATAATGCCCCACACTCCAGGGTCGCTATAGTACATATATTTAGCTTGTTGATATAGAAACGCTGCAGTTCTCACAAACATCATAACAATAAGCGCACGTGTAACCTAATAAAAAATTCCATTTGATAATCTAGTTAACAGAATATAAAATGTTACAAAAGTGCACGTGTCTTTAAAAAGATAATTAACAATCACTAATGAACTAGAAATGAACACGGCACTTATAAACTCTATTTATTATTTAACACATAACTTACTTTAACTTAGGTTTTCCAGTCAGAGACTTCACGAATGGATTCGGGTCCATAAAGTACAATCCTATCTGATCGTCTGAATTTTGTCCAATCACGACCGGCATAAACTGAAAATGAACAATAAAATATAAATATTTCATGGTACTAAGTTTAAAAAACTGACTGACTGACTCGTTGGTCTAGTAGTTGCAAAGCGCGACTGCTCAGGATGAGGTCGTGGGTTCGATTCCCAGGTCAGGGAAAGTGTTATTGGAATTTTCCATCAAGAATGTCTTAGTAGCACACTTGGATTCTGGATTTGTGCCCGGTTATTGGCAACAGGCTCACCCTCTATTACATGACTTATAAACATATCTGGCGAAATGTGTGTGTACTGTGTATTAATAGGTAGACCTCTGCCTAACTTTTCAGGGACTACAGGCGTGATGTTATGTTACTCCTAAATTACAAAACATAAATAAAAATACCATTAACAAGACTGTTAATAATTCAATTACAGAATCTAAGCGCTAAAAACAAAAACGATTCTCTCCTTTATGGAGTCTCGAGGCAACGTTTTCAGATTCACTGTGATGAAACGTTGTTATTTTATCGAGTTTGGCAATTTTAAATCGAACAGTTACCTCACAGGATATCGAAAACTGGCAACGTACGTAGATTACAGACGGATAGGAATCAGGTAGCATTTTTTTATTTCGTTAGTACGATGAGATTGGTTAAAATTTTGTAGAAATGAAAATCCCGGCTGCGTTCGTTTTTCTGTTAGTTTTTCATTTCGTAAAGGTTTCGTGTGGGATTTGCAGCTGGCATTTCATCAGGAATCAAACATGCAAATATAAGGTAGAGATAAACTAATATAACATGGCGCGCCCCTCCAGATGACTATTGCAATGTCATATCCTTATGAAAGACTTTGTATGTAGATGTAGGTATTCGTCTGCAATAGCAGACCGGCAGATTTTTTGGTCAACTACTCTTAGCTAGCCGACCGCGCAAGACAACGCAAGTGTAATTGTCATAGAGTATGTCAGTGCTGCACCATACTAATAATAATGAATAATAATCGAGTCGCTAGTCGACCAACAAATTGCTGATTTGTTTTGTTTCGAGAGCCATCTCAGTACGCACACATACGATGCGAGTCTTGTAAAAATACTTTTAAAAATACAAATACTTTAAACGTTTTGATATGTGGAGAAGAGCGCCAAGTTATCGTTGTTTATCTTCTAGTAATAACTATTGTGACATCATTGAAAACTTCGCTATTCTAGCTATTTATAAAGCTTTTGTATACTTCTATAATTGTCGAAAGTCAACTTTAAAAAATAGTTTCATAATAGAATAAACTTTGTTTTGTTAATTTACCGAATACAAATAGGTATATGGACTGTGGAAAATAAATTAAAGTTATTTAATGAATACGTTTTTAAGAGCGTTTACGCCTCACGGGAATTCATAAAAACTTTCAATTCCTTATTTTTCGACATTAATGAAACTTCCTACACATATTTAAATCAGGATACAGAGGTCTAAAAATTAGTTGAGAACATTTTCGAAATATCTCATCTATAAGAAGAATCTTTGTTCTTTGGAAAACTTAAATTCGGTCGAATTTAGCTGTAACACAATTGTTCGGAAACTATTTTTTTAGACCTATGTATCCTGCTTACGGGTAGGAAGGTTTCATTAAAATCGGTTCATTCATTTCGAAAAATAAGGACTTCAAAGTTTGTTTGAAATGACGTAAGGGGTAATAAACGCTCTTTTAACACGACCAGATTTTATGATGTCAAAAGTTTTTTTTCCGCGCAATGATTATGTACAGTCAACAAAGTAGATAGGTATGCAGGGTCGTCAGATATAGTTGGGGTTTTCTTAGAAACCAATTAATGTCTTCGATTGAAACTTAACTTATTTAATGAACTGTTTATTATCTACTTTTTAAATTAAATTACATTTCTTAACATCCACAGGTTTTTAAGAAAATTACAACTAAATCTAACATCTCTGCATACCTATCTACTTTGTTGACTGTACAAATCCGTATAAAAACATGTTAGCCATACTATCCAATGTGAGAGTTTCAGTATTTTTTTACTATTCGCTATATTCCTAGTATTCGGAGAGTTTAAAAAAACCTCGGCTAAAATGTAAAATCAAAAATGTATCTAGAAAAACATGACAGTAAAAATATAAAACTCAAATAGTGCTGCTATGTTAGATAACACGAAGAGCTGGTACACTAATACGTACTAACCATTTTCTTTGCCACCATTAGAAATGACTTTTAGATTTACGTAAGTACCTACTATAATAGATAGGTTGGTCTAGTGGTCGCAAAGCGCGAGCATGAGGTCTTGGGTTCGATTCGCCCTATTATATGAAATTTAAACATAACTGGCGAAATGTGAACGTACTAATTGTTATATCTCAGACTAACCCTTCGGAGATTACATGCGTGATGTTATGTTGCTATATTAGACAGCAGGTAGGAAAGAAAAAAAATAGATTGATGCCTCCCATAATCCGGGTGCTTGTAGCTACTGCATGCAAATATCAAGCTCTAAAAACTTTCAACGATTAAAAGGAACCGTTCGCGTGGACCAAAATTAAATACAGTGCGTAATCCAAAGCGATGAACATTAAAAAACAGTCCAAGTGCGAGTCAGACTCGCACACGAAGGGTTCCACACCATCATACAAAACTTGACACAAACACTACGTACAGAAACAACACGTTTCTTGTGGCCCTTTTTACTTGCAACTGTGTTTTATTTTTATTATTTTTTGTTATAGCTGCCTTATTAATGCACACGCTGTGAAAATTTCAAGTGTTTATCTTTTGCGGTTTAAAAGGTACAGCCCTGTGACAAACGGACGTCCGTTCGTTTGTCCAGACAGACAGTGGAAGTCCTAATAATAGGGATACGTTTTGCCCTTTGGGTATAAAGGTATAAAAAGAGATATCATTTACCATTCCCGCTATAGTTTTCAACTCTTCCTTCGACATATGTTTCTTCATGACTCTGCCGGCGCAGTTAACTGGACTGGTGGCGGTCACAGACAACACTTGGTGGGGTAAAGGTGTCATGAGAGCCGTGCCATGCTGTTCTACGGTCGCTATGCCTTCGCCACGAATCGCCACGTCGATCTGGCAATCTAGCGTGTTCATTATGACCAGTCCAGTTTGGTGATGCCCTGGCACTTGCAGCGTCGACCGCTGGAAAGAAAGTGCAGGATCTAGTATTGAGAGTAATGCACACATGTGCTTCGTATGTATGGCTTTAGAGTAGCAAAGACTTCATAGTAATCTATCTATATAAATAAAAATTAATGGCTAAATGTCTTACTAAGCGCATAACTCGAGAACGGCTGGATTGATTTGGCTGATTCTGTTTTATTGTGTTCGTAATTTCTTGGACAAGGTTTAATTACAGATTTTTATCGGAAGTTCCACCAAAAAATTTGGAAATTTGATATATCCAACAAACGACTGGTCGACTAAGTTTCGTTTTTCTCTCAAAGTCCTTTTTCTGATTTAGTTTAGTCGAAGTATTATTGTTTATTGTAATTTTAGTTTAAGAAACATATTCTGTCTTTGTTTTTATCCACACCTACTGGCACATAACATTGTTCTAAATCTATTTATGTTTTCTGAATTTGTTTAACTTTAACCGTAAAATGCAGCTTGCGGTCGTGATGCTATCCGCAAATAGTTGACTTGAGGCGCTAAGTGGACGAACCGCGACCGCATTCGAGCCATACGTTAGACCTGCTTGGCTGAAATGTAATTGTGAGGTAAGTGTTCCAAAATAAGCCAGCAATAACGTCTTAATTAACGTCCTGAAATTATGCTTCTTCTTTTCGATATTATGTAAATCCCTTTCCTTTATTATTCTATAGCAGTTGGCCCCATAAAGTGGCTACGTATGCTTAGAATAGATTTAAAATTAATCAGAGTTCATTAAACCAAAATCATTTCAAAAAACGGGAGCAAAATTGTGTGTGGATTAGTTTTGTTCTGGCAAAACTGGTCTAAAAACTAACTCGAATTCACGAAACGCACCTCTATTCCAATTTGTAAAATGCCAGCAGACACAAAGGCCATTGATGCTAGCATGCCACCGATGAACATTTTCTGTAGCGGGGGCATGTCCGGCAGTAGCGGCCACGCTCCACCCGGACACACCGGTATCATCATCAGCACCATCGCTGGGTTCATGACTTGCAGCTGGTCCGGCATCAGGGTGATGCCGAAGACTTCGCTCCGTAACCTTGATGCTTGAAACGTCCAGCGGGAACCCTGAAATAAAGCAATTGTAATTGGCTTTTTATATGTGGAAACTTGTAATAGGCTTTCGCCTGCTTATTACTTCTTACTATTTAAATGTATTAGCTGTAAATTTCCCTAAAAGCAATAAAATAAAATAAATAAAGGGCTTGTAAGAAAATTTCATTTTTTATGTAAATACTGTAAACTTTAAAGAACGAAACAAGATAGACTGCCTCGTACATCTAATAGTCAATAGAGCGATGTTGTGTAGCTCCATCCTTAAGTCGCACAGTTTACTGGATTCTTTCATAAGAAACTGCTCAGAAGCAGCCCGAAGTCAAGTAATCAAATAAATTTGCCCATTTCTCACTTACAAGTAAAAAATGGGCAGGAACTCTCTTCCGCTAATCATGTACAGTTGCCAACACATCAGACATTTTGTTGTAAAATAGTTTCTATTACAACCGAATAAGATAGCGTTTTTAACTCGCTGTCGTCCGTACTATCTTCTAAGTACCAAACTACAAAAGAAGTTTCTTACACTTAGGGCTAATTTATCAATCGTCAAATAACCCTTAACGGAGGGATAAATATGTCGGTTTGACAGCTGTTGCGTAGAAAATATGTCAAACTGTCATATTTATTCTTTGTATAAAAGTTATTAGACTATAGAAGAATCAGGCCTTAGAGAAGTAAATAGATATATATTTCAGTTAACAGTAGCTATTTTAATAATGAGTACATATTCAACTCGGTGGACGCTGAATACATGAACAAAATGTTTTTATTTAACTTTGCAACAACGGGTCATCAGTTGGCGAACCCGTATAACTTTGCAGAGTTTTGAAAACAATATGAGCTTTACCCCAGCAGGGGAAAAGTTCGCCTTTCACAGAGTCCGGCACAGAGTTCTGCAGCATTCACCGGGCACCCGATAACGAATGTATGAGATATGCCAGGTGGTTGTGATAAAACGGGACCTGGCAACGGGTATTTACGTAAGTATATGAAAAGGGCTTTACAGTAAGGCGATTAACACACGGCACTGTGCACCGCCGCGGAGGGCAGTGTCTGTAAAGCAGTCGGGCGTGCGGACGCGGTCGAGCAGTGTACGTGTGTTAATCACCTAACTCGTTGACTGCCTCCTTTGTCTAATGGTCACAAAGCGCGACTGCTGAGCATGAAGTCTTGGGTTCGATTCCCAGGCCGGGCAAAGTGTTATTGGGTTTTTCGATCAGGAATTTCTCAGTAGCAGTCTCGGAGTATTTGTGCCCGGTTAATGGCAATAGGATCGCCCCCCTATTACATGGGACTTAAACATAACTGACGGAATGGGGGTGTACTAATGGGTACACCTCTGCCTAACCCTTCGGGGATTACAGGCGTGATGTTGTATGTAGCAGTAACTATAATTGGGTACTTGACACCATCAATCAATGGATATACATTTTATGAGTTGCCATAACGTGATTCCCCTATACATTTTGTATGACAATAGTAAACTATGATGTCACTTAATTGTCAACTCAATCGATTAATTGTTTATAGATTTTTAAATAAATAAATATCTAATTGTATTGTTCATTTTTGAAAAATTTGGTTTTTAGGGCTAAAATATTTATTTTTAATTTTTGTAAATAAGTCCAATATTTGTAAAGAAGAATCCACCTCTAGGTAACTAAAAGCTTGGATAACTTGACCATTTTAGAAAGCGCTATTCTAATTCGTTAGCAGCTCACCTACTGACCTTTACCCGGTTATTTAAATAGAGGAACGTGTCGCTGTCGACCAAAGGTCACGAATTTGACTAGAATAGTTCACATGAATAATTTAATCTTTGAATTTTCGTACCTGTATGTGGACTTTATTTATCTATGTTATGTGGAATTGCATCTCTGCGTATTTTACTTTAGATTGGCTGTATAAACATTTCTTTCTTATTTATTTTAGACTAGTTTTTGCGACTTTGTATACGCGATTTAATTACAGATGGTTAATTGTTATTGATGAAAATTTTGTCTATGGCAGAGTTCATAAATTCTCATCCTCTGGATTTTTATAGCAAACCAGCAGAACTTCCATTAAAATGGCTAATCCATATGGACCATAATAGTTAAAACATCGATTAACACAATATTTCATTAGAAATACTTGTGGCAATTAGATACCTACGTATCATATATGTAAACCATAGACTACATATATGTAGACCATAGACTATAAATATAGATTACTTTCCTCTTTAGGTGTAAATAACCTGCGTGAGAACTGTTTAATTCATCTTTCATTATTTTCATGTCATCGGAAAGCTTTTAACAAATAAACCTAAAGAGAATTTTTTTTTTAATACAAGCTTTTACATTGCATTGTCATGCTATGTATACAAAATTCTAGCTCAATCGAACACCGGGAAGTGGGTCAAGAACTTGTAAGATTTGATTTAGTTCCTAAGGCCACTTTCCAGCTTCATCTAACCATCTCTATGACATCGTAATATTGGATTGTCATGCAAATTGCACATTTTCGCGAAATTTTAGCTTCACGAACACCGGGAAGTGGATCAAATTTAACTTGTAAGATTTGATTAGCCATAGACACCCGGAAACCACTGGATGTGGGAAGCGCAGTACCAGTCTTTGTGGCTATCTTTAG
The DNA here is from genome assembly GCA_949774945.1 of Hoplodrina ambigua. Classification (NCBI taxonomy): domain Eukaryota; kingdom Metazoa; phylum Arthropoda; class Insecta; order Lepidoptera; family Noctuidae; genus Hoplodrina; species Hoplodrina ambigua. The sequence goes on from OX458963.1 coordinate 12,617,763, forward strand.
GGGAGGTCTATGTCCAACAGTGGACATCGTTCGACTGATAGGATGATGATAATAAGATACTAGGACAGGTGGAAATAAATAAAACATACATACATAACATAAACATCACGCCTGTAATCCCTGAAGGGTTAGGCAGAGATGTACCCATTAGTACACCCACATTTCGCCAGTTATGTTTAAGTCCTATGTAATAGGGGGCAAGCTTATTGCCATCAACCGGGCACAAATCCTAACTCCGAAGCTGCTACTGAGAAATTCGTTAAGAAATAACCCAATAACACTGCCTGACCCGGAAATCGAACTCAAAACCTCACGCTCAGCAGTCGCGCATTGCGACCACTAGACCAACGAGGCAGTTCAGAAATAAATAAAAGCTAGTAAAAATAATATTAATTATCAAACCTGTTGATCGAAAAGCGACCAGAAGATGGGGACGGGTAGATACAGGTAGAGGATGGAGAACACCACCTTCATGTCCGCGACCAGCTTCTCGCCGTACTTGTCGACGGCGTAGTCCAGCCAGTGGTCGCGCGGCGGCCCGTTCGCTTCAGAGTTGTATTTGATGCGCTTCTTAATCGCATACTAGAAACAGAAAGGTTTGTGTAATCAGGGTATTTGTAATCTAACTAGCGTCTTCCCGCGACTTCGTCCGCGTAAAAGTTGGTTTTTCTATAAAAACTTTGGACTCCTGTTTCATCCTTTAAGGAGGTGAATTTTAGTAAATCCTTTCTTATTCGATTCGTACGTTATACAAATATACCCTCCTAGTGTTAGGTCTCTACGATCGGCAGTTTAGGCTGTGCGTTGATCTGTAAGTCAATCAGTCAGTCATTCAAGACAAAGCATTTCATATGTATAGATAGATAAAAAATGTAAGTCTGTCAAGGTAAACAAATATAAACACATCACAAAGCTGTTAACTACGCATAGTACCCATCAAAACTAAGTAACTTTAATCAAAAATTATTGCTGGGAAACGATTTTTAATTTATGATGTGAATATTGGTGCCGATTCTCTTGGTCACAAACGAAATTAAAATTAGACTGTTTCCATCTTTTTCTGTCTAATAAAACAAGAAAGAGACTAATGTAAATAAGAACTGTCAAATTTAGTCAATCTGACACATCCATACAATTATAGTTGACATCTTAAAACGTATGGATTAAAAATACGGAAAAGTTCAAGGCAAAACTAATTTGACATCGCTAACTTAGTTCTTTAATGTCACTGTCCTTTCCGTTCGCTATCCTTTATGTTAGTAAGAGATGTCAATTCTCTAAATGTAGTCTAGTTTGTGAACAAGAGAATCGGCACCATTGACTCTTTTTAGTAGTGTGTTAACATTGTAATTTCGGGTGCATGCAACAGTATAGGGACCGTATGGTTTAATTATTACATTTAAAACTGCTTTCCAAAAAAAAACATGTCAACAAGTTGGAACTTTAACCGCTCAAGGCCCGGCTATCATACCAGTATGACAGAACAATAGAAAATCAATTGTGTCTCATTACGAGGGTCTTGAGTAATTAACCTTTAATATCTGCGTAACCGTTCCCAGGTCTAACTAAAATAAAAACATGACCGCAACGATGGGAAAAACATGTTACTTTCAACTACGTTAAGCATCTTTTTACAACCGATATCGGATTTACAGACTTGCCATCCTTCGTGGGGCTTCCTATTTCTATTAACAGGCCGAACAATAAAATCACAGGAGACGACGGGATCTTACTTGACTCGACTCGCCTTTGTAAATTCTTTTTTCTTTCTTTCTTTTACTCTTTTTAATTGCGGGTGCGCTTACGATAATATAAAATTAAATAACAAACAGTCAGATCCGGAACGACTATAATAGGGTGACTGGTAGTTTGTGCACGATATTTATACACATGATTGTTGATCATGATAACAAAAAAATTACCGAAACAAAAAATTATAAAATGAAAAAAAATTACGAATATGAGAAACAACTCCATCAGCGGTATAATTTAACATAGTTATACCTTTTTACAAACGAGTAATGAATGAAATAAATGAGAGAAAAGAGTAATAAATGTTATAAGTTAAAGAGTTTTTCTTTAACTTTTAACATTTATTACTCTTTTCTCGATCAAATATCAACTGTACGGAACGCGTGCACATCTGATATGAGCGAGGACGGTCGATGACCCTTCATATATTTTTTATATTTTGAAATTTTTTTTTCGTTATGTTATTTGTTATCATGAGTACAATCATGTGTATAAATATCGTACACTAATTCCCCTATATATAGCCCATACAAATATTTGTTTGATAGTAATCGAATCCGCGACACACAGCGCAGCAGCCATTTGCTCAGCCACTGCGCCAACCGTGCTGTTTACGGAAGACTGGACTCTTACCACTAAGATTAGGTTAATCTTAAGTTCGACTGGAAAGCATTATCAAAGTACATGTCATACGTAAAAAAGGAATAAATAATAGTTTAATGAAAAGATGATTTTAATAGTGACTGACCTTATTAGTGAGGTCCTTCAGAAAGGTCAGGTGCGGAGTACTCGTAACCGGCGTGCTTGTATGACGAGATGTATGGACGTAGATGAGGCGAAAGGAGTATGTAAGGATCGTAGCAGGTGGCGTTCTATAGTTTATGCCTACCCCCATGGGAAAAAGGCGTGAGTTTATGTATGTATGTATGATTTTAATAACAAGCGTTTTTTAAGTCGAAACAATAAATAAAAAACAAACGCAATATCTTCTAAAAACTCAGGGGTAAACATCGATGTTTACCTCTGAGTTTCCAAGAACAATACGCTACTTCATACTAACAAGACACGAACGAAACAAATAATAATATCGATCTTCAGTTATTAAGCGCTATCCCGATTAAAATATCTTATTCCGATCGCACTAGACAGCAGGTAAAGTAAATACTATTTTATAAGAGAAAAGCTTACACAATTATGAACAGCAAGCTACGAATACTAGCGATAGCTAGCCAATTTATTAATGCGTGTTTTCTCAGATCATCGATTCGTTGCTGAACGGTCCTTTCAGATGGTCTACAGCCACAACCACAGCACAGCAACAAAAAGTGGCTGCTCATAAAATAAACAAAAACGCATCGTTCCATTTTGACAACGTTTGGTATTTGCAATTGCGTTCAATAGCTGTTGGGAACGCTTGGTCAATACGGACGAGGACTGTCACAGTGGCACCCGCTAGCGGCTCTCAAACAAAAGGCGGACACATTGCGATAAACGTACGCGTGTCCATCCCCCTAGGCAAACCCAACCAAACATAATTAAATCGTTTTTTGTGACAGCGACATTGCAACTTTAAGCAGCATTCACACACAGCTTACTACCATCTGGCATAATATAATTAGTGTGACTATAGTGTGCAATCTGTCTGGATAGAGCCTTTATCCTTTAGAAAAAGTTGCTTTATTTACACTCGCTACAGACACTTAAAGATGAATGCTTTTTGCGACGAGTGACCGAGGTTTAATCAACAGCAGCTTTGAAAAGCTTTCGCTCGACATCTAATCAGAAATCAAAGCTGGATTAAATAGATAAGGTAATTAAAAACTGATCGACCGTAATAACAAGATTTCGCCAGAACTAACTTTCGAGACTCGACTGCTTTTAACAAACTATGAAATTGGGTGTGTGAGCGCAATAAACAACCGAAAAGTTAGCTGACTGAAACCTGGGCGCTGACTGACGCTAATTTTCCGGTTTTGGTCTATCATTGGTACCTATGTATGTCGCATCGCACAAAAACTTACTTTTAAGGTGGACACAAATCTAACGAAACATGCGTCATTTCTATCTATATTGATATGCTCTTTATAGAGACAGATAGATGCCAGGTCGCATGGCTTTGGCGGTAAGTATTTTGTGGAAGCATGAAGCATGTGCTCGTATTGTATTGGTGAAGTAGAGGTTTAGTTATTTGAGATCTAGCATGGTTTTAGTGATAAGATTTTTCGTGGTTGGTGGTCATCAAATGATTCAAGATAGCATATCATGTTATTCGATGTTGCATTTTTCAAAGTCACTTAATGCACCCATCGGTTATATTCTTAAGGTTGAGTGTTATACCTATTATGTACTAGCATAGGTAAACTAGTCTCGACTACCCGTCTAGCCCGCGCCTTTGTCCGCAGGAACGATTAATGGCTAATTTATTTTCTTTATTAAAAGTAGCTATACTTAGCTTAGTAACATCATCTGCTAGTGCAAGTCCCTTCAAAATCGGTTCAGCCTTTTCAGCAATGCGAATTCAACATTGTTACAAACGAATAAAAAAAACTCAATCAGAAGTGGTGCGCATTGATGTTACAAGTTGCCTCAAAATGTTACACATTGTAACATCAAGTTGCGCACTGTAATGCTCGGTTCTCTTCCCTCGCAAATGTAATGTTCGAATCAGTCACATTCACAGATTGCGCACTGTAAAGCTCGGATCTCCTCTCTCACTGATGTAATGCTCGACTCTGTAACGTTACATTACAGGCGATTGCTCCTAGTGAGGAACCTCAAGGTAAACAAACCATGACGTAATTAAGGAAACAATGTGATCGGGTCTACCTTTACACGACTTATTAGTTTATTAAATAGACGAAAGTACAGAACGAAAAGTTTTAATGATGTGTATCTGGTATCCGAGTATAAAAGTATCCGGAGTATTGTGACTACAAGTTGCGCTGTGCCACGTTTTCCGTATTAATTAAGAAGTGTAGCATAAACTTCGTTTCTTATGACAAAGTGCACGTACTACGCGATATATTTAATTTAATATTCTCTCTGGTGCTCAAATTGGTCTCATACTGGTAGGATACTTAAATAACCGCATCGTCGGTCTAGTGATGGTTTAGTGGTCGCAAAGTGCGACTGCTGAGCATGAAGTCTTGAGTTCCAATTCCCATCGTAATATTTTATATTTTAAAATTTTATGGGTACCTAACTAAGTAATCCCGGGCACACTTCGCTGTGGCTTAGTCTAATATTACTTTTGGCACTTTGAATAAAAAATATACTAAAAATCTATTCTGTTTAAATGAAAAATATAGTGTAAAAAATTAAAGTCAATCCATCGACTACTTATACCTATACGGATGGTGAATTTTTTACACATAACTGGCTTCCACCCTCGTCATAGTAAGTATATTCTCCCACGAGAACCATATATTTTTGCGAGACAAAAAGTAGCCTTTGTGCTATTCCAGATTATAAACTATCTCTATGCCTAATTTCATCTAGATCCGTTCAGCGGTTCTGACTGGCGGTAACAAACATCCATCCAATCAAATTTTCCCATTTTTAATTTTAGTAAGATTAAATTAGTTATAACGTACTGTCATGAGAAAAGACCAGTTACAATGTGTGCAAAATAAACAGAAACATCTATTGTGTAATAATGTTACCTGTATACTTCTTTCTTCTTTAAAGAAGACCTGTCTACTAACATAGAAGAATATTATGGTGCATTCTTTATTAAATTTGTTTTTAAAACGACCACCTTCTCTTTAAAAAGGACAATATGCGCTGCGTCCAAGTCTTTGTAATGGCTAGTCTAAAACGTGTCTTGTCCAACATAAATAAAAAAGGCTAATTGCAAGTCAAACTCGCAGACAAAGACTCCGTACCACCGAGCAATATTTTATACTACATACAAAAAAAAACACGTTTTTATACAGGTTACATGGTTAGCTTTATTTTATTTTTATCATACGTTTTTATAGCAGCAATAGTATTACCTACACATGTGTGAAAATTTCAAGTGTCTATCAATTACGGTTCAGAAAGTGACAAACGGACAAACAGCGAAGTCTCAGTAATCACGTTAGGTCACGTTAGCATTCGGATACGGAACCCTAAAAATGTCGGGCACGATAACAATCGCCACAGTAGGATTGCATTAACTTTATTTTCACTTTATATCTTTTTTCTGCGAATCCCTATTATCAACATTGCTCCGTCATACTTTCAATATGAAAATATTAAATCCGTTTCGGTAAAATTAAAGCGTACAGCGTTTTAATTATCAAATAGCGTTTTTCAATATTTATAATATCAAAAATCGTTCAGCTCTGATCTGTAATTTTCGCTAAATGAAAATCATTTTTTATTTATATTAATGTATTACTTGAATGCTCTTAAATTCTGTTTGCGTATAATTTACTCTGAAAATGTACGTACCTATAAAACTTCATTATGTTTCACAAATTATCTTCAATATGTTTTCTTATTTCAGCGTACATACACAACATAACATCACGCCTGTAATACCTGAAGGACTAGGCAGAGGTGTACCCATTAGAACACCCTCATTTCGTCAGTTATGTTTAAGTCTTATGTAATCGGTTAAGAGCTATTGCCACCAACCGGGCACAAATCCAGTCTCCGAGGCTGCTACTGAGAAATTCCTGAGGGAAAAACTTAATAAAACTTTCCCCGACCTGGGAAACGAACCCAAGACCTCAACCACAAAACAATCAACGAGACAATTACCTATACATTCCATACTTCCAATGATGGAGCGGGTGTCAGCAATTCATCTATGAATGTCAAAATCGCATAATTATGTCAGTGGCATTATTTAATTTACTAGTTATTTATTACTGACTATGATATTAGTGTGCAATAAATATATTCAATCATGATTGTAAATCCCCGTAACGTTTAAGAGTGAAAAGCAACAGTTTGACAAATGTCACCGGCACCATCCTAGAGCGTGAGGAATATAAATACAATTTCAAATAATGTTACTTAAAAACTAGTTCGATGATTGTGTTACCTTTTCAAGAGAACTCTTGATTTCCTTATTTTCTGTTTTGAAATCTTATTACTTTGTTAATTGTGCATGCTGTGGTTTCCTCTAAAGAGAACACGTACATAATATCTACCTTTTGTTGACTATTAAGTACTTGCATGTCATATATTGTGTAGGTACATCATTTGTTGGAGATATCCATACTAATATTATAAATGCGAAAGTAGCTCTGTCTGTCTATTACGCTTTCACGACTTAACCATTTTGTTATGGGGTAATTTTTAACCCTAGCAAAGGACATACCTTTTATTCGTCTGCGTAGGCGATTAAATACATTCACGCGAAAAATCTAGTAAATAATTAAATCAATAAGTTTATTGTTCAAGCACTGTCGTAAACCTCATCCTGCTTCTAAAGATCTTAATTTACTGCCTGTTTAAGTACTGTAGACTGGCTGGTTTACCATATACAACCTCATTTCAGCATATTTCTATGAGACAATCTATGTTTAAAACAGGAATGACCTGGCAGGCCGCCATAAGTTCTAAAATGGTGTGAATAAGCTTATTAAAACATTAAATAATATTCATTCAATAAGTGATTCAATAGTGTAGATTAATAAACTCGTTACGAGTAACCCACTTCCAACGGTCCCAGTACTATCTGTATCAAAACACAACTAAACTTAATAAAAACAATCTTAAATTACAAACAATACTTGACAGCTTCACAAATCTATCCACAAATAGTTATTACTAATACTTCCTCTCTATATACAGCTGAAAGGTCTGAAATATTACTGAAGAACATCAATCATCAGATATTCTCTTTTTTATAGTCTATTGCAAAAAACCTGTGAAAAGGATGTGCACGGCAGTGTGATGATTGATACGTATTACTGGGAGGCTATTGGCGTGATGAATGAGCCCAAATATGGCCTCTTTAGAATCATAAGAAACATTTCTGTGTCATCAATTACCTGAGAAGGAGTAACATAGTGCAGGCAACTGCCTCCGATGTAATGGAACCTACTAAACACATTATCGTGATAAATGTTACGCCATTTAGAGATCTGCTTGCACTGTAATGAAAAAACTGTGTGAGAATAAATTCTGACTTCTTTTGCTGGAACTTTTTTTAAATAGTTATCTTGAGTTATTTACTTAGATTTTTTATAGGATACGGGGAAATTAACAATGTCAATGCTACTATGCATTTTAATTTTATGTTAGGGACTAAAAATGTAGTGGCATACTTATTTTATAAAAAAAGTTATTTTAAGCCTTGTTTTTTCACTGTCTTGAATGTTGTCATTTTCGCAAGCCTTACGCTGTGTTTTACTTAACCTGCCCCGCGTCGAAATGATATCATTTTCATTTAGTATAGGACGGATCACATTTGTCTGCCTCGCGTGGAATGGAGAAGCTTACTTAAAATAAGATATTAGAACTTAAGTTTCATTTCTAGAATTTTGGTTGTGGGCATGCTCACCGCATCCACAGCGGTGGATACGTGCTTGAAGAAAGGATCTTCTCTCACCTCCATTACATACAAACATCTCCAACATCTCATATGTCGTGATGGCCTAGTGGTTAAGGGGGGCCCCGCCTCTCATGCATGAGGTTTTGGGTTCAAATCCGGGCAAGTACCAATGTGTTTTTTTCAATTCATATGTACCTCCTTTCTAAGTTTATCTTAGACATCACTGACATCGTTCCGTGCTTCGGAAAGCACGTTAAGCCGTTGGCCCCGGCTATCATACTTACATCTTTGACAGTTATTACAGGTCGTCAGAAGCCTGAAAATCTGACAACCAGTCTTGCAAAGGGATATCGTTTTACCCAGTTACTGGGTTGTGGAGATCAGATAGGCAGTCGTTTCATATAGAATACTAGTATTCAGCTGCATCTGGTTAAACTGGAAGCCGACCCCAACATAATTAGGAAAAGGCTAGGCAGGTGATGATCTCCAACACCTCATCTTTATTCTTTCATTTCTATATTTCCTATTACCTTGTTAGTGGAATCACAGATCCACAATCAAGGATTTTCTTATCCGCTTTATCAAATAATATATTATTAAGGTACATCCGAGAATTAATGATCACATAATTGTCTCTGGATTAATAAGAAATCTCTCTGTTAAAATATAATAATTAATAATAGTAAATAAATAATGTTACAATAAACAGAATAAATATATGATACAGATAAATAAACGGAATTATAATAAATACTCACATAAGATATGTAAGTAACAGATACATATGAACTAATAATAGCCCTTACAAAGCCCTTACATATCCCTTACATTACAAGCATACATAATATGTATATACACTTGTAATGTAAGGGCTGATGTACAGGACGTTAATAAACTGGCAGCAAAGGCGCGTTTTCGGCATTAAAATGTTTGTTGCGTTTTCGCTCACACATTTGCATCGATACTACCGCGCGTTTTCGTCGCATACAAAGCACGCAATCAAGCCGTTCGGCGCACAGATTAAAACGCCACTCAAGGAAATGAAACACTCGGTAAAGTACAATGACAGCGTTTACATAAGTTTTAGACTAACTAACAAATCCTATGATTCATTATCGAAAGGCGTTCCCTTTAACAGGTATAGAGCTTTTATACATTAAAAAAAAATACTTCCATACAAATTAAAAAAGTTTGTATTTTTAAAATATAAAAAACGGTTACGTAAAAGAAACACACTATATGGGCACTTGTCGATCGATTTATGAACGGTAACGTTACATTTAGCTTGTGAATGATCTAGGCGGCGCTAGGGAGGTACTATTCCGTGCCACTATTTTGATTTTAAACAGGATAATTATTTCGAAATTTTTAACACATTTTTTTTTGGATTTTTATACACAATTTTTTCTATAGTGGCATTTTTTTACATGTATTATTGATGTAGATTAACGAATTTAAGGTGACGCCCTCTGTTATTTAACATAGGTAATATATTGTATAGTATATTCCTTCTCTAAAGACAGTAGATAAACATTGCGGAACTTTTCCAAGCCGTCTCATTTTTCCAATATATAGGTCTCTAAATACGGATTTCAAGGCACATTGGCACCATTCATCAATTATCTGAACCGTCTGAGCGGCAACTTACCCAGGTACAAGATATAAACTTCAGCGTCACGTTGTCACGGGGCTGCTTTATCCTGTACGACGGCTTGCCTGCCACGAATATCACTGAAATTAATAACTTCGTGTTAAAACTCTTACTGGGGCTTGTACTAAATCATGACTAGGCACCACATCACGCCTGTAATTCCCAAAGGGTTAGGCAGACGTGGACCTATTAGTTCGCCATTAATGATTTAAGGCCCATGTAATAAGGGGCGAGCCTATTGCCACCAACCGGGAACAAATCCAAAAATTCCGAATTTGGATTGGCTGCTCCTGAGAAATTCCAGATGAAAAACCCTAATAAAATTTTGTCCGACTTGGGAATCGAACCCAGGACCTCATGCTCAGCAGTCGCAGCTTGCGACTACTAGACCAACAAGGCAGTCACATTAATATAATGATTTGATAAAGTCTTTGCACACATATTAGCTCAGCGTCAGTTATGATCGCCTCCCGTCATTGACTCCCCGTCAATCAGGGCAATTCTACAAATTTTTAGAAACGTTCGCAATCTAATCTCAGGCCGTATTATACCTACATTTTTTCGACATTGATTATAGCTGAGATGAGATTGCGATTAGATTCTGAACATTTATTAGTCTTCAAGTATGTCACCCTACTGGCAGCTTAGCCGGAGCAGCTCAGCACGTACGTGGGGCAGGCGCCGCGACGTCGGAAAAATCGCACGACGATGCGGTAAGTACATATGTTCGCTGACGGTTTGCGAGATGCACAAAAGTTTCACAAACCAACCGAACCGGCGCGACGAAAGCCCCGCTTACGTCGCACCGTACACGAGGACATATCAGTGATGCCTCTACATAAGCTAGTATATAAATCTTTTTAAAGTTAACTTTACTGAAAATAACACTGACTGATTCCAAGTAACCTGGGCAACTAGATTCAATTCAATTTTTTTTCTTCTTGTAATGACGTTCAAAAGTGCCTTATAATGGCCTAATTGAAATAAATGATTTGACTTTGATTTTGACTTTGACCTACGCCACACCGAACGAATGGAAGATTATGTGCAAAAATCTCTTTCCCGAGGCAAGTTATTCATCATAGATGTAAGCGTAGCGTAATTCCTGTACAGGAAACAACATAGCGGCCACAGTCATTAAAAAACACTCTGTGAAAATTTCAAGCTACCTAAGCTAGTCTACCTATTACGTTAAAAAGATAGACGTTTAAAAGATCAAAGAAAAAGAGCGAAGTCTTAGTAATAGTGTCCCGTTTGAACGCTTTGCCTTGCGACGAGCTAAAAATCAACGACTAGTCAACACCCACGTTCCATACCTATAGGAGGTCAAACTCCTGAAATTATAGGTTGTTTATGTAATTCTATGACATTATTTCTTTACCCCTTCATTTCACACTATGTGTACTCTTGGAGATAAAACTGCTAAAACATGGCGCGCCCCCCCATATTACTCTTTCAACGTGTGTAGTCATATCCATATGAAAGGGTTTCTATGTAGTTGTAAGTATTCGTCTTCAGTAGCAGGCAGTAGCAGTAGATTTGTTGGTAAACTCATCATAACTGGCAAGATCGCGCAAGACAATGCACGTGTCATTTTCATGGAGTGTGTTAATGCAGCGCCATACTAATATTAATGAGTAATCAATGACGCCACTAGTCGAACAACAAATCGCTGATTTGTTTTTGTCTCGAAAGCCGTCTTAGTATGCACACATGCGTTGTGAGTCTTATAGATACTTTCAAAATTACTTTCAAACGTTATGAATATGTGGAGGGGCGCGCCATATTACAGTAGTTTATCTCTTCGTTACAAACAAGCTCTTACCGATAGACGTCAGCACTAGCAGAGCAGGGAATCCAAATCCTAGTGCATAACATGCATCATCACCAAAGCACATGACACTCCTACGCAGTGCGGGTGTCACCACCATGCCCATGAACCCACCCAGATTCACCGTGCAGTAGAACGTTGAGAAAAACTTTTGGAGTAAATGGTTCTCTTCGGGGAGGCGGAACTGAAATTTAAAAAGAAATGATTTAAATCGACCAGACGTTTTGGACTTATTTGGGAACTACTTTCCTACAGACAATAGTTTCAAACTTTTACTTATAATGGTGCCGATTCCCTTGTTTGTCAAATTAGTTTCGCCTTGAACTTTTCCATATTTTTAATCCATACGTTTTAAGATATCAACTATAAGGCGCTTTGCACACGGAGCAACTTAAGTTGACGAAACTGGCAACTATTTAAAAGTTTCCTGTAAAAGTTGCTAGTTGCCATAAAGTTGCCGGTTGCCGCAACTTTTTGGCAATTTGTAAGCAACTTTTTTAGCCGAGTTGCAGTGTTGCAAACTTAGCAGTATTACCACTAGGTCTGGTGGATTGGGACCCCCATCTGGTGGGCAGAATTTGTATTTGGTGGCTTGTGGATTTTTTAGTAGGAAAATTTTAGGTTGATGGTTTAAAAAAAAATTAAGTAAAATTTTTGCTAAATGAAAACAATATTGCACTCGGTAAGTATAATTAACTATCCCGCAAATAAATGATGAATGGCGTCAGTTACATCAGTTGGAATGAAACAAACCCTAAAAGTTTTGGTATGAAGTAGGTTTGATTGACAAAAATGCTTGGCTAAATGCTAGTCCTGCTCCACAGCCGTACTACAGCCGTACCACAGCAGGACTAGGATTTAGCCAAGCATTTTTGTCCGTGATATAATCATCTAACTTATAATAATGCTTGATTAGATAGTGTGCGTTTTATGCATGGTTTAAATTTTCTCTCATTTAGTTGGGGAATATCAAGAAGTATTTTATTATAGAATTTTACACATTACCCCAAAAAGAAGTGTTTTATTAGTGGGAAAAACCACTAAGTTAATGGCAACACTATGCCGGGCACAGGGCGAGGGAGGGAGGGTGTGAAATCGAATATTTGACAGTTGCTAGTTGCGGCAACTAGCAAGTAAATAAGTTGCTAGTTGCCGCAACTGAAAACTGTTGACGATTGCCGCAACTCGCAACTTGAGTTGCTCTGTGTGCGCAGTCCAATTGAATTACATGTAAACAGCGAGTTGCCAGTAAGTTGCCAGTTGCTGCAAAAGTTGCTCCGTGTGCAAAGCGCCTAATTGTATGGATGTGTCAGATCGACTTAATTTGACAGCTCTTATTTACATTAGTCTCTTTCTTATTTTATTGGACAGAAAAAGATGAAAAAAGTCTAATTTTAGTTTAGTTTGTGACCAAGGGAATCGACACCAATATCTTTCTCTTTCCTATAAAATTCTATTAAAACTCCAGACCGATTTCGGTCACGGCGACTAATCACAATGGAGACTAGTTATGAATACCTCCAAAGCAAAATCAGAAAATGAAAATGCCAGACGCTGGCTGCATTTCCTTTATTCCACTCGTATTTCTTTAGGACATACCTCCGTAGTAAATACAGTTTACACTATTCTTACGTTATAATTTGTTAAAATAATATAACCAACATTAACTGTTCAAGTATAACCATAGACGTCGTCGTTTTCCTCCTTAACAAACTTCATAAATTTTCAATATTGTAACTTAAGCGAAAGTTTCTATAGAAACAAAGCTGATTCCTAATTTCCTACCCTCATCAAAATGTATTTATTATCTTTTCACTATTATCTTAAAACAATGTTATACAAGTTTGTTTGTTTGTTGCTTGAAGCCGTAATCAAACGTAGGTATCGAATGGCACGCTATAGTTGCGTAATCTATTCCTATAAGTTAAAACAACGGCTAAAGGCGTGGACACATCACCACGCCGCCGCATGAAACGCCACGACGTTTTACCGCGGTACGGTGCCGTGTACGGTGTGCCGCGTCACAGCAGCAACTTTCGAGTCAAATATCAAACTTGGAGTTCTTGTATAGATAAAGACCGCAAAGACATATTTTTCTCCAATTATTGCTAAAATGACGAATTAAGAAAGAACATAACCAGGGAATCAAAGATCTAGACAAGAACAGCCAGTTTGAGGACACATTTGAACCAATGGTTAAGTACTGCCGTAAGCCGGCGCGACGCATAGTTCCACGGCACGATGCTAAAGTCGTGCCGCTACACTGTGGAGGCGCCGCGCCCTGGTGTTGAGTCCACGCCCTAAGACTGTGAACGAGTGTCGAACCGTGTTCGAGTTTAAAACAAAGCGTTAAAGTACTTCAAATGCAACAAAGAGCTTCGAAAAGGCACAAGGCGTCAAGTGTGAACACATGCATACATGCCTAAGTGTTGCCGACACTGTAAACAAAAATGGCTGGTATTTAGTCAATGGCTGCTCCAAGTCACATAGACATATTGGGCGGAAAACATATACCTCATAGTAATATCATTAAATGAAATAAGTCGACTATAATATATGTATATATATATTATAAGCTTAGTGTTTAAAACGATTGTGTTCATAATGTAACACAATGGTGGTCATAATGAAAAACTTTTACAATGGATTCTACACTCTTTCGTAGCAGCGGTCTACGGCGTAGACTGCTGCTACGGCGTAGACCTCTTCATCGATCTTTGGCGATAGTGATGGTCAACTATGCGTGATCGTGGTGTTAGCTCAGTGAATGTTAATCTTAAGATAAATAAGAAGAAGAAGAAAAATAAAATAAATGAATGAAACGGACCTGGTCTCCTCCGAAGGCTGCTACACAAGGTTTGATTCCACCAGTACCAGTAGCTATAAGCAGCAGTCCAATCATGGATGTAGTTCTGTAATTAAAAATTGACATAAAAAGCACACTCAATGAGATAGAAACGTGGCGCTCTATACTCGTTACTCGATATAAAAATTTTTGGGGCAAAAATTATTGGTATTTAACCGTATGGGTATTTAAAGATTAGTAATAACATTTAAAACTCATATAAGATCACAAATAAGATCCGTAAAAGAAAACTGGAACTTTGACTGAACTTTCATTGTCTATTATGTAACTACTCCACGCATGTCTTTCGTCCTTCATACATATTCTAAGGTACGTACCTAATCATTTGTCTCGTTGTATTGAATACGAGATTTTTTTAAAGACCGGTACATATATAAATTCATGCCTTTTTCCAATGGAGGCGACCACAGAATGCAGTGCTTGCTACGATTCTTACATACTCCTTTCACCTCGTCCACGTCATACAAGATACATCTAGATACATCTAGTCATACAAGCACGTCGGTTACGAATACTAAAGTCTGATACAATTTTTTTAATGGATAGTTGGGCCCACATTCTTAGATTGCTTAGAGTCTCAAGTCGTCCTAATCCGGCACTGCGGTTTTGTACCTACACAAATATAAACAGACACGGTGAATCCATACTTCCATTATTTTGTTTAACTTTTACTCCGCCGCCGACTTTCGCGTTAAGTTAAAAATAAACCAGTGTCTTAAAGTTTCAAGGAGATAGAATCTCAGGTTCTCATGCATCCACCGTTGGCAGTGGCTAGAAGTTAAGTTTCATCAAACTTATCTTCAAGTTATTTCCAACTTTAAAATAAACTTTTCGCCGATTGTTTATTTGAGCTCCTTACATAAAGTTTACAATATGGTGTTCGTTAGTAAGACATGTACGAATTTGTCGAATTTTCTTATCATTTTCATCGTGATATTAACCCTTATTATTGAGCTGTCATAAACGTAACAGCTCAACGCTCAGCTCAACAATGAGCTGTGCTGAACTATTTGCACATAAATCTGGATATCTTCCACGACAAGCATTATGTTTGTAAATATTTATATTTATTCTTTACTTGTGGCATAAATTAGTTAAAGTTAGGTAAAATAGTTTAAGTTACTATAACGTAAGCGCCGCAAGCACTGTAAGCTTGTAAGCTGTTTTAAATAAATAAATATCCTCTGGCAAGTTTAGGCGTTGTTTGAGCATAATGCTCGGAGATACCATGGCAACGCGGCGTATCCGTGCTCTTTGTGTTTGAAGCTCTTCGCTATTCACTGTGTTTATAACGACAGCGATCTCTAATTTTATACCAAACTCAACACTTTACACTATACATTTTTATATCTTGGTTTACAAATAAGATATGTTTTATCTTTATCTGTGCAAACCTTACAATCTTCGTCGCGTGCTAGCTTAAATTGTTAAGCAGCTCTTTATTTCCAAGAGTGATTTAATACGTGTTTTAGTTTCACAAAGACGTATCTCAATGATTATACTCACGTGGGCGGTAACATGAGCGGAGGTATCGCTGAGCAGCAAGTCAGAATAGTCCCCATTAGGTATATTATCGAAAAATATAATATTACTCTGAAACAATATCAAAAATGTAATTTTAACTTACTGTGTTACCTGACATAACAACACACCTGTAACCCCTGAAAGGTTAGGCAGAGGTGTACCTACCCATTAGTACACACACATTTTGTCAGTTATGTTTTAGTCCCATGTAATAGGGGGCGAGCCTATTGCCATTAACCGAGCACAAATCCGCAGACTCCGAGGCTGCTACTGAAAAATTCTTGGTCGACAAACCCAATAACATTTTGCCCGACCTGGGAATTGAACCCAAGACCTCATGCTCAGCAGTCGCGCTTTGCGACCACTGGACCATCGAGGTAATCTTTTGCAGTATTTTGGATTGCAGTTTTTTGTTGTGAAAAATCACAGTTTGTTCTGATTGCACACAACTTTTAAAACTTGTTTTTGTAAAAGTACGACAGTTAGAACTTTGTCATTCAATATCTCCGTAGTCAGAAAGGTCCCAGACACGGCGCAGAACAAAAAAAATCTGGAAACTACGTGCTGAGCCGACTAAAAATATATTAGGGTACCTACATACAGGATGATAATGATGACGATATAGTTAAAAAGTAGTCAGTACTTACTTGTATCTTCCAATAAAGTTGTCGGCCAGTATAGCACCCACCAGCGGCATAGTGTAGCACATCATGATAAATATGTGATACACCACAGTGGCGGCGTTCTCGTGGAGACATAACACGTTTCTTAAATATAGCGATAGTATAGCTGCAAACAAAAGTCGAATTAAGGGGTCCAATATGCCTCATCGTGCTGAATCCTGGGGTTGATCGATTTCAAAGTATACCTGGTGGGAGTAGTAGTACCTGACCGCACATAGGCCGACCGCACAGAACGCCACCACCGACGTAGGTAGCGTCGCCAGGCGTCCGGATAAAGCCGGACATAGTTAGGCTTTTTGATGGCGTGTCCGGCCAAAATAAACGGTGTCCGGGTTTTAATTAAAGGTTTCAATTAAAAATGTTGATAAATTTTTGTGTAGAACTTAAATTTAGCTGGTGACTTTATTTGACCGATTTATAATAAAGTACTTATGCATTCGATTTTTTGTATTAATATACAAAAAATCGAATGCATAAGTAATAAATCAGAAAATCGATCAGAATTTAACAAGATTTATGGTACCTAATAATAAAAAATGCTTGATTTTACATTAAAAATAAATGTCGTACCAATTAATACTGAGACACAAAATCCTCAATAATATAGAGTGTCCGGCCTATTTAGCCAAATGTCCGGCCAAACTAACTGGTCGGTCCGGCTATTAAGTTTGACGACCTGGCAACCCTAGACTTAGGTATTTCCTGTCGTTTTCATACATTTTATATGGACTCGCCGCACACTGTTAACGTCGGTGGTCGCCGCATCTAGCTTCAGGTGGCGGCGTTTGTGGCTCTCGCGTGTGACAAGTATGCGGACAGCGTTAGTTTAGTCGAACAGAATTTCCATCGGAAATTCTAAGTGGCTACCCGGAATTAAGTTTTGTGTCCGGTTTATAGTAGTAAAAGCCACCTGTTAAATCATGAGCAGCCTTTGCGCTCCCGGTTAGCCATAGGCCTCTCCAGTGAGCGCCATTCACCTCTGTAAAACTCTCCTCCAACTGTTACCAGCCACCCTGTGAAGTTCGTCGCTTCTATTAAGCAATGGGAATATCTACAATTATACAGTTGTTCAATATTTCTTGTACGATAAATTATCAACATAGTAGTTATTAGTAATCGGACCACATTAGGTTATAGGTAGGTATTACCTACCTAATGTTGTCCGATTATTAATACTTTGTTGATAATTTATCGAACTACCTAGCCACTAGATATGTGTATTTATAAGAAGTCTGGAAGAGGTCAGTTCTATGTTCGTAATAATTGTAATACTAGAATATAGGTAGTTACGAGTACATGGCCCTAGCTTGATTGTTGCTTTACCAAAGCAAAAAACTACTAAAACAACAAAGCTAGGTAAGTACAGCACAACTTAAATAGGTACTGTTTCTTCAATCGAAATTAAATATAAGTAGGTATAATACAACTAGCTGGGTCGGCCACTCGTTGCTGTGGCTTTAAGTAAGTAAAGATATTAGGGTCAATAATATAAAGAGAGATAAAAACTATCCTATCTTTTAAGTTTGACCAAATTACACACAGAAAGCCGTATTTCATAAAAAAATGGTTGAGTAGTTTAGGAGTCCATCCCGGACAAACAACGGGACGCGTAATTTATATCTAATAAAATAAACATACATACATCTCATTACCAGCTTACTATTTGACTTACCCATATAATACTTTGTTCTCTTACTAACTAAATAGCTTTTTCGGTAGTAAGTAATTAGGAAGGAGACATGTGAAGCGGTTATCCTCTCTTGCAAACGTCTCAGTTCGTTGCCTGTACCTATCTTACCTTACATAAGTACCATAACATAAGACATGTCGTGAGAGTCTAAATTCACAGAATATCGCTATCATTCGTCGGCACGCTCAGCTGCTCAGGCAGGATGGTAGAAAGCCCTGCTGAACCTACCCATGGTAAGCGACGTAATCGAGATACTTATATTAATAAGCTTAAAGGTACATACTTCTCAGTCCACAGAAGGAAAATCTTTCACAAAATTCTGTCGCTATTATACAAAATATCGATGTAGGGTGACTATGAATCATTTTTATAGACTTAACAATAAACTCCTTAAAAAAATACTCAGTATATTCAGATTTATATATAATTATATAAATCAACTCAAACGTGGTGCTTTCCTAATGATAACGGAAAACGTCAGTCAAAATGTCAATCTTAGGTATTTGTTATCATATAGTAACTACTTATTAATTCCATGCCTCATCAACAAGGATACAAAAAAAAAGCTTTTTTACAAAAAGACAACTGCGCTCAAAAATTACAAAATATAAAATATTTGGAAATCGACGGCTTTGGTTTTGTTTTTTGTTATGTAGGTATTGGTGCCGATTCCCTTGTACACGAACTAGACTAAATTTAGAGAATTGACATCTCTTACTAACATACAGCGAAAAGAAAGGACGGTGACATTCCGTGACATTAAAGAACTAAGTTAGCGATGTCAAATTAGTTTTGCCTTGAACTTTTCCGTATTTTTAATCCACACGTTTTAAGATGTCAACTATAATTGTATGGATGTGTCAGATTGACTAAATTTGACAGCTCTTATTTACATTAGTCTCTTTCTTGTTTTATTGGACAGAAAAAGATGGAAATAGACTAATTTTAGTTTAGTTTGTGACCAAGAGAATCGGCACCATTGCCGCCGACTTCCAAACTAAAGTTATTTCTAATTTTATAGTTTCTGAAGGCGGTTGTCTTTTTTATAAAAAAGCTTTTTATTTTTCACTTTTTAGTGCTTGGGTGTTAATGTTTGAAACTCTTACAAAAAACCCTTACAAACAATACCTCACACGATATATTTAATTTAGGAAAGTGGTAAGGGGGGGTTGTCGTACCCCCTCCTCCTTTTTCTTCAATCAGTCATCCCCGAAGTTCATCATCAAATCATGCTAATATTTCTATGGGACCTATTCGGAAGTATGCTCTTTCAAACAAAAAAGATTCATCGAAATCAATTCATAATGGACGGTGTAATCGCGGAACATATACTTATAAAAAAAAAACATACCGCCGAATTGAGAACCTCCTCTTTTTTGAAGTCGGTTGAAAATACAATCTTAATCTGGTTACTCACTTCATCCAAGTTCTAAACCTTCAAAGAACAACAAGGGATCGAGTGACGTAGCGACATCTACCTATACGACGTCCAAACTTCCTACCACGCAACACAGTTAAACAAAACAGTGACTAACGATAGCTGGCGCTGCTGAGCCACACTATAAGCTCGGTTGGCCACCTGCATCTGAAATAAGGTATTTATGACATCACATTCGGTGAACGACCCCGGAAACCAGTCAAAATAGTGCCGAGGTTTGTTCCCAGATGTCACTACCAGTTTTGAGACAAATTGAGTAGTTGACCGACAGCTTTTTAATACCATACAGCAGTAATTCTAAAACGCAACTCCCCTAAAAAACACTATTTTAACTCCGAAAACCTGATTAATTTTCAGTTTACTGTAAAATTTGATTTTAGTTGGTTTGTAATAAATAAATAGCTCATCATTTGAGTTTGCAAATAAGTGACGTCACAGATTACTATGGCCGTGCACAATCTATGAAGGAATCGCATTTGACAGCTCATAAAAAGTAAGTCAATTGATTACTACCCAATTATATTTTCAATTTACCTACTACCTTCCTGTAGGAAGAGATTATTTTCTTTTTCTGTCTTCTGTCACTAAAGCGTAAACCATCAAAAGAGAAGATCGCCGGGCCACCATCCGCACTCATACTTATTGTCGCGTTTATACACGAATGGGTTCGTGGAATTCATGCTACCTACGGTAAAATCACTCAATCAATCAATCTGCTGTAAAAAAAGTTATTTATAATCAACAGCTACCATCTGCGTTTTCCCCAATTGTTTCACTTATTGTATCTATTATGTTAGGGTTGACTTCCAGTCAAACTGCATACCAATATATTTTATACTAGCTTATGCCCGCGACTTCGTCCGCGTGAATGTCGGTTTTCAGCAAGGTTTTAATTTTTTGCGTGAAACCCTAATTCTTTTTCTAAAATAAAAATTAGTTACCCCTTATTACATAAGCTATCTACCAGTGAAAGTCCCGCCAAAATCGGTCCAGCCGTTCTAGAGATTCGCGGGAACAAATAGACTGACAGACAGACAAAAATTGTAAAAAATGTTATTTTGGTATATGTTTGTACCGTATAATATACATATAGTAAAAAGCGGTTATTTTAATATTACAAACAGACACTTGAATTTTATTTATGTGTATAGATGGAGCGACTGCCTAACTATCCAATCTCCACAAACCATACAAGTAAAAGGCTAAAAGGTGCCGCTTTGTAAAACTTGGACTTCTCGACTTCCCGTAACGTCTGTCACAGGGTTAAATTATTTTCCGCAGCACGGAGAGATCTCAGCATCCTAGGAATTGGTTTAGGTATGAAATTGGCAGTCAAACATCACAGACGTACCTACTAGTAGTAGATATAATATTGTCAATCATCTTATTAACCTTTTATCCGCCACATCAAAAAAGCAAAAACGTAGGTACCCAGCTGGCTTAGGTGCCAAGCTACTAATTTGAAACTTTGTGATTGATTTTAGTTTTTGTCATCTTATGTTAATTTCGATGAATTATAAATAAAGTTATATTAATTAATATAAATTAGTATGAGTCAAGAAACACAATTAGCAAAGGAAAAAAAATTGTATAAAATCGTAATCGTACGTATTTAGCCTGTCATTGTAGTTGTGACCGTGGCGCGCTGGGTACATTTTTGTTTGTCATCTATACATGACTGTAGCAGTCAAATGGTTACTCATCGACAGACATAACCCTCGAACACTCTTTAAAAAAGTAAAGATAATAAATAAATATAATGTGACTAATCTTGCCGGTCCAGTGGATATGACGACCGCCATTCATACAAGAGGTAGCGAGTACGATAGGTTCTACCTTTACTTTTTTTTTATTTTTAGGTGGTAAAAATCATCAAATGTTTCCTTCCGTCCTGGGTGGGGCGGAAGGGACTGTCTGACTTTTACTGACTAAAAATACATCGTGTTCCTTCTGTTGCCCTTTACGTTCCAGGGCCACGGTATCCTATTAAGACGTCCTGCAACCTCGGCAGGCGTTTTGCCCCGTTGGGGCCCCGTCCCTGAGCTGACAGCTCTTTGAGGCGCGCGCGAACAGAACGCGCCGTCGACCTGAGCCTGGTCCTTGATCGGACGGCGAGCTACCCATTACTCGCCGTCCGCAAGCCCGCGCTTTACCTTTACCTTTAATTATTTTTGGCACATCATGTGAAGGAGGAAGTAACATATAAATAAAACATTGGTTTTTTGTATTTTTCATTTATTTTTTAAACCGTATACAATGGTTTCTACAAACTACGAGGCCAGCTTAGCTAGGCCTTGAACTAGACATTCAAAAAATGCGTATCTTAACCTATATAATACTCTGATTTCCAGATATTACTAAATTCAATAAATTACGAGTACAAAGATAAATTCTTAGACACCTAATGCTCACCTGTCTTCTTTTCATTCATAATAACAAGCCTTTTCTTTTCCGATCCTACTTCCAAAATATCATAATACATAAACCCTGCGCACAACCAACATGTTTTAAACTTGGCGATTGACCTGTTTGTTGATATGTCGCATCTATAGGCGATACAGTTCCTGAGCCTCAGAATTCGGCGAGTGTCATGATTGATATAACTAAGTACCTTACTATTACATCTATGACCAAAAATCAGTTAAATGTGACGGCAGACATAAATGGAAGGCCGTAATCGATGAGCGGGAAAACCGCTCCTTTTTTGTTAGCGCTTTTATATTGTGGCTGGCGATCCTACATTTCATGTCTGGCTTATCGGTAGTCAAGCCCGATTGAAACAAATTGTTGTCGCTGTCACCACATAATTTTAATCATCATCAATTTTCTATAAATCTCGTGAGATTGTAAACTGTCTCAAATGTGTTAACCGAGTGCTAAGTGTGAGTTTTTTTAATTTTATAGGGTAAAAAGTTCGGAAGTTTTGAAGTTAGGGAAAGTAAGTGGGGTAGCGCCATCTGGTGGTCACTAGGAAAACCCTAATTTCCCATACAAAATACTAACGCGCTCGCAATCGAACGTGAGTCGTAAAAACTCATACAATACAGCGCACACCATGGTTTTCGTTACGACAAGCCACAGATAGGTTATAGAATATCGAATTCTGATTTATTGTAAACGAAAATAAATAAACACATTTTATCGTATCGACTGTTAACATTCTCGCGAGATTTATTACTGACGGTGTTGGCAATAGCACGTGACATCTCCGTTCGAGATTTTGTTCTTACAGATAATTAGTGGCTCATCTCGCGTAAACGTGCCTGAATTTTAAATTTGGACCTCTAGTGGTTTAAGAGGTATTTACAAAAAAAAAACAGATACACCTGGGCTGGGTTTTCAAAAGTCACGCCGAAAGGACTTAAAGTAGCCGAATATTAGTGGAAAAATGTGTGTGTGAAAAGTTAGACGAGAAGTAGTTAATAATCTGCAAGAACATTTTGAGATGAGACAACATTTTGCACGGCGGACGCACACGTCCGCGAGCCTGACCACGACTCCGTGACAACTCTCCCGCCGAGCACGACCTTAAGCTTAAATAGTACACAGAACTACTATTTTAAAAACATCAAACATTTATCTTATTGGTTAATTAGTGTGATATTAGATAGCCATTGATATACTGACCAAGAACATTATTATAATATGCTGAGATCAAACAAAACGTTACCTAAATTATAACATACCTACAATCGCGAATTTAGATAATTAAGAAAAATAAACCTACTTCGTGGTCCTGAAGTTTTATAAAGTTAATCAAAAACTTTATCATAATAAGTAATAATAGATATATATATATATCAAAAATACGAGGTGTACACAAACTTCGAAAATACAAAATCACAGCAATCAAGTCTTAAGTTGAGCCAGTTGGCTTAAATATTTTGGTAATGCGTTCATCCAGCTTCACTGCGTCTATAGCTGCAGCCAACTCATTTTCATCAGGTTCACAGCCTGGAGGGTATGGTGCGGCCATAGCCTCGGCCATTTGCTGGTCGTCACGTATGAAATTTGCAAAGTCATCGGCGTAATCGTAGTTCGAAAACTCTTCATCATTGTCATCAAACGCCAGATCTAGGCAATTTCTTCCTGGCTGCGCTGCTGTGGGTGGCCCGACTTGTGCATCTGCTGTAATATATTCTACAAACCACCCCTCCAGCTCCAATTCATCATAGTTAGGCTCTAATGGCACATTACGGGCGCGTGGTAGAGCCACCACGTTCGCCCCATGAGTTTCAACGGGCATAGGAACCCCAGGGTCAGGCCAAAAGCTAGCGCGCACGACCGGCACATTATTAATAAACACTGGCATGCCTCCTCTCATGCTCACCTGAATCATTGGGTTCTCTGGCCTGGGAACGTCGTCACTGTGGGCAAAAACACATTTTCATTAATAACGCTTATGCCATATATTCAAGGACGTCACTCCAAAACAATCAATCATTTTAAAATTGATCGACATTTACCTACCTATAAATAGGGACGCTGAAAATGTGACTGGTTGAACATTTCCATGTACTAAGATAATATAATGATTGACTATTTTAAGTGACGTATCTGAGTG
Source organism: Hoplodrina ambigua (assembly GCA_949774945.1). NCBI lineage: Eukaryota > Metazoa > Arthropoda > Insecta > Lepidoptera > Noctuidae > Hoplodrina > Hoplodrina ambigua. The sequence goes on from OX458963.1 coordinate 12,642,255, forward strand.
CGGCAGTAAGAGCAGTTTTTAATAAGGCTCCAGTAAGTAAGGGTAAGTGCGACTTATAGGGGGCAACCTGTAATGATACAATTTGTGACATTTAAGGCACTTCGTCACCGGGAGCACTTGCCTGTAACGTAACAATTCATATTCGAGCATTACATCAGAGAACAGAGCATACAGTGCGCAACCAAAGTTGAAACATTCGAGATACAATGTGTAACCAATGCGCTCAGTATTGTTACTTGTAACGTGAAGCCCAAAATCGTATCTTAGATTGTTACATTACAGGCAAATGTTTCCGGTGAGGGAGCGCTTTTAGAATACAAAAATAGCAGATTAACAATTGGATATTTGACTCCAGTAACCAATAATTCAAAGGTTGCGTTAGGCTAGTGTTTTTCTCACATTGCGTGAGAAAAACACTAGCCCCCAAACCCCGAAAAAAATTCAATTAACAGTACCTAAAATTAAATTTTTAGTTGTTTTGAAATCAATAAATAGTCAATTGGCTAACAAAAAAGTGATGTCACAATCGTACTATTACCTTACAACGTCTATGGTAGAATCTCGTTTTAATATCTCATTGATTGGTGGTGTCAAGTACCTAATTGCGAAAAACAAAACTCGAAAGCGACTTTGAACCAATAGTAATATCCAATGAAATTGTGACTCTTCGACAATTCAAAAGTGCCTGATAGCAGTTTCTTTAATATATATGATTTTATTTATCTCGTGATAACTACGCCGTCTTCAACCCTCGCGTTTGTCACTCAACTGAGATTAGAGATAAACTACAAAACGTTTGTAAGTATTTACAAGACTCACAACGCATGTGTGCGTACTGAGACGGCTCTCGAAACAAAAACAAATCAGCGATTTGTTGCTCGACTAGCGGCGTCATTGATTACTTATAATTATTATTAGTATGGCACTGCACTGACCTACTCTATGAATATGACATGTGCGTTGACATGCGCGGACTTGCTAGTTATGATTAGTTGACCAACAAATCTGCCAGCCTGCTACTGTAGATGAATACTTACAACTACATAGAAATTCTTTTATATGGATAGAATTACTCACATTGAAATAGTAATAAGGAGGGGCGCGCCATGTTATAGTATGTAGTTTAACTCTACCTCTGAGAAAAAAGATCTTCATACTTTGCCTTGGCCTTGGGAACGTCATAAATTATTTTTTACCAAAAACTAACTGCATATGAAACTAAAAAAATCGTACATTATCTTACAAATAGTTATCAGAATAAGACTATAATGATTTAAAGCGTATTAAAAAAAATTGAAACAATCTTATAATTTTAATTTTCTAACCTTCTTTTAAATGTTTGCTATCTACAAAAGTACATACATACTTACACTTCCCAGTAACGGAGTCATTGTTCAAAGGTCAAACCACTGCATTTAATACACAATCGATCACGGTTAAATTACCAGGCTAATCTGTGTCGTATTACTACGCACGAGACCTTGTTTTGCTCTGAATATCAATCGGAAGCGCGTGTGCTTTGAGTAGTACCTACATCACGTCTAATGAATTACTATTGTTTCTCACGCTTTCGAGATGATAATACAAAAACATTTTCTAACTACCTTCCCGCGGCGGAATACACTAGAATATTATATAGTTGTACTCAGTAGTACCTACTACTCCAGACGGCAAATGTTTTCGCCGCGGGAAAACAACATTATAATTTCAGCAATTATATGTCATAAGTTTAAATTATGACTAGTGGTTAAACGCGTATAATTCAGGAATAATGCAATAATGACAGAGCAGTACCTGTGTATATCTGTATACATAGATAACATGCCTGTAAACATATACACTGATAATGATAAACTGATAGTCCATAAGGGTTGATTAAGGTTATATTACAAAGAAAACCTTAAGGCAGATACAGACAGTGCGAGGCATGCGTCGCGCACGCCTTGATTAACTTTGCTTCGAGTAAAAATAAAACCAGCGCATGTTTAGGTCGAATATGGACATCCACGTATTGCGAAGCATGCGATGAGCGCCCTGCGCTGTGCATTCCTTCCAATGTCTGTATCCGCCTTTATATAGATACAAACCACAGGAATCTAAATAAAAAAACACTCTTTAACAAAATGTTGCTATCATACTCATAATACGACCTTACAAAACACAAACTCACCATCGGCAGTCACATAAAATACGACATCAATATAAAGCAAAGGTTGTAAGTAATTCACATTTTTTTTTTCTCTAAAGCAACATTTATAACCGGCTCAGAGGCATGCGTCCAGTTCCTAAACTGCTTTATAAATTTATTTCATACGAATAAGATCAAGAATGCGTTATACATAAAATAATGCGCAGCATACTGGGCGTGTCTCAGGTATATCCAATCACTCGTTCATACAAGGAATTGGAAGGGTTGCCAGTCAATCAAAATTAAAATAAAATAAAAAAACATAAAAATACAAATTTATTAGAAGTATCACTATTATTCTATTTTGGCCTTCATCTCCTTTTTAATTATCTCATTAAGTGTATAAGAAAAAATACTATGTTTTAGTCCTAACATAGTGGTTAAAAATACTCGTAAAAGATATCCAAAGTAATATGAAATTCATTTAGATGAATTTTGTGAATGTATGAAGTGACCGTACATACTATGGTATTTATCAATAAACCCTTTTAAGTTCTGATCACTTTGTATTAACTAAACCTTACTTGTCTTTATTAGATACTAGCTTTTGCCCGCAACTTGGTCCGCGCAAAAATAAAATAAAATATAGCCTATGTTACTCGCAGATAATTTAGCTTTCTAATGGTGAAAGAATTTTTAAAATCGGTTCAGAAGTTTTTGAGTTTATCCATTACAAACAAACAAACAAAAATACAAATTTTTCCTCTTTATATATTATTATTTTATATATTAGTGTAGATGAAAAAAAAACAAAACAAAATCAGTAATAATAAACTTCTATAGGTACTAAACTATATAAAAAAAAAAACAACATAAAAATATCATAAATTATAAACTAAAATAGAAAATTAAATTAAATTATAATAACAACTAAAAATAACGTACTCAGTCGTCAACTGGAGGTTCAAAATAGGATGGGATCATCGAGTGAAAAAACCTGAAAACAGGCCCGCCGGCGCTCGTAGTTGGAGGATTAGGATTTTCGTACTTGTAACTGTAAGAGTATCGATTCACCGCCTTGTGGAACAGCGGATCCCAGGCGCAGGTGGGGTTGTTGAACGCCGTCAACGGCTGCAAGCAAACAAGTAACGCGTCGTTAAAAAATAAAATTGAAGTGTATAATATTATATATTATAATAATTATTGCATTCCACGATATGAACTCAAGTAGTAGATTAAGAATATTTGACAACTGTAACAAAGTTGGGCACAGTAAAGTAGGAGAAAGTAAATAGGATTATTCCGTAGGTCACAGATACTTACGGCGTCAATGATGAGCTTCGACATGCTACTGAACACAGACATGTGACGTAGGTACTCCGGAGGCCACACCTGGAACATGCCGTGGCGGCTAATCCCCCAGTCATGTGCAGTCTCCTGCAAAAATATAGACGTAAAAACCAATTTGAGACATCACGCATATAAAAAAAATTGTAAGTATTGATAATAAAATAATAGAATAGATTTTTTCAAAGACGGCATTAATGTTCAAGTTGAAATCATATTTACCCGGACCGCAGGATCTTTATCATACGTCTCGCAGAGCTCCAAAGCATTCTTCACAAGCCAGTTCAACACGGCTGGCTCGTTCCAGCGCGGCTGCGTCATCTTAGCGTATATCATGAAGACCTCCGCACCGCCGGCTGACCACCTACAATTTTATTATTTAAAGATAAGGTTATTTTTAAACAAAATACTTTTGAACAAGAAAATTTGTTTTTAAATGCTTAGTTTTAAATGCATTAACTGGCTTAAAAATTCATCTTAAACTGATGCTAGAATATATTTTGGTATGAGACGTAGTTCTTTTAATTTTGAAATCTATAGAACGCGAGGGCGGGTCGTAAGTTTATAGCAATTTCATAAATCTTACGAAGTTTCCTGATCTGGCTTGAAAATTGCATGGTTAATCAATGTGATGTTAGTCACATGGCAGTACTCCAAGATCTTGAGGCACAAGCTTGGGAAGGCCAAAATGGCATCTCGAATGAGCTTGTCAGCTTCAGCAAAATCAACTGAAAAACAAAAATTAATGATTTATTTACAATAAATAAACGAAAATAACAGAGAATTTATTTGTCTGATTAACAACATAAATTATTACATTCGGTATATCCTAATCTAACAATTTGCTACTACAAAAAAGGCTATATTCCTCACCCTCTAGGATGGTGCCGATGACATTTGTGAAACTGTTGCTTTTCGCTCTTTAACGTGAAACACACTAATATCATTGAATATCGTAGTTAATATCGTTGACGGGCCTGTTGGTCTAGTGGTTAGTGGCCCTGACTGCTAAGCCGGAGGTCGTGGGTTCGATTCCCACCCAGGACAAACTTTGTGTGATGAGCATGATTGTTAGTTCTGTGTCTGGGTGTGATTTATCTATAATATGTATGTATTTAAAAAAAATATATAAGTATGTATATCAGTTGTCTGGTTACCATAACACAAGCTCTGCTTAGCTTGGGATCAGATAGCCGTGTGTGAGTTGTCCCAAGATATTTATTTATATTTATTTTATCATAATCGTTAAATACGGAATCAGTAAGTAAGTAAATAACTAGTAAATTAGTTATGCGATTCTGACATCCATAGATGAATTGCTGACATGTGTCACCCGGACCATCAAAGAACGTATGGAATATAACGACGTTGCTGCTATCCAAATGAGCAGACTTACGTTTTTTCTTGAGTGCTACGTGGAAATGCGCAAGGCTGTTGGAATACTTGATGTTGAAGAGTAAAGTTGCCTCTCGCTGGCGATCGAAGTACTTCACGGCATCAATCAGCCACTCATGCTCCCTGCTTCTCAAGGCGAGAATATCTATTACCGACAGCACGGCGAGCGGATCATTCGGGTCGATCAATAGGAGCATCTTAGCTACCTCCAAGGCCGTGCGATGGCACGCCTTGTTTGATAAGAGATAGACGTACTTCAACATCGCCACATGGAATGGGCGGTTCTCCAAGAACTTGTAATCAAGGCGCACGTTGTTCTGTAAACGTAACACAAAGTATACACTATAGAATACTGCTTCTAATCATTTATTAGAATAATAAGAAATTATAAATATTTACATTAATTATAATTAAAAATAAGTTTAATTTAAAAATAAATTATGATTACAAATTCATAATTATAGTTAAATCATAATTAAATATTAATTTTGTAAATCCTGTGAAGTGGCATGTCTTCTATGTATGCTAAATTCTCTGCCAAATTCTTTTTTTTCGCGACCTCTCTGCTACGTTTGCATCCGTATGCAAATATTCGCAACATCCCTTATATGAAGAAGCGAACCAAAAAATTATTAAACGGTCTAGCCATTTTCAAATTTTGTGAGACGAACGCACGGCAATTGATTTTTATTTAAACGACGACTTATTTGACCGGTTAAACAAACAAATGACATAAAAATATGAAATAAACTGAAACTAACTGTAATGTTTAATACTGAGTAACCTAACTAAACTTTAACACAATCATGCGTTTGCGCCAACTAATCATAACTAGCAAGACCGCGCAAGACAACGCACCTGTCATTTTCATACGAGTATGTCAGTGCAGCGCCATATTAATAATAATGAGTAATTAATGACGCCGCTAGTCGAGAAACAAACCGCTGTTTTTTTTTTTGTTGCGAGAGCCTTCTTAGTACGCACACATGCGTTGTAAGTCTTGTGAATATTTTCAAACGTTATGAATCGAGAGTTTGAAAAAAAATATATATATATATATTATTTTTTTAAAACATATATTGTATTTTAAAACTTTATTATTAATATTTATATGCATGAATGTTTGGGTTAGTACCTTGGACAGTATAAAAAGTGGGTGTGCTACGTATTGCAGGAACGTGACCACGTTCTCTACAATTTCGTTTCCGATGCTGTTTTCTTCCATCCGGAATAATCGATCAGAAATCTGTAAACACAATGTTAAGAAATTCAATGGCTAATAAACCATATGCTATGTGTAATTACTAATTCGGTATTTGACACCAACCTCAAGCAATGCCTCGACATGCATTTTCTGCTTAGCGTCGTCAAAGTCCATCACTATGTCGCGGGAGCCTCGAGCGAGCGCAAATCTATGGAGGAATGAGCGGTGCATCTTTTGGTATGCCTCTCCGTGATTGAAGACGAAGTACATGCGGTCATCTACGTCCTTGTATTTAATCATGGACCAGCCTGAAATGTCAAAAAACGACATGTTAAGGAAACGTTAAATGTTTTTAAACTTACACAGCTTAGCTACACTTGCATTGTCAAGGATGAAGCGGGATATTGCTCCATGATTGAAGTTTCATGGCATCTCATTAGCAAAGTATCACAGATATGCCCTTCGGTGACAATGAAAGTAGTAGGTAATTAATAATCACCACTCACCATAATTATTAAAATCGTACACTGCGGTCTCCTTATTAGGATGTATCAATACTCGCTTGAGCAGTAAGGTGCGATTCGGAGGAACACGTTGGCTGTAAAATACATAAGGAGGTAAATTTAAAAAAAGAATTTGGGAAATATATAGATGAGTACTTTTCCCTAAGTATAAGATAATAGAAACATAGAATGTTGAATTAGTATAAATTACAAAAATCTATTACCGCCTATTGGGTGGTTCCTCGTCAGGACCGAAGATTCTCCTGAGCTCATTGGCTACATTCAGATGTTTGGAATCAAGAGCCAAAACTTCTAATGCCTGATTCACCGGCTTTGTAGGTGCTGGCGGTGGAGCTCCCAGGATAGCGTTCACTGCTTGTACAGAACGGTCGACTTCATCGAGCTGTAATGGAGAACATTCCTTTTTTTACTTTTCACTACATGACTCTCTTATAATATTATTTTCTATTAATTAAGATTGACCTTGGCGTGATTGACCTCAACGTAACACAGATATAAGACAAAGAAAGTGAGAATTAAGGTAATCAAACGTTTTAAAATACTAACCCCAGCATTCGCGAACCGGCCCTTTCCCTTTCCTTTCTTCTTGGTCTTCTTCTTATTTGTCACGTTAGCGGGCTGAGCGCAGGCATTATCTTGCAGCTCTCCCTCACTGCGTTCAGATGTCCTTTCTGATTCAGATTGCGAGCTTACTTCCAGCTAAGAACAAAAATAAAACATTACAGTCTTATCCATATTTAAAAATATACATCGCCGGTTTAAAAATAAAATCACTATGAAATCTCTACGGCACAATAGGCTGCAAACATTCTGAACAATCTTGGCGCTTACTGTACAGGTACCTCTGATTATATTATACAGGGTGTCCGGTTTTCAATGGATTATCTTGAAATGGGTCATGGTAGAACTAATGACTAATCTGGAAAAAAATACGAATAAAAAAAAAACCAAGTAGTACCAAAGATATGATTCATTTAATAAGATTCGTTGTTTTTTGTGACCTTTTTTTACATTCTTGTACACCACGACCACGAATTAATGAATTCTGTCGGTTTTTTATTGTTAACGTAATTTACGTTAACTAAGCTGATAGATAAGTAATCAAAAATAGGACTGCTATTAAACGGTTTTGAAAAAAAAACAACTTGAACTATGTTCTTTTGAAAAAAATCGTGAACAATTTTCTTTTTGAGCAAGTTTAAACGTCCGTAGCTTAAAAAAGATGTATCGAAACACAAGTGGCCAATAATTTTATTAGATTATGTGTTTATAGCCGATGTCAAAATGGTATGATTCAGTTTTGTACCTAATATAAATAGTGAATTATTGCTATTCGTTTTCAAAAGGAGCGAAATTTAGGTAAACAACAAAGTTAGAGATATTAGAATATTTACTTACATTAAATGTATCTGGTCATTAGGGTTTAATAAAAATCAGCATTTGATATTAATTACACTATTTTTGACTGCTAAGCATGAGGTTTTGGGTTCGATTGCCAGGTCGAGCAGTGTTATTGGGTAAAGTGTTATAACTGGTGAAATGTGGCTACACCTCTGCCCTTCGGGGATTACAGGCGTGATGTTAAAACTGTATTCGTTGTAAATAACATTCGTTGTAAATTTTCTGCCACCCACTCTGATTTAGACCCTACATTTTAGAATAAATGCTTTCCTAAGTAGTCGTATATCACGTCGATCGCTTATTTTTGATGTGGTTGACCGGACACGGCTACCTTAGTCTTTTAAGGATCGACTTCGCGTAATAATGTTCCTTAAGACAGCCCAAATAAAAAAAAAACACGGTCACACCATATTTTCATCATATCACATCCCACAAGTCGCATTACAGGTTAACCAAGCTTTCCTATTAATTACTAACGTCTACAAATCTTTTTATTTAAACCCTGATGGTCAGGTTCATCTAATGTTCAAATTTGTTACAATATTGCAAACTTTGTTGTTTAACCAAATTCCGCTCCTTTTGAAAACGAATAGCAATAATTCACTACTTACATTAGGTACAAAACTGAATCATACCATTTTGAAATCGGCTATAAACACACAAGTTTTTAAAATTATTGGCCACTTGTGTTTCGATACATTTTTTTGAAACTACGGACGCTTAAACTTTTCTAAAAGAATTTTTTTCACAATTTTTTCCAAAAGAACATAGTTTAAGTTGTTTTTTTTTCAAAACCGTGTAATAGCAGTCCTACTTTTGATTACTTATCTATTAGCTTAGTTAACGTAAATTACGTTAACAATAAAAAACCGACGGGATTCATTAATTCGTGGTCGTGGTGTACAAGAATGTAAAATAAGGTAACAAAAAACAATGAATATCATTAAATTAGTCATATCTTTGGTACTACTTGTTTTTATTTTTTAATGTATTTTTTTTCGGAATCGCCATTAGTTCTACTATCACCCATTTCAAGATAATCCATTCTTTACCGGACACCCGATATATAGTTATAAGTATAATCGCTTTTCGCGAATGCTAATATAATAGCAGTTAATATGCTACGCTAAGCTTATTCACATTTTTTTTTTTAATACTAGCTTTTGCCCATGACTTCGTCCGCGTAAATTTCGGTTATCGCGGACACAGACGAAGTCGCCAAAAAAATACTACTGTCCTGTCATTTAAATTATTATGTCAATTCAATTATTTAGTAAAAGTTATGATTCGAAACGACACATGGTGCCATCTATGATCAAAAGAACTTTATTGTGTTTTCCCTTGGAAACAGTTCTTTTTTTCGGGATTAAAGGTTATGTATGTTATACTATGTTCGTTCCTGTACACCTGGCAACGTATATGCAAAATTTCAGGATGATCGGTTCAGTGGCTTCAGTGGCTTCAGTGGCTTAGGCGTAAAATGGTTACAAATAAACAAACAAACTTACTTTCGCATTTATAATATTAGTTAGGATTCGTTAGGATTAGGATAGGAAGGTAGCTAAATATAAGTGAGTTGCAATATATGCGCAAGCAACGCAATAGCCAATCTTTATAACAGAGACGACGCTCTACGACGCCAAGGTTTCTCTTAAACTCGAATTACTTCTCTATTAGCTGAATTACTTCAAAAAACCGAAATACATCACTGTCAAATTGTTTCGTAACATTTTTATGATTCATTTGTCTATCTATCTGTCTGTCTGTCTATCTGTCTGTCTGTCTGCCTGTCTGTCTATCTGTCTATCTGTCTATCTGTCTATCTGTCTGTCTGTCTATCTGTCTATCCGTCTATCTGTCTATCCGTCTATCTGTCGATCCGTCTATCTGTCTATATATTGATCTTCTATAAAACAAAAAATAATTCCTCGTGGATATGTTAATCTTGACTAATGCTAAATCTTACAAATTGATTGCAAGATTTCAAAAGACTAAAAAGCCGCCATCTTAGATTTTCATTTTGACCTCATTTTCGGCATCAGCACCCCCGAAAACCATGGACGCGACACCCATGAAGCATATTATGTAAAATTTTGCAGCCGCCTCTTGGATTTTCATTTTGACCTCATTTTCGGCATCAGCACTTTCGAAAACCATGAACACGACACCCATGAGGCCCATTACGCTTACTTTGTACAATTTTGTGGCCGCCATCTTGGATTTTCATTTTGACCTCATTTTCGGCATCAGCACCCCCGAAAACCACGGACGCGAAAGCCATGAAGCATATTTTGTAAAGTTCTGCAGCCGCCTCTTAGATTTTCATTTTGACCTCATTTTCAGGCATCAGCGCCCCGACAACCATGGACGCGACACCCATGACGTATATTTTGTAAATTTTTGCGGCCGCCATCTTGGATTTTCATTTTGACCTCATTTTCGGCATCAGCACCCCCGAAAACCGTGGACGCGAAACCCATGAACCATAATTTGTAAAATTCTGCAGCCGCCTCTTAGATTTTCATTTTGACCTCATTTTCAGGCATCAGCGCCCCGAAAACCGTGGACGCGAAACCCATGAAGCATAATTTGTAAAATTCTGCAGCCGCCTCTTAGATTTTCATTTTGACCTCATTTTCGGCATCAGCGCCCCCGAAAACCATGGACGCGACACCCATGAAGCATATTTTGTAAAATTTTGCGGCCGCCATCTTGGATTTTCATTTTAACCTCATTTTCGGCATTAGCACCCCCTAAAACCATGGAGGCGACACCCATGAAGCATAGTATGTAAATTTTGCGGCCGCCATCTTGGATTTTGGTTTTGACCTTTTTTTCGGCATCAGCTCCCTCGAAAACCATGGACCCGAACCTCATGACGCGTACGGATCCTACACACTTTATCCATTTCCTAATTCAAGATTTTTGCCCATTATCCTTTATAGTGTCGATACAACTTTAGGTCTTAATTTTTCCCGACCCCTTTCGCAACAATCGCAACGCGCGATAAGGAACTTCGTTCCAATATAACCCAATAACCAGTAAAACGATTAAAACATGTGGCAACTTAGCATGTCCGATTCCGTTTTATTTGGTTGTCACTCGGGTTGACATTTTGTTTTGCTTTTGTTGACACTTTACACATGTCATTCCGTATATTTTACCGTTCATAACATTCACAGCTTGTATTCACCTACTTTTAAGTACATAACATTGTCTGACATGTGCAGAAAACGGTGAGAGTGAATTGAATTCAGATTAAAATTAAATTACCTAATAAGTATGAAAACATATTCAAAACGAAATTACGAAACAAACGTGAAACCAGTGGCTGAATCTGACAGCTGTCAACTTGACAGTTTTTTTATGTGCTTATTTACGTGCCAAAATGGCGTGATTTTTATTACGATTAACCTTTTAACCGCCGGACAATCCTGCAAAAAAATGTGCCCCTAGCGCCAATCACGTATTTTCAAGGTCAACTATAGTGATGTGGACCAATTCCTACAGCGAGCAATAATTTAAAGATAACAAACCCGTTTTTACGAAAATCTAATGTTTTTTTTAATTCATTAGCCTCATAACAATAATAAGATTAAAATTACCTACATCAAAAACCTATATCCATGTATATAGACACTACCAAAGCCAAGATAGAGTTTAGTTCATAATTCTACAAAAATCGGTTTTTGGAATCCCTATTGTTGCATTTATACAACCCCGGCGCCGACACTAGAGATAAACAAGAGCGTAGATAGTGCGGGGACAACTGAAATTATTTCCGGTTATCGATTTTATTACTCGAACTATGAATATGTTCAATTTGTGTATGACAAAGGGTAGTATACCGTTTTAAAAGTTTTCCTGTTTTAAAAAGAACTTCAATTTATGGTCAATGACAGCGCATTTAATTGTCACTGGTTTAACGGACATTGCCTTGCGAGTCTCCGAAATGGCAAATGCAGGTATGTGTTAATTTCCTTATTTAAACACAGACAAAGGTGGTCTTTATAATTATTGTGAAATCGCTGCTACATAAAAAAAAAATACGTTTGAAAATCACTTCATAGACTTTAGTTGCGAATTCACAACTGTGGCGCCATGGGCTCCAAAATGATAAGTTGCTTATATACAACTGCGGCGGTTAAAGGGTTAAAAGTTATTCTCTTCCCCGGGGACCTATCTAAATAATTTAAGAGTGCAGTATTATTCAGTGTAATCTAGTGTATTTTATGCCACTAAGTGTAGGTACCTTCTGTACAAAATTGGGCACATACAAGTTCAAGTTGTGATGACAAACACACAAGTGAAACAATATAAAAATTTATAAAAAATAATAAAAAAATCGAAGTTTCTATGGGATCATTACTAGAAAACGGCTCCACCGATTTATAATTATTACTTTGGTGTTTGAATTGTCCGGACAAAGTATGTTTTTTTTTTTAATTAAAAGATAAAAAAATCTTGTCATTCCGGTATAAAAATCTCAATAAAAAAATTAGACATGCTAATCCAGGGCGTCTCATCAGGCTTTTTATTTTTAGTAAATATTTATTTAGTTAATATTATTTTTTCGATGTTCAAATAAATAAGTATGTATTTATAAACATGTCAGTACTCAGTAGGCTAGCTTTTGTCCGATCAGCAAATTGGCACAGTGGTAATAAATAAATAACGATTTTGCAGCCATAAACAAAAAAAAAATTCGTAAACGCAAAGCAAGCCAAGGCTTGTGCAATGGAGACTTACGCGAAGACACTTGCAATCAAGACATTTGTGAATTTTGTAGCCACTATCTTGGATTCTAACTTCGGCCTTATTTTCCGTATCGACACCCAAGTAAACGACACCCACGACCACCATTTTGTAGAACTTTGTAGCCCCCATGTTGGGTGTTGACTGCAACTTTATTTTCGATATCAACTCCTTTAATTATATTTTGTGTAGGTGTCATTTTACGCACAAGTGTATCCGCGCAAGTATCATTCAGTCGAAATATCCATTCGCGGAATTATCCTTTTGCGCATGTCTATCGCGAAAATGTGCGCATAATGGACACGCTAATGGATACGCGTTCGCAGAAATATATTTCACGCATGTCCTGCTGCAGGTCGACTTTGCGCATGCGCGAAGACACGCCCTCGACATTTTGTCATCTATAAATAACTTATTGATTTCAATCAAAGATGCACTCAATGTAGAAACACTGCACTATATGTAGAAAGCCGAAAAAGCCAAAATGGCAGCGCAAACAGTCATAATAGTGAACACGCGCATTATTAATTATTAATAAATCTATTAGCAAATAGTCTGGATATTCATCATCATCATCATCATTTTTGCCAGACGACATGACATATTTAGACATAGGCCTCCCCTAAAGATCACACTCTCACAGACCTCCGCTAATTCAATGTTCTCCGCTCCTCTCCCGCAGCACAATAGTAGGCAAGGTAGTGGTATGTGCAGGTCATCTCTCACTAAAAATGCATATGGGACACATAATGACCCATTCTAAACGATTGATGTAGTTGGAGTTAGTTCATCACATCGGTGCCTATACTTGACCATCATATTTCGAAATTTCAAATTCCATCTTCCCGCTCAAGGCCGGTTTTAAGTTTAACTCAGCCTTACAACAATGACCCCTACACAAATGATTTTTTGTAGTATGCACTACTAGCGCCTTGCACTGATAGCACACAAAACAGGTGTAATGTTACACTGACCTTATGATTTCTGGATGTGCTCGTTGACCTGAGATTGACGCCTGTACAAGTCCGAGTCCTATATAATGAACAAAGGATCCACTTACCCCTGCATATTGCGATCTCCCTGAATGTTGAGTGTACAGGGGCTGGTATTCTTCATCAGACTCGTCAGGGGCAGATGGAGGCAAGTTATTTCCCAGGTTCAGTTTTCTAAAGTGACGGGAACTCATCTTGTCTGTGAACAAAGAACAAAATTAAATCAACTATTTATTATTCATGTTCCTACCTAATAATCGGAACAAAATCTGAATCAAATCTCATTACACTTAAAAGAAATGTTAAAACATTGTACCTACCCACTTAAGACAAAATAACTTCGAAGTGCGAACGTCGCCAGAAAACTAGGCACAATGACTAGCGTGTGGGCTAGCTCTGCCCAGGACTAGACATGCGCAAAACCGGCAATCGATAATTTGGTGCATAGATTTCGGGCATGCTCAGTCGACACCGACGCCACTTTATTGATTTACCAACCCCCTCCCTAGCCCCGCACATCCCTTACCACACCTTTATGATTATTTTTTGTTTTTGTATTATTAACACAATCAGCGAAATACGAATATTTAGATGGTTAAATACGATACGTAGACCTATAGCACCAAGTATTACCACTGCAGATGTGGGTAGGTACTAGAAAGGGACATATTTTACAATAAACAACGATCTGTGGGCTCAATTATTATTTTAGTTTAATAAACTTACCAAAGTGAGTTCAGCACTCTTCAAAGTCCGAAATCTTCAATGTTGTGATAATTATGTATGACGACAGATTACGAACCACGGTGCCAGGCCAAAACACAAGTGTCAAGTTGTCACATTCAATACTCGCAGGCAGTAGCAGTGTTAACCACCTTAATGATTTCCTTTCCCCATGCCTCAATTCAAATTTCCCCTCCTCAGGGCTTTTTTCCCTCAATTTTTTTTCTGCTGTAGTTTTTACTTGTGGCCCTAGTGTAGTAACTAAAAAAAAGGTCTAAGCAAATTAGACTAAGCATGAATAAAGTATAACTAAACGATTCGTATTTTATTTATAGCCTCACCAGAAATCTATAAAACTTGGGATTGTATACTCACCTCTTATTCCAAGTCAGTTTACGCAATCATCACATACAATTAAACAGAATAATATTTTTTAGGCCATAAACAGAATGGAGATAAGGGTGTACGCCACCTGCAGTGCAAAGAAACAGTGACAACACTGTTGTCACTGTTTCTTTTAAATAAGGCATCACGCTAGTCCACGGCAGAGTCCATAAAAATATAGTCCCGAAATATACCGCAATATTTTAAGCCAGGTTTTACTCAGATTTCCCGCAATTTTCCCTTTTAATGTCTTCCCCTATCCTCCCCCTATGGACCCTAATTTCCCGTCAAATGGGGAATTTCTCCTCATTGTGGAAACACTCAGTACCGGGAACAGGATCAGTGTGACCGTTTTCAAAAATCATAAAGTTGCCAGTACTAAATAATACCAGAAGTCATGCTAATTATACCAAAAATATACTAAAAACGAAGTATACCGTATAATTTCAATAAATGACTTAGTATTTTTTTAATTTTACCTATTATTAGTCACATACTTATATTTGTACTGCTGTTTGCTTATCTATTTTCTTGAGATATTTGTCCTTTGTTTTAAAATAATTTCATTGAAGAAACTGACTGATCTAAAAATAAACAATAACTGATAGTTTTCAGTGAAAAAAATTAATAAATTAGAATACCTATTTCCTAACTTTGGAAACAAGTGAGTCTGATGTTTTAATCCATGTTGGATCCTTAAACAAAACTCTATTCATACGAAAGGGAATCAGACAAAAAAACAGATAACATTTAAATTTTATGTCTACGTACTAAGTTAATATAATGTGCGAAAAAAATACAGCAACTTTCTTACCGATGGTTCACTGTAGTGTATAAATTTCCACCGATGTTTTTCAGACTCATTATTTTTAATTGTTGTGATTGTGCTCAAAAACGTCTTTTGTCTTTCGGCCTTTGTTAACCATGACGAATAATCATGGTTTTGTTCTCGCTCAGCAGCAAATTAGGACCTGAACTGAACTGTTCGGAAAATTCGTACCTCGTGAGACAGCGATTTTCTTCTTTCGATTTTTGAATTTAGTACTATGACGTTCATAAGGCAGTTCAACTCAAGCTCTCTACTGTAAATTGATTTAAAGTTACCATTTCTCTAACCAAAACTGTTTCAACGATTCAAATGCCGCTGAGTGAATTGAACGTCATGGTAGGAATTTGAGCGATTCAGTTTAAGAATTTCAACTGAAATTTCGCTACCGTCGTGGAGGTGTTGCGAATATTTAGTTTCTGAAGTAAGTAACGAAACAGCCAAGCCATCATTTGATGATCATCAGTGTGTCAGTGACGAAATCGGTGTATTTTAGATATCAATAAAATCTAAAGTATTAGAGCTATTCAATTGAGACTTTGTACGTTTAATTAGTCTATTTTTGACATCATATCCTGAGAATATGAACTATCTAGTACATCGGAAACCAACTCTATTATGAGGGTTCAATAAAACGATGAAATACTTCGAAAAAAGGTAGGTAGTGCCCTTGCGCTTCGCTTGGCTCGTCTAGGCGGGGGCACTGCCGTGCCCCCCGATTATTTTGTAGTCAAATTATTGGCTGACATGCTGTGTTTTGACAGGAACAAAAGAAGGGCAGAGCTTCATAGATAAAGCTCTATGAATAAAAGTCAATGACAAATTGACAATGAAGTTGACATTTGGTTTGACATGACATTGACAATTGACATAACTGGGAAAATTAATTTGTCTTGATTTGAAAGTAAATTGTAGACATTTGTAGAAGAAATGACGCACTCATTCACTTTTTATTAGTGTTTGAAATTAAATGATAAGTTGGCGTCCGTGTCACTCGGAGCTGCTTTAGTTTGGGCTCCGGAGTCGCCGGCGAGAGCCGTGTTTTTATAACAAGCCACATAATCAAACGTGACGTGCCTCGCTTCCACGTTATTGAAGAGTTAAATCAAAATGAACCTGGGACATGCAATACTTTTATTTATTGCTGTATTTTTTGCATTAGTGAATAGTGCAGTTATTGTGGACGATGGTGAAGTAGATCAACAGGGACTCTATAGTAAGTCGGACCATGTTGACATTTTAACGAACCGGAATTTTGAAAGGAAAATTTATGGCCAAAAACATGCCGTGGTGGCTCAATTTTACAATAGCTATTGCGGTCACTGTCGGGCGTTTGCACCTAAATTTAAAACATTGGCTGCTGAAATTGTAAACTGGAAAAACATAATAAAGTTAGCTGTTATTGATTGTTCTGTAGAAGAAAACAATGAAATTTGTAGACAGTTCGAGGTAATGGCATATCCATCTATACGTTATTTACATGAGTATTATGTTAAAGGAAATGGAAATGTTGGGGATAAAATACAGATAACTGACTCACATGAAAAACTTAAAGCTCAAATTATAACAAGAATGCTAAATGATCAAACAGTTGGACACTTAAGATCTGCCCCATCACTCAGTATTGAATCCTTCAGTGACTATGCATCAGCTGTTAAAGATGTGCCTAATGACATCAACTATACATTCCTGGTATTAGAAAATGTGAATTCAACAGTAGGAGCAGAACTAGCCTTAGACTTAAATGATTACCCACATGTAAGAATTAAAAGAGTGCATGATACTAGTGAAATAGCAACTTTGGCAAATATCAGACAATTTCCAGGACTTATTGCTGTAAGTTCTACACTTGAATCAACAACACTCATCCCTAAAGACAATAAAAAGCTAGGATTATTAAAAGCAGTAAATTCATTCTTAAAATCTAAAAACTATGTCTTCCCTGTTCGGGATGAAGGTAGTCGAGAAATACTCACTAATGAGCATTCTGGTGATAAACAAGTGACTCTGAATACTGATCTTGTATATTATAGTGACCTGGAAAAAACCATTAAAACAAGTTTGCATACAGAAATCACAAGATTCAAAACCTTGACTGGTGAACCTCTACAAGCTCTTTTAGACTATCTAGATGTTATTATAGTCTCTTTTCCCTTTAGAGGTAATCTTAAAGAATACATTGTGGAATTACGTACTACTCTTGAAACAAAGAATACCTGGAGCGGCAGTGAAGTTTATGAGTTAGTAAAACAATTGGAAACAGTTCACGCACCAGTGTATATAACCAATCTGGAATATGTTAGGTGTAAAGGCAGTCAACCCAAGTTCCGTGGATATACTTGTGGACTTTGGACCCTATTTCATACTTTAACTGTAAATGCAGCTCAGAAACCTGGTACAGAAAGTCCTAGAGTTTTGAAAGCTATGCATGCCTACATCAAGAATTTCTTTGGCTGTACAGAATGTGCAGGACATTTCCAGGCAATGGCATCTAGGAACAGAATATTTGATGTAAAAGAAAATGATAAGGCTGTGCTTTGGCTATGGATAGCACATAATGAAGTTAATCTTAGACTAGCAGGTGATGTCACCGAAGATCCAGAACATCCAAAGATTCAGTTCCCAAGTGTTGCTAGGTGCCCTGAGTGCAGACTTGCCCGGGGTGCTTGGAATCTACCAGCTGTGTACCAGTACCTCCAAAATGTTTATGGCGGTGTAAGCATCCAAACTATGCGGCGAGCAAGGTCATCTGCAGCTCCTCCAAGCCCATTCTCCAATTTGGACATCGGAATGCTAAGTCTCCTGTACATATTATCTTTCATTATTCTTATTTTAGTCATAAAATATTTTCTATCTAAACGTTACAAAAAACGGTTTTACAAACATGGACGGGGTAAAGTATAACATAAAATTACAGTAACACATGAGTTTGAAACAGTAACAGCAAAATATTGTCTGGTTATTTGTTCTTCTTTTTTATTTATTTATTATAAATATCATACAACCTTTCTTATTTAAAAGGTTCTTAATGTACAACAAAACACTATTTCATTTGTTTTGTGGAATCAATTATATTGCATTCCCCAGTGCAATTGTAATGTTTCAGAAGGGTTAGTTAGTCCATTACATTAGTTTTTTAACATTGTATGCAATCTGGGGCACAACTGCATGATCTAATATTGAGTAGTTATATGAAGTTGATTTTATTTAGTACCACATTAAAGATAACATCGGTGCCTTGCTTTTACGGTATTGGTCAATAATAATCAGTGCCTACAGTAGATTTAGGTTTTTATACTTACCATAATAATGCCAAAAACGAGGCATATTTCAATTTTCTGAAAATCAATAATGTTACAACATTCTTTTTTGTCTTTTAACAAATAATATTATCTAAAATATTTTGTAGTATGTAGTAAACTATTAATAATCAACAGAAAAAAAATTCTTTTCATTTTTATATTGTTTTAGGGTGCTTTCGCTTTCCCATATACAAACACACCACAACAATGGCTTGTGGCTGTGGTGGTACTTATGAATGGGCCCTTAGTTGCATGAAAATGTCATCAAGCTACATCATTACATTGCAGTTGTGAAGGGGTAAGAAAACCGACGGGTTAAATATTATTCCATGTTCAGTTTCCATAGTGATTTGTAAATACTTCTGTATTTAAAAAAAAAAATTGTAGTAATTGGTTCCACATAACACAATTTTGATTATGGGTTCTTTGTAATACTCATTGAGAGTTCATGGGTAGTTTTTCACTCTATCCATACCTAATATTGCTTTAACTATATTGTAAAGAGCTGGAACTGATTAAGTACTAATTTTCTACACACTTTTTTTTTCCTCTTTAGTTATTTGCGATCGGTCGTTAGACCATAAGCGAATTCCTTCAGCGTCAAGAATGGCATTATGGTGGAGCAGCCACTGCTGCGCCTCCCACTTATAGAAGGTGGTTCCTCTTCAGTCTTTTTACCACCGCTGTCGGGTTTAAAAGTTCATTGACTAGTGGATTTGGATGCAAGGTTAGGCGTTCCTTGTGTTAAATTTTGCGCTGCTCGATTTCAGACTGTACCGAGGGCACTAGTAGATAATCATGGATTTCTTCATTTCTAGCAAACCAGGGCGCGTTTACAATAGCTCCTAGGATAACGTTTTGAACTCTTTGTAGGCAGAGTATGTTCGATTTGCTGGCGACTCCCCACAGTTCGATTCCGTACGTCCATATTGGCTTTACAACAGAGTTGTAGATGAGGAGTTTGTTAGCCACAGAGGACAGAGTTTTTTCCCATGAGCCAATATAAGTTGCGATACTTAAGGTTGATCTCGTCCCTTTTACGTTTGATGTGATGCTTCCATGTTAGGCGCCTATCTAAATGAAAGCCTAGATACTTTACACAGTCTGAGTGTGGGAGAATATCGGCACCAAGCCTTACAGGGGGGGGGGGTGTTTCCGTGCCTGAGCGTGAAGGTGATGTGGCTAGACTTCGATGCACTGGCGCGTATCCGCCACTTACAGAGCCATTTATGTGTCTTGTCTAACTGTTTTTGGAGTCTATTGCTGGCAATTTCTGGATTATCGTCAACTGTTAAATAAGCAATATCATCAGTATTTGTTGCTACAGTTTGACACATCTGTAGGGCTTCATGCAGTTGTTTTTGCAGTGACCATATTGCTGGCATCTTTGGCATTGCACTATAGTCTTATTTTTGCGTGGATCGTCAATTTTAATGCGTTGTTGATGAGTATACTGAATATTTTTAACTAGTTTGTTACTTGGACTAGGTTCTAGATTAACAAAAAATGTGGAGGTAGGTTTTTTGTCTAGTCCGTAGCGGTGGTTGATGATTTCTCCTCTAACCTTGTTTCCAGATTTCTCTAGCTCCTGGATAATGGCATCATGAGGAGTAGTGTGATGAAGGTCTTTTATTACTATTCTGTAGCATTTCGTATCTTCACGGGAATAGGTATGTCCTATTAACCCTTTCTGTCGTATAAGGTCAATAACTTGCTTGTAATCATCGGTCGGGTTGACTATTACGCGGAGGAGGTTTTTATTTATTATTTTGTACCGAAACTCTTCCGGGCGAATTACCGACTCAATTACTTTGGTAAGCTCGTTAAGTTTATCAATTGAAAGCTTGTTTGGCGGTTTCGGCCCAGTGTCTAGGTCTTCTGTTAGGTCAACTGGCAGATTCGAGAACCGATTTTCTGACTCAATGGGTGGAGGCGAGTTGTCGCATATTTTTCTTTTCTTGGATGTAGGAACACGCTGCCATGGTGGACGTTGTACTACATGAGTTGATTGTTGAGCGGCTGGTATATGATTTGAAGTTTCATCTGTGTCTTTATCATTGTTGAATAGGATGGATTTGTTGGAAGTACCCGACTGATTGAATGAAAGTTCGCTGAGAGAGTTAGGTCTTTGTTCATTAAAAAGACCCGGGTGGAATATTTGTTGAACAAATTTCTTAGGCGAGGCCTTGTTCTTATTTCCATCAGTATCGTTTGTTGGACTTTGAGCCTGATTTACCACTCTAGTCAAATTGGTAACATTCTTGAAGCTCATGGTAGTAATTTTTAATTATTACAGTAGCAACACTTTGCCAAGTGACAGGTGACATTTCGACATTTTTGACGTTTGAATATTGAACGGTTATGATTTAAAAGAATAATAAGATTCTACACACTTAGAAAATAATGTTAATTTATTTGCAATTTAAATTATTTATTTCTCTTTTATTTATGTTTATACTTAAATTCCAGCTCTTGGCACTGTTTCAAGTTTTATTACTTCACTGTTTGACTAGATTAACAGAGGTGCTCCACGATTATTATTTTTTTCACTTTTTTACTTAACAGCTGCAAAAGTAAGCAATGTTTTTCTTTAAATTGGTTTTCGTGTTGATACAGAGCAGAGACAGAGATAATACGATGTTTCTAACTAGTAAAGGATTTCAGAAATCCACAACAACCTTTTACCAACAATTTTAGGTATACAGTCCCAAAGAAAGAAGAAAATTGTAGATACTTTGATGAAAATGAAAAATATTCCTTTACGTGGTTACGAAACCCTCGGTGTGCAAATTCAGACTCGGACTTTACCGGTCTTTTAAATTAATGCAGTAAAAGTAGTCTTCCAAACTTTCCCTAAAATAGTAAAACATTAAAATAGTCCTAATCAATTTTAATCAGAAACTACGTAAAAAAAAGGCCGTATATACTTTGCTGGCCTTGCCAAGTTTAGGTTGCCGTCCTAGAACTACTTAAAAATACATTATTTGTTTTCGGCTCTTGAAAACTCCAGTAAGCATGTAGGTTTACGTGAATATTAGACGATGCAAAAAACCTTCATAGCAAACTAATTCTCATTACATTTTTTTTCTCGTTGGTGCCAATACATTTAAACATCCAGTTAGTAAACAACCAATTAATTACGAATTAAATTGATTGTTTAATGTGGGACTCTAATCTTACGCGTGGGAAGGACTGAAGCTACACATTCACAATCAGTCTGTACCGCCAATTGGCAGGATATCCTCTCAAAATTGATTCGTAAATGTTGTGAACTGTCATATAAGTCAAATTTTGGCGTGACCCACGGAATTTGCGTGCAATTTGACCCTGTGAATGTGCAAACTCACATCCATGGCCTTGGCATCCCGGCGAAGGATGCCAACTGGCGTGATCGCGGGGCCATGACTGTCCAATTTTTAAACTACCGCCGTGCAATTTTGGATCTCTGCCTATACCTACTTGTTAATTGTTATAAGTATAGGAACTTTGTTTTCAAAGAATTTATATTTATTGCTTACTAAATACATTAATTTATAGTTACCATTGTTTTAGCATTTGAGATTAATCACAGAGAGATATATGTGGTTAATCTGCCGTTGTTTGAATAACAAACTGAATGGGTTTGACAGTTTACTTTGAATGACGTCTTATGGAAGGTCGTTACCGCGAAAGGTGTCTAAACTCTATTCATCGAACGTTTGTACCTCGAAGCGTTGTTCATTACACCGAAAGTACTTTTAATCAAAGTAAACTTTGAAAAAAATAAATCCAAGAACCTAACGACCTCCGATAAAAATCATTCGAAGTAAACCATCAAATGCCAACTGTGGTAAATAGGCTACTAGGTATTCGTTTAACTTCTTTGAAGTTTATATGAACTTTTTGGGTGTTTCCAAAAGCACGGTTAATTAATTAATAGAAAATTGCATTTAGCTTCAAGTATTTAGGTATTTAACTACATTGATGACGCCAGTACCTAGATAGATGGTGATTAGCGATGAAATTGAGTGCAGTTGTCATTCCATTCTTAACAGTACTAGGGCAGCCTTATGATAGCGATATTTGCTAGCAATTTTTAACATTTCGCTAGTAGGTTGAAAATTACGATGCTTTTAAAAATTTTGACGGTCTTTTAAATTTTATATACACTCGGCTTTAAAGAAATCGCGCATATAATTCGATTTTGTTTAAGTGCCAGTACATATTAAAAAAAAAAACTAATTTACTGCGAAAGAAAAAATAATAGCAATAGAATAAAATAAAAAAGATTAATGAATGAAACATTAACTTTAACAATACTTTTATACCTTTTTTAGATAACGCAACTAGTTAGTGACCTCTTAGACGCAAATTCGGGGCAAATTATTTTCTAAAAGAAAATGGTTTTTTATTTCAAGGTAGTCAAAGAATTGACACCAATTTCAATTGAATTGAATACTCACGAGACTAAGCCACATTTCAAAGTTATATTTTTGGGAGGAGCGATTTTTTTGTTGTTGTTGAGTGTATTTCTATCCGTCATATATACACAAACTACAGAAATAGAAATAACAGTTTACCTTCACAAAATGGCGTCCGTTGGTATATTATATTCCCAAACAACTCATAGTTATAAATTCATGCTGCTCTCTGACTGGCTATATTTATAGAATTTCATTAGTTTACAAATAACTATAGTGTTTTGATATAAAAGAAATATTAATACAAAGATGTAGGTAGATTTTTTCAAATGGTGCTAAAAATGTATAGATATTTAAAATAAATTCCGACAAGATTACTTAAATGATTGCGGCCGATGATACCAATTAGTACCTACGTACGTTTTTCTGATGTAATGTAAAAGTATATTAAATTGTAAATATAAGTATTACAAAATTAAATACAATTCCATTAGATTAAGATAGGTATTTACAAAAAAAAACTGTTAAATATAGCTAATTACAAAACTGCCTTATTAGCTTTACAGTTATTGGGCTATTAATAATAAAAAAGTTTTAAAAGCAGGCTCATGTTATAAAATAGACTTTATAAACACTCTCCAACCTGTGTAAGTATGTAATTCATAATGAGTAAAGAAAGAAGACAACTGTGTACGTATAAACTTTAAAAAATAAATAAAACCGAAACAGTAGTCTATTAGACGGCAGTGCTCATGATAATTGCATATTGTTCGTTAGGACACTAAAAAAAAGCAAATAAATTATCATACTATTGTTTGACACTGCATAACTAAACTTGTCGTATACTAACTTTCAATACAATTGTCCGGTTATTTGAGTCTTTCTTCAGCTAGTTATAATAGTCACAAAACATATTAAACATGCGCGATTAACGATAACACGGTGTCAATGACGATCGTGTGCGGGTTTGCGATTCTATATGTTTTAAGCTAAAATTCAAAGCGGCCTGTGCAGTCGCAATTATCTTTCAACATGTTATTGGACCACGATTTATATTTTATACTATTATATTATCCTAGTACCTAATTTTTTATTAGGTTGATCTTTTGTACCTGGTTATTGATTAACAAATAATTTGATTTTAATATTGTTAATATTATTCTGTTATACTATTATATAAAACTAGTAAATTCTCGTAAATAATTATAAATACAAATTTTAGGCAATTGTAGGTATCATAAAATGATAAAGTAGTAAAAAATAAATAATCTGGATAAATGCATTTCTTTTCAAATTGGTTTTATTTATGATACATTATACAAAATATTGATACCATACAATGACGTAACATATTTTATATTTTGCTCAATCATTTGAACAAAGTAATATTTTAAATGTTATACTTCTATTAATTTTAATAGTAAACGTATATTTATAAAGTAAGTTACAATATTATTATGTAAGTAAGTAAAATATTTTATTTTAATAGATACATAAAAATATGCTACCTAATTATGTTAATTCGTAGAAAAATACTTTTTATGAATTAATATGATTTGAATTGTAGCAAAAAGTGCCTATCGTATATAAAATGTAATTTCTTAGTATAATAATATTTGTCATACTCATAAATAATAATGTCGTTCAAATGAAAATCGTATAATACAAAATGGGTACATATCAGGCTGCCTAAAGATCCGAATACCTACCTACACAATAATCCTGGCTGTTGTAATTCTCGTTAGTTCCAATAACACAAAGTAGGTGCCTACCTAATCATGTAATATTTATACGAATGTATCGAATTTCTTTTGCAACGAAATCAAATGTTTTGGATAATTTTACAAAGGTACTTACCGTACTCACATTTAAATATATAACTAAAAATGTAAACGTAAACGTACGTTTAATTTTCTCGATTTTCCTTCACTTATACAATTTTATTTTATGATTTTTCCTTTTTTTGATTTATGCCATTACTTTGATGCTTAAATCAGTTTTGAATTGAACTAATATCTAAGTTTCTTTTTTTAATTAATACATTTAAAATTATCTAAGGAAATGCTCCTGTTTAGTGATAAACCGATAGAACACGATCATAAAAATCTTCCATTTTACTTAAAAAATTGCATTAACATAGTTAAGTAATAATTGATAAACTTTCCACGAAAGCAATTCCTTGAATTTATATTATTTTTTTTTTGTTTAAAAATACTTAATATTATGAAAAATACAAAAATCTCTGAATAATTATTCAATATAGTCGTTTCTAAACAAATAGCTTCCAGGAAGTGCGTTTATTCTGTTACACAGATTGTTATAGTCTATGTAAGTGTTACCATAACGAAAATATGAAATGTTGTTTGGCGGTATTTATGGGTATACTAAAGTCTACGTAGTTAAAATTTAATTATGTAGTTTGTGTTATGCATGTTTAAATACCAATAACTTAAACTAAATTTGTGAGGTAAAGAACTGCTAGACGTAATTAAAATCTTACAATTTTAATTACGTCAGAAAATCCACAAATAATTTGTTATTTATCATTTTGGTCAAGATCAGCTAAAATCATTGGAAAAACATGAAACGTTATGGCGTTTTCTCTACCAATAAAATGCATGCATTCGAATCGAATCCGGGAAAATAAATCGAATGGCGTAATGTTAACGTAGTATATGGAGCTGCCCCCCATTCGTCGAATTATTCAGAACGTTTTGTTGATCCGAAAGGATAATAAGTTCTGTACTCCTGTACACACCTATTATAAAGCAATGCCTGAGGCCATGAGCACTGCCTAATGGTCAAATCTTAAGTTATGCAAATATAACAAAGTTATTAAAATACATTCGGCCAATTTTTTAGTACAAAACTGTGAAAATGTGTGCGTGTGGCCTATACATAGGACAGTATCTGCTTTGAAAGCACAGTACCTATTAGTATTTACTTAGTCAAATACACGACAGAGTAAAAAAAAGAATACGGTGTTGTGTTTTAATTAATTAATAACCAATTTTCTCTAAATGTGTACCTATAGATGAATAATATAATTTTTTACATCCATACAGTACGTTACATCGCAACTGAGTGGAAAATGGACTCTCGGTTCAGGTCAGTAGGTTATCTACTACTTAAGTACTTAGATATATATTTTGTGGTGGTGGATGGGTTATCTAAATTAATGGTGGATGTGTTTGTATAGCTTAGTCCAATATAATGTTTCATTCGGTATACGGTAAACATTGTTATGGCGACAACCATACTTAATAGTTAACCCTGGAGTAGCATACTTAACTTACCTAACTAGTTATATACTAATAAATAAATCTTTAGTAAATAGGTATTTAATATGTATTTCTTTAGTACATAGTGATTTAACGAAACTGTATAATTGTGACCTACTGTTTATGTACGGTGTAATAACAAATGTGTTGATTACCTTGTACGGTGTAAATAATACTAAAAAACAAAAACTTGTTAGTTTGCTACACAATAATCATGTAGATAGGGATGTATCGGGTGTAAAATGACATGGTTATTATTCCTATCATTGTTATATTTTTTTTGTTCTGGACCATACCTGAGATGATAACTAGTTATGGAAATATTGAAATTTATGTTAGGTTTTTTACAAAAACCAGATTTAAATGTTTTAACTAAACTTTAAATTGCCCCACGAATCCTGTACATGCATGCAACAGCATTCACCTGAAAACACACGCGTAAATATTGTTAATATGTTATTTAGGTGATTCGCACACTGCCCCGCGCCACGCTCTGTGGTGCGCGATGCGGGGCAGTGTGCCAATAGCCTTATACACGTAAAAGTCGTTTCCCAGCAATTTTCGCTAAAAGTTACTTAGTTTTATCGGCAGTATAACGTATAACGTAATGTCTTTCTACACCCGTATAAAGCTAGACCTAATTCTTGTATAGGTAATTCATTAGTTTTATACTTAGTTATGGGATTTTAACATTGGTAATAATGTAATTATTCATGATTCACCCAGTAAATAATTGTAAATCCACCTTGAGCAAACAAAGTGATCAACGCCCGTGTCTTCTCTGTACGAGAAGAGGCCTAGGCCTCGCATTGGAACAATGATAGGCCGGTGTTATTATTATAATACCCATGGTTAACACTATCAGGGGATCAATACCTATCTATCTAATAGTTGACATAAAATCTAACATAGGTAGATAATCACGCTATCTTTAGGTATAATAAGTGATTAGATATTTTATGCATACCTATTCAATGGTGTCAGAGTTTCCACAATATCTTTTCAAAAATATAATTTTCCCAACTTTTCTCTTCACATCGTATTCGTAAAACTACGTTTACGTTTTGTTCCTAAGTTTACCTAAATAATATAGCTAGTAGCTTCGCTATGGGCACTATGTTTTTTTTTATAGATACGTACCTACCCACTAAGCGAATAAAATTTATAAAATGCACGACAAAACAAGACGAAGCTTTCGATGATTTCTTAATTTTAAATTATCGATATGAAATCTTTAACTATTAGCTACCGAAAACAAGTGCTTAGATAAAATAATTTATTGTACCTACCTAGATAATCTAATTCCCTGCAAATTATTTTTAAATATGATAAAAAACAATTGTCATCAAACTTGATAAGAAGTTATTTAAAAAACCAAAGATTTAAAATTGATAAAAACCCATTTTTGATGTCGATATTTGAAGATCAATCGATGTCATTCAAGGTCGATCGGGTATCTGATGCATATTTACCTAAACTTGAGGTTTTTGTTTGGCAAAATATGGGCTTTTGCATCGAAAAAAACGTTTATAAATATGATTTTATTTTATTACTGGGGTAAGAATCATATAATTTTATTTTTCTGGGTACCTATCATTATAAATAAATAGGTAGGTACCTACAAATATAAAGATCTTTTATAAAAATTCGTTAAGCGTGGTTATTTATACGAATTGAAATAAGAAAACAACTGTTTTAGTTAACACTAAAAATGATAATATGCATTTGGTTTGGTGTGGAATCCCAGAAACCCGGGATTATTTTCTTCAAATATTACTAAAGTTCCGTGTTCACTTTTTCTAGCGAAAAGTGTACTTCTGGTAAATATGCATCTGATTATTCGATCCCTAGAAATAACACAATTAAAGATGTCCAAAACTCCGCACATCCGTAGACGCGTACTTATATCAATTTGAAAAGTAACTGTTAGGGATTTTCCGTGGTTAGATTTATAATGACTAGGTAGGTAAGGGTAATATCATGTCCATACAGAGTTTGTCGTTTTTGTTTGTAATATCACGTAAACAGAGATCGTTACGCCACAGTGACTTTATCTTAATAAGTAAACGGGAATTCATTGCAAGTATTTACCTAGGTACTTATACATATTTTTGAATGTAACATCTGGATGCATCATGTGCTCATAGACTGCGCAGTGACTCAATGCATTCAAATAAATTCACAAAGCATTGTAGGTGACTACCCAGTGAGTAGAATCAATTAGGAAGTTGCGAGTTTGCGCTGAGACAGGAAATGTTTACAGCGATAAGCGGATAGCACGTTCGTTCTATGTAGAATATTGTACATCCATTTATTTGCTATCATTCAGTGCACTACATAAAAAAATATCCTCGTTTTCATCAAGGACACCTTTGCCATAGACATGGTGACCTACTGTCTACTGATAATAGCTTATTAGAGAATCGTATTGCCATCTGCACCTTTTGCTGGATATAAATGTTTAGGCAAAAATTTGTTTTACAAAATAGATAGGAATTTTTATTTGTTTATCTGAAAGATGGTGCCATTACAGGCACCTTCACTTACAAAGTTTCTACCGTGCTACCATCATGATTTGGTAAATATCCGACACTAGCTGTCGGCCGCGGTTACACTCGCGTCTTTGGTTACTGCTCCGCTCCCGTAGGTCGTAGCATGATGGTATATAGCCTATAGCTTTCCTCGATAACTACTCTATCTAACACTGAAAGAATCATTCAAATCGAAGTAGTTCCAGAGATTAGCGCGTTTAAACAAACAAACAAACACTGCAGCTTTATAATATTAGTATAGATTTATGGGTATTTGTCAAGTTAACAAGTTCCAATAGCGGCACTTAACCCCTCTTCTTCCTCGGAATCGTTGGCTTCCTATGCTGCAGCTCCTTTTATTATCTCGGAGCCTAACTTGTCATTAAGGGGTTAGGTATCAGTTTTTAAGATATTGATATTTCAAAGATTTATATCAGATTCAATTTTTAATCTAAAATTTTGATATAGTAACACCCCGACAAATTGGACTCCGAGATCGGTAATCAGGCTTCGATTGATTTGATTTCAATGATTTTGGTGCGGGACCTGTTGCCTATAACTTTGCTAGATTTTCATCACGTTTTTTAGAGTAAACCTAGGTAGTAAGTAATGTACCTAAAATAATCTATGGTGCAAGTGCGTCTAGTACTATGAAGATATCGTAATATATGTGATTAAATTATTCTTAAGAAAGCTTGGTCTAATAACTACCAAAATTACGGTAAATGCTAACTATTCCAAATATTTAAGAAAGGAATATTAAAACAAAATATTTTTTTTTAATAGCCAATAAAAATAACTAATGTTAATATTAAATAGCCAAATTAGCCATTATGAACTAAATAATCATGCACAATTTTACAGTAGGTACTACATAATTACTTATGCGGTTGTACTCAGAAATAAAAGTACCTACTTAGGTAGTTAGCTACGAGTTGCATAATAATATTTAGTTTGATTACACCGCTACCGTTGCATAGGTATAGGATTTTCTCTGTATATACTAGGACTGGTTATAAACGGGTCAACATTTGGCTTAATGATGGGTCATCTCGAGTTCATGTATAGCCTCGAGCCCATACATGCTGTATGGGCTCGAGTCGACCCATCACAAATTTTGGTGTACACCCATAACAATATGGAAAGGGGGTTGCGCTTACGCATAATTATTGTGTCAATATCATGCACCACTATTATTATAAACTGACATCATAGCATAGCTTTTATGCATTTGTTTACTCATACAACTCGCCAGGTATAGGTCATCACAAATAAACAGGTTTCTATCTACCTACTTATTCATTTGAATTCCCACAGTACGAGGAATAACAATAAATATCACTACTTATAACCTTTTATTTTGATTGCAGGTACATGTCAGCCTGATACGTTGACGTTTCGAGAAATCATCGCTTCAATTATTTTTATACTCGAGTCCTGCCGTACCTATAATGCTAGTTCTAAGCTAGAAATATTCTTAGTTGAATTTTTAGATGACTTTACATTTTATAAAACTAACTATGTTTGAGGTACTTTTTGTTTGTCTCCGTCAACAATATCAAATGCTAAGCTTTGGAGGAAATAATATTATCTGATCTCATTTGAATTCAACTAATTGTTTTCATACATAAAGAGTAATTTTTGTTGCATTATTACTGGACTGTCGCCATATTGTCGCAATACAGAACTGAAAATATTTGGTGCTGTTTTAATTTTTATTTTCCTATGTCCTTTGCAAAAGTAGTGGCGTTGTTTTATTCGGCTACAACTGGGACTTAATAAAAGCTTAGCCATGTGCCCGATATTTAGTTTCTCTAGAGTTCTTTTCAGCCAACTATACTGCAGATGCT
This sequence comes from Hoplodrina ambigua, assembly GCA_949774945.1. Lineage (NCBI taxonomy): Eukaryota > Metazoa > Arthropoda > Insecta > Lepidoptera > Noctuidae > Hoplodrina > Hoplodrina ambigua. Next base: position 12,673,298 of record OX458963.1, read on the forward strand.
TATATAGGCTTACTGCAAGAACTCTTAGTCGGTAGTAGTCTACTGAGGCAAGTTTGTCATTGCGATCGCGACTAGATTGCTGCCGGATGGCGTAATGAGGCTGAAACTGTAATGATAACCCGTTCAAGGTTTTTAATACTTTTTTCAACACACTTCTGGAATTAAATGAATTTTCAGTAGTACCTACTTTGGACAAATACCTACTTTGCTTCAGAAGCCCGAAAGTCTGACAACCAGTCTTACCAAGGGGTATCATATTACCCAATTACTGGGTTGTAGAGGTCAGATAGGTAGTCTGTCCATGTAAAACATCGGTATTCAGCTGCATCGGGTTAGACTGGAAGCCGACTCCAACATAGTCGGGAAAAGGCTAGGCAGATGAACGTAGGTAGGTACTTACTTTCAAAATGTTTCATGCGAAGGAGTAGAAAATCCATTAAAAATCGGTGGCGCATTGCTGTGCGTGTTAGTCTGGTGATATAGCTTGTAAACGCTAAAGTTTATTCATCTCTAAAGGTCGTCGCTCACTTATCAACCTCTACCAGTACCGCCTACCAGCCCCGTGCGATTGAAATATCTTTATATGTATACTAGCTTTCGCCCGCGGCTTCGCTCGCAAATAAAGTTTAAAATTTGATTTAATTCGAAAGACATGTGGCGCCATCTATCATCATATGAATGTTATTGTGATTTCTTTCGGGAACAGTACTTTTTTTCGGGATAAAAGGTAACCTATGTTCGTTCTTATACACCTAGCAATGTATATGAAAAATTTCAGGATGATCACTTTCACATTTATAATATTAGTTAGGAAGTTAGGATTATATATATTATAATGAATTTCCATTCATCTTGTATACACTCCCTAACCTCACCTCCCTATTCATCTGCTTACCATTTGTGACCACTCGCTTACCAACTGCATACCGCGCGTTGCTGTGCGATGCGATTCGCTGATATGCGATGTTGATTCGTTGACCACGCTGCGTCAACTCGCTGGCCGCGTATTGACAAGTGTACGTCTAGAGATAAGGCGGTGCTGGTCGGGTGCCAGGTTGACAAGTGAGTGATGACCTTAAGTCCTCTGGTGTGCAATCGTGCAGTTATATGGTCGTTCCCCCTCTGTATAGAACGTTGACCTACATTGTTAGGATGGATTAAATTTCCGCTGCGTTTAACCAATCTAAGATCACGCGGCGCGCCGTGAATTGCTTCCTAGCTCACTGACTTAATTGAAACACAAAAGTGATAGCATAGGTAGGTACCTACTCACTTGAGAGGTGGAAGAATCACGTTTTGCTTTTATAAAGAAATAAAGTGGGATTAATTCGAAATAAAAAAGCGATGTTGTATACAATTTTTATTATTGAATAGGTATACATTAATAAAATCCACGTCAATACACATACATACATGTTAAAAATTGTGATCCACACAGAACGTAATTATTATTAATAATTGTGCCACTCTCAGTGCATCAATTTTTACAGACAATATTTATGCTTAGCCAGCTAAATTATAATATGCACACTTATGTAAAATTGTAAGCGATGTTATTTATGTAAACTAGAATCAATACGGCATCAACTTTCTGATGCTATCGAAATCCGTAGTTACGTAATGCATTAAGTGGCATAACATGATAAGAGAAAGCGGTGACTTGACGTTAGCATACCTAATATTTCAAGTGGGAGTGTACAAGTTTAACTCCTTTTAGTTTACATGTTGCAAATCGAATAATGCAATCGAAATCACAATACCCCGTTTCAAGCAGTGACGAAATAAGTTTTTACCTAAGACTAAAATCCGAATTATTTTCGGCAGTGACAAAATATTTCATACAAAAAATAATGATTTGTGCTGACAATAACTACATACAAAAAATATTGCTTATACTTAAATGCGTTTTTATAAGAAATAATGTTCTCTTATTTCTCCTCCTAAATCTAAATAAAATTTGATATAAGTACCTAAAATATAAAATTAACCGTGTAATAATCTAGTATGGCACTCGAAGCCAAGACGGTTACGGTAACAATAATTCGTAAATCACTTAGAACCATTATTAATATCAAATATGTAAGTGGGTAAACTAGCTACCTACATAAATGAGATAATGTCAATAGAGGTAAGAGTTTTATTGATTAAGTATCACCAATTACTGACCTGCATTGCATGTGACATAATATTTTTGTGATGTTTTAAAATATATATAAAAAAAGGAAAAAAAATGAAAACACCTCAACCTTATTACAGACTAAGAAAAAGAGATTCAGCATTGCCTCAATACATTACAAACACACATGTCCACTACGGGAAGGCAGATACATCGTTTCATCCTGTAGGCACGAAGTAAATTTAGGTAGCTACAGCTCATTTACTTAGTGGCTGTAGGTGTGAGAACTGGTTAAATGCCAATCACATACAAAGTGATTTAAAACTTGAAGCTAGCAGAACCGAACTCAGGTATTTTAGTATCAATTTATATAAGAGTTAAATACGAAAGAACTATAATCTTATCATAGCTCTAAATATATAGATGGTTACAAGGTAGAAACTAAATAATAGATCAAACAGTATGTACACGCAATTATAACAATTTAACATTATGGAGCTGAAAAACTGAAATAGGTTTTACTGCATTTATGAACACCAAATATTTTCATATCAGAGTTAAAATATTTTTAGTATAATTCATAACCATTTTGTCATTGCATATTATTTACAACAGCCAAATGTGTTCTGGAGAGCACGCTTATTGTGGTATTCCGCGGTATCAAATATCGAGAAGTAGGTATATTACAGTAAAAAAATAACAAACGGGTAGGTACTTAGTTAATTTTGCGCAGAGTGCCTGCGTCATTAAGCTGTAGAGGCTCATTTATATAAACCGGTGCTTTAGATTTTAGAAAACGATGACTGTGCTCAACTGGGCTTCATAACACCTTTGAGATTTGTAAATAACACACCGATAGCGTTTTGTGTTGGAAACTGGTCATAAGATTCATATACCACATCATCATCTTACAGGGGTAATAAATAGAATAAACAGTTGTACTAGACACACGTTATGGATCTGAAAAATTGATTATTTTTACCGAAATGGACACTAACGAAATTGTTTTTAAATATTAACTTTCATACAAATAAGTGGAAAGCTACATACGTAGGCAGTAAACTTTTTAGAAAAGGACATCAATAATGTCTACGAACCTTGTTAGTTACAATAACTATTAGAATTTATAAACTGCACTTTTTGAACACCAAATATTTTCATATAACCCTAAGGACAGTTTAGCTAATTAAAAAAATATAAGTATCATTTTTGTATAACAGTCATTTGTAATTTTCTACCTTGAGAATAAGTAGGCGTTTTGGTCATAAATATTTTTTTTAATATACGCTGACTTTAAAATTTTCTTGCTATTTGCCCTACTGAAACAATGAAAATAAATTTTACATTCCAGCGATTTGTGTTTTATTGCCACGTACCTACTTAGAGATAAATTTTATTTTATTTTAATAATAATAATATAGCGTTTTCATAAAAATATGACAAATCTGACGCTGTGTATCCTTTAGGTACGTGCGTCAACAACTTGATTTGCGAATTTTCAATTACTTTCACATTTATTGCTCTAATCATACCTAATGACACGGTTACACAGATAATAAGCGACGGAAATGCCCGACAAATGCGCTCTTCGCACATGCCATCAAAGAAACTGATAGAAGGACTCGACGTACCACTATCAGATAAGCCCAAAAGCCATTTAAGATATACACAGAACTCAGAAGTAAATTGAAGCAGTTTCGCTCCTTTATATACTGGAGCGTTATTTTATACTACTTTATTTAAAAAAAACATAATTTCCGATTATCCTGGTACCGCTATCTAACTCCATACAGTAAGGTAACATAATTGTCGCATAATAATCGCGTGGAGTTGAGTGAAATGGAATAATGCTGAGCTACATGATGTTTATGTAATTTCACAATCAAGCTCTTTGAAACTTGCCTATTAATGGCCTCGCCTACCTTATTGTTTAGTTAACAATCGACAAAAGCGTTACTATCTGTCTGCAAATGCTCGGTGTATCACATCATATGCCTGCCTTTTCATCAGACTCTGATGAAGGAGAGGAACACTGTTATTAATTAAAATCTAGGTTTAATAAATGATTGGCTCCTGACTCCACTCAAAGTTGGAGAATGTGAGGCATTTTCCTTATGTACGATCACGAAATCATGATATACAGTATAGCAAGCTTAACTGACCCTGTAATTGGAATTAACCAGATTACTCTGACATTTGACAAGGTCTGGCATTTTTTTGCTCTCCGGACCAAGCCTGTAGGACTGTACTACATCATCACACAGATTGTATTTAGGTGTCATAAAGTTTGAGGTTAAACTGAAATTATTCATGAGTTAAATAGGTGCTAAGACTTTAACCAACCTTTTACTTTTGCTAGGGTTTTACTGTGGACGATTAAACCACTGTATGGAGTAAGCAGGTATAAACTGTTATAGAGCTGTTATTATACTCATTTTCTTAGTTTAAATATAACAAATTAGTATGAAAGTTAAATAAGTTCGAATTTTTATATTTTACTTTGGTATTTTTAGGACAATATTCCAAAAGTGGCACTTAGGTCAAATAAAATGAATCGCTTATCTATCTTATTATAGTAGTTACATTTTAAATAATAATAAACGCAGGTAGGTAGGTATATGTAGTAAGCAGCTTTTAAAGTGCGCGAACACCCTGTAAAAAAAATGAATTGTTAATAAATTTGCTTTAAAATAGGTAATAGCTGGAACAGTTTTGACTAAAGAATTACTTGGTAAAACTGAAAATAACGACTTCTTCATATAATTTGTGATGCTGTTGCAAACATTATCTACAGCGCACAAAATTAATCACCATAATAATAATTGTATTGATAAAAAGTTACATTACTTCATAATTGATTAGTTCGTTTTGTATTTTATTAAAATACAGTTGTTTCGATAAAATGTACCTACTAATTTGTTAAAACATCCCCTTCATATAGCACATAGAACAATAAAAATATATTCTGTGGTAAGTACAACCACTTATGTACTTGTTTTCTGTACAAAGTAGTGGATCAGCTTTGAAGGAACATGACAGATACATAATTTAAAAATAAATCTGTATGTTCATATTATTTTACGTATACGTTGAATTTCTACATTATAACTACCAATGCAGCTATTGGAATAAAAGTACATCATTTTTTCACGGTCCGACATTTAATCAATGTTAAATCGAATCGTTATGGAACACAGACTATGAATATACTTTTTTTTAATAGCTCAAATCTTATCTTTTCGTATAAATGAAACTAATCCTAAAAAAATACAATTAAATCAAATAAATCTGCAAATAAACACGTCGAAAACGATTCGTGAATATATATCTAACTATGTAGGATTTTAAAAAATATTGCGGTATTAAGTAGGTAGGTAGACTATTACGTTATGCACGAACAATAATTGAATGACATACAATTTAGCTGAAGAAGGAAAAATGTTTAAATAATAAATAAAATAAATATAAACGAACTTAAAACTAGATTGTGTGTTAAAAAAAAATTGCAAAAAGGACTGCAACGTACTACATGCAATATGCAACATGAGGGACACATAAAGCAAGAGAGTTATGTATGCATATTGATAATGCAATAATAAAGATGGCCTCACCTTTATGAGCATTAGGTAGATGTCTAGTATAAGTTCGGCAGTTATCGCTGCTTTCTCGCCGAGTCCCCGCGGGCGGTTGGCGTCGGTAACGTCGGTGGTTCAGCCATTACCTGCCCCGTGCACCACATCGACAACGACACGTTAGTCAAGCAAAGCGTTAGATACTAGCAAAGTGTTCAGTCAACCATATCGTGTCACTAGACTAACGCTTATCCATAACAAACAACAGAAATATGCAAACAAAATACTTGAGGTGTTTTAATTGTAATTGAGTACATGACAAGATGTATGAACGTCTTACGTAGATAGATGAGGCGAAAGGTATGTAAGGTTCGTAGCAGTAGGTGGCATTCTGTAGTTTCTGCTTGCCCCCATTGGAAAAAGGCGTAAGTTTATGTATGTATGTATGAATACATGACTATGGTACAGCGTTGGCAGATATTTTTCGCGCAATTAGGGATTTTGAATACTTCAAGTGAAAAAAATTAAGATTCATTTTATGACATAACACATTCTGGAACACTCAAATAATAACTTTATTATACTTATGTTTATTATTTAATTTTATATTTTTCTTTATTTTAGATTCCTTGTTTTTTTTTTTATAAAATTATAAAACTCAGTACCTAAACGAAACCTAAATTCCCTTTGTAGCATCTAAAACTCACCAATTACAGAATGACCCGCTCATTCAAATATGAGTTGTTGGGACATGTTGCCAGAATCGGAACATTTGGGAACGCTGCTGCGGCATCATAGTCATATAATCTAATCATAATCGATGAATTTAATAATATATTTTTAGGAAGGGTACTAATACGTGATATTATTACAATATTTCATAGCCTATATTGATGCGGCTTCAATATGTTTGACATTAGTTTAACTCGAATATTCATCAAGTTTTGCACAAGCGCAGTTATCAATATACCTACTATTGTGTTGAATAAATAACAACCTAACAATTATATAATACGGAGAAACGATAAAATACTCGGAGTTAATGTGGGAATATAAACAAATATGATAACAGTAGTGACAGGAAAAAAGAGCGCAAATCTCTTATGAATTACAAAACATTGCATCACGATTATCGTAAACAGTAATTAAAATGTAGCCACGAGTAGGTACATAGGTCATCTTGATATAATTAGCGGTTAGGAAAAATACTTTCCTACTGGTAGCGAGATTCTAGTTGAATTAATTAAAATCTTTTTTGACTCCGTCTGATTACAATGGTGCTGTAAATAATCTATCTATATACATAAAAATGAATGGCAAAATGTGTTGCTAACCGCAAAACTCGAGAACGGCTGGAGCGATTTAGCAGCTTTTTTGTTGTGTTCGTTATTTCTCGGACAAGATTTTTATAAAAGAAAATACGCGGGAAAATGTCAGATATTTTCACCAGTGCGAAGCCGGTTCGGTTCGCTAGTGTATCATAAGAAGAAGAAGAAGTGTATGTAAGAAGTTGGCAGACTCGTGTCACAATTAATTAGATGTATTTCTCCATCTATGTATTTTATCTTTCTCTCTACTTTGTATGTATTAATGATTATATTTTATTCTTGGAAAATTACTGTACCTATTAATTTTTGTTTGTTTCACCCTAAGGTAGATTCCCAAGGTATTAAGTCCGCCTAAGTTTATTAAACAAATAAATCATCGTTTACAACTTTTAATACACGGTTACTTTTAGGTCGGTCTGGAACTGTAAGCCATGATAATGAAACTCGAAACGATTGAGCAAAAAAAAAATCAGCTGTTCAGTACATTTATGTTTCTCTAAGTAGTCAAAGTGTACTGAAAAGCTGTTTTTTTATTGTTACTATTTAAAAAATATGGTCCCATTCGTTTTGAGTTCGATGATCGAGTTTATGGCTTTTGGTTCCAGAACGACCTAAAAGTAACCGTGTATTTAACTTTAGAAAATTGTTTTAGGTTAAAATACATATAACATCTGTAGTTTTTTATCATGCTGAAACTTCTACACGTGGTAATGCACCAAAACGAATAGTTACATTAAGGTGTAAGTTAATGTAAGTATTCGCTTCGGTTTTGATATATTAAATAAATAAATTGTATTTAGCCTAGTCAACTGCGTCTTAAGTTTGAGATCTTCCTGCTATTCGTTATGAACGGTAGATGAATAAATTATAAATGGTATAAAAAAAAAACTTAACGAAGCTGCACGTTACATGTTTTTCCCATTATGGCGATCATTTTTTTTTGTGGACCATACCTGGGATACTACTGGTTACGAACTTATTATTACGTTTTTTATACTTTTTACAAGACGCGTAACTGCTGAGCATCAGTTCTTGAGCTCGATTTCCAAGGTAGGGCAGTGTTATTGGGTTTTTTTTTAGCAGCCTCGGAGACTGGATTTGTGCCCGGTTGATGGGAATAGGCTCGCCCCCTATTACATGGGACATAAACATAACTAGCGAAATGTGTGTGTACTAATGGGCACACCTCTGCCTAACCCTTTGGAAGATTACAGGCGTAATACTTTTTAAATGTTAAAACTAAACGACCCACGAGCCCTGGGTAGCATCTGAGTTCTTACTGTTACTGGAGTACTAACTGACAAATCTTAAAGAGAAATTGATATTATTCCCATTAAACTTATCTGCAAGCATTACCCTACCTACGATAACTACGTTCTGAAATAAAATTATACGTGTTTTTTAGTGTTTACTTTATTAAAAACCTACCCTCAGCGGGGTCAAGGCCCCCGGCAACGACAATTCTGAATCCGCCACTGCGTGCACCCTTAAGCGCAATGTGTTGCGCCGTGCGCTACCATAAATAGTATTTTTTTACCAAAAAAATTAAAGTTGTTATTATGTGACGTCTTTTTACGCCCTATATTACTTTTAAAACATTATTCTAGATCAAGTCTAATTAAGAAAATGTCATAGGTGATTGATAAGTTTGTTCTCAAACATGACCTTAATGCGATAAAATTCGCGATAACTATATTTTAGTATTCAGTTCGTATCTACTGTAAAACTAATAGATGAAGTAAGCTTTGTTTTTATACGTAATTTAAAATATTTACTTAACAGTTTTGAAATGCTTATAATTATCTTCTTTACACAAAATATAATATATGATGTTTTACATTTTTAAATATTACGTATTATGTAAAACGAAAGCTTTTCTAGTCAAAACATGTTAAGATAGTGGCCATTGTTCTTATGTTTTGTTTGCATTTTAAAAAAGGAAACATCTTTGAAATTCGTTCTATTCTAACAGACATACGGTAATAGACGTAATCGACGAATGACGTCAGTTCTTCAGTTGAATGGCCGTAAGTTCTGCCTTACTAGCACTCTGCTACTACATTCGCTTCACCACCATTTAAATTGAAAATAATTGCGTTAGTGACATTACACACGTAGTCTATTGACATGACATGAATAATTATTATTAACATTAATTTGAGTGTCACATAAACTATGCAAGACCTGCACCACGCTAGCGTTACAGCTTGCTATTCTTCATTAACAGAATGGCTTATTTACACGAGGAGAGTTTCTTGCCTTCATTGAGCGATAACCGAAGATTAATACTTGACTAGTCTAAACAGTGCCTACGATTGCGTACGAAACTTATATGTGTGTTAAGAGGGTGAGAATCGCCTCGCCTGTCAAAATAACGCGTGTATCTACATTATTTTCTTGCACTGCGTTGAAAAAAATTGTTGCATAATGTGACATGTATAGCTGTAACGAACATCAGGATGTGTGTTCGTCCATGCAGACACGGCTTTATAATATGTTAAATCACAGCAAAATTCACCCGACACGACCGTTAACGAGTTTTTGTTTCTCGCTTCGGTGAAAATTCTTAGTTTCACATGGACATTTTCGCTTTCGACGACGTTCAAGTGAACCTTTCTCGTGTAAATAAGCTTTTGACGGAAGATGACTGTGCTAAGAAAATGAAATAAAATTGTGACATCAAACTTGCAAGGTATAACGGCTAGGTCGATTAGAGACAGTGTCAAAGCGTGTTGCAGTCCAATATGGCTCAAAATGAACGTGGATGGTGGCTCTGTTTACCAAAAAGTGTCAAAAACACCTGTCAAATCTAGTACATTTCTATGAGCTCTCTATTCTGCCACGTTAATGATGTTCCAAGTGGGACAGTAGTATTGAATGTTGCGTTACTCACCTTGGAGATATCGACTCCTGTGACTCCCTTGACAAGCTCGGGGATGCACTGCACGATGCTGAGGACCTCTCCAGTAAGCTTGGCGGCGCCCACTTCTCCTCCGCCGCAGGACACCATGGTCACCTTGCGGGCTTGCGACAGCGGGGCCGCGACTTCGGCAGCGACCTAAACAATATCAATAGCTTTTACCTCTTGATTTTTCCATTTGATTCTAGGCGGGAGATGTAGTGTAACCGTAAAAGGAAAGATTGTCCAAATGATTTTGAAGGTAAATCACTATCTAATATTGTTCTCCGGCTAACACAATACAAATAGAAAATACTAAGTAATACTAGATTTCTAAGAACTACGAATTGGCCGCAGTCAATCATCTAGAAATAGTATAAAATAAAGTCGTGTTCAAGTGTGTTGCTTAGTATTTCTAAACTTTTTAATAGATTTGGATATTATTTTAACTGAAATCTTGGTGACACCACCAAAGTAGATTGCACTCAAGCGAATCAGGGGCGGGTCTCTAGTTGTAAATACAATGATTTAATCGTGCCGCAACCAATCGATAAAGGAAAAAATAGCGTAAGTTACCTTGGGTAAAGTCTCGAGCATCATATCGACCATCGCAGCCGATCCGTACTCTTTCCATGCCTCCGCCTTCTTAGCCATTTGTTCCGCATCAGCCACTGCTTTTGCCTTGATAGCGTACGCCTCCGCCTACAGTACAAAGATTACAATATAATACAGCCTAACTCGCCGTAATCGCAAAGGCACAAGAGTAATTCAAATCAGTTATGGTGACATAAAATTAATGTAAAATACACACACACAAGTCATATTTTGTCGGTATATTCATTTTTACATTAATGTATGGATTTCGCATTTGAGTGCATCGATGATAATTCTTATCTATCTCCTCATACTATCTCCAAGTGGTATTTATGCCACCTCGTATTTATGTACAACAGTAGTGCAACATAACAATGTACCTAAAGACATCAATTGGGTACCAGAACTTTATGGGCTGCCAAAACTCTATACCCCCATAGATTTAGCATGGCAACAGGAAACTATGACATCAAATATTTGCCAACTCAATTGATTAACTATTCATTGATTTCAAAGCAACTAAGAATCGAATGTTATTGTTAATTGGAAACTAAACTCTGGATAAAATAAAGTGCTTTTTTATGATGTTGTGTTTTAATCATTGGTAAATGGTTTCAACTACTTAATTGTGGATGCAATTTAACATAAATACCGGTTTTAGGTAGTAAAAATGCTCTACCCGATAAACATAAACCTAGAAAACAGTATAATGGGTGTAAAAAGACACTTAACAAAGCCGTTTAAATAATAATATTCTTCACATTATTCGTTTAAATAATAATATTCTTCACATTATTGCCATTTTTTTTTGTAAGGACTATGTGAACCTTCTGTACAGACATATTGAAGGTGAATTTCTCACATTGTGCCATAATTATTTATTTATGAAAACCAGTTTTAAATGTTATAACTAAACTTGAAATACACCTCCGACCCCTGTACTGTTACATGCACCCATAAGCACAGTTTTGCGTTCGTCACATTGCGCACCATTAAAACCATGATTTCTTACATTAGCAAGCTTCTATAATTTTATTAAAAGAATTAAAAAACACGACTGCAAAAATTGTACATACATATTTGTACTTTGTTTACTCGTTAAATTTTTTACAAACGTTTTTTATTTACAGTGTTATATATTTTTTAAATCTACTTGTCAAATTCTAGAAGATAAACACAGACACGACCAGATTCATAAAAAAAAAAAATTGAGGCTGGTATTAATTTACGTTTTAAAGTGACCACACCGGTTTATTCTTATTTCTAGCCTATGTTACTCGGAACGATGCAAGGATTGTAACGATACCCCATACATCTAAATCGGTTCACGCGTTTAAAAGTTATGGTGGAATAAAGAAGCTCCCATACATACATTACACCCTGAACACATAACACTCCTTTTTTTGGGGCAATCGTGTAAAAAAAATTGTCCCAGCATTATTTAGTTTGATGGGCAGTATGCGTAGTTAACGGCTATTTGATGCGTCTTGTTACACCGCGTAATATATTGTCCATAATATAGTTAATACTTGCCTCTCCGCGCACTTTGACCGCCTCGGCCTCTGCTTCGGCCTCAAGCACAGTCTTTAGTTTATGAGCTTCGGCCAACTTCTCTAGTCTGAACTTTTCTGCTTCTGCAGGCCTGTGAATTATCACATAATGGTTTATAACTGTTGCATTTACAGCTAAGTGGAAACTGAAGGTGTATTTATAGATATTACATTTTCCGGTTAATGCACACTGTTTTCTTTTAAATGTGTGCAGAAGTTTACTAAATAATGCTCTGGAAAGACTGGAGCAGTAGTGTTAAATAAAAGTCGATGTCTGTTTACCACTGTAATCAAATCAACCGTAGTTTCATTTTATCGCATTTCATCTATTCTGTAATCCGTACGAACTTCTGCTCGTAACCATTTAGTCGATCTCAGAGCTCCAGTGTAAGGAATCGATGAACTTATGCGCAGCGCAGACGCAATACGCTGGTAAAAACGACTCTTAATAAAATTACTTTCAGGTATAATACTGCAAGAAACATATAAAATACCTAATATGAATTACCTTAATAAGGATAAACATTGAAAAGTTTTCCTTAAAATATTGCAGTTAAATAAAACCAGATCTTAGTAATAAAGAGGAAAATTATATTCTGACAAAGGGTATAAACCAAATTAGTAATATGTATGTACCTAATTACCTATAATTCTACTTGGAAAAGCCACTGGAAAAGCGGCGAACAGAATAGAAAATAACACATGAAACCAGCACTATGTATGTTTCATATCATTCATCAGTTTATCACACTTGTGTTCCCGGAACACATAGCTACATAAGAAGCAACTCATTTCCAGTATAAACAGGCCTCGCATTCTATAGACTTTTCGCACTATAAGAAGTTAGCAGAATCAATACTAACATTATAAATGCGAAAGTAACTCCGCCTGTTACGCTATCACGCCTAAACCATTGATCCAATTTTGATGAAATTTGGTACGGGGTAAGTTTGAACCCCAAGAAAGGGCATAGAGGCTAATTTTTATTCCGCGACTGTCTGCGTCAGCGTTAACCCACATTTACGCGGACGAAGTCGCGCGCATAAGCCAGTACGCATAGCTTGATATGTCATCGTGTGTAAGGGGAGAACCCATTGACATAAATCTAGGTATTACACGGACTGGCTGCCACTGAGAAACTTCAAAGTTTGATGACATAACATCGCACGCCTGTAATCCCCGAAGGGTTAGGCAGAGGTGTACCTATTAGTACACCCACATTTCGCCAGTTATGTTTGAAAATTTGATGAATTTAATTTATGTTTAGTATACTGGAATAGTATAAATTTAAGGATCAGTGTATAGTATTAATTAAAAATTTATTAAGAGACATCAATGAACACGAAATCACCTGAAACGAATATCAGACAAAAGAACCGTTTAAAAATGTATAACAAAGTGTTTTGCTTACCTGCGTATGGTGGCCTCCAATTCCTTTTCCCTACGCTGCACTTCCCATTTCTGTACGGCGATTTCTTGAGTACGTTCGACAACAGAAATCTGCATCTGTTCTTCCTTGATGCGCTGCTTAGTTTTAGCTGCTTGCAGCTCGTATGCCATTTCAGCTTCAGCCTAAACATTTACACATAAATATTAATCTCGCATCTATTTTATAAAAAAATAGTCTCTTTTTATATGATTGTTGTGTTTGTACCTTCTTCGTTTGCACTTCAACGTCGTAAGCAGCTTTTTTCAGTTCGAAGTCTCTCTGAGCTTTCGCAATTTCGGTGTCGTTAAGGAACCTAGCGGCCATTCGTTGTTCCTCAGCCATTGCTTCTTTTATCTTGGCTTCAGCTTGTGCCTCCGCCTCACCAATACGAGCGTCTCGTTTCACCTCAGCTGTACGCGCCATTCCAAGCGCTTTCAAATAACCCTGTATATAAAACAATGTGTTATTGTATGCTCAATTTCTGATAAAAGTGAACCATAACACGTGCGTACATTCAAACAGTTTACAGTTTTGAACAGCTTGAACAAATCGCGATTTCAAGCGAATAATTTGTGACGAAACAATGTGGTAGGTACGTTTTTAATTAATGATGTTATACTCTTTGACGTCAGTTAATTATGTAAGACCGTTATTTCTGAAGCGCTTTTATATTTGCTGCATAGTAAATTTTAAAATACTGAATGGATTAAAATATTCCCAGCCTTTAAGTTACCAATTAGACCCTAAATTCAGTTTATTTTACCATATAGTAAACGATCCAAAATAAACTTGGCGTCGAGTCTTTTTAATATTTGCAATTGGCCATACCTTATAGGAAATATTAAATTTAATAGCGATTGGTTTTGATAAAAAATTATTATAACAGCAAAGCGAAGATAAATAAAATCTGAAATTGATAACGGAATCCAAACGCGCGTCCGAATGGATTTGATGAAGAAAATCCATGAAGAAAATCTATTTTGATTTACCACAACATAATCGAATTATAAATCTTAATAACAGCATTAACTACTGCTATTCTATAAATACGTTTTTTTTTTCACAGTAAGCATATTCACATCAAAGACTTGACTTTATATACTTTTTTATTTATTTTTATTTACGTCAGAAAAAAAATGCCTATATTTGTAGGTACGTATCTACATTAAGCCAGATAAGTCTGAAATAACAAAGAGCCTATCGCCATTACAAAGCCTCATTATAATTTTAAAATCTAAACAAAAGCATATCCACTTAGATTAAATCCAATGTTAGTTTTGCCAACATTCAGCTTAGATTATTAATTAATAGTAAATACATATTTGCAAATATTTCATAAATGTTATGTATGAACATGAGACAGGCCTAAAGATTACGTCAAGCCCATAAAAGCCTATAAATTATCTTACTCAGAAACTGGATTTGACACTACTAATTTTACTATGATGAACGGCTGAACGGATCAGGATGAAATTTGGCACAGAGATAGATTATAGTTTGTAAAAAGCTATTTTTTATCCCGAAAGCCATATCAACTCTTATGCGAACGAAGTTGTGGGCAGAGGCTCGTATGTACACAAATAACAATAATATAAGCACATGAATGAGAATCACAGCTTACGATATGCCATTTTTACAAGATGTGAATGAACTAATAAAAAATTATTACGTTATACATAATGGTTGCAGCCATAAAAGTAATCGTTAAGTAATTTTTAATAGTTCGAAATAAAAATATTTATATAAATTTTATGGCGTAATATTCTTGTTTAATTCCTTTATTACATATTTAAAAAAATACTTAATTTGCTAGGATTGGGGTACGAGTATTTTGACAAAGAAGAAAAGTATCGTATACTTAAAAGTTGGCATCACTGCCATCTTTACGTTAAGAATCTTCTCATGACAAACCAACACCGGAACAATATCTTTAAAACATTTATCTAATTAAAACAACAACTAAACGAACAAATTCGTTTGCATTGAAAAGATATGTTAAGGTAAAGATATTTTGATTTGATTGTGATAACCAAACTTTAAAAAATATTTTATCTACCACAATCAAATCAATCTTTTTTTTAAATAAAAACATGCACTGATAATTTTTTTTCTAGTCGATAACATGTGTATTTAGCAAACCCTTTTGTGATGGGTACCTGTTTTTTTTTTGCAATTTAATTATAGTTTTGATCTTTATAATGAAATGTAAATAATGAAAAATAAGCGCCCGGCTAGTTGACCAATCAAATGAAGTACTTTTTATGACTTGTCAAAACTCGATTCCTCCATAGATTTTTAAGGCAATATCGAACTGTGACGTCACTTATTTGATAACTCAATTGACTAACTCTATTTATTGATTTTAAAACCACAAAAACCTAATTTTACAGTTAATTGAAAAATAATCGAGTTTTCATGGCTAAAATAAAGTGTTTCTTTAAAGAAGTTATGTCTTGGAATTATTGGTTTGACAACTACCCGATTATATGTCATTTTGCAGAAACACTTTGCCAGCCGATTTTGGTATTAAGATAATTGTATTAAATAATATTTTATTTCTTAATTACACTCATAAACACAGATAACTGAAAGGTACACAATTTGCATACTGTCAAACTGTCGTAAAGTTTCATGACCTGTTGTTGTTTCAGTTAGTCAGTTACAGCAGTTAACTTTGTATGTGTTGGTTAATTTTTGTGTTGATAAGCCTAAGAAAACGGATTAACGACGCACTCAAAGCTAATTAAAAACACAGTGAAACAGAGTGCATGGTTCTTTATCACAGGTGGCGGACAGTGCAAACAGTTAAAGGTGATTTTAGATAGTATTTTATATAGCTTAACCTATTGTTGTTTCACATCAGCGTTATTTACGTATAGAATCGTAATCGTACGTATTTAGTCTGTCATGTGGTTGTGACCGTGGCGCGCTTGGTACATTTTGATTTGTCATCCATACATGACTATGGCGGTCAAAAGGTTGAAGTAATACTATTACGTTAAAATTATACGTGATTTCTAAGTATCAAATTGTCTACAAAAAAAATGTTGTACATGTGTATTTCATCGCGATGGCGTCGTCGGCGATGTTAGTTAAAGAGTTAATATTTCATTAATTAGAAATAAATGACATTGCAGATTTTATCTTTAACGTTCAGGGGATTATATTCCAAAATTCATCTATATAATGATTGTTATCAATGACGCGATAAGAAAAATATTATTTTAAATTATTTTAATCTTAATCGATGCAAACATTTGAAAATGCTTTTTATCTTCGTTGCATATTTTCGATGAATATTAGCATTACCGCAAAACTTAAACTGATATTAACGTTAATGATAAATTATTTGTAGGTACTTCTTTGTCTAAATTAATATTATTAAGAGGAAAACATTTGTGTTTTTGTTTGTAATTAATAAACTCGAAAACAACATAATCGATTTGAAAAATTCTTCATTATCAGCGAGTAACATGGGCTATATTTTATCATCAAAAAAATAGGGAACCGTTACGTTATATAACATATTTTAACCTGAATAAAAAAGTGCGCAAGCGCCAAGCGGTGTTGGAGCAAAGTACGCAAGCGCACGTCTGTAGTAAACCTTCACGCGCACCAGCAGGTAACCCAGCTCCGGCTATCCGTTTTTTTATTAATTTTTTTAATATGCATTTTAACGGTTTAGTGCGGACACTATTAGCGGTTGAACGCCAGTGCCTGTTTAAGTGCTTAATGCTCTTTCAAGCGTTTAGTGCCGGACTGCTGTGGCGCTTGAGCAGTGCAGGGTGCCGAACTGCACACGGTCAGTTGTCTATTTTCCTACATTTAACACGTGCCGTTTGTCGTCCAGCGCGGCATTGGTGTCGCACATAATAACATATTACAACCGTGCAGTCCGCCACCAAATTAATTGAAACAGTACTAATACTTGATACAGAACCCGCCCCCTTACTGCTTTTAAATGAAGGTCAATAAGCGATATGTTTTATTGTAGGGGACGTCAAAAATAAGCTGTCCAACGAGACTGGATGTACCATACTCTTTATAATGATACGCAGACAGTGGCGATACTCAAATAAAATCCTCTTTTGGGCAATTAATTAATTCCTCAAGTGACACTAGTGGCCGATTTGATATCTTCCGGATGCGTTTCGATTAACTTGTCAGACAGATAATTATTTACAAATTATTGTTCGTATTAGGTGGTCCTAGACCGGTTACTGTAGCAACGGACCAAGACACGCTTGGGTATCTTCCCACAACTAAGCTCCGGTGTCATGGCAGTGCACATATTGACAGCACTGTCAGATAATCAGCCATGCTCAATTCTATACGACGTTCTATTCCTCGTGACGACCATCAACAAGAATTAAATAAAATAAATTATGATCGATTAATTTATTATGCGACTTTTTCAGTCAATGATTATATTACCAGCGTAAAAGGCCTCTCTTCATAAAGAGAAGGTGCGGGCATTGATCATTACACTTGCTCCAGAAAGATTGGCAATTACAGACTTGTATTAATTAGGTTTAAGTCCAAGTTTCGTCACGATATTATTCTTCACCGAGGCGAGAGGCTGGCCCCTTTGACCACTGGGTTATCACGACGAACTTATGTCAGCTGTCTTACTATATTTAAAACTACCTTACTCTTCATTAGTAGCAATGTCGATAGGAGAGAGGGTGCATAGTGATGTTCTATCGTACCTACTGTAATGGGATCCGTCTATGGCTATAACGTATTATTGTATCGAAGCTAAACAATACGACGTAAGCTCTGCCAAGAAACAAGATAAACAACGCAGCATTTTCAGCATGATTATTAACACTGCTTGAACGCTATGCACATTTGCGGCTATCGCCATAAATTGAAAACAAATACATAATAGTGATAAAAGCATGATTATGGGTATTAAATGCAGAGTAGAAGAACCTAACTGTAGTATTTTCCGTGTAAATGTATGATAAACATTGTTAATATTTATCGTCAATTCTATTCACATGACTTTATCTGCAAAGCGAATTCACGCAGGCCAATTTCGAGTACTGCATGTACTTATGTATCGCAGTATTAAGGTGCAATTTACTTTTACGAATACTAAATTATTAGTATTCGTAAAAATATCTTGCATCCCGCGATACTTAATTCGTGACACAAAGCTGTTTTATTGATCACGTTCGGACGAGCACCGCTGTTTGGAATCGCTATAATTTGTTTGCAAATTGTCTCGCAACGGGATTACGAGCCAATCTATCAAGAATTGATAATAGCGACCGGGAGGGAATGCTTGCCGTGGGGACGCACCTTTTTTCGAATCGATAGCAGCGTGAAATCACACTAAGGGAGCTGGCGCGGCCGAGCCCATGACTGGTAGTGGTTACGACCTTGGTTTCAAAAACTCTGACAAAGATGCGTTTATAAACTCAACGTCAAAAAAAATGCGCGGCCAAAATAGTCTTGAGTGTTAATTTATTTCAACTGGAAATAGTATTGATCCGATAGTTATTTAACTAGCTTGAAATAAATGACTATTTAATTTCAGAAACAATAATGGCCTCTCGTAAAATTGACGCTAATATAAGTCTGGCCACTGGACGTGGTTCGCAATCCTCTACATGTACGAATCGGCATTTATATGTATCTCTGTCTCTATCTATACCGCTCGCTAACACCCGCACTCATTGAAAGCTTGTTTACGTGCGGTTTAGACTACTGATATATTATGCATGTATGTAGTGTGATTTCACCCTTGGCGCATTTTCCCAATTTCGGTTAACAATTTTATGTAAAATCAGTTCGGTTTATCAAAGCGATGTGCATGTGTAGTGTTTGTGAAAAGATGTGCAGGAGTGTCGAGTTCCAAACAATTGAAACATTACGCCATCATGCTGTAATATTTCAATTCTTTAGAGCTGGTCACATAAAACCGCGGCCTTAATTAAAATGAACATTGCTAGTTGGCCAGAATAGCGTGAAGCTGTTACAAATGTGCGCACCAAAGAACTCACTCGTTTGATTGCTTTTGAGAAAGAATACATTGGACATGCCATAAGAAACTGCACTCTTGCTCACAATATTCACAGATAAGCCATTCAAAAGTTCACACGATCATAAAAGTACTCACCCAATAGGGTAAATTGAATATTGTCTTTTTTATTACCTATGACATATATTCGTTTACAAAGCCTATTACTTTGATGGCATCTATCAAACATAATAAAATGATGTATTTAACAAAACATACAAAAACATTCAACACCATTTTAAATCCTACATACCTTAGCTCCCTGTAGCCATGTCGAAAGAAAAAAATATTCTACTAAATGTTTCAATACGTATTTAACATACTTATTACAGTGTAAAATGATTTTGTGAATTAGTTTATCGTCAAGTGTCTTGTCTAGTAGTGATAAAAGTGACTGCAAGTGAAAATGTAAATGGAAAAAAACCTAGCATATTAACATCGTATTAAATTTAGTTAAACATTAGATAACTGGTTCTTGATAAGTGCTATAAACATCAAAACTGTTATTAATTAAATAAGTAGTTAAGGAAAAGTTATTAACAAGGAAAATGTTTATGTTTAAAATGTACCTCTTCATCCCTGATGTCTTTTAGAGTATAGGAAACCACTGTTATCCCCATGTTGATGAGATCACTTGAAGCTACCTCGAACACCTGAAACAGTATACAAATTGATTAAATTGCTAATAAATTGATTATACAAAAGCGTGTTTTTATTTATAATATTACCCTTTTCTTCTTGAGGTGTTATAAAAATATAAAAGTTTCGACAACATTTAATATGATTGCCTTTATTCATTAAGAAAAAGTAATTTTGCAAACTAACCTTCTTAGAGAATATCTTTCTGTCCTTGTATATCTCTTCAACCGTCATGGAGCCCATGATAGCACGCTGGTGACCTTCAAGAGTCACAAGGGCTATATGCTGTATCTCCTGCTCAGTCTTGCCCAAAAACTGCTCACACGCAGAGAGCAGCATCTCAGCGTTTTGACCTTGAATCTTGACCTGTAATTAGAAGATTTGAGATGAGAAAATGTTCATACCATCATGACTGCCTTTCCATAGGATCGAGAAATCTCAAATTTGATTTAATGAGCCAGTTTCCAGAACAAGACATTAGAATTCAGTCAGAGAATTTTTCTAAGAGAAAATCTTAATAAACTGTCACTAGACCAACGCGGTAGTAGTTGACAGCCTTTTTTACAAAATGTATACCTACTAAATCCTATTCGACAATATAATTACCTGTGCTATACCCGTCACGGATATTGGTACACCCTGGCTGGTATAAACAGTAGGTGACTCGACCTGTAGAGTCATAGTGTTCAAAGAAATACGCTGCACATTTTGGATCGCCGGCCAAACGAACGCGCGCCCGCCCGGCACCAGTAGTGGCTTCGAGTAACAGCATCCTGAATAGAGCAAAAGAAAATTGAAAAAATATTTTGTCAGTAAGGATACGCCAGCAATCAGATTTTTGATAGTTTGGATGAACTTTGGGATAAAACAAAAAGAAAAGAGCGCTAGCAAAAAAATATAATTCATGTTTATCATCAAATACATAACTATTAACAAAATATCATAAATGTTATCATTGTTAGTTATCTTTTGCAAGAGCAATATTGCGCATGGTTTTGATAACCATTCATCTTGTTTTTGGCATTTTTGCAGATAATAGATAAAGTCCTTTCGCGTTGCTTTATATTTGTTATGTACTTGACTACACAAAGAAAAACAATAACCAGGCAGCACCTATTTAGAAGAAATTGGGTTGATTCAACCAACAAAAAAATACAAATTGAATTGAATTAAATTTTAAATCAGCATTTAAAGAATTTATAATGAAAATGGTATTATTGTCATTAAGCCATAATGAATATAAACAGGATTATGCAATCAGATATTATTCTTTGCTCCTGGAATTGAACCAAGCCTAAAACTATTGCTTTTAGCCAATTAACTAATGAAACTGTGATGTTATATCTTATGAACCAATTAATCTTTTGCCTAACTTTGATTACAATAGCTTTCCAAGGTTATGCGTTAATATACCTTTAGACTTAGAGAGACCAACAAAATGTAGCAGGTTCTTCCTGCCATAAGCATTGCAAAAGATAACACAGATATAAAGCAATAATAAAAGAAACAGAAATATAGCAATAATAATAATACCAGCCTATTATTGTCCCACTGCAGGGCAAAGGCCTCTTCCCATACAAGGAAGGATTGATCACAACGCTTGCTCAAGGTGGAACCAAACATACTGTTTTCATTAATCTTTTTACAAATAACCTTGTTTGCCATCTCGACTACAAGCAATTTATGAATAAAGCAGATGCCTCTAGTGAATATAAATTCGACATTGAAAATCTATACATACAATATTAGCACAGCACCAGCAAACTTCAACTAGTTTGGCAGAATTCCAGCCAAAATATATCTACTGCTACCCGTACCTCTACCACGTCTCACTACAATAACGAACTATGCACAGCCCCCTTCCAGTAGATTTTAGCAAACTTAGCCAGTTCGTAAGTCTACTTTGTAGGTAAAATCCATACTGATATTATAAATGCGAAAGTAATTCTGTCTGTTACACTTTCACAACTAAACCACTAAACCGATTTTGATGTTTGGTATGGGGTAATTTTGAATCAATTTAAATCAGTGACTTCAGTCTGCGTCCAACCCACATTTACGCGGACGAAGTCGCGGGCAAAAGCTAGTAGAATGTAGAATCTAAATTGTAACTTTCAAACAACACTAATATTTTATATTATGTGATGTTTTGTTCTACTATTGAAATATGGTTTTAGAAAAAAAAGTTGATTGCTCAGATTAATTTATATAAAACAGGCACTTGTTATAGCAGCAGAAAGCATTGCCTGTGTATCAGATAGAGATCAACCGAAGATTCGGTTTTGATTTCCATCAGTTTATTTCTGTCAAAACCTTGGCCTTGTTGAACCTACGTGATCATAAACAGTTGTTCATGATAAATTATTTGAGAGTTGAATCTTGTATTCAACTTGTTTGTGATGATTACTTCCAATTATCAGTGTGAGAACCTCGAATAGCTACAAGATTTTGATAGTTAAGGACATTTTTTGCTTTAAATTACTATTAAATGACAAGAAACATGCGACTTTATTTATTTATCAAGAATTTTTGAAAGTCAAAGCCAAATCATTTATTTCAATGAGGCCATTGTAAGGCACTTTTGAACATCATTACAAGAAAGAAAAAAATAGAATTGAATCTAGTACCCGTAGTTCCAAGTACCCATAAATTACTCCTAATCTATTGTATGAAAAAATTTAGAACTATTTTATCATAATGACGCCTATAATCCTCGAAGAGATAGGCAGATGTGTACCCATTAGTACATCCTCATTTCTCTAGTTATTGTTACATGGGACTTGCTATCAACCCGGTAGAAATCCAGACTTTGAGGCTGCTACTTGAAATGACTGATGGAAAAACCTAATAACATTTGCCCAACCTGGGAATCGAACCCAAGACATCATGATCAGCAGTCACATTTTATGACCACAAGACCTACGAGGCTATTTTTTATAACACTTTAAATTTTGTTTTTTTACTTCAGTTTTATATGAGTTAACAATATATTAATATGTGTAAAACATACTTATATATATTATAATTTCAGTTTTCAATTCATAACATATTGTCTAAATTTACATAAATCTTGGTTCTGGTTTAGGCGCAAAATTCAATTTTGGTCAGACACTAGTACTAGAATTTTACGAGGGCTGTTTTTGTCATTCTATTGCATTCAATGACTCACACAAAATTATTTAGATATCTTTTATTAATAGTTCTAAGATATGAAGAATTTACTTATCAAAACAATGAAGTGAAGTTACCTACTATTTACTGAAAAAATTATGCAAACTAGAGTTTGGCATGTGGGAGGTTCTGCATTGTTTTAAATATTTTCAGAATTAACAAGATGCTGCAACAAATCCATATCCTTACTTTAACCACTCAAACCCCGGCTGACTGGCCGGTAAGGCAAAACAATAGAAAATCCATTGTGTCTCATTACGTGGGACTTGAGTAATTAAATTATTATGATAGACCAATCTTTTTTGGGGTTCTACATCTACTACACAAAGGGTGCCAAATGGGAGCCAGTTGCTGAGACTGCTGTCTGTCTATCCATCCGCCTGTATGTCTTCCTTATGAACCATATTAGGTAGACATTTGAAAATTTCACACAGTGTGTAAATAATCTTATCAATCAATAAAATTAAGCCAAAAATGAAAGGCCATTTAATTTTTAATTAGAGAAAGAAACATCTTGTTTGTATGGTGTGTTAAATATTGTAGGGTGGTATGGAACCCTTCGTGTGCGACTCTGACTCGCACTTGACCGGTTTTTTACAAAAATGATATTTATAAAACCAAGCAACATTTAATTATTATGAGTAAATTAGTTTATTGCTTATCCATTTTTATATTTCTCCTAATATTTTGTCTGCCCGCATTGTGAATAAATCGCTCACATTACATAGCTAGTGCGCAAGTAGACGGACAAATACCAACATAATTACAATACCTACCTAGCTACACTCATTAAATTTGGTGCAATGATGTCATCCCTAACCTTTTGGTTGTTCATACTAATGAAGAAAAGAATAGAGTTTTTACGAAGTTATTGAAGTTAACATTTGAATTATGTATTATATCAAGTACGACACAGTAAAACAACAAAAAATATGAGTGGAATACTAAATTTCAGTACTCACCGGAGACGACAAGCGCCTCATTAGGCCCGCATGTTACAAAACCCCAAGTCATGTTAATTTGCTTGAAAGAAAACTAACTTTGAACTAAATAAACTCAGTAAATTAAATTAAATGTATAAAATATTGAATAATATTTATGTCAAAACACAAATCGGCTTCATACGGAAATGGATGGGCGACATTAAACATGACCTAGTGTTACCAATGTAAAAAATATCATGTAACAACAACTAAATAATCCTATTCATGCCAACCTTTCTTCGTTCCCTATCATCTCAAAAAATACTGCTTGTGTTAAAATGATAATGACAATGGTTACAAAGGCGATGAAAAAAGATGAGGAGCATTAGTTCAACTGTGATATCTTGAGAAATTAGCTGTGTAATATGCAATAAAGTAACCCGCGAAATTTAAAATTTCTACCAATTTCAAGAGTTTTAAAGGTTAACTCAAAGTAACTCAGAATAACGAACCCAGTTCCTAGTTTTAGGGTAAGAATTGTTTTGACCCCAGGGCAATGATAAAAATAAAAGATTTAACCTAGAGCGTCACAAAACTTCCTAAACTTCGTTCAAGAAGTATTGTCATGCAGGAATGAGCTGTCACCTGCGGGTAAATTCTATTATTCGCACAATATTGAATTCTAAATAACCTGTCTCAATCTACCAAAAACATAGAGCAACACGGGACACCTGACGGAACGCCAAAAATGCCTCTCTTTATCTCCTTTTTGTTATACCTGACATTGATTGTCCCTATGTGAGACTGCAACAGCTATGTAGGTTCAGTTTGAACGATTGTATATAGTAGAATTTAATTATCTTTTAAAACTAAAATTTATAGGCACACTTACTTCTTCCGTGTCTTTCGTAAACACCACCTGACACTGACAGCGATGGACGGACGTCATGATGGAAGTTGGATAGAAGACTTTGGCGCAGTACCTACCGTTATTTGTGACTAGATGTCACTGATTTATCTTAAAATGACACTAGAATGGTATGTTTTGTTTTTATAATTTTACTAGCGACCTGCCCCGGTTTCGCATGGGTGCAATGTAGATCCTATACTAACTATGCCTAAAAGTCTTCTTTTTGAATCATTCTATCTACTAATGAAAACTGTATTAAAATCCGTTGCGTAGATTAAGTTTTGAATGATTTTGACGTCTATCAGGTTTTGTATGGACACTGTCAAAAATTCTTTTTTTTTACATGATTTGACTCTTACGGAAGTGTTAAAGTTTGTTCAAATTCGCCTATAACAAGAAACATAGTTTTAGCGGATATTTAGAAGATGGTACTAGTTAGTAAGTGTCCCATCAGAATATTATTAAACGCCTATTCTCTATGGTCTACTTGAATTTGAGTACCTACCTACCTAGTTTAAATTTGGCATAATCCGGCATTTGGATTAACGTGTTTGGTGCCGTGCCGTGCCGTGCCGTTGCCGTCTAGTGGAAAAACATGAAACCGAAAAAACAACAAATTATTTTGATAAAATTTTGAATCCTCTGGCTGTTTTGTTCTATTATGTTTCATATTTCTTCATGTTTTTTTATTAATCACTTCATGTTCGCCGCGCCGCAGTAATCGCAATAAGTCTGCGTTAATCTGTGGTTCACTGATCCGCACCCAAGTGTTGAGTGGTAGAGCCCGTAGAGCTCCCAAATTATTACTTTGGGTAGAGCCCTGAACAGTTCGATAGCGATATTATTTCGAAAGTTTACAAAAAACAAATAATGCCTACTTATATACCTATACACCAAAAAATCTCTATGAGAATAATTAAAAATATAGGCGACGCCCTGACCGCACTTAGGATTACTTATAAAGACGAATGAACGTTCAGGTAAATAAACGAACATCATGTTTTTATTTTCAGTAGATACAAACACTTATTGACGACCCTCTGACCCATCATTTTCTGTTTTAGCGGACGCAACTCACGCAGTAATATTTTTTCCGCAACTGCTAGTGTAAACATCAAAGCCCATTGAATAAACCTGTCTGGCCATCCACTGCTGAAGATGGGTCTTTTCTATTCAGGAGGTTTAAGAAGGTACCATAATGACTATCTCAGTAATCAAATTCCCTAGTACTTATCTAATTCTGCTATCTAATTAAAAGGAAATCCAACTGCTTTTTCAATTAGAAAACAATAATACTTAAACAATGTTGACAAAAAAATTTAAAAGATCATACAATCATTGTGCAGATAATGGTGGTAGGAAGAACATAATCTCTGATGAACCATTATTATCAGTTCGTTATAGAAATTATATATTATTATATCTTAGACAACATAACACTCATTTTTCTTAGCTATACCAGTTCTGATCAAAATGTTTAAATATTTCTTCTTCAGTGTTTCTCAAAGCATATTCAATCGAACAGTGTTCTATATGTATGGTGTAAAAAACACCCTTTATAAAATAAATAGGTTTTTAATACCCACCCAAAGTTTACAGTACCTACCCAGGTAACATTTCTCTTATTTATGTGAGACAGATAATTAATTAATTAATCTCTTCCAGGTCTCTATGATGCTATCTTGAAGAGAAGACTGAAATGCATGGAGGCCACCTGCACACAAGCTTTTAGTGAGGTAAGAATTTGCATAAGTAAAATAATTTTCTTTTAGATTACAACATTAATCTCCGGATGATAAACTTCTGTCAGCAATTTTTATAAACTACTTTAATTTGTCAACATTGAGGACCTTGTCCACACAATGCTGAGTTAACCAACTCCGGTTTGTCATACTTCACTGGCCTTTCCAGGATCAAATACAGGTTCTGTGCATATTTGGGGGTCATCTGCAAATGTTTTATCTTACTGCTGGTCACAATGTACCTAGTACATAATGTTACTTAAAAGATAGTTTTTAAGGCTATCATGTCTTAAGTTTATTAGGTGTTCTACTCATCACCTCCATCCCTCTCACTCCAGTTGTCTGAAATGTCTCTAGGTATCAAATACGTCATTAATACACCAGTATGTACCTACAAGGTACTTGTTGCGTAAATAATGTGATCAGTGGGTAATAGATTGTTTGACTGTCTACAATCTATTTAAATGATTTATTTATCGATTTTATTATATTGTATCAGAGTGTGTACAGATTATTAAGACTCCAGTTTACAGAATACTCCTTAAGAAATCAGCAGATAGAATAAGCTTCTACTTACGGTCTTACTTTCCAACTCCTTGACAGTTTAAAAGTGCCTTTCAACGGTTTTATTGACATAAATGCTTTGACTTTGACTTACGAGTATATTATTGATTTCCTTGTTAGGTGGATGATAGATCAAGCCAGTTAACAAGGTGTATATGGGCGGAAAACGTAAAACGTCGTCGTGTAATAAGCGCGTACCTTGCTCGTAACTCTATTATTCAATTAATTTACAGTATTTTCTACTCTGTGTAAAATTGTAAACAGGAAATGAAAATGCAAACGGAAATGCAGTTTTCATAACGCTTACGTGGCTCTGGTCTCTACCTAAACGTAAGTGTGTCTAAAGTTATTGTTTAGCAACATTAACCTGTCAAGTCCCGGCTGACTTACCGGTAAGTCAGAACAATAGAAAATCAATTGTGTCTCATTACGTGGGACTGAGTAATTAAATTAAGGTGAAACCTCCACGGTAGCCCGCGACATTCAAATTTTCTTAAATTTTTTGCAATTTGCAAGTCAGTATTAGGTTTAATGTTGATTAAAGTATGATACGCGGTCGTAAGAATTATGTATTTTCAAATAAATAATAGCATTAACATATAACCTAATTCTGACTTGCAGGGCAGATACAGGGTTCATCTAAGGCAAGTTACGACCGCGGGGTACATATCAGAATATCGAAAGTCAATATATCGAAAATCAAAATGTCGAAAATCAAAATATCGAACGATCAAAATTTTGAAAATCAAAATATCGAATGCTTATATGATCGAATGATCATATAATCGAAAATCAAAATATCGAAAATCATATTATCGAAGATCAAAATATCAAATGTTCAAAATATCGAAATTTTGTTTTTCGTGATAACATAATTATTTGCTTACCATAGACTACTTACTGTGTGGAGTTGCTTGCCCATTCTTCTCCATACGACACCTCCTTTTGTAAGCGAGCGAAACGAGCTCTGGATTTGGGGCACCCCGACCCGGACAGGTTAGGTTAGAAGGGTAGTTATTTTTTTTAAACCACTCAGAAGTGGGAGCCCCTCGCAGCAGCCCTCCGTAGACCAGGGTTCCGTCGACTACGCCAAAACTAGATCGTCCAGGTATTGTCTACCTGCACGCACGTCATCTCCTATCTCTCCGTCTACTTCCATCTTTTGCACACGATAATCTAGTTTTGGCGTAGTCGACGGGACCCTGGTCTACGGAGCCCCGCAGCGCGGGGCTCCTCGGCGGCGTTTTTCGACGCTCGCATTTAGTAGTTACGGTATGACATTATAAAGAGGAAAGATTCGTATTTTTGCGTGTGTTTGTTTGTAATGAATAAACTAAAAAACTAATAAGCAGATTTAAAAAAAAATTTCACCATTAAAAAGTTACATTTACCCGGAGGCTACCATATTATATTTTCAAAACAGATAGAGATCCGTAAGGAAAATCACGCGAACGAAGTTACGGGGAGAGTGCTAGTCATAAATAAATTAAATACAGACCTTCACAACGTAACACTGATTATATAAGGCTCGACTTAAGGTCGCGAGTTCCCAGTTCTCAGAATATTTTTTCTAAAACCGGAGACACGATATAATTATATTATCTATTTCATTCGCAGAAACCCCTCAGGCTACAGTGAATGAAATATTATTAGTGGTGCGCAACAAGTTGATTCGTTAGCCGTTAAAAATATAACTGTTTTATAAAAGGTTATGGATTTATTTTCAGTCGCCTTTGACTTGATCGAACCCACCTGGCTGGGTTCAATCAGTTTGTCATCTGGAACTGATTCCAAATATGAATATTTGTTTCTCACAAAGATCAACATGCACTATTCTAACATAAAGTGTGATTGATACGAAAACTCGTGATTTTCGTACTGTGTTTATTCACGAAATAAGACTTGCAAGGAAACAAAATCACAGACGGGAGCTTATTTTATGATGTGTAAAGCCTACTTCATAAACCTTGTATCATAGGGGGTACGGGGGCGTACACATTTTCCGCTATCAGGCCACGAACCATGCAAACCGATGAGCATATCCGCCGCCTCGTTTTTCATAATCACTAATATTATGTTCCCCTTTGAGAAATCACTGTCATTCGAGACTTGCTATTTCTGCACTAACTGAATTTTAGATGGGTTGAAACCTACGTGCAGTCTTCTCTTTTTAGAAAACACTGTGAGAATGTTCTAGGGACGCTTAACGGACTGGAACACTTAAGAGTTGACAGGGTATCCCCCTGATACCCTGTCTTCGTTCCAGTACGAATCTTCAAGAATAGAATTCGCGACTATTGATGTTTTCTTCCTTTAGAATTGATCTCGGTGGGCCAGAGAGCTTGTTTAAATATTCATCTCCTAAAGGGGTTAAATTAGGGATGAAAGTGTGTATGTAAGTTCGTGTTGATTGTTTGCTAGTACTAGTATATAAGACAATCTATCTTCATACAAAAAGGACATAAACGATGCTATTCTTTGAAATAAAACAATGAAATGGCAGCATCACGTATTGTTTGTGCTCATTACTACCATCTTGTATCCGGAAATAATCGTTCCGATTAGTGAATGGCGTGTGGAAATGCGAGTAAGACGATTTGATAGAGGCGGAATCACATTCTACTTCGTTACGCTACGTAAACCTACAACAAGCTGATATTAAAGCAATAAGCATCATTTTACATTTTATTTAAATACCGAGTACGTGTAAGTGACGATGATGACGTAACGGACGTAAATCTAGACAGCGTCTAGCCAATTTGTATTGAAATCTGGGTCAAAAGAATACCTGACCTAATGGATACCCATCAGGTGGACCGTTTTGACCTGCATTTTGTTAATTAAAATTGCCAGAGGGTTAAGAAGGTATAGTCTGTGTCCAGGGGCGTAGCTACCGCCGTATCTGCCGTATCAATTATACGGGGCCCCTGGCCTACGGGGGCCCCCAAAGTGCGTAAGCAAAAATGAATAAAAACTTCCCAAAGAAGTTTCTCGAAATTAAAACTGATAAAAAATTATTTAAGAACTTCTATGGGACAGGAACGCCTGTCAGACCTGTCACTATTGTCCAAAGAGGCAGAAACTTAAGAAAAACTAAAGTCATCATCAGCTATGAATGATTTAATTAATCAGTTTGCCGAAAAAAAGGCAACGAGAGTTAATATTTAATTTGAATTGTTTTTAAAAATATGACAGATAGATAATTATGATGAATAAATATTTCTTTTAATTTTATGGAAACATTTTTTCTTTTTTGAGAAATATTTACCCTTTCTAAGGGCCCCCAAACAAATTTTTATACGGGGCCCCGCCAAGGTACGCTACGCTTCTGTCTGTGTCAAAAAGGTTCACAACTTGTAAAATTAAATTTTCAATGTCTCATTTAGGCACTCTGATCGATGATCAGTTGATCAGTTTTTTCTTCATACCTTTCTTATTTAAAAGTATCGTATTGTTATAATAATAATACCAGCCTATCTTTTGTCCCACTGCAGGGCATTGTTATACAAATGTGTATTTGTGAGCCATGCTATAGGTAGATGGGTAACCCCTATTTACGTTTTTTTACATAGGAAATAAATAAGAGATATACATATTACCTATTTGAAGAACTAACCAAACAACTCTCAGCTGGCTGTAATAATAATAAAGATCTGAGTACTTTTTTTATGGACCCTTATAATACTTTCTATGTTATAATGTTAAGTACTTTTTTTTCAGTACGTACTTATACTCTTTACAATTTGACTGGTTTTATAAGAAAATAAATTTTTCCACTGACCATTTACACATTATAGTCAGAAAAAAAACCGTTATAAACCTTCCGTTATATAAGTAAGAATGGATCTAGCTATCGACATACAATATGCGCATCCCTTGGCTTAAAAACGAAACAGTACTAAGTATCCTGATAATTTACCAAACAAAAATAAAAGCAAAATTAATCCGTCCTTGCTCTGATTAAAATTCTGGGGAATACATCAAAATAACATGATATCACAAAGTAAACCTGTGCCATATTCTGCTCTCAGAAACAGTATAGATATTTACAGGCAACTCCTCTCCTTCCAACTTTTCGTTTTGGGTTTCCCATGTACTAAATTTCTCGCGTTGAACATTAAGGTCAAAGCTTTAACACCTCTATCCTGTTTGTAGCACAGTGTGCCGCGTAAAGCGATATTGATTATGCCAATTTGCCGCCCACTACAACAGGTGATATCCTGCATCGTAGGACGCTCGCACGCCGTACTTATATTACGTTTGTTTCCAGTTATCGGAAAATAGATACGTTGAGTACACACACCTACTCTGACGTGATTGACACCCCACGCCTTCAATCGGGCAGGAATAACGACGTACTTACCGAAGTTTTGTATTATTTGCTTGTTTGAAAAATGCTTTTCTAAAATTCAATTTTCATCTACATATTTAGTTCTATCAAGTTATCAACTTTAGGGTTTCGTAGTTATGTGTATATTATAAACCACACAATAAACACACCGAGGGCGGCAAACACACATGACGCGAACTGTACAGGTTTTACTTCTATTTTTCATGGTAGGAACAAAACAAGGATTGTAAATACCAGGGGTCGTTTCGGTTAGCTGTATAAGAATTTCGATAGGATTTTTGCGGAGGGCTACATTGTTAACGACTTATCGTACTTGAACCGGTTACCCCTTCAACTCAATCATACATTATGGTCGGGTCAGTGAACTCTTCAAACCAAAAAGTTATTATTTAAAATAAGGGTAACCCTTATGCAATGAAGGGTTAGTAAACTTTCAAAAACTAAAGAAAAAGGTTTTTTTTTTGTTTTAACCGATTAAACGGCTAACCCATAGTCGTTTAATTGGTTCAGTAACAGGAGTTGAGTCTGCTAACCCATTGCTAGTGTTATTGTTTTGATTTGGTTTCCGCTTCATAGGGTTTGAAAGGGTTAAACCAAATATGATATGGCATGCTCCGTAAGGGTAACTGAATTAACGGTTAATCTTTAGGACGACTACGGTCCCTGGGAAATAGGACGTGCATGCCGAACGTTGCAGTTTTAATGTTTTGTTTTACGAATTGGCACTGTTATGGGACCAAGGGTATTAAAGTACAATGAACTGCACATAACGACCCCTAAGTATTTTTTTTATGAATGGTTTAGGTACTGTTATTTTTTTCACTAGTAAAGAATTGTTGTAATTTTGAAACTTAGTACAAAAACATGGCAACAACAATTAAAGGAATCAATTAAAATATTCATCTTAAAGACGGCGACTCTAGATTCGAGATCCGTTTTCTCACTGGGAGATGATAAATTTCCGCAGCAAGCTCTTAATAATTATCAAGCGTGCGAATCGATGTGAATCGTCGCGGAGGGGGCTCGAAGACGTGAGGGGGCCGCGTTTGCGGTGCGGGGGTGTCGAGGGACGCCGCGGCACCGCGCAAGTCGCCGCTCGTATCGACCGCCCCGGATGTGCATTGCAATGCCGCCGGAGAGATCAGGCGACCCACCTACTCGCGGAACACCACGACACCGTTTTGATCGAACGTTTGAAGTCAATAGTATGCTGCACCACGGATTGCCATCGTTTGTCTTACAACCATCTCTGACGTCCATTGTTCGCCGTCTCTTGTGTGCCCCTTACTAACGTTATTTAGTTGGATTTCTATGATTTATTGGACACTAACATTTTTCCAAGCACTGAGGTTTGAATGTATTATTTGTCTCTTTTATTACGGCTATTTTCATTTTTTTAAGAAAGGCCACAGCAACCGATGTCAAGGTATAAAAATATCTGTTTCTATTTCTCCAAGGAAGTGATGACATTTTGTAAGTCAATGGTAATGAATTTGTAGTAGGTAGGTATACAGTAGTACATTCATAAGTCAACAGGTTGCCTAAAACTTTTTGTATGGGGACTACAGTCCCCAATGCTGTCTTCAAAACAAGACGTGTTTACTTATATAAAGGAAAAGTCTAAATATGAGACAAGCCTTTCTAATATTTAATTTGAAAGGGCATAATTAATTACCTCACCCTTCCAAGGTTTGGAATATTTTTGTAGGTGGTTGGTCCAGAGTAGGCGTTGCCTTACCACCGCGTTGACGTCGCGTATTAGGTATATACCTATGCCATACCTAGATTTAACAACCATGTCATCAAAGTATAATAAAACAAACTAGCAGTACAATAGTCATGTCAGTCAGTTACCTGGAAGCTGTAAAATTGGTCATTCTGTTTTTTTTTTCCTCTTTCGGTTTCCCGACTTCTCTTTTACTTTACTGTTACAATGCTCAGAGACGGATTTCCACGAGGTAACACTACTGTTGGTACTGTTTGTACGCGCTATTGATTGCTACTACTTCTGTGCGACGTCTATACCTCTTTGCTTATAAGTCTACACTATCTTTTGCGTGACATTGCCCGGCCGCATACTACCTACTCCTATAGCATTGTCTTTTTAATTCGACATTAATTTTGCATAGTTCGCTTTTTTAAGGACGGTACCGGTACCTACCCTTATTTTTAAAATAAAATTTCTGTGTGATAACGTCGTGAGCTTAGTGTCCCAAGAGCCATGTCTGAGCCATGAGTCCTGAGGTCACGACCTCTGGTGAGGTTGTCTAAAGGCGCTGTAGACATAGACTGTTCTCCGCACCCTCTGTAAAAATGTAACAACACATGCCTCGCGGGAGCAATACGAAACGACGAGAACGAAATTGTGTCACACTTATAGCATAATAATCTAATGAGCTTAGCAGGAGGGAGGCATATTGAATTATGCAACAGGGTTTGATTGATATATTTATGTTTTAATACAAATTAGTGGTTGGAAACGCTGACTAGTGAGTGTTACAATTATGCAAAACGCGTAGGGGGAGCGTAATTTAAGTTTATTTTAATCTGACCTCAACGCAGTGAAGTTTAACAATTAAACTAATGAAACAGTTAATTATATCTCATCAATACATTGAATAGGTTAATATTTTGAGAGGAACTAACTACGTCATTTTAAATGTGTTTTTAGATCCTTATTAATTTAATTATAAAGCAGAATAACCCTCTTCAATAGCTAAAAATAAATTATTGGAAGAGCTTTAATTAACAATAACGTATCTAAATAAATCGAAAAATCCGAAAAAAATTGGGGACAGGAAAAAGGACTTCAAATGGTTCTGAAACGTTTCCTAATTTTGCCTGCCTACTGAATGCTTGATTAGCTTTTGAGACGTGAGCGAGTATAATGTATCTTGCTTCAGGAAAAGGTTAGCATACTCAATAAAAGAAAAGCGCTTAAGGCATTTTCCTCCTTTTTCTAAAGTCAGTAAAAAAGAAGGCACTGTTAAAAACATGGGCTAGGTACATTATTGATACTATGAAGTCATTTATGTTTATTCACGAAGGACCCCGCCGGTACTCTGGGAGGAGTATCTATTTCCGATGGTGGCCGGTCAATGACACCGATCCGGAACTATAGTTGAGCGATTAGGTGGGGTGCAGCTTTTTTTTTAACTATTGGCACTCATCTTCAACCAAGTGAGTCGCGTATACATAATAAAGTTGACGTTAAAAACGTTATTGGTGTAACATGTAACGTTCCTTGTTTACGGAAGTAAAATGCGGTATTATTTGATTTCCTTAAACAAAGAACCGAAATCGATATATTTTTGGAATTTCTATTATAACAATTCCTTTGATATTTTCCTTCATCAGCAACCTAATCTTTAAAGTCCAATTAACAATTAATTACAATGTGCCAAGAAGATGAACATGAATGAAATATATTTAATTAATTTCATTAAGAGGCTTAAATTTATTTATGAAACCAGCGTAGGTTTCTCTTCATTTGAAATATACCTAACATGATATTAAAGTTATGGAATTATTTAAAAACTCCACGGAATTCGATGGGTTCAATGCCACCATAGCGGGATGTAACCATTCCAGATTGCTCAAGGCACGCCTGTCGCAAGGCTCAGGCTCTCGGAATGCGCAGTAGCATCCGTACCTCATTGTAATAAGAATTTGGCGCGTAAAAAGCTGGCCTCTCTTCCGAGAAACGGGCCGGCAAGAAAGGTCTTCCCAGAAGGGTCGAACGGCGCATGTTGTTGAATTAGTGCGTGAAAGTTTACTTTATTTTTATTGTGAAATTATATTTTGTTTACCAATGGTGTACATTCGATTGGCGTGGGCGATTTAATAAAAGCTACTACCAAAATAAACAAAGCCCACGTAGAAAACAGTATAAACAAATATGAACATAGTGAAATTAAAAAAAAAGTGTAATGAATGTAATTCAAAATTTAAGGCTCGATATTGTTTAGTCCTTACGTAGGTACTAAAAGTTAATGTTACGTCTTTTTTAAGCGGTAACTGAATTTTGCTTAAATCTTAAAATAGGGCCGAAATTGAAATTCGTGGCAGATGTTCATTTAATGAATTGTAGATCGCCGTCAAAATATTAGTAATTAAGTAGACAGGAGCTATTTAGAAGAGATACATCTCAGAGATAGATCATTATGAAATACTTGATATTACGATCAAATTTAGTCAACCATAATTATGATGGAATTAAGTCAACTTTAACTTTTTCAATGACAGAGCATTTTGTTTAGTACAAATGCTGCTAGCGTCGATATTGGACATGCCTCATAGTTGGCCATATGCCGTTGTTTAGTAGTCGAGAAGCGCGCGCGGCAGGCGGCGCGGGCGCCTTTCTTTTTTGTTCCCCGCGGATTCCATTGCCCCATGTCCAACCTGTAAGTCCGGCAGTTTGCCGAGCGTTGACCGCGCGCCTTGCTACGACGCGCAAAGCCGTTGGACAACCTGCAGTGGACGCTTTCGATAGCTCCCGTAAACTTTTAAAAGTTGAAAAAGTATTTAATCCGTCTGCTTGTAATTTCACTGTAACTGTTTTATGAATATTTATAATGAGTTGATTTAGTACTGGCCAAACTTTCGTTTGCGTTTAAATATCTAGCATTTATTGAAATACCTACATAATTATATTCTTGAATTTGTTAACAATATTAATGTACTTATCAAGTTCCTAACTTTACAAAGTTGCTTCACTTTAAACATGAACTTGTATTAAATATGAAAATAATTATGATGTCACCTCTTCTCTTGTTAAAAACTGGTTCATGGACAATTCAATTTTTTTTTTTTTTATACTTTCAGTAGCAATATTATGAAATTTTAATGACTTGCCTAAGTTCCCGCCAAAATACTTAGCGCATGTCTTTACTATAATGACGCTGAAAACTTGCTTGCCTTGACAATTTATGTTCCACAAGTTAAATAACAATAGTTAAAAGTCTTAAAGCCTTCATGTCAGGCGTTCGTTCAGTGTAGGCGTTTGTCGACCGCTGTAGTACAATGTCTCCACATCTTAGCACAATCTGCGCTCCGTAACGCAGCGTTTACGCGCCGTAAATAGCGCCGACACGCCGTAGCCTCTACGCACCAAGGTACAGCACCAAAGCGCCTTAGTCCAGCGCCTACGCGTCATATCTCAGTGCCAACGCGCTTTAGCTACACGATACACGCCGTAGCACAGCTTCTATGTGCTATAATAGCTCAGCGGTTACGCGACGTAGAAAGCGTTTCCTGCCGTAGGTTAGCAATCACGCGTCATAACCGAACACTCCGGTGTACATCTCGCGCCTCCACTACACCACTGAGGTAGATGACATCGTTGAGTACGTGCGCCGGAAGCTGAACTACACGGCGAGGGTGCAGCTGTTAGAGTCGCGCCGCAACGTCAATTTCAAGGCGTTTGTGGTGCGTATCCCGACGTGCTACCTCAACCTGGTGTTAGAAGAAAGCTTTTGGCCGCAGGACGTGGTGTTCCGTCGCTTCCGCGGACCAATTCCACACGACAGCACAAAGACGTAGTGTAGTGCTAGTGAAGTGTTACTAACTTAGGCTTAAGTTTTATTTACTAACATTTTTTGTTGATAATTATATATATACTTAGGTTAAGGTATTTGTCTATGGGTCTTTGTTACCAGAAAATAAATGGTTTATTATTATTATTATTATTATTATAACATAGCGTTTATGCGTCATAGTTTAGCATTTAAGCGGCATAAGCATAGAAGATGCTGTCCCTCCGTCTGCGTGTGCATTCGCAACCTCTACATTTATACAATGTCTACGTGGTGTCGACGCTAAGACAACACCTATCTTGTACGCAAGCCCAATGCGGGGTGAAACATACGTAATTAGTCGAAATTCTCAAAGGTGACATAATTATAAACTAATGTGCTTTTTGGAACGTTTTTAATGCTAGTGGAATCTATAATCACCAATTGACTGAGCCAACTAACAAAATATTTAGATGTTATTTTTTGGTGATATTCGAAGAAAATTTTCCCATCAAACTGAATCTGACTTACAAAAAAAGTGCAGCATATATTTGAGAATGAACCAAGTAATTATTATGTGAATATCGCGTTATAGGTTACCATTAGCAAATATTGTAATCCCAACCGCCAGTAACGGTTAATTTTGAAAAAATTAAACGTGTGATAGTCAAAAAGAAGTTATAATTCTTTTTACTTACAAGTACAACAAAGAATTAAAAAGACGTAGTTACCTATCTATCCATAATATTGTACTCGTACTATGCTCAAAAATATCCAGTGAAATATTTTATCAATAACATGTGACTTTATAAAATTAAATTAACCAAAACAGGTGTGTTTATAAATAGCCTTCTCGTAGCTAGTAAAGCTGCTAGTAATTGGTTGAAATTGAAAGTATGTTTAAGTACGTATTAAGTGATTCTTTATTTTCATGAAACATCTTGCGTTGGCGGGCTTACATTTTTATTGATTGCTATAAAATTTTGTGCACACAACAACGGTTGTCATTTGAAAAAGATAAGATTGCAAGAAGGGGAGTAAGCAGCGGACAAAGCAGACAGTGGCGGGAATGAGACGGGGCGACTGGACGCGGCAGTTGCGCGCGAGCCGTTCATTGATGCGCAGGCGCCGTAGAGACGCGGGGGGTGGGGGAGAGGAATGCGGTCGCGGCGAGCAATGACCGCGCCAGGGTCGCTTCCTTTACGAGAAGCGCGGGCCGTCGTACTACAACCGATCCCCCCACCTGCCCCATACGGCCCGTACTACATGGTCCTCACGACTGCGACGCGCGCTTTTCGACCCATAGTCCGTTACAAAAATTAAGTGCGCCGCATTCCGCGACCGTTTTGTTGTCTCTTTTACTCTTGAGTTAGGTGGCATCCTATCTTCTTCTCCTGGATTGTAGCCTCTCCTCTATGCGTTGTTTGGTGTTCAAAGTAAGACGCAGGGACTTACGTGTCGCCGAGCTTTCTCTACTGCGTTGTTTGCTTGATTGTGATCCTAAAGTGTCATTTGCACGTCTATAGACAAGTAGCAAACATGTCTGCATGCATAAACTTAATCGACGTTATTGAAAGTTAATGTAAATATTGTCATTTTCGTTAACTCAATCGAATCTTCTTGCCTACACGATTGTGTTAGTATTGTTCAATTTTAACATAGTAAATTATATAGTTTATTTGGTTGACATTTGTAAAATCAGTTTATAATAAGCAAAAGCAGAAAAACTGCTGACCTTGTGACTTGCTAATACTAAAAGTTATAAAGGTAAACCTTTTATGAGCACAGCATGCAGAATCACAGAAGCAATGTCTGCTTCCACGAGTAGCGCTACTTAAGCGAGCCTCACCCACCCTAGGTACTGGGCAGGTGGGCACTGGGCACTCAACCTCCCTATCACTTTGCTGACTGGCTAATAATTTATTATGGTATGAGCTATTTTATTCTATAAGTTTTGTGGCGAGCAAGGCTGGCGATGATGCCAAAGTCGCGAAAAAAAAGAGTTGACTAGCTTGTCACTGTCTTTTGGTATAGCACGTTACGCACCGACAATCAAAAAATAATCTAAAGTCAAAGCATTTATTTTTGTTAAACCATTTACAGGCACTAAAATTGCCAAGGAGTTAGCCAATCAGAAAATCAAAGCTAGTTGCTCGTTATAAAACGTTCATAGGCCTCTACGGAGAAGAACGAGCAAGATATTCCAAGGAAAACTTACTTATTTAAGTTTTTACAAAATCCTGGTTACATTATTCTTGTAAATTAAAGCGATGTCAGGTAATGTTCAAAAATGTATGCTTTTCAATGTGTCGCAACAAATATATTAAGTTGAATAACTTGAGCTTTCGTGCGCAAAATACTTTAGTTTACATTGTTAGAGACTTCTCACCTAGTTCCTGGGTATAAACGTACAGTGTTAAAACTAACTATTTATACCTCTATACGTTTTGTTTTAAATGTTAAGAAATGATTGCTACAAAGATACCGGCTAGCAAGCTTTCGAATTCTTATGGAAATTATTATCATTCCCAATTACACCGAATGAGTTCGTCTGACGTCACCGCAAGTTACTTTACGGTACTCAATATCTTGCAGTACAGTGTTACTTTTAATGATTCCTACAACTTACTGCTATTTATGAAGTTTTCCTTACTATCATTACAAACCATTTTAATCAATGTTACCAACAACTACGAGATAGC
The DNA here is from genome assembly GCA_949774945.1 of Hoplodrina ambigua. NCBI lineage: Eukaryota > Metazoa > Arthropoda > Insecta > Lepidoptera > Noctuidae > Hoplodrina > Hoplodrina ambigua. The sequence goes on from OX458963.1 coordinate 12,713,329, forward strand.
CGATAGACAGGCATTTCAGAGATCGGTTTTCAGATAACGCCGTACTTGGAGCGGCCATTCTTAGAATTGATATAATGTTTATCATAAATTCGACAAAAGACAAGTCATTATCATTTTCTGCCCAAACTTTACTTTCTGTGTTAAGGTTCCGTTTATAGTTTAACTGGATGCAGCTGCATTACCTGTGTTTTACATGCAACGACTGCCGCAACCCAATTACTGGGTAACACGAGTCCCCTTGATGACACTGGTTCTTACACTTTCGGGTTTCTGGCTACTCTAAAAGATTATCATACATAGATCTACGAATTACAGCTGCACCAACGGTTTAATGTGTTTTTCGAGCCACGGGGGGGTCCGTGGCTGGCCTACCGTCACACCATCTATTTCCAAACCCCGAGTTGCTACTGAGAAATTTACTGAGAATAGAAAAACCCAATAACACTTTGCCCGACTTGGGAATTAAACCCAAGATCCCACGCTCAGCAGTCGCGCTTACGACCACGATATCGCAGTCCTGTAATTTGTAATAGGGCAATCGTATTTCGTGCTGTTCATCCATTTTTAGGATCAAATAAAAGCATGATCTCCTAAGGCTGTTTTCTTGTTACTACAACCGCTCCGTTAAGATACATCAACGCTACCGGTAAACTACCCGTCACCGTCGTCTGAAATATAGAAATAACCAAGCTGTATGAAACACGCGAACAAGATAAATATTTCCTTCAATCCACCTTACCCGGAACTAACCAGGACTAGAGTTCCTGATTAAAGTGTAACAATAAGGACAATTTATCATCTGGCTAGCCTTTTATTAACTATGTTGGGGTCGGCTTCTAGTCTAACCGGATGCAGCTAAAGACATACCAGTATTTCTCATGGAGCGACTGCTTATCTGACCTCCAGAATCCAGTAACTGGCAAGATACGAGACCTCTTGGTCAGACTTTCGAGGTTCTGGCTACCCGTTACGACAGTAAAGATCTAGCTACGAATGACAGCCGGGACTAACAGCTTTACGTGCTTTTCGTGGTATGGGCAACAATAACGACAACTAATGTACTTGACATGTTTCTAAATAAAATGTTTCAATTATGTAGTTTCTAAGTTTTGCCTGTGATTTGGCCCACGTAAATCTCGGTAGGTAATCGCGGACGCAGATAAAATTGCGGATAAAAAAGTGGCCTATATTATTATTGACATTTTTGGAATTCAAGCTTAGGCCTGCCATTAAAATCGGATTAGTGGTCTAGCGTAACAAACAAACAAACTTACTTTTCTTTTTTATCTTTTGATAGTATTACCGAAGTTTACATGCAATGAATAAAATATACCTCAATGGGTATATTTAATTTATGAATTATTAATAAATGAATTTATTTAATGAATTATTTTTAACTTTGAGTATTGGTATTTAGTATAGATACATTCGTATACGTTAAGTACATAAATGGTGCATTTTATTTATAATTATTTATATATTTAATGCAACATGTTTTAGTAATTAGATAGTTGATTCTGTCTTCTTCGTCAAATCTCGAAGTCATAACACCATCCCACTTACCTCGATATAGGTTAATCAAACTTTTAATAAGTTTTTTTTTCATGTTAACTGAAGATACAAATTACATTACCAAACATCAAAGATTGTTTTCATCAGTATGACTGTATTTTAAACTAGCTTTTGCCCGCGACTTCGTCCGCGTAAATTTCGGTTATCGCGGACACAGACGAAGTCGAGGAAAAAAATACCCATGTCCTGTCATTTCAATTCGAAACGACACGTGGCGCCATCTATGAACATAAGAACGTTATTGTGATTTCCCTCGGAAACAGTAATTTTTTCCGGGATTAAAAGTACCCTATGTTCGTTCCTGTACACCTGGCAACGTATATGCAAAATTTCAGGATGACCGGTTCAGTGGCTTAGGCTTAAAATGGTAACAAACAAACTTACTTTCGCATTTATAATATTAGTTAGGATTCTAGCAAGGTGAACCGACTGTTCAGTTTCATAATTTTCATGTGAAGTGATTTGATTTCCTGTTGTTATTTCCACCAACCAAACATAATACAAGCTAACATGAGATTAACTATTCCGAGATTTGAACGGCTTTTCCGAAACCGGGTCTACGGCTACTTGGCAATTAAGTTTTATACATAGTCAGACAATTTTTCTATGATTTGTGTTGCATACGTTTTCTGTTCAACACCGTTAAAAGTTTCCTCTGTCGCGGTAACATTTTGGCATCAAGGCTGAATTAATTTCACCATATTTTATCGTTCATCTCGAAAAACTAGTCTTTTCTGTGTCTAGAAAATAAAAACAACATAATTGATTTCTTTGAAGGAACAAATTCCCCGAAACGGCACTATTTAAATGTCCACGATTAATATTTATGAATGAAGACTTATTTACTATGTAGGCTATCTATCTTCTATTAAATAAAAATGAATGGCTAAATGAGTAGCTAGGCAAAAAACGGTTATGCCGATTTTGCTGATTCTTTTTTGGTTGACACCGTAATATCCCGGGCAAGTAAATATTTTTAATTAATAAATCATACAATTTTTTTTTTAAATCCACCCTAATTGTCGGCATTATGCAGCCGTTCAAAGCCGGTGCGATTCGCTAGTGTTATTTTAAATTACCAACTGTTTTGAAAGCAAAAATATACATAACATACATAAACTCACGCCTTTTTCCGATGGGGGTAGATAGCAACCAAAGAACGCCACCCGCTACGATCATACTCCTTTCGCCTCATGTTCATACATCTCATCATACAAGCACGCCGTTTACGAGTACTGCACACCTGACCTTTCTGATAAACCTCACCAATAAGGTCAGTGTAAGTCATCCTAGGGTGACCCCTCACCTCACCTCTGCCATATACCTTTTGTTAATCGTCTTTGACTCATCCTCTCAACATGACCGAACCATCTAAGCATACCCTTTTTTATCTATGTCACATACGGTATCTTTATTTATTTATTTAAACTTTATGCAACAAATGTACAAAGGCGGACTTAATGCCTTAGGCATTCTCTAACAGTCAACCACCAACCAGCCACTCAGTCACCAACCAGTCTATCTTTGTCATAGTAAAAAGTAGTATAATCGCTAAGTCATCGTACTTAGCGATTATTGATAATTATAATTATCACAATAAACAAAGTGTACATCTGTGAGTTCCTTGTGTAAAACCCACACGCGTACACGCAGATATTGAATAAAGGGTGTGTGGGATGAGACTATCAAATGGCTAGATATTGCTTGCGAACGTGAAGCTAACGGATCGCCTGAACAGCTTAGCTTCACGGAAATTGGATGGCATCGATGTTTCAGCGGCGTATCTACTATTAATATCTGTCGACGGTTTACATGAGCTGCGCATAGAAATGGCACTCTGGAACGACACTGCCTGCATCATGGCGTAAATAATGGCAGCTTGTTAGTACTTCCCCCAGAAGGAACCCGTTTTTCACACTTTATTCTTACTGGCGTGTAGCTGGTAATATACTAGCTCAGGTTTGTTCAGTTAGTTCCACCTTTTAACAAAAAAATATTGTATTCTTTTATATAGCAAAGAAAATCGCAGTACCTATCTTATTAAGGGCTGATTTTTAAATACTCAGATAACTCTTAACGAAGTGGTAACTTAGGCGGTTTTACAGTTTTGTAATGAAAACATGTAAAACTGTCATATTTATTCTTTGGATAAAGGTTATCTGAGTATTAAAAAATCTGCCATTAAATAAATTAACTACAAACTTACAGTAATATTAATTGCCGGCAAACTTTTGTAGTTGATATTCCTCCTATCGGCACAAAGACTGCTGTACTCACTTCCACATGTCGACAACCTCGCGTATCAAATCAGGATACTTAATTTGTTTATCTTATTTTTTTTTATTAACATGTTTTTGTATATCTTGGGACCAAAGGATCCCGGACTTGTCAGGGGCTGAGGCCAGCTCGCAGAGGCCCGTTAGACATCTTAAAACAAGTGAGGTATCACAAATGCAATTACATCCTAAGACTGTGAATAAAAATTGCATTCAATTCCGAGGCAATTTGAAAGCTATTTACGGTAACGTTTTCTCGACCATTGCCAACTGGTTTTAGGGATTACATATTTAAAATATTGTTGCATGCTTTGTAAAACATAACTTCCTAAACGTTTTTATGGTTTAAAACTTTAGTTAAGAATAAGTTAAAAAAAAGCTTCAGCATAATTTACAGTTTTATGGCGTCGTCTTACTGCCATATAACTCAAAACAGTTAGTCAAATTTTGGTGTAACAGTTAAGTTGCTACAATATAAGCTTCAAGACTGACAATGGGCATGCTAGGAGTTCAGTGCCATCCAGCCCATCCATGGATCGGAACGCGACGCGCCTAACCGGACATGGCCGGGCGGCGCGCGGCGTCCTGCATACTCGAACCACTATGTAGATAGAACCACATTAGCATTGGTGTAGGTATGGGTATGTAGGTTGTTTGTGTCCCAGCGCCCGGTGCAACGCGCGGCCCTGACGCGCCCGCGACCGATGCGCGCCGATGTAAACAGCCAGCAAGGTCAACTGCCTTGCGATCGTCGTGCTTTTTATTAACTTTTTGTCAAACTTACTGCACACATGTTCAAGATAACGCTTGTAACCTTGCATGTGAAACGTTGAGATTGTAATGCAGTTTAAAAACAAATCCATTAAACTGAACACTTATTGACCAAATTTTCTACGAAAAGAATAAAGCCTTATGATATAGTTATAAACAAAAACTAAAATAAGGTAATGTTTTAATTCCAGAATACATATTCTTAGAGGTTCACACAAACCGCTGTATAAATAGAATAAGTAATGCGTATCATCGACTATGCCTGAACACTGCAATTTGATTGATACTGCCGCGGCCGTAATGACATACACAACAATTGTAGTGGTCAAAAATGTCAAAACACTCACACAAACTAGTGACATAATATAATCAGATAAGTCAAATGTGTTGACAGCTATCCATTGCCTGTTTTGCCGTTCTGTGATAGCTAAATAGTCGATGTGCTATATGAAATGAACGCAGCCCAGTGATGGAGCGACGTTTGAAATTAACTTGTTAAACTGCTTCGCAAGTGTACTTGCAACTTCCTATCTGAGGGACTGTCGGACATACCTTGCAGAACTTCGACCAAGTGACTTGAAACTGTCAAAGCGTCGACTTGCTTTGAAGGTTTTCTCTGTGCAGTGGGTTGCTTAGACTTGAATACTTGAATAGTACATTTTACGTGCTTTACATTAATAGAAATGTTCTCTTTTGTCTTCTCTAGGGGCCCTATGTATCGATGCAAATCGAAGTTTTATACAACGCAAAAGATCTAATTCTTTATAAGCTCCATTTTATAATATGACGACATTTTTCTATTGTGCCAGGGAAGCTATAATTAATACGCACTTACGTACCCCATGAAATAAATAAATGAATATAATGTGCAAAAATCTTACTTCTCTCGTACCTGACTATAAGACAATAATCAAACTCACACGTTACGTAGACTTTTCATATGGTATGTTTCTACAGCTACTTAAACCGGCCAGCTTTCATACAAATCCGCTCATGACTGTTTCTCTAAATTTTCTGTTACTTTCTTAAGTATAGAAAATTTATATGATACCTGGCGAAATACGTAGTTATAACTATATTTTATATAGAAGAAATCGCTAAAACATCAACATTATTCTAAATCTCACATTAACGCTATCTGTACTAGCAATTCTGACCTATTCAATTTGTGTTAAAACGAGTACCTTCCTACTAGTGGACCGATTATTTTACCGCCGCGGTATTCGTGACATGATTAATTTGTGGTTTTTGCGGTATGGTTTTACATGAGTTTAACTATCACTGTATAAATCGATTAATTAATTTCAGATTGAATATTAATTTTGTTTTTCGGTTAAACTTTACTTACTAGTAAATAAATTCAAGTTTAAAATATGGTAAGCGCTTAGCGTTCAACGTTGTGCCGATGCCGGCATAACGTGTCACCACCTAAAGCAATGTTGTTATCTTTAGCTCAGGAATTTCTGCCGCCGTTAATGTTATACCGCCTTCTAAAGGAAAATCAAGCTCAAATTTGTAAATGAACGGCACAGAGAATGCCAGGCTAGGCTCCCGCAACACCTACCGCGCACTCTTTTGTTATAGGGTAAGGAAATCGAAGCATTTCGACTGCTTTTTCGACCCCTCTTTGTCTACGAAACTAATGACGTTGCACAACTGATTTATTCAGTTTCTTCCAAAATGACTCATTTCTACGGATTGCTCTGTATAGTTCTAGGGAAGGTAGCGCACCTATCGTCCGCTTGGCAGCGCGACAGCATCGAATGTCTGCACTGAATGTGACTGGTGGCTCAACTGCGCTCAACTAGCAGTGCTATTCCGGAAAAATCTTCCCCAATTAATTTAGGTGGCTAAATACTACTGCTACTCTTGACAACCCCAAGAGTTTTTAAACTAAGTCCAATGTACAGCTCTGTATGGTGTGTCACGCCATTAAAGACATCAAAATGAGCAACTCGTTGTGTCATTACGGCACGAGTCTCGATGTTAATTGGGGTTGTAAAACCCCTGTAGTCAGTGTTGTAAGAAAAACACTTTAACGAATAAGATTCATCAAAAAGAAGTGTGAGCCCGCCGACGATCCGCATTACCTGCTGCGACACGGGCCCTATGTAAAACCTTCGGCATTTAGATTTATATTCAACTTGTAAGTACAGTTAGGACAAAGCCTAAGTTTAGAAAGTTAGCATTGACTATGATATAGAACTGCTACCGTCATAATATATATTTTAACGAAACCACAAGCATCTAAGAAGCTTTTAAATATCTGTAGTGAGCTGAGCTTTTTCATTTTGCTTAGTTGTTGGTAGCAAAACGTTCATTTAACGCTTGTACGAGTATATAATTAAAAGGACACTAATCAATGAACCAGTTAATATGCATGTGGAGGCAAATTGTTAAATATCTTACGTGTACCGTAATAGCGTTCCACTCAGTTGATATTGACAACTTGCGCGAGATAATATGCAGTTAAGATAGCAGTCGATGTTACTCTAGCGAGAAAAGACGGAGAGGTTGTCAATATTTCAATAACGTTAATATTCTATAATAACATTTGAAGGACCAACAAAATCTGGTGGATGTATTAATTAAATATCATAAGCTATCGAAATGTATTGATTGTTAAAGATACGCAGAATTGAGCTGGCGCGGTGCCATAATCCACAAATAGTGGAGTTGAAAACTTGCGCATGAGGAAACAATGTGTCAAAGTTTTCAGGTGCGAAATAATGCCTTCACGAAATTCATTCCACCCATCGATTGTAGGATGCCGTACGATTTAATTATAATACTACATCATTTCTTTATCGTGTATTATAATAATATCATGTTTTTATATTTTACCATGACGAAAACTTTTTACCATTGATTCAGTATATGATTGTAGACACCAAGGCGTAACATTTTGGTTTATATTATATTTACTAAGACCCGCTTTAGCCATCTTATAATTGCTAATGACATATTTGTGATTAAAACTTGTGTTAGCAACTAACTCTGATGTTAGTTTTTTTTCGCAAGTGGGCCTGGAAAGCCTAATGTTTCGGACTCGTAAAGTGATAGATGTTGATTCATACATTTAAATATTTGGTAGCAGTAAAGGCGTACTTGTTCCTTGAAACGCAATGGCGTTTTTGTAGCATAATGTATGACTGTTCAATTAACCAAGCTTCCAGAGAGTCTATAGACAACAGTCCAGTTAGATTTTAGCACTGTATACTACTTCTGAATCTCCGTAATGAAACACAATTTACTGGAAGTGCCGATCTTATGTTAGTAGATAAATTCTGGCAGCATAGCGCATCGACTAACCACAAAGTCTCGCTACGTCGACTCTCAGAATAAAAGACACTTATACAGTAATACCTGTATAACTGAGATCTTAAGGGACCTAGGTTTTTATTGTGAGTGATTAGCAATAAAGAAGCTTTTCATTTACCCAGTTTCCCAAATAGGCAAGTGTAAAATGACGGTTGTCTTATTTATTGACGGTTCCGCTAAGAGAGATCAAAATGTACCGTTTTTCATATATATAAGTGAAAACGTTAGTAAAAAATGCATATGTTATGTTGTTATTGTGTATTTCCATTTTTCAAAACTATACAAAAGTTATAGCCATAATCAGTTACATTTAACATAACATCACGCCTGTAATCCCCGAAGCGTTAGGCAGAGGTGTACCCATTAGTACACCCACATTTCGCCAGTTATGTTTACGTCCCATGTAATAGGGGGCGAGCCTATTGCCATCAACCGGGCACAAATCCAGACTCCGAGCTGCTACTGACTGCCTCGTTGGTCTAGTGGTCGCAAAGCGCGACTGCTGAGCATGAGGTCTTGGGTTCGATTCCCAGGTCGGGCAAAGTGTTATTAGGTTTTTCCATCAGGAATTCTCAGTTACATTTTTGATAAGTTATCTTACTTACACAGTACATTGAGCTATAAAGTCCCAATTGGATATGGAAACAAAAAACTAAGATCAAATCTAGATTAAAAGAAAAATGAAAATTACCAATTAACAGGTGTTTTACAATGCAAAAGTGTCGGAACCTCATTGTAATTATCAGAGGTTTCTCACATATCCAGGGCCCACTTAACCAGGTTTTACTGTATTAATTTTTACCGTCATACATCTCTATCTGCTATCATAATCTACATATCCATTATGTATCTAAGGCATAACATTGCAGACCGACATACTAATCTGCGCGCTTGTGGTTAGCCATAACACATATCAAGAATGTCGGAACCATAAGCTATTTCGCTGTTGTCTACCGCAAATAATTCAATATTTATATTTATGAAGGCAATACTTTGAAAGAAAATCGTAATATAAGTTGGTGCAAGCCCTCGAAACTTTTCACTCTTGTGATGGAAAAAGTTTCTTTATGCACTTTTCACTCTGCGAAGAACACTGAAGAATATACTTCAGTTATTCTGATATTGATATTACTGTTCACAGTGTATTCGATAGCAGGATAGGACATACATATGTCAAAGACTTCTTTCCATCCAATCTCAAATAATATGGTTAGTGTGATAGTTTGTAAAGACGTTTATTACTCCGATGCCCATTAAAGATACAAATAATTAAATTGCGCAGACACGTACTACATGACGTCCTGAAATTGACACAAATACTTTTCTTCTGGGGACATGAAGTTCGACTAGGAAGCAATTGAAAAAAAATCGCGAGAAACAACAACATATAGAGTATACCTGATGGAATTGTCCTATTCAATCCAAACAATTTTGGTCTATTCAGAAATTCGTGCACATTCGTTTAGGATGACCTAAAAGCATTTTAAAGGAGAACACTGGACACACGGTTCGTCGAATTTGAGTGACTTTTGATCGTATTGCTTTAAAAGAGCAATCGGCTTTTGGAAGTTAAAAAACAGTGAGTATTCGAATGCCGAAATGGTTCAATTGATTTCTTTTGTATTTGTGATACGGTACTTACAATTTTAAAGAATAAACAGTAGCTTTTCCCCGTATACGCGTACTTTTCTCTACCTAACTCCGTATCTACATATATTTGCTTCTACCGTTGAGTGATCATTTATCTTTAAGGAGCTAAAGTGTTACGTATTAATGGAAATATATGAAGATGTGACGCTTTGAATCGAATGTGAGTGAGGTTACATTTTTATTCGTGTCAATTGACGAGCAAATTAACTGGCTACAATGAATCTCAACAATTGCAACGAGAACTTTTTGTGCAATTGCGTTTTTACAGGAAGAAAAATTTTATAAATATTTTTTTTTTAAATATTTATAGAATTTTAACAATATGGCGGCAGCGAGTGAAAGAAAAGACGACCTGCCTGCCGCGCCATGTTGTAAGTTTCGGTGAGTTCAGGTGAAGTGAGCTTGAGGTAAGCTGTCAATACCTAAGTAGCGTGGGGGGATGACGGCTCAACGTAAGTAAGCACCAAATTTCAACGAAGAAGATCGGTAGAACCGGCGGTTTGTAACCGAGTGGCGCAAATGTCACGGCGGTGTTTAAATAATAAATATAATGTGGTTTTTTTTATTTGTTTTCGTAGATTATAATACTAATTGGAAAGTCATTCAATAACTTTACTTTTATCTAACGTACCAGAAATTGTAAACTGATATAACGATATCATCATTACCCTGGATTGCATGTCCGATTTTATGGCACCATTATTCCTGTAGGGTTTTTTTAAAGACTAGTAGTACTTTAATAAACCCAGGACAATGAAGCACCTGTAGGCGAATATACGAGCTGAAACATGTATGGAAAGTAATAAGAAATGCTCACGAAAGAGCCCCTCGTAGTAAAGCTGCATTACGGGGTAATATTTAAAAGCTAACTTTAAAATATCTCCAGGAGTTTCATTTTATTATGTCATTGTGATAACAATTAAGATAAGATATAAAACTATATTATTTGTAATTTCTTATGAAAAAATATGTATTGAAATATTTTAAAATAAAGAATGTGGAAATTGTAAGATAATATTAATAAAGTCAATACTTTTTTTTATTTGCATCTGCTTTGTAACTTGTGCTCCATCTTGTAGAATTCCAAAAGTTTAGCCAGTGCTACTAATCAGATTTAATATCAACATGTGGAAACATTTAAACGAATGTGGAATGTCAGTAAAAATCAAGAATCTTATTTCGGGAGGTATCTACACTAGATACACTAGGGCGGGCGGCAAGGGCGCCTGGGCGGGGCGGGTCGATAGATGAGACGCAATAAGTGAATAATACGAGTATAACTCCTGAAAAGGCTCCTTTGATGACATATTCAGGTAGACAACTAGGTTTTCGTCGTGTTTAGCGATGAGTTTGTGCTAATTTTTGCACAGTGAATTTTATAATTCTTAGGTGTAATTTTATTGTTTAGTGTATCCCCTATAATGGTAAAAGTTAGGTACATAGAACCAAACTGTAGAGTTACGGCAATCTCCAAATATTATTGTCGTGTTCTGTGAAGTCTAAATAACGAATGAACATGATTTTGTGGTAGTTAGGGTAGTTACTCTTTTGCGAATGCCACAGAAGTTTATCGGAAATGAAAATAATATTTCTGCTCGTCTACGTCTATAACTTCCTGAACTTTTGTAACAATTTCAGCTGAATGTCAAGTTGAGAGGCGTTTAAAAGAAGTTGGGGGAATTTTGTAGTGGATAAACCGACGCCATTTAATATTTATATTTGTGAAACTTCTTTAATAAAGAAGCGCTTTTCTATTTTATTTCTACTCTCGTTCTGTCTTGTTCTTGTGTTTAACTCTTCCTCTATCGAAAGGAAATTATCAGCGTTTGCCACATTTGCATTGTCATGAATTTGTACCATTTAAAATAGTAAAATGAAATAAACTTGGAAAACAGCAAAAAAGTTAAAACTGCCTGCTTGTTTTTGTGAAAAGTAACGGGAGTTAGGTGCCAAGAAATTATTTAATCATACCAAAAAATTATTAAACTTAATGAAAGCTTGTAAAAGGACGCCGACTTTTGAAATGTTTTTACACAACATTGTAATTTTTGAATTCGGTTTTTGGTCTTATTTACTACAAATTTTAACAATACGATTGTTCTTTGCTGTTACTGCAGTTCGGTTGTGGTTTTGCACAACTCACGAGTTTACTTTAAATATATTCATAACCGGTGGCGTATTCTGTTGCCGCTAACTGCCGTCCTTTTTATACTTTCTACAATACATTGTACATCAAGAAGGTCCGTTACTTTTGCGAGGCTTTCGAAAGTCATGACTAAGTACTTACATGGGCAACTTTTTTCCAGCAACTTGTTGCCTGAATCGCCTCAGGCTCAAATGCAGTCATACTTCGTGTGTTGAGTACTGTTCCCACGCTCGACTTGTCTGTCCCTTTCTTACTGTAAGCCCTGCTCACTCTCACGGTATCTCTCGTTGAAGTAAACACGCGAGGCATCTAGGTAAGCACAGGAGTACGTAGTGATTGTACTCCTACTCGTATCCATATTTTATAACGCAACTGATCTCCTGAATTTAGATTTGTTTAATTGGATGGCAATGCACACTTTCTAAATCCTTAGTCCTTACAACATTTTCTTAGATTTTGAAGCGCAAAATATAAATGGAAAATGCTTGAGTTACAAAAATAGTTATAAAACGTATTTTTTTGTATGTTTTAAACTCATTTTAGTTTTGCATTCCCTCATAATCACCGTTTTGACATCGTCTATTTTATAAAAATAGAATATACTTGCTCTCTAAGTAACAATAATTGGTGTTAAGAATTGAGTATAGTTTGTACAGTGCTGTGGTAGCGGTCGAGAATGCCGTTGGGCAAGTCCGGCCGAGGCTCAGTGCAGAAATATTCACAAGCCATTCCTGTAACTGCTTGGCCGCATTCGTACCATCTCGTTATCAACTTACTTATTGCAGTTATTTATTTGCGTACATACAAATGTTATGTTGTTATTAGCAGTCCCCTCAGTATGTATAACTAACGACTTGTGTTCATGGGTAAGCCTTAATTTATACTTATGGTTTGCCGGGCGTGAATAGAAAATTATTGGCAGAAACAGATTATGGCGGGACAGCCTTAAGTTTTACTCAAACTTCCCATAGGTTTGAGTTATTGAATCGCTTATTTCGCGCTGTAATTCGCTAGATCAGTATAACTCACTGCATTATGTGCTGTACCTGCACTATGCTGTTATTGCCCGAAACTATATGCCTAAAACCTACTATCATTTGTTATACTGAAATAGTGATTTGAGCCGCTATCCTTAGATGAAGGGATGGGCCAGTAAAAGTGTGAGAATTATAAGTGCTAACGGCACCTTCTGACTTCTCGACATATGGGTTGGAAAACTCAACTGTAACGCGCTAGTTTAACTGTCAGTAAAGATATCACCAATCTGTTGCTTGTATTTGTCAATTGTGTGATGCGATCACAGGGCAAATTAGTAGAAGGATGCCTCAACAACAGCCTATAATGTGTATTCTGCCATTCCCATCCAAACTAAGTCCCCTACTAACGTTGATGTGGAGGACATCATATTGCATGTATTAAGAATAATAATAAAATAACGTTAGTTTTCCAATACGGCCCTTTATAAGAGCGTTTATTCACCGCGGCTTGCAAAAAAATTGCAAGTGAAAAGAGGTCATTTCTCCGATTATGTTCCGGTCTTATGGCGCAGTGCAAAGTTTCGCCGAGGGGCATGTAGACCCGCTACACTGACTTCCTTTTCGTCGAAGACCTACACCGTTACTGATTGGTGGGCTTTGTGTCGCGGTCACATCGTCGTGTTAAAGTGCCGTATTGAAATTAATATGTGTCCGGCGTAATGATTAGCATCGCATTAGTATGTGCCACTAGGCATGTTTGCCAAGCACTCGCCTCGAGAAATATTTGAGTAACCGCACTTTGACGAACTGAAATGGCGGCTGGATACGCCATCTTGAAGTCGTCCGGATTTCAATTTGTGACCACGCCCCGCCTGGTACGGGCTACCTACCACGTTGGCACGTAAAAGTTAGTAAATTATATTATTCTTCTAAAATATTTTTACAAACATGTATTTTGAACTCCTAGTGTATTCCTTAGCTCACCTAGTGACATGTTTTGATAGAATTTGCAAGTACCTCTCATAACATTTCATACAGATTTCCTAACGAACTCTACGCATGAGCCTGCTTTAACATTACCATATAAATGTGTTGTTTGAGATGTCAACGACCGGTTTTTGTTTAATAGTTCTGTATTCCGCGACGATTGCTTTGACATTAGAATGAATTGTAGATAAAAACTTAAAAATCATTACTCTCTTTTGTGGAATTTTCTAATTCAGCTGGTGCCTTTTCCTCATGTGGCTTAAAATAATAGCCAGCCTTTGCCTTATTACATAGCCACTGAGGGAAATGGATATTCCTATAATTGAATGATAATAATTTATGACCCTGTATATGATATTTGAAGCAAGTTTTAACTTTTTTGTAAGTTTTTTTAATAGTGATGGTATAATTGTTTTATATGTTTTTTATTACTTTTTTCATGAATCTCTTAGCGGTTCTTACATTAAAAACGTATTTTTATGTAAGGACTGCTAGCAGATATTTTAGAATAATACATTTTCAAGAAATAAAACAGTTTTATTAATAATAATTTCCGTATGAGTTGCAGTGACGTGTTGATGTTGGCGAAAGCTGTTACTGGTGAGGACACCAGGTCCATTGTCTGCGCTGAGTCATAGGCGGCGCGCGCGCAGAGCTATTTCAGTGTGCTCTGCGTAGGCAGAGTATGCTTTCTTTGTCGCCTCTCAGACCGCCGTGAGACACTCTGTAATGCTAACCTATTAATAACGTCTTATAAAAGTTTCTTACCGAAATCACTCCGTTCAAATAATTATAGTGGTATAATGTCTGATGTTTGTGATCTCTGGTGTGTAGTTACAGATACAAAGTATCTTGACGAAGGACTTTGATCGTTCAATTATGGAAAATAGCTTCAATAAAGACAATAAATTTACACTTGCATTAGAATTTCCACCGTTCTATTGTTGTCTTCGCAACGTGATGAAGGCGCTATTGTTTTGGTTCGGTTTTCACAGAGATTTATTAAGTTCTAGAGTGAGTTTTTTTTTGTCTGAAATTGAAAACCTCTGATAATGGTTATTTTTCGACAAAAATGCTGATAACGGAAAATGCACACGAAATTCATCGGGAGTCAGTTGTTTCCGAATTTAAAATTGTACCTACCTAAATACCTAACATAATTGCTGTGTTTGTTACTTATACTAAGATTAAAATATAATAATTCAGTAAGATAAAGACTTTAGAATTATATGATAACACGTATGGGTGTATTCACGTGGAAAGCTGGTAGCCAGCGCCGATGTGCCAGCGCTTTTCAGTGCTGGTTGACACTAAAGCGAGCTGATAAAAGCAGGGACATCTAAGTGCCGAAGTTTCTTAACAATTAAATACGAATTTAAACAAGTGGATCAGTTAAAGTATGTGTAGTCGACGGTTGGTTAGTGTCTTTGACAAATCGAGTGATTTGATAATTATAATCTTTGGTTGGCTGGTTTGGGTTTAACGCCGCGTTAAGCCCGCCTTTGTACCTTTTGTTGTATAAAGTTAAAATATTAATAATACACATTTATTTTTAATGCATATATACAATATAATATAGGTATATTTTTGTTTTTAATTTCTTTAAATTAATTTATAATAAATAAATAAAATGTCCTTAAATCTCAACTTTTTAAACACCTTTCAGATGAACAGAGATCCCAGAGTCCCCTACGTCAGTTTAGCATGGCTCAAATTTTGAGAATACGTAGATATAGGATTATGTAGTTGTAAAGGTATGCGTACTTGCTTGTTTAAATGTTAGGTCCTTGGTCAGGTATCATTTATTTTATATGAGGTAGCTTCACTGCTGACAGTAAGTATAAAAGGCACGCTCAAATGTGATGACTGGTCTTTGTAAGGGTGTAAAAGACATTTAACTAAGCTAAAATTTACATGGTCTTCTCATCAATGCGATCGTTTCGTTGTTCAGGATCATACCTGGGAATCTTCTGGTCACGGAGATATTGAAGGTCAAAGTACCAACTCAAAATTAGAATGTTCTAATTAAACCTTAAATACTGGGGGTATTGACATTTTGATTCTGAAGATTGATCGGTGCACATCAGAGAGAGACGACTGTTTTACCGTTTCAATTTTCAATCGACACCTAATATCTGTTGATGTGCAAAAGAAACTGAGTCGAGTTCGGGGAGTACCTGTAAGCAAGGAAGAAGACGCTTGAGGAAAGCCAATCTCACTCCAATACGGCCTGCCACGGGCCCGAAATTGACTTCTAGCGCGCATACAATTCGCTCTATATTACCTCAATTGGAGCAACGCGCTATGACAGTCCGTATTATTCACATGAGTGCAGAATGTGACAGGAGAGGTACGGTCTACAAGCGTCCAGGTGAGCGATTTGCAGTCATATTTACAGTTCTGCAGTTTCTATCTTCCCTATACAGGCTTTTTTGGCAACAACTTCGTGTTAATGCGCTACACTGCCCTTTTGTCACGCGTCGCCTATCACTCGGCGGTTGCTAGACAAAGTGATATACGGACGCTGGATTGGCCTGCACTTAGCTCAGGAATTAATCTCATCGAGCAATGGCATGAGTTTAAAAGAAGGCTGGGCTGGAAATTCAGTCCCATTGACTATAAAACAATTAGAGGCGGCCTTATTAGAGAAGCGGGACGGAATTTTCTCCAAGATACCGTAAAAAGTTAATAAGGTCGAAACCGACTCCAAGCTGTAATTAGAGCTAGAGTAGAGTAGAGTAACAAGAATTGATTAAATATATAATTTAAAGTTTTTCATAAAATGTTTGTTTTATTTTTATAATATCTAACCATAACACATTTTCTTTAATTCCCATTTTCCCTCAACTTTTACCCAGATGGCAATAATTCAAAAAGTACTGAATAATCGTTGCCACTAATGGTACTAATTAAAAGCTGAAATCTCCAACTTTTAGACGCTTTATAATTTTTGAAAATATATCATGTATTTTCGGAACAATACATATTTTATAAGCCTTAGGCGCTTTGCACACGGAGCTACTTAAGTTGAGGCAACTATCAACTCTTTAAAAGATTCCTGTAATAGTTGATAGTTGCTACAACGTTTACGGTTGCCGCAACTTTATGGCAATCTGTGAGTAACTTTCATAGCCGAGTTGCTCAATCTACACAGCGATCAGCGTTAACGGTATAATATTTAACAGTTGCTAGTTGCGGCAATTAGGAACTAACTTAGTCATCGATTGCAGCAACTGAAAACTGTTGACGATTGCCGCAACTCGAAACTCGAGTTCTATGTGTCCAATTGTCCAATTGAAATATGTGTATATGTAAACAGCTAGTTGCCAGCTAGTTGCCAGTTGCTGCAATAGTTGCTCTGTGTGCAAAGCGCCTTAGACGCACGTAGCGTTTAAGGCTTGAGTCGATTTGGTTGCACACGAGTGTGGTTTAATGGGCAGTACCTATGCGGCTATGTATTATCTTTTTACACCTCATATGTTCTTTATAGGATTTTGTTAACATCATTTTTCCTAGAAACTTCGTAGGCCATGACTTTAGGTCTTTAGCTAGACGCTTTTTTAAGGTCTATTGGATAGCTACAACCGGCTTCGGGCAAAGATCAATCTACAGATACATTTATCGAATTTTACAGTTAATGGTAAATCAAAGTTACGTCTATTTCACTCCATTATGATTTTAAAAACTAGATAGTCACCAACTATAGTGGGACACAAAGTACCGCGTTCCGCAGCATCAGAGCGGTGGCGCGGTTTCTGTCAGCGGTGGACTGAAACCGGCTGAGGCCTTACATAGATTTTGTTAATGGATTGATGCGAAAACATATTTTTCGGCGTACGCTATGTAGCACCGTTCTCTTCCTGTCATATTTTTCAGGTAACGTGTTAAAAATAACCACAAAATAAAACCGTTAACTTTATTTAAAATGTATTGTGCAAGAAATTAAAGTAAAGACAAAAATAAACGCCTGAAAATAATTTGAATAACGGTAATCTTTGTGATCCATTAATCTGGATGTAGAAAAACACTAGTCACCTTGCGCACTTTTGATTTCGTATGAAATCCTATTGCACCGGCGGCGCGGCCCGTTCTAAATGACTACTCGTTAGAGAGGCTACAATCGCACGAGTTCTTATTCGAAGGCGTACTTACTCAAGCGTCGTCAGTGAGTAAAAAAACTTGTTCATTGAATACTGCAGAAAAAGTCGACGCCTTTGGAAGTATGAAATTTTCATAGGTGGATGACGCAGATTAGTTAAAACCTAGTTCGGAAAATTTGAGTAAGCTCCATTTTAATGGCATTGATTTAATAATAATAATAGTCTCTTAACATTAAGTAACTTAATGTATTGCGTGGATACCAACAATTTTGTGTTTTTTTGATGCATGAGGTCATTTCAAAGCATGGCATTAACTACTTTGTAGAGAAATGCAATAGAATTGGTATTGTTGAGTGATCTGTTAACTGATGCCATCTTCCAATTAAGCAAGTGCGGGTAGGTACCGTACGCGTGCTCATTGACACGTCGTTCGGTGCCGTGTCGCTCTCCTAGGTTGCTAGACATGAAGGAGCTAAAACCGTTGTCTAGCCTTGACACCTCTTTAGTCATGAGCTGTACCGATGTATTGGTCTGACCGCCCGAAGAATCGTTTTGACCATTTGCCTGAATTACAGCAGTATGCTATCATGTGGTAGATTTTGCTGTTTTAGAGTCTACATCTGACAATTGTTCGGTTCTCCAAGAAACATCTAATTTAAGTATTGGTAATTGGTATTTACAAGTAATGCTTTAAGTCCAAACCGAACTTCCTACAATAAGGCGTGGGTAGAGCCCTTCATGCTAGTGAATGGGATAAAATATTTCGCCATGTGGCGCACCTAGCTAGACGCAGGTCGTTTTCTGATTGAGTGGAGAGACGCGGAGCATCATGACTGACTAGTCCAGTATTTATGAACGTGAGCAATGGTGGTTTGAGTGGTAGTGTGTCACGCTGGACGTGGGTCTGAGCGCGTCGTGTCGTGTTGCGGTACAGTGAGAGTGGCATGGCAGCAACATCATGTCGCGGTTAGGGCGAGCGCGGTCGATGAGCCCGACGCAGAGGGCAGCACGGAGCCGCCGCGGGGGGGCGCTCCCGCGGCCCCCGCGCCCTTTTCACTACCCCGTTTGCTTGCGCACTCTGTATAGCCGCGCCGCGCGCTCACTAATGCGTCATATCGCCATCGAAGCTAACGCGCTTTCCGCCGCTCTGGAACTACAGTTCGCGCGCGCCATGTGAACTTATGTGTTGACTTATGTAGAGACATGAGACGCGTCAGCGTGTTCGGGAAGCTTGATTTCGACTTCATTATGACTTTTGCCGTTATGGACAGTGACTTTGGTGCCTGTGAGCTGAGAGACAGTATAGTGGTACACGCGGTTGGCGCACGTGCTCGCGTCTCCTTCCTAAATCTGAGTAAGTTTGAGACAGTTTATTTTAAAGTGTGACTGGATTACTGACGTCGGTTCGCCGCTAAGTCGGTACTGTGCGCGTTATTTTCGCAGCGCACAACGGGCCGCGGCGCCGGCCGCCCGGAATGCGGCCTCCGCCCCACCGCGCGTTGCCGGCGCCGAACGCGCCGCGCGTAGCGTAATAAATAAAGGCGGGGCGCGGCTGCGTGCGCGCGCACCCTCCCGCGCTCTCCTCGCCCTCGGGTCATTGACTCCCGGCCGCCACTGCCGCCGTCGCTGACGACGCTGCCGAAGACAACAATTTTCGGAAGCGGTATCGCGCTCTTGGCCCCAGCGCGGTTCGCCGGCCCACGGAAACTCCAATGTCAATGCCGATGGCTAGGCGTAGTACTTACGTAGTAACGGAGCGATCAGTGGCTCGCACGACAACGTCATATTAATCAGTTACTTTCACACTACTATGTAGAAACTATTAAAACCATATCTATAGGTACCTGAACTCTGAACGTCATCCCTCGACGACATTAATACTCCCCTTTCAAATTGTGTGGGATTTATTATATTTTACTTTCACAAAACCGGTTGTAAAAATAGCAGACCGGTCGTTTTATTTCCTGTGGACAAGTCAACTCGGTTTGTTTGTTCACGTAGGCGGACGATATTATATTTTTTCTCAATTCCCGGTAGATAAGCTTTTGCCCCGTCTCCTTGTTTTTGTTGTGCCCACGCTGCACTCGATTATAGTTCTTTGGTCTCTTTCACTCAATCCTCACATATTTTTTGTCGTAGATTTTAAAAAATCATTTTAGCTACAACCAAATAAATAATGCCAATATTGTATTACTTAATACTTAAGTACGTTCCATACCCATACCAAAAATAATTGGAGGAGAATAATAATAATATTCATTATGCATTCCGTTTTTGCTTTATTTACGCGACACTGAAATTTACATGCGTAAAACATACCTTTCAAACAGTTTAAGAAACAATAATACATTATAATCACCGTCAAACTCCGTTATTTTATCAGCATTGGAAGTTTCGTGGAACGCTAAAAATAAATCTTGAACTTCCCGGTTGAATGGCGTCGCCGACGCGGCAGAGCGCGGGGAGTGGCAGGCAGCCATTGCCCTCGCCTGGTTTGTTTACAACTAAGGCTTGAAGACCGACGTGATGCTATTTGCACCCTGTGTATTTCGTCATAGGGTGCATATTCGTCTGCGATAGGAAGCGGGAGAGCGACCCCTGCGCCCGCGCCATCTGCGTGCACGCACACGATTAAAATAAACTGCCAACGATAGATAGCTAGAGCGTAAAAAGGAGCATCGGACCCGTCGCCAGGTGCAACGCTACCCTCGTTTGCAGTTTACAAAGGTGCGCCTAGTGTTAGGTCAGTTATTGCCACGAGTTGGTGCGGCCGAAGCCCCCGTGGCCTCGTGCCAATGACCAGCCCGCCTCGGCGGGCCTCTCGATCCAACGGCTAACTTCGTTAGATCCACGTGTTGCTCATTACGGATTTATGATAATATTAATTCGAGAAATACGTCCACTGGAACATGTCAGTAACGTTAACAGATAGTTGTAAGTCCGCTTTTCTAGAATTCCTATGTATTGTAGGTAGGTACTACAAGTTTACGAACCGGGCATATGATGCGGAGTAATGAGGAATTCATATATCGTGAGGAAAGTTTAAGTAAAAAGGTGGGGATATAACTAGGGAAAGACTAAATAAACAATAGATGGATTGATGTAAAAAATAATATTGCTAGGAGGGCCAATAGATATTATTTTTCACACGATTCCATATTCCCTTCTGAAAAATATGTATATGGAAAATAAAAGATTGACTTCAAATCCATGGACAGCTATCAATATTTTACTTTGTGCTTAAGATCTAAGTATACAAAAGCGAGGAAATCCTGGTATTAGCTATCGATGTACCTTTAGTAGGAACTGGTGCTGCTTAATTTTTTCTGAGATAAATCCATCTACCAATTTGTGTTTGCTGCAGTTCTTTAGGATCAAATACTGAATTACTTTACACCAGTTAAGTTCTCTTTCGGCCACGACAGCCATGTAAACCAAAACAAAAATTTGGACCTCCGAAGATACGGTAGTACCGTAGTACCTACCTACGATCTATGTAAGATCTTCAACAAGTTGCGGGACAGGGATGTATGCGCGCGCATGCTCGGGACTAGAAAGGGAGGTGTAATATATCCCTTTCCTACCCCTTTCGTTTGATAAAGATAGGTACGCAATGTGATATAAAATGTATGTGAAACTGGTACCGGTGGGCAGAACCTAGAAACGAAGTTAGGACAGTTTCGTCACTTACTATTACTGGTTGATTGACTTACTTTCGGACCTACTTACGTCTTTATTTTATATCTTAGCCTAAGTAGCGGTGCGCTATTGAGGTATTTGCGGGACTTGTTAGCTATAGGTAGGTATTGTTCTTTAAAACGGACTTTGCAGCGGTAAGATGTGTAGAATATTGTGTGCGAGACTCATTAGTTGTGCGAACGCAGGCCTCGTGCGAAGTGGAGTGCAACGGAGCCATTGCAGCCGCGAGCGGGACACGCAACGCGCGGTATGCGAAGAAAGCTCATCTCATACACATCTTAACCTAATAGATATTGGATTCACATTAACATAGATAATTTAATTTATTTATTTATTTATTTATTTATTTATTTATTTATTTATTTCCAACTTACATCTATCATTACAGGTAGGTACTTATTAGCAAACAAAAATTGTTAAATGTTAACACTGAAATGAAGGCATAAGTACAGTTCCTACGACACACATTTCCTGGTGAGGTACAAACAGACAAATCCTTTCGCATTTTACACGAAGCGTTGATAACTGGAATCACATTTTTGTTGCGCCGGGAATGGTCAGTTTCTGGGTCACGTTTGACCAATTTCTTTAATCCGAAAAAATTAAGGAAGATACCACAAAACTTAGACAGTTGTTAACGCATGTCTAATGTCATTCTTACGTCAACTTGGCTTGACACGCTACCGTGTGTCTGGATGTTTGTAATTTTAATCGATTGTTAATCAATCATTGCTAAAATCTAGATGAAATTTGACACAAGTAGATCATGAGAATCATGACCTAGGATACTTTTTTATCCCGGTAGGTATTAAGTATTTCTACTTTCCCATGGGATAAATGAAACATTCTATTTGTTGTTTTCCGACCTCCACGCGGATGAAGTCACCGTTAAAAACTGGTTTGGTCTGTGTATGCAGTTCATGATTGCTCGGCTGTCACTCGTGTGTACAGCTCTTTGTCCGCTTAACATGCGCGCAGGCAGCGCGTGTCGTTTGGAAAGCTATTATCCACCTCCACGCTTCATCGACTCACAATATCCCTCTCTTTTACTAGTCTACTCTAGTATTTTCGAGATGCAGCGCATTGTATACAGCAACACATTCGGCGTAATAGAGTGGCCTATTCCATTCAATCAGCTCAGTGTTAGTGCCGAGCGGCAAGGGCGCCACGCCCAGCGTTTCGCCCTGTTTACGTAGTTATCTACAATGCTTTAATCCCATTTGCAGAATATTCATTTTCGAAAACGGTTTTATGCGGCAAATTCATTTGGTTGTTTGTAGTTAATCGGTATGAACGGCGTCCTCCAATAGTGTCTACTTAGCCTATCGCTGTCCACTGCTCTCACAAGTTACACCACAACGCATAACCCGCATCTGTCTTGTTTTAGCCGCCTTTTTATTTTGTCTGCTGCACGTACTATCGACGGTCATGGTCACATCACTTATTCATTACCGCTTCACTTGCTAACTAGGTAAGCTATGTCTCTCGGTAACTCCAGTTTGTCTCATGGTGCTGATCACAGGTCGTAGGACACCGACTTACAGTCGACTTCAAGAGCCTTAATATTTGATGTGGCCCATCTTGCCGTTATCAAGTTATCTACAAAATTAAACTTAACAAAATTTTATAATTTACTAGCTGTCCTAGCTGACCCAGCGAACTTCTCTACCATTTTTTTAAAGTTTTATTTCATAAGAACCTTCTCTTTAAAAAAAAGTATTTGTGAAATTGATCCAGCCGTTCACGCGTGATGCCGTGACCAAGGGAAATAGGGATATTTTTTTTATATTTATTGTAAATCTATAATAGATCATTCATTGACTAATAAAAGTAGTCAGTAACACGATATTGCATTGATGTGGTTACTTTAACGAAGTACAGTTTTAAAACACGTTATTTCATAGTGGAAGGTTTTTGACACTAGATTTGCCTTTATAAAGACACTTTTAAGGATATTCATTAGTGATTGCAAAATATTATGTTTCAAGTATTTAAATAGTCTTATATGCGCAGTTGAGAACCCTCAGTTTGCAAGTGTGTATGTATGACTCTCACTTAGCCAGACATTTACCATTGCAGTATTTCGTCTGGTGCGCAATTTCACTTTCAAAACTACTTCAACTTTACTCTCATTATTTTTAGATTAAAATTGTAACAAATGTAGTTATTTATGTACCTATAACCGTATAATGTTGTTATAAAAGCGACACGGTTAGTAAACGTTAACTATTGTCAGTTAAAAGTTTAAAACGGTCACAATTATCGGAGCGACGACCGTTGAGTTGATAGAAATGCAAGCAACGCAGGATGTGACGTCACTGTTTTGACGATTAACTGCCTACGTAATCGCAGTCTTCATTTCTATATTAAATCTAACGCTTTTACGTTTCCTCGTTTCTTAAGTACATCCCAAATATGAAAAGATATAAATAGGGAGATGATACATAAGAAATAGAAAGGAGTATCATGCAAAGTGCAACAAACACTAGCAATCTTGTTTTGTGAGTTAAAAATACGATAATGTAATTTGGTTTTTCAGTAACAATAAACAAAACCACACATTACATTTAAAAAAAGATATTAGCCAACGTTTAATTTCTACATACCTAAGTATCTATTGCGGGTGGAACTGCACGAACTCTACTTTCTTGAAATTCATCGTGATTTATTCAATTATTTTTGCGCTTCTGCGGAAGTCACTACCTACTTGTCTCGTTTAATGACATGACGACGTTTATTTATATGACACATAAACGTAGTCGTAATAAATGATACTAAAAAACATCTTCGTAATAAATTCTATAGGTAATGTCTATGTAAATATGCGGCTAAACACAACAGCCCGAAAAGTTCACGCATTCCGAAAAAATAATTTGTATTCGCGTTGTCTGTTCACCAGACAATCTACGGGCCGGCCTAGCCCAAAGTACCAACACCATGTCTCGTATAAAAGAACACAATAATGTTTGTATGGTCCTTGAATGTTTATTTAAATGCAGACACAAATATGGAATTAACCCAGACCTTTACTAGAAGATTTAATTCGAATTTGAAATATAAATAATATACTATTAGGTACTGCCT
This sequence comes from Hoplodrina ambigua, assembly GCA_949774945.1. Classification (NCBI taxonomy): domain Eukaryota; kingdom Metazoa; phylum Arthropoda; class Insecta; order Lepidoptera; family Noctuidae; genus Hoplodrina; species Hoplodrina ambigua. The sequence goes on from OX458963.1 coordinate 12,737,912, forward strand.
AATACAGTAACTGTTGCGAGCCATTGTTATTTGTTTTTAACTCTTGAAGAATTAAATTTCAATTAAAGACGTAAGTTTCATCAGAATTAAAGGAGATTCGTTTTTTAAAATTATTGTGAATCATTAATTATTTTTCTGTTTGGTGTACCTATCTAGTCAGTATTAAAACTGAAGTAAATCCATTCCTGTATTACTCGACTGTATTGACACTGAGTAGAACACTTGAAATGTCAAGTTACGTGACTTGGAATTGTATGATTGAATTTGAATGAATAACTTTGAATGCGTAACCGGTCATCCGGTGGATCAGTGTAGCTTCTAACTTGCAACCGCTTAGGATGCGAACGACCGATTCGACATTCAGAATATTAAACGAGAAGATGTTAAATAATACAAAATAAAATATAATTAAGTTATATAATAGGAACTTAAAACATTACGCCAGTACGCGCTCTCACGTTTACAGTAGACCTTTGCAGAGATTGCATTTTAGTCACGAGCCTGTTCCTGCATTAAGATTTTTGCTCCGGTTCGGAAATCTGGGGTCTCAAAAAAAGACAATGTCGGTCACGCGACGTGCCGTTACATCAAGTAGAGCGACGCTGCACGCATTTAACATTAACATAGCTAACGTGACCGCGAATACGCCAGTTCTATGTCTAGCCGTCGATTTAACTCTTTCCGACTTCGATACTGATCAAAAGCATGTCCGCAGTCTATGATTCATTACTAAATGAATTTGGCGAGTATATATAATACATAGCCAGTGTGGTTTAATGAACTAATTTCGTCAATTGAAACGAATGTGTCGAGGTCGGCAACATCCGTTTTTTTAATTAATTAATTGCCTAAAGTAGCAGCTTGACACCTCGTGCGCCCGTTCCCGGCTGGCTACTGGCTGCACATTACGCATATGTAGTCGACCCTTGATAACAGTATGTACGACTGCATCTATCTTGTGAACTATAAACAGTTACTTGGAGTTCAGTAAGCAGTTCAGTTTCAGTAAGCGGTTTGGGCTCTTACACAATCTGATCCCTCACTAATAAATCCACGCGTACCTAATTTTTTTCTACTTTCCATTTTATTTTTGACTTTTGATTACAGCCAATCACGTATTTCTAAAGAGCAACGAGGCAGTCCTCATTCGTCTAGTGGTCGCAAGCGCTATTGCTAAGTATGAGGTCTTAGGTTCGATTCCAAGTAGGAATTGTTGAGTCCTTCCTTTGGCAATTTCTCGGGAGACTGGATTGTGCTCGGTTGGTGGCAATAGGTTCCTCGCCTTTCTTTTACAGACTACCGAAATGTCGGTGTACATAACTAAGCTACTAGATACCTTCTTCCTAACCCATGCTCGCGGCTAGAAACAGGCGTGATGCAATGTTCCAATAAGTTTTAATTAAATGAAACCCCAAAATTTGTTGCCTAAAAATAGCCGTCAGAGGGGAACCGATTAGAACGCTCTAAAGAACTTCGACGTAAAGGGATAACTTTGTCAATGTTGGCGTCACAGTGGGGTAAAATGGGGTGAAACCTTCCTGTTTTAATACGGCAGGGCGCAGGTAGTCGGCGTGCCTTTATTCAAAACGCTACCCCAAGCCGAGGGCATAAGCGGACTGGAAATTGTGCAATTACATTCGTCGCCTTTGTTAACAGCAAGCTTAACATTTTTCGAATAAATAACTGCGAATAATAGATGGTTGTGTATGTTTATTGCATTAGCTTAATATTTAACCAGATATTGGTGATCACAATTAAATAGTTTTGAGAACATTTGACACGAGAACAAAACAGTTTTTCGCTATTGCGTAGTGTGAATTTTACCATACTATAGGTAATAGGTATTGCTGAAAATCTAAATTTCCTACATCTGTACAGTTTTTGTATAGAAAAACAATCAATATTTTTTTTTTTATCTACAAGTTATGTAATATTGGTGAAATACTCCATTATTGAAAGGATTTAAAACTACAAAGTATACACTCTCTGTAAAAGCTAACAATATTAGAAGTAGTTTCATTATTTGAAATTCCTTTAAATAGGTAATCGCCCGTTTGGTTAGGGCCATTGAAATGATCACATTCAGGTAGAGGACGACCCGTTGTGTTGGTCGCTTGTGCCTTATCTGTGGTCGTAGGATGGCGACGCTGACGCTAAGCGAGGGTTTGGCAAACATATGGCGCCCCTGCTCGAACACCGATATGCCGCTTAAAACGACAGACAAAAGCTTTGAAAAATATGCGTCCAACTTTCGAATTCGAATGAAATATAAATAAGACTTTATTTAATACTTTGTTTTCGTTGTGCGCAGGTAAAATGGCTAGATGATGTCTGCCGACTTCAGAAGAAATTGAAGCAGAGGTGAAGAAACCAGTCGATCTTCTCAGCAATTATGTCTGAAAGTGACGAACTGATTAGAGGTAAGCAATGAAATTACTGAAATAAGAAGTAGAAATGACAAATAATTTAGACAACAATTTAGCATTCTTAAAATTTTTAAAACATTCATTAAATACAAGTTATTTGAAGATTACTTTTTCTGTAGATTCGAAATGTCGTTGTTCATTTATTACGTATGGGGTTAGTTACTTTTATAAATTATATTAATTAAAGTGCTGTTCTATAAATATAGTCCGAAATACCAGTGTCGCTAGAATGACGTCATTTTGACATGGTTGAAACAGGCTTTTGTTAAAAACCAACATAAATTATTGCCAGAAATTGTTTCTTGTCAATTTCTTCAACTAGCGCTTCAAAAGTCGAATCTTTAAAGCGTATAGCGAAACTTATATATCCATGATATTGTATAATAAAAACCAACATGCATTACGTATAAAGTTACTATGAGTAACATACCTATTGCTCTGAAGGTAATTCTCAAAATTTCAGCCATGCTAAAATGTTGGCTACTCTGGTATCTTTAAATAACACAGAGATCCATAGTAAAGTTAAACTATGCATTTATTGTAGATATAATTTACTATTGATTGCAATATTTCTTAAAAACACTGTGTTTTTCACATCAAATTAAAAATCGGAAGCTAATTGCAACTAGCACCTGAACAATTATTATTATGTAGTAATAAACTTATCAGCTCGTCATAGTCTAACAATAATAAATATAATAGTAAATATTGTTAATTAATGAAGCTGCATCACGTCAAGTATCGTCGCAAACTAAATTCACAAATTCCACAGTCGAAAATGGGCGAGGCTGCTTGAGTTAGTAAAACTTGGATATCTGCCAAGTTCGTTACTACAACGTAGAATAATGCGTCGTTCAGATAGAGGCGGTGGCGATGGCGGTCAGTAGTCAGAGTAAAATAATTTTATTTTCCGACATAATTATGTCGGATCGGTACAATTATGTTAAACAAGTGACCAATTCTGTCTAAACGGCACTAAGTCGCATACGCATACACACGGGGTTTGTTCATACAGCTTCGTACGTTACAATTTAACGAACGCTATTGTAACGGAACATTACGATGGCTCGGTAAAGTAAAGCCAAGCAGTCGCTCGACGCACATGGTCAAAGAACCTGTGTATTGGCTGCGTCTCATTGTGTTTTGTGATCGCGGGTGCCTAACACGTATAATGCACAAATTGCTGAATTTTTAATGAAGTGTGGTGGAAAATAAAAAATATAAAACAAAAAAAAAGCAACATCTCCAGGATTGAACATTGGTTGAATTGTGTTGAGTAAAGGAAATAGTAAGAGTGCTTATTTTTAGTTGGTAAGTGTTATATACATATAGCCATTACCGCGCTTGCTCTAACAAAAATCAATAAAAATGTTTACTCTCATTATGCTAAACTTCATAAAAGTTAGGTTTCATAATTTATTTGCAAAACCTGTAAAATGTAATAAACAATCTATATCACTTTTAACAGTTGACTCCCTTCCCTCCATGACAACGTGTTAATTAGCGCAACGTCGCGTCGGGGATCCAATCATACCGTCACCCCTCTGATAATTTAATTGTAGGCTAATAGCCGGTAGGTGGAGAAAATTTAGCTCAAACTCAAGTTCTAATAACGTGTTGAATTTTAACGCATATTCGATATTAGCTGTGGTTTATTACAACGCAAACATGTTACATAGACGAGGGGGTGACGTCCTCAGTACGCTGTGTTATCACTGTCATAACAAACATTATTGTTATTGGTTATCGCGCTATTACGTAATGCGCTTATTTGAATCTGTATTTTGTGGCCGTCAAACCATCATTTATCGCTCTTTAGAGTAACGGATTTAACAACACTGGATAATTTTAGGTTTGTCGAAATTAACAGTTAAATTCCATAACGAAACAAATAATTTTTAAATGTATATGTGCTTTCTAACATTTAAATATTGGTTTAAACACCTATGTACCTTTTCTAAGTTTAACGACTTGCTCTTGTTTGTCACATTTATGAACAAACTAGCCGTTACCTGTGAGTTCGTCAGCGCAAGAGTCGGTTATCACGGCCGCGGACAAAGTAGATATGTAAATCCAGATCCTAAGCTACCTGTTTGTCATATTACGTTGCTATCGGCTTTGCCGTAATTAACTAACAAACACAGACGGACAGGATGAGTTCCTTTCGCATTTATGATAGTGTGGATTCTACGTCACAATTATGAAAAAATAGTCCAACAAGATGATAAAAAAAGAAGGAATTATTCCTATTCAGTTGTACCGGTAGATTTAAGATATAGTTATCGTCTATTGTTGTAGCAACGTATTTAATTATTGGAAACATTCCAAGTAAATCTATTTTCTTATAAATTGACACAGTTCAATGTGTAAAATAATTGCGATAATTTTAAATGCCAGATCACCAGATGCTAATAAAGTTAGTTGCCTAGATAAAGCTTTTCATTTTTCATGCCAATAAATTAGGTCTATAATTATGTGAATTTACAATATTAGGTATTATCCGTGCGTAGATAACAAACACTCGGATGTCCTGAAGGACATTACGTAACTCCAGGCCACCATTAAAATGTGTAGGTATCACAGTTATAAACGTTTAATGATACAAACACCAAAATATTTATATTTGTTTAAAAAGTATTCGTTTCGCAGTTTAGCATGTCAAAATATGCACACCAAAATAAATCAATCTCTTTATATTTTTAACGTTAAATGACCATCCAAGATCAAGAGAATATTTAAAAAAATTAAATTAAGAACACAATCATTAAACTCACGTAATAATTTTCGAATCGAACACGTTATCAGTTATAAGTACATTGGTGCCGATTCCCTTGGTCACAAACTAAACTAAAATTAGACTATTTCCATCTTTTTCTGTCCAATAAAATAAGAAAGAGACTAATGTAAATAAGAGCTGTCAAATTTAGTCAATCTGACACATCCATACAGTTATAGTTGACATCTTAAAACGTGTGGATTAAAAATACGAAAAAGTTCAAGACAAAACTAATTTGACATCTCTAACTTAGTTCTTTAATGTCACGTTATGTCACCGTCCTTTCCTTTCGCTGTATGTTAGTAAGAGATGTCGATTCTCTAAATTTAGTCTAGTTTGTGAACAAGGGAATCGGCACCATTATCTAACTAACCAAATTGTTAACCACAAAAGTATTCAAAGTAATCATCAAACGATGCACTAAACAGTAATACTTACAAATATCTTTTAGGAATGGTCGCAATCTAATCTCGGTCTTAATCTATAAAAAATGGCTCTGATTTACCTTATATTGACATTCATTGTCGTTGAGATGAGGTTGCGACTAGATTTGAAGTTTTTTAATTAATAGACTTGGCCTCCTAACGGTTTTAAAAAATACAATATGGTTTTGTTTTAATTACTAGTCCTTTGATATATTTACTGCGTGTGGTTTGATTTGTAGAAAATAATTTAAAAGATTAGTTAATTTGATATGTAATTAGTATATTTCATATGAAATCATTATTTTCGATATGGAAACACTATTTCTTATCGCTAATCCACACTTGAGGTGAACAAGGAAAATAAATGGCGTCCTGTTTTGAATTGTGTTTTTTTGTTTCATTTTTGTGGTGCTTCCAAGTTTTGTTAGTCAATTATTTTATTTGTAGCATATTGGTATTATTGGTGTATATCCTTATAGTAGTTTTAATGTTGAAAACATTTATATACGGTGCGTTATTTATTGTTAGATAAAACAAATTTCCCATTCTATACACAGACGCTTTCACTAGACTGAAATCATGGTACCTGCAAAATTAACAAATTATGTTGTGTCTTATAGTATTTTTCCCCATTAAGTATTTTAATACTTTAGTAAGTAGATTAAAGACCAGGGGGACTACCACAACCTCTTAAAACAATATTATTTAAATATTACTTTGCCTTATGCGAAAATCCTATAGACATTTTCAGCGTTCGGATCAGAGCCGAGAGTTGAAAATACAACAACAGAAATTACAAAGTAATATTTAAATAATATTGTTATAAGAGATGGCGGTAGGTGCCCAGATGATATTAGATTTTAAATTCACTTCGTCTTTGGGAATTTGGAAGCGAACTGCAGCTTGCAGATCGATATTTAATGCGTCATTGCGATTTCGGCTACCTTCATTTGAAATTATCAGTCAGAACAGGTTGAAAATAGAAACAGCTCGATGATTGAGCCCTGCACATGTAGGGCGTTAGTTTAGTGACCATTTCAACGCCATTATTTCTGACACTATTTTCCGCAGCTCGTTATTTCAAGGCAAACTGTTTCAGTTTTTTTACGTAGGAAGTTAAAAATATCAAATCTATTCAGCCTTCGTTTATAGTTTCTAAAAATATGTTACACGATGATAATCCCGTTAACCGAACAAGCAACATCTGCTATTTGGGACTTTACTATTTTTGTGAATTTCTTAATTCCATATGGCGGTTACTTACAGTTATTTTTTTTTAAATAACATGTGTCAAAACACGACACGCGCGACGTAATCGTACCGCGCTTGTAGACTTTTAAATCCATGACCTCTTTTTTATAAATCAATTTAAAATTTTAAGAAGGCTTACAGATTATTTTATAACCTTTATAATTACGAAAATACATTAATAGATTGCTAATTACAAGCTTCCACAGATAGACACAGAATCGATTAGGCTATAACACAGTTAAACTCAAAATTGTAAAAGTTAATATTAAATAGTCAAAAAGTATAGTAGCCTGCATTGCATTAGCATTGTGACTGTGTTAATGAAAATGTTATCGATAATTTTAAACGCACGTTGATGTTTTTATTGATATTATAATCAAGTGTTCACTTTTGTAATAAAAATCGGCAGAGGTCAAGTGGGTCAGTAAAATCGCTGGATGCGGTAATTATCGAATTCAACAAGGTCATGTTCACTAGTGATGGGCGTAATATCAATCAAATTAGTCGAATGTTTTGTTTGCTGGCTTCTGAATGATTCATCATCAATTGGCAGCATTTGAATGGTTATTCATTCAAATATTTGTCAGAGCATTAGGTATATGTATGCAACATTGTTATTCTTATCAAATATTGTACTGTTGGGTTTTCCTGTTTTAGGAGTATCATTAGGTCAAAGATATTCAAACGCATTTTGCATTTTTTTTTTAAATAAGTTTTAACCACTTTTACGAATGGCATGTCTTTTACAGTCGAATTATTCGGTCCTTGCTTTTTCGGCCCTTGGCACACATAGGTTAGAATTGAGCTTTCGATTTTTCCCTTCTCTAATAATAAATCTTCAAATATCTTTTATCCATACTCATCGTAAAGTTGTCGTTGAAAAAACAAAAATAATACAGGTGCATTAATGACAGACTTTACTACACGTGCAACTCCATTTTTTTTATCATACTTTTCAATTCATATTATTGCTTTAAAAATATTTTTTGCAAAAAAAACCGACTTCAAAAATCCCTAAAAGCACTAAAAAGTTAAAAATAATACTTTAACCTACCTATATTAATAAACCTAACCTAACCTACGATTAAACTATACTAAAATTTAACAATTTTTTGGAGTCGGTGCCATTATTTTATGTATTATATTATTATTTTGTGTGTTCGGGACTTCGGGCACTTCAAATCCAGACTAACTAATAAATAAATAAACTATGTGCCGTTAAAAACAGGTTCATATATTAATAAATCCAGCTAGGCCTGTAAAATAAAAGTGTTTAAGCATAATTTTTCTGACTGTTTAATTGGCGGTCTGGTCGTCTGGTGTGTAGACAAGTCAGGTTTAATGTCGTTAAATGTCGGGTTTGGGATCATGCCAAGAATGGCGCCTCGCGCTTCTCTTATCACATTCACATGGTACAAATAGTGTGCGGACACTCGGAGACTAGATGCACGACGATTCATTGTATACTTGCGATATTTCTGGTACGATACACATCTGTCTATCCCAGACTGAACTTTTGAAAATTGTCTTAATTTGAGCTACTCTTTTCTACTATCACTTGATTGCAGTTTAAGTACAATAAGCTCTTTGGAAATAAGTTTTAATTAAGAAAACTGTTAATTCCTCTCCTCGTTATCTATAATTGGAAACGGCTCCTTCTGTCTGGTATTGGAATAAAAAAGGAAAAAAGCATTGTTTGCATACAAACTGGGCTGGTTGCTTTAATCCAGCCTCTCCGCCGCCACTCCTCCCATCTAGGGTCTGTTTTCGCTGTCTCGTAGCTTTCCTTTAATCTTTCCAATTAGCCCAAGCCTACTCAAAGCTAAAAGCGTAGCTAGCAATATTTTATGTTGATATTTTCATAGTAAGTATTTTTTATTGAAGTACCACAAACAGTACACTTTATTTATTCTAAGCCACCAGTGTGCCCGGAAACTACTTGATAAGCCGTTCATTTTGTTTGCATTGTATGATTCTTGTTTAATAACTATGAATTAAATATTTATTTGTTGAGAAAATGGCAATTATACATAATAATTACAAATGTAAAAATGTGCTTCCTTTTAGGCTTTGACTTCGCAACGTCACATAATTTATAAGTAAACAGAGAAATAGGTATCAAAACTTACTGAACTGTATTGTTTTGATACCTATAAACCCAATAGTGTTACTCAAGTAGTAAACGCAACGGTAATGTAATTCCGTGCCTATCTAGCTGCTTTATAGCTGCTTTATTGAGTTAGGACTAAGAGAGTGCCCGAGCCGCGCCCAACACGCCCGCCTACGCCTAGCGTTACGAGTTCATCTAGATTCCAGAACGAATTCAATAAAAGTGCATAAACGTTAAATAAAGCTGTTTATTTTATATCATGCATCAATATCAGTTCCGATGCCCTATGCAGACGATAAACCGACCCCTTATAATCGCGTTGCAATAACAATGCGAAGCCAGCTGCGAGCTTGAATGGCGTCGTTGGTTGTAAAAGTTAGCGAAAAAATGAGTGGCGTACGAGGCGTTGAACCCGCCACGGCGAATGCACCGGGCCGTTAGCTTTATCCGAGGTCAGGCAGGTATCGCGGTATTGTGTCGACTCGTGTCGTGCGCTTCACTAACAAATATAAATGCATAACTTCTCAGCTGACTGCTTTACTGTTAACGACTGCTAATTTCGGTTGGTTTACATGCCACTTGTTTATCTCCATGGTTTCGACTCGATGTGTATCATAACCATAATATTACTGATTAACTCCGCAACTCAATAATGATAATTTTAGTAATTACCATGTATTGTCAGCGTGTATGTGTTATTTTAATTAATTTGTCACAAAAAATTTAATAACACTAGTTTTTTTGCTTCTACTAACTACTAATATTATTCGTAGGCTTAAATTGAACTCATGTCAAGTGATATGACACGATTGACTATTGATAATTCGGTCAGTCATCATGCGTTTGACAATATTATTAGTTAACAAATTGTTTGTGTCCGTTCTAGAAACAAGATGTTAGTCTATATTGTAGTGATTTTATTAATTAGTGGGTATAGTAAAACGTTCACGAACTTAATTGAATCAGGCCTAACTCACTAGTACGTAATACTATTAAAAACATCTGACGACTGCTTCCTATAATCTATTTATCGGTTTTCTCTTTTGATCCTAACGCGGTGGAATCAGATTAGGTGGGCAGGAACTAGGGCGTTTCTTATGGGTTCCGGACGCGAGGCTGAGTTTGCGAGTTAGTTCAGTGGTCGTATACACGAAGCCAGTCAGTACTGAACTATCTTAACGTATTTTCGCGGCTTGTGAAAGGCGATGCTAATGAATATTTGTGAGGCTTATATCCTAAATCAAATGAAATGTGGTAGGTAGAGGGCATCTTAGAGTCAATTGCAAAGTATACCGGTGAGTAGATCACACCTGTGTACGAAATTTGCAATCGAGGAAATACCAATTTACGCGAGCACGGTGATATTAAAAGAAAACGTGCATCACGACAAATATTCCTAAATAGTAAAAGTTTGGCGCCACGGCCAAATATTATTCGAACAATCATTTTTTTAGGAACACTAGTGAAACGCCTCCGGTACATGAAGAAAGAAACACGCATGCGCTGTATGATCGATTCGTAAATAACGCGAGCTCTTCCAATTTTCGCGAACTCTGTCTTAACCTTCGGGAAATCACAATGTGTATAAAACCTTACTTAGTATATAGAAATAATGTTTCTTTCGGATACTAATACCATTGAGATGACTATCGAAGACCTAATTGCGTAACACACCCTTTTGACGGTCCAAAAATATTAATTGCATTTCGTTCCAGAGTAGATCAATTCTCATAAATGAATGGTTCAATTATAAACATAACAACACGCCTGTAATCCTTGAAGAGTTAGGAAGAGATGTACCCATTAGTACATTTCGCGAGTTATGTTTTTTTAAAGTCTCATGTTATAAGGGGCGAACCTATTGTCGATAACCGGGCACAAATCCAGACACCGAGGCTGCTACTGAGAAATACCTAATGAAAAACCCTTTGCCCGACCTGAGAATCGAACCTAAGACCTCATGCTCAGCAGTCGCGCTTTGCGCACTCTAGACCAACGAGGTAGTCTGAGTACGAGGTTTAATAATATTTTATGAATATTTGTTTTTAATGGTTTCATTGTAGGCTATTTAGTTTTTGGATGTTCATCTGCGTCCGTAATAACCGACATTCACGCATACGTCGCGCACTAGTAACATTATATATATAATCTGAAACATACATTGAATAATAAAACTATTCGTATTTGAATTGATCAAGCATTTATAAGTCGCACTATATTTTCAAATATATGTTTACGACTTTATATTATGCCTGTAGCAACGATTACATTTTCATGAATTACGTGTGTGATTTCCGTATTTCTCAAGGATGTACAGATTCGTAAGAAACATTTCAGACGAAATGTAGAGCAAAAATTCCGAAGCCAAATGTTTTTTTTAGAAATGTAAAAGATTTATTAAAGCAACTACGGACAGATAAGATAAAAAAATAATACAAAGAATTGGTTAGTAGAAAACTGTTTATAACGTCGCTGTAAGGGTTAGCGACACACCTGTGCCTTGTTAGACTACATGTCAGGGCCGTTTAGCAGAACATGCTGTATGCCTTTGTGCGCACACGTCAGCACCAGTGCAATACACCATAGGCACTACCCCTTTACCTTTCAATGCGGACAAACTTTTAGAGTATCACATTTTCTTTTCTTCCTTTGAATTTATTTCTGCCTTTGATACTCCTGAGTTTGATTTTAAATAGGTACGTTTTTTGTTTGTTCAGGTATATTGGACGGGAGCACCCCATTGGCTTGGTTGATGTAGCAACATCTTGATTCGGTAAGTTTTAATAATATATTACTATGAGTGTTTTAGTAGTTAGTTGTTTATGTTGTAGTTAGTTGCTAAAGCGAATGTTTTTTTTTTTTGCTCATGTACTTTATAAATAGCTCTGTGAAACGTTTACTATCGTGTATTTGATGTAATTATGCTGTGCTGGTTGCTGCTGTGCAATTATATTTAATTGTTATTGATGTTAACTAGTTACTTTGTGGTATTATTCTAGACTTGGGATCAAACAATTTCTCTGTTGTTACAGATTTTATGTGGAGAGAAACATCAAGTTGAGGAAGTCATGCCGTGAACCTGCCTTTATAGAAAATGAAACGGGAACCATAAAAAACATAACAGGTAAATTTCAAATATCTTTCTATCTCTTTAATATTATTACCTAGTGTAAGTGTATGTTTAAGGATGTGAATTGCAACTGCGATTACTGTTTTCACAGCGACTTGGAGCTGTGCGAAAGCGAAGTTTTTATCGGCTTCAACGCGCAGTGCTATGAATGATGTTTATGACGTTGCATGTGAACGGTCATGGGAAGATTGTGATTTGAGATTGTTTGCGATGCTCTTACTACGCGCTATCATCTTACTTATCTATATTATCTACGATTTGATACTATCCTCCGGTTCCCGGGAGTCTACACATTTAAAACTTGTTAAATTTTATGTGAACTAAAACTGTAGTTGTTGTTCTTAATAGACAATTTAAAAAAATACTAATCAGGCTTTTAGAGATTCGGGCTAGCGGTACAATAAAAGAATTTCAATACCGAAATTACTTTTTGTTATGGTGTTAACACAAAAGCCTTAAAATCAAAAAGCTTAAACTCTTATCAAGTTAATTATAAAAAATATAAAGATACTTCCATTTTATTCTGTATTTTATCCTGGAGAATATCCTATTATCAGAATAACAATCAAAAGACGTGACTTAAAAACTTACATAATACATATTACATAGATTTGATTCAATCAAGTTCTTATTTATTTTTCCCTTTTTGCTAACTAATATAATTTTCTTGTTATATGAGAGTTAATCCCACGTTACACGGAATCCTTGCGCGGTGTCTTTCTATTGTAATTATACCTACTCATACCTATAGCTTTAATCTATTAACCTATAAACAAATTTTAATACCTCCCACAAATAAATCTAGTGGAAATTTCTCTAAGTATCTTTATTTAGTAGTGTCCGACTGCAACAGGAAAATCCTTTTCAGCCGACATCGTAATTAAAACTTCGGCCTTAGTCTCAGTTTCGGCCGAAACCGAAAGTCATTTTAATTCAGATGTATTAAAACTTCTATTATATACTGAAATTATGTGTTTGTTTTTACACATACAGATTATGAATAATGAATGTGTAATAAATACATTCTGTTTTTTTTATTTTTATACAGTTGTCTCTTGTTAATTCAAGCTTTCGATAATTAAAACTTTTCTATAATTCAAAGTAGCTGTTGGGTTAGTAAAAAACTTTCAATAAATTAATAAAGTTAATATTATTTGGTACACTCAGTAATTCGAAGCAGAATATCCTGAAGTACCAGAACTGGTGATTCAAAATTCTATCACCCAAACCCTCGATATTTGGATCTTATCGAAATATGAATAAGTTCAATCTTGTATCCACTCAAAAAGTCGGCTACGTAAATTGCAGTATAAACTACTTTTCGGTTTCCTGTGACGTTGTTAGGTTCGATTTTATTTTAAAACGAACTCTCAAAACTATAATAGCTTGCATACATATTAAATGTATGTTTGTATATTCTACATAATTATGTAGCTTAATTCATATGTATGTATAATTTTCATTACATAAAATAGGATTTTATTCACCGTCCGCAATTAAAACTTATATTTCTTCTCTTGTATACTCAAACTCCCTCTTAACCCTTCAAACTCGTAGTATTTTGTAAGTCCTTTGAATATGAAACTATCGAGAGTCAACTGATTTAACAATACTTGAATTACATGGACAACTATTTACGGACACAGAGCGTGTCCGAAACTTCAGCTGATTTTCGGCCGAAACTGAAACTGTGGCCGAATCTAGATTATTTGGCAGAAACAGACCTAAACCGAAACCAAATCTTCGATCGATCTTTAATAAAGAAATAGACATTAAACTGGAATACTGTGTGAAAAGTACAATGTTTTAGTACCTATATGTAAAATAAATTTGCTGTCAATGGTCCCCAAAAACCCAAAAACCCCATTTTGTAAAGTAAACCAACTAAAAAAGTAACTTTTAGTTTTACCTCAATTTATGTTATGAAATGATTCTTCTTTCATTTTACGCACGAAGTTATACTAGTACATGGGGTTTATTCAGCTTAAACGAACTAACTCACTTTAATATTACTCTCATCTATCGAAGTAATTGTAATAATTTTTAAACGTTTTAATTGTTTTAAACTTCAATTTGGGACGTAATTTTAAAATTACAGGATGATAATGTAATACATTTGTAATAGGTGTTGAATTCGTTTGAAGTAATTAACGATATTAACAAGATATCATTGGTTAGCTCGTTTTTACTGAACTTAATATCATTCACCTACGACTAACAGTTCTAGAGATATTCGGAATGATTCGGAATTATTTTTTGTTCCCATATATTATCGCATTGGACTTTTCGGAAAATATTTCTTGTCTTAATAAAGAAAATCCCGGTGAGAAATCTTTCCTAGGATTTATTTCAGAGATGTATTCTTATTATCCTGAGGTATTAGAGATTGTTTGACCGGCTTAAGTTGTTTTTACGGCGTAAATGTGGGTCCGCTTACGCCTCAATACGTCTACCAAGTACAATGGCAGATAAGAATCAAAGCCGGTTAGATAAAGAGAAAAATATGCCATCAAATGTTATAAATAAATCTTTTCTATCTCACCAAACTAAACTGAACTCTCCGTAATGTTACTTAGTTAGATTATAGCATTATTGTGTTGCATTATTTCCTCAAAATTAATTTTATTTTGCATTCAGAATCTGATTTCCTTCAACTGTTCAGAGATAGATCTCGATTTTGTATGTCATTGATCAATCTTCCCACTGTACTGTGTGAATGTGAGTGTGAGTGTGAGCGGTACTAGAAAAATAAGCTAGCGTAGATAAGTTTATATTAAACGAATCATTAGAATGCATTCTATGGTACCTTTGACAGCCTGCCCTGGAGCTGGCGATCGACCCAAGGAGCGAGTGTTGCAGCTGCTGGAGCTTTATTACAGGTAGGTCAAACTCCGAACGTAAGAGAAAACGTTAATAACCACAATTCCCTAGAAGTTTTGTTTTTTTTGTTTGTCTTATTTTTACTTTGTTCATTATCATTCATTTAGCTTTTCTTTATTTACAAGCGAATTTGTAGCAGCAGCGCTTTAATGCTATATCACCACCATGCTTAAACACCCGCTATTCTTGGTCATTTCTACCTATTGAGCTGTTGATTGCTGGAGTGTTCAAATTTTTCATTCATGAAAGTCGCAATCGTTCCACTGTTAGTTGAAAACGCAGTGTAACTTAAAAACCCACGTATCGGAATGTCATGTCATTACTTTCATCCAACTGTCGACGTTATTTTTACGTTTTTATCATTTGCAAATCAATAACATTTAATTCCGTTGCACCGGCAAGCAATACATTTGAACATGGCTACTGGCTACTATCATTTACGTTTACATCGCCTTTAATTTATACACGTAATTGATTTATTATGAAACCTCGATATAACAAAGCCGAAGGGGATTAGAAAATATTTGTTTGTTACCAGCGGAGGGTTCTAGAGAATTTCGCAGGATTTGAGTCGGTCATGTTTGAGTGTGGGTTTTGTTAAATCGAGGAAACCGTTATATTAATGTTGTAATGTATAATTTCCGATTTATCAATACGTGTTGAGCGGTATCAATTAGCGGGATTGGTGAATGATTTTCCAACCCCCGGTAAAACCGCTATCTCTACAGCATCAGTTTAATCCAATTTGCCGTCGGTTTTCCATCTCCCTTCGTAAATGCATTCGGCCATTCGATCAGCTGCAATCATTCGGTACCGAGCAGCAGTATTCGAGGAAATTGTATTTTCATGTCGGCTTCGGAATTAAATTTCTTTGCGCCGCCTGACATTTCGCTATTCTATTTTCATTTTCGATGAAGTTTCTGCATGTTAGTCATGAGTTTTGGATTCATCTCATTAAAGTGATCCAGGTTTTAATTACGTATCTTTTTGGGAATAACAAAAAAAACAACTCTATTACCTGTGTTACCTGATATTTGTTATTTACGATTAAAATAACATTTGGTTTGATTTGTTTTGGTTGGGTTTTATTGATTGAGTATACCGGGTAACGTATTTAATTGGAAGATTAGGTCTAATAGATTATTGGGCGTAGGTAGTGGCATTCAAGAATTGATATAAGAGGATTACTGTTACTAAAGACCCGCCCATGCTAAGTAGGAGTACTATATACTGATGTAGTGACATGTCAAAAACTGTATTTTGGGAAATCTCGGTGATTGCCCAAAATACCATTTTTTCGTTGATATTGATATGGGTAGTACCCAACACAAATATTATTATATGTGATTTCATTCATGGATACTTGAGTAAGAAAACATTATTAATTCTATTACTTAACATGAACCTTCCGGTATAAATTCTCAAGTGATGATAAAAACTGCATCAAAATCCGTTGCGTAGGTAGGTACTTTAGAAAAACTAAGCGGACATACAGACAGACATGGAAAGCGACGTTGTTTTGTTCTAATTATAGATGTAACAATAATACATTAACACATAATCTATTTATCGGTGTATTTCTGCGTTTAACATGTTATTATCTTGTGTGTACTTTTTACGCGGTCATAGTGTAACTTTGCATTTTGCGTCGATGCGACTGTAATGTTAATGAAATATTTTTTATTTACATCATTTAGTTAGAAGGTGTTTGTAGTCTCAGTAATTTCTTGCTGACTAATATTTATCAAAATAATAAAATACGTTCTAAGTTAGCTCTTGGTTTGTTTTATTTTGTTTTTTTTAACGTTACCCGTTATGAGAGCTTAAAAATAAAGTCGATCGATTTAAATCGATGGAAATGCAGAGTTACAGTCTGCCGCGTTAGCTAGCACAGCGCACAGAACGCCGCACCAGCTTGCGCAACGTTTGCTCTCTGCTGTGTGAAAGACATGAGTAGCGAGATGTCCCGGACATCACAAATTCTCACTACCTTGTCTTTCATGCGGATTGAGCACTGTTCATCGTACATCGAGAGCTCGAGACATCTGCTCAGAAGATATCGCAAGAACCCCAGAATCGCCGGCAGTTATAGGTATTTCTCATGATTGTTTATTGTGAACTATTATACTACGATCCGATGTGTATTGAAATCATGTACGAGATTTCTATTATTTTTCAAATTGATTATGTAATTAGGTATTATTACCTATCGCAGTAGAAACACGATGACTGTCTGTTTGACTTAACGAAACCAGAAAATAAAATGAGAAACAATTCATAGGTACTTAGTTTTAAATTACATGGCACAAAAACATAACTTAACGTGTACCAAAATAAATAGATATTTGATTAAACTTTGAAAGAATTGCATGTAGCTTAATTTGTTTTGAACTTATAGCCGATATTAGTCTGACGTTATATGTGAATAATATATTGGTTCAGTAATAGCTGTCAAGTTCTAAGACTGACACTAATTCCCAATCCCTGAACGGCGTAAGTAGGTTAGCGTGAGATACGAATTAGGTTTCCGTCGATATTACAAATTGATATTCCAACTAAATATTCAACTAAACTGTCGCATTAAATTAATAACTAGAAAGCGCAATGAAATGTTCTGCAGTTGTGGCGGCATTCATCCGGCAACTATTGATATTTAATGGATTCGAAAACCTGATAGACGTCATAATCCGATTGTAGTTGCACAGTGCGGATTATATCGATCTGCGGAAATAATATTGTTTTGTCCATTAGGAATATTAACTTTCTTTGCCTTTGGCAGAAGGCTTTTATTGAAATCACCTTAATGGATATGCGTATTAACCTTCAAGTCTCAATATCCTTTTGGGTTTTAATAATTATATTTTAGCTCTTATCTTATCCGTTACAATTTGATAGCTCACAAATAAATTCAAGCTTAGTTATTTTACATACAATCTTTTAAATTGATTAACTGCAGTGCTATACTGTACAAATCTTACTTGGCAACTTAGGAGGGACTAGGTAACCTAACCTAGGTCACCAAGTCATCCCTCCTAATGCTAAGCTAGGGACATTAGGTGAGATGACATCTCAAAATCACTTCATATAAATTAATTGACGGTTACAGAATATACGTTATAGACGGATAGAAGTTTTTTTAAGTAAAGTCAAAATCATTTATTTCAATTGGACCATTAAAATACACTTTTAAACGACATTTACAAGAGAAAAAAAATTTATGTAGTTACCCATTCGATAAGGTAGTTTCGTATGGAGAAGAACTGGCAAGAAACTGCACTTCAAAAAATATATTTAAATGCATAACTAACAGATTAAACAAACAGTCTTAAATTAAGCTCGTTATTCGTTCGTTCGTTGCATCTACCTCGATGCAACTAAAAAACAGTAACGGCTGTTAGGTTCTTTTTTAAATTTAAACAATACAATTCCTTTAAATTGTTGTCCTATTTATTTGTAAGGACACAATTTTTTATTATTTTTGTTGTACACATAAAAGTTAAAGAAACTTTTCACAGTTAACGGTTCTTCGACGATTTCTAAACGGCTATTGTTCGGTCACCAACGATAACACAGGTAACCAATAAACTACGGTACCGACACTAGATTTTCGGGTAACGGCTTTATAAAGGGGTAAAACAATGGCGCGCTACAAGACAATGTGTTCATTTCCATGACAGCGAACCACTGGGCGAGATCATTCTCAGTAACAGTACAAAGAACTTCTTTTTTGGAGTCTGTCTTAAAAATCTTCTCTGATAAGTCATGCATTGATTTATTATTTACGAGCCGTTACGGTGTATGATTCATTAAAAATGTGGCTTGCTCCGCCTGTCATCACTGCGGCTTGCTAGGTGTCTCCTGCCCAACCCCATTCGATTTCCATGATTAGTTTGCCAGCAACAAAGATCTTTGTACGCCCTCGGATCTCAACGCTTGGTACTCAGTCTTCCAACTTAATCCAACTTATATTAAGCATAGAACGCTATAAGGCTCTGTACAACCTACCTTATAAAGCAACAGAGAGGTATTCTGGGTTCTGGTATTCGAAGAAAGTCTAATTTTTTTTTGTTCTGTTCTACCTATGTCAAAGTCTAATCATTTATATTTCAATAAGACCATTAAAAGGCACTTTTGAACGGCAATAAACAGTAAACAAATTATTTGAATGTGAAGACAATATACAGTCAACAAAAAGATCAGTAACCAGGGTTCGCATATATTGAAGTTTTATTGGAAGTCGATGGATATTTTCAAACGTAATTTAATTAAGAAAAGTAGATAGTAAATAGTTCATTAATTCAATTAAGTTTCAATCGGAGACTCCATTGATTTCTGAGAAAACATTAACTATATCGGAAGTCCCTGGTTACTTATTTCTTTTGTTGATCGTACCTAACACAAAAACACTCTAAATAACAATAAGTACAGAGATCTACAAATGAAGTATTGAAAGCTAAATTATGTTAAGAGACAACAATATTGTAATCTAAGACGATCAATCGTAACATTTCTTAAGAAAATTTATCTGTTTATTTGCCGAGATACAAAGACGTACGTCAAATTGTCAATCAATGTCTTATTATTAAGGAAAGCCTTGAGTATTGTGACCGTCCTAATTTGTTTGCTAGAAAATTACTTACCTAATCACGTATTGATCAGATCCTATCGTATCATCGTTACCGCTGGCAAAAGTCTAAGTATAGAACAAGGATAGAATAATGTTAAATTAAGCATCTATTTATAAATAAATAATTAAAGAAAGGTCTTCCAAGGTTCGTACCGCGCATAAGGATAAAAGTTATTGATTTATAGTCGAAAGTGTGTCCAAAGATCTATTAATAATGTGAGTTTTTAGTTAGAGTAATAGAGGAATTTCTTAAGGCATGTACCCCTGGCTTATAGTTCGTATATGTCAAGTATTAGAATTAGGCTTCGTATTGGTATATTCATATTTTAACTTTCGATGAAGAGAGTGCTCCCAGAGCGTAAAGCTATGCCTTCAACATAACATCATGCCTGTTATCCCCGAAGGGTTAGGCAGAGGTGTACCCCACACCCACATTTCGCCAGTTATGTTTAAGTCCCATGTAATAGTGGGCGAGCCTATTGCCATTAACACTTTAACCGTCCCAAGCATATTTCCGTGTCTATCACCAAATGTCCAATAATATAAATAATGATAATAAAAAAATAAATTCGGCTACGGAATCCTAAGTAGCCATCATATATTTTTAATGCACGGACTTATCAAACAAGGTTTTTAGTGCATTACATGTAATGCATGGACAGTTAAAGTGTTAACCGGGCCCAAATCCAGGCTCCGAGGCTGCCACAGAGAAATTCCTAGTGGGAAAACCCAATTACACTTTGCTTGACCTGAAAATCGATCTTAAGACCTCATGCTCAGCTGTCGCGCTTTGCGACCACTCAAACAACGAGGCAGTCAAATGAAACAAATTGACAATCAAATTAATAGAAAATGGCATTTCGGTACCAACGGCATACTGACCTAGCTCAATTACAAGAGTTCCGAATTTGTGGCTAACTGGTACAAATCCGGAAGATTGCAACCGCTGATGTTGACGGATCTGTAAGAAACACGATCTTTTGTGTAGGTCTTCATCATAATCATCTCCCGTCGCTCATCGAATAAACGTCACGTACCTACCTGCCTACATACCCCGCAAGTATGTCGTGGTCTTCTAGTTAATAGGTAGCAAAAATATTTGCATTTGAACTTTCAGTTTCCTTTGATTTGATAAATATTTAAGAGTTTAAATAAATGAATAAAAAAAGGAAAACTCATAAATAAAATATCAAAGAATAATATTTCGGTTCGTGGTATCGTAACCAAAACTGCAATATACCAAAGAATAACAACTATGCAATATGATGTAACGTCAGATACCAAAGCTTTGAAGCTTTGATTGGTATTCGGATATTTTAAAAAGTTTTTCGTATTGATTAGTTTCGGTTTTTGCCCACACATGAAATATTACACAGAACTTTGATTATAGTCATATTTCTGTACGCGCCACGAAAGCGGCGCGAGCGATATTTTTGTAATAAAATTGCCTTTCGATAACATTGTATACATTATTGAGCATGATGACGATCGAGGTTTCTATTTTGTTCTTAATAGATATCACATGTGTCATTTTACAGCGATATTAAAAAAAATATGATTTTTATCATTGCTCCTATTTCGCAATCAAAATATTGTAATTGTTTATATAAAGAAGGCATGTTCAATACAGTGATATTTTTTATTTGATTTTAATAAAAATCAACTAGACTCGGTCTTAAGTAAAAAGAAAACTAAACAACGTTAAGTTTCGCTTTAGATCCGTGCCTGGAGGTCGGGATTTAATCAAACGCAGCCAATTATTTCTAGTACGCGGAAAATCCTATATAACAGTAATCCTGCCTTATTGGCTGACTCCGTCTTTCAATATTTTATTTTCTCTTCAACAACGACGTCGTACTTTATTAATAATAGGTACATGAAGAAGTGCAGTCAATTGCCTTTAATAAAAAATAATAACGAAGCGAGATTTTTTATTAAAGTTAAAGATTGTCGCTCCAGTTTATTGCATGACTTCTGCTGCAGATTGAATATCAGAATAAAATATAAAACACAGAAGTCGGTGTTTATGCGTTCTTTTATGGGTACGACACTATGATTATGATAGCTTATACAGCACATGTCATAGCTATTCAAAAATAAATGATACAAACGGCTATAAGAGACCAATAGGCTATAAGGATAGGTCTTAGGTAGTTTAGTGTAAATTGTTAATGAGGATACAATTGCGGCCTTACTACTAACGGAGTTGAATTATTATCGTATTATCCTTTATTATGATTATGTTGACTTTGAACTAAGTGGTTAACAATTACTAGTTAGCGTTAGCGTAAATACAGCGACTCTACGCTCGAGCAGTTTTGCAAGATATAATTTCGTGGCGTTTATTATCTTGCACGCAATTACTTAACTTTAAACTCTATTTTAATTCACTATGAATCAAAATATGAGTTTATTACTGCTTAGTCTGCACTTTCCGTAACGATCATCGCAGCAAAGGCGATGCGACCACTAGACCAACGAGGCAGTCAGGGAGTCGATGAGTAGGTACTTGGGATATTTAATGGAAAAGTAATAGAATAAAAGTCTTTTTATTACTCTACGGTTCTAGTTTATTTCTCCTCAGGGCGGTGGACATCCATGAGAAATTTCCACACCGGTAACAAAAAAAATGAAAAATCTTAGGGAGTGTCAAAGACTAAAAACAAACTCATCCCTAACCTAACCTAACTAGCTAAAATATCTCGTACATATACAATAAAATTATACGCAATTCTTACTTACATATAACCGCTCGTTGTATCGTAATAGACGTATTGCCAATTGTAAAGTACTTACAATTTTCCGAGAAAGCTTATATCCAAGACGGGTATTTTGGCCAAAGATTCCTCGAAATATGTCTAGACGAGTTTTCTTAGGATGTTACCAAGCAACGCCTATGGAAGGGCAATTATTTTATTTGTTGGAAATATATTTACATCACACATTAAATGAGACGCTAAACGAATAAGTACGCACACAAAAGACTGCCTCTGAGAATCCGTAGCCATTCATAGCTATTTTAGAAATAGCAATCCTCCCAACATATTTTCGTTAAATATTATTCCATTTATTAATTCCAGGTTCCTATAGAATAAAAATTACCCAATAAGACAAGCTCTGCTTTGCTTTGAACTTTCAAAGGAAGTTTCGTACGCAATGAATGGAAAGGAAGATTATTAATACCATGAAAATTATTATACTTAACACTATGGCAACGCCATTTTTTTCCCATTCAGAAGATACGTTCTGCGTAGTCAATAATAATCACTCTGTATACCTTACCTACCCAATAATATGATAATTACTATAGCCAATAAAAGTATCGAGTTACTTTTATGTAACGCATTATTTATATAAAATATAAAATGATAACAAGAAAAAGAGATATACAATAAAATAAAACTTAAATATTATTGGTCATTACCTTAACTGTTCCAATTATGGTACCTACTGCGTGTTGCTGCTTTTCAACAGTGTAAAAAATATTTTTTTTTTACTTAACATAAATTGAAATAAAGTCGGATAATTCTAAATAAATAATAACTCGTGTCACTAATGCTAAAGTGCCATGTTAATTCTACTCAAATTGTCAATCAATATTCAAATTAAACGTAAAAGCTTTCCAATGTTTTTTTAAATTATTTTAGCTACAGTCAGCATTAAACTAATTCGACACTTCAGGCGGAGTCGCTAAAAAATAATATGTTATTTTTTTTACAATATTGCGCTACATCTGATAAAAATTCATCTGAACAAAATTGGATTTGATCGAACGTTCGCTTGACTAAGTTACCGCAACGAAAATTGCGGCGGGTTGGACTCGTCGACACTTAAAGGTTTTCGCCCACTGCTCCGGTTCGTAAGCGGATAGTAACGTGGGATACATTACTATCCGGTGACCACATGCAAAATATTTTTTTTTTATGTGATGTGTATCTATTAATTTATCAACGACTGTTATCGCTTGTGAATTTTCTGTATGTACGTACTCTCAACTTCCGTTGGTCCACAAGTCTTTTAACTTAATACGAAATTGACTTGTTTGCCATCAAAATTAAACGCGTTTTTCTAGCTGTCTACCATTTTTCCATGGTCTGTAAATCCAGGCCTGGGCAGTCCAAAAATCCATTCTATATACTCTCTCTATAATACTTTTATTGAAACTCATTGATAATACTCAATCGTCTGACGTCTCTAAGTGAATGTTTGAAATTGCGAGACAGCGGCGCAGCAGCTTGTTATGAGTCGTTTAGGTACTGAACAGCCGACGCGTTCATAAGGAAGCATCAATCATACGGTTCCGTTGTTTGTATTATCAATTGCTACTCATTGAATTGCACACAAAGAGCATGCAGCTCTTTATATAATATTTAAAATTATTAGTTTACTATTAAATATCTCTTTTAAATATTACTAATTATTAGAGACCGATACTTAACCACATTATACTACTCATAATAACAAACAATAATCTCAAAGAAACGACATCAGCTTTAATTCATTCTAGTTATACTTTTAACAAACTATATTCAACGTTTACCACGAATTAGTCTTTTTTCGTTTAAGTTTAACCGCCGACAGTACGTAAAGCACGCGTACCCTTTGCGAGATCGGGAGGACGCTAAAAAAACATCGTGTTTTCAAAAATAAGGTTTGTTTAAGAAAGTTGTTTGTCATCATGAGTACAATGATGTGTTTAAGCATAGGTAGTAACCTATGCTTAAACACATCACCCTTATAGAATTTTACGTTTAGCTAGCCACAATTTCGGTTGCAATTTATTCGGTTCCCGGACCTCATATTCCGGATTTATGGTTAATGACAGTTCAATTGAAATACGAGTTACTACAAAAATGACATAAGTCAATAAGCGACGTGTCGAATTTAAATTACCTGAAAATCGACGAAATTAAATTTGTTAATTTGTTATATGTCAAACAAACGCGGATTGCGAACATCCATTGAGCTGGAATATAGTTAATTATGTAATTGCGTTTTGTCGTGACTGTTAAAAAATGGTATTTCAAAAAAATATTATACTTATGTAAGTAATTATTATTAACAAATTAGAGAGTCAATTTAATATAATAGCAGCCCCTCTCGCTAAGGGGTTAAAGTTTGTTATAATTTGATCCCTAAAAAAAAAATACAATTTAAAACTTAACGGTCTTCCAGAATCTTTACGTAATACTTTCTTCAGAAATTAAACTCTGATGTCGTTATTATGATAATTATACAGTCATCAGGGCTGACTCGCGTCAACTTTTCTTTAAAACGTGTTTATCCATTAAGATATACTTGTATATATCACATTTTTAATGTTAGTATAAAATAAGGTTGAGTATAGCACTACTAGTATAGTATCAATCCATGCTACCGCTCTTATTTGTGACTACATGAAAGCCTTGGACAAAATTCAAATCGAATCTTCGAACCTAAGAATATGCATTAAATAGGTCCAAGAACTGCACTGGTAAGGCGCTGTTCTGCATTCGACGATCCCTTTTAAGTAGTTGTATCCGATTGCCAATAATATTCAATTGGCAGTGCACAATGGTGCGTGCTTGTAATACGCAGTGCACTGCCATTGTGCGGTGAGAATTTGGACGTTTAACAAAGCAAAACGAGCATTATTCAATAAATAAAATTATATCTTCGTAATGTAGGTATAAATTATATTAGCAGTTTTGAATTGAGTCCTTTTGTTATTTGATTGACTTTGAAAGACTTCTTTTATTGCTTCAATTTCCATTGACGTAGAAATAACATAGGTTTCAAAGTTCAGTAGAAAATTTCAAATTCATGTATTACGTAAGCAAAATTTTAAGAATTTCAAAAGTAAGCAAAGCTCCTCCTTCCTTTTTCTAACATTGGTATATTTATTTTTAAATCTGATCATATTTTCATATCATCCGTGATCATACTTCTAACTTACGAGCATAGACAACTAGGGTAGACATGTGTTCAAATCAGAATCTACTAATTTCTGCAGAAAAATCAGAAAATGTATTCAAATAAACTTTAAAAATTTAAACAATAAATTGTTGAAGTAATCGCCATCCAGGACCCCGTCCCTCATATCATTACAAATAGGAAACACAGAGGCCCCCCCAACCCCCAATACTAAAGTAATATGGACTTGAAAGGCACCAAAAAATTGTTTTATTGGTAAACTACTCCTATCCGATATATTCCGAACCAGATGTAATATGAATAAAGCGCACTGTATATAATTTATGTAAAATTTGATAATTTAAATCTTAAAATAGAACTGAATAGGGTTTTAAAATATAATAATAATAATAATAATTCATTTATTTCAGGTCTTTAACCCATATAATTTTGAAGACTAATATAAATACTATATTTTGTTAATTGGCACTGCAGACTGACGCCTCGTATGAAATCCTTCGTGAATAGTATTAAATCGGAGTGCCATCATTAGTGTATTGAAAGCTATCGTGCATGAGACATAAATAGAGAAACAAATTATCTATTCACATTTAAGTGGAAATCGTACTTTACGTGTGTCAGAGAATAAATAAAAATAAAATTCCACTTTGCATTTCTGCAAGTTATAAATGCTCATTAGTGGTATTAAGATTTTACATGGAAAGCATCGCAGTATCTTACTAAAATAGAGATACACAGTGTCGTCGTGTACTTAAAAAATATTACGTTTTTAATATCACTCAGAAAACTATTACTTTACTCCTCTTTGCTCTCTAGTTTATAATATTTCCTGAGAACGTGTACTACATCGTACGTAAGCCGGCAGCCCACGAAAGTAAGTGTACTTTGTCGACTTACTTTAAAATGTTTTTGACATAAATGAAATATCAAATAAATACTACCGAGAATTTATAAGCTCGTACGTTGTAAACAAGATGTTCGTTGAAACATCACAATACCCTGCCACCTACAAAGGTCTTTTGTGAATTTTCCAGACAAGTTTTGGGCTTTTATTATAAGTATTATGCAGCTATTATATTTACCAAGAAAATCGTGTGGGTAACGACCCACACGATTTTTGCGTGGAACACCGTGTATGTTGGTATTTCCATTTAAACAATGAAGTTCTAATACAGAGAAATATATGTAAAATTTTTGTCGATAAATATTGCTTTCAACTAAGATGGAAAATATTGCCATAATTGTGGATATTTATTTAATTAATTTAGCAAAATAATCTTTAATCTGGGACATGGTTCATGTTATTTCATAAATTCTTGTTTACGGACTTGAAAATCACACAAGATCACTTTTCATGCAGTTTGATGCATTTCGCGGCAGTTATTTTAACTAATTTTGAAAAGCAGTTTTAGTGTATTGTTGGTGTGGTCTCCTCGAGCCCTTATAAGTTCTCTTAGTAGAAGAGGTGTTTAGAGTGGTTTAAAATAAAACGAATATCTTTGGCCAACAAATGCATTCAAAATGGCCTTAACACAAATATACCTAAACAAGAAAAGAATTATAAAATTATGTTTTTAGCAATATATGTAAATAACAGATCGTAAAACAAAAGTGATGCCGCATTTCAAAGGCATTGTGAAACACGTAGGTACCTATTCAAAAACGTTGCAGCCGTCTAACAAAAACATGAAAAATGTTTCAAAATGTGGAATGGCACTGTTTTAATCAATACACGTCAAACTTCGAGTGTACAGTAGTATTATAAAATGATGGATGGAGTTTAGAATGGAACAAATATGTCGTCGGTGCAATGTGTATCAATTAGTGTCCGCGCTGATAAAAGCATTTTCGGATAGTAACGTGTCATTCCTAATAATTTGTTGCCAATCGATTCTTGTTAACGTTATTGTTTGCAACTTCGGCCTGTTATAAATGTCGAAATACTAACGGATAGTTGTAGTTAATTTAGGGCTAAAATCTGTTTCTTTTTAAATAAAATCTTTTGTATTTTTTTTTGTAATGAGAAATACGTTTTTATTAATAGCTTACTTGATAGTGGTGCTTTCGTTTTCCTTAAAAATAATAATACTATTGTTTAAAAATCGTACTTTTCCATTTTTACTTATAAATACGAGACCGCATAACCATAGACATTATATTGAACAATAAACAGGACGTCAAACAGTTACGCTAAAACCCTAAGTCGTAGGAACGCAAACAATATAGGTAATTGAGCGTATAGTCAAAGCAACCTTTGATAAGAATTTCTAAATCTCGGAAACATTAGGTCTGTGCTTTTGCCGCGTTCTCTTTGATCTAGATGATGTTAAGTATTTTTTTAGGACTGAGACTGATAGGGGCTACAAGTGGATATTATGTCTCATAGAAATACTCCGTATAATTACACATATTTTTTTAAAAGTATAGCTAGAAGACTCACTGATGAATCTAGGAAAAGTTTCCTTGGACACCTGAATATGGTGCTTAAAACCAGATTATTTTCATTATGTTTTTTTTTTATGTAAAACATCGTTTCAGTTTTATAATAAATTCATTTCAGCAACCTCTTGTTGACATAAAACTGCAGCTACTTCAATACACTAGGGACTATGATGCAAGCCGACCCTAATTAGACTTGGCTTTCATAAAATAAGAAAATTAAAGTCTGGACTTGATACGGTGAGGCAAAGCCGTGCGAGATGCGTCTGAAAAGATAGCGGGGTTATTAATTAGTCTTTAGAATGTTATTTTTAGAAACAGGTAAAAGTAAATGTCGCCGCTACGGAGTTTTTTTTGGTAATGTAATGAAAGTAGGGGTGCTATTATGTACTGCTACGCCAATTCGTGGCGTAGACACGTGTCTCCCAAATTAGGCAAACGCCCAATCCGCAGAAAACCCACATAGTAGGTATAGTTACCCACTTGTTTCTTTTTCCAATAATTATACCTGCCTACGTACATAATTTTGCGTATTCGTAATATTGCACCTACGAGTTCACCTTTTCACTGCTACGAAACGGTTACGAGTTCTTGTGCTACGACGGCTACGGACTACGAAATATTAAATTTTGTGGCTACGCAACTTAACTGATTTGATATTAGTTTATTTCATTACGGAGCGCGGTAAACTGATCTTTACATCATTATTTTTGGTTGATTAAACAAGTTAACAATGTTAACTTTTCGTAGATTATATACAGAGAGCACTTGAGAATTCCACCTTCATTAAAAACAGTTTTGTTAAACACACCGATATAGTTTTTCTTTCCAATAATTGGTCGATACTAATTACTAAGTAATGTATTTTTTATATTCATATTTCGGTTAGCTAGGTAATTGGTAGAAAAGAAATAAAGTTGCACTACGTCGTTCAGCAACATATTAATGTATGTATATTTTTCATCTAAACATCATTTGCTTAA
The DNA here is from genome assembly GCA_949774945.1 of Hoplodrina ambigua. Lineage (NCBI taxonomy): Eukaryota > Metazoa > Arthropoda > Insecta > Lepidoptera > Noctuidae > Hoplodrina > Hoplodrina ambigua. The sequence continues at coordinate 12,766,872 of OX458963.1, forward strand.
AACTATAAATATGCAAGTACCTCAAATGCACACACAGACGTGATATATTAGTTTGACAATAAGCGCTTAATGATAATATTGTAATATTATGTTATTAGATCAAATATTGCGAAATCAGGTATTGAAGCGGGTGACCGCACTGCTCAACCAGCTGCAATTAATTACACACTGTTATTGTTAAGTCTAATAGTCCCTTTGTGTTTGTCAAATGACTGTAATTAACGTAGCATAGCGTGAATTGTTATCTTAGATCAATAGATTGTTGTTTAAGTACATGATATTGTTGTCATTAAGGGTCAAAATAGAAGTGTTGAGCTTGTTACACAAATAGGCGCGTTACTGGACTGTTTAACCTAAAATAAACATGTAACGTGTGTATGCCACAATAATGAGTACCTTCTTCAGCATATATGTACCTATGTGCTTACATCTTAATAAAATTGTACGTGTACTCGCTTGTTAAACCAGAATACTCTTTTCAATATTTCTCGTAGCGGATTTCAAAAGTAATTCTTAGAATTCGTAGATGCTTCTGACGGATACAGAGCTTTTAGTTTCACAAATTGAATTTAAGTAGGGAACGGCGCATAGTACCTTCAATAAAGCTCAGCAACTCGTCTTATTTTATGATCCAACGCCAGGCAACTTTCAAAATTTCATTCATAACTTGATTACGGAGTTTCTCATCCGCGTTGGATTATTTTGTCGAGAGCATTTGTGAGCATAGTTCAACCGTGCATGATGAGTTGCTGCTTTCCGAAATACTTGTAGTTGCAGATAAAACATGCACGTTGAACGAGTATTAATGCAGTTTGTTAGTAAAAGTTTTCATGGAGCTTTTAAAGCTTGTGACAAAAATATTCTATAGAATTATAACTTACATTAAAATGTTAATTTTTGTTTAATGGATATGACAATAGAAACGGTCAGCAATTTTTAACCCTTTAAGGGTTAATTTTTCAATAGTCAGATAACTCTTAACGGGGTATAAATATGGCGGTTTGACAGTTTTTCTATAGAAAATATGCCAAATTGTCATTCTTTGGATAAAAGTTACGTGACTATTAAAAAATCAGCCCTAAGTCACATATAGGCTGTATGCCTGTTTTAGTTTGACTATATACCTCCCATGCACATAGTAAAGGTACAAATATTATAAGTACTGGTTAATAACATGCTCACCAAAATTCACTGAGTAAGATTTATGCAGAATAGTATCTGTATGACTTTTTAAACCTAATAGCGTATTTTAAGTAAGTTGTGTTATCGCTACATAAAAAGTATTAAATAGAAAGTGTTCACAATAGAAAAAATATCCTATGAAGTCAATTGTGCAACGTGCAATGTGGACAGCGATATAACTTAAAGAGTTCTGTCACAAACAAATGAAATCACGTCGTAGGCTCGTTTACAATTCATTGTAACATGCTATGAAATAGACAGGCGGATTGAAGTTACACGGAAATTAAAGTTGATAAAAGCACAGGAATTACAACTTTGTGTGCAGCCGCTAGATACTTAGCTGGATATATTTTAATGGGCGGTGCAGCGTTGCGGCGAGGCCGTTGCGCATGCGTGTACTTTGTTCGCGCTCCTCTCGTCGGAAAACGCGGTACACTCAGTGGTACCACAGCCTTCAGACCACACAGTCGTCCACAACTTCAGATCGAGATCAGTCATAGTATAGCGCGGGCGGGCGAGCTTGTCCGCCGCGCTAGTGTCACCGGTGACACTTAGTCATTTGTCAGATTTTTCATACTTTGATTAATTTCTATTAGTTATTCTTTTAAATTCTTTTTAACGCGCGACCTAATGTATTTTACTTACTTTACTTTTATTTTAGTTATTACTTAGTTGTTCGGCTCCAGTCTCCCGAATGTTTGGACTTGGTAAGTTAGCGGTTCGTTCTAAATTATTTTTGTCAGTTTTAAAAACGAAAAAAAGTTAGTCGAAATAAACAAATAAAATGATAATAATTCAATTTTTATATTACTATCTTTGTTTTAATAAATAATATAAACTAATTCTAAATTACTGTTAACGATACGGGTTAATATGATCGGAAATAAATTCATTTTTATTATAAAATCTTAAAAATAAAATACAATGTACCTAAAAAATAAGTTAGCTATTCCCCCCCTAAAAACTTTGTCTTATAGTTTTTTTTTATTTCATTAAATTCGAACTATGTACCTAACTTAAAACAAAAAACAAAATTAAAGTAAACAAAATTGGAAAGGGGAAGCAAATAATATAAGGGACTTAAGCAGCCACCTGTTTGGTACTCGCAAAATTATTATTCCACATACAAGTGCGGGAGGGTTGAAAATTGAAGCCAAACTTGGTAAACGCTTATTTTCAGATCTACGCAGAGTTAATTGAAAAATAATTAAGACGGGCAAAAGTATTGTGTTACGAATATAATTATACACCCAAATAATTGAATTAAATTTTACCGCGATTTAACGAAAAATTGTAATAGGTCGTTGATTTCAAACAAAAAGGCAAATTAAACTACTAGCACGTCCCATTATAGTAATTAGAGGGGCTTTTTTGTACGGTAATTACGACTCGCGAACGCTTGACAATGCAAAGTGCAGAGCGTCAAGTTTTTTGCGTAGAAGTGCATGTAATTCAGTTCAAACTTAATTCAAATTCATTTTAAGTTCAAATGAAATTAAATTTCAGTTTAACTTAATTTAACTAAACCTGTTGAGAGCCGGTTATGTTTAACTTATGTAACGTACCCACCGGTTACTTTTTTAACTGGGAAAATACTTAGCAAAGTTTGTTCCAGACCCTAAGTTCAAAATAAATTCACTGTGGGAATAATGTCTGAAACTCCTTATCAAAAACAGTTGATAAAAACATGTAATAGAATTCTAGATGATTTAATTAACTGATTCTAATTGTATTACAGGTTGACATCAAAGACCATGATTCTACTGCGATAGGCTTGTTATTTTGTAAAAGTTTGTTTGTGTATTTATGATAATGTTTTTATTGTACCTGATAGTGTAAAAAATGTTTTAAATCTCACCAAATCCATGTTATTGAAACTTAGAATAGGTAGAAGTAAAGATTTTGAAAAAAGAAAATGTTTCGCCGCGTTGACACCGAAACTTTTTTCAGCTACGTCATAAAATTATTCTATGTGGGTATAAAAATATTTAGATTTGATACAGAGTTTGGTGTTTATCAAATCACGCTTAAAGTGCAGAGACTGATAATAAAATACATATTATTGTGTCCTCTATGCACATAGTTTCAAGTCATAAATAATAGATTCCGACCTAAACGGAATCTTTACTCTCTTATTAGTTCTTTCAAAAGAATTTTGACTTTGACGGCCTTTTCTGGTTCTCGACAAAAGTTACGACTGGTTTGGATAATGTTAGCTTTATAAACATTGTTACCAAGGCTTACTTACTTCTCCATACCATACTTTTTCAACTCACTTCATATTATTATTTTCCGAACTTTGTATAAATATGAGTAGGTATGAGAAATATAACTTTTTTAATTGAACCATAAAAATAGAATCTTAAATGATTAACTCCAGTTTCAAAATTTCTTAGAATGTAAAATGAAAGAGTGAGAATACTTATTTATTAGTTTCTGTGGTAAAACCCTTATTGTGGTTGTAAGAATGTGGACAGGTTTTTAATGTGTGTATTTTTCTTTTTTTTTTTAATTCGCCTATGACGTCCAGTCTTATTGTGTAAACGAACTGTGTACGTAATCATGTATTAATGTGTATATCCTTTAATGATGTGTAATGTATATTTATGTACCTACTCTTTTATTGTGGCAGCCTTTTTTCCGTTATTGTGTTTAGTATACTGTGTATACTTCTCATACATGATATTTGTTAACTTCTTAATGTTTTGTATAAGTACCTCCAGTAGGGTCATACTTTTTTATAAATGTTTTGTATAATATGTTGTACCTCCTGAATATTGTAAAATAAATCTGTTTTTAATTCATTATTTAATTTTCAGATTAGTTTATTTTTTCGAACATGTGCAGTTTCAGATTGTTACCTAATATTGAAAATCCAACATCGGACAAGGATTAGATGTGGTCTTGCCATCAAAGTCGGTTTGTCATAGGTCATAAAGTAGCTATCACAGCCAGCTTTGATGAGCATGACTGCATTGAAATCATCATTGAAAAATCACAAATGGCACTGACAGTCAATGGTTTCCCGGGCCTAGCCTGTCAAAGCGGCGGTGAAATGTATCCGTCATCATATCACAGCCACTTTGATGTGGTCGGTTTACGGAGAGCACCACGACATTACACAACACGAAGGGTAAGAAGGTCCGTGGCCCATTCGTAAAAATGGTTGTGCCATGTAGCCGACTCATATCACAGCCATTTTTGACGAGTTGGGCTGGGCGACATAACGACGAGCGTGGTTCTACTGCGATTACTAGATTATGAACGATTCCGAAATTTCGAACACGACATGATGTAAAGGTGAATGTGTCGTCGCTCACAAAGTGGTTGTTGTATGTGTTCATGAATTCCATATCACAGCCAGCTTTGATGAGCGATGGGCATCCGCTGGTGCTCCACGGGTAGATGTCCCAGTAGCAGAGGCACTACAAGCACGAGAAGCACCACAAGGAGCCAGCAAAGTGGTTGTGTCTTATGAGGGTCACGTACATATCACAGCCAGCTTTGTTGACTTCTTTGGTGCGTAACAGTCATCCTGAAGACCTGCGCTAGCTTCAAGATTTATTTTTGTCTTTCTGCATTTTTATTATTTTTATGCATTTTCTTGTAGGTACCTTGTTGTGCATTACTTTTTAATATGTTTTTTTTTTATCAGCCTAGATATACTTTTATAATTTACTAATCTATTTTTCTATTCCTGATCTGTGTAGGTATCTATATCGCTTTTTGACTTTTTTATGGTGGTTTCGAGTTTTATTTAGCCGGGTGAGCATAAAATGTAGTAAATCTCAAATTAACGTATTATTTTATAATTTTCAGATGGCGAAATCTTCAGCCGCATTTGGAGCACAATCGAACCGGACAGAAATATAATTGTAACTTATCTTCTATTGTATCGGAATACTTTAGTTTTATATAATTAAAAATGTTAGGTACTTAAATACCTAAGTTGGTACAAAGATCTTTCAGACTTAATGTTTTTAATAATAAAGCCGATCATGTAATTACAATTTGTTGTTTAATTTTTTTCTTTAAATCCTATTAACACACTCTACCTTCTTCTCGCGACTTCGTTCGCATGGAAGTCCTCCATAAGTCAGTACTTAGGAACAAGCACGGAGGAAGAATTTGTGAGCAGCTGCTCGTCGTGACTATGACAAGGCAGCTACCAGAGCCACTCATGTAATCCGCTGATTACATGAGCTATGTAACCCCCTTGTCATAGTACCTACAGCTTGCCATCTTGCTGTGCTATTTAGGGTCCACCTTCATAACGCTGATTTTTAGTACTCGCCGAAACGACGATGGTTGCTGGCACTGGTGCTTCTGCTTCGGGTGACTACAACTGCCTAAGTACCTATTAAGGTAGAAAAACATAATCAGACACAAAGTAGGCAGGTAATTGTATGTAGAAGGAATTCAGGAGAGCTACCTGTATGATTAGGCTCCTTTCTGAATCGATACGGCTTTATTTAATAACATGGGCCACACATGAGTAGGCACACAACACGCTAAACAATAATCCAGGAAATTAGTCTGGGAGCAACGCAATCAGTTGCTACTGCACTCGGAGATGGTAAATCAATCATGAACGTTAATACATTTACTTGTATATCGTTGTAGGTAGGTACAATCGTATAGGTATAGGCCACATCGAAAGCTAAGCTAACTTCGCTACGCTTAGCTCAGCTATTTCATAGGTACTTCGGTTCACACCGCAGACTACGGAGCTAAACTGAGCGAACCAACTGAACCACGTGAGCTAACTAACCTAACGATGCCAAATTGCCAACTAAAGCTGCGTATAGGTACACAACTTGCCCTGCGTGTCGCCACGCGTGGTTAAGTTATCGGTTTCATTAATTTAGTCGGTCGGTCGGGACAAATGTGATCAGTCCCATACTTAATATAAAATCGATAGCTTTCCCATGCGGGGAAGATTAACACTTTAACTGTATATGCATTACATGTAATGCATTTAAAACCTTGCTCGATATGTCCGTGCATTACATAATGCATTAAAAAAAAATATATCTATAGATTACCTAGTAGTCTGTAGACGAAATTTCGCTTCATCATCATCATTATCATATCAGCCGTAGGACGTCCACTGCTGAACATAGGCCTCCCCTACAGATTTTCAACAAGATCGGATGGAAGAAGCTTGCATCCAGCGCGATCCCGCGGTATTTAAATTTCGCTTACCTACCTAAAATGTATTACGTGACCTCGTATTTACTTAAAATGTAATATAATTATTGGACATTCGGTGATCGGCACGGAAATATGCTTGGGACAGTTAAAGTGTTAAGTATAAATGCAGCCTAAGCTTACTGTGACCTTGTGCACCGGGGTAAAAATATATAGACCCTATAATCGTGTTGTTTTTTCACTCGAGCACAGCTGTAGGTATAATTATTTTACCTTGCATAGTTGGGTGTACCCTGAGCTAAAAGAAAGAATCAGAGCTAAGCGAGGCTATCTAAGCTGAGCTTATCTCTCGTAGACGTCCTTTCATAATTCAGAAGACCAATTCTACAAATTAAAAACGTTCGAATCTAGTTTCAATCTTATCTCAGCGACAATCAATTTCCATAAAAGTAGGTAAATTATAGGCATCTTCGACCGACTAATATTATTGCTGTCATTCTTATAAGTTAGTAGAATTAGGTAGTTTCTCTCCCGGACACGCCGCATACCAAACAAGTGGCGGATACAGGATTGTCATTTTGGTTTGATCCCGTTTTTTTTTTTAAATTTTAGTTAGGTTAGGGTTAGTTAGTTAGTTTAACTTAGGTGCTTTGGGGGGGGGGGGTTGACCCCCTTAGCCCCCCTCCCAGAATCCGCTACTGCCGTAAACTACAGAGCTAAACTAAGCTGACTATGTGAGCTAGCTAATCTGCCGATGCCAGCTAAATTGTCTCCCTTTGCGCGGAGATAAAGGCAGGCCCCATTCATGTGTGTTAAGCCGCTGTTCCATTGCGGTGCGCTCGGTCCTCGATGTGCACACCATTAGCTGCATGGGTCCGTGATTCAGACTGTGTGTAAACAGTGGATGTTATCACGTATATTTTTATAATTTTTATTGAAATGAAATCAGAGTGCGCGTCGTGTCTGCTGGCCGCAGTGGAGTAGCACCTTTACTCCAGCAAAAAGTATCGAATGTTGTCATCGGAGTGTAACAGATAATTAGGTACTGAGTTCTCCAGCACTGTAGGAATTGTCGTAAAGATTATTAAATTAGTTGTACTGGTACCTTTAGTTAATTGATAAAAACTGTTTCTACAAGAGTAGGTATAACGTTACCCAAGCAGAATGTTTTAATTTTTTAATGTGTATTGAAATAAATATATAGCTATAGCTACATAATTAGTTTCATAGACAAGGTAAAAGTTGTGACTTAATGTGTATTTAGTACTCATTATGGTTGCGAAGATATTCAAGATTCTGTTGGAGTAAGGCAGCAAAACACGCCTAGCGTGTTTTTATTAATATCGCGGGAGTGAAATACTTACATATACAACCGTACCTATCTCAAAGTCAAATCGTTTATTTCAATAAGACCATTAGCAGGCACTTTTGAACGTCATATACAAGAAAAAATAATTGAATCTCTCATCAATCAGAACGTCAATTACGTACACAACATTATCTGTAATTGTATTATGAAAAAGGAATATCCGGCAAATCGCGCCCTGTCTGTAAACTGCAAACGTGACTCGAGTGACGGCCGTAGCTATATGTTACGCAAGTGCAGTCAAAGACAAATCATTTATTCCAATTAGGCCATTAAATGGCACTTTTTAACGCCATAAATAAGAAAAAAATAATTGAATCTTTATTTAATCAAAGTGCCAACTACACAGTGTGTAATTGACACTTTGATTGAAGAGATTGATAATGTGTGCGTAATAAACACACATTATCTGTAATTGTATTATGTAATAGAGATATTTATACGGCAAATAGCGCCTTGCCTGTAAACTGCAAACGTGACTCGAGTGACGGCCGCACGTTACGCAAGTGCAAAATCAAAGTCAAATCATTTATTTCAAGTAATTCATTAAAATGCACTTTTGAACGTCATATACAAGAAGAAAATAATTGAAGCTCTCTTCAATCAAAGTGTCAATTACACACACATTATCTGTAGGTAATTGTATTATGTATACGGCAAATCGCGCCCTGACTGTAAACTGCAAACGTGACTCGAGTGATGGCCGTACGATTAGCAAGTGCAAATCATTTATTTCAATAAGATCATTAAAGGTAAAAGGCACTATTGAACGCACTATAAACAAGAAAAAATATTTGAATCTAGCTTCTCACATACAACCGTAAAGTTTTTTTTAATTTTTGTAATAAAAAACCATCTTTACGGTATTATTAATTACAAGCTTAATAAAGCTTGTAAATAATACCGTAAAGTACCAATTTGTTGAAAAAATTAACATATTTAAGAACATTGTAACGAGCCATCGTTTTAAAAATAATTAGTGAAAAAAGGACAAGAATGAATCAAACTTATTATATTAATGTATATAAATATGATCCTCTACAAGCATAAACACACCGAGTGTGTTTTCCAGCAGTCTTCGAGGGCAACTCGCCAGACGTGTAGACACGCACAGGCATTACCTATAACCGGCCACCAAACATGAGTCGTGTGCGATCGATACCTCGTCTCATTTACGAAAAAGCGTTTTGATTGTGCGGTCAACACACCTGGTGTGTAGCCAGGTGCGCGTCGGGTCTGGCGTAGCAAATGTTCGCCCGCAGTCACCGAGTTTCTACTTGAAACTTGGCATGATTGCGAACCTTAGTAAGAAATATTAGAGTGCCCACAGACTTACAATTCCAAGTTGGCCAACTAAATTGCAGAGCATACCGATAGCCTAGTGACTTAATTAGAGTCCGCACATCTTATTCAACTAAGTTGTCCAACTATTCAGTTAGACTTCAATCGTATCAGAATTGAGATTTCTGATACGATTTGATACCTTACCTACGATTGACCCTTTCAATTAAAAAGTTAGCCAACTATCGGCCCACTACCTATTAGCGCCGACCACCGTGCACACTGTGACAGTGTTACCAACTTAGTGGATTTTCCAGAAAAAGTGGTGGATTGCGCCCCCCTTTTAATGCCGAATTAATGCTTTTATTAGCTGGTGCATTTTTCTAGTGGCTGGCAATTACTGAACATTCTATCTTTTTATTTAAGTATTAATAAAGCAATTATAGCATTCTTTTTCACCAATTTCGGGCGACCACACGTCACCTCGCTAGCAACACTGTCACCAACTAAATCGAAAGTCTGCAGCGTACCTACGACCAACAAAATAAATTGGGCGATTAAATTGTTAAAGTATGAAATTTTGCTGTTCGATAGTTGGCCAACTTGAAATTGTAAGTCTGCGGGTGCCCTTAAACCTCGACGTTATATTCGTTGTTTAATTACTGTTCGAAGAGAGCCTAAGGGTTGTGTATTTTATAGAGAAAGTATGCAACAACGCAGATGAAGTCGTGGCAAAGTTGGCATTTTGCCCGAGACTAACATTATAAATATGTTATAGGTAGTCCAACGTCGAAGTTCCGGCGCTCCTAGGTTTGACTAGTCCTTCCTCAGGTCTAACTTAAGAAGCCTAAGTCAAAGTTCAAACAATTGAAGTTTATCGGCCTCTGACAAAAGAATTTTCATCGTATTTTCAATCTAATTTGGTCAGGCAAACGTCGAAACACAATTTAATGAAATCGGGGTTTGACCAGACAAACTTCATTATGGTAAGTAAAATAATTATAAGGAAGGCTTTTGTCAAACCTAGGATAAACCAGTCATTCCGCGAAGAGTCCGCATTTGGATCTTTGAATATGAAATCTGGTGGTTAAATAATTCCGCGGAGCAGCGTGGTTATTATAGTTTATTAAGCGTTAACAGCCTCTGAGCTAAGCCATGGACAGATAGATAAGACAGACAGACGGACGGACATGGTAAAACTGTTAGGGTTCCTTATTAACTACGGAACCCTGAAATAGTGCTTAACTATTGCAGAAATCTAGCAACCGCGCAAACATTATCCCAGCAGGATCTTGAATACCTCGACCACAAAAAATACTAATTTAATAGTAATTATATAGAAATTAAGAAACAATATTTATCTCGTGTATGATTTGTTGCTAATATTTATTTTAACTGTCGTGATGGCCCAGAGGTTAAGGCGCCCGCCTCTCATTCATGGGGTTGTGGGTTTGAAACCGGGCAAGTACCAATGTGACTTTTTCAATTTATATGTAGGTACCTACTTCCTAAAGTTTATCTTGGACATCACTGACATCGCTGAAGGAAAACATCGTAAGGAAACCCTGGACTCGTAATAATATAAGTCTGGAATAGCCAATTCACCTTGAGCAAGCGTGGTGATCATGCCTTCTCTGTATGAGAAGAGGCCTTTGCCCTGCAGTGAGACAGTAATAGGCTGCTATTATTATTATTTATTTTAATATACTTAAATAGTTTCCTGCCCATTAAATATTACTTTCTGCTGCGGCAACGATTCTTAAGCAGAAACGGTTTTTATCAAATTAGTCATTAAAAAACTATCAACTAAGTAGCAATCCTAATTTAAAAATCTTACTCGATTTTTTTTGCTGGTGTATAGTGCGGCTCACATCCACGCTGCGCACGCTATACATGCGGCCCTTTATTGCTCCGTAGGATGCGCACGCAGAAGCTACGCACGTTAGCAACGAGGGTTCATTTCTTTTTTTCGGTCATAGCGGGCCACGCGTGTATTCGAAAGTCACCAAGCTTAGTATCCTATAATATAGTATAGCTTAGTAGTAGGCCGTGGGACACTGTACTCCAGTGGAAATGTTGGCACACGTGAACTGAACCACGGACCCATGGAGATGGAGCTAACGTGGACGTGCATATCGTATACCACGTGAACCACAGTAGAACAGTGCCTTAACGCACAAGGTTGTGTTGTGCGCGCTAATTTTATAAAAGCGAAATAGACTGTCTGTCTGTAACACTTTCAAGACTAAACCACTGAACCGATTTTGATGAAATTTGGCACGGGGTAAGTTTGAACCACAAGGAAGAACAAGCTACCTTTTATTCAGCAACTTCCTCTGCGTTTCGCCAAAGACTAGTCAACAAATATCGTATAAATAACATTCGGTGTGGTTAGCGCTAACGATTAGATACCTACATAAGTGGGAATTTCAGGATTCCGAAATAAAACAACAATCATTTAGTTTCAATAACATTTATTAGTTCTAAACAACAAGTGTTACATTTATTAAACATACATAATGAACTACAGATCGTGTAATACTAGATATATCTATATATTTATGTGATACTACCTAACCAAGCCATAGTGAAGTACCTAAGCAATACGTACCTTTTACGGTATTACGGTGCCTAGGTATGTGTGATACAATCAATTTTACCTCAACAGATATTATAATGTTAGAGCAGAAGGAATGAATCCTTATGATTGGCTCTTATAATCGATACCTACTGATCATTAAAATATCGATGTTATATTTTCGACTTTAGGTTCGATTTTTAGATCATAGATGTTTTTATGTATATTACAGAGGCTTGGCTAGGGGATGCTTAAGTATATTTTTAATTTGAAAACTTATCTATAGTAAAAATAGGCCGTGTTTACAATAAGCCAATAATCGTTACACAAAAATCGTTTTAGGTAACTAGGTAGCTACCCCAGAATTTATATTCATTTATTGTATCCAGAAAGGAGAGTATTATGGAAAAATAACATATTTAAAGTAATAATAATTGAGTAAGGTTGTCTTAATAACTCAGTCTTGAGTCTTGAAGTAAGTAAGAAAATATTTATTACCTAAGTGCTATGTATGCAATAGGAATAATTACATTTATAATAAGTTAGCACTTACATATAAATATTATTTCCTTACCGATGTTAGGTTACACACACCTGGTTTTGGAACGAAAATCAACACAACAATTAGCAAAAGAAACACATGAGTTCACATGAGTTTAATTTTGACATGTCGTTGACTTTCGTTTAGAAACCGGGTGTAAAAAGCGAATTTAAGGCGTTAGGACCTACCCCAATACCTAGCCATATTGTATTTGATTTTAAATTTTGAAATCAGTTTTTAATAATTATTAAATGGTGATAGTATTCAATGTTAGTGTTTGTAGGAAAATAAATAATAAAAGTCACCGAAATATCATTCAAATTAAGCACAGGTATGTATTTAATTTCGTGCTGACTTTAGTAGACTTTTTAATTTCTATAACTGTTGTTTTTGTTTTTCATTTTATTATTCGAATTAAATTAATTTCTTATGTAGATAGTTTACGAGGAGTGTCACCTAACGCCTTAACGCACCTGCCTTGATCTATCTAATGACTAGTTGATAGAAAATGTGACCGTTCCCAAGATTGAAAATCCCTCATAAAGAAGGTACTGATGCTAAACAATGATTGATAATTTGGCCACCTTAATTAATTGTAGGTATTATGACTAGGTAATTGGCCATTAGGTACCTACAGAAATAACATGAACTGGTTTCAATTTTTTTTAACGACTTTCCAAAATTTGAATTTTAGTCGGTGATAAATGTTATAAATCAAATCAATTGGATGTGTAGGTACCTAATAAGAAAATAATAGCTATAACTAGATATATTCGAATGTTTAGATAATTTTACTCCTAAAAATCTTGTAAATTCGTATCGTTTTTAACTATTCGTAAGATTGTTTAGGCGCTCAGTTACAGGTACAATTTAGAGATAATATTATTTGGGTGATAAACGTACGAGTAAGTTCGGTAAGCGTAGACACTCATGCATAGCACAAAGGCCTTATTGCCATGACTGTGTCACCAAAAGTACTCAAACTTTTAAACCAACGAACAAGTTCGTCGCGGATCCGAACGGCTAGAAATTTTGCTCGTATGTTACATTACGTCACAGAGTGCTAAGTGCTAAGCTGTTGTTTGTCACCGATGTCGAGCGACAAAGTTCATGAACTATAAAACCGCGATTTTAAGCTCGAACGTCTATCACCCGCTTTATATTGAAAGCAAGGAATACACGATAAGCTTTATAACAGAGATTACCTATATGCCAAAAGTTACAATGTAATAAATTTGTTTAGTTTTTCAAGTGAAGGATATTTATGCCTTGAATATTTTTTGAATTTACACTGTTTGGTTCATATTGTTAAAATGCCTGCATTTACACAATTTTTAAATTAAATTTAACAAAACTCAAAGCTCATTTTATTGTTATTAGTAATTCTGTTAAAAACTCATCTGTATAGTTCTGAAATTAGAGTATATAATGGGTTGCAGCAAAACAATTTCAAATCAGAGTAAACCAAACCAACAAAAAACGAAATACTTTAGGATTTACGGAAAATTTACTAAATCGTTGTGCGTTGTATCACTATGATTAGTTAAATCTGTTCAGGACGAAATTATTTACTCTCCATAATATAAAAAATAATATTATTACTACGTCATTAACATAGCAGTATATACGAGAATTACATTGATATGAATATTACGAAGTTGCTTGTTGCAATATATTATATTACCAAAGACTGTTTTTAATCAAGACAGAGTCTTATGTGTATAAATATATTTAATAAAAACCTTTAAATAGTTTTAATTATTTGTTTTTATAGAAATCGGAAATTTTGTGAAAAAGCAAACTTTTTAATAAGTCAGAATTTAAATTTAAATGTCGATATGAGTTTCAATATATATTTTAATTTAGGTACGTTTTAGCACCAAGTGGGCTCCAATTTAATTTCTAAATCACGTTTCAGTTATTTTTTTTTTGGTAGACTAGGAATTTATAATACTTATTTCTAAAACAAAGTGAATTCTATCCTATATTTTTTAAAGCCAGATCTGATTGGTAGCTGGTAACGATATGCTCGCGACGGTTGCTACCAATGTTTTAATTATATAATTAGGGTGCACTTTAAATGATTCAAATAAAAAACCACCCTCATTTATACACGACACTTGGTTAATCAATATTAATTTAAAAATTTGGCACTAAGCTATTTTTTTTATTAGCTTAGGTAGGTAAGTATACCTACCTATTATAAAGTTGTAATTTTGAATGAACAAACAAACCGGCCTATTTTCTCCCTACATCTAAAGAATAACATTTAAAGTTCACTAAAACATTTATAGTCTACTAAACACTCATAATTATCATAAAAATTTCAAACGTACTTACTACTAAAAATCTTAACTAAACTATATGACTGTTGGCAAAAAAGTAAGCTATTATTTGTGGAATATACCTGCATTAACGAAGTGCTAAGAATAATTCTTCACAGAAGATAAAATATGCGATGAGTAAATTATACTGTTTTTTAATAAAAAATAACTAAATAACCTACAAAACATAGCCACAAAGCAGGAATGAATTTAGTTTGAGTGGGCCATTCAAAGTTTTTTCTTACATTCTAAACTTGATTTTCAAATCACCTTTTAATCATTTCTTATCCGAACAATATCAATATATTGGTCACATTACAGTCTCTAGGTAGTTCCATTTTAAAACTATGAAAGGCCTCACCTTTTATCGAAATGGAAGGATAACAGTGTAATACATATTTATTAAATCGTATACTTTTCTATGGTTTACTCTCGTATCAGATAGCGCATGAGTAAAGCATGGAGAAGTTTCATATATAAATTACAAATATGATCTTAATTTAACAGTGCTTTTTAGACACGTCAGACCTACTTAAAGCTAAGAATAAGAAGTCTTTACTACCAATTAATGTACTCTTAGTACAACATATTGTATAAGAAAAAGAATATTCGGAATGTTATATGTATTTTGTAATAAATGTATTTTTTTGTTGTAGAAGCAAAAAAAATGGCAGCAAATTAACTATACTATAGTAACCTCTAACTGGGTTCACAAAAATCTAAACTTAATATTAGAATTTTGAATGAATACACAAATACATTAAGAACATTGATAATAATTTGAATATATTACTAGAGTTCTTCACGATGATATTTCTTGTGAGGTGCATTACTCTTTGGGTACCTGAAATATATTCTATAAGTACATTGGATAAGATTGAATACACTCACATGCAACATATATGCGTAAAGCTTAGTTTCTAATGTACTTTGTATGGCGACATAGATTTTTACATTTATATAGGAAGGCAACAAAAGTAGGCTAAATTAAGAAAAACATTGAAAGTAGTTCTAAATTAGAATTGAGTGTTTTGTTTTTCTAAATTAAACATCCTTTAAAATATTATTTAGGATGATAATACTTTTTATACTTAGTCTTTGAAATATATTTTGTGTTACCACCATAAATAAAAAAATACGATACTGACAAAATAATGTAAATATTCATTACGGCCTGTGATTGTCGTGTCCAAAACGGACAGGACTTAGAACAATGATTTTATTTGAGTTTTAAATACTACTATACTCCGTCAATATGTCAAGTCTAGTGCAGTACACGAACAAATAAAGTCCAAAGTAAAAAAAAAGTTACGTCATAGGCTTATGTTTTAATCTACATGACTAAAGTAAATCAGTCATTAAGGACGTACTAGAGTCCAGGGGCGAGACATCCGTACTATCTGCCCTTCATTACTTACAGCACACACGGAAATAATATTAAGAATATACTTTCTAGGTAAACTTAAATTTTCTTTTCATAATTAATTATTTGAGTCTTGTTGTAACTTAATCAAAATGGCGAAAGCGTATAAGTAACAACTTTGTACCTAATTTGAAACTTCATGTGAATATATAATTATTTTGTCATGTTTCATTATGGGTACATTTCTCTCATCTCACGAAGACCGTGTCTTTATACGTGCATTTTGTTGTAGTGTGTGTAAGCAATTCAAGTATTCAACATAACAACAACAGTCACGCACACACCCGTCAGTTGGCATCGCAAGTTCGCAACGTTGCACGGGTCAATAGTGTGCATTAATGTGAGGTAACACAACATAACATCACGCCTGTAATCCCCGAAGGGTTAGGCAGAGGTGTACCCATTAGTTCACCCACATTTCGCCAGTTATGTTTTTAGTCCCATGTAATAGGGGGCGAGCCTATTGCCATCAACCGGGCACAAATCCAGACTCCGAGGCTGCTACTGAGAAATTTCTGATGGAAAAACCGAATAACACTTTGCCCGACCTGGGAATCAACCCAAGACCTCATGCACAGCAGCCGCGCTTGCGACCACTAGACCAACGAGGCAGTCGAGGTAACGAGGTAATGTGAGGTAATAATTATTAATTTTAATTTAATTATTTCTTATTATGTTTACCTTACTATATGGATATCATTAGATACTGTCATTTTCTAGACAAAAACATTGTATTAGCAGGTAAAGGGCCGCCATCTTGAACTACAATGTATTAAACCGCGAATTTTAAATTGATAAACATTTATTCATAATTATTGTAGCTTCGATGAAAATAAGTTCTTTATTTACAGATCTCTTGAAGTCATCAACACATTTTGCTAGTTATTTTTCAAAAATCTGGCTTTAACAAGAAAACGTTACTTTGGATATAAAAAAGAAACGTGAACTTTGGATATAAAAGTGATTAAATTTTAAATAAGTATCTTACTTAATATTATTTGTCAATAGTAAATGTTGGCCTCTAAACATGAAACTCAGGACAATGTTAATAAAATATTCTGTTTTGTTGTAGGGTCGAGACATAATAGCTAACGTTAACCGTTTTTTAAAGGAAGAGTATGAATTTACAATGTTGCATAAAGAGCCTAATTGTGATTTATCGCATTTACGCAACATACAGCAACGTACAGTTGATGCTACCGGTGTGCGCCTTTCAACAGTGCAAAGAATATTAAAAGAGGAGAGACTATCATCTACTTCCTCAGATTTAACTTCAGTTATAAAAATAGAAGAAATAAAGCCAATAAGAAAGAGAACAAGACAGAAATTGAGATAGAACCAAAGTTAGAAATTAAGACAGAAGATCATAATGAGTTTGAGAGTACTTAATTACAAATATTTATTTCAAATTGATTTTATCTATATTTAAACGTTAACAAATTTCCTAAAAAATAAATTTATTATAATTTTGTTTGGTTTCCATTGTATCTGTCTTTGATGTTGACGCTACATAGCTTACACACACATCCATACGTTTATCTGTACACGCAGTATTAAGCGGTATTCGTGAGTTAAGAGAACTATACCAAGTTTTTTAAACAAAATAGTAAACAATGCAAAAAAACAAGAACAACTTACAAATTTCGCTGCCGTCGATCACAAAAGCGTAGATTTTTACATAATACGGCCAATCAAATTAATAGTTATGATTACTGTATTTCTTACAATAACCGTAACATTTTCAAACATTGCAAGGGCAGGCTGAGCTGTTTAAGAACTTGAACAATTAACGTATGAACACATTTTGTTCATATAATACAGGGTTGAAAGATTAAATGAGCCCAGATAGGAAAGTAGCCTAAATATTGAAGATAGCCAATTTTGCTGAAAGTCAATAAAGTAAAACATTTTTCATTAAGTCGCTTTCCTGAACCAGCCATCGAGTGGTTTCAAATGTGAAAAAAATACAACTTGTATTATGAAAATGATTAAGATCAATTATCTGGAAAAATTTGGTGTCAAAATCAGTGTTAGTTAAATCAGTGTCAATGTTAGATGTCCAAATCAGTCGATGTATCTACGGTTAACAAACAAATAAAATGAACACGGAGTATTTTCTATCAGTAATGGTGTCCATTGATCTATAGAAATGTTTAAGTATAATATCCTTTTTTTTAAATTGGATACCTACTCGGCATCCTGGGTGGTTAGGCAAGCGGTTTTAAAGCAAAATTTTTCTTGCTTTCAACAATTTTTACTTCTTCAATATTTATGGTAGTTTCTCATTTAAACTTACAGGCTGTTAAGCAAGCAGGAACAAGTGGATGAATGCACACACAGAGCGATGATAGATATTAAAGTGTATATGGTCTTACAATTTGCTTACGGCGTTTACGAAGGTCTATAAAATTATGACATTTTTTTATCCACTATGGAGTATTTTTATTTTTAATATCTAAGGAAGTGCAGTTCAAAACTTAATAAGATCTGTTGTTGACCTCTAAACAACTGAACTAGCACATAGATGTAACATCATACATACATACATACATAACATCACGCCTGTAATCCCCGAAGAGTTAGGCAGAGGTGTACTCATTAGTACACCCACATTTCGCCAGTTATGTTTAAGTCCCATGTAATAGGGGGCGAGCCTATGTAACATCATGAAAACTGAAACAGTGCAATAACGAACAAATATTGTAAAACGCAGCTAAAGTTTTTTTTACCATCATGTCATGTACCGAAAGTTTATAAGCAGTTTGTAAGACCATAAAATATCAACGTGTTTCCTCACTCATTTTCTTGCGTCGAGTACGGAACCTAACAAAAGCGAAACTAGGTCGCTTAGAAAAAAAAAATACCAAGGGTTTTGAAAAATTGTAAGAAATAGAAAATGACGCTATCGGGCCGATCGAATATCGTGACTAAGTTAAAGATAGTGATCACCTATAAAACAGGCACACGATACCCTAGCTATGTAAAGGCTTAACTGAATTGGACGGAGGATTGAGCTATGAGTGAAAGATACGTGATCTGAAGCACATCTCTAATATAGGGACGTCTTCCAGTTTATATCAATTCATAAAAGTCGTTAGTAAAATACTTTTTTTGCTTTATTATATTATCATTATAGAACTGACTGAACAGACTGAACAGACTGTTCGAAGCATGTAGTGCACTGATATCCATAATTGGCCGATAGCGCTAATTTGAAAAATGCCAAGTTATAATTTTTTACCATTCCCCAAAACCAAAGCAACAAAGTTCATGTTCGATTTTGATTTCTTAATTAAGATGATTTCAACAAAGTTAATCAGCGCCAAAGTTACGTACTCGACGTTCAAAAAAATACAACATACACTGAAACAGCCAGTCACAACAACAAAAATTACCATAAATAATATCTTACGTTGTTTTTAATGTTACGCGGGCCTTCAAGTTCTTCAGGAGAATCAGGTAGTTCGTTAAACGGAGTCAGGGTTGCTTGCCACATGGGGAATTTATTTTTCTTGGGTAAAACCGGCGACAGAGGGTGGCGTATGCGCTTGGGTGTAACCGGAGACGGAGGGTGGCGCATGCGCCTGTTGTACGGCAAAGTTGCCGTGACCTCGAAGACCACGTGCTCCGACTTCTCCTTGATCGCAAAGAGACTGCGTGCTAGTCACAAGGTTTCCAGTTTGACCCGCACTATGGGAGCACGGCACATCGGGCACTCCTTCAGCTGAGCAGTGCACAGAGAGCAGAAGCCACTGCAACGTTCAAATGTTAGTTATTATTTTGTGGTGAATAAGAGAATAACGTTCTGTTACTGTAGTACTTCATTCTGTAGGTTTCTTTGAAGCCGCGTTGAAGCGGTACTCACCAAGAGACCTAAGCATAACGCTAAGCATGATGCTTAAACCTTTTCATTCCGGTATCACAGTTATGTAATTGGTATTGGTATTATATTATAGTTGTGTGTGTACTACTCGTACCTATTCCATAGCTGTAATACTGGAGACATAACATCACGCAACATCCTGATGCATATATTGTCCTGTCCCTTGGAATTATAAGTGAATGATGTTTTAACTATGGTCCGAGACAGCGACACGCCGAGCGGGTTGAATTCTACATACATGCATAACATCACGCCTGTAATCCCCGAAGGGTTAGGCAGAGGTGTACTCATTAGTACATCCACATTTCGCCAGTTATGTTTTTAGTCCAATTTAACAGGAGGCGAGCCTATTGCCATCAACCGGGCACAAATCTAGACTCCGAGGCTACTACTGAGAAATTTCTGATAGAGAAACCCAATAACACTTTGCCCGACCTGGGAATCGAACCCAGGACCTCATGCACAGCAGTCGCGCTTGCGACCACTAGGACAACGAGGCAGACAGAGTTTATTATACTGTAATGTTGTCCCTTACCGGTGCAGGCATGGCTCCAGTACGCATGTGCCCTCAGCATCGCAGCAGAGGGTGCAAGCCTTTTCATTGGGGGGTGCAGCGCGCAGATCCTCCAGCATTATACGGCGCGGCACCATCTGAAAATGCGGCGCGTCATTCTTATATTGTGTGGAAAAACACACGGCATTGGAGCAAGATGCTTGCTGGTGGTTGATAGAAGACTATGAGTTGACATTGACAGGTACGCTGAAAGTCAAGGAAAACTGCCGCGCTCTGCTGAGAGTGAAAGAGACAGGTAGCATAGAAAAGGACAGGTAAGATAAAATTGCGTGATCTTAGACATGTATATGCATGTCTTAGGCTTAATTTATCGTACGCATGTAAGTTATTTACAAATAATAAATATCTTTGCTTTATTTCTTATGAGCACTAAATTAATGAAAACAAAATCCTTTCCATCCTTTTCTTAATTTGTTTTTAAATTGCATAAATCACTGATTACCGACCGCTGGAACCCAACCTTAGATTAAACTGTTTCCTTATCACTTAATACTGGTTTAAAAATTATATAGCTCTATATGCTATCGTTATTCTTTTTAAGCAATATAGTTAAGCATTATTAGTATCAAAGCTGACACGAGACGAGTTTCTCGTCATGACTGTATTTGCGAGTCTCGGCAAGCTGTTATAACATGTTATTATGAGTTTATCGACTGTCTTAAATTCGGCAGACGATTTTCATAAACTGTGATTTTAATTTACAACTCAAAATACGGTTTGTTTGTGTATTACTGACACTGTTACTGTGATTTTTTTGTACTTTTCTTTCATGTTATCTGCGTTATTTTCGCGTGAATAAACAGTTTTTCTTTCTTTCTTTTTCATAAACTTTTCATGTACAACTGACACAATTAAATAGATATTTTATGAATTACCTTCTTCTCTTCAGCGGTAAGACTACCGTGCTCGTTGAAGTTCTTGAACTCCCTGTCGGTGGGCGGGAACCGGAATGGTTCGGTCCCGAAGTTGAAGCGGCATTGTTGGAACGCCATGAAAGATGCCGCCGCGAAGAATCCCGCGCTAGGTTCACAAATATCGATCTTATGGGCTCTATAACCAAGCAAACAGCGCAGTTTATAAAATGCTTTGTTATTACTACGTTATCGAAATAAAATAAAAAATAATAATGAAAAATATTTAAATAAAACCAAATTAAACAAGTGAAATGATTTCAAGTCACGATAACATAATAATTATACTTTAACAAAACATTTTTGCTGTTTGGATGGGCGTAGAGATTCATATTATTCACAGAAAAAGTGACGTTCGAGATACGGTTGCCAACCGTACTATATTTATAGTTGTGTACTATATTTCGCGTCTGCAAATATAGTATTTTTGCGTACTATATATACACTAAAATACTATATTTCGTAGAAGTGTACTATATTTTTTATCGTTTATTCTTACCCTAGTTTGAGATAGCATGTGTTGACAATCTCATACTAGTAGAATGTATTTAGCCACTGCAGGGCAAAGGCTTATATATCTTTATTCCACACAGTTCTGATCTCTGCTAAAGTAGTTACAACATACAATAAAATAAAAAAAATAAGAAGAATGTTTTAAGAAGATCAGAGACTCCGAGCGATCGCAAACTGCACTTTGATGGCCTAATCTATACTGTAAAGATTGAAAACTAAAATAAAAAAAATTAACTACAATTACTAGGCTGGGGCCGTAGAGGGAAGTGTTTATTATCATTCATCCAGTCCGAAAGAGACAGCAAATACAGGACGCATAACGACTGAACT
Source organism: Hoplodrina ambigua (assembly GCA_949774945.1). Lineage (NCBI taxonomy): Eukaryota > Metazoa > Arthropoda > Insecta > Lepidoptera > Noctuidae > Hoplodrina > Hoplodrina ambigua. The sequence continues at coordinate 12,788,929 of OX458963.1, forward strand.
GGAACACACACATTCCCCATACGGCCCTAAAAAGACACAATAATTTCAAAAATGTATATTTACCGTGTGGTCTCGAACAAGTTGGTGCATGTTCGAATGCGACGGCCATTAAGAGAGAAAATGGCCTCTTCCGCTTCCATATCTATGAGGCAGCCCACGATGTCCCCCGGTTTCCAGCTTTCCACCTCATACACCGGGGATGGCTTTGCCTCGTGCCACAGCAACTTACGGCACCCGTCGTACGACAGGGAATACAAATCGTCCCCGATTCCATACCCCTCCTGTTCATTGAAAGACGGTAGAGTTGAAAGGTATGAAGTGATAACTGAGATTAAGTAATGGGATACAATTATGTGCAGTAATAATGTTAGAAATGTAAAACTTTTTATTTTTTTATTGAACAGTATTAATTGTAATTTAATTTATTTAAGTTGTTATATTAAGTAGTATGCTTGCAAAGTTTCATATATTTATTTTGTAAGCATTTAAGTCATTCATAACTGATTTTTACGTTATAAGGTGTAATTTTCAGAGTCAATTTTCTGAACAAGTTGTTTATTCATTAGTTGAATTTATATTTCAATAAGTGTACGTATGATTTATATATAGAAATGAATGTAACACCTTGAAAAATTTAAAAACATATTGTTTTACTGTCTTGATTTTCTTTTTCTTTATTTAAAGCTGAAAGCTTTTGTGTAAAAGTAGACCAGTGTAGTATGAACCTTTTAACCGCCAGTCATGATGATTACAAACGAAAATGTGCCCAGCTTGCCACGGTCACGACTACATGACAGAAATTTTATACGGAAATAAAGCTATTATAAAAGACATTACTTTTATATCTCCTTTACTAATTATTTTCCTTGACTCATACTAATTTATATTAATTGAAAATCTTTCTCTATATATAATTTATATTAAGATATAAGATGACAAGAATTAATACTAAATATAAAGATACGAATTCGTAGCATGGCGGCGAGGGCACGTTTTTGTTTTTTGAAGTAGCAGTCAAAAGGTTAACAGTGCGTAATGCGTTCCTTAGAGAAGAATGTTTGAACCAAATTGGTGGTTTTACATTAAACCATGTTTTTTTTTTCAGTGAGTCTTAATGATAGTCTGTGGTAGAAGTATTTTCGTTGACAGTATTGCCTCTATGGCCAAATGGTTGTTTGTGTTAGAGAGCGTTAGAACTACTTAGTAAGAAATTTTGAAATGATTGGATTGCACACGCAGTACGCACTATTAAAAGGGATTATAAAAAGTTTGGCCTTAACTTATTTGTACGGAGTTCAAAAACATTAATTAGGTTTACAGGTTTATTTGCTAGAGTTCGTTTTAAAAGTAGGTTGAGGTTATCAAAACAAAGATAGGAAATCCGTAGATGTAAGTTAAGTCCCATATGCCCGGTTCCTATATCTAATCGACATATTATTACATATACTATAACATGCTATAATATACATTAAATTTTTTGATTTCGCAATTTAAAGCGGTTTTACTTTTATTTTTACTTTACCAAATGTTTCTGGCAAATGTTTGAATAAAACCGTTTTAGAAGTCCGGCTATGATTTATTAACAGACTTCAAAAAAGGAGGAAGTTATAAGTTAGATGTAGTGTTTATTTTTTAATGTTTGGATTTAGGAATCGGGCAAAAATATTTACAGAAAAGCTAACATATAAGTTGAAAAGTTTTGTATGAAATTGCTATTCAAAAGGAATAATATTTGATTGAATTCCTTGTGAATCAATGCCAATGCCAATGTTGTCCCTAATTATGATAGCACTTTTTGATACAGCGGTGAGACTTTTCACAGCAATTTTCCTTCTTTTTTTCAAAAGTGGATAATTAATATGTAATTTCGGGTGTAAACAAACCAATCACATTTTCGAAAACCACATACTCTATCCATTATTACAAACATTTTTTTCTACTACATTATACCTCCATCTACTGATTCTAGAGAAGGTCAAAGTTAATATTTTTCAATACGTTTTTTTGCGAAAACAAGTTTTAAATGTTCCAACTAAACTTTAAATATCTCCCACGACGACGATTGTACTGTTGTATGCGCCGAAAAGCACAATAATTTGCGTATGTGACAATAAATAGTGATTTTTTACACAAAAAAATAAATGTTTTTTCCTAGTCAAAAATATTTACTAAAACTTACTAGGTCTTATTACAAAACAAAGTTTTTGTTTTAACCATTGAGCCAATTTTTGTATTACAAACTTTATCTTTATTGAAGTAAAGTTCTAAATTCAAAAACTGGCTGAAGGTTTAAGCCAAAACTTCGTTTTATTATGAGGCGGACTTAGTTTGATGGGCAATTATTCGTAGTTAACAGCTTTGTGATATGTCTGTTACATCCCGTATAATATTATAGATAGGTATAAAATAACAGGCATTTATGCACAAATAATGTTGTTTGTCGATATTCTACCTTATTGACTTGGAAATAAGAGCAATAGCATTATCTGTGTGTCATAGATTTAAGCACAATGCAAACTCTTATTTAAATTAACGTTTATCTGCTAGTAACAATTGCTACAATTTTGAAAAGCGGCAAGTTCATACATAAGCCCTTCATTAATTTTAATATGAAGCGATGAAAATATGATGAATTGATGACGAATAGAAATATGTGTTTGTAAACTAGAAGAAAACTATTGTGTGGTGTGTAGTGTGTGTACTGTGTAATGACAAATGAAAATGAAATTAATGTAAATGAGGCGATTTATAAATGTAGATGAGTTTAAACTCCCTTCAGTGAGTTCATCGGAAGCTAATAAAGCAAATATACTAGTTAAAAAGGGCACTAAAAAACGGTCGGCAGTTCACTGATGACAGGCGACAGTTGCTGTAGTGTATTCTCGCTCACGATTGCTGGCGACGGACACCGGAGTGTACGTCGGCGGCAGACACAGAGTTAACACACAACAACAACAAATTGCCTGTGCCAACAATGAAATGCAAGCGTCCGAAGACTAGTTATTTATCTAATGCTGTGTTTTTCAATAATACGTTGGCACGATAAAAGTAGGAACAATACTGAGAGAGCTATGTAGTTTTAATGTGGGGTTTTAATGTGTATGATGTCTTATACTGAAAAACACTGCTTTGATAAATATATCATGATCATTAATTCATCCTCTGACTTTTAAATTGTTTTTTTTTTAAATTACATTTTGATGTCTTATGTACAAATGTAGGTATAATTTTGAATTATACAAAGTATAGTATAGGAACATTTTTGTGTGCGCGCTGGTCGCCAGTGAATGTGTTAATGACAAATTACAAAATTTTCATCATCTTATTTTTAAGGCATTGACAACACCCAGTTACGCCACTTATGTTCGTTTGTTTGTTACAATAATAATATAAATATCTTTTGCATTTTTTTTTAAATTAACGATTTTATTAGATTGCGTACCTTTCTAATAATAAAATTAATTATTTTTATCTACACTGCTAAAACTGTTTCTATTTTTTTTAATTTGACAGTATTTCAAAAAGGTAGGAATTTCAAATATCTATTTGAGTACTTATTATTTTTTTTTAACTGAAGTATACCTCATAATTTTCGGGTGTTTGGGTGTTGTCAAAGGGCGCAGGCATATTGCCGTGTAGCATATAATTATATACGCCTCAAAATAGACGTAGTTGCGCAAGAGTGTGGCTTTGGGGACCGTAAAACAGATAGCTTGACCGCAATGTGCCTGCGGGATCCCTCAACGCCTTAACTCATAAAGTGTTAACGACACGCCTGTGAAAAATGCTGCTGCATTTATAAGCATACAGCATATTGAAAAACATATTTTATATTACTTAATGCATGAATACTGTTTCAATGAGATTGGTCTGCAAAAAGCTGCGTATTTCCTCTGTTCCATTCACATAAGCCTAAGATTTTAACCGCAGGCAAGGAAAGCGTTAGAAGCGTAATATTCCGAATGACATATTATTAACAAAACAATGGCGTCCCTTATTATGAAAACGTGTCGTTAACACTTATGATAGCTATGGTTTAAAGTGCCTACAAACTTGTTTTTCTTTCCATCTGTCAGCAGAGAGCGGAATAGGTACAGAATATTTACATAATGCACGAAGAAGTAACACAGAGTTGATAATATCTCCTTTAAAATCCCGGAATCATAAACATGACGATGAAAACCCGGGATTGTAAAAAAATGAACTAGACTAAGAATGGTTACAAAGTATCGATTGGAAGCGTTCGGGAGAGGTGTAATGGATACCTCTCCCTAACTCTTCAAGTACACCCAAATTTCGTTATGTTTTCAAGTCCCATATATTCGAAGGCGAGCCTAGATTGTCATCAATCGGGCTCATCCTCAGCAGTTGCGATTTGCGACCACTGGACCAACGAGGCAGATTTGAAAAATTATATTCCAATTTTTAAGGTTCTTTAAGGAACTCTAAGAACATAATAAGATTTTTCACATAACAATTCAGTTCTAATCTATTCAAATATGCAATAAGTAATTTGCAATATCTTAAACCCCGGGATTTAATCGAGTTTATGATTCCGGGATTCTAGCGGAGGTTCTATCTACTCTATTTTACTTATTCCAACTTTAGGTAAACCCTGCTTATTTTGATCTCTGGTCATAAGTCTTTTGTAGCGCCTACACGATAAACGATGTACTTTTACTATATTCATATTTGTTATGTACATAATATTGTGCATTTATTTGTAAGCACTTTAGTCTAACAATCTAGCAGCCGTTAAAATACGCAGTCTAACTGGAAACCGTCGGAAGGTGATAAGAAATGGGAGATTCAGGGTCATAGCTCATTACACCCTCCCAGCACCTGACTAGCACCACTTTGCCGCTCGGTGTCCCTCGTTGTTGACAGGTTCGACGGGCGAAGCGCTCCGGAGTTGAAGTAGTGACCGCATATCCATAGTACTCCATACGAGGAATACTAAAGGCGGTGCTAGTCGACTGTCAGGGAGCCCTTATGAACTATGACTTAAAAGACTGAAGGTAGGTACTGTAGGTATACGAGTGAGAAGAGACGATTAAAGGGTAGTTTGGAAATGCCAATGGTAGTCTAGACCAGCTATGCTCAAAGTGGGCTCCACAAAGACACTGTGGGGGCTCCGCGAAAATATTGGTCATAAAGTAAAAGTCTGACATGTGACTTCCAATTTTTCATTCTAAACCATTTTTGAACAATTGATTAAAAGTAAATAGCAATTTTCATACTTCCCATACCATGCAAATGTTAATTGTCAAGTAATATGATTATTGATCTGATTTGAATCGATGGATGTTTGTTCTGGCGTGATTCGTGGCGAATCTGAATGATATTTGACACAGAGATAGATTATAGTTTGGAATAGCAAATAGACTACTTTTTATTTGGAAAAATGTACGGTTCGCATGTGATAATAATACACATTAATCCATTTTTGATCATTCTAGGGCTCCGTTAAATATTTCTTTTACCAAAGGGTCCGTCACCAAAAAAGTTGACGAACCGCTGGTCTAGACATAAACTTCGAAATTTTTAAAAGTCAGATAGCAAATAGGTTCTTTAAGTTAAGAGCTGAGTCAGACGGGGGGAACAATTGGACAGTTTTAGTACAACAGCGCAAGGAGGAGACACGTGGCTATAATGACAGATTAACTTAGCTTTTTGATAGGTTCTGATTTCCGTAATGACATTTCTAAAACACTAGGTGTCCTACGTTCTAGCTCTACGACTAAAGATTGCCGGTATATGTAGCGGTCATTTTGATTGATGTCTATAAAAACATGGCGTAAGTCTTGTGTCATCCTTCTTGGCTACATTACGGCTGCTAGACGTTACAGAAATGGCCATACACACTTTCTTCATTATTAAAAACTTAATTTGTAACTATGCAAGAGTGGAGAAATTGTAGAACTGACATCTGTCAACGTAAATAGTAAATTGTGTCTATGGCCATTTTGGAAACCATAGCTTAGGTAAAATCTTCTTAAAGCTATCTCGATACTTTATTGTTATCGAGCTTTCTATAGTCTATCAGGCTATGCCCAAATAGGCATCACGGCGCGTCGCGAGTACTGTGATGGGTTTAAGTGAAAATGGTGTCTGAATGACTACCAACTGACTTTGAAGTCATAAGCAGTCTGCCTAATACACCGTACCTTACCATGGCCGTGCTATGAACGTATCGTGCACGGAAATAACCATTATATCGACTACTATATCTACTAGAACGTATCAACAAATGTTGATGCTCTGTGTGTCTCGACGGTGTTAGTGGGTGAAGGAACGGTCTAGTGGGTATAGTTTCACTCTTTTCAATATCATGAATATTTCTTGCCTGCCACGTTCCTAGCACGTTCATTGTATGATACGGTCTAGTGGGCAGACTCCTTGTTCACGCCTAAATGCGTACTCCTTTGAGGAGCTTCTTGAATTTAAAAGAAGATAATATGTTTTCTTTTGTTTTTTTATTTTTTGAAGAGAGAAGATTCGTCATAGAAAAATATTGTAATACTAGTTTTTGCTCTTTTTACCTATTATATTATTCAATTTAATTTAAAAGTCGGGTTTGATTTCATTTTATATTTACATTTTCACTTTATCACTCCTTTAGGTACCATATTTTCCGGTTTATAAAAATGACTACTTAGACCACTTATGCAATAACTAACATTAAGTAAACAACTCTTTCTATGAGATAAACTCTGAAATTGATTGAACAGTTAATTAGGTAAGTCATTTTTTTTTGCATGAAACAGTATGTTTTTCACGAGCGAAAGTTTAATCTCTTAGTATATGAGTTCAAAATCAGCCGGTATGCCTTGTAAAGAGTCGTGGCACCATGAAGGTAGTTTAGCTGATTTGGCTATTTAAGTAGCTGATACTGTACTGTGCAATCACGCAAAAATACATCTCGGGTGTGCTAGCGTGTGATTGGTCAATAAATGCGTGAATATCTGTCTTGTAGAAGCAGAGTTTGGCCTCTCAGACTGGATTTTCTATCCCTTTCTATCGCTAAGACACATCCTATTGCTTACAAGCTGTAAAACAGGCGCTTATAGTTAGTACTTTATTTGTGTAGACTCTTTTGAACAATTACCTAATACTTCTAAGACATAGTATTATAAAAGGTTCCTGTATTTCTTTTCTTTCCGATTTACTCGACTTGATGAAGTGTGAGAACATATTATAATATTATACTCTTCATTTGGTTCTCTTCAAGATGGTTGAGTTATGTGGTGCACCACATAAGTGGTCATGCTCGTGAACAAGCGCTGTCAGTTGGAATTGGCCATTTTTTAACTGCCATGGCTTACATTTTGATTCTTATTATAGTTTTTTTCACTAACTGACCGACACCTTGGCAATTCAAAAGTGCCTCTAAATGGTCTAATTGAAATAAATGTTTTGACTTTGACTTAACCTAGCTAAATTTTTATACGACCACATTTATCGAAACCTCGCCTTTTGAGAACTTTTTTAAAATACCCAATTCTAGGAAGTTTAGTAATAAAATAGCTCACACTTTGTAGAGTATCAGTACGTTAGGCGTTTGTTTAGAGTAAAGCGACACGCCGCGATGCCTAGCTAGTACAGTCCGTGGCCTACATTAGCGACCCCTATTAGAAATGGTTGGGAAGAGGGGTTAGGTAATACAGGGCACTGACTGTACAATGACCATACGAAAACCTTAATCACTTTGGGACTTTGTCACATCAAACTCGTTACATTATTTATTTACATAGATTAATATGACAAGGTTGTAAGTATAATCAAAGTTTTCATATAGGTCGACTGTACAATATATACTGCTCGTCATAATTTGCGATGACTAACGTGATTGAGGAAATGGCTACTCTTCGTAGCCCAGCCGATCTGCATCACGCCGGGAGTTATGATGATGCACTCGTAGTACCATGTACCCTTGTTCACCTGAAACATATATCACTTCGTACAATATCAATTTATAAAACTATAAAAATGTATGTTGTAATTTTTTTGTTTTAATTATGGAAACACGACGTATCTTTCTGTTTGAAAGTCAACAAGTAGTATAGAAACCACAAAACAAGCTACTATAATTAAAAAAATTAAAAAACACGGCTGCCAAAATTGCACGTATTTGTACTATGTTTACTCCAGTTTTACGACGTTTTTTATTTACAGTGTTATATATTTTATAAATCTACTTGTCAAATTCTAGACGATAAACATAGACACGTCTGGATTCATTAAAAAAAATAATTGAGGCTGGTATTCATTTACTTTTTAAAGTGACCACACAGGTTTCTTCTTATTTTTTAGCTTAGCCTATGTTACTCGGAACGATGCAAGGATTGTAACGATACCCCATACATTTAAATCGGTTCAGGCGTTCAAAAGTTATGGTGGAATAAAGAATCTCACATACATACATACATTAACCCTGAACACATAACACTCCTTTTTTTGGGGCAGTCGTGTAATAAGCACCATTGTGTATCGTTTCACGCTGGATATTGTTAAAAACACTTTTTTTTTTTTTACTTATTTGTTTTTTTTTCCTCGTAATGATCATGAGTCGACCTCATTTCACCATCGTCGCTTAGGTAAGCTTTTATAACCCTTGAGACAAATAAGATTATCAAGCAAAATGGTTTACCGGGAAGGTGCATCGTACACTCTCGAAGGAGTAGGAGTCACAGCGGGCCTCCAAGCCGTCGCAGGACATCTTGAGGTACTCGCTGACGTCCTGCGAGTTCATGACCGCATTGATATGGGTCATATCGACGACCTCGTAGCTCAGCGGACGCCCCACTACAGTGACTGGAACACAACACAGTTGGAAGGGGTTAAAGCTCTATCTATGGTTTCGAATAAAGCCTGTAACTCTGGTAAGTGTGAAAAAGTTTATACAGAATGATAATATAATAATTGTTCCTGTTTCCATCACCGATGGGCTACTATTTTACTGAAGTTTACGTAATTATGAAACAGATTATCCAATCCCTGGTTATTACACCCTTCGGTTTGAGTAATCTTCGGAAATTTTGAGAATAAAGCTTGTTTTTATCTTATTAAGCAAACGATCACTCTTGTTCAATTACCAAATTCCTATAGACACTATTATTTATTAAAGTAGAGTATAGGGAATTTTCTAGCGACCAGCCACAAAAAAAGATGTGGACATGTTTTAACATCAACCCAAGGGCCTTTGACGGGCCTGTTGGTCTAGTGGTTAGTGGCCCTGACTGCTAAGCCGGAGGTCGTGAGTTCGATTCCCACCCAAACTTTATGTGATGAGCATGATTGTTAGTTCTGTGTCTGGGTGTGATTTATCTATAATATGTATGTATTTATAAATTATATAAGTATGTATATCAGTTGTCTGGTTACCATAACACAAGCTCTGCTTAGCTTGGGATCAGATAGCCGTGTGTGAGTTGTCCCAAGATATTTATTTTATTTTTATTTAAGGACTTGTGTAACTCGTGTATGAAATAGCTTCTGTCAAGTTTGGCCGCAAATAAAACAAAACAATGAACAGAGGTCGGAAACTGAATACCTGCAGCAACTAAATTATTCTTAAAATATAAACTTGTCCCGTACCTGGTGTGCAGTTCTAGGCTTTTTTTTTTTTTTTTTACCGATGTGAAATCATCAAATGACTTCCCCCGCCCTGGGCGGGGCGGGAGGGAGTGTCAGACTTTTACTGACTAAAACCCATCCATGTTCCTTCTTGTGCCCTTTGCGTTCCGGGGGCGCGGTATCTCTTTCGAACAACCCGCAGCCCCGGCAGGCATCGGCCCTTAGTGGCCCCTTCAATTGTTTGCTGACATCTCTTTGAGGCGCGCGTGGAACACGAACGCGCCGTCGAGCAGTTCTAGGCTAACTTTGGCTTATTTGCTACTTAATTAACTTAGGTGCTGTTCGACCGTAGCTATGTTCGGTCAGCTAAAGAGATAAGTAACCAGAGTCATCCGATAATGTTGAAGTTTTCTTAGAAGTCGATAGATGTTTCGATTGAAACTTAATTTAATTAATAAACTGTTTTACTTCTCAGTAGCAGGTTCGGAGTCTGGATTTGTGCCCGGTTGATGGTAACAGGCTCGCCCCGTTACATGGGACTTAAACATACCTAACTGGCGAAATGTGGGTGCCCTAATGGGTACACCTCTGCCCAACCCTTCAAGCATTACAGGCGTGATGTTATGTCTTGTTATGAACTGTTTACTATCTACTTTTTAATTTCAATTACTTTTGAAAACATCCATCGGTTTCTATGAAAACTTTAACTATCTGAGGACCCTAGATACTTATCTGTCTTTTTTTACAGTACCTACCTCATGGTACCGATATTTTTGTCCTTTATAGCTGTTACTATCAGAAAATACGAAGTTAAAAAAATGGCTAATTAACATTTTTGTGGAAGTCTCATTGAAGCGATGTTGATCGTATTGTGGTGTTTTTATATCTATTCAGCCCTATTGAAATACAGAATCCACAACACCTTGCGCAGGTATTTTAGTACTCATTTTGTCACCTTGCGCAGGTATTTTAGTACTCATTTTGTATTTCAATGAGAGTATTTGTTTACTAAGCGACATGTACTTACAGAGGTTGTCAAGCGCCCATTTGGCGCAAAAGCCGACCTGGCGCCAGATAAAGTCCTCACTGTTGGCGAACTTTTCTAGCAGAAGCAGTGGGTTATCCTCTTCCTTATCCAGCCTTTCCTTAATAGTCAACTTATTTTCGGTGGTGTGTGCAAACTTCTCGAGCGCGATCAGAGCGAAGAGAACAATGCGGGGCTCTCGGCGGAACATCTGAGAAATGTTATTTATTTTTGTTTTAAAATTGCATTTACCTACGTAAAGGCATGAAGTCAAGCGATCCGCTGAACTTAGTCAGACGAAAGTATTATAACGAGCTGTGACTGTTGAGTCAGCACAAATGCTTGCTACTAACAAAACTCGCACTGTAGTTGTGCCTGTGCCTACGACGTCACTGACAAGCTGATACTAGCTATGTGATACGAGTTCGGGTCATTAATTTCATTTATCGGAATCGTGTGTAGTATCCTTTTCATTCTCAAATATAGTGCATAAACATGGTCATGTGCCAAAAGGTAAGGAAGATAGCGAGATGAAGTAGAAGACTGCTCTCAAGAAGTCTTCTAGTTAGACCACAACAGTAAATAGCTTTGAGAAATCAAAAGAGTGGAGGGAGGCCTTTGACTAACAGTGGGCTGTTTGAGTATACGGGTTTATAAAATAACATTTAAATTATCGATATGACAATCGAATAGGTACATGTCTTTGGATCATACGTTAGGGCAAAACAAGAGAGGAAAGAGATCTCGCAGACATTCATCGACGTCCGGTCTACGTGGAAAAAATGATTAGGTCCGCCTCTGCACTAGACGATCCACAATAGACTTTATTTTCCAAGAATTGTACAAATATAGACTGCACTCCGCCAAGAGTGAACAACTAGGAAGAAAGTTTAACTACCAATTACAACTTATTATTAAAAGATTTCTTTCTAGTGCTATTTCTACGAAGAGAGCAATCTCAAGAGTTTATAAAGTCCATCTGACCTACATCTTCACGATAGATCTAAAATTAGTTGCCGGTGACCATTTATTGCTTCAGAAGAGAATATGAACCATTGGGTAGTTCATTAGTCGTGATAAAAATAGTAAAATAATAAAATAAACTCGGTGTTAAAAAAAACGCATCATCCTAAAACTAAATATTGCTTAGTCTACGGGTGTAGACACGACTAATCAATTGACATACTTTTTAAGAGTTGCCAAAACAAGATTCCCCCATAGATCACGTTTGGCAACAGCAATCTGTGACGTCACTTATTTGTCAAATCAATTGACCAACTATTTATTAATTTCAAAGCAAGTAAAGATTCAATCTTACAGTTAATTGGAAATTAATCGGGTTTTCAGGCTTAAATATTTTTATTTTTTTAGAGAAATTGTTTCTTGGAATTATTAGTTATGTAATAGCTGTCTATACCCGTATTCAATTGTAATTAGTATGTATTGGATGGTCATTTGACTACCTACCCCATAAACTAACATTTCATTTTAATGACAAAACAAGTCTTATGAAGTTATAAAACTGGTCAGGTCAATGAGAGATCCTAAAAATATTATTTTCATTGCAAGGGGGACGACACTTACATTTTAAGGTATTTTTAATTAAGTATCATTTTCTAATCTAGAAGTAAATTAGAGTTATTAAAACTTCTCTTGTCCCTTCTCTGTCAATCTATATTTTGCCACAAAGTTATTTATTTATATTTTGTAAACCACCATATTTGGTTGTATTAACCCTCGGCATGTCAATCAGGGTATGTCAGACCCACCGCGGTAAAAAAGCATGATAATTATTTGAATCCAATTTAAATTTTACTAGTAACCGCTTTCAGTAGCTGGTTATTGTGAATTACTCGACGTCTCCCAAACGCTATCTCAGACCGAAATGCACACCGGATGTGGTAGGATATGCACAAAATGCTGGCTGGTCTCATCAAAAGCTCTGAAAAATGTTGATGGAAGTGACAAGGAGCGATTTGTATTTATTTAATATTCGTTTATGGAAGTGCCATACAATTACCAGTTATATTTTTTTATATTAATTAAGGTTAGTAAAGATTTTATGTTCAATTTTAAAGAAGTTAAAGTAATTAAAATCTATCATTTGTATTTCAATTTCAATTTAACCCTATCACTGATATTAAGTTTTATAATAAAACAATAAGTTTGACTATTTAGTTTTAATCATATCCCTCAAAATGTGGGTCTGACAGATCAGGCATATCATTTATCGTTAGGCCACCAGGTATGCCAAGGGTTAACTTGCCTCGGCCATCACAATAAATAGGTACAAAACTTGACAAATATCCGAATGATGAATGTCTTTTAAGTACCGTACGTATTGTAGGTAGCAATCATACATTTAAAGTTATATAAGTTTCCGGTAAATGCAGTTCAGTAGTACCGACTAATAGCCAAGGCTAGAAAGAGTTTTGAGCTCAAGGCTAACATTTAACCGATCGATTAATTATTTATTCACGAAGAACACTAGTTCAAATACTAGTTTAAATGTTGAATAAAAGCAGTCCCATGCACATTTTTACCAACGATGCCTAAATTTAGGGAACTCCTGAGCAATTTTATGTAACGCCTAGCAGGAATTTCATTTTCGCCTACACTTATGGAACACTTAAATTTAGGAGCTCAAATTTTGACCCCCTAGCGGCTTTATTATTTGTTTTAGTTTTACTGATTCGCTTCAGTTTGGGAGCGCGCTTGCTATTTTTTGTAAAATACCAAGCATTATTACCTGTTTTTTTAAATTATAAGTTCACAATATGGTAAATCCTATTAATATTATAAATGTGAAAGTTTGTAAAGAGGTTTCGATACATATTTGGATGTTTGTTACTCAATCAAGCGAAAACCGTTGAACAGATTTGGATGAAAATTGACACATAGATAGGCCATTTCCTGGATGAATGTGATGAAATGTGTTCCTTTGGGATAATTGTCTTGATAAGCCACTTTTATACACTACATGAGTACGCCACGTTTCATCATAAGTCGGTTCTTGTCCGATAATCAGTTCCTAGAATTCCAAGTTATGATATGGAAAGGCTGAGGTGTCACATTAAACAAAACGTTTGCCGATACACTGATACCATACTATCTATACCATATAGTTAAGAATGAACACGGTTTAACAACGCAGCAGTAATTATGAAAGTTGGTAATACTACACGATACGACAAGGCCTAATTGCATTGCATCAATCGTGTCAAACTTGATGCAAAATATATTAATAAACAAAATTTTTTAAGAGTCTAACCATTTGGGATGCTGTAAAAGTGTTCAAGGATTGAATGAAAATTTTATTTCATAAGCTCGTAGGGCAGCTATTGAAATCTTTATGATAACTTGTGGAAAGTGCATATGTATGGCATCCACGAGAAAGTTGGTATTATGAGCTTCTACTCGGAAAAATCAGAAGCTTTTATTAAGGTACGTATGTAGGTCAGAAGATCTTATTACCAATTAGTCCTTACGAATCAAATTTTCCGGACAAAATATAATACAGATTTGATAAAATGGGGATTGATAGCGGATAAGTAAATAACAACACGCCTACTTGTTTTATTTACAAATATTTTTTTCTAACTTACCAAAAAGGAAAGCATATAATCCAAAGTTTCCTCGGTGAGCACTGCGACACTATTGGGTCCCGCTAACTTGTCGGCGACGCAGCCGAGCACGACGCAAATGTTGCGTTCATATTGCACGTTAATGTCGCCGGACAAAGCGCGCATTGCAGACAAACCGAACATCTGCTGTAACTGGAAGCATAGGTACTACGTCAAAATCGATGCAGTTCCAAAATCATCACGTCAAATGTCAAGGTTCAGAAAAACAAATGAAAAATTCACATTCAGAATATTAAAACATGTTTTCGATGATAAGTAGTAAACCTATTAATAGAAGCTGCAATAAAATGACTGAATTGGATCGGCTATTTTCACATGCGACCTTTCACAAAATTCAATTAATTAAAGCCTCCAGAAAATATGAACAGTTCGGCGCAGTCATGCATTACGAGTTGCGATCCAAATACTACTCGATTTTCCGATATTTCGATCCGATCCTTCGAGTGATATACAAATAGGATTTGTGACGGATTGACAACCCGTTACACAGTTAATTAACTGTGTCCAGTAATTACTGGAAACGGAGAGTAATAATTGGTTTACGTATGCACTAGTGTTCACTATTTAACTAGTCTTGACGTGCCTTTGCTACGTTGCTTTCGACAATCGAAGCGAAAAAGTTCTCTGAACCAAGTTCATAACCTGGTTCAGAGAACTATTTCGTTGATAGACAAGGCGTGCCTTTGCTACGTTGCTTTCGACAATCGAAGCGAAAAAGTTCTCTGAACCAAGTTCACAACCTGGTTCAGAGAACTATTTCGTTGATAGACAAGACGTGCCTTTGCTACGTTGCTTTCGACAATCGAAGCGAAAGAATTTTCTGAACCAAGTTACGGGAACAGCTCTGAAAGCTCTGAGGATACGGTGCAGTTGTTAATTTTCCGACTAAGTTTTGGAATCAGGCTTTTCGGCTGTACTTTCCTTATTATATTTTTCGTATACGTCGCACCTACTCGTATGTTTGTGAGAAATAGTTGTAAACTTATATTCATACAAAAACAACATTTAAAAGCACGGCAGCCGATACCTGGAACTGAAAACGCGTGGGCCGCGAAATTTACTGAAACATAAACCTATTAATGTTCCTGCTTACAGCTAGCAAAACCTTTACTTAAACCTCACCTTGATTACTTGTTCCTTTGACGGTAGGGGACAGTCATCGAACACGATAGTGATAGCTGATGGGCCTAATGGATTATCCAAAGGGATTACTTTAACCAATGATGTGATGACCTGGAACCACCCTTCCTCTCTTTCCGCGATAACGTGCAGCTTTACTAATGATATAGGCGATTCTTCGTCACTGCAACAATAAAGAGTTAAATTAAAACTTACGTTTAAGTGAAAAAGGGAAAATGTCGAATTAGTATAACAAAAGCGCAATCTCGCGAACGGGAATTCACGAGTTTTACACCCGCTGCAGAGCATATTCGGTTCGGCATTTCCCATACTACTTTATCACGACTCGTTACCGTTGAATCCGCGAGCACGTGTTATGTCGATTCAAAGTAGGTATTCACTATACGCGAAAATGCACGTGGATATTCGCGTAATTCGTATGTCTGTGCCTAACAAAAAAGCTTATTCATACTCTTATTAAACGAACGGTTTCCAGAAAATACTTTTGTAACAAGTAAACCTAATGGCTATTGTATGTATTTCAATAGCCTTTCAAATGCAGCGCACCAACTTGTCAACTTAATAATGGTCCACCCACGCTGAAAGCTAAAACTGAATATGATGTTGTTTGTAGACCGGCATTACAATTCTAGATACGTTCGTGGAAAACGACAACAATACTGTTTACAATACAATTTGTTTCCATCAAAGGCGGTAAATAAAGCTGTAGCGCAGGCTGGACCGGGCCACCTAAGTGCAGGCCTAGCTAAATAAATTCTAACACGCGATCGACAGCTTAGCTAATTAGGTCACCATTCATATTATTTTCTAATGTATTTTTAGCCGGGCCATCGATACCCACCCACCCCCATGTAGAGTACCTACGTGTCTATGTACTGTGCAAGCATCAAATAACAATAAATCTATCTCATAAAAACATCCTACAAAATAATAAAACAATGTGACAAAATATAATGTAAGTTGATACTTACACGAGCCTGGGACCAGACAAGCCGATTTGGGAATCATTGTTTGGAAGATCAGGCTATATTTAGCCAAAGTTATAACACAAAGAGCTGTTTTGGCAGATTTTTTTTAATAGTTTGGCACTATCCACTTATAAATTTGAAGGCAGAATTTATATCAACAAAAGTTACTATGGTATCTAAGCTCTAGACCGAAATCTTTTTGTATAGACCATTGTATGTCTAAAGGCGTTCCCTCACTAGGGGCATTTATCTGTAGTGTTACAATCCAAGATTCAATGTGAGCATTACGTTACAATACTGCCTTACGGACTGACAAGCTTTCGCTTTTGATGTAGCAATTCAAGATTCGGACGACTGCTCCCGGTGTAGGAGCGCCTTCGAGTTCCAAGATTTTCGTATTATCCAATTTCTACGAAGCATCAGCTCTATTGAGAGTTCTAAAAGTGAGCTCTAATCATTCGGAGAGCTCGATAATATCATGTACCGAGAAAAATGTCTGGCCGATACAATGTATAATTCAATATAAGTAATATAAGAATTTATAAGTGGCAATATGTGTTTCGACTTATTATCAGAAAAATATTTTTTATGGAATTAATAATTCAAATATCAAAATTCCGAGAATTGATCTCGATTTTCTTAAATAGGTACTAAACATAAGTAGCGAAGGAACGATATCTCTAAGAGAGAAGACGCAGAAAAAAATACGGAATTTTAGTAGGTACCTACAATTAATTAGAAGGAACCATTTTCCAATAACTTTTATGTAGCTGTTATTCCGAACTTCCAAAGGTAAGCCGGTTGGAATCAAGTTGTATGATGTCACAACCAAATATTTGGTTCGTTTAGTTAGTACGTTTGTCGTGTAGACTCACGCCAGGACAAAAGCAATCAAGTAAATCAAAGTTAAGCCAAAACTTTTCGAACGTAAAAAATTGAATAGAGCCTTGGTACCTTTAATAGTTAGCTTAAAGCGGTAAAGGTGTTGTTGCTAAAAAAAGCGAAACAACATACACAATTTTTAATTTAGGTGCCCTGTGTCCTAGTTTCCCTTGTTTTGAAGTTTGAAACAACTTTATTCCGGTTTCGCTATTTTCAGTATGTTTCTAAAATTTACAGCGAAAACTAAATTCAGGTTGCCGAGCGGTTCCTACATTTTCTATTAGTATAGTGTTTCTGTCAATACTATTATACGGTAGGTAAAATGGCGAATCACATAACTACGCATAGGCACTGCCTATTATCATTCGAATATCTACTGTTGTATAATACCAAACCGTTGAAAATGGTTCACCAATGTAAAATAATGAGTTTTACGAAAAGTTGCCAAAAACGTAACTAGATGGCGTTGGCGTCGAAATAGATCGCGCTATAGTTTGCTTCCAACGATTTGGTTAGGGTCTTCGGATGTTTTACGAAATATAATAACCTTTAGAACAGTATACAGTTTGGTGGTTTTATTTACCCAATTTAAACCCTACTGGTATACACACTGAGGTCAATTTATTAAGTACTGGGTACCTTCTAGGTGTTCGGTACTTAACATTGGTCCATCGAACCGGATTTTGTCCGATTTTTTGAATTAGCGGCCCCAGCTTGGGTCCGCTCTGCCCGTGGTACTCGCAGTGGATCGCTGCGTCAGGAGTACACGGCTACCCGCATCAGCAGCGGCAGCTTCGTCCACCGGAGGACAAGCTCAGCGGCAGTGGGACAAAAGTGACACTATAGAGGGCGCCACTATCGTCCTTCAAGGTGTACGTCACCCACCCAGTTCAACGTGTTGTCGTCAGAAGAACGTCACACGGTAGTTCAACGTGACATCAGAAGACTGACGTCACAATATCATCAAGTTCACAGTGTCGCCACCAGAGGGCGCCACCAGTACAATCAAGTTCATTCATCGTGTAGTGTGAGTGAAGTGAAAACCGTGAGTACATTATCGTCATTTTACACAGACCAACTTACAGCCAAGCAATTTTGAACTTTATTTATTCCAAGATTTAAACTTTGAAAAATTCCTCAAGAATCTTGGACTTGTAAAATTTTAAGTAGATATTTAGACTTAGAAAAAATTTAGCTTTAGAAACATATTTATTTGTGCATGTTTAGTTAGAACTTAGAATAGTTTCACAAAAAACGACGGAACGGGGAACCTATGCCCGATTTCCGCCAGAGTTTTAAACACTTGTAAAATTTTGAACGACTAATTAGAACTTAGAATAATTAGCGTCAAAGCTGAACTTGTATTTTATTTCATTTAGTTTGCTTTTTTTTGGAACATTGTTTTTATACACTTGTTGACTCTCTTTATACACTTTAACTTATTTCATTTGTTTACTTTTACCTTTATACAAATTTCAAATCAACTAATACATTTTACAAAAGATTTATAGATCTATTTTAATTGATTCAAATATGGAGGGATTAATTAATGTATTAAAGGGTTTTCAAAACGTCATTAATAAAGGTTTAGTTAATTTTAAAAAGAAAAGAAAGATTAACTGTCGAATATATTGAGACTAGATTAGAATTGCTGGAAAAGGATTGGGATTCTTTTAAAGACACTAACACAAAAATTTATCAGAACTTTAAATTAGATGATGTAGAACAAAAAGTTGCTGATATTTATGATACAACCGAAGATACTTACATTGGTTACAAAAGCTTGATGAAATCAACGCTCAATAAACTAAAAGTTGTAATTCAACCAGAACAAAATAATGATGGTTTTTCTAGTAATGCATCTAAGTCAGCAAATACATTCGTTAAACTACCTAAGATCGCCATTCCAATGTTTTCCGGGAATTATGGAGAGTGGACGACTTTTCATGATCTTTTTTTATCGCTAGTTCATAAAAATAATTCGTTAGACAACGTACAGAAGCTGCACTACTTGAAAAGTCATCTTACTGGTGAAGCTGACCAATTGATAAGGAATACTCCAATTACCGATGCCAACTACAGTCAATGCTGGGATCTGTTAGTCAAGCGTTACAGCAACAAAAGGTACCTTGCTAACTGCATTTTGAAAAGGCTATTTGGCATTAAACGTATGCAAATAGAATCAGCGACATCACTAAAGGAACTGCTAGATACCACCAGTGACTGTTTAAGTGCAATGGCAAACTTAGGTGTAAATGTGAGCACATGGGATGTTATTATCATCCATATATCGACATTTAAGCTAGATCCTGAAACGCGTAAGCAATGGGAATTAAGTGTCAGCAGCGATTCAAGTAATGACTTCCCCACCTTTTCTCAGTTTAATGTCTTTCTAGAACAACGTTTCCGCGCGTTGGAGTGCATAGAACCAAAAAGGGTATCAGGTCACCAGGTCAACACTAGTTCAAACAATCATACGCCTAAATCTATGCTAGCCACCAACTCATCTTCATCAATGAAATGTGAATTTTGCTCCGAGAGCCACAAGCTTTGTTTTTGCAAAAAGTTTTCCAAACAAACAATTGAAGCTAGGCGTGAATTTGTAGGCAAGCATAAATTCTGTTTTAACTGCTTAGGCAGTAACCATACAGTTTACAACTGTAAAAAGAACACCCGTTGCAGAGTGTGCCAAAAGCGCCACCATTCTTTGCTGCATATAACTAGCGAGTCGGACAACAAAGGACAAGACCCTGAAAACAAGCCTACTGCTAGTGCTGATAGTGCTAGTCCTATTGCTAGTGCTACTCAGATAGTTTCTTGCTTGTCCACAGGGAAGGTATCTCAGCCCAGACAGGTTTTATTAGCCACTGCCCTAATAAAAGTTTCGTCAAAAACGGGTGAGTACCAAACGGTTCGAGCATTACTAGACCAGGGTTCGCAAGCCTGCTTTATCACAGAGGCCACGGTTCAATATCTTAGCCTAAAAAAGATTCCCATTCAAGGCTTTGTATCGGGATTAGGGGATAATAGATCAACCAGGACAAAGTATATGGTAGAATTGACCATTAAATCTCGTGTTGACCCAAACTTTAAATTTATATTAAGCGCTTATGTGCTCAACAAAATCACGTCTTACCTACCTGAGCGAAGTCTTAACTTAGGTACCTTCGACTGGTTAGAGTTAAACAATCTTTGTTTAGCAGATCCAGAGTTCAACACACCCAACAAAATAGATATTCTGTTGGGCGCTGATGTCTATAGCTGCATCATAAAGGAAGGTTTGGTGAAAAGTCCTTCTGGTACACTAATTGCACAGAGCACGGCGTTAGGATGGGTCCTGTCGGGAGCTACTAGTCCTGAAAACAAATTAAATAATAAGTTGAGTAAAATAACAGTAATGCATTGTCAAGTTAAGGATGAGGACCTTTTACGAAAGTTTTGGGAAATAGAAGAGCACATTAGTTTAAAAAAGATATTAACACCAGAAGAGAAAAAATGCGAAGAATTTTACAAGGAGACAACTAAGCGGGATAGCAATGGCAGATACATAGTTAGGTTACCTTTTCGAGACGCAAATCCTCTCTGCAAGTCTGGAAATTCACGTGGTATAGCTAAAGCAAGATTTCACACCTTAGAGAAAAAATTAGAGAAGAACAAAGATTTGAAAGAAAAGTACACAGAAGTAATAAAAGAATATCTACAGTTAGGACACATGCGTCACGTGAATGAAAAGGATAGTCAAAGGGATATAGCCGTTTATTTACCGCATCATGCAGTCATTAGGAACGACAAAACCACCACAAAGGTTCGTGTTGTTTTCAACGCCTCGGAAAAGAATAGCTTGGGAGTATCATTAAACGATACGCTCATGGTGGGTCCGACTTTGCAAGCCGATTTACGTCACACGGTTTTGAGATGGAGAGTGCATCCAATTGGGCTTGTTGCGGATATTGTCAAAATGTACCGCCAAATTAAGGTAGCAGATGAGGATGCAATGTTCCAACGAGTACTCTGGCGCGACAGTCTCGACAAGGATATTCAAGACTACGAGCTTGTGACTGTGACTTTTGGAACAGCTTCTGCGCCGTACCAAGCCGTCAAAACCTTGCATCAGATTGCACATGATGAAGGCGACAACTATCCCCTGGCTGCAGACAGAGTGTTAAATGGGTTCTACATGGACGATTTAATGACAGGATGCAGTAACGCAGAAGAAGGCATAGAAATCTATAAGCAGATAAGAGGGCTACTGGAAAAAGGCGGATTCATATTACAAAAATGGAATAGCAACAGTAAGGAACTACTAACAGGAATAAATGAAATTGAAAGGAATGAAGTTAATAAGCAATCAGATCAAACTAGTACAACTAAGGACAAACCAATAGAACAAATTAATATTACACAAAATAATGAATTAGAGGACATAGATTGTGGAGAAGAGAGAGAGTTAGATATTAAACTAGATAATACTATAAAAATTTTGGGCCTTACCTGGAACCGCAACGAAGATACCTTCCAATACTCGGTGAATCTTCCTCCGCCGACGACTGCACCTGTAACTAAAAGGTCAATTATTTCAGATATAGCTCGGTTGTTCGACCCACTAGGTTGGTTAGCTCCCAGTGTGGTCCTAGCAAAAACCTTTATACAAAAATTGTGGCTTGCAGGTGTCAGTTGGGATGAAGACTTAAGCACAGAACTAGTAAAGGAGTGGAGCACTTACCGCAAGGAGTTGTCACTACTTAGCCAAGTTCGGATACCTCGTTGGCTCGGTACGAAATCAACCGATGATCTTGAGCTGCACGGCTTCAGTGACGCTTCCAAAACAGCGTATTCAGCAGTGATCTATTTACGAACAACAGATGCTGGAGGCAAAAGTCATCTCTCGTTGTTGGTTGCAAAAACCAGAGTAGCCCCCGTCAAACAAATTAGCATACCTCGTTTGGAGTTGTGTGGAGCACTTTTGCTGTCAAATCTTCTGACCGAAACCTCAGATGTTCTAAATATTCCGAGAGACAAAATTAGGGCATGGACTGACTCGACGGTGGTGTTGGCTTGGCTTAACAGCCATCCAAGCCGATGGAAGACGTTCGTGGCTAATCGTACCTCCGAAATATTAACCAATACGAAGGCATCTCAATGGTTTCATGTCAAAACCAAGGACAATCCAGCAGATTGTGCCTCCAGAGGTATCTTACCGAGTGCACTGTTAGATAACATTCTATGGTTTTCTGGACCATCATTTCTACAAGAACGTATTATTGAGTACACTAGGCCAAACAAGCTACAGGTTGACTTAGAGGAATCAACAAAAGCCCACATTGCTGTTGTTCCAGATCCTTCAATTTTCGAGCGATACTCTTCTTTACAAAAACTTATTAGAGTTATCGCATATTGCAGGCGATTCCTAAAAAATAACACAATAAGACAAAAATATTTACAAAAGTCTGAACTAGCAACAGCTTTAGAATGTTGTATAAGACAAGCACAGAGGGAAATATTTACGTTAGAATATTTACAGCTACAAGACAAAGGCTATTTACAACTAAAATCTAGCAAGTTAAACTCACTTTGTCCATATCTTGATGAAAAAGGCATCATCAGAGTTCGAGGTAGAATTGAGAAAGCTCCTTTGAGTGAAGAGACAAAACACCCCATAGTACTTCCAAATCCTAGCCATCTAACAAACCTTATTGTGGCAGATGCCCACTTAAACACTCTACACGGAGGTCCACAGCTGATGGCAAATTATTTAAGGACAGCATATTGGATCATAGGCGTCAGAAACCTCGTCAAGCACCATGTGCATAAATGTGTAACATGCGCTAAACATCGTGCTAGCACAAAGAACCAAATGATGGGTTCTCTTCCAACTGTCCGGTGTTTGCCCGCGCGACCATTTCTGCACAGCGGTGTCGACTACGCTGGCCCTATAAATATTAGGACAACAAAGGGTCGTGGACACCGCTCTTATAAGGGCTACATATGCCTATTTGTGTGTATGTCCACTCGTGCTCTTCATTTAGAAGTCGTCAGCGATATGAGCACCCAAGCCTTTCTAGCCGCCTTCCGACGTTTTGTATCCCGACGAGGTCATTGCTCCAAAATGTGGAGCGACAACGGCACTACGTTTGTAGGTGCCGCTCGAGAACTGCAACAGTTAGTATCTCTTCAGGAGTCCATAGCCGAACAACTTGAAGCCAATGGTACCGAGTGGCACTTCATTCCTCCACATAGTCCCAATTTCGGAGGGCTATGGGAAGCAGGGGTGAAGTCCACAAAGTTTCACCTCAAACGAGTCATCGGTGAGGCTACTTTGACATATGAGGAAATGAGCACACTCCTCAGTCAAGTCGAAGCTTGTTTGAACTCGCGTCCAATAAGCGTCATGAATGTTAGTGAGCCTGGTGAATTGTTACCCTTAACCCCTGGACATTTCCTAATTGGTGAGCCGATTGTTAATGTACCTGACAATAATTATGAGAGCACAAACGTAAACTATTTGACACGGTGGCAATTTATTCAGAGGATGCTACAGTCATTCTGGAAGCGCTGGTCACAAGAGTATTTGTCCAACCTTATGAACCGATACAAATGGTCTGCGAAAATCCCAGAGCCTAAAATTGGGGATATTGTTTTAATTAAAGAGGATGATTTACCGCCAAGTCGTTGGTTATTAGGTCGTGTAGTCGAAAAGCATCCTGGTGATGATAACATCACTCGTGTGGTCACATTACGCACAAAGAGTTCCACTATCAAACGGCCGACTTCCAAACTGTGTATTTTACCGGTGACAGATCAATAACTTAAATTATTATGTATTTTAGCTCAAATCTTACCATCCTTTTTGTTCGTTTATAATCCTTGTTATGCTTTTTTATTTTTACATTTGTTATAGTTTTTATACAACGTTTGTTAGATCAATTTATACATTTTTAGATCAACTTTTACAGTTTATAAGATCAATTGATTGTTAGTGTTATTTTAAACGCACATTGAAATTGAATGTCTTCCTAAATTGTGGACAAGAACATTGTTCAACTGTTGAACTTTTACGCTTTTTATCTTAAGTTTTATCAACTTAAATAGTTTTAAGTTTACCACATGTAACATTTAGTTTGTTTTATAATATTTTCCTTTATACTAGACATAATATGGAATTGTCAGTTATTAATCCAGACCCATAACCGAGTTCGAGAAGGACATTCCGTCAGTATTGTCCTTGGTGGGCGGAATGTATAATACCAAACCGTTGAAAATGGTTCACCAATGTAAAATAATGAGTTTTACGAAAAGTTGCCAAAAACGTAACTAGATGGCGTTGGCGTCGAAATAGATCGCGCTATAGTTTGCTTCCAACGATTTGGTTAGGGTCTTCGGATGTTTTACGAAATATAATAACCTTTAGAACAGCATACAGTTTGGTGGTTTTATTTACCCAATTTAAACCCTACTGGTATACACACTGAGGTCAATTTATTAAGTACTGGGTACCTTCTAGGTGTTCGGTACTTAACAACTGTGAAATAATTATTGTTGCGAAATTACTATAATTTTTGAGAAAAAAAAATGGCAATGACGGCTTCGTTAAGTGTGTTTTTACACCCATTATTTGTGTCTTGCAAACAGATCAAAGTTGTGAAACACAAAAAAAAAAAATATTTCGCCCTTTCTCTTAATTAGAAGGCAACGTGGGGTGGTTTTTTCTCCATAGAAACGTTCTCGCCTGTTTTCTTTTTGTGTCTTTATATGGTTTATGACTTTAAAGCAACGATTTTTAAGGAGTAAAAACATCACGCCTGTAATCCCCGAAGGGTTAGGCGGAGGTGTTCCATTAGTACCGACACCCACATTTCACCAGTTTGTTTAAGTCCCATGTAGGTACTAGGGGGCGAGCCTAATAGCCATCAAACGGGCACATATCCAAACCCCGAGGCTGCTACTGAAACATTTCTGATGGAAAAACATAATAACACTTCGCTCGACCTGGAAATCGAACCTAAGACCTCATGCTCAGCAGTTGCGCTTTGCGACCACTATGCCAACGAGGCTGTCAGGCAGGCATTTTAAGGAGTAAATATCAACTATTTCTATGTCCCTGTTTTTCTTTTTAATGATACATTATTTCTATAAGCACTTTATGTAGAACCCACAGAAAATACTTAAACTTGCCGCTGTGAACAAAAGCCTAGTGTACTTTGAAAATAATAATTAATGAAAATCGGAAAACACGGCACAGTATTTATTCGACTTATTCAGTTTAAAATATCTTTTATATTAGTTGAATATTATAAAAGAAAATAATCGACAGCTAAACAGCGAATTATGACTTTTTACTAAGGTTTTCGTTTGTCATTTTCGCACGCCGAAGCTCGCAGAGCGACAGCTTCTTGTAATACACAGTTTCTTGTAATACCTAATTTTCAGAAGTCTCCGCTCGCGTTTCCTTTTAACGTGACTTCATTTAAGCAATATCCACTACTTAGATAATGCTTATTTTCTATGGTGCCTTTTAATGGTTAAAGCCAGTGAAAACCATTTCGTAGTCCACGGGCTATCAGAGAAATGTTGTACACAGATCACATAAGGAAAGTTATGCAATTTTAGGCTTTTTTATGCACATTAAGGTTTAATGTGCAAATCGATCGCGATTTTGACCGTGTGGTTTATTTGATTCTCAGGTTGGAAAAATACTGTTATTGTATTTTTCTATTAGGATTTTTTTACTAGCAGCCAGGAGTTTGGAAGTTGGTTGTGTAACACGCCCGTGCCTCGGAAAGCACGTAGGGCCGTTGGTCCTGTGCCTGACAACTCCTTTGTCGTGTCGGATTTCCGTCCCATCGGACGATGAGAGTGTGGGTGTCTAGTCTCCATTGAGATTGGCCGCCGTGACCGATATCGGTCTGCGGTCTAGAGAATAGGTGTAATAATTAGATCGCGATGGAGCGCCGATATCGGCAGGTCAGCATTTTCCTATGTAGAGCAACGCAGCCCCATTCATTGATCGAACATCTTTATGTTCGCAGTTTGATCTACGACTGGTCGATATCAATTTTAAAACCACAGCTCAGCCCTTAGTAACCTAAACCCATTTTTTTTTGTAAACAGCTACTTAAAATACTTTTTTGCAAGCATTTCCTGAGGTATCAAATTAAATGTGTTTTTTTGTTGCTGAAAACCTACCTTCAGCGGGGCCAAGCCCCTCCCCCCGAAGGACAATACTGGTTCCACCACAGCTTAAACCTATGAGAACTCGAGATTCGTATTTCTTCGTATTTTCTGAACTAGGTACTAACAATTGACGAACAACATCTTGCATTTTGCTTTATATCTTAAACTTACTGTCGTAGGTTACGGCTCAACAATTGAATAACAATAAGCTTCCCGCTTAGTCCGGACAGTATAGAGAATTGCACTCTAGTTCTCATATGTTCAAACAGTGGCGGATCTAGTATTTTGGGGGGGGGAGGGGCTCAGCCTTGCTAGTAGGTTTTTAGCAAAGCAAACAATTTTATTTGATACCATATGCAAGGACACGTTTGCAAAAATTTTATTCATATTGGATTCGCCATTGTGTTTCAGACTGCCATAGATGATCAGTTTTACGCTCTACATAGGAACACCCGCGGTAGGTGAACCCACATTGAAAATAGACTCTTTATCTCGAACACTTTGGACTTCTATTTACATAACATCACGCCTGTAATCCCCGAAGGGTAAGGCAGAGGTGTACCTTTTAGTACACCCACATTTCGCCTGTTATGTTTAAGTCCCATGTAATAGACTGCGCGCCTATTCCCATCAACCGGGCACAAATCCAGACTCCGAGGCTGTTACGGATATTATTTTAATAGAACATGAATGTGCTGATTAATAACAATCTTATCCCGCTAGCTGTGTCGCTCGCTGGAGATAAGTATGAGTGTCTTACACCTATGAAAATAATAAGTACCGGGTATTTTTAGTCCTATAGAGAAACTTAGGCTCAAAATTGAAAAAAAGTAAATACTAATGAGAAGAACTTTCTTTCTCTTGAATGAGACTATAAAAACTTCATGTTTGAGACATGTTTTTTGATTCCAATTATATTACTACATATTTCTGTAATTTTTCAAGACATGATAAACTCAAACGTGTTTTCGTTATCAGGTAAACTTTCTTTAATTAACTCTCATTCACGGTACTAAAAAGTCTTTGTTAAAGTTCGCAGACAGTAATAATATGTTGAAAATAAGAAATATATGTACCTACCTGTGCTCGGACAGTTTTCATTGATTACAAAAATAGAGAGGAAAATATATTTAATGTCGCGCAGAATCAGGTATATCATACACGGAATTTTCTAGTTCTGTAGTTTTTATATACTTTTTAATTACTCAAGTCGTACGTTATAAGACGCAAATTGATTTTCTATTGTTCTGTCATGCCAGTAAGTTAGCCAGGGCTTGACCGAACAATGAAAATTCTGCCCTGCAGACAGTTGTAAGATTTGCGGTTCGTTACAAAATTTTACAACAAACTGCGAGAACCGCGTTGAAAAATGACGTCATCTTTAATATATTATCTTTAAATAATACTATTAGGAACAGAGAAATGTGAAAAAAAAATCTAGTCCTGTATCCGTATTTAACGTCATTTTTCAACAAGGTACACGCGGTCTGTTGTAAAAATTTGCAACTGACCGCGTGGCGGAAGGGGCGGGCCATGCGGCCGCGACCAACCGCTCGCAGGCCGCGTCATGATCGCGCGCGTATGAAGACTTACCTACTTTGCAAGCGAATACAACTGACCGCCATCGCGGCCGCCACCGCAGGCCGCGTCTGTCTGGGACCGTTTAAACATACCTCCTAACATGCTTTTAGTTTCAAAGGCGTCAAGCTTTTGGCGACAATAATTATAGTGTAGGTTTTTATAACCTTGTTTTGGCTTCTCTTTTGTCGGATGAAGCTAGAACCCTTTTTAATATTATAATAATGGGTATAAGGTTGCGGGTAGTCTAGTTTATTAATTTGTTTTATGTTAATTTTGAATGCAATCCATCGGGTTGACAATTTCTATTCAGAAAAAAACCCGTAATTAAATAAAGATTAAAAAAAAAACATACTTTTAGTTTTTTGTTTACATGGTCACAAATATGTATACGTTACTTGTCTCACTCACACTTTAGTTAGTGTCCGGCTCTTTCACACAGTTTTGGATTCAACAACGTTCAATTCTACATCAATAATGGCAGTAGATGACACCACCAATCAATTGACGTACTTTTTATGACCTGTCAAAACAGTTCTCCCGTAGATTATGGCAAAAGACAACTGACGTCACGATTGTGATGACTCAATTGACTAACTAATAAATTAATTTGAAAGATTTTTTTTAACAAATTTTGCATTAAATTTATGGGGTTATCAGAGTTATAACAAAGGGTTTTTTTTGAGAAGTTATGACTTGGAATTATTGGTTAACGGTGTCAACTATACCCAATAAGTATCAGTAATAAGTACTGCAGAGACCCTGGCTGGTTGAGCCATATCCAACCTATTTCTAAATATGAGATAAGTATTACTTTTTATAATTAAAATAGAAGCAGAACGCGTGTCAACGGCTGTCAAGCCAACAGCTACAATTAAATATTAATAAAAGTTATAGAATACAAGAGTTTAAAAGATTAATATGTGTTTAAAAGAATCAAAGTACCTATATGAAATATATCCCGGTACCTAACAACCTTCGTTGAGCTGTTACATACTGTGAAGGAAACTTGATCACTGAAGAAATCAACTTTGCTGACAGGGCCAGCCTTTGCAGTACTTACCTACTACTGATAAAATGGACTCGTAGACGCGCGTTCTTTGTTTCGTATCGCTATGAGACAAACACCCGCCCACTCCTCATGCACTAGGTAGGTAGTGGGTTCGATACCAGTCAAGTACCAATGTGACTTTTTCAATTCATTTATGTACTTACTTTCCAAGTTTACTTTGGACATCAGTGGTATCGGTGAAAGAATAAATCTCTCACTTAAAATTAAAATAGATCATACTTGAGGTTGTGGGTTCAAATCCGAGCAAGTAGCTATGTGAGGTTTTCAATTCATATGTACGCTCTAAGTTTATCATGGACATCACTGATATTTTAAATTTTATTTGAATTGTTAGACATCAAAGGAAATAAAAGGGACTGTCAGACTTTTACTGACTAAAAAACCACCCTGTTCCTTCTGTTGCCCTTTACGTTCCGGGGCCGCGGTATCCTGTTATGACATCCAACCCCGGACATCACTGACATTGGCGAAGGAAAACATCGTGAGGAAATCTGGACTTATGGTTAATAAAAGTCAGTCTATCGTCAATCCGCTTTGAGCAAGTTTGGTTATTAATCATCCTGCCTTCTCACTAGAGAGGCCTTTGCGGTGCAGTGGGACGAAAAAAGACTAGTAGTAGTACTACTACACCTTAAATAATATTTTGGATAGAAAACCTTTATTTAATACTTAGGTATTTATAGATGCTTAAAATTGAAACAGAAATAAGTTTCATAAAAAACAAGTACCTAACTTAAATCTCAATAGCGTAATAATTTAAAAAAAAAAATAAGTGTCAGCGCAGACAAAGCCGCAGTATATTCGAGCATGATTTCTAATTTTTATTCCGCGACTTCATCTGCGTCCGCGATGAGTATGCGAACAAAGTCGCGGGCCAAAGCTAGTATTAATTATAAGTCCAGATTTACATCACGATGTTTTCCTTCACCAATGTCAGTGATGTTCAAGATAAAACAAGGCCTTAATATAAAACAAAGCCTTGCTTTAACCAGGTTTAAATCTTCAAGCTGGTTTTTAAATTTCGAACTTTATTTCGATAAAGATGAGAGTACATAAGAGTAAGTAGGAATTTAAAATCCCGCAAAGTAGTTGCCCGGATTTGAACCCACAGCCTCAGGCAGGCCTTAACCGCTGGACTATCAGGGCATCACCGATTACCAATTTATCAATTAATAAAAATTGCTATGCTACTTAAACTGCGTCCGCGATGAGTATGCGAACAAAGCCGCGGACAAAAGCTAGTATTAATTATAGGTCCAGACTAGTCTAGATTTACATCACGTTGTTTTCCTTCACCAATGACAGTGATGTTCAAGATAAAACAAGGCCTTATTATAAAACAAAGCCTTGCTTAAACCAGGTTTAAATCATCGAGCCAGTTTTTGAATTACGAACTTTATTTCGATAAAGATAAGAGTACATGAGAATTTAAAATCCCGCAAAGTAGTTGCCCGGATTTGAACCCACAGCCTCAGGCAGGCCTTAACCACTGGACTATCAGGGCATTACCGTTTACCAGTTAATAAATTAAACCAGGTTTAAATCTTCAAGCAAGTTTTTGAATGTTGAACTTAACTATGATAAAGATAAAGTTTGTAATACAAAAATTGACTCGATGGTTTAAACCTGGTTTAAGCAGTCTTTGTTAGGCCTACAGAGTACATGGGAATTGAAAATCACACAAAGGTGCTTGCCCGGATTCGAACCCACAGCCTAAGGCAGGCCTTAACCGCTAGACTATCACGGCACCACCGACTACTAATTTATCAATAAAAAAATGCTATTCTATATAATTACGCGTCGATCTGCTATCCGGTCCATGTTCTACAAAACACAAAATCATATACGGCTACAATGTACACGTAGGACTCCCTCATGTATCAGCCTCGTCTGCAATCAGCTTCACCTAAATTGCAAAATTTTATAATATGTCCACTTACTTGTCGACGAAGCACGCTATCAGGTCCAGCAATTCCAGGACGAGGAAGTCTATAACCGTAGGGTCGACCTTAGTCTCGGAGGCCCGCGGTTCAACAGAGTGGGCTGAAGAAGCGGCGCTGCTCCCGGAGGCCCCATAGACGTCCGTCGGAAACATCTCTTTACTACAGCAACCGCCCATAATCTGAAAACCAGGATATATCTTAGGGCCAAGTATTATGCCACGTGACCACGTCCGAGGCACAGATCCAAAACCTCACGTTTTATATGAAGCGGTTCATGCTACAACGTGGGCCATCCGTGTCCCATCCCTATC
The DNA here is from genome assembly GCA_949774945.1 of Hoplodrina ambigua. Lineage (NCBI taxonomy): Eukaryota > Metazoa > Arthropoda > Insecta > Lepidoptera > Noctuidae > Hoplodrina > Hoplodrina ambigua. Next base: position 12,820,238 of record OX458963.1, read on the forward strand.
TACGTGCGGTCCCGAAGTGTTTTTTTTAAATATTTATCTCATAACTAGTTTAATAATTATTATCACAAAAACACTGGTAAACGCGCCTAATTTCGTATTTTTTTTTAATCTAGCCAACTAAGTACTCCAAATAATTTTGATTACTACTCAATATAAATTTAAATTACCTTTTTACGAAGTTTGTTTGTTAGAAGCTTTGCAGTAGTATTTAAATTTAAATGAAAATCGGTTAACGGTCACGAAATAATCGCTCGCCGCGAACGCGTCCAGAGCCGGCAACGGAATCTCAAAGACTGGCCCACACGGAGCGGGGCGGAGGGAGCGGCTAGCTCGCTGCGATGACGTATGGGTCAATCTTCAAGCCGTGGCACACGGGCTACGGTAGCACTGAACTATATTGCAGCCATACGCCCACGCCGTACGTATCGAAAACAAACGTACTTTCAATATGTAATTTATTTTAAAAGCCTATGTATGAAGTTTCTTGTCCATTTTTCCCTAAACGAAAAAACCTTCAGGAAGGGGCAACAAGATTTTATCTTCTATTTATCATTCAAAAGTTCAACAATATTTAATGGTCTAAGGGCTAATTTTTCAATCGTCAGATAACTTTTATCCAAAGAATAAATATGAGAATTTGACATATTTTATTCATAAAAGATGTCAAACCGCCATATTAATCCCTCTATTAAGAGTTGTCTGACGATTGAAAAATTAGCCTTGTAATAAATGATTTCACTTTAATTAACATTGACGTATTTTATTCAACGAAGAGTATACAAAGCCGGTACACACTATAGTGTACCTGCTTTGTGTAGGTAGGCTACTTGTAATTTAGAAAAATACTTAGGGTGCCGCACAAAAAAAATCCATGATAAGTATTGTAAACTCCGATTTACATAACACAGTATACATAACATCGCGCCTGGAATTCCCGAAGGGTTAGGCAGAAGCGTACCCATTAATACATCCACATTTTGCCATTAATGTTTTAAGTCCCATATTAGCCTATTGCCATCAACCGGGCGCAACATCCCAAATGGGAATCGAACCCACGATCTGCTGAGCAGTCGCGCTTTGCGACTACTAGACAAACAAGGCAGTCGACGGATTTTCATATTTCACATCTAGATTTAAAGAGAGCTTAAATTCAAAAATCTACATTTTAGATCTAAGCATTCCATCGAGTTCCATAGCTACCTAGCGACCCTTCGAACAATTATAAAAATAGTACCTTGCTCAACGCTGAATGACGGTAGACCTTTTTGTTAAACGAGGGAAGCCCCACTCTTCCCCTACAAAAACCCCATGTTTTATAGGGGAAGAGTGGGGCTTCCCTTCCGTTTCGAAAGAAGAAAAAATAACAAAAAGAAAACAACTTTCAACCCCAATAGCGTTGAAAATTTTCTTTTCTTTTTTTTTTCAATGCCATTGGGTTTGAAAATTGTTTCTCTTTTAGTTAAAGATTTATATAACATACTTGTTCTACATACATTTAAAAAGCATTGATGAATACAGAAAACTCCTGCAGTGCATATGGTAATCAATCAACCTTTTTTGATAATATTTTCACATGAAAACAGTCTCACATGTAGAAGCAACAAGAATAATGTAACCAGTAATTTGTAAAAACCTAATTGAAAAGAGTGCCGTGGAGTTTCTTTCTCATTCTCCTCCACAGAGGCCTACCTTCGTTTGGGAACGAGCAACTAGCTTCATCTTTCGGACTAACTGACCGACTCCTTGACAGTTCAAGGGTCTGTAAATGGTCTAATTGAAATAAATGATATTTTTTTTTAATTTATCTCTTTTTAGATCTAGGTGTGCGATATGGTTTTTACCAATAGATTGAGGAATTTTAGCAGGATTATAAGACATAATTTACAAACACTTTACGAAAATTAAGATATTTAGGAATTAAGCTTCGGTAGCGTGCGCTGTGATAGTAGTTAAAGTTACTCGAAAATAATGTATCGTGGAATAATACCAGTTGAGAAGTTCTAAAGAAAAACGCCCACAATAGTAGGTATTTGTCTATCTTTTACAATTGACTCGCACTAACCATTTTTATTATTGCTTTCAAATTCAGTGCTTTATTTGCAAAGGTACTTTTACGTCGACTCATAATTAATCCATAACTAGGAAAATAAACATGTCTGTAATCTTTTTTTAATTTAGAAAGAAATATTCTCCTTTGTTCAATTAATTTAAATGAATTTCTTATGAAATATCGCAGAATTATAATAAGTTGCGCTACAAAATAATGTATTATTACCAAGTCATAGACAACTCTTTGTTCGAGACAAAGAGAAATGAGAATAAGTGAATGAGAATAATATCAATAATTAACTTATCCAACATTTACTTTTTGAACGCTCATGGAGGCCGTTTTTAGGGAACTTCCGTCCAAAGGTTAAAATGGGACCGTCCGTCAGACTGTCTGTCTGTCCGTCTGTCACCAAGTTGTATCGTGATAGTTAGACAGTTGAAATTTTGACACATGATATATTTCTATTGCCGCTGTAAGAACAAATAGGTACCAAAAAAAGAAAAAAAATATTTAAGGAAGCTCCCATACAACAAACGTGATTTTTTTGCTGTTTTTGTAAATAATGGTACTTCGTGCGCGAGTCCGACTCTCACTTGGAAGGTTTTTAATAAATTTTCGTGACCGTTTAGGTACTTTTAGTGCTAACTTATAACATAGGGCCAGTAGCGTAACTATACCTACCATCTAAGTGCTAAGTGTGAGTTTTTTCACTCACGTTCGTTTGCGAGCGCGTTAGATTTTTATATGGGAAAAACTTATAGCGCCATCTGGTGGTCACTAGGAAAACCTTAATTCTCATGCAAAATAATGTACTAACGCGCTCGCAATCGAACGTGAGTGAAAAAGCTCACACTGTGAGGCCCGTGACTTGGCCCCTGTAAAAATCGTCACGTTGTAATTTTTAAGGAAATCACTTAGGTAGTTATTGAACAGGACTAATAATATTGTGAGCATTTTAGTTAAATAGGTATCTAATATATTGAATTTTCAAAAGCATAGATATTACATATTCATAATAAAACCAGCTGACTTGCGAACGCGTTGCTGGGGCTTGAAGTACGTAAAGATATTGAGGTCAATAATCGAGATAAAAACTATCCTATCATTTAAGTTTGACCAAAAGAAAAATGGTTAAGTAGTATAAGAGTCCATCCCAGACAAACAACGTGACGCGTAATTTATATAAATATATGTATTTTATGATTTAGTTGTGTCTAACTTAGATTGATTTTAAATGCTTTAAATATTTTATATTTTTTTAATAAGTTTTGTTCAAATGTTAGGTCAATTCTGAAATCGCGGCCTCTCGGGCCAGGTGCCCCGTTGAGCCGGGGGCCCGAGGCATTTCGCCAGACCTGTACAGGGCTAATGTAAAGTCTGATGTTCTGCCCACCATACCTATCGAAGATATCTGCTAAAGTTCCGCCACATAATTCATTCATAATGGATGCATAGGGATCCTTTAAAAGTCACGCTTTAGACCTCGTGCTACCCGAGCAAAACCGAGGGTTGCCAGAGACAGTTATAGAAATAAAATGATAGAAACTAATCAACAATATTCATCCTGTTGTTTAAGGGTGCTTTGATTGTACGGAAAAACCCACACACGAAATACATAAAACATAACATCACGCCTGTAATCTCCGAAGGGTTAGGCAGGCTGTACCCATGAGTACACCCACATTTCGCCAGTTATGTTTATGCCCCATGTAATAGGGGGCGAGCTTATTGCCATCAATCGGGCACTAATCCAAACTACACACACATACGAAGTACACGTGTAAAAAAAACCTAAACTTGTCCTTGCCGTTGCGCAGTCAGGTAAAAATGTAAATGCAATCGGCAAACGACTCATCCGGAGTGCTACGGATATTGGTTTTACCTATTTACGTAAACGTGGAAGAAAGTGCAGGTTTATTTTCGCCCAGATTTTTATTGCATTTGATTTTATAAATAAAATATGAAGTTATCTGCAATATAGTTCGACCTTGAATAATATGTCGTCGTACAAAGGATTCAATCACTTGAAATAAATGCGTTTTATATGTTGATCGTAATTTCTAAGCAATTTTACAAATTTATGAAATAAAATGTTAGCGAAAAACACACGGCACCTCGCACCGCCGCGGAGGGCGGTGGCGGGAAAGCGGATCGCACCGCTAGACCGCGCGCGGTCGGGCCGTGTACGTGTGTTAGGGAACGACGGATTTCTGAGAGGCTGTTGCGAGATTAGATTCGATTCACCGCCAACCGCGGTGGTGCACGTTGCCGTAATATCTGCATAATATATGTAACAAGTAAGTACAACAAGCGGTGATTGAACTGAATTAAATGGAGAGGAAGTTAAATAAAAGATTTTAATAAATGGTGTAATACAAACCAAGCTAGAATGCATTACAAACATCGGTCAAGTGCGAGTTGGACTCGCACACAAAGGGCTCCGTATCGACCCAAAAACGCAAAAAACACAGCAGGTCTCCTGAATCGGGGACCCCCTTCCATTTTTAACTTTTACAATAGAATTACATTGTGAAAATTTCTACTCTAGCTAATACGGTTCATGAGTTACAGCTTACAGCCCACTAGCAATGAGTAGTCGACGTACCTATTTAATGCCTACGAAACGAGACTGTCCATTTTCAACCGACTTCAAAAAGGAGGAGGTTCTCAATTCGACACGTATGTTTGTTTTTTTGAAGTGAAAACTTCTTTAGCGGCGTTGAGCACTTTTTCTGTAATGGGTATAAAATCTTAAACTCGCGTCAGGACACGTGACCTGATCGAAAAAGCGTAAGACGGATGGAGAGTAGACAGCTATCCCCTCTCTACGGCGCGGCGAAAATGTATGCCTGGGCCTACTGTTTCGTTTAGGCAGCGCAGGGCGCTTGCGCGAATGTTCGTGTATAACTTTTTAATGTAAAATAATTGTAATAGTTTTAAAGTGTTAAATTTTTAATGTAATATAAATTGACATGTTTGTGTACGATAGCGCAATAAATGAATATTGTATTCTACCACATAAATGATAGTACTTTTATACTGATAAAGCAATTGGTGCAAAATTATTCCCTAACCATTCCAAAATATCAAACATGCTCAACGTTAATAATCAAGTTTTCACTTCTGCCGGCACTCCCGGGTGCAACCCGTCTTTTTTTGTATATTTGTTCTACGATTGCTCCGCCAATTATGAATCGATTAGGATGATTCTTTTTTTGTTTGAAAGAGTATAGTTCCGAATAGGTCTCATAGAAATATTGTCATGATCTGATGATGAACTTTGGAGATATGGAACGGAACTCCTTATAAAATCACAGCAGAACCGTCGTAACAAGAAAAATTGCTTTGTTTATACGTGTAGTCGATGACTGACTAAAGGAAGTGGGGAGGGGGTACGTCAACCCCCATCGTACCACTTTCCAAAATTAAATAATATCGTGTGAGGTATTGTTTGAAAGGGCTTTATGTAAGAATTTCAAACATTAACACGCAAGCACTAAAAAGTGAAAAATTAAAAGTTTTTTACAAAAAAAAGATGGTTGCCTTCAAAAACTACAAAATAAAAAATAACTTAAACTTGGAAGTCGGTGGCAATACCTACATAACCAGAAACAAAACCAAAGCCGCCAACTTCCAAGCTTAAGTCATTTTTTATTTTGTAGTTTTTTCGTTCATCGAATCGACTAGTCGATAAACGAGTTTTTGTCGACTAGTTTACGCGTCAACTTGACTGGTTCGCACCGTCTACTCGTTCATCGACAACGTCGAGCCACACGTCGAGGCACGACGAATGGACGAGTCTACGGACTACGTAAACATGTGTCAACTCGCCATATATGCCGTAGACTAGTGTAACTGCTATTTATACTCTTACCATACCTACATTTAGAGTTCAAAGTTGGCATAATTATATTATTATTTCGACATAGGTACAATAGGATCTCATGTTAGCCGATCACGTTCTCGCGTCGGTCAATGCGTTGCAAATGGAACTAACGTTAGGACGTTTTAATTTAGTCGTTTACGGACTCGACTGTCTAGTCCATTGTTGTTCGTCGACCGGCTACTAGTTCACAGTACATCGACGGTCGAATCAACTAGGTCGTTCATTTCACGCCCATCGGTATAGCGCGCTGACGGACGGACGGACGGACGGACGGACAACAAAGGCTTCGTAATAGGGTGTTGTTAGCACCCTTAACGTACGGAACCTTAAAAAACCGGTCAAGTACAAGTCGTGCTCTCACAATGATGGTTCAGAGCCAGTTTCCACTTTCATAAAACAGTCACTAGTTCGTCCTAATGTTATTATTGCAATTTCATTTCCGAAATGATTTTATTCTACCTAAATATAAATAAAATAAATAAAAAATGGAATTCAGGAGTTCCCAACTTATTTATGACGCGCAACTGTTCTACAAAGAAAAAATTACGAATAGCACAGATATTGACGGGCCTGTTGGTCTAGTGGTCAGCGGCCCTGACTGCTAAGCCGGAGGTCGTGGGTTCGATTCCCACCCAGGACAAACTTTGTGTGATGAGCACGATTGTTAGTTCTGTGTCTGGGTGTGATTTATCTATAATATGTATGTATTTATAAATTATATAAGTATGTATATCAGTTGTCTGGTTACCATAACACAAGCTCTGCTTAGCTTGGGATCAGATAACCGTGTGTGAAGTTGTCCCAAGATATTTATTTAGATATTTAGATATTTATAACATATAATATCACATAACATAACACCACGTCTCTAATCCCAGAAGGGTTAGGCAGAGGAGTACCCATTGGTTAACACACATTCGCCAGTAACGTTCAAGTTCCACGTAATAGGGGGCGAGCTATTGCCATCAACCGGGTACAAATCTAGACTCCGAGGCAGCTGCTTAGAAATGTATGATGGAAAAACCCAATAACACTTTCCCCGACTTTAGGAATCGAATCCAAGACCTCACGCTCAGCAGTCGCGCCTTGCGACCATTAGACTAACGAGCCAGTCAGGTATTATAATTTTAGTATATTGTCAAAGATTACACAGATGGAAAGTTTTAATTGCGAAAATGTTTAAATGTCTAACTTCTAAACTTTAGTATTATATGTTAAGAAGTTTCTATGAAATGCCGTAGGTACGTTAGTAATCTGTAAATAGATTGCCTTTTATTACACTGGTAGTCCACGCCCCCCTTGGGAGGTGCGCGCCCCACTTTGAGAACCCTTGATCTCAATTGACATGTAGTAAGCACTATTTATTTCTTAAATATTGATGATCATCAATATAAAGACGTTAACTAGCTGAATTCCCTGGTGCTGATCATTGTATACTTCTACATTATTCAATTGAGATCAAGGGTTCTCAAAGTGGGGTGAGCACCTCCCAAGGGGGGCAAAATCTCTAAATAACGTCCTTAATTACACTGGCAGTCCACGCCCCCCTTGGGAGGCGCGCGCCCCACTTTGAGAACCCTTGATCTCAATTGAATAATGTAAAAGTATACAATGTTGGGCGGAGGGCGTGCCATTCAAAACATTTTCAACACACACTTTTTGAATGGCAATCTCTCCACTCCCAGCAGCTGTCCGCTGCTGGGTTTGGCAAATGGTTCTAGGGGGTAGCGCAGGTCGCGATGATCCCCTAAAACAAGGCCAGTGGACTATCCTTCACGAGGTTGCTGCCCGTTTCTTGACCAAGTGCCCTATGCAATTGGTACAACCGAAACCTCTGGCCGTCTCCCCCCAAACTCCCACCCACAATCCTATCCTTTATTCTCCTCACCAATCCCGCATAGCCGAACCGTGGCGGCGCATAACCACACCCAGGCCCGCATAGCCTTGAGGCACTAAATCCCCCCAAAAAGATTGCACCACACCTCTCAAGGGCGAATAGTGTGTGGTATTCATCCTCAGCCCGAATAAAAAACATGTCAGCACAGGGTAAAAATTTACTACCCCAGGAGGGTACCACTACCACCAGTAGTGGAGAATCCCTCACCGAGCCTAGCTCGGTCTGCCCCTCGTATTCTGGGGGGGGCAACTTGTGCCCTAGACCAGGCTCCAGCTTGGACCTGTCCGGCTTAGTGGAGGCCATACCCACTGTTAACTTCGAGGTAGTTAACATAAACAAAACCTCAAACTGGACCGTAGTCGCTCACAAGCGCCCTTGCAAAAGGGAATCCGCTGCGGAACCCACTTCGGGGCCGAAAGGCAAACCGGAACGCAGTCGCCTTAACCGGCGCGCGAGAAGGGAAGCTCTCCGGCCCTGTTCCAGCACGACAGGCACCGCAGCAGCGGAAACGCAGCGCGAGCCCGAGCCGTCCACCTCTACGGAGAAGGACGCGACGAAGGCACTGTCGGTAAAACCCATACCACCACCACCACCTCCTCCTAAACCCAACCGGCCAAGGCAGAGACGGAAGCCGCGGGGAAATCGTGGTCAGCGGACTGCTGCGGAGGTTCCCACTCCTCCTGAAAAGGAGCAGCCTGGCACTGGGATTGGCCCGAAAGGGCGCGCTTCCTCGAAGCGCTCTCGTATGAACGAGACCCAGTCTCCCAGGGGGGATACCAAACGCGCGAAAACTGACGCGAAGCCAAAGCGGGCGGTGAGCTACGCAGACGCGACCCTGTCGCATCTGAAAGTAGCGGTCATCACCGTCCCGCCGAGGGACCTAACGTTGGCGCAGGCAGAGCAGCTGCGGGAGACTATCGACGATAGTATCCTGAAGGCTGTGCTGTCTCCACCGTCTCCAGGTGCGCAAGCTCCATCTTTCCGCGGACGTCCTTTCCTTTTGGATGGTGTCCTTGCGATGTGGTGTGAGAACGCGTACGCAGTTGGCTGGTTGGAGAGGGCGGTCAAAAACATGCCATCACCAATCCCAGACACCACCCTGGCTGTTGTAAAACAGTCAGAGCTAAAAAAGAGGATCAAGGCAGGGCTCCTCATACACACCCGGATCACCGAAGCCGCCACGCTGCAGAGAGTCCTGTGTGCCCAGAACCCGTGGTACAAGGTGGACTCTTGGCAGTGCTACGACATGTCGGTGAACGACAAACCACAGGAACCCGGTTGCAGTGAGAAGGTGGTTCACCTACTCCTGGGGATCCCTGAGGACCAAAAGCAGACCATACTGGACCGCGACCGCCGGGTAGCCCATATGTCCGGAAGCGGATACATCCGCTTCTTCACACCTGAGGAACCGACGGTAGCCGACCAACCATGTGTGGCGCACGGTACAGCAGCCTCCATCCCACAGCAGTCCAGCCCAGCTACTGGACTGGGTCTGTGTGCAAAGGAGGCAAGCATGCCGGCGAAGATTGAGGGAGTTACCAGCGACGAAGATGACGTCCTGCGTAGCCCGTAACTCCCACAACATTAGCGTCATACAAACAAACCTCCAGCACAAACAAACAGCGGCGGCCACTCTACGCAGAGTGCTGGAGGTAGACACCAAGACGGTCGCCCTGATCCAAGAACCCTGGATCAGAAACAACAGAATTTGCGGTCTGAGTAACATCGGCGGTAAGTTACTTTTAAACACTACCGTTGATAAACCAAGGACATGTATCTTCATGCCAAATACCATCTCAACCACCACGCTTAACCAATTCTGTTCTAGAGACCTCACTGCAGTGAAAATACTCACGGAAAATAAAACTACCCTAGTTCTAGCCTCGGTGTACATGCCGAGTGAAGGTGAAGTTCCTCCCAAAGAACTAGCCGACCTGGTGCAACACTGCGAGACACTAAACTGGGAACTGATCATCTCCGCAGACTGCAATGCGCATCACCCGCTGTGGGGAAGTAAGGACACAAACAAAAGGGGTGAGTTACTTACCGAATATCTATTTCAAACAAACCTGAACATCATAAACAGAGGCACGGAACCGACCTTTGTAAGCTCCAGGTATCAAACTATAATTGACATCACTTTGGCAACCCACGCGGCGGCCAACCTCATAGAGGGATGGCATGTATCAAACGAGCCATCTTTTGCCGATCACCGTCGCGTGTGCTTCCAAATTAATTACAAGCCAACAGACCCTGTTCCATATCGTAATCCCCGCAAAACAGATATAACAAGGTACAAAAACTACTTAACCAAAACACTAGGTGACGTACAACCAACTGACGCGACACTTAGCACAGACAACATCGAATCAAACACACAATTCCTCACCTCAACGCTTGTAAAAAGCTATGAATTGGCGTGTCCTCTTGTAACTCCCAAACGTCTGGAGAAAAGTTCCTGGTGGGGACCAGAACTTGAACGACTGCGGAAGAGACTAAGGACACTTTTTAACCGAGCAAAAAATACCCGGAATGTTGAGGACTGGGATAAATACAAAACAGCACAAAAACACTACAAGAAAAGAATCAGATTCCGAAGAATGGAAGCCTGGCACAATTTCTGTAGCAGCATAAATTCTACTAACCAAGCCGCAAAAATAAAGAAAATTCTGGCAAAGGGAGACCTCAACCTAATGGGGTCACTCAAGAAGGAAGACGGCACTTACACAGTCTCAGACGAAGAAACCAGTGCAGTACTACTGGAAACCCACTTCCCTGGGTGTCGGGTAACGCCAGACCAGCGATGGCATGACGAGTACTACACCACACCAACAATCCAAGAATGGGAAACTGCCGAAAAGATAGTAACTGCGGAAAGGATCGAATGGGCCCTAAAAAGCTTCAATCCGTTCAAATCCCCAGGACTGGATGGAATATTTCCAGCACTACTACAATGGCACTCTCACCAAATAATCAAATTTTTACTACCAATCTACAGGGCCTGCTTAGCGTTTAAATACGTACCCAAAGCATGGAGGGAAGCGAAAGTAATATTTCTACCAAAACCAGGTAAAGATGATTACACCCACGCCAAATCCTTCAGGCCCATAAGTCTAACATCCTTCCTTCTGAAAACGTTGGAAAGACTTGTAGATAGACATCTCAGGGATGGAGCTTTAAAGGACAACCCGCTACACCCTCAACAGCATGCCTACAGAAAGGGCAGATCAACAGAGTCGGCTCTACACGCGGTAGTGTATAAAATAGAGTCGGCCATCTCAAATAAAATATCAACACTTGCGGCCTTCATAGACATAGAAGGAGCTTTTGACAAAACTATGCACAACAGCATCAACCACGCTCTTAAAAAATTCAGAGTGGAACCAGTTGTGAGAAACTGGATCACTGAACTAATAAGTAAAAGGGCGGTCCAGATAGAGGTGAACACTACCACAAGAGCGGAGGTAGTCAGAGGATGCCCACAAGGGGGAGTCCTATCACCTCTATTATGGAACATAGTAGCAGACAGCCTCTTAAAACGGCTAAATGAAAGAGGATACACTACTATTGGTTATGCAGATGACCTAACAATTCTGATAAACGGGAATGCAGAAAATGTGTTATGCAAAGTAATGCGTTCTGCCCTTCAGATTGTAGAAGAATGGTGTGACGAACAACAGCTGTCAGTAAACCCGAAAAAGACAGAACTCATCCTTTTCACCAACAAAAGGAAGTTACCAGAACTACAGTTACCAAAATTATTCAACACCAAACTCTCCCTATCGACGCAAGTAAAGTATCTGGGTGTCATACTTGACAGTAAGTTGAACTGGGCGAGTCATATCGACGCAAAAACAAAGAGGGCCTGTATAGCTTTTGGTCAGTGCAGAAGACTTGTTGGTAAAAAATGGGGTCTTAACCCAAAGATTACTCTTTGGCTGTACACATCAGTTATCAGACCCTCTCTGACCTACGGATCAGTTGTGTGGTGGCCCAGAACACAACTGACCACAGTAAAAACAAAACTCCAAAGTCTGCAACGCTTAGCGAGCGTAGCAGCCACCGGATGCATGAAAACCACTCCATCAGCCGCCTTAGAGTACCTCCTAAACTTGAGACCTCTAGATCTCATCATACAGGAAGAGGCTAAGATAGCCGCCTTAAGATTAAGGTCGCACGGACTGTGGAAATTAAACGCAGACACAACACACTCCAAAGTTCTGCAAGGGGTCCAAAAGGAAATACCACTCCTTGAGGCACCCATGGACAGAACTTCATGTCACCACATCTTTGATCGAAGATATGATATCCAACTTAAGGCGGAAGCCGAAGACTACTCTGGCATCAATGAAGTTCGGATATACACAGACGGGTCCAAAACCAAATATGGTACTGGAGCTGGCGTCTTCTCAAACGACCTAAACATCAAAATGTCAACAACTTTAGGTAAACTTAACACGATCTTCCAAGCAGAATGCATTGGCATCACCAGAGCGGCTCAAGCAGTTGCAGCCAGAGACGTCAGAGATCTCAACATTAAAATTATCTCAGACAGTGCATCGGTGCTTCAAGCGCTACAAAACAACACTATAAACTCTGCCCTCGTTTTGGAATGTCATAATACACTCCAACACATTGCGAATACAAACAAGGTAACCCTGCAATGGATAAAAGGGCACAGTAACTCACTGGGTAACGATGCAGCCGATGATTTGGCTAAAAGAGGTATGAAGACAACAGTATACGGCCCGGAACCGCTGCTTCCCATACCTCAAGCCCAAATAAAATCATGGCTACGTAAGAAAACCGAGGAAACACACCATACGGAATGGAGAAACAGTGTAACCTGCAGGCAAACAAAGAATGCAGTTCCGGAAGCATCAAAAAGACTTGCCCGCAGCCTTATTAGATTGAAACGGGACGAAATTCGGAAGATCATAGGCATCATAACCGGCCACTGTCCCCTAAACAAACACCTATTCACCATAGGTGTGACAGACAGCCCTGTGTGCAGAGGATGCATGGAGGCGGAAGAAACACCACAGCACGTGCTCTTGGAGTGCAGAAGCGTGGCAGATCAACGGGCACGGACTCTCCAATCGCCGGCATCGCTCCCCGAAGCCTGCAATAGTCTGAAAAGACTGCTGGCATTCTGGGAGGATCTGGGATGGTTGGAGTAACTCCTCAAGGATATCCTTTTCATACGTACAATGGCCCAATAAAGAGGCTAAGTGCGGAAACAGCCCAGCTAACCTAACCTAACCTAACCTAAGTATACAATGATCAGCACCAGGGAATTTAGCTAGTTAACAGTCTTTAAATTAATGAAGATCAATATTTAAGAAAGAAATAGTGCTTATTGAGAATGGCCTAGAATAAGTTTTCACTTTTCAGCAACTATTATGCACCGGTCGTGATGGCCTAGTGGTTACGGTGCCCGCCTCTCATGCTTGAGGTTGTGGGTTCGAATCTGGGCAAGTACCAATGTGACTTTTTCAATTCATATGTACTTTCTAAAGTTTATCTAAGACATTACTGACATCATTCTGTGCCTCGGAAAGCACGTTAAGCTGTTGGTCCCGGCTGTCATACGTGGATCTTTGACAGTCGTTACGAGTCGTCAGAAGCTTGAAAGTCTGACAACCAGTCTTACCTAGGGGTATCGTATTACCCAGTTACTGGGTTGTGGAGGTCAGATAGGCAGTCGCTCCATGTAAAATACTGGTATTCAGCTGCATCCGGTTAGACTGGCAGCCGGCCCCAACATAGTTGGGAAAAGGCTAGGCAGATGATGAGCAACTATTATGCAAATATTTTGATGCTATAAACTATATGTCCTAACTGATAACCCGTGACCTTTAAGAAAACTGGAACTAGAATTATTTCAGAAGAAGCTTTTAAGCGATACAATAATTAGGACTTTTTTAGAAACAAAATAATCCGCGAATTATGAAATGTTTTAGTCGTTGACTGAAAGCGAACATTCGCAGCGCCAAGACTGAGACGCGGCCGGCTACACAGTTGGTGTGATAGACAAACACAACCGGTGTGTTCCCCCAGTTGTTCCGCAATCAATGTGTTAATTAGCTAGCAATATTCAAATTCAATCTTCCTTTGTGGGGTAGACCTAGAGAAAAACCTCTTTGCGAACAATGGAAAAAAAGTGATCAAGTGATGATAAAAATCTGGATCTTTTATGGGTCCTTATAAATACAGTAAGGACGTGACTCCACCAAAGCGGAGATGAGAGGAGATGTCTCGTAATTAACCAATAGCATATTTTATTGTGCTGAAGCTAAGCGCTGAGCTGTCAAAATGACGCAAGCTGATTGGTTGTGAGACACATCTCGTCTCCGCTTTGGTGGAGTCTCGCCCTAACACATAAAGCACGCAGAGCTGACTGCCAATGTTCGCTTGTTGCAGACGCATGGTTAAACCATAAAAATATTCATAGTTAAATCTATAATACCAGCCAGGGATGTTATGGAGCTCCGTAACCGTGAGCGAAACTATCGGATATCCGAAATAAAATTATATCTGTAACCGTAGCCGTACCCGTTTCACAAGTTTCGGATAGTTTCAAATAAGGGCGGAGTCTAAATAAAACGACATGTTTCGACAGGTTTTTGTTTCACCGCTCGCGCGTCACGTGAAAGTTTCTATAAATAATTACTTACTTATATGACTGATTGTAATACCAAATGATTACCTATTAGCCAGCCCTCCCCTACCATCTACAAAAAATATTTCCGCGCCCCCCTGCCCAGATAATATAGTTCTAAGATACTATCAAAGATTACACAGATATTTTTTTTAATGCGAAAATATTTAAATGTCTATCTTTTAAACCTAACTATGTTACTAAGTCTGTTTGAAAAGCCCTAAGTACGGCGTACACTGTCGTAATTAATCTATAGATGTCTTTAATAACAATGGTGGTCCACGCCCCCCTCGGGAGGCGCGCGCCCCACTTTGACAACCCTTGATCTAAATTGAATAATGTAAAAGTATACAATGATTAGCACAAGGGAAATCAGCTAGTCAACCTTCTTTTTAAATTGATGAAGATCAATATTGAGCAACTAACTTCAACTTTCTGACTAACTGACCGACTACTTGACAATTCAAAAGTGCCTGTAAATGGTCTAATTTAAATAAATGTTTCAAGTTTAATTTTGACTTTGAAGAAAGAAACAGTGCTTACTAACAAAGGCCTATAGTATAAGAAGGCATTTTTTTTTTTCAGCAACCTTTATGCAAATGTTTATCTTTATGCTATAAACTATGTAAATATATATGCGATAACTAACATCTGATAACCCTATTAGAATTAAAATTGTACCTAATAGTAAAGGTCAACTATTGTGTATGTATGTTGAGCTTTGACCTTTAAGAAAACTGGTACAAGATTTATTTTGGAAAAAGCTTTTAAGTGTTATCCAACAGTTTATAATAATTAAGACTTTCTGAGAAACAAAAGAATCCACAAAATAAAAAGTGTTTTAATTTAACTCGTTGGCTGCAAGCGAACATTCGCTGTGCAAAGCGTGAAGCGCGGCCGGCTACACAGTTGGTGTGATCACCATAGAAAAGCAGAACCGGTGTGTTCCCCCAGTTGTTCTGCAGTCAATGTTTATTAGCTAGCAACATTCAAATTTAACCGGTCAAGCCCCGGCTGACTTACCAGTAAGTCAGAACAATTGAAAATCAATTGTGTTTCATTACGTGGGTAGTTGAGTAATTAATCTTACTTTGTGGGGTAGACTTAGCGAAAAACCTCTGTGTGAACACTGGACCAAAAGAGATCAAGTAATAATAAAAGTCTGTTTGTTCTTTTCGAGCCCTCCTAAATATAACGCACGCTGAGCTGACTGTCAATATTCGCTTGTTGGAGACGCATGGTTTAACCATAATAATATTTGTATTACATGGTTAAACCTATCCAACATAGTTGTGGAAAGACCAAGCAGATTGATTGGTTTAAACTATTAGCCAGCTTTTATACTTTGCAATTATTCTATCTAAAGTAACATGTTTTATATAAATATTGACAATTAATAGATCCTGGACCAAGTTGGCAGTTTTGTATAAAACTGTATTTTATTTACAATGAGATGCTTCATATAAAAATTACTATGAAGACTTAACGCTCTTACGCACTAGCGGTTAACCAAGGGGATGCTTTTCCAGTTTAATATGCAACCACTTAAGGTCCTAGTGCGTACTATCATAAGTGGTTGCATATGAAACTGGAAAAGCGGCTAGGCGCCCCCGTGGTTAACCGCTAGTGCGTAAGAGCGCTTAAATCTGATAGAAAAATATATTTTGTTTTTAATAAGGGACTACGCACACTTATTCAGCTCCATTCAGCTTTTGTCCATAGAAAACACAGAATGGAGCTGAATAAGTGTGCGTAGTCCCTTATTAAAAACAAGATATATTTTTCTATCAGATTACGATAAACGGACTATTTTGTAATAAGTAGTGTCCATATGGCCAATTTCAATGCCTCAGCTTCTTGTCACAGGTCTAGTTAATTAACCTAGTAGATTGTGGACCTAAACACAGTAAAACTTCATTTATGATTTAATTCTGCAATACCATGACAGTAATGTAGCGCTAGCTATGAAAGTCTCTGCGCTAAGAAACTTTTATTTAACTTTGCATCGCTGAACATGAAAACAGAATAATTTGCAGGGTAGCTCTCCAATCAACATCAAACTAACAAAATATATAAGTACCCACATGATCATAAAATAATTTAACTTGACCAAGTTTTTCTCAACAAAGAAAAGAATAAACTAATGATGTTTAAACTTGTAAACAAACAAGAACACCTTCAACTTTTCAAACTCAATCAGCCACTTAGTGGAATTCATTAAGGCTGAGACACAAAGGTAGTTCGAATACATCAAAACTTTGTGCACCTCCATAACTATATCAGGATTGGTAAGGTCAAAGATGACCAAAGCACGAGGGGCGCATGCACTATCTGCCCACGCAAGCTTCCCTTTATCACATAAAGTCAATAACTACATTAAATAGAAAAAAATACAAAAAATAGAAAAAAAAAACAAAGTGCAATGTAATCAACAACAGTCGTTTTCACATCTGTTCTAATTTATAAAAAAAAACTCACATGGGCCTTAGGCCATTGGCTTTCTTCAAAACTGTAGAAACTGGCTCGTTCAAGTCTTTGTTTCAACCACAGGATAATTTAAATTACACTTCAATAGTTAAGAACCATTCACAGTCTTGTAAACTTTGGTAAACAATTTGTCAAAACGTTAGACAGCGAAACGTCAACAGCGCGAGCCAGCTACGAAGACTGACGACGGCGGAACGAATGAATTCAATCTATGGTACCAAGGGATGCGGGGTCCAGAGGGGAGGAAAACAGAAAGGGATAGAGGATTGATGACGTTGTTTCAGTGTGGCCACCCTCTGACTATAGATATCCCTAACTCTAACTCTAAATAGTATTTGATAAATAGATATTACTTTAAATAGATATTCCTAACTCTAAAACCGCATTATTTATTGTTTTAAGTTGTTCTTACCCACACGTAAACACAGGCCCACGGTGTTCGTTACTTAGATGGTAATAGTCTATAACCGAAGACTCAGATCATAACCATTCAAACATTTACTGGTACTTTAAAAAAAAACATTTGAATGCAATTATAAAATTTCTATAAATTAAATAATTGTATTCCCTGAAAATAAAAAACATGAAAAAGCCTCCTTCTAAGGGAAATACTTTTAGGTGGCAACACTGCGCACTGCGTCTATGACGTCAATGTAGTGCTGTATTCTCGTCTGTCGATCGATAGGTAACGTTTCTACATAACGAACCGTTAAGTTTTTTTTTTCTTTTTCGATATCACGTCACAATAAGACAATAGTAAAGTTTGATATAGCTCTAGTGATGCAGTAATCATGGCGTTTTCATGGCGTTAAATACAGAACATACTAAAGTACAGGTTTTGGCAGGTCCTGGATGTCGACAGACTATAAAGTTTCGGACTACCCATGACGACTGTCAAAGATCTATGAATGACAGCCGAAACCAGCGGCTTTGCGCGGTTTTCAAGCCTTATGGGGTATTATACCATTAATTTTAAAACTTCGACCTGCTACTGAGAAATTCTTTAAAGAAAAAACCCAAAAACACTTTGCCCGGTCTGGGAATCCAACCCAGTACCCCACCTTCATCGAACGAGTTTGCTACCTAGATACCAACAACAGTGCAGTCCATACCTAATAAGTCATTGCTTATGCTATCTATTTAAAATGTTATTACTATAACAAATTACCATAAAAGTATCTCCTTGACTATCATTGACCTTGTAATTAATTTCCCTTATCGTGTGACTTTGCAAAATAATCTACCTGAATTTGATGTTAAATTATTAATTATTCACGAGGTTTTGTAAAAAATAATGTAAAATAAAATAGCCACCATATTAATAACGTCTGAAGCTGTGGATCCCCGTCTAAATATAAAACTCCCAACACTAGTCCATTTTGTCAAACCATCTGTCAAAATCAAGTGACGATATTATGATAACAGTCGAACTCAAATCATACATTGAAAATTAATACCGTTCGATAAGTCTAATATTGTGCACTTAATGACGGACGACATCACATTACAAATAGAATTGATTAAAATTTAGGGCCGATATGTAGGTCCGACATTACAAATAATAACTCCTTTGACTATGGTCGTAAAGTTGCCGCTAAATAAAAATCCTCTGAAATGTGTAATTTAGAGCATCGCACTTTTCATAGTAACCAAATCCTTCTATGACAATATTTAATTATTTTTTTATGCCATTTGGTTTTAGTTCCTTTTTTTATTGTTATTGTTTTTTTTTTCATAATTAAGTCTGTAAATTTTGTACCTAATTATTATTTAAATAAACACATCTTGTGACAATTAACAGTACAGAAAATGAATATATATTTTCGTTTTTCATTCCCAATGATTTGTCAATTAATAAAAGCACAGTAATAATAATAACTTATTTGTTTATATTATTATAATATTACTTGTGCAAAAGTAAGTTTTACTACATCATCATATTGTAAATTAAAAAAACTTGCTAAATCTAGTCGCAATCTCATCACAACGACAATAAAAGCCAAGATTATCGGCAAATTAAAGACATTTTGTTAAATTAAAGACAAATTGGTATTAGGATTACATTGTGATCGTTCTTATAATTCGAAGTTTTTATATTTCTTCCCTGATGAAATTTTGATGTGGAGTCTTTATTACTAGTCTTGCAACTCTGGTGACATCTGATTATGACATTGACATTTCTAATAAACGTCCCTTTGCGTCGCGCATGACGTTTTCTTATTGGCGGCAAAGAATAGTTCCAGCAAATGCCGCAGGGACGTTGATGTAGCCACTCCATGAATGTGACATAATTGCAGAGTCGTTCACTAGATGGCACTGTGCGTTCTAACGTACTGCGGGAATATTCATAAATTGTAAACTTCTGGTATTTTGTGTATTTTTTTTTGTAAATTTAACTGTAAACATTGACTCATAGTGTGGATCATAATGTAACTTATAGATTCTTCATGTATGCTTTTGTTGGTATTTTTTAAAATCTTTTCAACCAGTTTTAATTTAGTTCAGTAGTGGACTAATTTATATGCTGATAATTAGGAATGATGATGATGTTGAACGAGTTGTAATTTGTTATTAATGAAAAATCTGTGATAATTCAAATATGTATGATGCTAACTAATTAAATATTGTCCCACTGCACGGCAAAGGCCATTTCTCATACAAAGAGAGAGGACACGAGCATTGATCACTAACGCTACAATGCGGATAAGTGATTTCAGACTTAGATATATTTCTTTTCAATTATAGAAAATTGAGGGGTCTGTTTAAAGTATCAAAATAGCAGTTTACGTACACGATACATAAAAAATACGTTGCAATTTTTTTTTTATATATATGTAGGTCTGTCTATCTGTTGGAATCTCCTAAACAGCCGGACCGGTTTTAACCGACTTTCATTGGCAGATAGATGATGTTATAAGGAGTAACTTAGGCTGATTTTGTTTTAGAAAAAGAAATAGGGTTACATACGCACAAATATTAACGAAGTCGCGTGCATTATCTAGTATTAACTTTACCTATATCGGAGTTTCCTCAGGATGTTTCCTTCGCCGATATCAGTGATGTCCAAGATAAACTCGGAGAGTAGGCATCTACCCATAAATTCAAAAAGTGACATTGGTACCTACATGTTTTATTTCAACCCACAACCTCATGTAGGTATGAGAGGCGGGCGCCCCTTAGCCGCTGGGCCATCACGTTATTTTAATTTCATATTACCTATATATTTTTCTCAATTTTTTACTGCCTCGTTGCCCAGTGGTTGCAGAGCGCGAGTGCTGAGCATCAGGTCTTGGGATCGACTCGCAGGTCTGGCAAAGTGTAATTAGGTTTTTCCACCAGGAATTTCTCAGTAGCAGCCTCGGAGTCAGGATTTGTGCTTGGTTGATGGCAATAAGCTCGCCCCCTATTACATGGGACTTGAACATAACTGGCGAAATGTGGGTGTAACTTCTGCCTAACTCTTCGGGGATTGCAGGCGTGAAGTTATGTTACCAAAATCTAAATCCTTTGCGTTGGTTTGCATTAGTGATGCTGTATGCCAATGATGTCGCAAATAGACGTTCAACCTCGGGATAAACCTATCTTCATTAAAAATGGAGCAGCGGTTACATGTTCCCGCCAACGACAACACAGTTGCCTTATTGACAACTGAAACAGAATTCATTGTAGCGTGTGCTACAAAGGAGGCATCTATTACGTGATCTAGGTAAATCCGACCAACAACCATCATGTATTAATATCGCTAACTAACTTCTGCCCGCGACTTCGTCTGTGTCAAAGTCTATTTCTTCATACAAACTTTGGACCTCCGTTTAATCCCCTTAAGGGGTGGATTTCGGAAAATCTTTTTTATACTGATGTGTACTAACTATAAATTACCTTCCTCCG
Organism: Hoplodrina ambigua; assembly: GCA_949774945.1. NCBI lineage: Eukaryota > Metazoa > Arthropoda > Insecta > Lepidoptera > Noctuidae > Hoplodrina > Hoplodrina ambigua. The sequence goes on from OX458963.1 coordinate 12,841,107, forward strand.
AATGTCATCTTTATTAGTCAAGCGGTTTTCGATATTTTGTGATGAGTAAAAAAAAAAACTATATAGCATAATAAAAAAAAATGTTTATTGCATTTTCATAAGGCTAATTATACCTAGACACTATATATCATTTTATTAAAGAATATTATTTTACTTAACGCCCAAGGATTTCCTTAGGGTCCAAACTTACCCGTAGTTCCTCGTTTACTCACGATGCTTTCCTTCCGGATTCGAAACAAAGCATAAATTGATTGATTCAAACTAAAACATAAATATTTTTAAAGTTCTGTTTTCGGGAATTTTGTTGAAATAGATAAAGAAAGAAAGAAAAACTATGAAAATGACGCACACAACTTAAAAACAAAAATTATACACGTAAGCTAAAAAAAAGAACAAGTTGGTATTATATCTAAAAAAATAAAAACATAAATACGAATCGGCTGACGCTCAGCATAATGCTGTGGTCTGTGCACGAAGGCACGATAGCAAGGCGCTGGTTTTCAGCGTAGCCGGCAACGTTGAATGGACGTGTTCCGGTCGTTTTGTTGGCTTGTTTTCGATATGTATCAGTGATATTTATTAACCTAAAATTTTCAGTGTTTATTGTGAGATTTCATCAGAAATGTAGACCTTGTGAGAATCGCGGGCAGTCGTCGGATGGCAACGGCGCAGGTGTGGATTGTTTGGAATACCTTTTGGCAGACCCAGGCGTGCTAACTGTATTATGTGGCACTCAATTTTCAGCGACAATAGGCCTAGGGTATATCATGTTTTTTTTTTAATATTTTTATTCTATATAATGGAAATAAAATGTAATCTATAAAAGTAAAAATGCATGTATATATTTTTTTTAATTAAAAATGCAATCCGATTCAGGCCCTTTTTAAACGTCGACCATTTTGGCGCGCTTAGTGTGACGTCGTAGCGACAACAAACAAACTTGTGGAGAGGTTAGGCACTCAGTGATATTGACATTTGTTGCCATATACTTTTACGTCATATCCGATTAGTCCAATGGCGTCGCGTTTCAAATATTTAAAATTCCGGCAACATCACACATTTAAAAACTTAAATTCTTCCTTAAAAATAGATTTTAATCAAAAATATTGATGAAGGCACAATAATGTGAAATAATAAAGTTTAATAAAAGATTTTTTTTGTCTCTTATTTGAATCACATGTATTTTTCCATATAGTTGTAAGGTGGTAATTGACTAGTGGAACTTTGTAAATGTTGAACGATTTTTGTCGCCGACTTTACCTAAATAATTACATATCAAATCTGACATGACACAAACATTCGGGATTTGTAGAATATTTTGGACTAGCAATACCTCGCGGTTTTTAACCGCGTTAAGAAACGTCTTTGCTTACTGTTCCAATTCCGTGGCTATAAACGTTCCTCGATAAACGGACAACATAACATAAAAATATTTATTCAAATTGGACTTGTAATTTCTGAGATAAACGTGTTCAAACAAATAAACTCTTCAGCTTTTAAATCTTTGTGTAGATTTTATTTTGTGCTCAATTTATGATAGCTCAATCAATGTATTTCCACGGTTCGTACGGTTCGTCATTCACTTTATCGAGAATTTCCTCTAACCTGGCTGTTAGCATTTAAAAAAAAGAATATATTCCATAAACCCGACGCTCGCTCAATCGCTTTTTTATTTCGAAAAATCTATACTGACTGTTAAAGTGTTGATGTTTGAAAATTTTTTAAAAGGAATTTTTTTTTTGCTCTTTGGATTGCAAAGCTGTTAACTGGAGGATTTTCTTTAGAAAATTATGGTGACGTGAATAAACCAGACCGATGGCGAGTTTGCTTTACAAGATGCAGTTTTGCAAAGTATGCTTTAGTAGTGATTTGTAACACTAATCTACACATATTATGAGATGCTTTGTCTTGACTGACTGACGGTTCAACGCACAGCCCAAACCGCTGATCGTAGCTAGAGACCTGAAATTTTGAGGGTGTGTTCTTTGTATGACTTGCATGCATCCGATAAGAAAGGATTTTCCAAAATTCACCCCCAAAGGGAATCCAAAGTTTGTGTGGAGAAATCAACTTTGATGCGAACGAAGTCGTGAGCAGAAGCTAGTCATTCATAAAATAAGTAGGATTTTTTTGTAGATAATTTTCGTAATCGTACTAGTCATCTTGCGGCTGAGTTTAGGTACACGGGGCGATGAACTCGAATGCACACAGTGATAAAGTCGCGCGACACAACTTACCGCATTCGCAATGAGGCAATTCTGTTATCTATAAGAGGTGTGTTCTAAAAAATGACAAATATAATATAACACATAACATTACGCCTGTAATTCCCGAAGGGTTAGGCAGAGGTGTACCCATTAGTACATCCACATTTTGCCTGTTATGTTTAAGGCCCATGTACCTAATAGAGGGCGAGCCTATTGCCATCAACCGGGCACAAATCCAGACTCCGAGGCTGCTACTAAGAAATTCCTGATGGAAAAACTCAACAACACTGCCTGACCTGGGAAACAAACCCAAGACCTCATGCTCATTTTTTTATGGATACTCTTCCAATCTATAGGTACTTACATATATCTACATTATCCTGTTTCATACTTACGGGGTGTAAAAACAGTACATAGTCGCCATTAACTACACGTACTGTCCATCGAACTGAGTAACTATGGGCAAAAATTATATCTGTTCCTTCCTCTAACTAAGTAACTTTGAGCAATTTTTTTTTTCTGTGAAACTGCTTCCATTTTGGCGTGTCGATGATAGTTCAAATTGAGCTCAGCATCAGCAGGGCAGAGGACACGCACGATATTAAGTGTCCCATCGTTTGTAGGGCGGGACAACATTTACACTCCGGAGGAGACTCTTCTAACTGCTTTTATTTTTATCGTAAAGAAGCACTGTTTATAGCACAATGTAACGCACTCAATTGTGGTGGTATTTAAAGTTTAGTTATAACATTTATAACTAGTTTTCGTAAAAAGTTGTGACAATATGTTAATCTTTGATCTTCAATATCCGTAACCAGAAGGTTCCCAGGTATAATCGCAATGATAAGAAGAAGAAACACATGATACTTTTAGTTTATTTATTTATTTAAACTTTATACATCAAATTAAAGAAAAGCTTTTAAAAGGAACAGAGGCGGACTTAATGCCTAAAGGTCATGGGTCATGGCACATTATCCCAGCACCGCAACGGCACCTCTCTACTGGCATTAAATCGTGTGTAGTATATGTTTCACAATGTCAATATGAAAAAGCAGACGGCGGGCGGGCGGTCAGCGCGCTAGCCGCGACCATACATCTCGCCTCGCGGTCCGCGCGCTGCCAGCGGGCGGACCGCGAGCTTACAGCGCGCTGTATGCTGTGCCATGTGCCATGACCTTCAGGCTTTTCTAATAGTCAACCAAAGGTGGTGAAGAGATAACAGTCAAGTGTCAGTTTAGTTAAGTGTCTTGTTACACCCGTTTTATACTAATACTAGCAGTGTCCCCGCGCCTTCGTTCGCGTGATTTTTCTTACGTATCCCTAATTTTTTGATAATAAAATAAACCCTCAGTGATAACTTAATAGCTTCCAATTCATGAAAAAAAAATCAAAATCAGTTCAGTAGTTCTAGAGATACCCACTACAATCTCACAAATTCACCAACTTTACCTCTTATAATAGTATGAGAAGATTATAAAAAACCTAAAGTTTGTTTGTAAGAGGTGAACTCTTGAAGTGCTGGTCGGTTTACAAAAAAACTTTTACTGTTAGAAAGCTACTTTATTGCTGTGTGCTAGGCTAGGCAATAATAAATAATAATAATAATTTTTTTTTATAAAAAAGGGGCACATTTTACAATAAAAATATCTCAACAATTCAAAATAGAGCGAAGTTGCTAAAATGCCTGAATTAGGTTGAATCTGTGTTTCAGGATACAAGGTACATAATTACGTACTTAAAATAAATAAATAAACATTAAGAGAAAAATAAGTGCTACAAAATCTTACACAAAATAAGGATACAAAAGAAGAGTATTTGCAGACAATCAGTAAATCTTATATCTGTGCATAAGATATGGATTAAAAAAATATATATATAGCAATGTCGTAAAATTACTATGGAGAAAATAGCTTATGGGCTGCTTACTGCGCTGACCAACAGTTTGATTTAGATAAAGAAAATATTAGCAAGAAAAAAAAAATATTGTATTTTATTCTATTGCAAAAATATTGCATTTTTTTAAACTTTTTTTTTTCATGTTAAACTTAGTAATTTATCCTGTATCGTGGATGCGTTTACAAAGATTTATATTAAGATTACACAGACTCAGGGGGCTTAGACAAAGTAACATCGCTTCGTCGATTGACCACGTGACTTAGCGTGGCTTATGTCAATCCCATACATTTTAATCTTTCATGTGGTCATCGCTTCGTCTATTGACCACGTGACTTAACGCGGCTTATGTCAATCCCATACATTTTAGTCTTTTCCAACTTCGTTATCGTTTTGCAATTGTTACTTTGTCTAAGCCCCCAGGTTTACAAACAGACAGACCCGTACCAACTATCTGTAGGCTATAAAATATTTGTTCCGTGCGATAATCGAACACGTGACACACAGCGGAGTCAGCCAATCACTCATTGCGTCAACCGTGTCGTGTGTCGTTTATTACAGGCTTTTATTTACTTTCACTTGTGTGTTTTTCTACACTAATATTATAAAGAGGAAAAAAAATATTTTTGTTCGTTTGTTTGTTTATAATGGATAAACTCAAAAACTACTGGACCGATTTTAAAAATTCTTTCATCATTAGAAAGCTACATTATCTGCGAGTAACATAGGCTATTTTTTTTTTGTGCGGACGAAGTCGCTGGCGAAAGCTAGTAATTCTATAAAAATAATCTGTACTTTACTTTTATTATTAGGCCCACTAACGTGTTGTTGTGTGTTTCGTATCACAAAGTTATGTTTGAAATAAATAAGGTGTCTAAATACGCCTAAACATGACGCGTATTTAATTTTTTACCCGACTACAGCAAAGACAAAGGCGGGTTATGATTTATTGAAACAGTCGATGTACGTTCATCTGTGTGCGCATATCTCTACACTTATCATTTGAAGCGTCAGAGAAAGTGCAAAATTGCGGCTTATAGCTACGCTTGCTAACCGTCCCGGGGAGCCGAGATGTCCCTTTTCTAGAGCTTCGGCGTCCCGCACAAGAAGTCCTTCTCGCGAAAGACGGAGCGGGACGCCTATTGTCTCGTTTTATTGTAGTCACGGGCCTTGTATGCCATGGTAAAACATTAAAAAAAATAATTTAAATAAAAACCGGATTATATTTTGCGCCTCCCTATACTTACCATAGCTGGTTTAGTTAGTTGTTTTTATTTTATATAAATATTATTATTAATAAAACTAATTAATTAATGATTTAAAAACAATATCTTTCTATACGTAGTGCAGGGATGGCGAACATTTATTGATGATCGTGCCTGCAAAGAATCTGAAAAAAGTAAAAAAAAAATGTTTATTTTATGTCTATTTAATAAATAAAAGGTTACTGTGTATTGCTGTTGCAAATTAGTTTCGGCCAAATGGATAGCTTTGTCAATTGTTGGCGTGCTCGAATTAATTTGACGCGTGCCATTGGTTCGCCATCCCTGTTAGAGTGTAAATATTTTTTTTTTATAGTTTGTGTCAACGCGAGGGCGATTCATTCGTAAGAGGGAAGCGAAACAAATATTGCTTATTCTTTTAGATATAATTACACTTTTCTGAATTTAACACTATCTATGGTCGAACTGACTAACTATTTGTAAAGGAAGAAGATACTACTGATTGTATTATTTTTCAATGGAGGTAGAGTAGCTCTTGTTCCGAACTTCCGAAGGGAAGCCTCACCACTGCAAAGAGTGCAAGGTAAGTAGGTACAGTTAGCAGTTTCCAGGGATGCACCGATGGATGTCTTCGATTGAAACTTAACTGATGAACTGTTTATTGGTGCCGATTCTCTAGGTCACAAACTAAACTAAAATTAGACTATTTCCATCTTTTTCTGTCCAATAAAACAAGAAAGAGACTAATGTAAATAAGAGCTGTCAAATTTAGTCAATCTGACACATCCATACAATTATAGTTGACATCTTAAAACGTGTGGATTAAAAATACGAAAAAGTTCAAGGCAAAACTAATTTGACATCGCTAACTTAGTTCTTTAATGTCACGGAATGTCACCGTCCTTTCCTTTCGCTGTATGTTAGTAAGAGATGCCAATTCTGTAAATTTAGTCTAGTTTGTGAACAAGGGAATCGGCACCATTATCTACTTTTTAAATTTAATTACTTTTGTTAACATCCATCGGTTTTAAAGAAAACCCCAACTATATCTGACGGCCCTGCATACCTATCCAACTTCTTGCTGACTGGTATCATGGTACTCTCACTATACACGGTGTGTAAAAATACGCATCATATAGGTACCTGTTAACTACCTACGCATCCCCCTCAAACTGAGGATCATTTAGCAAAAGTTATTTATTGCAAGGAAAACTTTATTTGTGTGTGAATATTTACTGTTTAAAGTACCATGCAATGTAACGCACGCAAATTATGGAGCCTCTGAGTGCACACAACAGTTCACGAGTTGGTATTTAAAGTTTAGTTAGAACATTCAAAATTTGTGTTCGTAAAAAATAACTAAGTATTTGGAGCTATTACCGTCAATATAAATATCTAATAATAATAATATCTTAGGACAACCAACACATTGCCATCTGATCCCAAACTAGACAGAGCCTGTACTATGGTAACCAGATAACTGATAAATGTACTTATATATTTCTAAATACATACATATTATAGATAAATTACACCCAGACACATAACAAATCATCGTGCTTAACACACAAAGATTTGTCCTGGGTGGGAATCGAACCCACGACCTCCGTTCTAGCAGTCAGGGTCACTAACTACTAGACCAACAGGCCTGTCAAATATCAATATCAATATCAGGCCTGTCAATATCTTCGTAACCAGAAGGTTTCTAGGTACGGTTCCGACAAAAATAATTATCGGAGGAATGATTAGAAGAATATGTCACTTTTGGCTACGTTAAGCTTTTTTTACACGACTGCCCCAAAAAACGGAGTGTTATGTGTTTAGGGTTAATGTATGTATGTATGTAAGTATGTATGTATGTATGTGAGATTCTTTATTCCACCATAACTTTTAAACGCCTGAACCGATTTAGATGTAAGGGGTATCGTTACAATCCTTGCAACGTTCCGAGTAACATAGGTTAGTTAAAAATAAAAAGAATCCTGTGTAGTCACTTTAAAATGTAAATTAATACCAGCCTCAATTATTTTTTTAAATGAATCTGGTCGTGTCTATGCTTATCGTCTAGAATTTGACAAGTAGATTTAAAAAATATATAACACTGTAAATAAAAATCGTTGTAAAAAAAAACTGACGAGTAAACAAAGTACAAATATGTGCAATTTTTGCAGTCGTGTTTTTTAATTTTTTTAATTATAGCAGCTTGTTTTGCAGCCGTTATACCATTTTTTCCAAATTCCATAATGAGGACGTCGATAGCTGCAGCTACATAATTAATGATTTATGTATGTTTTAATTTCCTCTGTACAAGGAAATGAATGGTCTTTTCTTCATAGTTTTTTCTTTTACAATATTATATAATTTAATAATAGATTCTATTTTTTTACAATTTAATTTTTTGTTCACAAACGTTTTAGTATCTGCAGCCAAACTACGAGGAACCTGTATTTCGGCTTACAACGCCAGCCCTCTCGAGTTACCGTTAATTTGATTTCTTAAGTGCTGTTATTAAAACAACTGTTCCTCTCTTTGTGTGATGTGCTGAGATGGATGAGGGAGTTCGAGAGGGTGTACTTTGTTGAGTGTGAGTGTGAAGAGTGGCTTATGTGAGCAGGCATGTTTATTCTGAGGTACGGTGATAAATGATAACGAACAAACTAACGAGAATAAAGTCATCAAAACAAAACCGTTAAATATGTACAAACTTTGACTTTGTCATATTTGGCGCACTCCTTTTTCAGTTCATTTAATTTAACAAATTTTTATTTTCAGGTTGATGCATTCCTGTCGTAAATAGGTAAGTCCCTAATTTACTATAAATAGTAATAATAATTTACTTTGGGTACTTCAAAGAAAAAAGAATGACTTGCATTCTGTCATTGGATGGTAAACAAGCTGACGATAAATATATAAAGTAAATAATCCGTTAGGTCTAGTTTCTAACCGACTTCATTCAATGATTAACTCTGAAAACAAATTTAATATATACTAAGTAACAAGAATATCACTTTAGAGACTAATATTTAAGTTATTACGAACCGGTTACAGCAAAGCGAGGCTGTCGCGGTAGTCGCATTTCAAAAAGGAAATGAGAAAAACACCTTTTAATGAACACGCGATGCAAGAGAAGCAAAATGTTGAAATTCACCCATTTGTGACGTTACCTATTCGCATACAGATTTTTGTAAGCTTTCGTGAAAAATAATATTTAGTCATCTTGTTACGAGCGTTGAAACGTGAACGCCGCACGACTTTTTATACAAACTTTTAAGCCCTTATTTTTCGAAATAGAATGAACCGATCTTAATTAAACTTCCTGAGCATAAGCAGAATACATAGGTCTAAAAAGTTATCAGGGACCATTTTCTGTTGCTCTTAAGAATACTTACGAACTCTTCTATAACTTAGGTAGATACTTACCAAATTACTTGTACCTAATTATCGTGCTTGGAAAGTATTTCCAGATTACATACAAACATAAGCTCACGCTTTTTTCCCATTGGGGTAGGCAGAAATCAGAGAACACCACCTGCTACGATCCTTACATACTGCCGCTGCCGCCGCTACTGCTGCTTCCTTGCTGATTAATATGTACCAAAAAATGTCTCACTGACAAAAATATTTAGATTTTGTTTAACTGACTTAAGAAAAAAGGAGGTTAGCAGTTCGACCCGTACGTACCTACGTAATATTTTTTTTAATTGCACGATATTCTTTGTATAACTTGGAGTATAAACAGGATGTGCCAAATTTCATAAGTGTATCTATGTTCGTATGTTTATCCGGGTATTTTTCAGAAAGTAAGAACTCAATAATAATATTTTTATGGATTATTTTTTAACTTTAGGAAAAGTGCAACTTTCTTCAAAATCGCTTTAGTATTTTTCAAGATATGGACTGTTAAATGTTTAATAACACACCGATAAAAAGCGTCGTAGGTACTCGTCGGTTTAATGCCTCCAAAACGAATAATAAACAGTAATTAGAAATTTTAACGATAGCTAAAACCTAGTCTATAAGAAAAACACGGAACGTAGGTAGTAACTATAAATATCTCCCCACTAATCTAACTTACAAAAACCAGAAAATAAACGTAAAAAAAAAAAAATTGCTGGCTCAAAACACTAATACTCTTAAAGAAACTGAAGAGTGAATAAAATAAGTTTTATCTTGCAACGAGAAAATAAAAAACTGACGGTAGCAAATGTAACTACGATTTAAGTTTGTTTTAAAGTTAGTTTAATTTGTTTAAATTAATAAATATTTATTGTAGCCTAGGTTGTATCCCAATGTTAGGCAAATTACCACCTTTCGTTGATAACGTATTACACATTGGGCACCCGCTAACATGGAACCGGAGTTATTCCATAGTCGGCACCTATCGATATTTTTAAGCAGGTGCCATAAGTGGAATAATTTATTATTTAAATGTTTATTACACATTTGGCACCTACGTCGCAGTAGGTGTCATTTTTTTATAAGGCGCCAAAATTAAAAAAAAATACTATTTTAATCAGTAGAGAGTTTAAAAACATGATAATAAAAATATACTACGTGCCTCAGGTGCCATATAAGCGGGTGCCCAATGAGGAATACGGCTGTCTTTGCGATTTCCGGCCACGTCTATCTGCAGAGCAAATCTATCTAGATCGTCACACTACACACGGCAAAGCCGACAGTGGCGCCGGCGGCGATATCACGCCTCAGGCGTTCAGTGAGGGATGAACATGGCACATATGTCATCTTATATTCAGAATACATTCCACTAACATATCAGTCCAACACCTGTTTAACTAAGGTTAAGGTAAACGATACAAGCACTTAAACATCTATGTCGATGAGTGTAAACAAGCGTATAGTAGTGTAACTTTGTAATTTGATAGTGTGCCGCCGAATTCGAACCCTAATGCATGAACGGTGGGCACCTTAACCACTGGGCCATTACGACACCATTGGAAATATTTGAAAGAGAGCTATGCGGGCCTTTTATTGACAATAATGCCCATCTGACATTTTTGAGTAAAAAATATGTGGTTAGCTGCAAGAGTTCTTCTTCTTATCGTGTGGGTAGTAAGGCCTTGCGACCCTACACACCCTAGTGTCAGAGTTTCTAAACCGCCTCAAGGACCTCTGTCATGGTTTGATTGGAACAGTAACTCCAGGTTTCCTCACGATGTTTTCCCTCACCGATGCCAGTAATGTCCAAGATAAACTTAAGAAAGTTGCAAGAGTTTAGAGTTTGATATTGATATTGACGCAAGCAAAAGTTCCCGCTACTGTCAGCTGACCTACCGTGGAGTTGGTTAAGTAAAGGCCCCACAAAGACTAAGTTTTTAATCTACTAGACCTACAGTTTTTCTGCGGCTAATCCCGACATAAGTAAGCCTTGGAACTGCCGAGATTTATCATAAAATCCCGGCAGTTGCACGACTTATTTGAATCCGCGCTGGAAGCCTGGAAACGATGAAACAGATAAGTTTTTCAGAAACGAATATCATAGCCTACTTACATAATATTATTAATGAAATTTTTTAAAAACAAATTGAAACAATCTCTTTGGAATTTTAAAGCAATAATAATTATTGAAAAAAAAACACGAAAATATTGCTTAAAGTTCGGTATATTTATGCGACCTTAATAACTGTTTCTATATTTTGGTAATCGGTTTTTATCCGTTGCTATTTCAGTAGCATAAAAAAATGCTTTCGCTTGTGAATTCTCGCTATCTGCGTGACCCCACCGTTAGTGTGGTGCATTTCAGCGCAGTCGGCGATTTACTATTTAAATCGCTGTTAGCGCGTTACACACAAGCCTGAGCCTTAAAATTAATGTTTCTTTCATATTTTATTTTATTTTATGTATTATCACTGTTTATGTATTAGTTATTTGGTTTAATATTAAGTTTAGTTACGAATTGAGAATATTTTATAATACGAATCCAAATAGCCTTTAAATTAAAAGAACGTACATAAATGATTAAATATTGTCAGATTTGTATATACCTAACACGTATTAACATTTTAGAATGTTACTTTTATGAATAGGTAGGTAGGCGTGAATCACACAATGGCTACGGAATGAAGTTGCTCATTCAAATGAGTATTAATTTAATAGAATCTTGTAAAGGAAATTGAACCATTCTATTCGCTGTCTGTACTTTGTTGAATATTGAAGAATATAATTTTAAAAACTCTCTTGGCATCGCTATCCCTGCAATCCTTATAACTATCAAATGGTAAAATAATTCCGTAAACAAAATTATAATAAATAGAAGCCCTAATAAAGAAGTTTTCAAGTACTACAGTACAACAGGTGCGTCTACAAGTACTACAACAGACCCACAGCAAATAACTTCAAGACCACAAGTAGTTGTTACTGGCAGGACTCAAATCTGCGCTCCTGTGCAAAAGCAGAAGCCGCTTGCAGCTCAGCCGCGGCACTTTCTCTTTCACTGTTGACAAGCATCTGTAAACACACCGTAACGTGGTATTTATTTACTGCATTCATTTAGGTAGGCAAGTACGTGAGAGCGGCTTATTGTTCACTTGCTCATAAACCTTGACACTTTACTGGTTTTATTGTCGTATGTGCTACAAAGAGCTATAAGTAATTAGAAATTATATTAGAAGTACCAAAGGAATTTGTTATCTCGAATTAAGAATGTGCATGGTTTCAGATTAATGAAAAGAGAGTTTTTTTTTTTTGTATATGTTATAATTTTTATTTATGAGTCCAATTAACGAGCGCGCGCGACGCTGAATGTTTATGTCATGGCAAGTGAGAAAACTCCTCGGCGCTGCGCAATGTGCGACGGCGTGTACCCAGTGGGCCCCAGCGAGGCGGGCGGCGGCGATCGATAGGGCGGGCGCGGCGCTGCAGTTGGCTATACCGCTGCCTCGCTCTTACCGTCCTATCCTCCCGACACTTTAGCGACCGCTCGCGTCGCGATAACTCGCGACGATGCGCGGCGACCGCGCCGCGCGCGACACGCGCCACAATAAAGATCACGATAACTTAAAATCATCACTGAAAAAGGGAAGCAAATCTAAAAAGCATCGGGTTGTATTCGATGAGAGCGCTAACGAATTTTTTGAGGCCGATTATATTATCGTGGTGCGCGACGAATGTGGGTACTCTGATGAGGGTGAAGGCGAAGAGTGTTCGGGATGTGGCGCGTGCGAACGGTACCAGGAGCCAGAGGCGGGAGCGCTGAGTCCGCCGGAGGGTTACAAGGACCTGGGGCTGTTCAACCGCGATGGGACGCTACGTGAGCAGGCATGGTGGGAAGCGGGTGACGTGCTGCTGGTGGGCGAGCGCTCGGGCACGGTGTTCACGCCGCAACACCTGCAGCTGCTGCGCCGTCTGCAGCGGGAGAGGATGCTTCGCTCCACCATCTGTGCTGACTGCGACGCGCACGCCGCGCTCCATCAACCGCTCGGTGAGTCATCCGCCGCGTCCTTGCCAAGGACGAATTCTGCTCACATCTCAAGTTTCACGTCAGGCTAAGCGACGACACTGTCCTCCACAATAATACCGTTGATGTACACGTTCTGCCATCATGACCGATAAACAAGAGAAACCTTACGAATATCGACGTTACTAGCGTTCATTAGATATTTCTATTTTCTTTTCTTTGTTTCGCGTTAAATTTCGAAGTTATAACAAAACTAAATTATCATGACTGAGTAGTAGGTACCTACTTAATTTTTTTTATAAAAGTGCGATTGCTTTCACTGCCAAGCGAAATAACAATGTCAACTGGGTGATTAGGATGATAAACAGTTATCATTTTAATTGTAATGTAGCTAGAGCGAACTGAGCACTTGTTATATAACGATGAAGCGCTTAAACTGAGTTGACAACAATTTAGCTCGTTATTAGAACAAGTGACGTAACTGGTGTTAGGTTTCAAAACAACCGCGAGTCTATTGTTCTCGTCTAAAGTGAGAGCCACTCATTGCATCGACTTTTCAAAAAACGTTCACGGTCGAGCGAAGACGCTTAACGTGTCTACCGAACATGTATTAGGTATAGATCACGGAGCCGCTAGGCCTACACCATTTTAGCATGGCTAAAGCAGATAGCAGATTTTGAGGATAGATTGATTGATTAAGTGAAGAAGGTGTCCGTACTTGCTAGCGTCAACATTAATTTGGGACAGTACGGTTTTATTCAGTATAATTATGTTTTTAACAATATGCTGTAAAACACAAATTAAAACCAGCCATTACACTTCAACGTAAGAGTAAGAAAGGTACCAGATATCTAAAGAGCCTAACATTCAAGTTAGCAAGTAGGTACGCAAATCTTTATATAGCCATACTAAAATTACTGAAGCCTGACAACTTTGGAAACTCAGTCTTTATTGATTAGTTAGAAAGTTACCTATTTGACAATAAAAAAATCTCGCACCCACCGAATTTCGCTTGTGACAGCTGAAAATGATTTCACATAGGTACCTACTAGCAAAGGTAATTGACCTGTTCATACTTTCAATCAATAACTCTGTCCCCAAAAAGATGACATATAATTTGGCTACTTGCCAAAAATTACCAAGAAGACTAAATAAAATGACTCATTCACCTACGTAAACGCGTCTCAAGCCGTGACCGGTATGCTTCCTTTCAATTGACGAAATGAAATGAGAACGAACTATATCAGCACCATATTAAATGGCAACAGTTTTGATGAACGATTTTCATGTTCACTCTAAACTATTCGAAGATCAAGTACTTATATCCCAGAAATATCAGGAATAACGCGTGGAAACCTCATAGCGAAAACATTCACCAGGGATTCAGTACATAATCCACAACTGCAAGAGATGACATTTATAGCCGGTTAAAAAAAAATCTGTTGACCCACACAAAAATGCAACAACAAGGTACAGAGATAAAATGTATGGAATAGCTGTTTTTTTTAGCATTTCAAAAAACCATCGAAACTATGTGTACTACAGTCAAGCCTTTTTTTTTTAATCCCATTAAAATAACACTAGATTTAACATCCATTACAGTCACAACAGCTCCGACGAGTCCTGGAAAATACTGGAAGGATAAGAACAAAAATAACATAAAATCACGCCTGTAATCCCCAAAGGATTAGGCGGAGGTGTACTCATTAGTACACCCTCATTTCGCCAGTCATGTTTAAGATCCATGTAATAGGGGGCGAGCCTATTGCCATCAACTGGGCACAAATCCATGAGGCTGCTGCTAAGAAATTCCTGATGAAAAACCCAATTACAATTTGCGCGACCTGGGAATCGAACCCAAGACCTCAGCAGTCGCGCTTTGTGACTTACGATGCAGTCAAGAAAAATAATAAACACCAAATAATTTTCAAGTTTGAAATTTACCTTTATAATGCCGTGACTAAAGTTTTCTATGTCGGGTCAACACACGAGATTCTTATAATTAAACGCACAATATGGCACCCGTAACTTTTGTCTAACCTTTTGTGTGTCTATCTAAATAGGAACATTATTGTAAACCGGCTTACGTGGGCCGTTTGCAGATCTTTGTTCAGACACCTGCTGAGTTATTTTACTAAGTTTTTAAACATAGTGAACTCAAAAGGAATTCGTAATGATATGTATGGTAATAAAATCTAATGAAACAACGGGAAAAATGAAAAAGAAATACATAAACTCTTTTTTTTATATAAGACTGCATTCATTTGCTAACATTTTGGTTGACCGTAAACGGTAAACCATCGAAACTTAAATATCAATCTTTTTAATAGAAAAAAGGAATTTAGTTCCGTATTCTTTAAAGGACATCAAAATTCAAGCAAGTAAATTACTTGTACAAAATATCTATATCTTCGATGCCTAACTTTATATCACTAAATTACGAAAACTTTTAATAAAAAAAGTTTCAAACTCAAACAGGAAAGCGACCATTCGAACGTCTTCGAGTAATTGCAAGATTGCTTTGAAAACAAACACTTGTAGGACTTGGAAAAATGAAGCCCAAAGGAAAGGCAAGGAATGCATGTTTTACTCGTGAAGAACTAACTTAGTATTAATAGAAATACGGAACCGGTATTTTGGCTTCTAGAGATTGGCCTACTAACTACTAATTACTTAATTATCACCATCAGTGGGGCATACTTGCCTTAATTTATTTCTTATCTTAATTTATTTGAGGTCAACGCAATGTCTTTTCCTACATACCATTCTTATCAGTTGTCATCATAATCTGTCGCTTCCTCGTCATAACATTAAACAAGCTGTGCCCTCAATTATCTAACGTAACAACTTGTAAGTGTACCTAAAACAACTAAACCATAACCATAGAAGAAGAAGAAAACAATAATTAAATAACAACAATATCAAAAAGACAGAGAAAAGCTGAGAAAATATTTTTCTGTACGCAACGTGGTTTGTCAACAAGCAACGTTTCCAAATGCAGCTGAATACTAAACAATATGCTATACGTTATAATAATCACATCACCAACCAAACGTGCCGATCCCTACAATAAATCAAAATAAAAGTTGGCCTACAATCGGCTCGCAGCTAATAGAGATGCACTCTAACTAAATAATTGTCCGTGGAATGAGGACGTCCCTTTGTCTCTCTCGCCATTAGAGTGGTCGGTATGTAAGCGGCTGCACTGCCGCCGTGACACGTCCAGACCAATTTGTAGCTATTACGCCTGATCGGTCGCACCGGCGGCGTCGGCGTCATTCACAAATGAACTACTACACACAGAATTAATTTACATTCGCTTTGAATGTTTGTAAATGTTTCAGCTGAAATTGTGATAATGTTAGCTATGTTATTATTGTTTCATAAATATTGTTCCGTTCTTAAGAAAAACAATGATACCACCGAGAAAATTACTATTACTGTCTTGAAATATTTGAAATACCATCCGTTTGTTTATAAAAACTTCCGTTAACCGCTCAAACAATTAATACACTTTGCGGTGTATCCTTTGTTTCTACGAAAACCTAGTCAAAGAAAATACTGTAAGAATTAAGATAATAACAGTCATTTTTATCTAAGTACAAGATACCTGGCTCCTGAGTTAATGAGATCTAATGGACACAAAGGGACGTTGCATTTCATATTATACTCTCCAAGATTAGCTGCACAAAGAGTATTACATCTTTGTGACACAAACCTTTGGAATGAATTCATTTGTCTAAAAATAATAAAATACAACAACTTCAGAATGCTTATATAAACGGACTAAAGCCTTTGATAATAACAGCCTTTGGTAATACCAGTTATCAAAAAACTATAAATTGTAGCCGATATAAGTCTGATAAATAAACGTATTTTATTATATAAACAGAATTTAAAATGAGCAGTAAAGTGGAATACTGCTTTTTGTGAAAACGAAAAGCTGAAATAAATACCTAGTATTTGAACGCTTTTATTGGTAAAGTTGGCTCACGTTCGAAATATCCACAGTTCAATACATCTAGTTCCCGTAAATTGACTTTAAATTAAAATAAACGTTCAATCAACATTTGAATACCATTGATAAAACAAATATCAGAATGTCAATACAAGTAACTAGAAACGATTAATAGATAGTCGCGATCTCATTAGCGAAAATCATTAACAATATCTTATCAAAAATTTAGGTAATTATCATTTTTGACAAAGAGGAATAAAAAACTTACTGGGAATTGCCCGTCAGTTCACGGCTAACGACACTTTTATCCTACAATATTCTATATCCTATAATATTTAATAACCTAGGTACATACCTATCCCAATTTTAATATCATAATAAAATAATACCACACCAAAACTTTAAATGCAAAGTGTGTTTGTATGCCAATTTGCCTTACTCTCACGCTGAGAGAGTAATCTAGTTGGAGAGTATGAAATCTACACTCGATTTCAAGGGAATTTATACCAGGCGCTATATGAAAGTGAACAACGTTTTATTATGGGACCAATTCAAATCAACATACAAAACTTTGCTACGACTTTCACGCGGAGGAAGACGGGGCAAAATTTATTAATTTGATACAGATAAACACATAAGTGAAGAAGGAAGCAACACTGATTTTCTGTTGAAAATTAAAGTCATTTAATTTATTTTATTCGTTATAATTAAAATGTTCTCTGTTATGCGGTCTTGTTGGCAGAATGTGTACCTACTTCAGAGAAAAGCACTAGCTTTATATCCGAATATTAAGTTGTGCTCTGAATACGAAAATAAATAAAACTGGTATTTTAAAATAATACATTTAAAATGCATTACGTGAAAAGCCCTGCCCAACGGACTCAATCAGAAAGACCATTTAAAATCGGAAAATCCGATTAAGTGGGCAATCATACGGAAAAGTTGAAACAGAAACCGTATAACCGTTTTATAACTGTGCTAATTTGATTGGTTTTTTATTTATGCCGAGTTCAGCTT
The DNA here is from genome assembly GCA_949774945.1 of Hoplodrina ambigua. Classification (NCBI taxonomy): domain Eukaryota; kingdom Metazoa; phylum Arthropoda; class Insecta; order Lepidoptera; family Noctuidae; genus Hoplodrina; species Hoplodrina ambigua. The sequence goes on from OX458963.1 coordinate 12,858,819, forward strand.
CCAACCGGCCTATTAAAGCGACCATTTGCACTCTTTCAACTTTTCCTTTTTTAGATTTCCAGAATCAATTAAGGAAGCCTGAGGTGCAATGTCCGCCTCTCCGCCTGTACGAAGTATTTTTCCTAGGACTTCAAGTTTAATCAAACTTTTTTTTGGAAGGCAGTAACCTAACGCGGCTTGCGGTAGGAATTGCCTGGCAGAAATCGTCACGTAAGGAAAAACCGACAGGCGACCATTCCACTTTTTCTCTGTCTTTTTCTATTACATACAGGTGTCATTTTATTTACATTGTCATGACGACAAAGTAATTTAAAAACCCCAAAAAATGTATGAAAAATATGTATGATGCTTACCCACGCATGGTGACACGCAGGGCAGGTTAAGTATAAAGGCAGAGTAATTTTGTTACACTTCCGTATTTCATCCTTTAAGCTAAATCTTAAAATTTCTAGAAACTTCTTGTCTTTTACAGAAAATGGTAAGAAAATATTAACACAGTTCACGAGTAATGACTGTGTTAATTTCGTAATGTCACGTTCTATATATAGTTGGATATACCTAAGATCTTTGTACTTCCTACATTGAACTACATAATGCAATAACGTAAGTAAGAGTCATCATCTGTAAAACGTTAAGCCCTCCACGACAACTATATGTAGGTACTTACTTAAATTTATATTTCAGATATTGTCGACGCTGTCATCCTTTTGCAATTAATAAGCAATTTGCTTTTGTCCGATCAATTATTATTTTCGAACGACATCTGATATCAAATTAATCGTAAATGTAATATCATACTATAATATTGGAACAATATTGGCTTCGGACGCAAATTATGTTTAACTAGCTCTTTGAGCTGACACGCCTATACGCAGATTACTTAGTTGCTAATTATAAATACATAGGTAGCTGCAGTTTAATTAATATTCATCAATCTGTACGTTAAGTTTTGGTTCATTAATTATTAACATATCGTATAAAACAAAACAAAGTCGCTTTTCGAGTGCCTCTTTGTTCGCTTTGTACATTTTAACTATTCAAAGGATTAATATTTAACGCGGTTAAAACCACACTTTCGAAAATGTATTCCGGAAGGTTTATATTAACCTATAAATCTTTAATACCTACTTAAATTGATAACGCTCAGAAATATGCTGATTTTACATGTCGCTACTTCCGTAAAAAACACCTGTACGAGCAAAGTGAGTCGCTAGTCTCATAATATTTCAAGCTGAAAATAAATATACAGATTGTAGTCTCGATGTATAACTGGCACGGCGGGAGGCAAATCGAAGCTGGAAAAAAGTGAGGCTTTTTTATTTTGCGTATGTGCAATGTATCCGAACAGCCACACCGACGCCAGTTCGTCAGTTTAGCTTAATCTTTCTATTTATGGAGCGAGCGCGCAAAATTTTCCCGATGCCTGGTCGCGTCGCGGTTTCCTGTGTCATCCTCGATAGCGACAGTTTAGTAACTGCATTGTTTTAACTGATACAAAGTGTAGCCGTTTTAATTAAAACACCACTAATAGGAAACAAATTGCGACGTCCATGAACTAGTAAATTAACGAAAACATTGTGTGCAACACGACTGGAGAATAAATGTTTATAATTAAAATGTTTAATTCAGCGCTCGGGTCAGTCGGTTTAACTGTGCAACTGACAGCTGTGAATAGTAACATTTTGATCACAATTAAAGAACAAAATAGAACACGATATGTTGCGGCTTTTATAATAAAATGCGGCAAAGTTAGCGTGGCGTTTAGAGCAGGCATGGCAGAGTTTAGGAAGGTAAAACCAGCGGGTTCTTTGAGTAAGAAGATAATGCCACCTCCTTTGGCTAAGAATGGTTCCCTTCTCCTAATTTCTAAACATAACAGCTTCAGGTACATTTGAGAATAGACCTCTTTAAAAGGTGAGCAACGCATCGGCGCCGGTGACGCCACTGCTGTTGCTGAAAATATTCAGAGGTGGTGATGACAACTAACAAACCCATCCATCTTCTTTCATCCATTCATTCTCAAGACTTTAAAGATCGTCCTGATATTTTGGAAGGGAATTGAAACAATCGTTTTGTTTTGATGCAGTAACCAAATACGTTTTCCATTTTTTTCCTCCACAATAATAATGTCAACGGTACAATGAAAAAAGCATGATCGATGATTGTTGTCAATTAGCCATCATCGGCCGTGTCGCCGACATGCGGGCAGCTGGACAGCTCACTAACTGATCGGAGTGACATTATTCATGTGCACAGCGCCTATTGTACATTTTAATGCTCAATTGCGTTAACGTAAACTTCAATTTGTACTGAAACTGAAACAGCGGCGTCAACAATTGGAAACACAATTATTCCATGCAAATTAAGATATGTACATTAACGTAAACGCGAAGATATATGTTTGAAACTCGTCGCAACCCTGGACTCATATAAATCCTTCATTCTATGGTTACTTCGGCCAACTTGGCACTTAAAATATGACTTTTGGGACCGCTTTTGAAAAGCCTACAAAGATTTTTACAGGACCATTTTTAAATGAAACTTCCCCCTCCCGGACGGACGGGATCTAGCAAAAAAAAATGAAAGTAAAAAGTTCATTTAAATACACCGAGCTAAGCAAAGTCTCAAAAGTATGTACCAAAAAACATAAAATGCATGTTCGTCATTTACAGGTGGCCAAATAGCAATTTATCTATTAAAATGATTTTGTTTCCGTCTCAATAAATAAAGGTAAAACGGGAGCAAATACATAATGATTCGTCGATAATTAACAAATACACAATTCTCCGGCAAACAAAGTAATTATTTCCCTGTCTGAAACATACAATCCAAACTTCCAACGAGCAACTACTAATTGCAGAGTTTTTCTCATTTTATAGAAGCAAAAGTTACGTTCATTCTAATGGTTTCAGCACCAATGCAGAGTGTAAACAAAGTGTAAACAAAGTTATGTGAAATGAACACCGACGTCTCCACACCTCGTGGAGCGCTCTACGTGTGCATTTACAGAATTTACGTGTGGATTCTCAAAATTAGTCGCCAACAATATACAAACGTAAATCCGATATACCTTTTAAATGCCCTTTTGTTTACTGAAAAAATAGAATACGTTGAATAGCTCCAAAAACGATATCAATCAAATCAGCAATAGCATTCTTTGAATTCCGAACCAATACCATGTCAGTTATTTATTTAAACGCGCTCTCATAAATGTTTTCATGGTACCTACCTTAAACTGTAAAATGAAAATGTGGTTTATCGATAAATTGCAGCGGTTTCATGAACGGTTTGACTCGCGGTATTTAAACTTCACGTCAAAATTTATTGGTTATTACAGATTTTGAATGAGTAGTTAATTTAGTGCTTGGTAATTTAGGCACGTTTATTATTTGAAATATATATTACTCGTTCGTTACTGCTCACCAAATGTGAAATACATTTTGAAAAGGGATTTATTTGAACGAACATAATACATGCAGTAACGTAATACCTACACACAGACTGAGATATATAAAAGAGTTCAGTAGAATTGTCGTGTTCATCACTTTATAGGATCAAACAATAATAGGAAAAAATCTATAGTATGCAGCAATTATCTTTGATCTCTGAAGAACTTGGATAACACCATGATCAACAGGTGGTGTACTAACAACATAACAGGTTCAAAGATTTTTTTGGTTTGTCTAGAACAAAATAAAAATAAAATAACTACACTAAATAATGTTTAAGATTTCTATGAAAATCTTGAATATGTATATCCTGTGGTGAAACTGAACAGCAGCGTAGGCCGTAGCTATCGTGTACTGATCAGTGGCATGCACAACCGCAATCGCAAGCGTCCTTACGCGTCTACCGAAAGTAGAGCGTAGCGGTGCTACGGCTACGAAAATTGCTACGCGTAAATCGATACGAGCTTAGGCACTTACGCGTAATGGTCGGGTCCAAGCATTATATTGGTGAAGTTCGTCGCGTCGTCAATACGAACATATATAGCGTATATATTATGTCGTTGCATAATATTAAGTAAGTTTTTGTAATTAATGAATGTATTTAAACTTCACAACTTCGTGATCGCTGATCTGAATATTACAATAGGTGAACATTGTTACGTGTTTCCTCGCAGGTCCCACATGTCAGTCTTTTTGTAGCCACAACTAATAATAGAAGTCGTAACTAAATAAAGTAAATATTGCACAGCTGTGCAATATTTTTATTTAGTACACAGTCCCGTCGGTCAACACACAGTCAACAACCCCGAGCTCGGAAAATACGTAAAGCCGTTAGTCTTGAGCCTGATCTCTCCCCGGTCGTGTCGGATTGCCGTCCCATCGGACTATGAGCGTGGGGGAAGAGGGAGTGCACCTGTATTGCGCACACACTTATGCACTATAGTTATATATGTTCTGCGTACCTGGCTAGTTTCATTGAGTTTGGCGGCCGTGAATGAAATTCGGTCGGAAGATTATTTGTGTTATTAAAAGTAAAAGTACATTTCAGACTTTAACATTTCATTTTAAATATTCGTAGCTACCTGCGACATCGTACGCGTGGTTATTTCAACCGTGTTAAATCACGTCTTTGGATAAAAAAAGTCTGTACCTACGATTAAAAAAAATATATATTATATATTCTTTTATACAAACCTTGTTCTGACAAGAACGAATTCAAAAATATTCGATTTGGTTCAATCATTCGAAAGATATACTCATAATACATTTCGGCGATTCATTTTTATAGGTACTACTAACTAGATTACAACACTCCTATCAATAAACATCGAGCTTTTTTAATCGACAATTCAAATATTATTGCAGCCGAAAATAACAGATATAAATGTAAATAATTTTTTACTCGATTAATTTTTGAGAGAAATAAAAGTACATTTTATTCAAGTTGATAACAAAGCAGTGTTCTGTCCTGTCGGCAAAAGAAAAACGGCACGGCAAACTATTCATAAACGACTGATGAGTAAAGTTTGACCGCATCTGACGCAAAGTACATAACAGCATCGTAGCGGACAGAAGCGTATCCATTATCACGTAAGTATCCTTCGCATCGATCAATCCGCTGAGTTCACGTATAATAGCATGAGTACGTACCAGAGGTTGATACAGTACAATATCCAACGTGGCAGTGCCGCTAGTCCTAGTCTCTTGGGCACATTTTCAGTTGACGGCGATGCAGAGGATTTTTTTATACCATTTAGTAGTTTCTTTTTTTATTATTATTTGTTTTGGTATAGGGTAGTTGACTAAGAAAATATATTTAGTCCATCAGTTAGATTACTAAAAAATATTGTACCTATACGTATTTTTTCTTTTGTCCGGCAAACAAAAAATTACGAAGATACAACGCTTGGAAATTTCGTATGACGTCACGCCGTGCTACAAATTTTACCACGTTATTACGTCAAAGCCCCCCACTTCTAAACTTTGATGTGATATATCTTTGTAATTTTTTATCTAAATGATAAAACAAAAAATACGTGTTCAATATTTTTTAATAATCTTACTGAGGGACTAAATCGAACCGATTTATTTTTACCCAGGCAACATCCCTATTGTAGGTACAGTCTGTAGCAGTCATAAGTGCAGTAGCAGGCTAAGGTTTAAATTGCTTTGAACACGTGGTACAAGCCGTACCTACATCTGTATGTAAAGTGATTATGTATTTACACAGTACCTCAGAATTCGCACACGGCGTAGGAAGGTCGTAAGTTAAAAATGCCAATCTACAAGTATTGATTTGTGAGATTGCTACTCCACTTATGACCGCTAATATACATATATAATTGAAAAAAGGTTTGTGTCACAAAAAAGGTACAACCTTCGAAAGGCGTATAAAATAAAGGGATTTCTTCATCGGCTCTCAACATAGCACATTAAAAGCCGTCAAATATTTAACACACTGCCGTCGTCAGTTACCTTAGCTTCGACGAGATTAGGCTTAAAAGCAAAACTTAAATGCTGGCTGACTTAGAAAGCGTTTTACCCCATACTTAGATAAAAAATATTGTGATTGTAGGTATCCGTTATTCTTATGATTTTTTTATTGTTAATGAACGATTTTTTAATTCAATAATTTATTTTTTATTAACTATAAACTATTTACTACTAATCACTAATTTAGTTATGTTACTATTTATTTATAAAATATGTTATTAACTGTACGGTGTGCCCCAAAAAACCTTTATTACGTAACATTAGTATTTTTCATTTCATACATACCAATTCAAATCTGGTCCAATTTAGTTAAGTTCATAGACGAGGTTCGAAGTTTATACATTATTGGATAGATCCAGTTCAAACAATCTAAAGTTAACCGCAAGTACGCTTGAACTTACTTGTGATACCGCGCTCGGGCCTGGGGTACTGTTACACCTCATATGGGAAAAGACCTTGGACGATCGAACACAGAAATGTACAAATAAACACTGTTGTTTAGTAAGTTATACGTGGGCGTGCATTAACACACGAATCAGTAAACAAACGACGTAATATCGTATGGTTTTTTTACGAATAAAACCGTGCTATATGAACGTTTAGAAGTATGAGAAATAGGGTGTAAAGTTTCTCATTCTCCGTTGAAAAGGGAGGATTCTTCGACCAGATGGGTCCAAATCCTCATACTTCTCAATACTAAGAATATTTTTTTGCCGGACACATTTCTAGCACGGTTATGGTATGGTACGGTACAGTACAATGGGCAGACTCTTTAAGTATAATTTTCAATTAACTTGGTCGACACACATGACATTCTGAACAAAAACAATTTTATTTTAAAGCCAAACCGCAGTTATGTCCGCAACTTGTTTAAATAAACTTCACACAGAAATACATTCACATTTCTTGGAATATAAGTTACTGCACAATCTTGTAAACATATTGTTGTGTAGGTAGGTTATATGACAGCTAAATCTAATTAAAGTTTAACGCAACTTATAGTTTTGACCTTCTATAAATTCTCAGAAGACTTCGACGAGATAATACGCAAGTTACCTATGTAGTAATACTTAGTTAAAAAGTGAATATAGATTACAAATTGTGAACATAAAACAATTTTCGTCGCTTCAACTGAAGCAGATCATTGAAAGTGATGTCAATGAGCTTAGTCAGTCAGTCTACAGGGCTTCTAAGAGCCGCATAACCCGCTATGTTCTTGTTACTCGATTACCTACGGAATATTGTCTATACAAGGCTTAAGCGCCGGCTTAAACCCTCCGCGCGCTTGAGTTATAAATACATAATTCTTTTTTTAGTTACCGATACTGTCTGGATGTAGGTAAATGCATAAATAAGTAAAATTACCAACGCGTCACTTTGTGAGTTTAGTCGCGGTGTGGTCGCGGTGAGCTTGTTTGGATAGGCGTAGGGTCTCCTATGAATTATGCGTTATACGATGTTAAATATGTTTTACGTGTTACGTACACAAATATACGCATAATAGTATTTTTAACTTCTAAACTAATTTGGCTATTTCAAGAATATATTATTATTGCAAAATTTTAAAGTAATCTTACATTCTGCTCTCTCAACCATGAATAATAGCTGCCAATTTCAGTGGCACCTTCGGGTCTGCAAAAATATGCTTTCTTTCGATGTCAGCATAAAGAAAGGTCACAGAGACGTGAACTGGTTAAATTGCCGAGTCATGACGTTCGTTCGAGCGTTGACTTGCTTTGACCTGCAAGATGTTGTTGAACCACTGCATAAGGTGACCGCGCGGCGGCGGGCGCAGGCCGAGCCCGCCGAGCCAACGCACTCTCAACGTCAATACAAGCGCAAGGCGACACACTTCGTATTTTCTTTTATTGTGTTATTGGGTCTTTCCGTTAGGAATATGATAGCCCGATGTTTGGAAGTTGACGGTGTGAAACCCTCGTACCTCGGAAAACAAGTAACATTGGTCCTCCACCTGATCTCCGGGAGCGCACAAGTTTACGTAGTCTTATGCACTATAATATTCCTTACTTGGCTAGACTTCATTGAGATTGGCCGCCGTGACCGAAATTTGGCCGGGACGATATTATTATTACTTTTCATCTTAAGTGCATAAGTAGACGTTAAACCATTCCATAGTCGCCATTGTCTGTTTAACCCCGAAGCGTGAACAATGCTTAACGACCTAAAGATAACGTGCACAAACAACAAGGTTATGTGCTGTCGCCCAATTGGAGCCAAGGACGCCCCTCGTGGATATTTACATGGACAATTAGTATGGAGTTGCTTCTATAACAAAATTACCAGTGACAGTTGTGTGTCGAATCGTTCCTAAAGAGCTAAAATCGAACCGGCTCAGAAAATCAGCTCTTATTAAAGACCTCCAAGATATTTTTCATAAGAGGCTTAAAGACCTTTCTATTGTTTGCTACTTGCCCCATTCAGCACAACTATCGAGGAACTGCAAAATTAAAGAAGGTACCTATCGCTGAAAATGAGGGACGAACTGATTGTTATTAACTCCGATTGAGGATAATAAAGCATTCTTGCTGTCCTACAGCGGAACTTTAAACTTCTAAAGATTATGAAATCTTCGTCGAGGTGTTCTCTCGAAAGTAATTAGCGCCAACTAATAAACTTTATCTTACACCTTTCTCTGAGCTTCCTATTGTGCTGGCGAACAAAGAGACTACATTTGATTGGAAATGCAACTGAAATGGAAATGGCTTTCAATAGTATGCTAGACAATACTTTTTGTTTGAAATTAAAACTGAAAGTATATTAAATATTATCTTAAACACCGGCGGCAAGGCTATTGAAACATCTGTCCCAGTTATTTAAATAAAAAGTGTATCAAAATGTTATACATAGATAGACATAAATATTATTATATGCAGATACATTTACTATGTCCAGTAAATCCACACAATAAATACTACGTCCTATCTCTGTGTTGTATACAGTACATCCAATTTTGAGAGACTACTACAAAATATACCGCCGTTACATTAAGATACAAAAGAAATGTTCTAAATTTTTCTATAGATATTCTTCATTTATATTTTTCTTTTTGGACGTTCATGGTCTTTCGTATTACGAGGTGTGAAAAGACACATAACGAAGTCTTTAACTACGCAAACTGGCCATCAAACTAAGTAACTTTGAGTAATTTTTTTTGTTGGTAAACCACTTCTTTTTGGTTTGAAAACTTGCTCCGGAATGCGCAAAACATTGTACTTTCGGGCGCAAGAAACAGCTATATAGGCTCCGTGGCAGTCCGTGGCTGTCGTAAAAAAACGTGTCAACAAATTTGAACTTTGACCTTCAATCTGTAACTAAAATGTTCCCAGGTATAAGATAAAAAAAGCTGGTAATGATGTGAAGAACATGTCAGTTTCGGCTACGTTAAGCGTTTTTTTAAACCCATTACATTATTATAGTAAGTACTATAAAGTCATATTTATTTAGAGTTTACATTATAATAAATCGTTAATTTCTGGAAGCTTTTAAATGGCAAATGTAACTTACTAACTATAAGGGGTCATTGAAAATTTACCAGAAACCTGAAAAGGGGTCATTATACCTATCATTATGAACGACTTTTACTAAGGGAGCAACCCTGAAATCCTAAAAAAACAGCTGTTCCCAACAAAAATGTTATACAACACGATTGTAATGTATGAAAGAGCTGATTTTTTTTTGATTTCAGTGTTGGTCCCGTAGTACAAGTTGTTCATAATGTAGAGTTTCTGAATAATATATAATTAAGTGAGATGTATGTACAAGTGAATTCAGTATACAGTAATAGTAAGTTGCTACATCTTAATATAGAACTTTTTATCACATCCACATTTTCCATTATCCGTCTAAATATTCGTCACCAAACCTCATGCGTTGCTGCCCTCATATTCAATGGGTGCTGTCAGAATGTTTGGCAACACAATGGCGTCTTTTAAACCTACCTTGTCCAAATTATAAAAGGTAACAAGTCATGATTTAAAACCAAATTGTATAAAAAAATGCTTGATCAATATTTTCACACTATCCATCATATTAAATATCGACCGTACAACCTACTTGTTGTTCGTTCTTTCAAATTGATCTACTTACATATTTCATAAACTGTCATCAACGTTAGTTTTACACATTTATGTTGTCGCTGAAGTAATAATGGTAGGCGTCCCACTTCGTGCAAATTGCTGGGCACGATGCAATATGATTATCCTCCAACCTCCTTGTATATTACGTCCTTCTACGAGTACTCAGCTCTATGAGAAAAATTGCCAAGGATGGGTCTATGCGCAAAGAGCTTTTGAATAGAGTTAAGAGCTCTTAACTAAATCGTTTTCTCGTTTTCTCGGTGGAATCTGAGTTAAAATACGCAAGATCACACAGAAGTTGTTCGTAACACTTGTGTTTGTTCGTGTATTTAATTCGAGTTATTGTCAACTGTTTTAATAAAACAGATAGTCTGATGCGAGGCCACTGTACGAGTGACCTTCAGACGAATTTAGGGTTCATCGTGCCACTTAGTGTAGCAGTCATTGGTGTTTATTAGGCATTTAAATTACGTTTATTTTTAAACGACCAGCTAGGTATCTTTTTTTTTATTTGTAGATGTGCATTTTATAGTTAGGAAGTACTTATTACCTTTATCGAAAAATTACTTTCTGAAGAGATTATAGAGCAATTATAGTTGCAACTTGTTACTTTTTGGGAACTGGGTTTAATTTAACAAAGTAATGTACCTAGTACATAATACTATGTGCCTCTGTTATTATCATCCTAACGTCCGCCGCTAAGTCCTTTGATGGTCCTTAAAAATGGCAAATTGACAATTACGAAAGACAAAACTAAGCCATTACGCCAAGCAATAATAATATCAGCCCATTATTGTCCAGCTGCAGGGCAAAGGCTTCTTCTTATGCAAGGCACGTGCATTAATTACGTTTTTCCAGACGGATTGGCAATTTCAGACTTACATTAGATAGTTAATATAAGTCTGTTATGACCAAGTGATATTCAAAACAAGCAACTATAATTAAAAAAATAAAAAACACGACTGCAAAAATTGCACATGTTTGTACTTTGTTTACTCGTCAGTTTTTTTTTACGACTTTTTTCATTTACAGTGTTATATATTTTAAATCTACTCGTCAAATTCTAGACAAAAAACATAGATACGACCAGATTATTAAAAAAAATTGAGGTTGTTTTTAATCAAGTTTTAAAATGACCACACCAGTTACTTTTTTACTAGCCTATGTTACTCGGAACGATGCAAGGATTGTAACGATACCCCATACATCTAAATCGGCTCAGGCGTTTAAAAGTTATGGTGGAATAAAGAAACTCACATACACATACATTAACCCTGAACACATAACACTCCGTTTTTTGGGGCAGTCGTGTGATAAGTTTAAAAAGTGCATAATATATGAAATACAAAAAGTCTATAATAGGCCACTGGGTCAACATGATGCTTCGCTTCTGTAATAGAAAGTGTAAATTATGAATGGTTCACGTTTATTTTCATTTAATGTGCCAACATAATAACGATGTGCAAAACAATGTCACAAAGTGTCACTTACACAGGTTGTAGTAATTAAAACATGGCTACCGCACACCATTTTCCTTTTATAAACAAATTGGAACTCGCTCACTGTACTTTTTGAATGCCGTGTGCACAGAAAAGTTTGCCTGCAGCGCCGCGGCTACTGTAAAACATACTAAACACACCTTTTACTGCGAGTAGGGTTCTGAACTTCTGACTGTGCTTCAATTTCTACATGTTTACAATTTCAAAAGTTTTTTGTTTGTTATGTTTGTTTAAACCATACTAATGTTACGGTTGCAGTTTTGTTGCTTTTATAGAATGACTGCTTTTATAGAATGACTGCTTTTATGTGACTGTTCCTAAAATACCGTGATAAAATTTTCGTTTTTTCTAAATACTTGTGGAAATTCGTATTAAGAGTAATGTTATAATAGGTCGAATTCCTCCCAGAATGCTGATACGGCCACGCGTTGCTGTGGCTTGAAGTTAGTAAAGATATTGAGGTCAAGATAAAAAGTATGCTATCTTTTAAGTTTGACTAAATTACACACAGTAAGCCATATTTCATAAAAATGGTTGAGTAATGTAGGAGTTCATCCAGGACAAACAACGTGACGTGTAATTTCTATATGTATATCAAGACTAGGTTTTGCTTGCGGTTTTGATAAGGCAAGAAACAAATGAATGTGTTCCATTATCAGCGTGTGGCGTCGTAATTAAAACCTACGCTATAGTGTTTAAGAATCAGAATAAATCGGACAACTTAATACACACGTTTTATTTCACAACTAGCTCTTGCTGACCGCGACTCCGTCCGCATAAATGTTAGTTATCGTGGACGCAGGCGAAGTCGCGGAATAAAAAGTAGCTTATATCCTTTCTTGGCGATCAAACTTATCCCGTCTAAAATTTCATAATAACCAGTTCAGTGGTTTAGTCGTGAAAGCGAGACAAGCAGACAGTTTCTACCGCATTTTTAATATTAGTACCTATTGATTATTAGTTCTTGACTACATAAAGTAAAATATTTTTTTTAAATAATTTACGCCGATATGTACCCAGTTCTGCAATAAATGCCATCGAGTAAAATTTTCACGCCAACAGTCAATTCGTTCAACCGGTCTCTGGGAAATAAAATCGACAATTATATTTCCGCGAATTTTGCCCCACTATCGTTTAACGGGTCGTCCGCATGTCTGCGCGCCGCGGTGAGCTTGGCATCTTCCATATATCGCCCGTGCCATTAATTACCGATAAAATGAACTGACATTTTCCTCATCATTTCCGTTGTGTTATTGTGGCAATACAATTCAGTATTTGGAAACAAGTTCCGACAGACAGCTATAGTGATTCATTTGTTTTTTTTTTACAGAGATTCAAAATTCTTTGATTTGGTATTTAAAATATCAAGGATTTATGGATGTAGATTTTCACTATTCACTTGCTTTTATCGCTTGCACATAATAAGAACTTTAATGAATCCAGAATCAATTCTACATTCGGTTCAAAATCACGATAATTTCAGTCAGTTCATGTCTTTATTCCACTCACCTTCCACATTCTATGGCTTTAAATATATGCACACAATGTAGATATTAACAATTGTCACAAATAACAAACTTAGAATTAAACCGTCCAGAGAACGGCTTATATAGTTAGTGTTTAAAGACCCATCCAGGTGGTTTCCCGCAATAATAATTATCATATTAACTACCGCGACATTTTCAGTCAAGCTATATCAATTTAAATTATGGCAGCTGCACTATCGGGATCACCATCAAAGGCAGCCATTTTGCATTTTGGTAAGTGAATTTCCAACTCCCCTTCTAAATATATCTTTATCAAATTCGATACCAACGAAGCCTTGGTTCGAGAGCTTCGTTGGTATCTAGACAAGATTTCCGAAATAGTTAAACTTGGCCCTGAAATTAACACCGTATCTGAAACGCCTGGCTTAATTGCATTAGGACCACCATCTCCTTGTAAAGTGTCGATATTACAATTTACTCCTGTATTTTAAGTTTAGTTACTACTATGGATTACATTTTATTCCAATGCCAAAGTTAAAGTCAAATCATTGATTTTAATTAAACCGTAAATAAGCCACTTTTTAACGTAATTTACTAAAGAAAAATAAATAAATAATAATCCAATAACTTAAGTCCTACTCACCATCTATTTGGGTTTGTTTTATTAATTTCCTTTCAAAGCCTCTTCAAAAACCATAATTATGTTTAAGTACGTTTCAGCGGCTTGTTTAACGTCTACTGCTAGCGATACCAAGTTTTATTGTATTATGATTTACTCATTTACAATACATGTTCATTACAGTTTTAAATATAAAAAACATAAAAATATAAAAAGTAGTAGCCCACCGGCATCGGGAACAGGGGCTACCGATGGTCAGGGCTCCTGATAAAGGAATGAAAGAACAATACGCGCCTGTTATTGTATTTATTATTTGTATAATTTTCATTAGGTACGTAAACAAACAATATTAGTTTGAATACTAACTAACCCTACAGAGATCAAGTTCACGTCGCATGGAATATATTGGTTTAACTGATATTAGATAATATGCAGGCACATGACTGCACACATCAAAGGTTAATCACACTAATGAACATTAGTACAAACAGAATCGCTTTAGGTGTTCAAGTTCTCTCAATTGTTTATTCAATACATTTAAGCTTTATGTTTACAAATTACAAATGATATTAATTTAATTTAGCTTAATCAATCAATAGAAAATAATGCATATAAATGTTTAATTCCAAATTGAAATTGAAATAATTGATTTATAAAAATATTTAAAACACATAACATCACGCCTGTAATCCCCGAAGGGTTAGGCAGAGGTGTACCCATTAGTACACCCACATTTTGCCAGTTATGTTTTTTTTTAGTCCCATGTAATAGGGGGCGAGCCTATTGCCATTAACCGGGCATAAAAAAATAATAATAATAATAAATATTTAAAATTAGGGCATTAAAAACTATAGGTACATAATATTAGGATTCTACCTGAACTAGGAATAAATCTGTATCTCAAGTGATACACCAAAGTGCTTACAATAATATATATATAAAAAAATGTGTCTAATTGAATTAATTAATTCATACAAAAGAATACCTTTATTGTGTAGGTACTCGTGATATGAATGTAGGTACACATAATTATATATTCCAAACGACACAGTGGAGGTTGGGTTACTGAATTTAAAAAAAATATCCTTTCTCATCTCTTGTAGTATTTTTTACACTTTGTTTTTCGATTCCTACATAATACTCTAACGTGTATTACAGTAGTTTGGTAGGTAGTTGTTGTCATAGGTAGATATCGATACCTTTACGCACAATACGTATACTACTGCTACTACTGTAGGTAGCTAGGTAATGAGCTATAAGTATAAAGCCAATTAAAGTAAAATAAAAAAAAGCTGTTTGGAATTTAAAGACAAGTTTCTGAATATAAACATTGTACATTACTCTATATTATCTAATAACAAAGTACGTATTCAAAGATAAATGTGCACACATTTTCATGAACAATTCCTGTGAATTTCATTGATAGTCGTTGGTTTTCAAATCAATTCTCAAATACGTCTAATTAATCTCCAATCTATGGCGGCTAGATAACGGCTCGTAGTTACAGAATGCATAATTGTTATAGGTTCTATAATGTTCAGTGCATTGAAACACAATTTATTAGCATACTATCATTTCATAAGCAACATTGTTTTACAATCTATTGCTTCATCTAATAATAACATCAAAACACAAACATTTATATGATATTCAGGCATTTTAAATATGTATTATTTTATTTTATTATTTGAAAAGATAAGCTAACATTTCAACATTTACCAAGATGGAAAAATATTGTCTTACAAAGAATTAATTAAGTACTTATAATTTAAATTTTCTATTTCTGTATGTTTCTGTTTACTTAAACTCTTAACCTGTTATGAACTTATGAGACGGTCACTTGAAGAAATATCTTCAGAGTTAGGTAAGGTTGAAAGGGATAGCGGAGGTCAGTTGGCACGCTTTGCTTTCGCTTACTCTAGCTCCCGTCGCCGTCCCCTTCGAAACTATAGATACCAACCTCAGGTCACTCTTTAACCTTAATATTAAAGAAAAATGACAGTCGATTTTGCAATTGCTTGGTAATTGCTTGCTATAATACTTGCTAATTGCCTGATTTTTTTTTATATCTGTCGATCTTTCGAATGGGAACCTACCTCTACCTTACTCACGTCATAGCAATGTTATTCTTTGCTCATGTTTAAACATGCACCTAAAGTTAAAATTGCTCGCTTTCCATACAAAAGACGTCTAATCATATTCTAGTTAACACGTAAACTTGATCTAATCTTATACACAAGAGAATAGCACTAATAGCTAGACATGTGTTAAATAACTAAATTTCAAAATAATACATAGCTAGAGACAGACAGACTGCAATCTGCCTTTGTCCTATCTACAACATATTGTAGAATAACAGACTCATATCTATTATTTGTTTAAGCGGCAAAGCATTACCATGCTTTGTGCAATTAACTCGTCAAGGGAATTGCAGAGATCTTTGAAACGATTGGTCAAGGATAATCGGGTTTAGAATGGTCTTTGACTAACTTCCAGACGTGTAAACTCAAGGTTTGCCAACGGGCAATGGAACGTAGCATAATTAATGTCAAATAGACGGACCGAATCAAAGACACCACACTTGCGCTCCAGCACTTAATTTATAGACGTACCTCAAAAAGCTGCAAGACTGAAATGGGATTGGGACGGCCATGTCTGTCTGATTCCGGTTAAGCCGTGGGCCCGCAAATCACAAAACTGGAGCCCTGACACTGTTAGACGGGGTCGCGGCAGACCGAGTAGAAGACGGTGGGACGCCTTGAATGCCTTCCTCAGGATTTGGCAACATAGTAGATTCTATAAGTAATTTTGATTTTTTCCCAGCAGTTGCACAATACAGATAATAACTAACTGGTATCACAACCAGAATTGCAGCGAGCCACCAAACAATAACAAGATCTATACACCACTGTATATGAGGGTTGTATGCAAGTGACGCCAAAGGAACTACCTATGTACTGTGTGGAAAAACGGCTTTGTATACGTGACAGCTAATCACGATAGTGTCACGGCAATTGTAAGGACACTACAGACACAACCGTCGGTTCAGCACTGAGAGTTGAAAATCCAACCGTGCAATAATATTTAGGCATTTAGGTATCGCCTAGTGAAAACATGTTTGAATAACTATGTATGTATCTACTGGGTAATAAACTGTTTTGTATGTGTGACGGAAAAGATTTTAAATCGTCGTGACATTTGGTAGATATGCATACAAATTATATGGACAACTAGCCTTGGCCGGCGACTTAACCCGATTGGTTTTTTCACCCACTTTAAGTTACGTCTTTGGTTCAGCGTTCAGATCCCATAGGTCGTAGCGTGATGGTATTCCTATACATTCAAGAATCTGACTATCGTATAAAAAAAGATTTTCTCCAATCCGAGTGGTAGTTCCAGAGATTAGCGCGTTTAAACAAACAAACAAAAAACTATTAGTATAGAATAAATAAATACTCAAAATTCTCACAAGAGTGCTAGCAAAGTAACGAGTACCTATGCATGTGTTAAAGAAACACAGAGAATACACAAAACGCCATATTTATTTACTCATATTTCCGATTTTCGGAACCTGTATGAGTTTGTGAGGACGTTATCTAGCTTACTCAACTCTGTTATTTTTATCAAAGCGTTTTTCTCCAATTCACGAAAATCCTCGTTACACATTTGTCAGATTTCTTTCGAAACAAAAGTAAATAGTACCTGACATTCGTTTTAAAATAATTTAGTTTTTTTTATCTTTATCCTTCTCTAGATCTTCATAAAACCTAAGTGTCTAAAAGTATTTCAATTGCTTTGCCTACTAAAAATGAGGTTCAGTTTTGCAAATGTTACTTCCTCATAATTTTATCTTACTCATCATCTGCCTAGCCTTTTCCCAACTATGTTGGGGTCGGCTTCCAGTCTAACCGGATGCAGCTGAATACCAGTATTTTAAATGGAGCGACTGCCTATCTGACCTCCACAACCCAGTAACTGGGTAATACGATACCCCTTGGTAAGACTAGTTGTCAGATTTTCGGGCTTCTGACGACCCGTAACGACTATCAAAGATCCACATATGACAGCCGGGACCAACGGCTTAACGTGCTTTCCGAGGCACGGAGGAGTCTCGGTGTGTAAAGATGGTCACCCATCACGGACCAACCCCGGCAAGTGTAGCTTAACCTGATGGATCGACCCATGCGGCTGTTATTACTTAGCCACGAGCTCCTCCATAATTTTATCTTACTATTGTATTATAAGAGAAAGTTTGGATGGATTTATGTTACTTACTCAATCACGCTAGAACGACTGAACTGATCCGAAAAATATTTGGCATAGGTATAGATTACAGTTTGGAACAACACAAAGTCTAAGCTTTTTATCCCGTTCTTGTGTTTTCGGATATAATTTAGGATTCTCACTTAATTCTAAAATGAACTCGGACGAAGTCGCAGGCAAAAACTAGTTTATAAAACACAGTTTAGCAGTATTATACCATGAAAGGAGATCTTCGACTTCGGCGTTTAGTTGTTTGATTAATTATTACTTGTTTGAGCGTAACACAATATAGAGGAAAACAAACTTCATAATTGGAATTAAATGTCGAAATCAGTTTACCTCTGTAATAATGTTAACATGCAAGGTGAAATGAAAATAAATAAAAATAAAAAAAAATAAATAAATAAATATCTTGGGACAACTCACACACGGCTATCTGATCCCAAGCTAAGCAGAGCTTGTGTTATGGTAACCAGACAACTGATATACATACTTATATAATTTATAAATACATAAAAAAAAAAAAAAAAAAAAAAAAAAAAAAAAAAAAAAAAAAAACCCTGGCATCCAACAAACAACAACAACCCTGGCAACAACAATCCTGGCATTTATAAATGCCAGGATATTGGGCTAAGTTTTGTTATAGTAACAGAAAAATTAAAAATTTAGTCAAGAGTAGGTCAGGCTCACACGATTGGGTAGTAGACACCATCGATCAATCGACACACTTTTCATGGACTGTCAAAACACGATTCCTCGCTAGACTTTGTATGGTAATATCGAACTGTGACACCGCTTCCAACTCAATTGACTTACTATTTATTGATTTCAAACCCACAAAAAAACATTTTTTACAGTAAATTGAAAATTTATCGGGTTTCTGCTGAAATTAAGTATTTTGTATTAGAAGTTGTGTTTTAAAACTTTTCATATTCTTTCAATAATTAATTATACTCATTAATTTTCCTACTTTTTTTTAAAGACACTAACACGTTATTTTTATTAGGGCTGAGGGCAAATGCGACACCCATTTGGACTGCAGCTTTCTCATGCCCAAATTTTTGTGCACAATATTGTGCCGATGACTTTTGAAATGTTAGGGGTGTCAGCAATCTCCTTCAACTTAACTTTACAGTTGTCCAAAATCATTATGTGAACTTTTTTAATGGTCTCTGGTGTCTTCACCGCTTCTGGACGTCCCGAGCGTCCAGCATCATCGGTGTTAGTACGACCTCGTTTGAACTCAGCAAACCACCGGCAAATAGTTGTTTTCGACGAAACAGAAGATTTATAATACTTTTCAAGTCATTTTTGAGTCTGAACGGTATTACCCCCATCATAAAACAGTGTTTCATTAACAAACGAAATTTGGATTTTTCCATTTTTTTTAACAAAATGGCTTAAGTAGCGTTATTAAAAACACAATAATTTAATGATTTGGCTGGAAAGTCTTGAAACTTTGACAGGTATATTTTGAAAGTATTACCTATTATATTAATATATTTTTATTACTAGCGGGCGGCGTTATCTGTTAGTTAGTCCGGAAATTTTTGACCGAAGTGTTATAAATTAAAACTTTTCCTTATTTACATCAAAGTTGCACGCCAAATAAATCTAATAATTGATTTATGTGTGAATTCTGAAATATGACTTTAGAAATGGAAGTCTGTGGCAAAAAAAAAATGGTTTTGGTTCTGTTGTTTGTTTTATACAAAACAAACAACAGAACCAAAACCATTTAGCACGAAAGTACAATAAATAGCGCTGGTCTTTTTTTAAATGTTTTTTATTTCCATTTGCCGTACGGAATCCCAATAAATCCCCAACTTGTTGTTTCACTGCAGGCAGTTTTTCAGAAAAAAATGAAGCTTCCCTTAAAAAATGTTTTGATTGGAGTTATTGGTCTTTTTGCTTATCGAACAACGACTACGGATGAGCACAGCGCAAAGGCTTTGGTGAATATCTTTTACACTTCAAAATAGCTCCATTTATTGAGCAAAGCTTAGAATTTGTATGGGTTTTTTTATAATAAACCAACACGTTATGAATGAAACGGTGTTGATAAAGTAAACTCGTATATTTATTTATGAATCTTTGAACTGGTGGGGATAATTAACAACTTTATTGCAACATGAAGTTTGCTCTAACATAGTAGGTACTTCTAGTCCTCTACTTTATAGTGAAAAACAATACCCAACTAAGTTGCTTTTAAAGAACTTAAAGAAAGTTGTTGGTTTGCTTTCAGCTCGTCCGTAGTTCCGTACAATGGAACGTCTAATGGATTGTTTACACTAATATTAAATAAAATCGCTTTTGTGTCTGATGTGTGAGTTTGGTTCTTCTAAACCACATAATAAAATGTGGTGATGCTTTCATCATCATTTAGAGAACAATTATACGCCGGAAAAGGTTTATATGTAATTGTGTATCGTCCTGCCTTTGTCCCATGTTACTTGGGGTCGGCGCAACGCATTTACTTCTTCCATTCCGTCCTGTCAATCGTCACGCTATCATTGACTCCCTTTTCTTTCATATCATCGTTCACATAATTCATCTATTCCTTTATTTGGCCTCCCTGTCCATAGCCATTCAAAGTTATATTAATATCTCTTTTAGTGTTTGTTGTTGTGTATAAAACATTAATAAAAATATTGAACAGACATCTCTATATCCGAAAATGTCATATTAGCAGGTACGTAGCACCAGTGGGAATACGAGGCGTGGCGCTAGTGTATTAATAAGCCAATCATTGTGGATGCGTTCCGGGACATTATACAGAAATGAAAACAGCGGTTACGTCGATATTGTTAGGCGCTGTTACGAGGTTAAATATAAATACGAGTTACGTTGCATATAATTTTAAATTTAATCTAAAGTGTTTCCTTCAAGAAAGCTGAGTATCGTACAGGCAACCTTTTAATATCTTTTTGGTATGTGGTATACCTGATGTACCTATGCATGCATAGCCGCAGCCACTCACTATCGCCCGGTGCAGCATTTACTCCTAGCACACACTCGAGACTTTTAAGTCAGTCGATCGTTCGATAGTTTCATCGGTCAGACATTCTGGAACTTACTGACTACAATAACAATAATGCTCCAATATACTCAGTAAACCTTATAAACTATGGTTACGTCGGTTAACAGACGCCAGCGCGTTGCCGCTAATAGGAGTCTGCTCACTACACTGTACAGTTAGTTATCCGTCAACTAATTTAATTACAAAATAATACATGACTTTACCGCGTTACCTAATATTTTTTTTTAAATAAGTTTTAAACTAAGGCTGGCTGACTACAAACCTAAATATTAGTGCATTCATCCTATCTACAAAATTTCTGTCGATCATATCCTCTATACGCCTAACACCAAACTAAATCCTAAGTACCTGCTCTAAATGGTGAAATGTATAAAGCTGAATCGTTTAGCAGTCTCGGAAAGCCTTGATCATTTTCAACAGTAACGCTATTACGTAACCTGAGAAGTATGAGAACCGCGACGTTTGGGAAATTGAATTTTAGAAAGTTGCATAGAACTGTGCTCTGTGAACTGAGTTCTGTGTGGAACTTTGAAACTAGGAATATAGGTTATATTGATAGACTTACAATTTGTCAGAATATCAATTAATATCCAATAATACACCTTTATATTCATAGGTAAAGCTTCTAATTCGTTTTTTTTTATTCGACTCTCAATATTTGAACTGCGCTGCATTTTTTTTGTTCTTCAACGTACTACGTAATAAATAAGAAAACACATACATTTCCGGTGGGCGCGTATTGGTTCCGCAGTCACTGCCAGCGTATGTTGGTTCCGGCTTTTACTGTTCGATTTTAGCGGAAACGCTGATCCAATCACGTCCTGTAAACAAAATGAAATTGGTCGATGTGAAAACCTTGAAAAAATGGGAACAGCTAAAAGTTTTAAAACAATCGTTTTTAGTTCTTTGTGATGTTTTATTTTATTAATTTTTAAGAAATCTTACAGCTAGTACATCTGAGAAAGCATCACAATATATAAATGAAGGCCGGTTAAATGTTTCCACTTATAAACATGTACAAAATAATATAAGACTCTCGTAGACAGAACGAGGAATCGAAGAAAAATAAATACTTGTATCAATGACTTAACTTTTTTTATTTATAAATGCAATCTGTCTGTAAACAAATTTGTACCTATTAATAAAACATACGTGAGTCCAACGAGTCGCTTTACATTGCTATGCACAACCAGACTTTTACATATTCATAAACGTTCTGTACTTCGAAATGTGAAGCTAATTTCAAACAAAGGTGCACGCCGATCAAGCCACATTTAACTGCAAAATGGAAACACATTTGCATGAATATCCTGAAATGCTCTGTGCCCGCATTAATTGATTAATTGCCTTGAACCAATGCAATTTCTACAGTTCTCGGTAAAGCTATAAAGCTCTTTTCAAATAAATGGTGTATAAATATATGGTGGTAGTTTATTTTCTCAGAAAATAAGTAGGTACCCGGGTCTTAGTAGACTTACATTAAAATTGAATTGATTTACTTAAGGTTTTTGTCATTTTAAAATAAATGTTCTATTTGTTTTTGCGATTACTGGGTTGATTTTTTAATAGTTTTTAATAGTTACTTGTCTGAAGAATAAATATAACATTTTGTCATTTTTTTTTGCCAAAACTGTCAAACCGCTTTACATATTTACATACATACATACATAAACTCACGCCTTTTTCCCATGGGGTAGGCAGAAACTACAGAACGCCACCTACTACGATCCTTACATACTCCTTTCGCCTCATCTACGTTCATACATCTCGTCATACAAGCTTTACATATTTATTCACCAATAAAAGTTATTTCACGATTGAAAAATTGGGTCTAAATAAATACGTCACTCTGTTTAATGATTGTCTACTATTTACCGTCAATGTAGATCAGTACAAAATTGCTTTTTAGAGGGTTTCTTTTCATAAATATATTGTGTTATTTTTATATGACAAAGACAGCAAACAACAAAATTGTAAACACGTCAAGAATAAGAGGTTATCCAAAGGTACGTAGATATTATAGTTAAGGAGACGTGGAAGATCGACCTTCACCCATCAGATAACGTAGCTATGCACAGAAATATAGGCAAGCCTAGCTAGGCAAATTGTGTGTGTTAAAAACTATCAGTTGAGATGAAATTCATTCGGTTATGAAAAGAGTGAAGGTGATGAAGGAAAATTGATTAAAATTAATTCAATTAAATATAGCTTTGAAAACTTTTCGATAGGCAAGTTATCATAGGCATGTTTGTTAATAATATTTTAATATAATTTAAATAAAAAATATGTCTCATCAAGTTATCTGATGGGTGAAGGTCAATCTTTCACGGCTCTTAGGCTATTAAAACCTATTTATCTCGTTACCGCATAGCATAGGCGTAGCCAAATTTTGATTTTGGGTCGGGCAATACACGAAATATAAATTGGAAAATATAATAGGTATATTTTTTAAAGTGTATTTTTTTTTTGCCTATCTTTCTACGTGAAACTACCTTTTTAGAGCAGCAACTCATTTTACTTTATTTTTTCTTTAATGAGTTCAAGAGTGCCTTGGCTTGACAATAAAACAAACAATTAGAAAATTTTTGAAATTTCTTTTATAAATCACCCATGAGCCAGTCAGGATGGGGCAAGCGCCCCACTCTGCCTCACCGTGGCCCATGTTGCATACACTGCAGTTATACTCTGATAAATACTACAGTACAGATTACTGATTACATCGTTTATTAACTATTCTATGAAACAGGAATGCTTAGTAGATAATTGCAGGTTAATTAATGCCTGTCACTTGCAATATGAACACAGTCATTATGAGTAATTGCGGATTAGAAAGTATATGCGAAGATCGCATGCGATCTTCTGCCGCCAAAAGTTAGGTATGTTTCGAAGAAAATACAATATTTTTATTTTTAGGGATGAATATGGCAGTTAAACAAATATCTATATCTTTAACTAGGTAATATAATAAACCAGAAGATTATTTTTTGTTTGTTTGTCTAAACTCGCTACTCTCTGGTAGGTATGAAAAAAAAATTGTATTATATAATAATATATAATAACCAAATTCTAAAGAAATAATCAAGGATATATAATATCATGCTACGATTTACGGGAGTGGAGCAGTAAACAAAAACAACTAAACGCGAGTGAAATAGAAGCTAGTCACTAATAAGGTTCTAGCATGATGTCAAAGCGCCATAGAGATAATATATTCTTAATTTAAAAGTTATACATTGAAAAAAAAAACAATCAATCAAATAATTATTAACTTTTTTAATTTTTTTTTGGGTTAATATACATAGTATAAACGATAATATGTATATGTTTAATTCACACTATAGAAACTTTTTATAGAGTTAACCCTAAAATGTTAATTAAAATGTTACCAACCCGTCGTTTTAACATTTTTGAAGCGATGGTAATTGTCTTAATCGTGATAGAACTTCTTAATAGCGTTATTAACTCGTGTGGATAAATGGGAGAATTCCACGTTAGGTAAGGTCGAATAAGTTATCTAAATAAAAGCGAGTTGGGATCGCAATAATATGGCTTAATGAGCGAAACATCCAGATTCGGGTATTAGGTTCGTGAAATACTTACTTAACATATTTTTCTTATTAAAAGTAGCTTTTTGTTTCTTTGGATAGGCATGCGTAACAAAAAGTCATTCAAAATACTGAATGCTTTTTTATAAATTCTGCTAGCTGACCCAGCGAGCTACGTGCCACCATTTTTTTTTATTTGAGAAATATATGGCCGATACTTACACCTACCTGATATGCACACAAAATTTCTTACAAATTAGTTCAGCCGTTTCGGAGGAGTTTGGTAATAAAACGGCGACACGGGAATTTCATATATTAGATTTAGTTGACATAAAACTTTCGGCTAGATCTTCAGACCCTCATCATCATGTGTGATGGAAAGTACTCATACGATCAGGGATTTCCAATCCCTACATCTTAGTTCCATTATCAGGTGAGCTAGATGGTGCTAAAATGTTGCATTGTCACCGAACTAACATACCTAAGCTTAAAAAAAATCTCAATCGGACCAATAAGTAGACGTAAAATAAATCGCAATATTTAAAAAAAAATAACATACATAACAATACCGTAAAAACACTGCAAGTAAAACAAAAACTTGTAAAACCATTTATCGGTTCCATTGGCTTGTCACGTTCAGCATACCAAAAATCAAAATGGTTTCACATTGACGCTGACGTTTAGTTAGTTTTTTCACTGCAAATAGACTAGCAAGAATAACTTTTTTAACACTGAAACCTAATATTGAATATTTGCTTTTGTCCGTGACTTCGTTCGCATGAATAGGAATAGAATATAGAAAAATATTTTATTTCGATGGCATACGACGTTATTGAAGCAAAAAATTGCCAGTATAAACTGACCTCCCAACGAATGGTCAGCTTTTTCTAAAATTGCAAAAAGCGTCCTTTATATGTTAATAAAATAATTGTGTACCGGAGTGCCAAATTTCATCTAATACTGACCGTCAAACTTAACCGTCAAAAATGCCACTGTTTTTCATTAAACGTTTTAAAATTTGTACGTTACGCCTTATTTACAAAGCAATTTTGTGCATTTTCTGTGGATTCTAGTGCTTATAAAAATAAAGAATAATTAAATAAGAAAACATAGGGACAAAGAAATAGTTGATATTTCCTTTGCTCAAAACAATTGCAGCTTAAATGCAATAAACTAGAAAGAAAACAGACGAGAGCGTTTGTACAAGTATGGACAAAGGCAGTCCGCATTTCCGCTTAAAGAGTAACAACCACGATATTACATTTACCTATAATATTAATAGGTTGTTGGTCGAACTGCAATTCTTTTTCCTGCTAGCCATCCTTTTCACTGAGAAGATTGGAAACGTTCTATTTTTCTATTTCCGCTTATAGGATGCCGTTGACATAAGCTCTTTAAGATGTTACAAATAGAGGGAGGTAAATAAAAATACTATGACAAACACACAGAGGTTCAAGCGTATTTATCTACGTACAGATATAGCGTAGAATGTTACTTTACCGTCTAACTTATTCCCTCTCATGATTAAACGAGAGTTCTATAACTTTTTGCACGAGTATGATGCTAGTTCATAGCGTTTGGTAATTGGTGTTGCCATTAAGCTTATTAACTGTGCTAACTTTCGAGGCGGTAGCCTAAAATATAACTTAAATAATCGACCGTGACACAGAAACGGTGGATGGATAACGGCCCCAACGATGCTACTATATTGGTTCGAAATCTAAAAAAAGGTTTAATTGGTTATACTCGGCTGGGGCCGGAAAAGGTACATTATGTTACGTCAATGATAATACGCTTTATTATTCGGTGAAGAGAGCATTATTTACCTTAATGATTAAGTGGATAAATAAAAATGATAATATGATACATTATTACATCATTACGTTATTGTTATTACTGTTTATTTGTTATGCCGTAGTTAACGTAAATACAAACCATACTAACTACGCACCCACACAGTAGAGTAGTTTTATAAAGAATATAATTTAAGCTCCTTCTATACGACATTAAAAGTACCTAGCTATTAAAGGGTTGAGATTTATTTGTATCATGAACCACATAGCAAAGTTAGATTCCAGACAAACCACGTAAGAATGAGTATGTCTGAAAAAAAAATAACTAGTAGTTTTATATAAACTTCAAATTAATATTAATTAATTAATATTTTGTCTGAAAATCTACATATGTAAGTATATGTGTATTGCACTTAAACCTTGAAGCGACGATTCCAAGCTATACGTAATAAAACTTTGTATTTAAAAACCAACAATCTGTCGCCGATTCCTATAACTTCATAGGACAAGACTAAAGTTACTGCGACATTACAGTTCGAATTGTTTTTATTTAACATTGTAGACAATTTGGAAAAGCTGCTTTAAATCGACAGACCGAGAAACCGCGATGGCTTCTCGAACGCTAAAATTGATCTACCTAGGGGGCATCCATTAATTACGTGAGGCGACTTTGGCGATTTTTCGACTCCCCCTCCCACCTTGGTGAGATGTCGTGAGATTTTACTCGACGCCCTCTCCCGCCTCCCCTAGTCTCACGTGAGATTTTATCTCATGTACCTATAAGTTAATTTGTGTTTGCGTATGATTTATATTATAAAAATTAAATTGCTTTATTCTTTTTATTTAAGTCTAATAATTAAGACTTCTAAGGACACACAGTGAGAAAATCGAACAATAAAATTCTTAAGTAGGAACTACTAAAGTTAAACAACAAATAATTAATTTATTGTGAGATTCGGCTCGACCCCCTCCCCTAAACGCCTCACGGAATTAAGGAATGCCCCCATCGCAGGATAGTTTTAATACATTATGCGTGTCAAACTCACAATACGTGAAGTAGAAAATATATAAATGAAACTAAAACAAATTAAATGTGTGATCGGTCTGTCGGCTCGTCGCCGTCATATCGGGTGGAAAGGGCATCGCAAGAATCGCCACCAAATGCCACAAACTTAGACAAGATAGTGAAATAATATGGGGGTAATTGTGTCGTGGCCAATTTAATGTTCACGAAACAAATCTTATTACATTTCAGGGGACAATTCCATTAACTCTTAGAAATGATCGCCATCTAATCTCAGTCTTAATCTGTCCAAAATGTCCCAAATTTTTTTGACATTGATCGTCGCTGAGATGAGATTTCGAATAGATTTTGAACGTTTATAATTAATAGAATTGGCATTACGTTTGGATTGTAATATATTTATTGTTGTATAGGTTGTATTGACCGTACTTTAATATTAATCAAAATGCGTAATGTTGAGAAATAAACGTCTTGTTATTCATCATTATACGCAGTTGAGAAACAAAAGAAATAAGAACTCAAATTCAGCGATTAAAAATCTGGCTAAGAATAAATTATCGTTAAGGTTAGACAAAAACTATAAGATGGAAGACATTCCTAAATATTCGTTTACGGCAGTGCGCATCAAGAAGTTGCCATTACCGTTTAATAAAGTTCAACAAGACAGCGCTTGCAATGCAAGTTGAGTCAGAAGAAGTTGTGAATTACATTGAAATATTATAGCGAAAGCGGCGGCGGCGCGGCGGCGGGGCGCGCTCTGGCCGTTCAAACCGGCGTAAGGAATGCTTTAGAATTCCTCGACGAAGTGTGTCGGGGTAGTAAGTATTGGGACGGCGATTCAAGTGATTTTATTTTTCAAGTTTAAATTGCTACATTTCACATGAGTAACCATGACAGCGCTTAATAAGTTTGGTCTCAAAACGGAGCTAACCTTAGCTTTAATAAGTGGAAAAGCTTTAAGAACAAAAATCTATGATTTGAATAAACACAGGTTCATTGTTCTAAAGATTGATGAAGGCAGTGATGAATTAAAAGACAAAATATTAACAAAAACAAATACACAGAGACAGAACACATAACATCTCGCCTGTAATCCTCGAAGCGTTAGGCAGAGGTGTACCCATTAGTACCTACACCCACATTTTGCCAGTTATGTCTAAGTCCCATGTAATAGGGGGCGAGCCTATTGCCATCAGCCGGGCACAAATCCAGACTCCGAGGCTGCTGCTGTTAAGAAATTATTAAAATAATCCAATAACA
The DNA here is from genome assembly GCA_949774945.1 of Hoplodrina ambigua. Lineage (NCBI taxonomy): Eukaryota > Metazoa > Arthropoda > Insecta > Lepidoptera > Noctuidae > Hoplodrina > Hoplodrina ambigua. The sequence continues at coordinate 12,887,388 of OX458963.1, forward strand.
CTTTGCCCGACCTGCAGTCGCGCTTTGAGACCGCTAGACCAACGAGGCGGTACGGAGATAGAAGTTTTTATATAATTTGTATCCGAGATGCTAGCGTGGTTTTACAATGTCTCGATCCCTAAGTAGAGTCGGTGTTAGGGAACAGTAATCGATTTTCATCTTTTGGCCACCCCCAAATCCGCCCAGTCCGCCCACAGCCTCGTGGCGAAAGTGAATTGGGAAACGGATATCGTGAATTATATCCTTACATTAGTTTGCGAATAATACCCTTTTACAGTTAACAAATCTAATACGGGTCTAATGGACCGTCAACAAATTATAAATGTAGATATACTTGCGTCAGGCACATGTGGTCTGGCATTTTATGCTGAACTGGGCCTGTTTGGCGCAGCTGTGGGGCACACAATAATAATTTTTATTTTTGTTTTTTTTATTGCCTTTTTGTTTTTATTATTTTTGTGTGCACATGGCCTGTGTCAAATAATCTTTTTACTTTCTTTGATTTCCTACGATAGACGGTACTAAGTTTATCTTCAGTGTAACTAAAAGGTACCTACTTATTTAGTAATGATACCAACTGTGCATTTCGCACTATAAATTAAGATTAGATTCGTTAAAAATGCAATATTTACATGAGGTTATTTTAGTGAATACTGGTACTTATAATCTTTGCTGATAAGGAGAATTCACCGCTCAAGGCCTGGCTGTCATACCGGTATGATAGAACAATAGATACCTAATCAATTGTGTATCATTACGTTTGACTTGAGTAATTAAAGGTACAATACGCGCCACGAAAGATGAGACATGACACACCACACAAACTTTATTATTTCGTAATATATATCTATTATAATATTTTTAAGGATTTTGATCTAAATGTAATCGAAAAATCCCTGAATAGATACACAAATTATGGTATACCTACGCAAGCTCCCCATTACTGACGCTTGTCAAGTCTCATCTTTCATGGCGTGTATTGTACCTTCATAGATATTGCTAAGTATAGTAACAGTAACTTGATACCCAATCATTCTAAACTGTTCAAATGCTAATAAGATAATTTTATTAGTAAAAAATAGAACGGTAGAAGAAAAAACAGTAAGCAGAAAATAAAGAATGAAGGGAATCCATCCAGAGGATGGATTAATAAAATATGGATTAATTCACAAAATATAAAAAAAAATATCGCCGGTATTCAAGCAAACCCGCGAGACAGTTTTTATACCTACAAAGAAAATAAATCACAACAAAGCAAAGTTAATAGCTATCCGCTAAACAAAGCAAAATCAAAATAAAACATTGCGCAACAAAGACTATAAAAATAAAATCAAATATATAATTTCCCAGTAACCGAAGTATCAAAGAACCACAAAATGAAAGAACTCGCTACAAATAGTTAAATTGAAAGAAATAAGGTATTTATGCGGACTCTGATGTACATTATTCAATTGAGGCAGAAGAGCCGATAGTATACACAATTGCATGCGCCGGGCGCCGTTTGACACCTCGGAATCAAACACAATATCGGCAAATACGTTTCTTGTGCAGGCATTGTCGTGTCGGGGATTTATTCTTACATTGTTATAGATAGGCTTACTTCTTTGGCGTTATTTGAAAAATGCGATGCTGCGCGATATTATTATATTTTTATTCCTTTAACTTTCGTGGTTACCTTACATTTTTATTACTAATGCTGTTTCAAGGAATCTCATGGATGTTATTTTTATATTACCAGTTCGTGAGAATTCAAATAAGCAATAATATTTTAACATAGCGTTTTGATATTTTATTTCTTCCAACAATACAGGATAAAAGTTAGGTGTAGTTATAGCATTTCACAAACGAGCGACTATCATTTTATAGCTAAACCAAATCTGATTCTGAATCCATTCAAATAAATAAAATTGAAGCGCCTATTTGTAATATAAAAATAAAAGCTTTTTACTAAATGCACATGAATAATTACACAGTACAAATATAAAAAAAAAAAACTTTTTCTGTCCTGACTTCCACCAGCTGATGTCAAAAGGAATATGTATATGCTACTTTTATTTTGGAAAAATAGTTACAGTACCGCGCCAAAAACCGACATTCACGACGACGATGTCGCGGGCATCCTTTCTAATATTAAAAATGTGAAAGTAGCTCTATCTGTCTGTCTGTTACGGCTTTTACGACTAAACAACTGAACCGATTTTGATGAGGTTTGGCACGCGGCACGGGGTAAGTTTCATCCCAAGAAAGGACATAGGCTTCGTCTACGTCCGCGACGAAAAAAGGGATTGCGTTATTTGGCACGCAGAAAGTTATTATAATGTAGACATGCGCCAAGAAAGGATTTTACAAAGTTTGTATGGAGTAACAACATTAGATAGACTTCCCGCGCGTACGAAGTCGCGAGTAGAATCTAGTTATACATAAGCGGCTACATTATAATCAAGTTTGCTGTTGCGGCACCAAAAAAGTTATCGCTAGTTGCAAGTTAAATACCTAGTCAGCTTTAAAAATAATCTACCTATTAGCACTCAGTCCTAAACTCCTAATTAACTTGAAGTTTTTTACTGATTATAGAAAACTCACAGCCCGCAAGAGTCCTTTATTAATGGAATTTCACATAAAGCGACCACAAAAAGTAGTGAGAAAATGTGTACCTGAGCATTTAAGTGAAGCAGCATTTTATCTTTAAACTATTTGAAACTTTTCGAAACCATTGTTACCTTTCTCCAAGAACCGAGGAATGTCCCTGCATTGTACTTTAAACGCTGGGATAACGAGTTAAGGTTGAATTATAAAAGTTTCAGTTCACGAGTTCGGAAAAATGTAACAGGTATCAACTGAACATATTTCACATCAGCCACAAAAAGTGATTAACATTTTTGATATTTATATCCTAATTATTGAGCACTGTATCAAAGGTAATACGAAATGGATGTACCTAAAATAATCTCGCAGCTATTACTTGAAATGCTGAAAAGAATTGCATTGTGTTATTTCGTATCTATCTTTCGGAAATTATGATAAAATATTAGTGTATTGTTTTTAATAATTTTCACGACAGCTACAATATTAAAGGAATGATAGAATCACAAACTGAAAAGATCAGTTCCATAATTTCCCTAAGTTTTGTTCATGCCTCTGATAGCGCCGTTTCAACTTGACATTTTGTTACAGAAATGGAATACACCTACGAAGAGGAGGAGGCTAGCGATGTGGAGGCGGACTTGCGGCCAGTAGCTCGGCGAACCGCCAAACATATCGCCGCCGGCGAAGAGCGGCCGCGGATCAATTCTAGCCAGCAAACCACACCGACGGACGGTAAGTAAAGACAAACTTATGAAAACGTTGTTCGCTTCACTTTGACACACTTTCGCCTTAGGGGCATCGTTCATTAAAACAGCGCGGCTTTGACAAAGTTACGGCTATTTTTATGATGACAAGATAAAAAGGTGACAGCTCGCGAGTGGCGTGCTTAAGCTGACGGTTTGGAGTTTTATGGCGGCCGAGCCGTTGTAATGAGCGATGACCATTAACTTGGTAATTTTCTATTGGTGTTGTCGTAGCGTAGTGCATTTAATAAGGCTGACCGAGACTTAACTATCCAGGGCTCTTTAGACAAACTATCCTTTACGGAAAACACAAAAAGATCTCACGTTTAAAGTAGTTAAAAATCTGTAGAATGTCTATTTTGTATCTGGTATGCGCAAATTCTTATGATGATCTTAATATTAATGTCGTAAATTGTATCGGAGTTAGAGTAGCCAGGCGCTTAATCCGAAAACCAATTAAAAAAAAATTGTGTACCTACTACAGTTGTATAGTTAGTTAAACGTAAAGAGAGGCCTGTAAAATCAGTCAATTAATTTGCCGACAGCTTTATGTTATGTAGGCGCCATGCAATAATTGCATTACTCTGATTGAAAGTTTACCCAGACTGCGGACGGAGAGCGCTTCGTCAATGGAATGCAATTATCTATGACGTCACGTGTGAGTTGTGACCCCATGCAGTTATTGGATTTCCGTCTCTGAATAACGAAAATGTGATTTTCACACCCTTACACACCTTCATTCAAACATCTATTTCCTGTGATATAAAAGAATTCCATTTAGTCGAGTGCAATTAGTTTACTAGGAACGTAGTTTAATAAAGTGGACTATTTTTGTCGAGTTCCTAGGGGACGATAAAGAGTATTAAAAATCGACTCTAACGACTTTTTAACACGTTATTTCTTAATTTTTAGAACTATTTAGTTTTTTTTATTCGACAGATTCTTTTTTATGTATGATATGGCCTGTTACTGGATTATAGTCTTATTGACAGTCGAACCAGTACGAAAAACACTGTTTGAACAAGCTTCTATAATTAAAAGAATTAAAAAACACGACTGCAAAAATTGCACATATTTGTACTTTGTTTACTAGTTATTTATTTTTACGTTTTTTTACAGTGTTATATATTTTTTAAATCTTCTTGTCAAATTCTAGACGATAAACATAGACACGACAAGATTCATTAAAACAAAAAATTGAATCTTATATTAATTTACGTTTTAAAGTGACCACACTGGTTTCTTTTTATATTGTACTAGCCTATGTTACTCAGAACGATACTAGGATTGTAACGATACCCCATACATCTAAATCGGTTCACGCGTTTAAAAGTTATGGTGGAATAAAGAAACTCACATACACACATACATACATTAACCCTGAACACATAAAACTCCTTTTTTTGTGGCAGTCGTGTAAAAAAATATAGCAATTTATTCAACAAGCCCGTAAATACTTATCTCTAAAATATGAAATCTAAAGACTGTATCATACCTATCTGTATTCTGTTTGAATTTACAGTTCAACTTATTTTTACTATTTCTATGTGATGTAATGTTTGCGAAATAAATGATAAAGCGATGTTTATAAATAATTTGGCACATCAAAAGATCTTCCAGAAACATGGTAAATAATGTTTTTCATTTTGAAATCCTACTGTCTGAGAAATAATGAAAATTATAAGAAATCATGACTTATTTATAATCAACCAAAACATAAAAGAAATAAAATAAGGAAAAATATGAAAATTTCATTTCATTTCGTGGCTTATATTTTTGGAATCGTCTTCTTTCCAAGACTAAGTAGACTGTTTTAATATTTTATAGTCAGCTTTTCGACGTCGATTTTATAACTTATTTATAATCATCTTTAGAAACATGACAATAACAACCTTATGGAAATCCAACCATGACAAACTTCGTTCCAGGTACTAAACAAAGTATTTTAAGTGAGTGAGTGTTATTTTATTTTTATATCTAAATTATATTTTTGTTTAATTTTTATTTTCTATTTTTTTATAATACCCAATGTTGCTGTGCCCTAACAAGGTCCATAACTGTACCTTAACATCTTTTACACACATTATGGTATACAAATAAATGAATATGTATAAGTCTAATGCAAATCAGCCATTTAAAATAATAGATAAACAGATTTAGTTTCTACGTGCATTTCTAAAATAACGCAATAAAATTCAAAAGGATATTAATTTGACTCGAATTAATTTATTCGTTAGCGGAAGGTTAGACGATGCCGTTTTCAAAGGAAAGCAATCTGAAACGGACTTGAAGGTAATATTTTATCCACGTTTTTCTTTTTCTTTCTTTTTCTTTAAATTGCTTTAGAAGTCAGTTGATATTTTCTGCAAAAAATATTATGTTTATTACGTTACTAACTTCCGCTCGCGATTATGTTCGCGTCAAAGTTAATAATATTATCCTACGGGAACGATTCATTTTTTTTTCGGGATAAAGAGTAGCCTATGTGCTGGGGGCCTACCACAACCTTTTAAAACAATATTATTTTAATATTACTTTGCCTACCGCACTGTTGGATTTTCAACGCTCGGATTAGCGCCGAGAGTTGAAAATGCAACAACAAAAATTACAAAGTAATATTAAAATAATATTGTTACAAGACATGGCGGTAGGCGCCCTGATCCAGACTATAGCATGTCTATGTACCTTTCATTCAGACCCGTTCAGCCATTCTGGCGTGATTGAGTCACAAACATCTATCCATTGATATTTCACATTCATAGTAAGATTTATTGGAGGTTGCGAAAGTGGTATTCACAATTTTTTTTGTGTTATTGATTGAATAAATATATATACAAATAAACGTATAGAGATAAACTACAATAACATGGCGCGCCCCTCCACAATTCAAAACGTTTGAAAGTGTTTAGTTTGTGTTTATTTGTCGGCTATTTATGATTAATTGACAAACAAATCTGCTACTGAAGACGATTACTTACAACTATATTCAAAGTCTTTCATACGGATGTGACTACAAACATTGAAATTGATAGTAATATGGAGTGCGCGCCATGTTATAATAGTTTATCTAAACAATAAATAGTCCTCGATGGCATTAGGTCTACCCATCAGTCCGCCATTTTTAATCTTATAAAAGTTTGGGCGTACGAGGTAATATTTAGAGAGGATATTTAAACAAAAACCGTTGGACTACAAAACGAGTCATAACTTTAGTCCAAGTCTAAACAAGAGAGCCACAGTTATTGTATTTTTAAATTATAATGGTTATAATTCGCACAGCGAATCATAACCTTCGCGTTATAAATACTAGTTTCAACGCGCACCGCAATTTCAAAGAAAAGCCTCAATGGCGTTGGGTGACACTGCCAGCTTTCATAGAAAAATGTTCGAACCCCTTTAAAATGTATGAAAAGCCGTTCGGGGCAAAGGTTCGTACGTGTTCATGCATAACAAGTGGACGTTACACGAAGTGTAGGTACCCGAGATGTCCAACGTCGACCGATTTTTCATTAGAGATACAAGTTGGTGACATCTGAACCGAACGCGGCCGCCATTCACAATTATTTTGCTCATTAGTCAACCACGTTTGTGAGCTGTCCGTATTGATCGTTGGAGATTATTGCTGCAATTAAATACGCCCATGCGGCTGACCGCTAGTACGTATGAGGTTCTTCTTTATCTAGATGCAGCAAAATTTTCATTTTAAATACAAAAGCTGCCTCTTATTCATATTTAAAATGAAAAGTTTACCGCACTGTTTGTTATATGACCTCAATCAAATGGACTTTCATACCGGTAGCAACCCTTTTAACAATAGCCGGAAGGTGCCTCAAAAAGTTGCAAGTACTAACCAACCGTGAACTTGTAAAGCCACTAACAAAAAAATAAACGTGGAAAGGGGCCAAGTTCAGTAGAAAATACCTTCAGGGTACTCGTCACATATAAAAAAGTCGAGTCCATAAAGCTAAATGGAACTCTTTCTAGCACCAACGAAATGTGGCGAGTACGTATGCAAATCCCGTATGCGCACGACAACGTAGCAATGTTCCTGGAACCTCTATTCGCATAGCAAATAAACGTGATTTCGAATATTCTCTGTGTGAATACACAAAACGAAAGTAAAAAAAAAAATCGTAATTGAAATACTGATTATATAATAGTTTCTGGTTAAAGGATTCCTGTAGAAAAAAATCTCCAATCTGCTGACGAAACGCAAATACTTGCCTTTATTTACGATTTTAAACACCTGTTGGCGAAAGCGGCAGTTGAAAATTAAAGTTATTATTAAAAGGTTTTATACTGAAAGTTGTTCGTTACAAAACTTTGGTAAGAATTAATAATGATGCTGCAGTTTGTACACTAAAGCTTTGTCGACGAGTTTAAATTAATTAATAACTGAACATCATTCGAAACAGAAATCAAATTTGCAAAGCTGAAACGTGTTAATTAACATAGGTTCATGATTTCCATTAAACTCAAAGCCTAGCTATTAGTCGATTTGGCACGTTCTACTTCACTGTCGTATCACTTGGTCCACTCGACAGTTTCTTGGTATTAAGTGCCACTAAAATGTAGGTAGTCTACTTGAGATTATGCATATAATATGGTAACGTATAGATCCGTCTACCAAGTGTTACAGTGAGTAGGTACCTGGCTATCGAGTCTACGATGATAATTCGATTAAGAAGATCGTCGTCTACACTAGCTATACCGCACGATCTCACCTGCGTTTAGTTACGGCTTTGTTACTACTCCGTGGGTCGTAGCGTGATGAAATAAAGTCTACACTATTCCATGAATCTGGCTATAGTATGCAAAAAGATTTTTCCAATCCAACTGGTAATTCCAGAGATTAGCGAGTATAAATAAACAAACTCAACAAAATATTTCTACAGCTTTATAATATTAATTATAGTATAGGATTACTAAGTTTGTTTGTAGCTATTAAGTGACTGTGTAGGTGACACTGTAGCAATTAGTCTGAGAAAAAGACAATGAAAAATACGGTAACCCACGCGTGGTGCTGTTTTAATAAGAAAAGCAAATAAGTACTCGGTAAAATGAATAGTTCTAAGAGAGCGGAGGAGTCTCCTTTTATTCTTCAAAATATGTCAACACCCTAATGGTGCTATTGTTGTTATTTTACTTCATTGACAAGAACAGATATCATCTGTACTAAAGTGTTTATATACGTATAGGCGACTCACCTTCAAATATTTTGATATAAAAACTATCTTTGTCATAAAACTTGAATAAGTCAGAATTTTTGTATATGGTTCTATGTGCTTAGAGTATGTTATTGTTCCTTATTAGGAAAAGGAATGCTTTCACCAACGGTGGTTTATTTTAATTAATCAAGAAACAACGATAAGATGAACAGAAAAAGAAAAATAATATTTGTAATGAAACAGTAGCATCCGACCTCTTTGATAAGGCAAGAAACAAATGAATGCTTTCCATCAACAGCTAGCGGGTTGCGCGGCGCGGCGGCGTCTCAATTAAAACATCAACCTATGCTAAAGTATTTTTGAATCAGAATTAACGCTTAACAAGAAACCGGACAAATAATACACGTTTTATTTCACAACTAGATTTTGCTGCCCGCGACTTCATTTGCATAAATGTTAGTTATCACGGACACAGACGTAGTCGCGAAATAAGAAGTAGCCTTTGTCCTTCCTCAGGGTTCAAAATTACCCCGTACCAAATTTTATCAAAAACGGTTTTGCGGTTTATTCGTGAAAAAATAACAGACGGATAGACATAGTTTCTTTCGCATTTAACAAACAAATTATATTATATATATATATTCAACTTCATATGTGCATTAGTTCAATAGATCTGTTACTACCGGTACGATAGATGGATACGGTACGATAGATACGGTTTACATTGAGACTATGTGATGTATGTATTAATAATAGATACCGAATCTTCATTGCTTAGTTGAATGTTTGTGCAGTCGTCTTAGTAAACCTGTATAGAACCTTACCGAGAGGACTGCATACAACTCGATTCCTACCAGATTTGCTCGGGAAATTCAGAACAATAGTTACTCTAACGCAATTAGAAAATGGACACTGTCAGTAGTATCTACGAGTACTGTCTACTATTGCTAAATTATAATAGTCACACTGCTGATATGTTAAATGCAGTCTCAAATGTATAATAATAAAACCAGTTTTAAAGTTGTCTTTTGGTTTATCAACAATTGATTACACAAACATCGTGCACTTAAAAATAACATTAAAACTTTCAGTACTGTAACAATTACATAAAGGTTAACACCTCATTAACATACAAATTATATGTTATAGTAATTGTTAGCTTACTGGGTACATTTAAAGTATATATTCGGTTATACCAAAAAAAAAAAAGAAATGTATTGGTTTTTATTTTTGTAATTTTAAAGTTTGTGAGATTGAAGGGGGTAATCTGTGGATCTACAACTGCGATTTTAAAAAAAATCTTTTACAATTTGGAAGCTACTTTATCACTGAGTGCTATAGGCTAAATTATATTATAAGAAAATTAGGTATTCGTAAGAAAAATCACACGAACAAAGTCACGGGAGAGTGCTAGTAATCAAATAAAATAATAGTATATCACATAAACAGTTCAGAATTTTAGACTTCTGCTTAGTGAGAGTATCAAAGTGGAAATCGATAGATCACTGCAACTATTGATATCCTTACAGAATCTGACATATGGAGAGTTAGACGATAAATACCCCTGTTCCTCATAGAATTATAATTAAAGAATTTTTGGTTACCCCTCTTGTGAAAATGTACCTTTTGTCACTGTCGAGTAGTGGACGAGATATATGACATTGTAGGCGTTCTATATTTCTGGTTTACATTGTTGTCATTCTGATTGAGTATCGTCGATCCTTTGCATGATAAGTTCATAGCGGGATATTCATGAGGATATTGATGATGGCGATATTGCTGTGGGTTATTGATCAATATTATATTATTACATACCTACCGTTACGTAGAAATGTGAGTAGTGGGCGGTCAGCCGAAGTAATTTGTGGTAGACTTAAGTAACTATCTTATATTTCACTAACGACTCAGTTGATAGAAGTTCATTTTTGTAATTTATTTGGTGTATAGATTATACAGGGATACTTTTCATTTATCATCCAAATTTTAAAATCGAGCTAGGTCTTTTAATCAAATTATTATCATAATTATGTGAAACATTTTAATCAAATAATAACAAAAACAAAAAAAAACATTCAAAAGAAAATATCCGTAAAAAATCAGAATGTAGAGACACGCAGTAAGGGGGGCGTAGTGCGTTTCCGAATTTTGAGGCAAGCGTGTGTGCAGTCAAGTTGAACAACCTATTGTTGAACTGTATTTATTCCACAAGTTATGATTTTAGTAGCGGACAATGGTGAAAATCATGTAGGTAATAAGGTTTTTTTAACTTTATTAATTGATAAGGTTATCGATTCTAAAACATTTCTGAACATTTGGATGGTGGTTGCAAAATAACCCTGTATATTATTATTTGGACGACATACTTAGCGCAGTGGCCGACCGATTGGCTACTGCGCTGCGTGTCTCGGGTATGATTCCCGGACGGAACAAATATTTTGATAACTTACAGATAGTTGTTCCGGGTCTGGTTGCTTGTGTATGTGATTTTATATGTTTGTAAACGCACCCAATATACTGAGGAAATCGGTTTAGACGCAAAAGGCCTAATCCTCAAAATGGCATCAAAGTTGCAAAAGGACTAGTTCTCAAAATGGCTAATTCTCTAAAAGCCTAATTCTCGGAATGGCCAATTCTCTAAATGGCTTATATCAAAATGGCAATTTTTTCACGATTGGGAGTTTTCTTATAAAGATTTTTAAGTATAACTTATGTAGTGGTTAATTCAGTGAGTTGAAATTGTAAAATTTTATAATGCATTAAAATAAAAATACTATCTAAAGGTGTTGGTGTAGACAAAATCAAGTCTATTTTAAGTATTTTTATTTTTTGCCATTTTGAGAACTAGTCCATTTGCGACTCTGTTGCCATTTTGAGAATTAGGCTTTTTGCGCTTAAATCGAAATTCCTAGTGTGGGGCAACAAATGTTATTAAAATAAAAATGAAAATATTCTATTCTATTCTATCGTAGCCAACGTCATCTCCGGACGTATCTCGTAGTTTTGCACGACCGCGACGTTTACTGCTTTGCTCGACACTCGATGTACCCTTTACAGAGAATGACTACATTTTCCTTGCTGCAGTACTTTTTCTTCTTCTAACTAGATTTTTTTACTTCACCTGTTGTAACTAGATATAGAAAACATAAGTGGTTTATGTGTTTTTTAGAGTTCTAAAATGTTGCTTGAATTCTCCTCTATGCCATAAGTGAATATCAAAATGTGAAGGGCAAACGTTGAAAAAACGTTGCGTGTTTACAACTAACACTGGTCCCACACAGAGTGATGCAGCGAGCGGCACCACAACCAGTGTGATTGACCACCAATAGTGATGATTTTCAGTGGTCAGTTACAGCAGCGTGCGGACGTGGTCCAGAATGGTATTATTTTCACAACGTTTAAATTGATTGTATTTGAATTTTATCGCTGTGGCAGTTATAGAAAAAGAAAGATAGAAAATATGTTTATTTACACAAATCATGTGCACATTAAAGTAATAATAAAAGGCTATTCAATAAACATACAAAAATAAGAAAAACATTACTGTGTGCCACACAGCTGCATCATGGTGCTCATATTTGTTGCAATACCCAGATAATTAGTCTAGTATCACAGACAAAAGAAACAACCTATTCAGTCTAAAAAGCAGTCTAACGTGAATTTACTCTTGATTTCTACATGTTTTATTGCAACAAGTGGGTTAGGTAAATCGAACGAAGAAAATCGAGTGGAATTCTTACTAGTGAATCTAGATCCAAAGATGCATTCCATGTCATCTTATTCAGAATGAATCCGATACGAAATGCCTCAGCGATGCAATGAATCAAATAAAGTTGTGCACGAGAGTGACTGGGTCAAGGAATAGACGTATACGCTTCTTACAATTTCAGTATTCAATCCTCGAGAAAGTCGACGGGTTTAACGTTTGAAGGCATCCTCTAGTCTATTCGATAAAGTTAAATTTTATGCATTTTAACGCTATCGTATATTTTCTCTGGCGACGGAAAGATCCGTCGAGCTATTTTTATAAGGTTATTTAAAATTGTAGTATATTGTGAAGGAGTTCGTGGCTAAGGAATAACAGCCGCACTGATCGATTTATTAGGTTAAGCTACACTTGCCAGGGATAGGCTGGAGAGGGTGGCCATCATTACCTACACACCGAAATTCCTCCGTGCCTCAGAAAGCACATTAAGAACTGTCATACGTGGATCTTTGACAGTTTTAGCAGAACGTCAGAAGCCCAAAAGTCCGACAACCAGTCTTAGCAAGGGGTATCGTATTACCCAGTTACTGGGTTATGGAGGTTAGATAGGCAGTCACTTCATGTAAAATTCTGGCATTTAATTGCGTCGGATTAGACTGGAAGCCGATCCTAACCGGGTAAAGGCTGAGGAAGTTCAATTTCAAATTGATGTATTGTGTGTATGTGTAAGATTATATTTGTATTTTATCTATCGGCCTTTGTTGTCTAAAGACAAATGAACAATACAATTTACGCCATTAAATTAATACTCCTATGGTTTTTGTCTACCTCTATGTGAAAAAGGAGTGAGTTACAGTGGGTTTATATGTAGGTATGTATGTGTATATATATGTCTATCAAAACGTCTGTCATAATCAACACTCCGATAATCATTGAACATTGATACTATTGCATAACCGTCGACACGAGGCATTGATATGTGGTGTGAACTGTGAAGGTCAAGTGGGAGCTGTTATTCCATCTATATTAGATGACACCTAGTTAACACGATCGAGTTTAGAACTATATATGTGGTTAAATCGTATTTGATGGCAAAAGTTTTATGTCAAGGTTTTAACTAGCCAGCATTATTTTTGCCCAGGTCTGGATTAAGCCCACCTGATACCCTGTAGGTACATTTTTTTTCTCCTGAAACATAATGCTCTAACCAATTGCTTATTTTGCTTACGGTTTAATCCAGCACAGCTGAGCGATAACCGCCCACATTAACACTCAATTCAAGGCTTTAATAAAACGTTATCCTCGTTCGACATTCTTTATCCAAGTAGGTATATTTTTTCAAATTCTCCGTATGCTGACATTTGGCAATATAAATCTATTTTCGTATATTCTCCAGTTCCCTGATCAAATAAAGGTACCTACTTATCTTTGTGTGCTTCGTTTTCTTTGAGGATTACAATTAGATGGAAAAAATGAATTACATCATATTAAAGGTTTTTATGTTTCATGTTATACTGAATGTTAAGATTTATGTCAAAACCGGGCCTTAGGCTAAGCCGGGTTTCTATCCGTCAGTCCGTCTGTCTCTTAAACATCATCTCACTCATGTGGGTAGCCAGTGTTATTTGGATACGAAAAAACAACCCTTAGTGGCAACCCTTAGTACTCATGTCTAACAAGCACTTGGCCAGGTTTTTAGTGATACGTTCTTCTTAAGATAAAGAAAACTGAATCTTTACATGATCACTTTTTGTCCGTTTGTCACAAAAGGGTTTTCTTCGAGATCAACGCAGGAATCTGATTTTAGAAACAATGTTAGATCTCAATGAGACAATCCTGACTGCAGCATCTGGTCAGCACTGCCAGATGAATTTTCATCTAAATTGAACGACTACCTGGTGCCCTGTCAGTTCACCAAAAATTAAATTATTTTACAAACTTTTAGTTGATAAGCAACGATTAGCAATACCGTCATGATCACTTTGTGACTGGTTTAGAAAATGTATTATAAAATGACATTTAGTATAAACGTGAATTTTCTAAAATAATCTAAGTATTAAATGAAAAATGATTAAAATTAAATATCATTCGAAACATTTGTAAAGAGAAGCGTTTGCCACATAAATGTTTGTAAAGCGAGTGTTTATAAAATAAAACCTTTGCGGAATAAGTTGTTTGTAAAACAAATAGTATACGAAACGTAGGTCGTAAACAAAAAAATTGTCAATGGTGTTTTGGTGAAATACTCGTATTATTGAACCCGAGTTCAAACAATATTCAACCAGTTTCAAACAATATGTAAAGTGAAAGTAACCATACCTAATCAGCTTCCAAAACACTTTGACGTGTTAACAATAGAAAGTTCAAAAACAAGCTTATGGAGAAACTATACTGTATAGAAAGAGAAAATAAGCTCTCCTCTAACAATGAAACAAGTAACAAATGTGTTTCAGTAATAGGTACAATAAGTTTGTGTACGGGCTGGCTGCAGAAGCTGTGAGTTGCGCCTCGCAACAAACTACTTACCTACTACTTGAAGCTTTGATTTCTAACTATTCGACATAGAAAACGGGCGCCACATTTACTTACTGAATATAAACTTTAGTTAGTTATTACCTACTCTTTTATTTACTTTATAATTTTTTAGCTTGAATAAACAAGCTGTTATTTAAAACTGTTATAGAAAAATATAAGACATTTAAAATAGCTTGAGGCGCTATCCGTTTTTCGTTTTAATTTAATTGCTATCCGTTGTATATAAAAGAATAAGTACCTTGTATAATAAACAGCACCTCAATCTTTGAAATGTAAGCATATTTTTATTAAGATTTACTTTGAAAAAATATGTAATTTGTATTTTTATTATAATGTATACGGGGTGGAACGGAATTGTAGCGAAACTTTTAACAAGGATTCAGTACATGATTCTAAAAATCAAAGAGATAACATATTTCGCGTTCGTTTAAAAAAGCTGATGTTTCATACAGTTTTTTTTTAATAACCGGCTTTTACACTCTTTTTCAAATATTTTTATTTTTCATGTACCTATTATTTACTTTTGAGTTTTATATCTTTGGAACTTATTTATCGGAACACTTATTTAAATGGTACGCCTAGAAAAAAAAATAAACAAGCCTAAAATTCCAGTTCGTCAGTGAGATCCTGTCGCAATCTTCTGGTTTCATCTCAGACCCATGTGTGTAATAGAAACTACTCATAGGTAACAAACAGCAAAACAAACTAGCCCAAATTTAGAAGCAAAATACATGCATACAATAAACTACACGTTAAAATACTTACTAATTAAAATGTTCGTGGCAATTCGGCCAGTTTTGTAGTTAGTAACTGTTCTCGTTAGCTTCCTAAACTTTAAATTGGCAACAGTTTACACTTAGGTCGCTTGTAAACTGATTTATCCGGTTAGACCTTGTGCTTAGTGATCAGGAAACGGTGTTTAGAAACACATGCGAAGCCTCAAAACCTTATAATGAGAGTCAAGTAAGTAAATATTACGATGTTTGTGTACTGTGTTAGTTATGAAAAAGGAAAAATCTTCCTTCATTTAAATATGTATCTACGTTTTTCGTTAGACCGAACAATGTCCAATTAGGGTTGGACAACGTTGCCAAGATAAATAAAACATCGTCTCCGAATGCTGGTTCGGAATAAATCTGTCCGTCATAAACTGGGTAAAACCAGCTAATAAATCTATCTTTGCTCACCAGCCCGAAGGCACTGAGCAATGTCAACACAAACCGGGCAGCATAGCGGCAGTTACAGTACTAGTTAGTAAACGAGCAAACAAGACGTATTTTTTTACTTATTCTGTAAGGCAACCCCGCAAAAATAAAAAGCATATTATTGAAATAATTTTATGCGGAGTGTAAGAACCAGCTAATATTTAACGAAATATATTTAGCGATGTTAAATAATTTTATTTAACGAATCGTTTTGTATTTATTTTTTGTTTAAAAAAGTAAAAATGTTAGTCGGAAAATTTGTAGTCAGAGACATTTGTCAGTATGGCAAAAAAATATGTATTTTGATTGCTACTTTTGCTGGGTAGCGTCCGAATTCAGACTAACTGCTTACTCTTCAGATTTATTTCTGACGTTCCAAAAAGTTTATGCTTACTAATGCTGCTCATAATGTGTAGTTCATCGGGTTTAAACAACCGATCTATTTACGACATAAATCTATGACACGTTTATTAAACAGTAGCTTATTTAACGCTATCGGCTTACCGCTAAAGAAAATAACATTAGTGGCTAATTAACAATTCCACTGGCTTCACACAAAAAGCTTCTACCTAAATATTCGAAATTATTCATGATAGCTGAAATATAATATTATTGGAAATTGAATTTATCGGTTTCCGACCAGACTACAAAAGCGTGTTACGCGTGTCCACGTACTTGCCCCATAGAAAAAGTACTATTCGATAACGCAAAAAAGTAAAATGAAAGAAGGATAAAATATTTATTATTTATTAAAAGTTTTCGTTGCCAGATATCTCTTTATAATAAAGCATTCTACAATAAATTACCTAAACCTAAAACCTTAAAGTAAATGTAAAATATGTACAATTTATAAAAAAAAGGCAGAAAGGAGGAACCTCATAAGGCATCAAATTTTTTTATAATAAATTTATTATTTGTTCATTAAATTTTTCCTTACAACTATCATTACAGATGTATACTTAATGCGATAAAGCGGTTTTAGAATTATATTATTTACAATAAAAAACAATATTTAAAACATAAAATTAATAACATATAGCCTACTCTAATCAACTCCATAACATAAAATAAACAACAGCATTTTTGTGGAGTGGTCACCGTCTAAAAATAATCTACAAAAGTTTAAAAAGCAATATACTTAACAGTTTCTTGCTTCCTAAGCTTTTGTAGTTTTATTTAAAGGTACAAAGCCAGAGTTACCGATATTTCAAGTGACTATTCAGTATTTTTCACATTCACTTTAGTACCTACCCTTCTACGGAAAACAATTATTTTCTGTTCAGAATTACATTTTAACGACATCGGGCATTAAGGGTGACACTACACCGTGGGAAAGAACGAAACGAAGGAAATTAAACAATACACTACCAAAATTTAAAGTCAAAGTCAAATTATTTATTTTAATTAGACCACTAAAAGACACTTTTGAATGTCAATTACAAGAGACAGAAAAAATTGTATTTACAAGAGAGTAAAAATACTGAGTTTAGTTATCCATTCCAACAGGAAACTACCTTTTATGGAGAAGAATGTGCCAGAAACTCCGTTAATAATCCTTTAAAAATATATGTTTTATAATATGTACTTAGGTACATTATTTCCATAATTATACGAATGTGAAGACAATGTACCTAAAATAAAAGCCATACTACAATACGTACCAAGTGCTACTTTAGAAATGAGAGCTAAATTAATTGTTATGTTTATAGATACACAATGTCACTATTGTCGTTTACAATATTGTGTTCGTAGACGATCACTTCTAACATTTCAAAAGACAATGAACGGCTTTAGACGGCTTTGCTCCACTCCACAGTCTTCGAGTTCAATAAAAACGTTTGATGCCGAACTACTGCGGCGCTGGAGCAGTGCGGGGTCGGACTGCACATTGACGGCTGTCTTTTTTAAAAGCTTTTATTTTTCGTACAGAAGATCCGTAGAGAGTGCTTTGCGTCATCCGTACCGCGCACGCAAGACGGTAGGACGACATTCACGTGTCAACTTAGCAGCTACAGCTTAAATCGAAAGAACCCTATGGCTGTAGACATCGAGAGCCGTTTAGAAGTTTGGTACCCTATTGGTTGATTTTCCACCGCTCCGCTCCTCTCCGCTTAGGTGGAGTGTCACCCTAAGACTCTTATTTGCATAAACCATTTGTCATTTCCTTTTTTTATTAAACGTTATTTTAATTAACCTTGTTTATTACTTTGCTATGTAATGGAACATTAATTAAGACTACTAGGCAAACAGCGCTAGTACCTGCTTTTAACTCGAAATGTTCTCTATTTTGTGCTATTTCTGTAAATAACTCATTAACCTTAATAATATGTAGTTCTCTATTACAGTACATTCATGGTAAGTGCACAATTTCGAGTAGAAAATGTAGTCAGGTTTGAAATAGACCCCGACAACACGGCCAGATGCAAGTGATACGAACAAAATGTTTGTGTATTTTTCTCATGCTGTCTGTTGGAACCAGGTGAAAAGAAAACCTATCTGTTCTAACTTGGCCAAAGAACAAAATGAACGATTTTGTTTCTAATAAACAGTCGATTTTGAACTTAACTTTTATTAACTTAAACGTGATTTGATTTGTTCGAAAAGTCTAAAGTTACATGGAATTAAAATTCAGTTTTAAAAGTGATTCACAGCTTATATTACTTTCTAATTTTGACCTTATTTCTACAAAATATACAGTAACTTATTTAATATTAATTTCGTCAATAAAAGCGTACATTAAAATTAAATATTATATAATACAAACCTTTTTATTAGTCAATATATCGTGACTCGAGAAACAGATTTGGTGTAATATTTTTCATCCGATTTCCAATAAATATTGGAATTTGCCCAGACCCGAACGAATGCTATCAGTATTTGACATGGAGCTAAGCCATCTGACCTTTGCAACCCAATTACAGAACATATCGATATCGAGAAACCGCTGTTGCTTCAAAAGAAGAGGCTATTTTAAAAAGTGTTGTGGGTGCTATATGTGATTTAAAATAAAGTAATAATTATAAAATAGTACCATCTCATTCTTGTCCCACTACAGGGCAAAGGCCTATTATAATACAGACATGGCATTGATCACCACGTTTGCTCAAGGCGGATTGGCGATTTCAGACTAAATTAATTGTAAGTCCATGTTTCCTCAGGTGTTTTTCCTTCACCGATGCCCGTAATAAACTTAGAAAATACATATGAAATAAAAAATTTACATTGGTACTTGCCCGTGCCCGGTAGTGAACCGCCTTGAAGAAGCTCGCCTTAACAACTGGGCCATCGCGACATTTAAAAATAAGTTGAAAGATTTTAATTAAAAAGCTATAAATAAGACTTGAAATTGGTACATTTACGATATGTATTTTATATTAATAAATCACAAACTTTCTAAAAGTCATAATATTCTATACAAAGAACATTGTTTGCAGACGTACGTCACGAATTAATATTACATCGTAGACCGGTAGATCGTACAAATGACGTATGACCTCCGTAGGCGGGCAAAAATAAAAAGCAGGGTCAGGTAATCTATATCGAATAAAAGTATTATTATTGGAAAATAAAAATAACATTCAAAGTATCAACTTTTTAAGCCCGGAGGAAGTTGTCCAAAATTATTCTCTCAAAATTAGTCTCATAATTTTAAAAGTTAAAAAGAGCGTTTACGCATGCCGTACCTACGAAATTTTATACTTTCAAATCCTTTTTCTCCGAAATGAATGAACCGATTTTTATGAAGCTTCATAAGCATAGGCATAGATCTAAAAAATATATTAGAGAACATTTTCGAAACGTCTTATTTGAAAGTTGATTGGAAATCTGTTACTATGTAGAATTTAAAATCGTCGAATTTAGTCGTAACACAAATTTTCGATAATGTTCGCAAGACCTAGATGTATGTAGCTTATGCGTAGAAAGTTTCATTAAAATCGGTTCGTCAATAAAAATAATATGGGCTTGAAAGATGAGTGAAAGCGGTAAAAAAAAAAAAAAAAGATTCTCATTTGCTTTGCAGTAAATGCTATAAGGTAGTACTGTCCCCTTCAAATATCGATTTGTAAGAGACAATACTACCTCATAGCAAAACACAGTACAACACTATCGAGTCCTTTACTGAAAACTGATAAAATATGGGCTCGAGGTTATCGCACAATAAAATCTATGTTCCCAACGCGATCGTAGCAGAGCATGCTACGCCGTAGCTTTTAGCGTAACGTACGAGTATGTCGGCCGCCTACGCAAAGCTACGAGTAGCGAGCACGTAGAAGCAGAATCCAACACGTAGGCACTATAGAGTTATAGACGATTAATTTGTCTGTAGTAGGCTCCGCTATCTACGGCGCAACCATTACTCATTCTTTTTTGCATTGGTTCTAGATTCTGGGTCTAAAATGAACTATATAATATGAAAATCTAGATACGCTCATATCTGATTGGTATTACAATTTAGTACCAAATGTGACGGAACAGATGAAACACACGAATCTAAATACTGTCAGTCACTTGTATTTCTCTAGAATGTATCTCTCCGATGTTAAAAACAAACAGTATCCAACTCCAGATTCTCATGAAATAAATAATAAAATTCATCTACTACGAGAATTCTAGCGCATAGAAAACGTTCAAATAAAATAATCTAGTTAAAAACACGACAGCATTTTATAATAAAACGTTCAATAAATAAGCAGTTGCGAAGTAAGTTCACTCAATTTAATTGCAAGCGGTGGCATGGAGCGCGGAGTTCCGGGAATGTACGACGCGGGATCTGTGCTGGCAATACGTAGGAAATGCTGCGGGACGGGACCTATAACCAGAGTATTCCCCGCATAAAAATAGTTTAGCATCATACTCGTAATATTTGAGAAAAAGTATTTGATATTATACCGCGAGAACATTTGCTATTTTATTTATGTTTACGATTGAAATGCCACTATTATTTGTCGGTCAAACACATGAAAGTGCCTTCATCACAATTAGCGCTCGTTTGAAGAGTTTATGAAGACTTGACACCTTGTGAGACATTATGACGTAGGAATGCGCTAAGAAAGGATTTTATTAAAATCCACTCCCTAGGGGTGTGAAATGGAGGTTCAAAGTTTGTATTCAGAATTCTATAGAGTGAACTACGTTACTCCGAATTAAACGCGAGCGAAGCCACGTAACTGTATTGTTACGAAATAAACTGTTGTTTTGTAATTACATCAAAGCGTCGGCCTACGGTATTTATTTTAACTACTGCTATCGAACGGGAGGATTGTAACAAAATTTGGGTAAAATAAAAAGAGAAAGAGCTTTTATGGGATTATATTGTTTGGAAACATCCAAAGGTTTTAGCTTCGTTGGCAATTTGTTACTAATACCAGATTTGTACATAATTGTATTATAGAAAAGATTTTTCTTGTAAGTCTACGTTAGATATTGTATTTTATGGAGAACGGCCACAATAGCCTCTTCTGTATCATGTCATTTACCAATAGAAAAGGGTGAAACTTGAAACTATAAGAGGTAGAACACAGTGAGATTTTTCTTTCAGTATTGTACAGTGATGTGATGAACCTTTGTTTTTTCTGTAAGTAGCATATCTATGTTCCACAATGGATTGACGTGAGCTAATGTGATATCAAAGTCTACATCTAGAAACTAGGACAAGGCCTGTCACGCAGGAGACACGCATTGTTTCATAATGGACTGTATAGACGTAGTTAGCCGCAAGGACGTGAACAGAATGACATACACTCTCCGATAACATGAGTTGCAAATGGTTGAATTCTCGAATACAGGGCAAGGGCTTATTTATTATTTAAGATCTCCAACAAAAGGTATGCGCAAATAAATATACCTATATTTGAATGAATCCCTATTTCCCTTGGTCACGGCATCACGCGTGAACGGCTGAGCAAATTTCACAAATTCTTTTTTTATTGTAAAAGATAATTAAAAAGAAAAATGGCGGAACGAAGTAAGCTGGGTCAGCTAGTCAAGACATACAAATAGTAGTCAACAAAAGATATTATGTAGGTGTACTCCTACTCCTACTTGACTTATAGGAGACCGCAACATGCACAAAAAAGTTTAAAATCAGCTAACAATTTAGTGAAATCTAGGAACAGAAAATAATAAAATAATATAAAAGAAAAAATAACAATAACTTAAAATAAATCTATAAATTTCTTGTATTTTGCCAGAGATTTGCAAACATCTTCTGGTTTTCGCCAATATATTATAATACTGCCTACAAAAACACAGAATACAGAGTTATAATATGAATATTACAGAATATTATGAATTGATTAAACATTAAAATGTTCAATGATGTTATTATCTCGGTATCACGCACTTTATGTAAGCTCAATTTATATTATTGCGAGAATATTTTCAGCGGCGTATTAACTGGCTTTCCGACAAACTATACATATTGGGTTTCGATTTTTGGTCTTAATATATTATTTAAAATGAATTCGACTTCAGTATCATAATTTAACCCGCGAGTAGGTACCTAAAATGTGGAATCAGCTATAAATGTGCCAATATAATAATTACAGCCAATGGCCAGAGTCTCGACCAATACCTATAGTGGTTTGGTCTCAAGGTTCTCGTTAAGTGGCCGGATCAAGGGCTTGATTCAGAGGGCTGTACTTCTGGACAAGGCCCGCATAGTTAGGAGGATACCGTCTCTGAAGCTCTGACCGCCGCGCGCCGCGCCGGTTGCTTGGATCCGTGTTCACAAAACGGATAGACTGTTATTTTTTACATTTCGAAAAGTTTTTATTTCTGTACTCATATTTAAAACCATTATACTTGTATGCATTACTGTTATTACATTACTACATACAAATATATTAGTTTTAAACTGGTTGTTTAAACTGAGCTATTGCTCAGGTTAAGGCAAAGAGCCTGTCAGTCAGTTGATAAAATGATATGAGTGAACGTTCTGGGAAAAGATTTTTACATTCAATACATCGTCTACTTTTATATTTACAAAATGTTCAAACGACCTACCTTTGATCACGATTTTATTTGCTTGAATTTTGAATGAACTACTTGAAGAAAAATCGTAGAAACTTACTATTTAAAAACTTTCGTACTTATATCCAGTATCGAAAATAGAATGTTACAGTGCTAATCTAGTAATTCTTAAAATGATTAATAGTTAAATCAATCTACAAGGATACCTAACATTTGATGGTCCGAACAATTCTATTCAAATATCTTCAGTAAAATAACATTAAAAATCATTTAACAAATGACTCATGAAAAATACATGAAGGAATATACAAAGAACGAAAAATATTCATTACGCAAAAACTTTTTCATCCTCTGCCATTTTTATGTTTTAACAAAACTACGATCAAATGAATCTCGCCGATTATTCATATAATAAAGCAGGCATAAAGCGGTAATCGAATGCTGCAAATTTAATAAAAATTCTTCCTTTGTCGGTATTGTCGACATTGACTTATTTTCTTTACAGAGCTATGTTGTTCATCATAAAGCAATCCGCTTTTTCCAGCTTATCGACAAGTAAAAGTGCAGGTAGATAAGAGCACAATGGTGGCCGACGGAAACCGTTCGCTGCAATAAACTAGGCTGCGTTTTATTTTTATTCTTTGAGCTTATCGCACACACTGAAGAGAAAAATAGTTTATCTGCAAAACAGACTTTTACATTTTTCTTATTTAAACGATCACCGGTTGAAAAATCTAAAAGTCTGTTTTGCAGATAAACTATTTTTCGCTTCAGTGTGTGCGATAAGCTCAAAGAATAAAAAAGCTTTTTTACAAAAAAATATGACCGCCTTCAAAAACTACAAAATAAAAAATAACTTTAGCTTGAAAGTGCGGCTTTGGTTTTGTTTCTTGTTATGTAGGTATTGCCACCGACTTCCAAGCTAAAGTTATTTTTTATTTTGTAGTTTTTGAAGGCGGTCATATTTTTTTGTAAAAAAGCTTTTTAGTGCTTGTGTATTAATGTTTGAAATCCTTACATAAAGCCCTTTCAAAAAATACCTCACACGATATATTTAATTTTGGAAAGTGGTAGGAGGGGGGTTGACGTACCCCCTCCCCACTTCCTTCAGTTAGTCATCGACTACACGTATAAACAAAGCAATTTTTCTTGTTACGGCGGTTCTGCTGTGATTTTATAAGGAGTTCCGTTCCAAATCTCTAAAGTTCATCATCAGATCATGACAATATTCCTATGGGACCTATTCGGAACTATACTCTTTCAAACAAAAAAAGAATCATCCAAATCGATTCATAATTGGCGGAGTAATCGTAGAACAAATATACAAAAAAAAAAAAAGAAAAAAAAAAAGAAACATACGCGTCGAATTGAGAACCTCCTCCTTTTTGAAGTCGGTTGAAAATAAAACGCAGCCTAGTTTAGCACGATAGGCCGAATTTGGCAAGTTAATTTTGCCCAAGTTCCTCTTGGTCTAGTCTAGATTAATGTAACTTTGTTAACTCATTTAAACCGTTGTTATATGCAACGTACAATGTTTCTAATTAGGACGCAGCTAGTTAAAATGTTACGGAAATCTTGCGCTAAACTTTAAAATTGCATTTAACACTATGTTCTATGTAGTGGCAATAGGTACGTTTGGATTACGACGATGGTTGGTCCGTCGCGATCGTGCGTAAATAAACGTATGTGTCGCAGTGGTGGATACCACATTCAGGGCGCTGACTGTTAGTTACCACGGGCCGAAAACAAATTAGGGTCTGCCCTAATCTAAAATCCCCGCAAAGTCCTCTCATTGGTGACCCGTGTCCGTAAAAAATCACCCATAAAGGTGGAGTTTTTATCTGTAATAAGTAAAAAGTAGCCGTGAGACCGTAAATGGTAACATTATGATACGATAAATTAAGTTTTTGCGCAATTTTAACCCCTGGTACTAATACGTCGCAATGCGCTTTTCCTGCGGTCGTATTACCTGAACATAAATATAATACGTAACCAGTTTTATTTATTTCTTCATCCTATTAAAGCTTCATTAAATACTCTTTGAGCAAACTAATATCATCTTGTTTGTTTGTATGCCTTAAAAAGTAACATATAAGCAGCTCATAATTAGTTTTTGCTATAACTGTAGCGGCTATTGTTTAAATTGCATTCTAAAACCTACGGGTGTAAAGCACTACTTTACCAACTTCATAATATTAATGTTATTACCAAGAGTGTGCTTGTTTCCCGCTAAACTATTTAATAAACCAAGCTCCCTCCGGGCTAAAGTGCTAACGAGCATGAAAATTAAGCCCTCTTTCCCGTATACAATATAATGGATAAATCACTAAATAGGATAAGTGAACACTGTTAAAAGCCTTTTATTTTCTTTTAAGAAGTGTTCGAGATAAAACTCGGTTGAACTAATCTAATGCATTAGCTCAACAGTGAGTGTGCAAGCCGATGCATGCCCGGAGAGCATGCTCTATACACCGGTACGGTTATTTTAACCATTTTGAAACTGAAAACTGTGGGCTTTATATTAGTTTTACAATCGACGTTTAGTGTTAGTTTAAACTAACACTATACTATAAACTCTGCTAATCATTATTGGTTGTTAGTTAGTTAGAGTTATTTGAATACATTGAATGACAAGACTTTACAAATACACGCATTACATATCTAAAAATATATAAAAATAAGTGACACTAGACCGATTTGGCTGATTCTTTTTACGAGCATTTGTTTATTCTACTGTGTTCGTAATTTTGCGGACAAGTTTTGTATGAAAGATTTTTTTTAGAAAATTCACCGGAAAATTTGAAAATTTTGCACCCGTGCGAAACCGGGGTGGTTCTCTAGTTACGAATAAAGATTCATTACGAACGTGTTTTTCCAAACAGTTATTTAAAGATCGATTCTCTCATTTCGGCACATTTTGTGAGAAAGAAAGACACATTCTAATAAAATTGTGGTAAGCGTCAGCTGACTTTGACAAGTACCAATCTCTGTCGAGTGTTGATCGTGCGTTTATTTGTATACGCATATATGTACTTACTAGCGTTCGCCCGCGGCTTCGCTCGCAAATTAAGTTTAAAATTCGATCATTATTCGAAAGAAATGTGGCGCCATCTATCATCATAAGAACGTTATTGTGATTTCTCTCGGGAACAGTACTTCTTTTCGGGATGAAGGATACCCTATGTTCGTTCCTGTACACCTGGCAATGTATATGCAAAATTTCAGGATGATCGGTTCAGTGGCTTAGGCGTAAAATGGTAACAAACAAACAAACAAACTTACTTTCGCATTTATAATATTAGTTAGGATGCTGTGCATTATTCAGAACATCATATCGTTCAAATAAAAAATAGTAACAAAATAAGTTTTAACAGTTAATGCTCTCGTTGTGAACTCTGAAACATCAAAAATAAATGCAGTTGCTTTATTTCTGTTGGTTATAAGTATCGCATGGAGTTTGAATAGGTTTGAATCATAAAAAATAAGTAGGTTACCTAGAAATAACAATACCTATTCATTACATTATTTAAGAGACGAAATATTTCAAACAATTCCATCTAATTAATTATGAATCCCTTTCAAAGATTGTAAATGTGTTCTGAATTGAGGTACTGTTTTTCTAAAAGCTATTCAAGGTGAAAGTACATAAATAATAATGGCTTTTAGAAAAAGCACCTCAATAGGTATTGTTGAATTGTCAAAACGAATTGGCTTCCAAGGTACTTAAGTTAAAATGTAGGCATTTTCCTGAAAGCTAGCCTCATTTATATCCGCTTAAAAATCTCGTTTAAAAATTTAATGCCGTTACAGTTTACACGGAGGCTCAAAAGAGATAAAAAAGGATAAAAGATATTTCATTTGTAAAAGAGTAGGTATACATGTACACAAGTTTACAGTGTAACGTGTTGGGTTAGGTATGATAATGGCCTACATCTTTTGCTATAAATTATAACGTACAAAGTAAAAGTCTCTTATATACGCAGACGAATAGACAGTATCAAAGAATCCACCTACCCATCTTCCATAAAGCTACTTATGCTCCATTATTAGAACTTTTACTTACTGTACTGAAAACATTTTGAATAAAATGCTATTCTTATATTATAATTCACATTCGTTAATTTATCATTCAACTACTTAAAGGCACCTGATGTCATGAGATTTATATTTGACAATCGATTTCAATTTGTATGGATTGATAATAATTACAATACGTACCTATGACATTCATAATCCCCTTAAATAGGTACGTACGTAAATGATAAAAAACAACCTTCCCACTACCGATTCTGTATCGCGTAGCATTTAAAAAGATAATTTGATTTAACAAAAAATTCACCGACAGTGAAGTTACGAGAGAAAGGGATGTCGATGGTGAATCGTCCTTTTTGCTTTGATGCTTTAACGAGCGAAGCGGCGCGGGCCTGGTGCGCGCTGTGGCGCCGGCACTATACACCTACCTACATAGAATACGTAGGTTCACCGGATTCTAGGAACGGATAACAGGCAGCTCTCACTACCCTGACCGGCGACACGCCGCAGGAACACTGTAAACAGCCTTGTTTCAGGAATCCTTTTGTGGATCGTGTTTCATAAAATGTGAATATTTGAAATAGTTTACGAGACCGTTTTTTATACTCTACGACTTTACGATGTCACATATTTATTGAGGTTGCAGTGATAATTGTTCTGCGAATATCTTTTGTATTTGATTGAATATAAACTTTGTCGATAAACTTTGACATAACCTTTACATTAGAAAGATCACGAAAGCCGAAATCGAAAGGCCACATGATCATTGATTCTGTTGAAAAAATCCTACAGCAAATAGGTGCCTAGGTAGTAGCAGCAAGAAGTAGTAGGTACGTATGTGCAAAAAAATAGAATAACAATTTCACTGCTAATATAACCGAGCAACACGATTCGTATAAAACCGGCAACATAGCCGAAGAAAAATGTGTTTTCACATAAGTACGTACATTTGTAGGTAGGTACAGACAAGGTTTAGAGGTTGGAGGGCGAACGTTTAATATATCATCTGCAGACGTAGCGACATACAATGGATAACTTACAAGGACAAGATCTCTCACTTTATATTACACCTACCAAACTTACTTTATAATAATAATAATTTATTTAATTCAAAAGACAACTTACATTGGTCCAATGGTTAGTAAAAAACTTATTATCTAGTGGTTACTAAAATTAACATAAGGACATTACATTTTGATATTATAATAATTGAAACGCGCCAATTTACAAAAATTCAAAAACCATTTACAGTTGATTTGAACAAAGGTGTAATAAAAATGGTCCTATTTGAATTGCATCAGAATTAATATAATATGGCTAAAAAAATATTGTAAATGAATGTGCTAGATTTTTTACATGAAAACAAAGATAGAATTGCTAATAATAAAACAAAGGTCAAAAAATAAAATAAAAGCTCGACTAGCACTACAAAAACAAATATAACTGAAAACAAACGTAAGTAGCACGGTGTATTTTCATCGCAGTCGGGGGACCGCTCTGTGGATCAATTTCTTATCGACATATAATTCTAACAAAGCTAAGAGCTTTTTGTTTGTTCAAACGCGGTAATCTCTGGAAATTCCAGTTGAATTCTAAAAATTATTTTTGTGTATGATAGCCAGATTCATGAAAATCATTATAGGCCTCTGACCGACGGATCAGTATTTATAAACGTGACTAAACGCGGGTGAAATAACCTACACGGAGGAAGTAGTGGGCCGAAGCTAGTGTATGTATAATGTATAGAGAATTCCTCGACTTCGAATAAAATACAACTTGCTTTTATTGCATTCCTTTTAGTGATAAATTTTATTAAAAATAGATTTCATTCAATAACAAATCTAAAAATAAATATTGATGTTGCAAATGATTTACGTATCACATTATATTTTAATTTATTGCCTATGTTACTCAGGGCGATGCAAGGATTCTAACGATACCTCATACATTTAAATCGGTCCAGGCGTTTAAATGATATAGTGGTATAAAGAAACCAACATACCGTGGCCAATCGTGTTATAATGCTATTACACACATTCTGGCCACCGGCAATGTATACGGTATCGCATCGAAAATCCGATTATGTGTACGAGTTAATAGTGAAAGCTTCTCACCTGACTAGTTCAATTCACACAGTACACATGCGTACTCGGCGTACGTACGGCAAACACGGTTGATTAAGCTACGAAAAAAATTGCGACATGGCGAAAATGTAAAAAAAGCTTTTTTACAAAAAATATGACCGCCTTCAAAAACTACAAAATAAATAAAAAATAACTTTAGCTTGGAAGTCGGCGGCTTTGGTTTTGTTTCTTGTTATGTAGGTATTGCCACCGACTTCCAAGCTAAAGTTATTTTTTATTTATTTTGTAGTTTTTGAAGGCGGTCATATTTTTTGTAAAAAAGCTTTTTATTTTTCACTTTTTAGTGCTTGTGTGTTAATGTTTGAATTCCTTACATAAAGCCCTTTCAAACAATACCTCACACGATATATTTAATTTTGGAAAGTGGAAGGAGGAGGGTTGACGTACCCCCTCCCCACTTCCTTCAGTCAGTCATCGACTACACGTATAAACAAAGCAATTTTTCTTGTTACGGCGGTTCTGCTGTGATTTTATAAGGAGTTCTGTTCCATATCTCCAAAGTTCATCATCAGATCATGACAATATTCCTATGGGACCTATTCGGGACTATACTCTTTCAAACAAAAAAAGAATCATCCAAATCGATTCATAATTGGCGGAGTAATCGTAGAACAAATATACAAAAAAAAAAAAAAAAAACAAAAAAAAAAAAAAAAAACATACGCGTCGAATTGAGAACCTCCTCCTTTTTGAAGTCGGTTGAAAATGGCACATTATATTATTAAATTTTGCATTACATTATGTTATTATTTATATTTCGTAATTAAAGTGAAGATTAATTAAGTTACGAGGAAAAAAAATTGTTACTGCATTTTTTTTTTTGTTCCTAAGTCACAAAGTTAACATAAGATATTAGTCAAAATAAAGTTATAAGATCTGTTCAAATAAGTTACTAAAAAGTTGCATGAAAAATACTAAGTTAAAAAAAAACATACGCGCGGTATTGAGAACCTCCTCCTTTTTGAAATCGGCTGAAAAATAAGTTAACATTTATTATTATCCATGCTTTTTTTTACGTGGAAGTAAAAAACACTCAAAGAGTGAACACACAACTTTCAGCTATTTCTGAATCTGAGTAATATAATCACGAATAAAGTTTTTAACGATAAAATTCGAAGTATTAATGACTTTATAAAAAAATTATGCATAACGTGTGCGAATACGTACGGAAATTCACATAAATAAAATAAAAGAGCTCTACAATATATAATACACACAATTTTTTTTTATTTTTTATTGATTATCTTGATGGAATTATGAAATTGAATTATTGTTGTAAAAAAAATAAAATCACTTATTACAATAAGTGATTTTATTTTTTTTATATTTCCGTTATAAAATAGTACTTTACAAGTGAACTAAGTTTGTAATTATTGAAGAGGTTGGATTGCAGCCCAAGCCAAAGGCAAGGTCATAATGAAGTTTAAGACTGCAATGATAAAATGCTCACGCGTTTCAGAATTATTTATACGTTTTTCAACACACACGTAGAGAAAAAAATACGGTATAAAATTGGTACGAGAACAAAATTGACCACAATTTAATTAAATTTATCATGAGTAAGGTTCACACAATTTCTTCTTTATCAAGGTGTTAATAAGTGTCTTTAACAAACGGTCAGTAAAGCAAAAGAGGTGAAAGTCATAGGTTTGATAAAAGGTGCCATAAAATGAATAATTATTTTTGTTTAAAGAACCCAAATATGTGTAAAATGAACAAAAATAGACATGAATTTAACCATCATATTAAATGAATTAACGTAGTTTATTAATTCACATAATATTTAAGCACAAAAATATACAAAATCCTTGCACAAGTTTAAAAAAAATCTTGTCCCGCTCTTTTAAAAAGTATGTACATGCGTGTATGTAACATACTGCATTACGAACCTTAAATATGCAAAAAGTGCAATTGCATTAAGAGGCACTTTACGATCACGTGTGTTGAAAAATAATATTTTTTACAACTTTTCGTATTCTGTCGTTATTAGTAACGAGTTTCAATTTAAAATGATCGTTTCGTTTCGAAATAACTCATGACTTTATGCGAACTGAACATACATATACTTCGTATGTTTGATCTTTTTCATTGAAAGATCAACTTTGGTTCAGATGTATTTTGCCAACCATTTCTGAGGACACGAAAGGGTGGCTAAAAAAAGACAGCAGTCACTTATCTGTAATTTCCGTTACGGGCACAATCGCAGGCCTGTTGTCTCATAAAATTCGGCCATATTTCACGCTCGATTTAAGGTCTGGAAGCTTGACAGTAGTCGGCTCGAAGGAGCGAGAGCTGGCCTTGACCTGTGCGATCTGGGGCGCGCCTAGCATACCAAAGTACGGGGAAGTTACTAGCACCATAAATACATTGTCAACGATAAAAATATGCTAGCTGTTTCGAAAATGTTTTGAGTTGACTGTCGCGTGTAAAATGCGGCACACAAATAGAACCACACGTATAGTGTACTAGTTACTGTCCGCGGCTTCATCCGCGTCAAATATTTAATATATTATACTTCAGGAACACACATTTTCCAGGATAAAAAATAGCCTTTGTGCCAAATTTTACCCAGATCTGTTTAGGCGTTCTGGCGTGATTGAGTAACAAAGATTCATTCATCCAAACCTTCGCATTTATAATTGTAGTTCCACCCATACGCAAGGTATAATCAATAATCAAACAAGCGAGAAAATCGAGGAAAATTCTTGAGGTTTAATTTAAGTTACCATTAAGTACAAAAATGTGCCAAAGACGTTTTTAAACAACAAACAAGGTGTCTTGCAGGGCACTTGACTGAAGACTCTTCACATTTTCAAATAGCTGTGCTGCTACGGGTGCTTAAAGTAAAACGGTATTTCAGAACTAAGTACGTCCCTCTCGCACTGGTTGAATGATGAGTTTCGGGAAGCTAGATTTTCTATTTGCCACGTTATTTATTACTAGTTCATGCCCGCGACTTTGTTATAATTCGTAAATGTCGGTTTTCACGGGGTTTTAGTTTAGTGCGCGGAAGCTTTGTTCTTTTTCTTAAATAAAACTTAAATTACTCTTTATGATCTCACCTATCAGTGAAATCCTGTCAAAATCGGTCAAGCGAAATTAGCCGAAACAAACACAGAGAAAAAAAATTTTTGGTATAAAAATTCGTATGTATTTAGTAAAAAGCTGTTATTTTGATATCGCAAATAGACACTCAAATTTTATTGATTTATAGTATTCGTTATTAAATTAGTTTTGAACAATCCATAAAAAATATTCTCGCTAATGGTTTTGGTGATTTTATAAAATTGAATTAGGCTGTTGGCCTGGATGCGTGTTATCGGACGAGCGTCGACGACGACCGACGGTTCAACGGTATTGAACTGTTGACGTTGACACGACCTCATCAAACAAATTACACGACCGACCGTTCTATGTTTCGCACTGTTGGCACATCATGCCTTGTAATGAGATTCAGAGACAAGACCGCTTCGTTCTGTCAAAATCACTGAAATGCAGAGTGATTTTAACAGATCGACTCTATTTCTATTTTCCAGCTAAGCTTTAAGTTGGCACAGGAAATCCATTTCTTTGACTGTTAGAACATTATTCTTGCACTACCCCTGGTTTCATCGTAGTTTAGTTGTAACTTTGGATACGGCTCCGCGCGCGTGGTTCGTGGCATGAGGATTTATAACCTATATACTACTCCTCATAAAGATTTTTTTCCAATTCAACTAGTAGTTCCAGAACAAAAAAAAATCTTAAGTCTATACTTAATTTATAAAGAGATAAAGTTGTAAAGTTTTTAAGGTTGTCGGGGATAATCTCTGGATCTGCTGAACTGATTTTGAAAATCCTTTTGCCAATAGAAAGTCACGTTGTTTGTGAGTGTTATAGGATTTATGTATTTTACTATCAAAAATTCGGAATGCGTACGAAAAATCACGCGAACGAAATCATGAGGAAAGTGCAAGTTTTATTATTTTAGTATAGATTTCACACATGCGGTCAGGCCGACCTGGCCCAGTCCAGAATTATGTTACCATGTCAGATAACCAGAGTGAAGAATCTTAAGTAACGTAACTTAAAGTTCGCGGAACAGTTTATATATGCTTATGAAACGAGGCATAGTTATTATTTCGTGTTTCGGGGCTCGCATGAAAGCTTGGAGGGCGCATTCATGCCACAGCCCGAGGCAATGCGCCGCTCCGTGGGTACCCGACTTTGTATGAGATATGGATCAGAAAAAGTATTTATAAAATTTTACATAACAAAGCTTGTGAATAATTGAAAGCCGCTTCAGCTACTTACGTAAATACAAAATATGTACCTATATTTACATACACCTACATTTTGCCCGTTATTTTTGAATAACTCAATATATTTATATTTTTCAACTCCATGCGCCAACAATTGACAAGAAATCCCAAGAATAATTACCCTAGGCAATCACATAAATGCTTACAATCCTATGATTGTAAATGCATTCATGCTAAGACTAATATAATTAAGCTGCCATAATTCAATATTAATAGTGACATAGGTAATATATATTCAGAATAGCTCAACAGCATAATTAATCGAAGGATCCTAATTGATAGCAACGTTCAAGATGCAATCAATAGATACTTCGCTTACTTAACCCTCCGTTTGTCGATGCTCTGCGGTTACATGATGCCTCAAATGCTGTCTAAACCATTGATGAATACACTTAGTCTAAACCTGAAAGCTAGACGAACGAGGCGTCATTATTTATTCAGGCCAGCCTCAACGCTAACTTTAGACCATGTATATAGGCAGTTGCAAATAACATGTAGGAGGCGATTCTCCGTTCATCGTGAAGTTTATTATTTTACGGCATCGTATGTCTGGTATGCCGTATTAGAAAAAGATGCTTGCACAAAGAGACACCTTAGCAGATTTAATTGAATGAAAATATAGTCAGTCTTCAAGTTGCAGCGACTGTAATTGTTGTAAAAGTTTTTGTTGTCGCCAAATAGTCGACGGTAAACTCAACCTACTTGTCATAGGGTTTTCAAGTGAATAATATTTCCCAAAAATTCATGATGTAGACAAGACACAGAAAGGTATCATTCTGTATCTCGTCTTGCTTATCTTGTTTTTCTTACTAAGCTGAATAGTACGAATCCTCTCCGGAAAATTTAATTACCAGCTCTTACAACTCACCCCCTAGATGTTATTTTATTTGCTATTTATATAAAAGCTTTAAGTAATTTTCTAGAAAAAATATGAAATACCGAGGCATAAAAAAATACTGTGACAAACTTTTTCTGTTGGGCTCTCCTTTTAAGATCGCTACATTTCCAAGAAGCGAAATAGCTCTTGGAATTTTTCTTACGTTATGAAAAACTTAATATTTCTTACAGATTAAAATAACTTGTACCGTTCTTGGAACAAGTTATTATCAGCGGTAATATAAATAAAAAGTGTTAGTTTAGCACCTTTACTTTTGCACAGTAAAAACGCAGTTTTAAAATAAAACAGGCCGTTAAGTTGGTAAAGTTGGAACTATAAGTGTTGCAGCCAGGGCTGTCTTTATAGGCCCTGGGCACATAAGAATAATATTGGAGTATTTTGGTAGTTGACAAATAGAATTTCCTAATTAATGAAGTTGTATTAAAATCAATAAAAGAAACATAATAATAATATTTCATAAGCTTGGGGATAGAAACTTGTCGTAAATTGCACTGTAAAACAAATATAATATTTTGTCAATAATCGGGTACTATTAGTACCTTGCTTTGAGGCCTTGGACGCTTGCCCAGAGTGCCCAATGGAGACGAGGGGCCTGGTTACAGCAGACACACAAGCTAGCTTAAACTCGTGTAAATATCAGCTGAACCTTAATTCGCTCGTCATAGCTCTAAAAAAACTTGTACAATCCTCGGTACAAGTTATTTTAAGCTGTGAAACAGAATAAAGCTTGAGACTGCTATCGTCCCGGTCCCGCAAGTTATGAAATGTCTATGAAGAGAAAGGCTGTGTTCATCGTAGCGGACAAACAAAGGATTGACTGACTACGTCATTGCGCCGCAGCCAACCTGTCGCTCCGAACAATTTCTTTATCTGCTACATTTGCACACAAATGCACTAGAATGGCGACTTGTCAATGAATCTGTCTGGATAAGTAAAGTATTAAGAAAAACTTTAAAGTATTTTATGTTAATTGTTTATCTTTCTCTAATCTGTCTATGTCATTTTCGTGTACAAAATCAAATAGTTATTTCGAAAGTAAGTGGCAATACAAAATAAATAGAAACAAAGCCGTCGACTTACGAAATTAAAGTTTATTATTATATATTATAACAAAAAAAAACCATTTCGGTCTATAAATGACGGAGCACTGAGGTAACAAACATTTAAAAATACAGCTGAATTGATAACCTGCTGTTTTTTATATAGGTAGTCGTTAACAGGAAAATAAATTGATTGTCATTTAACTAACACATCTTAAAGACAAAATTTTTAAAATGATATTCGTATAGTGCTCAATGGTAACTTTTTATTTAAGAAATTGTTAATAAGTACCTTAATTACGAACATGCACTAATAAACATGAACATCCACAGTTAAATTTAAACACGAAAACAACGAAAAGTTAGTGCATTCAGTTCACACTAATTGGAGACTCATTACTAGCGTATTCAATGTAGGTATACATACAATGACGTGAAATGCATTTCCACATTTTCCGTTACGCGTAAAAGTAGCTTAACATCCCACCTGAACATCACGAGCTTTATCGCTTTGAGATTTATTTTAATTCGTTTTTAATGAAGTATTTGTTTTTGGCTCTTATCTGCGGATTTATTTGCAGATAGGTTTCAAGCTATTCATAATTTTATGATAGATAACACTCCAAATTTAAAATAAGGAGACGTAATATTTTTAATTACGACTTCCTTAGAGGCATACTCATTCGTATGCAAAGACAGACATGGCAAGGAGTTGGCACAGCGCCAGGGCTTCTATCTCGAATTGTAAGCCGCCAGCTTATCTTGACATTCAGTGCCCCGCACAAATGTACGCGAATACGAACAGTGCAGAGTGTGTTAATATGAACACAGAGGTCCCATGTGGTTGGATGAGCACTGCTTTATTCAGCCTGTTGTTTTCTTCATTAGAACCGTGCCACTAAACCCTTGTCACAGTTTTTTTCTCTGATTTGTCAGTAGCCTTACGTACCTAAGTGCTTTTCGGCTCTCTATTTATTTGGACTGTTAGCACTAAGTAATACTTGGTTTAACAAGTTATGGTTAGCTTTATCACTTACAGTTTTACAACTGGTTGTAAGTCATTTTTAAGTAGGTAGATCCTAGTAACCAAAGCATTTTTTTTTTAGATTAGGCTCGGCTGATCAGAACGTGTACGGATCTACACACAGACTCCATGCCAATCCAAAAAGTATTTAAAAATGAATCTATTTATTGGAATAAAAAGCTATATGCTTGTTCGAAACTCCTAAAAAAGTAGGTACTACAAACATAAATAAAACTCATATTACAAATATGTCGACGAACTTATTTGCACTATGAACATTAAGATATACATAGCTACGTAAACTAAGCAACTTAACAAAAGTGTTTGCAGGGAAACGGCATAATATCATTTTTTGTTTCAAAGATCTATGGTGGTGCGCGTTGATATATTTAGGTGTACAAAAAAATTTACTTTCGGGTGCTCGCAAAAGTAACAGGTATTTAAAGTTTAAGGCCTAAGGTATAGACAACTGTCATGCTTTTGTGGGGTGAAGCAGATGAAGTGGGGAACGAGGGGAACCCGCCTTCTATGGGTTGAGTTTTATTTTTATGGGTTGGTTGGTTCTATGGTTATCTAATTTAAAAGTTGAAACTTTGTCCTTCAATATCTGCGTAACCAAAAGGTTCCCAGGTATGGCCTAGAACAGGGGTCGCCAAATGGCGGACCGCCGACCCATTCTGTGCGGACCGCGAGCATACAGCAACTTGCACTACAGAGTACGTAATGTAAAAATTTAATGTATCCCCTAGAATGTCGCGTGTCATTTTCTATTGAAATTTATACCTTTGTTATTTTCGTAATTACATTTGTTTAATAAATATTTTTTTCTATAACTTGATGGGCGGACCGCGATGTTCATTTCATTTCTTAAAACCGACCCGGTGCGAAACTAATTTGTGACCACTAGTCTAGAACAAAAATATAATCGCAATGATGCGGAACACATGTAACTTTCGACTACATTAAGCATCTTTTTATATGCTTTATCTAAGTATCTCCCATATTCATGCAGCAGCATCGGTATATAGCTTTGTAGATGTGCCATCTTTGTGCTACATCACGAGCCATGGGCCTTGGTCATGGTGAGCTTGGCAAGAATGCTAGATTAGGGATCTACCCAATCCTCCCACACCGTGAAGGTAAATTAACTTAAGTTATTTAATTAATTACATGTTGTTTTTGCCGAACAGAGGTAGGCAATACGTGTGTCAGGGCTAAATAGTTTAGCCTTTATTTTGTTCAAAGTAATTGCCTAGTGAATGTAGGTACGTACCTAACTGTGGGCACTTATTTTTAAAGGCTTTTTAGGGTTCCGTACTAGCTTAAGAGAAAAAATAAAAATTTTAAATGTAAGGGGGACCACTTTCTTTTTTAATTTTTTTTTATCATACAAGTGACTTGTTTTTGTTCGTTTTTGGCTCGATACTATAATGGCAATAATGTTATATCTTCTTCGATGATACGGAACCCTTCTTATACGAGTCCGACTCGTACTAGGACGCTTTTTTATTTGAACTACTTTTTATTTACAACTACCTGCTTACTTGTTCAACTACTTTTTCTCCAAATAATACCTACCCTAGAGGTCTAAGAAAAATAAACTAAGTTAAATATAGGTAAGAAAAAATGACGTCAATTTTGAAAGTTCTTGATAGATTTCGCCCACAACGTCCTATTTTATAAGGAGGTTTACGATGGCCGATTCTCAAGAGATTCCAGAGTATAAAACTGTTTGGAGGACACTTTAAGGCTTTTCAGTAGGTACTTACTTACACAAAACGAAGGTCTTGCACAGAACGATGAATAAGTACTTGCGAGACGTAAATTAAATCTATATACGAATATAAGACAGCTTAAGCTTTTTTGTTTGTTCGTTTAAACGCGCTAGTCTCTGGAACTGCTAGTTGGATTGGAAAAAATTGAATGTGATAGCTAGATTCTTGAGGGCCTATTCAATTCCTCATAAATCTAACTATCATATTCAAAAAGATAAGGCTATATAATATCACACTACGACCGACCCACGGGAGCAGCGCAGTAATTAAAGATGTAACATAACGCTGGTGAAAAAACCACGCGGACGAAGTCGCAGGCATAAGTAAGTACAAAATAAAATCGTTGTAATAATACCCATTACTGTTTTCGAATGGCTGCCGTTTTGAGGTTAAATTATTTTATTATAAAAACAAATTTCAGTGGAAATTGAACTCTGATATTGCATTTAAAATGCGCTGCTACTGATTTTACATTGAAACTGATACTGGTTGCACT
This sequence comes from Hoplodrina ambigua, assembly GCA_949774945.1. Lineage (NCBI taxonomy): Eukaryota > Metazoa > Arthropoda > Insecta > Lepidoptera > Noctuidae > Hoplodrina > Hoplodrina ambigua. Next base: position 12,926,010 of record OX458963.1, read on the forward strand.
GATTGAACTCATTTTTCAACAGAAATGATTTTTATTTCCAGATGATTAAATTTTTTCTTGATAGCTCTTTTATTAAACGAATTTATTGCGGAAACAAAAAAGGTAGCGTAACGGTTAATAAAATATTGTGTATTTTATAAATACACAATATTTTATTAACTGTTAAAGGAAATCTTTAACCAACAAAATGGATTTATTAGTAATGGATTAAAAGCTTAAATAAAAGCTTTATAGCATGGAATTAAAGTCTGCTGGTTACAAGACCACAGAACAGAAAAAAAAACAGTTTTATTTTTGTTTTGTGGAAAGTGCTCTCTGTAAAAATAAATGCAAACTAACTGAAAATCATTTATAGGTTTGCGCATTTAACGCGTTCCTTGTTTTAACATTATGAACTTGCAAACGAAAATAAACTTTATATCGTTATACGCACTAATATTATAAATACGGATACTGTCTCTGTGGGTTTGTCTGTCTTTTACCGCATCACGTAAAATCGACAAAGAGGTAACTAAGGATCTGGGTATGGATGTAGAGTACTTTTAATTCCACGATTTCGTCTACGTTCGCGATAACAAAAAATTCACGCGGATTATGTCGCGGTCAAACATTAGCCATTTTATATTTCTTAATAGGTTTAATCGTGCACTCATTACTTCACGGTAGACTGCTTGTGCATTGACAATTCGAACTTAGTCCGAAAAAAAATGTTTTATGACGGGCGGGTGTCTTTTGCAGTGCGTAAGACGTCTTAGAAACAGTGCCTGTAGTAAACAGGTACTTCGTACTCTCAATTCGCAGTTTAGGATAGAATGCAATGCATAAATGCTCTTACAACACAAGAACGAAGACCATAACAAGTAAATAATAGTCAGTTTTAAAATTTTCACAAAAGTTAACAAACACGGCAACAACACGTATATAACATTGGGAACGAAGCAAAGTTGGCGAGGTGCCAGCCTCACCTTCCGACCGTGTCGCTCTGTGACGACGTATGGTCAAATATGGAAATTCGAGAATTTTCACAAAGGAAATACTGTTGCCGCTCGCCACTGGCCGGCTGTCTACAGACGCGCCAAATAAAAGCGATCCGAAGCTTTATTACGAAAAATATACTAACTTCTGTAGGTAAATACAAAAAAAAAACAGAATAAAAATAAAGAAACTAAAACTCAAAATATTTTTCCGCATCGCCGTCAACTGGAAATGTGCCCAAAACACTGCATGGCCGCATTGCCACGTTTGACGGCAAAGCTTAGCCACTGGCCAAGGTAATAGCCAGCCCTTGGATCGCGAATTATTACGAAATAGGTAGTATTACTGCAATTACGAAACACGAAATATCGACACTTTGAATGTGCTCCATTCATAACAAATATTAATTAATACAGTCTTGAACAGTTGAATGAATAATTTAGCTCGACGCTATAAAATCAACGTTATTTTATACAGCCTTAGGTACACATCTTATTCAATACCTATTAGCTGAAATTAATAATATATTTATGTAATCTCTTTACTACGTTAGCTTAAACACAGCTTCAGCAAAAAACAGCTTTAACAAAATGATTTGGTTTTTTTATATAAAAATGTATATTATATTATATAAAAACACACCAACAATACGGTACGGAATAAACTGATGGTCAGTAGTGAAATCCAGACACGAGCCTACGGGTAGAGTACGGATTACGTTTCCAACTGCATAATTATGCCGCTTCCAGAAATATCACGTTCGACATTAAGCTCTTAATCCATCTGTCTGTGATGTGTTGCCTTTCCTCCCTTTTCCCGCATCGAATATACCATTTAACAGCCGGTTTCGTTACGAACAAGTTAACTTTAAACAATATCGTTGGTTTGCCGACATTCAGCTGAGCACTTCAAATGCACCGTAGAAATACCCGTTTATTTCTCTGTATTTTCTAGCATTAAATGATAATATTTCAAGAAAATTGAAGATACGAAACCTGTTTATGACGGTAAAGGGAAAGTGTTCTTTACATTCTAAGAAACGATTTGTATTCACTGAAGTAATATTAATATTATCTCAGTGTTATACGGGCGATATTACGTTGTCAGTTTCAATTCTATATTACGCGTTTTGCGGACATTTGTCAGTGATAATACGGATATTGGAAAATGACATTTTAAAGGCGTGCCGTACAGAACGACAAATTACTTCGTGAATCTATTTTCATTCTGACATGTTCAGGATGCTGGTTGGCCGGTGCGGCGTAACTGGCTCTTCTGGCAGTGACTGTTCTGAATAAGCGCTGTCGGTACTATTTACGTGTAACATTTGAAAGCTGCCACACACAGGTACAGTGAAACATCCGGCGGCCGGCTAGCCTTTAGCCTGGATTTGTGAATAGAGCTTACGATTTCCAATCAGGGGCGGAGAGAATCCGGCTAAATTAACAACATCAGACGTTCATTAGTTTACAATGCAGACTGTACTTGCAGTTTATTGAGGCAGCTCGTGAACGTGACTGAAAGGAAAATGCCTGAATTATGTAAAGTTCACAATAGTCGCCGATACTCAATAAATAAATATTGAGAGTCCTAAGTAAGATTCTTTCTCATTATTTACTGTAAATCGTTGTCTATCTGAATAAAATATTGTAAATTAATTGGATTTTTAGCATAAAATAATCCGTATTAACTATTACGTTCATATTACTGATTTTATTTTATGAAGCGACGGTGGTAAAGGATTAGATAAGCATTTAGAATAGTGCTATTATTTATTTGATTCCCCATACCATCATCACCTACAATCCTAAGTTTCTAAAGCAAAACATAATAATTTAAATAGGGTTTTTAAATACGGAGCCATGGCTCATACTACGACATTTCAATAGAAGTTGGGAAATAAAAATATGACAATATATGTACCAAAAATCGATGCTTACAGTACCTACGTATTATTAAATAAGATTTTGAATTAACATTAATTAGCATTACAAATAGGTAATTCTTGCCAAATAATAAAAACCATAGAGTCCGTAACACATTTCTTGTCAAACCATTGACTAGTTATTTGCTTTTATAAAGACTACTGCTGTAGAGAAACTTTCTTCGACCTAATTAGCTAGTTCTGTCACTGCTTATTCCTTTTTCTTACTTAAACCTAGTCAAAGAAAAGACTTGAAAATGATAAAATTAAATAAAAACGTCCGGCTAAGAGAAGTCGTGCTTGTACAATTAGGGTTCCGAAGTAAACTACACTGTGCAGTTGAACGGCACCTAGTTTGCCGTAAATCCGTAATTGATGTTCGATGTTTAAAAGTTGATCTTTTGTTTTTTTTTATTTTCCGTATTATATATAAAGTGTAAAATGTATATTATATTAACGTAAGTCAACAACAAAGCGCCAAAGATATTGTACACCTTATATACCTATAAGGTGTACAATATTTTTGGCGCTTTGTTACATTGCTCCTATTATTATTATGACTATGACATCTTTATCTACATGTGACAAACAATAAATGATTTGAATTTGAATTATATTTTCTTTTTACTTATTAAATTGTGTTAATTTAATTTTGAAAATTCTATTTCATTTTCAACCATACTCATTGTCTACAATGTTATTGTGTATTTAGGCATTACAGGTATCATTGTGCATATTATGCACTTTCTGCCTATATGGACAGAGTAAACCTCTCAACTAATGAATACCAAGTGATTGGTCGTTATCGGTGTACTGTCCATTACTGCGAATTGTTTCATTTTCTGATTAAATCAGCATCATTTGACACTATGTGTTATATTTCGATGACAAAAACTGTTTTTTCGTTACCTCCCAGGTCAACCTAGCCTATTAGGTTTTCGGCTTCTGTGCCAGGGCTTAAGACTTACAAACTAAGTGACCCCACGCTAAGGGCACCCCGTATGGGGTATGGACATCGGCCTAGGGGTTAAACCAACATATTCTTTATTTAGTTTAGATAGATATAGTATTTCGCTTATACATACTGGTATTAGGCTGCATCCGGTTAGTCTGGAAGCTGACTCCAACATAGTCGGAAAAAGGCTAGGTAGATTGATTGATATATATATAAGCATAGTATTTCAGCATCTAGGAAACATTGAGCGCTACAACCATATCTCAAGGTAAGGCTATATCTAATGTTATGTCACGTTACAAGGCAATGCTGAAGAGACGAGGAGATTTCTAGACTTGTAACAAGTTGAGATAAGGATAAAAAAGCGTTATCTTTTTCTATTTCTAAATATAAAAAATTAACGTAATTCGCAATCTAGAAGACGAGAAAAATAAAAAAATTTGTTTACGGCATGAATAAAATAGGTTATATTAAAATTATTTTAGTCTGTGTTGACACTAATAGCTCATTACTTCTTTATTTATTATCTATTTAAATCTACGACTAATACTCGTCACGTACGACCTTTGCTACGAGTATCGTAACAAATACGGAAAATTACGTTAGCCTTAGGACGATCGATCTTTTGAAGGACCTTCCAGAAATTTCGTAGGACCGACTTTTTGTAGGACAGCTGCGTTGGTACAATTGAATTTATATGTTCCATTCTCTCAGACAAAAAAAAACAGACACCGATTGTGGATCGCCTAAGGGGCTATAGCATAGGGCATATAGGTCCGATTTTGGCTCGTAATTTCGACTGGTCTTTTTGATCTTTGATTTGTTAGTTCTTCATATTCTCACATTCTTCAAATATAGTAAAATACTAGTTTTGATAAATAAGGTATCAATTACATTTCAAATAAAAAAAAACAGCTAATAAGTAGGTATAAGTTGCTGCCGACTTCATATATTAAATTACCTTTACTAAATGACATATAACTCTGTTTTCAGATTGACAAAATGCGCAGAATTTTCTGTAAAGTTTTGGTTACATACATACATATACGCTATTATTCGACACGGCTTTCATCTATTAACAACCAGGCTTCAAATTGTATGAAAGCGTACTGGTTTCCTTTCCTAACCCGTTGACTGCGGGAAAATACACCAGCTATGTTTCTAGTTTTCTACTAAAAAAACGCAAGTGTACATCGTATGTGTTTTTCTACAGCGAACACACCAGCTGTATATCATAGCGAATTTTTTCCCGTAGCAAACTAACGATGCAGCGTACCTACTCTATAATTCCGTAATTTGAATACACATAACATCACGCGTGTAATCCCCGAAGGATTAGGCAGAGTTGTACCCATTAGTACATCCACATTTCGCCAGTTTGGTTAAAGTCCCTTGTCAAAGGGGGCGAGCCTCTTGCCATCGACCAGGCACCAATCCAGGCTCCGAGGCTGCTACTGAGAAATTCCTGATGGAGAAACCCAATATCACTTTGCCCGACCTTGAAATCTAACCCAAAACCTTATTACACTCTGCAGTCACTAGCCCAAAGAGGCAGTCGAGGATAATTTGAATAAAATTTAGTTTTGGAAAGGTATACATAAGGTGATAAGTAGTTTCGTAGTCTCCTACCAATCACCACAGTCTTATCGATCAACACAGTCCCCGGATAATTTAACGTCGTATGAACCCTCGAAATAAGTTAAATTTTAATCACAGCCTGAGGCCCAAAACGTAACGCGATGTTAGCAGGGGCTCTAATTTGAATAATTCTCCCAATACAAATACACACACCCTACAAGGTCGGAGAAGGTCGGTCGGCACACGTGCTATAAATACTTGCGTAAAATTTTGATTGCACGGAAAGGTCTCATACAAATACTACGTAACGTTACAAATATAAACTACCGCTGTAACGTAGCTTTGTTCATCTAAACAACGATGGGTTATGTTAAGCGCGCCGGAATATTGTAGTAGGTCGGAACGAGGTATTACGAATACGATATTATATACTTCAACTTCCTCGTTGGTGGTTTCTAGTGGTCGCAAAGCACGACTGCTGAGCATGAGGTCTTGGGTTTGATTCCCAGGTCGGGCAAAGTGTTATTTGGTTTTCCATCAGGAATTTCTCAGTAACAGCCTCGGTGTCTGGATTTGTGCCCGGTTGGTGGCAATAGACTCGCCCGCTATTACGTGGTACTTAAACATAACTGGTGAAATGTGGGTGTAGGTACTAGTGGGTACACCTCTGCCTAAACCTTCGAAGATTACAGGCGTGATGTTATGAATATGTATATATTCTACACTAAAACTAGAAACAGAATTTTGTTAAAGCATTTTAATATGTACCCGAAAAATCTCGTTTAAACATTTTCGTTTCACATATTATTATATTACTTCCAGTCACACTCGGGGCCATGAACATTTTAAGTATACAAAACACATTTTTATAATTAGGTAGTTACCTACGCAGCCATGACGGCAAAGTTGCGGTGTTGTGTTGGGCATTCAAAAATTATAAACATAAAAACATAAAACGTTGAAAGAAGTTCACCTTTATCTTTTTTTAAAGATAGTACCCACGGGATGTGCCTTCTAGAAAGAGATTTTTACTAAGGAAACGAGTGACAGAAGACGATTTCTAAAGCCTGAATCACCTTATTAAACGCCTACTGTATGTAGTACTTAGATAATTATTTTTACTACGTAGCGCCTTTAAACAAAATAAAGTCAGCAAGAACGAGCGTAAAATAACTATAATTTATTAAATAACCTTCTTCCAGCTTTGCCACTTAGTAGTTCATAAGTAATTTAAAAGTTGTTCTTAGCTGCTTTATTATTTTTCTTCGTGCTTATTTTGTAAAACAACACCTGAAGCACCGTTTTGTCAAGCACCAAGATTTTATATCGTGATTACACAGTACATCCACCCACCAATTGGCAGACATCTGAAACTCAATTGGCGGGCGTCAAATTGAATTTTACGTAGTCGGTGTACGTCTTTCTTAAACCGAAATATTTCTAGACACGAATCACATCGATTTACACAAGTCCCAGAGTACAATTATTATGTATAGTCATTTCGGCTCAACGATGAGTTTTGCATAAGTTTTATTTTAGACCGTTTCGTTAGAAGCGAGCTCAGGGCCGACCAGACGGGGACAAATAAAATGCGTAGTACCTACTGCAGAATAGTACGATAAGTACTTAAGCCGGTCTTTATTCAGAAGTGAACTCGAATAAAATGATCAGCTTATTCTGCATTCATTTTTAGAGGTTTGCAGTTCGTAGATTCTTTTGAACATCGATGATTCACCCTTTAACTGCAGCTATTATAAATACAGTTTTTAGCGAGTTGTAGCGCATGACAAGCATAGAAATTATTGCATTATTAGGTATTTTACGCCAAGGTTAGGAAATGGAGGAATACGTCGATGTATGGTTTCCGTAGCGAATGGATTGGCGGAAGGTTTCCCTAACTATGCATCCTGATGGCGGGTTTGCGTCCTTCTCATGATTGTAGGAGGTACAACAGTTGTACTGGAATATTTTCTGATGAATAAAAATAATTAAGAATGACATAATCTTTTGAGGTTTCTTTAATATATTAAAAATAGTAAATAAATAAAATAATCTTAAATATTTGCTTGAGCAAGACACACATGCCAAATTTTACAGGGGCGTCGTAAAAAATTACAACTTGCAAAAGGTAGTCGCAGTGTAAAAAAGATTGGGATCCCTGGGGAACCCTAGTTACCCTGAGTTAGCAGAAATCTGTGAGTGCACAAAATAGACAAAGACAATTCCCGCTTTCACTAAAACATAGAACACTTTGTACTGTAGCCACTTGTAGCGCTAATCGTAGAGAGCAGTTATAGCGGAATTTGTTTTAGGTTTCTGCGAAACTGAAAAAGGTTTTGTGTTCTGTGGAAACGGAACACAAAGGGTTCACTCTTGTTGAGAATGCCGTCAGTGTATTCCAGAAGTGGGTAAAAATTCGAGTTAGGTACGTACATAAGTGTAACAGTTTCGCAAGTTCCGAAAAATCCAGATCATACAGTAGAATCGAAAATTTCCTCGGGTTCAATCATGGCATAAACTTATTTATTGCACTATTTAGGTACCTTCCCAGTTATTTGTACACATTTGCGTAGTAGTAAGTACCTATAGATTGTAATTTAAAAAATACACAGCCTGCTAAAACCACCCAAAACTTTGCAGACTTTCCAACTTCTTGTTAACGTAATTTTCCTTTAACATAACCAAATATAAAACTTAACATGCTGTACTAAAGTTGATAAACATATTTGAGATAGGTATATGGAGCGCAGATAAATTCGATGAAGGGGCCGTATGAGATCAGCTTCATGCATTGCAAATTTAAATTGCAAAGAAACGTTGGAGACACTATCTCTCTTAAGCTAAGTTCATACCAGTGCGCTTTCATCTTGCCTTTTCGTGTGACGCATACATGAAGCGCAATAGCGCATGCTAGGCATTGCGCTAAAACTAGTTCAAAACAACGCATGCTCGTAGCGCACGCTGATCCGTCACCGGTGGGCGCACAGAATGTGGACAATAAGCTGCATGCATCTAAAGGCAATCCAAATTACATGCGCTTGATGCAAGATGAATTGAAAGTTGAAGACGCAAGAGGAACGTGAAAGCGCACCGGTGTGGACATAGCTTTACGGCATGTTTGCAGTCAGCCGACGGCCCGACGCGGTCACACTTCTCTTTGTACTACATTATGCACGTAAACTAGTGTGATAGTACCTATTGTAGAACTCTTTGTAACATTCCATTGTTGGAAATGCATTAAACGGATGGAAAATTGGAGTAACGTTGCTGTTTGTAGCTGTTTTGTTAAAATATATTCGACGTAATAAGTATCTTTATTTTTAGAATTTTGATATTAGGAGCTCTAACAAAACATACACAAACATGAAATTACAATTCCATTGTTGGAAATGTATTGAACGAATGAAAAATTGGAGTAACTTGTTTGTAATATGATACAGTAGGGACAGCTGTTTTGTTAAAATATTTTTTACATAATAGGTATCTTTATTACATGGGACTTAAACATAACTGGCGACAAATGGTTGTACTAATGAGTTCACCTCTGTCTAATCCTTCGGGGATTACAAACGTGATGTTATGTGTGTGAGGTATCTTTATTTTTTCATTTAGGATCTCTAACAAGAGATATACACAAATCATGAAATAAAAATAATAGTCAACAAGAGCTATTAAGTAGGTGTACTCCTTCACTTATTAGAGACCACAGCATGCACTATAAAGTTAACAAGTAACAGGAGAATCTTATCTTAGCAGCAATACGATTTAATTTTTTCACCTACGTCCTTAATCATATAGGTACCTGCAGGCTACAAAATATCGTTTGAATGTCGTTATCTGTGCCTGCACAGTACAATGCTACGTCAAAATTTACTAATCCAGGTAGAATAAAGTACTTAACTGGCCTAAACTTGACGGCACTAAATCAGATTTCACAGAATGTTCATTTCATTGCGTACAGAGTACCCATATTATATTGTTCAGAGAGAGCCCGCTAGTGCACGACGTGCATTGTTTTTGTGGATAAAAAAGGAGAGAAAAGATGGTTTTCACAAGCCCATATATAATATTAAAACCAGCCTATTAATGTCCCACTGCAAGGCCTCTTTTTATACAGAGAAGCTTAAGCAGAAGGCATTAATCACCACGCTTGGTTAAGGCAGATTGGCAATTTTACACCTATATTAATTTTAACGGCCAGGTTTACTAACGATATTTTCCTTCACCGATGTCAGTGGTGTTGGTGTCCAAGATAAATTGAAAAAGTACCTACCTACATGTTTATTGAAAAAGTCCATTAGTATGTGACCGGTATCGATCCCTCATGAGAGGCGCCGCCTTAACCACTTTGCCATGACGACCATATTAGTATAAAAGTACAATACTTATGTCTATCGATTTCATGATGAATTTTTAATGAAGACAGGTGACAATTCACTTAGTACGGAACCCATAAATATGATAACTGCGAATCACATAATCGGCTATCCGAAATTCGTGGTATTCTACGAGGGATTTGATGCATTAATAACGAAATTGTTTCATGCTCAGTCAAACCCAAATTCAATACGAAATTAGTAACGAGCCACAAATCCATCACACGATATTGCCTTCCCATTCCGGGTATAAATACCTTAAACATATTTCACTTGCAAATCTGCATGCGATGCACGAACACAGTACGTAGTTACAGACCGCAAGCCGCATCTATGTGATACTTAGATGAAACGGAACAATCAACTGAAATTATCTTCTTTTTTTCAGAAAGCGCCCCGGCGGTGTGCACGGAAGAGACAAAGCCTGAAATACCGGCAGCACCACTAACTAGTGAGTTCATTACAACTTTATTAGAAAAAAAACCCAAAAACACGAAACGAGTTGTTCGTCGTTAGTGCATCCCACATTTCCGTAGGTAGAGAGAACGAAATAAAACTTTACTTGAATTGAAACCACTCAACACTCGTTCAAATCTCGATAGTGTGGCGCTCGCCAGTTCTTAAAATCACTTACTTGTTTTCTTAGGGTTCTGTAGACTGTTTGTCTATACGTCACCTATCGGCACGCATATTTTTGATGCTAGAGAGCTAAAAAGCATAGAACATAATAATACTAAACTCCTGGAAATTAATGAAAAGAAATATCATTAAAATAATTTGGTTGTCTTCCTTTTTTGTGTAGTGTGTGATTTTTCTTTTACCGAAATAATAACTATCGAAAGGTAAGAGATAAAAGTTTAGTTATCTAATACTATTCTTCAGTTGTCGTATCTAGTTGTCTAGTACCAAATATATTATTAGTAATTAAAAAGGTAAAACAGTATACTAAATATAAAATATTCGTCCCTAATTATTTTCTACATAAATGGTGTGACTATCAGAATATACAAGCAGAGATAGCAAGCGGAGGCAGAGCGACTTGAATTAACTAAAACTTTTGAATGCAGTTCATTACTTGAAAGACTGTAGACTGTGTAAATGAAGCTTTCTATTTATAACCTGGGACTATCTTTAGCCGCACCATGCATATAGCCACTTATACATACATTTGGACTACGGAACCACCACGTGTGGGTATTGTTCTGACCTGAGTTTTAAAGTTACATCTACATCAATATTTTTCAAATGTATTTATTTTTTTTTCCTTTTTAACAGCTGGTATTTCAACTAACTTATTTATTTCTTAAGATTTGCGAACAGTTTCATTTTTCATAACAAATTATCATCCGCGGTCTTATACAGTAGCCACAAGACAACAGGTCAATCAGCATATCTAAAAATTATCTAACAAATCTTTACATAGAATAAAACAAAATCGTTTCCCGCCGTGTGTACGCTTAGATCTTTTAAACCGCGCAAGGGATTTTAATACGGTTTTCATTTATATATTGAGTGATTCACGAGGAAGGTTTATCCGTAAAGTAAGTACCTACATCGTACTCGTGCGAAGCCGTGGCGGGTCGCTAATAAAAAATAAAACAGAACTTGACTCTGACTTGAATCTTTATTTGTGCTTTTCTCAGTCTCTACGTATCATATGTTATTGCTAAACTGTACCCAAATATTCACTGTCATCGACACAACATAATTATTAACGCTTGAAACCTAGCTCTAAGTTATGATAAGATAATTAGTACTTAATTGTAGTTAGTTAACATGGAGTACGCGTACGCCAGCTTAATTGCTTTAATCAAATAACCAGCAAGCGTCTTCAATCAGTGCTGCACTCAGGGCGGTGTAAACATCGATAGTTCGAACATCCCACAATAAGCCAACACATCGTGTATCTCAATTGTAAAGCTTATTGTGATACGAGTTAATCTAAGACTAGCACTATATCTACGACTTCGCTCGCGTGATTTTTCTTACGGATCCCTATTTTTTTTTGTTGAGTGCTATAGCACTCAGTTCTAACGTAGCTGCTATTTCCCGCGAAATATTATATATCATCCCTTATATCATTCCTTATATATTATCCCTTATAGGGATAATTGAACCGAATTTGAAAATTCGACCTCACAAAGTTTACCTATTTACAATATTTGTGTAGAAGTATAGATATCGTGATGAAAGGAAAGAGTACGGTAATAATGAAAGTTGATATTTAAAAATGGCGATTTAGTGAAACATTTAAACCAGTCAATCACACTTCGAGGTCAGTGACTAAGGTAGGTATTTGAGGTCCCTGAAAAACGGCCTAAAATTTTGCAAGTACGCATTACTTTTTGACTACGAATTGCTAGCCTTGCGCAAATGTCACAGATACTGGGGTTGTAGGAACTCAAACTATGAACCCTGAGGCGGATGTATGGACATAAAGTCTTCTTCATTAAGGCCGAGGACATATGACCGTAAGAATTCAACAATAATTGCAAATAACGAGTGTAAAACAGACACTTAACGAAGCCGAGAGTTATAAATGTTCTACCCATCATTCCGAGCATTTTCTTGCTCTGTACCGTACCTGGGAACCTTTTGGTTACGGAGAGGGTCAAAGTTCCAACTTTATTTCACATACTTTAACGAACACAAGTTTTAAAAGTTCTCACTGTACTGAAAAACAAAAGCCAATTAATAATAATAAACTTATTAGAGCCATCTTTCCGTAATTAATATATCCGTACTATGCCAATGAAAAGTGAAGTGTCTATAATTGACTCAGCGAAAATTGAGGCCACAATAATTTTATGATTAAAAAATATTTGCTGCAGCAAAGAGTCCCTGTCTAAAAGAAACTACGATGAAAAGATATACCGAGGGGAAATCGGGCAAAATAATTATGAGATCGTCCCGTATCTAGGTTGCGTATTAATTACCAAGAGTTAGGTTAAATTTATAGGTTGTAACTAACATAATAATAACAAGTGCTATCAAATAACTTTGAGACTTTATTTGCTAAAAGGAACAAAGTGCTGGTTATAATAGCTTTTGTAGCGAATATGAAAGATCCACTCTCTAATAACTACTTAGTGAGTAGATCAAGTTACGACAACAAGCTAACGAACCTCATTGATTCAAAAAAAAATATATATGTATAATATATTGAAAATTCATTCATATTATCCTCATGTGAAGATAATAATATGAATGAATTTTATACTCTATGAAAATAAAACAATAGTTTTCATATCCATTCCACGTCGGCGTTTCATTTTGTACGTTCTTCCATTGTTCAAAGACAATGTTTAAGCTGTAAGCATGACTAAAGTTACTATATAATATACACAGAGAATTATAATTATACCTGAGGGCCTCTATATGAATATGGTCCGAAACTACTGAACCGATTTGAAAAATTCTTTCACTGTTGGGAAGCTATATTACATTTTATTATCAAAAAATTAGGGATCCGTAAGAAAAATCACACGAATAAAGTCGCGGGAAGAGTGCTAGTGTGGAAAATATCTCTAACTTTTAGGTTTATTTTTCAGCATCAAGTATCTGACTATAGAAAAAAAATTGCTTTTATTTATAAATAATATAAGACTTGTTGAGTAAAGAGATGACTTGATTTCTAAATCTGCTGGATATTGGAAAGCGTCAGCCATCTTTTAGAACTATGAATTGGACCAAAAATAGAATACTCAAAGATAATCACGTTCTTATAAAACATTTTCAGGACGCAGCGTCCCATAAAATTCTAAACCTTTAGACAAATGCTTACAATAGTCTTAAATAAAGGCTTATAAATTCTTATTAAGGAGGTCACAAGTCTAGACCCTTTTAACACAATCTTAAGAAGCCTTAAGGTTCTCTAAAATGTTGCAGTAAGAATTACCTTTCCTGCAAAATTAATTATGATGGAAAATATCGGAAGTCCATCGAGTAATCGAGCGCAGTATATGCGTGTTAAATTAACGGATCGAGTTCGAAACATTGCACAGCTGACGTGGCTCAAAACGATGCCTATTGAGAACAAATGAGACTGAGCAAACCATATCTATCGTATGCAGGACAAACTGTGGGCCTAATTACGAAGAATATGGCGAGACGAACAGGATGCATTTCTCCAAATTTAGAGGGATAACATACACATAACATCACGCCTGTAATCCCCGAAGGGTTAGGCAGAGGTGTACCCATAAGTACACCCACATTTCGCCAGTTATGTTTTTAGTCCCATGTAATAGGGGGCGAGCCTATTGCCATCAACCGGGCACAAATCCAGACTCCGAGGCTGCTACTGAGAATTTCCTGATGGAAAAACCCAATAACACTTTGCCCGACCTGGGAATCGAACCCAAGACCTCATGCACAGCAGTCGCGCTTGCGGCAACTAGACCAACGAGGCAGTCATTTAGAGGGATGTATCAGAGAATCCTGAAAGACAGAAGGGATAGACGGAGGCCTGCTATCAGCCTGTTCTGTCCCAGGAATGAGACAAAATAAGCTAATATAAATAAATAATTGGAGAATATAACTAAACCATACAGTATGAAAATGTTAAGCTCCGAAGTTTACTAGGTAGCTAGGTATCTACATGACTAAAATAAAGCTTCGCTTCAGTTGTTTCTCTTAGGGAAGCGTGACATGACATTTTCATATCTAAAAGTCTCAGTCATCCGTGAAATATCCAAATCGGTACATTTACTTCTCGACTATTCCAGAAATTGCTATCTTACGGTGCGGCGACGATATCTGGATTGTGGTTAGAATTCTAGATAGTTAAATTCACAGTATTTGTGGTTTATACAGTACTGTCTAACTGCATTAACTATGAATAACGTAAGTAATAGACAGTAGTACTTTCTAAAGTTTATCTTGGACATCGCTGGCATCGGTGGAGGGAAATCATCGTAAGGAAACCTGGACTTACTGTTCCACTCAAACCATGTCAGAGGCCCTTGAGGCGGTTTAAAAACTAACACTAGGGTGTGGGGAATCGTTAAGACTTTACTGCCCACACGATAAAGAAAGAAAGATTAGTCTCTCATTAGTGATATCAGAATACTATTGAGTAACAGACAGTAAACAAATTTCTTATTCTCAGAAAATAATAACGATACCTAAATAAAACGTCAATGGCGCCGACATTTCACTGCTAAATTAGTTTATTTACTTTCGAGGATAACAACAAATTACATTAATATTAGGTGCGCCCCGTGGTGTTCTTATTGGCAGAATCTATTTTTACTATTCTATTTACAAAATTACCGAAATTGTCTTATTTACTTCGTCTTTTTAGGGTACCGCACCTAAAGAACCGGCATCGTTTCACTAAGACTATATATCTGTCTGTCCGTCCTACTGCTACAGGGCTATTTCGTACCGTAATAGGTAAACACTTCAAATTTTCACAGAATGTGTTAAATTTTGTAGAAACGGATTTTTGGATTCCGCAATAAAATGGTAAAAAGGATCCTGACTGACGCTCAACGTAAACTGAACAGCAATAGAGCACTTTTCATCGATTACTTGTAAAAAGTATTTTTTTCTTAACTAAACTAGAAAACAAATAGTTATTGTGCGATTTGAGCTGTTTGTTACAGCTGCTTATATCAGCAATTACCTACTAGAGCTATGCTCCTCCACTTAATATTGCTTAATGCAAGTGGAGAAAAAAATATTACAATTGGAGCCGAAAGAAAGGTAGAAATATTATATAACAGTGGGCGTACAAGGTCAAGTAGAGTAATTACCATATGAAAGGGATTCTATTGCTCATTACATGATATTCATTCATGCCACATAGTTTTGGCTTTTCTTATGTTTTTTATTACTCCGCTATTCTTTTCTGATTAATTTCGTTGCGGGACACAAGACAGTTGAATCGTTTCTCCGGGACTCATCAAGCTTCATTGTCTGAGCACCTTTCTGGTGGTCGCCACTGTTAAATCTGGATTTCAGAAGTTGTAACGGTAGGAGAGGGGTTGTCAGTTTTGTCACAGAAAAAAATGTTAAGACTTGTACGAAAGTGTCAAAATACCATTTACCCTCCCCTTACTTCGTAGTTAACGAAGCAAAAAATATGGAATAATTAGAGTTGATGGAAGTTTAATTTAAATGTTCCAGGAAAAATAAAACGCTGTCTCTAACTAGCACAGTTATTTATTTTAGCAAAAAAACCTTTGCCAGCAAACTTAGTTAAACGGTCTCTATCAAAAACCCCGACCACGAAAATTTAAACTTTCAATAAAAATTTAAAAGAAATATTTTCCAGAAGTCTTAAATTCTGTTAAGTAACAGTCGGGGCACATTAAAAATCCAGACCGGCTCAAATCTTCCCAACAGTGGTGAGGAATTTTGATTTTTGAAATTGACTTTTTTAATTTTCACTCTTTAGTAAGAATAGTTGCTAGCGAACTTTGAACAAATACTTTAAATTATTAAAGATGTGTGATGGATACGAAAGAAGAAAAACCCAACTACAAATCAATATAGATCCAAAAAAAAAAAAAAAAACAAAAATCTATTCAATAATAAAATCTTTATATTGACCCCACTTGATAAGCTTTCATGAAAAAAATCTTTGAAGACATAAAATGGCGCCATAGTTCGGCTATTTTAATTTTTATAATTTTGATATACCTATTGTTATTTTCACAATTTAGTCGAATCTAACGACACCTCTCAAGATAAAATCCGTCACGCCAACTAGAGAGCGTGCCAAAAAAATATACATACACACATACAATCGTAAAACATAAGCCTATTTCTGGCGCATACGGGTGAATTTCAACATTTAACTTTGAAAACGGAAAAATTCGCGAGTCTAATTTACAGTTTTTTAGAATTGTGTATCATTTCATGTAGGATTTTCACGCAGCAGTTACTGCTGCGTGAAAAGAAAAGGGATGTTGAAACCACAAAATCGTATTCCATTTTGGAAGTGCTGATTGTTGAGTAAATTGTTAATTCGATATCTACCCATGCTGAACAATGTACACATTTGGGTATTCATTAGGGAATACTACGAAATCCGGAAACTAGATTTTCCCCTCAATTACATGCAAAATGTAGCATAACGGCAGCCCGCCGTAGGCCGTGGCCGCAGGCTATAGGTAGGCTTGCATCATTATCATCCAAAGCCCGGCTTTATTTACAACTGGGCTTTAAATCCGCTTTACATTTATATCTTTCGAAAAATGTAAATTTCTGATGCGGCAAGCACCTAAGAATGTTGAAAGTATTAATTGGGTGGCCAGGGAATTTATAGTGCAATTAGTGAGGATATTGTAGCATGCCAATTACGACACTGTTAAGGAATTCGCCGCGAACATTTATCAGTTTAACGTAGCAAAGACAACAACGACGAGGTGCTCCATTTTAATTGGAAATAAAACAGCGCTGCAATTTGTAATACCTACCTCCAAGTGATTTAACGTTTCTGTAAAACGACCAAGTCGTTAGGTACCTAGTTATTTTAAATGGCAATCCTGTTCGCTCTTTTGAACTTTATTCACCCAATTTCAATTAAACAACAAAAAAGAACTATTAAAGTCTTTATTAAAAAGACTAAACAAATGTTGTTGTCTATATTTACAAGTGTTGCAAGAAAATGATAATTTTCTTTGTCGTAGGCGAGGACAGCGACACAGCGGATACCGATGGCAGACTGTCTTCCGAGAGCTCTCCATTGCCGCAGCGACGGGGTGGCATATTGAAAGGGGGCCGACTGTGGAAGTCATTGGATACTGACAAGGAAATAAATGAGCAGGTTATTACGTACATTTTAAAATGACGAGACTATCAGTTGTAATTTAATTTTTGCAGACAAGATATTAATTTTCTTTTAGACACAGTTTTTCTTAAAGGGGTAGTAAAGGGTTTAGAATGTTCTTATACATAATTATAAGAAAGAGCTAATTACTATGTAATACATTTTAGCCATTATCTTTCTATGTCTAATTGAGGGGGTTATATCTGACACACATACATTTACATTTTATAAATCGAAGGGTCGAAAATTATGGTTGTATGTTTCCTAAATATTGTTTGCTTATTAAAAAGCTGTTTAACGTTTAGAACCGATGTATCAATATATTATGGGTTTAGGTATTGGAATTTATTTCTAGTCATCTTTGAGAGCAATTCTTAGAGCCCTTTCTTGACGTTGATGACACGGTTGGCACAGCGGCTAAATGACTGGCTGCAACACTGCGTCTCCCGGGTTCAATTTCCCTACGGTACAAATATTTATGTATAGCCTACAGATAGTTGGGTCTGGCTGTTCAATAAAAAGGTATGGTATAACAAAAAAACATATTGACCAGTTTTTTTATGTAACAGAATGATGACCAGCGGTCAACAACTACCGCAAGTGATGAAGATGGCTCCATTACTCCAAGGTCTGTACGATTCTTAGAGAGACCCAAAGAAGCAGAGGAAGACAAATCAAAGAAAGAGCCAGAGCCGGTACAGACTCAAACAACGGACAGCGAAACAACAACACAAAAGGAGTATAACACCACAAGTACAACACACAGGTACAGGAATATCAAAACGCCCCGTAATTGATAGCTTTATACCAACGGTGCATCGGTTAACTGGAAGCGATCGGTCTCGTTAGCCGGTTTAACGTGGCTTTTAATAGCCTCCGTCACATCACACGATCAGTGAAAATATTTTAAAATCGAAAATTGTATGTAACTACCGGAGTGAACAATTTGTTGCCAATTCAATTATCACGTCGGCCTTGTTTGTTGTGCGTGAGGCAGAATATCATTATGAGCTCACCACATCCGACCACATTATTTTATCCCTGCAGGATAATAATTCGATCAGATAGCCGCGGACACCTATTACCTGCCTGTGTAAAATCTGAAAAAGCATTTATTTGTAACAGTTTTGCATTTTACGACCCCTTTCAATGAATTGACGGGTAAAATATTAAATCGTGGTAATACTGAAAGAGCTTTTAAATCTTTGTGTTTGAATTTGAATGCAGCTTTTATTTTGATTATTTCTACAGATTCATGCCAAGGCTTGCTACTGATTTTAAACACGATTGAAACACTCGGTAATTTCTTTCTATATTAAATTATAGTGAGTTCTATTTTATTTTCAGCTACACAGTTCACCGCTCTTATGAATAATTCATAATGTTACAGACTTACAACCCTTTACATCGGTTGACAAGCAGACATTCAGAGTCACTTGATTAAGTTCACTTCAATGTTTATTGCCAATTTCTAGCAAGAGAGTCACGGTTTTATCCAAATAGGTATCTACGTACATACTTAATTTAGAGCAGTGAAATTGAACTGTATTTTCACAGACAGGTTTACAGACAGCATTCGATTAAACTTGTCAATGAAGAAGCTAATCTTGTTGGGGATTGCCGGAACTTGAGTAACCACTAGCAAACGTAAATACTACCTATCCAATTTGCTTAAGACTAATTCTGCTTAAAGGGCCAGAAGCAAGTGCTTGTGCCCAAACAGCCAGCTTCATCCGATTACGAGTTAGTGAATCTCGATGAGAATTTGATCGTTCGATTCGGTCAGATTAGTCGGTGTCCAACCTGTCCGGCTTTTGCAAGGCTTTTAACATTTAATTTATTAGAAGTTGAGACGACTTTATGATAAAGTATCGAAAAAAACAAATACTATACTTTTATTATTTTAAATCACAGACATAAAACACGGTTTTTAACTCAATTTTACCCAAAATTGGCTGGTGGTTCGGCTTTCCGGATTTAGGATCTTTTAGGATTAGGATCTAGCAACGCTAAATCACCTAGATGCAAGTGTATTTCGACTCAGCTTAGCAGAAAACGAAATTGTATGATATTGAGATCGTTAGTTAACTAAGTGAGAATTAACGTGTTTTGAAACTTATCTATTTGGAAGGAAATTAATTGTCGGTTGGTATTTAATGAAAATGGAATAATAGTTTACACAGTAATGAAGGGCTCGCGGCCTACAGTCTAACGGTCGCACGGGCCGGTCGATCAAGGTTAAGCAACACTTGCCGAAGTTGGTCTATGAATAGTTGACCATTCATTTTATACCGAGAACCTACCGCGCCTCGCTCTGAAAAGTCTGACAACTGGGCTAGGTACCTACTAAGATAATCAGTAGCTGCGTAGCAGAGGTCAGATAACAAAGTCGCGTAATAAAAAATGGGTAACCTGTCTTTTCTTGTAATTTAAACCTACCCTGTACCTTCATCAAAATCGGTTTAGTGGTTTATTCGTTAAAGCCAACAGACATAGTTACTTCGCATTTATAATATTAGTATGGATACTGGTAAATTCAGAGCTGTATTCGGTTAGACTGGAAGTCGACTCCAAAATTGTAAAATAAATAGGTATTGAGCAGTATGAAAAACAAAAGAGCTTATTTTTCATTTACTATAACTAGCTTTATTACCCCCGCAAAAAGGTATTTTACAACCGCAGGGGAAATTACCCACAGGTGCGGAACCTATGATCACAAATAATAATCTAATAATGATAGGCAAATAATCTCAACGTAGGTAGTTACCTACTATACAAAGTTCTGGAATTGAAAGCAGGAATAAAATATAATTATATTTATAAGATTATTTTTTTTTTTTAAGTACCTACTTGAATAAACATCCGATTTATTTTACCTTTAGGCAAAAGATATTCGCGCGAGCGTTAATTTGTGTGGGCTACTGAAGCCATAATTGTTTTATAAAAAGATTTTCTTCATTGACACATTAAAAGGAAAAACATTTATTGACGAGATAGAAAAATTGAGAGAATATGGAAAAGTTTAACATGAAATCGCCAAAACCCTTAAGTTTGTAGTATGTAAAGCATAGGTATATAATTTGCAGTCACCGATCATTCATTAACAAACTGTTTTGATTAGTATTGTCATTCGTCATTATTGGTGCACTTGAAGCAATCTCGGGCGAGATTCTTTATTCAACTGTTACGAATATTATCAGCCTCGTACTTTCGTGCCGTGATTCGTCTCAATCTGCTTGAAGCTTTACCGACCCATCGTTCTAACACTATATATCTTTGATAGACTGGAAACGCCTCTCATCCTCACGATCAACGCGCCGAAAACTAATTCGGCGGTCCAGCAGTTGTTCAACAGCGGCAGGCCACCTCCACCCGCCATTGAACCACAGTTAGTCACTTCTGAAACGCTGAGGTATGAAGGCTTCATTTATTTTGCTATTTTTTTCGGCCTTCTTTTTTTTTATCTATTGTTGTTATTCATGTTTTTTCACACTGCTGACCTAGCGCTTTTCGTTGTAGTTCGTTGCTTATTTAATTGATATTTTACTGATGGGCTTATTATTAAAAGGTTTTCTTTGTCATGTTTGTTTAGGGCATGGGACGCGGGCGTTAGGCCTAAAACAGAAGAGGCCGCGGTTCGCCGCGTAGCTGAACGCAATGCGCTACGTTGCTCGCTGTTACGGAGCGAAACTAGGAAAAAACAACAACCAAAAGTAAGTATCTACTTAATTATTACTTTAGATAGGTACCTACTCAACTAATTTTCAGATTTCTCAGCCAAAATTAACTTTAACTCGGAATTTAAATAGGGGCCGAAGCGCAGCTCGCTCCTCATTTAATTAAGGTAGTTTCACCTGGACGTTCAAATAAACTTCGCCATCAGACTTAGCTTTGAATAACATCGCTCTTACGTAAACTATTCTCGTTTGCAATGTATTTGTAAACACATTGGTAACATAATCCTGTCGTGTTTAACTGTTTACCTTTTGTTGTCGAGGCACTGAGTAGTGTCAAAGTAGGTTAGTTGTATACTCTAGTTAGTTATAGGTTACAACTAAGGCGACGCTTGTGTGGGTATACTGGATTAATGTTAATATTTGACTAGTTTGGCTTAACTTGCATTTAATTAGAATGATGAGAAAGTGATTATAACTTTACAATTAAAGAGGAATACTAAAAGCAACAAACTAGGTAAACCTGAGAATTAGTTTAGGTAACTAATTTGAAATTTACATTCGCTTAAACACAAAATACATGTATTTATTTAATCCCGGCACCTCACTAATCATTACACGCGACGTTCCCTAGCTCAATGTAAAATCACATGTATGTATAAAAACGACAAAGGATTAGCGCAAACAATAATACAGGATTATCCTCGAGCATTTTTTTGTTTAATAATAATGAATTATAATTGATCACAAAATACAATTGAAAATTGTTGTGAGAAATAATTCCGCACCGTATTTATTATCTTACGCGTAATTAGGCAATTTTTGACGCTGTTTTGTTGGGTGTTAGTTAACTAGCTTTTGCCTGCGACTTCGTCTGCGTATGTCGGTTATCGCGGATGTAGACGAGGTCGCGTATGAAAGTAGTCTATATCCTTTTTTGGGGTTCAAATTGTGTTCGAAGGTGGTTTAATTGTAAAAGCGTAACAGACGAACAGAGTTATTTTCGCATTTATCATATTAGTATGGGTATCAGTTAAATAATTGCAAATAGGCGACCTATCAGCGCTGACAGAAACCACTTATATTTAAATAAACTAATACCTACAAATAAATACCATGAACTTTGATATCAATTATGAAATTAATTCACCAACAGTGAAGTAAACGTTTAATTAAGCGAAACGTAATTAATTAGAATGCAAGCATACCAATTCCGCCGTTTTGACATTTCATTTAACAGCACAATATATTGATGATGAGGTGAAATGCACGAGTTTCGGGAAATTGTTTTTTGTCAAGCTGGCGAATTATTAAATCTCTCTTTTTTTTTTAAAGAACCAAATGACATGGTTACGTTTTGACCAAAAACGGTCTTGGTGAAATATCATGATTGCGCGGAAACAAGTAGCCACTAATGAGCCTTTCTATGTATAGCACAAGGTCGAAATCTTTTACGAGTACTGGAAAAGGAAAAAGTTAATAAGTTAATAAGCGCGAAATGAAAGTGGACAGGTAACCAATTATGAGGTCGAATCGTTTTCGCCATATGACGATGTAAAATGAATAACTTTGGCGCTTTGCACACAGCAACTATTGCAGCAACTGGCAACTAGCTGTTTACATACATTTCAATTGAACTGCGCACACATAGCAACTCGAGTTTCGAGTTGCGGCAATCGTCAATAGTTTTCAGTTGCTGCAATCGATGACTAAGTTAGTTGCTAGTTGCCGCAACTAGCAACTTTTTAATATTGCACCAGTTTTTAAAGCTGCCGGATTCCTCAACCGTTAATCGCAATGCTTCGGGCGATTTCACACCCTCCCTCCGTGTGCCCGGCAATGCCAGTGTCGCTACGGTAACGATACGGCAACTCAGCTATGAAGATTGCTTACAAATTGCCAAAAAGTTGCGGCAACCGGCAACGTTATAGCAACTATCAACTTTTACAGGAAACTTTTAAAGAGTCGCCAGTTGCCTCAACTTAAGTTGCTCCGTGTGCAAAGTGCCTTAAGATCACCAATTTATTTATTACTAGCCTAAGGCCGTTACGTTCATTATATTTGAACCCTTATTCTTTTTCTAAAACAAAGTTACTCCTCATAACTTCAGCTATCTGCCAGTACTTAAAACTCGGTCCATCCTTTTCGTTTAAAAAATTAGCCGTAAAAACAGACAGAGCAAACAATAAAAAAAATTACTTGTAAGTGTTACCTACCCTATTGACGTATATTTTTTTAAGCTGTTTTTTTGACATAACAAGCAGACATTTCGTTCGTTTCGATTTTATTTATTTGTATAGATTCAGAAAACTTACAGTTTCAGATGTATAAAGTTGCTTACAATGTAATAACTTTTAATAACGCTGACGTACCTATTATGTAGAATTTTTAGAACTTCTTCATAAAGTAGAAATGTGACAACAATTTCTCGTCTAATCCAGCTGGTAAAAAAGCATCGCCTCCTTCTCTACCCTAAACCAATTGTATGAGGATTTTCTAAAGGTACACTAGGTACCTACCTACCTTCTTGCACGAGCGAGGCAAAAAAATACGGGGGTAGGTAAGCATCTGTTCGTAATTACTGTAACATCGTTAAGGAAAAGTAGGGAACTTTCTTAACTAATTAAAATATAATTTATTCACTTATCGATCGTAGCCGTCTCTTTACATCTAGGTGTTAAACAGGTGCAAATTGCTCAGGTGAAAGAAAATGATTCTATAGTACCTAGATTTAAATGGCGAACCAATAATTCCAAGACTTAACTACTTTAACATCACACTTTATTATAGCTAAATTCAATTTATAGTTGGTTTGAAATCAGTAAATAGTTCATTGATTCAATTGAGTTGGAAAAAATGTGACATCTCACTTTACTTTTACCATTACAAGCAGAAATTGCGATTTGACAGGTAAATTTTTTTTTAGGTAGATTTTTGTTGTCATGTGTCTACCCATTTGTTATGGCGTTAGAAGATTGAATATTTTAAAATTTTACTGTTCCATCAGTCAATGGTCTGGTCTGAAAACAATAACACGGTTTCTGAGTATTTGTGATAAGTTTGTAAGTAAATACATATAGTACAAGTACATATATATGTATAGTTCATTTGGTGATTCGTTACCTGCCGCGTGGAGGGACCTGACCTGACCTGGTTCCATTTTAAGAGCTTTTACTTTCGCTAACACAACCTTTTGATTAATACGCCTTCTAATTACTGAAATAAAATGCGAGATTTCTTTCAGCTTAATATCCCGACTAAAATGCAGTACTAAGTACTTTAATTACCTTTTACGCGTATTAATTCATACTTACCTAAGTCTTATTTTATTGTAGAGATAAACTACTTTAACATGGCGCGCAACTCCATTTTACTATTTCAATAATAATGAGTAATTAATGATGCTGCAAGTCGAGCAACAATGACACGCTGATTTTTTTTTGTTTCGTGAGCCGTCTCAGTACCTATGCACACATGCGTTGTGAGTCTTGTAAATACTTTTACAAATACTTTCAAACGTTGTGAATTGTAGAGGGGCGCGTCAAGTTATTGTAGTTTATCTCTACTGATAATTTAAAGGATTTCGAATCACGAGCATTTTTATAAGAAATTGCCCCTTAATTGCAGCTCCAAAAATAAATACGCAATTTATAAAACGACACGTAAAATAAAAATTGTGTGGCTGTTTCATGATTTAAAAACCAATTACTCTATGAGTACTGTCAGCTTAGAAATACCAATAATTATATTACAATTATATCACCTATCAAATACGGTTTCCCATTACTGCATTTCATTTACTTATAAAGTTTATAAATTAGTTCAATCCATTTGATACGTCTAGTAACTCGAGTTTGGAGTGTAAATGCATGCGCAAACTTGTCCCTAAGTTACGAACAACTTGATCGAGCAACATCGACACGGGGCGGCGGCGCCGGCGGGGTTAACCGCGCGGTGCGGTGGCCTGTGGCTCATCGCTTGATCTGCCACACTTAGGTGTTTCTGACTAATATCAACATTGTTACACAAACTTACACAAATGTAATGAGAATAATAATCTTCTAAGAAAGACAAGAAAAACTGTTTATTGACGTGCAAGTGAATAAACAGTTTTTCTCGTACATTATTAGCATTTTTTTGTATATTTTTTGTCGTACTTTTGTTTTTGTTTACAAAAGCCCAAAAAAGTTTGTTTTTTAAATCTAAAAAAAACAATATTGTCCTAAATGGAATTAAGCGCCACTATCGCGCGATACGGCTGACGCTTATCATAATGCCGTGCCGTGGATGGACCGTGCGCGAAGGAACGAAACCACAGCGCTGGTTTTAAGCGTAAGAGTAGTTTTTTATCTACTTAAGATAAAAAATAATGTACCGGTATGTACTAAAGGACATCAGTGGTTCTAGGGATAACCGTATAAGAATGCATCGTAGTCATTAAAAGAAATTAGATTACCTTGGTTGCATACGACATCTTGGTTCACCTACAAAGTTACTTTCCAACTGTCTAAGGAAACAGTAGGTAACCTAGGTAACCAGTGTACTTGTAGGTTGTCGGTAAACGTACGGAAATTGGTAGGAAATCGGTATGGAAATGTATTATGTACCTAGGTCGTAACCTCCAACTACTGGCTTGATTATGACAAATGTCCATCGATTTGTCTTGTTTGATGGATGTCATACGTTTCTGTCATGCCTACGTCTATAACAAATGCAAGCGTTTAAGCTCACATCAGTTATTTGACACTACCTATTTAACTATAGGGGTTGTATTTTCAGTTGGTTAGAAGCGTTTATGCCGTACGGCATTCACACACATTTTTAGGTCCGTATTTTTAGAAATAAATGAACCGTTTTAATGAAACTTCCTACACATAATAAGTACCTATACATAAGTCTAAAAAGTATTCGGAGAACATCTTCGAGATGTCTAATTTAAAAAAAGATAATTGGAAATGTCTGTTTCTATGGAAACCCTAAAATTCGTCGAATTTTGCTCTATCATCGTTCCTTGAAATTTTTCTGTGATAATTTTTAGAGTTATGTATTCTGCTTTTGTGTAGGAAGTTTGATTAAAATCGGTTCATTCATTTCGAAAAATAAGGGCATGGAATGCCGTGATGTAAACTCTCATAAGCAACCGAAAATACAGCCCCTATTGTCACATAGGACTATCGTGCATACCTCAGACACCATTCTTTATTTAAGATCGTGCATTTTATGTGAAGATAAATAAAGGTTTGTGATTATTATTATATAATTTACAAGAGCAAGTATGGAGTTTCTTCTCTTTTCTTCTCAATACGAAACTAGGTACCTTTTAATAGGGGCAACTAGATTAAAGACTTACTTTGAATACTTGTACAGACCTATCTCTTTAATCGTTCAGACGGGTTTCATTAACTACTCAAACGGAACGTTGACAACGTTTTTATCCATTTAATTGGATTAAGTCAATGACATTTAATTATAAGGCAGGTACAGACATACAGTAAATACCTATACATATAATTGGATAAAGTCATTGGTATTTCATTATTACAGAATATAATTGGATTGAGTCAAAGTCAGGTTATTATTACAGTACATTGGATTAAGTTCACCTCCATCGCGATGGCCGGTCACCTACTTTACTGAACTTAAGATAACTACTGAGTATTAAAAAGTAGATTATACATTGCAGTGGCGAAGGGTTAATTTTCGTAAAAGGGAAGCCGAAGATTGTTTCTAATTTTACCAGCTTATTTTAATGTAATGAATGAACCGGTTTTAATGAAGCTTCCTACACATAAGCAGGATACATAGGTCTGAAAAGTTGGTTGAGGTTCGTAAGGGGGAATCGCGTTTTGTAAGTTCAAAAGTTGTATACATGAATTGGTGATGTCAAGTACGCAATTATCGGAATACGTAAACCATGCTCTGTGGTGTAAACTGCAAACAACAGGTTTCACAATTTTAGAGGCTTTGGCTGGCCTCGCTACGCCTGCACGGTTATTCTCAAAGTGGCACTGTTTGAAATGCAGGTAACTACTTGTATTCGAATCCAACACCTGTCAGTGCACTTGACGCGTGCCTAAATTCCTGCCTTTACGTTCGCTAGGAATTTAAACTAGGGTTGCAACAAAACCTTGCCTGTGCCTCCGTAAGTGCGGGACTTCCGCCAGAAATCGTACCTCCGCATCCGAATTCGTAATTTTTTTACGGAATGTAACTGAAGTTGAACTTTGACATCCAACGCGTGTGCTTGCCAAGAAATGGTCAAGTTTTTGCTCCCATCATTTGTACTTATCGGCGTGAAATATAATTTGCGTCTTCTTTATTTCGATTACTCGTAAATTTTGTATAAAAAAGTGTACTATGTTCCTATTTTAAGAGAGACTTTTTAACTTATTATTTCTTAATTAATCATTTTTTGGATGGATTTATTTATTTATTTAAACTTTATGCAACAAATGTACAAAGGCGAACTTAATACCTTAGGCATTCTCTAACAGTCAACCAAAGGTGCCGAAGAGATAACATGGTAGGTGCAAGCTATTTGTACGAGAGTAAAACAACAAAATTAGAGATTTAAAAAAATAAAATAAAAATGTACTAAAATATTTTACATAATAAAATAAAGTACAAAATAATTAAATTCTACATACTTACAATAAATTTCTATATAACATGCCAAAAAATATATAAAAATATAATATATACATATGTAAATACATATCTTATAAAGAATAGAAAGGAGGATTATAATAAAACTCTTTCTATTATTCTTTTTCTTTCTTTTTATGGATTAATTTTTTTTTTCTACTTCCACTTCGTTATTGCGCATCCGCGGAGGCAAAGTCCTCACCTCCGCATGCAACTCCGTCTCCGCTAAAAACGCCTCTGTTACAACCCTAATTGAACTATTGGAAGAGAATTTACCATGGTTTTGTCCAAACTCTAGAGATATGCAAGTATGGAGATACAATTACTGAAATGGGTAGAAGGTACACAAAGGTACCTAAAGGTACAGCGGTTTAGTATTTGACAATTTAGGTACCTACTTAGAAAATAAAGAGTTTGTTCTCTTTATAATTTGATTACTGTTATCAAAGTAACTCGTATCCTTTAGGTAAGTACGCACTAACCTTATTCTCTACTTATTTTGGTAAAAGGTAATTGGAGATTTGATATTTATGTATTTGTTAAACTAACTTTTGCACGTGACTACGTCCGCGTGGATTTCTTACGGAGCCCTATTTGCTTTGATAGCATATTGTAGCTTATGGCACTCAGGGTTAATGTTTATTTATTTATTGTATTTTATTTATTTATTTACAACAACACCACTACCATTACAGGTTACCATAAATCGGCAGCGTGGTCTTAACAATATTCAGCGAAATAATTTTCAGAATCGTACTAAAGTGCCGGAGATTAGCGTTTCCAAATAAACTAACTCATCAGCTTAATAATATGAGCATAGATATGAAATTACCTACATCCTCTAATACCTACTCCCAACCTTGAACGCCTGGTTTTTTCCACCCATGTTAATTACATCTTTGATTACTGCTGCACTCTCGAGAGTCGTAGCGTGATGTTATAGCTTATAACCTTCTTCGATAAATGAACTATACAGCACAAAAATATGTTTTAATTCGATCATATATATATATAGTTTCTGATATTAGCGCATTGAACCAAACAAACAAATTCTTTAGCTTTATGACATTAGTATAAATAGATAAAAAAAAAAAATTGTTGGGTGGAAATAAAAAGAAACATATTTTGTGAACCGACTTTATAAAATATTTTATTTATCAAGAACGATAGATCCCAAGTTTAGTTCTCGTATTCCCATTTGACCTGTCATATCCAGATATCAAGGTTATAGCAAACCAATATTGAATGACATGGACAGGATGCGATGTTTCCTCGCCACAATAAACTAACAGATCAACGGATCGACATAGAAAGTCAAATATGATTTTTACTGGGTGTTTGAAATAAAACACCTTATATTTTTGTCCAATCCGATTCATATAAAAGTTATTTAAAAATTCGCAGAATAAAACAAATAATGAAATTTCGCACAAACATTGCTACAATATTTATGCTAACGGATTATAAACACAAAGTTCAAAATGAATGGAATATTTTCTTGTTACAAGAGATTTTCTAGGAAATATCGCGTGAAGCAGCAATCGCCTACCTACTTGTTACTTGCGGCCCGTGAATGTTTTGTTGTATTAATTTAAACTCAGTTACCTATTTACTACCTAGGTACTTTGTAGTTTTCATTTGTCAATGATTTACAGTGGTTATTTTTTTAGATATTAAGCCCAAACATATAAATATAATGAAGTATTATATGTACCTATGACCGAATTCAACCGTATGTAAAAAAAAATAACATTTATATTTTTTCGATGGGATATGACCAATTATACGTAGGTGGGTATATTGGGCTTCTAGGGTTATTATTACAATTGCGGCCCGCCTCGCGCCTTTAGTTTATTTTGCCCTTGCCTGCCAAAAGGTTGCCGATCCCTGGCGTAAAGTATTCACAGACGCGCGGCGCTAGACGTCCCAGAAAAAGTTAAGCTTATTGTCAATGTCAATGGCAAAAGTATCATAATTTATTATAAGAATGTCAGGTTAAATAAAATGTCAAGAAGTTAGTCGTGTAGTTTTTAGAGTTCCGTACCCAAAGGGACCCTTTTACTAAGCATCCTGTCAAAAAATTAAAATAAAATAAAGAAACAACATAAAAGAAAAGTATTTTATTATACTTATATTGTGTTTAATATTGAATTGTAGTATGAAACACTTCGTGCGAGACTGACTTCCATTTGGCCGGTTTTTAGAGGATAGGTTGCTAAGTAGTACCTACCTACGTAATAATAACTTCTAGCCTTTAATAAGATGTAAAGGGAACAATAATAAACGTGGGCGGCATACGAATATGACAGAAGTCAGACATTTTTAGAAAACAATTATCGATGATCGATCTTTCCTATAACAAATTGACCAGACTGCAAACCAAACCACATGCACGGAGCCAGACGCAAATG
This sequence comes from Hoplodrina ambigua, assembly GCA_949774945.1. NCBI lineage: Eukaryota > Metazoa > Arthropoda > Insecta > Lepidoptera > Noctuidae > Hoplodrina > Hoplodrina ambigua. The sequence goes on from OX458963.1 coordinate 12,956,328, forward strand.
TATGCACATTTTAGGTCGCCTTCACCTATCGTAAAACGGAAATATGGTAATAATAAACCATAAACTATATCGTCAACTTTCAATATAAAAAACATCACTTGCTTACACAATGATGACACTTTCCATACTAATGCAACTTTCAACAACAGACATCTCAAGTGGACCATTGTTAACTATGATAGAATAGCGACTATGGTATTCGTGTATTATTCATCCATGGCAACTTCCCAACTCACAACTCAGTGAGACGTCGTTTACAGTCCGTGAGAAGGGAAACCGGGGAAACGTCTATTATTGCCATTGTCTTGCACTCGATGAAACAATTTGTTCAGTATTGTCGACTAATAAAATGTCCTCTTGCAGCAGGAAACGACGTCGCTCGCTGAACGTATTCGTTTACTGACATGTGATGTAGAGGACGAGCCTGAGGATCAGAGAGCGTCGCCGGCTGGAGCCAGCGTGGATAAGATGTCGAATAGCAGTGACAAGTCAAGCGACAAGTCGTATAATAGCATCAGTATCGACAAAAATAGCGAAAAAGCTTTCGGCAGCGCCTCATCAAGCTCGTCTTCTTCGACTATATCGGTGCCGCTTCCCACGCGACAGCTTCCTCCAGACCTGGGAGATGTACATCAGGAACCACAGAAGGTTAGTGCTTTATGCAAACCACAAGTAATGGCCTTTGTTCACCTATTTCACAGATTACCAATAGGTACCGACTGGCAATAAAACATGGAAACACAATGGCTCGGTTGAGTTTCGGCATAGCATGCAATGCCCTGACACCTTCATGCGCTGATCAGATAACATAATGTGTCTGCTGAGGTGACAAACTATCACTCCAGTTATCGTAGTCAAGCGATCTAGCCAGTACACCGCGGTAAGCGGTCAAGGGGTCTAGTCAGTACTGAGACGCTACTACACAAAGTACTTGTACAATTTGTGCCTTACATACACGACATAATATATTAATGTAGTTCAATACCTTGTACTTATTTACCTAATTGTATCAGATTAAACGCCTAATATTAACTAAAAATATAACCAATTTTAAATATACTATAACACACTAGTCCTAGTAGAAGTACTTCACATGAGCAACATAAAAATAAAGTTCATATTTATTTTATCGTACAGCTTTTTTTATACATAGTTTATCATTTCTTAATGAAAAATCTGCTTACTTAATTAAACAAACATCATTCGCACGCGATCTCATATTAAAATTATTAAAATAGAAAATAATATCGTTAGTACCTACAATATTGAATAAACTTTTACGCTACGCTAAGAGCGCGAGTAAAGCCTTTAATCTCATAGCAAAAAATACGTAAGGATTAAAAATACTTTAAATCAGAATATGGTACAAAAATAGTTTCTTTTCGAGGATCTCTCAAAATTATAATCTACGTTTTATGTGGCTTGATCGTTTTTTGCTGCCTTTTTAACTACTATTTATTTAATTTCGGTATTTGTACCTTCAATAGTTTCGATTCAGCGATGATGACTCAGTCAGCCACCAATCTCCTCTTACCTCTTAATACTACATAACAAGCATCTGCCCGCGACATCTAATTACCTAGCGGTATGAAATATACGGTCGAGCCGTTTCGGAGGAGTGCGACCACAAACACCGTGACACGAGATTTTACATACATATATAGAAGGTTATTTAAGTATAGACTGTATATAAATACAGATTGCGTAACTTTACAGACGGCGCAAAACTTCACTTAAGACGACGACCAAGCACTTCAGTTCACAGAAGTAGTGAGCTGGGATGCCGAGTGTTGACTTTTTTTTACATTTATTCGAGAAGCAGCTGTAAAATGCACGTTTTTAAAATTAAAAATTGCTTTAAAAAGAGGTTGTCAGTTATGGCATTGTGAAAAGCTTCGTTCTGATTCGTAATAAGAAATCCGTTGAAAGCAGTTCCATTATTCTAAAGTGAGGGACGACACAAAGAGTGGTAGATAAATCCATTTTATCATTTTGTTGTTTTCCACGACATATTTTAAATGTATTTCCGCTATAGGTGGTACTAATACGTCAATAATTAATTATAATAATTATACTTAATCGCTAATTAATTGAGCTACTAAAATGAATATTCTAAACCTGTTAATGAATTACTACATTATTTATTTGATTATGACTGGATGTCCCCACAGCCGAAATCGGAGCCCAGGCGGCAGTTCTTGTCAACATTAGCGCCATTGACAGCCTGTGTCGGAAGCACTGCTCATCACGAGGGATTTTACTATGTGCCCCCGGGCGACCGTACATCAGCCTCTTCAGCTACAAACCTAGACCTGCAAGAGCACAACGATGCGCCAGCGCCGGACGTAGTCGCAGGAACACCGGGTAAGCGGCCAGGTTTGTAAGTCGCTCAACGCTGATCTTAACTAAACACTAACGTTCAATAAGTTGCATATCTACTAACTAATAATAATATCTATAGCCTAGGAACTCATAATAAAAAGTATACTAAGCCTTTTTTCAATGTACTTACTAGAATACATGGTATACTTTACGGTAGAGATTACGAAGAAATAAGGGGAATAAACTAAGATTTTTGCACGTAGGGCTGGATTTGGAAATAAGCCATTTATAACGGTCAAATTCATACGAGTATCAATGCATAATTATATTAAAGAATAAAAGATCACCGAGTACCATCCATATTTGAAAAAATACCTACCTAAATAATAATTTTAAAGCTTTCGTTTTAAAACCGGCAATGGAAATGAAACTGAAATGAAACAGTATCCATTTATTATTCATGTCTATCTGCAGTGTTCTGCTGTTCGGTGGTAATGAACACCCAGTACAAGAAAACTTTGTCCGTTACTTCCAACAAGTTCACACAGTAATTGTTTTTATCTTCGAAACTAACTAGGTACTTAAGTATTATGAGATGGAATTTAAATGTCAGTTTAAAAAACCTAGGTCCTAGATATTAAATGTGCGATGCGATATATTTAAGAGGGTTAATGTGTTGATTGTTTTAATACCATAATATTTAACCATTTAAAATTGTGTTGATATTTTGAAATGTAGCATTGATATGCTTCGAAAACTCTATCTACAAAGGTCTTTTTAAGACCTTTGCAATTATTTTAAGGTCCGTATTTATTAGGAAACAAGGTTAGCAATGAAATCCCTATTAATAACTCATTCAACGTAGGTAAATGTGGCTGTGGGTATTAATCTTTCTAAGAAAATATGTAGAACGCATGTCATTTATTACAGTCCTATATCAAATGGCATACGTAGACACTGTTAACGATAACTTAGCCTGGCCGCACATGGGCCAAAACCACAAAACGCCGCTACTGACGTATTTTCTGTAGTTTTCATACATTTTATATGGACTCGTCTCACACGGCTGTCGTCTGTGGTCGCCATAATGTCGCTTTTAGCTTCAGGTGGTGGCGTATGTGATTGTCGCGTGTAGCAAGTTTGCGGTCAGACTTAGTCTTCAGAAGAAGATATCAGAATAGGACCGTTCCCTTTTACCAGTGCAGACGTAATATTTGGGTAGCTAAACATCTATTTATAAATTGACTTGTGCATTTAGGAGCCGGTGAAGGTGATGATGGCCTGGCCGCTTTTGCTAGAGCCACAGCTCCAAGGACTGAAAGACTAAGACAGCGCTACGGCCAGGAGTCGCAGCCGGTCAGCAGCGATGATGAACACGATGATTACGGTAAATTAAGCATATTTTAGATAAGTTATTTAGTTATGTTTTTCCTGTAGAATTAGGCAGAGGTAAATACTATATAGTACGTAGGTACCTGCTGCACCAATAGCATTAGGTTAATCCTTATGTTCTAGGGCATATTGCACAGACATAAATTCATAAAGCTACTTCGAAAAAAATGTTGTTTTAAAGAAAATAGCAGAGTACGGCAAATGTTTTTTGAATTATATATAGCCTACTATGTAGTTATCCCTAGACGAAAGTTACTGAACCAGCATTTACAGTCTACACGATTGAAACATTCTTTCAATTTCTTAAATTACATTAATTTATTTAATTATATGTAATAACATAATTATTATAATTTTATCTAGCCTAATTATGTCTTGTCAGCCCTAATGTATAAAAGACGTTTATAAAACAGGTTTTCTTATACATATAATAAAAAACCGCGATGCAGTTGGTTCGAGTTCGCATAAAAATATTCTCAAAAAGTTGCGAAGAGTTCCGAGCACGGTTGGCGCACCGACTTTATTATTTGCTATCTTTTTAACTTCACTCGAATGAAAAACGTCACTCGATTGCACTTTACCCGTCTAAGTACAATAATTGAAATACGTTTAAGAGAAAACATTTTCTAGTGAAATTGTAAACTGTGGATATTTCTCGATAATAACGTTACTTCATTCTAATAAAGTGTTAGTAAATACATATTAGATATTATTGCTAACTTTGTGTTTGGATATTAATTGGAAAGGCGTTGTTTTTAGGTTTCCATCGTCGCCCGGCCGTTCGCGGCATTGCTATAAAGCAGCAACTTGGGGCATCAGACGAAATACTGCAACAGATGCAAAACGAGTTGCAACCGTCTCCGGGCACCACTCCGCAACAAATACCGTCGCACGCTTGCCAGCGCACAAACTCTAACTATTCTTGGCCATATTACTCCGAGGCCAATCTTAACTCGAGGCCTCAAAGCAGAGCCAGTGCCAATTCTAACTGGTAAGATGCGCTAAAGAATATGTTTGATGCATTATAAATCGAATAAGTCCAATAACTTTGCTTTGCTTACAGCCTGACACAAGGCTGTGTATATGATTGCGATATTGAATATTTTTTATGCTCGCGTGCATTTTATTGCGACTGCCTATCTAACGAACCTATCAGAATACGAATACCAATGTTATCCAAACGAAATTGGCAGATAACAAGATACTTATTGGTTATCAGGTCGAAATCATCCGACTACATGCCGTCGCGGCCGTGCCAAAGCACTCCGGTGCCTCAGCAGCACTCTGACGCGTGCTATGCTCACGCACAGAACATGGCGACATACGCACATTACCAGCAGCAGCGCCAGCAACAAGAGAGCATGTATAGGAACTGCTCTCTTTATGCTAATATTGGGTGAGTATTTTATAACTTCATTCAGCTAAGTTACTACGATGTAAAATGTTTGAGTTAAATAATGCTGATCCGTACGTCACGTTCGTGAACGAGGGCCGTCAGTTGGGAGTTTGGGACAGGTCATCTGATTTTGTTTTATACTGTTTCTACTTTGATTATTATATTTTGTTCTAAACCTGTTTTAACGTACTCGACTTGTTACATTCATCTGGTAGGTATTGTAATTTTAGACCCAACATGAATAAATTAACCTAATTAATATCTTATTGTTTTTAAAAGACTGTTCCAGGAGTTTCTTGATCATCTTCGCATAGAAACCTACTGTTTGGAACGAGCACCTAGGTTCAACTTCCTAACTAACTGACTCCTTTTTCTACATTTGAAATACCTAACTGGTTTAGATGAGTTTGGTACTATTTCTCTCTTTGTTTATTTTTGGGAACTATTTCCTTTATAGGTATTATACGAGTTATTTAGATAAGTATGAAAGCTAATATATATACTAGTCATAATTCTACCATGGTATGTAAGTACACGCAGCATACAAGCCATGAGGCGCATAAGTGCTATAGTGAAAGCTGGCCTATCCTATTCGATTAAGAAAATAAAGAAAAGATAAGAAAATTTCACAACAGTAACGTTTCTTCCACTTACCAATTCCAGATGCTCAGACAGCAGTCAGGAGTTGTACAGCTCCCAAACGAGCTCAGAGCAGACCTCGCCGGTGCGCGCAGTGCCGCGGTGCCGCCGCCCGGAGTCACCTCCGCCGATCAGGAACCACCATCAGCTGCTGTACCTGCCATACAGTACCCATTATCACTACCAGCACCATGCTGATTACGGCGCCCAGCAGCAATGGCAGCAGGCTAACGATTGTGAGTTGTCCATAAAATCTATCTATCTATCTATATGGATTGACTGCTAATTAGTGACTGATCAACAACCTGAACAACTTTCCTGAAGAAACATCTTTTTTTTTTAATTTGTACCATGCATAACCTCAATCACCGCAATAATAAAAAATTGAGTAACAAAAATAACACAATCAGCTGTAAGTACTACTTAATTTTGTTCAACTTTAGAATGCATTTTTTTTTATTTAATACCATCAGTACAACCTACAACCTTCGGGTCACGCCAAAGGTTGTAGGTTGGGACTAGGGTTAGGAATTAGGAGCATTGCAAATTAAATAAAGAATCATTAGAAAAGTTGTTTTTTATCATGAGTACAATCATGTGTTTATGTATGGGGCACTAGTTACCAGTCACCCTTAGATATAAGGTCCTAGACGTCATGACAGTGCATTAGACCTAAATTTTCATAATTACGACCGAGATCAAGTCTTTTATTTTTGTTAATTTACGTATAAAGGTCGTAAGGTCGTATAGCATAAGTATAGATACTAGGCTTGGTAAGCAAAGTTTAACGTTCTATGTGTTCCTACAAACAACTTTGAGCTACGCGAAATGTGCTGTGTGCGAGTCAGCAGTCAGCAACGAATTGTGTCAATGTGTTTTAGGTAGCACAAGATGCTCGCGAGATAGACGGAAAAACGAACAGCTGAGCAGTAACAGCCATGTCACAGCGTGGAACACACATGCCACTTACTTGCAAAAAGTATGCAAGTATAACTTGCTTTCGTACAAATTAATGACATGAAGTGTATTCCGGGCTTACTGCATGGCTGCTGCGTTTTAGGAACGACGTCCACTATGTCGCGGCGGCAACATTAGTTGCATTATAGGTACTTCGAACAAGAAGCAGACTACCTACACAGTTTGGCCGCAACTACAAATGAATACCTATATCAATTATGTTATTTTTGGTTGTACATTTACTTATACATAATGTTATACTTTTTATCATGTCTATTGCAATGTATTGTTTTGTATTTTGTACAAAATAAAATAAAATAAACTTAGCTCAGCGCACTATGTTTTATTTGTTTCCTCATTATTATCCATGAAAAGCGAATCAGCAAAATTCCGGACAGCACAGCACATGTGGCGCAGTGTTGCTTGATAAAAAGACTAGATGTTTATTAGTGCAGCTAGTAAGTGTAAAAAGTTCACTAACAGTGAGTTTACTGGTACGTATCTACAGATAGCCGCATGCACTCGTACTACCAGCAACAGGCCCGCAGCGGCGCGAGCACGCCGCAACCGGCGCCCGCACAGCCACAACGAGCGCATTACACGCATGCGCTTCAGCTACAGGTAGCTACTTAATAAACAGTGTAGAAAAAGCGGTCAGAGGACTGCATTCTTAGATGTATTTATTTTTTACTCCCCTTATCAACCTATCAATAATTTCAACAACTTCTTAATGTAATTTAATAGTATTTTGAAGTTCAATGATGAGTATGATGTGACTTAAAAGTGTCTTTGTGGTACCTACCCATATTTCAAATTCTGAATAATTAAGTAGATACTTGTATTTTATCTTAATTTGAAGTCGCCATTTTCGGTCTTGTTTGTCTAATGTTGTAAGTCTAATGATCTCTCTGACACCTTAACTACACTGTACCTACCTACAACCAAATCAAATCTAATCATTCATTATTACGAGCGTAGGGTTCATAACTGGACAGGGGTAAGTAACTACTAATTTGACTATTTCTCTCTGAAATCGCCAATCCGCGCTAAGTAAGTCTTGAGTGGTTTTCTGTATAAGAAGAGGCCTTTGACCTGCAGTTAGACATTTGGGGGTAAATTCACTATATTAGATGAGCTAAGTATTTTTTTTATGTAGGTATAGATAGGTATTAATCTCAAAATACGATATAATAAAGTTATATAGTAAATATATTTTACTTTCCCTATAGTTTTAATAAATTTAGTTTTGTACTTTATTCTGAGACAAGCTGTAATGTAAATGCAAGTTTAGTTCCCCTCAAGCGAGATGCTCCGCAAGATATTTAAATTAACGCGGACGATGTCGAGGTAAAACAGTTAGCAAAACTAAGCTAAAAGTCTACGTTTCTAAAGTTGAACACCCGGTGCAAATCTATTTCCAAGTTATACATTTGCCTCGTTGGTAGTTTCAATGTTTTAATTAAGGTGATGAGTTTATTAGGATAAACTTTCCTGCATACGTTTAGTAAATAGCACGAGTAGGTGTGAGAGTGTAACTAAACTTTGTAGTTTCTGTGCAAATTGAAATACATTCATGAATAGGGATCCCATACAGGGGTAGGTAGGTACTGTTGATACCTAAAGTTAAGGTTAGGAGCGTTTACACCGCACCTAGTCTACGTCAATTTATACAAACTTTCAAGTCCTTATTTTTCGAAATGCATAAACCAATTTTAGTTAAACTTCCTACACATAAGCAGGATACATAGATCTAAGAAGTTATCGGAGAACATTTTCGAAATGTCTTATTAAAAAAAGATAATTGTTTTGTATGGAAAACATAAATTCCATAAAAATTATACATGGGACTTAAACATAATTGGCGAACGTGGGTGTAATGGGTACACCTCTGCCTAACCCTTCGGGGAATACAGGCGTGGTGTTATATTAGGTCTGAATATTATAGGTTCAGAATCGGTATGTTTCAAAGATTAGCTCATTCAAACAAACCAACTCCCGTGTTAGAAAGTATTGATTTAAATAAAGGTTTTAGACTTCAATTACTTCAAGTTGTTTAATCGTAATTGTTTGACCGTTTGTAAATTAATTGAATAATAACAAAATCAATATTAATAATAATATCAATCGAATAAAAACAACAAAAAGAGTTGCAATATTGAAATAAAAATAGACCGTATGTTTTATTTATTTAGCTTGGACGCACAGATTGTTCTATACCTACTCAGAAAAACATATTCAAGTTATGTTCCTCACCAAGGCAAAAATTACCTGCACGTCAAAGAAACTTATGAACGCCCTGACAATGCAGAATCGTGGTTAAGTTCTTAGCACGCTAAGCTAAGACATCGGACAAACATAATGTACATTATTTTAAGTTGTTCCTGAAATGATTTCAGACGCTGTGCCCAGCGCCCGCTCGATACCGGCCTGTGCCAGCTCCTCAGCCTGGAGGTGGCAAGCAGATGATTTGCTACTCCGAGAAAGTGAGTAGTTTTCTGATTTACAAAATAGAAAGTTGCGTCAAAAGTCCAAGATCGATTAGGTGGCACACATACTGCCCCTTTGTACGATGAAAGTGCAAGTACAAATGCTTGTGAATTACTTATTTGTAATAATAAAATTTATCACAGACTACTACAGTACTACTTAATTAGAACAAAGCTAATGATATTCTTGTGAGACCAATTTTGGTTTTTTTTTTACCACACAAATAAAGTCTAAAACTACTTAATAAATATTGTAGGTACTCACTTTACTAAAACCTTTTAAAGAAAAACTCTCAACTTAAAGATAGTCCATCAAGTGCCTAACTAGTTTAGAAATACGTAGGAACTAAATTACAAACTAACGAGATAAAATAGACTATTAACTGTTTATACTGATTGTTAGAATGTGTTTTCATCAAATGATTTTATCAATGTTTAACACGTTCTATCAGGTGGCAGCTCCGATGTACCAGCCCGCCCCCGGCTCACCATCCAGGGTCGCTAGGGGTGCCCCGGAGGGCGCTCCTTCGGGGGTGTCAGCGCAACAAGCCACTTCACCAATGGCACCTCCCCCGAACCCCGTCTACTACGCTATGAATGTCTGACGAGGGGACTAGGTAATTATTAGGTTGATGTTTTTGCATGCATGGTCAGTTCTTTCTTAAGATCCCGTCTGATTTGAACTAAAATCAATGAACGAAAAGATTTTTTAGAACTGAACATATATAGATATGACTGGAAAATCACATTAATTAAAACGATCATAGTATCGTGCACATACTATTACACGATAGGGTCGTGCATGTATGGCTTGAGTTACAAAAAAGAAAATATGAAAAAAAAAACAAAAATAAATAGTTAAATGTTTATGTAAAATACAACAAAGCTATGACCACGTTTTCTTATACTTTAAAAAATAATATTTCACCCATTTGTAAACGTCGAACAAATGACAAAAAACCAAGGTTTTCCACTTCGCTTTTGTTTCAGGTGAGAATCGTGGTGGGCCCCACAGGAGAGGTCCGTGTCAGTATTCAGCCGCCAGCGAATTCAGCCGAGCCCACTAACCAAAAGTAACAGTTGTTGTATGTCCAACCCTGCACTAACAGGAGTTAGATATAAGGTCCCTATCTGGTCACTGTCTCCACTTTGCTTGTTGCGTTTTTGCATCAATCTGGAATAGCAAAAATGTGTTTTGTATGAGAATAGGTACAAGATGATCTGCGGAGTATGGGCCGTGTTTTTTGGGACCGATGCAACAAAATCACTGTAATGTCTTCGTGGAAAATGTTAATAATAGTCATATTTATCCAATTAAGTTTTTAGCTATTTATTGGCAATCGTGTCACTAATTTTATTTGTTTGTTAAGTTTAAAAAATATTTATATTATTCGAAAACTAAAGAATTTGGGAGTAAATAAACTAAACTAATTTGCCAAAGTGTAGGTAGGTATGTGTAAAAGATTTAAGCATAAGCTTGGCTTTAAGTAGATGCCGTTTATTTTACTGATACCTAGTCACATTAAAGTTAAAATCCAACGTAAAATACATTTTTTACGATAATCATTTGTGAAATAGTAAGTACCTACCTACCCAGATGCTCCGCACTCCGCATAGTGCAGCTTATGCTAATTGTTTGTCATGTAACTAATTCTCATTATGTAATATTAAATAAAAAGAATAGGTAGGTATAATGCTTTGTCAAATATGTGTTAGTTATATCTAGGTGTGAAGTTGCTGTTGGATTTTAAACCGTTACATTGTATAACCTACCCATTAACTATTTGAACTATCTGAAATTATGTACTTACTAAGCCGGAAAAGTAACGTAACAATACAAAATATTGAGTGACAAGGCCTACACGAAAATTATATAACGTTGTGTTACGTAGAATTAAAAAAAATAGTAACCAACCTATTTCGAATTCCTGCAACAATCTAGGGGCAATCTACTAACTTTTATAAACGATCGCAATCAAATATCAGTCTCAATCTGTGAAAAATGCCTCTTATTTACCTAAATTTATTGATATTTATTGTCACTGAGGTGAGATTGCGACTAGGTAATAAACGTTTTTAATTAGTAGATTGGCCTTCAGATTGCAAGCTGGAGACGATCCTAAAATGTAAGTAGGTAAATAAATGTTCAAGTAGGTAGATATTTATGTTTGTGACAACATAAATAAGTTGTAGGATAGATACCTAACCGGTATTTTTTCAGGATTATGATGATATGGTTCTAGATAATGTGCGAACCAATTTTGGAGCATTTTATATTGAATATAGTTGTTTACCTATAATATAGGATAAGTTGGATCTCATTGTTGATGTTGTTCGTGAACAGGCCTTATTGGGGCCTACCAGATTTATATAATACTAGCGTATTGCCGCTGGTTTTCCAACTCGTTCACACTTTACTCCACGTTAGGTACAGATTTGTCATATTTAAGGCTCGTACCGAAATATTAAAAAAGCAACCCCTATGGTGTGACTTTGTCTGTCCTACAGTCTGTCTGCTACAGCTACTAAAGATTTTCAGCAGCTACTGAAGCTGATGAAACAATGTCTGTCTACTTACATAGGTTACATAGCAGGTGAAAAGTGAGAAAAGGCAAATAAAAAAATGTATTGTTGTTTTCATTCAAGATAGGAGCTGAAATGGGGGTTTGATATTTTTGTCAGGTTACTACGGCAAACTGGGTATCATGATATAAAAGGGCTTAATAAAATTGTTCTTGATTATAGATGTTTAATTACCTTGGGAGTACCATTACTCATTAACGCCCAAGTTTGAAAAGCGAAAAATCCAAAATAAATAAAGTTAACAGAGTTTTACGTAAGTGTTACTTGAATCTTAAAACAATGTCTATAACTAAAATAGTTTTTCAGAAATCATGCGCAAGAAAACCCTCGGTGCGCGATTCCGACTCGCACTTTGTCGGTTTTTTTTTAAATTCCTGCTCCATCTCATGGTTTCATGCCATGGGAATTTTATTCTCCCTAATTCTTTACAATTCATTGCCCAGTATCAGGTTGATACACATTTAACTACTGTAAGTTTGGTGAATCAAAGACCATTTGTCACCTAGCAACACGTAAAAACGAGTGCCAAAATAAGTATTTTCAACGTAGTGTTATTAATTTGGAACATAAAAAACTAGGTATGTTACTTGTAAATATCTAAGTACGAGAATTAACGTTTCTTACGTTTTTCTACTGCCGGCCTAGAATCAATTAAGTTAATTTAGGCTACTCAATTTTAATGGTAGGTACCTGTTAATGGTATAACCAAAGCCACATATAGGATACTGTGAATGAATAAATTTAAAATTAAAGAAGAGTTATCGGCTGACTGGACAAAGGGAAGGACACCTCGATTTTCACACGATATATTGTTGATAACAGTAAAATTACGTATTATTTAGTATTTGTTAGGACTATAAGATTTATGTTCACATTAAGATCGCTTTGCTGATATTAAATACTGGTGATTTAAACAGCGGCTATTGTTTTGTAAACATCAGATCAGCTTTCATGTGTATTGTGTAAATTGTTAGGTGTTATTTCAGCTTACCTATTATATTGAGTAGAAATGCCTAGAGAAGGCAGTCTGTTTGTTATTACAATAGAAAATTTTGAAACGAAATCGCACAACTGCTTGACCAAAAAGGGAGACCAAAATTCAACCTCATTCCTTTGAAAATACATAGAAAATATTTTTGAGACATCAGCACTGGACCCCAATTCCATTAATTAACAAGTGGTCTGTCGACCGTGTGCCTTTAGCTTTTGTGACTCATTAATTGTCAGCTAAAGTATTGTGGCAAACACATGTGATTAACAGACCACTAAACAATTTGTATATTTGTGGAATCAGGGCCCAGGTATTGTGCTAATAAACTTACACCAATTTAGAGTCATCTCTATAAGTTTAGAGATAATAATATTTAAGATCATTATAAATATTGGGCATTCTACCTTAACTAGTTTACTAATTATTACTCATCCTTCCTTATAACTCGCTACAATAAGTAGGTGTTAAAAATAACTAGTGTTTCACCACTATGAGAATGTTTTAATTCGATTTTCATCAAAAGCCAATAAAAAATCTTAAAACATAGATTTCAGCAACATAACTTTGGTTACCATAAATTAATGCAACAATGACCTTGTTAACCGAAGGCCAGAATTAATACCTAAGCTAGTGTTAAGACAAATATTGGTAAGAAATTAGCTGATGACTGGATTTTTATTAATAGCTGAATGAATCCTATTAAGAGAATTTCAGTGGGTACCTATTTGGGACGAAGATTTCTGTAAAAAGTGTTAGAATTTAAAAGAACTTGTTATTAATGTAGCGAAAATTCCTGTTACCGGAGTATAAGAGTAACTTATTTTGTAAATTAATGTGGTGTAAATAATTAAAACTAAATTAATGTGGAGCCAAATCTGTAGTGTAGAAATAAAATGTTCCAATTCAATTGACATAGGTAACACCCATTTTATAATAAAATAAGTAAGTACTTCATTATTGAAATCACTACCATTCATTTTACATTTTTATCTTGATTTGGCTGATGTTAGACTCAATGTCAACTACATTATACATATACTGAATATCTTTAAGAATTCAGTACATTTAAGTATAAATTATATCTTAAATTCAAATCAATCATTTAAGTATTTTCATTTTACATTCCAAACAAAATATATAATTCAATAAGATACTTTAAATATTGATGTTAGTTTTCGGCCTTGTGATACTATTATTGTTTTGCTGCTTGGCAGTTTATTTAGAAAAAATTTAATCTAGTGATATTCAAAAAAATGGAGATGTTAGTTAACCTGCTTACACAGGTAAATGTTACCCCAGATCGTCACCATAAAAAAGAACCTATATGTTCGCCAAGCTAGTCAAACTCGCGACCAAATATTTACATTAGCATTATATTATATAAACTCAAAGTAGGTATAGATACTTCTAAAATTTTCCATGTTAAGTACACATCATATGATATGGAAAGCAATCTTTAATTGCTATGTAGGACAATGAGCAGTAATAGGTATTCACCTTTGCATTACACATGAATATTAGTGTCTCGTAGTAAGCAAAATCTAATCTTACACATAACAGCAAAAGGGATGTTGTGATTAGTCATTACATAGCCATGTAAGTTCTTCATTTTCTCAGACTAATAATGTCACACAAAAATTTATATCATGTCCAAAATTTTAATATACCCACACAAACATATTTGGGGAGTATCGATCTCCCCAATCATATTAAACAAAGAGCTCTAGTGATGTTTAACGTTACTGCGGTTAAAGAGTAGTAAATGGACAATGTCTATTTAAAAAATGTAACTTTCAAAAAGAGTAGTCAGAATTGGTAAAAAACTGTTTTTGAAATTCTTAAAATAATTCCTTGCTAGAGCAACAAGGTATGTACCAAGTAAAACGCACATTACACATGCCAGAGGCAGAAATTGTGATGGAGTGCATGAGATTCCCAAAATCTTATTCCGTGTTTGAATTTGAAGTTGATTGATTTTTTATATGACTTTACACAGTATAGATAGGTGTATATGTAACTTAATAATATGTTGGCATTACCTTTTTTGTAAAGATGCAAATCAAATACAAATTGTAGTATTTTATTGCACTTTCTAGTCCTGTTTGATAAGACTTGAGTTAAATTGATACCAAAAAGGTTTTTAATTGACCATTGGACAAGATGTAACAAACAATCATTAGCTGGTACTTCATAGTTAGTGTTTTAATACATCAATAATTGTTGATCTCATAAAATATAGCATTCTCTTTTAAGCTCACAAAATTGAGCATTTTCTACTAACAATTTGGTCATCCATATTCTAGCGAACCATTTTGTGTGTTGTGAATATTTATAGTATATGAATGTGGATTATTATTTCTACATTAATTGTCGTAGAAGTCATCAAATAATAGAAACAAAGCTAAACATGATAGGCACTTATGCTGTTTCATGTGTTAAGTATAACTCGGTTGATTTAAGTTTGCGTCCAGTGCTGGTAAACCCTTATTGACAATCCAGTATAGTATGCAATAAATGTAAGGGGAGTGAGGAATAAGGAGATCTTGCATTTGCATAATGCAGCAAACTTAGCACAACCGGTTAGAATTCTACTGATTAAACATTAATAAAAATGATTATTTCAATAGCAGAATCTAACAAATGTTCTCATTCAGTGTTTTTCTAATAATTTATGTAAGACGTACCTACCTTACACTTTTTATTATGTTTTGAAAACTGTTATTTACTTATACTTTGTTATTGTTATTAAGTCACTAAAGAATTTATTTCCATTTATACATAGGTAGGTATTTAATACCAAAATTATATTATATAATATTATATGGATAGTGTAACGACTTCTTTCCTTAGCTATTATGAAAACTGTAGTATTAAAATAAATTGATATGTTTAATGAGTGTTAGGGCAAAAAAAATCGCCACAAAATGTTTCAAAATACCCGTGTACAAATGTATTTGTAGATCGGTAAACCATTAAAAAATTTAAAATCATACTATTTTATCTCTTTACCCTTTCCATTTCCTTTATTTTTCCCAATTCCATATAATGTATTAAAAGGCAAATAGTGCTCTTTGATAGTTTTGGTACTTACTGAAAAATAAAAAAGACAATCAGCCACCAAGCGACACAATATTTTCACAGAATCGAAATTGTCCGCACAATTCACAAAAATAGTCTGAAAATCTGTTTTTTTTCTTAATTTTCCACAATTTTGACAAACTTACAGTCAGACCGCGGGCGCTGAAAGCGATTTGTGACAATCAAGTTTTTCCACAAGATTCGGAGAAATATAGGCCTTTTGAGAAGCTGTAGTTTTCTACTATTATTAGGTAGTAATTTTTCTACCACATTTTTACACCATAGAGTCTGCATGTAAAATTGAGCCTGAGATTAATAGACAATTTTTACATGACAATAGTCTATTAATTAATGTCAAACGAATATCTGTTTTGATTATCGTATAGATTTATTTTGAAATACATAGATTTTATTACTGTCTATGTTTTGCATTTAACTTTGTTCAAAAAATACTCACTGTGGTGAGTGAATTTGAAAAAAACAACAGATCATATAGCAAACTGCTCATAGATAAATCAGAATCTCATGCCAAATGGGAATATCAAAATTGGGAAATTGTTTACTGCTTAGTTTTTTTTTATATTTTAGTAGAAAAAACACTAAAATTAACTCAGTCCAACTTAACTCTCTAACGCGCTATAAGGCCTATGCCGGATGACATTCAATTGACATTACCTTACGAAGACCATTTTTTTTTTGCAGTACATTCTGATAGTCAAATTCAACGTCAAGTAAAAAATAATGAATACAATAATCATCTTTTTTTAAAATCTCTGCAACCAGAGCAAGGCTTCGCCGCACGTCCCCTGGTGTGCACTAACCCTAAAGTAGTACCGGGCGAAGTCTGAGGCGCCAAATATGCGAATATGTTAGCGAAGTACTTCTAGAGAATGACACAATAAACGAAGATTTGCTAATAATATTTATTAATACAAAAAGCTGATATTGTATCTTGCAAGATTCTTTGAATAACTTTAATGGCTGTGAGAACGTTTGCAGCTTTGCACGCTTAAAGCGCAGTTCGTTTTAATTTACTGCCCAAGGTCTTTCGTTTGATATGTAGCACCCGCCCGCCATCGCCATCACACTACCACCGCCCTCTAGACGAGGCCGTATGAATACTAATGTTATTATGGAGTATAGTACAAATGTGTGAGCCTGCGCTGGCAATACTACGAAATCTATGATTGATTGACGTTTGACGTCATGACGTGTTGTCTTGTCGGGTCATCGGGTGGTGAAGTCTACCTATCTATCTAAGATTGAAATAATTGAAGTGAGAAGAGAGTTAAAATTTTTAAACCACTGTTAGGAGGCTTTTATTTTCAATAATTGTGATAAATTTGTACATTAAATAACTACAATGAGTCGCCGTGACAAAAAGGAAGACGAGGACAGTAGCAGTACTTTTCAAAATCTGGATAAGACTACTCTACTACAGGAGGCGAGATATTTTAACTCGACACCAGTAAATCCAAAGAAATGTATACATATCCTTACGAAAATCCTGTATTTGCTAAATCAAGGCGAGAAATTAACAACTCAAGAAGCTACTGATATATTTTTCGCAACTACAAAACTATTCCAATCGAAGGATGTGGTATTACGCCGGCTGGTATACCTGAGCATCAAGGAGCTGAGCACTATGGCACAAGACGTGATTATAGTCACTTCGTCCCTCACTAAAGATATGACAGGCAAGGAAGACTTGTATAGAGCTGCTGCCATTCGTGCTTTGTGCACTATTACTGATAGCACAATGTTACAAGCTATTGAGCGCTACATGAAACAAGCTATTGTGGACAAGAACCCTGCAGTCAGTTCCGCGGCTCTTGTTTCTGCTCTCCATCTATCAGCTACTGTTCCCGATTTAGTACGTCGTTGGGTGATGGAGGCTCAGGTAATTAACTAGATCACTTATTCACCTTCTTAAGCTTAATATCGTACTTGTACACAAGTAATAGGTACATAAGTTTAGTACATGTCTTGATGAGTCCTATTCATGATGACAGTTCTGCTGTGCAACAGATTAAACTAATTCCTACTGTGTGTTGTCTAACACAGTAATGTTACATGTATTCTGCATAATAATAATATATTCATTGTGTTTTAATCTACAGAATCACCACCAATCTGTGTTAAGAACTACTTTGCACTACAATAAAATCTTTCAAGTAATTTGAGGGATGCTTGCGAACCATGTGTTTCAATTTTGTTCTATAATATTTTGAATAAGTATTTACACTTATACTATCCAAATCAATGAAAGGAAAACTATTATTATTTCACTGTTTTAGTAGTACTGGTAAATTCATTACCAGAAAAAACTTCATTGCTTGTATTAATAATATTTTTGATGTTATAACGAATTTAAATTCTGCCATAATGTTAGATCTTATTAAAGCACTATAATTGAGAAGTTACTTTACAGCACACTTTTAGTTAGTAACTAGCAAAATTAAATAATGGTTTGCCTTATGCCTTCGGTATATTTCCACAGGAAAAGATTATTTTGAATTATTCTTTGCTTCTCAGTTTAGCTTTAGGTTATTTGTTTCCGACTATTCTAATTTGACTTGATATTTGTATGAAGTATGAAACAAAGTTTGTATAACAAAATGTTTATGCTTGCTCTTACTCTTTTCCAGGGCGTCATCACATCAGATAATGCTATGGTGTCTTACCATGCTTTAGCTGTAGTTGCTGGAGCTCGACGCAATGATCGTCTTTCTACAGTTAAGCTTGTTACAAAACTAGCTAAGACTCCGCTGCGCTCACCATATGCACTCTGCCTCTTAATTCGTCATGCTGCCAAATTAGCAGAGGAAGACCAAAGTGATGCTTCAGAACCATATGTTGATTTCATTGAATCCTGCTTGCGACATAAATCGGAGATTGTGGTCTATGAAGCCGCACATGCCATTGTGAATCTGAGAAAATCTGCTCGCGATCTTGCCCAAGCTGTCTCAGTGCTCCAAATATTTTGTGGCTCCTCAAAAGCCACTCTGCGGCTGGCGGGCGCTCGCACATTAGCAAAACTGACAACAAAACACCCTAATGCTGTAGCAGCTTGTGCAGTTGATCTGGAGAATCTCATATCAGATCCAAATCGCTCTGTAGCCACATTAGCTGTGACAACTCTTCTAGCTACTGGTGCAGAAAGCTCAATTGATCGTTTGATGAAACAAATTTCCAGCTTCATGTCTGAAATATCTGATGAATTCAAAATTGTTGTAGTACGTGCAATTAGGCGCCTCTGTTCTAAATACCCACGTAAGCATCAATCACTGGCAGCATTTCTGGCTGGTATGCTCCGAGATGAGGGTGGCTTGCAGTACAAGACTGCTATTGCTGATGCCATTATTGCTCTTGTGGAAGAAAATCCAGATGCTAAAGAAACAGGTTTGGCACATCTTTGTGAATTTATTGAAGACTGTGAACATGCGTCACTAGCAGTTCGCATATTACATATCCTGGGACGTGAAGGACCAAAGGCTCGCCAGCCATCTAGATACATTCGGTATATATACAACAGAGTGATTTTAGAGTCAGGTCCTGTACGCGCTGCTGCTGTTTCTGCCGTCGCTCGTTTCGGGGCAGCTCGACCCGAATTATTGCCAAATATAAGAGTTCTTTTGGCCAGGTGTCAATTAGATGAAGATGATGAAGTTCGTGATCGCGCTATTTATTACAGCGCAATTTTGGAATCGGGTGATTCGCAACTCATTAATGATTATATAATTAATGTCCCAATTCCTAACCCTGTACTTCTAGAGAGGGCACTGCACCATCATCTGATATCCGATGCAGCATCTACGGAGCCTTTCAATATAGCTACTGTTCCTGCAATGACAGAAGAGTCACAAGAGCCGAAAGAAGCTCCAGTTGAAATTGAAACACGAGCGCCGACTATTTCTCGTGAGGAGCAATATGCTGATCAGTTAAAAGTCGTTCCCGGCATTGAAAAACTTGGACCAATTTTCAAAACTTGTGAATCTGTTGATTTGACAGAGCCAGAAACTGAGTATCGCGTACAATGCGTCAAACATATCTTTGCACGTCATTTGATCTTACAGTTTGAGTGTTTGAATACTCTGAGTGATCAACTTCTTGAAGATGTTCACATACGATTAGAAGCTATTCCCGGTTACAAAATAATAACTGAAGTCCCATGCGAACAACTACCGTATGACAAACCGGGCAGCGTCTTTTGTCTTCTTGAATTCCCTGAAACTCCACTTGATACTTTAGGTACTTTTGGAGCAACTCTGGAGTTTGTGGTTCGTGATTGTGATCCCACAACTGGCCAGCCAGATACAGGAGAAGGCTATGGCGATAATTATCCATTAGAAGAAATCGAAATCAGTTGTGCTGAACAATTCAGGACGCGCGCAGCATCAGATGACTGGGAAGCGTCTTGGGAAAGGGCTGCTGCAGCAAATGAGGCTTCAGACACATTTGGATTGTCACAAAACGACGTAGGAGAGGCTGCTAAAGCGGTGTGTGAACACTTAGGGATGCCAAAAGCAGCCATCACAGGAGATGCAGTGAAAGAAATCCGAGGTGGAGGTATTTGGCGCGCAGGCACGCCAGTGCTCGTCAGGGCCAGGCTGGTGGCTGCCGGAGGCGCCGTTACCATGCAGCTAGTAGCTCGTTCACCCCGTGAAGACATAGCCGTTTTAATATTGGCTGCCGTAAACTAAAATAAATTATCAAATTAACGATTTTATTTATAACAAAATGTCACTGGGCATTGTTTAAGAAGTGTATGAACCAATTACTTTTAGCATTGCATTACTTTCTCAAAACTGTTGGGAGTTAAGATTTAGGAAATCTTTCTAAATTGTATTTCCATGTAGATATTAGTTCCTTTATCAGTTTTGCTTAGTTTTTCTTATCTGTTTTACCTCATGACTCAAATATTAAATAAATATATACAGAAGGAGGTTTTATGACTGCTCCATTCTTGGTCAAACATGACATAAACCTTTTTTAGAGCAAACTTAAACTTACTATGTATTTTTGTTTATTATCATTCCTTAATTTATTATTAGTCATCAGTACTAAATTGTGTCATGTCATATAATGGGTTTACTCTAATTGCAACAGCATTCTCAACAATATGAATAGCAATTCAATATGATTTGGGGAATCTGTTACTTACACATTGTATTTTATGTTGAGTTTTATCCATAATTGTCAAACAATAAAAAGTAGTAAACGAAATTGTTATAATTCTGTCATAGCAGTGTGCAATTAGACCAACAATACATCTCCAGGTGATATGCTAGTTACACTTGGGTAACAATAAAAGTTGTGGATTATCTAAATCTGAATACCATATGAAAGAACCTTTGCAAGAACTCGTTTACTATTTTTTCTCAAAAACTCACCCTGGTTAGTTAGTAATTATTATAAGGTATCATACTATGTGTATCATTGTGAGTAGTGTCTATCAATGTTATATTTAGAAATCTGTTGTTATCTATACTATACTTATTAATGTTTAAACAAACTCATCAACCAAGTCCTCCAAAATCAAGTCTTTTGTCAATTTGAAAGTTTAAGATTGCTGGTCTGATGGGTTGACACACAGGGTCGATGTGCCCATTAAATTCTTGCTTTAAAACTTATGTTGGTTATATTAAGAATAAAAAGCACTATGATATTGATTTATTGAGGAATAGTAAAATACTTTCTACTATAAGCCCGCGCCTTCGTTCACGTGGTCTTTCACGTGTATGTACAAAAAATCTTCCAATGTATGTACCATAAAACATAGTATATTGCATCCGGTAATAAATTAGCTTACTATCAGTAAAAAAATTAATCAAATCAGTACTTCCAGAGATTACCTCTAAAAATAAACCTAAACCTCTTTATAATATTAGTATAGATAAGTTCTTAATTGTGTACCAACAATTTGTAATTGTTCATTGTTATTAATGTGTAATGTACAGCCAAGGAACGAAAATGTTAAGCAATTTTCAAACCAAACACCCCTTACCCATATTGCATGCCAGTCGCATGTCATCTTTATGATCTGTAATTTTTATTTCAAATGCCATCAATAAATTCATTACATAATCGGAAAAAAATATATAAAAATTTTCAAATAATTCATGATAATTATGGGCAGAAGGGTTTAATTACTTAACTTTTTTATTCCTTGACTTGACTACAGTGCCTACCCGACCCGTAACACCGTACAGCAAACTGATTTAAGAATAAATTCATTTTGTAGTGTTTTTTTTTGTCAATCACAGACAGTAACTATGTGACAGTGTTTTGTAAAACGCGCTGTGCCAAAGTTCTAGATGGCCGGGTACTGTATTAGATGTCTATAGGTACTACATAAACGTCTATACTATTTGGGTATGATTATGTGTTGTGTGTCAGCAGTAAATAGTTCAATGATTAATCAATACTGATATGCGCAGATGGATTTTTGGAGATTTATGTAAAACTATGAATCTGACATCAGTTGGATTTGATTTTGATTGATTGATATTATATTGATCCCATTTTGTTTTGTGTCAATCAAATTGACCACAGATTGACAGATTGAACTGATGTCTGTTAACTGTCTAAAGTAGATTATTCATGGTCAGTTGACATGGACCGACAGCAAAAGAGTAGGCCACTCATGGATTGTTTCTAAATGTTGTCTTCGTTTAGAACGCCCCTTGTCATGCCAGCTAGCTGACCTTGAGTGGGTCCCTATCTCTTTAAATGGACTCTGACGGAAATTTTATTCTGATCATCGTGAATTTATAAACGTAGATATGTTTTCTATATACATATACATTGTTGTTAGCACTAAGAAAATTTATATCAAGTTCTATTTGTGTATAGGTATGTGTCATACAATATTTTACAACCTTCCTACTGACTTCTCTTAATTATGTAAAATTGTAATTTGTAATTTTTATGTATACATGCTTAAAAAATTCTAATAAAGTTTATTACTTGAAAGAGGGATTTTTCTTGTATTTCTGATATGTAATTTTCTTAGGAAACTTTAAGTGACCTTTGGTCTATTTTTGTTTGCTCAGTGCACGATAGCAGTGCTTTAACAACTTGGCCTATTGTTTTCATCATAATGTCATTTTTTCGAGGCGTATTTAGGGTGAGCCAACTAGGGCGCACAAAACGGCGCCTATCGAAGGGGAACGCAAAACACGCCAATTATTAAAAAATGCATAACTAATAAATATTTGTTATTTATAATGAGTTATCGAGTGAATGGTGCATCAAGCATAGCTAGGCAACGAAATTGTGGACGAACAAAATTCACGGCGTGACACAATTCCGGTCCTTAAAAAACTGATTGCTATTAGTTACAGTATGTAGACAGTGGATGTCTATTGTTGCTAGCTGGTATTATTTATGGAGCGCAACAAACCCTTTAATTTTTTTAAAGAGCCCTCATTTTGTCCACATTAAAACGTTATCGTTTTTTATACATTTCACGTTGGTATCTTTGTGTAAACTGTTTGTAAGTGTAATCGTATGGTTAAATACTACAGAAGGGCACACGGTGTGCACTTTATGATATACGATAATTTAAAAAAAAGGCATCTATGCTAATATTACAAAGCAGATCAGTTTGTTCGTTTGTTTAAAGGAACTAATCTCAGGAACTTCTGGTCTAATTAAAAAACACGGAGATTGGCTATATTTAACATGATGCTACTACCCAAAGCAATGGAGCGGAACAGTAACGACCTAACACACAGACAGTAACTTAAGGCGAATAAAACCACAGGGTATTACTAACTTACAAACTTAATAGCCTTACGCTCTATTTTATTGGAGATCCATATTTTAACAAAGCTTACGAACATCAATCAGTTAAAATAATAAAGAACTAGGCTTTATTTACAGTTTACAGATGTCTAGGCTGTTTCAAAAATAATCATGAACTTGGACAGATATCTCAAAATTTTAGGTATTACCTATAGGTAGTGCACTGGGTTAATTACGACGGTATATGTACTGGGGTAATTACGACAACCGGGTATAATTCCATTTATATTAATTTCAACGAAACGCAGCGACAACGGCATATTTCAACATTGCTGTGCATTAATAAATAATTATAATTATTTCATCTTTTAAAAATTGACGGAATAAGATGTAGTACCTAGAAGTTACGTAAATGGTGCAAATTATCTAATAATATAAATCGGAGTTACAGGTAAAATTAACTTAGTGGATTTATTAATAACCAGCATTACCTACCTACATAAATTACACTTGTATTCACGTAACTCCTTATAAATAACTTTCTTCTCTTTGCTGTTACAAAGTACAAAAATATACATTCTAATTAATTAACAATTGTTGCTGATGATTAAAAAAGGCTTGTTGCTGCCTTCATAAGAAAGGAAACCTACGTAATAATGAAGTATTTTAAGAGTGAAGGGATCTATTTCAGGGTAATTAAGCTAAGTACCTACTTCGAAAAAGGTTACGGAAGCTACGTGGTGTATTTTCGTCTCATTTAAAGCAATGTTACAAGGCGAAAGTCTTTGACCAGCGTGTGTTGCCAGAGATAACATACCTAGGTACGACACTGAAACGTGTTACCTAATACCTTACTATAGGCCTCATAAGGAGGCTTAAAGTGGCTCAGAGTGCAATGGAAAGGGCGAGATCGTATCAGAAATAAGATCCGCAGAAGAAATTAGGTAATGGACCGGACGCTCTTAAAATTGCGAAACTCTGGTGGCAATGGGCAGCGCACATAGCTCGTAAAGTCGATGGTCTTGGGGTCGTCAGGCTCTCGTGTGGGGACCACGTATGGGAAGGCGCAGTGTCGGAAGGTCACAAGGTGGACCGACGACCTGGTCAAGGTAATAGGACGCCATGCCATCGCCTACGGCACAGCCTAGGCAGGTGCCTACTTTCCAAATCGAAGTGTAAGGTACCCGTTGGCCATGTCCGAAGAGTAATAGAGTAGTACCTATAGGTGTTAGCTTGTACGACTCGATGCGCCTCCCTATTTCGCCTATTTGATCCTTTTACCTTTAATATCGACGTCTTCGGGCAATAAGTCGGGAGTAATGCTTTACTGTTTTTTTGGAATATCTATTCAACGAGTCGGAGTATTTATGTCAGTGAAACATCAACTTAACTTAATTGCGATATTATCAAGATTAAATTAATTACTATGTGAAATAAAGGTTTAGGCGTAGAAGGCCAGTTCTCAAAATGGCAATAGAGTCGCAAAAGGACTAGGTACCTAGATACTTCTCAAAATGGCAAATTCTCTAAAAGCCTAATTTTCGGAATGGCCATTTCTCTAAAAGCCTAATTATCAAAATGCGAATAAACCGAAATATAGACTGTCTTCTATTCCTTCTTTATCGTGTGGGCCTTAGTAAGGTCTTACGACTCAACACACCCTAGTGTCAGAGTTTCTAAACCGCCTCAAGGGCCTCTGTCATGGTTTGAGTGGAACAGTAAGTCCAGGTCTCCTCACGATGTTTTCTTTCACAGATGCCAGTGATGTCCAAGATAAACTTTAGAAAGTACATATGAATTGAAAAATTCACATTGGTACTTACGCGGATGAACCCACAACCTCATGCGCAAGAGGCGGGCGCCTTAACCAATGGGCCATCACGACACTATCGAATTCTATTCTAATTTTTAAAGCTGAAGTGTTTGTTTGAATGCGCTAATCTCAGGAACTCAGGTTCGAATTGAAAAATTATTGTTGTGTTAAATAGTCCATTTCTCGAGGAAGGCTAAATAACATCGCTACGATCAATGTATATATAGGTCGGAGCACCAATGGAAAATGTTGCAAAACGGGAAAAGTTATTCCTTTTTAGAGCTTCCTTTGCGTGCGCTGTGTAAACGGTAAAAGTTACGCAAAAATTAAGAATGGGGGAATTATTAAAAAAAAAATAGTCCATAAATGACAGCATGTCTATCTTAAAAGGTTGACTCACTGTGACTTTTTTTATGGTCATCATTATAGAAAAGTGAATTATTTTCGAAATTGTTTTTTAAACTTGATATTAATCGTTATCCAAATAAATGCGTTATTCATCACTCAAGCATGTAATTTTAAACAAAATTTCCCTTGACGTCATTTTATTTAAATAAATAATGATTTTCAAAAAATTATTGTGTGTTGGTAATAATAGTTTTAAAATAACTCCGCAATAAAATAATAATTAAGTTTAAGCGTGCCAATCTATGGAACTTCCAGTGGGAATGGAGCCTTTTTGTATATGCTACTATATACTTATAACATCACGCTTAATAACAAAAAAAAACACGCAGACGAAGTCGCGGGCAGAAGCATTTTTACATAAAAAGGCAACCGTTTCTACTGACTGACTGATCTATATCTACACACAGTTCAACCACTAATAAACGGATTGCGCTGTTTGACACGCAGATTTTATTATGACGTCGGCATTTATTTATTTATTAAGTTTAGCCAACAGTTGTTTACACAATACATTTAAAATAATAATATCTTAGTAGTATATTTATAAGTGCAACAATTACTTACAGGCTAACACAGCATGCGCCATATATGGTATTACATAGTGTCTATCGCAAATGTACTATGATAATTTGTATATTCCGATTTAAATTAATTTCAATAAAACGCAGCAACATTATTTAAAAATTGTCGAAATAAGATGTGGTACGTTAAAGGTGCAAATTAATAAAGTAAATCGGAATTTACCCGGTTGTCTTAATTACCCCAGTGCACCTTACCTTAGGTACCTACCTAATTTCGATAGGTGAACATGGCTAAATCTTGCACTAAAAACTAAAAAGTTTCAGGTACAGTTGCCAACTTTTTTAAGTAAAATAATGAATATTCGTTTTTGACGAAAAAAAGTCTTCGCGAACAAAATAAAGAATCGGAAAAATTATTTAATTAAATGTTTCTCGCTTGCTTTCCATCTAGATCCTTTCAAGCGATATTAATTGTGAAACATAACAAGTATGCCATTCTTGGTTTAAGTCAAAATAAAGTATTTTTGATACTTTTTTTTTATTCTAAAGTAACTTATTAAAGTACTATCATGAAGCATAATAAAGTAGGATACCTAATTATAAAGTATGGTTGGCAACCCTAGGTACAGTATCCATTACCTAGGTACAATTTCGCAATACCTTTCCACACGGACCTACTTTCAGCATTTATATCTAAAAACAACGCTCCTCGCATAAAATTGACGTAAGATGGCATTGTTAAGTTAATTATAACCACAATGAATGGTTTAATTTTAAAAATCTTATTTTAGGCCTTAGGGGGAAAGATTCTGCTTGCCTGAACCCTAAGAAATAACATAGACTTTTTTTCAATACGCGATTTCGTCTGCGTCTACGCTATCCGGCATTTACACGGTCGAAGTCGCGGCAAAAGCTAGTTAACCATAAGACCTGGCTGCAGGCGACTTCTCAGCTGACAAAATATAATAATGAAAGAGGGATTTTTTTACTTATTTTACCAGCAGAAGGTAATAAACTAAATAATGCATCATCCCCCTAACTAGGAATACCTACTTGGACATAAGTACCTTAATGTGATAGGTCACCCTTGCTAAAACTTGCATTTTAAAACAAATTAATTAAGTTCCTAGGTAAGTATGGGTCAGCGTTGCCAGACGTCATTTATTTTTAAAATCAAAATAAATGCCGCGCTTTTTTTTACATGCTCCCAGCAATTTTTCCAATTTTGAACTGTTATTGAATTAAAAGCTTCTATGGTTTGTGAAGCATATTTTTCTGAAGATTAAAACTTTTTTGATTACTCAGAAGACGAATGAGACTCAACTGTATAACGTATAAGGTAAATCTGATTTAAAATATCATAATTTTTATTAATTAGAATACATTTTATATGGCTATTTTTTCTATCTAGTGTCACGTAAACGCAACTTGAACTTAAATAAAAAGATAAATATTTAAACACTTCTGATTATATACATTTTTTTACTGTCTCCCGCTTTCGACAAAAGTATCCCGCTTTTTTTACTCAAAAAGTACAAAATCCCGAATTAGCAAAACAAAAAACAAAAAAAAAAAAAAAAAAATGGTATAGGTACAGTATCCATTACTTAGGTACAGTTTGGCAATACCTTTCCTTTCCACACGGACCTACTTACAGCATATTTCTAAAAACAACGCTTCTCGCAGAAAATTATAAATATAACAGTGAAAAGATTTACTTTTAAAAATCATGTCATATTTTAGGCCCTGTGGCCCCGGAACGTAAAGGGCAACAGAAGGAACAGGGTGTTTTTTAGTCAGTAAAAGTCTGACAGTCCCTTCCGCCCCACCCAGGGCGGAAGGAGTAATATGATGAAAAAAAAAAAACGGGGAAAAGTTTCTGTTTGCTTGAGCCCTATACGAAATAACTGAAGTATCTTTCTAATAGGTAGGTACGAGACTTAATTTGCGTCTACGCTATCCGGCATTTAAGCGGACAAAGTCGCGAGCAAAAGCTAAATATATTAATAAAATAGGGATTTTTTATTTTTTTTACCAGCAGAAGATAATAAACTAAGTAAATAATGCATCATCCACCTAACTATTAGGTACCTATGTATATACATATAGTTATGTCACGTTATGTGGATGTGGATGATGCATTAGCTATTTATTTTAGACATACTAAATACTACATTTAAATGTGATATGTGAAACTTGCTAAAACTTTCATTAAAAAAAAACTCAAGTTCCTAGGTATCTACAGTATCCATTACCTAGATACAGTTTCGCAATACCTTTCCTTACTACACGTAGGTACCTACCTACTTACAGTATATTTCTAAAAACAAAAAATTGACGTCAGAAGGCATTGTTTAGTTAAAACAACAGTGAATGGATTTATTTTTAAAAACCTTTTTTTTGCCTTAGGGGAAAAGTTTCTGATTGCCGTATGGTTAAATCGTTTTAGACAGCCGTAGTATTATGTACCAAGTGCTGCAAGCAAACTCGCAAAGTGCGTCATGGCCAGCAGGCTAGCCACGCGACAGGCCGAGTCAGATACATTCGAACATATCGCTGTCTCGCTCATCAGCCACGTGCGGTTTGGAATAATCTTAGAAAGAGAACTCCTATCCCACTCCATCATAGTCTATTCACGTGTTTTTGAGCGTGAAACTTAGTGATGTTCATTCTTTATTTACTTGCAAACATATCGATAGTAAATATTAAACTTTGCGATACTACTTTTTGATTAGCTTATATAACGAATCTTCACTTCACGTGTTGGGTAGTGGTCTAATTGCTATAAAACCATTTCTTTTTATATTAAATCATTAGAAAGATTTGAGTCGATCTAGTTTTTTATGGTTCCCGACTGTTAAAGTCTAATTTATTATATATTTTATGTGTGTAGTACTTATGTATCAATCATGAAATTATTTGTGATGTAGTTATTCAACATTAATTAACAGAATTATAGACTGCTAGACATTCTTTTTCAACGTAATTTGTAATTTAATTTCAAGTTATTTTTTCGCAGCCGGATATTGACTTGTTATGTTAACTTTTTATTTTTCACCTGGTGAGAATGGTTGGTTACCAATAAAATGAGAATCCGAAATGAAAAATGAATCTTGCAATGAGGGTATCATTGCATAGTGATTCTGAAAGTTGGAGCTGCGACAGCGACCATTTCTACAAACATGTACCATAAGCTAAGACTAATAATAGCCGTAATTCTTACTTTCTGAGAGTCACTCGCAGTCGTAAAGATCGCAGTTCTAAAGATGGCATTGACCTTTCGGCATTAATGCGAGCAAAGTAAGGACTAAGGAAGGTTTAGTACAGCCATTTTTTGTCCGAGATTAAACGCAATGAACGAATTAATTGAGGAATACCATAAACTGCGAGGAATTTATAATATTTTTTTATTTATCTGTGGAGGCTTGTAATTAGCAATTTAGTTTATAATATTTAACGACAGGGTCGTTCGTGTCACTGCTTAGCATGAATTTTTAGGGAAGCCTAAACAACGTGCGTTCTTTATGCGACCATATAAATTGTTCATCCTAATAACTGTCGCGGTCGCCAACATCGGAATGTTACCTTTACCTACAAAGTCAACGGGCGCTAATGGTTTTGTTACTTATGTCTACTTATATAGGTAGGTAGGTACTTCAAATGATAAGTTTGATTTTTTTTGTCGTCATTATAATATATTATATTGTCAATACGGGGTCACGTGTGTGAAATGATTCCAGCGACTCGCTCATCTTGTACGGAATATTTTCTTTGTATGAAAAAAATTGCACTATAGATAATTTTTCTATCGAAAATCAGTAATCACTATTGGTGATGTACTATTATTACATTAGCAAAGGGAAGTTCCATCGTTGTTGAATAAATCATAGCAACAATCCATTCGTATCGAATAAATAACTTTCTTCTTAATAAAACAACTATAAGTCTGTTCATTGAGACCCAAAGTGGTTTTGATCGCCCGGAAAATCTATTTAAGACACTAAAAACTACGATTTCACCAATCCACCTTTTTATTGGTAAATGTTAAGTATGTGTGCATACACTCGGGAATATTCTGGACCTCAGACTCTTGAATAAACCTCCATTTTTCAAAACTGGGAAAATCTATGAGTATCTTGTCTGAGCCAAAAAGCCAAATTTTTTCTATATCTAACCCAAACGCAAGCTACATTATTTTAGTTTGATTGTTACTAGAGAAATTTGAATGTATTTTTCCCCTGTACCAAATTCTAAAGTTTTATGTAAAATTAAAAATAAGTAATTGACCTAGACCTATAAACAAACTTAACAGGTTCAGTTCTCGTTTGTTCACCGAGCGAGATTTTTACTGAATACTACGGCAGGTTCATGTCAATGAAATGTAAATAAACTCTTTTTGAGTTTTGAGTGGAAACTCTTATTTAATGTTTATAATAACTATTGACATTTTAGAAATAAGAATAAAGTAGAATACGAAAATAAATACCATCTGATTTATAATCATATTCTATTATTATTTTGGCTAACAGTATTTTGATTCTCGGAAAAACATAATATCGATTGTGCTATTCGATTACTAACTGTTAACAGAGCAAATCCTCACGTTTAGAGTTGCGCATCACTACGATCAGCTACAGGCAGTAGGGGCTTTTCGTAGTGTACGTACAAGTCGAACATTTGGAGAAGTACATACCATTTCGCAATAAGTTAATTTTAACGTTTCATGGCTTATTCTTGTTTTGGTGCCTGATACGGTTAAAAAGTATTTGCGCGTTGTGATTTGTACGTTGATGCACGTGTTTTAATAGTAAAATTATAAAAACTATTAACTTGAGGAACGTAAAAAGCTTCTGTACCTAGTTACCTACCCTATATTTTGAAAAAGTTACACTATTTCGCCGTTGGTGCTAATTGGTAAGTTTTTATTTATTTAAATTATAGCTTGCTCGAAAATCTTCTGACTTTATCTGAGCCAAAATACAATTAGCTAGAATTATTTTAACAACATACGCTAGAATTCTAGTTAAGTTTTATGGTTTCATCTAGGAAATCCATGGATGTACCATCTATAATAGGCAGCCTACGCACGCACTAACTGCGTAGGTACCATCTCGGTCGCGTGTCCTTTCTCACGTTGCTGCTGATCTATGCTATCATACATAGGTATAGCTAGGTACTAACATATATTGCTAACCTAACCGTAACTTTGTAAACTTTGCAAAGCCTCCTCATCATCATAGGATGAACTTTTTTGATACCTGTAAATGCAAAAAAGCATAACTACCTCTTATATTAAAAAAAAACACTTCATTATTGGGTACCCACTTGTTCCTGCAATAATCATTTTAAAATTCAAATGCTTGAGTGACATTATTATACCTAATTACTTATTATTATAGGTACCTATTCAGTGGTAAAAATTGCTCATCCCATCGTAATATAAATTAGGCATTTATTAAGTTAAATAAGTAAGTAGGTAGGTCTTCTCCAACATTTTTTTTTAGTGGGTATCTTGTACTAGCTGATCAACTTTTTATTTGCAAAGAAATCCTTTTCACCTGACAATGGCTCAGAAGAGAAATGTTTTTGTAATATTTTATAGTGTTGACCTAGTTTCGAAGCAATCTGTGTCTATGCTTAGCGCATAATAATAATAATAATAATAAACCATTTATTTTC
Source organism: Hoplodrina ambigua (assembly GCA_949774945.1). NCBI lineage: Eukaryota > Metazoa > Arthropoda > Insecta > Lepidoptera > Noctuidae > Hoplodrina > Hoplodrina ambigua. The sequence goes on from OX458963.1 coordinate 12,988,342, forward strand.
AGGTAACAAAGACCCATAGATAAATACCTTAACCTAAGTATATATATAATTATCAACAAAAAATGTTAGTAAATAAAACTTAAGCCTAAGTTAGTAACACTTCACTAGCACTACACTACGTCTTTGTGCTGTCGTGTGGAATTGGTCCGCGGAAGCGACGGAACACCACGTCCTGTTAATAATATCAAATGTTTTGTCTCAAACTTCAATTTGCGGCCAAACATTTTATATTATATAGGATTACATAGGATGTAAAGAGACACTTCTTCACACACAAAAAATGTTAATACCCAGCAATATTTTTTACTCAGAGTCCTTTGTTTGATGGGCAATTAACAACTATATGATGTGTCTTTTTACAACCGATATATACATATATCACAGAGAATACTGGGTTTTCAAGAAACTCCATTAGAGTAAGCACTATTAGCTACCATACATGCTCATCTCATTATTACATTGAAAAATATGCATTTATAAGATTTGCTTCAGAACTGCAAATTTCTAATCAGAATGTGAGTGCAGAGCTCATCTTGTTAAAAGATTATTGAACAGCTGTGCCGACAACACTGCTTGCGATGTCAAATATCTCAATACTAAAACCTAACAAGAGTGTTATAATATAATACACATCACTGAAGTTATAAATAAAACAATTCAGATAAATGGTTCTAGTTTGATTAAAAACGATAATTTGTGTGTTGTCTGTCCTTATGTTATAAGTGCATTAACAATGCACTAAGTGACAGACTGAGTTATTGTCATTGCATTCTAATTTAATTCCATACGCATCCATCATACCTTTAATGCTATAATACATTTTAATAAGGTCACATGAAATGTTTACAGATGTTTATAACCATTAGTTTACAAGTGAGAACTTATCTGATAGGAACTCTTGTTGTTGGGATAAACAACACTAATTAGTTCTATATTCCTATTTGTTTGTTTGAATATTCATTGCTATGCAAGTCAATATTAAATGCATCAAATTGTGAATATGTTTCACAATTTGCTATAAGGCCTGTATTACAGAATGTTTCTTAAGCACAGAACTAGCCTTGAATATAGACTCCATTTTAAAGTTTAGTACTATTCTGTATTAGTCAAATATGAGAATTCAAAAAAAGTAAATGTTAAGCTTTAGTTCCTACATTAATGTTTATTTTTGTAAAAGACGCTGGCATAGATAAAATTTTGCAATCATTTGCGGCCAGTGCGAATACTTACCAATTCAACTATCATGTGAATGTTGAATAAATGCACCGCAATTGTAATAGCCTAAGAGTTATTATTATTCAGTGAGAATATTATTACATGGACATTTATATTTTTAATTTCACCCCTTACCTATAAAGATTGCTTACTGTTACCAAATAATTAATGTCTATTTATCCATACTCTTTTTTGATCTTTAAGTATGTTCTAACTTTAAGCAATGTTTTAAGTTAATGTTTTGTTCACAATTGAAGGTATTTCCTAAACCTAATGTATTTTTTCTTTTAACAGTCTCCAAATAAATGCAACATGGACAACTTAGACGATTCAGAAAACAATGCAAAGATCTCAGATTCTGCATACTCCAACAGTTGCAGCAATAGTCAGTCAAGAAGGAGGTAAGCGAAAATTACCAATGAATTAAAACAATTTGAATATAGTAAAAGGTTGCTTCCCTTCCTTGCAATAAGGAAAAGTAGATTTGCCTTTATTAAATCTTTACTCTCATATAAAATAAAGCATTTTGGTAATATTTTGATTCCCTATTTTAAACTATCTTTAAATGTCAAATTTTGCGTACCTAATGCATTAAAATTTATTTGTTTTTAATTATAATTTTATACTTTTTAACAAAAAGTACCGCGAATACGACTCTAGTAACACCAATCACATAAATCTTAAAAGAATCAATCATCTACTTTTAACGAGTTCTTTAGTTTACTTACGTCTGTCGTTTGTAGTTGATAAGGTTAGTAGGTATCCAATAGGGTGCCTACCCATTTTATGTAGTTGTATGTATTTCTACAACGTATTAAAATAATATAAAGTCTATCTAGTCCATCGAATATTACGGAAAACGGAAACGTGTATTTCCGCAACACGCGCGACACTGAGAAATCGATGGCTATCCTGTCAGACTTGAGTCTTTCAGCTATTCCCGTTTAATGCGATGCATTCATACCTGTTAGCGTTACATTCGTTGCAGTTTTAGGGCTATGAATTAATTAGAGTATTCCTTGTGATAATTAGCAATTGTAAAACATTAGTGTAATGATGTTGTTTTTGTATTTTAATTTTTATGCAGGTTTTACTGGGTTTTATTTATTTTTTCTGCTGTCTGACGATCAAATCTCGTAATTTTATGTTTTTTACAAGAAAAATCTTGATGTCGGTGTTCGTTGAAATTGGTTAATATAACGTTATCTTAATGATGATCTTTGTGCGGAAATCTATATTAATAATTAATATTATTAAGCTGAAGAGTTTGTTTGCGTCTTGTTTTTTTTTATTTTACCGCGCTATTTCCTGATCCAATGGGGTGATTCTGAAAATTCTTTCACTAATAGGAAGCTACCCCTAGTTTTAATACTAGTTATCCCTGAGTGCTATATTTTATCAGATATTTAAGGACTTAACGAGATGTACCCTTTTAAATAAGCGGCCAAGGGTCCCGTGCTATCGTAAGATATTTTACACTTCATAATAATATTTCCTAATAAAAAAAAAATATATATCTTGTATGGTTACACCCGCTTTCATTCTCGAGCAGACAAACTGCGGAGTCTAGTAATAGGTTCCTGGGGGGTACGGAACCCTAAAGTGTTCAGAGGTGGACATAAAACAGTCGATAGTATTGGCAAAGGTGGAATTTGCAAAGGAGTATTTATGACCCGTAATTTGTAAAATACTTTCCTATTATTAAAAACATTAAATAAATGTTTTGAAAACCGTGTAATATCCATATTACGAGTATATTCTAGGATATTTTGTGAACTCCGTGATTTGTAAAACCTGTAAAGCACTTTCTTATTATTTAAAACATTGAATGAAAAAATAAATTTTAAAAACGTTATTTCCATATTTGCAAGTTGTGATTTTCGATATTTAAATATTTCATAACGACTCAGGAATCCTTCATGGGTTAGGTAGCCTGGTCGTCACGACCATGTTGTAATTCGAGCCGAAAATACGGCGATCAATAAGCCAGTTTTAACTGCTTAAACGTGACTCGCGGTCTACTCGCTGGTCACGGTTCACTCGTCACTTAGTTCACGTGTGTTCTAACATAGAGCGTATGTACATTCATACATTCATACAAGAATTAATCGTACTACTATTATAAACGCGAAAGTTTGTAAGAATGGATGGATAATATTTTGCTACTCTTTCGCGTTTAAACGACTCAACAGAATTAACTTTTGGCTCACATATCAACCTAGTATATCATCCATGGAGATAATTTAGGTGTTTGACCTAATTCTGAAGTTTTATGATAGGGGGTGAAATCGAGTAAATAAATCTATAAATTGAATTTGGGTGTTTTTATTGCGGTTTATTGGGACGTTGATTGCTAAAATGTCATTCATTTTGATGTCCAAGACGGTATAGATGACATAGAATTTTAACCCTATAGTGGGGAAACGGGGTTTCAGAGTTTGTATTAGCACATTATGTGACAAGTCTGCTAAGTTTGTCATTACGAATTGCACCCCGAACCGAAGGCGAGAGCGTAATAAAGCCGAGACTGTAAGGATGAAATTCGCGTTTTATAGGTATACCTACGACGTTTTTCAATAGCTTCTCAGGAAAAAACAATGCTATGAATTCAATGCTATGAAAATAATATTACAATTGAATTAATCATGAGAGACGTTCTCAAAATATCTTGTCTGTCGAGGTCAGACAATTACGACAAGCCAGTATACTCAAATAGGTAAAAAAAAATACCTAGGTTGGTAATAGATGTCACAAATACAATTATTATTTTCATTTAATCATTTGTCATATTCACAAAATATTGAGACTTAAAATATGCAAAGCTCGTTGTTGAAAAAAATTAAGGTGTCTATTGCTGCACCAGGGAGGTAATGTAATATAAGAAGCACGAGTGCGTGATACGCTAAACTATGACCCTAAAAGAGGTGGGGGGCGTCCCATGCTGCGCCTTCCGGTACGTGGTCGCCACACGTGAGCCTTACAACCCCAACGACCTATGTGCCCTGCCTATTGCCACTAGAGTTTTAGAGTTTCGAGTCCTATGTCCGTTACCTTAATTCTTCTGCGGATCTCCTTATTTATGATTCAGTAGAGAGACCCCGTGCATAGCCCTCTCCATTGCTCTCTGAGCCACTTGTAAGCTTTCTTATGAGGCACCACGTTTCAGTGCCGTGTGTCATCGTTCCCAAAATACACCTAACTTCTCGAACCTCTTTCTTGAAATACCGAATTATTTTCCTGAAATAGACCCCTTCATTCTTAAAATACTTCCTTATCGTACTTAATTACGTAAGTTTCCTTGCTTATGAAAGCAGCAACAAGCATTTTTTACTAGTTGTTAGCAACAAGTCTTAATTAGAATGTATTTTTGTACTTTGTAACCTCGAAGAGGGGTAGAAAGTTTATTTACGTTTAATTACGCGAATACAATCGTAATAATAAGTAAGACTGAATTCCGTGAAAATGAAGTCACGTGCAAATGATGGTTGCCTGCAAACCATCAAATCGATTGACGTAAGAATCATCAAAATCGGCTCACTCGTTTCATCTCTGGAGCGCCACAAAGGAACAAACTAAGGTTTATATCTAGTTTCTCTAGTATCTTGAGATGAAGGTTTTTAATAAAACTAGATATTATTTTTAATTTTTTGCTTCATTACCAATTATACTGATAGATGTGATTAATTAAATGGTTGAGTTTTGTTTAACCGTTCGATTTAAAAGGAGATAGACAAAACGTTCCCCGGTTTTTTATCGGAATAAAAATATTACATTTAAATTATTAAAAAGCATAAAGAAAATTAAAAAGTATTTTCATCTCATAGCAGAAATAAAAAAATACCTATATATCGGGTGTCCGGTAAAGAATGGATTATCTTAAAATGGGTGATAGTAGAACTAATGGTGACTCAGAAAAAAAATACATTAAAAAATAAAAACAAGTAGTACCAAAGATATGATTAATTTAATAATATTCATTGTTTTTTGTTACCTTGTTTTACATTATTGTACACCACGACCACGAATTAATGAATTCCGTCGGTTTTTTATTGTTAACGTAATTTACGTTAACTAAGCTAATAGATAAGTAATCAAAAGTAGGACTGCTATTACACGGTTTTGAAAAAAAACAACTTAAACTATGTTTTTTTTGAAGAAATTGTGAAAAAAAAACTTTTTTGCTCCTTTTGAAAACGAATAGCAATAATTCACTATTTACATTAGGTACAAAACTGAATCATACCATTTTGAAATCGGCTATAAACACATAATCTTATAAAATTATTGGCCACTTGTGTTTCGATACATCTTTTTTAAGCTACGGACGTTTAAACTTGCTCAAAAAGAAAATTGTTCACGATTTTTTTAAAAAGAACATAGTTCTAGTGGTTTTTTTTCAAAACCGTTTAATAGCAGTCCTATTTTTGATTACTTATCTATCAGCTTAGTTAACGTAAATTACGTTAACAATAAAAAACCGACAGAATTCATTAATTCGTGGTCGTGGTGTACAAGAATGTAAAAAAAGGTCACAAAAAACAACGAATCTTATTATATGAATCATATCTTTGGTACTACTTGGTTCTTTTTTTATTTGTATTTTTTTCCAGATTAGTCATTAGTTCTACCACGACCCATTTCAAGATAATCCATTGAAAACCGGACATCCTGTATATGAAAGTATTTTTCCCATTGAACGCTAAACGGGGTGATCAAAAATTAATTATAAGGGTCTGTACCCAAGATTGTACATATATAAAATGGATGTCATTGAGGAATACAGGTCTTGTATTATATAGATCAAAAAGGTACGCACTTCTGACAGCTGTAAAAAAGCAAAAACCCTAAAATAAACATACGTAGGTACCTACATAGGCTTTGCGTCACGCAGTTGGGTAAAAAGAAGTCCCTAATTATGGTCCTGAAATAGACCTATTCAGTCTTAAAATGACTTCCATAAAGTTTTTGATTGCGTAGGTTGCCTTTTTGATGAAGGCAGCAACGAGTCTTTTTTTATAGGTACTGAAAATTTTCTTGTACCTACTTTGTAATCGCAAATTAGGATAGAAAGTTATATTTACGTAGTTATGTGAATACAATTATTGTAACATACGTAATGCTGGTTATTGATAAATCTACTAAGTAATTTGAACGTCTATAGAAAAAACTTAAAAGTTTCATACATTTAGTATGGGACTGATTACATTAGTCCCGCCCCGAGTGGCGACACCGCAGCGTAACTTTATGTAACGTAGATTATCTTTACACTAGTAAATAAAGTTCTTTCTTGTTTATTTTCGACTGTTTGATGTTTTTAAACATTTGGTTACATGGTAAGCTTTGTTAAAATATAAGATCTTTAATAAATAAAATAGAATTAAAAGCTAAGTATATTTAATTTGTAACTAAGTAAACAAAATCAGACCAGTACTTCCTGAGATTAGCTCCATTAAACAAACTCCTCAGCTTTAAAAAAATTGATAACGAATCCTGAAAATTAAAAAAAAAACATTTTTGTTTTCTTAGAATCTCATAAATTTCCACCTATGGGTTACCAAATAAATATATCACGTCCTGAAAGAAATCGTCGAATCGCATCCTGTTCGGGGCGAACTTATTACCAGGCACAAACCAAGACTCCGGATTACGGTAATGCTACAAAAAAAAAATCAAAGTGTTTGTAACAATAGCCACTATAGTAAATATTAATAAAATAAAATAAATAAATCAATATTTATTTATTTACCCTTAAACCAATTTATTAATTTTCTGAATGACGATGCGGTGCAGGCTATCGTAGCTATAGCGCGGTTTCGTGATATTGTATGTAGGTTAGGTATACGTGAAAACCTAATAAGTACACGGTGCAAACTAACGCCTAATAACGCTTATCAATGAGAGTGTTGAACCAGTATCAGAACGGTAGACTAATTAAGAATTACCAATAGAAATGTAGGTAAAGAATTATAGATTAAACACGACTAGTTTTGTCGCCTTTAAGTACAACGGTGCATTTAAATGAAACGGCATTTATACAAAAAAAAAAAAACTTTTATCATTTTTGTCTGTCTAATCTTATAAGCCGCTGGACCGATTATGACGGGACTTCACTGGTTAGCTATTGTTATAAGGAGTAACTTAAGCTACTCATATTTTATAAAAACAATTAGGGAAGCTTCAGAAACAAACAAAAAAATGTTCAATTCATAAACAACAACGAGCGAACGCGATCCGACGATAAAGGTTTAATGACCTACCAGAAGCGACTACGAATAGGTCGTAACTGATCCACTGACATACAGTAGTGTGACTACGAATCGGATGTATCTTATGCTTAAGAAAATGATAATACTAGTATTGTCCAACTATAGGGTAGGTAAGGCGATTAACACCCGGCACCGCGCACCGCCGCGGTAGTCTCTTAGGTCTCTTCTCTGTCAGTAGGGGTTCAGTAACTTATACATTTTGACGCACCACCCTGCCCAGATATTAGAATTGTAGATTGAATAATCAAAGATAACACAGACAGATAAAAAAAAACATAAAAGCTTTTTATTGCGAAAATGTTTAATTATCTACTTTTTATATGAAATGCCATAGACACGGCGTAAACGCTCATTTTGTAAATAAGTCCGAAGATATACTGGTGGTCCACGTCGTCTTTGCTGGTCTCTGCTCCCCTTGGATGGAGAACCCTCCACCTAAAAAACTAACATAGTAAAAATACATATTATAGTACAATATACTAAAATATTAACACAAAAGTGTTATTTATTTATATTTAAAAGCCTTAAAAACATACGAACATACATTTAAACAAAATCAATAATAACAAAAAGTCTATAAAAGCACATTACCGATTTATTGCTTGAATGAATAATAAAATGTGACCAGTAGCGCCATCTATCTCTCTAATGTATTTTTTAAATAAAACTTTCAGTTGTTGGTCCTGCCATACTGTGTTTCATATTTATAGGGGGGCGCGGGCGTCGATTTGTATTAAATACAATAAAATAAGTAAGTTGAAAAGTTTGTGCAAAAATTTAAAAATATCTCCAAATCGATTAAAACAGGGCCCAAGCCAATGCAAATGTAGGAGGTACAATTCTCCGTAGCGATACCTTACCCCTACATTGGTAATGAATAAGACTTAAGTAACAATTACCTACATGTGCACAACTTATGAACTTAATGTCCCTCGATACCTCTGTATACACGTTAGGTGTGTAACTATTCACAAACCCTAAAACAATAGCAATAGAGTACGTAATCAATATTATTCACTAACTAGGATTTCAAGTTTTACCCTTTTAAGTCAAGATAAACACCTGGAAGGTATAAAAATGGAAAAAGTTAACGTATTTCCCAATTTCACTCTTTTGGTACCTACCCGCAGTTATGACGTACATACTAGGCTTTTATATAAAAACGCAAATAAGAACCAGAATTTTCTGTTCAAAGGTCAACGTCAAAACTTTGTTGAGGAAAAGGGGTCAATTTTGAGAGAAGGGGCGCATTTCCTTTCTTAAAAAAACGGGCGCTCGTCGCATATCATTACTGGACCGCACTCCACCGAGAGCGGACCTTCTAATTCAAATCGAAATCTTTAAATTGAAAAAAATTAAGATGTTTTCTTACCCGTGTAAGAAATGTTGTCCTCATGTTCAATATTATTGCAGCCATAGTTCCAAGTCAACACACTCTGGAAGCAATTCCAGTGGCAGCAGTGGCTATGGCGGGAAACCTTCAGCTTCTGGACGCAGGTTAGTAGTGATTAGCAAGAAAAACTAGATCAAAAATATAACTCAAAAATATAAAGGCGTTTGTTTATAATGAGTCAATCGGGCAAACATTCAAATGGACGAATAGCTTTTATGAATCATTTCCGGATCACCTGGATTTTCTACGCCTTTTTGCTGAATAATATAATTTTACATAAAACATAACATCACGCCTGTAATCCCCTAAGGGTTAGGCAGAAGTGTACAAATCCAGACTCCGAGGCTGCTACTGAGAAATTCCTGAAGGGAAAATCTAATAGCACTTTGCCCGACTTGAGATCGAACCCAAGACCTCGGTTGGAAAACAATTTTATGAAAGCTTATGTGTTAATTAGTAGCAAAAAGCCGAGTTCGATTCACACTAACACAACATTTTAAGTGATCAATGATTAAGTTTTGGTTGTATTTGCCCAATATTATCATAAATATGAATATTTTAAACAAAAAATTAACACCGTTCTATTGTTGAATATATATCTGATTATTGAAAGAAAGAAAGATGAAAAAAGAAGCATCAAGTATTTTAAATAATATATTTAAAAAAAAACTTGTGGTTGTGACGGTTGTCCATTAGGCATTTCTTTAAGTAGATCAGATTAAAATTAAAAAATAGTGCTTTAATAGAAAAACATGTTATTAAAAAAACTTTGGTCGCTAAAAAATAAACGTAACATAACATAAACGAAATCTATCAAAAATACCATCTCTATATTACATTAATGGAGGCAAGTTAAGTGACTTAAAGTGATGTACGAAACGCAAATTTAAAAGAAGTCATTATTTTTTTCTTTTAAATTATTTATTAACGAAAATTCATGATTAATTTTGCTACCAACTGTTCCAAAATTGTAATTACCCATAGATTTTATGTATAAGTGATAAAGTCCTTTGAATAGTTAAAAATAAGAGTATTTTTCGATATAAAATACGAGTGCAAAAATGTCAACTCAATTTCATAGCTGTTAATTAAAAATAAATGATAACTGTACTTGATGATTTTTTGCCTTTAGTGAGTTTTTTAGTAAGCCGACGATAATGTGTTAGTTTTTATAGAAAAAAAAATGTATTGTGGCAGCCCTAGCTATACACGATTGAGTTATTTTGTGTCTGCAAAATAGTAGATCCGTCGCCAAAATATAATTGCCAAAGAATATAAAAACCATTCCATAATAAATCGCATATAATCGTCGTGATATATTATCAAGTATCAACCTTAAAACACTTTACAAGTTGCTTAAAAGGCGTAGTCAGAGTTCGCCCGCTTCGCTTACTCATTACGCCATGTGACGGCGGTCAGGTTCGAAGGGCATTCCCTACGAATCCAACCTGTGCGAGTCGGGTTGCCCCAAGTCCTATCAGAGGGTGAAAATATTTTGTGACGATAGATCTTATAATTTGATCGATTAATCAATTCATTAAATAATTGATCGACATGTTGATGACAAACATAAACTTGTTGACAAAAAATATGATTCCGAAATTAAAATATGTATTATGTTTCCAATAGCAACAATTTGCAACCACCCAAAAAAGAGAAGGAACCAAAGAAAAAGCTACTTCTTCTACCCCAAATTGAGAATTTGGTTCCTGAAGTAGTTGAGGAGGAGGTCAGGGCGCCTGAACCGGTTCCCACTTTTGACGCCCCAGAAGAAGAGCAGCTAGATGGTTGGTACCGCTTCTACTGAGCTTTATATTAAACAATATTCATTTCTTTTTTAGATTCCTATCAAGTATGGCTTCAGTCATCTCTATTGCCACACGATCAATGTTTTTACATTATTGTAGAGCTCGATATTTCCATTACAACAAAGAGAATATTTTGGAGTCGTTTCTTCGCATGTTTTTATACAGGGTGGTAATTTGAAGTGGAAACAGTTTTAGGAGACTATACTTAACTTAAAATAATTTCAGGTATCGCGTTAAAAAACGATCCTTTCATCCAGAAACAATATTAAATCTATATTTTTTAGTATCTATTTTAAACTCAGCATGTGACCAACTAACATACTAAAAATATCATACAGTCATAAAGCATGTTAAAATCGGTTAATGTTTTAAGTACCTACGTGTTAGGAAGCCCTTACAACTCCATCACAAATTTGCACCCTGTATATTTGGTTAGTAAGACTTGTATTAACTTTGTTTAGATTTCCAACAGTTTGTGTTTTTTTTAAACATTTTGTTTGTTAATTTTATTGATATTCGAAAAAAAAAAATTGTTGGGTTCCGTTATTGTCATTATATTTGTAATTTACGCAACCATAAATGACTTTTATAAATCGATGAACTCAGGAAAGGCGTCTGTCGGCGGAGTAAAAATGGTTTTAAAAGTCATCCAAATGCAGAAAAACGGTGGAAATCAGTTGGAGCAAGGTGTGGCGAGTACGGTGACAAAGAGTTTTCAGTCGGAATTCCTCTGTCCATTCCTTGCTCCAGCCGAATTATTTTCTTTCTCGTTCAGAGTTTGGATAACATTTTAAAGGGAAACAATTTCAACCATGAAAAACACCTTTCAAGAGTACATTGATTTCCGTTCCCAGGATCAATGCAATACATCATCGTGTTTGTTGTGCATCAAACCATTTGGTCAGCACGCGAAGCAGCCGATCAGTTAATTTTTCTACAAATTCGATTCACAAATATAGTATTTTATGGTAAATCTTTTTATTACATAAAACATAGCATTCGACAGTGAAGTGGCTTTCTATGAGTGAAAAGTATTGTGTAATTGCATCGGTAATTCTAGATATTACCATCTGCCTTCCAGAGTTTGTTTTCTGCCAGCCAATCCAAACCACGAGACAAAAAGATATACAGTATAAAGTTTAAATGTACGTTTGTTTGTCCCGTGGTTTAGTCAACGTTAGGATTTACTGATGACGTTGATCTCTTACGTAACGCGATCGGTCACAGCTCACATGCGGAATTGATTGACCCATCGTGTTTCTGCATGTGACATTAAGCTTTGCTAAATTAAAAATGTGATACCAAATTAAGAACACATTAACAAAGTGTCTTTGCCTTAATAGAGATGATTATAAAAGTGATTTGGGCTCATTTTCTGCATACATAGTTTAAGGTTAAATTAAATTACTTATTAGCCTAATTGCAGGACAATGCATTTATTAATAAAATTAGGGGCGTCATTATGACACGAAAGAGAACTGTCGTTACCGATGGAAGCCGTACCAGTTTGGACAGTTTTGTAAGACAGGTAGGATAAGTTAGAATAAGGGAATGGAGTGTTGCATTTTCTTGAACAATCAGTTTGCGTAGGTTAGTAATAACATAATTTTCGAGCAGCTGCACAGAAACAGCTTTGCATCGCTTATATGCAATTAAATTGAAAGCGGTTTGGTTACCGACACGCACTAAATAAAATTAGAAAATCGAGATGAATCGACACCCTTCACTTGGGTTTAGTTCTGCCAAAACAAATCAATCCACGTTATTTCTCGCATTTATCCAAGCATTGAAACGAAAAATAACAGTGATTAACTTTAGATCTATTGTAAACATAACTTTTGGATGTACATTAAACTGTTATTGCTGCATGGTAAAGTATCACAGGCGTATTGAATGAGTTTGATGTAATTCAATTAATTATTGAGATATTGTGGGTTGGCTCTATTTTGCAGAACTAAGCTTAATTTTAATAGTTTTGATTTGTAGATTCGCATGAACCGCCTTCTCTATAAGATGATACTAAACTATTCATATGTTTAGTACTAATGCTCTTCATTAATATGTTTATCCTATAAAATACCTGTATAGCGTATATAACCTAATACTGAAGAACTAAAAGGTGTCTGCTCGCCTCGACTCGCGTGGATCGGCTACCAAGCCAAATCGCCGCGGTCTTCTCAAACTTTCACAATTTTATATAGTTTATTAACTAGTGACTAACCTAACTAGCCAATACTAAGATGTAATAAGTACAGGTAGTAAATATCTGTTTAGTTGTTGGTCCAGAAGTTGTATTAAATCGATTTATTAATTATCGTTACAGAAGGCCAAGGCGATCGGCTATTCAAACTTCGTGTCAGTTGTTTAATACGTTTTGCCCCTTATACGTAATTTAGGTTCTACACCAACCAGGACTTGTAACTCTGTGCTCAGTGACAATACGTGTATCATTCGAGGTAAAGTAATAGACAATACATGGTATGTACATGGACAATTTATTCATTTTATATGAGTATTATTCGAGATTATCTTTGTGGTTTCGTTGTCTTTTTTTTCAGATATTATAAAAATGTTTTTTAACACAAAAGTGCATTTTTATCTTCCGTCTGATTTTTTGTTGTGCAGTTGTCGTGACGCAGCCACCTGTGCATGCGCAGACAGAAAATGGTGTTGAGAATATGGAGATATGTGCTCCTGAGCTGGCAACTTTGAATGAGGAGGTACGTAGCCCTTGGATTTGTGTTGCATATGAACAATCGTAAATACTGTATCCTCATTAAATATGATCTTGGCAGTACAATTGATTCCAACTACACATGAGTAATAGTTGCTGCATGTTCGGCAACGTGACGACGTCCGTGTCGCTTGCGCCCTCGGCTCGTTACGCATTATACTACGGTTAGCGATGCGAGCGTTGACGTCGTTTGCCATTGACGACATACCTATACGATTGCCAATATCACTAATATCGCGTTTGGTCACAATATACTTTGAAAAGTCTATGTTTTGACACTGCAATATGGTGAGGCTAACGATTTTGAATAGTTTGTAGGCAAAGAAAAGTTCTAAGCTTAAAAGTCGGTTTTCAAGTGATTGTCGGTTGCTGACTGACTTGGCAGGAGATCAAAGAATATCGCCTGTGGCTGTATTTTTCATATTTGTTTTGCAAGTAATGTGTCTGACACTAGTATCATTGTTTTAGGTGGTTCCCAGCAACATTTTATTAGCTCAGGTTAATCCTGCAGCCAGTTTTGTGACCGGTCGCCCTCTTCAAGCTTCTTTCTGTTCTGTAAGTGCAAACCCTATTTCGTGTCATTAAAAACGTTAACATTTCAATGCAGTTTTTGTATTTTAAACTTTATCCAAATATACATTCTTAATACAAACGATTTAAAGACGACTTGTAATCCAACCTATCTTGTCAATTTTGTAAGAAAACATATTTTTATATTTAAAATATAAACTAATAGTGCTAAGTCAAACTTAAGTTAACTTTACAAAAATAAAATTTTTTATATTGTTGATGTTATTTGGATAATAATGATTTTCTTTACCAATTATTACTCATCGGACAAGTTTATTCCTTGGCGACACTTTCTAACACTTATTTTCTATTTTTCTGAAGGCACAAAATAAGCGATACCAAGATATTGGCCGTTTTGAGATGCGATGTGAGAGCTCTGAGTTGCGTTGTAAGGTAAGAATCATGTTCTTTCACGTTTTCACATTATACCAAATACTCCGAAACTGGTATTTTATGCTATTCTATAAAGTTATTATTTTCATGGAATTTGAATGAATAGAAGACTAGATCACGTGCAAAACCCGTCCTAAGTAAGTACTTACCCCTAGGTGGGGTAGCGGTGTTTACCCCTAGATTTTGTTTTTCAAATACAAAGTACAGGTGAACTTTGTAGGTATTTGAAAAACAAAAACTAGGGGTAAACATAATACCGTGGCCCCGGAACGTGAAGGGCAACGGAAGGTACAGGGTGGTTTTTTGATTTTTACCACCTAAAAAAAAAGGGGTAAACATAAGGCACATGAAAAATTCGTCATCTTTTGAATTAGGGTGGAATAATGGTTGCGAAATTGCTTACTAAAAGAACAAATAACATATAAAAAAACGTGAGGTAGGAAGTCTTTTTTATTGGCTTCCAGGTGATTGTAGGTGACATTTTGAAACACGAGTTTTCTTAATTGTTGGGAAAGCTTTTGTGATTGCCGTGCTCTTTGTTTTGCATTACAAAGTGTAGTTCTGAACTGAGTGGTAGGACTGAGTAGGTACACTTACTTCGTGGGAGGTAGGTACGAAGTAAACGTAACACCGTGGAGGCACTTAGGTAACTCTTCCTCTAACTAGGTTCCTTGACAGAAATAAGATGCAAGTTATTAATATTTTAATCACACGGCATGCAACGTGAATGAGTTCAATATTACTACTGCTATGCAGTTAAAGCAGCTGCATATTGTAGCAGCTGCAATAGTTCAAATGCAGTCGATCTGTGTGCATACTGTCTGCATCAAAAATGCACTTGTCGCTGTTCCCATACACATCATACGTCTAAGAGTAGTCTTCACTATCGAGGTTTTCAGTTTAGCTGCTCTAGGCGGTATAGCTGCGGAAGTCCCCATAGACATCGTGCATTTTCTGTCACAATAAGTATTTTAAGCCACTTGTGAAAAGTGCCGGATCGGTATTTCACGTTTTGACAAACACAAAAACAACTTCACCTTGTTTTAATTGATTTGTAATAGATTTTAATCGTCCAACTAATTAAGATTGTACTTGTTAACAGGACGGTTTCTCATGCGTGATTTCGATGCATGATGGCGTTGTGATGTATGCCACATCGACTTTGACGACCACTCTTGGATTCCCAAAAGATATGTGGATTGGAAGGTCTTTCATCGACTTCGTGCACCCAAGGGTAAGTTTAACTTTTGCTGGCATGTCGTTTTATCAAATCCTTTTTTCAGAATAAATATTTCAGATATATCGTCGTCAAGTGATTTACCAGTATTCATGTTTAAAAATCTGTTACTAAAGAGTTAAAGTAACAAAACAATCGTAACGGATCCACTGTAAAGAACTTCTTAGACAAACTGATAACAGTTTATTATTGTGTGTGCCTAATGGCCAAGCTCGGTTCTGCCTCCTGCTTGACATAGAGGGAAGTAGAAATTATGTTTTTTCTTAAACTACCACTGTATTTTTCTGATTGATTAATTTCGTTAATTTCGATTCAAGACAGTTAAATAGCTTTTTTGGTTTGCTTTACGTTTATTCTAGCTTTCAAGAGCTTGGAATAAAGAGGCGTTGTCCCCGAACAGAAAAGTTCATAATTATAGTTTATTAATCTCATAAAAGTCGGAGGAAAGTAAGGGAATATATAAAGTTCGTAGCAGGTGGCGCTCTGTGGTTTCTGCCTTCCCCTATGACAGCAAGGCGAGAGTTTATATAAAAAATATTTCACAGGATCGCAGCACCTTTGCGTCGCAAATCACGAATGGTTTGGCAGTCCCGAAAATTGTCAATGGTACGCAAGAAAAAGGTAAATAGGACTTATGAATCCATTGTGCCAATTCACTGTTTTTTTTCTGCATGATGTTTTTCTATTTCAAGTTTATTAGGGAGTACGGTATTTACAATTACGTGTACCTTATTCCCTATATAAATATCGTATAGTAATAGTGTAATACACTTTAATTTCATGCTTTTGTGTTTTTGGCACAATAGCTTTAATAGTTTTTTAAAGCACTTCTACTACAATCTACCTACATAATATAATAATGTTCCTGGATATTCAATTGATTGATTGGCACATGGATGGAAAAAGTGAGTGCTGGCTGCAACGCGTGCTTACTTTAACATTTTACATATAAAGTATTAAGAAGTTTATTTATTATGCATTTTACATAATAGCTCCTTATATAATATGAAGGTTTTTCGGGATATTTTGTAAGGTTATGATATCGCAAACCTTGAAATTAACCGGGGCTTTACTTCCAATTAATTGCAACGTTGAGAAACTTCAAAGTAGTAATTAGTTCTTTATTATGTTAATGATTGAATTGAAAGAGTGACGAATGTAAATGACTGCTCGTTCATCTAGTAGTCGCAAAGTAAGACTGCTGGTCTTGGGGTTCGATTCTCAGGTTGGGCACAGTATTAATGGGTTTTTCCATCAAGAATTTCCCCGTAACAGCCTCGATGTCTAGATTCGTGCCCGGTTGAAGGCAATAGGCTCGCCCCCCATTACATGGGACTTAAATGTGGGTGTACTAACGGGTACACCTCTGCCTAAGCCTTAGAGGATTACAGGCGAGATGTCATGTATGTATAAATATAAATGTTGAAGGTAGAGGAAAAGGAAATCACTTTGTAGAGAAGACCAAAGAATACATAGACAATAACCGAAAAAAAATATTCTTTTCTTTCGTAACATTCCTTAAACTATTGATTCAACTATGAATGGAAGCACAACGAAAAAAAAGCGTAAATATATTTTTATATGACCCTGATATTACGAGGGTTGGAGGAAAACATTGCTTTTCCTTCAACTTTGTTCGCCACGACATCACTGGTGACGACGTCCTTGTAGAAGTTATTATACAAAGCTATTATATAATATCCATAACGCAACGTTATGTAAACTTTACCCTGACATTTAACCTGCTTTCCCGGGATAATACTGGTTTATAAATTATATAATAAGAAGTTTTCAAGGAGTTATTATTAAAACTGTTTAATGTTACATGAATTTCGTGGTCGATTTTTCGTATTATAAACAGCCAGCTTTCACTTCTACGTTAATATTGAAATTCAAGATAATTGATCATAGGTAAATGATTTGGATACCACTTGGTTTTTTTATTTTATTGACAATTGAATGACCAAGAAGGTTGGCATTGACGAGTTATGTCAAGGTAAGTACATATGATCTTGTTTGTAATCGTTTAAGTTACATATTGACGTAATTGTTACAGTGATTACACTAATTAGAAGCTGGTGCTTTCTTTGTTTGGTTTGGTAAATGTTGAATTGTATCATCGTAAATATTTTTTTGACCTGTCTTCTGTCTGTCTGGTTTTAAATAAATGGTGGGTACATAGGGCACTATAGCAAAAACTTTAAGTACTTTCTTGGAGCAAATACATTTTAAAATCACAGCTTGTTTGTACACAGCTTAGACTACACAGATAACCTAATTTGAGTCAAATCTCTGATCAATGAAATGTTTATTTAAAAATGTTAATTGTGATTTAGTGAGGAACATTTGTGTCTGAATTAGATACACTAAATATGTATATGTACAGACATTAGCGCTATTTTATGGATTTATTTAATTATGCGTTAATTCTAGCTCTACGCAAAACAAGTCATACCATTAATGAAATATAAAAGAAAAAAAAACAATAAATATATTGTAATAATGCAATCCATCTTTATAAACATAAAAAATTACAAACTAATTACCATCAATCGTAATTGTAGAGACATTTGACAACATAAAGGCAAAATTCATTAAATATGTTCTTCGAGACTCTTTAACTTTATAATTATTCTATTATATTGTGTAGGTACATATTTTGTTTATATTTTTATAGGAATAACATTTCAGTATAAAGTGTCTCTTTTGTCATCAGTTCAATCCCCAGCTAACTCAGTGTCGACAATGGTTTGTCGTATACGTCGGTACAGGGGTCTAACAACCGGCTTCGGTGTCAAAGAGAGACTGTTGGGCTTTTTGCCGTTCTTGCTCAAACTGACCTTCAAAAATATAAGCGATGAAGAGGGTAAAGTGATCTACCTGGTCATACAGGCTACACCCTTTTTCTCCGCGTTCAAAAGTAAGTGTGACTTTCTAAACGCCTTCCAAAATATCTATAGTAATACTTCTGGCTTATTGATGAAGATTTATATACTTACGTCGTAATAGTATCACGATCGCATATCACTTAAACATATAAGTCATACTAACAAGTCCTTTATACAAGCTATAATTTAACTTGCTCTGTTTGTGTTGTCCAACTTTGCAAACTATTTTTCGACCATTTGTTGGTATTCGATTGAGCTAAAAATTTTCTGGTGACAGTAAAATGTCCATTACTCAATATTGTAATAATTTAAATGTGGCTGCCGCTGCAAGTGCGAGTTACATGTTTTTTTTAAACCCCCCTTATTATGGGTATCAAATGAAAGGGTTTGAAGAGTAGAAAACGATAAAGTTAGTAATATCACACTAAATTCAATATAGCCGCAGCTCCGAAAGGGCAAATAACATTTTTGTTAACATTAAGTTAAGACATGGACAAACGTGATTAATTCTTATTATATTTATTATTCCTAAAGCACCAAATGAAATGGTAATCAAAGCGGTACCGTTTGTGATAAGACATGCGGCTAACGGTCACATTGAGTATGTGGATCCTGAATCAGTTTCGTACCTGGGTTATCTGCCCCAAGATCTTGTAGACAAAGACGCATTGTTGCTCTACCACCCTGAAGATTTGCAATACCTGCGCCAAGTGTACGACACGATTGTCAAAGAAGGAGCTCTGCCAAGATCTAAATCTTACAGGTCAGTATTGACTGATACCAGGGACTCGCTTCTCGGATAGTAGATCAAAACTATCCTTCTGATTTATCCACGTGAAATCACTTTGAGAAATATGGTATCGACTTTTGACTATAATCGAGAATCGGGTTCTTGTGGATATTGTGTATTCTAACGGTGGAAGTACAGAAAGCTTATGTCTACAAACTGAAAAGCCGCAACTACCGAAACCGCAAGACTTCGTTCCTTGTTTATACAAGAAAAATAAATTTTAATTAAATTTATGTTTATTTGTTAAAAAAATCGGTTAACAGCGATCCTGCCTCGTGTCACGACACGACCCCTGGTTTTCTTACTGTTTTGTTCACATTTAATATTTTTTTTTTATATTGAAGGGTTTCTCTTTTGAAAATTGTTGCGGAAGTTTCCACGTGAACAAATGAGGGCTTTTTTTTGTGTTTACCAAACTGAGGGTTCACTCGTCACTTTGATTGCGATGTGGTGTACCCGCGAGCGGTGACCAGCAATTGTGTATATAGGCAGGCTATGTATCCAACCAGTGAAAACAATAACGGGTTGAATTAACCGAATAGATTTTTGATTAGTTTGTGTACATAATTAAATGATATTTATTCAGTAAATTGGTTATAAATACATACATAGTGGTGGTTATGGTTACGGTAGATGGTGCATGATGATTTAATGCTTAATTTAATTGATCTTTGTAAAGGTAAACACTATATTGAAAAAAACATTTTTTTACAGGATGTTAACACAAAACGGTGACTACATTCGTCTTGAGACAGAATGGTCGTCGTTTATAAACCCGTGGTCCAAGAAACTGGAGTTTGTTATCGGAAAACATCATATTTTAGAGGTAAGAACATATTTCACCAGTTATGTTTAAGTCCCATGATAAAGGGGCGAGCCTATTGCCATTAACCGGGTACAAATCCAGACTCCGAGGCTGCTACTGAGAAATTCCAGATGGAAAAAACACTGCCGACCTGTGAATCGAACCCAAGACCTCATGCTCAGCAACTTGTATTAACATTATGTTTATTTCTAGGGTCCCACTAATCCGGACGTGTTCGATTGTCCAGATACGGATAGGCCGAAAATGCCTGAAGAAGACAAAAATAAAGCACAAATGCTAAGGGAAATCATTATTCGGACTATGAATGAGGCAAGCAAATTTAACTGTAGCAAAACCATTGTAGTAATAACTAAAACAGCACATTACCTATTGTATTCAAGGGTTTCGGGGTAGCATTGTTTGGAGTTACGGAGACTTTCTTTAATTTAGAATCAGAATGTTTAATTGTTACCTGCTGTTATTTGACAACGTACCTATAAAAATGTTTGTTAGATAGCTTAACGAGTCCTTAACTGGGAGATAGTTCATAAACTACGTTCATTTTATCAGTAATACATTTTACATCACGCTAGACCTAAAACTATCTGCGAGCGGAAGGCACTGATAATTCTATAATTTTAGCATCATTCAGTCTGCAAGCTTGTCAATTTTAACACCTCTTAATCAACCATTGTATTAGCAGTCATCGAGAGGTTAGCAGTCGAAGTTTGCGGAGTAATACTATGATCACTAATTCGCCTGCCTCGCAGGATGTTTATGAGTTATCCTCAGCGTGGTTCGTTGTGCGGGGGCGAGTCTCGGCACATGTCGACTGTTACGAGCTGACAAACATTATTAATGATATAGCTAATGTTTTTCTCACTGCTCTTTCATGTAACAGGATTCTAACAGCCTTTGGGTGGTAAACCTTTGAATCTACCTCTACAATTTGATGTTTAGCTTATATTATGTTATGTTCGTGCAATTAATTTGAAAATTATAATTACGTTTAACTGACAACAAAAATGATGAAAATAACTTGCGAATATTCTTAAAATTGAACAGATAAACGTAATTATATTGTGTTGCTTACTTTCTAATCTAAGACATGCGAGTCTTAGACAAGCATCGACATAATACATATAGCATGTTATGTAGTTAGTAAAATCGCATATTATGTAGTGGTCTTACTATGTGCAATATTTTGCATAAGAAATATAATTGTTGTTTCATTTCACAGGTTCTTACTAAACCAGCAGAATTAGCAAAGCAACAGATGAGCAAACGTTGCCAGGACGTGGCTTCCTTTATGGAGAGTCTTATCGAAGAAACGCCCAAGCCTGAGGAGGAACTAAGATTGGAGATCCAAGACGCTGACCACAGTTACTATGTGAGTTGATACTGTTTATTTATCTAGCGATCGTCATCACCAATATTTCTGGAAGCGGAGTAGCAAAGAAACCAGGACCACATTATCACTACATTCGGAATCACTTGGCTATTTCAGATTACTTTAACGGAAAGGGGCATTGTAATGAAACCTTTTACCGTGCTCCACTTTTAAAAATCAACTCAAATACTTTAACGTTAGCGCGTTCGTGCTAGATCCACAGGCGCCCTGAACTTGCAATTTTATGATCAATATCTCTGTAACCAGAAGAACGAAAAAATGTTCGCAATGATGGGAAAAACGTAACTTCCGTTTTACATCCGTTATAGTAAAGTAGCTGATGTGATGCTATACTATACTTACAAACGTCTTAAACGTCTTCATAATTATGATGTGTCGAAATTTTAACATAATTTTTGTTCTGACCGTTGTTTAGGATTATACATTTTTTGATTATATTCTTTATGTCGTGGCCGGCCGTAAGCGTTCAGAGACGGCAGTGCTAGTAAATCTTTGCCTGTCAATTAGCATTACAGTTTATAAGCAATCATTATGACTGAAACATAAGGAAAACTCACGTTTAAATTAAAAAGGCTTCAGGCTATGAGCACGTGTTATCATAATGAATATACCTACATATACATTTTTCATTTCTCTCCTTGTTGGGTATTGGCCACGTGACTAGTGGAGCGTCGGCGTTACACCAGGGGTACAGGTGCTCGATTGAGAGCGGGGGTAGAAAACACGTGTTTGTCAATAAGGAACAAGGAAAATTATTTTCTTGTATAACTTCGGATAATCAATCATTGACAAACGTGTTTGAAATTATCAAACACGTTTACGAGTTACAATTAATTACCGTTAACTACGCGTCTGCCCAACAAACTAAGCAACATTGATTAAACATTACTGCTAGGAATCGACGTATTATTTTTGGTCTGAAAAATCATTGATTATTGTAGTGCGCAATGCAAACAAAACACTGTGCTCTTTTGTAAAAATAAAAGCTATTTTTTTTTCATAATCTTATTACCTCCGTAACCAGAATGTTTCCATTAATGGCCATCAACAAAGGAAAGAGCTTGTTACTTTCGGCTTTGTTAAGTTTCTTTTAAACACTATTTAGAGATGCTTTATATGCAGTCTTTACGCCATGTCACTTATGCATAGACTATCTTCTAGCAGCATAGATGTCGGTTATCGCACACGCAAACGAAGTCGCGGAATAAAAAGTAGCCTATGTCTTTCCTTGGGATTCAAACTTACCCCATACCTTTTATCAAAATCTTTATATAAAGCAAGTCATCACGTGGTTGGTGACGTCATTGATACACGCGTGGCTTGCTCGGATTCTTGAACCGCGTGCACCGCAGTGGAAAAGCGCCTTAACATTACTAGCGCGTTGTAGATGTACCGTAACACCTGTCTTTTCTTTGGATGTTATGTTTTTGGCAACCTCATGTGATAATTGTTTTTTTTTTCCCAGGAAAGGGACTCGGTGATGCTTGGTGGCATATCGCCCCATCACGATTACTATGATAGCAAATCAAGCACTGAAACGCCGTTGAGTTATACCCAACTCAACTATAATGATACTTTGCAACGGTAAGTCAGCTTGTAGTATTAGAAACTTGAATTATTAAAACTCATATCACTAAAGTTTTAGTTTAATATGTTAGTAAAATCGTCCTGCGGGGTAATTCTGTTTTCAAATAACCCTGTATACGTCAAGTTATTGTTTTATTTTACTCTCAGAACAAAATATACCTATTCTTTATTTTGTGTTCAGGTATTTCGATAGTCACCAACCTATATCTTATGAGGACTACAATACGGTCACCGGGGAAAATAATCTCGGACTCGAAATAAGACCTCTTTTGAAGTATGCGTAAGTGTGCTTTTATTTTACCGGCTTGCCCAATACCCTGAATTTATGGTTCAACCAAGTCTGCACAAGCCACCAAGTTTAATATTAAATTTACTGTTTGACTGGAATCGAATAAGTACTTTTACGTCAGTCGTCAAACCACTGTCGAATCTGGACATCGTGATATATTTTGACCTCAATCTGGTTGCTCTCATAGGTGTTTATATTATAATTTTACCAAAAGTCTAACCGTTCCAGTCTGATTCCGATTCCAAATGTTAAACAGGTCTTTACACAGTGTTTTAAATTTCAGGTCTTGCCTGTCGCCGATGGCACAGCATTCAGGAGACTCTGGTGAAATGACCTGTTCGTCAGAATCTACTGGGGTTATTATGAGCACTAGCAGTCCCATGCCTGTTGGAGACTACCAGCCTATTCGGCTTACTGAAGCATTGCTTACCAAGTTAGTAAAGATATGATCACACAAGAATTACAATTATTATAAACATAGAATTATATTGTACACTTTTATCTGTATTTCCTAACGCATTCGACCCTAATCTCTTCAAAGTTAAGAGTGCATAGGCTTTTACTGGGTAAGCTCACTTCATAGAAAAATAAAATGCCGTGTTGAGCAGTTAATGGTTGTATTATTGAATAATCATGCAATTATGCGCTCTATTCACGTTATCATTTAATTCATGCCTACTTTAAAAAGAAAAAACGTTTAAAAGCACTGTGCTAACTTTAATTATTAACTTGATATTACACACAAGTCAAGTATACCCACAATAAAAACTTTTCTTATAGATCATTTAACTTTAATAGGCACAACGCTGAGATGGAAAAAGAATTAATGAAGATACACAGGGAGACTCGTACTAGCAGTAAAGGGGAAAGGGAGAAGAACTCAAATGAGACGAGGAAGAAGAAGAAGGAGCATTTGGCTCGTTGTAATGCGTCCTACCATCCTACCAGTGTTGGAGCTACCAACACTGACCACTTTTTACCGGTTAGCCTTTATTTAAGCTTTCTTTTTCAGGAATTTTGAGAATTTTCTTCTTGTTAGAATATAGTCTATGAATTATGAAAGAGTTTTTCGACTTGCAAATGTATGAACTCTTTAAGAGTGGTGTAACATAGATCGAAGTATTTAAGATACTTAGAAAACACTTAAACGATAGCCTAGACCAGCATGGATTGTTTATCTTATTTACGTTTGTAAACTATGTAGAAAATTTTACATGCGCAGATGAGTGTAAAATTAACTGATTATATAGTTGATCTTCCTTTTTAATCTGCTGCAAAATATTTTGACAAAATATTTTGTCAGTTAGGTACGGCAGTACCTAACGCGCCTGAACTCTCCCCGGTTGTGTCGGATTACCGTCCCATCGGAATATGAGAGTTAGGGAAGGGGAAGTGTACCTGTGTTTGCGCACACACTTATACACTATACTTGGCTCGTTTTCATTGTTAGTAGCCGCCGTAACTGAAATCGCTCTGGAGAATATTACGGTGGTATAATTTGTCTTATTTTGTTCCCACAGCAGCCACATGGCCTCAAACGTACATCAAGGATGATGGATGCTGACGCGGGAGCACACAAGCACCACTGCCCGTCACCGCGGCAAGGGCGTCGCAACAAACGAACGCTGTCGGCCAACTCCCCCGCCGCACTGCCGTTACCATCATCCACCATCGCTACCACCGTCGGTCAGCTGGCTGCAGGTATAATTCTAGTGGCACTTAGTCATTTCCATCATTCATAAAATCATTTTTCATAGTGAAAGGACGCATGATATCCGTTGCATCAAGTCTGTAAATAACGTCAACTGAATTTGGTTCGGAAAACACTGGTTTTGAAACATGTCGCGATGTACCAACCACGGTTTACTCGTTTGTAAATTATTTCGTTATCAAATTTTACTAAGATATACCTATCGTCGCTTAAATTCTAAGACCAAGTAAGTCAAAAATAGCGATTTACAGAGTAGATATTTTGCAATTTTTTAATTGCAAAAGATCAACATAGATATTATAATACCATATTAAATATAATAATATTAAATATTATTAAAAAAAACGAACTACTACTCTTTTTTGACATTCGTTGTGATGTCTTATTTTAATTCCAGAAATGACTTACGTGATGTTAGGCCTTAAACGATTATATAAATAATAAAGTTTGTGGCTGTTATTTTTCATCTCCACAAAAAATCAAGTATACCTTAATAAATTGGTATTTTCTATCAGTAAATGTTTGCGAGTTTTATGTCTGACGGTAAACAAAAATACGTACCTAATTAAATTTTCAATGTTCCGTATCACAAAAGAATAAAACCCGTATAAGATCGCTGTTTGTCTGCTCTTGACAAAGGGGTCTTTTCAAGACCTTTGCAATGTAGGAATTTTAAAAGCACAATGCTAGAACGTATTTCAAAGACCACTGAAAGCGATATGATTTTCTTTCTTTTCTCTTTTGCGGATCTTTTTGATGCTTGAAAAACAGTTTAATTTTTATATATCCTGTCAAAGGCAGTCTCCTAGAAGATTTTACATTGCTCTCTTAGGGGAAGAGATATTTATGTAAAGAAGCATAATATACCGTAATTTTTACAAATAATACTTTAAATTTCTAATGATAAACGCCGTAACTACAAAGCCGTGTGCTATGGTATCGGTATCGTGTGGTATGATTGGAATCGGTACGTGCTATTATGTATGAAGAAGAAGCATGCCATTATGTATCATTATTTTATAGGAACACTAGCTTCTGTCTGCGACTTCGTCTGCGTCACTGTTGATGTAATTATCATTCCATGGGAACTGAACATTTTTCCGGGCTATTTCAGACTGTAATATAATTTTGGGCCACATTTCATCCAGATCCGGTCAGCCGTTCTGGCACGATAGAATAGCAAACATCCACCTATCCAAACGTTCTCATTTATAATAGTAGGTAGTAAGATTATCGAAATGAAAATGATCAATGAATGATGATGTTTCTAGAACATTCCTTTTTCAATTCACAAAAACTAACAAAACATTGTTATTACAGCGTCCAATCAGTGGCCTGCTCACCCAGTGACCATGAACTCATACGTCATGGGCGTGCCTCAGCAGATGTCCATCATGAGCCCCGTACCCCATGCTATGCAGCCTTTGCACCCTATGCCGGCCGTCGGAGGTAACCATCAATCATTATAACTAATATATTACGCTTTTGACTAATCAAATATACTAAAACAATGCATGACCAAGAGCTGATTTGTTTTCAACCTCGTATAGATCACCTGCGTGATCACAACACTTCAAGTTTGAATAAGAGACAACAGTCTTGAAAAGGCCAAACTTTTACTAATAATTGTTGTCTGTCTGCGTATAAAAACATTTTTTCGACTCGCACAGAAAGCCTAAAAACGAATGTGCCTTTTTTAAATATGTATGATAAATTAATCAATAGAACTTTTTGTAGTGAGTTATTCTACAAGTAATAAAAAAGCTGTGTTTTTTCCAAATTAACAAAGAACTTTTTTGTAGGAATGTACCCCATGTACTATGCGCCGGCCACCCCGCAACCAATGCCTGCTACTTCAGTTCACCAATACCCAGCAAGTAGCCACCAGCTCCCTTATCAAGCGCCAAGTAAGATATATCATTTTATTAAATGCTAGCTCTCTCGCCGCGACTTTGTTCGCGAGGTTTCCCTTACGGATCCCTAACTTTAAAAATATATAATATAGCCTATGTTACTCGCAGATAACGTAGCTTTCTAAAGGTGAAAGAATTTTTAAAATCGGTCCGGTAGTTTTTCAGTTTAGTCCATTACAAACAAACAAAAATTCTTGTTTTTCCTCTTTATAATATTAGTGTAGATATTACTAAAATGATACATGTTTAACTTCTGGAATGTTTATTTAAAAAAGTCCCCTTTTTTTGAAACTATTCAATATTGGGTAATATAGATCAATCAATTGATGTACTTTTTATTACCTGTAAAAACGTAATTTGTACGACAATGTGACGTCACTTTTCTGCCGACTCAATTCACTATTTATTAATTTTAAAACGTTTTAGAAAATCTCATTTTACAGTTAAAAGAATATTAATCGTGTTTTAAGGGCTAAAATAAAATTTTACTTTGGACTAGTTAAGTCTTGGACTCTTGGAGTTATTAGTTAATGCTGTCTAATATCCAATTAATCCGAAAACTTTCGGACAAACTGCTATCCAAGCATAGCGATTAAACAATTTGTCTTTCTATAAATAGTTTTATACCGAAGCTGAGAATCGATAAGGAAACATATTTGTACACGACACGCTTCATTGCATGATTTAAAAGTAAAAACAAAAGCAAACTCCCTCAACTGCCTCGTTGGTCTAGTGGTCACACAGCGCGACTGCTGAGCATGAGGTCTTGGGTTAGATTCCCAGGTCGGGTAAAGTGTATTAGTGGGTTTATTTCTCAGTAGCAGCCTTGGAGTCTGGATTTGTGCCCGGTTGATGGCAATATGCTCGCCCCCTATTACATGGGACTTAACTGACTTTAACATAACTGGCGAAACGTGGGTGTACTAATGGGTACACCTCTGACTAACCCTTCGGGGATTACAGGCGTGATGTTATGTATGTTAAAAGCAAACCCATTTAACCAAATTTTTTTCTTACAGTGATGATGTATGGCCAACCTATGTACGGAGCCCCCTTCGTGTACTCGCCGGTGACTCCTCCGGTTTCATACCCCATGCAGCATTCCCACATGATGGCACAGACCATGCATCAATACACAAACACAATGAATCCCTTGGGTCTGACCAGCAGCAATTACGAAGAGGTACGTCATCTGTTTACCATTTCCATTTAATACTTGCACAGTTTGATTGCTATACAGAATTTAAAATGGACATCATTTAGTTTTGGTTTTTATGTTGTTGAGTGTGTTGTTCACAAACAAAAAGCTTACGTTATAACGGGTGTAACACGACACTTAACGAAGCCGAAAATTACATGTTCTTCCCATCACTCTAGTTTATTTTTTGTTCGGGACCATACCTTGCCAAAGTTCCAATTTTTTATTTTATGGTATTTTTATAGAAATACTAACTACACTTCAAATACCGCCACGGCCCCTGTAGAAATAAACTACGATAACTTGGCGTGCCCCTCCATAATTCAAAACGTTTGAAAGTACCTGTGAAAGTATTTCCAAGACTCATAACGCAAGTGTGCGTACTGAGTCGGCTCTCGAAACAAAAACAAATCAGCGTGTCATTGTTGCTCGAGTAGCGG
The DNA here is from genome assembly GCA_949774945.1 of Hoplodrina ambigua. Classification (NCBI taxonomy): domain Eukaryota; kingdom Metazoa; phylum Arthropoda; class Insecta; order Lepidoptera; family Noctuidae; genus Hoplodrina; species Hoplodrina ambigua. Next base: position 13,016,990 of record OX458963.1, read on the forward strand.
CGTCATTAATTACTCATTTTTTATTAAAATAGTATTATGGAGGGGCGCGCCATCTTATAGTAGTTTATCTCTAATGTTAGATGCAGTAAGCATAATGTTTTGTGTGCGTTTCATAGTGCGCTACCATAAACAGTGATTTTTTAAACAAAAAATAAAAGTGGTTTTCCAGCAATTTTTTTTGTATATTGTTGCTTAGTATGATGGTCAGTATGCGTAGTTGACGGGAATGTGATGTATCTTTTTACACCCCGCATAGGTGCGACTTCCAAACAAACGTGGGATAACTTCGATGTTAACTCGAGTGCTTCACCCAATTTTTTATGTCGACATTACATCACGTAATGTGTCATATGTGTGGGTATTTGTCAGTCTTTGGAAGCTTCGCCAGATCTACTCGTTCAGCACCGGCTTCAGTTTTGATCTGAAAGTGATGACTACGTGATCAGCATTGTTTTACTTACTTTATCGTAAACATAAACCGCCTTATTATAAAACAAAGTCTTTGCTTAAACCATATTTAAACCTTTGACCCAGTTTTTTAATTTCAAACTTTATTTCGATAAAGTTTGTAATACAATAATTGGCTCAATGGTTTAAATCTGGTTTAAGCAAAGATTTTGTTTTATAATAAGGCCTTGAGAAATTACCATTAACATTAATATACTTAGCTAAGTTTTTAGTATTGTAAGTTGATGAGGTAAGCAATATCAACGAACCGTTTATTTGGCTTAATAATGCTCGTAATATAAAATTGGTATGCAAAGTTCTGTAATAACTCGAAAGTTTTTAAATAATTCAAATATACAAATTGAATTTTTTTGTAACTTTCGATTAATATTGATAGTAAAATTATTCGCCATCTGAGGCGATCATCTCACCGTTGTTGAATACCTGCACAGGCCTGTAAGCCCAGTATAACGTTGAGGCCAGGCAAGGTGCACGGCAGCGCGTGGCGCGACAAGAAACGACCAGAATCTCAAGGAACATCTTCAAAAACCGACATCGGCAGTGGTGATAGTCTATCATCTACAAATGCGTTGAACCGGGTATGAAAAACATCTAAGAGTTCATATTACAACATGATTATTCAGATGCTGCATCACCCTTATAATGGTTGTTTATTTTGATTTCTTATAATACTTGTTGATTAGCTCATATGCAATATCTCAAGTAGATGTCAAAATAAGAGATCATTTTTTTGAATTTTATTACCAACTTATCATTATTATACTCCAATTCCTGCGATATTAATCACTCCACTACCATACTATTTGTTGTTGAAATTATTATAGATATTTCTAAAATAATGATACTGACAATTCGATTATTCGATCTTGTTTCTTTCAGTATGTAAGATTCCTGTGCTTCATTTCTTCTATCGCATGTTCTGCTTTATTGTAATATTTATGTTGGAATGTGTAGATATTTTTGTTTTGCACTTTTTAAATGCTTTTATAGGAGTCGGCGCCGTGCAAAAGTCACATCGGGAACGAGGATTCGACGATATACTCGACAGACATCAGGTCTTCCGACACTTTGAGTCATAAGGTTAGAGCTGCACTTGTGGCTCATATTTGCAACTATTCTTCTAAATTTAAGATAATGTATTACTGTATCATTCCTTCTTACTATTGTCACTATATATATATGTCTTGATGAATAATATAAGTAGGAGTATAACCTCAATACTCTCTTGGGCATTCATGGGAGCCCTTGAGCTTTCGGGGCTCTGCTCATCTTAACGTTAATATTATGACATTTCACTTTTTCATTTTATCCTCGATTTTCTACAAGGTTTTATGATATTGCCGGAGAGTGGCGTACACCGTCCTCGTCTTCTTATAATAATGTGTAATTAAATAAATTGGGGTCGATTAAAATAATTTAGCACAGCCATAGTGATACACTATTTTTTGTTATAATATTTACGAAGAAAGGAATCGATGTCTTTATCCCTATCGATTTACGAATAACTATATTTCAAAAATTAAAGTTTACCATAGTGATATATTCGTTAGTCCCACGCACTGATAAACGTAATAATTAGAAAATTGTTACGACAGCCTGACTTGGTTACGCGTTCTTCGAGACAGGATTGGGATAGACAAAGCCATCCAACTCAGGTATGAACTTAGCTATCAATCTGTTTGGCAACCAAAATTTAACTAAACAAAACTACAAAAGATATTTCCCTTTAAAATATTATGCAATTTAAGTCATAATTGTATAGCACCCGCAGCAGTTACAGAGCTATAATATAGATCGTTCTATACTTTAAAATGTTAAAAGTCAAAGTCAAATTATTTATTTTAATAAAACCATATAAGAAAAAGTAATTCAATCTTATTGCCCTACCCAAAAGGTAGTTTTGTATGGAGAATAATGAGAAGGAAACACAACTGAGTTAAAAAAAATATATCGTATATTCATATTATACCTATACATCATATCATATAACATTCACATCTGTTGCGAAAATCATGACACTTAGATACAACAATTTGAAAACATAACAATAACACATTAGGATTAAATAAATAGTGTATAAATAAGTTTTTACTGTGGCTTGACCTCAAGGAAAAATGAACCTTATGCAATGTCTACATGAGTTTTTTTCCCTTCAGAGATCAGATGCTGCAACAAACACTCCAGCCCCAAGGGAGGATCATCTTAATAAGAATAATCAGCATAGCCATAGTGAGGAAACTCCCGATAAGACTGACGGAGAGTCTAGTTACTCGTCTTTTTACTCTTCATTTTTTAAGACTGAGTCTGGTAGTGCCGAGGACAGCGGTGACGGCAAAAATGCCAACAAACAACAAGCCAAGGTAAATATCAACATCCGACTAACTTCCTGAGCCGCAAGGAATTCATGGTTGAACCTTCGACTGACTTCACAGGATTCAATTTCCTGTGGCAATGAAAAGATTTCCAAAGTTTCTGTCTAGAGCTTGTCTCAGTTTCTTTCAATTAAGCCTCACACTGACTAAGAGGTAAAAAATTAACAATACATTATTATATTGGTACTTGCCTAGAATCAAACCCATGCATGAACCCATAACCTCATGCATGAGAGGCGGGCACATTAACCATTGGGCTTATAAATTCAGTCTTAATTTTTTTTTTGTATTTAACAATAATCATTCTGGGTGACTTTTTAATCACATGTTTATAATTCAGTGTCTGACATTTAAACTAATCCTTAACTTCTCATATTATTACCCCTTATTTCAAAAAGAACAAATAAATTATACTCAATATTTATTCAATCGAGACAAAATAAAAGATATAAAACAAAATTACTTTTTACCTAATATGTACGCAAAACAAAACAATAAATCACTTCTTTTCAATTCATTTCAACAAACTGACAAAAATCTTTTAAACTTTGGTTTTTTACGTGTCATTCTTGTTAATAAACTAAGATAAAATAAAATAAAATAAAAATATCTACCTAATGAGCACACAAATTAAATATTTTTGATAAAAATAAATAAAACTTTACTTATCCGATCGCAGCGATACCGAAACTAAGCCGAAACCTGTTATTCAACCAAATAAAATCTTTTAAACTTTGATTTTTTATGTATCATTCTTGTTAATAAACTAAGAATTAAAAAAAAATATCTACCTAATGAGCAAACAAATTCAATATTTTTGATGAAAATAAATAAAACTTTACATATCCGATCGCAGCGCGATACCAAAACTAAGCCGAAACCTAGTATTCAACCAAATAAAACTTTTTAATCTTTGGTTTTTTACATGGCATTCTTGTTAATAAACTACAATAAAATGAAAAAGAAAAATGATCTACTTAATAAGCACACCAATGAAATATTTTTGATGCAAATAAATAAAACTACACATCTGATCGCAGCGCGAAACCGAAACTAAGCCGAAATCCGTTTTTATGTCGGTATCCGAAAGTTCGGTCGCATGCAACTTGTGGCATATGGATTGGTGATCATAGACCTGTGTTTTTCTTGCGCTTACATCGTTGTCTCTATACCAGACTTTTAGCATAATGGTTGTTTATGCCATTTAAAACTTTAAAAATGCTAGTTGTTCTTTTAAAAATACTGTGCGGACCATATATAAAAACCCTGCCCGTAAATTGGGTATTACAAAAATTATTTATACCGGTTTATATTGCAAAAACGAATTCCGAACACTGATTTTACAGAATGAGTGGACAGAAGGCTCTAGACAAGGTACGTTTTCTAATCTTTTCGGGTTGATACTTTTAGATTTAATACATACTTGTATTTAGAAACATATTTACTAACAAAAACTATTCTTGTTTTGCTCTTTTTTTTTGTTTCATTAGACAATAAAAAGAAGTATCATTTCAGAGCCCATTAAACGCGTTTTCATACCAAGTACCTCAACACGTGAAAAAGGTACCCGCCAGGAGGAAAATGGACCCGCCATGGCTGGAACAGGTATGTTCTCCTATTTTACATGTTTCATCACCTGATATTCAAATAGACATTCACAATAACGTTAAACGAGTATCATTTACCTTGACAACAATCTGTATTTAATTTGTCAAAAGTTTTTTTGAATTTCGTCGATACTCTTTAAATTACCTACACAAACCATGTGTGAAGGTTATTCTTCTTATCGTGTGGGCAGTAAGGTCTTACGACCCCACACACCCTAGTGTCGAAGTTTCTAAACCGCCTGAAGGATATTTTACATTGACTTCATAGGAATTGCTCAGAACAAAAATGAACCCTATAGCACTACCAATGTTGTTGCCATTTACTGATAATAATACAAAAATAATACTTTATAGGTGTGCGTAACTTCAGAACTGGTCTACAAGTACCAAATTCATACAAAGTCCGTGGAAGAAACTCTTTTAGCCGACAAGCAGAGAATGAAAACTTTGGAACAGGTGGGTCTTGAATTATTACGACTATAAGTTTACTAGTTGATTTTCTGGTTGCAATATAACTAACATAGTTAATAAATCTTTTTAATGGATTAATCGAAAATTATTAATTTTCAGCCGTCTATGGTCAACGAGCAGCTCAGTCAGCTGTACCTAGACCTCCAATTGGAGGGTGTGGCTGCAAGGCTTACCTTAGAAGAAGGTATAACCAGTTCTAGTAGTTCTGGTGAAGAAACCACCGCCAGCGTTTCAAAGGTAAATAAAAATGTTTATGAAATGAATATTATTGAGGTTGGGATCAATCCCCGAATACTTTTGGGATTTTTATATTCAAGGGATTGGTCCTTTGTAAATTGTTTTATATTTCAATGTCAGAATTTATAGGTCTGTATAGTATAACCGTTTTTAATGCTGGCGTAGAACTGAAAAATTATTAAACATCAAAGCATGTGTGTGTATGTCATTAGATGTGGAAGCAACTGAAACACCGAAAAATAAAAGTTTAATGCAGTTTTATATAGTTGTACTTTTATTCTCTGAAAAGATGCTATGAAAAGTCTTCTGGGTTTTGAGTTGACACAAAGGAATATATACATATAATATATCTGCTGAGTCATTATACTATGTAGATTTTTCCCTGACTGTATGTATGTATTTGATTTTAAATATTGAATTGAAGAGTATTGTTATTATAAAACTTTTAAAAATATTTTTTTTTGTTAATTGCTCTTATTAATTGATCGCCCTCGTGCGAAGTTGGGCGGGTATTAATTAAGATACAAAAGTTAGCTACGTTTTTTATTGATTGTCATCATCTGCCTAGCCTTTTCCCAACTATGTTGGGGTCGGCTTCCAATCTCACCGGATGCAGCTGAATACTAGTATTTTACATGGAGCGACTGCCTATCTGACCTCCACAACCCAGTAACTGGGTAACACGATACCCCTAGGTAAGACTGGTTTGTCAGACTCTCAAGCTTCTGACGATTCGTAACGACTGTCAAAAATCCACGAATGACAGCCGGGACCAACGGCTTAACGTGCTTTCCGAGGCACGGAATGTCAGTAATGTCTAAGATAAACTTTAGAAAGTACATAAGAATTGAAAAAGTCGCATTGGTACATGCCCGGATTCGAACCCACACCCTCATGCATGAGAGGCGGGCGCCTTAACCACTAGGCCATCACGATATTCACGTTTTTTATTGATTGTAATGAACTTTATTTTTTCTTTTTGTAGAGCACCCGCAGAAAACGAGAATACAGCAAATTAGTTATGATTTATGAAGAGGACGCACCCCTGCCCCCACCTGATGATGTACCGGAGGCGGTCGCTGATGCGTCTAGCCCCTCCACTTAAGTTTCGACCACAAAGGTCCACAAAGAAAGTTGCAAGGTCACCCTCGTCAGGTGTAACAACTATGCACAATAATATTTAATATTAAAACTTGCATTTAAAACACTATGATGAAAAACGCACGAAAATTCTGTTCCTGACCTGTCTTCATTCTACGCAACGTAAATAAATAGCGTTAGAGTTTAATTAAGACTATGCATTACTTGTGATTAAACGGTACTTTGCGATTTAAATAATAATGATGTGGATCACGTGATCGTGTTTTCTAGATACTAAGATCTCATTTAGTTATCGACTTGACTTGAAAGAGATAACTGGTATGTTCTGTAAAAATCTCCCTTGATGATGTGAGTTTGAGGTGAATGGTTATCCCATATGCCTCTTTAACTATGTACTATTGAATTTAGCTAAAGTGGCCTTGAGTTGTGTTGTCACTCCTTAACATCTAGCATCCTCACTTCGCCTAAATGCAAAGAGGTGATTTTTACAGAATCCAACAACTGGTGTTTAGCAATAGTTAAACTCTTCATTTCAAGTCTATGGCCTCGTTGATTTGTGCGATTGCCATTTGCGCCAAATAAAAGTGATGGTTAATTGACATTAAGTTTAATAAAGAAAAATAAGTCTAATAATTGTTATTTTTTAAGGAAGGATATTTTTTTGTTAAATGTTGAAAATTTTCTAATTAATGTGATGTTTATGTTAACGTGCGTCGCTCAAGGAATGTTAAGAATATACAAATTTAATTTTGTCATTGATCTTAATCTTAGTTATGATACTCGGCGTTCTTGTTGCAGATAATGAGGCAAAGGAAATTATATTTACAATAATGACTTATAGCTAATTGACTACTAGCACAGGTTCGTTACGCAGAGGGCAGAACGCCGCGTACGCGTAATACGCATGCATCACGTTTATTACCCGTGACACGAACAAGAGAGTGCATAAACACACAAATAGTAATAGTTTACAATTTCATTAGTTAATGTTTCCTTAGAAGTATTCTTAACATTCCTCTTAGTGCTCACAACAAAGAGATATAATCAAGTATTTATTGAAAAACAGGGTAAAGTATTCAGATGTATCAGAATTACTATAAGCTGTTATATTTTCAGAGATATATGTACTATGTTAAGAAGTGCGAGAGCATTTTGTCATTTTCAATAATTGTAGCCCGAGCCGAAGGCAAGGGCGTTATGACAATTTCACCTCACTTATATCGTTATATGTATTATTTGATTATTATTTATCATACACAAAGTCAAAGATCTTTGCATTTACTCGATTACGCAAGACATTTCTTAAGTTAGTTGTGCCATGTCCTTTTTATGCATTTGTTCTTCTAAATAGCTGGACTGATATGAATGTATATAATGTGTGTTAGGAATTTATTGGACATCTGAAAGAACTGTTTATTACTAAATAATTACTGTATGTTATATAACCTTTCGGCATTTTTTGCGTTATCGAGTGATTATTTTTATACTAAGATTTTAAAATCACGTGTGATAAGAAAATCATTTTGAATTAATAATTACTTATGCTTTGTTAAATAATAAAAAAGGAGAATTTAAAAGCTATAAATTAAAATGAATACCTATTAATAATTCAAAATTTTCCTTAGATTCCAAGATAAAAAATTCTTTGCAAGATTTCAAATGCGATCAATAATACAGAAAATATGTTTTTTTTTTTAATCTCATAAGTTTATTATAAGGATTGGTGGTATAAGCTGGGTTTAGAAAAATATTCCGTACAGGGTTTAAATAAAGGAAAACAGTAAAGAAAAACTGATTTTTCTCGAATTTCATGTGTTAAATTAAACCAGAATATTCATATAATTTGAAGTATTGGCTATGTTAATAAATCTTTTTGAATTGAATATTACTATTCTTTGTATGGATGTTTATCGATCGAACCTTAACGGTCAAAAATATGATTCCAAAGAAGTTATAAAATTACGGAAATACTTTTAGTTAGTACTGGCAAAGTGTCAAGGTTACCGACCTCATTGATAAGAAAATAGCTACGTATAACTACATTCATTCCTATGATAATTGTAAACGAACAGAAAGTTTTTATTAATTGATTTATAATGTTAGTCTTATAGTTAAAAAAACGTAAGTGTGATTAGTTATACATTTGATACAATAGATAGGTATATATTTGTAAAAATTACATACGCATTAACGATTACAAATTAGTTCGTATTTAATTAAGTTAACATTAAAAATCACTGTCAGTCATTTCTATTAGGACGTGTGGAGAGAAAATTCCACTCTTATTTATAAACAATAATCATGTTTTAAAGTTCATTTACTTAGTAAATTGTTAAAAAACTTTTTGATGAATGTAGTAAACATTCATATTCAATCAATTACTAAAGTAACACTGACATTCAACTGAATTTTGAAATTTTCATCTTATTTTCTCAAAAATGTCTTGATGGCCCAGTAGAAGGTCGCCTGTGCACGGCAAGTACAGCACCTGGACTTGTAATTAACATAAATCTGAAATCGCCATTCCGCCTTGATCAAGCGTGCCTTCTCTGTACGAGAAGAGGCCTTTGCCCTGCAGTGGGATAATAATAGGCTGCCATTATTATTATATTATTAACATTATCTCTCTCCACTAATTCTAACAGTTATTGTTTGAAAACCATGATTATTGTAATTGAATTGTTTTTTGTATTTAATTATTGTAATTGAACCATTATTTCTTTGGTTATGTGTATTAATATTGAGGTTTAAAAAAAGACTTTATTTTAACTCTCAAACAAAAATTCCTCTGTGTTTGAAATTAGGCTTTAAAGTTCAAGTATTCAATCTATTGGTACGTTTTCTAACCCATTTGTTTACATTTTCATCAAATTGTTTTCGATTAGACATGAGAAATTTTGTATCTTATGCTTAGCTAAAAGTCTATTGTTTGATTTGTAAATTGGAATAATCGCTTCAACTTACTTCATACCAGTCCTCTTTAATTTAATGTTACATTCTGAGTTTATAACCCGCTAGTTTTTAAAAGCGGTTTTTGATTTAAGTTTAATGATCAATCGTAGATCAGTTAGTTATGCTATAAAAAGTCTACCACCTTCATAAAAGTCTTCTATTTAAGTTAAGATTATGAAATATGCAAGGTCAGAGGGAGAATTACAATTTTCTATAGTATAAAATAGTTATTAATTAAAGTAAAATCGGTTTTATTAAATGACTTTGATGATCATGACCTTTTGCTCATGGTTTGTATTATGTTAGTTTTGCATTGTATTCTAAAGTAATTATAATTATGATAAAAATAAATGTTAACTTAATTTCACCGATATTATGAAATTTCTGTGAAATAAATGATTGGAAAGTGATTGCTTCGTTTTACTGTAGTCTGTATCCACCTTTTTGCCTCCATTGTTTGTGGCTGGTTTTACGAGAGTATAAATTACAAGTTCAAATTTAATTCATACTTCCAACATACAATTATATCGAAAATATTATATTATTAAACAAGTACCTACCTAGCTTCTAGAGGCGCCATATTTAAATACCTACTTTCTGTGATAGATGGCGCTACTGTGCTATCCATTACCTATGTCCACGAACCTTTTATTTAGCGACATCTAGTGTTAACACGTAACACTGCGGTTACCTTTGAGCTAAACTACAGGCGATGCAGATGTTCTGTACTGACGATGGTCATGCGTGTGTATTGCACCAGATGGCATAGAGGGTGTTTACGTTATTACGAGAACAACTTGAATTCAATCATTCGAATCATTTTCGTAATGCCATAGTATTTATTTGAAGTAGTGTTTGTTGCAATATCAGAATATATCGGAAAATGCTGGCATTAGATTATTTTAAACAATTTGAATATTAATTTAATTGGAAATAAGGCAACAAGATATAAACATTTTTCCTACTATGTTAGTATGACTGTCCATCTGTTAGAAAAGGTCATGACAATGTAGGCAGGTATAATAGTGGCCATGTTAGGGCAGAGGTAGGTAGGGTCACCACCATTGTGTGTGAAATTAATACCTAGATACAGCATCAAAAAGCAAAGATGTTCAGGGAACCATCTGCGGTATATCAGAGGATATCTTTATCGACTAAATAATTAATAACCTCGTTTCATTTTTTTTTTAGATTTTTTTTTTCATTTACGAACTTATAAACTAACATTTAATACACAAACAGCTAGATCCGGAACAACTAGATCTGTAGGCCATACCTATATTTTTGTGCGGGAATCGAACCCACGACACGCAGCGCAGCAGCCAATGTTTTAGCCACGGCCCCAACCGTGTCGTCAATTTAATATTTTGTTCGTAGGTACCTAACTACCTACATATATCATCCAACTTATTTGTTTCTCTTTACGAAGTTCGTCATTCCTTATTAGCTCCTATTGTGACGACTGCATCGCTGCCTTTATGGAGAAGTTTTATAATAAATTATAGTAAGCAAGGCAAACATTGATGAACACAACTAAGCGTAACTCCTTTTAAATGTTGTTAGGGATAATTTTGTCAGAAGTTTAGATTTTGTCGAAAATCGCTATAATTACCTAATATTCAACTAGTTTTTAAGAGATCTTAATAAATTGACTCTTTGACTATTTGTGTAGAGGTCGCAAGGCTGTTGAGCATGAGGTTCGGGTTCAAGGTTGGATTCCCAGATGTGGCAGTCCAATGGATTTTTTTTCAGAAATTTCACTTTACATAGTTCGGAGTTTGGATTTGGCAGGCTCGTCCGTCCATAAGATATTACAATAAAATGCAGTGGGATACATGACTATTCCCGATTATAGGCTATGACGTCACAGAAAATTCAAAACAGCGGCTGACAGCACACACTACACCTTTACGAAATCAAAAAATAAAATTTAAGTAATTATTACATAACATATAGGTACCATAATAATTTAATTAGTTATTAATTTGATTAACTTAACTGCCTCGTTGATCTAGTGGTCGCAAAGTGTGACTGGTGAGCATGAGATTTTGGATTCGATTCCCAGGTCGCGCAGTTTTATTTGGTTTTTCCATCAGGAATTTCTGAGTAGCAGCCTCGGAGTTTGAATTTTGGTTGATGGCAATAGGCTCGCCCCCTATTACATGAGACTTAAGCATAACTGTCGAAATGTGGTCGTACTCATAGGTACACTTCTACCAAACCCTTCGGGGATTATTGGCGAGATGTTATGTTATCACACGACTGCCCCAAAAAAAGGAGTGTTATGTGTTCAGGGTTAATGTATGTATGTATGTATGTATGTGAGATTCTTTATTCCACCATAACTTTTAAACGCCTGAACTGATTTAGATGTTTGGGGTATCGTTACAATCCTTGCATCTTTCCGAGTAACATAGGCTAGTTAAAAATAAAACCTCTGTGGTCACTTTAAAACGTAAATTAATACTAGCCTCAATTTTTTTTTTTATTGAATCCGGTCGTGTCTATGTTTATCGTCTGAAATTTGACAAGTAGATTTAAAAAATATATAACACTGTAAATAAAAAACGTCGTAAAAAAAACTGTCGAGTAAACAAAGTACAAATATGTGCAATTTTTGCAGTCGTGTTTTAGAATTTTTTAAATTATAGTAACTTGTTTTATTTAGTTGTAGCTTTGTTTTTATTGTTCTATCAAAGATATTACAAAGAAATAAATTGGTTGCCTAATATACAACTGACACCTAATGATGTGGCTATTGCATTGCTTTTCTCCAATCCACTGCTGAGTTTAATCTCGTCGCTCCACTATTTTACACCCTGGTCAGCACGAGTCACATGCAGGCCCTTACATACGATACTTTTTAGGTCATCCACCGAACTAGCAATAAATCTCGCTAGTGCAATATTAGTGCCCGGTTGCTGTGCAATTTCTCTTTGCCTTCTTAATTAACTAGGAAGGTACTAGAAATATTATTGCTGCTACAATTCTTTTAAAAATTCGTAAATGGTGATGTCGTGAATTCGTGATAGCCTAGTGAATAACGAATTGTGGGTTCACAATTGGGCATGGTCATACCATTGTAACTTTTTCAAATAATATTTACTTTCTAAGTTTATCTTACTCATTACTGACGTCGATGAAGGAAAAAAAATTGAGGTTACCTGGACCTTTAGTTAATATAAGACTGAAATCGCCAATCCGCCTTGACCAAGAGTGGTGATTAATGCTCGTGAAGTGTTCTGTATGATCCTAGGCCTTTGCCTGCAGCGAGACACTAATTATGGGCTGGTATTATTTATGGCTTATAAGGTGTCCTAACATCGAGGAGCTCGTGGCTAAGTAATAACAGCCGCACGGGTCGATCCGTCAGGTTAAGCTACGCTTGCCAGGGTTGGTCCGTGGATGGGTGACCATCTTTACACACCGAGACTCCTCCGTGCCTCGGAAAGCACATTAAGCCGTTGGTCCCGGATCTTTGACAGTCATTAAGGGTCGTCAGAAGCCCGAAAGTCTGACAACCAGTCTTACCTTGGGGTATCATATTACCCAGTTACTGGGTTGTGGAGGTCAGATAGGCAGTCGCTCCATGTAAAATACTGGTATTCAGCTGCATCCGGTTAGACTGGAAGCCGACCTCAAACATAGTTGGGAAAAGGCTAGGCAGATGATAAGGTGTCCTAACATGTCCACTTTGTGCTTGATATTTCTCAGCCAAAGTCGGATAAGCATGTGACTACATGAACATGAAAGAGCAGTATATCAACGCCAACCACCTTGACGAGAAGTCTTAATTGCATTCGCTGGGGCCTAAATCGGCAAGATGGGATCATCATCACTTAAAATATTATTTAGCAAGCTACTGCTATGTGATTAATTTGGTTTTCGTTAGATAGAAAGATAGCGAGCAGTGGGTATCTTCTGCTTGTTGGCACGATCGTGTCGTTTTAGAGACACAGAGAATAATGGATTGATTTTTTTGCCATAGACATGTGTAGTATACATATATATCTATTAGATACCAAATTGGCAAGTCAAAGTAGTCGTAGTCTTTGTTGTTCCGGTATCGGTGAGTTTAATCAAATTACTGATATATCATTCCGCTGCTCAGTGCTCCACCAAGCTACGTCACATAACAAGGTAAAGTGTTCAATAACATCCGCGAGAAATGATCAGACCATCAATGTACTACTTGACGCACTGTTATCTATTTACAAAAAAAAAACATAATCATGTCAGCTTAACAGCTCGATGGGAGCTACCCATGCGACTCGGAAGTTTTTAAAACGTCAGAGTTTAATGTTTCGCCACGTCACACACATTATCACTGGCATATCGTTACACTGTACTTACATTCACGCACACACAGGCAGGTTCACAAACACGCGCGGCTCTACCTGCGCAAGAGTCGCATTCCGTCACCCACCCACCTCCGCGATTGGCCGCCGAGCCTGCAAAGGCTTCGAACAGCGTTTAAATTTTTTAAATTTAGAAAGTTTAGCTCAGTGTTTGTGATTGGTTTGGTACGAGGCATAATGTCGACAGTATTGTAAGGTGAGATATAAATTTAAGTATACTTACTTACTTTAAGTGTAACTACTTGATAACAGTGCGAACGAAACAGTTTATACAAAAAATTCTCACAGGTTGATACTTAGCTGCATGCTACATATGGTGGCTGTGTATTAATCAAGTATGTACATATAATGTACCTGATAGTCTCTAGAAACAGCTCTAAGAATTCAGCTTCAAACTGGTTTAATACTTAATGCTCATCGACTGTTTTATGAAAACTATTTTGTGAAACTACGAGATAACGGCTAGAGCCAAGATCATTGTTTAAAGAATGATCTTGACGATCTGCGATCCATCGTGCTTGTCTTACTCGATGACTAAGTAGGTAATACGTAAAATTCTGCGAAAAAAATCCCCAACATTAACTTCTTAGTGGAGTTTTTGTCGAGGCTTTGTTAAAAACTGTGACATCACGAGCATTGTCAAGGTATACTTTTATGGTCTGTGCCTTGGCTTGTTATTAAGTTGTGGTATTCAATGAACAGCCAGCGGTGATTAATATATTTTTTTGTACTTACTAAGAACTCTTCGTATGCTTGGCGTTATTCACCATGGTTTTTACCACGGTCCGGTTTCCTACTTAATCCTGTTTATTTTACCCAGAGTTCAATTCCCTCAATGTCTTTCGTAAATATGGCTAAATTGATCAGATCCAAGATCTACTGTTCACTGACTACACTCTGTGCGATCTACCAATTACATAATCAGTACCTACTTCTTCATAAACTTTACATCGAATCGTATTTCACATATAGCATATATATTTACTTAAGTGCATAACATTTTAACTGAGCAAATCAAACAGAAGTAAAGTAGGAATTTTTATTATCTTAAAGATTATTTTTAGTTAGTACTTAATACGTTTTAGTTTGAGAGCTGCGTCTGCGATCGACTGAACTAATAGCTGCGGTCTAACGGTTGGCTACACCTGGCGGGTTACTAACTTTCAGAAACGATCGCAACCAAAATATTAGTCTCAATCAGTCAAATATGCCTTTTATCAACATTGATTGTTACTAAGATGAGATTGCGACTTTATTATAATCGGTTTTAATTAGTACAATTAGTATTCATTTATTGGATCACTCTGAAGACATTTAGCCAAAGTTTGTATTTGTTGAGCACTGCACCGATTTAATTTAATTTAATGCTTGAATTTGCGATAAATGCAAAATGCGAGAGTTTATCCGAAAAGTTATTTTCACACATAATACCCACTGTCGGATTGCTTTTTAATTCACTAGTACTTATCTGCTCAGTTTCGACTTACGATTATCCGGCTTATTCTAAAAGTAATCGGCATATTTTGTTATTCGATAACAGTCTTCATGCAACTTCTGTGCCTCGTAAAGCATATAAAGTTTTGGTCCTGGCAGTCATACGTGGATCTTTCACAGTCGTCACGGGTCGTGAGATGCCCGAAAGTCTGACAACCAGTCTTACCAAGAAGTATCGTATTACTGAGTTACTGGGTTGTGGAGGTCAGATAGGCAGTCGCGCCATGTAAAATACTGGTATTCAGCTGCATCCGATTAGACTGGGAGCCGACCCCAACATAGTTGGGAAGTGGCTAGGCAGATTGAGTTTAAATGCAACTTCTCAATAAAGAAACGTAGGTACTTAGTCTACATAATGTATTTGAGAAGTTCCACTATCACCACTCAATTTTTGCGGTCATCTTTCAAAACGAATCGTTTTTTGGATATAGGAGCCATAACTGTATTTTGAATTTGCTTAGTAAACGTTTCTAGATTATTATAGAAAGTAACTTAATAAGATTTTGAACCTCTTTTTCCAAAATTCTAAATATACTCGGTACAGTAGGTAGATACCTACCAGCGTTACGAGATATCCCGGTTTTGGCGGGACGTCCCGGTTTATAGAACGTCCCGCACTAGGCAACTGCCGTCCCACTTTTGTGGCTTTTCTACGGAACAGCAGGAATTTAGAGTTTTCGTGTGCTCAGTTTTATAGCTTTACTAGTTTCTGTCCGCGACTTCGTCCGCGTCAAAGTTGATTTCTCCTTACAAACTTTGGACCCCCGTTTCATCCCCTTTGGGGGTGAATTTTGGAAAATCCTTTCTTATCGGATGCCTACATCATAAAAAGAACACACCCTCTAAGTTTCGGGTCTCTGCGA
This sequence comes from Hoplodrina ambigua, assembly GCA_949774945.1. NCBI lineage: Eukaryota > Metazoa > Arthropoda > Insecta > Lepidoptera > Noctuidae > Hoplodrina > Hoplodrina ambigua. The sequence goes on from OX458963.1 coordinate 13,032,913, forward strand.
TCAGCGGTTTAGGTCTTAGGTTATGTGTTAATCCGTCAGTCATTCATTCAGGACTAAGGATTTTATATGTATAGATAAATAGAAGATATACAAGAAGAAGATAAAAGAAACGATGAAACTCGTATTGTTGGTTAAATAAAAAGAACAAATAAGTTAAATAGACTTCATAGATTACTAGTTTTATGTCTCGCTTTCTTAAAATCGTACAAGGATTCAAACTAAAATCCTGACTGTCGGAAAAAAATCTGCTAACGCTAGTAGACCGTATCCATGCAAGTTAGAGTAATAAATAGTCTTTCTTACCTAAAAGTTGTAATATAGAAGACCGGCCAATGGGCTTAGGACAATGATCTTAAACTAATTACTTAGACCAGGGAACAGGTGTATAGCACTTTATCTGTTTAACTACCTTGATTAGAACGTTGTGTTAGTTAAACCAGTTCCATGCCGCAGTTTGCTTTGTATGAAGATTACATCACTTAGATTAGATATTCCGGAAACAGGAACGTTGTCGTCAGCGAAGAGGTTGGTTATTATAAAAGGGATTATCTATTACACCGATTGCTTTTAGGAAAAATAATATTATAGGAAGAGAAAGAAGATAGAAGAGTTCGTACTTCAGAACTTCGAATTATTTTTTAGTAATTTGATTTTATTATGCATCTAGCTTAACAAACAAGCGTTACGAAATATGTACCTTCCAGAGAACAAAACCCCTTTTCTTATAAACTTATAGCCAGAGCCCATTGTCCATGATATTACTGTTTTTGAGGCCGAAGCAAAACTTTTTATTGCCAGCTTTTTTAAGCCTCACTTGCGTTTACTTGGCTGAATACACTTTTTTCTTCATTGTAAGCGCCTGGGCTATTTTCAGAGTCCGTCTTAGACTGTTGGCTAAAAGTTTGTGATTGTTTAATGGAAAATGCTTCGCTCTTATGTACAAACTTACCTACTATACTGTACGCTTTCAGGCTAAGTAAGATTTAGAAACGAAACTAAGTGTAACTTCCATTTAGATCTGTCAAAATCAGTGCATTTTGCTGTAATTTGAACAGATCAGAGCTCGAGTTCTCTCTGCGAGATCGAACCGGACATAGGGAAATCCGCAGAAGAACTAAGGTAATCAACATAGCTCTCAAATTGCGACAATAAGGTGGCAATGGGCAGGGCACATCGCTCGTAGAACAGACGGCCGTTGGGGTCGTAAGGCTCTTGAGTGGCGACCTGAAGGTGCGGTGTAGGAAGGTCCATGAGGTGGACCGACGATCTGGTAAAGGTTGTGGAAAACCGCAGGATGCGAGCAGCTCAGTACCTATGTTTAATATTCAGATTGGTCAGATCAAAGCGTTAGCTTACGCTGAGCCTAGTCTCTAATCTCATCCTTAGACTCTTTATTTTTTTTTCTTTTTTTCTCTTTTTCGTTCATATTATTATTCCCTTCATATTATTGATATGAAGGTAAGAGATCATTTTTAGGCCCTCATAAATAGGAAGGTTGTGTTTGGTGCAATGCAGTTTGTCCAAAACAATTATTATATTATTTATTTAGCCCAACTGATTTGTTGTAGCCATAGGTAACCTAGGTAACTGTGATTTGAAGTAGGTTGCTCGACCGATGCACTTTATCAATAATTTAAACAGTAATTTACGACCAAACAAGGTAGGGTTAGGGTAAAGGGTGTTCTTTGGGGAAGTTAGTCAGCAGTGCTTTGAGGGTCTGCAGGATGCTAATGATACCCTAATTTTAGGTTTCCGCTGTCCGTCCATCTGTCTGGCAACGGGCTGTAACTTAGGCACCATAATAATCAGAGAGTTAAAAGTTGTTGAAATTTACTCAGTGTGTATTTCAATTGGCGCTATCAAAATATAATAGTAATAAACTGTTATAAATTAAAAGGGATCCATAAACAAAAACTTTTACTCTTTGTATGTAGCGAGTTCGACGCGTGCTTGACCGGGTTTTCAGTAGGTGTGCGAAAAGCAGAAAGTCGTTCTCATATTTTATGTCGTGTCGAGTTGACAGAAGAATAAGACAAGTATTTTCAGCAATTTAATTGCAATTCAATTTAATTTAGGAAAATCAACTGGTTTTTCATAAAATATAATGTGCACTGTACATCTTATTTCAGTATCTTCGTATGTTTACTGGATACTTGACAATTAAATAACTACTTACAACTGTATATACGTATGTATATAGGGCGACTAGTAATTAGGCTCTAGACAGACGGACTGCATTTCAACTGCACTCCGACTGCCAAATTGCAGTTACTTATATACATATCATTCTGCTCCTGAAAACAAAAAACATACTAAAATAAACGACTTTTTATAACACTTAAAACCTCGTTCACCCTTATACAATATTGCATAACATAAATAACAAACAATCAGCTATAATTTGATTTAGTTACTTATAACGCGCGCGTGCGCACGCCTTTGGGGTGATTAAGGTCATGCGGTTTGCAATAATATGTATTTTTTTTTTAAAGTTGTTTGAATCATGTGTTTTAGTACTGGTAGTAGTCCACCTGTCACACTATACATTTAAAACGCCAGGTACAATAGGGCAGAAGACACCACCAATAAATTAACGTACTTTTTATGACCTGTCAATACGCGATTTTTTCATAGATTTTGTATGACAAAAGACAACAGAGACGTCACTATTGTGCCGACTCAATTGACTAACTAATTATTATTAAAAAAGCAATTAATAAACAAATTCAACGGTCAATTGAAAATTATTTCTACAGGGGATGTAGGAAAATAAATCTCAGATTTTTTTTTCTTTCTGAAGCCATGTTAATTCTTTCCCAAAGGTATTTCATAGGACCAGGAAGTCGTGGCGATGCAGGATGTATATTTTCTTTATATCTGAATCAAAACGAACACCGCCTGTACGAGTAATGCAATTACCTGCCGAGAGACTTTCGACTAAAATCAGACATATGTAGGCGATTTCCACGAAACCTCGATGGGGAAAGACAACTACTGACATTTCAACGCTACTCTAATATTTATAGGTATACTTAAGGCAATTCGCCTGAGGTAATAAGCTCCATGCATGTACCTGCGGCGCTAGCCCCCTTCGTATGATTAACTATAATAGTTCTAGGGTTTGCCTAGAATTAAACGGGTATTTCCTGACAAAAAAACCCATGATGTTCTTTGAGAAACAAGAAGTTGGGAAACTATGTCTACGATCACGGGGACAACGAAGAATTTTTTTGTAAAAAAATTAGAATAATTGTAAAAACTTAAAATAATTAAGTAATGATCATATTGTAATGGTAATTAGGAGGCAACCACATTTCACTATTATATAAATACATATACTTGCCTAATCTTTTACAAGGAACTCATTTGAAATATTAGGAATCTAAAAAAAAACTAAAATCTTAACGCACGCAAAAGTCCTTAGCGCGTGGGAATTGAACGCGGTACCCTAAGCTTGTGCAGTTGAGCCCCACTTTACCTAGGCGGGAATAATGTTTACAGAAACAATCTAAACTAGATTGTGTTTGTAAATAATTGTAAAAATACATTTTTGCATAAATGCAGTTTATTATACAAGTTCAAGTTCAAAACGTGTATCAAGCACGTACGAGTGATATTCACGACACCTCGATGCAAATACCCACCTAAGCAAATCCACGAATATTTGCTATTAAAGAAAAAATATTCTCAATTCATAAACAAATATAATCGAAGAAGTCCATTTTGTTGTAGATAGTACCTAAGGTAGTGCATTGTATTGATTCGTCTATTAATAAAACAGCCAATATTGAGTATCTAGAACATCCACCATTTGTATTGTTACCTGCTTGGTATCCGGGCAACGTCATTCTAGGGCCACAGCTAACTGACGTAGCTAGTGCTCAACAAGAAATGCAAGGCCTAGCGTCGAGGACGGACGTCACAATTTAAATTTATTTTAAAATTGGAATATTTTTTCTAAGTCCTTAAATTCTTTGATTAATTTAATTTATAGTCAATTTAATTTAAGAATAGTTTAGTATTTTAAATGTAACGGTTTATTTAAAAAGTTTATTTGATTTCGTTAACTTAGAGCATAATGGTGTTACATTTATGGAAGACGCATAAATATAGGAAGAGATTGATGGCGTTCGAGACGGAGATCTACGTTGTAGGTACGTACACGTACTTAATGAGTTATATAGTAAACAATTTCTTGTAATAAAATAATGACACAGATAGTGATATCACTTGTGTGTGAGTCAATCAAGTAAATTTAGTACTTCTAAGATAGGTAGGTAAACTTCCTGCCTTATCAGTTTAGTTCCGGTTCAGGAGATTTATAAAATAGTTATTGCGTTAGATCTTCTTAGATTTATGAAATATTTTCTTTGATTCCGTTAATTGATACTTTTTGTATTTTTACTGCTTACTGGAAAAGTGGAAACGTGGAAAAATTCAAAGGTGAGTTTATTAAATTAGATTGTTCGTTGATTTAGTTTTTCAGATCTTTAATTTGTTGAAAAGGCTGGGATTTTTAATTTTTGTGACGACAAATATTTTCATATATTACGAGTAGTTCAAGGATCACAGTAGCCTATTTTTTTAATAGTTATGTAACCTTTCTCTTTTGATTTCGTTGTCGCTCATTTAGTTGTAGCAAGCTGCCTGGGTTCGATTCTCAGGACGGGCAAAGTGACTTTGGATTTTTCGATTAATATTTTCTCAGTAGTCCGGAGGTTGGAAGAAAGTTTGCTTCGGAAAAATGGCATATTTGAAAATAATGTTATGTTTTAGTCTTGATTTCATAGTCGTTCGTCTAGTTGTGGCAAGTGAATTGTTGCTGTCCAATCGGGCTGTGCCAGTCAGGGAAGGGGGAAAGCTCTTTGTATTTACGTATACATGTGCAATCGACTGCCTCGTTGGTATAGTCTTGGGTTCGATTCCCAAGTTAGGCAAACTGTTATTACAATTTTACATCAGGAATTTTTCAGTAACAGCCTCGGAGTCTGGATTTGTGCCCGGTTGATGGCAATAGGCTCGCCCCCTATTACATGGGACTTAAACATTACTGGTGAAATGTAGGTGTACTGATGAGTAAAACTCTGCCTATACGTTCGGGGATTACAGGCGCGATGTTGTGTTGAGGTTATGAAACTTTTGTTATCAACAACTTTTTCTTCCTTCTTGCATTTATTCTTGCGTGCATTCTTTCAGGAGGTGAAAGTATCTACTCAATATCTGCATTCTTAAAGAGGGTGAAAGTTCTGACTTTCACCCTCTTAAAGAATGCCAATAAAAGAGTCCGCATATTTTCTATATCGATAAATGGAATTGTTTGAAAACAAACTACTTATCACGTGTCACATCTTTTCCATGAACATACTACTCAATGTCCGTTCTGAATTCTCATTAACACTAGCAACACCTCAGATGTTGAATTTTCAACTTTCGCCGCTGAAACGAGCGTTGAAATTCCATTAAATCTAAACAGTGCGCTTTTATTTATACTTCAGTTTGCGACTTCGTCCGCTTGGAAGTCAAATACGAGTATAAAATCAAATAATTTATTTCAATTAGACTTTAGACCATTAAAAGGCACTTTTAAAAGTCGTTTCGTCGTAAAAGTCGTCAAGAAAGAAAAAACAAAAAATATTGTTTCCAGTTGCCCATTCCAAAAGTTTCGTATGGAGAAGAAATGGGCAAGAAACTCCATACCTACACTTTTTAAAGTATCGTGGGTTGCGATTCCCGCACAATACAAATAAGTATACATATATTTTCAAAAAGGAGGAGGTTCACAATTCGACGCGTATGTTTTTTTTTTTTAATTGTAACTTACAGATCTTGTAAAGACATAACACAACAACAGCTGTTACCTCGAAGGGTTAGGGAGAGGTATACCCATTTGTACACCCACATTTCGCCAGTTATATTTAAGTCCCATGTTATAGGGGCGAGGAGGCGAGCATCAACGGGGCACAAATCTAGATTCAATAACACTTTGCTTTAACTCTGACCTAAAAATGAAAATATTATACGACAAAGATGAGAAGCTGTACCTAATTTGTCATTTATCGCTGCAATCGTAAATTATAATCCTCGGTCTATACCTACATCAAAATACAGTAAAACCAGTATATTCTGAGCTTTTATGAGAAATAGTATTAAAATCACTGTTCGCACCAAACATTCCCCTGCGGGTTAATAAATAGTGATACAAATGGAGTTTTGTTTTTAAAACCTTTGTGAAAATCGTTTATCCCGGCAGGTGAGCAAACATCAAATAGTATTTGAGACAGCTCGGCGTAATATCCGGGCTAGAACAGTATGTCCCAATCATATCCGGCCTCATCGTCGCTCCAGCGTTGACATACTGGCGCATTCAATTTGTTAGTTAGCCATTTCAGTTTCATTTTCGCGTTACTGTGATTGTGTACTTTTTTATTTGGAAAAAAAAAAACATCTTTCGTATGTTTGTGGTCGCAACACTCGGTTCGGTTCCATTGGGTTGACCTACATAACTTTTTAAGGCGCTACCCCGACCAAAACGTTTTTAGTAGTTTTTCAGAGGCTATTATCTCATTAATTAAGGGAAATAAACGACATCTAAAAGCACTTTATTAATATTTGATATCTTATCATCACATTGCACGTTCTAATTTTGTTAAATTTGTTTTAAAAATACATTTAAGACCTCCTTGCAATATTGATTATATGCTTCTTTTTCTTATTGCAACGTGCTATTAATTTGAGAATTGCACTAATCATTAGATAATTAAAAAATCTAAATAATACACGTTTTATTTTATTTCAAATGCTCGCTTTGTTTTTTATATTAAAATAATTCCGAAAAATTGAGAAAAATTTGAAAGAGATTTGACAAGAAAGTGGCGTGCGGCAAAGAGGGAACGAATGCTCAAGGTCATTCGGTCAGGGAACCGCCTTACTAGAAAAATGTCTTTATAACATGCCCTGCTACATCGTACGCGTAGTTTTTTAACCCATGTTAGTTACGACTTTGGCTACTGCCTCGCTCTCGACATTTGTAGCGTGATGTTAAATAACATACATTACATAACATCACGCCTGTAATCCCCGAAGGGTTAGGCAGAGGTGTACCCATTAGTACACCCACATTCCGCCAGTTATGTTTTTAGTCCCATGTAATAGGGGGCGAGCCTATTGCCATCAACCATACCATGCCATCAATATTTCATTAATTTGAAAGCAATTAAAAATCAAATTTTACAGTTAATTGAAAATTAATCAGGTTTTCGGGGCTAAAATAAATGGTTTCTTCAGAGAAGTTATGTCTTGGAATTACCTATTGGTTAATGGTGCCAACTCCCTAATTGCGTGAATACAAACCTATATGTTATCGTTGCGTCTACTTTTCTTACCATACAAACAGATGCTAAATAGAAAAACGCAAAAAAAAATGAAAACTACAATTTCGCAGCCCCGCCCTATCGCTTTCACCTAAATCGAGTAAATGAAAGGTGATGTGGACACAGGTAACCAAGGCTACAAAACTACATTTTATGCCAATACTCATAATTTATTCAAACACCATAGCGTATTGCTGAGTATCGATTGCATTTTAAATCAAGCTAAATGCGGTCGTCGAGGCCGCATAGAAAATTATACCTGTAACTTACCTACTATAAAGTACACATGTCTTGGGAAAACTGTGGATCGATAACACATGCATCCTTTGAATAATAGATTACTAATACCCCTTACTTTATAGTGGCGTCTTTGTTTCAAAGCTTAAACTATATCTATTAGGTAGGTGGGTTTAGCAATAACTTTGTTTTCAAATCGGGATTGCATTTTTTGTTTTTGCTGATAATTATCCGGATTAGAATCTTATGTTCGGGGGATAACGTTGAGTTTTCAACAGGGTCCTTTATGTGATTGTAAGACATACATAGAGCGTCGGTTGAGACACTCATGGCGGTATTGGCTGCATACCAATGAGAAGGAAACAATAAGGTGTTGTGGGTGTTTCGAGGCGTCTCCGGTTCGTTCGTTGCTTTCTTCGTGCAGTCAACTACGCGGCTTACGGTCGGCGGCGACGAGAGGCGACCTTGTTTGATAAAAACGTGCGCACTGAGGGTTATTCCTCAATGACAGATAACGGTTGACGCTGAAAATATAATTAGTAGGTAGTTAGTTGTTAGGTAGGCACTAGGTACAGCGTAAAGTAGTGGAAAGACAAAACAATATTGAATAAAATAAGACAATGAAAGTAGATTTCAATATTATGTACATTTTGTCTAAAGGCAAAATCAAGTATAGTTTTATTTTTAGTTCTTGTCTGTGTTAATATCTGTTTAAGGTGACGTTGAAAATTAAACTTCATCTCTAAGTTAATACAGTGCAAGAACAACATTTTGGGCTAATGAGAACTTTAAGGTCAACCCTTGATCTAGCATTTTGTTTAAATAAAGGGTTTATGTAGTACGCTTTAATTTCTGACCAAAACTTAATATATTGTACAAGTTTATATGTATCTACATTTATATTTAATTACGTATGTTTATAAACTAAAATTCCGTTGGGAGGTAGGATGCACAGTGGTACGTGCGCGCGCGCCTCCGCTTCAAGGTGATCCACGCTTAGATCATTGCATACCGATCGTGTCACGTTTAGCCAAATACCATAACCACACGCCTAAAACTAAACCTATTTGCTAAGAAAACTATAACTCTATATAGAATTTGGGCGCGCAAAAATATTCATACCTATTAAAACAATGGCTGAAAAATATTTAATCTCCTATTACCGTTTCTATCGCTGTCTGGATTCCTTATAAACGCCACATCTCATAAACAATTTAAAAAATACGTAAATGACTTAAGACAGAGTCAGCAAAGAAATCAATATCTAATTAACTACCGAAAATCCTACAATCCGATTATTTGATTCCCCCGCGTAGAAAGCTACCATACAATACAATGGTATTCAAAATCTATTGTGCTTACCTCTTTTGCAACTAAAACCTGCTATTATATTGAAGCATCTAGTTCTGAGTATCGTAATCAATAGGGTAGGTAATGGCAACACAAAGACGCTTGACGTTGTTTCCCGGAATCACAAAATACGGAGTTAGGGAATAGGGGATGGGTACCTATATACCTACAGGGATAAAGGATGGCATAAAATATCTCTGGTATTTTTAACAACGAAAAATATGCTGTACTGAATTTTTCGAAGGTTTTAGAAGGTAGAGAATTGGATAAAATGGTTGGCTATGTTAATAAAATACGAAAAAGACCGTTTACCAAGTAGTTACATATTTTTTTTGACTACACTCAACGTCATGTAAATATAACATAAATTTGATCAATGCCCGTTTAGCATATAATATTTTATTTAGTTTGAAAGCTGGGTAAGAATAATTGTATTTGAATAAAATCCAATAAAATATTTTTCGTTATCGCATTCGTGCTACTTTAATAAGTTTTCGACAACTTATTCCATGAATCGAGAACATTTTTGATCCGCTTCGCACGTCAAGTTTCCCGACTCCTTAAAAGTTTTGTCTAACCTGCGTCTAGCCTTTGTATTTCCACTACTACGAATCCAGCAAGAATTCCAACGTGAACGTTGAAGAGCGCTCAAATCAATCTTAGTTAGGCACGCCTTGCTCTCGGAACCAATTTTACAACTGTAAGGTTTAGTCTTCAACTGTGACTTGAGCGATTGATGCGTGAATAATAAACAGCTCGCCTGTCAGTTCACTCCTAGCCTTATTTATAGTTTTTGGTTTCCTTTATTTTGCAACACGATGCAAAGTCTATAAACCTCTGTCGGCTACATGTCTGCTGTTACTGTTTTATGAGATTTTGTTGCTCCTGTTTGTCGTATTGATTTTTGGCAAAAGAATAATTGAAACGTCTGGTAAAGTGTTAGGTTCCAAAATTATTCTCTCACTTGAAGCTAACTGTGTTATGATTATGCTTCATGTAAAAGTACTTAATTGACAGTACTTAAATTAATTACATAATTACTGGAAAATCTCACAAGATTTAGAAACTTTAACAATGTAGCATAATAGTACCTCTCTCAGTTTTTTAATGATTTTATTGGTTCACAAAAATAGTGAATAAAACGAACTCATGAACACTCCATTCACATGTTAGATAATAAACTAAGTACATAAAATGACAGCAAAGCTATACATACGGTATCACAAAGGCTGTAGGTAGTACATCCGGTAATATGGGTCATCCACCATCAGCAGTTCGTTCACATCTACATTGGATTTCCTTCGTACACTGCTTTCCAATATGGATTCAAGCGTCGTATAGTTGACGTCGGTTGCCAAGCAACGACAGTAAAAACTAAAACAGTACAGTTGTGATTCAGACCAAATGCGTTTGCTAACAATCATGAGTAAATCGTGTAAAATGTTTGAACCTCTGTTTCCTCCCTGAAGGTTTGTTTTGAAGACATTGTGTGGTGTGTGTGGTATGTGGTGGCGAAGGAAGCATTTGTTTTGGGACAGGTAACGGTTTTGTGTACACTTTGCGCCATGGCAAAACCTGAGAAGCAGGCATTAGTCATGACTAATTTCTTCTATACAGGTTTTTTTTGACTTCTCTTTTCTTGGTATCCCTTTTGAGTAATAATTAGTACATAAATATCTATAAAAGAGTTGTCACCAATTATCAAAATTATGTTTTCTTATTCATAATATTTTGAAAAACCGCGGTACCGCGTCACAATATATGAAGACCGTATTTAAATTTTGTTCTGTCGCCTCGTTTCTCATAAATTAGTACATCTAAAAACGTTGTGAACCTCCAAAAGTCATCGTTTATTTGATGACTCATAATATTAAAGGCCGTTTATAATCATTTTTACTGCGTAGAGCAATCTGTGGCAGGACTTCAAGCAAATATTCGTGAATAATAAACTAAATAAACAGAACGTATTATAATTCATTTGAATAATAAATTCATAAGATTGTCTTCCCAACATGTTCATTACGTAATTGTAGGTAGGTACTCGTAATTAGATTCGGTTCTTTTGTATTGTGATGAGATGATTATGTTTACTTACCTAACACCGTGTCACTATAATTTACAATGTGATAATAAGGCTATTTCTTTGAATTATCAGTAGTAAAAATACGCTAATTATCAATTTTATTATTTTAAAGGATTTGACTTTTACATGAAATGTTGGCAAACTAAAGAGAACACTATCTATAGTTAGTCTGCCAAAAGCAAAGGTATTTAGATAATTAGTAAGTTCAATTACAATTAATTTGTCTGTGCCTACAGGTAGGTACGTCTACGTTCTGTCATTTCACGACTATGTCACGTTGATCGCGTGTCAGAAGACTGACGTTGCATATTACATGTTCGGCACGAGCGCTTGCGCCTTCAGACGTGATCAGTTCTTTATTGCTTGCCTTCCACCTACGCCTAGCACGTTCTGGTTCAAAATAAATGCCTACGACTAATAATAATGTCGTAGGTGTTGATCAGCGTTGTTAGAATTTCGAGATAATGAATCCTTCAAGCAAAAATATCGGGATTAATTTTATACAAGCGGGTCATAATAAAAACACATTTAAAAAGATTATTTTAAGATTTATTTTGTTTCGATCTTTTAAAAATTTCTTCTTTTTGTCGATAAACCACAAAAACCGGGATGGTGACAGTCCCTCGCGGGATATTCGATTTTTGGAATCAGGATATTCCGCAAAAGTCGGGATGTCTGACAAAGCTGGTACGACAATCTTGATGTGTTGCAGTCGATTAATTTAAATCTAAATATAAGATTGTTACGTTCCACATCAACACACGTTATTCTTTGCTCAAAAATATTGGAGTATGTAGCATAAACAATAAGGATTACTTTTAGACCTGAATACAATACAAAGACATACTTATCGAATTTAAAGTACCTGCCTATAGGCGTGTTAACGGAGTAAATGCGTCGGTAAACTAACATAGCATAAGAACGAGGATGACTCATCCTGCTAACTATGCAGCGAAAGTAGGCACAGGCGACGGACAGTCCTTTTAAATAACTTTTTTTTTATCGGTTCTATAACGGTTAGTACACCATTGTATCAAGACTGTATGCAGTGGCGTAGCTAGGTAACAAAGGGCCCTGGGGCAAATAAAACAATGAGGCCCCACTGTTATTTTTTAACTGCGGTTAGGTTTTATTAAGTAAAAATATTAATATTACAAAATCTTAAAAAATGCTAAGCTACTTTATCATCAGCTCTTTCTCGTGCACTTGAGGGCAGTTAATAAAAAATGGAGAAAATTTCAAAAGTTCTGTTCGGTCGAGATTTTCTGGTAAATATTCGAGGGCCCCGTGTGCTTGAGGGCCCCGGGGCACTGCCCGCCTAGCCCCTAGGTAGCTACACCACTGACGGTTAGTACACCATTGTATCAAGATTGTATGCAACGGTTATAACTTAAAAATCGGTTATTTTAAAGCATCGTCGTTAAAGATTTGAAGTTTTTTTTGGTGTTCATGTTTCTAGCCCATGTTGATTTTTTATCTAAATGTATGTAGGTGTTGGATAATTGCCATTTATACCGAAGTTTTATTTTTAAATATCTTATGACGTTTCTAGTGGTTTTTTTTTTGCTAGGTATTTACGTAATACAAATTAAGGACGAGTTGGTTCGTTAATCAAATTACTGCTCATTGGTTATGAATATAAAGATTGTACTGTTACATACCTACTTTAATTACCTAATTGTCATTGATATTTAGTAATTGCCTAATTAAAATATCATTTTTACGCGCAGTTTTATCGGCTTGTTGGCTGTAATCGTAAGCAATAGTAATATATAGGAAAACGGTATATAAAGCAGGTACCTATCAAATAAACATTTTTAAATATAACGTAAACTGTTGAGTGAATGCGTAAACATTTTAACAGATCCGATGCGACTTATAGGTAAATACCAGTTTTCACAAAAATAATGAAAATAAACTTTTGACTATTAATGTTAAAATCGCTTTTCCGTAAGAGTGGTACACGCGAGGCGGCGCCTCTGCCTCTGTGTGAGTCATCGATAACCGGTCGTCAAAGCAAGCAAGCAGTTATTTTTTATATTTTTTTTTACCAACGGACGAAAAAAATTTTTTTTAAAAGCTGTGGTATCCATGCTGGTTAAACAGCGTTTACGCCATACGGCATTTCGAAATAAATATTATATCTCAAAATGACATAGAGAAAGGAGAAAAAGCTTCCTACGCAAAGACAGGATACAATTAAAGGTCTAAAAAGTTAACAGAGAACATATTTGAAATGTCTTATTTAAAAAAAGATAAGTCATTGGAAATCTCTGTTTCAATGGAAAACTTAAAATCGATTCAATTTAGCCATCACACAAATTATCGAAAATGTTTTCTGTTAATTTTCAAGTCAACCGATAAGCAAGATACAATACCTTGCTAATGCATAGGAAGTTTCATTAAAATCGGTTTATTCATTTAAATAAAATAAGGACGAGGTATAAAATTCCTTACGGCGTAAATGCTCTTAACTCCAATAAAGTGAATAAAATGTCCTCGTATTTACCGCCTTGCTGAGCTATGTAAACTCGATGGGAATCTGATTAGGTACGCTTCAGTAGTTGTTATAATTACCGTTATTAAAGATTCCAGGAATGCTACCTCCAGTTCTCCTGGGGATAATAGAGAGTTTATTCAAGTGTATTTCTACTTCTCTATCTTTTGAACAAAACGGAGTATCGATTTTGACAAAACTAATATTAGTAGAGAATCTAAGGACTTCTTCACACGTACCACAACCACATCACGTCGCAACGACAAAACGCTGTCAAGCAGTGGTTAAGTGTGAATGTGTCGCTGCAGCTTTTTGTAGTTGCGTTGTGGTACCGAAAAAATGTCGATGTGGTTGCGTTGTCGCCAGTAGTTGCGATGCGGTTACGTGGTGTGCAGACGCAATTCGACGCGCGAGTTCAAGCGCAGGCGGTGTGCGAGCATTGTCGTTGCGTCGACGCAACGTTGTGTCGACGAAGTGGTCGGCCACTATAGTTCGTAGTGTCGCTGGTGGTTGCGTTGTGGTTGCGATGTGGTCGGTATCACACACACGGTCGATAACGACTGCAAAATGTGGTACCTACGTGTGAATAGTCCTATTCATTTTCAATACCAAATGTACGCGCGGCCACGTGGTGTGGTGGTGGTACGTGTGAAGAAGTCCTAAAGCATTTTTGAAGTGAAACTTCTTTACGCACGCTCGACTTGGGGAGTAAGCTGGCGAACGCGTGACGTAAGCGTTACGAAAAGTGTGATCGGGCAAGGCGAACGGAAGTTAAGTGGGGGATATAAGCAAGAGACAGCAGTGCGCGCGCACATTTTCTTTCTCTCTTCCTCTCATAGCCAAATACATACAGATGGAGCGAAAGAAGTTTGACTTCAGTCGTGTGGTCATAAGCACACTCGTTTTTTTTTTTTTGCTGAAATTCATACCGACCGTTTGTGTTTCTTCTAAAGATTACGTTGAACGATGCGAAATTTCGTAATTGTTGTCTCGTGCTTTTTTATTGCGGAATGCACTTAGTACGGAATTTTTTGCGATCACTTAATTAACTATACAAGTAAAGACGGGTGGGCATCTTCACGACAACCTTTGATTCAGAACATGATTCTAGACCCACAGCTATGATTCTTTTCAATGGCGCACACCTAATCTTTTAAAATGTTTAGAATAGCTATATTTTATAAAATAACGGGCGAAAAATTTTATCTCCCTTATTTTTGGTCTTGTACGGTCAGTATCTAGCATTACTTGACCTACTCGCTTATTTTATTTAGCTCTCTCTTATTATATATTCTATCTTGCTCGTTCTTCTCCATAGCGGCCAGCCTCCGTTTTGTAACGAACTCTAAATTTCTGACTAACTGACCGACTCCTTAACAATTGTCTGCAAATGGTCTAAATGAAATAAATATTTTGACTTTGACTTTGACGTAAAAGTTTTTGTTACGATGTTTCCATCCCGTGTTCATACACGTAAGTTCTCATCCAAATCTACTAATAATTATTCTACTATTAAATGCATTAGATTCGTCTCCCTCACATTTATCTATGCAAATCTAAAGTAAATAACTTATGCTAATTCTATGCCAATATAATCTGCAAGTAAATGAAGTAAATATAAGAGAAGAACTTTACGATCAAATGGCAATAAAATTGTCATTCTTTACAGACTTAGAACTGATTATTGGTAATAGGGTAGTTGAGACCATTAAAAATTAATTAGGTACAACTTCAAAAAAAAAACACTTTAATTCACTGTAAAATTAGATTTTTTTGGGGCTTCGAAATCAATAAATAGTAGTCAATCGAGTTGGAAAATAAGTGACGTCACAGTTCGATTATCGTACAAAATCTATGGGGAAATGTGTGTTGACAGCTTATTAAAAGTAAATCATTTGATTGGTGGTGATAACTACCCAATTAACAATGTTATTGCTAATTAGCTATATTTTAAGTACTTACATAATTTCTTGATATCGGTAATTTATAGTTGATGCCTAATTAGCACCTTAATTGTGTAATACTCTTGCAATCACTAATTTGGTATTAATTATGTATAAGGTATGGGTGTAATATCAAACCAGTAGCAATGTGACTTTTTTCAATTCACATGTACTTTCTAAGGTTTTTTTGACATTACTGTTAATTATATATAAGACCGGCCAAGTGTTGGGTTCCGTAGTACGTAAGACACCTCACACCATGAGGTATACATATTACAGCTTCAAAGTACTAAAAGTTCCTGAACTAAGCCGGGGACAGGCAGACGGACGGACATGGCGAAACTATAAAGGCACGTACAGACACATATCAGTTCCGGCACAGTTCCGGCAGTGATAAATTATTCCTTCATACATTCTCTATGAACGCGTTCACACATGTCAGTGTCAGTGACGACACAGTGCTCTCCTACTTGTAAATAGAGAATGTATAAAAGAATAATTATCACTGATACGGGAAGGTGACTTGTGGCTTCACTGATATGTGTGAATCAGCCTTTAGAGTGCTTTATTAACCGGCAGCCAAAATTTCAGCAATTTAAAGTAGGGTCGGCGAACATGAACCATTAAATTCGTTTGCTTGATGACACAATACGATAGCACACTGAATGTTGTTGGATTATAAAAATCAAAGCGATTGATACTAAAGTGTATTACACAATTGAGCTGCAGGCTAGCTTTGTCACCCAATCAATTGACTGCGCATCTGACAACACATGATGTAGAAAGGTTTTTCCAATTAAGTAATTGGAAAGTTGATTGCAAACTGCTACCTTTTGAAGGTAATATTAGAGAGGATCTCCGTAGAAATATTTTTGTGAGTCCTTGTCTATTATCTGAGCCGTTTGTGTTAAGTTTTACCTAAAGACTAATGAAACTACTTTATATTCCGGTTACCTTATTGTACTATTACCGTTGATGAGAAATGGTCCGTAAAGCATGTCTACAATACTTGGCAATCATTTGTGTCGATTGATAGCATCCAAACCTATCTGAATATGGATCGATATATTCCATATAATTTGAACATGGATCGATGCGATATCAATATGGATCAACAAATCAAAATCGATCGTGCGAGTTGGATCGAGTTTTGGAACCGTCTTTCTGACAAAGATACCTTTTAATGATCTTCACTCATCTATTCATCAGATCTCACAATTATTTTCTTGCAAATCGATCCTCAAATAAGAATTTTCTTCGCAGATCAAACATGTCTAGACTAGCATGCCTGCTGGCGGTGGCTGGCGCCGCGTCGGCTCAGCTGACGCTAGACGGCATCAGATGCGGCCAGCTGCTCTGCCAGCTCGAGGAGTACTGCTCGCCGGACACGAACCGGTGCGCCCCCTGCAACGTCGTGTGCAACAAAACCAGCCACAACTACGATGCTGGACTCTGCATCAAAGAGTGCCAAGGTAAGCTTCTCTCGTGTCAGTACCAACTAAGTATGTAAGTTGTGGGAAAATGATTCACTACGACCCAACTTCCTTCAACCCCAGGAATAATTGCCACTTGGATGAAATTAGCAGTGGCCTATATGGCTGCGTATCCGAAAATGGGATATTACCTATGGATTCCACTGACATCCAGTGCAAGTGTGGAGTTCCTAGCTTATTTACTACAGTCCCAAAGGTGTCCCTAAGCCTGCACTTTTGGGGACATTGCAAACGCTACTGATGCTGCGATAAACGTGACCATACAGCTAGAAGCTAAGTACATTACAAAAAAAAAGTAAAAAAAATAATAATTTAACTGTCGACTCGAAAAGATGAAGGACAAGTAGTAATCTTAATTATTGAGCAATTTGAAGGACTATTAAAAAAACATTACAGATTTGATTTAACACCATTTAATGTAGGTATACTAAATTTGGTTTTGTTCGAATTCGCATGGAAGTCTCATCTCTATGAAGACTATTTGAATGTTCTCTAAAAGCTAGGCAAATAAGCTGATTGATACGTAGAACGTCTATTGATGGATATCTACCTTTTATTTCCTGTTGGACATTCGTCAAACAGACTTTATCAGCCTAATGGACCGTGCGTTGAAACTCGAAATACTTTTTTTGATTGAATATCTAGAAATGTGTGCGATGGACGCCTTAGGCAGTTTTTATTCCATTTCAATGATTGTTTGTGACATGAAAATGAATCTTGAATCTCTTTGAGCGCTCGTTTGTTCTCAACATTTGTGAGTGAAAGAGTGAGTGTCTTACTGGCTACAGTATAATACATTACGTATAACATCCACAAACACGCGTGTTATCTGGGCCTACGAGCAACATTCTCAGAAACTACTGCCGTGTTTCCATCAGATGGAAATCCTTGGAGCTATAAAGATGACTAATATGAACAAATAATAATAGAAGCCTTAAGGAGTGAGCAATCGATTATTCACTCAGTTGTCTTAGTTATAAAGTCTGTTATCATTAAACAATAAACTTTACAACTGGTTTCGTGACCGCAAACCGCCTACGGTTCTTGCTATCTCAGTTTGACTGTAGTTTGTCTCGCTTGCACTTGAGTAAAGAATGTGTAGGTTTCAGGTCAAGCATCTTTTATGAGAGTGGTTTCACATTTATCCAGCAACACGGTAATGGTGCAGATGTTGCAGGGAATTAAGTGTATATACGTACATACGGATGCTGTGATCTTGACATTGTTACACAGTAACAATTGTTTATGATAGTCTCACATGCGATCCTGATAATGAACTCCTCAGTTGTCATTAGTACCGACGCTAGACAGCTGCTGTAAATATTCGTAGCTAAAATTAAAACATTATCTAAGTATGTAGGTACATTAGACATTGTATTTCAGTACTTACTGTTGTATAACAATGAGATTACGTTATGGCGTTTAAATATGCTTCCGTAAAGAAAAACTTGGGAGTTATTTACACAAAAACTTATAAACATAAGACATAAATGTATTAGTCTGACTGTGTCTTCCTACCGTGTCACTTTACTCGCAACACGAGTCGTTTTATAATTCAGATTGCCATATAAAGTCCAATCCTTAAAATTTCGTTCGTACAAAATTTTATTTCAGTCTCAATTCACTTTTTACTTTAAAAAGAATGAGGTTTGTGAAGTTCTTCTGGTCTCCTTCTAGGTACACAGTGTAATAAAAGAGAATACATAATTGGAAGTAGGTATGGAGTACTGGCTTAATTTTCCTTGTAGCCTCCTGATTTAAGCCTCTTACTTATCTATCTTCTTACGTACTTAGATGGTACTCTCACGCACGTTAGGCAGAATTAGCGGTACCTACCTAGTATCTGTAGGTATATGTAATAATGTCTTTTCACAATATGAAACCTGGGATTCGTAATGAATCCCAGGGGCAAAGAGTATTAGTTTTTATCACTACGGATCATAAGGCTCAAAATTCGATGAAGGCTTCAGTTAGATTAGAGTTTAATAATAAACAAAACATAAAAGTGTAACAAAATGGAAGAAATAAATTATTTCTCAGGCGTACTGTTGTACTAAATGAATTTTTTTATTCTGTTATCTGCTGAGATAGTTAAGTATTTGGAATAGGAAGATTTGAAATTGGATAAACTTTGTTAGCCAAAAAGTAGTGAACTGTATTTTTATCACCCAGCTCACGGCACGCTTCGCGCTCCATTTGTATCATCTGTAAAATTTTAAAGTATCAGGTGCATCCCAGTACCAAGTTATCCAAACATCTGCAAATGGGTCGTTATTCCTCGCACATCACGAGTTATAACGGACTGAATAGTATGCAGTCGTGGTATCATTGGTAAGGGGTGTAACAATACCCATAAAAGTCATGCTCCGTTGATTCCGACAGGTACGGTACACACACACATGCAAGGTTCACGCACACGGAAACAACAGTGCGTATGTGTGCAACCGTAGCGTTGCCGTCGAGCTGAAATACAGGTGGCTCCTTGTTTATGAGTTGAGCGACTGTAATCTGTTTTTGTCGCATATGTCGTGATGCAATTAAATGCGCGTTTTCAATTAGTTCGTCTGTAAACAAAGTGAAGTACCTATACCAGAGCTTTGAATGAACTTGTATGATGGAAAACAATAGCGCTCTCTCTGTTCTGCTCGTTTTTAGTTTGCCATAGTAGTTTACTGCGCTTTTATTCTTCAAAAAGGACACAATAAAATGCTTTGTAGTACATGGTGCTACGTTTGTGTTTATCCATTATTAAAGCTGGGAGTTGAGAAACAATGTATTCGCTAAGCGTTTTATAGTTGATAGTTTAGTGAAGTGTGTTGTGTAAAAGTGTGTGTGTATATTTGGTGGTGTGTGTGTGGCCCGGGCAAGCACCTGTCGGCGTAGCTCGACCTGCTAATTGTTTGCTCGGGACATTTTTTTCCCGACCCCGCCTATGTCAACATAATACTCGGCCCTAATTTTTTCTTATCTCACACCAAAGCCTGTACCATACCGTTAATGCCTTTCTATTGTGAAACGATTGAAATTGACTTTAATGGATGAGAAATTAAAAGCAATTTTTATGATTATGGAACAGAAAAAGTATTTAAAACATTAGTGAAGAATTTTAAAGTGCAATAAAATAAGCAAATTGCATTGATGTAAAATAATACCAATATTTTGAAATTTTATACTTACATTAATTAAGTTTGCAAATTTCTCTACTTTACGATAATCACAGCAAGCACTGTTTTTGAGCAAGTCATAATCATAGTAAGGTATAATATGATCAAAGTTAAACAAAGTAGCAACCAGTCATTGTACATGCAGTCAAAGGGATTCTAGATGTTTCCACAAAGATAGACCTTACATAGTTGCAGGTTGAGGTTAGAATTAGATAAAGTGATAGAACTGTTGGTTCGCGTTAAAAGCGTTTACGCTAAACGGAATTTCATACAAACTTTCAAATCCTTCCAAGACAAGTCTGCCTCGTTGGTCTAGTGGTCGCAAAGCGCGACTGGTGAGTATGAGGTCTTGGATTCGATTCCTAGGTCGAGCAAAATGTTATTGGGTTTTTCCACCAGGCATTTCTCAGTAGCAGCCGGAGTCTAGATTTGTGCCCGGTTGATGGCAATAGGCTCGCCCCCATTACATGGGACTTAAACGTAACTGGCGAAATGTGGGTGTACTAATAGATACACCTCTGCCTAACCCTTCGGGGACTACAGGCGTGATGTTATGTTTATGTTTCAAGTCCTTATTTTCCTAAATGCATGAACTGATTTTAATAATTAGAATAGAGAACATTTTTGAAAAATGTGTTACAGCTAAATTCGATTGATTTTATGTTTTCCATAGGAACGAAGATTTCCAATTATTATTTTTTTAAAAAGACGTTTTGGAAATGTTCTCTGATAACTTTTTACACCTATCTATCCTGTTTATGTGGTTAAAATCGGTTCAATCATTTGAAAAAATAAAGACTTAAAAGTTATACGTAAACGGGAAACCTACGTTGGAAGGTTGGGATAACTATTCAGATGTTAAAGCTGATAGACTACCATTTGCAAGGATTTATGCTGTCACGGCTAAACCACACCACCGATTTTGGTGAAATTTGGTACAGTACAGACTTTGGACTTCAATTTATAAGTGGATGTACGAGCCGAAATATGAACCTCTATAGAAACCGCAGTACTCAAAGACGTCATGAAAAAGTTCAAAAAGAATATTCTGGGACTGTTAGACAATAATGTCAGCTGATCACTACAAATTAATACTTTTTTGAAGAGCATCACTCGACACCTCTGTCGCATTAGTATATGAGCCAATTTTTTTCCTGACTACGTTGTCTTAGTAACATGATTGAGTACTTTACATAAGATTTTGACGTGTTACCTATACGTTAGTCTGCCACTTGTCTATTCCACCTATAATTTATATCTTACTAGCTTTTGCCAGCGATTTTGTCCGCATAAATGTTCTTAATCGCCAACAAAGACGAAGTACCGTAATAAAAGGAATACTGCATCAAAAATTGCACATATTCGTACTTTGTTTATTCGACAGTTTTTTTACGACGATTATTATTTACAGTGTTATTTACTTTTTTAAATCTACTTGTCAAATTCTAGACGATAAACACACAGACGACCAGACTCATTGCAAAAAAAAAATGAGGCTGGTATTAATTTACGTTTTGAAGTGACCACACCGGTTTCTTTTTATTTTTTACTAGCCTTTGTTACTCGGAACGATGCAAGAATTGTAACGATACTCCATACATCTAAATCGGTTCGGGCGTTTAAAAGTTATGGTGGAATAAAGAAACTCACATTCATACATACATACATTAACCCTGAACACATAACACTGTTGTTTTTGGTGCAGTCGTGTAAAAAGTAGCCTGTCTTTCCTTGGGGTTGAAAGTTACTTCGTACCAAATTTGATCAAAATCGGTTCAGAGGTTTAGTGATGAAAGCGCTACAGACAGTTAGGATATAAATAAATCAAAGTCGGGTTAGTTACACCATTTATAATTCAAGAACGTCTGGACCAGTTTCATGATCTCCGATTTGTTTCTCCCCAAATGGCAGAATAATGATTACAACATGTAATAATAATCACGTAAAAAAACAACAAAATTTATTGATACTGAGGCGGAATCAAGCTCGCGGCTTCAGCTAGTTTTTTTATTTAATATTAATAAAATAGTAAATAATGTCGGTTGGAAATGTGACCAAGAAATCTTATATATCAAGAATATTTGATGTAGTCAATAATTATTCATTTAAATCACTTGTTTACACATGTGTTTGTTTATTTACAGGCTACCTCCTCGACCTACGGTACATGCGAAGGTCCGAAGATACACATCCACCTGGGGATCTGATCGGTAACTTTCTATTTTTATTTTTATCTTTTTTCTAGATATCCTTTGTTCTGAAGTTTATGCTCATGCGAGGGCTTGCTTGCTTGTGTGTGTCTTTTTGTTTGCTTTTGCGAATATGTTTTATTTTTACTTTGACGCATAGATCTAAATGATTTGAAAGGGTTGAAACGCTTTTAGCCGGATTTTTTAAAGCCAATTAAAAGGAAAAGGCTCTGAAGCTTGTATTGATTTCATATAGAGACAAAACATAACAGAGCACAGAAACGAACATGAATAAAATAAAAAATACTAAAAGGATATTATTGTAGTTAAGAATTGGGCTGGAAGATCAATTTACATCAATACATCCAGGAGCTGAGGGGTTAATGAGGTTAACGCCATTTAAGAACTAAAGTACCTAATGGTTAACCTTAATCTTTTTTTTATCACTTCCAAGTGTGACAAATATTGTTCCACGGAAATAGCCTTACACTTTGTCATAGCATTAAAATTTCTAACTTGAGAGCAATATAAATGTAGGTATAGCTTTTTTTAATTTGACCGTATTTTACAACCTTATTAGAATTGCCAGAATAAAATCCTGTAGGCTGACTAAGTAGAATTCATACCTAAGTGATATTATTTCTGCTTCTGAAATTGTAAAAAATAAATATTTCCCTTACAAAACAAAATATAAATTTGTTTGTACGTTTTATATGAGAATGTCCTTTCGTTGTCCAATTCAGAGTTTCGTCGGTTTAATATTGAATAAACCAAGTCTCTGTTGAGCTCACGGACCAAATCCTATTGTACA
Organism: Hoplodrina ambigua; assembly: GCA_949774945.1. NCBI lineage: Eukaryota > Metazoa > Arthropoda > Insecta > Lepidoptera > Noctuidae > Hoplodrina > Hoplodrina ambigua. The sequence goes on from OX458963.1 coordinate 13,056,050, forward strand.
TGAATACTATAACTAAGTAGTAAAAACAATTTAACCATTTGATATTCCTTAGTATTGCGAAGCAAGCAAGTTTTTGCAAGTTCTATAAATTGCGCTACAAATATCCAAGTTTTACCTTAATTGGACTGTAGATATGTTTACTGCGAATGTTGAATGAAGTTAGCTTCTCTTAAAGTAGTTTAAAGTATTATTGATTATAAATGTCAAGTTAATTTTAAATTGCCTCGTTGGTCTAGTGGTCGCAAGCGCGGCTGCTGTGCATGAGGTCTTGGGTTCGATTCCCAGGTCGGGCAAAGTGTTATTGGATTTTTCCATCAAATTTAAACCAGGCACATAGAAACATTTTAATTAGCCTTATTATAGAGTAAAATAAAGTAGGTAATGATATCACTACAAGTATTTGTTGCCTTATTGGTCGCTGGCTTATTCAATATAACAAGTATTAGTTTAGCTGATGCAACACGCGTGCTATGTATTTGAGTGAAAGCAACAGCGAAAAAATACAACGAATGTAAACAGACTCTTTGTCTGCCTCGTGGTTCTAATGGTCGTAAATCGCGACTGCTGAGAATGAGGTCTTGGGTTCGATTTCAAGGTCGGACAAAATTTAGTGCCCGATTGAAAGCAATGGGCTCGCCTTCTATTACATGGGACTCATACATAACTGGCGAAATGGGTGTACTTATGGGTACACCTCTGCCTAACCCTTCAGGGATTACAAGCGTGATGTTATGTTATGTAAAATGACACTTAACGAAGAAAAGATTTTCCCATAGTTACGAAGGTATTGAAGAGAAAACTAAACTTTAAATACCCTCACGACCTCAGAATTGCATTTACCCGCAAGTAAAATGTTTTGCGTGCTAGCATAAACAGTAATTTTTCACATTAAAAATAATCCCAGTAATAATTCTCACTGAATGTTATTTAGTTTGTTGGGTAGTACACGTAGTTAACGGCTATGTCATGTGTCTATTTACACATCGTAGTTACCTAGCGCTTATTACACCTGCCGTATCGGCACAGCTGGCAACTAAAGCTTTAAACTTTTCCTATTAGTTATACGTTCAGTACAGGCAGACATCCGATGCCTGGAGCAACTAGTAGCGTTCCTAAGTCCCCTTAGCGCCCTCCCCGTACCTAAATAATTCTTCATTGACAACGTAAGCGTCGTTTTGCAAATTGTTGCCCTGCTTTATTTGTACTTTATTATCATTTATGCAAAGACTTTTTGTGTATCATTGTTTATAGAGCGATTAAAATGTATCAGAGTTAGGTATAACTTTTAGTTTTGTGTAGTAAGCACTATGTGCTTTAACAAGTTCTTAAGGATTTGCGATATATGATATATGATAGGCGAGAAACGTTTCAAACTATCAGTAGAAACCGTTTACTAATAAAATTATTATATGCGAGACAGGTCAAGCTGTCTTTATAGCGAATTATCATGGTGATATTTATTGCACAGCACAAGCAGGATCACTGCGAATGCTATAAGCTCTGTCACATCGCGAAGCTGCAAATAATAGTGAACTTTTATGACCCCAAGAATCAGCTCCATTCAGCTTAGATTATTTTACTATTGTAGACATATTGGTGTATGGTGGTTGACAAAGGTTATGCTTTCGAAGGTGTGCAGCGTCAAGCGCAGACTGCTCTCATCATCAGCGGAGTGGCTTTGGCCATCTTGGTGCTCGTTTTGATCATCGTCTGCCGGGGCAAGTTCTCATGGCGGTATATCAAACAAAAATTTCAACCGGCCAAGGTATTACTGCTATTTACTTTACTTTTTTTAATTGATTAGGTATATCGTCCCTGCAGAGCAAATTCATTGACATGTGTACTCGCCCGTCGGAAATTAAGATTCTCAGACCTGCTCGCTCATGATAGTTCCGATTTGGACTTTACCAAAGAGCAATGACAGAACAGAATCTGAATCACCACGCTGCGTTCCAAAACGGGCATTATAGACGTAAGCAAAAAACTGCGAGGCTCAAGTGGGATTGGACGGGTCCTAATAGTGACCGCTGGGTAATTTCCACGCAATGTCTGACGTTGGACAGCGTCGTTGAGGATGCTCTAGAAAGAGGTGGTGTGATGATCTGGACGCGTACCATAAGGGCACGGGAAAAGAGATTCTGGAGGAACTTGGCCAAATGACTATGTGCAGAAGTGCCGCGTGGGTTAACTGCATGTGGAGTTAGTTCCCCATCGGAAATCACTTCTTTTATAAAACTGAGCTCATTGTGAGCTATTTAGCTCCAAGAAAATTTTTGTATTTAGTAAGCTATACTTCTCTGAATTCTTTATGAACCAGGAATTATTAGGCATTTCTTTAAGGAGGGGTCTTTAGTTCTTTGTCTTTGTTTATTATGTCGAAATCACAAGTAGAACCCCATATTTAGATACCGTATATACAAATCGGTTTGAGTATTAATCTGTAGAAAGTTTGCTATATCTATCAAGTAGCTTACAAATACAAGACTCGACTTTTCTACGTCAACTTTCTAGTTAAGATTTTCGCTGACATCGATAAAAAACATTATTCTCCACAAATTTTCAGAATCGCGTGAAGCAGTACCCAAACGACCTAACCCATCACAACCCTCACGCGGAGATGCCCAAACCTAAACACGAACTCAAACTGGAGATACGGAATCCCGAACCAGCGAAACGACCGCAACAGCCCCTGAATGCGAGAGACCTGGAAATTAGGACCTCTCAAACTGAAAAAAGTCAGGGTGCCACCACACCGAAAACCATCAGCACCGCACTTAGTAACAGACATCCAGCTGAAGACACCACTTTAGACTTCTCCTATGACAACATGGGGATGAACGTAACCCCGCCGGAGCAGCCAGCCACCAGCCACAAGTTCTGAGATTCGGCTGTCAGCTTCGGCGGCGAAACTGTCAGGTTTATAGAGGTCACCAGTAACGTCAGTACTGCCGCGTCAGAATTTTAGACTTTAAAATGTTCAGTTCAATGTATAAGTTTCCTGTTACTCAATTTTACAACGTCTCTACGATTCCGGCTTATAATATAAGCAAATCGGGTAACGAACTTTAAGGCATTTTGCAGTCGGTTTTATCTCGAAAAGAATATATTACTGTCTTAGTGGATGTCTGATGGATCAAGAGCTTCTGTCGAACACATATCACACCTCTTTCTGTGTACGGATTTTCACGGTTCACATTCTATTGAATTTCCAGTTATTCACACATTCCGATAGAATATTAATTTCTACAAGTTACTGTAGTGGGAATATCTGACACGAACTTAATTATATTAAAGCGCAAATTACAAAATAGCATCACTATGTCGAATTTAAAGCTTAAAGTAGGTTTTAATCAGTTTATGCTTCGTATATTTGTAGTTATTGTTCTACTTAGGTATATTGATAGTAGGAGATCTGTATCGATGCATCGAATTTACGTTACGATCATCGAGCTATAATAGCAGGTATGTACGATTCAATCGAAAGGATTTTAGTTGATTATGTATATATTTATAAAAAGAAAAAAAAACTGTAAGAATAACACCAACTACAATAATTATAAATTTAAATAGTTATAAGAAATTTAAGCCCTTTTGGTGCAGCTAAAATGTTGTAAATATGTAGCAAGATAGCCTATGTACCTATTATAGTTTAGGTACAACAGGATAAAATGAATATATAATAATTATTTAGTTTCTAACTATATTTGATCAGGTTTTATTCATTACAAAATTCACACTTAAAACATAGATAGCTAAGTCTATTTTACAAGCACTCCGTACATTTAAAAACTAACATAGGTATCGTAAGATAGGTATGTAAGAGGTATCCATGACTGCGCTGTTTATCAGTTAAAGGAATCATTTGAATACATACAAATGTTCCTTGATAGATCACAATATTATAAAATAAGAACTATTTTTCTGTATATTTAACAATTGCTACACACATTACAACTTTTAGAATAATTGAAAATACTAGATTATTTAAAAATACATTTTTATTTCTTTAACAAAATTTAAAATGTCATCTTCTAATGAGTACCTAATAATGAGATTTTTCATAACGCGCGACTTGTGTTTTGGCAGCCACACCGTTTCTATGTTACGTCTTTCTTCGAACGAAAACGAAACAAAGAAAATTGATAGACATCACATGGATACCCGTAAATTATAATATAATTAGGAACCTAATTAACGACTATCGCAGACGTGTATTCGTTCAGCAATAATTTTCGCACATGTAAATATATATTTTATGTATTGTAACATGTTGATATTCAGACGGGTTACCGCCAGACTCGATTAATGAACATTCACAAAACATTTTGCTAGAAAGCAGGAATGCAGATATACATAATTTTCGTAGCGAATAATGGAGCTCGTTGCAAAACTAACATGTTGATGAAACTAATTAATACCACACAGCGCTTTTAACAAATGAATAGATTTCATAGAGCGGGCACGTTTACCGGGTTCAATAATGATATACTAACTTGCGCAGAAAAAGAAACAGATTTACTTTTCCTTTAAATATCTACATAGTATTCAAAATTCAACTGTCGTTATAAAAGAATAGTATTTAAATTTACTTACAGACAATCTGCTAGTAGGTCCTACTTTTAATAAACTAAATAAGAATAAATAAATTCTCTTCCCCATAATTGGTTTGGTGAAAGATGTTTTCTTAGGGTCTGGCGATTCCCCGAGTTTTTATTATTATATGTATTATGTTGATTTGCAAGTATGTAGTTAGGAAACGTACCTATTGCTTATTTTACTATTTAAATATAATTATGTTGTATATTTTCGAGTTCGACTCGGGTTAAATAAATGTTCAGCATGGCTGAGGTAGTATTTTATTTATGGGTTATGTTAAATGTTGGTGACGGATCGCCTTTTGTTAAAGTATAAATTAACTTGATGATAGCATTTTAAGTTTTATTGTTGAGATGTCCGATTTTATGATTAACCGACCGGCTAGCGGTTTGTGTTGGGCAGCTGCGCGGTAGATCCGCAAGGAACAGCTTGGCAACTTAAAGCCGGCGCACCGAGTGTAAGCTCTCAGCACAACTCCGGCTCACTACTAACTACACTTGTCTTACTTACTACAATGTTATCCCTCAACCATCCTATGTGCACGTACTTCCGAAATATCTCTAACCTCTCTTGAATAATGCGCTGTTTTGATCTATTAATAATATCATAATTCCTGACTGAGCTCGGAAATATTCACGGTTAAACTGTTATATCTTGAATCTCGATAATATTACTTATTGTTATTGTGAAGTGAATTTATGTACTGCTTTCATTGTTCGCTTTAAATGTATTTTATTAACGCATATAAGCTCACCAAAAGACGTATGTTTAGTATTAATTGTAAAGGAGATTACGAATTTCTAAATAATTATAGTTACTTCTAAGAACGTACTCTTAACGTTATGAATTAAGATAGAAAAACGCACAAGTAGTTGGACGAAATGTAGCTATATTGGGCTGAACAAAATGGTAGACAGGTAAGGAACGTAGCAGCTCATGGCATAGATTTATCTTTTATTAATTTTGAGAAAATAGAATTTTAAGTTTAGGTTATTTTTCGTATAAAAGCATTCCCTTTTGTGCCTTTTTATTTAGTTTTACAAACCTAGGCAAGATTTGAGTATTAACATCGCGATTATCCTTAATGATTAATAGTTTTATCTTAATGAGTACCTATAGGTTTAACTTAAATCATTGAAAAGATTTTTAGCGGAATCAGTGACCCCTATAGACACGCGGTGGTAGAAATAATATAGATGTGTATACCTCTTAACAAACTATCCTTAAGAACAAAAGTTTCAAGAGAGGCTCCGGTTGTCCTTTTGTTAGTGCTGCTCCAATCATTGTAAGTAGTTCAATGTACCTACCTATGTTTCATCAACTGAACAAAACATGAACAAGTTCTTATATAGATAGGTACTACAACAACAAAGATTTTTGAACGTCAGGAAACGCGAGAGTCACTCCGTTATTGGTTTTTTCTGAGGAAGTGTCGTAACATCTTCTTTACTTAAGTATACTAACTAATGAGTAAAGTATGGAGTTTAGATTATGTTATGTGTGCAAATGAAATGTCTTGCGTTTGAGGTATTTGTCTTCGAATTACAGAAGGTTTTCTTTTAAATAAACAACGCGGATGTTTGAGTTGCATTCTGTTATAATCTGACTAAAAGTACATAGATAAAAGATCGGTAAATATAGGCTTCTTCATGGCCGCGATTTCCTTTGCATTCAGATCTCTTTGATTGCAAAAATGAGGCAATAATAATTATTGGAGCATTTTAGACCGTAAGGAATTAAAAAAACAGATAGTTATAACAAACAAATAAAATGAATTGGAAACATGATAAAGAATTGAAGATATTTAAAAAACAAAAAACCTACGTTACCTACGTTTTGTTTAAAACTAATCTTATTGTTTGTTCTTGTTTCGTTGTACATTGTTAATTAAAAAATCAACAGGATATCACAAGAAACTTTAGATATTTTTTACAATTTTTGTTTATTTTTAAATCGAAATATCTTTTTTTATGGTAGATCTGGGGGCCTATTGCTTTTTCTTACACCAGTATTATTTTAATATTACTTGGTAATTTCTGTTGTTGGATTTTCAACTCACGGCGCTGAGTCGGACGTTGCAAAATCCAGCAGTCCGCAAGGCATGTAATATTGAAATAATACTGTTTTAAGAGATGGGGGGTGGGCCCCTGATAGTCTATGAAATTAGTCTTATTTGATAGTTATATTGCTACTTCTAACACATGAAGATATGACTTGCTATACATAGTGTAGATGTATTCAGTTGTTTTTTTTCGATGACGTATCAATGGAGACTGTCAGTAATTTAAGATAGTTCTAAAATTAAAATAACTAGATAAGGTAGTGTTATTTTTAAGTCACTGTTTACGCACTATGATAGGTTATTAGAATCTAAGGTAGTGTGCACAGCACGTATAACTATAGGTAATATTTATTATTTAATGTTAGTCAGTAATGATTCGGCCTTAAGAAATTAGAGAAAGGTTAATGTTTCAGCATTTTACGAAGTACTTATTCCGACATTGTAGCTACTCAGTGAAAAGGCTATGTGATTTTCCACAGGCCTACTTGGCGTTTTAAAGAAATAGACAAGATTTTTGTTTTTTTTTTTATATTTAAAAAAAATATAGTTTCAGTGTTAAGAACCGAATCAGCCAGTAAGACAAAAAAAAAAGAATTTTGAAAGTTAGTAATATTTATAGTTTGTTTTAGGCCTTTTCTTCTCTGACTAACATTACATTATAAATAGTCCCAATTTCCGTTGATATATCATCGTTGGCTTGATTTCTATGAGACACATTATTGATAAAAATAGCTGATAAATAAAGTCATTGTCTTCCGAAATCTTAAGTTACTACAGAAATACTTCGTGGTACTACCTTAAATTAAATAATAATAAGTACGGCCGCAGGTTGTGTGTAGTGTCGATTGCTTTTAAATAAAATAATAATATCTGTGAATATAATTATTATATTATCATCTGTAAAAAATAGAACATTTTAGCATAGTCATTGGTGCCGATTCTCTTGTTCACAAACTAGACTAAATTTAGAGAATTGACATCTCTTACTAACATACAGCGAAAGGATAGGACGGTGACATTCCGTGACGTGAAAGAACTAAGTTAGCGATGTCAAATTAGTTTTGCCTTGAACTTTTCCGTATTTTAATCCATACGTTTTAAGATGTCAACTATAATTGTATGGATATGTCAGATTGACTAAATTTGACAGCTCTTATTTACATTAGTCTCTTTCTTGTTTTATTGAACAGAAAAAGATGGAAATAGTCTAATTTTAGTTTAGTTTGTGACCAAGGGAATCGGCACCATTATGTTATGTACTTTGGTTCTCATTTTGCTGTATCGATGAATACGTCTTTTGACCCGACTTCAAAATCTGGTTATCTTTTTCATACAGTGTCATTACGATATTTTCAACTCATTTTTTCGGTTTCTTCTGGACTCAAAAGTCACTTATCAATTTAAAAAAAAAAACGGTCTTTGATTTGGCTACTTGACATTATTTCTGTATCTTTAGATAAGTTTCTATTTAGGTATCTAATTATTGAAAATTTCATTTTAAAAATAATTTGTATCGTTTGACGATGTATCAGTGGAGCGCTTGACTAGATTTTTAAGTATATTTTAAGTCACAAATACAATGCACTCGAATTAGATAAGTTTAAAAAAAAACAAAATAACAAAAAAAAGAATAGGTTAAGTAGCCCTTCACTGATATATCATCATCGATATTATTTTCACGAGTACACAGTTATTTAATTTTTATCTCAACTTAATTTGATAGTATAGTGGAATGGAATTTCTTTATGATGCACAAAAATTGCACAATCGGAGCGAGCCCCTGGCCTCCTAATCCATCGTCTTCCCACCCTGTAGTTGTGTTTGTAAGTTAAATTCTTTACGATAATAATAGCTTTGGACATATTGGCTAAATGGGATGCCTTAACGGCCCCAAATCCTCCGTCTTCCTACCTTAGTTTTTGAGTTTTTACGTTTCATAACAAGTTAACTTTTAGGAATAAGTGCAAAAATAATATTGTGTCTTTATCAAGTTTGATCTTTTCGGCTTTGCTACTTGGTGATCAGAAATTTCCTGTCTTGATTCTTAAGATGTTTTTTTTTTTAACTTTATAGTCATTTTTGATTGATACATTAAATTTGTTTATACCAATAGTTAGGACCTAGCTCCTGGGTCTGCCTACATAAGATTTTATTGGAATAGTTATGTACTTGTTATGGTTTATACTACACTCGAATATCGCAAATTAATATGGATCTGATCTTCATTCAGGTTAAGCGTTTCTGTTTTCGTAATTTGACATTAATTTGTCGAGTTCTTTATATTTTTATTTTGCCACATTTAAGTGTTGATATCTTTTAAAGACAGGACAGGTCGCTTCTAGAAATAAACTTATAATTCGTTGGTTTTAGAGATACATCTACCTATTATTAGCTTGATTTTTGCCGCATGCGCGGTGCCAAGTGTGTGTTAATTTTATTTACTGTTTTGCGTTATTACAGACGTTGGGTAAACATTTTTAATTATTTGAAAAAAAAAACATGCAATTTTTTTTTGTTCATAGATATTTTCGACCTCAAAGCAATTTAATTATTTCGTGTTCATTTTAAAGCTTCAGCCATCTCATCAATTTTGTAGTGTTAAAAGCATTGTTTTGTGTTTTCAAGCTAATCTTTTTATTAAGTTCATGAAAATTAAAGTTAAATTAAATATTAATAAGGTTTGAATAGTTAAATTATGGTTACTTAAACTTCATCAAGGAAGTCATTTTCACCAGAACACAGTTAATTGTTGGTTTTCGTTTCCATTTCGTTGTTAACTGAGTTAAGGAAGCGTAGTGGACATTATTTTATGACTGCACAAAACTGCACCAATGGAGCGACCTGAGTTTCGGCCTCCCAATCCATCGTCTTCCTACCCTGTATCTCATATCAGAAGCTTTATCATCCATGTTCGTGTACATACTTTGCTTTTGTGCTGTTATAGGATTTAAAAGCAATCGGGTAATATTTACTCCATTGATATATATATATCGTAGATTCGTAGTTATTGGGTTTCGGCAAATAAATTCCAAATTTTGTTCGATATCTATATATCGGTAGATGATGTGTCAGTAGAGCTTATAAATAGCTTAATAGATGACTATGAATAATTAATTATTTAAATCGATACTTCGTTATCGATATTGTTATCACAATTGCACGGTTATTTCATTTTCTGAGTGAGAAAACATGGATAATTTGGTTATAACGGTGTTAGGGCCCGTCCACACCGAAGCGAGTAACTTGCGGGCGTGGCCACTGTGACTGTGCGCGCTAGTTGTTCGCTCCGATGTGGTTGGGTCTTCAGTAAAGAGAAATGGAGTTTATTTTATTGCACAAAATTGCACAGTTGGAGCGAGCCCCTGGCCTCCTGATCCATCGTCTTCCCATCCTGTTCCTGAACAGTTGTAGTATGCTAAAAAAAAAATCGACTCCAGTAAATGTTGAGACGTACCTATATGCTTTTAAATTAAGGGTTTTGGTTTTCTAATAAGGAAATATACAGTTAAGGCCACGTTGTAGAACATTAGGAATCTTATTCAACTTGTTATTGATTGTTCTCGTTAATATTGATATCTTGTTTACTTGTTATTTAAAAAAATATTATTTATTTCGCAAGACGTCTTCATGATTTGGAAGTAGCATTGGTTAAGTTATAACTAGAAATATTGAAGTAGGTAGGTACGATACGAAGAATTATCACAATAATTTAAAATGAAACTTAATTATTTAATAGTAGTTTAATATAATGGGTACTTATATTTTGATTTATTAATACGCATTACCAACATGAAATAATAATTGTGCAAAGTTGTTTAAACAGAGGCGATATGAAATGCAAGATAACCAATTTAGAATGCTGATTTCCTTTTTAATCTATTTCTGAGAATCTCTTCGTGGGAACATTACACCTGGAGTCTGTTGTAAACTCCCAAATTCTAAGGAAAATATTTTCCTTAGAGTTTGGGAAGGCGCTAAGCCTCTATGTGTTAGTCGCGTTTACGAAGGAGGAACTAATGCTGCTAGATTCCGAACATACAACGAAGTGAAAGGCTCATTCACACGGATCTAGTACTTATTTAGTACTTGCCACAATTAAATAACTTATTTAGTTTAGCTAGAAATTTTTCAAAGCAATTTGTTCAAAGTTTTTCTTGTCTTTTTCGAATAACTAAGTTTTATCCCGGCTACTCCGCTCATATTTTCTATACTTTTGTAAACTACATGAGCCACAAAATAGCTATTTACCAAGCAACTGTCAACAGGGGCGTAGCTACCACAGTATCATAGATGCAGGGCCCCCCCAACTGCCGGGGCCTCAATAATTCTTAAAATAATATCCTCTATCTTACTTAAACTCCTAAGCCTTATTGTAAACGCGGAAAAAATAAAAATATCATTTCTTTTGTGACTCCTCTTTACCCTCCGTTTGGGCTACGCCACAATTAAGAGCCCACTAAAAATTTTGATACGGGGCCGTCTACGACAAGCTACGCCACTGTCTACTAAGAACTAGATACGTGAAAATGCGCCTTTGTACCGCTTGTCACTAATCTCTTTCAAGATAAGCTTCTTACATGTTTCTCAAAATTACAGACAGACCACATGAATAGATACTTGTGTATTATGAGGATTATGGATTATTAGTAGGTTGATTCTTGATACTTATTTCGTTTAAAAGGTGAATGCTCTCAAGAATACAAAATACTCGATTATTTTGAATCTCAAAGATTTTTTTTTTGTCCGAAAGATCTGAGCTGATAGCATAGCATGGAAATAGTCGTACTTGTTGGTAATTTAGTCTTAGACTTGCATCACATTTTAGTATTAGTAAATATAGGGAAACAACTGTAAGGTAAAACGTATTTAATTAATTAGGAAACTATCTTTATAAAACTAAAATAACTAAGTAATTAAGTCACTCGTAAACCGTCCATACTTTACATTCCACTAGGTTTATGATTAAGAGTTTTAAAATTTAAGTTTTATTTTTATATCTAAGTTCGTTTTATTTAGTCCCGTAAAGGGTGAATTATAAAATCACACGTAAAAAGCGTTAGTACGCTTGCAATTTTGGAACATCACCTTTTAATTTACTTTTCATCACAGACGAAGAAATTATGAATATTTAAGAATAAAATAAGTATTTTAAATAGTATTAAGATAGACTTAGTATAGTTAGGTATAAGTAAGATAATTTTAGTGGGAATTATACATAAAAGCCTCTCGACACAGGCGGATATCTATAATTTCAAAGATGCCTGGGTGTGATATTATCACACTTGTGGTGAGGTCTTAAGGCTTCTTTTAACTCTTGCGGCGTTAATGCACTTAATTAAAATAGGTATTATCATAGGTTGCTAATAAGAATTGTGTCAGAATATTCCCGCAACAGTTTTAGAAGAAAATAGTCGTAGTGTAGTACTCAAACATGTAATGACACACTGACGTTGCTAGAACCGCTCACTTTAAAAGTGCCAAACATGAAGCCAATGCCACCTAATGGTCGACACAACTGAGTGTTCTGTAGTGACTGGTAATTAGTGACTGGTACTTTTATACAAGATTATCCTCATGATAACAAACAACAATGCCAAAGAAACAATTTTTTAAAAAAGCTTTACCTCGTTCATCCTAATAAAATATTGAGTGACAAAAATAACACACAATTTAATTTAGTTATGGCAATAGGCTATATTACATGGGACTTAAACATAGCTGACGCAATTTGCGTCTCTGCTTAACCTGGATTACAGGCGTGATGTTGTGTTATGGTTTAATTTAGATATTTTTTACAAACAAAACTATTCATAAACAGGCCATTTTTTTAAAATTTAACTATCAACCATACGCGCTCCTGCGCACGTCTTCAAAGTGATGTGGGTCATGCGCTTTGAAAATAAAAACAAAGAAATCTTGGGGAAATTGGTTCATTATCAAGAAATTACAGCTTGTGTGTTAATTGTGTTACCCAATGTTCTATGGGTGGGTGTCCAACGTCCCGCAATTTGTTTGTTTTGGCAAAGTTTTTTGTTATCATGTTTTTAATGGGTTATTAATTACTAGTCACCCTTTATATGACTGGAAACTTACACTTCACTGCCAAATACGGTAGAACATAAATCCGACATTAATTTGCTTGCGTACTTGATTATTACAGTTGGACACAATCCCTACTCAACCGTATTAAGGGGGTTCTTCAATAGTAGGATTGAACATCAGTCTAAATGTTCAAGAACGTAAATGACGTGCTCTTGTATGTCTTCAAGAGCTTTTAAACGTCAGAAATAGCAGCTAATTAAAAAGGATTTGTGTTCAATGAGAAAGTTTTCACTGAATTTACCTTTGTGTTTTGTATTTTTAAGTGGTTTTGAGCAGATATTATAAGGTTGCAAATAGGTACCGTAAATGTGGGTTACTTTAACCCTGTAGGGAAATTTTGTCTCAAAACGAAAAACGTTTTAACCTTCTGATCTCTTAAAAAATAACAGAAAAAGTAATATAATTGAAATTAAAAATGAATCTCGAATTAAAATAAATATCGTCATTCATACACATGCGGGAAGTTCTGGTCAAATGTTTTTTTCAGTATTGAGCTAAAGTATCCATACAGGTTTAAAGTAACCCGCATTTACTCGGTACTGTCTAAATACATTTTTGTTTTCATATCAACGAAATAGGTTTTTTTTCAATCAACCGTATTACTAGATGTAATTTTATATCACATTTTTAACTTTCGGAGCAGTGAATTCGGGTTACTAACATCAATCTCTGTTTTGAAAACTAAGACGATTATAAGCTTAACAAGCTCATAAAAATAAAAAGTATTTAAAAAACAGGCTAAGTGCGAGTCCGACTAACACACGAAGGGTTCCGTATCACCGTCCAATATATATAACGCTACATACAAAAAATCCTTTTCTTTTATTGAGACTTGAATGTATGAGTTTATTTTATTTTTATTATTTTTTGTTATCGCAGCTATAGCTTTATACACTATCTGTGAATATTTCAAGTGTAAACCTTTTACGTTTCAAAACATACTGCTCAACATACAGCTCTGTGACAGACGGACGGACAGTGAAGTTTTAGTAATAGGGTTTCGTTTGGCACGTTATGTGTATGGAATCCTAATAACTATTTGATACTACGTTATAAACTCGTATAAATAAAAAATTGTTTTGGCTATCACATATTAAAAATTGTAAATTTTCATTAATAATTAGTTATTGGTTACAAGTAAATGCTTTGTACCTAGTACAATACATACGTACAAACTAGGTTACTGAGGTTATGTTTTTAAAATAAATATTCGCTAATATACTGCTACTAAAAACAGCAAAGAAATGGCTCTTCTGTCTGTACGAACACCAATAAAATACTCTTTTAATTGGAATAAGCTTTCTTGGTGTACGAGATAATTAAGGTTTATTTAAGTTTAACCGGATTCAACGACTATCAAAAAATGCCCGGATATATTGCTCCACAGTGTAGTTTTTATGTATTTTTACACATTTTGAATATCTACTTACAATTTAGACTTTAAGGTAGATTTACAAATAAAAATAATATTTAAAATAAGATAGTGTTTTAGGTTATAAGGTATCTGTATATATCTGGAGCCCTCAGGAATTCCGTCCAATAAATAGATTTAATTAAGGAAATAGAATAATGATATTTATAAAACTTAATGATATTACTGTGTGTGCTAGGTTTAGTATTGCACTAAATTATTAAAATAAATTATATTCTGACAATTTAGTCAAATTAGGTATAATAATATTTTTAACGGAGCTGTTTTTTTTATTTGTAATTGGCGACAAAAATGATTAATATTATATACTTTTTTTTTTTAGAAACAAAAGTGAAAAATTTACAACAATATCTACCTACCTTTTATTGCACTGTAAGCAAAGGAAACTTTGCGTAGTCCTTTATTGTATTATTATTACTATTGTAGAATATACACTTACCTAGTAAGCTTTGCATATATACAATTTTGCATACTAAATCAGTAGAAACGTTTAATAGACTTAGTGATATACCTACGTGTGTAATGTTTATAGCTTAAATAATTAGAGTCAAAATTATAATAAATCAGACCCTGTCACGTCGAAATTATATAATTGGAAATAAACGTTTAAGAATATGTTTTTGTTTACTTTATTAGAAACCGCTCGATGAGGGCAGCGAAGCACCGGTCATTGTGGTTATCTTTAGGGAAGGCCTTTTTTTTTTTGGTGGTAAAAATCATCAAATGTCTCCTTCGTCCGAACGTTAAAGTCAAAGTCAAAATCAAAACATTTATTTCAATTAGACTATTTACAGGCAATTTTGAATCGTCAAGGAGTCGGTCAGTTAGTCCGAAAGATAAAGCTAAGCTTAGGAGTTTGATCATCAGCTCATGGATTAGTTTGTTCAGTGTACGGTAAAACATAACGAAGAACACTTATCAGTTTCGTGAATTACTATTGATGATGATTGATTACCCATCATCAAATAGTCAATAGGTAGAGGAAAGTAACCAAATATGGAATAGTATCCCTAAAATGGAATACCGCCATCTCTCGGAAACGAATACTCTTAGTTGCAAAAGACAGTGATCTTCTGTATCCTTCCATCATTATACTCGCGTACAGGTTTTGATTTGTCAGTCGGGCGAACGTAGTGGCTGCGGTGAGAGTGTTTTGTTTTGGTGTTGTGAGAAAATTTTTTAAGGTACGTAAAAACTAAGTATTTCTCTCAAAACGTGATTGAAAATAATATTGTATACTATGACTATGCATTGATTACATGTTTATTTGATTGTATAAAGAGATTTTTTCTTGTCTGATTGTGTTTAGTAAAAAAATCTGTTATATGTTTTGATTAGTTTGAAATTTCCGAATATGGACTATTGTACACATACGTTTATTATACGTTTTGACACAGACAGTGAGCCTGATGCCGTCATAGGACTGGAAGTTCCTGACTCAGAAGATGCAGAGTGTATGTTCTGTAACAGCCTGTTTTCTCAAGATACTCAAGGAGAGACATGGATCAAATGCCTCATGTGCAGGCTCTGGGCACATGGTGATTGCGCAGGTGAAGAGTTCGATACATGGATTTGTGATTTCTGCAAGTAACTTAATTAAAATTGACCAAAGTTCCTGTAGATCTCATAAAAATAACGGTTTATTATTCATAGTTTTACAGTAGTCCATATTTGGGTACCTATTCCATAATTAGGTGCCTTTATGTTGATTTTGTTTTTGAGAAAATTTTATATTTTAAATTAATATATGTAAAACAAAACTGTCAATAAGTTAAGCGCAACTGTATGGCTGGTAATAAATAAGAATAAAAGTTTTTAATTTACAATGTCTTTTTTTTTATAACACAAAAACAAAATGGTATTCCATATTTGGTTACTTTCCTCTACATTTATAACAATTTGATTTCCTTAAAAAAAAATGCCCTGGTAAACTTTATGATACCTACTAAAAAAACTCATGTTTGTGTATGCGAGTTATTTAGTGCCAAACCCTGAAAAAGTATCTTTAGGCCATTCAAATATTCGTTTCGTGTAGGTATCGAACACGCGAAGCGCAGCGCAGCAGCCATTCGCTCAGCCATTTCGCCAAACATTTATCTTGAGAGATATCTTTTTAATTAGTCAAGTCAAGTAATGAGACACAATTGATTTTCTATTGTCCGGGACTTACCGGTTGAATTATACCTAATGACAGACAGTAAACATTTAGTTAGTTACAGTTGAAGTTAATAAGTGTGTCAAAAACATAAAATTGCATAGAGTTAATGGGCAAATAGTTAAGCGGCTCGACCGCTACCAACCGTAGTCTGCCGTTGTCATTGCAATGGTACCTTTATTTCACCATTACATTCATGAAAGTGGCACGAATCTACACACAAAAGACCACCAAGCTTTGACTGCAAATGAAAATCAAACAGTACATACAAAGGCTTTATTAATTAAACGACGATGCTGTTTCTACACAAAGCGGTATGCGACACGAATGCTGAACATATTCCAATCCACAGGTACTCAGATTGTTTTGCCGATGGCTACCCATGAATGGTCACCCCGCGAAAATTAAAAATTGGTTCGAATAATTATTACTGCAGGTAAACAAAAAATGGGGAGGCCCAGACCTTTTTTCGATGCACACTGAGAATGTTCATTTTATTTTCGTTTCGGATTGGTTTATGACATTCTTTTGGCCATAAAGATCGTGTTAATGTGCTAGAGTTTTTATTTTGTAACGTTTAAAGTTTCATTTTAATTTTTTCAATGTGCTTCATATTTATTACTAGTTTATACTAGGCGACTTCGTCCACGTAGAAGTTGAAAATAGTTCTAATAGGATTTTAATCACTTTTTTGTTTTAGGTTATAACAGAAAATTTGAAGTAGATTGGACCAAGGAATCACGTTGTCCCATGAACTTTGCCCCCCTTTTTCATCCCCTAAGGGTTAGAATTTCAGAAAATCCTTTATTATTGGATGTCTAGTCATACAAAGAACGCACCCTCCAAATTTCAATTTTCTCTACGATCAGCGGTTTAGGCTGTGCGTTGATCCGCCAGTTAGTCAAAGCATTTTATATGTATAAAGCCATGCCATTAAAGAAATGGATTAAAAACAGCGATATTTATCACGCTACCTTGCTCGCTTGATATATGTGTGAGTGAAATAACATGAGCTTGTTGAACCACCATTTCTAATGGCGCGATTTATACAGCTTATTGATGAGGCTCTTGAAGCGCAACAGGTGATGCAGTCAATATAAAGGTTAGTCAATTTGTTAATCCAAATACTATAGGTATTTGGATTAACAAATTAACTATTAACGGATGCACAAAGCTTTATCACAGTCGTATCAATTGCTTAGGAACCCATAGAGGGGAAACATACAAACATTCGTTTTCATTTATACAAGGTGTATTTTTACACCCGAAATTCATGTTACGCAACGGGATGATTCTGTCAAATGTAAATAACTAAAAAACAAAAAAAAAAAAATCGTAATTGCTAATGCGCGTTACTTCGTCCGCGTAAATATCGATTATATCCCTATAGGGGGAGAATTTTGAAAAATGAGAAGTCTACTAACTATAATCTACCTGCCTGTCAAATTTCATCTTTATACGTCAAGTAGTTTTCGATATTTTGTGAAGAGTAAAAGTATGACCATTAAAAAAAAATTGCTGGGAAGTGACTTTGAATTTATTGATGTGAAAAGTTAATATTTACGGTAGCTCGCAATATAACACACGAACCATTGTGATGTTACGGTTGCATGCTAGCCGGTTAATCAAAAAAAGGATACTTTTTAAACTTTTGGTTAATTTTAGTTTTTATAATATTTCTTGACTCGCTACACATTTTTGGCGAGCTTCCGTCAACCCGCACGATACATCACTCACGCGCAGTTCACAGTTGTCGTGTTCCACATGTATACGATACTAAAATAAAACTGCGTCTTCCGAGAAATGTGCTGCGTCAAGACGTTACGTCTTGCTTGACTTAACATCGTTAATCATTAAAATTTACGTAGTTACGGGAATATTTCGCTTTACATTTGGTATATAATATTAAATAATATTGATAATACCATTATTTTATTGTCCCACTGCAGGGCAAAGGCCTCTTCTGATACAGAGAAGGCACGCGCTTGTTATAGGCGGATTGGCGATTTCAAATATAAATTAGTCCAAGTTCCCATATGATGTTTGCTTTCTAGACTAGCTGATCAAGCGAAGAAAAATAGATGTTCTCCACTTCTCAGACCTACCCGATATGCACTCAAAATTTCATTAAAATCGGTCCAGCCGCTTTGGAGGAGTTTATTAACAAACACTGCGACACGAGAATTTGATATATTAGAATAAGATTACAAGAAAAATATTACCACAACAATCTGCGAGAACCTGACAAATATTTTAAATGAATCTGGTTTTTATTTCGGCGTGTGCTAGCCAACCTGGCTTAGCAACCGTTTGAAAACTGAAAAAAAAAACAACCTGTTACAGCACAACTCCGCAGATTAATCTAAAACCCCTTTAGGATGAACCGTATTTTTAAATTGTATTTTTTAATCCTATAAAGTTATTGCGAACTATATTCCATGTTGAATACGATGAATGCTAGGATTATAAAATATTCGCCCAAAAGAGTGCGCCGAATACTTTCACGATTTGCAATATTTATTTGCGACGCAACTGTGACTTTGTGCATCCGTTTTATACGTAACGAGTTTTTGGATTCGTGTTGTGTATGTTTTACAGTGTGTGTACTCTGTTATTGTAGGTGCTATTTTGTATTTTATTAATTTGTTTGCTAGCGGCAATGATAGGTGAATGTTCTTTATGTACACTTTATTTTATTAAGATACTAGATTACGCCCGCGGCTTCGCTCCCAAATTAAGTTTAAAATTCGATCATAATTCGAAAGACATGTGGCGCCATCTATCATCATAAGAACTTTATTGTGATTTCTCTCGGGAACAGTCCTTTTTTGCGGGATGAAGGGTCCTTTTTACCCTATGTTCGTTCCTGTACACCTGATAATGTATATGCAAAATTTCAGGATGATCGGTTCAGTGGCTTAGGCGTAAAATAGTAACAAACAAACAAACAAACTTACTTTCGCATTTATAATATTAATAAAAGTTTGGATGAATACTTCTTGTGTGTGTGTTTTTTTAACTTATTTTGCTGTTTCTGTGTCGCCTAACCTACCTTGTTATCTCATAAATAGATAAAGTATTTATGTAAATACTTTATCTTCTTACTACTACTTTATCTTTCTTTGTTTGATTTCAGAGTATGTACTCTGAAATCAAACATCGAACTCCGTATTGACGTAAAAATGCAATCTAATTGGTCCTTACAAGGAATAACAGCTACGTTATTGAAGATGCTGTTTGTTAAAGTTCACCAAGCGAAGCAGAATATCAAATAGGAAATCCTGTTAGTCCTAATAGGACTCTTGTTATCTTTCTACAAATGTTATTCAAGAGTTACGAAATAAAAGTTTTAATGTCATTTCAAAGAATGTATTCATAGGGTATTATCACCATGCATGTTAAGGACGTTATCTAGTATACCCAGCCACAACGAAAATCTTTTTTTACTGTTATCAAAAATACAAAACATTGAATTGTAGTGCCGTATGCAGTATACATTATTTAACATCACTTTCATATTAGGTATCGATTTGATGGTGCAGTTCTTTAATCAATATCATTATTCCCTTTCTTTGGCTTTGTTTTTCTCCGACTTTTCCATGGAGGTCTCTCATACTCATCGAGGAACTTCTGTAGTCGTCTTCTGATCATCTTCTGCTTATGGTTTTCTAACATATCAGAGAAGGCATCTGAGAATGGCATTATGTTGATGCCGCCATCGGGGCTCACTAAGCCTGATATTCCAGGAACCATGCCTATTTGTGGCATTGGGTACGGAGCAGGATAAAGTGATGCATAGGGTGACGAAAACGGTGCCGGTAAAGGACCTGCTGCAGAGGGAGAATAGGGGGACCCGTAAGGTGGCGGGAAGGGCGGCGGATAAGGTGGCGGATACTGGGGTGCGAACGACATCGGAAAAGCAGGCGGTGGAGCCAGCGGTATCCCAGCTACTGGAACCATTGGGTTTGTAGGAGCCAATGGAATACCAAAAGGCAGAGGCATTGGAAGTGGCATTATAGGTTGAGGAATCACAAGTGGCGGGGAAGGGTCCGGTGGTATTACGTGACGGGGCGCCACTGGTGGGGGGAGCATGGGCATAGGTGCAGGCACCGGTACCGGTATGGGGATAGGAAAATTAATTTCTGGTCCAGGGTCCGTAGGAGGAAAACGAATCTTTTTATAGTTGCAGTACTCTGGAATGTTCTTTGGGTACCAGTACAGAGGATTGCATGGGTTTTCACTTAGTTTGGCACCGTTCTGTCTGTTTGGGGAAAATGTACCGTCTATTGAGCATTTTATGGTTTCCAGTGACAGAAGTATTAATATGACCTGTAACAAAACATGTGCTTTAGAATTATTATGTACAAATCAAAAATAAAGTAAAACTCATTTATAAGTACATAAAATACTGAAATATCTGTAGTAGATACATACTATTTCCATAGTTTTACTATTTTTTACGGATTGGTTTATTATTGAGGCACCGTACACACATTGCTTATTATATTAATTACTAGCTTCTGCCCGGAACTTCGTCCGTGTGGTAGATAAGTGTACCGCAAAATAACAAATAGCCGAGCATTCAGCATTAAAGTATCTTTCTATCAATGAAAATATTGTTATAATCGGGCCGCTGAACGTTTTGCGCTGAAATTCGGCACGCAAGTGATTATTATGAGTAAGAAAGGATTTTCCAAAACCCAAAGTGTTTTTGTACAAACAAAACTAGACCGCCAATAACAGAAATTTGCGCAGATCAAGTCGCGGATAGCTCCTAGTAATAAATAAACTTAAAGACTATTCCGCCATGGAAAATAAGATCTCGTGCCGCATTAAGACACAATATGTAAAATATTGTCGCAACAGTTAACACGGGTGCAACGCAGCAAGAAAATGCACGTCGTCTTCGATGTGATTGAGAATAATCTCGACGCGACAATTAGGTACGTTTCAGTGATTTCAACTTCATATCAGCTGAAAGTTACGTGAAATCGATGACACATACCTAAGTGATTGCGTATCTTACTTTATTAAAAGTTGTAGAACGACACTCCTATTAAAATTAGATGTTTAGACTTGAGACACTTGAACAAACTTTTATACATTATCATGCAACGTGCGTTTTCAAAAATCCAGCTCAATTAAACATCTGGCAGTGGGTCAAAAACTTGTAAGATTTGATTAAGTTCTTATGGCTACTTTCCGGTGTCATCATTAGACCAGCCCTATGCAATCATTATACAGTGTTGTCATGCAAATTGCACATTAACGAATAACAAAATTACAAAATTTCAGCATAATTAAATATTGGAAAGTTTCTTATAAGTATTTAATTTGAAGACTAGCCGCAGACACTGGATTAAGTAAAAGTAAATAAAATTTCGAAAAAATAATCTTTTCATAAAACAATAGATACTCGATAACTACATTTCTAAGAACGCGTAAAAGAAAAAAAGAAAAAATCTTACTTTTAATTTTCCGACGAACTTTACGTGAAACATTTTGCTAGTCCTAACAGCCTGCCAGAGACTGAATTTGCTATTTTAAACAGCAAAGCTGACTTTATAACGCCGTAACCAGTTAATCAAACAATGAATCTTTTTTATCGTATACAATGGATCCTTATTTTTAGACTGCAACATACATTTTTGTCTTTATTTTTGATCTGAGAGTAACACCTGTGATTTGAGCCTATTATTGAAATACTCTTTTTTGTTTCGTATTACGAATGAATGTTATGTGTTTGTTTACCAATGGAGGATTTGTGTAACTTTAGACGCATGCAGCTGATTATGCTTACGTTATAACCAGCCTATACTCCCACTGCTGGGACATTGCCCCCCTCTGTGAGGGAGAGGGTGGGCCGTAATCTACCAGGCCAGAAGGCCTGAATACTTTAGGTGCTATACCGTTCGGAATTACCGGTTCATATGAAAGTAACGCTTTGCGAACCTTGTACACATACTAAATAAAAGCACTTTGCTTTTATCTTTTATATTTATGGACATCCCAATTTACACATCCGGCTAATAAGCTTTGTTAAACAAAGTGTGAATCTAGTTGAGAATCACTAGTCTCTCTAACGTCCAGCCGAACGCGGGTCTCGACCCGCGCGCGACCTTGCAGCTTATAAAACTTATATAGTTACGGAACCTTAAAAGCTTAGAATAACGAAAAAATAGATAAAAGAATACAGGTTAAACCTATTTTTTTTTTTAACAAGTTATTTGTAATCATCTATTTATTAAAGACTTTAAAGGTAGTGGCCCTAACGTTAACGTTTTGAAGGGGCAACTAGATTTAATTCCTTTTTATGACGTTCATAAGTGCCTTGTAATTGAAATAAATGACTTGACTTTAACTTTGTTACCTGCACGAATTTGACGAGGATGTAAAACTGCACCTGTGTAGTCAGTTACAAGTTCATTAGTAAAGTGGCAAATAAAAATAAGTTCAGTTATTAAACAAATATATTAAACGAAACCAAATTAAATAAAAGAAACATCTTTTTTCATCGCTTCTACATTCATGGTCTCTATTATGGTGACTATATTTCCGTTTTTCGTCTTCACTCTGTGAATTTTATTTTTCATTCCTTCTTTGTTGTCATTTTTTATTGCTTTTTCCTTCGTATCTTCTATTGTTTTATTTTTCGATCCATCGTACACAAATAATTTTGATTCTGTAGGATACCTTCTGTAATATCTGTCGTACATCTTTTTAGAAGCCTTGGCGTAGGCTTTTGCGATCGCTTTGAGTTTTCTCTCACTTTTTTTGGATATGCCTTGCTTGTACAGTGCAACAGGACCAAAGTCTGGCATTACTGTAACGGTTGGAGAGCTAGGATCTTTCTCTATATCTTTTCTCAAAATCTCCATCATTTCTTCTTGAGGACTCAAAGGTAGACTTTGTGATTCGTATTCTACGCTACTCATTTCATAAAATGGATAAGGGGGTTTATAGATTTCTTCAGAATAGCTGTATGAGTCGTCATGGTAATGATGTCTTTTCTTTTGTCTTTTTATCATTAATCTGTCAGCAGTATTACCCGCTAACCTGGAACGTATCGCTTTCTCAAAAAGATGCGCGCATTTGGGGGGCAAATGTAGCGGATGCCAATAGAACGGATTGCATTCATTAGCATCTCTGTATCTCTCCTCGAAATTGAAATGATCCCTGTACGTGACGCCGGTGATGGATGGCGACGCTATTAGTATGATCTCGTACTGCACTAATACTTGAAGTATCCATTTTAACTGGAAATGACAAATAATTAAGTTTGTTTATTTATACATACATTTTAAATATCGCCTATCCTGCTTCAGTATGGAGAACGATTTAATTTTCTAGGTATTATACTAGTGTCTAAAATATTCAATAATAGTGACTTTTTAAAATATATTTCAAAATGCTTCACAAATACTTTTTTCAAGGAATATTCAATATTGTAAACATATGAAATGTTATTTTATTGTTACGCAAAATTAAAAACTTTACGAACGCGACTTAAATACACAGGTATTTTGTTTACAAACCTATTATTCCAAGGTGTAAAATTCTTATCTACTATTCTGTTCTAAGTACTAATAGGTATTACTATTTTTGATTTTTCAAGTTATAATTTGGTAAGGTATTAGAATGATCACTGCTATTTGAGAATGACGGATCAGCAAACATATTTCAGCTTTAAACTAATATAAATAGATATTTCATGTTTATGAATTACCTAATTTTGTTTCACATCATTATCTGATGGAATCCACGAAAATGATACGAAAACTAAATTCATACCCGCCGTAATTTCTTGCCAATATGTAGGCGTAGCGTATTTATAATTTGTGCAATATTTATAAAATAAAAAACCCCTGATATCACCCAATCACTACAGTGTTGCCAACTCTTAAATTGTTGGTGTTAAATTGCCACTGTGAGTCATTAATTAAAGTTAGCAATTCCTTTCTATATTATACTAATATTTCTTATAAAAATATTTAAAAAATATGAATTCTGTTAGCCTATTTTATTTCTAAAAAATATTAAGTCGGAAATTTAGTGGCTGTAAATATTAAAAAAAAACCTGAATGTCGACTACGACAAAAATATGGAGGCAATTTTATTTACTTTTTTTTCTAGGTACGATCACAATTTATTATGATTGTATTATGATTACACCTGTCAAAAATGCCTGAAATTTTTCAACATTGATTGTCGCTGAGATTGCGGTTAGACTTTGAACGTTTCTTATTAATAGAATTGACCTTCAGACCTGAAGAATAATTCAAAAAAATATTTCTGCCTAAATGTTTTAAATTTTCTCATAGAGTTTCGATTTAGAAAATATTCTATAGCCGTATTTAGTCGTGCCAGCACGTTAGTCAGTAACACGGCATCCGACCACTATGCCATACCATACAGGCACCATGTAGATAACGTTGCTGTGTTCCGGTTTCTTGGATGCATGTGTAATTACGGACACACGAGACATTTCACCTTTGTCTCTGTGTTGGTTAGGCATCTGTGAGGCTTCTGACAAGACGCAAGGTGGGTAGTTGGTTTGTTTGAAATAACAAAAATCAAACATACATTGAAAGCCTCCTAAAATACTGTGTGTATGTTTTATTTATGTCATTGGATGACAAACAAGCCTTCATTTGGGCTTTGCCAATTTGAATAAAGAATAAAAAAAGCGTCGTCATATGAAATATTAAATCGAAATGATTCCTTGCAGTTAGTATTAAAGTTCGTCACGTGTAGAAGGATCCTAATCTGTCAAAGACTTACCGCCATTTTTCTTTGTGTTTGGTTTTGAACGTCAACTTCTTTCATTCACACTTTATTGGCACCTACTTATAGCACTGTACTGTTTATTTTTTTATTTTACATGTTCGACGACAATTTCTATTGTGCTACCACCTGCATAGTTACGTAATTACAACAAACTGTAGTTAGTATAAAACAAACGTTTCAAAGATCAATTCTTTAAATAAAACTAAAGTGCGGTTGCCGGTTTTATTAGTTAAAGTTTTCATCCATAAAATGTTCCTATTTGCAGGTTTTGCAGCTGTTCTATTAGTGACGAGGTCTTGTTTTGTTTTTGGTGCGGGTACCTAAACAATTTTATAACGACTGGTTGGATGATTACTGGTGCGTTAGGACAATTAGCTGTAACAAAAAATATTAACTTATTAGCCTGTTCTGTCCCACTCCTGGGTAAAGGCCTCCATCCATTTCTTCCGTCTTTCGAGATCATCTGCTTCATCCCGCTACTTTTGACAAAAATACGAGTCGAATTTAGTGGTTTCGCGTAAAATGTTCTTCTGTGTCCGAATAAACAAACAGTAGAGATTTAACTGTTTTAAGTAAAACGGTATCTGCCAGTCTATTCTGTAGAAAACAGAAACATCGAGGTGAGCTCTGTGAGTCCTTATCGCCAATTGGGCTGTCAGCTCACCTCGCATTTCACCTGAATTGCACTACTGATCGACACAATTTTTGAGAACCCTAATTATATGTGAATCAACAGCAAAAGACGGATAAGTTTCTGAATATATACGTATATGGACAAGTATGTAGGACGCACGACGACGTTTGTATAAAATGGGTTTGCTTACTTAGCACCACAATCAACTACGACAGAGTAACTGGAGCATGTGACCCAGGTTTTAATATCACGTATTTCAAAGACTGTTTGATTTTGCTTTGTAAGTTGTCACAGCCGAGCTAGGCAAGTTTAGGCAAACTTCACACGTATTTGCAGGTTCATCGCTTTGCCTTTATAGGTACCTATTTATTTTGGGGTCAGCACAGTAGGTATTGTTCTTCCATGTCAACTTTCACACACCCATTCATACCATCTGTCTGCGGTCGCTATTATCTTTTCTTATAGTCATAAATCTTAATAAATAATAATATTGTTACTAGATTCGAAGTCTATAGCGCCATTCCGTTACTCCTCAGTTTCTCTTTCACTAGAGCTATTAACAAATTCTTCCTTCGTACTAATTTCTTATCTTACTACTCTTATTGTTATCATTCTCGTGACCGCCTGCTTGTAGATAACAGATCTTAAATTTAGAAATAATACATCTTCAAATAATATACTACGTTAAGGTCTAAAATGAAAGTTTACAGAAGATTACAAAATCTGAGCCGCTTTCTTCAAGATTATGTTTTCTAAATCAGCGTCATCAATTTTTTTGGGGAGATAAAACTGTATTGTTTAAATTTTCATAGTAACTTGTAACAGCTACAAGTCAAATTTAATACAATACTACTGAGTAAGTGAGTAGGTATGTAGTAGTTATGATTTATTTTTAATAATACAATGTAGTAGGTACATACGCTTAAGTCCTTTATTATTCTGAATTACGTCTCCCATTCTAAGAACTTGTCGGCCGGTCGAATAGTGAATAAATGAAAACGCCATCAATATAATAGCAGCAAGCATTGTTATATCTCGAAAAACTTCACTTTTATGTCGAATGAAATACGAACCGATTTGTACTTACGTGCGAAAACAATAATACGAAATGTAATAGTTCAACATTTATTTTATTGGTAATGTAAGACCACACTAAGCGGAACTAACTGCAGTTGACTGACGTGACACGGCTAAAGGTCCAACCGCATTGGAGCGGCGGCGGCGGGTGGCGGCAGGCGGCGCTACATGGCTTAGCACAAAGCGTCAAAACATTATCTTATTTTTAGTTTTAAGTTTATCTTGGACATCATTGACATCGGTTAAGGAAAACATTGTGAGGAAACCTGGACTTACTGTTTCACTCAAACAAAGTCAGAGGCCTTTGAGGCGGTTTAGTAACTCTGACACTAGGGTGTGTTGGGTCGTATGACCTTACTGCCCACACGATAAAAAAGAAGATTTTTAGTAGATATAACACTAGAGTGAGCAATGATTCCTAGCCTATGGTCCACGAACTCTCCATCATAAGTGGTCGGCAACGTCATGTTATAATGACAACATCATGACATGAGTCGACGACGTGTATAAGACGGCCGAAACACAAGACTCATGGTTTAGAATAATTTTATACGTGTTTTACTTAAAGAAAACCCTTACACATGATATTACCGCAAAAAATTGGTGGCCTATGGCAAGACAAACAAATTGAGAAATGGTCCCTCTGTACTAAAAGGTTAAGAACCAATGCACTAAAGTGACAATGTACAGTGCATTGTTTCGCAAAAATAATAACACAAAACTTAAATTATGTGCGTTCTGTCATTTTGTGCGTTGTTCCGTTAATAGGTGCAATATACTGTCATCGATCGCGTCGGGTCGCACTGTCCGGATTTTACCATACCTTTTAAGAAATAAACGCTTATTTCTATCGTTTATCTTTTATTTTCTTGCACGCGAATGAGTTTAGAAATAGCGAGAGGTGAGATAGGTGCTATCAAGCGCTGCCCCGCGCATCACCGCTCTAATATGGTTCGACCTTTAATGTTGTTTCTGTGAAATCTCGACAAAGCTGTGTATGTACCTACTTACTGTTTTTCCACTGCAGTACAGTTCCGTTTTGTGAGGTATTATTTCTTTAAATTTTTATCATTATCTTCGTCTTGTTTGTATCTTTTGACTAATTTGTCGAATTTATGGTCAGTTATGAATGTAGGCATGTACATATTTTTGGGTGGACAGCAACATTTATCTTCATAGTTATCATTACTACGCCTATTCCTGATTTCTCGTCCGTTAGTCAGGCTTCCTTGATATACTCCGCTAGAAAGTGTTAAATTTTCCAAATCTTCGCGCACTTTCTGAAGATCCTTTTTCTTAATGATTCCTCGCATATGGAGAAAGTCGACCATGTCTTTATTTACTTTGTAATCAATAACGCATTCTGAAAATAGGATTTAATAGAATTATCGCACTTTTTAATCTTTAGATGATGAGATAACATTATTATCATAATATATTGTCTGTATTTGCTTTAACCGCAACCTGTGATTTTTTTTTACGTATGACTCATTTTGTTTTGTACCAAAATATGATGTAGCTTGCCATTAGCGAAAAAAATCTCCAATCACATTGCGACAAACGTCACAAGACTCTCACACCTCATTCAAGGTTGAGCGACGACCCCACCTGGCCAGACTGTGTCTTTGACTGGCAAACTAGCCGATGGCCTATCTGAAGGCCAATTCTACTAATTAAAAACTTTAGATGTCTCGTCACAATCTCATCTCAACGACAATCAGTGTCAAAAAATGTAAATTTGAAATCTTTGACCGATTGAGACTGAGATTAGATTGCGGTCGTATGTACAAGTTAGTAGTAGAAAGGCACCTCCATTATTGGCCATCGGCTAAAATGATCTGTACGGTCTGTTATCTCCAACCCTATAACTGCTGCTGAGCTTGACACATCTATACCATCCCACTGTAGTTTGTGTGAGTATAAATAGTAGTATAATTAGGTATTACCCTTGTAAGGAGGACATTCGCACTCAAAAGAGGGCGCTTTAACGGGCAGGTTTGTGTTATGTCTTCGAGAAGCGGTTGCCTGCGGTATGGACCAAAACCATTTATCCCAAGGCATCTCCCACTGCCTAGACTCCAAGACCATTGATGTCAGAATGAGAGCAATGCGAACAGTCTGCCAACAATTAAAAGACAAATAATTAATTAATTTGTGAAGAAAAGTGTATTTTTTACTTATTTCTAAAATCAATTTGAGTCTAAACTCTTCTGTAGTTTGTAAATTAGGGTACATCAAGTAAAGAAGAAATTAAACAGCAAACCGAATAAAACATAAAAATAAAAATTATGATAATAACTATTTATTGACATTTTCAAGAATATTAGTAAATACAAATCTTATTTAGACAATAATCAGAATAAAAAAAATACAAGTTGTCTTATAGCCAATTAAAAATTGCGAATGATCGTTTTGGGGAAGGAAGATTTTGCTTTAATAATTTAGAATTTATGAGTAATTTTTACAATAGTCATTCATATTAATTAATGTCTACGTGGGGTACCAAAGTCAAAAAAATTGTAATCTGAGAAAATATCTCCAACAGTAGTTTCATCCAAATCATCGAAATTAAACATCGATTCCACCATGTATGGTGTTGTTGCTAGGTTGG
This sequence comes from Hoplodrina ambigua, assembly GCA_949774945.1. Taxonomy (NCBI): domain Eukaryota; kingdom Metazoa; phylum Arthropoda; class Insecta; order Lepidoptera; family Noctuidae; genus Hoplodrina; species Hoplodrina ambigua. The sequence goes on from OX458963.1 coordinate 13,085,506, forward strand.
TCTGTTCTGGGATAAATTCAGGGCGGTCTCTTAGTATTTTTTTCTTTTTCAAGCACACAGGATAAGTTGGACACCGTCCGGCAGGCTGGAAATGTGGGGGCTGTGTAGATATGGAAGGCTGGAAATGCGGCCGAATATAAGGGGGGTGAGTTGATGTGCTGGGTATGAACATAGCAGTTGTGGGTTTTTCAGTTGTAGTTGTGGTTGTTGTAGTAGTTGTTGTTGTTGTGGTGGTGGTGGTGGTGGTGGGTTCTTCGGTTGTAGTAGTTGTTGTAGTTGTGGGTTCTTCAGTTGTCGTTGTTGTAGTTGTGGGTTCTTCAGTTGTCGTTGTTGTAGTTGTGGGTTCTTCAGTTGTCGTTGTTGTTGTTGTGGGTTCTTCAGTTGTAGTCGTGGTAGTAGTGGTGTCCATGAGTTTCAACATGACACATTGAGTTGTTGTCGTGGTAACTTTATTCGTCCGTTTCTTAAACGGTCCTGATGCACCGGTAGAGTACAAGATACTCATGTCCCTGCTGTATATACGCTTGTAAGCCTCACGACCTTTCTCTCCAATGAACATAGGGAATTGCAGTGCAATGTTCCCTTCGTCACTTCCTTTGCATCCGCCCTCACACAATTTATATGGAGCAGTGAACATTAATAATCCAGGTCTCTCTGAGTTTTCTAAAATGATTTTTCAAAGGATAAGTTTAGTTTTTTTTAATAGGTGTTGTGGTGTAATGTTCTGGATGAGAAGTCACTTACCCTCTTTATAGAAAATGTTGTCGATATACTGCTGTCCGTCAGCCGCATTCTCAATATTGTCATTGATTTCATCAATTATATCTTCGTTTCTTTCTACCGGATGTGCAACTATCAGGGGAAATGAACAAAAAACAGTGAATGTTTTTAGATATATATAACCTTTCATCATAAGTTCCTTTAACACAAGTAAATCTTTTTCACCTTTCTTATTTTAGCTAAATCTGTAGAACTTATGACTCGATATCAAATATTAAACTTATGGTAGGCACACAGGTGATATACCTAACATAATTTTTATATTACAATTCCTTATCGAAATAGTTTTTTATATTGATTCATAGTATCAGAAAATTGTGTTTTAAAATATTATAGAAATTCGTAAAAATGACGAAAAACAATTCTAGTACTTTGAAAAAGAAAGGCAAAAAAGAAAATTGATACGTGAAGAAGTGGAAATTATTATCATAAATCTTTTTGCGAAGTTATTCTCGATACCCACAATACTTGCATGATACTGCGATTAAAATTCAGTTCATTTACCTACAGAATGAGCTTAATCTTCTGTTTCCTTATTGTGATTCATTCCGACACTGTCGCCCAGCTCTAGCGAGACATTGGGAAATATTTATGTACAACAATTTATAACTGTCACTGACACAACTCTTTCCAATTGGCGAAAGACTTCTACACAATTGTTTCACTGGGCACTGTATAAAAATAGTCGCCCACGACACTGGCCTAGAGTGAGGAAATGTTAATAATATATCTCCGGCTGTGACATAAATCATGTGTTTTCAAGTTTATACAAAACATTTTGTCAGTTATTTGGTACATTGTTGCAGGTTAGAAGGTCGAATTTACTAGTTTATATACACATATATTCTAAAGGAAGTACATGTTCAAATGTAATTAAGTAGGTTCTCATTGTAGGGTCTAAGACCCCAAAATTGCCAGACCTATATCATAGTAACATGACTGAAAATTTGAGGACAGATAAGGAAATATATCGTTAAGAAGGTATCTGGTATAAAAGGCAGATAACTAATTCAAGTTCAAGTGAGACGCTATATTATTCCTCTACCTATCCTCAATATCGATACTGGAATCTCAACGTATAGGAGATACACATTAAGAAAAATTGTTTTGTGGTAATTAAACTTCTGTATTAAATTATTCACAAAGACTTAAGAAGACTTGTTAATTATTGAAACAATTATTGTGCCGATAGTAGGGTCTAGTTGGCGAAAAGATTTGACCGACACCTAGAGAAACTATCATTCAACAGCTAGGTCAAGAGGGTCAAGGTGGTGTCACATAGACGAGCCGAGGAGTGGATTGATGAGCGAGAATAAAAAGTTGTATAAGGAATAACACTTTAAATAGAGTAAGTAACAGCAATACAGTTCAATGTTGTACGAACGAAAATTTCGTATTTCATGCATGACTATGCTGCATGAATAGAGCATTTAATAGTCTGCAAAATGGATATACAAATTTCGTGTGAGCACTCATTTGGTGTGAAAGGCGTCATTTCAATCAGCCCTCTCTACTCCTCCGCGGTGGGAAATTACCTTTAGTGATCAAGAACACAACGCACGCTTAGCACCCGAATATCATATTTGATGCACACGCGCCCTAACGCTAGTTCAAGACACGATGCAACGGCATCGTATGGCACACCCATCAAAAATGAATTGACAGCCAGTTCGTTAGTCAATACTCCTTGAACAATATTCAGACACAGCAACACGATACACGGTTCGTAGATCCTGTTACATTTTGAATTGATGAATGACTGCATAGACAACATATCCTGGTCTGACATCTAACATAGGTTCTCAATAATACCTATCAACTGAATATGGTTTTGGTTTATGTTATGGATTACTGAAAAATTATAATAATACCTACTTATTGAAAAATCTTTTTCATCAGTACCGGAAAAACGATCAGTAACCTTTATTGACCAGTAACAAAAATCTAACGCCACGGTTGTTCTCAGAGGGCATTCGTATACCTTATTGGATTCAAAAGCAGACATTACGTGACGTTCAAGGCTAAATTCAAAAGTACAACGAAAGCCAAATATGCACTCAGTTCAGAATGCAATCTAAAGTGGTTCCACGATAATGGTGACCGATGACGACTTAAGGTTGAATTCCAAACAGAAAAGTGCATTCAGACATTGTACTTTATAGTTTAGTTCTTTATAATTACAAGTTGTTTTTTTATTTTCACCTGTCCCGGTATCTGTAGCCAATTAAATCTTACAAAGTTAAAGAGCCACTCCCCAATGATTGATTAAGCTGAAATTTTGCGTTAATGTGCAATTTGCAAGACAATGTAATTTAAGAGTAGAGATGTTTTTACTAGTCGGTAAAACCGAGTATCCGGCCACTTCGTAGTCGGCGACTATTCGGCAAAAGCGCCGACTATTCGGCTTCTTATTTTATATGTATTTCTCTATCAATGTATGTCTAGAGAAAGAATAACATTAAACAAAAATCTTTATTCTTAATTAATAATTCAAACACCACAAAAAATTACCATTTGTCACTGCTGATGTGATGATGGAACCGGAAGGCGGCAATGGAAACATAATCAAAACTTTCCCGGTGTTCGATTGAGCAAGAATTTAGAATAAATAATTATGCAAAGCAATAAAAAACATTTTGTTTTATGTTTCATACTTTTAAATAGGGTTTGTTTCAAAATTCCCTAGTTCAAGTTTCCTACACAGAAAGAATTTCGTCTAAACCAAACAGAGATTAATACGTAAAATGTTTGGTATAAAACAAGTGGAAACACGCTCCATTTAATTAATTTCATATTTGCATTCAATTTAGGATTGTTCGGACTGAATTCCTAAAACTTACTCCTATGGATGAGTTGTGGTGTCGGAGAATGAACGCTTTGTTCTATTAATTAAATTTCAGGTGTAGTGTATTTGTTTAGCGAATAGTCGGGGTCTAGTTATCTCACTCACTTGGCTATTTGATTTGTCAAGTTAATTTAGTGGAATTGCTAAACTACCTGAGCGTGGTATTTAATCAAAATTGTCGGGAAATTTGTGAGAGGACAGCTTAGTTGTTAGTCCGGGACTGGTGCGAAGTTTGTGGCAACTTGACCATCAGTCAACATGCACGGAACATATTAGGGTCTTCAGCTCGTGTCCGCATGATTCATGAATAATGTAGGATCGTATTAAACGACAGAGGAAATTATACATTTTGTCGTCGATATAATTAATGTATGGTGTCTTAGTATAACATAAGTGTCATCAATTTAATGTCATTGGTACCTTTTCCTGTGCCTTTACTTTACAAAAAGGAGATAACAATCGGCTTATTTACGTAGTGTTGAAGATAGGCATAATGTATATATAGCTATACGTGGTGAATTGGGACATTGTAATGAATACTTTTACTACAGATTATGTTCATAATTCTAAACTACAGAGTTATCATATTTCGTTGGTTTAAAAATCAGCTGCTCCATAGCTACATCTTGATTGTGTAAGTGTTGCACTTTTGTCTGTATTTCTGTAATAACAGATTTTTTGAAGTGAAAATTTCTTTAGCGGCGTTGAGCACTTTTTCTGTAATGGGTATAAAATCTTAAACTCGCGTCAGGACACGTGACCTGATCGAAAAAGCGTAAGACGGATGGAGAGTAGACAGCTATCCCCTCTCTACGGCGCGGCGAAAATGTATGCCTGGGCCTACTGTTTCGTTTAGGCAGCGCAGGGCGCTTGCGCAAATGTTCGTGTATAACTTTTTAATGTAAAATAATTGTAATAGTTTTAAAGTGTTAAATTTTTAATGTAATATAAATTGTCATGTTTGTGTACGATAGCGCAATAAATGAATATTGTATTCTACCACATAAATGATAGTACTTTTATACTGATAAAGCAATTGGTGCAAAATTATTCCCTAACCATTCCAAAATATCAAACATGCTCAACGTTAATAATCAAGTTTTCACTTCTGCCGGCACTCCCGGAGTGCAACCCGTCTTTTTTTTTCAATTTCGTTCTGATTGTTTTTTTTTAATTCGCCTTTCGAATTATTTACTGAATCCCTTAAATGTTATCGTTTTGTTGTCTCTTCCACCGCAAAGAACTCCTTTGTATCCTAAAGTAGAACCCCAACATAGTCGAGTAGAGAGGCTAGGATGATGATGTACTCGTTTTGCAGTAGTGACCTTTGTTCTATTAATATATGTGCATACTACGTTGTTAGAGCTGTCCACTTAATCATTGCTAACAACGCTTCTTGTTCACCTGCACTTTATCAAACATAAATAGATCTAGCATTTGTTCTGCTTTATAAAACAAATTTTTATTGTTTAATGTACGGACGTAAACTACTCCTCCTTTTTTGGTAAACACTGCGGCATCTTATGCTGTTGTAATAAGAGCGATTTTACAACAAACAGGTATAGTCTGATGTACTGGTGACTGTACCAAAAGTACAGTTTTGAGGTAGCAAAAACAAATAATTGTTTCTTTTTTAATTATACATAATATTACTCACTTTTATTTGTCGCAATACACGGCATGGGCTTCTTTACATACAGAAAAGGCACGAACATTGATTACCACGCTTGCTCAAGGCGGATCAGCGATTTCCGACTTATATTAATTTTAAGTCTAGGTTTCCAACGATGTTTTGCTACACTGATATCAGTAATGTTCAATATAAATCAAAAAAGTGTCACATTGGATCTTGGCCAATATCAAACCCGCAACCTGCATGTATTGAAGGCAGGCGCTTTAACCGCTAGACCATCGTGCAAAAAATTTAGCTCAAAAGCAAAATAGCAAGTACCTACTAGTAATAAGTTGATTTTGTAGCAACTAGAATGCGTGGGTAATATTTGGCTGCAAATTACTTAAAACTACGAAAATAAACGGTAAACTAATTACCGTACGAAACTATTTCAGCGTTCCAATTTAACGTTTTACGAACTGCAGCACTGATTAAAAATGTATTGATATTAAAATGTATCCTGAAACGAGTGACGTTATCCATCGACACCGTTATGCGAGATTTAGTTTGGCATGACTGTCTTCAGTTAATAAGTTGATTGATAGATATGCCGAGACTAGCTGCCAACCATCACTTCGACAAACTAATCTATCTGGGTGACAATACCTACAAATTAAACATGAACGATCGTACAGATTCTATATTCGAAAACTGACAGCTTTTCATACGAATGAGAATTTAGGGGTTTTTTTTTTCTATGCTGCCAGATACTACTAAAAGTCTCAGCTAAAGGCTCTTGTTTATTGAAGCGGAGCGAGAAATAATAACCAATAGGATTGACGATTAGAGCGAAGTGGAGATTTTATGCAATCCTATTGGTTAATATTTCTCCTTTTCTTCGCTCTGTGGTCTCTCTCAGCTTTAACGGACAGGCAGCCTAAACCAATTTATTATTACCCTTAATACACATGAGGAGATTCTGATTCATGAATATTTGATAGTTTGATTATAATTATCAATGGTTTCAAATTATAACCATTGTGGAACATGCGTGTTATTATACAAGAGAGCAATTAAAAGTTTTAATTGCTACTTTTTGAATGCGTGATATTAACATTGGAAGTCTCTATTTTTCGACATTTGTCATACCTATAAAGAGTCAACGTAACTGTTGCTGCTGCACGTAATCTTATAGTTTTGTAGGTAAGGTATGAAAAAATATAAGATTAATACATTTTACCATTAATGTAGTATGCTAGAAATCTTCTTAATAACTTCATAGACACATTATAGTTTAGCCTTCATGGCATCAAAGTATATTTTCAGGCATGATCATTAAAATAATCAAATTAAACGAAGCTTAATATAGAACTGTTAATAAGTCCTCTTCTTTTTTATTACCACTTTGGTACATACTCCTTATCATATATTATTTTCCTCTATTCTCCTTTGCATACATAATATCTTACTTATGAAGATAACTAACAAAATGATTAAACGAATTGCTTCGCTACCTTTATTTTGAGTACCTATTTACCTGCCTATAGGCAGGACAACATGGACACAAAACCACCGGTAATTAAAATTCGCCCAACTGCCAGATCGATCAATTATCTGGTCATTGAATGAATTGATGAGGCTTGTCCACGGAAATGAAGCAGACAGATGATGCAGTGTCTCGGCAATCGACTATGCCTCATTCAATAAATTGATGATAAATATAATTTGGGAGGCATATAGTCAGTGTGCCTATGGAATTTTCTAGCCATGTTTAAAGAGTTGTTTAAGTATTTTGCTAATGAGATGTAAAAGATAGAAAAGTTGAATGAAGGCTTGCAAAAACTACGGATCTGATTGTTTCAAAGCAAGTCCATGCAACTATTCAAGAGAGCTGTTTCAAGACTCAAACCACGAAATAAAAAGGTATAACAGATTTAAACTAACCACTTTTCTATAAAATTGCTAGTTTACATATTTGTGTACCGTCGAAAAATAAGTCGTACACTCGTTGTAATATGTCTTATTTTCAGTAACAGCATTGAATTACCTAATTACAATTGTTTATGGAGTCCAATTTTCTAGTTTCTAACGCAGCACTCCCAACGCACAACTATTCTGGTATATTCGGTACTGAACATTCAAACAGCTATTTAACAAAACTAAGTTGTAGTCGAATCCGAATGTGAACAAAATTTAATGCAGATGAGAAATATCCAGAATGATATTGCATACAACACGAAGTTTGAATGAATTTTCTGCCGGAAAACAAGTGAAGTAATTAATACTGAAAGAGTAGCGAGGTCACAAATTGAGCGATCTATTTATAAAATCGAGTACCCAATCGATGTCTGGGCTCCCTTGGTCATTGTAACATTTAATTATCTTCAATTTGGCCGATTGCCTACTTTACCTGCTAGGTAGCCCAACGCTTGGCGCACATCCAAGCGATTACATTCACTGAACTGTCAAAGATAAGTTATTTTAGATATCTCGACATTGAAATTTTGTGTGCGCCCACTGAGTGTGTGTCACGCGATTGTGACATTGAACGTCTTGCATTAAGAGCCATATTACAAGCTTCTCGCGTCATGTCAGTATACTGACACAGATAGTACTTTATTACCGCATAATGTTTCAAACAAATCATTTGCTATTGATGTTATTAGTCATCTCACAACTATGACTGTCTCCATTGGCGAGTTGTGTATTAGTAATATTTATTTTCTTAAAGAAATTTGTAATTTTGTAAGCAGAATTTACATTAGCCAAAATTATTCACTTCTAATTAAACATTTTGAACGGATACTTGTATTATCCATAAATAATTTTAATTATTCAATCATAAATCACTTTTATTAAGAAATCAACGCACAGATTTATTATTCTAAGCGAAGTTAATGGGAGCCATTTATCTGGATATTAATCTAATATACCTTATTAGTCGTTGTCGTGGATCGATTGCAAGGATATTATTCTTCCATAATACGGAAAATTGGTGCGAGATATTAGTATTGTGATTATAATGTATTTGTGTGGTTTTAATGATAGGCGTAGTTGAAATTTAAGTTGAAGATGTAACGTGACATAAGGGAGACAATTTAAAAGCTTTTAAATGACGCTGCCACTATAAATTCTTTGATCGTTTTCCCTCTATCGTGACAGGTGGCTTGTTGTTTGTTTTTTTTTTGTGAAACATGAAGTGGAGTGGATGTGGGTCCGTGTGCGTCGGTATATTTGGAGTGTTGGCTAATTGAAGTATCTACTATTGCTACATGTGTAACGTGTAGGTGCCTACAGTTCATGATCCAGACTGAACACATGTAGTTGTATCAACACCGCTGGACATAAATCATCGCTTGGAAGATGTTTATGTTTAGTTCCCGTGTTTAGCTGTTATCTTTGAACTCTGCATGTATGTATGCATTTAATTTAATGGCTTGCATTCTCACGTGCATATAAGTGGTAGATTGATCTTGAGTCTTGAAACCGAATGATCAATTTATAAGTAGTAGTAGTAGTTTCTAAGATGTACATCGCAAAGCTGGTTAATGTGACTCTCGCATCGCATAATAAATTATGTTAAGTTTTTCTTAAATTTTAAGACTGTTATATAAAAATTACTGGTACCTACAGGGTGTACGCAAGCAAATGAAACGAGCTAGATAAACTTAAAGTTTTATTGTCTTACTCAAATAAGACAGATATTAAAAGAGGAATGCGGACGGCTTCCGATCAGTGTAACTGTTTGTACCGTTGCGGCGGCGGCCGCTGATGCTGCATCACACCAACGAAATCCTGTAACATCGACACAAAGGTCACGCCGGCACTCCGGAGTGGGTCCGCTGAAGCGAGGTCAAGCGAGGGTGTTAGAGCGAAGCTAGATGGAGACGGTGTTAAATCCGAGTCTGGAATACTTCCTCGAGATGAGGGACTTGCTGTGGTAGCGATGGAACCTGGCGCCCGTCGATATGTGGCGAAGGAGAGAGGAGTCTTTTTGCTTGTTGCTGTTGCTGGAGCCCTTGGACAGGTAGGTCCTGAGCACGCGCTCCCCCCAGGTCTGCGCGCGCGGCCTCTCCACGGGCAGTCCTTTGTTCCGTCTGTCCAAGTAGTTGATCACGTCGTTGTAATAGTTGTGCTGGTAGTCGTAAAGGTAGTTGTATTGGAGGAATCTGGGCCTGAAACGTGAGAGGCGGTTTACTAATGTACCATTCAAAATAGATTTATGACCAATTAGGAGTAATGTTTATCAATATTATAGCATAGAGGACTAAACCAATATTATTGTTTCCAATTTCGTTAAAAGTTCCCATGATTTTCTGCCACAGGGGTAACCATAAACTACAGAATATGTTTATCAGCAAAGTGCCATAATGTCTAAACCTTAGCCAAATGGGAAAAATAAATTCGCGAACTTGTTTACAATTAACGCTGAACTGGGTTTGTTGTTTCAGTTTTATTTTGGAAAGTTGGATAAAATTTTGTTGATCACCTGATCCAGTGCTTAAATACTAGTTTCGGAGGTTCAGTGCCCAAGACGGTGTTCTCGGGTGCGGGGGGTTCGGCCTCTGTGGCCGCGGCAGGCTCGGGGGCTGCGGCGGCCTCCTCCGGCGCTGGCGCCGGCGCAGGGGTCTCTTCAACATCTGCGTCGTCCCACATCTCGTAAAGGGGTACTCTGCGACCAAAAATCACAGCGTTATTGCCGTCACTTGCTAAAGGAACTTCACTTTAATCACGACCGGTCACGTCACTGCATCACAGACCTAACTGGGTTTGGAGATACGTGTGGTGCGGATGCTCGTTCGTCTACGACTGTCAGCTCCGTCCCCCGGTGGCATACGCAGCCTCCCGATTTATCTCCCTTTGACCCCACCTGGCTGTCGCAAGCGCTATGTTTGTACGACTCGCTGCCAATGATGTTCTGTCAATACGCTGACCGTGCATTGTATTGACAAATTCCTAGTCGTTTTTAATTACTGTGCCAAGTGACGCATTGTCGCTTTTGATGTGGGAAAAGTGTTTATCATAATTTAAATGTTTGTTAATTGAATCATTTTACTATGTTCCGCGGTGTTAGATTCTATTAACAACCATTAATATGTTTAATGATGTATTTTGTAATAATAAATCAACTCACTGATACAAATTGCTTTCATAAGAAATTGCGATTGCTATAATAGTGATCTACACACGAATGTATTAATCGTACCGAGGTCATTAGTTACGGGTGTCAGATGAAAAGACAAAACAAAGATATAAATTCCTGCTAGATCGTGTTTGAGTTGGGTGGAAATGAGCCAGGTTGTCACTAACTCGAACACAAATGATGTCACATCTGTTGACTTAAATCTAGAAGGTAATTCATTGATTTATTTGCGGGAATTTGTAAGACATTACTTTGTTGAGGTTATTTTAAGTGCCACCAAAGTGGAACCTTTATTATATTTATTTATTCTATGATAAGTTTATAGTTCTGCTAATATTATAGTTCTAGCAATTGTTATTTGAAGCAATTAAAAATCTAAGAATATTTTAATGAAAACAAAATTAGTTGTCGCGGATGCAATCTGTTCTACTAATTACGTAGCCGTTCCGCATGTTTTATTATAACAAATGAGGATTAATTGGTGATTATAGAACAGTTTACACTCGCGCTAATATCAATGAATGCGGCGGATGCCAAGCGTGCTTTAGATAATGTATTACGTCTCGGTCAAAAGACAATAATTGATTAAAATAAACGATCTATTTAGACGAACAATCGATCAGGCTTTGCAAAAATGGCATATCTCATAAAACTGTTGTTTTTTTTTTACTTAGAATCCTAGTTGTGACATATTTTAAAATTAAATTACAGAAAGCTTTTTTAAAATAAATCGTGTCTCTGTCGCCTTTGGTTTTATAACCGTAAAGAGCTTTGTGTGTATCCATTTGGAAAGTAAAAAAAAAATGCATTAGGTACACTCCTTTTGTCAGTTATCAAATTATACGAAAACCAACTGTCAAAATTGTATTAGTTTTGTCTTAATTGAGCAAGGGAAAGCGGAGAATCAGGTGTGTAGTTTATCTTGGTGAATATGATACATCCAGCAGTGAACGCGATTTTGCTGTGTTGATTGCTGAATCGCGTTGTCATTTTTTTATTTCCGTGCGTTTCACAAATTTCGTCTATAGGTTATTTAGATTTAGACGCATAGGTACTTCAAATGGACCTTATACTTAGTTTGATTTATGAGTCAAATATAAAGGAAAACCAAAGACAAGTAGATATTTAACACTTAAGTACCTTAATGAGTGACTAGGCTGCTTCCAGACAAGCGTAATCCATGGCCCACCATTTTATCGATTAACATTTTATTGATGCAGTGGCCAAAAGCGAGCCTACAAAGTGTAAAAGACATGCATACTCTTTCCATCGTCGTGATATTTGTAGACTATATCTGGGAATCTGATTACGGAGATATTGACGATTCAACTTTTTAACTATTTTTACGAAAATCTATTTTAAATTGTGTAAATAATATTTTTAATTATATATACTATACCTGTCTGTTACATTGCGTGCTACCTTAAACAGTAATTTCTCCCACTGGAAATAAAAGTCGTTACCCAACAATAATTTTGGCTTAAACTTAATTAGCTTTATCACTCACGAAGCATACAAAAAAAAAAAACACATTTCGACTTAACCCATTATCTATACACGTTGTAAAATCAATTCTAATTTTAGAAGTCATCTGATATTGATAAAGCCATCGGCATCCGATGAGAAATGTACAGGTAAATAGACGTCTGCTATGTGCCAGTCAATAAATAATGAACATTATAAATAACATGTGACTGTGAGTCACACAAGTCGCAATAAGCAACTTCCTTCTAAGGGTGAGGTCTCCTATGAACGGCATCGACCGTCACAACTTAATAACTCAGTAATATGAATACAACGAAAGTTTCGAAACTATCACTGCGGCTTAAAAATACTCTGCGGCGTAACTTTTCCTAACAAAGAGATTGATCTAAGAGTGTGAAACTTAAGTATTATGAAACAGCTGTTTTCTTTTTACCTTGCTGGAGAGGAAGAGCTCAATATGTACAGATATTCTCAGTGTAAGTGTAAATAAACTCTTGTAACTTTTATTAATAGCAAAGAATTTCCGAACGCATTCGACCCTAATCTCACATTATAGTTTGTAGCTGAGATGAGATTGCGACTTAATTATGTTTTTTTTTTGGCTTTCAGTTGTAACAAGTAATTTTAACTATTACACAGATATTTACAATTAATTAGTATACTAATTTTATTTAAACTGTTTTGAATACACCTATTAATAATTTTACAATTTATGAATTTTAAATGGACATTTGCATCATCTGATAATGCCAAAAGGGAGTATAAGCGATTATGATAATTATTTATTGTCAAAAACAATATAGAACATTTATCTTGTCCTTCTTCTTATCATTAAAAAGTAAAGAAGGCTCAAAAAAGAAAATAACATAACTTACTTTCTTTACTTACCTCGGATAAATAGTCGTTCTTAGCTAGTTGCTTATGCGTTAATTTCGGCTGCTTTAGCCTTTAACCGATAGGTAAAACAGCACTTTTACGAAGAAGTCACGTCTAGTCGCCTAACTTATATACTTCACCTTAGGATTTCGAGCTGCTTAATATATCATTTCAGAATTTTCAACCACGTGGCATCTCTTGACTACCTATGTACTTTTATCAGAACACTGTATTTACTTTTATATATGAGCATACTTTTTGTATATTGCACGTGATGAACACAAACATGATTATTTATAGTTTTAAGTGATAAACAAAATTATATTTGAATTTGTAAGTGGTGATAATTGAGACATGACATTTGATGCCCTTATTTGATTGCTATATTTACGATCACAAATGTTACTTGCTATCATTTTCCATTTTATTGTTTTCCCTCTAGATGCGATAAGCATATCGTGGCCCTCTTATGATGCGGTATAGTCATAATGATTTAATAATTAAGTATCTATACAAATAAATAAAATTTAAGTGTCTGTGTGTAATGTCAAAATAACAGGGTTTTACTAAATGCATACGTATGTTTACACTGCTATTCTGCGTGGTGTGAGTTCAATTCCCGCACGAAACAAATATTTGTATGGCTTACAGATAGTTGTTCCGGGTTTGTGTATGAGAGTCAATATGTTTGTAAACGCACCGACAATACAGGAGAAATTGCAAGAGCCATAGCGGAAAGCCACAAGCGCGGAAAACTTTTAAAAATAAAATCGAATTTCCATATACATTTTTGAAGCGCTGCAAATGTGCTTTAATATCGTTAGTTGCTTAAAGATACTATTATAAGCGACTAATAGGTATGCCATCGTACACCCTAAAAATATTTGCTCAAAATAAACTTCAGTCATTTAAATAACATGAAGCAAAAGCTCTTACCTTGTAATAAATTCTATGCTAAGAAATAATTGCTGGGAAATATATTTTTCTAGTTCATTGCATAAACAACGTAAAGTAGGGCAAATCCTTGTTTTTTTCCATTTTTCTTCATAAACACAACCATTTTTTAAATGCAAAGTGTTTGAGATCATTAAAAGGTTTTCTGTTTTTATTTCAGTAACTACATCTAGAAATTGAATTGGAATGTTATTTAAAATCAAATTATTACAGAAAAGTGATTTTGTGATGAAAATTAAACATTTTTACTTTATCAAGTTCCTAGCATCTTTGCGCTCCACCGCATAATTAATTGCAAGGGAAAATGAAATGTACGAATAATTAGTGTCGGTCTATTTTCCAGTGTCCTAAATTGACAAATTAAATGCATCAACATAAGTATTCTCTGCGGCGAGTCTTGTAACACAACACTACTAATTAAAATTATGAATATTAATTATTAGATCGGATCGAATATTATAGGAGCTATTAGATATTATAAATGCTAGCGGCAATGAGCTTTTCAATATTATGTGTGACAGCGTGTTTCGAAATTCTGATCCTTTTTAGGGTTCCGTGTCCAAATTGAGCTACTGCACCCGCTCACCCAAAAATACAATGCACCCAAAAATACAATGTTTTGCAATGCGCGCTGCCATAAAGAATGATTTTTCAGACCAAAAAAATAGTCATTTACCAGCACAAATGTTTGCTCAAAGTTAATTAGTTTAATGGGCAATTTAAGTAGTTAACGGCTAAGTATATTATGTGTCTTTTAACACTCCGTATTTCATTAACCGACGAAAAATGCTAACGCTGGGAAAAGTCTTCGTTTAGATTTCCCTTCCCCTGCTTATTATTATCCAACATAGAAGGACGCATTCCATCATCCCGACGTACATTCTAATCGTCTTTGAACCTTTGTGAACATGTAATGTGTGCACCTTTGTGTATAGGTGTGGCCTTTTGATCGTCGACTGTCAAATCGACAAATGGCGCAACCGACAGAAGTGTCAGATACGGGTGTTGTACGCTACGCTGTCATTGTCACAGAGGTGTGTGATACACAGTTCACGCCAGGGATGGCAAACATATGGTAGGTACATCAAACAAAGAGATTATACAGACAAGTAATTTTAAACAATGTTGTCAGCGTGCTGTGTGGTAAAGTGTAGTCTTTTTAGTTTTAAATGTATCTAAGTTGACAAAGTTACTCACATACAATTAAAAAGTACAATCAAAGTGACTTCTTCTGCTCTCGGTGGAGTGGAAATGAGTGTCAGACTCTTACTGACTAAAACCCACCCGTATTCCTCCTAATACCCTTTGAGTTTCAAGGCCGCGGCACCTCTTTCGAACCACCTGCAACAGTGGCAGACCTACATACCCTATTTTTTGAGCAGTTATAGCAAACTTTTTTTCTACTTTAATTAGACGTGTAGTTGCAGAAAGATCCATCACCCCTGGTCGACAAAGTCAGTACTGCGTATATCACGTGGACCGTCCGCAACGACAGACGATCCTGTGTAATGTGGTCGATCCTTTATCTGGGGCACTGCCCGCATGTCAACCTCTGCCTTTATTAACTAGTTGCATTCTGAATCACTGCTGTTCCCATTAACCTCACAATTAGCCGGCGAATTGGTATTTCAATTTATCAATTCTGTTTCGATTTTAATGTTACATTGTTTTAGAATGTATCTTTGAAGTTTTAAGTTGTTGAAAAGCAAAAATTTAGACGATTTTACACAAGTTTCAGTTTTGCATTCTTGTCTGTCGGAGTTTATCATATTATATATTATAATACTTTTCGTAGGCTCGCCCCCTATTACATGGGACTAAAAACATAACTGGCGAAATGTGGGTGTACTAATGAGTACATCTCTGCCTAACCCTTCGGGGATTACAGGCGTGATGTTATGATGATACTTTTCGTACTAAGTTAGGGTCGGTTTCCAGTCTGATCACATGCAGCTGAATACCAGTGTTTTACATGGAGCGACTGCCTATTTGACCTTTACTTTCCAGACACATCATCTTTAATAAGACTTGTTTTTTTGGAGCTAACTGAGAAATTTTGCAATGGAAAAACCCAATAAACACTTTGCCTGCCTTGTCAATCGAGCTCAGGACCCCACGAGACAAACGATGCTCACTTCGTTATTGTGCGTTCAATACGTGTAGGTATTAGGTATAAACATTATTTCTTTTATCGATTTTGAGAGAACTTAGTCGTCACAATACTAAATTAAACTACCTCGTTGGTCTAGTGGACGCAAAGCGCGACTGCTAAGTATGAAGTCTATTGGGTTCGATTTTCAGGTCGGGCAAAATGTTATTGGGTTTTTCCGTCAGGAGTTTCTTAGCAGCAGCCTCGGAGCCTAGATTTGTGCCCGATTGATGGCAAAAATATGTACAAATGGGTACACCCCTGCCTAACTCTTCAGGGTTTACAGGCTTGATGTTACTGAATCAAAACAAACCAGTTATTTTGCATAGTAATAGCGGATCGCTTTAAGCAAACAGTACCTCATTAGGTACATAAACAGTGGTTAGTAAGTGTCAAATTGAATAATGTTGAATAAAGTCGCATTTCAAACGATGACACGGTAGGCGCAGTGGCTGAGCGATCGGCTGCTGCGCTGCGGGTTTGATTCCCGCATGAAACAAATATTTGTATGATCTGCAGATAAATGTTTCCGGTCTTTCCGTTTGTGTATTTTAGTTTATATTTTTGTAAATGCATCCACGACATAGGAAAAAATCCTAGTATCGGCAAATTTTATAAATAAAAAACTGAACAAATTAACGGTATCAATGAAAATTTTCATGATTTCAGCAATAACCAGATAAAATTACTTAACTTCCTGTTCCATATTTTACATTATAATACAAAGAGCGGATAAAAGGACCAAAAAAAAAAATTGTTTCAAAAATTCATAATTATCTGGAATTCGAAACGACATCGAAAGTCGGTATAAGCAGACAATGTAAATCAGTGAAAGGATAAATTCCTTGGTTCCTATATAGTCCAACCTGACGTTGATTGATGTACCAACCCACAATAAAATATTGACGGATGATTTGGCTACAATCAACGGTCATACGCTGACCTACTTAGATGCCAATCTACAGGGTGGTGCGGATGCGCTGTTTAGTACAATCAAGTTAGTCGTAAGTAGCATTTACATACGTAACTATCGAGCTGGATATGCTGGAAGGGGCGATAATGATATTACAATATGTTGTGTGTTGTTGTGTGTTTTAAGGTAAAAGCTCGCGAACACTTACGTAAGAAGTTGTTCTTCGTCCCACAATTAATTTGTTGTACTTCACCTCCTATTTATTTTTATTTCTCTCTACCCTATATATTTTGTTTGTATGTGGTATATGTATTTATTTTAATATTTTAATATCGAAATTTTTCTATATTTTTTGCACCTACTACGTTTTGTCTCTGCATCACCCTAAGGTAGACTGGTAGAAAATGCCCAAGGCATTAAGTCCGCCTTTGTACATTGTATTTTTTACATGTGCATAAAGTTTAAATAAATTTGTCTTATTTCACAAATAAATCCATAGTTAAAAGTAAAAGGGGAGTGAACACACATCACATACCCGTTAATTATACATAAAACCCATCAAACTAAACATATTTTGAAAAAAATGTTGCTGGGAAAATACTTTTTATGAGTGCATACAGTATCCGTCGTGAAGGTATTTAAAGTTTTTGTTAGAACATTTAAAATTGTGTTTCGCAAAAAATAACGTAGATTAAAGTTGGAACTTTGACCTTCAATATCTTCGTAACGAGAAAATTCCCAGGTAGGTATGCTCCAAGTAAAAAACATATATTTTGTTGGTTTTGTTAAGTGTATCTTGTGTTGCTTTCGTTGTGTGTCTTAACTTTTTCAAATATGTAACCATGAATATACAAGTTAAATAACGTCCACAAGTCGCTCTAAAACATGCGTACCCCTGCCTGCAGCAGTCACAATGTAATGTATAAAGCGAGTGCTACGCAGGGTCTACGTCGAGCTACGAACAAGGTGTTTACTCGTAGAACACTGCGGTCCATGTCTGCACTGCTACGGAGAATTACTACGACGTAGCACTAGTGTAGTCAATTACGTGATAATTTTGAATCCCCAATTTGAAGTATTGCTATAAGACTCAACACGTTACAGATAGTATAAAGTACAACTTTAGCTATATGAATATTCAGATAGCCAAATCAAAAACTCATAATTTTGGATCTTCGAAATATAGACTAAATAAAAAGTTTTTAAACCAAGAAAAGTATTATTTTATTGTCGTCTTTATTTGCTACTAATGCCAATAAAATTGAAACATTTTACAAGAGGAAACTGTAATAGATTTTAAAAACTCTGAGGTAACTGAGACTGTAAAGGACATTATCTGTCGGACGTCAGATAACGCTGGGATAACCAATAACGGAATGGATGTTACCGATAGATGATACAAAACAAACAACGTAACATCCAGACGTGTATGGTTTGAAAATAAAAGACACAATATCGCACGTGTTTCTCTTTTTTTGTTTTACTAGAAATGGAGGGAACATTTCTCTTAAGTAATTTAAAAGTAGTTTTTACTGTGTATTCTTGAATAAACAAAATGTGCCCTATCATTTGTAGTAATCGTTTTATTTTGGATGTATTATACCGTTGATTTTCCATAAGTTTAATAAGTCAAAGTAATTTGGTTGTTAAGTTTGGCGAAATTTATTTAATTATTGAAAAATTGTGGTTTTTCTCGTTTTGATAGAACTAAGTAAGATTGTATTTCATTACATTAAACTACCTGTGTTATAAGTTTTCAGTTAATTATTATTAGCTGGTCAGCCACAATTAATAGTGCGAATTTAATAAACACGCATGGCTGACTATTACTCCCCACATCAGTTTACAATGCAATTTGAGATCGACATCCAAAGGGAGGAGGGGGGGGGGCGATAACTGCCTATCCAATTTTCCACTTAAAATTTGATCCATGCGTAATTTAATAGTAATTAGTACACACCCTGTAATAGTGTGCTCCCGATTTAGTAATTTGAAGACCTTGTACCTGAGATACTATATCGTACAAATTATGATCGAAAAGACAGCAAAATACAATTATTAAAGCAATATTGAACTTAATAATCAAAAAAGTTAGTCTTAGTAATAAATAGACATATATTTCATTCAGACCATTAAAAAGCACTTTTGAATTTCATTTACAAGTCTCGTTGCCCTTTCCAAAACATAGTTTCAAATGGAGAAGAAAGGCCAAGAAAGTCTATAAATACCCTTTCACCAAATCTTTATTTTATAATCTACAAATAATTTCCTGGTTATTGTGCCGCAGCACCAGAAGTGTATTCTTGGTAAAAGAGAGCACGACTTTTCTGGTCCTTTTATACGAATTTAGGAAACTGCTTGTCAGTGGTTCGTATAAATTTATGCTATTATACAGGCCAATGTATTATATTATTATATAGTAATAAAACGACACAAACAGATAATACTTAATATGACTTGCAGTACAAAATATAAATAATAAATATTATTTGCATTTATTTGTATTTGTAATCCTACCCGGATTACAGATTTGCAGTAAGTGACTTTTTAATTCTTATTCATTTTTAAGTTTATCTTAGACGTCGCAGACATTGTTTCGTGCCTTGACGTTAAGCCGCTGGTCCCGGCTGTAACACGTGGATCTTTGACAGTCGTTAGGCGTCGTCAGAAATCCGAAAGTCTGACAATCAGTCTTACCATGGTTGTGGAGATCAGATAGGCAGTCGCTCCTGTAAAATGCTGGATTTTACATGGAGCGACTGCCTATTCAGCTGCATCCGGTTACACTGGAAGCCAATTCCAACATAGTTGGGTTGGCTAGACAGATCATGATGTTTCGGAAGAGGTTGGACCTTAAGACACAGGGTATCTCATTGTGGAGTCCAGGGTAAATTGTATACAGAATGTATCCAATAATATCAATAAACAATGAAAATGACACGAAAGAAGCATATTTGCAACCGAATAAAAGTGTTATTTTACGTCCATTATTTGTATTTTGTACCTATTTTATTTTTACATGATTACCTGTCCTTCTTTACTGATACTCTACTAGGTGGTCTTAAATTCAAATGATTAAATAAATAATAAAAACCTAAAGCATATTAATAAGTTGAAAGATTACAAAGTGTCGCCATCTAATGACTCCTTGAGAAGCAGTAGTAAAAGACGTTATAAGCGTTATTTTACGATTATAATCTTGCTCTTAACTCAAACCACGTATATTGGTTCGAACTGCTTTCGAAAGATGGAGCTACCGTCTTCATTCCTAAAAATACCATACACTACGTCATTCCCTACCTTTGAGTAATGATTCTAACTAGGTATTATGAGCCTGACAGCTGAACCGGGTTCCTGAGTTTAATCCCCAGGTCAGGAAAACTGTTATTGTGTGACCTCATCCAGAATTATTTATTTTAAAAACATTCTGTAATCACTCATAGATAGGCCATGATGATAAAAGCTTGAATTTACGAAGAAATTGTAAGTATAGTTATGTAAATAGTCGGTTTCTGGTCGGCAATAATAAAACAAATACATTTTAAAGTAAGTAATTTTATTGAAGTTATAGCCTTAAGAAGATGAATCCTCGTTTTCCATCAGGCAATATCGGGGTAAAGAGCGGGTCCATGGCCCAAATCTGTCTAGCGTCAAACCTGTTTCTTCCATCAAGCGGCAACTTTCCTCACCGCCACCACTCCACTTCCACTTTCCTCCACTTTCCTTGTGGTAGGGGAAATGACAAAGGACCATTTGAGGGTGAATGACATGTAGAGCATCTTATCTGCTGCAGAGGCAGAGGTTACTGCGTTTCAGGTTTGCCCATAAACTCCATAAGAAGGATCAGTACTTCAACAAACCTGATAATAAACTTTATGAACCGGATATTTATGTCTATTTTTATTAACGCTACTTCGATACTTACATTTCGTGTCGATTTCAAGAAATCAAGATAATATTTTACGCCGTACCAGTTATTGACATCGACAGTCATAAATATAATAGATTCGTTCTAAGAAGTTCTTAGTGCTAGAAGTAAGTAAGAGGGCAGTGAATGACTTAAATATTATTTCTCAAATACTTAGTTGAAAAGTTCCAATAAATTTACGATTTTATAAAAATAAAATAAATTTTCTACAGGTCGGATGAACTAAGCTTTTTCTTGTGGATGTCGTACCATCCGTCCATTGTCCATGTCGGAGTGTCTATAATAGCAGTAGCTGCTGATGTGGGCTACTCATAATTGCACCTCTCCTGTTGTCCAAACGATCCACGCGTCACACCAGTGAGCGGACGCTGTCAGTTGGGACTGATCTCTTAACTGCCATGGCTTCATTGTTTTCAGATAAAGAAGCAACAAAAATAATGTAACCTAGATTTTGATAAATCTTAATCAAAAGGAGTGCTCGTGGAGTTTTTTACTCGTTCTTCTCCATAGAGACCTACCAACGTTTTGGAACAAGCAACTAGCTTTAACTTTTGATTAACTGACCGAATCCTGGACAATTTAAAACTGCCTGTGAATAATTTTAATCAAATAAATGCTCTGACTTATTAATTAATGCTTCAAGTATTGCCACCACCAAACTGTTCACCAAATGCTGAAATTTTTATGACATAATATCACGGAACCTATGTATATTATTGCACGTCCACGAGTATATGAATGGTAGGCAGGCACCACACCCACGCAAATTTTCATACAAAAAAGATGCGCAGCTTAAGATATTTCCATTTATATTCCCCACTGTGACCAATATCACATTCAATATTGCTTTGAATAAAAAGTAATACAAGGCTTTGTATGGAGAGCTCCATTTGTACAGGTAATATCATTACTTCAACGTTGGTACAGACGAGTATAAAATACTTATTACTTATACCAAAGGCAAACCTATATCAGTGCGTCGTTTAAATAATATTTTCATTAAATTCTTGTGGCAATACCTACTCTTTGATGTTGGCTTCGGGTAAAATAAATTATCTTTGATTTAGATCTTTGTTTTGTTTCCTCATCCTCAAAAGATGGATTAAGTAGGTCATCATGTAGCAATATAAATTGAATTCTAGAAAAATATAAATGGAGCATTAAATAATTACTTTGTCAGTGTCTGTACAATGCTCTGTTTTAGATTCAACAATAACTAGTTTATTACTTTCTTTGTTGCGGCAGCGGTGCAGACGCGGGCACCGCTAAGTGGTCCTTTAATGTGCATACATTCTAAAATACTTTTACTCAAACACGGTAAGTAATTCGATGACGTTTTGTAGTGTGTACTAACTTGCAATTTTATTATAAGCCTCCCCTCGACTTGGTACTTTCCTTTTTTATGACAAATACATGTTTATAATTTTTTTTTATTTGTATAGTTTCTTATAATTATTACCTTGTACAAATGTAGAGGCAATCAAACGATAAGTCTTGAATGTAAAATTATTCTATTAACTCTTCAATAAATAGAAAACAGGACAATACATAGCATTTCATTTTATTCTATCCAAATATAAAATAGACATCAACGTCGACCATTGTACATAGGCAAATGCAGGATCACACATTCTAGCAAACTTATCTATCTCGAAACAAAGAGACCTCACAGTGTCCTAAAACGAGTCGTTTTAGAGCCGAGAGCGACGAGAGAGTAACAAGATAGCTACGTTTGTTTAGAAAGTGACTTGCTTCTTTTCCCTCTCCGATCTGATTGTGACCTTCGAGGAGGCGACTGTAGTGTCGGAGGCTTCGGAGTCAGCGACGAGGGCTCGGAGGCGAGCTGCGCGCTTTTCTCTGATGGCGCTCCTTTCGCTCAGCTCGTTCATCTCATCTTCCAAGTCAGTTAAACGTGCTCTGGATACTTTCGCTCGCTGTGCGGCCGCGGTCTCATCGTCGGATTTGATCGCAGTCCATTTTGTGAGCGAGTTCTCGTCGTTTAACCTGCGCGCGATGCGTTTCTCTGTGCGCTCCTCGTTCTCTTGCAGGGCTCTTCTAGCGCTGCTGACGTCCGACGAGCCGATGCCAACGCTCTCGAGGATTTTGTCGGAGATTCTCATGCGGTTCTCGAGATTGGCGACATTGGTGTCGAAGTCGATGTCCTCAGCGAAGCGGGATGACTTCTTGCTAGCACGCAGACGCCTCAGGGACTCTGTGATCTGAAAAGATAATACAATCAATGTAAGCTGACTGCATCACGTAATAGTTTCTAGGACACGTCGGCGTACGTGACAAGGAAATCAATTCTTAAGTACCTACTAGTGAAGAACTAAAACGCAATGCTGGTAATATTTTTTAATTTATGCGCCAAGGTTACAAAGATTATTTCTTGAATAAAACATTCTTAATCTCATTCCTGAATAACAAAACTGAGCTCATTTTTAATGTTCTCCTTTCTTAATCCCATTATAAACCATTTTGATTGCGGCATGCTATAAAAATCTGTTTGGGATTCGAGTGGTTCATGTCATTTGGTTTGGCAGTCCTACCTATCATCTGTAGTGGTTGCCGAGCTATTTCGGTCGGGCTATCTGCGAGCCGTCATGTAGGTAACGGTGTCTCTAGTCATTGTTAAATTTAACAGAGAGATATAAATTATCGTATTTCTTTTCATTTTGTTTTGAAATAACAAATGAAATTAGACAAATAAATTACAATAAACATAATGGACCCATGGTAGCGACTAAATCCGAATTAAAAGAGAAGCCTGGGTTGCGTAAATGGCCCTTGAAATAGTATCTATCTAGGTACATACTTTAACGAAGGAAGATTTATCTATATCTGAATTAAGTTGCCATCTTTAAAATGTCTTCCAGCATTTTAAATTGAATGTGAATGTTGATAAATTACTTTATCAATATAGAAAATTACATGTATTCAAGTATCAGGGCGTATTCAACGCTGATTAGCTTTCTGCAAAGCCACACAGATCACACAAACTAGGAGCAAAATCTACGTTTAAATGTTTTTCTGAGTAAAAAGTACTCACAGTTCGTAATGAGTATGGAGTTTGTTTTATCTTGTTTGCAGTTAGATGCCAATGTCTGCTGCGGTTTTACATTAACGTGTTTTTGCAGGGCTTCATTTTTGCGACTGTACTTAGATCTGATATCGTCACTGACGTTTTTGTAATCAAGAATTATATGTATAAGATTTCATTGACTTTAATTAGTTGAAGCCAAAATGTTTTAGCTTCATTTCATAAAAGGGGGAGGGCACCTACAGTTACGGCTAAGAGACTTAAGAGATTTTTTTTTATTGTGTGAACATCAATTGAAAAGAATACTTTTCAATGACATCTAGGGGTTGCTGTAATTATGAAGAATAGCTAGCGTATTATAATGGCTTTTATTCGCTTTTTATCAAACCTTTTATTTGTTAAATCAATTGATTAATTATACAGTTTAATTAACTAAGCCCTATCAATTCAATTGAAGTTCTTAATACGATTACCTTGCTTTGTTACACGAAAATGCTAATTTTAGTTAGAATGAACATGTAACATGTCCAGCCATAAATAGTTGAGTTCGAGTATCAGTGCTAAACTAATTGAATTGGAACTGCGATGGCCCAGTGGGTGGAAGTGTCGGAGTACCGAACCGCAATTGTCGATAGTTCGAGCTTTGTACGAACGAACCACTCTAAATCCAGGTACCTATGCAAGAGCATGCAATTTAAACTACATTTCTCTCTGCCTGCATACTTTCTCGATGTACCGATTAACTCGTTGCGAATGTTTTATTTAAAATAGCTAATGTTGTGACGCGTTTCCGGCTCACATGCACTTTTAAAAAAACATTGTGAAAGATAATGATTTTAAAATGTTAAAACTTACATGGTATTGTTAGTATGGACGACGATGCTCGCTTTGTGGTAACGGTAATATGGGGAGACTGAATAACTGTATTCAGTCTAAGTAACTGACTGCAGTTACTTTACAATAACGCAGTCAGTAATTTATTTCCAATAAAGAGGAACGCGCTAGTTTGCTGTAAAAATGGTCCTTGTGTACGCAGAGCAGTAATTTGTTACTTTGAAAATAGAAACCATGTTATGAAGAATACTTCGTTTGTACTAGTAAATAACAAGCGGTGATCAAGGTGAATTACGTCAGGATAGTTATACCCATGGATTTTGCAATACATATTTATTATTTTCTCATATTGAGAGCAACGGTCGGGAGGGAATGTCAACGGCCCGATATAAAAACGAAGATGATAAATCAATAATACATTCAGGTGACGTACATACATATGTAGTTTATAGAAGATTCACTATTTTATTTCTATATTTAAACATAATGTTGAGCATGCCAAAAAAGATGTTTAGTCTTTATCACGGTCTTAACTCCTCAATAATCTGAAACGTGTCAAGTGTTTAGCATCAAAGGTTTCTTTGACTGACATTTTTGTAAACTGGTTATTGCGTGTCCTATATAGAAAGTTATTTAAGAAATTATCTCAGATATTTTCAACTGTAAAATGAACGTTGATAACCCATTACGTTATGAAATTTTATAGAGATATAATGTGCAATAAACCTATAGCATACTTTAAGGGTAACATTTCCTGGCATGTTTGCTTCAAATGGATTGTTAATTAAACATTAATTAACATTCAGTAAATAGTAGACCCGAGAGGCAGGAATTGCCAGCCATATTAGTATAGCACTTTGTGTGCACGTCATATTTACTTTGCGTGGACGATACTCTACGAAATATTATATTTATTTGTAATGTTGACCGTCTGCTGACGCTCCAACAGATAACCAAACATGCATTGGTTCACCAACGCAAACAGAACATAGGTACCCTGAAATGTAACTTTAGTGCCTTCGTAGTTAGAAATTTAATTCTGCGACATTTGAGTTTTGAAGATGCTAACAGATCTAACGAATTGTCCACTTCGTGGTTAGTTATTTATACATGATATTTAATTATTTTGTATTTGTCTAAATTTATTTAGATAATTGTTTTAAATTATTTTTAAATCTCTTATTTGATTATTTTACTCATGTACTGTAATATTTTGCACTTGCCATGTTATCTCTCTTTACCACCTTTGGTTGACTGGTAGTGAATGCCTAAGTCATTTAGACCGCCTTTGTACTTTTTTGTTGCATAAAATTTAAATAAATAAATATTTGTTATACTGTTATATCACTGCAGGGCAAAGGCCTCTTCTTAAGCAAAGAAGACAATATGAATATTGATCACCACGCTCAATTCGGATTGGTGATTCTAGACTAACATTTATTAGTTCAGGTTTCCACAAGACGTTTTCTTTGACCGATGTCAGTTATGTTCAAAATAAAAGTACATTATGACAAAGCCATATTGGGTTTCTAAACACACGAGAGACAGGCGCTTTAACCAATCGACTATCACGACATCCAAACAGCCTTTACAAATAACGTTAGACATTATTTTAGGTAAGCAACTATTTTCTATAACAACAATAAGTTGAATGTGAGGCCTTCGCTCAGTGGCTGAATATTATTTTAGATAGAAAATTCAGATAGCTGTTTATCTACAGTGGAGATTTAATGATGAACAATGTATGTTATGTTTACCCAATTAGTGTTATATAAAGGAACGTTTTGTCTATTACCAACTCGTGTTTTTGGTCGATTTCAATCGTCAGATTTAAATGTGGTTGTTTGCTAGCTTTTGTAATGAAGCTGGTTGATTTCTATTGTTTAAATGCGCTTATCTTTGGAACAACTATCAGTCGGATATGAAAACAAAATCTTTTTGTATATGCTAACCAAGATCCCTGAGGAAAAAGCTATATATATGTAAAGAGGCCTACCACCGTGTTGGAACGAGCAACTAGCCTCATTTTTCGGACTAACTGACCGACTCCTTGACAATTCAAAAGTGCCTGTAAATGGTCTAATTGAAATAAATGTTTTGACTTTGACTTTGACTTTGATAACATTATGTTACGACCCGTACCTACTACTAATACCGACTACGTAATTTAACACGGGTGAAAACATCAACGCGGACGAAGTCGCGTGTAAAAGCTAGTTCTTATGATAAAAGTTATCTGGCTGTTTAAATTCAGCCCTTATTCGCTTTTTCATCACTTGATTGGATATACCTAAGTTAGTCGAATTTTATATCTTTTTTCAAAAAGCTTGATGTTAAAGATTGTAAATACTTGAATAATAAGGAGCGGTATGGTTTCGTTTTCTCTTTTATTCCTTCTGTTACCATTTCAGATATTTTTATTAAAAAAAAAATACAGTTGTAAAGCTAATACAATTTTTTTATTCAATAAACAAGAGGGATTGTTTGCTTATATTGTTGAAGTACCTACTCATGTTCATTAAATTAAAACTTAAATAACACAAACTGATATTGTATTGATAGTACTTGTGTTCAATAATTATTTGAGTTAATGTTTGTTTAATGATATATATTTAGCAAGCTACTGCAGCACGAATCATTTATCACATTCTCACATTTCACTGAACACACAAATACCTGCTTGTTTGGTAAAATATTTCAGCAATCCAACTATAATTAGAACATACATTTAGTTAATTAAAGTAATAAGTCAATTATTTTACAATTTTGCATTGTATTGGAAAACATTCCACTGTCCACTGCTGGACATAGGCCTACCTCAAAAATAGCACCAATGACCAGTCGGCTCTCATCCAGCGCTTTACCGCGACGTGCACCAGTTCGTATATCCAACTCGTAAAAATATTATACCTATCCTACTAAATACAACTATTGATTTTTTGAAGCGGCTTTATTGCCAATGTCCTTCAAAGCCAACAAAGAAAGAATAAAACTAAAAAAAAATCTAGAAAAAAAAAGCTATTTTTCACGATATCTACAGCATGTTTGATCATAAAATAGCTTTTACAGCAATGCAGCAATCTTTATTCGACAATAAAACATTATACAAGGTGATTCAGGTGTTGTAAATATGTCGCTGTGGATAGTATATGACTTTTTGACTGTTTAACGACATTTTATACGTGTTCTGTGTTCTACAGCGAAATCACTGGGCAAGAGGTCAAAAGATTTTAATTATGAAATGTTTATATTTTATGGTGTTTAAAACCCGCATTAAAATCTAAAGCCAAACTTAAATTAGGTTTAACAAATATAATAGTTACCTATGGCTGTAAAACACAAAGTTTTATAACTCCAAAAAATAATGAAAATGCAATATTAGGATTCGATTGCAATCATAAATGTTCCATATTTTATAAAAAAAACAGGAGTAGAATAACTCAGTTGTTTTATAGTTTATTTCCGTCAGTTCATTGCTCCCGTAAATAAAGACCCCATAGCTACACCTACGACCATTAGCGGTAGACAGGGAAGAGAATAGACCATTGATGTTTGCACCAATATCAATTATCAAACGGTAGCATGGTTGCAACGTTGTCTTTGACACTTAATACCTCTGACCTAAAGTGCAAAATACAAAGGCGATGTATTCTCGGCTTTCCCTCGGTTCGGTGGTCATTTCTGATGAACAAGAAGCGTATGTGTATCTATAGGAGGTAAGTTGACGTCGATGGTGTAAAGTTACAGTTATTTGAATGAGTACTCGTTATAAATAATATTTTAAGTAAAGATATTTCACTTGTTTATTTTAAAACAAGTGAAATTACTGTTACTGTACTAATAGCCTAGTGGTTAACTAAATAACCACACTGTTTCTTCTGTTGCCCTTTGCGTTTCGGAGCCACGGTATCCTGTTAAGACGTCCCGCGACCCCACAGACGTCCCGCGACTCCATGTATGAGGTTGCGGTCGATACCGGTTAAATACCTACCTACCAATTTGATTTATTAAATTAATATGTACTTTCTAAGTTAACTTGAATATTACTGATTTTGGTGATGTAAAACACCGTCAAAATTTCTGAATTACGGCAATCCGCCTTGAGCAAGAGTGGTGATTAATGCTCGTGCAGTTTCTGTATAAAAATAGACTGGTATAATGATAGGCTGGTATTATTATTATTCATTCGCTTAAGTACATATAAACTATTGTTATTAAGTTTAACAAAAAATCACACCCTGTGGTGTATAATAAATAGTTGATGCTCTGTTTCGTACTTCAGTGGCAGAAGGATTAATTAGGTGCTGGTGGATTAATTGTTGCCTAGCCGTCTCAAATTCGAAAATAAAGAAAACAATTAAACTGTCCTCAGACAGGGACACTTTTGTAGATACTCCACTTTCCCCTATTTCCTATTGAGATGTTTTTGTCTTGTTAAGAATCTGAGATTAAGTCGGTAGGTATCGTAGCAAAGGGGCGAGGTATCCAATATACTGAATACCTTCATTCAGTTTGCTTAGAGGCGGTGCATTGTCAATGTGTTCATATTACTTCGAGACAACAATGACTACGACTTTTCATGTAGTTACTGATCCCGCGTCGGCTGCTTCGATCTAACGATTATCTGTGGTTTATGAATGTTATTAAGGGATACTTGTTCTTTCCCTGAATTATTAAAGAAAGATTAAAGATTTCATCATCATCATACCAGCCGAATGATGTCCACTACTGGACACAGGCCTTTCCTAAAGATTAAAGATTTAATAAATGCTATTTTTGTTTTTTTGTAGATTTATATAACCCATATATAATGTGTTACATAATATATTGTTTTTGTTACTGATGTTATATATATCTTGTGTAAGGTGTCAATTATTAAAATGTAAATAATTTAAGCATAATCGGCTCTTATTAAACTATAAATAGATTTTAATTTAACCTAACATTATTAAAATACCTTTTATAAAAGACAATAAAAATTAAAGGAACGAAGAACGTTTTAATTACGTAAAAGTAACGCATCCCGTCACCTCATAAAAGTGCTGAATATGTAAATACGTTTTGATGAAGAGGCTTTCAAGAACTTTCTCATACGCTTTTACGAAATTAGCTTCTCTGCAGTACAACACATGGGTTATAATTCCTTGACAATAACTAAGATTCATAAATGCTTGTACGTAGGACTAACTGGTTGATTAATTTAGCGGCATCAATGTCAGTTCAGTAAGAGAACAGGAAATTCATTTTACCGAAAAATTGCTTAAGTGAATATTAATGCGACTTCAGAAAATATTTTGACAGTTTTGTCTCCGAATGTTGTGGCTCTGTGTGTTTTTTATACTGTGGCTTTGGTAAAACTTTTTAAATTTAGTTACTTAGTTGTTTATATTTGTGATTCTGAATCCTTCAACTAAAATTAAACTGTCTCGGTATCTTACCAAAACACTCATGGTGATAATTTCTGTGGATATTTAAATCCTTATTGGTTTGCTAATAAATTCATGCTACAATTCTACAATGTTAGTTTCTATGACTATCTATGGATCAGTAGCCAACATTCTAACGTCTGACAGGTACTATTACTTTGTGTTTTCATCGCTCGGAACGCACGACGATATAATATTATCATTCACTTCCAGTGCCCACCTCCCTTTGTGCGGTCACTTCTGTGGGTGAAACGGCGAGTTAATTAAAAAGCTCTGCATTGTTTTGTTTTTTCCAGCTCTTTGACAAATTGCCAATTGTTTTTACTAATATTGAGCATTTTCCATTCTATACATTTTTAAATTGGAATAAAATCAAATTACACCTGTAACCTGTTCGGTTTGTTTTATCATGTATGTAAATAGTAAATGGCAACTGTTTGGTTTGCATATGGCGCTCACAAACATTGAGTAATTCACCTCAATGCTTTTGAAGCACAACCGGGAAATATTGGTTGTCAAATATTGCCCAAGGATTCCCGATGCATGTACGGCCGTAGGTACAACTAAAAATACATGCACGTTTTAATGTTTAACTAGCTTTCGCGAGGTGAGTTTGTAGAGTAGCGATACGCGCGTGTATTTTGATCGTTTTCAATTGATATTGAGAATTTTATTAACATTTTACTAAGCTTTTATGTTATTAATATGCATATTTTTTCTATCAATACCGCGAGTCACTTATAAGTTGTTTAACACTCTGAACTTTAATGCTTTCATATATACTTTTAAAAGTTTCTTTACACAAAGATTTATTTTTTCTTGTAATATCTCGTTATTATGAAAACTTGATATTGAAAACTTTTACCTGAGAACTGTAAGAAACGTTATGTGTAAGTTTGCTCACTGAAGTATGTACTAATTACTAAAATAAATCTCTGTTGTTTATTCGCTTGTCGAGATCGGTTTACATAGGAAATTAGCCATGGTTTTTATTAGACTTATTTTTGTTATTACAAACCATGTGATGTGTGGGACGTAAAGTTTTTTCAGTTACGGTATCGTTATTTTTATATCGAGTGTTTATTACTTTTCTGAAGCGAGACGAGAAGAAGATTGGTAATTCTTTTGTTTTAAGCGATTGTGACACCTATGTTTTAGGTTTCTTCGTATCGAATCGATAACACACCTTTAATCGGTTTATCCGTGTAAATTAAATAAATAACATAACATCACGCCTATAATCCCCTAAGGGTTAGACAGAGTAAATTCTCAGTAGCAGCCTCGGAGTCTGGATTTATGCCCGGTTGATGGCATTAGGCTCGCCCCCTATAACATGGGACTTAAACATAACTGGCGAAATGTGGGTGTACTAATGTTACATAAATAAATAAGTAATTTAAACAATGTGGGCCCAGTAGGTCGCCTCGTTGCTGCCGCGTCAAAGACAATGCACAGGTCATCATGTTTTAGGTAATTAGCTGTAATTAATTTAATATTCGATTGAACGAAATGAATAAAAACTGTAACATCAAAGGCTCCCTACGTATTAACGTTATCAAGAAGGCAGACTTATAAAATTCTATGAAGAAAATATTGTCGAGCTACAATAACGTCGCCGCCTAACTAATTAGGCCCACGGCTTGCTCTGGTGAGGTGATTAAGCGATTGGTTGTCATGGCAACGTTCCCGTGGGTTCTCGGCGTCCATAAATACATCTTGTTACTAAAGGCAACGCCATACCTACCTACAATTTAGTATGAAATAATAATAGAGGAATTGTTTTACAGTTTTGTGTGTTATAATACTTAATTGTAAATATATTCTTGTTTATCGACGTCTTTAGGTTTAGACAATGCGTTACTGGTCAGTCATCTTTTTATTAATCAGTAAATAAAAAGCCTTCTATTTTTCTTATTTCATATAAATGAACACGATAGTGGTTAAATGAACACTTAGTGTAATAAAAATGACTGGAAAATATTGAATTACCTCGGACTTCAATAACGGATTAGCGGAGCAAGGAAATATCGAAGCGTATTTTTATGTGCATCCGTTAGGAAATTGTTCAAGAAATAAGTGGATGTCCCCTTTACACTGGAAATACGAGCTGAGAAAATTTTCTGTAGGTGGAAAAATATTTTGCTTCTTGGTGTTTATCGGAGCTTATAATGTTGCAAGTAATCAAAGGGCTACTGCGCGCAAGTCGTGTTTTTTTGCGACTTGCCCTCTATTATAATGGCGAAGGGTCAATTTTCGTAGGAGGGAAGCTGAAGCAACTATTGCTTATACTGTCAGGTATACAATTTTACTTTTTTGAATTTGACACCTTTTATCGTGACTAACTATATTATTTGGTAATAATTGACAGTAGATACTGATTCAGCCATTTTTCAAGGGAGAAGAGAGGATGGGTGGGAAGTCGGTAGGAATCGAGATGTATAGAGTCCTCACTACTGCTGTATTACATACTGCTACTGTTACCTTACCATTGCCAAGAGGGTTAATCACTCTGAGTGAATTTCCGTGAAGTGAGTCTGAGGTTTGCTGTCATCTCACTCAATGTTAGAGATTGACAGCTATTTACACTATAGGGTATTTACGGAACACACAGTCTGGTTGTCATTCTGTTAGCTTGTGTAACCTAGTATGCCGTCATACCATGCATAAACTAGGGTCGTTAAAAGTGCTGTCTATAATTACATACGTGCGTAAATTGCACACGAAAGCTACCGTGTCGTTATTTAGTTGGAGTATTAGTTGAGGTATTAGAAGAGTAGAATATTAGTAGAGTACTTAGAGTATAGTATTAGAATACTATTAGATGTTGTATCAGTTTATTAATACTTACACAATTTATAGCGTTTCTCTTGCACATGTTACATGGACTATCGTTTAGAATAGAAATTCTTTGTAAAATACGAAAAAGGAAATGAAAAGTATTTTTATTTCTTGATTGAATTTTAGTAGCAGTACTTTTGTTTAGGTACTGGTCAAACATGGCAGGACTATACCTGGTTCATTGGTTTATAATATAAACACTAACTTTTGCCCGCGACTTTGTCCGCGTGGTTTTTTATAACCTGCGTTCGCCATACAAATTTTTTATCCTCTTAGGGAGTAAATTTTGGAAAACCCTTTTTTTTAACTCAAGCGGTGAAGCGGTTTTCGATATTTCGTGATGAGTGACAGACCCTTCGGCTTTAGAATGTTTAGAAGCAGATTAGATAGTTACACACATTTGACAAACATCATGTTTTTCATAATACTTTCATATTTGTAAATAAAGTATGCTCCACTAGTACGTAGGATTTCTGGCAGCAAAGTGCTTTGTAATTAAATTGAGATGACGCGGAAAACGAACGTGACGGGAAAGCATAATAATATCAAATTATTTTATTGCGATTTTTAATGTCATGTGCGTAAAATAAATTGGATAGAGTAGTAGTATGTAAGTATGTAGGTACTTATAGTAAACGTAGATTTATTTTAAAGATTTAATGTAAACGACATGGAAATCTACATCCTCGTGATCTTGATTCATCTTTTTCTGTCTGAATCATGTTTCTATCTTACTATGTTATAAATGCGAAAGTTTGGATGATTAGATGTTTGTTACTCAATCACGTAACGGCTGAACGGATCTGAATTAAATTTGGCACAGAGATAGATTATAGTCTAGAATAACCCATGGGATTCTTGGAAAAATGTACGATTCCTGTGGGGAAAGTATATCAACCTTGACGCGCGACGTCGGGGGCAGAAGCTGGTACGCTGTATATCTGCTTAGGGGCAGCGTAGATCAATCTGTAAAACGATCGAGCTGTTCTTTTATGCGTGCAAGACATGATCCTGTGCGTGTCCTCGGCCATGTTTTCACCCCAAATTCGACGGCCAGGAACACGCTCGAGTATTCTGTTTTGTCTAGGCTCATCGTTAGCGTATATATTTAGATATAAATAGGTACATGTGTGTTTTTGCTGAAGTACATATTTTATTCAGCAAGATAGTTCAAAAAGACCAATTTATCATTGTATTTACTATGTTATAGTTGCATGCAGTGCTCGTGAAATGAATGTCTGCCAAACGTTCATCACACGTTGTCGTCACAACTGAACTAAAACTGTAAATGTGTCAGTAGAATATTTTCTCAGTATTATTTATTTAGTATGAATACATTTTACGACATTGTGAGTTGTGACACGTCATGTGGACGCTACATAATTTATAAATATTTATTTCGACAAGTAAATAAGTCATTTCAACGTGAATTACGATATTTATGTCATAAATCAGATTTATGTCGTATATCTTGGTAAAATAGCCGAACAAGATGGCATTAATTGATAAGTTTTATTTTTAATCAACGAAACGAAGAAACTTCTAAGCAAACTCACTATAAATCACACTGTCCTTTGAGCTACATGTTTAGTCATTAAATAGCTACCCTATCTGTAACTAAACATAATTAGAGCAAGCCATAGATCTACGTAGAGACCGCGCTAAACACCTGCACATTGCAGTGCACATGTATGTACACGTGTCTGCACCTGTTTCCAAGCAACTCATAATACTAAATTAGAATGCTATTTCATTTTCAATGTTGGTGTCTCAAGACGTATTAGGTCATTTTAAATATAGAATGATGTTCTAATTTTAATGTTGCTGTAGATACTTATATAATTTGATGTAATAATGCATTGAATTTCAGAATTGAACTGATTTTGCAATCTTCTGTTCTGTTCAAAGAAATGGAATCGGATTAAACCAATAAAAAAAGTCTAACTATTTTCACAATATTTTTTTTTTTAATAAATAAAATGCACTGTATAGACACTCATCTTAGGTTTTTTAATTTTGTAACAATAGTTTTTTTTTTGTAAATATGTAGATACTTTAAAATTAAATATTGTTTTTATAACATGACTGTTTTCTTTATACATGTTCCTTACATATTCGAAAACGGAGCTATGTTAAAAGCATTGGGTGATCGAAATAATGCTAATAGATCACATATAGAATCTATCTCTGCTGTTAATAGTTCTGAGTTGTAAGTTTAGTGACGAGACTTTACCTTTGATCGACGATGTAAAAGGCTCGTACACGACTCTGCCTCAAACACGGACCGGCTTTTAATGGATTAGATTCGCTGCAAAGTACGTACTTATCGATATATGTAGTTATTATCCACTCATTTAGTTAACAGATGTTTGAGAGCTCAGACGCTGTCATTAGCCGGATGAATCCTGTATTTAATGTTGTATAATAACATATAGTATGATTAAAGGTATTCTGATAATAATGAAGGAACTTTAGTACAGCGGATCTAATCTTGGTGAAACCTCGAAAGCCACAAGTCACGTTTTATTTGTAGCAAGCAAATTGCATTCGTTTGGATTCAACTGGTAAAGTTATAAAATGTTTTTTTGATCATCCCACGCACTGTGCGCTTTCAGTTAATTGAGCGGTAGGTACCAGAATCCATTACGCGGTTTGATTAAAAATATGGGATTAAAAATGTTAAAGTTCAGTTGAGTTTAACGAAAAAACAAATTTAGCTGAGTCGATGATTGTAATGTTTTTTATTTATTTGGTTTTGGCAATTCATTTGGCTACTGTTTGTTTTAGGGAAACGCACTATAAAGATTTTTACAAATATCTGCAATCAAATAGCCAATTTTACAAATTATTTAAAAAACGTCGACAATCAATGTTATAATATGTAGGTAAATTAGAGGCATTTTTGGCAGATTGAGAGTTCATTCTGTATGTTATTAGAATAGGGTACAGATGACACCATTAATCAATTATTGACGTAGGTATTTTATATGACCTGTGAAAACGCGATTGTCCCCTACATTTTGTAAGGCAAAAGAAAACTGTGACATCATTTTTGTGCGGACTTGAAGGCAAAAAATCAACGTTTATTGTTATTTGAAAAGGTTTTTAAGATGTTATGTCTTGAAATTATTGGTTGTCAACTAACCAATTTCCCTTCTGGTTTCAGTATCAGTTCGAAAAAGCAAAAACAAACAATGATGAGTGCACTGGGGCCCAATAGTTTATAAGTTTTCAAATAACTATGAAACAAGAAATATTGTTGAAAGAAAAGCTTGAAGGAAGGTACTAGACTACACGTAGACTTTGTAGTGTACTTATTTATTTGTAACTAAGATCAAGTAGGTAGGTACGTATAAAAAAAGTATTTCATTGATTTGGTTTTTGTAGCTTGTTTCCATTATGTTCTATCATGTTCTTTTTCTTTATTTTACTTTAAATTTTGCTTGTTAATTTTATGTAGTTGTTAGCAAACAGTTTTTTTTTTATATATACGTATAGCAACCTACTTCACACAAAGGCTATAAATACCAGTCTATTACTGTCCCACTACTGGGCTAAGGCATCTATTTCTACAGAAAATTCACGTGCATTGATCACCCCTCAAGGCGGAGTGCATATTAATAAAAGTCCACGTTTCTTCGACATATTTTCCTTCACCGATGTCAATGATACCCAAGATAGAATTCGAATGAACATATTAATTGAAGAAATCGCTTTGGTAATTGACTGCATTGCTGCATTGGCATCGTAACGTAAGTAATGTTATTTAAAAACTGCTTTAAATTAAACAGTCCTCATCAGTATCATCCCACATTGTAAACTACATAATTACGTCGCGTCCCAAAATAAAATATGAATGAAGCTAAGTCTAGTCAGTATAAAAATGTCTATTGTAGGCCGAGTCACATGCCTCCGCGTGCGATCTGCGCCGCTTCGTGGGCTATCGTGGCAGTCCGTGTCCTAACAATGACGGAATAAAATACGGTCGCCTCGTACATATACGTGTTTATGCACAGTCGCCATGTGGTGGACGGCCAGTATGCGAAATGTATCACATTTATTCCCGTCCCTCAGGCTGACTCAGGGCACTTTACCAGTACGGCGCGGCGTTGTGTGAATCAGCCTTAATCTGCAATATTCGCTTTTGAATTCCGGCTATTTTTTCTTGTAACTTTCATATTCTGTGGCTCCTTTGACTGAATTTGAAGGACGAAATCCGCGCTTTCACGGAAACTAGTCTGTTTGTATTTATGATAACGTTTTGTTGTTCGAATTTTGAATATTTCTTTCGAGTAATTAATTTAGATTTTGAGAGCTTGTGATACTTTATGTTATTAGAAAATTTTAAAATACAGAATTTAATACCAACGTCTAGATAACAATAACATCTAGGCTCCTATTCTCGATCTACCTGACTTTCCTTGCGAGACGTACGGGAGATTTGCACCTATGCAATAACGAATAGATAAAATTACTTGGATTTCTAGATCTCATAACGCGATAGCATGAGGTTTATCAAATTCCTTTTCAAGATATTCTATGAAATGAAATTTTTATATAAACTACTAGAATTGATCAATATTGGAAATGCCTCAGTATTTCCAATATTGGTGTATTGAATTTTGAATTGATAGATTTATATTGAAAATAGTGTTTCCAATATGGATACACTTTAGTACCTATTCCAATTTTTTGTAGAAATATTTATTTGTAATTTTTATGTAGAATTTTTATATTTATTGTTGTGCTTAAACTGTAATACTGTAAATGGATGCATGCACAATGAATTTGTTAGTAATAGCCTTGATCGTTATTTTTATTGGAAAAATAGAGGTCGATGTCTCAAATTAAAAGTTAAGAAAAGGTACAATTAATAAATTATTAATATTAGAGTCAACTCGGTGTCTCGTTTTCGTACTTTAGTTAGCACAATATTTGTACTAGCTATGTTTACTAACAAATTATTTGCGTTCAGAAATAACATCAAACAGTTTTTCTTAAATAGTGATTTATCAGACCTTATCCAAAATCTTCTTATGCTCAAGGCTGTAGGCTCGCAACCAAGCACGAACTCTAAATTACTTTGTACTTTCATAGTTATAATTAATTATTTATTTATTTCATTATATTGTAATAAATATTAAACTAAACGAATTAATAGTATCTTAGACATCACGGACATCGGTGAAGAAAAACATTGCGAGGAAACTTGGACTTATAATTTTATTAATATAAGTCTGAAATCGCCAATCCGCCTTGAGCATGGTGTTCACTCGCGCCTTTTCTGTATGAAGAAAGGCCTTTGCCCTACTGTGGGACAATAATAGGCTGGTATAATTTATTCAAAATGTACTGTAAAAAAGGGTTTTACAAAACGGTTTTCTGACGGTAATCAATATTGCTTAATTGATTACCGCTTTGGCTTGAAAGATTTTTACATGGATCCTAGTTGAAAAAACAAAATGTTATAAATATATATATATAGTTTAAATATATAGTTAAAAAATAGTTTGAAAGTACGTATTCGATAGTTTCATGGATATTTATTTTTGTTCTGAACCATACCTGGGAATTAACTTTCTGTTTACTGAGATATTGAACGTCACAGTTCCAATGTTTTTTTAATGCTAACTCAGCACCACAATAGTTTTCTAGCTCGAAATAAAGAAAAGACATCACTCACATCATCAGAAAGCTCCTCGCTGTCGAACGCAGAGGACAGAGGCCTGCCCCTCTGTGCCCTAGCACCCCTAGAGTCGAACAGATCGTCACCACCTTCGACGTCATCGAGGGCGCTCTTGATGCGGTTCTCAACATCGGCCCGGATACGGTCGCGGTCCGGTTCGGTGGCGCGCGGCACTGGCGTCTTGCCGTCCAGCCGGTCCAATACGGGACGGTAGTAGCTCTCGCCTTTGTCGAAGTTGCAATCGTAGACGCGCGTGCGTCGGGTCCGGCCTAAACGACTCATCTTGCTATGTCCTGTGAAAAAACGAAAATAGAGTTAGGTATTTGAATGTTAAATATAAATGACAGTCAAAGATAGTTGTAATATTCTCCCGACCAAATGTCTGTCACGGTGTCCAACGTCAATCGAGACTAATCAAATAAGCAGGAGGTGTTAACATTGGTGCACATCATTCTCAGCATTCCTTACATTCATCGTCTGATGGAACGGCAATCCGACACTACTATACGTGCTGCTATTGAGATACTCCTAGTGGAAAAACGCAATAACACATTTTGCTCGACTTGGGAATTGAACCCAGGGCCCCATGCTCAGCATTACGCTTATTGCTATGAAACCAACATGGCAGTCCAAATACATAATATCTACAAACGCACTTAGAGATGTCACAAAATTGTAATGTTCTCAATCTGTTATCGTTTTAACTGACAGCGCTCTAAAAAGGTTTAGAGCACCATCAATAAAGTATAAAATAACATCTCTGAGTACGAAAATAGACAAGAGGTACGGTATGGTCATTAACTAAACAAACGACGAACGCACTGAAACCTATGAATTTTCAGCACGATGGTGAAATACGCCTGCGGCTGGACGGACAAGCACGGTTCCCGGATCCGATTTCTGAATATGGAATAGATTTGAGGATTACGTGGAACTACCGCAGTCCTGGTTCTTTTATTTTGAATTTTCAGTACTGATATCCAAATGCGTGTGCCCGCGTATCAAAACGAAAAAAGAGATTACGGCGAGACGTTAACTCGCATAAAATGCCTTCATTATTCGAAAACCAAATCTGTAAATCGAGCATGTGTTTACTAACCCTTTACTGCGAAAAAGATGTGCGAATTTTTTGCAACTTCATATTATACCTAAAGCGAATTCTGATTCCAGATGAGTCCAAAGTTACAGGAATAGTAGAAACCAACACTTTCAGAAGCTTTCAGAACATGAAGCTTAATTTAGTATACCAGCTATAAACTTCCATTACGATATTGTTCGAAATAAAAAGGAATAACATACTGCACTTTAATCTCAGAACAGAAATGTGCGCCGTTATTGAACTAGGAACTACTACAATAGAGAATAATATTGGTAAAGGCTTTATCCTACAAATACGATTTCGTATTTATTGTGTTTTCCAATAACCGAGTGTAGT
Source organism: Hoplodrina ambigua (assembly GCA_949774945.1). Classification (NCBI taxonomy): domain Eukaryota; kingdom Metazoa; phylum Arthropoda; class Insecta; order Lepidoptera; family Noctuidae; genus Hoplodrina; species Hoplodrina ambigua. Next base: position 13,125,450 of record OX458963.1, read on the forward strand.
GAGCCGAGTGTAATACGTTAATGCAGATTAGTACTAATTGCATTATAAAGGTTCTTTGTCTGAACTTTGAGCGGATTAATTTTATGATATCTCTTTAATGGCTGGCCTTTTATTAGTAACTCGTATGATATTTTCAAGCGAAATGAAAGACCACAACCTAAGTTATTATATAAACATTTTAATCGTTTTCATTATGCACACCGTTGTTATAAAGAGGAAAAGTGCATATGTTTTTTTTTATTTGTAACATCTATGGAAGTATTGTTCCGATTATAAAAATTCTTTCACTGATTTCGCTGCACTATTACCAAGTTTCATAGGATATTTTATAGTATATTAGAAGTTGAGGGCAGAAGCTAAATTTTTATAACTTTAGAACTTTATTTAATATAAGTCAATTTCAAAATTTGGAAAGTGTAGGTTCGTGATGGAATTGTGCCTGTAACTCGACTACAATTTGAGTGAACTTTAAGGAAAAGCCTAGATCTAGGTTTAGACAGGAATACATACGGGTACTGAAATCTGATATACCACAGAGCTTTCACACTATAACATCCATTTCAAGAATCTAGGCTTACTAAGGTTATACTGGGAGCACTTAGGAAATCCGGTTACACACCATGCACCGGGCACAGTAAATAAGTAAAATTTCCATCCACCTGTGTACAATATTACAGATGTTTCTGTAAGTCTGTACTCCAAGACTTATATTAACAACACGGCTTCGACACAGCAAATAACTTGCCATTCAAGTTAAGACTTTAAATCGCGTAAATCAAAATATTTTTTTTAATGACAAAGATAAAGAAGATAGCTAGCGGGCGGTGTTTTTTTTATGTTGCTACAACAATATTGCGCAAAAGGTACTTATTGATCATCAATGCTTATGTTTGACGTGGATAAATTATATAATATATAATATGTATGTATTTAAAAATATATAAGTATACTTATCAGTTGTCTGGTTACCATAGTACAGGCTCTGTCTAGTTTGGGATCAGATGGCGATGTGTTGGCTGTCTTAAGATATTATAAAAAAGATATTATTATGCGTCAAGCGAATACTGGGCTTCCGATTCATGGTAGTAGGAGGAATGGGTGTAGTCGGTACGAGTCCGAAGCAAACTTCGAAAATGGGTATCCATGATTTCCAAGCGAAAAAAAATGCCCAATTGGTTGGTTTTGTGAACTCACCATTGCTTGAGGGAAAGATAAGCCTTTGTTGTTTTTACCGATATGGGTCAGGGCAGACAATAGTGACCACTGAGCCATATTTACAAATATATCGGTATTGTGCACTCATTGGGCCGTAAAAGTCAGATTTCACTCGCTCTGTGTTCGTTACAAGCATCAAAAAACCGGTTAAATGCGAGTTGGACTCGTACGGGAAGGGTTCAGTGCAACCACACAATACATATAAAAACACGTTTCGCTTATGGGGATCCCTTAGATTATTATCTTTATTTTTTTTATTGGTATAGCGGTCATAGCATTACAATCAGTGAAGTTTGAAGTGTCTACCTGTTACAGTTTTAAAGGTTCAGTCCTGTGACAGAAACATGGACAGACGGAAGTCTCTTATAGGATAATGTATTGGAAACAACTATTTCATAAATTTATAATCAGCTTAGAGTTTTGAACCCTGTTCCCGTTAATTAAGATAGACAGTTGTGGCGTAGACGACAAGATCACCAATAATAATTAATTTCTGAGATGCAACACAGACAGTAAAGTTTCCCGCACGCGGGCGCCATCGCCATCCAGCAGACTGTCGAGTTGACTTGCGATTAGTCGCCGCTTTGTAAAAGATCGGCACAAGACCTCCACGTTACCAAAATGATTAAAGCGCGATGCGCCATTGTGTGAGACGCCTTAGATAAGTTTATTACAGACTGCAAGCACGGTCGATCGCTCTCAATGCAATTACTCGGATACTTACAATGAAATATTATCAACAATCTCGATATTCAAAATAGCTCTGGTAAATCTTAACACCACGCTTCGATGTGCAAATTGCAGACGGAATTCTGAGGTACGTACTCTGTCAATAAATAATGGCAGACGTCTGATTGTTTGCGATAATGTTACGTGAAGACGATTGAGTTGTATCTCTGCCTTTGCTGTACGAATTTAGACCTTATAACAAGAACAATGAAATACTAATCTAAAATGTTTAAATAGACAGAGTGTCATTTAAATTGAAATGTGTTACAACGAAATAGAAAATAATAAATAACTAGGTCACTGGCAGTACCAAGCCACCTACATAAGAATAACAATTTATGATTGTATGAGAAGACATTTAGAAAATGTTTTCCTGATTATTTTCGCGCACTATTTACTCTCATAACATTACAAAAGAGAAACCCCTAAAAACATATTTTGGTATTTTTAACCTTTCCTTAGCGCTTTCTAGATGTTTCGAGCGTTTTTTTTTAGTAATTGTGAGCAGTAACTAAGAGGTTAGTCTCGACAGCACACTGATCCATCCAAACGTAATCTAGACATACTTTGGTCAGTAAGTAACTATAGATACTGTTAAAATTTTTGTAGATAAAACAAGCGCACTAATAGCTAGGCTCGTGGTTATTCAATTTGCCATGAATAAACGTAATTTCAAAATGATACACGGTAGCTGTACAAACATCATTTTGAAACGGAAAACTGGCTAACCACAAGCCTATATATAATTGCCCTAATCCTATCTACGAAATTTCATTAAATTAATTAATTATTGACCAAATAAAACTAGACAAAGTTAGGGATGAAGCGCGCAGGTCTTTAAAAATAATATTAAATATAAAGTGAAATTTATTTGGTTTTAATTTGAAGCAATGTCGAAAGAATTAAGTCGAAGATAGCTTCTGATGACAAAGGTGTATATGCAGCTGTGGGTTGCTATGCATGGTGATGACCATGACCCTCAAATCTTATTTCCTTTTTATGTAGTGTGTAAAAAGATACTTAACTTAATTATCTTCGCATCATTACATCCATATTTATTTATTCTAGTCTGGTTACGGAGTTATCGAAGGTACTAGAACTTTCAATTTATTTTATCACGTTTTTTTTTTCACGGTAACCAGTTTGCGGTGACCCAGCATGAATTGCGCACACAGTAAATAAAAGTCGTTTCCCAATAATTTTTGCTCAAAGTTCTTAGTTATCAAATAGTACCTATCTGTAGTTAATGGCTATGCGATGTATATTTTTACACCCCGAGGCTACCCTTTATGGCATCTCTACAACAAATCATTTTGTACCTGCTATAGAATTACGCGGGACGCTATTGCCCCGGGCATTCGCAATTAACATAACATTCACTAATGAATGTGACACTTACATTTCAGACATGTTCTATGTTATAAAGCTCTCAGAATAATGGGTAAACGTCTATGAAATTTTTATATATAAAAATGTAGATTCAGTATGTTTGTATCCGCAAAAATCGGCAAGTTGTCTACGGATTAATCTGATTTTTTACAGGACATTGCATTTAAATAAAAGAGTTTTCTATAATTATTTATTTCAGACTGCAGGCTTTGCCGGGTTTTGTTTGCATGATGTAGCAAGTTCTATCTAGCTCTTTCCCTATTTTGATAGTTTTGGGGACAGATATATAAAGAATCAAAAGTAACCTAGGATGAGAGAAACAGACTCATATTATTTGTGAAGCAAAATAAGAATTTCCTAAGTGAAGCGTGGAAATTGGCATAAACAAAGATAGGTTTTATTCCATGAGGTGACGATACGGTTCACATTATTTAAAGCTGTGCGTCTACAGTGTTCAAAACAAGATTTAATTTGACCTAATTCTTGTTTTGAACATGTCTGTTTTGAGGCTTCAAGGGTATATTTCTAATATTAAAATGCTACAAGTAATTGTAATGTAGGTTAGTCTGCTAGTGGGTACATTGAGTGTCTAATAATTATTGATCGAGTATGCAATACCTAATGAGAAGGAAAAAAAACTTGTTCAAAATGATTTCTCTTGATACATTACATAATACCTATTATACAGCTTAAAATAATATCAGTCATAGATATTCCTTAATGTGACTTAACGCTGTTGAGGAAAACAACGCGGATAAAGTCGCGGGCAATAGCTAGTCTTTGATACACCTGTCTCAAAAATAGTATAATTATGCCTTTTTTAATACAGGTATAATATGGGTTTTTTATGGGTTTATGGGTTTCGGTTTGGGACTCTAATCTAGGTCAGCAGATCATAAGAAATAAAGAGCTAGATAGAACTTTTTATTATTATAACAGCTTGAATTATATTTTGATCTATCATTATAGAAAATTTTTATAAAGTGTAGATGATGCTAAATTCAATAGGTTAAATTATGCATATGTACTCAGAAAATAATAATATCTACAAGTGAAGAAAATGTATAGGCTTAATAAACTTAATAATATAAATGAGAAAAAAATAATCGTAAATCAAAAATATAGTTTTATTAGACCTACCTGTAATCTCTTTTACTTTATCATTATAGTTTGGAAACTATCGGGATTAGATAAAAAAAAAATACCTTTGTAGTCATAGAAATATAAAACAGTCAACACAATAACTTGGCTCCTATGTATTTATAAATTCTATACTAATTACAAAAAAGCTGAAGGAATTTTTTGTTTATTTGTTTATTTTTTTAAACGCGCTAACCTCTGGAACTGCCAGTTTTTTTTTTGTATTTGGTAGCCAGATTTAATATTATAGACTAACATAACGCTACGGCCCACGGCAGTGGAGCTGTATCCAAAGATGTAACTTTACGCGGGTGACAAACCACTCGGACGAAGTCGCTAGCAAAAGCTAGTCTTCAATAAAATAACAATGAGTTATCGTAATCGCTTGCAGTTACATTAAAGTCTATTACAGGTTGAACTTACGAGTTATTTACTGTGTCGTTCATATTGAAATATTTATGTTTTGTAAGCGTTCCATGTTTCAGCTGAAATTTCACGCGCCCGGTTTGTTTGTGAAACTATAAAAATCTCAGCTTGTGTATTTTATGAACATCACGTCAGACACATCAAGCTCGTTGTAAAAACAATATGTGTTGAAATAATTAAAATCACGTACGGCACAGCGGGCAGTGAAGGTAACAATACGTAATATCCTGTTAACGTAGATAAACCATTTTTTATGCTCACCAGCCCAACGAAAATAGAGTCAGGAACTTTTAATTTGACAAGACAAATGTTCAACCGATATATTCTGATGTTATCATACGCAAGTCCGGATTCTTGGCATGAAATAGTAAAAAAAATCAACGAGTATTTTACTTCAATGAATTTTTATATAAACATAATATAAATGTTTACTATAGAGACACGGATGTCTACAAATGCATTCAATAATGAATAAATTATGTAATGGTATTGGCGGCGACCGGAGTGGTATTTGTTTCATCTATCATCCCCTCCTGACTGATTACCCTCCTCGAGCATAGACGCGTGCGTCGAACAGTGAAACAAATTCAAAATAGAATTCGCAAACATTCGATATCGGGATATTTTTAGTATCGAAAACCGGGTTTTTGTCGGACACGAGGTATTGTAATATGCACTCGTTGAACGCTGAACGGCTAAAAATAATCACGCAATAGGAATTCGAACGCACATAACCGGTAACCAATCCTGGATTAAAATTTAGAAAAGAAATAACAGAAAAGAATTTGCTTTAACAAATAAAACAATTTGCAAATCCATTTACAACTATCGCACAGCAAATAAATATGAAGGAAGAACCAATTCGCTGAGGTTGCATTGAAAGTGAATCTTAAAATGTGTACTAACCTGGAGCGTGTATAGGCGGCGAGAAGGAAGATAGGACTGGGCAGTGGAGCGGCGGCGGTGTGGCGCGTGAGCAGCGTGGGTGAGACTATGTTTAACCGTGAGCCACACAGAAATATACTGACTTTTGTTCCGAATGATTTCCTTGTCGGAAAAGAACCGCAACAAACGGAGGAAGCCGAACGAAGCGCGGATTTCCGAGGATGTGTAATGCAGCTCACACGTTTGGCACTTATATCGTGCGAACATTCCAAATATAAATGTTGTGATAAACATTGAAGCAAAGATTCTATAAAAGGCATTCAGTCATATTATCTATAAATACTCGAATTACAAATCGTAATAAAGATCTTGTTGTTATGACACATAAAGCAGAAGTAGTAGATAGTACCTACACATCTACATAATTAGAAACTTTGTTTATAATGGGCGTCGTGCGTATGCAATGTTAGGTAAGTTTTATGCTAGGCTTTTGTTTCAGACGTATATCCAATAATTTACGCCTTTCGGCAGGTCGTAATATCGGTTCACGCATAATACTCTCGATTGATCCTAAGAAAATCGTATTCTTCGTATTCTAGTCTCAAAAAATTTGAACGTGATATTTTATTCTATTCATCTTTATTAAAACTATCATTTCAATTCACTAGGTAACCCATTTTACCTGGATCTGTATTGACTATCTTTAAAAGTATCTACTTACTCTAAAGATTTTTATTGTAGACGCTCGTTCAATTATCAACAGTTTGAAAATGCTTGAAAACTTCACAGAAGCTTCTAAACTTGTTGCATTTCTTGGTGGCTAATTCTACATGAGAGTGACTCGTGGCTAATTCACTTATCTATAAAGTAGTTCAGCTGTCTAATATAATGGTTTAAGCTCATGATTAAACCGCACTCGAGTCTGTCAGTCGATATGCCAAGAAATCCCATCTTATTCTTCCGATAATTCAATCAAGCCCACCACCCTGACCTTTTAACGTCGTTTTCTTGATGCGGCTGCAAATCTAGTGCAATTTAATGAAAGATAGCACTGTCTATTTTTAAATCAGATGGTATTTTCAATTTTATTGTAAAAAATACGTCACTATGTAAGGCAATACTTGCATAACGATACTGAAAATCACGTTTCAAAGTCGCGTGCGTCGTAATCCCCTTATCTGTTCATGGTGGACGAGGTAGAGAGGATAGACCATTATTTTTCGCCATTACGATACGTATATTTCAAATAGTAACAGGATTAAGAAATGTCAGTGGTCATCTGGCATATCCTAGAACTGACCGTACCACAGTTAAGTTCGTTATTCTGTATAACAAATTTGCATAGCTGCTGTGGTGTCGGTCAGTCAACGCCTCCGATTAGAACCGGAGTGAGAAATTACTGACGCTTGCAATGTAGTTAGAACATGTGGTACTACTGGATTATAGGAAACTATCTTCTACGCGCGCGAAATTTCTTGTAGATATCTTGATTTCTTATTAAGAAAATACAGCCTATAGCGCTCCTGAATGCCGTAGCTATCTATTCAAAAAAGAATTTTCAGAATAGGACCAGTAGTAACGAAGGTAAGCGCGTACAAACAAAAAAAAGTATAGATTCAGATCAGTTTTCAAATTAATATTTGCGTAAAGCAATATGACTGTTAAGTCTGAAGGGGATATCCGGATGACGAGGGTTTACCTGCAGGGTTTGTACAGGTACAGATAAATGACCGTAACACAATAGCGCGTCACTTGGCAGCCGATTTCAATGCCGCTATGTCTGCCTTATTGTTTCACGAATAATAAACGCGTTGAACTGTTTCCATTGTGCGACACGACACGATATTTTATTTCGGTAACAATTGTGTTAATTATAATTAAACAGAGATAATTATGACGTAATTTTTTAACAAACAATTCCTTTAAAAAATCATGACCTTAAAATTAATATTATAATGCTGAAAAGTTTGATTTCTTATTATTAATCTGAATAACTTTTTTAGTTTGTTGAACTCGTTATAATCACGCTATAAATTACAGGAGCAGAGCAGTAATAAAAGATTTCACCTAACGCGAGTGAAAAGCCTGGTATTTCCGATCGTCCAAAATATTAGATAAAAACCATAGGTCAATATTTCCTTTTCCCTTCAGATTAGTTTACTATGGCATCACCTCTACCTGATGGAATTACGGCCGTGTGAGGTGGACGTGTGCGCTAAATGAATTCCGCATTTAGCCCCAGGCGTTACCTATAGGCTTCGGGTAACTGCATTAGTCTGATGTCGGGCGCAGCGTTTCGAAATACTAAACAGAATTGAAAAATCGGAATCTGAATACTAGTTTAACTTAGTATTCGTAACTAATTTGATTCATCAACGCAGAGACGGTTGGTTAATTAGGTACATGAATTATTCCCTAGGGGTAGAACTTTTTGGTCGCTCAGAATCTCTAAATAAGTAGGATTTTAAAACAAAGTCGGTTATCGCATCTGTTTTCGTCCGCTTCGTACGTAATGGATGCAGTTTTTATTCTAATTTATACTTTTATGTGTACTTAATACATTAATTGAACTTAGATATAGTACAGAGTTCTCGATGAACAATGTCGTCAATGCGAAGCATAGTAAATAAAAAACGTATATATATATTTTTGCACATTGTCTTTGTTTTCTGTTACTTTTCATGTTTTATTGTTCAATAATTAATTCATTAATAAAATTATATTTTTATAATTTTGTATCGAACGCTCAAAGCACATAATGTGATCTTTCAAAAAACTTAGTCACTCTAATGTGGTAAGTTTTCTTTTATGTATATAATAATATACTAATAAAAGAGACACGCTACGAAGTTAAACATTCATTTATGTAATAATCACCGTAACCGGCGTGCTTGTATGACGAGATATATGAACGTAGATGAGGCGATACTCCTTATGTAAGGATCGTAGCAGGTGGCGTTCTGTAGTTTCTGCCTACCCCCATGAGAAAAAGGCGTGAGTTTATGTATGTATGTAAGTATGTTATGTAATAATAATGTTATACAATTATAAGCCTAAGGCGATAAAAAACGAAAACGACACTTGACTGCGTTCCACAGTCTACAGCCCTGACATAATATACTCTAGGTATCTATCTACTCAGTGCAAATCTGCACCCTCTAAGAAACATAATATCTCTAAACAAAGCCAAAAGAGTATAATTTAGCTTTTATATTTAATAAGCTTTTGCCTTTTGCCTTTATCAGTTATCGCGAACGCAGGTGAAGTAGCGGAAGAAAGAGAATGTCAAGCTTAGTAAATTTTATCAAAATTGGCTTAGTAGTTCAGTCGTGAAACGTAACAGACAGAACTACTTGCGCATTTACCTATACCTAATATGAAATAAAATAAGTAAGGAAATTGGAGTACGGATTTTCAAGATGAACTGAATTCACACGTGCCTTGCGTTACGTGCATCAGTAGTACAACAGAAATCTATCGGAGTCATACATTTTATATGAAGGTGTGCACACAGTTCGACGGCGCATCTCTTCAGAATAGTGTTTACGCGACGTGTAACAAACGTCTTGTATGAATATATACCTATGCCATTATGTAGTAAGCTATTAATATGGCGAGACACAGAAATTGTCACTAACGCTTATACGAAAGTGATAACTTAACATTACTTAAGTAATAAGGGATAATGGAAACATACTTGCTACCCCACAATTCAATGCTCGGTGAAATAGCACCACATTCTGAAGTCAAGTAGAAATAAACGGTAAATTAGGTAGTTAAGCCTTCTTGGTTTCATTAGTAGGTATATTAATAACACGCATGTGTATAGTAGAGATTCTTTTCTAAGCTTCTATGTATCATTATAAAAATGCGACTAGTAAGGTCTAAGCATGAGGTCTTGTATTTGATTCCCAGGTCGGGCAAAGTGTTATTGGATTTTTCCATCAGGAATTTCTGAGTAGCAGCCTCGGAGTTTGAATTTGGGCGTAATTGATGAAAATAGACGCGCCCCCTATTAAGTCCAGGTGGATTCTAAGCAGTTTTTTAAATATATCTTTTATCCTGTTTTGGGACTCTGCGTAGCGTAGTAACCTGTAGGACAACAGAGCCATTTTTTTATTTGTTATTTGTTAAAATTCTCAGTCGTTATTGTACAGTCAGTGTATCATACTTTTGAAATTAATAAATTATTATTCTTTATACCTATTTAGGTACTGTATGTAACTCGGGATTCGCCAGTAGTACGCCTATCAGGTCCAGCTTTGAAAGGCTTACAACTAGATGAAGCCAACGAGGCCCCATATACAGCTTTAAAATAAAATAAAACAAAAAACCGAAAAAATAATAAAAAAATATTATAATTTGTTCCAGGAATTATAAAAAATATTTTTAAAGGTAATATTTAAATGTTAATCTTTTCCTTAGCGATCGAGATGCTTATGTAATGTTCGTGAAAACAAATATTTTCGCCTGGAAACAAACAAATTATAATCCTCTCAACCTACGGGCTTAATCGGTATTAATTTGTTTGTAAAATTTTTAAGTATCTTTGTTGCTCTATTTAATTGCTGAAATTTGTTCTTAGGATAATTAGTGTAATCTTTTTCTCAAAAATATGGATAAGATTTTTTCGTGAACATCAAATTCAAAATATAAATATTCAAAAAATCTCGCTACGACAAAATTTAGGAAATTTCAATGAAATATGAACGATGTTATCCTGTAAAATCTTGTTACTTATCGATCAAATTTTCTATCTATAAAGAATTCCGACGCGAAGCCTCTTCACTTTAATAACCGGACGCCTTCAATTTTACAAATCACAGCAAGCAATTGCTTGCCACTTTTCCTGTTCCTACACTGTATTGCAACAGATGATAAAACGGATTTTACAGCATTGTATGAAGCTTACTGTAAAACATGTTTACTCAATCTTTTATGTACTGTCTGATGAATAAAATGATGCCTTAATTTAAGGGAAACTTGGTTGACAATACAATCTCTTTAACAGCAAATATTTTATTGGTTCTACTTATTTATGTCACATCGCAAAACGTGCTTGTGGTTCGATCATTTTATAGTAATTATACGTGTATTATGAATATTATTTGTGTTATATGCTGGAAATGAATGTGCGCACCGCAATAATGTATCGCTGCAGCAAATGATGCGCCTGCTATCGTCGATAATAACGTTTTGAATCTTCAAAAAAATATCAGTTATTGTGGGGAATAGCTGTCTTTTTACGATGTAAGGGTTCGTCCTCTTGTATAAGTTGTTCATAATGATGAGTACCTATAATGACACCTTTTCAGTTTTTGGTATCTTAGCAATCAATCTGTATAGTAAATACAAACTTATTATGTATTACTTATCTACCTAAATAACCATATTTTTTTTTTAGAAATTCAACTACTTTTCTTTTCTGTAAAATGTTCATGACTGTCTGGGGCCGACAGGGACAGGCAAACAACTCAATCCGGCAAAATAAATGCAGTTAAAGGAGCGGCCGTCCGCGCCATTACGAATGCGCAGTCGTAAGCTGTCGTCTGATCATTCTGAGCAGTTACTGCCTGAAAAATAAATCAAAACTACATTATAATGTGTTTTAAATAATAACGGGTGTAAAGGAATTGTAACGAAAACTTTTATCATGAATTTAGTAGATGGAAATGATTCGACACCTCTCAGAGATCAAATTTATCGTCAGTGTAAAAAATATTAGTAATAATAAGTAATTCATTATCTTCAAATTTTGATTTTTCTTATGTTAGAACTTATTTCTATTAAACACTAAATGATCCCGTAAACCAGGGCTTTCTCTCCCCTAGGCAGACGCTTCATTTAAAATACTGGTATTTAGCAGCTGCATCCAGTTAGGCTGGAAGCCGACCCCAACATAGTTGGAAAAGGCTAGGCAGATTGATTGTTTTGGATGTACATTGAGCTAGATATCTTGAGATATCTTGATCTTATAGCTTGAGATATCAATGGAGTAAGTACTGTCATAAATCAAATTAGTTCAATGTAAATAATTTAATTATAGATAAATTGTGGGTTTGTTCCTTAAATGTGTAAGTGAACAGTGCAAGGAAGTATGGTTTCCATTGCAGTATGTCAGCACTCTACCTGTACCGAGCTGGCCTACATTTAGTACTCGAATATCGTTCATGCTGCGTGCAATCATACTTCAACAAACAATAATACTTCTAACTATAAGTACCTATATCAAGCAATCTATATCAGTGTATCAAGGTGCAAAGCTGCAGAATCAGTTATTGTTTGGCAAGACAGAGATGCGAAAGTTTTAGAAATAACTGCATGAATGAACTCGCACAAGGTTTATTCAATAAAGGGGAACTAACCAAGCTGTCCGTCTCATGCCTCGGGTAGGTACTTACTTACTCGCGGTCCACTGAGCGTATGTACTTACGTACTTAAGCCCCGTCGAAAATTGAACTTTATATTGTGTAGAAAATACCGGACATGGGCACTAGCCGCGCACCTGGCTTCACTTGTACACTAAAATGTAGAAATAGAACATTTACTATTACCAATCTTATATGTTCATTAGGGCAGAAATCTTTAATAATAAACCACTAACAAACAGACAAACGGTGCGTTATTTCACTATACCTGATGGTGTAAGATGGCATTTATATCTAAATGTAGCGAGCAATATTACAATATCGCCTAGCACTAAATTTTCTATAACGTCACTTGGATTCAAATACATTCTGTACAGATTTCGTCAACGTTCAGATTTTTTTTCACACCCTGTTGATAGAACATCACAAATACAAATGTTTCAAAGACACTTGGCCTGAAGTGATGAACTAACCATTTACCTGTAACGAAACCCGGAGCCAAACAGAAGTTGTAAACACAAATTGAGTAAACAAACAAACACACAAATGGGCGCCACTGCTACCGATTTGATATGTTTACAAAGTTAATGTGTGTACTTCCAATGATCGGCCTCCTTCGCGTGACGAAGAGCTGAAGTAGTGCGGCTTCTGCACGATTCCTGAGTTATTTCAAACGTACCTAATAGAAAAATATACTTTGTAGAGGACGGTGGAATTGACAACGTAAATTGTACGGTATCAGGGGTGAGGCTAAGTGCAAAAGTGTACCTCACATAAAATTTAAATTATTTTTACTTCATTAGGGTTTATTCTAAAAGAGAAGAGTGTCGTGATGGCCCAGTGCAATGGTTGAGGCGCCCGTCTCTCATGCATGAGATTGTGAGTTCGAATCCGGGCAAGTACCAATGTGACTATTTCAATTACTGAATAAACTGTTTTGATACTTTTTTATTTTACAATGATGTTAAAACACTATTTTTCTAGTATCAACTTCGATATTCAATTCATTTCTTGCCTTATAATTTCGATTTTCAAAACTGCCTGCCTTTCTTGTGGTCATCTTTCATTGTTCAGCTTTAAGGAATCATTATTTTATGTTATATTTGCTTACTAACTTTCTGCCCGCGACTTCGTCCACGTAAATGTCTTTTTACTTCATATAAACTTTGAACTTGGATTTTTGAAAATCCATCTTAGTGCATGCCAATCATCGTCATGATAACTACCCGCGTGCCTTTCGGCGCAATCCATACAGTGGTTTGAGTTGTATGTTGATAGATCACTCAGTTAAAGCGATTACCTTTTATATACCTATATAGATTTGCATAGGTATGTTAGAGTTACTCCGGATGAGCGACGTGATAGAAATAAATCCAGTTTCCTACGGAAAGGCTTTATTAGACGCAAGATATAAACTCGGTGCATCCTCGTTTAAACTTAATAATCCACTCATATGTTCCTGGTTGCCATAGCAACGCAATATCTGCATGAAATCGAGGCAGGTATCATACAACTCGCGAGCTGTAATGAAGATCGGAAAGTATTAGAGAAATATTCGATATGTAAAATTGAAATCATTGATAATGTTGAAGTCAGTCACACGTGAAGTCTGAACGGATTTTAATAAACAGCCGTGTTTGATGTAGATAAGTACAGAGGAACCTCTTTACCTCGAACCCCGTTAAATCGGAATCGTCTCTAACATAAAGAAATGAATTGTTCCCTTCCGTTGAAGTACAAAATAAACCTATAACTCAAATTAATTAGAGGCCTTAACTCGAACTTAATAATAATTTCCCTGTAATGTTACTATTCATACATGGGGTTAGGTTAGGTTAGGTTAGCTGGGCTGTTTCCGCACTTAGCCTCTTTATTGGGCCATTGTACGTGTGAAGAATATCCTCGAGGAGTTACTCCAACCATCCCAGGTCCTCCCAGAATACCAGCAGTCTTTTCAGGCTGTTGCAGGCTTCGACTATTTATACATATCACGCTCTGTAACTCGAATTACAAATCAAATAGTCTCTATCTATATATCTATCTCGAAGAAGCCTTATGACATGTATACTTTGCAACTTCTGAAAATTGAAATTCTATTCGTAAGATTCTTTATTTCGAAGTAATGAAATTTTAATTTTTCAAATGTTTTATCTTTGTCGAAAACGAATTCCAAGAACTATTAAGTATTATTATTCAATTATTTGGTTTATGATATACGAACATAGCTATGCTACTACACATTAAAATTGTCAGTTAAAAAAATCCTTATCTGGAAGTCGATAACTCAAAACTAACCTTTTCCTTAAAGTTAGAGTTAATAAGGCTCCACTGCTGCTGTATCTCGCTTTCATTAAGTAAGCTTTACTTAGCTACTGCAGAAGGTCTGGCCCGTTTGCACCATTCAATTCCTTACGGGTATATTTTAATAATGAAGCCAGCCTATTATTGTGCATGACAAAGGCATGCAGAGAAGGCGCGATTATTGAACGCTACGCGATTTTAATTTTATAGCACAACATAACATCACGCCTGCAATCCCCAAAGATTTAGGCAGAGGTACACCCTTTAGTACACCCGCATTTTGCCGTTATGTTTAAGTCCCATGTAATAGAGGGCGAGCCTATTGCCATCAACCGGGCACAAATTCAGACTCTGAGGCTGCTACTGAGAAATTCCTAATGGAAAAACCCAATAACACTTTGCCCGACCTGGAATCAAACTCAAGACCTCATGCTCAGCAGTCACGCTTTGCGGCGAGGCAGAAGGATTTTAATTTTATATTAATTATAAAGCCTGAAGACCAATTCTAATTAGGTTCAGATTCTAGTCGCAATCACATCTCAGATAAAATCAATGTAGGTGAAGTAGAGAAGCTTTTCACAGATTGAGACTGAGTTTAAATTGCGATCGTACCTAAAAATTAGTGGAATTGCCACCTAAGTTTTCTCACGATGTTTTTCTTTTTACCTATGTCAGTGATGACTCGGATTAACTTAAAATGTACATATGAATTGAAAAACTCTCTTTGGTGTCTGCCCGGTATCGGACCCCAACCTCTAAATGAGAGTGAGAGCATGAGAGCCGTTTCCCACAGGGCTATCACAACACTATTTTCACAGTCGGTATACGTATAACTTTTAATTCATAAGCGGGATACGGTCGTAGCGCTAAATGAATAAACAGATTTTTGTTCATGATATGCTTTTATCTTCTCCTTTGACAAAAAAGAAGTACCTACCTACGAAATGTTTGAGTTTGTCTCGGTGCAAAAATTTAATTATAATCACGGTATACAAGGTGTATTTAGAAGAAAGAAACCTGTCAAGTGCGAGTCGCCCTCGCATACGAAGGGTTCCGTACTAGTCCAGTTATATAAGGAGATCACCTCGGAATGAGAGATAATAAGCTCGAAACTCATATAACTTCATTTTGACGTTCTAAAAGTTGTCTCAAAAGTCTTGTAATATCTCGAGTCTACGTCGTTAGGTATTCAAGGTCAAAGGTCACACTGTTTCTTATTCCGAAGTTGACCTATTTTTTTTGTTTAAAAGGCTGCATTTTACCGTACAATACTTAAAACTAAATTATTAAAAAAAAATTGTTTAATTATAAATACATGTTTCATAGCAGACTTTTTTAGTT
This sequence comes from Hoplodrina ambigua, assembly GCA_949774945.1. Classification (NCBI taxonomy): domain Eukaryota; kingdom Metazoa; phylum Arthropoda; class Insecta; order Lepidoptera; family Noctuidae; genus Hoplodrina; species Hoplodrina ambigua. The sequence goes on from OX458963.1 coordinate 13,141,244, forward strand.
GCTGTTTTTTTATTTTTATTATTAGTTATTTTTTATTGTTTCATCGGCATAGAAATGCATACTCTGTGTCAATTTCAACTGTACCTATTACAGTGTATGCCCGCTGACATACAAACGGACGTATAGACGGACGGATGGCGTAAGCTTAGTAAAAGGGTTCCGACAAACTTCGGGTACGGAACCATAACTTTTTTGACTTTTTACTACCCCTTAAATTAAATAATATACCTTTGTACTCTTAGTTTTTGTGACAAACTGTTTGTTTCGACTCCTCATAAATATTCAAAGTACTTTATTAAAAAATGAGATTCTCTGACACCCTAGAAATTAAAGTTAAGACAAGTAAAAAGCTTTCCTAACTTATAAATTGTGTCTAAGCACATTCATTAATACGAAAAAAAAGTTAAATAAAAGGCTTTTCATGCATTTTAACCGTGTAGGAGTTTTGTATGGAACAGCTGTTTGTTTTTAATAACCGCCGAAAATCTTAACTTTGATTCTTTGATTTAGGAACACAACACGAATTTAAAAATGTATATATACCTTCAGCGTAATTGAAAATTTATCTGAAACCTGAAAAAGGGTCATTGTCCTCATCATTATGAACAACTTTTATTACGAGGCCAACCTTGAAAGCATGAAAAGAAAAAATCTGCTGTTCCATACATTATGATCGTGTTGTTAAGCATTTTTGTAGGGAACAGCTGATTTATTTTGTGTACTGTTTAAGGTAAATTTCCAAAGACCCTGTATAAAAACGAAACACGAAATATCGAAAATGAAATTGCTCAGGGAGGTTGAACATAGTTAGTAGACGTCTCCTCGGAGTCTGGATTTGTGCCCGGTTGATGGCAATAGGCTCGCCCCCTATTACATGGGACTAAAAACATAACTGGCGAAATGTGGGTGTACTAATGGGTACACCTGTGCCTAACCCTTCGGGGATTATGTCCGCTAAGAACGGATTTTCCAGAATTCACCCCTAAGAGGATGAAACGGGGGCCCGACATTTACGAGGACGAAGTCGCGGGCAAAAGCTAGTTAAAATAAAATGCGCATGTGATAAAAGGCTTACGATCACTATTTTTCCTCACAGATTGCCTTTTCATTAGAATTTGCATACTTTCCTTAGCAGAAACACACGTTGTGCAGTACAATAGATACCTTCCTTACTGCCAAGTTCCCTATTTTGCGTGCAGTACACGGAACAGTCGGCAACAGGATCAGATTGCAATAATTCGCCCACGACTAATTAGTAGTGTTGGGGGAACGGACATTCGAAGTCTGAAGTTAATTAATATCTGCTCGTTGAAATGCCTATTGTTTGTCCGCTGTCTGACGACGGGGGATTATTTTAAAATTTAAATTCTGGTTTTTTGCCTAGCCTGTCGTCTACAGATGTACTAACATTTTTCCTGCGTGTTAACAGGTTTTAATGAATTTTAATCTAACTTCTTTATTTGCGAAAGTTTAGATGGATTTTTGTTACTCAATCAAGCCAGAACGGCTGGATGGATTTAGATGAAATTTGACGCAGAGATAGATTATAGTCTCGAATAGCACAAAGATAAAATCAACAATGGTGCCGATTCCCTTGGTCACAAACTGAACTAAAATTAGACTATTTCCATCTTTTTCTGTCCAATAAAACATGAATGAGACTAATGTAAATAAGAGCTGTCAAATTTAGTCAATCTGACACATCCATACAGTTATAGTTGACATCATAAAACGTATGTATTAAAAATACGGAGAAGTTCCAAGGCAAAACCAATTTGATATCTCTAACTTAGTTCTTTAATGTCACGGAATGTCACCGACCTTTCCTTTCGCTTTATGTTAGTAAGAGATGTCAATTCTCTAAATTTAGTCTAGTTTGTAAACAAGGGAATCGGCACCAATGTCTCTTTGTACAATTAAATTTTTAGTTGACACTGATGTGAAGTAGTTTCTTTTGTTATTTAGCGAATCGGCTTCACACAGGTGCAAAATAGCAAGTTGTACGGAGCATTATAAAAAAAAAATGAAAATCTTATCCACGAACACAATAAAAAAAGAATTAGCCAAATCGGTCCGGCCTTTCCCGAGTTTTGTGCTTAGCAATATATTATATTTAGATTCATTTTTATTTATATAAAAAGGAAAAATGTATAATATACCTATTTAAAGGATTATTTTGTGGGTACCCTAGTAATAAACAAATAGAAAGACGTCTAAAACATACTTTTTATACTTTTTTTACTTGTTCCTTCAGTGTCTTATAGATAAGTTTTTTAAGCGCTTAGGAATAATAAAAGCAACGAAAACCGACATGGCACGGTAAATGCCGGTGGTTCTTGCGAGCTACAAATCCAGGTCTTTCATAAAAATCTTAATGATTTTTGCTGTCTTATTCTGACTAGTCAGATTTTTTAGTAGGAATTATTTTTCCCAAAAACTAATAAGCTTTTTTATGTAAATAATCTAATAAATAACAGAGGGTCAAAATGGAAATCACAGCTCATAATAAACAAGTTCATAATGCCTCTGATTAAAACAATACCCTTTATATTTCAAAACTTCCTCATTTAACAAATGAGTAGGCTCGGCGAATTCTCAGATGGCTCATATTTTAGAAGTCCCCTACATTTTATTTTCTCTCGTCGCCCGTAAGAGCCCGTTAGGGTGGGGAATTTTATTAATTCACTTCTCTTATGTTCACGAGAACTAATTACAAAGTCTCACGTAACGTAAACCTGGCGGGTGAAATGTACGATAGGTAATTTAAGTCCAAGGAATGATGGTCCTTAGATTTCATTCCGAGGCTTCGGTTTGGTTAAAAAGGGCAGCTCTTTCTAACTGGTTGTGTATGTAAGTAACTATAGTAGAATTCGTTTACTATGACACCGCTTTAATGATCAACCGCTTAATATGGCGTCAATGCAGTGTGAAGTTTGGTTTTCGCAATAAACTTGTATGAAACTTAGTCGAATGTAATGACTTCGTTTCCATAAGCGAAGTCATTACATTGTACTCAATCGACGAATTTCGTAAAACATAATAAGCGATAGGTATGTTACCATTAACATACCTATCGCTTATTATGTTTTATGAAATGCTCGGTTTTAGTGACCGACATGATTAAATTTCATTTCTAAACAAGCAGCAGGGAGCGTGGAAACGCTTTTGTGCGCTTCCCGCCGCCCTCCCCCTGTTCATCCTGTGTGTGCGTGGCGCGTGGCTCATATTTTTATTTTGATTCTGTTCAGAATGCCAATTCAACTCATAAAAAACGTTCAAAATGTAGTCACTCTCATCGCGAGTGAGACAGTTTTAAGTTTTTTAAAAGATTAAGACAAAGTGGATTGCGATAATTCCCAATAGTTAGTCAAATTATTTTTCTGATTTTCTGTTTATTAACTAAATACCTACCTAAAAAAAACATAGGAAGTGTTTCTATTTTCTAAAATAACTATTTGTGTGAAATCCGCTTAGTATTTGTTATTTCCCTTTAATAAGCGAATATATTTTACAATAACATTTTGCAATAATCTTAATGGACCACCCAATTACACTGTTGGACCTCGCACATGGAGGGTTAAAAATATCTCATTGCATCATGCGTGCACGGAATAAATCTGCAATCTGGGACGACAAAAATTAAATTCATAAGGGTTTACAAGCTTTGCAACTTTTGGAAAAATTTGGTGTCAGTGTTGATTGCGAGGACAATCGTAACAAATTTTTGGCTTTTTAATTTATGGTTGGAGGTCCTTTAATAATACTAAGATGATTGCATTGTTCCAAAGATTTTGTTGATTACACTAATTGTTTATACATGAAATGGGACATTTAATTACGACAGAATTTTTTCGTTTGAATCTGAGGAGCACAAGTTTGAGCAAGACTTTCTAAAATTGTGCTTCCCAGTAGTAGACAGTAGTAGATATTGTGATTTTAGCTGTTGTTCAGACAGAAGTTCCGAAGGGAATCCTGTAGAAATCGAGTTGTATGGAGCCGACGTTGATACCTACGTATTTACTTTTCTATTCAAAGTAATGTTTGCAATTGACTATAATGTACCTACGAGGAGAAAACCGGCTCAGCGGCCCTAGGGACCTACGGGCCCACCTCAAAACTTAGTTGGGAAACAGTAAATTATTCCAGTGCCTGTCGGTCTCTAGGGACATGAAGAATAACAGAAGAAAGTAGCAAGGTAGAAAGTAATCGATTGAGCAAGGGCCCGTTGATTTGTTGCCCGTCGATACACACGGTAATAGGCACCCAAAGTACCTTTTTTTTAAATAAACGTACGAAACTAACTGGAACCTGTTGGTGCTAACTGTATATTGGACTAGCTGCTTCCTCCGACTTCGTACGCGTGGGTATTTTTCATCCATGTTAAGTTACGTCTTTGGTTACTGCTCCGCTCTTGTGGGTCATAGCATGATGTTATATAGTCGATGCTGTTCCTCATGAATTTTGCTAACATATACCTACACAGCTGTAGAGAATATTTGTTTGTTTGAATAAACGCGAAATAAAAAGGAAAGGTATCCAGACTCATGAGAAATAGTGTAGGTTTTTTAACATCTTGCTACCTTAGCGCAGGTGAAAAAATCCATGCGGTCGAAGTCGCAGCAGAAGCTAGTCAATTATAATCTGATCGGAACTTATTGGAATGTGGTGAAATAAGCCCAGTAATGTCAATGAAGAAAATACAAAGAACTTAGACAGGTGACGTCAAATTTGAAAAAATATTCTTTATAGTATCTGCCTGGAAACGGTCAATAAAATTGTTGATATACAAGTATATTTACGCAAATCAAAGGAATTTATACTGGGTAACTACTTACACCTTTTATTATAGTTTTAAATAAAACCCTTTTTGCTATGTCCACACCAGTGCTCTATCTCGTTCAAAACAGGACATGCCCATAACGCACGCTGCCCATAACGTGCGCGTTCCTCAGGCGTGTGAGTAGCGTGGGCGCCGCGTGCACGTTACGAGCGCGCTGCATGAGCGTCTCGTTTTGCTGCCCTGCGGCGTGTGTGGAGAGTGCACGCGGCGTGCACGTGGCGCTTGCGTCGCGTTCTTACCCCTTCGCCTGCTATCCCCGTTGCCGAAACAGCAACGCGACGTGAGCTAACACGGCACTGTACTAATTCTGACTGACTTGACTGAAGGGGGCTAAACGCTAAGGCGGTCGCCTTAGCGCCTTTGCGCCCCGAAGAATGCGCACGCCTAATGTGGGGGACGCTTGAAAGCGCACTGGTGTGGGCAACGCTTTTCAAATGCATACGGTTACGGCACGGTCGCCGTGCCATGTGAAAGATGCCATTTTAGCTCATACACCGTGATCATATGCATGTAAAAAGGGCCCAGCAAATACTTAATTTATACACTATATGAATCTTATCTTTTCTCGTATTAAATAACATCAAACTCCGATGCTTAAGTACCTACTCTCGTGTATTGATTAATTGTCGTAACTTGTAAAGTGGTGTGGAAAATATGTAAGTTAGCCTACAGATGACACGCGCTGCAAAGTGCGTATACGCGTGGTAGCAATTAAAACCCATGTCAATATTATAAATGGGAAAGTAACTCTACCTGTCTGTCTGTTGCGCTTTCACGGCTAAACTAATGAACCGATTTTGATGAAGTTTCGTACTGGGTAAGTTAGAACGTTTGGTTACTTTTTATTCGTCTGCGTCCACGATAACCGACATTTATGTAGACAAAGTCGCGGGCAAAAGCTAGTATCTCATAAATAGGACAGCAGTAACTACAGTGAACCATGAATTTCAACGTTAAACTTATCAATTTTGTCGCCATTTGTAAATTATAATTCAGTCGAGTCCTTTTTGCCAACAAACTATATTATTTCAACATTAAAATCCCTTTGAAAGTTTCGTCCCGATTCAACCCTGCCGCTCTATTCACCCCGTTTTACGGTGTTTTGCTTTATCTTTATCTTAAAATAATAGCGTAATATTAAAAAAATAGCTTTGCAACGTTATTTTTTAAATATTATATTGAATGCAGAACCTGTATTTATTTTGAAGAGAATGTGGCGCATCGTGTCGGACTAAGTCAATCTTCGTTGCATGTCATCCAAAAAATTAAAATTTGAAAAACAAAACCCTTCCGAATGGAACCTTCGGTACACGAATGCGAAACTGAAAGCAGTCTGAACATTTTGTTTTCTGTTTAGATTCAAAATGGGCTGTATGCTAAGAAGTGACTACATGTCGAAGTGTAGTATGTTTCTGCAACCCGAAGCTGCGTTCAATGTCCTTAGCGAGCTCGGAGAGTTGGGATGTGTTCAGTTCATAGACGTATGTAGTACAGATATATAAATCTCAATTGATGTTCATCATTAGTACTATTAGGTTATTGTGGTTAGCCACTGAGCTAACCACAATAACCTAATAGTACTAACGCCACAAGACAAGACTCAGAAAATGATAAATAGTCAATTAAAATAATGCATATCAAAAGTCAGTTATCGACTTGCCTTATCAAACCAACATAAACATGTAATCAATGTTTGTATGAGTTATGTTTTTTTTTGTGTTACGTTTAAAAAATTAAGTAACGAAATGCATAATTATGTAAGTTTGCCAGATTAAAATTCTTGGGTCAACGTCAACGTCGTTATCAACATTTTTAATATTGAGATATATTTTTGTATTTAATTTATGGTACATCATTTGGTCACAGTTGTATGAAAAAATTCACCATACAGACCATTGTCATCAAAGGGGGCTGGGGGCCCCTAATATCCTCAGAGCTCTAGGCAGCCTATAAAACCTATATATAGATCCGCCTCTGATTTCAGATGTTTCCAAAACTACAACTGTTCCAAAGGAATTATGTCCAAGAGGTATGTCGATATTCTGAAATGGAACGTAAGCTCCTTTTTATAAAACATGAAATGGTATTACTTGAAATTGATATACCTGATCAGAAAACCGAATCTAAAGCAAGACCACTTCAAGATTTGGTGGAGTTTGAGGTACTTAGTTTTTTCCACTGCTTGACAAAGGTCTCTAGTGTAGTCCTATTGCTGGCATAAAATATTGTGAAACACTTATTTGAAAAGTATAGAGTTTCTTGCCCATTCTTCTCCATACAAAACTACCTTTTGAAAGGGGCAACTGGATTCAATTCTACCTTTCAATTGTACATTTTATTGGTATCTACGAATCAATAAAATTGTGTCTGTTGTGAGGTTAAAATATCACCTTTTTACTTCATGAATATGGATGTCTATACGGTAGGTACTTACACCAAAATAATATTTTTAAAATTCTTGTGTGTCGTTTATGCTCTGGCTATTCTCCGAAACAGCTTGACTGATTTTGTCGGGACTTTCACTGGTATATAGCTGATGTTATAGGGTTTTACTTGGGCTATTTGATTTATATTTATATTAAGGTTTTCGCGCAAAAGGATTAAAACCCTGCAGGTAACACAATATTCATGAGGTGAGTAACTAGTAATTAAAATACATGATTTGACTTTGACTACACGGGTCTTCCGGCTCCACTGCCAAAAGACTATTACTCATGACAGTTACATAGTTAACAGAAGGCAATATAACCAGGTAATTATTGTCTTTTTCCTAGAAATCGATGGATGTTTTTGAATAATTGAATTATATTTCTTTTAAAATTCATCCATCGCTTTCTAAGAAAACTGTATCTGACGACGCTGTTTATTTACCTCTTTTGTTGAACCTAAATAGGTAATCGTTGTTGTATTAAGAAGTTCCTAAACAAAGCGTTTATCTCATTACAGAATATGATAGACAAATGGGAATCAGATATTCATGAAATGACACAAAATGAAGTCAACATTACGAAGGCTTATCACGAGTTGATCGAGTTTCACTATATTTTGACGTATATTGGGCCCTTACTAGGTGACTCTGAAATAAGAAATGAAACTTTATTGTCAAAGTAATTATGATTATAGTCGTTTAATAATACCTACTTAATATTCCTATCATAAACGAGTATGACCTAACACGGTTTTTGTCATTCTCGAGCTTATTTCATAATTACACGAATCACTAAATAGATAAATATTTTTTATTTGTTTATTTCAAAATTATTTTATAATGTGTGAAACCGTTTTATATATGACAAGAAGTCACAGTGTGAAAGTGCCAAAAAGAATTTTATATAAACCTTTTGCAAGAATTCTATCAGCAACCCTTTCATATAATTACAGAATGGTAGGTACTTCAAAGACTATTTTGTCTATTCCTGCTTTATTAAAATTCTGTTAAACGCTACGGTTATCTATGATTCCAAAGATCTGCGACAACCTAACTATAGTATTTTTTTTCCGCTTGTGATTAGACGAGCCAGGAGTAAGGGAGCCGGCGATGGGTCTACCGGTGGTCGTCTGGTAGTGATAACGGGCGTAGTGCGACGCACCAGGTGCTATGCCTTCGAAATGATGCTGTGGAGGGTCACTCACAGCATCCTGTACTACAAACAGGCGTCTGATGATAAAATACTTATTGATCCTCAATCTGTATGTACACTCACCAATATTTATATCAATACGAGTTCTTTCCTATCCGAAATGTAAACCTTTACCTTACAGCGCAAAGATATAAGGAAAGTGGCTTTTCTAGCAGTCTGTCAGGGTGAAGCAATGGCCAGTCGTATACAAAAGATTTGCGCTGGATTTCAAGTGAACACCTTCCCTTGTCCCCACACCCCAAAAGAAAGAATGGAATTGCAGTCTCAACTTCAATTAAGAATCTCTGATATGAAAGAGGTAATAATATAAATAAACATTTCATTTCATATTAAGTTTCATAAGGGGTCTTTGCGAGTTGGTTTCGGCCCCTCGAATGCCTTACTAAAGCCTGGGACCTCAGGGGCCCAAGATATATAAAGCATGTTAATAATATTTAATAAAAAAAACAGTGAAATGCTTAATAAGTTTTATGCTTATGCCTTCCCTGAATAGAAAGAAGGAAAATCCATCACTTTATAAGAAAATTAGACTATATCGGATGGCCCTGCGTGCCTATTGTTGGCTGTACTTAAGCATTGAAAAAGATACATTGGTATTTCGGAAACCTCAAATCAAACCTCAACCACTAGGCCATCACGACACTTTTACTTTTAGTTATGTTATATTTTTAGGTTTTAGATAAGACAAAATACCTTCGTTGCAAATGCCTTCGGGAGATGAGCAAAAATTTTCAACTTTGGATTGGTAACGTTAGAAAATCGAAGGCGATTTATCATACTATGAATATGTTTCGAACTGAAAACTGTCTGATTGGAGAGTGTTGGATACCCGACGCTGACATACAGAAAGTCAACAAAGTATTAACAGATTGTTCCGTATGTATATTTTTTTTTTCAGTGTATCATCGAAAAGTAATGAGTGGCGGGAGGCCTTTGCTCAGGAGCGGGACAGAACAGGCTAACAAAAAAAAAAACAAAAATAAACTACAGAGAAAGTTTCTCTGATAGAAAATCTGAAATGCGTTAACTCGCGTGCTACGCAAGACGTGGTGTTTCCGAACGCTCTTCCGCCTTCGGATGTGCCGCGTCTCTAGCCTCATGTCCGGAGTCCAGGCTTTGTTTCCTGATCCATTTTCCGAATGAAAATACTAATGCACAGTCTATCTTCTTTTAAATGGTTACAATGAGACCCTTTTACTAAGTTGCACTGTTCTGTCTTAGGGATATGTATTTATTTATTCGAAATAACTAGTTAGGCAGCTTAAATCACAAAATGTTTACGTTACTAAGGTCTTGTGGGAATAGGGGTTTCTATCATAGCAAAAACGAGACTGACGCACGACGCCGCAACAGTGTCGTTAGTCGCTGAGCTCAAATGACGTCCCCTACCTAAGGGCCTAAACAAAACCCCATCGGGTCGTATTTCCGCACACGGTACAGTCTGAACGTTAGCAAAGATTAACAACTATCTGACGTTACGTGAGTGTGAGGTCATGTCCTAACTTTGTTTGAGTCGGCTTCCAGTCTGACCAGATGCAGCTAAATACCAGTCACATGAAGCGACTGCCTATCTGACCTCAACAAAGAGGTACTGGATAACAAGGTACCTCATGGTAAGACTAGTCGTTAGAATTTCGGGATTCTGACTACCCGTAACGATTGTCAAAGATCTACGATTGACAGCCGGGACCAACGGCCTTGCGTGCCTTATTGCCATACATTTATTTTTTTCTAAGTGGTCAGAGCGAGGGGGAAGGGCTCAAAGGGTTCTAAGGTAAGGCTCAACAGTAACGAAAATGAATTTACATAATTATAATCGTTACTATCGTCAATATAATTCGGTAAATTATAATGGCCAATTACGGTAAACGTCATGTTTTCATTAAATAGGCACATTTACACTAATCTACAGATTACACTATCTTAGTGAATTATGTTGATGATTTTAATTATTATGATTGTACATATACATACGTTAGGGCCGCGTCTATTTTATACCATACAAGTCGATGCTGGCCTGAAAATTGCAAAATAAAAGATAATTTTAGCCTTAAGTGTGTGAGTTCGACTCGAGATTTATTATTTTTCTTCTTTTGGCCTAATTAGCGATATGAACTGCAAACCTTTTCGCAGGAAGATCTGCAATCCAACGTCCCCTCGTTTGCATCAAAGGTTGCAACAAGAGAAATGCCTCCTACCTATCACCGTGTAAATAAATTCACGAGAGGATTCCAGAATCTTATCAATGCTTATGGTGACTCTACATACAGAGAACTGAATCCAGGTAAATAATCTAACAATATTTTTCGCGGACGTACCCAGTTTAATAATATTGTAAATTAACACTTTCACTATCCATGCATTACATGTAATGCACTGATGAGTTAGCTCCGTACGTCCATGCATGACAAACAATACATTATTAACCACGAAGAATAGTGCTGTTCACGAAAAACTTGTCAAAATTAATAAAATGAAAACAAAAAACAGATAATTCTTTCAATCTGCCAAGTACGTAATCTGGCTCTCTAGGTTGCCATATCTAATATGTTAAAACAATAAAAGTAAAACTTATTACATTACATTTAAATCAAACAAAAATAAAAATGGTTATTCTTACTAAAATTCAACTTAAATAAAACTTATTTTTATTTCTTTGAGGGGTCTACGCTAATAAACTTTTGTTGAGTAAAAAAAAGGAAAAAATACTTGATCAACTTGGTAAGCTATATTATAGCTTTTACTTATCTATTATGGTACATAATTATCTCTTTCGTTTTCCTCGTAGAGGTTTATCAATGAAAAAGTCTGCCAAAATATACACGAAATCAACGATTTGACCATGTTTGTTACTTAGACATCGATCGTGTTTCGACGTTCTTGGACAACACTATTGGTCGGCGGTTGAAGTTCATACGTCCATGCATTGTATATAACGCGCTATTGGACGTGCAATAATTGTATTGATAAATTGTCTTAGGACAGTGAAAGTGTTAAAATGAATTGTTATTATTTATTGTACATTGTTTTACACTGAGAAGGAACAAGAATAATGTTACCAGGATTTTGTAAAACTTTGTTGAAAAAGAGTATGTGTGGAGTTTCTTTGTCGTTGTCCAGCACCCTACTACCCTACCTTTACCATAAACTTACTTTTTATAGCATCAACTTTCTACCTTGTCCAACTCCTTAAAAGTAAAAAGTTTAATTGTTATAAAAGCTATGACTTTGTATTGCCTCAACAAACGGCCCTGTGCTGGCCCCACTTAGCAGACACCTATGACCTTTTAGTTTCAATAAGGCTATTGACCATGGTTGTGGGGTGATACAAATACGGACACACGCTGTGCCTTCGGATATGCGGTCCTAACTCTTGTATTTCGCCCGAACGGATAAATTTACGCTTTATGATCAATTAAACAATTAATACCTACTCGTATTAAGCATCTTTACATCTCTGTACGATTTTTACTTAAACGAAAACAAAAGAGTTTTGCTTTTGATGTGTGTATCGTTTATCTATCTGTGGCATCAAAGCTTCCAAACGGCTAAACTGATTTTTCTTTAGTTTCCTTTTTTGTTTAAAAGCTCGCTTGATCTAGAGTGTTCTTAGCATGTTTAAAGAAAACCTTCTCAGCCATTTGAAGATTATCACCTTTTTTTTGTTAATTAATTGATTGAACGTCAGTTTGTTTGTGTAGAGTTTCTAAAAAAGAATTGTTGTTATTATTACCAGGGCTTTACACAATCATTACATTTCCATTTCTGTTTGCCATGATGTTTGGAGACCTCGGACATGGACTCATTTTAGTGCTATGCGGCTCTTGGATGTGGAAGAATGAGAAGGCTTTCCTAGCTCAGAAGTCACATAATGAAATTTGGAACATTTTGTTTGGTGGTATGATTTTTTAATGTCTTTAATAATAGTTAGTGGACACAGTGGGCCAAATGTTTCAGACATTTTCCCGATACCTGGAAAGAGAATCAACATTTGCGACCAACTTGTCATAGACGTGTAAACTGCAGTGATTGGTCGATTGATGTCTGAACAGCCATTCAAATCACTTGACTAAAATTTAAGTTTGAGACGTCGATAATTTCCGTCTTAGAAATAGCGTGTTCATTTTCAATTCAGAAAACGCCATGCAGCAATTAACCGTCATGGTTTTTTATGAATGCGATAGGCATAACAAAATATAGTACACAATATACCAGTAAGGTTTTATTATTTTTACAATAATCGAATAATACATAATAATTTACAATAAATGATTAATAATCGTTTAGTTACAAAACATGCATTAAATTTGAGATTAGATCCAGGCTTAGATATTGCACATGGACGGGTGATGGTGATGGTCGTGTTATATTTTCAACTTTATTAGGTGTTTCTATGCACACCTATAAGCCAATAAGGTTGAAAATAAAACACGACCAAATTGTCACTTAAATCATTTTGCCTTTCATCCGTCGACATCATCGACCCCTAATAATAATATTGATCTTTGAATAGAACTTATCTTTCTCATTTCTTGTATTTTATATTAACCAGTTTCAATACCTATACTAGACACGTCAAGTTAACGTCAAACATTGGTTTACAAGACTTAGTCCAGATTAAACGGTTTCCGCGCGGTTGGAGTAGCGCGTACCCAATCAAGCGATGGTGAGATACCTACTATAGGTACTAAAAGCTCTACTCGTGCGTGAAATGCTTCGTCTGGACGAGTTCTTAGATGCCGTCTTTGCAAGCCAGACGTCCATTTTGTTGCCGTATTTCATTATGTTCACCGGCATAAAAGCTTATTATATTATAGATAACGGAATGTTAGAAAAAATGAATAAGTTTAGAAAGTGATTGTAAGTACGGTTACCGACCAAATTTCACTTCAGATTTTTAAATCCTAATTATTGAGCTTGTATTGTAGGATATACGTAGTGGATGTAAAATTAAGATAAAATAAAATCGTTAAATACTTTATGATTATCCTTCTCAGTTTATGAATATTATACATTTATATTGGTTCAATATTTGAGAAGGAAATACGCGAGAGGCAAACCCTGAATTATGACATTTTACTTAGCTATTCAGTCGGATCTGCAGTTGTCCTTTTCGCACGCCGAGGCTCGCAGGCGACAGCGATAATTATTGTATAACCTAATTTTTTAAAACGTCATCGCCCGCCTTTCTCCATGACATAAGTAAAAGTTACAATGTAAGGCCACCTTTTAATGTTAAGTTTTGTCGCTGACTGTACTTTTCAGAGGTGTCCTCTACGTAACTCAACTGTTTCTTTTGTCTAGGTCGCTACGTGATACTGTTGATGGGATGGTTTACCGTTTTCACTGGATTTGTTTACAACGATTTATTTTCAAAGCCCTTTTCTCTTCAACCTTCATACTGGATGAACCTGTTCAGTGTGGCTGATATGGACGACGAACACTTTTTAGACATTGATCCAGCTGGTGAAACACGAACCCCGTACTTGTACGGTGAAGATCCCACGTGGAGGGTGAATATGCTCAAATGATTCAAGTCCTTTGTCGTGTGGTCAGTAAGGTCTTACGACCCCACACACACTAGTGCCAGAGTTTCAAGGGTCTCTGACATAGTCACAGTGGGACAATAATAGGCTGGTATCTAATTCCTAGTTTCCTCATGATGTTTTCCTTCACCAATGTCAGTGATGTCCAAGATAATGATGATGATTGATGTGATTATTTAAGTCGATTCTGTAGTTTATAATTGCGCGCTGCACTACCTTGAACAATACCTATACGAGAGGGGTAGGTATGGCCCACATTATTTGTACTAAGTATTTCATTGTTGTAGGTGATTCGCCAATTAATTAAATCGTCCTGAAAAAATGTGATATAAAATATTATGTGATGGTCATACTAAAACCTTTTTCTTTTTGCCGGCTATATACTAACTGACTGAAACTGGGCCGAACCGCTAGTTAATAAAAATAATATTATTGTAGTTACCTATTCTGTTTTCCTTTGTTACAGCTGGCGAAAAATAGAATCATGTTCGAGAATTCATATAAAATGAAAATTTCGATAATTGTTGGAATTATTCATATGATATTTGGCATAACACTCAGTTTTTTCAATTATAGGTTAGTAAATGTAAAACTTAAGTGGGAATGGTCAGGGCACAGCGCATAGCTCGTAAAGCAGACGGCATTTGGGGTCGTAAGGCTCACGAGTGGCGACCACATTTAAGAAGATGCAGTGTAGGTTGTCTCCACTCGAGGTGGACCGTGGTCAAGGTCTGAAACAGCTGGATGCGAGCAGCGCCTCCAGCGCAAAATAAAAACTTACATAATTATGTTTTTCTAGTCCAAAATGCGACTGCTGAGCATGAGGTTTTGGGTGCGTTTCCCAGGTCGGGGAATGTGATATTTATTGGGTTTTCCCATCAGGAATTTTTCAGTAGTAGCTTCAGAATCTGCATGCTTGATGGCAACAGGCTAGCCCCCAATTACATGGGACTGGCAAAATGTTGGTACCTACTAATGGGTACACTTCTGCCTAACCCTTCTGCGATTACAAACGATGTTATGTTATGTTTTTCAGGTATTTCCGTCGCACCTATTCCATAGTACTGCAGTTTATTCCTGAAATATTATTTCTAACATTAATGTTCTTCTGGCTAGTTGTTTTAATTTTCATGAAATGGTTTATGTACTCATCTAAAGCAAGTAAGTACTACCCTGCCGTACCACTGCACAATATTTAACATAGCAAAAAATGAATATTGAAATACTATATTTTTAATGTTGTCCTTTTTCCGCAGCTGATCAAGAGAGAAACAATAGGTGTGCTCCTCAGATCCTTATATTATTTATCGACATGGTACTCATGACGGAAACTCGTCCGGCAAACGAGGGATGTAAAAAGGCATACATGTTTGAAGGCCAGAAAACCCTTCAAACATGTCTGGTATTCATTTGTCTTATGTGTATACCTGTCATGCTCTTTGGAACACCCATATACAAGTTTAGATTGCAAAAAATAAGACTAAAATCTGCTCAGGCACGTATTTGTTTGTTTTCCGTACTTTGTATCTTTAGTTGATTAAGGCACATGGGTCACACGCGACAGCTACAAAAGCCGCCACCTGAAGCTAGAAGCGGCTACAAAGGTAGCTGAGGTCACTTGCGGTCCTATATTCTATATGTTATATCCATATTTATTGCAATCAAGTGATTCGAACTGGTTGACTGAAGTGATGGTAGAGATAGGCACCGCTCGAGTAGCATGTATCAGCGTTTTGTGTCGGCGTTTAGGGGCCGGTGCTGGCGACAAGAAGCGAGTAGCGATGACTTGTGATGATGTATGTGGCGACCCCCGACGTCAACCGGCGCGTCCATATAAAGTGTATGAAAACAACAGGAAATAAGTCGGTGGGGACGTTTTGTGGTTTTGGTCGGTGGCCAGTGTGCGGCCAGGCTAATTAAATAGTTTCTCTTTTTATAAAATTATTGCTTTGCAAACCTAGTACCCTACAAATACGTAGCCTACCTATTTAAAAGACATGTAGTGTGAGGCATGTGGCGGCAATGGTCAGCCACACATGGCGCAAGTCAATTGATTGATGGCGTTTATTACTTAATTGTAGTCTCCAAAGAGGAAGCGATGCAAACGAGAAGCACGATCAATTCCCATAGTGACCCATCTCATCAGATTCCCCTTTTATTTTCACATTTGTTTTATTTCCACATCGTCTTGATTGACTTTTGCTACCATCTTGCAATAAAAATAATATAAATTGCAGAAAGAACTTCTCGCCTATAAAAGCCGTCGACATCAGAATCCACAAACTAGAGCTGCATTAGCCGCAAGAGTGAAAGCTTGCGAAGTTGAGTTTGGAGACCTCATGATACACCAAGCAGTTCACACCATCGAGTTTGTACTCAGCACTATATCACATACAGCTTCTTATCTTCGACTTTGGGCTCTTTCACTTGCACATTCACGTAAGCTTTAATACTTGTCTATATATGTACCTATATATATAAAAGGCAACTGTAACTGACCGATTAGAAACGCACAGCTCAAAACACTGAACGTATTGCGCTGAAATTTGACTTGCGAATAGTTGTTATGACGTAGGCATACTCTAAGAAAGGATTTCCAAGATTCACGCCCTAAGAGGATGAAACGGGGGTCCAATATTTACGCAAACGAAGTCGCGGGCTCGTAATAAATAATACCAGTCCCACTGTGTTACTGTCCCACTGCAGCGCAAGGACCTCTTCTCATATAGAGAAGCCACGTGCATTGGTCACCACACTTGCTCAAGGCATATTGGTAATTTCAGACATAATATATTGTAAGTCCAGGTTTCCTCAAGATGTTTTTCTATGGCTCACTTTCTTATCTTGCGCCGCATGCTGTCATTTGCACACGTGAGGACCTTGTGACTGCGACAGCGGATGGTGTTGTCGCAGCTGAAAACAGCGCAAAACAACAAAAAAAAGCAAAATTATATTATTTTGTATCTATCCTTGCTATCGATACGCTAAGAAGAAGAAGCGTACTAATGGATAGACAGATACGCCGGCTACTTTTATTGCCTGTTGCTTACACATTGATGTTGTTTCAGAACTCTCCGAAATGTTATGGGCCATGATTCTTTCAAAACTGGCGCTAAGAGTGAAAACTCTTGATGGTGCTATTAGGATCATCCCAATATTTGCACTATGGGCTGTATTTACTCTCGCTATCCTGGTGGTGATGGAGGGGCTGTCCGCTTTTCTGCATTGCCTTCGATTACACTGGTGAGTTAAGCTAGATATTATATCACTAATTTTCGGGTAGCGATCCTTTGTAGAACGGTATGCGAAACACAGAGCGTAAGAAGTAGTTTTGGAAATTTCAATATATATATAAATTTTGTACATTTTATAATATCCAAATATACGTAAATTTTCTTTAACAAATTAAGACAAACCTTTTGCTTATTATGTTAGTTTTTACATAAACCATTAATACTGCTTAAAGTCAAATAATTTCATAGGTTTCGTAGGCAAGTTTTTTAGTACTTATTGTTATTAGCATATTTTAGTTTTTCATCTCTTGTGGTTCATAAATATTATGAAGAAAGGACTTAATTACTTGCCTTTTAATGATGTTATATTTTAGTTTATTATCAGTAAATAAAAGAAGGCTTATCAGCCTTTTTATTCTCTCAAAGAATTTATTTGAATTTTTGTTTGTGCTTGAGTTGAGAATGGAGAACAACTGCGACACTCATAGGTGAGAATCGCACAGTGATCTGTGGCTGTGTTCAGGTAGAAAGCAAGCAACCGGCGCCAACAGTGCAAGCAGTTTTCATGCTGTTTTGCTGAACTGGTAAGTACAGCGGCACTGTTAGGCGCTGAAAAATTTTGTTCTGCATTGGTCTGCGCCTATCGGTATACTGATCTGCGCTAGTAGATCGGCGTCGGCTTGCTTTTCATGTGACTACCAGTTTACGCACTCACGTGTTTACAGTCATCTATGTAAACAATTCTTAAACATACACCCCTAATAGTTATATTTTTTCTTTTTCAGGGTGGAATTTATGAGTAAGTTTTACGCTGGAGGTGGCTGGGCATTTCAACCATATTCCTTCAAAGTTATACTCTCAGGAGATGGCGAAAAGCTGGAGAGTGGTTGTAGGAAGCATTAGGAATACCAATAATACACGGCCGTCACGTGGTGACGCACACATCCTTATCTGCCTAGTCAAACTATTTTGGGGTCGGCCTAAAGCCTAACCGGAGTACCTAGCAGCAGTATTTTACGCAGAGTAATTGTTTACATGACCTCCATAAACCAGTAATTGGGTAAGACTATGCTTCTCGAAAAGACTGTTGTGTTTCTAGAACATTGATTTCAATTAACATGCAACGGTTCGAGAGAGGAGAGTTATTAAAAAAAGTTATCCTATTGGTTGCACACATTTCTCGCGCAATATATATTATCAAATAAATATTCTAGTACGACCCTGGTGAAAACGCTCCCTTATGAGCAGGTATCTATATTAATCCACTAGACACTTTTGGAGACGATCACAGTATCCCGAAGTTGACTATTGTACCTTATAAAGGACGAATCTAGGGTGTGCTTAGATAAAATAATAATATTGTTACTTTGACTATGCAGATGTAACTTAGGCGTCTCCCACATTAGGCGTGCGCGTTTCTGGGGCGAGAGAGCGATGCGAGCGCCGCGTTCGCGCCTCGTGCACTTGCCCGAGGAACGCGCAAGCCTACGTCTTATTTAATTAATATTTTGATTACTTTTAGATTATTTTGGTACATGAATAAAATGTTAAATATTTAATTATTGTTTGTTTTGTTTTTTTTTTCCTATTATGAACAGTTTTGTTCATCTGAAAATGTTTGCTAATGGCATAATAGTCAAGAGCCTGTACCAACACCGTAGGAACTTATATTTTGATGATTTTCTGCAAAATGACTGAATAAAGAAAACGACATCAGTCATAGTTAAATATTTCTGTATTTTGTAAGCGTATAATCATAAATTTGTTTCTGACTTTGAACAAAATTCAGAAGTAGGGTAAATTAGTCAGTTGTATCGGTGACCTTATAAAGCTTGTAGTTCTGTTAATGTGTTAATTTATTTTAATAATGAATGGAATTAATGGTGTGTCATTCTTTAGCTTATTAAAGTCGACTTCTTCCTGTGGTTACTTCTTCTGGTCAGGCTCTTCGGGTTCTACATCAGTTTCTGATACACAGTCTGGTGTAGTAGTTACATTTTCCGTGACCAACTCTTCTGCGCGCGGCAGGTAGATGCCGAAGCGGTCCTGAACAGATAAATAAAACTTAAGTCCGCTCACCCTTAGCTTGAGCTGAATTTACCTACGTTTTTTACATTGAGTGATGGGAAAATAGATAACCTTAGATGGGACTAGATTCGCCCGCGCCACTGTCCGCGTAGAAGTCGAAAATGGTTCTAATAGAATTTTAAATTGTTTTTTTTTACGTTATTACAGAAAAATTCAAGTACGAAAGTAACTATGCCCTACTTTTTCACTGCCTAAGGGGTAGAATTTCGGAAAATCCTTTCTTGTCGGATGTCTGCATCATACAAAGAACACACCCTCATGTTTCATGTCTCTACGATCAGCGGTTTAGGCTGTGCGTTGATTCGTCGGTCAGTCATTCAGGGCAAAGCATTTTATATGTACCTATAGATAGTCTTGATTGACTTCGATCCACCGTAATCAGTGGTGCCTTCACAAAAGAGAACGCGGTCGCCGCCGTCGGCTCCTTCGATCTAAACGGTCTATGTCATCGATCGATCGCAATCTAGTTTCACATTAACGTTTCTTCTCGTATGATAAATAACCTAAAATTATCTTAGTCGTTCGTAGCTTGTATTATAATTCACCTTTCCATATCGATTGTAGTTGGCCAATGATTGACACTCGCAAGGCCGCGGGGGAGGCCTCTTATAGCTCTCGTGGGTCGATATTGTAGAACGGCTGGGTGGAGTTTCATATCCTGTTGATCACAATATTGATGTTAATGTTGAGCAAAACTAGCTGAGTTTTTGCTAGATTAATTCTTTTCAGTATTTATTGATATTTAACCGTATAGCGTTCGTTATAACACCTTGACTATCAGGCTAGGCTTAGCTAAGTTCAGAAAGCAGCAGAAGAACTTCAACAAATGTTGAGGTATATTGTAAGTATGGCTCAATAAATCTAATCACGCAGTCTTATATTAGTACTCTTATTACCCAACTGCGGTGGGTTCAAAAGGACAATATTTTTTCTGGTTTATACGTATATCTTCCTGTTTTTAACCAAGTAGAATTTTAGCTCTAGAGTAATAAAACCATAATACCAGCTGTACACCTAAACATAATAATGGTATTTTTGTACCTGATACTTAAAAACGGCCCAGCACTAAAGCTAGCATGTACAGTAGCGCTCATAAGCGGAGTAGTAATCTCACAAAGCAATGGATGACATATTTTAACTTACGACCTTTTGACGCAGTGTGCGAATTCTGAGTTGTTCGTAGGCACTGTGTTAAAACATAATCACTTTACACGCAGATGTAGGTACGGTCTGTATCGCGTGGTCACAGCGATTCAAACCTTAGCATGCTGTTGCACTTATGACCGATTACTTCACTTATGCATTCCCTCTTAATAATTTCTTATAAAGTTAAAGTTTTTGATTATAATGTTAGTAACATAGTTCGGAAAGCTTTAAGTGAATTTTTTTTAGGTGGTAAAAATCATCAAATGACTCCTTCCGCCCTGGGTGAGGCGGAAGGGACTGTCAGACTTTTACTGACTAAAAAACCACCCTGTTCCTTCAGTTGCCCTTTACGTTCCGGGGCCACGGTTTCCTGTTAAGACGTCCCCCAACAACAACTAGGTGCTAGTCTGGTATTGATGGCTCTAATGAGCTATGACCTAAAGGGGAACGCCACCGCACCATGTTAATTTTAGATGCGTTCTGATCTTCCTTTCCACTTATCTAACGTTTAAAACAATTTGTTTAGAAAAACGAAGTTCTATTTTACTAGCGACCCGTCCCGGCTTCGCACGGGTGAAGTGTAAATACATAAACCTCCCTCTTGAATCACTCTATCTATTAAAGAAACAGTATCGAAATCCGTAGCGCAGTATTAAAGATCTAAGCATACATAGGAACGGACAGCAGGAAGCAATTTTGTTTTACACTATGTAGTGTTATTGCCACTTCGAGAGTATACTACAAATTCATAAAAAAAAATGTGTAACGTAACAAATAAATGTAAAATACCTAAGTCATAAAATAGGATATTTAAATAAAATAAAGACGTTTTGATAAAAGCTGGTTATAAATGTTATTGTTTCAAGTTGTGACGGAACACGTGGCAAGGCCGATAGTGAACTCTATTCATCATAATTCGATAAATGAGGGACGTCTTTCAAGGATAGATAGAATAATACTGCCTATCATCTATAGCGATTCGTCTCTTACTGAAGAAATGATTGTATGAGTGGTTGGTTAATTATAATCTCGCGAATGATTTGAAAATAAAACTTACTTATCTTACAAGGTCGTTTCGGCAGATTTCTGGTTTCAAGTAAAGATTTACTATATTCTGACTTGATTATAATAGCTATCTAATAATAAAGTAAATAGATATTTCTACAAAACGATCACTACATTTTAGATTTTTGTTTAGAAAAGTCAAACTATCTGACATAAGTCTATTGTCAGATACAAAATTTTTTTCAAAGACAACACATAATTTTTTTGGAAAAGGTTTGAAAATAAATATATAACCTTTAAAGTTATTTTGTCGCCGCAGTGTCCTCTTTAATTTCTTCCTCATTCGTTTCTCCCACGCGACCTCAGCGGCTGAAAACACAAAATTCCGAATTCAGTTGTTATACCTTTTCATAAAATATATACCTATACGGAAATCATTAAAGGCACTATCGCGTAAAAGCATTTTTAATGGGCGTGCTATTATAGGTAGCCAATGAATACCTGCAATGAACTTCAATGAATAGAGGGAAAATCGTAAAATATGCACGAGTACTAAAACTATATTGATTGACATTCTCCTGATTGACGCGACTGGATTTATGAAAATATAATTATAATTAGTACAGTAGTAAGTACCATTAAAAATGAATTCATGAAAACATGGTAATATTTTGTATTATAACAGTCGACCCTTAACTAGGTATAGGTCGGTATAATATAATATTTCGATAAATAATAAACAACTATTTCTGGTTTTGGTATAAGTATACGTATTTTTTTTTTTGGGACAATCCCGCCACACTTTTCCCACCCACTGCAACTCCTGAAAGCCAGAATCAACAGTGGAGGCCACCAGAAAAGCATCGAGGCAATGAAGCTCGACGAGTCCCAGAGAAACGATTAACTGTCTTGGAGTAAGTAGTAAGGAGTAAGAAAAAAAAAATAGTTTCCACTTCCTATTTAGCTTTTTTTATAATAATTTATGAAGTTGTCCCATTGATTTTTTGCGTTATAAAATTGTTCTGTGTACATCGATGTAGTGACGACACAAACTTAGGGCTAGGACATCAATCGATGAAAATAACATGAAAAGTAATCAGGACTGATCTTCAATAATGTTCTAAATTATGAAATGTGTCTTCTGCGGTCTTCATTAGAAACAATGTTGGCAACGTTATTGCTAGCAATATAAAATTAAATATCCAGTAAAAAAATGCTGATCTTTTGTTTGCAAATATCCCGCAACACGAAAAATAATAACGTTGCGCGATTTTGAACTCAATTACCATCATAGATATAGGTAGAAACAGCAAACAATTAAACAGATATAAAGAAAAGGAATTACCGTATGTCTCTTTAGCAATTATGTTGATGTCGAACATGTGGAAAGCTTCTTCTATGAGCTCTGCTATATCAAGCCGTATTTCTATAACAGGAATCTCCATAGCAGCTTCGACTGCCTTCGTCAGTTCTACATAGGCTGTATCGTAATTGAGGGCACGATCATCCACTTTGATATAGATCACTTTATCAACGGCATTGGAGACCATCTTATAAAATATCTCTGACATAGTTGGTTCCGGAGCCACAACAGGTTCTGAAAATAGGTAGAACAATGTGAACATACAGAATATAGAAAAATGTTATTGTTTCATGCATGTTTGTGACAGAAACATGAAGGTACAAGGGTAATTATATTTTTTCTCACAAAATTTTAGAAAAAAATACTTTTTATAGAGTTCCTTTAAAAAACTTAATTATCCAGGCCCCAGTAGGCACATGACATCTACCTGGAGTCGGCAGTGTGTTGTCAGACGTTTGTATCGAGAGGAAGGAAGAGGAGAGCGTTAGAGGAAGGCTAGGTGGAGGACTGTGGTAGACCCAAGGCGGTGGTGGATAATGCTCTGCAGTGATTTTTTCCAAATCCGCCATAAATTCTATCTCATCGAATTCGTAAAACTGTCTATCGTCCTGTAACAAATGTGTTGATAAGAAATTAATTATTATTATTAATTTGTTGTTGTTTTTTTGTAGTGAAGAAAAACCCACACAAATAGCGGAGTTTATACTTGTTTGTACAGAGTTTAAAGCTTCCTATTAGAAGTATCAAAAATGTGAATGTCATCATCATCATCATATCAGCGGAACGACGTCCACTGCTGGACATAGGCCGCCCCTAAAGCTAGCCAGAATGACCGATCCTGCGCTGCCCGGATCCAGCAGTTTCTCGTGACCTTTACCAGATCGTCGGCATTTATACTTGTTTGTACATAGTTTACAGCATCCTATTATTAGTTTCAAAAATGTGAATGTCATCGTCATCATAATATCAGCCGAACGACGTCCACTGCTAGACATAGCCCCTAAAGATAGTCACAATGACCGATCCTGCGCTGCCCGCATCCAGCGGTTTCTCGTGACCTTTACTAGGTCGTCGGTCCATCTCGTGGGATGCCTTTCCACACTGCGCTTTCCGGTACGAGGTGCCTAAATATTTGTTTTTTTTCTACCATATTAATGTAAGCTCCTTCCTTCGGTGATTCCAGAAAGGTTCTGACTTCGGCGTCCAGTTCTTCTATAGGTCTTGTGAAATGATGAGCAGCTTCCATCATCAAATCCCTCTTTTTTCCTCTCTTTGCCGTTTTAGCAATAAATATTTTAAGCATTGCTGCGATCTGACAACAGAAGGAAAAATTATACACATTTATAATAATATGCATGAAGTAGAATTTGATTTTGAAAACAGACACTTAAATTTTATTATTTCTATAAATGTTATTGCCAAATATTGCTAATATCTTTTGGTCCTTAAAGTTTGGTATGAAGGGTCAATAAAAAAAAAAACAATAATAATAATATATTCAGATTATTTCTTATATAACATCACGCCTATAGTCTCCGAAGGGTTAGTCAGAGGTAAACCATTATGGGTACACCTATGGGCGACCCTATTGTCATCAACCGGGCACAAATCCAGCGTCCGAGGCTGCTACCACAGGTAATATAATACCTGCTACTGAGAAATTCCTGATAGAGAAACCCAATAACATTTTGCCCAACCTGGGAATCGAACCCAAGTTCTCATGCTCAGCAGTCGCGCTTTACGACCACCAGAACAATGTGGCAGTCAAATATTACCACGTCAAATATTTCTTATTTTACCATTTATTTGATACTTCATACTGTAGTGAATGGTACAATGACTTTTTTTCTTTAATATGGTACCTCTGGATGTTTGGTCATGTAGTCTTCCTGCTCCCGTTGTATAACTTGACCGAGTCGAGAAGTACATGCTCGCTGGCATGCCGTAATCGCGTGCCAGTCGTGGTACATCAATCCTTCAGCTGCGAACAGGTCCTGGGGTAACCCCTTCACACGGCGGATAACAGGCTGAATTGGCATTATAGCGAATTTGCAACACTACTTATAAAGAAACTAAGCTATGCTTGTTATAAATATATGTTTAATTAAAAATAAAATTAATATTTCAATGATTTTTTGTTATTAAGTTCATTAAGTCATTAAGTTCATCTCAGATTTTTAACATCCAAATGACGTTTTATCTATTGAAATCTATGGTTTTAGATGTTCAGTGAGGTCATGGTATCGACAAAACGTATCAGCCAGGTTGAGTCAAACATTTAAAAGAAGTTATGAATCTCTTTGGTTACATGAATTCTCAAGGCTACTTTAAATGGATTAATCAATTTGAACCCCCAGGTGGCCCATGTTGCTCTATGATTTGAACAGAGGAATCTGTGGCTGATTAGTATGACCGATGTCTGACCGGATGAGTGCGAAATAATCTCATCTGTGTACGCAAAACTCGATTTTGCGGTCACTCCAGGCCCGTAGGTGCAGAGATACCGTAATAGAGACACACGGTACGGATTTTGAATAGTTAAGTCGCATTCAAAGGCATAACTGACCAACCATGTTTGTAAGGCCTATAATTTTGTAAAGTCTAATAACGTAGGAATCAACATGCAAAATGTAAAAGAGACAAAAGTCTTAACAGGACTAAAAAGTAACAGCTGTTCTTTAGAAAATAATGCGAAACTATCATAATGGGTGATTTATTTGGGGGTACTTTTTTGGGAAAATTGTCTTACTAGGCTAATTACCAGTCACCCTTCCTTCCTTCGGATGTTTTAAATCGAATAACAATTAGATATTACAGAAATTATGGGCTACAAACTACAACGTTATAATCCTAGCGTCTATTACCATCATCATCATCAACCAGAAGACTCCCACTGCCCACACCTAGCAACAGATAGATCACCTCAAAGCTTTCTAAATGAACGGTTCTGTGCCGTCTCATAATGTCTGTTATTTAAAATACTACGCAAATATCTAACATACCTACACATTCACAAAATTAAATAAAACAAATTAAAATGCAGTTATTTCAACAAAAAATATGACACAATTGCTATAGTTATTTGGCAGATATTTTTCTAATGGTATCTAGATTATAGAGTGGAATTTGTGGTTTAACTACATTAAACGCAGAGTACCCAGGTAAGTGCGGTTATGGGACCAAAACCACATAATATTTAATAATACCCTGCGGAGTTACATTAGCTCCCAACACTTAAAATAAAAGCTATATTTAAGTAAAAAGTATAGTCAAATACCAAGCCTAGTCTGTTTCACCGTTTAGCTTTTAAAACCTAGTCGCAACCTCATCTCACCGACGATCAAAGTCAAAAACTTATCAAGAATGAAGGTAACTTTTGACAGACTGAGACTCAGATTACAATATGTGCGTTCTTAATAATATAGTACCTAACTTAAATAGCAGTGATATATGGCACTAGTTCTTAAAAAAAAAGAAAATTACGAATAAATAAATGATACATGTAAGTCTACGAGCGGCCATCTTGATCTTGCAACGAAAATCTACAACAAACTTCGGTATCGAGTTTAGGTTGTTGTAGAACCTCACTTTTAATTCACCGCGCATCTTAGAAGGAGTGAAAGTAGCTACTCATATAATTATATTGACGAATTTTATTATAGACCAAACATAAAATAGAAAAAGAAAATGAACTATATTTTGTGAAGTATATTTTTGTGCAGTGTATTTTTTTTATATTCTACAGTTAGTCCCATAGTACTTATAAACTTATACTACATAGTACTTTTATAGGTAAACGTTGATTTTCACTCCTTGAAAATAATAGCACAAAACCAAAACTCATAATAACAAGCTAAGACGAAGACCAAACATACAATTTCCATCCAAATAATAATGCATGCAACATTTTCCGACGAGCTTACGCCGTGGTTGGAAAACCTTTTGAAATTTCAAACGTTTCGACAATGCCAATTAGCCCGCGTTGAGTTTTTGGGTGTTATATATCATATGGTTGAGTACCATAATCCATAATCTGTCTGAAACCTAAGTTCATAATGGAGCTTAAGTTACAATAATACGTCTTAAGCTTATTTTACAGAGCTAAGTACGTTGTTGAGACCCCCTAAAGGTTGGCACTTCACCTAAGCGGAGCGGAACGAAGCAACGTAAACAAATAGGGTTCTCTGAGAATGTTGAGCGGAGAAGAGCTGTTGACTTTGTAACTTCATTTTCCTTCGCTCCGCTTCGCTTTTCCTCAGTGGGGTATCAGCCTTAGATTTCCATCGAATGTGGCACCGTTAAGACCCAAAACTCTTCAACAATGTATATCTGGGAAATCACGAGACATAAACTCTTGTCATTAAATGCAGCTCTTCAGTTCTGTCTAATAAGCTTATAGTATTGTAGACTGCAGTTCCTTGTCACAATATTTTGGGGGTGTAATTTATGAATCTTATTGTAAGGAAAATCTATAATTTTGTTCTTTATAAATCTGAGGGGTTACTAAAACATTAGTAATATTAGTACTAAAAGTAATGATAAGGTAATAATTATACAAAATCATTATAACGGTTATCGAATACTTATAGAGAGACGGCAAGTGAGCTTGGCTAAACTATCAAAAGTCTTGACCAAGATATACTAAGCGAAAACCAGTATTAACATTTTCTTTTTTAATGATGGTATATCGTCAAATAACTTCCGCTCTTGACGGAGCGAAAGTTAATTTCATACTCTCACTGACTAAAACTCTTCCGTGTTCCTCCTTGTGACCTTCGAGTTCCAAGGCCGCAGTGTTTCGAAAAAAATCCTTAAACCTCGCAAGAATCATTGTAGTTATCTGCGATAAAAATATTCGTCGTACTTCTACCGTTATGAATGCACAAAAAAACTAAAATTAAAAACTTGCCATCACTCCCCTTCATTGCGCCCCTTTCTGTACCATTATGAATAATTAAGAATAGTAATAATAGCACGGCAAATAAAACAGACCTTTAGTTGTGCATATTTCACTAACTAATTATTATTTGGGCCGTTCGTGTTGATCCAATTATGTGAATATTGCCCTGCCAAACGATCCCTCTTATACTGACTTTGGTATTCACCCCATTGCTAATTATAAAAAATATAATGGATGTTTCTAATATTAAGTAGGAAGGTAGTTAGTGTAGTTTGGAGCTTGGAGCTTGGTGTAACTTATCTGTGCAGTACTAATGAACTTTTTGTTCTACTATTGTTGTAAAGAATGAATATTTTAGTTTCTAATTTTGTAGCTCTTGGTACGAATTTTAGTACTTTACATGACGTTTATTCTAGGTACATCTTATTCACATTCGTGTGAATAAAGAATATGGAATTAATGTACCTACTACGTATTGTAAAACATATATATATTTTTAAAAGAGTAGGTATGGAGTTTCTGGGCCGTTCTTCTCCATACGAAACTACCTTTTGGAATGGGCAACTAGATTCAATATTATTAAATTTTTATTTTCTTTTGTAAATGACGTTCAAGAGTATCTTTTGACTTTGTTTTAATAAACTCTGAGCATTGATTTGTCTTTCACTATATATAGATATAAAACACTTTCATCCCATAATTTCTCTATTCCACAATATTATGAAACTTTAGAAAAACAGTGTCTAATGAAGAGAATAATTATTTTCATAATAATATAAACTTTGAGTGAAACACAAACAAGTGCAGGAGTTTAATTTCCTGTCGCAGTTCCACGGGCTAATGGATTCATACACTCAGATTGTTTCATTGTACAGTAGACCATTGAAATATATTTCAGTTCGTTAATTATTTTACATTAGCACTGTTTCGGTGTAAATAATGTTCGCACCAATAACAATTTATTCAGTTAATGGTTACTGATTTTATTTAACGTTAAATCAAAGATCATCCTTCTGTTTTATCAATGAGCGTTCTTTAGTAATGTAGACAAATCAGACCAAAAAATAAATAAAAAATTATAAACTAACTACACTATTGTACATTGGTTCAATACAAATCGCAAATAAAGATAGACCAGTTATCTTTTTAAAAGATATCGAATGTATAAAGTTAGCAGCCAAGACGAGTAGCAAAACTCGTAAACAAGTTGAAGCACAGTTAATTTCAAGGAAACCAATGCGGCAAAGTTTAATCAAAAATTATTCTGCGCTTCATTCTAGTTTCAATCAAAGTTTGGTACGAGAAGTGCAACTGTTGCAAGTGGCTATCATTAAAGAAATAATTTCTACTTTCCTAAGAACAACAAAAGTTTATTTTTAAGTGTAACGGTGAAGGTAGTTCTATCTCGTTGCTCTGGTTGGCTTTAGTGGTCGCAAAGCGCGGCTGCTGAGCATGAGGTTTTGGATTCGAATCCCAGGTCGGGCAGTGTTATTGGGTTTTTCTATCAGGAATTTCTCAGTAGCAGCCTCGGAGTTTGGACCAAGGTTATAAGCGTACACACACAACTTCATAACTATATTTTATACATACATTTACAAAATAAACATTTTGTAAATGTTTATTATAGGTATATATATGGTAAAAATCATTTTATTTTTCTTGGTCAACCGTGCTTGTGCCTATGTTATCTGTCACAACGGCCAACTCGAAGTGAACGGGCAGTATATAACTACATACCTAGGCTGCACGTAGCGAACCTGATGTTTCATTTCCTGGTCCATTTCCCGGCAAAATGTATGTTTTCTCAAATGTTTTCAATCGCTACGCGTCCTCTCCAATGTATGATTGAATATTGATCCAAATCACATATAGTACTAGATCACAGAATCACCAGACTTACGCCAAATGAACATAGCACAAATTTTTTGAATTGGTATTTACAATTGCAAGTTGCTGGGCCTATCCGTAGCATTTAAAAGTTGAACTTTAATATCTGGCTGAAATTACGACCCACGGAAAGTGTCTGGTAAAAAGTTATATTTTTTTTGACAATGTCATATAAAACATAATATGAAAACCAGCCATCAAACCAATTAAAGCTCAACATACACAGAGAGCGGGACGTGTGCGTGACGTGAGCGGGACGTGAGCGTGACGTGAACGGGACGTAGCGTGACGTGATCGAAACGTGTGCGGGACGTGAGCGGGACGTGAGCGTGACGTGAGCGTGACGTGAGCGGGACGTGAGCATGACGTAAGCTTGTCGTCGGGTTGAATTCATTGTTTGACATTACCGCAAGCTGAAAAGAGATAAGATAGTTAGGCGTACCTACTTACGGACGAAGACTAAGTAGGTACATAATTATAGTGGGTACCTATTGAGTGGTAGGTATTACTGACCTGTATTACTGACTTTTATTACACAAACTTTTCAACGCCATATGGCGATAATATCTTAGACTTTCGACCAATGAAACATGACCAACACAGATCGTCGCTTTAGAAACGTCTTTAAGTTTCGATACCATTTGATGTCAACACCACGTTTGGTGGTAACAGTTCCTTTTAGCGTAAAATATATACACCACAGCGAGCTAGACTTATATTTATTTTTCAGTTCACTGATATAAGCTAAAAAGTCTAAGCATTTTTATGGGCTAAAATTTTAATAACGCACGTAAACGTAAAAAAGTTACTATTTCCGGGGGCGTCGAATTTATATGTACTCCTCTTTGTAACCTAAAGCCATTTAAAAAAAAATAATCACCACATCTCTTATTTAAACAAAAATGTGACAAAAAACAATCATTACCGAAATACTGCGGTATAGTATTGTAAATATAACGTTTGCGTATACACCACATTTCGACCCTTATAGCGGTGCAATAAAAGCTACTTTTGCGAGCAGGTGTTTTAAAAATGATTTAGGTATGTTTAGATTAGAACATCCTTTTCCAACGATCATTGCACCTACTCATTCATTCATTTAGTTTACTATTTGATTTCCGTCCTAATTAATTGTATCCTAGGTTCACAGACTCCCTTTCAACTAAATGAATGCTATTGTTTACACCAAGGTTCATTTATTTTTTAAATACACGCCATTGATACAATGTTACAGATTCTTATATCAACACGCACAACATTGACATTGTGACCGATAAAAAATACCTCCCTTGTTCCGGCCATTCATTGAAACATAACATTTGAATTCAATAGTTGATATTTTGTATGTTTATCAAGTACTGGCGACCCACACCGGCTTCGCACGGGGCAATGTAGATACATAAACCTTCCTACTGAATCACTCTATCTATTGATGAAAGCCGCATTAAAATATAAATAAAAAAATATATACTATGCAGCGACCGACGTACCTTCCAATGTATATGAATCCAAAATTGTATTTTATTCATATTGATGCTTTTATTTACCACTATATTTGTCACCATTCTGAGCTCTATGGATATGAAACATGATAAAAAACACGCGGTAGGTAGGTACATTTATTGATTAAAACACTCAAACCAAATATTATTATCATTATTATAAATCGGTGCCTACGTGTTTTTTTTTCAGGTATGGACCACGCAAACCATTATCTCGACAACCTTTGTAATAGCCTAAAATATATTACCTACCTCTACGCCGATTTTAAACAGAAAACAAAATAAGGGTAAATTCATACTTTACGCTAATTAAATATTATTCTCAAAGGCTGCTTTAATTAAATCCAAACACCGCTGTTATGTAGGTTGCGTATTTTCAGTATGTGGCTCAAATAAGTATAGGTAGCGCAGCGTTTAATTTTAATTCACAAACTACAAATGTATTTGGTTTTTAATCCTTTGACGCCTTCGTTAATTAATACTATATTACTCAAATCATACGAGTAAATGGACAGAAACAAGCGGCACAATGAATACACTGTTATAATGAGTGAAATGAAAATGGCCTTTTAAAATACGTGAAACATAGACTCTGAATGTTTTGCTACACACCACAGGAATTTTAGGGGCTGGTGGAAATGCATGGAGTGAACGTAACGGGAAATTGATTGATTTTAAAAATCGATATAGCCGTTCTGCTTGTCATTTTGAGTTAATTAGACCACTTTATTCATATCAATGGCTAATTTGTATTGTTGTCTATCACAGGGTGTAAAAAAGGAAACCATTTTAAATCCTTAATAGATTATTTTACTTAAATAAAACATTTCTTTATTTAAAAAAAGGAACCACACGGTATTCTCGGATTTCTCGACAAGCTTACCTAATCCTGGAATAAAACCATACCTATATTCTAGAAAGTAAACGATTATTGTTCCGGATAAAATCTATCTAATAAACTCTTACACCCCTCTTACAACACACATCTGAAACCACGGAACGGATTGCGTTGAAAGGCAAGCAGATAGTGATTATAACGTATGCGCTAAGAAAGGATTTTCCAAAATTCACCTGGCCCACCAACTTTAAAAACATTGCAAATGTTAATGGGTGCTTTCATCAGGAATTTCTCTGTAGCAGCTTCGGAGTCTGGATTTGTATTCCGGCGTATTATGGATGTCTTAATGGGTACACCTCTGCCTAACCCTTCGGGGATTACAGGCGTAATATCATGTCATGTATAGACCTATTGCCTAAAAATATGACCGAGGAATGATCTTATGAAAACTGTTCCAGCTATACTTTGCAGAGTGGCCGGGCTGCACTGAAAATAATACCTAGTTTTTCATCATCATCATCATATCAGCCAAACGACGACCACCGCTGGGCATAGGCCTTCCCTAAAGATAGCCATGGCCGATTCTGCACTGCCCGCATCCCGCTACCTTTACCAGATCGTCGATTTATCTCGTGGGGACTGTCCACAATGCGCCTTGCGATACGTGATCGCCACTTGAGAGCCTTACGAACCCAACGGCCGTCTGCTCTACGAGCTATATGCCTTGCAGTACTACTTGCGTTTCGCACTTATGAGCGTTATACCTTAGACCTGTGGATCATTTCTGATTCACATTACTGGAAAAATATATCCCGTTTAGGAGCACCATTTAGTACATCGTCTTCATATTCATAATGTAATAAAAGATATTGTATTTACGCAACATAATTATCTATAGTAATTATATAAATATAGTACCTATCCAAAGTATTCTTTCATTTAATTTTATATGAATAAATGATTTGATTTTAGTTTGGTCCAAAACCCTTTACACCTAAGCCCTTTTTTTTTTAAGCCCTGGCCTAACATTGCCTGCAACTGAGAAAACTGAATTTTATGTAAGAATACCGACGTATTTTGGAGATTATGTTTTCATTAACTAACAAAGTCAAAAGTCAAAGTCAAATCATTTATTTTAATTGACCATTAAAAGGCATTAAACGTCATTTACGAGAAAAAAGAAAAATTATAATATTGAATCTAGTTGCCAACTAACTTATTAACTAAGTACTTTGCGGACTTTCGTTTGGAAAGTGCTCAATTTTTGTATAAAATTGTATCTTTTTAAGTGTGGCATATACCTATAATCTATAATTATCAGTAACTCAGTATAGTACCTTTTAATTCCATATAGATTACAAAGAATATGATGTGATGTTGTGGTAAATAATATAATCTAACACAATGGTGTTTGTTTGTTGTTCACATCTCCGTTCCTAAAATTCTTAGATCACTATTTCACTTCGTCTATCTATAACTTTATTAACAGGCGAATAATCTCGACGTTTGGATTTGGACATCGTCAACAACGTCTAGGTGCGTATTAATATTTTTCGTATAATATTGATTTTTTCTAACCTACTGTTGACACGTCAATTTGTCCTGACACGTTGAGTCAAATAAATACCAAACAATGAATTCTAAAATTCTTATTTTATGACATTTTAGAATTTTAGTGTTATTGGGTTTTTCCATCAGGAATTTCTCAGTAGCAGTCTGGATTTGTGCCCGGTTCATGGCAATAGGCTCGCCCCCTATTACATGGGACTAAAAACATAACTGGCGAAATGTGGGTGTACTAATGGGTACACCTCTGCCTAACCCTTCGGGGATTACAGGCGTGATGTTATGGATGTTATGGATTTTAGAATTTATCAACCATAGCTTTCACCCTTATGTTGAAAATACGGAACACACGTCCAACTTTCCATAGTTGTAAAACAACGTCACCTCTATTAAATTGCCAGTGCATTTAAGCCATTTACCAGTTAGAGTAGACCGTGACTCGCCCTTTAATAAGTTTAAGTATTTCATTTAACAGTTTAAGTAATTTGATATAACTATTCTCTCTACTAT
Source organism: Hoplodrina ambigua (assembly GCA_949774945.1). Lineage (NCBI taxonomy): Eukaryota > Metazoa > Arthropoda > Insecta > Lepidoptera > Noctuidae > Hoplodrina > Hoplodrina ambigua. Next base: position 13,175,309 of record OX458963.1, read on the forward strand.
ATAATGTCAACAACAATAGAACTGCTATTTTGCAGCTGGCGTGCAGTTTAAATATTGTCCGTCCAGGTTCTCAAACTTAAACTTCAAACTAACTAACTTCACCTATCAAATTATTGGTTTCATTTGGTTTTTCTAGAAGTTCCTGTTCTCATATTATCTTTTAGACCGCATTAACGCCACCTATTTGCCTGTGACTTTGCCCGAAAGCAAAGGCCAGTGCCTACACACCGTACTCCTCGGTCATGCTGAACAGTTAGCCATACAGACCGTTGTAAGGGTTGCCATTTATAGAGATTTTAAAATTGTTCTGACGTATCTGTTCCAAAGCTTGAGAATTAGTGGAAATTAGCTTTCCTCTTTCAGTAGAGGCCAGAAGTCTGGATTTGTGCCTAGTTAAGCTCTCCCAGCTGTAATAACAGAATTTAACATTCGATTCGTGGGCGTACAGTACACCTTCACCAAATTCTTTGGAGAATACGTAAAATAATAATAACAAAAAAATTTGACAACTGATGTTATTGAGAACATAAACTATTATTAAAAATATTTTTTTGGCCTATATATAAATAAAAAACCAATTGCGCCATGGTATGTAAGGTCATCACTCGAAAACTGCTCGACCGATTCAGCTAAATTTCTGTTTTTGGGTTTGTTATTGTGTGGACAGGGTTTTTATGATAGATATTTTTTTGAAAGTCCTCCAGAAATGAATTTGGATAGTATTTTTGTATTAAACTCTCCTTAAAAGATGTGCCTTTTACTAAATTACAGTCGGTTGGGTCGCCTAGCGTTATCAGCAAATAGTATTAGACATATTGTCCACAGTAGGACGGCAAATATTTAACAAAATTCATTCAAAATTATTTGAACGTCCTATGTATAAATGAAAAACCACTCGTCGGACAGTAATAGCCATGTAAAAACCTAGAGTCCACTCAGTACGTTCACAAGTCAAACAATATTCCAGCGGGTGAGTGCGGGTGAAATTGAGCCCCGAATCATTTATAAATGGGGTAGGTTACGCGAGGTGCTTCAAATAGGAGGGGAAAGGTGTGCCACTGCATTTTGCATGAGTTCAATGTTGGTTGCTCGATCTGCCTCATTCCACTCTCCTTGCTTGCACATCTATACAAACATCGTTGTGCCTTTATTGCCGATTATACTATTATAGGTGGCAATATTTGTAATTGGAATAATAGCAAATGGGAAATTAGTAAAATTGCTAGCTTTGCTAGTATTTTCATTATTGTCATCAACATTTTTCTGAAAGACGTCATAATCTAAAACAAAGACATTCCCCTCCCTAAGAGTCGTCACATCGACCGGTTCTCGCTTGCAGCGGATTTTAGTATTTTACTGTTTAATATTTTTATTAGCTCTGCAGCAGTAATGACTACTTAAGAAGTGTTGATTTGTATGAGATAAATTCTTATCTATGCCAGAACCACATATATAGATAAATGTAAGTTACGGACATCAAAACTATCGTGCAATTTCAACATTGTATGAACTATATTGAATTTCAAAATTCAAGGTACTTCATTAGCTATTTGGAGATTTCACGGAAGCTCACTGTGTTAGTTTATGTAATTTATAGCGTAAACTAGCTAGAATGTTACCTATAGGTACTTAGTATATCCATTGAATGAAATTCTGCGAATTTTTGTGTATTTTGGTAATTGAATAAGTGATATTTTTAGTTCGATAATTAGCGAGCCCCATCTTTTATTCAAGCAATTATCGCACGAATAACAATAGGGGAAAGGGATCACAAATAAATGTGGTCATAAAAGGGTGAAATAATCCACAAGATATAGAGTTAGTGGCGATTCCTGACATTCCGAGTAGGTAGTTAGGAACGTAAGGTTTCTGAATGCTCTGGGCTCAGAATTAGGGTGAATTTTTTATAAAGACGCAGGTAGAGGGGGAATAGGGGTAAAAGTCGGGGTGCCGGAGTCGCCGGCGCGGTCTGCATATTGCATTAGATTTAAATTGTTTACGTCGTTAAGAAAGAAAGTTCTCCCGAACTGGGCGAGAGGCGAAGTTCCGCACTGATGTCGGTATATTTAATTTTTCCGCATAATCGTATGAGATCCTTTTGACCTGCTTCTAAGGTTTTTAGTTAGATTTTATCTAGAGTAACTTCTACTAAATTAAATGGATATCAATGAATGTACTAAGTATATAAATTATATTTAGATAATATAAGATAATAACTTTTTAAAATTCGTTCTTCTTAAATTAAATTAACCAAAATTTATCATAGCCCAGCTTAACACGCGTATCAATTTTTCGTAGGTGCAGCACACAAAAATTTCATTTTTTTTAAATTAATTTACGAAATATAAATATCATGTATCACGGTCAGCTGCTTAAGTACTTACTATTTATAATTATGATAATAATTATAAGTATAAAATGTTTAACGATTTAAAGCTATAAATAAAAATTATCCTAAACGGGCAACAATTTAACTGTAATAATGTAGCTGCAACGTTTTCGAATATGGCTAGGCAATTCATAAAACATTGTTGGAAATATATTTATTGCAGCCACTTAATGTTAGGAAAATATGACCCGTGTAATTGCGCCAAAAATATGGTGCTTGGAGTGATCTTCTTAATATAAAATGTTGCAACAATTGGTACTTCTTTGCGTGCCTAGATTGTGTATTAGGAAATCATTATTTAACCCAGAACAGGGGTGATCTGTAATTTGTCCCAAAACCATTGCATGGTACAGAGCTCCATCAATTCTAAATTCATTGCACAGTACAAACTTTCCACATATAGAACGTCGTCCTATCTCTCGTTTTATGATTTAAAAAATATTTACGTCAAGATTCCAAATTGGAAAACGCATCACACGTACAGCCCCGATGTGATTGAGACAAAAGATACTGTTCTTAGATGGATTAGAGAAATGGAAACATATTGACTTATTTACTACTTCGAAGCATTATTACGTGCCGTTTGTTGTTTGTTATTATTTATCCACTTAAATATTAGGAGTTAGTTAGATGTTCGTCTTGTATTCGTTCGGGCGTGCAAATAATTGTATTTCGTGTTCATTGTTGTAAAAATATTTTCATTTACGTGATTAAATTCAAAGACAGCAAAATAGAAGTGAAGAGGTTTAGATTGATGGCTTTAGTGAAGAACTAATGTTAGTCGTTCAGATTAAAACAAAAATTATGGTAAAGACGACGAAGATTTTAGGAATTTAACAGAGACTCATAAATACTAATAAGGTACAAATACCTAATCAAAAATAAGGAAGCTATTGTGTTATCTAAAGCTCAAAGGTGACGTTTTATTATTTGGAAAACCTGTGGTGTGCAATGAATTCAGTTAAAATATTTGTGGTAATGTGTTGCAGCCACACATTGCGCGGAAAAATATGGCTCGTTTGGAAGCGCCAGTAGACCAATACGTCTTTGAAATTTCGTCAATGAAATAAAAAATCGCATATCGTTGTCAATATTTCTGTAGGTATATATATAAATTTACATATATATTTATACATATATAAATTATATATTTTATTTTTTATATTTTATTATGCCCAGCAACTGCTTATTCAGCATAACCTATACTTGTTTTGTTTTATTATTAACGAAATTAGTAGAATTCTTATATGTATAGACGTTATGTAACAACACCATAATTACAGTCCAATAAATTATAATAACAAAATAAAATATAATTTGAGTAAATGTAACTTTGTACTTAAAAGTGGGGTCTAAGCACAAGGGGGGTTACAATAGGGTTACAATATTATTTCCTTGAGTAAGCAACTCTTTTATTCCAATGTTATAAAACTTATTCAATTGTAACACACCCAGAATGATAATTATAATCAATGAATCAAGAAAAGTGTTTTATAATATAAGTCTCACCCATTGTTCTATTTTGTAAATATCGAAGGAGTATCCTATGCTTGTTGATAGCTGGCTACGTAATGATATAGTCAGTCACGCGAGCGCTAATCTGTTGGACGCGTGTGTGATCATGAAGATTCTAATAATAACTATAGTAATATTACTATCGCTCAATCAAAAAGTGATTTGTGATCCGTTTTTGGACTTTTTAACAGCACATATAAGTAATATAGCCACTTCTATGACACAAACCTTCAAAAATATAAAATATCATGTATCAAAAATGTTTTCACCTCCCGTCCTGGACCACACGGAAGCAAGCGTACCTCGCCGTTATGGGGCGGACCCAAGCTTTAAAAGAACTTTTAACGACTTTGTCGAAAGAACAGCAGCTGAGAACGAAACCGAAATTCCCGAATACATCAATCTGAAGTCCGAGCCGACTGCTCTCATGTCTACGCCCCAGCTGGCCACCTTACACGGAAGGAGGGTTGAATCACACGTCATTCACTCCAAAGATGGTTATCTGCTCACGTTACATAGAATATCGCCGAAATTGGACAAAAGCGATCCTTTGACTAACCTAACAGTGTTACTTCATCATGGTTTACTTGGAAGTTCTGCGGATTGGATTTTATTGGGACCTGAAAAATCTCTGCCTTATATCTTGGCTGATGTTGGCTACGACGTTTGGATGGCGAATGCGAGAGGAAATTACTATTCACGTGGTCACGTTTCAATGGCAGTAGATTCCAAAGAATTCTGGCAATTCTCTTTTCAAGAAATGGGAGAATACGACTTGCCCGCTGTCATTGATTACATTCGTGCTATAAAAAAATGTGACGATCCTATTGATTTCATCGGACACTCGATGGGAGCCACGGCACTTATGGTATTACTTTCCACAACACCTCGTTATAACCAGTACTTGAGAGTTGGTATACTACTGGCACCATTAGTGTTCATGACCAATGTTGAAGGACCATTCAGATATTTAACAGCAATAGCATCGAGCCCACCCGACAAGCTACTGAAACTTATTGGTACCCAGGAGTTTATGCCTTCAAGGAAAATACCCAAATGGCTTGCCTTGAAATATTGTAAAGGCCCGTTGTTATTTTGCTGTAATCCCTTATATTTTATTAGCGGCGGTATACCGGCAGATAATCATGTATGGAATCTTAGTTTTCTGGCAAGATTGTTGTATCACGTACCAGCTGGCGCTTCTACAAACACGATGTTGCATTACATTCAAGTGGTCAAAAGTGGCAAGTTTCATAGATTTAATAATGTTAGTGAGGAGTTTACACTGAGTGAAGTAACATTGCCGATCGCGCTGTTTAGTTCCAGTGATGACTGGCTGGCCACCATCCCTGACTTGCTAAGATTATACTTCAGCATTGCAAATCCAATAGACCACTACATCATTCGAGGTATGAACATGAGTCACTCCGAGTTTGTGTGGGGTGCTCACGCAGACGAAGTAGTTTTCAAAAAAGTATTAGACTTCTTAGAACATGGCTTAAACGTTTATAGCGGTTCCAAAAGTAATGAAATTCAAAGTGATATTGCAGCAAAGATGGCTAATAGATAGTTTATACATGGTGACTGATAAAGCAATACAATATGGATTATTTTATCTTCATACTGCCATATTTTGATAATGTTTGTTGTTTATGTCAGAACAGTTTTTAGACCTACTTGCGCCAAATAGTTAACTCAAGTTAGTGGCGAATTCGAGGTTAGATTGCAAAATTTTATACATAATAAGCCCGCGTAGGCAACTAACTCGGAGTTAAAAGATAACTTTGCCTGGTGCAGGCGGGCCTGACTGTTTTATTTATAGGTATGTCATGCAATTAAATGATTATAAATATCATGTAAAACAAGTTGATTCATTGGGACGATCGCATTACTGTGTCGGTACCTATCTATTACTAACAATATATTTAATTACTTTTCCCTGAAGGCCCATTATCAAAATCTGGTCGCAATCTCATCTCAGCGGCAATTAATGTCAAAATAGAGGCATTTTTGCCCAATTTATACTGAGATAATGCGAGCATAGCTAAAAGTTAATAGAATAGCCTCGTAGTCTATTCACTTAGGTATTTATTTGTGTTCAATAGACAATTTTGAAATTTATATTGATAGCATGTTTCCGTAGTACTGTAGCTAACTAAACATATCAAACTTTTTCCTAATATAACTATACAAAGCTAGTTAAGATTAGATTGCATCTGCATACTAACGACGTAACCGTGGCCACCTATGAATGGCAATATGCAAGTTTTATTACCTACCAGTACCAACGGCCTTGTAACGCCAGTTCCATCCTATGCCATTTTAAACATATCATGATTTATTCCTAGGATGGTTAACTATAAGTTTCCGTATTTACAACAAAACAATCACAATAATAGCAACTTTTAAGTTGTGGTTTACAGTTAATAGTACGTGATTATGATACAAGTGAGCTATAACCATTTAAGATGCATATACGATTTATATCACTTATTTATTTTTATTTTATCAGGAAAAATAAATCATAAAAAGTACCTACTCATGACTGATAATTAACAAAATATCTACTTCGTAACCTATACATCAACCTATTAATAAAAAAATGAATATTTTTTAATACACTGGCTTGCAACGTTGCTTTCTTTTTTAATTGCATAGTTTAGTGAAAATAGGTTGCATTAACCACATCACATAATATCGCACACGCTTACATCGCTTACTGTGTGCTAAACGGCAAGGACGGCACTGTTGGTGCTGTATTTCGCTGGTTCGATTTCCGCACGAAACAAATATTTGTATAGCCTACAGGTAGTTATTTTGGCTTTATATGTTTGTTAACGTACTTACAATACAGAAGAAATTATGTCACTGTAGATATTGGTGCCGATTTCCTTGGTGTGACCAAACTAAACTAAAATTAAACTATTTCCATCTTTTTCTGTCCAATAAAACAAGAAAGAGACTAATGTAAATAAAAGCTGTCAAATTTAGTCAATGTGATACATTCATACAATTATAGTTGACATCTTAAAACGTATGGATTAAAAATATGGAAAAGTTCAAGGCACAACTAATTTGACATCGCTAACTTAGTTCTTTGATGTCGCCGTCCTTTCCTTTCGCTGTAGGTAGGTAAGAGATGTCAATTCTCTAAATTTAGTCTAGTTTGTGAATTGCCGATTCCCTATCGGCACCATTGGCACGCATTTTGACATATTTAAATAAATATCCCTCGTACGGTCGCCCTTAGAAAAACGTATATTTAAACAAGTTTCATTGTCTACATCGATGTATGATGTATCCAGAATGAATCCAGAATGTTGTATTCATCTATAGTGACCAAATATGCATTTTTTTTTTAGTTTATTTGTTGCAAGGTGCTTACAAAATAAAATAAAAAGTTTGCAAAACTCTAAAACAGAGTTTACTTACAATTGTCAAGCTACATATGTATGTTTGGTCACTGTAGATAAAGCTGGTCAACCCCAGGTCCGCTGACCACAAATTGGCCCGCCAAAGCATTTGAGTTTGCCCGCCATTGATTTCAAACCGGATGTTTTGTAAATTACAAGTTAATTAGTCCCATGTCATAGGGGGCGACCGTGTCGACGGCGCGTTCGTGTTCCACGCGCGCCTCAAAGAGATGTCAGCAAACAATTGAAGGGGCCACTAAGGGCCGATGCCTGCCGGGGCTGCGGGTTGTTCGAAAGAGATACCGCGCCCCCGGAACGCAAAGGGCACAAGAAGGAACATGGATGGGTTTTATAAGTCTGACACTCCCTCCCGCCCCGCCCAGGGCGGGGGAAGTCATTTGATGATTTCCCATCGGTAAAAAAAAAAAAAAAAAAAAAAAAAAAAAAGGGGGCGAGCTTATTGCCATCAACCGGGCACAAATCCAGATTCCGAGGCTGCTACTGAGAAATTCTTGATGGAAAATCCCAATAACCGAACCCAAGACCTCATGCAACGACCAACGAGGCAGTCCTAAAAACATAACTAGCGAAATGTGGGTGTACTAATGGGTACACCTCTGCCTAATCCTTCGGGGATTACAGGCGTGATGTTATGTTATGTTACAAGTTAATTAATTATCATCATCTTTTCTTGTGTATAATTTTAGTAGTTACCACTATAAACCCTCGTTTATAGTGGTAACTATTAAAATTATACACAAGGGCAGTCTATCGTGCCCAGACCCTAAAAAATTTGGCCCCGCCTAAAATCAGTTGGCCAGTCTTGCTATAGATGAATGCATTAATTTAGTGCACTAGATGTTAGACATCATGATGGTACTTGTACACGTTTACATCTTTCCGAGGGCGACCGTTGGTACCTTATTATAGAATTGGGACAAACAAATTCATTGTTTATTGACGAAACAAAAGAAACCAACGATTGTGCAAGACAATGAAGAAGAACGAATAAAAAACAATGGACTGAGATGTCACAGACGAAAGTACTACGTCATTTTGGGTACGCTGATTTTTTTTGAATCGATAGAGAAAAATTAAAAAAATATGTTAGGATGGTACGTACACTTGCGAGCTCGTATGATGAGCCCTTTTTAGGTACCAGGTATAAGGTTTTATATGAGTTTAAGATTTTGTTAAAAACTACTACTCATTACAGCCAGACTACTAGTGAGCCAGAACGTCACTCAAACGCAAAACTTTAAAATGTCTGGCTAAAAATATGACCCACATTTTTCAGACTTAAATCCAGATTCAAATATTAAACAAGATATCGTTTTATTATTAGATATATTTTCACTATCATATTAAAACTTGACATGGGAAAATACGTAGAGATAAAACATCCATTATTGACAAGGGTTTATGTAATATATCCAGGTGAACATAAAAAGTAATCCCTGTAAGTATAATCCTACTTTCTCAGGTGTGCAGCATTCGAGACAGCATGTAGGTGCATATTTTATTAATTTTTGTCTTAATTTCTTTTGTAATATTAACCATGCTAAAATGACGACGGTCTGGCGGCTCCTGAGATCTCTGACCACAAGGACTAATTTGCAAAACAGATTTGCATTATTCCGTTCGAGGACATTAGCCAGGGCACAATGTTTTGCTGGAAATCCTTTATTTTAATTCGCTATCTAAAATACGTAACTGATAAAAATGCAAACCCGGAATGCTATGGTTTATTTTTTAAGCAAAAATCTTTTCAAGCTCATAATGACAATAAATTGGAGGTTTTTTTTACGCATTGAATTCAGTAGTTAGTATGATGCTAATGCATTTTTGAAACAGATGACTATTTTACAAACAAAATACTCATCATCATCATCATCATCATATCAGCCGTAGGACGTCCACTGCTGAACATAGGCCTCCCCTACAGATTTCCAGTAAGACCGGATGGAAGCGGCCTGCATCCAGACGATCTGATGAAGACAAAATACTCAATACATCTTTATTTGCTCTTCCATAATTATGTTTTTTAATGTGGTAACTTATATTATTTAGATCATAATGTATCACTGTCACTGTCACAGTCTTTGGTAACAGTTTCATAATAACAGCTTGACATTCATTGCTGAACATAAAACGGTTACGGAGAAATTACGATTGTAGGTTTCCGTAGATATGAAAAAAAGTCCCTACATTGATTTTTTTAACTCGCCTACGCCAGCCTACAGAAAATCATAATTTTTATGTAACAAGTTATTATCATATTTTAGTTTCATAATGAAAACAATGGTTTATCTTACACATTGCAGACGCGATTTTGTTGATAAATATTTTCAATGTGTATGATCGTTCTATTGTTTATGGAAGTGAGATCTGTCATGTGTTTGTAAACCCAATGAATTGACTCACGGCCGTGAAAATGAAGGACAGAGATATAAAAACAAAGACAAAACAATCATCGAATTACCTCTGCGATTTACGAAGAATGCAGCCCGTCAATCAGTCTCGTAATCAATTTGCTGAGTTGCTAATCTTCGGCTATTTTCGCACAGAAAAACGAAGGAGACATTATTAGCTTAAAACCTTTCGTGAATTCACAAGGAACTTTTCAACAAAACTTTTTATGGCTTGGTCAAGAATCCCGGCTAAAGCCAGACTTTCTTTATTTTAGCTTGGCTGAAATTTTAAGAATAGATAGAGGAATATCTACCTAGTAAAACTGAGTGTTCGTGATAAGGTTTTAGAGAGTTTTTACAGGATATTGTTAAAAACTAACAAACATTGTTGCCAGATACATTTCGTAGTTTGGCTGAAGTTACGGAGCGTCTGCTAAACGCTTTAAAAGTTGGTATTTTGAACCTTTGACTGTAGTTACCTGAAGTTAAATGATGAATATGAAACAAGCAAGTACGCAATACATTTTTAACGACATTTTTCGTCTATCTATTTTCAAAATGTACGTAGTCTATATCGAAACAAAATAAATAAGGATTTGACTTTGGGTCTGAATTTGAAATCGTCAGACAAAAGATATAAATACTGAAAAAACAGTAACGATTTCTCAGATCACAGGGTCATTGTAAATTTACCAGAAACATGAAAAGGGGTCATTGCACTCATCACTATGAACAACTTTTACTTTTGGTGTGAAATAGTAATGTATGCAAAAGTACGAGAGTTGTGGCGGTACTTAAAGTTAACTTTGAACTTTGAAACTTGTTTCATATATACATAAACTCACGCCTTTTTCCCATGGGGCAAAAACCACAGAACGCCACCTGCTACGATCCTTACATACTCCTTTCGCCTCATTTACGTTCATACATCTCGTCATACAAGCACGCCGGTTACGAGTACTGCGCACCTTACCTTTCTGAAGAACCTCACCAATACGGCCAGTGTAGGTCTTCCTAGGGCGAGCCCTCCCTGCGTTGCCGCTAACCTTTGTTATAAATACCTTTTGTTAATCGTCTTTCACACATCCTCTTAGAGATGATTCTCATTAGAGCGGGCCGTGCCCGGGGCGGGGCCCGGACGGGGCACGGTTTTAAATCTGTTACATATATTTTGTATGAATAAATTTTTATTACACAGTGCATTATCCGTGTCCCGTCCGGGCCCTCTCGACGCACTTCAATACCACGTCGGCTCGTCCACGCCCCGGCCTGGGCACGGCCCGCTCTAATGAGAATCATCCCTTAACATGACCGAACCATCTAAGCATACCCTTTTCTATCTTTGTCACTACATTCTCTTTAAATCCGCAACGGTCTCGTATAACCTAATTCTTCACTCGATCGTTCAAAGTTACACCACACATACTTGTTACCTTCCAACTAGTTTCAAGATCTCCGTAACAAGAAGGTCCTTAGGAAAAATGTAAAGAAAGAGAAGAAAGAAATAACTTTCTGCTTCACAACGTGTGTTTTTAAAACCTTTATTATTTACAGTTGTAAGTATGCACCACTCTTATGGAAACTTAACCAGCTTTCCTGAAAGCGGCAATACATTTTTATAATTGTAGCTAAGTGTTCCACACTCGGGAGCAATGAACCAACGAAGACTTAAACTCGGAAACTTAGAAAAGAAAATATATACTTGTGTAGCTGTCGGTGTGGCTTATGGAGCTATTTCTGATGTTTAAAAGCTTACGCTACCATGGCGACTCAGTATAATAAAGTCCAAACAATATCGAAATTAAGTCTAGGAGGCTTTGAGCGTATTATATTTATGAAAAGATCCGGAAAAAATATCTAAATTTGTTTTATTTAAGTAATATGTAAGTACAAAAATGGAAACAAACTAAATGGCATAAAAAAATTGCCGCCCACTGTAAATGTGCCCAAAAGACTGGCCGCATTGCCACATTGGATGGCAATGCTTAACTTCTAGTCAAGGTAATAATCAGCCCTTGGGTCAGTCAGTTTAGTTCCATATTTTTATTCTGATTGTTTCTTTTTCAATAAAATCATCATCTGCCTAGCCTTTTCCCAATTATGTTGGGGTCGGCTTCCAGTCTAACCGGATGCAGCTGAATACCAGTATTTTACATGAAGCGACTGTCTATCTGACTTCCACAACCCAGTAACTGGGTAATACGATACCCCTTGGTAAGGACTGGAAGTCAGATTTTCAGGCTTCTGAAGAGCCTTAACGACTGTCAAAGATCTACATATGACAGCCGGGACCAACGTGCTTTCCGAGGCACGGAACGATGTCAGTGATGTCTAAGATAAACTTAGAAAGTACATATGGATTGTACATATTTTTAATAAAACATTGAGCAGAAACTTGGTAAAGTGGGGCTAAAATAGAATATGATCAATATTAAAATAAGTGTTAAACTTTTAAGAATTAGTACGCAAAGGTTCTAATTTAAGAGCAATAATGACGTCAAAGAAGTCATATAACATTAGCTTGTTTCAAGCAAAAGTTAAAAATGGTTCTGAAACTGTCGCCGGTAGAAATGTGAATGACGTAAAACTAGAAGTCAGAAAAAAATATTAACATTAATTTTTGTATCCTTTGTTATGTAGTCCTACGGTATCTAAGGGAGCTAATTTGAGAACAACATTGACGTCATTGTTCTCTTCGTATTTAAAGAATTACTTACATAAATACTAATAATATCCTCCCAATCTCGTCATTGGTCATGGCGTCCAAACTTAATGGTGGCTAGCCAAAAACGCAGAAGATCAAAGTCAAAGTCAAAAGTCATAAACGCAGGAGATATTATACTGCACAAGTGTATACGTAACACAGGTAATCTTCCCTCACTTTCATACTCTGATGGGACGGCAATCCGACACGACCGGGAAGCGATCAGGCACAGGACCAACGGTTAAAATACTAGGTACGGCTATATCCGCGGTCCGATCCGGTGTATCCGGACATTAAGATGGTGGGTATAAGGAGTTCTATATTAATATAAAATATAAATCTAAATATAACGAGTTTCACCTCCGCCCAGCTTTTTTCATATCGTTAACTTTTCTACGGTCACTCTCTATACTTACTATGTGGTTTGATAGTGACTCTTTCTCTCCCTAATACCTAGTACGTCGTTTGATATGAAAAGTCTAAAGCTTACGTGGGCAATAAATCCGGTACCCAGACGAATTTCTGAGAATATTTCAAAAGTCATGTATTTTGAAGGTCGCCTGTAACCATAAAAGTAAATCAAAAAGAAAATCACTACATTTTACAAGAGTATTAATTTTTTATCAGTAAAAGTTAATTACTTTCTACTGAGCTCATTCGCCCTAATATCTTTGATATGAGAAGTCTTTGAATAAGTTTAATTTTGCAAAAATCTAATTGCACAGACCAATTTCTGAGTATTTCAGACTTATGGAAAGTTAGGGATGTCGCTGTAACCATAAAAATGCAAATTAAATCAACGTTATTACTATTATATGTAGGTGGTTAAGTTCTCTCGTTAAGTCGTGAAGAAAAATGAAGCTATATTAGGGTAAGCGCAGACATGATAATAATATGTGCGAACAATGTTCATTGATTAGGCGACCGCGCACCGCCGCGGTTGGTGGTGAAGCGGATCTCATGTCGCATTGGCCTCTAAGAAATCCGTTGATGCCTGACACACGTACACCGCCCGACCGCGCGGTCAAATGGTGGAATCCGCTTTACTGCCGCCATCCTACGCGGCAGTGCGCGGTGCCGTGGTTAATCGCCTGATAGTTTAATAAATTAACTCAACTCAATCAAGAATCCCTGCACGGCACGGCTAAAAGGCCGTGTTAGTTCACATCAAACGCATAGTTAGCCCTCGACTCTATGTTCAAAATGTACGAGCAATCATAGTCAGCCGCCGATTATCTACTGCTTGTGACGGCTGACTATCAGCGGGCGTTACGTCATTCCCCCTGGTCGTGTACAATTGCCGTTCTATATGAGTCCTATATAGAGTATTATGAGAGTCAGAGGAGAGTGAGCGCACCTGCTGACTATTACGCTTTCACGACTAAACCAGTAAACCGGTTTTTATATAATTTGGTACAGGGTAAGTACCCAAACAAAAGACATAGGCTACTTCTTATTCGACTTCGTTCCACATACATTACACACGTACATTCGCGTCCACGATAACCGATATTTGCGCGGGGGAAGTCACGGTCAAAAGCTAGATATTGAAAGACCATATTTTCACATGCAATCAAATAATAAAGAATTGATGTGAGTTGCTGTTTATCTGCAGTTGTAGTGTGACGGATCCTCTTCTGCACGTCAAGCGTCAAGAAAACGTAGAGCCGCGGATCGTCATTCTTCTCTTCTTCTTTATCGTGTGGGCAGTAAGGTCTTACGACCCCATATACTCTAGTGTGGAGTTTCTGCTTCTGATGATGATGATGGTTTGAGTGGGACAGTAATAGGCGTGTATAAGTCCAGGTTTTCTCACGATGTTTTCCTTTACCGTTGTCAGTGATGTCCAAAGTAAACTTTAGAAAGGTTTTTGGTCTTTCGAAAGGTTTTTTTCCGTCTAATGTGATTGAACATAACTGGCGAAATGTGGGTATACTAATGGGTACACCTCTGCCTAACCCTTCGGGGATAACAGGCGTGATGTTATGTTATGTGATGTAATGTGATTGAACCTTCAATTAATAAAAACTGTCCGAGACTTTTTTAGCTCTGTCTGCGATTATCTTAAGAATTTGCGCTTCTAAGGGTCAGTGTAGTCAGGTCTAAAGGTCGAAAGTAACTATAACACAAATCAAGGTGCCATCGACGTACCTAATGAAACTAGCAATCGCTTAAGGAGATAAATGGTTGCTATTACTAGTTTGGGTTGGAGAAAAAAATCCAATACCTTGATTAATTTCTGCTTGAGTAATAAAATGGATTTGAAACATTATAAATTAATAATAGGTATTTAAAAATTAAATTAAAAATTTAAAGACGATAACGGCTATCATGAACCGATTTCATCAAACATAGCTAAGAACACTCCCGACTAATTCACGTTTCAAACAAATAATACAAAATTAATATCAGTTCATCCGTTTGGAAGCTACGATGCCACAGACAGACACACAAACAGACACGTCAAATAAATCCGCCGTTTTTGCGTCGTGGGTTAAACAACCTACAGTGTACCAGAATTAACTTTAGTTTTGTCAAACGAATCAACCCACGTCCAAAGGTAAACGAACCAAGGATCCAGCTCCAATCAATACTACGAGTAATATAATAACGCTGCAGAACGTTTTTGTTTATTTGTTTAAACGTGCTAATTTCTGGAAGTACCAGTTCAAAAAACTTTTGTAGGTACATAGTAGCAAGGTTTATCATCTGCCTAGCCTTTTACTTACTATGTTGGGGTTGGCTTCTAGACTAGCCGGATGCAGCTGAATACCAGTATTTTACATAGAGCGACTGCCTATCTTACCTCCACAACCCAGTAACTGGGTAATACGATATCCCTAAGTAAGACTGATATGGTAGCAAGGTTTATGAGGACCTAGCTTTTGCCCGCGACTTCGTCCGCGTAAATTTCGGTTATCGCGGACACAGACGAAGTCGCGGAAAAAATTACCCATGTCCTGTCATTTCAATTATTTAGGTAAAATCATGACTCGGAACGACACGTGGCGCCATCTATGATTATAAGAACGTTATTGTGATTTCCCTCGGAAACATCCTGTACACCTGGCAACGTATATGCAAAATTTCAGGATGATCGGTTCAGTGGCTTAGGCGTAAAATGGTAACAAACAAACAAACTTACTTTCGCATTTATAATATTAGTTAGGATAGTATAAGCTATATAACATCACGCTACGACTCACGGAGGCGGAGCAATAACAGTAACGGTTTCTACACTGTCTCCATCGGTCTATCTGGTGGCTAATATGATTTTTTGCTCAAAGAACTTCGTAGGCGTTCAACCATATTATTCACTTTTAAGTTATAACTGAAACAAAATACTCGTCAAGTAATTTCTTAGATGCAGCCTCGGAGTTTGGAATTGTGCCCGGTTGATGGCAATGGGCTCACCGCCTATGGCCTATTACAGGCGAAATGTTACTAATGGGAACACCTTTGCTTGACCCTTCGGGGATTACAGGCGTTATGTTATGTTTTTAGAGTTAGACCATACGAATTCTTGGCTTGGTCCTTTGATAGATATTGACTCTATTTTTCGTTTATTTTAAATATTGAATGAACACTCATAATTTCAAATATTTTAATTTAAAAAATGACGTTTTTGTGTTGAACGCCTTCAAAATTACTCCGATTAAAACATGTTACCTTCCTGTTGGAGAGATAGTGACTACTTATCAAAGGTGCAGTTTAAAATCTTCTACGAATTTAAAGACTATACTACTATACTTACTATGCTAATGCTTTTCAACACAAATCAATAAAAAGGGGTTTCGTATCAGCCATCTTGTCGCTGCGTTTAGGCAGGCGGGGCTTTCAACCCGCACGCATACAGTAATAATTATAACCTCACGACACTGCCTACCGCATACACAACGGGCCGATTCTGATCTTTTAAAGAGGTGTATTTATGAAATACTGTCAATACTGATGGCAATACGCTCGCCCCCTATTACATGGGTATGAAACATAACTGGCGAAATGTGGGTGTGCTAATTAATGGGTTCACCTCTGCCTTACCCTTCAGGGATTACAGGCGTGATGTAATGTTATGTTTATTTATTTATTTATTTAAACTTTATGCAACAAAAAAGTACAAAGGCGGACTTAATGCCTTAGGCATTCTCTACCAGTCAACCAAAGGTGGTGAAGAGATAACAAAGCAGGACCAACCAACCAAACCAAATGTAAAAAAAAAAATGTGTGTGTGAATGTGTGTGTGTGTGTGTGTGTGTGTGTGTGTGTGTGTTAATGTAATGTGTGTGTGTGTGTGTGTGTGTGTGTATGTTTACTACCAAATTTAAAAAAAAACAATTATTGATTATTATACTAGATTATTTATGTATTTTATGACAGCCTTTTGACATTTAACGAGGTTGTAAAAGTGTACCTTGTTCAGGGGAAATAGAGTAAGAAGAGTAGTAAACTCTTTTTACTTCAAAATCTGAGAGTTGTCAATTGGGATTGGTCATCTCTTGACTGGCTCATTCTATGGCTTATACCTTTTTTTATATTGATCTTAACCTAAATTATTTTCACATAAAGAAGCAACAAGAATAATGTAACCATTTTGTAAGAACCGCCTCCTTACGCGTAGCAAGACACAAACTTCTAAAAAGTTATCAGAGAACATTTTCAAATATGTTACAGCTAAATTCGATTTGAAATTTTCAAAAGAAACAGAGATTTCCAGTTTTCTTTTTTAAATATATGTTCTGCGATTACTTTTCAAACCTATGTATCCTGCCTACGCGTAGGAAGTTTCATTGAAATCGG
This sequence comes from Hoplodrina ambigua, assembly GCA_949774945.1. Classification (NCBI taxonomy): domain Eukaryota; kingdom Metazoa; phylum Arthropoda; class Insecta; order Lepidoptera; family Noctuidae; genus Hoplodrina; species Hoplodrina ambigua. The sequence goes on from OX458963.1 coordinate 13,192,538, forward strand.
TTCATTCATTTCGAAAAATAAGGACTTGAAAGTTTGTATCAAATACCGTACGGCATAAAGGCTCGTAATTGAAAAGAGTATTCGTGGAGTTTCTCGCCTTTTCTTCTCCATAGAGACCTACCTACGTTTTAAAATGAGCAACTAGGTTCAACTTTCTGACAAACTGACCGACTCTTTAATAATTAAATAGTAATAGTAATAGTAGTATCCTTTCTATTCTTATTATAAAATATGTATATATTTATGAGTATGTATATATTATATATGGTATATATGAGTTTATGTACTTGTGTACGTTTAAACTTGTTTAGATATTTGTTTTTAATGATTTTAAAATTTCATATTTGTTTATTTCCTCATATACAATTTGTTGCACCTGCTTTGTTATCTCTTCACCACCTTTGGTTGACTGGTAGAGAATGCCTACCTGCCTACTTTTTTGTTGCATAAAGTTTAAATAAATAAATAACACCAAATCATCAACAATGCAATTCAACATGTCAACAACAATGCAATGCAAAGCATGCAGCAATGCATGTTTAGCAATGTCTGCTACATGGGACTTCAACATAACTGGCAAAATATGGGTGTACTAATGGGTACACCTCTGCCTAACTCTCCGGGGATTACAGGCGTGATGTTATGTTATGTAATAGCAAATCGTTTAATAGAGAAAAAAAGCTTTGGATTTTTCTTTGCGATACAAATCAGTAGCGTTGAGCCTAGTTACGTATTTTATCTACTAGTTTCAATGTTCTAAGTACCTAGTTGTATTGATTTCAAATATTTAACACTGATTGTAAATCTATTCTTAGCATAAGTTATGGACAAATATTAGACTGCTATTATTGGATATTTTATGTACCACATTCGACATGTTACATTAAATAGCTTGACGTTATTAATTTAATTGTAAGTAAAGACAGTGGATGACTCGTTTGAACAGAACTAGACTAAAAAAATGTTAGTGTGCTCAATATAAATATCGTTAAAACGACGTGGCAATGCCGCCAGTCTCTTGGGCACATTTCCACTTGACGGTGAAGAGGAAGGATTTTTAGATGTCATTTAGTTTTTGTTTCATTTTATTATTAAGATGGCCTTTTTATGTATAATTCTGTTAATGTTGGACAATGACATACATACATACATACATAAACTCACGCCTTTTTACCCATGGGGGTAGGCAGAAACTGCAGAACGCCATCTGCTACGATCCTTACATACTCCTTTCGCCTCATCTACGTTCATATATCTCGTCAATTATTAATAATAAGTATGGATTGGGTAAGTGCACTAAATAGGATTTATCGGGTCGGGTCGGGAGCATCTACGGCGGGTCTATTAACCAATATTAAATACACCCGCTGTGCTTTTAACCCGACCCATGAATAATAATTATAATAAATCGTTTAATTAGTAAAAGGTTGCATTAACAATAAAGATCTTAAAATCTAACATAGAACACTAACATTGAAACTAGATTGAACCTGTGCTTCAGACTAGAAAGTGTTTACCCTCTTTATATACATAATATATATACCTCTTTATATTTATATACCTACGTAACATCACGCCTGTAATCCCCAAAGGATATAGCAGAGGTGGACCCATTAGTATACCCACATATCGCCAGTTAAAATTATGTTTAAGTCCCATGTAATAGGGAGCGACCCTATTGCCATACAAATCATATATCAATCAGGCACTAATCCAGGTTCCAAGGCTGCTACTGAGAAATTTCTTATGGAAAAACCCAAAAACATTTTGCCCAACTTAAGAATCGAACCCATGACCTCACGCTCAGCAGTCGCGCTTTGCGACCAACGAGCCAGTCAAAGATTTTTATACATATATTTGGTAGGTATGAGAATAGGTCGTAATGTAAATCTCATCGTCTAAGGGGATGAAATGCGGAGGTCCAAACTTTGTATGGAGAAACTAAAATTAAATCGCCAATAACTGACATTTTCGCGGACGAAGAGAGAAGAAGAAGAATCAGAAGCTCGTTTCACTATAAAATATAATATAATTATTCAATATATTTTAGGATTTTTCGTTGTTACAACTTACCTACCTACACACATAGGTATTATCATGTATAATTCTCGAGTCTTGCTTAGTTGCTACCTAAACAGGGCGTGAATTAATGTTTGTTTGTCTAAATAATTGCCGATACCGATGTGTATATAGCGGTTATCTATCCACGTCGCTGATCATAACTAATCCAAATGTGTAACAATTATCTTCATGTGCTTACAAGCATGGCTGCCTAATGCTATGTTTCCGTTTCCGGAGCTTATTTCGAACGTTGCTAAGAACCTTCTACGAAAGACTATCGTTTTCTTGCTAACGTTCCAATTTATCTAAGGAGGGATATAATTTTAGCTCGCCATGTATGTATGTTTATTTGTGTAAGCATATCTCCTACACTATCCGTCGTTTATAGACAAAGGAAGCGTTGGAAGCTTCATGATGTTCCGCTTGTTATAAATAGGCTGTATAATGTTACACAAATTCCAAAATGGCTGCTAACAGCAGATAAAAACACGTAATCATAAAATTAAATTAAAGTAACGTAAAGAGGTAAAGGAATGATCATTTAAATTAATTATAGCAAATCGTCGAATGTCGAATGTCGTGGATGAGGTTGTGGGTGTAAATCCGGGAAAGTACCAATGTGACTTTTTCAATTCATGTAGGTTTCTTGCTAAATTGCAAAGGGCAAAGGCACTTTCTAAAGTTTTTGAAGATTATTCTTTAGTGTTTTCGAGGTTGGTCATTAATTAATGTAACGGCCAATGATCGTTTCATGTTAAAGTATAGTAAACATAAACATAACATCACGCCTGTAATCCCCGAAGGGTAAGGCAGAGGTGTACCCATTAGTACACCCACATTTCGCCAGTTATGTTTTTAGTCCCATGTAATAGGGGGCGAGCCTATTGCCATCAACCGGGCACAAATCCAGACTCCGAGACTGCTACTGAGTAATTCCTGATGGAAAAACCTAATAACACTTTGCCCGACCGGAACCGAACCCAAGACCTCATGCCCAGCAGTCGCACTTGCGACCACTAGACCAACGAGGCAGTCCAGGCATCAGGCGGTGTTAAAGTATAGTAAAAAAATAAAATAAGTTTGTATTGCTTTGAACTCCAATATCAAAATTTATTCCAACAAGATAAGCTGGTCGCGTTACGCCAGAATTTTTGACAAAATTCATACTAATTCCCAGTATGAATACTTGTGAATATTCGCATCCGTATTTAGACATCTTCTAATTCATCCGCATCCGCAATAATCAATGCGGAGGTACAGTCAACAAAAGATATAGCTATGCAGCGTCAGATGTACTTGAAGCATTCTTAGAAACCGATGGATGTTTTCAAATGTAATTTAATTTAAAAGTAGATAATAAACAGTTCACTAATTAAGTAAAATGTTTTGTAACATCCATCGGTTTCATATCTGACGACCCTGGATACCTATATCTTTGGTTGACTGTACATACAGAGACAGAAGTGGCAAAGGTCACGACAAAAAAAAAATTGAGCGAAGCCAGCGACGATTACTTATCACCATGTAGATTTTTATCGACCCTACCAGCCAGTATTCTTAGCGCACTGCTGTTCAGTAGCGCGGGCTGTAAATACTAACCTTTGCGTAACAGACTTGCCCCCGAAAAGGCAATGATATTACTTATTATTGAATTTAAGTCTTCAGTTTTTATTAACTTAATAAATATTAAAAATTACTATGAAATCTTATTATTTTATTTCTGGTATTTTCTTTGCTGTTTTAAGGTAGGATATCTGCTCTAACATAATTATTTTATTATCTTATTGGAATTATTGGTTAACTATATACCTTCCGCCCGCGACGTCGCGATGAACCGATCCTAATTTGCATACGCGGATGTGAACCTTAAAAATGTGAAAAAATCCAACATCCCTAATTTATATTACCGAATTCACTTCAGGTCATTGAGACCGATTGTTGTGTGAGCTAGAGATAGAAAAATGTGTAAGTGAGAATGAGCTATAGAAACATTGTACATTGTTTGAGTCGTTCTGATCAGTCGGAAGTAGTAGGAAATGCGCTGGAATATCATTTGTCACTTATTATTGTTGTATTAGTTATTGATATTTTTATTTAGTTTTTATTATGTTTTATTTGTTGTATCACGAAGTAATAAAGTTGGAATTTGTGTAAAACACTGAATGTTTTGTTTGTGTGATAGGGCCTCGCTACCTAACTACATCATAAATTAGTGGCTAATTACAAAGATTTGAAGTTTGAAAAAAACACGTAGTTTTGAGTTCAGATAGTTCGTGCTAATGGAATAATTTAGAGGTTAATAAGCTTTAGGGTATAGTAGTTAAAAATCCAGTGTTCGATTTAGTTTTCGTTGCTTCTGCGGTTAACTTCAGATAAATGATTTAATTAACTATAATTTAAAAAAATAATAATATGATAATTAAGTTTATTTTGATCTTACTGTTTTTATTTCAAGTAATTACTAAAAATATAAGCAATTTTGGCTTCGGCTTCTCTCGAACGTAGTACACTGACCTTTTGCCTCTGGTGGTTACATCACTATTAGCTGGCCGAATGAATGCATGTGTGATTTTTGTAAACATCTTTATTAGAGTGATTTTTAACCCCTACCTTTCAATTGTTCAATAGCTGTATTTATCAAGACACGATCGGTCTCGCAAGTCACTCTGAATATTGTTTTATATTATAATAGGATTAATTGTTTTGAGGCATTAACGTCCTCAATTCTTTCATAAGCATCTCAGATCCATAAGTGCGTCCATTCCACTCAGTTGTCAGTACACACGCGCCGCGATTTATCCAAATGTTTAGTAAATGGGTTTTATTTGCTTTTTTATTGAATTTCTTGTTAAAGTCAAACTTCGAATGTGCTATTAGAAATAGTAAGCACGGTCGAGAAATAAGGTCAGCTTCCTTTATGGATCCGATTCGATCTTTAGTTTCCAAACTCAAAAGAGTATTCTCTGACCCACCTGTTATGGAAGAAACTAAAAAGATTGCTAAGAGTGAATTTGAGCTGTACTTAGAAAATTACATTAAAAAGAAAAAGGTCTCCGATGCTCTGGAAAATGAATTACGGCTGGGAGAAAACAGGTTATCATCAGATTATTTCCCAAAAGCGAATTTTGGAGATAGACCTGAAATGAATGCCGAGCAACTGATCGCAGCCCACGGATATTTATCAGAATCTCACACAGTCATCACCAAGGATGGTTATTTGATAACAATGCAACGAGTGCTACGTGACTTTGGGCAAATCAACGAGAGAGTAGTAATACTACATCACGGTATACTTGGCAGTTCTGAAGATTGGCTACTTTTGGGTACACATAAGGCCCTGCCTTATATGCTGATTGAGAACGGATACGATGTGTGGCTACTAAATGCTCGAGGTAACAGATACTCAAGAGTGCACGCAAGTAAGAGCGTTGACTACTCAGATTTTTGGGATTTTTCTTGGCATGAAATGGGTGTGTACGATTTACCAGCAGCAATTAAATACATAAGTGAAATCACGAGAAGTGCGGAGCTGAACTTCATAGGCCACTCCATGGGGGCCACAGCACTACTTGTTCTTTTATCAACTACGCCAGAATATAACGATATTTTAAATTCGGGTACGCTTTTAGCCCCATTAGCGTATATGTATCACGCTAAAGGTCCAATCAAAATGTTAGCGAATTTTTATAGAGAAAATGGTCAGCAATCGCTTAGTTTCCTTGGTAAAACAGAATTCATGCGGAACGATGTATTCCCCGAACAAATTATTCAGAAGTATTGTAAAGGAGATAACAGGTCATGTTTTAATCCTTTGTTATTGTTTGGGAATGGTGGCAGTGGTACGTGGGGGCCTAAGCTCATGACGGATGTTCTTGCGCATGTGCCCGCGGGAGGTTCCGTGAAGTCAGTGCTGCACTATGTGCAACTGGTGAAAAGTGGATACTTTCAAATGTTCGACTATGGGGTCGATGGTAATCATAGAAAGTATAAAGCTGGTGCTCCTGCATTGTACGATTTAGGAGGTATCACTTTACCAATAGCATTGTTTAGTTCCGCTTCGGATTGGTTAGCAACAAAATCGGATATTCAAACAATGCTACCACAGCTACAGGATGTGACAATTCATCATGTGGTGAAAGCAGAAAATTTTGGACACTTTGACTTCGTTTGGTCACCAGACGCACGCAGCCTAATTTATAATTATATTCTCCCATTATTAGATCAAAATATATCTAAACGTGACACGATAAAATATAATTAGTCTAATTTAAGCTCACATAGCTTTTCCTATTCACATTATGTACAATACTGGTCGAGATTTTTGTGTTCGTGAAGTTAGCGGCGGATTGAATTTGCATCGACTAAAAAAAACGTATTGTTATATACGTTTATGTGTGTCTTTAAATAAATTTCAATAATTCCATGGCTTTTGATTGGAATATAATGATGTAATACTATGAGTATTCATAGATAGAACGGGTCAACTTTAAATAAACAAACAAGCTATTAGGTTATGTGATTGTAATGTGAGGTAACGATTGTGTATTGTTACGGGTGAAATTCGCCATAGTTTGTTTACTAAACGTGTGACATACAAATTGTAGTTCTCATTAGAGAGGGCCGTGCCCGGGGCGGGGCCCGGACGGGGCACGGTTTTAAATCTGTTACATATATTTTGTATGAATCAATTTATATTACACAGTGCATTATCCGTGTCCCGTCAGGGCCCTCTCGACGCACTTCAATACCACGTCGGCTTGTCCACGCCCCGGCCCGGGCACGGCCCGCTCTAATGAGAATCATCCCTAAAGGAGATAACAACAGCACTATTATGGAAATATCTCTCGGTGAATTTAAGTGAAACGAGTAAGTAGTGAATTGTCAAAACCTGGCATCCTGGATGCCTGTGTATAGAATTTCTTATTCTTTTCTCCTAAATTCAAACATGAAAATAATTACAGACTTGTGACATGTTTCAATACTTTGTTATTTTGGCCGTGGTGCGTGGGAGGCAAAGCTTATGGCAGAGGTCGATGACCCGCGGAAGCTCATTGTGCAAAATTGATAAATAAAACCAAATTTATTTGTTATAAAATTATATAAATAACTAACAAAGATTTGTGATATTAGCCTTAAAAGTGGTTAATGTGAATTCTGAATATAGTAGTTAGAAAAATAGAAAAATGTTCTTGAATCTATGTAGGACATTGACCTACATAAACCTTACATAAATCATTAATGTCCGATTAACTTTATCATAGGTACTTTTACCAAAATTTAAAAAAGGTAGGTGTACTATTTTTTTAAATTTATTTTCACCGATTTCTCTACCAATTATCGACCGATTTTCAAAATTCTTTTTTTTTACTTTAATTTTTGAGTTGGTCCCAAATTATTTTTCTGTCGTCTCGAATTTGTGAAGACGTTTAAGCTATAGGTAGTGAATTATTATTAACCTATTTAGACTACGAGCACATTCAAGAGGTGTATTATTTTATAAGACTATTATTATTTTCCTGCTCTTGTCCCATGTTACTGGGAGTCGGAGCATTACGTTTTCTTCTTCCATTTCTTCTATCAACCTTTACGAAAGAAAATGGTGTCACTCATAGCAATGGCTGACTCCCTTTTCTTTCAAATCATATTTCACACAATTCATCCATCTTTTCTTTGGCCTTCCTCTCCCTCTCCATCCATTCACATGTATATTGATAACTCTTTTAGTCACACGCGTTTCATTCCTCCTTTTAACATGCCCATCCCATACCAAGTCAAACGATTCCCTTACGAGTATTCTATCACTGGCGCCATTTTTAAATTCTTTGAATATACAAATTTTTTAACTTATCCGTTCTGGTCACTCCACATATCCATTTCAACATTCTCATCACCGATGCATGCAGCTCTGGTGCGTAGGTAATGCAGCATGTTACACACATGTGCTTTTTGCATTACATTACAACACTAATAAGGTAATTGAAGGTTTTTTTCTCAATATCAGCAAAGAGTTTTTAATGTACTTATGTTTGAATATTTTGTGAATAAATAAATAATGTAAATTAATAAAGTATGATAAATAAACAATATGTTTTATTCGATTTGTTATACTTACAAAGCATTTAGTTTGTGTTATATATAGGTATAATTATATACAAATACTTATTCCGGTTATGATCACTTGACTTTTACTCGCAAATTAATCGCCTCTTAACGAGCTATGTTAAAGTATTCGATTTGAGTAAAAGTAGACGATTTTCAACAGGAAAATACGGCTATTGTATAGTATTTTTGTTTAATTTTATAGAACAAGCGCAATTAGAATCAACCTTTGATATTAAATTATGCGCGAAACTGGTATTTGCAATTAAACATTACATAACATCACGTCTGTTATCCCCGAAGGGTTAGGCAGAGATGTAGGTACCCATTAGTACACCCACATTTCGCCAGTTTTGCCTAACTCCCATGTAATAGGGGGCGAGCCGATTGCCATCGACTGGGCACGAATCCAGACTCCAAGGCTGCTACTGAGAAATTCCTGATGGAAAAATCCAATAACACTTTGCTCGGCCTGAGAACCGAGCACGAAGACCTCATGCTTAGTAGTCGCGCTTGCGACGAAGCAATCAAAGTAGTTGCTCTTTGAAAATCGATCTAAGTAACTTACGTTACGTTGAGTTCGCGCGCTCGTTGAGCTCCTCAGTACAAGGTAACTGTAATCATTCGTATCATTGTGTGGTGGCCTATTAATAAGTATGGAGGTCGTGGAAATTTTCGTAAAGAATGGGAAATGAGATCCGAGGCCGGTAAGCTGTATGATGGGATTATTATTGTCGCCAAGGGTGTGGGTGTGCGTAATACCTCCATCTGTCCTTGAACAATAAAATTGTATCTGCCTTTGTCTGCCCTTGGACAATTCAATTGTACTAATTTCTATGTAGGGATTTTCTCGTAAACATCATCAGTCCGTCTTTCACTATTATTTTCATATAATACTAGCTTTTATTTTTGGTATCGTCTCAGAATTAATAAAATGTAGTACCTATTTATTCTTTCGTGTTTTTTTCCTTGTTAAAATAGCAAAGGTGAAATACCGACAACAGTGCCACCTACCGGGTCAAATTTTATTTTCAAACCGTTCACAAATCCATAGAAATATATACACAAATTTTCATCCAAATCGGTCCAGCCGCTTAGGACGAGTTAGGTTCATGTACAGTTTTAGTGACAGTATACGTACAGAGTTGGTGTGACAAACAAACGTACAGAAGAATTTTATAATATTAAGATATGTTTACGTATAATATTAAGTTATTTTTGGTACCTGTTTACGTAAATTATTAACAAAAAGCTGTTTCTGTCTCCGTCCTTTAAGTATCTATTTGAAGGTACATTCATCACCCTGGAAACGCCCTTAAGCAGGTAAGTCCCCCTAATGCTAACGGAGAGGGCTACCTTACCTTGCGTTTTCCCTTCAAAGCAAGAGGCTTCAAGTACCTAGTTACCGGAAGGCTTCATTAAAACATGCATTGATAATAATGACGAGTGTGACGTCACGGTTGACGATTGATTCATCATTCAATCACTAAAAGCCTTACTAAGAAAATAAATCACATTGCATTATAAATCACGATCTAGAATAAACGTTGATTCATTTGTGTGTAGGTGAACTGTGCTTATACGGTACAGGTTACCTACGTTCAAAGTCAAAGTTATATCATTTATTTCAATTAGACCATTTTTCTTAGCGGATCAACGGCAAGTATACAGATATTTATTCATATATTTTGTTTGGCGCAGTATACGTCAATACCATCCGCTGACGCTGTCATAAAGTCCTCACGTATGCAGGTGATAGTGGGCCATGGTCTGCGGAGAGACGCCGCCTACGCACTGAAGCTCGGTGTCATCTGCGAAACCCCACCTTTGCATTTCGCATTCTCTTTGCTAAGGCCAACTTGGGTGCGTAGTCTGTTTAAAGTTTTCCAAGTTGGCCACGGCAAAGCGTAAGACCATTAGAAGACACTAATAGCACTAAGCATCTTACAGGGACTATTGCTGTACTTTAGTTTAAAGCCTTATGTAACATCTATAATTCTATACTACACATTATGGTAAATAATTGAGTATTGAATATATTGAACATAATTTACAAGAGCGAAACTTATGAGTAATATGCACGTTAAATCAAATCAATTTATTCGCAAAAGGTGTTGGTACAATTTCGGTCTTAACACAAATATTTCCAGATCCTGAACACTTCGTCATAATAATGTGACATGCAAACATTTGGTTATTACTTATTTAAAAAACTTAACCCAATATTATTGTAGTCATAACAATTCGGAAATGTATAACATTATTAGTCAAATTATAGAAAAAAAAATATTATTGATGTCTGAGGGTAAATATTTAGTTAGTTCAAAAGTACCTCACCAAGTCAAATCATTTATTTCAATTAGGCCACTATTAAGCCCTTCTGAACGTCTTAAATAGTATAATTTGAAGTTTCTAGAGACCGTGAAAGGTAGATTTCCTCGCGTCACAAATTAATTTGAAACCAAACATCTTTGTCTGGCGTCATCCCACGTGTCTCTCACGATCCCTTCTTCATCATCATTGAAATAATCTATCCATATTTCCTTAAGTCTAAGCCTTATAAAAATATGAAACAATATAACAAAAAAAAAAAACTGTAATTAAGCGAACATTCCAAGTGTTGATCACGTTGTATGAGCGACGGGCGGATGACGCCGCATTTACGATCTGTGGCGTGAATCGGCCACTCGGGAAATCACCGACGCGGGCCCGCCTGCTCCATTCCCATGGAGAGACGCGTGCATAACATTGCTCGCTTTGTTACATAGCTTAGCTGCTTCTCTCAATGATTTTTCAAGTACAATGCAAGTTTCTAGAAACCTGTTGACATGTATGGAAAATACCAATTGATTCAGAATGACCCGTGTTTATATTTTGCATCTAAATGAGAATAAAAACATGTGTGTTTTGATAGTTTTAGTCGTCGTCTTCGCAATCGGAAAGCACGTTAAGCCGTTGGTCCCGACTGCCGTACGTCGATCTTTGACTGTCGTTACGGGCCGTCAGAAGACTGAAATTCTGACAACCAGTCTTACTAAGGGGTACTAACCAGTATTACCCAGTTACTGGGTTATGGAGGTCAGATAGGCAGTCGCTCTATGTAAAATACTGGGTCTGGGTGCTGCATCTGGTGAGTCTGGAAGCTGAGTCTAATATAGTAGAAAAAAGGCTAGGCTAAAATAATACCTATATTTAACTATAGAATAAGAAGAAATACAGGCATGGTTTAGGGTTGTGATGTCAGGATGCGTGAAGTTTCAAGTTTAGACCAGTCTAGACATACCTTTGTGTCTCGTACCTAAGTTTCTACTTAAAAAACTTATGAATTGCTCAGTCGTCTGTAGTTAATAATTAATATTTAATGATCTCACTAGGTACCATTTTCATAATAGAGTTTTCACTATCTCAGAAATTAATTATTTCGTGGAAATATTTTCCAAATACCAACTTGAAAATCTTTTTCGTGTAACGATCTTCTAAGGTAGAAAAATGGTGTGTAAGACTAAACAATGACATAAACATTTTGTAAGTATAACAATAAATTTATCATTGTGTGATTGGCATAATAGCCAAGAGCCTCGACCATCACCTAAGGAGGAGATGAATTGGATTAAGACCTTGATTTAGAAAGAGGAACTCCTACACACAGCTCATATTGTTAGATTATTTTCTCAAGAGCTCCGACCACCGGTAGTTTGGTCCCTGTTCCCAATGCTATGCTTAGGTACTAATAATTATAATTTATTATTTTTAAATGTCTTTATTTTTATTTATTTATGAAATTAAAAAAGATAAAGTAAAGAAACCCCTGACACTAGCAATACTCGGTAGAATTAAGATTCTAAATAAACATCCGGTAAACAACTGTAAAAAACTGATTAAAAAAAACAAACACAGCTTAGAAAAAGCTGTTTCAAGTCATCTCTCAAAATAATAAAAAATAACTAAATGTAGTAAATGCATTAGCTACGATGCCAAAAACTGACTCACACCCTTGTTTTATTCCGAGGTTAAAATAAGTCTTGTATATTTATAGTCCAAATTAATTAAGTGTTAAGTAAGCGTTTTACATTCATAAGTCTTTACAGTTCTCTGTGGTATTCAAGGAACACAAAACAGCGAACACAACATGTAGAATATAATTATTTATGTTTAAAACCTTGGTACAACCTGAGTGGCATTCGCATTTTAACTATAATCTTACTTATGTCACCCAAAAACTTGTAACCTTTCTACCTAAAAACCTAGTAAACTATAAACCATTTAGTTAACTGGTATTTGGGTAGAAAATTGACTATAAATATAACCAATTACAAAAATATTTGGGCAAAGGGGTTATCAATCAGAATATAATAAAAACAACAAAGGAAAACAGAGCGAGCCCAGAAATATGTTTAAAATAACAAAATATTCCTGTTACAAATGTCCCACAGTAATAACATCGATGAAAGCAATTACGGGAAACTGGATCGGGGAAAATATTCTGTTGAAATTACATCAACATTCATCGTATGGCACAAAAAAACACGTTTTAAAAACATGTTTCTTAAACCCAAACCAAGTATCTTGCACTCGTTTTTCTATTATTTATTATCGCGAAAAACAAGTATCAATTTAAGTTTTTATTGAAAACAAAAATAAACTTAAACTGCCTTGGTATGTGGTATAATTTTCAGTGGCAAGTGTGATGGTTGACCACAAATATTGAATGTTACCTGAATCACCTCCCCTGTGGCTTGCCGTGGGACATGACATGGTACTATGACAAGGTTTTATTTAACCGACGCCACAGGAGACACATTCAATTAACCTTATGTTTATAGCACCTATACATAGACTTGTATATTTTTTAGAAAACATGATAGTTCAAAATAGGCTTCAACAAAACATGAGCAAGGTGGGGAAACTGTTTCTAATTGTTGTATTTTAGATATCTCGGTCTTGTTGTTCAACTTGTCAAAAGGCGCGTCTAGGAACTTTGGGCTTTAATTTAGACAGATTTCCAGATAATTTTACACGTAGCTAGACAAAACATGTCTATTTAAAATCTCTTTTAAAGATAATATATAAATTATTCTTGATTTTATCACCATCATCATCATATCAGCCTGAAGTCAGACGTCCACTGCTGAACATAGGTCTCCTCTATACATTTCCAATAGGACCTGTTGGAAGCGGCTTGCGTCCAGCGCGATCCCGCGGTCTTCATCAGATCGTCTGTCCCCTTCGCCCTTTGCTTCGGCTGCCTCTTTAACTTGCTAATTCACTGGGCTATGTCAGCAACTTTACTTCGTCTACGAAACTCCTCATTTCTTGACTCCGAGCATAGCCCTCTCCTTAGTTCGTTGTCAAGAATACGAAACAAATCAAGAAATTTGTACCATAAACATTACATTAATAATTAGGACTTCACGCGCCCCGAACATAACGAAGATAGATAATAAACACTATAAAAGCTCACACGTGACATCTTATTAGATCACACAACACAATACATGGTACCTATTAATACAAAGAATAAAGGTCAAAGAATAACAAAAGAGCAGGTTACAAACGGTAAATAGACGGCTAACAGAAAGTAGGCCGCAAGGTAAAGGGGCCACTCGGCTATAAATGCAAACAAGGCCTTTTACGACTTGTCGAGTAAAGGAAGCATCTACCGACATTACACTGAATATCATTTGTCATACTTTCAATTATAGACGTTATGACCAAGTAAGAAAGTAGGTACCAGTTAACTATTTTACTGGCAAATATTATAAAAGTAAACATATTTTTGCACTAACACCTAATAAAAATAACAATAAATCTTTATTCAGAAAACTTAAGATAAAATACATCACGAATCTTAAATTAATAATGTCCTGTACTAAGATAACCCTGTATCACAGGCTGCTGGAGCAACTGAAGGCTAATAACTATAAAAGTGTTCAAAAACTAGTCGCAATATTATCTCAGCCACTAACAATATCAAAAATGCATTTTTGATAGATTTAGACAGCGACTGATTAGTTTGTGATAGTTCCTAAAAGTAAGTAGATTAATAAATATTGTCCGCCTATTGTCAAGTATACGGTAAGACTACTTATAAGATGAAAGCTGGCGGTCACAGATGACTTCCCTAGTAATCTGTAATACCAGCTGCGTTGCCATCTGATAGATAAAGAAATGTCTCACGGGTCTGTTATAATGTCTAATGGGCCCTCTTTCATTTGCTCTATGAGAATATAATTTGTTAGTAACTAAATTAATATTCGTTCAAAGAAATGCAAACATTAATTAAACGTTACAGCTTCTCAACACTTTTTCAAATGAAACTACAAATTCTTCATTTTATTAATAAGATCTTTCATTTTTTTGAAATTCTAGTTGCTAAAACGAACAGCGAGTGTTATTAAAAACAAAATGTAGAAGCGTTTTTATTACTAGCTGTAGTTTATGTTAAAAATTTAAAAGTCGTGATTATTAAATAACTGCCACGTTGGTGTAGTGGTCGAAAGGTGAAACTGCTGTGCATGAGGTGTTGGGTTTGATTCCTAGGTCGGGCAAAGTGTTATTAAGTTTCTTCATGAGGAATTTCTTAGTAGCAGCCTCGGAGTCTGGGTTTGTACCCGGTTTATATCAATTAGGGATTGCAATCCAGCGGCGTTTTCAATACAGCGGAATTTTTGCTGGATTGACCTGAATCCAGCTGGATCCAGCCCGGATCCAGCAAAACGTGGAACGAAAATAAAAAGACGACATTTTTAAGACCTTTTTTATTAATTTGTACTTCTTACGATAATCTTTGAAATCTTCCACTCATTTGGTGATATCTTATATTAATTTGCTTTGGTTTTTTAATAATTTGAGATCAAAATAATCAACATAAAATTAAATAACAAACATATAACCTTATATTCATATAACATTTAAGATAATGTTTCTAAGTAAGCACTATCTTATTAATTACGCTTATGTTTAATGATAGGACGGCTAATCAGTAGCAATCAGTCTCACAAATTCTTTTAAAATTAACTTAATTAACATTCTTTTAAAAAAGGACCGTAACAATAACACTATTTTAATTTTCAATAGTATTTTTGTATCAAACAAAAAATGCTTTGAAATAATCTTCTCTCCGCTCGTTAATCCTTAATAATTAAGCAGTTTAAAGTCTGACGATAAGAGACTACTTCTTTTTTTGAATTCTGTGCTGTGCTATGGTGACAGAACGGCAACGTTGCCGCGCCGATTCGAAAATGGCGGCAACTCAAAACTAAACAATAGAAATTGATACGTTTGCGGATCCGCATCGCTGGATCAAGATGTATGCTGGATCCAGCATGTTTAAAAAGGCGCTGGATCCAGCTGGATTGCTGTATGCTGGATCCAGCAATTGCAATCCCTAATATCAATAGGCTCACCACCTATTACTTGGGACTTAAACATAACTGGCGAAATGTGTGTTTGGTTACTAATAGGTATACCTCTGCCTAATCTATCGGGAATTACAGGCGTTATATTAGGTTTATGTATTAAATAACTAGCTGCATTCTGCGACTTCGTATGTGTGGCTTACATCAGCTATTAAACATGAATTCCATAAATTAAGTTTAATAATAATTATCGTTTGCGAACAATATTTTTTCTTGACGAATAAAATAAAATGTTACAAATATGGTGGTTGCTTTCACGTCAACCATTTTACCGTCACGAAATAAATTAACATAGGTATATCGCTAATATCACATAAGATATATTCACATGTGCACTGGGTGGGTTCACAAGGACCTGTGTAGTATGTAAATTACAGTTATGTATATTTTCTAAGTTACTTTATCGCATTACATTTAATCTGTAATGGCAAAAAACGTTTGTGAAATAAATAAATATTCTCGTCGATATCTGCCCAAGTAGGTACTTATTAGCTATTTAAGCTTAGCTATGGAAGATTTCGTAGCGCAATTTGTGACCGCAAGAACAAAATTCACGGAAATTGTCTGTCTGTCAGTCCGAACTATTTTAATCAGCTCGTTCGTTGAAACCAGAGTCAACTGAAAGCTAATATTAATGAATCGTTGCATAAAACAAAACTTAGTTTAACTTATCAAAGACCTTTAACGGTTGCTGTTTCCTGAAAATCAGCGTGTTGAAGACAGATTTAAATTAATTTTCATGAAATATTAATAATTAGTACGATACCGGGCAGGCACCGTAATGACTTATTTAATTTACATGCACTTTCTAAGTTTATTCTAGAGTTGGACACCACTGACATCGTAAAGCAAAATATCGTGAGAAAACATGGACTTCTATTTTATACTAGACTAGCTTTTGCCCGCGACTTCGTCCGCGCAAAAATAAAATATAGCCTATGTTACACGCAAATAATGTAGCTTTATAATGGTGAAAGAATTTTTAAAATCGGTTCAGTAGTTTTTGACTTTATCCATTACAAACAAACAAACAAAAATACAAAGTTTTCCTCTTTATAATATTAGTGTAGATTTTGCGCACGACTTCGTCCGCATGGTTTTTTTCATCCTCGTTATGTTGCGTCGTTGGTTACTGCTACGCTGCCGAGTTGTAGCGTGATGTTATTTAAGTACTACTCCTCATAACTCTATCATATAGCAAAAGATTTTTATCCAGTCCATTGTTAATATTATTGAACACTCCACACTGACACCAGATTAGTGTCTCCATTGCACCTCTGCGAAGCCGGGGCGGGTCACTAGCCGACAATATGTAAACAAGAAATACAGACATCGAGTAAAAATGTTACTACGCATGTATATTACAGAGAGAAAGATGTTGTCGCCAAGTCTACGATCTATCTCAATAGATGCGTTATTTTTCTCCCCCTTACAGCAGTTCAATACAAAAAAATAGTTGCCTCCTTTAAGCTAAGCTAAGTTACACGTCTCCAAGTTTTGTCTACTTATGAGATTTTGTGGCTACATTACATTATGTTTCTATACCAATATGTTTGCGTTTTATTAATACTTAGGTAATTAGGTGCTAATTAACAAAAATTGGAAATATTGTGTATGTCAGCCGAAGTCTACAGTATAAATAATTTCTAGGGTATACAATCGCGGATATTTATTATATATTTCGATTATAATAATTTAGTTATAGAAATTCAGACACGATGTATAAACGTTATTGAATAAATGAATTTAATTTAATTGGATATAATTATGAAAAAAGATATGTTTGGAAGAAAACCTGTTAGGTTAGACTTTTTTTAAATTTGGAACTGTCAGCCAGCTGGATTGTAATCCATTTTTGGTCTATAAATTAAATAAAGTTTTACCAAAACGCAGGTCCCATCTTATCTTTCTGGGCAACTCGTTTGAGTTGTGCGCCTTCATTATTGTCTCTGGCACGTCGGAAGAAAGGGACTTTGGTCAACAAAGCAAGGCAAAACAAGAATGAGAATCCTGTTGTTAAACGTTCAAGAGGTTGGTTGTTAAAAATGGCACTAGAAAATTCGCTTGTTTTTTTTTGTTGTAAATATTTTTCAAATTACTAAGTTAGGTAGGTAGACTGGGTTTCATTAAAACATAAACTTAGGTTCCTCAAATAATTTGACAGCACTCGTTAGAGGTCTGACCACCATGTTTATTTAATAAAGGTAAATCATTTGCGGAGACCTAACTTAACATTTGACTACTCAACAAACTGAGAATCACAACACACAATATATCTTGTATCGTAACTTCACAAATCAATAGTACCTACCTACCTATTATCCCCGAAAAAATCGCCGTCTCGCCCGGTACTTGCTCACAATGCTTCCTCGATCCCTTCTTGTTCCCTTCCCCACAAAGGTTTACATTACCGCATCAAATAATAACACTTAGTGAAAAGAGGGGTCTTCGCGCCGTTCCGGGCCGGGTCGATAAAGTAAAGGACTTATTGATAAACATGATGCATGACGCACTTACACTATGGTTTTTTATTCAAGAACTGATTTATACGCGGTTATTTTGTTGGCGGATTTTTTGAACAATGAAAGTTTTTAATTAAATAATATTTGTAAATATTCATGAATAGATAGATGATGTGGATGTGGGAAGAGGTTAACAACAAACAGTCTAAATTATACAACCTCAAAATACGCAAGAACTTTACATATATAGTTGCGGATTTTGAGACTAATAAGTTTTAGTGATTTCGCAAAACCGCGACAGTTGTAATGTTTCTGTGAAGTTAGTGAATAAGTTTTAAATAAATCTAATTATAGATTTGTATTATTGCTAAGTTAGTAAACCTGAGCTATATTGGGAGATTCCGTCACACCAACAGAGTTGATTCAATACTACAAGTTTAGATCCTAGCTAAGATCAAGATGTGTCATGTTAAAAACAAACAGCAAACAGACCAATCATTTTAAGCCTATTTAAACAACAATTCAATCTCTCAGACAAGACCTTGATATTTTTTCGAAAACAAAATTGCTCAGTATTTATTTACATCCAATCCAGTATTTTCCGTTTATGAGAACAAAATGATTAGCAAAAAAAAAATTATAGTACTTGAATTATGCAACTAACAGACATGTAAAGTCTTTAGTATAGTTTTGTTGTGAACAGTTTTATAGTAGTGTTCAATTTGACGCATTGTATTTTCTTTTTTTGCTATTTGTGCTGTCTATCAAGTAAAACATTATACAATTGTGTGGAGACAGCAATAATGCATTTGCTGTGACAAGTTAATATTCAATTGCACTTGACGTTCAGCCGCATGTCTGCGGTACACTTGAGTTACAACAACGACCCTTTAGGCTAAGACATAAAGGCCATGTCAATGTCAAATTGTAATCGTGGTCGTGCGGTTGACTGTCTATAGCGAAATTCCCCCTGTTGACTTCTACATTTCGATGGAGATAATAGGCCATAATACAGCCATTGTTTTGCTTCCACTCGTTTGGGATCAACTGATAAATTAATATTGACAATCCGTATCTAACTTCTCTTATCAGCTTAAAACATAAATGTTAATTTTCTCGCCGAGGGACGTCTTGTATTTATTGTATGTAGTTAGGTATTAATTATGAATTCAATTTGCAGTCATTGTGACTTGAGCAAAAACTACTTGCACTGCAAATTGATAGGGGAAGTATCGTCCCCATACCTACACTATAAAGACCCAAATAATGTTGACATTTAACCCGATAATTTTTAATTTTATTTCGATAATTTAAGAAGCTATAACTAATATTTACAATGAATTATTATTATTTGAACTAAGTTAAGGCTAGTAAAGGTATCACGCCATCCTAATTACTTCGCGAAGGCTCCAAATAAATATTTCATGGTCTCAGCCGCCCTCCACCTCAAGTTATCTGAACGAACTCATGTAAAATTTATAACTGTTAATTTACCAGGTTTCGTACCTGTTAATTTACTAAAGGTACACTGGCACTACACATGAACACAATAATTTAATTAGTGGCAGCGAAATAAATGTTGAGTGGAACTTTCTTAGTACGCGAGGCGTTGGAAAAAAACAAATACGTCTAACACCAACATAGCTAAAATGTTGCAGCTGCATACCCCAGTTTTATTGCAGAATAAAACATTAAATAAGTATTGCTACTCCAACACTAGGGGAGGCACATTTCAATGATTGTACAAATAATGCTGATGCGCCCTTTACCCATGCCGATGGCAAGGCGCGGTTACATATAGAATCACGTCAAAACTGGCACAAGATGTGTGGACATTTTTTATCACTGAAATCGATCATTAAAATAAAATAAACTAGGAGAAAACGACAAAGTTCTGCAGGGCAATTATTATTCTAGTAATCAAAAACGTTCCAATCTGAGTCGCAATTTCATCTCAGCGACAATCAGTCAAAATATGTAAATAAGAGGAATTTTTGACAGATTGAGACTGAGATGAGATTGCGATTGTTAGTAAAAGTTAGTGGAATGTGTGCCTAGTTTAAAACTAATAATCAATACAACATCTTAATACAATAAATACTATTATTCTGATCAAACATTGTGCGGTTATGTTGGGTTTTATTAAACTTTTATTAATACCATTCTACGAATATAAATGTCATTTTTATTTATTACACTTGTAGATTGGGTACCATGTTTCCCCTTGATATTTTTTTATTAGACTCAGCTGTAAGCAATATGTTTCCGCGAGGGGATTCGCGGGATTACGGCATCGGTCAGTGAATCAATAGCATTTATTATTCGTCGTGAGGGTATTGTGTTTGTAGGTATTGTTGCGCCCCCCTGCGAGGGGAACGCGAACATTGCAAGTGCAGCGCAGGTTGATTGCAACATCAAATATTTGTTTCATTTTCTATGCCCTTATTGCTTTGTTGTTGTCACTATACCGCTTAGGGTCACTCATATCGACTGCTCTGTAGTTTCGTACCTTTGGGCATTGCTTTCAATTTATATGTCTAACAATATGATTGGATTGAGCGGACTTCTAGTTTCAAATTATTGTAGCTAGCCAGTAGCTAGCATTTTATGGCTTTTATTAAAGGCTTGTGTGAAGGGGATTCGTCCAAGGTAGCTGGTAGCCGGTAGCGAGGAAGTCGTCTTATATCTAGCAAATATACTTAGTTTCGAGACGCATATTGATGTTTTAATAATTATATCATCATGATTGCCGTATGTGAATTTTGATCGACATACTAAGTAAAATAGTGATGCTACTTACAAAAAAGAAGTAATGTTGATTTTTACGGTCTACATGAAGTAATCACTTTAACCCTAAGACACTAGACACACTTTCACTAAGACATTGAATATACCGTGTTACAACTACTTCTTAATAAACTACACGTGTAAGATATGTTTGGATGCTATAATTATCCTGATAACACTCTAGCAAACTATAGCTAAACCGCTTAATTGAGTGAGGCGAGGGCCTGCTGACACTGTTCACCGTTAACCACTGTGACGTCACATATCTTAAGAACTGTCCAGTGCACATTTCGCCCCTTGTGTAACACGCTACGAGCGCCCGCCGCCCGCACCTCTCCCAGTCCCCGTTCTCATCCTACCCCCGCACCCCTGTACCCCGCAGGTGCGGACTCAATTAAACGATTAAGCTATAGGTTGGTAGGTATTGTGTTCCTGTAAATTTAACTGATAATGTAACTAAGTAGTGGAATTTTTACGAACACTTTTCAACAGATCTGATATAAGTATTAGGCTATATAAAATGGCGACAAATTAAAAAAAATGCACGCTTTTATTAATATTACAATGGAGCGACAATCAGACAATAGCCACTGCAAAAACGTTTAAAAAATCTTCAGGCAAATTTCTTACTTCTTAGCATGACATCTGTAAAGAATGAATCGAGATAAACACGTAATACACCGTGCAACGTGCCCCTTGCTTCAGCTCGCAGACTTTATATTGTTTGAAAAATTAATTATTCTTCAGAAGAGTTGACCGACTGCGGTCGTTGTATTCTTTCTTTCATTCTTTAAGACTCGGTAAACAGAACGTTAAAAAACAAAATGCTAGCAAACCGTGGTTGTTTACAGACTGCCGCACTCAAAGACACCACTTAAAAATAAATTAATCATAGATCATCGTAATAATGAATCTATCATGTGATGAGTTCTATTTGTATAGCTTAGCTTAGCTCTGGCTAAGTTTTTCACATACTTTCAGAAGCGAGGAACGTGTGCTAGGTTTTGGCTAAGTGTGTTTGTGTGGGAAGGGGAGTCCGGGTTGGGTTTTTAGTCAGTAAAAGAGAGACAGACCCCTTCGCCCTCGGGGCGAGGGACATCCACAAGTATTTTCCTACCCGAAATACAAGGAAAGGTTAGCTTGGTATAATAATGTCAACAAAATTGAAATGTTCTCATTCTATTAAGTTTAAGTTGTTAACGTTCGTATTTATACTAAACATGCGTTTAATAAGTGAATGTTTTTGAAATTAATGTTTGATTATTTTATGACGTTTTGGAATAAGAGCAACTAACTTACTCTGAGTACTTCACTCAGGTACAAGACAGAAGTTTCAAAATTAAATTATTTTACTTCAATTTTCGTTTCCAATTGTTATGAAAATATCGTTTGTTGTAATAAAACAACCTTTAATTTTTAGACATCCTGCGCTGAGAGACTAGGATGTCAAAAAATTCCATTGCAATGATATCACTATGGTTTCCTTGCATATTTTTATTCAATGCACCATACGTCTTTGATTTCGAAAAAAAATTACTTATTATGAAACAAGGTCGACCGCCGCCGTCTGTACGCATAGATCTTTTAAACTACGCAACGGATTTTATACGATTTTTATCAATAGACAGTGCTTCAAGAGGAAGTTTTATGTATCCGCAATAGACGATTAACACACGGCACCGCGCAGCGCCGCGGTAGGCGTTGAAGCGGATCTCATGCCGCATTGGCCTCTATGAAATCCGACATTGCCTTTTTATACGTACACTGCTCCGCCGCACGTCGGACGGTGTACGCGTGATAATCGCCACTTCACCGCCTACCACACGGTGCGAAGCCAGGGCGGGTCGCTAGTATTAGCCATTACAAGCAGACAGTCTGTTTTATCAATAAGATTTTTGACACATTTTGTCAACTATTTTTAATAATATTTACGATCTCGTTTCCTTACAAGTACTTTGGTGCCCCACCATTATGCTTATAAGTTGTTATATCTAAAACACAGTCTTGACTTAACCTACGCTCAGCCTTAATTTAGTATTCTTTCCTCGGTTATCAGTGATTTCTAATATAATTTACAAAGCCTGTACCTGTATTTATTATAATTTGCTTCATCACAAATAATATCATCAAATCAAAATTTTGCTTGCTGATTTAAAGCCTATACTAGAAGTACTACACTAGAAGAAATTAAAAAGTAACACAGTGCGTCAGAAAACCATTTTAGTACTCGTACATTATAGAGTTATGTTCTTTTTTATTAAAACCATGGAAACTTTGATCGTTGATATATTTTGATATTAATTACCTGCACATAGTATGCTATTCTATACAGTACAAGTATCAAAATTGTCAGAATTTTAGAAAACAATACTTTTTTCTGAATTCTAGTAAATATTTCTCTAGTTATAACACCCTAATAATAACTTAAACCCGCGCGAAATACCATTATTTCCTTGTAATACATAGCGACGATTTGTCACCCATACAGTTGATAACTTGATAGATACAGATTCTGATAACCTTTTTCGTAACGGCCCAAAAAAATCGAACGTCCCTGAGGGAAGGGAATAAAGGTGTTCAACAAAAAAGAAATGATGACAACGTCGAAGCAACAAGTCGTTTTGTCTGTTCGGCCATCACAGTGTTACTGTTAGAAATACCGCTGATAGTCGCAAAGGGATCTTAAAATAAGAAAGCAGCATAACCGCCATTATACTGGAATTAATTTCATACAATCCCGGACAAGCTATAATTGAAAAGATCCGTTGCAGAAATTGCAAAACTACTTGGACTACTAAGTTTTCTTGAGTATTTAGTCGATGGTCCAAAGCATTGTATTAAGTTAAAAAAAAAAAAACAATGATAGCTTGTTATTTAAACTGGATTTTCTCACGAATAAATCACTTTAAAATGAACGCATTTAGATAATATTCAAATACTTTTCATCGTATAAATAAACTTGCATTCGATTTAATGTTGCGATAATTTTTTCGTTCTTCCAAGCGATATGTTTTCCGCGACGGAAATTAAGAGGCACCCCTCTCGCATAGAAAGTAGTGCATTTAACAAGATAGGGGTAAGTCGGGGTCGTGCTCCACTGTTGCTTTGTTTAGTTATGCCGCTGTTGTACGTTTATTGTATGTTTTTTATTAAACAGTATGCGGCTTGTAAACCTACTTTTCATAGGATCGATTTTAGATCAGTCTTGTTATAGTTTCGAGTGTTGTGAGCGTATGAATATTAAGTTATTAAATATAGGACTTTAACTAATGTAATTGGCCAATGACCGTTCTATGTTAAAGTAAAATAAATATATAAAATAATTATTGTATTTATTAAACTGAAAGCATGAGTGCATGCTAAAGCCATTCATTAAAATAATTGTAATAGCGCTTTTGTTATTTCTACAATTAAAATGAAACGTTTTGTAAAGTATTTACCTAAATGCTATCAGTAAATAAATAATTGATTTACATTTCATGTTATTGTTTATTTGTATATCTACCTACCACAGAACAAAAAATAGATTCAACTATGGATAGATTGCGGTTAAATTAGTTTTACTTACTAAATGTAATAGTGGCATTATTATTTGTTACGCGAACTTCGTACCGCCATATTTTTTTTAAGTATTTTGATATTGGTCCCTCCTTTCATGCGTGATGCCGTGACCAAGAAAAATAGGGATTCGTTTTTATACATATAAATAAATTAATATATTGATTTGTAAAATTGTCCATCAAAATGTATAATTTAAATGATTCCAAGACGTTGTACACTTCGTCTTATTAATTCATTTTATACAGGCAATGTACCTTTTCCCTCTTGTTGTAAAACTTTTAATTAAAGACAAGGATACAACAGTGCAGACGACAGGTTTACACAATGAAGTCCGGAGGAACCATCATGATGGTTTTATAATCAACTTTTAATGCAGTGCTCCACAACAACCTTCCAATGTCTTGGTATTTGTTTGTTTATTCTCCGTAAGACCTCGTCGCGGCGAGGAAACTGGCCTTCGCGAGAACTTTTCCATAAAATCACACTTAAATTAAAACATTGTTTATTAAACTACTAGCTTCTGCGCGCGACTTTGTCCGCGTCATTGTTAATATTTTATCTCTTTGCATTTTTCCGTGAATATAATAAAGCTACTTTTTGGGTTTTAGCATTGAAAGTAGCTACCTAATGTGCTATCCCAGACTATAAGCTATCTCTATGCCTTTTACCTAGATCCGTTCAGCCGTTTTGGCGTGATTGAGTAACAAATATTCATCCATCCAAACTTCCGCATAATAGTGCTATTCCTAAATTGACAATATAAAGTCATCGCTTACTATTACAGCCAAACTTTTAATAGCAGCATTCAAACTTCCCACTCTGAACCTTTTACAACCGTCAATGTTTCTAAAACGATGCTAAATGATGATGGTCATCATAAAACCGATGGGGTAGCCTACACGGAAAATTACAGATAGATTTTTCCCCTGGAAATATATCTCAGGCATTTGACCATCCTGAGTAATTTGGAGCCCGTAATGTGACAACTTTCGACGCATTTACCCCAAATTGCTCGGGCGATATAGCTCGGCTCACGAGTGGAATGGCGTTAACTTATGAGTAGGGGAGGAGCTCAGCACTTACAAGTGTTTAGTGGGAGATTAGCTGTCAAGAAATATAATATACTTATTGTACTAAATATTTTTAAATTCCGAAATAAGTGATTGTGTTAGGTACCTATACCCAAGGTCAAAGACAATACATTGAGTTTCAATTAGACCATTTACAGTAACTTTTGAATTGTCAAGGAGTCGGTCAGTTAGTCCGAAAGCTGAAGCTATAGTTATTCGTTCCAAAACGGAGGTAGGCCTCTATGGAGAAGAACGAGCAAGAAACTCCAAGGCACTCTTTTAAATTAGGTTCCTAAAACTCAAGTCCTCACCTGCAGGGTACAGGGGCGCGAGGTAGAACGAGTACGGGGACCGGTGAGGTGCAGGCGGCAGGCTCTCGTAGTGTGATACACAAGAGGCGAAATATGCTCTGGACGGTTCTTAATAAATGTAACGTCACAGTGATGTTATATAATTTTTTTTAAACTTTGAACTCAATTAACTCAATTAAACGATTTAGCTATAGTTACTTATTATAATCAGTTAGAATAGCACTACGGCGTACGAATAAACAGTCGCAACAAAAAGTATTATTTTTTTAAACATTAGCTGTGTTAAAAAATACATACAAATACATCAAAATTTAAGAAGCTTTTTCTAACAGACAATAGATTACAACTATGTCACGTCTAGAATAATACCGACTACCGTAAATCCTTGATAACAGTTTTTGTTACAATGTTCCTTCCACGTAAGTCCTTTGTAACAAATAAGCGCTATTTTTACTTTTCATGTGCGTCATTGATAAGACGGAGTAAGTAGGACATGTTTTTATACTGATGACAAGTTTCGTAAACAAGCTTAAAATAGCCCTATTATATGAGATCTTGGATAACTATCATAATATTTTTTTTTCACTAGTTACGAAGATAAAAGAAATTTTAACGTTATTGTTGGTCTGAAATTGGTTTCAATTCTATTGTGCAGGAGCTAAACCTTATTAAGACTATGTCTATCTTTTTCTCTCCAACAACACAAGAAAGAGATGGACATAAATAAGACCTGTCAATTTTAGCTTCATACAATAATTATAGTTGACATTTGTCAGAACACTGTTTAAAAACACGGAAACGTTCAAGGCAAAACTAATTTGTCATCTCTAACTTAGTTTTAAGGTGTCACCGTCCTTTTCTTTCGCTGTATGTTGGTAAGAGATACCAATGAAATTCTTTAATTTTAGTTTAATTTGTACACAGGGGAATTGGCATTAAGATACCTTGTATAGATTGGTTACAAAAACGAATATTTATCTATTTTTGAACCCCCAGTTTCATATAAGTTGAATTTTCCGTTGGTTGCAACCGCGCCTGCTCAGTGTCTGGTCCAGGATTCGATACCCAGGTCGGACAAAAAGTGTAATTGGTTTTTTCTATTTCGATTTCTCAGTAGCAGCCCAGAGTTTAGAAATTTAGAACATCAGATCCCGATCCTTCTCGATCATGTATTCATGTCGGATTGACGTCCCATCGGACTACTCTACAAGGTGCAGATTTGAATCCACGTCAACGTATTCAATAGTTAACTGTGGTAATGATTTTCAACCCGAATTATCATAATAAAATAAATCGGTTTTTTTAGTAGGTGATATCGAATCCAACTAGCTATCTTGTCGCTGTTAAAGAATTAATATAACATAGGGATGTTATAATATAAATTCTTTGACATCATTGTTGCTTTCGAATTAGAACCTTCGGGTACCATATAGAATTTCAAAACAATAGTTACAAAAAAGGATGTTTACGTTAATCAAATTCCTAAGCAGTACTTATAATATAATTATGTAGTGTGTACAAAACTGAGGAGAATAGAACAATGGATATTCCAAAATGACGGCACGGTTGGCGCAATGGCTAAGCGATTGGCTACAGCGCTGCGTGTCGCGGACTTGATGCCACATTTGTACGGCATACCTACAGATTCCGGGTTTGTAGAAATACCTAGAGCAAGCAACATAAAAAAAAATACCGAAGTCCAGTTTTGTAATCTTATCAAACAGGAGGTTGTTATCACATAGAATCACATAGAATCACGACACCGCGGTTTAGAAACTTTGACCTTACTGCCCATACGATTTCCCACCCAGGACAAACTTTGTGTGATGTTAGTTCTGTGTCTGGATGTGATTTATCTATAATATGTATGTATTTATAAATCATATAAGTATGTATATCAGTTGTCTGGTTACCATAACACAAGCTCTGCTTAGCTTGGGATCAGATAGCCGTGTGTGAGTTGTCGCAAGATATTTATTTATTTATTATTTATAAAGAAAGAAGAATAATTAGGAAGCTACTTGTATTTTTAGTTGTTTATGTTTGACAGTATTTCAGAATACCTACACCTCTTTCGAAGAACAGAATGGTCCTGTTGCGTAAGCGGTAGACAGTGCCACACGACTATATCACTATGTGCGTGTAGGTTCATTGACCCTCCTGCCTAAACCCAGCGGCAAGAAATGAATTCGCAATTAAACTAGAAAAATAAACTATTTATTATTGTTTCGTCAAGAGAACCAATAGCATAGTTATTACCTCATTGAATTTGACGAGAATGCAACACTACACTTGTTTATTTCTGATTTGGTCTATTATCCTAAAACCTGTATACAATTATGATGAGTAACTAAAATTTCGACAGTACTAAATATTCAGCTCAAGGAAGGCAAGGAAGCGCCGCTTAGTCACTATTGTATATTGTTCCCACGCCACGCGCAGAATCTGTTTTGAGTTTATGTCGTAGGCTCCTTATAAACCGAGCTTCCAGATTCCCCTAAGTTATTTTAGCATGGCTGAGATTGTGAGTATAAATAAAGGAATATAGTTTCAATGTTGCGACCTTGTTCTGTAATGGTTTTTAACAATACCTCTGAAGAAACTTTAAACGTACTTACAACTGTTTTGTGCAACGCCTTAAAAGAATGAGCCTGGGAATGTGTTAGGGTATATGACACCCCACGTGACAAATTAAGGGAGTTAACCCTTAATTTGCCAAAGCTGCATTTAAGTATTCACGTACAATTATACCATTGCAAATATAATTTTAAAAGACTTTATACGCTAATGCCTTATTAAAGTGTTGCACTAAACAGCATTCATTGTAGGCAATTTTAATACTGCTTTTTTAAGACATTCTGACATGGATCGTCTTTACACTAGACCGCGGTGAGTTCATGGACGGATGTCCATGGTCCATTGAGCGCGCAGAAAATGCAAGGTTAATAGGCTTTTTTTAACAAATGAAATGTCACCAGGACTCACATATTATGACTCATTAACTAAATCAGTATTTAAATAAAGATTTCCTCAACTGGGTGTTAGTGAACTGTAGTTACAAGTTCAAAAGATAAACTATTATCTTCCTCAAAATGTGACCTATAAAATCAAGTAAATATATAGTAATTAAATGAAGATAATTCCGTCGTTGAAAGTCCATGGCAACAGGACACTTAGTACAGCCGCATACAATGCAAGAACGCAACGCATGCAGGTACCTACAGATAGGAAATGTTCGCCGCTCTGTTAGATAGTGCGAAAGTATTGAAGTAAATATGATAAGCATTTAAGTCAAAGTTAAATTATTTATTTTCATAAAACCATTAAAAGGCAGTTAGTAACATCATATAGAAGAAAAAATAAGAGAAAATAATTGAATCTAGTCGTCACTTCATAAAGATAGTTGCGTATGGAGAAAAATGGGCAAGAACCTTAAAACTTACTCTTTTATAACAAAAATGTTTTACTATATTTTGTATACGGACTTACAGGTGAATATGGTGTATAGAAACGACTATTTACAATATGAACAAAGTATAGTACACATAACAAAGTATAAAAGACTAATTAAAAAATATTTTTAAAACAAGCTTTAATTTAAAATTATTAAAATAATGAGTATTGAACATTATACTGTCATTAGAACTAAAGGTGTGTGCAAAATTTCAGCTCAATCGGTTACCAACAAATGGTCGAAAAATGGTTTGCAAATTTTGAAAGGACAAACTTTCTTATATTCATACGAACAGTGCAAGCTAAATAAAAGCTTGTAAAAATGACGGCTAATAGAATTATTATCCAGCGTTAGCACCATTTTATTGTTTGATACGAAGCTTAAATTACAAAAAACCTAAAAACCTTACGTAAATGTAGCCAGTGTCGTGTGAAACGTATACACGATACGAAGTTCATTAATATTTCCGCACGACCGGTGCTTAGGTTAAAAGCTAATTCGTGTGATAAAAACGCGACAAGACAGGCGAATGGGGCCCTTAAAAGTTTTTTTTTGCGCCTTCGGAATTCATTTGGCAGGACTATAATCAGTAGCAAATCGTGCAGAAACAAGCTAAACTTATCAGGAAAGGAATCCGGAGAAGAATCCGCTTCGTGTACGTTACAATTTCTATCAAACCCTTGCAATCGTTAATGGAAGCTTTTGCTATAATAGATCCCAGATTTTAGGAAACTTTTCACGTTTTTTTTTACAGGATTTTCTTGCTTGTTAATCATCTGTATCATCGTGTTGTATTTCATGATGAAAAAAGATATGTTTTTGAACTACGTAACTTAACATAAATGTATGAATCAGCAGATTTTTTCGTCCCAAAGTAAAAATTGCTCATTATGACCACAAGTCCAGTGACAAGTCCTGTTTTCGGGTTTTCAGTTATTGAAATTACACCATGTATATTTTTTGTTATGGATCATCCATAAAATATTGTAACTGCATGCTAGTAGTTATTACTTATAATATACACGCCTAATTAAGGAGTAGAGAAAACGGTCCTTTGTTGCATCATGTTGCTCAATTATACGTAATTGAGTTACAAATATTGATTCACAAAGGAAGGTGGAAAGCACCTCGTAGCTTTTGCAACCTTAGATCGTCTATATTAAAATTGTGACTAACAAGAATAAAAAAGAACGCGTATGCAATATGAGAGCGTTGGATTTAATTACATCCCTTTTTGCAAGCGAAGATAGTAAGGAATAATTATTCCGATAAAGTGGAAATAGAATATTATATCCTAAAGGTGAAAATTTTAATAAGACCGGGGACGGTTAATAAATTGACAATTTATTTAACAGCTGAATGTATTCTATTTATTTATTTATTGACCTTGTGACGTAAGATAAGAAAATGTAAATAATAAACTTATTTGTCAGTAATGTAAAACCTAAAGGTTTGCAGATAACATCTTAAATAATTAGTTGCGGTAAGACACTCAACATAACACCTACTCGTCTCAATAAAATGAAAATAATTACGTACTGAGGTCTTGGGTTTAATTACCACGGGTAGGGAAAAACGTAATTAGATTTATCCTTAAAAACAAAACGTAGGAACTCAGGATTAAATTTGACACGAGGTACTTGAAGAATGAAGGAGAGTTGACAAGAGAATCCTACTAATAAAATACATAAAATGTAGATAAGTAGTTAACAAAGTAAGTTACATAGGTACAAACTCGTATATTGAAGCATCACGCTATTGCTGCTTGATAGATTCTGTTCAAATCTTCTACATATTTAGGCGATTAACACACGGCACCGCGCACCGTATCGCTGTATCGCCGCCGCGTATCGCTGCCGTAGGCGGTGAAGTGTGTTAATCGCCTCATAAAAAGGCAACTGTTACTGACTGATTGATCTATCAACACACAGCTCAAACTACTGAACGGATTGCACTGTGTGGCACGTAGATACTTATTATTACGTATGCATTCGACAAGACAGGATTTTCCAAAAAAAATCCCGTATGGGGATGAAAAGAGGCCCCGATATTTACGCGGACGAAGTCGGGTTAGTTACACCATTTATAACTCAAGAACGGTTAGTCCGTTTCTTAGGATATTTGATTTTTTAGTTTTGTCTCCGCCTCGAATGACAGTAGGTATAATGATTAAAATATGGAAAAAAAATCACGAGAAAGAAAATACGACATTTTATTGATTAAGAAGCGGTGCGAAGTTCGTCCGGTCTGCTAGTCTTTCATAAATATTCTCTACTGTTCTGGTTAGTCTATAGGCTATATAATATCACGCTATGTAGGGTGAGCAATGTTGATGGTTTTCACAACAAGGTTTACTTGGAGGACATCCAATTTTCAATACTTTTTTATGTAATACTAGGGTTCACGTGATTAAAAACGAGAGTACAACTTGTTCTAACTGAAATTAAATACTATAGTAATAATTGTTTTCAGAATCGTACAAGGCTACCGAATCAAACTCTTTGCATAAAAAAATTCCCCATTTTTCAGCCACTGCTAAATTGAAATTCTCAAAACAGTTTTCATCAGACAACTCAATTAATAAAGTTCAAATATTTAATAACAAACTAGTATCGCCGCTTAATTACTCATAATTCCAATTTGCACTTCATATTTAATTAACGAAAATAAAGCCTGCAATCGGACGCACTCACACACAGGTCTATAAGCGTGGTTTTTGTAAAGGGTGGTTGGACTAAGTTGACGGCTGCCAACACAGGGTGCCGAATCCATAATTAAATTTCCAGTAATGCTCATGCAAACCGATTTATCCTTACATTTCCGTAGAAACATTTAATTGACACTGAGAGATCTCCGGGAAAAATAATTTCACTATTTCGAACATTTTTGCATTAAGTGTTGCCTCGGGGACTTGTTATTGTTTTTTGAAATAAAACAACGTTTTACAGGCTACCGTGAGAATGTAGAACGAAAGAGGAATTGTAGAGGATTTATCTTTTTGCGTGAAAGCTGTAGAGTCGAACAAGCGATCATCATATACAAATATAATAAAATTGAAGAGATTTTTTTGTTTGTTTGTTTAACCCTATTCTTGCACGGTGTATAATTTGATGCGGAGTAGGTACTTTTCGAAAATATGGAAACTTATCAAAATTAAAAAAAGAAATACCCTGTGCGAAGTCTGAGGGGTTCGTAGCTATTGGGTTAATACATAATCACTTAACACACAGATGTAGGTACGGCCTGTACCGCGACTTCACAGCAATTTCTTAGCATGCTACTGCACTTATGACCGCTTACTGTACATAATAACTGTTCAAGTCAAATACTAAACAGAGTGATGTAAACAATTGTTTACTCGGTATATTAACGACTTTGTCGAAAGCAATATACTTAATTGTAAATAATAATGAGCTTAGTTCTGCCAACCCGCTATCTCTCAATATACGCGGTGTAAATACGGTACATCATGCAAAAATGATTGCTTCACTTCATTTTCTGGTGTGAAAATGTTTAAAAATGGTATGATGGTTAAGTACCGTGAAATGATACACACGCAAGTTATTGTGATTATAGG
The DNA here is from genome assembly GCA_949774945.1 of Hoplodrina ambigua. Classification (NCBI taxonomy): domain Eukaryota; kingdom Metazoa; phylum Arthropoda; class Insecta; order Lepidoptera; family Noctuidae; genus Hoplodrina; species Hoplodrina ambigua. The sequence continues at coordinate 13,225,338 of OX458963.1, forward strand.
AGTACACAACAGAAACATTTAATACTTGTTTTCGTAGAAAGAAAATAAAAGTTACAATTTTGATCTACTTTGACCTTCAATATTCAATAAACAAAAGATTTCCAGGTAAGTCCAGAACAATAAAAATGATCACAATAGAAAGATTTGTATGTTTCGACTCCGTTTACTGTTTTGTTACCGAATGTGTTACATTCGTAACTATCCATCAATGTACATCACAACAAAATTATGTTTAGAAAAGATAAAAAAATAATCAGCCTAAAAAATTCAAAAGCATTACAAGGTAGGCAGGTACTTACCTACTTCGGAAAATTTTACGTGGCCTAGTTTGTTTAAGCAAAACTAAGCCCTGACAACAACTTTATGAGTATCAAATAAAAAATACCCGAGGAGTAGATATCATACAAATTGTTGCTAGCCAACTTAAACAGATTTATCTAATCGAATAACAGAAATATTTTTTCCTCGTGGAAAGTTCCATCCTGTTGGCAGGAGGTAACACACCGACTATTTTAGTCGCCATGTTACCTCTTGGCAACAAGACTGGTCATATTGTTATTGCGATGTTATCCCCTCATAATGTAGGTATTGTTATTTGTATAAATGTTCGTCGCAACTCTCATTTCTTATCTCCGAATGTAAAAAAAAAAACTCTCGATCATTTCATTATTACAATAATGTTGTCTTGTCTCGCCAGGAAATAGGATTCTGCCATACGGATATTAAACGGGTGCGCGTTTTAAATCACCTAAATTCAAAATAAATATCTTCTTATTTCATGTTTTGGTATTAATACATATCGGTACAAAGAAGAATCGGGAAATGGATATTACGATTCCATGAGAAAATATATCTCAAATCTGTATTTTTTTCTATTCTAGTACCGATTTTGCTTGTTAATTAAAAGATATACAGTTCGCAAAACGTAGACACTAGAAATCGTATTTCAGCGCATGGATGCATTCTCAGAATCGTTATCTCTGAACATGTACATTTTTACTTTGCTTTGCGACGCAAAGCATGGTTGATACTTTTTTAATGACATTGAAGTAAAAGCTTTCAATTCTTTTCAGAAGCAAAGACACGAGAGGACGCTCTGAACTCTTCATTTTTGCAATGTTCCTCTTCTATGTCGCCAAACAGTCTCATGGCGGACTTTCCTTTCAACCAACCTTTTTAAATCAGTCATCGAATATACATCTTGGACTGAATACTAGTTTTTCCTTTATCTTTTCCTCCTCATAGTTCGGTTCATCGATTGTGTTGAAAGGATCCATGTTTTGTATACTTGGCTGAGTACAACATCAATGTTTCTGCAATTATGTGATATCACAAAGACAAATAAGGTCGAGTGCTCGCGCGGTTGGAACGGAGTTTCTATATAAGTTATATTCAACGATACGAGTGCACTGTTTATTAAATACGTTTCGAATTTACGTTCAACATTTTGATCAAGGAGTACTTTAAAAGTACTGGACGAGTCTTGATGCGGTATTTTATCACCAGTCACATAACATTTCTTGACGAAGGTTTAGAGCATACTTAATACATAAATATTTAATCAACCAAGTGAAGTCGGAGCAGTTCGCTAGTAAATATATTGGAATTGAGGTTGTTCAGTACGTAAATACTTATTTCCTTAAAATATTGGGTATTTTAAGTATTCGATACCTACCTAATATGAACAAGTTTGAATTGAATAAAATCTTTTTATATATCCTGTAATGTGCGATGAAAATGTGTTCTACTAGAATCCTAAATAAATGCTAAAGTTTGTGAGAATGGATGGATGGATATATGTTTATTGTTACTCTTTTACGCTCAAACGGCGGAACGGAATTTGCTGAAATTTAGCTCACTTAATGATATTGATCTAGTTTAAAACATAAGATCATTATTATCCCGTTTCCGTAATTCGATAGGATAATATAAAACTTTGGCTTAATTTTGAAATTCACGCAGACAAAATCGTGGGCAGATCTCGTTATTAATAAATCATTGGCACCTGGACATTTAATACAAATCGAAGTAATCGCTTTGTGATACGGGATACAATAAATTCCCCTGTGTGTTGGTATTTAAGCAACTTTGTAGATACTTTCCGACTTTAATGCAGCATGTTTGTACGGGAAATTTTTAATATATTAGAAAAGTTTACCGTCCGGGACGGAGGCAGTGCGGAGCGCGGGCACAGACTTTAAAATTTGTTACTCTAAACTCTGTTTTATTTTTATTTTAATAGGATTAGGAGAGCTTTTAATGCGGGAAAATAAACAGTTGTGGTTTTAAAAGTTGGCTAAGAACAATCGTTAGGATAATGTTGGTAGTTCATTAGCAAACAGTAATTTATTCAGCGGGCATTAGAGTAATTAAACAGACAAATGCTATGAAGATAGATGGGATTCAACAGTTTTGTTATTTATATTCTTGTTGTTTGGAAATTGATAAAATAATGGACACTTTATTTTAGCCTCGAAAACTCGATTAATTTAAAATGAACGGTTATCAATTAATTTGTTATTTAATTTCACAGATAGGTATACACTATATTTACACGCGTAAACGACAAGATACCTATAACAATTACAATTATATAACTAAAACAAAATGGCGTTAGAAAATTCCTTCGTTTCGCCGTCAACAGGAAATGTCCCCAAGAGACTGGCGACATTGCCACGTCGGGTTACGGGAAGTGTCAACCAACCGTTTAAAAATAATTAGGTTTCCGTTGTATGATGTAATGATTATTTATTAAGATACAAGATTAATTAGCGAAAATACGTCAGCGATGATACGAACATATAATATTACAGATATTTATTTATTTATTTATTTATTTATTTATTTAAGGTCAACCAACAACTGTTTACACATAACAATAACAGTTAACAAGTTATAACAGAAAAATTACATGTGCAACAGTTAATTACAGGTTAACACCGCTAGTACAAACACGTTGGTAAAGACATTATAAAATAAAATCACAAACATTAAATAATTTATGCAACAATTATAAACATAGTATAAATAAACACATATATTTAATTTTGATAATTTGATTAAAAATGTAAGATTATAAATTTTAAAAATAATAAACTAATTAACATCTTAAAATAAACTAATCCAATCCAAAATAATTCGACAACATAACAATAATTACTGACTGATAACCGTGAATAACAAATATACATATATTTATATTTAGTTACATATACATATATTTATATTTATATTTATATTTATTTATATTATTTTTTCTCAGATGATATAATATTAGAGATGGAGCCAGGAAAATACTCGCCAGGACCGAAGCCGTAGGTAGGTACTGTAGAGACTCTGGCTGGTTAAGCCAAATGCAACCTATTTCTTATATGAGATAAATATTGAATTTTATAATTAGAATAGAATATAAAAGACTGTGTGTCGACGGCTGTCAAGCCAACAATATAATAATAATATAATTTTAAGTGAATAATACAAATTTTAAAAGATTAATAAGTTTTCAATATTAGACTAATATCCCGGTACAAGTAACAACCCACATCCAGGTGTTACATATTGGTACAGTGCCTAGATTTCTGTTAAGAAAGATCTCAAAAGTAATGATATTGACCCAACTGCAACGCAAAAAAAATAAAAAGAGTAGAAGAATGATAAGGACAGAAGACCCCGAATAAAGATGAGATAAAACCTGATGAAAAAGAAAGTGTTACATTTATTTATTTATTTAATAAAATACACCAACAGCATAATTACCTACACATCAAACTTACAGATGTACTTGTATGTTGTATGTATGTTTGGATGACAGTGCTTTAGGTAAATACAGCGGCATCTTATCCGGTTGTAATAGAAGCGATTCTACAACAAAAATGATAATTTTATGTTAAAATGTAGATTTTTGGGTATAGTCGCCAGCTCATCAGACTAAAGTTGAATAAAAAAAAACAACCTGCCCCTAAACAACTAACAACACATACATAATACAGTTACTTTATTGGCTGTCTGTTAAATATACCACCTACCAAATAAAATACAGACAATCAGAAATAAACTAAATTTCATGCAGATAGTTTTTCTTACCGGTCAGTAAAACTGCACATCACAGTTTTCATCGCCACGTATTTTTCGCACGACTTTCATTGCGAGGTTTATTATTTATTTAGTAAACAGTGAAGCCTTTTAAAAGGCGAGGAAAAACTACGTTGCACGGAATAAAAAGCAATACAGAAACATGAAATTTTAACTTGGCTTTTGCTGATACAGGTATACAGGGTAGAAAAACTTTCACCATGGATTCAATACATAATTGTAGATGCCGTAGCGTTTAAACTTTGTGTCGCTTATTAAAAATAAAAAAATAGAAAGAAAGAAATAAAACCTATATATTCACACGAAAGTCGCACTAAACATAAAAAAAAATTAGTTTACAAAATCTCCAGCCAAAAACTAAGTAGGTTAGTCTAGGAAAAAATAAATAGATATTTGACATAAATAGAAATATGCGCCACTTCTGCATGAAACGGCTGACGCTCAGCTATTTCAAAAAATACTAAATCAAGTGCAACTCAGACTCGCACGGAAAGATCACGAACCATCGTAGAAGATAAACATTATAGTATTGAGACAAAAACGCAAAAAAAAAAACAGATCTCTTGTATAAGCCCCTTTCATTTTTAACTTTTATTAATTACTCAAGTCCCGCTTAATGAGACACGATTGATTTTCTATTGTTCTGTCATTCCGGTATGACAGCCGGGCCTTGAATCCAGGGCAAAAGATCTCGTTACGATGGTTTCACCCCGAATCAACTTACTACGTACAGCCGTGTTCACAAATTGAATTAAAAATCAAAATGGAAGTATTAAAAGCATCATAACAAAGTTATTATTATGTTAAATATTTAGTGTACAGCCGTAACTATGATAAACAAGGATGCAAATAGACCAATCACGCACCAATTTAATTAAAAGGTGAGGTAAGATTACATGTTTTTGCAATAGGTAGGTATATATAAACGACTTTGACGGCACTTTGAGTGTCTGAGCGATTGGTTGCTGGGGTTCAACTCCCTCATGGAGTAAATATACAATATAACAGGGTGTTTGGAAGGTCGATGCAAAGCCACAAAGCGGAGATAGTACTTAGACTATTTAGAACCATTTGAACCGAACTTGTCAAAGACGATGTTTGAGTTTTTGAGAGGGTTAATTTATAAATTAATTTGACGTCAAAAATCATTGAAATTTTGCTTATAAAAGGCACACTTCGTCTCAGACAGGTTTAAATGATTGTAAATAGTCTATATTAGCTCCGCTTTACGGCTTTGTATTGTCTTTCAAAACACTCTGTATATTGTTTTTTTTTTAGAATCAAAAATGGCTAATTGCGTTTCTAAACAAAATTCGAAAGCGACTACGAAGCAATGAATGTTTAAAAGATGATTTTTCTTTTTTTACATAAATAAAACAAGCTACTATAATAAAAAAAAAAATAAAAAACACGACTGAACAAATTGCACATATTTGTACTTTGTTTAGTCGTCAGTTTTTTTTTAAGACGTGTTTGTTTACTGTGTAATTTTTTTTTTACTACTTGTCAAATTCTAGACTATAAACATAGACACGACCAGATTCATAAAAAAAAAAATTGAGGCTGTGAAAAGTAAAGTGACCACACAGGTTCTAAATTGGTTCAGGCGTTTAAACATTATGGTGGAATAAAGAATATCACATACATACATACATTAACCTTAAACACAGAACACTCCTTTTTTTGAGGCGATCGTGTAAACACTCCTTTTTTTGGGGCAGTCGTGTAATAACATTTTATTTATTTTTAACTCCATGTTTCGATACGAGAGTAACTACTGAGGACAAAGCGTACTGCCGCGGTTTAACAACCTTTAAAATTTTACCATGTATGTATGGTCTACAGGTTCGGGCCTGGTTGTTTGTGTATAAAAGCTTATAGTAGTTGAGTTCCACGATACATGAGAAAAGAGCGAGCTGACGTATAAAAAAAAAAACTGTACCGAACATGAGCCCCTTTGACCACTACAAAGAACTGGCGCTGACGGCTATTGCAGTAATAACTACCTGCACGTCGTGCCTGAATAATCGTTGTCGATTTCATTAGCGTACAGCGGCTTAACAGTGCTCAACTTTGATGTCAAAGGATTCATTTCAATTGAACATACGCGGATCAACACTAGCTAGCTATATAACGCCTCTACTGTTAGGTTGCAGTTTGAAAACGGCTACGTTCACACTTTCATAATAGAACACGTTTTGATTAACCGCTCAAAGCCCGGCTGTCATACCAGTATGACAGATTAATAGAAAATCAATTGTGTCTCATTACGAGGGACTTGAGTAGTTAAAATTTAGCTAAACTACTACTATTAATGTATCCCTTAGGCCACTATACTGTTACCAGAATGTTATAAAAACTTAATTGAAAAGAGTGTCTGCGGACTTTCTTGCTTGTTCTTCTCAGATACCTACCTACATTTTGAAACGAGTCACTACCTTCAACTTTCTAACTGACAGATTCCTTCCGTAAAAAAATGTTTCGCTGTAAAAGAATTGTCAGCCATCATTTTTGCACTACATAACTTGTATAGAACGTGAATGACGGCTTTAGGTTGTGTTTTTTTTTTTCGTTTATTTCACATCGGTGTATGGTAGACGGAAAGTTTTGTTTTTCATTTTGATAGCTTTCAAATTTTCCCATAACATGATTACTAGTCCTGCCGCTGTTAATTAAAGTCTCCGATACGAGCTATCCGGCGAGTAATTTCAAATATGGCGCTGGCAAACTAAACTTGTACCAACGCGTACCCTTCACAGGTAAATTGTAAATTTTAGGGATCATTTTTGGGAAAAAACGGTGAGATTCTCTTTTGTAAAATGTACTGAATAATTTATCAATCGATGATGAAATGAGTTGTTTTCTTATGTAATCTAATTTAAGTAATTGGGCTTTGGATATAACTATTTCATTTAGAAAAGATTAAAAATAATAATTTAGATATCATCACAGTCATGAAAACATTACCTTATTTACTCGTTTATGTTAAATAATAATGAATTATAGTGACTACAAAGGCAAATTCCACATCAAAGCGTGTTCATTTACATTATGCCACAAAATATTGCCGCTCAATAGCAGATAAACCATATTTTGATTTTCATAAAACAAAGCGCGCTGTGCCATACCTATTTTACCTCGATCTGCATATTCTATCATGGTTATGGCTATTCGGTAGTTTTATTTAAAAGTCGTCGATTAATAATAATCAGCTTTTGTCTAATGAATTTTCTTAATGATCCCTAGTTTTATTTAAAATATATGACGGATCAGCAGGATGGTTCGAGCTACGATCAGCCATCAGGCGGGCTTATATGGGTATCGTGCAAATAAACAACAATTACTTAGAAAGATAGTCACTTTACAGTTTAATAACTTGTTACAATCATTAACTATTATAAACTTTGCAATAATAGGCTGGCGATGATGATAACGATTCAACAAAACGTAGGACAGTTCCGAAGCGTCTTCACTGCTCGATCCTCCAGGATATCAATCCCAACTTGTCATTTTTTCTTCCTTGTCAAAAACGAGCGGGAAAACGCACCGACTCTGTCAAAGCGCGCCAACTCTAGTTCTCTTAGTTGCCGCCAGGTGGCGTGCTTTGTTTTGTTGTAAATGTCATAAACGTCAACGTCAATTTTCAGATGCGACATATATATATATCCTGTAATCAGGAATAAAGTAGATTTCCATTAGCGACTGCTGAGCATGAGATCTTGGGTTCGAATCTCAGGTCGGGCAAAATTTTGTTGCGATTTTCATCAGGAATTTCTCAGGATTTGGAGTTAGTTGCAATAGGCTCGCCTGCTATTACATGGGACTTAAACATAACTGGCGAAATGTGGGTGTACACCTGTGGGTACACCTCTGCCTAACCCTACAGAGATTACAGGCGTGATGTTATGTAATTTTCTTAAGCATCCCTATTTTATATTAAAATAAAATTTATCCTGCAATTAGGAATTTATAAAGATTAGAAAAAAAATTGATATCGGACCAGTAGTTTTGGAGATGAGACACAAATCAAATAAACCCTTCAGTACGCCATTGTGTGTACCATACGACTTACGTTGTAAAAGCGTGCGTTTGTAGCAAACAAAAAATAAGGCTGAATCTTTTTACAGGTTCAGACTAGATATAAAAAAGAGAATGATTGGATAAAAGGTAAAAGATTCCACGATAAAGCACATACCACTTTCACAATAAAAACAACTCAGAAATAGACGTAAATGCATCAAGGAAAATAACTTAGCCGCTAGACAATTTAATTTACTCTGATATCCAGTTTACAAATGAAATAAATAATCTAAATACGCAATTATACTGTCTGTTTTCCATTTCAATCAAGTTTTAATTTTCTAGGATAAAGAAAATCTTTGACCTCTACACTAATAAACTAATTTCAATTTGTTATAAGCTCTTATGACTGTTTAGATTTAAACGTAGAGATATATTCTGTTATAATATATTTATCTAGTACTGTCTTGTTCCTTTTTTGTATGTTGGCACTATTGACTGTTATATCGATATTTGCAAAGATATATTTATACCTATTGAACAATTTTGAACGCTTATTGAACGCCTATTGAACGCTTCCACGAAAAGATTGTTGCCGAAGCCAGGCGACCAAGCATCTATAAATAAAAATCAATTACGACTGTATAAAAATCATCATTTCAGAACGGATCGACTTATTTGGCAGATTTCATTTGTTTTTATTTCTGTTCGGAATTATCTGGACAAACAACAATATTTTTTTTTTGTAAAATCCATCGGAAATATTGGAATCTATGGTCAAAGTCAAAGTCAAAAACATTTATCTCAATTAGACCATTTACCGGCACTTTTGAATTGTCAAGAAGTCGGTCAGTTAGTCCATACGTTGAATCTAGGTGCTCGTTCCAAAACCGAGGTACGGAGAAGAACGAGCAAGGAACTCCACGGCACTCTTTTAAATTATGACATATTAGTATGAAAATCTAAATTTAAAAAAAAATGTGACGATTGATTTTTATTCATAGAGACAGATAGATGATAGGTCGCGAGGTGCGGCGATAAGATTTGCATGGTGACGTGCATTCATTGTTAAATGATTTGTATTGGTAAATTAGAAATTCAGTTAATCGATATCGCATAATAAGATTTCGACGATAAGATTTCCGTGGTTGTCAAATAATTCGTAGGTAGAAAAGTAAATAAACGTGGTAATGTTAATTGATGTTTCATTTTTCGAAGTCACGTTACGCACCCCCGTTTACGTAAATTAGTACTACTATTAAAAAAAAAGAAAATGTCAAACAGCGAAACTTCTTTTGTCCACGAAGAAATCGTTGTGAACTCAAGTTGCGTCAAACTGCCTTGTGACGGGAGGACTCACGTGGGGAGCTCACACCATGGCTGTGGTTAACGACAAAGCAGAAATCGTCAAATAAAAGTGTAAATGAGAAGTCTCGTTCCGAACACAAATTCAATGTTGGGCGTAAGAAAAGTTCAGCACAGTCTCCTGAGCTCGTGGTTCTCATTAAGCGTGTACCTAGTAACAGATTCTTTTAGCGACATCAGCGCTTGCATAAGGAAAGATAGGCAGGCAGCTACAGCAGTTGAGCTTCGAAAATATGGTATTCTTATTCGATGGCTTGCGACATAATGTCTCGTTGGGAACTACATAAAGTTTGAAAAAGCCGCGTGAGACGGAATCCTTAGCATGGTACGTACGTACGCGTAGGCGCCCCTTCATACAATTTCTAAATCCTTTGTTTCTAGGGGAAAATGTCACGTGGTAACTGTTGCGAAAAAACAATTGTCATTGTAATATTTTGTGGCGAAAATGTAAGAATTATTTACTTACAATGTACACAGGTAGTAACGTAAACAAAGGTAGTTACGTAAAACAAAAAACCTAATTTGAAAAACTAATTAAATAAGTATATATTCATACCTACCTATCTATGTTGCATAATTACTTAGAAGTTAAAGACTACTGTTAAAACCTACCTAGATTAAAAATCGGTATTTTTTTCACTTAGTAACAGATATATGTATAAACAATTCACAAGATTTAATTTAAAGTAAAATATTCACTATAATTTCAAAAATAAGCAGTCATATTTAAACCTGTCCTGAAGATTTAATAGCATTACAGCTTCTGACTTCGAACACGTAGATTTTTTTTTACCTACGGAAGCGGCGCAATAACCATTTAATTAATTCATTGGTAATTGCGCCGATCCCGTGGGTCATAAAGCCTATCTGTTCCTCATGAATCTGGCTATCATATAGATAAATATTTTTTCTAATCGGACTGCTAGTTCCAGATATTTATCATTTAAAGAAACATACAAAAAAGCTTTTCGGCTTTATTCAATTAGTATAGATTAGTACTAAATGTGGGCCCACTCTAACATCTAAAATATCAAAGTATAAGTACTATTCCATACAATATATCACAATGGGTGTCTAGCCCAAAAGCTAGATAACATAATACTACAGTTTACCACTAAAACATTATAGTATAATATTGACATTAGTCCAATTACTGGCCACAAACATCAATCAATTAAATGAACAAACATTTCACTATTATACAAATACCGACCAGTATGTAATAAATAAAAAATTCGTTTTTGTTTTTATTTGTGTATTTACTACCCACAGACGTGTAAAGATTAGGTGTAAACATTCTTTACAAAAGATCAACCAATTAAATACTTTTATTCCCTTCCCACATATTAGGAACGTGTCTTCTAATTGATAAAGGTATTTGTTTGTTAGAAGTACGTAATCGGAAAAATAATTAGTCCTATCGACTAATTTTATTAGTCTAAAACCCAAAAGTGTTTTACTTTATATTGCGATCCTGAACATTTGTTTGCGGCTCAAAAAGCAATTAATAGCAGTTTAATAACAAAGAGTACTTTTTACAGCGGGTATGTATTGGATATTTCCCCCATACAGATTAATTTACATGCAGATGACAGTGTAATCTAAAACCCAATAAACGCTGTACTTATTGTGGTTTACCATGCGTTTGATTAAAATGCCTATAAATACAATTTTTGGTGGAATATCCTATGTAGAACTACATCCGTTTGTTTATACATGTTTCAATGGCAATATGAAGTAGTATTTTTTTATTCAAGTGATTTTTTATAGAGTTAAATACGAGTCAAATCGTGTGAGATTAAATGAATACGTAAATATTTTTTACGAAAATATTTGTACTTTTAGAACTCATAAATACTATTTTCTCTAAAATAACCAGTTAAAATCATAACCCCATGCGGAAAGATAACAATTCTTACTTAAAAGGTAATATGTGTAGTGTTAAGTTACTAAAAAATAATACATTAATTCTAAACAAACAAAATAATGAGAACAATTAACAGAAATAAAAATACTAAAATGGAGATACGGATTCCAATAACTGTAGCTGAACAAGAACAAATAAACTATGTTTGCAGTATGTTCCTAATGAAACAAGTATTTAAAAGTTCAGAGATATAAAAGGAAAAAAGCATACAAAATTACAGCAGTTATAAAATTCAACGGCTATTTGAAAAGTTGGTTGCATCCAATTTTCATGTTCATCAGCTTTCATGTTTTATTTTTGTTTTGATACCACGCGGGAAAGTTACATGGAAAATTGCTACTTATTTATCGAGATTATTTGCAGACAGAGAAGAATGAATTCTGAAACTAGAAAATTAAATGAACGGTAAGGAAATACAATTCGTTTCATTTATGTTACGAGAAAAATAAATTCTTGTAATTTTATTAACATTTACGTAAAATATGAGTTAACAAGCAAATAAAATATTTAAAAAGCCGTTGTATTTTAATTAGCTAAGTGGAGTTTTTCTAGGATTTTCCTTTCAAAGCGAACGATACGAAAACGGAGAAAAGTCCCGGCTCAAACACCACCACAAAGGGCTTATTGGGAAATATGTGTATCTCCATTTCGTTTGGTCATCCATTACATGAATAAACTGGCGAAAAATATTCTCAATTGAAGCTGTTTTCTGCGGTCGTTAGCTATTTATTCCAAGTGAGTAATTCACACGGATTCACAGTCACAAAAGGGATAATTAGTTAGTTCGTTTCACAATCACGTTCTACCACTACACGAAGTTGGATGCACAATTATATTTAAGCTGTTAGCTCTCCATCAACAATTTCAAACACAGATTTTTTGAATGAAGGTTTTAATTATATTATTTAAGACTTAATTACAGTTATACCGGCTGCTATTGTTAATATTCAAAGATATTACCAATAGCTATGTAATAGATACGACATTCTGGAGTATAACTTTTAGTGTATCTTATAAAGACATAAGCGCTTTTTGTATACCATGTTCTGTCATGTAAGTGATTGTAGTCTATGGTAAGAAAAAATATATTTAAGCCTAAAAAATAAAATTTTTGTTCAATGGTCAAATCTTCTATGTTCACGAGAATTTGATTCTTATATTAATATTGATATACCCGTATAACTTAGGTATTTTATCAGTGGTCGCAAAACAATATCACATTTTGTAACCACTGCACAGAATTTTCTAAAGGATATAAACCCATATGAATCACCGTATATAAACAGTGTTCTAAGAAAACAGAAGTTTGTGAGAGCTTCGCTGTAATGTTATGAAATTTAGACGAATTTATATACAACACGAGAGGTTTTCATTACTGGTTCATATATTGACATGGGAGAATGTTATTTTCATAACCAACCAAAACATTAATTTAACTCCGAAAGCAAAACAAACTAATTATAATATGTCAGTAGTTTCTGCTTAAAATGAAGCACTATTTAAACTCGACTATTGTGAGTAAGGTCGACTGTGAAATGCCTATATTCTAATTTATTCAAGGCAAAGGCGAGTCCAGCATTCAGGTCGTCAGAAAGGGGTTTACCTTGTAAAAGGTCGGATAGTTCTGAATTTTGTATATTGTGTTATGTTTAAAGGTTCTAATGAAAATTTTAAATATTCCTCCTCTAATGACTTCCGCTCGCCCCGTCCAAAATGAATTTCCATGAAATATCTGCTTGTCCACGAGTTATGTACCTATCAGAGTTCATTAATTTAAATAACTTTTTTGTTCGTATATCAACTCCAACATTGAACTGTGACTCAAACGTGAAGATAGTTACCTACCTACTTAGAGAGGATTTTTTTATTTGCCTATCCTTCGGAAAATGTTCGCATCGAGCACCTCACCTACCTATCATAAAAATAATTCAAAAACATGTCGAGAATAACGAAATGTTTAGTCATTGACGCTATAAATAATCAGTAGACGACCAAAACTGTATTTGTTAGGAATTAATGAAAACATTATTTTGCGACTCTGCATTTTTTTTTTATCATAGATAGTCGTCCATCTTGTTAAACTCGTACAATTTTTTTTTAAATTTCATTTTCTCTAAAGGGTAAGGAGGTGAATAAAACAAAAAAAAAATAGGCAAAATATTTATATCGGTTGAGCCAGTTTTGAGAATTCGGTTCGTCGTTCGTTCGGTAAGTGTCGTAAGTCTAATAATCTATATTATATATGTTTAGATTCTTATGTTAAAACTTAATAGCCAATTTATATCGACAAACAGAGAAAATGTTGACTGTGGAGCTTCTAGATACTCTTTATTCAACAAAGATACATTTTATGCAGCTGGCATAAAATGTAAAATCTTTAAACTGTGAATATTTTCCTACACTGTCAGATCAATAGTGGAGTATTCCGTGTCTACACCTGAATAATGAAAACCCTTTGTCTTCTTGTTTTAGCCCCAAGCTTTAAAACTGGTGGTGAGTTTACAACTGAACAAAAAAACAAACAATTCAAACAAAAGATCCCAGGGGAACTAGGCGCACTTTCTCGTGTCTGTCTCGATAATTTTGCGTAAACATTCTCTATTATTAAGTTTATTATTAAAACGTTCAAGACAAAATCCTGTGAAAATTAATATTCCATCCCTCCTGTTTTCGTTAAAACTTACATTGTCTCGTAATCAGATTATGACATAACTTTAAGGATCTAGAAAACCATCCGCCAAATATCTTAATTAAGAGGATCTTTCATGGATGGAACGGGTATCGGTTGGGGCAACCGAGGCAACCACGGGCGGATTCTTGCCCCCGATCCCCTTACTGTAGCAAAACTTGTAATGGCATCTAAGTTAAACATAAGTTTTTTGATAAGTCAGTGTTTAAACGATAGGGAGGAGGGGAGGGGTGTTACAGGTTGCCCGGGTGTGAGGGGAGATCCGTAGTGAAGTCAGGTCACGCATTAGTCGATTATTTCCAAAATATTTAATAATTTCTTTTTATGTTAAACTTTACAACATTTTTGATGTTCAGTGTTGTCCATGCGACAAAATAATATGATACGATAAAAAATAACATACTTTCTATAAAAAAAATTGTTTAGAAAGCCTGTTCACCTTCTAGCCTGTTTATGATCTATTTAATATAAATGACAAGTTCTAGTAAAAATAAAAATTTTAGAACAACATTTTTAAGAAATATAAATAATTCTATCACATTACTTTACCTGTAAATAACAGAAAATTTACGAGCGCTGGCTCACTGCCTAAGATTATCTTGCCCGTTAATCAAATATTTTTTCTTAGCCTGTGAAATAAAAAAAAAAAATGAAACTATTTTTTTATACTGTCCTGTGCAGTTTCCAATATTTATACCTGCATTAATTTAAAATTGGATTAAAATTCAGTATAATAAATCTAAACATGCAATTTAAATAAATTTTTATCGATATCGGCACGCTCGGTTTTCCCTTCACTAAGAAGCAACAGGGTGCTGGACGCCTGCGCGTATCACCCCAGCTAGGATAAATGGGCCGGCAGGCATGCTCGGGCCTCAGATTCAAGTGAAGAGCCAGCGAGTTGGGTCGGAATTCCCAACGCGCTCCCGCGTTCCTCGGTCGTAGTAATGTGCTTTCCACCTGCATAAAGGCTAAAGTTTTTGTGAAGTGACTGTAATTTTCAATGATGAAGACTTAAAATTAAATAATGACTTTGGTGCCTGCTGGTGGTGAATGAGTGGGCGTTCAAAAGGTAAGTTTTATGTTAAGAGCTTTATTTTATAAGTTTCAGTTATTACATTTTTTTTTATTTGACTTATCTTTTTTATAATTTGTTTAATTATTTTACTACTTTAAAATTATATAGAGTCATTATTTTATTATTTTAAAATTGTATTAAGCCAATTATTATAATGTTAGTGTCTAAGTCTGCAGATATCAATAAAACTCAATTCATCTGCTTAATAACGGTAAAAATGTTTAATATTAATTTATTTTAAATTGTAATATTTTATTATTGTAAAAGTTTACTTTAAGTAACAGTTTGTATTGTTAATATTTTTTTAAGACTTAGTTTTTAGTTCATTTTAAGTTATTTTAAATAAATTATATTTATTTTAAGTTAATTTTTTGGTTTATGTTTTACGGTATGGTTTAAGTTGAATTAATTATCTGTACTAAATGAATATACAACAAACAGTAAGAAATATAAAAAATTCAAAGTATAGGACGGATTGTCTTTAACCATCGATTCGAAGAGAAGAAGAAGAAGCAAGAAATATTTTCAGCAGCCTTTTAATATGCGTTAAGAACGACAATCAGTTTTGCTATCAGATATTTCAATAAAATTATATTGGAAAAAAAATTAAATTCATTCGTTATCGGAAAGGTATACCTAGAATAACTGTATAACTCGTCAACTAAATTCAAATAACAGTGGATTTAAGTCACTTTATAAATCTAATGAAACGAAGTGAGTTATCCATTTATATAACTAAAGTTTCTAGTACAATTTTTATCGGCAACAAAAAAATCAACTAAAAATTTACAGAATTATATTTTTGATCGCCAGACAAAATAAAATAATAACGGGCAATTTAAAAATATTTTTAACTTTGGCATAATAAAATCGTATCAAAATTCAATTAGGTTGATCGCAAACTTCCGAATCAGCAATGCAAATTAGGAAAATGAGATGTTGATACAATTTTAATATGCAAATTAAATAACCAAACAGTACTAATGTATGGGAGGGTGATATTTAAATTCATTGGTAGATAGGTGTATTTTGATATTGAGTAAAATAAATATCTACTATGTTAAATTGTAATTTTAAATTTCAATAAAGTAGAAAACTTTTGTGAAAATGCCAAGTCCTTTATTTTAAAAGTTCGAAGTATTTGACTAAATACACAACTAAGTCTGTAACCTACTCAAAAATATTGCATAATATGAAGAAAGAAAAGACTGCACGAAAGGTTGTATATTCATTTAGTAAAAAAAATTTAGGAGACGATGCTGCGATCTTCCGCCGAAGAAAAACGGGAAAGGTATTATTATTTCAGGTTTATAAGAGTCACGAGACAGTCTTCTTATTACAGCATCATTGATATAAGAAATGTACCTAATTTTTAAAATTGACCAACACCCTTTAAATTATTACGTAAATATTAAAATAAAATAGATAAAAAGGACCATATGAGAGTCTAAATTTGAGGCAGAACGGTTTTTACTTCTAACTTACTATCTACTCATTATTTAAGTAGGTACATTAAGACGTCGTTTTATTTCATTCGCAACTTATATATTCAAAAATAAGAAGGAATAAAAAAATAAAAAAATCTGGTGATATAAATTAATTGTTAGTCTGGTCCTGGGTTCGATTCCCGAGTCGGGTAAAGTGCCCGCGGGCGTAAGAATTATTTGTCTAGTGGCCGCAAACGCTACTGCTAAGTATAGAGTCCTGGGTTCGATTCTCAGATCAGGAAAGGTGTATTTAGGTGCTATTGGGTAGTAATAAAAAAATCATGAATTATCGGTCTAGTGGTCACAAGCGCTACTGTTGAGTATGATAAGTCTGGGTTCGATTCCCAAAACGGGAAAAGTGCTATTAGGTGCTATTGGATAGGAATGAAAAATCATGAATTAGTGTTTCGTATTTCAAAGCATGAGGTCCTGGGGTCAATCCCCAAGTCGAGCAAAAATTTTATTGTCTAGTAAAGAAAAATCAATAGCAATCATAAAATTTCAAAATGTCCAAGTAGAGATCGGAAATAAAATGTATGAAATACGGTGGCAAAAACTTGGAAGCCGGAGACTGAGCACCTGTTTCGAAGCCATAGGTGCCATTAGCGTATGTACGGTACGTGTGTTGGGCTTTCATTGCGCGATTATAACTTTTTCTACACCACCGTTCCTTTGATGACGTGTATTGAATGTAAAAATGTTAAGGCTTTGGAAACGGACTGAATGATACATAGATAAAAATACTCTGGAAACATTTGATTTAAAAAAATGGCCGATTTCAGCATTTATTTAAACTTTTTGCAACAAAAAAGTACAAAGGTGGACTTAACTGCCTTATGCATTTTCTACCAGTCAACCAAAAGTGGTGAAGAGATAACATGGCAGGTGTAAATTATTCTACGAGAGGAAACCAACTAAATTAGATTTACGTATTTGAGGGTCTTATACTCAAGACATTTTCTTCTGACCAGGAAATAAGCTTTATCTGTTGAGTCAGTCTTTAAAAAATTAAGCTCTAAAAAGACGTATCTACATATATAGAAAAAGAAATTTTCTTTTTCTAAAAATAAAATTAATCAATAAAATTAACGCATTATTTTTCATCGAAACTTACGGCTATTTAAAAATAGATTCCGTAGATTTTGCAATTTATTTTTAAAAGGTCACAAAATTGCCATTAAAATTTTATGTCAGTTACGAATACAAAAATATATAATTTCATTATTAATGTTACGAACCTTTGAAGGTAAAAACCCCTCTAGGCTCTAGGGAAACGGGTACTTAGTGGAAGTGTAGGTACTCGTACGTCTGCGTATAAGCCTCTGTAGCGGATGTAGGTACTGCTGTCTACATCCGCTGTTAGCCGATGGCTGTTAAGCCTATTATTAGGGAGAAAGCCTGTCTGTACGTACATACAATTCTCTCTGTACTTGGATATATTCGTATCGATATCTGACGAGGGATTTAAAAATAAAGGTTAAAAAATTTCCGATGCGTCAATAACTAGGACTTTAAAGGTAAATGGTTGATTACCGATTTCTTTTGTTTTAGGAGAAAGAAGTTAATTCTAAACTTTTATAAATAAGATTCTAACATAGAAATGATCGTACAGAAAATTGGAAAAGATCATAATTGCGGTCCGGACTTGATCAATGACTAAAGGAAGGTGTGTTGTACCGAAAAAATACAACTAATAAAACTAATACGTACAAAAAAAACTTATCGTATAATTTAGACTGATTTATTTAAGTTTTCACAGATTGAAGAAATCAATTTTATTTTTAGGAAACATAATTCTATATTTCCCGTCAAGCGCCGATCATGCTTAAATCGATACTCTTATGTTCTTATGCAGTACCATACGGCACTCAAGAGTTTAATAAAAAATAATATACTTAGACATGCATTTAAAACCTAAAACCATTCACAGTTTAGTACCAATTTGTCAGCTCATTAAAATAGTAAAAGTTGGCGAATTGCCGAACAAATTACGCAAAATAATCCGTAGATATATATATCATAGTAGTTTTTATACAAAATAAATAATTATTTGAATAAAATTTAATGGGCCGTAAATAGTGTTATAATACTTAATTTTTACTGCAGTAAATGACTTTCTAAGCTTTATTTAACTCTGCTTAAATTTATGAAAAAATAAAAAATATTCAACATTTATTTAAAATAAATTACAAAACGGGTTACCCTTAATTGCTGTTACAATAAATAAGCAATGTATCACAAAAACAGCGGATAACACTGTCTCTGCCTCCCAACTTAGTCCGACTAAGTTTCGGGGCTGCAAACCTATGGCCCCTTCGAATGCGAACGGTGTTACCAAGTTTCGTACCTATATCACGCCTTCTGCATCTGTGTAGCCACTCAATACGCTAAACTAAGCCAGTTATAACTAACGCTATTAAGTTTCTCGCTAATAAGTTTCATATTAAGCACAGAATGGTGTCGCTAACTTGTAAAACAAACTCCACACTACTAAACAATAATAAATTACAGCTATTCATTGTGTTTTATTCAGAATTTTTAATGAGAACATAAAGTTCTACAGCAGATTTTTTAATCAAATTACAACTCATTTATCATTAAAATATATAAATTCTTTTTATTCCAATTCTCAAACTTCACTTACAACAAAAGCGGAACATTCACGCCGCAAAGTAAAATTTCATTTTCATAAATTTTAATCTCGATAAATTATTTTCAAGTGGACGAGAGAACAAGAGGCTTTCACCCGGACAGACTGAGAAAGGTAAAGGAATTAATCTAATGTCAAGCGTCCCAAATACAATAGGGGAACAAAAACTTTTTCATTTTTCTCACCGGACCCCCGGCTGGCAAGAATATTAGTTGGGGGTATTTTTCAACGAATATTACCTTGTTATTGGCGCAGCCAATCGAATCATCTGTTCTTTTATAACACGAAGCAAATATACGGTATTGACGTTATTAGCTTAGTTTACTGAAATCATTAGAATTTTACAGGATTTATATTATTCGGTTAGTAGTCATAAAAAATGTGTTTGTAAAACCTATCTATATCACTGTAATCTTCCATAAAAACAAATTTGCCTCAAGGCTACTATAGAAGTTGAAAAAGAATGAAACGTAACTAGTTTTTTCGATATGAGTAAAAGAAAAAGAAAGAGTAATCCTGAACTTCCCAGTACGGAACATCAGGCAATAAGGGCCGATGATCCGGGCTCAGTTTGGTGGTCAATCACGACCTTTATTAAGGTTCCTCTTTGTTAGCCGTAAACCACTTATTCGGATCAAGCGACAAACATTGACTTTATTCGAGAATTAGTTTTGTGTGAATACGTGAGAGATTCCGCAATTTGACGTGAACATTTTATTTCTAAAAACAGAAATACAAAATACTTGTACAAAACTCCGGTAATGACACAAAATGGCGAATTACACTAACACCGGCTGCTAAAATTATTAGAGTCCCTTAACATGAATCTCTTGTAAGTAACGCCCCACTTACACGTTTCTGCTAAAAGAGCATTTTCTACCTAATTAAAGCTTGGAACGCGAAAAGTTTAGCAGTTATCCATTTTTCCCCAGTGTCCGTATTCTAAACCCCCTCATTCCCCCCACCGAGCCCAGTGCGACGAAATGTGAAATTTCAATTCCACAGCAAGATTTTTATTAAAGTATCGAAGCTTGGGAACCGTTCGAATATAGTTTGGAAACAAATAAACGACTTTCCCGCTCTTTTTTCCTTTTTTATACATAAAAGCGTCGAGTTGATTTATCGTCGGAGCTCTCGGCCGCTGCGTCCTGCCGCGAATCTTGATCGACGAAGCATTTCAATTTATTTTATGAGTCGACACCTTCACGAGGGTCTGGTCTGTTCTTACTAAAATACCCCCAATTCGGTCACTCTGACATTTATCCAATGAAAACAATTTACTGTGTTTTCGATATGAAAGAGCGAAAATTCACTAGCTTTTTCCTCTTTGACGAGTACTTCGAGTCGACTTCCTGCCGATCTTTTTACCATTTGGTCTTTTGATGACATCTAGTATCCTATGCATTTTCCAAATCCGAACGCAACTGTACGAGGCATAAATCTAACTGCTAAGCTTATGGTTTAATAATTTTGTACACTTAGGTACTATACGCTTTACTGATAACGGGTAAAACTATGTTATTTACTCCACCGTAACGAATTCGTATTAAGTTTTTGTAGAACAATCAAAAATCAATTTAAACGAATCGGGGCTGACTAAGGGTGGTAAAAAGCAACGCATTCTGGCACACCACACGTCCGCAAAAAGTTCTTGGAAAGTGCATCGAACGGTTCGACAGTTGCACAATCAATGCGCAATCAACACAAAACGATTTTATACTGTGGCTTTTACAATGTTCGGCTCACTATTTTATTTTCTGGCGTATACGGAGTCTTGATCCTTTACGTTATTATTTATTTATTTATCAAACATAGCAGGTAGATAACAATTAGTTCTAGAAATTTTTGGAGAGTCCATAATATCTTAAAGAAAATTTAACAAAAATAAATTCCAACTTAGTTTACCTACATTAATTTTTAAATATATCTTAATTTAATTCTTTTAAAGCCATAAAGTAACGTTATCGTACTTTAAACATCACAGAGAATACATGAGGCTGTCAATACTAGCACTCCAGTGATCAAAGCGGATCAAATAGGCGCCTTCAGAAATCAGTCGCAGTGACAGCAACAAATATTGAAGTGTAAGGGACTTCACATATGTGTTATATACCGACCAATCATAGACCGTCAATAACAGTCACTGTAACCGTCTGTATTTTATAGTTTTAACATACTTACCAATATATACCTTTATTTTAAAAAGTAGCATAAATTAGTTGATACAGTTTTCTACGTTACCCCGAGGTTTGTTTTTCGGTACATTGATTTTAAGAGAAAACTATTGTTTGTTTTTTTTGTCAGAAGTCTCTCTACGTTGAAGCTTCAAAACTTTGAATTTTTTGGCTTCAAAGCGCATTCAAAAACGTCTGTGAAATAGAGTTAGAAGTACTGGACTTATAATTTAAAAAATCCGGTATCTCCAATCCGCCTTGAGCAAGCGTAGTGGTCAATGCTCATGCCTTCTCTAAATGAGAAGAGGTCTCATATTTCAAACAACACCTTCTTATACAAGGTGTTTAAAGTTCAGTGTCTCTTAAACAAAATCAATATTTTTAATTCAAATATTCACAATTTCGCTTTGCTTTAACTAATCTAAGTTGTTTTAAGTGTAATCGATAAAGACGCTTGTCCTCGGTCGAACTGTAGTTGGTAGTGTATAAATTCTCCAGTCTATTCAATACAGCTCCGAAGTTCTATCGTTCTTCTTCAGTTTGAAGTTATCGGGCTTTGAAGTGAGCGAGGGTGACCGGTTTCTTAGTGGTGAAAAGTTTTGTTATTTCAAAAATGCTGTCTTAAAAATATGATGATTAAGATCAGAAATCGTGTAATATTGAGAATAGTACTTACATTGAGCCTATCATTTCTGTAGGAAAATGTTACGTTTTTAAACATCAGATAAAAGGGAAGGAAAAATCATAGGAAAAAAGAACCGATCAAGTGCGAGTCGGACTCGTACACGAAGGGTACTGTCTTATAAAATTATTTTCGAGCCAAAAACGCAAAAAACACAGGTCTCTTGTATAGCTCCCTTTCATTTTTAACTTTTATCAATTTTTATTATATGCCACTATAATATACCAATAGTGGCAATAGAAATGTGAAACAAGCAACATTTTCAGTGAAAATTCAACTCTCTAGTTATTACGGACAGCCCGCTGACAGACGGACTTTATTTATTGACTGATTTTATTTATTCGGATTTTAACCCAATATGCTTTAACCACTGAGCCATCACGACGAATATCAATATGGCCGATTAATTACAGTAATGCTCTTTGTCTGATCGCGTTCCGCCGGCAGGTGTCGCCCCAAAGCCGGATACTGTGTTCCAATCTGAACCGCGCGTCATACACTTCAGTTTTAATAGCCAATAAGTGCTTTGATACTATAAAATTGAACATACATAATATCATGCCTGTAATCCGAGAAGGATTAGGCAGAGGTGTATCCATTAGTGCACCCACATTTCACCAGTTATGTTTAGAGGTAGCACAGTGCGACTGTTAAGCGTAACTCTTCGGGGATTAAGAGCATGATGTTATGCTATTTATTTTTGTTTTTTCTCTATCACTCTTTATCGGTTTGTTCCGTTTTTATATTTAAAAAAAAAAACACCAATAGAGGATTTATTTATTCACTTTATAGCCCCACCAGTCTGAGATTGCAAGTGTTGAACGATTTCAGAATAGTTCGCGGACGTCAAGAAGAGTGATGAAGTAAGCCACCCACCCAATGTTCACTTAATGCCCAGTACAACGTACGCAAACTACCTATTTAAAGGATACCAAAAGGGTTCAGAATCGTCTTTGTTAACATTTTGGAAATAAAATCTTGGAATGTTATCAAATCATACAAGTAATCAATATTTTTATAGTAGGTTTAGTTCTTTGTGTAGTTTCATCATACAAATTGCGTAAAACACGATGGACAATGCAAAGGAAAACACGACAATGCTTGAATTTTATTAACTTGTAAAGTAAACACGGTAGGCCTACGCGCGTGCTACGCGCTCGTAGACACGGCATGCCATCGTAGCTCGTAGCACACTCCGTAGCATATGTTAAAAGACTGGTACAAACTGTACCGCCGGTGAAACGAATGTAAACAAGTTAGCGCTTTTCAAAAACCGCGTGAATTTTGAAACGACGTTGTGGCGGAATTCCGCCGGTGCCTTGCCCGCGCTACTCGCCAACCGAAAAGGTAAATGGGTCATAAAGGCGTATCAATATTGACCGCGCGACTCCCATCCAGCGTACATCATGCTCGTTATATTGGCCATATCTCACGTTATGCGGAGAAGCCATTTTTTCGCTACTAATTTATGTACGTGTCGCTCTTTTTTTATTTTTTTTAAGCGTGTCCCTTTTCCGAATTTCGATATTGGGATCGAGGCAAACGCGTTGCGGTTACCGGAATAATGTGGGAGTGGAGCAGATAAATCGTCAGAGTTGAAATCAGGGGGCTCCGTTACATAAAGGCTGTCATTTAAAGTGATGTTATCGGTATTTGTGAATCGGAAAAATGGATCGGCTATAGTGCCAAGTCGTCGGTCAGTAGTCTGGAAAGTTCTATTATAATCGGTTTAGTGTATGCTGATAGGTTGCCGCAAAATGTGTCGCGATGGAACAAAAGAGGTATTGTGTTCGCGATATTACAATGTCTGTAGTTCCATTGACGGTCTTACAGCTCAATCTAAAAGACAAAGTAGGTACGTTCAGTCAGGAGTTAAGAAGCTCCGCCAACATCAAACAATTGTACTGGTAAGCCGAAAAGTTAACAGGGGCAGAATGCTATAACTATAAGTCTACCTTCAGTGCTAAATTAGTACAACTTAGAGCAAGGAACTCTCAAGTTTAAAAGAGCTTAATTGCTAGTTTTTGTTTTGAGTTAAACTGAAACTTGAAAGAAAAAAAGCAACACTCGTATTCGAATTTGAACTCTCTTCGAACTCGAATCAAAGTGGTGCATTTTTCAGATACAAAGTATACATAAGATGCTCGTAAAAAAAACAATTAGTAGGTACCTACGCGGCCATTTTAATTACCAATACAGTTCAAAAATCTTAACAGTCGCTTTACAATTTCAAAAATTCTAAAAAATAAAACAACCTCGTCGTCACAAATAGCTATAAGTAGGTAGGTATATAGGTATCTATGTATTAAACCATCTTCATTAAATTTCATTCAAGCAACCAAGCTTATTACTATTTCCGTAAACAGTTTTATGATTAAGCTTTTGTTGTAATCCGTGGTGCGGAACCCTTTTTAATTAGGGAGTGATATATAATTAGAAGGGATGGCGATGGTGTTAACAAAAGGATAAGCAACCACGGGCGGTGTTTGACCGAGCATCTTATTTCAATAAAACGTTTCGTTTATGCTAGGTAACCATGGCAACGGGAGGAAGGCTTAATTATCTAACATTTACGTTGAGTGCAGATAAAATATAAAAACATAATTTCGAAAACCAAATCTCAGACTTATAGACTTATATTAATAAAGTCCAGGTTTCTTTATGAGGTTTTTCTTCACTTATGTCATGCCTTCTTAGAACGAGAAGAGGCAACAGTGGGGCAATAATAGGCTGGTAATAAAATACCAAAACCATACATAAAGTCAATAAACTATTACACTTTAAAAATATTAAGAACCCAATTTAAAATTCTTAGTTTACTAACCGAGTAGATAGCTTCGCATAAACCTGTAGTTTAAAAATATCCAGCCAGTAGAACCAAATAAACTCCTTTAAATTACGGTTTTAACTGATAGCGAACATAAAATTCTCACGAAGAGTTGTTTTAGGCCCTACTTTACATAATGATACGGATATAAAACACTTTAGGGTTATCATGCATAAGCTTCACGTGCGCCTTCATATATTAAAGTGTGATAAAAAATTAATGTATCGTTTTCCTTTCTTCTGTAGGCCTCAAAGCACTTTAGCGTCAATATTTCCTTAATATGGTACACACAGTAACGTATTGTCCTACTATAAATGGCTTAAGCATTCAAACTATCAATAAAGTTTCAATAACAGGAAAACTTTTGTTGAAATGGGAGCCAAGCGGAAGCCATATGCAACAATGTGCTGGATTAAAAAATCCCTAGTACCCTTGTACCCAAGTGGTGAAATTGCTTTCCCATCGTGGCTTCGTGAGCTACAATCAACCACATAAAACCCTTCGTCTATAGACTTTACACTTTACGCACATAATGACTGGCCACTATTCTAGCCATTACTTACTTATCTTTTTTTTAATTCCGTTCAAGCTTTACTCTCTTACACCATTCTCATTTCAACATTTCAAATTTAAAAATCGAGTGTCATAATCGTTGGGTATATTTGTTTAGGAGGGTTGGCATTACTTTTATTTATTTACATTAAGCGGAGCGTTTGTAAAGATTATCCTTAGAAATAAACAATTGCGAAGGAGTGGGGGCTGCAGGACGTCGCCGTCGACTGCGTCCCGCTGATAACAGCGGTACGTGAGCCCGAATATGTTAGCGATACACATACTTTTCGCTGATCTAAACGATTATTCCAAACAACAACTATTGTCTTTTTTTTTAAGTTATGCCGTTTTGCATTTTAAGCGGCATGTTGCTGCATTCGTTTAAAGTTAATAAAGTGGGAACACTTTATTTGGTGTTTTTTGTAAGTAGGTTCAAAGGATTTTTTTTTTTATTGATAGTTGAGGTACCTAATACTCGTACGCCGAAATAATCCTACACAAATCACTTTGGATTGGCGCTTGATCTAAATCAGTTTTTCAATCACGACAAGCCTGCTTCATCTGTATGCAGGCAGTTTAAAATTCATACACATTGCATTCGAAACGATTCAATTCTATGCACTATTTTTCATTTAGTATCGACTCACTGCAGAGCGTCGAGCTGAGCCTGAATGAATGCTGTCCAAATTAGTAGTAAGTTATTAACTCTTTTTGGAATCTGACGGAAATATTATTTTGAAATTCTCTTTATGTCAAGGTAAATTTCCCTATATCCTTTACACTAAGTAAAACGGCTCTTAAAATATACGACAGCCGTGCTAAGCAGGCGTCCTCGCTCGGCTTACTTAATTATTCATTACATTGCTTATTTACACAATAATCTGAATCACATTTCATTTTCTAGATATTGAACTCTAAAAATATTTCTTTTACACACAAGATCAGAATTCGTAAGTAATATTTAAGATCTCCAAAATCCAATCCATCTAGCGGATAGTTTATTGAGGGATGAACTTAAAGTATGAATCGGCATCTCCTAAAGTCAGGTGCGCCCCAAAATGAGAGCTAAATTAAATTTTCCATTCGTCTGTAAAAAAATCAGAGAGCATGATTTCCGCTCCGGCGGGAGTACTACCAGTAATAGCGGTGCATTTTTTGACTGTAGCTAAGATAAAAGTACTGCATCGTCAAATGTGAGGGATTGCGGAGTCAACTTTTGAGGTAAAAGTTCTTTTGATCGCGCGCTCCTCACCAATAATGCTACATTAAAATTGCAAAATGGAAGTCTTTGTTTCCGCTCACAAGTCTTTTTCAAAAGAGAGCGGTTTTTGTATCAAGTTGATGATTGCGGAAAGCCATTTTCTGCTTCACTCGACTTTGTAATGAGCAAGTAAGAGATGTAGAAATAAGGCAGTTAACCAATTATCACGATCAATAATCTTCTGGACAAATTAAAAGATTGCATTAATTTGCATCTATGACTGGTAAGTTTTTCAAGACATAGCTGCTGATTTTTTATTAATATAAATTGCTACAAGTGAGAACGCCGAAATGCATTTTAGAGAGAAATAGGAGAAGACTGATGTTAGTAATATTTTTAGTTTGCGGAAAGAACGAGACAGTGATGTGTTGGCTCATTTGTTAGTGTTCCGGGTAATCGAATTGAAGACATGAATGCTTGCTAATTGAACTATGTAAGATTATTCTTCGAAGTAATTTGTTAAGACAATAAATTGTTAAGGTACTAATAGTAGGATATATAGATAAATAAATAAATACAGACTCGAATACAATTTGTAAGCAACTTTACGAGCGCGATGGGCGTCAATATTCAAAACAAAAAGCCTTTTTATTTTTGTTTTACCATAATTTCCCGATTGACCGGATAGTTTCAATGATAAGTGAATAATGACTAGGTTACATGGGTCGGTAAAGCCGGCACTGTGAGCGGTTACACCTTTTAGACAACATTTCCGAACGTCCATTAAAGGATTTGAGGGATTAAGCGAGTTTCCAAGCCATGCCCTTGTGCGTTTCGTTTTTGCACTTAAACGTAGGTATTACGATTTTGGATTAACGTTACTTGTGTTGCAGGTGTTTGCTTTTGAGATTTTAGTACCAATACTAATTAATTAGAACAGTGATAGATTAATTAGCGTTCGTCGGGAGGATGAGGAGGAGAATTTATATTACTGATAGAGATTTTACATAATATATTTGAAAATTGCTTAGGTTCAGTTCATTGTAAATTCACCGAAGGATTTTTTTTACGGAATAGCTTTGCCGGTCTATACATTAAATACTAGGCAAAGTAGCAGTCAGTAGTTATTTTTAGCTGTCTGTAAAATTTTGTTACTAAGGCCTATCGTATTTTTTGGCAACATAAGGTTTTATATAAAATTTCTTTGTAATATACCTAAGTAAGGTAATTTTTATATTTTACACCAGAAAATGTTAGCCTTGTTTTTCATTATACTTGTTCATCCAATGATTGACTATAAGAAAATGATTTTAGCGAAGGCCTATTGTATTGTACAATTTTTCGGTGCACAATAAAGAAAACTCCATCTATTAAGTGGAATAGTCGAAGGGTACTTGCTTGAAAATAATGTCAAAAAAAGACTTGGGACATTTTCCAATTTAGAAAGATAACTTCCCAACATTATGGCCACCCTATTTTGCATTTTTGCGAAAACGGAATTATTATTATTAAAAAATTCTCCATCAAATAAGGGAGAAATTGTTTGATAACAACCCCACATTGAGATTATACGGATTAAATTGAAAACGTAGCCAGAAAAATATGCAGACTCACGCGCCGCGCTCGCCTTATCGTAACCTCATTGGCAATCTCGAACGGAGAGAATGTACTCTGAATATTGTTCCGCAGAAAAAACTTAAGATTTCTTTGGTTAAATCCGCTTGGAAACGACGACCATCCTGTGACGGCTATTTATGCATAAAAATGTTTACATCATACTTTTTACACAACAAAAAGACAGCGGAAAATGACAAAAAGATTCCCTTGAAATATGATTGGATGACAAGATATTGTGTTTCTTAGATGTAGATAATACGTTTAGCTCTAACTCCATTTGGATGCCATGACGTTACAGATAGTTTCTTTCGGTTTTTAAATCTTTACAAGATTAGAGTCGTTTCAAAAGTCACAAAGCTTTACTTTTAAATAAAATCAACTTGATATTTTTATATTCGTTTCAGCTAAGAAATGTGAAAATAAATGTAGGTACAATAATGTTGAAAGAAAACTCTTCGCTCGCGTCTCCACGTAAGTTACGTTCAAACTTTTTCTTGTATTACTTTTAGTACACGAACTTGTTCAAATATGCCAAGTCGAATAAATGTAAGAGCTGATGTCCCGTAATGTTCGGTTTTTCAAATTACATTACCGAAGCAGGCGTACTCGGCATCCAAGTAGGTACATTTTGAATCGATTTGGAGCATACGGGGCGGACAAAGGACGGCGAACGTTGCATTACGATAATGCATTTTGGAATACCGAAATTCCGTGGCCATACCAAAAACGAGCGATCACCGAAACGATAATACTCCTTTCACAACAATTATCTGCACGGCTGGTTGGCACAACGAGTGACACCGACTCGTTACTGGGTGTTTCTGACGACAGCTTCTTGGCAAACAACTAAACATGCTATCTTAGCTGATTTCGTAACCCAAATTCATAAAACACATTCAAAAATACTCGTAAAACATTTCAGTTTAATTGAGGCAAATATTTATTTTATGTAGCGCACAATATTCAAGTGATATTCTAAAAAGGAAAGTAGAAAGATAGATAAGGGTCGATTTGAAGCCAGAAGGCACATTTTATCTCACCGCATTACTTCTAAAGATCCATTCTACTTTAGCTTTGATCTTTGAAAGCGCCCCTATATGATACGGCCATCACTCCCTTTCAAATGTCGTCTACAAAACACTTTTGTACATAGATTTAAATAATTAGAAAAACAGGCTGGCATGAATAAGAAAGTACTGTTTATAGTGGTTATGGCAGCTAGATACTGGTTATTATTAAAATATAAAAGTTTAAAAAGGCGAACAGTTCTGATATTAAAATAGTTTAAGCTTTAGCTTTGGTATTTACTAATACTATCATAAACAAAGTTACGTTAAATATTCTCATTTATCCGTTGGAATAATTTAATTAAGATTGACCTACATAAACCCCCAAACGCTTAACCGTTATACGCCTAAATAACCGCTAAGAGTAAGTTAAAACAGTTTCATGTGTATAAGAGAAATTCCACAAGTGGGTACAATTACAAATGAATAAATCTGGGAGCCGGTGATAAATCCTTAGAGCCCAGTTCCCCGTTTTATCTGCGTTATCGGGGACGTGCGATCTCTCTGCCCTCCACATGGTAAATGTGGTGTGTCAGCCACTCCTTTTAAATTATACATGCGATTTTAAGTAACCAGGCATGGGATCAGGATGCAGAACCCTCAATTCCGTTTATCTGCATGATTTCACACTGATATCCGTTCGGGTAAATTTATTGAATAATATTTTCATCTTGCAAATTTTATATGTAGGAATCCTTTTAGTAGTTAAATTTCATACTGTTACACGATGCACGTGATGAAAAATTTTACCGGTCAGGGTTGAACTTTCAAAGCAAGTAAAATTGTTTTCAAGATTTTCTAAAGAAACCATGTCCTAATGATAAGTAGCTGCCGAAATGTAATATTCAACGAAAAGCTATTGAAATTGACAATAAGTTACTCATCAGCACGCAAAGATCGTAAACGATAATAATAAAACGTAACAATAAAGACGGGAAACATTAACTCGCGAAAGCGAAATTCAATATCAACATAACAGAACATCGGATGACAGATGATCTCGAAACGGCGAACAAAACAACATCGAGAAATAACGGAAAGCCAATATGTCGCAACAAAATGAAGAAATGACAGAGGTAGGAAACGATGCGCAAAATTTTATTACGATTCTAAGGAACAGCAACGTCATACAAACTGAGAACAGATCGTGCCGACATTGTATCGGGCTCAATAACTACGTAACACAAAGGAGTCACTGCATCGCCCCGCATTTTATAGCGGAACAGGATCGATCCAGTGGATATTGCTAGCGACTTGCAGCCTGCCCGGTGGAAGATTGGTACATTAAAAATTGCTCGCTGAAAGGCCTATTCACGCGAATCGCACAGAGTTTGAATACGCTGAACGCGACGGTTCACAATGTACAGGTGCGGTTCAGGGCACATTTTATATTAGCCGAACGGTGCGGCTCTCCCTCGTTTCACCCCTTATTACCATTGGGAATGCTAATGAAAACAAACATATGCGTATTTTCAGCTGCGCTTAACATATTTTAACTCCCGCTGTCCTAAATTAAAAAACTACGCGGTTCTCAAATTGGAAAACTTTTAGGTGTACCTAACTCGATATCCACGAGAATACCAGTAGGTAAACTTTTGTTGTAGGTACTGAAACATACTTGAAACTAACTAAATAACACAAACCTCAAGTGAGAGCTAATGAAGACATCATTTTCCACTTACAGAAAAACGATGATGCGAAGAAAGTTTTCTACTTTACGAGCGGTGAAGTTTTTTAATTTAGTCCTAATGGAGGAAATATCAAACGAGGCATCAAACCATTTGCGAATTCGCAACGGCGCAGTAGCTTGCAAATGACCGATATTATTCGAGACATTAAAAAACCTTTTACAAATAAGTACGTACAGCGTGTTTGTAAAATTACGGCATTTAATACTACTACAGTTTTTGATAACTCACTTAATCTATGCTCTTTTTGAATAACTAAGCCTGATCATAAAAAGGTTTTGATTCGATTATTTTAATTGTGCATTTAATCTAATGACCTTAATCCAAATGATTATTACAGACAACATTCCTATTTAAAAGGCTTATCTTAATTGTAATATTTACAATTATATATATATAGAGATATTAAAAGAGGGAAAGTTTGAACGAGTATCTCGAGTAATCTACAAAAGTTGTCTAAACTACGACTCTTTCCAACTACCTACTTTCTTATACTTTACCATTACTTAGGCCTTGGTTTCTTTTGATGAGCAAAGTGTCCTTTACTTACAACCCGAAAATATGAGATAAGGACAAATACACATCCGTATTTTATCTTAAAAAAATACCATAACGTTTCAATAAATGACAAATTAAAATTCCGTTCTTTTTAATATAAAGTTTTAACAATTTACATAATAAATGATCAAATACAACACAACAACAAAAGGAGAAACTATTATTACAGCAAATCTGTAATAGTTCTGTTGTAAATAACATTAATATAGCAAATTACCAGTTCTCACAGGTACAGAAGTAAACATAGATTTAATTACATAGGTAGTAAACAGAATAAACTTATGATGATTATTAATTATTAAATATTATTTAGAATATCTAATATACATTTGCAATCTATACAATTCGCAAT
Source organism: Hoplodrina ambigua (assembly GCA_949774945.1). Classification (NCBI taxonomy): domain Eukaryota; kingdom Metazoa; phylum Arthropoda; class Insecta; order Lepidoptera; family Noctuidae; genus Hoplodrina; species Hoplodrina ambigua. The sequence goes on from OX458963.1 coordinate 13,257,364, forward strand.
CGATAATGTGGCAGACACAAAAACAGTTTTATTTATACTGCGAATCATTTAAGATTTATGACGGGTGTTTCAACTGTATTAGATTTTGGTAGCAAAGCACATATTAAATGAACATCAAAGCGTCGAAACTATGTCGCCAGGAATTTAGCTTTGACATGATGTGTGGTCGGCCTCGGGCCTCGATGCAATGAAGCCACAAACGATAAGCGACGGTTTGCAAACCTTTGACGAGATCCGATGGTATTTTGCCATGAAGCTCACGTCAATTTTGTCACTGGCGAACATTTTGGCATACAATGGAAATATACACTCTCGCACGAACAAAGTTATACACGGAAGAGTGGGTGAACTGATGTGTACAAGTCGATAGTCAGCTCGTAAAGGAATACTCTATATTACCTCGTGCGCAAACGTCACTTTGACATCAAAATACTTCAACATCGCGTGGCCTTTTGGGGATCAACCTTTGTCACCAAATAAAGTACGCTTTTATCCTCGCATAGGGGATTGATCTTCTAACAAACTATAAAAAAGTGCGTATAACCTCGTGAGTCATTCTGAAATTCGATTTTAGGATGGACTCTAGAAAGTCTCACTCTGTAGGTTATCCAGTACTTTTGTTTTGAATTGTTGTAGGTACTTTTAGCCATAAATATCAAAGACCTTTTTTCACCTATTTTCGTTCGACCTGATACGATATTCGTAACGGGATTTAAAGATTCGAAATCGCATTCGACATGGCTTTTCCATCAATATGGCATCGGGAACAAAAAATGTTTTTCACTTTTCGGGAAAGGTTTTGCTAATGATTATTGACACAAGTTATTTTTACTTTTTTTGGACTATTCATGCATATTTTGTTCCTAGTTTCTGGTTTGTTATTACGATTCATATGGAGTTTCTGTTTGGCTTGCCATTTTTGAAAGACGTTTATTATAAATACAAGTGTAATTATTTATACAAAAAAACCGACAAACTTGTTTATAAACCAGTGGAATTTTTACTTTATGCAAGCTTGTGTTTGTAAGCGTTGAACACAGGTGTCTGAAAAGAAGGCAGCATGAGTACGCGCTTTCATCGTAGTATGTGCTTCATTATAGTGAAGAACTTGAACTGTTAACACGTAGCGAGCGTGGTTAATATCCTTTTTGAACATTTCCACAGGTTTGCTTTTCAAACGCACTTGTTTTGAGCAAGTAAAGGTAGCACACAAGAGCGTCCACGTCACAAACCCGAGGTATAAGCCTCTTTCTTTAATTTATATACATAAATCCGAATTAAAACCGAAAGAGGGCCCGCGAATAAATAATGTTGGCTCGTTTTTCAGAGGTCTTAGATCCGTCGTCCTACTTTATACGAGCATGTTTTTATTTTTCGTATTTAAAAACTCTGGTAATTATGAGTAAGCAGATTCAACGCGAGGAAATTTTGTGTCCCAGTTGTTTATATTTTTTTATTTGTTGGTGTTTTTTCTTTTTATACAGCTGAAATTTACCTCGAACTGTGATGGTTGTTTCGTAACATAATTTCGGCTCAGTTTGCGATATTTAGTTTTGTTATTTGGTAGGTAGGCTTGATGAAATCTGTAGGCATTCATTGGCTTGAATTACAATAAATGGTAATTCTTAACTAGATAATTAATTTGTCTGGCATTGATACCCGAATAAGGTCAAATAATCTTAAGATGTAACCTTACTTGTAATACGAACGGTTCTACGTCTCTTAGCTCAGGATTTTATTCAACAAAAAGGGTACAATATTAATATTTTGGCGTTATTTAGGCATTTAGGCCTCATCCAAAATAAGGAATTTGCGAGGATGCTCCGGCGGACGCGAAATATAAACATGGATTTCAGCCGTTGCACCTACCATGTTATCTCTTCACCACCTTTAGTTGCCTATAATGTTTTGTTTCATAGGTTTCAATAAATAAATATAGTGACTATGAAAAGGTCTACAGGTCCCGACCTGTAGACCTTTTATTTAACAACTCGTGATACTCTGTAATGATGTAGCTATCTAATTGCGCCACCGCAGCTGTTACAGCACTTGCTACCGCATCCGTTACCGTACCCGTTACCGCGCCCGCCAACCAACGCACTTGCGAAAAGTGAAGCCTTACATCAAATTTAAATAAAACCTAAAACTATCGCATATTTAGCACAAGAAAAAATCAAAATTCTGCAGCAAAAACACTTTATTTAAAGTGCAAAAATTTACAGAAAATACGAATGAAAACACACCCATATACGCTGCAAGTTAAAACAATACTTCGTTACGATGCTAAATTTACCCGACTCTCCTCACATTAATTAAGGGGAGAGCGCGCGTAGAATGTTCTTGTTACAAGGGAAAAAATTAAAATGCCCTTCCACACGTACATAGCTAACATACGCGCGTATTTGTTCGTACTATGTTTGTTTTCGCCATCGAAAAGGGGAACAACCTGTATTGTGCTTGAGCCTGCTTTTGAAACATTTTTGATTAATTTTGTTGATTTTTTTGAGGGTATGTTTACAGTGGTCCTGCTATGTCGGTAGGTACGTGGAACTTTATAGTCTGCGGAAAAAAGGGTGCGACAGATGAATTGACGTCATGAGAATTTAATTTTCTTATTTGTCCTAGAAATAATAACACAACACATAACTTAATATCGGCATTTTTTAAGAACTCCTGCCGCTGTTTTCACGGAGAAAACGCGCCACTGAAGAAGTGCCACTTACGTTATTTTTTAATCAGTCAAATATTTACCTTTGAGTGTTTTCATATTGAGGTCCCCCATGCGTTGAATTTTCACGAGATATGTACAAAGGACATACGACAGTAACTCGATATTTCAAAAGCGTAACACAAACGCGTTACGGAGCGGAAAAATTCAAGCGCACAATTTCATGTTACCATACAATTTCAAATAGCAGCTGGTATAATAATTTTCAATCAGTAATTTTACAGCAAGTTTATAACTTATTATTAGCGGTGCAGTTATGTACCAGTTGAATAATATTTCAGCCACCGGCCGCGATACGATCACGCAATGACAATTAGTTTCCCGATTCGTTGATAAACATTGGGTTTTCACACGCGACATTTGAAAGTTATCAAGTTTGAACCTTATAGACTATATTTAACGTACATCATATTTTATTTTAAAATAATTGTGTTATGAAAATGAGTTATATTTTAGTATAAGAATAATGATAACGTCACTCTAAACAGGTATAGGTAGTTGATACAAACTGAAAAACAAATATATATAAATATGTATGTTTCTATTCACACGAACATTCTACACGTAACTATCTGTAGACGTTGAAGACTCTCAAAAGAAACGGCGATAATGATGCATCGTCACTGAAAACACTAAGTTCCTGGTGCATTTCTGCACTTTAGTGGATATGGAGTGATGTTTAACGACACAAGACAAAGGAAAACCTTTTAGTTGAGTTATTGAAACATCCTTATTTTGAATAACAACAAGTCGCCTTTGGAACTTTATGTAACTAAACTGTTATCGAATACTCTTCTATAATAAGATGGTAGTTTGATAAATGTAACCCACGCCACAAGGTCAGGGCTAGCTGTAATTTACCGTCAAAGTGAGTAATGATCCGCTAATGACAGCAAACATTATTGCCATTATTCTTCGCAGTCAATATTGACAGTCTGTTACAGCCTTTATCGGTTGCCCTTGATTGCCGCATTAATATAATTAATATGATACTCGATTAGAACTATGTTTAGAACTGTATAATAATCAGGTTAGCAATTATCGTGTGCGGCATCTAATTCGTAGATATTCATTATCATTTATATAATATTCTTGGGTAAACAATAAATAATACTGCATTTTATTCTTTTTAAAAATCATTGCCTTAATAAATACCTACCAATACCTTTGCCTATACTTTTGCCTTTAATCTTCGTGTACAATGCCTAAGTATCGATAATAATTATTTTGTACCTAACTTTTATTCTAATCTCATCTCTAAAATGGTGGCACAGATTTTAGTATCCTTGTAAACTTTACAAAGAGATTAGCCGTAAAACAAATTGCTTAAAAGCTTTAGCTTCCGCTAAGTTCTGACGAAATAAATCTAATAATTTAAAAAGTTAAATATTGCTATTAGTTCCGTTAGTTCCGTGCACAAGAGATATTGTTACCGACTGCTTTATTTAAAAATAGAATTAGATATCACTTGAAACAAGGTACTAGACTTGAAAGACAAGACAACTATTTGAAAATGTAAAGTCAAAAACTGTTAAAAATACAACCGAATTGAGAAAATAAGATTTTTAACGAATTTTATTTCGGATCAGACGAGTTACAAATCGATCCCATAAATGTGCACCATTCCTTGTCACTGGCCTTTTCAATGCCCCCATGCTACACAAAGGGATGGGAATGCAATATTTAAACAATAGGCGTACATTTACCCGTGCATACCAAATTGAACTGGGAACATGGGTTATAACATTTCGCCGTAAGTTTCATAATTGAGTATCGCTCTTTGTCAACGTTTCATTTCACGATTCAAAAAGGAATGCGGGTTATTTGTTTGTTTGTTTGTACCTACATACATATTTCGTTGCCTTTATAGTTGCATCGTTTGCTCAATTTATGTTATTTCATTTAATAAAATTATTTCAACTTTGTATACCATTTTGAGTTTCCATTGAAAACATTTCATAGCGTGAAGCTTATGTTGGATTTATTTTATTCATAGAAATGGTTCATGGCGTAGGTATTTATATAATTCGAAACTGATTGCATTGCATGAATTGAAACAGAATTAATCCTCCGCCAAACAGAATTAATCCTTACCTGCAGAATAAAATTATTAAACCTATGTCCATTTTCTATTAACACTATCCCTCTAGCATTTTCCGATAAAAACCCGGTAAAAAGAAAGAATTACAAGAGCGTGTTTAATTAAGGCAGATGGATGGATCAACTGACGTTACGTACGTGACAAAACTGTAGAATTTTCTGTTGGATTTCTTGTTAATCCTTCAGGTGGGTCAACGCATAATAGTACAACAGGTATTTGCTTTAGATCTTCTAGTATACTGCTGCAATAAACGTGACCATTAGAAAATAACATACTCTATGAAAAAGAATATAGTTTCCCATTTATGTTAATTTTTCCAAGAATTTTAACCTAGATTAGTTCCTCATATCAAAACATCACACCTGTTATCTCGGAAGGGTAAGGCAGAGGTGTATCCACATTACGCTTACATGTATGTACACCCACATTTCGCAAGTTATGTTTAAGTCCCATGTAATAAGGGGCGAGCCTATTGCCATTAACCGGGAAACTATCCAGACTCCGAGGCAGCTACTGAGTTTCTGATGGAAAAAGCCAGTTATACTGTGCTCGACTTGACAATCGAACCCAAGACCTCATGCTCAGCAGTCGCGCTTTGCGGTCAGTTTACCAACAACACAATCAAGATACATATAAACACTAAACAACAAATCGTTCACCCCAAAACTACAGTTAGCGTAGCCTAGCAAATCCCTTTGTGATTCAGGTCCAGATCGTTGCTTTAATACTCGTAATTACCGCCATTTCGGTTAGTCGCAATAGAATAATTAATTGATAGTGTGGCTGAGAACAATGCGTTGACACCGAACCGATTCCATTTCGCTTGTGGTGACAGAGCACCACAATTGCAATATCCGAATTGCTCGGATAGGTGATACTTTACAATTGAATTTCTATAATCATTTTGTAGGAGCTCTGTGGTCTGTGATATTCACTTGAATGTGGTTCGGTTCTGCAGCGTGTATTTAGGGTTTGACTTGTTCAATGTGAAATAGAATATTCATAATAATTGGATTTTCTGTTTCATTGTTACGTTATAAAATAAATTATCTCCGATAGTTTACTTCAACAGATTAATGCAGTTTCAAAGACACTCGTTAAAATTAAACAAAATATGATAAATAATGCTTCCCAGATTAACATTCAGCAGGTGATTCGTTTTAACAACCCTCTCTCTATTACGTTTTGACAATATCCGAATAATTACAGGATGTTTTCGTAAAGCGGAAATGACGTACCGAATTGACAATAATCCGACGGAGAGAATGTCGCGTTCGCGAGGCAATTTCCGGTTGTACTCCTCTCAAGAGCTTAACGGTTCCAAAATGGAATACTGAAACTGTTGAATTAGTCACAAATACTTAGATTTTGAGGAATGACTAATATTGCCCTAGAAAGAATTTAATATGTTGAGAAATATTTGTGTCAGTTATTTAATATGCGAAACCCTGTCAAGGTCGGCTGTTGTCATAGCCGACCTTTTTGTTTTTACATCTTTAGCTCCTTCCTTCATACTCATCTAATATTTATGTGGTTATGTACAGAATTTTTTCGTATTTTATTTAAAGATTATTTGAACGACCTATAGCAAAGCGACCTTTTTATGTAACAGATGTAGGTCACAGTTACATAATGTACTCATACTTAAAATGCAGATTCTTATATATTTAAATTAAATACTAACACAGCGACGATGATACCCCTCCAGTTCTAAATGTCGAAAACTAAAAAGGCAACCTAACTCAGTTTGTACGCCTTCGAATATTGTATTTATTAGGCCAGAAAATTAAGCGTACACGATTCGAACCGTTTCGTAGCTAGATAAGATCGCTACACAAGGAATTGGACTCCAGTTGGTAGTACTCTCAATGCGAAATTCGTCTTTACTGTAGACGAAATGTATTTTCCCAAATAAAATGCAATGACACTATTTTCTGCTTGAATTTGAATTTTTGAACTTTGGTCACAACTTGTACGTAACATTTCAAAACTAATTATTTAGTATTCGTGTGTACCTATGTCTTTGCATGTTAACATCATAATTATTATCGGAAGCCAATAAACAGATTTTTCTTAACCGAATTATGTAGGGAGCATGTTCATATTTTAGATAGGAATTTGAGGGGAATAATCGACAGTTAACACAGTGTCTATTAATATTGAACACAACCTTATTCCAAATATCTGATTAACAATTTAGACTATGAATCTTATCTTATATAGAGGATAGTAATTCGACAATTTCGAACATAATTTTGAAGGATTAAGTACAAGGGAAAAAAATATTTTGCACAAAATAATGTAAAGCACGAACATTTGTTGAACGCCGCTGTAAAAATTCAACTCAATGCTGCAATTTTGTGTGCTCTTAGACTTTATATTTTACATTGCAGAGCACAAAAAAGTGTGTAAGTAATAAAACCAAGTATTTTACAGTACGTAGAGTACATTGCATCGTTTATTAGTGCAGCGGCTTTCTGAATTTCTGCCAAGTGGTTAGGCAATGTAGCACGTTTAAGGTAAAGGAAATTTAAGCTCTCCACTAGGTCGTAGCTCTCTAAGCTATTGCATTAATGACTTTGTACAATACGCTTCTGGATTATCCGTTCTGTTATAATGACCGGATTTAAGCTTACAATAGAAACGAGGGTGTTATATTAATTTAAACTTGTATTTGAGAATATTAAATTAAATGTTAATTGTATTGCAGTCGAAACTAACTGAAAATTCCATATGAATAACAATGAGATAATATTTCTATTAGATCCTAGTCGTACAACATGCGGAAGTGTACACGTTAAGTGGGGACAACCCTCCCTTGGGTCAAAATATCTCAATTGATCAATTAACATCACAAGTTGATTGTTACCGGAATTCAACGCACGTCGTGGCCAGGCTAGACTGTTCATAAGTGCCTGTGTTAGTTTGCATTAATCACAGCAAGCCACGAGATGCATGCCCGGGATATTTGTGCGGCCATGTCATGGGTTTAAACCCCCGTCATGAAATATTGAGGGGCGACCGATTCCTGTCTCGCATATCCTGCAGGCATTGCGCGCTTATTTGCCTATGAATGCTATGCAGTTTGTGTTTTCGTGAACCTTATGTTTACCTACCTACATTTGCGACTTTTTGTTACCAGAGATTTCTTCTTTTAGAAAGGCTAGTAACTAACTGTAATTCAAAAAATCCTTATAAAAAATTCTGATTACACAGTAAAATAAGAACCTTAAAATATTATTATATTAGCAACTATTTGAGTTCGTGACGCATCGCTTTTAATTGAAAACTGGACATTTTTAATTAATAATTAATCACATTTATCGATGATTAATGTAATCTTGGTACCGATAAATATATAAATTTTCAAATATAACAGTTACAGTTACTTGAAAGACGTAGTCAGAGCCCCGTTTCGTGGGGCTTTGACTGAAGATACTAAGGGAATGGTGGGGTCTGAGTTCGTTCGCTTCGGTTGCTCACACCCAGCGAAGCGATCTCAGACCCCACCATTCCCTCCCATCCCTGCCATCCCCTTCGAACCTAACCTAACCTGTCCGAGTCGGAGTGCCCCAAGCCTTATCTTTTTCAATTAATCACACTTACCGTAACAAGCGTTTATTTTGATGTGCAATCGGTATATTTGATTTGAAAAAATATTTAATTGATGTCAATCAATTAACGGATTAATAGAATTTTAGTGTGCATTTAAAAATTTGTTTATTAACAAACAAATGCAATCAAAATAAACATTAAATTACAACTTTAAATAATTTCAAAGTAAGTAAAGTACATCGAAGATACTAAAATAAAGTGAATATTACAAGATGAAAATGCAAAATGACACCCAGTAGGTAGGATCGTTTAACTGGCGTAGAAATTAAAAGTTTTCCAATAGTTCCAAGAAAGTTACTGGAGCACTGGGTTCTCAAAAGTGGCAGTCTAAACTAGCTTCAAAGTAATATTGAACGAGTTAGTACTTTCTGTCTTTTCTGTTTTCGTCACGTGTAAATGAACATGAACCATGAAAATTAGATATCAGACTTTATTTAATTAATTATATTCTTTGGATAAAAGTTATCTGACTATTTAGAAAAGAAAAATGCCTTTAATGTTATAAAGTAAAAGAGGTCGATTGTCTTTTTTTTATTTTAACTCCTTTGTCATCTGATCTACTAGTCGGATTTTTCGGTCGGATCTACTAGTCGGAAAATTATTTCAATTAGCTTTGCTATTCCTGAGTGCTGTGGGCAATATTTTATTATAACATAAGAAGGACCCGTAATAGAATCACGCAGACGAAGTCGCGATCACTTATTTTAGACATAGATATTATACTTATTACGTCTCAGTTAAAAGTAAGATCTATACATTTGTGGTTACCTGTCAACTACTTCCCAAACACTGCATACTACAATTTTGTTTCGTTACAATATATTGGACTGCTACATATCGTAACGTCACATTGTGGGGAACTATACGAAGGAGGGTGTAACATATTAAGATATAAATATCCGCCGTGGCCTCCCTATTCTGTACCTGACATTTTGACGTGACATGACGTTTGTGGGATGGAACGAGAATCGGAGTCTATGTCAGAATTACACGCAACTCGATTCCGTTCAGCGAATATTCTCGAGACGTGCTCGCTGTCAATTCGGAGCATTATCTCGTCTTTGTGGCACCTTACCTACCTACGCACTTATGTTTAATTTCTTACACGTGTCATTTTTGTCGTTAAGGAAAATATGGATAAATAATAATTCCATTTATTGCGAGAACAACACTAAACTTGACCTTTGTATATTGGTATTGAATTTCGTCTTATTAGCTTGTTATCGGAGACGTTACAGAAGACACCCACCTAATTGTGTCGATATGTTTTGGCTTCTAATTATTTCTCTGAAATCGTATATTTTGTTATTTGATGTTTGTTGTTTACATTGTTATGTGCTATGTGTAAGTACATAACCTACTAATTAGCGAGAATTTTCCATAGGTACCCCATGAAATAAGCTTATGACATTTAACAAAACTATCTATTAAAAAAATCTTGCTTCAAACTGAACAACTTTCATTATACATCTGAGTTTTACACATGCTATATTACAATCTGATGTTATTTTAAACTGCGACCTCACATCCGCATCGTAGATACGCACTTAATTTTTAGTGCAATGCGGTGCGTCCGTTGCGGATACAATTTTGTAATTTTACTACATTTAGCTAACGCTAACGTATTTTTCTGGGTTAGGTTTGAGTTACGACTAAATTGGAAATTAGACTAGGATTACGACAGATATTTAAATGTAATTAATGCATTCAATAGATGCTAACAATTTTTGCTCGAAATATTAAGACCTTAATCATTCATGATGAGCATAGCTAAGCGAGCGTGAAGTTATAACCAAAAATCAGTTGCTGTTACAGTCTTACACAGACTTATTGAACAATATACTGATAATTGTCAATTGCATTTAAATAATAACATGAATTTCAAACGCTTATTTTATTATTTAATTCAAAACTGACTATTGTTTTAATTGGCCCAGAGCAGTGACCAAATGCCTCGTATCTAATGTGACACGACTAAAATGTATCATGAGTTTACTCCCGCAATAAATTTACATTAATCATTATCTGTACAACCTACTTAGTTATCATTGTTATATCTGTAATTACTAGTGGTTGCCCACTGGTCGAACTGAGACCATAATTCATTTAAATTTTATGTTTGAAAGTTAGTAAGATTATAATTGACAAACACTACTACATATGACAAAGTTTTGAGTAGTTAAATAAACATGTTATTATTATGTGAGTGTGTTTCATACGCATTGTACTGTGTGATAAGTATTTTTATTAAATAAAAATTATTTCTACAGCATATTATATAAAAAAATTGGCTTTAGTCAGTTCTTCTCCATTAAAACTTTAACTGTACCAAATTTTATACTCCTCCGTCCACATAATTTACGTAAAAAGTTGTTGGTACACAGTTGTTGCATTTTTTCACTGCCCAGTTTCAAATCACACAATGATAATCGAATTATAATAATTACTTTAGACATTACTATCTTTGGAAATGTATTGAAATAGACCCCTTCAGCATTAATTTGTCAAGATCAGTACAGAGATACAGGCGGTGAAGCAATGATTTGTACCTGTGATAGCCCTTAAACTGACAGGCCCTTTGATATGAAGCTGCAATTGGAATTCAAATTAAATTTAATTAATAATAGGGTGCGTATCTTGTCGTGAATTCCTTTATGATGGGTACTTTAATTAAACCTTTTCTTAAATACCTATACTAAATTAAATTAAAAAAAAAATTAAAATAATGACAATATTATCCTAATTTCATGAAAAATATTTATAGAGCAAAGTAGACTATCACTCGTTTACAAAAAATACGCATCAGAATGCAGTAATTTCAACAATATAAAACAATGACTGCCATTTATTTTCTAATGCTGGAAAAAAAGTAACTTTAAAAATTAAAACAAAAATTAACTGACTTTTAATCTATAAATCGTTTGGCGTTCTCAAATTATTAAAAAATAATAGTTTATTGAAAAAATTAAATATTTCATATTTTTCTGTACGTATTTATCCGAACGTTTTACAAAAAATAAATAAATCAATTCTCTGAAAAAAACGTGAAAAATATAAATTCTCAAAAGCATCCAGATAGAATTGGAAAATTTTACACAATTAAACCAGTAATGGCCGGTTTCATTACATCAATATAAACGACATGGGACCGAGTTAAAAGTATTTATATTTACATAATTGCACTTTATTGGCGCATACGATTCGTTTTCCAACGCTTTTTCACGAAACAGACCAAAGCGTCTGCAGTAATCGTATTAATATGCGGACATAATGTGGCTATTAAATATTTATTTACCTTATTCAACATTCACATTAAATGGCAACAACACTAAGTCTATGTAACGAATGCTACTATACAATAATTCGTGTTATTTGGAATAAGAATAGGCACATTTTATATGTAGCAAGTAATGACGGCCCAGTGGTTAAAGCGCCCTCCTCCATGCATAAAGTACCAACCAAAAGTCACACTGGTACTTGCCCAGAAAAGGACCAAAGTTTACCTTGGACATCCCTGGCAACGATGAAGGAAAACCTCGTGAAAAAAACTATACTTGTAATTAAACATAAGTCTGAAATCACCATTCAGCCATAAGCAAACGTGGTTATTAATGCTTGAGCCTTGTCTGTAGTAGAAGGGTCAATATTAGGTTTAATTCTTATTAATTCAGTCGTTTAAAACCACATTATCTTTTTTACCATTTTACTAAAGTCTTCAACACATCAAAAGCTAATAAATTTTCTTATATCTTAATAAGCAGTTCTACAATTTCAATAAACTTTCTAAAATATAAACTAGCCTAGATAAAAATATCTCAAGGGGTCAATGACAACAGGATACGCAAGGGGATTTTATATGTGTAACTAGGTATAGTTCCCATAAAGCAGCCAGAGTCTCGGTGGGGATCAAAACCGTTTGATGACATTTGAATGAATAATCGTGGTACAGATTTGACGTTGAGGTATTTTTATTGCAATGCAGCAGGAGCAATATTAGAATTCTGTATTCGTAGGGGACAATTTTTATTGGATACCGTAAATGTTTTTTTACAAATATTTAAAGCATTTTATAAGATTAGATTCTATTAGAAGGTGTACAAGGGTATTTAATAATTATGATTTATCATAGATAAGATGAATTTATTTATTTCAAGCCTTATATTAGGTTGCTATGCCCGATAAAATAAAATAAACAACTTTCTATAGCTAATTGGATTACCAAGCCAAATGTATGTATTGTACCCATTATATTTCAGTATGCAATGCCCAATTCAAAAAATGTGAACAGCTTTAATCATTCAGGTATCCACATAGTTTTTGTGCCATAATTATTTTTGAACGACACGTACTACAAGCTACAAAATAGTCTGTAATTGTCGTTAATGACAGTAGTTTATAACGTAGGTAGTTCCGTGAAAAAGCGCTTAGTAGTCCAAAATGTTTTCAGCAAAAACATTCTAGCTGGATATTTCAGTACTTCGATCGGAGTTAACAATGTTTACTTACCGTTGCTAGGCGACCAAGAGGTTTTATGACCACTTTCATGTAAACGGTAAAACAATACAGTGATTTTAACTAGTTCAAGTACACTTTGGGTCGAGATACTCTCAATTTGATAAAGAGCTTTTTCCAACAAGCTGTCGATAAGATATGTTTTCGAACTAAGTTCATAATAACGCGCACTTGCGCAAAAAATCTAACTAAGGGTTAGTTGCTAACACGAGGTTTCATTATAAAAAATATCCTATTGGCACCATATTAACAACCAAATCAGAGTTCAAAGATAACTCTGAGTGGTGGAACCGGGACTTAGTACATTGCAGATTTATTTTAAAGGCCTGGCCATAACAGTGTGGACAACTTGCGGTTGGTCAGTAGTTCGCTCCAGTGTGGGCAGGCCTTTAATAATATAACATGAAGCAAAGCAAGTACCATGTCGCCAAAACACTGTTACTGAACAAACTGACAGATCTGTTTAACAAAATCGAATGATTTATTTCATTTATTAGAAAAAAAGGCAGGTATTTTGCAAAAGGAAAAAGCCTTAAATACCTATCTAGCACTAGAAAATACAAAAACTTGTATGTTTGTGTTCCATTTATGTTTTAAAATATTCTTGAAGCAATATTTTTAATAAAAATCGTTTTTTTTTAGTCCTATGATTAAAAATATACGTTACAGAAAATGCTAGTTTAAAAAAATGTTTTATCTTGTTACTAAGTGATCTAAAAACTGATATTTTTTATTTTTCCTCTTGTAAATTACGTTTAAAAGTGCCTTTTGATGGTGTAATTGAAATTAATGATTTGACTTTAACTTTGCTAACGTAGGTAAGGTAATAAGGTGCTTCTTTATTAGCATCACATGTAAATATCCCAATGAAAACCCAATTTGTTGTAGATGCGTAGGTATTTTATTTTAAAAAGAACAGAATGTTTAAAAAAGACCTTAGAATCAAAAAGTTTTCAGAGGATCACTTAAATATTCCCCTTTAAGTTTTAATGAAAGGTTATTTCCATATAATAACCGTAATAAGTTTCGTGAGTAAAATTCATGTTAAAGAATATTTATGGCTTACAGCGGAGTATCTAGGGCAATCCCGATAAAATGCACGTGAGTATAGCCATAAATACTCCTAAACATAATAAAGGCTAATAATAAAAATGAGAAAATGTGGCTTCACTAACAAGAAAAGAACGAAGAAGCACATATAACACATACGGCTCTAGAATTTTCTAATAACCACCTATAGCGGTGCGACGCTAAGCTACCTAGCTTTCTTGAGTCCCAATCCAAATGAATACGATTAAGTCACACGAAACAATTTCAACATTTGATTTCAAGCACTTAAGTTCTTCAGTTTTCAATTGGCCTAGATTAAACGCGTAACACCTGGGTCCAAATACGTACCCAGAAATAATTTACACCGTACTTTAGTTCTTATTACATAAACGAACCACGAACGGAGAAACTTGTTTTAAAAATTTAATCTCTCTATCGGTATAAAATGTGGATCGGCTCGTAAAATGGCGATAGGTAACCTACTATTTAATGTGCGTCATAAATCCTAGAACAATTTATTGGGATAAATGTAAAAGCATTTGAGACGTGAGCACGCGGACTATTGATTTTCGTACCTCAACAATACTAAAGTAATGTGTGCGGCATTCTACATTTAATAAGCACTGAATATCGCTCGTTTCGTATCTTTTACAAAGATTAACTTAAACCTAATTGTAAATCTGGAAACAAGCAACATTACCCATACATAAACATGACAACACGCAGAAAATTACAATACCTACAGAACGTAGGAAATTGAACATATTTCAATAACATGATTTTGAAAGATCGGAAGTATGATTAAAATGACAAAGGTTCGACAGGGCCTCGGCACTCCAATTGGAGGGTTCAAACGAATTTAGACTCTAAGGTTGCCAAATTTAAAGTTATACTGCATAATGTTCGTGTGACAAACGTATTTATAACTTTAATAATGTGTCTCTCTCGCTTACACACAGCGGTTTTCTATATCGCCGTCTACTTACGTTACGCCCTTTATTACTTCCTTCATGCTATATGTTTGAACTTCTGCGCATTCCAGTTCACAACGTTTGCTTATTTCTCTGTAATTCATGTTCTATTGTGAAACAGACAGTTTATGAAAGGCCTTAAACACGCCACTAAAGCTCCTTATCATGAACACAATAATCATAACATACACATACATAATTAACTCCCTGCTGTCAACCTTTTGTTAAGTTAATGATAAGAGTCCTATAATTATGTAAGTTTTAGTAAGCACTTTCTTGTTTCCACATTTATTTTAATTTTACTGTCCCACGTATCTACGTTATGTTCATTTCGCTGGAGTGGGCTGAATCTCCTCACGTAATCTTTGTTTATTGTGAGCGACAACCCTGTAATACTTGAATATATTATCCCTATTCACGCAATACAACCTTTTAGCATTGATATTTCGTTTCACAAACCGCTATTCACACATTCATACCTTCACGCTAGTCCCGTGAAATTACTATGGGAAACGAAACGTGATTTCAATTTTCCTTACATTTATCATAAGGGAGGGGAGGAGGGGGCAATTTGAACCACTTGACGCGGATTTGACGTGAAGTGCTTTCACATCGCCGGCTAAGCCAGTGGCTTACTGAATCACCCGTCATTTGCCTTTGATGAGGCCAAATTCACGTTATTCAAGATATTTGGAATGTCTGATTGTTCGGTCGTCATTTCAGAATGCGTTTCCATTCAGAATTTGTTTATCAATCGTTTGTGGTATTGTTGTAATGATAATGCCTCCCGCCTTTCGTTTCATCTGGTTTTTGTGTGCCAAATGCCGACATGTTTGTTCTGATTTCTGAAATGATTCGTGTTCACTTTATTTGTAAATTGGAAATTTAAATTAGAAATGTAGCTTTGCATAGAGTTAGGAACAAATGTTACCTGAGCAAAGTTAGCGGCATTAAAATAAAGTTTTATGATCTAACTTCCTGCGTGGGGAACAATAAGCGAACAATGTATAACGCTGGCGGTTGTTGCAACACTCAGCATTCGACTATGCATACAAGTTTATTAGTAAGCACTCAGCCTATTTCATGCACCTCTAAAAGCTGTATTATAAAATGATCCGAAGGCTAATGGTTGCTTAAAGTTTTTTTTACGAAACTTTTACGTCATGGTAAAGGAATAAAGAGATTTTGCACAAGGAAAAAATATTCCATTAGTCAAAACTTTACCTTGAAATAGAATAATACAACATGAACTATATTTTCCGACGAGCTTTTGTTATCTCTACACAAATTAAATTTAGGCTTGAGAGCTATACCCTTAATAAAGCTTAGTGCACACACCCACCTTTTTTCTTTCTTGCAGCTTAACTCATTTAAAAGAAAACTTCGCTTAGAATTTAAATAAACGTAGACAGGGCAGAGCAAAAGTAAGTTCAGTTAAGTTATTTTTTAAATAAAAGTTCTGATGTAGTCAACGAGACTTCAAACAGTTTGGGCTAATGTATTTTTGAAATTCTAGCAATTTTAACTTTTTGTTTCACTGTGAAAGTTATAAATATCCATGTACCTACCAGCTACCTATATCTGATAACTACTTAAGCAAAACACGGAAAGTACGTACTTGTAGTTCTTCGTTTCCCTCCTAGGGACCCCTTTTCGCTGCGATTGTTTTAATACAGCACCTTTATGAAATTCAAATGAAGGCCCGAGACTGTGAGGGTTCTTTGGCCGCTCCATACCGTGTATATTTATTTATTTCCCAAACAAGAATCGCAATGCTAACTTCTATGATTTATGACAAAGTCTACGTATTTCGCAGGCTCGTTTGTATTGCAATATTGTCCGCCAAGTTTCACGGAGCGCCAGTTTAGCCGTGTCTCCCCTGTGAACAATGCCCGTTGACCGTTTGTTTTATTTGGTTTCGTTTCGACGCGACAATAGCCCGGCTTAGTTGACTGGATTTCCCAGTGTTAATTACCGATTCGTAACTCATTTTTTTTCAGCTTCTGTACGGAAAATCCAATGAATCATATCAGTTGGGCATTCGAACCTTTACAGCAGTCGTGTCGGTTGTGTTATGGTGTTACTGCGAGCAAAAGGCAAAACTTCATTAAAGCTTTATTCGATTCGATCTATTCTCCGAAATTAAGGAGATTAGTTTGAAACAGGCGAAAACTCATCGGAGTAAAAGAAAGGACGCTAAGACCATTACACGTGGAAACACGACTTGATAGAAAGAACAAAGAGGATTTTACGAATTACTTGTTTTGTTAACTGTAAGAGAGAATTCTGATCATTGTACTAATCCAAGTAATTAATGTGCCAGTGATCCTCATTAGAGCAAATATTAGCACAACTGAATTTCACTTACATTTTGCAAATGTAATAATTTACATATATTTTCGTTGATTAAGCATATATTATTAACAGTTTGGAGTAATCCTTCTACAAAGTAAAGTGACACATTTAAACATCATACATGTAACAAAAAAAAAAAGATTATTACAGTGAACCGTAATAATTATATAGTATTTTATTACGTAATCGAGCATTTGGAGCTAATTAGGTGCGTAATAGAACTTTGGAAAGAACAAACCAGACTGTTAATTAGAATTGAAGATAGTTCCACGAATTAAAGCGTTGAGAAAGATTACAGTATTAGTACAGAATTCCAACGCAGAGTTTGGGAATGTTACGAAAATATTAGCTTATCCCTATCTTTGTAAAATCCACAACATTTAAAATAATCAAGTTGAATAAAACATTGTAGCGACCCAATGGTTACGTGATGATTAGTAAATGTAGGGTTTATTTAGAATTCAAATATATTATTTAATTGAAAATGGACCTAACGATTTGAACTAACCTAACCTAACCCTAATAAAAACATATTTTTTAAATCGTTGATTTAAACGTGATTCTATCACAACATTTATATACTTAAGTACTAAATGCTGCAATAATAATTATTTTTATGGTAACGTGCCGAATCAGAATAAGTATAATTATGGCAATATTTTAACTAATTTTTTATTCCCCCAATAGCAATCAATTAATTTATATTGTACACTGATCTCAAAACGGGATAGTAATGATGCCTAAAACAATCTAAAAAAAAATACTAGGTGAATAGGCGAACTTTTTAATTGAAAATATACAGAAGAGATTAAAAACACAAAAAATCCAAGCAAGCAATGTACTAGCTAGCTTACAAACTAATACTAATGCCGTCTAAGAAAGCTGTAAGCAGGCGGGGGGAAACCACCTTTACGAGCACACCACGTGCGAGCCCGCAGTAATTTTTGATAAAATTGTATTACACTTCTCTCCACTGTGCGCGGTAGTATTCTATATTACAAGACCACTCACTTGCGGTAAAATTAGGCTTAAAGTTGCGGCCAAAAATGGATCATATGTATGTTTTAATTTTTTTATTTAAGTAATTATTCTCAGATGCTTTAAGTCTGTAGGTATTCCAGTTTTGATTGTATTTTTCCAGTATATTTGTGATGTTCTGCGGGTTTTAAATATTTGGAAAACAACTGAATATAATAAAAACTGTCTTTAGATATTGTTTATGAATCTTGTTGTAATAGAATCTTTGTTTTCTATCATATTTCTGTAACAAATTTAACGTTGTTATTCTCGAAAAACTAATGTTATTTATTTGTTCTTTGTTACAGGTAATTTCTATTTTAACCTCAAGATCTCCGGAGGCGATCACTGGTAATTAATATTATTGTACTCTACATCAAAACAACCTTCTCATTGGTGCCTTTAGGGTTAATATTACAATTACTAATGGTATTAGTAATAATTCTATCGCTTAATTCGTCGTAGGAACTATGCAAGTTGTAGGTAAGACCTCGAGGTAAATGTCTCTACTTAACATAGCGTTAATATTTAGCCTACAGGGATCAAGCACAACTTTCAGTATCAATAGGGTCCTTCGAACGAGCCTAGTTAGCGTGTTCCACTACTTTGAGCCCGACGCTGTTCCTCTACTTCACTGGACCTAAAGCGGCGGTGGTTTATTAAAATATCCAGTGTTTTAATATTGATAGTTTGTTGAAACCTCCGCGTTCCAGCTCAGCGAAACTATAACTTTACTAAATCATTTAAAAAGTAGGTACGTACCGTCCGCCCGCTCCGCTCTCGGGTGGATTTCTGAATAGTTACACCAATTGTTAAAAGTTTCAGCTTAACTGCCATTTCTCATCGCTCCGGAGATGAAATTTGGACAACCCTCGCAATGTTACAAGTTGACTATTATTATTATTTAGTATGAAAGACCCGGTTGTTATAGTTATTAACGTCTTTGGATTATTGATGTTATTGCACCGTTCGCCTTAGACTGTTTCTTGAGAAGGAAATCAGTTTCCGCTACATTGTTATTATTATTTTATGTTTTTTAAGTAATTGTTTCAATAAGAATAGGTTTCCGTGGAGACTACTTAGCTATGTTACAAAAATTAAGCAGATCCAGTAATTAATTCATCAGTTTGAGATATTAATTTTATTTATTGAAATAGCCATGTCACAAACTTTGCGGAAAATTAAAGGTTTCAAACTAACAATACCCTTTTCATTTTGCGTCGCGGCTTACAAAAACTGTATTTAAATAAAATTAATAATACTGCCAACTCTAATTTATCTTTCCATTTCATCTCTAATACGGACATTGAAATTACTTTTCGTCTATTGCTGGGGGTTATTTCTACTCCAATATCACTCATGAAAGATCACAGAAGTCTTTGATTAAGTATTAACAATTTATTAGATAAAATTAGCGACTGGAATTAATTGTAGAAAATCTTATTTATACGAGAACTGAGCGGAATGAGGCTCTTGAAAACCTGTAAGAGGATTAATAAACATTTGCTATAGATGTAGATTCATTTTATAATACATTCGTCGCTTTTTGCGACACAAAATACTAAATAATCGTCTGTACACTAAAATAAATTCATGTTAGCATTCTAGGAGAGCAAATTTTCATAATTAATGTGTTCTCGCTGAGGGCTAAGCGTCCAAAAATACATTATTTTGTTATTACTTTACGCTATGTTTGTGCTATGAAAACAGCTATTCCGAACACAATGAGTCTCCAGTTTTCAACTAGGTACCTACCTATGTCTGACCATTAGATATTTATATTTCAGTTCGTTGTACCTACCCCTTATTGTCGTTTTATTTATCATCTAGTAATTGAAGAATAAACATTGGTACTTCCATCTTGCTTGAATAAGGGACTACATAAAAGACCCAGAGACACGCGAACGCGCCCGGTAACTCATATTATAGTCGCTGTAACACTCGTGAACGTACCCCAGGCTACTTACACACGCGTCTCTCTATGTTTCAACACAAAGGCAACCTTATTCAATAAAATTCTATCCCCCACTGGGAATAGTTCAATAAAATGCCCTCACAAAAGGTGTTATAATGAAACTATCTTACAAACAAAACGTGGGGGTTACTTTATTATGAAAAGATCTTTTTATTTTCCGTCGCGCACTTCGTGTGAGCCCTGACAGATCTTTGAATAAACTTTCTATTTCTTCCCGTGGGTGTTGTGACTTAGGGAAAAATCTCAGGTAGATAAGTAGTATTATCCTACCTTCTTATGACAAAATCCCCCTACTATCGTTCTGTGTGGGACTCGGGTAGGGAAGGCCCACGTTCAGGACATTTTATGGGCTATTATGATTGATGATACCTACGATTAGTATGACGTAATGAAGATGGTACTCAAGCGATATGGTACTCATACTTCTTCTTACTTGTCAACTAGCTTATGTAATATAAACATGCTTGTTCGCTGGTATTACTTGAATCTACAACAGCGGTTGGGTTTCAGGGATGATATATTGCACTAATATTGACAACTTGATGGTCGAGCGCTTTCGTGTATTACATCTAAGTAATATACGTTACAACAAAATCGGATCTCAATTTCAGTTAGAATTATCTATTAACTAGAACTTACTAGAATTATATGTAGGTGTAAGATACGTTGGATTTTACATGCGCTCAATCACTCATGTCACGAGTATACAGAGCATCAAATCACGCGTACATAACACGCATTCCCGTTGTGCAGTTTGCACTACAATGAGTACCTAATCTTCCCTATTTTCCGGTTTGTATACGCATGACCAGAGCAAAATACCTTTAGCGAGCAATCCCCAGGCATTCCTGCATTGTCTTCCTTCAAACGGTGCCGACTGTGAAAGCTTCAGCAACTGAATGTTGCAGATAGCCCTATGTACACATTTAACACCAGCGAACTCACTACGCTACAGAAAAAACGAATAAAAACTACGTGAAAATTCTCATAGCTATTAAACGCTCTCCGTTCTTTTTCCAACATGAACATTGTGACATTAACAGCTTCCCAACTTGAACTAAGAGGGGAAAGTCGAAACATAAGGTGTCAAATGTTGCGTTATAATACCCATTACATTAAGCGCTAAGTCATTCCGCAGCAGCAGTTTGATGTTGTCACGATACGCGACATTATACGCGCAATGTGCCGTATCTAAGTCGAGAATCTATTTCAACTTAATGCAACGGAATATCGGTCACGTTTAAACTAAATGTTACTTTAACTTGACTGTTTGTAGTTGGTGTTAGGCCGTCTCGCTCACTCCGGACACAGAGACGACCCGGACCCCTTGCAAATTGAAATCGCAAAGGGTTCACGCCGCACGCCGTACGCCGTACCGTCAATAAACATTGAACGGAGCGAAACGTATCATTGTTCTCTGTATATTTTAATTATTAGACATGGCCCGGGGGCCTGGCCCTCGGGTGCGAAGGGCCTTTAATGGTAGCGATCTTTCGTTCTCTGAAGGAGTACGTGGGTTGTTTCCTTTTACCTTTGTTGTTTTATGTTTCGTGCATTTAATAATTAAATGTGTTTCAAAACTATGATTTCATTACGTTAATAGAGTAGAAAAATGGGTACGTTAAGGTTTTTTTTTTAATCTTTTCAAAAATATACCAACTACTATTTCCTTTCCTTTTACAGACCTTTCCAATTATATTTACGCAGAAAGTGACTAAAAATAGATCTTATTTGCTTACCCTGATCAATACGTTCGGTGAGCCCTAAACGAACGTGTGGGCGGTTGCTGAGAGCCCAGCCTTTGCTAATTAACCAGTTTTAAAATGTTTTACTTGTATATTTTATGAACAGCTGCTAATCTCATACAAATACCACTGTGACGTTTATTGTTGTAGCAAATAAAATGAAAAATAAACAAGAGTGGGGAATGTAGGGATTAATGTTGGCAGAGACGGGCTGACGACAAAGTAGGTATGTGCTCATCACAACAAATTGCAAGCAATTCACTTTGTTACCACTTGAGTACTTTCAAAGATTATTGTTTTATATGCGGATTACGGATTAGCTTAAAGTAGATCATAAATAAATATTGCTCAGAGTTTTATTCAAAAAAAAACTTTTTACCTATAAATTAAAAGAACTTCAAGTAAGATCTTTCGCTAAATGGACTTAGCAAGTCGACTTTATTCCAAGGACTTTGTTCTAAGATATCTTAGTGCACTTTTTCAACATTGTATGTAATGACACCACAAAGTCGCGGTTTAAGTGACCCATAAGGCACCTGAACTCATCTATTCTTGGCTTAACACCACACGCCTATAAAGAACACAATAAAAACTCGTGAGTGCGTCATACGTGCCACAGTTATAATTATAAACTTTCCTTATGAGTCAAGCACCGTTTTATTACCATCCACTGTAATCACATTGTTAATAAATGCGTGCACTGTAATGCAGAATTACTCATTCATTGTGTAAATTCCTTCCTTTCGTTGCAAGTACGCAGGCACGCAATCGCTTTTTTTTTTGCAAATGAAAGCACCGCATTTATCATTAAAGCTTAGCTTTTACCGCAAATGTAAATTAAATGGTTGTGTCCCCTCCCTAAAGCACAAATGGTTTGAATTAAAAACTCTACTAAATTAAAGTAAAGAATGTAAAAGGATAGGTAGGATACTTTTGTTTTTCACGATTTTTATATTAATTTTGTACAAAACTCACTGATAGCAGTTTTTAAACAAATATGAGACGTATTGATTTATGCAGAACTTTCTGTTAAAATTATTGCGTTGTCGTCATTTGTTCTTAGCTTGCTGTCACCCTATTTTAAACGCTCTTTGTAGAAGTATCTATAATAATCTGACCTTCCAACTGATAGATAAACTATACCTAAATAAACATAGTAAATATTACATAGAAGTCTATCCGAATCCATCTATACTATCTACATAAAAATGATTACAATCTGTACATACTTGCAACGTCTAATGGCACTAATGTTGTAGAATTTCCTTACAAGACAATAACACTAAAGTTAGTTTACAACTGGTCCCACAGTTTCATCTCGATAACGCAATTTGTGTCAGAGAGGACCATCGGGGAGGCGTAGAAGCTCAATTACGGAGGGAAATTGTTGCTGGACTAACATAGCCAGACTAAATATTGGGGGTCACGTTGAAATATGCACTTCGGCACTTTAATAAAGTTTACTTGTTCAAAATACGCTAAAGGAAACCCGTACCAAACTCGATTCATTGTAGGAGGAAATTCAAATGCTTGAGCCTGAAATTAAAAAGAAAAACGAATTATATAAAGTTACTATACCTTGCAGAAATGCTTATGTAAACAGTTCTTTCAAAATTAAACTTTAAACCTATCCTATAATGTCTGAAGTCACTTGTTTAAGCCGAGGAACTGATGGATGCACTTGTTTCTTGGCTTATGAAGAATGGTAGAGAGGCACTTTTTTTTTAATCAGTTTTTTAATAAAAAGTAAACAACCGCGTGGAAGTAGCTTGGAGTATATTTTTTATCGGTTTTGGGAAATGGAATAGAGGAAAAATCTTGTAGATACTTAATTAGAAGATTAATTTCGGGGAAATATTAGTTACATTGACATTCCAACGAGAAAAACTTCGTTTTTTTTTAGTTCCTTGGAACTCTATGGAACTAAATAACGAGAGCCTTTCTAATTAGTACCGTTTATACGTGTGTAAAGATTTAGCTTGATGTTCATACTAAATTAGTTGTACCAAACGTTGAAATATTTTCATAAGAACATATTCATGCAAATCTACAACCGGCATCACTGAAATAACATCAAAACATTAAATTAATCACCACACATTTCTAATTAAGTAGCACTTACTAATAAATTGTGATCAATTATTATTAGTTTAACTGACATATTTTGACTGGCGTATTAAAACAACGCAATCAGTTACCGAGTTATTGTTGAATATCAGTAAATGATTAATTAACTATAAATTATTATTGATGAATACGTTTCAGATTGTTGATGGTTTATTATTCATTGAAAGCTTTGAATGTCAAATCATAGATGTTAGTATGTTTCGTCAGACTTATAGTAACATGCCGTTTGATCATTTATTTGCTTGTACAGTTAATTGAGATTAAGAGTCGTGTCTTTATCTATCTACTTGTAAAAAAATTACCAGCCTATCAATAGCCCACTACGAGCAAAGGCCCTTTCTTATACAGATAAGGCAAGGGAAGTGATCACCACGCTTGCTCAAGGAGGACTGGCGATTTAATTTTATGTCCAGGTGACTTAACAATATTTTTCTCCACCGATGTAAGTGATGTCTAAACTAAACTTAGGAATATCTACTACACTTAAAAAACATTTTGATATCAATAGATGGTTAAGATTAATAGATCTTACAGGATTCCTGGTCTAAATGGAAGTCGTAATGCGGGTTCCACACGTGCGTACATGTTTGAAGTATTCAGGTTCATTCGAGCAAGATCGAACATGTGTCTACATGTACGATCTTGCTCGAATGAACGTAATTGGAATGTCACAATTCCAATTTCAACATAATATGCCTGGAATTAGGAAACTTTTCCCTGGAATCTGTTAAAAATTTCTCTAATTAATCAACATTTTTTTGACATTGATTGTCGCTGAGATGAAATTGCTACGAGATTTTGAATGTTTATTAGTAGAATTGGTCTTAAGTTCTTTTGAACTAAATAAAGAGGGCTCTTTTCTCGGAAATCCGTTATCTCTATACTTCATTTAAAAGCCAATAGTAGATATCCACTTTCATCAGTTAAGTTCAACACAAATAAGGAAAGGCGACCGTAAGGTTCATTTTGGGTATTGTACGCACCTACTGCGAACAAACAATTCTTTTTTCTATTATATTGTCTGAAAAATTGTATTTTTCTCGAACGTTCCATTCTAAGTAGACGCCATTTAATCTAACAGAAGATATGTTGATCATTCCTTTAATGAGGGGTGCGATACAAAGTATACCGTTACCGTCATGTTTACATTGTTAGGATCAGTAAACATTCTGATTGGCTGCGACAGATCGTCTTGAAAGCCTTGTCTGTTAAGGCTACTATGTGTTTATGAAGCGATTGTGCATACAAATCGATTAGGCTTCGACCGCACAATGCGACGGCGACGTGCGATGCTCAGCTTTTAGCATTAATTGTGTGAGACAAGACAACTGATTATTCGTGTGTATTGTTTGGTTACAAATAGGTGCATTTCTAGGTATATCATGAAGTGTCTCTTAACTTATAATCACTGTATATTATTACCAGTCGTGCATTTTTTTTAAGAGGCTAAAGTAGATCATGAAGAATAAAATGTGTCTAGTATTTTGACCACTGCACAGAAAATTCGTAGATCGATTCGTAATGTGATGGCCAAGTGGTTTAGGCGCCCGTAGCTGTGGGTTTACATTTGGTCACGAGCAAGTACCAGTGTCACTTTTTCTATGTTTATTATGGAATTCGCTAACATCGGTGAAGGAAAACATCCAGAGGAAACCTGGACTATTAATTCATATAATGCCGAAATCTTCGATTCGCCTTGAGCAAGCGTCAATCAAACCTCGTGCCTCTCTCTCTTCTCTGAGAATAGACGCTTTTGCCCTGTAGTGGAACAATAATTGGCTAGCATGAATTAAATTACGCAGATACAAATAATACGAAAATACGATCCACAAACTGAAAACACAGTGCCAATTTAAAGATAAATTACTCATCAATTAAATTCATCAATTGGAAAACAGATTACGCTAATGATGTCTGTGTTAAACTCTACACTTAATGCGATTAATCGTCAATGTAGTTAATGCCCTAATATTGTATAGTTACCCGAACGCGTACGACTTGTGATTAAATAACGTTAATTGTATATTGTAATTAGTTGATTTCATCTATAGGTACTAACATAATAAAACGGTTTTTTTTATTTGTTTGTTTAACACACGCTTACCTTTGAAACTACCAGTCGGATTGGTAAAATTAATTGTATAATAATGACAACCAGATTCATGCGAAATAGTATAGGCTATACACCATCACACTATGACTTACGGGTACGGAGCAGTAACCAAAGACGTAAGTAACATAACTCGGGTCAAAAAAAAACACACATCAAAAGCTAGTTTATGATAAAATTCACTAAACATGACTATGAGGTTTTCTTTTAGGTAATAAGAAGAAAAACATGCTTGTATTGATTTATTTAGTTTGTTTTATTTCTTTTGTATAAACCCAGTACCCATATACATTACCTGTGGAATAAAAAAGTACCATTAGCAAGACCATCTCATGCGAATAATCACCTTTGTGTAATTGTTCTGAAAAAATTCACGTTCCCCTCGTTTTACCAAGGCACAGTCCCGCGCGAGTGTACCGCAATCCAGTTTCAAAGTTTGAACCCGTCTTGTACATTCGTAAACAAAAGTTGCCAACGCTAATTATATTAAAAACCCAGCCCTGGGATGACGTGATATTCCAGGACAAGGGTGCGCATTAATCATTCTCAAGCAACGTTATCTCATGTACAGAACCCGACGCAACTTGTACCTTCTGTCAAAGTATACACGCTAATGTTTTTGTATGATATTAAATGTACCGCGGGAGTCTATTTAATGTT
This sequence comes from Hoplodrina ambigua, assembly GCA_949774945.1. NCBI lineage: Eukaryota > Metazoa > Arthropoda > Insecta > Lepidoptera > Noctuidae > Hoplodrina > Hoplodrina ambigua. The sequence continues at coordinate 13,284,330 of OX458963.1, forward strand.
TTAAGTTACTTTACGCAAAAGATAAAAGGGATAATCGACTATTACATAGTTCTTTAAACTTAATATCTATATTGAGACTAACATACAAAAATAAATTAGTGGTAGTTTGTATAATATCTACACATGTAGTAAAGTATGATTGAATGAGTATAATCCATTCTACGGCTGAAGGCATTTATCAATTGAGCAATTTAAATACTAACGCAGTTCTCTACTATATCCATATTCATAATTGCTTTTATTAAAATCCTCTATGAGTATATTGCACTCAATAATATGATTGCACGAACAATATATATTATGAACCATTTTCAATATTAACTGAAAAAGTCGACAAACGGAAAAACCAAATTCGTGATTGTTCGTAGTATATTATCGCAATAAACTCAAGTAGGTGCCTATAATTAAGTGTTATTACCCCAAACTTAATAAGTGAAGTAGGTGCTTGAGCGTCGTTTTTCGATACGCGATGAGGGCCCCTAAAATATATTCCGTGTTAGGAGAAAATAAAAAAAAGTGACGTGACACTTTTTGCCGGGTTTAACGATCATTCCGCGGTTGTCGTTAAATCAAGGGGGTTTTCGTGCCATGAATATGCAAATATAACATTCGTGCTGACGATTAATGCCGATTTCCCGTCACGGATAAAGCCTTCGATGGCATTTTACGCAACCTGTTGACTCATACTCGTGGCTAGGTAGTTCGTTACCTGTTTGTCATTAAAGCAGATTAAATGACGGGTTGCCTTTCAACGACTGTTATAGGTGACGTCAGTGGAATTGATTCAATGCGTAATAAAACATTTATAATGGCTTTGTTATCACAACAAGTTTGCGTTTTATGCGTTATGAACAGAATTCCAGTTTTAATTTTAAACTGAACATAATGCGTTAGCAACGCATGGCAAATAAAAGTAAACGAACTTATAGAAACTAAAATATTTTTCTTTTCTATAAACACGCGTATATCTCGCTACTTTCTGTGCTACGGCGTAGCTTGCGCGGAGCTACGGCGTAGCTTGGGCAAAACTGGCGTAGCTTGATCAGTTATTATTCCAAGTCTAGGTTTACTCACGATGTTTTCTTTCACCGATGTCAATGATGTTTAAGATAAAAAAAATTTTGGCACTTGGCCGGTATTAAAGCCTTAATCTACATTAAAGACAAGCGCCTTGACCACTCAGCCATGACGACAGTCAAACCCAATATTTTGCTTATCGAATGAAATCTTATCGATGTAAAAAGGGAATAGTAGTAGTGCAAAAACGACTAACGTTCTTCCATAAAAAGTTATTTATAACACGTATTTCGTACGTAAAAACTTTAGTTGATATGATGTCCCAAAAAATAATATCTGTTCCACGGAACTAAATAACGAGGGGCTTTTATTCTCGGAAATTCGTTATGTCTATACTTGAATAAAAAAGCTAACAGCACCCACTTTCACTAATTAAGTTCAATACAAATAAGGAAAGACGATCGTCAGGTTTATTTTGGGTATTGTAGGTACTGTGAACAAACGACTTTTTTCTATCTATTAATTTAGTTCTAAGTACCTGAAAATATTTTATTATTCTCAAACGTCCTATTCTAAGACGCAATTTAATGGAACAGAAGACATGTTTACCTTTCCTTTAATAGAAAGTATGAAAGTGAATTCAAAAAATAATAAATGGTATATTTACATTGTAACTTTTTATTTATTTTTTATTCATTTAGTAATAGGTATCATACTTATTAACTTTTGAATCCTAAATTCTCTCTCTCTGGTTATTTTCACATTTTTATTAGCATAAAATGTTGGACATCTTTGACTTTGTAAGACACTTGACAATCAGGGGAAAGAAACATTACGGTATCGAACCGACAGCCTTATGCTGGCGAGGCGATCATCTTAACCATTGGGGGGTGGCGAGCCTACACAACAGCCGTAGACAATAATTAATACATTTCTGCGTTCACTGAACTGAATACAATCATGTTATTCTAGTAGATACCATCATAGATCACAAAACATACCCTGGCCATCAAGAATTGTGACCGGATATCCTGATGTGATATCCGGCGAAAATATTGTTGAACCGTCTTATTTTACCGTCATTTTCTCTAAGACTTCCCGGGACTTTTACATTTTCTTATTTATTTGTCCATGAAGCGTAAACCCGGTGTATCCCGGAGACACGGGCAGTGCGCATGATGAATTCAGAATTAAATACATCCATTGCTAATAAATGAAAGATATTAATAGAGTATATTAATTAGTAAGTGTTGATCGGTTGGGTGGACAATTATCGCCCATAATGATGTTTATTTTTTGAAAAAGAATACACTTATCAGTATTATTTTAAGGAAAATAAATATTATTGGATTGAGCTGAGCGGAGCGCGGTTTCGACTATGCTTTTTAAGCAACTTTGAAGAGATATAAGCATACGTTTTTTTGGACATGTATTACATTTTATCGGTACTAATTTTACATTTTCAATAATCACCGACATAAAATGATAACGAAAAATGTGATGTGTATTAATTATGAAAGACAATTGTTAATAATTTTCAGTTAATCACACTTACCGCAACATAGAAATAGATTAGATTGTAGATCATGAACATGAGGTCTTGGGTTCAATTTCTAGGTCAGGCAAATTGTTATAAGGTTTTTCTATGAGGAATTTCTGAATAGCAGCGTCGGAGTCTGGATTTGTGCCCAGTTGATGCAATAGGCTTGTCCCCTATTACATGGAACTTAAAATATATGTGGGTGTACTAATGGGTACATCTCTACCTAACAATTCGGGGATTAAAGGCGTACTGTTAATGTTATTGCATAGTTTGTAGACCTTATAGACAATATTGCTTTACCTGCAGCTAACATGTAATTTACCGTCAGATAGTATTTGCAATCCACATGCTAATTAACATTGTATAGGTTGATCTAGCTAATATTTCACGTACCATAAACTTCGAACGGCTGAAACCAAAACAGTAGCAATAATAATTGAGTACCGGCGCGCGGCGCCGTCTTGCGTTTATAATAGTTATAGGTACGGTTGATACGATAATCACTATGTTCAGTAACACCTACACACACACCATAGCAATATTCTATAACATAACAAACATAATACCTACACAATGTACTGCGCATGTAAATTATAGCACGATTTTTTTTTTGTATTATTAAAACTGGATAATCTATTTAAATTCGGGACTTTATGTTTATAAGATCAAAGTCAAAATCAAATCAATTATTTCAATAAGACCTTTATAAGGCATTTTAAAAACTACTTTAATATAATATACATACTATAAAGCAGTGAAGACGACCACTCTTAAAATATCGACAAGCAATAAAAAAGTGTGTTGTGTTTTTTTAAGTAGTTACCTATAGCACAAAAAACTTGAAATTGTATTGAAAAAATCAGATTGTCTGTTTGATTCTAGACCCTCACGTTAATCTGATACGAAGGCTTATGTTTAGGTCATTAAAAATACATTAATAATGTCTACGAAAAAATATCTAGTAGTAGGTAATGATTCACAGTGTAATGACCAGCTAATGATTTTAATTTTCTGTTATTATTTTGGACAGACAACCAACATAGTAGTTGGTATAATTTACTGTACTTCATCATTATACTAAATGTTACAAAAAAACCTTATCATAGGCATATGAGGAACCGGGTGAAAAGTTCCTCCGCTATTGCATGGAGAGTATCTTCCGACCGGGTGTTGTGTCTGGTACTGCCCGACAGTTGTAATCGGGTTTCTGTATACATGCAGATTGCGCGGTAAACTTTGCTTATGCGATACAGAGCGCGGAAGTTGTAGTTCGCGTGCGCAATTGTATATGTTGCAATATGCAGCGAGCCTATTGCCATTATTAGACAGCATTATATGCCGAAGCCTCATTCCGTGACAGACATTCAATTAAATGATATTTTGACAACTCAAAAATATTCATTGCGTAATTAACGTTATTGAGCACGAATTTCATACACTAATGAAGTAATGGATTATTAATATAATTTAAAATCTTTTAGATTGAGATGGTAAGTGCGTATCGCAATAGGGGTGGCAACTTTGGGTTTTTACAAAATATATGAGACCTTTAAAATTATTCAGTGCAACTCTTAGCATTCCTTGCTTCTCCATCTCAATAAGATTCACAGAGGCAACGCAATAAATATTTAATAGAACGTAATAACCTGGCTTCTGACTTTCAAAAGGGTACAGAAATACGCTGTCCATACTGCCGGCTACTTCCTATTATGCGATCTGTAGATCAATCCTGCCCACAACCAATTTTCAATAGCACATCTTGATTGAATTCGAAAAGGAATCGATCTACAAAAAACGACGTTAGATTTTACCTTCGATTCAAAGGAAAATACAACTAAGTACTTACAAGTGGTAGGAAGGCGAGATATTTATAACGTACTCATTTTTATTGCCGTAAGGCATGCATGCCACAATAATACATTTCAAATTCAAGGAAACAAGTATGTGACCTGAGAATTGAACGCAATTCTTTGCGAGTTTGTTGAGTTAGTAATATTTCCTACGTGCCGCAAACAAATCCTCGATCCCTGTCGTGACGAAATAAAACTAATACGTACTTATAGTCTGACAGACGTGGAGGTATAGCATGCAGCTGTCTGTACCCCTATAACACGCTTTATTAGTTCCAAGCGATCAAGAATTTTACTGTTACACCTCTGCATAAAACGTCGGAATCAGATTGCAAAACCTCTTTAATTAAATTGAATTCTTTCTTTTATGTTCCCGAATAACACTACACATAATAGCGGATAACGCAATTCCGTCCCAACACGCGCGCAGAAAGATAAACAAAGCAATGAACAGCCTAATGGTTACTATTAACCACTAGAGGCGGCAATAAAAATATTTTATATCTCTGTTTCCGGCAGACACGCGGTCGTCACGCGATACCCTGACGTGACCATTCGTCCTAATTTCTGCGGGACTGTACCATGTTTACGACCGATCAATATACCGGCATTCAACTCGAGACAACTGGCCAAGTAACCTCTTCCATTCGGATAATCTCGACCTTTGAGTCAACTACTGCGAGACTGGCAATCAACGCTCGAATTTGTTCACGAGTTGCGCTTCGATAGCGAGGAAATATCCGCTGCGATAAACAAATACTCGTGACAGTCTCATACCACCCAATCGGGCTTTTGAAAATATTGTTTACAAGCTGCGCGGTCCGAGCACATAAATTATTCCGCTCATGTGTTTGTGCGCGAGACGTTTTCTAACGGCGCCACATCACTCCTATACCATTCTTAGCTTTGCAAAGAAATTAAATCAAGGTAGGTATACGTGTCCATGACGACGCCACTGAAAGAGGTGGAACGTTGTGAAATCTGACAGTTGACGTCAGCCAGCCCACAATGCTCCTCTTATCGCTAAGAGGGAAATAAATGAGACGACTTTTCCTGCTTTACGAGCGAGTCACTCTAAATTCCGTGTTTTGTTTCGTTTTTGTAAAAAAGAAAAAAAATATGTTTATATATTTTTTAGGTGGGCTGCCTAAATGAAATGTTATTTTTTACTTTCTTTAATACAGCCGCATAAAATTTTAAGATACTGCTTAGGGCTTTTCTCATAATTTTGTTGGTAAAATTAGTTGGTAAAAAGGAGACAGCTTTCGGGAGGATAGCGTAGTGTAGCGCAGAAGAAACCTTACCGAACATAATCTTACATAACGTAGTCAGGCCATGGTCGGGTTTCTACCTGATAGAGAGGAGAATATTTTGTGTCGAAAAAACCAAACTATATTTAGTGCGGCGATAGTTTTAGTGAGCAGACGTCCTCAGTACCAGTATGTGCTTGGCTCGCTGTTTGTGACATCCGTGTCCAACGATTTGAATTTATCGTTGTGAAACACGAAGAGGCTTCATTTTGAACCTCTCTCGGTGTTATTCTTTCTTTAACAATAGTAACCCGTTAAAAGATTTCGAGTTAGCGTGGAGGAGTATCATTTGAAGACACGACACCGCAACCGGTATTGCCTCAGCGGACGTTTTATTTATTTCGTTTCGTGTGTATTTACTGCCTTTAGAAGGGGAGAATTATAGGCATTGTCGAAAATTTAAAATATTACCTCCATCTCATATTAGAATATTACTTATCGACCTACAAGAAAAGACTGAAGCCAACGCCTTGAACCTAGTGATACGGATAAAAACATACATTTATAAACTCATAAAATAAAATTATTTTCTATCGTAAAGGTTTACAGGATTTTCACTACGAAATAACAAAAGTTTCTCTAACAAAACGCCAGTAACAACATAGCTATAGATACCTTTAGTCTGTAGTCGCTAGATTTTCTCAGGCACGGTCATTACCCCCTCGTAGTACGGGATCGTGACCTTGCATTTCTTTAGCACCGTAAATGGGTGTAACATTAAATTGTATGGGAACAACGTTAATATATTCAGTATAATGGAAAATATAACAGCGTGAGAAAACAAAGTAACAACACATCTATTTTTTAAACAAAGCAACGAATAATGGGTTTTTATTAAAAGCAACAATTAATTCCACAAAGTTAACGATTTTTACAAGCAATTAAAATCAGTTTAACAGAACGCGTAGCTCCCAGACAATATGGACAGTGTTCACATTGACCACAATGTGTACAATAGCCGGTATTTCGGACACGGCCCGGCCCACCACTCGGAGTTGCGTTAATGGAAGGACACAGATGTTTTTCGACTTACGTGGCCAATATTGCCCTATTTAGTCCACTAAGTATAAGTGCTTTGCAAACAAACACAACATTTCTAAGTTTATTATTCAAGAACAGGAATTATTTACAGGTTTTTGTAAGAAGTGTCACGTAATTATCATTTATCATATTTAAGAATATTTTCTTTGTTATTTGAGAGTTTTCCGATTAAGATTCGAAAAGAAAATACGTAACATTTCAGAAGTAGTGATGGCTCTTTGTGTTTTCGTATTGTACACATTTTTTGCTAAACGACGTAGTAAACTTTTATTGGTGACTTCACAAACGGCTTGTGCTAGGTACATACAAAAATATGGAGCACGACAAAAGATCTTGTTTACGAAGTCGTATGAAATTAAGAAATCTTGAACACTGGTAAATATTAATATTTCCCCGACTGAATTTTCGTCACATGGGAGATATTGTAGAACACAAGTGTGTGTGCAAACATAGGTACACCTCCATGTTCTTTCACTCTCATAGTTTTATGAAACGGCAATTAGATACTAACTGGTAAGATCAAGCGCAGGACCCACGGCACTACATGCTTTCCGAGGCACTCGGGTTTCACACCACCTATTCCAAACTCCGGGTTACATCCCTTGAATAACATGTTACTATAGTCTCCCAAGTCAAGAATGTTTTATGCTCATGTTGTAGATGTCACTTGATCACATCTTGGCTGTTCAATATTCCAACTTAACAGTTATATTTATTGTATTCTTCCCACTACGCACTGTATCGTTGAGATGTTCTGCGAACAGTTGCGAAGGGAAACAATACAGTTGTTCACGTTCTTTCTGAATCAATGGAGCGTATACCCTCCGGTTTTACATTGACATATTTTCGTTGTAAGATTGCTAAACGAAAATGATATTCATCGCAAAACTCACTATTTATTTGAGGCAGACTTAGGGATCTATTGCGAGTTTTTCTTATGCGGGTGAATTTCAAGCGTAACAAATAAGAGGGGGATGCTGTATTATGTATACATCGTACATACACTACAGTGTTACTCTATTTACACGCTGTTTCCTTATTTTATTAGGGTGAGATTCCTTACATGCCCTCCGCAAATAGTGACAATAGAATGCGGCGATGTAATGATACTGACATTTTAGAAAGCAACATTTAAAAGTCTTAAATTTTAGAATAACACTACATAGGCTTTTATCGAAATAGAATGGAACAAAAGTTCAAGTTAAATTGGCAAAAGTTATTCAATTGAATCCTAGCAATTAAAATATTCAATATCACTTTATTAACCACCAAAAAAATACAGCATCAATTGCCTGAGCCTTTAAAAAAACCAAAATAAACTATTACATTGGTTCACATTAAATGTACGGTGAAAAAGGCAAACGGCGCGCGAAGAATTGCTTTTTACGGATCGACTAACATTCCGCGGTTCCTTGAGGGTTGAGGGGGGCACAGGTACGTGACGCAGGGGGGGCGGGGGCGGGGCGCTCGCAGAAATGAATTGTTTTCGGTTTACCGTAAGGTAACATTACGTTATTGCGTACCTTTGTGGCTTTTTAAGTGTGTTTATAGGATTTGGTGCGGAAGAAACGTCGAGTGTTTTCCGGAAAACAGTTTAATAAAAATCTGAATAGCGTATACATATGTAGGTAGTTACACGTTATCCGTCATACTTACACAATTCCCGGCCAAGGATCTGTTCACGACGTTCAATTCCATTTCGAGTTTCCATTCTCGTCATATTATTTTTTACGCTGTCGCGAGTCGACATTGTTCTAACTTGTGGTTAATAAAATCCGTTCGTTCGGTAAAAGTAATGCAGAAATTTTCGCTCACCTGCGTCGGATCCGCGGCAGACACAATAATTTAATTTCGCTCGTTACACGAAGGAATTATTCGAAAAAAGTGGAGGGAAACTCATAAAGCCATTACATTGCTTGGAAACGCCTGACGTAGCTTTCACAGATACGAGACCGGCGCTCAAAATTAATTTCTGAAACCGTTTAAAGTATCAAATTTTCTAAATTGTTCGAGCCTTTAAAGCTGGCAATAAAATCTTAATTAGAAGTAACGATATAATATGACGTAATAAAATAAATTATTAATTTCATTACATAAAAATAAAGAGGACTTCAAAGGGATAGAGGTACCTACAATGTTCTAAGATGGTCATTTGGTTTTGAGTGGGTTGTGTAATTATTAATTATCATTGAATTAGCTGATCAAAGGTCTGTTGAACAGATATAATAACCAAATACTATAAAGCAATGTCAATCTTGAAATGGCTGTCTCAAATGCCTATCTACAACGAGAAATGAAATATGTTTTACATAAACAGGAACAGCTCAAAGGGGGCGTAGAAACCTCAACTGACGAACACTGTAGTAGTTTTTATACAAAGTACGTCGTATTTACGTGTTTTTGTGTATGATCCTGTGTACAAATATGTATCTTTGAATATATTTTAACCTTTCAAATCTTAATTTGTAATATTTTTTCGTATTATGATATAGTCTTTTTATATGTGACGTGAATGCAATTTACTTTCATTGCATTGCAGTATGGAGCCCATTTTTTTACATACTACCTTTTGAAAGGGACAACTAGATTAGTCCAGGTCAGGCATAGTGTTATTGGGATTTTCCATCAGGAATTTCTCGGTAGCAGCCTCAAAGTCTGGATTTGTACCCGGTTTATGGCAAAGGCTCGCCCCCTATTACATGGGACTTAAACATAACTGGCGAAATGTGGTTGTACTAATGGGTACACCTCTGCCTAACCCTCCGGGGATTACAGGCGTGATGTGATGAATGAAACTAGATTAAATTATTTTTTCCTGTAATGACGTTCAAAAGTATCTTGTCATGGGGTAATTTAAATAAATGATTTGACGTTAATACTTTAAGTAAATAATGCAATCCCCCTCATAGTCAATATGATTGGGGAACAATAAGCCTTTAGGTTGGCTGACTAAATTTACGACAGTTAGGTACGGCCTAAATACAGCAGTACATAAATTATTTCAATGTGTGTTTGCGAACAAGCTCGCTGTGCCCACTGTGCACTGTGCAAACCTAGTTATGAATATAGTTAATATCTGCATAGTTAAGTGCATTAGGGATTCATCTTGAACGTCGTGGGATCATCATTCAGGTATATGCAGAGTCACACTGATTATATGATTGAAATATAATTTAAGTAATGTAAGTAATAGTTTTACTTAAAGGTTTATTTACCATTTCTAATCAACCGATGGTTTCCTTAAAATGGCTGACGGAATTTGCTGCTTATTTATACTAATATATTAAAAAAGTTGTAGGGTTTAAGCGCGCTAGTCTGTAGAAAAACCATTAGAATTGGAAAAATTCTTCGTATAGAATTATGAGCTTCATGAGCAATAGTATGGGCTGTATAACATCACGCTACGATCCAGGAAGGGGAGTAACGATGAAGATCTACCTTAACGTCGCTGGTAGAGGCTAGTCTATACTAATATTACACAGCTGAAGAGTTTACTTGCTTTTTAATTTGAACGCGGTTATCCCCAAAACGGCTGCTACGATTCTGAAAATTCTTTCGCTAATGGAAAGCTTTAAGAAAATCGTGTGGTCTAAAGCGCGGGGAAAACCAGAAGGAATTAAGACTACAGATAACAAAAAAAAATATTTCTTTCTGTTACATAATCTAAGTTTTAAATTTCCTTTCTTGAAATAAATTAAATTTAAAAACTAATGGAGCTTCAACTATATTTAAGCCCTGTATTGAGGCCTATTAAAATAAAATATGTTCCCAATAAATTAAATGAATGACGTCGCTGGCCTACTCCGGAAATAAATTCCATCGGAGGTTTACCATCAACCCTGGCATTTAAAACGCGAGCTATGAACATTCAATTATTGGCATATAATCAATTAATTTTGCCAATTAGGTCATAACGAATGAACCAAATTAAGTATTTTTCATATTATAAACTATTTAATTTACAAATTTTACTAATGAAGTAATCCTAAAAGAAAAATTAATTAAATCTAGTTGGCCCTTTCAAAAGGTAGATTCGTACGATAAAGAATGGGCGAGAAACTCCGTATTTACTCTTTTAAAATGGTTTTTTTATTATATATTGTGAACGGTCATCCACGACACGGCTAGGCTAGGAAGAAACCTTAAAACGTGACTAAGGTATTTATGTCATAAACAGACTGCTATCACTAATTCACCAAACCAGGGTGATTTGGCGAGAGCGTTGAATGCTTACGCGAACCCAGCAAGGCCATAGAGGGAGGTGGAACACCGCGGTAATTATAGCCGGTAAGAGTCCAGTATCAGTCAGTGGGGGTAATAGAGGGACAATTACCCCCACGACAGAAGATTTCCATGAGAATTTCTACATTCACCAAAAAAAATGGATGATTTGGTCAATCTCCCACATTTCCATTCCTTCCCCGGACATCACTAGACATTTATTTGATCATTAATTAGGAAAAAATGAATGAAAAATTAACGAATCGAATGGATCCCTTTTCCCAATAGTGGACACTATAACTAATACTACTAATTAATAATAATAAACCCATATACGAATTTAGCACATAAATCACAATATACCCAGTTAATTTAATTGCCAAACGACGTCACTAACTTAGCTTTATGTAGGTTACCACAAAGCAAACTTTGAGTTAAGATAGTACTAGTTCTAACAATGTATTAGGATTACGTGGCTTATGGTTCGTACTAGGGCATGCAACAGACCGCTAGTCCAACTACAGGTATATCATGATTTCTTCAATTAACTGGTTATTTCTATGAATTTTCTGCCTAGCCTTTTCCCGACTATATTGGGGTCCGCTTCCAATCTAACCGGATGCAGCTGAATATCCGAATACTCCACGTCCCTGCAGTAACTGGGTAATACGCGACCCCTTGATAAGACTGGTTGACTGACTTTCAGGCTAACCGTAACGACTGTCAAAGATCCTTGAACTTGACATGCTTTTACGAGGCACACAAGAATCCTGTTGTGTAACGATGGTCACCCATCCACGGACCAATCCTGGCAAGCGTAGCTTTACCTGATGGATCGACCCGTACGGCTGTTATTACTTAGCCACAAGCCTCTCACCAACTGATTTGACACAAAAAAATCGAATGAAATTTGTTTTTAATTATTTATTTTCTTTTCACATTTATAAATAAACTGCTAAGTTTACCTATAAATACCCATATATAAAAATAATGCGGCAGTTTATATAAGTCCAATTTAAATTTTTATAGCATTGCCTGACCCGACCTAGTTTAGGCGATAATTAGCGGAGCTAAAGAATGTTTTGCTTGCTTTTTTAGTTCACCCCCTTAAGTGGGAATGTTTCTGTATTTTTATTTGACATTTGACACTTCTTACATGTTCTAAGTGGGTATGTATAGACTAGTTGTTGAAACTAAATAAAATTATATTGATGATAAATTATTGCTTTGTCTATGGCGATTAACATACGGCACCGCGCACCGCCGCGGAAGGCGGTGGCGGTAAAGCGGATTGCACCACTCGACCGCGCGGTCCGATGGGTGTACTTGTGTTAGGCATCAACGGTTTTCTTAGAGGCAAATGCGACATAAGATCTGCTTCATCGCCAACCGCGGCGATGCGCGGTACCGTGTGTTAATCGCCTTACTCCTTGCCTTATCTTATTGGGTTTTTAAATCAATAACTTCTCAGTTTCTAAACGTTGTCTTAGAATTTCTCATTTATCTTTTGTACGAAAAATAAATACTATAATTTAAAAATGAAAAACAACACAACGAAATTAAAGCCGCGCTCACTTTCAGAGCAGATCTTATGAAGCGCAGATGGAGGTTTTGTGTAACAAGACAGAACGGTGTTGTACGCCTCAGGGTAATCGACAGAACTTTGAGTCGGCACTCTAATTAGGAGCATTGGCATCAGCTACTGATAAATAATTGTTCTATTTATATTCCGTTAAACTCATTTGTTTCTGTGAAATTCTGTGAAACAGTAACTAAACAGTTTACTACTTTTTAACCGACTTCAAAAGAGGAGGAGGTTCTCAATCCAACCCGTATGTGTTTTATAAGAAATCTGGCGAAGCCATCTTACTTTTTTTCTAATATATTGAAATATAGCAATGTTTTTGCTGACCATACTACATGTAGTCATTTGTGTGTATTTTTTTTTGTTAGGATCTCTGTAAATACTGGAACGATTACAAAAAATATTAATTACTGATAGAAAGCTGCATCATTACAGAGTGTCATAGGCATTTTTATGGTATTCTAGACTTCCACACAGACTAAGTCGAGTGCAGAAGCTAGTAATTAATGAAGTTAATTATCAATTGCTAGCGTTAACTTTCCGTAAAGTAAGTTGAACTATTATCCGGAGATCATTACTGGGATGAAAAGTATATTATGTGTTAATTCAGGAAATGGTTTATCTATGTGCCAATTTTCATCCAAATGTGTTGTACATATAATTAAGTACCTAACAAACAACTTCACAAGCTTTTACATTTATAATATTAGTAGAATAGGATTTCATAACATCTAAAAGCAGCACAACAGACAATAAATGTAATTATGTATCATGTAGTATTAGGTATTAGGTCGGGCCGGTCCTACAATCCTGTTCTCCCCCCGTAGGCTGACGCTCTCGACGTTGAGCCTAATCAAATTCATCAGATTAGTGAGGGCTATCACAGTAAACACACGTGAACTAAAAGCACATGCATGTTGCCCAAATAAGGTCTACGCTACTGGACTGTATACACTACATAGTTATGTGATATGCAGCTTCAATTTAGGGGTAAAGTCATTGGAAATCTACCGATCTGTGGATTTAGGTAACTGAGATTGACGTGAGGGACGAGTATAGGAGAATTTCACAGAATAGCTCTGATGATTCTATTCTATAACTGAGGGATTTATTAGATTAGCACAGTTGAAGTAAAACGGGCTTCCAGGCGATGCTTTGCAAAAGAACGGCCTGCTTGTGGTCTCGTGTAAAGGGTAGCATCAACACAGAGAGGCCAACCAAATGGATTGGTCACTCATGGTGTACAAACTAATAATTATTTAAAAATGTACTGACTGACTAATATTGACGTGTAACAATTACAGTGTAGCTACGAAATTAATATTCTCAATTTCAATTTCAAAGCTAAAAATAAGCTCCGTATCAATAAGTAGAACGTTCAATTATAACAAAACAGTGATTTCAAATGTAAGTTGGCATGCCTACCAATATAATATAATTAATTATTCACATAAAGGTACACGATATTAACAATTACGAACATCAATCAGCACAATTATGTTTGTGTAACTGTACCTACATTTGCGGAATCCGCACGTTTTCCTAAATTAAATGTAATGAGCGTTTTTAAAGCTTTCTAGTGAAAATATTAGCTTTCCCCACGCGTTTTAGAACCGGTACGTTAGATGAAAAGACGTAAAATGAGTTCATAGGAATTTTCCCCCTGTCTTGATGGAAATTTCGACATTCTGCCTTTATTATTAATAGAGGATGTAATTGAATATTTCTCTTGAAACCAATTAGGATATGAATACTATATTAAGTGATGAAAATGTTTGACAAATAGTTGTAAATCTTTGATACGATGACGATACAGATGTTCCATGTTACATAAATATGTTTTCTTTCCAACTGAAACTTATTTTCTAGTAGTATAGGTTACTCATATTGAGAATTTTCTGAAAATATCAAAATGTAAGCAATACTAAACCGACATTATATCGCTTCAGCGTTTACGCTTCGTCGTAGCGCTCCCACATTTCCCACACGAGTTTTTCTTTGACACCAACGATGAACATCATATCCTACTTCATTTCTACCTCAAAAGTATAAAATTTGTAGGGTTACCATTGCGAAATTGCTCCAAGGCATGCCCACTGTTTTGCTAAAATTACATGCAAAGAAGATCTAACAAAAATCTTAACGAAAAATTTGACATGTAATGCTTTTAAAAGTTTCAAAGGGGGTGAGAGAAAAAACGAATTAACGGTCATGTAAGAGTAAACGAGAGGGAAGATAGTTAATTTATAAATAATTCCAGCAACATTTGCTCTCCGTACCTACATAGCCGTAGCTAAGCAATGTTAGTTTAAGTCAGGCGTGCACACAACTACTATTCGACTTATGTTGCTTGCTGAATAGACTGCTAAATCAGAATCAACGACTTTTAAAGACGTTTTCATCTCATTATTAGTCCCGAAGGCTCCGGGAAAGTTTATAGTCTGAACTGCAGATTTTTTAAAGCAGCGTAAACTTTGTCCGTGTCCGTCGCAAGCTTTGTTCAAAGATTATCACACGTAAAGTCGGACTAAGTAGAAAATGTTTTCATCACGCCACTTTCGCTGGGTAACTTATTATAATGGGATTTGTGCAACACTGCAGCTTATCAGCTCCGCTTGCCTGGCACCGGATTGAGGAAAAAATGTCTTAAATCTATAGTTTTATATAAAACAAAGGCGCTTTTCGTGTCTGTCTGTTTGGCCGCTTAGTTCTTTGAAACTTCACAATGGATTTAATGTTCTTTAGGGAATTTATTCGTGATGGTTTATGTGAATAATCCCTTCGCATTTAACTGATGTATAGAATAGAAACCTCGATGTTTTAACATTTTACCACCCCATATTTAGTTTTGAGACAACTCAATAAGTAAAATAAAGGAAAAAACATAATAAAAACATTCACAAATAAGTATAATAAATGGTATTTTATCTTTTTGAAATTGACTGACACAGACCCTTTTAATATATTATTAGGTAAGATGCGCACTCGGCCTTTGTACCAAGAAATACTAAAACTAATTAACTAACTTAATGTCATCTGTTTGTTTCAGGTATTGAACAAAGGACTACACATGCGGTCAAAATTAATGGGATTTACAACATAAAAGGAACAAAACCTCTCCTTTTCTTAATGGAATTTCACCCAGCATCGTTTACCTTCTTCTTAGAAGGACGCGTTTAATTTTCTGATTTGATTTCTCATTTTGCTTTTTCAAATATTTTTACAAAACCCTAAGGGTTCTTTTGCAAAGAAATTAAATCAAAAGTAAATTCGACTGTAGGAACATTCTTTACATAGTAAACTAGGTTATCGTCGAATTCTTTTTGCTATGTTTTGTCCTTTTTGCTAACAGATAATTAGTATGAATGGCAAAAAAGTATGTAAATATTTCTGTACCTTAATAATTTCATATTTCAAATCATGACATTTTTAGTGGGTATCTAATCTAACTGATCCCTAATAATAAAAAACTACAGTCAAATTTATTGAATATGTTTCATCATATTCGTAACAAGTACTATAAGTAGATACAATTTAGGAATAGACGGGAATCGGTGTAAAGAAAAATCGCCTTTCATCCTAGGAAAATGTTTAATTCTGTGTTTTCATATAGGTATAAGATAATATTCTCTTGAACGTAATAAAATTGTCGACATCGTTTTGTTTCCAAGCTAACTTTTTCGTCAATAATAATTGAAAATATATCACAAAGAATAAATATCCAAATTAAAGAAAATATAGGTTTTGTATTCAAGTTTTCACATTTTAAGTCAAAATAATTATATTAAGAATAGGTTCTCCATAGTTATAATTCCAGCATAAAAAAGTTAGAGAGTAAACTAAAATTTTAATTTAATTTCCTTCGGACAGAATTTCGGCTACGGTGGCCAACCTCAATAGGGACGAGCCAAGTACGCGAGTGCAAAAGTATGTGCAAACACAGATGCACTCCCTCTTCCCTCGCTCTCATAGTCCGATGGGATGACAATCTGACACGACCGCGGAGGGGTCAGGCGTGGACCAACGACATTTCCACGGCTTTACAACAGTTTCTTTCCGAGGCACAGGAGTGTCACACAACCAACTTTCAAATTCTGGGCTGCTGCTCAGATTTTCAAAATGCAAAATCCCAATAAAAGATTTTGTACAACATAGGCAAACGAACCGAAGACCGCATGTTAGCTGTCGCGACACCAACGAGGCTGTCAATTAATTGTTAATTAAATGATGTCTAACGTTTTAGCTGTAGGTATAGGTATAGCAATCCGAAATTGTCAATAAACTCTATAAACGTTAGGGTTGTCAAAAACGTTAGGCGAGATTTTTGAAACAAGACTTTATGTAACTTTTGATATTTCTGTAACATGATATAAACTTATATATTTAATATAAATAACAGAACGGCAAAAAACAAGGTGAACAAAAAAATTACCACAATTTGTTTTGTCCCACTTTATTCCTCGAATACCATTATGAAAGTTGAAGAGACTAAGATGCTAGTTTTCCGTAACAGAGTCCTCATTATTTTCTCTGAGGAGACCCTTACAGGTGTAGGGTTTCGTTATTTTACAACAGCCGTATAATGCAGTTTGATTTGACTTTTAATTGGACCGTCGCTTGAATGCAAACGACCGGCTTTAATTTACTTAGTTCGTGCCCCAACGGATCTCTCTCATCCACTTCGCTACACTACAAATTGTCCTGGAAAATATTGGAAAATACAGTACAAAGAATATTGGTTTCTCAAGAGTACCTTCAGTTTATTGAGATTGAAAGATTGCTGTTTATTTTATGCTTTGGTTAGTTGTTCCGAGCTATGTTTTGATGGTTCTGTAAATTGTTATCGTTCTTGGTTTTAGTTATTTTAGATGTTTCTAAAGTAGATTTTGTTTATGTTTATCGTAACACACTGTATATACTGCCTCGTTGGTCTGCGAGTGAGGTCTTGGGGTCGATTCTCCAAGTTGGATAAAGTGATATTGGGTTTTTCCATCAAAAATTTCCAGTAGCAGCCTCGGAGACTGGATTTGTGCCCGGTTGATGGCGATAGGCTCGCCCCCAATTAGATGGGACTTAAAAATAACTTGCGAAATGTGGGTGTACTAATGGATACACCTTTGCCTAACCCACAATGTATACATATATGCATGTTGCATCGCATGCAAAACCTATGCAGTAACCCGAAAATTATTTACGTATATTCAAACAATAATCTTTAAAATATTCATATATTAAATTCGGAATGAAAGGCCAAACCTGACAACCCCAAATTATTTCATATCATACCTTTTCCAATAAGGATCATTGTTTTACCAACATTTGGGTCTCGGATTTACCGCAGTGTTTAACTATTTAAATTCAATCAAACTGAAACTCCTGTCTCACGAAATTACGAACACCTTAAGTCGCCTGTTGAACAATAGGTTTGGTCTCAAAGTACTTAACTCAATCCCTAAGTAACTTAAAGTAATGCCTAACTTCGGATACGAGAGCAGGGACGCGCCTAACTTTAATTAATTTGGAACCGGTCGACTATTCGGACATTCGGTTGTGATTATTTGTTTACCTTGTTTTATGTCCGGGGAACAGTAACTAAAATGTCTTCTGTAGGTGAACAGAATAACATACCTATTAAATAATTGTTACATTATGGTAACATTGTCCCAATATAAATAAATGACGGTAAATTAGAATTACATATAACCGCAGTGTAATAATACTAGACAGTACTACTAGTTAATTCTTAGACAAAAATCTATTTAAACTACTATATTAAATTATCCAAAGCCACAAAAAAACTATGTATAAAAGCAAAATGTCTTGTAATTTTTAAAGAGTATATTTCATACAGCCTTTTAGGTCATGAAATATTATGCTCGGCTTTTTCACACTATTACCAGTCGGCTATAAAAAATCTAGCCTCGCTAGTGCTAAGGTGAGTCTGCCACCTTATCTTTCGTTCAACACTCCATAAGCGGCTAAAATTAACATATCAGGCACATATATAAATAAACATATATTTCCTAAGTTTTTTTTATAAAGGTTATTTCTATTTGACTATTTTTAAAAGTGATCAAACAATGGGGTAGTCCTACACGCCAACCGTTTCAAAATACTAGGTACTGCTCTAAAACCCTTTGCCCTTAGATGATGAAAAGATGTCACAGTTTGCAATTGCCATACAAAATCTATGGGGGAATCGCGAAATCACAGCTCATAAAATGTATGTCAATTGTTGTTGTTTTGCTACAGGACCAATATAAAAACATTTATTTTTATTTACATAGACGCATAGTACCGATGTCAATATGTTAAAACAAAAGCAAACCAAACAAGTCAATTCAGAAAATAAAACACACTGAAAGCAATGGTTTACTCGTTTTAATTTCGTCGATCTGCATAGCAGCGCTGCCTAGGTCAGCACAAACATAGCCCTATTTGTGTGCACACACTGCAACTTAAACGTAGTAGCGAACAGGGGTTAAAGGTTAATGCAACCGTATTATACCCGAGCATGTGCCACGACCCAGTTTATTGAAAATTCTGTGTAAATTAAACGCAACCCTTATTCCAGTTTACTTAATGCCGCGGATCGCGGACTTTTTTTATCGTTTTGTTACTGCATTGGTGTGATTTTGGCCTCAGGAAGGTAAAAAGGCACAGACCTTAGAAAAAACTTACCAACACGGTGTTGCTATCATTCCGATATTTTATTGTTCTAGACCATAACTGGGAACCTTCTGGTTAAGGAGATAATAAAGGTCAAAGTAGAAACGTTTCTTAACGTATTTTTAAGAAAACATGTTCCAAAATTTATTACTTAACTTAGAATACGTTCACTCTACCCATAAGCACAATATTTTGCGCGCTATCGTTCACACCAAAACCAAAAAAAAGTCGTTACCACGCAATAATTCTTGCACAAAGTTACTTAGTTTAATGGGCAGTATGCGTCGTTAATGGCTATGTGATGTGTCTTGTTACACGGTACCTGTGTAAGTACCTTTTACAATTAAAAAATCCAATTACAAATTCAAAATGGATGCGGTCTCCAAAAAAGTTATTAAACGAAATAATTATTATGAAACCAGTAACCACAATGCCTGTGTCAGGGAAGTAAAAAAAAACGAAAGAATTTAATTCAGCAGTTATTCGCAAGGGCGCTTTTTTAAAGCGGTTTTTTTAGAATCCAACAGAGCGCGTTGTTAAAACCCCTAAAGGCATGCTGTTGAATTTTCAACTTTCCGGGCCGAGATGAGCGCTAAAAATTGAGTACGCGGCGGAAAAACTTCGCGCTGAAAAAGCGCAAGTGCGATCAATCGCTTTTTAATAACTGTTAAAGGTGACAAACCAAGCTGGCAACATTATGTAAGTAACCTTTTACATAATCTATATTATTATTATTATAAAGAAGAGAAGAGTTCAAGAACACAGTAACTGTTGGTTCAATTTAAGCAAATCTACTTGCGTCATGAATCAGGAATTTCTCAGCAGCAGCCACGGAGACTGGATTTGTGCCCGGTTGTTGACAGTAGGCTCGCCCTCTCTTACAAGGGACTTAAACATAACTGGCGAAATGTGGGTGTACCAACTAATGGGTACACCTCTGCCTAACCCTTAGGGAATGCAGGCGTGTTGGTTATGTGATTCGCTCGAATTAAACAATGTCAAGAAATGAATGACTAATATTAATTGATTTACTTGGCACTGTTAATTCTGGTAACCCAGGTACACAATATATTTATGTATCAAATAAAATCAAAAATATGAACGTTCACTCGATATTTTCGCTATATTCCAAGAATATATACCTATTCTATATACTGTTAGTCTTACTCCGATTGTAGTCAAATGTTACAAATTCAAGACACAAGTTTGTCAAATATACCTACAACATTACATCTGATATCGATATCGAATCGTAAGCGCTAGTACTGAACAACACTATTTATTCCGGATAGAGACAATTTCCTTTGGAGAAAAATTGTAAACATGTCGTTTCGACTTCGTTCCGATTTGAATTCAAAAGAAGGTATCGAAGAAAATCCACACTTTGAAACATATAGCAAGATAACGGAAATCAATTGTAGTACAATGTTGTATTCTATGACAATTTAGTTGGTTTTTAAAGTTGACGTTTCTTGTTGTCGAATATACCGTCTTGTATAAAGTTCACTATTTGATTATAATACGTGCTCCGAAAGATGAGACTAGACAAGCGTCAGTAATGGGGATCTTGCGAAGGTATCTATGTACGTACGAAATAGTTATCCATAATCTGTGCATTTATTCAGGGATATTTCGATGACTTATAAATTAAAAGTCTCCACAATATTATAATATGTATTGCGAAATAATAAAGTTTCTGTGGTGCGTCAAGTCTCATCTTTTGTGGCGCGTATTATACCACAATCGGTAAACCATCAATGAATTGACATACTTTTTATAAGCCTTATAACGCGATCCCCAAATAGATTTTGTATAGCAAAAGCTTTTTTACAAAAAAATATGACCGCCTTCAAAAACTACAAAATAAAAAATAACTTTAGCTTGAAAGTCGGCGGCTTTGGTTTTGTTTCCTGTTATGTAGGTATTGCC
The DNA here is from genome assembly GCA_949774945.1 of Hoplodrina ambigua. Lineage (NCBI taxonomy): Eukaryota > Metazoa > Arthropoda > Insecta > Lepidoptera > Noctuidae > Hoplodrina > Hoplodrina ambigua. The sequence goes on from OX458963.1 coordinate 13,305,495, forward strand.
ACCGACTTCCAAGCTAAAGTTATTTTTTATTTTGTAGTTTTTGAAGGCGGTCATATTTTTTTGTAAAAAAGCTTTTTATTTTTCACTTTTTAATGCTTGTGTGTTAATGTTTGAAATCCTTACATAAAGCCCTTTCAAACAATACCTCACACGATATATTTAATTTTGGAAAGTGGTAGGAAAGTGGTGGTAGTGGGGGTTGACGTACCCCCTCCCCATTTCTTTCAGTCAGTCATCGACTACACGTATAAACAAAGCAATTTTTCTTGTTACGGCGGTTCTGCTGTGATTTTATAAGGAGTTCCGTTCCATAACTAAAAAGTTCATCATCAGATCATGACAATATTCCTATGGGACCTATTCGGAACCATACTCTTTCAAACAAAAAAAGAATCATCCAAATCGATTCATAATTGGCGGAGTAATCGTAGAACAAATATACAAAAAAAAAAAAAAACATACGCGTCGAATTGAGAACCTCCTCCTTTTTGAAGTCGGTTGAAAAGAAGACTTTTTATTCTCTCATTGACTAACTATTGATTCCAAAGCAACTATAAATCTAATTTGAATGTAAACCGAAAATTAATCGGGTTTTTAGAGCTAGAGTTTCTTTAAAGTAGTTGTATCTTGAAATTATTGGTTAATGGTCTCAAATACCCAAAATGTTTCAGCCAAGCTAACATTCCTTTATAGGCCTTGTTAACATTTTACTAAAAATTTCAGCATCAATAAACTTTCACTCCCACTCATGAAAGAAAACATACATATACCCAGTCAACACGCAGGTACATACATCTATATCGATCACGATAATAGACTTAAGATCGGCGTGGCTACCAGATAATTAAGGTACACAGATTTGGGCATTCGCACCGTTGCCTACCGCCGATCAGATTAGATTGAATCCCAAATGGGTGCACAAGGGCCTATAGCCCAATTCTATCAAAGGGCCCCATTAATTTGAATCCTTTTTTATTAACTGGCAGGATTTATAAAGCATTATTTATTGGATTATGAAATTGAATTATTTAATTAGGGATTTCTTTTTAACGCGGCGGTACCAAATTAGGCAATCATCGTTCCGTATCAAAAGATACTCGTACTGATCGTGCGTTAGTTATCCACTTTTTACGTCATAGGCCACATACGTCATCTGATGACATCTACGCATTAGGTAACAAGAAATAATAAATAATATACAATATTTACCATAGTAAGATAAAATTACAACACAATACAAAATACGTTTACGTGGTGAATCCCAAAATATTAACGTAAGTGAAGGCACATGTTTTAATAGAAAAAATGTCAGGATAAAAACCGTTTTTTCGGTATTTTTCTTATAAAATACCAAGCGTGACAGGACGTCCGTCCTTTGTTTGTGTTGCGTACCAGAGATTGGGCAGCTCTACGTTTACCGTATAATCCCATATAGGTATGTACCGTAGGGCCCTGGCATGTCCCGTCTAATCTCATAAAGCTTACTTTGCCATCCCGCGGGTTGCTATCATATTGTTTGACGAGTTGCATGCGACCGCAGGTAAGGCTACTGAGCGACATAATAGTCGGTTATATAAATTGGTCTCCTTTTTGTTGTTGTTGAAAAATATTATTTCATTTAATGTTTTGTTTGGTACACTTTATGTCGAGTGCCATCTGTAAGTAATATTAATACTATAAATTATGTTTCTATTCTCTCTTATACAAAATTGTAGTGAATACCAGTTTATTATTTATAGTATAGTCAAAAAGCTAGTTTAAAATTTACGTTATATTTTACTCCGCATGCTAATGATCTTTCTAGAACTAGTACTGCGTCTATTTTCAGTTGTCTAAAACTACCCTAAAAGCTCTCAAAGCCATATTCTCCGCGCCTAAGTAATTCCATACAAATAAATACAAATAGTTCCTCTACCTACGTATTGACTACATATTGTTATAGTCCGCAATTTTCTGCCGTCGCTGTTCGGCTTACGTAGAAATATTACAATACCCAGGTACCCTGCTCCCCAAAAGCCTGTTTTACATTCAGTACATATAACATTGTGATCCAACAACAACTTGTGCGGATGACTGTACTATGTTATGCTATGTCCCCTTCACACAACACCGCAAAGTAATCTTCTTACGACGCTCTTGAGATGCGTAACTGGATTTACTAAACATGACTTCATATTATGTACAACTTAGGCCGCAGGTGTCTTCTTTGAACCTGCAATAAATTTCATTTACGAACGCACAATATCTGTCATAATTAAGTAACGACTTTGCTAATTAAGTATTTTTTTTATTTTGAGACAGTCGGTCTAGTGTTGGCAAAGCGCAACTGCTGAACACGAGATCTTGGGTTCGATTTCCGGGTCGGGCAAAGTGTTATTAGGTTTTTTCATCAGGAATGTCTCAGTACTAATGGGTGCACCTCTGTCTAACCCTTCGGGATTACAGGCGTGATGTTATGTTATAATGATACAGTACCTACCTATCCTAAAAACGATTCTACTAATGTAAGCGTTTAAAACTTTGTATGTAAGTAGCAATTTCATCACGGCGACAATCATTGTTAAAAATATTTGGTAAATCAAAAGGCATTTTTGACAGACTGCGTCTGTGATTAGACTGCGACCTTCCTAAAAGTGAGTAAAATTGGCTCTGAACACTGTTCAAAATATTACAGTGATCTACTTTTAAATGTACAATTCACAACAAAAACAGCACAGAAATATGAAGAGCGATTTAATTAAAAGTTATCAAGAACGGTATGACGGTGCCATACTTTACGGACTTAGTATTCTAGAGACTCATACCGCAGACTTCTTCAGAATTCGAATTATGACCTATTACAAAGACTCTTAGAATTAAAAATAAAGCTTTAAAAGAAATTAAAACCTATTCGTAGAATTAATTATCATCATGCTTTTGAAGCTTTAATTTAAAATGTTAAAGTCAACAGATGAAAGTGTCCATTCGTCATTTTTGACTCAATACAATATTAATTAAAACCACCTGCAATATTAATTAAAAGCAGCTTTCTTTAAATATTTATACGGTTGAAAATGGTGGGCGAAAAGAGAACTGACAGTTCCTGTAATTCAAAAATGATAAATTATTGCTTCTTTTCCGATAATCGACTCAGTAAAACACTAATTAATATTTCGCCTTTAAAAAATACGCAGTACAGTGTATAGTTTGGGTGCGTTTCGACGGGTGCGTTTCAAAACGGGTGCGCTGTGAGGAATACCCCGTAAAACCACTTCCATTACTGAAAAGAACTGAAACAAATATATCTGAATATTTCCGGTATCTTACCGTTCACGAAGCAAAAATTAACACCGAATTCGGGAGGGGAAGTAAACATGGTGCACAGTATTAAACATTTTCCGAGGGAGGTTGTAAATCCTGGTTCTTTGCAGAGTGAATACGCCATTCTCGATAATCCCATGATCCTTATTTACTAGAAAAGCTCGAAGGGCCGCGGGGTTTATCCGAACGCACTCGCCACACGACGCGACGAACACTGTTTTCTTCTCGGATTTTCCCCAAACATAATATAGAACAAGGCTAGAACAGTGAGGCTTCGCGTAAAATTATGTCGCTGTGTTTTGTTAAAATTATCTTTACCTACATATACAATGCATACGGGCAGTCAAAAGCCCGCGAGTCTGATAACCAGTCAAGGGGTATCGTGTACCAGTAACTGGGTTGTGGAGGTCAGATAGGCAGTAAAATACTGCTAGCTGCATCCAGTTAGACTGGACATGGCTAGGGAGATGACATTCTATACTTATAAATAGAATTTCTAGTCAAAACTTAATCAATCTGTAAAATAAGTCTAATTAATTAAAAGTTTCAATAAAAAACATGCTAATGGTACATCATGTTTAGCAAATGTCATCGTTACACTTCAAAACCTCTCCCCTCTGACTGGCATTATTTCAACGTGTTGCCAAGTTACGTAATTGAGTTCGGAACTAAGCGCACCCTTTAATATCACGAAATATTAAATATCCTAAAATAATTAAACAGCTGTAGGTATTGAGAAAATTCAATGAGAGTTTTACCTTATTTTTATTGATCGCCCAAAAAAAATGAAGGAATTTTTGTCTAACTAAGATTACAAAATAGAAGAAAAAAATGTTTGGTTTGTAATGGATAAACTCAAAAACTACATAACTGATTTTTAAAATATAACCCGTGGAAAGCTATTTTATCGGCTAGTAACATTATTTATAAAAGAAAAATGGGGATCCGTTAGAAAAATCACGCCAGCTTATGCTAGTATTTTTATAAAATTCAAACTTCGCTGTCAATATTTTTACCGCCTATTGAGCGGAAAACAGAAATAAAAGGTACCACGAAAGTTTCTATCCATTTAGAAGTGAATATGCATTTCCCTGACGGGTGATCGTTGCCGTAACAGCGTGCGATGGAAATGCTGGGAACCACGTAGCGGCCATCACTTACGTCCGCAGTAATAGCCCTCTTCCCTGCTACTCACATAACTTATGTTGTCGGTATACGGAGAAAACTATTAAAATGCCTTGTTTTTCATTATCAACAATGAAAAAGCTCTGAAACTTTTGACAGTGATATAATAACAAAATCGTTTATTTTATCATCGCTGGCTTTTCGAGCTCCACCTGTATATAGCGTAAAACTTCCGACATTTTAGGTATAATATGTCGCGGTTTGGATACGCAAAGAGGATATAATAAACCGTAAATCCTCTAAACCAGGAGTGGGGGTGTAACACCGACTTCATATTTGAGGTTCTTGAACCTATTTTAATAAGTTTAATATCTTTGTAAATGTGTTACATTATTTCGTGGAAAATTACCATGTTGCTTGTTCGTTTATTATTACGTATTAACTTTTTAAATTATATACTCTTCGTTTACGTCTTCATAAACGTGAAGATGTCGAACCACCTATGGGCCTTTAGGGCGCAAGATTGTCGTCTCCAAATGGCGAGACGTGGCCACGGTAGACCACGTAGAAGGCAGCAGGACCACTTCGACAGCTTCCTTAAGAATTGGAAAAACCCAAATGTATTTGAGTGGGGTCGAAATTTTCATAGACATTTTCATTGGCGCAATTTTCACCGAATTCTCTGTAATGGCATAATATTCACATCATTATTTTATTACCGAGTTTCATATATTTCACTTGAATAATTCCTAGGGAACACTACTTAAGTCTTGTTTCAAGTTTGAAGGTGGTACGTTCATGATTGCCCATTGTTCTCTTGTGGACTTAGGTGTTCATACTTAGACAAAACCGGACTTGTTGGACTTGAAGAAATGAATAAAATTGCAAAATCCATGCGTTATATACTTGAAGTTTTACTACATCATAATTTAATAAATTAATTAAATAACATTTCCATTTTTATAATATTAATATTATAAAATGGAAATATTATTTGAGTTTTGTTTGTAAGTTGTAATCTGTTGAAGAACTAGTTCGATTATAATAAATTTTATTGCAACTTTATTGCATAAATGGTGCTGTAGTAGAATACAATAACAGTTATATACGTAAATAAATAATTACTAGTATAACTACACTAAATACTTGAGGTACTGTCCTCTTAGATAGGATACATAATAGCCTGTAATAAAGAAACAGTGCATTATAAAAGTTATTTCACTGATAGAAAGCTAAACTATTGACGACTGTCATTGGCTTTGTGTTTTGGTATGTTTGACGTTTTCCACGTGGACGAAGTCGCAGGCAGAAGATTGTACCTAACATAGATAATTTTTAAGACATACTCATCATGAATTATTATTTTAGATCAGCGATAATTTCCAACAGTTAAATTCTGAAAGAATATTGGAAAAAAAAAACCGTTTACCTACAATAAATCATATTGAATTTAAACTTGTGATCAGACTCCACAATCTCAATAACAGGTTCGTACCCTAATCCATTTCAAATGATTAATACAGGTGCTATCTACCTTTCAACATCAATCGTTAAAGTCATATCGACCATTTATCAAATATTCACAAACACCTCTTACAAAATGATAAAAGCTTGCGACGGAACTCTCGATAACCGGAACGGTGTCTTTTTTCATTGAGCGAAACGTGGAGGGCCCTCGGGAGGGAAATATCAGCATGTCATTTGTTTATATTGTGGAATTAATCCCCCAAGTCGGCATGACTGATGAGTCAAGTCAAACGTCGCTTGCCAAACAAAGAAACACCGAGGTGTGTACTATAATCGATGCTCACTTAAACGACAGATGCTACAAACGGGTGCCATCAATCTATCCCCTCTACCCCCCGCACCCCCACCATCCGATTCCTGCCCCCCGAGGGCCGAATTGTTATTCACGTTCCATTACCTCAATTTTTTAGAGCCGAGGTGCCTGAAAAGAAACCCTTTCACTTATTGTGTCTCATTTCTGAATTGGTGGAGGGCCATCGTACAATTAAATTTCTTTAGATTATTCATATTTTTTTTTCTTTATTCTCGTCGAGTGTTTATTCAGTACCCCGCTACAGATGTTTGAGGTTACACGGTAAAGTCGGAATATTTTATTATTAAGGCTTTAGTAATATTGAGGTTTATCCTTGGTTCTTTGTTTTCCAATAAAACAAACAATAAATTCAAAACGTTAACACGCACGAGCGCGCGGTACGGAGTGCACGACACGCGACAAGAATCATTCAAGAATCGATTAAAGTCCGCCACACACGTACGGGAATCGAGCAAACATCGGGAACTCAATGGCCCGATCACAGAGTGCGTTAAGTCACGTTCCACCGACCATCAACGGAAGAGCTTATTGTTTACAATGTTGTAGAGATTAACGCCAAAAACAGCCTCCTTTTAGTTTATCTGCTAAAGCTTCGACCTTAGGAAATTTAGTGCTGATGTTTTGTATTAAAAAATCTACCACACCTGACCAAAACGTACCTACATTGTTTTTCCAAATGATTCGCAATTCCTGAGTTCAATGAGATGGCACTAGTCAGCAGTGCTACAGCAAACTATAACGTGGAATATACGAGTAGTTATAAAATTTTATTAATAATAATTGTTACATTTTTTTTATTCGGAGATATTTTTCAATTCTCAATTTTATTAGCTTTATGTTTGTATCGTAAAATATTTTATTTTTATATCCGTATATCTGTTCGAGGTACGTTTTATATTGTATTTACACATTTACGATTACACAAGTTGGTATTTCTCGTGCCACTGTAAGAAACAAGCACTAAGCCTTCATAAACCGACGACATGTGAACTCCAGAGATTAAAGTGATTAGTTAATTACTTGGCATTAGTTAAATCCTTCAAACAACAGTGTGCTACATGTGTGGGACTTTTGATAGGTTCACATGTATTTTGAACGACTATTATAAAACCGAGTAAAGACTAGCAGCTTGGCTTAGTGGAGCGCACAATTTCCCCTATCGCTACACAATGGGTAACCACAGCTTAGAAGCTGGAACAAAGCTTCATTATGAGTTTAGCTCATTAACAGAATTAATTAATTCAAAGGAAGGGTTTTTGGCTCGCGTAGCGCTTATGAGCCCCATCATATTGATGGCAGTGCCACCCCATTGTCGAGTTTTATCCACGCTATTGAGTTAGTTAGAATGACAAGTTGCTTTTTTTTTTATTAGCATTAATAATTAGATGTAACCTATTATTTCAGCCGGAAAAGAAACAATCAGCAACACAATTTATAATAAAGTGACTGAACTTAAAAAAAATGTATGGTTCAAAAAGTCTTAGCAAAAAGTCATTCAAGTTTTTAAAGTCACTCCATGTTTATAATAACTTAAAAACTTATCTAATTAGCTAACGTTTAATGAATCAGTTGAAAGCTAGCTTTACACAAAAGGGAGTAACATGAACGACGTAATTATAATATGATTAACAAGCCTACCTGAGCAGAGTACAGTTATAAATGAGAGAAAGGGAGTTGATAAATGCACAAAATAAAGGATTATACATCACAGCGGAAAGTTTAAAGTGACAAAACGCTGTTTAGCCTGGGGCAATAAATGCAGTATCATTCTGTGTGAACACAGCACTTATTAGGGTCGCTACTCGCTAGTTGCGTCGCGTCGTGTCGGCCGCAATCAAGGGATCGCGCGTTGCGTTGTCGCGAGCTGGAAAATGTTGATACACTTTTTGCTTGCAGTTGGAAAAATACGCCACAAATATGTATTTGCAAATGATTTTGAATGGAACTACATTTGGAATAAAGTTTTTAGTTACATTCAAGTAGAGTGTGTATTTTATACGTAATTACCTAATTACATACATAAAATACACATTCTCAAAATCAAATGAATAGATCTATCTATTTATTTGATTTTGAAACATAAACCTTACTTACATGACTTGAAAGATTGTTGAAATAATTTCGATGCTTAAGTAAGACGAGTAAACTTTATTCTTCCTAATCCTAAAAATAGATAAGAAGAACGTTCTGCCACAGAAATGCAATCTACAAAGTTTGTATCCAATACAAATTATCTTCAAGCATCGACCTTAATTTCCGTAGCTGAAAATAGGTAATTTAATCAAATTACAGTACTCTCAGCAAGCGTTATAGTGGTCACTTTAAATGGATTGCAGTTTGCAGTGTAAACTAAGTTGCACTTAGGGCAAAAGCTGAATGTTAGCGTATAAATTAGTCTATCTCGCGCCGAGTGACGGCAGCCGACGGAAACGAATTAGTTTCTTCGGAATACTACAACTTGAAAAAGCAATGTTTTGGTAGCGCCGAATTAAAAAGTTTGTATGTTTTTATACCAAGATTTTAAGAGATTTACAAAACCAGGAAAATATTGAAGGAAAAATCTGTAGATTAATAAATGCTTGTAACGGTTCTTTCCTTGCCCTATTTAACATTTTTATTATTACCAAAATTGAAAGAGAACACATTATTTTATCTCTAAAATTCGAGATCAAAGCCACTGTGTATAGCCCTATTAATGCATCGGAAACTGAAACCAACTTTGAAACAAAAGTAGGCTTTCTAGTCAAATAAAAACGCTCCATTTATTTTATTAAAAGTTGTTCACTGCGTGATATGAATAATTTAGGTATCATCAACATAATTTAGATTGTTGCTCATAATAATATAATTTACCTGAAAAGTTGAAAAGAAAGCACGTCTTCTAGATTAATGAATTTAAGACCGGCCTGTGTATTATAATATAATGTACCTATATAATACGGTTCTCGAAAACTCGAACACTGCATTAGCATGCCGCCTCACCTGTACACTGCTAAGTTAAAAATCATGTAGCACTCGTCCCGTGTGGACGCTCGTCCGGGGGAAATGGAGGACTAGGGAAAATAAGGAAAACCTTCCGCTTTTGTGTAACTCCAATGCATGCGCTGCATACCCACTGAGCGAGCTATCTCGATCACACCTTCTGAGTTTACAATTTCAAGCTTAAAATCAGTTTCAAAAGCCTTCGGGCCGTGAACATTCACGTTACAACGCTTCCAATGCGGTGGGGGACTTCTTTTTAGAATGCATTGTCAATCTTTCGTGTCCAATCACTTGAAGATAATGTGCTGTTAAAGCATTTGATGCGTATAAATGTGAAAAGGTAAAAAATTATGAACGCCCAACACTTTACCATATTATCAGTTTAACTTTGCATTTGTTTTATTTGAATGTGTGGATACAATAGTATTATCGATATTACGGTGTAGGTATCCAACGTATATTGAATGATCGCCGCGCCCAGATTGTTGGTTATCGTAACACCAAATTTTCTATTTGATCGAATCTAATAATACGGCGCGGCGCGGGCGCTGCGGGCGGCGCGGCGCGGCACGTCGGAGCGACGCGACGCCATCCCGCCAGAGAACCAGAAAATTACGTTACCATTCCCCCGCACCGGTTCAGTCCGTTCAAAAATTCCGAAATCTCGTTCCAATTTTGTGGATAATTCTTGAAAATTCGACGTAGAATTGACGTCCTGCGATTTGAGATACCCCCAAAAGTCACCAGAGAGTAAACTTTTATAGTTAAGTATTAAGTAAGTTAGTTTCTTACTTCGGTAACCTTTCTACATAAAACAGCTGAAAAAAATTAAACTTACATTTTCTTTAACATAATTTTGAACACTATTGAACTTTTTTCAAAAGCATTATTGTTTTAGTGAAGCCCGTATAAGATGGAATCTATTTAATCAAGTTGATGCTAAGTCGGTTCTCGCAAGAAGTTTGTCGACAACAGTCCAATTAGAGTATCAATCGTTTTGTATTCAAACACCAAGTAGCCCAGATCAAATTTAACGGAGATGCTAATCAAACACCGTAAGTCTGAAGCATTTGTCGATTCTATAAATTTACTAAGACTTAGTCCAAGTTGAGGGCAACGGAAATTATGAAGTTTGCCGTCTTTGCTTGCTCAAAATCAATATGATTTTCTGAATCTGAGACGGTACTTGCTTTGAGCACTATATTTGGGAAATGCTAAAGAGTGAAGCCTCTAGAGATCCAGAGGGCATCGGTGAGAAATGAAATCATTCGGAAACCAAACGTTCAGATCATTGACTTTGTAGAGCCTCGATGAGTTAAAGTGTACTTAGGTATGCTTGGTTTGCATTGCTTTAGAACCCACATCAAGGTAAAGTTGACGCATCGGGACCTTAATTACACATAGAGGGTCGCCTCTTTTGCGGGACTACCTTACAAAAGCCCATCACAAAGTTTGCGGATGCTAACTGAGGCAGTGTTCGGAAACTCGCCCAATACAAACATACTTATTCGCGTTTTAGGTTTTTGTTTCTAAACGGGATAAGTGACTTCTAAAATAAATAAAATAAAATTTATAGGTACCTAATACCTAAACATCATACAAGCTCTAACATTTTATTTTGGCCTTACCTGTCAATTTGAAATTTGCGTTTTTAATTGAATTAGAATTTTTATATCAATTAACAGCGCAAAAATCTGACTAATTTTTGCCGACGAGCAAAACCAAGTGTTGGGCATGCAATTGAAAATCCATTAACGTTAACATACGTGACAGCCCGGCTCCGGTGCCGTGCGTGACACGCAGAGAGTTCGATGCGCTACTGAAGAACGTGATCCAGAAATCTTTTGTTCTCCCACCGTCCAATTGAACATGGCGTGCCAGTTCAACTGCCTTGCCACCATTACATCATTTATATTCCCAACACCAGACACACTGGCTTTATGCATTTTTTCGGAACGTAACTAGTTTTGAAACAGTTTCGAATTGGAAGCACAATCCGAACCACAAGGCTAGATGTTACGATTCATAGTTTAAAAGTTACATACCTACGGATAAATCTGAAAAAGTTTGCAATTCTGATGCAAAATTCTAAAGCTGGCTTTATAATTCAAACCTGCATATCAGGTATTTTTAACACCAAACCGAGGCATACGAGAGGTGTGTAACTCGAGCCCTTTTGACACGCGGGAAAGGTTTGGCCAAAAAACGATGAACTGTCGAATTTAATATGAAGCGCGCGTTCCTGGCATTCAGCAGAGGCGAAATAACTGCTGTGTTTGTAACTAGTGTAGGGGCCTGAAACAAATTGCAATCTTTGAATGACATTCTAGCATACTATTGTATATAGTGCAATGCCCGGATACTGTTGTTTGTTCACGGCATAACGGAAGGTTTCAAATATTCTAGTTTTGTCATGAAAAAGTATTGTGATATATATTTCTAAGTCAGAATATTGCAGGTTACAAAATTATCTCACCCGCGCATTCTCATGCACAGCAGTAAAAATCTCAGAATATATTTACAGAAAATGCAACCTAAAGATGCAAAAATATGACAGGACACTACAACGTCACAGGAACAGTGTGTCAAAACTTATAATCCTACTACTAATTTCTAAGCTGCCGTCAGAGGTGAATTGTCAGCCGACTGGCCCACAGAACAGCCATCCGGCTTTGTCCTGCTTGTCCCACTTGCACTACAAAGTTTTGCACAATCGTGAGCCGACAATTAAATTATTCTGCCCCTTGTTCCCATTTCACTACGCTAGTTTTAATAATTTCTTTAATACCTTCACGTCAAGATAGCTTAGAAAACGGACGCTGGAACGTGAACGGTTTTTTTTACTCAATTTGCTTTAGTTTGTGAACTTCCTGAGGGGATCAGATATCTGAACTTTTTGCTACTTTATATTATACTATACTACTTACTATAATACCATACTACTATCATCATCTGCCTAGCCTTTTCCCAACTATGTTGGGGTCGGCTTCCAGTCTAACCGGATGCAGCTGAATACCAGTATTTCACATGGAGCGACTGCCTATCTGACATCCACAACCCAGTAACTGGGTAATATGATACCCCTAGGTAAGACTGGTTGTCAGACTTTCGGGCTTCTGACGACCCGTAACGACTGTCAAAGATCCACGTATGACAGCCGGGACCAACAGCTTAACGTGCTTTCCGAGGCACGGAGGAGTCTCGTTGTGTAAAGATGGTCACCCATCCACGGACCAACCCCGGCAAGCGTAGCTTAACCTGACAGATCGACCCGTGCGGCTGTTATTACTTAGCCACGAGCTCCTCGCCATACTACTATAAATACTATATATTCCAGACAAAGATGACCATCTTATCTGTCTAGCCTTTTCCCAATTAAGTTGAGGTCGAATTCCAGTCTAACAAGCTGCAGTTGGGTACCAGTTTTTCTGCATGGAGCGACTGCCTATCTGACTTCAACAATCCAATTACTGAGTAATAAGATACCCTTTGTTAAGATTGGTTGTCAGACTTTTGTCAACTCCGTGATTACTACTGACAGACGTCTAAAATTTAATATATAATTGTTAAAAAATTAATATGCTATAATGGTTGATATAATACGTTTACTATAATTGTTTAAAATAGTAAACAAAAATGAAATAAGCAACAAAAAGTACCATCGTACCCCACGAAATTTCATTAACAAGGCATTACGAAAGAATACTCATTATAAGCCTGACAAAAACATTTTTGATCAACTTTATAGGTAGCTGTTTACTCTTCATATTCCTCTTAATGCCTGCGGGAAAGGTTTTTGAAGTTCCCTTTCGATTAATTACCTTCCCTGCGGAGATAAAACGTGGGTAAGCTGTAACATTTTTTTCCCCACGGGGGGTTTATTGATCATTGTAAATAGGTAGGGCGGGAAATCACGGGAACGAAGCTACCTCGCCTAATAAATGATGCGTTGTTCGATACGTACTAGCCAATTTATTGTTTTGCTTACCTTTGTGGATATTTTTAAAGGGAAACGTACCGGTTCGTTGTTATTGTGAACAATATCAAATTAATAAGCAATTACACAATGGTATTTATTACGTTATTAATTCATGGTCTTTAAAAGTAAATAAAATTTTAAGATTTTATGCTGAAAATCATGAAGAAAAGGTGAACTCGGGTTAAAGTTTGGGAAACAAACTTGAGAGTTGAGAGGTTAGAGAGATAAAACGTCGAACAGCCGCCATATTGAAACTAATCGCTCGATTTAGACCATCTACAAACTTGTAGCGGTTTGAGGTCAAAACACCAAGACTGATGACGCATATTTGCACGAAATTCGAAATTCTAGACTACACAGTGAGGTTTCGGGGTAATCTGTCTAAAACTTTAATGTTCTCATTGTTATTATTGAAGCTAACATATTCAAGACGGCCGTAATTTTCGTGAAACTTACTCGTATTAATTAGTGAATTACATAGAAAATGTAAAGATTTAGTATTGTTATTATTTTAAAGACTTGCTTCTGATTGCGACTTCGTTCGCGTAAATTTTGGATCCCCGTTTGATCCCCTTAGACCCTTTTTACGAGTATATGCACACGGTCGCCGTGCCATGTAAAGTAGTAATGTATGAGCTACAATGAGTGCTTTCACGTGACATGGCGACCGTGACGTGACCGTATGCATGTAAGGGTCTTAGGGGGTGAATTTTCTAAAATCTTTGCCTACGTCATAATAATTATCTGCGCGCCAAATTTTAGCGCAATCCATTCAGTGGTTTGATCTGTATATTGATGGATCAGACAGTCAGTAAAGGTTGCCTTTTTTGTATAGATTACAATAACAATAATATTACAATTTCTTAGTGGACAGTTCAACAAAATGTTCTTAAAATAAATAAGAGACGATACGAATACAAAATTTAAAATCTCTATTAAGGGTTTTTCAAAATAGGTTTGTAATAAAAAAAGATACTGCATTGTACATCGCACCGTTTCCAAATTTTGTTCGCAATAGCAGTTTCAATACGCATTTATTATTGAAGCCAGTCAATATTGAATGGTTGGTCCCTCTATACTTACGAACGTAGGTAGCTGTATCAAAATTCATAGTAACCTCTAGAGAGCGATCTATTTGCTTCTATACCTAGTACATTATGCAGATACATGGCACTTTGAAGCAGCTCAATATCTTATTCTGTTTCAAATATGACTGTGTTATGTGCATTCTAATGCTCTCTCGTGTTCTTATTAGACGTAATGGATAGGGGGACAGGTTAATGTTAGTACTGAAATGAACCTTATTTATTAGTCGGTAAAATAACAATTTATTACTCATGCGTCAGTCTGCTTGCCATATATGTTTTTTCTGAAAAAAAAAACTCCATTTCATATGAGTTTTAGATTGAGAACAATTTACTTAATAAGCGTTACTTTAATAATAAAGCTAAATAGTTCTTTTGTTTTTGTTTAAACGTGCTAATCTCTGGAAACACAAAATCGGTCAGATTGGTAAAATCTTTTTAAACGATAGCCAGATTTATCAGAAAAGGAGAAAGAAAGAAAGAAAAGTGCAGTATACAGCCTGTATACTGCACTCACGCTGTGACAAACGTGAGCGAATCAGTAGCCAAAGATGTAACTTAAAAAAAGCTCGGGGAGAAAGTCACTGCTAATATAAAAATTAAAATCTTCTGTTAGATACAAAAATGCACTTCAACTCGATCTAAATACATGAATAGAATTAAAAATAAGTCTGTATACCCGTAATGAATATTAGAAGACCCCTTTTTCCCAGTAACCGAAGTTTCCAGACGTTTCACATTCACTTACATCTGAAGATAACAAAACATAATGAATTAATAACGATCCAACAATCGTGCGCATCATTGATGAACTAAGAACGAGAAAAACACTTCAATATTTAAAGCAAATCTATTGCAGCTACACGAACGCTTACACATCTATGAGCAATGTGAGCATACAAACAAGAATAACTAGAACGAATAAAAAACTCTTTTGCAGCATTTCCACTTTATTCATGTTACTCAACAAAAATAATTTTCTTAAGAGCTCTTTAGTTAATTATTTTTCTTGCAATTTTTGCGCTAACAAAATACTTATTTTGCTTGCTTTAATTCGAATGTTTAAAAGTGCACAGGCGGAATTTTTTCGAGCACTATTTAGGATGAGGGCTCACTGTCTATCTTGATTAGCAGGTATCGGGAAGAGGCAAATTGTTATCAATCATTTTTGCCCAAAATACGTCAATCTGGCAACAAACAGGCTGTTTTCCTGCTCTCCCCACAAGTATCTATAGTGGGAGAAATATTTTTTTCCTCGTGTATATCGTGCTAAGTGATTGATCTCTTCGTCATTCTGTTTTAAGGTAAACAAGTTTTGGGTTATACCTTTATTTTGGAGATTTTAGAAACTATAAAAACGATGTGTTTTTTTTTAAAGATAAAAGATGATGATCTTTATTTGTCGAAACATACAAAGCATGCAGGTTTTTGAAGTACTTTATAGTTAAGTCAAATTTGTCCTTCGCGGGTTTCAAATATTGTATGTTAGTTTAATACAATAACATGTATAAAACAAAGTAATGTATTAAGGATTCCATTTTTAAAAGTTAAAATCCTTATCGTAATAAAACAATAATAATACCAGCCTATTACTGCATTGATCACCACGCTTACTCAAGGCGGATTGGTCCAGTTCTTTAAGACGTTATCACGTTAGCCTTCACCGATGTCAGTGATGACCACGATAAGTACATATAAAATAGAAAAGTGACATTGTCAGTTGCCCATGCCCGGTTACAAACCCATAACCTTGTGCATTAGAAGCGGGCGCCTTAGCCAATGGGCCATTACGACACTGCTAAGCTTGCCACCTAATATAAACGGATTATTTCAAAAAGTTAGAGCAACAATTAGTTATATTCTATTATTGGTAATATTAGCACAATTATCCCCTTATAATAATGCCTTCGAAATCACGTCAGATGTTGACAGTAGCAAGGTGTAACGAACCTGCTGCAAGTCAAAGCCACGCGTTTCAATGCAAACACCGCTTATACACGGTACCTCGTTTAGTGAGCTGAGACGTCAGAGAAGCCATATTCGATATCAAACACAGAATCATACAGGCGATGACGTCAATAATATGTATGGAAAATTGTGGGTACCTAATTCAGGTGCTAATAAATATTTTAGAGACAACTGTGTTGTCGTGTTGTATAGGTTGCTTCTGCCCGCTATTAGTAGGCTTAGAATTTAGGCGAAGCCCATTCTTGAGCCCAAAAAAAAAAAATATATTCTGATAGTTTTCGCCTAATTGAATAGTCTTCAAAACAAAATCTAAAAAAACAATGTCTTTTAAAATGCTTTTGGTTTTATAAGTCCTACAAAATGTCTATTCTCTTTAGAAACGACAAATCTATCGAAATCTGGTTACGAATTTTTTCAAAGGCAAAATACTAGATTCATGTTCTTTTTATTCTCGACTTCTAAAGACTTTTCAGTCTAGTTTCGTCAGTTGGAGTTTGAACTCCTTTGTGTGCCTAGCACAGTGAGATTATCCAGCTATTGGAAAGTAAGACTGTCTGTCAACTGACATAGCTTCCAGTATAAATATGAAAAGCGTCTGCCGGCACGTCGAATGGCTAGGTTTTTTGTGTGGAATTTTGCCATGATTGACTTAAAAATACGATGCTAGGGCTTAAAAAAATATTTTATGAAACGTTGAATATACAATGTTAGATTTAATACAGGTAGACGTACCAACAGAGAAACCTGAAAAGGATTTTAATTAAAAAGTTTACTTGAAAATTTGTACAAGAATTAATATTTCAGTTTACTTAATACAAAGATATAAAAAAACTAAGTTGTAAATATGTCTAGTTATTACTAAATTCTGTTAAAACATACATTAAGTTTTTTCAATTATGAAACAAGTTAACTTGAGATACTAATCTTATTGATGGTGGTCAATTCATATCAGAATAGTTTACCTCCAATAAAGTTGTCCAAACTTTGAAATTCTCATTGCCTCAATACGGTCATTATTTAGTAAGTAGCACCAGCGGGTCTGTAGTTACGAGAACTAAATCACGCTCAACTTTAACTAAGGTAACCTGACCAGAAATTAGTTCATAGGTGGAAAATTGACCACTTACGAACTCATTTTCATGAATAAAACGTTATTAGAGAAAATGGTAAACAATGCCTGCTAGTCATTTAGTAACTATGCAATAATGTAATAACCAATGAGTGTCGGCAGGATATTGCTGATTTGGGTTAAATATTAATATCCTGTGACCATATAACTGCATGCTTAGGAATTGAAAATGAGAAAGAAGCTCCCACTAATTACATTATGCAGACCAATGAATATTATTCTCAGACCCCCACTATCAACAATGGTCCATAAAAATAATATAAAATATCGCGCACTATCCATCTCATTCATATTCTGTTATACAATAGAGAGAGATAGTAGTATAGTGTTAAAAGGCGAGTGAAAGAGGCAGTAATAAAAGGGTAGCGTTTCATGAACATTTGAGACATTACGACGTATCGTTAGAGCAGTAATAGGCGTTTGTTTTATGCCTATATCTCCATGGCAGAGGCTGCCTATCTTCTATGAGGAGCATTTACCTCTTTATGCGTCACTAGTCATCTAATCGTTCAAGTCGAGGTATTTTTGATTTGTTTAAGTATAACGAGACGATTATTCATGAAGATTATAGTGAATTTGACGATTTTTAAGAACAAAACATTATTACATGGCTTTGTTCTGAATTCAAATAGTTACCTAATTCATTCGTATATACACGAATGAATATTCGTGTACACATAGTATCATAAATAAAGATATAACAAAATATAAGAAACGAAAATGTACCAAATACAAAAAAAAGATAACTTTTTGTTGACCATCACAATAAAGATTCAAAATAGATCAATTATAATTTAAAAAGGTATTTCAGTTTACACTTGCGTTTTTATTTCCTATACAAAGTTAACAAGTCTTTAAAACCCATGGAAACGGCAAAGTTTTACAAAAGTATTTGACAAGATGAAGACAAATTTAGAATTACAATGTCTTCTCACAATAGTTCTAGTAACTATAAGGCTAGACCTCGAACCCTCACAGGCCTCGTAATCTAGAAGCATCACCAATGTCACCATTTGCATTTTATTGCCAAAGTTTCTGGCCGCAGAACGCCTATTTTTATGGTAAACTTATTCAAATGCACGACGACGTCATAAATTGGGTAAAGGGGTGCTGGCACGGCAGGCACAGAAAAAGTTTGCGAATAGCGATCATACCTAGACGGACACACGACACGTTTGTCATTCCGCTTTTGATGTGCCTATTTAGAAATTGGCTACACGACAGCAACGTTCTTGTTAATGTAAAAATTCACCCAAGTTTTTGCCAGACATTTAGCGGAACGACATAAAAATGAAACGGCTATCATGTCGTGACAAAGGTTAATAATAAATCAACCGTATAACGGAGACATCTTCCCCGTGACACTAATTCGCGAACGATTGCCCTATCGACGTAAAAAGCAAAGCATTGAATAAGTATTTATTGTTTAATGTATAAAGTCCTTTGAACTTCTAACTGGTATCCATGATTGACGTTTTACAAATGAAACTCCGCGGCATGATAGACAAGTAACGAAGAATACCTATCAAGTAATAAAGCAATCGACTGAAACTTTTTTAATTAAACCCTGACTACCACACAAAGTTTATTTCGGTACTTAATTCAACACCACCGACGAAAATTTTATGTTAAAATAACGCGATTTAAGCCACCCCATTATTTTTAAAGCCATGATAAATGAATATTTCTTTAATATTATTTTACTTACTTTAATAATGTTACATTTTAATCTGAACAAATCCTTTTATTTTGTCTTCATTTTTATGATCAAGCGGCATATCACGTAATAAAATTGTATGGTAAAACGAATTTTCATTACAAGTCTACGATAATAAGTGAGGACATTTACTCAACATGATTGTATATTACCTGTTTGTGAATCCTTATTTAACGTAATTATTTATTCACAATAATTTGTGTCTCTGAACATTTTAGTCAGTTATCTTTATTATGATGAGCTGTTATTATTTATGTTCACGATATGTAGCGAAGTATTTACAAAGTACTAACACGTTGGCTCCTCTTTTCATCTGCAGCGAGAGAACGTGTTTAGATTGCAATTAAGTCCACAATGACACGAGAAAGTTTCCTTCATTAAAATAAAACTGAGCCGCGCAGTACGTGGGTGACTTATTAATCAACGAGCTAGTCAACATGACGGTTTTGATCCAAACTCGGTATACCCAACATAATAGAAGGAAAAGCTACCGATTTTCTCCTACTGAATGAAAATCAATTTCCTACAGTTGGGAAAATTCATTTATCGACCACCTGCGCTCCGGTGCTCGATCAAGCGGAGACCAATACAATGGGCCCACCGTCTAATCTTAAGAAAGGCGCTTTTAAAACGTTGTTGTCAGAGATTACCTACCAAACGTATAGAAAAGTCTATGAATCAAGCCGAGGTAAACCAGACGGTTTCTTTGTCACAAAAACATACCATTGAAGAAATATGGACGTCCGTCAATCATTGGCTAATTCATGAAGTCAGCCGGTCCTAGTGAATGAAATCATTTTATTTAATTCTCAAGTAATATCTGCTAAAATTGCTTATTTACTGTATTCAGGAGCGAGTAGATAGGTACATAAATATTTGATAAAGCAACGGTGAAACAGTCGTATTGCTTATTATAGTAAGTGGTAATAAATTTTCCGTTAGCTACGTTTACCTCGGTAGGTACTGATATAATGAGATCGCGCCGATATCCCTGGCGCTGTAATATTTTTCAATAGAACTAATGCAATTTTATTCCAATCTCATTTCCTTTTCTATTTCTATTCACAGAATAAGTATAATGTAAACGGCAAACCTATGATGCTAACAAGATGAGTGCTACTTATTTGTATCTAGTTGCGAATATATTTGGAACTGAGTTAAATTCATGTAATTTATGTTAAAAGCTACGTCTATGTTAGGTTCATTTGAATAGTTGCGGACGAGTCGGAATGGCTCAGTGACAGCAATGTATCGTGGGTGGACTTCAAGTGTCAAAGTTTCGTTAGCCGCGGTCTCGTGTTGGCGAACTAAGCAACGTTCACGTTATAACTGTCAAACTTATTACTACCCCGTCTGTATTTCAGTTTGCAAATGTTTCTCAGACGGTATGTTCCGACGATTTCAATTTATTCAATGACAAAATTAATTTAATTAAAGTTAGTAGACATTGATGTTTCAGGCGGAATTCGATCGGAGAAGTGGCTAACATTTAAGTACTTACGAATATTATTTCCGAAGTTGTACTTTCTTATTTACGACACGACGCTGCGCTTTAACTTGGAGGTCTTTGAAGTAATTGTTAATAATTTCATTGTTAATATTCAGTTCTC
This sequence comes from Hoplodrina ambigua, assembly GCA_949774945.1. NCBI lineage: Eukaryota > Metazoa > Arthropoda > Insecta > Lepidoptera > Noctuidae > Hoplodrina > Hoplodrina ambigua. The sequence continues at coordinate 13,326,230 of OX458963.1, forward strand.
TTGTTTTATTGAGGGTGAGGGGAAAGCTTTTCAAGACTTAGTATTGAACCTATTTATAACGTATGCGTCCTTTTTAAGACACAGTTCGTGACTTTTTCGTTATTTCAAAAATAATTAAATCCTTCTCATTAGTGTAACACAGCTACAATAATTATATAATAAATTAATGTAATGACGGAGTCGTTCGCATGTCTTTAATTAAGTTTACAAAGGCGTGCTTAAATTGGTAACAAATGTTTATTTCCTTCAGTGATCATACAACTCCGACATTATCATCTCGAGTACTTGATTGTACTTTAAAGCCTTTAATTATCGATTCTGAACAGAGAGAGTATCTACATTAAACCGTCAAAGTACTTTTCATTTAACAAAACGATCTTTAAAGTTCAGTACTTTGGTTTAATGAGTATTTGAGTAAAAGTAAACGGCTGTTTATCGGCCATGGCAAAGAGTTACGATAACGACTATGTCTTGGAGTTTTTAAACTCAAATTACAATTTTTTTATTGCCACATTATTAACAGATTCAGTTTTTAATTTTCTATTTGATAGATTGCTTAACATTTTGTAAATGTGCCGTAAATACCTCGTTTACACTAAATTATATTATATAAAGCGCTTAATTATTATTAAATCATTAAAGCTTTAATATAAAATACATATTGTAACACAGTCTTCGTAAAGTACAATATTTTGAAATTTTATTCACATAAAGCTCTCTCAGCCTTGTCGTTTCGAAATATTTGTAACAAAATGTCGCAATACTGTCAGTCGTTTGCATCCAAACATTCTACCCATCTGTTTGTAAGTCTTGAGAATGGCGAAAAATAAAACGAAGAGGGGCTTGGGACATTATCGAAGTGGATCGGTGCCGGGGTGGCTTTCAGTCCTGGTCCCAAAGGATTGCACCGAATGTATTCCATCCAGCTCGGTTGGGACTGTCACTGGCACTCGACTAGGTAGCTCAGCCCACGCGATTAAACAACCATTTTTCTTATTCCCTAATTCAGTAGGTATTTGAACGTTTCTCTCAATATGTTTCTAGTGACTTCTTAAGTTAAACTTTTTGAAGAGTTAGGTAGAAATCTGATTTATAGCGTTTCATTTAAAAAGTTATTTCGAAAGAGTTCATATTTTATTTTTATCGTATTAAAAGGTCCAGATTACATGAATACATTTATTATTTACGGTTTTTCCGTGTAAGCACATTTGCGAAATATAGGTACCACGGAGCTTTACATTTTTGAGCCGCTAATTGAATTAAAATATTTATAAAAACTCTCATCCGATTTCGTCAGTTGTTTTTTTTCGTTTTATATTTGATTAATTTGACCATTAATAGAAAGATTATGAAGTATAACTTTTAAAACATAATGTTTTTTATACCTACTTTTATCTATTTGAGCATGATCAAAATAACTACAAATAAATCTAATAATCGTATATACCCTCGATTATTTTTAAAGTGTAAGTGTGTTTTGACAGGGGAGCATTAAATAAATGATGCGAGCCTCGGTTTTGGGTTTGACGCCTACTTACACCAAAATTCCATTTAGCTGGCTAGGTGGATTGAATGCTATAAAGAATTTACAGTAGCCCTTTGACCCCCAAACATTAACGGTCGAGAAACGATTGCATTAGCGCGTTGACAGATGTTGGCAGAGAAATATTTCGAAGGGATCGACAGAACCACTTGCATTTATACCCTACCTAGGAGGGTAACGCGATGTTTCCGCAATAAAATGATACTTTAAACCCTTGGCGAATATTTCGGTATATAATTTGGATGTAATACATGTGACGGAATAAAGGGATGTGTAAGTAACACTTATGATATAAAAGGTAATCTAAAGGTCCAAAGTAAAGAATCCCGAAGCAAAGCTCGTAATGGCTCGGATTTCTAAAGTTTTAATAATACCTCCGTCTAAAAGTAAATGATACTTACCTGGTAGAAAGACGCCAACGTTTACACGAGCGCTGCAAACAAATACAGCTACTATTACCAAAAGGATGCGATTTAGATTAGTCTCTCTAAGAAAACTCACCATAATATAGACTGAAGCACCCGTCTGTTCCAAATGAGCCCCAATTACTTAAAGAAAAGCGGACACTAGAGAACTCCAGGATAAAGAAGAAGGATTATGAAATAGTTCTTGATTTCCTTCAGCTAATTTAGAACACTCGTCGTGATAAACGACACTATTAAAATGAGACTGCAGAATTAATTCAATAAAAAATGTTTTACGTTAAAAAAGAAATATTCGAGCTCCATCTTACTCTTGGAGCTATAAAATAACTGGGGACTAGAAGTGTCACAATCATGGTTTATTCGCGCGGCCCTTTCTGAAGACACTGTTTTTATGACTCAGTGTAAGTATCCTTGTAGAGTTTATTTGTCGTGTTTTACCCGCAGTGGCACCTAGAAGTGATCTCGAGTCGTAGAAATTCTTGCTTGTTATTCGCTTGACCACCATAAGACGCTATTAAATTGTCGATACGGTGTAGAACTTACGGTGCCCTGCTGCAGCGGACAGTTATGAACTTCGTGCAATGTAACATACGATTCTGTGATAGCAACTTTATAGATATAATTTAAGGGTACATTTTTTTCATTTTATCGAAACCTTTATTTACTGTGTAAATAACTTTTCTTATTTATATTAAGCCTCTATCTTTGTTAGTCCAGGAAATAGTATTTGAAAATTCATGTTAAAATATTATTTTAAATCGCAAAAGCGCTTGCTACAATCAGGGCCTCATATTTTTAAAGCAGACGCCAAACTTTGTAATATTGAAAATTCTTTCTTCAGGTAAATGGCGTTACGTACAGAGTGCGCTAATGAAAATTTTCTTAATTAGTGAGACGCGGTATATTGCTAAAAATCCTCATCGCTCATCTTATTAAAGTTTTACACTTTAGTTGGTATGTACGATAGTTTGAAGAGTCTACCGAGATGAATGCACGAAATATCTAATGACGTGGCAGTGATACTATGTATGTATGAATATTAAGAAATACATATAGGTATCCTATAACGTATTCGAGATGTGTATCAATAGATATGATTGAACGCTTAGGATTAATTAGGTAGTTCCACGGACAAAAAGCATTAATCTTTACTCGTATTCCTACCTGTAACAGAAAAACAATCAAGATTTGCATTAATCTTTATGCCTCAATATTCACAACCATTTTCTTTGTCCACAGGCAGAATGGGAAGACTAGCGCCACTGGTGATACGGCTGCTCACCGTATCACTAGTGGCGTTCGTCCTTGCCGAACCGGGCAATGGCAGCGACCAATCCGTCGCAAGAGTTGACCGGGACACTGCCGGTCCGGCGCCCGCATCCGTGCCACCCCCGGCGCCCCCGCCGCGCCGCGCTGGAAAGCGCGAGCGCAACCGGAAGCGCACCACTACCACAACCACAACAGTAGACCCCGATGACGATGACGTCGCCGATGCGACCACAACCGTTACTACGACCACAGTCGATCCAAGGAATCTTGACCACAGTAAGTACCGGCTCATTATCTAGGAACAATACAGTGCAAAGAATTCTAGAGTTGCATGACCACATAGCTCTAGCTGCCAGCGGTCCCAGTCGTCACTGTTTCGGTCTACCGTGAGTACCATTTTAGGGCAGAAGCTTCTGGTGTGCCGCTTCGGGCCTGCTTGCAACCATTCGCTTCACTAGCGCCTGACTATGCAACACACGCTTCCACTGAAACACCTGAACTACATTCACGAGTACCTACCTACACCTAAACGACTAATAAATAGGTACAACTGAAGATTTGGTCCAACATATCTACTATCACAGTAAGTACTAATTTTAAGTCAATGCGGGGCAACAACGAGGTCGCAGGTACCCATGTGGTTACCTTTACACTATGAGCTAAAACGGCTTTAAAAAAGGCGAATAATCTGTGTGGAATACAATGAAAGGCGAGACACACACATTTACTAACATCCCACCTTTTTGATAAAAGGTTCTGGGGTCAGTAAGTACTTTAATTTTAGGCCTGAAGCGCCAGCGTGCCACTGCGGCGGTGCCGTTCGGGCCGCAGCGGCGCTGGCCAGGGAAGCAGCACAAGAGGCGTCGCCGCCGCACCACTACCACCACCACTACCATAGACCCGGACGATGACGATGACGTGGAGCCGACCACCACTTTGGCGACCACAACCGTAGACCCCCGAAGCTTTGACCACAGTAAGTGCTTAAGAGCGGCTGAAAAGACCAAACACGGGGCTCTGGCAGACACGCCTTTGACTACTACCATGACGGATCCGGCCATTTCTTACAAGAGTAAGCAAAATTCAAAATTTAGCTACATGCAGTAGCAGTGGTAGTCACAGACGTAGTTAGTTTCAGACTGTCCGTCTGTAACTCACGCCATCATGATCACCAGCTGTCATTGTTAACACTCTCACCAAACATACGACAACACACTTTCACCATGGAAATAGTATGTAGTTTCATTGTTACATAATACACTGATTATATTGTGTGCGTGTGTGTGTGTGTTGCTTTATATTATATTACGTATATAAGTACCTACATAATATAAAGTTTTGAAAAAACTTAGGACTTTCGAAGACATTCTCTTTTATTCACTGACTTAACTTTAGTTTATACAAAAACACACAATACTCAGAAATCGCCAAACAGAAAAATAGCACAAAAATACTTACTAAGTAAATCCAAAAACAACATCCATTTGGCGGTAATTAGCCAAAAAAATCCGTGTAGGTACCTGCCCCATGTAGGTCAGGACCGCGGAGATAAATCATAGAATAATTAGACGCTCGTTAGGCAGAACGTGACGCTTCATTAACTGATTAGCCGCAGGACACGTCATGGCAAATATTATGGAGAATATTTTTCTCACTGAGAGATTAGCTGTCGTTTGTGGTGGTCTATTAAGATTGTGTTAAATAGCAATATGTTTATGACGAAAGTACACTCTATTCGACTTTATTAAGCTTTGTCAAAAAACAACGAGTGCTTTAAAGAAAAAAATTCTAGGCAGCTACCGATTTCTCAGTGACACTTTTCCTTAACTCCATATCAAATCAGTTACAAACTAACGTTAGTACTACAGTCAGAAACGAAGTCGTCCACGATCCTCCTGTAAATAAAACCACATACTCAAGCGTGTTCATTACATCTAACACTAACACTATAAATATCACATTCCACCATCAAGTTTAACTGATCTTAAAAAGTTCTCGTGTGTGCTGTGTTCGCTTTAAGTCGCATAGTTTAACGAGGGCCGGGGGTCCAAGGGCCCAAGGAATGCTGCCATCGGAGACGTGGGGACATCCAAATTGCTTGTCTCTAAACAACGGACGGACGTAATTTGTGAGTTACTCCGTTACCCGGCACTTGAGGCTCCGGTCATCGGAGGAATGTGTTCAGTTAACGTGGTATGTCAACCCTCGCAGCAGTTTAATTTTCAAAAAGTGTATACGTGTTGTCGTTTTGAGGTATTCGCATTACTGAGTTTGTAACACGATTTAATCATTAATTCTTTGCTGAATGAACAAATAATTATTTAGAGTCAGATGGAAACCGTTCTCGTAAATTATTTTTATTCTCTTTTCCAGACATAAGTAGTAAAAACATTACCAATACTTGTAATCTAATAAACTAGTGGAGCACTTCGGTATTATACGTATATAGCATGAAATATTTCTACGTAAGACTTTTTAACCGATTAATCTTACGGTGGTCACTAAAATACCAGTTACTGGCGTGTGGCCATACTTGCTCTTGCCAAAGCCTTTATTATATCGGGCGATTATTTCAAGCATGCTCGAGTGCTTCTACAAAATAAAACATCGAAATATTTCCTGAATGTTTAAAAACTTAAGTTGATTCCTTTAAACTGAGCATAAATAAACTTTCCACATTTTCAAATATAAATTGAAAGCTGAGAAGCGAGATGCAATGCGGACCAGCCGGGAAAAGCCGGGAGCGTAGTGACGAGAAAACATTTTCTTTCGGCGTCGGGAATGAAAGTAAAAACAGTACAGGCCAGCCTAGGTTGGTGAGGCCTGTCGCCCCGCGGGACGGGGGGAGAGCGGGAGGGAGTCATTTCACGCCTCTTGAGCGCGCATCAAACCAATATTAGGTTTATTAGATAGATGGGCCATCGTGAAAAGCGATTTTTCATTTTTTGCCATTCATTATTATCGTCTCTTAAGTCGGTTCTCAAATAAAACGGTTTAAGTAAATTAGATTCCATTGAACTGTACGTATTCATTTGAATAATTTGACTGTATTGTGTGGTAACTTAGTTAGTTGAGGAATTTTGTGGTAGCAATAGTAGGAATGTTAAAAACATAAATTGAACATTCTACTGTTAACAGCACGGCTATTTTTATAGCATTATTTCAAGATTTGACGGTCATATTTTTTATGACTCCGTAGTACTGGAATTGAAATACCTAGTTAATTAAAATAACTTAAACAGCTTTTTCAATTAGAGCCCTATTTGAATTTATGTACCTTACATAAAATAACATCTCGCCTGTAATCCCCGAAGGGTTAAGCAGAGGTGTACCCATTGGTACACCCAAATTCGCCAGTTATGGGATTTAAATCCTATGTAATAGGGTGCGAGCCTATTGCCATTAACCGGTCACAAATCCAGACTCCGAGGCTGCTACTGAGTAATTCCTTATGAAAAAACCCAATAACAGTTTGCCCGACCCGGGAATCGAACCCAAGACATCATACTCAGCAGTCGCGCTTTGCAACCACGAGACCATTAAAGCAGTCGAGCTTACTTCTACTTTATCTCACTGTCTGTGTCTGTGTGTTCTGTATCAGTATGACTGTGTCTGTCTGTGCCAAAAAAAAAATACATATTTTGAAACCTACTTACCTATCCAGGTAGGCACAGGTAGTCAACAGCAGTACATACCTTATTCGTACAAAAACAAATTTTATTTGAGTTTCTGTGTTACTCATTTGATGCAAATATTTGTTACAAACATATTTAACTTAAATGTTTCGGTATAATGGAAATTTTGTTCATACTAGGCATACCTAGCAAATAACTCGACTACGTGAGTTTAGTTTTCGACGTCAAATAATACTATTATTATTCCACAAAGCATTCCATCAACAAACACCGGTCATTTCAACTTAGCCATGTTTTACCGTACATATTTGGCTCACGTGCATCATAGATTTCTAGATTTATGCCAAATTTATACACTGCAAACTTTAACAAGGAAAATATTATTAGAATTGGCGCACTGCCACTGAACCAGGAAGCACCACGAGCTTCTTCTTCAGTCATCGTTATGTAGACGATGTTTCATTCAAAAGTGATAATCGGATAGAAACTTTATTACACACACCATTTATACGAGCATCGGCCCTTACACGAGTAACCTTGGCAATGAGGAAACAATTATCCGACCTTCTAGGGAACCCTCCGCTATAAGAGCCTCTTGGCAATGTTGGAAACAATTTTCTAACCTTCTACGAAAACGTCTACCGTTATACCGAATAAGTAACGTTGTACATTTAGTTTCCGCTATTAGTACCTCTATAAATAAAATTATAATTAACTTAAAAAGAGGATTATCGGCTTCAACCAGTAACCCGTGCTACGAGCTACGAAACTTCGTAGCACTCCGCCACGAAATGTTGCTACGGTACAAAATTAAATCTTTTACCATGACTGTATGACTTTGTAATCCTATTCAATACATTTTTACGACTGCCGTGGCTGAAAGCTGCTTCATCCAATTGCACTGAATTCTGCTTTCAATCCACTTTACCTACATTTCAATATTTTATTAATGCAAGTGCTGTTTACCTACAGCAAAGCTTTGCCTAAAATATTTTCCTCTCTGCGAGGTTATATCTGAATATAGAGTGAAGGGTCATTGTCTCTGACATGATTTTTATGCTTTTTTTTTAGGATAACAGCGGTAGCGCGTTGGGCAACTGGCGTGAAATAAGGGACCAGCCTTTTTCACGCTTTTGGTCTCAGTTTCTTACACGATGTAGTTTGTCAACTATGATGCATGCTTGGAGCGGGGTGTATGACCTATTAGCATGGCGATTATTGTCCAAAGGCCTCTTCTCATAAAGGAAAGGCAAGAGCATTGACCATCACGCTTGCTACAGGAACAATTTCAGACTCATATTCATTAAAAGTCCAGGTTTAACCACGAGTTCCCTTTACTAGTGCCAATAAGTAATTGTAAACTTAATACATAATAATAACGAACATACAATACAGCTAATCAAGAATACAATAAACACAGTTTAATATAACCACAATATACCACAAACACAACATGCAGAAATCAAAGTGAAGTGAGAAAACACTAAGGAAAAAAGTTTGCGGTACTAGTCGGCTACAACCGCTTCAAACCGGTTCAACAAAGAGCTGAAATTAAATTTACGTGGCGCAAAGAAAAAACTAGTTACAAGAGGAAATTGGCGGAGACAGTGACAAATTGTTCCCGCAAGAGGACGCTGTTTCCCTCTATCTTACACCCACATAACCCTATATTTTCCATCCCTCTCACACACTATGAACATGCGGTGCTGTAACATGAATGTACCGGAATAATTGCGGCCTTTTTTTGTAAATATACAGAGTACACAAATGCGGCCTCAGCATACGATTTTAAACTGCAATTTTGTAAAGTACACGCTATTTTAACGGCCTGCAATAAACATGTACAGGAACGTAACGAAAGCAATAATTACACATATAAAAAGTTGTTTTGAACGCGAGTTCAAAAAATAAATGAAGTAACATTGAAGGAATGACCCGCTTTATTTTCATTCGTATTTGTCCGTACAATAATCTATTTTACCTCTATTTTCTTCAAATAACTTCAACTTCCCTCTCAACAAATCTTGAAAACATTGCCAAAATCCAGCTCCTAGTTATTACCAAATCGAACCGATTGTCTTCAAATAAAATGAACGAGTCTTTTGCCAACTAAAGCGAGGAAAATTTAAGATGTAAACATCTTCAAGTGATTAAGTATTTTCTAACCAATCTCTAACGAAAATACATCAATTTTGTCTAAGTGGAGGCAAAAACTGATTACATAAAAATGTAGGTAAAGCCTGTTAAATAGCCGCTGTCGAACATAATTTACTAAAGATTATGGCTTTTAGTATAACAACACAATTGCTAAACATGCGTGCTTGCAGAGCTTTTTAAAATCACTTTGACATATCAAGTCAAAATTAAGTCCCATAATAATTTTCATATAAAACATAAGCACGCGCAGCTTCCGTCGGGTAATTTTCCACATAATGTGAAAATTTGAGAAGATATTTGTCAATAGGTAAAATAATACAATACCAGCCCATTATTTTCTATCAGACATAACATTACAAAAAAGATAAATTCTTATACAAAGAAGGCATGAACACTGCTCACCGCACTTACTTGAGGCGGATTGACTATTCCAGACTTATATTATTTGCGAGTCCAGTTTTCCTTACAATATTCTTCTTCACCGCGTCAGTGATGTACAGGATAAACTTAGAAAATACATATAAATTGAAAAAGTCACATTGTAACTTGCGTTGTTTCGAACCAACCACCTGAGAATGCATGAGAGGCGGACGCCTTATCTAGTATGCCGGCAAAAGTTTCTTATTTTAATAAAATATTAAATAGACTTGTCTGAACATGTCTACGCAGTACGCACGAACAATATAACGTGCGTCTGTGTGACGCATTCGTTATTTACCTGCGTACGGCCCTGTTGCCGCTGTGACTATATCTGCATTTTCGCGTCTGTCGGTTACACGCTGAGAATTGCTTGTTCAACCTGCAAAAACAAGTACAACCGTCAGTCATGTCATTGTAGCGTGTATTGTTAGTATTAAACGGAACTGTCTGGAACTGCACACGCTTACGGCACGTGCTTTGATGGTTTTTTGTTACGCTGTGTACGCGTACCTACATGTGATATTAGATTTTGAAGCTGTATTCATGTTAGTTGTAGCATTTCTGCTGACATTATAGTTATAGTTATATTCGTATAGCACAGCTCTTGGCCCATTTTACTAATTGAAAACTTTCAAAATCTAGTCAAAATTTCATCTCAGCGACAATCAATGTCAAAAATATTTTTTTGTCAGAGTGAGATTACTTAAGAAGATTAATACAATTCAATAGGAAACTTATCATGATTTGCATAAGCTTAAAAAATGCATTGCCTCATCTAAATACCTTCATTTTTCAAGTCCTTCCGAAAAGAACAATATAACACATTCCTGTGACTCCTCCAAGACGATCTTGCGTAAACGTCACTGCTCGAATCAAAATGGAAATTGAGCTGTTGTTAATTGCCACGTTGCAACAGATTGCCCTCTCAAAGCCAGTGGCGCCACCCAACGTCAGCTAGCACAACCTTGCACAGCACGACGTCATAACTTCTGTGCACGCATAAAATAACTGGGTGAAGAATATTGGCCATACAAGGAGTGGAAACGCACGCTCGCATACTTAGACACACTTTATGTATAACGAGTTCAAGTGCACTCACACATACTCGCTGAGGTCTCCAGACGTACACGTAAATGTGTGCGTGCTCCTATTCTCGCTGGCTGTAAGCAGCTCACCTTCTGTTTCCATTTATTTTGTGTTCCTAGTGTACTTACATCTCAACGCACAGACATAAGACTTTCTTATTATTTTGTCGCATATTTCAGAAACGTGTAAGAGGCTTTGTTATGTTGCCACGGTGTTTATTTTCCTTAAGCATCTTTTGACATTAAATACTTATGATAAAATAGGATTCTCAGTGAAATATTCTTATACGTTGAGAAGCCACTGAATAAATATTTTATGCAAAATAAGTAAAGAAGAAAAAATCAAGAGTCGTCGTCACAATTAGAACATTTTGTTTATTACAGAGGTTTACTAAGAATTATTATTAAACTTGAGAATTAGGTTTGCTATTTGACTCGTCTCGTCTGTAATTATAGCACATTAGCCGTAACTAGAGGAGCGCAACTCGACCCAATCGAGCATCCCCACCTCGTGGCTCGTGTTGATATAACGACAACAAATTGATATAGACTTCAACTCAATTAAGAGGTTGACGTCTTAAAATATATAATCAATATTTAACGTACCAGGATCATAGTACAGTACTTTCGATATTCGCTGCATTTTCTTAGAAATAGTATTCCCTTCTAAAATAATTCAAAACCCTATTTTTAAATTCTCTATTAAAATCCGAAGTTGTAAAATTAGAATTAAATGAAAAACTTGTGCGTTCTATAAAACTCGAATAAAAAATCCAAAACAAAAGGACACCTACAATAAGTATATAAAATCAATGGAAAAGTCCAGACAAGTAGAACGGTCGTCCCGTTTTTCTAACTTTGAAAAGACTCTTGGGCGAAAACAATATTCGAACAAGTTCATTTTCTTAGGATCTGACCCTGAAGGAGAGATTTTCCAAACAATATTTTCGTATTTGAAGAAAATACAATTGAGTATGTTCTGGATTCTCTTTTGATATGTAGTCTATGGAGTTTTAAAACATATTTTGTGGGTTAAGACATCATTATACAAAAAACATAGATGTAAAATCATTAAAATAAGTGCTAAGCCCATGAGTAATGAATATGTTATCGAATATAATAATAATACAAGCCTATTAAGCAGAGCAAAGGCCTCATCTCATACAGAGATCGCACAAGCATTGATGCTTGCTCAGGGCGGATTAACGATTGTATAGTTATATTACTACAAAATCCAAGTTTCCTTACAATTTTTTCCTTCAACAAAGTCAGTAACGAGTACAAGTATTCCGAATAATAATTTAAAAAATATATTTTTTGAAATTATTGAATAAAAATCAATACTTTTTATTATTAGAATTCTCATAGGATGCCCAAAATTAACCGAAAATACTACAGTATTTGCTATACTCAATACTCAAATTTTATTGCATTCTTTTATTCTTCTCATAATTATATACCTATTACATTATAAAATATACAAATAATTCAGTTAATAATTACATTACAATAAGGTCGCACGTTAGCACAAAAGTTCTAACATTTAATACATTGGTTCTGTCTTACTTTCGGTACCTACTTTTCAACTTTTTCTTCTCAACGCTCTTCATTTCCGCTGGCACATATAACCCGGCTGCCTGGTTCCGTTCCTTCGCATATAACAAAAGTTTGGATGAAATACCTATCTAAGGTTTCTTTTTTACTTTTATGTTATGTAGCCTTATACCTTACCTAAAGGTATTTTAAAATATTATATTATTTTTATAAAACACTAGTTTTCGCTCCACTTCGTCCGCGTAAATGTCGGTTATTGCGGACGCAGTCGAAGTCGCGTAATAAAAAATAGTTGATATTCTTTTTTGGGGTTCAAACTTACCCTGTACCAAATTTCACCAAAATCAGTTCATTGGTATAGTTGTGAAAGCGTAACAAACATACATACTTACTTTGGCATTATTATATTAATATGGACGCTATTGTGTACAACAAAAAGGGTTATTTTCAATCTCAATATAAATTAAACCTAGTACCGCCCTCGCTTTCGGACTAACTATCCAAAGAATGCGGAGGAGTCTATTTTTAACCTATATTAAAGATATTTTGCTGATCAAATCTCGAACGTAAATAACATTTTGTTCATAAAATAACCCAATAACGCTTTACCCAATGCAGAAGTCGAACTCACCCACGCTTTTGCTTCTCATACTTCTAAATCAACAAAACCGTCAACACTTAGCTAACAAATTATCTATACATTTAACTAAAATCTCATCGTGTAATCCCAGTAATTAATACGGCTAACAAAAAACGTCCTCGCTTTATTGTATATTTGCGGTAAATTCTCTCTTTAAACATTACACACGTTTATATAAGGATATTACCTATATAACTCAACATTAACAGTCACAATTAAGTTTAATTTCACACCGTCAACTCAACAATGCAGACGGGAAGGCGTAAACAAAACAATTACAGTCCTAGTGGGAGGTAGTTACGATTCTCTTTCAAAGTTCGTTCGTTCTCCTGGCCTTAAGTAACGTGACTCTTTGACAATGAATTACACCGAACTTTGTATGTTTTAGGGTGCTATTTCAGTAATGGACGCTTTAAGTACCGGGAGAATAATTAATTAATTTCGTTATTACATATTTTTGCACAAAGTATATACATGTATGAGCAGATAGGTTTCATTCATTGTCATGTTTAGTTGCTTACCACTAAGTTGAATTATTTTGCAATAATTAATTATTAACATAACATAATATCACGCCTGTAATCCCCGAAGGGTTAGGCAGAGGTGTACCCATTAGTACACCCACATTTCGCCAGTTATGTTTTTAGTCCCATGTAATAGGGGGCGAGCCTATTGCCATCAACCGGGCACAAATCCAGACTCCGAGGCTGTTACTGAGAAATTCCTGATGGAAAAACCCAATAACACTTTGCCCGACCTGGGAATCGAACCCAAGACCTCATGCACAGCAGTCGCGCTTGCAACCACTAGACCAACGAGGCAGTCATAATTAATTATTATTTTGTTATAATTATTATTTTAGAGAATTATACAGGCTGACTTTTAATTCACTGTCGAACTACTTACGAGTGTAATCAACTTTCAATAACAAATACGCTTTAGATATATAATAAAATCAGTTGTTCTATTTTACTACATTTATAAACACGATACTGTGAAAATGTAAAAATGGATAGATGTACGAGTATGATTGCTAACTCTTTCCACTTTAACGGCTTAACGTAATTAGCTGAAATTAAGCAGACACGTAGTTAATGATCTAGCTTAACACATAGGAGAATTTAATTCCGTTTTAGTGTTCCCGTGGGATCATAATAACAAGTTTGACGGGTAGGAAGTCGCGGGCAGATGATAGTGTTGTATAAGCCTAAACATGGCGGCTGTTTAGAATAAAGAGTCATTCTGTTTACTGAAAGACTCTTTAATTATAACTTCATCTAGAACTGCCACCCAACCCATTGGTATAAGAATGTCGTTGTTTGATACAAAAACAATGTTATTGAAGATAGGTACATGTTTATGTAAAATGTTAATCACACCGCAGTTAGTTAATATATTTAATTACTAAAAAGTAGTCAGTTGTCCTGAAGGTCCATTCTTCGTTCAGAAAAACGTTCAAAATCTTGTAACAATGTAATAGGTGAATTTTATGTCATTTTGGATAGATTGAGACAGATTAGTTTGCAACCACGGGAGCTTGTTCGAAGTGGCGCGAGAAAAGAGTGCCTGAAATAAATTAGGAGAGATCTTTGACAGAGTATGCCAGAATGCTAAGTATTATACGTACTGCATTAATTTTCACATACACGTTCTTGTAATTCAAAAGGATCGTTAGTGAATATTGTTCGTGCATCAAGTTGCATGCATTATAAGCACTAATTCGTTGCATAACATGCTGTCACAAGATACCTAGACATCTAGACACGATGACGCAACACGTAGACCCGATGCTAAATCGACAAGCTCCGTCGATGTAAACTCATTCATTTTTGGCGTGAAGTGTTTTTCTGGACAAACAGTTTCGGGTTAGAGATTTGTTTAAACTTTTGCATTATTCCAAGGATGTCTGTTTTGTCTGTTTCACGACATATTTATTAACTCAATACTCAAAAGCCGGAACAAGCATCCATCTGTTAGACATGCAAATATTTGTTCCGTGCGGAAATCAAACTGAAGTGCAGGAAGCCAATCGCTCAGCCATTACGTCAATCAAACCGATAAAATATCTGTGTATCTAAAGTCGCTCTCGCAACTGTCTGTATAGCCGCTTATTTCTTCTAAACTATGCAATGAATCTTAATGTTATAAAATCATTTAGAGAATTTATTCTAGAAGTATTAACTTTATTGTGACAAACTTAAGACCCCCATTCCTTTTAGTCAAGCAATTTTGTTGAACTGAGTATTTGATGCTGTCAAAGTATACCAGTTTTTGTTTGAGTAAATGGGTATTTGTATCAAATAAACTTCATATTTCTCTCTACCGTTTCCATTGTTGTCTTGAAAGTTACACACATTTTCCTCTCCCAAAAACTTTGTAACCAGGTGTATTTAGTGCCCTTTCGTCCCCGCTCGCCTCTCTGTACACTGCACACGACAATGTTTGCCAAGACGGTGTAATGAACTCTCTACACGTCTGTCAGAGTCGCAGCACTCGGTGCCACATCATTAATTTCTACCTAATGTCTGAAACGCCGAGGCGACGTAACGTACCACATTTTGTGTTCACATACATGAATGTTAAATTCCTAGATGTGTTTCATGAGCGTAACTTATAAGTCTGCCATTCTTGGTTTGTTCGGTTCTTTATGTCTTTTTAAAATAGGTAGGTAATAAAGAATGAAGGTAGCTATTATTGGTAAAATTGTATACATAATTTTGCTAGTTTTTTAACTATCATCTTCTCTATAGTCTATTATAGATACAATGAATATTTGGAATGCTGATCTTAACATTCACGCATATCATGCGAAAAGTCAGTGACTACAATGTCTTCCTTTTCAAATTGTACATGACGGAGGTGTATAATGTACTTTTAATAAAAACTAAAAGTAATAAACGCCCAAAACTACACCCACGTAACATTTCCATTACCCCTACGTCCTTGGTAACAGAGCTACAGCCTCTTCGTTTGTTTCACACGTTAAACAACTACCCAACCACGTTGCGAGGCTGTTTCGGGCTTCCAAACACTGTCTTCTAATTATCTATAAGCTACCTACAATACTGCTAAGATTAACATAAGCTTGTTCTCGAGACTTTGACAATGTAAATCATTAGTTAACGAATTTCGGAGTTAGTTTTATGAATAAGGACGATTGAATAAAAAAAAACAACAATCAATAATGAGATGTTTCCATAGAAGAGAATTAATTTATCAAAAAAATATCAGTAAAATGGGAATAAAGGTATATAGTAATTGAGGCTTCAAAATTACTTGAAAAAATTGTAAAGAATATGTTTCATAATGAAACATTCTAGTATTTCTATACAACTAGCAACCCGCCCCATCTTCGCAAGAGTGCAATGAACTGTCGTCATGTTACTGATAACAAACGAAGTGTATTGTTTTCAAAAGTCAATAATGACTTATCAGGAACCCTTATCGCTGACGTAACCTGTGTCTCAGCTTACACGCAACAATACTAACACCCACGGGAACCTATTCATTCTTAGACAAAACCTTTTGACGTCATTACAAACCCTTAAAGAAGGAAGGAATGAGGGCGTCTGGGGTTTAAAAGCTAAGTAACATGGCAACCTATTGTATGTTAAAACCAGTATGTCGCACTGAAGTGTGTTGAAAAGAAAAAAGAATAAAAGAAGATGCCTTTACAAACAAAGAGTGACATAAAACTGTAAAAAGGTTTTATAATTTCTTGCAATAGGTAGGTAAACTGGCCTCACTGGCCGCAAATAGGTAAAACCCAAACAAAGTAGGCCTCTAATTGTATTAAAATAAGGAATAAACACCAGGAACGTCTGCCGCATAATTTGATAAATTCCTTAAGCAAACACTTTCATTAAAGTGGCTCGTTAAAATGAGAGAAACTTTAGTTTCTTTAATTCTAACATGAATTATTTATGTAGGTGGGTCCGGCGATTATACGTTTCGCAGCAAGCCGCGAATATTAATAACTACACTTTGTTTGGCTCATTTTGTTGGCAATTCAGAACAAAAAAGCACTGTTTATATAGATAAGGTACAAGGAGACCTACTAAATAAAATTACATCAGAGAATTAACGAGATTGGTACTGTTTCGGCAATATCCTGGCTAAGCTCTTCTCCCAAATAAACAACGTGTTAACGTTCTACGTCACAATATCCATATTTCAAGAAAACAATAAGAGCAGAAACCGAAGCGTAGCCAACATTATCTCATAACATCAGTTAGATAATGCAGGCGTACATAAAATACGTAGTTATCATAATAAATAGACAGGTTTATGTATGGTACACGCGCGTACCTACCGCACACATATTTCCTACTTTCCTATTCGTACGGCTGCCCCATATGAGTCGCTAGCTAATGTTCAAAATAAGGTCCTACCCACATTTTTATTTGGCAGCGCAACACGTACGAGGCACGGACGTCGTTCCGCTACCTACTGCGGTTCCGATGCGGTACCAACGGAAAATTTATGTACCACTGAGCGTGCAAGTCTAGTCTCCTTACCGAGATACCCCATGTGAAACATTACTCGGGCGGAATTTCAGCAAAACGCGCTCTCTACTGCGGCCCGCACAGCGGGGACTTAGGCCAAGCCTCGTACACACGCCGCTTTGTAAGCGAAACGACTGCGAATAAACAAAAATCTTGATATACTTTTAATAGGCATAGGATCCTTGGGGGGCCGCTCTGCTCAAATATTAAGTTTGTTAAGAATTTTAAATTAAGAGCATTAGCGCGGCGTCATTGTGGAATTAAATATTAATAATGCTATTCGAGTGAATTTGGTGGAAGGCTGAAAACAATGAATTTTTAATAGTTATTCTCCTTTGCGACGGGCAATTAATGTAATGAGGTAGTAAGTTTAGCTTACCCTCGGGAAGGGGCTGCGAACTGGAGTTAATTTTGAACTGGATTTGCTGATACTTGCTATTCATAAACTTTATTATTAATGTTCAATTCTGTTCTTTGTTGAACAATGTCTTAGTAATTATTGAATTACCGTTCATATTTTCCCTAGATGGTGTCGTTGCTTAAAAAGCATGACTTGGTTAATTACGAGTAGGAATAATAATGAGTGTTTTAACACGCCCGCTTTATAGCTGGCGTGTAAAAAAGTATTGTAAAAGTACTTAAGCACTTCTACAGCACAGTAGCTACCACTACTCATCAATCACTCACGCAAACATTGCGTACAAATATGCCAACAGTTTTGACAAGCCTTATCATGTAATAATTAAAACCACCTTGCGACGGGGCCGCCTCATTTGTCTTTTTAATAAATTGTTTGTTTTACTCACACCAGTTTCACGTAATTTGTTCTCGAGTAATTTATCACGTGTCCTCGCGATTCTCTGGATTAGGTGCACATCCCTCACATGCCTGTTTGTCAGATTAAGGCAAACGCACACGGCCGCCTCCTTAATAATCTCACTAGTAGGGACTAGGTTTTCGGAACTATAATGATTTGAAATAACAATCGATCAGTAACAATTAATTACCTTTTCCAAGTTATATGTACGGCTAAAGAAATTAAATCTTTATCTGATTGGCACACTGCATCAATTTACCGTGGTATAGATATTTCATACAACTGTCAAAGAATGACAATTTATTATGATTTTTATTTAGGGACGATTATTTTTCATAAAACTTGAAAGTCACTTAAAACAAAAATAATTGGATTCTTATACCAACAGGTGCTGTTATAACAGAGGCTTTACATCGTCGAGATTCTTTTGTTTTTTTCCTTATGACGAATTATATAAATATGCACATATCCCTTCGCTACACGTACGCAGTACTGAGAAAACCATTTATTTGAATTGGCGCGTAGAAATAAACATGTTATCATAACAGACATTAGAATTTTCCGAACATGTCCCCATTTTCTTAGTGTATTGTGGACGAGCGTAGGAATATCAATGCGGGAGACTAGAAAAGGCTTTACAAAGTGAATGTTTCTTATTGTTTACTGACCTAATATCAAAGATGTTCAACCAATTTATGTAAGGCTTAAGTTATGATTGTAAAAATATATTTCGAATTTAATAACGTGTGAGCTTCTTAAATGATATTTTCGGTTCTTAAAATGATTCTTGAAAACGAAATATTTTCGTCAAATAACAAGACTTATACCAAAAATACATTTTGAAAAAGAAAATTGATACGCTCTGAATACAAAACGATTAATCTCTAAGTATCTCTAAATACGTTTTGCCAAACAAAAAAGGAGGAAGTTACAAAAATAAATAGACACATATTATATTATGTTATAAAATAACGCCGTCCGCAAAACTGAATTTGAATTTTTCCTTTTGTGCCTCACCGGAGCGTGGCTTCGTGTATTTTCGTATTTTTAAAAGCAGGAAAATAAACAAAATATCAAAAATTGGGGTACTGGTCCACCCTTACCTATAATCTCCACTCGTATAAAAAGTATAGGTACCATAAATAACTAAGGAATATAAGCTAGCCAGCTGTTGTCCGCTGCTTCATTCGCATCTAGAGGTTTCTTCATGTGCCCCAGATATGTAGTATTCTATCTTCTTATATTACAAACTTCAAGAGTTTGTTTGTTTGTAATTGTAATCTAAGAAAGTACTGGTCCGATTTGAAAAAAAATAATTTTGCGTTTTAAAGCCTGTTTATCGAGGAACCATTATATAGGCTAAAAAACATCAGGCTACGGTCCACGGAAGCAAAGCAGTAACTAAAGATGTAATTTAACGCGGTTGAAACCGCATGATGTTTCTATGTGTATTTAAGACATATTCTATCCGTGTGCAAAGTTTTATTAAAATCCATCCATCCATTTAAAACGTGATAGATTAACAAAAATATTACAATTTTGATATTTAATAAATAGAGAAGATTCCATTATTCATATTCAGGCACAATAAAAAAATTAATGACAATTTAATTTGGTATAGTAACTGTTTCTTCGTATTTTATTGTTTCACGTAATTTAGATTAATTTTGCCGTGCCCGTCATTTGTTATGTTTTGAATAACATTTATAATGTGCCCAGAATACTAACAACTGTGTTTATATTTAACATGAATAAATATTACCTGTTCCGTATTAATAATCGTCTTCTGTGACAACGAAATGTTATTTTGTATACCTACATGTTATTGTTGCGAAGAAAATTCAATATGAAATAACACTTTTGTTTTCACTGTGTATTTTATTTGAGTTCCCGTAAGAGTGTTACGATAATATCTTTTAATGTTACATGTCATTATGTATGTTTATGTTGTATTCAAGTTTCTATTTTGGGCTGTTTGTATAAGGTTCACAGTTTGTTGCCGCAGCTGTTCCTTTCATCCATGATGAGTTGCCTGGGTATCTCAAGAACCTCATAAGATCATAATGCAGTTAAAAGGATTCTGGAATATTTTTCGCGATTCAGTTTTCTAAAAAATATTGCACCCCTCAAAACAAAACTGGGAACCCTTAAGATGCACACACATGAGACGGTGACAGGGGCTCACGCACCCCATACGAAATCCTACCCTAAGGGTTGTAAAGATCGAGGCTTTTATCCCGTACGAATCCAAATCTCTTTGTTCCGTGTAATTGTAATACGGTCGTTAGAACGGATCATAATATATTATTGTATTGATGATACCTACATAAAAATGTAACAAAAAATCACAATAAAAGGTACATTTTTATAAAAACGATACCAGGGGTGATCCTTACAAATATTATAAATGCGAAAGTAACTCTGTCTATATGTATGTTACGCGATCATGACTGAACCACTAAACCGATTTAAAAGAAATTTGGTACGGGAGTAATTTTCTTTATTTCGCGACTTCGTCTGCGTCCGTGACTCCCCACATTCATGCGGACGCAGTCGCAGACAAAATCTAGTTAAGAATAAATTGTTAAAGTTATACAAGTTAACAACTTATGATATGTCATAGCTAAATATTATTTTGAAAGACAATTATTACAGTTCGTAATCGAACCAAGGATGTCATGCGACATAGTAGCACTAGTGACCATTAAACCAATGAAGCAAGCAGAGAAACGGAAGGTTTTTTTTCATATCCACATTTATTTGGAAATTCATTGCTTAATGCCGCAGTCTAGTTTTCGATGCCCTTGACAGAAGTCAAGGCGGATAGTCCGCTAGCCTATTCGTTTTCACAGTACTTTATCGTAAATGGTGGCTATTCTGAAACAAATGACCGGATTAGGACTGGCGATACTGCGTCTAAAATACCTACCCAAAGTAGGTCACTCAGACGAAGTTGGGACTACTTTTTTATTACTGTTTTATAGGAAAAATATGTATTACATTGACTTTAATAATTATGGAGTATACATATCAAATTCAAATTAAAGAAATATTATTTTTTATTAAAATTGCCCACACAGTTACATTAGCACAAAAATATCCTAAGAACTGTGGGGTCGTAGAGGGGCACGTAATTAAAAGAACACACAGTGTTACCCCTAGATCGTCCCTCCCTAATGCAACACCAAAACACACATTACGGAAGCAATGGTTACGATCCGGATAGTTTAGCGGCCGCCCCGGGCAGGACACTCGGACACCCGGACACGCGGGCAGCCAGACACACGAAAACACCCTAATTAAAGAAAAACAAAGCACCAACTCTCACACGACGAAACATTAATATTTAATCTAACTCATTACGTTTCTGTATCATTATCTTGATCACTTCTAAAGAACAATTGTCTCTCTTTCTAAATATCTGAACTAAAAGTATTCAAGAATTATTTACTTTTCACTCCGAAACAAACGAGTTCTTGAATAAAATGCATTTGTTAAATGTTGTTTTTTTTTTCCAGCCGAAGGAGGAACCTGCCTCGTTCCACTTGGCATGGAAAATGGGATGATTTCTAACGAATCACTCTCGGCAAGCTCCAGCTATGACCAGAGTGTCTCGCCACTCAGCTCACGGTAAATTATTCATTTTATAAAACGTTCCTCGACACAAACACTACAAGAATGCAGAAACTCCAAGACCATTCATTAAAACAACTGTGGTGCTATTACTCAATGACACAGCTCTGAATGGACACACATTCCCCTAAATCCGAAACAAATAGCCCTATAATCGATACAATGTCTTTAGCTGCCCATTGTTAAACAACAATAAAGCGCTATGATACGGCCAAGTTGTTACAATAATTGTGAATCCCCCAGCCGCAAAACGCTCATACTTAGCTCAAACAATTAACAGTGGGACCCACATTCGGGGCCTTAAGCCCCCATAAGCCCGAAGCGAGACAATAACGCGAAAACTCGACTCCTGTTTGAGAAATTCACTAACAGAAAATTAAATTTTCATATGAATTTGGAACGACCGTGATCCTACAAAAGCCTTTCGGAGCTTGACTCCCCAAAGATAACAAGATGTAAGTAGGGCCGGCTGTACCGAAGCCTTATCATCTGAGCCACTTTACATAGGGTCAGAGGCGATTTAGCAAATGCCACGTTAATTCAGCGCTTAGCGCGCTTTGTTCCGCTGTACCTACTGATGAGATCACGCAAGATATTCAAATGGAACTGCCACCAGACGTCCCGCCCCTGTTGTCAAACGAAACACAAATAAATGTTTTACTCCATTCGCTTAGAGACTATTACGCTAATTTTATATCACAACGTAGAAATGCTATTTATCTATACAATTGCTGGTTAGCTAAGTACAGAAATGAGCTCAAAATCTTTGGTAAACCGACAAAAGTCTACGCTCGACTGTGCTTTATGTCCACTTGTTGCTCACTTATTGTGATGAATAAAAAGAAGCTTTGAAGAGAAGTTAACCGAGACACGCATTTGCAGTATACGGACCGAGATCAAAGGAGGCGCGTGGTGCCCTAATGGATTGATATCACCTCGGAGCCGACAATTTCTGGAGATTGATCTCCGCGACGAGTATCTGATCACAGGCACCGAGTCGCAAGGCAGGTTCGCTAACTCCGTGGGAGTGGAATTTGTCGAGAGCTACTCGGTCGAATACTGGCGCACCGCACTCAACCGCTGGATCAAATACAAAGATTTCAACGGAAGCAGGGTAAGTGACCACTTATTATTGAGGTTTTCTTTATTCTAGCAACGGAATAATAGTCTTTGTTTTTTTTCGAGGAAAAACACAATTTTAATTCAGCTTTGTAAATACGAAAGACTGCATAGCAGAATAAATTCAGTTCTTTATTTAGGGCTTAGAGTCGGCTGATTAAATTCGGGACCGTTTTATTTGTCCTTGTCTTCGTTAAAGTAGTCAGAACCTTAAATACAGAAACATCAACGCCAAATTAAAACTTGCAAAAGTTACTACAGTTAACAAACACGTTAAAAGTTAAATAAATCATTTAATTTACTTAGCAATTAGGCACAAATCAGTGCCCTCGAAGTTTTCCTTTACATACTTCGGATCACAGCGAAGTTTCGGGCTCGTGCCGAAGACACAAGACTCGAGTTACACGAAATTAGTCCCCGAGCGGGTGCTTAGGTTACGCTCAACCAAACGTTACGAGTTACCAGCACATATGTGACAAATTGAAGGATACGTTATCTTTTGTTCAAACAATATAATGACCCGTTTGGAATAGACAGGAAGAATTTATTTTGTTTGTATAATATAATAAATTCAAAACACATGAGCACTATAAATCACTATTTTCCACAAAAACGATGGTAACATTATTCAAACAGTGTATGACAAACTGTTTCGCTCACCTGAACCGATCGCAATATCGCATATCCTTAGGTACTCCACAATAAAAATGTCGAGCCCTCTCAGTGAGTCTGTAAACAAACCGCTTTAGTGGTTTACATTTTTCAATTTCCCTTGATAAACGGCCGTGTATAAAATAAAAATGTTAAAACAAAACATGCGGCTCCACGTGAAATGACAAAAGAAGATAAACGATTTCATTTTCTTTGTAGTGCCTATGTCGTAAATATGTACAAAATATTTTCACAGAGATGGATCTCTTTTCTGTCCCGATGCAAAGTGTTCATCCGTCCGTCAAGGCTGAATGCCCCTTTCTTTGTTTTGTAAACATGGCTTGGGCGTGAACTGAAAGTGTACTTAAAAAACTTTGTAGTCTATTTCAGTGATCATCCTAATGTTTTATGAATCGATAAATGGACACAACTTTTTATTTTGTTGTTGTTTATGTCCGCTTTGCATTTGGAAAATAAGCGTCAAACTTGGTTTCTTCATTGCAGCTCATATCCGGAAATGTGAACACATACACACCGAGGAAATCTACTCTTGAGGCGCCTTTCGTAGCATCGAAAGTGCGCTTCTTTCCGTTCGCTGCGCATCCTCGCACGGCTTGCATGAGAGTGGAACTGTACGGTTGTCGTTGGAAACGTAGGTATAACAGGGATACCTTTTCTAATTGCTCGTGCGGTCCGGGACCAATGCAAAGCGACAAGGCTCTGCAACTGCTTGTGAAATATTTGTATTTTTTGCGCGCGAGCTGTGCGATGAGAAGCCGCCACGTGGCGGTGAATTCACTGAATGCTGTTTGTGCAGAGGATCTAGTTGCGTACTCCGCACCTAAGGGCGGGGACATGCAGGCGATGACTGGCGGCGCCCGGTTCGAAGACCTCGGCTACGATGGCACGCTTCGGGACGGATGCCTAATAAATGGACTCGGTCAGATGACGGACTCCTTGGTAGGGCCCAACGATTTTGAACTGCCCGACCAGTTAGACACAAGAGGTATGTAAATTTTCGGTCCTCAATCTTCACTTTAACTATTGGTCAGGTCGGTTTGTTGGGATTGAATTTATTCTAGAGTAAACTGTTTTTAAATGAAATTGAACAACTAAGTTGGGTCGTTAACTCGTTACATGATTTAGGCACGCTTTACATTTCCGAATTTTCAAATTAAATCATTCTAGAACACTATCATACAGGAAATACGTATTTACTTTCATTCGTTACATCAGAAGCAATCATAAATAAGGACACGATTACATTTTGTCACAGGATCTCGTTGGGTGGGGTGGAATAAAACAATGACTCCTGATGAAGAAGTCACTCTCACGTTCAACTTCAGTGAGACTCGACTGTTCCACCACATTGATGTTCACACCAACAACATGTTCACCAAAGATGTCCAGGTAACGCCTATTTATTGCCCTTGCGAACGATATAACAGCAAAATTATTTCATAAAATGTCAGATTTATATTGTCTGTTATGTTTTTAATATTAATTAAATCTAAATTCAACGATATTTTTATGATTAAGTAGTGTTTTTATTTAGGTGTTTGATAACAATTTGTGATGATATAGAAATTTAAATGTTTCGTCTCTTTTATCAGCTGTTCAAAGAAGCAGAAGTGTACTTCTCACTAGAAGGAGAGCGCTGGCAAGAAGACTATGTCTCCCACGAACCGAAGCAGGACAGGGTATCAGAACACGCCAGGGTGGTGCACATCGATCTGCAGAACCGAACCGCAAAACATATCATGATGAAGCTGCGGTTCCAACACGAATGGATTCTAATAAGTGAAATCACCTTCAAATCCAGTAAGTTCACCTACATATAATTTTACTTACTCCAAAATCAACACCCTTTACATTATGATAATTAAACGCCCAAACCCTTCGAAATGCCGACGGGTGCGTAAACGCGTTTAATCCCGCCGTGGATGTAATGTGCCTACTTAAAAAATAAATAAATCAACGCAAACAGCAGATAATTTGTTTGGTATTCGAAGCTGATTTTGCGTAGTCCGAATCAGCGCTCAATTCGCGGGATAAACATCTTGCGCAATCACGATCGGGAATCCGAAACAGTTTATCGAATCAAATGTTTTGTACAAAGAAATTATTCAGAAGTAAAAGTGAACAGGCGAAGATTCCTAAACACGATTGGATGATTTTTGACGCGAACAAAAAGAAGAGGTCCCTTGGGTGTTGGAGGCCTGGCAGCAGGCACGCTAATAGATCTATTACTCCTCATCGGGCCCCCTTATCAGCCCAGAGCACTCGCAAGCCTGCGGCTATTTCACAAATTTTATCTTTCTCTAATTAATCCACAGCTCTTTTGAGGAAATCGCCTCTTAAGTGATAAATCGCCGCCCGCTAAATGAAGAACTTGTAATTAAAGAAAATCTTTGATCTGGATTATTTCGTTCTCCCAATTATATTTTGAGGAGGCCGCGACGCGTCGCCCGCACTCTCCGAAATATTATCCCAATGAAAATGGATTTGAGTAATATCGGAGGCTCTTTGAACACAGAATATGTACTAGGAACGTTCAGTAAAGCGAAATTCTATAAAATTGAAATTTAATTTTAGTTTAATCCACTTACGTGAAGTAAAAGCAGCAATTTTTACGAAAGATTTTATTATAGCGCAGGTAACAAAAGTGAACTGCAATAATAATAAAGGCTACTGTGAAATATTGTTATGTTCTTATTGTAATATATTATCTAACATTGTAACGTGGTGAGGTACCTACCTGGAGGTACAACAGCGAAGTTTTCAACATAATTACGCCGGCGGCGGCGAAGCTGTGTGGGTTTCTGAATCATCATTATTCCTAATCTGCCCCAATTAGGAATCCGTACAAGTATCGTGATACGTGTCTAATTACCGAAATAGAATATAATGTACCGTCTGCCTTTTGTCCGCTAAATGTTCAATTGTCGAAGCCACTTTGAAGGTACGTTAGGTTTCCTTCCCCTAAATTAAATGAATGAATAAATTGAATATTACACTGATAAATTCACTTTGCAGAAACTTGACAATAAATCATTATGTACATTATTTAGCTACTTACCAAAAACGAAGAAAAACAAGCATATTCTAGTTCCATCTAGATTTGTTTTTCGTTTATCCTAGTAAAAAATAATAATACTAAATATTACATCTTGCCAGCCGCATCTTTTTGGCTTGTTACTTAGGTAGAGGGGACTTATGTTTCCACCTTTATTTTTAAAAGAATACCTATCTTATTTCGCCGGCTTGGTTGGTCTAACTAGAATCCCGAGAGGGCGTTGACCCCTCAACACGGGTTCAATTTAGCTACCCGAAGTTACATTTTCATAATATCTTTTACCATATTATTTGCGTAAGGTTAAATTATAAATGAGCATGGTTTTAAAGGTTACAACAAAAAAGAAAGAAAATCAGTTTTATTTTGCTTAATTTAATATATGATATAATTAATTTGAACGCGCACACAGAGTTCGGGGGTGATATGAATGCTCACCATCAAACCACAACTTCTTTTTATAAGCTACAATACGGCATAAAAGTAAAAATAAACATAAACGTAACTACATACGTTTTCATGTACAAACGTTACGTACAAACAAGAAAATCTCAGTCCCCGAAAAGTATCTGTATCGTAATTTCGCTCGAGAACACAAAGCAACCATCTAAACGTACAAATTTCATTTATGTACGTCAAACGAAGTTTTCATAAACGCTTTTATATTTGAACAAAAATATTCGGGACACGTAATCCATTAGTAAATACGTTAGGTAATATATATGGAGGCCTCGTGAATTCGATATTAGCGTGGATGTGTATTTGTAATGTGATACACACTCGGACACACATCTGAATATAAAATTATTCGAAAAATAATAAAAAACACTTCTTTTTTCTAATAATTTTCGGCCCACTCCGTAATTTATATTATGGTATAATAATTATTTAGAACAAATAACTAAGTAGATGTTCATCGGACACTTCGTTGACTTTGTCTTTGTCACCTCTGACCTAAACTAGAGTCAACAGCAAACCCATCTCATATATAAAAAAAACGAACTAAATTATTTTTAGACACTTTTAAAACCATTTTATTTTTTTTAAATGTTCTAATACTCAGTCTTAATACTATTATTTGAGTGCTATTTATATGGAATACTTTAAATAAATACGTTACATACCTAAATACGAATTCTGATCATAAATAAATAAAATCTCAAAGCACAACAAAATTCCACTATGTCGTATTTATCTACCTCCAACATCGACACTTCTCCCCTACAAGTCTAGTTCCAATTGGACTTCTCGACCTGCAACCCTGAGATACACTTCATTAAATGTACAATTAGAAATTAGCGCAGAATTAACTGACTCTTGGCACCTTCTCAGTATTACACTGGCAGTTCGCCATTTCCGTTTACCTCAGTTTTACTTCAGACCCAGTTTTGAGCCGACTACACATTTGACCTATTTCTGATTTTGTGTAAAACTCAAGTCAGTAGTTTACAACTTATAGAAACGCAAATTGTCCACTCAAAATTCGTGCAACTGTGTTTTTTTTGTGTTTCTATGCAGATAACGGAATTTAGTTTGTTTGTTTTAAAATGTTGCTTATTATTCTCTGCATAAATGCTAGGGACATACCTACTCTTATTAGGTCACTTCCTAAGTGCCACTGAACATTTAATGATTATACTTAACCATTAAATAAAACAACGAAAACCACTCTAATAAAAATAATCTAGACATAAGAATATGAATGCCTAAAAACGGCCGACAAATCTGGTCTCGTTGTCTTAGGGATTGAAAACCGTCGCACGCGGCCGGCATTTCTTACAAAATTCTCTCCCATTAAAACAACAATTAGTCCTGGTCTCAACATCTATTCATTTTCCTTCATTGTCTTAGTTTTATGTGAAAGCTGAAAGCGATCTTAGCTTCATTCAAGTAATTCCAATGTTCATTTATTGTAATTTTTGTCAACAGTTCCGACCTGGGTTAATGCATCCGTGGAGTTCCTTGAAGAGTATTATAGAACTGATACTCCCCCGTCCTCAAGGAAGAAAAGGAACTCGTCACTGAGAGTTTCAGTGGGACTGGCTTGTGGCGCCGTTGTCGGCGGTGGAGCATTTATCGCAGCCACTGTCGTCCTACTTACTAAGAAGACTAGACGCCGGATACCGAACATGCTAAAGAAACCGTTTTGCCCATCTCTAAGACACGGCAGTTCGAGCTCGAGAAACAATCGTAGAGCTCCTAGACTGGCGCTCGCACTCGCTAACTGTCCGCCAATACACATGCTAAGGTAAGTACTTTGTTCTTTTATCAAATTCTTTCAATCATAAGTTAGTAGTATAACTTATACAAAATTACCTTTAAACGCTAACAAAGACGATAAACGCTGTTAACATACATCTGAAATTGTAAATACAACCAACGCTTACAAAATCGCCATAAATAAGCCACCTATTATGTTCAGTCGACTTTGAGCAAAATACATAAATCACCTAGCTAAGTCCAGCCTTTGTAAAAAAAGAGGGATGTAATCCACAGACATACACTAAAGGCTCCATACCGTTGGGCCTCCAGCACGGATCGCAAACGAATAAAGCCATGTTGAATCATTCGTTGCACCAGAAATAATGGAACGACAAACCATTACACAAATTAAAAAAAAAACACAAAAGTAATTCAATTAGTTGGGCTGTAGGGGAAATTTAAACACTCATACGAGATAATAAAATAGATTGTTTGTGTGCAGACCCGCGGTCGTCGATGAGGATTACAGAGAGCCCTACAACATTTGGAGGGAGACCCTGGGCCGTCGCGACAAACGCGAGGCACACGACCAGCACGAGTATAACGGTGAGTCTCGTAAACTAAGTTACCCACATTCACATATCTCCGATATGCGCGTCCGCAGCATACAAATCATCCAAGTTTGAGTCCTACTTCTCGAAGCAGAATTGTGACTGTATTTTTATTAGTGCTCCAATAGTTTCACAAAGTTGTGTCATAACTACGTAATGTATGACCACATTTGTGAGATATAGAAAACATATTTGTCTTTCGCGTCTCCGATGCTCGGAGAAAACTACAACTTTATCTGTGTAACGTAATATTAATTTGTAATGACGATAAGTAAATTGCAGATTGAATAGTATAGTTATTAAAGCAACAATAGGTAAACAACAACAGGGGTGGAAACCACTGACACGCGACAAAATATCTCGGGCACACCAATAATTGATAGAATTTATTTGATCAGCCCAATTTGCAACAGCAGTAATAACAACAAACGTTTTTTTTGTAAATAGTAGCCTGTTTACAACAAAATTTCGCCATCCCTGATATAAAATATACGACACAGAAGTTGTAATAAAGTAAACTAAAATCGGAGATATTAAATCCCAAGAGAGCTGACCCTAATTGTAAATATCTGCTCTTACAAATGAACAAACTACTATGGGTTATTTTTTGCTCAGTAAACAAGGGTTGATCCCCAAGTGAATGTGCTAAACATGTAAGTTGGTAGCTATATATCGTCAATGAGATTGCCTAGTTTTAGTCTCATATTTGCACGACTAAAACTGATGCAGATTAAAACACACACACTCAAAAATAGGGACTTTTATTGAGTTCAATTAAAATCATCGATTATAAACATAAACTACTAATATAAACGTTCACAAACACCGCTAAACGCTTTTGACGTGACCCGTACGCGGCGTGTTTGTGGTCGCTGGGCGTGTTTTTTCCGACTGGCGCTAGTTAGCTCGCCTGCGACACTCGACTCGCCACTCGACTGCACTCGTTAGGTTTACGAGTGCACTTGCCCCTAGATTGTTACTTTTCCCTCGCCCTTCCTATACCAGAGACTCTTACACGAATAGCTTGAAAATGAAACGACCTAATGATTTTCTTAACTACACATTTTTAGAAAATAAATGTGAAATTCTGATGAATGTTGAGGAAAATGCTACATTTTGCTATCTGATGTTGGATAACGAGTTTTTTGCACACAAGTTTTGGAAGTTTGCTATCTTGTGCGATATTTCATTTTCACTTTAATAATTTGCCCTAGAACTCCGAAATGGCTATCTGTAAAACTCCGAAACTTAAAAATAAACATCGGAAAACTTCCACAGCCAACATTTTATCAAACTAAAATTCCAACGTTTTGACACCGGCCCCCTTTAAAAGAAAACTCAAGATACGTGCTCGTTACGGGCGGCCGGACGTCCGGCCGGAAAGCCGGCCATTGTTCAGGAGCCATATTGAAAAGATGATGCGCCCCGAGCACAGGATAATAGGTCCCGGGTTCGTGTATCTTTGGAAGAATACGGTGAAGAATATAGTGACGGGTTTTTGGTCAAAAATACGAATTATCCGTGACTTTGACTGACGTTTGAGTCGGGAGGCGTCCGTCCGTGGCGCGCTGTGAACGCTCTTTTATGATACTAAAATAGGATGATATAGGAATGACGGGCAGTATTTTTTTTTTCGCGAAATATATTCGACTCATAACTACATTTAACAAAATATTATAATTATATACGTATAAATCCTAAAATCGTATTTAAACTCGTACTGATTGTTTATTTTTTTATACAGAAATCTGCGAAGATACTGAGTTCCCGCGACCCTACATGATGAAACGACCCGATCCACATGAAAGTTTCTACGCTGCCACCGATATTATACACCATGTAAGTACCTAATGATAAGCTACTTCTAAGTATTTAAATGGTCTTTCTTCTGGAGATTCTTTGAATCTAGTGGAGATTTGGTATTGACTTTTTAATTATTTTTACGAACAAAGAACAATTTTTTAGATATATCGTTAGCAGATTCATCGTTTTCATTATTATCAATCTACAATGCACGTGTATGAATAGATAATTAATTACTTCTCTTTAGTAAAGACTTAATAGGTCAAATCAAAACAAAACCCATTTTAAATTAAATATTATCTATAGAGACAATTTATTACAATAACTTAATACTCGTATTATTAACACATTTAATTCGAATTAGTTCCTCCCAAACCACCATAAATAATAATTACAACCAACTTACATGTACGGTCCAACAAGCCATTTGGTATAAAGGCAGCTAATACGTTGAAACAATGTTTCGAATGTGTTAATTCTTTTAAATCACTCCTTAAAGGTTTCAAAATTATATGAAACAACAACCTTAAAAAGTGAACACAAAATAACAATGAATGACAATGTAGTAGAAAGATAATTTTTGTCGTCTGTAAACCAAATAGTTTGTTCAACCGTACGTTTAATTAGTATTTCTATAAATCAGTATTAGATCATTATGAGAATTTATATCGTTTACTGTTTCGAATAATCAGCTTCACAAAATATAATGGGTATTGTCAATTAATTCCCGCTCAATACTAATCAAAGTTACAATCGATAATTGCTAATTTCATTACACAATATTGCAATCATGGATTCGCTTTAGAGCCTACTCATTCAATAACAGCGTAACATCCAATCAAACAAAATCAATTTACCCACGCAACTGTCATAGTTTTAGAAATGATTAATATTATGAAAGTTTAATTAGAAATTATCGGATCGTGTAGTACGTACATACGAACGCGGCGTCTTGTGTTTATCTATTTAAACTAATATTATGAACAGGTAAAAGTTTATTGTTTTTGTTCGTAAAAAATCAATAAATGATAGAAAAGTACAGTTACTGCCGTGTGCACAGGATATTTTTTATGGTATACTAGCTTTGCCCGCGACTTTGTAGCGGTATGAAATATACTTTACGACCTATTCTCATACCTACCAAATATACATAAAAAAAATCATAAAGATCGGTCCAGCCGTTTCGGTAGAATTCAACCACAAACACCGTGACACGAGATTTTATATTAGATTTTACTTACTTTACGTCTGCATGGTGATAAGAAAAATATTGAATAGGGTGAAATATCTTTGTTTAATCTATATTATGATAATTATTATAAAACTGAATAGACTTTCGGCCCTCTGACTACCCGTAAAAACAGACAAGATTTACGAATTCTATTAGCCGAGACAATGGTTTTACGTACTTCTCGAAGGACGACGGTCTCATACCAACAACTTCCATACCCCGGGTTGTGCCTAAAAATGGCTAATGAAAACCCATTAATACTTTGCCCAAACTGGGATTTGAACACAGAACCCACGCTCAGCAGTCCTGCTTGCGGCCACGAGATCAACGGGATAGTTCTGTAGCAAAAATCACCAGAAAATTACCATAAAAATTATGGAAGCAGTATTTGTGGTATTATTTAATTACTATAAAGAATAATCGTTACGAAAATCTAATTTCTCGTTCACATTAAAAATTCACGATAACTATTGGCCATTTTTTCAAAAGGTTTCCTCTACGTATAATCGAGTGTCTAGAATATAGCCCAGCTATACATGTTCCGTCTATAAAAAGATCGCACTTTCCCGCGCCCCATAACCGCCACTCAACATGCACGTCGCATCGATTCCCGAACAGTCGCTTTCAATTCCTGTAGACGTCGATTAAGTGTCGTTCCTAACAATGATGTAGTCATTACATCGACGGTTCCGTTCAAAGCACACTACGTATACGGAACACAACCACCGATGGTCAGGCCATTGTGGAAATGGAACGAGCGGATTGGCGAATGAGTTATGTTTCCCATGAACCATTGTTTATCGAACGTTGGCGTACCAATACACTTAACGTTTAGGACGGAGGCAGCAAGCCGACACACACAGTCATATAGGTACTTACCTCAAGTAATTGGTCAATAACCTGCTACGTACATTTTAATTACGATACTCGAGAATAACGTTGAAAGGTCATGCCCCGCAATAGACATTTAAAGGGTAATGTGATAATAGAAAAAAGTCCACGAGAAAGTCGAACAATTATTCCAATTTCAGACTTTCGTAATATAGGGTTTCAATCTAAAAGGGCATTCTCATTTCATTTATAGGCTAATGCTTTTCCCCTCGGTTGATTTTTTCCCTCAATGATTAAAGCCAAATATAATTTGATTTTATTTGATGGCAAATTAAAAGTGGTCTAACTCTCCCTGCCGGAATTTCGATGAAACGATAAGCGGATTGGGGAGGTAGTCTTATATGTTTGATTGGAAACATGTACCTAGGTGTAATGTAAGAAGGTAAAACTGCTCGTAAGGTTTACTCAAACAGGTAAAGTATGGTATAGTGTAGGCTCAGAGGATCGCAGACTGATTTCCCCTGGGAGGACGCGCGGTCACAGCGCGCGCCCTGCGTAAAACATACCAATTGAACATTAATACGTAATGAACATTATTTAGTTAACGTTCAGTTACGCGTGTTTTTGTGCTCGAAACGGTCTCCGAAAGAAAATCTTTTATTTTATGTATTCCTGTTAATACTGTTTGACCTTTGGATACGTGATTAACAAATGTAATTGGGCTTGTACTCGGTGCATGCGCAAGTCAAAGCGCCTGCGCAAAATATGCACGAGTCCAGTGGCTTCCGTGCGAGTACACTTTTCGCAGTACCAGTTATCTGTACTGCAAAGAGTACTACTGTACCGTCTACAATCGCAATGTCTTACGCGTCGGCTACGCGCTTCCGTAGCTGCTACGCAATGCTACGAATATGCTACGCCACGCACAGTATACACATATAGTTAGGTTAATAAAAGTTTTTAAAAAGAGAGCTTAATTTCAGTGCCTTCGGATATTAATAATGCTCATGCGCATTCTAATTTAAAATGTTTACTACATTTCTGAAAATAAATTGACAGAAAAAAGGTGCTCGAATCTATTATTTAGATTACTTTAGTAATTTCAGACGGTCACGATAGAAACATAAATTATTCAAAAAGTAAGGACCAAATTCCGTACACCTGCACAATTAAGCAATAGTCTCGGAACGCGTGCACTAACTAAACATGGACAACGCATTTGATGTGTACCCGGGCCGGATACATACGCGCCCCACTGCTCGGCCTGAAGCGTCGAAAACAAACAAGGGAGCCGATGTGGTTACGGCTCGATCAAAGACTTTCAGCGCATGTTTTGTAATCAAACATCAAATGTATCCGCTACCCTTTAAAAAAATATTTGTCAGTTTAAGTAAACAGTAAAAAGAAATTGTATTTTCTGATTTATTTATCATAACGTAACATCACGCCTGTAATCCCCGCAGGGTTAAGCAGAGGTGTACCCACATTTCGCTAGTTATGTTTAAGACCCATATAATAGAGGGCGAGCCTATTACCATTAACCGGGCACAAATCCAGACTCTGAGGCTGCTACAGAGAAATTTCTGATGGAAAACCCAACAACACTTTGTTCAACCTGAGAATCGAACCCAAGACCTCATGTTCTCAGTCGTTTGCGACCACTTGACTAACGAGGCAGTCTGTCAGATTTATCATCTTGAAGATTATAATTTAATATCCACATTGAAAATAAATTCAAGATTCTTGGTAGGTACTAATTACGGTCTATTTCACTAATCGGATTACTTTCTAAATAATATTTACGATTACCTGCTAAATAATTTTTCTGAGTATGTTTTTATGTTCTAAAATGTTTTCTGTATTATTATTTTTTCTGATAAGCTAATATTTTTTGTTCATTAGTAAATATATTATAAGGTTTCTGCTACTAATTAATTGACTACATATTGCTGTTGTGATCTGTAACTACCAAAGAGCTGTAAAAGACATCACATAGCCGACACTGGTCACATCAAACCAAGTAACTCTAAACAAAAATGATTACTGGAAAACGGCTTTTTTGTGTATGATAGGGGCCGCGCCAGTGCCTACTAAAAATTTTGTTATAATAATTAAAACTGGTTTTCGTAAAAAAACGTGTCAAAAAGTTGGTAGGTATCTGGGAACCAGTAGGTTTCCAGGTATGGTCCAGAATAAATCATTACAATGATGGGAATAACATGTAACTCTTGGCTACGTTAATCGTTCTTTACAACCCGTTAGGTATGTCAAAGTCCAATGAATCTTGTTTTCACACCTTTGTTACATAAATAAATAAAAGAAAAATAACATAACTGGCGAAATGTGGGTGTACTAATGGATACACTTCTGCTTAACCCTTCGGGGATTACAGGCATGATGTTATGTTATGTTAAAAATAAATAAAATATACAAACGTAGAAATTTAATAAAATATACACCTTGAATAGACAAAAGCGTTACAAGTATTATCACATAAACAAATTACCTGTTACGTCTATTCGACATCACCAAAACAGCGCGAACGTAGTAAACAACACCTATAAATAAATCTTTTGTGTCGTTACCTGACTCGAAGGACGTTCCTAATACTAAATAATATAGCTGTAACAATACTGCGCAATCATCACACGAGTAAACACATGTACAAAAAGGTCACCGGGGTTCGTCACGAGGAAGCTACATCCGGACAATGCAAGGTGTTAATTATGGTCATTAATAACAATAGGTATACATAACATTATGATAATCACAGTTCTATTGTAAATGTTACCTTATCACTTACCGACAGTGCTGGTCGTCGTGATCTGTATTGAATACATACCCTATATACCTAAACAATTATAATACATTATTAGTTAATTGAATTTGGTCCGGCTTTGTTGGTGGTCCTGGCTTCGATACCCAAATCGGGAAAAGTGTTATTGGGTTTTATTATAAGAAATTTCTTAGAAGCAATCCTTTGGAAGTCCGTAGTGTTAAACCCTAGTGTCTCAGAAAACACGTAAAGCTTTTAATCCCAGGTGTCATTCGTAACACTTTGTTTCGTAGTCTTACCAAAATGCACCGTGTTACCCAGTCACAGGGTTGTGGAGGTCAGGTAGGCTTTCGCTCCATCTAAATAATTGAACCTACCATGTTATCCCTTCACCACCTTTGGTTAACTGCTGGAGAATGCCTAAGGCATTAAGTCCACCTTTGTACTTTTTGTTGCATAAAGTTTTTAAATAGTGTATAAATGATGAATTGAATTGGGTACAGACATGCGTACCGTGCGTTAATTTGGGGTACATTCGTAGTCCTAAAGCAGTCTGTCGATTTTTCTTACTTTGTCTCACTTGTTCCAGTAGAAAAACGCTGACAAGGAAATGAAGTAGCTCCTATTTAATGTACAAAAGAATTTCTCTTATTATCAATTCGTTAATAAACTTAACTAACATCAGCGAACTGATCTGTCGCCCTCAATAATTAATTTCAAAATTACTGTCTATCGTATTAATTTATTCTGATATAGATAACATGAATTAACGATTAGGCAATTAGTTAAATTATTCATAAACGCCCATCACTATCGCTGACATGGAATAGAATGGAAGCACTCCACAATAATGGATTTGATTGGCGCGTCAAATGGATGTAATCGAGTATCGTCACTTACAATAATACTGTATTATAGGCACTTCAATAAATATCATAACCGAATTTCGACACACAATCTACTAAATCTAAAGTACCTACAGGCAAACTGAAATTATTGGTAAAGGTGTATATTGGAAAAGAACAAATAAATATTACAACATAATATAATTTTACGTTTAGATACCTATTATAGGTAATGTAATATGACCCGGTAATCTTTGTACCGCCTCAGCATCGAAGCGAACAAAACAAGAAAAAAATATAATTAAAGCCGGTCGAGCGTTTCGAGTTTTAGCGATACAACACACGGCCATGGATTTTTACATATTTAAAGATATTTAGAAGCTTCAGTATTATTACCACTATAGGATCAGCTCTGAAACATCGAAAAAGAAATTGTTGTATTCAAAAATTCAATAAACTGACAATAAAATTTATTAATATTTCTGAAATCAAATCACAATCAGTCTTTATTTTCAGCTGAAACACACTTTTAAAAGATCATGTAGTTGCTAACTATTCTAAAACAAAAACAAAGTAACCGTAGCAATAAATCTAGACACAGACGTGAACGTGCATTTGATAGTCTAGCCGCATTGTATTTCTAAAACGTTAACCAACTGCTGACAGTTCTATTAAACCTCACGTTTATCTGTCAATATCAATCCATAGTCTTTTTTTTTATTCAATTTCATGTCGCATAATACCCGTGTTTTTCGTAGCTACGACGGTGTTTACTACATGTTGTATTATGCCCCTACTCTTTGTTTGTTTCAATTACTTACGTATAGTCTTTCATATTGTCACAATGTTTGGTACACAAATAGATAAGTACGTACGCTTTAACGGCTACTTGAATTTGGATGAATTTACGCGGATGAAGTCGCAAACAAAAGTATTATTTATATATCTACATTTTACGTAAGATACCTAGTTCCTCTAACAAGCGAGTGCAACACTGACAAACATGCAATAGCTATTATAGTAAATTGTCCCTCGTACTACCTAAGTAACACGAATCTTGCCAATTTGCTGTCTGACTTTGTGATGCAAGATTACGTCTACGTTCAATTGACTAGTAGGTACAATGGCGAGCGCTGAAGGTCCTTGCTGACCACTGCGGCTGCGATGGCCGTAAATGTATTTGACAGTTTAGTTATTAGGGCCAACGTTATACTAAACGTTTGTTGTGAATAGGCTGACTACGACCGCCTCCTTGGCTAGCCAAAGGTTCATAAGCGAGGTAACACTAGTAGCAAGGACTTAGCCAGCCAATAGTCCAGCGGGGCAAGTTGATATAAATGGAGTGTGGGGAAAGTATGAATTGTAATTTGTAGGTACAGTCTGGAGTTCATGAAGACTTGTAAGTGGAATTAGAATAGAACGTGTACAAATGTCGGTCAAGTAATTTATAGTAAGTAGGTACCTATATTTCAGTCAAGCGTCGATTTCGGTGTAAACGGGTGCGAGTTCGCATCTGGTAATAAACAGTGTTACTTTTGTTTCGTTTTTTCAGATTTTTACTTATAAAGTTTTACACATGTTTTATATATTTTCTGAACTTTTTATTTACGGTCTACATTTTTTGAATGACAATCACATAAATGGTGCTAAAAAGTCAAACAAAGTAACAAAATAATGAAATATGAGATTATAACGATTTCTGAAACTGCAACGAAATAATACCTATATAGATAATTATTAAAGGTGGAACTTCCACGGTAGCCCGCGAAATTCAAATTTTCTTACGTTTTTTGCAATTTGGAAGTTAGAATTAGGTTATATATTGATTAAAGTACCTATGATTCAAGGGCGTCAGAATTATGTATTTTCAGAATTATAACCATTTAAGTCAGTAATATAACTCCATAGGGCCAGGTAACTCGAAATAGTGACTATTTCATGAAATCTTGACATTTTCGAATTATACTCATGGCGATATTATAATAATTTTAATGATTATAATTCTGAAAATACATACTTACTTTATAAGCCCGCGAATCATACTATAGTCAACATTTTATACCTACTGACAATTGCAAAAAACGTAAGAATATTTGAATTTCGCGGGCTACTGTGGCGCTTCCACCTTTTGCGTTTTAGTTACGGTCCACTTGTGTACCCTTTACATAGGTAACTAAGACTTGTAGGTACCTACTTTATACGCCATAATCTATAGCA
Source organism: Hoplodrina ambigua (assembly GCA_949774945.1). Lineage (NCBI taxonomy): Eukaryota > Metazoa > Arthropoda > Insecta > Lepidoptera > Noctuidae > Hoplodrina > Hoplodrina ambigua. The sequence continues at coordinate 13,365,272 of OX458963.1, forward strand.
AATCATGTAGGTACGCTATTTTATATCTTATGCGATACCTTAAACTTTGAATTTGCAATTACCATAAGTTTTACAAATAAAAAACATTTTTCCTAACTTTATCATAGACAAGAAACTTTTAACACGTCGCCCCTTTACCTTTTGTTACTAAACAATTAAACGTCATGAACTGTCATTATTGTGTCAGTGTCAAATTACACCGACCGACACACCGCCAAAATCGTAATAACGTACTTTTGCTACTTCAAAGATTATAGATTTGTACATTGATCTAATTCTTTACATAAAAAGGATTTTGGGGGAGTATTTTGGTGTAATAATGGGAAATATAGAAAGTAATCAATTTAAATGGCACAAAGATGCCGTGAATAAAGCTCCATTTATAGGGCCGTCTCCGTCAACCAAAGAAGAAGAAGCGGGTGAAAAGATTAACGCTGATCGCATTGATCTCGATGCAGAAAATAACATTGAAGATGGTGCACCATATTATACCAAGGCAGTTCCTGAAGGTGATTTAGAAGATAGTGGACCACGAGAGAGATCGAACACTCTGTCTGAACCTGAAGGTACCAAAATTATAGACGCTGTTAATCTTTATCCTACTGCTTTTAAATGGGAAGGAGGAGGCAAAGAAGTATTTATTTGTGGAACTTTTACTAAATGGAAAAAAATTCCTATGGTTGAGTCCAATGGAGATTTTGTAATGATAATTGGCTTACCTGTAGGTGATCATCACTATAAGTATTTTGTGGATGGTAAATGGCGACTTGACCCTTATGTGGCAGTCGATAATAGATTGGGTGGTCCAAATAATTTGATAACGATAAGAATGTCTCATATTGAAGTTATTGAAGCATGTGCAAACAAACGTGAAAAGATTCACAGTACTGCTCAATCTGAGTATTCCCAGGAAATACCACAGTACAATTTATGCGAGAAAATTTCAAGTCCACCTAAGTTACCACCTCATCTCTTACACTTCATTCTGAATAAAGACTCAATATCTCATGAACCAACATTGTTGCCTGAACCAAGTCATGTCATGTTGAATCATCTGTATGCTTTGTCCATAAAAGACGGTGTAATGGTATTATCGACAACCCAGCGGTTCAGGAAGAAGTTTGTCACTACACTGATGTATGTGAATACATAATTATTAATCCGGTGTTCTGATGTATCCTGATGTTTTCAAAGCGCATTCTTTCAGTATTAAAATTACTTTTTGCAAATAAATCATACTTAATTTTATTTCATTATCCAAATATACTTTTGGCACATAACATAGCGGCAATGGCTGCATAACAAAAAAAAACTTAATATTGTTGTTCCTTTCTCTGTTTGTTCGTTTGTACTATGTGAAACAAAAGTGTCTCTATAAATAAGCAGATAAGTTTGGGACCCAATTACTTCTGAAATTAAGAAGGTTCATTTAGTAAGAAGAATACAAAAATGACTGCACTTGTATGACCACATAGTTGTGTTAGACCAATAGTTTTGACAAAATAATAGGAACATAATAAAAATAAATATTCTTACATACATATTACTAAGTGCAGTCAGATGTGATATTTGTTTTTTTGTTATTGTAACTATTAGTTAGGTTATAACATGCTTTCTAGATACCCAAAGAATGCTAACGGGACCCTGTCAATAAGCGTCCACTGTCTGTCTGTCTTTCAGCAGCTGTATCTCATGAACTACATTAGCTAGAGAGTTGAAATTTTCACAGAATATGTATGTCTAATGCCATTATACCAACACATAATAAAAATTCATAAAAGTTTAAAAATGGACACGGTCTCCATATAAGAGACCTGTTTTTTTGCATTTTTGGCTCTGTATTATAATGGCAAAATCTATGATGGTACAGAACCCTTCCTATGAGAGTCCTACTTGCACTTAACCGGTTTTGAAAATATAAAAAATAGTAAACATTCATTTAAATATATTACCATTTATATTGTGCTATTGGACATCAGAACACATATTTAGATCCAGCTGATTCTTTGGCAATCTGATGTATTATGCTGAGCTTGGAAGTCAATCTTAGGGTTCCCTGTTGTGTTATTCATGGAAGCATATCAGGTTGGTTTGTGCAATTGGATTTTAGTACTTTTCAATGTCGAACAGTTACTTATTTGGTAGGATTAAGTAATATTCACTTGGTTCAAAAGTTAACTCCCTAACAGTTAACTGCCCCCAAGGTCTCGGGGTCGCAAGCAGAGCTGCTGAGCTGGCCTGGGTTCGATTGCCAGGTGAGACAGTGATATTAGGATTGGTCCCGGCTGTCATTTGTAGATCTTGGACAGTTGTTACACATAGTCAATAACCTGAAAGTCTAACTTCTTTATTGTATCAAAGGTGTGTGAAAATGGTTATGCCAATTGATTTTTTTTAGTTCAATCGACTCATAATAATTAAAATGAGGATAACCAGAAATCAAATCTTAAAAATTCATATTTTATAAATTAAATTTTGAGGTTAAATTACATTAAACATTATTTATGTTTGTGACACTTTGCAATTATTTATGCTTATCTTAAGTAATTTTATTAGTTCAAGACAAAATTACACAAACATTGTATAATATTTTCTCTATCTACAAATTTTATATTATGGATGTGTTCATTGTTAAAAACATTTTGTGAAGTTTTATTTTGTTACTACTTTGTGGAAGCTTGATAATATAGAATGCCCAATATATCAATACAATATTGCCTCTATCGCATATTTAACGGAACATTTACAATACTTAATTGCTTAAAACATTCGTTTAGGGTTACGTACGTCCGAATGAAAAACGAAACCCATAACAAATCTCGCGTGTTTTCTTTTTTTTTTTCTTTCTTGCACTAAGACTAATTTTACACGAATTCTGAAGTGCTTTGACCGACCTCTAGTTATAATTATACCCAAATCCTCTATAAAATAACTAAAAATATATATATTTTTTAAATTACTAAAATTTTATACCTACCGTTTCTGAATTTCATGACTAATCTAATAATTGTTAGGTACACCCTGCCGAGTCAACTGGTATGTCATAATCATGTCAAAATCTTGTCGGGGAAAGTGGTTAAATTCCCGTAGTTATATAAACTGTCCGCTAAAATTCCCAATCCTCAGTCAAAAGGCAATACACACGAATACCTTGTTAACCGTGACTCATGCTTCGTTCCAATGATTCCAATGTTTTAGCGGGAATACATGATGAGGTCGGAACTCAAAGCAAAGTTAGTAACAGTCCAATAGAGCTCGAATATTGCACATTGTTTGAAAATCACCCTTTACTAATTACAATGTTAATTTAACCAGTGTTGGAATTATGTGTTCACTGATTTCGTGCAATTACAATAAAGTACATAACTATGCAAAAATTTAGCGATGACAAAATATTATCTTCTTTACATTTATTAAACGCAACGTCGTGTCAGTGTCAGTCTGCTTCATTTGTACTTCATTGTGAACTTTTTTCTGTCTTTTTTAAGTCATACCTACTTGCTGTATGACTATGTTAAAATAATTAAATAGTTATCAAACATGTTTAACCAGACGTGATTGGCCAGCGTCCCAGCGGTCAAGGCGCCCGCTTAGCATGCATAAAATTGCGAGTTAGGTACGCACTACGTGACTTTTTCAATTCATAATAAGTTTATCTTGGACACCATTGATATCGTGAAGAACCTAGACTTTTAATTTATATAACTAAGCTAAAATCACCAATCTGCCGGCCATGCCTTATCTGTAAGAGAAGAGACCTTTACTTTGCAGTGGGACAATAATAGCCTGGAATTAATTAATTGTATTAACCATTTTCGTAGTTTTTGCATGGTGGTAGGTATAGCGAAATTCACGCTTCATCATCCATTTTCAAAAAAAAATGTTTAAACAAATAAATTGGCCTTGTACATTAACTTAATTGGCATTACTACACACCCAGATCAGTCACTAATTACATACCTAACCCTAATCAGGAACCAAATTATCTCGCATCAGTTGTTTGATTACAAACCAAAACATCTTAATCCTACTGGCATATCTGCAAACACGCGGTCACCCTACAAACACTGACCTCAAAGACGACTCACTGCTGAATATCAATAGTTAGTAAACAAAGCAATCACTTGGAAGCGACCGGCTTCTCATCTCGATGATACTAATTAACACTGATACGAGCTTAATTACTGCTTAGTTATATGTTAAGGGAAGTATAGATATAGTGCAGTTTATAGATAATGTAGATAGGTACTTACTTACAGTTAGGGTGAGCAGTATAATAGCCCCAACCAGTGGCGATTACTTATTAACTCGCTTACTTGGCACCTTCGGTAATCAAATCTAGGTATTAGATTTTTATTATTCTTAAGGCACGAGTCTTATCATGTTTGAAGCGGCCCAGTGGTAATAGCTCCGTCTAAGGAGTTGTGGATTCGAACCCAAGCAGACGTGCGCTTTACTTTTTGCGCAATTTATTGGCTGCCGAAACCATAAAATCGTGAGGAAACCGGCAGAACTTGAAATTTTAAAACATGTGACATCTACTAACCCGCATCTCCACCTAACCAACTAGAAGCATGTGTGTTAGCGCTGGGAACATAATAGGCTAATTTTATATATATACTTCAGTAGAAAATAGTCTCATCTAAATAAACCCCTATTTCAAACAACGTCTAAATGGCTTTCAAAAGCACTTTGACAATGAATGAAAAATACCGGAACCACGTATTACAGTTTACGTTTAAAACAGAATACACAGAAACATGATGAAAAAAGCAACGATTGGATTGGGAACTTGGTAACATAGACACATTTTTCAACTGAAACGAACCCAAGGCAACAGTAATCGAAACATATTACGCCATTCTCTTTGCAGCGAGTCAAAAAGATATAAAAAATCGTACACGTGTCGCTTAGCCCACCGTAGAGGGTTTATCGTGAGGACGAATGGAAAACGATATTTTGGAAATAAAATAATCGTATAATTTTTAAGTACTATGCACAATGATACATAATAAGAAGGTACCTCTAGATAATTATAAATAGACGTAATAATTCATTTAGGACATAATAGGCAAGATCGCGGATCCAGCCCTCAAAACAGGATGTGGTCACGGTCACCTGAAATCGGTCAAGTTAGAGTTGGCCTTAATCACGCGTCTACACTCAAACTACTTACTGAACCGATTTTAATAAAACTTACAGCTTGAAAGCACATCAGATTTAATACATTTTACTTTGAATCCACTCACTGACTAAACACGAAAACAACTTAACCTAAGTAGCTGAAATTTCGCAGGTTGCTAGTTCATGGGTAGGAGACGTCAGCTAAGAACTAATTTAGCGTTAACATTGAATTCCACGCGGAAAAACAAGCGGGCAAAAGCTAGTCATCTGTAAGATTAACTGTTCTCGTTATACGGCTATTTTATTTCAGTCATTAGTTAACAAATGTCCTCGCATTTTTATTTGAGTGTCGTGTTTATATCGTTTATCCAAAACAGCCCGTTTGGCTCGACGTTAGTGCAATTTATAACTGCAGCGCTTCGGACCGTTCATTACTTAGTCAGACGGACCCACGGGCCACAGTTAGCTAAAGCTGTACAGATACAGGTGTTATTGTAATGAGAGCTATGACGGATGTTGGGAGCTAAAATAGTTTCGTGAAAAGATATATAGATAAATAAGTAACAGATCAATAATGGTTATCACATACAACCGACACGGCAATGGCCCGCCCAACATTGCCCCGAAACATCCAACTGTAAGCTGCCAGCGAGCTATCACTATTTTCTTTGTCTTGTCATTCCAAAAAGTATTTTTACACACAATTCAAAACCTTAAATTAAATGGCAAATTATTTGTTGTGTTGAAGTCATGCTGTTAGGTAGGAGCGATGACCTTAATAGTACTCTTTTGTTCTGGAAGTAAAAATACGTATCAGCGAAATGTAGCAGAAACGATGGTAAAGTATATTACATTAAGTTCTATCGAGCAACGCACGGCTCGGCCAAAAGCTCAGGCCCAATCCATTCTAACATTATTACAAAATATAGCTGCTCTATATTTTTACGACACACTCTAGTGATAATATAGTCGAGCTATTGTAATAATTTAAGTATCTTTTATTTCCTAACTTTTGTAGAACCCAGAAATTCATTCGCAATACAACACCTGTGACCTTATTAAAAGTTGCTGAGAGGAAGCGGCGAAACACGAGCATCGTTCTCGAGTACGGCTCAGTTCCGTGCCCACGATCAATCCTCACTACAAACAACACGTTATTCTTTTACTACTCCCTTTAATGTGAAAGCAATAGAAACTTTTCGTCAAGTGTCTCTCCAATCAGCAAACTTCCCCGCGAAACTTCTCTTTTCCGTTAATTTGAACAGCGATGTGTTACAACAACGAAACTTGCAACATGCAAGCAAGAATCGCTACAAATTTCAAAAATAATAAAATAACGTATTTGATTCTAAATGTACGATGAAAAAATCAAAATAAAGACAGGTTCAAGCCTCAATAGATATCAAAAACTTTATCGTTCAGAGCAAGCGTAAAAGAACATTCTTTTCAAGAAATAATTCGCCTGAAAACTCGAGAAATTCAATAAACCGCTCGGCTGAACCGGTCCTGAGTTATTTCTCAACTAAAAACAATAACGTGGACAATTTTGCCAAAATATACGTGCACGTTACTAAGCGAACACTTGCGAAGAACTTGCCGCCAGTAAATACCGAATAATATGCATTCTAGCAGGTGTTTAAAGATAATTCATGATAAAACGCGCCGTGGCACCGGTACATTTGGCGAGGGTAAACGCTACACACGGTTGTGGCAAACAAATTAGAGAGGACGGTGTTTACAGAGCCAGATGTAGTGCGGTGACGTCGAAACGTGGCCAATTGGACTTGAACAAAACTAGATTTAAAAAAGTCTCTTTCGCTTCGACGCTTCTTTGTTTGGATAGATTTATTTGACTTTCTCGCAAACAATCTGTTATTTGTTTTCAAATCGCAGGTTTGCTTTACAAAACTGCAATCGTTTGAATATTACAAAGTAAACGTAGATCTTTTCGGGAACATAGGAAACAATAAAAAATCAACTATTCCCCAATAAAAGCAATGATATAATATGGACACATTTACTTAGTATTCTTCAAACGAACTAAGCCGGCTAATGTGGTACAAAGGGGCAAATATCAGGGGGTCCCCGCTAATTGGCAGACAGTAGGTACATACGTCTGTGACGTGAACAATACCTCTGTGACGAGCCGCATAACTGAATTGTCGCTCATTGCGCGATTTCGAGTCCTTTGTCAGTTAAGTCTGACTACACTGCCTACACCTATTTACAATCGGGTGAATGCCTTCTGTGGTTACTAACACTTTATTAGACAATGTGCTGAGAATTCAATATAACCTTCTGAGTAATACCTCTGTGTAACAAAACCGACAGACTACTTACATACGAGTATTTTCATATTACATAATATCACAAAAAGGAAGAAAAACCTCAACAAACAAGAAGCAACACATTATGCTATTCACTTTAGGAGAGTCGATAAATATAACTCGAGTGACTTTGCAACTTACAAAAAGGGGAACAACAACACCGTACGTACATAGTTGGAGCGGGGACCCAGGTGTTCAGAAGCCCGCCCTCCATTTCTCAAAGTGAATCCACATTGTGGCCCGTATTTTATAATGACACTGGGAGTTTGCCCAAACGACGTATGCTCACTGCCCACTCAAGGATTACCTCCAGGGCTGCGCCTTTTGTCGGTCAAATCTTTTCGAGGCTAGATAAAATAGTTGGCTTTTATGTTATGCCTGCTGTTATAGATACTTACTTTTTAAAATATATCACTTGACTTGAGTTAAATATTTGTATCTGTTTGCGGGGATTGTTTTGACATTTCCTTATACTTAAGTAAACTTTTGAATTAAAATTACCTATTTGTTTAGGCTTCTTCATCACGATTATTTTGTATTATTAAAAACACTTATTAGACTTATGTACGGTGGGTACGTTATTTATTATGATGTTGTTAAATTTTAAACAGAAATGTAACTCTAAAAATCTTATAAAAGCCTTTTCAGAACTACGATAAAAAAACATTGTGCATTCATTTGAAGCTTGCATCCTTATTTAAAAAGCTTCAACTGTAACTAAAAACAAAGCATTAGGTAGGAATACGGGCGGGCAGGCGTAGCAGTGACCTCAACCGGGAGTGTACAGAAAGAAATACATAGGCTTAGTACCTAAGTAAGTAGGTACTTATGTACATAACGATCGAGGTAGACAGCTGGAACGGAATATGAGGCAACTAAGCTAATAAGCGTTGCTACATACCTTATTTGAGGTTTTCCCCATGAACTTAATTAATGCATTTTGCTGAAGAACACCTGAGACGCGGCGTGTTTAATTTTTGATTACATTGTAGTAAAGTAAAACGGTGTAGCCTCGTTGCCAGCGTCAATGGCAGTGTCTCACAATATACGCGATGCTTTATAGTTTACTAGTTGTTAATTAAGTTTGAGACTAACAGCGTTCTGATACTAAGGATGGTTTTCAAACTAAAAACAACTGGGTTAAACGCTGGATAAACTTTATATTAAACTATTACGTAATACTCGGAAACAAGTTAAGTTTACTACAGAATCATTTATTATTAATTTAAGTTTCAGACCTAGAAGTATCTACTAGACCTTATTTAAGTTTCGCAATTTTCGGACTCGTCAAAGTCAAATCATTTATTTCAATTAGGCACTTTTGAACGTCATATACAAGAATTTAATCTAGTTGCACCTTGCAAAATTTTCTGTAGAGAAGAATGAGCAAGAAACTCTTCTTAGACTACACCGAACCACATAACGAAAAACTCATACCACCTAATGACTATTTATTCCTATCAAAGAAATCACTGAGAACGAAAATAGATTAAAATGGTATTTTTTGTTGTTTGCATAAAACATTTTTAAGCTTATGAAAGCGATGTAAGAAAATTGATTTGGCTTCAGTAAATTCACAACATTGTTCAGAAAGTAATTGTAAGTCAGTCGCCCGTACAATATCAAATAGCTTGTTCAACTGTTCGGGTAGTCGCATAGCTATATCGGACTTGGCCTCGTCTCACTTCTTAGCAAGTGCAGTGCTTTGTCTTGACACTGCCGCAGGTATCATTGTCCCAAGCCCCAGCGAGCGCTCCGCAGTGCAAAGCAACACTTTCAATAGCCATAGAGAAATGCTTACCTTCCTTTATTATCTAGAATTATGCTTATTGTTAGTGGAAAATTTCGGTTTTAACTCTTCTTTGTGAGCTGTCTTAATTAATTATAATACCTGTTCTAGTAGCATTTCTTTGTAATTAACACTAAGGATAGTCGATAGATTTTTAGAAGCTTTTATTTTCTTTCACCTGTCCCGGTGTCTGCGACAATACAAATCTTAAAAGTTCAATTCGAGCTACTTGCAGATGTTCGAGTGATTTGAAATTTTACGTAAATTTGCTATTTATTATCTATTAGTTAAAAAAATAATGATTTTGGTAATAATGGTTGTTATCATAATGCATTCAAGTGTAAAAAATAAATAATCTGTATTAATATTTATAAGGCTGTAAGTAGTATTTTTTTTTTGTTTTATCGCACTAATCTCCGGATCTACTATTCCGATTCAATAAATTATTTCACTAATAGGAAGCTACTTTATCTCTGAGTGCTATAGGGTAATGCTATATTATAAACAAATAAGGACCTAATTAGAAATTAAATCTTATGAAAAATGTGCAATAAACACATTGAGATACTTTGGCATAACGTTGTGCCTAACATATAATATTATCTTTCGGAAAATATACGTCCTGCTAGAGAATAAGTTAGTGTTTCGCTCGGTTACACGTTAAATATTCAGTGTAAGGCACCGGCGGATTTATTGCGCGTACATTACTAACATGTACCTATTTGACGGAAACTTTTCCGTTGCTACCCCGTTATGGTGCCCCATGGCCGCTTCATATCCCATACCGACGTTATGGACAAACTTTGTTACTAGAGTTACCCGGAAAAATTATCTCTTTCGGTTTTAATGACGAAAACTAGTTATTGACCGCTGCGAAACTTTTGCACGGCATTTTAATACACGGAGTACTTTTGTCTCAATTGCTTCGAGGTATGTTGTAACGGGTGTAAAAAGCCGAACGTTACACATTTTTCCTCTTTTTTTTGTTCTGGACTTTATCTGCTAACCTGGTTATATTGAAAACTAAAAGTTCTTGTCTTTTGCCACTTTTTTTTACGAAAATTTTACATATATGTTGTCACAAATCGTTAAAGACCCTGTACTGTTGCATGCCCTTTAGCACAATATTTTGCCAGTAATATTTTTCGCTCAAACTAACTTGATAGGCAGTATGCTTAGTTAACGGCTATGTGATGTATCTTTTTACGTATGTCTAAGAGAGATGAAACCACTAAAATCCGTTGCTGCCTAAAGGCAACTGCGGTAACTCAAAGAGCTTGCTGAAAAATCAGCTAAAGTAAAGGCTGGCAAAATGGACTACTCATTTCAAAAATGTAACCATTAGTACCAACGTTTTTCCTACATTCGGTATTTTATTTTGATAAAGATACACAGCGATCCTCAAGTTTTCTCGCTTTCGTGAACAAGTACACCGAAGTTAGCGCTTGTTTAACACAACTTTCTGCTTTTAATAGGTACCGAGTAGTTGCGATGCGCTCTAAGTAATGCTTACAAACATTTGGCTTAATAATGCACTTTTGGAAAACAAATAATTAAACAACATTCTAAAGTTCTAGTTGAATACGTCTCAAACATATTTAACGAAAAGCAAAACCCGAAAACACGTTTTATTTTTTGTCTAGCTATACCTACCCCGCAGTTGCACCCGCGTTAAGTTTTTCTTTGATTGCTGCTGTGCTTCCGTGAGCGCAGCGTACCTACTGTTTTATATCTTATAACCGTTCCTGATATTAGCTCGTCCAAACAAACAAAATCTTCCGCTTAGTAATATTATTAGTTTAGGTTTCTTAAGCACTTATGGCCACACCTGTTTCATTATTGCCATAAAGGTATATGGCAAATTTTTTTAAAAATAAAAATAGAATAAATACATCCAAACCTCTCAGGACTTATCTGGGTGCTGGCAAGCCGGTCATTTCTTCTTAGCACAAAGCTACTTTAAACTAGAATGATTATGATGATAACATGGGTTAAAAAGTTACAATTTAATAGATTTTATGTATTCTCACAAGATTTTATTTACTTTCACCTGTTTTGGTGTCTGTGGCTAATCAAGTCTTACTGTAGTTCGATTGAGCTAGAATTTGAAATACATGTGCACATTGCATGACAATGGTATATCAAAGCTTGTCTAGTTTGTTTTTTTTTATTTTTAGACATTCTTTTTTATTGTAAAAATAACAAAAGAAATAGGTAGGTACTACCATTCATTCCATACCATTCACTTCTAAATAATGAACATTGTTCTCACTTCTAATTAAAATAATCCTTTCATAAATAACAATATGACAGTACTTTACTGTTCAGTGAATTAGCTAAAATTATTGCATGGCAATATGACAGCTATGAAAAACGATCTTCTGTAAAGCTTTAATTTCAAAGTTAATTAAAAATACCTGTGATGGGTCATCTGTGGGGCGGGGCTAGGGTTTCATTTTGAGGGGTTAGGGTTGATATCATAAGGTTTTTTAAAATATGTTGGGTATTTTTTTTTCATTACACAAATAAGAATTCTAATGTCAGTTGAAACACCTTGAAACCTTGACACCCTGTTGGTTTTAAGACCTTGAATTTTTAAAGTGTTTTTAAGTAAATGATGATAACGTCTAATTATTCCTCAAAAGTGAGAGTGATTGAACTTTTAAAAACTAGAACAATACACATCAACCGATCCCGAAGACTCACACGCGCATCACCTCCTCTGAATCTTCTATATTCCGTGAATAATTCTAGTGCAACATTTTTGCCTCCCCGTTTTCTGCGGGCTCTCCATTACGGGTAACACCCGGGAACATGTAGCCACAACACTAGCTACTGTAAGTACCCCCGTGTGGCACGAGAGAATATGTCACATGTCCCGGAACCCCCCTCCCCTATCCGCCCCCTAAAACCTCCCCACACTGCCAGGGGTGTCACACTGGAGCTGAATTAAATAATGGATTGCTTTGCATAGCCGTCGGCTTATTCTATTTACGCATAAATAAAATTTATGTGCCGTGAAGAAATGATGATAACTGAATGTATTTCGGTGCAGTGTTTAAAAATGCAATATTTTTTTCTGTAACGAGAAATTTATTTTTTGATAATTCATCGGCCGCCCTGCTGGTACACAAAAGAAAAGCGACGATGATAACAGTTTACGGTGAACTCTTTTACCTCACGAATGCAGGCCATTAATGTTCTGTTGATTAAACTCAGCTGTGGGTTTTTCCTTTGAAATCTTTTTATTAACTTTTCCATTCCATGAAGAAGTAAATACAAACAATGGATTTAATTAAAAGATGAGGGTAATATTCCTGTTTAAATAAATTTCGTTTTTTAAATTTCGCTCAGCCGTTTGACATAAGGAACTATGGCAGCGTTTCATCCTTGATACAATCATTCGACTTCGCAAGAATAACATGTTTGGCTTTCAGATCTTTGTAGGACAGCTACTTAGGTAGACATGTCATACGTATGTACTGTATCAAAACAGCCTGCTCTCCCTGTAGATTGGTACTTTAAACAAGAAACAAATAGAAGCTTGTTTAATTAATTATAAACAAGAATAGCTGGTATTCAGCTGCTAGATGCATGCTTAGCGTAATTCATAGGTGAATTTTAGAATTTACTAACACGCTGTGAGAAAGCACCTTTGCGAGGTACTGCCGCGTTTAGAATTTGATATTTAGAAGAAGAATTTGATATTTAGAAGAATAGAAGGTTTTGTACACCGGGAAGATATTTAAAGAGAATAATTATTAAAAAAAAACTTCTTAAAAGTGTCTCCTCACAAATGTTTACTTACATAATATTACAAAGTGTAGTTATATGTACACCACAAAGGTCTTCAAACTATAGTAGGTACCTCGGTACATCCATTGAAGGGGAGAGTCCGGGTTTTGTAATATTAATGGTATTGCCCAAGGTATGCTTGGATTTTACTCATTATGGGTATTACCCGCTCGTTTACGAAATGATAAATGAGTACACGAGGTATTATGAGCCAGCGATTCGTTGGGGTCGATCGTGTTTTGTTAATGTTTTACTATGGCTTTGTACGGCTTTGCTACTAAGTCTCCGGCTTTAGCGGGAGACTTTCTATCGCGTATAACGTTTGTTTTGTGTGAGCTAAGTTCGACTCGGCGAGTTTGCTCCGACGCGAGCGGTCGAGCTAATTCTTTGAGGTTTAGGTGACCGCTGAACATAAAACTTGCTTAGAAATACCTAGCTTATCATTTTTATATAACAAACATTGGTTACGAACGGATTTATTGGTAAATAAAACAAAACAATTACGGGAAAACAACTCAATAGTCAACACGCAAAGAACATCAAACACTTTTCATTTGTAATTTCAGATAGGTATATTACTTATAATTAATGGCCACATAATAACTGCAGTTCACAGATATAATACACCTAGGTACGTCTATAATAATTCATGGTGCCGTATAAATTATAGCAACGCAATCTTGTGAGGGGAATAATTCCGGAATAGCAATTAAGCAGGAGCACGGTTATTTACGGTTACATATAAAATGTGTGTGCTATCGAATATTTCGTGATGTAGAACAGTATCTATTGATCAATAGATATTTCTATTAATAACTCGGGGAACTCTTACATGTACTTAACTTTGAACAAACTCATGTGACGTTAAATTCATTTTCTGCGTAGTTTTATATTAAAATTGACAGTGAAAATTTTTCAGGATAAAAAATAACGTCGAACTTTATTTTTGATACACAAATTTGTGCTATGCTACCATCAGACAAGATATTTAACCAATGACGTCTAAGGTTGTCAACCATTAGACACAAGTCCAAAGGTAAACTCGCTTTTCATAATATACTTAACTAGTTCTACTAGTTCAGATAAACTTTGCCAAGACAATAAGACTAGGTACTGTGTATGTAGGAGGTATTTATAAGAAGCCCATTTTGTTTTTACAAATGGCTAAATAATGACTGGTAATAAAATATCTTTTACTTATTCAACGGATCTTTCAAAAAACGTATTTCATATGTGCACAATGTACTGTATAGGTGTACGTAGGTCCATACATATATCTACTCCAGTCCAACCAGAACCTGCTGACTTCGTAAGTAAATACTAACGCGATCTGTTTCTCTCCCAGACGTACCCGGAAGAACGCGCCTGCCGCCGTGAGAAGCCAGCCCCTGGACTCTTCACATCCATCAAACTACCTGAAGCCGAGCCCCCAAACGGAGTGGCGCCCCTGCTGGATTTCCCGCGGGGGCGCATGCGACCAGTCACCTTCCTTGGCGAGGGCCCTCATGGGAATGTGAGTACAAACTTTTCTTTACATATTATAGACTGGGGATATGCCTGTCAGCATTGCAACGGCCGGTACTGTTCCCGCGATCTTCATTAGGTCTCACTCCACACTTGTAGGTCACCATTCAGCCAAACGTTTAATTGAATAACCTCCAGCGGTGCATTAATACAACTCCCAATTATGGCGATGAACCTATTTTCCCGGACATCTGTGAGGCAGAAGGGCTGTCAGCCCCGAAACCATCTCGATTACTCACAATATTTTAACTATTATTAAAAAAAATATTTCGTGCCAAAAGAAAATAGTAAAAAAATGGGGTGTATGATTTCAGCCTGAGAGTTTCTTCATAGGTATCTCATCTATCTATCATAATTAAACAAATGACGTATAATGGAAGCCTTATGTGATATCGCACTAAGTGCAATATGGTGCCCTAATAGGACATAAAATCCTGTATTTATTTTTAAATGCGCCGAATTTGTATTAATTACAATTTGGGCTTAATAAACACATTTCAAGATTAAAAACTAAATCCCGACTACAACGCAATTTACTACAGCAGGAATATTTTCATATTTAATATTTTTTGATCGATTTTCTGACGAGTTGACTCGACTTTTACTTTTTCCAATCCTTAAAGTCGATCCAATCAAAACAGTATGTAAATAACTGCTAATTACGGAATTAGACTACTTCAATAGTATAAATTGATTATTACCTACAATTGTTAATAAAACAAAGATGAAAATTTTAACTTTTTATTTATGTGCGTGAACAATGACTACAATGTAAAAGATCTTAGGTGAGCTTATGCGCCATTTTGTTCATTGAGTTGACATGGCACACTTGTTTAATTGTAGAACAGTGTCACTGGTCAGCTAAGTTAGTGCGTGGTTACCAGTTAGCTGAAGAAGTCCGTGGTTTCGCCAGTATTTTCTAATATCTCGTCGAAGGTATTTTTACGATTATCCACTTCTGAATCTACGTTGTCCGCGTACACATTAACTGTATATCTGTCACGTAGAGGCGACTCAACGGTTTCTTGGACGTCATCATCTTTAACTCCAATTTTGTCTTTCTCTACTGACACAGGGTTGTGCGCGGGCTTTTCTAGTTTACCTTTTCCTAACAATGTGTCTACTAAATTGCGGGATTTTTTCTCCTTTAACCGAGTATCAGCATTAGGCGTAAAGCCTGAAAAAAAAAAAACAATTTTTCTTTATACCTACACTAGCTTTTGCACGTGACTTCGTCCACGTGAATGTCGGTTATCGCGAACGCAGACGAAGTCGAGGATTAACAAATAGTCTTATGTCTTATCCAGATCCCAAGCTATCTCTTGGTTTTATTGCAATCGATGGTTTTGTCGTGATGAGGTAACAAGCAGACAGAGTTACTTTCAGATTTATAATATTGGTATGGATATTGGTTCGCATTTATTTTGTTTTCTTTCAATATTTTAGTTTTTTCCTACTTATCACATGTTATATCTGAGCGTACCATAATGGGTCGAAATAAAATTACAGTCTCATTTTACAGTGGCATAGACGACTTGCCATAAACATAATTGTGCGAGATGTACTCACCGCAAGCATTCACTGCGCGGATTTGACATAAAGACATTTGATTTTATAAAAATATGTTGCCCCACTCTAGTAATTTCTCCTATATCGTGGTTGGTTTACAAACATTTAAACTGAAATACACAAACAACCGAACATAGAACAACTACCTGTGGGCCATTCAAATATTTGCTCTGTGTGGGAGTCGAACCCTCACAGAACACAGTTTTGATACGCATACATTCGCGGACATTCATTCACGAAACATAGTTTGGCGAATTTGCAGTGCGTCCAGTAAACCTAACCTATACAGGTTCCTCTATGGACTTTAGCGACGGTGCGCTCCCTATAATAGCCTTATTCAATCCAGGTATTCTAATATTATAAAGCTGAACAGTCAGTCTATTATTCAGGACAAAGCATTTTATATGTATAGAAAATGGATGTAACATAAAAACTTGTAATGAAAATATAAGATTTTTAATGTGCATAGCAGGATTTTATATTTGGACCCCTTTGACGCAATAAAATGGTTGTTTGTTCTAACCACTATCGATCAGCACAGATCAAGCAGAAAACACATGAGCAATTTTAATGAACTAAAATGTAACAGTACGCAATAGAGTTTAAAATCGCGTAATCGCGTGTAAGACAACAAATTAACACGCTGAATTGTATATTGCACTGCGTCACGACAATTTTATATATTACATTTAAAGAAAACTGTTCTAGCATAAAACTAGTCTGTTTGCACTAACCCAAAGGCTATTATTATGATATATACATGATAATTTTTCGGGTCTTGAAAACTGGTTGACAGCTGTCAAAAGTGTTAAGTGCTGTTACTGATCTAGGACAACCTTTTTGGATCTTAAATATTCTTTACCTGTCACTGCTGTTACCCCAAAATATCACACCGAATCTGAATTCTTATAACAAACTAAATAATCCTTACCTAAACTAATATTATAAAGTGTAAATATGTTTATTTTTGTTTGTAAAGGATAAACTCAAAAACTGCTTAGCCGAAAGTAAAAAATATTTCACCCATAGACACCTACAGAGAGTAAGACAGGCTTTTTTAAAAATAGGGATCCTTATAATATTCACGCGGACGAAGTCGTGGGCAAAAGCTAGTAATAGTATATTAGTACAAGATCCGGCCGAACATAGACATTTCCTCATCGAGTTAAAAAAAATGTATATACTTATAAATTATAATGTCACAGCTAAAATTAATAATAAGAAAAAATATTGCCTCGTTGGTCTAGTAGTTGCACAGCGCGTCTGCTAAACATGAGGTTCGAATCCCTGGTCGGGCAAAGTGTTGTTGAGTTTTTCCATCAGGAATTTCCCAGTAGCACCTGCTGAGCCTGGATTTGTGCCCAGTTGATGGCAATAGGCTCGCCCCCTATTACATGGGACTTATACATAACTGGCGAAATATGGTGTACTAATGTGTACACCTCTGCCTAACCCTTCGGGGATTACAGGCGTGATGTTATGTATGTGTGTTATTCTAAAAAGGTCATTGGAGTCATGCGGTTAGTAAATAAAATAATCTTTTGTTTGGGAAAGTTGTTGGTTTTCATGAGTACAATCATGGTGTTTAGGTATAGGTCACTAATTACCATTCACCCTATATACGATTATGCTACAAGTACTCGAGTATACAGACTGTTAGTGTAAACACCGTTGTCACTAAAACCATAGGTACTTGATTTATTATAAAAAATGTTTATCTGAATTTAAAAATAAATAAACAAAATTTTATTTCAAAAATTCAAAAAAAATCTGTCCGACACCGTCCGTAAATTCATGGATACTATGCGCCCGAGTTACGTAATCACCGCAAAGGGCGTTGACCTGCTGCACTGGCCGTCCGCTATAAATACCTACATAAGACTTAACTAATTACATCATTGTAATATAGGGTGAAATTATTTTGATGAAAAATGGAGACTTTACTTTAAAAAAAGACATTTTTTTCATTGAATTAACGTTTTATTAGTGAAACCAAACCACTGGTTTCAAGGATAACGGTGTTACACTAACACTCTGTATAGCGTTGCCATCATTTACATCTAAGTTTCAATAATTAAGTAAGAAAACGGGGCGTGATGGAGACACACAGAACGTACAAACCTTTGCGAAAAAGAATTATAAATACAGAATAGCACTTACCTTTAATATAATACGTATTTAACTGACTTAAGTAAAGGAGGATCTGTATTTGACCTTTATGTATGAATGTATGTAGGTGTAAGTATCTGTGTATGTCCGAAAGTTTCTCAAAAACGAATAATTCAATTTGCTAATTCTTTCACTAAGTTAATCTACGTAATTAATTCAGGAAGCTTTTTTGAGTACAATATAGTGTAGTCGTATACAGTTTGATATGGTGGTGTAACCCTAGCACTCTTTGTTCATTTAAACTTTATTAAATTGTTTCAATTAATATTTATTAAATTGTTTACCTACAATAAACATTTTATTAGGAAACTCGATGGGGGAAGGTCCTGGTTAGAACGGATCTTAAACTATAATTTACGTGTTTTACCTTCATTAACATTTTTAAAATGATTTTCGATTATGTAGGTAGTTTTAACTCATTTTTTGCGCTTATAGTGTGCATGAGGTTTCAATAACAGTTTATTTTCATTTAGGGTGTAAAAAGACATTTTAAATTTTATATTCCCATCAATGCGATCATGTATTTGTTTTGGACCATACCTGGGAACCATCTAGTTATGGAAATATTGAAATTCTTACATTTTTTTTTTCTAATACAAGATTGAAATGTTCGAACCAAACTTTTAACACCTCCATGAGTTGCGGTTGGATGCATCCATAGCATACGTAATTAGTGATTTTTCACACCAAAAATTAAAATCGTTTCTCCGCTATAATTTTGCTCAATGTTGCTTCATTTGATGAGCAGTTTGCGTAGTAAACAAATGACGTTAAAAAGTGCCTTTTAATGGCCTAATTGAAATAAATTATTTGACTTTGACTTTGAAACGGGTATGTAATGTCTTTTTACACCCCCTATATTTATATACTCCTAATAAATTAGTCATTGACGTGGTCTTGGCCATTATTCGGATTACATTTTCTTGCTGTGATCGCTGGTTACTTGCTTGTACTTCATCACTTTAGTTTTTGTAGATTTATAACTAGATTATCTATAATTGATTTAAGTGTACATTACTTATTCATCGTAATTTTTAATTCTTTAAATGATTGATGTGTAGTCTGCAAATACTGCGGTTGATAAATTTGGCGAGACAGGTCAGTAAAGTGAACTAATAAACAAAATATCATATTTATATTGATCCCTTGCTAATGTTAATTTATCTTCATCTTTACTTTGCGTCCCCGTAAACATATTAATGTCATATTCATCATCATCTGTGGTGGCTGGTGACTTTTCTTCTATTATAAGCTCGTCATTCTGCTCCTCGATCGGAAAGGTGTTCGAGGTCGTGACTGCTGGCATCCTTCCTAACAATATGCATAAGATATCGGATTGTCTTTTAACTGGCAGCGGATCTTGATTACGATTAGAGACTGAAAAAGAAATTTTTCGTCTTTATGTCCACACTAGTTTTTGCTCGCGACTTCGTCCGCGTGTATGTCGGTTTATGCGTTTGCAGACGAAGTCGCGGCTTAAAAGGAGCCTACGACTTTATCCAGATCTCGAGCTACCTCTTGGTTTTTTCACGATCGTTTCAGGGGCTTTGCCGTAATAAAGTAACAAACAGACAAAGTTACTGTCGCATTTATAATATTAGTGTGGATGATTTTCTTTGATTTCCATCTTCTTTATTCCATTGTTTTCCGAATTCTTACCTGTTATAATGAGATATAACAGATATAACCCTCAGGGGTATCAGTGGTGAGGAATCCATACAATTCGATTCCTACCGGCTTCCCTCCGGAATTTCAGGACAACAGCTACTATGCCGCCATAGAAAAATGTCCCAGTCAGTAGTGTCTACCGTCTACTATTGCCAAATAAAATAATCACACGGCAGGTATCTTAAATAAAATTATAAATATAAAAACATTATAAATACGCCTATACTTTTTGTATAGCTACGCTTTGATTTCAGACAGTCAAACAAATTGCTATAAAAAAGCCGCTCCTACTGAATCCTAAGCTAAACATGTATACTACCGAATTACTAATCATGCCATGACTTGATACCGCTTGTTAAAAAAAAAAACTGCTGATGCAAACAGAGTTTTACCGGATTGTGAACAAGAATAGATATAGAAAAATGCATAATTTTAATTTAAAAAAGTATATTCGTTTTAATTTCTTTTATATCTACAAAACAGTGAATATTTTGTTTGTGTGAATTTCTCCCTCATCTCACCTCGTACTTAAATAAGTAATTAAAGTTTGTAAAGTAAAGTAGTGTGGGTAAGTCGAGTAAGATGGTAATTTCCAAAGTTAAGTTTTGAAATTAAAAAATATGTTGTTTAGACAGGCAGTGCTATATAGCCATTTTCAATCAAATACTAGCAAGGTATAGTGTATAGTAGGTATATTGGTGAAATTATTCTGCAACAAATGTTTGCAAATCGAAGCGAATGCTCGCAGTGAGTAGATTCGCTTTCTAACGCGCGTTAAAAAGCACAGTGTTGTTTTATGAGCTTGGTTTTTACATTCATATTAATTGAAAAATGTAAGCAACCACCTTTTTTATAAAACATCCCTAAAACATAAGAACTTGTTAATATGTAGTCGAAACTCATTATTCCGGTTGTTCACTATCCCATTATGACAAGCAATGGGCCAATAGGATAAGGAACTCATGGTACACTTATCTATCACTAGATTTCTGTGTGTGATCTATTGGACAGGAACCGTCCGTAAACGGATAAAAAGTAACCTAGTTATGTCACTCGCCGGCCTTCATACTATCTTTATGCAAAAGATTTATATCGTTAGATGTGCCCCAACCGCGTCGAATGATGGTCACGCTCCTATTTTTTTTGTTAGTTTCCCAAAATCCCAAAACATTTGGTTTCATCACGTCAATCATGTAAGACAACCTATTAAGCATAATAATTATTAAATACACTCGACTTACCCGCTTCGGGTGTGATTTCATTCTCAAGACCCTTATCTTTGGGAAGTTTACTTGGATTTTTCAAATTTTTGAAGAAATTGTCCATTTTGGTGATGATTTGTTTTAAACACTTAAAATTTTCTTGTTGCTTTTGCCACGTTTGACAGCTCACGTCCTTCTTTTGTCGGTATCCCTATGATATTCGTAGTCTATTATAATGCTGTGATATCTTTGCTTTAAGTTTTTTCAAGGAGTTTGTATTTACGGCTAGTTTTCAAATAGTCAGTGTTCTTGTTTTGCCCATTGACTTGGTATCTAAAGAACTGCCCCGTTAGTTTGTGGTTGTAAACGCGTCTGCTGAACGTGGGGTCCTGGCTTTGATTACCAGGTCGGGCAAAAAGTGATATTGGGTTTCTCCATTAGGGACTTCTCAGTCTTTAAAGTAATGTAATACGTATGACGTATTTATCTTGGGAGACAATATATCGAGTTTACTCGTTTTGGCAGAATTATGCTCAATTCTGTCACATACCTTTTATCCTATATGATAGGGAACTATCTTAGGATAAAAGTTATCTGACTATATACAAAAAAATCGGTACTTAGTTATTTCAACTAGAAAAGTTATAAACAGTCTTCAGAGATTTTCTCTTTCTTAGATATTATTATTAGATAGCAAATCTAAATCCGCGAGGTGATAATATTTCAACAACATTTAGGTAACTGTTTATTTAAATAAAATACGTTACTACTTTCGTGTTATGTTAAACTTAATATTTTCTGTCCCACTCCTGGGCAAAGAAGAATGGTCATAAGAAATAAAATAAAAAATAATCTTAACCCTACATCTTCCTTCCCTTCCCCTTCCCTAGTATCACTTTACTAGTAGGTAATATACCTTATATGATCTGTATATTTTAATAATTAATAATTAATTACGTTTTAACGGATTTAGATGAATTTTGGAATAAGTACGGCTATGGTCTATCCAGACCATAGCCTAGATTAGGACTTAAGATATTTTTTATCTCGATAGGACATTCCCGTGGATTCCTCCGGATACTTATGTTATCCTCCACGCAGACGAAACCGCAGACATAAGCTTGTTTGTTATAGTTTTACTCTTAAATTGATCTAAAATATAAATTAGAATCCTTTTGCAAACAGTGTTTTATAGTCTTATCTCAAAGGAAATACCAAGAATTTATATCCCCTCGTTAATACATTAGTTATGATGTATTTATGTTATTATAAAGCGAAAGCTCGGGGGTGCAGGAGGGGGCGGCAATTACACACGCTGCGGGGCGAGCGTACTGTCACCATGGCACCCCGCCATATTGGGACATCAGCAAAAATTGTTTGTAATACCCGCACTTGAAATACATATATGACGCACGCCAGCCCACTGACTATGTAATATTTTATTTTTACACTTTTTGCACATTAAGTTTTGTGTAGTCAGATGCTTTATTGTCAAAAATACTTCATGTGAAAACCAAACTAACATTATAAAGAGAAAAGATTTGTATTTTGTTTATAATGGAAAAACTACTTAACCGATTGTAAAAAAGATTCTACCTAAGGCAAGCTACATTATCAGTGAATAACATATGCAATATTTTTCGAAAGAATATCCACACGGACGAAGCCGGCCAAAGCTAGTATTTTAATAAAATTAGAGATTCAATGAGGGAAATTAAAAAAAGAACAATAAAAAAAATCTTGAGACTAGAAAGTTTCAAAATTTTTATTCGTTAATTGTATTAAGATCAACTAGGTGCATTTTTCATTATAAACTAGCCAATACTAAAAGGTTCTTAACTACAATATTGCTTTTTGTATCATTACATTAGCAAAATTTCAAATTTGTTTAAATAATACAAGCGGGCATCTAAAACATGGTTTCCCTACAACCCGGTCAGCTCCAGCCTAATCGCCTACCTCGTTTTAGGCGGGAACTTAATTTCGTGGCGGGAATCGATACATGAAAACTGACGCAAACAATCCGCTGCACTAGAATAGAAACATGGCTTCCAATATTTGAAATTCGGATACTTAATGTAATGTCATAAAATATTTCTTGTTACTACGTCATGTCTTAATACAATCAATCTGCCTAACCTTTTCCCAACTATGTTGGGGTCGGCTTCCAGTCTAACCAAATGCCGCTGAATACCAGTATTTTACATAGAGCGACTGCCTATCTGACCTCCACAGCTCAGTAACTGGGTACGATATCCCTTGGTAACACTGGTTGTCAGATTATTGACGACCCGTAACGACTGTCAAATATTCACATATGACAGCCGTAACCAACGGCGAAGCACTGAGGAATCCCGATGTGTAAAAATGGTGACCCATCTACGGACCAACCCCGGCAAGCGTAGCTTAACCTGATGGATCGACCCGTGCGGCTGTTATTACTTAGTCACGAGCACCTCAATTGTAATAATTAATTTAATAGAAATATTTCTTATAATTCATTTTTATCTCGTTTACTGAAATCTTGAGCTGAATTTTTTCATTTTAATTTTTATTACCTTAGCTCCCACGAAATGGAAAGGAATATACCTGAAGCTAGCTTCCGTTCTCACAAATTATTATTCATCTGAAGGGCAAAACTGCGGTGCTCCGAGGCTTTCTTCTTTTTTCCTCAAGAGCAAATAGTTAAGGATAAGAAATATCATAGAATTCTTTCACAACCTAGTTTTCGAGGGTACTTATGCTTATTATAGAAAAATGAATTTTCTAGAATTCTTACTCGTAGTTCTGCTATTAGGAGTTTGAAGGGTTTTTCGATACGGAGCCCTAATATTCAAACTTCAGACTTTCTTTTGAAGTATCAAGTAGTTTCTATTGATTATCTAATGTAGATAATACAGCTTTTTAGGGTAATCTAAATGAAACTGCTTTCCCTTATTCTGTGTACGACCGATCATTTAAATCTTACCCGAGATAAAGCTGCGCTGCGCTAAGCTGCGTTGTCGGCAGCACGCCGGCGCACCCCAGCACAGCCACTTACACCGACTGAAACGTAGAGTAAACAATAGAGCGTGCCCCTGTTGTATTTTCATTAAGAACGAACAAACACAGTGAATTAGTGAACCGCGGCCACCTGTACACATTCTGGCCAAGTTTGCCGCATGCCCCCAGATATGGCCTCTTTGCATTACGAGTGTGGTTTAACTGCTCCCAAATGTTTTGTTACTCTTAATTAGCCTGTGTTAATTCTTTCATGACTGCGTCGTTCAATGTTGATTTTTACCCAACTGCGGAGGTTTTGAGATTTTAGAAGTTCCTACTTTGTGTGCTTGTTCGTCTGATTGCGCTTGCGATTGCTTGACTTTATGACGTCACAGAAAATTCAGAACAGCGTCTTGCAGCAGCCATAAAACACGCAATCAAAAACAAAAATTAAAGCAATTATAGGTAATAATAAAATGTTTAGTGTCAAATAAAAGGTCTTAATAAGCACATTTCAAAATTAATACCGACCCCAAAATGATTTAAATAAAAAATAAAGTAAAAAACTAAAACCCAACTACAACAAAACTTTCATAAAAAGCTATAAGTAACTAGGCTTCCAAATCTACAAATTGGCACATTAATGTATTATAATAGTATTTCATGTTATATGCTCACTGATTTTCCTCTCGTATTTGTAATAAGCTACGAGATTCTCTATTAATATAAAGTATGCAGGATGACAGTCAATATATTGAGATTATTTACTTCGTATCTTTGCGCCAGATGGACATTGATTTTTGATATTGTGTCTTATATTTCTTCGAGATCTCATTAGTTTTTCCTGGTTTAGTGGTATTTATTTACTGTTACATTGATTTATCGAAAATGGCTCATTTTATCCTAAAATAGGATTATGTAGATGGTATATCCATGCTAGTAAGAACTTATAGCTATAGATTTTAATTACACTAATTCCTAATTAGTTACATAATTTATTAATAGATAAGCAATCAATACATTATTTTAATTGAAAGATACGAACATGATTTAAATCGACATTCGAAGGACTATCTGCTTGCTGCATATGATAGATCTAATCTCACTCGATCTTCATAATTATCGTGCTTTCGAAGTGAGTATGAGTACGTTTACATGCCACATTAGACCTAACATAAGATAAGCACTTACGACTTACGTATTATGGAAATTGTTCTAAATAGAGTATGTACTTACCCATATGGCTAGCCTAACGGCCATTCTATTGGCTATCTTCAGCGATTAGCCGACAGTGCTAATCACTTTGTAGATAGGCTATGTTTGAACTCCGATGATGGGTGCAAAGCCAAATTCAATCCACGCTTACTTGCGCTAACAGTAAACTTATAACCGGCTTAGTAAAATATTCAGTTATTTTAACTAAGGCCCTTATATCGGCAGTAGATAGATAATAATTCGTAATTAGCTAATTATGATTCATTTAAATAGAGTAAAAAAAAATGATTTATGTTGAAAGCTAAACAAAATGAAACTTGAAGATTAATTATTAATTTATTATGCTTAATTATCGATCAAAATTAAATTAATTATTTTCAAAATTGAAAGTGTCCAATAACCGTTACATATATTAATTAAATTGGTTGCTAAACCACTAAAGGTATGACCTGAGCCAGTGGGCCAAAGGTTCGGGGACGTTGCTTGTTGGGCAAGCGGCAACACTATCGAGTAATATACCCAGAGACTCGTAGAGAACGTTGGTCTACAAAAATGCCCATAAAAATTGATTACTGACCGTAGCAAGAAAATGCAATCTGGCTCAGTCCCCCCGACGGGCGGCGGTCTCGCCACCCGCCAACAACACGGTTTAATAGCTTGGGGCGATTATTTTTCATATTTTTATTATATTAACGACGTGCCTAGTCAATGTGTGCGGGGCTGTTGCTTGAATTAAATTCTAAATTGCCTAGTCGAGGCAAAATAAAAGGGCAATATTTGCTCAATCCCAAATTAATTTGGAACAAGTTTCCCCGTATCAAAACCACATTTTTGTCGCCGAACCGAGTCACTGCTACAAAAATGTAAGTTTAAATGCAAATCGATATTCGCGGCGCTAATGGAACGACAAAAAAGAATTAAAAGGGTATGGACAGAGCACTCAGTCTCTTTGTTAATGGAGAGATATTAAAAAATAATTATTGTGTGCATAAAGCGCTTTAATGTATTCAAATAGAGTGCCATTTGCATGTAATTATAAAATGTGGGAGTTTTAAATGATGGATGAGTCCTCATTGCTTATAATGGAGAACATAATTCAATAATTAATTCTGCACATATCCATTACACATATCAATTAGTTGATGTACAGTCAATTAATTGCTCAGTTTATAATCAGTACTGCTACATCCTTTTAGTTATTAAATTATGAGTTTTATACATTAGCCAGCTCAGAGAAGAATGCTGTCAGTTACAAAATTTGTGTGATAGGCCCCTCCAAGCGAGGGAGCAGATTAGGCACTTTTTTCTCTCGTACCCTCCATTCTCAAGGACAATAATACTTGACCTAATGTAAACATAATTCACCGCAGTTAGGGGGAGAATGCTTCATCGGCTTGTTCCCCATCATAATAGTGGGCTCTCAACGGGAGAAACGCTCTTTTATTATTCTTTCAAGATCACATTCAAAGCACTCGAATAAAATTTCAAAGCAAATAATTTGCCTGTTTTAATTATGCCCCAAATTACATTTGCGTGTACTCTCTTTGAAGATTACCACAAACATTTTGGGATGGGAAAAAAATAAATGTATAATTTGGTTAAAAGCATGACATTGTAGGTAGTTATTTCAGTTTTGATGGAAGGATAACAGCGCACCCGCTGCGACTCGGAGGCTTTAAGAGTAGGCTATTTACCGGCGCCGTCCGGCAAGCCACCTGAACAAACAATACTTTAATTCCATTAGTAGCTGGATTTACAGAGATTTGTTACCTCCAAAAGGAGAGCAACTCTTTTACTGCAATTCTTTTGTTATTGGCCACGTAACTTTAATTGAAACATATTGAATTTCGCCGGCACTCTTAACGGACGTATATTTTCAATTATTTTGAGAGCTGTAGAGTGTTATATCAAATAGCGGCGACTGGTTGCCAAGTTTGCACTCATTCTATTTCCAGAGAATGCTTTAAAATAGTCATTGAAATGCTACCAGACTTTGGAACACGTGTGTGAGCTGAATCATAATAATACTTTACTTTTATCTCCGACCCCATCTGTGTTTGAATTACTCAGTGAGGGAAAGTAACATCGACCGTTTCGGAACGTAAAATTTTCATTCCGTCTCGTTTTCCACAAACATGAACAACACTTCAAAAATATTTCTTAAAGGAAGGCTTATTCTGGTGGTGAAATATTTCAAATCAAACAAGCGCAACTCGGATCCGCTCTAAACAAGGGAAGGTAGGGTTTTTCTCTAGGCCTGTAAATCCGCAAGGCGCCAAGCCATTTTCCACGCTCGGTAAACTTAGAAACTGGGCCAAAGTAGGCTTTTGCGAAATATACAGGAAATTCTCTTCGTTCCCTCACTATATTACGTGCTTAAGAACTATTTCTTTGGCATTTACTACCGGCTATGAAGTAAAAATGAAAATTTTGACCGTGTTGTAATTTATTGTGGGCAGAGAGATTTTCTTTACTGCCCATGCCCAAGTTCACAATTGTTGACGGGTTGGTATTGTCCATAGCTCCAGATATGCGAGACCGACGGGATAGAAGAGCTGAGCGACGAAGAATCGCCGACTGGAGGACGCCGCCGCCTCGTTGTTGTGAAGACTTTGTGGCGCGGCTGCCATAACGAAGTGAAGTGAGTATTCATTATCATGTCTAATATTCTGTTTTACAGGTCTTGTCCGAGTTATTACACTTTTCCTCTTGTCGATCACAGGCAAGTCTTATGACCAACCTGTGTGTAACACGTGACACTATATTGTTCAGTCTATCAACATGATCTAATTCACGAAAAAAATATTCAAGCTTTTCATTTTCTAACTAAACGAAGCTTTTATACGAGCCAAAATATTGAGTCCGAATAAATAACATTTTTGAAGCAGCTTGTCAATGTCCAATAAAATACTCTAAGAAAAGTGAACTTCTGTTACTATCCAAAAGCGCCAACAAACATTCTAAGCTCACAAACCTGTTATAAACAATATCCATAACAATATAAAAGTGTAACTAACAATATTTTATTCGATTCGAGGACCCTCTTACTGCTTCAAACTTGAAAGTTCTTTAAGATCTTGAAACGAAGTAAATACGCTTAGGCACTAAATGCGTAGTAAAGCGTACTCAATAGGTACTTTTGTTATAGAGCGGCATTTGCCCGCGAAGCTACCTGGGGCGCCGGTTTGAAACACCCACAACTAGCCAGGGTGCTCGGCTTGAGCTTGCTGGAACCGCCATGCGCAGCCCTGGACCGCGGGGATGCCGCCCATCTCCCTACGATTCTACGCCAGGAACGGAAATTGAGGTAAAGTCATTGTTTTACTCGAAAACTTTATGCTACATTTCGAATATCGTTGATTGTTTCCAGTTTCACTACTCTAAAATAGTATTATATTTAAAATAATACTCGTTTTCCTGTGTGTTTATCTATATTCTATTAATTTTACTTTTGAATCAGTTTTCAGCTTCTTTTGGTTGATTTTTAATACTTTCAGTAAAGACAAAAAATCTCCAAATTATTTATCTAACTGATGCCGGGGGCACAGAAAATCTTAAAATGAAATCATTTTGTTGCAGCTATTCGAGTTTGATTCACATATGCTGTCAGATAGCAGCAGGCATGAAATATCTGGAATCATTCGAATTAGTACACCGCGATCTCGCAGCGAGGTAAGTTTTATTAATCATTCTTATTTATAGGAACCTACTTGAATCATAGTGTTCTTGATAGCCCACTGTGTTAGGAGCCCACATAAATTTTATCACTAATTATCGTCGCCACCTAATTCTTTTCAGTTTCCATTCAAAAAAAATATTTTATGTATTACTTTTTCAATTGATGTAAAGTAAAGCCCAGCTAGTAAGGTTTAAAATAGATGAAATACTTTATTTAAATTCTATATAACATTGTACAGTCTTCAATCTTTACTTGCTTCTTTTAAAACAAAAGAAGGAATGCCAACCGCCTCCCGAACGAAGACAAATATAATTTTATTCCACCCCACTGCACTGACTCCGTATTAATACGACACTGTTGAAGTGATAGTTTTATTAAACTTTTGATATTACCTTAGTTAAGTCCGTTCTTTTTTTAATCCATGTCATCTATTTTCAAAAAGTATAATTACATTACAAAATTACGTTTCACAAAAACATGCTTTTTTCTCAACTGCCTTGTTGGTCTAGTCAATACGATATCTAGGGTTCGATTACTGAGTCATGCAAAGTGCTATTCGTTTTTCCCATAAATAAGCAGTTCCAGTCTGGGTTTATGCTCATTTAATGGGAATTTTTCCCATAATTCAAAATATAGAATTATTGAATTAAGGAGAAATGAGATGCTCTGCCAATCTATCTCCAACTCTTCAGGGAACTCATCTGATATGTTTGGTGACGAGTTACAAATTTTAATTAGCTAATTTTTTACAGGAACGTTACAGTGACTGAAGATCTCCATGTTAAGGTGTCCGACTATGCTATGTTTTGTGAGGAGTTCGTCAGTGATTACCATGTCATGGCTGACGGCTCCCGTTTACCTCTGCGATGGATGGCTTGGGAAAGCTTGCTGATGGTAGGTTGTTTATTATATTAGTCAAAAAATAACCATTGCTGGGAAACCCTCCCTTAAGCACCGCCACATTGTCCAATCATACGCTACCCCCATTCAGCGGATTCCTAAGACCAGGTCTTCAGTTCTCGTGATGGGACTCCAGGTGCGTCTTTCGAAAAGCCCTCAACTTTTTTCGCACACTTTCAGTTTTTACGAGATCACAGAAACTATTCAAGCTGCTAGGAATAATCTAATTGCTTTTTAAATTAGGAGATAATACCATTAACACAGCCACTTTTTGTACCAGGGCATGTGTTCACCTGCAAGCGACGTGTGGTCTTTTGGAGTAACCGTCTGGGAAGTCCTCACATATTGCATGGCAAAGCCCTTTGAAGAGATGAACGATGATCAGGTGAGCATTACTATCTACAACTTTCTAAATTAAAAGAATATATCCCGTGACAGTTGAGAATTACTTGAATGTCATTTAGATCACACTTACCACAGCTGCTTCTTTTAAGCCAAGACATTTGTTCAATATTCTCCTAGAATACTACGTCAATAACTTTTACTATGAGTTTGGTTGACAAAGAAAAGTATCCCAATTATCTCAGGTCAACGACTATACTAGCCGCACAAGCGGAGTAACAGCGGAATATTTAAAGAAGGACCATTGTTTCACTAGGTAGTGGCCAACGCCAGTGAATGGCGCAGCGGTGGTCGAGGTGCCCGCGTGCCCGCCGCGCCGCCGCCGCGCTGCCGCCGCGAGCTCTACGACTTGATGCATGAGTGCTGGCGCCGCGAGCCAATGCAGCGCCCGCGCTTCCATGACCTCCACCGCTTCCTTGAGCGCATGACCCACGGGTACAAACCGCCCAACAACCGCTAAACAACAAATACGAGCTGCGAATCGACCAGGTTCGTCCTTCTTACTCATCCGCGATAACGTCGATATGAGCTTCTTACATTCCATTTAAGTATACATGTTATAGATTTAAGAACAGTATTTAGCATATCCACAGCATTCATCCTGTCATACCTGTGTGTTGGCAGAACAGACTGCGTAGACGATACGATAGGAATCAACCAGTATTACTTCAGTATTACATATAAGGCATTTTATTAGAATTTGAAATTGTATGTCCTAGATGATGTACTGCTTTGCAACTTTCGCATATATTGTGACGTCGGTCGTTGTAGAGGGCCTCGTCGCAAGTACTCCGATTAGCCACGCCCAATAAGGGACAGTATTTTAATGATCTCTAAAACAACGATAGGGCCGATGTTTTATCGGATATCGATGTTTTACATCTAGAAACAGATTTCTGTTCTGCACTAACGGTAGATAGGAACGAACGTAAATTATGCATTATACCTTAATTTTGCATTTAGGAAATTAGTCGAAGTGTAAGGAATTCGGACGCAAAACAGAAATCTATTTATAGGTAGGTCTAGGTACCGAAGTTTCTACCAATATTATTTTTTGCAACCATTCTAGTCATTTAATGTATCATGTAATGTATGTTTATAGCGGGGTAATGTTGGTAGGGGCGTCGTGACCGCGTAACATTTCACGCTATCCCCAGCGCCCTTCGCCTAGCGCTCCCATGATCTTCCACTATCACCGCCTGTATGGCAAATCCCTTAACTTCAGACCACTGCTTCAATATGCAACGGGAACTTGTATTTTTATCAAAGCACTGTGATGTATTTTATTACCAGCACTTGTCAGTTAACGTTGAAATGTGTGGGTCGTTGCTGTATCGCATAATGAAGCAGTAGCCTTCTAGAGCAGAGGCTGACTGTGTGTTGAAAGTATGCGTCTACATGATTAGGAAAATATCACGTGTGTCATTAGCGTCTGGACCATATAGTCCCCCAGTCACGATGTAATTTCGGCAATGTGTTGCTATGAGCACAGCACGCGGGCGGCCTCTGCTTTATAGTATATCCAAAGTCTAACTCCTATTTTTTTAACCTGTTTTAAATGTTAAGGTTGTATACTTCGGGAGGTGGGTAACCTCCAGGTCGATATTGGCCCCCCTGTGCTTCTTGTTTTCTTAACGCACATAATATACAGAGGTCACACTGCCTCCGTAAATATCGATGTAACGAAGCGAACTTTATGAGAAAGAGAGTTATGTATTTTAGTATCGTGAACGCGGTCTTCTTTCGACCGGAGTGAAGGGCCAATAAAATTGAAAGGTGATTTTTCTATTTGCTTGAAACTCAATATTTTCGGACGCGGCTTGTGATCACGTGGTTTACAAGAGCCGAATTAATCGTGTATCTAACTCTAGTATCTTGCCATGTGGCCCCATTATATATCGTAATAGTTGTCTATATACAATCAATGTTTCAATGTCACTATATAGTATCTCGTACATTATATAGAACTAGTAATTCCCTCACTTCACCCCAAATTCATCGACAACAGCACTTCACTTTACATAACAATAATTATATAACATAACGTACTATACTGCCATATGCACTATAAACTTACAAAATTTCTCATCACGTTAGGTTTAAATGGTTAATACCACACGAATATCTTAAACTAGCCCAATCTATTGAAATCTTTCAAGAACAAAGTCACTTTCTATATGGTTAACGCCAGCGGTCATAGCATGCGATATAGGAAGATCCGCGGCAAACGTACAGCGAATATTCAGGACTAAATGAGAATCACATAGCGTCCATGATACCCAACCTGATGAACGCTTCGCATAATTGGAAGTAATTCTGTTTTAGAATACATATTAATTCACAAATTAAGATATGTACACACAAAACTCTGATGAGGGTGCTCCGGGCTCTGTAGCCTGAACGGCCCGGAGCCCGAACATACGTGTGGAAGAAGTTCCCGCCATTGACGGGGCAACCCGGGAAGCGCGGAACACATAGCGGTCCTTGAAACCGTAATAAAAACTATATCTTCCACTAGTACGATGCTTAACATCTATATTTGAATCAACAAAATCTTTTACGGACCACATCCTTCTACCTACCAATATAAAATTTATTAGCTAACAATTAGGCCGGAAGCTTACCCGCCGCGGATGATCCGCGTTGAATTTGTTATGACCTTACACAAAATTCAAAAATATATGGCTGATTTAAGTGTGTATACACTGTACTAAACCTATATTTATGAATATTTCAACGTTAACCTTCGTAGAAAGTAATACTGTTTATGAACTTTTAACATACACTACATCTGACCGTGCACAAAATCCACACACATAACACATTCTCTCCGGGGTGCTACCTCGAAGGTGCCTGATTTTGCTGACATCCAGTAAACATTCAAACATCCAAGGTAATGAGAGGGATAGTTTACATAAACCTAATGTGTTTACATACTTCGATGAATGGGGGTGCTTGCTGTTCCTTCAATTACCAGTTAAGGTATATATTAAATGTGTCCTCTTGTTGTTCCCTTAAGCTAGCGTCGTGACAGAGAGGGGTATAAAGTATAATTTTTCTGGGATCAGTGTTGAACAGTATCGCTTATTTTAAGGTAGTTAATAAGTAGTTATAGCTAGGCTTAATTAATTATAGCTAGAATAGTGTAGTTAGGTCGCCGCGCTTAATGTAACTAGTACATTGAAGCGTTTCTCTTATTATTTATTACCTTTAATTTCACCCGGTCTTGAGTTTTTTTGTATGAGATTATAATTTTGTAGAGTAGTCTAGTAGTTAGAGTCGTATTTTTTAATTTTGATGCAATTTGCAAAATTATTGTTTCGCTTCACCAACCTAATCTAAAATTAATGTCATCTTAATGCGTATTAATAAATGAGTTGTTATACAGGGATTCAAAAAAATTACTTACTAGTTTTGTGAAACATCTTAATTGTATGTAAATTTCCGGCTTTTTGGTTTTCTATAAAAATTAACCACCGGTTTCAAAAGGGCTTTTCGGAACGATTTGCTAACAGACTGTCAGACTTATGTTACTTGCTATAATTAACTGATTGCTAGTCAATCAGCCAGCTGACTGAAAAATCAACAGCCTATGAATTCATTTGACGTAAGTTTAACAAATTATTAGCAAAGAAGAGGGAGGTTTTGATAAAAACTTGGAAACCGGACGCAAGTTACTATAATAACTAGGTACTTTTAGAAGTGCGTACTATGGCGCCCACTTTCAATTGGTTTATATCCCCCCTGTATCCACAGCATACTCATTAATACGCATACCTATTTCGATACTGATCCCCTAGTTTAAATCGCAGTATTATAATAAGATTTAATAAAATATTTACATCTATCGGTTTAATGCGAATCCGTGAATAATGTGCTTTTTAATAATATAATTTTAATTATTTAGTTATAAAAAACTATGATTTGAAAAAATCACATATGCGTGCATTCATTCCAAGAGCAATACCCGAAATCTATGTGAAATAGATTCTAAGAGATTCTATTAGCAATAAAACAATTTAGATAATAGTTTTGGACCATGAGGATTAATACAGTGATAGTGTTTTGGTATATTACAGTCACTCATAGTTATAAAGTTTTGTAGGCTAGTTGTTTTATTTCAGTAGGATAGAAGTGGAAGCACTCTTCCACTTAGGCTAACTCTTAGAGTAGTAGTAGTCTTAGTAGATAGTATTAGAATTAGTATACCATTTTGAAATATTCTGATTCTAACCATCGTGTGGTTACAATCAGAATATTTAAAAAATATTTTCTCTTTTATTTTAGTGCGATCGAAGTTAAAAGATACTCTCGCACTAGGCATTAGCACACGGTACCGCGCACCGCTGCTTGGCGGTGAAGCGGATCTCCTGTCGCAATGGCCTCTAAAAATTCCGTTGAGGCCTTACACACGTATCGATCCGCGCGGTCGAGCGGTGCAATTCGCTCCGCCATCGCCCACCGCGGCGGTGCGCGGTGCCGTGTGTTAAACGCCTTAGAATTAGTAGAACATTTAGAAATATTCTGATTATAAAAACAAGATACCACATCTCAATAAAAAAAAACTTGCAGTATTTTTTTTTCTTTGCTTACGGGACGTTATTCCATTTAGATTGTCAAAGATCCTCCTTTTTAAAAGAAAAGAACATTCATTTAAATTACCAAAACAGTAAATCATATAAAATAACAATTAATAATTACGCCCATCAGGATTTTTTCGGACAAAATTTTACGTAACACTTGAGTAACTTCATCGGATTGAAATATCAAAATAACAATAAACCTGTGGTACATAAAATCGAAATTTGTAGTTTTGACCGTTTACCAAATTTAGTTACAATATCTTGGGCAAGTCTGTACTTGTATTTGGTTGTTTATCTTGTGATATAATCAGAACATCACTAAACAAAGAGGACTGTAATTTACCGAGTTATTTTATGAACTGTACATACTATATTTGCAGTAGACGCCGTCCTGCAAAAAAATCGTATTACTGTATTTTTCGTTGTGGTTCGTAGATATTCGCTAGACATAGTTATAAGTTTTAGGTGCGTTTCACCATAAGTTGTTGGCTCCAATAACATCGGAGATTAAACCTGACTCTAGACAATTTTAATCATCCCTCCTACAACGAAGACATTGTCCTGTGCATCATCAAGCAGGAGAGGAGCCAAAGATCACCAAATTATTGGGTGTTAAGATCGTACACTGTGGTCATCCCAATAATTCTGACCATAAACAGTGCGCTATCTCTGGACACCCAAAAGAGACGTGTTGAGTTGGAGTGCTTGCCACAGAGTCTTTGAGTACTCCCCACAAAATCCTGCTTACAGGTTCTAACCGCCTAAGAGCCTCGACTTGGACCAAAGAGTCAAGGGACGTGAGATCCGAGTTGTTAGCTAGAATATGTGGACTTTCTTTAACAACAGAAAAAAGCATTTGCTTTGAATATAGCTCCTCCGACTTAACATAGCTGGCCCTCGCTACTCGTCTCTATTTCCCATCCACCTGCATACAGAAACATCTGAAGTTGCAGTTGATCTTGCTACTTCGTATTCAGATGCTCATGCGCAGTTCCTAAGGAAAGAGATTAAATCAAAAAGAGCCTCGTGCTCCATTACCATCATTTGAAGCTTACACAAGTAGATCGAGTCAGGTTTATAATAAACTACAGCTCTCGGAACAAAAAGGTTAAGCAGTTATTATTAAATACAGTCGTTTCCCGCATATCGGGTTACTATTCCAAAAATACCGTTCAAAATTGTACTATCACATATTCAGCCAAATAAAAAATAAATAAATTTAGTAGGTACCTACTTAGTAGGAGCAAAAGAAATAATTTTATACAGAGCAAGTCAAAATTAATCTGAAAGTTTTCAACATTGATTTAATAAGTGCTTAACATTTTTGTTCTCCGACTGTATAGTTATTGAAAGTTAAATATATATTATTTTGTTATGTAGATCGCTAGATAAAGAAAATATATTTAATTATAAGCAGAGAAATATATAACACAAGGGGCATGAATCTCTGCTGTGGAGATTTCAAACAAACACCATTAGCATCATACATCTCGTGCTAGTTTGTTTGACCTAATTCACCTACGAAATAATCAATTTCAAATTGAGTTTTAAGATCACACGCTGTATAGTGACCTCGGTTACTGTACCTGCCACTGTATATGGCCATAGAACTCCGGCACCATTCCGCTGTGAGAACTTCGAACACGCGTCCTGAGCGTGCAGAGGTCATGTAGGTACAATCTCCACAGTAAGAGATAAGACCACATGCAGAAGTAGTAGAGTTCTTAGTGAAGGAGCTCGACCGGGGAAGTACTACCACCATATCTTTATCAGCCGCCAAGGAGTGTTCCGGTATGTAGGGTATGGGCGCCGGTCTCATTACAGGCACACGAGACATTCCATCTCTGTCTCTAAGATGGCAACAGCCCTAGACGTCTGCATTGCAGATGATAATAAGAGGCGGTGACCAATCACCATCAGTGTCACCACTGTCATCATAGGTTAAGAGAAAAAAATGAAAAAAATACAAAAATATGCTTTAAGGACTAGGTTAAGCAAAGTACTAATAATAAGTACAGAGCCACATTCCATCAGTGGCTCATAATAATATAAGTAGGTTAAGCAGAGAATATATTGCTTGTTGATTCACATAGATTCACTAAGCAAAATAATAAGTTTAAGTCTTAAGTAAGTTTCCCATAGAAATTAGTTATAGACCGCACCGGAGCTCGAACCAGGCTGTTGAGCTTGATGCCAATACTATCAACGCCCTTGTAACTACGGCCTTAGATTCGTGTAGGGCCTCCTGCACGAGATCATGAGCTGACTTACTAGGACGTTGTTAGCGTTACTTCATGGCCAAGCTTAACACACAGGCCCATAATAACAATGGTACTGGCTCCGGTGCCATAGATTTAAGAGTTTAGGCTTAAAAATAGTTTATAATTAGAATTAATATATAGTCAATAGAATCAGGTTAACCATAAACAAAATAAGTAGATGTTACAGATAGTTAGAATAACCGGTCATGTTAGTTTACAAAACCATGTTCCACCAGTCACTTGCACGCATTTGAGTTCGTCAGTATATCAGTTTCAGTATGTTCGTTCGTTATGATAACTATTTAATTGGTTACTATAACTAACATCGTGACGTCATTCGTGTTTCATATTTGTCGGTTGATTAAAAATTATTTAAGTTATATTATATAATTAGTATTTAAATTGGTGTTAATTTATAAGCGTTTATATTTAAGCTCAGGAGAGAAAAGCCACCACATAATGCAATAATCAATGTGGTGGAAGGGGGGGGGAAGAAGGATCCTATGCACCTCTCTGTCCGTCACTAGCTCTGTCTGTCCCAATGTATTAAACATATAAACACATAATAACTACACTTAATGTTTTAAAGAAAACAGGTAGCTAAGGAGAACCTAGAATAAGTAAGTTCCTACGGAACTGATTTTCATTCTATAGAGTAAAATAGAAATAATAATAATTTAACCAGTAATTATGATGTCAAACTTTACTTGATATTTTTACTGTGGGTTGATTACAACGAACGTTACATTTATTTAATAGCAAGAAGGCGATTAGAAACTGGACTTTATAGATATACCTTCACACCACACACTACACAGACGTAGATATTTGTATTCACCTTTCATATACGTGTATAGGTTTAATGAATATTCACTCTTCAGTATTAGGTACTTATATCAGCAAATGTAGTACCTAGTTATACTTATCTGATCTGAATTCTGCACGTGGGCCAGAGCGCGGGTTTGTACTTTCAATAGCTGTTGTATACCTCGATGTAGTCCCAGAGTCAACGAAGACGTCTCACCATCTGATATAGCCCACTACGAGGCGACGGTCATTTTACTAGGAGAGTTCTCATCCATATTCTCCTCAGCTTGACTACCTGGAACACCAGGCTGTACTGGGAGCCAGTTTTTTCATGATAGGTACCGATTTAATTAATGTTGTATTAAATGTTCGGTGTTAATTTTAACAATCATTCGACGTGTAATAGTGTTTGTAATCATTATTATGTGAACTGTTTACTGTATAAGTACTATATACAATATTTATTAATGTAACAAATATGTCCAGTTATCACACGTTTATCCAAGTTAAAATATTAATTGTAACATTTAAGGTTTTCAAACAACACTTGCTTCGTAATCTTTTAAATGTATTCGATGTATTATGGTTAATGTTTCGATTCGATATAGGTAACCATTTCACGATTATTGTCTCCTTTCGTCTTTGCAAACAGAATATTTTATATTGATATACCTTACCTAGGTACTTAAGTACCTGTTTACATTTTGAAATCAGTTTCCTGTGGGTATGCAAAATTTTTAACGATTTTGCTCATCTAAGTTAATATAAGTAAATGTATCATTATCACTGCGTCATATCATCAAACATAATAATGTTCTTATACACGGAATCAACGTTTTCTTCATTACTAGGTATTTTCATGTTGTGGGTATACCTACCTATCTACTAGGTAGGTACTCAATTTCTACATTTTATTGCCTGCAGACTGGTACTGAATAGATAAAGGGGTCCTTTTGGCCACTTATATTTTAAAATATTAGGTATTCGACGATCAAAATAATTGCGTATGCGCACTGTAAGAAAGAAAATTCTTCATGACAGACGTTCTGTGTTGAACTCTCGTCTCAGATTGTAATCCACATGCGCTTCGCTTTAGAACCTAATCAGAATGGTAAATTGTTCTTAAAAAAGTCTATGATAGACCCCTTTGCAAAGCGTTGGGACCAATGTAAACACGGATTAGATCTCTGCCTACATTGGCAATGGTCGTCTGATGAGGCGTAGCCAACAAGCCAGTCATGAAGATTGATGGCATCACTTTATACTTACTTAATGTCCGTGTAATTGTAGGTAAGTTCGTGTTTTGACAATATTATTGTCACTGTCATTTAACCATTTCAATCTAGAGATTAAGTTTTATGTGTTTAGAAAACTAAGTGTCTGCGTATACTTACCTTATAAGTTACCATCATAATATTTTATCAGTCTAACCGATTTTGGTAGTTAGGTACCTATGTATAATTTATAAAAATGTCATAAAATTATGTAACCTTTAATAAATGTCGACTTTTTTATTATACTTTGATAGCACTATGACTGTTTCCCCAAGAACATTGGATATATCGTTACTTCAAACATATCTGTTTAATTTTTAAGTATTTCAATACTAAAGTGTTGAACATGCTCTCTATACATTATTGTATTCAATTTATGTATTAATAGAAGTGGAATTGTGCAACGCACGATTCCTTTTAGCAATTCGTGTTTTATTTCAACAAATAATATTAAGTTTTACACAGGAATGATGAAGTAATCTTGGAATGAGTAGGTAGGTATTTCTACACGTTGGAATTACGAGGTATGAGAAAGTTAGGAATACTACGAGAAAGGGCTTCTGTTTCTAGCATGGTATTAGACAGCATGTTACCACTCAGCGTATTTCCATATTCTCTATAAATGAAATCAATTCTGTAGGTTCATAATTAATCGAAGACTTTTTAAGGCAGAATGCCTTCTTTTTATGTAATTTTAAATGTTGAAATAAATGTTGAGGAACATATCAATATAAATGGTGTTTTACTTATAATCCTACCCTCACTTTTTTGTACGCAAAATAAGAAAGTAAAATCACTTGTTCTGAATAGGAAATAATGATTTCCTTCATAACAATAATAAATTCAGAGCACGATTATCTTTTAGCACTGCTATGCCAGTCAGCTGATTGCTCAGTTCCTCTTAGCATCTGTTGAATATAGCGCCATCTATATATAACCTTTAAACTACGATGGCAAAATTTAGTCCAGAGTAGGTACCTCCTAAGATTGGTTTAGTCTTACGGCGAATAGCGCCATCTATGAAACTTGCATTGTACTCTTTGCTTCTACTGTCTAACACCACTAGGAAACACACGCCCTTTCTTAACTTTATTAGCACGGCATTCACCACTACAGGGTACTACGAAAACTAATGAAATCCTTTACCTGCAGGTTCTGTACCTATATAGCACTTTGTGCACGTAATGTTGTTTAATACTACACTAAATCTAGACCTAGTTATGCAGAAAGCAGCCATGTGCCACTCTTTTTTTTTTAATTACAGCCATATTACGTTGACATTATGGACTTTTTTGCA
This sequence comes from Hoplodrina ambigua, assembly GCA_949774945.1. Taxonomy (NCBI): domain Eukaryota; kingdom Metazoa; phylum Arthropoda; class Insecta; order Lepidoptera; family Noctuidae; genus Hoplodrina; species Hoplodrina ambigua. Next base: position 13,405,839 of record OX458963.1, read on the forward strand.
AAGACAGCCAGATCGATAACTTATTTTACAACGAAGACATGAGCACACAAATAATGACAGTTTAAATAATATTTAGGTTTAAAAACCGTCATCATGGTGTAAAATACAACCTTTTTTCGACATAATCCGTACTGCCATATTATAATAGCCTATATTGCCATACTGGTATGGCTGCTTTTTACAAATTTCAATATGTTAGGATATAATATTATCGTTCGAGTTACGTAAAAAGCAGCCAGTCTAGTATGGCCGTTTTCTGTAAAATAATTTATTTCATTTACGAGGGGTGAAAGGAAAAATGTATCAAGCGACAATTTAGTCCTGTTTTATTATGATATCCAACCTTAATAAGTGTGTAAAGACCAATTCTATAAGTTATGTTTTGTACGCTTCATCCTATTGTCGTCTTTTCTTTTCTAATAAGCTGTTCGGTTCAGTAAATACATAATTTAATGCTTCCAACTTTAGTCTGTTGAAAAATAAAAACAAACCATATTTTGTTGTACTAAGTAATTCCATAGACAAGCTAATAAGGTTGGATATAAAACGACTAAATTGTCGCTTGATACATTTTTCCTTTCACCCCTCGTTCAAGTTGTAGTTGGCTTTTTTCCACACCGTTCAGGTTGTTTTCTGCCCATTTATTATTTAGTACATTTTTTATGCTTAAACAGGTACACAGTTATTTTACACTTTTTTATTCGTTTCGTATTTGTACTAGGATATTGCGCGGCTCACGTTCGCGTAGGTACGTATGTATTAAGATCTACCCAGGAAAAGTACCTATGTCCTTTCCCAGACCCTACCGCAATATTAAGGGTTTTTTTTTGTCTGACAGTCCCTTTCCCCGAAGGGACTGTCAGACTTTTGCTGACTACAAAACCACAATGTTCCTTCGGTTGCCCTTTACGTTCCGGCGCCACCGTATCCTGTTAAGACGTCCCGCAACCCCGGCAGGCGTTTCGGACGGCGAGCTACCCATCACTCGCCCTCCGCAATCCCGCGCCTACGGTGGCCGGATGTCGTCTCTAGACGTCCAACGCCCTGGGCGTCTCACGCGGCGGAATTTGAAGGGCTGGGTTCAAATAATCAAATATTTAATCAATTTTTAAATATAAATTAACGGAAAGTTAAGATATAACCGAAGTGCAGTCATGGACAGAATACTTTTAACTCGATTTGTACTTTTCCCTATTTACTTGGCTGCTTTCTACATTACTAATTTAAGTCCTTATATAACAATAAGTCTGCAGGAATACTTGAGAAACTACGGTAAAAAGTCCTTTTTACACGACTGCCCCAAAAAAAGGAGTGTTATGTGTTCAGGGTTTATGTATGTATGTATGTATGTATGTGATGTTCTTTATTCCACCATAACTTTTGAACGCCTGAACCGATTTAGATGTATGGGGTATCGTTACAATCCTTGCACTTTGCATGAAAATTTTGTAAGAAACTGTCATAACTAAGGGCGGCCAATGAACGTTGAGTGGTCAACGAGTGGACATTGCGTTATCCGAGTATAGGTCTGAAGTTGTCAGAGATCATCACTTGTATCCATTTGGGACCTACACGTCACCGAATGGACTAAGCGACGTCCAAGAGTGGTCAAACCGCGGGCGCGGCGCTCCGGAATTGATGTGAGCGTGTACCCATAAATACTACTCCATACAAAAATACTAACCACTCAAGGCGAGGCGGTGCTGTCGGGTGACTCTAATGATCTTTGACCTTTAGGTGTATAAGTAAGATCAAACACATTACCTACTCAGAAGGCAGTCCTGGCTGTCCATCATCTTGGTCAACGTGTCTACTTCACGACGCTTTATTTTTTATTATGCTTTTGACCATGATCACATACACGATCTCCACCAGTGATGAGTATCCGGGGTGATGGCTCAACTAATTAAGTGGGCACTGCTACCTATAAACCTTTGTAATACTAGATTGCAGGCTTTGCAGATGTGATGACATTTTAGATACAAAATTGAAATGTCTTGTATGTGTCTGTACACCGGCACCCTTAGGGATGATTCTCATTAGAGCGGGCGGGGCCCGGACGGGGCACGGTTTTAAATCTGTTACATATATTTTGTATGAATCAATTTATATAACACAGTGCATTATCCGTGTCCCGTCCGGGCCCTCTCGACGCACTTCATTACCACGTCGGCTCGTCCACGCCCCGGCCCGGGCACGGCCCGCTCTAATGAGAATCATCCCTTAAACAGGAACACAGCCGCGCTTCTTTGCGGTAGAAATAAGTATAGTGTTAGTAGGGGCGTAGCCGGCCGATAGCCCAGTGGGGGTAAATAGATATAAATAGACAATGGAGAAAGATTGTGAGTACAGACCAAAGCACATGAAGAATTGTTATCGGAATTTAAATGGTAATTGCAGTCGAATTTGTGAATTCATTAGTTTTAACGGGTAGAAATTATCGGTCAAGCAAGTCACGTGACATTTTCTTCCCGAGGGGGGCTTAGCCTCTTTACCAGTGGGTAACTTAGCGGCACACTTGAGTTGTAGTGCTTCCCCGGACGAGCATTTTCATAAAATGCTTTACAACTAAAAGTAGTATTACTATAGATAATTTCGCCAGTTGTTTTTAGTTCGCACGTAATAGGGAGCGAGCCTATTGCCATCAAGCGGGTACAAATCCAGACAACGAGACTCGTTACTGAGAAATTCCTGATGGAAATCCCCAATAACACTGCCAAACCTGGGAATCGAACCCAAGTCCTCATGCTATAATAAATGTTTTAAATAAAAATCCAAATTACACATATTTCCTTTATTTATCAAGTACTTCCTAAGTAATGTATAACATAGGTACATAAAATCTTTCAAAATATATTTTTATATAGGTAAACAACAAAATACAGTAGGTACTTATATATATAAGGTTTTAATTTGTAATAGTGTTGACTACTTACTAATTATTTATATAGTATTGAAAAACTTACATTTTCTCATATGTTAAGGTTATCGAGAAGTCTAGATCTACTACTAATTTGAACTTAAGGTTCACAGGTAAATAAAGATATATGAAAGTTCTACTGCAAAAATGATTACATTACATGGTTTATAATGTAGAACAGGATCCAGCAGAAAGTTTAATATTAAAACCTATACCCATCCCCACAATTACATACAAAATATAACACCTTCTAGAAAATTGTAAATATTCACAAAATAATTCAAGGAATAAAATTGTACCTAATATTTGTTTTACATAATCATTTGGAGGAGTCGTGCTTATGCGTTAAGCACGACTCCTCCAAATGATTATTTTCACATCATCTTACTTATACATAAAATATGACAATAATTATCTGAACAATTTAGTACAATAGTACTGACAATTCTTAACTAATACAACTTATGGGGGTGAAAATTAACTAGGTACAAATACACAACTAAGTAATAGGGTAGTAGGATGTAGGTACAGGTAGGTACAGCCGGCGCCATTAAATAACCAAACTGAAAAAGGCGGTCCCAATGATACTCCTTCATAACCGCCTTCATATTCAAAACCGGATTAATTAATGCGCAAAGGGTTAGCCCTTTAAGCCCCTAAGGGCATAAGCTCCTTTTTTGACTATTTTCAGAGCGGTTTTTTAGTGGCGCCGGTTATACCTACATGGTTACCTACAAGGTTATAGATTCAAAAGCCAGGTGATATAGCCATGCAAAGGCTAAACGGTAATTTAAGACTTGTGAGTGTACCTACATGTGGCTTAGTACAGGAGGGGTGTTTATAAACCATATCGAGTCTCGTACCATCTCGTTTCCGCAATTCATGACCACGATAGCTATGAACACCGACGTAAGTATCGGTACGAATTGTATTTGATTTTGATCAACTGTCTACTGCAATAAGAAAACTTAACGAAGGAATGGCAATAAGACAACGAGGCGACGCGGGCTCATCACTTGTAACAGACAGTTCTTATTACGACGGGGTGGCAAGTTAAATCAACGAAGCAGGCCTGCAGAACATCATAAAAACCGAAGTGCAGATCATAGGAATTCCATAAGTATATCTCAAAAACGTTTAGATTTAGACAAAAGGAAACTAGCAGAACTAAAAGACGGACCTACACTGCCTTCCAACATAAGCTATAAAATTCTGGCTGTAGTTATCAGTTCTAGTTGTAAATCTTTTTTATTTATCCATCTCGCTCGCATTTATTGGGCTTACGGAGCGCCATAGTGACGTGTGTATTATTGGTGAGTTGATATCGATTAATTGTAACGATGCTAATTTTAACTGTTAGAAAGAATTTGTTCTACCCGAGATAATTTAATAATTGATTTTATATTAACAATATAAGCTTGATTTAATAAGCATAATATCATGTTTTAATATAAATACCGTATCCTGACTGACGTATCAGCGCACAGCCGAAACTACTAGAACTAGGAACATGAAATTTTGCGCACGGCTTCCTTTTATGATATAGGCAAGCACTAAGAAAGGATTTTTGTAAATTCAACTCCTAATGGAGTGAACAGGGGAGACTTCGATCGAATGTGAACCTAATTTGAAACCCTGTTATTATTTTATTATAAACGACCCAAAGGGAGCCTAATGGGTGTCGAGTTTCTATGAGAAGAATGCTAAAGGCAAAATGCTAGTTTATCATAAGAAAACCATTGTTTTCTGTCATTTGAGAACATACTTTCCTTAAATTGCAAGTTCGTCTAAACACGAGAAAAAAGTTGTTCAATAACCTATGAGTTAGTCTGCCTTTATTAGTAGATACGTATTTTTGTTTTGAGTGTAAGAGCACTAATAGAGCCTTAAAGGTATCAGTAGAGAGGACGGAGTTGATAGTCTGTATTAGCAATAAAAAAAATAGTTTCCACATAACTTAAGGGGGGAATTTTAATACCCTAAGCCCTTTTTCACATGCACACGGTCACGGCACGATCGCCGTGCCAGTTAAAGTAGAAATGTATGAGCTAGGCGACACCTTCATACATTACTATATTTACACGGCATGGCGACCACATCGTGACAGTTCACTTGTGAAAAGGCAGCTTAATATGAGCAGACATCGGTGGGAAAGATTTATAAAAAATAATAATAAAGATGATTATCAATACCACAAATTTTTCCTAACTTCTATAAATATTCAATGGTTATTAGTAAGATATTCATTAAAGTAGGACCTTATAATATATGCTCTGTAAAGGTACAGGTACATATTTTTATTTAGAATGTTTTATTTAGAATATCTACTTCGACCAATATCGATGATTGCTCATGGTTTTCACATAGCGTAATAAAAAAAAACAGTTACCTACGACGCAAAAGACTGAAAAATGAAACAATATAGGTACAGTGAAGCAAATAATTATTTTAAGAAAATAATTAATGTATACAAGAACACACACACAACGGTTTAATTTATGTTTTTTTAGTGTGTGTTTAACTATTCTAATAAGATTAAAGAATTCAACATATCTATTTCAACTGATTTTAAATGTATTTCTTTACTTTTTGTTATATAAACAAGGTACATCTTAATTAAATGCGCTGCCCTATCAAAAGTAATCCTCAAAAAAATGCTTAAAAAATATTGTAGACGCGAAATATTGATAATACATAGTTGTTTATTATCCACAAATAACTTTACAAAAAGATAATCTCTTACTAACTCAAAGCTTTTTCATATGTCAGTCTATCTACAGGTTAATTGAATAAAGATTAGAATGAATTAAATTTAATTTATTCCACAACCAATATGTAAACAATTACCATCAGAGAAAAAAAAAAGACAATCATTTCACTCAAATTCGATATTACAAATTGATCAGCAGCCAAGTTAACATAACGATAGTCTTTAACATCAGTCCATTCATTAAAGCTGATAAAATATAAAACTTGAAAATATCAAATAGTTACTAACCTTCCGATTAACAATTGACCGCAACGGCAATAATGATACAAAACTATAAATAAGTCCAATAATAATAATTAACAGTTAGGGAGCGTCTGTTCAGAAGATCCTAAGTATACGACTTTTTTTTTGGTTGACCGTACTTTTCGTATTGAATATTACTAGTTCTCAAAGTACCATCGAAGTTTGAGATTATATTCAAAAGAGATCTATCTATATTTAAAAAAAAATACAATCAGATAAACTGTACTAATATTGTAAATGCGAAAAAATATGAGGATGTTTGGATGTTTTTTACTCCATCACGCCAGAACGGCTGAACGGATCTGGATAAAATTTAGCACAAAGATAGATTATAGTGTGGAATAGCACATAGGCTATTCCGGAAAAATGTACAGTTCCCGTAGGATAATTTATTAACTTTAACGCGGACGAAGTCGGTGGCTGCGGCTAGTATTTAGTGGGCCAAGTGTCAATATAAAAGTCTCCCACCTCCTCTATTCAATCCTTTAGTAACTTTTGAACAGAAACTCCTCAATTTAATACAATAGATCTTAACAAATGACAACACATTCAAAAAAGTCTAATTTCGATCCACTAATTCTACGTCAACTAATTATGATACTAATGAGCTACACCTTACTTCTTGAAAAGAGTTTAACTGAAAATGTTCGTAGTAATACACTATTGGAATTGCTAACTAATTAATTATCATATAGGTATTGAATATCGCTAGAGTATACAATTGGATATTATAAAACTGTTCAAATTATACCTAAAGTACTATTAGGTTTGTAAATATAATACTATTGAATATATAAAGTATACAGATGTAAAAGGTACTATGTTATAGGTACTCGGATAATACTCGTACAGGTTGGCTAAAAAGTATTGAAACAGAGCTATTATATTTCTGTTTAGGCGACAGAAATACACACACAGATTACAAAAATTGGCTAGAGCATACATGCTCAATGGAAGGAAGTACTTAATACTAGGTGAAGGTTTTTGTTGCATAGTGTATTTAGGTATAAGCGTCGGATATTATCTCAGCTCAAGTTTATCTCACGGAGGGCTTGGGAGTGGACATACAAGGAGCCGAAGCCATCACGCAGAAGGCCCTGCGAGATGGTTTCCACCCCTAGTAGGCGTTCCAAGTTCCTGGTCCCATGTAAAGTAATAAAAAATGAATAATATAAGATAAAAATAGGTAAACCCCACTTTTTAACTCTTATTTTTTCGCCAAACTGTACCATCTAAACATAAATTGTACATGATCGACTTTATCACAATATAAAAACAAAATTAGTCGTAAAAAGGACGTCACAGGAAAAACAATAAACGTTAATTCATCATTTTGAAATGGTGCCGTAATAACATAAGCTATTCATTGAGCAAAATGTTGCCTTCATATTTTCTCGGGATGAAATAGAATCCTGAAGAAATAAACAATAAAAAAATAGTCATGAGCAAATTTTCATCCGATATTAAATTATTATTAAAACTAAGTGATGTTTTTATCTTCCACTTAATTATGTTTGCCAATTATAACCTTGTTGTAACGACACCCTAAGCAATTAACTAATCAGAATTTCATAAAACACAACATAAAATCAGACTTTCAAACCGTGCGTTTCAGGAAATATAAAATATAATCCTACCCGTTATTACTTTAGAAGCTCTTATAGTTTTCGAAAGATATTTTTACAAAATATACATTATTTTGAGCTTAGTGTAATAGCAAAAAAATGTACTTACTAAATTAGAATATTGATGTATATTTAAAAACTAACGTCTTTATTTCACGGTAGGAACGAATCATAAAATAAGACGGGACGGTATCGATATTTCACGAGCCACTCATGCTTTAATGAAGATAAGCTTTTATTTTAATTGAGATTCTATACTATATTTACCTGACTGCGGGCGAATATAATTATTTAGCTATTAAGCTGTAAAAATCTCAAATCACTAAACCTATTACAAAAAGCTGTTTATGTCAATCTATCCTAATATTTTAGAGCCATTGATGTATTCGCAGTCAGGGTTAAATTTTTATACATTATCATTATTTGTAAATTGTTCTTAAATTACTAAACCAGCTAGTAAACTAAATCTACTTTGTATATTGTATCGATGTACTGAATAAGTATAATAATCATTAAAATACATCATGTTCTACAGAGATTCTCAAAATCAGTTTTCTAAGTGATAATAGTGATTACTGTTAACAATTCAATATGTTCATTGGAACACATACTGTGGAAGAAGTACACAAAGACATCTAATTACAATTTTCGCTGTGTCTATTTCTACAAGCTCTGATCGGCTTTATAGCCTGGTTACATCCAAATATTCACTAAGTATATGCGTGTATATGATATATGTTACTCCCGTATTTCGATAACCATAGCTTGGTCGCTTAAGATCGGATGAAGTCCCATTGGTTGGTGGGTTGGTTGTCGCATATAACCATAATGAGTGGTTCACCCCTGTAAGCTCGATCCACACCAAGACACATGCCCGCAGCAGTGTTGTAAATTGGGCTGCCAGCCTGAAAACATTACCAAATAATGTTAATTCATTTCAGCATAGTTCTTTTCAGAAGTGAGGAAACTAACAACAACAGTTTTTTTCTTTATTTTTTTACAGAAATACTTTACATATTCATTTGAGATTGAAGCTTTTGGGAATGATTTTTATATTTAAATTAAAGGAGAAGAAGGTGTACCAAATGCACATATATCGGGATGAATAGGGGTATATAAAATACAAAATATTTTATTTCATCTCAAACATTGTGTCATACATAAACTGAGGCAGCTCCAGTAAGTTACAATGGTACTTGTGTCGGAGCTGTCTCACTCTTCCCTGAAGTTGTATCTTAACAATGAAAATTATGTAACTAAAAACCAGAAACAAAAATCAAGAAAGAAATAGAAATAAATAATGATAAAGTAAAGTAAAATAAAAATTAAGCAGCTCTCGATGTGTCAGGAGTGCACGTGTGCGTGCATAGGTATGTGTTTTGTGTGCGCGTGTCTGTAGGGGTGAATGAGGGTGTGATTGTGCGGGGGGTGAGGGTGTGTGTAGGAGTGAGTAGGGGTGTGATTGTGCAGGGGGTGAAGGTGTGTGTAGGGGAGAATGGGAGTGTGATTGTGTGAGGGTGTATATTTTATGATTTAGTGTAATTTTTGGCAAGAAACAATATTACTTGAACACTGAATTTTCTTAAGTTTTTTCCGATTCACCCCTATATCCCTACTCACCCCGTTTTACAGCACTCAGTCAATGGATTCAAAACTCAGCTCAGACAGTATGTAATGTAGTAGTTTTTGTTTTTATAAATATGTATGATAGTCTATAAGGTATTATGTTATGGGTCTTTGTTACCTGAGTTAAATTAAATAAAATAAAAATCGCAAATCGACTACTTCTGGAGAAATGAATGCGTTGGGTGGATTTCGAATAGGTTAAATTAAACTGTAACTGATAATGTCGAACTGTTTACAATTTAAGAATGATTAGTAAGTATTGTTAGCAACTAAGTGACATGATATGTGTCTTTTTTAGAATTAAGTATTTTTAAACCTAAACCTATATCACATATTCAAAAATTGCTCAGGTTAGGGCTAAAGTCCAACTGCTCAACGATCAATATACACACACAAAGAAAAATCTAGACTTAAGCAACATTAATTAATACGGTCCAAGGTCAAAATCATTGCTTACTGAGACGCAAAAAAATATATCAATGCGAGCAATGTGAAGCCCTTTCCACATGCTCAGATTGCCGAATAACCGACCTAATTGTGTACTGATGAATGAACTGTGACTTGTGAATGATAGCATTCTCGAGTAACGGACCTACCGTTACTTGAGAATGCTTAAGGTTTTCCATATATTTTTAATTTTATTGTCTAAATATGTGAAAAGGACGTCATAATCGAGAGACACGTAGAAAGCACTTTGTGAAGCAAAATGAACGAAAATAAATTTTAAATTACTTGATTTCATGATTGTACCCAAAATATCAGATCATCAGCGGAGCCCTGCCTCTTCATAAGGTGCTTACTGCAAAGCCATCATAGCGTTATTACATTGTTATTATATTTAAAATATGTATCTACTAGTTGTTACCTACGACATCAAGAAGAATATAATTTCATACAATAAATCTATTTTTTTTATAACCGATCCAGTCGGATCTGAATAAGCATTGGGTCAATTCTCATATCTAGTGTGGTATTTGGACGACAAAAACAAATAAAATCGAATCAAATCTCTTGTCACGAGACAAATTAAAAATAGATTGAATTAAGAATAATTTATGAAGAATGAAGAACAATTTATGAAGAATGAAGAACAATTTATGAAGAATGAAGAACGATTTATGAAGAATGAAGAATAATTTATGAAAAATGAAGAATAATTTATGAAGAATGATGGATAATTTATTGGTTCATTGTTACAAAAACAAATTATTACACATTAAAAGGTAGGTACTTATTATTATAATAGTGTGCTTACTGTAACTACACTACTGTTCAATAAGGTTTTCATAAGCTGATATGGGAGAAGGACTAATAAGGATTAGAACTTACAATATCATTATAATTTTTCACAGTTATTGGCACTGAATTAATAGCACTTGTGGAATTCAAGAACCATTTTAAAGAGAAACAGATATAAAAAAATAACTTACTGGGCACAGCAAGTTATTGGATAATTTTCTCAATTTTACTAAGCCATACTGTGCCCCTACTGGGCAAAGATATCCCCCTACTCCCTCCAAGAACTTTTCCCACACCAAGTCGTCTCGCCACCTCTTTCTGGCCCGGCTTCGGCGGCGCTGTCCATCTTCAGACTACGTTTATGTGGATATTCTAAGCCTACCGTCATTATGCATGCACTTGACGTGACCCGGGCAAATCCATACGACAACAGGTAAAATCTTGCGACAGGAAACTACATCTTACAGGACCTAATCTACAAGTATAAGTAATGGACTCACTGCTCCAAACATCTTATTCCACTGCTCTGACGTGGGCTGCTCGCTACACTTTCCGTGGCTCAGGATCAAGTTGTTGAACACATCAAAACATAGATTGTGTCCTAACTCCCGGTAGAAGCTTATTGCCATAAAGTCCCATTTTTTTACCGCATTAATAAATTCCACAGAGCGGTATGCAGGCTAGAAACGAAACGTTTACAATTGCACGCAATTTGGACACATTTTTATTATTATTTCATCCAATTGAGTTTCAGTAATACTCATGCGTACAAATGTTACTACAATCTCTACGCGCTTTCTGACAGATCATGCACAACACTATGTAAAGCAGTTCAAAATACTTTTAACTACTACTTACTACGTGACCAGCTACTCCGAAAATAGGTCCGATTCCGCCATTGTCGTTGTAGCCGACGGCACTTGACTCGACTCAAACTAAATAATCGCTTACGACAGATATCAGAAAGTGGCTCACCGATTTCACAAGGCGAAATGTCAAGCAAGCGAGGATCAAAACGACGCCGTAGATAATAAAGGGTCGACACATTCGGTTCTGCAGTCTCAATACTAGCTTAGATAAATGTACTGAGAATGCAGAAACGAGTGTGCAGAGCCTGTGTGTGGCGCGCCATTATCATTCGAGACTCGCCAGGTGGTGTTCTGGAACTGTGGTTTCATCTCCATAATGTCAGTAGTCACTGTTTACACGAAACTTATTCATCTGTTTTATCTTCTCACGATAATACGGGTGTAGACACCATTAAAAATAATTCCAAGACACACCTTCTCTAAAAATAATATTTCCGCCCTGAAAACTTGATTAAATTGGCAAATAAGTGATTTACATCCAGCAGGAGGTGTCGCCATTCAAAATCTACCGGGGAATCGCGTTTTCACAGCTCATAAACGGTGTGTGTGTTGGTGTTTACACCCGCATTATCTGATCTACTATACTTGCTCACCGATCTCTTGCATCGTTATCAGCCCCTCTCAATAATGACATCTCTCGACTAATACTACATAATCGTTAACAATACAGATAAGATTGTAGCTCACCTGTGCCACGTGCGTCCACTATTGCGATCTGTACTTGATGACTGTTTCATAATAAAAGAAAATGGTAAACTACATATCAAAGAAAAGATGCTTACCGATCCCTTATGTTTCCATTCCTGTGATCCTCCAAGTTCATGACATTTGCTCAGCTTAGGTGCGACATTGTTAGATGCGTCCAGGCACAGTGTGCGTCCTAATACCAGTTCATTACGACTTGTTTCGAACCACATCTGAAATATATTCGAATGTTAATGTTAGTGCATCGAACGCGTAATAATAACATCCTGAATTCAAAGTTGGAGAGTCCTCACTCCCCCATTGTGTGCCAATTTGTGAAGTGGATGGCCAATAAGGAAACTTTATCTCTTACAATTTACATGATCAATCTCTGCACAACATGCTTCGGACGCTTAATTCATTATGTTATCTATGTTCCTTGTCGCTAATAATAAAGTACTTTTACTTTCAAGATGAATTGAATATGTGTCAAAACCAATAAAATGAAATATTGTTAGTTACACATTGTAATATGCTTTTACTAAGGCGCCGTATCCACAGGCGAGAGAATTACAGCGATAGTCTCGCCATGCAATAAATACAATAGAAAGTCTACAAATCAATCTACATGACGTGATCTCGCGACGATAAATTGGATGGCATGGTGTGACTATCGCCGCAATTGTTTGCCTGTGGAGACGATGCCTAAATAATGATACGATAATAATTGGGTAGTTGACACCTTTAATTAACCAATATTTCCAACACATAACTTCTATAAAGAGACACTTTATTTTAGCCGTGGAAAGCCGATTGATTTTCAATTAATTGTTACAAATAGTGACTCAATTGAGTCGGCACGAAAGTGACGTCACAGTCGTCATTTGCCATACAAAATAGCTATGGGAAAATCGCGTTTTGACAGCTCATAATAAGTACGTCATTTGATTAGTGGTGACAATTATTCTATTTCAGACAATATTTTTAATGTCTTTTCGAATTTCTGTTAGTATTTAAGCTCATTTAAGATATGTTTTCTATAATGGGTACACCTTTGCGTATTCAATCTAATCTAGTTATTAAACTGAATTAAAAGTATAACCCAGAAAAGAGATTCTTAATCGCAGATAGGTAACTATCTGCGATGACAAGTGTATTATATCTACCTACTGCCAGGTAGCCTTTTTTATGGACCAAAGCATTTAGCTGAGGTGAGAGACAACTCTAATGATAGCTTCACAAATGAAACCTACTCACAAAGAAAAATGAAAATTACCTGACTCAAAATCCTGATGCAGCTTGCAAGTACCAAGCCACCACCTTTGGTCTTTACGTCCTTCTCACTCTGGATGCATAGAGAAGTATTCTTCAAGCGGATTTGATACGAATCAGTGTAGTTGCGTTTCCTGAAATGTATATTTTTTTTATCTTTAAATATTGTGAGTATTTGAGCTCTTTCTCATGGAGTTCGACCAGTGAAGTGGAGTCTTCTTTTTTTACACGACTGCCCCAAAAAAAGGAGTGTTATTAAACGTAGCCCCCCTGTATAGGATTTTTTCTGTGAGTGCGTTTACGAACATAAACTCACATACATCAACAACAAATAACAGTAAACTAAACAAATATTCTACTCTGCACATTTGGTATGCAGCCATAAAGGTAACAAGTACATGAGTTAAGTACAGTAGGGGCATATGAGTTTTTCAGCTACGAGTACAACTCTAAGCTGACCAGTACTATACTAAGCACACGGGACGAAAAATGTATGTCCACACGTCTAAGGAAGCCGTACTTAGTACAAGATCAAAAATTACCTTGAATGCCACGGCTGGAATTTATTCTTATCAACATCATTCAGGGCAGCCATTCGCTTCTTAGCCATTGTGTTCTCACCAGTCTCTAGTTCAGGGTAGATGTTCTCCAGGTACCATTTGAAAGATTTGCAGTTCAAGCTTTTGCGCAAGTTGTGTCTAGACGATAGATCACCGAGGGTTAACTTAGCCACTGCTGGATTGTGTTCTATCACTTTGTTCTGAAATTATTGATAAAAATTAAGCTTCCATCCCGAAAATATAATTATCATACATTAACATCCACTTATTAATCCTGGAAAAATGACTGTAGTGTCTATCATATCTGAGATGTACATTAATTTTGAAAGGTTTCAAAGATAAAATATTTCGGTTTCCGGAGGGTATAATTGCTAAAATAAAGAATAATTTAAATAAAGAATTCTAAATGAATAATACCAGCCTATTATTGTAAAGACCTCTTCTCATAGAGAGAGGGCATGGGGCATTGATCACCACGTTTGCTCAAACCATTGGCGATTACAGAATCATATTAATTATAAGTCCAGGTTTTCTTACGATAATTTCCTTCATCGATGTACCTAAGTGATGTCCAAGATAAACTTAGAAAATGCATGATGCATTGAAAACGTTACATTAATACTTGCCCATTAGCAAAACCCTCTCATGCATGAGAATCGGATGCTTTAACCACTAGGCAATCACGGCAGATTACATACATAACATCACGCCTGTAATCCCCGAAGGGTTAGGCAGAGGTGTACCCATTAGTACACCCACATTTCGCCAGTTATGTTTTTAGTCCCATGTAATAGGGGGCGAGCCTATTGCCATCAACCGGGCACAAATCCAGACTCCGAGGCTGCTACTGAGAAATTCCTGATGGAAAAACCCAATAACACTTTGCCTGACCTGGGAATCGAACCCAAGACCTCATGCACAGCAGTCGCGCTTGCGACCACTAGACCAACGAGGCAGTCAAAAGAGAAAAGAGATTACTAGGTTATTATTATTAATCATACATGTGCATTTTCATGGCATATTGTAGGTCTCATGATCAAAACAAAGGAATACTTATACTATTAACCATTAACCGCAGTGTATTGTCAAGCCATAACAAATGGTTTGGTGCTACCCAGATCTGTGTACACACAGCAAAACAGGTAGGTATGCAAGGTCGTCAGATACAGTTGAAGTTTTCTTAAAACCGATGGATGTCTTTGACTTAAACTTAATTAATTAACTGTTCATTATCTACGTTTTAAATTAAATTACATTCGAAAAAATCTATCGGTGCCTTTGAAAACTTCAACTATATCTGACGACTCTGCATACCTATCTGTTTTTCTGAATATACATAATAAATTAATCTAATCTAATTGAAATTAATGAACTGACTGGTAGTCTACATGTTTATGAGTTAAGTGGAACAAGTGTGATAACTGTCATCATTAAACATTATGAAATCATCATTACACAACAACGACCTCTGGCCTTTACGCTCTGTTTGTAACTGATCAATCATTTGACCAATGATGACACGCGAATTGAGTCATGTATATAACTTTTATTAAAATATTAGTAAAGACAAAAGTTCTAGTTTATCAAACTAGTAATCAATTAAAAACAGGTACCACGTTACTCAACATTTAAGTAGCTGTCTTTATGTAACCGAGCTTATAACTAGGGAAAGATTCATCCGATTTACAATTTTTTTCAATGATAATTATATTCTCCCAAGCGAATTTCGGCCACAGTTTGATCTCAAGGAAGACTAGCTAAATACATAGATGTTATGTTGCATAAAGTGATGAGCGCAAACACAGGTGCGGCGTGCACCTGTGTTTGCGCTCTTCCCACACTCTCATTGTCATCAGATACAGGACTAACGACAGCGGCGGTGAAAGTGGTCTTAGTAGATACAGAAATGAGAAAATATAATCAACTAACCACGTATTCGTCCATCCACACGCGAGCCATACGCATAGAGTTATGTAGCATGAAATCCTCTTTGTCTCCCACTCCATAAGGCCGACGCTTTCGGAACACGTGGCCGACTCGACTACATGGAATCAGCTCCAGAGAACCGCCGCACATCCAGATCTAAAACATGAAAATCATAATAAAAATGGATTTTCGCTTCAACATCTCCAAGTCTGATGGAACCAGATAATGATGATAAGGAAAATGACTGGATACTGAGTATGCTTACCCTGAACGAAATCTCCAAGTTCTCCCCACCCCATACATTCATGCCTTCATCGTATTTTCCAATGTAGTTGAAATACTCGCGATAAATAGCAAATAGTCCACCGGCCATCGTTGGTGATTTGATTGGTTTCACAAAATCTTCGTCAGCTGAAAAGACATTCATTCTATAATTATGAAGGTGAATTTTAGGTTTCAACTGCAATTTGTTTGATTTCGATTACCGTTAAAAATAAGACGTGTTATGGTATACGTACGCACATTGTTTACGGTAATACACACAAAACAAACGTTACGCATCGAGAAACTCAAAGCATTACCGATTAAACTAAACATTGCTTTTACAATCAACGTAAACAATCAACGTGCTGTACAAAGTTAAAAATCTCAAATCAATTTTTAAAGACTGTAGTTCACTTACTTTTCAGTGTACCTTTCGGCAAATTATCCCATTTAAAATGTAAACCCCAATTGAAACCTCCCCGAACTAAAGGACTAGCTGAATATTCGAATGTGTCAGCGTTGATGACGTCAATGACAGGGGTGACTGCGCGGTGGGAGTATCTCACTTCGACCCTGTCGACTCCCTCAGAAAGGCGTGTCAGCAATGGAGGCAACCAATCTATGTTCACTTCAATGTGCGAATCTAGGAACACTAGGACCTGAAGAAGAAACATATTTTTTATGCATATATTCTTTTATAAGCTTATAATTAAGATTTCTGTTTAATCTATATGAAAGGATTATGTTCTCACTTCACCAACGCTGTTTTCAGCTCCATAGAGCCTCGCCCGTATAAGACCTTCTCTCTTGCTAGTCTTCAACAGCCTTATATTTAATCCGTCTCTATTTGTCTCAGTCGTTTTCTTCTCCGCAACATTATTGTCATCATTGATGTAATCCACTACGTTTTCAATATCTATATTATTAGTTTCAAGCATCTCTTCTTCCTTGCGCATTTGGTTATTCAATTCATTAACTGATTTTAGTACTGCATTATGCAGTCCTTCTATGTCACTGTAGTCATCAACTAGGATAATTTCTTTGAGATATTTGAGATCCGTACGATCGAGTATTGAGTGAACCGACCGCATTAGAGTGTGATAGTGCTCATTAAAGAAACAGATTATAACGGAGGCCTTTGGGAGTCTATCTGCATATTTTTGTATCCGGCACCTGGAAATAAACCCAAAGAAATTATAAAACTTCTTACACTAAAACCATCTACTAAAGTATGTTTGCAACCACAACACCTATAAAACCTAACAATTTAATAAAGATAAAACGTAATAACATACAGTTTATTCCTGGTATCAGGTAATCCTCTGTGATTTCCAATTCTTTGCGAAATCAGAGTGTTAAAAGCATGGACGCTGTAGCCGCTGTCTCGAATCCTCACATCTTCGGCATTCCTAATCAGTCCAAATTGGTTATCTATTCAGAACAGAAAAAGTGTTTTTTTAACAATAAGGAAATTAGCATCTTATTATACGATATGTGGTAATTTAGGTATATCGTTTACGAAATTGGTCTGATTTATAATTTATTGTTTTTCAATCTTTAACAGACACACAATTTGTATACACGATGAGAAGGGCCCCTGAGCCCTGAATTTATAACTGGTTTGATTCCCAGTTGTGGCAAGCCTGTCGAGAAAACTGCGAATGCAGTTATGTTTCTTTTTAATTAAAAATAATGTTTGAATTTTATCTTAACGATTGTAAGTGGTTTCCCTTCAGAGCCCATTGATTTATTTCACTGGGTGCTATACTGATATAATAAAGCTAAAGAGATATTTTGTTTGATTGCTTGTTTGCACGCTAATCTCTGGAACTATTAGTCGGGTCGGAAAAAATATTTTTGTATAAGACAGCCAGACTCATGAGACTATATAACATTACGCTAATCATACTATAAGCTATGGGGGATTATAGACCCCACCAATACCCAGTGTGAGTGTGGTGCTCCTGATCAAATGATGGCCCACTTACTGCATTGCCCAAAATGTCCCTACACCTGTACCCTAGAGGACGTTAATAATGCTACTGATGCCGCGATAAACGTGGCCACCTACGGGGCACAAAAACTATAAATTAAAAACAAAACAAAAAAGGGGATTGTCCTTAATCATTGACTCGAAAAGAAGAAGACTATAGGCTATAATATCACGCTACGACCCACGGTACTAGAGCAATAACCAAAGACGTAACTTAATACAGGTGCCAAAAACCACGCGGACGAAGTCGCTGGGAGCTTGGTTTGTATTTGGCGCAACTTTGTCGCAGAGCGCAAATTATTGCAAATTGACATTCATAAAAAATATGAACTGGTAGAGGGCATGTTACATGTTCAATAATATTCTATTGACCCATTTAGTGAATTAACTCCCCAGCAGGAAGAGCGCTCTAGCATCAATAAGTATTCATTGCAACAAGTTGCAATTGGTCTATTATTGAATAAACCACTTGCACCTTGTTAGATGGAACAAAATTGAATTGATGTGTGACAGTCGCGAGTCGCGAGTATTGCTTTATTTATAAAGTGACATAAACACAGGACATAATACTATATGCAGTGTGCGCTGCATGTTGCTGAATATACAAACTGTTGCAATTTAATTTAGCAATAGCAGCTATGGCATGAAAAGTATTCAAATAAAACGCACTACTATTAAAAGTGACTATTTATTTTTTCCATAAAAAATATTAAAGTTTTTAATGGAGTAAATGTTTGATTTTAACAATACAAATACTGGAAAATATTAAAATCCCATATTTGATTACTGTTCTGAGTTATCTTTTAGGGAATTCACTGAACACTTAATTCAAAAATACAAAATTGAAGCAATGGCATAGTCATGCCAAGGAAATAGGGCTCCATCGCCAATCTTCTCTACAGATTTTTGCTTCAAACCAAATTATTTTAATTATTTTGTTCAAACTTGATCAATATTGATATACAATTGCAAATATTATGCCTCAGCAGCTTTATGCACATATGATTGCCTTTTTGGTCGCCAGTGCTAATTGCCATAATATTATATTAGTTGCCACATATTTAGCAGTGATTTTACCAAGAGAAACTTAGATACTAGAGCATGCAAGCAATTTTAACAATATACTGCTCTGGCTGTTGGGGGTCAATTCTAGGCCACTCCTCTACTGACCTAGACAGACTTCTGGGCCTAGTAACATGTTCATAACACTTAGGGCCTTGATGCACCAATTGACATCATAGAAGGTAGCTTCAAATAAATAGGTACTTCATTCGAAGAATTAAAATAGTAATAACCTTCTTTATAGACTTACCCAAAGCATTATCAGGCTGTGCTGTCATCTTCAATCCTAAATGTTTGGCATATTTTTCTTTCAGCATCATCTTGCTGTGGTAATCAAATTTTCCTTTGTGATTCTTCCACACATTGCCTGAAAACTTTTCTTCAGCTTTGGCATTGTCAAACAGCAAATTCTTTCCCTCTAGTGCTGCAATAGATTTATCATTGTTCTTTATACGGTTCTTCTCATCTGAATTCACAAGGCGATAATGGATCCGGTTTTCAGTGCTATTAATGATACTTTCACCTAAAATTAATGAAAAATGATGATGAGGCGGTGTTCTGAAGCAGCCAAGCATTTTGATTTATGATAATTAAGATAAATTTTTTTTTTAATGAATAAAGAAAAAGATTACATAGAGAATAAAAAAATATATGTTCCTTAGTATTGCTTGTGAATGGTTAAAACTCATTTTAAAATGTTGAATTTTAGACCGAACAAAGCAATTTTTTAAGATTTTAATCACAGTGATGGATGTTTGTCAGTTTCAAAACATGCTGCTACTTGTAACCATTACCATCTGCTTAGCCATTTTTCTAACTATATTCGGCTCAACTTCCAGTTTAAAAGGATGCAGATGAATACCAGTTTTTACATCGAGTGACCAGTGAGTGAGTGAGTGCATGAGTGTGAGTGCCTATCTGACCTCCACAACTTATTTACTGGGTAACAAATTACCCCTTGGTATGACTGGTTCTCAGACTTTCTAGGTTCTGAATGCCTGTGAATTCAGCAACATTCTTTTATAACAGTTTTTTAAAACAACTCTAAGCACAATCATGATTTTGTACTCATGTAGCCATTTCTGCTAATATATTTACATAAGAATCAAATTCCACATGTATGAACGATCATTATTTATTGAGAATAGCTTGACCAATTTGGCTGTTTCTTTTTGTTGTGTTTGTAATTGCCAGAACAAGGTTTGTTCTAATGGTTTTTTTTTAAAAACACCAATATTAAAATCTTAATAAAATATTTGACATTCAGTTAAAATTGCACCTGTGCGAAACCAGGGCGGGTCACTAGTAGTCTAATATAGATCTTATTTCCAAGGTGCCTAGTTTAACTTTAAAACATTTAACGAATCCTCCAGTTGCTGTGAGATGATTTTTTAACACATAATTACCATTGGACAATAGAAACAACTATCATAGAGCTATAATCATATGTAACAAGCATAACTGCTTATCTAAAAGCATTTCGCTTTCATAGACATACTCAATCAGATTGATGTCTTTGAAAATATATCATATACTTAGATTATGTAGGCCTACCTAATTACCAAACCCAGTAAGTGTGTTTCTGCACAAGGGAATTCTGGCTGGCCCACTTACCAATAATTTTATATCATACAAATTGCCTTTTGGAATGAATTGGATGATGGTTGCGAGAGTGTTTAGAGGATGCGTATGTGTACACCGACAGATTCAAGCGGGGATGAATGTACTGGCTATACGTAAGCGTAAGACGTAATTATTACCAAATCATTATGCAGGTGTTTGATTAGAAATTACGGTTGTTCACGCGCAAACTTAATACTATAGTATACTCATAATAAAATAAATAATACTCACCACTCATGTTCAGCAGCCAATACAAGTACAGTGAAATACTCCATGTCGCCGACGCAAATAATATCCCCCAAAGAAAAGAATTATTAAATTTACCCATTCTTCTTATTAACACCATTACTATTTATATATTTTAGAGATTCGTCTCTCACAAATTACTGGAGCATTTTCAAATGATTGCGATTGCGAGTGACAACTTTTAAGTTTTTCGAAAGCACAGGTTTCTATTTAAACTATAAATTGACAAGAAAGTCTAATACCGTATGGTAACAAATGAAACAATTATACTATTTTAAAATGGCACATAGTGTATAGAATTGAATCCATTTTTAGAAACTCAGATGATAATTATATATTTTTTTTTGTTATTTTATTCGCGTGCGTCGCGGCTCGTACGAAACCGGACCGGATTACAGATTACCGGGCCGCCGCCGCCCGATGAACATACGAACATACTAGAGATGAGACGCGACTAAGAACGATTTCATTTCACTATATATTTTTATCATTCAGCTTATTCGAATGATTGAGAAATATTAGAAACTAACTAAAATTTAACTAGACTGAAGATTAAAAGACGTTAAGTTAGTTAAAACGATTAATCATCTTGAATCAACGAGTCCACAGAGTTCCACTATTAAAGAAATACCTATTTTGTCGCTCACCACCGCGCGGTTGTTAAGAGCGTTTGGCGAATGGGATTATTGATCGATTTATTTGGGCGTCACCGGATATGCAATTCATTCGGTCATGTTTCATTTCCGGTAGATATGGGCGGGCGGGATACAAGGAAAGCACTAGTTTGCTGTGAACGCACTGACTAGTGTTGCCAGCTGATGAATCAATAAATGAACCAAGTCTGTGCTACAAAGGGCCGACTTTTGTCTAGACTGAAAAGACCGATATCGAAAAAGTAACATGATTTTACTTGTTTTATTTTATATATTAGAAAGGGCTATATGATGGGGTGTTAAAAACGAGGGCTCACCGCGATGTGATTTTTTTTGCACCATTTAAAAAATTGCATTTTTATACAAATAATTTGCATTTTTTTATTGATTTATGTTCATATTACATTTCTGAAAGGGTTTAAGTCTATTTTGTATACGTAGCCATATGAGTAGGTACTTACAAAAAATAAGTACTATAGATGAAAGGATAATTTGACTGATGTATAAGCGCTCAACCAAAACTACTGGAAATAAAACATGATAAAAATTGCGCACGGCTTCCTTTTAAGACGTAGGCGAGCTATTTAAGGTTATTGGAAATTATATCCCTAAATGAGTCGAAAGAAGAATTTAGTTTAATGAAAGATCTTATTTCTTGCCTTAATCAAATTGAAACTTGATACGAATACGAGCTCTAGTAAATAATAAATATTATGTTATTATTTTACATTACATAAGTACGCCTTAAAAGGGATGTAGAGGTACCTAGTTATTTTGTAATAAAAAGTTGTAAACCTTATCAGACAAAGACGCAGGAAAAGTACTAGTTACTAATGTTCAAATCGGGATGTCATCGATAAATCGAATCGTCAGAACATCGTTACCGCACACCACTATACTAGCTGACCGAACCAGACCGAACGAACGAATGAAATGCAACCACAGATAATAAATTATAACACACGCACACATACTCATTACTCATTTGAACTCATTTCTTCATTCATAGGATTAGGCATGGTTTAGGTCAGTGGCAGCAGGTGGCAGTACTACGGATGAACGTTAAAATGAAATTTTACTTAAGTACCTAATTTAAATAAATCCTAAAATCAAAATTAACTTTAATTTTGAAAGGGATAACATTGTGGCTACTCGGACTGGACGTAAAGCGAAGTAGGTAGGAAGAACTTGTCATAAATATCTATTCTTCATCAGTTTCCATGGAATACAAAAGCGTCTTCATGGTCTGGATTAACAATATGCATCCTTAATAAGTAGGTTCTTCAGACCCCAGGAACTTATGGCAGGGTAAGGATTTACATGGAACGTTTTAACGGACCCAATAGCTTCTGTGGGCTGCCTACGCTTCGATAACTTTCGGTAACCAAAGGTTTTGTCTTTGCAATTACGGACGAAGTTATAGAAAAAAAGACCATACACTACCAGAACAGCTATAGACGTAATATCTATAATATAATAGGCCATCGTGGTAAAGGTCGTGCTTGTCACCTTCTCGGTAAAAATGTAGGTAGATACATAGTACCTACCTACGATCATGAGATTTTAACATGACCATCTGAACGTGTGTTAAGTTGAACTTTGAGCAGGCAATATCTAACTAGCTTTGTATTGCCCATCAGGATTTCGGTAGGAATAGATTCAACATTTAAATACAAAATATATTTACTAAAAATACAGTAATATAGGTACAATTAAATGGATAAATTTACCCAACGCGAAGCATTGTGTCGCTAAGAAATGAATAAGGTGGTATTTCTAAATTTGTTGGAGCAGGGCCTTTCCTGGCCCTACCCAAATTATCAAAGTGACTGCCGTGGCATGGGCAGAAGAAACCACCAGCCCAGTCACCGCTGTTCGGTATGGGCACACATCCCAAGTGGGTGCAGATGCCAACGACCACAAGCCAGTTTTTCTTTATTGTCCGTTGTGCCGGCGTCTGGGGATCTCGCAGTGAAGATAATGGTGTCTTTTCTTCAAGCGCTATGTCCGCCTCAGTTCTATACCTGATGAACAATGGCTTTCCACGCCATTTTACGGACATGCAAGTACCAGGCTTTACGTTTGATATGTCTACTTCTATGGTAGCTAGAGCAAGCACGTCTGCCGGAGCATCCATAAAGGCTACGTAGTGAATCAAATGTGCCTTAGTCCCGTATGCTGAAGATAGTAAACCAAAAAGGCCAAGCACATAGATGTATCCTTGCTTCTCATCACCTGCACCCCAATTAGTTTTTCGCACATCTTTAAATTGTGATTTCCTGTAAGTATCAAAGTTGGGAAATTCAATGTCTCGGTGAAGACGCGGAAGTTTATTAAATCTAACTTGCGTCCATGTTGTCGGACCGAATGACATACGTAGATTCTGCGTGCATAACTTCGTTGGAAGTCTTTCTACGTTTCTCACAATGCACAAATTATTTTTCTTCGATGTGTCGTCAGAGGTAATCAGTTGCAAAGACTTTATAGCGCCACGGCAACATGGAGTGGTCCAAAACTTTACACCACCAGAGCGCGCGCAGCAACTATTTAAAAAATTCATACCTTTAATGATAATTTATTCAATTTCTTTTATTTATTAATAAGGCGAAATGCTTTCATCGTTTGTGACTTTGAAAGCTTGTTGTAATTTGGCAGTTGTAGCAAGTCTGACAACCCAATTTCGAAATCCAAAAATTAACTTAAATCATTGAGGTTTTGGTAGGAAAAAGTTTGAATTTGGTAGTCTACATTTCGTCGAACCCTTAAGACATTCAGTTTTAGGAAATATTTCGGACGTGAAGACAACACCACCAAGATGTTGTCACAGTGGTCAAGGGCCTCACCCCCTCGATCTTCTTGGCTTAAGAGAAGTGTAAAAAGGTGAAGTACATTCGTATCGTGATTGCGGTTGAAAGTGATCACCACTTTGTGGCAACCGAAGGTTTAGTCTGCACAATTAAGGACGAATTTATAGGAACGACTAACTACCGGATTTTTATTTGCCATCACCCGGAGTTATATCACCGACACGAATTATCCATAGGTGGTAGTTATCTAAAAAGCCTAGCTAAAGCTAGGAGAGTACTTGCGTAGGCACGTAGACTTTATCCACAACTCCACAAGTAACCTGCTCTAAAATACAGCCTTGTCAGACAACTGCCAGCCAGAGCCAGTTCATCGTAATACTCTTCATAACATTATAGGTACCTAATATTATAACTACATAATCAGGACAAGGAAGGGTTAATAATTTATGTCTAGGCACCTCACCTAAAATTAAAATAACACATGAACCTAGTTTTAGTTTTATGAACGTGGACAGTGTCAGTATGGCCACATCCACATCACATTTGGTACAAGTGCCAAGGCCCTATGACGTAAGGCGTGAAAGTGTGCAACCACTCGGTCCATGGCAGTGGTAGCACGGCGCGGACGCATCGCAGACGACAACCGCGCGGATTCGCAAGTAAGTTACCTCACACTACTATATTCCGTGACTATTACATCAACAAAAAAGAGCTGTCGCGAATTTATATCTAAAAGTTTAAATATACAAATGGATTTTTATAATTCTAAAATATAAAATTCTCGTGTCGCAGTGTTTGTTACCAAACTTCCCCAAAACGGCTGGACCGATTTTTATGAAATTTTGTGTGCATATCGGGAAGGTTTGAGAATCGGCCAACATCCATTTTTCCTATTTTTCTAGTAGTAGCTAGTTATTTTATGTATTACAATGTACCTATTATGTACTTGCGAATGTACTAAGAACTACCTACTTATTGAATTAACCATATATTTAACTAAGGTTTTAAATATGTACCTTCATCGGAAAACTTGCTATAATTAATAATATTTTTGATTTAAATAAAATCATGAAAACGTTTGATACTCCTCCACAAAACAAAGTATATTATTGCAAAATAAATATAAACAAATCGCAACGTTATGAAAAGTAGGTTCCTCAATAATACTTATTTATATAATTACAAAATGTTGCAACTGCGAAATATAAATATATTTATAAAATGTTAGGTAATAATAGTATACATAGATATTGGACGAATAATAGTATAATAGTGGACTGACTTATTGATTTAGAAGTCGCAAACCGAGTCTGCTGCTGCTGTCTTGGGTTCGATTCCCAGGTCGGGCGAAAACGCGCTAATCTCTGGAACTCCTAGAAATTTTGAAGATTGAAACTCATGAGGAATAGTATAAGGCCAGGAGTTCCCAAGCTAAAGTGGTGGGCTGACATTTTTTGTCGCAGGTGAGGAAGCCATGCATCGCTAAGTGTAGCGTTGTAGTATCGCTAAGCGTAGCTAGACGAACCCACCCGGATTATATTTTTATATTGCATATTTCCTTTAATCATATCCTCAAACACAAACAAAAAAGTAAAAAAAATAAATTATTATTAATGGTCCTGTACAAACTAAATGTTACTGTTATATGTATGTACAGTAAGCGGTCATAAGTAGCATGCTAGAGTTTGAATTGCTGTGAACACGCGGTACAGGCCGTACCTACATCTGTGTGTATAAGTGATTATGTATTAAAATTAACACAATACCTGCGAACACCTCAGAATTCGTAGACGGCGTCGAAAGGCTTTGTGAGATTGCTACTCCACTTATGACCCCTACTGTACGTGATATTATTATAACAAATCAATTTGTCGTGTCCATGTTTTCGGATTCAAAATTGTTAAAAATTAGCTGTAGAATCCAGTTCAAGGAATGCATTGAATTGCCAATCACGCATTCACGCTGTACAAATAATTATTAAGTAGGTAATTAACTATATGATTGAGGTTTGCGCACTTTTCTACCTAAGTAACGTCGTTACCTTCATAGAATAAAAAGCCATTTAGCAATCTGAAATGATCATAGCTGTTAACTACTCAAACCGGATTTTTGAACATTAATAGATACTTATTACGGTTCACTAATATTTCACCAAAACACCCAAGACCACTTTTTTAGTTTACAACCAATTTATTCCGCAAATGTTTTATTTTCTAAACATTTGCTTTACAAGCATTTATTTCATTTGGCAAATGCTTCCGTTTACAAATGTTTTAGAACCTTAGGGATGATTTCCGAAATATCAGAAATGCTTGCAGTGGCGGTTCATTGAGCTTGTCATTTGGGGGGGTTTAAAAGTTTAATTAGGTTAATATCAGATTTGTACGAACTTAGATGCTTTTGGAAGGGCTTAAAACCTCCGTCCCTCCAGCGCGCCCCTCCTGGATCCGCCATTGAATACGTGCAACTTCTAATGCCTAAACTGATGATGATAGACTTAAGCATCTCCGTTTTTTTTGGATGGTATATGTGCAATTACGTAATTAAGTATAATAATTGATAGCGCAAAGGGACAGCTGCCATAACATGTAACGGCCCTACCGTTGCGTTTATACTTTACCCGCCCCGCGTGTCGCCACTCGTGGTAAAGCTATCGGTTTTATATCATTCAGGCGACACGCGGGGTATGTCAGGTATCAACGCAGCTTAACATAAAAGAAACAAAGCTGAACAGATGACGACCCATTATGTGACAACAAATTAATTAAAAAGAACCAAGCTATGGATTAAACAATTTATTAATATAACATTCACCTAACTATGTAGTTCCATTTATGAAATTAAATACAACTACCACAAAATAAAGCCAAATCCAAAGAAAAATTGTTATAAAAACATAACCAAATGTGTACAAACCGATCGATATTTTTTTCACAACACATGAATTTGGAAAGAAAAAACATGCACAGGGCGTTCCAACAGCCCCTGTTATGATTAATAAACACATAGCAAAAAGAACCCATGCACCTACAAGCAGTGCCCTGTCCTGTTTGAAAACAATGCCTAGGAACAACAGACCATTGCTAATGAATAGCAAGAGGGAAGACAGTCCGATGGTCATAAGAACAAATTTCTTCACTTGTTCGTCAACCGGATTCTTACTAAAGAAGTGGGCCACCGCACTGTCCTCCACAAGACCATACAGTACAATTCCCGCTAGTCCAACTCCTCCGAAACTCAACCCAAATATTGAAATAAAATAAGTTGCTACGTTTGGTGGAAAAACTCCGAAACATTTTGGAACTTCTGGTACCGTTTCCATGATTGTGTTTGAATGACGTTTATTTGCTAATTTGCTTAATTTATTATTTTTTTATTTTACTTGATTTATCACTTATTAAAACATTGCTAATTTTGTTAGCCAAAAACTTTGTAACTGAGAATATTTTGATATCGTTTTCAAAAATTGACAAAAATAGTTATTGGGGTTGCCAATGGCTTTAGGGATATCAGCCAAGCAATGTTGACAGCTGATAAGTGAATCAAAAGAGGATTAATTAGAAATTGTAATATTAATGATTCTTATAAAAAAGCATAACGTAGTAGGCGCGGGTACCTACTATGCTCCTATTGCACCTATTATACATACTATTCGATGTGCCCTCACTTATGAATCCTATGATTCACCTAGTTAATGGAACTAGAAACTCATTTAAAGAAGTTACATTATTTTAAAAAGGATTAAAATTACTAAACGTCTATATAATGTCTCAATCCAGTAAGTTGGATTGAGACATTATATAGACTTTTAGGTAAACTCCACGAAGTGCTTTATTTAAAAGCATAGATTGAACTTGATTTACATTTACACCTTCATCTTCTTGTCAGACCAGTCAGATGCTCTCAAGGCGGTATAGAAACTCTTAACACTAGGGTGTGTGGGGTTGCATGACCTTACCCATACGATAAAGAAAAAATATCTCCGCATATTTATCTATTCGCATTGAAAATAAAATTTCTCGCTTGAAAACAAAGCGACTTTTTCGTCTTTTTACTAAAACAACAAAATGGGAATAAATCACGAAATATTAACAGCGGTTGACAAATATCATAATTTGATACGACAACAACACACAATACAACAATAACAACAATTAGGTACTATTATAATTACTATTTCTAAAAGTATTACTTTCCATGGCCGAAAATGGTTTTTTTTTTAAATGCCTTCAGTTACTTCTCGATCAAATAAGCACCTATTGCATCTACCTATTTACCTAATCTATGTTAACTTTGCGCGCCCCTGCTACAAACCCAATTGTGTTACTTAAATCGAAGCAAAGACCTCATGCTCAGCAGTTGCGCTTTGTGAGCGCTAGACCAACGAAGCAGTTCATTAGGTATAAATAGGTATTAAAAATCACGACTAAACCGATTACAATGTTTGGTAAAAGGTAAGTTTGGCTACTAATTATCCCGCGACTTCGTCTGCGTCCGCGATGACCGACATTTACGCGGATGAAGTTGCGGGCAAAATCTAGTTTTAAATATTTGAAATATAATTTTGTGAAAGATAAATTATGAAAAGAAACGAGTTCGTTTATTACATCAACTAATCTTATTGTGACCGTAAGCCGTATAAACTAACCGCTTGCATAACTCCTCAAGTAAAAAGGCTATCTTTTTAAGGAGTTATGCTAGCGATTACTTGACACTTCCCGTGGCCCAAGGGCTCGCTATTACCTTGGCCAGAGGCTATACATTGCCATCCAACATGGCAATGCCGCCAATCTTTTGGGCACATTTCCAGTTGACGGCGATGCGGAAGAACTGTTTGACGCCGTTTTTAGTTTATGTTTTATTATTATGATTGGTTTTTTATAATTAAGTAAATTTTGTTGCATAAAACGTTTATTTTATGCAACAAATTGAGTGGACAGTGCAATAGAAATGATGTAATTTGATTATCCTTGTGTAAGCTTTCAATATTAGTTAACATAATAGGACTAAAATAACATTCGATTTTTTATTTAGTTAAACCACACCAAGTATTTTTTTATAAAATAGTTTTCCTGACTAAACGTAAAACGTTTAAGCATACTACACACTATATATCACTACACACATACGCACAGCGCACACACGTGTAGCTGTCAGCTGGCTAGTCGGAGTAGCCGGCAAGTGCAGTGGGAACTGGGAACAAATCTTTAGACGTAGATCACAGGATATCTATTATTGATAAGATAACCTATATCCTAGATCAAGCTTTACGAGTCGTATAGCGACCACATATTTCACATTAGATCCTTTTTTAAATTGATAACATAATTTGAAACCTGTATTATTCATAACTAACTAACAGAAAATTTAATAATTAACAATAAAAATGCTATAGGAGAGTCCTTTAATACTTTCACTTGCGCGTTACGGCCTACGGGTTGTCCATCATTGATACCATCTATTACCATTAGGGTTCATGATTTCTCGAGCTTTTCAATTTCTCGGGTCTCGAGAATTCTCGAGGCTAATTTCTCGAGTCTTCTCGGGTTGTCGAGAAATTTACATTCACGTACGTTTTCTCATATTATTTGGTTCCAATAACGTCAACAAATTCAGTGGTTTTACTCTCAAATAAAAGTATCAAATTAATCATAAAACTTTTATTGATTATATTCAAAAATATTAATCTTAATAAGCTAATTAACTTTAAAAAAAAAAAAACAGAAATAATAATTTTTAAACTTATAATTATAATGACAGCACCATTTTTGGCTGGTTATTTAGAACTTATGAACAAAATTAGCTTCTATTAAACTAAACAGAAAATCAACATGAAATAAAACATTAATATCTTAACTTATTATTAAATTACAATCACAGCACCATTTTTTTTCAATTAGACTAAGTAGTATAATTCATGTATCGTTAGTTATTTTATGTGATAAAGTTTGACGAAAAAATAATAGAAAAGAACATGATAGGTACTCGTACCTAGTAAAATTGAAGATCATATTCAGATTATATTATTGATAAAAATAATATGAATAATAAATCCATGATGTGTCAATGAAACTGAAAACACTTACCTGTTTAATTTCGATTTATCGCGTAATCTGTGAAACACTCACTACGTAAAATATACTTGGCTAGAGTCGAAACACGAATGAACGTGTAAAAATGACGCCGCAGAGCGCTTGCAGCGAGTTCAAAGGGTGCCGTTGTGCTTTGGCCCACGCCGCCAGCGCTTGCAGCGAGTTCAAAGGGTGCCGTTGTGCTCTAGCCCACGCCTCCACGCAACACAGCAAACGGCGATTTAATTTCTACATAGAAGCATGATTTCTCGAGTTCTCGACTTTTCTCGAGCTTGATTTCCCGGGAACAAAGCCCAACGATTTCCCGGGAATTCTCGAGCCGAGAATTCCCGGGAATGAACCCTAATTACCATCGATCACTAATAAAAAACATTAACCACCATTAAAATTTATTTCGCTTTCCATTTTGGCGACATTTTTGTTGTTCCATGATTATACCTAGTCATGTATGGATTATGAAATGTCCGACTTTCTCCGTGGTTAAACTCGCGCCACGAACGATATTGTTTAATAATTAATTAAGATGTACTCGTATTATTAAAGACTTCAAATCGCTTTTATCTTGCATTCGGAAATCACCAAATGTAAGATTTTTTCTTTGAGGAATTGTCTTCAGTCCGTTCTTTTTAAATCACCATGTTTACAACCAATTTATTACTTACTACTTTTTTAATGTAATAATTAATAAACCACCAAAAAACCTTTATGAGTGTCTGATTATATTAATAATTTCAAACTTTGTTTTTCCAGGATGGCACTAATCACAACAAAAGTAACGCTCTGCCTGCTGGTCGCGGGTACTCTCTCAGCGCCAGCGCCAGTAGATGATCCGATTCGCATCGATCTGCCAGTTTATGATCAGCCCCAAACTGGTCCAGACGTGATCCTGTCTCAACCTCTAGAACCCGAAAATTATCCAGGAGGCAACCCCGTGAGGAAAACTGCTGAACCAAATGGAGGCAATTTTATAACCTACAAACTTCAAGCGGCGACGAATCTGTTGGGAAGCAAGTTTAATGCGAAGGTAATTTTATAAAACAGAATCCAGTCATGTGCGAGTCGGACTCGCATACCAAGAGCTTGAAGAAGATATTTTTATTTTTTAATTTTTTTTATTGTATTGAGCCAAAAACGCAAAAGCAAGTCTTTTGAATTCTTTTTACCTTTAATTTTTTACTTTTATTTATTTTTATTATTTGCTGGTAGGTATAGCGGCAGTAGAAATACATTCTGTGAAAATTTCATGTCTCCAGCTATTAAGGTTTATGAGATAGGTACAGCCCGCTGACAGACACGAACGGACGGACGAACAGACAGTTGAGGCTTACTAATAGGGTCACGTTAGCACCCTTCGGGTGCAGAACCTTATAAACAATACTCCCACATAAATTTAGGGACTTAGGTACCTAAGTAGGTACCTACTCAAGTTGTCACACTATGACACTACCCACGACTAGTCGACTGGCTTACCGCGATTTCGTCACGCCAAAGTCGTAAATTATCACACGAGAATATACGGGATCCAAATTTTAGTACGTTTTATGCTACGCCTGAGTGACAAACTACGATTTTTAAAATTTAGTCTTTAGAAGTAAAGAATGTAATGTCGTGATGGCCTAGCGGTTAAGGAGCCCGCCTCTCATGCATGAGGTTGTGGGTTCGAATCCGGGCAAGTACCAATGTGACTTTTTCAAGGCATATGTACTTTCTAAAGTTTATCTTAGACATTACTGACATCATTCCGTGCCTCGGAAAGCACGTTAAGCTGTTGGTCCCGGCTCATGGACCTTTGACAGTCGTTACGAGTCGTCAGAAGCTTGGAAGTCTGACAACCAGTCTTACCTAGGGTTATCGTATTACCCAGTTATGGGTTGTGGAGGTCAGATAGGCAGTCGCTCCATGTAAAATACTGGTATTCAGCTGCATCCGGTTAGACTGGAAGCCGACCCCAACATAGTTGGGAAAAGGCTAGGCAGATGATGAGTCTTTAGAAGTAAAGAAACGAGTACCGTTTTTGACTGTGCGCTTTTTATTTAAAGTAATTGTTACAGGGAAATTCTCAACAAGCAGGAGGAATATCCTATTCGCCATTCCCTACTTTGGAAAGTGCTGTGCAAGAAACAGAAGGTTACGGCAGTAAGACATTGTCGTTTAAAGAGAATATACAAGGAGCTGCTGCTGGACTATTTCAGGTACGTGAATTATACGGTTTGTGTGTTCGCCGTAAAAATGCATACGGTTGTGTGTGCGCCGCACTCGCGTTTTTTAGTAGAAACACAACGGGTGTGTTTTCACGCAGTCAACAAGTGAGCAAACCTCTGTTTGTTAGGAACCTAATTTTCTAAACTGTTTTGAGCCCAGTATGTAGATTTATTCATAATTTATTCATAATTATAATGATTGGTAATAAGGTATTTGACACCATGAACCAATAATTCCAAGACCTAACTTCTTAAGAAACATGCTTAATTTTAACAGATTTATTTTCTTCAGTAAAATTACAATTTCAGTTATTTCGAAATTAATTTAAATAATGATTCAATTCAGTTGGTAAATAAGGGACGGATCGGTTTACTATTTATTGCCTTACAATATCTTTGGGGGAATCGTATTTTGACAGCTTTTAATAGGACTAGATTATCCAGCGAACATCGTACCGACATTTTTTTTTAATTTTATTTAGAATCCTTTCCCTTACACTAACAAACACCACAAAAAAAAAATTGGTCTAGCCGTTCACGCGAAATGCCGTGACCAAGCCCTTAGGGGAATAGATATTCAATTTATTTAGATAGATAGATTTATTGATTGATGGTGTCAGGTAATAAACGACTATTCTCCTATATTCATTAAAATACGTATTTAATATTTTTAATCAATCTATTTTTTAAATTATAAATCAATCAATAAATATTATATTATAAATCAATCTATTTTACTAATTACGTAATAACTTAAGACAGAAGGTCCCTTAAGCCCTTAAGTCCTTTCCTCCCGGACTGAATTATAATAAATAAACTGACTTGGTATTACATGGATCTCAAAACTTTTTACGGTAAAAGTACTAACTTGCGAGACTTGTTTTTTTTTTACAAGTTTTGTTTAAATGACATACACATTAGTTTCACATACAATATTAATTAATAAAAACACAATCATTTAAAGTCCAGTCAGGTATAAACATAAAAATGTTACGTTTTTCAGCCAACGCCTATAGTGGACACTATAAGTGAAGAGGAGAAGTATGGCAATTCTGGTGACAAGTTCTATAGCGCGGGTAAAGCAATAGTCGGGGGTGCTGAAGGTGTCTCAAATTTTGTCAACTCACTACTTGAGGTAAGAATATACATTATTAGCGGTACATCAGCCTGCGATCAATTAATTGGTCAAGCTGAAAAATAATTTATCGACAACTAGTTCTACTAATAAGAAAGCATATATAATCTACTTTTGACTGTTCTGTAGGTCTCGTAATCGCAAACGCGACTATTGAGCGTTAGGTCTTGGGTTCGATTCCCAGATCGGTAGCAATCGTAAAGATTTTCCTAGTAGCAGCGCGTAGATTAGAAGCTGGTAGTGTGACACCCCCTTTCCTCGAAAAATCGTTGGAGCTGTCTGATTTCTCTCCGGTCGAGTTGGATTGCCGTCCCATCGGACTATGAGAATTAAGGAGTACTTGCCTAGTCTCCATTAAGATTGGCCGCTACTGTGCTGAAATTCGGCCGGGGAAATATTGATGTAGGGCAGGGCCGTCTTTAACCTATTATAGGCCCTGGGCACACAAGGATGTGTTTAACGTATTTTTTTTAATTCATTATATAACATAACATAACGTCACGCCTGTAATCCCCGAAGGGTTAGGCAGAGGTGTACCCACTAGTACACCCACATTTCGCCAGTTATGTTTTTAGTCCCATGTAATAGGGGGCCAGCCTATTGCCATCAACCGGGCACAAATCCAGACTCCGAGGCTGCTAATGAGAAATTCCTGATGCCCGACCTGGGAATCGAACCCAAGACCTCACGCAGTCGCGCTTGCGACCACTAAACCAACGAGGCAGTCGCAATGTTTAATAAATTGTACTTAATTGAATTATAAGTACAGGAAGTTAAAAACCGTAAAAGTATATATAAAAGTATATTTAGCTTGGGGCAGACCATATGAATTTGTCCAGACTGTCCAATGGAGAAGGGGGGCCTGGAAGTAGGTACTGTTGCTGCCTATTATGTATCGCGTGCAAGGATCTCACCATATCCATAGGCATTTTATTTTATTTTCAAATAAAATTTCTATTTTTTCTTCAGGTCCCAGGATCAATTTTTAAGCAGATCGCCCGAGTCGCTACAGAGAAGCTTAACGATTTTGGGGGGAAACTCATAGGCTTATAAACAGCGTACAGTAAGAGTCGCTATCTAGAACATTCAACTTTATCTGAAGAAAATCTAAAAAGTCCAAACTTCCGACATCATTTTAATTGTACTACTTATTCAGCCTAACCTTTTATTTTTCCCATAGAGGCCAATGCAAAAGCAAAATGATAATAGGTATATATCAATGTACCCAATACCAAAACCCACCTAATCTACTTTACAAATGACTAGGTACTAATGATGCTATTAGATTACAATACATAATTACCAAATATTTATTTAATTGTGCAATTCGTGCATGTACCTAATTTTGTGTTTTGTCACATGGACAACATATAAAGTATCTCACTGAGTAGAATTTACAATACAGATGTTCTCTCACCCACACCTTAGAAGAAAAATCAGAAAGCATTGGAGGTAAAATAATAAACAAATTCTGACGATAAAAAGGTGACCAGATGAAAAAACGAATGAGCAAAATTGAACGGAAGCGCGCGCCTCGGTCAGCAATCAGAAATTCCATTTTTGAATGTAACTTCGTAGTGCAGCTAACGCAATTTCCGTCTAGATACAAATTGTGACGCTATACAGGTACACGTACATAGGAGTCTGGCCCGGGGAAAATCTGCTGTATTGATTTATTATAGGTTGTCTAGCAACGGGTAGGGCGCGGGGAGTGCAGAGCGGGGGCGGTACAGGATGTCGCGGCCAGTGCATTGAATACCTATACCTACCTATCTTTGCGCATGTCTCGATAATGAAAATACTAGGTAGGTACCTATATGCCATTATGAGCAGCCATTGCAATACGAGTTCAATTTCGCTCGTTCTGGATAGATCGAAGAAAGTT
The DNA here is from genome assembly GCA_949774945.1 of Hoplodrina ambigua. NCBI lineage: Eukaryota > Metazoa > Arthropoda > Insecta > Lepidoptera > Noctuidae > Hoplodrina > Hoplodrina ambigua. Next base: position 13,441,534 of record OX458963.1, read on the forward strand.
CTTCAATGCACATTTTAATATGCATTCCTTCCTACGTGTGTTCTTATTACACTCTGTGTACCTATCAGATGACAGAATTAAAGTTCCCGGCATTAGAAATATTCTTGCGATGTTATGTTTTATGGAATCTTGAAATAAACCCATCCGCGTTACTTAAATCTACTTGCATAGTTGCGTCAAAAAGAGTTAGTTGTACCTACCTAAGTTTTTGGCTCAAGTAGACCTAGTTTTCTGCAGGGAAGTACGCGGCCGTTGCCTTCTGAAGTTTGAGGATGCTACTTAAGCATTACCTATGCAATTTTTACTGCTTACTGAAAATTACCTACTTTTTGTTGTTCAAAAGTACTAATGCTTTCTTAATTAATGTTATTTGCGTTAAGGACGCGATAAACAGCAATAAAAAAAATAGGAATAAGTGGCCGTAAAAATTATGGATAGTTTGGCTAATGCAAAATGTTGATTCACAAAAAGTATATTCGTTGTGGATGCACCTTTAGATCGAGTCCCTAATCGCAAATTTTCAGGGGAAATTGAATTCTTTAGAGGTGTAAAAAGCCCAAAAGTTTGAGACGCAGAATAGAGAGCGATATACCATGTACCATAGACACATTTTTAAGATACCACTATGATCCCAATTTGGGATTGAGGTTCGGTTTTAACTTAGTTATTGTAAGTAAACGTCTATAAATAGTAGGTACTTTACATATCTAGGTTTTACATTATATTACTACTATTACTATTATTAGTTTTTGTATAAAGTAGATGTAAGAAATAATATTTTTAGTAAAATAATTATTTTTGTAACTATACCAGTGTTTTATTTTCTATTTGACCAGACGGTCAGCAACAAAAGTCGACAACTTTTACACGATTACGAAGTAAATAAGTAAACGGTGTGCGCTTACTCCGTGTACACCATCCTCAAAAGCAAATTATAAAGTATATATCGGTATAAGTAATGAAATTAATAATGACTTCCTACGTGTAACTCCGGGTAAATTTAACAAGGGTGAGGTCTAGATATTATTAAATTAATGAGCACTAGGTAAGTTTGTTAAAACTATGCATGGTTCCTGGTACTAATTATATTCCATGCGAAGGTTCTCTGGATTTAATGAGGAGTGGTGGGAGAGGGGAGGGCTCGTATAAAGCAAGATTCGTTAGTGCAGGACGGTATTCTTTGTTTTTCTGTCCGACAGCCAGTTGTATAATCACATTTTAAGGAATACCCAAATGAGAAACACAAGTTTTCATTCGAATTTCGTATAACGTGAGCAAATTTCAAATAAAAGCAACAAAATGAACTTTACCAACGTTTATTTTATTATTTTAAACCAAAAACCGATTTTACAATAATATGTGTTTTCTAACTATAAACAAATGTGATGTATGAGAGGGCCGATGCTATGGCCATTACATTAACATATATATACCTACTTATACTATGTTTACCATGTGGAATATCTATCTTATACTTTAAATGCTTTAATTATTTACATAAAGGATAAACGAAACAATTTTAAAATCATAACATATGTAAATAAACTCAGCGAAGTCGCGTTCGTTCGAATCTTCAAGCGACGAAGATGTCAAATATCTAAATTAGGACATCTTGTTACCGCTGAATAAAATTAAATAATAGAGAGAAGCACACTTTCTATGTAAACCTATATTTTTATGCTAAATTAATAGCGAAGATATTAATTATATTAAATCAAATAATATTTACATAAAATATTCAGTAACAGTGTGTGAGAACTATTCGAACGGTCGTGACTTCGCCGCAGTAACATCCTAACTGGGAAATAACTAAATATGAAACAATGTAAGAACCAAGAGGAGTGAAAGCGGTATAATTAGGTATACTATATTCAATATATGTGAACAATTTGTTAGACAACATTCACTGTTATTCGTGCGACATTTAACTATTAACATATTTCCTGACTATTTAAAGGCGTATTTACTTATTGAAAGAAGCGAGCAATTCCTCATTACTGGATGTCACTTTATACATTTAGACGATATATTTAGATCGAACCTGCGGCTTGTTGCGCAGTTGCCAATCATTGGACCACTGCGTTTAACTTGCGATAATTTTCCATTAATTACATAATATTAAGATTGGAAATTAAACAAAATGCCATTCCAAAGGCAAAAAAAGGAATTTAGTAAACAGATGAGCTAAAAGTAAAAAAGTGACAGATAGTATGTCGATTACAATAATTACATTAGGTCATGCAAATGCATAAAAACACCAACTTACATTACTTTGAGTAACATTATTACATCAATCTGTGACATAAGTATAGGATATTACACTAACACAGTGTTATCAGAATGTATAACGAAATATGTACCTAAAATTGTTTGTATATATATAATATATTAAAGTAAATAATCACGATACTTCAATAAAACAATACAAGGAATACGAATAACAAATTTTGATTATTAGAAAATGTTGTTGGCACACTATACAAGTACCTAATCTATAAAAAATAAAGTATAGGTACCTGATTGCCGAACGGGATTTATAGCTCATTCAAAAATTCATTGGAAACCAAACAAAAAGTTGTTGAGGTAAAAAAATAAATAAAAAAAATTGTCAGTCAAGTTGAATTAAAAGCTTTTGCAAGAAACCTCGTCACTACATTAATAAGATGATCAATTAGGGTGGCGGATTTCAGCGATTGGATACTATTAGAAATACGGAACATGCAAATATCATCAAAATTACTTTACTATAATGTGTTAGTTAAAATTCTAGGTCTAGAGACAACAGCAACCGCAGATCGCGTCTTTGATTACTTACTTACTCTAAGGTTATACGATAATCTTAACATGCATAAGATATATTCTGTGAATTCACTGAAATCTTTCCATTTTATAATCTACCAATAACACTCATCATATTATCATACCGATGTAATTTCATGTATTTGAAACGAATATAACATGTAATATCAACACGAATCTATAATATCATTTTAAAATTATTCTAACATCCATATATTTTAATCAATATAACGAGGTTTTTTGCATAAACCTAGAGATGTAAGTTATAAGATTCTTATGTTTAAATACTTCACTTATAAATACTCCATAAATAATATACAGAAATTCTCTATGTTAAACTTTCTATGTATATATGTTACGGTCTAAGTATTATGTGAATAGATAGATTGCACGATTAAATACATGTAATTCTAAATCTGCACGAAGCTTGTGTGTATATTATATATATATTATGTAAACACTACATAGCGTTGCAGACTAACATAGGGGTTGCTACGCCACCGTCCAGACGTAGCATCAAAAATATTTCACACCATAACAATAAGTTTCCAGCACTAAATTGTATGTCATATTAATTAACAAGTGTTAATACATGCACAACACTTTATTTTCAATACAATTTAAACAATCACATCTGAGCATTAAAATGTCTCTTTAATTCATAATAATTGTAATCCACCACACTCAATGCCATTCCATAATCAGCATTAAATAATTATATTATATTACAGGTTAGTGTTTCTTAATATTTATTAAAACACTAATATTGAAATTACGAGAGCTTGTAAACTAGTTATGTAACATCTGTTAACAACATGCAATGCGCGCATGCTTATACAATAAATAGTTATAATGTTCTGGATGTTAGCCGAGATGAGTGTTATCTAATTTGATGATTATGTTGAAGTATAGCTTGTAATTTCGATCACGTCGTTATTACTATATCATATACCAGGTGTACACAAACTGTTTCTTGATATTTTCACGTAGTTCATAGTTAAAACACAAAGGGACACTGTCAGCCAGAAGAGCTAGATAGGCGGAGCTGGATGAACAATTTCCTGTCTCTATTACACCAATATTATGCTGAGACGTGATCGCCGCTACATCGCAACGACCGTAACATATATAACTAGTTTCGAGTCCGACTTGATAAGGTTAGAAAGATGTATCTATAAATTTAAATTCGCCTCGAAGGCTTTTTATCAGAAACTAAAGCTTGGCCATCCATTTCAGAATCGGTATCCAACACCGTAAAGTCGATGTATTTGTCGGATCTTAACTGTCATGGACGTGCCAAACGCATCTTGCGGACAGTCTCGACGTAGTGTTTGTTGTGGGACATCACTGACTCCTGGACCTTCGGGGGCAGCTCTTCCATGGAGGGAGCAGTGCCCTCCTCAATGTCGGTGCGCCTGTAGAACAAGATGTAGGGCGTGCTGGACCGGTTGAGGTGGTTCAGTTCTGCCTCATCAGCAGACGTGACAACGTCATCGTTGTACATGTTCCACTGGCCGTTGTCTTTAGCGAGCGTGTAGTAGTGGCCCGAGTCGAGCGTGGTGCCGGCGTGGATGACCGCCGCGTACAGAGAGTAGGAGGCGTGCACGGCCTGCGAGCGCACCGTCGGGAGGGTGATGGTGTGGTTGTGGAACATAGAGTGCATCAGTTTAGTCTGCACTTGCAGCTTCGGGTCGAATCTGTTGACAACCGTCCTTTAATTTAAAAATCGTATTCCTCCTTTCAAGCGGATAACTCACAATTGTATAAATAAAAACAGAGAAACTAAAAGAAGAGGAATTTTCAGAAAACTAAATAGGAATTTGAAAGACTTACTTGAAATTTTTTAGGACGAGGATTAGGTATTTGGGCGTGGTTTCGATGAGTACGCTACGTTCAGCATCGCGAAGTTCGCCACAGTCGCGGCACTGGTATTTGTTTTCGCCGGTAAGGCTTTCCTTGGAGCAGTAGTACTCGAGCAGGCCCTGTACGGTGTGCTGCCAGCCTTCGGGCTTGTCGGGGAAAGCGAGCTGCAAGTCACGGAACACGTCGCGGGAGAGCGACGACGAGTGGCACTGGGTGCACTCGACGCGGGTCAGCAATACTCCGCCGAACATGCTGTCGATGAACGAGTCGCGTCGGAGGAACGCGGAGTCGTACATACGCAAACGTTTCTTTAGCGGCACATTCTCCATCTCTGTCGACGAGCGCTTCAGGCCGCTGGAACTCGACCCTGAAAATAAATTCACTTTGTGTGAAAACGGTACAAATGTTTAGTTTTAAATGGCTTTAATCAGGAAGCCTTGTAAATTAAGTTATTATTGCGTATCAAGATTACTACAAAGTAAACATAAAGACGTGCTAAATCCATTTGATTTTTCTTATGTCATGCAAATACGTAATCTTTCATCTATTCTGCCTAGTGTCTTCTCCATACAACAAGGGGTAAATGGCTAACATAAATAGCCTTTATACAAACTAACCAAACAAATGTTATTTTCTCAACTTCCTTTAAAATTAAACAAAGAGTTTACTGAAATAGAGCTAGGCCATCTTTGAAGCACTGAGAGGATCTCCCAGTCCTGTGAGTCCCAGCAGTGGAAACACTATGTTCGACCGATCATGTAAATGCTACTCGTATGAATTAAAAACTTTGTTCAATTTATGTTAAACTTTTGAAGATAGTAAAGACAACTTTAAGTTAGAAATGTGTTTAGCGTGAATTGCATTTAATTAATAGTTGTGCTTATTATTTTTAATTTAAATATGTTGGTTCATTACAACCTTCGTAACCATAAGGACTCATTTTTTAGCACAAAAACATGATCACATGGGCGGGAAGAACATGATGATTCGGTTTTATGATGTGTCTTTCCACCTATTAATGTTATAATTAATGTGATGATTTACTATGATTTCACTACTCCATTATCTTCGGAATACCATTGTGAACTACATGTGCAAGTAATCATAAAAGAATGTTATACAAATGATTATACCTAATATTCAACAAAGTTTGCGTTTTTTTATAATATTGTATATATTGTAAGAATTAATAACTTGGCAGAACTATGTTTTGACATGTTGTTTCTACGGCAATTAAAATATACATAAGCAAGTGACAACATAAACATGCAAGGTTTGTCTTTCTCTCTACCTGGCCATTATTGCACTTATAATTTAACCTCTACGATTTACAATATTTGTTTTAAAGGCCCTTTGATGGAAAGGCGGTGTGGGAAAAGCCGCATGTACCGGCGCGCTGACTGCTACATGCACCACCACGAGCAACGCTATATATTAAACATAGCGCTTCTGCACGAACGCTCTCTTAGGCTTCGTCCACACGGCATTGTCCTGCACGTTCCTTTACAGTATACGTCTTAATGTATAAATAGTGACTATACAACATACATAGATCCATTTACACGTCGATTGTGTGCAAAAAAACGTGTACCGCTTATGCGTTAAAACGCATACACAACAGACTTGTCAAGCAAATCGAATGAACTTTGACGTATTCGGTTCGCTGTGACATATGGTATAGCCTTGTGTCCTTTGTGTCAACTGCGAGGAAACTGCGGCTATTCGTTTTTACACGAATGAAAATTTACCGTATAAACACCCGGTTAACTATACGTTAAAAAAACGATTACAAAAAAACGTGCAGGACAATGCCGGGTGAACGAAGCCATACATGACCATTTATACGTTTGAGTTGTAAAGTCCTCAAACGTCACCAGTCGCATACATTGTCTCGCGGTACACCGCGAGTAGTTGCTCGGTATCGGAGTGTTCATGTTCGTCCATAGTCTTTGAATGCATACTGAAGCTGAACTGTTAAATATTTATGTTGACGCCACATCCAATATTTTGGTAAGATTCCTAAAGTGCTAATAATATCTTACCAGCAGCACTGCTACTTGGGCGAGGCGATACAGAACGGCGGTTGGGTCCTGGCTCGGTATTGTTGTTATCGTTGACGTCAGTACTGTAACAAGAAGATAGAAAATACTATTACCACGTAAATGGGTACGTTTAAGTATCGAGTAAGAGATAATTAAGATGGAATTTAGGAAAGTTAGCTGTGAATAGGAAAAGGATAGCGACAATTCTAGGATACAATTTTGCTATAAACTGATTATTTTTCAGGACATGAATGCTTGAACCTAGGTATACAATAATAATTATGTTACTGGTGCCACAGAGTTGGTCCCATAAAATCGAATACCAAAAAAGTAAGAAATAACATTTATTCAATACATACAACATTAATTTACATTAATTATTCAATATTGAGTGTTTATCTATGTATATTTTATATAGAAGGGGAAATAAATCAGGCGAACGATTGGTACATCAATCGCCTGGGGGAATTCATGAGACTGTCATTATTTGGTTTTTTATTTAGTTTGTCGTACGCGGTATACAATGGTTACCTTGTACTTTTGAACATCTTCCAAATACAACTGCACCTTTCTTGCCCGGTATCTGACGTACAGTCAACCAAAGATATAGGTATGCAGGGACGTCAGATATAGCTGAAGTTTTCTGAGAAACCGATTGATATTTTAAAATGTAATTTAATTTAAAAAGTAGATAATAAACAGTTTATTAATTAAGTTAAGTTTTAATCGAAGACATATTTCATCGGTTTCTAAGAAAGCTAGACTGCATAATACACTAACTCGACAGTGTAATGTGAAAACCGTTAAATGAACGCAATGTGTCATACATTGCGTTCATTTAACGATTTTTAAAGGAAGAGCTATGGTGTTTTTCTGTCCTTACCTGGTAGACTGCGCAGCTTGCTGAGAAGACTGTGCCACTATTCGCAATCGGCTGTGACTTGACAGGACAGCCGGGCGGGTATAGTCGAAGTTGAGATCGGAGCAGTGCTCGTATGACTGCAGTAGCTCGAATAAATACCTGTGGGGAAAACTGTGGTTTAGAATTCATTCCTTAGAAGTAGGTTTTGCCCGCGACTTTGTCCGCGTAGAAGTTGAAGACGACTGACGACCTGAAATCCGTTCTAAGCTGAAGACTCCTACATAGTATTTTTCGTTCCGTTTTACCCCTGCATTCCTATTTACCAGTAGGTAACATGTTAGTTTATAATATAAACTGTAAAAAATATCAACGTTCAAATCCCTTTTAAAGTTTTATCTCGATTTACCGCTACATCCCTATTCATCCAATTTTAAGGTACCTATCACCGTTTTAGTTTCTTAGGTCAAAAAGTTTTCGTGTTTGTAAGAGATCATTCAGTTTTATAAGATAAGATTAAAGTAGACGCATGTTTTTCGGAGGAGTAGGTAGACTAGAAGTAGATAGCAGGATATTATACTATGTAGATACTGCAGAACAACCACTAACTTTGAATAAATTCAAATACTCAAACTACAAAACGTTGATGAGATTATTTTTCGTTAAACAAAAAAAAAAATGTAACATTTCAAATGTACGTATGCACTAATATGAGGATGGCCTCATCATGGGTGACCCCATCCAAGTGTTGTAGCATTTCATAACTTATATCATTACAAAAACAATAATAATTTATTTTATTATGTGACACCAAGAGTTTGACTCGTGTACTGTGATTGATTTTCTTTATACCTAAACAGATCTTCCTTATCGTGTGGGCAGTAAGGTCTTACGAACCCACACACCCTAGTGTGCGAGTTTCTATACCGCCTTAAGGGCCTCTGACATGGTTTTAGTGGACCAGTAATAGGCTGGTATAAGTCCAGGTTTCCTCACAATGTTTTTCTAAACAGATTGTCTTTATCACCTGTCGAAAATTTGTCGTGACCCAGGCATTTTGACATTTTTTTTCCGCCCGCTTCGTTGTGTTACCCCAACAGTATGTGCGTACAGAAAAAGAACCCTTTACTTTTTTTTTTAAGGATGGGAAACCATCATATTACTCCTGCCGCTCTGACCGGAGCGGAAGTGTTAGGACTCGTACTGGCTCATACGTGTTCCTCCTAATGCACTTTGCGTTCCCGGGCCGCGGTAACTCTTCCGACCAAAACCCGCAATCCTAGAAGGTAAGAACCCTGCACGTGTCTCACTCTTTCAATCTCAATCAATATCAATTATACTTCATAATTAAATAAATTTTTCTTTATATGGGTTCCCATACAAAGAAAAATTGAGGGGGAAATTAAAATTAATACAATATTAGAATATAAAGGAAAAAATAGGGGGAAAAACAAGAAAGGTTTAAACAATTTTATTTTATATTTTATTATAAAGAAAAAGTTTAAGGGGTAAATTAATTAAAAAAGTTTAAACAATAACTCTTTTTATTTGCATGTCTAGGGGTTGAAAATCATATAAGTGTCATTTAAAACTTTTAGCTACAAAAAGGAAACTAATTATTGTCAAACAAATCAAAATTTAATTAATTAATTTGTCAAAGATTCGTTTAGAACAACGCGAATAATTAATAGTCACAAAGAAAGAAGAAAACATGATTGAATCTTCGAAGATCCAATAACATCTATCATATATTGTGTAAAAAGCTTGGTCTGTAATGAAGTCGGTTGATAACATTCAACGTTAAAAGTTCGACACAAAACGAAATATTTATTTTTTAAGAATTTTAAAATAACTTACACAAATATATTTTAGAAATACATTTTGAAAGTAAATAAGCTTCGGAGGACCGCGGTGTAAGACAAGTTACTTAAGACTTCTTCTTCTTTTATTAGTTCAAAATTAAAATAGAAAACTTTCATGTCTAAAGCAAAGACAAATTGTGAAAATTCTTAGTACTCATTATATCTCCCACCCACTCGCCCCCATCTCTCCTACATGGCGCCGCCAATTACTGCAGCGCAGGTAGCGCTATACAACTATATATGTAGCATGCATCATACGAACTAAATATAAATCTTTAATGGGACTTATTTCATAAGTAGGTATTTTTATTTATTCAGAACTAGCTATTGTCTGCCTTTGTCCGAAAAGCAGTCAAAGTAACATGTGTTCTTAGCTAATGTCTCCCTCCTACCTATAGCAAATTTCAGCTTCATAAGTCAAGTAGTTTTTGATATAAAGTTATGAAAAAAAATTGATAACTCATCATCATCTGCCTAACCTTTTCCCAACTATTTTGGGGACGGCTTCCAGTCTAGCCGGATGCAGCTGAATACTAGTATTTTACGTGGAGCGACTGCCTATCTGACCTCCACAACCCAGTAACTGGGTAATGATATCTCTAGGTAAGACTGGATGTATGACTTCCAAGCTTCTGACGACTCGTAACGACTGTCAAAGATCCACGTTTGCCAGCTGAGACTAAGTGCTTAACATGCTTTCCGAAGCACGGAATGATGTCAGTAAAGTCTAAGATAAACTTAAGAAAGTACATTATGTATTAAGTTTGGTACTTGCCCGGATTTGAACCCATGCATGAAAGGCGGGCGCCTTAACCGCTAGACTATCAAGACATTCAAAAAATAAAAAATTCATAACTATTTTACAAATATTCCGAAATACTTTTTAAATATCTTCAAACGACGAAAAAACGGAGGAGGTTCTCAAGTCGACGCGTATTATATATTTTTTGTAAGTCGTCTTACATAAAATACTCATTTTATTGAATAGCGGATAGAGAAGTTCTAGTAAGACGCTTTCCACCCACTTCCTTATATTCTATATAACGCCGATATAATACGCTTAGCGACATAGAAGTCTCTCTTTGTTACAAAAATACCTTTTAACAATGAATTTTCCTTGAAATGAAAGATCGACTCAAACCATTAATAAAGGGAACTATTATATACTATATGATACTTATATCAGTCGAAAGATTATGAAATAAATATTTTCGTCCTTAATCTTTATTTCGTTTAGGTATCAGTATAAAAAAATACAGATTAACTGACAAAGGAAGTACAAACAATTCCTGTTTTCCCAAAAAAATATTAAAAATACTTTTATACCTCTAACCTCTACCTCTAGCTGTTGCGTTCGACTTCGTCCGTGTGGTTATGTAGATTTAAAGTTTAATGATGTTTAACGCAAACTACCTACTAATTTCTATCATAAAAATCAAATGAACGGAAACCTAAAAATCAGAATTTTCATACATACTGGACGGTTGTTAGAGCAGTTTTAGATTTTTCATGACTAGTGAGTGACCTTTCGCTTTTAAATATTTAGATTAGGTAATGCAACAAGTATACGTCAGGACAGTTACTCTTGAACGGTAGTTTAACGAGAGACCATTATTGTTTCTAAAATTAAATGGTTGTTAATTTTAAGGTAGTAAAATCTAAGACCAAGCAACATTTTAAAGAATTGCGTTTTTTTTAACGTGAAGTTTATTGTAGCTCCTGTTTACTTAACTAGATACAACATAGCATAACTCATCTCCGCTGCGGCGGGCGGCGGTATTAACAGGTAACTCCAATAACGGCGCAGGAAATAAGTCGCACAACTACAATCTAGATACATCTACAAGTTCTATAAGGACTAAGGGATGCAGCCCGTTCAACTAGTCGTAAAATCTATAACTCCAGTGAGCGTATTTACTATGGGAAATAGGTCAAACATTTCCGAGCTATACTGCGCATGTTCGCCCGGTACATTGAATGCATACAGTGTCTATTATAATAAAGGTATATAGGCGAGCTAGAGATGATGTTACTTAATTATTTTACGTAACGAACTATGCATTCTGCGCACTATTTTCCCTAAAATAATGTGCTAGTATTCTGTTCTACAACATAATTTACGTACCTATATGAGCCTTCACCAAGGCAAGACAAATGAAACTGCAATCTTTTAAAAGTTTCACGAGCCGCTACTGAAGTTCAGGTAACGGGTGACAAACGTTTTACAAGTCAATTTTGAAACGAGTTCGCAGATAGCCTGTTTAGGATATGCATGAGGCTATTTATCGTACGTAGTGCAACTGGGTTTAAGTTTGAATAGCTGACTACTGGTGTTTGAACATTTAAAAACTTGCAACTTGAAATATATACATGGAGTTTATAATTGTTGTTGGAAAACAACACTGAGAGATTTATATGTGGAAGACTACTAAGTGATATTTGCCTAGCAGTTACAAAAACAAAGGGTAACCTAACAAAATAAAAAGTTGTACAATAGCCGTCATGACGACATGAAAGTCTATTTTTAAGAAATTGTATGGAATCCGTAAAGTTGTTCCTTACGGATTCCATACAATTTCTTAAAAATAGACTTTCATCTAAATAAAAAAGTTGTACAATAGCCGTCTATGACGGCATGAAAGTCTATTTTTAAGAAATTTGTATGGTATCCGTAAGGAACGAATAAAAATCCACGTGTTTTCCTTAAATAAACATTTCAGGAAGAACCTGAGATTTTATATAATTTGCTTCCAGAAATATACGGTTGTATTTATAGTACAGTATTTTAGTAATGCAGGCACTTGAATTTCAAACAATGTGAACAATAAAAATCCATGACATAGAATTGAATATCATTAGATGCGTCGTGCTACGCAAGGTTCGTTAGTGTCCCACAGCAGGAAATAACATCTGACAAGAAAATGACCGCGTGCAGACCGGCCTATAGTACATCAACATTCGGATACAATCACACTTCAAGTGCATCGCCTGATAGAATAAATGGACTTAGGTACTGTATACTAGGTGGCGATCAAAGAATATGTTGCCTAGTGAACAAATAAACAAAGCAAAGATAAAGCCGAGAACTTAGTAGGCTCAATAATTAGATTAGAAACACTTTTCCTTCATCACTGAGTAGCATTTAATATCGTTTCATAAGAAGTTATCAATTTATAAACTTCTAAGAAGCACTATAAAGTTTAATACGTGTTGCATTACAAAGTGCTTTTATATAGATTTCATTGCTATTGTAATTCAATTTGAAATTCTTAAAAGTAGTCCTATATAAAAGCCTTTCTGATTATCAAGGACAAAAAGCGAATACAGTGCATGTTGGCTGAGGGCTGGCACTGACTGATAGTCCAGTTATATGTAAGGTAAATAAAATGTTTTTGCTAGCCTTTCCTGTCCCACTATTGGACAACTACCCTCTACTCCTTCTATAGTTTGAGAATATAAAATTCTTTACAAATTTTCGAAATTATTTTTCTTTGTTATGGGGCGCGAATTCATGTCTACAATATGGTTTTTGAACTTAATTACTCGTTAAATATTAGTTAATTAACTATTTTATACTTCATATTTTTGAATATTACATTATTAGTCACTTAATATTACCCAGCGTAAGACCCTGAAGTTTCTGAAGGTTTAGCAATGAACGTCAATGATAACTCCTCGTTATCGGTGTGCGGATGATGATGATAATGACCCTGTAATTGATGAGCGAACGTAATAAGATGACAATGCAGAATAAGAAAACTTATTGCTATACTGGCTAAGTGGCTAGTGGCTAATAATAACTAAAGTATAAAGAAACCTTCCCCTTTAACCCGGATTGTCTGATTTCTTATTTTCTTTCCTTATCCGCCTTTCTAGCGCTCTATTTAAAAAACGTTAAAACGTAAAAATTTAATAATACGTTTTTTGAGAGTATTTTCGTCTGCCAGCTTAATAAATGATAACTATATTAATATAACTTAACTAATGCAAATACGATGTGAGGCAAAAAAGAGAAATTATTTTTAAAAATCCGATTTTCTCGAACTTTTACCTTGCAATATCTAAGGGCGCCTATGACCTTATGAGACTTTAGAAACAACTTTTAGAATGCCAATATACACGTTTATACAAATATTCAGCTTATTCCTTAGGTTTTATTAGTATTCTAAGGTTAATTATATAGCTTAAATGACTGCCCTATGAGGGCTACGTACATTAAGAACTTGAAGTCAAGATAAAATTCTAGAATTTAATTCTAGAATTTTATCTTGACTGAAGATGCACTTATACCTACAATAAAAACCGCCTTTATTGTACATTTACAATGTCTTCGACTCGGAAAAACTACATGCAGGCCATACAAATACTTGTTAACTACGTAAATCGAACCCGCGTCACGCAACGCAGCAGCTAATCGCTTAGTCACTGCGCCAACAGTGTTGCTGAATGAAATGCATAAAATGACCTATGCAGTATTTCTTTAAAAACGTTAGTTAGGTGAATCATATACCTACATACATACATACATAAACTCACGCCTTTTTCCCATGGGGGTAGGCAGAAACTATAGAACGCCACCTGCTACGATCCTTACATACTCCTTTCGCCTCATCTACGTTCATACATCTCGTCATACAAGCAAGCCGGTTACGAGTACAACCAAAACCAAAACCACCGCCACCACCACCACCACCATATATATAAGTGCAGATCATTTTATTCCCTGACACAATTTTGATACCAAGCTAGCGCAGGTTTATATCGCAAATCGTATTAGAGTAATGACGATAGACCAGCGGGCATTCTATAGACTGCTCAAGTCTAGTTTGGATCAGACCCTTAATTGGACGAGCTCGAGTTGCTCCTTGCCGGTTTTTTTTATAAAATCCCTGCTTTATTTTTTTATTTTGTCCATTATTTGCATGTCAGAAGAAAATCTTCGTATTTCCTGCATTATACCGTCTGCTCTCAGAACTTCATTGAGGCGGCAAATTTAAAATAGTATATTATAATATAACTAGCTTTTACCCGCGGCTTCGCCCGCGTTGGTTTAGAATTTGACAATCAATACGGGCTGTACTCGGCTTGTTGCTCGGCCAGATCCAGAATTATTAAATACCTACGGACCAACAGACTGTGACTCATAAAAGTCGGTCGGCGTTTAGTTTGCATTTCTGCAAGAGAGGTCCTTCTCGCCTGCGTCTGTTCTGGAGTTTCAGTCGCTGTAATGGCTGAGCTTCTTCTCTGAGACGAAGTCGTGTAGTCATGTGTGTTGTGTGTCGTGTGTGAATAGGCGTCTCAGTTGCTCTTACAGCTCTCTGGCTTTCGGCTTGTTCCTCCAAAAGCAATTGCGTTTAGAAGGGCGTCTCAGTCACTCTCAGAGAAGCTTGGCGGGCGGACGGTTTGGCTTTTCAGTCTTTCCTGGCTTTAATAAAATGTCTCATCAGCTCTCAAATTTGCTTGTAGCTCCGGTTGTGCTTGCTTTCTTAATGCGGCACGAACGGAAGATTCCGGGGATTGAGCAGTAATTTTTGCTCGGGCTAGCAAAGAGCTTTTGCCTGACTTGGAGCTGTGAGACAATTTAAAAAAAAAAGGAACCTACCTACCGTCATTAAAATACACCAAACATACCTCTAAAGAAAACATAAACAGTACTGAGGGACAAACTTAACTTTGCCGTTGGAAAACTGCTGTCTATACATCTACATCGACATAGGTCACGGTCATAGTTTAGCAACTAACCTCTTCCTTTAGTCAGTCATCGACTAAACGCATTAAACAAAGCAATTTTACTGTTACGACAGTTCTGCTGTGATCCTATGAGGAATACCGTTCCATATCTCCGAATTTCATCATTAGATCATGACAGTATTTATATGGGACCAATTCGGAAAAAATAAACAAAAAAAGAATCATCCAAATCAATTCACAATTGCCGGAGCGTGTTATAAGTTCGCCTTAATTCTTCCATGCATCCTCTATGAATGCGACACCTGTCAGTGTCAGTGACGACACAGTGATGACAGTGTCAGTTACGCAGTTTTTCTGTATCCCTGACAACGTATATAAAGTGGGTCCCAGACAAACGCGAAATGTTGTGGCGGCCGCGTCAGTTGCAAATTTTAACAACAGGCCGCGTGTACTGCTTTGTAAAATGACACCAAATATGAAAATTGTAATAGAAATAGTTGAATTTAAATTTAACCCACACTTCTCCATTCCTAAGAGTAATATGCGATGCTAATGATAATATAGGTAGAGATAAACTACTATAACCTCACACCACTCACCACCTCAAGTGTTTAAATAAACGGTTTTTTTTCTACCTTTTTTCTCATCATCTGAGAGGGCTAATGAGTCATGTGAGTAATAAGACAACGTAACGGTTAGCTATATTGACTGACGTCCGATTGTGGCACAAACACCGCGCTAATGACACTTCAGGCCGCCACTGTGACCGCGGTGGTGTGTTTTTACAGCGGTTGGAGCCGCGGCCTGCGGTTAGCCGCAACTGCAGGTCGGTCCGTCTGGTAGCCACTTTATGCAAAATGTCAGTATGCTCTTCAGCGGTTTTGGGCATAAAAAATGATTAAGCAAACAACTCCGTACTCCTAGGTTGTATACTTGAAACTGGTCTATCGACAGTCTAGACTCAAAATGTATTAGATGCTTAAGCTTAAAATTTGATCATGATTCGATAGACACGTGGCGCCATCTACTGTCATAAGGACGTTATTGTGATTTCCCTCGGGAACAGTACTTTTTTTCGGGATTAAAAGTACCCTATGTTTGTCCCTGATCACCTGGCAACGTTTATGCTAAATTTCGGGATGATCGGTTTAGTGGCTAAGGCGTAAAGTGGTAGCAAACAAACAAACAAACTTACTTTCGCATTTATAATATTAGTTAGGATACCTTATTTTAACTTTGCAACTGACTTTTTCATTTCTGAAACCCTACTATACTGTAAGAGAAGGGGAGCCATTTCTTTAGACAGATGCTTTAAAAGTTGAACCTTTGAAAGCGTCTGGCGGAAGCAACGGAAAATGTCTTCTAATAATGCAAGTTAGTGAGAAAGGTACCCTGTCGGATATCAGAAGAATTCCAGTATTCAAGCATGCAAGGATGCATACTTAACTACACGTTGTTCAAAATATAAAAATATACCCCTTTTACATATTTTACTTTTTAGTATCTACCTACTTTCTATCATCAAAATCCACGAAGAAACAGTATCACTACGTAAATCAAGTTAATATTAGAAATCCCTACAAAAAAGTTTTAGATCAATAATATACAAAAATTGCGCAAATATGAAGAATGCAACTTTACGGAACCCTAAAAAGAAATTTTTACTAGTGTCCGACTACATTGAGAACCGAATCTAGATTTTTTTAGCCGATACTGACATCAAATTTCAATTGATGACGTCGGTAAAAACGGAATTTTTTCTTAACACTTCGCAATAAATAGGGACGTCTGTTCCTGTTCCGATGCGCTGGAAGTAAATAAATAGGGACGTCTGTTCCTGTTCCGACTCGCTGGATGTAAACTAGACATTGCGGCTGCTGTTCGAACAGTTGCGCGCATATTACTAAAAGGAAATTGTCAATTTTTGCTTTCTCCTTTAGATTCAGTGATTTATTTTTTGCTTTTAAAAATGCTGAAATTCTTTTTTTTATTTTAAAATAAATTATTGTCACACTAGAACACAACGTGGACTTGGTGATGACATGATGTGGATGGAATGGGCGGGAATTGAAATTTGTATGTCAAAATTTATATCCGCGCCCTGCCCATCTTTGGTGTCTAGATGAGCAAGGATGTGCGTGGCGAAAATTGAAATATTTTTAATACAATATTGAACTTTATTGCTCTAAAAATAGAGTAATATTTATTTTAAAAAACTGATATAATAATCTCGCACCGGCCATCAAGGACCCGCTCGGTCATCGAAGACGGCGCGGTATAGCGATGGACATCTTTCGGTGTAAAAAGGTAAGCGTGATTTCAATTTACTCCCATCCCATTCATCGCCTCGCCGGTATAAAACCACTTAAATAGAATGTTTTATGTTCTCACATCTATGTATTAGTGTAGTGTCACTATTAGTGTTCAGTGTATTGAACAAACGAATTGATGTAAAACTAGAACTTACCCCAGAAACTCGGAGCTGTCGTGTTGATTGTCCCTGGTAAAGAAAGGTGGCTTGACCACAGCGAAGAACTCATCAGGGTTCAGTTTGGTTGAGACCGAGTGCATCATCTTGCCGAAAAGAATGGCCATTCTCGCCCAATATGGCACAGCAGTCATCTTGAGCGCAACGTGTGTGCTAAACCTGTTACAAATAAATAATTAAATAGTTAGTTATTTTACCAATTCACCCGGACGTGCGCGCATGCTCGTTTTTACACCTACGAGTTTGTTTCAACTCCTATACTACAGAGCTTCTAATTATAAACTTTAAACCAAATGAAAAATACCAATATGGAATAAACAATAAAAAAACAGCACAGCTACCAAGTCTTAGTCGCTGATGTGATGATACATTGCAAATTAAAGTGAACGCATACAAACGCAAATATATTCGCGCGAATGTTCATATTTTTATAAAACATTGCAGCTTAATAAAATAAAATAAACATAACAATTAGACTGATAGCCCACTATAAATCTACACATTCAAGAGATTAATTTGTACAAATAAGTAAAGTTTGTAAATCCATACTAATATTATAAATGCGAAAGTAACTGTCTGTCTATCTGTTATGCTTTCACGACTAAACCACTGAACCGATTATGACGAAATTTGGTACGGCCACGGGGTAAGTTTTAACCCTAAGACAGGACATAGGTTACTTTTAGTCCGCGACTTAGTCTGCGACCGCCCCACATTAACGCGGACGAAGTCGCGGAAAAAAGCTAGTATATTTATGAATATGTGCATCACTTACCAATACATTATAATAATAAAAACAAAACCTTTTAAAATAATCAATCAGCGCACTGTTTGATCCATAAAAGCTTTATTTTACACGTAACTGAATTGCTGGCTGATATTTTAATATCAATCAGTCAATTAAATCAACGCGTCGCAGTCGTGAGCGCGGTATTGTGAAGTAAGGGACACAATATCACTGTTTGTTAGGCAAAGTTCAAAGACGTTACAGCCCTAGATTATTTGAATTTTAACAATGAGTAAGGAACCCTGTCATGGATCGCAATCTCAGGTCTAATATTCCTGGACGAAATACATTGAAACAAACCTTGCTCTTTGAATGTATTTTCTCTCAATATCATATTACATGAAAGCAGTTTCCAACGTAATTGTTAGCGACGTTCTTGGGACTTGTTATTCGGACGAAATTCTCACTGAGACATTTCGAGGAACTTTCATCAGCATTAATCGACGTAGCGCTATTGAACGTAGATGCATTCACTGGTTCTTTGAGATCATAAATGTAATCCTTTAGAAAATTCCTTATAAAATTTAATGATGACATCAAGTATAAAACAAATGGATTGCGCAAAAGTGAAATACAAACTGTATGAAAGTAAGGGCCAAATCAGCGAAAAAGTTTTAGAACTAATTAAAAAATATCAAAATCTGTTTGAAAACGTTTAATGATGCGCAAAAGTGAAATACAAATTGTATGAAAGTAAGGGCAAAATCAGCGAAAAAGTTTTAGAAATAATTAAAAAATATCAAAATCTATTTGAAAACGTTTAATGATGCGCAAAAGTGAAATACAAATTGTATGAAAGTAAGGGCCACAACAGTGAAAAACTTTTAGAACTAAGTAAAAATTATCAAAATCTGTTTGACATTTTTTTAGAACTAATTCAAAAATATCAAAATCTGTTTGTAAATGTTTAATAAGATTTTGTGCGTTACGATGTTATTCAGTTGATAAGATTGTAAAACCGAAAATTTGCATTTTGCCTTCAGAGTCAATGTTGAAATGTCGCATAACGTGAACAAAATTTGAAACGTGAAAAAGTTTAGTATGTAAGAAATCTACTTGCA
The DNA here is from genome assembly GCA_949774945.1 of Hoplodrina ambigua. Classification (NCBI taxonomy): domain Eukaryota; kingdom Metazoa; phylum Arthropoda; class Insecta; order Lepidoptera; family Noctuidae; genus Hoplodrina; species Hoplodrina ambigua. Next base: position 13,460,986 of record OX458963.1, read on the forward strand.
TAAAATTTAAGGACACATTAACTCCCAGGACGTTCAAACAAAGACCTTTAGTTACCAACCACTGTACTACAACCAGTGGCGTGCATACCATAGAGGCAGAAAGACACTGCCGACCCTACGTAACTCAGATAAATATTAATAATGTTGTTCTGATATATAATATTATTTTATAAACGAGTATTTATCAATAAACAAAAAAATCTTAAATCGTAATTCAGCGCCATCTTTCGAGTGTCGTATAAATAACATTAACATCGATACAAAATAGTCAGCTCGTTCGTATAATTTGACGCGATTTCACATTGCGCTACGCTAACGCCGCTGACTGCCGCGGAATAGACACAAACTATTGGTGCCTCAATGTGTATATGTGTGCTGTCGTGGTCATACGGATTAAATGGGTGTGCGTTTGTATAGATACGAGGCACACATGTCACTAATAACGCACACAAACGCACCAAATAGACACTGCATGACTTGATACACGCCGAATCACGAGACTTACCGAAGTGTTCCGATCGGAAGCTAGCTGTATTATGCGACTATTTTAAAAAGTAACATAATTTCATTCAACTTTCTCTAAATAAAGCACCATTTTTTTTGTCGTATTTTATAAACAAGTAGTTTGAGCGGCCATTAGTCGTTTGTTTGTTTTGATTTGGTCGTGAGCTTTGTTAACAGATATTTAAGATTTAACGATGTTATTAGTGTGAAAAAATGGATAATATTCACTGTGAAAGATGTTCATGTGGTGTGTGTATAGAGGAAATAAAAAATATGCGTTTTTAAAACTATCGGTGACTAAAAGACGTGATCGTGCTTTTCTATCAGATATTTAAGATTTAACGATGTTATTAGTGTGAAAAAATGGATAATATTCACTGTGAATGTTGTTCCTGTGTGTGTATAGAGGAAATAAAAAAATAGGTATGTGTTTTTAAAACTATCGATGACAAAAAGACGTGATCGTGAAAGGTCATTGACACCGGATTTTATTTAATTTGACTGCTATTATTTAATTTTCAAATTAATATGAAACATCAAAACATATAGGTATCCGTAAAATATGTCTACAAAATCAGTCAATCTAGGCTATTTAAGGTGGCAATTACCTACATTATTATTTAAGTCGACGAGACGACGAATCAAAACCATGATATGTACATGTTTGGTAAGATACCTACCTAGCTTAAATAGCTTTTAACTGTTCTGCCTACCCTGTCTAAAAACTCTGTGCACGCCACTGACTACAACCAGGCTGTTTGTGGAAGTCAATTCAAAAAGAACGTTTCCAATATTTGCGAAGTAAATGCCAAGCGCAAAAGGCTCGCTCCATTTCATGTTTGAAATTCTCCTGAATTTCTAGCTAAACAATTTCTAGGAACTCAGCGCTACCTATCGATCGCTACACGTAATATTCTGTGAACTATGCAACGCAAAATTTCACAGAGACTGCTTTTGCTTGATCAAAGTTTTTCCATTTAAAAAATGTCAGACGTCAGTTTTATTTTACGGAGCGTTATCCGTAAAATAAAATTGACATAGCTACAGATAAAATTTACATCCTACCCCGCAAATATTGACGTAACCCTATTAAAATATTAAATACTACGTCCCTCATTCCGTAAAACTGCTTCTGAATCTAACTCTTTAACTCTAAGACTTTGACGACTTCTTAATAATAACGATGAGCTAAGATGCTTGTTAGTTGTTACACTGAACTTTAACAATTCAAGCGCCAAGTCCGCCAAAGAACTTAGATACCTAATTAGGTGTAAGCACAACTGGAACCTATTGTCAAAGAAAAATACATGGTGTTTAGGGTACTAGTGTATTATTTCTATTTTTGTTTCTTTTTCCAGTATTAGTGTATTATGTAGTATTACTGTATTATTTTTGTTTCTTTTTGTCGTATTTAGTTAAATATTATTTTTGCTTTTATTTAGTTACTTAGATAAGTTTTTGTAATGCTAACGGCACTAATTAGTAACAATCTGCTTATAACAATTGACGCCAGCGATTTTACGCGAGACGTATGTATTGATTCCTCTTCATATACCTATGTCGTTTGAGATATCTTTATTGTCCATAAGAATTATAATTCCATTACATAAGAAATTATAAAAATGTACATACAATATTATTGATTTACGTGGGTAGGTATAGCGTCGAGGAAATATTACAAAAGATAGGGTATATTTAACGCAGCTATAATGTAAACATACACGGAGTATGCACAAATGAAAGTGGTATGCAGGTACATTGTATACTATACTACTGTACATACCACTTCATTTCTCCATAAAAGTTATCCATTTCATTTAAATTACTAAGTAAGCTTTAAGTTCTGAACTTAAATTAGGGCACTAGCACATTTCCTCTCGTAAATAATATAAACACATGAGGCGCAACGTTTTAAAACTACTTTCATCGATCTTAAAATCGATACAGAATAGTCGCAATTTTAGGTCGTTAAAAATGCATAGGTGTAGCGCGTCACTGGCGGATAAGAATAGAACAGTCGCCGATATTACAAAATCGATATGTCAATGCATGAAATAATGAAAGGTACTCAAAAGAAAGGCTGTTAGTCCATCAATGTTTTAACATAAAACTGGACGACGGTATCCTGAATCTACTTTTAGCTATTCTGGCAAAGTGGATAGTCAGTTTTACATAAACAGACGGGGAGGTGAGGCCACAAAACATTTATAAATGCACAGGAATACAAATCACGGAGCAAAAAACCTTCCAATGCGAGAATTGCAACGTCGAATATTTGGTGACAATTGGTTCTTTTCTCCATCACCAAGTTTATTTGCAGAATTTTTATTTAGGCTTATGCAACATCGAAAAGACTACGAGAATAAATATTTCTCGGCCTTATTTTCGTATTTTTGTATCCTTACATTGTTGCTGTATTGTTATACTGTTGCTAAATTAATTCACTAGTGTCGCGAGATCAAGGCGCATTTTGTTTAGTTATCAAAACTAAGATCACTACTAAATATCTGCATATGTAGTCAACAAGTCGAACAACAAAGCTCTCAAGTCCGACTTTTCTATTCCTGTCACTGGTAGTCTTTTACAGAATAACAAAAATCAAATAAACATAAAATTGTTATTAACACTTTGCGAAATTAATAATCGCCATAGCAGAATACAATAGCATCATGGATGAAAAAAAAAACAGCAACAAAAACCGTAAAAGTACAGAAAGGAGATCAACAAAATCCCATACAACTTTGCCCAAATATGTGCCTCGAGGCACACGTGCACCAAATCGTAGAGAAAAAATAGAGGAATTCGAAAATAATTTTACTATTATTAATAAATCATTTTTATCTATTTAATAAATTATTCAAATATAACCTGTAATACAATTAAAACATGTGGCAACTTTGTATGTACAATTGTGTTTTCATTGATTGTCATGCGGGATGATATTTCGTAAATGTCATTTTGTTTTGCTTTTGTTGACACTTTACACATGTCATTCGCGTTTCGGGATACTCGTCTGTCAACTTGCCATTTTTTTTCAGGTGCCTATTTACTAGAGTGCCTAAATGGCGTGCTTTTTATTACGATTAAAAGTTATTTTATTCTCTTCCCCGGGCAACTATACAAATAATTTAAGAGTGCAATATTATTCAGTGTAATCTAGTGTATTTTATGCCAGTAAGTGTACCTTCTGTACTAAATTGGGACAGATACTGTTGATCTCCTTTGTTCCATCAAAGATGAAATTTATTTTAATAAAATATTATTATTAAAAATAAATTGTATTTAAAATAAATTGAAATATATTCACATTAGAATACGTTTTATTTTATTACATGTCACGTATTCTAAAACTACGAAAGTTTCATTGAAACTCTTTCAGTAGGAGTACTACATTACTAACGCAAGCTTACTTAAATATGTACCTGTAAGATACAAACACCAAACAACCACAACTAAAACATAAAGCTTACAAATAATGTCACACAGCTTATCAAAGTAAATGAAGGTAAACTCTGCTTACCCCTTTGGTAAAAACATGTATGATGTTGTTTGTTTATATCGATTACCCGACTACGGCAAAGTCAAAAAGAACGTCGCGTCGTACCTAGGTAGGTAAAACGAAAAATTTCGACGAAAAATTCGTGGGTAGGTAGGCCACGAATCTTTTTTTTTTTTAAGTTACTATTTTACCGGTTGTTGTAAATGGTTTAAATTTGACTACTCTATTAGGATTATTTTTACTTTCATTGAGTTTACCCAGCATAAAGAAAACGTAAGAAAATCCACGAAGTAAAAATAATAGGTACCCCAATTTACACTATATATAATTGTAGGTATAAACAAAAACTCGGTTACCACAAAAAGGTCCACCAAACAAGACTTCATGTTGGTACATGGTTATGTTCTAGGTTTATAAATCACAAATTATCAAAAAATTATAATAAGACTTTACAAAGAATATTTGCTTTCTTTAAGTTCTCAATCACACGTCATTAATTAATATTATTAAAAACTGTGCCGTGGTCAGGTAAAAACAAACAGTCTACAATCTGAAAAAAGTATTTGATTTGGATGACGGAAGAAAAAGACAAAGTACTTACTGCCTGGTAACGAGCAGAGCCTGCATCACGCTGTTCATGTAGCAAGTGTTTCCAAGGTTGAGGAGGCCAACCTTCCTCATGGGAGTGTGCGTGCTCACGCTGGTCAGGCACACGTTACGCGCGTGCCAGGGAGTCAACTGCAGATAACCACATCCTCGAGAAGTCATATGGCGCTCCAGGCATAAAAGCTAAACAATAATTATAAAGTCAACTTCTGTACTAATAAAACAGACACGCAGGTAGGACGTTACATTTTTATTGAAAATGACCCATCTCGGACTGAATATAGCTTGCGTTTTATTTCTCCTTTTTATTAATCAACAGAAGTGACGATTTTTAAACAATATTATCGCTCACGTACTGTTTCATCTTCTTCAATTTGTTGTTTACGTATAGCCGCTCGAGTTAACATTTTGCTAACAAATACGTCAACGCTTCCGACCGACCGCGGCTGCGGCCCACCAGCAACTAAACCGTCGAAGGTAAGGCTACAGAGACGAACCCCCCCGAGCGCGACGTTAAGGTCCGAGGGGTGGCATTTGCTCTTACGCATTGATTATACCTATTAATAGAGATATCGTGGGTTGTGCTTATATAGACCACTAGCTTATGCCCGCGACTTTGTCCGCGTGAATGTCGGTTTTCTGCGAGGTTTTATTTTTTTGCGTGGAACCCTAATTCTTTATCTAAAATAAAAGTAGCCTAAATTGAGGTAACTAGGCTACTTTTATTTTATTATATTTTATTACATCAGCTATATTATGCCAGTGAAAGTCTCGTCAAAATCGGTCGGGCCGTTCCAGAGATTATCCGGAACAAACAGACAGACATAAAATTGAAAAAAATGTTATTTTGGCATAAGTACCGTATACAGGGTAATTGAAAAAATACCCGAAACGTGAAAAGGGACGTCATTGTACTCATCATTATGAACAACTTTTACTATGGGACCAACCCTGAAATCATGAACAAAAATGAGCTGTTCCATACATTTTGATCGCGTTGTGTAGCATTTTTCTTGGGAACAGCTGATTTTCTTTTCATGATTTTAGGGTTGGTCCCATAGTAAAAGTTGTTCATAATGATGATTACAATGACCCCTTTTCAGGATTCGGGTATTTTTTACATTACCCTGTATACATTCATAAGCGGTTAAGTTAATATTACAAACAGACTGAGACACTTCAATTTTATTTATTTGTATAGATGTATAGATTACCGGTGAAGGAAAAAAAATATTAATTTGATTTCTATAGAAAAAATATATATAATTTATTCCATTAAAAATGTGTTCCGAGAATTCATTAAGTATACCATAAACGATCATTTTTTTGGTTTCTTTTTAATAGCAATATTTAAAAAGGAATCCCTATGATAGGATTTCGACAATCTGTCTGTAAAAGCTGCTTATTTCAGTAATTATTGTAGCTATGGTCTTGAAATTGGAAATAGTTATTAATTATATTATGGCTCATGTGGAGGTCGTTACCTCAAAAAGGAAATTTTGGTAGTCTCTCTCTCTCTCTATGGAGTTCTTAAAACACCTCCCAGGTATATTCTGCGATTTTTTGTAGTTGGGAGCACATTAATATTTTTCGGAAAATTCTTATCTGACTACAGAATTTTACTGGTTTTCCTATTTGCATGCGTATTGTAGGTTGCATGAATCACATGTCCTTTGCCTAAGTGACAGTTTGACACAAAGAGTATAATAATTACTAGTTTGACATTACTGCATTTAATTGATTTTTTGTGTACTTGATTTTTGGTTTTTCGCTTGCGATTTGAGTTAAGCTTTGGTTTCCTAGGATAGCGGTGCCGTCATATAGCGGCCATAATATTACGGACCCAAAAAGGCGGCCGTCTTTACGGTGACGACATGTGGAAAGTTCAACGGCCGTTTTAACACACTGACAGTCATTTTTTTAAAACAAACGTCCGACGAGAAGTATCCAAGATAGAAAATGGACGACCTCGATTTCGCTTAAGTAATTTACTTGGAGGATTACCTATCATCAGAAAAGGAAAATAGTCGTATGGCGGTAGACGATTTATTAAAACTTCGTCGTCGCCGCTGCTCCAAGAGTTGGAACTCATTTCGTACGTTGTTCCGGTAAAAAAAATAACATACCGGAACAACACAACATTAGAAATAGCTTCACCGTTATCAATAAAACGTTCACGAAACCATCTAACACCGTCCCACCGTCATCTTTAATAAATTATTTAATTTATTTTTTTCAGAATTTTCTCTTAGTCATCTTTATATGGTCATCCTGTATTTTAAGTGAAATGAGAAAGTATTAGCTTTTTTCTTGCAGTTGGAGGAGAAATAGGGGATGGACATTTTTAAGGGAGGTAGCATAATTTCTGATTTACTTATACATTTTAAAACATATTCATATCTTCATTTATACCACATCGTTTTAGACATTTGTTGATTCTTTTTTTGTTTTATTTCTTTAAAACTTTGCTTTGAACTTTGCGCAAATTTTGATGTTATAATTAGAAGAATTGGGTAGATATACTTGTACTTTAAAAATACATAATCACATTTTATCCTGTAATGATAGTTGTTAAGGTTTTATAAATAAATAAATAAATTTAAATGGTTCATTAACCATTTTATTACACAACTTTGCCCAATAACTTTTGCGTTTATTGCAATCTTACAATTTATACACCGTGACTTTTAATTCGTTGTACATCATCAGGGATGAAAGTACTCAGGAATATAAACAATTTTTTTTACGGGACATTGTACGAATAAATCAGCTGTTTCATACAATTTGATCGTATTGTAGTGCATTTTGAATGGAACAGCAGATTTTTACGTACCATGTCCCGTAAAATAAGTTATTCCTGAGTACTTCCACCCCATTAAGGATGTACAACGAATTAAAAGTCGCGGTTTATGTATGGTATGCCTGATATTGCCATGAAAACATTATTAGAGACTATAAAAAGTATAATAACACCCGTATTTATAAACAAGTCAAAGTGATTACTTCAATAAAAGTCATTACTAAAGTAAGGATTTGTATTCTATGGTTTAGTAATTGCTTGAAGTTAGAACTGTCAAAAATTAGAATTCTTAGCAAAGTAATTAGCCACCAATTTCTTTACTTGAGTATAGAGTGGTCGAAAATGTTGCGTTTGATATTGCAGTTATAGCAATTACGGAAAGCATCATCGCAACTTTTGGTGTTATAGATGATATCGATAACGATATATTACCGGAGATTAAGGTAACTAAGCCTAGAAATCGATAATATAATAATTGGACAATCCTTTTCCAGATTCAGTATTTATAATGTTTGGTTGTTTTTTTTTCTAAAAAACAACAGAATATGAAGATAAAACAAAACACAGTAATCGAGTGTTACCAGCAGAAACAAACTATCAAGCGTTGATTCTGCCTCAAGCATATACTAAATAATGTACATTATAGTAAGTAATAAACATTACTCGACTAAAAAATAAAAAATTTCTATGAAAAATTCTATCCGCAAGTAATGACTTCACTTAGAAATTACTTAGCAGCAAGTACCTAATTACTTGTTTATAAATACGGGTGTATGTAGTTGACAAACAAACAAACACTTAATTTAAATCAAGACATTTTCAAAACTATTATACTCTGTTCCAAAAATGAACAGAATGCAGTTTTGAAAATGTCCACATGGTTATATTTGATGGTCTGTCTACTGTCAGTAGTGAATCAAAATGTACCGATCCACCATAGTGTATTTTCCGATGATAGTTAAAACATGTTAGGTACCTAAAGTTGCAGTCTCGTGTAAGTCTAAATTTATGATATCGATCTTGCTGAGATAACATGCAAGGCCGAGGAATGCTGCGAGCATTGATCGGTGCTGCAAATAACTTATGATGGTTCAGCTAAGTGGAATGAATACAAGGTCGGTGGGGGAGTCTAACAAGTATTGAAGACGAGTACAAGAATAGGTATTGTATTTGTAGAAGCACTTACCACGTCATCGTATTTATCCTTGAACATGTCCTGAGCTTCGCCTTTTAAAGCGTCGACATGACCATCTACAGTGGCTGACAGGATATCAACCACATTTTGCAGAAGCTGGCGACTCCATTGACCGCTGTCATTGGCAAGGTTAGCCAATATACGATCAACATGGGGAGCGATCTGTTGCAACATTACAGTCAGTAAATATGTGTGTAGAAAACGAGAAAATCGAAAGTTCAGGATACCTAGTTAAAAGAATATTACCCTATCAAACGCCTCGGTAGACTCACGAAGCGATGCTAACACGTGGAAAATGACATCAGCCACGGACTGACGTAGTGCCACCGGGTCATTCAGAGCTAAGAAGAGGCGGCCTAAGTTGTCGACTGATACTTCTATCAGTATATCAAATCGTTCATTTTCCTGTGTGTAAAACAAATAATAAGTAAAGTTAAGGAGAAAAATCTTGTGCGAAAAAATTAAAGGAGAAAACCTAGTTAGAAGACATTTTATAGTTTATTCATCACATACCTCTAAGGCTTTTATAAAAGCCAGTACCCAGTCACCTAACGCTGGAGTGCCGTGCCACTCATACAGCCAGCAATAGAGGCAAGACAGAGAAGCCCGCAGGCCAGCACCAGCTGGCCCGTTGTCCCCTTGCTGCACAAGCCAGCGTGCAGCGGACAAATTACCCTCGGTATCAGAGCAGTCCAAAACGACGAGCACCACAGATGCGGCGGGGCAAGCATCCGATTCTATACCAAAAAGGACAATTTTAATGATAATAAACCTTTAAAAGCTTGATACAAGCAGAGTCGTATGCTGACCAGAGCCATCTCTCACCTTACTATTTACGACAAAAAATAGAACACTAGGTTTTTTTATTAAGGTTAAAAAGCTTTTAAAAATAATAATGAAGAAGATAGATACGAAAAAAATATTGAGTATGTGTATAAATTAAAAATTGACTATTATTATTTTAGTCAATTTTTAATTTAATTTAAAGAAAAATCTTTTAGGACTCACGGGGGTCCGAGATGTAAGTATAGAACTTATCAAGGATCGCAGTTACAATCTCATGGCGAATACTGGTGTGTACACTGTTCACAATCCGAAGCAAATACTCCTCTACCGTTTGCAAGAGAGTCCACATTTGCTCCTCACTTCCAGAAGCACGAGCTGCAATATTTCAACATAACATGAATAAAAAAAATCAAATTATAATTTCCTGCAATAGTCAAAATAATGGAAATACTTACCAAGACATTTGACAATATCTTGACAGTTTTTAACAAGCTCTTGTGGCGGTGGCATATAGTTAGACTGATTATTCATGAGCTGGATATATTGTTCTAAAGCTTGTAGATCTAACTGATTCCGGTTGTCATGAACCAGTTCATGCTTTTTCACCGCCATTTTAAGGCTACATAAAAAAAAAATAAAGTAAGTATGTGTTAAGACTTGCATGCAAAAAATACATTGCACATCTCATGTCATTTCAATTAGATGTAGGTTTAAAACATTTCGAGGTACGGGAGGTGAACAGTCGACCCGGAAATTGAAACCAGGTCTCACGATCAGCAGTCGCGCTCGCGACTACGAGACCAATGGGACAGTCATGAAAGAGTGATAACATGACCTATGTTGACGTCTGGATGTAATCCTGTCCAAATAATAAACACCTACACTATTTGCACCTTTTTTAAATTAGTATGTTAGCAAGTTTTGTTTTTATAAATAAAGAAAAATATGGAGGAATATTCTTCTCCACAAGCAACCATGTTACAGTTTATTTTTTTTAAACTTTACTAAACCTTTATTGAATCATGAGAAGGCAGTCTTTTTTGCACACAAGTAAGACAGACATTGAAACATAAATGTTAAATATTGAAGGATTCGCACATAATTAACAAATAATATGCGAAATAAAAACTTAGTATCTAGTTCAAGCATGGGGATTTTATAAACATAAAATTGAAGCGAATGAGGAATAAACAACATTAAGTAGTCCAGCCAAGACATTTTTTTACTAAAATAAATCTCAGAGTAAACAATGACAAAGAACAATCCCTATGAATCTTAATACTCATGAAGCTTCTATTTTCAAGTTAAAGAGAATAAGTAAAAACAAACTTTTATTGCTTATTATTATTAACTTAGCCTCAAACAAACACTAAAGTTTACTATTAGGAAGATGAAAATTTATTTGTACTGCAATACAAGGATTTCAATCACTTGTACACAAAAACTTAATTAAAGGCACATTTTCCAATAGTCACATACATAGTAACACACTTTCTATCAAAAGCTGTCAAAATCATCATAATTATCCGTTGTTAGGAGTTATCTGACAATAAAAAAATTAACCCTAGATGTAATAGTGACGCAAAATTATTTAGGTATAAGAAAAATATAATAATGTTTATTGCATGAAACATGGTCATTTGGATGGATAGAAAATATGCATTAGTTAATATTGAAAACCGCTTGCGTATACGTTTGCTTTGTCCGAGTGCATACTCAAACGGCATCAATAGATTTATGAGAACTTAAAAGTTTATTTTAAGTTTAACGACAAGCTTTCTGAGATTTTTTTTATAACTACTTCTAAAATCATGCAACTACTCAAACTCATTTGGCTAGACTACACAGTTGACATTAAACTGTCAGACATACATACATTAATGCATGTCTGCATCAGTATTCACACATAATTTACGCAATGACATGGTACAGGCTGACATGAAAACCACATACTTGTAGTGGTGGCACCTGAAAAAAGCGCTATGTATCTTTTGCTTTATTAGTAGTTTACAACAAAATTCCTTTATTCGAATTCAAAATTTTTGGTTTGATTGCTAAATTGTTACTTTTGTGACATTAGGCACTTTGTTTTTGATGTAATGTACAAAACAAAGCGAAAAAGACACATAACCATTCTCCTAGGTGATAGGTTGGAAAAATATGATTTTGTGTTATGTCTTAGTGCAGTTATGTCATATAACTAAATTAGGCATAACAAATAAAAAATATTTTTTTTAAAGATGTTCAGTAAATAACATAATGTACAGTATGAAACCAAATCAAAGTTGCTCAATTATGAACAAAAGATAAAGGTTGTTGTTGAAATTTATTGTTACTCATAGAATAATGTTGTACTTGTTGCTTTGTTGTATAACTGGCGAAATGTGGGTGTATTAATGGGTACACATCTGCCTAACTCTTCGGGGATTACAGGTGTGATGTTATGTATGTATGTAATGTTGTACTTTGAATAAATACTGAATAACAATATTAAGCGTAAGCATAAGAGCTTGCATAAAGTAAGGGGAACACATTATGGTAACCCACAAAATGTTGAATTCTTTATTAATGTTTTTTTTTACAATTTGCAGCTCAGTACCAAGATAAAGGTCAATTCTACTAATTAAAAGAATTCAAAATCTAGTTGCAATCTTATCTCAGTGACAATAATAATTAATGTCAAAAATCTATGTTAAATCAAGAATCTAAACCAACTGTAACTCAGTAAACATGTTCAAATCCATGAGAAGATAAACAAAATCAGTCATCTATTTCCCTTGCATGTGTGTAACTGTTGGTGTCATACAATAAACTAAAGCTATCACTATGACCTTTGAAATGTCATAGGTCATGAAGTGTTACAGCACTTAAGTTGGAAGAAATCTTAAACAGGTAATACATTAAGATATTTTATAAGCAAGGAAACATGACTGTTTGTGTCACACAATAAAATTAAGTTAATGTTATGACCTTTGTAATTAACTGTAATGCGCATTTAGGATAGAGGCACCCATTCTCCGTTTGGTTAAACCAAAGTATTTTAAATGTTATTAGACGAATTTGATCTGTAATATTCTTACAAGAGTATTGTAAAACATTATTCTATTGTATTCGTACAGAAAACGAAACATAATTAAGTAGATGCCTACTTCTGATAAATATGTTCTATTCTGTTTTTATTTATGAAAAGATGTGTATTTGCCTTTGCAAATAACTAGGTACTAATAATGAGAGCTTTTTTTGCATTGTTCTGAATGGTGATATGTATTGAAGGATCGATAGGAGTGTTAAATAATTATGTTAAAAGATCGATTTTATTCTACTTCCATGAAACACACGAACCCTCTGATGTAGGGCAATGTAGTCTCTATATTTCAATAATTGGTCAATAGTGTTGACAGTAACTATCTCATACCAATAGTCAAAAATGTTAAACTGTAGTATTGTTTGTAGTTTAACTGTAGTAAGGTTTAACATCAGATATGAATACAATGTTTTTCATCAGAAGAAGGCAAATCTAAATGAAGTTTACATGCTGTAAGGTATATTCTGTGTAATTGATTGTAATTTGCTGTAATTTGACAGTCATGATGTTGAGCCAATTGTTCATCAGACCTACCTGTAACATAACACTACATAAATATAACAAGTATTCATATATTATAATCTTTTTTAAGCCCTTTAATGTCTTTTATTTAGAGACAATTAGGCACCGTCGAAAAAGGACAATCATTTTCGTGTCCTAATCAAACGCGAGTTACGCGCAAGGCCATAAATTTAATAAATGTTACTACTTGTTTTGCTATGTTATGTACTTATGCAAATCAAACGATAGAGTCGACCGATAATACACCACAGTTTTGTATTTCAGGAAGGTACTACCTACTAAACATACCTATGTGTTTTCTGGATCAATAGCTCTACTTGCATGAAATCTTAAAATAGGTAGTTGTTAGCTCCGCCAATAAATATGGATGGTAAAATGGCCAACTGATAGATACTATTAACCGATTACTCACAGTTTATAATATATGAATCCTTTACCCAGAAATGTCGCTACGCAACACACCGATTTTCATCAAATTTAGCAATATTCATTGTCCTGTTTAGTACACCACTATCTTTTGAATCTATGATGAAAAGCCAGTGGTTGCATCGTCGTGCCTCAACCAGGCATACAATTACGACCAATATTTTCCATTCGCGAATGAATAAGGACACATTTTTCGTCAACAGTGGCCACTGAGTTCTCTGCCTGTAAAACCACAGAGATTACTGCTACGCACGATCTTAAATGCTCATCAATTGAATAAACGTTACGTTAAAGAAAAGTAATATTTAGAATACAGAATCACGAACACCGTACCAATTTCTTAAGAGCGGACTGAAATTGGATTTTGTAAGACAAACAAAAGATTGATTTTATTCTACTAGTACTTCCATGAATCGCACAACGCACGAACCGAACGATGCAGAGCAATGTAGTCTCTATACATTACTATACTCTGTGATGTAGAGAAAGAATAGATTTTACTTTGAAACATAGAGATGTTATCGTAGTTTATGGTTTTAATTGATTTATGCACAGAGTATAAAATAATTGATGATTACATAACGATATAACATTTTAAAACAACGAATTAAATTAACTGGATTTTTTAAAGAATTAATTTGTATCATGTTTTATTCTTTTACCTTATACTCGGATCAATTATTAACTAGTCATATATTTGTCTCGAATAATTTGAGCTAGAGATGGGTTGTTGGTCGGTTAAATATTGTTACTAGAGATTGGTCGTCAACGTTTTTATTATGAAATAAGATTGTTTACTGTCGTTCTTCAACTATTTGATTTCGTTGCCAGGTTGACGTCTATACCTCTTTCGGATGACGGTTGAATAAGACATCCGTCGCGATTTCGCGAACTTGGGATAGTTTACTAAATAATAGTTGTGACGAGCCATTATTAAACAGCTCACCATTGATTGACGGTCTGGTCGTTAAGTGTTTCTTCTACGTGATGTATCACATACACCTACACGCTACAAGTTACTTTACATTTTCGCAAATTGTATTATTCTGCCATGTTCGGTTTCCTGATCGGGTTTGAGAAAACCTGATTCGGAGACCTGAAAGCATGACTTACATACAAAATTTTCAACAAGGCGCACACGTTCTTATATTTTCCTAACGGAAAAAAACCGGACGTTCGTTACACAAAGCAACCGCCCGGCAGAACGGAAAAAAACTGGATGACGTCATCACGTACGCAGCGCTCGCATACATTTTATTTGAGCTACCGCACATGAACTGACATTTCCATTCAGAATTACGTGCAGTGTCAGAAACTTAGTGAATTTTCCACTAAACCTGGTGGTTTCCGACCAGAATATTGTATACCGGCGAGAATATTGCTTTTAGTGGCTAGTGGACTTTTCTAGTAGCTAAGTAGAATTAAGTTTCAATATATTCAATTACTGAACATGATGTCACTCGACCACTACGCCACTAAGACGTGTGAAAAACGTACTTTCACGGAAGTGTCACTCTGCGTACTGGCAATATAAATTCAGAATACAAAAATCTAATGTTTGCGGTAGGCACACGGAATTCCGAATCAGGTATCCTGATCCGGGAACCCGATCAAGAAACCGGACGTGTGCGGCCTGCTTTATTTAGTAGAACTTGTTCCTTCAACGCTTTTCTAGTCTGTGGTTTGCTCTATATTCTTGTCTATTTGTCATAGACTAAAACCATAAAGCAGAATAAGTTGTTTAAAATTTATTGACAAGCAAAGCAACTTCTGCTTACCTCTTCAGAAAAAAATCTTCGTGCAATCAAATAAAATTAAAAATGTGATGAAACCACTTAATGTAACCCTTAACATTACTGTGCTAGAATTTGCACATATCTATTATTTTCGACTGATAAGTATAATGGTTGGCACCGTAATTTATGCACAAATTTTCTAGAGTACAGAATAATGGATGCATCGGCATCAACAAAACCAGATGCCAATGAAAATAGTGTGTTTAATTTCTTTTTAACACTAGATGTTGATAGATTTCCCACCCCTTCAAAGCAAAAGTGCACAGTTATAAAATATACGAAGCTTCCAGATTTCGACTTTGACTCTAAGGGTGAGGCAGTTACTGTTGTTTTTTTTCTTTTTCATGGTTTCCCATGATGTGCGACTAACGTCTGGATAGTGACGACCCTTTTGTTAATTCTCTCGTTAGCCATTCTTTAACTAGACTACTTTCAATATACTATATAGTCATCATAACTTAATAAATTACTGGAGCAATGTAAATATAATTTTGGAGGATATGATAGTAGTTGATCTCTTCTACCTGACAGAAAAACATCTCGCAATTTGAATATGAATTTGAAACAAATGATTTTTTGATTGTATCTGATACTTACTATGCTAGTAAAACATATTCCTTTGTTTTATTTAAATTATTAGTGCTTGGATAATAATTATGAGTACTGTTATAAATAGGTATCTTTAATCTTTCTTTAGTACTATTATTTTTGCTGGTTCTTAATTGCAAAAGTAAATGAAGAAACGAAATGGCAGCAGATTGGGGCACTAACTAATATTTGGTGAATTCATATGCTGGTTATCATTATTGGATCAATTCAAGTTATCCTGCTTTGTGGCACGAATTTCCTTCCTTAAAGGAGATTTTTTGAATGCTGCCAGTAACCCTTTTAAGTATACTTTAGTATTAATTTTGTCCCAACAATCAAAACAATTATTTATTCAGCATTTGATTTACTGATCAGTCTGAGACGAAGCAGATGAGTGATGATTTACTGATCAGTCTTGATCAGGCTGCAATAAACTGGTGGTCAGTAATGTAGCTAGCATGTGGTGAGAAACCTTTGTGTTGTCAAATGCATAGGCTTAAACATGTTTCATGTTATTTTTAAAGAGGCCATAATAAATAAATAAATGCAACACAAAGAAATATTTTGAATTGTATCTTGTGATTTTGGCAATTTCTATGGGGCTTACTGCAGAACTCAAACATCAGTCACAAATCAATTGCTTTGTAAAAATATAATTTTGTGTCATGATAGCCAGATTAATGAGGACTAGTATAGGCTATACACTATCAAGCTACAACCTATGGGACCTTAGCAGTAATAAAGATGGAAGTTAATGAGGTCAAAACCATGGGGTAAATAAATATGTTGAGAAAAGAATCACCTCAAATATTGGGGCACAATTTCGTTCAAATTTTGTTTAAATGTAAAGTTCTCTATTTTTTATTTTAACAGAAAACAATCTTAGTTTATCAATGACACTTTCTGTTTTCAACAGTGTCATGGCCACCACAAAGCTACACATTGAAACCAAGACTCAGACGCATAATTTCACTTGGAGAAGATGATAATGTAGTAAAAACGAGCCGGTCTCTGAAGTTCAATCCTACAGCTCCTAAGATGATGGCTACTACTAATAATTTCACTAAAAGAAAAATTGTTACCATATCGGAAGATGATGAAATTATCAGAAATGATCTACATCCATCATTTTGTTAGTATTTTTTACATATAAATTATTGTCTCCCTCCCTATACTAATATTATATTGCAAGAGTATTTTTTGTTTGAACACACTATTATCGGGAACAATTAATCATTAAAAAACAATCCTTTTGCATTATAAAGCCTGTTCATCGAGGAAGGTTGTAGGCTATATAACATCATGCTACATCCCACGGGAGCTAGTGCGGTATAGCTAGTGGTGAAATAATATAGGTACATCATCATAATTATTAACTGTGCTTGCTGCCCATTGGTTTTAATAACAAAAATTCACAGGTTATCAAATAAAAAAAAAGAATTGCAATTACGAGAAGAATATGCTACTTTCGAGTTAATTTTTTTAACAATATAAATGAACATGTTCTGATGAAATACTCATGCACACCTAAAACCGCTACGGATAGACATTTGAATTTTTGAACGAAACAGCACGCTTAGATATCATTTTGCACATGTCAACCTTACAGAGGGTAGATAAAGAGGAGTGTCAGCTGTTATGTGTAATGTTTTATTTGTTAATAAACTTGAAAATAGACAAGAGTAAAAATAAAGAGAGAGTAAAAGTAAATAATAATGTTTGTCAATATAAGCTTTTTAAAATTAAACCCTCAATGGGTTAAAGGGATGCTTAAGTTTGTATGGAACAATCTTAAGGCAGGCTCCTATTAACATGTTACAAAATTCGTAAATATAAATACGAAATCTGTCAAACTTCGTAAAGTTAAATAAAAAATCGCGGGCAATGTGATAGTGCTAGTTGAAAGTATTTAATTAATTTTATACATAAGTATTTTCCTGTATTAAGATAAAGTTAAAATATGAAATATTATGTTTGCATTTATTACTTAATTATTTTCTTATCTATGAATTTTTTGAACTACATCTCTAGGTACATAAATACTCTTAAACTAGAATCAATACAATGTTTTGCCACAAGAAAAAAACACTATGAAGAATTGTTAAAAATAATGTGATATGTAGTTTTAATACATTTTCATAGACAGCTCCAAGACAGCTACTCTGTTACATCTTTTGCTTGATTTTTTACATTATAAATATTAAGTCATGTTTTAGGTATCTAATGAACATATTCTTATTTATTTTAGCAAAAGACAGAAGGGTATTATCTGCAAGGACATCAAGTAGATCCTCAGAAGCAGATTTTAAGAATAAACAGTCACCGAAAAGAGTTACATCAAAATTACCAAATTCTACAAAACGTGAGTAGATATAAGTATCCATCCATTAATATTAAATAGTTACTATCTTTACTTATATATAAAGTTTTAAACCTAGGTATTTATTATTTAAATTTATTTTTCTGCACTTGCTTTGCAATCAATACTTTTTAACTAATTATTAAAATAAAATTAATTTAACTAAACTGAATAATCAATACCTTTTAATTGCCGATTGATTTATTCATCCCAACAAACCTATAATTATTTACTGGTCATCAGATAAAAGATTGTAGCCATGTAGATACATATATTTTTGTAAAGATTATGATACAAAACAAAATCCTACAAATTAAAATAACCTGAGAATTTGGATTTGTTAATTGCGATAAAATTTGACATACTGGGAGGCCATGATCTTGGTGAGAATAGGACAATAGGTACTTGTAGCTCTGTAGTGCTTTCTCAGCCACCGTGAAGGCAAAGCCCCTAGCAAAAACTAGTGATATTGCTGTTATACCTAATATCACTAATTCTCATTGGAAATATTACCAAACAATTTCACAATTTACACAATTTTATTAAACAATTTGACGGGCCTGTTGGTCTAGTGGTTAGTGGCCCTGACTGCTAAGCCGGAGGTCGTGGGTTCGATTCCCACCCAGGACAAACTTTGTGTGATGAGCATAATTGTTAGTTCTGTGTCTGGGTGTGATTTATCTATAATATGTATGTATTTATAAATTATATAAGTATGTATATCAGTTGTCTGATTACCATAACACAAGCTCTGCTTAGCTTGGGATCAGATAGCCGTGTGTGAGTTGTCCCAAGATATTTATTTATTTATTTAATTGACCCAGATTATTGGTACTTACTAATCACACAATTAAATACTAAATATTTGCTAGTGAACCATCATGTGTCATCAATGCATAATCCATATCATCTTACACCTGCGTCATCTGCGTTGATTCTTGACTATCTAAGCAAATGTCAATCAATACTAAATTTACTAGTGTATGCACATATTAAATATTGATTTATGTGTGTTAAATATACCTATACTTCTATATCTTATGATTTATAGCTTCGGGTATCAGTTTGTTTCACTCATTGACTTCCTAAGAGTAGATAAAAACATTTAATGAACCCTACTTTGTACAAGTGTAATTATAATGCTGTAAGCATTAATCATAGTGCTTGTAAGTAGACAATAATTGCTGATGTGTTTACTCAGAAAATTAATAAGAAATTCAAACATTACATCATTAGTAACCTACTTTTCATTAAACATGTTTTTGTGGGTGGCAGTGGAAGTGCTGATTGTTGCTACTGGTTTACTTGTCTTTCTCTCAATTTTAAACACGGTTTTTCCAAGCTGCACCACCGAGTGGCTAGTGTCAAATATTCTCATCTTGTTGTTAGATACTTATGTGTAGGTAAAACTCCTGATTTTCATTTGATTTTATTATTTTGTTTTCACCCATTACTACAAATTACCTACAGTGTATAGTTAACAAAATGGGTATCATTGTTAAAAATGTTGAATGCTGTGCGAAACATACATGCAATATTTAATATTAAATAATCTTAGTCAAACATTTTTATCTACATAACGTTAGACATTTATAGTGTTGGCAAATAATAAGTCATCATCTTTTCTGACGTATGTTCTACTAACACATAATTATTTGTTTCTTTTAGCTCCTAAGGATATTAAAACAAGTGTCAAAACGTATCAAAACGCAGCTACTAAAAAGGAAGTGAATGTGACACAACAAAATAACCGCGGCAAAACTAGTTCCGGCCCTATTGCAGAAAATAATAATTATAATAGAAATGTAAAAGAAAAGGAAAAAAGTAAGTTTAAATATGTCAGTCCTTTTTTCTTTGGAGACAGATGGCTATTTTGCTCTTAATCGAAGATTCTTCTATAGGGGGTCAGCTGATGTGAGCTTACCTAAGGTTAAGCATTTGTGGTAGACATTACCTATCTATTTTCATTATTCAATATATTTATTTATTTAGACAGTATATATGCTTACAAATAAAAAGGCTTTTTACTCCAAGCAACACATGTATTGTGCCTATATTCTTGCTTTGAACACTTATACAATTCAATCTAGTGGTGACTTTATCTAGTCCTGTACTTTTATCAGATTTTAATCTCTTAATTGTTTTAAGAATTTCGTCAATCTGTTAAAGTCTGTCTTCTATAAAATATTCGTTTGCAATGTCTCTTAAATTCCCTGGTGTGCCTCACCTGTAAGAAGCTGCATTTGATGAGATTTGTGCAATGTTCACGCTAGCAGTTCCAAACCCTTGATCCAGGCTCTATTAGTTTGAAGTTCTTTAATGTTTTTTCAGACTCCCTTCTTGTTTGAGGTATTTTTTTCGTAGTGGTTTTTGTTATTATGTTTGATATATTAACTCGTTAATTTAAATAGAGCGCCTAGTTTTTTTGACTACGAGAATTGTTTTTGGTTTTTTCAATACTCGCCTTCTCATTATAAGCTTTTAATTATTATTTGTTCTTTCTGAACAAAAATAATTTTATTCGTAATGGATTGGTTGATTGATTTTGTAGTTTCCAGACTTAAACAGCTTTATTGTTATTATAATAATTTAATATTTGATAATTTTATAAACACAAATTCTCTTGTCGATTTGAAATATTTAATTGTACTATTTTATTTGTAGAAACACAGCGGAACTCGAGAAGTTTAAATCCCACAATGAAAACTAGCGTAAGCAAAAATTTTGTATTACCAAGTGAAAGTGAAAAAGAGTTAACAAAAATCAGGAATATACTTTATGATAGTTTAAAAAGTAAATCAGCAACATACAAGACTCCTGTGGACAAACCTAAACCAAACAAATTACCATATCTACAGAACAAGCCCAAAATAGCATTTAAAGATATACCGACTAGAACTAAACCGTCAACAGTGATACATGTTCCGCTTGATGATAAAAATAAGAAGAAGGACAAAAAAGTGTCCACAGTGCCACAAGTACAACAAGTCGTGAACTCTGTAGACTGTGCCAGTGAAACAGATTGTGTTGTGCATTACCAGGATGCAGTTGTCGCCACCGACCCACTGCCAGTAAATGAAGTAATCAACCAAATAACAGAAACGCAGGATTTTCAAATTAATACAATTACTACATGCAAAAGCATTCAAACAGATTGTAAAACACTGTTTGATAGTCTTGAAATACCAAATGTTACATTAACAAAGGATAAGAGCGAACCCAAAGAGGATCTCACAATTTTTAAAACTACATCATTGCCAAATCTAAAAGTGCCGTCTTTAAAAATAATCCCTCAAAATGAAGAAATGAATCATAGTGATATAAGTTTTTGTCAGGGTGCGTCTTATATAATTAGCCGTGCTACTTTAACATACACTACAAGACAAAAGTTTAATTTCCAATTAGTTGGTAATGATGATGACGTTAGACCTGCTTTGCCGCCTAGTGCATTAGATTACCCCATGAGTGTTGTGTCCGTATTAAAGAATGAATTAAAAAATAAAACGACAAATGAAAGCGTCACATCAGACGATTCTTACAAAAAAGAGAATACACCAAGAGAGGAATACCTAAACCATCTGAATGATTTGAAGACTCTTAATTGTTCCTACGTCTATAATAAATTAATGAAACCGTCAGATATAATTAGTACAATAAGAGTTAATAACGGCTTACTGCAGAGCGACTACATTTGTGAACAGTTTCAGCGGGAACTCAACTTCATAGATTCGTTCTTTGAATCTCTACAATATTTGGAAACTTGCTCGTTAACAGATAAATGTTACCCTGAAAACAAAGTTGAAAATTTCGGCAATAATTCGGTGTTATTTGACTCGACATTTGATGTCAGAAATACAGAATACGATAATTTCTTGTCGAAGCTTGAGAATGGCGCGAATATTGGTGACACCGAAACAATGGCATCCAAGAGTCTTTGTCTGGTAAGTGTTATTCTTTAAATTGTAAATATTTTTCTACCACTGGGCAACAGTGGAAGTTCTTTTGTCGATTGTCGATAGACTTCCATTGACAGTTATGTGTATTGTAAATCATTGACGAAATAGAACCTCAATTAGTAGCAGAAGATAGCAATTGATTAGGTTTAGGTTAACTAGTGCAATAAGATAAAAATTCATTCTTATTCAATATTTTCAGCTTAATTTACTCATTCGCGATGAGCAAAGACGAGCAAAAAATCTCTTATTCGTATTGAAAATGCGAGAAGATGCGCTAAAGGATTTTACCAAATCTCAAATACTTTGGTTAGAAAAGAAAAAAAAGCACGACAACACGGACATATCGACCTTGAAGAAGAAACAGCGCGGCGCCCTGCTGAAGCTGCAGCACGAGTGTGGGGAGATGCAGCGCATGCGTAAGGCTCTGCTCACACTCTCCGAGAAGCGTAAAGTGGCACTCATGAAAACCAAGAAGAATATAGAATTGAAACTGAAAAACAACGTTGATGTAGAACAAATAATTCTGGGCAAAAAAAAGTTGAAAAGAAGTACGTGTTTGGACAGGAACGCTTCTCCTCTCAAATGTTTTGAATTATCGAGCAGCGGGTGTGAAGAGAGTTCCACTTCGAGGGTGACCTCGGAGCCATCAATCATTCTAGCCGAGACGAGCGCGCCGAAGTGTGAGCTGGTCAGCGTGTCCAGCGCTGAGAAGTGCGTGCAGACGAACGACGCGCCCTTCTCCGTGGACCACGCCACCGACACCGCCGCAGAAAACTTTGTCGTCGTCGACGGAGGATACCTCAACATACTATTTCACAACCTCGCCCTACCGCAGATCTTCAGCAGTGGCAAACAGTATGAGGTTAACGAGGAAGCGTTGAGAAATATAGTCAATTCAGCTAATAATCATAACACTAACGTAAGCGGTAGTGAAGTCGTTGAGAAACTTATGGATCAGATAAAGAATAAAGACTGTGATAGATCGTCTAGCTCTCCGTCGACTGCCCGAAGTCTTATCGAAGAGTTTGACCAGTACTACAAAGATCTAAATGAGGAAGCTAAATCGCGAGTCACCACACCTGAGATCGAAAGCGATAATTCTAGTAAGGCTTATCATGACATAGAGGCCAATCTACAGACACCAGAAATAGAATTAGAACAACCTGAAGATCGGCTTACTCAAAATTCTTCGCTAATGACTATTTCTAGTGACAGTACTAGTAACGAGAACGACACAAGCTTACAAATCAAAGACGAGCCGTGTGTTTGCGAGGCAGTGCCGTCAGTGGTGAATGAGAGTTCATTAGATAAGGAGCCAGTTACTACTAGTCAAGCGCCGACGGGCCCGCTGCCGGTGCCTGTCGGCGCCGCCGCTGTCGTGGACAGCCAACCTACTGATGTTCCTACCTGGTTACCGCCGAAGTCTACCGCATCTTCATTATCAGGTAAGTTTTATCGTATGCAAACTATTCGTTTTCGAGAATAATGTAAATACGGCTTTTGTTGCCACGTTTGGTCTATTGTATAGTACTGCGTTAATTCTGACACCCATGTAGATGACACTTGCCGGTTAATAAACTGGGTATCCTTCGGTTTGTACCGTTTACCGTCAATATTCTCAATCTGTACCATTAATATGTCGTTCAACCCTTTCCTTATCACCTCCATGAACTCATCCACGCGTTCAACTATTTCAGAGACGGACAGCGTCAGTAGTCAGTCGCTGTGCGGATCTGTGTCTTCGATAGCGTCGCTCACGGCGCCGGTTCACGTTGAGGCAGAGGAACTACGAAGACAGCAACTAGCGATAGAAAGAGAGGTAAACTAACTTATTAATCACACAAAAAACAAAACAATTTGATGCGCATAATCTGCAATTGTTGAAACTATATGTCCTCAACTTTCAGATAAAAGCTTTAGAACAACAGCAATGTCGGTTGCTGGTTGTGAGAGAGATTCCGGACAAGCCGCCGCCACCGTACACTCCGCCTACAGAAACACGTGCTCCAAAACCACCTCGCATGTTCACTCCAGATGAAAATTTAGAAGAAAAAGTAGAAAAACACATTACCAACCCGCAAGGCACATCTTGTGAATTGACAGAAGCCTTTAGTGTGTTTGTACAAGATTTTTGTCTAGAGTCATTGGAGAGGCATAAACAAGAGCAAAGCGATAAGCCCTGGGACGCGTGTAATTTGCTACCGCAGAAACCTAAAGTGGAAATTGCCGAGCTGGTGGAGAAAACTTCTTCAGAACTGAAGGACGTACTAACATCTGTTACGCCTGCAGTCGTGTCTGGTATGTTCTAATTAAAATAAAATTAATTTATTTTATTTAGGTCTGATTTTTCATACATAACATAACGCCTGTAATCCCCGAAGGGTTAAGCAGAGGTGTATCCATTAGTACACCCAGATTTCGCCAGTTATGTTTAAGTCCCACGTAATAGGGGGCGAGCCTATTGCCACCAACCGGGCACAAATCCAGACTCCGAGGCTGGTACTGAGAAATTCCTGGTGGAAAAACACAATAACACTTTGCTCGACCTGGGAATCGAACCCAATACCTCATGCTCAGTAGTCGCGCTTTGCGACCACTAGACCAACGAGGCGATAACCTTTATCGGGTTGAAGAATAAACAAGACGATTACCAACCCTCAGAAAATACTCAAATTGCCTATGTATACCGCTGTGAACCGCCTAGTGAAGAAATTTGAAAACTATTGACAAAAAAAGAAAAACTTTGAGGCACAGTATAAATCCGAAAAATGTTTCCTCCCACTTAATGATAATTATTATGTTTGTGCACTTATTTTGCTAAAAGAGCTTTTTTTTGTTGTTCAGGAGTATCAAGCAGGCGCTCGGACCACATAGACGATATTTTGTTCTCCGAGTGGCGACGTTGCGAGCCTGAGTGGACCGCGCTGCACACAGACGAGGCTATAGTCAAGAACCAGATCTTCGAAAGCATCTTTCAGAAAATTCTTACTGACACCATAGATGAATATAAGAAAACTGTTCAGGGGGATGAAGTCGTTTCAGACTAAATTGTATGCAATCGTCCCAATCGTGTTGTTAACATCATCCGGTTGCAGAAAGAAAATCAACATAGTAAATAACTAACAGATTGTCAAAATCATGTTAAGTGTTTTTTTTTTCGTTATTATTTTAGCCAATCGCAACAGTCAACGAGTTTGACAGTCTGCTAGCTCTTTTTGTGTTTTAATCACTCGGCAGAGGCGTTTCAAAACCTAAGTCTCGCTATGGCAAATCATGAATTTAGGCACACATAATAAATTCCACTCATTAAGTTAAACAAAATTTTCTATGTAAATATTTAGGCTTTGATAGTTATCTATTTGGGTACTTTTTATGTATAGTAGTGTTCTATTTATTGAAATGGTATAATCTCTTTATTAGAAAGAGAGTGTTAAAAGTTAGAGGATGTCTTCTGTAATTCATTCTTTTATCGCAGACGAAAGTTTTTGGTGACTACGTTCTTTGTAAAACTGAGCAATATTACAATATCATTTATTTAGATTTGAGCACAGTGCGTGCTATAGTAGAATGCTCGTATATTCCAAGTAATATAGACTAAGGTAAATAAAGCAAATATGTGAAATCTTTTCCAACAACAGTATTCATAACGCATTCTTGGTAAAGCTTAAAAAAATATTAAAAATTGTACCTTTGTTGTTGTTATTTTATCTTAGAAATTACAATATAACTTTACAAAGTAGGCTTCGTTGTTTTAAAATATCTCCTGCATTCGAAAATTACATACCCTATTAGTAGAAAATTAATCAAACAGTAAGAAAATATTAAATTATTTTATTTAGCAATAGTAATGACGAAATATCACATAGTCCTTACAATTGACAATGACTAATAAAACTATACATACACTTTTAAATACAAAGCTTATTTCATTGGGTGTATTTATATAGGTTAATACCAGACACCACGAATACTTTCAGAAACGGTACAATAATAAACATTTGTAGGTTTCGGATAGATGTTTAGAGTTATAGGAATATACTCGTACATTAAAAAGGTCATAGGGATTAGAAATAATTTATACAACATTCGATATTTTAAGCGTCAATTTTTACAATGCCTGTGATAAGATATTGAACAATGTCTAATGAACGATTTAAAATATCTTTTCGGGTGTCGATTTTACGCACTGGCAAGCTGAACTTAATTTAGACTATTTCTATCTTTTTCTTTCCAACAAAAAAGAAAGGACGATCATATATGTATAAGAGTTGTCAATTTTAGTTGATTTAAAACTTCCATACAATAATTATAGACGACATGTCATAACGTATTGATTAAAAACACGGAATAGATCAAGGCAAAACTAATTTGACATCTCTAGCTTAGTTTTTAAGTGTCACCTTCCTTTTTTTAGCACTACGTCAGTAAGAGAAGACAACTCTCTAATTTTAGTCTAGTTTGTGAACAAGGGAATCGGCACCATTGCCATTTATTAATTTTGATAGTTTCTCAATAAAATGAAGTAATTCTTTGTCAGTTGTTTTTAAACTAGCAGCACAGATACAACTGGTTTATATACATAATACAGGAAAATTAGCTATATAAATAGAAAATATATGCATTAAAAAACCAAAATACATTTTAACAATCGAATTTGATACTACAAGAAATACTTCTATGCGGAATTACATAATACACGACTAGTGACAGTCAGCTATTTTTTTTTTGTATCAACTTCAATAAATTACGACGATAACTACTTAATAATTATAAACTATAATTATTACTTATAATGTTTGAGAATCTTTGAGAAACTCTGATTAAGAATTAAATATTAAGGCGTATGTAGGACATTTTTATGGCATTCTTAATAGCATACAAATTAGGACGATTACAAAGTGGGTACCTACGTTGATGGTCTGAAATTCTTAACGAGTCATAGAGTGGATAACATATTTATTCAGTCAGTAGCGATTTATTTTTCACT
Source organism: Hoplodrina ambigua (assembly GCA_949774945.1). NCBI lineage: Eukaryota > Metazoa > Arthropoda > Insecta > Lepidoptera > Noctuidae > Hoplodrina > Hoplodrina ambigua. The sequence continues at coordinate 13,488,095 of OX458963.1, forward strand.
CGAAACATATCTAGGTAAGAAATAGACGATAAAAAAATGGCGATTACACAAATCGCAGTTGAATTTTGAATATGTATACATGTGAGTCAAACAATGATATAACAACAGCATGTCCTAATACTCGTTCCTTCTTTGCCATAAAGTTTGTTCCTAAGTTTAACACTTCACTGCGAAGGTCTCTTAACTAACACTGGCACGAATACTTGTAAACGTCCCGTTAATTGACACAGTCAACGTACTATACAACGATGAATCAATCATCGGCTTTTAGAAATGATTCCAGTGGGTTTGGGCCTTTCCGTCTAGGGTTAGATGGCGCTTTGGTTGCTTCAGCTGGAAGTAAAAAGAAATAGTCTATTATATTTGTCTTTATTAATTCTTATAGATTTTCAGGGCAAAAGGCAGTCTTGGTTGTAGGTATACAACTTAAACAAGTGACCAGACCCCCAAAACCATAACTCCTGGAAAATGTGTTTATGGGATGTTAAAGAAAATAATTCTTACTCGTTTGAGTCTGTGACCCTTGTGTGACTTCCAAGCACGCCATCCATTCTGTAATACTGATCTTGGTGTCATGGTTGACGTCGCAGTACCTAGGCAGCTTCCTACCACACCGCCTGAGGGGCTCCACGTTGGATATCAACTGATGGAATGCTTTCCACTCGCGCCGCTCCAACGCTTTGTTCTTGTCCTTGTCTAACATCACGTACGTCCAAGTAGCTGCTTGCTCCTCTTTTGATGCTCCCCATTTCACCATATCTCTGATTAAAAACAAGGATATAAATTAATACAGCATTCAGATGAGTTCATTAACCTTTTGACCGCAAGGGTATGCGAATACCGTCGTGGATTGAGAGCCAAATCTAAAACTTACGTCATTTTATTCGACCTTGTACGGAATTTGGTATCAATTTAAGTTTTGGTTTTAATGCTGTAAGTTGCTAATGATTTTTTAATCTGCTGAGTCGGAGCCCACACCTGTTTATTGTACCTACCCTGGACCAGTCCCATTGATGGATGTAGTCATCTTGGATACGAAGAAGCTCATCAGATCACGCAAGAAATTGCTCTTCATTGGTTCTGGACAGCCTAGAATGTGACAAATTTAATTGTTTATTTTGCATACTTTTAATTCATCTAAAGTTTCTAAATAAGCTTAAGCTTCAACGTGCTCGAATCTTTAGACAAGATTTGCAGCCCGCACTTAGACTTTATAAGTAGGTACATTTATAGGTATCATATCTGCACCTAAAAGTACAATCAAATACACATGAAATCAAACTCGCCTGATATAACCGTACCTCTCATCGGACTGGCGTGTTGCGGGGCTGCGTCGCAGTCAGGCCTGCGATCCTTGACTGAGGACCCAGGGATCGGCTTGCCAGTATCCTGGTGGACGCACCAGCAATAGCCCGTGGATCTGTAGCACTGTGCGCGAGCGTACCTGCCGTCGCCCGTACACTCCGGCACGTAGAGGGCAGCACCACCCGCTTTCTAATCACAAAGCATTTTTCAATAATACAAAAAACGTTTATTGTTAGTCCCTGCAATTTAAGAGCGCGCGTCATGTGTTTTTTTGTATCATTGTTATGAGGTATAAATTGCAATGATTGATGCGGCTTCGTGAAATGCAGGCTGGTCTATTCGGCATTTTCAATACACAGTTATCAAAGGACAGGACATTTGCCGACCGATGAGCCAGCTACTACCTAATAACCGACTACCTCATAACCTATCACTATCACTTGTGATTTTTAAAGCGTCTGGCTTATACATAGTATAAGCTACTGCGCACGGAATGTCCGGCAATAATGAATAATTGTTTTTGGATAATAATATCCTGTATACATAGGTACATAGGCTTATCTAAATAAAAGCACGTAAGTATGATGTAGGTCTAGCAATTCGGATCTGACTTTAAATAATAATAATAATCTTAACATACAGATCCTTTTCTCTTGTGTACTTAGGTACAGTCAACAAAAGGGATAGCTATGCAGGGCCTTAGATATAGTTGAAGTTTTCTTAGACACCGATGCATGTTTTCAAATGTAATTTAATTTAAAAAGTAGATAACAAATGGTTCATCGATTAAACTAAGTTTCAATAACTATATCTGAAGACCCTGGATACCCATCTCTTTTGTTGACTGTACATACAAGAATAAAACCATCTTATATTAGTCAATTATCAAACCTGCTCATCCAGTACAGCTTGTCTATCTGTGAGGCAGTCGTTAGCTTCATCTTCCCGTCTTGATTCTGACTCGGAACCATCCGGAGCGAAGGAATTCCTCACTATTCCGGGTAAAACTGTGTGAGTGTAATGTTCAAGTTGAGACAGACAACAATATTTATAGAAAGGCTTGACCAATTTTCTCAACAGGTAGGTACGGAGTCAACCTCATGTCGTTTGTTAAGACACCGATCGGCTTTCTCCAAGTCTTGAAGGATTGAAGACGACATGTTTCATTTATAAGATTTGAATAAAGTGCAGAAGGATATAAGTAGGTATTAGGTACCTACTCTAAACAGGCCATGCCTGCAAACATTGCAGTATAAATAGTATCGGCACTTTGGCAATATTGGTAGGTAAGTATAGTAGTAACGATCTTACAACATAATAATATCTTAGGCCTATTTGAAAAGGCCGGCGTTACAAGAATGCCACCTACCTATGTAATTTTTCAAATGCTTTCTAGTGGGTACATTTGCCGAATACGACAGAGCGTTACCGTTTTTGAACTTTTCCACACTAGGATTTTCTCCTGTATCGTGGGTGTTTTTACAAACATAGGTAAACTCACATATACACACTAATAGGCAGACCCGGAACAACTATCTGTAGGCCATACAAATATTTGTTCCATGCGGGAATCCAACCCACGAGACGCAGCACAGCAGCCAACCGGTTAGCCACTGCGCCAGCAGTGCCATCAATTAAACCGCCAATTAATATGATTTTGGTAATATTTAAGTACATTGTAGAGATTACCTGAACTAGGATCTGGCGGTGGTTCTTCCTCGTTGTAATCAGGCTCTGCTTCCGGTCCGCTATCATCGTCTGCATTCAACGACATGAAGAAACGGAGAGAGACTATATATTATTATTATGTTTGCACACGCATCTGCATTGATATCTTGCAGTGGACATGATCTATCAGATCAGCTAGCCGGCCGAAGAGCTCTTTCAATGTATGTGTTTGATAACGGAGCGGTGCAGTGCAAGTGTTTGACTTCACGCGGTGAAAAACACAACGATGTTTTTCATACAGTTGATGCGTCTAGAGCGCCATGCGCACTCACGGCGGCGGATCGACAAGTGTATGAAAAAAGACAATAGTCCATATGCAGTCCGACATCCGCACTGCTCCAGTGCCATAGCAAACCGGCACCAAACGCTTAAATTGAAAGAACCATTTTTAGTTTATCAACCATATTTGGTTTACAGAAAACAATAATCATTGCCATTAATTGCTATTTTCAACCGACTTCAAAAAGGAGGAGGTATTCAATTCGGCAGTATGTTTTTGTGTACACTTTTTAAGCGGTGTCTAATAATTATAAAACCTATTTAAAGAAATCGACACGCTCAAAACAAAGTAGCTGCATGTTGCTAACTGTCCTACTATGTTAGCAACTTTGTGATTCAAGCATGAAAAGTAGTGCCTTGTTCCAAATCTGGAACATCTTGTCTACCCAGATAGGCACTTATGATTTAAAAAAATACCTACAAAGTATAATGAAGAGTATTATGAAAAAGAATATTATGCTAAACTTGAGAGACATTTATATCTTAAACTGGCGCCAGCCATCCAATAGCACCGTAAAAACAAGTCTTAAAAATTAAAACCGTTAAAGTCTATAAATTGTCTGCTGATATGCATAATATTCACAACCTATTTGAAGTCACAATTTACAACCTCTGGCAAATGGCTCTTCGTTCTCATTTAAATGACCCAAGTCACAACATAAGCAATTAAACAATAAATGTTTGTCAATATGATTTTATAAAAGCCTTTCTTAGCCATTGCTTGGTGTTCTTTAAATTAGATTGCATTAATTAGTTCAAAACTACTTAGGGGTCTAGTCATGTTTTCCGAATACAGTTATTATTATACTAGCTTATGCCCACGACTTCTGCTTCAAAGTTGAATGGTTTTATCGTCTTACAGGGTGGATTTTGGAAAATTAGTTCTTATAGCGGTCGTCTACTAACTTATACTTACTACCTCTCTGCCAAATTTCACCTTTATATGTCAAGCAGTTTTCAATATTTCGTGATGAGTGCGTGAATGAGTGACTTTTCGCTTCTATATTTATATTTAGATTAGACAGGTATATACGTATAAGAAGTGATTACACTAGGATGCGTGTCCTACTTGAATTAAATGATATTTGAACATCATTTAATGTAATAGATACAGTAACTAAGTAGTTATTAAGTTATAGTAATGATACCTGCTGTTTTTCTTTAAACGTTTCACAGTCTATAATTAGACATTGCTAATAAACAGGTCCTGCCATGCCACTCTACAATTGTAAATAGGTATTATTAGACTTAATTAATACATAAAATAATTGTCGCCATAGCAAGGTTTATTGAGTGATGACTCAACATTTTTTGTAGGTACCAAACGCGATGCAGAATAAAATCTGTTAATTCTAGTTTTACCCATGTTATTTATTTATTTGCATTTTCTCTAGGCTATAAAGGAAGACCTATATAAGCCTTTGTTATTAGAACAATAGATAATAGAGCAAGTTTTTTGAATTATTCGTATTCTGGAACCAAATTAATGTAAAATCTGCGTTAAACCCTCGATTAATCGAGGGTTAAACGCAGATTTTAATTATTGGATATTTGTAATTTTATTAAGCAATTTTTAAGCTAGTGTTTTTTATTTGATAACTTTCATATGAATATGGTGTAACCACACTGCGGTCGATTAGCCATCCAGTCTATTTCCAATGTCGCCACATAATACTAAAATCAATATATCTCAAAATTATGTCACAACGTCATCGATTGATGTAATCTTAATCAAACGCAGTTTAGTTGCACTCTGACGTAACCATTAAGGTACTCACAGTCCGGTGCAGGTGGTTCTGGGTTGACTAGAAGACAAGCAACCCACTCGGCGTGTGCGATCTCTCCGTCACCATCACCGTCGCAGCCACGCGCCCATGCGCGAGCGCAACGCTTCGGTTTCACCACCTACAAGTGCAATTACAATTTACAATAGTACTTGTTTCAGTAAAATCTAAGTGGAGGGAATAAATATTCTAACTGAAATTGATTAAATACAAAAGGGGTCCTGAAAAATAGATTTTTATATTGTTTCACTAGCTGCTCACTGCGACTTACCTAGTATACGTTCTTTGGTTACTGCTCCGCTCTTGTGGGTCGTAGCGTGATGTTATATAGCTTATAATAATATCTATTATTCGTCATGATTCGACTAATATACAAATATATATTTTTCTAATCGGATTGATAGTTCCAAAGATTAGCGCGTTTAAACAAACAAATATCTCTTGAGTTTATTGTGTTTATATGTATAGAATGCCAGTATGTATATATCTAACCCACATTCATTCTTGAACTTGAACATCGTCAGGACAGAGTCATCTCCCCTAGAAAAACACGATAGATATAACTTTACGTACACCTATATGTATACGCTAGCCGTATACAGAAGGCCTGCCACGAGTGTGCTGACATAAAAGCATTCGATTCAGGTCAATTTTCGAATTGGAAATACAATTTAAAGTAGGGATGTAACGATGGCTTTCTTAGCGGATACGGAGGATCCTCCTCCGCGGATGCGGACGTTAACGGAGCCGGAGGCGGAATTGGAAGTGAAAGAGAAGATTAATTTAATTATGATTTATTTAGGAAAAATAAAAAGTCAAAATGTTTTTATTCGAAACCGACACATAGGTATACATACTTTAAATTGTATTTCCAATTCGAAAATTGACCTGAATCGAATGCTTTTATGTCACTACCTACTGTTAATCTAAATGAAGAAGAAGCAAATTATATTTCAGTGATAAGTATGTAAGTTTCATCGATAAGTAAGTGCAAACGATGGCTGAAAAATCTTCACCACTTCGCTCGTAACACAGCTAGGGCCACGATGCCCAGAGTCGGTACTCGTGCAGTATATGCAACGTAAATAAACCTACTTTATAACTCCGCAAAAAAATTACAGATAAAGTAGGCACGGAGGTACGATTTTTCGCGGAAGTTCCGCACTTACAGAGGTGAAGGTGGGGTTCCGTTGAAACCCTAATTAATAGGATTGAATTCTATTTGTTTAGTATCAAGTCGGGTGCTCGGTACTCGTAACCAACGTGCTTGTATGACCAGATGTATGAACGTTGAGGAGGAGAAAAGAGTATTATGTAAGAATCGTAGTGGGTGATGACTGATGTTCTGTGGTTTCTGCGTACCCCCGTAGGAAAAAGGTGTGTGTTTATGTTTGTATGATTATAGGATAAATAATTAATGTTACGTTCAAAACGAGTAATTACAAATAAAACACGATCGAATTTACTTTCGTTTATACTCCACGTGTTCGTGATAGGCCCTCTGTGCGGTAGTCCGTAAATAAGATTGAACCGTAGCACACTTGACACTCCACGCTAAGCGGACGCCTCGCGTGACCCTCCACAGTTCATGGCTCAAGTAGCGGATGTAGGACGATCGTGTATGTACAATTACATAGGTATCCTGTATAAAACACTCGAGAGCAGTAAACAAATACGTAGGTATTGTAATTGTACCATAAGCACGTTTGCCTGGGTAGACTTGTGGCATAGAGCAGTAGGTGAAAAGCACGTAATAAAATTTTGGTACTACACTACAATCTACACATTTAGTCGAAAACTGCAAGACTTTAAGGTTGCTGACATTTTTTAAAAGAATAGAGTAATCTATCCTATTTATTTTAGGGCAGGCGTGGGCCCTGGGCCTTGGCCCAGAGCATACAGCGGAGATAAGGGGCCTGATGACTGGTATTAGTAGGTATAGTTAGTAACCACTGCATAAAAAAATATATTTTAGCGTACTCTATTAGTATTATAGATTATAAAGGAAGTACACGTAGGTACATGAAATAGAGACAATCAAAGCAAAATACTTATTTTAAAGTACAGTTGGCAACCCTAGGCGTTATGTTATAGGTAGGTACCCTGCTTTTAGGTGCTATCAGCAACACTATTACCCTTATTAGAAATAGGTTTGTGTCTGATGCTAATCTAATAAGGTACGTGCTGTTGAATTTCAGTACTTAGTATCAACTCTGCCTTCGGATATCTGTAAAACACCGATACGGAATACCGAAGGGACTCAGTAATTGTTGGTCACAGAGAAGAGATTTGAAACATTAACGATCAACAAAATTCTATAGGTACGTTTGATATTCACATTATAACTTAGATTAGACAAAGGGTAAGTACCTATGTTCCTTGTCCAGCGTTTCCTATACGAAAACTTCTTTTGGACTTTTGTGGTTCCAAGAGAAGGGTTTCTTTTCTTGAAAATGATGTTTTAAAAGTGCCTGAAATGGACTGGTGTACCTAATTGAAATAAATATTTCTTTGTTTTGCGGTTGTTTATTTGCAAAGATCTTATCAACACAACATTAATAATAGGTAAGTACCTGTATACCTATATCTCCGATCTACCAATAATTTCATAGAAGCTGCATTCAAAGTCACGTGCAGGGGCTAAAGTTCACGACCCTTGCACACAATGACAGGTTATGAAATGTACGTTTTAATAATGTGCATACGGCACTAGGATGATTTAAGAGCTGTCTTTGTAATTCTGTTGAATTTAAGGGCTTTGTGGTTTTCATTATGGCGGATATCTGGTGAAGACCAAAAATATTTGGTGGTGTAGCCAAGAATATTGATTTTAATTCCAAGTCGATGTCGATGACACTACTATTATAAAGGGTTCAAAGAGCCTTGTGAGATAGAATCCATTACTTTTTATTTTTTATTTTTATTTAACCTATACGTAGGTTGCTGAAGCAAGATATCGATCTAGAAAGCAAAATCCCGCCAGTTCTGTTTCAAATTTATTCCGGAAGTTTGCGGTGAGCTCAAAGATTCAATGACTAAACATCCTTCCCGGAAATCTGACCATCTGTCCGTACAGAGTTTCAGTTATAAATGAGTCTTATGTGAGCAGACTTTGGACTGTGGAACGTAAGTACAGTCAGCCTAAGATAACTTTAGACGTAAGAACTTAGACCTTATAATTCAAGTACCTGTGTCACATACCTTTTTAATGAGCCTCCTAAGTCCTCTGTACTCTGATTTCTGCAAGGCGTCACTCCGGTCTCGATCCAGTTCTCTAAACTTCCAGTCCGCTACAGCCCTGGGTTCAGGTGACGGGGCTGCATCAGTTCGAGCTCGCTCGTACTCCCCACTGAAGATCTTGATAAGGTTTCCGTTAAACTGGGCCCGGTCTGTTCTCGTGCATGCTGTTGGGCATGTTATCATTAAAGTAAGATAATCGCAATAGAGAATAGATAAAGGACGAGCTTCTGTCAATAGCTATCATATCACTTTTTTGCGTATTGATGGCAAATAAACGTATTTAAAAAATAGAATTTTATAAACATTTTTGTTTGACCCAGTAAGCAACGATAACATCATCCACTGACGCAGTCATTAGGTCATCACGTGTGCAGGTGACAGGGCTATGCGGTGCAAGATGAAAGCACGGCCATGGTTGGTTAAGAGAAAATGATCTGATGATTTTGACTAATCATTTTACTTTTGGTACTGCTCACCGTTCAGTTTGAGAACAACTTTATCAAGTCAAAAGCAAATAAGTTCTACAGCTACTTGTTATAAAAAGATCTGATCTCATTTATCTGTGACATCATCAGGTTTACGGATCCTATTTTTAACGAACTTTAATTATTAACATCAATCGTTGGCCTTACTTCTTTTATTGCGTTGCCCACGAACCGAGGACCGCCTCCTTGTGTGCGATTTACCTGAAAACAAAAACAGATTGGTATCGGTCTTCTCGAACCCTTATGACAGTGTTGGTTCAAGGACGGGCATTGGGTTAGACATTTAACATTAAGTGTATAATAAAGATATTTTAATCGCGCGATCATTCATACTACATCGTGCCGCTTCGCTCTAATGAAGGGGGCATCATAGAAGAAAACAGTTTAAACAGATCGGCATTTGTAACAATTATTAGGTATCAAAACAGTAACACAAAAGTGTTACAGTTAATGTTTTGTGAATACTCGATAAATGATGTAATGCATTTTAATAACCCAATGCTCTTTAGAAGATTAATTATAGAATCTACTTATAGAGAAGTCAACATTTAAACACGTCGCCGGGCTATTTGATCACCTTTTACGATACCCACCGTAAGACAAGTGCTGCCCTTTCGCTTCCCGGAAACACACGGCAATAATTCATTAGATACATAGGTATTATGTGCAATTGTTATTGTCTATTGTCGCAACGGGTCAAAGGCCTCTCAAGAAGATATCATTGCAAGCGGGAAGCAATTGGCGTAATCACAAACGACATTACTTACGTTTACTGATAACTAGGTTTATACGCGGCTTCATTTAAATTCGCTTTAGGATTTCATTTAGGTATTCGCTTTTGTAATTAAATGTCGCTTTACCGTTTTATAAATTAGGTAACAGAAGTTGGCTATAAATCGGCTGTCACGACAGCCACACTGCGTTGCTTTAATTCGATAAAGTAACCAATTTTGTTCAATTAATTTGATCCTGGCTACGATTTTAAATTGAATTGCGGTTGTAATTTTATAATTAAGTACGGTCTAACAAGTCATTTGCCATACTGGCACTTACAACTACTATTAAATCGTGTTGCAAGTGTAGTAGTTAATTATTTTGCTACATCACTCCTACAGCCATAAAAAAAGTTATTACGCACACAATAAAAATACAAATTAAAAATGAATATATTTCTTGTATACCAAAATATATTTTATATTTACTTTAAGGTTTTATGTTAAGGTTAATTATTGTATAATGTAATTATTAAAATAAAAATATTTGTATACCAAATAGTTTATTCGACCGTACATATCTCAGCAAAAATGGCAAGCGTTGAGCAATGACAGGGTAAATTTATTGATGCCCTTTTGAAGATACGTGATCCTGTGATCTATTTTGAAAGAGGTGTGATAGTATTTTTTTCTACAAATAAGAATGATCGAATGCTGACGGTTATTTATTTTTATGCATTGGTAAAGTAGTGAGTGCGGTGGCGCGGCGGCCGGAGCCGAACCGGTCCCGGTAGCCGCGGACTGTAGTGCATCACTAAAACATCCATATAACCGGTAAACTTACAATCTGATGTGCTATAAAATCTTACACTAAGTATTTAACAATCAAAAGTTTTTAATACAACAATAAAAGGTGACGTTGGCGGTGAGAAACAATACAATTTCTCTGAAATATCGTCACTGCCCACACTTCTGTTTCGCAAAATTGGTAAAATACACGAACACACATGAACAGAATTTACTTTCTAAATACTTCAGTCAATACAATTATTGAAATAACATTTAATACGTATTCAACTCAATTCAGAAAACCCTAACTCGCAGTTGTCTCAGTTTACGCCATCTTACGCTGTAGGCTACTAGTTAATGTTTACAGTCTCAGGTAACTTCGGGACGCAGTATTTCCCATTACTGGGTCATGCTCGTAGTAACAGCTTGTAGATTGCATTATCTATGAAGTAGGTCGCCCATGGCAGGGCTAAAGCCCCGTAAGTAAGATGCGTGAACGTTTCAGATTTACATAGGTAATTATGTAAATATCTGCTATTATTGAGCTAGTTATTATGTTCTTAACTTTATACTTATACATACTTAAATACTATGCTTACTCGACTTATTTTCTAGTTAGAGACACCCAGGACAAAATAGTTTTATTTTGTGCCAACATGCTCGCTCTCAGTGTGCTATCGTTAAGCTGCTTGATATTATCATAAATAGCTACTTACTTCTTTAATACTCATCTTACTTTTATTGCACAATTATAGCCAGAGATCTGTTAAAAACGAGTTTCAATCGAAACATGATTTCATGAACCCTAACAAATTACTAAGACAAAGTCAAAGCATTTATTTTATTTAGCCCATTTACAGAAATTTACGAGCCGGTTAGTTAGTCAGAAAGTTAAAGCTAGTTACTCGTTCTAAGTCGTCTCGTACTATGGTCTTTTACTACATCTTCTTTTCTTAACAAGTCATAGTTACAGTTCCGTTTCGTGGACCACACAGTTAGCATATAGGTATTTAGATGTAGAACTGCTCTCTTGTACTACTCTCTAGGTAGTAAACAGCGTGGTTTTGACCCTGGCATACGACTAACTAGTCAACACGAACGATATCCGTCCAACAATACTGAATGGCTTACAAATAGATTTAAGCCTTCCGGCTTCTACAATAAGGATAGACGCGATATTTTCTTGATTGAATTCAAGAGCTACCTATATAGGTACGTATAGTACGCAGTTTATTTGGTTCAACAAAATAGTATAGGTAGTGCCGTAAAGTGTGCGTAGGTAATTTTAATGACAACGATTGTCAAATATTTACCACAGGTTAAAAAGTTCCCTAGAAGCACGAAAGAACAGTTAAAGCCCTTTAAAGCGATACAATGTACTCTTTGACACTATTCAAAGCGAAGTATCGAAGTTTTACTAAAACCGGCCGGCTGTATTAGCTGAGCCTGTTGGGTTTCGTCGAGTACAAAAAAAAAAGGTAAACTTATCGAATTTCGTTAGACACCTCGGCGCCTGACCCAAATACGACGATTCCATATTAAAGGTTCACATTGTACTGTGTTTTTTTAATAACACGTTTTTTTCATTAACGGTTTCTTTGAAAACATCATGTTTCTACCTATTACAATAATCTGTAACAACGAGTGTTAAAAAGTACAGGCGTTGTTTTCAATAGAAACTCTTACAAAAATAGTTTACACTTCAAAGATAAATTAGTGTTAAAGTTCTATTATTAAAAACGATTACACTTCAGGTGTTATTAGCTAGTTACTGTTTATATGCAAACCGGTCTATTCTTTTAACTCTTTCTTAACAACTTCATCATCGCGGGCCAGGTAAGCTCTATAGTTAAATATAAAACATCAAAGGTGCGAGTGATCTTCAACAAAGCTCTCAAATGATCACTAGAAGGTTTTTTTTTCTATCGTCTGATGGCCGAGACGAGTTCTCCTTACCTTTGAATGACAAAAAAAGTGGACCCCATTGTGATCGGCGTCGAGCAGTCTGACGCGGACCGCTGTTTCTTAGAAAAATACTCGAAGATCTGTCTTCACTTTGAATGCCATGGTTGTTTTATATAACCGACATTATTGTCGCACACTACGAAACACTTATATGAGTTACTATTTAATAATACATAAATATTTACTAATTCGATACTTTAGAAATACCTAGGTTACGGTGAAAACCACATTACAATCCAGCCACTAGTTCTCAAGATACACCGTTACAATCAATGGAACATTGGGCTCTAGACTGCTCAGAGATGCGCAATCATCAATTCCAAGTCGTGATTATAAAGTATAGTTAATTAGATAGAATCCGCGCAACCGGGTCAACATGAGTGGCAGTAAATAGTTAATTGGCAGCGCAGGCGCCACCGCTAAATGGAAGGGGCTAGAATTAGTAGTCGACACGTAAAACGACGTAAATTGATGCGGGCGGCAATAGAGTTATAATATATCGACTATTAACAGAACCGAGAGACAAACTTCAATTAGTCAATACCATGTTGTTACTGATAATTTCTCACTTAGTCATGGAGTTACGTGTTGGCACGTCGTAAATTAAGCGTTGCTGTAATTTATGGGCGAGAGAGATGAGTGGTTCAAATTAAACCTTTTATACTGGATCGGAAGAGCAACACAGAAGTATTTCATTACTGAATGAGACATACATTAATGCATGGACATTGATCAATAGTGTTTCTTAACGGCAGTCGAGCTACTCAGCATGTCGTGTGACATTTTGAACTCGTAATGTCAGACTCAGTTCAATTAACTCAGTCTGGCTTTATAAGTGTTGTTATTTCGAATATAGCCTGTAATAAGTTGCGTCATCTAGTAAATGGAAATTAAGACTAGCTGTAAAAATAACTGCATTCGTAGATACAATGAGTTGTGTCATACCAATTAACTAGGGATAAAAAAAAAATACCACCATGTCTGGTAGGTATTCCAAGAAGGTTTAACTATTATGGCGCCATTTCATATTACCACTGACAGTCAGGTTTCATACTAGTAACTAACTATGTATTGCGGATGCGAAGCGAGATACAAACGCACGCGCATCAAGAGAATGCTAAGTGCTTTTAGTTAGGGAAAATTTCGATCAGGATTCTTATATTATATTTACGGTTCTTTACGACATTCAATCGACATTGTTTTTTATACTGTGCGATACAGGTATCAGAATGTTTGAATTCATAATATGGGTTATTCATGGAATGTGTTGTAAACGTTTACCGTGTCTGCGCAGATCAGTTTTAAATCAAAATAAACTCAGAGAAAAAAGAATTGAAATACCCACCTGTACCTACTACTAGGTATTGTATTTCTGAAGGTACATTAAAGTAATGAACAAAATAATGAAACTTTATGTATTTAAACGTAATTTGGTATATGGTTAGTATAATATAATATATAAAATCACCAGTAACGACTGTAGAATGTAAGTCTAATTTTGGGTAGGTAAGTACGACTAATCAGAAAACCCAATGGACAAAAATCGGTAAACAAAATATTTTTTGTTCGAATCCAGATACCTACCAAAACTGTTGATAATTAAAAACAGTATTTACTTATTCAACATCTGAAGAAAAAGGTCTGAACATAACTCATCAGCTATATGATGTTGTTTATAATATTTGGATACATAGTTGTTTTTTATCATCAATCCGCATTCCTCAATAGAATTAAGTGCAAAATCAAGTCAACGCAGTCTAAAGTTATCGACTCACGCCAACTTTTATACCTGAGTTTATTTTTGAAACAAAAATTGTTCCCTGTCAGGTCTTTTAAATAAATTCAGGGCCTGACTCATTTTTTAAGAAACACACATGTACCTATCTACTTTAGTGTTCTGCGATATAACGATGTGGAATTCTAGCATTTCCGGCGTATGGAGAAGAATGTTCAATATGTTCATCTTGATGTAAAGTTCACGGAATATCGAAATGGAATCATCCCAATTTATACAGATAGTGTGAAAATGTACCCTTCCGAGTAGTAGTATCATATCTGGAACATTACTTGTTGAAACAAACATGCTGAAGTCATAATGTTCTTAATAAAATACTAACTTTTCTCACGCGTTCGAAAATAGTCTAGGAAGGTAATAGTTTTTCAATTGTCATATAACGTGCAGTTGTGTGACTGTGTTATTCCAGAGTATTTCCATGATGCAATAGCAATCTGTCTTGAAATATTCCATAGTTAAAGTGCAACAGTACAGCGAATATAATAATTGAAGCGGGAAGTCCCAGTTCATCCCAATAAAAGTGTTAGTAGCAGATTCTGTTATGCAATGGAAGACTACCAACAACCAGCAATCATACCTGTGACTGTTGACTATTATAAATTGGTATAACTACGTAGGTACCTACGTCACAAAGAAATTACGTCAAAAATAAACATGACTGCTCAATTTCATTCGTACCACACTGATTTATTCTTTGGAAAAGTTTGTTTTATTGCGAATCGGTCTGAGAAATTGAGTTGGGAACCAAATACGAGTCCGTTTCAAACGTTTACCACAAAAGACTTGTAAGTAGCAGTTACCACAAGGTTTGCCTCGTGCTTGGCGAGACGTCCACTCTCTCTCCTATAGAGTTTCACTACATGACCAGAGATCAGTGGCGGATCAAATCGTAGTAAGAGGTTACAAGAAGGTGCATGTACTTGTATAAGGAAGCAGGCTGTTAGCCGAATGGCGGGCGATGCCCTGCGTAGGTTGACCCTTTGTCTGAAGGGTATTACATAGTTCTGTGCTCGATACCAGAACGTTTAAAGTGAATTTTATGAAGATTGTGTCCCCGGCGTGTATAAGTGCCAATCTACATAAAGTAGATTCAAAATAAAAAGTGTCTAAAGCATATTCGTAGCTAATCTCTCATCCACCTAACTAATTAGGTACAATATGTATATTACCTAAGTACCTAATTTTACAATTTTACAAAGTAAGTTATTTAGTTGTTATCGTTCTCATACATCTGCTCATTCCTAGTCAGATCACGGCCCGCAATCAGGAACATAATCAACCCGACATTTAATTGGTTAAGGCCGGTTTTTTGCACGAATTGTTGCCGAAAAAAGTTTACTTGTTATGCTTTAACAATGGTACATCTAGAAGACGGAACAAATCTTGCCAGACGAATATACAGAGGGGATAGTCGTACTGAATAACAGCTGTACCTAAATATTTTAAAACGAGGCGATAAAAAAATGGTGAAGGTAAATTTTAAGTTTTTAACATTTACGTACATACTTATGATGTATATACTACGAGTATATTGCATTATTATGAATTTATTTAAACTGAAAATAATTTTTGTTTATTTGTTTGATAACACGCTAATCTCTGGCGCTACTAGTCGAATAATTGGAATAATATTTGTATAAGTACATAATTATAATAGCCAGGTTCATGAAGAATAGTATAGGCAACATCACGCTATGACTTATAGAAGTATAGCAGTAACCAGAGAAGTAACTTAACACGGGTGAAATAAAAAACACGCATAGGCACGAAGTCAGAGGGAGCAGCTAGTTTAAAATAATTTAGCAATTATAATTAGTGCAAAGGTGGTTAAATACAGCACTAAAATTGATCTGTACGTTGGAGTTAGATCTGACTACGGGGAAAGCCCGCATTCAAGGATAAAATGTGGGTCTTTAATAGTCTGTAGACAAGATTAACAAAAGCTAAGTCAATTCTTAAAAACTTACTTGGGTAATTCCGATATTTAGTTTATGTTATTTTATAGGTAGATAGACGTACGTACAAGTAATTTTTGGTCTTATTTAGATTCATAATGGCTACAGCTGTAAATCATTGAACACACTTATAAAAATTTCAATGTTACCTTGATGTAGGTTACTTTGATATGACGAAGACGACTAAGTAAACTGTGGTGTTTTTTTTTTTAACAATTATAGTAATGTCATTAACTGGTTCCTACGCACGTGAAAAAGAGGGTTCGCAGCTTAAGCTCACATCAATTCGAATATGTTAACTATCTAGTAAACAAGCCCAGATTACAGTGGCTTGCCTTTCGGGCCTCTAACTACAGTAATTTTGAATACATAAATATACACCTGGTACTCTGACGTCCTATAACACATAAGACACAGACAGACAAACTAAAAGTGAGTCATGTTTATAAAATAAAAATCCTACGTAAAACATTCAATATTTCACTGCGCTTGGCGCCAGTACGCAAAAATATTTAGACTTTTACATTAGTAGTAAGATAAATCAGTAATTACAATAGTTGGCAGTAAACGTAACTTAATGCTATTACAACGAATATAGGTATTCATAACGAAAGCTTGGAACATAACGTGTATACTGATGATACGGCGCCAAAGGTAATTGCATTCTAATCACAAAATACTTACAAATGTACATAAATATGTATAAGGACGTGCAAGACGTACGTAAAATATACTCACATTATTTATCGCACAATGTGTGGGTCGACGGGCTGCTCCCTATCTTGTAAGAAAGTACCAGAAAGGCAAAGAATCTGGCAGCGAAACGATAAAAATGTTCCTTTTTTAAAAGATAAATTACAAAGGTAATTATCGGCATTATTTTGTTTTTTAACATACATTCGAATACCTAGATGCATGGTGACACGTGACGTCGTGTCACCGCGCATGCGTTGCAGTTATTAACAACTCACGGATACTATCTTGCACAAATACTCCGAGAATATTGCGGGACGATACTTGTGTGTTTTCGTACACATTGATAAATTGCAAACTACTTTGATTGGGCTCTCATTGAATACATAAACGCAACAACAGACGTGTGGCAAGCTGGCAGCCGAGTCGTCTGCGTGCACGCAATGCAATTTGTATGTCAACCGAATAGGTTTGTTCTATTATAAAACTAGTTGTTTGCCCTCGGCTTTGTCCTCGTAGTTTTTGTATCTCCACCATCTTATAAGGGTTACATAAAGTTTTAAAAATTAATCTTTATTATTTACCTATAAGTATTTGGCCTCGATTTCACCACGACAGGGGTTGTTCTGTCAAAAATCCATTGGTCTATTGAATTGATAATATTTGACTAAATACAACTTTCCAAAAACTTGTAATTCTTATTTTCTGTAAAATATTATTGATACTATCTTCTGTACCAACTTTAAACACCTAATCGCATTTTGTAGTTTAGAAACTAATAAATAGGTAGTCCACCAGCCTATTATTGTCCCACTACACGGAAAAGGTTTCTTCTCATACAATGCTCAAGGCGGATTGGCGATTTCAGACTTACATTAGTATTTTATGTCCAGGTTTTCACGGCTAAACCACTGAACCGATTTTGATGAACTTTGGTAAGCGATAAGTTTCAAGAGGCTACTTTTTTTTCGCGATCAATTGAGATAGCAATAATCGACATTTATTTATATACAGCTAGTTTATTACATTCCATTCTGTGTGTCCGACGGTTTTGTTTTTAAGTATTTCATATTTTGATTCCTTTCGCAAATTTCTGTTACCTAAATTCTTATTGTTTTGGCAACTACACTACAAGGTAGGTATATCATCTCAAAAACTACAGGAGTGTTTTAAATGTATTTTAATTTTCCACCGATAGCTCCACGACTAGGTACATACGTTGTTGTCTGTTTACGTTACCAGTACAGTAACCTATGGTTATTTAGTTTAACGGCCTGTATATTTTTATTTACGTGAATCAGCAGTATGTTTATAACGCGCAAGACTGATGTGTTTATCAGCATTTTCTAACGAATTGGGAATGTTTCTGTGAAAATAATTGCTTATGATAATATCTACGTGAAACTTATCTATCGGTACTTCCAAAAGGCGTTATAGTGTAGTGTAAACATTGGCTTTCATCTGGATCATTGTTTACAAACGATGTCTGAAGTGTATCCAGCGGTATTTACAAGAGCGTTAGATAAAACAGATGTCTCGAATCCGGGTACAAGAGATCTCTTACTGTAGATCGCCTATAAAATGTTCTGAACCTATTAGGAGCAAATACTTGGAAACTTTAAATCATCTTGAGTACCGCCGGTTTCGTTTCGCCTACTACAACGTTCGTTTAGTTAGATTTATAAGTAGCGTACGTCCTACCATTGTTTCAATTACACTAGTTACCTACCTAATATTATTGCGGTTACGATTTGTTTTATTTTAAAGTTGGTTTAAATTGAATAGCTTCTAAAGAAACATTCTGATGTCGTTATGTCACCTATAAAACAGACAAGTGAAGTTTATTCACCTGCAGTTGACTGAATGGGCAGTAATGTAAAATTCGCTTAGCATAAATGGAAACAAGCAACTCCTTACGACAAACACACAGAGACTGATGATGAGCGAAAAGTCTTAACATGCAAAATGAAAGGTATAGAAGTAGAATTTCTGTACAGTTTAAAACGACAATCTTGATACAATAAATATGAGCTAGGCAACAAAAAGTTCACAGAAGTCGCTTTGCAATACCAACTTTAATAAAACATCAATGGCTATTACAGCATAGGAAAGATTCAGTACCCACAAACTTCATAAGACCAGACCAATGCTTAGGTATAATATCTACATAATATGTCTGATCGACGTAAACTAAGACATGTGGCGATTTCCTTGGTACCCGCTGACATAAATAGGGCCAGTCAAAGGTCTTTGGAATCTGTTGATCCTCACCTGTTCTACCAAGCGTTTACAAAAGAAAGGCGCCACCCTAGGTGGTGGGGGTGTTAGACCTTAAAAGTTCAAGATTATTCTATATTTTTGATTGAGTTACTCACCGGTTCTAGTGCAGTCGGGTCTGCCATTCCTGACGGAGGTGTCAGGTAGGGGTTTGCCGTCAGGCGTGACGCACCAGCAGCCGGCAGCAGCCGCACCTGCGCTTGCACACTGCACCGCTGCGTAGCTGCCATCGGCGCGGCATCGAGGAACATACGCTGACCATACACCACTTTGCGCGTTCAATGCGTATCGCAACGCGATCAGGCAGGACGACTGTCCTTCTGACACCAGAAAAAAACCAGATTAGTTAGCTTAGGTATGCTTATTTGGTGTTTTTTAGCAGCCTGCGCAGGGAATCCTGTGTAAAGTTTTACAACATGTATTCTTGTCCTAAAAAGCCCTTTAACAAACAAACAAAGAGTTCTACTCATGGGCTCTCTTATTTCAGTTCAGTAATAATGTGATCCAAGGCTGTAGCATAGAATAAATTATGTTTTACTGTGACTTCAAAAAAATCTCCAACTTAACGGCGCTGTATCAACATCAATCTTGAAAGCAAGTAAGTAACGTTATCTAAGCACACAAATGGTCGTGATCAAGTGAAGCATCTACTCTATACCGACTAATGTACTCTTAGTGCTGTAAAAGTGTAAACTGACTACATTCCATGACTTCATAAAGAGCGGTTGTACCGCAAATGCAAGGTCGAGTTCAACAAAGACGCTTTTTATCAGAGCCGTGTTCATGGGGGGACATAAATATGTTATATGTATATTTCCTACACTTGATATAGTTAGGTAGAACTTGTCTGCAACAACGAGAATCTTTGTAGACGTACGTGTTATTAGAACTTGGAATCAATTCCATGGTATCATTTGGTTTCAGATACAAAATCATTTTTATATACAGAGACGTTACTCTTATGAATTGATAATGGTTCTAAGTTTCACGGTTCAAAATAGCAGTTCCTACAAAGAAAATCCTGAAGAAACTTTATTGTTGATATCTTTGCTAAAATGCTTGATTATCTACGGTAGCAGTAGGACCGATCACTGATGACTCTAAATTAATTAGGATGAAGAACGACGATTATTATAGTGGGAATTTATAGGAAACTTACCAACGCAGGGACCTTTCCTCGCGATGCCGACAGGTGGTCCGGAGCACTGTGCTATCATGAGGTGACATCGCGAGGGGTATGTCCTTCCATCGGTGCCGCAGACTGGCCGGCGTGCATGCGCATTCGTCTCGCACGCCGCCGCGCGCGCATTGCAGCCGTCGTTGCTTAGTGACGACGCGGAACTCTTGCAAGAAACAAGTGACAAACACAATTAAATTGACTACAGCCACCTAATTGATTGATTGAAGCACATTGAACTCGTTTAAAGTACATAATTATGATTCAGTTCAGTTGACGCTATGTTGAAATGTTGTAGCTTCCAATGCCAGTCATGATTCGATTTCACAAGTCAGAAACGATCCTTTTGTACAATTAACATTATTAGAGTTTATTACAGCTCGAGTTGCTTTTATTTTCCATTTAGAAAGGTTGTATTTCTCAAGTGATCGGTGAGATCGATCCAAGCTGGATCAGGTTTCAGAAATGATTAACGTCGCTTGGGAGTTACGCCTAAATGCAAATACAAAATACACTTCGGTTTCTCATTCCAGTTTATTCCTTGAACCGTTTGAACAATAGAACTGCGCTGTACTTGGAAACACTTTAAATATTTTACTTATGATTATACGAGCTCATAACATAAAGACTAATTTAAATTCAGTTTCCACTTATATAAGTGGAAACTGAATTTAAATTGACTGACTTACAATATGTTAAGTGAGTAACTGTAGCTATAGGAATAGGAACTACTGTCATTCTCAATGCCAATCTTAATATTCGTAAGTGGACGATTCGTTAGACTACATTTAATAATAACTGATGTTACATGATCTTCTCATCACTTTTTTTTTGTTCTAGAATCTAGACCGAACGCTTTTAATTACGGAGATATTGGAGGTCAAAATTCTAATTTTTTGACACGTTCTTTTACGAAACCCGGTTTTTAAAGTTGTAACTAAATTTTAAATACTGCCACTGTGCGTGCACTCGTAGTACAATGTTTTGCATGCGTTACATTGCGATTTTTTTTCACACCAAAATGAAAAGTCGTTTTCAAGCAAAAAAAATACTCTAAGTAGATTGAAGAGCCGCGTAGCTTTAGCTTGCCGTGTACATTATTTATTGATGTAAGTCTAATCTATTTATCAGAGGCTGTCAAAGCGGTTGAATCAATATTAACTATATCTACCAACAATATTATACGCATAAGTGCAACAAAAAAAAACTCACCTGCAAGTAAGATCAGAGATCAAGAAAAGCCTGACAAACAACTAGATTATGGTGTCAGCTTTAAAGACCCTTTTTACTCGAAGCTTTTTACTACGGGCGAAGCAAAAACGAACGTTATGATTTTTTATTTTATAAATTTTATAAAGACTTAGATTTTTTTAGTAGCAAGAAGGAAAATCAGCGACGCCGACGTGTCAAAATTAAGGTAATTTCAAGTCGTTTTATTCGTCTTTTTTAATTTAGTCAGCCAATCATAACTGCAGTTGAAATGCATTTGACAATTTGTTATTTTCGTTAGAAATTCCGTCTACGGTATAGTCATTCTCAAAAGTCATAAAAAACCAAGACAAAATAATTGTATGCTGTAAAGCAGTGCATCGTATTATTTAGTGTAAGTATAACTTCCGAAAAAAAAAAAGTCTTACTTCTGTTATAAATGCGAAAGTTTGTTACTCAATCACGCCACAACGACTAAACAGATCAGAGATAGATTATAGTCTGAAATACCTAGCACATAGGCTACTCACATCACATCCTGGAAAATGTTTACCGTGTTCAGAAGCTTAAATTATGTATGTAAAATTGACAGAGCCAATCGATTTTTGCTAATTACCGTACCTGAGACTTTGAATTTGATATTCGCTTAGATTAACCTTTTGTAAAATATCTGCAAAAGCACCAGTTTTTGCTGTATCAGTGTTGCAGTGGTGAGAGTCCATTGCCGTGAGAAACATTTGGAAGCAAAATATCTCATTTCTTTGTAAAATTAAATAATTGACAAAGTTGTAGTTTTCTTATATTTTCGATACACGATATTCAATATACGAATACACACCTACAGTGTGACTATATTTTAAGGTAATGGTAGACACTGCTGATTGATTCTGGTTTATGGCGGTAGAGTAGCTGTTGATACACATTTTTGAAGGGAAGCCGGTAGGTATCGAGTTGCATGAAGTCTTCACCACTCACGGTTGAGAAGGCTCTGAGCGGTATTTTAAGTCTACCTTGTTTTATACATAAATATTTAAATAATGTCACCAGAAATTAAACTGCCAAGAACATCCCTTTCAAAGGGCGTTTTAGATAGTCGTTTTTGTCGTGTTTTAGCAATGGTTATTTGATTTACGCTTACTATTAAACAATTGATTTGTCACGGTAGGTAACCTGACAAACAGGATAAAAAACCTAAGGTCTACTAAAATGATGTGTTTACCTTACACATTATATGCGCAAAAGCACATGAGTTTCTTATTTTAAATGAGCTGCTTTATCATTTATAAAATCAAAAGCTCCTCAGGACTAACACCAGATCTCGAAAACCAATTTATCTAATAAGCTGAAATTTAACAGGTAGCTACAGTTTATAGGTAAGAGACGACAGTTATGAAAGGATTTGACTTTAGTTTCTTAGCTTATTAAGTAGTTAGTTTCTTATTTAGGTAGTTTCTTAAATTATCAGACAATAGTATATTGCGTCCGATAGAAATCTGATGATGAAACTTAGGCCTAGAAAATTCAGAGCATAATCTTTCTATTGTTTTGGCGTCTTAAGGGATGTGGTATGCTCAAAGTGTAAATAGAGCCCACTTGCACCAAAAACTTTACTTAGAGTTATATTAAAATTGAATATACAATTTTGTGGTTTAACGTTTAACCCCGTATTAGCAATTAACTGTGAGTTAAGTTTTTAGTGCGAGCGAGCCTAAAAGCATCATCATAAGATATCGCTGTCTGACCTACTATAAAAAACCTATCGTCACGTGGGCTTTAATTCATATGACAAATAAATAAACTGTCTGGCATGTAGCTACCCGGCAGGTTGCTCAGTTAATCTCGGTACGTCGTTGTCTTAGATAGGTGCCAGGGTACTCTTCATATACAAGCTTCGATATATTCAAAACCTCAAAAAGGGGCATTAAGCAGCTGTTCCACCATCACCTATTCTGTGAAGCTATTAACCCAAATGTAGGTTACTCAACAACTCTTTTTGGGCCCATTGTATAAATGGTTTATGATGACAACATTGTCACTTTCCAGGTTTATAGTTCACAATAACAAAGGATCACTGGTCTTCTATGATGTGAATGCCTCATCAATAAGAAGCGGTTTAAATGCCTGAAAATCAGCTTGCTTAGTTACACTCATCCAACGATACATCTTTCTCCACTAATTAATTGAGTTATGGAGGTCAGACGCCGGTTGCTCGTGTTAAATAGAGATGGTCAAGTGGTCAAAACTATGTAAATAGCTGTGCCTAGCTAGACAATAACTAATATTTGTTTAGTTGATACTGCACTTGGAGTCTGGCACCCAAGGATAATAAGATATGATGACTTCTCGATTTAAGAATAAACAATTTTTTGATTCTTACAATTGTTTTAATAGTAGTTTTTATATGAGAATGATTTTAATTACTCTCTGAGTTTAATTACCTACTAGAATTTATCACCAATTAGGGTAAATTTACTGCAATATTATTAAATACGATGTCAAGAAATTAATATTACTCGACAATATTTTGGCTAACCGTTACTGTAGCTAACTTTTGTGTTTAATCACCTTTTTAGAAATCGGGACTAAGTATTTATACTTATATAAAAATAATAGTGTTATCTATGGGCTCAGATACAAGCCGACAGCAGTTGGCGGATGAGGCAAAATCTTTACATCAAGTTACATCTACGGAGCTTTACTTAACGAGCACCCGAAGACGTGCAAGCTAACTGCTATAGGTATTATGTCGCTTGTCACTTGTCACGTCCATCAGATGGCTGCAGGAAATACCAACTAGGTGCCTACACCAGTCTAGGTACCCATACCAACTTAGTTACACGCATTCAATACAACGTAGGTACGTATTTACTAACATAAAACATGTTGCCTGCTTTCACTGAAGTAATCTAAAAGTAAACCTATAAAAGTAAATAAATGTCGTACCTATCAATAAATAATATAAAAAAAACATCACCGTTTTTACTAAGTTAAAGTAACGCGAGCTTATGACCACTGGCTTTGTAAAGTATCAACAAAGCTTATATAATAATAATTATATTTACCTTATCATCAGGTGTAGCTCCGACAATGTAAATAATGGTGAGAAAAAATAAACGGCTCACTAAATCATTTATATTCATAATGTCAATTGTTAAATCAATTTTCTTAAAAATCGCTTGTTCGCCGCTATTATTATTTTATTTATAACACTCGTTCACACAACAAAACAGACCGTCTGAAGACCGGGCAAAGAATGACTGAGTTTTTACTAACATATTGGCATAATACGTTAGTTTATAATAAACTGGCTTTGTTACAATAAAACGTTGAGTTTTACAATAGGGATGTGTGGTAGGGACGTTCGTCGGGACAGAGAGCTACGAACAGAATAAAATACAATAAGGATAAGATCCCGGTGCGCCTCTGCCGCCGCCGCCGCACCGCGGTCGCCCTGCCACAAGCAAAAAGCGCAGTGCGCCGCGCGCGCACGTACAGCAGGCACCGCGCCGAGCGCCCGCGCAGCCGTGCCGACCGCCGCCGCCGCCCGGTGCCCTCCCCGCCCACCGCTTAGCTTATTCGTTCCGTTCGCCACTTCGGGAACAACGATGCGCTAAACCTGCTTCTTTGATCATTTTTAAATCACGGACCAAGTAATTGGCCGTTAGCAGTTAATTGTTAATGATTTGAGATAAGTAAGTTATTAAAAGTATCACTTTGTATCTATATGGCTCGGAACTTGATAGGAAGCTCGTGTTTTTTTTGTCTTAGTTTGGTGTGCCGAAGCGAACCTCGCACTCTAGTAGTGTTTAGGAGGTGGTGATATAATACAGTACAATAGTACATTCACTAATCAATGCTAGGCTATTGTGCATTAAGACCTATTCTTGATAAGCGATGAAATAGAGAACTTAACTAACATACGAAAACCAATGGGCAACTGGCATGAAATCATTTGCTGACCCATCTATGAATACCTATGTCAAATGTATAAACATCAATCAGAAAGCCTCTGATTGATGCTCCTAATGACTGCTTGCACCATTCAGGTCCGCTTGCACCAGGCCCATTATCTTATTTACTTAGAGTTAGTTGCTAACACGAGTCCATAACGTAAGGCATAAATTATAATTTATCCTCGAAAAATTTGTCATTATTTGTCAACACGCATTGTCCCACTGTTGGGTTTCATACATAGCCATCCACATTTCCTTCACTTTTCAATCTTCAATACACACTTTTCTAAGTCATCATTCTAGCACCTCTTGAGCCTTCTTCGTCGATGACGCTCGTCTTCCGGCCACGCGTTGCGTGACGAGTTTGGCTTGCCGAATCCCTCTCACCCTTGCAGGTTTATTGTTCACAGCGGCGATTCCTGTTTTGATGCATATCATTTACTTATTTGCTGTCGCTCGTTGGCAAACCTTGATTGTGCACATTTGGTATTTCTGGGACAAAGTTTGAGCATCGTAACTACATGTCGATGAGTTTGCGCTTCAGGTGTAAAGTTAGGACTCTCTCTCTCTCTGCTTATTTATGGACTTTTAATAGCTCGTGCAGGCAGTGTCGATACGGCAAACATTTACTGAACGTCCCGATCATACCCTATATGTAAATACACATGACATCCCTGAAAACTTATCATACTTGAATATTTACGAAATTAGTAATGTTCATAAATAAAACAATTTATTTTTACTGTCGTACATACATACATACATACATCGCATACAAATCATACTGAATACCAATCGGCAAGTTTTCTGATCTAGTTAACATTATGAAGAGAAAAGATTTGTTTTTTTGGTAATGGATATAAAGCCAAAGACATCCTGATCTATTTAAAAAAAATGGAATGGAAGCTTGCATTTGCGAGTAATAGGTATAGGCTATATTGTTATTTTTCAAAAAAAAAAATGGATCCGCATCGATCACTAATGTGATCATAATTTCACGATGTGGATCCGTAACAAAATTCAAGATCAATTCAAAATCTTAGATAGAACAAGCTGCATAAAAGTTTTTTAAATGAGATCAGATTATTATGAATCAGATTAGTAGGTTTTATTTCATTTATTTAATTTTCTTTCATATATTTTTTTAATTATTTGGTAATCATATTTATATGATACTAAATGCTGATGCTGATTAGAAATACCTAGTTTACAACACATAAAGCACATTATAATAAACCCCAATTACTAAGGGGGTATAACAATTTTCGGGGGTATAAAATAAATATATTAAGTAGGTAACTTTTAACAGCGCCATCTACAAAATGTTGATTTTTCTGTTGCGTTACAGCAGCGATGCTGTGTCCTGCCTTTGTAAGACTCAGATGATATACGTAACATACATCTCCCAAGTTAACAATGCAACCTGTTATACCCATTGAAGGTAGATGGCGCTTCTTCGGTATTTCCATGTTGCCTTATTATTATCAAATACAATTAACTATAAGATATCAGCTATAATAATATAATAAAACTGAAGAGATTTTTGTTTGATTGTCTTATCGGGAGCTACCAGTCGGATTGGAAAAATCTCATTGAATATGATAGCCAGATTCAGAGAAATAGTATAAGCTACTATAAGAACATCACAACTAGGACTCACGGGACGGGAACAGTAACCAAACACTAACTAAACAGAAGCTAGCCGTCCAATAATAATCTTTTAATGTTGTCTCGACAGTCGTAAGCTAGTAGACAGTCAAATATAAACTTGATTGAACGCAATAACAAGCTTTTCAAAGCTTATAAATTGTGTATTACTTTACAAGTTTATGAGTTGGTTTTATCTGTTAATTATGATAATCAAAGTCATCAACCCAATTTTAATAAAAATAAATAAAGCCCAAATTTATAACAACAAACTTTTTAATATTATCCAAGGAACCTAACTACCTATGTTAGAATCGCAGCAGGTGTACTTTCACTACAAGTATCATTTCCGTCTACTCCCTTGGGAAAATGGCGGGTGTTTATGTATAAGTACGTATGACAATAATAATTTTAATCAAAATACGGTCAGTAACAAAAATCTTACAATTTCACAATATTTAAATGGAAAAATATTGGAACTTGTAAGATGCTGCGTAATTCTATGATCCGGAAAAAAATGCAAATATTTTATGGAAAGTAGGTAAGTAGTAAAAAACGTCATGAAATCAAAATTATGTGAACCCATAAAGCCTATAAGCACTCAGATCCGCACTCTAGGTTGAAACCTGTTTTTTTTTATTTATACCTTTTTAAAATGAAATTTGTAATATAAACCGAATAAAAGAATAGTGATTTATTATTGTTGTTTCCTTTTTGTTCATGTGGTGTTTACCTATAAGTAATTGTTGCACTATGTTAAGTTTAAAAGCACGTTTTATTATTGTTTATATGAGTGTAAACAATTGTTGGTAGACCTAATAAATAAAATAAAATAAAAAATAAACCTTTTTTTTAAATGAAATTTGTAATTTAACAGGTGCGGGAGCGGAAGCGGTCACAGGTTTAAGTAGTGGGCTCCAAGCACATCTGCCAATCTAAATCTAAAGGGACTGTTGCCATTGTGATACAAGTTATTTACTTGTTAATCACTTAAAAATATATTATGCCTGTGACACAGTTTGCTTCAAACCGATTTGGAATAACAAAGTCACGATTTAGCAAGTAATTATTTATTTTAGTAATTCTTCGCCAACTCTGTTTATTATTTATACGACGACTGGTTCAGTGTAAATCTACTTTCGTTGCTGACCGTACATAGCATTTATTGTATTTATAATCATTTGCATTAGAACCTCTATTTATTAGCACTTTTCCCGCGACTTTGTCCGCATAGTTTTTGTACTTTCGACTACAAATTTAACTCCCCTACTTTACGTAATTTCCGCAAAGCATTTCATCCCCTTAGAGTAATTTTTCAAAGACAATACATGTCATTATTTTTATACTACTATTCTTAAATATTAATTTTGACATCTATAGCTTCAGCCGTTTCGTTTTTCCATACAACAGTTCATCCTTTTTTTTATTCTTACTTTAAAACAACGGATGTTCCTTATAAGCCTTTAGCCCCATAGAGGAGAAGTTTCATAAAAACTAAAACTTATTGGTAAAATTTTTAACCGACACCCAAATTCCATTGTTCATGTTTCTAACATTAATAACGGATTTCTTAATATAAATTTTCGTCCCCTATTTTACCAGCTATGGGTTGAATTTTAACAAATCTTTTCTAAGTGCTCTAGTGCCTACATCTAAAAAGGACGCCGCGTACAAAAATTCACGTCCCTCGTTCCTATAGTTCAGTTGTGTTAGGTACCTAATACAAATGCAAAATAATTTCAACACATGGAGTTTCCCATTACGAGCATGTTTTCTAGAACGACAACTGCAACTGCTAATTTTCATTTGATGGAGTAAAAACATGTATTTATTTATTTTTTATCATACGCCCATAACTAATGAGAAAGTATTATTTATTAACTAGCGTATTATACAAGCTTTACTCTTCACTGCGCTTGGAATGTACCTACCTAAGAAGAGATTTATGCCTCAATATTTTGTCGCATCCAAATCTGGATACTTTACTCCAATTTTACTATTAAATATTATGAAGCATAAGAAAGACGAAGAAGAATTTGTTTGTTTAGTTGAACGCTTTAGTTGAATATGATTGTGTTGGATAGTCCATTTATTGAGGAAGGCAAGGCTATAAATCGTTATTTTGTTGCTTTTATTTAGACACTTTTCGTGGGCCTTTATGAATAAAGATTTGTAGCCTGTAAAACTTATGAAAAAAAAAACAACAATTGTGCTTGATCGCTGAAAAATTACCCAGCATTTAAATTAGCAACTACCTATACCTTGTTAACTACATAATATATTCTTCTTTCCCAAAATATCCAAACTATAAACGACAATTGTTCAAAGTAGTTAGTTTCAAAGACTTTGGAGCTATTTAAACTGAACATAACATAAGTGGTGGAAGGTTTGATAGGTACGGAATCCTAAATAAAACTGCTTATAGATTCACAACGCGACCGTGAATAAAGTTGACAGGCTTGTCACCATTCTGCTATAAGTCCGCCCATTAAATGAATAATGAAAATCATTTCTTGGTCGTTATCTATAAATATAGGGAGACAGTTTTTATATTTTTACTCATTATTATTGGAGAAAGGAATTAACCAACACCTGTATAAAATTGGTCCACCATGAAGCCACTATCTGATGGTAGTGATCTGGAGTAAGTTATTCAAACATTCACATTATCCCTAGCTTTCAGTTTAATTTTTAAATTATTATTATCCTATGTAAATTGGTTAGGTGCCAATAACTATAATAAATGTTCATTGTTAATTTTTATTTTTGAATATATTTAAGAGCTAAGGAATAGCAACTTTTGTTTTGTTAATTGGATAGCTGACACCATTAACCAAAAATTTCAAACAACATCTTTAAAGAAACACTTAATTTTAGCCCTGTAAACCCGACTCATTTTCAATTTTCTGTAAAATTAGATTTTTTTGTGACTAATAAATAATAAGTCAATTGAGTTGCCAAATAAGTGACGCCACAGTTCGATATTGTCATACAAAATCTATGGAAGAATCGCGTTTTGACAGGTCATAAAAAGTACGTCAATTGATTGGTCAACTAGCCATCTATGTGAGTGTCACTGGTTTGTAGTCTGAGAGCCGAGAACCGATGGACTGATGAAAATTTCCAATAAATACCTCATTCATAATAGTCGATCAATCCTCAAAAATTTAACCATACTGAAATTATGAATTATGATTTACGTCTGTGGTTCTCAGTTTAAAAGAAACAAAAAATAACATACTCTAAATAATGATTTAGGATATTTTTTTAAATGGTTTTGTTGGACTTCGTTTGCAGGCGGCTAAGGCTAAGCAAAAAGGCACCTACATGCAAAAGAAAGTAATGCTATTATTATTATTACAGAGGGGTCGAGATAACGGAAGATATACAATATATAAAACTTTTGCGTCATAGTATGTTTATAATAGGTGCCTGGCTCAAAGCTCCAGGGGAAAATTGGCTCCTGAGAAAATTTTTAGTATCTTTTGAGCTATCTATTCTTATACCCGGAATGATCTATTTAAGGAACAACACAGGGAAACTGTCGTCTTTTGAGATGGGTCATACTTACATTACTGTTTTCATGAATGCTATATCTTTTGTAAGTATATAGAGCACTATTAACATTATTGAGTCTTTTACAATTTAAAACATGTCGCCTATCAGTTGTGCAAGCTACATTTAAAAAAAAAAAGTATAATTGCACAGTAAGTGTGAACAAATAATCAAATCATAATGTCACTGCTACACAATACATTATGATTTGATTATTTGTTCACACTTACTGTGCAATTGTACTTTTTTTTAAAAAAAAATGTAATATCTGTGTACCCACAAAGTAATCATAATTATTATCTTTCAGTCAAGGTCGCTAATGATTTACGGTAAACAATACAACGATCTTCTTTTGTATTACATAAAAGATGTACACCTTTTTAATTACAGAAAGAAGTCGGAGTACTCTTATAAGGTACATTTGAATTTGTAATCTTGTAACTGGATGGATAAAAAGCCCCTGTTTCTATTCAACAACGCTCTAATGGTGGTTTAATTATGGGACAAGCCCGATACACTGTTTCAACCCACTTCAACTCCTGAATTTCGTTGCGGGACCCAAGAAAGTTAATCGTTTCTCTGGGACTCGTCGAGCTTCATTGCTTCGGCGCTTTTCTGGTGGCCTCCACTGTTGATTCTAATGTTGGTTGTGATTAGCAAGTTTTGCAAGAGCTCACAAACAGGCAAAGGCTACGGCTAAGCTGCTTAAACCTCCTAACCTTAACCTTAACCTTTCTAAACCCAAATTGCATGAATTATCCAAAATATTTCCTAAAAATATAGACAAATAGTTCCTATGTGGCTTTCGTGTTTGATTGTCTCTTATTTTATGTTTC
Source organism: Hoplodrina ambigua (assembly GCA_949774945.1). NCBI lineage: Eukaryota > Metazoa > Arthropoda > Insecta > Lepidoptera > Noctuidae > Hoplodrina > Hoplodrina ambigua. The sequence continues at coordinate 13,519,480 of OX458963.1, forward strand.
AGATACACATTCTGGTACACAAAATATCTCATGTCTACTCGTTCTACACTATTTTCATGATGTGTGTTGGTATTCTGTTGTTCAATTTGACACCACTCTACAATAGCTACTCGGTTGGGATGTTTAAAGATGTAAGACCTGAGAATGCTACGTTCGATCCTGCTGTGTATTATGAGTTCCATTTCAACTACAAAACAAGTTTGAGAGGATATATTGTTCTCTTTTTTATTAATTGGTACGTTTCATGTACTTGTTCATGTTACTTCTGCGTTGTAGATATGATTATATCACTAATGGTATTTCATCTTTGGGGTCACATTCGTATTTTAATACACAATCTCGAGAATTTTCCGAAGCCTGCGTCATTGTTGTCTAAATCGAAGGAAGATAAAGATGATACGCAGGGCCTTATGTTTAATGAGCAAGAGATGAAAGAAGTCCACGGTTTGTTACGGGAGAATATTATCTACCACAGAATGATTATTGAGTGAGTAACTGAGTAATAAGTACTTAGCCCTGTTTTTATATAATATTTCTCTTACTATCGTCATTTCAACAGTTTCCAATCAAGGATGTCCAACACTTATGGTGAAGTGCTTGTATTCTACTTCCTTTTCCACCAAGTATGCGAGTGTCTTCTGATGTTAGAGTGCTCGCAAATGGTATGTATTTACATTATTTTGTTTAAATGTTACTTTACATTCTCTATCTTGTTTCTTTGGCCTCACTTTGTACACTTTGGTATTGAATTTTCCAGGACAAAGCAGCCCTGTTGCGCTACGGACCCTTAACAGTAGTAGTCTTCACGCAGCTGATACAGTTAAGCATTATATTCGAGCTTTTGGGATCATCGGTTAGTATAATTAATAAAATAAGTTGCAATTTTAAAACTCGACACTCAGCGTGGTTGCGGGGCTCCTAATCAGACTATGTCCCATGTGCTGGAGTGTCCCAATTACCTGTACACCTGCACCCTTGCCGACCTGTATAACGCGTCTGACGCGGCAGTAAACGTGGTGACCTATAGTGCCCAAATCGGTTAAATTATTTATGATTTATAATCGATGAGAGAAGAAGTTTCATCTCGAGTCATTTTAGCAGAAGACTGAAGGTCAAAAATAATGAGAGACGAGGCCAGTTGGCAAATCATTTCAATTTACTGTTTATCCACTGAGTTTTCATGTCACTGGTTTTGTTTACGAATACATTTGAAGACAGCTCCGTGACTTGAGAATAGCCAGTGACTACCTTCTTACCTTATTCCAATCATACTCTGGATAGAGTCCTTAAGGATGGCTCAAATTTTTTTTTTGCAGAATGACAAATTAATAGACGCGATTTATTGTGTACCATGGCAATTCATGGACACTAAGAACAGAAAGATTGTATTTGTCATGCTAAGACAATCACAACGACCTTTGAACCTCAAGGCTATGAACGTTCTAACTATTGGTGTACAGACGATGATCACGGTACGCAGACTTTATTGTTACCTTATTTATAAGATTTAATACAAAAGGTGAATCTCACACTACCACGAGCTACGCTTCGTTGCACAGGGCGACGCATCAACGTGCGGAACTGTTAGGACACACTCTGCACCATGGTGCAATTGTATCTACGCCTACGTACATGTGGATATCGACTTCCATCGTAGACAAATCCAATTTTCGTAAAATCTGCGCGTTACTGTAGATCCCTGTGTGCCATACCTTGAGGGAAACCATGCGCGTTTTCGCGTAAACTGCGCGCAGTCTGCATCTCGCGCGAAGATGGCGTTTTTTACATAGAAACCGAAGTACTTACGGCCAACGTTTAAAACGCAGCCAAATATCCGTACACGGTATGGATTTTTAATCAAGTCTGGAGGACAAATGCGTGGTAGACTATGTGATACACCACGCCATTGATCGTTTTTCTTAGGGTTTCAGTGGTCATTTAATTAAGTAAAGGCCTAATTACAATTCTTTTTATTACGACCCAGCACTGAGACGTTAAAAATAGTTTTTCTTATAAAGGTTAGTGCCGATTAATCTATTATTCAAAATATACATACCATCCATGGTACTTACGCTCATCAAATCTGCATAAACTGTGATGATTGAAAATTAATAAATCTTTTTTCTTTTCAGATTTTGAAAACATCTTTCTCATATTTCGTAATGCTAAGAACAGTTGCAGACGAATAAACCGAAATAACTCTGATATTGTTGCAATTTTCACTTGCTTTGCTAATGACACACGTTAAATATCTTGAATATTATCTAATCATTTTATTTTTAATGTATCTACAAGCTTACGAAGTGTATTTTAAATAAATAAAAGCATGAGCATTGAATAATCTTTCATTTCATTTTAATGTAGTCTTGAGGTATTTGGTTGTATCAATAATAACACAGTAGGTCACACAGGAATTGGTGATCTGCATTACATAAACCTGAGTTGGAGGTATTTTATCTTTATATCTCTTGAAGCGCGGTCGGTTACTTTGTTAAAATGTCTGTGTGGTAATATAAGTATTCGTATTTACTTCGAAACTACGTTAAAATAAAAAGATCCTATATAAAAGACATCAATGCGTGCTACTGCACCTCTAATTATAAAACAATTTAAAAGCCTCTTTCCATCGGCTTGCCAAAACAACCTAATAAGCTTTCGTCTGCGACTTCGTCCGCATAAGTGACAGTTATCGCGGACTCAAGCGATGTCGTGGAATATATAGTAAGTAGCGAATTGTCTTGTAAAACATCGATTATTTGTATTGTTTTGAAAAACCGTTTTCCATTGACGTAAACGAAGATCGAGAACGAATATTGTTAATTAAAATGTTTTTCTTCGAATAAGTTTTAGTGACATCGGTGATGTTTAGGCAGTTAAGATTAGATATTTTTTTAATGATCGTGGGCTATCGTTTAGGTTTTTTTTTTAATGAATTAAACGTGACACAAAAAAAGAAAATAAGAGAAGTCTGAAGTCGAGTGATAATTTTTTTTAACTCCTAAATTATAAATAATCACTGAACATACGTTAAGATGATTCAAGGAGCCCATGTAAAGAGGTTTCCACAATTCCCGTAGCCATCCGGTATATTAGATTGTAAGATAGGTCTATTACAAATTCAATTAACCATCTCTATACTACTTTTCATGTATTTATTAATTTTTGTGCAAGATTAAACGCTGACCATGGAACGATCCATCATAATAGCTTATCAAGTCTAATTTTGACCAGGTACTGTAAACGGCATACAGGTAGTCAACTGTAAATTTGAGGCAGTCAAAGTGTTGTTTGGCTTCAAAAGGCAGGTTATCATGCACTCTCTCTTAGTCTGGAAGTTGTTCTGGTTGCCTCCACACCCGGAGTATATATGTTGCTTACAATGTCTAAATGAGAGAAAGTTAAATTAGTCAATATTCAAAAACTAATACATTATAATGTACATACTGTCATCCCTAGAATACATCCTTGCATCGCTAGAATAAATACACCCTTAAGTGCCTAGTCATCATTTCCTATCTAAGACTTAGTAGATTAGTCAGGCCATAGCGTCAATTCGGGTTCAGACTCCAACCAAATAGAACGCAAGTCAGAATTATGACCAAGTTTCCATTTAATTACTGTAATTGTGGCATTCACTAAATTTAATTCATTACTAGGTTTTTTTTAGACTTTTCTAAAGCCCGTACTAACATGCGTACAATTAGTAACTTTAGACCTATGTATTCTGTTTATGCCTAGGAAGTTTCATTAAAATCAGTTTATGTATTTCGAGAAAAAAGGACTTTCAACTGAAATACCGTATGGCCTAAATGCTCTTATGTATACTAGAATAATAGTGGCTTTACATCTGATTTTAAACCTAGGTAAACCTGGTTCTTTTTTCTTGTTGTTGGCATTACCCGTGACATATCAGTTCAATGAAATTGTGTCTGGTGTGTGCAAAGCGCGACTGCTTACTAGCTGCTTGCTGCCCAGCAGCAAGCAGTAAGGGTATTGGGTTCGATTCTCAAGTCGGCCAAAGTGATCAAGAATTTTCAGCCCGGTGGTTGACAATAGGCTCGGCCCTTAAAACTGGCGAAATGTAAGTGTACAAATAGGCACAACTCTGCCTAACCCTTAGGTATTACAGGCGTGATGTTACGTAAATATCTAAAAAAATGAATCTTACCCGGATGTTCTATCCCAGGCCCATCGATTGTATTGTCCAAAGCAATTGCCGAAGTCAAACGAAAGAGAACAGAAATACGGTGCATGTGCTGTAATCAACATAAACAATTTGCTTTGGTAAATTAGACCTTGAAAACATGAATAATAATTCTAAATACATAATTTTTATATAAATCAACTGTCAAAAAAAAATTTTAGATCATAGAAAGAATATTGCTTTTTATAAAGTCATAATTAGTCTACATATTATTTTATGCCGTATGTTTTGCTGCTCGTGACTGTACACGCCTGTAGTTCATTATAAAAGACGTATGACCACGACGACTTTTAAAAAATCACGAAAGCAGTCGTGGTATATGGAGCAGCAGATTTTTAGGGTTCCGTACCCGAGGGGTGCTAACGGGACCTTATTGCTGAGCCTCTGCTGTCCGTCTGAGCGCCCGTCTGTCAGCGGGCTGTATCTCATGAACAGTGGTAGTTAGCAAGTTGAATTTTTCACAGAATGTGTATTTCTATTGCCGCCATATCCATGTCAATATCAGAAGCCCTTGAGGCGGTTTAGAAACTCTGACACCAGGGTATTTGGGGTCGTAAAACCTTGCCGCCCGATAAATGAAAGGCCGATATTATCAACAAATGATAAAAATAAATAAATGTTTAAAATAAAAGAGGGTTCCCACACAAGTGACCTGTTTTATTTTTTGCGTTTTTGGATCGATAATATAATGGCAATACTGTCGGTACGGAACCCTTCGCGTGCGAGTCCGACTTGCACTTTTACAACTGACGTAAAACCATGATAACAGTTTTCGTTACGATGTTTCTTCATCCTGTATCTATATAAATAAAAATGAATGGCTAAATGTGTTGCTAAGCACAATTTTTTTTTTTTTATTATTTTCTTGTTGTATTCATAATTTCCTGGACAAGGTTTTTATGAAAGAAAATGTTTCCCCCGGGAAGCCAGAAATTTGCGCCCGTGCGAAGCCGGGGCGGTTAGCTAGTAATTAAATATTTCTTGAAAACTTACGTGTGTCATAGGACCCCGGATTAAGCATACACTGATCAATACACTCCCTCCTGCTGACAAAGTTATTTCCATTCCCCTGACACCCACCGTAGAAGAAGCGATAACATTTCTTTCGTTTTGCATCAAAGTAGTACGCCAATATATCTGCTCTGCATGGGCCACTATCCGGCCTTAGTAAACATCTCTTACGTTTTGCTGTAACGATAGTGTGTGAACACAGGTTTACATTGAGTTAATTATATTGAATCTAGTTCCCCAGTCCAAAAAATGGTTTCGTATAGAGAAGTACGGACAAGAACCTCGTACATAAACTTAAAAAAGTCTTAGGTAATACGTAATACCTCAATACTTAATCGATCTAGCTGTTCCAGAGATTGGCCGGAACAAACAGACATTCAAATGTAGAAAACATTTCTTTTTGTCGTACCGTTTTAACAATCAATTTATTTTGTAAATAGCTGTTATATTGATTCGTTTAGGTCGTCACTTAGCTCAATTCTCGGCCACTCTCATCCGGTTGCTACCAGCTACCCTGCTGCGTATGCATGATTCTGTATGCAAATATTATAAAAAAAATACTTAAAAAGAGTACGTATGGATTTTCTTGCCCATTTTTCTCCATACAAAACTACCTTTTATAAGGGGCAATTGTATGACGTTTAAAAGTGCCTTAAATAATTATGACCTAATTGAAAGAAATGATGTGACTTTGACTTTGTAGATTGTTGCTTCGCCGAGCCTAAGGGCGTCCTATCTTACGCTTGCCGATTCGCAGTCATCATCACTCAAGAAAAGTCAACTACAACTCAGGTTCCTTACCTCTAATACTCGAATCCCTTGCAACGCAAATTTGTTTTACGGGGTGATCGATCCCTGCCAAGTCTGTCTGCCCATTGGCAAAACGATCATTATTTATACTAAGACATACTAGTAACACCGAAAATAATAATATACGAGAAGCTAATAAACTGTTATTTGGTAAAAACATTATTAATTTGATACTTTTATGTATGTTTTTAAAATGTCTACTTGACGGTGCAACGACAATCATATTATCGACTGTCGTAACCTAAATCATAAAATATTTCAATTTTCAAATGGGCATGGTTTATGAATTTTAAGTACATAGGTAAATTCGACAGTATTGGCGCAATAAATCTTTATATTGAACTTTAATGGTTTCGTTTTAAAATGCCAGTGTGTGTGCTCCATCCATCGGCTTCTCGGCAATTTTTTTTATTGAAAGCTTGGCCCAATGGAAAATCACCTACTTGTGTGAATTTTAATAGTAAAAAATGATACTAGTGAGGTAAGTTCACTGTTACGGTCGAGGCTGAATTGCAGCCCGAACCGAGATACTTTTCAAGTAGCCAGTAGGAACCAAAGAGAAACCAAAGAGGAACCATTACTACAACTACATACCTATTACATTCTGCAATGTAAAAAAAGCGTAAAGTCAAAGTCAAATCATTGATTTATTAGACAGTTGACCAGATAGATAACCAACCAGCAATTATATTTCGTTTTCAGTGCAATAACCAACCAATAGTAGACGTTTCGTTATTTAGGAGTTTCGTTGTCTATCTCCGAAAATCTAAATCAGATCTTCACAAAATTAATATGAGGCCACCTCACCTTGCTATAAAAAGCTTTAAATATGAATACAGAAAAACACGGAACCTCCGCCTTTTTTAACCAACTTTAAAAAAGGAGGAGGTTCTCAATTCGGATGAATTTTTTTTATGTTTGTTACCTCAGAACTCCGTCATTTATCAACCGATTTGAAAAATTCTTGTTTTTATTTGAAAGGATTTTCTTTTTTATTATCTACCTTGGCTTCAGATTAAGCATAATTAACGTTTTTTGAATTCCGGGAGTGTTATTTCTGGACACGGGGCAAAACGAAAGATTCCAGGATTTTGCCGGATTATGGTAACCCTAGTGACAGGTGAACCTGAGGTAAGGAAATTAAGTATGAAGTTTTATAGAAAAACTACCTACTAAACAGCTCAAATTCAGGAACTGTCTATTTGTTGCAGAGCTCATAATACGAGTGCATTCACCTTAAAAGAAAAGAAAGAAATCATATTTTGAAGATGGTTTTGCACATACATGCGCATACGATGATCTGACAACGTGAGCGAAGTGTGAACGGTGAGCGTGCAAAATGAAAAGAGGTTTCGTTTCCACACGTTCCTTTGTAAGTAAGTACATACTTGTAGGTTTTTAATAAATATTTCCAACTCAATTTATTTCACAATAAGATTTTTTTCCATGTCCATAAAATATTTAACTACTAGTCTTTTTATTGCTAAAACATATTACTTTTACACGTATATTCAAAACAAGCCGTGATACAAAATGGAATTATTCAAGCAACCATTTTATTATTTTATTTTAGTTTTATTTCTTTGCCTCTATTTTACTCAAGCTGTAAGTAAAACCAACCTCTCTCATATTTTATAACCTTTTGCAGCTGATTTGTTGATGATGATTGATGATTTGTTGAACACGAGAAAAAGAATATCCTTGGTATTCTTCTTCTTGTTTAGATATTTATGGCAAATTTTGCTGACTCGTTTTTATTTGAGTGTGATTTAGAAGCACTGGTTATTCGCACATATCAGTGAAGTCACAGTTCCGACAGAGATCCCTAACAGTGATTAAAACGCACCTGAACTGACACTGCGAGCACTGTGTCGACACTGATACTGACAAGCGTGAATGCCTTCATAGAGAATGTATGAAATAATAATTATCACTGATACGGGACGGTGCCTGAACTGCGCCGGAACTGTGGCTTCACTGATATGTGTGAATCAAGCATAAAGGAGTCTATCCACTACACTGTACCATACACCCGTGCTGTAAACGTTTCAAGCATGAAAACTAACATGTCAGGGAATACTATGCCTACTAGAACGTATCAACCGACAATAGGGTAGATGACACCATCAATCAATTGAAGTACTTTTTAAGGCCTGGCAAAACGCCTGTGACGTCACGTGCCGACTCAATTGACTAACTATTTATTAATTTGAAAGCAATTCAAAATCAAATTTTACAGTTAATAGAAAATTAATTAAAGTGTTTCTTTGGAGAAGTTGTGTCTTGAAATTACTACTTAGGTATTGGTGTCAACTACCCATTTGTTGATGTAACGTGCATGCCATGCGACGGAATTGGTCGGTGACGGTTTTAGACATTTGAATAAATATTATTTTACTCATAACGTTCCTCGCTAGGTCATCAGTCATGGTACCAATGGCACGGTGTAATGGGAAAACTCATTTAGACTATGAACGGCCAATAACGATAGTTATTACATCAAATTGTTGAATTAACAGCGTTTTAGTTATATTTCTTTAATGTCATTGGCTAGTATTGCTCATTGCTTTCTATTTATCTTGAAATAACGAAGCTTACGCTAACAATTTAAAAAACGATAGCGTTACAACGATATCTGAATCGGTAGGTTGGTATATATCTTCATTCCGTCAGGCGATGTGGTCATAGGAGGTTAGCAGGGGATCTCAGTGTGGTGTGTGTAAAAAGCTCAACGAACTTTTGGTTAAAAGTGAATGGCACAGCTCTTAGCAGGAATGTGTCAGAGAGTTGTGGCCTCTTCAGCCGCTGAAACAAGCGTCCCGGCCCGTCGATTCAGGCGCTTGCAAGAAATCTCGCTCCATTGGAAGATCGTTTCACGTTTGTTAGTACCCTTTTCGAACCGATTGGGGTGGAAACCCTCGGATCGTGGGGTCCGTGTTCCCATGGCCTTTTTAAGGAATTGTCCAAACGATTTATTGACACTTCCCGTGATCTTGGTCTGAGTCTAAGCATTGCCATGCAACGTGGCAATGCGGCCAGTCCTTTGGGTACATTTCCAGTTGACGGCGATGCGGTAGAATTTTTTGATGCTCTAGTTTTATTTTCTTTTTTTTTTGCTTTTTTTAAATTATTTCTGTAAATATTCTACACATTATTGTTTCTTAGCAACAAAGGTAAAACGCGTATCTAGTTCTAGTTCGAAATCTAGTACTTAGGCACTAAGTGTAACAATGAGCTAAATAGTCAAAAGTGTCCAATTGTTGTTTTTTTTTTTGTATATCGTACTAGCTACTACCCGCGACTTCGTAGCGGTATGAAATCTACTTTACGACGTATTCTCATACCTACCAAATAAGATAAAAAAATCCTAAAATTCGAGTCGAGCCGTTTCGGAGGAGTGCGACCACAAACACCGTGACACAAGGTTTTTAAATAATAGATAGAAGATTGTTTATGCCAAGAATAAAACGATTACGTAGGTATTCTTGTAATGATACATGTAAGGATTCAAACCAGCAAAAAAGTATTGTATAAAAACAATCTACATAATACCTACTACTATCCCTAAATGTACAAAGTATGTATGTATGTATTACCTACTATTTATAAATAATAAGGAACTACCCACTTTTCAAAGTCGAGTATTTTGCACATACACAGCGTCATCAATAAACGTATTTTAGCACTGTACTTGGATGTCGTAGGACATTCATAAACGAGTAACAATAAGGATTACAACCGCTGTCTGCGCTCGTGGCGGTAAAGTATTGTTTTAGAATCTACAGCGTAGGTAATTAATAACTTTTTATTTAACTTTGGACCCTTGAGTTGTGACTGTTTAAAAAGGGACATAAAAGTAGTCCAAGATGCTTCAAAAAAACGGTACAGTATACGGCCGTGTCCGCTTGATTTTGCATTGCCACATAACCTGTAATCCCATGTATTATCAAGTTCCTAGTGATATTTACAACAAATAAATATTTCTTATCATGCAGGCACCTTGTCGGAATGCAGTCAATCCTGTCCATCAAACATTAAAAACGGTAGTCTTGTTTTAAATGGGCTTGGGGGATGTAAACTTGTGACGTTGGTGATGATTTTCTTTTAAAAAAAACACGTGACTCTTTATAACATCGGCATTCATAATTAGTACATATTTCAACGTATACATCAGATCACCACGACTTCTCCAGTTTACATACTCCAAGAATATTCATTATTTATTATTTACTATCACATATTTCTATCATTCAGGATGACGACACATCAACAGACCCTGAATACGCAACCACTACCACTTCCACAACAACCGAGGAAACCACAACCGTAACGTGTCCAACTGTAACAACAACAACAAAACCTAAAGAAAAATTTTTAACTTTGTTAGTTAAAGCTCTTCCGGAAAGTGTTCGGAATTATACGAATAAGGTCAAAAGAACTATGCACAATGCGTTCAACGCATCCAAAAAATTTTACAAATGGCTCGGTAATGCATTTAACGGTTAGTTTTGTTATGTTCTAGGTCCCGCTATTGAATCGAAAAATACCTACTAAAAAGTTTCGCTATGCACGAAATTCTTTGATTCTACGCAAAAAATAAAAGACACAGTTGGAAAGAAAAGTGTTAAGTGAAACGATTTGAAAATTGTGTAGAGCTATTAGTATATGCTTAAGAGAATTTGTTTTGTCTCGTTACAAAGTTTTGGTTACCCAAGAAAAGAAAGTACTAGGGTGTCATACAATCGAGCAGGTATAGATACCGACAAAAATATTTTTGATCATTAATAAAAATATAATCCAAGAAATATCTAAAACAAAAACAGCGTATATCTCTAAGCAATTTTACCCAGACCGGAAAGTTCAACATTCCAGTTCAAGTGTATCAAAAACAATGTACTAGTTAAATTGTAACAGTTTTGTTCTTCACTGCCCACTAATGTGACTTTGTGCATAGCGTAACTTGTTAGTATGTATTTTACGAGTCGAGCACAGCAGGCCTAGAGCATAGGGGGACTAACCGAAAGTTAGTAGTCATTTTAATTTATTTCCTACACAATGTGCCTATATTGTTTTGGGATAAATAAATTACCTAATCAATTATTAAAACACTTAAAATTCACAAATTTGCTGGATCCGGAACAAAACCCGATGTGAAGGTTTTTTATTTCCATTTTACCTGCACTGTTCCTTGTCGTCATCCTGATGGATAGCGGACACGTATGAGCGTTGCAGTGTACGAGTGAATGCTGACAGACAGAACACCGACAAGACTTCACTTCGACGGACTCTTCGCCGACAGGGCCTATCATCGAAGCAACTCTACGTCTCTCTTGACGCAAGTATGTCGGCGTGGTGTCTGTCGGCGTTTAGTCGTACACTAACACTTTCTATATGCCACACTTGCAACAGCTTGAAATCCCAACAGAATTATTTTTTCCAGTGTACTGTATGCGCTGCCCATGGCTCACACGAGGAGAACCCGAAAGATAGAGTGATGAAGTTGATATTGCCTAAAAGGCGACATTTTTATCAATTGAATATCCCCAATTCACCGTTTCACTAAGTAGCTGTCCATACCATGTAAACGTTGCAGTGTACCAGAATTTCCTCGTTGTTTTATAGGATATGCAATCCATAGTAATAAATATTTTACATCTGGCAGAGACGCCGAATACCTAATCAAAATTCAAAATATAAACTGCCTGAACCCCGCCTTGTGAAGATGGCAGCCAAAACAAGACGTTTAAAATCGAAAATCTTACTGGACATGGACGAGTTTATGAGCAGAGCCCTACTGAAAAACAAAGAACATTACGACCTTCTACTGCAAAAAGTGCAAAGATCACTACAGGCAACCCGAAAGCCAATCAAAAAATTTGTCTCTAAAACACCATGTTCCAAATGTAAACAATCATAAAATTTTCTCGTTTCTTTGAAGTTTTATTGTTGTCTCTTTTTGCCTTCTACATCAGCAAGTTGTTCAAATCAGATAGGTATATACAATTTATAATCTAATAGGTACCTACCTACTTGAAATACTTCGAATTCACACGCCTGTTATCCCCGAAGATTTAGGCAGAGGTTAGGTAGGAGGTAGTACACCCACATTTCGCCAGTTATGTTGAAGTCCCATGTAATAGGGGTTATAGGGGGCGGGTTTATTGTTATCAACCGGGCACAAATCAGAATCCGAGGCTGCAACTGAGAATTCCTGATGAAAAACCCAATAACACTGCCCGTTTTGGAAATCAAACTTAAGACCTCATGCTCAGCAGTCTTGCTTTGCGACCACTAGACCAACGAGGCAGTTTCTTATATACCTACGTACCATGATAGTAATAGGTGATCACTACCATTTTTTCTGCTACTTTCATGGTTGTCACCGGCTAGCAAAATTTAACATTGCGGCGAATTAAATTTGCTTTGTGTTACAAGACTTTCAGGCCACTTTAAACTTAATGGACTTATGTTTATATCTAGGTATAGTTCTAGGTTATTCGAAAGCGGATCTACCAATTTTCCATTTGAAGTAGTAGTGACTTTAAAATAAAAATCATATTACGACTAAATAGTAATAAAATATGTTTAATCTGTCAGGCGCCAAGCGTAGTCCATCATCATTAAAGAACTATGTACAAGATTAACTCGACTAGCAGTCACGAACCCGGAGAATAAAATGATGACTGCCATTATCTTCGTGTTAGTGTTATATGCTTAAGAGTCGTTTGTAATGTAACTTGATCAGCTGAAACTTAAAAAAAAAATTAATAATTTTCGGGTTTTATTTCGAATTAAATTAATTATATTATCCTATCTTTGTCAAGAGAAACGCCTAGTTTTAACATAAGAGCACAATATGACTGCTTGTTACACTTCTATTAACATTGTACAATGGATTTTTGTATCTGAAATAAAATATTTGTATTTGAATTATTAGATATTGGAGTGCCTACCTACCTGAGTCTGTCAAGTTAGGGCTTCTTGTTAAAAGACACGCACTGTATTCTTTTTTTGCTTATTACATTGTAGTTTGATTATCACATGTTTGATTGATTAGGACTCGAGCAAACATGTGAAAATCAAACCTTAATAAGTACAATACGCGTCACGTAAAAAGAACGCTGGAAGAAAGTGGTGGTGGTGGCGTGTTTGCGCAGGGGTGCAGTCTCGCACGAAAGTTATGTGCCTATTATTTATATGATATTTATATAATATATTAACTAACATGCGGTGCGTGACTCACCCGCCCCGCGCCCTACCTCATACCACGAAATACACCGATAAATAAAAAAAAAACTATTTATTACATGAAACTTGTTTTTTCACTGTGGAAGGGACACTCAAAAGTTTACCGTGGTAAGGTTAGCGTTACGATGTCCCTTCTACCATGTTTAAGCTGTGTCCACACCAGTCAGTGTGCTTTCACGTTCGTCTTGCATCTTCAACTTCAATATTTATTGCCTTATGACGCAAGCAGCTTATTGTAGCTTATTGTCTACTCCTGTGCGATCAGGGTGCACTACGGGCATGTGCTGTTTTGAGCTAGTTATAGCGCATGCCTTATTGTCAAAGTCAAATAATTTATTACAAGGCACTTTTGAACGTCATCAAAAGAAAAAGGAATTGAATCTAGTTGCCCCTTCCAAAATGTACTTTTATATGGAGAAAAATGGGCATGAAACTCCATACGCTATATCATATCACTCCATCGCATATTGCATGCGCTATTGCGCTTATTGCATGCGCTATTGCGCTTCACGCATGCGCTATTGCGCTTATTGCATGCGCTATTGCGCTTATTGCATGCGCTATTGCGCTTCACGCATGCGTCAGATGAAAAGGCAAGATGAACATGAAAGCGCACTGGTGAGGAAATAGCTTCAGTTCTGGCGAAATGTGGTTAAACAATAGGTACACTTACCTATCCTTCAGAGCAAATAGGTGTGTTATGCTCCCCTTAACGATGACCTTTCCAGTATACTTACTTCGTTTATTCGTACTATTTACAAATGTGTAAATTAATACTTTTATTACTCAGGCCACTAACCAAGAAGCGGTCCAGCTTATCTCAAATGATACAGTTCAATCAGAAACTGATGCCTTTCTAAAAAAAATATTTCTTTCAATTTATGACGACTTCCGCAAAGCTGCAAATGAAACAAAACTAGTTACGAACTATGCGCTCAAGACGAAAATCACTAAGAAGACCATGCAGATAGCGCGACAAGTTGAAAATGAGGTTGAAAAAATGGTTCGATCGTTGTAATGAATCTCCTCAAAACGCAACACACCAGAACCAAAATGATTTTGGATATAATATAGGTACTTTGTTATCTATATGTACATAAATAATATGAACTGCTGAAACAAAATTCTGAATTAAATAAGTCATTATTTGTTGACGTGTTTCATGATTTACGATTTTTCTTGAAAGTGGTTGCTGAAATGAATAAACCAATATTATTTTTGTGATAAATTCAAATAAAATCTTGCAAAGAATTAACAACTATGGACGTTTTTTTTATTTATTTAGATTGTAACAAGGAGTGCCCGCGGACACGTAACTACGCTATTTTTATTATAAATTAGATAGGGCAGTGAAGAAATACCTAAGTAGTAGAATATTCGTGAGTATCAGTCAAATAGAGTATTTTAGTCTATGTAAGAAAAAAATATCTAATTAAGAAAGTGAGCAATCGGAAAACGTTAGTTTAAGTTCATTAAATTTTAATCTAAATTGTATAACTTACTAGCATCTGCCCGCGACATATTCCGTGACAAAGCTGATGGAAAGGGAATAAAAACTAGCCTATGTGCTACTCCAGACATAAATCTATCTCAGAGCTTATCATCAAGATCCACTCAGCCGTTCTGGCGTGATTGAGTAACAAACATCCATATAAACTGTTGTATTTCTAACAATACTTAGTCAGATTTTTAAAGTAAGTTAGTAGTTAGTTTATTTTTATTTCAGTAAGTACTTCAGTAAATAAAGAAGTGCCAAAAACTACAAAATTAAATTAATGTGGGAGGATTTTTAAGGTCATAGCTCATTAGACCTACCCGACCAGCACCACCTCGTTGGTCGGCGTCCAGTCGTTGTCGACAAGTGGTCCACAGTTGGATGCCTAGTGTCGACCACTGAACGTCGCGTGGTCAACGAGTGGATATTGCGTTGTACGCGAATATATGAGTAGTTTGCCAGGGACTATGCATCCATCGAGACCTGCGCGTGGGCAACGCAAGGCAACGGATGATCACCGAGTGGTTCACTGATCACCATCAGCGCGTGGTTTTGCCCGCGGGCGAGGCGCTCCGGAGTTGATGTTGGATAATGTATATCTTAATAATTTCTTAATAAACATTGATTTTCGTTGATAAGTATTTGTTGATAATAAACACAATATTACTTATGAAGAGTCCATATCAAGTAAATATACAGCCTTATTTATTTTACAATGACTAGCAGTACAAATTCTTTTTTGTTTTCTAGATGTCTATGTAGCTGTAGTGGTCGATAATTATCTATGTTACATTCATGGTGCCGATATGTCATTTTGACGGAATAGTAATAATTGAATAACTTTTTTTTATAAAATCAAATATTTATGAAATATAAAAATAGTAAAACTTTAGTCTGCAAAAATGAGTTCCAACGAAACCCGTCCGTATTTCATCTTAATAAGAAAAGAGGAGGAGAAAGGAGAAAGGTTTGCGAGGATCAACATGGAAGTGAAACATCGAGCTATTTGCGGACCAATGAATCCATTCACTAAGAAGACTGTGACTACTCAAACCTACCCGACTCAGTTGATCCCTGCAGCACCCAGAAAAGCTTGTTGTTTCTATTGCTCCTGAGATTAAAATGATCTCCCAAGAAACAATATCGAAGAAAACTAGACCACTCGTTAATTTACTATGCATCTTCTGGGCCCAGTGTTTTGGAAATCTTTTTGGATCTTCAATGAGGCTCATATGTTGCCACAAAATATCTTCAAACGTTTATCTATTCTTTTTACAAACATGTCAGTATTTATCCGATTATTTAGTATTCGAATTGAGAGACTTCGAGCTGCTGAAGCCCGCTGCATTAAAAGTGTTTTCTATATCGGATCTTGAACCGCTTGGTAAATGATTTAAATTAAATTAATATTGTTGGTAGAATACGGAAATTTGTTATAACAATTTGTTTTCTTTTTATTACATAGATGTAACTACATTGGTATGTTATTATTATCCATAGCCTTTTGTTCTGGTAATAGACTCCTACAATCCTGTGGACTGTGGGCCTTATTTACCAGGGCAAAATGCGTCACAATATAATCCCTTACTCCTTGCCATTCCTTACATTTCTACTTTGAAAATATTCAGGCCGCTTTTTTCCACTGGGCACTATGGGCACGTGCCGAGGGAACCCCCCACGAACGCCGGGAGCCCCGGCCTGCCCTCAAAATAATCATTCTTGGCAGCTGCCGTCTTATTCTATTATTACCCGATTCAATGACAGAATATTTGATTTTCAGTGCGATTTACAATAAGTTTTTAGCCTTACGACAAATACTTTTATTGATTTTATATAATTTAGTTAGGTATAATTGAATATTGAAAGAAACTCAATTTTTCAACTATGCAAATTCGTAAAAACGCAGGGGCCCCTTGATGTGCCCAGGGCCTTCAATACGTTAAAGACGGCCCTGAAAATATTAGCAATATAAAGAGATATGGATCTATTATCTTGGTCATCGAAAGATAGCGAGTGACATTTGCGATAAAATGCTTGTTGCCATAGAAGGTATCCCTTGCGTACATTTAACAGTTTGTAATAAGACACAGTAAAAGTTTTCTCTGACGTCAGAATGTGATAAGATTGTTACTTTATTATCCGTTCATGCGTTACTTTCTCATGGCTTTAAAAGAAACAGGTGGGAGTGTGGGAGTATACTGCTAAAACTTAAGATGTTTGTTCACAGTTAAACTAAAGGCTTATGTAATAAAGCAGCAGATAGAGCTAAAATAACGGTTTAAAACTTTTAATAGTTAAGTTCTAGTAAGGCTTTCATTAAAGTAGTAGCACTTCCTACCTTCGTTGTAATGAAGTAACAGAAATAACTGCTTAAATTTCTCTTTTCTTGATGGGATACGGATAACCTTTCAACTTACTGAAATAGTCCACTTAGAAGGATTATGTCTTTTGAAAAAAAGATCTTTATCTTCCGTGTAGGTCCTTAAAGGCAATATGATGGATCAAAACGGACTTCTAGAGATTAAACCATCTCATGTCATTCATGAATTTCATATATGACTAAAGATCATCAAGTAAAAAATAATTGCATAGTTTCTCAAGCTTAGGTAGGTATCTACTTGAGTATGTCACTAGTCATAATAATTATTGATCTGAAAGGGGATTGGAAGTTATGCAGATGCCAGAGACAATCGCTGTGCCAGCGAAGGCTGAGACAAGAGTAGAACACGCTTTCTTCTCTCCTGTCAGCCAGGTTGGTAGCAAAGCTTGAAGATCAAAGTGCGTGAACATACGTAATGAGAAACTGATTTTACTTGAGTCCCGATGCACCTTGGTAATAGACCACTGCCCGACAGTTACAGAGAATAGTAGAAGAATAAAAATTGACACATAAAACTCACGCCCTATTTCCATGGGGGCAGTCAGAAACCACAGCCGCAACGCCACCTGTTACGATCCTTAAATACTCATTTCATACAAGCACGCCGGTTACGAGTACTGAACACTTGACCTTTCTGAAGAACCTCACCTCAATGGCTACCAACTTGTACCTTAATTTTTATACAAGGCTTTGCTACCTCGTCGAATCTACCAAGCTATAGTTATGAACTTAACAGCGGTGAGTCGCCCTAGCACTGGGCGTGCTTCCCGTCCAGTACAGATTTTGAGATATTTGTTAAAGGGGATTTTGTATATATCTTAATGCCTCTATCACCAGGTATGGCCCTCATATATGTGTCATACGTAGTTACTTAGTGCAGGGATGGCGAACCTTTATTGGTGATCGTGCTATTTTTTTACAAATGTGCCATCAAAAATTCTTGACTTAGTAGTAGCTCGAGTGTTCTCATGACTTCGTTTGGGTCTGTGTTCACAATCAACAGACCTTGTACAGCTTCTTTTGCTATTCCGCGAAGGCTTTTTCTTAGTCTTGACATGTTCTCCACTGCTGTCTCACAGTATGCGGCGCGGAATGTGAGCCAATCTTGATGAGCTTCGTTGAAGCAGGGTAGTTCGGTGTGCTTCAATGGCTGCTGGCACTGTGCGGTTTGCACAGCTTGCGTGATCGCAGCAGCTAGTTCTTTCATGTCCGTCCTTGGTTCTTAGTCGGCTAGTGTTGTGGCCTGTTGCACGACGTGGGCCGTTGGCATAGAGTATGTGAGAGTATGCGAATATCTTGCTCAGGATCCGGCTCGAAGGACAAATGTGTCCAAAAATCTTCCTCGGTATCCGGCTCGAAGGACCAATGTCTCGAAAATCTTCCTCAAGATCCGGCTCGAAGGAACAATGTGTCCAAAAATCTTCCTCAGAATCCGGCTCGAAGGACCAATGTGTCCAAAAATCTTTCTCAGGATCCGGCAATCGGCTATAATTTTATCTCAAAAAATTAGGGATTCGTAAGAAAATCACAAACGAGTTAAATCAATCAGAGAACGAAATCGCGGGGAGAGTGCTAGTATATTATAACATAGGATACTTATTATTTAAACGGTAGTAATAAACATTGTTTCCTATTTATTATGCTACCAGCTAAGATAAACCTACAGAGTAAACCATATACATTTAAGTTTCGTAGAAGACTCGCAATTTGAAATCAGCAAATTCATCTATAAGTCGATGTTGAATCCTTATGCTCTGCTATTAATTTGCAAGTCATCCTCCAACTATGGCTACGTCATAGTATTGCTTTAAGTCCGAGTCATGGATATGAGAAAAAAATCGTCTGAATAAAATATGTGTGCTATAGGTACCGACATGCGCCTTCATCATGTTCATATTTATGACATCACGATTTAAAATGGATGGAAATAATTACGGACACAGTGAAGTCATTCCGTTTTCCATTGTTGTACCGTGTATTTTTTGCTTAGCTACGTTTGTATCAATAGATTCTGTGGTACAAAAGCATCTTTAAATGTATCTAACTTTATGTATTTAAATACTCACAACCTTGCAACTGTTATTTCATTTACGAAATTCAAAGTTATAATGTAATCGCACAGTAGTTTGTTTGCTACATAATTATTATGTCAATACAATATCTGCGTAAGCAAACTTTTGTTAAATAAAAGATTGTTCAGCAAGATGCTACCTTATACCAAGCAAATTAATTTGCAATCGCTGTGATTCTTATCACTTTACGTTAGAGTCTACAATGGCCTGCTTTCGCAGATTCACTCCGGTTTGCACCATCATCCTACTATAAACATACCTGTAGAAGGTATCGGTACATATATATAGTTATCGTGAGTGTTATCGTGTTATCAAACTGCGGTGCAGGCTGTCGGCAATTATGTCGTGATTTTAATGGTTTTTAAAATATAAACGTAACACAATGGAGTTACAAGACGTAGTGGAAGATACTAACCTATTGGATAATGGCAGAAAAGTAAAGGTATGTAGTCAGCTATTGCGATTTTATGCGAAAACTCAGAGGTTTTCCTTATTAATATTAAATTATTATTCTATTTTATGTGTTACAATCGATTTAAAAAGAACCTGAATAGACTTCTAGGTATTACCTATTCATGTTAATCAAAACGGGAAAACGGTTAGATTAGAGAGCCCTTTGTCAGAAAAAAATAGATTGAGAATCAAACTCTAACGACTTTCTCTTAGAAAAACGGTGACCCAATTTTTCAGCTTACAATTTAATAGAACAACGGTATTGTATAACAATTGTTAACAACGCCAATTGTCTAAAATAAAATATAAGTTTTATTTAAATAATAGGCAAATTATAAAATATATATGAACTAACAAAAACAAACTATAGTTACGTCTATTATTTTTATCTTTTCGTGATTTATAGTATCGCAATGCGCAACTCGATATGCTTAGCAAATATTTTATTTTACCACACATTGCCACTAGTCATATGGACCAATGAAAATAGAGTGCAACTTTGAGCCAGTAGGAGCTAACTAAGATAACGATTTGGGTCGCTTCGTCCCGACTATCATAAAGTATTTAAATGTCTTTACTAGCAATTGATACAGGTTTTTTTAAATTAATATTTACAGTGACACCCATGGGCGTACCCACGATTGGCCTAGGTGGGGCGCTTGCCCCATCCGGCTCAGGCCTGTAAGGTACCTAACCAAACCTAAAAAAATAAATTATTTAGCTACTAACTACAATACATAATATCCGTAAGAAAGTAAGAAACAGGGTGCTATAGGGTGTCACCTTTATGTATCATAAAATTAACCAGGGTAAGACCGCGGGTATAGTTTACAAGTTACTTATTATTATAGACTGCTGCCCCACCCTGAGCCCATGGCTGGCTACGACCATAGTGACACCTGTATGACAGAGATCTCAAGGGACCTACTTAGGACTTGATAAAAAGTCCTAAGTAGGCTTGTCATTTACTCAGTTTCCCGAATAGGCAAGTTTAAAATGACGGTTGTTTTATTTATAACGGGTCGCGCAAGAGAGGTCGAATTGTACGGTTTTTTATTTATAGAGGTGGAAATGTTAATGAAAAATGCTTACTATCTGTCATTATGTATTTTCTTTATATTAAATAAACGAAAGTTATAGCTTGAAAAAATCTGTTGTTTGGTTTGATAACTTGTCTTAGGTAATTAAATAAGGCAATACTCAATTATTGCCTTTACAAAATCCCTTATATTATATAGAGGTAAACATGACATTATATTGTAGTTCAGTGGTTCAGTCGTGAAAACTTAAAATACAGAGTTACTTTCGCATTTATACTTAATATTAGTATGAATTTCGTTCTTCTTCATTACGTGTTCCTAATTTTTAAGCATCCAGGGGATTGAATTTTCCCGTAAAAGGTCTGGCAATAATGTATATTAATTTTAAACATTATCTGTACCTTTATAAAAACTAAAGAAAAAGACCCAGTGTTAAACCTATCAAATAAGTAACCCATTCTGCTTTTAATCTTCTTTACATAGTATCCACTTAGCAAAGTCGCTTTTCGTCGTTTGTACGGATTTGAATGTAGCTTTTTTCAATAGATCCTACAATGTGATTCAAGACTATTCAAAAGGATCGTTAAAATTACACCCGTGTGAAGCCGGAGAAGAAACTAACTAATCTAAAAAAAAAAAATAGCTTTAATTTTTTGTGCGAAAAATCACTATTAATTGTAGTGCGCAAAACATTGGTGACGATTCTCTTGGTCACAAACTAAACTAAAATTAGACTATTTCCATCTTTGTAAGAGATGTCAATTCTCTAAATTTAGTCCAGTTTGTGAACAAGGGAATCGGCACCATTGTACTGTATTCGTGTGCATGTGTGTGTGAAATGGTTTGTGGCAGTATTTAAAGTTTAGTTATAACATTAAAACTAGTTTTCGTTAAAAAGCTTGTCGAAAAGTTGTAACTTTGATTTTCAATATCTCCGTGTCTAGAAGGTACCCTGCAGGTACGGTCTAGTAAAAAAATTAACCTCAAGTTTGAATGATAAAATGTTCATTAAATCTGCTGTCAAATCCTGTGTCGGGTGATTTGATTGGCTCTAAATTACATAGCTGCCAACCTAAAGCTATGTCATTACACTATGCTAAAGCACTGATCAAACGTAGACATTTTAATGACGTGTATTTGACGCAAGAAACCGTAAATATTTCATACAAGCTTTTGCCCGCTACTTCGTTCGCGTCATATTATCCCACGGGAATCGTACATTTTTCTGATAAAAACGTAGCTGTACAAAACTGGAGGAACTTCTTGGTAATTTTGGGAATTTGAAATTTTTGTTAACTTAAGTGCAGCTGATGCTTAAACAGTAGCCTTTGTGCTATTCCAGACTATAATCTATCTTTGTGCCAAACATCCAGATCGATTGGGTCACGAACATCCATCTATCCAAACTTACATTTATAATAGTTGTAGTAAGAAGTATAATTTATATAAAATCAACTCACTCATATACGCGACGCCATCACTGTAGTTTTCACTGACTTTTTTTCACCGCTTTTTCAGAAAAGTGTTCGGTGTTAGCAATTAGATACTTGAAAGTTTATTTCTAGTGAAATTCACGAGCAACAATAATATGTTTCAATACAAATGGTGCGAGCAGAAAACTTGTTGCACACAGTACCAATACTGTCGGAATGTGAGTGCACGGAAGGAAAACTGGGATGTTTTTTAGCCAATAAGAGTCTGACAGACACCTCCCGCTCCGGGGGACGTCCATGAGGATTTTCCAACCCGTTACAAAAAAAAGGGTTCAAATCTGTCAGAAGCAGACCTTAAAGCTACGCGCCGACTAAGTCTGCGTACTCTAGCGTCATGATAAAACGGATTTGCTTTTTGTACTTCATTTTATGGAAACTGTACTGACAGTGAGCTTCATAAAAAAACATTTTAGACATATTTTGTCAATAAGGGTGTATCCGGTAATTACGTGAGGCATTTAGAGAGGGGGGGGGGGTCTATTAAAGCCGAACGTATCACCCAATGTCACACAAGGTTTTTTAGTTTAATGTTAGTATTTCCTTCTTAAGTATTTTATTGCTTGATTTTCTCACTGTAATTCTAGATAACGTTCTAAGAAGTCTTAAATAATCTCACACGAGATTAGCGGACGGAAGAGTGGCACGGGCAAAATCTCACGAAATCTGTGATGTCGTCAGTTTTTGCCAAGGGGGAAAGAGGTTCGAAAAATCGCCAAAATCGCGTTACGAAATTAACAGATACCCCCCTAATTTATTAAACTGGATGAAGTTTAATAGATAAACTGAAGTCACTGTCCGTACAGTCCCTTTAAACACAGGATAAGTACGAGATGTATTTATATGAACTTCCATCGATATGCACTCACTCATCAACTTTCTGACCACCCGTTACCGCGTGTTGCTATGCGATGAGATACGGCGATCTGTCCTATTGATGCCGGGGTGTCAACCCGTCGAAACCAGGGCGACAACTCGCGAGGCACGCGAATTTCAACAAGCGCACGTCTACCGACATCTAGACAGTGCTGGTCGGGTTGCAGGGTTGATAAGTTATTTTCTGAGAGACATTTTGATCCAAGTACATATTATATGACGTGGATATGTCTACCTTCTTCTTCCTTAAAATAGGCCTTTCAATGCTGACTGCTAAGGATCTTTTTTTTTGTTGGTAAGAATCATAAATGACTCCTTCCGCCCTGGGTGGGGCGGACTGTCAGACTTTTACTGACTAAAAAAACCACCCTGTTCCTTCTGTTGCCCTATATGTTCCGGGGCCACGGTATCCTGTTAAGACGTCACGTAACCCCTGCAGCTGATAAGGATCTAGTCCATTTATTTTCAATCATTTATTTTTTACATTTTTCAGCACAACATTTACATCGTTAGCAGATAGTAAGTGGTTTAGTAGGTACTTTTTATTTGACATGCATCTTATCGGTGCTTCATGTCACCTTTCTCAAGATTCGCAATCATGATGACGTTATCAGCTCTTTACTTGTTCCTACCTATTTAAATAGGCATTTAAACATGGGAAGTTAAAAATCGAATCACACAATTAATTTATAGACTTTGTAATGGATTTTTCAAACTTTATATTAAGTAATATACGTGCATGAATACTGATTAAAAAACAAATTGGTTTCAAAAGCAACTTAAAGTTATCTGAAATTGCTTTTGTCATATGCTTAACGGTATGAATAAGTATTACAATTTTAATTGCTTCGTCATGTGCCCGACTTTGCTTGTACTCGTATATTTCCGTTTAAATATTTTAACCATATGAAAATCCACCTCCGTCATCATCATCGGCAGGCTTGTTTAACAAACAGCTGAGTATAAGCCTCCTCTGTTCATTGCCCTGATTCTCAGGAGTCTCACCTAGGCCTTATCATCACTGAATAAGGGTTCAGCCCCACCTGGCCCCACAATGTCTACTGTCTAGCCTAGTGTGCTCTCTCCATATCATAGTCGATTACCGTAGTTCGACATCTCGAACACAGTTGAATCTCTGTGTTACGGAGTCAATCTTTTAGGTAATGATGGGCCTGGCATGACGCCTCCAAACAGAGGCGAACCGTGAATTTGTCCTGGTCCTAGGTTTACGCTAGAGGCTCAATCAATCAAACTAAAGCGTATGCGGGAAAGATTTCCCGCATACGCTTTAGTTTGATTGATTGAGCCTCTAGCGTAAATCCGCAGATGCAGATTTGCGTGTCTCCGTCGCCACGCATCCCGCAGCGTAACGCAGGGCAGTGAGCCTATCGCCCAAATCTTATTATGATAAAAGTGTGATAAGCTTGTCATTACAGTCGAGGTTGAATTGCAGCCCTAGCCGAAGGTGAAAGCGTAATGGAGCCGAGAGTGTAATGATAACATATGCGTATGTAGGCAGGTATATTAAGTGTTAAAACAGTTACGTAGGTACTATTTAAAGAGATATGGCGATAGGCCCCCAGAGCACAATGAATGTACCTACAGTGCGCATATCTAATAGGTACCTAGTTTACGAATACCAAATGCAAATGATCGCATATCTTTAAACGCTAGTTTTGCTTTAATCTTTTCTTCGTGATTTTATATTTAAAGTTATTTTAAACAACTCCTTTCAATTTCTTACAGTTAATTTTTCAACAACTTTTGTAAGTAGGATTTTTTTCAAATTATATGGTTTTTAGCTGTGTCCCTTGAGTCCTGGGCTGCACCTCGAAAAGCCTGCATAGGTAAAGATGCATCCAACCAAAGGCCTTTTTGTAACTTTTCAAACAAATTTTATTATCTAATATTTAACAACAAGCTTTCGCCTGCGATTTCGGCAGTGCCAAAGATGATATACCTATTAACACACGGAAACCGTACATTTTTCTGCTATTCCAGACTATAATCTATCTCTGTGCCAAACATCCAGATCCGTCCTGTTGTTCTGGCGTACTTGAGTAGATCCATCAATTCAAACTTTCACTACTTAACTTCTAAATGAACTGAAAATTGAATAAAGGATTGCAGGAAGAAGCCAGTTACACACCTAAAGTTGGTAGATAAATTAGAATTTTAAACTACAGCAACCAGGACAGTAACTGAATTATGGATTGTGGTGGCTGTAATCAACTTTGAGTTATTGCCAGGTAATACATTTTCCTAGCCATCATGGATAAAATATACTCGTAGTTGTTCATACTGTACTACTTCGTTGAGTTTACAGTTACGAGTTATAACGTCAAAATACGTAATCTACGCTAAATAAAATTATTACTATTAAGTAACACCACATAACATGCTATGGAGCATTATGAACTCGTGATAAAGACAGATATTTTCCCTATTCACTGTTCATTGACACGAAATCCGAAGGATTAATCGGTGAGTGTTTAAAGAGACATAGCCATCGCAGCAATGCGCAGTGTCACTCATAAACCCAACATCGACATAGTTAAACTCTTAGTTAAGTATCCGTAGTGGGAAAACTGTTGGTTGGGAGACGTCGCTGGCACTGACGATTGACAAACGCGAGCGTGCCAGTAGCGCGCGCACTGACAGTTCGCGCGCTCGCCTCGGCGCACGCGCATCGCACTCCTGCCACAAATTATGTCATAGTGCGTTTACTTTCTTTACGACTCAAGCAACAAGCAAAAGTGATTCTATTGACACATGTTATTTTTGAACACTGAACAAAATGGAGGCTAAAGCAAGGGTTGGTATTATAATTTTTTTATTCTCTTATTAAATGTCGTGCGATTCGTAACAGCGACTTGCAATAAAATTGGCTAAAATTTCTTTACAGCATGCCTTATATTGCAATATTATATTCGAAATGCTACAATAATAATGTTACAATTGTGGTACAAAATCTAGTAGGTATCTACATGCTTTGTGTTTATTGTTTATTTTGTTGTGTTTTCCGTAGTTTTTGTTTATGCTGGTTGATGTTACGTACTATGCGTGGCCTCCTCCGCATAACTAACTGATACATTAACGAGTTCTTGAATTCGTTGACTTAAAAAAAAATGCTATAGCGATAACAAAAATCCAGTGCTTCTAAGTAATATAAATAATGAATACAATGAAGGCAGTCTGATGGCTGAGAACGTAATTAGTGCGAGTAAAGGATAGTGTATAACATCCATGTGTTTTATGGTTTTAATCTCCGAGATTGATGAATCGATAAACTCCACAATTATTATTGCTCTGCTGCATTTAGTGTTTGCTAGACTTTTAAATGACTGGACTGCTGGTTATTATAGACCGACCCACAATGTTTCTTTTTTTGGCCAAATATTCCCGTTTTGCATTTTCGGTCGAATAACAAACATTAAACATTAAATTTATTGGTTTAACTTAAATCGCAGACAATAAGTTTACTTAAATTAGGTATACTTTTCAAACACATAAGTGGGTAATTATTAATAACTTGTATGTGACAGTTATTTGAGGTTCCAAATATTGTAAATAAAAACATATTTGAATAAATTTAATGTAAGTTATTACAATATTAGACCCCACAGTTCATATACACAAGATACTCGCCAAACACTTTAAAAAGAGCCCAAACACGGCCTTCTAGCTACGAGCTGTGTGACTTCGGAGAATTCTTCTGGAAGTATAGTTCTATAATTTATATTATATTATTGATTTTTAAAGAATGGTCATGGAGCTTCTTGCTCGTTCTTCTCAATAGAAAATAGTTTAAATTTTCTAAATGGAAATGTTTTCCGATTAGAACCGGTCGAAAATTTCGGTTTTCCGAAGTTGGTCGAAAATTCTCGAAGATCGCGAACAAAATTTAGTTGAACTTTATAGTTTTTACTACGAAATCCTTTTAAATATGTTGTATATTATATTATTCTTATATGTATGCTTCACGCAACTCTGATATGCGCTGCCTTTGATTTTTAGTACAAAAAAAGTTTCCATCTCCGAATGCCATAATTGCCTTATGCCTTATTGGCACAAAACCAACAAAATCAAGTCAAAAAACCTCATCATAAAAGTATACGAGTGGTCACTGATTCAGACGACAATAAATTATTGATCTTATGACTCTGATGCTCGTTTTGTATGAGGACAGTCTGCAGTCGACTGACGAGTTCATGTTTATGTAGGTAATTGATAAATCAGGACTAATGTTTTAATAAATTATTTACGAGGACTAGGTAGGTAATTATTACATTACGATAGCATAGCGCACTTATATGATATCAAGTGATTTTATGCAAACAAATATTATATTCTAATTAGGTATTTCTGACTCTTAAAGACCTGAAAACATTAGTTTAAGATCTGTACAAAAAAACAGCTGGTTGCGTCAATATACCTATTTATATTTAATAAAAAAAGGCAAGATAATAGCTGTACAATTATGTTACCTACTTACATCAAGACTTTAAAAAGTCAACATTTAACACAATATTGGTTCCAAATCTTCTTAATACCTACATAAATGCAAAATGTCACTCACTCACTCATCACGAAATATCGAAAACCGCTTGACGTTTAAAGATGAAATTTGGCAGAGAGGTAGTTTATAGTTAGTAGACGTCCATTATGAAAGGATTTTCCAAAATTAATCCCCTGAAGGTATGAAACGGGGGTTCTAAGTTTGTATATAGAGATCAACTTTGACGCAGACTAAGTCGCGGACAGAAGCTAGTATCATATAAATCTTATGACATCATACCATGTCACGATCTTTCGAAGCTTACCTACCGTCAAAACAATGCATACCTACAAGTAAGATAGACTTCACACATTAATCAAACAAGCTAGCTTTAGTCCATTGATCTTTCGAGATTGTACTACCATAAAACATAATGTACGTACTCGTATTATAGGTAGTTAAATAACAAAAATCCAATTACTTGAAGTAGATTCAATTCTACTAGTAAATAATTATGAAGAGTAAAAGTTTGTTTGTTTCTTTGTCCCATAACCCGTAATAGTACCGATTACAATAATTCTTTTACTGAGAGAAAATTACACTAATTTTGAGTGTTATAAGCTATCTTTATGGTATACTTGCCATCCAAGCAGACGCAGTCATGGGCTGTAGCTAGTTAATACCTAAATAATACAATATGCTGCGTCAAGAAACTGGGCTGGTGACGCCTGCCGGTTTCCCGCCTAGCGAATAACATGCATCTATTAGATTTTTTAAACCTAATTTTCTTACCAATTTACCATACATAGGTACATACATAACGTCATGCATGTAATCCCTGAAGGGTTAGGCAAAGGTGCACCCATTAATACACCCATATTACGCCAGTTATGTTGTTAAAGTCCCATGTAATAGGGGGCGTGCCTTATTGCTATCAACCGGACACAAATCCAGACTCCGAGGCTGCTACTAAAAATTCTTGATGGTAAAGCCAATAACACTGCTAGACCTGGGAATAGAACCCGAGACTCATGCTCAGCAGTCGCGTTTTGCGACCACTAGACCAACTACTCAGTACAGTCAACAAAACGGATAGGTCGTCAGATATGTAGTTGAAGTTTTCTTAGAAACTGATGGATGTATTGAAATGTTATTTCGTTTAAAATGTAGATAATAAACAGTTAATCAATTTAAGTTAATTTTTAATCTAAGACATCCATCGGTTTCTAAGAGAACTTTAACTATATCAGATGACCCTGGATACCAATCTCTTTTGTTAGGTGTACTGCAACTGCTGCGACTGCTACATACTGCGTAGTTAATCCAATACAGGCACTTCATAATACCCACATGAGAGCATTTCAGCATAATGCTTAAGCTTTCAATGCCACTATCATCGCAATTGTTTGA
Organism: Hoplodrina ambigua; assembly: GCA_949774945.1. Taxonomy (NCBI): domain Eukaryota; kingdom Metazoa; phylum Arthropoda; class Insecta; order Lepidoptera; family Noctuidae; genus Hoplodrina; species Hoplodrina ambigua. The sequence continues at coordinate 13,548,467 of OX458963.1, forward strand.
TATCCTTTTCAAACACAATGTATTGTCTCATTTGTTATCACTTTAAGGTTTCTATTAATCAGTTACCTACTCGTTAGTACACCACTTATATGAGATAATAGTTCATCATTCTCAATTCTCAATGCTCTAGAAATGACGTGACAGCCATGGGCGTAGCCACGGTGTGGCACTGAGGCACTTGCCCTACCCTGACTGGCTCATGGGCGATTAGTTGCTGTTTTCAAAAGGTAGTTTCATGTAGATATATAGGCAAGAAAATATATAATTAATTACACTGTTTTACAATCCAGAAATTATACCATAGTTTTGTACATTTGAATACATAATATGTAAAACTTTATATGTATTTATCAGTATTGCCCACCCATAATCAAAACTTGGCTACGCTGATGGTGACAGCTGTAGGTATGGCGCAGTGGGTACACATTTTTGTATCAGAACTTATCTATTCAATCATTTTTAAAATGCAATGATATGAATTAATTTGTCCATAATTTAGCAATCAACTAAAAAGCCGCGAAAGTGTCTCACTAAAGTGTGAAAGTCTTTTGTTTCAAGGAAAGGAATTATATTATACATTCGCAAATCTATTTTATAGGGCTAAAGAGATTATTGCTTGTCTAAACGTGCTTATCTCTAGAATAGCAATCAGATTAGAAAAATACTTTTTTTTATAATTATGAAAGCTAGATTCATGGTTTAGGCTGTGTAATGGGTGGCAGAAATTAGTAGAGCTGACAAACATAACATTCCGAATCCGTAATACGTAAGAGTAGATCTTTAAAAAGAAACCTACCTATTGCACAGTGCACTACTTCTCAAAGTTATGACCATAAACTAACCACGTGACAATTCATGGCCAATCAAATTTGTGAACCAAACGTGACTGATAATAAAATCATTAAAACCAACATTTTCTAATAATACTTTCATAAAGTGAAATGAGTAGGTAGGTACGGCTCATTTCAAGAACAACGTAATTACCATTATGGCGTCGTTAAGCTTAGTTAATTATTCATAATAAAGAATACATTGGTACTTGCTTATGCAGGTACTATACTTAACTTTACCTATATCTTTGCCGAAGTGTGGTATTCAGTGAATAATAACATTAATATTATACAAAGGCATCGTGGCACTGACTTTTATTCAGGCCATGATTCCCTGTAAGTATACTTGGCTGAAAGAAAAAAATCTGCGGCGTCATACAAAGATGCAACATGCCTCACAGTCGAAGTGTATAGAATAGCTGTGACTTTTGTCTGTTTTTCGTTTCGACCGTTGAGCGCAGGCATACCTACCCAAGGTTCTTTTACGTTTTATATATACAGAACCTTTACTTCTAAATTGTATGTACGAGGTGTAAAACAACCACATACTGCTCATCATACTAATTAATACCTATTAAGCAAATAAAGCTGGGAAACGACTTTTTACTTTTGTTGTCGAAGTTCCTATTTACGACAGCTCGCAATGAAAACACACTCAAACCAGAATCATGTTAAATCTAAATTAATATTATAATATTCATTTAGATTTGTCATTGCCATTGTCTGGTTTGTGTATCTTTATAAAGATATGTAGGTGAAATTGTTTAACTATACTGGCAAATCAAGCCGAAACAAAACAATTACCTACACTATTACTTTTTTAACTTTAGATAGGTATGCAGGGTCGTCAGATATAGTTGAAGTTTTAATTTAAAACGTAGATAATGAACAGTTAATTAATTAATTATGTTTCAGTCAAAGACATCCATCGGTTTCTAAGAAAACTTCAACTATATCTGACGACCCTGCATACCTATCTGTTTTGCTGTGTGTACATGGTACCTCACTCATTTTTCTTTTTCGACTTCAATTCGACCATTTCATAGGCGCTCAGTGAAAAATTCGAATTCGTGCACGCAAAATGCAGAACAGTAATTAAAGTCGATGATAAATAATCATAACAGTCATCCATGTTTTCAACACCTCATGCCATTTGTTCAAATAATGATAAATTGCATTATTTTTAATGGTTAATGATTGGTTTATGGTCCTATATTTTGTTTCTTATGCGGGTTGAAGAAATACACATCACATAACCTTTAACTAAGTATGTATAGGTACTGCTCATTAAACTAAGTATTAACTTTCAGTAAATTTTTATGCTGAGTAACTTTATTTGCGTGAAAAATCCCTCTTTAAGTAGTACACCCACATTGTACTTTCGTGTGCATGCAACAGTATTGGGGTCGTGGAATTATTGAAAGTTTAGTTATAATATTTAAAACGTAAAAAAAACCTGTCGAAAAGTTGGATCTTTATCACCATAACCAGAAGAACCCCGCTATGGTCTAAAACGAAAACTGATCGCAACGATGAGAAGAACATAATATTGTAACTTTCGGCAACATTAAGCGTCTTTTCACACCTGTTATTGTACATAAAATAATTTCTAAAATATCTGATGCTATTCGAAAATTTAAAATAAGTCATCTTGTTTAAGTATATAAAAAATAGTGCTCCGCCCGCAGCGAGGTGGTAAAACCCAAGCCACCGGCGGTTAGGGATCTAGAGAGCCTACTCGAGTTTCCTCGGAGATTCATGAGTAAAAAGCATAGAGCACCACGGGCCACCATGGTACTATCACTTCTACAATAAATAACCTAAACCTAAAACCTTAAAGTAAAAGTTAAATATGTACAATTTATAAAAAAAGGCAGAAAAGAGGAACCTCATAAGGCTTAAAAAAATCGTCCTATTCGTCGTATTTAAATAGACCGCGAATAGTCATAACCTACTCCCTTCTTGTTTAAAGCTCATAAATATGAGTTTTATTTTATTTTAAATAGATCTTCATCGTAGCAAGGTCGTGTCTTGATTAATTTATTACCTTCTTGTTCGCTAACACCACAATATAAAGGAATGAGTGTGGTATAGTTTTTCTTTTCAGTGATTGTTAAAACTATGTAGATAATATTGCCTACATAGTTTTAATAATAATCACTGAAAAGAAAAACTAAATCGCTAATTCATATTTAAAATTAAAATAAATTATGCTGTTCGTTGAGGATCACTTAAGAAACTGGCTACTTTTTATTTTAAAATTTTCGTTACTCAAGACTATAACTCACGATTCTAACGATGCATTTTTATGTAATTTTTTTATGTTTGATATTATTTTTGAAAAGGGATATTCCCAGGGTCTCTTATCCAAGATCAATTATTGTCCTAAGCAATATTGATAAATTGATATAAAAGTGCTTATGTACTCTATTGTGAAAAGTGTGGTGTAAATAAGTTCATGTACTTACTTATATTATTGTATGTACGTGCAAACATTGTTCGATACATAAAAGGTATTTGTAAAAGATTAACACAAAAGGCAACTAAATACATAAAGAAAAGCGTCAATATAATATAATGTGTTTTCTCACTATTTTCCGCTCATGGTCTTAATCGGTACCTACTCATTGATTCCCCTATGGTTATTGTTAAAAAATGAAAAGGATGTTATTTTCCAATACGTTAGTTTGTTAGTACAAATTGATGACAAGCCAATCTAATTTTGTTTTGCATCCTTACCAAATTCAAGGAGAAAACTTTGGTAGTCATTCTAAATACGAACTAATAATAAAATAAGTAGGTACTTAGGACTTTTATTTATTGATTCTCGAATGAACTAACTATCTTGCCGCTGGATTTAAGCAAACGGGGCGGTTTAGTTATTTAAAAGTGGTTTATTCTGAAATACTGGTGCCGATTCCCTTGGTCACTTCAATTTTTTTTCCATTCGAATACCGTATCAAGTTGCATAGCAATTGCAGTAACAAATATGTTTTTAAAGAATAATAATCATAACAATCGACAAAAGTTATAATTGGCCGCAAACGTCATGTTTCCATTAAATGTGCACATTCACCCGTAAATGTTAAAATTCTAACAATGGTGCCGATTCCCTTGGTCACAAACTAAACTAAAATTAGACTATTTCCATCTCTTTCTGTCCAATAAAATAAGAAAGAGACTAATGTAAATAACAGCTGTCAAATTTAGTAAATCTGACACATCCATACAGTTGGTTATAGTTGACATCTTAAAACGTATGGATTAAAAATACGGAGAAGTTCAAGGCAAAACTAATTAGACATCTCTAACTTAGTTCTTTAATGTCACGGAATGTCACCGTCCTTTCCTTTCGCTGTATGTTAGTAAGAGATGTCAATTGTCTAAATTTAGTCTAGTTAGTGAACAAGGGAATCGGCACCGTCAAACATGAACAACTAAAAAAAACGAGTATTTATTGACTAGGTGTAGTAACTGTATTCGATGAAAGTGTCGTTTCCCTTCTAAAATTTGACGATGATGCAATATTGCACTTTGTTTAGTTTGATTACACGTCATTGTCAGCTAAACATTGAATGCCATGTGCGGCCGTTGCCGCAACCGCAGCATGCAATTACGAGTACAGTTCGAAAGTAAACTCGACAACACACGCTCTCTCCAGTCTCCCCCACAATGCCAACACCTCAAACAAAAGGCCACAAACAACTCATACTCATATTTACATGATACCGTTAAATAACCATGTTTATCTTTTTCACGTAATAAGCGTATTTTTACCACGAGAATAATAAATATAGTGATTTAATACGCTACTGTTCACAAGAACAATCGTTATTCTAAACTGCAATCAAGTCATCACACCATGTTTGATTTACGAATATGTCAAAACAGTAGGTACTAATTGTAAGAACTATAATGACTGTAAGCATTTTCTTACATTACCTAGGGAGTGTTTCAAGAGATCAGGCAAAATTGACAAAATATGATTACACTTCTCGCATATAAACCGCTTCCTAATAATGATTTCTCAAGATATTATAACCTACCTAGCTAGCGTTTTTAAGTGAGCACGAAAGTATTTATGAATTCAGAAAGTATGTATATTTGATGTTTACCGGCCAATACAACACGCATTACTCAATTTTAACAGAGCATAAAATAACATTAACGTCTCCAATATGGAAGCTGGGGGATCTAATTGGTGAATTTAAAACTCAATCTGTATGATGAAATATTGCAGGCAATATTGCCATGTCTCTGGGCTATCTAATCTACTTATTACAAAACGCATCCAAAACGAAACCTGTACGTTGGTCAAAGTTATGTAATGTTACGCAGAACATCCAAACAACACTCGACCTCAAAAAAAACTTGGTCGACCGCTCCTTACCTTATTGGACGGCACTCAGTTCGGAAACAACGTCCATATTTTCCTTAAATTGTGGCAGGTTCCACTACAATTACGACAAGTTTTCTCCGTAATTCGCAGGCATCACATTTTTTACTTAAAAAACGGCATTCAATAAAAAATCGGTGAGACCGCCATCTTAAAACGTGTTTATGTCGTTATCTTTCACATACTTTGTATTAAGATAAAAACCGGCTCGTGTTGTTTTAACAGTTTGACACACATCACAATCCATAAACTGTATTGACAACACTTGAAATGATAAGAACACACGAGGAGCTGCATCTGCAGCACCGTCTGCTAATCTTTTCTATAATTTTGATACTCGAGAGTTAAGCTGTATTATTCCTAAGTAGATTTCTCAAGTCAAACAGTCTTATCTGTAAGAAATATAATGTTGATAAGATTAAACTTTCTAACAATAAAAGAACCTTTTATTGTAGGTTAGGCTTAACTGCATCTTGAAGTTGATAAGTAGATAGTAGGTACTCACTTTTGCATTAATTGACTAGATAAGTAATCTAGATAAACTGTCCACGAATTCTTGCCTAGATAGTACTGCCTAGGTTCGTTGGAAGGTTGCCATTCCCTTGTGCAAGATCGGTTACGTAATTGTAACCTGCTTTGGCTGGAACCATTACAAAAATTTCTGTCAGTATTTTATTAGCGTTGAAGAATTATTACGAAACGTTCTTAAACTTGAATGAAATGGTCGATCAAATTATATACTTTCAATTCTAGGTCGCTTTTGCTTAAATGAGATCCTGGTCTAGAAATTGCCACCGTTATTGTCACATCAGTCTTCTGAATAATAATATCTCTCAGTGGACATTAGAGCCTCCTCAAAACTAAATGCATACTATAGATATAATATTACAAATGCGAAAACAACTATATCTGTGTGTCTGTTACGCTTTCACGATTAAACCACTGAACCGATATTGATGAAATTTAGTACAGGGACAGTTTGAACTCCAAGAAAGGACGTAGGCTACTGTTTTTTCTGCGACTTGCTCTGTATCCGCGATTACCGACATTTAAGCGAACGTAGTCGCGAGGAAAAGCTACTAAAGTATAAATTCATCTTAAAGTGTTATAACTTATTAGAAATTATTATATTAGATAGAGCAATACGAAGTTAAAAAGATATGCATTGTTGCTAGTTTTAATGCTGTTTTGGTCATTATTTAGGTGTCAGAAGCAAAAAGTACCTCTTATTTGATCCAAAATATCAGATCCATACATTTATGACTCGACAAAATATCAACGATTTTACCATAGATTCTTCCCGTGGACTCGTCTGCGTAGACTTTAGAATTAAGCCTGAAAAACAGAATAAGAAATGATCATAACTAAGTAACATGTTATATCACCCCACAGGAAAACAAAAACGGGAATAATATCTATACGGGGTCCTGAAAAACAGTCATTGTACTCATCATTATGAACAAATTTTACTATGGGACTAACCCTGAAATCATGAAATAACAAATCAGCTGTATCATACATCATGGTTGTGCTGTAAGGCATTTTTGTTTAAATACAAAGAAAAAACAACGTTTATTAAAAAAGTGTCATACAATATTAATTTCTAAACTAAAAACCATGCGATTTCTATGTTTGAGCAGCACCTGTGAATAACAGTAATTAATTCATTTTAACTATTTAGTGTATTTTTTTTATAATTATTATTTTCTAAACAATATGGAAAAATATTAACTTCATAAATAATTATATAATTTGCCTACAACTTCGCCCACTTGAATTTTCTTATTATATAAATCGAATCGAATCCCATTTTTTTTTTACACTTAATTATAACCGATATCGCTCAGAGATAACCTAGCTTCGTACTTGTGAAAGAATCTTCAGAAACGAACTACCCCAAACAACAAACAAACAAACTTTTCGGCTTTATAATCTTAGTATAGATTTATCACTCGCCAGATTTTATAATCGATGTTGCATGGATGACGGGTTTTATGAATAGTTTTTGTTAGTACTTGAAAAAAAAATGCAAAAGAAACAGCATAATTAACAGCATAGTTATTTTTTTGCTAATTAAAATACCCTATATAAAGGTTTGTCTTACAACATTGAATCCTATTACATTGTATTTAATGTTAAATTCGAATAAAAACGAAGATCTGCCAATCGCCTTCAGTTGGTTTTGCTGCAATCTGATTGCCTTGACCCACTAGACTGAGTCGGTGGAAAACTGCCATCTTATCCAAATAAATTATTCTTAAAGCGTTTAACTGGTTACGTACTCAATGTTTTAAGGATAACACCGTAGTAGCGCATATATTATTATAAGCAGTTTGACTCAGCAGTGGATCACAAACGTGTACCTACTAAGCTATCAAAACAATAATATAAGAATGACCTTCCTTAGAACCGGTGTTGCCAGGACGAGTAGGCAAATTAACTCTCAATACATACTTAATAAGTAGCTGTTGATTCGACAGATTTTTTTGTTATTTTCCGTTACTAACACATTCTATATTCTGAACTCCTCAGTTCAATTTTCAATACCTACCTATACTTATTATGCTGTTGATTCAACCGATTTTCCTTGTATGCGTTTCTGATCCTCTGGTTCAAAAGCTACTAAATATCTATCGTTTATTTAAGTACTGGCTTTTGCAGTTTTGCCAGCGTAAATGTCGATTATCGTGGACGCAGACGAAGTCGAGTAAAAAGTATTAGCCTATGTCCTTTGTTGGGGTTCAAACTTACACCGTACCAAATTTCATCAAAATCGGTTCAGTGGTTTAGTCGTGAAAGCGTCAAAGACAGATAGAGTTACTTTCGCATTTATAATGCAGGCAGAAAATAGTATACCTAATATAAAAGGAGTTATTTAAGCAATCATGTCCTTCAAATCACACACCCACATACTATTAACAAATGTTTTGATCTTTTAACTTACACAAACCATCCAAATATGGTTATAATGACATTTTGCACAGAAATAATCTAAACATATGAAAGCGAAAGGTCACTCACTCACTCATCACGTAATATCAAAAACCGTTTGACGAAGAACCGCTTAAAGAAGAAATTTGGAAGGGAGGTGGTTAATAGTTAGTAGACGTCCGCTATGAAAATTTTCAAAGTTCATCCCCTAAAGGGGTGAAACGAGGGTTCAAAGTTTGTATGGAGAAATCAATTATGACGCGGACGAAGTTGCGGGCAGAACTAGTTTATGATAACTTCAGTTTTATATTTATTGTGTTACTAAAAGTATTACGTTACCTGCAAGTATAGCGTGAAATAATTATTACACTATGTAGTATCTATTTAAGATGTGCTATTTCATGGGCAATATTTCATGCTGAAATGTGAAAAGTTAAAAATTCTGTTCTACACTTTAAACATAATGTTACATTACGTTTTGTTTTACAACAGACACTTTGACATGATCATTTCTGAGTTGGTCCCATAGTAAAAGTTGCTCATATTCCTGAGCTATTCAAAGATTTCCGATTTTTCTATATATTTTTAAGGTCGGCCTGTTTATTATTATTATTAGAAGACAATCTGTTAACACCAGCAGTATCCGTAGTAGGCGGATCCGGGATTGTCGTTTGGGGAATGTATAATTAGAATATAATTATTTCAAATCAAATTCACTTTATCTTTTGTCACGAAAGAACTCGGATGTTTTTGGGGTCTTAAATCCCATAGCCCGCCCCCTCCCTGGAACCGCCACTGGTATCAACTAACCAGAAAGTACCAAGACTACGAACATGTCCATGTCAAGCTCCACACTATGTCTGTTTGTCATTACATCACGGCAAAACCACAGAACCGACCGTAAGTTGATTTGAAAGACGAAGAGGCAGCTTGGGATCTGAATAAGGACATTGGCTACTTTGTCTGCGTCTGCGATAACAGATATTAATACTATGTATATATTTGATTTATAATAATGTTCATGATAATATATACAAGTATATTAAAATAGCTTTATTTATATAAATTGCTTTTTAAGTTATTTTTAGGATATTGCCCTTTGTTGTTTTATTGCCCAAGTTGGGACGCCAGCGGGGTTCGCCAACTGCAGAAATAAGTAAGCTTACAGGCAGTGGCAAGGTATTAGCATGGTTTGAATACCAAGCTTGTCCTAAAGTCCAAAACATTCGGGGGCGCTGATCATGTGACAAGTGTAAACTGGTCTCCCAACTCGCGTAACTAAAAGGAATCGTAGGGTTTTAATCAGTAAGAATCCGAAATAGCCCTCTGTTTTCCCCAAGGAGGTAACCGTGAAAATTTGCCAAGAAAAAAGGCTTAAAAGAAATTGCTTAAAATGTAACATTAAGAGCGCATATATTGCTGCTAAATTATACCGGCAGTTACCGGCTGTATAATAAATAATTATCCATTGTTACAAGTTCTGCCATAATACTGTTACAATGTGCACCGGTATGTGTTAAGTAGCGTATACGACACTATCTGTTTAGAACGCACAACGCATACAGGACCTACGGATGTCTGTCAAGGTGGCACTGCCTTCCTTCATTGTCCTATAACGTCTTTGACCTTAATCAGTGCCATAATAGGGTCTAGATTGGTTCTGATATCCTCAGTTTAACTGATTATTGACAGAGTGTGATTTAGGGATTCTGTTTATTTTTTATATTCATGTATTTTACCGCAACACTGAGGAAAGAGTTAAGATGATAAAATCATTACATAGTCTATCATATTTAATTACCATTTGGTAGGAATGTAAAGAAAGCAATCATAAAAAAGAAAATACCAATTATTAATACTTAAGTTAATTAAACCAGTAAAACTACACTTTATAAAAAAGACTATTCACAACGCTTCATTTAATTACAAAGTAAATAACTGGAATTACCAGGTACTTATGTTTAACATCGATCTGCTGGATAGCTTTATTCAAAAAATAACAATCGTATTATCGTATTGTATTTGAATACGATTGTTATGACTAAAGAATGAAATGAAAGAAAATGAAATGATGAAAAATGACTAAATAAAGTAAAGCACATGTCATTGATGATGTGTACCTTATTTTTTTAAGGCATTATCATAAACCATACTGTTACTGCCCAGTGTAACGTACCCTCTTTTTGTTTTTTTTTAATACCTACTTAGGTGACTGCACTTTACTATGATTTATATAATAATGGAAACCAGGAAAAAATTAATACAAATTGTAAATAAGCTAGCATTGGATAAGTTTATTACATTAGAAAACCAACCACAAATGGTGTTATTTGCTGATGATACTTCACTCATTTTTAGAGTAAATAGACAAGCACAGCACCTTGACGACGTAAATAACGCTATGCTTAAGGTTCACAATTGGTTTACTGTTAATAATTTAGTGTTAAATGAGAAAAAAACGAAATGTATAAGATTCGCTTTACCTAATGTTAGAGGGAGTAAATGTAACGTTATATTGAACAAGGACATGCTAGAATTCGTTGAGAAGACAGTTTTTCTAGGGATTACGCTCGATTCAAAGCTGCAGTGGAGTCCCCACTTAACATCTCTTGCAGGGCGGTTAAGTTCAGCCGCTTACGCTGTCAGAAAAATTAGACAATTAACAGACGTGGATACCGCGAGACTAGTTTATTTTAGTTATTTTCATAGCATCATGTCTTACGGTATTTTGCTTTGGGGACGAGCTGCAGATATAAATTCTATCTTTGTTCTGCAAAAGAGGGCTGTCAGAGCCATCTATAATCTTGGCAGACGCGAGTCTCTAAGGGAATTGTTCAAAAAAATTAACATCATGACGGTACCTTGTCAATATATATATGAAAACATTATGCATGTTCGAAAAAATCTTCATCTTTTTAAGAAAATTAGTGATAGACATGATTTTAATACTAGAAATAGGAACAAATTAGATCAACCAAGTTTCAGATTGTCGAAAGTAAGCACTTCTTTTATGGGGTACTGTGTAAAATGCTATAATAAAATACCAGTCGATATTCTCCAACTAAATGAGAGAAAATTTAAGACATGCATAAAACGCACACTATGTAATCAAGCATATTATAAGTTAGATGATTATATCACGGACAAAAATGCTTGGCTAAATGCTAGTCCTGCTCCACAGCCACTCGGGCTCACTTAATAGGATTTTGTTTTTTTTTTTTTTTTTCTTAAGAGAATGATGTTTCTTACCCTTTTTTTATGTCGACCTGAATAACTTTTACTGTTATCAGTACGATTACTTTTTAATTTATTTTTTACATATCAAAGTCATCCATCGAATAAGTACACTGAAAGTGTTAGTATTGTATAATTTAATATGTATCATTTATTTCAATTTTTTAAATGTGAGTACCATGGAGCATTTTTATTTATAGTAACTTTACTATGTGTTTTGACTTAATAAGCATGGCAGTTGAGAGCTTGTCATGCTCACTCAAATGTCTCGCTGATGGTGGCGCGTGTGTTGGATCATTTGGCTCCCTCCATAATGGTTGAGCTAGGTGGTGCTGATCCATGCGTCATGCTCGTGAACGAGTGCTGTCAGTTGGGATTGGTCATCTCTTAACTGCTATGGCTTTTTTTACTACCATTTTATACTTATTCATCTCCATTGTGATCACATATAGAATCGACAAGAATAATGTAACCAAGATTTTGTAATAACCTAATTTAAAAGAGTGCCGTGGAGTTTCTTGCTCGTTCTTCTCCATAGAGGCCTACCTCCGTTTTGGAACGAGCAACTAGCTTCAACTTTCGGACTAACTGACCGACTCTTTGACAATTCAAAAGTGCCTGTAAATGGTCTAATTGAAATAAATGTTTTGACTTTGACTTTTGACTTTGACTTTGACTTTGTTTTTAAAATAGTTGTTGAACAGTTTTCCCAAGTTGCGGGAAAAATATTTAAAAATGTCAATCGTTCGTTTACAAGTATCACAGGTTTCTCAACAACATAACTTAGAATGCAACACACAGTGCTATTTATAACAAAGCATTTGAGGTCAATTACTCATATTTCATCTAACGTGTCCTCTCAGGCTAACAATAAGCTCTCGAGCTGCCCACAGCCGTCGGAGACGATTCAATCCAATAATTCAATTGTGATCTATTGTCACATTCATATTGAATTAGTCATTGCCTCATTGGATTCCTTTTGTCATTCATTCATATGCTAAACGCTCCCCGACTTTTTTCCTTGAGTTTATTTTCAAATGCCAACGAACTTTTGTTGACAAAACAATCATTTTAACAAATACTTACTTATTTGGTTTGCATGCTAATCAGTTGAAAAATAATCATATTATCAACGGTTTGTAACTGCATCTTTAATATGGAATTTTGGGATTGAGGCAATATAAAAATATCCAAACACGAATCTTGGCAATCTGTTGAGTGGCCGGCGGCGGCGCGAGTATCTGTAATAAAATAATAATTGCTCCGCGGGTTGACCATAGTAAAAATCCAGTTGTTACCAGCTTCGCGTATCGCATGCATCGGTTGTAAGAATTCGAGACATGGGTTGCTCCAAATTTAGCACGATAATTAATTAATTGCGCTCCCACTTAGTTTTAATTAAGCCTACGATCTTTAATGAAAGATTGGACACAATGACTCTCAAGTTTCACTAATATTTAGGCTACTACAATCATGCGCACGCTTCAAAGGAGATGAGTAGGTAAACGAATTAATAAATGTTTTGTTGTGGCTTAGCAAACCACGAACGGATTACCCGCAACTTTTTTCTGTAGCTCATTGTTTTATTATAATTGTAATATTGTAATGTAAAAATGTAATATTCTAATAGAATTGTAGAAATAATAATAAAGATATTTTCTTTAACACACACACTAGTCTCTTTGTAAAGATCCTTAAAAAGTATTTACGTACCGCAAGAACTTAATTTTATTATTAAACGGTTTGCTGATTTTATCGGCGTAATTATTATGTACCCAGTCAGAAGGCGAACCACTTAATATTTTTAAACTTTCTATATTTAACAAAAGGAAATAATATATTTCAATGAAGGAAATGCCTTCAAAAGTTCCTGGTTCCCTTCAAATGATTGTGTTTGTACTGCGAGGCGCAATAATATGGGGTTGCGCGAAATTATTGATTTACTGAACACCCTCTATATTGAGACCCTGCAATGGTTATACATACATTGTCCAATGAGATCGAACTTACAATTATTCTATAATCATTTTGATAACAATAGCTTCTTTCTTTATCGTGTGGGCAGTAAGGTCTTAAAACCTAGTGTCAGAGTTTCTAAACCGCAAAAACGTCACATTAGTACTTGCCCATATTTGAACCCACAACCTATTTTAACCACTGGGACATCACGACATTTACCATACATAAATACCTACATAACTATAGCTGGGAGGTAGCGATAGAGAAAGAAGAGAACATAACGTGTCCAAGTACACCTTTGGACGCGTTGTAATCGAAGTTTCAGCCAACTGCCAAAAAACCTTACTACGTACTGAAATTCAAGACAACTTTGTATTCCCCATTGCATAGAAGACACTATCGTTTTACTGGATTTTTATTAAATCTTTGTACATATTTCTGTTGATTTTTATAGAATGACTAGGCTCCAATTACTTCGCGGCTTTCTAGATGTTGTATACTAAATGTCACTTGTTTTTTATTTCAGAAACTTCCCTATCCAAAGGCAGTGGGATTTATAGTCACAAATGAGTTCTGCGAAAGATTTTCATATTATGGAATGCGAAGTAAGACATTTTCTTTTATTTTTTGTTGTATTGTATTTATTTTAGATAGGTATAATAAAGTATCTTCTGAAGTACTACTTTCTTCTAATTCTTGACAAAGTACCGTGAAAATCATGAATAATATGGCATTATGTAGATATACTAGATCCATTATTATGCTATGTAAGGTCCAAAAATTATGTTCAAGTTTTCCTAGATGTTTTCTATCACTATAGCGGAGTCTTAAATAAACTACCTTGTTGCAAAATAGTAAGTAATAATATCAATATACAAGTATTATTATTAGAGAGATGTTATTATTATTGTTAAGCATAATGACGAGAATACAATAACAAAAGCTCAATTTGCATTAACAACCAGGTATTTCTCAACACAAATCAATTGAACCTACCTAGTATTATAAATGTATATTTAGCGACACGTGCCGATTTAATATAGCAGTGTACCTAGTGTTAATGACACCGTCAGGTTCTTAGGTTCTCGTGGAAATTGTAACAAAGCGCGTTGGTGCCAGTCCGATGGAGTATTATCATTCATTTATTAACGTTTTAATAGAAATATGCACATTTTTATTGCACTTTGAATGTAAAAGTCTAATTAAAGTACTACTGGCTACCGCGTGCTATTATTACAACATACTATTATTGATTAAAATCTGCCTTAGACTCAAAGGAAAACATGGACATAATGGTTTGAAATCCATTAAATAGCTTTGGCCGCTTTATGCAACACATCTGCCGAAATTATATGAAGGAAATACAACGTCTTGACGCCTGCAATGGTTTTCAAATTGTCGGCTATTTACCTACACCTGTAGAAAAGGAGCGTCGCAAAATTTTTGGCAGACTAATGTTTCGGCAGGATTGCCCATTATGCGCTTTTGCCTTGCAACAAGAGAATAACTTTGCAGACCTATTATTATAATACCTACTTACTATCGTTTCAGTTTTATTGCGAATGTTATTTAATTTTATCCGCTTCAGCGACTTTGTTAATGTAACTTTCGTATAATATTGTATGCGTTATAGAGATTATATTGTGTGCTATACAGTAATAGTCTTAAATACCACCGTTCCGTAGTATTTAGATAGGCTGTAGGTCATCAAACTTGTTATATAGTTAAAAGCTGACAATACCATAGAATACTAGCAACACCCTACTAAGATATCCTACTTCGCACTATGCGTTTGATCAGCTTAGGTGTTAATTGGACATATGTACAGCATAAACATCTCGTAGACTCAGTGTAAATGACTTGTAGATAATCGACGTGGATTTCAATGCAATTATATGAACTTTAATGTTGGTAAAAAAACAACATTTTATTTGACTTAGTATGACAGAAAAAATATTTAGTAAAATATAGGTAGACTGAAAACTTTACAGTAGTATGTGTGTGGTGGTTCTTAGTTTACAGGTTGTAAAGCCTAAATCCAAAGATGATCACTATTTATATGCGGTATGGAAAATTAAGGTACTGTACTTACTATCGTTTCAGTTTTATTGCGAATGTTATTTAATTTTATCCGCTTCAGCGACTTTGTTAATGTAACTTTCGTATAATATTGTATGCGTTATAGAGATTATATTGTGTGCTATACAGTAATAGTCTTAAATACCACCGTTCCGTAGTATTTAGATAGGCTGTAGGTCATCAAACTTGTTATATAGTTAAAAGCTGACAATACCATAGAATACTAGCAACACCCTACTAAGATATCCTACTTCGCACTATGCGTTTGATCAGCTTAGGTGTTAATTGGACATATGTACAGCATAAACATCTCGTAGACTCAGTGTAAATGACTTGTAGATAATCGACGTGGATTTCAATGCAATTATATGAACTTTAATGTTGGTAAAAAAACAACATTTTATTTGACTTAGTATGACAGAAAAAATATTTAGTAAAATATAGGTCGACTGAAAACTTTACAGTAGTATGTGTGTGGTGGTTCTTAGTTTACAGGTTGTAAAGCCTAAATCCAAAGATGATCACTATTTATATGCGGTATGGAAAATTAAGGTACTGCGTTAATGTATAAGCATTTTCTGCCAGTTATCATTTATATTCAAGTACCAAGACTCATAGTGCTAGTAACAATTTATTTACAAACTATATTAGTAAAACACTTACAAAAACAAAAACAGCGCTACAGCGAGGTCACAGGCTTAGCTGAAACCTTGCATCGGTTCACAAACGGTCTAGTATACTTGTCATAAATCAAGTTTTAAAGCATGTGCTGAAATATGGAGATATGGTGTTTATTTCCTCACCAAACATTCTTTTAATATCTAATCAGTTTTTTTAGGAGCGTCTAAGCCATATTTAACAATACTTGACGTATTAGGCAGACATGGCATACTTGAACGACAATATCTATGCATTTTTTGACCTACTTTAAATATATTATCAAGAGAAATATTTGCCCGCGTTTCACCATCGACTGTTTGTTATCAATAAAAAATAATTAAGTAATACGTATGCACGTATGTTTACAATAAATCGTAGAATTACAGGTGTATCATGCTGTGCGATTTGTTACGGATTGTTTCAGTAGCTGTTAAATGTTCAGTTAACATGTATTTTATAATTTGTTTGAAGGTTTTCCGTGCTTATACATAATAATGCCTGAGTGTTTTTTTTTTTCTATAATACACGCTAGGCTATACATGCAATACGTCATTCATAAACGAGTTTAATAGTTCAGTAATGTGTACGGTTATTTTGATTTCACATAAAAACTATGCTGGCATTTTTTTTAGTTTGTATGGTTCAAAATGTTACCAGTTATTAGAAGCAAAATCAGTTTGTTCCCTACCTTTTAACCGTGTAGACTGTAAATGTTGCACGTTTTTGTGAAACAGCTGTTTCTTTTTTACTTATTTACGAATTATAACGCTGGGGTAATCATGCTTTGAATCCATAGAACTTAATGTTTTTCATTACGTTTTTTATTTAGTTTATACAGGAGTATAAACTATCTCTCTGCAGA
The DNA here is from genome assembly GCA_949774945.1 of Hoplodrina ambigua. NCBI lineage: Eukaryota > Metazoa > Arthropoda > Insecta > Lepidoptera > Noctuidae > Hoplodrina > Hoplodrina ambigua. Next base: position 13,565,418 of record OX458963.1, read on the forward strand.
ACGTACAATATTTAGAAGAAACAGTGTTAATGATGGAAATAGACTTACAAACTCACAACCATAAGCAGACTTTTTAAGTTATCAAATCCACACACTTTATAAAACGTAATTTTTATCTAAATAGACTATTGTACGTTAGCAATAAAAGTGAAAGAATGGCAAATAAAAACTTAATTAAATAACGTAGTTGGAAGCCCGATACGAACTGTTATGTCGTCACTAACTTGTCATAAATTGTAACGCACTACGAAAGTACATAGCACTTTGGGTCCTTTCAAACGTTCGATGTCGCCGGCACAACATCGCATGACCACGCGTGCGGTAATTTGCGTCAATTTCATTAAGGGGGATGCGCCAAGGCTGCACGCAATGATTTTTTTTATTTTTTTTTCCATTCGAATACCGTATCAAGTTGCATGGCAATTGCAGTAACAAATATGTTTTTAAAGAATAATAATAATCATAACAATCGACAAAAGTTATAATTGGCCGCAAACGTCATGTTTCCATTAAATGTGCACATTCACCCGTAAATGTTAAAATTCTAACAATGGTGCCGATTCCCTTGGTCACAAACTAAACTAAAATTAGACTATTTCCATCTTTTTATGTCAAGTAAAATAAGAAAGAGACTAATGTAAGAGCAGTCAAATTTAGTCAATCCTACACATCCATACAGTTATAGTTGACATCTTAAAACGTGTGGATTAAAAATACGGAGAAGTTCAAGGCAAAACTAATTTGACATCTCTAACTTAGTTCTTTAATGTCACGGAATGTCACCGTCCTTTCCTTTTGCTGTATGTTAGTAAGAGATGTCAATTCTCTAAATTTAGTCTAGTTCAACATCAATGGTGCCGATTCCCTTGTTCACAACAAGGGAATCGGCACCATTGATGTTCAAAATTTTATTGATGATAATAATTATGTAAATGCATATTCGTCACTGTCGCGTCAATTTTTTTATTACTTTACAACTCTATATTCAGCTGCAAATTGCAAAAAGATGAAATAATTTGCTATCCTAGCGCTTTCACCTTAAGTAGCGGTCGCGGACATGATGTGTGGTCAATTTACTCACGTCACTCAAACGCAGAATCATTATTCCGGCAGCTACGCCACAGCCACACATACGTAACTGAAATAGTGATGTGCCGGATATCTGTATCCGCGGATATCTGCAGAGTCAGAAGAAAGATCCGTACTTATCCATTTAGTTTGTATCTGTTACTTTTTACGGATCTCTGACATTATTTAATTTCAATTCATAGATGAATTTGGGGTTTCCACATTTTAGCTTTTTCCGTGTATTCTTTAAAATTATTTGGCTAAATCCCTTTTTTACTATTTAACGATCGCGGATATACATATTTAACGATCCGCACATCTCTGAGCTGAACACACCCCACTGCTTCAGGCAACCCGTCGCGTCGTGTTGTATTGTCAGTTTAATGACTTTTACTATGATTATTTTATGTTCGTGCGATTGTTTTATGTGTGTATTCACACATCATTTTTATAATAATATATAACATGCACATCATTACACAATTATACGAGGTGGAATTGACATCGCAACGAAAACTTTTACTATGCAGCCCGGAGAAGGTGGAAATTTAGAAGTTTGGAAGATGGTGATATGACAGTTGTGACGAGGCACGGGTTGCCTCGGAAAGCAAATAAAATCTTTGGCCGTGCGCCTAATCTCTCTCCGGTTGTGTCAGATTGCCGTTCCGTCGGACTATGAGAGTGAGACTATGTTTGCACACACTTTATGCACCATATTATGATATCTCCTGCCTACTTAGCTAGTCTTCAATGAGATTGGCCACCTTGACCGTATTATTCTGAATACATGTGAAAAGCTTTTGTTACGATGTCCTTTCCACCCCGTATACTAATCGATTATCTATAAGTACATGTTACTCTATTTAAAATAAAACAAAATAATATAAGCGAAGAATATACACGGTTACTAAGACCTAGACAAGATCATTGAAGTCACTAACGTAATTAATTTGTAATTAATTTAATTAACGAGGTGGTTTTTGAAGCGTATCACCTACCGACCGATGCTTGAAGTAAATTAGTAGTACTAACTAAGTCATGATAAGATAATAATAAAGTTGTCCCTATGCTAAGTTACAAACAAATTAATAACATAAAAGTAAAATTGAATAATTGGAACAGATCATGTCTATATACCATGAATATTTATTTATTTTCTCTGTAATCAGTTCAAAGCAGATATCTACGACTTATCTACTTTATCTTTTAATAATTATGATGTTTCATTTCGCTGAAAAACCTTCAAACAAGACAAACTTACTTACTAATGAGACAGATTAGTCTAATGGTATGAACATCGTATAATGACACGACAATTTTTAAGGTTCTTTATCATGGACACGTGCATTTAAGGTGTAATTTTAGAGTTATTATCTATTGCCTGCACTCAGGTATTTCCGTCTACAATGATTACATATATCTCATTACTGTTTAAAATAAAAGAGGCCGCCAGAAATTAGTACAAAACGTAAGCATGTTTGTGTATTTACGTGTATTGTATCCGAATATTTGCAAACATTATTTTAGAGCCATTTTAGTAGCTCGCTGAGATAATATACCGGGGATGCTTTAGAGCGATTTTGAAGCCCGTCGGTGGCACGACCGCGGTATGCCCCGGCGGCCATTTTGGCGGGTATTTCATGTGGCAGTCCCGACGGGGAACATAGACAGCGTGAATGCCGCCGGCATTGAGTGTTCAGAGTCAAAGGTAGACCTTTCAAAAGAGTTTCTATACACAAAATATGGTTTTATTCGTTTGGCTTTAAAAGATCACATTTACAAGTTATTAGATACGTTTACCTATTTAAACATACTAATATTACTGTTACATTTCAGACAATGGCCTCTTTTAATTACCTACAAGTAGAGATTAGTTTTGGGACTTCTTAAATAAGAGTTGACGACTACTTTCTCAGCATCCTGTTTAATAATTTATTAACACAAGGATTGCTGTCCTGGCCCTGACACAGGTAGCGGACCCAAGATTGTCGTTTTAAGGAGCTTCTTACGGAAGAACTCAGATGCTTTTTGAGCGGTAGCTTGAGGCCCTCAACCCACCCACTGGATCCGCTACTGCATGACACTGTATCTCAATATTATGACGCTAAAATAAAAACAAATTTAGAAGTAACTTTCTTTTTCTCACAGGCTTTACACATACAAGTTACAAGGGACATCATATCGAAATCTCTAGATCCCAAGCGATGAAATTTTTTGTCGGTTGAAAATTTATCGCTGGGAGTTCTAGAATACTCACTGAATCCATGGTAGAAGATTTCGTTATGATGTGCTTTCCGTCCTTTATTGTAATGCCCGAACCACGTTACGTCTGTGGCAACACTAGACATTTGAAAAATGGAGATTAATTACAGTTCCTGTAATCTAGCTCGTTTACATCTTCTCAATGACCGTCTCCGTCAGTTATCGTTCAAGGCCACTTTTGATGATCAGCGTTCACACACGCAGAGCAATGAGGTTTTAAAAACTTCGTTGTAATTATAAACCTACTTAGTAGCTTCAAATAAGTATATGTACTCTTGGAGTGTCTTTAAGAGTCTGTACTAAAAGGCACCCCTAGTGTTACTAATTGTCTTAGCTAGTTAGTCTAGGGCTAAACAAAACATAAGGTAGGTACAAACATCGTGTGTGACGGAAGGACGGGTCGCTTTTGTTTTACACACAAAAATTATATCCCAACTAATATTAAAAATGCGAAAGCGAGTTTGTTTTTTCTCTGTAATCAGTTAAAGTAGACTACAGAGTGACTACAGACAGAAAGACAGCATCTACCACAAAATTTATCTTTTAATCAGTATGATGTTTCATTATATAGTTTATTACGCTTTTAGGGCTAAACCACTGAACAGATTATTATAAAATTTGGTGCAGAGTAAGCTTGAACCCTAAAAAAGGACTTGACTGCTTTTTAATCCCCAGCTTTACGTGCATCTGCAAATGACCGACATTCACGCGGACTATGTAGCGTCGTGCGTGCTTGTTGGGCAAAAGCAAAGTTCTGAAATAAATACTTAATTCATCACAACATAACATCTAACACAATGCGTCATCTGCAGAACCAAGTGCGTCTATATTCCGCTTAATAGTTACGCATCCAGTACGCAAAACATGACAATACATTTATGACATTGGATACAATTGATTGACCTCAAATATTATGTAAAAACTTAAGTATTATTACTGCTGATCATGTGGTAAGGCCAGACTGTTATCACCTAAATTGCCGACGGCAGACATTTATACTTTAAAAACCTTTAAATAAAATGAAATTTCCTTTTTTACCGGAGGTCGCCGGCTGTCGGTCGTCGACCGTTATCGGCTATGTTGCAGCGCTAGAGTTAGGCTGGTTGAGGTTCACAATTATGATTAAATTTTGAACAAAAAATTGTTTTTTACTGCATGTCTTTAAATGAATTGGAATTTTCTTGATACTGTTTTCGTGACAAACACTTTTTGAAAACCCCTTTCGGATGACCCCTAAACGCCCTCTGAACTATGACAAATCCGGGAAATCCCTGACGGATAGCAGTACCAGTTTAAGGTGACTGTACCGACAGGGTGCAGTCCCCAAGAGTAGTCTAGTCATAATTTTGACAATAAATATGATTATGATACTTTTTTATGATACGCTGTCGGTATACATAACATAATATCATGCCTGTAATCCTCGAAGGGTTAGGCAGAGTTGTACCCATTACCGCACCCATATTTCGCCAAAGCCCCTATGTAATAGGAGGCGAGCCTATTCCCATCAAACGGGCACCAATCCAGGCTGCTACTGAGAAATTCCTGATAAAAAAACCCAATAACACTTTGCCCGACCTGGGAATCGGACCCAAGACCTCATGCTCAGCAGACACGCTTTGCGACCACTAGATTCACGAGGCTGTCGGTATAGTCCTCTATAATTATAATATCTTGACCTATGAGCTTGTAACTCGTGCAGTATCTAGCTAATGGGTTTGGGTCTTTCCCGTAAGCCGGATACTATTTATCTTACGCCACCAAGTAGGTACTTGGTGGACTCAGTGATCATAAAAAATATATTCTGATGATAAATAGTTTTCCTTCTAAACTCATAGAAAATTGAAACTGTAAATATTTCATCACTAATTCACAAAACATAAACAAGTCTTTAAAGTCATAAACATTTCTTTTAATAATTGAATTCATGATAACAATATGGTCAAGAAATAAAAAATACTGATAAAAGTTATGGCCGTAGAAAGTATTGGTGATTATTATTGCAGAAACAATGGCATCTAATGAATGTCGAGTGAATGTTACTCGTGCTTACAGACGTCAAAATAAAAAAATAAATATAAAAAATGTTTTTACACTTCACGTATACAGTTCAGTTAACAATGAATTGACCAAAAGTCAGCAGAACACAGTATTCGGGTTATTCTACTAAATATTTTTGTAATCTTCATCAGAGTACTCATAAGTATAGCCGTAAAATATTTCCTAAAACTTTTTTATCTCTGTCTTTGTGTATTGAAATATTTCGTTAGAAAAATACTTTGTATTAAAACAGTTAGAATAATAAAAATTATAGGCTTTTATAGCTGCAAAATACTGTTATTACATCGGACTGTGATTACACAGTCAGGATATTCCATTAGGAATATCCGAAATCACTGCCTGAGGCGCCTCGCCCGCGCTATTTAACCCCACAAACAAATGTATTGAGGCCTGCATTATTGTGCCATTCATATGAACGCCATAATCAAATACGCACAAGTCAAATTATGTAAAATGATTTATTCACTTACATTAACACCATTGAACCATTTCAAATGCCATTTGCACGCTTAGTGCAATTGCAAATTTAATTGGCATTTATAATTGAGCTAATAACTATAAAGCTGGCTTATCCTTAGAGGAAAATAGGGACCCAGGGCGGTTTTCGGCCACCGCAGGCGCGGGCTTGCGAACGTTGCGCATTATGTGACTTGCCATCCGATCAGAACCAGGCATGAGTCGGCGGCGCGTTGTGTTGCACGCGCGCCTTAAAGAGATGACAGCATAATACTGTAGACGGGGTCCGCCTGCCAGGGTTGCGGAATTTGTTCGAAAGAGACTCTTGACGCAAAGGGCATTGGGAAAAACACAGATGGGTTTTATATTCAGTAGGAGTCTGACACTCCCTTCCACCGTGCCTTGAGTGGAAGAAGTCAATCGATGATTTAACTTAAAAAGAAGGGCAAAATAAATGGAAAATTCAGACTATGATTGTACAGATTTGATTAAATTAACCTAATTTTGGTTCCATAAATTCATTGATTCAATCAACTTTCCACTGTCGCAATAGATATGACTATTTCTAAGTTATGTTGTCGTATTTTAATATTATTGCACTATTGCTTTGATATGGACTATGTTGCACCACACGTGTCTAACTACATTCAGATCTACTCTTTCGTATTCATTGATTTTCTATCTTTAGCCCACGACTTCGTCCGCGTAAATATCGGTTACCGCGGCCGCAGACGAATTCGCGGAATAAAAGATAGCCTGTCCTTTCTTGGCGTTCAAACTTATCCAATTCCAGTATCAAATTTCATCGAAATCGGTTCAGTGGTTTAGCCGTAAAAGCGTAAATGACAGACAGACAGACAAAGTTACTTTCGGATTTATAATATTAGCATGGAAGTATGGACTTGCATTACAATAGCATATGTCGGTTATAAAAACCAAGTAAAACAGATGGCCTTGTGTAGCACACTAGATTGGCTCGCAGAGAAACTTTTACAGTCAATGTAGTCGTTTCTTTCATTCAAGGTCTTTAAATCTGTATCGGTATTCAGAATTCTTTAAAGGACTGTCACCTGTATCTATATAATAGCTGTAGAATTTGTTTGTTTGTTTGAACTCGCAAATCTCAGGAAATACTGGTCCGTGGTTATATTTTTCTGTAGCCTTTTTATCGAGGAAGGATATAGTTTGTTAGAATCACGCTACACCTATAAGAGCAGGGCAGTAACAAAGACGTAACTTAAAGCAGGTGAAACTAAGGGGATAGCTAAGCTATACCTACTACTATAATAAAGCTAAAGAAATTTTTTTTTGTTTGTTTGATCGCTCTAACCTACAGTACAACGTACTCGTCCAATCCTGAAAATTGTTTCGCTAATAGGAAGCTATGGTATCTCAGCCGCTTCCGGCGATATAAATGTTAAGGAATTTTTCAGGAAATTAATTCAACGAAGTCGCCGGAATAACTTGTCTTGGATAATATGCTCTCTCACGAAAATCCGTAACTGACTTCGTGAGGCTATCAATAAAGTAATTAATGTTTAAGATGACATGTAGTTTTTTTTAAGTCAAACGTTTATTAGTACCTTGTTTCTTTAATAGAACTTCAGAAGGAGACTAAATGGGATTGGGTCAAGGTCCGCAATCCACGTTTTAGTTTCTAAAAATCTATTATTCTAACATACATAACATCACGCCTGTAATCCCCGAAGGGTTAGGCAGAGGTGTACCCATTAGTACACCCACATTTCGCCAGTTATGCTTTTAGTCCCATGTAATAGGGGGAGAGCCTATTGTCATTAACCGGGCACAAATCCAGGCTCCGAGGCAACTATTCTATGCAATATTATTACACCCGAGAACACACTCTCGTAGTGTCGGCAGCGCTTTGTGTTCCACGCGTGCCTCAAAGAGATGTCAGCGTGGCAGTGATGGAAGGCGAGGCGAGCTAGGCACTAGCCTGTCAGGATTGCGGATTTTGTTCAAAACAGTTAGCGTGGCCCTGAAACGCGAAAGGTAGTAGGAGGAACACGGATCAGTTTTAGTCAGTAAGAGTTTCAAATTCAAATCCAATTATTAAAATTAACATGTCAAATTACAACAATCACACACCCACAGCCTTGATAATTATTTTTTTCCAGCTGAGCTTTTTTACTGCTGAGCAAAGATTTGCCAAATAATCTGTTGACCCTTATCTATTTAGCAACTATAAGTGCTATAATTGTTCTTGAATTGTATCTGAACCTTTTTGTTCCAGCAATACTTTCACTGTACCTGCGAGACAAGTTGGGATACAGCGACAATGGTGCCACAGTCATCTACCACGTATTCACCATGTTCGCCTACTTCTTTCCCCTTATTGGTGCCATGATTGCAGATGGCTGGCTTGGGAGATTTAGGCATGTATATTTTTTTGACGTAACTTTTAAAGTCGACTTCTATGTTTCGCATTAACGAACCGTAGATAGGTATGTATGTTTGAGCAATTTTTTGATGTGACGACGGTCGTGGCTGTCTATACTAAATTTATATTTTTTGTACCACATTTGGTCAACCCGTTTGAGGCTGTTGTACTTTCATCGATGTCGAAATCGATCGAATTCTATATTTCCTAAAACGAGGTACTTAAAATGTTTTTTTTTTAAGGATACCGAAAGTCATTCTACTAATAAAATACACTAAAAAAACTAGTCGCGATTTTATCACAGCGACGATATCAAAAAGTATAGGTAAATTAAATGCAGTTCTATGAGATTAAGTTTGCGATAGATCCTAAAAGGTTAAATTTAAACCCCCCCCCCTAGCATCCTTGACTGGTCCTGTCCAAGTATAGTGCAATTGCGAATATCCAATAAAAAAAACTAACACTATGATGCTAGTTAGCACGACGAGAGGTCTCGCAGACAGCAAATAGGCAACTGTATTGCATCGTATAATGCATGCCGATTGATTCCACGAGACATCTCCTAGCTTCTCCGCTTTAGTAGAAACCAGGCCTTACTGTGAAGCACATCATCATTAATCAGCAACACTCCAATCTAGGACATAAGCCCCTCGAATTGTACATCACTGAGCTCAATCCTTGTTCAGATTATAAGCCAAAGCACTCCACCAGTTCACTGCTAGCTGGTGATGGTCTGATGGTTTGATCTTTGCAGTTGTTTGACCTATGTAATGTAATTATGGATCGTTTTTCAGGACTATAATGTATTTATCGTTAGTGTATGCAGCTGGAAGTACGTTAATATCAGTCAGTGCAATGCCACAGCTCAACTTGCCAACCATGTGAGTATTTCGCATTTTGTCTAGTTACAGCGACTGCTGTATTGAATGGCATTGCTTATCGAACACCTATGTATATATAAATAATAGTGTGAACTGTGAATAGGTAACAATTGTAATCACCCTTCCCATGTTCAAATCAGCCCGTAAATATCTTATTTATATCAATTAAATGTAGGTATGGATTTATTAATTACATCTTATTCTTTTACTATTATTAGTTTGACAATGGTGCCGATTCTCTTGGTCACAAACTCACAACACAAACATCTTTTTCTGTCCAATAAAACAAGAAAGAGACTAATGTAAATAAGAGCTGTCAAATTTAGTCAATCTGACACATCCATACAATTATAGTTGACATCTTAAAACATGTGGATTAAAAATACGGAAAAGTTCAAGGCAAAACTAATTTGACATCTCTAACTTAGTTCTTTAATGTCACGGAATGTCACCGTCCTTTTCTTTCGCTGTATGTTAGCAAGAGATGTCAATTCTCTAAATTTAGTCTAGTTTGTGAACAAGGGAATCGGCACCAATAAGTTGTCAGTTCGAAATCACAGTTTTACTGCATACCTAATATTGTTGCATCTATTGTGTAGTCATACCTATCTAGCTATTAGGTATTATTATTAGGCGCTACATACTAATTGATAAGTAATTACCAATTGAGACGTCAGTTAACTATGTCCACACCTTTGTCTTAATTTGAAATGTAATTACAATCTAAGTACCTATTATGCGTGTCATAATCATGATGCCTACTTAATTAAGTATCACGATGTCAACCATTTATGTAGTACAAAACGAAGTCTTGTTATTTACATAAAACTAGTTTTTGATCGCGACTTTGACCGTAAGAAAGTCAAGTAATACCATAAAAAATTGACTCGGGCACTACATAATAATCTGACCAGTACATCCAAAGATTATTACTTCTTACAATCGAAACAAACGTTACCTCTTTATAATTTAGTCTAGATACCTAACTATGGCTGAGTGAGTGTCATTATGTGCCTAGCCTATGGATATTATACCTACAGCAAAATAGTCTTGGGTTTAGAAAATAGCAAAGTTGATAGAAGAAGATTATGATTACCTCAATGTTTATGAAGCTGACATATTATTATACGCACTTGGCATCTTTTCTAGAACTAAGTGCTCTACTTCTAATGAGAAAAAAAATCTAAGTCTAATACTCTCTTTATTTCTTTCAGGGAATTCACAATCGTGGCTCTCCTGCTAATAGCTTTTGGAACAGGAGGCATAAAACCTTGTGTCTCCGCCTTCGGTGGGGACCAGTTCAAATTGCCCGAACAAGAGAGATACTTGGGCTATTTCTTCTCTCTCTTCTACTTCGCTATTAATGCCGGCAGTCTTATCTCAACATTTTTGACTCCAATTTTGAGAGCCGATGTCCACTGCTTTGGTGAATCTGACTGCTATTCACTGGCTTTTGGAGTGCCCGGAATATTAATGGTCGTTTCTATAGGTAAGTTACGCTGAACTTTAATCAGTCTTTTTTGACGTTATAAGTAGTTGTTTATTTAGTCTTTGGAAAAAATATCCCTGCCTCATGCAAAATTGGCTTAATTGCTATTCACAATCACTTATCTACTAAAAAGACGTTTATTTTTATACATTTTTAACGTGCGAAAAGCCGTTCATTTCACTTACTACCTATTAGACAAATTTTCATTTACTGACTTAGTAAGTAACTGAAGTATTTTTTATTTGCAGTGTTCTTTGTTGCCGGCAAAAGACTTTACATAATCAAGCAACCAGCTGGAAATGTACTAGGAAAAGTGTCTTCATGCATAGGTGTAAGTGTTTAAAGTATCATTATATAAACGATAATTTATAAAAGATGAGAAAGGGACCTGCGGATCTGCACACCGCACGAGGAACCACAGCCCAATCCCTTTCATAGAAATGAGTCCTACTCCTTTGGCCCAGCAGTAGAAATAATAAACATAGTCAAAGTCAAAAGTCAAACCATTTATTTGAATTTGACCATAAAAATACACTTTTGAAAGAAATGAATATACGAAATATAAGGAAATTAATCTAGTCGCCCCTAGGAGGATATATATTATGATAACGGTAGTTAGTTAGATACTTATCTAGTAAGTATGAAAGAAACATGCATATCATGAAAAATCTATGTTCAGATCACAAACTATTCAGAATTCACATACCTACCCACCAAACATTTGCATCTTCTACACAAATCACAAAGGTGACAGAAGTTTTTAGCAATACAAAGTCTCTTTCAGAAATCGGTAGGATTCATAGTCTCTGTAGGATTTTAGAAAATATGTTTTTGAGTATTTATTACACCAATTTTTTTAAACTGTTCGTTCTCAGAGTGTTAAAAGTAAGTGACGCTTGGTAATACTGCCACTTGAGATCGATTTATCTGATTACATTGTTTTTAGCACAGGGACATGCAGTCCAATGTACACTCAACAAAAGACATAAGTACCTAACCGGGGTCGTCAGATATAGTTGAAGTTTTCATAAAAACTGATGGATGTTTTCAAGTGTAAATTAATTTGAATTTAATTTTCTTTTGGGCGCATTTCCAGTTGACGGCGATGCGGATGAATTTTTTGATGCCAATTAGTTTTACTTTCAATTTTGTTTTCTGATTGTTTTTTTTTTTATTAAGTCTGTAAATATTGTTCATATTACTTAAATAAATAATTCATTACTTAATTAACTTAAGTTTAAATGCATTGATTTAAACTGAGTCGAAGTTTCTTTAGAAATAGATGGAAGTCATTAACTCCATCGATTTCAAAAAACTTCAACTAAGTATATCGGACGACAATGGTTACTTATCTGTTTTGTTAACTGTACATATATAAAATAAAGACTATACCTCATTGTTATACCTCTTACCTTAATGTAATGATAAGGCTAGTTTGTTAAGGTTATAAGATGTCTCGAACCGCGCAGCATGTAAAACACGCGTGAAAAAGACGCCTTAATATTTTTCCTAATCATCATTACGAAATTGTTTTGTCCTATAAAATACCTAAAACCTTCTATTTACGGAAATATTTAAAAACTCAGTTCTCCTAACTTTTTGTATTTTTTTCACTAAATCCAATTTAAAATTATTTACACATAACATAATATCATGTCTGTAATTCCCGAATGGTTAGGCAGAGGTGTATTCATTAGTACACCCACATTTCGCCAGTTATATTCTAAGCCCATGTTATAAGGGGCGAGCCTATTGCCATCAACCGGGCACAAATCCAGACTCCGAAGCTGCTACATGGAAATTCCTGACGGGAAACCCAATAACACTTTGCCCAACCTGGAAATCGAACCTAAGACCTCATGCCCAGCAGTCGCGCTTTGTGACCACTATACCAATGAGGCACTAAGTTTTCTACAAACAATTACAAATTATAGTATCAGTGGCCCAATGTTCTCAGCATAGCGCACGGCACCAACGTCCTAACAGTGATTATGTTAAATACTATATTGCTATGACTATAAGCTGATGCAATTAACAGCTGCCAATCTCCGCTCACGAGCCAATTAGTACGTAGATTGGAGGTATGACAACAGGATGTTAATAGATTTATGTATGCAGTTGAGATCAGCAGTGCCACTCTGTTTAATTTTTGATGATAGAGTTAATAATGGAATTTATTCTGAAGAACCATTTTTATAAATCAGTCTAAAAATAATTGTATCTATTAAACGATTAACAGACACTTTTGTATCATCTAGGACTCGGTCAGTTAGTCTAAAGCTAGTTGCTCGTTCCAAAACGTAGGTCAACGAAGACTCTTTTCAATCAAGTGATTACAAAATCCTGGTCACAATATTCTTATAGCTAATGGATATTATAACCATTTAGGTAATGAGCAATAGAAGATAACAATAGATTATACAGGATGTTATAATTGTTCGGTACAGGAACATAAGAAATAATAGACGACTCAAACTGTAGAACAAACGGTAAAAATTAAAGGTGACCAAATTAGCTGTTAAAACGAAGGCGATCTGTCGGCGAGTGCGTGTGCGCGGTGCTGGAGCAAATAGTAAGGCCCTCGACCATATTGACCCCCTTCTCTCCTCACAGTCTCCGCAGACATCCTCACGCCGCTGTAGAAGCGCGCCAATAATGACACAATATTATATTCTTGTACTCCTCAGCACGCAGTAGTCAAGTGCTGCAAAAGCAAGGAGAAGCGCGAGCACTGGCTGGACCACGCGGATGACAAATACGACAGCAACCTCATCGAAGATGTGAAGTCCCTGCTTAGGGTACTGGTTCTCTTCATACCGCTGCCGGTATTCTGGGCTCTGTTCGATCAGCAGGTAAGGAACAAGGACATGGCGTAAATGAAAGACAGAATCAATACCTAAGAGATAAGACATAAAAAAATGTCAATGCACACAGTGTCTTGTGTTCGCCGCGTCAAGATGTTTTCAATACGATTGTGCTGACAGAAAGAAAGAAAGAAAAAATGTTTATTGACACAGACCATGTGCACACAAAAATAATAACCATGCCAAGGCAATAAAAAAAACAAAAGAATAAATTAGAAAACACATTATTTTGTGCCAATGTCACCGATACCTGTTTAAGAAAGTACATCCTAACTTTTTTAATGCAGTAAGTTCAGGGGATCTAAAATCGTTAAATAACGATTTTAGAACCCCTGCGACTTCCAATAACACAAATCTCTCCTTGGTACAGACAACCAGATACATTTACTAGCAGTAGTGTACGCCCTACCTAGCACATAATCCTTCATTTAATATTTACTTTTCACGCAGGGCTCACGATGGACTTTCCAAGCCGATAGAATGGAACAGGACATAGGTTCCTGGACACTAAAGGCTGATCAAATGCAAGTGCTCAATCCTCTGCTCATTCTCGTATTTATTCCTATTTTCGAAGTGGTACGTATCAATCTTTTATCCAATTATTTGGAAGGACAGTAACAGGTTCGCAAGAAAACTAAGATGTTCTTTTTTCAGGCAATTTATCCGTTCTTGACTTGGGTGAAACTTGTTAGAAAACCTCTGCATAAAATGGTATGGGGTGGCATCCTGGCTGCCTGTGCCTTCATCATCTCCGGGATTGTAGAACTCAATTTATTGGTAAGATTTTTATTATCTAACGATATGCGTCATGTTAAAACTTCAGGTTTCGCATATCATGTCTAAATCAAATATTAATGTATTTGAAACCTTTCGGAGAAAGTCTCTTCATAATGGTGAAATGGAAAAAAAACCTCATCATAATCAATTGTGTACTTTAGAAGCACTAATGCCACACACACATAAACGAAAAGCGTATTTGTTTTATTTGAATACTAACATAATAATAATAGAAAATGTTTGCGTCACTTTATATTTTCGTCTTCTTATGATGACATTAACCAATAACTACTACTACAAGTTAAAAATTGAAATAAACAACACAATATAATAAAATAGAATTTAAATTACTTTTATAAAATAAAAGTACCTATTTGCTGACTTTATTCAATTGAAATACCTTTGTTACAGTAATGATACATTTGCTCATATACTCATAACTAACAATTAAAATCAGTCAAGCAAAGCAAATGAGATAATATTGGATCAAATAATTCTCATTACTGAATGATATGATCTTTCATTAATGTGCATTTCGAATGAATTGTCAGTAACACGGCTTGCTGATTAATGAAATACAGATTTATGATATTGCCGCAAAACGATTATACGCCAGTCATTAAATCATTATCATCAATAGTTATAAAAAATAATAGAATAGAATCTCAATGTTAATTACTTATTCTAGTTTTAAATCGTTAAATTAAGAGTTTTTCTTGTAGAAGATTTACCTGTATCTAATAATTTTGTGACTATATCAGGCCGTGGTGAAAATAGAGATTTTTACTAAATTACACCAAAACTATACCAGGTTATTTATTGTTGCAGCCAACGTACGGAACACCAGTTTCGGAAGGTTTAGCTCAATTGAGGGTGTACAACGGATTCAATTGCAATTTCACACTTAACACTGCAAACCTTAACACGCTGGAGGAGAACGCAACCCGCAACTTTGAAATAGGCCCCCTCTCCGTCTACGAGAACCTCAATATACTCGCTGACAATTTTGTGGATCTACCTTATTATTTACAAGGGCAGCCTGCCACAGAATGCGCAGATATACCATTCAGCGGATACTTCCATTTGAAAGAAAAAACTGCAAATTCATTCTTTATAAATAAAGAAGGACTTTACAATTTTACTGATAATAACGACAAAGCAATAGATGGAGTTAATGTTAGGTAAGCTTTAATTTAATTTATGTGATCTTAAAACTATAGTTCATCATGCTTCGGATTACAATACTGTTCCTTGTAATATCCTTCATAAAGGTTGTTCCAAAATCCGTATGTTGACATTTCTGATTTGAAATCAATAGTTGTAAATGATTTTCTAATCATTAGTACATTCTTACCTTCTAAACTCATCGAGGGCCATGTTACATTGCCTAGGTAATTTCGTGGGGTGGGATCGCCACATTTCGCAAAGTTGGACCATAATTCTGACATTTCTTTAATCATTGTTTTGTCACTATTGATGTCATCACGATTCATTTTCACATAATTTTCCCATAGTGGTTCGCATTTAAGCACGTAACATATTTCATCGCCAGTTGCCACACCTTTTACTTTTGTTTTGGATTCGGCGAGTGAAGTCGCTTTAACAGCGTTTAGAGATCCCCTATAATCGAATTTGTACACATACATCTTTACCAGGTTACCTAGTTGCAAGTATGTTTTGATAAACTTTATTATTGGAAACTTAATTAGATCAGATGTGTATCTTAAGAAACTATCAAGCGATTTTTCAGTAATACCACCCCGAAAATACCTTTCTTTAATTTGTTCAGAAACTTGCTTGTAAACTTGTGATGTACTGTTATAACTGCACCCGTCAGAAAATGGTACCATGAATTTAAAATACTTTCTAAATAATCTTAAGTAATATGGATTATGAATAAACGGTATTACTTCGGATATACTTTCTTGGGTATTAAAACCTAATAGTATAGGTTTCAGTTTTTTACGTTTCACATTATCATAAAACTCTTTAGGCATCCGTACCAGTAAGGCGGTTTTAGATTTAGGCTCAACAATTGGCGTAAACGGCACCACAGGTCTTTGATAGTTTTCTAATTCCAAACGAGTGTAGATATTCTGTGAAGCATTAATTATGTCTCTGGCTTTTGCTTTACTTATTATTAATTCCTTTTTACTAAGTTCTTCTTTTAGTCTGTCTCTCTCTAGTTTATGATCACCTTGTAATATAGAAGCGGAGTAAATTGCCCCACTCTGCAAAATAATCTTGGAAAATAGCTTGCTTGCTTCTGTAATCAACAGCAGTGATATGAAAGATGCAGCTGAATTACTGCCCATCAGAGTTATGTTCTTTTTATCACCTCCAAAATGCTTTATATTCGATCTTATCCATGTCAACGCCATGACTATATCTTTTAGCCCCATGTTCGCATGGGAATCATCATCATTAAGTTTTAAAAATCCAAATACTCCAATTCTATGTGAAACAGTCACTAAAATAATGTCATTGTCTATAAAGAAATCTGCTCCATGTATATGACTGAAGGAAGAAGTAAAAGCATATCCATGCAGCCAAACGATGACAGGTTTGAGCTTAGTTTCTCCAGTTTTGGGAATTTCTGGCGTATAAATGTTGAGATACAGACAGTCTTCTACTCCGAACATGCCGTGGTTACGAACGATGTACGCTTGTGCACACGCTCCATGGAATTCCTTCCTTGCGTCGTAAACTTTTTCCCATTTTCGTACAGGCTCGGGATCTTTAAATCTCAATCTGCCAATAGGAGATACTGCGTACGGTACTCGATAAAATGCAAAGTACAGTTTTTTGTTAAAAACCGTGATATCTCTATGACCAATTAACTTTCCCTGCTTGACGTTCACTTCAATATTATAAGAGTTAATCGACGAAAACAACACAAAGAACACGACAACGCATATTTCTCGATACATTATTCGTTTTTCTAAATTTTTACCTTAGCTTTTTATTATGGAGTTGGTTATCGAATATTAAATTAATTTCATTCAACTGGCAAATGTTTACATTAGCAGAAAAATATGTCGCTTGCAGTTACTCCGAATTAACGATTATTTTGGTTTACTCTACCCTTCAAATACCTAATCTCATAATAATATACAATGTAAATGTTGGTATGACCATAACCGCTGCTATGTATTTTGCCTCAAGAAAAAATCCAGAATACCACACTTTTCTTTAGAAAAAGATTCAAATACTTAATTCAAAATTACAGCCGTTATTCTGATACATTTACAGTAATTTCACGGTAATCAATATCGTCCTTACTATAATCTCACAAGTTAATCCATTTTATCCTTTTTAGATTTTTAGCCAACTTAAACAGCCAAGTAGAAATAAGTATAGAAAACATGAAAGTGCACAATAAAACATTACTGAATATTCAAAGTAATGATACTGCACAGAGGAAGATCGCTAAAGGAGTAAGCAATGTAGTGGTCGCAGGGAATGTGGTACTGAGAGACTTTGACTTTAAGTCTGGGGCTGTGTACACAATAAACGTATATGAAGATTCTATTGGCTCATATGTAAGTACTATCATAACATTATCTCACTTTCAATATAAGTTTAGCAAACCAACAAAAATTGACACAATTATAAATAATTATTATGTAACGACATAACCACCATAAAACACTCGACCTTTTACTCCACAAAACCCTCGACTGGTGTGCCACAATCTTTGATGGTCATTCAGCAATTGTTAACTTTTTTAATGATCACGATTCGATTTTTAGTGAAATAATAATATTTTTACTGTTTTCAAGCTAAAACATACTGAAAATATTACTACAATGATATTTATTAAATTAAAAACAAAACTTTTGGATTCACCACAAAATAATGCATCTTATCCTTTCTCCAGAATGCTAACGCAATAATGATAACGCCATCGAACAGCATCCACATCCTGTGGCTGATCCCTCAGTACGTGATAATGACAATGGGAGAGGTCATGTTCTCCGTCACAGGTCTGGAGTTCTCATTCACACAAGCGCCGACCAGCATGAAATCAGTATTACAGTCAGTTTGGCTGCTCACAGTGGCGTTTGGAAACCTTATCGTTGTGCTCATCGTTGAAGGAAACTTTATGGATGCGCAGGTATGATCCTTCCAGCTATTTATTACACTTTTAAACCACACTGACCCCGCGGTTGGCTCACAGTCTAATGGCAACCCATCTCTAAGAGAGGCAGCCTGCGAAGCAGCGTGAATATTACAGCAAGGCTAGACGGCCTTGCCTTCTTTCCTTTATTCTTCTAGTTTTATACTAGCTGTAAATTATCGGATATAATAAGTTACGCGGATAATATTAAACCGAATAGTGGCAAAATCACCGATCATAACTTGCCAAGTGCTCAGAAAAAAATATCTTTTCCATAAACATTCCCGTCGCGTCGCACCTATATTTACTATCTAATAACATTATGACATTCACACTCGGATTGGCTTAAAAGCTAGTGCTTTTAAATTCGGTGCCTTCTGAAAAGCCATCAGATGAAGTTATTTAAATATATCAACCCTCAAAGGGTCTTAAATTAACACAATATAACAATAGAACCATCCAGTGTTTTAAGTATATGGCAATAATATTATGTTTTGTTTATGTTCATTATAGTAATCATAAAATATAATGATATGCATAACAATAGGTCTTTACTGCATACATATTATATTTACTGCATACATATAATTATATGTAATGAGTTACTTTTATTACGTAGGTACTCAAAACTGTTTTGTTTTATTATTATTGGCTAGTTTTATAATAAATTATTATTTTCTGTGAAGTTGACACGTTCTATTCCTGTTTTACATAATGAAACTAAAACAGCTGTTGTGAACATCACGCGTCACTCAATAACTAGCTACTAGTAAGATATTGTTGCATCTAGCCGCTGATAATAACAATTAATGAGTTATAAAACAGCTTTATTATCTCTATTTTTCATTATGACTTCCCTTTTTCGTACTCGTACTTTCAAATCATTACCCTCACTATATTTATTTTGTTTGTTCACAGTGGAAAGAGTTCTTCTTGTTCGCCGGTCTGATGTTGATAGACATGCTCATCTTTACAACAATGGCTTTCAAATACAAATACCACGAGCTGAGGTCCAGCGAAGAAAACCTGGCCATCGAGGAGATCAAACTGCCAGAGAAAACAACGACGCAAGGCAAACTTGAAAAGAATTAAATGTTAAAGTATTCATTAAACTTTTTATTATTGACTATAGTTGTAGTTTCATTTTAAAAACAATTGCAGCGAGAATACGCTATACGATCTATTAATTCAAATAAGCAATGACTAATTATCTCATAGATGTGGTTACCTAAACTTGGGTAGCAGACTTAAATTAACAAAGATGTTAATTTTAGTAATGATAACACCTGTTAAACTGGCTATATAAATTCCTGGCTAAATAAAGGAGGCAACTGTTTAGAAATAAGCCAGATGTAAAGAGTGATCCTTAAAATAATTTGGTTTGAACAATAAACTAGTATTTGAACAAGTCCAAGAAAACAAACACTTTTTAAAATCGTGACGTTCCCAACAAAACGTGTTACATATGCCTCACTCATAATTGTCGAGCTGACTATGTAAGAAAGAGTAAGCAATAGTTAAAGTTTTGCATTCAGTGACACGGATACGTGCAATCAATATAGCGAAGACAGTTCAGTAATCATAAATATCCTTGCAAGACGCAGGGTTGTTGTGCTACCTTTCTACGTAAAAACCTTTAAAATTATCTGCAATGGTGATTCCGCCCGATGGTAGTCCTGCATATCCAGCACGCAAGCAATGCAAGCACGCAAATAAAGAAAAGTAAGTTAATTTTCGGATGTAATTTTGACAAACAGCACAGCAGTACTTATCAAAACTTTTTTTTTTTTTCTCTTTTTTAATTCATCTTATTGTCTTTATCCCAAATACTTATCTTTTAATTATGTTGATGACCGTGTTATTGTTTGTTTTTTTTTTAAACTGGTGAGATAGATATTTTGCTGCTCTTTACAAACGCCATTTTTTTCTAATGTCGGTGCTATTCTGGGTATAGTATTGAACCCAAATCTTATCTTAAAACATTATCATACCTTTAGATTGGTTTAAATTCTAAATTATCTTAAAAACCATGCAATAATTTCCTTTTTCTCTTACCAAATTTTAGTTCATTTCATATTAAATTAATTATTTAAGTCAAGAAGATGTTTTCTAAATGTTTAGGTAGGTACTTGAAAATGTGCATGTAGCCTAAGTCATAAATTACCTCTTATGTAAACTAAAGCGATCGATACAAAATTGCCGTCAGACTATTCATAATGAATGGGAATGTCGATCGCCGTCGCACTATTAACTATACTTAGTCTTCCCTATATAGATTATCCAG
Organism: Hoplodrina ambigua; assembly: GCA_949774945.1. Classification (NCBI taxonomy): domain Eukaryota; kingdom Metazoa; phylum Arthropoda; class Insecta; order Lepidoptera; family Noctuidae; genus Hoplodrina; species Hoplodrina ambigua. Next base: position 13,586,081 of record OX458963.1, read on the forward strand.
CTCTGTCATTATCTTCAAGCTGTAGTAGAAGCTAGAGTTAATGCGTGGTTTAAAAAGACTTAACACACAGCGCGCTACATAGAAAACTACCTACTTAGTGTAGTCATATTTTAGTAATTAAGTAAGTAGGTAATTAAATTCAATGAATTTTTGTGAAGGGTTGTAAGCGGGTTGTATCTGGAACTTATCTGCGCCAAAAATAAGTCGGTTTACTGTCTTTTACATTTTAAGTTACGAATTAATTTGATGTTAAATTATTTGACGTTAAACGACCTAACCTTTAATAAAATTTAACTTTTTTTATATTTCGTCCAGTTTGATTACTTATTGACCAAAATATGACTACACTAATTTTGTATGGACCGCACTGTCAGTAATGATTTATAACTGAGGTCAATGACCCGAACTGAATCTTTAAAGTAGCAAAAGTTTTAATACGTGAGTGGTGATTGTCGCTACGGCCGTCGTAGCCGCCCGTAGCATTATTTACGCCTACGAGACCGACGGTAGCTGAGGCGATCACCAATCCCAATCCTATTTTCCGTACCTTAACGCATTAGGTTAGGCCAAATTGGTCGCAGCATCGCCTGTTCGGATTAATTTTTCATATAGGCACCTTACCTTCACAGTAAAGATTTTCAAATGACGTGCATTAAAAAAAAATGCAGTTGAAATAAGTAACCCTCGCCCTAGATAGCCCTCGCTACTACATCAATTTCCAATAATTTGAGACAATATTATAGCCTGCGTGCTTTGATATCCGTGTAGTAATGCAAAGACAACTTGCGCGGCCCTAATGTCAGTAATACGCCTGTGTTTAGGGTTCGAGCCAAGATATAATGACACAGTAATTTTAAACTGTATTTCTAAAACCACAAACCTATGTTTTCGTCTTTGTTATTGTGGGTAAAGAAAATGTTACAAAACGGAAGAATCGATTTTAAGAAATGAGTGCTGAAAGACTACCCTCTAGACTAGACTAGACTAGACTTTCGACTATCATTCCTTACTTTATTCGAACAAAATAAAAAATACAGTCTTTATTTTCATCGTCCAAATAAATCAACACAAATCGCTCTAATATTTGCAAGCGACAAACAAGAACCAACCACAAAACCCACTCGAAATGTTCAATCTGTTTAGTTAAATGGCGTTAACATATTAGACAATTAGTTTTGGGTAATTTGTGTGTTGTTCCCATAGGACTGCTGTACTTGTACAGTGCGGTATAGTGTGGGGATGAGTCGCGTGTAGTCTCGGTCAACCCCTCTTGTTCCGCTGCAGTTGTTAAATGGGGTGCAATCTGGGCGATGCTCAAACTTTTAATGTATTAATTGGTCATTCGTGAGACAGACTCATTAGTTAAATTCCAAGGGTAACGAAATAGGCCTAATGTATAAAAGAAACTAGCCTCCATAATAATAATGAAAAATTGCAAAAATAAAACATACATGTCACTGAGCTTTTCACCAGTAAAAATAATTGTATCTTCATCTTTTTAAGTACCGATATAAAAATTAATAATGATAAAACTAGAAAATGGCGGTAGCCATATTTTATCTACCTAAGTACAATAATTCGTCAATTCTATAAAATTATTAAAACTTTTAGAACCACAACCTGCCATTGACATGTACGATTCTGTTCCCGACTTGTTAATAATTGCGTATAATAAATGCTTAAATACAACAAACATACAGAAAAATACGGGCTGGGGTCTATCACAAAGGGAGCGATTTAGTTTCCAGGCAATTGAAAAAGCTGTAGGCACTTATAGATTTATTTATCTTCTCAATCTAGAATTTCATAGATTATGTTTCGTGATATAATCTTTTATGTTTTGGGTAGATAAATACTTAAAGTACTTACGTCGTTTTAGCATGGCTGAAATTATGAAAATAGCGGATATTGCATCTCTGGGATCAACATTCCATAGGGTCTCTAGGCACATCACAGTAAAGTGACCAACATTAAACTTATTTATGTTTAATATTGTTGAAATCATGAAACTCCTAAAAATGCTAATTCGATTCTTGGAAAAATCATAACAATAATTTGAATTTGCCTCATACCTATTTGATTTGTTCGTAGTGTAAGCAAGTAAGTATACTCCAACATAACGAACTCTATAACAGCGATCAAAAGCAGTTGGCGACACGGATTAATTAAGTGCCGTCAGAAAAACAGTTTTGGTATAGGCGTCGGTACACGGTTCCGGGCACTTTGAGCTGCACGTGGCGGCCGTGAGCCGGCAGCCGCTTGACACGCGCCGACCACTCTTCGCACAGAACTGAGGACCACGTGGTCCTCATGGTCTTGTGGCCTCACTGGATAATCCCCACCAAACATATGCACCCAAATAAATAAATTAACTCAAGCTGGTGGTTTGTAGTTTTTTGAAAGTTTGGTTTTAGATTAAATTAATTATTATTAAGACTCCTGTGAATAAAATATTAATCCAATACCTACTAATGTTAATGCTTGCATAGATAAATCCGCGATCGACACTAGATGTGAAAAAATATACAAGAATATGGTAAAATATACAAGTAGGAAATCATGAATAAAAGTAGCTTTTGTTTGCTAGTTGTTGCACACACCTCTCCCAAATATCGTAACAAATAGTTTGCTCTTTGCATTCCAGAGACTAGAATGTACGTGTTTTTCACTAATGCCTAGAAAGTTGCACAGATTCTGAACAGCACACAATATTCAAAACCACAATTGATTAAACGTAAACAGATTGCTGCACACAAGAGCCCATCACACAAACTGAAACCGACATGAGATCTCACGCGAAAAGCTATCAAACATAGTCCTTCGGGGCGTGGTCGCGGCACGTGTAGGTCACGCGATGCGACATTCGCAGGTCGCGGGGTCGCGCGTCCCCGCGACAAATCAATTACAGGGTTGACGAGGGCCTAACTTCCGAGCAGAATTAGCAGCAAATTATAGTAGTTGTGGATATTTCTTGTTTATAAAAGGGTGACTCGCTAATTTATAGTCATGACAAATTGCCGCTAGTTTGTTGCGAGTGTTTTGTGCATCAGATTTAAGAGTCAATTCTCACGCTCGTAAAATATAGGTACCAACTTACGATTTATTAAATGGTGGTCTATAAATATTACAAAATATCTACTAATGCCCGCGACTTTGATCGAAGTCGCGTTGAAGGTGAATATGGGTTTTCACGACGTTTTATTTTATTATCTAAGTAATTATTTTTCTAAATTAAAAGAAGCCTAAATTATTCTTTATAACAAGTCCCGTCAAAATCGTTTTAACCGTTACAGAGATTAGATAGAATGAAAAGACAGACAGACAAACAAAATAAAGGTTTTTTTCTTGTAAGTACCGTCAACGTCAAACCAACATTCATATTTTATATTTTGTAATAATATTAAGCTGTTATTTTGACATTACAAATAGACACTTCAACTTTATAAATTTGTATAGATATAATACTCTAATTCTTATATTATAAGCAAAGCATAGCTTTGGCATAATTGTTATTTGCAAAGAGTACTTATTTTCCTTCATTTAGTTTTGTTTTAACATTTCACACATGACACGATAAAACATGTATTTACTACTTTACATTATCAAATGCATGGTTGAGCTACTTTGTCGTTATTCTTTGTGAAACATGATTTTCATTTACTTTATTCAAAAGATGTAGGCATTTCCTCGTTAAGATGATATTTTTTAAAACAAAATTGGCAAGGCATTGTCATTATAGCATTATAAGTATTACAGTGCGCGAGTGCCGTTCATAAAAGTTAATTCTAAGGCTGCTAGGGTGGCCGTAGTCGGGAAGTTTGTAAGCTGAGTGTGTTTTATAGCCGTGAACCTGTCAGAAACACTCGCAGAACCGCCAATGGGAGAACAGGGCCAGCATCGATCCGGCTCGCAGCCCCGACTAACGGAAACATTCCATCCTCTACTTCTTTGAGAAAACTATATCTATAGGCATTTTACCTTCCGATTTTGTCTCAAAAATATCTTATAAAAAACTTGTTTCTCAAGTCATCATTATTTCTAGGACACTTTAAAATAAAAACATCGTAAGAATTAGAGTAGATACCATTATAACATTAAATATATAATATTCACTGTAGGTAAGTATATAATATTGTATAATCAAAAACAATTGAATGAGGGAGACAGCAGTTCGTTATTAGGCGTTTCATAAAATATTTTTTTTTTTATTCAACCACCTAATTAATTAGATAACATCCGGAAATTTTTGTTCATTCTTTAGTAGGATTTTCATAAGCCCCGCCCCGTTTGCCTTAATTTTAGAAAGCTCCACCCCAGCAACGGGGGATGAATAACACACTCGCACAAACCGCCCCTTTTGCAAACACATTATAAACGTTAAGCTAATACCGATAAGGTGAATTTTCATCTGCCACCAAAATTTTGTCACCAAACTCACACTAATATAGTCGTAGATAAATGACCACCCCTTGTGGTATAAAATTATTTTATGCGGCCTACGCAGATTCAGTCGAGGTTCGAATTCGGAGGAAGTGTTATCGCAGAACAATAAAAAAAAATGTCAGCTACTAGGACCCAACTTGCAGACTCATCTACTTCACCACCTTTGAGGTATTCTTTTTTAATGCTCAATTATTTTGTTAAATACTTATTTCTTATTTGTAAAGTTGTTGTTTTTAAATGGCGAGATCCCAGTTTATAGTTGCCACCTAATTGTAAACAGTTAGTGTTAGTTACAACTTCACTTTAAGTTTTCCGTCTATCCGCGAAGAGTACGTGCGGCCCGCGACTGCGGCAGAGCGCTTCTATTGGTTGAAAAGTGGCCGATGCCAAACGGCAGTCGGCCTTTAGAGCCTTATGCGCCATTATCAGCTAGCATAAAATCTGTTAAAACCTAAGTATTCTTTAAACGTGTCTTCTAAACGAAAAACGTGTCTTTAAAATAGAAATCCTGTATTTTTTTTTAATATAAAATTAAACTAATTGAACTATAATTTATCAAAATAATAAAATTGTTCTAAATTGTTGAAAAAAGCTGTATTTTTGCGGTCGTGTATCTTATTGAAACAACTAAACAAATAGTGAAATAATAAAGAAAACCTTTCCATCAAGCTATCATTCAAGCGGGTTAGTTCTCATGGCAATCAATCGAAATCGAGAAACGAACAGGTGTGTGTGTATCTGACATTTCACGGAGGTTTGTCCTTTTCCGACTGAAATCGAATTGTTTCCTACTTCAACCTGCATTTTTTTCTCAACTGAACTGAATAACTTTATTCGGTAAGGAAATGAGATTTTTGACTTTGCTTGAGTAGTTTTTTAGTAATTTCAAAATTAGATTTTTAATCCACATCATCATATTGATGGTGTTGTAGGTAATGTTTACAAAGTAAGTCGTAGGTTTATGAATGTTTAGAGTACTGAATACAACGAAAATACGAACAATAAAAATGTTTATTAAGAAAAAGAAAAAAAAAATTCAAAACAATTCGGAAGACGACACCTCCAAAAACAAACTTAATTTTTACTTATTTGAAACCAGTTGTTTTTATTAGTTATATATTTTTTGTATTATTTTTTATTTAGTGATTCCCGTCGGTTGGATTACTCCGGCCTGAAGTTTGCGTACGCCGACGGATCCGATGACGAAGGGGCTTCACTAACTTCGGAACTGCCGTCGTGTGTGTATGCTGCAGCCAGGAGCCGGCTGCAGCTGCCTTTGGCTGCCTACGTTCACCAACACACCAGACAGCTACACACAGGTCAGCATCATTAATACTTTTTGTAACACTTGTCGCATGAAATGTGCCTGTTTCATAACTTATTATTGTATCTTCTCATTCGTTTTTTTTTAATGTTGCGAAAGCTTTTAAATGCTTAAATGGAGTGTAAAAAGAACATAAAAATAAGTTAGTTTTACATTCAAGACCTCCGTAACCTCCAGGTTTCCAAGTATGATTCAGAATAAAACAAAAATCGCAACATATTTGCGATTTTTGTTTGATCAAAATGTTTCGGCCTCGTTGAGTATCTTTTTACGCCCAATAATTCACGCCAATAAAAATCACGCAAGCTGAAAAATATTAACACGTCAGTTAAGTGATTTTAACTGACGTGTAAATATTTTCCAGCTACAAAATGAAATAACAAAGCGCTTCGTGCATCGAGTAAATTACATGTTAAAGTGTATCCACCTAATTTTAAAAGCCATAATTATGAAACCTGAAATCCGTTCCAATTAAATTATATTTTCTATATTTAACTCAATACTTCAATATCTAAAAGCTAAAGCGAAATTCGTTCCTTTTACTCCAAATAAGTAGTGCGGTAATTATAATGTACTCAATTTCTTGCTAAAACAAATATCGTCGAAAAAATATTTCAGAAATGGTTTTTAGGTTTCTTTTGTATAAAATTAATAAACTATAAAGAGTATTCGACATTTAAATCTTTCAAAACTCAATAAAGTACTTTAATCAGTACAAAACAGTATTTTAAAACTCATTTATTTCAGAATTACACAGTTTTTATTGATTCTAGAAATCTAATTGAGTTAACTACGAGATTTTTAAAACGACCAATTCAATTAGAAAATAGACCATAATTATTGGAATTACTGCATTGGAAGACTTCCGAGAATGCTGTTAGTTTAAAGTGCTGTGCACTTTGACTTTGCAACTAGTTTCGCCTTTTTGTAAAAATGTTTTAAACAATTAATGAACACGAAAAAAATATAAATAGAAATGTTATTGTAAAATACTTAGTTAAAAAGCTGTTTTACAAAAAAAGATAACCGCCTTCAAAAACTACAAAATAAAAAATAACTTTAGCTTGGAAGTCGGCGGCTTTGATTTTGTTTCTTGTTATATAGGTATTGCCACCGACTTCCAAGCTAAAGTTATTTTTTATTTTGTAGTTTTTGAAGGCGGTTATCTTTTTTTGTAAAAAAGCTTTTTATTTTTCACTTTTTAGTGCTTGTGTGTTAATGTTTGAAATCCTTACATAAAGCCCTTTCAAACAATACCTCACACGATATATTTAATTTTGGAAAGTGGTAGGAGGGGGGTTGACGTACCCCTCCCCACTTTCTTCAGTCAGTCATCGACTACACGTATAAACAAAGCAATTTTTCTTGTTAGGACGGTTCTGCTGTGATTTTATAAGGAGTTCCGTTCCATATCTCCAAAGTTCGTCATCAGATCATAACAACATTCCTATAGGACCTATTCGGAACTATACTCTTTCAAACAAAAAAAGAATCATCCAAATCGATTCATAATTGGCGGAGTAATCGTAGAACAAATATACAAAAAAAAAAAACATACGCGTCGAATTCAGAACCTCCTCCTTTTTGAAGTCGGTTGAAAATGAAATATGGGGGCAAATTGTGATTATAAAAGTAAAGTTTCGTTGCGTAAAACCAGGCAATCGTACACATGTACACGTATTTGCTACTTAGTAAAGGCTTCGTCTAAATATTACTATTTGCATTATAGAAAAATTTAGATAGCTGAACATTAAGCGTGCGACTGTCATAGATTCTTGAAGATTTTGCTCATTATTTAAAAAATAAATACGGGAGTTTTTGCATAAAAATATCTACGGTATTTCATTTTTAACAAAATTTGTATATTCGCTTGTAGCTTCAAAACGCCTTAACAAATCGAAATGATGATTATGTCAAATGATGTCTAAACAATTCAATAACCAAATCGTTGGTTTTAATTTGAAAATAATTGGTTGGTGGTCTAAAAATGATTGTTTCTCATAAGTCAGAAGTTAAAACTTAACCCGCGGTCGGGGCTAGAATTAAGAGTTCTGAGGTACATACATAACATCACGCCTGTAATCCCCGAAGGGTTAGGCAGAGGTGTATCACCAGTACACCTAGATTTCGCCAGTTATGTTTTAGAAATTCCTAATGGAAAAAATGGTTCTGAAGTAAATATTCATGAAAAGAGCAACAGTAAACATTCTTCAAATTACATAAATCGTAATAATAACAATTATATTTCGTTATTATACTATTACCATTTGGTTTAAACGATTATAGCAGTTTGTCCCTGCATCGATGCGTATATGTAATCGATAGAAATATAAACCAAAGCAAAAATCAACAAGTCTTTCTTCTTTGCCATCAACAAATCTTTCTTCTTTGCCATCAACAAATCTTTCTACTTTGCCTATTCCACCAAACTCTTTAATGTACCTAGTAACGAAGCAGGCAGTATACAATATTCTTCGTTCGTGACTCGCACGGGGCCTCGTCTCCCCTTGTGGTACCTACAATGATTTTCCCAAACAGATGTCCTGCTGGAGACGTCAGCGGAGCCTGAGTACCAGTGTGGAGGGTCACCGTACCGCGTGCAACGGGCTGCAGCGAACGTGCGCGAGCGCCGTCGGATGCTGAGGTCCGGACCCAATGGGTATCCTTCTTATTTGTTGCACGTTCCAACATCAGCTCATTAAATACTATGTAGATCAATATCAACTTTACTTGTAAATACATGATTGTTAAGGTACCTCGAGTTAACTTTAGAACTAGGAACTCGAGAATTAGGAACTCACTAGAACTAAATTAGAATAAACCACAGCTTTTTATCTTTAGAACATGCTCATCATGAGGTGACTGTGCAGATAACAAGGGAATGGTAGTTTAATTAATTATTTGACTTTTATGTTTAGGTTTAATCCTTCATAACTGAATCAGTCAGCATTCTGGTCATAGATCCTAGTCTAGGTGGTTCATCGCTATACAAATAAAAATGAAATCTGGTAAGTATTATTATAAAATAGTTGGAGTAGCCTACCCACTTATATTCATCATTTTAGTACCTACTCCTCACACTGTTATCTACTGTTTGCTTCACAAGCTATAATGTTGTTGTGGTGTTGTGATTTTAGCAGTATAAACTCGGCGTTCGATGAACTGCGCGTGCACGTGCCGACGTTCCCCTACGAGAAGCGGCTCAGTAAGATCGACACGCTGCGGCTGGCTATAGCTTACATCGCTCTGCTAAGAGAGGTAAGAATTCGATTTTGTCTTTATATCATTGGAGAGGCCAATAAAATTATAGGTACCTATAAACAGAGTAGGGTTTTGGTACCGATTAGTGCGACTGCCTCTAAGATCTGCGGAAGGAACCGGTGTACTCCCTTTGACTGCGGACGAACATTTGCTGCGCCAAACGCCAGTGCGGCTAGCTACCAATGTTCGCGTGTTCGCCATAGAAAAACACACACGTTTGTGTGTGCGCCGCACTTGCGTTTTTTAGTCAAAACACAACGTGTGTGTTTTCCCGCAGTCAACGAGTTAATACGCTCTGGCCAGATGGAAAATGCTCAATGGACTACGCACAGTACGCACCCAAGGATGCCACTCCGCTACAAACATAACCTAGCAAACATAACATAACATCACGCCTGTAATCCCCGAAGGGTTAGGCAGAGGTGTACCCATTAGTACACCCACATTTCGCCAGTTATGTTTTTAGTCCCATGTAATAGGGGGCGAGCCTATTGCCATCAACCGGGCACAAATCCAGACTCCGAAGCTGCTACTGAGAAATTCCTAATGGAAAAACCCAATAACACTTTGCCTGACCTGGGAATCGAACCCAAGACCTCATGCACAGCAGTCGCGCTTGCGACCGCTAGACCAACGAGGCAGTCAACCTAGCAAAATAGGGGATTATAGATCCATGCACCTGTGCGCGCACGCACTTGTGCACTATTTTTATCTGCTGCGTAGTTGGGCTATTCTCAGTTCAGATACTCGCCCAGGATGATCTATAGGTGGCTATATTTTTTTTTTTCAATTAACCGACTTCAACAAAGGAAGGGATTCTCAATTCGTCGAAAGCTTTTTTATGTGTGTTCCCCGATTAGGTACTCGAAGACGCTTGAACCGATTTCCAAAGTTATACCCTACATAACAAACATAACCAAAGCAGCGGCCTTGCTAAACTAAAGTATTTTTTTATTTTGAAGTTTTAGAAAGCGGTTGTCTATTTTGTAAAAATAATTTTATTTACTATTTCTGATAACTAGGTAGGTTACCTACTTCACATGGCTGTGCGAAGTGTAGTACCTACTAACAATGGAACTTCTTTCAGGTATTGGAAGCCGATTATGATCCGCTGACTTATGTTGAGAAATGTCTCCGTGGGGAGATAAAAGCTGATCGCGCACATTGGAATACCAGCGGTAAATATTATTCATTTTTATTCGTAGGTACCTTATGCTCAAATTGCACTTGGCATAAATAACTTAATAATAGGTATTCTAAAATAGAATAGCTCGAATGACCCTGGCTTTGTGAATGTGTGACCTACAAATTACAATCTAGGTAGGTACTCAAAAAGGTGTAATGTCTGGAGCAGGGAATGCTCATGCAAATACCGCACTCCCGGCCCTCAGCAGAGATGGAACACTGCGATGTTTTAACCCTTTACGAGTCCTCAGTCACCCCCAAGACGGAAAAAGTAACCTACTAATTTTTGCCTTAAGTATTCTCATATTAATTCATTTTCTCTTGTTTAGACTTAACCGCCAGGCTATCATGGATTAATTGGGAGAACCTGGGTGTAAATCCGCAACGTCGTAGCGTCCTGACGTCACTTGCACTCAGTTCTGATAATCTTCAATATGGACACAACTAAACCGTTTATGTCTTGTTCTACCTACGTGCAGGACTATACCTTGGTCCTGAACTGTTATACGCTGAAATTAATTGTACCTACCTACCGTCGCTGCACTTATAAAACGTAGATTGTAGCAGTTTACACTGTTTTATGGTAGGTATGTCTTTCTAGTCTAACCTAGTCTTGAAATGTATTTCTAACACTTTTAGGATACCTCCTTAAATAGGTAGGTACGTAGGTATTTTAACATGCACCTCGTGCGCCTTGTAAGTTGTAATCACCTCATCTCATATTACTTATAATAATTAGCGATTTTTAATTATTTTAAGGTTTAATATTTTCTATTAAATATTGGTCCTTACTTAGTAATTAAGTTGCCGTGCAATATAGTAGCATTAAGATATAAAGTCATTTAATTTATAAATTGAATAAAACAATATATTGGAGATCATGGTTTTATTTCTTCAGAAACCTACACATGAAGGACACACTGTTACACTTATACAATAAATAATAAACATATATACAATATAACTTTATTTAAAAAATACAACATTATAAAAAAATATAAAATGAATTCATTAGAAAGAAATAAACTTTATAAACAAAATAACAAAAAATATTCTAATTTATCGCTGATAATCGCTGATAATTGTGTTGAACCATTTTATAAGGTTGAAGTGCTCAATCGCCATTGTCTTCGGTTGTATCTAAGTAAGCAATTTAATAGGAAGGAATGTTACTATATGTCGGATGTCAATAAGTTAATTCTTAGCTTACACCTAACGACCACTTATTCAAAATAAATGCATTTCCAACTTTTACTTCGCGACATTATTTTGCCTTAACTGGTCCTTAATATACTTGTAATATTATGCGAAAATTACACAATACTACTACTAATAAGAAAATAATGCATGTTCAAGTGAGTTTAACTAAATATTTAACAAGTATTTCCTCCTTCCTTCTGGGTTAATAGGTCAAAAGAAGATTCGTCTAAAATAGATTGATGTGTGCCGTCCAATTGATTCATGTGAAGTCAGGCGGAGTTGTTTTGACTAATATTCTAACTATGCAACCGTTATTCTACTGTTACAACTACCCCACAGTCAAATTATATTCGAATTTATTATTTTCGAAAAAGTAGTCAGTAGAGTAACTTCCTTTTTTACTCTGGGCGTTAAAGGACCAAGAGCGAAACTCACAATTTTTAAAGTAATAAGACGGTTTTCGTCTTGTTCCTTATGAAGTATGAAGCAAAACATGCTATGTATTAGTAATGCTTTAAGAATGCCCGCCTTGTGACGAACTCTTCAAACAAAATGCAATTGATATAACGTCGATATAGTGTTGAAATCAACGGGTAGTACAGGTAACGGCACGAGTGGTGAGCACAAATTTCAGTGTCTCTTTGGCGGAATGAAGAAGGCGGGGGGCGCCAGTCCTGCAGTTGGCGGCATGCGATTGGTTCATCATTTGATGCTCATCGTCTATTGAACTATCGCCTGTCATTCGGCTTCTGTACACTTTTGTGCAATTTTAATGACTAATGTTTTGAATTTTTAAATAGTTTATTTTTGTTATTACGTATCTATTAGATATTTTTATTTTAATATAGTTTAATTTTGTTATTTCGTATTTGTTGTGTTTTTTGTTTAATATAGTTAATTTTTTTATTTCGTTTTATAAAATAGCTATGTATATTTTTTTTATTTTTTAAAAGACTTTGTAAAGGAATATGTATTTGCTTTTAATTTGGCCAAAAGTGTACATGCGCGAAATCCTACAATCTGTGCTCACGACTCGTGCCTCCAATTATATGCAACTGTCAAAACAATAACAAGGTGGTAAAATCTGCACACCTATACTTTTTCTAATCAATATTGTAAATTGTTAACGACAAGCACAACCATTTTAAGACTATGGATATAGAACATGTGGATAATGTTGTGAGTTACACATACACTATATACTTTAGATACTAAGGATTGTTAATTAAGAAACCTTTGAGTAACTGTTAGTTTACCCAAAGAAAATAAATAAAATAAATAAATAAATAGAACGATGTTGTACCTAACTGGAGCACTTAAAGGACATTGATATACATATAATAGGACGGTGAATATATTTTATATTAGACAGATAAACAGACAAGTAATGGTTAGCGCAGACGAATAAAAAGTGACCTCGATCACTTTTCATTGGATTATTCATTTTATAAAATAAGGACTCGAAAGTTTGTTTGAAATGGCGTACGGCGTAAACGATTTTAACTAAAATGTAATTTAAAGAAGAGCATTTAACAAACTGCGTAGTTTCATAAAAGATTTTAGTTCATTATCAATTAATAAATTCAAACTGCTCAAAAATATTGCTGTTTTGTTTATGCTGATCCTTAAATATAAGCTAGTGAGAAGAAGCTTAAGAGAGTGGGAAGTAAAGTACGTTCTACATTATACTCTAAATATTATTATCTAGACGTTTTGGAGGTTTCCAAGGCGCATTTTTGAGACATCATAGATAGCATGAATTTTTACAACAAAATCAATTTAAATCAATTCCTCACGAAGCTTCACAGAATTGTATCGATTACAAATAATATAACAAAAACAAGATTTTCTAAACACATATTTTCAAGACGGTACTACCAGCTGCTATTAACCCCGTTATAGGCTAACACATTACCCATTACAGAATATAATAAAAATAAATATTACACACTGAGGTTAATTTAGCAAGGAAAATACTTAATACTGTACGTGAAATCGAATAATTTAAAAACCAAATTCACTTCAAAAATAAAATACGTTAGTTTGCAAAAACATATAAATTATCCTTGCTATTAAAAACTAGCACCTACATCCTACAATTTGCATATGTTTTAGCAAACCATTAGGGTTCTTAGTTCTTATTAGGAAGTATTCCTTCCACTATTTGTGATCAAACGATGGCTATATCGGTCGTGTATAGCTGTGTTTTTCTCATACTGGAAAAATTATGGTATTAAGTACTTATTACTGCCGAGCTAAGCTCGAAAGCGGTATCTCAAACAAAACTGACATTTATATGACATGAGATGGAATGAACTATGCCAAAAAGCGGTATCTTATTTAAAACATTAAATTCCATTTAATAAGGAAGAAAAACAATATGAGTATTATTTTATATTTGAAGGACTTAAATTTTCTCGTAACTAGCTTTCCTTGAGATACCAGTTTTCCGTTTTTAGCACAACAGAATGCTTCATTAGGCGCTCCTGTACATACCTACTTAGGATTACATATTTCCTTGCTATCATTATCATGACTTCAGTCTTAAGTTAACTTCTACATTTATAAGTGTTTATTATCAACAATATTTTCGTCATACAAGCTTCTTTTGGCTACGTAATGAGAAAATTGAACAGCGTGAAAGCATTTTATATTATACATTGATATATCTCTAATATGGTATCGATATAAACAAGAAGTAAATATTAAAATTAAAAATCCACACACTACTTCTTACGTTTACGTGAATGATGTCAAATATTAAACATTGAACAAGGCTAAAAAAACATACTATATTGATAATAAACTATAAATAAGTACCAGCCTATTATAGTACCACTGCAGGGCCTATTTTCATACAGAGAAGGCATTGCTCACGACACTTGCTAAAGGCGGATTGGCGATTTCAGACTTATATTATTTTAAAGCCAACTTAGAAAGTACATATTAAATAGAAAAAATCACATAGGTGCTTTCCCGTACCCGGTTGCGAACTCAGAGCCTCGTGTATCCAAGGCAGTGGCCTTCAGCACTTGGCCATCATATCTATCTATATTGATAAACAACTGTTCAAAGAATAGTACGAAGGACATCTATAAATATAATAAAACAAAGTAGCTTAGTGTGTCTGCCCTTAGCCATTCTAAACTGCAACTTCGCCCTATTCTGGAATGTTTATACTTTAAATTACTCAACATGGATACAGCACAGAAGTCTCGATGTTTTGGCATGTCACCTTATCAGTAGATCCCGGGTACACTAGCCTCCCAAAACGAACTAACCACGTCAATATTGCACCCATTTTTCGAAGTATTGTAGTGATTTTAAATATTAAACGCCGATTCTTTAAAAAAGTATTATAAGCATGTTTTTAATGCTGTATAATAATGTAAACATTTAGCACATTGAATTAATTAAATTATTAAGAGAATGTGGCTTGGTTCGTTTTGGCAAAACTAAGCTCAATTAAGTAGCTTTGCTAATAGGTAGCAAATTCTGTCATAGTTGTGCACGATCTATTTACTTAATACTCGCTGGTGCCAGCACCTGTACTCAGTAGCTACAAAATACTTTGAAAAATGTACTATCAACTGAACAACATGCACAGCATATTGATCACTTATAACACGTATCCTAAAACTTTGCATACCAAGCGACACACGTTTACGCCTCCATTATGTTTAACAACATTTTATACCATGTTTTACGCTATTAAAATAAACATTATTTCAAAGAAAATCTACACAAGGTGTACTCATTAGCAGTGGCGTAGCTAGGAGGGCGTAGGGGGCGGTCCGCCCCGGGTGACAACCGACAGTGAAAAATTAAATAGAACATACATGGCGGTTTATA
This sequence comes from Hoplodrina ambigua, assembly GCA_949774945.1. Classification (NCBI taxonomy): domain Eukaryota; kingdom Metazoa; phylum Arthropoda; class Insecta; order Lepidoptera; family Noctuidae; genus Hoplodrina; species Hoplodrina ambigua. The sequence goes on from OX458963.1 coordinate 13,601,346, forward strand.
ATAATAATAATAACACGGCAGCACTGAACGTCATAATACGATTTTGATTTTTTTCCGATAAATAAATAATAAAAATATATTTAAATACCTACAGAAACATTTTAAAAACTTCAACACCACAATATTTGACCAAGAAGGATAGCAAATTACTCATCAAATTATTTTAATGACTGTGGAGACCTCGCTGATGCTCATTCGATTCTGTACTGTGCGGCTGTTGCGGCATGTCGTGTAGCTCACGTCAAATTTCCTAATGATGACAGAGCTACACGACCAAAACCTACCGTACCAGCGTGGCAGTGCAGGATTGAACGGCGTATTAGTGGGGCCAGAGAGCTCATTGGCAAAATTATCTGCTTCAGGGAGAGCAATACTCGCCCATTAATAATTTGGGGAAACCGAAGGTTTTGTCCGTGCAATTATGGACAAAGTTATTATGACGAATAACTACCGATACCGGAGATTTATTGTGAAAGATGGCACGGTTGACATCTGTCGGGCATGCCGCCGGCCGGGTGAATCAATCCGTCATATTATCTCTGGGCGTTCTTGTCTAGCTAACGAAGAGTACTTGCATAGACACAATCTAGTGGCCAGGATTATCCATCAGCAACTTACTCTAAAATACGGCCTTGCGGAATCGGAAGTACAGTACTACAGGTATGTGCCCGACCCAGTTCGCGAAAATGGCAATGTCACACTGTACTGGGACCGATCCATCATCACTGTCAGGACTATTGTGGCCAATAAACCTGGTATAGTGGTGGTGGATCGCTTAGAGAGGCGTGCAATGATTGTTAACATAGCAGATGTCTTTCTCAATCTTCACGAGGTTCACGTCATGTGGGACCATGACGTGAACGTCGTGAAGATTGAGAAAGACAAGCAGATCAAGTATCATGACTTGGCTTGCAAGGTTGTCGACATGTGGGAGGTGGACTCGGCGATCATTGTGCCGATAATCGTCACAGCTAATGGCTTAATAGCCAAGAGCCTCGACCAACATCTTAGGAGGCTCTCGTTAGGCAGCTGGATCAAGGGCTTGATCCAGAAAGCAGTACTACTGGACATGGCCTGCAGAGTTAGTAGATTTCTTTCTTTAGAGCCCTGACCGCCGGTGGCTTGGACCCTGTTTCCGCCACCGGTGGGCTACTATTTTTTATATTTTTAAATGTTTTTATTTTTATATTAATATTTAAAAATGTAATTTATATGTATATTAAGTTAATAAAGGAGAATAATAATAAAATTTTCTTTTGGACATCCTTATCTGGACCACCCTGTATTTAGTAACTTACGTTATCACAATATTATATTTTAATAAAGAAAGACCATTCTGTAATAATTAAATGAATTCGTACTTTACGTTTATCTGATGTTTATTAATTTGAAGTTTTTATTCTTGGGGTGACACCACAGTGATCAGCCCCGGGTGCCAGCCATGCTAGCTACGCCACTGCTCATTAGTGTAATGTAAAATAATGTACATTGATTAAAACGCTAGGTTTTGGCCAGAGTGCTCAAGGGGACTGTACCGACTGTAGCGCGCTCAATTCGAACGTAGTCTAGTCAAATTCTGACCAATTAGCATTTAAACTCGATTACATTTTTTATTAAAAACAAATAATAATAAATTAATTCACTCAGACAAATAACATACATCATATCCAATAGTAGCAATAAAATAAAAATATTATATTACACACATTATAGATAATTATCTGAACTACAACTTATGTCTGAAGTAATTTTATGATAAAACTTACTGTTTTGCTAAAAATCTCAAATAATCCATTTTTGTTAACTTTGACCCTTAATAAAAAAAAAACAAGGGGTCGGATGCATGAGGACTTTTTAGGGTTCTTTATGGTGTTCTGAACAATCCTACCAATTTTCAGCTGGGTGTGAATTATTGTAACCTCGGATGTCTAAATTGACCGGACTAATACTATTAAAAAAAATTACAACAAGTTTGATTACCTATGCACCCAAATATAACTGCAGTTGGACTTTTTATTCTATTCAGTAACTTATTGAAAGTTCAAAGAAAAATAATGTTACTACAAAACAACTAATAGTGTTGGGATAGTGAACGATACCGTAAAGAACGAATGTTAGAACGACGATACTGTAAAGAAAAAATTAAAATGGTTAAATTTAAATAAAACTTTAAATATTCGTATTTACCTCATTTTATTTTTTTTATAATACAGCGCACAGGCACATGTTAAGGGTATGGTCACGAAAAAAAATAATTTAAGATAAAAGAAATTAAAAAAATATTTGAAGGAGTCACATTACTTATCCCCCGGTTAGTAATGTGTATCTTTTAGTCGTATGTCAGTTGTTCAATTTTAATCAAAAAGCTTGCATATAAGAACATTATTTGAGTTCATTTAATTTTGTAAATTCTTACACCTGTCAAGTTACTGAAGAGAATTAAAAGTCCAACTGTAGACTACTTTTGAATGGAGATCGTTGGCGGTCCAGTCTCCTTAAACCCTGATTTATTTGATTAGTGAAAGTAAGTGAATCTTATAGCCTACATCAACTTCACAACATGCATTTTAATGCTTAATACCTATAATTTCACACCCAGAGGGTAGGCGCCTATTAGTGTCACGAGTGCACAGCACTAATGGACTTTGGCAGATATTTGATCATTAACAATTGTATACGAACTTTGTTTAGGGCCAGTCTTCAAGTCCACGTCGGACAGTATGCCAAGCTAATCCTGTGCCCGTCGGAGCATGGCCAGAAGGCAGCAAAACATGCCTCAAAAAAGTTCTTCCTTGAGTAAGTCCCAGGAAGAGTCGCCAATTTTTTCTTTTTCCGAAGTCGTATGGATTCCTAAAAGTGCCTCTTGAGAATTTTCGCAGTTTTTCATTAATGTGTGCTTCTACGCTGGTTTCGCCTCTACCGATATTTTTGCCATGGATTACTGTTAATGTTCCAAGTGCTAAAAATACGGAGGTACAAGTGACGGCCATAAAAACGACAGCTTTCCTTTTATAGGGATGAGCGCAGATGCGCTGGGCCTCTGTGATGGGCGGCACGGGCAGTTTGTGCTCGCGAGGGAAGTTAACGGAGTCGTCATATTCCACTAGCACCTTCACTGGCACCAAGGCTCCGGTCTGGTTCAGCCTGACTGGATGGCCAATTAAATCTGGGTCGTTGTTTGGGATGATACCACCTGGAAACGAAAAAGTCCATAAAGTGATGAATTACACATTATTAAGTAATATTATTTAAAAAAAAAACACGACTGCAAAAATTGCACTGATTTGTACTTTGTTTACTGAACAGTTTTTTTTACGACGTTTTTTATTTACCTTGTTATATATTTTTTAAATCTACTTATCAAATTCTAGATAATAAAAATTGACAACCAGACTAATTAAAAAAAAATGGACGCTGGTATTAATTTACGTTCTAAAGTGACCACACCGGTTTATTTTTATTTTTACTAACCTATGTTACTCGGAACGATAAAGGATTGTAACGATACCCCTTTACATCTAAATCGGTTCAGGCGTTTAATAGTTATGGTGGAATAAAGAAACTCACATACATACATACGTACATTAACCCTGAACGCATAACACTCCTTTTTTTGGGGCAGTAGTGTAAAAAAGAGTCATCGCTCATTGTAACAGCAGCTACTGTCTGATACGGCAGCGGCCCGGCCGGTTATTTTGACACAAACGATTGAACGACCCTAGCCTGAATGGCAAATTATTTGCCGTGTCGGAGCCGTGCTGTTTAAAGCGTGCTGAACTTTACTTTTAAAACTCAGGTAGTGTATCTGTGATAAGTGTATTTGTAATATTGTACCCTCTGTAGTTCTAGGCAAGTCTAAGAATTTAAGTAATACAAAGTTAGGTTTGATATTTCAATTGTTAGATAATAGTTATCTGAGGAATGAATGTTTCACTTGTTGTCTAAAAATTGCAGTTACTTGTGTTGAAGTGACTTGTAGTTAATTAATGTATATTACACATTTAGACGTTTTTGATATCACTCTTTTTTCTTTGGAAGACTAGAACCTTGTTCATTCCATGGTAATTGACTTGGCACTGCATTTTTTTTCAACATAGGTCTGGCTGAAGTAATATTTAAATAAATATACAATGTTATAGTTAAGTAGTTTTTGATAAGACAAGAACTAAAAATGTTTGCACTACATCATTGAAGGTTGTTCGAGCACTGAGATAATCAAAGTGATTAAGTCAAGTTTATCATTAATATTTAAAATATTCTTACGTTTTTATAATACTGAGTCCTTCGGTAGCTTGTAATCGTCCGACATGAAGTGGCTTTTACATACGAGACTATTTTTCGCTGGAGTAAATTTATCTCTGCGGATGGCTACAAGCCACTGTTTCATTCGGCTTTTATCTCGCGTAGGGAACTTATACCCTCCTGTTTTATTTGCACACATAGGCAGGCACTGCACAACACTGTGGCATTTTAGAAAACAATTTTTCGAAAGTACTGATTTTAAGAATAAATAAACCAAAAACTATATATAAAAATACTATTCACATAAATTATGTAGATATTTTGACAGTTCATTGGACCTGACGCTACAGTGCTGCCATCTCCCGTAGAGCGTTTTAGAAAACTCTCATTAAAGGTAATCCTGATATTATACAAATTGATTTAAAACCCAATTTATGCTTTAGATTCTAAAGTTTAAACTAACTAAAGATTGTGTAGAATAATGATCTTTAGTAAATATTTGGAGTTATAAAGGGCTTCCATATAAATGGCAAAAAAGAAAGCAGTATATTATTCTATAACAATTGTGAGATAAAACAAGAATAAATTACCTGTATCATTTAGCCATATGACTTTATATCCAATATCAATGCCAGCGGTAATGATGAATGCTACTCCTATAACCATGTACAGCATATAGAGGAAGAAGAATCTTGCATTGTAGTAGCCCACGCAGTTGTTAAGCCATGGACAGTGGTGGTCCATGGCCAAGATACAGCGGTCACATACAGAGCAGTGGTGTGTGCGTGGAGGCCTTGGAGATATACACCTCCTGCATATACTCGCTGCATCTGATATCAGTGTACTCTGTGGATGTGTTGTGACTTATAATGTACCATAGTTAAAACATAATTATTTAAAAGAGAGCAGACAATGTATAATTTTAGTCCAACCACAAACAAAGTCTATGTTACATTGCTATTATAGTAGCAAGTCGAGAAGCCTACAAGACTGACTTCCAGTTTTATTAAATAATATTGCATCACCCAAATACCCAGTATAACTGGATCTTGGAGATCTGACAGATAGTTGCTTAATATAAAATAGCCAACCAGACCAATAGTTGAGAAAAGGCTAGACAGATGATGAATCAGGATGAGGTCATCGCTGTGAACCCCAATGACCCCTTAGAACCTAGCTGGTTTTGAATAAAATATTATAAAGTTTGTAGAGTGACTAAATACTTTTTAATCAAATTTTTTATCCTGGGGATAAACTTGACATCTGCGCGTATAATCGTGAACTATAATTTAAATACATAGATAAAGGCTCCTACACACAGTGCACAAAGCCACGGAGCATCATTGCAGTTGTCAGCTGTCCATAGCGAACTGTCCTTGCACCCGCGCGGTACGCTGGCATACCCGGGCGGCCATGCCGGCGGCTCCATTAACGGCAAAACGTGCGGCTTTATAAGCCGTCGAGCGCGTCCGAGCCCGTCCTTAAGATTCGCTTGAAAAACACGTCATTTCACTTGTTCATTGTGTAACTTTTAATACTACTATCAGAAAAGATTAACCCTGGTTTCTTTCCGCCATGCAAAATTTATCATAACATCACGCCTGTAATCCCCGAAGGGTTAAGCAGAGATGTACCCATTAGTACACCTACATTTCGCCAGTTATGTTTTTAGTCCTATGTAATAGGGGGCGAGCCTATTGCTATCAACCGGGCACAAATCCAGACTCCGAGGCTGCTACTGAGAAATTCCTGATGGAAAAACCCAATAACACTGCCCGACCAGGGAATCGAACCCAAGACCTCATGCACAGCAGCCGCGCTTGCGACCACTAGACCAACGAGGCAGTCAAAACTTATCACTACATAAAAAAATGATGTTAATTTTTTACTTTTTTTTTTTATTATTCGTTGTTATAGCGGCCATAGTAACACCAATGCGAAAATTTCAAGGGGCTATTATGGTTTAAAAAATACAGCCCTGTGATAGAAAGACAGACAGAGCAGTATTAGTAATAGGGTTCCTGTTGACACTCTCAGTATGGGAACCTAGAAAGTTAGGCTTTGTAGAGTGATGACATCACTCATGAAATTATATGAAAGTCTCTTTTGAAACTTGATTTTTTCACATTGATTAAGGAAGGTAGTACAAAATCTAAGGTATGTGAATTAATACTTACAGGTGGTGGATACCCGGGTTCAGTCACAACACCCTTGTAGTAATGAAATATAATGTTGACAAGCAGCCAGTTGCCAAATATGACCAGAAATACTGTAGTGTAAGGACATCTTTGCCACCAGTATGGTAAGCCCACCCAGTAAGCAATGGCTACCACAGCGCTTGTCAATACTGTGACACAAAAAACAAACACCTGAAAAGAAGTAAAAATAATGAAGTCTAGACAAATACAATGACTCTAATTTATGACTTGACTGTGGTGACAGTAGAATGGTCAGTCTGGCATTCACATAATGACTGTGAAAAACAAAACCAATGTGTTTATAATGTACTAAAAAATGCAAGTGCAGCACACAGACAACTATGTGCTTTTCTACAGCAAACACAAAAAATAGTGTAGCCAGCTGCACTTCAGGTTTGGCATAGCAAATGTTCGCCCGCAGTCAACGGATTAATTGACTAAGAAAAGTTAAAGAAAAAATTATATTTTTTAAATAAGATTATACAATGGATTGAACTGAAAATTTTGTAACATTCAATATCATGTTGTTAGCCATGATGTTTTGTTTTTCTTGTATATCTTTTAGTATGACCTCACTTCATATTTATCAGCTAAGTTTACCATTTCATTTATTAAAATGGAAAAGTGTAAAAAGTGTGTTTTGGAAGATATGACTGGATTAGACTGTAGCAAGAAGAACCGATAAGTACACAAAATTATAAACTACTAACTTGCCTAGGACTTCCTTTGTATTCATAGACTTCGAGATTAAACCAGTCTTTATTATCCCATGGTAGCCAAAAATACGGATTAAGTATATAGCCTTTGTGTTAAGCTAGATAGATCAATATCTATGTGTGCCAAATTCCTTTTATTTGTTTAAGTGTGAATGTATAACAAACATCCAACCATCCTCACAAACTTTAGCGTTTATAATAGTGGTTAGATTTAGAACGGTAATAATACTTACTTTTCCTAGATACTGTGCAAAGTTATCAACAAACCAAAACACTGGTTCCAATAAGAAATCTATTGCATAGCTTTGGCTCATGTGCTCATTATATGTAAGAGACCGAACACTCAGCAATGCTTGAGATGTTTTCCAAACTATATTGTTCCTGAAATTCAAGCAATAATGGTATCAGTATAATAACGTAGGTAGGTACTAAAAAAATTACTTTGTATCAAAACTTACTTCAGTCTTCGAAACAACCCTTGAAATCTCCACGTTATGATCACCATTTCGAAAGATTACATTTATTTTATCAGGCAAAGATAACTAAAACTATAATTCGCTTTTTATTAATATATATTGGACTATTTTCCAGAAATGTACTTATAGACTCTTTTTCACTTTTCGGAATTGCATCTCGCGGGTCAACCTTGGTGGTCTTCAGATGCTTAACTTTCGTGGTGCCTTAAAAATTAATTTAAATGTCTCCTGCCAGGGCTTTATTGAAAAGATTTATTGAGGTTATATTTATATTATTAAGTAAGAGTAGGGACACGAAAAAAGTATCGATTCTTAGTTGAATCGAATACTTTTCTTTTTAAATATAGTTACTTTTTATTCGATCGAATATCAAATACCCAAGTCTTAGGCCTAATTTACGGAGACGTGGGGCATCGCGCATCGCGTTATGTGGCGTGGCCCGCACATAATTCAAACATAAATGAGGCGTTGTATGAATGCAGATTCTAGATGCGTTTGTTTGAAATGGTGCATTTTTTGCAGCCGAGCCCACGGCTTGCACTGCCTCGTCTCACACGGCATTTATCGCGGCGGCGCACGCAGCTGTAATTCTCAATGAACACATTCACTGCCCAGAACCCGGCTCCCGAGTCGACGATAATTCGTTCGTGTGCCCACAACTCGGCTCCCGAGTCGTGCATATACTTAGATAGCTATTGTTGACATGACATGTCGACAAAAGCTATCTATATGAAATAATAATTATAGTCATGTCGTGTGATAAAGTAATGAAACATTCGTTTCTATTAGTTCATCCGTTCATTGTGGTCTATTGTTGTAATTATTATTAGATTATTCCCCTACTTCTTTTTTTTTTGTATATTTTAGTAGGTAAATAATTTAGCATGAACATTGTGTTCTGGTATTATTTAGTACTGGCAACATAATAATTTTAGTAGACCGTAGATCATTTTTTAAAACGGTCACACTGGTTCGATACCCCTGCCAGTTTATCCAACTCTACAATTTTAATTGTAGATTCACAATTTTTTCGATCATTCCACAGTTTTTAGTTCGAACTTCCAAATCTACAATTTTTCTATGACGCTAGCGCTTTCTATTTTATTTACTGCGTAACCCATATCAACTTGAATTTAGCAAAATCTACGCTAATTTGATAAAAATATGAACGATTTCATCTCTATCTTATGTTGTTCCTTGTATCTGTATTTATTGGAAAAATAAACATTTTAATTTTTATTATTTATTTTATTCTTGACACGGTGGATAATTAGTTATGTTGTACTTTTCAAAAACCTAAAGAAGTACACGATGGGCTTTAGATTTTTTTTTTTGCCCATCCTAATTCTAATCCTAACTAATATCCTAACTAATATTATAAATGCGAAAGTCAGTTTGTTTGTTTGTTTGTTACTATTTTACGCCTAAGCCACTGAACCGATCATCCTGAAATTTTGCATATACGTTGCCGAGTGTACAGGAACGAACATAGGGTACCTTTAATCCCGAAAAAAAGTACTGTTTCCGAGGGAAATCACAATAACGTTCTTATGATCATAGATGGCGCCACGTGTCGTTTCGAATTGAAATGACAGGACAAGGGTAATTTTTTCCGGGGTAAGGTATGCGATTACGTAGTTACAATAGGGGGAGCAGGAGGATGGAAGGGGGTGGGGGGGGAGTAGTATAGTCGCCCCCCACCATTTTTCCCCGCCGGAGATACTCGCCGGAACCCTACCAGGGATTTCTACCGTGTCACCTTAATAGGGTCGTAAGGGGGTCAGGGAAGGCGGGAAGAGGGGTAGAGTCACCCTCCAGCCTTTCCCCCCGCCAGAGGGGCTCGACGGAGCCCCGCTGCGCGGGGCTCCTACTTCTGGGTGGTTTAAAAAAAAAATAACCACGAAGGGGATGGTCTACTAACCTAACCTGTCCGAGTCGGGGTGCCCACAAGTCCTGAGCTCGCTTCGCTCGCTCTTGTCCACAATAAAAGAACAGAATGTTAATTAAACATTTATTTTAATTTGTAAAGACTTTATTGCGACGATTTTATTGCTTCCATCATTTGTAAAAAATTATCTTTATTATATTTAATATTATTTCGTCTCCATAAATATTATCATTAATATTATAGTTGTCCCTTTAAAAACTCGAAAGCAGTGGAATGCCCGCAATTTTATTTACCTGGCGCGTTTCGTTTTACGCATTTTAACAGACGCAACTTTAAAATACGTAAGAATTTTGTGAAATTACGTTTCGTTCAAGCAATAGTTAGTGATTTTTCGATTTTTTTGGACTCCGCTCCGGCGGCTAAAATTGCTTGGGGGTGCTTAAGATTAGTCCCCTTGACCCCCCCACAGTGTCAGAATCCTCAAATTTTAACTACGTAATCGCATACCCAACCCTTTTCCGCGACTTTGTCTGTGTCCGCGATTACCGAAATTTATGCGGACGAAGTCGCGGGCAAAAGCTAGTAGTAAAATAATGATGAAATTGAAAATAAAAGTATATATGTTGAATATGTCAGAATACGTTTAGTAGATACGTTGATTTAAGAACCCATTTACATACGCATGTTAACAGAAAATCTTACAAATGTGCAACGTGTCAGCATAGTTTCACACGTAAAGGAGATTTCACAAGACATATTCTAATATTCACTATAGAACTACGTAACATAGTTATAACGTTGAACTTAAGTTGCTGGAGAAATAAGAAGATAAGAATTATTTAGTGTTTGCGATTTTATTTTGATTTGTGGTTTTTTGTTAGTTAAATTGTGATAGTTTTGCATTGCACTTGACCTTGGCCATATGTGCCCGACTTAAAAATAATTCTTTGCGTTTTTTAGATTGTATTTATATAGTGTAAATAAAGGAACAGTGTAAATAATTATTTAGTATAAATAAAAAATGGTATAAATAAAAAGTGTGTATAAAAGTTTAAAAATATGTACCTAGGTATAGAAATTCAGAACAAAGTTAAGTTAGTGTAAATACTTACCTAGAGATAAACCAGTTTTCATAGACAGTGTCGCGTAAAACAAGTACAAATATGGACTCATTTTGATAAAAAAGACAATGCTGTTGGGTTAGGTGTGTATAAATATTGTAATAACAAATTTTCCTTTAGATAAAAAACCAGGAATTTGATTTCTCATTTAAAAAGATCACATACTTCTATTTATTTGGCAAAGCAAACCACAATGAACGCGAATCTGAGTATATCGAAAATGCTTTGCCAAGAAGAAGCAAATAAAGAAGCAAATGCAGTAGATTCAAATTGATTAAATAAAATGTAAATAATATTGAAATGACAATCGTTGTAAATATGTTGATTTTAAATGCGCCAGAAAAGTTAATTGACATAAATAAAGTACTTATTCATTTAATCAAAAACTTTACTGCTAGTCCTACGCCTAGTAAAGCATGAAGAAAAATCGCCGTAGTTACAAGTATGTAGTTAAATTAATCAAATAAATAAATTTAAATACCTAAAGTATATATTATATCGATGTATTAGCTGTAAAAAGTGGGAGTTTGCGTTTATCGTTGATTTGCGTTTCCCTTGAGTTTGTTCATCTAAATATTATCATGGTTACGTGTGCAAACTGTACTACTGATGTCGATATCTGAAAACGGTTTTCGATATCGATATGAAAACTAAATATTGGTTACGTATCCGTTTGCCACAAAAACCGAAAACGCCCATCTACCGAGCAGAGATAAAGGTGAGTGTTGTAAATTCATCAGATTTTCTATTGTGGAGCATAATTTACTACACTAGATAGTTCACATAAAATATTATGTTCCTTGCTATTAAACATAGTTTGCTGTGGATTAAAATGTTGAAATAATATGGTACTTAATATTTCCATACTGACAGCCACAGAAAAAAAAAATAGTTATTCATGTGTGCATTTATGCAAGTGCAACACTGCATAAAAAAAAGCTTACAGTTTGTTTGCCTTGTTTGTGTAAAGTATTATTTTTATTGATTTTAAACTGCAAAACCGATCAACACGCCCATTATCAAAACAACAAAGCTTTACAAACCAAAAAAATGTCAGACGACACATTGCCCCCCGAGGTGTTGTTAAACATTTTAATTTATTTGCCGGCAAGAGACTTAATAAAATGCCGTGAGGTTTCTGCAAAATGGAGGTCAATTATCGACGGGATGGCTTTAAACGACGATTTGTGGGCTAGACATTGTAAGCAAGACTTCGGGAATACTTACGAAGAAGCTCGTCGAAAAGCGAAACCTGGATTGATACGGTTTCATTTATATCGTTCATTAACTCTTTGGCGACGACTATCATTATCCTCAGAAGATATTGACGAGTTCTCCTTCGCTTCAAGCATTGACGAGGAGATAAGAAACTTTGAAATCCTAGACAATGGAATTTTGGGAGTACTTAAAAAATCTGGAATAGTATACTACAATGCAGACACTCTAAAAAGATCCGAGCGTGGCGTAATTACTGGTGACTATTCAAGATATACGGAAAACGACAGAGTTATTATCATATTAAATTACCTTTTACACTGTTTCTTAATTCGGAAGGCACTGTTTGATAAGTCCAAGGAAGAAAGTAACGTAACATTTGACAAAGTTAAACTTTACACGGTAACCAATGATACACTTTACTTCGTTAACGTGGATGATGAAATATACGAATGCAGTTTTGATGATAAGAAATTACGTGCTGTTTTCGTGATGCAAGCAAATACAGGTGTAATGTCAATTGGAGTAAGCGATGGAAACCTTAATATACTTACATTTGAACGTGATATATACAGTATAGAGAATAAAGAACTTGTATTCAGATGTACACTTGATGAAAATTTCAATTTTCTTCACCAAATACATAAATACAAGCTTTTAGAACAATTAGATTGGAAAGTTTACTTCCAATGGATGTGTTTTTTTAAACACAGAGTTCCCAATGGACCATTAAAAGACATAATCATTATACGATCTTATGGTGACATATTCTTTGTTGGTTGTAACAGCGGAGTTCTACGGATCTACTACGCACCATACTGCAATGGAGAATTAGATATATTCAACACACCACCGTTAAAACAGTTCAATTTCATGGAACGCTCTGACTGTCCCATTCCTTCTATGTGTCCGATATTGCAAGTTGATATAATGGAGGTGGAAGACGGACACAGAGTGCTTGTAGCAATGCCAAAGAAGATAGCAGTACTGAATTTCACTCATAACTTCAAGCAGACGGCTTCGACATCGCTGTTATCATCTGAGGACATCCAAAAGGTTAAGAGTATGAAAATTTAAAGTTAATAATATTATATGATAATAAATGCTTAAATAATAACCAAGTAGATACAATAAACTAATAAATCAAACACATCTTTAAAATGACACTTTTTTTGCTCTCAAAAAACAATTAGTTTTCACTTCTGCTTTACCTTGTGTGGGGGTAAGATCTTACGACCCTACACACCCTAGTGTTAGAGTATCTAAACCGCCTCAAGGGCCTTTGACATGGTTTTGAGTGGAACAGTAAGTCCCAGGTTTCCTCACGATGTTTTCCTTCACTGATGCCAGTTCATGCCAGTGATGTTAAGAAGAATCTTTAAAAAGTAATTTAAATTAATGTAAACATGAATTGAAAAAGTCACATTGATACTTGCCAGGATTTGAACCGACAACCTCATGCATGAGAGGCGGGCGCCTAAACCACTGGGCCATCACAACTACACTTCTTTTTAAATTAAAGAGTGTTTCTGAACGTGAACTTTTAAGTTCTTATTTTTCGAAATAAATGAAATGTTGTTTAAATCTCTTAGGCTCTAGACAGACGTACTGCTTTTCAATTGCACTCCGACTGCCAAATTGCAGTTTGAATACAGTTACCATGACTGCATTGAAACTGCCAACCGACCATACAGTCCGTCTGTCTAGAGCCTTAGGTATTTAAAAAAAAGATAATTGGAAGTCTGTTTCTATGGAAAACTTAAATAAAATTGCTGAATGTATGCTGTTGGTAGCTTGAAATCGGCTGTAACAAATTTTTTTGAAAATGTTCTCAACTAACTTTTTAGACCTATGTCTCAGACCAATAAAAAAGTTTAGACGAAGCCGTCGTAAACAATCGTGACGAAATCAGTGAGGACAATTTTGTTAGAGTCATTTATTTTCATAATATCAACACTTATTAATTTAACAAAACACACAAAACTTACGTATATTAGAATAACTAATGCCTCCTATGTTGTGTATCTTGAAGGGAGCCACGCGACATAATTTATGTTGTCTCGTACATACAGCTTTAATCCAGTTTTCTTTCCATATTATATCAGCTGGGAACCTAAAAAATATCATATAAAATATAACTATTATTTGACTACATTTTATAAATACTTAAGTATCATAAATGATAAAATACCTTATGTAATCGAAAACTAAATATGAAATGATGCTATTTAAAAACACTTATTTGTAACGTGTCCGAACAAAATCACAACTTCCTTTACTTTTGGGAAATGATAATGTTCTTTACATGCAACACTGACACAATGGCGTCTAGAATTCCTATTCAAGAAATTAGGTTCAACATTTTTGCGATTTTGTTAAAATTATGCAGAAAATCGGTTACTTACTTGTGTAATCTTGTGTAATCCCGAAGACTTATTCTAAACACATGAATTGTTTTTGCAGCAGTTTATAACCCAGGACGGCATAATTTCGCAATTATTATTTTACCAAAACTACTTCATGCGCTCACACTCACTCGCGTTATATTACGTGCCTCACTTTTAAAGCGCAATGTTGCGTCTATACTTTCTATACTCTATATTCCGTCTATACTCTACTTTTATTAGTCTGAGACCTATGTATCCTGCTTATTAAATTACGACTCATTGACCTAAAATTATGACTTGATATTTAAACCTATTTATTGGTTGAGTAGTAGATGTAGTGATAGCCTAGTGGTTAAGGCGTCCGCCTCTCGCATCATGCATGAGGTTATGGGTTCAAATCCCGGCAAATTCTATAGTCTCATAAGATGCTCATATAATTATGACTTATTTTTTCGGCGATTGGCGTTTCGTTCGTCTTGTTTTCTTGAGCTAGACAGTTCTATTTCATATTCCAATTTATTTAGGCAAGTTATTTTTTGTATTTTTGGTGTTTTTGTTTTTTTTTGCATTTTTGGTGTTTTTGTTATTTTTTTTTGTATTTTTGGTGTTTTTTTTTTTTTGTATGAAATTATTTTACAAGCTCGTTTTTTCTTTGGTTATTAGCTTATCACTTTACGAAGTTTTGTTGATAAGTAATTTAATAGTTTAGTATCGCGTTAGTTATCTTTAATCTTATAATAATTAAGTAATAGAAATATAAGGGCCTATTGTATTAGTTCTAAAGAATAATCTTAAGGTTAATTCTCAAATATATTTTATAGAATTTCTTCTATAAAATATATTTGAGAATTGAGGTTGAGAGAACAAAGTAGAGTAGGACTCTATTATTTCTAATAGAGTCCTACTCTACTTTGTTCTCTGTTCTAAAATAGTATTGACTAGTTTAGAATTAATAATTCAATGTTTGGTATGTAAACAATTGTGTCAAACATTGGTGATAAACAAAACAAAAAATGATTAATTATGTATCTCATGTTTAGTTATACTTTTTCTATGCCAAATACTTTTTGGCATCAATTTACTGAAGAAGTATATTTCTTATTTCTTACGATATCCTGGTATTGCGGTGGTTGTTAATTTCCTTAATTAGTAAACTTGCACGTGGCTTTTTCACGTATTCATGTTGGCTACAATTTCAGTTAAATATAAGTTAGTTAAATATAAGGGCTGTTGTTGAAGTGCTTATCAGGAATCAAGTACATTGCTGATCGAAGACATTCCTTTGTTTAATATAAAACTGATCTCATTATCATTGTATGGCTATTCTCGAGTTTGTAGTTCATAATAGTTAATAGTATTTACTTAACACCGAAATCACAAATTTTGGTTTGATGTTTAGTTATTAGGTATATTTTTAGTTGACGTTTTCCATCGTAATGTTTTATGTGTTTACCTATATTGTAGATATATCTATAAGAAATAATGAATAAACGTAAATATAATTAAAATTGTGTTTAAAATATTAAGATTTACTTTATTAAAATGCTATTATATTATTAGTCGCACGGGGTCCGTTGGACCCCAGACACCTCCTTATGGCACCTGCGGTTGTCGCTGCGGCATGCAAAGCATTGAGGAGGAAGCTACTGGGGCGCACAGCCGCGATCCTGTAAATCTTGCCGAATTACGACGATGACGGCGTGGGGTCCAATGGACCCCATGCGACTAATTAAAGGGTAAATTCGCTTCAACGATTCAAATGCCGCTGAGCTAATTGGATGTCATGGTACGAATTGGAGGGATGCTTTTGAATCGTTTTTAATTAGATCATGATAGGCCTACTGACATCCGTCAAGATGAAAATAAAAGGACAAATAGATCAAAAGAGACTTTATTAGGAAAAAAAGTATCAAATCATAAACTAAGTTTACACATGAAAGTGTCACAGCACAAACTAAGTTTAGATATGAAAGCTTTACACAACCGTTTTATGACTATTTTTCTGTATACAATATTTAAAGTTTAAATTCAATCACAGCAACATCTTCAGCTTTGTTGAACGTGATGAAATACTTTGTTCACTACTTAGTCTATGTACGGTCGCGGACTTAAAATGTTTACCAGTTTTCAAATTAGATTATTTATCATTCTGTGTGCAGTAAACCTCAAAATACGATAACGAGTTACTTATTAGGTACTTTTAAAAGTTGTTAAGTATCAATTGGGTAATTGATACTAACGATAACCAAAAATTACAAAACAACTACTTAAAAAAAACCACTTTATTTTAGCCCTATATACCCGATTAATTTTCAATTAACAGTAAAATTCAATTTGTAGTCGCTTTGAAATCAATAAATAGTTGATTCATTTAGTTGGCAAAAAGTATGTCAATTGATTGGTGATTTCAAACACCCTTATAATTTGAATTATTATACAAGACGATGATTAAACTAATTTCTAACTGATCATAGAAGAAATTCAAGGCGACGGGCGAAGAGAACGGTTCACACCAATTTAGCTGCTTTTTATGATGTGAGTCTTTGGACGGTTCGCCGACCTTTGAATAAAGATATTTAGATTTTCCATGTCATTTTATCTAGTACCTAACAAGTTCGACCGTTATACCTTAGCTTTGTACGAATATCCGTATCCTTTTTTATCTCGTTTATAAGCTATTTAATATGATGCCAAACAATTAATATTTTCGTTTTCTTTTTAAAAAGGGTTTTCTTTAACTATTCTATTTAGTAAAGCCGCCTTCTTGAGCGACCGATCTTGATATTAATATAAATCGAATGTTCTATTCTTTGTCAAATCACATAATATCGACTTTGAGACATACGTCTGCAGATAATAATGAACCTCAGGGTGGTAAACATTTTCTGACCGCGACTTAAGGAATATGCATGTAATTTAAATTTGGTTCAAATATTTTTTTCCGAATCCTTATTGACCGGACAATTGAACAAAAACATTATTTTTGTAATCAATATATTTTTAATAACTTAAAATTATTAATAAAAGTGCAAAATAAGCGAGGAAAATTCAAATTTGTAAAACGCAACACCATTGGTCAAACCGAAATATGACGTCAGATGATATTTCAACACGATCGTATTGCTAACATTTGTATGGGATTTCAGGCTTTTGATCACAAAACATTGTACTAACGCGGGTGTTGTGATTTAATTTATTGTTATAGTGCAATATTAGCCTTCTAGTGCAATTACTATTATTTAAGACAATGACTGTAGGCGATTTCGTAAAAGTTAAATCGGACAATCTGTCGAGAATAGATACTTTTATGATATTATACTAATATTATAAAGAGGTAAAGTTTGTGAGGTCGTAGGGGGGGTAATCTCTGGATCTACTGAACCGATTTTGAAAATTCTTTCACAAATGGGAAGCTACGTTATCACTGAGTATATTTTACTATAAAAAAAATTAGTGATCCGTAAGAAAAATTACCCAAACGAAGTCGCGAAGGCAGGTGCTAATCGTCACATCTATTCAAATGCAATTAATGTGTCTGCTGAAGTAAAAGGAGAGAAATGGTAAAGTTAATATTCTTTAATACCCCATAATTAACGTTATTTTAGACATGAATAAAATTCCAACTATAATAAACTGTGAACATAACCTATTTTTTTTTTTTTTGTAAAAATAAGCATACAAATGCACACACTGTATTTTGCTGCTAACACTAATCACTTCTAATGTTATTCAAGGTGTGTCAAGGTCATTATGAAAATGATACAAATATGTGAAGCAGAACTCCTTTACTTGGCATGGGCAGTTGGACACTGAAGATCGGTGCCATCTGCGAAGCCCCACCTTTGGGAGATTCTCTTTGCTGCGGCCGACCTGGGTACGTAGTCTGTTAAAAGTTTTCCAAGTCGGCCATGGCAACGCGTGCCCGACAGGTGGAAGTCTCTTCGATGGCTCGATAAACTGATCAGGAGGCTTCAGTTTCTTCCGCCAAAGATCGCGACTCACGCATCCAAGAAAACTTTTCCGGCTTTTAAGTCTCTGGTGCACGAGAAGTATAGTAGTGCATTGAGTGGCGTGAGTCCTTTTCTAATTTCGCCCTTTCTGTGCGGCCTGCTACAGTCCTGCGAATTCCAGGAGGCGCAATACCGATTAGTGGATACAGCATTGATTGAAGATGACGTAATTTTACACCAATGCATACAAAAAAATAATTAGAATAGTAATCAGTTCCGTCATGTTGAGAGGATGAGTGAAAGACGATTAACAAAAGGTACTTATATGGCAGAGATGAGTGGCAACGCAAGGAGGGGTCGCCCTAGGAAGACCTACAGCGACCTTATAGTTGAGGTTCTTCAGAAAGGTCAGGTGTGCAGTACTCGTAACCGGGGTGCTTGTAAGACGAGATATATGAACGTAGATGAGGCGAAAGGAGTATGTAAGGATCGTAGCAGGTGGCGTTCTGTGGTTTATGTCTACCCCATAGGCAGAAGCGTAGCGTACCTTGGCGGGGCCCCGTATAAAAAATTGCTTGGAGGCCCTTAGGAAGGGTAAAGATTTCTAAAAAAAGAAAAAATATTTGCAAAAAATTAAAAGAAATATTTATTAATCATAATTATCTATCTGTCACATTTTTTAAAACAATTCAAATTAAATATTAACTCTCCTTGCCTTTTTTCGGCAAACTGATTAATTAAATAATTCATAGCTGATGATGAATTTAGTTTTTCTTAAGTTTCTGCCTCTATGGACAATAGTGATAGGTCTGACAGGCGTTCCTGTCCATACCAAACTTCTTTGGGAAGTTTTTTATAAATTTTTGCTTACGCACGTTGGGGGCCCCCGTAGGCCGGGGGCCCCGTATAATTGATACGGCAGATACGGCGGTAGCTACGCCCCTGCCCATAGGAAAAAGTCGTGAGTTCATGTATGTATGTATGTAGGTATTAAGTTCACGTAGTTCAAGATTTGCCACGCTGGTCTTGAGCCACATAGCGTTCCGCTATGTGGCTCAAGTACAAGACTAGGATAGACATGGAAGTTGTAATTATTCTGTTCTTCGTCTTCTTGGGGGTTTAACAAATTGTTAACCTGATATTCCAGTTGTTCTTCTGTACTCAAACTTGTGAGCTCTGCAATCTTTACTCTACAGAGTCGCCATTGTCATATTCATGTAACCATAATAAAAAAATACTGTTGGTTTAGTAGATTATTTAATACTGTTTTATGTGACTCAAGTCTCAAAAGTCTCGTTATTCAAGAGACCGAAAATGTTATTCTCGAGTCTCGAAAATACCAAAAAATGGTCGAGACTCTCGAAATTTTCAAGACCGAGACTCCTGGGATGAAAGCCCATAGCATCTTAATTTATTAACACGCCTATAATCCCCGAAGGGTTAGGCAGAGGTGTACCCATTAGTACACCCACATTTCGCCAGTTATGTTTTTAGTCCCATGTAATAGGGGGCGAGCCTATTGCCATCAACCGAGCACAAATCCAGACTCCGAGGCTGCTACTGAGAAATTCCTGATGGAAAAACCGAATAACACTTTGCCCGACCTGGGAATCGAACCCAAGACCTCATGCACAGCAGTCGCGCTTGCGACCACTAGACCAACGAGGCAGTAATTAAATAAAATAATTATGAAATTATTGTAATTATTATTAATTTTGAATTAATAATAATTACAAAATTATATTATATAATATTTTATATACATACATATATGTATAATAAAATAATAATAATAATATATTATAATATACTTTTGTGTAAAAATAAAACAGTAGTTAGAGATAAACTACAGTATTCAAACGCAGAAGTCAAACGTTTGGAAGTGTTTATAATAGTATTAAAAAAAAAGATAAAATTAACTAAAACCCGACTACGACAAAATCTCTTTAGGCGCCATATTGGATTTGGTGATACGTCACCTACCGTATAACCAGCGGACAACTAAGACGCTTCTAACGACACCTCATTTGTCATGTAATGATAAGTAGTTTAACAGTTATGAGGAAGCAAATAAACATACATACATACAATTCATACAAACATACATACATACATACTGGTCAAAATCATAACCCTCCTTTTGGCTTTGCCATAGTCGGGTAAAAAGACTCACAACGCATGTGTGCGTATTGAGACGGCTTTTAAAACAAAACCAAATCAGCGATTTGTTGCTTGACTAATAGCGGCGTCAAAAATTACTCTTTATTTTAGTACTGCTTTCGCCCGCGGCTTCGCTCACGTTAATTTAGAATTTGCCAATCAATTCAGGTTGTACTCTGCTTGCGTGCATGAGTGAACCTTTCATTTTCTGACACCCTAGTACTTTTTTGATAAATCCAGAATGTTGACCTTTCCACTCTGACTAAAACTTTTTATTTCTACTGCCAAAGAAATATGCCTTTTTTATGAGACCCTAGTACTTTTTTTCTTGGGTTCGTAAATTGGTTGTAATAACCCCGAATTATCAATAATCGTTTTTATGACACCCTAGTTGAAGCTAGTCCATCGACACTCAAAACTCACAAAATGTATTAGGTACTTAAAATTTAAAATTCGAACATGATTCGAAAGACATGTGGCGCCATCTATCACCAAAAGTAGGTTATTGTCATTTCCCTCGGTAACAGTACTTTTTTTCGGGATGAAAGGTACCCTATGTTCGTTCCTGTACAGTGTACTTCTGACTGTGACTGTGACTGTGGGGGGGGGTCAGGGGACTTATCTTAAGCACCCCCAAGCAATTTTAGTTAAAATGCGTAAAACGAAACGCGCCAGGTAAATAAAATTGAGCGGCATTCCGCTGCTTTCGAGTTTTTAAAAAGGACAACTATAAACATCCTGAAAACTTTGGTGATGCGATATTGGAATATTTATGCAGGCGAAATAATATTAAATATAATAAAGACAATTTTTTACAAATGATGGAAGCAATTAAATATGTTTACAAATTAAAATAAATGTTTAATTAACATTCTGTTGTTTTATTGTGGACAAGAGCGAGCGAAGCAAGCTCAGGACTTGTGGGCACCCCGACTCGGTCAGGTTAGGTTAGAAGGGGATGGCCATCCCCTTCGTGGTTAGTTTTTTTTAATCCACCCAGAAGTAAGAGCCCTGCGCAGCGTGGCTCCGTCGAGCCCCTCTGGCGGGGGAAAAGGCTGGAGGGTGACTCTACCCCTCTTCCCTGACCCACTTACGACCCTATTACTATGATTATTACTGGTGACTCGGTAGAAATCCCTGGTAGGGCTCCGGCGAGTACCTACCTCCGGCGGGGTAAAGTGGTGGGGGGCGACTCTACTACTCCCCTCCCAACCCCCCCCCGCCCTCCTGCCCACCCTATCGTAACTACGTAATCCAAACCTTACCCTGTAAAATCACTATCAGGAGTAGACCTGATAGAGTGTTTTCCGGTCCCGATACCGTGCAAAATTATGTAAGAAATGGTGTAAGGTTATCAGAAGAGATGAAGTATCTGCAGCAACATGTTTACATTGCTGTGAAGATCCCTTTTAATGTTAGTATATCACATATTTGGGTACCTACCTTACTTTATGATTTCAGTTAGTGCGAAGGAATTTTTTTATTTTAAAATCAATTATACAAGCAGTAGTTAAGCATCTAAATACCTACAGTTGACAAAGTTTTGTGATTTCGTCTAGTGTTTTTTATGTAAAAAAAACATTAAAGTTAAAACATTTTAACAGTTCAGCTCTGTTTCCGAATACCACAACAGAAACGAGAGATCCCTTCAGGGTTCAGGCACGTTCATCCCTTGACTTTTTAATTCGTTATACCTACTAATTTTTTTTGTTTTATTACAGATAGAGGAGGTTACAGAAAAGCATGTTCAATACAAAATAATAAAACAAAAAGGTGTAAATTGACACTACGATTATTAAGTAAAGGAGTTCTGCTTCACATATTTGTATCATTTCCATAATGACCTTGACACACCTTGAAAAACATTACAAGTGATTAGTGTTAGCAGTAAAATACAGTGTGTGCATTTGTATGCTTATTTTTACAGAAGGAAATAAAAAAAATTACTTAGGTTATGTTCACAGTCTATTATAGTTGAATTTTATTCATGTCCAAAATAACGTTAATTATGGGATATTAAAGAATATTAACTTTACCATTATTCTCCTTTTACTTCAGCAGACACATTAATTGCATTTGAATAGATGTGACGATTAGCACCTTCCTTCGCGACTTCGTTTGGGTAATTTTTCTTACGGATCACTAATTTTTTTTATAGTAAAATATACTCAGTGATAACGTAGCTTCCCATTTGTGAAAGAATTTTCAAAATCGGTTCAGTAGATCCAGAGATTACCCCCCCTACGACCTCACAAACTTTACCTCTTTATAATATTAGTATAATATCATAAAAGTATCTATTCTCGACAGATTGTCCGATTTAACTTTTACGAAATCGCCTACAGTCATTGTCTTAAATAATAGTAATTGCACTAGAAGGCTAATATTGCACTATAACAATAAATTAAATCACAACACCCGCGTTAGTACAATGTTTTGTGATCAAAAGCCTGAAATCCCATACAAATGTTAGCAATACGATCGTGTTGAAATATCATCTGACGTCATAATTCGGTTTGACCAATGGTGTTGCGTTTTACAAATTTGAATTTTCCTCGCTTATTTTGCACTTTTATTATTAATTTTAAGTTATTAAAAATATGATTACAAAAATAATGTTTTTGTTCAATTGTCCGGTCAATAAGGATTCTGAAAAAAATATTTGAACCAAATTTAAATTACATGCATATTCCTTAATAGTATTTACTTAACACCGAAATCACAAATTTTGGTTTGATGTTTAGTTATTAGGTATATTTTTAGTTGACGTTTTCCATCGTAATGTTTTATGTGTTTACCTATATTGTAGATATATCTATAAGAAATAATGAATAAACGTAAATATAATTAAAATTGTGTTTAAAATAATAAGATTTACTTTATTAAAATGCTACTATATTATTAGTCGCACGGGGTCCGTTGGACCCCAGACACCTCCTTATGGCACCTGCGGTTGTCGCTGCGGCATGCAAAGCATTGAGGAGGAAGCTACTGGGGCGCACAGCCGCGTTCCTGTAAATCTTGCCGAATTACGACGATGACGGCGTGGGGTCCGATGGACCCCATGCGACTAATTAAAGGGTAAATTCGCTTCAACGATTCAAGTGCCGCTGAGCTAATTGGATGTCATGGTACGAATTGGAGGGATGCTTTTGAATCGTTTTTAATTAGATCATGGTAGGCCAACTGACATCCGTCAAGACGAAAATAAAAGGACAAATAGATCAAAAGAGACTTTATTAGGAAAAAAAGTATCAAATCATAAACTAAGTTTACACATGAAAGTGTCACAGCACAAACTAAGTTTAGATATGAAAGCTTTACAAAACCGTTTTATGACTATTTTTCTGTATACAATATTTAAAGTTTAAATTCAATCACAGCAACATCTTCAGCTTTGTTGAACGTGATGAAATACTTTGTTCACTACTTAGTCTATGTACGGTCGCGGACTTAAAATGTTTACCAGTTTTCAAATTAGATTCTGTGTGCAGTAAACCTCAAAATACTATAACGAGTTACTTATTAGGTACTTTTAAAAGTTGTTAAGTATCAATTGGGTAGTTGATACTAACGATAACCAAAAATTACAAAACGACTACTTAAAAAAAACCACTTTATTTTAGCCCTAAATACACGATTAATTTTCAATTAACAGTAAAATTCAATTTATAGTCGCTTTGAAATCAATAAATAGTTGATTCATTTAGTTGGCAAAAAGTATATCAATTGATTGGTGATTTCAAATACCCTTATAATTTGAATTATTATACAAGACGATGATTAAACTCATTTCTAACTGATCATAGAAGAAATTCAAGGCGACGGCCGAAGAGAACGGTTCACACCAATTTAGCTGCTTTTTATGATGTGAGTCTTTGGACGGTTCGCCGACCTTTGAATAAAGATATTTAGATTTTCCATGTCATTTTATCTAGTACCTAACAAGTTCGACCGTTATACCTTAGCTTTGTACGAATATCCGTATCCTTTTTTATCTCGTTTATAAGCTATTTAATATGATGCCAAACAATTAATATTTTCGTTTTCTTTTTAAAAAGGGTTTTCTTTAACTATTCTATTTAGTAAAGCCGCCTTCTTGAGCGACCGATCTTGATATTAATATAAATCGAATGTTCTATTCTTTGTAAAATCACATAATATCGACTTTGAGACATACGTCTGCAGATAATAATGAACCTCAGGGTGGTAAACATTTTCTGACCGCGACTTAACTATTATGAACTACAAACTCGAGAATAGCCATACAATGATAATGAGATCAGTTTTATATTAAACAAAGGAATGTCGTCTTCGATCAGCAATGTACTTGATTCCTGATAAGCACTTCAACAACAGCCCTTATATTTAACTAACTTATATTTAACTGAAATTGTAGCCAACATGAATACGTGAAAAAGCCACGTGCAAGTTTACTAATTAAGGAAATTATAACCACCGCAATACCAGGATATCGTAAGAAATAAGAAATATACTTCTTCAGTAAATTGATGCCAAAAAGTATTTGGCATAGAAAAAGTATAACTAAACATGAGATACATAATTAATCATTTTTTGTTTTGTTTATCACCAATGTTTGACACAATTGTTTACGTACCAAACATTGAATTATTAATTCTAAACTTGTCAATACTATTTTAGAACAGAGAACAAAATAGAGTAGGACTCTATTGTTTCTTCTATAAAATATATTTGAGAATTGAGGTTTATAATTAACTGAACTTGTAAATACTTTATACCTTTCTCGTAGAAATCTAAATGTTTACGTGTGCATACGAGACCAGCTTTTAGTACATTGTTGATTGAAGATGAATTATGGATAAGTACAGAAAGACACCGGACCACTCTGGCGCAGTGTATTAAAAATAGAGGTACGATAAGTGTATTCTTATTAGGTAAGTATAAATGTTTATTGTATACATCCCTATACACAATTATTTATGTATACAGGGCCCGTTTTTAAATAAGTTGGCCAAACTTCACATACGGTATCAGTAGCAAGTAATACATTTAGATTATAGAATGGATCTCGTGTTATTGTTTTCTTGCGATAGAGACCAATCACGTCTGTGAAATTTCGTCACTTAGGTATTTCAAAAAGGGCCTGTATTGACAATATCATCATACGTCTACAGGTTATTCGCTCAGTCTTCCTAACGAAACTAATGGCTGAACTTTTTATAGTTGATTAAAAATATACATTTACATAGTCATTTTTAAACCTGATCGTTAACCTAACGCTTATTCTAAATATTTGAATGAGATCTTAACTTTGCGTTTTCTATTATAATTTATAGACGAAAATAATTATACTCTTAGACTTAGCTGAGTTTACAGGTGCTCAGATTCATTTTAATACATAATTAGATTTCAGGTAACATTAAGATACTCCGAAGACGTGGCTGTTTTAATATTACCTAGGTATCTACTTAAAATTCTTTTAAATACTTATGTTGACCTTAAGATTATTCTTTAGAACATAAGAAGTTGCTGTAAAAATGTTTGCCCTAACCCTAAGAAACCCTAAGATTAACAAGCAATCATTTACTATCCGGAACTGTAATTGTAATGTTACTATAATGTATTCATTGTGAAATATTTTCCTACAACGATCACTTTAAATGTTAAATGTAAATTAAATTAATATTACAAGAATAATAGGCAACAGTTAACGAGGCGAGTTTTGAGATTGGGTTCAGTTTTAATGTCAAAATCTAAATCAAGATTCTCATGGTTCAACTTGAGGTTTCAAAGTCTCGCCTCGAAGTCCCATCTCAAACACTTACCTTTCACATACCAACAGGGCCTTTTTTATTGAATAGGGGAAGCTCACGATTACCTATCACATTTTTGAAGCTTCGACATCTAATAAAAAAGGCCCTGCTGTAGGATTGTGTTTCACCGTATAATTAAAGTCGACTTGGGTGATATCACAAAATGTCAATCAGTAATATCATAAACTTACAAAGTGTGTTTTTTTTTCAAATCAACGAAGTCCACAAAACTTTTACAGTAACATACTTAAGGCTAAGTTCACCAAGCTATAAAGTGTTACATAATGCATGCCCCATAAAGCATGTTGATGATTAACATGGTGAGACAGTACTTATGACAAAATGTGAAATGGAGGTCCTATCTTGCTACCACAAAACCGTGTTTACCTCAAACTAGTATAGTTCAGCTCCAACGACACGACTGATAAACACGACAATAAGTGTGAAGTTTTTGTAGTAAGATGATTATCAGCTTAGTGAACCGTACTGGCTAATTCACTATTCTCTGTTAGTTATTTGTAGTTAAGCATTTTGTAGTGTGTCGACGAAAAATACTAAAAAGTAAAAAATCCGTCAAAATGTTTAACATGAAAAAAACTAATACAATAGGCCCTTATATTTCTATTACTTAATTATTACAAGATTAAAGATAACTAACGCGATACTAAACTATTAAATTACTTATCAACAAAACTTCGTAATGTGATAAGCTGATAACCAAAGAGAAAACGAGCTTGTAAAATAATTTCATAAAAATAAAAAACAAAAACAACAAACAAACAAAAATAACATGTTTAAATTGGAATATGAAATGGAACTTTCTAGCCCAAGAAAACAAGACAAACGAAAGGCCAATCGGCGAAAAAATAAGTCATGATTATATGAGCATCTTATTTACCTGGATTATTTCTATGGAATGCGCAATACGAAACAACAAACAAAAAAATATCATAAGTAAATACTTCTGGAATACATGCGATGCGTCGTATATTGAACATTCTACTTATTAATAATAATCCCTCAATTGGAGTGTGCAAGTCACTCCCTGCCCCTTTTTTAGTCAGGCAGGGGCAATATTTTCTTCATAATTTCAGCTAACCAAGTCACTTTAGCAACCCATACCCAAAGTCTAGTTATATAAATTAAAATAATATTGTAAAAAAGAAGTATATTATAGTGCAGTTTTAAGCAGTGATCAAAGAAACCAAGCGCTTTGTTTTACTCTGAAGCCCTATCTCAACACATCACCTTAGGTGATGACGAATGACAATACTTGCTTTGTTAATGAACTTCTGTACTACGATATAGTAGCCTAGGTTCTGCAATCATCCGTTTGCGGTTGGTGTAGAAATATTTAATTGTTTGTTACTTACAATGTTTAACATCAATGTAATAAAAACAGTGTATATACTTATTATGCACCGTTTCGCTGACAAAGCAATTATTGTAAGATAATACCACCATAAAACTGATGATTAGAGCAAGTAAAATGTAACATGGAATGTTTTATAAATCTATCGTCACGACACGTTTAAAAGCTACATTTTTAGTTTTACAAATATTATAGAAAAATTCTAATACAAAGGTTCAAAGTTTGATAATGTAAGAGTAAAATCTAAGTAGATATCAGAGGAAGGTTAAGCTAGGGTGTTTTAAATCACAATATGAACCCTGCAATGTATTAGACTCGAGGTTCAGTCGCCGACTATGGTTTGAGACTGGTCTTACACGACCGATTCCGTTATCTTACTGACTTTTGCTAGATACAGTCTTGCAGTATCACACAAATGTCAAAATGTTAACTTCTTTTAGCCTCAAGACTGTGCCTAGTCTTTTAGGGTCTAAAAAGACGTGCTGACATTAAACTGCAGCAACTGCACGTAAATACAGTGCGACAGACAATTTGACAATACTAAACACAATGGTTGGCCAACGCAGGAATCGGACAATAGGGAACTATAATATACCCTGTTGTTATTAATCAAAGGATTATGTGAACCAGTAAAATGTTATCAAAAATTGTTAAAGTCAAAGTTATTAAAATTAAGTTATTAAAATATAGCTATGAAATATGGCGGTATTTTGTATAAATCTAGCACTAACTAGAAAATTGCTGTTGGGTAGATCTATTTAAAAAAATATTGTTATTCAGATATTGAAAGAGGTCTCGAAATATTAAACCTATATATTTTTAAAATTTTGTTTTACCAATTTTTATTTCGCCTCATTTCATTTTAGTTTTGAATTAAATGACTTTGTTTCGTTTTAATTCAATTGTCACACTATAGATAAATTGGATATGGATTTTTATCTCAAATAAATGATTTGATAATACAAACTACGGCAGTTTCGGTGGACGAAGATTGTTGAAGTCAGTTTCTACGTTCTATTTTGCTCCAATGTCTGGCCGGAAGATACAGGTAGTGTAACTAATGCTGGGGTTACATCAGACCGCTGCATGACGTGTGTTATGGAGCATTCTCGAGTTACAGAATTGAGAGTCTGCACCACCGCCAGCAATCTCTTAATGAGGCAGTTTGTGGATAGAATGAGTACCTGTAGGAAGGATATTATACATTAATAATTCTATAATGTTATATTATATACATAACATCACGCCTGTAATCCCCGAAGGGTTATGCAGAGGTGTACCCACTAGTACACCCACATTTCGCCAGTTATGTTTTTAGTCCCATGTAATAGGGGGCGAGCCTATTGCCATCAACCGGGCACAATTCCACACTCCGAGGCTGCTACTGAGAAATTCCTGATGGAAAAACCCAATAACACTTTGCCCGACCTGGGAATCGAACCCAAGACCTCATGCACAGCAGTTGCGCTTGCGACCGCTAGACCAACGAGGCGGACAATATTAACACATATTCTGTTAATATTTCAACTGGCTGCACATCATGGTTAAAAGAAATAGGACCGTGACAGACAGATTGACAGAAAGCGCAGGCTTAGTACAGAGTTCCATGCAAATCTTTTGGATATGGATTCCTATAACCAAAGTTTTCACACCATTTGTAATGTGTGGTAGATAGCATACCTTTATCTCTGATCGTAGTGGTAAAATAGCTATAAGCCACCAGAGCCACGATGGGCCGTCGGTGCTCTCCCACCAGGCGTAGTCGAAGAATCCGTTAACTTGCAGGGGTCCAAACGTGGCTTCAATATCCGCGAGCACCTTGGCATTCAGCCGGCTTAACCACAGCACCGCTTTGGTCATTATATGATGCCCCAGTTTTTTGAGGCATCGCACTTTATAGTGATTTTTAGGATACTCATCGGTAATCGGCAAGACGCGAGCTGCTTGGCATCTGTAAACAACATCATTATTAAGGATTTGATACATCCACAAAATTAGAATGATCGACCTTGACTAGAATCATGAGATTGACTTATTAAGATCAAGCTATGCTACGCAATGCTCTGTGCTCTATTGAGCTCAGTCAGTCAGTGATGGTGATTAAAATGTATGCTCACCCGTCTCTGATTCCTCTTTCTATAACTTTAAAACGAGTTAAGCCAATAGTGGATATGATGGACCTGCCATCCTCCAAGTGAACGCAGTCTCGCACCTCCAGGATCTGCGAAGCATCACATAAACGTTATGTAATTAATTATGTTTTAAATTTATAATGGCTTTATTAGGTGGCCTTAGATGGCTTCCAGGAACTGGCGAGAGGAGGCAAAACACAGAAGAAAGTGGAAGGAAAGGCCTTTGCCCAGGAGCAGGACAGTTATGGCCAGCAAAAAATGACTTTATTTGTCAATAAATAATTACACTATATTCATTACTTTCTTGATAACTTGTATTTCTTTTTTAGATTAGGGCAGGATGGTAGTTTGCGGGTTTGGACGTTGGCCATTAGAATAGAGAAGAAGAATAGAATAGAATATCGTTTATTTCTGAGTATATGGCATTGGCAAATTATGTTAAGAAATGTTGTCTGATGTTAATATCGCTTAATAAAAAGTTATGGAGCGGCGACTAGTTTCAACTTTCTCACTGATTTGAATGTGAAGAAGAAATTAGTTAAGTGAATTAGTTAAGTGGTTTATATTACCCATAAATGCGTTGAGTTTGAGTAGAAATAATTAGAGTTCAAAGAGTTCCCACATGTCATTTATTTATGTGTTATTGCAGGAGAGTTCTTCAAAGCAAATGGTTAGAAATAAGTCAATACTCATGTGTTAATAAATCAAATCACTTTTCTGGCTCGATAGTTTGAACCTCAAATAAACACTAAATAGCTATTTATTTAACCTCAATAATAAATTAACTTCAATATGTAACTTTACATATTGAATTTATTCCTTAATTAGGTATTCAGAAATGTGATAACGATCTATTAACGCTATCAAATACATAAAAACGCTTCAAAACACATTCAAAAGAAACCGGGCGTAAATTATTATCTTCTATAACTGAGCGTTTAGCAACGCATTTCTGATAATTAGAACATCGCATAGTTAAATACTGACCGTGCCGTAATCTACGTAGCTACCCCTTCTGTCGCAAGCAACCATCCCGAACCGCCGCGAGCCTGACTCGAGCACTCGTCGGATCATCAGCCAATAACGAGGGTCGAAGATGAACAGCGGGCAAGGTACTCTAAACAAATATAAATAACCTCAGATTGTAATTGGCCTTTTTAATGGTATCTAAACCCGAACTATTGTATATGACTAGCTGTAAGTTTTCCTAAAATTATTAAAATAAAATAAAATAAAATAAATAAATAAAGTAATCTCAAACATCCTCCATAGATAGTTCGATAGTCTATTTTAAGTGTGCGCCGCCTCTATTGCGTTTACTGCGCATTGTCAACTTAAGATTGACTTAATTTTAAAACGCGTTAAAAAAACGCATTTAATAGTTTCACTGCAAACATTTGATGCAATTTTGTTATTAAATATTCAAGCTGTGACTTATGCAACGTGTATCAGAAAGTAAGACCTGAAAGAAGTTTGTTCAGAATAGGCTTTTGAATCGATTTCCTTAGTAAGGTGTAAACGCGTCGTTATAAAGTAGTTAGGCTTAGTATAGGCGAAAGATACAATGGGTACTTACGAGGGGTAGGCAACTGTGCACACAAATATAGGAATGATTTCCGGTGTCAGAGGCATCGGTGGGGCCAGGGCATTAATACTTTTCAGTGCCGACTGCACGAACAATGTGGGTCCCGTCTGAAAAACAAATATAGTAATTGTAATAACATCCTATTGAGCATAACATTACATAACGCCTGTAGTCTTCGTAGGGTTAGGTAAAGGTGTACCTATTAGTACACCCACATTTCGCTATTTATGTTTAAGTCCCATGTACTAGCGAGCCTAATGGTCATCAACAGGGCACAAATCCAGACTCCCGTGTCTGATACTGAGAAATTTCTGATGGAAAAACCTAATAACTCTTTGCCCGACCTGGGAATCGAACCTAAGACCTTATGGTGATGAAAATACTATATAGTTTGTTAGCTTGAAAGACATGATCTCTACAGGCACTGGTTCGAGCACAAAAAATATTTCACTGATGAGAAAGCGAATAGGTACTATTGTCGACTGACATAGGATATGTTTTTTAACTTGTTGACAGCTGGAAAACACACGTTGTGTTTCGACTAAAAAACGCAAGTGCGGCGCACACGCAAACGTATGTGTTTTTCTACGGCGAACACAAGAACAGTGGTAGCTAGCCGCACTTGTGTTTGGCGTAGCGAATGTTCGCCCGCATTCAACGGGTATGATATGTTGGAATTACACGCAAGTGTCGCGGACAGAAGAAAGTACAAAATAAAATGCACTCCTTGATATCTAATGAACCCACGGCACATTCGTAGGTACAACCATTCACACTACTGTCTCGCCTAGCTTTTGGTAATTATAAAATTACGAGTCCCTAACGTCGATGTTCATAAGTATAATTTTCTTTAAAAAAAATTACTTGTAACTAGAGCCACTATCGATTAATGCAATACAGGATGTGATTGTTTTCAAAGGTAACGGAAACGACTTCCGGCTATAGAAGCAGGTTTTACAAAAATATAAATTAACTGAGGCTGATAATTATCCACCCTGTAGGTAGTAATACAATGTACGGAAAAACGGTGTAGCTTACAACGTACAAAAACTGTGGATCTACACACGTGCGCACCTTAGTTATTAACACGTTCGTAGTTTGGAGCCTACCTGTACGTCCTACATAAATAAAAGCATTATTTAATGGCGAGTGAGTTCCTCAGCAAAGTGTCAATTTTAACACAGCCATCAGCAAACACACATCACGCTTGCAATACCCGAAGGCATAGGCAGAAGTGTACCCATTAGAAATTTAGAACACCCTCATTTCGCACGTTATGTTTAAGTCCCATGTAATAAGAGGCGAGCCTATTGCCATCAACTGGACACAAATTCAGGCTACTACTGAGAAATTAGTGATGGAAAAACCCAATAACACTTTGTTCAACCTGGGAATCGAACCCAAGACCTCGTGCTCTGCAGTCGCGCTTTGCGACCCCTAGACCAATGTGGCAGCCGATACAATATTTAGAAATTATGAAACTCACGTTGCTAATAATCGTACCTTTACCATCGGCGGCTCATTACATGTTGAAACCTGCTTACGTTTTAACCGACACGAGCGATGTAGCAACACAAATCTAAATTCTTATAATCACAGAGTAAGTACGTAGAAGCTATCAAATCAAATTAATTAGCTTCAATGCAGGTTTACCATTAGGAGTACCATAAATACGTTTAGTTTCAATATGTAGGTAGTTGATAGTTTAGGACGAAGTGTACCTAACATTCGATGTGAAAAAAAGAAGTTTTGATACTCACTTCTTCCAGAATGAGGCCAAATAAATCACGGAGACATAAGGGGCATTTTCTTCCATGGTCTAGCGTGCGCTGAAGACAGTTCCGGCAGTACATGTGTCCACAAGGCGTGGTGACAGGGTTGGTGAAGGTATCGCAGCACAGAATACACTCCATGTCCTTGGGGCTGATACGCGAACTAAAAGACACGCGACGAACAGAACGGTTCAGCTGCGTCGTTAAACTGCGCGGGTCACGATCACGACTGTTGTTGCTCAACACTGATATTGCCTGAAATGAAAATAAAATGAATAGATCAACATTGTGTCATGCAATGAAGTCATATTGAAGACAGGTTGTTACGCCTTATCGGCAGCGGTCGAACGTCTTGAGCTGGCGTCATGAGCAAACACTGCGTCATTAAAGTGTTTCAATTCAAAAAGATCTTTATCTTGTAGGTGGGTACCGCTTTGTTTGAGTTGATAAAAATCTGAAGAGGTACTCTTTTATTTATTATTGTAAACAAGACATCCTATGCGTATAATACGATAATTTATAGTAGCACTCGTGTTAGAAATAAGTAACTTTGTCAATCCATAAGAATATTATGAATGCTAGAGTGTCCGTCTGTTACGATTTCACGACAAAACCACTGAACTAATTTTGATAACATTTAAACTCCGAGAAAGAACATAGGTAACTTTTGTATGTTTATTCAGCGACTTCGTCTGCGTCCACGATAACCGACATTTACGCGGACAAAGTCGAGGACAATAGCCAGTTAAGCATAGATAACTACCTATTAGTCGATTGCATTCTAGGTAACACTGACGTGGCTAAATGAACGGGGGGGCACAGTTTCATCATAGTCTACGCTGAACCGTTGGGTAATTCAACGGTTCATTGCAAAGCTCAAAATTGCAATCGTTTCGGTTCTCGTAATATGGCTTAAGTAAACAAAGATAAGGGCACAGCACAGCTGTAGCTATAGCTCAAACAGTTTAAAGACTTGTGCGTTTGTGTAGTTATTGTGTTACGCCTAGGAATTAGGAAAGTGATTAACAATAATGAACACTTTGGAAAGTGTTGCTGGTTGCAAACTTGCAATTTCAAAGTTAAAATAAAAAATGATTAATAATAAATTATCATAAATCTCGAATAACGAAAAATAATAATACATTCAAGTGTTGTCACGACCTCCCCACGCATTAGAATACTTATTTTAGAACTTAAGGTTTTATTTTAACCAGCTCTTGTCCGTGACTTCGTCCGCGTAAATGTCGGTTATCGCGGACACACGTAGTCGAAGGCAAATAAAAAGTAGCCTATGTCCGTTGTTAGGGTTCAAACTTAAGCTCTACCAGATTTCATCAAAATCGGTTCGGTGGTTTAGTCGTGAAAGCGTAACATACAGAGTTACTTTAGGCAATCCATACTAATGTAATATTATAAATGCAAAAGTAACTTAGCATTTACAATATTAGTATTGATTGCCTTGGTGATCAATGCTCATGCATTCTCGGAATAAGATGAGGTCCTTGACCAGCAGTGGAAGAATAAAAGACTGGTAGTTTTAAGTTAAAGTTGAAAACATACCCGAGCTAGTAAAATGCGTGCTTGTCGGAGATCTGGCTGACCGGAGGCGGCGGCAAGCGCCAGGTATGGCACGGCCTCGCGGTGCTGTCCAAGTCGAAGAAGCTCCAAGGCATGATTGTACCGTGCCTGGATAACAAACCATTTACATGATAACATACGATTATAATGTTAAACTACGAGTAGGTACCTATGAAGATACGGCAGAACAATCAGTGTGCTTAACTTGAGATCACTCGCCTCATGATGTCATTTTACTGAGCCCGTATATATAAACTGGCAGTACAGTTCATTGCCCTGAAGTCATTCGAACGTTCTGTAAAAATGACAGTCATAATAACCACTTTGATATTTGATTTGGGTTGATATGGATGACGAAACGTGAGTGACTTATCAGTTAATACAGAGTAAGTGCATGTTTATTGATACATTCACCTACAAGTTAAATAGGTATTGGTAGTGTTAAATAATACATATTGTTTACCCGGGGTGACATAGGAATTCGCTTATAGCCGCCGAAGTTAGAATTGCTCGTCTGCACCTTGCGCTTGAGTTGACTCGGACCACGGCTAGACCTGCTTGCACCGCTCACTGCAAAAGACATCCAATTTCAAAATAAAGCGAAATGCATAAACGATTACGTCTAATCTACGAAGGACTAGTACATAGTCCAAGTTTACAGTTTTAGTCATTTGATAAAAATAACACATAACAGTTCTTATTCAATCCACGAGCCTAGGAGGAAAAAAAAAATTTCAAAATAGCGCATTATATTGTAGCTATACGACAGAGCCGAACTTAACAAAGAAGCCCCATACGTCTTGTGACATTTCGTCCACACTGCTACATAATACGCGCTGTTATATAAGCAGCAAGAGTCAGAGTTTGTGTTACGTTACGTAACGCGGCGTGAGTTACGAGCGCACAGCGTGTTGCTACGACTTAAGATCTGAAGCAAGCCAAGGTCGCGATCAATGCAATCGGTGACAGTTATGTGAAACAGCAACTACGGTTTATTGCTACACACAATATTGAGTTATTAGTAGGTTCCAGAATTGGATATAATTTTTGACATTAAGTCACAAGTCGGAGTGAGGCAAATACTATCTTATAATAAACATTAGGTTTTTTTAACTGTACAGCATTTATAATATTATTATTCACGATATATATATTTTTAGTCAGCACGTAATATTCGCTAATCTTGTATTACGAGGACACAATATTGTTACTCTATACACAGGTATTATCAATGGCGATTCAAGTTTATTTCGTCACGTAAAAACCTGTTTGTGACATTTTTTACTTAACGCAAGCAAACGTGAATAATTGATAATATAATTATGTCATTTTACACAAATCCAATTCACGCAAGGATAAATCGCTGATGGCGCATGCATTGCAGAAATCTTCGTGCTCACAATGAAATCATTCAAGTTCGCTGCTGCCTCCGTTGACAACGACCTAAGCCTTTCATGATCAATCCTATATTACGCAGCTAATTGTTGCGTACCAACTTCATTTAAAAAATTATGTAATAGGAATTACCTGAAATGGCTAAAGGAGGACTATGAAGCAGCTAAAGTAACGAAAATACGTATGTAGTCGTACGTAGGTACGTACCTGCCTACCTACCTACCAAGTTTAAAAACTTTCCTTTAGATATACACGATGTAATAATTATAATTTAATAATTGCTTGCTGTGGCATGAAAATAAGTAGGTATTGTCGAATTTTTTACTGATTGGAATTAAAACAGAACAATTACAGACTGTATCGTCATCTTAATCATAATCTTAAAAATCATCTGAATTATCAAATTGCGCAAATTGGAAAATAACAAGTTTGAAATAAGTTATTAATGTAATTATTAAAAATCGTAAGCGATGTTCCAATAGAAGCATCATCAGCGCATTAGTTAATGTTTTTGTTTGTGTGTGTTATTCCCGCGCTAGATACAAGCGACATAGACCATAGCCACGTTTGATAGGGTCCGTCTGGTCCTTTAATGTACGTGTTTTACCTAAATATGGGTGGAATATCTAAAGAGCATACTTATTTCAAAAAAATTGTTTGTTTCATTATCCTAACCGAAACGTCACGGTCAGCAGTCCCGCTTGCTACAACTAGGTACAGAACGTTTCCTAGATTTCGCCTTCTTAACGTATATTTTTTTATACTGAACATTTAAACTACTTACTTTGCGGCTTGAGCAAAGGACGCAGATATTAAACAGACTGAATTAAATAAATTTATCATTCAAAATGAGCATGTCATAAACACTGGCGTTTCCGTAAAGACTTCTGTCAAAGTAGGTCAGAATGAGTCCTTGCGTAACAGGTACCCTGTCTGCAGAAGATTTTATAAGGTCATTTTATAAAGGCCACATCGCTTTATGCAAAATATGTCAGTAAAATGGAAAGTTTCCGATATTATTACATGTTTCTTAATATGTTGATTTAATCCCCACTAATAATGCCTAGTTTAATAGGAATCTGAAAGTGGGTTAATAATAAAATAACTTGGCCAATTTGAAATACTAGCCCCGAATAATTAAATAGGTACCATGAAATAATGATTTGTTGCTAAACTTGGACCGGATCACAGTATTCATATGGGATGGTCGTTTCACTACAGGCATTTCAAGTTCATCTAGCTAGCTTATAAATGAATGAAGTAGGTACCTGCGCTTAGCATACGTTTACAGATAATTTTCATTTTAAATAACTATCTACCTATGTCTAATCTACTTTTGGGACTAACGTAAGCTGTACGTATAGTCCCAAAAGTAGCATAGAAAACAATTAAAAGCAATCAAATAATTTAGTAAAACATAAATAAATGTTTTAATTGCACGGATGATACATTAAAACATCAGTGTTTTTATGTTATTTGTAATGATTCATCCGAGCGGCCTTATTTATCAATTACAAGAGAATGGAGTATTTGAACTAAATTGTGAGTAATCGTGGGTGCCTGGCGAATACTTAAGACCTATATAACGGGCGTAACGTAACCTGCGACCCAGCGTTCTCCATTGCATCGTCGACAATGTTGTTACATAACAACAATGTTACAAACAAATGGCCGATTTACATAATAGCCTTGTCGGTGCGCGATTATCGTCGTAAACGCCCACGCGATACAGACGTGGCGCTGCTATAACGCGCCTTTATTATTGTTTCAAATAATAATATATAAATAGTTGTATCAAGTATCCCGTTAGATTAAACTTCGATTGTGGTTTTTAATCCAATGTGATACTGTAATTACAAAACATTATCAATATTGCTGAACAAAAAATTAAGAAAGGCCAACAGCATAATTATGGTCGTTGTCAAGAAAAAAAAAGAATTCAACTAAAAAAATATAAACTACCTAACTAGGCGGTTATAAAATTATAATGACTGTCAACAAATCTGACTACAGAAATGTAGATATTCTGAAGGAATGCGCCTGTTGAATTTTTAAATGGTTTTACAAGAACCTATTACAGAGAAAGAGTAAACGAAGAACTAATGCTTCAAGGTTATTCTAGTTGATTGGGTTACATAATAGTTTCAAAGTTACGGCCAATTCTACGTAACCATTAGGTATAGGTACTGCAGGTAGACAGGACGTTAATATTGTTGTAAAAAACAAATAATAGCAGGTAAATATGGTTATAGAACATGAAAGGAAGTTCTAAAAATAAAAATAAACAGGTTCAGTTCACATTCAGTTAATGTT
Source organism: Hoplodrina ambigua (assembly GCA_949774945.1). Taxonomy (NCBI): domain Eukaryota; kingdom Metazoa; phylum Arthropoda; class Insecta; order Lepidoptera; family Noctuidae; genus Hoplodrina; species Hoplodrina ambigua. Next base: position 13,639,641 of record OX458963.1, read on the forward strand.
ATTATGATGTAACCAGTAAAATGTTATATTTAGATTGGAATAAGATTAACTCGTACGAATAATGAGGAATATTTTTAGTACTACGAGACAAACGATCAGAAAAGCCGTCCAAAATTACCTACTCACCCATTATAATTTGACAAATATCATTTGCTAGAATAAAGGGGATTGAATGTGCGTTGTAAACACGCAAGAAGCCTTTCATTACCATTTCGCAATTCTATAGAATTTCCAAGCAACAAGGGAAAAATTTCCGCGGGGCTTCTGAACCTACAACGGTCATTGCATAACGCGCATCCCTCGAGCGAGTTCTATGACCTGGGCCACACGATAAGCAAAAATCACGCTCTTTTTTTTTTTCTTTTGTTCAATGATTGCCAAACAGTTACAAACTTGTTAATGAACTAATTTTATGTTAATAACTAGAAATGATTTTGTAAGGTATGAGTTTTGTGTTAATTTAGGTTTGTTTTAAAATCAGCTTGCGCGAGTCAGAATTATTATTTAACTTCAATTTAGTTTCGCACATGGGCAAATTACATAAGACATTTTAAAGTTAAACTAGTGTTAGCAATTAACTCCGAGTTAAGTTTCAGCGCAAGCGAGCCCTAGGGTGTTAATGTCCGAGTGACTAGCTACACAAACCTGATTTATAAAATTGAATATTAATAAAAAATAATTGGTTTCATAACAATTTCTGGTAAACCATTTTATATTTTTGTCTTATATTAATATGATTACGTTAACGTAAAAACTTGAGTGTCAACAACGCAATTAGAAGCTGTCGCCATCAAATATGACTTGTAATAATCCCTGATGGATACATTATGTAATCTACAATACATACTTCTGTTATAGCTATTATGATAATGTATGGCGTTAGACAGCGACAAACAAATGACCAGCAAACCAATGTTACTTATTATGCAACCAAAAATATTATAAAATAATATACATAACGTAAAAAACAAGAATATACCTTTTCTACTACTAAAAAAATATGTCGGCAAAAAAATCTTCGCGTATGGCATTACATTACTAATAATAATAATAAAGAAGCAAGTTTTAAAATAGACCAAATTGATGAAGCGCTTGCAATTACAAAATAAAATGTTAACAAGACATGAATAGAACAATCTAGAAATAAAAGAACATGCCAAAACACCTTTAAACGTAGCTATACTTCTTTATAAACAGACAGGAAAAAACGCCAGGTATTTTATTAAAAAAAAATACTTACATGGGTGAACTTGGACTCCTGCCTTGCTTGTATCTGCCGAGTTTCTATCACGGTTATGTTCTGTGTAGACACTAGTCGGCATGGAAACCATTCTAAAAAAACAATCAAAAGTAAGTAATTACAAAACCGTTAAAAATGATTATCAATGTTTTTCCAATGAATTATTCTTACCTGGTACTCCGATAAGAATGTCTGTCAGATGATATCTTCTCAACAAGATCCCGTATCAAAATATTTACGTATGAATTTCTGGACGAATCGTTGCCACATGGACATGTGATTTGCTCTAATACACATCTAAAACAAAAACACCGGAATGACTATGACTGCATTAGAACTTATTGGAACAATGTCATAGAAAATATAAAATGAATACGTACCGAGAGCATCTTGTATGCCCACATTGTCCTGTTATAGGACAGATGGGAAGTAGACCGCAGTCGCGGCAGCCCATGTCCTTATGGTACATATTTATAATACAGCGAGCATATTTGACTACACTATTGGCAACATGGCTGTCGAGCAGTGTCGCAGCGCTCATTTTGTGGGCAGCACGCCGCCGTTTGACTGGTGTGGGCTCAGGTGGAGGGCTCAGGCTTCGCGCGAAGGCTTGTTTAGCGTGCTCTGTGGAGCGTGGCTCTTCAGCAAAATTGGGGTTCGGTTCTCCACCATCGTTTTGCCGATTTGGTATATTAATAATTGTCTCTGAAGTGCTGTCGCGTTCAGTACGGTTGCGGTAATACATCATATGAGGGTAGGGGGAATTAGGTCCTACATAACTCGTTGACGCCATTTCTGTCGATCGTACTGGCAACATCTGCTAACAAAAAAATGTTTAAGTGCCGAAACTTATAGCGAAAATAAAATACAGGCACAAAGCGAACTTTGTTAGTATTGCGAAACTTGTCAATATGTTAAAAACAAATAAATTGCGTGACACAGTAAGTGTTCAGATAGATAAAACACCTCTTTTCTGGCTTAAATTACTAACAGTAAGTAAAAGTAATCAGTTTTGAATGGGTAATTAGAATTTTGTATGACTATCGCATGACAACTAAAACTGAAAACGGTTGAAAAAAAATATACTCCAATTTAAAAAAGTATAAACGTATCGTTAAAATGTCAATTTTAGCAATGAAATACGCGTAAAAAATCAATATTACGAGTAGAGCGATGTAAAATGGTGAACTTGGCCCAGAACAGTGGAACCGGTTGCGCGGAGGCAGCGAGCCTGACTCCGACGCAACGCTATTGCACCTCACCTAATAGATTTATGCAACAGACGCGACCGCTGCTCGCAACGTTGATTACTGCACTGCGCCCATCCGTTACTTCAATATTTAGGTCACTAGGTACAATGCAATATTTAGACTTCTACCGTCATGTCATAACGGAATCCTGGCGAATGTAACTTGAACGGCGCTTATCATTAACTAGGTTTTTAAAAAGCAGTTATTTTTTGTAAGTATATAATGGATGGTGGTGTATATATTTTATTGGCAAAAAGTAAAGTTGTTCTAGTTTAAGGTTAAATTTAATAAAAGTACATATTGTATTTATTATTAAATTAAATATAGGGTGTTTGTATTTAGTATTTATACATATTGAAAATTATGTATTAAAAGACCCATGTACATAAAATGGGGGGAGAAAATCTAGGGATAACTCAAAAAGCAAATTCAAAACGATTGCCATTGATAAGCAAGAAATAAAGGAATTAACACTCACAAAACAGACTTTTAATAAATTTAGTACAGGTATGCCTCGTTTTTTATGACGATAAAAAATATGTTTGGATCTATGTGAATATGAAACACGTATTAACATAATTACGTAGATACGTAAATTTAAAGTACCGTATTCCTAAAAGTATCTCGATTTCATATTGAATCAGAGTTGAGAAATTAATATTCAGCTAAAGTACCTACTACGTAGATATTTGAAGTTTTTGGCTCCTTGTTCTCTATTCGCTGGATTCAATGAGAACGTAATTTAAATCAACCAAACAAACTGACACTAAACTACAATACCTAAGTAATTACAGTGACAGTCAGCGACAAAAGTGATTATTTATCATCATAAATCGTTAAAAATTGTTGTTTTAAATAAAAATATTGAAAAACCATTTTTTTTTTATTTTACCATTAATTTGTCATAAATAAGTAAATTGTTTTAGAAATGTTTATCTATTATAATCTCGTTTAAACTTCGATAATTGTTACTCTACATTTGTCGCTGACTGGACACAAATATCATGCAACCGTTTACTTATTCGATAAATTAATGAGAACTTACTTGACGGCTGCCAGCCCCTGCGCCTCGCGTTCGTGCGTGCTCTTCAGGTTCCTCAAAAAATTAAATTATGAAGCGTGATAATATCGAAAGCGTGGCAAATGTGGCGATGCAGTAGGGATGTGTCTTTAAGTGAAAAAAAAAAGAAAACTATTTATTTATTTCACAAATACAAATCGATACTTAAAAGCTCTATAATTTTGAAAATAAATCTATTTTTCTAAAAAAAAAACGATTTATTTATATGTGATTTGAAAACCCGTTTACTTTTCTACTTTATAATTAAAACCACGTTGATTGGTCATAAGACGAACGAATTATGCAGGTAATTCGAATCTACGAAGGGCAATACGACATAAACGGACAAATCGATCTAACTCCGGTATAAACTTGTAGGTATTACCTGGTTAATCTGTAGGAGAGTACCCACCTGATGTTTTCGTCCCAAGTTATCTAATTTCACTACAGGTTTTTTTCTTTAAAGGGCAGTCTTTGCCTGGCGTTTTTATAACTTTCACGGCTAGAAGAAAGCTAATGAGTAAATGTCGGTTATCTGCAGTTTAATTTTGTTTTACTCGTAACCCCACTTCTTTATTACTAAGTATAAAACTAGCCTTAGTTACTTCTTATAACATTAGCTATTTGCTAGTTAAAGTACCGTCAAAATCTGGCTAGCCGTTTTGGATATTACCCGGAACAAACAGACAGACAGTAAGAAAAAGTTATGTTTGTTTTTACCGTGTATACATTCTTAAGTATGTACTTAGTAAAAAGCTATTTGAAATTGCTGATTTTGACATTACAACCACACATTTCAATTTACTTATTAGTGTAGAAGATACAGACTACATTTTCAAACAACATAGGTACCATACATAAATATGGCTCCATCATCCAATCATTTTGTTGCCGTTCAGTGAATTTCGTTCTCATTCAGCTCATAGATAGTTCCTTTTACAAATATTGAATAAAATGTATTTTACATTATTGATAAATTCAAAGTCGATTGTTAAATATCGATTCTTGAACAAAAGTAATCAATTAATGTTAAAATAGATTATTTTTTTCACATCCCTGCAATGCAGTAACCGAAGGCTAAAACAAAAGCGAAACATCTATACAGACAGGGCGGCAATAAAGGATGGAACCTGGCAGTGTTCTACTGTGAACTACATCGGCCTAAGAGAAGCGGTGCTGGTACATGAATAATAAAAGTTCGAAGCCATTTAGCTTCCCACCGCTCACCTCTGTACAACTGTAGATGTGTGGCATTGGACGCATCGGGGATGGTCTCTGGACAGCAGCCTAGAAGTTTTAATTTCATAGACTATCAGACACTTAAATAGTACATTTAAAATTAGTAATAACTTCACTATCATACTTCTGTATCTGTGGAAAAACACTGAGCTCTTTAAATGTTATGCGAATGTAGGTACGTCAAAATAAGTGAGTTTGAAATAGCTGCAGATGTCCCTCGAAATTTACCTTCGATCACAGACAGAGTGGCCCGATGCGGAAGCTTTTAAAGAACTTAACAGATCACACACACTAAACTGGATAAAAATATTATTTTTACAACTTTAAACTGTATTGTAAATTAAGGACTTCTGCGGCACAAAGTAAATTCAAAGCTGTTTCATTGGCTGCTAGGAGTAAATTGAATAAAACTTACGTAAGACGCCAACGAGTTGGCCTCCTGTAACAAAACAAAATTTTTCCGATATAAAATTACAAAGACTTACATAATCTTATTTATGAATTCAGTGTAAAGGTCATTTAACTTATACTTATGGTTCCCTCGTCGGTGAAATTATTGTACTGTAATAGGTAGGTACCTAACTGCAGTGGCTTTAATGAGGAAATGTCACCAAATCATGTTTTCTGGAGTTTCAGAAATAAGATACAAACAACCTTACGGTATATTAATAGTTACAAGCTTTTAAAGCTTGCATAACAAGGGCTATTAGAACAATAAGGTAGGTATAATTATCATACTAGCAATAACCCGAGAGCTTTCAGTTCATTACACCTGCGTTCTGTAACATCTTTGTTTCCTGCTCCGCTCCTGTGGGCCGTAGCTTTATGTTACAAGTTAGCCTTTACTGGTGAATCGTTATGAAGCCTCGTGAGTTTGGCTATCACATACAAAAATATATTAAACCGACTGGTATTTTCAAGGATTAGCGCATTTAAACAAACAAACAAAAAGCTCTTCAGCTTTATTATGTTATCAGTATGGATGTAGGTACCTACCTAAGTTAAGTAAGTAGATACTGTAAATGTCATAATTAACAACAAAAGGCTTACAACTTATTATTGTTACTCATACCAGTTATCTAAACCACAAGTCAGACTAATGACTTCAACGAGTAACAAGGTCATTGACCGATAACGTCGTGCTAAAACTTCATTACAATGTAGAAAGGTGTTTCTTATTATCTATTACCGTAAACATCGTAATTTTATACTAGGTGGAAAACCGACTTTATTATGTTATAGGTGATCTATTTAGGCCGTTTCGTACCTAGGCACCTACCTACCTCCGAGACTTGTGCCTAAGGTCTTGACTCTTGAATAACTCATAATTCTATTTCGCTTAGCTGATTTGAGTCAGTCGTGGTTTACACAACTCAATTAATGACTAAATAGTTCTGACTTTTCATAAAATTTTACTAGGTACTACGTATTCGTATGTTATTTAGTGTTACATCTGTTTTGTTAAAATAAGATAATTTACAAGGGGCGCAACTATGATGCGTGCCCTAGGCGCCATTTTGTATTGGTATTCCTGTAGCGGCTTATCAGTAGACACCAGCCACCATAATGACTCCTTGGAATACATAAATTAATCATCGTCTGCGGTATAGCATTACTTGGCTACAACGATTCTTACGCAAAACGAAGTAAGCGGTAGGCTTACATAATGTGACCTACTAGCACACTGACTCTGTGCCGCAGCGCATGCTTCGCCTGCATTGACTACCTATGTACTGCCTTCTACTTACATTTTTGCTGCTTTATCGTAACTCAACTATTGCCAACTCTAATGATAAAAGTACTTTGGAACAGAGGAGCGGATTGGACTGTAAAAACACTCAATGGTGCTACAATGTGATTACAATGTTCACAAACTAGACAAAATTTAGAGAATTGGTATCTCTTTCTTACTAACATACAGCGAAAGAAAAAGACGGTGACATTTTAAAATTAAGTTAGATAGGTATCAAAATAGTTTCGCCTTGAACATTTCCGTATTTTTGATCTTATACGTTTTAAGGATATGTCAAATATAATTGTATGGATGTGTCACATTGACTAAATTTGACAGCTCTTATTTACATTCGTCTCTTTCTTGTTTTATTGGACAGAAAAAGATAGAAAGAAATAGTGTTATTTTAGTTTAGTTTGTGAACAAGGGAATCGGCACCACTGTTAAAAACTACAATGTGGAATACCTATTACTTGTTTAGACGCAAATTATTATCTTAGGCGCAAATTACTATATAATGCGAAGTGTTAACTGCAAGCAGAAATATACCAACTCCAGTCGCATACTGAGAGTTGACGACGTTGTGCCCACCTCCATAGGGATGCGTCGCACTAGGGTTTACTAGTTGTAGGGTACCTACTTACTAAATGATAAAATAAATACAATACGAATTACATAATATTAAATAATTTGTTTCCTAATAAAATGTGTTGGAGTTTAAAAAATTGATGGCTGTCCATAATACCTACGTAATAACTTTATTGGTTTTCCATAGTAGTTGCTTAGTAGGCAGGTATTTAAAATTAAAAATAAACTCAAAATTCTTAGCCTAAGATCTTTTCTCAATGGTGATAGTAAACTTATAATATTAGTTGAAATGTTCTGAATCTGGTAAGAAATTTTAATAAATATTCATTATGGAAACACTAGTTTCCCTCCATTTTGAGAGCAAAATCAAACAATTAGTATTTACCGGTGTACCTATTTCCCGGCCGATTTACCAATTTTTTCTTTTAATTATCTAAGACTGTTTTTTATAACATTTTAATAAACATAGTTGTTAAAGGTAATTTCGGCATTTTATCTTGTTTACGCAGAATATCTACTTGCTGTGTGTGAGTTCAGGTAAGCATGCGCGTACTGTATCTGTCTGTATCCTTTCTAGGGAAGGGAATACGCTTAGCTGTAGGTTGAATGAGTGGAGTCCTGGTTTAGGTACCTAACTACTCTTTGGAATTAAAAGAATTGGAGTAAGTGAGATAAGGTATAAATAACATAGAAGAAAAAACCTAAGAGGTCGAAAAGGGCCTCCTTCTTTTTAGGGTTGCGTGCCTCGAAATGACAAAGAAAGCCTTTTAAGATAACTTCGTTGCCCGTTTGCCTATCTGTTTGTCTGTTATGAAATCATGATCCCTTTTCTCTGGAACGCCGGCAGGTATCAAATTGAAATTAATATCAAATACCTTTTCTTAAAACAGTAAAAAAACCAAGCGTATAACTCAAAGCAATAAAAAACTTTATGCGTCATATTTTACCTATAGGAATTATAGGATACTAGGTACTTTCTTTTTTATTTGGTAATGTCATTAAATGACTCCTTCGGCCCTGGATTTTACTGACTAAAAAACCACCCTGTTCCTTCTGTTGCCCTTTACGTTCCGGGGCCACGGTATCCTGTTAAGACGTCCCGCAACCCCGGCAGGATAGGTACTTACATTCGTTAGCCTAGAATCATGGTTAGCAAGAGACAAGGTCTGCGCGAGTAAAGGAATAAATCCGAAAATATTTAATTAATAATTCTATCACATAAAAATATGCCAACAAAAACATAACATATAAACAAGCTACGATAATTAAAAACATAAAAGTCACAACTGCAAAAATTGCACATTTGTACTTTGTATACTCGTCAGATATTTTTTACGACGTTTTTTATTTACAGTGTTATATATTTTTAAATCTCCTTGTCAAATTCTAGACGATAAACATAGACACGACCAGATTCAATAAAAAAATAATGGAGGCTGGTATTAATTTACATTTTAAAGTGACCACACAGGATCCTTTTATTTTTAATTAGCCTATGTTACTCGGAAATTCGGAACGATGCAAGGATTGTAACGATACCCCATACATCTAAATCGGTTCAGCCGTTTAAAAGTTATGGAGGAATAAAGAATCTCACATACGTATATACATTAACACTGAACACATAACACTCCTTTACTCCTTTTTTTGGGGCAGTCGTGTGACCGCAGTGACCGTATCATTATTAAACATATTTTATGTTTTAAATAAAATTGTATTAAATAGATTGACTTGGACATCGCATAATGACAATGTATCTCACAAGTAATATCTACATGTTATATTAAATTACGTATAGATTGTTTATTGGGAGTTTATTACAGCATTGTTACAGCATGACAGTTGGTGTATCTAGAAAATTGGATCGAAATTGCAGATTGAACTTAGTTTTTTATTGATTTATACACTAAACACTAAATGTATTCTAAATGAGAAGTTTCTAGTCTGGTAGAAGTACCTTAAAGTTTTGATGCGGTCAGTCAGTCAGTCAGTGACAAAATTAATTTTTGATTAATTAATGAACTTTGACTAGTTTATAATACTTAATAAACTACTGGTTCAAATTGAATGAAATTTGAAATATACCGTGTACGTCCTCCAATCGGGAGTCAGAAATTCATAGACAATGTCAATAAACTTGAGAGAACCCGCGGGCAGCCGGGCGAAGCTTGTGAGAACTCTCAGTGCACGAGTCCTACTCGCATTTTTCCCGTTTAAGGCAGTTAAACACCGGTACGTCCTGATGAATTAAGGCTCTCCCACAAAGGCGCGTTATTACCGGATGCGTTATTGCGATATCTATTTTTAGTACATTATGTATTAGAACGACTACGAAGTTACACATTGCTGCAATAATAACGACGTAATAGAATTATTGTACTGTACTGGAACACATGCGATCCTACATACAAGATCGTTAGTACGTTAAGGGCGAAATTTGGATGTACCGACAGTTACGAGTGTTCTAAAAAACTATAATATGGATATTGATTCATCATCAGACGAAGAATCATCTATGCTGTACAGTGTATCGCAAAAATAGCAAATCTGTACGACATTAGGGAAAAACCTAAAAACGACGATAACAAAATAGAAATATCGGACAATTAAATCGCAGTTGTGTGCAAGAAATCGGGACGCATTTTCGCAATAATGCATTCGGTATTATCAACCAATAATAACGCCATAACTAAGGTGATAGTGTTTTATATTTTGCGCGTAACCCTAATTCTTTTTCAAAGAAAAAATAAAATATTATTTTGAATATTAGCCTAAGTTACTCCTTATAACATCAGCTAGTGCTAGTGAAAGTGCCGCCAGAATCAGTAAAGCCGTTTGAGAGTAGCCAAAATAAACAGAAAGATGCACAATTTAAAATCTTACCTATTCATAAATGTATTTTGTAAAAAGTTGTTATTTTTTTTATTACAATCAAACACTTCAATTTTATTTATTTGTATAGATAAGGATTTTCATTATTGTCTATTTATTAGTTAGTGGGCATGTTGAAATATTATAACTCGGACAGGAAGTGAGCGGTAATTTTATATTTTCAAACTCATTTTTAGTTGTAATGTCATATTCATATACCAACCGAGAATCCAGTGATTGGTAATAAAAGCCCTTTTGCAAACAATTGCAGCAAGTTCAAAGAAAACAACAGTGGTGCCGATTCCCTTGTTCACAAACTAGACTAAATTTAGAGAATTGACATCTCTTACTAACATACAGCGAAAGGAAAGGACGGTGACATTCCGTGACATTAAAGAACTAAGTTAGAGATGTCAAATTAGTTTTGCCTTGAACTTCTCCGTATTTTTAATCCACACGTTTTAAGATGTCAACTATAACTGTATGGATATGTCAGATGGACTAAATTTGACAGCTCTTATTTACATTAGTCTCTTTCTTATTTTATTGGACAGAAAAAGATGGAAATAGTCTAATTTTAGTTTAGTTTGTGACCAAGGGAATCGGCTCCAGTACCCTCTTTACACGGGGTTAAAATTGTATTTGTGTGAGCAAATGAATTGTATCAATGGGCTGGTATAATAGAACTGACAATGGGACTGGTGGCGCAATAAAAGGAATGTTGGAAAAAAAGTTTTTACTCAAATGTTGCTAGTACCTACTTGTGTATAAAATTAAATGTCAGTATTATTGTTGAAAATTGCAAAAGATATATTTTGTTTATTTTTTTTGAAACCTTGTTTATTTCCTAAAAGTATTATTATAATACATAATAATGTAAGTATTGTGTTCTGTTTATTTATTTTAAACTTCTTTGTAACTAGATTTTAAGTGGTTTCATATTATCAGAGGACTATCTTCATGCATTTGTGAAGCCTCTGTGGAGCTCCATATAAATAGATTAATAAATAAACACCAGTTGCTGGAGCTAATGTAAGTATTTAAAAATCCTACTTTTCCACCTATTTATGATTTTGCCATATAGAATCTGAGTAAAATAATATCTTGTTTTGAAACTTGGAAAAGTAATGACCACCCCCATGATGGTTTCTAAGATCTGAGATGTTATCCACTTGTTACATAAAATAAGCAAACTAAGTAATACACTCAGATCAAGGCTAGGTAAAACATAATAATAACAGTAATGTCTGCTCCTGACTGCTCCAATACATTAGTAGCCCAGATAACCAACCAAATTATATAATAATTATGCAATTTAGTGTGAACAAAGGTTGGCGTTGTTTCGGTGCTTGCCAGCGGTCGGCCACAGCGGTGCCGGCGCGACGCCCATGCGATCCCCGCGACGTCGTGTTTATGTTTATCTTGTTTATATGCCAGCGGATTTAGTTTTATGCTCTGCAATTCAGTAGAGTATTTTCCTGTCATCATCCCTTGGTTTTCAACCTTACATAATTTCCTTACGTAACGACCGCGTGGCGAGGACAATAAGTACCTGCCATCCTTGTTCTGATAGGAACCTTCCGCTTTATAAAATAACTTAATCGTAATTGTATATTTTTGTGTCGCACATGTTTAATTTACACATAAATACCGGCTTAAAATAATGAAATTACCTTCATAGAAAAATATTTTAAATTAGTTACCTCTTGAATTTCCTGGTGCGTCCTTAAGCGTCCTATCGGTAGATTTGGCCACATACTTACTAATATTGAGATATCATAAACGAGTAACTAGAATATAATCGCACACAGCAATTTATTTCTCACAACGACCTCCACCCATAGTACGATGTTTTAGACTGAAGTTGATTTATTAGATTGAAGTTGAACGAATGATTCGAATGAACGACAACAAAATATTTTTGGTTGTGGCTCTATCATCGACCAAAGACTATTATATAGAGCAGGACTGCTTAGTATGTTTCAATTTGAAAAATCCAACATACATTAGTCTTATAGTTTATTTGCAGCAAAAATACGGGTCTTACAAGAGAAATTTAGGAATTGTGTCTCTCTCGCACGTCTTGGCACTGTTCATTAGGTAGAACGACTTTTTAAGATAAATAATATTTTAATTCCATACAAAACTCGCCAGGATGATGATTATCGTGCTTCAATTGGGTGTAAACGGGATACCTATCTAGATTGTGGACTATTATTATGTGAGACATTGAGTAATATTTAGAAATGTGGGATTTTGTGGACTATTATTGATCTACCTAAACAAGTAGCAATGAACTAAACAATTTATCTAATAATTACAATGAAATGTATCCAAACAAATATTTAAAAATTACTTAATAACTATGCTTTATCGAAATAATAATGGGGAAAAAATTTGTACATCTGATTCTGTGTAATTTTACCCAATTATGGCAAAAAGTAGGCTATGGCAAGTAATAAAAATAATAAAAACGTTTATTTGGACCAATTAATATTGTCTAATACAGAAAAGGTACTAAAAACTAGTAAATATATTTATATATCAAAAGAATTAGGCAGCTAAACTAAATGAACTCCTGACTTCTAAACTAGGTAAAACCTGTATCTCAGAAATCAGTGCCCTTCCATGGGGAAATAATTATAATATAAAAGCTGAACAAGAGAAAAGACGTAAGTTTACTACACAAACTAATTGATTAGACCAAATTACAGGTTTTTTTTCCCTTTATATTTAATTTTGATAGAAAATTAACGAAAACTAAACAAAGGTAAATAAGATTTAATATGGTGTATATTGTACTAGACAAATTAGTGTTAATAAGTATGTATGCGTGAGGGTGAGGGGGTATGTTTGTGTGAGGGTGAGGGTATGTATGTGTTCGAGCGCGAGTGTGAGTGAGTGATTGAGTGTTATAATGGTTTGTGAATCTAAGGTTATGGGGTGAAAGAGTGAGTTTAACGCAGATTTGGTATAATCCAGATGTAAATCTACTTTTGAAAACATATAATTAGTTCCGGATTAGTATAATCAAGTGTCATAAGCCATTTAGTGACTGCTTTTTTACATTTCGTTGGGTTAGGGGAATATATTTTTAAGATTTCATTAATTTTATTATACATAAAGTCGCCTATGAAATTAAAAAATCTTTGTGCAAAACGAGTGTGGCAAGCTTTATATATGCAAACTGTATGCTTTCTTCGTTTCTGGAGAAAATCTGAAGGGTTATACTTACTTCAGGAGACCATGCATTTTCACAACAGTGTGAAGTACATAAAGCTGTCTCATTATAATACTTCGCAGGTTTGGTGATTTTCCCGAGGGTTGGGGAAGGATGAAATGAAATCAAAGATGGCGGTAGACTAAATATTTGTCAATGTTTGTATTTTGTGGGCATTAATCCCATAAACGAAGTCAAAATAAAAATTTAAAAAAACTTGAACGAAATATTCCCCGCTGTACTGAGTACTAAATGTATTTCAAAGAAAGAAACCCAGTTGTTATACGCATGTTCAGTACATACTATTTCCATGTCATGACATCGTCGATTTGAGTTCAGACTTTGTTACTTGACGTTCACTGTCAAGTAAACCTATATTTTTATTTTAAATTTGAACTTAAAAAATACTTTCCTCGGCATTCCTCGCGCCCACTCCAGCACGCGTGTGCCTTCAAAATACTTATTTAGGTATATGTGAAGTCCATGCGAAATTAGGGCTCTTTGTTGTGGTTAATTTTAGGATTTTTCTGATTTTGAGGCTTTCCAGACTAGCTGTACGAAAACACTAACACAAAGGGCGGTTATTTTGTAAGGCTTTTCAGATTAAAAAAACAGAATTTATGTCGTAGTTATAAGGCTAAAATATCTATGATATCTGAATCTTTTAACGAGTTACCTACAGAATTGTAGGTGTGGCGTAGCGTCGGTGGGTCTTTGCCGCCCGGGGCAAAATTTTGCACTATTAGGCACTGGCAAAAATTCCATTTATGAATTGCAAGTATTGCAACACGTCCTGCACCCACAATATTCCTCGCGGAGACGCGGCGCCCCACGTCAGCGCAGAGGCGGTGGCGGCGAGAGCGCCGCTCGACCGTGTGGTCTGGCGGTTTGTCTACACGTCTGCGGACGCCCGCAGATGCATCCGCAGATGGATTACCACGAGCTGCCCACACGTCTGCAGGTCGATCAGTCTAGGTTCATTCTCGACAGACGCAACACGCTCGTTTAAAAATGGATATTAAATGGTTTTCAGCTTGATATAGCACAATAAACTAAGTTTCCTCGGTGATTATATTATTAGCAATTTCAACACTAATTAAACCGCAAGAAGGACGCGTGCACTCTCAATCGCAACTCTGATTAAACTGATGCGTCGCTAGACGTGTGGACAGACGCGTCTGCGTGCGTCTGCGGATGTTAAATACCTACAACGGATGCACAAATTACCCCTTCTATACGTCTATAGACGCGTCCGCCTCGAATCCGATTGTTGTCGGTTTTTGTGGCACAGATCAAAGGTTTTCAGCGCGGACGTCCGGCGTCGCGGACGCATCTGCAGAAGTGTAGAGGAGGCTTTAGTCCCGCTATGCTCGACTCGTAAAATACCCACTAAAAACTATCACTATGCATGAAATCAAATTTGTGGGCACTGAAAAATAAAACTGTTAGTTTAATATTTTATTATTAGTATTAGTAAGTTCATTATTCATATTCATTTGCATAGGTACTATTGTGTTTAGTAGATGTAACATAAGGCTTAAAGCTAAGGTACCTACAGCAACATTGGGGGTAAAAAAATATAGAAAAAAAATAAAAATAAAATTTATATATAAAATAAAATAACACTTTTGTGAACTTCTAAATAACATTAATTATAATTATTAAAATCACATATTTTATTTACCTTATTAATATTAATAAATATTTTAGAAATTATGTATAATTTTAATGAGATCGGTAAGGAAACAATACAATAAAATACATGAAAAACTTAACTGTTCATTTATACCTACTTAGCTGAAACTGTACTATTTACTCTGTAATTAGGTATTTTTTATAAGAAAACTAATTTAAAGTTTAAACATGGCTAAAAACATAACTGACGTTATGTGGGTGTACAGTAGGCAGGCAGTAGGCAGAGGTTAGGGTTGCCAATTCTACTATTAACTACAATATAATATAGTATCCTACTATATTAGAGCCCCCGCCTACTATATTTTTGAGAAAAAAAAATAGTAGGCGAATCTACTATATTTTAAATGCATAAAACTCTTAAGCAATAATATTCATTTAATTAAGAGATAAAGTACCTATTTTGGAACCTACTATATTTTTTTAAACATTTTCCTTACCCACTATATTTTTATGGGTAAGAATATAGTAGTTCTAAACTACTATATTTGACCGACAAAGAGTTGGCAACCCTAGCAGAGGTGTACCCATTAAATGGGTACACCTCTGCCTAACCCTTCGGGAATTACAAGCGTGATGTCATGTTATATTATAGTAGCATTTTTATATTAGACATTGTTTTAATTTATTTATAAATAAATTAAAACAATGTCTAATTAGTTTTTTATTGTTCTAATTATATATTTTAGTTGACATTGTTAGTGAACAAGAAGAAAGTGATGGTTTTTAAAAGAGAAGAGGATGTATCGGCGTGTCATGTGAAAATAAATGATAAGAGTGTGGAGCAAATGAATGAGTTTGTATACTTGGGCAGTATGTTTGCTACAGATGGAAAGATTGATGCTGATGTGGAAAGGAGAGTAAGTGCGGGAAATCAAGTGAATGGTGCTATACAGGCGGTTGTGACCAACCAGTCCATGTTCAAAAAGGCTCGACTGGCGGTTCACAACGGCGTGCTGGTACCTACGCTTATGTATGGGAGTGAATGTTGGGTAAGGCAAACGACGCATGAGAGTAGGATTAATGCTATGGAAATACGTTCCTTGCGGAGTATGTATGGGAAGGCGTTCCTTGCGGAGTATGTATGGGAAGGCGTTCCTTGCGGAGTATGTGTGGTGCGGACCGTTGCGGATTAAAAGATGTAGTGACAATGATAGAAAAGGGTATGCTTAGATGGTTCGGTCATGTTGAGAGGATGAGTGAAAGACGATTAACAAAAGGTATCTATATGGCAGAGGTGAGTGGCAACGCCGGGAGGGGTCGCCCTAGAAAGACCTACGTCCTACACTGACCTTATTGGTGAGGTCCTTCAGAAAGGCCAGATCCGGAGTACTCGTAACCGGCGTGCTTGTATGACGAGATGTATGAACGTAGATGAGGCGAAAGGAGTATGTAAGAATCGTAGCAGGTGGCGTTCTGTAGTTTCTGCCTACCCCCATGGGAAAAAGGCGTGAGTTTATGTATATATGGATGATGTACTTGTTGAATGCATTTTTAGTTTAGAGATTGGTAAGTTTAACCTATTTTTATGGCGTTTTTATTATTTAACCACTAGACAAGCTTTTGCCCGCGACTTCGCTGGCGTTAACTTAGAATTCGAGGTGCTTGCTGCTTGTATATAATAATAAATAAAGTGTTTTTTGTTTAAATATCCTGGATTTTCTGGCACCCTAGTACATTTTTGCCGATCTTATACAATCTATTGCAGAATTTTGGGAGTGCGTCAGAGCCATTGCACACACCAGGCAAGGGTAGGTTACATAAGTAAAATTCACATAATTTGGAAGCCTTAATTAGGGCCATGGTTACGTAACGGGAAAATACAGAACCCACAAAACCTTTCAAAGTATTTCGTAAACAAACTTCGAGTCATGTTATTGTTTAGTAGACAAAGAAATACTAAGACTTCTCTAAAAAACTTCTACAGTGATTACGTCATCTCTAAGAAACCAGGCTTTGTTTTAGACTTTGATTGTATTTCAACATACAATTGAAGGCAAACGTTAAAGTTACGTCTCATACTGCTTTACGTGCCATAACAACTGCATTTGCACTATTTTGTACAGATCTTAAGTAAAGGTCTATCCTCACATAGGTACCTTCAGGGTTAGGGCCCATGTTCAGGAAACGGAAATATTGTTTGCGACCTGTTATCACCATGTTAATTAGAGTATATAAAAGCTCTTGCGAATGATAGGCTTAGCGTCATATAGTGATACACATTAAACCTAAACATTGCCAATGTGTCCAAAGGCAATGCGATCTCGGTTCTAATCTATTTTGAAAATTTGATTTAATATTTTGAAACCTATACATAGGTATAGGTCTCAATTATTTTAAGCCATCAAAAACAAAACTTTTAAAAAAAATCCAATTCTCGCAACTCAGTTCTTCTACCGTAAAAAGTTGTAAGACTAGAATGAAATTTGAAATATACCGTGTTTACACAATGCTTGCTTTGTTACTAGAAATATAGGCTAAGTTTAACCCACAACGAAGATAAAGGGGGCCGAAAATGGCCTGAACTGCTTTGAGAAAAGGATGGCACGTCGGCCGTGCCGCTTTTATTTGCTTGACTTGGAGCCAGGCGGGGACATTGCCGTGCCCCCTGATAAAGCTAAAGAGATTTTTGTTTGTTTAAACGTGATATCTCTGGATCTAAAAAAAAATCTTTCTGTACATGATAGCCAGACTATGAGGAACTACTTATGCTTCATATGCACGTTAAGTTAAATCTTTGGTTATTGCTCCGGTGAGTCCATAGGCGTAGCCAGCCATGGGCTCAGGGTGGGTCAGCACTCTAAAATAATATGTAACTAGAAAACTATACCCGCGGTCTTACCTCTGTTAATTTTTTCATACCTACACCACGAAACCTTCCATTCAAAACTGTGTCTCTAAATTCAGTCGTTTGGGCTCTGCGTGTTAATCAGTTTGTTAATCAATTTGTTAATCAGTTTTAGAGATTAATATCTATCTATAGATACAGTCAAAGAAAATACAACATTTATTAATTCCGATGAACTAAAACTGAATACAGTAATTTACATATTGGGCTCCTAATGACTCGCATGTTTACTGTCTTGCATTTATAGAATTACTTAACATTATCATTTCGATACTGAACGATTTATAAGAGAAATTGAAATGAGACCAGGAATATGGGATATGTCGTCAAGTGACTATCCATCCAAGTAGATATCTTAACAGGTGAGTGGTGAAATCAAGCTAGCTTTTGGGATAGCCTAAGCAAAACTACTACAAATTACAATATTAGTGCGGTTTTGCTGGGCAATGAATCGTCATATTGCCACTTGAATTACATTGCAAAGCGCTCTGTGTTAATTGGTTTACATAAAACTCCCTCGGAAATTTGCACTTTTTAAAATTTAAATTTTTGCTTAAAAATAATTTAAAAAAAATATTTTTCAATTACTTGTTAATTTAAAATTCTACAATATTGATTATTGGACAATATTGTATTATCACCAGAACTAAAGGTGTATGTAAAATTTCAGCCCAAACGGATAACAACAATTGGTCGAAAAATGGTTAGCAAATTTAGAGAGGACAACTTATTTACATAAATACTTACTTACATACGAACAGTGCAAGCAAAATAAAAGTTTCTAATAATAATATTCTAATTTGAATCACATTCATTGTAAATTCTCCGCCTGAACCACGCTTTAATATTTATTTATTTGTAATTATAATTATTATTAGGTACCTAGGTTACACAACATCAGACTTATGGTTCTATCTACTTCATTGTTTACAAATTTACACGATCAATTTTACAGATTAATTTTTCTTCACATCTAATTTTTGTACACTTATAATAATTAACTTAAGACTATTATCACAAGAGAAAATACCACAGTTAGGTACATTCAGATCTTGTAATTGAAGAGACAAGATTGGGCATGTTAAACTAGTATAACATGGCGCGCTCCTCCAGATTACTATTTCAATGTGTGTAGTCTTATCCATATGAAAGAGTTTCTATCTAGTTGTAGGTATTCGTCTTCAGTAGCAGGCCAACTTGTTGGTCAACTAATCATAACTAGCAAGACGCGCAGGACAAAGTATGTGTCATTTTCATAGTAAATGTCAGTGCAACGCCACACTAATAATAATGAGTAATCAATGACGCCGCTAGTCGAGCAACAAATCGCTGAATTGTTATTTTTTTTCAAATTCAAAACGTTTAGCCTCCAAACGCATGTGTGCGTACTGAGACGGCTCTGGAAACAAAACCAAATCAGTGATTTTTTGCTCTACTAGCGACGTCAAAAATTATTTGAGGGGAGCGTCAAGGTATAGTAGTTTATCTATAGCACTGCCCAGGGACTCCCAATAAGTTGCTGGATCGAAGACAGCCTCTTTGATATCAGTATACTCTTGGGCAACACTTTGTATGATTATAGCATGAGAATCCATTGCGAATATTGCCTTTTTCAAGCAAGTTTTCTTTCATGTAATCAGAGAAGGCGTTACGTTTTCTGTTCCCTTTTTTGCTATTTTTGTTATTATGCTCCCATCCTTCTCCATGATGTTGATTATTAATATCGATTCACTTGAACAGACGCCGCAGCGTGTCTCGCTTAAATCTATTGATTTGACGATTGAACCTGGAAAAAACGAGATATAATATCAAGTTACTTTTTTTTATCAATAATTAAAATTTAGATTTTTCTAACTTTCTTTTATTATATTAGGTTGGGGAAAAAGTCTTTTCGCATTATAGTATGTATGAACTTGTAATAAAATCTCTTTGGCTATACTATTTGTATCTGGCTGGTATTGGTATCATTGAAAGTTTAAATTTTAAAGAACATAATTCTAAATTCAAATTAGAAAAAATTGTGATTTTCATTTGTTTTTTGTACTGTCAAGATGAGTGAATCCAATAAAGAAATTCGATACATTTTAAAATTTTATTACAAAAAAGGTAAAAATGCAACACAAGCGGCGAAAAAAAATTGCGATGTTTAAGGACCTAGTGCAGTGTCTGTGAGAGTAGCACAAATTTGGTTAAAGCGTTTTCAATCCGGAAATTTTGATGTCAAACACGCACGTCACTCTGGTCGCCCTATTACGGATAAAATGGATGCCATTTTTGAAAAAGTGGAGCAAGATCGGCATGTCAGTAGTTACGACGTAGCTGAAGAACTGGGAATTGACCACAAAACAGTTTTGGCGCATTTGGAAAAAACTGGGTACACAAAAAAGCTCGATATTTGGGTACCTCACGAGCTCACTGAAAGAAACCTAATGAACCGTGTACTCATTTGTGATTCTTTATTACGACGTAATGAAACCGAACCATTTTTGAAGGAGCTGATAACTGGTGATGAAAAGTCGATCACGTACGACAAGAACGTGCGAAAAAGGTCGTGGTCAAAGGCCGGTCAGGCTTCACAGACTGTGGTGAAACCCGGGTTAACTCGCAACAAGGTGATGCTGTGTGTGCGGTGGGATTGGAAGGGCATTATTCATTATGAGCTATTACAACCAGGCAGGACCATCGATTCTGAACTCTACTGCGAACAACTGATGAGATTAAAGCAAGAAGTTGAAAGAAAGCGGCCGGAATTAATCAACAGAAGGGGTGTGGTTTTTCATCATGATAACGCTAGACCTCACACATCTTTAGCCACTCAGCAAAAATTAAGAGAGTTTGGCTGGGAGGTGTTAATGCATCCGCCGTATAGTCCTGACCTTGCACCTTCAGATTTCCACCTGTTTCGGTCTCTTCAGAATTCTTTAGGCAGTGTCAGGTTAACATCATGAGAAGACTGCCAAAACCACTTATCGCGGTATTTTGATCATAAGTCCCAAAATTTTTATAGCAATGAAATCATGTCCCTACCTACAAGATGGCAAAAAGTTATAGAGCAAAATGGTGCCTACATACTTTAGTTAAATGTAAATAAACTATAAAAAATGTTTTGAATTTTCATAAAAAATGCGAAGAAACTTTTTCCCCAACCTATTAGCTCTTTTTCGAAGGAGGTCTGGCTCTCTTTCAAAAATTGAGTTGGCTGCACTGGTCATGGTACGAATTTCAAGAACAGGGGGCCTACTCCCGTCTGTTAAAACAATATTATTTTGCCTTCCGTACTGTTGGATTTCAACGCCCGGATCAGCGCCGAGAATTCAAAATTCAACAACAAAATTGCAAAATAATATTAAAATAACATTGTTTAAAGAGATGGTTAGGATATAGTTTCATCCCTCACTTGGATACCTAAACTTTCACTTTTTTGATCTATGGGCCGATTTCTAAATGTTTTGTTGACCGAAGTCCTCTCATTGCACAACGACATAGAACGTTATCTACCTACCTTTTGGGCGGCGTTCTCTAAGACATCTGCTGCCACTTCTTCCCCTTGCTCGCCGACTTCCATTACTTGCACACCTTCCTATTAATGTGGAAAAGTGAAAGTTTAGTGTTTTACATCCGTGTCGCGGTAAAACTAATAGATGCTTGGTTAAAACCATACCGTGCCACTGAATTGCTCGCCATCAGAGTCTACGACGATGGTGACCACGTTTTGGAAGCCAAACTAGTCTATTTTAGTTACTTTCTTAGTATCATGTCTTGCAATACCTATTTTGCTTTGGAGACGGGCTGCAGATAAATATTCTTTTGACTAATCTTGCTAGTTAATAAAGTACTTTTGATTGGTTAAGAGATTTGAGTAGGTACAACATATAGATTACATGGAGCCTAATTAGGATTTAATCAAGTGCCACCATTACGTTAGATTAGACGTAGTCCTGTCCATGGTCGGGAGCGAACTTATGATGAAAACTCAGGGCCAAGCACAAGTGGATTAGAATTAGTGAAGACACACAGTTTCGATAGTTTTGACGACGAATAATCGTATTTTAAAACATCTCTCTTATTAATCTAACAAGATATAATATCGAGTTACGTTTTTCTTTATCAATAATTAAAATTTAGATTTCTAAAATTTCTTTTATTATAGCTCTTTTTCGAAGGAGATCTGGCTCTCTTTCAAAAATTGAGCTGGCTACACTGGTCATGGTACGAATTTGAAGAACAGGGGGCCTACTCCCATCTGTTAAAACAAGATTATTTTGCCTTCCGTACTGTTGGATTTCAACGCCCGGATCAGCGCCGAGAATTCAAAATTCAACAACAAAAATTACAAAATGATATTAAAATAACATTTTTTTGAGAGATGGCTAGGATATAGTTTCATCCCTCACTTAGATATCTAAAATTTCAGAGTTTTGATCTATGGGCCGATTCCTAAATGTCTTGTTGGCCGAAGTCCTCTCATTGCACAACGACATAGTTATCTACCTACCTTTTGGGCGGCGCTCTCTAAGACATCTGCTGCCACCTCTTCCCTTTGCTCGCCGACTTCTATCACTTGCACACCTTCCTATTAATGTGGAAAAGTAAAAGTTTAGTGTTTCAAATCCGTGTCGCGGTAAAACTAATCGATGCTTGGTTAAAACCATACCGTGTCACTGTTTTGCTCGCTATCAGAGTCTAGGACGATGGTGATCATGTTTGGGAAGTGACGCCGACGAAGACGGCTACGCCGACGGCTACGCCGACCGCGACGCCGCGAAGTCGGTACTTGGTTTGTTACTCCTTCTGGCCGTTCAACTCCCTGAATCATACAAAAACCATTTCAAAAAAGGGAATATTTTCAGACAAATATAAACAGAAACGGATCTCTTTAACAGGGTCAAATTACGTGAGCATATAAAAACCATACTATTTAATTAACAGACGTGTATACTACGAAACTAGTCTATTTTAGTTACCTACTTTCTTAGTATCATGTCTTGCAGTACCTATGTTGCTTTGGAGACGGGCTGCAGATAAATATTCTTTTGACTGATCTTGCTAGTTAATAAAGTACTTTTAACTGGTTAAGAGATTTGAGTAGGTACAGCATATCGACGGTCCCTACGTATATAAAGACATGTCTAAAGGAGTCTCTTTTGACATGTCTTTATGTACGTAGGGACCGTCGATATAGATTACATGGAGCCTAATTAGGATTGAATCAAGTGCCCCCAGGAGGTTACATTAGAAGTGGTTCTGTCCATGGTCGGGAGCGAGATTGCGAGAGACTCCCGCGCCGCAGCCAAAGGTAAATCGAGGAACACCGTGAGGTTTTAGTCTGTAGTAGTCTGACACACCCCTCCGCCTTCTGCGCTGAAGTTGCGATAAAGTTAACAACTATCAAGATCGAAAAATTCAATAAGGCTTTTATTTATAATCCGAGACTGCTTTTCAAGGCGAAAAAGTTAGTAACTACAATGGCAACTTAAGATGTGGAAAACTCAGGGCCAAGCACAAGTGTATTAGAATTAGTGAAGACACACAGTTTCGATAGTTTTGACGACGAATACTCGTATTTTAAAATATCTCTCTTATTAATAGATTAATAAGAGAGATATTTTAAAATACGATACAAGATATAATATAAAGTTACGTTATTCTTTATCAATAATTAAAATTTAGATTTTTAAACTTTCCTTTATTATAGCTGTTTTTCGAAGATCTGGCTCTCTTTCTAAAATTGAGTTGGCTGCACTGGTCAAGGTACGAATTTGAAGAACAGGGGGCCTACTCCCATCTGTTAAAACAATATTATTTTGCCTTCCGTACTGTTGGATTTCAACGCCCGGATCAGCGCCGAGAATTCAAAATTCAACATCAAAATTGCAAAATAATATTAAAATAACATTGTTTAAAGAGATGGTTAGGATATAGTTTCATCCCTCACTAGGATACCTAAACTTTCACTTTTTTGATCTATGGGCCGATTTCTAAATGTTTTGTTGACCGAAGTCCTCTCATTGCACAACGAAATAGAACGTTATCTACCTACCTTTTGGGCGGCGTTCTCTAAGACATCTCCTGCCACCTCTTCCCCTTGCTCGCCGACTTCCACCACTTGCACACCTTCCTTTTAATGTGGAAAAGTGAAAGTTTAGTGTTTCAAATCCGTGTCGCGGTAAAACTAATCGATACTTGGTTAAAACCATACCGTGTCACTGTTTTGCTCGCTATCAGAGTCTAGGACGATGGTGATCACGTTTGGGAAGTGACGCCGACGAAGACGGCTACGCCGACGGCTACGCCGACCGCGACGCCGCGAAGTCGGTACTTGGTTTGTTACTCCTTCTGGCCGTTCAACTCCCTGAATCATAAAAAAATCATTTAAAAAAAAAGGAATATTTTCAGACATATATAAACAGAAACGGCTCACTTTAAAAAAAACTAATCGATGCTTGGTTAAAACCATACCGTGTCACTGTTTTGCTCGCTATCAGAGTCTAGGACGATGGTGATCACGTTTGGGAAGTGACGCCGACGAAGACGGCTACGCCGACGGCTACGCCGACCGCGACGCCGCGAAGTCGGTACTTGGTTTGTTACTCCTTCTGGCCGTTCAACTCCCTGAATCATACAAAAACCATTTAAAAAAAGGGAATATTTTCAGACATACAGAAACGGATCTCTTTAACAGGGTCAAATTACGTGAGCATATAAAAACCATACTATTTAATTAACAGACGTGTATACTGCGAAACTAGTCTATTTTAGTTACCTACTTTCTTAGTATCATGTCTTGCAGTAGGTACCTATGTTGCTTTGGAGACGGGCTGCAGATAAATATTCTTTTGACTGATCTTGCTAGTTAATAAAGTACTTTTTCATCCCACCATCTCGGAAAGAGTATTTTTAATCTTCAATATCTGGTGGAAAAGCCGTTTTTATTCTCTAGAGGATAAAGTAAATAGAATTTAGAACATCGTGTGCACTAAGTTTGTGAATTAAAAAAAACATTAAACCTATTTACTGCTACCTCTATGGTGCCGAATATATCATACAACTTTTTTTTAATTTGTTAAAAACTCAGACTCGGATCCTTCTTGGTGTTCTTTTTTCGATTTGCTTTGTACGCGGTTCTTTACGCGGAATTTTTTTACGTCATTGTTAAACCTTATATTAAAAACAAGAAACTTGAAAACAAGTGAAAAAACTAAAATTAGTGATTCTAGCGACGAGGAAGTTTGCTTGACGCCAACAGAATTGACTGAAACTGTTAATAATGCGCAAATGAGCTTTCTCCCTCAACAATCACGCGAGAAGTATTTAAAACAGTACGATATGTTCAACACGTGGCGATTAGCAAAAGGAGCCAAAATTTTCTCAGAAAACGTTTTGCTGGCATATTTTATAGAATTATCCGAGAACAAAGAGCACTCAAAAGCAAGCACTCTATGGAGTACGTATTCGATGCTAAACGCAACAATAAAGATGAAAAAATTATATTAGGTATATATATAGTTAAATTTAAGTTATAATAGTTATTTGTTATACAAGAGTGCAAAGTTGCTTTTTAACCGCGTGTTCAATTTTGATGACCGAGCAAGCGAAGGATTCTAAAATTGAATCACGAGCGCAGCGAGTGATTCAAAATTAGAATCCTGAGCATTAGCGAGGGAATCAAAAGAGCACGAGGTGAAAAATCTTTGCACTCGAGTGGAACACGTAACTTTTCATTCCACCTCAGCGAGGAAATGACTAAATACAAAAAAAAAAGTTTACAATCACAAGATAGGTACACTTTTATTTCAGAATATGTACTCCATAGAGTGCTTGCTTTCTTGTTCTCGGATAATTCTATAAAATATGCCAGCAAAACGTTTTCTGAGAAAGTTTTGGCTCCTTTTGCTAATCGCCACGTGTTGAACATATCGTACTGTAATGTAATGTCAAAAACATTGAGAGACATTCAAATGACTTACTATTAATTAATTTACCTAATACAAAGACAAAAAGAGACCGCAACTTCGTCATTCGCAAGGAATACGTAACGATTGTTGAGAAATATCAAGCCTTACGCCCGCCTAACACTCCAATCAATCGATTTTTTCTACAGTATCGCAATGGAAAGTGTGTTAGACAGCCTATGGGTACTAATAAAATTGGCAGTATCCCACGAGAAATAGCAACATTTCTTGAACTTCCAGAACCCCTGTTGTACACGGGTCAACTTCAGCCACACGTTCGGCTGATTCCGGAGCTGATCTCCTGTCCCTTAAGCGCCACGGAGGCTGGAAGTCCAATGCAGTTGTAGAGGGATACATAGAGGATTCCATCCAAAATAAGTCTAAAATATGTGAAGGCATCGTAGGAGCCATTACACTGAAAGAGCCTCAATCGGATCCTTGGACTAGCCCTTCTACATCAAAAATAAGCCGTTATGAAACACCTAACCATCTCCCTCTCTCTCCAACATTCACGCCAAGGGAATCCGATGAATCGGTACAACTATTAAGTATGACAGATAGTTTACCGAAAAACAGTACACAAGTGACTAACACCAATATTACAGTACCAAACAAAAATATTACATTCAATTTAAATAACTGTAGCAACGTTACTTTAAAATTTTCTTAATTATACCTTAGTATTATTTTGTTATAATTGAAAGATTATTCTGTAATACTTACCTGTCATAATGTAGTAATAAATACCTAAACTGAAATAAAAGTGTACCTATCTTGTGATTGTAAACGTTTTTTTTTACATTTAGTCATTTCCTCGCTGAGGTGGAATGAAAAGTTACGTGTTGCACTCGAGTGCAAAGATTTTTCACCTCGTGCTCTTTTGATTCCCTCGCTAACGCTCAGGATTCTAATTTTGAATCACTCGCTGCGCTCGTGATTCAATTTTAGAATCCTTCGCTTGCTCGGTCATCAAAATTTAACACGCGGTTAAAAAGCAACTTTGCACTCTTGTATAACAAATAACTATTAACTGGTTAAGAGATTTGAGTAGGTACAACATATAGATTACATGGAGCCTAATTAGGATCGAATCAAGTGCCCCCAGGAGGTTACATTAGACGTGGTTTTGTCAATGGTCGGGAGCGAGATTGCGAGAGACTCCCGCGCCGCAGCCAAAGGTAAATCGAGGAACACCGTGAGGTTTTAGTCTGTAGTAGTCCGACACACCCCTCCGCCTTCTGCGCTGAAGTTGCGATAAAGTTAACAACTATCAAGATCGAAAAATTCAATAAGGCTTTTATTTATAATCCGAGACTGCTTTTCAAGGCGAAAAAAGTTAGTAACTACAATGGCAACTTAAGATGTGGAAAACTCAGGGCCAAGCACAAGTGTATTAGAATTAGTGAAGACACACAGTTTCGATAGTTTTGACGACGAATAATCATATTTTAAAATACGATACAAGATATAATATAAAGTTACGTTTTTCTTTATCAATAATTAAAATTTAGATTTTTAAACGTTCTTTTATTATAGCTCTTTTTCGAAGGAGATTTGGCTGTCTTTCAAAAATTGAGTTGGCTGCACTGGTCATGGTACGAATTTGAAGAACAGGGGGCCTACTCCCATCTGTTAAAACAATATTATTTTGCCTTCCGTACTGTTGGATTTCAACGCCCGGATCAGCGCCGAGAATTCAAAATTCAACAACATAAATTACAAAATAATATTAAAATAACATTGTTTTGAGAGATGGCTAGGATAGTTTCATATTTTGACATGCTTTCACTTGGATATCTAAAATTTCACTGTTTTGATCTATGGGCCGATTTCTAAATGTCTTGTTGGCCGAAGTCCTCTCATTGCACAACGACATAGTTATCTACCTACCCTTTGGGCGGCGCTCTCTAAGACATCTCCTGCCACCTCTTCCCCTTGCTCGCCGACTTCCACCACTTGCGCACCTTCCTATTAATGTGGAAAAGTGAAAGTTTAGTGTTTCAAATCCGTGTCGCGGTAAAACTAATCGATGCTTGGTTAAAACCATACCGTGTCACTGTTTTGCTCGCTATCAGAGTCTAGGACGATGGTGATCACGTTTGGGAAGTGACGCCGACGAAGACGGCTACGCCGACGGCTACGCCGACCGCGACGCCGCGAAGTCGGTACTTGGTTTGTTACTCCTTCTGGCCGTTCAACTCCCTGAATCATAAAAAAATCATTTAAAAAAAAAGGAATATTTTCAGACATATATAAACAGAAACGGCTCACTTTAAAAAAAACTAATCGATGCTTGGTTAAAACCATACCGTGTCACTGTTTTGCTCGCTATCAGAGTCTAGGACGATGGTGATCACGTTTGGGAAGTGACGCCGACGAAGACGGCTACGCCGACGGCTACGCCGACCGCGACGCCGCGAAGTCGGTACTTGGTTTGTTACTCCTTCTGGCCGTTCAACTCCCTGAATCATAAAAAAATCATTTAAAAAAAAAGGAATATTTTCAGACATGTATTAACAGAAACGGCTCACTTTAAAAAAAACTAATCGATGCTTGGTTAAAACCATACCGTGTCACTGTTTTGCTCGCTATCAGAGTCTAGGACGATGGTGATCACGTTTGGGAAGTGACGCCGACGAAGACGGCTACGCCGACGGCTACGCCGACCGCGACGCCGCGAGGTCGGTACTTGGTTTGTTACTCCTTCTGGCCGTTCAACTCCCTGAATCATACAAAAACCATTTAAAAAAAGGGAATATTTTCAGACATACAGACACGGATCTCTTTAACAGGGTCAAATTACGTGAGCATATAAAAACCATACTATTTAATTAACAGACGTGTATACTGCGAAACTAGTCTATTTTAGTTACCTACTTTCTTAGTATCATGTCTTGCAGTACCTATGTTGCTTTGGAGACGGGCTGCAGATAAATATTCTTTTGATTGATCTTGCTAGTTAATAAAGTACTTTTGATTGGTTAAGAGATTTGAGTAGGTACAACATATATGTAGATTACATGGAGCCAATTAGGATTGAATCAAGTGCCACCATTAGATAACCAGCTTCTGCCCTTAACTTTGTCTACTTATGTGGATTTCAAGTATGCAGTTGGCAAAAGTAAAGCTTTCTATCAGTAAAGCTAAAACCATACCGTTAACATTGAGTCCTCATCGGAGACTAAGAACTCACTGACTTCGTCTTGGTCGCCCCGTGCCGAAGTCGGTATTTGGTCTTCCACTTCCTCAGACCGTTCAGATCCCTGAAGCATACAAAAATCATCTCAAATAAGAAAACAGAAAAGAAACAGCAAATAAATGATTAATTATTATAAACTGAATTTTCATCATAAAAAAGTGTTTAGAAACGGCTCACTTTGGCAGGATCAAATTACGTGAGCATAATATAATGATCTAAGATCCGAGTGAGGTTCATGACCTATCCTAGAAAAGATAATCCCACCAAAAACATTTCATGTAAAATGTTGCCAAGACAACCACATTTAAATGATATGTAGAATTTGTAGTCTTTTTAGCGTTTATTTTTTCTTCTTTTTTTGGGGTGTATTTCTTGCACATCAGCAGTGCAGGGGGAGCTCATGTAACATTTATGTTTACATACCAATTTTCGGCTTTCTAGCACTTCAGTAAATACCCTAACATTTTAAAGTCTCATACAAACTTCTACCCCCCGTTTTAATGGACGGGGGGCGAAAGTTATAAGTTTATGATTTTTTTGTTGTTGGTTGTATACTAAACTTAGATTACATACCAAATTTCAGCTTTCTAGAACTTCAGGAAGTAGCCAATCATTTTGATAACCATCAGTGTGTCAGTGAGTGAGTCAGTGACGAAATCGGTGTATTTTAGATATCAATTAAATCTAAACTATTAGAGCTATTCAATTGAGACTTTGTATGTTTAATGAGTTTATTATTGACATCATATCCTGAGAATATTAACTATCTGGTACATAGGAAACCAACTTTATGAGGGTTAAAAAAAACGACGAAATACTTCGAGAAAAGGTAGGTAGTGCCCTTGCGCTTCGCTTGGCTCGTCTTGGCAGGGCACTACCGTGCCCCCGATGTCCTGGAATTTTGCAATCAATATTTTACCCACTTCCACTAAAGCTATCGGACTGAAATTTGGCACACACATTTGGTTTGCATAGACAATGCAAACCAAATGCATTATTATATGTATAAGTGACGTCATTCTAAATCCAATATGGTGGACGTCACAAAATGTCGAGATATAAATTTCTATAGTAACCCCCTTTTCTTTATTGGGACAAGCCCGCCACACTGTTCCCACCCATTGCAACTCCTGAAAGCCAGAATCACCAGTGGAGGCCACCAGAAAAGCGTCGAGGCAATGAAGCTCGACGAGTCCCAAAGAAACGATTAACTGTCTTGGGTCCCGCAACGTAGTTTCCACTTCCCTCCGAACAAGCAGGAGACAGAACAGAACTAGGCCAATAGGCATAAAGGGACGTTTGCAACTAGGAAAAGCCCAGATTGCCAAGCACCACGGATTGAAATTATTACTAAATTAATGGGTCCTAATGTGAGCTGTGACCAGTTGGCCAGCCGCTCACGAACGGATGGAAAGAACAGATGCGGGCCGGCCCTTGATAGAATTATCCCACCTACATTGCCATTCGGTTAAAAGTTCCTCCCAGACGTCAGCCTGCGGTTTAAATAATCTAGAGATCTTAGCACGGTCACGTTGTCAGAAAGTTTGCGTCCATGGTCTCTCGTGCGGAATAGTACATTGCCCTCGAGGGCTCGAGGGCAACCTCGAGGGCTTTAGTACTAAAGGTACTAATAAAAAAAAAAAAAAAATTAACCCCTATGATTTGGGTATTAAATAAAAGGGCTTGATGAGCACAATACAATAAGTAAAGTGACGTCAATTTATATCCAATGTGGCGGAGTCACAAAATGGCGATTTATAATTAACATTTAAACCCCTATGTTATGGGTATTAAATGTAAGGATTTGGCGAGCGAAACACAATACGCAAAATGACGTCGTTGTAACTCTATTAAGGCGGACGTCACAAAATGGCGATTTATAATTACAATAGTAACTCCTACGATATGGATATCAAACAAAAGGGTTTTATAAGTAAAACACAATAAGTAAAGTTACGTCATTCTAAATCCAATATGGCGGACGACACTAAACGGAGAGTTAAGTATAATTTCTATAGTAACCCCTACTATATGAGTATCAGGTTGTACCAGGCTCTTCGCACGCTTAGCATAAGTGTCACTCTGTATCTGTGTACCTTTCTATGTCAAATAAAATTTATTATTATTTTAAATTTAAATTAAAATGCTTGATGAGCGAAACACAATAAATAATGTTATTGTAAATCCAAAATGGTGGACGTCTCAAAATGGCGATATATAATTCCAACAGTAGCCCCTACGACATGGGTATCAAATAAAAGGGCTTGGTGAGCGAAATATAGTAAGTACTGTGACACATATCCAATATGGCGGACACCACAAAATGGGGATTTATTATTTCCATAGTAGGTACCTAACCCTCATGATATTATCGGTATCAAATGAAAGGGCTTGCTAAGCGAAGCATAATAATTATGTAAAATCATGTCTTTCTAAAATCAAAATGGCAGTCGTCTTCGGGCACGCCGCAATCGCGACAGTAAGGCCCCTCTTTGAGGAGTGGCTGGAGAGGCGCTACGGCGTCCTCACCTCCGTTGTTTCGGGAGGTTCCTGTGTCGGATTCGTTTATCGAGATCCCTTTTAACGTTGTGAATAGTTGTGATAAGCGTTACTAATATACAACTAATATACTTCGTTCAACCCCAGTCACTCGGTTGTGATTTGCAGTGACTTAAGCGCTCAATAGACTCCAAGACACCCAAGTAGACCGTTGCAAACATAATCTAGCAAAACGGGGGATTATAGATCCCACCAATACCCAGTGCGAGTGTGGTAAAACAAGGTGAAAGTGTGAATTGTCAAGGAGTCGGTCAGTTAGTCCGAAAATTACAAGCTAGTTGCTCATTCCAAAACAGAGGCAGGAAAAGCATTTATTATGCTCGAAATCAGGGGAGTCAAGAGCAATTAATATAAGTACCTACATGTTTGATTCATGATGAAGAGAATGTACTTACATTCGGAAATGCTTCATTCTCATTGATGACTACAAATGTTCGAACATCTCCTGAATCCGGATTCGCACTTGTATAAAAATCGTACACGGTTATTCCTGAAAAAGCATACAGTGCATAAGTAAGTACCTTATTTGCTAACAATGATCGATAGGCATCGAGCTGCATTCAGTAATTATAAGAATATTATTTATTTATTTAATGAAGCATGGAAGACTTCATCTAAGTAAAACAGGAGACCATAGTTGACAGGAAGCCAATTACAAGTCTTCGCGTGTAGAAAGAGAATGAAAACTTAAAAGTTACCATAAAACAGATACAAACAAACAAACATTTTGCTGTTTCTTGCATTTTAGTCAAAACTGTTTTGTATACAATTTAATAAGAACAATAATAATTAATAGAAATATAAAGGTAACAATCAAAGGAAGCTATTTAAAAAAGTTAAGGCTTAAGCACCTTTTAGCTTACGTCACACTAATTGTAAAGGGATCCAAGTGATGTTGCTTACATATTTCATATTTGAACTGCTTGTATGCACGCACAATATAACTATACTGTTATAGTTGCCCAGATGATGTAATTGTTGCGCACATTTTTTTGCTGCACATACATATAGGATTTTAGTTATTTCACAAAACAAATTCCTCAATGGCGGATCGGGGGGGGGGGGGGGGGTGTCATGATCTCCCTGGGCTAACTATTTCCTTTTAATTGTCGATATTGGGTTTTCCATACAATTATACAAGTTGAAGTTGGGCCTTGTAACTACTACTTTCTCAGAGTTCTAAGGTAACAAACGCTTTCCTCTATAAATCTACAAGAGACACTTACTAGCGCGATGCGTGGCTCTTATTAGCTCGTTCGCCAACTCTTCTTCTTGCATATCCACGACACCGTCCAGGCCCCACTTCATCTCTACAAAGAATAACAGAAAGATTTTTATTTGAGTACAATATATGAACCTTCGTGCTGTCGATGATTTTGGTACATCGAGGTATTCTTGTACTTGCTGCAGTTGCTTCTTGTACTTCCTCGATTAGTAAACTATCGAGCTAAAAATAATGGCTTAGTAAACGGTCCACAGTTTTTGCATGAGCTAATACCATGACAATATTATGTTGATAGCCTGTCGTTCAATATAACTCCAAGATATTTAGAAGTGTATGTACCTTAATATTTACATT
Source organism: Hoplodrina ambigua (assembly GCA_949774945.1). Classification (NCBI taxonomy): domain Eukaryota; kingdom Metazoa; phylum Arthropoda; class Insecta; order Lepidoptera; family Noctuidae; genus Hoplodrina; species Hoplodrina ambigua. The sequence goes on from OX458963.1 coordinate 13,672,670, forward strand.
AGGTGATGTCATGTGTTTTTCAAACGGAAACTGTAAGAATGTGGTTTTAGCAAGATTTAAGGTAAGTACATATTTTGTGTTAAGCCATCAATTAAGTACACAGGCATGCATAGGTAAAATTGACTGAAATGAACTAATGGTTTCTTATAGATTTCGAGGTGCTGAATAACGGAAAAATAATGATAATGAAAAAAATCCATTACGTAGGGTTTTTTAGAAAACCTAATAAATGCTATCCTAGTACAAATATGCTATAAGACACAATTCATATTTTCGATATTTATTTTACTTGTGTGGTGTGCATACCATAGAGGCAGAAAGACACTGCCGACCCTACAAAACTCAGATAAATATTTATAATGTTGTTCTGATATGTAATATTATTTTATATACGAGTACTAGCGACCCGCCCCGGCTTCGCACGGGTGCAATGCTGATACTAAATACACTACAGAAAAACTGTGAACGTTGTATATAAAAAAAGCTTTTTTACAAAAAAAGATGACCGCCTTCAAAAACTACAAAATAAAAAGTAACGTTAGCTTGGAAGTCGGCGGCTTTGGTTTTGTTTCTTGTTATGTAGGTATTGCCACCGACTTCCAAGCTAACGTTACTTTTTATTTTGTAGTTTTTGAAGGCGGTCATCTTTTTTTGTTAAAAAGCTTTTTATTTTTCACTTTTTAGTGCTTCTGTGTTAATTTTTGAAATCCTTACATAAAGTCCTTTCAAACAATACCTCACACGATATATTTAATTTTGGAAAGTGGTAGGGGGTTGACGTACCCCCTCCCCACTTCCTTCAGTCAGTTATCGACTACACGTATAAACAAAGCAATTTTTCTTGTTACGGCGGTTCTGCTGTGATTTTATAAGGAGTTCCGTACCGTATCTCCAAAGTTCATCATCAGATCATGACAATATTCCTATGGGACCTATTCGCAACTATACTCTTTCAAACAAAAAAAGAATCATCCAAATCGATTCATAATTGGCGGAGTAATCGTAGAACAAATATACAAAAAAAAAAAAAAAAACATACGCGTCGAATTGAGAACCTCCTCCTTTTTGAAGTCGGTTGAAAACATAGCGGCCCGCACCGGCTTCGCACGGGTATAAAATATATAGCCTATGTGATAAAAATCGATCCAGTAGTTTTGATTTATTCATTACTGCCCGTGGCCCGCACGCGTTAAATTTGGAGTAAAACAATCCCCCTTTCCCTATACCATGAAGATTTCCTGCTATCTTTGGAATATCTAAATTCATACACTACATTTTTACTTATTTACTTTTTACATTTTTAACTATTTATTTTATTTTTACAACTTATTACAGAATGTCTTTATAAACAACGTTTGAACAGCTTTATAGGCACGCTCTTGCCGCACGGCCGCACCAGGCGCCAGGCGGCCGGCCGGTACCGCCGCAAACGCTACGTCCCGCAATTTTTAAATCTGTAATATCTTCGAAAATATTCACTTAAATCACACGGTGTAAAGGGCCATATAGATCTATATTAAATGAACAATGTATTCAAAGTATTTAATTGGTTAAGGATTAATGCTGTATTGGTTAAAATCGCTTCGAAAATTAGCCATTATTTGTCGTAAAAAGTAAATGACAAAAAAAAGTTATTGTGGGTTATCCATAAGAGATAGACATATACCATCACGGACTTTTCTGTAGACCTTTTCAATGTGTACAATACTTAGTACATTATTTTGATAAAACTCGTACGGTTCAGCCTGCGTTTGCAATGTAAGCGGAAAAAATGTAATTATTTACGACATCACATTAGAAACCTCAAAAATAACAGTACTTCTCCACTATTTAATGGATGTTATTATACATATTAACCTTCCTCTTGAATCACTCTATCTATTAAAGAAAACCGCATCAAAATCCGTTGCGTAGTTTCAAAGATTTAAGCATACAAAGGGACATAGGAACAGAGAAAGCGACTTTGTTTTATACTATGTAGTGATTTATCAATAAACAATCTTAAATCATAATTCAGCGCCATCTTTCGAGTGTCGTATGAATAACATTAACATCGATATTCGATACAAAATAGTCAGCTCGTTCTCGCAATTTGACGCGATTTCACATTGCGCTACGCTAACGCCGCTGACTGCCGCGGAAAAGACACAAACTATTCATGCCTTAATGTGTATGTGTGCTCTCGTGGTCATACGGATTAAATGGGTGTGCGTTCCTTTTCCTATAAATACGAGGCACACATGTCACAAATAACGCACACAAACGCACCAAATAGACACTGCATGACTTGTTAGTGTTACACGACGAATCACGATTACTTACCGAAGTGTTCCGATCGGAAGCTAGCTATATTATATGACTATTTTAAAAAGGAACATTATTTCATTAAACTTTCTCTAAATAAAGCACCATTTTTTTTGTCGCATTTTATAAACAAGTAGTTTGAGCTGCCATTAGTCGTTTGTTTGTTTTGATTTGGTCGTGAGCTTTGTTATCAGATATTTAAGATTTAAAGATGTTATTAGTGTGAATATAAATAAAAATATTTTAAAAAAGCTTATAATTAACAAAAAAATGCACTAAAAAGGAGAAAATAAGTTTTTGCTACAATAATTTCAGGCTGTTTTCGTATGACTATAAATAAAAGCTTTGGCGCTCTTTAAGAATGAAAAGTAGAATTATGATTAAACATTTTTTCATATTTAATATTTAAAGAGCGCCAAAGTTTTTATTTTTTTGTTAAATAAAAGATTTTTTTAAATATTTTTTTTATTTATAAGTTTATTTTCTACTTTTTAGTCTTTTGAAATCTATATTGATATTGATGTATTCATTTTTGGTCCCACTTGAGGAGTTCCCTGGATGTGGCATCAATTTCATGGTGAACCCACCAACTGTCTATCATATCCGAACGGGTATGCAAAATTTCAAATGCCTACTGCCGACCGTTGAGGAGTTCTCTGGTTTGGAGCCAATCCTGGCAGCAGCATCACGTCATGCTTATCATAAACATACTTTGTCTTTGGGACTTGACCAGTATGTAAAATTTCATGTCCCTACTGTTAATCATTGAGGAGTTCCCTCATCTGGAGCCAATCTTGGCAGCAGCAAAACGTTATGCTTATCATAATCATGCATTGTCATTGAGACTGGACCAGTATGTTAAATTTCATGTCCCTACTGTTAACCGTTGAGGAGTTCCCTCATCTGGAGCCAATCCTGGCAGCAGCATCACGTCATGCTTATCATAATCATGCATTGTCATCAAAACCAAACGTGTGTGCCAAATTTCAGCTCGATAGCTTTAGTAGAAGTGGATGAAATATTGATTGCAAAATTCCAGGACTTACATACATACATACATACAGGTGAAGTTAAATAAAAGCTTTTAATAATAATTTAATAATAACTTTTAATTTCGCTGTGAATGTTGTTCATGTGGTGTGTGTACAGAGGAAATAAAAAATATGCGTTTTTAAAACTATGACAAAAAGACGTGATCGTGAAAGGTCAATGACACAAGATTTCATTTAATTTGACTGCTATTGGTGCTGATTCCCTTGTTCACAAACTAGACTAAATTTAGAGAATTGACATCTCTTACTAACATACAGCAAACAGAAAGGACGGTGATATTAAAGAACTAAGTTAGCAATGTCAAATTTGTTTTGCCTTGAATTTCTCCGTATTTTTAATCTATACATTTTAAGATGTCAACTATAATTATATGGATGTGTCAGATTGACTAAATTTGACAGCTCTTATTTACATTAGTCTCTTTCTTGTTTTATTGGACAGAAAAAGATGGAAATAGTCTAATTTTAGCTTAGTTTGTGACCAAGAGAATCGGCACCATTAAGTATTTAATTTGCAAATTAATATGAAACATCAAAACATTATAGGTATCCGTGAAATATGTCTACAAAATCAGTCAATCTAGGCATTAAGGGTGGCATTTACCTAAATCATTATTTAAGTCGACAAGACGAACCAAACCCATGATAGGTAGGTACATGTTTGGTAAGATACCTACCTAGCTTACATAGCTTTTAACTGTTCTGCCTACCCTGTTTAAAAACTCTGTGCACGCCACTATGTGGGTAATTATTATAAATATTCAGTAAAATGTGATTAAATGTCGTTATAAATATCATTTAGTACTTAAACATGATAAAAATACATGAGCTTGTTTGGTAGTGAGAAATGACTTTTTTCCAGAAAATCTTGGGGATTTAAGTAAAAAATAGGGAGAGAGATTCCATCAATAGGTACATAAAGGCTATGGAAAGGCATTATCAAGGGAGATTGAATGTTAACATGATTGCAAACTATTGCTGGATGATGCCGAGGGACACTGAGAATAATGAACACAGGTGAAAATCTTTATAAAGGAGCTTCAGTGACAAGCGGATGAGGTATAACGAGGATTTATAGCAGTTAATTTTGTAAGTTACTTTATGTTTAAGCTTTGAATGTTTTTTTTATTTTAATAAAACATCGACTTGAGGCATAAAAACATATTTTTTCTATACCTCACTAGCTGACCCGCCACAACTTCGTTCGCGTAGTATACTTCCCCTACCCAACCGATACCCCTACCCCTATCCTACGGATACCCCTACCTCTACAATACGGATACCCTACCCATACCTTACTCTACCCCTACCCTACACAAACTCTACACTACCCCTACCCTACCCTACCAATACCCTAGCCCTACGCTACCCTACCCATGTGACGGACTTAGAGTAAAGTGATTTTTGTTTGAATAGGTAAAATAGGAATAAAGTTATCAGATCTCATTTAGAGCGAAGCTTCTGAATCTACATGGCCTAACTCTACAGACCCTAACTTCACAAATTCAGTAAAAATGTATGGCTTGGCTGTTTTGTTACTTTCTTCAGAAATTAAATATTCGCATCACCTCCACAACGGTAGCGAAACGATGAAGCCATACATTTTTACTGTATGTAGAATTTGTACAGTTAGGGTCGGTAGAGTTAGGCTGTGTAGATTCAGAAGCTTGGCTCTAAATGAGATCTGATATCTTTTTCAGAGGGCAAACCTAATGTGGTCATCTTGGCAACATTTTAATTGAAATGTTTTTGGTGGGATAGATTTATCTAAAAGACATTAGGTGATAACAAAAAAAAAGCATATTTTACTTAATCGGTTAAGCCCCGGCTGAAAGAACAATGGAAAATCAATTGTGTCTCATTACGTGGTACTTGAGTAATTAATATAGACACCTTTCAAACAATCAATTTTCAAAAAGGTCAATTTTGCATACCTACCTGTGTTATTGATTCAAACAAGTCCCTTATCAGATTGTTTTTTCACCTTGTACCAAGAATCAAAGAGAAATATTAAGGCTGTGTCATCAGTATGGGCCAATCATGGCGAGTACAGGCAGACCAGAGGCACTTCCTGCTATTGATGGGCACTTAACGAGGCGGGCCGTACGAATGTCCATACAACAGCTACGAATGACCAAACAACAGCTGCAGATGACGGAGACCCCATAACCAGCCATGAGTTATTTAATAAACGCCTCTTTGTTATAGGCGTAAAGGACAGTAGCCTGTTATGAAGCTGCAAGGAGAAAAACGAGACAGAAACAGACGAACATAAACCAAGATACCGTACGCTTCAAGAGCTCGCCAGTCTTGAATGATGCACAGGAGATGCGGACACCAACCCGTTCCACAATACAATACTGTTTTGCTTCTCATCTCATGTTAATAGGTACTATAGATATCTAAAAAATTTGTGCTCGTTGTACGTACCTACAACTCCGGATTAATCGCGCACCATTAGAACAAAGAACAAACTTCTTTTCTACCAAATTCTTATTTCTTATACCGGTTGACAGATAGGGAGTATCTGTCAACCTCCTGCCAGAAATGACATTATTCCCTATAGAATTTACAGGTAGTTATGTTGACATCAGTGTTGCCAAAATTAAATTTTTGAAAGAGGGATCACCTTTGTAGAAGAACTAAAATAGAGCTAAATTATTGAATCAGAGCTAAAATAAAAGAAAGTTCAGAAATCTAAATTTTAATTTATTGATAATGAAAAACGTAACTAAATATCTGACGAGACGAGCCTTAAATTTTGTTAGATTACTAAGAGAGATATTTTAAAATACGATTATAATATATGACTGCCTCGTTGGTCTAGTGGTCGCAAAGCGCGACTGCTGAGCATGAGGGCTTGGGTTCGATTCCCAGGTCAGGCAAAGTGTTATTGGGTTTTTTCATCTGGAATTTCTCAGTAGCCTAGTCTGGATTTGTACCCGGTTGATGGCAATAGGCTCGCCCCCAATTACATGGGACTTAAACATAACTGGCGAAATGTGGATGTAATAATGGCTACGCCTCTGCCTAACCCTTCGGGGATTACAGGCGTGATGTTATGTTATGTATGTTATGTTGTATATGTCGTCAAAACTATCGAAACTGTGTGTCTTTACTGATTCTAATTAACTTGGGCTTGGCCCTGAGTTTTCCATATCGTATGTTGCCATTGTAGTTACTAACTTCTTCTCGTTTCAGTCTCGGATTCTTCTCGGAACTTTTGTGTGTATGGCCTACTTGATGACATGTTGCACTTTCATGTACTAATTTATTGTAATTCGCACTACAGATACACAAATAATCAACACAATACTCCAAAAGGAAGAAGAATGAATGATCTAACAAAACGAAGTACAGTCTGTTGTCAAGAATGTCTGACCCAACCTAAAAACAAACGAATTTGGACCCTCTTCTTGGAACATTAAGGTTTATTCAATTTACATGAGCTTAGCCGACGAGTGCTCAAGGACTCGATGAACAAATACAATAATAATACAGACACGCTTTGATCTTTATAACGTTAGCATGAGGTTGTATGATACAACTACTTTGTTATAATATAATTAGTTTAATAGCTTATTACCCGACTACGGCAAAGCCAAAAGGAGGATTATGATTTTGACCGGTATGTATGTATGTTTGTTTGTTCCCTCATAACTTCTAAACTACTTATGACAAATGGGGTGTCGTTAGAAGCGTCTCAGTTGTCCGCTGGTTATAGGATAGGTGACGTGTCACCAAATCCAATATGGCGCCCTTTTGGGGATGTGAAGTCGTTACTGAAAAAATAAAAAAAAATCGCACTGTATTGACATGGGTATCAAATTAAAGGGCTTGATGAGCAACATTTGAAATATATATACATTATATTGCTTTTACTAGCTACTTTGCCCTTTTTTAACAGTGTCAACATGGGTATTAAATGAAAAGGCTTAATGAGTACATTTGAAATTCACTCGCTACTTTGCTTTTATTGTTATATCAAATAATTAAATAGAATTAGAAACAGGAATAATTTGTTTTAATTTTGCTAGAAACACAGCAAAATAATATGACCCCCAAAATAGTGTAAATAAAAAATAAGTTAAAAATAACGAAAACCCGACTACGAAAAAATCGCGCACAAAAATGTATAAAACAAGAACAATATTCATTTGACAGAAATTTTTAAGTAATAGCCGTGGTCGTGTGCCACCGGCGGTTGTTTCACACAATCTTTATTGGCAAGGTAATAGGTTAATAGTTTTTATTAAACCCCAATGACCAGATACATTTAATGTAAATAAATATCTCAAACTTAGTTGTGTAGCCAAATTTTGCTGCTTTTGAAAACGAATAGCAATAATTCACTATTTACATTAGGTACAATAATAAGTAATACCATTTAGAAATCGGCTATAAGCACATAATTTTTTTTAAATTATTGGCCACTTGTGTTTGTAAACTACGGACGCTTAAACTTTACCAAAAATAAATTTTTTCACGAATTTTTCCAAAAAAACATAGTTCAAGTTGTTTTTATTTCAAAACCCTGTAATAGCAGTCCTACTTTTGATTACTTATATATCAGCTTAGGTAACATAAATTACATTAACAATAAAATACCGACGGAATTCGTTAATTCGTGGTCGTGGTGTACAAGAATGTAACATAAAGTAACAAAAAACAACGAATATTTTTAAATGAATCATATCTTTGGTACTACTTGTTTTTTATATGTATTTTTTTCTAAATCGCCATTAATTCTACTATCACCCATTTCAAGATAATCCATTCTTTACCGGACACCCGATATAATGTTGCTGGCTCCGACAATATTGGGTGGGTTTACCTTAACGTTACGTGTTAAAGATCAAATTTGCGTGTCTATATTGTGATTGTGAATTGCTCGAGGACTCGTTGAATAAATTTCAACGAGTCCTCGAGCAATTCGTTTGTTTTTAGGATGTGTCAGACATTATTGACAACAGACTACTGAAATAAATCGAACGAAATAAAGCAATAAGGGGATTCCCCGTGGTTCAACTGTTCTAGTCATAAACTAAATAATTATGCATTTATTGATTTACTCGTTGGTCTGCATGAAATATGGATACAACCTACAATTTTGAAAGACAAAAACCTAAAAGTTTCTTTATTTCGTGTATTGGAATGGAGCTAAAAATTTAAAAGAGCTAAAGAGCTAAACTGTTTATTGTGGAACTAAAAATGTATTTATTGAAAATCGAGGTAAATTTAGCAACACTGGTTGACGCCCTTATTCTGAGAAAAAGGTGTTACCAGTTTATTAAAATTAAAGATACGATTTTGTGTAATACCCCAAAATAGTATTTTTTGGTTTTTAATTTTATTGTTTTTTTTTTCAATTATCTAAAATATATTACAGACAATATTTTTTTTTATCGTATCTGATTTGCAGTGTTTTATTTCGGGGCAGCACCATCTAACGGCACATAGTCACAGTGGCGCGAGCGGCATATGACCTTAATTTCACGTGGGCAACAAACATTTTTGCGAGGCCCTCTGATAATGCAAAAAGTATAGAATTGTAGAACTGTTGAAACCGATTTTTTCGGCGTTTAAAACGTGATCAAAAATTTTACTCTTCCTGCTTTCGAGGTGCGAGGCCCTTAAGAGTGCGAGGCGGTAGGCGATGGCCCACATCGCCCACGCCTTACGCCGCCTCTGCCCGTACATGTTATAGGTAATACTTTGTGCTGTGTTTAAACATGGCATTAGAGACCCCGCAGACTTAACGTATGGCACATTATCCTAGCACAGAAACTGCTCAGCAGCAGCACGGCGTCGCCTCGAATTTAGGCTACGACTAGCCGCAAACTCGCACCCTGTCATTAAGCGATCTATCCCGCTAAATACACTATGCAGGGTAGGGCTTCCCAGTAAAATTTTTCAGTGGTAGTTTGTCTAGTTTACGATTACAAAACTGAGTAAACTTAGTCTCAGACTACTCAGTGTGTCGTATTATTTTCGGGAAGTCATTCATGCATAATTATGCCGAAACCACAATATAATGCAAGTTTCGGGGTTCTTGGCTTCAAGATTTAAGACTGACTTCAAATTTATTAAAGTACTGGTCAGTTCACATAATGGCTCTGTTCAATAAAAATGCAGAATTAATAGCAAAAGTTGATGATCAATGGCGACAAAATTGGTTGTAATTAAATGAGGCTAAAGGTATAAATTGTTTTGGAGTGAAGTTGGGCATTTCAGATATGCGCATTTTTCGACCACACGTCACCTCGCTCAACGCTGTCATGACGCTGTCACCGTCTAAATCGAAGGTCTGTGGCGTACAACCATTAGTTGTAATGTGCAAATATGCAATTTAGTTGTCCGATAGTAGGCCAAATCGAAATAGTAAAACTGAGCCCGAAAAAAATTCAGACACTGCTCAAAAATCTATCGGGCTTGGTTTGTTTTATATCGGTAGGTAAATAAAAAAATTACACTGCTCCAACAGTTGTAGATAAGTTGTTAGAAATGCATCATTTTTAATACCTGAAAGCTAATGGAGCAGCGTCTGAATTTTCTGAGTTTTAATTTTATTAACGTACTAGCTTTTACCCGCGGCTTCGCCCGCGTTTGTTTAGAATTTGACAATCAATTCGGGCTGTACTCGGCTTGTTGTTCGGCCAGATCCATAATTATCAAATACGGACCAACTGTGACGTATAAAAGGCCGTCGGCATTCAGTTTGCATTTCTGCAAGAGAGCTCCTTCTCGTCTGCATCTGTCAGTTGCTCTTACAGCTGCTTGTCGCTCCGGTTGTGCTTGCCTTCTTAATGCGGCATGAACGGAAGATTCCTGGGATTAAGCAGTAATTTTTGCTCGAGCTCGCAATGAGCTTTTGCCTGAGTTGGAATTGCGAGATATTTTAAAATAAAAAAAGTAATCTACCTACCCTAATTAAAACACACCGAACATAACTCTAACGAAAAAATAAAAAGTACTGAGGGACAAACTTAACTTTGGCGTTGGAAAACTGTTGTCTACATACATCGACATAGGTCACGATTAGTTTAGCAACTAACCTCTTCCTTCAGTCAGTCATCGACTACACGCATTAAACAAAGCAATTTTACGTCAGTCAATTTTACGTTTTTGTTACGTCAGTCCTGCTGTGATCCTATGAGGAGTTCCGTTCAATATCTCCGAAGTTCATCATCAGATTTTAACAATATTTCAATGGGACCAATTCGGAAATGGAAACAACTCTCAAACAAAAAAAAAAGAGTCAGTAAAAGTCTGAGACTTTCCGCCCCACCCAGGGCTGAAGGACTCATTTGATGATTCCTACCACCACAAAAAAAAAGTATTTTTTTATTTTGCATGTAGCCGTTACTTCAGTACTCTGTACTATCTTCTACTTAAGTTTGATCTTGGACATGACTGACATTCATTAGTAAAGGGAAACATGACTTGTGAGGAAATTTCAGAAAATCTGGACTTTTAATTAATATAAGTCTGAAATATTGGCCTTGAGCAAGAGTAGTGATTAATGCTCGTGCCTTTTTATGAGCATAGGCCATTGCAGGAGGTACAGGCCTTTTATGGCCATAAAAGGCCGGTACCTCCTGCGCATTTTTTAGATGATAAAGTCAAAGTCAAAGTGGCACATGTTTTTTCCCATATCTAACCCAAACAATATACTAAAGTAGTCATGATGTGGGCTCAGCATGCATTTGTGAATTTTTAAACAAAAACAGTAACAATATTGTTGGACAGCATTTAACCTCCCTATGAACTTTTATTGACATATATTTTTTTATGGATGGGAAATAGTCAAATTACTTCTTTCGCTCCAGGGGGGGAAGGGAGTATCAGACTCTTACTGACCTATCCATGTACCTCCTAATAATGCCCTTTGTATTCCAGGGCTGTGGTGATTCTTTTATTCTTTTGAATAAATTCCACAACCTTGGCAGGCACAAGGCACTGGCCCTAGCTGGCCCCATCTATTAAGCTGATATCTCTTTTAACTTAGGAGTGATAGATAAAAAAGGTATGAATCAATCCATTTCCATCAATAACTCTATGAATCCATTCCCATCCGGATGTATCAGTATCTTTAAAACTCATTCACTCACAGCACTTTTTTCTATTTGTCAAAACCGTGTACTTATTTAATATTTATCAATCATAATAGCAAATAGATACCTAGAAAAAAACCGCAACTAAAAAATACTGAAAGACACCTAATCTAAACACCAAGCAAAATGCAAACAGTTACAGGTACAAGACTTATCTATCATTCTCGCTAACTTATCGAGTTTAGCAAACGCGAAGCGAGCCACGCTGAGCAGCGCAATGCGCTGAGCTTTACTCTTTAGCGCTGGGGGCCGTACGCGCGAGCGTGAGCATAATAAATAAAAAGATACAAAAGAGTGATGCTTATCCCAGTGATCGAAAGATATGTTTCAATCTTTTTAGTGACAAGTTTTGCCCATGTCTATGCGGAACACCACACGCGCCTCAAAGACATTAAAGATGGGCAACGCGCCGTCGATCCTGGCCTGGTTCTGATCGGACAGCGAGCTACTCAACGCGCGCTGATGCCTACTTTTTAGGAGTAGGTTGCTATTTTGTTCTGATGAAATCGGAATCTGCATCAATAAAACCCATCAACATACAGCTACGACACAAAGTGACAGTTTGTTTTTGCTAAATGCTATATGACATGACTAGAGATGAGGCATTTATACTAGAACAGATCCAGGGACTAGGTATTGATTGCATTTGAATTTGAACCATCCTAACTAATATTATAAATGCGAAAGTAAGTTTGTTTGTTTGTTTGTTACCATTTTACGCCTAAGCCACTGAACCGATCATCCTGAAATTTTCCATATACGTTGCCAGGTGTACAAGAACGAACATAGGGTACCTTTAATCCCGAAAAAAAGTACTGTTTTCGAGGGAAATCACAAAAACGTTCTTATGATCATAGATGGCGCCACGTGTCGTTTCGAATTGAAATGACAGGACATGGGTAATTTTTTCCGCGACTTCGTCTGTGTCCGCTATAACTGAAATTTACGCGGACGAAGTCGCGGGCAAAAGCTAGTATTTCTATAAAAGTAACGAGACGCGTGCTCGTGTTTACGAACATCATTCGTGTGTCAGTCATTTGAATTTAAAAGTAACGCGTCGCGCACTCGTGTTTACCAAAATCATTCGTGTATCAGTCATTTGAATTTGAACCTTATTTCAATGTACATAAAAATAACGCGACGCGCACTTGTGTCGTGCAAGAATATACTCCGTCTTTTTTTAACTACCTACACGATTCCGCAGTCTTTCCATCTTTGTCTTTCAATACTCGAGACTAGTTTTTAATTCTTAATTCAACCAAATACTAGGCAGACTTTATACACTAGACACTTGCAAATACTCGAGACTATACGATACAATACAGACAGTCGAGTATCAAGACTATCAAGTACGGATGGACTCATACGAACGTGATCTTGTTGGACGCCGGCGCTGTCTCCCGCCCACTCGCCGTATCTCCTACCTACTCGACGGCGACGCGATGCGACGTTACATTGGACACTCGTATCGGACTAATGTTACGTAGTTAAAAAACTTTTAAATCAAAATTCTTATGGCTGATTTTCTACGTGTTTAAAAAAAAACAATGATTGTAAATAAGTGATTTAAAAAACAAAATCAAAAAATAGGAAATAAAAAATAAAAAATGTAAAATAAAAATAAGGCAAAAATCTGATTAGTACGAAAAATGAATTGAAATCTTTTAAATACGCCAACCATCTACAATGTACATATTTTTTTAGGTTGACAGTCCTAAGCCTGTGTAAAGTATGAAGGGAAGATTACAATTCATTAATACTGCATCCGTACCTTCACGTATCTGTGGTACGCAGACTTTAGACTAAAAGCATACTTAAAAGTATGCGTACTTCATGGACTAGGTGGAACAGGTATTTGGATCGAGTATTTGTATGGAATTGGACTAGGTGCACCTAGTACCAAATTTACCTAGTTCGACTCATCTCTAGACATGACAGTCATGACATGAACGACATGACATCATAGCTGTTGAGAGTTGCCATTATAGCTAAAGAAAAAATATAAAAGCCTGGCAATCAATTCATTTTTTTTTATTGTCAAGCATTACGGTAATTAAAAATTGTTTATGTTATAGTATTGTTATCGTTCTATGTCGACTGTGATAAAACTAGAGTCGCTATGTACACAAAACTTTGTAAGTTAGATTGTAAATCGACAAGAAATCTAACAACAGCGTATTGTTGAAAATCATACAAACCTTTTGATAATATTCAAACTCAAACTTCATAGCGCGCGGTGGCATTTTTGAGTATTTATAAAATTAAATATGATTATGTAAACACTCTGATCCACATTCTGTTCGACGTATTGCGATAGAAAAACCTGTTTCGTGATGGTAAATAACTAGACAACATACTTATCCCCATAATTATAGTCGTGATGGCCCAGTGGTTAAGGCGCCCGCCTCTCATGCATGACGTTGTGGGTTCAAATCCGGGCAAGTACCAATGTGACTTTTTCAATTCTTAAGTACTTTCTTAAGTTTATTTTGGACATCACTGGCATCGGTGAGGAAAAACATCGTGAGGGAACCTGGGACTTACTGTTTCACTCAAAACCATGTCAGAGGCCCTTGGGGCGGTTTAAAAACTCTGACACTAGGGTTTGTAGGGTCTTAAGACCTTACTACCCACACGATAAGAAAAAAGATACTTATGCCACCAAAAACTTCTGTAAAAAACTAGCCAATTCTCGATGGAGCTGCTTGTTTATCTCTAAAAAGTAATGAAATCTAGACAAAGTCATGCCAAGTCTAAAGTTCCTTACTGCGATTTCTTTATTATTATAGTTAAGTTGTGTGACTTGGTCTTCGATTATCCTAGTTTTTATAGTTTTCCCTTTATGTGGCCATTAAACCCTAACTCTGTACCAGACAGCTCTCTGAGTTCGTGGGAAGTGCTAGTTCTATTCTGATGATCATGAGTGAGTGAGTGAGTGTCATAAATGCGAAACTTTGCTTTCGCTTAACTTCGGAACGAAATGACCTACAGACTTGAAATTTTGGATTTTAAGTATAGCTTACTGGATGACATGAAATTTCTGCGTTCTGGTCTTATCCAGAGGTTCTCAAATAGGGGCCTAAAAATGCGCTGAAATGGTTCCAGTAAAGGATGGTACGGATGTGTTTTCGATTTGGCAAGCGAAGCACCAAACACCCTGTATAAACTAACGGAATTTGGTTGGAAACCCTAAAACGCTTTGCACACGGAGCAACTTAAGTTGAGGCAACTATCAACTGTTTAAAAGTTTTCTGTAAAAGGTGATAGTTGCTATAACGTTTACGGTTGCCGCAACTTTATGGCAATCTGTGAGCAACTTTCATAGCCGAGTTGCTCAATCTACGCAGCGATCAGCGTTAACGGTAAAATATTTTACAGTTGCTAGTTGCGGCAATTAGGATCTAACTTAGTTATAGATTGCAGCAACTGAAAACTGTTGACGATTGCCGCAACTCGAGACTCGAGTTGCTATGTGTGTAGTCCAGTTGAAATATATAGGGGGCTCGGTAATTAATGGATTATCTTGAAATGGGTCATGGTAGAATTAATGACCAAACAGGAAAAAAAAATACAAATTAAAAAAACCAAGTAGTACCAAAGATATGATTCATTTAATGATATTCGTTGTTTTTTGTACCTTACCTTACCTTACCTTATTTTACACTAAAATAAAATAAATTACCTATAGTCTATGTTACTCGCAGATAATGTATCTTTCTAATGGACTTGAAAGATTTTGAGTTTATCCATTACAAACAAACAAACAAAAAAATTTTCCTTTTTATAATATTAGTGTACATTCTTGTACACCACGACCACAAATTAATGAATTCCATCGATTTTTTTTATTGTTAAAGTAATTAACGTTAGGTAACTAAACTGATAGACGAGTAATCCAAAGTAGGACTGCTATTACACGGTTAAAAAAAAAAACAACATCAATTATGTTCTTTATAAAAAAAAAAAATCCTGAAAAATATTCTTTTTAACAAAGGTTAAGCGCCCGAAACACAAGTGGCCAATAATTTTATAATATTATGGGCTTATAGCCGATTTCAAAATGGTATGATTCATTATTGTACCTAATGTAAATAGTGAATTATTGCTATTCGTTTTCAAAAGGAGTGAAATTTGGTTAAACAACAAAGATTGAGATATTGGAATATTTATTGACATTAAAATTACCTGGTTTTTGGGGTCTAATAAAAAACAAAATCTGATATGAAAAAAAAATTTGGGGCTCGAATGCCAGGTCGGGCAGTGGTATTGGGCAAAGTGGCGAAATGTGGGTACACCTCTGCCCTTCAGGGATTACAGGCGTGATGTTAACACTGTATTTGTTGTAAATTACAATAAATGTTCAAATTGTCTGCCACCCACTCCGATTCAGACCTTACATCTTAAAATAAATGCTCTCCTAGTAGTCGCATTTCACGTCGATCGCTTATTTTCGATGTGGTTGACCGGACATGGCTACGTAAGTCTTCCAAGGATCGGCTTAGCGTAATAATTTTCCTTAAGACAGCCCCAATAAAAAAAAATCACGGTCACACCACATTTTCATCATAACACATCCCACAATTTCAACAGGCTAACCAAGCTTTCCTATTCAGTACTAACGTCGAATAATCTTTTTATTTATACCCAGGTGGTCATGAATCTGATCATCTGGGTTAATTTGTGGTCGTGGTGTACAAGAATATACAATAAGGTAGGTACCAAAACCATCGATTATTATTAAATTACTCATATCTTTGGAACTACTTGGTTTATTTACCATTTAGTTCTACTATGACCCATTTCAAGATAATCCATTCATTACCGGACACCCGATATGTAAACAGCTAGTTGCCAGCTAGTTGTCAGTAGCCAGTTGCTGCAATAGTTGCTCTATGTGTAAAGTGCCTTATGGTGCACTTTAATTGAACGGATGCCAAAGTCGTTGCTAGCTCGTCTACAAGTTTCATAAATGAAGGAAATTCTTGAGAGTCTATGGTTCGGGTTCGTGTCATACAAAAAAAGTAGGTAGTGTCAATGGTCTGTGGTAGTTCGTGCAGAATAATCATGCAAAACTGCGACGAGCGAATTAATACAGTTTTTTTGTGAAGTGTTACTTTTCACAATTTTCTTATGCGTGCATTTTAATTGTTGTTACGTGCTAGGAACTTGTTTTAAATATATTTATAACTGTGGTGCGTAATTGATTAAAATTTGTTGCTTTTGTAAATAGTTATTGACAACAAATCGGACGCAGTGCTTGGTACCCTTCATTTTCCAATTATCTATTCACAAACGCATCGTACTAATATTGTATCTTGATGATATCAATCGAAGCACTGTGATAGCATTACAGAACAGTTGTAATAATGTTTTTAATAACACGGAAGTTTGGTATGATTTCAGTCGGCCCTCAACTCGTGTTGCCTGCTGTGTCCGGTGTAAGACTTCGCCATTGCGATGTCCAAAACGTAAGATTGATTGGTATCCAGTGCTGACTGCAAACATAAGTGCCAGCACCATGGATGACGACGGGGATGATAAGGATGACACGAAAAGGTATATAAATTCATATTAATTTCTTGCTTAGTTAAGTAATTTGTCAAAATTTTATATTTGTTATTATAAAACAATACCTGTATGTACAATTGTGATGTACATAACAAGTACCTGATAAAAGCTTAATTATCTTAAAAGATAAATAAGTATTAAATATATTTAATAATTGTTTCATTGTTTCGCTTAGGAGGACCCGTAACTTGAGTGAGAAGAAGCGAAGAGACCAGTTCAATTTGCTTGTAAACGAGCTTAGTGCTATGGTCTCCACAAATAACCGCAAGATGGATAAATCAACAGTACTCAAGTCCACTATATCCTTTTTAAAGAACCATAATGGTAAGTGTCATATTAGTTTTGGACTCTGTAGGTAAGCATTACAAAATCTTGGAAACATGGATTTGTTAGTCTTTTTGTTAGCTGGTTGAATTCACACGCAATGGTTTGTGTGTGTTTACATTTCGGGCTATCGTTAATATAAACTCTTCACACTAAAGTAAAACATCTTTTCGCAGTGTTTGTTTTACACCTCGTGTATTTAAGAAGTAAAGAAATCATATAATTTAGATGTGAAAGAATCTCAGTTATCAGTGCTCTCAACAGTCAAAACGGTAAAACAGAAATAGATGGACAAGTCACTTCATTGCATTCCAGCAGTTAAGGGAATCATTGATGTTTTCATGCAAATTCTGCCATTAAAATGCAGCACGCGCTTAGTAGCCCTAGATGCACTTGCATTTAATACAGGCGAACATTCGCTTCACCAAGCCCAAAGTGTTGCTGTCTATATGGGTGTGTTCTCCGAACAAAAACATACATGTTTGTGTGTGCACACTAGCATTTTTTTTTGTAGAGACACAATGGGTGTGGTTTCCTGCAGTCAACAGGTTAAAAGATACAGGTTATTATATTTTGTCTCCATACTTATACTTACAGACCGATATTATGAGTTTATGTTACTTTGAAGTTAACCAAGCTCAGCTAAAAGTGACTTATAAAACAACTTTATAAAACCTCACCTGGAACTCAGTTTGTTGTTTAGTTTGCAAAGAGAACTGTAATTCACTATACAATGGTTCTAATAGTATAATGAATGAAAAAATATGTGCGGATCGTAATGACTGTTTGTTCCTTGCAATTTTGTGGCAATTGTGATTTTATTGTACCAAGAATGATTTTATGTTGGAGGTAACATAAAATGAAAAAAATGCATGCTACGGAGTATAAGCTATGTTAGGTGGTAGTGTAAGTAAATACATGTTAGGTGGCTAAGGCTAAAATAGTCACAAATCATTAGCCATACATAATGTGTGTATTAAGTCGAGATAAGCAATATTTTCGCAGTGAACATCTAAAATTTTCCCTTAGGTTTATTGTTATTAAAGTTAATACCACTACCAGAATCACAATTGTTTACTATGATTAGATTATGACTGTCAACAAAATTAAAACCAGCATCTTTCAGTTACTTTATAACATATTATTACCTATTTGGAGAAATGCATGGGCCGTTTATGATTGTAGCCAATTAACAAGCTACTATAATTTAAAAATATTAAAGCCACAACTGCAAAAATTGCATACATTTGTACTTTGTTTACTCATCAGATATTTTTTACGACGTTTTTTATTTACAGTGTTATATATTTTTAAATCAACTTGTCAAATTCTAGACGACAAACATAGACACGACCAGATTCATTAAAAATTATAATTGAGGCAGGTATTACTTTAAGTTTTAAAGTGACCACACAGGTTTCTTTTTATTTTTAACTAGCCTATGTTACACCAAACGATACAAGGATTGTAACTATACCCCATACATCTAAATCGGTTCAGGCGTTTAAAAGTTATGGTGGATTAAAGAATCTCACATTCATACATACATACATACATTAACCCTGAACACATAACACTCCTTTTTTTGGGGCAGTCGTGTAAAAACTAATATCTTATGCCTCCATGAGCGTCGAAAAAAATAATGGTCACTTGTTTATTATTATTGATATCATTACCAAGTCATAAATCCATATACGCATTGAGCTGTATGCATACCCACCCCGCACCAGCCTACCACTAAATCTGGGATATTTCCCAAGATATTCATCAAAATGAAATAGTTTAAAGGGGAATTTTGGTCTAAATAAATACTTAAAATGACTTTCATGTTAAATAAACCGTAGCTACGCCTACGTCATAACATCTACCTGCATCCCGATATATAATATATATATATAGATGAGGTACTGATAGGTTCAAACTAATCATCCCTTATTTTATCCCCATGGGGGTTGAATTTATCAAAATCCTATTTAAACGGACGTCTTCATAGTAGCTCTAATCTTTAATTTCAGTTTAAGTTATAGAATTAATACAAAATGTTATCGCCTATTTTATCCCTTAGGGGTGGAATTTATCAAAATCCTTTCTTAGGGGATGCCTACGTCATAGTAGCTTTATGCATGCAAAGTCTCAGCCCGATCGGTTTAAAATTGACAGTTTCATACAAACTTTCATCCTCTATTTTATCTCCTTGGGGGTAGAATTGATCAAAATCCTTTCTTAGCGGATGCCTACGTCATAACATCTACCTAATGCCAAACAGCCCAATCCGTCCGGTTTGGGCTGTGCGTTGATAGATCACTATGTCAGTCAGTCACCTTTGAGTTATATATATTTAGATTTAGATATAACAAGCTACTATAATTTAAAAAAACGCCTGCACAAATTGGACATTTTTGTACTTCGTTTACTCTTCGGTTTTTTTACTAAGTTTTACAGTGTTATATATTTTTTAAATCTACTTGTCAAATTGTAGACGATAAACAAAGACACGACCAGATTCATTAAAAAAATAAATTGAGGCTTGTATTAATTTACGTTTTAAAGTGACCACACTGATTTCTTTTTAATTTTTACTAGCCTATATTACTCGGAACAGTGCAAGGATTGTAACGATACCCCATACATCTAAATCGGTTCAGGCGTTTAAAAGTTATGGTGGAACAAAATATTTAGAAAAGATAATTTATTTTATCACACAGCATTTTGTACGTTTACATAAATCTAGGCTAATCGCGGGACGGGTTAAAATATGAGAAAGAGAATTATTTTAGATATTCATAATCGTGGGTACTCGTCAAAAAGTAAACAGATTGAATAAATTTGTATGAATATTCTACTATTTATCTTTGTTTTAGAAGTAACTGTTAGATCAAGAGCTCATGATGTTAATGAGGACTGGAAACCAGCATTTTTGTCAAATGAAGAATTTACATATTTAGTGTTGGAGGCTCTGGAAGGATTTGTAATGGTTTTTTCAGCCACAGGACAAATCTTCTATGTATCAGAAAGCATCACATCTTTGCTGGGTCACAATCCAGTAAGTTTTATAATATTCATATACCCTTTATTTTTTCACTGAAATAAAACGTCACAAATAATAAATATAAAACTCACATCGAACATTTAATATTTAATCTTAGTTCTCTTTTGTTGAGTTGTTGTTTATATTGATTATTTTTGAGTTTTATGTTAATATTATTTTATTTAAATTTGCGTTCTGTGTTTTCTGCCTACCCCCATGGGAAAAAGGCGTGAGTTTATGTATGTATGTTAAATTTATACAAATAATTTATTTTTTCGTTATTTTTCCAGGTTGATATAGTGAATAAAAGTATATTTGACTTGGCATGTGAAGACGATCGGCCGAACTTATACAATCTATTGCAGAATCCTGGGAGTGCGACAGACCCATTGCATACACCAGGCAAGGGTAGGTCACATAAGTAAATTTCTCATAATTTGTAAACCTTAAGGCCATAGTTGTGTAACGGTAAAATACAGAAAGGGGTTCTGTAAAACCTCTCAAAGTATGCCGTAAACAAACAACAAACAGTCATGGTATTGAAATTTATACAAAGAAATACTAAGACTTCTTTTAAAAAACTTCCACAATCAACTTCCAGAAACTTACGTAATTTCTAAGAAACCATGTTTTTGTTTGGACTTGTATTGTTTTGCAACAAACATTTAAGAAAAACGTTAATGCTACGTCTCTTTCTGAATTGCGTGCCATAGCAACGGTATCTAACCTTCATCATTAATATAAAAGCAAAAGATCTATACAGATCTCAACTAAAGGTCTATCCACACATATCGTAAATCATATGTTTTGTTTGAACTTTTCATGCATTCAGGCATATCTTTTCTGAGTGTCCACTGGAGTATGCTCTGGTGGAGCCCAAGTCCCGGCTAAGGCGTCTCGAAACCTGTACCCTGACCTATGTGGATTGGGCTTTAGTCAAATGTTTGTCAAACAGATTTATATCTGTAGACGTTACTAACTGCAAATGTTTCCATTGTCACCATGTTTATTAGCGAGTATATAAAAGCTCTTGCGAATGATAGGCTTAGCGTCATAGTGATTCTAAACATTGCCATTGCGTTCAAAAGCAATGCGATTTCGGAATGTGATTTTGAAAAGTTTTATAGTAATTTCTCAAATTAACCTATAATTTAACCTAAAACGAAATACAGTAATATTCATACATACATATTGAGTTCTTACCTAATCACACATGTTTAGTGTGTTGTGCATTTAAACAATTAATCGTTTAAAACGCTTTTGCTCGGATACAATAGCATACTGGATAGATTGTTTCTGTTAAAACTGACCTGCTTTGTGAAATAAGCTCGCTTTTATCTAATATTGGTGTTCAGGCAGAAAGTCGGTTAAAACAATTATGTAAATGACGAAACATTTACGAGGGGTGATCCAAAAGTAATGATAGACACGATAAATACAGTAAGTAAACAAGTCAATACATTTAGTCGATCTCTTTACTAAACCCAGAAATCCATTGGAAAAAAACAAGATTATGACCCTCCAAACAATCCCCAATAGCGACCATCATGTCGCTATCGTCGTCAAATTTCTTGCCTCAGAGGTGCCGAGGAAATAATATAATCACTGGGAGTTAGATCTGGTGAAAAGGGTGGAAGTTCCATCAGTTCAAAGCCCGCTTAATATAGCAGTCATGGCAACTGCAGCTTTGTGAGTCGGTGCGTTGTCTTGGTGAAACAGCACTCCAGCTCGCAGTTTGCGGTGTCTTTTTTTCCTTAATGGCCTCCCGCAATCTTTTTATATTTGTTCTGCGTAGTAAGAGCCCTTAATAGTGGTTTCCTTCTCCAAATATTCAACCATAAAAGTTCCTTCAGCGTCCCAAAAAACAGACGCCGTAACCTTCCCCGCCGAACTTGACTCTTCCAATTTCTTCATTTCTTCTTTCCAAGTCATTGATTGTTGTTTCGTTTCGGGATCAAAGTGGTGGTTCTAGGACTCGTCCATAGTTACGAAACGTGTAAAAAATATCCAGATCTGCTTGGATCTTTTCGCGATTACCTCTTGAAATGTCGACTCGTTTCTTCTTTTGCTCGTCGGTAAACATTTTCGGTACCCAACGCGCAGAGACATTTCTCATAAGCAATTCATTCGCCATATGAGATCCCTGTGACCAGCTACATGTCTGATAGTCACTATTCGACCTGCAAATGCAACATCTTCATCTTTTTTTTACGCTATCTTTAGTGAGGAATTGGACGTAGACTGGCGACCTTCGCGATGTTCGTCTTCCGTCGATATTCTACACAGTTTAAACTTCTTGGCCCAGTTTGCAACTGTGGAATAAAGAGGAGCAGAGTCCCCTAATGTTTCCACCAAGTCACTGTGTATGTCTTTGGTAGACATTTTTTCAAACAGAGGTATTTGATGACAGCTACTCTGATTTCGGTTTTCTCCATTTTGTTGTTCAATCTTCGACGGTTCGTTTTCAAATGAATGTAGCTCCCGGGAATCGTGGCCTTAGATATGTATGATTTTTTAATGCTGAAAGAAAAAAATAAAAAAAATATGTTTTCTGCTGGCTTAGGTATCCACATACCTAAGGCAGCAGAAAACATTTTATTTTTATTTTTGTGTGCATTGGAAATAACCGATATGATTACTTTTGGATCAACCCTAGTACATCTAAATATATCTATCTATATAAATAAAAATGAATCTCTAGATATGTTGGCAACCGTAAAACTCGAAAAGGAACGGTTGGTCCGATTGGATACTTTTTTGGTGTATTCGTAATTTCCTAGAGAAGTTTTAGAAAAATACGCCGGTAATGCCGGAAAATTACACCAGTGCGAAACCGGGGGCGCATCGCTAGTTAGGTTAGGTAATTTAGTCGATGATTTTAACCGGTTGGGTGAAATGAAGCTAGCTTTTGACATAGCCTAAGCAAAACTACTGCGAATTATAAAATATTACAGGGTGGCAATTGCTGTGCAATAAATAAATCTCGTAGGTAGTTACAACGCAATTCAAGCAACAATATGGCCACGAGCCATATTGCTGTGCATTGCATTGTATAGCGTTCTGTTTGTGTAATTATCTGTTATTAAAGAAGGTACATAAAAGTTTGAACACTAGATTATTATTCAATTCTTAAGGCTTTTTGTTCTTGGCTGACGCCAGGAGTGTTGTTCCGCTTAAAAAAAGCAGTGTGTAGGTAACAAATAAAAAAAGCCGACTAATTAGCATTTTCAAATCATATTAGAACAGTACCGACTATACATGTTATTGTATCCTGCTTGCGTATTTTAATTCCCAAAATTGCACCGGAATCGCTTTGCGTTTAGGATTTTTTGTAATGTAATGACGATATACTAAATTGTGTATTCACTTTGTTTACACAATTTAAAACTGTTATTTGAACGTAAAGTAGAACCCGCGTTTCATTTCATTAGCTTGGCTGACTTTGTTTTATTGCCTTACAATTACTATGATAATGTACACTAACTAGTTTATATCTTATTTTCCTAACAAACACATTAAGCAAAATCTCTTGAAGACATTGAACTATGGCAATGTTTTATTATGTATGAATGTACTAAGTGTGTTCCTCGTATACTTTTAAAAACATTTAATTCTTCATCAGGTAAGACCGCTGGTTGTAATCACCTAGTTTCTCTGTTCTAGAAAACGAAATCCGCTTCCAGTGTCATCTTAAAAGAGGATTATTTGACTCTAGAGATGAAGCCACCTATGAACTTGTACAATTTAATGGTCATTTTCGTGAGTGTTAAATAATATACATTTCTTATTATTATTCAGTCCTTAAACAAATAAGAAAATTGAAAGCTTTCACATTATTTAATATTTTTTAAATAACCACAATAATCTGATCGCATCCCAAAACTTGGCAGTCTCGTAGCTATAGCAATGTTGTTCATTGTATTTTCAGGAACAAATATGGAGCCACTTGATAATGATGAAGTGTATACGCCGCCGGACCATGACTCAAGGTAATATTAATTGATTGTGGCTAGGAGAGCGTTGTATCGACACCCTTTAAAGACGAAGAAGTCATCATTTAATTTGACGGTGTGATTTGCGTAATGTATCCGTTTAGGTTTGTTAACTTGAATGGATAACCTGGATGGCTCGGCGTCTGGATGGCTCTGACCCTGATTGGCAGGACCTTATAATAGTGATAGTGGCACATACATAACGCAGCGCTTGATTATGGTCGTGTTCGCCAGGTTACTGTTCGTGTGCACTGGGCGGCTGTACACCCCTCAGCTGATCCGTGACGTATCGCTCGTGGACTTGAGTCGCAACGAGTTTACTTCGCGACACAGTCTTGAATGGAAGTTTCTATTTTTGGATCACCGCGCTCCGCCCATCATCGGATACTTACCATTCGAAGTACTCGGCACTTCGGGTTATGACTACTACCACTTTGACGATTTAGAAAAAGTAGTCACGTGTCATGAGGCTTGTAAGTACTAATACTAAGACAAATGTAATCCTAAATCATTCATGTAATAGGAATACATGTTATTAAAATATAACAGATGTATCACGAGGGTAAATAAATAAAAGGCATGTGATCTTAACATAGTGTTGATATTTTTCTGTGAAAGGCCTTAAGTGATGTAAATGGTAGGTAAGTTAGTTGATAATTGACTGCCTCGTTGGGCTTGTGGTCGCAAAGCGCCACTGCTGAGCATGAGATCTTGGGTCCGATTCCCAGGTCGGGCTAAGTGTTATTGGGTTTTTCCATCAGGAATTTCTCAGTAGCAGCCGGAGTCTGGATTTGTGATTGGTTTATGGCAATAGGCTCGCCCCCTGTTACATGGGACGGCGAAATGTTGGTGTGCGAAGGGTTAACCTCTGCTTAACCCTTCGGGGATTACAGACATGATGTCATGATGTTATGTAAACTTATACTGTTATATATCTTAAACTGTTAATTACAAATAAAGCTACTGTGTCAATGTACAAGTTACATTGTTTTTTGCAGTGATGCAGAGAGGTGAACTAACGTCGTGCTACTACCGGTTTCTAACGAAAGGGCAACAGTGGATCTGGCTTCAGACTCGCTTCTACATCACTTATCACCAGTGGAATTCTAAGCCGGAGTTCGTAGTTTGCACTCATAGAGTGGTTAGGTACGTTTCCATTGAATTAGTTTAACAATATACTTTTATAAGATTCAAGAAATTCTTGTATTTCTTGAATTTGAAAAAAACATGAGCCTCATAAAAAATAATGTATTGATCATGATATCCCATTCTAAAAAAAATTAAAAGTTGCAATTGTTTTAAAATCAATAGTGGTCTACTGATATAGCGCTACTATTGATCTGAAGACACAAAACAAAACACTTATTTACAAAAAGGACAACAGCCTTCAAAAACTACGAAATAAAAAATTACTTTAGTTTTAGAAGTCGGCGGGTTTGGTTTTGTTTGTTGTTATGTAGGTACTGCCACCAACTGACAGACACTACTGATTTATTATTGTTACGAACTTCTGAAGGAAAGGAATCGGGCTGTGTGTAGTCCTCGCCCATGCTGCTCACTCACTCACTCACTGCTCACACTCGTATCTGATAAAAACTCAAGGTTTGGGAAAAATACGCCTAGCGAGCACAGTACCACAAGTAATAAAGCATCCTCAGGTGTGGTCATGAATGAGAGGCAGATTTTCGTGGTACCTATTTTAAAATTTAAAACAATCTCTTAACCTCCAAAGGCAGGCCAACTGGCGAGTACAGACACTGCACGACCTGCACCTTTTTAAATATGTTATTGAAAACTAATAACTACTTTAAAAAAAAAAAGCTGTCGTGTTTAGCGGTACCTATGTCCGTTTCTGTACACCTCACAACGTAAATTTCAGGATGATCAGTTCAGTGGTATAGGCGTGAACAGAAAAAATACAAACCAAAAAACTTAGTTTTGCATTTATAATATTAGTTAGGATATGACACGTGCCTCAGAATGTGAAATGACTTTTTGTTCAATGTTTCCCATACATTATGCAAAGCGTGGTAGGAACGACGTCATAAAAATGAATTTTGATGCCTGTTAGCGAAGATTTCCGAATATATTGCTACATTCCTCTTGAGATTAGATGATAGCTTTGTTTGTTACAGTAAAAGGGTGGTTAACGTTTATAATATAATTTACTAGAGCCCGCGACTTCGTCCGCGTGGTTTTTTTCACCTAGGTTAACCCGTTGACCGTGTTACGGCTTCGGTTACTGCCTGCGTCCGTAGGTATAGCATAATGTTATACTTGCATACGTATCTATACGTTATGTTATGTCATACGTGCATCTCATCATACGTCATGAATTTGGCTATCATAATACATATTTTTGTGTAGGGTATCGGTATTGTAGAGGTAGGGGTATCGGTAGGATAGGGGAAGGATACTACGCGATCGAAGTCGTGACGGGTCAGTTAGTAGTGAATAATTATAAATAAGCATAAATATTTATAAACTTGGTACGACTTATCAAAACAGATGTCCAGATTTATATGCTAGGTGAGCAAAGAGTTTTCTTCTTATTTAAGAAAGTAGAGTCAAGCGTTTTGTATTTGCACGGGACGAAAGTCACACAACTGCTGCAACTGCACAATTATAAGGAGAAATAAAACGAAATCTTGTAAAGCGCCTGTCTACTGTCGCTTTCGTTATATTAACAGATAAAACAATAAAACAAAAAAGCCCATAATGATTTATGTGGGTTAATTTTATTTATTTATTAAGGACAAGCTTTTGCGACTTTGTCCGCGTATATGTCGGTTATCGCGGATACAGGCGAAATCGCGGATTAAAAAGTAGTAATGTTTTTTCTTGGGGTTCAACCTTAATCCGTACCAAATTTCTTCAAAATCGGTTTAGTGGTTTGGCTGTGAAAATGTAACAGAGAGAGTTAAAGGTACTTTTGCATTAGTATGAATCTCCAACAAAAGATATGTACATCAATCTTTACATACAAATAATAGCCAACAACAAGCTGCTATAATTTAAAATATTAAAAAACATGACTGCAAAAATTGTACATATTTGTACTTTGTTTATTCTTCAGTTTTTTTTACGACGTATTTTATTTACAGTGTTAAATATTTTTTAAATCTACTTGTCGAATTCTAGATGATAAACATAGACACGTCCAGATTCATAAAAACAAAATGAGATTGGTATTAATTTACGTTTAAAAGTCACACCGGCTTCTTTTTTATTTTTAACTAGCCATGTTACTCGGAACGATGCAACGATTGTAACGATACCATACATCTAAATCGGTTCACGCGTTTAAAAGTTATGGTGGAATAAACAAACTCACATTCATACATACATTAACCCTGAACACATAACACTCCTTTTTTTTGGGGCAGTCGTGTAAAAGAAGGCGGGAGTTAAGGGTTAAAGTTACGCAAACGCTCGTAAGCTCGGTACCGGATAGGCATCGCTTCAACCTAATCCTCTCAGCATGCTGCAGCTTTTTTTTGTTGTGCCCTACAGGGTCCATAATGATCTCAATTATATAAGATACCACCTAAGCATACATATGGAAAAGGAATAAAGATATTTAGTATTGTACTTTCCATGAAAAATACACAAAAATAAATCAAATACCTACACTCGTGCATTTGATTTATTTGTCATTTAATTCACCTTCACTCTACAATACCGAAGAGTTCGGTTCTATTGTTCGGTTTCTATTGTCGGGCAAAGCTAAAAGAGATTTTGCAATTGAAAATTGCTCTTCTCCATTATCCTGTTGAAGATTGTTGTATAGTTTGATTCTGACGCTCACGTTTATAAATTTCCATTGTCGTTGCGCCCCGCCGCCGCCGTTGTCCTTTAATTGGTAAATGTTGCGTTTGTGCAGCAGTCGACAAGAATGTCTGCTTCGGGGCGGACCACCTTCAGGTCGTAAGTAATATTAATCAAATCTACGGGGTTTTTACTGTGATTTTAATTTCCTTGGCTTGTGAGCTTAGGTTTTTCGGTGTTTGAGATGTCATCACACCGGGTTTCCGCGTGTTTTATGCAAATAATAATGACGTAATTACAATTCTTTGAACGATTTGTCTTGTCATTGTTCTCTTGAAGTTACCACTCGTCGTGTAAACGTTGTTTTAACGTAAAATACGTAAAAATACGGAAAAAACGTGAAACTTACACATGAAATTAAGGACATTTAATTTTGTTGTAAGTTGTTATTGGTGTAAACTTAAAAAAATGATTCTGTTTCTGTCTATTTTCAAAATAGCTGTTAGGTATTTTGTGTTATACTAATCTAATTGATTACAATTAATATAAAATGAAAGATTAATTTTTCAATTCCAGCTATGCGGACATAGCCAAGAGCATGAAACAAGAAGGTGCGGAGACTGACACGGTAAGTGAAGTGGAGGTCAACCGAGTCATGAAGGAAGCTCCATCTGATGACGCCATGGTGTCCATGTCACCCTCGTACATGTCCGAGGCGAGTGATGCTTTCGGAACCTCTTCGTATCAACCCTTGTCTCAAGTTAGTGTAAGTTTTTTTACTAAAATTATTAATAGGTGTTGTCGATGCATGCCTTTTTGTCGTGAAAATGTATTTAGTAATTTAGAGCTAGTGCTGAGGTCATGTTATCGTAAAATGGGCCATGAGAATGACAAAAATTCCAAAAATTTATAGGAAGTCACGTCATCTTTAAGTGCCATCTAAGGCTATGTTTCTTACGGAACCCTATTTTCTACTATTATATATAGCCTATAGCACTACACACTACACTAGGTATTAGCAAAATAATTTTCAGAATCGAAATATTAGTTCTGGAGATTAACGCGTTCAAACAAAAAACAAACTAGTCTTCAGCTTTATTATAAAGATTCGTGGTATAGATTCGGTGTTTATTTAATAGTATAGATTGGCTTTTACTTTGTAATAATAGTATAGATCGGCTTTTGTAATTTTGAATAAAAAATATTTTTATTTGTCTATCATCAAATATTAGATAATGGCTTCTAACGATATCACAGCAAATTGTCTCATCAATGTGTCAGCCCTTTTAAGAGTCTTAAGCCAAGTAATTGTGAAAAATATTCCATCATTTCCCAGCCGGCGTCGGTCAAGTCAGCATCGGCCGGTAGCACAACGGGCACGGTAGGTACAGTCGGCACGGCTGCAACAGCCGGGGCCTCGTGGACGCGGAACTCGCACGTCCGGTTCACCGGCTCTGACACGGGATCGCAGTCCGGTGAATCTCGCTCGTCTCAACGGAATTCTATGCGTGAGGTGAATTTGCTTTTTTATTTATTTAGCTTTTATCTACTTGATAATATTGAATCGCAACGTATGACGACAAGAGCTACTACTATACTTCTTTTAATAATCTCTCTCTCTCATCTTCTTTTAATATCTTTCTTCTTTTTCTTTTCTTTATTCTTTTCTTTTGGTTGAGTAACGATGAACACCTGATTACCTTCTTGTGTATCAGTGTCGGTAGCGTGTCTGTTCGAAACATTAGACCTACCATTTAAAGACGGTTAGACGGTTTATTAATTAGTTTAAACTCTCTTGTTTTATTTATTTAGGATCTCCATCAAAATATATGTACATAAATCCAGAAACAAAAAATAACAATCAACAAAAGGTGTACTCCTCACTGAACTGCTCACCTGAACACCGGTTCATTAAAATAAACAGCTGTAATTATTTAAAGCGTGAACGAATGTTTACGTACCCTCAGACGCATAAGCATTCTGATACCGCTCCGGCACCGCAGCACGGTATGGGCGCGCAGTACCTGGATCCCGCGCCATACGTGAGTGCAGTAGGAGTGCCAGGAGTACTTCCGCTGTCCATTCCGCCAATGCCCGTCATCGTATCGTCGGACCAGGCTCAGATGCAGGTGATTTTCGCGAAGATCGCAATACTAACATATATATTCTTAACCCAACGATCTTCTAGAATCTAGATCTATGCTACAGATTCAATTAAGCATGATTAAAATATTAATGTCTATTGATTTCGTTTGAATCTCAGTTCATGTAGATAGGCTTCCCAATGCACTCTATTGCATGATACAAATTAGTGGCTGTGGCAGGAGCAGTTGCAACGAAAGCACGAGGAGTTGCAGCAAATGATAGTCAGGCAACAGGAAGAGCTGCGTCAGGTAAAGGAACAACTGTTGCTAGCGAGGCTTGGCATCCTCCAGCCGCTTATAAACGTGAGTATCCAACTTTTTTTTTCCTATTCTGTTATTTTCTTATATATTCAATTACATGTGTAAAAAGACACGTAACGAAGACGAAGCTGACGCGTTCTACTACCACGCCTGGGCATTTTGATAATGGAGATATTGAAATCCAAAGTCGCAACTCTTTTTTACAAAAACAAGTTTTAAACGTTGTGACTAAACTTAAATTACTTCAAATGCTTTTATACTTTCCAATATGCACAATGTTTTACGTGTTCGTACATGTAATCATTGACTTTTCACACTAAAGTCATAGCCCAGCAATAAGTTTCACTCAATGTTACTTAGTTTGTTAGTATGCGTGTTCACACCTATGCGATGTGTCTTTTTACATATTTTACAATCATGCGCTTTATTTTCGTCTCACATTATTCACATTGTTTCGTTTTCACATTCGTGCACACTGAAAATTAGTTAATACATCTTGTAGCTGCACCTATTTGTTTAACGGTAGTAAATCTATAGACTCAATATAGTTTTATAGATTAATTTAATATATTTTTATTAATTACCTGACTGTAGCTAATGTAATAATTACTGTAACATTATAAGCCAAAGGACGGTAACATCAAGATTATAATGGTTATACCTCGCTCTACGATATTCTGTCATAAACGATTTGTGCTATAATTGGGATAATTGAAAAATTTAATGAATGACTCACATTTGACGGTCGTTTCGCCGTTGGAATCTTAATATATAAAAGCGAAAGGTCACTCACTCATCCCGGAATATCGAATACCGCTTGACGTGGCAAGTAGACGTCCGCTAAGAACGAATTTTTAAAATTCATCCTCTGTAAGGATGAAATGGGGGTCCAAAGTTTGTATGGAGAACGCGGGTGGAAAAATCATGTGGACGAAGTCGCGGGCAGATGGCTAAAAACAAATGATCAAATGATGATGATGATGATTGTTATGTTGTATTATTTGACGCTAAAGCTAGGTCTGCTAGCTTATACATGTTTTCTGCAGAGGACCAGAGGTCACTAATAACGTATGAGTAATCGTTTTTATTCGGATATCCTTATATTCATAATGATACGACGTAATCTGGATTACATGTTGTAGCTGCAACGTAAATTGTATTTGTAATAAATAAAGCTTTAAACGTAAAGAGGATTTCAATTGACAACACGGAATATTTTAAAATAATATGTATTTATTTGTTTTTATCAAATTTACGAAAGATTCACAAAAGTTGTTTATATATATCAAATATGCTAATTTTCAGCAAATCTTTAAAGCGTAGATGCCGCATCTACGGTTTAAATCTATAATTTTACGGAACTTCAAGGCGTTATCTAAACACAAAAGAGCGCCAAAGACTTTTATTAAAATTAAAATGAGTATGATTATCTTTACCTTTATCAAATGCGTCACTGGGTGTTGCTCAAGTTTTCATCAGATCAGCTCATACCCTTTCATCATATAATTCCTTCACGTACCCTCACTGTCGTACTGAACAAAATATTTTTCTATAGAAATAATAATATTATCGCATACATATCATCACGCCTGTAATCCCGGAAGGGTTAGGCAGAGGTGTACCCGGTTTCCTCACGGTAGTTTCCGTTACCGATGTCAGTGACGAATTAAAAAGTCATATTTGTACTTGCCCGGTGTCGAACCCGCAACCTCATGCACGAGAAACGGGCGTCTTAGCACTGGTATTTCACGACCCAGTGGTTACGGTTGCTATAGTTACGTGTAACCAAACATCGATCAAGTCTTAACCCTCGCCCCACAATAAATAATAAATGTGTTGCGTTTTCTAGACACAAAAATTTCACGCCCATGACCCCCTCATCGAAAAAATAAATCATCTCACAAACATTTATTTACGTTGTTATTATTATCCTAAATTGACAAATCAGGTTCAGGGTCCGTACGTGAATCCAGAGGATATCCAAAACAATCAGCGTTTACCGGCACAAATAGTTTACGAGGGGGGCACGCCGCGGGCCATCACTGGGTACCCGCCGCAGCACCCCCCGCACTCCGGCGCGCATCATCAGCACATGCCGCAGTGAGCGGCGCAGCTGTCCAACTCCGTGCAGCGACACGCAGGAATATGTTGCTGCACTGCGTCCGCGCCGACCAAATTGAACAGAATGCTGTTATTATTTCTAGATTTAGTTAAAACGCGTACCATACGTACACTTGCCAATTTGTTTAATAGGAAATATAAGGAAAGCGCAGCTCACGCTCTATTGATAGATTATGTATTCGATGTACCTTGTGGCTTATACCAAAACATTTAATGCCAACCAATGTATGCAATTACGAACATAAAATATTTCATACGTATTCTTAAGTTTTTTTTACATGGTTAGGCGCGTGGTACGTTTCAACGAGGACATACTGTAAATTACTATAAATTACTTTTTCTTGTTTCTTGTGTTAAGGCTGTGCAATTTCTAACAAACTATTTAACTTTATAGAAAACGTATTAGATTATTTGCTTGCATTGAATGTTAAGTAATTATTTGATAAACATTTATTAGTTGGCACTTTATTCAGTACATATTGTTTGAAACAATTTTGTTGTATTATAGCTTTTATTGGAATCAAGAAACCAAAGCATTATTTTGTTTTTTTTTTTTTAAATATCTAAACGTTATTTAATTCGGTATCTACATCGTGCCATTTGTTGTGATTTTTTTCAGGCGTTTCACAGAAAGAACATGTTTTAGTAAAATATAATTTTACATTATTTTGATCTCGTTACTGAATTTAGTGACTAGGTAATTATTTACGTTACGTTGTTTTTGAGATAGTGGCGTTCACGAGTTGTGAAATGTCAGTTAATGGTTTATTTTCTTATATTTACAAATTATTATTTTATATAAAGAAAAAACCATACATTATAATAATATTATAACAGTTCTGTTACACTTTATAGAAAAAAGATTTTATTCACTTGCGTTTTGGATTTGTTATATTGTTATTTTTATTTGTTCGGTATGTTTAACATATTCTATTTAAAAAAAATATTAAGATAAGGAGGTTAACTTGTATTTGCTATTCTTTCTATTTTCTTGGCATAAGTACACAACAATGTAAAGTGTGTTTAATGGAAGTTATTCTCATAGCTGTACTTTGCTGGAGTACTTTAGGGAGTGTTAAATTTTATCAAATTTTTCTAAAATTTTTAAGATGTCATAACTTAAATGTGATGTCGATTTAAAATTAATCGAGTGGCCAGTTAGGCGGTCGTGGGATTCGTACAAAGTCGTGGAAATTGTCGAGCTTCTCATGCCGAACTCTTTGCGTTGACGTGGCGTGGTTACCAATTGCGTGGGCTGCGGTCTGCGCTCATAGTATGGCATATAATAATAAAAGAGAAAAAGCGACGAAAATAAAACTATTGGCTGTCGTTGAGATATATCGCCATTTTAGAGATAACGTGGGTATTGTATGTAAATGACGATAGTCAGCGCACGGTAGTTAGGTATGGAGAAGTCTTTTATTTGTCTGTATTACTTCAAATGATTGAAAAGTATGTACAGATACTTAGGATTAGGTATTTACTATAAGTATATGTCAGTAGAGTACCTTATGGGTGTATGTTCGTATGCAACCAACTATAAAAGTGAGATGTTTAAGTTAACTTTAGAACTAAATCGGAGAAAGCGGGGGAGTTTCTTGCTTCTATAGGTGATTGTAAGTAATTAATTATTAACTGATATGGCAGTTTTGTTTCCCGTCTTTCTACCAATGTAGTACTAATTACCTTCGCAAATAAATGTGCACTGAAATTATGTTTTTGTTCATGTTCATTTACTATTTAGTATTTTACATTTTTTATATTCGGTTAATATTTAGTTTTGTAAAGAAAGTTCATATGTTTCAAGCGATTTGGTTACTTTTTGTTTATTTTTAAATGTTGTAAATTCACGTTTTCTACCATTTATTATAAACGATAACTCGTTTAGCCCATTGTATAAATATCAGATTAAAAGATAATTACTTGAGATGTCGTCAAAATGCTTTTAATTGCGATGCAAATGGTTATTTTTACATCTAGGGGCTAATTTTCCAATCGTCAGATAACTTTTAACGAAGGAATAATTATAGCGATTTTGCAGCTTTTGTAATATGTCAAACTGTTATATTTATTCTTTGGATAAAAGTTATCCGAGTATTGAAAAATCAGCCTTTAAATTAAGAAATCTGCAAGTAAAAGAAAAGATTTATTTTTAATAATGTTTTCATAAATTATCTTTTATCTGACTTCTTTATTCCTAATAATATATAAATATATACTTGTACAGGCTGGAAAGAACGAACGGGCTCTAGAGGAAAACTACCCTGACCCTATTTAATTAAGTTTGGTTAGTAAAGTAAATAAGTATATACAGTTCTTTTTTTGAATTCACTTTCCTAGTTCGAACTAGAAAATATATTTGAAAGTGAATTGACCTCACTACGATTACTAATTGTAAAGCCTCTCGTATTTCCACCTTTTGTTATTTATGATGTTGCTATTAAATGAAGAAATCCATTTCAATGCAAATGAATAGTAGACGCCATTCACCAATAACTCCAAGCCACAATTTCTCTAAAACGACACTTTTCTTTAGCCCTAAAGACCTGATTAATATCCAATTAATAGTAAAACTAGATTGTCTTTTAACCATTCAATCAATCAAGTTTGCAAGTAATTGACGTCATAGTTTGCTATTACCATACAAAATCTTTGATGAAATCACGGATTTGACAGCTTATAAAAGTATCTCAATTGGTTGATGGTGTCTACACCCGTATAACATAGTATGTTTTAACCGCGTATTCATTAGAAATAATGTAGAGCAACAAAATTTGCTAAACGTTGGTTCCTACAACATCACTGTTGCCAGCAACGATATATTGCGTCTTTTGTGTACTATGAAAACGGAGCAAAGAATGTTGCCTCCAAATCTGCTACATAACATGTTGCTAGCAACATGCTTCCCGCATCACAAAACCTTGTTGCTGAAACAATGATGCGCAACCATGTTTTCCAATGAATATGCGGAATTAAAAATAGCATAAAACACTTTGTTTCTTCTTAATTGTCTATTCAATACTTTTAATACAGGTAGAAATCTATAAAATGTTCCACCAAAAATGTGTAGAATAAGTACCTATAGGATTTGTTGATGCGTCGCGCTGGTAGTGAAGGCAATGATAAGCAGAACGTATATATTATCTCCGCTTTCTTAGCGATTATATATTTATTATTGTCCAGCTTAACATTATTTTATTGAATCAGTGAGAGGTGGGTAGTACAACACTAGTGGCTGTTATTGTAGGGATACCTCGGCTGAAAGTGATGTGATACAGTTTGTGATTAAATGATCACGTGAAATTCGCGATCTAAATCATCTTTACCACGTAATTATTTTTTAAGTGATTAAAAAATGTTTTGTTTAAGAATAACAACAAAGTCTTTTATATAAAAGACTTTGTTTGTTATATAACAAACATATTTATGTAACTACTTATGTTTGGATTTCTACGTTTCTCTTAATCAGTGTAAACCTTTATATTTGATATTATTTCTCACTATTATGTTTAAATATTCTTAGTGTATCATATTTTTGTGTCAGCAAATATACAGTGTAATTACTGTTCCATAAACGAAGGTTAATCAACCTATATCAGTAGTAGAAACATAAAACAAGGTCAGATTTAAAACAAAACATCGACTTTCTATACGTATAAAAGCGGTCTAATAAATTATTATAAACAGGGCATTATTCATTTTAGGTTTATAAATTACTTAAAATTGATTTAGGATTATTGACTTTCGTTTTAAGGAAGATTTAAATCTTGCCATTTGTCGTTCACGACATGACTATTAAGGTTTTCATCCAGTTATCAACCGGACCCCCGACCAGCACCGGCCTCCCCTGTGAGATTGAGATTTCTTTATATGAACATTACGAACAGTCCACCCGCTTACCGCACTGACCAGCCGCTTACCGTGCGTTGGTTTTCGAGGTTCATCCGATGACCTCGCGACGTCAACCTGGGGGCCGCGCATTGACAACGTGTGGACGTCTAGCGACGAGGCGGTGCTGGTGAGCCGGGTTGATAAAGGAGTGATGACCTTTGTACCTACATGCGAACGACAGAGAGAAACGGTGTTGTGGTACAAATTATATAGAATGGTTTTGGAGCATTGTCATGTTGCGAACAATACTGCAACACTCTCTTACTTTTACTTTACATTTCCCTACTATTTTTTAAAGTAAGCATGTTATATTTTAATTATATTTGAAAATGCCCCACTACCCCTTTACTTTTGCATTATGTGCGCACTACGGTAAATAGCACTCAATGTTATACTTACTTTGATGTAGGTTTAAAATGTGTAGATTATGACGGATTGGTAATGGGTCTTTTTACATCCAGTATAGGGAATGAATGAGTTACCGGTAATGAGAATATCGATTTGTTAAAATTTAATTGTAGGTACAACAACTGTAACTTGCAAGTTAGATTAGGTTTAGCATTATTTATAATAAAGAACTTTGCTTCTAATTTTGCATAAAATTTAGCCTAAGCAGGATGCCACAACGCTACTCGGTCTCTGTCGTCAATTTCGTTTTGTTGCATAAGCTCTTTGACAACGACAAAATTGTACTATATTACAGGGTATCGCCGAGAAGAAGAGCATCGTGAAGTGATATTGTGAGTTAGGTGATAAGCACATTATGTATGTGGAGAGACAATTTTTTGAAGATATTCAAAATAAATGAAATATGTAATACAAAGATTCATCGTTTATTTGAGAAAATACCTACTAACAGTATTTATATAAATAGCAACTACTTTACAGACAGATTAGTTCATTTAAGCCTGATTTTTCAATCGTCAGATAACTTTTATCCAGGTTATAAATATGATAGTAGATATGGTAGCTTTTCTATAGAAAATATATTTCAAATGTATTCTTCTGATAAAAGTTATCTAACGATTGAAAAATCAACCCATAAACACTTAAAACTAAATCTTACTCGACAAAGTAACATAATGCACACAGAAACTTAAAAATAGGTACCTACTATAATAATTAAAGACGGAATTACAAATCATATCTTAGTTGGAAAGGCAGAAACTAACACGCGGAGACTGCGTTATAAGCGTCGCGAACACAAGCTTCTAGAAGTAAACTTTGGTTGCCTTCCTTGGTCATAAAAACACCGGAACATAACACCGATC
This sequence comes from Hoplodrina ambigua, assembly GCA_949774945.1. NCBI lineage: Eukaryota > Metazoa > Arthropoda > Insecta > Lepidoptera > Noctuidae > Hoplodrina > Hoplodrina ambigua. Next base: position 13,710,508 of record OX458963.1, read on the forward strand.
AAGATCCATATGCGCAGTTGATCACACATTCACAGGCTTTCTTGTCCTCTTGTCATTCGCCAGTAGTTTCCTTTCAACTTTATGAGGTCTGCATGACTGCCGCGTTCCACAATTTTACCTTTGGGTAACAAAAAAAAAAAGCTAGTACCATGGAGAATTAAATTATTTATACCATACACAATCTTTACTCTATAACCAAATTTTAGAAAAACCAATATATTCTTGTCAAAGGAATTAGGCTTTTCATATTATCTAAATTGCCCCAAATCAACAATCTTTCTTTCTTAGGCAGTTTGGTCTGGGGGATGATGAACTTCTTTTATGTTATAAATATAGCCTATGAGATTAACCTACTTCATTCACAAATACTAAGACAAGATATAAATCTGGTCATAACATATTATCATTATATTTATGGCTTATGCGTACCATGATTATTTTTATTTGCCATAGAAACAGAAAAGTAATTATACCTTTATCCAGAACACAAATGAGGTCAGCGTCTTTGATGGTCGAAAGTCGATGTGCAATTGTGATACACGTGCGACCCTTAGCTGCTTTTTCTAGAGCTTCAGACACGACCTGAAAAATAAAAGTCATGGACGTAAATAAACAGGTGTAACTCAGAGATAACGCTTCGGCTACTCGTCTAGCTAGGGAATATGACATGCTACCAGTTACAATCTCCTCTTTATTTGCTGTCAACTTGCCACACCCTTAGAAATGAGACAGTTATTGCTTTGTTATATTATTTTGCAAAAGAGCTTATTGGGCTTAACCAGAGCTGTTAATTTTTTGTAATATTTAATGTAAGTAAATTTTTTACCCGTTCACTGTTCGCGTCCAACGCCGAAGTGGCTTCATCAAGCAGCAACAGTCGCGGCGACCTGATCAGCGCACGCGCGATACACACACGCTGCTTCTGACCACCCGACAGCTGAGCGCCGCCAGATCCTAGGTTGGTGTCGTAACCCTGGAAATTGTATCTTGTACTGCAATCCAAATATTTGAAAGAAAATACTATAGATCTATTGGTATTCGATGTTTATAGAGTTGTGTAATTCGATAATTATTAGATTTCTTCAAGACTAATAAATTAGTCTCACCCTAGATCTGTTGCTGGTCTGTTTTATATAGAAGAGTATCATCGTCAAAGGAAAAAAGGTATTAAATAGGTAATTTACCATAGGAAGAGATGAGATGAATGTATGAATGTTTGCAGCTTTGGCTGCTTCAATGATCTCTTGCATGGTGCACTGCCTGGAGTTGTTTCCGTATGCAATGTTCTCGGCGAGCGTGCGGTCGAACAGCACCGGCTCCTGTTGTACCACGCCTAACTGGCGACGCAGCCGCGGCAGCGTCAGCGATGCGCGATTGTCGAGGCCATCTAACTCCTAGTCAAAATTAAAGCAGTTTAGGTACGTAAAAGTAGGGCTACTTAGAATTCGGTTTTGTATTATTTTATTGTTAGCCTGTGATGTCCCACTGCATAGCAAAAAGACAGTCCACAAAATGCGGCTAAATTTATTTATGGTCCTTTGCAGATGGCTTCTATTTCGTGCGCTGTCGACTAACTTATATTAAACGTATAAATAAAGCCATAGTGCTGCTTTAAGTTTGGGAGCGCAAGAGAAGGCACAAATTTACTAGAAATTTTTATTGTTTTGAATAGAGCAAAAAGTAAAATAGGTACCTAATACTCAAAGATCCTACTATCCAGATGCAGAACACTAAATTAACCTAGAGGATATATGTAGCTACCTATGGCACAAGTACCTACCTACATTACCCATAAGATAAAGGTCACATTAAAATAAATATTTATTTATTAGATAATTACACAAAAAACTTTAGAAAAGTTCCGCTAATTCATCCAAGGTTAATCTCTGCAGGTTTTTTGTACTCTTTTTTCTCTTTCTCTTAGTCTCCGTTCTCTTTCAAACTCTTTCATCCTGAGCACATAGTCTTGTTCTTCGCATGTCAGATAAGCATGTTTCTGGCAGCTACACTTATACAATAGGGGCATATGTTCGTAGCGGCAGACTTGGTAGTTCAGCAACAAATTAGCACAATAGTCATGGTATTTGGGAGGAATTTTAGCAGAATTGAGTTGGTTTTTATTAAGATTCGCCTCCCGTGGTGCTCTTTTGTAACTAAAGCCCTTGTCAGGTGGAAACGTAGGTTGCTGGTCCATTTTTAAATTCAAGTGCATGGTTGCCGCTGTGCCCATAATTTGTCCCATTTTGGTCGGAAACACCAAGGTATTTATGTGCAGTATGGTTTAAATAGAGTTAAACTAAAAAACTTAAAATTATTTCTCAACTTCTCTTCAATAATGATTATTGTGGAAGACACGCGCAAATTATGTCAATATAGATGACGTAACTTTTGATGGCCGGCAGAAAACACTGGCAGCCAGGCAATTAGGCGCTTTGCACACGGAGCAACTTAAGTTGAGGCAACTAGCAACTCTTTAAAAGTTTCCTGTGAAAGTTGATAGTTGCTATAACGTTTACGGTTGCCGCAACTTTATGGCAATCTGTGAGCAACTTTCACAGCCGAGTTGCCGTATGCCGTTGCCGTAGCGTCACTGGCATTGCCGGGCACACGGAGAGGGAGGGAGGGTGTGTAATTGCCCGACGCATTGCGACTGACGGTTGAGGAAACCGGCAACTTTAAAAACCGGTACAATATTTAACATTTGCAAGTTGCGGCAACTAGCAACTAACTTAGTCATCGATTGCAGCAACTGAAAACTGTTGACGATTGCCGCAACTCGAAACTCGAGTTGCTCTGTGTGCGCAGTCCAATTGAAATGTATGTAAACAGCTAGTTGCCAGCTAGTTGCCAGTTGCTGCAATAGTTGCTCTGTGTGCAAAGCGCCTTAATAAGGGCTATAGACGTATTCATTTAAGATACTGGCAGCTCCTAGATTTTTATAACTCCTGCACATAGAGAATGGCCTGTTTTTTATTTAATAACATGAGGGTGAATACTGCCTATTGAGATAAACAGGCCCTTTGAGCATTTTAAGAGGATTGCGATGTGAGTTACGAAATTTGGGGTGTTGAAGATTGTCAAATTAGATGCGCATTAGGAACTCAGGTAGGTAGGTATAATACTCACAATTTTTCCGGAGTCAGGGTCATAGAATCTTTGCAGCAGTTGCAGCACGGTGGACTTGCCACAACCAGACGGGCCGACTAGCGCCACTGTCTTGCCAGCGTCCACATGCAAGTCTATGCCCCTAAGGACTTTCTGGTGTTTCCGTGTTGGATAGCTAAATTCGATATCTTTTAAAGTAAAGTTTCCAGTGGCGGCCTGTTGAATTAAATAAATAAATGTTCATTTTGTACACAACTAATGATATAACCCAGTATATGGTATGACATTATATAGAAACAGTAGGCTGTACAATCAAGTCTATCGGTATTATTGTTAGGTTCGCGGGCCCTTAAACTAGATGCAAGAAAAAAAACATATATTAAGTAGCAGGTAAAAGGTATCAAGATCGTTTAAACCAATTTCCCTGGTGCAGAATACAAAATATGATTTCTCAATTTGCAATGAGATTCTAGTATACTTAAAACTGTTGTTTTTTTGTTGCTTTGAATAAATAAATAATCACCGAGTTGGTAAATAAGTGACGTAACGCAGTGTAGGTATTTCCCGAGGTATCGTATCGTACCAAAAAAATGTAATTTGTTTTTCAATTAGATTGTCTAAAGATAGACGCAAGATATATAAATAGCCCTAGATAGAAATGTTTTTTCTCTTAATTTATAATTTAATCTTAAGCGTTGTAATTGTAAAATTGTATTTTCTACTTTGGTTTTACGATTATTTTAAAAGTTTTATTGTTCACAACTGACGAGGTGCCTAGTGGAAATTAACTTCGAAAAAAAATCAACAAAAATATTCACCCAGTCTTTCTTATCAGTAACTCCTTCTAAAGTTTTGACCACGGGTTCTCTGCGGATCAACCCTAATATTCTTGCTGCTGAGGTTTTGGCTGAATTGAAACTTGGTGCGTATACTAGTGTCTGACCAAGCATGTATGCTCCGAACATGACACATTCTGTAACTCTGTGGAAAGATAAAGTTATAGTAGGTATAGGTATGTAGGTAAGTAGGTACTTAGTTTATTTCGCAAGGAACTTAGGTACAGCCACAGTGCTTTTTAGCATTAATGGGCGATTTACACTTGATTTCCTCACGTTAAGTGGCTCCGTTGTCCAAAGATTTTCGGAGCGATTCACCGCTCGATCTTACGATTTGAATTTGAATGTCGCGGTTTACCGACCGAACTTACTTTCGATTTACTTTCGTTAATACAGATGTGAACCATATTCATAAGATTATGTTGATATTCGTATAAAAATCTTACTTGGCAAAGTATGTACCTATGTATGAATCTTGCTCTTAGGGAACAACAACACATAGGAAAAATACTTACAAAAGTACAATTTTGTATTCCAGCTCTCCCTTTGAAACAAGAATAGCGCCGTACACCGTCGCGCAGCAGAAAGCTATCAAAGGCACGTAGAGCCCCATGCCCAGAACTACTCCACGCCACCGCGACTTGTTTGCTACTGCCTCACATGCTATCGTCAGTGACTCTTGGAATTTATCGAGGAATACTGTTTCTATACCTGTAATAGAATGTTAGCGTAAAAGTTTAAAACAGGATAAACGTCAGGGTCATACAACTTTCAGGTATTTTGATCTCCTTGCTTCTTATGAAGTTAGTAGAATTAAAAAGTATTAAAACTACATAGGTATGTTGATTTTCGATAGAATATGGTAGGTCATTTAGATCACAGGCAAGTCCTACCTACACTCACCTAAACTTTGTACAGTTTTGATGCTCACAACGGCTTCTGTTGCTACACCGGTCGCAGTTTCCATGGCTGCTCGCTCGTCAGCTTGAGACTTTCGTGACATTTTACCTTCTAGCCAGATGCTCCCAATCATCTATGGTAAAATATAAACGTGAGGATTAACAACATTACAAATGCTACGAATGGCCCTCAGAATCGACATAATATGAAGCTACTTACAATTGGTAAAAATGCAGTCGATACAAGAGTCAGTTTCCAGTTAAAAATTAATCCCATTATAACGCCAATGACCACAGAGCTAACTCCCTGTAAAATGAGACCAATTCTGAGACCAGTGGCACCCTGCACCTCTGCTGCGTCTCCGCTTAATCTTGCACAAATGGCTCCAACGGTGTTGCATTCTTTATCGTAGTATCCTATTTCCTGTTTGACAAATACCCAATTTACCAAGAATAAAATTTTTACACACTATAAGTAAGTCATAAGTAATTTATTTCATAACAATGTACATTGTGTTGAAAATATAAAAATTGCAATTAAATCACCAATCAATTATATCTAATTTTATCTCATCTTATTTTATTTATTTATATCTAATATTGTGTATACCTGTCTAAGCAAAGCATTAAAGTATGCCTCTCGTAGTCGAGTAGTCATTCTCAGCCCAGCAGTGGTGAAGGTAGTGCTCTGGAGACACATAGACACACCGGCTATTGCAGCGACCACCACGAAAAGACCCGCATATAAATCACCCAAGAACAGCAACTCTTCACGATCCGTTAGAACGAATATCTGAAAATAGAAAACATTAAAAATACCACCAACAACTCCACCAATCGGTCATGGCCACCAATCGGTTCACGTTCAAGGTAAAAGCTCGCGAACACTTACAAAAGAAGTTGGCAGACTCGTCCCACACTTAATTTGTTGTACTTCAACATCTATGTATTTTATTTCTCTCCCCATTTTATATATATATATATATATTTATATAATTTTTTTTTGTATGTATGTATATATGTATGTATTTTCTGTATCTGTGCACCTACTTTGTTTTTGTCTCTGCATCACCCTAAGGTAGACTGGTAGAAAATGCCTAAGGCATTAAGTCCGCCTTTGTACAGTGTATTTTTTACATGTGCATAAAGTTTAATAAATAAATAATAAATAAATAAATAAAAATATTCGTTCCTTGGCAAGTATGTACTTTGAACAATAGAGTGAGGAATGAGGTTATACGGGACCGTTGTGGATTAAAAGAAGATGTAGTGACAAAGATAGAAAAGGGTATGCTTAGGTGGTTCGGTCATGTTGAGAGGATGAGTGAAAGACGATTGACAAAAGGTATTTATATGGCAGAGGTGAGTGGCAACGCCGGGAGGGGTTGCCCTAGGAAGATCCACACTGACCTTATTGGTGAGGTCCTATAAAAAGGTCAGGTGCGGAGTATTCGTAACTGGCGTGCTTGTATGACGAGATGTATGAACGTAGATGAGGCGAAATAAGTTTGAAGGATCGTAGCAGGTGGTGTTCTGTAGTTTTTGCCTACCCCCATGGGAAAAAGGCGTGAGTTTATGTGTGTATGTATGTATGTGTTATAAATATAGTTGATTGGGTATATTATAATGTAGGTAGGTGATACGGGTAATTAATATAAGGATTGAAAAATAACTCACAGCGCTGGTAAAACCGAAGAGTAACGCGAAGGCTGGGAAGCAAGCACCCTGAGTAAACGCTGCGATTGAACCGACGGTGATGTAAATCCACTCTGGAGAATTTAGCTTCAATATTTCCCATCCGCTCACTGGTATAATTTCCTACAAAATTTTGGTAAATTTCTAATATAATATTAGAGAAGACTACTGCCTAGATAACAATCAATACATAGGTCAATGCAGAATGATATCTGTACAAATAAATACAATTGAAGTATCTGTTGGTAATATAAAAATAACAGCTCTTTACTAAATACATAAGAATGTTTACACGGTAACTATACCAAACAACTAGGTAAACGTCGGTCTGTTTGTTTGATAGTACGTACCTCAACTTCTTGATCTTCTTTATCAGTGTCTGGGTTATACAAAAAGCTCTGAATGCCAATCGATAAAGCCGAAGTGACGGATCCTCGAGGAGTTTGCATCCATTCATGAGATTCTGTAAATTAAGAGTTAATATTGACTAGACATTAATGCCTGATGAATGAATACCAGTCGGACAGGTCTATGATAGAAAAATGCGATATTCACCCAATTATATTTGTAGTGGTCCATTTGGATATTCCAATAACGTGGCTGTTAATATGGCTGTTATTATTATCCAGTGTTAGAATGAAATGGCCCGTTTAACCAAATCTAAACGCATCTGTAGGTACTTGTACTTACCTATTACCGAACTCTGTTTGTTAACTCGTGGTCTACGGTCATCTCGCTTCTTTTCGTTCCGGACGACAGGAACATTAACGGCGCCTTCCTCTGGTTCATTTTCCAATAACTCAGGCAAAGGTTCCTCCTCGGGCTCTCCTTTTTGTTTATTCGTCGTAACCAGCTTATAGTAGAAACCTGTACGTATTTAAATACTTGAACTTTAGTATTTAAGTATTGTATTGTATCATTTGCTGAAAATTAAACAGATAGTTAATAGAGTTTGACTAACCTTTATATTTCATGAGCTCGTCGTGTGTTCCTTGTTCCACAATAACTCCCTGATCCATGCATATTATACGGTTAGCGTTCAAAATCGTTGATAATCTGTAATCATGAGAAAGAGAGAAAATGATAACTCAAATCAAACAACAGTTCAGCTTACCATTAGGGTCGAATTTCGCGATTCAAAACACAAATATTCTGGTTTTAAGTACCTGTGTGAGACCATAATAGTAGTTCTTCCAGCGCTAGCCCTGTCAAGTGCGGCTTGAACCCTGCGTTCAGAGTGAGGGTCGAGTGCGGAGGTGGCCTCGTCCAGCAGTAGCACCGCCGGCTCCCGTAGCAACGAGCGTGCGATGGCGATGCGCTGCTTCTGACCGCCTGACAGCGACGCGCCACGCTCGCCTATCACTGTGTCGTACCCCTGAAGTATAACATTACAATAGTAAACCAAGGGCCAATCCATTAAAATCCAAACAAAGAACTGGCGACCCGGTAAAGGTCGCCGGTAAAGGTTGCGGGTTGCAAAAGCCCGGTAGATGTGGCGATTGTTACACGACTGCCCAAAAAAAAGGAGTGTTATGTGTTCAGGGTTAATGTATGTATGTATGTATGTATGTATGTATGTATGTGAGATTCTTTATTCCACCATAACTTTTAAACGCCTGAACCGATTTAGATGTATGGGGTATCGTTACAATCCTTGCATCGTTCCGAGTAACATAGGCTAGTTAAAAATAAAAAGAATCCTGTGTGGTCACTTTAAAACGTAAATTAATACCAGCCTCAATTTTTTTTTTTCGTGAAACTGATCGTGTCTATGTTTATCGTCTAGAATTTGACAAGTAGATTTCAAAAATATATAACACTGTAAATAAAAAACGTCGTTAAAAAAAACTGTCGAGTAAACAAAGTACAAATATGTGCAATTTTTGCAGTCGTGTTTTTGAATTTTTAAAATTATAGTAGCTTGTTTTGCCTAAGACATCGCCCGACTAATGACAATGATTATTAAAAACAAATAATACAAACCTTAGGTAAATTCGTGATAAATTCATGTGCGTAAGCCATAGCCGCAACTCTTTGTACTTCTGGTAACGTAGCTTCAGGACAAGCGATAGATATATTTTCGAAAATTGTTCCATGAAACAATACCGGTTCTTGACCCACAACCCCTGAAAATAAAGATATAATATTTTTATTATTGTTTAAAATGGCCTGTACCTGAGATAAATGAATTTATCTATTTATTTTACTTTTAATTAACTTTTACATTAAAATTCTACCTGGCTTAAAACGTTCACAAAGAAAAGTAGGTACAAAGTCAAACCTAATGATGATCGGAGCCATCCTAAATTAAGATTTCTCAGTTCTTTTCCGTCCAACTTGACGGAACCTGAGTGAGGGTCATACAGGCGTTGTAAAAGCTGCAATATGGTAGACTTTCCGCAACCAGATGACCCGACCAGAGCTACACATTCACCGGCTTTTATGTTGAGAGAAAAACCTTTCAGAACCTAAAAAAAGAAACATTTTTATCATTAGCTGAGGTTATTCATGACTGACAACATTTCCGTGCGCGTGTTATAATTATTATATCATATTATTTTGCTTTTATAGGCATTCATCATACCTACATACTTCTTTGTAGTAAGAAGAAGAAGATGAAGTAGGTAATCGTAATTTGGTTATCAGCAATAGGTACCAGTAGAAACGCTTCGAACAACTTCTATCACCCAAGACTAGGACTTACTCCCTACCACATCATTGCATACATTTCAATTCTTATCATGATTGCCTTCAAATGTTAACAACGAACCTTGACGTCAGGCCTTGAAGGGTAGCTAAAATGAACGTCTTCCAGCGAAATGTTTCCCACTACTCTTCGCGGGGAGATTCCCTGTGTGCTGAGGCTGTCTATGGCTGGTTCTCTTTCCAGCAGATAAAAGATACTGGCAGCTGCGCCTCGAGCTGCTGCGAACACTTCCACGTGTGGCACACACAGTGTGATGGACTGGGTAGCCATGTAGATGTTGAACAGCACCTGGAGACACTTACTGACTTTGTAAACAGAACATAGGTAATTTCGAGTCTATCAAAAATTGGGTTGATTTAGGTACCTATGTACTTTTGAGAAATGGAATCCATTGGTACGATATTCTAAAACTAGGATTTGTGACAACTATCGGCTAATGTGTGCAAACGACTGACACTTTTTTCATGAAAGTGATTGTGTAAATAATTCATTTCGTTCTGATATACCTACTTACACTGAACACAATTCCCACCACGTATCTTCGTTCCTCCTCTGGTTTGTCGCGATCATCGAGGACCAGCCGGATGCCGTACACTAGACCAATGGCATTGAGACAGTAGGTAAGGACCCAGTTGAATCCGTTGCCAACACCTGTGTACAAGCCTCGTTTGCGTCCGTACTGTTCTGCCGGCTCAAGCAAATTCCTATACCTGTAATAATCGTGTAAGGATTTAAAGATTTATTGGATTGTAGGATCCCGTACTTAGAGGGTGATTATACCGGCCTATTATAGTCCCACTACAGGCCTCTTCTCGTACAGAGACCGCTCGTGCATTGATCACCACGATTGTTTAAGGAAGACTGGTGGTATAAGACTTTATTACCTAATTTTTTATAAGCCCAAGTTTCCATCCGACGTTTTCCATCTACCGATGTCAGTGATGTCTTAAATAACCTAATATGGAAATACGAATTAGAAATATTACAGAGGTACTTGGCTGGTTCCGAGCCTACAACTTCAAACACGAGGGGCGAGCGCCGGAACCACTTTACCATCAACACATGGACGCAAGAGTACAATTACTTATAAAGCTTTTGCTCACATCTTAACTTCCTTATCTTCTCCACCGAAGGCCGCTACAGTCTTTATCGATTTCAGTATTTCCTCCGCATGTTTCCCCGCTTGACTGTAAGACTCCAACTCACGTGTCGACGACTTCGTTTGATACTGGAACAAAATAATCCGTAGTACTTAAAACCGTGATGTGTCTAAGGTTGTTATAGATCAATTAAAGGATTGTTTAATTGCAATTAAAACGTAAGTAGACTTACTGATAAACAACAACGATCATTATGACAACAGATCCGCGGGGCTATGCGGTAACATTTTTCTACCACATACATTATAAACGCAAAGTTTTTTTGATGTATTTTTAATTTTCAAGCTTAAACGGCGGAATCGAATTGTATGTCTAATACTTATTAAATGATAAACATATAAATTAGATATACCAACATTCACAATTTTTTTTGAAAAGACTTATACCTAGCCGAGGCTCACAGATTTTGATCTAGCTTAACACGTAAGATATAATATACCTATTAGATACATTTTTGTGTTCCCGTAGGGCAGTTTGAGACTTGCCCTTCATTCTGAAGTCTACGCAGACGAAGTCACGGACAAAAGCTGGGTTAAGCTATAATTGAAAGACACACCATGACATTTGAAAAATGTTTGCTTTTATAGAGCATTGTCTCTTTTATACGAGTCATCCCGTGTGACAGCCACTTTATAAAATAATCCATAGGTATAAAAGACGGAAATACTTAACTATAGTATTTACCCATATAGCTAGTTTTATGCAACTGTAACTATGATGGTCACGTGGCTGTACATCACAGATTAGATAAGACATTCAGGAAACTAACGAGATTATGAGAGTACTAAGGAAGGAGTTTAATAATACCTGTTATTATGAAATTGTATTAAAATCCCAAGAGACATGAGTGTTTACATTTGTGAGATAAGCCGTCGCCACACGTTTCAGTGTGACGAATGGGCGCTTTTATTACGCAACAGTATAAGTAACGGCCTGGATCCATAAAACACATATGTACATCTAGCTAGAGAAACTGACCAATCTCAGTTTCAGGGCATACTCACATTAGATAAGTACACGGAAGCCGCGACAGAGAAAGGCATGACCGTGATGCATGCGAGTGCTAGCTCCCATCCCAGTGGAAAAGCGACTCCAATGGAAATAATTGACGTGCCAATCAAATTTCCCACCACTGCTAGCTTTTCACTCATTCCATCCTTCAATTTCATCAAGTTTCTGCAAGGAAAGACACAGGTTAGGCTAGGTTTAATACACGACTGTCTTTAGAGAAAGACATGAAAGAAATTCAGGGTTGGTGGTTGACGAAAAACAGTCAACGAGTGATTGCAGTAACTAGCTATCCTGCTTGACAAATAAAAGTCAAACCAAATCGTTTTTCAAATAAGCCATTTGCAGGAACTTTTGTTGTAACGTAATTAAGATCACTTACTCAGACATTTTTGATGCCAAGTTAAACTCATTATCTGTATCGAACCAGGCCATGTCCTGACGAAGTACTGCCTTTAGAAACTTCATTCGTATTGTCGTGATCTGTATATGGAAAAATGTTACTTAAGTGGGTAGTTGACGAATTGACATCATAAACAATAATTCCAAGACATAACTTCTTTAAAGGAACATTTTATTTTAGTCCTGAAAACCCGATTAATTTTCAATTTACTGCTAAATTTGATTTGTTGTGGCTTTAAAATCAATAAATAGCTAGTCAATTGAGTTGCCAAATAAGTGATGTCCAGTACGATATTGCCATACAAAATCAATAGAAGGATCGCGTTTTGACTGTTCATAAAAGTACGTCAATTGATTGGTGGTGTCACCTAGCAGCCTATTGCAGCCGATCCTTGAAAGACGGGTTATTATAATTGATAAGCCTTTAAAATTATCATGTTATCCTTCGACTTTTCTGATTTCCATTAAACAATTTTTATTCTGAAGGAAAATTGTAAGACCCCAGAATAAAGGTTGTAAAAAGACGCATAACAAAGCCGAAAGTTACATTTTCTTGCCATCATTGTGCTGTTCAGATATGATGATGATGATGATGATGATTGTGATCATTTTTTAGTTCTGCTCCATGCTTGGGAACCTTTGTGTTACGGAGATACGCGTATTGAAGAATTTTTTAATGTTGTAATTAAATTAACCATATGCTTAAGCATAGTTATAGTTTCTCTTTTTTTATTCTGGGTGTTAATTTTTTAATTTTTATTATTAAGGTTGCTTTACTGTGAGCAAAGTTCTTTTAGACATTAGCAACTATTATAGTGATAAGAAACATTGGAATAAGAAGCTAGATTTGCATAGTTCGTTGGTTATTAAGGTTGTAAATAATTTATATATTTTACCTAGCATGATTTATGCGCGTAACATAGCGCGCTTCCAATAAATGTGATTTTTTTTAATAAAAAATATATGTGTCCCAGTAATCATTTTATCTAATGTTACTTAGTTTGATGATTTGATACAATCCATATAGCTGGTAGTAAAAAAAGGCAAAACTGGACTCTTATACTGGTTCTTCTTCTTGTTTTATACTTCTAGTCCTGTCAAATTAGCTCGAAAAAGAGTGATAAGCTTGCAGTTATTCGCAAAAGCTAAAAATTTGTGCGTTAGTTGAAAACGTGGGGTCGATGGAGATTTTTCACACATTGTTTATGATGGTGTTCTCAGCGTTCGTACAAATTTTTAGGTTGTTGCGAATTCGTGTAGGTATCTACCTACCCTTGAATTATTTTGACCGGACTACTTCGAAAGTTTGTAAGTCAGATCCTAGGTGTTTTGTAAGTTATTCGATGCTCTTCATCGAACCATTTACGTATCATTTTCCTATATAGTAGTATTGTTTTTCTAATAGAATCTAAAGTAAAGTTTTCTCACTTTAGATCCTATTAAAGTACCGAAGGTACTCAAAACTATACACATTGCCCGTGCGCAGGCACTTCCGCTAATAGCGGTATTTGTAAGGATAGCGCCACACAGTCGGGTAATCTGGTTGTCAATACATATGTACTCTTACTTTCAAGAGGCAACTCGTATCTTTCCGCACTTATAAGTTATACTTACATATTTGAAATGTGTGCAAATTAATTATACAATAATCAGTTTACCTGTCTTAACGCACTCCAGCTGATAAAAGCGACGGAGATAGCGCAGCACGCGAGAGAGATTCCGATGGATATGAACGAGCCTATCACCATAGCCGTCGCATCTTTTACCAGCGCCTCCATGTTCTCCTCGTGACTTGCATTATTCCTGCGAAATGGTGCTATTAGTAAGGGTAATGTGTTGATATATTAAACTATAACATAATTACGTACACGTGAGTGTGAGTATACACTTAAGCATTTACTTCTACAGAATAGCTCCTCTAGTATGTAACACTCTCGCGATCCGAACATTGAGCTCGTAAATAAGACGGTTTGTTACAACTAGATAAAAAAAAAGCGTATTTGTGCCACATTAAATTGACCTAAACTAGAATATTAAAACTATATTTAAAGCTGATGAGTTCTTTTGTTTGTTTAACTACCAATTGGATTGTATAAAATATTTTTGTATATGTATAGTCAGATTCATGAGGAATCATCATAATTACTATCCTACGGCAGTGGAGTAGTAATCAAAACTCGTCGTAACTTTGCGCAGGTAAAACCGCGGGGTATTGTATACAATAAAAAGGAATGGTAGGTAAATGCTCACTCTCCCTTAAACATTACGTTGAACACGGGGTCAAGAATTCGCGTTAAACAAACATGAGAACGTTACATTTCATCGAAATGTTTGTGAAAATGCTCTAGTGTATGTTCATCTTAAGATTAACAGAGACAAACATTCCTTACAGTCTTATCCCGCCTCCGAACAATGACAAAAGTGGCATGTGAGTACTCAATTGATTCTGAAAACTGGTACGTTCCACAAACGCCGTGCTCAGTTCACCGATCTGAATCAAGTTGTAGGCTATGCCTCCACCACTGATCGCTGCTATAAAGATGCCAAGGAATGTCGCTGTGATCTCCAGCCACGACCCATATCGAAACTGCAGGAGAGATTATAAGTCATGAAACAAAATACAGGCTGATTAATAATTCATTGGCCATCTTGCAGGAGGTGAAACTAGGTAAGTGGGTGACCAACTCTGAAATCGATAAACCCAAATAGGTTTATCGATTTCAGAGTTAAACACTAAAAACCTACTTATATTCATTCAAAGATAGATATATTTTACTTTAGTATGGCTGCCATCCGGGTTTTCCCGGATTTGTCCTAGCTTAGAGTTGTCAAAAAGAGTCCAGGTAAAACCTGGACACTTTTAATGTCAGGGGAATACCGATGGGTTGCGGGACGTCTTAACAGGATACCGCGGCCCCGGAACGTAAAGGGCAACAAAAGGAACAGGGTTTTTTAGTCAGTAAGTCTGACAGTTCCTTCCGCCCTGGGTGGGGCGGAAGGAACTGTCAGACTTAACTGTCGAACTGTCGAACTGTCAACTGTCGAACTAAAAATAAAAAAGGGGAATACAGATTAAATATTTTTATTTTGTAAAAAAAAAATGTCCGGTAAAGAAACTCAATTTCACCCAAATGTCCGAGGCTTTTGAAGTTTTTGTCCCACGTCAGCAATTTCGATAATTGCAGCCCTACTCTAGGTACATGCCGATATTTTAGTAAAACAAATTTATTCTTTGGTCAGGTAAATGTTGGCCATGAGTATACCTACTTTCATCCACTGAAAGATTTTAAATGAATAGAAAGTTAGCCTCTAAAGGTAGGCATTAATTCAAGGACTACGCGATGATACGTTTAATACGTCGAAATTAGCATATGTTGGTATTAAGATCATAAAATACATCTGCTTAATCTGCGTTTCCGGATTATCAAGATAATAATAATTTTTGAGAAAATAATTGTGATGGTTGAGTTATTTCTGGAGGATTCACATTGCGATTAAAACAAAAGGACATTCGTATAAAATTGTATATGTTGGTAGATATAGGTATCTAATCGACACATTCAAAATAAATAACAATGATTTAATTACCTACTTAGAAAGATAATCAACGCAAAATATAAAATAAATAAAGGTGACTGTGTTATGAATTGTCAAGATCACCTAAGTACTATATCTAAATGACCCTATACCGGACGGTCAACTAAAAATGCTGGTCTAAGACCGTCATAAATTATGAAATAATCTTCCCCTTAGTAGGTACATACATAGTACTAAACCGATCAAATACTTACTATTTGAAAAAAAGATATTTTGAGTTCATTCTCCGCCGCTGGGCTGAAAATAAAACGTATTTATTTATATTGTGCAACATTTATCAACCATGAATTTGTTTTAATAGATATAGTACAATAAAACATTAAGTTATCTATAGAATAAAAAATATTGTAAAAATAAAGATAGTGATTAATAGCTAAACACAATTATTGTTGTCGTCAGTCTGAAGATACACGTCTTTTAAAATGTAAGTACATTCAACTGGTAAAACCAGCCAAACTAATATTATCCGTGTCTTCTCAGTGATGTCCACATGCGTAAAAGATTTTATAATAAACTATTAACTATAAAGGAGTTAGCGCACCTAACCCTACAATCACGGCGCGGCCGGACCATGTCGCGAAAAGTTATGGCTACGTGCTTTTTAAAACAAAGACGTTCATATACTCCCGTGACCGGTATGCCTCAAAGCCAAAAGCTTACTGACTGTAAAGTTGTGGACAAGTTCCACTCGTCATAACCCGGCCACGGCCCTGACATGGCTTGGCCTGTGGCAGGCCTGAATAATATATTTATTAGTTTGCCTACGAGGTCGAACTGCATTTGTACTGCTTAGTCAATAGCTGGTGGCCATTATTCATGCAACTTTGACACCCCCTGGTGATGAACTACAAATAGTAGAGAACAGTAATCGGTCTCCTTTGTTATTTTGTTCTTGGAAGATTGAAGATCAAAAGTCTGCCAACCCCAAAAATATATTGTTGTTACGGAGAGACAATTTGACGGAGAGACAATTTGAGTCCCGCCTTGTAGACGGGACTCAAATTGTCTCCCCGTATCGTGAGTATTATTTAATTTCTATTGGATTCTTAAAATGGAATACGATCTCAACTATTATACTAAATTAAAATTATGCATAATTAAAATAATAAATAACACAGGCCTAAAATAGTTTTCCTCTCTAGGATCTGAATAACTTCTATTATAGGTTAAGATGTGTTAATTCCGATAAAAAATGAATACATCACGTCAGGATTAATTGATTTTAAATATTTCACATTTAATAGGCGTACATACATTTGGAAGCTATAAAACTTTATTAAATTAATTCAGCCTAATTTTTAATGCATTTTGTCACTCTGATGACACAAACAAATTATTCTTCAATGTACCTTACATTGAATACTTTCTAGAAAATCTAGAAGCCGTTAGCGATGAGCAAGACGAAAGCTTTGAAAGAACTTGAAGACAGAGGTATCAAAGACGATGGAATTCCAACATGATGGCAGACAATTGTCGGCTACTGAAGCGCGACGATCCAAAACGGAAATTTAAGAGATTTTCGCACAGTAGACGCTTTGGGGAAAAGGTTTCAGTTTTCAATGTTAGAAAGTAGGGTAATTATGCACTTTTAAATATGTATATATTTTTTTCTGAGTAAAGGCGTGTTTATTCTTGATTTATTATATTATTACCTATGTAGCGTTTCTGGAAAATCTGGAGGTGATGGAAAAAACCTGAGTTCATACCTCTGAATCAGTTGTTAGATTCTAGAGAGGTCATCATGACCTTAAATTTGCAGGCATGTGTAATTAATAACACATATGTATCTCAACTAGATGATTTCTGTTCGATTTGTGCTTGGAAATAGTTAATATGAACGAAAGCACACCTCGAAACTTTTGAACGCAACAGTCAAACCGGCACATGTCATTTTTAATTTAGATTCATTGTAAAGTTAATATTATAAATTCGCTTATTGAATAACATCATAAATTAATATTATTACCTTGTAAATTCGCATAGTTATTAACGCAATAATCGATGCATTTATTGACTTATTCCGGTTAAGTTATTTGGCAAATAATACAAATAAATAAGTATACAAAACTAATCTAATCTCCTCAAATGCATAGTAAATAAGATGTTATGTATTATAAACATGGGATGCACGCAAAAAAATGAAAATTTCGTAAAGAACTGCAAGATGTCATACAATATGTGAGTAAAATATTTGTATTAATTAAGATTAATAAGAAAAAAAAAGTTTATAAAATATTATTTATTCGCTCGCCTGGCTGAGCTTGAAGACTTACTTTACTTGTTTCTTTTTCTTCAATCCCATTTCGCCGGAAGTTCGTGTTTTCTCTATTAAATTTAATCGACACTTTTATTAATTTAAAAGTCGCGAAAACCAGGTTCTGCGCACGAACCGCTGCAAATTGTCTTATGGCACAATATCTAAGTGATAACTAGCGTAGGCGGATCATGTACATGTATTTATATATTCATTAAACCCTGTCGTTATCTGCGACAATTACACCGCCGCTGAAAGCACTTCAATTATATTTGTATAGATACATAATGACTACACGTGTTTGCTTAGTTTTAAGAACTGAATGTAGGAAATACCACAACTACAAGGACATTCCAGGGAAACGTCATCGAAAATCAAAGAGATTTACATATCTAAATCTAAACGAATATTATAAACAGCTAAAATTGTTTGTATTCTTTAAGAGATAATTTCGGAAAGTACTGATCCTATTACAAAAATCATTCACTGATAGGAAGTTACTCCTAGTGTCAAGTGCTATAGGATATGTTTTATGGTCTACAATGCGCAGAAGCTAGTAATTTATACGTTTATAAAATCCGACTGCAAAAAGCAACAAAAAGTTCTAAACGAGAAGATCACTTTTCGAGCAGTCTGATAGCCTTTGTGGCTGTTAATTAATTTCAGCTTCAGATTTGATGGCACCAAATATGTCAGACTGCTACAAAAGTTGAATAATACTATGTCAAAGTTTAATGATACATTATAGTAATTAGTTAAATAGTAAATACTCGTATTGTGTTATTATTTATTAACTATGTTTGCAAATTTATAAGTGTGTTTTGTTTATTTTATTAGTTTTGCTTGGCGGCTGTTTCCTTACTTCTTTCAAATTTCATGTTATTCCGTGGAATCCGTGGATAATAGTTAAAAAACGCATAACCCTTATGCGTTTTTTAACTATTAGTATGTTTAAACTTTAATTTAATTAATATTATAACGTATAAGTAATTGTTTTTTGTCCTTAATAAATAAATAAAAATAATTGATAACTAAGTTATAGAGTAATAAAAAAAATCGAATTCTTATTTAATTTTTAAATACTTATTGAAAATTGATTCAGTCGTAGATTATGAACAACTAATGAAACTTCCAGAATTTGAGCTTATAGGCGCCTTTTATCAGAACACCTTACAATTCGAGGTGAATTCCCAAGATAATGTTTGTAAGGTTTTTATTAATGTTTACGATTGTTGTAAACATTTCAAACAAAAGTAATTAAAGCATTATTTTATTCTACGTCATGTGTTGACTTTATTTTAACTATCATCTAATATTAATTCAATTAAAAATAGGTAGGTACTGGCCTATTACTGTCCAGGGACAAAGGCCTCTTCACATACTTAGATAATCACTACTCTGCCTTTGGAGATTGATGATTTCCATTTTTTTAAATTGGCTATTTACCAATACCAATAACTTAAAAAAAAAACTCTGAATTGCGATTAATTATCATTTATCCGTGAAGTTAAATTTTTAGTTGCTTTGAAATAAATAAATAGTTTGCTAATGACGTCATATTTTACTATTGCCATAAAAATCGATGGGGGATTCACGTTTTAACAGCTCATCGAAAGTATATTTATTGGTTGATAGTGTCAAGTATCCGGTAGGTGGACCAATTTACGTGTAGAAACCAAGTAAATTATCCACTAACTCAATAATATTAAATAAATTAACTATTTAACTCAATAAATCTATTCTCAATACGCAAAAATTTGTGAAGTTTTCTTGATCTTTGTTGCTTATCTATAATGTGTTAATGAAATTACCCAAAACCTTGGACACCCCCACCGATTTTTATATTAATAAATTGATATGACGTATAATTATTTATTTTCATAAATTATATTAAAAGATATTTGTAAATATTGTTGTCGCGCTACTTCTTACAGATTCGTAGCTCTATCGCCGCGCCGCCCTCTATCAATCGTTCGTTGACACGGCGGCATGGGACACTAGTGTACAGCGTCGTTAAAAAGTATTAGATACGGTATGTCAAAGTATTATTTTTTGGACCAAAACTACCTTTTGGAAAGGGCAACTAGATTAATTTTTTTTTTCTTGTATTGACGTTCAAAGGTGCCTTTTAATGGCCTAATTGAAATAAATGATTTGACATTGACTTTGACTTTGGAAAAAAATAACGTATATTAAAAACTATTGTATTCGATTTTGCTGTCAATTTTAAACAAACTAGTTTCAAGTTTTAGGTTATTTCATTAACACATTGTATACTATGATCCTAATATAAAAAAGGAGGAGAGATTTTGTGTTTGTATGTTTAAAAGCGCAAATCTCTGAAAGTTCTAAAACCACCAGTCCGATTTGATAAATATATTGTTTTTATCAACCAGATTCGTATGGTTATAGGCTATATTGCCACCACGCACGCGCACGGGCGCGGAGTAACGCGAGACTTAACACAGGTGAAAATAAACATGCGTACGAAGTCGCAGGGAGCAGGTAGTTTATTATAATAAAACTGAAGAGATGTTTTTTTTATTCGTTTATCTCTAGAATTACTGGTAGTATTGAAAAATACATTCTTATTTTATGTATAGGTATGATAGCCACTAAGCCACCACATCCATAATGAATATACTGCTACATATCATCACGCTTAAAACAACGGGAGTAACCAGACGTAAGTTAACGCGGGTGAAAAAAATCGCGCGGACGAAGTCGCGGGCAGAAGTTAAGTCACATTTAAATTGTTGAACTATCCGTGTACCACTATTTCGATTCGGATATAGTGGTACACGGGTAAACATCTGTTTGATTAGTTTTCAATCATTATTATGTATTTTTAATCACATTGTTTTTTCTTTATCGTGTGGTCAGTAAGGTCTTATGACCCCACACACCCTAGTGTCAGAGTCTCTAAACCGCCTCAACGGCCTCTGACATGGTTTGAGTGGAACAGTAAGTCCAGGTTTCCTCACGATGTTTTTCCTTCACCGATGGTGTCCAAGAAAGATCACATTAACATAATTATTATGTGGTATGCAAGAACAAATACCTACAGTAGGTATTTGGCTACGTAAGGGTTAATTTATGAATCAAGGATTTACAAACATACATAAACTTACGCCATTTGCGCATGGGGGTAGGGGGTAACACCTTACAAATCAAAGATTGAAAGAGCAATTACTCGTATACTTAGTGTTTATACCTAGATTTTATTAACTGGCCCCCAAGATACAGGCGCCGCCTAGTTTGGGGACCACCGTACATTTTACACATGATTATTGTTAAGTTCTTATAATAAGATATCTTATATCTTGTAACTATAAACCAATAAATTTATTACTTTATTATTTTATATCCTTTTTGTATCTCGGGACCCTGAGGTCCGGGCCTTTGTAAGGCGTACGAGGGGCCGGAGCCAACTCGCAGAGGCCCCTTAGCTATATATGAAATAAGACACCAACCGACACTTTTCCCTGTATGCACTATGTCCTTGGGTGCACTTGGCACCCAAGGACAACCCTCGGTCGGTGCAGGACTATTAAAGGACATGGAAACTAAAAGTACTGGGCTATGGGTATGGGTTGCTAAAGTGACTTGGTTACCTGAAACTATGAAGTGACTATGGCCCCTGCCGGACCAATGTTAAAAACACATGGATAAAATGGCAGGGGGTGACTTGCACACTCACTATGTGGGCCCCCTAAAATAGTCGCTAGCACTAAGTGACGTAGCGACAAGGGGGCAACATAATATCTTGAGGTGCTAGGTGAGTGAAGAGGTATTCCACGGCTATAAGGACAATCCTGGAAGTACAGTCAAGACCAGTGTCTTACTAGAATACTTCCTTCCCCCGAGCACGAATGCTCTCGCGTGTTTCCACTATAACCGGCCAATTAAGACAAGTTAGAAGTGGGAGGTCTGTTCCTCGTCAGTGCTCACTCTAGCCGGCCAATAAAGGCAAGCTAGAGATGAGCAACCAGACTTCTCCCGGGAGTCAGGTCCGTGGGGTCGCTACTGCCCAACAGCTCGCCACAAGCTGCCCTGCGGGTTCTTACTATTATTATTATTAACAATACGCCTAAAATAGTGTTGGTATTGAATATAATGATACCGATTATAATCAGTTTATGAACATGAACCCGGTCTATATTAAGCATAGATTTAACGATTAGGTCGGTTAAAATTGATATCTTATTGATAAGAATCCTATCGATAGCGTACTATACACGGTTACTTTTTGGTCGTTCTGGAACCGAAAGCCATAAACAACTCGATCATCAAACTTGAAACGATTGGGACCATTTTTTTTCAAAAAGTAACAATTTGAAAAAAACAGCTGTTTAGTACATTTATGTTTGTCGAACTCGTCAAAGTGTACTGAACAACTATTTTTTTTAAATAGTTACTTTTTTTATAGCTTTTGGTTCCAGAACGACCTAAAAGTAACCGAGTATATGATAAAAGGATACTCCGGACTTTCGTCACACCTACGTGAAACCTAGGCGAATTAGTTATCCATACTACATAACATAACATCACGCCTCTAAGCTCCGAAAGGTTAGGCAGATCAGGTGTACCTAACCATTAGTGTGTACACCCACTTTTTGCCAGTTATTTTTAAGTCCCGTATAATAAGGGGCGAGCCTATTGCCATCGACCAAGCACAAATCCAGACTTTGGGGCTGTTGAGACATTGCTGATGGAAAATCCCAATAACACTGCCCGACTTGGAATCGAACCCTAAACCTCATGCTTAACAGTCGAGCTTTGCGATCACTAGACCAACGATGCAGTCATACTGTAATCCAATCCATATTACTTATATGTCTTAGAATAAAACAAAATCCCTAACAAAATCCCCCGCTGTCTGGACGCTTAGATATTTTAAACTACGCAACGGATTTTAATACCGTTTCATCAATAGATAGTCGTTCTAGTGGTGCAAAACTAACTATGCGTGTAAAGCTAGTTAGTATTGCACTGTTTACGAAGCCGAGGCGGATCGCTACTATTATTATAAATGCGAAAGGGTAAGTTTAAACCCCAATAAAGGACGTAGAATACTTTTTACTCCGCTACTTTGTCTGCGTTCGTGGTAACCGTCATTTACACGGACAAAGTCGCGGGCAAAAGCTAGTAGTGATAAAGCACAAGCCTAAGGGTCAGTATAAGACAAGCGATTGCTTGTGGTAGAAGTATAATCTCTAGTGATAGATTGTTACAGATTTTAACGAAGCAAAGTGTAAATCTAAAACAATAGATAAAAAGTGAAATTAAAAGAAATCTAACTCATTTATCATCGCAGTACCTATCTAAGTGTTGGAGTGATGCAAAATCAAAATATACAGACCTCTTCATTTTTTAAATAAGAATCGAAAAGTAACTAGTTACCTAAAGACCTAAAATAAAATTGTAAATTGTACGAAAATAAAATTGTCTCATGCAAAAATAGTAAAAAAATAATTCAACCATACATAAAATAGGTTATCCTTGCTTAATCTTGTTACGTTACCAACAATAAAAACGTCTAGTCATGCCATTATGACAGTTTCAGTGAGATAAACTGATAAAAAATGATAAGAGTTAAAATTCTTAATGAACTCGGAATTCACATCCGCAGTCATCGCTAATTACTAAAAAACTTAAAGACAAACAAACCCAAGCATGTTTACTTACTTAAATATACTCCAAAAACTAGTTATTCAATAATAAAGCAATCTGTTAATATAATAAATAAACAAAATATTGTATCAAGTGATGTAAATAAACAATAAAAATAAAGATTACCGCCATGATGTAACAATATTCCTAAAAACGCTCGTTACAAATTTCTTAATCCTACATTATAGATATTATAGTGAACGTCGTCTAATTAAATGGGCAACGTGTTTGCCGTGGCCATCAAATAATTAAACAATCAAATATTAACTTAATGATAATCTAAACATGTTTTCCCGACACCGTACGTTACGAGTTACGACCCACGAGTAAATGTCACGCTTGTATTAGACATAGATACAATTTGTTGGTAAAACACTATTCACATTTATTTACATGTCAAGTAAGGGAAGAGTAACATTTATTCATGTGCCAGCACTGCCCGACACCCGTACCTTTCAAACTCAAACACGGAAACTTTCTCTTGATTTATAAATTCCTTGGTAATCGGTTTCAGTGGTACTTTTTCGTGGCACTTTTCTCGAATCATTTTACAAGTTAAACTATATGAATAAATTTGCTATATATACCTAGCCTACCTATACCTAGTGCGTTACTGTGTTAGTGTGATTGCTGTATTTATAACCACAGGAAAGGAATCAGAACTCGTATCTAAAACTCTTCTATAATCGTTGATAACGATGCGTCGATAAATAGTAGCTATCAGTTGTCAAAAATGGGCATCGATCGCACATAGGTTCACGCCGAATGAATCCCTAACGTTGATCATTCTATAGAATAATCCTTAATAATAGACAAATAGTTATTATGATCGATTTGTTAAGTCGAATAACGAAAAGCTCGTAGTCGAGTCGACCTAGAGAAGTAGCACCGTAGACGATTGACACCGTAGAATAAGTTCGTAGACCTCTGACGTGAGTTCGAGCGGTCATAAGCCCAATTCATGTTAACAGAGTTTCGATAGTAAGTTGACAGGATAGGTTAGGCATTTTATGTTTATTTCCGCCAAACTCACTGCGTGTTTTAAAGCAACTATCAATGTGAATGTGGGCAGCACGTAAAAATAGCAAATATGTTATTATTATGGTTTGACAAAGTTTGCTGTCTCATATCCCAGAGATACCTATACTCGTTGTGTGTCACTAGGTCATTAGACAGCAAGCTTTCGGCCCAGGAAGCAGTCGGTACGTTTTAATCTGTCACCGGATAATTACAAATTTATTCAGTTTATTACCTACATAAATCTTGCGACATTGTTAAAAAAATATGGACAGATCGTTTGTTTTTCAATAATACTCATCAAAATTCGATAGCACATTATATCCATCCTTCTCTTGCCGTTAGAATGTGAACTAAGGAACCAATCAGCGACCAGTTTTACAATGTATTTGATTTCTGTGATCCTATTATCGCCTATTCAAATTGTGAACTTGCCCGTGATTGGTCAGTTAATCGGGTTTGTTGAAGATACAGCCTTATTGTATACTTTGTAGCTACGTACCGTTGGTTTTTTTAACCATCTTCTGTAATTATTTTATTACTATGTAATATGTAATGAGTAACTGTTTATTTTCCCAAATAAATAAAATAAAATACCTGTAGTAACAAACACGATGCAAAAATCTTTCTAAACCATTTGTAAGTTTCTAAATTAACCTAACCTTGATCGTTGCCAAATGCCGGGATATTTATAGTTAGAGTAGTGACGTCGAGACGCAACGTAAAATTGTGACGGAACTTACGCTGGGTTTTCTTGATACGTATTAACAGAATTATGGAATATTCGTTAGAATATTCGTCTCTACAAGCTCAGTGGAGATTTCATACCATCTGGTCGACAAGGTCAAGGTTAAGATCACTACTTATAATATTGTACTGGATTTCTTTATAAAGCGTTGTTGATTAAAATTTGTGTGTAGGTAGGACCTTACTGAAATACAATTTATATGAAAGCTTTTGTTACAGAGACCTCACTGAAATACAATTTATATGAAAGCTTTTGTTACGGAGACCTCACTGAAATACAATTTATATGAAAGCTTTTGTTACGGAGACCTCACTGAAAAGACTATTTGATTCTTTAACGCTTGGCATTAGAGTTAGCGATAAACTTACAAGCGCAAAAATATTATGAAAGAATACATAATATAGCCGTGCAGTAGGTACGTACACGGACGTGGTGACAACATTTCACAACATTATTTAAAGTTGTTTAAGAGAATTGACCGCGATTACGCGATAAGACCGTCTAGTACTACCGTAAATAAATAGTAACAAACATATTACGCAACTGATTAATAATCATGACAAATCGCTCCATATTTGTGCAAAATCATTACATGTCAGCATTTTTTTAACTGACTTCAAAAAAGGAGGAGGTTCTGAATACTTCAGAATCTTTTCTTTTTTATATATTTATGTCCGTTATTACCCGAAACCCATTTGGATTCTTTCTTTTTATAAGGGTTTGGTTATACTTTTCACTTTGTATAGTATATGGTCATAAGGTCAGGTTCTGATGATTGATGGAACCCTAGAGAAATCGAGGGAACTCTTCATATTTTACAGGCACAATTGAAACGATTTTCTTGTTTGAAAGAGTATACTCCCAAATTGGACCCATAGAAATATTGTCATGATCTGATCTGACAATGAACTTCGGAGATAAGGAACGGAACTCCTCATAGGATCATAGCAGAACTGTCGTAATAAGTAAAATTGCTATGTTTATACGTGTAGTCGACGACTGAATGAAGGAAGAGGGGGAGTACGTCGAGGAAAGTAAGCACTAAAAAGTGAAAAATAATACCTTTTTCATAAAAAAAAAACAATCGTCTGTGTGCCTAAATGTTGTGACCAGTTTAATGGCAATAAGCTCGCCCCTATTACATGGGACTTAAACATAAATGGCGAAATGTGGGAGTACTAATAGGTAACCTAAGCCTTCGGGGAGTACAGGCGTGATGTCATGTGTTTTATAGTTAAAGGAAAATAAAATGCTTTGAATTATTAAAACAGATTTTATTATTTAAACGTCAAAAGAACACTTACACTATACCTAATGGAAGTTATATTCCGTGTATAGTAACATTTTACATAAAAACATTACATTTGTAGTGGTAATAGGAATGTAACAAAAAAGTTTCAGATACGTAGGCTGGTGCAGTCGAACAAACTTTTTGGTACATAGACAGTAAACTTGCAAGTACTTACTTTTAAGCAATGTTTGTAAATGTGCCGAGTATTCATTTAATTTAGACCACTCTTATTAGTATCAGATAAAAGTAAAAAAGTTATTACGCATATAACAAAAAATATTTATTAGGAGTGTTATTGGATAGTTGACACAATTACCCAACAATTTCAAGACACAACTTCTCTAAAGAAACACTTTACTTTAGCTCAGAAAAGCCGATTAATTTTCAAATAACTGTAAAAAATTTATTTGCATATATAGTTAGTCAGATGAGTCGTTACAATGTCAGATTTGTATTTAGCCATACAGAATCTTTGGAAGAAGCGCGTTTTGACAGATCAAAAAAAGTACGTCATTTGATTGGTGGTGTCACCTATCTTATTGAAAGATGAATAATGATAGTAGGGGAGGCCAAGAAGGATTTTTTTGGATTTACTCGAACGCGGCTGATTAATTTAAGGGGGGATACCTTGTACCCTGTTAAGGGTCAGCACGACAAGGCCATCAAGCTGAACTGTCTGTATATTAATCTGACGCGCTCGAGTATTTCAATATCATAATGCAAACTGGCAGATTAATATTCCTCGGTTATCGGAAACACATGGGTATAAACCACGCGATTCTTTTTTCATTTTTGGAAATCTGTGTATAAACGCTCCCTCCATCAGTGAAAGGGTCCCATCTGTAACCATTTTTTCTTTTTAGCGTCTAATCATCACCATCCAGAAGGTCCCCACGACGCTGGAGTAAATCAAAATTTAGCATCTTGGGCTCCCCAACTATGATGCTTGTTTGACTGTACATGTGCCTAGTACAAGTTGCAATACATGTCGCAATTTGTAGTAGGGACATAATACTTACTCAACTCAGTGTTTTTCACTCGTATGATCCTTGACGTAAAGGATCGCAACACAAAATATAATTTAGCGTTTTTTAGTGCTCGCAAAATACATCTGCAGCCAGCACGAACTTACATTTACGTAAACGTATTCGAATTTGTTCGTCTTTTGAATTGGAAATAGGTATGTCGTCTAATATTTATTTATTTGATTTGAATATTTTATTCATGACAATACGATATTGTGCTAGTAGCATTTTAAACCAAACAAAATCGAATCTAATCGAATACGAAGCCGTTCGCACTAAAGGAAATGTTTGAGATTCACTCGAAATACTATTCAGCTCACAGCTGCTCATACAATTCGTCACTTGCGTAGTTTGTCACAGCTAAACGGCTACAGTTTGTATCGTCATTACTGCCAATCTTACCCACAACAACAGCATAAAAGCCTAATTTTATTAACATCTCTTCCAGTGTCTTTAAAGTCGATATAAATACTGTTTTAGAGAAACATCTTTAACTATTCTAATTTATTAGAAAAAAATATAAGTACCTAAGTGAAGTTATAACTGATCCTAAATTACGGCAGCAATTATAATAAAAAAAAAATTATAGCTAAACGAATATAATGATAATATTAATGTGATTAACACTAATAGATTTGATTTTACCTATAATTATTATGATAATACAAATGCAAATGTGGCTTGCTTGTAATACTGACAAAACGGAACATTTTTTTGAATTCTCTTTCTATTTCAATTAGTACAATATTTTTCTTAAAATCTAATTGTCAAAAGGAGGCCTATGTATAAGGAATAAGTACTGTTTAATTTCCAAACGTTTGAGATTTTCTAATGCGTATTATTTTTCCTGAACTTGTACGAAATATTTGCATGAACAGAGAGAAATCAAGCCATGTTTTGTCCTTTGCACATTTTCCAGTAGGCACCCCGTTGGTTGAATAGTTCTGAGTGGGATCCACGTTCCACAATTTTGCCTAAAACAAAAGATGTTTTCAAAAGTTATGGATATTTTTCATGAATATTTCTGTCAATAATCATGGTGATCTAAAATAAACGTACCTTTATCCATGACGCAGATGAGATCTGCATCTTTGATGGTGGACAGCCGATGAGCAATTGTGATGCATGTGCGACCCTTAGCTGCCTTCTCCAGAGCTTCCGATACGGCCTGAAAATATTTGTATGAATTACTCAATCAGGTCGTCAAAATTTAGTTTCTATTGCCATTCTAAGTCATTTCTATTTGCACTAGACATGTTGTACCAAACCCATAGTTCCGATGTTACCATGAAAGCTGCAGAATAACGCATCTTACATTTTCCTTACTTACGGCATGCAATCTGCCGAATTATTATCCTGAAGGGCCAACGTCATGACACTCAGTAGTTGTTGTACATGACAAGATTTTATTCGGATCATTCGTGTTTTCGTTTTTGACTAATGTTTCGAAAAATCTCAAGAATTGTACGATTTTATCTGAATATAAGGCTCACTCGTTCACTGTTCGCGTCCAACGCTGATGTGGCTTCATCAAGCAGCAACAGTCGCGGCGACCTGATCAGCGCACGCGCGATACACACACGCTGCTTCTGACCTCCCGACAGCTGAGCGCCGCCAGATCCTAGGTTTGTGTCATAGCCCTGGAAAAAAAATCAGCATTTAACAATTTTTCAGGTAATAGCTAATATTCAATTTTGTGAAGTAGGGCGAGTTAAGTACACGAATACAATTCTGTACGTCAGTATTTGTGATATTAATTTTACTGGCATCCACTAAAATTACCTTGTTTGTCAAATCTACCGCAATAACGAACAGATCACGAAGATGTTTTGTTCTAATCGACTTTGTAACTCCGGCCCAGAAGGTGGTCCTTCCTTGAGATTATAATGTACACTTACTTTGGGCAAGGAGACGATGAAGCTGTGTATATTGGCAGCTTTGGCAGCAGCCACGATCTCGTGCATGGTGACCTTTCTATTGTTGTCACCATAGGCGATGTTCTCTGCAAGTGTGCGATCGAACAGAATGGGCTCCTGTTGCACTACGCCAAGCTGGCGACGAAGCCGCGGCAGCGTCAGAGCTGACCTAATGTCGCGGCTGTCTAGTTCCTGTAGGCCAACATTAGGAAAGACTGTTAGAGATAAGAAAAAGATTATTTTGATCTTTCTCTGTTCCAAGAGAACACAGTATAACGTACTTTTATCTATTCATTTAAAGGCAAAAGGTCATTTATTCATTCACTCACTGACTAAACAGCTTATTTCCAAAATTCCCCATAATTGTCGACATAATCAAAAGCCAGAAAAGCTGTCATAATGCTCAGTAACTTGGTTGTGGAAGTCAGAATAGATAAGCAGTCGATTCACTTAAAATACTGGTTTTCAACTTTATCCGGTTAGACTGAAAACCGACCCTAACATAGTTGGGAAAATGCTGGACAGATGATGGAGGCGTCTTTTTTCTGATTTTTCGAGAGCCATTCTTTCAATCTATATATTTAGTCATAAGTTTCTTTGGTTGGGTTTAAGCACATGTTAGTCCACGCAAGTTTAGTCTGTGATAAAGTGAATCTACTATTTATGCAGTAATGCAGTTGTAGCTTTTTGGATTGAAGCCAAAAGATCTCGCAACGTTATTTATCTGTTATTTAAGTATTAAAAACGTGAAATACGTATCTTCTCGGAGCTTACCACATGTTACTGATCTTAATCTTTATTTGTAGCTCATAACGTATCTATTAACAAGCATATTATGTTAGCTACATTATCTTGATAAAAACCAGGTACCGTAACCGACGTTTAACTTTATTCAGGTTTCTACATGATAGTTAAGTTACGTCACAATACAAGTCAGGACTCAGAGTAATTCTGGCTTTAACAGAATTTGATTAGTGATTAAATATTACGCTTATCTTCACTTTAATAGTTCTAATTGCCATCATAAGATGAGGATTAAAACTACGATAAAATTGTAGTAAAACATAGTTGTGAAGACGTTATGCAACAACGTTCTTAGTGTACGAGAAGATGAAAAAATATGTTTAAGCATACTTAAAAAGTACACTAGCTGCCAATCTAATGATTTGATTAATATTACCAGCACGTTACTGTCTGCTGGGCAGTGAGACAGTAATCTTCTAGAAGTCAATCGAAGTAAGTAAATTGATCTGCTCTGTATGAGAAGTAAATCCTCTTCTCATACAGAGAATGCTTGTAAGCATTGAATACCACGCTGGCTCAAGGCAAAATTAGCGATTTCAGACTTATATTAAGTATGAGTCCAGGTTTCCTCACGGTGTTTTTCTTCACCGATGTCAGTGCTGTCCAGCCATCACGATTTGACATTTTGGTAGCAAATTGTATTCGATTCGTGAATATGATCTCCAACTTTCAATCCAATAAATTCGTTAGTCTTTGTCAAGTATTTAAACTTCAGGTACTTACAATGTTACCGGAATCAGGATCATAAAATCTTTGTATCAGCTGCAAGATGGTGGACTTGCCACAGCCTGAGGACCCGACTAAAGCGACTGTCTTGCCAGCATCCACCTTGAGATCAATGCCTTTCAGAACCCTCTGGTGGGGACGTGTCGGGTAACTGAATTCTACGTCTCGGACGCTGAAGTTCCCTGTGGCAGCCTGGAAAACAAGGAAACGTGATTATAGGCTGCATTAGCATCGAATGCTAATGTTTACAACTATTATCCAGTTTTGAGGGATTCGAAGTGAGTACAAATGTACGAACGTTGGAAAAGTTACTGTAGATGTGTAGGATAAGGTTTTTTTGGAGATTTCACTCTAACATAACATAAAGTTACGCCTATTTTCATAAAAAAAATACTAGTTGGTAAATCCCTAATAGGAAAAGAAATCTAAGAAGCATCTAATTATTCAGACTCCGACAAACGTTTTTGACGACCACTGCATCAAAGACTGAACCCTTGATTTAGCTGCGTTAGAATCACAATGTAATGTTAATATCAAATAAACAAGTGTTATGAACTGTTGATTTTTATTACCCAATCCTTTTTGTCTCTTATTCCATCTTCTGTCTTGACTTTGGGCGTTCTTTGGATGATCGAAAGGATTCTTGCACCGCAAGTTTTGGCTGAGTTAAAGCTTGGAACGTATACCAACGACTGACCCAACATATATGCTCCGTACATGATAGCTTCGTTGACCCTTGAAGGAAAACAAAACTTCATTACATAATAATGATTCAAGTTCCATTCAACACAAGAAGTGTTTTTACCATCTAGAGGTGAAAACGTTCATGAAACTATCGTAGGGAACCTGGCGACAGTCGCCAGGCGAATATACTTAGCCCTTTATCTGTACAAACACATATCAATAGAATGTTTGATTAGTTTAGTAGGCAACAATGGATTAACATTATAGAAGGTCGTACTTACAGCATGACAATCTTATATTCGATCTCTCCATAAGCCACTAAAACGGCACCATAGACAGTTGCACTGCAATACGCTAGGAATGGCACATAAACTCCCAAGCCGAGGACCAGACCCCTCCAGCGAGTCTTCTTGGTAACAGCTGCACATGCTACAACTAGAGCTTCTTCAAACCTCTTCAGGAAAACGGATTCAACGCCTAAAAAAAAGTATAATTAATGTCGCTTACTTGCGGGTTGTCTCTAAAGCCAACATAATAAACCTTAAGCTGAGGGTATAGGCCACTGTAGAATGACTGACTTACTACATACAAGTGTAAGATAGAAACGAGAACCTAATTATTTGGCAAATATGTTTCAGAGATCTAATATGCCTTTTTATGATTTGCGGTGGACTTTGACTGGTCTAGCTTTGTCAACTGATCTTTTTACCAATTAGTATTCCAAGAGAAGTCATGGTCACAATACAGTTGTCTAAAGGAGTGTTTCTTACCTAAACTTTGAACTGTTTTGATACTGACGACTGCTTCGGTTGCAATAGCTGTCGCCTGTTCCATGGCCGCACGTTCATCTATCTGCGACTGCTGGGAGATAATCCCTTCAAGCCATATGCTGCCTACCATCTAGAGAGAATATAATATAGAAGTATATACAACAATAATAATATACATATATAATGAAGCAAAATAAGTCTTAAACCAAACATATTGGACCATTGTTGAACTGTCAATTTTGTTTCATCGGATTTTTCAATTTACACATTATTATTCAAACACAAAGGAGCTGATTAATTAATTTATTGATACTGACCAAGGGTAAGAAAACTGTCCCAACTAGAGTGAGTTTCCAGTTATAGCAGATGGCCATCAAGAAGCCCACAAGCACAGAACTGATTCCTTGAAGAATGAGACCTATCCTGAGTCCGGTAGCACCTTGCACTTCTGCTGTGTCTCCACTTAGCCTGGCGCACAGCGCACCGACTGTGTTACATTCTTTATCGAAGTAACCTATTTCCTGAAATCAATATACAAGATGTTAATTATTATCGGATTTGGTTTTTACTTTAGCTTTTACAATGGCTTATACTATCGGCGATGACCGTTCGGTGTTACAAATATACATTAGTAGTTGCGCTTTTTGTGAAGGAGCTTCATCCGGCGATAGTAGTTATTCTGTCTTTTTTCAGTATCTGTTATTGCCCTTACCCTAATATCCCTTCGTAGGAATTCGAAAAATAAAACTCCTTTTGCATCGTTTACCTGTTTTAGTAAAGACGAAAAATACTGTTGCCTTAAACGCGTCGTCATCTTCAAACCGGCTGTGGTGAAGGTAGTGCTCTGCAGACACATGGACACACCAGCAACAGCGGCCACCACAATGAACATACCCGAGTACAGATCAGCTAAGTAAATGATTTCCTTTCTATCGTTTAGAACGAATATCTGTAAAGAACAAAATATTTTAGTTACCGTAAACATTTTCTGCTAGCTATACATATAAATTTTGACGAAACTTCTATTTCCTATAACCATGGAATTTTGGATGTGTATAAAGGAAAAAAAAATTCATTCATCTAAACTTACACCACTGGAAAATCCAAAGAGTAAGGCAAAGACGGGGAAGCATGCGCCTTGGATGAATGCTGCTATGGATCCCACGGTGATGAGCGGCCATTCTGGTCCATTTAACTTTAAGATCTGCCAGTCGCTTACTGGCTTTACTTGCTGAGAACAAACATGGATGATTAAGTGAAAAATGTATGATAACTTAAATATATTATTGGTGTTTCTCCCCTATGGGAAAAAGGCGTGAGTGTACCTACGTATGTATGTATTCTTGGTAACTCTGTACTATAATTTCAAGACCAGTCTTAGAACTTACATCTTCTTCGTCCTTCTCTTCGTCCGACTCATAATCAGCGTTATACACGAAGTTTTGTAAGCCAGTCGACACGACCGAGCATATTGAACCACGAGGAGTCATCCAGTCATGAGAATCTGCAGAGTAGCATTATTTTAGTTCCATTGTGTGGTTACCCATTTATAAGTTAAATTAAGGAGTTATTATAAGATAAAGGCTGATAATGTCAAAGGGGGTCTATCTAAAACAAAAAATGTTGGAGACGAAACCCTTTACTCGAAATTAGACGTTCATTCTACGATCTATGTATCTAATTTCAGATACCTAATGTAAGCGAACAGCTAACAGCTTTGGTCAAACCTCTCTTAATCGAGTGATGTCTGTGCACGCGTCTGTTTGACTTCCTCTTCACATCTGCACGAGGGGCTAAAACTGGTTCTCCGTTTTCTTCACCATCTCCCTCTTCAGTCAACGTTTCAATTTCTTCAGGTTCCTTGACCTCGTTGCCTGTTGTTACTAGCTTGTAGTAGACACCTAGAATATTATTTTAAGTAAGTAAAGGTTATTAAGACGATCATGGTCGGCAAATAGATAATCGAGGAGGTAAGAGGATTTGAGTGAGGCAGGTAGGAATTGGAACCTTTTTTATATCTACAGCCAAAACAATTGCACCAAAGAAAATAGCTCATCTTATAGACATAAATGCCAGAGGGTCAGTAGATTGCCCCACTGCTCAAAAATGGGTTATTTTTTAATTTAAAATTACGATTCTCTTAATGACATGTTATGACCTTTCATTTTCATAAGTTCTTCGTGTGTTCCTTCCTCTACGATTGCTCCTTGGTCCATGCAGATAATACGGTTAGCGTTGGTGATTGTAGACAACCTAAAACAAACATATATTTATAACAGCTAATGAGTGTGTTTTCTTATACCCATAGACGAGTTATTTCGTACCGATAAACTCGTTATTTGGACACTTGCCATTTGTCTGAAATATGAACTAGTTTTCAAGAAACAATTCATTTTTATTTTTATGTAAGCTTCGTTTACGCGTAGAGATTTTCTTGTTCATTGATGCAAGACTTGTAGGCGAGAATTAAGACCTATTTTGCGATTTTTACTATACTCATGAGTGCGTTATTTCATTTTATTCAGAATAATGGTTTTCCAGCTCACCGATGTGAAACCATGATAGTAGTTCTCCCAACACTGGCACGATCGAGGGCAGCCTGCACCTGTCGCTCGGAGTGAGGGTCGAGTGCGGAGGTAGCCTCGTCCAGCAGCAGCACCGCCGGCTCCCGCAGCAGCGAGCGCGCGATTGCGATGCGCTGCTTCTGGCCGCCTGAGAGCGATGCGCCACGCTCGCCTATCACTGTGTCGTACCCCTGGGGTCAAAATAATAATATTTTTCTGGTTGACTTGCTAGGTGATAATAATAAAGTATCAATAAAAAGCCTACGCTCCACGTGCTCTAAAAGTTCAATTAGATTGTGGTCAACGTGGCCCAGATCGATCAATTGTATTATATATAGTTTCATTGATCGAGTATTTATAATGGTTTGAAGTCAAGAAGTAAGTATGGAACATTATGTACTTACATTAGGCAGGCTCGTAATAAACTCGTGCGCATATGCCATTTCAGCGACATTCTGAACTTCCTCTCTTGTGGCTTCAGGGAAACCAATGGCGATATTATCAAAAATGGTGCCCCGGAACAGTACAGGTTCTTGACCTACCACTCCTGAAACATTTATGAATTACAAATTATGTATAGGGCGTAGGTAATTAATTGGGATAAAATACCTGGTTTTCGGGTTAACCTACTAACCTAAACATGATCGAAGCCATCCTAAGTTGAGATTTTTGACATCCTTTCCATCAAGCTTCACTGATCCGGAAAGAGGATCATAAAGTCTTTGAAGCAATTGTAATATTGTTGTTTTGCCGCAACCAGAAGATCCTACGAGGGCAACACAGTCACCAGCTTTGATTTTTATTGAGAACCCGTTGAGGACCTGTGGAATATTGATTTTGTTTACATTTTATATAGAATAATAACGTACTAAAGTTTAAAAAATTTAAACAACATATTTTTGAGGCTCAAAGTGTGTATTAAATAGTAATAAAGTAAGTGTAGAAATATAGCGCGTATGTCGCTTCCTGCCAAATAAAGTCATATATTTTTTTTGTCCAACCATATTTTTGTGTAGGAGTAAGATATGAGTGATTACTAGTATAAAGTTAGGTATTATCTAACCTTTACTTCAGGTCGTGATGGATAACTAAAGTTAACGTCCTCTAAAGTTATTTCTCCAATGACTCTTCGAGGAGACAAACCGCCTTGTTGAAGACTGTCGATTAATGGCTCTCGGTCTATCAGCTGGAATATACTGGAAGCTGCACCTCGAGCAGCTGCAAACACTTCAGCGTGTGGCACACAGAATGTTATCGACTGTGTGGCCATGTAAACGCTGAATAAAATCTGAAAAATAAAGAAACATATTTTACAGCAATTTTTTATAAATCACGCCTTACTATAGCAGAGACTACAGAGTGCTACTATCTGGTACGATTCTTACTTTTATATCTCCTTTTACTTACAACATTATCATCTTAGTTTTGTGGGATAAACAGTCACAGACTGATCACAAGTGTTTGACTTGTGGCTAGATTCAAAAGTCTGGTAATTCGAATACGACGCTATAACGTAGTATCCAGTAATAAAATCTAAGGATTTAAATATAGTTACATTTGTGAACTTCTTATTCGGTAAGAAAATGTTAAAGCATTTATTCATTTAACTTAACCATTAACAGGCGCTTTCATTGGAGTTAAGTCGGTCAGTCATTTGGCGTTCTAAAACGAAGGTAGATATGGTAAGTAGGGCTGGAAACTCCAACTTTTTTCAATTAAATTTTTACAAAATCCTGGTTACATTATGTATTATGAAAAGTGAATGGGCGAAACATTCTGTTGGTGAAACATTCACTGGCGAAAAATCATGTTGGCGAAACGTTCGTGGAGAAAAGTACTTTGGGTGAAAAGTTCGTGGTTGAAAGATTCTGTTGACCAATAGTTCATGGGTCAACCGACTGTTGGCGAAACGTTTCACACTCATTCATGTTGCTTCCATAGTTGAAAACAATGTACCTACTTAGATGAATAGCAATATAAAACTAATAAGAAAAACTAAAAAGATGTACCTAAGCCATGGCGATTTGGAGATGACCAGTCCCAATTGCAGCGCCCGTTTATATTTATGAGGCAAAGATCAGCACCATTTAGCTCAACTATATTGAAGGGAACTCAATGATCCAACGCATGCGCCACCATCATCGAGACATTTGACTATAATACTTACACTGTATACAACTCCTACTAAGTATTTCCTCTCCCCTTCTGGGTTATCCCAATCAATGAAGACCAGTCTTGTACCGTAAGTAAAGCCGATGGCATTGAGAGAATACGTGAGGACCCAGTTGAAGCCGTTGCCGAGGCCAGTGTAAAGGCCACGCCTTCGGCCTTGCTTTTCAGCAGGCTGTAGCAGTTTTGTATACCTGGAAGGATGAAATTATTGGAGCACGATAGTATTTAAATAGTTTACAAGAAGAAGGTGTAGGCTTTGGAATATTAAGACGTGAATACATATCACCGTCGCAGACGTTTGCTCGTCTCGTAATCTGTCCAAGTACGGATTAAAACTAATAGAATTTTACGAAGATAAAAATAAGATGACCACACGTTTGAAGAATGTAATTGTGACGTTATCTTCTTAGATGCTGTAGAATGGACACTATGTGTAAGATAAATCCCACAAAAAAAGTTTTCAAGCTAGTTCTATATACCTATTTAACAAATCCAATAAAAAATGGGGGCCATCAAAAAGTTCGTCCGACGCGCTGTCAATAGGACAAGTAGTCGAAGTGCTGGCAGCATTGCCACGTCGTATGGCAACAGATTATGTTGTTATTTGCCTCATTATCACAATGTACACAGACGGTGTCATGATCGTCGTGTCACCGTGAGTTTTTTAAAGACGCATGAACGTAACAGAGATTATTCTTTAACTGTGGATAAATACAACGAATTTGAGATAAATAGTAACGCAAATATACATAGCTCGAAAAGCTGTGATTAATAATAATGATAAATGGTTGTTGTTTCATACCTGTCTACTTCTTTGTTTTCTCCGTTGAACGCTACAATGGTTCTAACAGATTTCAATACTTCTTCTGCTTGTTTGCCTGCTTGACTGTACGATTCCATTTCTAACATCGACGACTTGGTTTGATACTTAAAAGAGACAGAATATACTTGATTAATAACTAAGTAAGTACGACTGTATCTTTATAATATAAGTATATTCTTAAAGGAACAGATTATATTTCTACAATAAAGTAATTAATAAAATAAATTAATTTAAAACTTAGTAACTTTAGGGTATATCAGAATCAAACATGAATTCTGTTGAGAATGTTTGGACAGATTAAGCCCGGGAATAACAAAACCGCAATAAAATAGATAATGATATTAAATTAATTACGATGCACACAATCGTATACTCACATTAGTTAAAATAATAGAAACAGCTATAGAGAACGGCATGACTGATATACAGGCGAGAGTCAGCTCCCAGCCAAGAGGAAAAGCAGTACAGAGACAGATGATGGCAGTCCCCACCAGGTTGGATACCACAGCTACCTTATCACCCATACCTTCTTTTAAAGCCATCAGGTTCCTGAAAGTGACAAGAGTAGAATACCTCAGAAATATGGTAGAACAAGCTTGTACGAATTATTCCAAATAGTACAGACATTATTTAAATTTAAAATTCGTTCAAGCTTTCGGCTAATAGATAAGGATTTAAAACGTTTTGTCTGTCTGTGTGATTGAACTTCACAAAATTAACAACTGGTTGTAGGAGAATACTTTTACGTGGGTATATTATTATGAATGTATTCCTCTAAAACAGGAATGAAACCATAGGCAAAAGCTCTCGAACAATACAAGATAACAAACTATTGAATTCTATTAAAAAATAGTTACGCATACGTGAAAAATTACTTGACATCATCCATTATCTGATAATGTTATAGAATTGACATGACATGACCGTGATATTGGTACAGCGACAGACTTTGATTGTACGATGGGATTGGGTCCATATCATACTCAATCCCAACATTAAAATTTATAGCTTCATCGTTTTGACGATAACTCTCAATGTCAAGGTTAAACAAAACAGATTTGTATGATTTTTTGCATTGACAATCTATCTAAAACAATGCTGAATGGATATTATCATCAATAGATAGAGTGTCTCACATGGAAGATGACTTTAATCAATTCTTAAGGCCATCAGTGCTTTGGGCGGGTCAGCTAGCCGCTTATAACGATATGATTAACCATTAATAAATTGGCATGATATGTCTGACATTGTGTTGGATTTAATGACGTTTTTTTGGTCATAAAGCATTTAAAAATAACGGTACTTACTCAGACATCTTTGAAGCCAAATTGAACTCCGAGTCAGTGTCAAACCAGGACATGTCTTGTCGCAGTACTGCATTTAAGAACTTCATCCGTATTCGAGTTATCTGATGAAAAAGAATTTTAAGATTACAGTTGGGATCAGGAAGTGAAAACAGCTGAAAATGTTGTACTTCACGACTTATCGCCATAACGTGATAAACTAAAAGAAGTAAGAAAGGAAAAGTAGAATTTTCGAATATAACCACATCAGGATAAATGTTACGCGTCGTCGTCACGGCTGGTGTTGGAAAGCTTGCTTTGATGTGAGCTGTTAACTCAGTGCGGTGACCACGGTTCACGACGGAGAAAATACCAATTGATTATCCGGTAGGTCTTTCAAAAAAGCCTGAGTGTTTAATAGTATTTTGGATTAACAAACCTTGGATTAACTAAAGTGGTTTGTATAATCATTAAAATATTGGTAAGGCACTCCAAGAAAATACCAAAAAATTGCCATAATTATAAAATACACCGGAGTAATAACCTTTACATTCAACTAATAACCTATGTACCTATAAGTAAGTCAAGCGAGATACCGACGTACCGATATAGTCTATAGCTGTGCTTGATAAGTGGCCAAATTAGGCAGATAAATAGGTGACACATTTTGATCATAATGCCCTGGACCCCAATATTGAGTCTCCAAGGTTACATTTATCAGTAAGTAAGCATTATTTCATTTTGGTTCACAATGCGAAGCTCTGCGAGTCAATCAGCAGTAAGGTCATCAATTTAAAGCAATTGATTTCGTTTGTGCTTTGTAAAATTTGCTCCCATTATTTATTATATCATATAAATATATAGGGCAACGTGTCATAAATGTTACATATCGAAACTGCGTATTCTGCGCACGACGCGTCAAGACATACCATTCTAGGCAAGCAGATGCCTATTGTAGGCACAGGAAAACCTTCCGATTAAAACGTGTTCTGAAGTTATTATTTCATATACCTACCTTGGAAGTAATGGTAACTACTTAACACCTGCAGATATTGCTATGGTTACTTTTTGTCTGATAACGACGTTGTGTTAGATGAAAATCGGTTGAGTATGAATAAGTGCTTTTATCCCATCTTGTAACAGAAACGCAAATAATGATTATTGACATTAAAGCTAATCCCTCACTACGTTAAGTTCAAGGTTAGCAGTACTTTGTAGGTAAATCAGCATAAATATAAGGTTATTGACTCAATTCCAGCATACTAGATTAGGATAACCAGGACACGCCGCTATAGCGGTAAGTCCCGTGTTGAAGGAGTGGCTGAGCTTTCGGTGGAGGTAGACCATGAGGATTTCCCCACGAAAAAAAAAACAAAGAAGACGAGGGAGACCAAAGTGTTTTAAGGCCACGTAGCATTGTGTCTGTAAAGTTACCTGCAGAACGATTTTTCTCATTTATTACAGATCTAAAAAACGGAGTAGTGCTATCCGAGATTTCAGGTATTTATATACCTACTTAGATACCATCCTATGTCCTGAATGGTACCTAATGGTACCTAGGGAATTCAAATACATA
Organism: Hoplodrina ambigua; assembly: GCA_949774945.1. Lineage (NCBI taxonomy): Eukaryota > Metazoa > Arthropoda > Insecta > Lepidoptera > Noctuidae > Hoplodrina > Hoplodrina ambigua. Next base: position 13,751,243 of record OX458963.1, read on the forward strand.
CGTTATTGCAGTCTACTGCAGTAACGTATGTATTTGAATTCCATGAATTCCATCTAGATTGGCTTTCACTGTTTCACTTAACTGCCAATGTGATATCAATTTTGTAAAGGGCAAATACATTTGAAAAGTTAATGAGGATTGTTAAAATAGCCTTTCAATTTGCTGTTTGCTTCCTCGTGGTTTTGCTCAATTATGCTCAATTTGGAACTGATGACTCGGTGTTTGAGTAAGGTAAGAAAACCTCTGCAAGTTCTATATAAATCAATTCTACATGCTAATAATGTGGGGATTTTACATGCTGATATTTTTTTACCTTAGCAAGTAATATTACAATTTATGTTTTTAACAATGACATCCATATAATGTTACCTATATTATAAATGTGAAAGTAACTCTGTCTGTCTGCAACTAAACCGCTGAATCGATTTTGATAAAAACAAATTACAGGTTAACTTTAAACCCCAACAAAGGACAGGCTATTTTTTATACCCGCGCTGCGACCACGATAACCGACATTTACGCGGACGAAGTTTCAAGCAAAAGCTAGTGGTATATTTAAACAGATGAGGCCGAAGAATTTGTAATTCAGTTTAAAATGAATCTTTTTCATTGATTGAGGAGCGTTCGACTGATACAGGCAATAGAATTGCATCTTTAAATGGTGCTACATAAACAAAAGTAAAACAAACGGCATATTGCTCGGACTCTTGATTACTTCTGATTGAGTTAACGCTCGTCGCGGAATAAATCATGTCTACGTCGGTAATATACCTCATGCAACATATTGAACACAATAAAGTGCAAAAGCTTTGTTTTAGTTCGAACAAATTAGCGTTTGAATCATTGAAATATAATATACCAACACGCCTGTAATCCACATGTCGCCAGTCATGTTTAAGTCATGTAATAAGGGGCGAGCCTAACCTAACCCAATTCGTCGCTCAATTCACCAAGGGAGATTTTTACAGATAAGACCGCTTTGGGGCTTTCTAAAAGCACTGAACACAGCGTCGAAAAATATTGTAAAATGTTTCGTAACGTAAACAATACATATGACTTATGTAAAGTTTGATAAAGTTTGATAAAGATTAGTGCAATACTCGTGCGACAATAGTAATCCATTTGTCGCGAGTATTGCACTAATCAAATATCAAATGAACGACGAAATAAATTTTGTATAGGACGGTAATTACATAGCAATGTAAAAGGAAATTATAAGAATACTCCGCGATTTAAAAACAATTATATGATCCCTATCAAACACCCGAGATCGCCAGCGCTACACTTGGCCCAGCTCCCGTCGCCCTAGATCTTAGATAATTATACGCGTAATTCGAAAAAAAATACCATCAATTAAATATGTCGAACATTATTTCCCCAATCTGACAGATTTCGTGCTGTAGAAATATCGACAAAATTCTGTAAGAATTGGAATACGGAAATAGATTAAATTTATAAATCGTATACTTTCAAGCACAGCTGTACGCCAATGGCAAGTGCTCACACGTTCATGGCATATCTGCATAAATTCTACGATCTGCGAACGACACGTAAAGTAGTGATCACCGAAACTAAAATAGATACCTGTCGCAGTGCGCTCCAACTGATGAGCCCGACGGATAGCATGCAGAAGATAAGTGATACGCCGATACTCAGGAACAGACCAATCGCCATCGCCTTGGCGTCTTCTATCAGAGCCGCCATGTTCTCCTCGTAAGATGCATTTGCACTAGGCAACATAAAATTAACATGTTATTACTTTTACCAAAGCATTCGTTCTCAAATATCTTTATTACGCGGTGGACATTATTGGTTTGGTAAGTAGTTGAACCATCCTGTATTATAAAACGTTTGTTCCTTGTATGGTAATGAAGTTAAAGTTCTTCAAAAGATACTTCGTCTATATTTTATAACCCATTCTAGAAAGAGGTTCTTTAAGGCAAATTCAAAGTCCTCGACTTACTCAAACTTTTTTGAAATATGTAGTTTCCTCAATGGTCTTGAGTCAGTGTACTTATTTTACTCTAGTTACTAATAACCCTTGCACTTTTCCGTGTTCTATAAAATACTGAAGACGGCTTCGTTGGTAGCAGCAGCAGCTGCCCGAAATCTGGATTTGTTTAAAATTGTTGGCAACAGAATCTTCTTAATTACCTACATAGGACTTAAAAATACATGCCGAATTTTCAATGTAAAATAAAAGGTTACTTACAGCCTTCTTCCTCCTCCAAAAGCGGCGGTAAGTGGCAGGTAGCTAGTGAGCCTCTCCCTGTAAGTGGTTCTCTCAACGAAAGCTGTGCTGAGCTCTCCGATCTGCACCAGATTGTAGCAGACACCGCCTCCGCTGGCCAGCCCGAAGATGACGCCCATGATGGTTGCCAGTAGCTCCGTACATGTTGCGTAACGGAACTGGGAAGTAACATCAAGAACATTGGATGTTATAACAAAGGAAGACAAATAAGTCAGTGATGGATTATGGTGAAAGATGATATGGCTAGAGAGAGTATGTGTATTGAAGTCAACGGCATGTAGGCAAACCTCAAATAAATAGTGGTGGGGACAGGACAAGGATGAAGATAATGTGGAAGGAAAAATCATGGTGATTCAGTAATTAGTATGCAGAAATGTGGAAAGCAAAGTTAAACAAAGTCGTAACACAGGAGGATTGAATTTTATTACTGCTAATGACACATCTGATCAAGATTGCGTAAGATTTCATAATCTTTTAGCATGGATTAACAGGAAAAGTGACAATAAACGTTACAGTTATTTTAATTGTACTTACTATTTGATAGTAGCGTAAAGATTTCACTGGCTCCTTTTTTCTGAAACAAACAAAAACAATAAATTATAGACCTCTTGCTGGATATGAAATTGAAATAGTCTAAATTAGCACTATTGAACGCATGGGGCCCTGACTAACCGCACGTAGCTTATTTTTACAACTGATTGACCATTGCTCTTAATTTTGTTTTAATTACAAAGGTGAACAAGTAAACAAACAAGGAAAACAATAAATTAAACTATTCTTAAAGCTATTTGTTCTCGACAGGAACACAAACTATAAAATGTTATGAAGGAACTTATTTAAATGAATCGCTTTAAAATTTATTAGTGCGCATCAGCAGGTTAATAGGTGCGCGTGCGCATTAAGAAGGACCGAGTGGACAGACATAGCTATAGTTATCAATTATAATTATTACGTTAACAACACAGCTAGAGATTGTGTTCCTATGTGAGTTATGATTTTAATAGGCGAGAAAGTAACTACCATAGATAAGAAAAATATTTACAAAACAAAATTAGGAGATCATAAATTTTATGTCAGTTGTCAAATTTTCTTACAATTCGTTAGTCTGGAGAAAATTGTGTGGATTCTATTATGCACGAGCTAAACTTAATGTAGACTATTTCTATTTTTTTCAGCAATAAAATAAGAAAGGAGATAAATATCAATTTTAGTTGATCTGAAACTAACATCAGCCTTCTGAGTTTTGATTAAAAACACGGAAAACTAATTTGACTTCTAAGTAACTTGGTTCTACAGTGTCACCGTTCTTTTCTTTCGCTGTATGTTAGTAAGAGATACACTTTCTCTAACTTAAGTTTAGTTTGTGAACAAGCTAATATGACAGGTGATACAAAAATGTTACTAAAATTAATATTATCTACCTTTAAGCGATTGTCAGCATTCAAACAACGCATTATGTTTTCTTTTAGAAGATACTTTTTTCCTTTCACAAAGATCTTGTTTAGTTTTTTCACTACCTACCTATGCGTCACTCACACACCTGGTAGTTAGCTTATGTAAGTACCAACTAAGTAGGTACTATTACTTAAGTACTAAAAAAATGGTAAAGGAATAGAATCAATACCAGATTTTAAGAAACGATAATTTCAGTTTGGCTTTGACTCAACTATACTGTTTAATCATGAAAAGATATAAATGCGAAATTAACTCTGTCTGTCTGTCTGTTATGATTTTACGACTTTACCACTGAACCGATTTCGATGAAATTTGGTACGGGGTAATTTTGAACCCTAAGGCAACTTTTTATTCAGCGACTTCTGAGTCTGCGTCCGCGATAACCGACACTTAGCGTACGAAATCGCGGACAAAAGCTAGTATTTCGTATGATTTTGAATCTACACATAGTTGGCAGATAAACAAATAAACTGGTTACCGTTCGTCTATAGTACTTTATGAAAAGATTAACCATAAATCGCTGTTTCGTTTATTTTTCGCGATCACTGATTAAACCATTTTCTAAGCGCAGGTATTGTTCGCGCAATCAGTAAAAACAATGCTTACCTATAGTTAAAGTAACAGATGATTACTTATTCACCAAAAACACGTTTGTAACCACTTTTTTAAAACACTAAGTAAGTTACCAGTCAGATTTAAAGTTATTCTGTCACACGGTTGTATCGAACTAACTAGTATTAAAGAAATCAAAACACGTTTAACGATAACATTCGCGTAGGTAAATAAATTGTTATCATAATATAAACATTCGTAAATAATTAAACAATAATCGGAGAAATAAATCGCATTTGCAATAAATAGTGCACACTTACGTTTCCTTTTTCTTCTTGGATCCCATTTTCTAAAAGTTAGTTGTCCGGGGTTGTGCGCGGGATTGAGTCGGGACGCGTCCACTAGCCACGAAAGCCCGACTTCAATTGAAGCGCGCTCCTGAATCTTTCAGTACTTACGTCGAGCGCGTCTCGGGAATCATCTCTATTTACTTCTATTAGGCACGCTCATGACTTCGCGTCAATACGTACATACCACAGTCTCAAGTCGTAAAGATATTAAAAAGACAACATCGTCAACTATGTTATAATATTATAAGCTGCTTCAATAATAAAGTTGTGAGATAATGAGTTTATAAACTTATTTGATGAAGATTTTGAATATGATTGCAACAGTTGTGTAGTACTTTTGATTTTCTTTTTCTGCCTTCCGGGTATGGTAAAAACGTCTAAATCGGTTTATTTAATACTGTTGATGACTAGGTTCCTGAACACACGTCAACTGACAGACATTCCTGCACTGTAGGTACTTATGTATCACATTACTGTGATAGCCAGCTGTTAGCTAGAACCTATCAAGATTAAGTATAGGAATACTGTATTATCTTTGGAGTTTAGTACCTAAATGCATTTAAAGTTTAGTAGGTGTACTAAGATGTACTAAGTATATCAATTATGTTTATTTTCTTCTGTTTTAATTTTTGAATTATCCATGGTTATGAAACTGACTTTTATTATTCTCAATGCTTTTAGTAATGCACTCCTAATAGGTATCTAAGTGTAGTTACTTACATACTTAACTCATCAATAGTAAGACGTTGATTCCCTTGTTCACAAACTAGACTAAATTTAGAGAATTGACATCTCTTACTAACATACAGCGAAAGGTAAGGACGGTGACATTAAAGAACTAAGATAGCGATGTCGAATTAGTTTTGCCTTGAACTTTTCCGTATTTTTAATCCATAAGTTTTAAGATGTCAACTATAACTGTATGGATGTGTCAGATTGACTAAATTTGACAGCTCTTATTTACATTAGTCTCTTTCTTGTTTTATTGGACAGAAAAAGATAGAAATAGTCTAATTTTAGTTTAGTTTGTGACCAAGAGAATCGGCACCATGTCACCGTCCTTTCCTTTCGCTGTATGTTAGTATGAGATGTCAATTCTCTAAATTAAGTCTAGTTTGTGAACAAGGGAATCGGCACCAATGTTTACTATACATGGATTTAAAGAATGTAACTAGACTTGTCGTCGTCAAATTGATAAGATTATAGGTATATAAATTAACTAAATTCTAGTGTTGGTTTAATTAGTAATACATATATTACAGATTTCTGTAACAAGGATTCTTTTTCTGATAAAACAATGTTATACAATCCTGCCACAATTATATTATAGCACTTGACTCAGCCTGTCGCAGTTTACTGGTAAGTTGCGTTTCAGCAAGAAAGCATGCGTCTTACTTCAGATAATAATCCTAAAATGATGCCTATACTAAGCAAGTAAGCAGTACCGCTTAAGCAAGCATTACAACAACGAGGATGTATATCGTGGTTTTAGCAGAAATTTACAAAAGACATTTAGGTACCTAGTTAGCGTGGCGTAGCACTATGTTTGAGTTCAGATTTTCTTATCGGGCATATTAGGTACTTATGTAAGTACCAATACTATCAAAGACTAACAATATGTTGCCCTCTAGACTAATAGGCAGACAAATCTACTATTGCAGTATTACGCGGATTATTTTATCAACAATATCGTTATTTAATATCGGCGTAAATCGTAAGTGTGCAAAATGCATTTTCTTTCACGACCGAGGCATGGTGATGTTACGAAATGCAAGTACATGATTGATAACCAAGTAGGTAAGTCGTACACAGCTACAATTTTAGTCTGCTATAGAATAAGGAAATATAATATAATACTTGCATAAATATTTTTCAATACAACTGCCCAGAAGAGATAAGAGGACTTCAGAAGGAAGTTTTAACGTCAATATGACTTGCTGTTTAATTAAATACAAAGTGTGCATTGTGTGCAGACCTGCGTGGCCGCCGATGGAAAGAAAAATAACTAACTATAGTTTTAACGTATCGCGATCAAGATGTGAGTGCGTTTTTTATTTAGATTTTAACTGGGAAAATGCAATACCTATACCAATAACATATATACGAGACAAATCATTAAAATCCATATATATAGACATAAGATAGCTTTTCAAATAATAGTGAAAAGTTACGTGCATCCTTGTTGCTTCAGCTGTTCTTATTCATGCGCCAGGTTTCAAGACAGTCGAATCATTTCTTCGGGACTTATCAAACTTCATTGTACGGGCTCTCTTCTAGTTGTCACCACAGCAGAACTTGGTTTTCAGGAAAAAGTTCTTGGAAACGGAATGATAAGCGTAACCTGAAAAATTGTACATCATAAAAGCTGTCAGCAGCATCTACCTAATCGCAGTTACTTCAGCGACTCGCACGTAACGATTCGCGATGTTGTGCGGTTGTGTGTGTGCATGTTAATTTACAATCAATTGTCCGGCGACAACCTCACGCCTGGCTCAATTACAAGCGCTTTCAATACGGAGCCGCTAGTAATTGTCCATGATAGTATGTGTGCACGATCAATTACACGACGTCAGTCAGCAACATTGTAACATTGTCGGGGTCCGAGTCCATTTGTTCCTACAGCTGCTTTGATATTGGACAAATTGGTACTGCACACTTCTGATTTTACTTATATAAGGAAATACAGGGTCATGCAAGAGCTAGACTGCACAGAATTAATGTACATATTATAATTTTTGTGTAAGTTAGTATGAGATTATTCCACTTTGTTCACCTCAGTAATGTCATCCAGATAAACATAGTTTTGTTCACTTTGGAATTATATCACCCACTTTTTTATTGGTAAATTACATAGCTAATTGACATTTATTATTTAAAAATTATTCTATAATATGTTTTTTGAGTTATCAAAATTATTTGGAATTGTAATTAACACTAACAACCATTTTTGATTTTCTTTTGGTATTTGTATTGACCTCTTATTTAGATTAATTTAATTTATAAATTTTAGCATATTGTATGTAGGTGATTAAAGTCCACAAAAATAATAAACAAAGTCGCCCCATAACACCTGGGTAACCACAATGTCTAATCAGTTCACCTGGTTGAGTTGCTACCTGAGGATACCGGAGTATCTCACTATATTTAACAAAGTGGAATAATTCTAAGTTCATCCTAAGTATGAACATTAACAGAATGCTACCGTTTAATTACAGCTGATCTATCGGACAAATTGGCGTCCCTACACAGTCGGCGCATGAACAGGTCCGTTGATATGATACGTCCACTACTACATTGACATTGCTCGCACTGACCCACTGATTGTTATGTTTGCCGTAACATTGTGTAATTGTTACATTTCACGAGCTTGCGTCAATCATTGTAATTTATACTTTATAACAATCACGTAAGAGTCACATGGCGTGCGCTCGTAAATTGCAATAACTAAAACAAATATTTTTATTGTGTCGGAAGTTTCGAAGCAATTGATACAATATACATAAAACTTGATTGATTGGAGGTGATCATTAGGCCAAGGCCATATCATTAAGACTGGAGAGCTAAACGAAGCGCAACATGGAACATTTAATATATTCTAAAAACATTTAAAATGAAAGAAACGAAAGTAAAGGTCACTCGGTACCTTATTTGATTCGGTATTTTCAATACAACATTAAATGAAAATTTCTAACGAAATATGTCACCCCGTATCATCCAAAGCGTCCATCATCATCAGCGGCATCCAAGGCGAAAGCTTTGATCACGATCAATGTAAGGTGACTTTCTTTGTACTTAACAAAGAAAGTCACCATTCACCATAGTCCAGTAAAGTAGTTATGATATTGTTAAATACAAGTAGTAACAACATATTAGTAGGGGAGGCCAGGACGGGATTTTTGGATTTACACGAGCGTGGCAGATTAATATAAGGGAGGATACCTTGCACCCTGTTAAGTACCTCCACCAAATATAGGCCCTGCATATAGAGCCGCGCGTCTAGGGCAGTGGATTTTATTTTTCAAACCCTCAGATAGAAGAAGTCCCTGCAAATAATTGTCAAATTAAGGGTCAGTACGAGGACATCAAGCTGAACTGTCTGTATATTAATCTGACGCGCTGGAGTATTTCAATGTCATAATTATTTTTTATATATTTGTCCATTTTCAACCCCTTCCTACGGCCACCCCCACCATGCAAACATTTTTTTTTTTCATTTTTTTAAATCTGTATCTACTTATGCGCTACCTACAATAGTGAAAGGGTCCCCATCTGTAACCATTTTTACTTTTTAAAATCTAATCTTCACAAACAAGGTCCCCACGACGCTGGAGTAAATCCTCATTTAGCATCTTGGGCTCCCCTACTATAGTAAATTGATTGTCATCTGTTTAAATACAGTCGCACATGACGGCCTGTGACGTGCATCTCCACTTGCCTCAATCAAAAGGTTTGAACACTGACCACGCTTATTGGTGCCAGTAAAGAGAGTCATGCGATGAGATAGAAACGTTGCTGAATATTATTATATGCAATAATAATGTGCTCTAATGATTGGTCAAGGTAGCCCGCGATACTTGTCTTATGATATTTCACTGGTCTGATTTGCATAACAGCCCGTGATAGTTTATAGAATTACTTTTTAATGTGAAATAAGTATAACTATCGCTACGATTTTTTGTAAAATAGTGTTAAAATCTAAACTTGACCACTAAAATCTTACTTACCTATTATAAATGCCAGAGTTTGGATGAATGTTTGTTAGTCAATCAGGAAAATTGACGCAGAGATAGATTATATGTGGTCTAGAATAGCGCATAGATTAAGGCACTTTTAATCCCGGTAAAATGTACGATTCCCGTGGGATTTTGACGCGGATGAAGTCGCGAACAAAAGCTAATTATTTTATAAGTGTTTTACAGGATACACAACATGACTTCCTTATACGTACTTATATGTGCTTATTACCTATTATGACTCTTTCTTGCTTCGTCGTCCATCAATATTTACGTATTGGAAGAAAAATTATATTTAAATAAATAAGTACCTAATTCAGCAATAAAACCACAACTACGTTCTGAAAATAAGACCTACTTAAGCTTACTTAGGACTGGATTATGACTCGATGGTGACTGTGACTTATAATCAAAATAAAATGTACCTAAATAAAGTAGGTAAGTACCTAACTACTTACCTAGTAACCAGAATTCTATTGTTAGTGAAACTAGGTTTTAGGTATACCTAAAACCTAGTTTCACTAACAATAGAATTATTAGATTAAATATTAAGTAGATTAATTAATAAGTAGATAGTGGTGGTTATGATCATACAAACAAAAACCAAATACACGCAAAACGGATTAGTTATTACAAAATAGCGGGCAGCCTGCCCCTCTCACGCGTCTCAAGATAAGGCCATTGACGCTGTGTTTTATGTTTTTCAATAGGAATTTAAGTTATCAATGTTGACACTCCGTAAGTAATAAAATGAAAGAAAAAATCATGAATATTGAGATGCAAAAATGAGAACTTTTGCTTTTTAATTAGGGGGTCTCGGGAAAGCGTTTTGGGTTATCCGTGCAAAGATAATAATTCAGGTTAGGATAGCTGGAGTTTAAGAGAGTACCTAATACCGGATTTCTGTAGACTTTACGACTGTAGCTGGGCTGTTAAGATTGCAACATTTCGTACACTTTTACCGGAAAAGCAAAAGGTTTTTTACAGGCACACGACGTTTTCATTAATCCCTAAAGTACAACTGGGACTTGTCACTTTAAATAATGATTCAGTGTTAGATATATTTGTATAGAAGGTCATGTAATTGGATCATGTGGTAGCCACATGGTCGGCTTCGTCGACACACAACTCTTGCTACTCTGACGCCCATCTTTTTGCAAAGTTACTTACGTTCTCTGATTTATTATCAATTGATCTAAGTACTGAGAAAAGTCTAAGTTTGTAGATGAGGCGAAAGGAGTATGTAAGGATCGTAGCAGGTGGCGTTCTGTAGTTTCTGCCTACCCCTATGGGAAAAACGCGTGAGTTTATGTATATATGTATTATCTAAGTACTTACAGGACGATTATCAGTCGAGAACAGTATATCCGCCACATGGTATAGAGATGAGGATAAAAATACATAGCTCTTATGTATTTTCAAATTGGCGGATTAGACACGTATAAGGTTGCGCTAACTCTGATGGTTTGGTTTTCTTCTTCTTTATCGTGTGGACAGTAAGGTCTTACGACCCTACACACCTTAGTGTCAGAGTTTCTAAACCGCCTCAAGGGCATAATGGGCTTGATGGTTTGGTAAGCATCTACGAGTATATTATTTAGGTATGTAATCTTAATAATTTAGTGATACTTCATTGAAGAAGCATTATCTATTTACGTATAAGTACCTTTATATCTACAGGAACTACGCACAAATACCCTCCTTTTTGACACCCACCTAAAGTGTCACAAAGACTTGTCTTTGTTCGGGACAAGAACGCCACACTGTTCCTTACCACTACAATTCCTGAACACCAAATCAGCAGTGGCGAGCACCAGAAAAGCGCCGAGGTGAAAGCTCGATGTATTCCAGAGAAATGATTCAACTGTCTTGGATGCTGCAGCGGAATTAATCAGAAAAGAATCGGAGGAGTAAGAAAAACCATATTTTCTCAAGGGTGGTTAGTATCAGTGTGTTATTAGTAAATTACATTAGTTTTCTGTTTGTCAGGGTTGTGTTCCCAGTTAAGATGAGACATTTCGATTTTATTATTGAGATGACAACGCATGTGCAAAGCCTTTTGGAGGGCAGCGGTGACCACCTGACATCAGATGGGCCGTCGACCCAGTTTATAGTCTATCTTTTATCGTTTATCCAGTAACATAAAAATGCAAATAAATATTAAGTATGTACTGGGACATAAAGTAGTATATACCTAGGGTATTTACTACTAGTAAATTCTTAGGGAAAAACAGGCGAAATGGTATGTTATGATGGTGGCTAAATAAATACACTTGGCTGAACTAAGTATTGGCACACAGATTCGAACTAGGCCCTGCTAACGTTTAATTTATTTACTTACCCATCTTTGGTTACAATAAACTTTCCATCAGAGGTAAATCCTCAAAGTTTTAGGTACTCGTAATTAAGGATTATATTATCTTTTTTCCCTCGATGCGTTCAAAGATTTTCTCTTAAGATGATTAAAAAAACTAACTCTAAAGCTTTAATGTTGTTTTTCTTATTAATTTTGTAATTAAATGAGCGTATATCGTATTTCAACGAATATACGAACTGTACAGCAAGGCGCAGTCGACACTATAGTTGCTACATCTTTTACGCCAGGCGTTTCGAATCGATTGAATTGCATTCTGATATAAGCTGGCTATTTCCATGGTTGTACTTAATTACTTAGGGCGAATTGTATCAAAGTTTTATACCAAGCATAAGAGTCAGCGTTATAGTATTATCGTTATAGTAGGTACTTATGTTATATGTTATAGTATATGTTAAATATTTTTCTATTATTGATTAACTAGTGACCCGCCCTGGCTCCGCACGAGTGCAATGTAGATACTCACTATACGTTTAAACCTTCCTCTTGAATCACTCCATCTATTGATGAAACCGCATTGAAATCCGTTGCGCAGTTTAAAAGATCTAAGCGTACAGGGGGCTGGAAGCGACTTTGTTTTGTACTATACGTACAGATTATCAAGAACGCAATTTTCTGCTCTATCTCTGTTGAATTTTAGTTCATAATCAATAAATCATTGACATCTGTGAATTTTTGACAGTTTCTCCATTCAAGTCAGGTGTCAGGTGTCATATTTATTCGACGGGTATATTACAAACTAGATGTAAGTTTGTACAAATTCGTCTAAAGTTATGTATCTCACATATGTTCCTAAATGTTAAGCATTGTTTCTAGGTGGAAACAAGGAACATTGCTATGTCAGGCACATATTTTGATGATCATAGTTTATTGTCCTTATTAAAACAACTGTGAAAATCTTTATTATTTTTATCGATGTGCTTTACCAAATGAGAAAAGTTGGAATTTTAACTTTGACATTGACATTGTATTTAGACAATCTTAAACGTTACCCTGTGATATTCTTAGATCGGGCGAGTTTTATTGTGTTTTTATCAGTAGCAGCTCGGTGTCTAGATTTGTGGCCGGTTGGTGAAGGGTTTATTGATTATTCATGTAAAAACCTGGTTAGCATCACTGGTAGCCGTGACTGGCATCTTATTCTGGACCACCTCGAATCTGCCCTCATGCCCAAGTTGTTCGACCAAAGGAGGAATTCCCATATTTTTAAGAACATTCTCATTTCATTTCGATAGAATACCTCAATTTACCATTACAACTAGATTTGAGCGTTTTTTACTCTGGTCATTTTACCACTTTTCTGTGGGCCGGGTAAGCCACGCCCTCTTAATTTAGGTAGTTATCCTTTCCATGGTCGTCATCTTCTTGGCGTTTTGATTTAGGGGTCTTTTACCCAGCAATGGGAATGTATAGTTTACAACTACCAAAAAAACTTTATACCTTCGAATAGGTATTTACAGTAAAATCATTAAGAACTTCATATATCATCCAGGTTGAACAGAAGGAAACCATTCTAGCAGACCCCACTCACAGTAGAAAATGCTATGACTCACGTAAATATTTGGGCGAAAGATAATAATAGGTGATTTTAATAATATCTGCATAATAATACAATTACATATTTCCAATTTAAATAAATAACTTGTTATTTATATCAATGACTATACTCGATTGGGATTTATTTATTGATATGTAGGTATTGTGTTTAGTTTTTGTATGGGTTCACGAGGTTAAACACAATATAAAACATTTTGCTAATAGTAGGAAGAAATTTTTTTGAAACATTTCTTAAAAAAAAAAATGTTTTCCTCCTTTTCCGACACAACGATGATTACCAAACGATATCAAGCTAATAATTTGAAATACTTATTTTTTAAGGATACATTGGAGTATATGTTGTAGGTATCCTGGCCCCTTTACGATTATCATTACGATACTCCTTTACGATTTTGTAAGACGGCTGGTTTTTCTTATATTTTATATGTGCTATTAAAAATCAACATACATTATTGCTTAACTTTTTTCGAGGGTCTTTACTTAAGCCAGACATTGGTGCCGATTCCCTTGTTCACAAACTAGACTAAATTTAGAGAATTGACATCTCTTACTAACATAGAGCAAAAGGAAAGGACGGTGACATTAAAGAACTAAGTTAGCAATGTCAAATTAGTTTTGCCTTAAACTTCTCCGTATTTTTAATCCATACGTTTTAAGATGTCAACTATAATTGTATGGATGTGTCAGATTGACTAAATTTGACAGCTCTTATTTACATTAGTCTCTTTCTTGTTCTATTGGACAAAAAAAGATAGAAATAGTCTAAATTTAGTTTAGTTTGTGACCAAGAGAATCGGCACCATTGTAAATGTTGTAGCTTAAATCTCAGACAGAAGTTACGACAATATCCTGAAAATATCATCATCATCTGCCTAACCTTTTCCCAACTATGTTGGGGTCGGCTTCCAGTCTAACCGGAATTATATAATATATAAAAAGCAGCCGTGTCACTTGGGCCCAGTATTGAAGCAAATTTAAGTATATATGCATACCTTCTGTATCCTCAGAATTTCAGCCATGTTAAAATGAATCTGTCGACTCTGGAATCATGGACCATAAGTTCAATGACCTATTTTCGGGTTTGCAGCTAATTTACATACATCTGCGACGGTATCATTCGACGGCACGGTCGACGCAGTGGTTAACCGATTTGCTGCTGCGCTGCGTATCACTGGTTCGTTTTCCGCACGGAACAATTATTTGTATGGTCTACAGATAATTGTTCCGGGTCTAGCTGTTTGTGTATGAAAATTAACATAATCCACAAAGCCCCAAAGGCGCCTGTAATCCCCAAAGGGTTAGGCAGAGGTGTATCCATTAATACCTATACCTACATTTCGCCAGTTATGTTTAAGTCTCATGTAATAGGAGGCGAGGCTATTGCCATCAACCGGGCACAAATCCAGACTCCGAGGCTGCTACTGAGAAATTCCTGGTGGAACAACACTTTGCTCGACCTAGGAATCGAATCCAAGACCACATGCTGAGCAGTCGCGCTTTGCGACCACTAGACCAACGAGTAGTTTCGTGTGTAAACGCACACACAAAACAGGAGACATATTTGAGTTTAGGGCAAACAAAAAAAAAATATGCATAATTTTTTTTTTGATTTTCTGTAAATTAAATAAGCCAGACAGTTTGCTGTTAGTTGACTAGACTTTTAAATTAGATATCGCTCATATTATCATGGCTATTGGGAAAACAGCGACATTTGCGTAATAACTGGCGTGGAATATTAGATTTTTTGTAGTTTATTCTTTTTGTTTTTAAACTGAAGGCCAATTCTATGAATTAAAAATCCTTCACAATATTGTTGCAATGTCGTAACAGTGTTAATTTATTTAAAAAAATAGTTAAATTTGAAGCATTTTTTGGCAGACTGAGACTTATCATAATCTATATATATTTATTTAAAAGAAAGTGGTGTTAGTTACACTATCACTTACATCGATGAAGGAAAACATCGTGAGAATACCTGGACGTAGGATTAGTATAAGTCCGAAACTGCCAATTTTTCTTGTGCAAGCCTGCGAGCAGAGCAGTGCGTAAACAATAAGCCAGTATTATCTCTACACAGTAAATACAACGTAGCTTCACGCCGTCTGTGCGCCTAAATCATTTTAACCGCGCAACGCAATTCATCAACAAGTAGATAGAGTAATTTAAAACAATGGTTTATATGTATAGTTAGTTACATTGCACCCGTGCGAAACCGGCGTGAGTGGCTAGTTTAACATTAAAGCGAGTGCGACGCGACGGCGACTTGGCAACGTAAAAACTTATGGCGTTTTCTTTTTCCTTGTTCAGAAAGTTTGATGGGATGCGACGAAAACGTCTGACTGCCTTATGATATGTGGCGATCCTTATTGTAAGAGTTGAATGCATCGTGTACCCAAATATTTACAGCAAAATAAATATATTTTCAATACGTTTTGACTATTAAAAGTGTCAATCATGAATACCATCGCTTATCGACTCACTCGTTTAAAAAAGGCAACCGTTATTGACTGACTAGTCTATCAACACACAGCTCGAACCTCAACACCATTGCGCTGAAATCTGGAAGGCAGATAGTTATTATCTCATAGGTACCTATGCACTTACAATAGATTTTTCAAAATTCACCCCTTAATGGTCCAAACGTAACGGAAACGGGGTTTTGTATGGAGAAACCAAATTTGACAAATTTTGTCGTGGGCAGAAGCTAGTGACTTATAAAACTTGCCAGTTGACATCGTGCAATAATAATAAGGTTTTCTGCGACCCCCGAACAATGAACCTACCATTAAATAATTCACAATTTCCAAACAAAAAGTTTCAAAACGTTTTGCAGCTTTCTAGTACAATAAACAGCTCTGTACCGAAGTACCTTACATGAAATCATAGGTTAGAAGTATATTTTGCCTATTTTCTACAACTCCGACAAAAACAAGTCCCGTTTTATAATTCACTATACTTACCTAATCAAAAACGAGTGCTACACGTACAAGAAAATAGTAGTAAACGATAACATATTCAAAGTGAACCTATTAATATGTGATATGAAGAAAAACCGCGTGTTGCCAGTGAAAGCCGCGCCGCGCCGGGGCACCTGGGCCCTGCGTGCGCGCATCGACCTGTTCGTCGAACGTGCTGATAACCGCCGTACTTCCAACTCGAAAGTGATTTAGATATTGTCTCTCTTAGATATAAATAACTCTGTTGTGTGATTGTGTGTGTGTGGTCCGTTGCCGCGTCGAGTACATTGGCATTAGGAACACCTAGGTGCCTCGAAATCAAAATTGCTCAAATTGATTAGGGTAATTACTGTTGTATATTTTATTTTTGTTATCAGTAGACCAATCAAAACTGAACGATTATTGTATATTGCTTTTTAATACCCAAAAAATTCGCTAAAATATTAAAAAATAGAATTTTACCAAACATGTGAACATTGACCTTACGTATGAAAGAAAAGCATAGCTAATACCTACACATACACGATCGCAACATCGATAACAGACTGCAATCATAGAATAAATGATTTGGAAACGGAAACTACTAAACTAGCCCTCGTTATCAGTAGCGCAAGAACCTAATCACTTTCATTGCAACCCCGCGAAGGAGGTCGCGGGCCGCGCGCTATCACACACGCAGTCCGTCGCGCGCATTGGGTGCGCGCAGGCGTGCGCCATGACAGTCCCGCGCCGGCTCCGAGACGACCCCGCGCCGTGACCGAGGCCAGGCGATCCACACGCGACTCCCGGCAGCAGCCGGGAATGGAGGCCTGCTGCGCGATCACAGCTGCCGAGGACCTTGTGGGCGACCAGGTACGGCGCCCGTGCTCCAGTGACTGAGTGTTACCATAGTTCTTAGTGCTCCTCTGATACGAGATAACTTGTGCCGCTGCGTCCTGCTCCGTATGCGATCCGACTTGGTTTGTAGAGACACTCTTAAAACAACGATTGCTTTCGTCCGTGGCTGCTTTTTTTAAATGTTGTGCGGGTAGACGTTTTCATTTCGGGAAACTGAGTTTAATACATTTTCTAAAGAGCGCATACAGGTTTTCAGACGCTTATAAATGTTCGGTTTTCGGAATATATAAATATATGTAGACTTAACTGAATCCATAGCTGAAACAATACCGCAAAGCAGTGATTATACTGAAAACACAAATTTTGAGAAATTCAATCCAAGCCGCTGCGCGCCCGCACAGATTTTCATTTTAAATCTTTATAATAAGAGCATTATTATATGAACAGAATATATTGTGTAGATATTCTACATACAGGCGGGTACCAGAGCAATTCTTGGCCATGAATAAATTTAATAAACTTTTTTTATTTACTAATAGACTCGATAATTAAGTCTGTTGTATATTCATTTCAAGGTTTTTATTTACATAATGCAATTTCACAGTACCATAAGTATTTTCGAACAAAATAGGTACTTAGGTAATAGTGATAAAATCCTTACGTCGTGATTAGGCCATTATTAATGACGAATCTTACAAAAAATATGATATACATACATACTGTATTGTATAGTGACATATTACAAATTGTTTACATGTAAGCATTATTTGTAATTTATTATAAGTTCTCATAAACATGAGACGCGGAATATTTAGCGTTGTTTCACGACGCACTTAACAATGAATAAAATATTATTATATGCCAATTAACAAAACTATTTCAAATCCAAATAATGTCAATCTGAAACATTCTAAAAGATATTAATAATTAACGCCTATATAAAACATTCAAAACACAATATTATATATTATTTATAGTTATTTTAAATACTTATTAATATGTGTATGATTATTATATTATGTGCGGTATTGTTTGTTTGTATGGTATGCAGCGATACAATAGTTTCATAGTACTTCTTACAAAAGACATCAACGCCGGCCGACGCCGACGGGCGGCGGCGGCGGCACAACGATTCAGAGCAACATCGCTTTTGCTTTCAACTTACATCCATTTAACCAATTCAAACTACCTATAGTTTCTGCTTATGACACAAATTCTTAATCATAAAAAAATAAAGTTGACTAAAAGGTATAATTTTAGCTTTTAACGATGAAAATACAGCATTCTCTAATGTTTGGTTTTTATTTCAAAACAAAACACGAATTCATTTTAATAGATAATAATTTAACAATTTATCTTAATTATAGTTGGTATTTAAACTAACAATTTTCGCGTGCCGCTTTTAGAATCATGTCTATTTATATTGAATGCCATAATTCTGCAGGCATGCAGTAAACTACTACAATTATTAGCAGTACTTATTTAAAATTGAGTAACGTTTGTCAAAACAGAGCTTATAAATTATTTAACTTAGACAATAGAACGATTTCAAGAGACAGCAATCAAAATAACCATTAATGTTACTTTTAATTAACATTTCAAATCAATCAAAGAATCGGCCTTTTGTTGCCAACCAACAGTAACACAAGGAGACAGCGCATAGTTTCACAAAAATCTTGCCATCGGTCAAAATAAAATGTCCGCTTAAAAGCAATTTACAAAATATTCATGTTTATGATCCGAACAAAGAGTTTATTGATGGGCCGCGGGCCGCCGTACACCGGCCACGCTACTTTTCAAACCGAACTTACTCCTACCAAATGGAACATCCGATTTTTCTATAGATTAAAATACAGTTAGCGTCGTCTGTCGTGTGCGACTGTCAATGAGCTCCGAAACTGCTGATTAACATATCGCATTGCCTGCACGACAGTTGTCTGCGCTCCGAACTATCAGCCGGCCCACCTACAGCAGGTCCTCGGCTGATTCAGCAACGTACTTTTTTCTTATGCTTCTCTTGTATCACCACAAGCAATAAGGGACTTGTCCAGTAGTCCAATTTTAAACAAATACTGGCTATCACGCAAGCCTGCAGCTTTAAAGCCAATAGCTTTATAGGGGAAATACCGCCCTAGTGTTTTCAGCCGCGGAATACAGCGCTGCGGTTCACCACTTTGTTCCAATAGAAATCGTATGAGCATTGGTGTATTTAGAAGTATTTGAAACCCTTCAATTTGGCTTTGCATCAACAAACGCCTTGTCATTTGCAGGTGACTCTGTGAATTTTGAACGACTTATATCCAGCTTGGTCTCGTACCACACAGAAAGTAACAGCGTATTATCCCCTAGGTGGTTTAAGTGATCACTTCTTCCGCAATTCCAATAGGAAAGATTCTATCACGTACGGGGCCGTAGTAGGCGACGCATATGTAATCTCATCCCGAATAACATGATACCTAGCACCTACTAACTTATAACTTATTGGATTATCGCAATAATATTATGTTAAGCTGAGACTATTCTTATTTATTATATAGACCGTTCCACTCGCACTATTAAACGTTCATATAGAATAATATCTTGTTAGGGCTTTCTAAGTTGCATATGAACCTCCCCGCAATTAAGTATTACAGTCAATAACTATCTATTCCGAGCTTATGTCTATGATATGTAATTAGTGTTCTAATTCATCGTTTATTAGACTTGTGCTAACTGAGCTCATGTTGACCATTTCTCTTTAGGTTGTGTTGTACAATAATAATGACCACTAGTGTTAAAGAAGAGCTTTTACGTATAATTATAAATTATAACGTCTCTCCTTATTGATGTTGTAGAGTTCGGAGATTCATACTTCGGGGTCTCCACTCCGAAGTATAGGTCCGCGAACTCTTAAAATTGACTTTGCCTTTGACTACTACAGTTAAATTCTCCATTACGTATCCATTTGAACATACCTGTAACTCAGGATGCAATTATAATTACTATGTTAAGTATAATGTTAATGACAACCACCATCACCCGTATTGCTTCTCTTTTACGACGATACTAGGAAATTGTAATCAACAATGAAGATTTAAGTGTTAAGGAGATGACTACCGGAGTCGTACCTACTCATAGCTGTTCGTATTTAGAAGTACCTTAATACCTTACTATTAATAAAATCAATTAAGATACACGTAAGAATTTATATCTCCATTTTTTCAACGTGTATTCCTGCTACAGAGACATAGATCAGAGACTAGACATACATCATTCTAGCCCAAAGCCTTTTACTATTCCCTGTGTCTTTCCATCTCTGGCCAATCTCCCATAAACTTTTCTAAATCAATTAATCATTCAATAAATGATAGTAATTAGATTGTAATTGTAATTAAAGTTTATAGGACTGTTCCAAACATCATCTTTATGCCACAAGTAATTATCGAGTAGCTAGTTAACGTAGGTACTTTATGTTCAATAGAACCATAAAATTGATATTTTACACCGTTCAGGCTTCACCAAGCTTTGCAAGCACATAAGTGCTTGCTACTGCGTATTCCAATGTGGTGCTTTCCATATTTACATACTTTTATAGCTGCTGAGCGCGGCTTTATCCCCGTTGAAGTCAATAATTTACAATATAACATATTCTATGGCAGTCGGATATAGTATAGCTTTTTAGCAACAAAAGATTTTTAAAATCGAATCAGTACTTCGACTAATTACCTGCAAAAAACAATAAATCATCACCTCTTCATAATTAGAGATGTTGTAAAATGCGAGTAATGAACTGATGACGCTGTCACAATCATTTTAGCATTTTCTTGCTTAGTAAAACACAAATTATAGCATAAGTAAGTATTTCGTCCCTGAGTAGCTTTGACAGATGGTACACCTCAATAATAACAGACAGCTAGGTTACAGCATCTACGTCACAATATTATAACTTTGCGTTGAATGGTCATTGCTTCTGAAAGATATTTGACAAAACTAAATTTTATACTTATAAAGCTAGATGGTTTTTCTTACATACCACGAGCTGTTCTAATACAAGAGAAGAAGTACCACTTGCTCCAATTTTCTAACAGAGCACATTTAATAGAGCAGAAATACTGTACTCTACATTAGAAGTAGCTGGATATACATTGTATTATGCCGTAGTCGGTTTATGGACAAGGATCTAACCTAACCATCTCACACAGGGCCCGCCTGACATATTACAAATCGACTTACAGAAGCCAGGCCTGTGTTCAAGGCCCAGCAATGTGAACAATGACTGATTAGGCCCGATTTACACCAAAGCGGAGAGAAGAGAGGATGTCTCGTAGACAATCAATAGGATGCTGTATTGCATTGAAGCTAAGCGGTGACATGTGAAAATAACGCATGAAAATTGGTTGTACGTAACATCTCCGCTCCTTTCCGCTTAAGTGGTATCCGGGCCTTATGCTTATACAATACTTATGCGTTACAGATTGTCCCGGGCGGCGGTCGTTGGGGTGCTCCACACGCCGCCGGCCTTCTCGACTCCTGGTTTCAGATGCAGGTTAGTACAAACAGTCACAGTTTCGTTTAGGTGCAGTTATAAAAATTAACAACCCTTTTAAGTATAATATGCGCTACAATTGCAAAAAAAAAGAAATAACAAAAAATGGCCGTCTACGATTTTTTACCTTATCATCTAGGTAGGTACTATTATTAGATGATTCCTGTAAGTTTATCAATGAGCGCATTCTAATCTCAATTTCGGAGGAGCTCGTTGCTAAGTAATAACAGCCGCATGGGTCGATCCGTCAGGTTAAGCTACGCTTGCCGGGGTTGGTCCGTGGATGGGTGACCATCTTTACATACCGAGACTTCTCCGTGCCTCGGAAAGCACGTTAAGCCGTTGGTCCCGGCTGTCATATGTGGATCTTTGACAGTCGTTACGGGTCGTCAGAAGCCCGAATGTCTGACAACCAGTCTTACCTACTAGGGGTATCATATTACCCAGTTACTGGGTTGTGGAGGTCAGATAGGCAGTCGCTCCATGTAAAATACTGGTATTCAGCTGCATCCGGTTAGACTGGAAGCCGACCCCAACATAGTTGGGAAAAGGCTAGGCAGATGATGATTCTAATCTCAATTTCTATTGTTCTAAAATACCTCTAAGTTACCTAGCTCTTTAACTAGTTTCTGACATTGATAGTTGCTGAAATAAAGTTGTGACTTAATTTTGAACGTTTTTAGTTACAAGAATTGACATTTTAAAAAAAAGAAACTCATAAAAGACTATCGAATGATAACGAGATGAACTGGCAAGACATAAATTTTAGTGTTAACAGCTTTTATGGCGTCTCAATATAAACTTAAGGCTAGTAATTATTATGATTTTTTGCCTGAGCCCCTGAGGTCTTATAAACTAATTGAATTAGTAGGTACGTACATAACTCTTTACCCGACTACAGAGGGTTATTACCCGACTACAGAGGGTTATTAGTTAAGCTGTAAGTATATGTATGTAAACAACATACACCCAGTATGTTTATCTGTGCACACATATCTCCTAGGACGAACGGATACATCGTATATTTACGAATGAGGTATCATTGGAAGCATCATGATGTTCCGCTAGTTTTAGGCTATATGATATCGCACAAAATGGCGGCTAAATACTAAACACATAACCAAAAAATTTAATTAAAGTCATTTTATCATGTTTGTTTCTTTAAAAGCACATAAAATGTAAATAAGTTAAACCCCACAATAATTTAAATACAAATAAAGGTAAAAAAACTAAAACTCGACTACTGCAAAATGTCTAACTAAAAGCTACACAAAGAATATTGTTTTTTTAAAGTCGTAGTCACACATTTGAAAGGTTAATTAATGACACAGGACTGGGGCTTAAAAAAACAATAGTCTTCGTATAGTCTAATATATTTTTTGATAGTTTGTGATTTATAAAATTTTAACTAAATATACCAACTCGGAAGTCTTTGTTCTATTACTTTTTAGTAGACGTTTTGTGGTAGTCGAATTTTAGTCTTTCATTATAATTGTGTAGTTTAGACAATTAACCAAGACACAATTCTCTAAAGAAACACTTAATTTATGCCCTGAAATCCCGATTAATTTTCAATTAACTGTAAAATTTGATTTTTTTATTGCTTTCAAATTAATAATTAGTTAGTCAATTGAGTCGGCATAAAGGAGACGTCGCCGTTGTCTTTTGCCAAACAAAATCTATGGCAAAATCGCGTTCTAACAGGTTTTAAAATTACGTCAATTGATTGGTGGTGTCATCTACCCTATTAAACAGTTTCAAATCAAGTTCGTAATCTTCTCATAAAGCGAAAAGCGAAGCGAAGCGTTTTTCGTCAATATTCAATCAGACCGTGCCCATTATTGTCGTGCCAAATTCGTGAAAGATCAGCAGACTGAAGAAATTCGTCAAAAGTGATAAACACATCTTCAGAACACAGTATTCACTGTCGTTGGTCTGCAAGCTCTGTTTATTCATTGAGTTAAATAATTTAATCTAGAATGTTATCCTAGAAATAAATCTACTTCTTCTTGTTTTATGTTTCCTTAGTAGTGATTTTACTTGACTAGGTTTAGCTATGTCCCCGA
This sequence comes from Hoplodrina ambigua, assembly GCA_949774945.1. Lineage (NCBI taxonomy): Eukaryota > Metazoa > Arthropoda > Insecta > Lepidoptera > Noctuidae > Hoplodrina > Hoplodrina ambigua. Next base: position 13,774,900 of record OX458963.1, read on the forward strand.
TAAGTTATACAAGAAACTCAATTATATTATGAAATCTACTAATCTTAACGATTGAAACTTATCCTTTAAGCTTTTCCACTGCCAGGGCTGAATTGTAGGTACAATATATAATGGGTAGCGAGTTAAAATAAGAGCTTTATTTGTAGAATGTTACTCACGACATACATTCCTGCCTATATAAAAATCAGGATAAGTATTAGACTCAACTATTATATTAGGAATGCTCACAAACAAACACAAATGTAATTTGCCTTAAAGACTCTTGGTAATCTTCCAATTACTATAAAATTTATTGAATAAATAAAATGTTATCCTTAGAAAAATTCAACAGGCGAGCACAGAAGAACCGACAGGAATACGCCAATAGAATGGAAACGTAATGAATAAGCACACTTTACCTTTACGGTTAACCCATAATAAATTATAGTTATACAGGATTCTATACCCTATACAGCCAATTTTAAGGTTAATTTTGAAATGCCGCTTCAGTATCGGTAATAGTGAGGACTAATTTTTATGCCGCACACGGCAGTGACATTGTCACGTATAAACGACATGTGTGTATATCTATTTACGTAGATCTAATAATAATAAATGTGTTTGTATCACAAGAATGCGTCACTGTGGCTTATCATTTATCTAGCGTCGTCAGCGTTGAGCTTTGCAGTACCTTCCCTTCGTAGCCTATTGGCGCGATCGGCTGGTGTTGATATTGTCCTTGAATTTTCAACTCTGTCTTAATAATTCAACGGAAGTAAGTATATATCTTTGCAGTTTTGCGGTCATACATCGTATAACACGACTGTTTTATCTGGTTATTAAATAAAAGCAAGTTAATTGAATATTGCTTCTTAAATCTCCAAATATAGTAAACAAATCTCATATTTTCCGTAAGAAAGTTTTATCTGTGATATAATCTTGAAAACAAAAAAGAAAATCTTTATGGTTTAAATGAATGTCATTCAAATCCGTACCGCAGTTACGGCTTGAGTGAGCACAGAGTTAGTAACTAACATCTATCCGATCTTTTGTTTTATAAAATACAAATGTAGGTTACTAACTGCCTTTTGTCTTGTTACCTGCAAAATGTTCATGAACGCCATACACTGTCAGGGGAATCGTAAAACTTTGGGGGTTAATTAATAACTGTGGATGATCGAGTCAGCTTTATTACAATGCTATTTTAATTTTCAACATTAATATAGTTTCTGTAGAAATTAAATTCATCATCAAACGGATATTCAATTACGCTGTCACGACTTAATTTGCGTTTAATAGTTTGTTAAATCGGCTTTTATAAAGCGTAATTATTAGACTAGTCAATAGATAGACACGGTTGTAAGTTGGAATACACAGTTGAGTGGAGTCAAAATGTTTGAAAGCAGCTAACTGACAGATTACACCAATTTACACGGAACATAACGTGTGGAGACACCATTGTCAGGGCGCAGGCACCGTGGCGCGTATGGGAATCCGTATTGTGTAACGCGGGACTAATAGAGCATGGCAATTTCGGTTTGTAAGCTTTAAATTATTTATAGTTTTTGCCAAAGAGCACTGATTGAGGATGCAAGCAGTTTTAAAATTATAACAAACTTTGTCTCTTTTTTGGGTATCAGTTTACAACAGTGAATGAATGTTTCCATATTTTCAAAATATTTTGTAAATTGAGAACCAGGGGAGTAAGTATTAAATTTGAGAAATCTCAATCAGAAAACAAAGCCTCTAATTTACTATTTCTTTTTTAAAGTAACTGTTGCTGAGATGAGATTAGGCCTAGATTTTGTACATTTTCAAGCGACCTTAAAAAATACTGTGGAAATAGTAATCCGTTCACCTTTTTTCATTTGTTCATAACTAGTGACCCGCCTGGGCTTCGGTACAGTGTGGAAAAAACCTTCCTCTCGAATCACTCTATCTATTGATAAAAACATTAAAATCCGTGGAGTAGTGTAAAAGATTCAAGCGTACAGATGGCAGAAAGCTACTTTGTTTTATATTAAGTAGAGATTATAATAACAAACAAACAAACGATCTGTTTGTGGATGAATGGACGAAGATTTTGTCGGTATGTCAGAAGTACTGTGAGGTGAATTTATGAAGGGGATGAAGTTATTTTGTTCTGTTTTTAAAATGTATATTCGTGTTTTCTTTTTTATATTTTTACTTTTATCTGTCTTCTGTGTCTTTAATTATTTTAATTGGTTATTTAACCGTTTTAATTAAAGTAAAATAAATAAATGAATAAATAATAATAATACCAGCCTATGACTGTCTCACTGCAGGGCAAAAGTCTCTTCTCTCCCTTACTACTTTATACTTTACACAGTAGGTAATTATACAATATTGTAACACAATATGGTATTTCTATTGTACCTATAATTAACGAGTGTTGATACCTAATTACTGCCCTGACACGTCACTCGCTAGTGTACCTGAGCGTCCTGATCTGTATTTTATACAAAAAGTAATTAATTATTTCATTTCTATTTTTGTTTTGTTTACAGTGCACATGTTTACTTTTTTATAACATCCCCTTCTGCACGGTTCATAGTTCCTTTCATAGTTGTAAAAAATTAGGGACTGTCTACAAGCGTAATTACTCTTTTAATTATTGGGTACCTACCTTTAAACTCCTCGTAACTGTATAATTATAATGAACATGTTGATATATTTTGCAATTATTTAATTAACACTGAAGAACAATTATATTGTCAACACCGTTTCGGTTGCGGCGCCCAACCTCAATGGAGACTAGCCAAGTGCGCAGGAGATAGTATAGTGCACAAGTGAGTGCGCAGACACTCCTTCTTCCCACATTCTCGTAGTCCAATGAAACAGCAATCTGACACGATCTGAGAGAAATTAAATTGTAAAAAAGAATACAAATTAATATCATAAAGCGGATTGCGCGCCTTAATCACTTTTAGCGTTACTTAGACTGTTACCGCCATTCAAAGTGACTATATTATTATTATTGAATATATAAAAATAATCTTAAACCCCCCACTACCGAAATCACGCATTGTAAGGTAAGGGTAAAACTACCTTTTTTAGATGCGGCGGTTGACGATTTGGAAGTTTGGTGGCGCGAAATAACCAATCACTTCAATTAAAGAAGATCCCCTACTCACCTTTAGCTCTAACAAGTATTTTTCAATATTTTTAAATAATAGAGAATATCAAAATACTTACTTTACACAAGTTTGCATTGTATATTGCTTAGAATGTTTTATTAAATTTAATAAAGCAGCAATATTTTTATAACGCTTCTGACTGACTCGCTTGTTATTGGTAATTAATTGCAGTATCACTACGAAAATAATTAAATTGACACATGTGACAATAAAATAAAAAGTCACGTAGGGTGAATTATTTATTTTATTAATTATAGTAAAGGCGGAACCCCATCCTGTTCACAATAGGCAGGCCGGACATTAGGTTCTAATTTGAAACTTTGCACGACAGTCTTGTGGTCTGGTGCTTGATACAGGGTGGCCCAGATAAGGATGTCCAAAAGAAAACCAAAGCCTCTCTTTAGGGGCTTCTTAAAACAACCCCATGCATGTTCTGCGACAGTTTGTAGTTTAAGAGCTAAACATATTTTTGGGATTTTTTTACCTGATTTTGTTAGTTTTCATTTTTCCTGTTAATGTTTTTGGAAAATCTTCCTTGGATAACAAATTCTGAACGTGAGGTATACGATCGAAAAATAATCCTCTTGGCAACCTAGAAGTAACTAAAACTAAAAGATAAAAAAAAAGAAAATAAAATCTTCATAAATATAAATCTGCTTTATTACAATTATTCTAGATTTATAGTCACATATAAAAAAACAATAGAAGAGTGGCAATGACCCCAAAGTAGATTCAAAAACCCTCAGCTTCCCTAAACAATACAATAAACCTGGTATTTTATAGTGCAATTGAAGCTCTAATACAATAAGGCAAAAATATTAAACTTTTAGTATTCAACTAAGCTGGAAGATTAATCAAAACACACTTTCATCAAGTATGCTGATGGAATATAAGTCAGATAAAAACATCTGAAAAAAAAAGTGTAGATAATAATTTTGCCACCCTGTATTAGGTACCTATAGACATAATTGCCGGAAAAGATCTAAAGGCGAAACGAAGTAATACCCCTTTAATTTGAATGTAACAACCGCTGTATAACTCAATACGTACGCAAACGGTACCAAAAATACTAAATTGTGGTACTTATTAACAATAAGTACAAAGGGTGTATACCCCAATAATTACGGCCGGTCACAGAAGCACCTACGACCTTTAAAAATGAATCGTATGACTGTGGGGAAAACATCCCTTTTCCAAGGGACATGTGTTTTTGCTCGTTATTGATTCATTCCCTTCATTGTTTAAAGGTCATATCTATAAACTCTAAAAAGTTTCTGTCTCTGTCAACTGCAAACGACTGACAGAAATGCAGTGATGTTTAATTACGATGAGCGTTAGTATTGTTTTCGGTGGAGCGCGCCCCTGGGAACCCCGGCGTTTATTAATCTTCGTTTTCGTGTTTTATTATTGTGGTTTCGTATGTTTCCCATTAGACCCAGGTGCAATGAACTTTTAGATTAATGTCAATCCTACTAATTAAAAACGTTTAAAATCTATTCGCAATCTCATCTCAGCGACAATTAATGTCAAAAATGGAGGTGAATTAGAGACATTTTTGACAGATTGAGATAGATTAGATTGTGATCGTTTCTAAAAGTTAATAGAATTGCCCCCCTGTCTATTACATTCTTCAGACATTACGAACCTTTAAAACATTGTAATTGATATAAATGTTTAATTGCAAGGAAGTACCAAGTTGTGTCGGGCCTCAGTAACGTTGTTATCAATCGTATTGATTACAGAACGGGTGGCTAGAACTACCGTTTTTTTAACGCCGGTTTATAAGTAAACGTAAAATGGAAAGTTCGTTTTTCTTGCAGCACTAACTAAACGTAACGCGTGTGTTATAATTAAAACATGATAACAGCTATGATAGTGGTTATTGCTTATTGAATAAGATGTGCAATGTTGATTTATTTATTTTTATCACTAGGTATAATGTTAAACATCGTTATGTGTTTGTTAATAAAACAACAACAAAAAGACTAACTTAACAACCATAACAAAAACTTTGTAAAAGATAATTTCTTACGAAGAAAATTTTATGCAATATGACCTTTTTTTGAACCTTGGTAGCAATGTACCACGTACCGGCTGTTTTTTACATTCCTCTACTTTAAGACCCATTAAAGTCAAATTATCTAGCTATTTTAAATAAATCTGTTACAGCTTATAAATAGTGATAAGATTATTATGTACAATTTATAAAAGAAGGAGGAGTTTGTAGGCCATAATATCGCACGGCTATCAATGTAACTGATTCTTTGGTCCAAGAAAACGCCTGCCCTCTGGTCAAGTGAAGTGACGCCCAGCCGCCTAGCGATGCCCCAAACAATGAGATGGACACCCGGACCCAAGTATTACAACCCAAACGGTTTAAAAGCTTTCAAGAAAGTGGTTATATTTGAGCCATTTGAGGTTTTCGGCTCTTGCAGCAGCCGCCCTAGCCCAGCTCGTGCTGCCGTGCACCTTAACTCATGCTAGGATGATAGTGTGGTGTAACACAAGCTGCATCCCTCACTAAAGGTCTACCCAACTTCCAAGGTTTTATAGTACAGCCATTAGAAAAATAAAATTAAAATAATTCATTAGATATTAAGTGTAAACAATATTAAAAAACAATAGTAAGCCAATTAAATTTTTACGACGTTGGTGTCGCGACGCCGACTGCTTTAACGGCAATAAAAATACAAAAAGACTATCATATTTACCGGTGCTGGGTCAATAAGATTGTTTTATAAAATCCGTACTATGGGATATTAAGTCCACTGGAGTGTGTAGAGGAAGTCGCAAGTTTGTCGTTATTAGTCCGAGACCACTCATGCGCAAACGCCAAGTAGATTACACAAATACACATGCCTATACAAAAAATACGTTTGTGTTCAATTATAAACATGAATTTATGAAAAGTATTTTTAGGCTTCGCTTATTGAAAATTATGTTTTTATTGTGTTTTTTAATTATGACAAGCATGCTTTCGGTTAGTAGGATATTATATAAAAGTTCCCTTAATTTTAATCTAAGTAGAACAAAAAATTAAATAATCAAATTAACTATTCCTATATTACTGCATAAATAAGAAAACTTTTGCTTAAAATATTTTTATTTACCTTTTTTGCCGTCGGTACCGTGTGTAAAATAATATTAAACGCACCATTAGAGCTGCGCGCACTGTGACATCGCCCATTGTTCTGTTCCGCGGCGCGACTCTATGATTTTTCTATTCGAATACGTAATTGTAGACCAGTTGCCAGACGTATAAAAAAAGCCGGCCAAGTACGAATCGGACTCGCACACTAAGGATTCCTTACCGCGGCACTATATTGAGAATTTCTTGTATGGCAACTCCGATTGAATGCTACGTACCCACAAACTCTGTTAAAATTTAAAGTGTCCTAGCTATAACGACCAACAGACGTACAGATGTCTTCGTATTATGGTATCGTTTGGCATCCTTTGGGTATGGAACTGTAAAAAGGTAGTGGTTCTCGATTGCTCACTTTTCTCATTAACGTACACCTACTATAAGAAAAGAGCGCTCTGTATAGTACAAGGTAATATAGCACTTTTAAAATGATCAAAATTACGCGATGTAGGAGTGATATTTTAAATGGTACAAAGTCTTTCCCAGAAATTCTTTAGGTACCCCCTTTTCCAATAAGGGCTCGTCAAATTATTTTTTAATGTTACTAATAATTATTGTTCATGTACTGATAGCTGTATAATTATGGATAATTAATTAAGGAGATTGAAACAGTACAAACATACCTACTTACAACAAAGTTTATGCTTTTAATAATAACTTTAGTTTATGTTAATATGCGACCGTTAAGTAATAAATTAAGTTTAATTATAATCGATGGATCAATAATTATGACTTCTTATTCTGTATGTAAATAAACTTTATGAATCATCACATTCATCTACTCGTGGCCATCGTTATCCTAGTATGTACTCGTATATTCCTAAATATTTGAGCTGAATTTCAGTCCAAATGTTCTTGGACGTTTGAAGTTTCTAATACTGTATAGTTATTTAAAAGGGTCCGCTAAAGGGGAGCTCGTGGCTAAGTTATAACAGCCGCACGGGTCGATCCGTCAGGTTAAGCTACGCTTGCCGGGGTTGGTCCGTGGATGGGTGACCATCTTTACACACCGAGACTCCTCCGTGCCTCGGAAAGCACGTTAAGCCGTTGGTCCCGGCTGTCATACGTGGATCTTTGACAGTCGTTACGGGTCGTCAGAAGCCCGAAAATCTGACAACCAGTATTACCTAGGGGTATCATATTACCCAGTTACTGGGTTGTGGAGGTCAGATAGGCAGTCGCTCCATGTAAAATACTGGTATTCAGCTGCATCCGGTTAGACTGAAAGCCGACCCCAACATAGTTGGGAAAAGGCTAGGCAGATGATGACTTATGCCTATCTTTTTCCATATTCTGTTTTCTATATATATATTTTTTTATATAATAAAGCTGAAGAGATTTTTTGTTTGTGTGTCTGTTTAAAAGCGCTAATCTCTGGAATTGCTATTCCGATTTGAAAAATATATTTGTTTAAGATAGCCCGATTCATGAAGAATAGTATAGGCTTTATAACATGGGTGAAAAAAACCACGCGTACCTAGGAAGTTGCAGGGAACAGCTTGTTATACATATGAACTATTTCTAATTACCTACCCAATATTTATTTTATAATTTTAAACTTAGGAAACTTCGTAAAGAAACTAAACTTTAATCAAAAGTATTCATACATACTATATAGGTACCGGTATACCATTAGGAAAGCAAGTCTCTGATAGTTATTCAAAATTGTTCCTGAAAGATTGTGGTATCGAATAAATTGTCAACTAGGTACATTTCATTTATTTAAATCCACAGCGCTTTAAATAGCTAAATCATAATAATGTGTAAGTTACTAAGGTCTTTGACCGACTAAAATCCTAAATTGTAGTAATTAATAGTAGACTGCCCCGATTCAAAACGCTATCCTTTCTTATAAAGTAATTTTAAAGTTAATAAAATTCCCCCGAACCCGACGCAATATAACTATCTTTTACATATTAATAACATTTCACACTTCAGCGATTTTACTCAGTTGCGTAAGCGCAAACGTAAATGAGATTCATATGATGGGGACGAGGGGTCCAGCGGGACGCGGCTTGGCGGGGGGGAGAGGGGATGTAGTGACAGGATTCACGGTCCAACTGACGAGCACAATGATCGCGCTCAATACGTGATCGATTATGCCATTATGTGTAGCTACGTACATACATTGATGAACGTGTATTATTCTCCATCCTACATATATAACTATGCATCATCCTGAATTCAGTATAATACCGTTTAAAACACTGCCCGCATCACCTGCACCGATTTTTTTCATGCTTCTTTTCGGATGTTCGAGATTTCCGATCTTTTTTATTTCGAATGATTAGCGACAAGAATTCACAATCACTTTGTTCTCATTAATGTAATTCTATTATTCCATCCTTATCTGGTAAGCTGGCTGTGTTGATCTAAATAAATAAAGAGTGAATGTAACAGGCATCCACGTAGGTGCCGTCTTTCATACGCGGTCTCTCATGCAATTCTAAACACATCACATTTGCAAATCTATTTTCATGGCGTAAGCGGAAGGCGATACATTTTCATGTGCATTTTCCTAAAATGATTTACAAACTCAAGTTGTTGTGCTCGTAAGTACCTACAAGTATAAATCTATTGATAAATAGATAAAATCCGCGAAAACATGCCATAGCGTACACCATATTAAGCGATATGAAGGTATGGTAGATATCGCTATATCAAAAAGTAAACTCAAGTTAGCCTCGGTTACTTAGAATATTTATCGCAGTAAATACACGTAGTTGTTACAACTTTAAGTGTGGCCTGTTTACCGATTGATTCATGCCTCAAAGAATGCTATTGGCCGACTTCAAAAGAAACAAATTTGTTTAAAACTATTTATGAGTAGCGCTTTTCACCTCGTAACATGTGTAGGTGTCATACTATGTACTTTCCGACTTTCCGTGTTGTTCGCGCGGCAGGTTCATAGAAGCCCCGACACTTTATAATGTTTTACTGTCTGATGAGTTTAGAATAAGTCGGTTCGAATGTCGATAGGTGTTAAATCACAAAAGTTTCGAGTAGATACCGTAAACACAATTTATAGCAGGCATTAACAATGTATTTGAAATACCTTATTATATTATTTAGTTTTGCTTAAACAAAACATAAACTATGCACGAATACGTCTAATTATTTATCGCGGAAACTATAAAACAAGATGAATGGGACAATAAACAATGCATAATATTTAGAAAAATGGAATTTATAATAGTAAAAGTTGTACAGACAGCTTTCACTAACTAGAACCAATATATTACTTAATTGCTAAATATGTTCAGTAGCTCATTAAAGAGAATATCTTTGTATTGCTGTTCACTAACGAGACAGCAGCTTCAAATGTCATACAAATGTACTTCATGTACTTACATCATCTGTGTCTGACTCACTCAGTTTTGACTCCATTATTTTTTAAGACATAGGTACTTTTGTTATTCTTTTATTACGGATACCAGAGCGGGCTGTAGAGGACCATGTCTCATGTTTGGGCGTATTTTTGATTAAGTTAACTCTTTGCATTCTATATAACTTTTGTTTTTAGTTTTTGACCTAAATCGACGTACGACTGTTTGCATTTTCGAACGCTGTTTTTTAAAATACAATAATTATTATGTCTGAATGATGTAGCGCCTCATGGTTTGTAATTAAGTTCCAATCAATATTTCTATACTCATAGAGTTCGAACTTACTTAAAATATTAAGATGTAGTCATATACGCAGTTAATCTATCAACAGCGATTAACAATAATTGTATTCATATTACTTATGTAGAATATTCTCATTTCTGGATTCAATTATCCAAAGAAGGCGAATTATTTCTTGTAGTATTTTTCGTAAATACCGTTTTGTAAGTATTTATTACCGGAGTTACGGGATGGTGTCGGTTTTGTCGGAACAGTTGAATGATTACAAAGCGCGCGCTCGCCGCTTGTCCCCGTTCGGGGCCCGGCCGCACAGGTGCACTGCCTTATTAGGACCCGCATCTCTAAAGTACAGTTCATGAATATCTATGGACTTTATTAACTTGCATTTTAATGTGACTTATATATTATATCTGCCTGCTTTAAACGTGTGATGTTTATGATTAAATCTATTCGTTAATAGGTTAACAGTGAAAAATTTATATCGCGTTTTATGGGGTGTTAATATTAAACGAATGTCTAATTCAAAATATTTAGTTGTTTTCGTAAATGAAATAGGTACGCTGTTTGGGACACAAGGGACAGAAACAATAATACACTTATTCCTTCCTAATAATGTAATGTAAATTATAAAAGGAGCTGATTACAACAGCCACTAACAAAAAATAAGAACATTCGCACTTGCGCAGTGACATGCGGAACATTGTCTCTCCTGTTAGGTACAGATTAATGGTAAGACTGTGATGATATGTTCGTAGCTTCAAGACTTAAACGAATCTCTCTCGTTTCACCATATAAGACAAAAGACAGTGAAAAACTTTTAGGTATCCCCGCACATTTTGAAAACTTTTGTTTCAGTATAAAAGCTATACTTTGTAGTTTATCGAGTTCTGATTTTTACCCATGAAAATAGAAGCTCGCATACTTAATAAGGAACAGTCGTGGAGTCGAGGCAGGCTTTATTACAAAGTCTACCGAGCGCAGACAATCTAGGTTAGGGCGACGCGACGCGACCCCAAATCGATCTTGCAATCTGAGGCGAGGCTCGTGGGTGCGAGCGAGACGGCGCATGCTGACCTAGAGTAGCAGGTTGGGAATCCGGAAGGTATGAAGAAACCGGCTTCACGGTGCATTTTTCCATTCAATGGAAAGCTCTACGTATACTTCGCCAACGGTTGATTTTTTAGGGACTTTTAAAATTTTCTCATGTGACAGGCATTCCTTTTATTTTTTGCCATTCATCTATCTTCTTAACCAAGCATTTAACAGTAAATATATTATATAAATATGTTTGTAGATCTAGATACCACTACCTATTTCTTGGTTCAACATAAATAAACGAACTCTGTGCAAAGTACAAGCATTTTGATCTGCGGAAACTGTCTATCTAGTAATAAGATACTACCTGTTATGTTCGCCGCTTGCTAATTAGTTATTTAATTGTGGGTAATGTTAAATGCCAGCTGAATTATCTATTCATAGACAATGAATTACCTACATGCGTATTCGTAATGACTTATTAAACTGAAATCTAATTCTTCTTCTCACAAATAACCAGTCGCGGTCTGCTAGCCACACAGGCGTCTTTCAATAATGAGTTATCAATGTGCGACATTGTAGAGTTCATTTGGACTGAATTCAAAATCAAATTTTGAATTTAAACCCTAAAATAAAACAAGTGTCAATGAAATAAAAAAAAGTCATGGCAAATAGGCGCCAATTAGAATAGCCTGGCCGAAAAAAAGCGAAAAAGAAATTATCTAGGATGGGCAGGCGTCTCATCCTAAATAAGCGTGTAACATAACAATTTAGCGTCGTTGAAGTGTTGATAAGGGCCGGGGACTGCGCGGCCGCTTTCTACCCCGCGGCGCTGGCGGTGGTACTACTTGCCACATTCCGCGCCCGCGGCAATCTCACACACGCCGGGCGAAGCCGACCACCGCCGCTACCATCGCCGACTGCCTCCAACGGCCGCAAGAAGACTAGAAGTGGATGAACACTACTATCGATACCTACGTCTTTCCAATTTCTGCGTCACTAATACACCCCAACAGAAGACCGAATAATAATCCGGAAATATACAATTTAGAAGATGGCAATTATTAGAATGCTTGTTAGAGAATCTAATCTCGTAATAATTAAAAATTGGTTAATACTAGCAATAAGGCACGTGACAATTGTAGCAAACACAAGCAATCTAAATTATTGATATTAAAAAGGTGGCAATAAAAATAAACATATAGTCAGCACACTTGGACATAATGTGCTCACTGCGCAGTGAATTATGATCTATTCTGTTGTATATTAATGGAGACTGGGCTTAAGTTATCGTAATGTGGGGCACGTGTCAGTTTTTTGTCGATCGCAACTTGTGGAATGAAGCAGAATGGGACTTGTGGTCTTGTGATACTACTCCACAGTCCACCGGACACAGCTAACAACTTTTTATTGATACACAATTAATGTCTCAAATCTTTATTGGGAAATTGAATCGTAATAATCGAATCAAACAGCTTTGATTTAATGATCGATCGCTAACGAAGTGAGCCCCGAATTAGAATCGTGATAATAAGAAAGTGGTGTTTTTATATTTCTAAAGTTGTAGAGATTATAATATAAGTTAAATAATTTTGAAAGCTTTGGAATTGCATAAAGTGTATATGAATTTTGAGGCTAAGCAGATCCGTCATCTTGCTCCCACATTTCGGGTACCTATGTCGTGACAAATCTCAATCATAGTTTCATATAAAACTGAAGTTTGGTTTTACATAACGCTACAAGTGCTATATGATTGACGCACAGAATACATAACATAAACATAACATCACGCCTGTAATCCCCGAAGGGTTAGGCAGAGGTGTACCCATTAGTACACCCACATTTCGCCAGTTATGTTTTTAGTCCCGTGTAATAGGGGGCGAGCCTATTGCCACCAACCGGGCACAAATCCAGACTCCGAGGCATTTACTGAGAAATTTCTGATGGAAAAACCCAATAACACTTTGCCCGACCTGGGAATCGAACCCAAGACCTCATGCACAGCAGTCGCGCTTGCGACCACTAGACCAACGAGGCAGTCCAACGCACAGAATATAAACATTAATATCCACTGTGGCCTGCAGCAAGCACTACACTGAACGGAAGTGGAGTTGGGGCAGATCCTAGCTGAACTCCAACCATTATAAGAAAAAAAATCAGTGATACCAACGAAATTCCTAGCCGCAGAAAAAATTGTGATACATGTTTCTGATAACGTCAACGCCAGCTACAACACGCTTCACAAGATCGAAGTAGGTATTCACCATAGTCTGACACAATCAAAGGCCTTCTACAGATCTAAAAACCGTAAATGTGGAGGTCTCCTCTCCTGTTTGTAGCCTTCAAATGTCTTCAGGTCTGAGATTGTAGCTGCGGGAAAGGCTATGTCACGCACAGAAACAATCACACATTTGAAAACTAAAGTAGATGACATTTATTGAACGTATTTTAAATAGTGTAGTTTCTATTTGTAGCTGTTAACATTGTCTCATTGGTGGCGAAAGTGGACATGTTTCCTTCCTCGTCACAGTTATAACAGTGTCATCGACTTGTGCCTTTACTCTATTATTTGCTTTGGTTATCTCTTATTGACACATTCAAACGACTTATCGGTCGAGTCAAGTCTCCAAAATGCCGTTTCACAAGCCACAACATGTCTTCTTTTGCACATCGTCATTGATTTTATTTTTAACATGTTTAACGAAAAATATTGGTCAAAGCCTTTCAGGTTTTAATATTTTACGAACAAGATACTCATGCAGTATTATTTCTTTCTTATCCAATATATTTCGGAGCTAACGTCATACATATCTTTATCTTTGCACTACTCATTCAAATTAGTTTTTTGTTCATCTAATTTATGGCTTTATTTTTGTTCCTGAGTTATTTCATTGAGAACTTTTACAGTTTTTGTAAAGTTTTTTGGCATTTACAATGGCAGTTTTAATTACCCTTTGTGAATTACTCTTAATCCTAATATATTGAGACATTAATAACTCTAGATAGGTATAATTCAATTACATAATTAAGTACGGTATTATGTCATTCATATAAGAGGAGTAAAACATTGTCAATTTTTCCGTTGTTTAAACTTTATTGGGTGCGTTAGCGCCGCCGCCACCGCCGCCGCCGTACGGGTGTGTTATTGACTTTTCTTGAACAAAACACACCGTTACGCGAGCCGTGTCGCGCGCGGCTGCCGTGGAGTCCGTGTCGCGTGCGATGTGCGGGCGCGAGCCGACCCGCAACCTGCGCGCGCGCCTCCACGAAAGTGATCAGGCGGCGACTATTATAGACTAGTCACCTGTCAGATATGACAATGCTAATGTTCATGTTATGTTGCGGTTGTAATATTATGTTTAATTTGACGAACAAAAACTGATTACGATCATGCTTAGTATAATACAATATATTCTTTGACAGTTGACTTGACAATTCAAAGCCAAGTCAACTGTCAAACAATAATTTGTTTGTTTAGGTAGAGACAGACAGTAGGTACTACCCCGTTTACCTCACTTTGTGCAACATTCAGCAGGATTGTGTTATGACACAAACTTACATTTGTGTTTTGGATCATTTTACAATGGAGAAGGGATTAAATTGTAATATTAATAATATCAAAGAAAATTTAGCAAACATGGGTACTATAAGTGATAGAAAGTCTATCTACAAAATACTGTCATAGGTTAGGTCAGAAATTAGAGGAAAGCGAATGTTTAAAAAGTACACCGGTTCCGTATGGCAAACAGCAGCAGCACTACCGGTCGTTGGCGGCCTAATGCATGCAGGTCTTTTGGGAGTCGCGTTTGGCTCAATGTGATAACTAATAATAACATTAACGAAAGGACACATTTCATACGTTTACGAAATCCAGCAACTAGGTATCTACTACCACCACCACCAAACCGTCAGAGACGACGCGTGCGACGTGTGATGCACACTACCACGCTCTTAAAGGCACTAACTTTCAATATTTTCCCTTCTTTACCTAACGCGGTCAAGTAAATTTACAAAAATACATATTAGGGTCGCTGTGTAAGCCCAACAAACATGTAGTCGCAGTGACGTGTCTGCACATGGATGCGCTCGCCCCCTGACGCCGCGGCTCGAATGTTGGTCAGGCGGACCGCACACGACAGGTTGCCGTGCCTGATAAACGGAAACACCGCCTTAATGCTATTCAAGACTTAACAGCCTTTTTAGACTGCGTGCAACCAATAACTTAAACGCCCGATACGGTGTCTTTTTCGAAAAGCACCTAAACAATGTTGTGCAATTGCGAACGGTGTTCATAAGTGTAGGCAAGTGAGGCAAAGTGTAGGTGTCGCCGGCCGATAGCGGCAGACGTAAGCTGATGGTGGCACGGAATTCCACCGCTAACGTATTTCTATTTGGCGATTACGAAACTTATCATCTCATTATTTATTGAAGCTTAAACTGCTGAAGAATTTGAACTCCATTTACTTTTAAAGCGAACGAGTTGGGCCTGAGTCGTGCTAAGGCACGATCTTACAAATTTATTAGAAGTCGATATTGATTTTGTTATCGAAAACCATTTCAGAACATGATTGTTCTGAAATACTAGTCTTTCATGGAAAGCTCTTTATTAACATACTTAATTTTAAATATTTTTATATTCTACGCGCTTTACCAACTTACCTTTCGGAAAGGTCAAAGTTCGCTCGAGCAAACCTGCAAATGCCAGTCAGAAATAAAACCTTATTACGCAGCATTGTGACGTAAATTGTAAAGTTGGTAAACAAAACAAATTGATAGTTCTAAGATTTTGGGCCGCAAACGAAACCGAAATAGAGTTTCGCAATACTGAAACTAAATGACAAGCAAGTGGTTGTGCAGCTTTTGTGCTTAATGTATTTGGTAGCTGAGTAGATAGGTGTAATGTCGTGACAATGGTCGGAATTCGCGAGACTCGTCGCCAGTGCGCCGCCACTGGTCGGTCTTGACGTCGGGTCAAACATTCTAAATGTTCCATTTGTGTGACGCAATGTGCCTCGGACTGGATTTGCACTCGTCTTACCAACACTCGTATATTATATACCAGCTGCTATATAAATAAGGACGTGTTTTACTCGAGTTCCCCTTCTAGATCACAATTTCTTAATTCGATAAAACCCTGAGAAATTAAGTGGTAATGGTGATCTCAAAACTTTAAAACTTTGATGATCTTTTACTGGCCCTAACGGAGAACTAGAAAAACCTTTTCGCCATTAACAAACGGTAACTGCATGTCCAGCTTAATTTTTATCATGTTTCAAAATTTCATTCATAACTTTGAATAAGAAGCGCTAACTACTGGCGCAAGTAGCAACCGCCAGTTAACTTAACTGCTAAAGTGGGATTGTTGTTATAGTTCGACGTCGATTGCTAGCTCAACACTAATCACTGGCGAGCGGTGTCGTGCTCGAGAGTTATTGGACATGTAGACATGTATCATTGTGAAGTAGTCGTGGCCGCGTTCACGATTGCAACACTACGCTGGTAGCAGACAGCTTGGCGCGCCACTTTTTTTAAATAATATCTTTTTCTTGACAAAAGTCGGACATGAGAGGCGGGGGCTGAAGAGGAAACCGTTGACTTTCTTTTTTATAGCCTCCGAGAATGTAATAAATTGGATGACTGTTAGAGGTGTAAAAGGTTTAGAATTACACTGTAACGTTTATATGAACAAGTACACAGCTAAACCACCTTTGTTTCCTTCAACGCTGTCAACCCGACAGCTTTCGGATTTTTGGGTTCAGTAGGTTAATAAAACTTTTATGAGAAAATTGGACACATAATTTCCCTCTGTTATAGAGGTTTTTCTCTGCGATGTACATAACGTAGGAATTCGGACTTGTAATGTTAGGACTTGATGATGCGCACAAAGATCGTCATTAGTCAGTCAAAGATAAAATCTTTTTAAGATTACTTTAGAGTTTTAAAAAAACTTCCTTTAACTCGACTCGCTCTTGGCCGGTTTTTGATCCATCTATTTGTATACATTTAGATACAACTTAACACGCCAGATGTTCTCCTCATAATCAGCATTACCGGTGTAGGTACCCACTACTACCTATTTTTTTTTTTTTATATGTATTAGTATTATGTTCACGTATTCAGTGGTTTTAATGATTAGGCCGTTTAATCATAGTAACAATGATATTTATAATGGTGATTTAACGCAATATTATTAACGTATATTGATGCTTAAAAAAAACGCATTTTTTGTGTGTAGGTAAGCATGAAGGAAAGCATAATTAAAAAAAAAAATAAGGACCTGTGTTAATTTTTTGCGTTTAAAATTTCTGTCGGATGTGTTGCAGGACAAGGTTCACCTAATTTACATTGTTCTTGTCTCTTGTTCTTAAGTATATTATTATAGACACAAAATCAATGAGTCACTAAATATGCTCTCCGGAATAAATTAATAATTATGTATGCCTATAAAAGTAATAATTTATTTTATACTATTTGGTACATGTATTTAAATATTTTTGGCGATGACTCATACTGATCTTAGCGTATTACGCAACACCCAATACTTGTTCTACAATAATAGTCATAGATTATAACATACAGTGACTCAACTTAGAATAAAAAACCACTCATTGAAATATCATAGATTTTTTTAAAACAAATAAATATTATTTTAAATAAGTACTATATAATTTATTATAAAATAATTAAAACGTGGCACTTGCAATACAAGAAATCCAGATAGACAATTTTAAATTTTAAGCCTTCAGACTTTGAAGCTTCCTAGTTTGTAACTGGATCTTATGTTAGAACGCTTCTGCCTCTTCAGTATTCCTGCTTGCAAGTGATACTGCCGGTACATGTATTCCTTGGTCATCGCCTGCGCACTAAACATGGCTCTGCTTCGCTTGAGTAGCTCACTCTTGGGCCCCCAAGTCGAATCTAAACGGACTTCGGCATAAAATTTATTTTTATACAGAGATATCAGTAGTCTAATAATGGTCACGAGTGCCGTCGGTACAAGAATCAAAAGTAACAAATACCACCCCACTACGTAGCCTAATGAGTTATTCCTAACTGTATACAGTCCATAGAATCCAGTACAGAACACATACACGAGAATGGCGGCTGATACCAACCAGCCAGCCTTCACGAAAGCATTCGGCTGGACACCCTGCATGAAATGTACATCTTCAGAAAACTTTTCCAAACCATACCATAGCACGAACACAATGTTTTCCATCAAAAGCAAGAATACAGCGAGAAGACTTATCATATTTTTAGTGTCTACCAAGTGATATAAACTCAAATTGCCCAATAAAGGACTTGTGCCGATGAACAGAGTGATTGCCATGGCAAAGGCGACTAAACTCGGACTTCTAGCTACTTTGGGGTATCTCTTTGACATCATTTCTAACATGTTCGAGAAGATACATATACTTAGACTCGTTGCTGATACTGCGATGAAACTATAGCTAAGTATTAACCACAAGGATTTTAGCTCGTATGGATTTAATAGCCGAGGTATCTTTTCAAAACAATTTGAAATGGGATATCGCAATATGAGGCCTGGTTTGATGTCATACTTAAAGGCATATGGGCAGGTCATCATGGCAGAGCTGAAAATTCCTAGAATAGTGACGAGGCAGGTGATGAAGACCACTATGACGGTGTTGGAGTAGCAAGGAGCTCTGAACGAAGCCCTAGAGGCAGAGCCGAACGCGAGGCCGGTGCCGGCATTGAGAGAGTACAGCATCTCAGCCACGATATTCGATGGAGTAAACTGCCGAGTAAATACACTGAAATCAGAGTCTAGCGCAGCTTCATATTTCACCACCACTCCTTTTTGTAACATGGATCCTATCAGGAATAGAAAACGAGCGGACGAAGGATATACTGTAACAAATAACAAAACCCACTTCAATGAACGTATTCTTTTGAAGCAACTGAGAAACAGAGTGAGTGTAAGTATTCCAGAAGCCAGACCGATGCGCCATGGCACGTAGTACGTATTCTTATCCAGCCCCAATATATTAAATCTCCAGTATTGATACTCTGGAAATGTGTGGCACAGATCGGTACAATACGGCAGTGGATCGTCTAACTTCATGCAATCCTGGTTGACGGAGTAGTTGTAGTTTAAAATATCGCAATCAGGTTTGCTCCATCTTCCACAAATGTAGTAAGGAACAGGGTTTTCGAAGCTTATTAAAAAATAGTGCACTACGAACGAATTCACGGCGTGGAGATAGATCGCAAACATGATCTGATAGACAACTTGCACATATCCAACATGTGACAAGCAGGCCCGGGCGTGCCACACCTCAAGGCAGTCGCGTCCCGTGAACTGGCCCACCACGTTCTCCATGTACAACAGAGGAATCCCGATCACGATGTAAATCACAAACAAAAAGATCGCGTGCCCCAACGCGCCTGAGATAACAGCCAGATGTGGTAGATATAGAAGTGAGCTTACTCCCAAAGTTTGAGAGAGCATCGCTGTTAGGCAGGTTCTTCTGGATCCCCAACAATTGTCATCTACATCACAGGCTGACATTACTTAGAAATATGAGAATTATTGCACTTGAAAGGATTTGATTTGTGTCACAAGAGTCGTAGTCGTTGCCAACATGATTACAGAAATCTATACCTAATGTTCATTAGTTTCTGAACAGCCCCTATTTTACCTAACCATCAATGTAAATATGTACTTTAATGGGAAATAAACTGGGTCAATTTTTTCAATAGCCTTTTAGCTAGACCAGTTGAAAGAGACGATAGTTCCAAGCACGGCTGTTGTCTAATCCGAATATTAATATGCTAATTGCTGTTATGAAAATATACCTCCATATTTTTAGATATAGATTTACACCGAAAACAGATTGAAATAGATGAAAAATCGATATATAATTAACTACCTATACGTAAACTTCAAACCGTATTAAGCAAATTCATGAATCTTGTCATAAAATTAATTTAACTAAGTACTATTAGGACTTAACTATCTTTCAATGGCATTAGGAATGATGAAAGACAGTAGAGAATACAAACGATTTTTACAAAGTATATTATTTATTGAAAGAAAATTAAAGTATATTTAGCTAATAGATCGTCAATGAAACACCACGCTGTACATAACATAACTTTTTTCTAATTTATTGGAATATCAGTGAAAATGACAAGCGATATTATTTTATCGTAATGTTCTTCCTTGTGTGGAGAATAGCTCTACGAGCAGGTGTCCGCGAGATAATGAAATTGCATTTGATAAACTTGCTGCAGTTTCACTTATGCTGCGATACGAGACTAGGACTCGTTCCACTTGTAGCTAATGTTTCCACAAGGCTTTCTTGTTTCTCACTAGACTGGTGCGATCATAACCACAGCCTATCCTATTTTATACTTTAACGACACATTTTACGCTTAGATGACTCTATATACTACGGTATAATATGTAAATAAGAAATACTGTTTTGATTGCGCCCGATAAGTATGCGCTATAAGTTCGGTCTCTTGTATCTTGGTGGTTATTGTGAATTTGTATTATTTTGCCGTGGAGTTGTGAAAGGACCCATCGAACCATTGGGTTTTTTCGTTCATCAATCACGACCTGACAAATTGGAGAAATTAAAAGCTAATATGGTAATCAAAAACTTTAACAACAAGGCCATTATCAGGAAAGAAACTCGATGGTAGGCAACGCAAAATTAAAACTCACAGTCAGGTCACACAGCTATGAAGGCTATTCAGTGGAAAAGGAAATCGGTTTTATTTGATAACTCGTCAAGACAATCGATGTTTGCTTAGTAACCCAGAACTGGTAGTTTAGTCCCTGAAACATTTTCTACAATTTACAGACTGCTATTAGGTCTTATTACGTCATGTTATTATCAATATTCATTATTTTGCATCGCTAAGTATGTATAGATTTCACATATAATTTGTTGACGAATTTAGGTTTCTTTACTGAGACCTAAATTCGTCAACAAATTAAACGGTAAAAAAATACTACTAGGCATGACTAGTCTAATACCAATTATTTCTCAGTGTTATTAATTAGTTTCCTGTCATGATAATTCAAATACTATTTGCTGCTCCCTTAGCAATTATTAATTCATGAAAACCAAACTTCCTTCTGTTTTCGTATTCGTTTTATACAAAACTTTATTACATTCCCAAAATATGCTGTTTCCCGATGACACCTACTTGATAAAGTACATTGAGTCTTCTTCGGGCATCATGTTACTATTTCAATAAATAAACAAATCACACTTATTCACTTCAGTAACAGCCGTCCCGTGAACTCTCATAGTCCAGGATGCCGCAAGCCATGCTGCTCCGACAATAGTCTTCGTTATGATCTGAAATATGTTGCAGTAAATACATAAAGTAATAAAAGTATGCTGGCAAGTAGTGCAAGTACCTAGTAGGAAATGCAAAAGCCGTCCTACAAGTGGCTTCAAGACGATATCAGTGAAAAATATGCATCTTTTATTTACACAAACATTTTTATCTGTCAACGTATCTTATCAATATTTCTGCAATGTACCGAAGGTAGATAAAGTGGTTGAAATCAACTATTTTGCGAACCCCACCTTTGTTTGATGACCCACATTCGGTTTAGTTAATTATTTTTAACTTTTGCTAATGCACGTGACCACGTTTTTATACTCGTGTAAGAGATTATAACACACAAGTACACCTGTTATGACTTCCAAAATACTTGTGTGTGTACCAATGAATGATATTTTCAAATTTGTAAGTATTGCTATGAACTTTTGATACTATTAATAACTTGCAGCTCAACTACGTACATGATATACCTACAGACTTGTTTTGACAGTCGTTTAAATGTGTAATCCTCTTAAAATTCTTTGAAAGTTCATTTTTTTCCACTAGAGTCAACGATTTATTTCAAAATTTAAATACTTACAGATTATGTATTTCGACAGACTACAAACAAAATGTCGAAAACAATGGCACGAGAGGCAATATTCACTGATATTTTCATCAAATCAAGAACTTGAGAGGAAAAGTAATTAGGATTGTTAATAATTTAGTAATCAAATGGTTAAGTTACTTTAGCAAAGATGATATATTTTATTAATCTATACATTTAAAATGCCTCATGTCGAACGACTGACTGACGGATCAACGCACAGCCGAAACCGCTGATCGTAGAGACCTAAAACTTGGAGGGTGTGTTCTTTGTATGAGGTAGGCATCCGATAACAAAGGATTTTCCAAAATTCTACCACATAAGGGGAAAAGTTTGTATGTGAGTTCTTGGTCCAATCTACTTTATCTGACTTCGACTTCGATTACTGACAATTACGCGGACGAAGTCGCGAGCAAAAGCTAGTGTTTAAATAAAACATTATTATCACAGTCCATCACGTACATACGGGGTGTAAAAAGACATTATAGCGGTTACGCATACTACCACATACCATCACACTAAGAAAGTTTCAGCAGAAATATTGCTGAAAAAGCAATTTTGATGGAAAAAATTTGTGTTCGTATGTGCATATAAAAGTACAGAAGCCTTTGTATATTAATAACATTTAAAACTTGTTTTCGTAAACAAACTAAATATAAAATTGTCACAATGACCTCCAATTTTTAGGTAGGTATGGTCCAGAATAAAAAATGATCACAATAATGGGAAGAACACGTAATATTCGGCATCGTTGGGTGTATTTTTGTACCTGTTTTATGAAACTAAATTAATAAGTAAGAACCTATTACTAAAATATCTATTTATATTTAAGGTCCTCCATTTCTTGATTAGACAAACTATAAACGTATAAACTACCGTTTTTATGAGAAGGAGGATAAGTGCTCTGCATAATCATCATAACACCTTCTCTTCTGTTCTCTGAAAGTATTTGACTACAAAGCATGTAAAAGAAACCGATAAAATAGACTATCTAAGATATTTTGTTTTAAATTATAAATCCAACGTATGTCAGGCAAGCGCTAAAAATTATGCCAATAAAACTCTTTTAATCCGTTAAAATGAACATGATATAAAAATCGTAATATGCCGTGTAATTTTTGTTATTTAATCTCCATATTATGTGTTTACTCGTAAGTGCAGTATTATCGACAGAACTTATCGTCGCACGTCGAGTGACGAGCTGACGACGATGGGCTCACACTGCCGTCAGATTACCACCCGATACTATTTGATATAAGTAATGTATTTTTATTAATGCAATTCATATTCACCGTCTATAGCTACCTATATCGTAAGATAAACACTAACAGATAACGCAGTATGGGTGAGCGTATACAATATACTACACATAATCATCAATGATTATGATTTCAGCCAGGCGCAATTTTTGGACAATTTGTGTAAAAGTGGCAATGACTACATATGATTCTATATCTGATTCGTGATAGTGATTAGGTACCTATATACTATCTACCAGATTTTATCGGAATCAGACGATATTTTGTTTTCATCCTATCTTGTACGGTTTTAACCACAATTACTTGCATTTTAAGAAAAATAACATTTAAATATATGATTATATGCATGAGGCGCCACTTTTTTTAGAGTTTTCCAGTATCTTGGTTAACTTCAAATACTTTAATATTGAGCAGCGATTGTTTGACCGCTTTTACCTTAATAGTATTGAATGCACAGGTGACTTCTGTCGCCCATCTGACCTTAACACCCACGCAAACTAATATGGCAGCATTAAAGTAACGGTGTAACTGTTACCTGCTTATCTTCTTGACAACTTAGCTATAGGTAAGAATTAGTGATAGGTAGAAAATAGGTCATGGTGTAGTCAGAATCCAGGTCAACGTGGCTGCTTGTTCAGGTTTGCAGTTTTTAAATCAATCCGTTGCCCGCTAAGCTATCTTTATTGGAGATCGTTTACCTCGTAAGGGAAAAACGCGGGAAAGATAAATCTCTAATTTCTGTAATTCGGTTTATGATACCAAATGAAATTGCTCACTTTGAGCTCCTTATTAGATTAGGACCGACCTTAACCTTAGAACTTCGAAACATGGGAACGAAATATCACAAAACTTAAGTCACTCGAGTTTCCAGTGCCAGTGAAGGATGGTAACTATACCTACTTAACATTCTGTAGATTCGATAATTAAATGTTCCATTAGAACTCATTCAGTTACCTACTAACAAAAAAAGTTTTAAATAGTCGCTAAATATTTTTCCTGGGTTCTAAAATATCGAAAACATATTTCACGACCGCTTACAAAATCCTCCTTATAAGTAAAGTCGTATGTTGTTATCAGGTTGTGTATCTTATACAAACAGTCTACGCTAAGTCGGTGACGCGGCCTGCTATTGATTTTGACTGATAGAATCGCAACGCAACTTACAGTGCTGGCAAACAAACCTTTCACAGATAGGAAGAACGTCTTCGATTTAGTTTAAACTGGAATTGAGTTATTGTCTTTTCTACTGATTTTAAGCTTGGTTACTGAAAAAAAGAGTATTGTTTCATAAATACTAAACTTTTAACTAAAATGGAGATTAAAATATCAGATCTATTTCGTACTTCATAAACGTGTCTACGAAAAGGTTAATTGGAAACTAGGTTCTCTTTATGATATACCTCCATATACAGATTTTGACTTTATGGCAATATTCAAAGTTGTTTTTTCTTGAATTAGCATACTTATAAATGAATAGTCGGTCTTTTGCTATTGCATTTTTCTTAACTAATGACATTTTAGGTAATTTATGTTATGAAACATTTTATCGCTATTTAAGATTAGAATAGGTAGGTTGAGTTAAGTACCTTTGTTAAATTTAAGATAGATTTTGAAAAAATCTATCTTTTTTTGAGGATTTTATGGGTTTTGACAGTCAATAAAAAAATCAAACTGCCACATTTATTCTTCAAATAAAAATTATCTGACGATTGACAAGTTGACCCAGAGGTTTTTACTTAAAAATTTTAATTGCAGTGGTAAAGGCATATATTTTTTTAGGTAGGAAAAAGAATGAAAGAAAAATATATGTCCCTTTAACGACCCTTTATTATTTGTCATTACAATTTGCCACTAAGTCACCAGTGCTGTGCAAACAGAGTAGGAAACTATTTCATTATCATATAATACGTTTTAGACGTATAAATGATAATAACAAACACAATGTAGTGAAATACCGAATGCCTCTGAAGAGAATATTGGAATCGTGACTATGGACTGGCTGCACTATAAAGAGCCCTAACTGATGTGAATAAAGTTACATTTGCATTGCACGATTATCATTTTAACATTTCACTATCGATAATGCTATCCTACTCTGACGTGGGAGGCGTGATTTGCTATTTCAAGCCGAATAACGCAGTGCAACAGAGGGACCGATAGCTGTCCTTGTCCAGCATAGCGTCGACCTATGACCTAATGTATCGACTGTGGTGAATGTGGCCACCACGGTAAATCGATTAATTATCCGAAGTAGCTGGACCGATTAGCTAATCTCAGTACGTCGGTACGGACGGAACGATTTCATTTACAATTTTTCCGCGCGTTAATTTAATAATTTTACATATTTTTTTTAATACCTCCCTTGAGGTACTTGAACACTTTTCATTGTGGGTTAGGTTTGTGACGTTATTTATTGGACAAAGAATTTTGAAAAAAGAAAATCCTTGGAAAATTGTTAAAAAAAGTATATATATATAAAATTATAATGTACTCGTAGTCTTCAACACTTTTCTAAAGGCATGTACCTATTAGTATTTACACGTAAGAGGTAGGTAGTGTAGGTACCCAATTAATGAAGGCGTCAGTACATGTATAATGTAAAGACTTAGACATAGGTACCTATGTACAGTGAACTTTAATGCGGTTATCAAGATATCTCCATTCAAAGTGGAAACACTTTGAATATTTGAATAGCAGTAGTAAATAGGCTCTCTGGGGTAGCTCCTAGCTCGTTATTTATTCGAAAGTAAGATTTATAAAGTACGGAACCACGCTGTGTAGATACTCGCTATCATAGCTCGGTGTGAAAACGCTCGGCGGACTACCTAGCAGTCTAGGATTAACACATAAATGTACTGTGAAAGCAAGATCGATAATTAAACATAGTTATGTATTAATTAATTAATCGACTAATAAGACGCTGTCAACCTGTTTGCAGGATAAGTAACGTAGGTAGCTATTTACTAGTAGTCGCACGAGTGAATAAGACATCCAATATTAATGTAGATACTTTTCATCGATGTGGAAATTAGATAAGGTATTGACAACACTTTCAGAAAATAGAATAACTGACACTAATATTTTCAAAACCACGCCTCACAACAGTCATTAGTCTTAAAATGGATGAGCTTTAATAACGCTAACATACAACTAACATGGTTATAATTAATACTTATGATTCTTCATTGAATGTTTAGTGTAGCGAGGGCACACAGCGTCAAGTACCGAAAAAGTTCAATTAAATGGGAGAAAAATATAAAATGTAAATATTTTATACACCGTATTGAAAGTGAGAATGTCTGTAAACGTTTATAGAAGGGTCATAGAGGTTTGTCTGCCTCAAAGGCTCGTACAGGGTGGTCCCTTAGAACAGAAGAATTTATGAGCTTTTAATAACTTAATATCTACTAGAAACTAGTAATAAAATAGTGAACAAATCACTCGTTTAGAGGAAAAGAAGATAATAATATGTTAGACCATTTCTATCTCGAAATTATTGTAATATTATGTAGATACCTTTGCTTTATGTACTTTTGATTATCTAAAATTTAAGGAGGGTATGTCGTTAGTACTTTACTACTCATTCAGTTTTTAGTACGTACTAGCTTTTGCTTGTGACTTCGTTCGCGTAAATTTCAATTATCGCGGTCGCAGACGAAGTCGTAGAATAAAAACAAGCCTATGTCCATTCTTGGAGTTAAAACTTACCCCGCACCAAATTTAATCAAAATCAGTTCAGTGGTTTCGTCTTGAAAGTGTAACAGAGTTACTTTCGTATAATATTAGTAAGGATTCGTGATTTTTTAAATATGTTAGTTAGGTGCAAATATACACGATATTTAACGTACCAAAAGTGTAGCATTTCAAAAGTTTCTACTTTAGTCGAAGCTTAAACTTTAAACCCTGTTATTGCATTTTGAATTTAACTCCGATAAATGTAAAGCTCTTAAATACTAAGTTGATAACTTAGACTTGGTTGAAACTAAGTTTATATATTAAGAACTTTATAGTAATCATTAGACAAAGACAAGACAAAATGTATTGTTTTGTCGCGACTTCTGATTTTGAATTTCTCAGTAGCAGCCTCGGAGTCTGGGTTTGTGCCCGGTTGATGGCAATAGGCTCGCCCCCTATTACATGGGACTAAAAACATAACTGGCGAAATGTGGGTGTACGTCTTATGGGTACACCTCTGCCTAACCTTTCGGGGATTACAGGTGTGATGTTATGTTATGTTCATAAAATATTACGTATCTGCTGAAAATACACACCTTTTCCGAATGACTTTCATAAGTTTCTATTCTGGTACAAAAATCAAAAAGTGTAAGTTTACTGTTTGAGCCAAATCTTAGCTGAAGAGGCTGGTGAAAACATCTCACGCTTCAGGTTAGCCGTGATCTCACATAGTGCTAGCTAACCTGACGCTTACTTCACTTAAATTAACATGTTTTAGAGAATAGCACTGCTGAAACCATTTTTGCCGATCACAATTAGTCTTCAAGCAGCGTATCAACAGCCTTTAAGCGTTGGTAACCAAAAACTTGATCCTTTTGCAAAGCCAATACCTACCTTTAGTACTGATACTAATCTACCATCGGAACAGGTTGACAGCCCTAGATAATTCAAAGAGAGTGAAATCACTCTATCAGGTGAAACGCGTTTCGAAACATACATAACCTAGCTGTTGGTAAGTACTGCAAGCTGTTAGTTCGAAATGGCAAATGGTTGTTCATGTATCAACCCTGTATCTTCAAATTCATTGCTGTGTGATAACGTTTTACTGTAATGTATAACCGTACAACACATCATATCTCTACGTCTCTGTCATTTGGATAATTCAGAGCTTTCTGTGTCTTTTCAGCTAATACATTATCACCCTAAGAATAGGCTGATTTTAACTCTGTTGTAGTGGGCGTTAAGTTTAACTTAATCACTTTCCTTAAAGGCTTTTTCTGAGATTATAAAATTAAATATAAAATCAACTTTGATTGAAATACGTATCCTATTTCTGAAAGCTAGATTTTACCTACACACAGTTGCCTTACTGCACCCTATAAACTATAATAAGCACTACTAACTTTATCTAGAAAGTTACTAGATCTAGGTATCTCTTGTATCGACATGAACCATCGATATAATTTTATTTAAACCCGACACAATACAGTCGACTTGCAAACAGTCACCCAACTCTATAATAATATTGAATGTGAGCAAATTTTAAATTTTACAACTTGATTCTGATAAATGGTAGATGTTCAGGATGGGCCACTAAAGTGGTCATTTTATGGCTCCCGCTAAACACTGGTAGTCACGATGCTTTTATATCCCATAACAATGACATACGATTATTGCACATCGTCAATCCGACGATTTAAAAGTCGTTCGCAGCTCTATATCCACGCAGAATCAATTATTTTTCAATGGTCGATCGGATGGACGATCATTGCAGGTGCATTAAAAAACGTAATTTTAGTAATGTCAAATTATTTTATTTTATTGCAATATCTACAATACAAAATGCAACCATACAAAGCATTGTACTGCTCGAAGGTTAAGTTAAAGCACCATTCTACCTGGCTCGCTCTCCAAATCCCTACACATTTGTGCACAAGAAGAAAACCCATTGTCGATTCAACGAACATTGACTATTATCTTTTCGATGACAAATGAGCTCAAAACTCTGCGTATCATTGTACGTCAGTCTCAAAGCAGAGCACGAACGAAACTTTAGATAAGCGCATTATACATCACCGTGTCGCTGAGCAAAGGTTTAAGAAGTCGCAAAGAAAACACGACGATGTAAATAGCTGGATTTGAATGGTTGCGTCGATTGTCGAAGTGAAGGGTAAAGCCGATTTAGATCGGACAGATAGAATAACATGCGTGATGCTAATTTCAAATTTAAATGTGTGCTTGTGCGCATACAATTCGAATTCCAAAAGAACGAAACTTAAGTTGACAGATACCTTGTCATATTGACGAATAGTTGACACCAAAAAATTTAGCTTCTGTGTATTCTTTATATTCTACCTACTTATCTATTATTTTCTTATTATCATACTAAGATTATTCATTGTATCGGTCAATCAGCTTGTTGGCAAGCGTGATTATAGCATTTAATAATTTAATTATATCACTCACGACCATTCAATAAAAAATATCGATCGTGTTGAACTTCATTAAGTTATCTAAATTATGTCAATGGCATTTAAAGATCATTAAACGGTGTTAAAATGTGCTATAAAAACATCATTTAGTACTTCGAGCAACTTTTAAACCATTCATGACCAGTCCATGAATATTTTCATCAAAAACAAACAAAATTAAATGTAATATATTTACAAGCGCGCGTTGGTGTCTTACGATCTGCGTGAACATAAATAGGCAATTATTTAAATCAAATAGTATTTTATTTTGGTAAGGCTGTCAGTGTCCTAAAATCGTATAAATTGTGTTAACTGGTGGATAGAATCGATTAACTTCAGGTAATTTAACACCTTTATCAATATATCTAAAAGTAAAAACGATCTGTGATTGAATATAGAAGAAAAAAACAAGATTTATTATATTACATAATGATTTACAGGTAGGTACAATACTAGTAGGTTTAAGAGTTTCTCGAGATCAGTAAGCAGTGGTTTAAACAACAGTAATTGCAGCATAAATACAATTACTTAAGAGGTGATTGGGGTTCGAAATCATCGGAGTTTTCACCGTAATTGCGCGTGGGCCGAGCGTTTACAGGCATGCCAAGCTTACGGGAGGTGATAGGCCCCACACGTATTTCACGCGAGCGTGCGATCATCAACAAACGATTAACGACTGTAGAAGTGTACAACAGCGATCACAAAGGACCATTGGTATTGCCATCATGCTTGGCCGAATAGTGATCGTACGCGCCATTCAAGTCACGTTTGTAAAATCGCCCGGAATTTGCTATGCACTCACAAACTTGAAAAGATCCTTTCACGTTATTTGATTAACACAACCGCAGACTAATAGATACATAAAAATAGTAGAAATTAAATCCACATTTCAAAGGATAGAGCTAGGAAAACAGGTTAAGTACTTTGAATTAACAATAATAGGGCATTGGACCATAGTAACGGTTTTAATCATGCCCCAAATTACCTGCCAACATTAAAAAAGACAGGGTGGTCTTATTGGCGTGACCACACTGCGTAAGCGAGCGTGGTTTTTAACTTGCGCATGCGCATCGTTCAAGCAAGTCGCGGCCGCACACCGGCGCCTCTGTCGTACGGTCGCATCGTGGCCCTTCTGCTCGTGAGCTATCAACCGCGCTTAAGCTTTGAGCTTTAGCTAACAAATGCGTTTGTTCAACTAGACAGACTACAACAGAATATCTCGCTCGATCGATATTAAATGGATTCATACAAAATACTTGTTTTATTATACAAAATATTGAGATTTCTGGGGGTTTTGCATGTTATAAGAAGCCATGTTATAAGTTTATAAGGAGGCTTAAAAATTAATTGGAAATGGTATTGTAATAAAATGCAGGTACCTTGTTGTTATATTTATAGCTTGTCTCCACACGAGTTATTTTAGTTGAGATTCTCTTAGTAAATAATTGATTTATTTAGTCAATCAACGGTCAAAATTGTAGGTATATCGCGCCTGTAATTCCCAGAGGGTTAGACAAAGGTTGCCAGTTATGCTAAGGCCCGAATAATAGGAGGCGAGCCTATTGCCATCCACCAGGTACAAATCCTGACTCTGAGGCTGCTACTGAGAATCGAACCCAAGACCTCACACACCGAAGAGGCAGTCAAAATTATCCTTTTGAGAAATTACGCAAGTAATTAGATATTTTATTATTATAATTAGTTATACAGCAATAAACCCCAATTACTAATTAGAATTACGTACCACAACTGGGTATAAGTGTTGAGCTGTATCAACAAGAGCGGGAACTACAAGTCGTGCCTCCAATTATCCTGTCACGCTTCAATATTTATGTAATCTCTGTAATAATTTATGTAATGTAATTTTAAACAGTCGTCCGTTTGACCCTTAACACTCTGCACAGTGCACATTCCCTTGTAAGCAGGCTATCTTTTAGATGATTTAGATATGAAAACTTGCTGCATTTGATTTGAAAGTAAAAAGCGACTTACAGAGAATCCCATTAATAAATTAAGTAATAGATAGAGATAACGCTTCCACGATTAGTAGACCCGTAGACCCCGCAGCTTCAGTAAGACAAGTAGGTAGGTACATTGGATTTGATTTTTCTCAAAACTTTACGCATATGTTATAAATTATTGTTGTCATACAGCCCTCATAATAAAAAAACGCATCCCTATTCCATTTCAAATGTATCCAATAATAATTTTACAATAATTATAGAACAAGTAAGTACCTATAGTTACAATAATTCCAGGTTCGTCATCCAATTCATTTAGGCACAATATCTAATAAGAAAAAGTAGACCAGACCGATCGGAATAACTGCGTTATCTGCCGATCAATCTCGCCACCTGCCCGCTCACCAGTAAATCTTCATTATTGTATGTTTTTTTACCAATTTACTGTTACAAGCGGAGTAGTATAGCTGCGAGCTTGAAATCGATCTTCTAGTAGAAACGATTACAAACCGATGTAATTATGATGTATCGATGTTTCTTGGGCCCCGCCGCACGGCTGTTATTTTTGTTGATGATTTTTATTATAAAATATTGCCATGTAGACTTTAAATTATAAAATTAAAGCTTGGAATTATATTTGTCTGTTGGGCACTGAACTTAAATTTGAAGCTTGCGGTGTTGCGTAGTTGTTTCCTATTTGTGTACCGGAAACCTAGGTAGGTTCTACTAGGTCACCTATTAGATATATAAGTACGGAAGTCGTTGTTTTTCAAGTACCTTTGTGTAAAAGTTGAGTTACTAACCCCTAGAAGCACGTTATGACGACGACGATAACAATAACCGAAACAGTACATAACAGTACGAATACTTACTGTCGGCCACTTGTACGGAGTCGGCTAAAGCCTTCCTTATTAAGAGCCGACTAAATCCTTTTCGGTCACATTTAATGACGCACCAGTCAGTCTCAGCAGCCAACCAGTTTGATGGATAGCAACTCTATGTTTTGTACACGCGATATCTACAGAACTAATCACTGAGACGAGAAAACTGTAAATCTTGTATTACTCAATTGCCCATACTTGTGTTTTGTCAATAATAAATACACTTTATGTAATAGGTTTTTAATGAAACGAATCAAATTTTACTATCGAGCAATATCGTAATTTGCTATTAGCATTGCCTATCATTTGAAATGCCTATTCAAGCTTTATGTAAGGTTATTACATTCCAATCAAATTGCAGATTTATATCGTTTAAGAGTGACTTGTTAACCGTAGTAGTTACTAATTTTGGCGTAAATAACAGAATAGAATATATAAATACTTACTCTTCTTCTAGAAAAGTTTAAAAAAATGGATCACCAAAATAGCGACACAAATTGACAAGTTCGCTTAAAGATACATTTATAGGATATTTGACACCTACTTGTAAGTACCTGCTACCTCCAAAAAAGTGGTATCAAATTAGAAATTTCCAAAAATCTTTTGATGAAACCAAAAGAAATGGTGTCGAGACATGTTTCGCGGCAACCGGTTACATTGACGTCATTCTTCACTCTACGCTTCGATAGTTTTGATAATAGTTACAAATCAATATGTCCCAATAAGTAACCACCTACATAATAATAATTATAACACTAGCCCGCGGCTACCCAGACATATACTTCACAAAGATGCTCAGCTCACTAAATTATTAACGAAGTAATTATAGTACCAGTTATCTGGTTTGTCATGAAGTTACTTAAAATATTATTATAATTTTTCACACTATCTAATCTTAAAATATTTTAAAATTGTAAAAAGATATTTTGGAAAAATATATATTGTTCTGTAAGAATCTTGCTAATCCGTATTTATTAGCAGACTCTGTCGCATTTCGTTTTGCTTTTATTATATTTATAACGTAAAGTTATTGAAGTACTTTTAATGTTTTATGAAATGCTCTACCTATGCTCTGTATCATTTTACCTATACCTAAATAAAATAATGTGTTGTCTATCTGGTAATTGCAGCAAAATAACTAGTAATCGGCTTTTTATTTATTGTAATACTTTCTGTCTAATTAGGACTTTTACTAATCTCTATTTTTTAACAGTTAAAAACATCTAATTGATCCACCCACAAAAGTCTTTATTTGTCTAAAAACTTTTACTTTTAAAACTATACCTAAATTCCCATATAAAGCCATCATTAATTAACAATTTCCTTATTATTCCTTTAACCACGAACACAAACTGCTTAAGTAATTTGATTCAACCAATTTTACCATTTGACTAATCATAAAATAAATACAAAATGAAAAGATATAAACAGGAAACTAGCATTTTAATTTGCGCTTATACCCCAGATGATGTCATGTATCATCGCTCACAAAAGCGAAATGATTTAGACACTTTCCACTTAACTCCCATTCGGTAATTTTCCCCTCATTAGGATCTGCACAAGTCGAAATTGCACACGAGTTAATGAAAAGTTTACCACCAGGTGCTTTTTGGACCACCCACTGCGTCCCTAAGCTCCGTACTCGAGCTCACGCTACACGCAACTCTGCCGTAGCAATTACGTACCTACATATAGCTACACGTGTAGCATCTAGTACACTAACTTGACAAAAAAATTGGGAAATGGTCAAATTATCCGCTTTAACAAAGGTAAGCATCGCTTCCACGAGATACGCATCTCGCGAAGCTTGGACCACTTGACGTGTGTCGCAAGCGCAGCGCTCGCTGGCCGCGACTGTCCGCGGCACCGGTTGGACGCGCGTGGGCGGCAGCATCGTTTTCCCATGTCCCGCGACCCAAACAGTTATATCAATAATACAGACCGATGGCTTACATATCGAACGCTACTTACATGCTACTCGCAGATATCACTAAAATAAATATAAATATTTTTTTGACGACGGCCGTGTGTGATATTCCACTACTGCGTTACCTACAGACAATGTGTACTGTCAATAACATAACTTTTAATTTTATTTGAAGTCACTGGGCAGTGTTGTTGGTGCACTTGGGACTTGGTCTTGCTACTTGATCGTAACTCGTAGTATCGCAAAAGAAAAGTAGATAGGCAAAGCCAATCTACTTCCACTGCGAGTACATAAATCGTAGCTATTTAAATCCAGTTTCACATTAGCAATTCAGATCCTGGCATCTTCCCTTATTCTCCGCATTTGTGGAATGTTACAAAAACTATCTAATTAATTATAATACTAAATTAGGAATGTAGTTATTTCTATAGGGTTGTTGGAGCTGCCGACATAGGTTTAGGTAGGTATTTGAAACCTTTTTAAGGCTCACAGAATTTATTAAAGATTGTTTAAAGATCAGATTTACAACACTCTTTTACCTTTGAACTCTTAGGCATCGACCAGCAGACGTCTTCCAAAAAGAAAAAACAGTTTTTAACGACGTAGACGCTGCAAAACTACAAGTAATTTAAACCTCTAAGAACTTCTCAACCAATTAGTTTTGAGTAAAGCATTAAGCACAGGTTAATTAAAATCGATTAACAAGACGTCCGTTTTGTTATTTCACACTCATTTTAATTTAATTGTGAACACAATCTTAATTAATTACCTACATCTGATTAGATTTTCTCCAACTGCGTGTTGTATCTAAAATCCTAAAAGTCTGCTTTCTAAAGAGATAATTATATGATTTTGGTAAGTCTTCGTAGTTGTTTTATTATGTTTAATACTTTCTAATAACAGTAAGCGGCAGCCCTGTGTCATTGCGAGCCATGTGAATCAGTTCAGATTTCCACTTGACAGCCAAGAGGCTCAAGTGTTCTTCAATTGTAGCTCAAATATTTACCGAGAAAGACTTACAATAACATGAATAGCTATTAAATGCGCTTCAGTATTCATTTAGCAACTTTTTATACCCGTTTTCACATCTTTAAGGCAATTAATACAAAAAGGTAGATTATGCGTTGGTTAATAGTTTAATTAGATTACTTATAGGTAGATAGGATCGGGTGAAATAAAAATGCACTTTTAGTTATAAAAAAGTTACTAGAAGCTTCTGCCCGCGACTTTGGTCGCGTGAAAGTCAAGTAGGTGTATAAAACATAGCCTATGGCACACTGAAATTGTGTAACTTTCTATCAGTGAAAGATTTTGGATAATCGGGTTAGTACTTTCAGAAAACACCTCTTACAAACAAACAACTAATTATAATAGTAGTTTAGATAAAAGTGTCGCATTGTCCGATGACAGCAGCTGTAAAGGTAATCAATTCAAAAGTTATAACATTTTGAAGGACACAGTACCTACGTATAATAGTTTATTAGCCAATAGTTCGAAGTTCGTAGTGGCGGCCACTTGTCCTACGCAATATTGTTCGGTTCGTGAGAAATCCTTTAGCTCTGAGTGGGTCGATTGCAGGCCACAGGATAATTTAAATGAAATTATTGCATCTATTAACTTCTATAGGCTAAAAGTCACTGTTCTCCGCTTAATGCATACGGATACAAATTGTTTAGTTATTGTAAAGTAGGGTTTATTCTAAGTATAATAGTTTTGACCCCGGTGTCTTTAGGTACGTACACCTAACGTACCACACTGTGGATAGCATAATTGTGATAGATCAATAAACCGTATACCTAACTTTTTCAATTAGCTTACGCTCCTGAAGTTTTTAATATATAAAACATAGGTATGTCATATTACTTGTGAAGAATTCATAAAAAATAACCTTTTCATAATAAGTTTAATTTAGTAAATTAAAATCCAATGCACTGAATGTTTGGTTAATCTGACTGGTTGACAACTGGTCCTGCGCAATGGAACTCGTTAAACTGTCAAATGGAAGCTTAATAGGATAGCATTCAGTTAGGTATTTGTAAGTGCGTTACGTTTCCATATAGAAGGTCACAAAGTCACTCGTCGGGTGTGAGCAGAGCTGTGCGAGTCTCACCTTAGACAGTTGGCCCCAGAATCCATGTAAAGCAATAATGAGTCAGGTTAACGACCGCTATAGTCCATAAGTAATTACAAGTTATTAGCTAGCCTCTACTTACAAGCACCTAGTAATTCGATTTCCTCGGTTAATACAATTCTGACCACTTCGGTGGTCTTGCATAATGAACAATGATGGAGTACGGGTGTGCTAGTAACCCTGAGTCATATGAGATCCTATGTCATAGTATTTAAAGTCTTTTCACAGACTGTTAGGTTGATTAGTTTGTGTATTCTTGTTAATTCATTCTAAACTAACTACCTTAATCACATTTCCAATCACGTCTAAGTACTTCAGTTATCCCAAAACCAAAGCTGAGAGTTGAGACGTAATCGTATCTCAATCGGTATTCTGAATTAAATTATCTGCTTTACTTAACCAAGTAAATTTACAATCAATATTTGCTAAATTAATTGTAATACATGTAAATTATAAGACATCATGATACTTTAACAGAAAATTATTGGAATAACTTATGTAGTAACGCTCACTTACCTGGTTGCGTTGTTTTTTCTACGACACCGTATAGAGCAGGCCTGTTAGAGATACGCAGTAGCTATGCCTGGCATGTACATATGGTAAAAACATAGTATTAACCAAAAAGAGTAGGCACTTTTTTGTTCAACATAAAAACATAACATCACGCCTGTAATCTCCGAAGGGTTAGGCAGAGGTGTACTCATTAGTGCACCCACGTTTCGCCAGTAATGTTTTTAGTCCCATGTTTTTTGTTCGCTGCATAATAAGAAAATACCATTTGCAGGGAAAAAATCATTAATTTTAAATGCCGTACTTGTATTTACCTACAAAAAGCTTTTGTACGTTACAAAGAAAATGTGCAAAGCGCCGATAAGTTGGTGCTTGTAGAACTAGGCATTCAATTTTTTATAAACGTGGACACTTTTCATGTGTGCATAAATATCGAAAATTAGGAAAGGTTTTTATGGTTTTTCGATTATAATGAAATTATCGAGAATGAGTACCCACGGAATGTGAGCTGTGCCTAAGAGTCATTACGATAGAGGGGTAACAATTGGATTTATTTTAAAAAACTAGTTAACAATGTGAGCCGAACGTGTTTGTGTTTAGTTGGAAGAAAAGAAGGATCGTTTTGAGAGCTATGTCAAAGCTCAGTAAGTCCATTCTGCTAACTAAATGATATTCAAATTCCAGTCGGAATCTAGTCTTAAAACTTGTGACCATCGACTTTTAATAATCGGTATACCTAAACGATATTCCACAATTTTAGTAAGAAGTTAATTTCAGATTGCTGTTTTAGGTTAACGCATCGGCCTGTTCACCCAAATAATTAACGTACAATATACGATAACTTTTAAAACAATTACCCGGTTAAATAAGCATACATTCTCAGCTGCTCCCGCATATCTTCAGGGGCTCAATCGTCCTCACACATCCGAAGTATCCCATTACAAGGCTTCCAATTACGTGGACGAAGAACGTCTACCGATTGCCAAAAAAATGTCCCGTGAATCGAAATGTCGGACATGGCAGCTTCTGCCAGTGGCGGTAGTCCGTTACCTCAGCCGGTGAGTCGGTGACATCATCGCACAGCCACGTTAATACTGAACTCCACAATACCTACATACACAGTGCGTTATTGTCATTAAAACTACGAATTGTATGGAGAATAAGCAGTTAAAGATATTGGCGCATCCCGCTACAGCTATAAACCCTAGTCTTGGAAGTGGGGTAACTTAACTATTGTCGTTTCCGCTCGCGTCGGAATGTGCACATACTATTGTGCTTTTCGTAGTTCTACATCCGTCGTGATGCGATTTCTAAATTTATTTAGTTTATGGCTATTTGCTTTTAGTTATTGAAATACATTCGATAAATAAATCACTGTATTTAAATATCAAATTCAAATTATCTTTCTAACATTTTTACAAAATATTTTCCAATACAATGGCATAATCGCCAAAAATATACAACAGTTTATTGTGTACGTTAGACACGTTCGCCCAACCAATCCCATCGAGTCATCTAATCCGTTGGAGTACCCAACAAGCCTCCGAATTTAAAGTTCTTGTAATTTATGACCCCATGCTAATGAGGTATCAATAGCGCGATGCCGTTATGTCCATTCATAAAAATTTCGCGGGCGCACAATCTCTCCAGCGGTCTGGCCAACTAAAATACTAACTTTTGTCTTATTTTCGATTTTTTTTAATTTATTAATTAGGGTTACCTGTCAGAAATATATATTTTTTTATGTATCTTAGTTTTCTCTCTCTCGTCTCTATCTATTACATGTTGCATCGTACATGCGTAGCTATTGTGAAGGCGCGGAATGTGACAGGTGTGCTCAGCAGTTTCTCCTCCCGTGTGTCATCAGCTTAAATGAGACACTTTATTTTACAACCAGTTATAGTTGATGGCTCTGTAAACTTGTCCAATTTTATCATGACACCAATTTATTGGACATATTTTGACAGTAAAACTGCTAAACGTGACCTACTGATTAGATGCCTGAATATCCACTTTAAATTGTTACAGACAGAAAACTGATTAATGAATCCTCACAACTTATCAATATCCTATGAGGGTTTTACTAAGTAGGACTGATGATACACATATGTCAAAAATTCAATACCTGTGAGTTTTAACGTGGCTATATTTCGTTTATTTTTCGTATTTATTTGTTTTTTGTAGATCTAAGTACTTAAGAAACAACGCAATTCTAACAATCTATCTTTCAGTAAACTAGATAAGTATATACCTACAGATTTTCCATAATGGAAGGAATAACAAGCTCGCTATCAAATAATTAAACAATATTTAAATGAAATTCATTCTCGTGATTAAGCGATCAGTTCTGTATCGTGACGGACAGACAGACGGACAGACGGACAGACGGACAGCTCGGCCCTGCGCCTGTCACATTGTGGAACTATTGTCTACCTGCTAACAATATTGTTAGAGATACTTCAATTCCTTATCTCATACGTCTAATATTATAATAACATTGAATACTGTGTCTCGGCTATGTTCACATTAAAACCTTTGATTGTACCTAACACTACTTGTATACATTTACATATTTTGCTAGAAACTTGCATTTTAAAATTTCCAGTCTTATTTCTACACGTGAAGACTTATAATTGGCTTCCTGTCAACTATGGTCTCCTTTTTTACATAGTTCTTAAGCTGCAAGTCTTCCATGCTTTATAAATAAATTGTATTCTATATTATTCTAAGTAATTGCATACCAATCATTTGAACATTCTTAGGGGACTACCGATCAATGGAAGCTAAGACAATTGTACCGTATACATTTAGTAGATAATAACTGTATGAAGTACATAGAAAGATGTTTTCCTCATTAATTTCAAATGCGTAATATGATGGGCGCTGTAATGACGTAGAACGTTAAGTGAATGGGCACAGACTATGTTAAATATCCACAGATCACTGAGGACGAGAATTTAACTCGAATAACACTAATCCAGAGGTCAACGACATCCTCAAAACTTTTTGACCTTATCAAATCTCAACTTCCTTTCTTGAAAGGCAAAAATGCACAATTCCTACTAATGACGGAATCGTGCGCAGCATACTGAGTTAAGACCTCGATAGGATCTGTACGATATTTCCGGCGATGCGTGGGCGTCACAGGTTTGTTCCCGAGCCAAAATTTGTCAAAAAAAAAAATAACTTCGCACACTCTTACGCACCTCACTTCACTTCCTCTCAAAATTCTCAACATGGGATCATAATCTTAAAACCTACATAGAACGAGGCTTTTAGTCAAAGCCAGTTTCCCATTTTAAACTTTATTCTACACGTAATTAGGTACAAATTCATTTATATATGAAGAATATTTAAGTCTTTTTGGGTGCTATTGAGAGAAACACCATTCATTGAGACAAGTAACGGGCTAATAGTAATCTCGCGTCTTGGCAACGCCATTCAAGAGAGCGCGTACCATCGAGGTGAAAATCTTTAAATTATAATTAATTAATTTTAACCTGTATCATTTGTAGATTAACTGTAAGTGCTACGTAAATTTTATAATATTTCATGTAGTTCCTATATTGATTAATGATTAATATATATTATGATAGGTACGTACCGTTAGTGTGCGTTTATATGTACAATACAGTTCATTTATTGCACATATTAATGCAGATTGCAGATGGACATTGAAAATTAGTTATTATTAATTAATTAAATAAATAAAAGCCTAGAGACACAGGTTAATATAAATCACAATAAATTACTACAATTTGAATAAAATAACAATACACCTACTTTAAAAGTATTTCGTTGGTGAATATACATTATATATGTGTGAGTATAATATGTAGACTTTCTGACAGTGTTCGTTTGTGTGTGGTAAATCTTGTTTTATGCTTAGTTTGTGTATGTAAATGTAAGCGGGTTTGTGTGTGTGAGTCGCGTGCGCCGCATTCCTTCGCGTACTCATTCATACATACTCAAAGACTTCGAGCCGTTTATTTGTCTACCTATATCTTTTTGTATTAGTTTGTTGTGTTTTTATCCGCATACGAATAGAAAATTAAATTATACCTACATTAACTTTTGATTATCACGAAACATGGATACATTATTTGAGAATTAAGAGGTGTGACACTTGAGTGTGGGTAATAGGAATATAAAGAGGCAGTATGGAAACATAATGAAGTCGTCAGGTCCGGTGCTAATACGACATGTACATTCATTTCATTGTTCGAGCTATTTCCCTTTTGCCCTACAACTACTTTCACTGTGGTACTGAATACTAAATCGGTCCCTCTAAAGTACCATAGGTACTATCAATGCGAAGGACTGTACAGGATTCTAATCTGAACTAAATTGTGTTATTTATAGATCTCTTAACGTGAGCCAATATTGTATTAATTAATGCAGTCAGATTATTTGGTACTAATGGCTTGCAATACAAAAGGATCATTTTCTTTACTTATTTTATTTCTTCAACGTGCCTTGTAATGTATATTTAAAATCAAATAAGGCCAAAAATATATGCAAGTTGTCTAAAACCGGTTTGTACCTTTCTATTTTCTGTACCTGCTTTATAAGTTTACGAAAAATATAAAATAATTGTAGAAGGTGTAAGGGAAAAGGGACTATATATATCCACACAAACCGATTCATAACGTCATAGTGTTATTATTGCAATAAATTCAAGCCCGCAGTAAAGTCATAACCATGCATTCTCTTGACAACATTTAACAATTTACGCAAAGGTCAGAGGCAGAGACCTTAAATCTAACAATATAGCGTCTAACGGTACATTATGTGCTTACATTATGTATTCATAATTATTCACTTCCAAGTGTTCGCTTGACGATTTCCGCCTCGCGGCCCAATCACGGCCCAGGGCGGGCGGCTAGGGCGGGGGTGTATGCAATGACACGTCGATAACTGCGCGCGCATGCCCCATGGAGAATGTCATTTACATGTAAATGACATTCTTGACGGCACTGACGTTTCAGGGCTCCGCATGAATATGCTAAATCGTAATACGCCGTGAATAGGCCCTTCGGAGGGCACTTAAAACTATTAGCGTGACTTTGCCTGCAATCTACAAATTATAAGTGTAGACGATGGTAAACCTGAAAAGGTACTGAAAACTACAATGTTTATGTTTTCATGTTGTTGTGTAGGTACGTCTAGTAAGTACCTACATTACAAAACCAGGACATGAAAAATATTTATAGTAACGTGACACGAAACGACCTCTGTAGTTGCCATTACATTGGTTCAGAATCTATTAAGGGCTGATTTTTCAATCGTCAGATAACTCTTATCAGAGGAA
This sequence comes from Hoplodrina ambigua, assembly GCA_949774945.1. Taxonomy (NCBI): domain Eukaryota; kingdom Metazoa; phylum Arthropoda; class Insecta; order Lepidoptera; family Noctuidae; genus Hoplodrina; species Hoplodrina ambigua. The sequence goes on from OX458963.1 coordinate 13,816,884, forward strand.
TAATTATAGCGCTTTGACAGCTTTTGTATAGAAAATATGTATATCAAAATGACATATTTATTCTTTGGATAAAAGTTATCCAACTATTGAGAAATCAGCCCTAAGTGAAATAAAAACGGTAAGATTTTCAAAAAGAATTTTGATAATTATCTTTAATCCAAACCTATATGAATATATTTTTTGTTTAAAGATGAATCATTCTGCAGAATCTTGTTATTATATACATACACGTTATATATACAATAGTCATTATGTAAAACAACTTGTTATATATTACGTTACGTGATGTTATTGAAATAGAAACATACCGATGATTCACATCATTTGATGCTTTATTAAAAGATGGACATTACTAAAATATCTACCTACATATTTCAATTTTATAATTATTCCAACTACTTAGACATAGTGTCTACGACAGATGACTCATTGCTGACGTCACTGAATTATATGTTTAATAAGTTATAAATTAACAGAATACTGACACAAATCGAATATTGTATAGATACTGCTAATTTGAATTGTTAAGCTCGCAACTCAGGTATTTGTATAATTAAGCGTGTATTTTAGTTCTATTATTATATTAGGTTCAGTACTGTCGTAAAGATGAAAATCTTTATGACAGTACCACACGACTACTTCCTACTCGCGTACCTACATGACCTCGCGATACCTGCATGCAGTAATGAAAATGAAACGCCTCTTACCCTTTGCCGTTTAAATGAATATAGTAGTTACAATCGTCCGATCTACCTGTTTCTAAGATACGTTCTTTACGTATATAATATGTATATGTATGTATAGGTACCTGAACAGTGGCAATACTGCACGCATTTAGAACATTGACCGTAACATTTACATATTTACTAAGGAAGAAAACCAACTGACATATTTATCGATGTCGGAGTCACTTGGATTAATATAAAACAGTTAATTTATAGATGATGCAGTAAACTCACAATACTACCACTTTACTTCTACTTCACCGTTTACTGTCACGTCGATATCTGATATCGCTGCATTACTCCTATACGCCTTCATCTATATACTCTATAATAATTCCCACTACCCCATACTGCTTTGTGTCCACAACACAGCCAAGGGAAAATGAGCCAAACACTGCCAGATCCTAGGAGTATAATATCTCAGCAGCAAGCTACCACCTCTCACCTCCTTGAGTCCATTCAATTTGCGTCAGAACGCGAGTTATGCGTTTTTTATTGCAGCCAACTATAAAACTGTCGTTTCGATTATTATGAAGATTTTTTTGTCGATTGGGTATATCAAAATCGATTACTACCGTCCTGCTACTGGGTTCTCGGTAGTGGTACCTAAAAGTATAATAATTGAAAGGCTAAGTAAATCTTCCATAAATTAATACAATATTAATAACTTAGGGCTGCCCCGCTCGCGGATAGAAAGTAAGAAAGTGACGCAGACAGATGAATGGATGCAATGAATAGCCTCAACCATTATTATTTAATACATGTTTATGAGCAAATAACAATAACGTCAACGCCAATACCTAATAGGTTGTGCCACAAATCCACAATAGTAGATATAATGCGTTAGGTATACTTGTGGAACAGTATGTTTGAGATAATTGGATGCATCGAAGAAATATTATGAAACTATGATTCAGGCGTACAATTTTAAATACCAACAGAACAACTTTAATTGTTATGTCTGTTCAACTATTTATGTGTTCTATGTTCTACTTCATTTGTTACAATTTTAAAGCCCTTGGGAATGGGAACCCCAGCCAGTGCCATGCCAGTGTACTGAAATCCCCTGTGTTTAATACATGGCTAAAAAACCATGAAAGAAAAGATATGTATTAATTTTATACCGAAAAATTTAGGTTTTCCGTGGGATAATATATCAACGTTGACGCGGACGCATTGTACTAACCTAATTATTTCGTGTATCTTACGCACATTTACAATGTTAAATAAATTAGTAACTTATTCATAACACAGCTTATCCAAACGAATTGCTAAACTTCACAATAAGAACATCTGAAGTACTTGCCGCCGGCAAAATGTATTGCAACTGAGCTACGGACATTAAGAAAAATGTAGACGTAATATGCCATTTACTCATGCTAATTACTGCTAAAGGGCAATAATAAACATCACTCTTTATTCATTATTTCTGTTTGTATATTATTTGAAGGTAAGGGAACCCCAAAGCGTTAGGCAGAGGTGTAACCATTAGTGCACCCATATTCCGCTATTTATGTTTGAGTCCCATGTAATAAGTAGGAGGTCTATTGCCATCAACCAGGCACAAATCCAGACACCGAGGCTGCTACTGAAAAATCCCTGATGGAAAAACCCAATAAGACTTTTTTCTACCTGGGAATCGAACCGAATCAACATGCCCCATGCTCAGCAGTTGCGTTTGAGACTACTAGACCAATGAGGCAGTCAACGAGGTAATTGATAATATATCCAATTATCCATCTAATATTTACAACTTCGTACACAGCTCATGAAACATTACGGAATAAATTGATTTTCCATGACTCCACCAAACAGGATCAATTATTTATTATTGATAATACGGCATAATGTAACGCAACATAATGCAATGCAACACACATCATGAACCAATAATTCCAAGACACAACTTTTCTGGAAAAAGGCTTTATTTTAGTCCTGAAAGTTAACATAACATAACATCACGCCTGTAATCCCCGAAGGGTTAGGCAGAGGTGTACCCATTAGTACACCCACATTTCGCCAGTTATGTTTTTAGTCCCATGTAATAGGGGGCGAGCCTATTGCCATCAACCGGGCACAAATCCAGACTCCGAAGCTGCTACTGAGAAATCCCTGATGGAAAAACCCAATAACACTTTGCCCGACCTGGGAATCAAACCCAAGACCTCATACACAGCAGTCGCGCTTGCGACCACTAGACCAACGAGGCAGTCTGAAAGTTACCAGTAAATTTAGATTTTCGGTTGCTTTAAAATCAATAAATAATTACTCAATTGAGTTAGCAAATAAGTGACATCACAGAACCCTATTAAAATACAAAATTTGGGGAATTTCGTTCTGACAGCCCATAAAAAGTTTGTTAATTGATCGGTTGTGTTATACCCATATTAAAGATACTAGAGATGAGAAGCAGACGTTTTCATTTTCAGCAATCAACTCAATTTTCTATTATCCCCGAACACCTATGTCCCTGCACAAAAACAAGGCAATGGTTTGCATTCATACCGACAGTAATTATCCTTGAAATGCGCTTGTACCTACGTTTTAACAAGTCATTATTAAAAATCCATACTTATACATATATATTACCATAACGGGAAGGCAACGCGGACGAAATTCGAGATGTGACCACAGCGAGGTGGCGAGCGTGCCACAATCCATTACGGCGCCGAGCGCAGTAGGCACGGGGCAGGGGCGTCCATCCATTAGCTAATTAGTAGCTCGGTGCCCACCAGGCCACCAGCGACCCCCTTCTTGCCAGATTGTTACCTTCTTCGCTCGCTAATTGACTTCCATAACGAACACCCGACATTCAATTTAAATATCAGTTTTCGCAACAAAAACATATTGGTTTTAGTAAAAAGCTCTTTATTTATAGAGATGGTTGATCCTTAATAAGTTTTGGTTTTATTACAGGATTCAGATTGCTTTGATTGGGAAAATGTGTACCTAATTTATTATTATAATTCAGGAGATTCAGTAAAATTGCATCTGACGATTCTGGTTTACCTATACTGTTTAGTTTATTTATTTAGATGCAATTAAAACGAATGTAAAGCAATTTTAAGTTTATACTAATAAATGTATTGATCAAAATTAGCTAAAAACCGTACTATTCAAAAATGTTCTCTACTAATTCTTTAGACTTACATTGCTTTGAAAATTGTTTCGATAATTTCCTTAAGAATTTTGACTTGAAAGTTTGTATAAGGTAGCGTGCGACGTAAGCAAACGTTCTTTATTCATGTTAGTGAGTTGTCGTTACTGTCACGGGCTGCCTGTAACTAATGTCTACTCCAGACGCTCGACGCGTGCTGACGGAGCGTCCTAAATGAATAATCGATAGCAGCGGACCCCTCGTAAAATCACACCTTTTCACAATACTAAAGTATTTAACCGCAAGCACAATACATTAAATTAAAAAGTTAAACTACCCCCGCAGTCGTAGCATCAGACTATCTTTTAATGAGGTAATGGCAATCCGAGAGGGGTCGTATGGTCGGCACGCGAGCGACCCCCGCTCTCTTATAATTTCATTATTATAATAAAACGAAGTCAAACGTGTAAACGAGGCCACGTGATTACTGTGACCCTCTAACTACTGATTATTGTGTCAGCTTGCCCTTTCAACTTTGAATCATAGAAAAACAATAACTAAATGAAATGCCCTGCAAATGCTTGTTAGTTTATAATCTATAAATATCTGTGTGTACACTTCAATTTAATCTAAATAACTACATTTATTGATTCGCATCTAGATTAAATTTTATGAAACACATTGCAAATATTTATTAACAAATCTATAGAAGGCATCAGTCATCTACGCAATACGCTTACATTCAGTTTGAAAACTACATCAGTACACATTGCGTCCAACCACGATACAGTCGATAGTCATGACAGTTAATTTATAAAACGATGAGTTACAAGTATTGCCCAAAAACTGCTCAGCGGGCACAATAAACATTATGGGCACATTCATTAATAGCTGACCGCTGGTCGCTGACAAACGGTGCCTCTGCCCCCTCCTCCTCTTTACCCCATTATCCCCATGAACCCCTGTCTACCCTCCCATGTTCCTCCTTCCATCTCCCCGTCTCCCCACTCGGCCAGGTGTAAAACTGCCCGGTCACGGAAAGACAGACATGCGATGCGGCTAATATGTTTTTATTATTAAAACTATACGTATTGCTCATCCCTCTGGCTGGCGAGGGGATGACCCATGAATATTTATACGGTGATTTGTTAATAGCGGCGCCGCGGTACTTGTCATGTGTGACTTACACGACATTGCAGAGTCACAGCTTGCCGACAGCTAAGCGGAAACCTCTCGCCATGGATTTTCGACCTTAATAATTATGACATAATTGCAGTATTAGATATATTAAGTATTAATTTTATGTAAAGAAATAAATAGTGATATCACTTTTTGATATGAATTTAAAGGTAGTGACGAGTGCGATCATAACGTCATCATAAATCATTCTTCTTTCGGTTTAAGAACTGCGTAACGTTATTCTTATGAATGCAGAATAAATAGGTGCACGTTTTTTCCAAGAAATCTTTTTTAACAGTATATAAATCTTATACAGTGTCCTACATGTCGACACTATGGGATATGATTCAAACGCTTTCTCAACGAATTCACTTAGTAATAACATGAAAGCTAACTGGCGTGAGTAATGCAGGAAAACGTGTACCGAGTAATGTCAACTTTAGTGGCGTCCTAATGTGTGGATCTGAGCGTTATCTGTGCGGTCTGTGCCACAGCTCCCGCTTGCTGCTTCGCCGCAGAATCTGATTACTGATTGTATGAAAGATAGGATGCAGCATGCGTCAGGTACGTACGCAACTTGTGCAACATAGGTACAAAATATTTGTTCAGTACCTCGCTGTCGTGGGAATCAGATTTTCATTAACTTTGCAGCCAAATGTAACATGCGTTTAACTGCTGTTGACTGCGAATGTTCGTACGTGCTCCACTGCTTTCGCAACATTAAGAAATGTGCGCGGAAGGAAATGAAAGTATGCAGGAAATACTTTAGGTCTAACAATATTTAGATGGATATTTTTATGTGCAAACGAGGTAGGTATGTGTTGTATTTAATGCTGTGTATTATTTTAGCTAGTTTAATAGTAATGTTATTTTTACATGAAGTGGCACGCGTCGCCGGCACGCGGCTGCTCGCCCGGTCGCGGCAGCACACGCTCTGTGAACACTCGCGGTTTTTACGCATTTGTTGGTACATTCTTTTTATAATCACTACACTTAAACGTAGTAGCTATACATTATTTATTAAGATTTTAACCTAATTGTGGCATTCCGAGTGCCACTTAGCACGTTCCTATATAGTACCTAGTTAACACACAGCGTGATCTTGCTTAGTGTTTTCAATAACTGAGCCCCATATTGTGCTAGTTAGGCTGTCCAAATATATTGTAGTCCTGCTATGGCACCTTTGTGTCCGTTAAATTGCATAAATATCGACTGTATTTAAATTGAAATCGACTCTGGCAGAGTTCGCCTACGCAATTCTTCGGTAATAGAAATCCTCATTGTATTTCTACTAAAATTACAAAACAAAATAGGTAATAGATACATAGTTTTGAAGTAGTTTAGATGTAGATATATAATCTACATCTAAACACTCGCCTTTTCCCGTGAGAGTGGGCAGAAAATACAGAACGCTAGGAGCTGCAAACATTTTCTACAAAAAAAATGTGTTTATTCACGTTCGTACACAAAATAGATAAATGGGAAATATGTTTTTTATTTTTCAAAATGATGCAAAATACATAGATGCGTCGTCGTATACCAGAAGCTACATCGTGAGCGTGTTGGGTGGCGGGAGCCCCTACTCGCCCCCGGCCGAACATTTAGCCAAAATTATGGGAAATGCAAACATTACTCAAATTACATTTTTTATTCTTCTATTAAACCCCACCGTGTGACACGTGCTGTTTCAACAAACTATGTATACTCCCCTTTACGACAATGTTTTATAGTAATATTTCATCAAAAAATAAAAAGGCTAATTGTTTTCCTTTTTACTTATGACGATTTTCTAAATTATGTATAATGTTAAAGTTTTGTTATGTGCATTTACTGTTATCGATATCTAATCTATAATAAATAATTCATCTAGTTTCTTTGCGAATATTTAAAGAGTTTTCTTTTTAAACCCACATATCAAAGCTGTACAAAATTATTTAAATCCATCTTTTATTCGATATTTAAAACAACGACAGGACGCAGCATGGCGTTTTGTATTAAAATGTATTCTAAGCAAGTGCGACCCCCACTTTGGTGGGCGGTTCTTATCGATCCGCCTAACACCGCCCGCCCTAGTCCGCCCAACCGATAAATACGACTCCCGACTCCGCGGCAATGTGAGCTCACTGCCTATAAAATGTTATTACTATTAGTTATTGTCGTCATAAGTTTTAGGGGTACCTAGTGGATGATAAAAAGCCTTACTTTGTATGTGACAACTAAACGTGGACATAGCTACTAGAATTTACTCTGTTCGTCATGTGTATTCATATTATTGTTTTGTTTTTTGTAATTTTAGTGTAGGTGTATCGTGTATTATCATACAAGAAATCAATGAAGATACTTCTTAAACTTTCCAACTCTAAAAGCTCTCAACCTTAACTCGCATAATTTTGCAAAACATCATCATTGGAATTTGCCTTCTGTGGTGCATGCAAGCTCTAACTTTCTGCCTCATCAGCTCTTCGAGCAACACTGTCGTAAACATACAATAAGAATCGGAAGTACCAGCAGAGCACATTGTGCGACCGTCACCCAGCCACGGCACGAGACTACAATAATGATAATCGTCACTTTGTGAATTATGCCGATTACCTACATCAGAGCCCAGTTTACTGTTAGCCAAGAACTTTTGTTTGCAATATGAACTTTACGACTTTGCATTAAGACGGCTACATGTGTATTTTAATTGTTTTACATAGTATTGTGTGCGTATGGAAGAATGAACCTTCGTGGGCGTAAGTTGAATTATGGAAATAGAGCGACGACAGTCGACGAGACGCGCTGTTCAAACAATGCCATAACGGTATGAGACGGCAATTTTAATTCTTTTCATATGAGGATACATTATTGAAAACGTCATATTGTCTATTGGGGTGGTAGTTAAGGCGACGTGTGTCGTTTCGCCTAAAAGTGCGGACTAACTTCCACGAAATTATATTTCGGTCATGAATATTAGGTACGCAGGCGGGCGACAGTGTTTACCACAGGTTATTTAGTAGATGCTAATTTAGTAAATTAAAAAGTATTAGCAAAAAGCTTTTAGCTTGAAGCGCTTGTTTAACCCTCTTCTAATAGTTCTTCTAGTTATGAAACTAAGGTCATAAAACAAGCCACCGGTCGTAACAGTTTGATCGACAGATCAAATAGTGGATTGTCATAGTCGTCCCCTTAAAGCTAATTAGCACACAGTCCCGGGGGTCACGGCGGGAAGGTTTATGTGTACTGCCTACGTACACAACGTGCCCTGACCTGCTTTGACCTTTTACATTTCCTGCTAGTGCCACTCGACAGTTTTTCATTCAGAATATTGTTTCATGACGTTGATGACAAAAATTATTAACTAACTGTAATGTGCATTAGATACTTACATGTTTCTCAGACATTTACAAATGTAATACCCATGTAGATTGACATTTAGCCGCAATTTCTGTAAGCAAATTATAATATCTACTCGGATTTTAGCTACACTCAAAAGCTTTCTGATGTTGTGACGCGTTTTATGATTTTAATTATTTTTCTATTTCAAAGTTCAATTTGTTTACCAAACTAGTTTTACTATCACTTTTATTGATATAAAGTTGACTATCGTAAAGTAGGTATTCTCTCTAGAGGTTATCCTACTTTTATGTCGGACTTGGCAACATGTCTACGTCTACCACGGATTCTAAACTTGTCTTTGTTTTATAATCAAATTGTGACACACTACGAAACATTTAATGCTTTTATAAATATGTAGATTTGATAGACGGAAACAATTTCAGCATATGAATGCCTCTAGCTATGTATGTTATTGCCATTCTTCATTGAATTTGAGCTATTATCTGTGGTTTATAGACTATTAAGTAATCTTTTATGAAGTAGGTAGGCGTCCATGCAAGAGAAAATAGAATTGCTTTCGCGAATAGCTGTTCAGCACGCAGCGCCGCCTGTTTATACCTATAGGTATGTATTGATCGCGCACATATGTACGGTTATTTTTTTAAAGGTTTTTATAACCAAGGTATCACGTATATTTGCAGTAATTACCTACGTTGTTCAAACTATACCTTAATGGAAAAACAATCCTTAAATAGCCTATTCAATAGGTTAGAACATGCCCAAATTTATTTTCATTCATCTAACTACCTACTATCATAAATGCGAAAGTTTGGATGGATGTTTGTTACTCAATCACGAAAGAACGACTGAAGGAATCTGGATGAAATATGGCACAGAGATAGATTATAGTCTAAAATATCACTTAAGCTACTATAAGATAATACATTACCTTGGTCGCGGACGAAGTTGCGGTTGGAAGCTAGTGCCTAATAAACAATGAATACCGCTGGCCATTTGTCCGGCTGGTGAAATTCAATGGTTTACTAAGTATGTATCTACATATTTGAATAATGCTTAACTACCTACTTAAGCAATTGCCATCATTGCATTTGTTAATTACGCTTAGATGCAGCCGCGAAAAAGGTACAAGTCTGTGCTACGAAGCTGTAAAATCGTACGCTTCAGTCGTTTCAGTGTTATTATGTTATGTAGGTATAACTACGCACAAAACATAATGGCGAGCAATTTTCTAAGCGACGTCAGCGCGACCGTCATTGGTCGGCGCTCGCATAGCACGTGCACGCCGTCGCGACGCTAAACCATTCTATTTATGAATGCGCCCACCATCAACGTCATTATCTCAGGTAGGACCAATCACAACACGTGATTTTTAACACAGTTTCCTATCTACCGCCATTCCATTTCAATATACCTATTACACGAATATTAATGCACTTTCGCACTATTCGTCAGAGATATAAAACAGATATCGTTGTTCATGTAGGTACATGTTTAATAAATTGATAGGAAATACAAATGTTCGTGGTTGTAGGTACCACCTCCACATTTTCTTTGTAATCGCTATCAATAAATGTGTTGTAGATAATTCAAACGAGAGTGTGTACTTTAAGGATTTATTAAATACCTGCCTACATTTTCCGCCATTCACGTGCAGTGGATAGTGTCGGTATTCCCGCTGATATGATTAATTGATAGCAATGATCGGATGTTTGCATACGTAGACACAAAAATAATTAAAGATTTAATGTATCTTATCTTAAACACTAGACTCGCGAAAATATATCACTAACTTTATCAGTTTGAATCCTAATCGTAAATAAAGACTCGCTTAAATCTTCACCAATAAGTACAAACTTTAAGAGCTGGTAAGTCGATTGGCGCTGGGGCACTTGCTTCATTCAACGGTCGAAATAAATAACAACAACAATCTATTAGATTTGCGATATAATCTGGTGCAAGTGCGTGTTTCATCACTGGCCGGTGCAAATCCGCGGGAGGTTCTTTCATTTCACAATAGCTGTCTGTTCGCTATAAGCCGACTGATTTAGCTGGCTTCGTAAATGAGCTAAACCGAAGCGAATACGGTGCCTAGCGTACCGCCCAACGCATAGAATAAAATTAACTTTGCACACAGACATGTTGCAGCTTTTAAGACTCAAATCGTCAGTCTAAGAAGTATTTGGTGCTGAAACGATGTAAAAGAGGTGACAGGATGAGTTGAAACTGGTAGATGACATAGATAGCTTATAAGTTTTCCAAATTAAGGCACTTCTACATTATGATGGTGATGACATAAAAGTCAATACTTATTTTTATAAGTTACACTGAGGTCCACGTGAGCAAAGCTGCAGTCACAGCTAGTAATTTTTTTATAGGAAAGGCTGTAGGTACTTATGTGTTGCAATCATGGAGTTACTTCTTAGTTCTTCTTCAAACCATCTACTTTTTGTTACGGTAAACCTATCCGTGACCAACCTTAACAGTTACATTAAAATCATTGTAACAAACTGGAGGACAATTCTCGTAATTAAAAACTTTCAAAATCTAGTCACAATCTCAATGACAAATTTTAGGTAAAATAGAATCATTTATGACTGAGCGTTGAACAGATAGTACATGTTGGTCTGTGGCATTAGACTTCCAGAAAGTAATTGTAGAAAAGAACATAAAAAAGTAATGTTTCTACGTAGAAAAGCTCACCGATGGCTAGTGTAGTTCTGCACCAGTATAGTCTATGTGGTTGTTGCTCAAGCTCGTCTAGTCGCGGTGGAGGAGCCACTGCGCAATCGTTCGATCCGCAAAGGTCATGGAAGGAATTCGCGCGGTCCGGCGCTCTTGCGACACCCCACGCTGCTCCAAAGAGGTTCCGACCGCTGCCGACCCAACTTACCGATTACTTTAACTCTATTTCACCTGTTCGCCAGCAAAAAAACGACGAATTACCAGACGTGCACGAATTGCGTTCTATTTTCAAGTAACCGCAACGCTTACTCGTAATGCGTCCCCACCTAGTCATAGATACCTAAAACTAGTTGAAACAATAGCAAAAGCAAACAGATAAAACACTACATAAAACTTATCAATATTTACATATTCTATCATAGCATGAACTAATAGAAAATTACTTCACCACGTCTAATACCTAGTTAGCTGGTACGGTATCTATATTATAAGTACATGAAATATGTATATTAAATACAGTTATGATCATAATTGACACTGCCTAATAAATATTATGCTCTTATTTTAAACTTCTTCAATCAATTTATTGGTAAGTAGAAACAAAACTATCGTCAATCAAACGAAAAGACTAGACGTATGGTAAGATGACTTTGACACCTAATGAAAATTACTAGTTATGATTAGCATAAAAACAATTAACGTTAATTACACGGTGAAGGGACTTCGTAACGGAGACTTTTAACAGATTCAGTAAATTTCAGTAAATGATTTTAGACGGCCAGGGTAAACATTTTTGTACTGTTCTGATTTTCCTTCTCTGGTGTAAATAAATAAATAAATATCTTGGGACAACTCACACACGGCTATCTGATCCGCTAAGCAGAGCTTGTGTTATGGTAACCAGACAACTGATATACATACTTAAATAACTTATAAATACATACATATTATAGATAAATCACACCCAGACACAGAACTAACAATCATGCTCATCACACAAAGTTTGTCCTGGGTGGGAATCGAACCCACGGCCTCCGGCTTAGCAGTCAGGGCCGCTAACCACTAGACCAACAGGCCCGTCTAAAAAAAATTGAAAAATGAAAATTGAAATTGAATGAATGATGGTGTGAAAAATTCATGGTAAAATGTTTGTTACGGTGTCCTTTCCACCGGTTATACATATGTTACGCATATATGCGGGATCTCTGCATCAACCTGATGATTCATAAATTGTTTAGTTACATCATCAAATACATCGTACTCTTATGACAGGTTTTAAACTGTCTTTCCATAAAATTTCCGTTTGAATTGGTTCAATAGTTACTGTATTACCGTATAGATCCCATTACACAAGAATTCGGTCTAAATATTATTAATTGACTTTCGGAATCACTATTTGGTGCAAGCCAGGTGTCTCTGTTTCATTTCATCTAATAAAATTAGCTTAAGTACCTAATTCATGTAATAGAAGTAAGTATAGCTTAAATAACTTTAGAACCTTTCAAAGACCTATCAAGAAATTGGTCCGTCACTGCTCAAAGTTGACGGACGGCGCATGCGCAACAACAGCGCAGGTGCACAACCTAGCTTACTTGCATTTAAGTCCACACCACATTAAACACAATCACTACACGAGTTTTACTGCAACTACATTAATTTTATTGTCACTCGTAAACGGCGTGCAGTAATTTAAGGTATAGGTAATATGGTATATTTAGTAGGTAAAAGATGTTTAGAGGTTGAACACTTTCTAAAACTCTACGCAATTTTATTATTGTCTATAAAAGTAATTGATTGCTTTTCTCCTTTGTCACGTCTGACAACATTGAACTAAGCAGAGGATCTTGATACTTTGTCTGTCGACACAATTTAAATTAATTTCGATGCTAGCTAAATCCAATCCCGAAATGTCTATGTATGAAATGATCCGATATGAAAGCTCTTGCTCGTCACCTGCGCGCGCGCGTGGGCCCGCCGCCATTGTATGCTAATATCGTACGCCGCGCGCAACAACGCTTGCCCACCTAGCACGGAGAAATTGTTCAAAATTGTGTAAATTCATAATGTTTAATCGTAACTTTAATCCGCTTAAGTGTGATTGATGTAGCCAATCAGTTTCCGAGAATACCTAGATGCATGCTGTTCGTGTCTTATTTGATATAAACAGGAATGTGGTACAACAGTTCATTCCGACTATTTATTTTACTGCTTAATTCAAAGACACAATAAATGTATAATAGGTATGTAGGTATATTTCACTAGCCAAAGAAAAGTTTAAGGATAAAAGAGTTTCTTAAAACCCAATCGAACAACTCGTTTAATGACACTGACCATTCGTTGATCAATTTTGAAAGAATTTTCTACATTTTGGGCCAACCGAAGTAAGTTATCGACGTCGTGAGAAGCTGTCTTCTTATTGTGGTATTAATCAGTGACTCGAAATTATAATTATAAGTTTCCTAATTGAATAACGCAGCATGCAGCCGTTGGTACCTATACCATTTCGCAACTGACACTGCTGTCATTCAACGTGATAATGTCCTACAGGTTTATAAGACGTTAATAAATTCATATGTTTATTACTCCTAAAGCTGCAGGGACTTCTTTGTAGTCGAAAGCTTTACACATTAAATCAAGAGAACTTTCTAATGTGTTATTAGCATTTGAATAGGATTTTCATAATACCTGCACGATAAAGATCTGCAAATCACCAAACGTCGTCTATTTGTTTTGTTGCAGACATCTGAGCTAGAGTCGCTGCTGTGTAAGCAGGAGGGTGCCTCACTCGCGCCCTCCCACATGGACCTTTTCGACGGCGGAACCTCCTCACGCGACGATGCATTCCTCCGGCCCGCACTGTGGGAGGACATCGCGTCCTCCATCAGGAACATCGACCCCGAGAACGCGAACATGCTCGCACCGCTCGGCTCCACACACGTCAAGCTTGAGGCCGACGAGGCGCTGCTGGAGGAATGCGCCACCCCGCTACTCAGCCCCCTCGAGATCAAGACGGAGAGGCTGTGCGCGCCGCCCACGTACGCGCATCCGCAGCCGCCGCAGCACCCGCCACCACATCAACCCAACACCTCGTTCGCCAAGTACCCCCCTTCGCGCCTCGTGTACATGTCCCCGCTGACGCCCCCCAGCTCTGAACAGGGGAGCCCCGGGAACACCATGCAGGTAAAACACCACTCGTGTGAGCTTGCGCCGCTAGCGTACGCGACAGATGGTACCATCTTTGCTCAGCGATCTATTTATGTTCTATTGATGTTAAATTTAAATGACATTCATTTAAATTTAATTGCAGTAAAGTCTTGAAAGTAAAGAGCAGTCGGATGTGATTTGTTGTAACGATTGTAATCAGGACAGCGGTATGGTCCTGCATAATGTATGTGTAGTTAATGATGTTAGTTTGATACGCGCCGATGGGTAAGACATTGGCTAGTATGTATGAGTGCAGCAACATGTGTGTGTTATTCGCAGGGTGCGAGCCGGCGCACGCCGCCGCCACCGTACCACCCGCCGCCGCTGTTGCGGGCGCCGCACGCGCCTCCGCATCCCGGCCCACATCCGCACCACCATCCCCAGGTGACTACCACTGAACATTGCAGTCGTTAGTTAGCAAACAGTGGCAAACACTAACGATGACTATCAGATACCTTGGGTAAACCTCTACACAATGTGCAGATGCAGTTCAATACTATAAATTAATAAAACCGGGTTAAAGTCATTATTTTGAGGATGAAATAGACACCAAAAATAAATTATGTTGTATTCATTAAACGCAGTAATGCAAAAATAAAAACTACCTGATGAAATTCTTCTGCTCTTTTAAATGCAGTCTACAAAATGGTGTGAATACTGGTTAGTATCATGCCATCTGTAGACAGCGACCTAAAAATTTACAATCCAAACAAAATCACCCATAAGTAATTTGTGATTGTAATATAAACCCTGTGTAGGGCACATCTTTAAAAAATAAATAGGTCAGTTTTTGGATACAATCAAGCAAGTAACAAGAAACAATCGACCTAATTGGCTATACCTGGTCTACTTCTGGAATTTATTTTTGTACTTGATTACAAAAAACGAACCTTTATACTAGTAATATCAGGGTTCTATTAACTTGTTTTTACTGATACGGAAACCATGATGGTGCTGAAGAATATATAATACTCTACTTACCAAAAACCGTGAACAGATCGTTAATCATAAATGAATAAAGTAGTTCGTTCCGATGCAGGCGATGTCGCAACCGGTGCAGATGGCGCAGCCGACACCGCAGCCCCCGCCACAGGTGCACCACGCGCCGATGCAGCACTCGCGCCTGGCACATCCGCACCACGTCAAGTACAACCGGCGGAACAACCCGGAGCTCGAGAAGAGGAGGGTGCACCACTGTGACTTTATAGGTAAGACTTTCTGTTTAATAATGTTACTCAGGTTTACGATCCTTTGGCGAAATTATGACCAAGTTCGCCATAGACCCATCCAACACACAGTGTGATTACATAGCTCTTGATCAGACTATCTCCCATAAGCTGGAGTGTCACAGTTTTCCGTGCTCCTGTTCCCTTGATGACCTGTACAACGCCTCAGACAAATAGTATAAAATGATTATAAACGTATTATCGATACAAAAAGTAGAAAAATGATATCACACGTGAAGTGGTTTAGTAGTGATACTGTGCAGAAACTCGTCCAGGAAAGTACTTAGCTACCACAATATTTCTGTCTTATTCTCGGTATGTCTATGGGACGGTAACGTATAGGTACGCGAAACTTCTAAGATTACAGATGATGGCGATGGCCACATAATATAAAAGAGCCAATGGTCGTAATTTAAAACGTTCAAAATTTAGTCGCAATCTGATCTCAGCGACTGTCAGTTTCAAAATCTTGTCAGCAGTCTACCAGAGAGTCGCTTCATAGCGCTCTGCTTTGTGTATTTTAATCACAACGATATGTTGTAAGTAGGTACTATTATGGCAATATGTAATGACTATAAAAAAATTACAAGAATTAGTTTTCTCATCTGGAATCATCGAAAACAATTTTGATTCGCTTTTCTATAATTATTTAAATGGATACTTATATTATCACAAAAATAAATAGCCATTTTGAAAACCTATAACCGGTCATAAGAATGTTGAACTAATTCAATTTAATTTGTAATACAAAATATATAAAAATGTGTCACTTTATGGTATAGATATTTGTTCAGGAACAATCACTGCTAGTAATTCAATGCCAGAAACACTATCTACTAATATCTAAAGTGAACATACGATACAATAAAGAAAGAGTAGGAACTACTCCTGAAAGAGATTACTTAGTTTGCTAGCTAAGTTTTACGATCTGATTGGCCAAATTGTGTCACTAGCCTTGACTGAACTTAAGGGATTAATCTTGTCGGCTTGGGTACTCATCATCGATCGCAGTACTGGTAGTGGAACCTAAAGCACTCTATAATTGTATGCATCCAACAAGAATGCAACCAGTCACAAATGGGTATCACAAGGCGAATTGACAAACCGTTTTTAGTGTCTATCCAAAGTACCTCAAGCAATCGTTTACTAAACCTAGAAGCTCACCAAAACCAAACTGTTTATTACAGGATGTACCAAGGTCTACACGAAGAGTTCGCATCTAAAGGCGCATCAGCGAATACACACAGGTATTAATTACACTTTTATTCAACTGAGCCACTGCGAAATTACTGTCTCATATACGTGGCATTGCGAATATCCAGTGTTTGTACTAAATACAACAATTTACACGTGTTTAAAGAAGTTAATTTAACACGACAGTCTCCTTAATACGTACGTGGACTACTCAACGGCCTAGCGAAAGTAACAGATATACCTAAAGGCAAAATGTACCTAAGTACTGTGTTACGAGTATCGTTTCAATTTCACCACAGTAGGTATATTGTCACTTGTCCAATTTATTTAACACAGACTTCACACTCAGTAACTAACTTTCTAAAAACTAATATTTTACTTAGTCAGTACTTTATACAAATTTCAGTATTGAAGGTAGGGTTCACTGGTATCAAACTGAAATTATGAAAGTCAACCAAGTTTCCTGATTAGGCAAATTTCATTCACCCAGTTCTGTAAATAGATCGGAACGTGAATAGACGTTATGAAAGTATGACGATAAAGGCACTGCATCAATGTCATGCAAGATTCATACACGGAGACGGCTCTGTGTATGAATCTTGCATGACACATACTTGATGTATGCAGTGTACTCCATTTTAGGACAAGGTAACAGTAAGATGTAAAGAAATAAGGACTTCTCTAGAAAATACAGAAACAAGTACCACCTTGCAACCAGACCGCAACCTCGTAAAGTAACATTGTGGGAATTGTGTGAATCGCTATAGCAGTAATGAGACATCTAATCAAACCAAAAGTTCAACCCCTCTCCCGCAAGATAGTAGTGGTAGAGTGACCCATTCCATGTCCTCAGGTGAGAAGCCGTACACGTGTCAGTGGCCGGAGTGCGAGTGGCGGTTCGCGCGCTCGGACGAGCTGACGCGCCACTACCGCAAGCACACCGGCGCCAAGCCGTTCAAGTGCGCCGTCTGCGAGCGCTCCTTCGCGCGCTCCGACCACCTCGCGCTGCACATGAAGAGGCACCTGCCCAAGACCTCTAAATGACACGCAAGGAGGGGCGGGGACCAGCCGCCCGCTCCACACAGCACTCAGGTACACAACACGAGTACTTCGCTTTGAAACCTGCCTCGCCACTAGAGATCCAGCACGATTTCCACTAGATTATGTATTAGCCATAACTACGGGGAAAGTTACAAAATCCGTCAGACCAAACCGCACCCTAAAAAAGTGATTTAAGTAGGTACATCAGCTTTTATGACAGTTTTAATTGGTGAAGCTATTTGAACAGCAAATCAGTTGTGCTGCTGTAGGTTTATTAAATAGGTATAGTAAATGGTTGATACAAAACCGCGGATTTACACACTAAACTTTATATTAAGTAGACATACTTTAGAAACTCAATTACATAGTTACAATACATTTTATAGTACAACACATAGCATCATCATACTGAAAATTCACGGCAAAGGTTTTAAAACACGGTAACAGGCAAACAGGTAAAATGCTTTCGATCGACTCATTCATGAAACGAATAACTTTGATTACAAAACATTTAGGTAGGCTCGATTGTGAACTACAATAATAGATAGATATTTTGTGTTCAAGTTTCCTTTTTCTTTTTTCCAGGAGGAATGCAGTGAGAGCATCTTCCTGGAGTGTGACCTGGACACTACCCTGATGGACACGTTCTACGGCGTACTGTGACCGGGCGGTGCTCCGTCACCCGCGCCGGCTCACCGGCTCACGACCATGTGAACCTTGCTTATTGTATATTTTGTAAAAGCGAAGCTGACACACACAAACAGTTTCTGCCTCTTCAAGTGACACGACTGTGAAGTTCCCAGTGAATATACAAAAATATCTCAAAAATCTTACATTATTTTCTTACACAGCGGTAGGAACTTGACGTGAACAAGTATTCAAGTATTTGTACACAGACCATCAGTTAACCATTACTATACGATTCTCGCTAATAAAGCACAATATGTACAACACAACAGCATTACCAAGGAAATCGCTTTACATAATATATACCTTATTAATGACTCAATTAGTCATGATACAAAACCCAAAACACTTGTATTTTATAGATTACTATAATTATGATGTAAATTAAAAATGACAAATATTTTAATGGAGCGGGGTTTGCGACACTGTTGCTAGATGCTCTAAAAAATATTCATACTGAACAAGCATATGAAAATTTTACGTTTTTATAACAAAATGTGTCTTCTTTTGTTACTGTAATAGAATTTATATAACATTGTTAGTGGGTTCATGAGGAGCTGAAATAGCTTTCAGCACCACTAGCCAATTAAAATACTACATTACTTCAATAGTGATTTTAAACTTGGTACACATTTATAGAAAACAATCCACAATGCCTTACACACATTTTCAACAACTTGTTCTATCCCCAAGTGGTAGAATTACAACAATTATCCAGAATTTAAGTAAAAGAATCCTAAAAAAATTGCTCACTACAACAGCAATGGTGTCGGTATGAAACTTCGTAAATTAAAAGCTCTAAGTATTCATTAGATATGATTAGTTAATTTATCGTAAGTTAATCAATAAGAGAGCAAGGAATATCCAAGATATTATCTTTTAATATTATTATTGCGTAAATATCAGTAAGTAGGTGTATGTTAATCTTTAAGTACGGACGCGTGTTTCAATTGTACGATCTCAGTTTCGATTTGATGGGGTTTTCAAATAATAATTTTAATATTTTATGGTGAAAGCCTTTTCTTCTTATTTAAAAATGAATGAAACCACCTTTTTGTTAACAGGGGTCTAGAGTTGTTTATTTGCAGTTAGTAGTTTATTGTAGTGGTTCGGCTCGGGCATTTTGCTATCCAAACTATCTTTTGGTACTAGATTCAAATTTTTTTTTCTTCTTTTTTTAAAAGCTTTTTTTTAACTTCTTTGTCTTTTAATTTAGAAGTGTTTTCTAATGGCCTAATTGAAATAATTTAAGTATTTGATTTTGACATATCTATAAATTTATGGCCCCTCACGATGAATACTTATAATGTTATTTATTTATTTTGAAATTTTATAGTCGTTGTTTGTGAAAATACAATTTGAAAACCGTGCCGTGGTTTTTACAACTTAATTCTTTTATAAATAATAAAAGAATTAAGTTCAAAAAACCACGGCACGACAATTGAATGTAACAAAAGACATCTTTGTAATTATAATGATTAACTTCAAGTAGGTACTTACGAAAACCTAAGATCGTATTATTGAAACGCTCAATTTTTACACTTTCTAGTCTCGATTTATTAAAGTTTGTTTTTTTTTTACATTGTCATCCAACAGATATTGCCCTAA
Source organism: Hoplodrina ambigua (assembly GCA_949774945.1). Taxonomy (NCBI): domain Eukaryota; kingdom Metazoa; phylum Arthropoda; class Insecta; order Lepidoptera; family Noctuidae; genus Hoplodrina; species Hoplodrina ambigua. Next base: position 13,836,866 of record OX458963.1, read on the forward strand.
CAATTCCGGCAAAGTGAACCAACATCTTTCATTGACCATATTAGATTATTTATTGTATTGATTGTACTTTCTATTATAACAGTTTAAATATTATAGAAAATTAATAACGTAGCGCCTAATATAATGTTAACGTTTATCTTACGAAGTGCTTTAGGCAGTTTAGTGAGGGATGTCTTGATCAGCCTTATTGCCTCCGTCCAGTTTGTACGCTCGCCCCGGCGACACAACCATATTCACATTTTTATAACTAAATCTTTTAATATTTACTATAACGCAATTGCCATCTTAAATAGTCACTAGTGTTTGTGCTACAATAAGTTATACTTACCTAATTAGGTGCGTATTTTCAAAATGTAGAATTTAATTAATATTAACGCCTTACATTACAAATATGTCGTTTAATTTTGATATCGCTTCTTGCCTCTGTATTTATAGTTCTCTTTGTAACTGAACCAAGCCTGTAAATATAAATATCTATACCTATGCATTATAACCTGTATGAAATTATACCTGTATTGTATACTTGAATTGTATCGAGAATAAATAATAATGAATAACCTCCTCGCTGTCCTATTCTTGCAAGTATTTGTAACTGTAAAATATGTACTGCAAATCTTTTATTTTTTTGCGAACATTTAAAATCTTAATCTTTCGTCAGTTTTATCTGCATTTTTCCAGTGTAACCATGATATCAAAATGATTGTATCGTAACGTTCCATACTTCATGTATATTGTTTCCATTCATCACATGTATTATCGGAGCTGGCTGTCATACCCACACTTGATGTAGACGCACTGTATCTTGCCACTGTTTCTTGCATTTAATTTTATGAGTTTAGGTAAAACTTGTGCAAACTCTCTAACTTTATGAAAATGGAACCAAAAGGTATATTTTGTGCTATAATTTAATTCTACAACATAAATGTCGCTGTGAACACATAAAGCAGCCTGATCGTCGTATAAGGATAACCTCTAGTCTGAAGTGTAGTTGTTTCACGAGAAACTATTTTTAATTAGACTAGAGAATGACTTCAACAGTCATAATGCCTTTTGAAACGTTACAAAATTAAAGGAGGCCTTAAATTTAATGACTTATTTTACGGGAGTAGATAATAATTTTAATATTAGGCAGAAAAACAAGAACTGCATGTAGTTCTGTTCAGGCACTCTTGAATTCAGTTGTAGTAGCGACTTAAGTTTGTCTGAAGTGCTGACTTTCTTTAACCGAATAATTGCCATAAACCTGTTGGTAGATGCCATATTTTTAATTAAAACTTACTTAATTTTAGTTTTTTATGAACAATCTGTAGTCGTAAGCTCGTTTTTCTGTATAAAAATCGTACCTCACTTTTCTGTTCTTGCTTATTTCTTGTTGGTACTTATAGGTACTTGCTATTGTTTCAGTAGCTTTTATAGATTATGTTTGTATCTTTTCACGTGTAATGTTTATTTTTAAGTGCATAGTTAAGTATGTTGACTAAGTCACAAGATAATTTATTACCAATGACGTGTTTTTAAATTCTTTTATATATACCTATTTTTTATAGTTGCGTGTAAAAAGTTGAGATATATTATATTGAGGAAATAGATATGGATTTAATGTGTTTAAATATTGTAGTTTGTAGATTTTGCCAGAAGTGTGATTTACTAACATTTTGTTATTTGCCACTTATATTGTCGTAATTGATTTGTTCACCGCGTTATAATGTAAATTGCAGTATTTATCACATCAAGTTTTAAAAGGTAGGTAATACAATAGCTTTAAGCACTACGATAATTCCTTGAACTTTGTTTTTTTAAATAAACCTACAATTTTTACGACATACAAATGCAGGATGCTTTCCTTGCCCTGAAATTATGAGTAATCTTTTACAATTGTGGTAAAAGATACTTGTTACTTTGGTACAAAATCTATAAATAAATCTTCAAATCAAAATCGAAATAAAACCATAATACTTACATAATAATATGTTTATTGCTTTATTGCCCATCACCATTTGTTTACCACGTAATTTAAAGTACCATAATTATAAACAACGTGATAAATACTGTAAATATTATTTTTAAATCAACAGCTGATAAAACCGAAGTGCCTTTGTGCCATCAAATGTATCAATTTGACTGCTATTCAGATGAAAATATTGTAATGTACGTACCATTGATGTGTCTTGTTCATGCTCATTTGTATTTAAAATATAAGTCAATATTTTTCATTATAATTGAAGCAAACAGTGTCCTCGAACTGAGCGTTTGTCCAACGTAGAAGTAGCGTAGACGATGAGTGAACAGAGCGCGGTGTCATCACGTCGTCGTAGGCAACAGGCATACCGACGCAGACCGGCCGTAGTCGCGGCGTAGGCATCCCGTAGGACCGGCGTAGGCGCACCATAGGCGAAGTGTTACGCGTAGAGGCGGTCGTACGCGCTACGATCCGTGTATGGTACGCCTAAAAGCTATACGAGTACGTACTCACGCAGTCAGAATGGACACTTCGTAGTATTACTGCAATTACTTAAAAATGAGTTTTGGAAAATAAGCTTCTGTTGGATTATGTTGAACGCGAAAGAAGATAAATAACTAATAGAGTGCCAATTGTGAAGTCTCTTATTCATTAGATAGAATTTGAAATGACAGAATAGTTGAAAAATAGCTTCTTATCTTCTTAATCTTTTATTTACATACCAAACGTTTTCGTCCCGTAGTACATACCGGAAATACGAACAAAAGGAAAGGTGACCTCTACTGCTTTCAGTGTCAACGCCTACGCTGCACCAACGCTCAAAACTTTCTGGAAAAAACATTTTAAAAATATATGAAAATTTTGATCAATCCCAAAATGGTAGTATGATTAGCTAAGGAATTAAAATTACAATGAAAAATATAAATATCACACTTTTTTACATCAAACTGCTTGTCTACTTTGCACTAATGTCAATGGTACAAAAAATTCCTAGTTATACTTAATTCATGCTGTTAACCACTTTATACGATACCAAGCTATGCCGCGAGAGTAACGAATGTTACAGCAACCTTCACATTTCAGAACAAATTAAATTTAGTCACATTATAGTTGTTTATTATTCGTTTGCCTGTTCCTTTTCAGAACTAGTATTTACACGACTGCCCCAAAAAAAGAAGTGTTATGTGTGCAGGGTTAATATTTGTATGTATGTGAGTTTCTTTATTCCACCATAACTTTTAAAAGTCTAAACCTGTTTAGATGTATGGGGTATCGTTACAATCTTGGCATCGTTCCAAGTTAATTATCGTTAATTAATACCAGCCTCAATTTTTTTTAATGAATCTGGTCGTTTCTATGTTTATCGTCTAGAATTTGAAGGAGAAGTAGATTTAAAAAATATATGTATATAAAAAACGCCGTAAAAAAAAAACTGACGAGTAAACAAAGTAGGTACAAATATGTGCAATTTTTGGTTTTGATTATTTTTTTTAATTACAGTAGCTTGTTTTATGAAATCAAATTATTTGCTGAAGCTTACTTCTGGCTCAAGAAAGGTCATGAAATGATTTGAGGTTACACTCAAACCATTTGTAAGAAGTCGCTTTCTGAGTGTAGAGGCCGATTAGGCGCTTTGCACACGGAGCAACTTAAATTGAGGCAACTATCAACTCTTTAAAAGTTTACTGTAAAAGTTGATGGATGCTATAACGTTTACGGTTGCTGCAACTTTATGGCAATCTGTGAGCAACTTTCACAGCCGAGTTGCCGTATGCCGTTACCGTAGCGACACTGGCATTGCCGGGCACACGGAGAGGGAGGGAGGGTGTGAAATCGCCCGACGCGTTGCAATTGACGGTTGAGAAAACCGGCATCTTTAAAAACCGGTAAATTATTTAATCCGTCACTCCTGGTGGAGTCTTTTAGGAAAATCAGACCCTTCGAATAATAAGTTTAAGATTCGATAAAGGTAAGTAAGCAGTACCTACAAGTATTAGGTGGTATTTGTAAAGAATAGATAAACCATCAGGCTCCCTTCCAATCATCAATTTTCAATTCAATCCAGAATCCAGGGAGGAGGCTAAGGGGCTCAAGCCATCTGAAAGCCATCTGAGTCCTTCCGAGACAATTTTAAAGTGAACTGGACATTAATTCAATAAAACTTTTTGCAAGCAAACAGGTAAGGTATTTTTTAATCAAACAAAATGTGTGTTTTTGTGTTTATTTTAAAAAAACCAAACCTCAGCGTGGTTAACCTACCCTTCCTCTCCCCCCCAAATGTCAATCCTAGCTCCGCAACTCCTAAACTGGTGATTTTAATAAAAACCGAACGAAACAAAGTTAGGTTAAGGAGATATATACGTAAGTATTAGTCCTAGAATCACACCTTAAGGTACTTAAAGGTACGCCTATCCCTTATAAGGTAAGTATAATATTACTAAATTGAAATGGTAAATTCTAACCAAGTAAGTAGATGATAAATATTAGTAACGGTGAGTTAGCTGATCACCAGCCGAAGCAGATATTGTTTTGTTTTATTAGCTACAAGCGCGTGTAAAGTAATTAATAACATAACTGAGAATAGCCCCTTATTTGGTCATATTAAATTATAGGTATAAAGGTGACAACCACACAACAACTACAATTCATCATTATTTTAACCGTGTCTTTACTGTATACATATTTAGTTTGTTGGCAGTAGGTATTCTTGTGGATAGGTACTTACATTTATCTACATCACAAAACACAGTCCAAGTTTATTGATAGGTAATGCAACTAGGTACTGATAATGAGATAGGTAGGTACCATGTCATCTTGTCCAGAATAGACTTTCTTAGAAAATAGTCGTCGTAGGTCTATACAATTATATAAATTTCCAGATACATCCTATTTACAATGAATCGATTCCTGTACCTACCTACGTCTCGTCTGTGGAGTCGTCGTTTTGATGTGGGTATCGTATTGAAGATCACTGGTATCAAAAGACAGAATGACAAAAACTGAACCAGATCTTCAGTGTGTTAAATACATACTGAAGGGTTCCTTAATTGTTGTCAATCCTGCATGATTATAAGAACTGTAAAAACAGACCCTGATGAGTTTGTAAAAAATGTGTAACGGATAGTTTTACCATTTCTTTACCTGAAACATAGACATTGATACGCCTGAACTTTGTTTTCTCTAGAAAAAGAGTTCTAGGAATCTTTTGGCGGGCACATATTTGTCTACGGAAGGTAAGTATGATTTTTAAAATACCTAATTATTTTCAGATACTATTGCGTCTCGATCACATAAAAAATAAACATCTAATCTAGGCACGCGGCAGCGTGTCAAGTCAACTTCAAGCTAACAGAACTGGCGAGCAACACCGTGTGTAATATCGTTATACACACAAATGTAGATACTAATCTACGGCTACATGCACAGGCTGGTAAATGAATTACCACGTGAGGCCGACAAACGAAAGTGTGAATCACAGGAATGCGGCAAAATGGAAATACCATCGTGAATGGAACAGCTACAAGTAATTACATTCGCGATCAACTTGCATACAGAAATACGAGGCCATTTCGCTCCACACTTGTCGGCATTGTCTAGGAACACTTTACTGTGCCTCTCTGAATAACAATTAACTTGTTTCCGAGAAAACAATTGCTTTACCTTGCGTCTTAGGTAATTTATAAATAATTAAACTGAACATTTTATGCACTTGAGTGAATGGTACGGTTTACGTAGGTACCTACGTCACATTTTCCTAGTGTACGATTTTGGTCAATGGCGCTGCAAATACCTACTTTTTAAGTACGACTTTACATTTTACGTCGGTCTTTACGGCACTTTTGCTTTGTAGTGTGGATGTGGCAACGAACGTCATCTCCTCATTTGGCATCATGTTTTTCAGTCTTATTTACAAACAAGATCTGATAGATTTTAAACCCAGTTGTTTAACGTAGATACTTACGACACGTTACCCTTGTAAACCAGGTGTTCAGTAACAATCCTAATCAATAGTCGTGTTTTCGTAATAATTAATACTGGTTCCTTGTTAACGACAAAACCTATGAGATTTCTGTTCAGAAAATTATAAGACAGATATTCGTACCTATCTATTGCTGCTGTCTCCTTTAGTTCTTCAAACCATGATGGTTTGGAGAACTAATACTATATACTAATACTATACTATAAAGACTCATCATAATATGATTCATATGGAATACTTAAGTCAATAATATATTCAATACTTTGTTGTCCTCAAATATTGTGACACATACGATTTAAAAAATACATCAAAATACACTTACTAACCTAGATGTGATGAAGTGCCTAAACTTTTACCTAAATCGTTCTAATTCTTCCACTCACAGTGTTATTTTAACACATAGGCTGTCAGCAGGCGCTAAATGGAAAACGGTAACACCCCTAACAGCTTGCACAAACAAACAACCGTTATTACCCACTTTATTTATACAAGATGGACATGTCTACTCGCATTTTGTGACCATTTCTATTGGGATTAGGACCAGTGAAACGGATACCATATTTCCGTGGATACCAAATGACCTAGAAGGTCTTTTAGTCGGTTAATATCTGTGCAAGGCTGAAAAGACGAGCTACGTTTGTAATTATGGGACCAGGAAAGTGGTGGTTAGTTATCGCGGCGTTAGTAGTAGCTGCAGCAGCCATCGACATCAACAGATTCGATAAAGAAGAATTCGGTGGGTTTGATGAAGACGACGACTTCGAAGAGTACCATCACCCAGAAAGTAACAATGTGACTGAACCTGGTGGGAGAAAGGGTAAAATATGTAAGTTTAATGAGCATTTTATTATAAGCATTTTATGTTAATTTTCTGTTTAGGCCCCAACTTTAACTCAGCCACTTTTCAGTTCATGTAAAGTACCTAAATGTACACTTGCTAAGCGAGATCTATTATGATGGCACCTAAGCAATATTTGATTCCATTCTCTTTACCTAAAGGTTATGTTGCATTTCTGATTCAATGCAAGGGAAGCTGCGCTATTTATCCAACTCTAAATGATTTTTTTGTTGTTGAAGTAATATTTCGCCTCGTACCGTGAGCCAGACCGCAGCCTAGAGCCAGGCTGCATAAAACTGGGTCTGTGCAAAGTGACAGTGTATTATACTTTGCATATAACAAGTTACATACAGTCTATTTCGCGTATAGCTTAGCTTACCTATTACTTCACAAATACAAATTATAATTCACTGGGTCGGGATATAATATACTTAGAAGGATCTTACTGGGCTAAAGCTTGGATTTCCTAACACCCTCAATCAACTACTTATCTAGTTGGTTTAGATTACACCAACGAACTTACGAAGGTAGAGATGACTGATCTGATTGATACGAATGATGTTGATATAGGTCACTTACTATATACCCATGATCATTATAAGATAATGCCAACTCCACGAAAGCCACAAAAAAAAAACTAGTTTTACCTACAAAGTACCTTTATAGGATAGAAAGCCTAAGGAAACCTAGATTTTGGGGCTGCCACATCTGCTTTGCTTGCGACTTGGGTGACAAAATAGAAATCCAAAAAACCCTTAGCCATTTTTAAGGCAAAGTTACAAAAGATTTTTATCAAGATTTTCATGCTGAATAAAACATTTTTAGTGACTTTTTTACTAGGCTTAGCAAGAAAATTACTAATATTTTGAAATGGTTAACTAGCTTTAGATTGTAAAGTGGCACGACTGACCCACGGCAAAATTGTATCGTTCCCATAATACGAAACCTAGCTGTATTGCCACAATTTCCCTAGTTTTAGGTGTCCTACAAAAGAAATTTATTTTTCATTGCAGTGTTTCCCTTCGTTAGCATTGTCCGGTTCGCTAACACAGAGTGTTCCACAGCCAACTCTATGAATGGCACGTGCCTCGCGCGAAGGGAATGCAACAATCTTAACGGTACCATCACAGGGACCTGTGCCACGAGGAGGGGCCGATGCTGCGTCGGTAAGTAAAAGGAAAAAATTTAAAACTGTTTTTATAACACATAACATAACATCACGCCTGTAACCCCCGAAGGGTTAGGCAGAGGTGTACCCATTAATTAGTACACCCACATTTCGCCAGTTATGTTACCTGTTAACTGTTTTTATACATTTCATAAATTTTAAACTGGCCTTAGTAACGTTCAGAATTCCTTTTTTGATTAAACTTTAACGATTATAAAGACCCCACGATGACACTTCAGCGATTTCAGTAAGCGGTTTTGGAATCCTTGGATTCTTTTATTTTTTAGAAAGCCTGCAGCCTGGCTCACTCTGTGGTAACGCTTTTTAGATCGTTTCTTTCTAATATACCGTGAATTCCTTGTTAATATAGTGTCTCGTACCTGCGGTGCCACAACGAATGTGAACAACACGTACTTCACAAGCCCCGGCTACCCGGCAGCGTACGCCGGAGGCCCGGCCTGCTCAATGATTGTCAACCGTTGTAATGCCAACATATGTCAGGTGAGCCAACTCTCTCTGCAAATATTATACGTTTATATAGTACTTTCAAACTTGGTATTTACTTTAAATACCTTCATTATTGTGGGATACAAGAAGGATTTAGGTTCTGGTGAAATAAGATACCGCCCATTCTATTTTCCATCAAAATAATCGTAATATGATGCTTAGGTTATGCCTACATTTTACATACCTTTAAAACTTATAAAGGTTTTCAATCAGGTCGTCACTTTATTTGTGTATCAGCCTTTCCCAAAGTGGGTAATAACGCCCCCTTGTGTGCGCTGCAGGCTGCTGCTGAACGAGAACGGTAAGAGACCCTGAAAAAAAATCGAGGCATTGTGTAGAGACTTGGGGAGCGATTTGTATTTCATCGACTAGGTGTTTTTTAAGTAAATGAAAAAATGGGGGCGCTAGGAAATAATTTATTCTTAAAGTGGCTAGGTACCCCAGTCGGACCAGTTAGTTCATAAAGTAGGATCCAAAAGATTATGGCCAAATTAAAAGCAAACTGTAGGCTCCGTCTCAAAAATTTTAGTTGATAGACATTTTAGTGTCATTACTTTTGTTATGAGCTATTAATTTTAAGAATGTTTGTTTCCAGTCTTAAATGTTGGATTTTCTGGAAACAAACATCGTTTCGCTCATTTATTGTATTTTTTTTTTGCACGTTATAATTAAAATTTAACTAAATAAACGTAATAATTATTGCCGATTAATATTGCCTACTATTACCACAATATACCTTTAATTACACCCACCTAAATATATTTAAATAACACACATTTCGCTAGTAATGGCAGATTTCTAAGCATAGACATTGATTTGGGAGAATGTATTAGAACGCTTATCTACTGCCGAAATTAGAGTTAAAACACACCTTCCAGTAGCTAGCTTCTAACAACAACTGCAGATACCTTTTTGCGTACTGTTTTGGGTCCTCATGAAATTAAGGAGGGAACTATGCTAGTAATGCTCAACACGAATCATTAAAATATATCGGAAACGATTTCTTTTTTCTTCTTACCGTTCTAGGTTTAGGCAGGTGAGGCGATGAACTCGCACGCACAGTGATATAGTCGCGCGACAGTGGCTAGCGCATACGCAACGGGGCGATTCTGTTCTTTGAGAGAGCCATTTTCCGAAATACTGTCAAACATAAACAACAACAAAAAATCACTTAATTAATTATTATTGACCACAGTTGTCGTAATTTTACTTGGTTAGGTATTTCTGTCTTTTATGATGAGCTTCACCTTGTATAATTATGTCCTGACATTATTTTTATATACAGCTTCGCATCGACTTTCTGGACCTGGTACTAGCCCAACCTGACGGCGACGGCAACTGCGTCACTGACTCAATATCAGTGACAGGAGGAAACACCATCGTCCCGTTACTATGTGGAGACCTCACAGGGCAGAGCATATTCGTGGACTTTAACGGGAACACAGCCATTACGATCATTATCAGTGCGACCTTGGCGACAACCTTTGCGAGAAGGTGGAACATCAAACTAGTCCAGCTTGGTTGTGACTGTCCTGGAATAGGTAACTTTATTATTTCTATATTTTTTATGCAATTTTTACGAGTCTTCACTAATAACTATTGATCATGTACGGCGTAGTAATGTGTAGGGTCTGGTAGCATGCAAGTAGATAGGTATAACAATCCACGCGCAAAGATGGATGGAAGGTTTGGTAACCTCTACTCAGTAAAAAGGTGTAGGTAGGTACCTATCTATTTGAATTTGACCCATGAATATATTAGAATAACTCTGTTGTATTCACAATATAATAAAATTTAAGACAACTTAATAGTTATTTGTTATACAAGAGTGCAAAGTTGCTTTTTAACCGCGTGTTCAATTTTGATGACCGAGCAAGCGAAGGATTTTAAAATTGAATCACGAGCGCAGCGAGTGATTCAAAATTAGAATCCTGAGCGTTAGCGAGGGAATCAAAAGAGCACGAGGTGAAAAATCTTTGCACTCGAGTGCAACACGTAACTTTTCATTCCACCTCAGCGAGGAAATGACTAAATGCAAAAAAAAAACGTTTACAATCACAAGATAGGTACACTTTTATTTCAGTTTAGGTATTAATTACTACATTATGACAGGTAAGTATTACAGAATAATCTTTAAATTATGACAAAATAATACTAAGGTATAATTAAGAAAATTTTAAAGTAACGTTGCTACAGTTATTTAAATTGAGTGTAATATTTTTGTTTGGTACTGTAATATTGGTGATAGTCACTTGTGTACTGTTTTTCGGTAAACTATCTGTCATACTTAATAGTTGTACCGATTCATCGGATTCCCTTGGCGTGAATGTTGGAGAGACAGGGAGATGGTTAGGTGTTTCATAACGGCATTGGTGTTGAACATATCGTACTGTTTTAAATACTTCTCGCGTGATTGTTGAGGGAGAAAGCTCATTTGCGCATTATTAACAGTTTCAGTCAATTCTGTTGGCATCAAACAAACTTCCTCATCGCTAGAATCACTCATTTTAGTTTTTTCACTTGTTTTCAAGTTTCTTGTTTTTAATATAAGGTTTAAAAAATGCCGCGTAAAGAACCGCGTACAAAGCAAATTGAAAAAGAACACCAAGAAGGTTCCGAGTCTGAGTTTTTAACAAATTAAAAAAAAGATGTATGATATATTCGGCACCATAGAGGTAAACAGTAAATAGGTTTAATGTTTTTTAATTCACAAACTTAGTGCACACGATGTTCTAAATTCAATTTACTTTATCCTCTAGAGAATAAAAACGACTTTTCCACTCAGATATTGAAGATTAAAAATACTCTTTCCGAGATGGTGGGATGAAAATAACTTTTTTGCAACTATGAAATAAAAAGTTACCTATTTACAGCACCGAACGGCTGCCTGCAATACTACACTGGAATAACGGGAAGGATCAACAGCTTCAACTACGGAACGGCTGCCAACACAGTTCTCAGCGCGTCGCTGGTCACCGGCACACGACAGATAGTCAACATGAACTATGGCATATGTATTAGAATGGAAGCGGGCTATTGTGCTATACAGTATGCACAGGTGAGACAATGATTCATACACGGAACAACTTCCAAAATAACATAATTATAAATCACAAACAGATTAGGTAAGAGAACTCGCCGGTTGAAGTTATTTGACAACAGTTGTATTAGAAGAAACGGTGTTCTAGCATGGCCCTTCTAATCTAACTAACGTGTGTTATTTTTTGTGACTTCTAAGTGGTCGTTTGTTACTCACACTCTAAAATACTCGTGAATCTTCGTGATCGATCGCTCCAGACACTCACGTCACGCAGCATCACAACACAACGCTCATCAAAAAACAACATGGTAGGTACAAGTGTAATTATAGCTTAACAAAACCTCTCATTTTCCTCATCAGGTCGCAGGCGATGCGTTCTCCTTCACTCTGACAGGTGACGTGGAAGGTGCTGACAACACAGTACTCGGCACAGCACTGGGAGCAGTGAACGGAATCAATTGCTTGACTGACTTTGTAGTGATACCCAATCCCGTCGTGGTTGGCACAGCCCTGGCTGCAGGCACAGACCGGTTCTGCGGCCTCGGCTTCGTTCCGGTGCAAAGTAAGTACCTATTTATAATGTGACTTAAATTACTCCTTGAATACATGAACTTGTAGCTATGTACGAAATGGTTGCAGCCAGCTAGTTAAAGTAGCCGTTTAATTGCACGGCTAGCCCTTTCATTGAACAACGCCATTCAACCATACGTCTAATTCTACATCTACGGGAGCTTAGTCCGCTCACTCTAACCCACATCCCATCGAACATAACCTGTCAGTGTCTGGGTGCTTTATTCTATACATACGTTGTTTTTTTTTGTAATATAACGGCTAAAAAGGTTTTTATATGTCAGAGGTGAGTGGCAACGCCGGGAGGGGTCACCCTAGGAAGACCTACACTGACCTTATTGGTGAGGTCCTTCAGAAAGGTCAGGTGCGGAGTACTCGTAACCGGCGTGCTTGTATGACGAGGTGTATGAACGTAGATGAGGCGAAAGGAGTATGTAAGGATTGTAGCAGGTGGCGTTCTGTAGTTTCTGCCTACCCCCATGGGAAAATAGCGTGAGTTTATGTATGTATGTTTTTTTGTAGGTACTCGTTTCACCTTTATGGAATCTACACTTATTTTGGTTAGCAATATATTTTTTCTCTATGATTTTCATTTGAACATATTGCTTACCAACTATAAAAAAAAATATTATACCATGTTAATTTAATGTAGCGGAAACTTTTAAAGCAGCCTGGTGTTGAAATGAAATGTTAAGATTGGTTGAACGGCGTTTTTCAATGAAAGGGCTAGCCGTGCAATTGAACGGCTATTTCAACCGGTTGTCTGTGACATATTTTTAAAGAATGCAGAATAAATAGTTGACAAAATACTTAACTGAATCTAGGAAATAAAAATATCTACCTACTTTATAGGCATGACGTTATGTTTTTTAGGTAATAAAATATTCTAGCTCACTATTCCGGTACCTGGTAAATCCATGAGTAAACGTATCCTAAACTGTTCAATTTATTCCACAGCCGGAGCGAAGCCATTCGTTCTGTACGTGGTGACGAACGCCAACGAAGGAGCGACGGCTGTTAGTCCACCCGACATCGCAAACCGAGGGTTCTCATTAGCGTATACTCAAATTGCTTGCTGAATTGTTGTTTTGGAGGACCTACTACACTATTACTTTACAGTACATTTTATAGACATAATGTATTGTTAACCTGTAAGATAGGATAATGGGGCTAATTAATATCTGCACCAACCGGAATGGCTGTGGTCAGTGACACTACTGGTTGTTATGTATGTCTATGAAAGTACTTGTATACAACTGCTGCTGCGGTCGAGTATCGTATATTGTATCGTCAGCGCTCTTCAGTCGCCTTCGGAACTACATCCTTAAAACGTGACGGGAAATCTTGAGCAAATCATATGTCAATAAATAAACAACTGCCCACTTTGTAGAAAGTGCAGTTAACCTAAAATGTCAAAACACAACATATTTACGCGTAAGCAACTAAGCAAGTCCCAATAAATAGATATTTTAATATCTGTTGGATCAGAATGTTATATTCAACTTGATATCTAATCATGCAATTTTTACGGTTCCTACTTAGTTTAGAAAGCCAGTTTTTGTAAGGTGCATTACAAAATTATGAATGTTTATAATATGATCAATAGTCCCTAACCGATCCCGAAATGTCAAGTTACAGGAAATAGCATATTTGGTCACTAAAGATGAATATATTATTTTGATGCCATTGCAGAATCATTCATTGATGAGGACATTTTAATAGAACTTATTCTCGTTTACATCTTCCTGAGGGCGACTGCACATTCATTGTAATTGTTTTGTTTTGCCAACACGGCATATACGTACTTAAATGATTTTTGTGTAACGTATAAAGTAATTAGTTTATTTATTACTGGTTGAGGTTTAAAGAGTAAAAGGCTGATTTGAAAAGAAAACTTCAACTCAATGGTCTGTATAAATCTTGTTATCGTTCTCTTTTCGAAAATTTAGATATATATTGTTCAATAATGTGAAAATTACGTTATTCTTCGGAAAGTTTTATATTTTAATGATTAATAATAAAATTATGACTACTCAAAATTCTTTCGTCTTATAGAAACACCTGGCGCGGTATTAATTTCATAAAACAAACATACCTAATGTCGTCGTGTATCACCCAACCAGCACAGTCACAATTATTTCTCGTTAAACATACAATATTAAGACAACATACATATGGACTGAGCAAACAACCTATGAAGAATGTGCTTTATTGAAAGTGCATTAAAATTGTAATTGTTTCTTACAATTGAATTAATTTTATTATATATATACTAGCCTATAATATTGCCCAATGCTGGGACTTCCTCTTTCTGATAAGCTTGCATTGAAGCCTGCCAATTCTTACGTAAGATAACCACAGCATCCAGCGAACTATCGTGCTCTCCCGCCAACCATGAGTCGCGGATTTCATAAGCAGGTTTTATATTAATGTGGAGTTAAAAAAAAAAAAGGTAACTAATAAATAACCATGTATTTAATAACAATTTTAACTAAACAATAAAATCACAAGTTAGCGTATTGCTCTACACTCTTCTAATATTTGTAACCACAAAGTTTGACTACGTCACGTGAACTGGTGCTGATAGTTTATAAGTAATTAGACTTTATCTATGACTTTCCTTTGTTTATGACACAAGTTTACAATTTAATGAAACATTAAGAACCAGACTATAGCAAGACAAAATCTATGTGAAATATATAACATGGAAGGCACAGAATTGTATAAAGAGTAAATACTAACAATTTCTAATAAACAGAGTATGTGTACAATATTTTAACAAGAGATCATTTTATTTGCGATTAAACTGTAAATATCCAAATGTTCCATCCTTAACAATCGAGCTTTTTAGTTACCCATAGGCTCTAAGATAAAAACTAGGAAGTACATTTAGTTTTTAGATGTCTTTATTGGTGCTAATGTAAATAGAATTTAAACACTTATCATAATCACTCCACTTCGATGCGAATAATGTAGAATAGGTTTACTTGAGTCGTGTGAAGTGATTACGTAACACAAGCACTCAATAGCGTGCACAACTGATGGAACATATACGTATGTAGTATGCAACGTGGCTATATCAGTCCGCTAATGTTTACACGGTAGGCAAGGTCATGGCCGACGTTATAGCTGTTTATGTTCAAGAAAAACGTTATATAAACGATCAGAAGCCAAGTGCTATTAACTTTTTACCTGGAACGAAGTTTATAGTGGCCGAATATTCATGGAACTTTTTCTGCGTTCCTAAAGGTAGGGAAAGAAAAGTAAAAAAATATGCTATGAAAACTCGTCCATTATAAACTTCGATCCGCTTCTAAGGTATTTTTGATATCAATGCACTCAGATACAGGAAAACCTACTCGTAGATTTTGACGCGGTTTTGACCATCATTTAAAGAATTTATTCCGGAACTGAACAGCACAAAAATCTCATTGTATTGTCACGTCGTAAAAATAAACTCTTTCGGCGCTTTCAAGGTGTGCTGTTCAGTTCCGGAATAGTGTGTGTGCTGCCTCAAACGTTAGAGCCTCTTATAAAGGAATATTTATAGAGTACCCAATCCGACGATTTAGCCACATTCTAAATTCTATTAAATTATTAATTAAATTTTATTTAATTTAATTAATAGATATTGAAACGATGACTGAGTAATTAGAATTTTAACGCAGTGTAATCTAAGATCATCACACTATGTATATAATTTAGTATATACCTAATGTATGGAGTATCAAGAAAATATTACAGTAACTATGGATTTATTAAGATAAAGAGTAATATTGTTAAAGTCGCGGCCGTGATCGAAAGTAGCATTTTACATCGTAACCTAAAACTTAACAAGATTTGTAAGTCAATCTACCTTAGGTAGTAGTTTCTTTTCTTTGTATGTATCGCGACTTCGGGAGAAGCCCTTAACAATCCTAGTTCACACATAACATTGCCAACCACTGCGCTATAACTTGTCCATAACTACACAACAATAAGTAAACTATGCTCAAAATAATCTGTAACAACATAATATAATATTCACTAATCGTAATATTGCTTAAAAGAGTCACAGACTTAAGGTGTTTTTAAATATATATCTCAAAGTTGCTCATCAACACCAAAACACGTATGTATTTTAAAGCGATTACACACGGCGAATTTTTGTAAGGAAGCAAGGCCTCGGGTGTCGAGATCGCGACTGTATCGCACTACATCTTGACTGAATCGCTCCACCAGATCGCCGCGTGTAACCACCCTCAATTGTACTCTAAGCATGCATGGCGATAACTTTACCCATTCTTCTCTGTATGTCATTCTTTGTGTCGAAGTACCACTTCTCGACTGACGTGTTGGTCTTCAAATCTTGGAAGGCCTTGCAGCCTTCAATACTGCTGAGGACTCCATAGACTGAGATATCTGCCAAATTGGGTTTATCACCGCCTAGGAAAGTAGTGCCTTTCTTTTCGACCGCAGCCATCCATTCGTTGACCGCGTCGTAGAGAGACTCGCGGGGATCGTCCTTGATCTTGTGTCTGAAAGATATTGTATTCAAGGTAAAGTGTGAAGTCTCCTATAAACGTCACCGACTGCGTACAGCACCTTAATACGAAGCGTCAAGATTAAACTTAAAAAAATATATGCAATAAAAAGTACTAGGGCGGACTTACTACCTCAGCGATTTTCTAACAGTGACCATGTTAACAAGATGTTGTTTGTGGATTATTTAATCACAAATGGCAAAATGTATTTCGAATTGTTATACTGTGATACTACTTTTTTAGGAAGTATACATCTGGTACACAAAATAAGTAAATACCTGGTCTTCAGCCTCTTCGAAATCATATACATGGCGGCGGCTCCAATGTAGACCATGAGGGTGCACTCCCAGGCAGGGAAGAACTCCCTCCAACCGCCGGCTTTCTCGAACCACTGGAAAGTCTCGAGAGCTTCGCCCACAGTCCTGTATACGTTAGGAGATAGCGTGGTGACAAGTACGCGGTCCGCCCATTGACGCCACTGACGCTCTTCTCTGTAAGACAAAGATACTTTTCAGTGATGCCTATAGAAATTACAACAATAGTATTAAAAGACTCTGGAGTGTTTTGTATTGTATTTAATTTAAACTTGCATTTCATAACACATCGTAAGCACTACGGGCTAAAGTTGACACCACCGAAGTCGAGCTACATAGTTCTACTAAAAGTACGAGAAAAACCCAATGAAAAACATTTAGTACACATTCATGCAAGAATGGCAGGAATGTGTAAATGTAAACAATGAGTTCGCCTCTTTATTCCCGAGAGCAATCTCACAAATGGGGGAGGCGACAAAAGAGGTATTATCGAACCCCTACCCCCTTCACTCGCCATTCACTACAATTGCGTGATTTTCAAATCAGTGTACCCTGATAACATGATTTCTGATGCTTTTGATCTTATGATTACAACTTTGGAAAAAGTATTTTGAATGATTAATTCAAAGCCAATTGAGAAATATCCCGCACGTATTTCTTACACATATCAAGACGTCTAACCACAAACTTTTTATAGTGATTGATAGAATAACTCGGAATACAGTACTGTGTTTGAATAGGACAGGAAAATACACTTTTAGTAAGTATAATACTTTAATTAGACAACATTGTAGGTGGCATCGCACATCGGCGTTCACGACGCTATGGATTACTTAAAGGAATATGATTAATATATAACGTCTAGGCCTGGAGGGCGCCAAACCGCGGCTCGCCCCACATTGGTGGCTTGCGGACTGTATAATATAAAAAATGAGTAAAGCCCTAAACTAAGCTTTTTGAAGTACAAATAGCCGTGTTATGAATATGTATACCATAGATAAGCCACTCGTGGCTTTTTGATATTTAGACATTGACATTTTATTGTGGTTGGCTCTCTGTCTTAAAAGTTTGCTTAACCCTGAGCTAGGCAATACTTACATTTCAAGAGCTCTCTCCTTTTCGTCGGGTACATTAGCTTGATGCATGATAAAGTATTTGTTGGCGATGTCGGTAGTTTCATTTCCCTTCTCGTTAACATACTTTGTGACTGGATAGAACTTGATGATCTCCCGTAAATCACACGACTTGTCTTTTAAGTACGTTTCAAGGACGGAAATTATGGCTGTACTATCCAGTAGTTGCTGAAATACGATTTATTCATTTAACTACACAATTTTAGAAAACATCTCGAAAAAACATATAATATCTTGGCATATTCCAAATGATTGTAGAGTTGAAAAAGCCCCCTTCAGCCTCGTTGCAATTATCCAAATGCGGCTGCTCAATAAATTAACTGGTATTTGAAAAAATAGCGACGGGGACGGCCATGTGAATATATATATTTTGCATAATCTGAATATTTGTGTTAATAATGAATAATATCGTTAAGACTAAGGTATGCTACGTTAAACAAAAAGTAAACTTACATTAGGCTATTTTATTTGCGTAAAATTTACCTGGTATCCGCCATCAACTTTGGCAAGAATTATAGGCACTTTCTTGTACCCAGACCACTTGATAGCCTGGCGAAGGACAGCGTCTACTTCCACGATCTCATAATTGATGCCTCGCGCGTCCAGGAATGCTCGGACTTTACAGCAGAATGGACAAGTACGATATTGAAACAGCGTAATCTGCAGGTCACTCGTATCAGCATCATTTATTATCTAAGAACAAATAATGGTTCTTCATTACTTACACGATCACTAAGTACCATAGCTTATGGTATATATCCTAAACTCCGTAACTTAAAGTTCTTATCAAAGTGAGCAGAGGTATGTTATTTGTATTTCAATCAGAACATTTAACCTACAAACTTCCATCGAGTATCGATCCTTGCGAGCTACCAGTTACACGAACTATAAATGACATTTGACAACATTGCTACAAAGCCTCGGCGCCAAACTACCTCGAATACACAGAGTCGCAGTTGTACACATATTTTGCATTTTTGCCATCTCGTAACGTCGTTTTATAAATGCTCTAATCTTTGAATCTATTTTATATATAATTTATTGCTAGCTTTTTAGCCGACAACAGCAACAGTCTAAAGATACCACCAAAGTTAACTTTTTCATGACAACGAAATTTTTGATACGCATGAACAATAAATACGTCAAAATGATATAAATAATTCAATTATATAAATATTTTGGTAAAGCAATAAACAAACCCAATATTCTAAATATTTTTTCTCGTTCACGCAAGCGCCAGCAAGTTAGACACATTACCCCAAGTATTTTTATTAAGGTTCGATTCCAAGGCAAAAACAAATACCTAGAAAGTACTGAATTGATGTTTCGCCATGAATTATCCAGCCGAAATTATACAAGTTACAAATTTGCGCGAGCTCAAAATCTGGTAGCACATTTGCTTTAGGCTTCGCATAATTTAATAAACATTCGTTAAAATATCAGCACAGCGCTGCATCGATTTGGACTGGTTCGCAGTAAGATTGCAGCGACAAGCGGAAGTTTGACAAGCATAAAACGTAACGTGGCAAGATACAATCATGTCATAATAAATATGGTTAGTGCGCAGACAAGTTACGCAAGTCGCTTTAAAAATAAATCACCTTTTTAAACACCGTATCTAGGATATTGACAGTTAAATGTTGCCCAACACCAAGATTTTCTCCCATTTAGGTATAGGGGAGAAATAACGACTTATATGAGGTAACATTTTTAATCATTAGACCAATGTAAACTACCGACTTCATGTAGTTATTATTAATTACGTTTTTTTAAATTAATGACAATCACATGATTTATTCCGAAATTGAAAAAGTTTCCTAGATCGTTTTGACAACATTTTAAACGGGCCGGTAGTAAGTAGGCCGCTCAACGTTATTTTTCCCCAAAGTAGCGAAACGCGGTACTACTTGCTTTCAAAATATAGTCTAATTAACCCATCAACGGCTTACATGAGTACTAAAACACGCTGACGCTTGTAATTTGCACCTTATTACATTTTTAATAGTGATATAACTTTCGAATGTGATCCTGACCTATACCTAACATAACCAAGCATCCCGTTTAGAACCGGACCGTCCCTTTATTCGTGACTCCGTCCCTTACTCCCCGAGTGACGTTTCGGGACACAGAATGGCCCCGGTTTTTTGTTAACAATGATAAAAATTTCATCTCTCTAAACAAGAATATTTTTCTAACAATAAATTACTTATGAATCAAATTCTGGCTTTAATAATTATTTGACTGGACCTATATCTCCTCAATCTTTATAAAGAAATGGTGCCAACTTATTTTTTGAGTTGAAAATTGCAACTTTATGTTGCCGAACATTTGAGAATGTCCCGTTTCGAGTAAAAACATATATGGTCACATTACCTATACTCACCGACCGTAGTAAAAGTTACTAGCGAACTAAACCATAACAATGCCACGCAATAATTCAATAATAAATTAGTTCACACTTCGTCCTAGGAAATTAAAAACCGGCTAAGTGCGAGTCGGACTCGCGCACGAAAGGTTCCGTACCAACTACTTAAAAAACGGCAAAAAGTTTGTTGTGCCCTGTAAAATATATTTTAATTTAATTATTTATTTTTAAAGTGAATATTGAACTTAATATTCTGTGAATATTTCAAGCGTTTACTTGTCGCCGTTATCAATATCGAGCAAAAACGAGCAAAAATAGAACCACATTTGTTGCATGGTGTTTATTGCCGCGCTTAGCAATAGGTGGTCTAGTGGGAACACTAATAGGGTTCAAAATGAAACAACTATTGTGCTCTGATCTGCTGGTTCGGAAAGCAACATTTATTTCGTATATGGTCAGACACCTTATTAAACTCCGGTAACGAAACCATAGCGCGATCTAATTCGATCCCAACGCCATCTATCGAGCTAAGGGTAAAACTTTTCTAAAACAATTGATCACTATGGTTCTAAACATTTCTTATTTACATATTGGTGGTAAACATACCGCCCACCAAGGCCATTTAGTGAAAGAATGGCCTTCTAAAATTGCACTTAAAACTAAAACATCTCAAACGGAGTTGATCTAAAACAATTCATAAAAAACTTAACTAAACAAGAAACATGCAAATAAAAACAAATGTAAATGTAAAATCATAAAATGTATAACACGGTAAACTTGTATGTAAACATGTGGACTATAAAAAAGTAAAAAGATAACATTTGATCAAAAATAAAATTAAAAACAAACATTTGATCTAGTTAAAAGCTTAACATAAAAAACAAAACTGACCTTAAATTTACAAAAATAACAATTCATTGATCTGTAATGGGTAAAACACATAATTTTGAGGTTGGCCTCTTAATTACGGATGATTTTGTGCGCAATGTGACTACACGGGTTACGTTGTCAGCACCGGGGTGTTTCTCAATAACCCGACCCAGTAACCAACGACTAGGTGGTAAATCGTCCTCTTTGATCAGAACAACGTCATCTATTTTAGGTTCTGGAACTTGTGATGACCATTTGTATCTGTTCATGAGGTTAGATAAATACTCATGTGACCATCTTTTCCAAAATGACTGCAACATCCGTTGAACAAATTGCCACCGAGTCAAGTAGTTCACATTTGAGCTTTCGTAATTTTTGTCTGGTACATTAACTAATGGTTCTCCTATAAGAAAATGTCCAGGAGTTAAAGGAAGTGGTTCACCAGGATCAGTGCAGTTTATAACGCTTATGGGTCGCGAATTTAGGCACGCCTCCACTTGATTGAGGAAAGTGGTAAGCTCCTCGTAAGTCAGGGTGGAGTCCCCAATCACTCTTTTTAAGTGATACTTGGTAGATTTTACCCCCGCTTCCCAAAGACCACCGAAATTAGGTGCGTGAGGCGGGATAAAATGCCACTCAGTGTTATTTGCCTCTAAGTGTTCTGCTATAGCTGGCTGAACGGAAGCCAGCTCTTGTAGTTCTCTGGAGGCACCTATAAAATTAGTGCCGTTGTCGCTCCATAATTTAGCACAATGCCCGCGACGAGACACAAACCGTCGAAAAGCGGCCAAAAATGCCTGTGTACTCATGTCACTAACAACTTCCAAGTGAATGGCGCGAGTGGCCATACATACAAAAAGACAAATGTAGCCCTTGTGAGCGTGATGTCCGCGTCCTTTAGTTGTCCTTATACTGATGGGCCCAGCATAATCTACGCCGCTGTGTAAAAACGGTCTTGCTGGGGTGCAACGAACTGATGGGAGATCACCCATTATTTGGTTCCTGACGGTAGCTCTCTGTTTGGCGCACGTTACGCATTTGCGTACATATTGCTGGACTAAAGATCTAGCACCTATGATCCAATACGCTGACCTCAAAAGGTTTGACATTAATTGCGGACCACCATGGAGAGTTCGTTCGTGAGCATCTGCGACTATAAGGAGAGTTAGATGACTCACGTGTGGTAAGATTATCGGGTGTTTTACTGGCTCATCTAACTCTGACTTTTCAAGCCGACCACGAGCTCTCATGACTCCCTGTTTATCGAGAAAAGGGCACAGTGATTTTAATTGACTTGACCTGGAATTTAAATTACCTTTTTCTTTTAATTGTGTGTACTCATTTTGAAATGCATTTGCTTGTGTCACTCTTATACAGGTTTGTAGTGCTGTTTCTATTTCATGGTTTTTTAAATATATACTATCATGTTTGTACTTTGTTAAAAATCGTCGACAATACGCTACAACTCTAACCAATTTACGTAAACTAGAATACTTATCGAAAAATGAACTTGCTATTGGAGCTACTAAATTGGTATGTACTTTAATGGTTTGCTCTAAGTCCGTTTTCAGATCCGTTGGCCTATTGAACTCAATCAACTTCTTTTTTAAAAGGGGTGGACCGGAAAACCATAATTCATTACTCACAAGTGAACTGGGTAGCAACCCCCTTGATGCGCAGTCGGCAGGATTATGCTTGGTAGATACATGAAACCACTGAGTTGAACTCATACTGCCCAATATTTCTGAGGTACGGTTCGCTACGAACGTCTTCCACCTGCTAGGGTGGCTGCTAAGCCACGATAACACTACGGTGGAATCAGTCCAAGCAAAGATCCTCATCTCTGGAATATTTAAGACCTCAGCTGTTTCTACCAACAACTTTGACAAGAGTACCGCGCCACATAGCTCCAATCGAGGAATGCTAATCTGTTTGATGGGTGCTACTCTTGTTTTAGCCACCAACAAAGACACCTTAATGTTACCAGCAGTGTCTATTGTTCTCAAATAAACAACGGCCGAGTACGCTGCTTTCGAGGCGTCACTAAAGCCATGTAACTCGAGTTCATCCTTTGAAGTTGTACTAAGCCAGCGAGGTACCCGGATCTTGGTAAGTAAAGTTAATTCTCCACGGTAAGTACTCCACTCTGATTTTAATTCGGTAGTTAGTTCCTCATCCCAACTCACCCCTGCGAGCCATAATTTCTGTATAAACATTTTTGCTACTACCACGCTAGGAGCTAACCATCCTAATGGGTCGAACAAACGAGCTATGTCTGATAAAATCGATCTTTTGGTTACAGGTGCGGCGGTCAGCGGCGGAAGATTCACGGAGTATTGTAAGCAGTCTTCAAGGCGGTTCCAGGTAAGGCCTAGAATTTTTATTGTACTATCCAGCTTAATTTCTATGTCCTTCTCTTCTATTTTCCTATCTTTATCTATGATATCCTGGTTGTCCTTATCCTTATCTTCCTTTTTTAATTGCGTTTGATCTAATTGTTGTGCTACGTCATTTATAGGCATTGAACTTATTCTATCTAACAATTGTTGATTATTACTGTTCCACTTCTGTAAAGCAAATCCTCCCTTTTCCAATAATTGTATCATTTGTTTACAGATTTCTACGCCTTCTTCTATACTATTACTTCCAGTCATTGAATCGTCCATGTAAAAACTATCGAAGACGTTAGCGGCTGCTAGAGGGTACTTGTGTCCTTCATCATACGCGACTTGATGGAGTGTTCGAACTGCCTGATACGGAGCAGAGGCTGTCCCAAAGGTCACCGTTACCAGCTCATAATCTTCTATTGGTTTTTTGGGATCATCTCGCCAGAGTATTCTCTGGTAGACCGCGTCCTCATCAGCTACTCTAATTTGGCGGTACATCTTAATTATGTCCGCTATAATCCCAATAGCGTGTACTCTCCATCGCAGAATTGTATGCCTCAAGTCCGCTTGTAGTGTCGGCCCAACCATCAGAGTATCGTTGAGCGATACTCCCCTTTTATTTTTTTCAGATGCGTTAAACACAACCCGGACTTTCGTCGTGATCTTGTCGTCTCTAATAACCGCGTGATGTGGTAAGTAAACCGCTTCATTCTTTTCATTATCGTCTTTCTTTACAGCTCTTAAATGTCCTAAGTGTAAATACTCATTGATTACTTCGGTATATTTTTGTTTCAAATCTGTGTTTTTATCTAATCTTTTTTCTAACGATTTAAATCTGATTTCAGCTATTTCACGAGAACCTCCGGCTTTACATGCAGGATTATCGTCATGGAACGGTAAGCATACTATATATCTGCCTGTATCATCTCGCTTAGTAGTTTTAGTATATAGCGCTTCGCATTTTTGCTCTTCTGGACTTAGGATTTTCTTTGTACTGGTTTGTTCTTCTATCTCCCAAAATTTTTTCAGAAGCTGATCTTCATTGACCTGTGCGCAATGTACGCTTATATTATTTGTATGCAAGTTTGAACTTTCCTTGCTTGTACTGACTACACCAGAAAGGACCCACCCTAGAGTGGTGTTTTGTGCTATAAGATTACAGGATGAACTCTTCACTATACCCTCCTTCATGATGCAACAATAGGCATCTGCTCCCAATAAAACATCTATTTTATTGGGTGTACTAAAATAAGGGTCCGCTAAACATAGATTGTCAACATTAATCCAATCTATTGAACTGGTACTCACACTTCGTTCCGGTAAGTATGACGTTATGTTATTCAAAACATAAGCATTGATGTTAAGTTGAAACTCGTGATCCACTGTCGACTTAATAGTTAAATTAACCATATACTTAGAAATGGTTGGTCTCTCGTCTCCCAAACCTGATACGATACCTCGGACTGGAATTTTCTTCAATCGAAGAAATTGAGCAGTGGCCTCGGTTATAAAACAAGCTTGCGAGCCTTGATCCAGCAAGGCTCGGACTGTTTGAAATTCACCCATCCTGTTCTCGACTTTTATTAGCGCGGTGGCTAATAAAACCTGTTTAGGTTTGGGGGTTTTGCGTGTAGACAAGCATGTTACTATCTGATCATCACTAGTGTTGTCAGTAGTGGACTTTGCTGCCACATCTTGACCATCATTCTCTGCATTTGGTTCCCTATTGGGATGCAGCAATGAGTGGTGGCGCTTTTTGCACACTCTACAAAACGTTTGTTTTTTGCAGTCGTATACTGTGTGGTTGCCGCCTAAACAATTATAACAGATTTTGTTCTTTGCTACAAACTCGCGCCTGCAGTCTGTGGACTGTTTCGCAAATTGTTTACAGAAGCAGAGCTTGTGGGGTTCCGAACAGAATTCGCAACGTATATTCGTAGCTAACATCGTTTTAGAGCTATGAATGTGTGAACTATGATTGACCTGGTGAGCCACAGCCTTCCTGGGCTCGATACATTCAAGCGCGCGAAACCGACTTTCAATAAATCCTTTAAACTGCTCAAAGGTGGGCAATTCGTTGCTGGAGTCGTTGGAAATACTTAACTCCCACTGTTTACGAGTCTCACTATCTAATTTAAACGTTACAATATGAATAATGATAACGTCCCATGTACTCACGTCGATCTTTAGATTTTTTAATGCACTTAAACAGTCACTTGTTGTGTCTAACAATTCTTTTAATGATGTAGCCGATTCAACATTTAAACGTTTTTGGCTGAACAATCTTTTCAAAATACAATTGGTTAGGTACTTCTTATTAGCATAACGCCTTTCTAATTGCGACCAACATTCACTATAGTTAGCGTCTGTAATTGGTGTGTGCCTAATCAACTGTTCAGCCTCACCCGTGAGGTGGCCTTTCAGATAGTGCAGTTTTTGTACATTATCCAACGATGTGTTATTGTGGACTAAGGAAATAAACAAATCGTGAAACGTTGTCCATTCACTGTATTTTCCAGAAAAAGTAGGAATTGCAATTTTTGGCAATTTTACCAATGAATTAGATGATTTTGAACTACTAGTATTGTTAAAACCACTATTTTGCGATTGCGACTCACTAATATTAATCTTATTAAGTGTAGTTTTCATTAGACATTTGCAAGTAATATAAGTGTCTTCGGTCGAATCGTAAATATCCGCAACCTTTTGACTTATTATATCTTCAAATTTATATTGGCCATAAAGTTGAGTTTTTGTATTTTTAAATGATGACCAATCATTTTCGAGTAATTCAAGTCTTGTCTGGATATATTCTAATGTAAGTCTGTCTTTTGGACTCTTTTTAAAATTAGTTAAAGCCTTTTGAATTACAGTTTGAAGGTCTTTTAATATATTAATTTTGCCTTCCATCTTAGATAATAAACAAACCACAACAAGTGTAAAGTAACAAGTATTCACAGTATAAGATAAAAACTAAAATTTGACTTAACTAAAGTTCCTAATAAATAAAATGTAATAAAATGAAATAAAACAAAACTAAGTTTAAATTCATCCAGGTTGTTAACCGTAAAGAAATACACAACAAAAGGGTAAACTAGAATGTAACAAATTAACAAGTGTAAAATTGATAAAAAGGTTCATGAAATTTTTCTAAGTCTCAAAAAATCCGAAAAAAATTACAAGTGTTTGAGGAACAACTTGTCTCTGGTAGAAATCGGGCATGGATTCCCCGTTCCCTCGTTTTTTATAAAACTATTCTAAGTCCTAACAACATGCACACTCTTAAAACTAAGTTAAAATGTTCATTAAAATACGGTTGAAAATTGCTTGGTATTTAAAAAATCTTCTAAAATGTTGAAGTCGAAATCTTCCTTTAAATAAAGTTCAAATTTGCTTAACCGATCTCTTGTTTATAGAATTGTCACTGCTGCTACTGTTTAATTAATTAAATTGTACTCACGATTGCACTGCACTCACACAAACACGTAAGATGCTGAACTTGGTATGGTACTAGTGGCGCCCCCTGCGGCGTCACTTTGCACTTGAACTCCCGGCTGCTATCGCCGGCCTCGTCCACTGGTCTGTATCTTCAACTCGAAGATTGTACTCGAACGATGCTACAAGTAGCGCCCTCTATTGACGTCCCGTTGAACTATTAATTCTTCCAGAAAGCTGAGCTGTCCAACAAGTTGAACGAAGCTGTCGCGGCTTCTGCGGGATGCCCAGTACTTTGCCGCAGCAATCCACTGCGAGTACTTGGGTTGCGGACCAAAGCTGGCCCCGCTTAACACCAAAAAGTCAGACTGTTCCGGGTCTGAGATCCGGCTCGAAGGACCAATGTTTATTGCCGCGCTTAGCAATAGGTGGTCTAGTGGGAACACTAATAGGGTTCAAAATGAAACAACTATTGTGCTCTGATCTGCTGGTTCGGAAAGCAACATTTATTTCGTATATGGTCAGACACCTTATTAAACTCCGGTAACGAAACCATAGCGCGATCTAATTCGATCCCAACGCCATCTATCGAGCTAAGGGTAAAACTTTTCTAAAACAATTGATCACTATGGTTCTAAACATTTCTTATTTACATATTGGTGGTAAACACATGGGAACCCCTTTAAATATTTATTTTATTGTTTGTGGGCGATTAACACACGGCACAGCGTCCTTATTATTTGTTTTTATAAAGGCAAGAGAAATAGGACGGAAATATCACGGTTCATGAGATAAGTACAGCCTGGTGACGGACGGACGGACGGACGGACGGACAGACGGACGGACTAACGGACGGACTAACGGACAGACGGACGGACTAACGGACAGACGGACGGACTAACGGACAGACGGACAGACGAACGGACTTACCGGCAGTAGGACAGACGGACAGACGGACGGACTAACGGACAGACGGACGGACAGCGGAGTCTTAGTAAAAGGGTCCATGGAGGATATAAATTTATACCGAATACTTCGATATCAATAATAATAACCTACTCATAATATGGAATAAAAAACAAACGTAATAATTCTCAAACGAAAACAACACTAAATCATAATATTCTCCCAGGGATAGGAGAATCAATTTTATTACGCTGTCAAAAAAAAATTGATCGGCCTATATTGCACTTGCGCGACATTAGTTAAAACCAACCGGGTTCATACAACGAACACCGGGACAAAAATAAATTAAACAATCGGGTAACCTACCTTACATCTTGCTACGGCAAAGCTAAACAATAACCACAGTAAGTAAACTACCATAAAAAACACAACGCGCCGGGAAAACAAGAGTCAAATCAAAATAGGAGTCTTAACCTATATAATCGTGTAAGTAGGTTACAACGCGTATTTAGATTTTTCATATTTTGGGTCGTTTGATGTCTCAATGTTATCAATTTGTGTATTTCCTATCATTAGATACTTGTTGAATGCTGAAATCAGCATAATCATTGTCGGATCGATCGACCTTGAAGTTTTCCTTTGTTGTTGAGATTTTCCAAAATTTTGTACTTTTGAACGAATTAAACCACTAAACTCCAATATAAACATGGAAAGACGGAAAAATCGCAATAATAATTCATATTTATATCAATCTAACAACAAAACGCCCTAATTTTCGTCTTTCAATATATAGGTCAAATTTTATGTTCATTACAAAAAAAAATATTGTGTTAACAGGTTTTTGAAGTGTGCTCCTTTTTAAGAAGAAATACCTGGTCTCATAGGAACTTACAAACAAAGAAGTACAGAATACATTTAGTTCCCCGAGCTCATTTTCACTAAAGTGATTAAGGGCTGTGATGCCCTGATGTGTATATATTGTGATCAAAAAAGGAATAGTGGTGCTAATAGAGACAAAAAAACTACTTAAGTGACTCCAATAACATCAGCCTTAAGATTCAGAACCAACAAACTTACCGTTGAATGAAATTTGTATGTTTTGTCATTAAAAGTAACTAATTCTTCTAAATCTAGTGTGCATAGTGTCCTAGCAAGTCAAATAGTCAATTTAATTACATAAAGGCTCTGATTTTTAAGTCACAGATTGAGAAGAGAAATAAATCTACAGAATTTGAACCTGAATATAGTATTTGAGACAAGCTCAAGTTCAGCGGCAAAGAAAATACAATCTGACACAAGTAGAAAAAGCTTTTATGAAAAAATACTTTGAAAGTGAACACACATACACACAATTTACAAAACTATACATTATTCTTAAAGCATCCTTGACTGATAACACTGTTCAAACATTAAGTAGGTAGCTTAATGCTTAAACCATAAGATTTTATCAATTGTCTGATATATTCTATGAATGCAGCATTGTAATATCTACATTTAAAAGGTCAGCATTCAACATATTTCAGTAAACGAGCTATCAACTTGCACAAAAGTGTTTTTTTTAAATTGTATTATGTAAAAACTATTGCAGCTTGCAGCTTTATGTCATAATATATACTCTTGGTGTATTGATATGGCAGCAAAGTGATGAAATCCTTCAGTTGGTCAAATAAAATGATGTATATGTAACAGAATTAGATGTGTTTTTGCTAATTAACATCATCAATTTTGTTTCACAGAAATTCATATTTAGTTCCATCACAAAAGAATATTCCCTTTCTCAACTTTTTAATAACCTTTTAATTAATTTATTTAGAAACACTAGCCTAGAGTGTTTCCGCCTACATTATTTATTAGTGTTTCTATCTTTATCCATCAGCTTGCAGCACCAAGTTTTACAAATATAAAGTGTTATAGTCAAAATATTTATACTTTTATTGTATTCAAATGTACAAAACAGAATGGTATAATTTCTGGATTGTAAAACATTTTCTTTTTAAGTGAGTTCTTTTGTTTAGAATATTAGTTTTGATAGATGATTTAAATATTAAATAAATCACCCATGAGTGCCACAGTCAGTGTGGGGCAAATGCCCCAGTCTGCCTCACCGTGGCTACGCCCATGACTTTATCAATATAATATTATCTGTGATTGGAAATATAATATACCTAATTCATTTCTGAACATAATAAAGGGTTTGTAAACTTTCCTTCAAAACAAAATATTAACTTTGTAACACTCAACACTCATGTTTTATTCTCATTCATTAATCACATAAAACAACTGTCTGTCAGTACCATTCTAATCAATTTGGCCAAAACAATTTTTATAACCAGGGACCAGATAATCAGATGCATATTTACCTAAACTTCAGGTGTTGCTTACTACAGAATATGAACTTTTGTATAGACAAACGATTCAAATTAATTAACTGGCTTGTAAAATATGTACTTAATATTAATATGGTACAACTGGTAGCTTATGTTTCAACTATTTTATTTTATACCTGGTGACTTGTAACACAGGTTTGACTCCCAAAACCTACTTCAGGCACTAGTCTCACAAAAAGGTGAAAAATGTTACATAGTTTTAAGCATTTGTCATAAGATCACTTATTGTGAAGAGAGAATAAATTATATTTTTATTTTGGAATGCTCTTAGAGTTAATTAATATCCATCTGACGTGACCAGAAAGTCCTGGATGTGTTTATATTCAAATTAATTATTTCCTAGCAAAAAATTAACTTTAGGTAATTATGCATCAGAATATCCAACCCCTTGTTATAAAATAATCTTCTTTGCCACATACATCAGGAGTCAAAGTAAAAGTGTTAAAAGTCAAAAATTATTTTACAGGCATTATACACTACAATGAGGTGAATTTCAAGACTCATTAATTTTCAGTAAAGCTAAGTACAATTCTCTTTAGAATTTTTAATTCAACAGAATACTTTAGAATCTGTGTAAATCTATACACAATATTTATATAATAGTTATTTCTTTCGTAATTAGTGTGATTTACTACAGTTAAATAATCAATTTGCACTAAGTAGATATTAGTACCTATATAATTAATGGCTGAACACTATCTCCTGAAATACACCATATTATTATGATAATTACATTTCATAAAATTGTCTTGTATTGCCATCCAACATAATTTGATTTATGAAATTAACTTATTGGGACCTATAGCAGAGACAAATTAAACCACTTGCTCAGCTGTTCAATAATAAATGTAGAGTACTTAATATAATTTCAATATCATTATACCTAGGTTAAACAATTTTTTATGCTCAAACTTATATTTTCAACTTTAGAGCTCTCTAGTTTCTTTTTTACTAGAATCCATAAACTAATTGACAAAATATGAAATGCTGACAGAACCACATTTTTATTATATATAAATTTCTCATCAGGATTATTGCTACTGCAATAACAATAAAAACCTAATTTCTAGTGGTTGTAAAATGGTGTCATCCATTTTAGTTTTATAACACTCAAGTTCCAAAATGGTTGTTTGTACTCAAATCCGTAGACCTAACCTACAACACATACTATAACTACATTCTAGAGGAAATAAATCAAAGTACCTACTCTACTTTCTATTTATCTATTGAGAATGTATGACAGAGCTCTATTTATAGAGCTTGTTTGAAATGCTTTGTAGGTTATCTACCTACTACTTCGATTATTCTTTTCTGTTGATTTCCTTTTAAAAAACATAAAACATCGTCAGTTTATTTGTATTGTCTACTCGAATATGGACGCGGCGATTGGGATGTTGCTTGACTGTTACATAAAAGCTCACGAATAGTTGACTAACTATTGTAGACAATGAGAAAAGTTTGCTTACTCTGTAATGAGCTTCGTACTTGGGAGCCTCTTTTAGAAAGGCATATTCCTCAGTCTCGCCCGGTACAAAAGTCTTTTTAACATTCACTTTATAATGCGTATAACCTCCATAACCTGCGCCAAGGAGGACACCGATACTAGCACTGACGAGGGTTAACTTTGATGTTGATTTTGGTAGCCGGCTTTTAGTAGAGAAAAGTATTTTCGACAAATTCACATTCTCTTTAAGTGAAGGCAACACCACTTTCTGTAATATTGTAAATGTCGGCCTCCACATTTTATTTCTTATGATTTTTGTGATCACATGGAAACAGAGTTACGCTAAGTACCTACATAAACTGTACCTACGTCTGTACGAGTGTACCTACGCAAAATTATTTTATCCTCGTTCACCAACCACATCCAATCATACCCGATTCTCCATGGATTGTTACCACAGATATTAAATTAAAAAGATGCGGTTAGTTAGGTGAAAGATATACTATTCGATTTTTTTATATACATATACTGTTTTTCATCAAATTCCATTGGTCTAACAAATATATTATGATGACGATGGTGTGAGCAGGCAGAATTATAGCTAATGCTGAAAATAGACTTTTGGCTTTTTTGTGACACATTGATGTGCATGTATAACGCATTTAATCAAGACGTGCATTTTTCATCGTTGATGTACCTTTACCATGAAACTCCCTAATGGATGGCCCAGGTAGAATGTAGAGCTAGAAAAGAAATTAATGAAAGGTAAATGCGGAAATAGGAAACTTAATTGGTTTTCAATTTGAATTTTTCAGGTGTATAAAGAAAAGCGCCACGACGCCGACGTTCTAAAGATCCTGGCTTCTTCGGTGATTCTTTAACATGGGAAAGGGCAGTCTCCAAAAACTGAAGCAGAAGTTGCAAGACATCGCTGAGGGCAAGCTAACTAAACCGAAGCGTAAACGGAAGACAAAGGTTAGCATCATTCGGATTGGTCCAGATAAACTACTAAATAATGATTATCGTAAAATTTGCAGTATCCACATCAAAACTTCTAGTATAGGAGTTCGACCGACAGAAAGGTATTACCGTATTCATTTTTATTAATAGGTATATTACTAATCTGTAATAATAAATTACCTCATATTATTCTTAAGTTTGATCGCCAAGCTGTATTCCCATAGTGCGACGAGAATCCAAATAAACATGGCGTAAAGTAAAACTTATGTTATAATGTACTGGTGTGTACTGGATCTGGCAGGTTTTTACATAATAAAATTGTAACATTAATTCCCATCACGTTAATTTACATCTATGTTACACTATATTCATAATTACATACTAAATTAATAATATATTATATTTGGCGCATATTGCCTTAGTATGTAGGTATTTAGTATTTCCTATTATAGTCTTTCAAGTGATTGATGAACCTTCAAGAAACAGACATAACATAAAACATAACATAACATCACGCCTGTTATCCCCGAAGGGTTAGGCAGAGGTGTACCCATTAGTACACCCACATTTCGCCAGTTATGTTTTTAGTCCCATGTAATAGGGGGCGAGCCTATTGCCATCAACCGGGCACAAATCCAGACTCCGAGGCTGCTACTGAGAAATTCCAGAAACACAAACACACACACACAACAGAAGAAACGACATCTTAAAAATTATTATTTTATATTAAATATCGTCAATTAGTTCAAAAGTCGATGACGTGTAGAATAAACTCGATAACAGATTCCTGTTTTGTTCGCTCAAAAGCAAACCTTAAAACCTTTTTTGTGGAATAATTTGCTACTTACATATATGTGTATTGCTTTTAATTACATAATTTCTATCAGAAGGCCAATAATTCTAGCATATAAATACTTTCAGTCTAGTCGCAATCTCATTTCAGATAAAAATGCAGGTAAAATTTTTAAAAAATATGTTATTATATACTAGAATTGATCCCCCCCCCCCCTTCAGAGGGGGGCCTCTGATGGAAACAATGTCACAGTAGATGTATAGATGAAATACCCGTATCGAAAGACATTTTCATTTTTAGCATGCCTTACCAATCATTTTCTTCTCCGTCTGAATGACACCTGTTTGTTTTGACTCCACAATCTCCATGATTTTTTGTGATAAATCGCCCTATTTCCTCCGTTCATACCATGAAAAAGATTTCAAACCGACGAGGCGAAGAGTGGATTATATGGGCGAGAATTGAAATCATAGTTACCCTTGCTCACCAAAAGATGCAGCACGCCATGTTTCTCAGCATCGAGCGCTGACACCCGCTGCCTCTCAAGAGCATATTATATGAATATACTGTCTCAAGAGATAGATTTGGGTATACATTTTGCAAAGTAATATATGCTCGCTATATATATTCTCACCTTTCACACTAAAGATTGTCGAAACGAGAATTGAAATGTTTGTTTATACAACATTGAACTATATTGTTGGACAAATAGAGCATTTATTACATAAATCAATTAAAGTTCGCACCCATCCATCACATTCCTCGCCTCGCCAGTCCGAAACCACCTTAATACCAATAAGGCGCTGAGCAGACATAAATAAATCTGAAGGCAGTTATACATGTAGCTTTGCTAGACCATACAGCACTGGAACATTTTATCAGGGGTGATGGGTAGCGGGATGCCAAGTTACAGTTCACTTAGGTCTCATCTTATTATGGAGCCCTTCCTTTGCGTGTACCGTCCTTTATCCCCCGTCCTGAAATCGCCCGTTGCAAAAGCAACCAACAGTGAAAATAGTGACTTTCACTGTTGGTTGCTTTTGCAACGGGCGATTTCATTGGTTATTGTCTCGATGTTTATTTTTATTGATAATAAAAATAAATTTATTATTATCCAAATAAAAAATAAAGAATGAAAAATATTATAAAATAAAGAATGATTTTGTATAATTTTTATTATACCATAACCTCTATAAACTTCTCTTCAACCAAAATCAATATTTTTTAATTAATTTTGGCCGAAATTCTTTTATAATTTTTTGTTTTTTTTTTTCGAATTTTCATTTCGAATGACGGTTTAAAGTTAGCTAGCAACCATTCTTACTAAATGGGTAAAAGTAAAAGCAATTTTCTGTCAATTACTGGAAAGTTTTGACTCGGTCTAGATTTTTAATGGGCCCTGACTGTTACCTATCAGAATTTTAGAGACTTTCTTTCTACTTTTTTCGATTTTATTTAAAGTTCATGTTTCAGGCAGATAATTTTTTTATTGCGTTTCCTTGTGTGCGCTATTACTTAAATTTCCTCAGGTTTATCGTTGCGGATAAAATGTAGTCCACGCTGCGATTATCGGTGGTCTGCTCAGCACCTTTCATTGTTTATAGACTAGTAAAGTAGTTACTGGCTTGCTTGCAGTTGTCATTATGAATACTGCCGACATGAGTAAATGATTATTTAAAATATTTTTTAAAATAATTAAGTAATCGCATAATCGAATAAATCGATTCAATAATTGTATCATAGACAATCTGGTATTCACAACAATAATTTTCACGTCCTTCGGTTTGTCTGTTGTACGAGCCAGCCAGTGATTATGATTACCTTTTAGCTGATTTTGTAGAATTTTGTGAAATTGTAAAATGCTTTGTTTTATTATTTCTTTTCCTTCTTCAGTGAAAACGCACCACAAGTTTTAGCGGTGTTCTAAATGCGGTAGACTTACATCTGGCGCCATAAGTAAGGTAATTGTCGTTTCACATCTTGATCTATTGGCGCGTTAGTGATTCCAAATTTTGTCAAAGTACATTTAACTGCGCAGTGTGGAATAATTGCGTTATATCTTTAGGCCCTTTGGTATGGTCCTAAAATGCCATCAACGTCGCGGTCGAGGGGCTCCGGGCGCGGGCCGGACGGCGCGCCACGGACAGCGGTCATAGCCCCTATGTCGGAGCGGCAGCAGCTGGCTCTAGTGATGCAGATCTCATCACAAGACGCTCCGCCAGGTTTGATACTGCACAACATCTTAGTTTTCTAGTGTCGAGCTGGTTGACCTGACTTCCCGCCATTTTCGTATTCAGCCGCTCCGACCCCAGCAGAAGAAAGAAAGCGAACTAGGCAGCAGCGCAATGAGCGCGGTGAGACCCCCCTGCATGTAGCTGCTATCCGAGGCGACCATGATCACGTTAAGAAGCTTATAGACCAAGGACAAGATCCTGACGTGCCTGACTTCGCTGGTAACATAATTCTTCTATAATTGTCAATGTTCTATTAGATTCCTCCATTTTATCCATGTTTCTACTTTCTTGCTTTCAATTTTATTAGTATGAAATTTATTTGCTTACTTCAGTGAAATCAAGAAATACATGTTTGAGACTGTTTGATGTTGAATTTTCAAAGTCAATGTTTGTTGTCATATTCACTCACATTGTATTGATGTTTAGTTCATACTTGTTCACATACACAAATAGAAACATAAACAATATACTACAATTAAGTTCAAGCTAAACAGAAAACAAGTTTAGTAAAATTACAATATTAAAAACTTATTGGTGATTAATAATGTTAAGTGTAAGCTTGAATTTAACTATGTTGTGATGAATCCTCCCCTTGCACAAGCATGATTAGTTTGTATGGGGTGGTTAACAAGTAATGTCAACAACATTTCTAGCATTCATAAAATAATGATAATAATAAATAAACAATAAAAATGTACAAAGTAGGTAGTGGAACTGAAAACAAAATATGACCTTGGTCAATTATTTTTTTTATTGAAGTGTAACTACTGGTAGTTTTTTATCAGTAGCTATAAATATTATGATATTAATATGTTAAAAGTGAGTTAGGAATTAACATCTTATTCTACAGGTAGCAAAATTTGTAGCAAGAATCAACATTTCATCATCAAAAGGATTTAGCTTATTTGGCTTGAGCAAATTTATAATACTAAATAAAATTTTAAATCATAGGGTGGACACCACTTCATGAAGCTTGCAGTTATGGCTGGTTTCAAGTCGTAGTGGTACTTGTGAATGGTGGGGCTAATGTCAATGCTAAAGGGTTAGATGATGATACTCCTTTACATGATGCCACAACTTCTGGCAATCTCAAAATGGTTAAATTTCTCATTGAACATGGAGCCGATCCATTTGTCAAGAATACCAAAGGGAAAATGCCATCAGATTATGCTGCACCGCACATCTTTGAATACCTGCAGTCATTGAAAGGTATGTTTTCCTAATTCCAACTATTATTTATTTTAATTTGATTGTCTAGTATGGATTAAAATGTTTAGCATTACCTATCATACATAATATGTCAAAATGCTCATAGCACAACCTAGGTTTTTACTTACTACTTATTAAGTGTATTAAAACATATTATCAAGATGTTATGTTTTTTTGTCTTTGGGTAATACTAAAAAGATATTTCAATGGAGAAACCACACTACACAGGAGTTCATTACGTATCAGGCTTCTGCTTCTTCTAATTATTGTTTTATACTTTAATATAAGGCATTTTAATTTGTACTAGACAATCTCCAAATAATATGGACTTGCTTTTATAGGAACTGGTTAATACAATTTCTCAAAATGTAACATACTAAAAATATAGTAAGGGTAATAATATGGGCAACTTGTACTACGTAATTTACACAAATTGACATTGTTTTTATTTAAATAAATCAGGAACTAGTCATGCTTGTCTCGAACACACTAAATGTTTGCTTCATATTATTAGAAGCTTGTTTACATTCTTATACTGCTGACTGTTCTTCTCATGTATGTCATTTACCATTGTATGTCTATAATAAACTTAGCATGTTATGTTATAGCTAGTTTTAGTAGTAGATTGAAATAGTATAGTTGTATTAGGGTGAGAAACTAACAAACTGCCAATGTTTTGATAGTTTCAGCCCCAGTTATGCATGTTGAATGTGTTTTGTAGATTCATTAGCATTTTTTGTGATATGGAAGTTGATAGTTTAGGATGTGATAAGATTATTGGAAAAACAATGGCTGTTTGCCATTGTTGCAATCTGTGGGTAAGTTTTATAGTGAATTTTATAATTTGACATAATAAATCCGGGGTTCACCTGCTCGTGACTGATTGATACCATATTCTGTAGGTGGTCATTGACCATAATATTAACACCAAAACATAAGATGCAACTTGTCTAGCTAATTTGCCAGGTAGTATATACCTTGCAAAAAGTTGAGGAACTCTGTCTTGAAAGGTTTTGTGAAATTATGGGCATAAAAAGCAATTACCTTATAACCTAAGACCACTCTGACATGGGTTAGAGTCGTCAAAAATGAGTTATCTATGAAATAACCCAATGTACTACAAAATATCATTTGTATATTCATTGTTGAACTGGGATTTACCTTGCAAAATTTCCAAAATATGTGGTTCCGATCCAACAAAAAAAAAATTGGTTGACCTTTAATCTCCACTTGATTGTTGTGAAAATGTTTTCATGAAATATTTCACCCCATTATTATGAAAGACTAGCATCTTTATTGAAGAAACCTGCTATTCTTATTTGAAGCATTATTTCTACTTTATTGCTAATTGACGAAATCATGTTCATAATTCAGAACTATCCTTCAGTTTTAGAAGGTAGAGCTACCTGGCGACTTAATCGCATCTTAATCTAGTTTCTGTGAATTACTGTGTTTTGTGTTGGAACTAAACATATTAGTAAGTTTAAAAATATAGGTGTTTGGTAGAAAACCAGGCAAATATTTTTGAGGGATTGGGGAAGGGGTCATTTCCTAGTACCTATAAAATTGTTATTTTTTAGTATCATAATAATTTAGAAATTAAATTTTTCCATTCAATTACGTAATTTTGAGACAAACAAGTAATAAGTAATTTTACATAAAAGTAAGTACATACATGGCAATTTAAAACTGCATTATTTTGAACTCTACCATTACACTAGGATAAGGTTATGGGGTTATAATTGAAGGGTCTAGCAAATGAGACCCTCCCTAAAAAAGTTGTGTCGGTCCTTCTATTAAACTCATGTATTGTATAATTTCTTTAGCTTTGAAGTTCTTTGAGCAATTCAACGCAATATACACAAATATAGAGTGACGTGTAGTGCCTAGTCAATTTTGCGTCGAGTGCCCTCACCCTAACGAAGTGTAATAACAATTGCGCGAGTCGTGCGTTAGAACCCACTTTATGACTGATCGTGAATAGATCTTCACACTTAGTCACTGTTACCGTGACTAGTAAAAGTTTAGAAGAAAATACTGCCTTGTTAGGTACTAGATGAAAAGAGAAAGAATGCTTGTGATTGTGATTGTGCTCATCCAAGTTGTCGCACTTGTCAACTGCAGCCACGTCTGACTCTGACATGTTATTTTTTATTTAATTAACCTTTCTCATTCTTAAAGGACATTGGCAGTGTGCGACATTTTCCGTTAACGTTTATTCAATAAATAGGTACGTACTCTCTGGAATATACGTACAGTCTATTCCAGATAGATGTGTGATATATGTGTCTTATACATTGGTATACAGAAATACCATGGATTCTATGAGGTATGCCAGGAATGGCGTTCCTCATAAGACACAGTATACTTAGAATTTCGTTGTTATTGCTTTCTTTACCGACTCAAAAAGAAGAGGTTTGTGAGATAGAACGAGCGCCGCATTTCCTTAGGTACTATACTCGATTTATAAGAGATTTCCGAGCTTATTTCACTACCTATATAGGTATATACAAGCTCTCTGCTTGCTGTCCTTACTAGCCATTATTATTATAAAACTAGTCATTGAAAGCCGTCCGCTGCTAGAATCTTCTCCAGGTCGTCGATCGCTATTGGGTCTACCCAAACTTGTATAGTGCTTGATAAGTTAATGAGTTTTACGAGACCTCTTCAGGAAAACCAAAGATCTTTAAATATGCTTTATTGGTACTTTCGGAGAATAGTGTTGGTGTAGGTACTTGACACGCCCATTTGTCGGGCATACCATTGCTGTCCCCGTGACTCGATCCGACATTTTCTCCGGTTATTCTCGTCTTACTATGCGACGTAGGGTACTAGCACAGACTAAACCTTGTATCTTGGTGTATCTGTTATGGACCAGGTGATTAATGTGGGCATTATACATAATGTACGAGCATTATGAATAATGTCTAGCTCTATCGGGCTAAGTGACTAATACTATCTTAACTTCATTATTTATCACATTATTATATTGCTCCGACACATGATTATATCATTTGAGCGAAGTTCCGACTTTTTACACGACTGCCCCAAAAAAAGGAGTGTTATGTGTTTAGGGTTAATGTATGTATGTATGTAAGTATGTATGTATGTGAGATTCTTTATTCCACCATAACTTTTAAACGCCTGAACCAATTTAGATGTATGGGGTATCGTTACAATCCTTGCATCGTTCCGAGTA
Organism: Hoplodrina ambigua; assembly: GCA_949774945.1. Lineage (NCBI taxonomy): Eukaryota > Metazoa > Arthropoda > Insecta > Lepidoptera > Noctuidae > Hoplodrina > Hoplodrina ambigua. Next base: position 13,877,087 of record OX458963.1, read on the forward strand.
ACATAGGCTAGTGAAAAATAAAAAGAATCCTGTGTAGTCACTTTAAAATGTAAATTAATACCGTCCTCAATTATTTTTTTTAATGACTCTGGTCGTGTCTATGTTTATCGTCTAGAATTTGACAAGTAGATTTAAAAAATATATAACACTGTAAATAAAAATCGTTGTAAAAAAAACTGACGAGTAAACAAAGTACAAATATGTGCAATTTTTGCAGTCGTGTTTTTTAATTTTTTTAATTATAGTAGCTTGCTAAGAGTTTTGATTGATACAACCAGTTAAAACCACTTTTGACGGAATCACTCAGTCAAAAGTATTATTGACTAAAGCATACGGTCAGAATTACTTTTGACTGGTTAAGAGTTTTGATTGCAACAAAAAATAACAATAAAAAAAAATAGTAATTCAATATGTTTGAATTACTCTGCCCCAAAGGTGATGGACAAAATGTATAATGCTCGATCAATTTGATTATTTGAATAATTCTTATCAAATTGCACTCTGATATTGGGCATTTTTCATAATGACCGGGTATTATGTATAATGTCCAAATTCTCACTTTTTCCATAACATATCTACTAGCAACTGGCTTTGCCATCTTGTGGATTTGAAGACCCATTGCCTAACCAAGTTTGAGAGATGCGTTACCAAGACGATAGTATGTTTAAGTTTACAACAAAGTATTACTAAAATAATTATCACAATACTTACTGTCCGTTTTAGTACCACAACTTTAACTACAATCCTTGTATTTAAAAAATATAGTAGTAGATTGGTAGGTGCTTCTGTGCTAGGTAGACTAGCAACGAAAATGGAGCTAAAGCAGCCGGTGATCGCAAAAAGAAATAGTCCCTGGGTGCTTGCGACATTATTGCATTCATTAAGCCCTTGATCCGAAATATATTATAACACGCAAATTATATCTATCCTACAGTTAGTTGATTAGGTATATTAAGTGTTATATTGCCATGTTCTGAATTTATTCAGAAAAGAAAAATAAGTAATGTAAGGGTGATTAATTAGATCGTCCTTACCATGGCATATGTACATTCTTATGATCAGCATAGTGTTTGATTGTCTTTTTAGGTAGGTGGTTTTAGGAATTGTATTGAAAGAGCATTCATAGCCCAGTGGTAACAGACTTGTGATTCCGTATATAGGTCGTGACTTCGAAGTTTCGAATCCAAGAAATGTACTATTTTATCACCATTGCTTGCAAAACATCGCGACTGAGCGGCATGTTTTAGAACCGAAAATTAAGCTATATTGTATTAGGGGGGCAATAAGGTGAAGACATGTTGACTATGTAGTTTGCAAAAGAAATAATCCATTACTATTTAGTCTAATCCTGATAGTGCTGATCTATTAGTGGATAAACCTTGGAATTATACGACTAAAAATTCAAGTTATATCTATGTATAAACTAATATCCTACCAAAAAGATTAATTATACCCATTTTTAAAATCTTTCATTTTTATATACCTTATCGTTTGCAATATTATTTATTTAATAAAAACATTCAGGGATCGTTGGATCATGTTTCTAGAATGATCTTTACGTTTAATACAATAATAGTAGATATTGATATTAACGGCGTCTATAGAGAACTTACGTTAAATCATTTTTGAAACTTGTGTTTCAACCTTTTTTTTTTTTTGCGAAATTTAGAACTATTGTAAACTTCAGAAAATACGTTTTGAATACTACTATTATTCTTTTATAAATGGTCTCGTTTAAAAATATTTTTAATGTCCATTGTTACTGTAATGCAATAAATTAAGTACCTACTCGCAAAATTTCTCTTTATAAACATTGCTGACTTCAAAGGTAATTGGGTTTATATTCCTGGATCACAAAAAAATGCAAAAACAATACCTACCTACCTAGTTCATGAAACAAAAACGAACCAGGTTTTACACGATTCAATTCCGTGTTATCTGATTTCAAGGTCACAAGACGCTCAACCAGGCGAATCAGACACATAGAGCACACTCATTACATGACAATCATGGTTTTTATAGAAGTCATACTTAGCTGTCTGATAGTACCATTAACTCGCCAGAACCAATTAAAAGGGAGAATTCTACGTAAGCTTGAATATTTAAGGATGAAAATAGTTTATTTCGGTTAGCTATTTCGGTTTCTACTGACGTCTACAGTATTGATTTTATGAAACGACGCTCCGGCCTGCAAATAGAGGCGTCGCGGCGACTTATTGCCATTTATTAGATCTAAAAATATCGTTATATTATTTATTAAAAATGTAGCTGATTATAAAGCTTTACGTTGCTAAACATTGTTGATATTAAGCACATTTACACATGGCTCTTTAAGATTTTAGAAATCACATGAGTTTTTTTCCGATATAAGTAAAGTTAATTATTTCTATGACTTAACAAAGGTGCTGCCATACTGCTGTTTAAAAATGTTAACAAACATTTTCTAACGCTTATACATTACTAACAAATGTTAGGAATTGTTACATTCTATTCGGAATTGTTCAATGTTTTAAGTGCTCCTACACCAATGGAAAATGTTTAAAAACATGTATAACATTTGAAAAATTGGCTCGCTCGCAGTTTGGATACCCAGCCTGGATACTGGAACTCCTCATATCGTATGAGGAGTTCCGTTCCATATCTTCGAATTTTACTTGTTACGATAGTTCTGCTATGATTCTTCATAACAGAACTATCGTAACAAGTAAAATTGCCTTGTCTATACATTTGTAGTCGATGACTGACTGAAGGAAGTTACATACCTACCACTTTTCAAAACGTTATATAATTATATAGTTCGAGGTATTGTTTAGTAAGAAATTTAAATATTAACAACAAGCACTAAAAAGTAAAAATAAAAATCTTAACAACCGCCTTTAAAAACTACGAAATAAAAATAACTTAAGTTTTAGTTAAAAATTGAAAAGGAGTTCCTTTTGCACCTATTCCGTTCCGTTCCGCATAGACTGCTTTTAAACAGATGCTTTTAAACAACACGCAAAGCATTACGCGCAAAGGAACGCCGATAATCGAGTTACGTTTTATAGTAGCCGTGTGAAGTTCGTACGTTTTCGATCCGTTCGAAGAATCGAGTCGTTGCCCCAAGGCGTTTCTTTTAACATTTTTTTTACTACAAAGATGATAATTGAGTTATTTATTTTTCACGTAAGCTGTACCATATATTATTAATTATCCAACGATTGTTTATTTATTTAGTATTATCATATTTATATACGCAAATAACAAAATAAATTTATATAAAATAGAAATGTTCGTGTAAAGGAGCGATTTGGGGCGTGTTGCTTGGGCTGTCGAATGATGGCCGATCCTTGACGCCAACTTCGTGGCGGTCTTGCAGACCGATTTAGCATAAGTTTTTATTGTGGAAAAATTTTAGTTTACGGACGAGTATAAACTCTTCAAACTGTCGGACTACGTGAAATGCAAAGGAGGACGCTCTCGCACAATAAAGGGGAGTTCACGTTTACTCATTATTCGCTATAAAGAGTTTACTAAAATCATGATGCACGCCGCACATCATTCGCGATCGTGCTGTGACCCCTGCGTAAACTCATAATATGATCTGACTGACGTGACAATATGATTATTTTAGAAAACACTCGATTCATGGATTGTCAACATTGATTGTCAAACTTACTGCGATAACCAGCCTTTAACCTTTATTTAAAACCTTTGTAAATAAACTGCAGTGGCGTTGAGGTAATTACGTTTCGAAGAATAGTGTCATTACTAAAAAAAAAATTGCAAAAGCGTAACTTAGATTTGTAGGTACCTAAGTATGTAAGTTCCGTACAATTCGGGGGATGTTCGTAAATGAATGTTTAATTAAATATTGATTAATCAAGTAATAAACGACCTTTTTGTATTACTTCTGTCATACGAGTGTTTCATTGTCTTTTGTAAAAAGTAGGTACCTATGTGTTGTTAATCTTTAGGATTAATTTTTTCGGATATATATATTATTTTTTTCTTTCTTTTCGTAATCATATATAGCCATTCCTTCACTCCGTTAGGCGACCGTCTGACCGATTTTTTATAGATAATTATGACGACAAACCTTACAAAAATTCTTTGTAACACAGAAAGTACAGGTCAATAATCCATATCTACAATAAGGAAAAATAATTGAAACTTGACAGGATTAGCAGCATGTAGCATTGCTGATTTAGATCTGTACCTTTTTACAATCAAGTACATAATACATGTCAAATTAGTAGTACAGCTATTTATTTGCTTCTATTCCAACATCAAATTAACCACCTCAGTTATTTAGTCCCACACCTGTGTATTTTTTTGTACAAAATCTAAAATAATAACTTGTTAGTGATAGTTACACTACAAAATAACATATACTTAAATGATATCAAAAATAATTGCTTGCTGATAATATGATTAACCTTTATTTAAACTTAACCTTACATTAAAACTGCCATGTTTGTTATTGATTTGTAATTTAACTACTGTTATAAATTAAAAGATAGGCTTCACATTAATATAGTATAGAAAATGGTTTTGAGACAAATTAATTGTGGTTCAAACTTGCTGTTATGTATTTCCTATAGTAGATGAAAAACAATGTCATATTGATGTTATCAACCAAAGCAAATTATTCAATTACTAATATTTTACACAAAATGTGTTTTAAATAGTCCCAATTAATTTTAGAAGTCTTGTTTAATACCTGTTCAGATTCATAACACTAGCAAAATACACAATGCCCTGGTAGGTATGTAAAATTAAAATTTACATATTTGTGATTATTAGAAGTTGTACTCAGATTTCAACCAAATTCAAGAGCATTTTTTATTTATATCTGCACCTTATTTTCTACATATTAATAGATAAACAAATTTGTGGGATTGAGATCCTACTGACCCACTTTCCATTAATACACATGCTAAAATCATTAAAGCTTAGTAGTATAATTTTGTTAAATAAACAAGAAGGTAGCTTCGTCTTGAGATCCCTCATTTACTGACCATAAAAAAAAAACCGAACATATTATAAATATTTAACCACATATACTTATATTTAGCTCAACAAATATATTTCATGCAACAATTAGCGCCTATAAATTTAGAGAAAATTTTATTTCAGCTTTTAAAGCAACTCCTGTAAAGTGGACTTATTAATTACAGGAAAAGTTCCTATTTATGTGGAACATATTGGTTTATGTAAACAGATAATAACGCGAGAGCTACAAACGTCAGTCGGGCAAGGGATGACAGCGCCAAAAAAGGTTGCAATGCCAGTGGTAACAGCGATTGCAGTAAGCGGAACAACATGGAGACCCTAGCCCAGGGGGAACATTTCGATGGCAAGGACATCACCACACAGGAAAAAGGGGGCGCCACCGAGACCCGAGACGGTTAGAGGGTTAAAAAACAAACTTTCGTATTTTGAAAGCATTTAAACCAACAAAACGTCGGCGGTACCAGACCACTGCGAGTTACTGACTTCATGGTCGCGATGATGAAGATAACACTAAATACTTACAGATTTTTAATATAATTATTTTATTACGTTTCGGCATATAATTGCTAAAACTAAAAGATTAGAACCATGGTCTGTTTGTCTGTATCAGTCTGTATGTATGTCTGTTTGTATGTTCGTGAATTAACTAAACATGGCTTGATGCTATGTAGCAATAGTAGTAAAAAACAGGAAAGGAAAACCGTGAGTAATAATAAAATCAACATAATAATATTATTATTAATGTGATAAATAATATGTTAAACATTATGACCTAGTTGCAATCATACTACCCATAAAGAGCACCATTGTAAACACCACACTGTCTGTCATAGTTTGAGCACTGCTAAAATTCCAACTTGTCTCTCATATTTTCTCCATTAAAGTATCCCTAAATACTGTTAATTAACAAATAAGCTTGTTTAAAGTTACAAAAAAACTGATGATATTCAATGCGTGATGTCGCGCATTATACAAGGGCATATATTTAGTACACATTTATGTTATTTTCAGATGGCCTACAGCTAAGTAGCTCGGTGGTGTCATCGACTCAGGACGACAGCAGCAAACGGCCGCATGAAGACGCCGATAATGAAGTGGCCGAAGATGACGTTTCAAAACGTAAGAAACGTAAGGACAATGAAGAGAAGGAGCCGATGGGCAAACCGGCTCCCGTGGCGCGCGGTGGACCTGGACGGTAAAACATTAGTATTATTAACGGAAATATTCTTCTCTCTTTAAATTGGATTTAATTTAAATTTAATCATAGTTTATTATGTGCTAATGATGGCCGTGCTACCTGTCATGTCAATAACGTAGTTATCCTGTTTTGTTTTAAAAATCAATATATTTAACTTATTTTTTGTAAATTACAGTATCCTTACTGGCAGTAAACCACCGGGGCCAGCGAGTAAGACCGGCGCAATACCACTGGGCAAGAATAGTGGCGGACAGAATGTAAGCAAGGGAGGAACAGGATCCTCTGGGAAAGGAAATGTGCAAGCGCAGGGGAAAGGAGGTGGTGGAGGCTCTAAAGCCAATGCACAAGGCTCACATCAGGTAATGAACTAGGTATTTGTATAAGGTAATCCTAGGGTCAATAATCTGAGACCAGCATGGTGACTATTTTATAATGCCACCCTGCAGACCCATCACAGAATCTCCCATTTCTAACTATACAGAAGCCGGACATAATTAAAAATATTGTAAGAGCGCATGCGCATTATTTGTGTGCACGATAAAATATAACAGTACTTAATATTGCAATCAGTATTGTGCCAAAATTTATTTTAGCATGCTAACTCCTGGTGAATTATAAAGTGTGTTCTAACCAAAACATATTCTTCTTTTTAGGGCAAATCTGGCGGAGGAAAGGGTGGCTCTCTGCAAGTAGGAAAACAGGACAGAAAAAGCCCTGTTGCTAGTCCAAAGTCGACCCAAAGCAAGGACAATAATGATGGCGACGAGGAGACCAAGACTCACGAAACGGCACCAAAGGTCCCGCCGCTCAAAATAGTGATACCTGGCGGCGCGGGTGGCTCTGGCAATAGAAACGAACAAGAAGGCGAGGGTAAGACTCACCCCTATTTTCTGAGATTTAAAAAGCTATTACTTTATAAAAGTGAAAGGTCATACAATTACTAACTTGACCATAAAACTGAAATTTGGCAGGTATGTAGTAAATAGGTAAAAGGCGTTAACTAAGAATGGACTTACTTCCATGAATACGAAGTTGTGGGCAAAATTAGTGTGATTTAGTAATGCTGCCTACAGCCTAAACATGTATTCTTAGGTGCATATTCCAGAATTAGCTTGATCCAAGCAAGATCTGTGCTTGAGTATAGTTTAATAATATCAGCCTTATTATACTGCACAATATAGTGTTAAAAATAATCGTTGGACACGCCTCCTATTTTTTGTAGCTGTTGTTGTATTCTGACCTATATCTTTTGTGTTTACCAACTATTCCCCAATTTTTCCTTTTAACTAATTTTCTTTAGGTGGAACAGGTCCAAGGGGAAGTGGCAAGGGTCGCGGCAACGCATCAACGCTACCTTACGTCATACCGTGTACAAGTACAGACACGGGGCAAACTTCCGATAGCTCAGATGGCACCTCAGAAGACAAGAGAGGGGAAGGTGGAAAGGTAATACAATATCTATCAAAGATTTATAATTTTACAAAATATTCGTGTGTTAGTGTTACAGAATGCAAAGCCTCCTTTTATATAACTATAATTTCATGATTATTTTAATACCTGAACTAACATATGCTCATAAACCTACTTTTCGTCCGAAGGCTGGACAGAGAGTCCTCCGTTCTCATAGGACGAATGACGGGGATAAAGATAAGGAGAGGACGTCCCCTCAGACAGGGAATGACAGCCGCTCCGGGGCGGGACAGGCTCAAGCTAACTTGAATTCCAATAAAAGTCCAACACCTTCGGGCTCTGTAAGTACATGAGTAGTTCAACTTTATAACAATAGTTGTTGATATAACTCACACGATCCTTTTGAAAATGTTCAATTCCTTTGTACTGGGTTTTATGAATACACATTTGAATACAATTATGCTCTTTATTATAGGGCCACGGTCCTGATCACGACAACACTGTGTCCTCATCAAATTCCGGAAAATCTGAATGTAAGTAATAAACCAGCAAAGACAGCTTAACGTTTAAAAACCAGCTTAACATTTAAAAAAGCTCAGATGTGCAGCATCTGGCTAAAATAAAGCCGATATATTACCAATCGTCACAAGACCATGGCTGGGACCAAAATATTATTTACCAGCGCGACATCATCGCTTGCATCCCATGTTGTTAACAAATCCAGGAGCGCGATTTTTAAACGCGACATTTAATCATCTTACAGTAGTTTAAAAAAGCTTTTCCCAAGCTAAGTGCACTAATTATATAAATTTGTAATATTTTACAGCTAATGCAGGCCATGTGGAGTTGCATCCAAGAAAGCGAAAAATCAAGGCTTCAAAAGATGGACACTCTCGTGATCAATCTAAAAATGAGCAGTCTCATGAATCCACTGCAAGCCATAATATAACCCACTCCAATCCGTACCAAATGTACATTCATATACGAAAGCAGGTAAATTAATTTGATTGTAAAAAATGTTTTGTTTCTATATAATGAAAAAAAAACCCTGAAGTATTTTTGTGTTATTCCACAGATTGATCGTCGCCAAAGAAGTTTATTCCCAGTCAAACCAAAGCCTCCAAAAGATTTCAACAAATATTTAATGAATCGTTGCACATACACACTTCAGGGTAATGTAAATCCTGATCCTCAAGTGGAAATACCACATAATTTGCCAACCCAAATGGTTAACGAATTTATGGCTCAGGAAAAGGAGAGGTATGTTCATATTTTACAATCATTTTCTACTGTAGATTTAAATTGTATTTTTTTTAAACTGAATTTGCAAAATTAAAACCGTTTATTGCTATAATTTGCTTAATATGATATACTCTTTTTTTAATTATGATTATTCGTTTCGGCAGAACAAGATTACGTATACAACATCTAGTAGAAAAAGAGAAGCTTGTGTTGGCCGTCGAACAAGAAATATTGCGCGTTCACGGGCGCGCCGAACGCGCTGTAGCGAATCAGGTAATAGATAAAACTTTTATCATAAATAAAAGTAACTGCAAAAAACACGCCTAAATCTTACGGCAATTATAACATGCTCAAACTTGACTCTACTAGTCGTGTATTTCATGACTAGTTGACAAGTTTACAACTCCTCCGGCTGGACCTGGCCTCCACGGCAGTGGCGTGCACAGAGTTTTTAGACAGGGTAGGCAAAACAGTTAAAAGCTATTTAAGCTAGGTAGGTATCTTACCAAACATGTACCTATCATGGTTTTGGTTCGTCGTCTTGTCAATTTAAATAATGATGTAGGTACCTAATTGCCACCTAGCCTAGATTGACTGATTTTGTAGACATATTTTACGGATACCTATGTGTTTTGATGTTTCATATTAATTTGCAAATTAAATAATAGCAGTCAAATTAAATAAAATCCGGTGTCATTGACCTTTCACGATCACGTCTTTTTGTCACCGATAGTTTTAAAAACGCATATTTTTTATTTCACACACAACACATGAACAACTTTCACAGTGAATATTATCCATTTTTTCACACTAATAACATCGTTAAATCTTAAATATCTGATAACAAAGCTCACGACCAAATCAAAACAAATAAACGACTAATGGCCGCTCAAACTACTTGTTTATAAAATACGACAAAAAAAATGGTGCTTTATTTAGGGAAAGTTTAATGAAATAATGTTACTTTTTAAAATAGTCGCAATAGCTTCCGATCGGAACAACACACAGCCAGTTGTATGTCTCATAATTTTTACTATGAAACTTACGAGTTACATTACCTTTTTGCTGGGTCAATTCTTGTAACTCAGGTACACATCTCCCTTTTGATACAATTTGAACCTTTTCATTTAACGTTAATTGAGAAAATTTACCATTTATAACCTTTAACAAACACACATTTTCAACACAAACCTCACAATCGAACAACATTTTGAATAAACAAATAGAAATTAATTTTAAAAACAATCCAATAAACTAATTGAAGTTAACACTTATCTTATGAAAACCATCAAAATAAAAACATAAAACAGCGCGCTTCACTTGAAAGAAAACAATATGGAGTCTATAGAAAAAAAAACAATTTCAAATTTTGGGAAGTAAAACGTTATCAAATAAAATTGCATCATTGTCAATCGAAATATCACTGAACTAATACTCGCCAATAGAGACGACGGATTCATACGAGCTGGCCCGTGATTGGGTCACCTGCCGCAGGAGATGGCTTTGTTACCGCGCCGTTGTGTGCAGTGCACAGACACGAAAATGTATCACTACATGCGTACATTTTCGAATGAATTGTAGGCAGAATCACTCGCTGCCTTCCGCGTTGTCGGCGATGTGTTACGAACGCCTGTCGTAGTTTTGACAGTACCGAGGTACGGATTACGGTATGAATGCGATGCGCGTTGCTATTAATTTACATTAGGAGTTTGAATAATTTTATTAGTTTTGTTACGCAGAATATTTTTTTTTATTTTTGAAATTACTGTAACTTGTCTAGATCTAGATCTACTAGGTCTAGGGTCTGCAGTGCCTTTATGCCTCTATGGACCGCACGCCACTGCTCCACGGCTAGACCGGTACAAGTTCACATGCCGCCGCCCCCTGTCCTATGCCGCCCGGGGCTATGGCCCCAAAGCTACACAATGTTTGCCGGGTCAGCTAGTAGTCTAGTACATTATATTATTTAATCGAATAAACTTTCTAATGTGTTTTGATTAAACAGATTTTCTTTTTCCTACAGTCCCTTCCTTTCTCCGTGTGCACGATACTACGAGACAAGGAAGTCTACAATGTATTGGCTCCAGAGCAGGAAGAGAAGCGCAACGCGCAGCGCTCCCGCTGCAACGGCAGGCAAATTAACTCTTGGCTCCAAGAAGTCGATGATAAATGGGAGAAGATCAAGGTATATACATTAATTATCATCGTAATACATGCATTTGCGTAGAATGTACCAAAACGTTATGTCATATAAATGTTTTCAAATTTCAGGAAGGTATGCTTCGGCGTCAACACACGGAAGCGCAAACTCTGCATGCTGTACAAATCATGGGATGGGAATGGAAACTAAAAGAGTGTGGCATATGTGATTACAAAACGACTCCTAAAATAGATCCGGTGCACGTGCCACAAATACACGTGTCGAATTTTGACTTGCCCGCTTGAATTTAAGTTCATGTTGCCTGTGTTTATGTCAAGCCTTCACGCTTATCGTGTTGGCATAAATATTAGTATATAGTTAGGTTTTTCTAATCTAATAAAATTTTAACATCAATTGGTAAAAAGAATCAAGCGGAGCTACAAAATTGGATTTTAAATCTCTAAATTATCAACATTTGTTAAGCCTTCTATTCTCCCGCGCACTAATTCTGATAACTTGTTATTAATGACTTTGCTTTTAGATCGATAACAACTATTGTGCATTTAAATAATAACCTGTTATCGGGAGAAGGCCAAAACACCTAAATTTTTGATTTTTAAAGCCTCAAGGACAAAATATTATTGAAATTAAATATAATACATAATTTTAATGGGTTTGACGGAGATTGTGCACTTCTCAAATTGTGCACTTGACGCAGAATATGTACTTCGCAAAATGGGTATTTCGCAAAATCTGCACTTTTAAAAAAAGCAATTCTCAAATTGACCACTTCTCAAAACGTGCACTCCTCAAAATGAGTGAATGTTATCACAATGGATCAAGATAAAAACCGTTTGCTCACTACATTTTTATAATTACCATAAACAGCACGATAAAACTATTTTCTTTGTAAAAAGTTATTACATTCAGGAAATAATTGTTTTTTTTTTTAATTTTATATTATTAATAATTTATAATAATTATTTTTACTATTCGTATTGACTTACAGTAAAAATACAGTTCTATACAAAAATATAGCGCAATTTTTTATGTTTTTGTAACTGCTTTTTTTATATTGCTACATTTTGGTACGATAGTACTTGCTGGTGGATAATCAGTTGTTTAAAACTTTATATTATACTACTTTTTATAATAATATAGAGTAGGAGATTTATCATAATTTCGTTCGGTCGGTTACATTTTCGTATTACGTATTTTTTTTATACATGTATTTACATATATATTTACGTAATTTTTATGCCATTTTAGTTTTCTACTGTTTAAGAAAATTGTGTATTTATATATTTTTTATTATTAATAAAACATGACTACAGCTTAATATATGAATATAGCATTTAATATACTTTCTAATTTTACTTTTTCCTAGTAAGTTGAGTACAAAATTTACGAAATATTATGCAACTATATTTTTTATTTATAGAACTGCAAATTCTTTGTAAGTGTACTAATACAGAATTATTAAAAAAAGTACAAATAGATGCAGTGCGCAATATGTTACAACGAATGGCTAGAGTTATATTATGTGTATAGCTGACGTGTACTGAAAATACATTATCAAACATTTCCTGAACGTGATTACTTTTTACAAATAAACTACTGTTATCGTGCTAAAAATCGTTCAAAGTAATAAAAAAAAAAAAATAATAAGCAAACAGTGTGAACATTTTAAGGAGTGCACATTTGAGAAGTGGTCTTTTTGAAAATTTGTATTTTGATAAGTGCACATTTTGCAAAGTGCACATTCTGCGTCAAGTGCACAATTTGCGAAGTGCACAATCTGCATCAAACCCATTATAATGATTATAAATTTATTGTCCTTGTCTATTGATGTAAAGGTGTCCTAACATATACAGTTGTCGAGGTTTAAACGGACGTATATTTACTATGGACCTCTCTACTTATAAAGATGCGTACGCTGTTTGGACACCTTTTTGTGTGTGTGTTTGTAATTAAAGTTGATTTGTATCATAAATATAATTATTTAGTTCTAATATTCGTTTCGTGTTTTTGACGATAAGTTTTAAAAAATTGGACATCTACTTTATTTTGACGATAGTAAGGAAATTATGAATATTAATTATTTGTTATCTTATGTTAAGATTCGTAAAATATTATTTGGTAGAAATATTTAAAAATGTATTATTTGATATTATACACTATGAATAACATTTTAAACATTAGGTTTTGTTTCTTGAGTTGTATATAAGTTGTATTGATTTAAAATAAATAAGAATCATGTAGTCTTAGAAATTTAGTTTTCGTTATTAGTGGGTAACATCTTCATCTTTGACGTTATTAGTGTGTAACATCTTCATCTTTGACGTTATTAGTGTAACATCTACATCTTTGACGATATTAGTGTGTAACATCTACATCTTTGACGATATTAGTGTGTAACATCTACATCTTTGACGTTATTAGTGTGTAACATCTACATCTTTGACGTTATTAGTGTGTAACATCTACATCTTTGACGTTATTAGTGTGTAACATCTTCATCTTTGACGTTATTAGCGTGTAACATCTACATCTTTGACGTTATTAGTGTGTAACATCTACATCTTTGACGATATTAGTGTGTAACATCTACATCTTTGACGTTATTAGCGTGTAACATCTACATCTTTGACGTTATTAGAGTATAACATCTACATCTTTGACGTTATTAGCGTGTAACATCTACATCTTTGACGATATTAGTGTGTAACATCTACATCTTTGACGTTATTAGTGTGTAACATCTACATCTTTGACGTTATTAGCGTGTAACATCTACATCTTTGCCGTTATTAGTGTGTAACATCTTCACCTTTGACGTTATTAGTGTATAACATCTTCATCTTTGCCGTTATTAGTGTGTAACATCTTCACCTTTGACGTTATTAGTGTGTAACATCTTCACCTTTGACGTTATTAGAGTATAACATCTACATCTTTGACGTTATTATTGTGTAACATCTACATCTTTGACGTTATTAGAGTATAACATCTACATCTTTGACGTTATTATTGTGTAACATCTACATCTTTGACGTTATTAGTGTGTATCGTATTTATCTTTGACGTATTAGTGTGTAACGACTTAATCTTTGACGTAAGTGTCTATCATTATAGTGTTAATGTATTTCACCATAGCTACAGTACACTATGTATAATAATAATTTGGTTAAATATTTTACAATTATTATTTTGTATCAAATAATTATATTATGATTATTGTTGTTCGCGGAATGAATATGTCTGGGAGTGCGCGAGGTGTTCGACACCCTCCGCAAGAGCTGGCTGCCTGCCACGCCACACCTCGAGTCGGGGACCCCGGGCTCCACAATTTAATTTGACTACTTGCTATAATTTGAAATTAAATCTGTTAGTCTTTAATTTGCTAAGACTTGAAAATTGTGAAATTTATGTTTCTATTATTAGTGGTAATTATTTGAGATATGTGTTTTAATTCCAATTTTATCTTTTAAACTCTAAGTCCAATTAGATCTCAATCAAAAGCTGTGTTTTATTGGTCACCCCAAAAAAATAAAACCATAGCATACTACACATATATTTATATTTTATATAATTAAATACAATACTACTAACATTAAAATTCAATAGTATTAACAACTTGAAAATAAAGCGCTTACATAACATCGTATAGAATTATAGATATGCAAGTTTTAAACTTAATAATTATGTACTTCATAATGAGACTGACGTTTCAGTAGTTTCGTAGGATCGACTTTTGTTGGCATTTGAATTGGTGTTTAATTCTCTCCGACAAAAAAATCGGTTGGGAAAAGTCTTAACAGCTTATTTTTGCTCGAGTAACGGAAACAATTCGTAAAACTGTCACAATGTATTAGAGCTTTTGAGCGCACTTGCTGCGTGAAGCGATGACTAGCAGATGTATGAAGCTACGCTGCTTAAAAAGGCTTGTGACCACAGGCCACAGAAATACGTCTTACATTGTCTTTATTTAATAAGTATATATCGTACCGCCTGTATATAAACTGTGCGGGTAACGCTATTTAAATGCAGTCGAAGAAAACTCACCAAATGCGAGTGTTTTTGCAGTAACATTTATAGATTTGGCTAGGTTCTCATTTTGAGTAAGTACACATTACAATTTTTGCTCCATAACAAAACAATTACGTACACCTATTATAATTCACTAGTAGATAATGTTATGCAACAAACACATTTTACCCTAAGTTTTTAGCACAGCAATACACACCAATTGATCATGACTAGGTTTGGATAGTTTCTACAGTAATGAAGTCTTAAGTCTATTGTTTTATTTATCTGATTCTACATAATATTTCAATGTGCAATAAATTGCAATCAACTATAGCACAGACATTAATACACATATATTTAAATGTTATTTTACAGTAATGGTAACTTTCTAACAAAGTAACGATGCCACATTATTGCCGTTAGTATTGAAAGTGAATACCAAGTGACAATATAGGAAAGATGTTCATTTCTCAAAGTAACTCTTGTCTGGTTAGGGATAGGCCAGCCTTCTAGCGGATCTGGTATGCCTCTGGCATCAAGCCACACAGGGGCACAACCAAGATAGGCACTCATCTGCTCTAGATCCCTGAAAAATAAACGTAGTACATATGAGTTAGGTTTGCTTGGTGAAGAAGTCATAAAGGAAACAAAAAAATATCTTATTGACGCAACAAACTATCGGATTTCCTCAAAATCACAGGACAGGTTTCGTGTTTCTGACGGTGGCTGTACCATTATGGTAAGCTAAGAAATATAAATTAATCGAATATCAATCAGCATGGCACATTGTCAGGATCCTGAAGGAGGAAAATAACTGCATGACATGCTGAATTGGGCTCTACCCAGTCCAGCCCAGACTTCTGGGCTTCAGGAAATCAGGCTTCTATAACTCCCATGTCCTAATTAGTAAAATACGTATTATAAGACTTACCGTGAGAACCATGCCCCCTTTTCCGGATTGTTTTTAGGCATAAATGGTGCTCGTTTTTCTGTCAACCGCACTACGCCAACTAACTCGATCTCTCCCTTTACCATTGATGCCGCGCGTTTCTCTTTTGGGCGAAGATTTTGGTGGATCCATCCGCGGTTTATCAAAATGACTTCACTGTTAAAATAATAGGAGCACATTAGTAATGAGTTTTTATAAGTTAGAATTGTTGAATTAATATGGCTACCTATACCTACTGGGCACAAAAATAGTATGAAATTGGTTCAAATATTTGTCAATATGAAGAGGAAGTATTGACCTGGGCCCGCACTGAACTAATATTAATAGTGCAAAGGGTAAAGGGTTTAGGAGTTCCATTGCACAACGATTTTGTAGGCCAGACAACCAAGTCTAATTTCATAATAATTTTTCATTTAATTATGATTAGCGTAATACCAAACTGGGATCTTCTATGATTTTTACATTGTTCTCATTATTAAATATAAAAAACATCCAAGTGCAAGAAGAACATCCAAGTGATCAGGTTGATCTAGTATAATTTCTATTTATTATTTGCCACAATATATCAGGTGACTTTCCAATTACTATGGACAGAGTCCATCCCACAGATAGAGTATGCTGAAGTGCTAGGGACCTGTTGGAATCTGCGCATAAAATCTTAAATAATAAGTGTATACAACAACTTGTTGGTAATTACTTCAACAGTTGCATTTATATAACAATTGACAGGTACTAACAGAAGTGTATAAAATTTTACCCTGTATCAGAAAGCTTGAATGGAGTTATCACGAGCCATCCTTGATTCCTCTTAGGGTCTGACACTAAAGAGCCAGTCTTGGATATTGGTGAGCCTTGTTCAATCAATGCTCTGGGCCCAATAAGAATTTCTTTGTCATGAAGAAACTCTCCTTTGACTTTCACTGGTATGTATTCCAGATTTTCCAGTTCTGTAAAACTAAAAGGGAAAAGTACTTCACTATACGGAACACATACAGGTTTCCTATTTAATGGGGGGGATGGGTAAGGGACTAACTACATTTATTCAGCTCACCAGTTTTGTATTGCATGTGTTCAGATGCAGAAAGCTGAAGGGATGCTTACGCGTCTCATATTTAATTGGCGTTTTCTAAGGACAAAAGCTAAATTGAGCTAAATGAGTAAGTGTAGTTAGTCTACAATACATATAGGTTGTGTCCACCAAGTAAAGTAAATTCTTGCATTATGAAGAAACAATGATGGATATTCAACACTTTTGTTTGTGATGCACTTGACAGAAATGTACTTGATTCCATACAGTTATGTACTTTTATAAGTACAGAATAATCCGAGTTTGATCAGACAATGCACAACACAGCCAGCAATGTAAACTATAATATACCTATAAAAAGATGTTTGCAACATTTTGAACCTCATTGTTTTTTAAAGGATATTATTTTTATATATTAATGACGGTCTTAGGCACCTGTCCCACCACTAACGAGAAAGAGCTTAGCTATCAATTATTTGTGCTCCAGAAACAATAGATGAGCCAATATAAGAGATGTATATGATGACTTTGAGAGAGAGTTAATCACTGAATCTAAACAACAACTCACTCTACTAATTTGCTGCAGCTATGAGAGCTATCATTATAAGACTTACACAGCGATGTTTGCTGGGCAGTCAGACTCTTGCTTTGTTAAGATAAATCTGAGTGCACTTATCTATATTTTTTACTAATTCAGTAAAAATGTAGATGAATTCAGTAGGTAGGAAGTAAGAATTATTGTTGTCTAGTATGATGATGAAAACAATCTTTAATACATTTGTGTATTGTTAGTTCAGAAAAGAAAGAATAGAAAAAGGGCAATTTTTTAAAATAAATCAAGGAATTTGAAAAACCTCTCATCCATAACCATATTCACTTATATTATATTAGCTGTTGCACCCGACTTCGTTTGCGTAAATGTCGATTCTGTCAATAAAATACGAAGCGTGTCTTCCATCAATTCTGTTACAGAATGTTAATGCAAAATCTAAAGTAGATTGGACCAAGGAATCACATTGTCCTATACAAACTGTCCCCCTTTTTCATAAACTAAGGGGTAGTATTTCAGATATTCCTTTCATATCGATGCCTACGTCATATAAAGAACACACCCTCAAAGTGTCAGGTCTCTACGATCAGCGGTTTAGGCTGTATGTTGATCCGTCAGTCAGTCATTCAGAACAAAGTATTTAATATTACATAGACTAGAAATTAAATAGTCATTGTGTTGATTAGTTATTATAGTAGTATTAGGTACCTAGTTATATAATGGGATAAAGACACGCAGTATGAATATTTAGTTGAAACATAGTTGCTGTACAATAGACAACCTTTTGGAAAAATGAAATGCCGGTGTACGCTGAAAACCAACACCATGGTATCGTGCTTTCACACTGATGCTGATCACTAGCCGTTTCACCCTGTAGTGGTATTTCCATTTAGGATATTATTATTTTTGTATAACATGTGTGTCATTTTCACATTCATGAAAAGTATTTCTTTCTTTCTTCTTTCTAAATACATGGACGGCGCAAGCAGGTTTGCTAAGGAATGTCTCACCCTCCCTAAGCCAGTGGCACAAGTAATCAGCTGTCCCTCTCTCTTTCTAGCTTAGAGCCCAGCAACAAAACTATAAGAACTACACTTCCACTTCCCACCACCTTGTTTCTAACGCTACTTGCTTCTCTTTATGTGTTGGTGGAAAGGTACTCAACACCCAATTACTTTATTGCTTTTCAATAATATGTATTCTTAGGTAGTAACTTATATAATTGAAATCATTATGGACACTGTAGGACAGGTGATTAGAATATTACATTATTGTTGAAAACTAATAAGGTTCAGGTTTATAGCTCAACTTGTTGCTCATTGTCTGTCAGAAGTACCTTAAAGCTTATAACAATACTACATTAGATACTAACTCGTTTGGCATGGAAACAGGTGTTGCATTCGTTTTAGACTGCATCATGTCAATGAGTCCCAACTTCCATTGCAGGCGGTGCACCTGCCAAGAGCCCAAAGCGAAGGAACTGACAGGTATCATCTAAAATAAATGATAGAACTGTGAGTGCTTTCTGCGAGCTCTGTATATTCAATATTTACAAATACTTAATAACTGTTTAATATGTATATTATCTTACATTTTAGGAATAATATTAAAGTAGGTACATTTATTTGTTATTATTTCATTTAAAATTATCTAATTGACTAATTTTTTATTTAAATACCTCCACAAAACTTACACACACATATTGAGCATCAAATTGAAAAAAGTTTGTGTCGTTGAATTAATAATAAAATGTACGAACCAATAATATCCACTTGAAAATCTGTCCAGGTTCCCTTTTAGGTCTTGCTCTGTGGGTCCTAAATGCATTTATCATGGACGTATTATAACGTATCGTGGTCCTCACTCGGAATGTAATATTCGGGCAAAGATTATAATAATTGTTCACCAAATTACGCGTCCCTCTATATAAGTTTCGAAACATTGTTGACATCTTTTAATGTATTTTAAATCTTGTTTTATTAATCCGCAATTATTTCTATCGCAATCTCAAAGTAGTACTTTGTGAAAGAACACTCGAACAGTGTTGCCAACTGATGAATCGATATGGCCGAAGGGTGTGTCAAATATCGTCTGGAAAGGCCAATATTTAAAAAGAAAATTTCATTTTATCGTTTTTGATGAAATTTGGAACGATGTAATTTTATACCTACCCCAAGAAACGACTTAAAAGTCAGTCGAGTTGGCTCCTTCTACTCTTCATCATTTCATCAATCAGTGATGGATTTATTTATCACTGTTTTATAAATAAATATGACGAATACATTTCTGTGGGTTTGCTTTTGTCATTTTAAGTAGGTTATTCTTGTATCAGCATATTTTCCATTAAAATGCAAATGTCACGCAGGGACTGATGATAAGTAAATATTTTTATCGATAACTATCTAGAAAGTAACAACACAATCGCATTTGGTGACAGTGACATAACAGTGGTCCATTTAAGGCTGGGCGCAGACGTCCGGTTTCCGAATAAGGTACGATTCAGACCAACCGGCTATTTTTAGAGACTTAGCTTCTTATATATTAATCTTTCTTTTTTATTTGTTAACCTGGCGGCTTAGCGTTAACTAGTACAGATTCTTATTACTTCTTCTTCTTTATCGTGTGGGCAGTAAGGTCTTACGACCGTTACGATCCCACACACCCTAGTGTTAGAGTTTCTAAACCGCCTCAAGAGCCTCTGACACAGGGGTGGATCTAGAGTCGAATTTGAGGTAGGGCAGCATTGGTTACAGGTAGGGTGAAAATAAAAATATCATAATTGCTTTGCCCTCAAAGCACGGGCTCCTAAATCAATCACCATGTATATCACTGACCTCTAGATCAGTGTTGTACATTCAATAGCTAAACGTAGACAAATAATTTCTGTGACAGAGCATGACCATGGATCTAAGAACTATTCAATCTCAATGATGAAGAACAAGATGGTTGAACTTCCAGATTAAGTTAAAAAGATCCACGTCAGAGTGAAAGTGAGGTAATAATATTTTACATCTTAGTTTGTAAGTGTTACCGTCGTCCTTCTTTCTCTGTACTTGTATGTCAATTGTCAGTAAGAGATGCCTCTAAAAGTCTAGTTTGTAAACAAGGGAATCATGTTTTGTGGCTATACAGGTTACTCGAATAATATCATAATTATGTTAACTAAGTAAAAATAAAATCTTATCAATATTACAAGTAAGTATAATCAAGAAAATAAAACAACGGAGTCGATTTCGATAATATTATGTAATGCAAAACAAATATAAGATATAGGTACCTATTAACTATGTATACACAGGTGTTACAAAGAAGTAAACGAAAAAAAAACAAATCTACTCAGAAATATGTGGCACCCGCGTTGGCACATTTATTAGACACGTAGCGCGCTACACGACATTTAAGATAACATGTAAGGGATGGCAAGTATCGATGAAATGTATCGATATCGGAAAGAAGGTAAGTTCAAATTTAAAATTTTTAAATTCGAGTTTTCTGTAATCTGTATCTATACTTATATTATAAATGTAATATAATAGTAACTCTGTCTGTTTGTTACATTTTACGACTAAACTACTGAACCGATTTTGTTGAAAGGCATGGGTTAAGTTTGAACCCCAATATAGGAAATAGGCTGCGTTTTATTCTCTGACTTCATCTGCGTTGGCGATAAACGACATTTACGCGGACGAAATCACGGGCAAAAGTAAATATTGATTTTAAATCCTTCAATCTAAATTTTTTGTTTTGCCGATTCAACCCTGGCTGTTTAGCTGTTATAGAATGTTATGCATTTTACACGACTTTTGTTGTTTCAAATCACACTCAAAAAAATATTAATACATTATATATGATTGTGATACAAGTGAGGAAAGTTTGTCAGCACCGACGAGCCTGGATTGCAGCCCGAGCCGCAGGCCTGAGCCTTATGGAGCAGGAAAAGTGAGGAAAATACATTGCCATAAAGTCAATGCTACTAAAATAAAAATACAATTTATAGTATCATGATTCATGAGTAACATTCGCACGATATATTCTCTGTCAATGTGTCAAGTTACTATTACAGGCGGTTAGGAGGTGCCAAAGAGGTACAAAGGAGACGGGTACAAACCAACGAACGATGTTTTATTTGAAATGTGATTAGTATTTAGTTGTAAAAGACAGTGGTGCCGATTCTCTTGGTCACAAACTAAACTAAAATTAGACTATTTCCATCTTTTTCTGTCATATAAAACAAGAAAGAGACTAATGTAAATAAGAGCTGTCAAATTAAGTCAATCTGACATACCCATACAATTATAGTTGACATCATAAAACGTATGGATTAAAAAGCTTTTTTAAAAAAAAAATATGACCGCCTTCAAAAACTACAAAATAAAAAATAACTTTAGCTTGAAAGTCGGCGGCTTTGGTTTTGTTTCTGTTAAATAGGTATTGCCACCGAATTCCAAGCTAAAGTTATTTTTTATTTTGTATTTTTTGAAGGCGGTCATATTTTTTTAAAAAAAAGCTTTGTATTTTTCACTTTTTAGTGCTTGTGTGTTAATGTTTAAAAACCTTGCTTAAAGCCCTTTCAAACAATACCTCACACGATATATTAAATTTTGGAAAGTGGTAGGAGGGGGGTTGACATACCCCCTCCTCACTTCCTTCAGTCAGTCATCGACTACACGTAAGTATAAACAAAGTAATTTTTCTTGTTACGGCAGTTCTGCTGTGATTTTATAAGGAGTTCCGTTCCATATCTCCAAAGTTCATCATCAGATCATGACAATATTCCTATGGGACCTATTCGGAACTATATTCTTTCAAACAAAAAAAGAATTATCCAAATCGATTCATAATTGGCGGAGTAATCGTAGAACAATTATACAAAAAAAAAAAAAAACATACGCGTCGAATTGAGAACCTCCTCCTTTTTGAAGTCGGTTGAAAATACGGAAAAGTTCAAGGCAAAACTAATTTGACATCGCTATTTCGCTAACTTAGTTCTAAAATGTCACCGTCCTTTCCTTTCGCTGTGTGTTAGTAAGAGATGGCAACTCTAATGGAATAATGGAGCGTAATGCTCACGCATTTCAAACGATGTTTTTTAGCACACTAGTGAGAATATTATAAGTAGATATAATATTTTCATACTTATTTAGTTTTTGGTTATAAAGTTTGTGGCACCTAATACCAATCTGTAAATACTACTAACTGGGATTTCAGAGTAAAATACTGGTGCCGATTCCCTTTTAATCTAGCCTTTATCGTAATATTATACTCATCGTACTCCTATTATAATTTACCATTCTAGACCACGTAGGCACCTAGCTAGTTCTTAACAGCAGTCAAGCGGACAAATTAAATCATAATTAATATGAATTAAGGATTAAAACATGATTTTTTATATTTTGGACAAACTATGCAATCTCTCTTCATTTTATTTTAAGCTGTCTGACGTTTTCCCAGCTCAGCGGAATACTAAAACAAAACTCGATAACATGTCGAAACGATATCGATACACCACTCATTAAATTTGACAGTCGCAGAATTCTAGTTATTAGACATTGTGCCGGCAAGGTTTGGAAGCGACGCACGCACATAATCAACATGGCGACCAATACTTATCGAGGCGACGAGGTAATATTTTTTTTCAAGTGTTTTATATAATTTTAATAACTATGAATTCATCTTTATTAATATTTTTAAAGCGATTTTCAATGCGGTAGACCGTTCCTGGTGATGATCAAATATTTACATACCTATTCCAGTACCCAATGCTGGCGGCCTACCCCCATTTCATAAAACAGTATTATTTTAATATTTCTTTGCCTTGCGCACTAATGGATTTTCTATTTTTAATGCGATTTTCAATGCGGTAGACCGTTCCTGGTGATGATCAGATATTTACATATTCCAGTACCTAATGCTGGCGGCCTACCCTCATTTCATAAAACAGTATTATTTTAATATTTCTTTGCCTTGCGCACTAATGGATTTTCTATTTTTAATGCGATTTTCAATGCGGTAGACCGTTCCTGGTGATGATCAGATATTTACATATTCCAGTACCCAATGCTGGCGGCCTACCCTCATTTCATAAAACAGTATTATTTTAATATTTCTTTGCCTTGCGCACTAATGGATTTTCAACACTCGGCTCAGCGCCGACCGAGAGTGAGAATAATTCATCAACTGAAATTACAGTTATATTGAAAAGTACAATTTTGTGTTTTTTGGTGGTTGGTTCTCTGATACTGTACCATAATGACGGTACCACGGTACCTAGCAGAAAAATAAAATGACGATGAATTTAAAAAAAGGATTTGTAACTGACTGTATAGTTCCATAGAACTTTCTCGATGCCTAATATGTATTTATTTATTTATTAAAAAACATTTCCCCATCACTAGGAA
The DNA here is from genome assembly GCA_949774945.1 of Hoplodrina ambigua. Classification (NCBI taxonomy): domain Eukaryota; kingdom Metazoa; phylum Arthropoda; class Insecta; order Lepidoptera; family Noctuidae; genus Hoplodrina; species Hoplodrina ambigua. Next base: position 13,901,025 of record OX458963.1, read on the forward strand.
TTTCTCCTGTGCGTTTGCAAACATACAAACTCAAATATACCCACAATAGTTTCAAATTTTCCCCATACTGACCCTTCTTATTATCAACTGCAATACTTACCACGTAAGTAAGTAGGTATTTGCTCAGGAAGCTACTTGCCTGTATCATATATGCTATATGCCTACCAATCCTCTGTAATCCAATATGATTCACCAAGTCCTAACTTAGCATTAACTGTAAACTGTTTTTTTTCTCGTCAGTGGCAGCAGTGGCTCGTTCAGAGCAATGACATAAAGCAGCTGTGGGCGGCGCAACCCACGTACATCCTTTCGCAGGCTGTATATATACTGGCGGGAGTAGTTACAGTGACACATGGTATGTCTTACGATTTTCATCATCATTATCATCATTCAACCCCGAAACACGTTCACTGCATAGGCCTCCTCTAATGATGTTTAGGGGAGGCCTATGCAGTGAACGTGTTTAACGATCAACGGTCCTCTGCCTCCCGCATACAAAATAAGTAGGTAAGTACCTATTTAATAGTGCTTTTTGTCTTATCAATAATATTTTTTATGAGACTACCTACTTATGTATTTTTTTTTAATGAAACATACCTACAGAACAAATAAACACTCAGTTATTTTTAATTTATCATAGAAACTGCAATAAATGCAAAAAGTAGTTTAGACATAGCTAGGTAATAACCGAATGCATTTGTGACAGTGACATTCCGTGACCTTGTCGGTTTGTTATGCTTTTGTGTTATAAAACTCCTATATTTCTACAAAATTTACATATATCACCTCTTAATCAATTGCTACTTACGGCATTCTTATTTTCAACCGACTTCAAAAAGGAGGAGGTTCTCAATTCGACGCGTATGTTTTTTTTTTTTTTTTTCTTTTTGTGTGTTTGTTCAACGATTACTCCGCCAATTACGAATCGATTTGGATGATTCTTTTTTTGTTTGAAAGAGTATAGTCGCGAATAGGTCCCATAGGAATATTGTCATGATCTGATGATGAACTTTGGAGATATGGAACGGAACTCCTTGTAAAATCACAGCAGAACCGCCGTAACAAGAAAAAATGCTTTGTTTATACGTGTAGTCGATGACTGACTCAAGGAAGTGGGGAGGGGGTACGTCAACCCCCCTCCTACCACTTTCCAAAATTAAATATATCGTGTGTGGTATTGTTTGAAAGGGCTTTATGTAAGGATTTCAAACATTAACAAACAAGCACTAAAAAGTGAAAAATAAAAAGCTTTTTTACAAAAAAATATCACCGCCTTCAAAAATCACAAAATAAAATATAACTTTAGCTTGGAAGTCGGTGGCAATACCTACATAACAAGAAACAAAACCAAAGCCGCCGACTTCCAAGCTAAAGTTATATTTTATTTTGTGATTTTTGAAGGCGGTGATATTTTTTTTCTAAAAATACTTACTTACCTACTGACTGCTCTTTTTACAAGTGATTTATGATAGCTTTCAGGAAGGGTGGTAGATGGCCTTTCCTCTGGTTGGGGACCATCCTCCACGGACTCTTCACCGATAACTTCTGGCACTTCGTCCTGCCGGAGTACGACAACTTCTGGCACTCTCAGACCCCCATCATCTTCTTGGGAGCTAGACTGCCGCTACACATCATCCTTTTGTGTAAGTTTGAGGGAAAATTGTTACTGTGAAAGGACTTTCTTTTTGTGCGACTAATCATTTGATACACAGTTCAGGAGCCGTGGAGTGAATTGAAATTTCAGTTAAAACATTTAAAACTTGTTTCGTACGAAACTAAACATACCTATTTGTTCTTTGACCTTAAATGTCTTCGTAACCAAAAGGTCATCAGGTATGGTCCAGAACCAAAAAATAAATGCGATGAACATGGCAATTATTGTCTTTTTACATCAGTTATTTTGAAATAGGTACCTACATTACAGATCAACATATATGATTAATTTCAGATCCCGCATTTATATACCACGCCGCGTACGCGGTGTCCAGACTGAATCTCCCGAAATACGCCGAGCCTTTCGCAGTGGGTCTGGTGACAGTCCTCGTAGACATTCCCTATGACATCACGGCCGTCAAGTTTGTTCACTGGACCTGGCATGATACTGATCCCAATATCTATGACCGTCACTACTGGGTGCCATGGAACTCTTACTATTTCCATGCTGCATTTGCTGCCAGTTTCTTTTACTTCTTCAATGCCAGCAGGTCTTGGTTTGCACCTAAAGTCGCACAGTGGGATGCTGCTGAGTAAGTTACTTTTCTCGAAGTGTTGTTCAATGCATCATTCATAACAAACGATATAGCAAATGATTTTAATTGTTCAAACTTCTTTACAGCATGATGTCTGAATGGAAGTCAGTGTTGGTCGCGTCTCTGCTGGGCATGCCCGGAGGTGTGCTCCTGTTCATCCCCATCTACCACCCACTGCACGACGTCCACAAGATCCATTCGGAAGTAACCTTCTTCCTGCTCTTTGCTATTTTCTCCGTCATCGTGCTGTCCGGACTCCTGAGCAATAGAGAGAAATGTAACAAAAAGTAAATATGCATTCTAAAGTAACATAGACTTAGTTCTGAAACGATACTTTCATACTTGGTACTTTCGTCCACTATTCTAAGAATATAATTTATTGTAAGACATAGGTCGGTAGGTCGACAAGCTGGCTTCAAGATTAAATAAAGATAGGTAGGTATGCTTTTCACGAGTCTTCCACAAAGAGTCAACCAGACGAATGCCGTTCTACACAGTACCATAATATCCACATAAGCCAATCTAAAGAACCGTAACATTACCTAGGTACCTAAGTACTTTAACCAAGTTATTATCTTTTCCTTAAGGTTGACAGCAATCGACTACGTGCTAATCTTGCAGCTGGCGGTGCATTACCTGCTATACTTAATTTTCACGATATTCTTCAACCCTGAGCGGGAGTGGTCCGTGGGGCTGCATGAACCTGTAGGACCCTGCAATGAAGTAGCAACTCTCACCACACCGTTTGGACAGGTAAAGTGTTTATTTTTCTTATTTAGCGCGTTATTAAGGGGTTTGAACTTCTTTTTTAAACGCACACAGTCGGAAAAGTTAAAAGTTTTTTTCCATATTCTTGACTGATTGTCTTATTAACCTAGCGAAAATCTATCAGGAAGGACAACCCCTAGAATTTCAATTTCAATGCAAAAGATTTCATGTCATAGTATCTACCTACATTACCTTTATGTCAGTTAGTACACCTCCCGTCAAATCTCGATGTATTAAAGCGAAATTTTTCTTTGGATGTTTTCAATTCTAAAGAGACTAGGTATTTTACTTACAAATATGAGATAGGTAAATAATAGGATGGTACATACTTAATATGACTTTTAATCCATTGCTTAAGTATGTTCCTATTGCGCTATAAGTCTATACATAACACTACGTAACTAGGTAAGATGTAGGTACATATGCTGAGGTATGTACCTACCTATCTACTTAGGTACTTACTTAATTTTATTTTCAAACCAGTAATTTTATTTTAGTGCCATGATTTTTTTATCGTTTTACGCGATAAAGAGATATCGTGAGGATTCATTAGCACGTAATACCAAATGATTATTATGACTAATTAACACCTGTTATAGTTGTTACTGTGCAGATTACGGTAATTAATGGATAACAATATAAATAATCAGCTGTTCAGTCCATTTATGTTCGTCTAACTTATCAAAGTGTACTGAACAGCTGAAATACCTTAATTGTTACTTTTTGAAAAAATATGGTCCCAATCGTTTCGAGTTTTAAGATCGAGTTCATGGCTTTCGGTTCCAGAACGACATAAAAGTAACCGTGTTTATGAACCTTCATAAAATCTGTCTGCCGACGTGAGGCCACATTGCTATAGGTACTTACAGCTCTGCCTTTTTTTTTTATATGGTAAAAATCATCAAATGACTTCTTCCGCCCTGGGTGGGGCGGAAGGGACTGTCAGACTTTTACTGGCTAAAAACCACCCTGTTCCTTCTGTTGCCCTTTACGTTCCGGGGCCACGGTATCCTGTTAAGACGTCCCGCAACTTAAGACGTCCCGCAACTACAGCTGGCCCTAAGAATACAGGCCTAATGTTATGACACGTTAATGTTTCAGTTAAAGTGTTAGTACAATGGTTATAATTTCAGGTCTTGGAGAAACGTAAATATTTCTGCCCAACCGATTACAACGAGGGGTACTTCGACTTCCATTGCGTCAAGGAGTTGCCCCGGAACGGTGCAAGCTGGTACGTCGTCTGTGGAACTCCTTTCGAGTAAGTATATAACATTTAAGTGATTTATTATACTGGACTGCCTTGTTGGTCTAGTGGTTGCAAGCGCGACTGCTGTGCATGAGGTCTTGGGTTCGATTCCCAGGTCGGGCAAAGTGAACATCATTCATGGGTCCATTGAACTATTGGTATTCAGCTGCATCTGATTAGACTGGAAGCCGACCTCAACATTATTTGGGAAAAACTACGCAGATTGATTGTCAAAGATTGCATAAGACGTAGATTGACGCTTGGTAGTGTGTTTTTTATTAATTTAATTTATTTCTAATGCCTATTAAATCAGAAAATATTATAGGTATTAGGTTACAGCATTCCTTCTCCATTAAATTTAAACTGTGCCAAACATACTCCGTCCGCATAAGTTTCATAAAAAGGGATACAAAATGTTTGCTTTACGTATCTATTTATATATAAGTAGATTTGAACTTTTTCCTTTAAAAGTCTGTCGTAAGTTACCATATTAACTAAATGAAATTCTTTTGCAGAAACCGCGCTGAGTACATAACTGTGCTATCAACAATATTGGTGGTGGCTGCCGGAGTCTTCTATAATCTTTATTTTAAGACTGGTGGAGGTCCAGAAGTCGCACCTAAGAAGCTGAAGAAGAAGTAAACAATAGAAATTATTTATTTTTATATAAGATAACATTATTTAAGTTAACAATAGAAAAACATACATTAGGTTTATGATACCTGTGTTCGTTCCACGTTTTGTAATGGTCTTGGATGGGTTTAGATGACGTGTGTGTGACTGTAAATTATTTAAATTATTTTTTTAATATCGGGTGTCCGGTAAAGAATGGATTATCTTGAAATGGGTGATAGAAGAACTAATGGCGATTCAGAAAAAAAATACATTAAAAAAAAACAAGTAGTACCAAAGATATTATGATTCATTTAATAATATTCGTTGTTCTTTGTTACCTTATTTTACATTCTTGTACACCACGACCACGAATTAATGAATTCCGTCGGTTTTTTATTGTTAACGTAATTTACGTTAGCTAAGCTGATAGATAAGTAATCAAAAGTAGGACTGCTATTACACGGTTTTGAAAAAAAAAAACAACTTGAACTATATTCTTTTGGAAAAAATTGTGAAAAGAATTATTTTTGAGAAAATTTAAGCGTCCGTAGTTTAAAAAAAATGTATCATAACACAAGTGGCCAATAATTTTAAAAAACTATTCGTTTATAGCCGATTTTAAAATGGTATGACTCATTATTGTACCTCGTGTAATAGTGCATTATTGCTATTAAATTTAGCTCCATTGAAAACTAATACCTAGCATTCGATACATGTTTTTTTAAGCTACGGACGTTTAAGCTTGCTCAAAAAGAAAATTGTTCACGATTTTTTTCAAAAGAACATAGGTAGTTCAAGTTGTTTTTTTTTTTTAAAACATACGCTTCGAATTGAATTCCTTCCTTCTTTTTGAAGTCGGTTGAAAACCGTTTAATAGCAGTCCTACTTTTGATTACTTATCTATCAGGTTAGTTAACGTAAATTACGTTAACAATAAAAAACCGACTGAATTCATTAAATCGTGGTCGTGGTGTACAAGAATGTAAAATAAGGTAACAAAAAACAACGAATGTTAATAAATGAATCATATCTTTGGTACTACTTGGTTTTTTTTTAATTGTATTTTTTTCCAGATTGGTCATTAATTCTACCATGACCCATTTCAAGATAATCCATTGAAAATCGGGCACCCTGTATATTCTAGTAATTGAAGTTTACCTAATTTAAAAATTAATTCATTTATTAATCGTAAAGTAATCGTTTAATTTGTGTTTAAACGATTACGAACGAACGAGAACGAACGTGTGTGCGTGTTAAACCCATAGTGTGCATGTTACAGTTCTATAACTGCTGTACCTTAGATACTTATCCTTAAGCTCCTCTTATCAATTGGGCATATTGGGCAAGTACCAGGGTTCCACGAACATCGGGGACCAGGCCTGCCCTCAAAAAAGTCATTATTTGCAATGAAGGTGCTATGCAGTCATAATATTTGATTTGCAGTGCGCCTTAAATACGATGAGTATCTCCAAGCTTAAGAAATATTAGTACCAATTATGTTTTTTATTGGTTTTATATAATTTAATTAATTACAATTTGATCATTGAAATATATTCAACTTGCCAAATTATTATCAAAATATATCAAACACATTCTATGTGCTGCGGGGGATCTAGAAGGCGCTAGTGCAGATCTACCAACCTACCTAGGTGTCTGCATACACAAAGAGAAATTTATTAGAGTAGGGATAAATTAAGCGTTAGTCTGTATACTATAGTAAAGATAAACTACAATGACATGGCGCGCCCCTCAACGATTCAAAATGCTTAAGTATTTATCATTGTCAATGTATTTACAAGTCTCACAACGCATGTGAGCGTACTGAGACGGCTCTCGTAACAAAAACAAAGCAAGGATTTGTTTGTTGTTCGACTAGAGGCGTCATTAATTACTCATCATTATTATCATTGAATGGCGCTGACATACACTAACAATATGACACGTGTGTTGTCTTTCGCGGTCGGCTAGTTATGATTAGTTGACCAACAAATCTGCCGCCTGCTACTGAAGACGAATACTTACAACTACATACAATCTCTTTCATAAGGATGTGACTAAATAGTAATATGGAGGGGCGCGCCATGTTATAGTAGTTTATCTGTTATCTTTGGTTCGCCTGTTTGGTCTGGAACCCACCTTTTCTCAGGGTTTCATCAGTAAACATACCTTAATTTCATGTTTATACATACCGTACCGGACTTAGGCGCCTCCTGCTGACGATCCATTATGTCAAAGATTAAAATAATGTGTCGACGACGCGTTAGTCTATGAATATGTAGGTTCTTGTTCCTACTTCTTGTTTGTGTGATGATTAATCATTGTTTTAGGTTCCTTTGTAAGTATTATGATAATGATTAAAAACCAATTTTTGAATACCATTTAATCACTTTAATGATATGACATGCAATCACATAAATTCCCTTACTTGCTATTTTATATAGAGTGACTTTGAGAGTCTAACTCCAACTATACTCTAATAATTATGATACCAAGTAAAAACATATCAAAATACCAACTAAATGGCGTACACCTCGTGCAAAACTAAATAAAAAATAAAAATTTAAATAGGATTTTTATTTTGTAACCATTTTCTATTTGATTGTATTAGTTAGGTAGATACGTGATACTTTATAATTTCACACAAAATAATAAATCTGTTTCGTTTCGATGGCAAATCGTTGTTTTGTTTGTTGGCAGGAATTTCAAATTATACATTGTGTAATTTTATTGTATATATTTATTTGTTGTTGATTACATTTCCTGCATATAACAGACTGGTCACATTACAATACCTAAGTGGTGCTTAATTACCTAATTATTTTCAAACTGGTAGGTATTTATGATAAACAAGATTACCATTTATTTTTTGAAGTGGTAGGTTACACTAAATGAAAAAAAAAACTTACAGAAATAACCTCACTTTAAAAGATATTATATCGAATTAAAAAAAGGTTAAAAAAAAAATTAATAATGATTGATCCAAAAAAGGCCATAGATAATTCTACGCTTGTTAAATCTAGAACCTAACCTAAGGGTAGGTTTACATGTTACACTACTTCTTAAATTATTTCAACATTGTGCATCACAAATAAGTGCCATCTGATTATAAGTTTACGTTTACATTATTTTTTTGTTTCATCGAATTCTAAATATTTGTGCAGAACAAAATAAAGATAGACTTGCCTTTCAATAAACAAACCCGAAATAATATCACAATTTAATCAAATAAAAAGATAGGCAAAGGTACTAATGCCTACATCTAAGAGAGGCCAGGCAATGGGTATGACACTTTAGCAACTTAGTTGTAACTGCACGTATGTTTGTGCACAACTTACTATCAGAAAAACATTGATCTTCCAGTCCTTAAAATCTAGTATCTCATAAACCCGACAAATAATCACGAAAGAGCAAATAATTACTAAAACTAAAGGGTGGTATCAAATAAAAGTAACATAAGATTAATGTCCGGGTCAGTCCATATAACTAAACAATATAAAATCATTTAAAAGCACCTATCTCATAGGCACCTAAAATATTTTTGTGTATAAAGCATCTACGTATAGTCACAGTGTAACTACTTAAAGAGATTCATATCGGGGGCGTCTTTCCAGAGTAATGGGCTAGTTGACACCACCAATCAATTGACGTACTTTTAATGACCTGTCACAACGTGAATAAAACCATAGATTAACCGTAAAAACCATAGATTTCGTATGGCAATATCGTAATAGTACGTCACTTAATTGGCAACTCAATAGACTAACTATTTATTGATTTCAAGGCCACAAATAATACGATTTTACATTAAATAGAAAATTTATCGGGTTTTCATGGATAAAATAAAGTATTTCTTTAAAGAAGTTATGTCTTGGAATTATTGGTCAACTACTCAGTTATGCAGGGTCTATTGGGTTTTTTGGTGTGTCATGTCTGATCAAATGTAGATTTACCAATCAGGCTATAAAACGCCGTAAGTTGTTACACTGTAGTATAATTCACAAGTAATGAAATGTGAGCAAAGATTACACGGTTGAAAATGATTCCTATTTCTAAAACAGTATACGTGAGATTGCATCTTGTTTACTCGACACTGGGTTATATTTAGACACATATGATTATTACTTAAGCAAAACACTACTGCCTATAGTAAAACTTGACATATTATGGAATGACTGAATACTAATAACCAATATTCAAGCATCATCAGCGTCCTACAGACTTATTTTATAATAAAACAGGTGATCGTCAGAAAAAAAACAATAAAATATTGTTAAATAAATTCACATATTTAGGATTTCGCTTTTTAAAGTACCATTGAATGATACACGGACAACACAATTTTTAAATATAATTTCTTTCTTTTAAACTATTAGGGAACTATAAATAAGATTTTAATTTTTCAAGCCAAACCCGCTTATTACTTATCACAATCAGTTAACTGATATAAAGAAAACCGATCCAATCGATTTTTGGCAAAATATAAATGCCAAACGTTAACACGCAATAAAAATAGTGTACTTAATCTTTAAGTATGAGAACACCCTACTGTGTAACTAAATATTATAGTGTAGTTAAATTAATATCATTGACTTTGCATCACTTAATAGATATCCGAGCACTATTCGGTACCTATAAAAAGCGTACCGTTAATATACGATCAAAGATAATATAAGTAGACAAATTCGAGTTTTTGAACCATATCGGTAGACACACCCTGTGTAAATTGCTAAATATCTAGCTAATTTAGATCTATCGAGTGATTCGTCAAGTCAATGATAAATACGTTACACAAATACCTGAACATAGTAAGTGTCCAAGGCATGTGATACCTACGTTAGCCCATGTATAAACCTCACACAATACATTTATGACTACATACATATAAGCAATGGTGACATTGAAGCAATAATTTTGAATGATGTACGAGAAACACAAGGCCTTGTCGAAAGAGCCGCGGACGGATATACAAGCTGGACTGGAGGAAAGCAGAAATAATAAGGTTCACAATAACATACGGTAAAGGCCATGTATTTGAATAGGAACGAAAAATCAGCTCAACGCTCTCTGCACGATAATTTAGGTGCGGGTTTGGAAGAGCATGTCCACGATGGACGGGTCGGCCAGCGTGGACGTGTCGCCCACGTTCTTGTCGCCCAGCGCTATCTTGCGCAGCACGCGGCGCATGATCTTTCCGGAGCGGGTCTTGGGTAGCCCGGGGGCATGGTGGATCACATCAGGAGCAGCAAAAGCCCCAATCTTGCCGCGCACACGTTTCTTCAAGGAGTCGACTAAAGCAGCGTCGAATTTGGCACCTTCGTTCAGAATTACGAAACAGTACAGGGATTCTCCCTTGACCGGATGTGGCTTGGACACGACGGCAGCTTCGGCTACGTTGACATCTTCAGTGAGGGCGCCCTCGACCTCGGCGGTGGACATCAAGTGTCCGGACACGTTGAGCATGTCGTCGATACGGCCTGTGACCCACAGGAAGCCGTCCTCGTCTCTCTTGGCGCCTGTAAATAATGAAGAGCACAAGTGTGTTAACTCATTGACTATTGGTAAAAAATAATGTAATGCTCTTCAAAAACAGAGACATGATACAAAATAAAACAATGAAGCTAATAGTATTGTGTGATATAAGACAGTATATAGTGGCACCCTAACAGACATAATCGAAGGTATTCCCCTCCTACTAAATACTTGGTCTTGTAGGTATTTGTAACATTCATTAATGCAAAATATTTTGCAAAGGCTAAGAATAATATTTTACATTATACCCGTATAGAATCAATTTACTATATAATTGTAGTCAAAACTTCGGACACGAGACCACTTATGACATTGGGAAAAAAATAAACATTCATACCGTCGCCAGTACAGTAGTATCCAGGGAATTTCCGGAAATACACGTCTTCATAGCGTTTGTGATCCTGGAACAGGCTGGTCATGATGCCAGGCCATGGCCGAGAGAACACCAAATACCCTTCGCCTGGTCCATCAATCACAACTCCCTCCTCGTCGAGAATGATCGGTTCAACTCCAAAAAATGGGAAACCCTGTGACGTAATATATAAATATTCAATTTCACTTGACGAGAGTATAAGTTGAGTTTTATTTGTAAAAAGAACTTACGGCAGCTCCAGGCTTCATCGGGGTTGCAGCCGGTAGGCTGGTCAGCACGTGGCCTCCGGTTTCAGTCTGCCAGAAGGTATCGACGATGGAGCAACGACTTTGGCCGACGACGTTATAATACCAGAGCCAAGCCTCAGGGTTAATGGGCTCGCCCACGCTGCCCAGCACACGAAGGGAATCCAGGTTATGTCTGCAAAATATGTACGTAAGTAAATAACTTAAAGATGTTTCGAAAATTAAATACCTAAATCATGACAAACTCGCCCCACTAATATACTATTGGCAATATTTCATCATCGATAAATCTGCATAAGTTCTGAAACGGTCAGGGCAGCTCAAGTTTAACGTATAGAATTTGATCTATATTGTAAGCCCTTCATTATTGAAGCAATTTTGCGCTATGCTTCATATGTAATATGATCGATGTTATAAGTTGGCCCTATAAGCTCGTTGTTAAGTTTGTTCTTGCATCGATCCAATAAGTGGTGCGGCCGCAAATAGACATTCGTTAATAAATAATGCCCACTGCAGCTTTTACATTTGAGCCAGTGTGGATCTATGATAATGAAATTTATGTAGAATGTACCTCTACTTTAGCTATTGCAGATAAATATCCCACTCGTAATTTGAAAAGATAATGGCATTAGAGCTCTATATCGCATGCAACACTGACAAATATTTTCGTGACTCAAAAGCAGTTCACCTTTTACTATTTCTAGCACTCTCATGTCAAGCCCAATAGTCTAGACCTGGAGGTCTCGTAGGTAAAAGTCGTGATCAAAATCTACACACGTTCAATGACAGAACACGTTTCAGGGCTTTTCAATTAACTGTAATATTTAATTACATAATTTTAATGTATTTTGTAGGTACCTATTTCTTTTTTTCAACAAATCTCATCTGCCACTCCTTTTCCCAACTACGTTGGGGTCGGCTTCCAGTCTAATTGGATGCAGCTGAATAACAGTATTTTACATGGAGCGACTGCCTACCTGACCTCCACAACCCAATAACTGGGTAATACGATACCCCTTGGTAAGACTGGTTGTCAGATTTTTCGGGCTTCTGACGACCCGTAACGACTGTCAAAGATCCATGTATGACAGCCGGGACTAACGGCTTAACGTGCTTTCCGAGGCACGAAACGATGTCAGTGATTTCTAAGTTAAACTTAGAATAGTAGTACAATATATGAGTTGAGTCACATTGGTACTTGCCCGGATTCGAACCCTTAGTTTAACAAATAATACTTAAAATACAAGACTACTTTTTTTTTTCAAACTATCCTTTTACCTATGTAATTGTACACACCTACGTATTTGTAGCAAAGATTTAATTTGCTTGCTGCAACGTTGTCAAGAGATAATTTCTTATGTACATGTATGTGTAGGTAAATACAAAGTGATATGAGATATGCAACCAGGTCGAGTTTTACAAATTGTTCGAATCAGCAGCTCTGATCACACGCCGACCCCCGCTAACAATACTTGTGACCCTAAATATGCGAAACAGGATGTGCCAACACCAATAAGTGCATGTCTCGCGAACTTGCACATTGCAGTCTACACTATAATACTCGACACAGCATCGACAGTAGCAAAATATTTATATTATGGTTTATATTTGCAAATAAACAAAGTCATCATTTTGTGTAATAATACACCAGCTTTTACTTATAAGCAGATACATAAACTTAGCTGAGAGTCTGTTGCGAAACCAGCAGAATATGATACATTTATAAACTCACGACTTTTTCCCATAGGAATATTAGACTCTAGAAAAAGCCACCTGCTGTGATCCTTAACCTTTTTTGCTTCTTAAGTTCCTTTTATATGTATAATTATGCTGATTAAAATACCGATGCTGTAAATTATGTGATGATGATCATCTTTGTCAAGGATGTAACCTACCTAACGGTAAGAAGAAACTGCAGCCTATAGACATTGTGATTCCAGGGGCACCGCATGTGCGTTGGCCACCCTAGAGATACCTTATTGTGCCTATGATAATAATAAAATAATAATTATAATAATCTGTCACGCGTACATACAAAAGTAAACGCTGCTGGTAGGTACTAAACATGCAGATTTAAAAAACTTACTTCTTGACCAAATCGTCTCCAAACTTGGTGAGGGATCTGATGGCGGTAGGGGCGGTGTAGAATTGTGTCACCTTGTACTTCTCACAGACGTACCAGTAGCGATCATTGTCGGGGAAGAACGGGGTGCCTTCGAACTAAAACATAAAACATGTAACATAACGTGTTAACCTGTATCTTTTTACCAAGGGATCTAATTGATAAGCCATATCGGATTTTGTGTGTTGTTTCTGCATGTTTATTTACACCGCATGCACATCATGGTCAACACTTGGCAACTGTTCTACTAAATAAAATAGAATCTATAGAAAATGACTGCCTCGTTGGTCTAGTGGTCGCAAGCGCGACTGCTGTGCATGAGGTCTTGGGTTCGATTCCCAGGTCGGGCAAAGTGTTATTGGGTTTTTCCATCAGGAATTTCTCAGTAGCAGCCTCGAAGTCTGGATTTGTGCCCGGTTGATGGCAATAGGCTCGCCCCCTATTACATGGGACTAAAAACATAACTGGCGAAATGTGGGTGTACTAATGGGTACACCTCTGCCTAACCCTTCGGGGATTACAGGCGTGATGTTATGTATGTTATGTTATAGAAATCGGATAACACGAATGCTACAGTACTTTTAATTTTGCAAGTCCTTATTATACCTACCACGCTGTAGATAATAAGGTATTATGTATGTAAGGAAAACTAAATACTAATGTATAAAAATAAAATAAAAAAACATGTTCTATCAATTAATATAAAATGTTACACGCCGTAAATGAATAAAAAATAAAAGATATTTTTTTAAACTATGTAGTTTTTAACTTCCTACTTTTCTACTTTACATTGTTTCTCTACTAAATCACGAGTCTGTAATGTCCCCGTCAAATCATACGCAAGGTTACCTACATTTAGTCTTTTCATAGTCAATGTCAAGTTACTCTCAGCTGATTGTATGAAAGAGGTACTTAGAAAATAATTAATGAACCTTTTTGAGTTAACCTTCGAGCTTATCACATCAACAATTTTAACCGATTTCTTATCGTTCTTATTGAGTATCTACTTGTTTATAGCAAATTTTCAAGAGATTCAGGATTGAATTTAAGAAAGCCTGAAAAAAGGTAAATATATTCTTACTTATACTTCACAGGCAATGTAATGTAAGTAATTGTATAGCTCTATGTTGTTGAATGTTTACAAAATAAAGATTATGGATAGACTACACGGGGACGATGTGGACGTTATTAAATGAAAGGTTAAAGAAACATGTAACCCTAAGATGATGAAGAATAATCATGTGAAGGTGACCTTAGCATTAGAAAACAATATTCAGGCATGAGGTTTATGTTACTAATTAAATTAAATAATTACTGCCTCGTTGATCTAGTGGTCGCAAGCGCGACTGCTGAGCATGAGGTCTTGGGTTCGATTCCCAGGTCGGGCGTTATTGGGTTTTTCCATCAGGAATTTCTCAGTAGCAGCTTCGGAGTCTGGATTTGTACCCGGTTGATGGCAATAGGCTCGCCCCCTATTACATGGGACTAAAAACATAACTAGCGAAATGTGGGTGTACTAATGGGTAATTGGGTACACCTCTGCCTAACCCTTCGGGGATTACAGGCGTGATGTCATGTTATGTTAAATTAAATAATCAATCAATCGTAAACAAGACAGACAAATGCGGTAAATAATTGCCAACGCGAATTAATACTTCCGAATAGCAAAACTTGTTACGATAAGGCAATATTGTGCCTATTACGATAGTTATGTCCTTTACTCCTAATGATCTAAAAACAATCAGTACTTAATTAATTACTATGCGAAGTTTATTAACCCCGTTACCTGCTACAAACTTGACCTCGTTTTAGCCGGTTTAGGACAATATAGTTATAGATAAAGCAAGGCCATTATAGGCCTACGCTTTAAATAACTAGGTTTTTAAACTCTAGTAGTCAGGGCATTTCAACCGGTTAGGGCGGAGTACTCCATGGAGACCCGTGTGTTTCTATCAGAAACTTACCATGACAGAAGTGGCTGCATTGGCCATGGGTGCGTACACCACATAGGTATGTCCGGTGATCCAGCCGACGTCGGCCGTGCACCAGTAGATGTCCTTGTCGCGATGATCGAATACGTAACGGAACGTGGCCGCAGCGTACAACATGTAGCCAGCCGTCGTGTGCAGCACTCCCTTAGGCTTGCCAGTAGAACCGCTGATCCAAACAAAAATACAGACAAAAACGACATTATTAACAATGTTACCCAAAAGAAGTAATCAAAACCTTTCTAAATTAATCTTACCTGGTGTACAGCATAAACAGTGGATCGTCTGGAGAGAGCCACTCCGGTGGACTGATGGTCGATTGACCATCCAGAATTTCATGCCACCAAACATCTATATCCATATTCCACTTGTACTAGAAAGAAACAGGAATGTTAGAGATTTATTAATAGTTAAATCTCACAAAGACATCGCAATTCAGTACTTACCAGAGCTCTTACGTCATCAGGAAGCTTGCCGCAAGGTGTGACTCTATCTAAGTGAGGAACCACGATGCAGAGGTCTACACCATGGTTGAATTTACTTCTAGCTTTCTCTATAGCCTCGTCACAAGTGGTCTTAAGGACGAGCAGCTTTTCTCCACGCCAGGCGCCGTCGGCGGTCACTAAAGCCTTAGCTTTGCAATCAGCCATGCGTTCTGCCAGTGAGTCAGCAGAAAATCCCGCAAACTGAAAATTTCTTGTAAGTTAAAGTCAAAGAAAAAACAAAACGTAAACTTTAGAGAGGCCTATATCCAGCAATGTCCGTCATTCAGCTGAGATGATAATGATTGATGAATAAACGAAAATTAGATTTTTATCAGTTGGTAATATTGCTACCTCATATACCCTTTCCTTACTATATTATGTTATAAAGTTATTTTGAGAGACCATAGTTATTTTGCTTTGAACAAATTATGGTGACAAAACCATTAGATATTCTGTGATCTGAGCTGACATCTAAAGGACTTAAATGTTCAAATCTTACCACCACGGAATGGACCGCACCGATCCTAGCGCAGGCCAGCATGCAAACAATAGTCTCCAAGATCATGGGCATATAGATAGAAACCCTGTCCCCCTTCCCAATGCCACGCTCCCGTAATCCATTAGCGAACTGACACACCAAGTCCATCAATTTCATGTAAGTAATACGACTGTAATCTTCAGGATGGTTACCCTCCCTGAAAAAAATTAAACAAATGATCTGTTAACTTGAAGGTCGGGCTGAAAGCTAGATAAAAATTGCAAGAGCTCAATACGACGCGCGAAGGTGCGTGGCAGAAAAACCTGCAGGCTAAACAATATTATCTACACGCATAGCCGTTAACCACTGGGGCAGCTATAGTAACCTTGAAATGTTCTATCACCCTATTGCTCAAAAAGTGAACGTTTGTGACTTTGTGAGAGGCTTGAAGTTTAGACAATGTTTTGTAAAAAATACTAATTGGACACGCTCTGTTTCAAATGAAGTCTTAGATGCATGGTTTGTAAGTAGACATAATTATGCAAATATTATGTAATACTACTTCGCGTTATTTAGAATATTGTACGTACATTATGCGTTTTAACAAAACGGTCATATAACTATCTTAATACATGAATATGGTAATCTGACGCACTAGCTTTATATTTAATAATGTACCCTTTTATCTGATTAAAATTAGGGGAGCAAACGTTTTATTTTCAATGTCCATTTCTAAAAAGAATTTTGTTTGACATGACCATCGTGCGATCCGACGGAACAGATGTCCATTTTGCAAATTGCGATAATTCGTTCTAGCCACCCTCGGGTACTCTCGGGCTTTCACTAGGGCTAGGGGGATGTGTTCTTTAATGTACCTGCCTATATATGCCTAATGCATGGTTGATGCCATTGAGGGGCGCAATTTAATGATGCAATTACATTATATGTAAAAATTGGGGTGCCAAACGGCCGAATCTCTTGTTTCCATGTTGTATTGCTACTTTTAGTAGTATATTTTCGTAATTCAAGGTTTCCTATGTAGTTAAATATTTTTCTATAATCGCATCGCGTGTCTATTTATCTGAATGACATGCGACCTGAATCACCGATGTGCGCGACATTATCTCGATAACTTGTATCCCTTATATCTTTATGAAAGTGTCGAATTGCATGACGCAAGAACATAATATTACACAGGTCTCTACGTAAGTGTAAGTATGTGTAGATACGAGGATGAATCTTATTGTAAGATTTATCTAATGAATTACCTATGTGATTCGTTGAAACAAGGAGGAATAAGAATGAAACTAAGTGGATATGTTCGAGGTTAACAATACTAGTTTGCCTAGCACGGATAAGTCCAAGACTAGTACCTATCACCTTGTGTTATACATGAATGGAAATTCATTAACAATTACGGGTGAAGTTCGGGTGGAATCTACCTATTGATTATTACCATCAAAAGTTTGTTTCTCGAAGTCCTTTCTACGTTTCACATAAGCACGTTACGCTCAAATGGTGCTGTTTTTACCCGACTGCGCGCAAAGGGTAATGTGTTTATCAGCTTATTTATTATTTATCACGGTACCACCCCGGAACAGCAATAATGCGGATGAAAAATACTACGCGGACGAAGTCGCGAGCGAAAACTAGCAGATAGATAACATGTAGGTAATTTAGGGGAAAACGTATTTTTTTTTGGTATAGTTACCATTTATCGTCAAGGAATATGCAAATCGATTTCTATTGGTCGAGGTCACATATTATTGGTCAATCGGTTTTTCCAAAGTTAAATATAATATGGTGCAATATAAATTTTATAAAGTTAAAAATGAATAAAGCCGGTACGTAAACCTATAGTGTGTCGTTTGGTGGAGTTGTAAAATAAATCTATATTTATAAATACACAAGTTATATTTAATATCTACATTTTCATTTGTTTATTGAAGTTTCAGAGTTTACATTTTTGTTTGGTTGGAATATTTACACTTAACTTTTTTATTTTCTTCTTGTATTATTAAAATAAAATAATAAAATGACGCATGTAGCTAAAAGTAGTGACAAGATAGCAAAGACAACTATGGCATTGTGGCTCTAGGTAGGTTTCCTACATTATGCAGGAGGGTATAGAAATTTATTTTTGAGAGTGTTTATTGTTACCTTGTAAATACCTGCGTAACAATTTCTTTATTGTGCAAATACAAGATGTTTAACTGATCTTGCGAGTATCACTACAGACATGACATAATCAAAAATAAATATGGCGACAACCAAAAGCCTTATTGTAAAAAGAAAAACTATATATAAAAAAAAAACAAAAGCCCGCCTGTCTAAAAAGAAAACCATCTATTTCTTCTTGTATTGTTATATATAATATAATACCTATATTGAGCAAGAGGGTATAGAAATTTATTTTTAAGACTTAGGTACATGGTAGTAGCTATACGTACGTAACTATTTCTTTATTGTGCAAATACAATCGGTTTATTCATTGTAATGTGAAGAATGTATTATAATTTCAGATCTTTACTACGCAAACCTAGTTATATTTTTTTAAATGCAGATATTGGTAAGAAATAAAATCTCGTAAGTAAAGTATCGGTTCCGCTAATTTAGTAGAACGAGAACGACCTTACCGGCACCATTATGGTTACTCATTTGTTTGACATTAATTATGTGCAAACCATTTACTCTGTGACGTCTTGTTGTCATATAAACTAAAGTAAATTACGGAAAACCGTAAACGTATGTTGTTTAGTTAGGCAGTTAGGTTTGTGTTTGCGCAAGGTCTTTGCTAGAGGTGAAGGCCCGTGAAGGGAGTATCGATAGGGTTTCCCCAATTTTTTTTTCATATTTTATGAACTGCAATCGGATACAATTAAATGATATAAAATATTAATAAAACCGCAAAAAAACCAGATGTACCTACAAAAAATACGAAAGGTACCTACCAAAAAAATATGTAAAACCCCGTCGAATTGCTTATGACCTTTTTAATAAATTAAAGAACAAATAGAAACTTTAGGTGGGAGGTTTCTTCGGGGTGTCTGCTAGGTCAAAATGCTCAATAAAATGTGTCAAGCAAGTCGCACAGTTACTTCGATGGCCTATTTTAATCTAGGTCATCAAAATATACTTAGTTCTGCTCGGTATCTAACTCAGCGCTGAATGGTAGTTATCTAGACGATTTATACAGAGTAGAGACAATCTAGTACCTACGTTGCTCTCGTTTATCAACTGACAAGGAATATACCTACATTCTTTTGTAAGTAACTATACGCGATACGATAGCATAACATCATCTTACAGACCCCGATTATCACCGATTTAAGATTGAGGACTTCAATTTGTTAAAATTAGGATAAAAAAATATTAAAAAACTTAATGTTTATTATTTTCATTATTTTGGGCATGAGGGTCATGCATGTCCAAAGTCATCACTTTATTTTTTAATTAGGTATTTTATAAAACTGCCTCAATGTTAATTAATTATTTTGAATACCGTATTAAATAAGCTTTGAAATGTTTATTTACCTATTGAAACAGGTATTTTACTTTTAATTATAGTTGCATGCATAAAAATGAGATAACATTTTGTAGTTAAAGACATAAAGTACCTGCCTACCAAACACAAAAACCTTTTTCGACGTTTTTAACAGTAGTATAGTAAAAGATTTACCAACGTACTTAAATATGTTGGTTAATCAACCTTTTATCGTTTTATATTTAACATAATAAATTATCAGAAAGACAAAGAATGTAATATAGTTATCTAATAATCTTTTGTCAATAGGTACTGACTTACTAATGTGTGTGACTTGTTTGCAATAAGAAATAATATGCAATGTAGAGCTCATCATACTAGATGATAATATGAAATTTTAAATACGAAAGTAACTCTGTCTATTACACTTTTACGACTAAACTCTGAACCGATTTTCCTAAAATTGTGCGGGGTTAGTTCGAACCCTAAGAAAGGGCATTACACTGCTTTTTATTCAGCGTCTTTTTTTCGGCCGCGATATTCGACATTTACGCTGATAAAGTCGCAAGCAAAAGCTAGTATCAATATTATTGTCACACAGTAGTCCTATGCGTGAGGTTTCCTGGTTTAAGCATAGGTACTGGTGTCTGTAGACACTGTGTTGCTCAAGGGTTATTGAAGGAAAACTGAAGAAAATGCAACTAATTACACAGGTTACCGAAACTGTAACAAATACAGCTGGCAGCCAAAAAGAAGTAGCTAAGGAAAGGGCAAATTAATTGGTCTATAACTCCCAAGAAAAGGCTCGCATAAGTCATGGTGCAAGGTACTTGGAACTAGGAAATGCAAGTCGTGCATATATTAAGGATGACTGAGAGAAAAGGAAATAGGGAATACGACATACGGAACCTCGCGAAAAGATCCGAAAGGTGGCGGAAAACACGGATTTATACACATAGAGAGCCCAAAAACAAGAATAATTAATTGTAGTTGCTGTTCATACAAAGTAAGTTAGTCAAAACAGTTGATTGCAATCGTCTGCGCTTTTGCGTTAAAATACATTCGCATGCACAAGCATGCGTCAGCTACCTCAAGTATGTGTGCGCCATCAGCTTGTTTAAGCATTATTACTAGGTATAGAGGATAGTATTAGTGTACCAAGTTATCTTGATGCAAAAATGTGAAGAAGCGTACCTACACGTCTTTTGGGGAAATGTTCTCGTGACCGTGTAATCAACAAAAAGAGAAGCCCGTTCAAAAAATCTTAGTTTACTCAATTAGGTAATGATTTGATACTGTGATTATTCTCATTATCTCATATAAATTATATTGAGGGTGTTTTAAATATACAGGAGTATATATAGGTAATAAACTCTAAACCTCTAAACCCTTATAGCCTAAGAGTCCATGAACGCTAGACCTTTCTTATTTTATAAAAGCTGAAAGTTTGTCAGCGCATGCTCCCAACACAGGTAAGAACGATGCACTAACGATGAAGTTTGAGTAACGGTTGCTTTGGCAGGTACACGGTTCTAAAAGTGTGAAAAATGAACATCTACTTTCGTCATTTTATAAAGGCTGATTTTTCGGTATTACCTTCAGAATATTATTAAAAATCACGTCATTCATTGCCAGACACTTATCACGGTTGAAACCCCTTGCCAGACACCCTTAATGTTCATGAAATTACAGGGTGGCCCATCTTAGGACGTTCAAACGAAAATTTTGGACTCCTCTCTTCTTTGGCTATCCAAACCACCCCGATGTATGTTTTACGATTTTTTGCGGGTTAGGAGCTAGACGACATTTTAATATATTTTTGTGGATATTCTTCTTTACATCAGATTTTGTAGATTTTCTCTTTTTTATCGAATTTTTTGGAAATATTTTTATTGAAAATTAATCCTGAAAGTATGGTATTCGATCGATAAAAACAATACTACTAGTACTGTTTTAAAGACCTGAGGGTCCCTGAAAGTTTTTGAAATGACTTTGAGGTAATTTGGGCCCTTAGTGTGATTTTTCTTTAAGCGCCGAAAATCTGCAACGAAATTTACAAAACCACATTTGACTTTGAACTAAGTTTTTTTAATTAAGGGTGACAATAACACAGGGAGTTGTTTTTATCGATCGAATACCATACTTTCAGGATTAATTATCGATAAAAATATTTCCAAAAAATTCGATAGAAAAAGGGAAAATCTACAAAATCTGATGTAAAGAAGAATATCCCAAAAATATATTAAAATGTCATCTAGCTCCTAAACCGCAAAAAATCGTAAAACATACATGGGGGTGGTTAGGATAGCCCAAGAAGAGAGGAATCCAAAATTTTCATTTGAACGTCCTTAGCTGGGCCACCCTGTAATTTCATGAACATTAAGGGTGTCTGGCAAGGGGTTTCAACCATGATAAGTGTCTGGCAATGAATGACGTGATTTTTAATAATATTCTGAAGGTAATACCGAAAAATCAGCCTTTATAAATTGACGAAAGTAGATGTTCATTTTTCACACTTTTAGAACCGTGTACCTGCCAAAGCAACCGTTACCCAAACTTCATCGTTTGTGCATCGTTCTTACCTGTGTTAGGAGCATGCGCTGACAAACTTTCAGCTTTTATAAAATAAGGAAGGTCTGGCGTTTATGGGCTCTTGCTCTATTAGGCAAATAATTGGATGTGAGCGACGTATGCTTATGCGAATCCCGCACCCCCGGCATAGGCAGAGGTGACACCACGGTGGTTTTAGCTGGTAAGTGTCCGGCATGCACCTCCGTTACCCCCACGACGAGAAAGTCGGGACTAGAGACAGAATATCGGGTGTTTGCCGGGGAGGCTGTTTATGCTTTATTGCAGGATGTTTAGACACCTGAAAATTTTAGCCTGGCAGGTAAAAGCGGCCGGAAAAAAGTAGACAAGTGTAGAAAGAGGGAAAGGGGCTGTTCAACGCACCTAATGCGTCCAACGTACCTACATTTTTGCATTGCGCGCGCCTTCAGCCGGAGAAATCAATTAACGGAAATGCAGGAGCTCAATTTCGCTCGGCCGGGAGAGGTCAAAGTTCAACAAGGAACATTGGAGACATTATTGTATAACTAGCTATGAGCTCTTAGCACTACGCCCTCTTGTATTGATGATTTACTTTCAATATTGAAAGAGCTGTAGCAAGCCTACCAACAGTGACAAGAGAATTACCTAATTGGTCATTGCTTAGGAAATAAGTGTTCATTACCAGTAATTAATTACTTGGTAAGAAAGCTGAGCAAAATACTTATGGATTAAAAAGTATATCTGATGGGTTAAGAACCCTAGATATTATACGCTCAAGCCATTCGGTGTACCATAAATTAATAAGTAGGTATTTAAAAATATATATTTTATTAATTTTTAAAGCGGCTAAAGGTCGGTTACCTATGTTGCAGAATGGCGACTGCTAGAGGTCGTGAGTTCGAACCCAACCTATTGACACGAAATCAAGCACAAGCATAATTTTAATTACTTATTTTATTAACTTGGAGGAGTTAACACGAATATTGGTAATGAGGACACCATATAATTGGCATCTTTAAAAAAGTAGATATCATGAATGAAGTGATTAAATTATCCAAAGATACCGCTTCAAATTCTGTTCAATGTAAAAGGAAAAGGGCATGATAACATATTCATATGTATGTATGTTACTACAGCTATGTGTAGCTACGTACTTGATACATGCTAATATGTATTAATTACGTCCATTTCATTGTAATTAGGTACCTAGTGAACTTTTTAGTAGATCACCTAACACTATCTACACCTAACTCACCTAATTAGCAACCTGAAAGTCATTGGCTATGTATTTTTGTAGATTTTTTTTTAAATTATTTTTTGATAATATTGATATTTATAAAAATAATAGATTTCTAATTACATCCAGTCAAGGTATGATCACATACCTTGACTTTTCAATTAGTATATAAAATACTGATTACGATAGGTATACTTATTATACTGAATGAAAACTCATCACTGAGTAAAGTTAATGTTTCGCTGTGCACTTAGCTTGAAGTATTATTACATAACAGAAAGGTTTTCAGTACACATTTTCAGTATTAATAAGCTTGTCCCATTGGTGTGTTCTGCCGGTCTAGCCTGGGGAAAATCAATAAGTTCGCGCGCCGTCTCAGTGCATTTGCCGCTCAGCTGTCTATTGATTTTGGATGCTATGTTAACAGAAAATTACTTACCAGTAGAATGCAATTCTGTCACCAAACCCGTTCCTCACGTTCCTGTCCAGCACGTTGAAGCAGATGTTGGTCTTGGAGCCCTCCAGCCATTTCACGAATATTTTTCCCTTGTTTACATCGAAGTTGTAAGACACAATATTTCCGCGCTGGTATGGTGTTTGCCAATAGAATTCATTTGCTAATTCCGACCAAAATGATTCGGGATCTTCAAGCGATTCTTTGTGCATGCTTTGGTACTGCTCAAAGGAAGGCAGACGAGATTTTTCGACGACATGGTCGGTCGGTTCATATACGCGCGACATCGCGGGTAGCGTCGCTGTGCGGTCGCGCTGAGATCAAAGTGTCGCGTGAGCTGCGTGCACGCGGGCTCGCGGTGTGGGAGCCGAGTGGCGACTGGTGTCGACTGACGTGCGGTCGATCCGGCGAATGCTGCTGCTTGACGCTTGGCAGGGGACACTCGCCCCGTAATCGCGCCGAGATGACGCACGCATGCAACGCGCATGCGCGAACGATGCGCGCCAAGCTTAAACGCACAAAACCGACCACCAAATATAG
The DNA here is from genome assembly GCA_949774945.1 of Hoplodrina ambigua. Taxonomy (NCBI): domain Eukaryota; kingdom Metazoa; phylum Arthropoda; class Insecta; order Lepidoptera; family Noctuidae; genus Hoplodrina; species Hoplodrina ambigua. The sequence goes on from OX458963.1 coordinate 13,925,388, forward strand.
CTTTACAATTTTCTTTAGGATTTTAGTAAAAATAAAACTGTATTTTAGATTATCTTATTAGGTTATGACCATAGGAACTCAGACGACATTTTGCCAAATCAATCTGTTTAAAAATGGCACCCGGAAAACATACAGTTCAAAGGTGATAAGGATTAAACTGTAGTATGAATAAAATAACGTTTCGATTAAAGATAAGAATCCGTTTAATTTTATATTGAGACGGTCTCATTTCTACCCTGCTGTCCCATCTCCCTTATCAAAAACAGCCCTGTGTGTTATCTACGAAAATATTTTTGATTTTATACACAAAAATTTGATTTTAAATTATTGTATTTTTTATTTTATTTTAGGTCTTACAAATTACATAGAGAATAATAGCAGTTACTACGAGGTATTGCACCTAGGGCTGGCAATTTTTTTTATGATATAGAATAGTCTATCTGATTTCAGAGAGGGTCAATAAAGAGTAGGTACCAACTTATTAAAAAAAAAAAGCTTTTAAATAAAACATCCGACGTAACAGACGATGATTCTTTATTAACAAAAAACTTATAGTTTACTTAGTATCTAAAACGCGTAGGCGTACGTGATGACCAGTCTTTCATGTGTTAGCTACCATGAAATAATTTCATAATCATGTAAATCTATCTCTACATATAGCTGCCGATAAATTAATCATTTGCTTAAAGTGTATTTCACATTCTCATGTTTTGTACAAGGAGCAAAATACGTTATAAATATTTATTAAATAATAAGTTTTTACCGGAGACTTCGTCCGCGTCAAAGTTGATCTAATATCCCACGGGAAGCGCAAATTTTCCGGGATAAAAGTAAATTATATGCTATTACAGACTATAATCTATCCCTGTGTCTATTTTCATACAGATCCGTTCAGCCGTTCTGGCGGGATTGAGTAACATACATGCATACATCCATCCATCCATACGTTCACATTTATAATAGTAGTATTAAGTAAGATTTTCAAAATCGCTACTAATATTAGCATATAAATATTTTATCTGGGTATCCAGTAAAATCACTATCATCATCTGCCTAGCCTTTTCCCAACTAAGTTGGGGTCGGCTTCCAGCATGCACCTGAATACCAGTATTTAACATGAAGCGACTGCCTATCTGACCTCCATAACCCAGTAACTGGGTAATACGATACCCCATGGTAAGACTGAATAAAATCACTATGTGACCTAGATATATCGGAAGCGCGACTGGTGCAACTTATAAAGCTGCAGGCAGTCGCAATAAGCAATCGTATGCTACACAAAGTGCTCCTAGATTTAGCAACAAAACAGTACGCAGCTGTGATCGCACTGTCTTTTAAAAACCAACTGTATACAGGGTGAAAGAGATATCGACGCGTTACCTTTTATTATGTCAGTATTCAATCTAACTACACAAATATTATAAAAAACGTAACGGTTGTTTGTAACACGTAATCTATGGAAGTACTGGACCTACAATAAAAATATTTGATATAAATGCTACATTACTGCGGAGATCCATACGCATACATTGTATCATGGTATACTTGACTTTCACGAGGACGAAGTCGCGGGTAAGCTAGTGTATCATACGTTTAGTACATGATTTTAGACCCTCAGAATTGTCAATTTTCAATTACTGGGATAATTGCTGGGGGGGTCTACAATCATGCATCGAAGTTTGCGCGCCGATGTCCCTACCAACCTGTAGATAACTTACAACTATAAACTATAACCGTTAAAGCAATACGTTTATTTCAATATTTACGTACTTACGATCATATTCAATATTTTTGTTACTAATCTTCTAGTTTACCTTCATTATATAAGAGAAAGACAATACTTACATACAGACTATAAAGGGACGAACAAAATACCCAATCATTACGCTGAAGAAAAATATCATTATGATTTTGAATCTATTCACTTAACGAACAATAATTATAATATTAGACACATTATATTACAATTTTCAAGACCTATATAAAAGCATTAATATCCACAATAGTCAAAATAAATAAATTTGATAAATAGTAAGACCCAGTGCTGTAAGTTTTGGGCACTTATATAAAACATTTTTAAATAAATAAACATAGAGTTCATCGTTCAAATTAGGTAAACACAACACTTATGTAAAAATAAATAAATAATCGTGCGCGGTAATAGTATGATGTCCGTGCACGTTATGTGATATTAATTAACGAGATCTTTGTAATATCGGAAAAAAATATTTAAAAAAAAATTGTTTGGTTTTATTTACAATACCTAATTATATGAGTTATTGCGCGAGATAACACTTGATCTAAAATATTGAGTTTATATTATAATATACTAATGCACGATAAGCTCGTGTACAATTTGTCTACGTATTATTAAGTAATTTATATAAATTATTTGGATTACATATACATAATTATTATATATTATACGTTATAACGTTGTCAAAAAATTATTATACGAACATTCTATATAATATTAACGTCAATCTGTTAATTAGCTACTGCAATGTGAATCTATAGTAATATGAGTTAGCCACTAACCACCTCTTTGACCTACTTATAAAACGTCATAAAAGGTAAATACCCTTTGATAAGCAACGCAAATCACAAATGTCATTATTTCTAACTCGTCGGAACTGGTTAAAACACGGCAAATTGTCGTCCGACTGCATAACAATCTAATTCCCTGACTAAATATTGTAAGTATACTCTACCACCGTTGTAAACATTCAATCACACTTTCTTTTTGGCCCCAAGTTTTTGTCTTTATCACGGGATTTTGTCTTATCTTCTTATCACATTTGAGTATATGCTAGGTGGCTAAGGACATGAGTCTTCGGCGTCGCAGCTTGCGGCCGCAGCGTTTCCATGCGGCGGTGAGACAGTAGACTATCGCTATGATGGCGAGCAGGGTCATGGCGCGGCTAGTCACGCTCGGACCTTGGTGCTCCGCGCCGGCGTGGGCGCGCGAGGGCGCTGCCCCAGCTCCACGCCACGTCCGCGGTGCAGGCTCCGTACCCTCGATTTCGGGGGCACCTGCAAATTCAACTTTATTCAACTGTTGTCTCATCCACATACGCATATATCAGAGCGCAAGCATATAGTCGGCTTGCCGCATAAACCTTGTTTGCCAAAAACTCAATAATCAGATTTGGTTGAGCCGATGACATGCAAAACAACACATTTGGAAAGTATCTCAATTCAGCAACAATTTCAAGTAGGAACAGACACTTGTGATGTGATTGACGCCACATTCAACATTGCATAGAGGTCAAACAAAAATTTTCGTTCAGTTTTTATTATTGATTCGCTCACCATGAATGATGTAATAAAAAATAAATAATTACTTAATTCTAAAAGAGCTTGCGTAATGTATGAAATTGCAGATGGATATAATCTCTACATCAAACGTCGGTGCTCCTCTCATTGAACGACCCTTTTAGTTTCATTCATTCTTTCATCTATTCATATCCATGAACCCGTTGCGAGTATTACGCAACATTCGCAACTGACCTTGAGACCCACCAAGGGCAATGCTAACCCTCGTAGGGCGGCCCCTCTCGACAGATCCCCTCACATTAACGGTATCCCTTTTGTGAGTAGCTGTGTACCGCCTTTCATTACGAAATCACTAGGGGGATTAATAATATTTTATTCGTACCGGACTGACATCATCCTTTTGTTATCTACTATTATCAAAAGGGATCTTTTAATTCATTTGCTTATTTAAAGTTACACGTGCGTTATTTTCGATAGACCTAGAAACATCATTTTTGGATACATAACATTTTTTATGGTCGCCTTAATAATGTTATAATTATGTATATATATAAATTCAATGTAGGTAAAATATTTTGTCATCTCAAATCATTACAATAGGTACTAGTTTTGTGACTTGCCATCGTAGCACACTCACATTTATCAGAACATGGCATTCAGAAGAAGGATTTAAATAAAATCACGCATTCCGGCACATAGATATTGTTGGATATGATTCTGTACCTTTATATTTATAAGACCATTAATGTACATTACGGAACGCAATAAATGATTGATTGATTGGATAGTGCTATACGATTAAGGTGCACCTTGGCAAAAGCTATATAAAATAGTTTCACTGATATAAACAGAAAAACAAAACAAATAAACAAATACACTTTCACAACTACTTTGTCCGAAAATTTGTAATCTTTGACCTCAAAACCTCCAGATACCGATTTAAGGTTTGTGATAACACAAAATTTTGAAATTATCCCTGAGAGAAGGCACTTGATTGATTATATTATCGACATTTATGCTTTTTTTTAAATCATCCTGTTACTGCCAATCCATTTCGCCAATTGTGTATGGTATATGGAAGTATACAGTGACTGGCCGGGAATATGTCACATCGAGTCAAGAAAAAAATAAGCTTCGGAGAGAGCCTTCTCTGTCAATACCGGTTGCGCGACAATCGTTCTAAGGATTGATGTGTCATATTAATGGCCGGGTCGGTACTGCACAAATTATTCACGTGAAGCTAAGAAAAGCGTGGTCTTTTCTAGACATGGTTCTAAATACTTATCGTATTGTTGTACTGGTTACCTTATTCCGCAAGATGCTGTTAAGTTAACAAAGACAAAAATGTTAAATGAGTACAATCAAATTAGTTAATCTTATTGCTACATTACACCTACTCGATGAATCCTGTACAATTCCTTAAGCTTTGGTGTCCTAAAAAAGTGGCGTCTTCACTAATTGGCCGTAACATAATCATCACCTGTCTAGCCTTTTCCCAACTATGTTGGGGTCGGCTTTCAGTCTAACCGAATGCAGCTGAATATCAGTATTTTACATGGAGTGACTGCCTATCTGACTAATTGGCCGTAACATGACAGGACGTAAATAATATTAAATTATTTGTATGTTAAAATCCACCATGCCGTTTTGCCTACAAGGCGTGCTAATCAAAAGAGACATAATCATGTTTATAAAAACACTTTAAAAACATTATTCTCCTATTGGAGTAGTCCGGTAAACGCATACACAACGCATTTGCATTAAAAGTGTTATTTTTTTATAAATGCCTAACCCTTCGGGGATTACAGGCGTGATGTTATGTTTTTTATAAATGTTTCCACATTTTAATCGGAGGAGACGCTGTCGTTGCTCTTCGAGGTGTGTGCAAACTGCCCCATGAGATTTCAGTCTAACATTCTACGTCATATATGCAGAAGGAAGCAAAAGATGTTCATGGCCAGTTTAAGATTTACAGTTATTGGCATTTCTTACTGACATACAGCTAAAGAAAGGTGACATTAAAAAACTAAGTTAAAGATGTCAAATTAGTTTTGCATCGAACTTCTCCATGTTTTTAATCAATACATTCTGAAATGTCAACTATTATTGTATGGATGTATCAAATCAACAAATTGGACAGCTCTTAATTTTATTACATCTGTCCCTTTCCTGTTTTATTGGTGAAAAAATGATAGAAACAGTCTAAATTAAGTTTAGCTCGTGCATAATAGAATCGACACCATCGTATCGTATCCTTCAAGCCCCAAAAACTAATAATATGAAAGCAGACGCATTTAGTCTTTTGATTTCTTGAATAAACTATTAAAACCTAATTACCTACAGTTTTAACATCTACTGCTAATGGTTATCTCACCACATAATTGTATTTGTACAGGATTGGATTCATTATAATATCTATATTATATAATGAGTGCCTCGTTGGTCTAGTGGTCGCAAAGAAAGTATGAGATCTTGGGTTTGATTCCCAGGTTGGGCAGTGTTATTGGTTTTTCCATCAGGAATTTCTCTGTAGCAGTCTCTCAATCAGAGTTTGGATTTGTACCCGGTTGATAGTAATAGGCTCGTCTCTTATTACATGGGACTTAAACATAACTGGCGAAATGTGTGTGTACTAATAGGTATAGCTCTGCCTAACTCTTCGGGGATTACAGGTGTGATGTTATGTATGTATATATAGATATATCTTCGTTTATTTCAGAAGGGTGCAACCGAATTCCGGTCAATTGATGAGATTGTGACATGGCGATTTATATCAATATTCATCGACTGTAGCCTGGTTGCACCATTATTACATCGATAATGAAGATGGAAGATGGACATTCGTATTTACCGATACTCTTGGGGTCCGTAGGTTGGTGCCTGGGAGCGAGAGTGCGGGCCGACGGCGGTGCGTGTATCGGATGGGGCTCCACCGGTGTCGGAATGACGCATTCCGGCACGGGCCGGGGTCCGCTGCCGTCTGGAGATAGGACCCTGGAGTATACGTGCAGCCGACCGCCTTCTGCGCGTTGCGGTAGTTCTGGTGGAAATAATGTTTGATTAGCTAATAGATTGTGTCGTGATGGCCCAGTGGTTAAGGCGCCCGCCTCTCATGCATGAGGTTGTGGGTTCAAATCCGGGCAAATACCAATGTGAATTTTTCAATTCATTTGTACTTTCTTAAGTTTATCTTGGACATCACTGGCATCGGTGAGGGAAAACATCGTGAGGAAACCTGGACTTACTGTTCCACTCAAACCATGTCAGAGGCCCTTGAGGCGGTTTAGAGACTCTGACACTAGGGTGTGTAGGGTCGTAAGACCTTACTACCCACACGATAAGAAGAAGAAGAAGCTAATAGAAGAGGTATCCATAAGGAATCTTTCAGTACCAGCCCGTGTTCTGGATTAATACGTGAACATAACTGACAAAGTGACGGTATACTACAGGAACCTTTGCCTGCTCATTTGTGAAGTATAGGCGGGTACAAATGATACATTTTTCCGTAAGAAACTCAGGTGACAGTGTGGTACAATCAGTTTCCTACATTAACTGACCCATCTTTCTTTGTACTTCTTCCTAAAAAGGGTCACATAATGCAGGGCACTCACCGTACTATACAGATTTCAATAGCAACAGATGAGTGAAAGCAGGCGGACGTACCTGAAGGTATAATGTGTACGTCTCTCAGTCGATGCTGGTGTGAAGTGGCGGCGTCCTTGAGCGAGGACGGCAGGTGTCCCACCAGCGCGTACTGCAGAGCGGCCAGCAGCAGCCAGTGACAGTTGCGGGCAGCGCCGCCCTCTAGGCATGAAGAGTCGCCGTATACCACCAGACGTCCGGCCTGTGGGACAAATACACATCACGATTGGTCTAAAACTGTTTACCACTGCACTTTGTATGTTGTGTGCATGCCGTATTTTCGAAATTAGGAACTTGATAAATATGTAAAGGATTATTGTGGTGCAATCAATAAATAGTCGAAGACTTGTTGAATAAAAATGTATTTTACTTAAAGAGAATGGCGGTTACAAGATTAGAAGTAGATGAAAGAGAGAGAGGGCAGCGACCCAAGCGGCCGAAATAGGAACTAACTAGAGGTTGCGTTCACATATATTTAACAATATGTTTTTTCTTTGTCACAAATTTCCAAAAAACAATGTTGTTTTATGAGCCCTATTTACGTATTTATTTTTCTGTCATGTAGTCGTGACCGAGGCGTCCTGGGCACATTTCGGTTTGTCATCTATACATGACTGTGGCGGTTAAAAGGTTAATAAGTTAGAGAGTGAGCGCATTTTGCCTATTGATATTAATAATCGGTTACAATGATCGTATGTGGTTATAATATCATTCAAAATACGTTTTGTAACGTTTACACCCATCGAAGTATTTTCTTGTGGTTCCTACTAAATAGCTTGTTTTTCTTATTGAATACAGTGATACTGACCTTTGGTAATTTCTCGCTGGTGTCGTTGGTGTAGTCACTTGTTTCGCTTTCAGTTTGCAGCAGTCCTAATATCGGCACGTCGACGGTCTGCCCCCCGCCCGACGTGCCTCCTCCGCCGCCCGGCTTTTCGCCAGACATTATCTATATAACGACAAATTTATGTTACATTTAATAGCAGAATCCTGCTGTATCTCTTATTTTTTCCACAATCACTATTAAATTAGCTTTAATCTCTGAATTGTTTTCCTTCTCTAGCTAGCACAGCAAATTCAAACCAACCTACAATACGCTGCGGTTAGTGTGAATTAATGTGTTTGAGAAAAGTTAGGCTATATAGTGTTGTCTCTGTCACTCCCGGGAATAGTACAACACCATACAGTCACATGATGTCAACTGCAAAGTATTACTCACTTGATGACCTTGGTCACTTAGAGGGGCAGTTATCAGGATCCCATGCTCCGGGAAACTGTGTATATGAGTTCCGCTCGCGTAGTACATCGGATGACCGCCCAGCCTGAACGCGCCCTCGAACACGCGGTCACCTAGAGCAACCTGGCGAAACATAGGGAATACATTAGGGTATAATTTATTACTTAAAACCGTTTACGCCGTACGCCATTTAATATAAGCTAACAAGTCCTTATATTTCGAAATGAATGAACCGATTTCAATGAGCGTGGGAATCTTGCGTGAGAAGTCAACGATACTTTACCAAGAAGTCATTACACTATGCATACAATATTGTGTTGGTATAAGTATGTGTGTGTGTGTGTATCCTTCAGAAAGGTCAGGAGCGGAATACTCGTAACCGGCGTGCTTGTATGACGAGATGTATGATCGTAGATGAGGCGAAAGGAGTATGTAAGGATCGTAGCAGGTGGCGTTCTGTAGTTTCTGCCTTCCCCCATGGGAAAAAGGCGTGAGTTTATGTATGTATGTGTGTAAAAGAGTGTGCGGTCTTCTTACCTGGTACATGCTAAGCAAGTCATTCAGAGCAGGCACGTTAGCGCCGCCCGTCTCAGGAATCCACCTGAAATACAATACAATTGACATTAGTGCTGAACAGGATTTAATCTCATAAGATTAAATCCTGTTCAGCACTCGTCAAGTTTACCAACTATCAAGTAAAATGATATTTAATAGCTAGCAAACACCAACACAAAAGTGGTTCACACGTCATTTAAATAAAAATAAAATAATACCAGCCTATAACTGTCACTGGGACAGTTATAGGCTGGTATAATTTTATTTGCAGGGCAAAGGCTTCTTCTCATACAGAGAACGCATGAGCATGATCACCACGCTTGCTCAAGGCGGATTGGCGATTCCAGACTTATATTAATTACAAGTTCAGGTTTCCTCACGATGTTTTCCTTCACCGATGTCAGTGACGTCCAAGATAAACTTTAGAAAGTACACATGAATTGAAAAAGTTACATTGGTACTTGCCCGGATTCGTACCCACAACCTCATGCACGAGAGGCGGGCGCCTTAACCACTGAGCCACACACGTCATTTTATAACCTGAATACTCTTTTTTAATTGCTCACCATTGTCTTGTATTTTCGTCATAGAACTTGACGTGTCGCAACAAAGACGCATTGTACCAGTCAGCAAACACAACGAGTGACATCCCTGCGTCGACGGCCTTCTTCAGCGCCGCCATCTCTTCGGGAAAGTATTCGTCTTCCGGGTCAACCAGCAGCAACGCCCCGTAAAGCGATGTGTCAATGCAGGTTAGGGGGCAGCCTGGATTACAAACAATTGGCTTCAAGTACTGTTTCGGCAATTTTAAGACGCATTAACTTGACAGCAAATTGAAAACATATGGAATGTGGAAGATACATCACATAGACGATACTGCCCATCAAACAATACAAATATAATTATAGACCCGACTTTTATTTTGGTTGTAAAAATCATTGTCAATTGCCATTGCATTTGCAGTGCGCAATATAACTCTCGTTCATTTTACTTCTGGGTAGTCGTACATACAGTAGTTGTTATTTTAAGATTTCATATTACCATTCAAAACTGGTTATCATAGAAAATATGTATAAAATCTAGCTGACCCAACGAAGTTTATACCGCCATACTTTTTTTTTTCTTAAATAAAAATAGATGCAGATTCTCAGACCTACCCGATATGCATACAAAATGTCATAAAAATCGACCTAGCCGTTTCGGAGGAGTTTAGGAACAAAAACTGCGACACGAGTATTTTATATATTAGATAATAATATCAGCCTAGTGTTTCACAGTGCTAAAACAACTTCTGCGCTGTTTAAAAATTAATAAAATACTTTCATCAAACTATAAAGCCTTACCAAGTTCGACCGAGTTGTCGACTTTCTAGCTTAAATGTTACGAATATTAATAACTTACCCATAACTTCAAGATAGAAGCCATGTTCTCGAAGGCGGCGGTACATGTCGCGGAAGTTTGTGTGGACGTGGTCGGCGTGCCAGTCGAGGGGGTCGTGCTTGGCGCGGAGATCATCTCGCGGGAAGTACCCGCCCGGGTAACGCAGACTGTGGAACTGGTCCCAAAGGAGGCGGCGAGATCTTACCGGGACCGGGATCACGCGAGCGCTGAAAGAAAATATTATGACTCTATGTTTTATACAGGGTCATTAAAAATTTACACGGAACCTGAAAAGGAGTTATTGTACTTATCATTAGATAGTCATTTAACTGCCCTGAAGTAAACTACCATTTCATTTTAGAAACAATAATGATTTCTTAAAAAGAAATTGTCCCGAGACCCAGTTGATCCGCTTGCTTAGAGACATATAAAAGATAGATTTCAAGGCATTTTTAAACAAGTATGTATGTGTGTATGTTAATGTATTATATCATCTTATTTTTTTATTATATCATAAAAAATTTGGGTTAATGTTGCTTTTTTCGTCTTTCAGTTAAAATATATTATTTATACCGGTACAAATGAAAATCATTATTGACAATAATTTACTTCAAGATCGTTTGAATTGAATGACACATAATAGTTCCCCTAATAATGGCTTGTATCATAAATAAAAGCAGAACTTAGAAGGAATTTTTTATCAACAAATGGTGCAATTTCTATAACATCGAATGTATATCATACTAACTTTTGCCTGCGACTTCGTCCGCGCAAGTATAAAATAAAATATAGCTTATGTGACTCGCAGATAATAGCGTAGCTTTCTAATGGTGAAACAATTTTTAAAATCGGACCGGTAGTTTTTGAGTTTATCCATTACAAACAAACAAACAAAAATACAAATTTTTCCTCTTTATAATATTAGTGTAGAAAAAATATGAATACTGTGTAATTTCACTATTTATGTTTTTCATTCTTAACGCTGCATATCTGTTGGTGTAACCGTAAAAATTTACTCTCCTCAATTGCTTCTTTGGCACACAATTCAATGGTTTGTTAGATAATTTGGTGGAGGGGAGTGCAATTTCAAATTTAACCGGTCAAGCCCCGGCTAACTTAAAGGTAAGTCAGAACAATAGAAAATCGATTGAGTTTCATTACGTGGGACTTGAGTAAATAAACAGCTCTAACTAACTCTATAGTTACTGTCTTTTAAGGATCGGCCGAAAATAATTTTCAGAAAGAGACAGCTGTGAGTAACAGAGACGACGCTCCATAAAGCCGAACTGTATGTTTATTATTTCTTTTTTTTTCCTTTATTGGCCAACCAACAATTGTTTACACTGCAAATATTTTGAGTAATTATCTACCATTATTAAGGTTAGTGTAACAATTTCTTGCAGGTTAGCACCGCATGCCCCATAAACATATTAGATGTGCCACAAGCACTGTATTATAAAACTAGTATAATATTATGTTTGTATATGCATTACCGTATAGGAAGGGTGAGTGTAGCATTTTTCATAATTTTTTCACCGGAGTCGTCATCGCTCTCGACCGTAACATTCACGTGACCCTGTCGAATTGTAAATACAATAATTTACACAAATACACTTTACCATGACGCATCACACTTAATTAAACTGGCAGGCTATTAGTTATTCATGTAGACATTTTCTGAGATTTGTGTGTATGGCACTCTCTTCGCTAACTTTCATAGTACACACACACAACACCACGCGTGTAATCCCAGAAGGGTTAGACATAGGTGTACCCACTAGTACACCCACATTTCGTTAGGTATATTTTTAAATCCCATTGAACAGGGGGCGAGCCTATTGCCATTAACCGGGCTCAAATCCAGAGTCCGAAGCTGCTACTGAAAAATTCCTGATGGGAAAATCCAGCAACACTGCCCATCCTGGGAATAGAACCCAAGACACGCTCAGTAACCGCGCTTCGTGACCACTAGACCAACGAGGTAGTCCAAACATTACAATCATCAGTTTCATAGTACAATAGGAAGCTAATTGATGCAACCGTAGGTCTTCCTATGGTTGTATCAATTAGCTTCCTATTGTACTTACCCTTGAAACTTTTTCCAAGTAAAGAGAAGAAGAGTAGTATAGAAGAGTATTTATCATGTCGTATCCGCATACCTCAATGACGCCATCGAAATCAGCGCCCTCCTCTAGTACCGAGAAGCTCAGTGCCAGCCAACCGGACCACGGCCACAGAATCTGACTGTACTCCACCGACACTGAGAGGAGCACGCCGTCCGGTAAGTGCGGGTGCCACGACACATCCTTCTGTGATAAGAGGACCAAGCTAGATTGAGCAAGTTATCAGTTTATAGAGGAAATAAAAACAAGCGTATTTACTAGAAAAATAAAAGGGTATATACATATATATAAAATATATATTAAAGTGCGCAATTTCTCTGATCTATTAGGCTATGGTGGAGTTCATACTTTGTTATAGGCTATAATATTCCGTGACGTTATTGTTGGTAGTAGCTAGTAACACAATCAACTGTATTCACGTTTACGTAATCATAATAAAATATTAATTCAGATATGCTTATTACAGATGGAAAAAAGTACCATAACTATTGAAAACTTAACAATAAGGCAAATTAAAGCATTAAAGTAGTCTGATCTTCATGCTCATTTAATCGCTTAAATACGAGGTGGACCGACGACCTGGCAAAGGTCGCGGAAAACCGCCGCATGCGGCCAGCGCAGCACCGGTCATTGTGGCTATCTTTAGGAGGGACCTAAGTCCAGCAGTGAAAGTCGTTCGGCTGATATGAAGACGATAAAAATGACAGTAAAAAAAAAAATATCCGACAACATAAATACTCGTTGTATGGGCATGTGATAACATATTTACCATTCATTTTCTGCGGATAATAGAAAAAAATAATTGCGGTTCAGTATTTTAAATACGACTGTGAAAGTTAACAAGTCTTTACTCCATTTATTTACGGTCGAATAACGGTTGTGTTGTTTTATTATTAAAATATTTAATTTTATTTATACTTTTATTTGTATCTATAGTGAAATGACGCTGTTTATTACAGGCTTACATTAAAATAACGCTTGCTTTGTATCGTTAATTTTGTTATATTATTTTTAATGGGGCATAGTAAGACCAAATAAGGGTTCCTTGTTGACTATGGAACACTTAAAAGCAGGAAGGATTGCGTGCTGTATAATTAGATTGGAATGGTGGTAAAAACTAAGATCAGGACAGGTGACGAAAAGTAGCAAAGTAAATGTTGGCATACCACTCTGCCGGAGACACCTAGTCCGTTGATGACGGTCACATTAGCGATGGTCGGCTGCGCACTGTAGTACAACGGCTGAGTGCAATACGGCCACATGTACTGACACTCCGTCAGGTCGATGTAGCTCGGACTTAAAGACGCTTGAGGCTCGTATTTGCGAAGAAACTGTAATATATAACATCATGCTCATTATGTTTAAAAAGTGACCCTATCAAGCTTGACTGCTAAACATAAGTAGAGTTGACAGTAGAGCTTGCGTCACTCCATACAACAAATAAAATATTATGGAAAAGAATGGAGGACATACACATAATAACATCACGCCTGTAATCCCCGAAGGGTTAGGCAGAGGTGTACCCATTAGTACACCCACATTTCGCCAGTTATGTTTTTAGTCCCATGTAATAGGGGGTGAGCCTATTGCCATCAACCGGGCACAAATCCAGACTCCGAGGCTGCTACTGAGAAATTCCTGATGGAAAAACCCAATAACACTTTGCCCGACCTGGGAATCGAACCCAAGACCTCATACACAGCAGTCGCGCTTGCGACCACTAGACCAACGAGGCAGTCGGCATCGCTGTCAATGGGTAAGTGCTCAAAAGGCTGGTAGCATTGCCACGTTGTATGGCAAAGCTGATACTTTGGCCCCAGAAAAGGCCAGCCCTCTGGTCATGTGAAGGGTCGACCATTTGCTTGGCTATGTCCCGAAATACGGACAATTATGCATAGCCTTATGTTCCTTCACAAACTAGTGGGCGGCCGCATAGATTGTAGTGAATTGCTATCGCGAAATTTATTAAAAGTTTCGCCTTAAATTCAATGCTTCCCCATAACTACAATGTTACAGCGCACTACTACCTTTACAAACATTGGTCACAACTCACCACTCAGTAAGATGTGTGACAACCTTAATTCATTTATTAAATCCGTTCCCGAAGCAGATAAAGATAAGGTAAAGTTTAAATCAAAAACCTCCCTACACACCAATCATTAATGCAAATTGAATCTTATTTATTTACTCAGTTTTTGGTTTTTCTTCCCTTTTCTTAATTAATTGTACACCTAGACTTAAACCTCTCTTTGTTGTCAATATTGTGTTTACATGTAATTGACATAGCCTATATATTAAAATATTGCCGTGTTATTGACTATTTGTATGTGCTTTGGGTGAAATAATAATAATAAAAAAACTATAAGGTGAGCGCTCGGACCCCATGGTCTTAGTATTTCAACCCCATACGTTCAAGAAGGTTGTTATATTTCTATCTTTTTTATTATTGTTTATTAGTTTTGTGTTTCTGTTATTAATTTATATAAAGTAACGCACAGTTGTGCAAATAAAATTTGATAAAAAAAACGTGCAGAGTGCTACTTAAACAAACAGTTTCTATATCTGCATTAGTGGCATAAAAAATAAAATAATTGTGTATTTTTGCAGAAAATTAGCGATTTTAAGATGGCGACAGGGGAGACTGACTACGTAAATGTATTCTCTAGATATTTGTGCTACGAAAACTGATGTGAGTGTAAATATTTTGCTTCTGTTTACTATACTTTCTTCTTCGTTTGTACATGCAGGTCATTGGTGTAAAAAGATCAGTCTGGTTGGTTTTGATTGTAGCTGTTGTAGGGGACGATCTTAAAAACGGCATGAATGCTTATTCAGTTCATACGAAACTATACCTGGTAAGCGCTAATAAGGTCCAGTTTGCCGTGTCCCTGCTCAAACATGTTCGGGCCAGGCAGTCGCAGCGCGGTCATGCATAGAGCTTGCTTTACCGCTGCCGGTGTCAAGTTGTGTCGGGGCACTCCGCTTGCCAACAATGCTATGGCACCAGCAACTACCGGCGACGCGACTGACGTACCTATTAAAAAAATAAATGAAAAAAATAATGATCATTGTTTTAATTTAACATTCTGCAGAGATTTATACTTATATTATAAGGCTCAAAAGTCTATTTATTTGCGCTATGACCCATGGAATTGGAGCCGTAACCAAAGGAGTTATTTTACTAATTAATCTCAATAAATTCCTCAATAAACATGATTATAGATATTTTAATAGTTTTTTTTTACGTTTTTTTAAATACATATAATTATGTCCATGAGTGTAAATACGTACCGCTGAGTGAACGACATCCTCCGGTGACGCTGGAGCCCCTCACGCCGCTGCCGTAAGTGACGATATCCGGCTTCATGCGACCATAACCCTAGAAACATCCAATCAGTTGGCTGAAAACCGTTTAGAAGACGCATGCGTTACGTAAGATACAACAAGTGACTTAAACAAGTCTAAAAAAAAGAGTATTGTAAACAAATAAAAATTCAAAGGCGCATAAATTCTTTGTCAATATTTTCAAATTCACTGATAATTAGCTATACCCCATTCAATATATTTAAAATATAAACTAAGTCTAAACGTAGTTATTATTTTAAATAATTAATTTAGTAAGTTCTTTTGTTGCCGGGCCTGTTGGTCTAGTGGTTAGCGGCCCTGACTGCTAAGCCGGAGGTCGTGTTATTTCCGTTCCATTGTTAGTTCCGTGTCTGGGTGTGATTTATCTATTTTATGTATGTATTTATAATTTATATAAGTATGTATATCAGTTGTCTGGCTACCATAACACAAGCTCTGCTTAGCTTGGGATCAGATAGCCGTGTGTGAGTTGTCCCAAGAATTTTTCTTTTTTTATTAATTACTTTAAAGTTACCGACAGTGCTCGAAGGAAGTAGGTACTGCTCTTTATAACGTACTATTTATATTTATTCATTAGGAGACATACGTTCTACTTCTATCCATGCGCTGAAAATTGGTCAAAGCAAGCAATGTAGGAAGTATTTTAACCGACTTAAAAAAAAAGAGGAGTGGTCTCAATCTTATTTTTTTTTTTAGTTCCCCGATTACTCGGAGACGCTTAAACTGATCTGGAATTTCTTTTTGTTTGAAAGAGTATACAACCCGGTGGTCCCATAGAAATACATATGAAGTAGTCATGATCTGATAATGAACTTGGGAGATATGAAACGGAACTCCAAACTCCTCATAGGATCATAGCAGAATTGTCGCAACAAGCAAAATTGCATTTTTATATGTGTAGTCGATGACTGGCTGAAGAAAGAGGCGCAGAAGTGTACGTCGACCATTTTTACCATTTTCCAAAATCAAATATATCATGTGAGGTATTGTTCCAAAGAGCTTTTTGTAATGATTTCAAATATTAACGACAAGTAATATTGCACTAAAAAGTGAAAATAAAAATCTTTTTAACCGACTTCTAAAAAAGAAAGAAGTTCTCAATTCGGATGTTTGTTTTTTTTTACAAAACAAACAACCGCCTTCATAAGTTTTAAAATAAAAAAATTCTTTACTTTACTTTTAATTAAGTTAAGAATCTAATGAATACTTCATATTAAATAGCTCAGAGCCTAGCGGTTTTAGACATATATTCAATTCCGTTGATTAATATTCAATTATGTCAATTTGTATGGAATTTATCGTGTTTCCCATTCACTAGACGGCGCTGTTATAATTTCATTTTTAATACAAATTTAAGTTTACGTTCACACGCGCTTAAAGCCAAGCAGAGGTGGCCTGTTCTAGCCATTAATTAATTAAAACAACATTAATTTAAACAAGCTATATTCATTTCCAAGTTAAAAAACCGGGCGGCAGTCGTACCGGTACCCAAGTGACTTGTAACAAACATTCCCACGTTAGTTTATTTTCTGCTGTAAAATGAATTTAAATCTCTGTCTTAAATTACATCAAACTACCGATCAAAATATGTATAGATATATATAGATTTATTATTAATATAGAATTGACTTGAATATGATCTGAGCTACCTGTCAAATCACTATAAAATACTCACGTGAGGCAGTTCCCAAGTAGTCATGCCTCTGGATGAGAATTTGGCGATTCTGTCATCAAATCCTATGCCACCCACTCCGATGACATCCATCTGATCTGCGGGGTTGTTCAGAGTGCCGTACAATGGACCGTCGTTACCTATTGCCGACACCATTATCACCTAAAAACAAATGTGCATTTTAAAAAAAAAGTCGTAATTCAAAGACAGATTGTGCAATAACATTGTGATCGATCGATGACAGCCATCGAATAATACAAACCTAACTTAAGTACGGACAAAAAGACGATGATGATAGTGTCATCAACATCTTCCTACCCTTGTCCCTGTTACTTGGGGTCAGCGCAAAACGATTCCTTCTACCATTTCGTCCTTTCAACCGTCACGCTATTGCATTATATTTTATTCTTCACACAACCCATCTATATTTTCATTGGCTGTCCTCTCCCTCTCCAACCATCCATAATAATCTATATGTATAATAAAAAACTCTCTTATTCTGCAGACCAGTCAGATCAAATGACCATTAATTGCCAAAATCATGGAATTGTGTTTTAAGGCGATGAATGTCGGACAAAAATGTAATCAATTTATGTTTAAGCGAACCTATTACTGTTAAAAGCTAAAGTGACACTTGGAACACCCATACAAATCCTGTACATAGGCGAGTGCAACTCGTGCGGTATATTATTACCGAAATCGTGAAACTCAAAACTACAGGGATGTCGCTATACCGACTGCCTCGTACACCTAAAAGACGATGTTGGAATAAAGAAACAGTGTTCGGTTTGCAAATCGTTGTAGCAAAAGGCAAAGCGTGACTGAATTTAGGTACTTATATTTTGTAACTATTTATGTAAATGCTATTAACCACAGTTAAACTACTGACTTATAAAAAAAAACATTTTTACGCGTTCAGATGATGTCAATGAAACTTCCGTTAACAATGGTTTAGTAAGCGGAAACGTCAACTACATAGTGTAGATAATAAGTAGTAGGTAATGGTAAGGTCAATTCCGGGAAAATTAAGTTGAAGAGTGGAAATTTTGTACCTTCTTATGTTTGTGTTCTCTGTTTTGTTAACCTAGTAATCACAATATATTCGTAATACAACTAGTCTCCGATTGGGCCGTTCAGATCGACCGGTGCATAGCTGCAACTGGATTAAGTTCATCCATCGATCAATCAACTATGTTTTTAGGCAATGACTAATGAAATACGATCGTCCGCAATTTTTGCTATATTATTTCTTTGGGTTGCTTACAGCTAGCAGCACCTACACGGTGTAATAGTTTAGTCATTCAAGATAAACCATTTATGATCCATTTATAACCAGTGAACAATGTTCTATTGAAAACAGGACATTTCTCATGTACTTACCTAATGTGCGTTTGCGCATGTTGTGTACTTTCAAGTAACTGAAATGGATTTTAATATTGTACCCGAGAAAAGGCCACGCCCTGCCATGGTACCTACGATTTTCGGAGGACTCACCTTATTCGCACTTAACTCCCATACTTTGTCGACAAACGGGTGATCCATAAAGTCCGGTCCACCGATGCTTAGATTGAGAACATCGATCTTACGCATTATGGCGTAGTTGAACGCGTCCAGAAACCAAGATGTGTATGAAACCTGCATATAGTAAAAACCTATTAGTATTAAAAAGGCGCTTCCCGCCGTCTGTACTCTTAGATCTGTAACTACGCAACGGATTTTAATGCAGTTTTTATCAATTGATAGAGTGATTTAAGTGGAAGGTTACAATGCACCCACCCGTGCGAAGCCAGGGCGGGTCGCTAGTATTACCTAAATAAACATGTTTGTCTAGAGACTATAGTAATAAAACTTTTTATTAAACACTTAAAGTACATAAATACGTACAGTGTACATATAAATCTTAGAATAATAACATACTTATTATATGTACTGTTTACGTTACATTAAAATCGATTCGGTATATTCAATTGCAATTGACTGGCATACAAGTGTCTGGTCCACCACCGATGAGAAAACGACTAGCTATCGATTATTTTCTCGCTCAAGTAACGTACAATACGCATTGGTGGCCGAGAGAATGGTGCAAGTAATCGCCACTCGCTCTGTCACAGTCGCTAATAGCCCAGCGACCATCGATAAGTAGCTTGTTTCGAATCGGATTCTGAATCGATTTCCGTTACTATTTATGTATGTTACTTTTTCACGAAAAAATCTATTATTTAACTGAAATTTATTCAAGGATAGGCGACTGGGATACCTGGGCGTGAACTGTAATAAATTAAGATATGATTTGAAAAAAGCGTTATATTTTAATATTTAATAATATAAAAAATTGAAATTATCGGCACTACGTTCAATATTCCCAGACCTTCTCCTAAACTTATGTTTAACGTAAGCATAATAATACCTTATCAATACAGTTGTATTGAACAAGCTGAACTTTGTAACAATCATGTTCAACAGTTCACCAAAATTATCTTATCAATTAAATATTAATTAAATAATGCCGCAACATCAAACCTTGACATCACTTCCGGCAATTTCTTTAAAGGTCTGATATCATTGTTTCTGTGTCTCTCATTTTACATCTAATAAAAGGTTTTATAAAAAAATGTACTTGATAATAGGTCACTGAGTTTGTATTAAAACGTAACATCTCTAGCTCATCTTACCCAAAGATTATGGAAATATTTAAAAGATAAATAAGCGAACATTTGATCATAATTACATAAATATTTTCTTGACATACCTGATTGTCAGTAAAAACGCGAAAGATATGTAAATCCGCATCAGGTGCAAATCCTAAGCAGTCAGCTCGGGAAGCGATCACACCGGCAACAAATGTGCCGTGGCCTAGCGCGTCATCCAGGGTATTCTCGCCCGTCCAGTCTGTACGCTCCCGAACTCGTCCAAAGTGCGGATGGTTTCGGGCTAATCCCGTGTCGAACACAGCTACTCTTATACCTTCACCTGGACAGTAAATAATATACCTTGTTAAAACAATAAATTCATTGTAGCGGAGGCAATAGTGCCACGATTGCGACACATTACTATGAGAAAGACTATTGCATAAAATAAAGTTAATATCTTTGCGAAATTATTATTCCTTTTCCACAGATATGTTTGCCTACGCAGCAATGGGAACATTACAGCCTTACAGGCTAAATATGATATGCAATAATTAATCACATGGATTACTCACCAGTTACACCAAGTGACCAAAGCAGGTCCGCCTTTAACACCGATGTTATTTGACGAGGCACAGTCCGCAATAACTTCCTTGACGTGTAGCCACCATTCTGCTAAAAAATATATTAGTTGACCCTCAAACACTCAAACACTAAAAATGTAGTAAGGATATCCAAAATTTGCCTTGCCATACCTGCCAATGCAAAACCATTTTCACTTGGTTTCTGTTCAGCAATTAAGATCATTTTGCAACTTTCTTTTTTATCTTATACTTATACCTTTATTTTTGGTATACTTGATGATGTTGTGATTAAAATAGAGATTCCTTACCTCTCGTGGCTGCCTGAGAGAGTGCAACCCTCGAATGCGATGATTGCGCCAGCCCGCATACAAGCACCCAGCTGGTCCACAATCATCCTACATTACAATAAGAGTTTACACAACTGATAAATGAAAAAACACTCACACAGAGCAACAACAATATAACACAATGGTTTCAAAGTATTTAGATTCAATAATAACTGTCACATGCAGTAATTATTTAAGAAAACAATTGTGCGTCCCAATAACACAATGGCAACTGTACCTGGCCATAAATATGTGACATCGAGTTATAGAAAAAGTTTAGCTTTGTAGAGCTCCATCTCTGTCATTCTATCTGTGTGGAGCTGTGGGCAGTCTCTTCCCAAAGCTCGATGTCTCATATCGCGGTTCTGCATGTATGTTACACTACCTCACGGATATACTTGATGGTACGTGTGACCTGCCGCTGCGCAGTGACGCGTCTAATAGCTGGATGATCTTTCAGAGCATCTAGTGCTTTTTTCCCTGCATCTTCAAGAATGATCACATCAAAGTCACTCGGATACTCCTTGGCAGGGTTGTCACGTCGCAGCAGTGTCCAGTTTAATATCTGAAAAATATGGTTACTAGTACCACTCAGTGGCAATATCATCATCATCTTCCTGCCCTCGTCCCAAGTTACTTGGGGTCGGCGCAACACGTTTTCCTCTTCCACTTTGTCCTATCAGCCGTCGCCCGTCATGCAATCACTGATTCCCCTTTCATTCATATCATTCTTCACACAATCCATCCATCTTTTCTTTGGTCTCCCTCTTGCTCTCCATCCATCCACATACATATTCATAACTCTCCTGGTCACATGCAGTGGCAATACTAACACAATAAAATCAAACCAAATCATAAATCACATCAAAAACCAGCAAATCTAATTATTTTGCACAATTATTAATCAATTTGCAAAACAATGGCTTTAGATGAGATCTAGTTCATTGGCTTTCTTCATACTGAAAACAAATCTCAGGTTTCTAGCAGCAAGTACATTTCAAGCTGGGTTTTGAGTTGTAACGGAGTCAGGGTTCATTACATTTACCATTATTTAATTAGTGACAACTACTTGTGTTTTCATAATTTAAACTTATTATGTTCTGATGATACTAACAGTATTCAATGGATACTGAACCTTGACTGAAAATGTATGTTGTATTTTATTGTGTTTCAGCATTAAGCTAATAATTATGGGTGCATGCTCTGATGGTTAATTTTAGGCTTCGGTAAGAATATTTTCGCGGAAAAAGTCACGAACAAAACCTAGTAAGGAATGAAACAATAAACTCACCCCTGCATTCCTCAAAGCAGCGCTAACATATTTTTCTCGAGTAGATCGTGGAAAATAACCTTTGTACGTTATTATATGTTCACTACTGACTACATCTGAATTAAACTCGTAATCAACACGCTCAGATATTGTAGAATTACACACAGAATCTATGATTATTGCTTCCTCATCACCAAAGGCAAACGGTAATAGATGGAGACCGAATAGAATAAACAAAAGCTTTATTCGGGTTAACTCCATGTTTGACGCATACTATTGCTATCGTTGAAGTGCATTGTTGACTAACACACGTAAACTTGTTACAAGTATTCTGCAATTCATGTATATTTTTCTATTTTCACGGTATCGGTAGCTCAACAGTCAGTACTTCCTACCCAAACTTGACCGTAAGAACGAAAGTTGCAACTTGCAACAAGCAAACAAACCACAGAAGTACAACTAGTAAATAAATGTATCGTAGTAGTAGAGTTACTTAAGAAGGGAAATCAAAATTATATCACTGGCATCACACAAATACATTAAATCTAATCGTACTCTGCGTAGACATCACCACAGGGCTTAGCAGAAAAGTATGCATTATTATTATGCATAACACGAACAAATGTCAAGTATTGTCAAGTTTGAAGTTTGACTGTCTGACACACGAATTATTGACACTCGACGAGTGTCGGCAAGATGAGCTCTATAACTCTATGGACGACCAACACCGATCAAAAAATCAGTAACATGGACTGGCATTAAACGTTTGTTCCTAGTCCTAGTTTGCTTGTTGCCTTCAAAATAAATTATTTTTAGTCGAGTTGATATTTCAAAATAGTCTTTTGACATTTCATAACATAATCTATATCTATATTATTTTATACAAAATTAATGCAAGGATTTAACTTGTTTACCAATATTTATTGTAAAATACAAAAGACTGTAACAAATTAGAAGTACCGACCTTGTTAGGTGTTTTTTATACTAAACATTTTAGAAGATCGCATAAAGTATTACGCGGTCCCTTTCTATCCATCACCACCACCTAAACATGGTCGGGGGGTCACCACCGCCGGAACCCATGTTGCTCTATGGGTTACCAAGATCTTACACTTCATAATGACTTATATTTTAAAATTATTGATATATAAACAGGTGCATCGGTGGCCAAATAACTCATCATAATTTGTTGTTACTAATATATAACAACTCTAACTACCTACCTAACAAGATACTAATGAAACTACATAGTACATACACTCAAGCTAAAAAATAACGTTTAGTCTTTAGAATTCTTATTGAAAGTTGAACCCAATGAAGTGTTTCTTTTTAAAAAACATTTGAACAGTGCATTTTTTTTAAGTTATGTACTGCCTGTACATAAGGTGAGAATCCGCTGAACCATTTCTGTGATCCAGCAAAATAACAAACATCACTCCAGCAGAATCTCTAATAATTTTGGAGCCGAAGAACAAAAAAAAAAAAGTTGATTGTTGTTTCCGCCCCCCTTTTAGTGGCTGGTGTATTTTTCTAGCGGCTTAGTAGAATTTAGTTTCAATTATTGAACATTACATCTTTTTAAATAAAGCAATTAGACCGTCCTTTTTTCGCATTTTCTACCGACCACACGTCACCTCGCTAGCAATAGGTACTGTAACCAACTAATCAAAGGTCTGCGGCATACAACCAACAAAATAAAGTTGGCCGATTAAATTGTGAAAGTATGCAATTTAGTTGTTCGATAGTTAGCCAATTTGAAATCTGCCGGTATCCATAATAATATAATGCACGGTACCATGTCTTATTTATACTAGGTGATTGTTAATCTTTACCAAAAACCTTGTACTCACGGTTACTCATCGTTATGAAAATAACTTTAACCAGCACAAAAATCATGAAAAATAAAACTTTTTACAACACGATCTTATTGGGACTGCAGATTTTTGAACCCTGTATACCTATTCTCTGGTAGTCCTTAGGTTTAATAACGTCATCTTTAATTGCAAAGTAAAACCCTCGGTTTGGCCAAAAAGGTTACCGGAGCGTAGCGGGCCAACTTCTAGTTTTACTGTGCGACAGGATTGACAAAACACAATTTTTTCTCTATACCTATAGGTACTTATTTCGTCTTAATATTTTTTTAATGGGAGGTAGGTACTGATGAAATTGGTCTTTACTAGGAGGTCAAATAAAAAACAAGTTGTTTCAAGTATTATTATAATGATAAATACAATCTTATACCTAATTATCAATACAATACTGACATGTAATCAACTATAAACTAGACTTATCCTATGTTAAGTTTTGAATTGTTGTAGTAAATAAAGGCTATTTTTATTTTGTTTTATTCTATAATTTTAAAAATTAAGCCTTATAGGAGAGCCCAAGTGGGATTTTGGGATTTACTCAAGCGCGGCAGATTAATATAGGGGGGGATACCTTGTACCCTGTTTTGTACCTCCACAATATATAAGCCCTGTATTAGGGCCCTGCGTCTAGAACAGCAATTTTTTTTTTTCAAGCCGGTCTATAAGTCCTTGCACAGTTGCAAATAATTGTCAGATAAGGGTCAGCGCAACAAGGACATCGAGCTGAACTGTCTCTTTATTAATCTGACGCGCTCGAGTATTTCAATATCATAATTTTATTTCCTATTTTTAACCCCTTCGTGCGAGCACCCCCACCATGCAAACCGTAATATCAGAAACACGTGGGGCGCTTACACTATTTATGTCTGACCCTCTCGAGTATTTCTTCGTGACTATTTTTTTTTTCTTTTTCGAAAGTCTGTACCTACACACTCCCTCCATCTGAGAAAGGGTCCCATCTGTAACCCTTTTTTCTTTTCAGCATCTATTCTTCTCAATCCAAAAGGTCCCCACGACGACGCTGAAGTAAATCCACATGTAACATCTTGGGCTCCCATGCTATTAGAAACCTAAAAACTCGAAATGGTATCGGAATCTACACAGTTAAGTAATGTTTTACTTTATTTACGGAATTAGTGGAATACATTACTACAGTTATATTTATGTGTTCTCTTCACTACTTATGTTTTTATTCAAAAGAATCATGATTATTTAAAACAAATGTTGTAATACAATAATATGATAAAGAAACCGCACTCTCGTGTAGATACTAAAGAGGCTCTTGCTAGATGAGCCATACCTACATACATTTAAGTACATAAAGGATATTAATAACTTAATGCTATGAGATAGAAAACATCCAAAATTCGTGACAGACTGTGTCTACAGGTGACAGACTTACGATTAAATATTTATTATATAAAATGGCTGATTTTCCAATAGTCTGATAACTTTTATCCAATGAATAAATAAGACAGTTTGACATATTTTCTATACAAAAGCTGTCAAACCGCCATTTATATCTTCGTTAAGACTTATCTAACTATTGAAAAATTAGGCCTAAATAAAATAGAAACATTTATTCAATGTACGAAATCCTAAATATACTGTGTTTCAATCATAGTAGATTGAATATCCCGGTACAGTAGTGATCCCACGTCCAGGCAAGGGTGCATCCAGGAGTGGTGAGTCTTTGGGGTCATGACACCCTCCTGGGCTTAACTATATCTTTTAATTAGATTTATGATTGTACCTAATCGAATTGAAGCCTGTCCTGACTTGACTTTCATTAAGTATATGACCCCCCCCCCCCACCTTCGCCTGACTTAAAAGCTGGATCTGCCCTTACGTCCAGGGATCGCTACAGTAGGTACCTAACCTACTTATACCTACCATAGTAGGAGAGACGCTAAGTTTGACATTAATTTACATTTTGAAATATTTCTAAAAAAAGGATTAAATACCTTTTACATTTTGAAAGATTTTTCGAAAAAAGGTTTGAATACCGGTACCGGGTAAATGTGGGTTTCTATACCCCAGTAGTAAAACTGTGGCTCATTACTGAAAGTACTCACAACATGATTTCGTATTTTATGTACCTAGGTTTTACATTACTCTGTTTGCGAATAATATCTTCAAATTGTGCTTATCAGTTTTTGCTGCTTAGATGACATAGATATTTCACATTTGTTAGGTTGTTCACCGTTGTGTATCCGAAGGTGTTTTGTTAAATAAGTCTTACCTTAAATACCTACTATCGTTCCCGCCACGACTATGTAATTAAAGAACTTCTACACTATGTTACGTGCCGACAATACAATCGGCAACAAATAATCCCCCCCAAATCGTACACGTCAAATTAAAAAAAAAACTAATTTACAAAATAAAAAAAAAAGACTGACTGACAGGTTTAGCTCTCCAGAAGTCTAAAATATTATTAACCGATTTCCCAATAAAAATAGAAGACTTAGGTACATTTTTTTGTATAATGTGGGCAATAAAATTGTGTATTGTGCATTAAAGTCTAATTAGTGACCACCTCTAAAATTTCAGGCTGCGCGCCTGAAGCAACGTACCTACGTGTAATACAAAACTATCGAGCAATTTCACTTGATCGAGATATAATGGCGATGTAAAAGCGCTGTCGTCTAATCTAATGTTTTGTGGTAGGTACGTCTGGAACGCGTCTGCTGAAGCATGGAACTTAAACATTTGGGCCTTCATTTTAAATTGAGTTCACGCTGATGCGACGCAGTGTTTGAGCTAAGGAATACGATACCCTGAAGGTGTATTTACAAAGTTTAAAGCTTCTCGTGGCGAGGACGATAGGTACGCTGACATATTTTACATCAGTAAGATTTTTTACCCGTGCGTATACAGTGCGTATATGTTTGAATATGTTGAAACTACTTTAATGACTAAAATTAACCAATGTTAATGTAAGACGGTAATACATTTTCCACCACTTACTGCTTTTTATTTGAGAGCAGACGCTTAGACCTACGAGTTGGAATGGTGTTCCGCCTAATCTTCTTTTGATTGGCGGCAATCGCTTGCTCGATGTTGACTCTCTCTAATTTCACAATGGGTACCCCTGTAATTATAAGTCTGGTAAGTACAATGTTTGACGAAAATTGAAGGATGCATTGAATCAACTGGAAGCAAAAAGGAAATGGATTGAAGAGTAACCCCACGGTGTTTCTGACGACACTGATTAATACACCATCTCTAGTAGTCTGAGTACCTCGGTACTCAGTTTGATGTTCTGCTTGGTAGTTTACAGCTATGTGATGTGTCTTTTCACACACGAGGAGGTTTCGCGAAAAGGTTTGCGCGAAATCATTCGCGCGTTGACGATATACTAGGCGCCAATACATTGCGTCCACAAGCATCGCGAAAATTTAAAACACGCGCGTAAATCGCGTTCAGTACGCAAGAATCTCGACTCGCCCGTGATTCGCGCGTATTGCGCGCCAATCGAGATACTAGAGACTTTACATTGCGTCCAGTTGACGCCCGAATACAAGAGCGGATTCGTTCGTTCATTCTACTCCAGGTTTTCTACAGACTAAATTCGAACTCAAATGCGTTGGTACGCTCCTTCTGCACGTAACGGTCGCGCGTAACTTAGTAGGTACGCACGAAAGTAAGGTCCGACCGAGATCTCGGTCTCGGTCTCGGCTATTCTCGGCTAAAAATCAAGCCGCGATTCTCGGTTCCGTTCTCGGCTTAAATACGCCGAGATTCTTGGCCATGGCCTTGACTGTTCTAGGTCCAATAAATTATTTATTTTCCTTAGATTTACAGCTTATCGCTCCATCTACCGAGGGATGGAAAAATTGCACGAAGTGCTCGTTTCTGTTTACGATTGCTGATTGGCTAATGGCTTAATGTCAACAAGAACCGACAAGTCGGGGGAATACCTTTCGTAACTCATTTGTTTTTTACATGTATGGCAATTTATTTTCAACATTTAAAATAGTGATTTAAAATAAATATAACTCACGAATTGATAATTGACAAGAATTATTGTTAATAGATAAGTGAAAAAGTTGCGTACGAGTTTAATTTTCTATACGTGAGTTAAATTAAATTGGTAAGTAGGTATCTAGTGTTATTTAATTTCATTTTTTACTTGTGTGGTTTAAATTAGCGAAATGGTATCATTATTTCACATCTAGGTACATCTGTTGATCGGCATTATTAGATAATTATGTGAAATAGTCCGGTCAAATTAGACCAAAAAATAGATGTGAAGGTACAATAAATTCGCACCCAGCTGACAGTTGGGATTGTTCAAAATACCATCATAAATGAAGTCTAAAAAGTCCTCATCGATCCGACATCTGGAAGTTTTAGAGAATACCAGAAGTATTATTATTTAGCACGTCGCGCGCAGATCGTTCGTTTATGTATTTATTTCGTATTATTTTGCGATCTTTTTAACAAATCTACTAAATGTTATAGCGTCATGTCTCGGTCTCGGCCGAGAATTTATTTTTTCCCCGTCTCGGTTTCGGTCTCGGCCGAGACAAAAAAAAACAAGGTTCGGTCGGACCTTACACGAAAGAATCGCGGCCAATTCGCCCTTTGGAGACGAGGTCCTAAGTATGCTACCAACGCGCGCCGAACGCATAATGTGTACTCGCTCTAACTCATTGTTGCGACTAAAACTGCGCTGAAATACTTCACATTTGTAAGATTTTTCACAGGTGTGTATTCGAATTTTTTTTGTTTAAAAAACTCTTATCTTTAATACTACGCTGACGGCTGACATATTTTACATTAGTAAGGATTTTAACCAATGTGTGTTCGGATATGACAGTTTAAATAGATACTAGATAGTAAAACACAATTTTATATCTCTGTTGTTCTTTTACTATAAGTTCTTTCTTATGATTATTAGGTAATTAATTTTCTTATCTCAAGATATTCTATCCTGCTGCTATAAAATCTTTTTACAAAAAATATGACCGCCTTCAAAAACTACAAAATAAAAAATAACTTTAGCTTGGAAGTCGGTGGCATACCTACATAACAAGAAAGAAAACCAAAGCCGCCGACTTTCCGACGTCATATTTTTTTGTAAAAAGCTTTTTATTTTTCACTTTTTAGTGCTTGTGTGTTAATGTTTGAAATCCTTACATAAAGCCCTTTCAAACAATACCTCACACGATATACCTATTTAATTTTGGAAAGTGGTAGGATGGGGGTTGACCTGGGGGTACGTCAACCCCCCTCCAAAATGTTAACAATTGGTTATGAAATAAACATTTAAGTATTTATTTATCTTCTTTAGAATCGGAAAAAATCATTTTGAAAAGAAACACGCTCGACGTGTCGTTGCTCTTACTGATCTGCGGTCGGACGGCACTGCCGTCTACCGCTCGACGACGCGTCGTCGCTAGGTTCATGTCGCTAACTACGAAGGGAATTTCATAGAAATACGTAGAAACCAGGTAGTGTCGCTGCGACATGTCGTCTGCTGCTGCTGCGTGCAGTCAGCTACAAACTTGTACCTTAAGGCTTTTGACCAGTGTGTTCAGTACGAATATGCCTTGTTAAACTCATTTTTTTTAGACTAAAATTGCTATGACATAATTATTATACCGTCGGAAAATTCGCATAATTATATTGTATGCTTATTTTAACAACGTGAATTAGAATACGGTTTGTTAAAAGACGCTTGGACTTACGTTTCTGAGTTTTCTTATTAATTTCGTCTCTGAGTTTTTCAAGGTTTTCACGCGTCACCGTGACACTGAGTACCCCTGTAATTATTAATAAGTCTAGTAAGTTGTACTGTTAGACAAAAATTTAAGGATGCAATAATCAACTAGAACCAACAAGGATTGAAGAGTAGCCCACTGTGTTTCTGATGACACTGAATAATATAATCTCTAGTCTGTATTATAGTTTATCCTAAACAGTGATTTTTTATGTACATTAGAATAGCGGGTGTATTTTTCAGATATGCCTAAAATTAGTTATTTGGCACCGTTAAAAATTATGAAGTGCTCATTATCTTAAATCCAAAAACTAACATTTACCAACCGTCATTAGTAAAACATGGCATACACCCAACTCTAAAGGTAAAAGCCCGAAAGGTCGTCTTTTCAACCGACTTCAAAAAGGAGGAGGTTCTCAATTCAGCGCGTTTGTTTTTCTTTTTTTTTGTATGTAGGTATATTACCCGATTACTCCGCCAATTATGAATAGATTTGGATGATTCTTTTTTTGTTTGTAAGAGTATACTTCCAAATAGTACCCATAGAAATATTGTCATGATCTGATGATGAACTTCGGAGATATGGAACGGAACTCCTCATCAGAACTGTTGTAACAAGTAAAATTTGCTTTGTTTATACGTGTAGTCGATGACTGACTAAAGAAAGCGGGGAGGGGGTACGTCAACCCCCCTACACAACCACTTGCTAAAATCGTGTGAGGTATTGATTGTTTGAAAGTGCTTTTTGTAAGGATTTCAATCAATAATATAAAAGCACTAAAAACTGAAAAATAAAAAGCTTTTTTCCAAAAAAAGACAACCGCCTTGAAAACTACAAAATTCAAATTAACATTAATTTTGGAAGTCCGTGGCAATACCTCATCATCTGCCTAGCCTTCACCCAACTATGTTTGGGTCGGCTTCCAGTCTAACCGGATGCAGCTGAATACCAGTATTTTACATGTCGCAACTGCCTACATAACAAAAAAACAAAAAGCCGCCGACGTCCAAAACTAAAGTTATTTTTTATTTTGTAGTTTTTGAAGGCGGTTGTATTTTTTGGAAATAAGCTATTTTTATTATAATTTTTTTACATTTGCCAACTCACGTTGGTAAATTTTAACTTTTACTAGGTAACATGGTTAACCTAAGATTTACCAACATATGGGCTCTTACAGCAACATTATACACGGATAAAATGCCAGGGGTGACTTGCACGCTCACTAAATCGGCCCCCTAAAACAGTCGCAAGTACGTGGTGACGTAGCGACAAAGGGGCAACATTTTTTAAAATGCTGGAGGAGTGGAGAGGTATTTTACGGTTGTCAGGACAATCCCGAAAGTACGATCAAGATCCCTACCAGCGCCTTACTGGAATACTTCCTTCCGTCGAGCACGTTTGCTCTTGCGGGTTTCCACTCAATCCGGCCAATGAAAGCAAGAGAGATGAGGAACAAGACTTCACAAACAAGACAACACGCCATAATATCATCGCAATGCACGGTCGATTTTGGACGTGTTTTTGCATAGTAGCCCACCGGCATTGGGAACAGGGTCCAAGCTATTAGTGGTCAGGGCTTCTGAGAAAGGAATCTCCTAACAATACGCGCTACGTCTACGAGTACCCCTTTCTGAATCACGCCCTTGATTCAACCGCCCAACGAGAACCTACTTAGGTGACGGCCGAGACTCTTGGCTATTACGCCATTGGTCGTTACAACTATCGGCACAACGATTGCTGTACTCACATCCTCCGTATCGACAACCTTGCGAGCCACGTCAATTTATTATTATTTCATTTACGAGTATTATTACTACTAGGTACCTACATGCTCATCTTTCACGACCGTTCTAGGACATCATTGTCCGTCGTGAACACGATTGGACAAACTATTAAAATCAAACCTAATTATCGCCCAATTATGTGTGTTGAACCAAATGTTATCGACATATTATTTAAAAATTTAAAGGAATAGAAAACTGGACCTCTGACGAATCAACGTTCTGCGTCAGTAGTGAAGGGAGGCTTTCAATTTATACAATTCACTAATTCGTACTTACTATTCTGTTTTCCAGTATTTTCTTTCTCCTCGGCTACTGGAATTGCTGTGTCTGCTGAAGCTGAAGCTGATGCTTCAGTCACGTTAGCTGTGTCTACTGAAGCTGAAGCTGATGCTTCAGTCACGATAGCTGTGTCCGCTGAAGCTGTAGCTGTGTCCGCTGAAGCTGAAGCTGATGCTTCAGTCATCTTTTCTGTGTCCGCTGAAGCTGAAGCTGAAGCTTCTGTCATCTTTGCTGTGTCTGCTGAAGCTGAAGCTAAAGCTTCCGAGTTGTTAGCTGGTTCTATAACGACGCCATCTAAAACGATATTATTATCATATTTATTCATTCTCTATACACATTAATTAAATTTTTAAATATCTCTAGGTAAATATAAAAACATTTATAAATGGCATCGGGAACAGGGTCCAAGCTACCGGTGGTCAGGGCTCCTGAGTCCTGAGAAAGGAATCTCCTAAAAAGATTTAGTCGAGTCTGTTCTTTTTCTGTGAATAAACAATAAGCATCAGGATAATGAATATTTGTTTATACATGAATAAATATTCCAGATTTCTCATTAACTTCGGAACGAACATAATTGGTGTATTTGATCACCTTGAATTAAATCGGTGGCAAAGGGCGATCTTTCATATTTTTGTGGACTTTAATCACATACTATACAACATGCTTAACCTTTCAAATCAATGTTAATTAGACAAGATACAACATGTAATTTTTTTTTTTAATTGATTACCAATTGAAATGAGAAAACTGGAGTATTTCACTATGTTAATCCGGGTCATATATACCACACAAAAGAAATCACTAATTCTCACACATACATACATAAACTCACGCCTTTTTCCCATGGGGGTAGCCAGAAACTACAGATCGCCACCTGCTACGATCCTTACATGACATACTCCTTTCGCCTCATCTACGTTCATACAAGCACGCCGTTACTCCGCACCTGACCTTTCTGACGGACCTCACCAAGGACAGTGTAGGTCTTTCTAGGGCGACCCCTCCCGGCGTTGCCACTCACCTCTGAGTGAGTAAAAAATATAAATACTGTCTGTACTGTGTACTGTATAATAATGTCTTTCACTCATCCTCTCAACATGACCGAACTATCTAAGCATACCCTTTTCTATCTTTGTCACTACATCCTCTTCCTAATTCTCCTTTCCAATAATATTCTTAATAAGATAAGTACCTACCTACCTGTTTTTAATAATAACTATTTTCTAAATATTATTGGAATAACTAAGTACCTACATGATCATTATCTACAAAAACTGAATAAAGCAGGAAACATTGTGTTCCCTTCAGTCAGCATCGACATCAATTTCCACGAAAACAAAAAAAAAATAGGTAAAATTAAAAAATATAAAAAAAATATTTCCGCCATTTTGAATGTATTATCAGATAAAACCATCATTAATCCGTTACCAACAACCATTAAGAATTTATTTCTAAATCAAATCAAATTCTGATAAATGAAGAAAGGTAGGTTTACTTTTACTTTTGGTCCGAATAGTAGGTATAACAGAATAACCGTTCGTTTGCATACAATTCGAACATTTACCGCGCTTCGGTTTCCTTATTTTTATCTGATTTACGCAAAGTGGTCGAGAGCCAGAGGTGGTCGGTGAACTGGCGTGTTCACCCTACCTACCTATCTATATTTTTTACTATCACGCCAGGGGCGTAGCTACCGCCGTATCTGCCGTATCAATTATACGGGGCCCCCGGCCTACTTGGGGGGCCCCCAAGGTGCGTAAGCAAAAATTAATAAAAACTTCCCAAAGAAGTTTCTCGAAATTAAAATTGATAAAAAAATATTTAAGAACTTCTATGGGACAGGAACGCCTGTCAGACCTGTCACTATTGTCCATAGAGGAGAGAGTTTACTTAAGAAGAGAGGAGAGTTTACTTAAGAAAAACTAAAGTCATCATCAGATATGAATGATTTAATTAATCAGTTTGCCGAAAAAAAGGCAAGGAGAGTTAATATTTAATTTGAATTGTTTTTAAAAATGTGACAGATTATGATGAATAAATATTTCTTTTAATTTTATGCAAATATTTTTTTCTTTTTTGAGAAATCTTTACCCTTCCAAAGGGCCCCCAAACAAATTTTTATACGGGGCCCCGCCAAGGTACGCTACGCTTCTGTATCACGCCAAACCCTTACACCCACGCACTTTTAGTTTTTCGGACCAAAAATGTATGAATCGTGAATCTTCTTTTTGTCGTTAACACCATACCATCCTCCTTTAGCTAACAGCTAGGGTCGGCAACCTTTTTGCAGGCAAGGGCCACAAGGAGGCAAAATAAACTAAAGGCGGGCCACAATTATGATATTAACCCTAGGAGCCCAATATACCTCCGTATAATTGGTCATATTCCTTATATATATATATATATTTTATCATACAGATTTCATACGTACACGTAATACCTATGAATGTACATTATTTTTATTTGGTTGGGCTTTATAGCTAGAAAAATATTAACTGTGCCTAAATCATTCAGAAATGAAAATGATAAAGTACCTAAATAAGTACCTAACCGATTTTATACATTACAAAACATTCGCGGGCCGCATGTATGTAGTCCAGGGGCCGCATGCAGCCCGCGGGCCGCGGGTTGCCGACCGCTGATAAGTGACTAAATTGTATCATCTTTTCTCTCACAAACAGCTAAGAGTTTACCTGTGTGATGTTCGTCTTCTGATCCATTTTCGCTTTCATTATGGGCAAACTGTAAAAAATCGATTGTTATCAATGCATATTATGTTTCTTAAACATAATCTTCATCACACACACAAAGCAGCATCCACGACTACAAGTAATGATACCTGGGTAAGTCCTACGCATTGGTACAGCAGACCATGCTACCAATCTCACTGTACCAATACCTATTTAAAATGCCGTAATTGTAAACATCTACAGAACTTGACAAGATTTCACTTCCAAATTCAACACTCAACAATCTTCACCGGTGGCAATGTTGAGTGTTGATTTGGCGTGAAATAAAGGCACAATATGTAAGAGCTTAGTGATTCCCATTTGCATTTACAAAGTTATGAAAATAAATGTGTGTTAAAGAATGCCTGACCTTACGATCATGCGCAGGTTTTGGCACATTAGTTTCGTCCGTATATTCAAAAGTGTTCAATAAATTGCGACACCTCTCACAAAGGCGCCGCGGCTTATCATTTTTTCTTGAGTTCTGCAACAAAACTTATACTAATTTATTTAAATAAATCAAGTTAATCTGAATAGAGATATTAAAATGGAACTAGCTTATACCCCGCCCGCAACTTCGTCCGCGTGAATCTCGGTTATCGATGGTGTACCCAAAGATACAAAGTTATGATAACAAATGTCTGGTAAAGAATGCCTAACCTTGCGATCTTGCGAAGGTCCTGGGTTATCAGGTGTCTGGGCACAGGTGCATTGGTTGACCACTTCGGGACCCTTCTCAGAATCGGGCTGCGGTTCACCATTTTTTTCTGCTTCATTCTGCAACAAAACTTTTCTTATACTACTTACATTCAGATAGAATCTAAATTTAGATTTTATAATAGAGCTAGCTTATGCCCCGCGACTTCATCCTCTTGAATGTCGGTGATCGACGGTGAATCACCGTATAAATACGGTGTAAATACTTTATTAAACTCAAAAAAAATACGGAGTTTTATTAAAAACTTTCATCTTTTTTACCCCGCTAAGGAATGTTTTTTTAATTGTAATATTGTAATATTTTGTTTTAAACCATGAGCACAATAATATACCTTATTTTTTTACATTTCTAACTTCAAAGGAGATGGACAAAATATGCCCCAGTTTTGAACCGGAATAAAAGTACGTATCACAATTTAATTACCTATTTTATAGGAAAATTAAATAACTATTGCATCTCAAAGTAGACGTAAAAATAATCATAAATAAAAGTATTTTTCTCTTTAAACGTCAAAGGAGATGGCAAAACATTTTAAGGGCCTGCAGTGGCCTGCACCTCAGTTTGTACAGACTATAAAATGGGTGTCATTGAATAATACAGGTCTTGTATCTTATCGTAAAATTATCTCCGGCCACCATGAAATGGGGCCTGCAGGCGGCGGACTTGGGGGCAGTCCGTCGCCCAAACAGAGACAGGCCTGAGGGTAGGGCGCGCGTGATGTGCCCCGCGCGCCTTTCTTTAGTCTGGACGGCCGTACCAAAGTGACAGGACGGCCGTACCAAGGTGACGGGACCCGCCTTGTAACGATGGCGAGTCAATACCGGGTGCGGAAGAATGCTCTGAGCCTCTCCGTGCCCCGGCCAAATGTAATTGGATAAACACCGTGAGGTTTTAGTCGATAGGAGTCCTTCCCCGAGGTGGAGGCAGTCCAAGAGGATTTTCCCAAGAAAAAAAAAAGTCTGTATTATTACATCAAAAAAGTTATGAATGTTTAAAAAGGTGATTACGTCCATATTAAAAAAAAATCTCATAACATTTGTCCACGACTGCTAAGAAGTAAGTATTTGTGCCTTTTTGATATGTAATACAAGATCTGTAATATTGAATGACATCCACTTCGTATCTGCACAAGCCCATACAATTTTGGGTTATACAATCTCTTATGAATAAGTTTCATACAAACTTTCAACCTTCACTTTTAAGGGCTTTTTGGAAAGTCATCCACTAATTAAGAAACCTCTTAATTAGGGGATGACTTTGCCCTTCTCAATGCAAACTTAAGTCATCTATGGGACATTTGGGAAAACTTTCATACTTTTGGACCCAGCGGTTTCACCTGTGCGTTGATCGATCAGACAGTGAGTGAATCAGTCAGCTAGTCAATTTCTAATAAAATAGGTACGTGTTTTTCCAAAACACACGGCATTGAATTGAAGATCCGTAGGTACTCATAGAGCAACACAGGCCTCCTGACGGAAGTTGTTCTATGGCAGGTAGGTAGGTACTATAAATTAATATGCCTATATTATGCATAGGTACTTCATCTTACCCGTCCTTTTCTATGCTACCTGTCTCTTTCACTCTCAGCAGAGCGCGGCAGATTTCCTTGACTGTCAGCGCACTGTCAAATTGTCGTCAATCAGTCAATGTCAATGTCAACTCTTCGTAAATTTTGCCGCCAAAATACGCAAAATTTTCTCATTGCAGATATTAAATTGGGAAATTAAGTTTTTTACGTTTAAGTGATTGTTTAGTTTAGTTATTTAGTGAGTAAGTATACTCAATCGGAGAGTAGGTAATATTTATGGTAAGAACAAGATGGTGTTGATTGTGGTAGTTCGGTTGCTGTTGCTTCGGGCGGAGAACAGACTTCTCGACACCCACGCCAATCTTGTATTCTCCAGTGGCGATTGTAGTATATCCTCGTCTTTAGAAGATGAGGGCTAAGCTTAGCCACCACCGAACAAACGTAAGTACAAACAATATCACTACCGAGTCGCGTATTATTGGTCTAGCTTCTAATAACCACCAGCAAGCACTTTGCCCCCAATGCCGTGTATTTTTGCACTCACATATTAAGTATTATCTGTATTGTTTTAATGAAAAACAATCATATTAAATGTTTTTGCAAAACACACGGCATTGTTGAAGACCTGTTTATCTGCTGGTGAAAAACATGTACTTAAGTAAGTAGCTACCTACCTAAGCTACAGGTATTATGAATGCTATGTGAAAATAAGTCAATTTATATTAAGACAATGACCAACTTTGGGTCAGTGGGTCATCCTAGAAAAACTTATCATAAGAAATAACTGAAAACCAACTATTATCTATGTCTCGAACAACCAAAATAAATATAATAATCAAATATAAACAAGAATCATCAAAAATCAACTAGAGTACCTACCTATACCAAATGCAATGGCTATTCCTAAAAGGTCTAACAACTACAGAATGTCACAGTGCAAAGGTATCTTCATTAATAATGAGTAAAATAAAAGTTAAAACTCTATTATAAAGTTATTTGAGAGATAGTCACCACTGTCCTTAGTAGTAGTTTAATCGAATTTGCGACTGTAGAACTTCCTGAAAGTATCAGAAAGATTTACCAAATTAGCTTGTTTTAAAATCTCTCCATACGGTCTGTTTTCTAAAAAGCTTCTTGATGCCACTGCGAATCTCACACTGCTTGATGGGGCATCTGTTCCCTCTTTGTTTAAAGACATTCTTTATGCAGCCAGATAAATTAGTAGTATGAGCGGTTTGAGTGCCTGGTCTAATTTTGCCCATGATTTAAAACAGCCTAGTCTGATTTCTGTAGACCTAATTAATTTTATTAATATGTCTAAATGAACATAGGCTCTCATCAAAATAATGTTTCAAAAACCATCCAGATTGTCTAGAATTTGGTTGAACCTAAATTATGGAGACAATGTCACCTCATGCCATAGTATTAAGATTAATACAACTCTATAAAATATTTTAAATAAAGTATCTGACTTTGAAGTTTTCATCATCCAGTTGAAGAATGACTGTAATCCAGATAGGTGTGTTCTTTTCAGGTGGTTTAACTAAAGATGGAACTTATAGGATCTGCTGTACAAAGAAATTTTAAGAAATTGCTGCACCTGTTACTGTGCTAGTCCTATAGACATGTTTGTCAGTAACACACAACTTGGTTTAAACGACAGTACATATAAAAATTACCAATATTTGTCTCGGCTGTAACCTTGAATTAAGTGCCTACAGTTTTGCGGTACATACACAGGCGTTAGAGCAGCCCGCCATTTAATTTCATCAACCTACTTGAGTTTCTTTTTGAAAGAGAATGTAAAAAAATATTTTTTTAGATGAAAAAATAATAATTTGTTGTGATTGAAATAGTAAGTGTTCAATAAAAATGCATTAACAGATTTAATAAAAAAATATATATAAACAATTCGAAGGTTACCAAACTCCAATCCTTACAAACTTCAACATCTACTTACTGAACCAAAATGAAAGAAACATCGAATGAGTAATTATGAAATCTGTTTGCATCTCAGCTTATTAACGTCCCCAGTACTACCTATAGCTACACCTAGGAGCACTTTTGTCACCCAACCAATGTCGCACTGCTGCAAACATTATTAATATCAACCATCTCATTGTGTGTGCCTGTGCAGTACCTACAGCAATGAAAACCTCTAACTACATACCTACAAAGTTATACTCAAAAAGTTATTTATGTATTATGTATAAATTTATACATAATACATAAATATATATATATATATTATATTTTATTTATTATGTATAAATTTACTGCTTCGTTGGTCTTGTGGTCGCAAGCGCGACTGCTGTGCATGGGGTCTTGGGTTCGATTCCCAGGTCGGGCAGTGTTATTGGGTTTTTCCATCAGGAATTTCTCAGTAGCAGCCTCGGAGTCTGGATTTGTGCCCGGTTGATGGCAATAGGCTCGCCCCCTATTACATGGGACTAAAAACATAACTGGCGAAATGTGGGTGTACTAAGGGGTACACCTCTGCCTAACCCTTCGGGGATTACAGGCGTGATGTTATGTATGTATAAATTTATATAATGTAAATCTTACTAGGTAGGAAGGTACCATTACCAGGTTATCATTTATAATCCAATGCCAAATTGGAGTTTTGTAAGTTGATAATGTGGAGCTTCTCTAGCTCCTCTCTAGATCTCTTTCTTCTGAATACCATTTGAGCTATACGACACTACCCCCACACCCGCCCCCATTTTCCATGCTAGTCATTGTGGTCTTATGGCGCTCAGCCACCAGCGCAACTCTCGCTGCACACACAGAGGAAGATGTTTCCGAAAAGTCTTTGGTCGGAGTGGGATTCGAACTCACGCTCACGACTCACTGATTCACGCTTCTATCTGCAGGCGTTTATCTGATAGGCCACCTTAACTTTTGAGTTCCTTTGAGTTGATTGGACCCTTTTAGGAACCTTAGTATTAATCGACAATGTAATCAACTCAAGGGGTTGTCAAGTTTTAAAAATTCAGTAGTCCTAGTAACCATTGACTCTGCCGAAGAGTACAATGCTCCCTCTTTAGAACTCTTACTAGAAAGGTATTTATTTTTGCCACTTTCCGTGGACAGACTAAGATAAACGACCTAATTCTGTAACCTGTTTTTGTCCTGACTGAACAGGATATAATTGTCTCGGTAAACTTTATGGTCTTTTATGCCGAGGAAGTAAGATCTCTGCAATCCAGTTAAACATAGTAGCAAGTTTGGGAGACAAAAGACAGGCCAGAAATTAGAGCTGTTAATTGAAAAACTTGGTTGTTATTAACATAACACAAGCTTAGCAAACAACGGTAACATTGGAGAAATGGAGAAACGGCAATGCACTTGTCAGAAGTTTATTTTTGCCATCCAATTGTTACCTTGAAGTATACATATTAATTAAAATTGTTTGGTTGCCACATATCTGTTGAGTCCTCTGAGGTCGAATATAGGGCACATGCCCCCCATGCTGTTTCTTTACAAGAAACATTTTGGAAAAGAATTCCAAACAGTACCTACCAAATGGCCTTCTCTGTTAAGTCTTCTCACAACCTGGAACCTTTTTAATAAAGTTGGTGTTAAATTCTGAAGTGGCAGTTTTACTTTTAAGAGCAAGCAGCTCCTGGTAACTACATACATACTGCTATGGATCCTTCCACTTATGCAAGGTTTTTTGAGCACACCCGCTACCAGAAGGTTTGGTGGCTATTTAAATAAAAGAAATTTTGTTTTGTATTCTGATCTATTTTTTTTTTTATCTTTGAATAAGCTATGATAGACAGGTATATAGGTATATACAGGGGCCTTAATGCTATCTAGTTTAAAATGCAAGTTACAAATAAAATAAAATAACCTTTATTTCGGAAAGTAACATCCAAAGTGGATTAGTAAACAGAAATCTTATGACTAGGTTAGTAAAGCTTAATATTTTTTATTTAGTATTGTATAATTATTATTATTTTCTATATATTTTTTTATTTTGTATAAAATCTAGTATTTTCAAAATAAGAGTTAGATCCTCTTTTATCATATCTGCCAGGAGAGATCAAACTAGATGGGTTTGCTCTTCCCTTCATAATATATTCTAGTTTGTTTATCCATAATTCAATCCCACCCAAACAATTAATAACTGGCTAAGACTCCCAGCCAAATAAATATTTTGAACTTAGTGTAACACCTTTTAAGGTGCCTTTTAAATTAGGATTATTATTCTCTATAATAATCCTATCTCTATCAAATGCACATCACATATAATTTGTATGATGTTTTCTAAACGTTTATGAAATGGTGAGGCAGGTAATAAACATGTTATCTTTTCAAAAAGACAATTTGAATTTAAATCATTGAAGTTTTTCAGCAAGCTGGTTTAACAAGTTTAGATTTCTAAACCCTGTATTACTAGTTCCTGTTGTCCTACCTCCGCATTAGTCAATCCAGCTAACACATTCTCTGCAGAGGCTAAAGAACATCTTAGCTTTTTTAAAAAACACTTTTTCTTTTTCAGCGGCTTATAGCCAGTAAGTCAGGCAGAGTAGCCAAATAAGTCTGCAATTGATCTGTACCTCATGCCCTTCTAGCCCTTCTATGCTTAAGTATTATATTAAAATGCCGCAGCTTACTTAGCTTCTACAACCTTTCCTTTGTTGAAATAACTTTCTTTTGAACCAAATGTGTGTTTAGCAAAAATTACGTTTATACTAAATATCATTTTATAACACATTTTGCCCCGCCGGAGATGCTTCTTCTGGCTGGTTTAAAAAAATATAACCACGAAGGTGACGGCAAGGTCTGTTCGCTCGCTTATTGGACCCTGCCATCCCCTTCTAACGTAACCTGTCCTAGTCGGGGTGCCCCAATTCCCGAGCTCGCTTCTCCCGCTCTTACGCACTATAAAACAACAAAATTGCGACTATGTGTCACTGTCAGTGGCAACAAAATGGCGGCTAAGCGATTCGTTTTACGTATTTTGACAGACTAAATTTTAAAATTATTCAATACCTAGTTAAAACAGTTTTATTCCAAAACTTGTTTTATAAGATAAAATTAAATAATTATGGGGTTGGGTTTAGTATTCGGAGTAGGTAACAAAGGGTTCAAATTGTTAGGGTTTAAGTCCCCGATTGTAGTTCTACCACTATTTTTCTGCGAAAATGTATTTTTAGAGAATTAATGAAGTAAAATTTTCTAACCTCATTTCAAATAAAAAGCGTAAATGGAACGTAAAAATGGGCGATTGACACCCTTATCTACACCACATATTGTCTATGGTGTAAAATCAAGCGATTACAACGTAGGTAATACAGAACGGAAAAGAGGGTAAAAATTAATGTCATCTGTC
This sequence comes from Hoplodrina ambigua, assembly GCA_949774945.1. Classification (NCBI taxonomy): domain Eukaryota; kingdom Metazoa; phylum Arthropoda; class Insecta; order Lepidoptera; family Noctuidae; genus Hoplodrina; species Hoplodrina ambigua. Next base: position 13,967,422 of record OX458963.1, read on the forward strand.
ATTGTCATTCGTTTGTTTATTCCGTTTCTCTTCGAGTTACGTGAATGTGTTCCTTGTGTTTTGTGTTTTTCTTTTTTCTTTCTTCGACGACCTTGGCATTTCCCCTGGGCTCGAATTGTTATGTTGTTGTTGTTTCTTTTATCAAAACCTATAAATGCTCAATGCAGCCCCACTGGTACAGAGCGAGCGAAGCGAGCTCGGGACTTGGGGCACCCCGACATGGACAAGTTAGGTTTGAAGGGGATGGCGGGCTCTGAAAGACCCCGCCATCCCCTTCGTGTTAGGTTACTTTAAACCTTGAACGCAGAAGTAGGAGAGCCACCTTGATAGGTAGTTATCAGTTAAATAGGTATTGCCTTTACATAAGATTGGTGTCAGGACAGAGGGCGTTTCCCTCCTTATGCTAAACGATATCAAACTTCTGGAATACGCCTTTTATGCGACTATAACGAGTTTTGAGGTTAGATTACAATAATTGGTTTTTCTCAAGAATGGTGCATTTCTGCATCATGGGAGTGGTACCGGGGTTTAGGGGGCTTAAATAAGCAAACTAAAGACCCCCACTCCCCCTTTAGTGCTCCAGGTAATAATTGAATAGTGGGTCTATTCAATTATTACCTGGGGCAACTTCCATTTGAAAAAAAAAATAGAGATAGAGACGTTACTCAGTATAAACCATAATATGGTATTTTAAATATACTCTGTGAGTGCTCGAGTTATCTGTGGTTTTCAACTTGAAATCCATAGAGAAAAGTAATGTAGATAATAACTGTTGAAATGTTTGTTTACGCTTTAGCAAAGACTCAAGAAAAGTTACATCGTCCAATTAAAGCACAATAAACAAGCCGAAATCATTATTCCCTTGAACTGCAAACTACGTCCATACCAATAATAGTGATAATTAAGAAATGGATGTCTTGGGAACATACAAAATATTCCTTCAACAGTGTTTCGTTATTACCAATGATAGGTTATTATTGTTTTCTGAAGACCTGCTGTAAACTTGGATTATGGCTGTAATTGGCAATCCACGAATATAATAAAACAATAGCGTTATCGAAAAGCTCGTTACAATTCTTTAATGAATCGAAATCTAATTTTTAATTCGTTTCGTTTTTATCAACTTGGCTGTTTTGCATCTCGTAAATAGGGTCGCCATTATTTTTTGTAATGTGTAATTTTATGATTAAGTAGTGTAAGTAAATTAATTATTGGTACGATAACCAATAATTAATTAACTCTTGAAAATACATTTAAAAAAATAATAAAATTAGTTAGCCTTTTGATTGCCACAGTCATAAAGATGATGACAGACAAAATATACGTATTTAGTCGATTCATACGTAAATAAAGCTTTTAGAACATACGTAAACATAACACGCCTATAATTCCCGAAGGGTTAGGCAGAGGTGTACCCATTAGGACACCCACATTTCGCCAGTTATGTTTCAAGTCCCATGTCTTATGGGGCAACCCTATATCCATCAACCGGGCACAAACCCGATTCCGAGGCTGCTACTGAGAAATTTTTGATGAAAAAACCCTATAACAACACTGCCTGACCTGGGAATCGAACCTAAGCTCAGCATTGCGACCACTAGACCAGCAAGGCAGTCAAAATCAACATTTATTTTTTATTTCTGCTAATTATGTCCCTTGACTCATCCTAATTTGTATTAGTTTATCTTCTTTCTTTCTATATTCACTTTAGATAACAAAATTTAATATCAATATTATTATTGACTACTTTTTAACATGGAGGTCAAAAAGGTTCCAAATTTCCTTAATTTTTACCTCAAGGTACATTACGACGTACCTTATATTTGACACGTGGTGGGTACCAAGTGTCAAATCAACTGAGGAAACAGTTAGAGATGAGTAAAATTGCAACTATGTTTACCGGACAACCTAAATGCGCTTGAATCAAGTTGTGGAAATTATGAGGTATTGATTTGGATTATGGGTGCTAATCGGCTTTTAGAAGGGTGTTGACTGAATGGAGTGATGGCTACCATATCTCATGTGCAACCTTCCACCATAGAGGACTAAGTGTGGAAACCAAACTCCCCATGATGATAACCCTCTTCGGAACTCATTCTAAGTTTAGATTAATTGCATAAAAAATACAACTACTCTAGCGATCCGCCCCAGCTTCGCACGGGCGCTATGTAGATAGCAATTTTACATATAAACTTTCCTCTAAAATTGAACCACATTAAAATCTATTTCGGAGTTGGAACAGTTGTGTGGGAAGCGATTTCATTTTATATTTGTCAAGATTGACATATTCGTAATATTTTTTTTCTGTTTTAAATAAAATGTCTGATTTTGATAATTCAAAAAGTAATCTACAGGACTGTATCTTTCTTGAACACTAAATGATTTATTTGGATATGGATTAATACAAAGATATGTCTTATATGATCTGATTTTCGTTGTCATTTCTATCAACTTTTAACATGTAGTATAGTGACATAACTACAGTAGTTGTTATAGTGACATAACTACAAAAGTTGGACATGTGTATTGAAAAGGTTTTTGTAGATATTGATATGTTCTTCAATATTATAGAAAAAAAAAATGTTCTATCGTCAATAGTTTCAATAGCGCATGCAATGAAAGACATTTTTAGGCAATTTTTTTCCTCTAGTAGCAGTAGTTCGGTTGTTAGTCCGGTTGACCAAACTACTGAAACTTTTAGTTGCGATAGTTCGGTTCTAACAAAGCACTGAACTACTGTGACTTATGTTTTGTACTGGCCTTTTTTTTTGTCCGATAGCGTAAAGTTATGTATTTCAATGTTGACCAGTACAAAACATTTGGAAAGAAGACATTACAAAAAAGAAGCAAGAAGAGTATGTTGAATAAGACGTTTTTATTAGAGAAGCATAAGTACCATTAATTTGTGGGAAAATTTCTACAGAGAAATTCTTATATGAAGTCACTCTTTTAATGTGCAAAAAATAAAATTAACATATAGTTTGTTTACATTATATGCTTAGTTTATTAGCCAAACGTTTCAGTAGTTTGGACTAATAACTGAACTACTGCTACTAGAGGATTTTTTTACACCTTGGGTTACATTATGTAAGTTTTCTGATGGATCCCTAATTTTTTCTAGTAGTAAATGTTACTCAGGAATAATGTAGCATAATTTTTTATTTATTTATTTATTTATATACTACTGTAGATTTAAACAAGGGACAATAATTTATGACTTAGCATGACTTGATTCCTTTCCAACTTTTCTGTCACAGACGCCACTTTAAATTAGTAGTTTCTGACCCTATCCATTCTGGGGGCCTATCGCTATACCTTAGTACAGTGGCATTTTGATATTACTTTGTAATTTCTGTGTTGAAAGTCCAATAATATGCAAGGCAAAGTAATATAAAAATAATGCTGTTTTAAGAGATAGGAGTAAGTCCCCTGGTTACTCCGCACATCCATCTCAATGTTCTCATCTCCGCTACATGCAATCTTTTTCATCCATCTTTTTCACAGTCCGACATTCTGATCCATACACTTAAGCGTACACATGTGACTTTGGACTTGTAGAATTTCTGCATTGAAGACATGATTCACATAGAAAGTATTAAAAAAGAAATTGTGTAGATATGTGAATAAAAAATCAAAGAACTACCCCTGGTACACCTAGGTGATCTTGGACGAGAGAACGAAATAAAATCACCCAAGTCAACTTAGGTGGCCCCGGAAAGCAATAAACTTCCCTGGTACACACATTGACCCAGAGGGGTACAATCAACCCCTGTACTGGTACATTCAAAATGGCTGGACCGGGAGCGAAAAATTGTTCACATTTACCTATCTCAGGATGTTTCGAGTTAACACATTATTACCTAACGTAGCTCATATAAACTTACCTCACAATGAGCAATCGCGAGAGAAAGATTGAGTAATCCGCTGGAGCGCTCTGTATTTGAGGTGTTTTTCGACATAAGACATTTTGGGCAATAAAGTAGCTTCTCAGCTTTTTCCATGATCAATCACTTATTGTAGTTATTTGATTCAGTTTACGTTAACGTCGTTTTACACAAGAATTGGCGCGGCTTAGCTTGTAATATAAAAGAGCACTGCAGAATGGACTAGGTTACCGACCGTTGCAGCGAGCCGCAGCCGGTATTTCGACTCACCAATTTTACAAATAATTACGCCCTATGCCGCGAAACCGATCGATAAACCCAGCTAAGGGTTGCCACCAATTTTATTTTGAAGAAAATATTTTTTTACCGTCTATCTACTATTTTAGATTATATTTTTTTGGAAACTTCAGGAAAGAAAAATATTCTATAATTATGTCTCCTAGAATCTGATAGCTTATAATTTAATGAAAATACTTTCCCTTCATAAATAGCTGAAATCTCCCAACTTTAACCTGAATAAACTGAATTGATACTGTTTCATTTTCCAATTAGATATATTAAATTACTTTTTCTAGTATCAACTTCATTATTAAGCGCATTTTCTGTTTTATTTTACTAGGTACTTATAATGTGGCTTTCATGTGGTCAGCTATCATCATAGTAGTCCATTGCTGTTCAATAATAGTTCCCTTTAAATACGGTAATGGACTCATGGTACGACTTTTAGCGATTCAAAAGCATGCCAGTGAAAAAGTCGCTTAGATTGACAGTCGAGCGATCGAACGAAATCAAAGCTTGCGACTCAATTTGAGAAAATCGCTGTCAAATGAATTGGCCTAAATTGAATCGTTATATTGACGTCATTAAACGAATTTGAAGATCAGTTCAGTTTAGGTCCTAAATTAGATCGCGTTAAGAGTTCATGGTAGACCCCTGCTTTTGAATTGAAATTGACTGGCTGGCAATTTAACGTTTTGGTTATCATTATAGCATAGAGTAACACGATCTACCGGTGGCCTATGTTACTCTATGACCCACGGGGACGGGTCGATGACCCCTGGTTGGTTCAAGTCTGTGGTTGCTGTCTACGAAAAGGTTGTGCATGCAGTCATAGATAATACAGTTGCAGTTATAGAGCAACACGCCTCCTGATCGGAGTGTGCTCTATGGTTGCAGTTAGTAGCTGTCACGGACTACTTATTGTATTGTAAGGAACTTAATACTTTGTAATAGGATCTTAAATCTATTAAGTAAATAGGTACTTGACAAAGTATCTAGTAGCTTTGGTTAGTAGTCATTGGAACAGAGTACTTGTTATTTTACTATGGATCTTTAATGTTTATTACACATTTATTGTGCTTTGTTGGGAACCCCTTTTATTTCTTATGATGGGATTTATTTTTGGATTTGTATTATAATACCAACTCAGATTCGTTTACAAATTATGGCCTATAATTTAGGTGCACGATTTCCACCACCTCCAAAATATTTTACACTTCTTGATCCTGGGTCGTATTACGCTGAGAAAAGCAGAAATAAACAAAATGCAGCTCCGTTTCTCTCGAAAACACCTCGCAAAACGCAAGAAGGTGCTACGTTATGGACACAAGCAGTTTATGACCAGAGTTTACCTAGTAATATCCCAAATTGTTCATCAATGCTTTCGAAAAAGCCAAGATTTCCGTACGAAGCTTTCAGTGCAGAAGATTTAGAAGAAATATTGTGTAAATGTGGGATTATAACTTGTGAATGTCCTACTGGACAAGAGAAAGAAGAGGATATTATATTATGTCAAGGTAAAGCTAGACGGCGCCTTTTTAAAGGCGTTGTACTTCGATCTCTTTATGGCAGCGAAGGCGTATCAACTTCGGATAAAAGAAAACAAGAATGTCCACCGTTCTATGATGCTAGAGTGATTGAGTCTACAGCTTTTTATCAAGGATGCAAATGGAGTAAAAGAACTTCAAGAGATCGAAAAGACGTTGAAGTAAGACCAGGTCCTACACATTATTCCCTCGTAAGGGAGCCTACTGAATTTGAAATTTGTGCTGAAAAAGTTCGCGCATTTAAAAGAAAAACTACAAAGCAATTGCGTTTTATGGAAATGGTCCAACAAAGAACTATTTTGGAAAATCGTCCTAGCCCTGCAGCATACAATCCTATGTTACCGAAAGGCACAGAACTTAAATTTATGGGATCAAAAGGTGAAAGGTTTCCCAAAGGACAGTATGATATCCGTCCAGGCCCAGCAGATCATTGGCTACGAAGAGATTTTGATTTAATAGAGCCTCCTGATAAACTTTGTCATGCTAAACTACCTCAACCAGCTTGCTTTGGTTTAAAAGCAAAGAGATTTAAAACTCAACGCGAAGAAGGACCAAGTCCAGCTACTTATCAAGTCAATAGTAAAACTACTTTTGTTACCTGCAGTAATACACCTTTTGGATCTTCTGCTGAAAGATTTAAAAAAGAAATAATAGAAGATAGCGACGAAGATGAAATAGTAGAGCCATCAGTTGAAGAGAGCGACGTAACGCCATGTAAAAAACCGACATGGGGGTTCAGATCTAAAACTATTCGGATGAAGCCTTTACTTAAAAAATACGACGAGCCAAGCCCAGCAGATTTTCTTGAAAAAAAACATCCAGGAAAAGAATCTGCTGTACCATTTTCTTCTTCTGAGGGGCGTTTTATGCCATGGTACTCTTGGTTATCCGTACATGGTTTTTTAGATACACCTGGACCAGGCTATTACAGCACAGAAAAGCCAAAATGTCTTCCTGCTTTTAAACGTGGACCTTTATATCGAGCTCAGCGCTTTCCTAAAAGTAGTCAAAAAGGCCCTCCACCGAATGCATATCAAGTTAGTAATGGAATCGAAACAATTCTAGCAACTCATAACACAAGATTGAAGTCTAATCTAAAGGACCAATTTAAAACTAAATATCAGCAGGAAGAACCAAGGGTTTTGACTTTTGAAGAACGAGAAAGAATTTTGTTTGATAAATGTATAGCTTGTTTGGAAACAGAGCCAGAAGAAATAAAACAAACAAAAACCTTGGAAGAGAACGTTTCAGCAACCTCTTCTCACCAACCAAAATTGTTAAGATATTTTTTGTATGCGCACCCTGTACCAAATATTACATAGAAACTAGTCGTGTTATTATCATTGTTATCATATATCTAAATACATAGTATAAACTAACTATTCTCTTTGCTTAGCACATTATGTATTTGTGGTATTAGCGAGTAATGATGAATACTCACGGGTGACATACGACGTTTTTAACACATTTGTGACAAAAAAAACATTGCTATAAATTCATTGCTACGAAAATAAAAATCCAGTGACTAGCACTGTAAACCGTTTTATTATTTTTTTGTTTAAATAATTATGTAGTACATCAATATGTAAAATATTACTAATTTATTTACAAAAATTTACAATTAGAAGAAATATAAGTTTAGTTTTCATATTTTATGTAATGATAAATGGGTCTACCTGACAGAATCTCGATGCTTTGAAAATTTGGCTCATCAAGGCTCCTATACACAGTGCCGGCAGCAGGGCATTTGCCTAACGGCACGTGCCGCTGGCTTTTGCCGGGCGTTTGTGCCGCACAAAACCGCAGAGAATCATTTCAGTTGTTTTGTCCATAGCAAACAACCAACTGCAACCCGCGCGGCCATGCCGGCGGCTCCTTTGTGCGGCTAATCGTGCGGCTTTACAAGCGTGTGTAGGTGCCTTAATACGTTGAATTATGCTCCGCGGCTTTGTGCGGCACATGCCGGCGGCATAAACGACCGGCAAAAGCCAGCGGCACGTACCGTTTGGCAAAAGCCGGTGGCCCTGCCCCCGGAAATGTGTTTTGGAAGGGGCCTTTTAAGGTGGAAGCGCCGCGGTAGCCCGCGAAATTCAAATTTTCTTACGTTTTTTGCAATTTGCAAGTCAATATTAGGTTTAATGTTGAATAAAGTATGATTCGCGGGCCTAAGAAGTATGTATTTTCAGAATTATAACCATTTAAATCAGCAATAAAACTCCATAGGGCCAGGTAACATGATAGGATGACTATTTCATGAAATCTTGACATTTTAGGATTACACTGACTTATGGAGTTATTATACTGATTTTAATAGTTATAATTCTGAAAATACATACTTCTCACGCCCGCGAATGATACTTTAATCAACATTATACCTAATATTGACTAGCAAATTGCAAAAAACGTAAGAAAATTTAAATTTCGCGGTGCTTACACCTTAACAAGATACGTTTTCACGTCATTGTCATAATATTAAGTCATTGCACACACCAATTGGAATGTCATAATGATAATGTCAAGTTGACATAAATGGAGCGTAAAAATACGATAAATATTTTTTGATTGAAATGAAAAAACTAAACCAATTTCAGTTAAGTCCGCTCTTTTTTATTATGTCAATGCATTGATAACTACTTGTTGGTAAATTCTGAGTAGTTTATCAACTATCATAAATATCTACTAGGTACGTTTGGTGAATTGTTAGTTAATGACGGAAAGAAGAAATTACAAAGTTAAATTTTTTACCACGCTTTTTGGTAGATACTGTAGAAATAGTTGATTTAATTCAGTATAATATACTTAGTATCGCATAAAATGTCAAGATTAGGTGCTCTGCATTTAACTCACCATACCGGACCAAAACATTCAGGAACTGTTATATTTTTTCATGGATCAGGTAAGAATAGTTACCTACCAAATTTTTCCATGCCTTAAAATACTTTTATTGAGTGAATTACCCGATACATGATGCTAAACAAAGTTTTTTAAATAACAGAATTATCGTATTGTATACCTACCTAACAGGTTATTTTTGTAGTTAACCCTAGAAAACATTCCGACCAAAACGTGGCTTGGTGCTTGTAAATAAAAAAGGTTTTGTTTTCAGGATCTTCTGGTGCTGATATGAAAGAATGGGTAAGATTGATGGTATCGAATTTCTCATTTCCTCATGTCAAAGTGTTGTACCCTACTGCGCCGCTTCAGCCTTACACAGCAGCAGGAGGCGAAATGAGTACAGTCTGGTTTGATAGAGTTGATATTGATCCTAGTGTACCTGAACAGTTGGATTCTATTGCAAAAATAGAAGTGGAGGTAAAGAATCTCATTCAAAAAGAAAATGATGCTGGCATACCTTCCAATAGAATAATTATTGGTAAGTACCTTCATGCCTCTCACAAAAGAAATATGTGAAAATTTTTAACACTGCACAATATGTTAGGTTTTTTCAGTGTTGTAGCCTACATACAAATGTAGGCTACAACACTGAAAAAACCTAACAGCAAAGAAAATTACTGTGTAAATAAACTAAATGTTTGTCTTTAGCTATTGATCTAACAAATTTATTTAATAAATGTAATATTTCAGAATATTATGCACTTATTTACTTTTAAAGCTAAGTAAAATGTGGCATTACCTCTGTCTGATATAAATGGCAAAATAGTTGCCTATGCTTGATACATTATTTGACATGGATGGTCTGTTTTTTTCCTGTAAATGCCAATGTGAAAAAACTAACCTCTAAATTCAAAATTAATACTTTATTATGCTTTAAATGTTTTTATTTTTATAACAATAAAAATAAAAAGCAATATTTAATCTCGAGCACTACAGGCTTCCACCAGTTCCCTTTAACCAAGGAGAGCGGGGAGGGGCCTTTATCTACTGTAACCATATCTTGGTGCATCCCCACATTGGCTCAATTTCAATTTAAGTACTTTCAAGTTCTTGAACATCATTGACATTGGTGAAGGAAAACATTGTGAGGAAATCTGGACTTAAAATTAAAGTAAATCTCAAATCGCCAAACAGGCACGATCATTGTTTACCATGCTTGGCCAAGGTGCAAGCGTGATGATCAATGGTTGTGCCTGGTCTGTATGAGAAGAGGCCTTTGCCCTGCAGTAGGATATAAATAGGCTGTTATTATTATTTATTTTAAAGCTTTAATTTGGCCCATATGACCTAGGCCTAAGCCCTCTTACGCACTAGCAGTTATGATTGTATGCAATAAACCGCCACAAAATCAAAAACGGTAAACTGGTAAAGCGGCTAGCCGCCGCCGCGGTTAACCGCTAGTGCGTAAGAGGGCTTAAAATATAAACAAACTTTACCTCTTTCTATTGTCACTTTAGAATACAGATGTACAAATTATTCAATTGTTACTTTGTTTTCAGGTGGATTTTCTATGGGTGGTGCATTGGCAATGTATTCTGCATTCAGATGGAACAGGAACCTAGCGGCAGCATTTGCATTCGGCTCGTTCTTAAATTACAATTCAGCTGTTTTTAAAGAGCTGAAACAGTCTCCTGGGGCGTGTGAGTATACATGTTTCCATTTGTATGGTAAAAATAAAAAAATATCCCAAGAAAATTATTGATTGCATTTAGTGCTCACCTTTGCATAATGTTATCATTGCTTTGATTTTTAAAGCTATCTGTCTTGAGCTCGACCCTTTAACAACTAGATACTAAATAGAATATGATAGTCACGATTTGTAAATAACCATTCTTTTTAAACATTGCAGTGCCACCTTTTCTTCAAATTCATGGGGATATAGACGATCTGGTACATGCCAAATACGCAGAGGAAGGGTTTAATACTCTGAAGGAGCTTGGTGTTCAAGGAGAATTTCACATAATGGAGAGATTGGGGCACTCAATAAACAGAAAAGGCATGCAACTAATCAAGCAATGGATTGACAAGCATTTGCCAGAAATATGAAGTGTTTCTTTTGTGGTAGGTATTTTTTTTTATTATACGTTTGCCATTGGCCAAGCTAGTGCTTTCGCTTGCCTTCATGTCGGTTAAAAAGTTGTGCTAAAATCTATCAGCTAAAAAATATAAGCTGTTCCATACATTATGATCGTGTTGTAAAGCATTTTGTAGAAAACTGCTGATTATTTATTTAACGATGTCGGGATTGGTCCTCATTTTTCATATCAATACAAAAACCCCTTTTACCCCGTGTTTATAGCACAACTTTTAACTAACAAGAACCATATGATTATGTATTAGTCTATGATTAGTTTTTATTATGTTAAGGTTTAATTATAAGAAAATCTGTAAAATCTACGAATTCAATTTTCTCTGACTTAATTCTGGATGATTGTACCTAACTATATTTTTTTTCTTTTAGTTGTAACGAGTCTTGGCGCAGTGGTTTATATACAAACCGATTAAGTTCCTGGGATAGTTTAAATACCAACCTAAGTAAATAATATTGTTACCTAGTTTTACCTATACATAAAACGAATATAATTACATTGAATGTGATATCAACTTTGATATTAAAGTAGTATTTACAAACCATTATTGTTGTTTTTATTTATCGGAGCTTGCTATACCCGCAGTTGTAACCATCGATGTCCAAAAAGGCTCCACTGGCTGTTCACAACGGCGTGCTGTTGCCCTATAGGCGCGTACGCACGTACGTACACGAACATGGCGAACACAAACACCAGACCCGAACATTTGGTTCGTACGTATGGACGGCATATTCGAACACGAACGCAAACATAGTTCGAGTCGAGTTCGCGAACAACAGTCGTGAACTCTATCTTAGTAGCCATAGCCCGCCCGCACCCCGCCCAGATCTAGGTATACGAACAGTTTTGTTGCGTAACATTTATTAAAGCTCTTCGAACACCGTCCATACAGAACACACTACAAGGATCGCCGCGAACATGTTTGACGAACAAGAGTGTTCGATGTTCGATAGTGGTACGCACGTGCGAACCAAGTTGTTGCGTATCATGTAACGCAACAAATTTGTTCGTACGTGCGTACGCGGCTTATAGGTACACTTGTGTATGAAAGTGAATGTTGAGTATGGCAAACGAGGCATGAAAGTATGATTAATGCTGTGGAAATCGTAGAGTGAAGAATGAGGTTATAATAATTCGAGAACTTTGCGTATAAAAAAGAGGATTAGTGAAAAAGCTTGAAAAGAGTATGCTTAGATGGTTCGATGCGATCATAGAGCAACACAGGCGATGATTCGATTGGCTACTATAAGTATGTAGTTTGGATTATCGTGGCTTCGGCAGGAGCAGGTATCAATGGTATGAAAAATGAGTGATTACTACAGTGCTCCGCTAATAGCCTATCTATACCATAATTCCTCAAGAATCTAACTGTTATATTTAAAAACAACCAGTCCGACTGGTAGTAACATCATGCACCAACATAACTTCATTATGTTGCATTATTGAAATAATAATATTTTTGAAGATATTTTAACTTCTTTTTCAAGTCAATTGTATTCTACCGTAAATAGAAGGACACGACTCTTGTTGTGTTAAAAGTTTTCTCATTCAAGACTGCCTTTGGTGGCCTTCATTATTCCATAAGATCTATAGGTCTAGTACATACTATTTCCATGGCACAAACATACTAGTGTAGGCGTCAGTCAGGGTGATTAAAGGAGGTTGGTAAAGATATAAAAATTCGTACGTAGACATCGTCAAAACCAATATTACGACCACAATAAAATTGGCTTAATATTTTATATCTTCCACTAAAACCAGAAGTTACAACTATCATTCCATGGCTCCTAAAAAGAAAATCGAGCCTGATGAAAACGAATGGCGAACAGCTATCGAAGAAGCGCCATTAGACGAAGAAAATTGGAAGGTAAAAGTAGTTTTCTTTGAATCTGCGGGTGGCGAACAGGAAAGGATGTATCTTACCAAATTTGAAATATTTGCTGCTGAAGAAAAAAGATTTGTTATCAAAAATATCTGCAAAACTGAGACAATTTTTATGATCAATCAACTTGGAAGCGAGAAAAAAGTAAAAGATGCTAATCTACGAGTTTTTGAAGAGTGTCAATCGTATCTTGCAGATAAGAAGGATATCCCGCCAGATGTATTAGCTTTGGTCATTAAACATCTTATATTGAAAATGAAAGATGAATATCTGTATATTAGTCGGCAAAGACTTGAAGTACAACAAGGAATGCAAAGAGAATCTGCTACCATGCTTAATAAGGCAGAAGTAAGAGGCACTGTCTGTACGAAAAAAGAAGAACCTGTCGTTCCGATAAAAGAATCTGGCAAAGGTAAAGGAAAGGGAGATGTAGAACCTCCAAGTGCGTTTGACGATTCAGAAGGGAAGAAATTCAATACTCAACTCAGAGTGAGGGGAGAAGAATGGAGAGACAAAGTGTACGTTGACGATTATCCTATTGATGGTCCCAATCTTTATGTTGCTGTAACAGGATTTGTAGAACCGTATCTACCGGGGTGTCTTGTGAAAGCTGGTATACCTTTAACAGCCGTAGTCCAAGTAAGAATCGACCCGACAACTACTTCAATACCATCAACCCTATTTAGAGCTACTAAGAGAGGTCAAAGTCTCACTGAATTATTAGCTGAAAAATCCATGAAATTTTGGGATGAAATACAAATGTTGCGAATACATGAAAATACTGCAGATGATTACAAGAACACTGCTTTTATTGTATTTACTCCTCCGTATTGGAACTCGGATGAACTTTCTGGAACTCCAGATAAAATTTACGATGAACTTTGTTTTCTAATGTACGATATTCAGGACTTATCCAGACAGCACCTTCATTACAAGGATAATATGAGTATTATTCACATACCCGAAGAAGTCGGCAACAAGTCTTTTCATAAGTATTATGAGCGAAACATTGAGGATTTACCTTTAGAATGTGTAACCATTTATTCAGTATTAGACGTTATTCTCCAAACAGCATGTAATAGTCAAGATTTAGAAGATGAGGACAGTGGAACTTCTTTATTGACACCAGATACTGCGGATGCACTTCCTAAAAGTATGACTGAAGAAAATAAGCTGGAAAATTCAGAAAATCTCATTAAAAATATTTTTAACACACTATGCAGTACAGAGGCTAGTAAAAAAACTTATCGTCTTACTTACGGACAAGAGTATGAGGAAAACAGGGAACCGATTGTGTTAAACTATGGAGATTTTGCTAAATATAATACGTTTCAGTTAGGAAATATAAATTTGGACAATATCGTTTTTTCATCTTTGCTTGGTATGCCCATTAATAACTTATGGCGAAATCAAGCTCGACCGTCCGATGAACTTGAAGCCAAAATAAATTTTCATGTAAATGTTCTATTGTCATGTTTTGATAGAGAAGACGTTGAAACTGCCGAGTTAAATAGACTAATTAATATATTAGCTTGTCGTAAATTGTATAGCAATCGAAGTTCATTGAAGAAGCTCCATCTACCGCAATCAACCATAACTGAGTTTAAGAAAAAATATTTAAAGCGTAGTGTACTTGCTGAACCTTTGCCTAAATGTCCTTCATTGAGGAATAGCTCCCAAGTGCTGCCTCCATCTTTTCCATCGATGACAAAAACCGAAAATGAATACGAATACTCATTTTCTCAATCAGATTCAGATCCTGAAGTACATCGAATAAAATTTCTTTTTGAGTGTCCGGACATAAGTGAATTAGTAACAGCTGCGGAAATAGAAAACAATGAACCTGTAAAGCATGATATGATTGACGATTATGATTTTTTCGAAGATCTTTCCGGGCACTGTGCTTTCCAGATAATGCGTGAGGCCTTCAATAAATTTAACTGTGTTGATTATAAATATTGTGAGGTAACAGACTGTTTCATACTAATGTTTTTTAACAGTCATGATAAGGAAGGTATAGCACGTGAGGAGTGGCGCACTCATTTAGCAACACCACTTTGTTTGCAAGATTTCTTCGATTTTATTTTAGATGAACAATATGACTGGATACAAAGTGAAGAAAGAATTTATGATGAAAACCTTCTAATGGAGGCACAAACGGTGTCTAAAGATTATGTTGATTTCAATGCGTTACAAACTTGTATTGAAACGACTGATGTTGAAATGGATCTTCTTATGGAGGGTTCTCTAAAATATGAAGAAATTGTTCATATTGAGGAAATTACCCAGGATGCTACAGAGATTACAGGACAGAAGAGCCGAATAACGTCTCCAACATCGGGTGATTCGGAATCTAAAACTACCAAAAAAACGAAATCCTCTAAAACAACTAAAAATAAACAGGTGATCCCGGAAGGTGAAGACCTCGAACCTGTCGAAATTCCTCCAAAACATTTCTTAGGTTATGATTTGGGAGATAGAAGGGTTGAAATATTTGGTAAAGACGCAATATTTTTTTCTAGAGACGGCACTAAAGTTACGAGTGCGTATACTTTAACAATACCAATGAACTTGGAATATATTGTTTTAAATGTTTTACCAGGTAACAGTTACAACGAATTTTGGATGCATAAAGTTTTAGGAACTGATGTAAAACAAGAGATTAAAGATACTTGCGAATCGTTTAGGATAACAAGTAAAGACCAAGTCATGATATACATAAAAAAGCAGACGTACCAAGTATGCTTGCAGGTTGATTCTAGTAATGACGACGTTGTAAAAAATGAGAAAAAGAAAGACATAGACATAGTTAAGTCTCATAGCACCACAATGAGTGAGACGAAATATTTTCACTCGCTCTATGTCACATGGCCCAACGGCATGATCACAGAGACAGTATACGAGAATAATTCACCTGTCATTTCACACATCAAGCAATATCATACTTGTCAAATGCCACATCTTGATGAAGAAATGAGATGTATAAGTTTAAACGGCGAAGTAATTATTTTTAAACGTTCGGGTTTCATTGAAGTACTTAAACCGGACGGAACTTACATTCAAATTGAAAGATATTATAAGAGAATTGTTCCGGGTACCGAACCAGAACCTGGGTCACCTGATGATAGTTCAGTTAAAGGTAAAAAAAGCAAAGCTAAGTTAAGCAAAGGAAAAAGTGTGGAGCCAATGGAAGAAAAAAAAACTGAGATTACACCACCTGAATATGAGGTTGTAGTAAATGAATTTGAAATTATAGAATCTAACGGCCTTAGACAAAAATGGATTGGCGATGTTCCTTTTGATATAGAAAAACTACTTATTAAAACAGCAACTGATTACTGCCTAGGAGAAGTTTTTTCTAGGCGCATGGATGGAACAAATATTTTAATGAATAAAAATGGCCTTCATAGCGTAACATTTCCAGATAAGACTAGAATCGTTACCTCTTATGTGGTTGATGATCAAGAAATATATCCGGAATGGACAGATGAGGAAATGGAATATTTTGAAATGTTTGAACCGGACGTAATTGAAGGTCCAGGGTCCAAAGTTTCGGTATCGCAAAAAAGCAATGGAAGCAGTGGCACTATAGCATCAAAAAAAATGGAAGAAGAGGAAGTTAAAGAAAAAGAGAGAACGGATGGTTACGTTTTCATTCATATTTTGTATACTATAGAACATCAAAATTTGAGTACAATCTCAATAAACAACGTTAATGGAACAATATCTGTGGAATCTCCAAATGAGACAGCGGTGATTGTCGATAAGAACAACAATTATGACATTAAGCTGGATACTGTCACTTCGGCTAATTTTGATGGGGAAAACTTGAATATCTCGTACGAAGCCTGCACTGAATGCTGTGCTTTTACAAACTGCAACATAACAATAATGGCTACTAATGAAAATAGTGCAAATAACACAAGAGATGAACAAGTGTGGCTGAAAATGACTGACTCATTCAACACACAAGTCATCGTAAATGAAGAAGGTGCAATAAACATAGATGAATCGTCACTGTCGCAGGCACTTCCTGCAGAAAATTTGGATAATATGGAAGATGGAAACAAAAATGCTTGTGAGACCGAAGAAAAAGAGCCGGACAATAAATCCGAGAGCTCCGTTGTGTCTCACGGAAAGTGTAGAGAGATGTACTTAGCAAAAAATATAAGATTTTTTATCTTAAGACGGTAAGTACCTGCATATAGTGTAAATGGGAATTCTTAATTTAATGACTTAAAGTACAGCAGGACTGCGTAGAGTACCTATTTCAAAATGTAAATTGAAACCATCTTATTGGTCACACATAAAGTTTATGTTGCGGTACCTATTGAAATACGGTCTTGAAAGGGACAGAATTTTTAGAAATATTAATATATAAGTAATAACTTTTGCCTGCGACTTCGTCTGCGTTGAATACAAACGAACTCAAAGAGATTTCTTCACTGTAGGATTTAAATTTTATATTATGTCCATGGTAAAAAAAAAACTGTCTCCCTTGTTGGTCCAGTGGTCGCAAGTGCGACTGCTGTGCATGAGGTCTTGGGTTCGATTCCCAGGTCGGGCAAAGTGTTATTGGGTCTTTTCCATCAGGAATTTCTCAGTAGCAGCCTTGGAGTCTGAATTTGTGCCCGGTTGATGGCAATAGGTTCGCCCCCTATTACATGGGGCTTAAAACATAACTGGCGAAATGTGGGTGTACTAATGGGAATACCTCGAAAAAAAAAAATTAAGGATTACTTCTATAAAGTTTTATGTCGAAGTAGTATTCCCAAGAACGCTAACGCTTTTAGCAATTTTTTTGAAGGCTAGACTTGTAATTAAAGGGCTAGGCGGGCTAAAGACTTTAGACTACGTCTATTCAAGACTTTTGGTTGGAGGTCCAAAGTCTTACAAAAGCCTAATAGACTTTTTTTAATGCTAGTCTGACACAGTAATGTTTAACCCTGGAAATGGCTATGAAGCTTTTAGTCCTCGAGGCTATTATTAATGATAAGAAAACAAAAGAAAAATAATTGACAAATATCTCTAAACTGCTCATGTTACAAAATTCCGTACGTTGCCACTAAGCTAAGTTATTCCTTATTATTCAGAAATCCTCCCAACTTATCTTTGATCTTATCGCACTGGGTTATATTATATGACTAGTGAAGCGGCTTCTAGACTGTCGAGAAATGATCTTGAATATGAATACTTTCATAACTCAATCTTCTTTTCAAACAATATAATTTTAATATTACTTTGTAATTTCTGTTATTACATTTTCAACTCTCGGCGCTGAGCCGAGCTTTGCAAATCCAACAGTGCTGGAGGCAAAGTAATATTAAAATAATATTCTTCTGAGAGGTGTTGGTTGGCCTCCAGAATATTAGACTTCGCGATATGACTTGTCGTTAATATTTTGTTATGTTTTATTGGTTTAGCGACTTGAACTGTGCTGAGCTCCTTCACCGAGCGTTAGTGGAGGAATACCAGCATGCTTGTCGATGGCAACCGTGGTGTTCTATCAACCATTACGACACATTTGGTGATCATCGAAATCTCGTATCTATTCTCACCCCAGTTCATCTTACTGAACCCGAGGTTTGCATTTTACTTATTTAATGTTTGGGGTTTCTGGCTGTATATAGGAACTCCAGGAAATCCTATACATAATTACTTTTAACACACGTAATTAACAGGCAAGTATCTCAATGGAATGGAGGGATGGATTAAAAGAAATTGATCTTTGACTGTAAGTTCGCTATTTTAAACCGGAGATGGCAAACTCTCTTGATTAATAGTTTGCAAAGCTTCATCCAATTTAAGAACAGCTTTCGTAATGTTAATTGAAGCTACGCACACGACTCAACACAAGTAAAGCATTGAAATATAATAAAAATGTGAGGTCTATTAAAACGAATAGGTACCTACACAACACCTGTTATCATTTTATTAGTTTAGTAAAGTGTATAACTGCTGTGGTTGTAACACTTAGGTACAGTCAACAATAGGGATAGGTATGCAGAGTTGTCACATAATATAGTTGAAGTTTTCTTAGAAACCGATGGATGTTTACAAATGTAATTTAATTTAAAAAGTAGGTAAGTAAATAGTTCATTAATTAAGTAAAGTTTCGATCGAAGACATCCATCAGTTTCTAAGAAAACTTTAACTACAGGTATGTGACTATCTTGGATACTTATCTCTATTGTTGACTGTTAAGTATTATTTCAGAAATGGCTGATGGATTCGAAACAGGCCAATAAACCCAAGTTTTTGACGTATAAGGACTTAAAGAAGGATTGCGGCAAGGGTTTCTACCATTGGATGAGGCCATACGACAGATTCGTGCCCCAGCCTCTGAAGCCAGATAATGTTCTGCCAGAGAGACTGCCGAGAGCTTTCATCCTTAGGTTCGCTTTAGACAAATCTATACCCTCGGAGATTCTTTGATAATAATATTTGTAATTGTGAAATGTTTGTACCTACTTACAATTACTTTG
Source organism: Hoplodrina ambigua (assembly GCA_949774945.1). Lineage (NCBI taxonomy): Eukaryota > Metazoa > Arthropoda > Insecta > Lepidoptera > Noctuidae > Hoplodrina > Hoplodrina ambigua. The sequence continues at coordinate 13,986,484 of OX458963.1, forward strand.
CCAATAGGTACAATCAACCAAAGAAATAGGTATCCAGGGTCGTCAGATATAGTTGTAACCAATGGATGTCTTCAATTGAAATTGAAGTAATGAACTGCTTATTACATAAATAAGAAAACTCTAACTCTATCTGACTACCCCGCATATCTATCTCTTTGGTTGACTGTACTTACCTACCTGGAGCCTACTCTAGGCATAGCAACTGACATTGGCGCACACTGCGTATTCTTTTTTTTCAACACACTTGTTATCTGTCTTTTGTCGTCCTGCTTTTAGGGTCACGCGCTACTGTACTCAAGTGTGCTTTTTAACAAAACCATTGCCGCCCTAGAGCGGTATTGGGTCTTTTAACTTTGACTAAGAGTTTTCATTGCATTAAGTCTGAATATTCAAACTATAGCCAAATAACATCACCACAGGACTTTAGAACAAGAATGGAATGAAACTACAAGAAAAGAACTGAAGGGTGCAAAGGAGCTTCTTGTAGCTGTACTGCGGTACCGGGGTATCATGGAGTCTGACTGCGAGAACAGTCTGGACATCCCCATCGTGGACCCCAGGCCTGAAGACGAACGACGCATCGATGACATCATACAAGCTCTAGCACATAGGTATTTTTCAATTTTATAGTATAATTCAACACAACTATACTAACGTATAATAAAACCGAAGGCTTTTTTGTTTGTTTGTTGAAACGTGCTAATCTCTGGACCGATTGGATAGTATATGATAGCCAGATTGATGAGCAGTAGTATAAGGCTATACAAATAACACTATGCTGCGACCCATAGGAGCGGAACAGTAACAAAGAAGTTAGTTAACGCGGATGGAAAAAAACACGCCGGCGAAGTTGCGGGCACAATTCGTACCTAGTGCCATATTATGATAATGCCTGTATCTATTTTCCAAAAGGGTTGGCCATGGGTGTTACACCTATGCTGATAATTATATACGCGTAGGTGTAACACCCCAGGCCTTACCTACCGCACTGCATACAATGTAAGGGCCCTACCTCATCAGGATTCCAGGGCGGAGCTGCCAGGCTGCGCTGCCAACAAAATGTATTAATTACTAGGGTGTCTACTTATGTTATGTAGCCAACCGTATATTTTATTGGCAGAAAGATCTGGCTGCACCGCTACAGTGTCCTAGTAAAGCATACTTCTTATAGCTCCATGCAATAAAAGTCGATTGCCATATCAATCGGGAACAAATCCAGACTAATAGCACTTTGTCCCACCTGGGAATTGAATCCATACTCAGCACACTCCGTTTATAGTAATATGGATTAAATATCCATAAGAGAAGAGAGTGTAAGAAGATATAGGTATCACTTATCCTTCGATTGTCTGACCATCAAACTAAGCAATTTTGAGCAACAATGCTGAGAAACAACTTTCTTTTTTGGTGTGAAAAATCTGTTAAATTATTGTGCTCAAGAGTGCATACAACAGTTACATGGGTCGTGGAGAGAACTTCTACCAGCAAAATATCTTCCTAACCAAATAGTTCCCAGGTATGGGGAAACAAAAAAAAAATTGCACCAATCAAAAGATGTTACTTTCGGCTTCTATAAACCTCTTTTTACACCCGATATATTTTTAATTTTACACAAATAATTGCGTCATTTCTTTGGTATCTTATTTAATTTAAATGATATTAACAGACTATACGAGGACCTAAAAGTTCGCATAGCTGATGACATCCAATCCCGTGCGAAGCTTACGATCACTACCAAGCCTCCATTAATAGAACCAGAAGAAGTTATGTCTCTCGAAGGCGAATATGATGAAGGTAAATTATTAAAAATCATCATCTTGAAAAAATCAACTGGTTGCTAGTTTAATAATATAATTTACTAGCGACCTACCCCGGCTCCCCACTAGTGGAATATAGATACTGACTATGCATTCAGTAGCCGATCCAGGGGTAGGCAAGGGGCTTTAGAAAAGCATCATGCATGACGTAACTATAAACGTAATTAATTTGACGTCATTTTCTAATTTATTGGATTTAAAAACTAACTACTAAAGACCACTAGGTATAGGTATCCTCAAGGTACTTAATGGTTATGATTGTGAGAACATTGTCTTCACATTCATGTAATAATTTTATTAATGTACCCACCTATACAACTCATTTTTTTTTTTAATGAAGTTCCTATGTCGTTTCTTGCAATTTATAGTTTTCTATATACGAAACTACCTTAGGGAATTTTGGAAGGGGCATCTTTATAGCAACAAGATTCAATTCTATATTACTTTTTTCTTAAATAGTGACGTTTAAAAGTGCCTTTTAATTAGTCTTATTAAAATAAAAGATTTAACTTTGACGTCACAAATTCCTGGTCCTGGTGGTCTCCAGCAAATAAGTACGCACTTTTGCAACACCGCACATCCGTTCTTCTGCTAATAGTTAAATCAAATCTTGTCGAAGGGTAACATCATCCGAAAGTAATTATGAAATTAAATTACTCAGAGGCAACGTATGAAGCAAGAAATATAAAGGAGGAACAGGAAAGTTCGGTGAAGGAGGCCGAAGCTGGCGAAACTATGAGCCCGGCTCTGCAGCGGTACTGGCGCCGACGTGCCGAGGAATATAAAGAAGAACAATTCTATAAGTAAGTCGCTCACTTTCCACAGGATTCATAAAGTGAAATGATTAGACGAATGTTTAAAGTACGATACACTCTGGTAGGCACTTACATATAAACGAGAACTAAAGGAATATCCTAATGTGTGCGAGTAAACTGACAGATATTCGTTCTGCTTTACGTGAAACGATCGATTTGTCCTGTTTCTGTTCACATTTAAAAGCTTAAAAAGCTCCGAGCAGACCGATACACATGGAATACGCATGGAACAAATTTTCGAGTGTCTTCTATGTGATAATCCACCCACAGTACTATCAAAGTTGAAGTCCCAAAGTTGTCCAAACGTCAAGGAAACCATCAAAGGGCTTCTTGAGTGTCTACGAGCGCGCTTGTGACACTGTGCGCACTCTGTGACAAGATTAGAACAAGAGTGTAGTTATTAGAATATATTTGTATTATTTCGTCCGTTCAGGTACCTACTACGCGAGGGCAGCGTCCCTCCATACTTCCGCAACGTTCTCGGTGGTGCGATATGGTGGGAGATAAACAACGTAACCAATGAGTCTGTCACCATGGCTGAACGGAGAAAGATGAAGTGCGTCTGTGCCGATAACGAGGCTACTTCGTTTTCTGAAAGCGCTCGAGATCCGTATATGTAGTTAATTACTTATTTCCACGCGAAGTTTCTTGATGAGCCTCTTTCCTTGCCAATACTTAGATTACCTGCTGCTTTTGTTAGCATTTGATGCTTTTTAGTTTCCTTATGTAGTTTGTCATCCTGTTAAGAAAACATGAACCCGAGTCCAGCCGATGGCATTGTTTCATAGAATTGTGATCGCGTTTGTTTTCGTCAGTGCCATGCTCTTTTTATGTCAGTAACTTTTATACTTACGTACATTGTTATGGTTTTAGTAGCCGGTTTTGTGATTTTTAAGTCTAGTTATTTTAGATCTTGATGGAGTCCATAACTTTACTATAACCCGATTATTTTAACTTCCACCGCTTTAGTACCAAAGCGTAACTTTAGACTGGGTAGGTAGACAAGATGAGTACATGTAAATCTAGTTACTGTTCTAGTACCTACCTAATGCTACGATTTTTTATACCTAAGTATGTCACCTACGATTAATTGATGCCTTAAGAAGTATATAATTATGTGATAATTATTTTGAAATATTTAAACAATAAAATATATTTTAAATTAATTATTTTATTATCACTAGCACATTTACCTTCACGAATTTGATTTGCAAGCATTGCGCGAGATTTTGTAAAAGTTGGGTGAGTTAGAACCTAAGTGAATCTGTCAATCTGAAGACAAAAACTAATTCTAGGACCAAAAGTCAAAGTCAAAAACATTTATTTCAATTAGACCGATTACAGGCACTTTTGAATTGGCAAGGAGTCTGTCAGTTAGTCCGAAAATTGAAGCTAGTTGCTCGTTTTCAAAACGGAGGTAGGCCTCTATGGAGAAGAACGAGCAAGAAACTCCGACCGACAACCGAAATCGCAGTTTTACCAGTCATCACCGTCTCGGCTCCATTATGCTCTCAGCTTTAATAGAATATAGCTTCGACCGCAATGACCAACTTATCACACTAGTATGCACTATTATAAAAAAAGGAATTGCCAAGAATTGGCTGAGCATGAGGTGTTGATTTCGATTCCCAGGTCGTGAAAAGTGTTATTGCGTTTTTCCATCACGAATTCCTCAGCTCAGTAGTAGTGTCAAAGCCTGGATTTGTGCCCGGGTGATGGCAATAGGCTAACATGGGACTAAAACATATCTGGCTAAATGGGTGTACTATTGTGTACACCTCTGCCTAATCCTTCGGGGATTACAGGCGTAATGTTATGTGAATTGCCAGGAGTTGTTGGATCAATACTAAATTACTGATGTCAAAATATAGGTAGTTTTTAGAATTTTTGTCTCTCTGTATTGGTGTTTCAGGTAGACACAAAAACTACTGGATAGAATTTCTTCAAATGCAAAAATATTCCTTATCGCCTAGTGACATACATCATCACAGTAGTATATGGAATGGGGGTAGGCACCGTAGGTATCGGCATTATGATACTTATTCTTGAACAGTCGCGGAATTATTGTCGGTTGGTGTCTCACTTCATTAAAAAGCTGTCTGAGGACTCTAGCAACGAATATTTGCTAATTTCGTTTTGCTGGGCTGTCTCCACACTTAGCCACTCAGGTGGCGGCGTTTGCGGCTGTCGCGTGTGGCCCGTGTCCGGCTAGGCTTACCGTTATATTTTAGCCAAATAGCCACGTGCCCCTATCACTCTATCGCCTTCAATTCATAGAGACGATGGTGAACGTTTACTTTGCTTTTGCATTTTTAACTCTCCTCCCCGCTTCGGTAGAAAATATATCTAGGTACAAAGGTGCAGCAAAGCAGTGCAAGCCTATAATCCATCACACAGGGAACTATCCCTACCTTCCCCGAGTTCAATATACAAATACATATTAATAGCTACTTTTGTTGATTAATTATTTAAATAAAAAATAAATTAACAGAATTTGGTCTTTTTTCGCATGGCACAAAATAATTTACAGTTTATTTTCGTTGGTGTCATAATACCTTTGCCTCAGCGATTCTATCCAACGTTTTGTATTCGGGAATCACATTCGTGATGTTATGTTAAGTGATGCGTCTTTATCTTTTCCATGATGATGATGTTTAATGATCACTGGTTAGTGACATTGATTGTGCGTGAGATCCCATCGGCCACAGCCGATTGGTGTCTCAACAAAGAGCGGTGTGGCCACGCACACCAATTTTGTGTGAAAACAAACAGCGATAGCGGGAGAAGAGTTAGTAAGCGCAGACAAATTTCGTCAGTTGTTTTCCCCACCGCTTTTTCCGCTATGTCGATGTCAGCCAGTGGCAAAGGAGCGCGGCGGGTGACGTGAATACGTGATTGGTCGTTGGCGCAACCAATGTGCGCGGCCGGTGCACGTCTGCCCTAGGCACGAAAGGGACCGCAGTGACGCCCGGACGGCGGACAGTCCGTCCTGGGCCCTTGCGAAGGATCGTGTGGTTGACACGATTTGCATGTCCGCGGATTGTTTGTCAACAAATGTGTTTTTTCTATCGCATGTGTCACTGTCGCGGAAGTCGCAGACGTGTCACGTAAACTCTAGATTGTGTGTTCACGTGAGTACCTTAAAATCACAATATTTTTTGTTTCTTCGTTGTGACAAAAGATGGCGTTAGGTGTCGCGTTGAACGACCGTGTCATTGAACTAGGTTATTGTGAGTGTCAACCTTTATCAGAATGCGTGCACTCTTAATTGGTTTTCGTCCAAAAAGTGTCTCATTACTCTGTAAGTGGCGCGTGAATTTAAGCTAGTGTGGTGTGTGGGTTTGTTTGCCAATGTGTTTGATTCGCAGCATTTAAATATTTTCTCACATCACAATGTTGAAAGAAGAAAGGGTGACGGTGAGCATTGTGGGCAAACTCAGGAAATTGATACAAACTAAAAACACAGGCCAAGTGTGAGTCGGACTCGCGCCTGAAGGGTTCCGTACCATTATCTATAAAAACCATTATCTGTTAAGTACCTATTTGTTTTATTTTAAGTTAATTATTTATGTTTAAACTGAATATACATAGGTACTTATAACTAAATACCTGTTGCCGTTATCAATATCAAACAAAAACGAGCAAAAAAAAAACATCACGTTTGTTGTATGGAAGCTCTCTTAAATATTTTATTTTATTCTGTTTTTTAGTATTTGTTGTTATAGCAGCAATAGCAATACATCATTGAAAATTTCAACCGTCTAACTATCACGGTTCATGAGATACAGCCCTGTAACAGGCGGACAGACAGTCAGACGGACGGACGGATAGCGAAGTCTTAGTAATAGGGTCCCGTTTTACCCTTTGGGTACAGAATCCTAAAAACTGGCTATTTTCTGTAATACTTTTTCTTAGAAACTACTAAGCCAAAAATTACAATTTTCGTTAAACAAATATTGGTGCCCATTCCCTTGTTAACAAACTAGACTAAATTTAGAGAATTGACATCTCTGACTAACATACAGCGAAAGGAAAGGACGGTGACATTCCGTGACATTAAAGAACTAAGTTAGACATGTCAAATTAGTTTTTGCCTTGAACTTCTCCGTATCTTTAATCCATACGTTTTAAGATGTCAACTATAACTGTATGGATGTGTCAGATTGACTAAATTTGGCAGCTCTTATTTACATTAGTCTCTTTCTTATTTTATTGGACAGAAAAAGATAGAAATTGTCTAATTTTAGTTTAGTTTGTGTCCAAGGGAATCGGCACCAATGTGAACCGATTTTATTTAAACTTCCTACGCACATGCTGGGTAGGTACTAAATAGTTATCAGAGAACATTTTCGAAATGTCTTTTAAAAAGATAATTGGAAATCTCTATTATATAAAACCTAAAATAGGTCGAGTTTAGCAGTAACACAATTTTTCGAAAATCTTCAGTTCATTCATTTCGAAAAATACTTAAGCATTTGAAAGTTTGTATGAAATGACGTAAGGAGTAAACGGTCTTAATCGATTTAGTAGATTCGAAGCAAAAAGGCTATGACAGACTGACAGACAGAGACACGAGTGACCCTATAATTTATATTTTTAGGGTCCCGTACCACTGAATGAAAATCTTAACCCCCGTTTTTCATATAGTTGCACGGAACCCTAAAAACGTTAATATTAATATGTTTTATACCTGATGTGCTTATAAAGCCATTTCATTACGATGAGTAGGTCTACTACACTTTAAAATTCCAACCCCTATTTGGACTCCATTTGCATAATAAGAATATATTTTTTATTTATTGTCTTGTTATGTAGGTAACTGAGTAAACTGGTAGAATATTATAATTAACCGCTCAAAGCCCGTCCGTCATACCGGTATGACAGAACAATAGAAAATCAATTGTGTCTCATTACGTGAGGCTTGAGTAATTAAAACAAATTCACAAAAATAGATAAGAAATAAGCAACTGTCACAGACTGACGGACAAACGAAGTCGCACCATAAGAGTTTCTTCTTGATAATTGTGCATTAAAAGGGCTTTTTTTAGCTTGAGTTAATGCACACACAACATCACGCCTATAATTCGCGTAGGGTTAGACAGAGGAGTACCCATATTATAATATGGGTACTATTCTGTATACACCTACATTTCGCCAGTCATGTTTTTTAAGTCCAATGTAATAGGGGCGGGCCTATTGCCATTAACCGGACACAAATCCAGACTCCGAGAATGCTATTGAGCAAGTAATTACGAATAATATTTTAACCTTACATACTGAATAAAGGAGCTGTTTCACAAAGTCCGAATAGAGGCATTCATAATAAAAAATGGAAGATTTTTTTATATGATCCGCCAAGTAATCTAATGAGAATTTAATTGGACGCGGTGATGATCTTGTTAAACAGGCCCCAAACCCCAGGTCAAAATCTTTGTTCGTTCCCGTCTTTATTTTTCGGGTTTTTTAGGTTTGCGTACCCGAAGGCCAAACCTATTACTAAGACTCTGCTGTCCGTCCGTCTGTCTGGTAGCGGACTGTAAATCATAAACCGTATTAAGTAGACAGTTTAAAGCTATAACACCAAATAGGAAAATAATAATAATAAATAAAATATGAAAGGTACAAAAAATGTCTTAAAAATACGAAAAACACGTTTCTTAATTGTATCTTCTTTCTTTTAACTTTAATATTTTTATTTTATTGTACAGTGGTGCCGAACCCTTCGCACTTATCTGTTTTTTGTTATTTGTAGTTGTAGTTGTGCGTCAGCCATAGGAATAATGCTGCGCGAAAGCAATAAGCTAAGTATCAAGATACTATTAAAAACAGAACTTAAACTTCCATCGATCTGACAAAGTCATTTAGACTGTGATTTTGAAAGATCGAAGCGTAAGTTTACGCGTTTCGGTGTTGAACCAAATACCCTATGAACACATCACTATACCTATCTATCTAAACAGCCTAAAAAACATAAAATTTTGAAAAAATTCCGACAACGAAATCATAACTGAGCGTAACCAACGAAGTAAGGGTGTGGACACAAATCACCACTTCACGGCGGGCCCCGCCACACGTTACTGTGACGTTACTGTGAAACGGCGCGGCGCGGCGGCGCGGCGGCGCGACGATATCTCGGATATTCTGTGACGATATTGTAGCACGGGGGGGGGGGCATTCTGGGGCAATGCCTACTTCAAAAACATCAAAAACCAAGATAAATTATTATAAATAAATTGCTTGTTCATAGTTTCAGATAAAAAAAAATGGATCTCTATATCCAAATCTGGAAGTTCAACTATCTTGTTCGCTTGTTCTTCATCATTGAGGATTTAAAAGTTCTTAGATCCATGCTCGTTCTCTGTCACAGATTTTTTTTCTACGAATAGCTATTGAATGTATAGAGATATGCATGGTGATTGATTTAGTTACTTCCGCCCTACCTGTAACTAATGCTGCCCTACCTCAAATTCGGCTCTAGCTACAGCCTTGGATTGGCCATTTGATAATTTGGTTCCGATTTTTCTTCATTCGTTGTCTTACCAATAATAGGAGAAGAATACGACTTCCGCGGTCCTTACAAGAACTGCAAGTTTGGGTACACTTTTGAACCGATAGTCTGTTGCTGCCGTTAGTGTTAGCTTAGACACATTTTAGCATAAAAAAACATCAAATAGATACCTAGCAACAAGAATTTTATATTTATGTAGCTCTTCTACGTCATCTTACCTCGCCGAACCTTAACCGGTCAAATCCGGGCTGACATACCGGTATGACAGAACAATAGAAAATCAATTTTGTGCCTCATTACGTGAGGCTTGAGTAATTCAATTGAAACCAGCCGTTAATTTAGCACATTCAAAATGCTTTTACGGCAACATTAGCCTAGGTCAGGTAGGGCGCCTACAGAGCTTCGCGTGCAATAAACGCGCAGCTCTTGAACATTATGCCCGGACCTAGCCTTATTAGGGTATGGTCATGGTCCTTAACCGTTAGTTTTGCCAGTTATCTCGATTTGCACGTTTCGTCCTGATTTTTAGGGCTGTGGTGACATGTCCTGATTCACTCTTGATCGGGACGCTGATTGCTCCAATTTTTCATTAACCTCCTTGGTCTGTACAACTAAGTAGATAGTTTAAAAAAAAATAATGTAGTCAGGAAACATGATTTTAACTAAAAACTGTTTGTTACTACTTGAAAATATTTTTACTTTCATATTAACTCATCAATTCTGTATTTTTTTTGTAACTGTTGTACTTGTACCTGTCCCGATTTAAAAACCAAAATCCCGATTATTTTAACCATCCGTCCCGAAATTGGACACATTGTGCCTAGAAACGCTACTAAAAAAAAGAAAGAAAAAAAGATTTATTTGACACAGGCCATGTTCACAGTTTCACACAAAAATAATAAAAACAAAATGGCAATAAACAAGACAAAAAAAAAACATTTTTGCAAAAATTCGCGTACGAAATGCTTGTTCAGCTTCACATAGTGGTAGAAAGTACCGACCGTACTTAATTATCATCTAAGATTGGAGATGAGAGACGGCAGCATAATAGAATGAAATTTTTTGCCCTCTGCTACGGGTAGGTTAGGTTTTCTATTGAACATTCCAGAAATAGGCATGCCCATATTGCCCATATAGATTATTCTATTTTTAGAATGACCGTCAATGTAAACCCTTCATCAACTATCATAAATTACGTATAGGTTGGGGAACCGGGCGACGCTATGCAGCGGAACGGAACTTCGTCCTACGGTACCACGATTCCATTCATTATTCCAATTCACAGCTCACTACGAAATCCATTGCTTGTCGAATAGGAATCTTATACGTGGACGCTCTGTTAAACTGGCATTGTAAAACTTGTGTTTCGTGTTAGTAATTGAGATGCGGTGCTACCGGTGCGGGTGCAATGGGAGTCTTGTTGCAAGAGCGCGACAAAACACGGTCGGGTTTCCATCAATATCCGTGGAGCAACGACACTTTAACGCCAGCCTTTACGCTCTTCATTATTACGTCAACATTTCAACTAAGTTATTATACTCGGTAAACAAACTTGTAGCAACGTATTTACTGCAATATCATAAACACAGTTATGTAGACACACGCGCTCTGTTACAGTTCTCTTTGATTCTAATGCAAATGCAAAAGCCGTGATGCCTGGCAAATTTGTGCCGCAATTATTTTATTTTATTAATTTATTTATTAATATCGAATATCGCAGACTCAGACGAAGTCGCGGAATAAAAACTTTAGTACTGCCACTGACAACAACAAAAAAAAGATTTTATTCCGCGACGTCTGCGTCGCGATCATAAGCTATTTATCTGCAGTCGCCTGTATGAAAAGCTCTTATTCAATTGCGTACCGGAGGCCGCTGCAAACACTATTTGACGAAGTAAATGTTTATCGAATCATTCAATAACCCGTGCCCAGTGCTCAAGGCGGGCTTCTGTGATCAAATTCATGCCCTAGTGTCCTATAAATACTCAGTCACAGCACCTTTGATGATCTAAAGAAGACCACTGATGCCACAATGTAGTACCTAGTTTAGTCATCTAGTGGGCCTAAACGATATACTTAGGTAGACAGTTTAATTAATGTTTTATCTATTAATTAACTCCAACACAAAACTTATTTATGATTTTAAGAACTTAACTTGAGTTGTAATTATTTGTGATTTAAAAAACCTATTAAGTATTAGTAATTAGCATCACTTACTGATAAGAATCTTGGACAGCGAAAAAAATCAATTAAGACTGTTATGTATCGTATAAAGAAATGCTTTTCACCATTTCAGGTAATAAGTAGCAACTAGTGTCCGACCGATACTAGATTTAACAGCCGAAACCCAAACGAATTTCGGCTTCTGTCTCAGTTTCGGCCTAAACCGAAATCGAAAGTTCCACATAAGGTCATATTATGTTTGTGGGAAAAATTAATAAAACATTATCATAATCAGTCTCAAACAAAACAAGTCATCAGACGACACACGACTATGAGTGCGGACATGGCAACATGACACTCGCAGCTCAGTACAGCGAACATAGCCGATCGCAGCACGGAACCTCCCGAAAGGATACGGTTCCGCCCAAATGACAGTCGGAACCCGTTATTATGCCACTTTTAGGCCGAAACCGAAACTGAAACCAAAAGTTCGGTCATACTCTAGTAGCTACGAATTTTTCATCTTAATTTTGAATTCATTCCGTATATTTCGATAATAGGATAACAAATCTGAAGTGTTTAACCACTTGTGTCGCTGACCTCACTCCCAACTAACGGTTAGTAAACATTAATGGTTGAAATAAGCATAAATTATGCAACCCTTTGACCGATTACTGCAAGCAGAGGAGCAGTTTAGGGTCTCCGTAAATTCGATTTTAGCTAACATGTGTGTGTAGGGGGGACTTCAAACATATACACTCATTCTGTTATGCAAATTAAAAGCAGTGAAGGGTGGTCATTCGTGTTCTGAATTTGAGACCGCCTTTTCTGCAACCACTCACTCTTTTTTTTTTTGCAATCATTTCCTTCAGTCGGAATTCAAACGTCAGTTTTTTCTAAATGTTACAAAGATGTGATGAACGTCATTCGTAAAATTAAAACAGCTCCTACTGTGGCTTTTAGGATGTCACTCCAGTCTATACAGTTTCTACATCTAGGTACAGCATACGCACATCACGAAATAGTCAGATCATTCATATAGAAAAAAACAACCAACTAAAAACTAAACTTGATCTAACCTTTTATAAACTAGCTTCGACCGGTGACTTCGTACACATCAAAGTTATACATAGGATATCATCCTACGGGAACCGTACATTTTTCCGGGATAAAAAGTAGTATGTGTGCTATTTCATACTATATTCTATCTTTATGCCAAATTTTATCCAGATCCGTTCAGCCGCCCTAGCGTGATTGAGTAGCAAACATAGGTACATTCATCCAAACGCGCATTTCGCATTTAAAATAGTAGTAAGATACTTAATAAAACATAAATAAAATTAATTTTATCATCATAAAACTGATCTTGGTTGTTGTAATACGTAATTTATGCCCAAATACATATTTAAGTAATAATTTAACATAAATAAGAATTGTTAAGTTCTAAATTTTATTATTGAATTAAAATTTTAAGATATATATACTATGGCTGTGCTCAATCAGGGTCCATACCTGTACTGTACTAGGCTTTAATCTATAAATAACATCTTTTATACACAATACAGAATTTCATGATCATTTCCTTTCACTTATACGTTCTAATGATGATAGATGGCGCCACATGTCTTTCGAATCATGATCGAATTTTAAGTTTGAAATAAATTAGCCGCGAGCGAAAGCTAGTATTTTATAAATCCCTGAATCGACTCTGGTTTTCACGCAACTGCAATATTTTTGACGATCTACCACGACCTATCCAACGATACACCACACTGTAGGATAGATGAGAAAGAAAATTATCCCCACTTTACGTGTAGGAGAGGATAGGTGAAAAAAACACTGTGTCGGCGTGATTAATCAGCTTTCTAGTAAATTATTAAGTCTCTAAGCTACACCACATAACATGAGGTCATGAGGTCCGTTTTTTTTATTTATTTTTGACTTTATAATATTGTTATAAATATTAAACTAAACAAATGAATTACAAAATATGTACATTTTATAAATAAAAAAGACAGTAAGGGAAAACCTCAGGGAGTCCAAAAATTCGTCCGCGTCGCTGTCATACAGTGTTCCGTTATTTAATTTGACTTTGAAACTATTCATACTTGCTTTTGTTTTTATCAAGCAACGCATTAAAACCTCGCGTAGCAACTTAATCACACATTACCACCCCGAGGTCGACTTTCGAAAAATTCAAAACAGCGTAAGTACTTAGTATTTTTTTTCTGCGTAATGTAATATTATAAGTTCCTACTTAGTAGTAGTTTTGAATTCATCGCACCGGTCGTTGAGAATCTGCCATATGAACCTTAACAACCCCTGAACTGCCTTTGAGGGGGATATTTAACGTTACACTTTAACATTTATATAGGTACGTATTGGTACTATTCAGTTTCAAGTTTATTTACCCAAAAAAACCATTTTTAATACCAACCAAAATCTCCCGTTTTCACCCCTATTATACATAGATTGAAAACCTTTCCTTAGTGCTACATTATAAAAGGTAGTCATACGCAGAATTTCATTTTCCTAGTGTCAGTAGCCTGTTTCTTCTTATAAATATATTTTTGTAACGTAAGTACCGAAAAGTCTAGACACACGGCAGTGTATTAGCCAAGTATAGAAAAAAAGATTTTATTTTTAAGATTAAAAAAGAGATTCGAAATACGAACATAAATAAATATGGAAAGCAAAATAATATAATTGAATATTGAGTATTGAATATTTTCAGCTTCTTTCGCTCTCTGCTTTTTTATTAATTTATTGTTAGAAATTAAATTTCTAATTAGTACTTAGAAAACTTTGGCACGACAAAGTAGTTCATTTCCAATTGGAAAAGTCATTTTTTTGACCGAAACTTATTAACAATTAAAATTTCCAAGAAAGTAACTTTTTTGGTGATGAATGTACATTTCTACAGCTATATTTAAAGGCTGCTATGGAACTTTTTAAATCTGCTACATCTCAATACTCTTTTATCGGTGATACAGAGTACCTCCAAGATCGTTTCTACCGAACTTGACCACTTTTTCACATTCATGTTATTGTTGAGATCATTTTCACTCAAGACTGCGCTACCTACCAGGTTAATGATTCGCAAATAAATCTATCTTCTATACGTATAAAATGCTTTGTCTTAATGACTGATGGATCAACGCACAGCCTAAACCATGAAAATTTACCCCCCGAAGGGTATGAAAAGGCTCCAAAGTTTGTATGGAGAAACCAACTATGACGTGAACGAAGTAGCGTCTTTCAACAATACGTGTAAAAGTGTTAATTAAGTAAGTACTCTGTACTTACTACTTACCTAACCTGTCTACACAATAAAATACTATGTATACGTTTAAACAAGAGATCTTAAAATTATTTTACTAAAATTCATCAGTTGCTGAAAAGCGTTAGGAAATTGAATTTTCGCTCACATAGGTGTGATTCCGATTAACAACAGCGAGGGTGGAAGTGTTGAAGCGGCATAGCAGAACGATACAGTTGCTCCGTTGCGCAGCCCCCACTCCATGCAACACTCCGCTCACTTGCTGCCTATTCACATTAAATTGATTATTTTCATGGATGTCCCGCTCTCCCTTAGATGTTCTGTAGCATTGTCTGTATTCTATTACATAAATGTCATTAAGGTACCCATTTCCTACTGGAACAACTATAATATTAGAAATCGTAACAATTCTTCTAATAGCAGAATCTATTATTTGTAATAATAACTATTGTTTTTTTAATTTTGTGTAAGACTATGTATAAATGAAATGTGATATAGAAATAGAATTTATTTTTTTTCCGCTTCATTAAACTTTACGCCATTATTTTTATTACTGTGTTATTCAGCTAGTTTGAGCTACATGATAAGTGAAGAGCTTAATAAAAATAATAAAAACAAATATGAAAAATCCAAAATCTTAAAAGAAAAAGATCCTGCTAAAACCTATCCATGATTTTTGTGTTTGCTTGTTTTATTGAACTGGGGGCCTACCGCCGCCGCGCCGTCACTTAAAACAAATTTCATTGTCATTTCTGTTGTTGGATTTTCAACTCTCGGCGCTGACCAGAACGTTGAAAATCCAACAGTTAGTTATAACTTCGACCGGACTTCAGACAATTATAGCTACTCTTACCGTAACTTTCAGGGACCAATACAGGACGTTTCAAACAAATGAAATAAAAAAGTCGAAATCAAAGTTATTATTTGAATACTTAATACCTATCTAGTACCTACTTATAGCAATTATTGTCAGCTTAATTTAACACGTTTATTTTTTTGGACAGTCGTATTGACCTTGATTTTACTTTTATAAAAATCTCATTTTCTTTTTAATCATAATCATTGAACTGGGAATATTATGTCGTTTTAAATTGTGTCGAAATTATTGATAGACGGGACAAGTGGAAATTTGAAAAAGAATAAAACATTATAAAATGACCTTTCCATTCATCACAAAAAAAAATGTTCAATAACCCAATTATGAGACGAGTAGCAATACGGGACACGATAGTCAAATATAATGACAGTCATGTATACGGGACGTATGGCAACATTGGCGGCCCTAATCATAGCGCAATCTTATTTCTACCCCCTTCTGTGCATCACATGAACAACAAAGCACAAGCGAAAAATCACGAACATTTTCTCGGCTCACAATTATCGGAAAGGCGTCTTCCAAGAAAAGGACACGGTCTTAGTGGGGGGAGGGAGACGTCGGAGAAGACTAGGTGGATGTAATACCTACTACAGATTGTTACTTTAACGTTGCCAGGCGCCCGGATAAAGCCGGATATAGTCTTTTTGATTACGTGTCCGGCCAAAATAAATGGTGTCCGGCTTATCCGGCTTTTATTTGGTTTTTAATTAAATAAATAAATGTTGATCCAGAATTTAATTTTGGCTAATGACTTTTTTTGACTGATTTAATAATAAAGTACTACTTAGACTGATTTTGCATTCAATTTTATTTATCTTAGATTAGAATATAACAAGATTTATGGTAACTATAAAAAAAGCTTGATCTTATATACAATTTTATTGTCGTACCTAATAATACATTTTTGCTCAAATGTCCGGCCGAACTGCCTGGTCTGTCCGGCTATTAGGTTTGACGGTTTGGCAACCCTAGGGACACTTCAGATAACCCACACCAACGTGTGATCGATCGGCAGCTTGCCCGTGGCTATTTATTAATTAGTGTTGCCATAGAAACCGTCTCCTAAGCCCGGAGGTAAAAGAAGAGAGTTTTTTGGTTTTTTGTTTTCGTCTTCTTTTCTGTTATCGTCGTTCTCTTTAATATTAGGTAGGTAATTCAATTCCAATTTTTGTCTCTGTTATTAGGTATTATATTTCCACTTATTAGCAACTAGCTTTTTCCCGGGACTCCGTCCGTATGTGTACTTAATATCTGTCATCGCGGATGACAACGAAGTCGCGGAATAAAAAGTAGCGTAAGTCCTTCCTTGGGGTTCAAACTTTCGTTTTATCAAAATCGGCTCAGTGGTTTAGTCGTGAAAGCGTAACAGACATAGGTACAGATTTACTTTCGCATTTATAATAGTAAGGATTTTTTTCCCCAGATTACCTTTAAGGCGAGGCCTTGCAAAATGTGATTTAATTGTGTTGTAAACCGGGTCCAGACGAGTAGAGACTGTGTGTGTGTAGCTTAAACCGGGTTTAAACCATTGCCAATTTTTATATTACAAGTTTTATCTTTATCGAAATAAAGTCCGAAATTCAAAAACTGGCTCGAAGGTTAAAATTAAAACCTGGTTTAAGCAAAGACTTTGTTCTATAGTAAAGCGGATAGAGCCCGATTTGCTTTGAACTCGCCAACTCGACTATAGTTGCGTTAAGTTACCTACATTACACGATACATTACCTTCACAACACAAGTCTGAACCCAGCTTTGCATTACTTTGTGTCAAAACACAGCAGATTCGCAGTATATTTTTGTAGCTATACGATGTATATGCAGACAATTATACCACACAGTGGGGGGCCCCCGTAGGGTTTCTAATTTCGTATTGTCGTTTCAACCTGACACCTGACCCGACCATGTTAAATGCACCCACGTACCTACTGTACTTTCGTACAATATCCATGTACCTTTACTGGTGGCTTTCACAACATAGGTAATTTATATGTAGCGTTTCGAAATGATAGGTACCATGGTATAAATAAGTGAAAAGTTTGTCCTTCCATAAACCCTGTTTTTTTTTTTTGGAACTTCGACGCGTAAGATCTATGTATTTTCAGAATCCTTGGAGCCTTTGGACCTTGGAGCTTCCACCTTAACCAGAAGGTTCCCGGTTCCCACACAGGATCTAAAATGTAAGAAGCATAGTCACGGAAAAATAACTGATTATTTTATAATTTATGCACCGAAAACCAAACTAACGGTGAATAGAAAACCATTCAGAGTAAAAATGAGCTTGTACATCACTCCACATCCATATTGACGCCTTCGCCTTAGGTATATCATGTTACCCATACCATTAGGTACCGACCTACGCAATACTGTCACGCTCTGCCAGTCTGTTACAAGAACAACAACTAGGCAGGGGAGGTTTTTATCAAATTGACAGGTGTGCTCAAGGACACAATAGGTACGTAATGCCAGTGGGCATTACACTTTCGACGTGTGGGATGACACTGTGCGATCCACTTAGTGAGCCATCACCAATCACCTAGAGCCCCAAGTCATCCAAAGAGCTCTAATAAAGAGGAATACAGTTAAGTTAACCGACGTCCCTGGTGGTACCACGATATTATGTCGTAGGTCTGTTATAAGATGGGGTAGGAAGGTGCTAGAACAGAGTGATGAACACCCAGAAGTCCAGAACTGACCTTAGGAACGTAAGTAAGCCAGCTCACGAGTCTGGTAAAGCGGTAACTGACTGAAAATACCTGGATATGGCAAAATGGCTATCAATGGAGGAGTTCTACATTTAGCATTAAGTGAATACGGGTTGAAGAACAATATCGCCATCGCCAATTAGTGCGACGTGCGTGATACGCAAACGTTACTCGGCGTATCACAGTTACCGATTTTTGATCAAATAACGTTTCCGTTCGGACCTACATTTAAAACTATTACAAGAAATATAGGTAATTCGTTTGTAAAAAAAAACATGTTTACTTAAAAATGCGTTGTTGAGGACTCTCAAGGAGACGCGTCATGTAAGTCACCCTCGTCGCGCCGCGCGTTTTATTCAAACGTATGGCCTACGCAGGGGCGTAGCTACCGCCGTATCTGCCGTATCAATTATACGGGGCCCCCGGCCTACGGGGGCCCCCAAGGTGCGTAAGCAAAAATTAATAAAAAATTCCCAAAGAAGTTTCTCGAAATTAAATCTGATAAAAAATTATTAAAGAATTTCTATGGGACAGTAACGCCTGTCAGACCTGTCACTATTGTCCATAGAGGCAGAAACTTAAGAAAAACTAAAGTCATCATCAGTTATGAATGATTTAATTAATTGGTTTGCCGAAAAAGAAGCAAGGAGAGTTAATATTTAATTTGAATTGTTTTTAAAAATCAGACAGATAGATAATTATGATGAATAAATATTTCTTTTAATTTTATGGAATCATTTTTTTCTTTTTTGAGAAATCTTTACCCTTTCTAAGGGCCCCCAAACAAATTTTTATACGGGGCCCCGCCAAGGTACGCTACGCTTCTGGGCCTACGAGAGCTTTCATGCAGTTTGCAGCGTTGCTCGCAGCGGAGCATGCAGCGGACAATACGTGTCTACTTATACATATAAAGGTCTGGATGTAGGATTCTGTGCAAGGCGGGCATCGTGGTACGCCCGTCACTGGTATCGCCACGTTTCCCGCGCCGCCTCTCTATGAACAAAGAAAGTTGCGAGACACACAACGCGACGCGTCTCCATTACCCAGCCCTAAGGTGTTGAAATGTAGTTCATGTCAACTATTATTTTTATGTTTATATGCTTTTAAAATAACAATAAACCGGAATCTTTTATTTGGGGTTGGTTGTAACAAAGATTTCCAATAAAGAGATAAAGAAAACTTGCACAGCTTCTATACTTGTAAAAAATAGCTGAATATATGGATTTCGATAATATCATTGACGAAAAGTCGAAATGTATGAGATAAATAAGTTTACTACTGCAGTATCAGACAGTTAAGTCTAGATATCAGAATCAGATTACATGTACCTAATACCTATATTAGGCGATTAATCGATAGCCACCATCACAAAAACTAAGTCCAATTTTTTAAGTTGCTAAGGACTAACCTACCTTCGCACTTAGGTACCTGCCTAAGTAGGTAAACTTTATCCTCTTAGTGGATTCTATACTGAAATAGCTAACACCATCGAAGTGCATCTCCAGAGTGAACTTATTGATTATAATCCGCTCTAATGTGTGTTAGTAGTCTTAGGTTAATTCTACGATCAGTCTACATTTGCTCAAGCTAGTTAATATTAGCTTCGCTAGCCTTCCCGTTAACCTTTAATAATCTTTAGAGGTAAAGTTTAGAGTATTTTGCGATTAACACACGGCATCGTGCACCGCTCGACCGCGCGGACGGGCGTTGTAACGCGTGTACTGTAACGGGCATCAACGGATTTCTTAGAGGCCAATTGGATATGAGATCCGCTTCATCGCCGCCGCGCGCCGTGCGCGGTGCCGTGTGTTAATCGCCTTAAACGTACTCCTATAGTTTGTGATCCTAATTGATTGAGTTCAAACTCAGATTTAGAATTTACAGGCTATAGTATAGTATCTACGTACACGGTTTCACTTGTGCAATTTAGGGAAACATCTATATACTCGTTCTTGTACTTACCCGGATAAAAGTGTCCTTTTAATCCAACTCATATTCTATCAAAGAATGTGCATTTTTTCTAAATCCGTTCAGCCGTTAAGCGTGATTGAGTGGCAATAAATATTTTTCTCCGTCCAACCAAAGGTTGCCTGTAAAATATCGCTTTTAGTGATAAGATCGGCCGTTGTAACACCCTTGTAACTCTTAACAAGTGCGAGTCGGACTCGCACACTGAGGGTTCCGCTTCCGTACCACCATACAGAAAAATATAATCGCAAAAACGTAATTATTTTGTAGGTAATGTAACTAGATACAATTACAGGTTTCGGATTTATTCCTTTACTTGTGCTTCATGGCATTGCATCTTGCCAAATATAGGTAGTATCAACGGAAAATACCCTATAAATTATGATTCCCTTGAGAGTGTCGAAATATACGGTCACAAGTTGGATTTTTTCACAGCTTCAGGGGACGTTAGACATGAGTAGGTAGGTATATCGTTTTAATTTCAACTCGATACCTCCATGCTTTCCCGAGATCTTGACAGACAGACAACAAAGTGATCCTATAAGGGTTCCGTTTTTTCCTTTTGAGGTATGGAATCCTAAAAATTTTAATTTGTTTGTGTACAAAGATACCTTTATTCTGCGTAACAAACATGTAGACTTTCTCTTTATTTATACATACTTACTTTACAATTACTTAATTTTCATCTAAGTATTCAAGAGACAGTAAGTAGTTTTGGGTTCTTTTGCGTCTAATTTACTCTCAATATACCTCTGTGAACAGGAGTTCACATAGGTAGTATAGATAGACATCAAGACTGCTGTAACTCCCTTGCATTATGTGGGTATTGCATTGCATTAGGTAGCTATTACCCTGCGGATATCGCCTGACCGCAAGGCTTCCGCGGTATGTGTTTCGATCAATGAATTAGTCTAATGGCGAATGCAGGTTTGCCAAGGTAGGTAGGTACTTGTATTAGGGGGAAGATTGTGGGGTAGTGCTCCAGCCAATGTATGGTAGGTAGGTATTCTACATGTTTTACTCGCGCCGACTCTAACAAAAATATCTCTTGATACGGCTCAGGGCACATACGTACCTGGTAATTATTTTATGTCAAAGAAAATAAGCGAGTATTATATGAAATATGTACCATTAATATCCAGTTACTTTATGTACCGTGCCCTAATATAAAGCTTTTTTACACGTCGGCCCCAGAAAAAGGAGTGTTATGTGTTCAGGGTTTAATGTATGTATGTATGTATGTGAGTTTCTTATTCCACCATAACTTTTATACGCCTGAACTTATTATTAGGTACTGATTTAGATGTATGGGGTATCGTTACAATCCTTGCATCGATCCAAATAACAAAGGCTTGTAAAAAATAAAAAGAAACCGGTGTGGTCACTTTAAAACATAAATTAATACCAGCCTCAATTTATTTTTTTAATGATTGTGGTCTATTTTTATCGTCTAGAATTCGACAAGTAGATTTAAAAAATATATAACACTGTTAATAAAAAACGTCGTGAAAAAAACTGACGAGTAAACAAAGTACAAGTATGTGCAATTTTTGCTGTCGTGGTTTTTATTTCTTTTATTAATAGTAACTTGTTACCTATATAAAGTAGCTCTTTAAAATATAAAGTAGGTAGGTACTTATTTGAACTAAAAAGGTTAAGGTCCGATATTATGTAGTTTAAAATGTTTGTTCGATGTGTGGATTTCTAAATAAGGTACCATTAAAAACAGTAGGTTCCTATTATACCTACTATTTTCCACTGCGATAAACTTTTTACTGTGAAAAAAATATACAACAACAACAATTATTTTGCGTAAGAATGTCCAACTACCTACCTATTATTTCGACATTCTTACGCAAAATAATTTTATGGCACACATTATTGTCCAAAGTGTGCAATAAAATAATTTGGTTACTTTAGGCAAAAATTCGTGCAATATCGATTCGTGAATTCGTGTAATTTTGACAAATAATTGTATTGCAAACTGTCACCGATCACTAATAAAAAACTTTATTAGTGATCGATGCACACTGAAGAGAAAAATGACTTTTACTTACAAGAGTAGGTACAACCTGAATTGATTAGGAAATTTTAAATTAACGCGAGCGAAGCCGCGTGCGAAAGCTAGTTTAAATATAAAGATAAGTAAATTTTACTGTTACATTTTATTGTCCCGAACGCGACCCAATTCATATAGAATTGAAGGTAGGTAGATTTATCTACGAACTGCACTATCTTCTAGTCTGCATTACTTGTGAATTGTGAATTACGAAACTATTATATTTTACTAGCTTTTACCCGCGGCTTCGCCCGCGTTTGTTTAGAATTTAGCCTGTACTCGGCTTGTTGCTCGGCCAGATCCAGAATTATTAAATACCTACGGACCAACAGACTGTGAGTCTGTGACTCATAAAAGTCCGTCGGCGTTCAGTTTGCATTTTGGCAAGAGAGGACCTTCTCGCCTGCGTCTGTTCTGTAGTGCTATTCTCTAAAAGCACAGCGCCGCGGCAGCGCTGACACTATGGTTTGTGTTTAGTGGATTTTCAACTTTATACTGCAGATCACAACGTTGAAAATCTACTAAAGACAAACTGTTTCGGAACTCGTCGTAGAGACAGTTTGTCGTTAATGGATTTTCAACTAAATGAGTTAGAGCATAAAGTTCAAAATCCACTGAGGACCATACTAGATTCGACGACGAGTGCGTTGTATAGTCTTTTAGAGAATAGCATAGCTGGAGTTTCAGTCGCTGTAATGGCTGAGCTTCTTCTCTGAGACGAAGTCGTGTAGTCGTGTGTGTTGTGTGTCATGTGTGAATAGGCGTCGCAGTTGCTCTTACAGCTCTCTGGCTTTCGGCTTGTTCCTCCAAAAGCAATTACGTTTAGAAGGGCGTCTCAGTCACTCTCAGAGAAGCTTGGCGGGCGGACGACTTGGCTCTCCAGTCTTTCCTGGCTTTAAGAAAATGTCTCATCAGCTCTCAAATTTGCTTGTCGCTCCGGTTGTGCTTGCCTTCTTAATACGGCATGAACGGAAGATTCCGGGGATTGAGCAGTAATTTTTGCTCGGGCTCGCAATGAGCTTTTGCCTGAGTTGGAGCTGTGAGATATTTTAAAATAAAAAAAGTAACTTACCTACCCTCATTAAAACACACCGAACATACCTCTTACGAAAAAATAAACAGAACTGAAGGACAAACTTAACTTTCACGTTGGAAAACTGTTGTCTACATACAGCGACATAGGTCACGGTTAGTTTAGCAACGAACCTCTTTCTTCAGTCAGTCATCGACTACACGCATCAAACAAAGCAATTTTACTGTTACGACAGTTCTGCTGTGATCCTATGAGGAGTTCCGTTCCAAATCTCCGAAGTTCATCATCAGATCATGACAGTATTTATAAGGGACCAATTCGGAAACATAAAATAAAAAAAGAATCATCAAATCAATTCACAATTGGCGGAGTAATCGCAGAGTATGCTTCACTGACGGAGCGTGTTATAAGTTCGCCTTTATTCTTCCATGCATCCTCTCTGAATGTGTTTACACCTGTCAGTGTCAGTGACGACACAGTGATGACAATGTCAGTTATGCAGTTTTTCTGTATCCCTGACAACGTATATAAAGTGGGTCACAGACAAACGCGAAATGTTGTGGCGGCCGCGTCAGTTGCAAATTTTAACAACAGGCCCCTTGTACTCCTTTGTAAAATGACACCAAATATGGAAATTGTAATAGAAATAGTTGTATTTAAATAATAATTTCAATTTAACCCACACTTCTCTATTCCTAAGAGTAATATGCGATGCTAATGATAATATAGGTAGAGATAAACTACTATAACCTCACACCTCAAGTGTTTAAATAAACGGATTTTTTTCTACCTTTATCCTCATCTTCTGAGAGGGCTAATGGGTCATGAGAGTAATAAGACAACGTTACGGTTAGCCATATTGACTGACGTCCGATTTTAGCACAAACACCATGCTAATGACACTTCAGGCCGCCGCCACTGCGACCGCGGTGGTGTCCGTCTGGTAGCCACTTTATGCAAAATGTCAGTATGCGGTTTTGGGCATAAAAAACGGTTAAGCAAACAACTTTCGTACTCCTAGGTTGTTTACTTGAAACTGGTATATCGACAGTCTAGACTCAAAATGTATTAGATGCTAAAACTTAAATTTTGATCATGATTTGATAGACACGTGGCGCCATCTACTGTCATAAGGACGTTATTGTGATTTCCCTCGGGAACAGTACTTTTTTTCGGAATTAGAAGTACCCTATGTTTGTCCCTGTACACCTAGCAACGTATATGCAAAATTTCGGGATGATCGGTTCAGTGGCTTAGGCGTAAAATGGTAACAAACAAACAAACTAACTTACTTTCGCATTTATAATATTAGTTAGGATTTTATTTGACTGCCTCGTTGGTCTGGTCGCAATGGTCGCAAGCACGACTGCTGTGCATGAGGTCTTGGGTTCGATTCCCAGGTCGGGCAAAGTATTATTGAGTATTTCCATCAGGAATTTCTCAGTAGCAGCCTCGGAGTCTGGATTTTTGCCCGGTTGATGGCAATAGGCTCGCCCCCTATTACATGGGACTATAAACATGACTGGCGAAATGTGGGTGTACTAATGGGTACACCTCTGCTTAACCCTTCGGTGATTACAGGCGTGATGTTATGTAATATTTTATTCAAATACTTATACTGTACCTATATATTTGTACGCAGATTGGCGCTTCCTGATTAGGAAACCGGACATAAATGCGGTAAGCCTTATTTTTGCTCGTAAAAGGAACACTAAATGCTTGTAGGGTCAGTGCCAGCGACCTTGAAGCATGTGGGAGGAGCCAGCTTTACACCCCGCGACCCCGCAACTGCACGCACGTCATTTTGTAGGGTAACCAGATAGTGAGATAGTGAGGATCATCCTGCCTGATTTTTGATCACCATGCATTTTTTAAAATGTAGTTAATAAATTAAGTCATCATCATCTGCCTAGCCTTTTCTCATCTATGTTGGGGTCGGCTTCCAGTCTAATCGGATGCAGATGAATACCAGTATTTGACATGGAGCGACTGCCTATCTGACCTCCACAACCCAGTAACTGGGTAATACGATACCCCTTGGTAAGACTGGTTGTCAGACTTTCAAGCTTCTGACGACTCGTAACGACTGTCAAAGATCCTCGTATGGCAGCTGGGACCAACAAATTAAATTATTTAATATTTTTATAATAAACTTACACTATATATATGCTATTAAAATACTATAACTAGAATTCGTATTATGTTAATGGTTTATAATCATATTAACATAAGTAATAATGTGCCTTTAAATGTATAGGAAGTAGGTACTAATTAAATATAGGTGTCTGTATATGTTTTATTTTGTATCTGCTCGTACCATACATGCACCTGTGCTGTGGCCTTTTTGGATTATGTGAGCATACCCCCAGATTTAGATCAGTTCAATTAAAACTAAACTAATAATAACAAT
Source organism: Hoplodrina ambigua (assembly GCA_949774945.1). Taxonomy (NCBI): domain Eukaryota; kingdom Metazoa; phylum Arthropoda; class Insecta; order Lepidoptera; family Noctuidae; genus Hoplodrina; species Hoplodrina ambigua. The sequence continues at coordinate 14,012,116 of OX458963.1, forward strand.
GAATTTTATTTTCTTATGACCTAATTCCCTAGTTTTACCAGCCACATACATAAATGACTAAACGCCGTGGGTATACTTTATTTCTTATAATGTGGTTTTTTATTTAACTTTCAACTTTTTTTTGTGAGGCCTTTCTCCCAACAACCAGCTGCAATGACGTCATTAGCTAATCGACGTTATTCCTTAGCGGCTTCATTAATTGAAATGGCAATTTCTTTATCCCAAACTTTGTTTACTGTGTTCAATGTCCATTCTTTTAGTAAATAATTATGTTATGGGATATTCGGGGTAAATCCATTGCAGCTGTTAATTCATTCAGCTGTGTATTGCCACATCCTATTGCTACAGCACCCGCAACTGTATTAATATGTAGGTATATCAATTTCAAGGTCATTGAAGGTTTTTTAATCAATGTTGCTATATCTATTGGTCGCATAACTTGTACAAAAGATCGATTTTTCAAAAAAAATAATAATAATGAATTAAGAATGACATAAATGCGGAGTCTGTGTCAGTTAGTCAGTCTCAGTCAGAGATTTTCGTGGCTTTCGGTATTATTTTACGTGTTCTGTTCTTTTTTTCTTTTCAGTTCAGAAATATTATCTAATAACTAATAAACATCAATTTCTAGGTTTTACGGTAAACGTCATCTCTACAATCTCTCATTAAGGCTGTCATAACTCTACAAACGTCAAACATTTTTTTGTGCATGAAAAACATTTGCTATTATGAAAAGAATGTTAGGTACTTTATTCTATTCATAGGTTAGTTCCTAGCTTCACTAAAAGGTATATGTTATGGCCCGAGTCCCATACAAAATGAAACATCTCCTTTAGGTAAATAAAGACAGGAAGATAGTTGTGCACGACATAACAACTCTAAATCAGACCTAAAAATTAAATATCTGCAGACGACTGCAGACACGTAATAGTATGAGGTAATACTATTACTAAGTACTTTACTTACCAAGAATACCCCACGACTATGTCAATAATATCATTAAAGTATTTTTTTAAACTCTAATCCGGACTGTCCCTACAAGATATTTAGTATGGACATATTACATTACAATACTCACTTTAGACTTTCGATTAAGAATAATGATCATTTTATTTAGATAAAAATACGTTACTTACCTTATAATCAATTTTTTGGCAGTATTTAAGCCGTTTCTTATTCAATAATTTGGATTTACCGGCCATTTTTACCACGACAATAAAATTGCTCCGAGTGACAGCGCCTACCAGGGAGCCTACCGCCATCTAACAATGTTATTTTAATATTACTTCGCAATTAATGTTGTTGAATTTTGAACTCTCGGCGGTAAGCCGAGCTTTTAAAATCTAACAGTACGGAAGGCAAAGTAATATTAAAATAATATTGTTTTAAGAGATGGGGGTAGGCCCCCAGTGCGTGACAGTGGTCACACCGAGGTATTGCCGCCCGTCGCCCGCTAGAGCCTTCAATGCGCACCAATTTTATTCGAAAAACAGCCCACGTTGATTTATTAGACACAAAACAAATAAAAATCACATAGGTACTAATATTTAGGTAATTAATTTGTCTTTTAAGTAATTTAATTTTTATAAAAAAAATATCTCACACTGTTTACTTGATTATCGGTTTTTTGTCCCCGTTAGGCATTACTTTGCAAATTAATTACACTATGTTAAAACTTCAAACATTCACATAACAAATTACGTAAAAAACTGTCTGGTATAACATATATATTAAAAAAAAACAACTAGTCGTTTAGGCGTGATTATCGATAAAAATCATTAGAAGTCGTCTAACCTGCATCTAACCTTTTAAAACAATATTATTTTAATGTAACTTTGTAATTTCTGATGTTGCATTTGCAACTCACGGCGCTGAGCCAAGCGTTGAAAATTCTAGTGCGGGAGGCAAAGTAATATTAAAATATGTAATATTGTTTTAAGAGAAGGTGGATGGGGGGCAGGTTTTCTCACCATGTTTTCTTTTACTGATGTCAATGATGTCGAAGGTAAATTTAGACAGAAAATTGTATTTTTGAAATGTTTTGTTTTGAAACCAATAAAGCTCCATAAGCCATGTCATACTAACCGCATCGTGCCTTATTAATAGGCTCAATTCCGCAAAGCTCAAATTCGTGAGAACTTGGTGGTCCACTGATATTTCAACAACCCCAGTAATCCTAACAACGTAGATATTATCGCAAGGGAATAGGTACCACAAAGCGACGTTGCCACACTTATCACCCCTAACATGTGACAGCGACGTTGCCAAATCGCAGAACAAAATATTCCATGAGTAGCTAGATTTGGGATTTTGTTCGGAGCGTCCCTTTTCTACCTGCCTCAACTATTGTTAAGATTTTTTATTACCGGTTTAGACCGATAATCTATGTGTGCTGGAGAGGAGATTTCAAGGGGCAAAAATGAACTGTTAGCTTTTATAAGGATTTACCGAAGTTCTCAATCATTAAAATTAAATTCTGTATATATTATGTGCCAAAACATTATAGTAAATACCTAGTTATAATTATTATCACACGTGAACCTGTGCAACCTAGCAAGATTATGCGCCTGTGGGCGTGCTTTGATCCCGTATCATAATTTTGTGCCTTGGGGGAAGCAATTATTATGGCTCAATGGTTGCCATGACGCAGACATGGGGGCGAATCATAATGAGTGATATCTACTAAGCTGTGTCGGTAGCTATTTACTTATAAATATACATTAACAAAATAATACTTTGTATGAAAGTAATAAATATAAAAAGTATCAAGACTGATCTCTGTGCGCTATAACCCTTGGACCACCACTAATAATTCCGAAACCAGTTTTTTATACTGTATTAGGTTGTTAGTCAGGATTCTATCTATTATGTTGCTATTTAGACTCGTGTTTAATTATGTAGGTAATATTATAGCCTAGGTACGTAGGTACCTGTTTAAAGTTAATAAGTATGTAACCAGATAAATAAATCGCAACGCAAAAAAAAAAAACTGTTGTTTTTGACAATTTTTTATGGGTTTAAAAAAAGTATAGACTGATTGGTAATCAAATCCATTCCTGGATATAGGTGGGATAATCTATATAGAGCTTTTTTAAAACTTTGATCCCGAAAACTTGGGGTTGTAATCGAGTTTATAGGTATTTTAATTGATATCACTTTTTAGGCTCGCCCCCTATTACATGGGACTTATCCATAAATGGCGAAATGTGGGTGTGCTCATCACCTTTGCGTAACCCTTCGGGGATCACAGGCGTGATGTTATGTTATGTATCACTTTTTAAGTTTACTTATCGGTTTTTTGTACGCGCTGGACGCTAGCCGCTTGCGGTGCCGCAGGAGCATAGGGTCCACCCTTACTGGATAAAACCACCGATGTTCACCGCACCGCACAGGCCAGGGGTGCGGGATTCGCATAAATAAGCATTCACCGCTCAAGTTTACAAATTTTAAGAAACCTTTTCTGATAGCTCATAAACAAATTAACTCAAGAAAACCAATTCATTAAAAAAGTAAAGGTAATAATCAATGTTTAAAAAAAAATCCTTTGAACTTTCCGACGCATTCATTCATTACTTGAAAAGCTGTATTAACTTCATTCAGTTAATTAACTTCTATGGAAGACTTACAGCTAAAAAACCGTCTAAACCCAGTAAATTTAATTGACTCTCAATTACAGGTCTGCTATTATATTTATATGAAAGAAAGAAAGAAAAACTATTTATTCGCATGAAAGTGACGCTTATTTCTGTAGTCTATTTAAATTAGAACAAAAAAACACACCAAATAGAAATTACCTTCTGAATAAGTTAATTAAGGCTAGATACAGCTGCTACGGCTTACCAACTTTCATATTACATTAAACTAGAAGAACAGCACTTCCTTATTACCATTTTAAAGAATGATATTTACCGTCCGACCTCTACTCATACAGAGAAGGATGACCACGCATGCTTGGTGAATGTGCAATTTCAGACTTTTAATTAAAACTATAATATGTTCAGGTTTTCTCACGATGTTTTCCTTCACTGATATCAGTGATGTCTAAGATTGGGTCACCACACTTGCTCAAGAGGGTAAAGCGGACTGCACCGTTCGACCGCGTGGTCGAGCGGTGTATATCAATCCGGATTTGAATCCGAATTTGAACCTCTTATTAAGAGGCCTTAAGTACTGGGCCATTACGTCATTCATCAATCCTTTGTTTACCTTCACAAATTGGACGATTCACGCCACTCGATTTTACAACTTTCCGAATATTGCTAGCTTCACGTCGTTAACGAATATAATTTAAATTTAATCATACGAACAAAAATGATTCTGCTACAATCTGGCCTGAGGGGTAATGAAATGGAAAATAAACTTACGAAGTGGTGGTACGGTTTGATCCGATTGAAGTTTCATTTCAATACGGTTTTAATTAAGTATTTATAATAAATAAATATGCGGCGTGAAAATGTGGAAATCGAAAATAAGTAAACTGTGAATGAATGAATGAAATGTATTTTATACATCGGCGTAGCCAAGTTTTGATTTTGGGTGGGGCAATACTGATAAATACATATTTATAAAGTTTTACATATAATGTATTCAAAGGCACAAAACTATGGTATAATTTCTGGATTGTAAAACATTTTTTTAAAAGTGTTTTTTATGCATTTTCTTGCCTATCTTTCTACATGAAACTACCTTTTGAAAGCAGCAACTAATCAGACAAGAGCTTGTCAGAGTGGGGCAAGCGCCCCACTCTGCCTCACCGTGGCTACGCCCATGGCTTTACATGGTCTGAAGAAAAATAGGATTATGTTTTTTTAGACACATTCTATAAATTTCAGTGTCGCTGTTAAAAAAATATCGCAACTTTGAAACCAATCAACATTATGCCTTTAAAACTTATTTAATAACAGCAAGGCCTAACAACAATCTTCTGTGTTCACAGAAATGATTTCTATTCTTGTTTGTTTTGTTCTGCCGAAGGGTCTAACGATTCCTGGAAGAGTAAACTAGTCGCAACATAGCATTCTTTCGGCTGGCTTGGCTTCTTTCTACTGCAGCGTCACAGTTTACATTAGAATATATTAAAGATATGACATTTTTCCTGCATGTTACCTTACTTACTTCCGCTGTACACTCTACGTCTATGATTTTGCTATTGAAGCCCGAAGCAAAAGGTTATGGGTCAAAAATTGTACTCCTAAATATATTCCCACGATTTTTGGATTTTGCATATTCGATGCGACTACAGTAGATAGAAAATGTAAGTGTTAGTACGACTTATTCCACCAAGATGATTTTTTTTGCGAAACGCCTTTTTTAGCCGTAGCCCTGCGGGTGATTGCTTTTTAATGCTGGAAAATTTTCAGGATTTGCCTGAAAATTTAACCGTTAATATTTTTTTTCTAATAAGGATAAAGTTCTTAACGCAACTGCTGCCTAAACGGAGTTTATGCTATCAATTTATTTAAGAAGAACTTCCCGATGACTGCGGGCGAACATTCGCTGCGCCAAACGCAAGTGCGGCTAGCTACCAATGTACGCGTGTTCGCCATAGAAAAACACATACGGTGTGTGTGCGCCGCACTCGCGTTTTTTAGACGAAACACAACGTGTGTGTTTTCCCGCAGTCAATGAGTTACTATCGTCGGGATAAAATTCAAAATAAAACGAGTGGCTCGAAGGTTCTTACTTTAAGTGAAGGTTTAACCTCTTCGCTTAAAGTAAAAACTTTTTTTACGTTTTCCTTCCTAAATCTGTTTCCAACGTATTACATACTTAATATTTATTAACTTAATTCTTATTCTTACAAAAGTAAATTGTAAGTTACATTATACATACAAAACTACTAACAGCAAATAAAAAATGTAATAATATATACCTACCTACCTACGTATTACTTATTATCGTTCATTAAACCTTCAAAGTCCCGTGTAATAAAGTTTAGCGATACTTACGTAGGTACCTATAAAACTTTGGGATGCGTAACATTGGCGTAACTTTCAAAGTCGTCTGATAACCTCGGTCAATGTCCTTTACGTCACGTTACGTCATCAGAAAGTTATCATTTACTTACAACTCGAGATACCGAGGTAGCGTCGAGGGGTTGAACAACCCTCCGACCGATCGATTCTGCGTGGTTTGTCCCAGTTGCCCTGCAACTACGGCTACAGCTACGGAAATGTTTGCTTACTTATAACGAATGGTTTACTTGGCGGTCTAACATTAAGTGCTTAGGTAGGTATCCCACTGCAACAAAAATATTGCTATGGCCCTAAGGACAATCCTGGAACCGCCACTAATGAATAAATAACCTATTTTTATATATTTTTCTGAAAAAGTGTTAACACTTTTTGCTAAAAATATATAAAAATTATTTAGTCCCATACTTTTAGTTTATTCATTAATTAGTGGCGGTCTGGCGGATCCAGGATTGTCTTTTGAAATGACCGCGACTTGAGTCACTTACTGACCACCCCCCCCTCTCCTCCCCGGATCGGCCACTGACATTCATCATCTGTTTTGTAAAAAGATTACAATAACTAGTCATCAATCCATGAGAAGACAAAGACGGTACGACCTCCTCATCACGTCTTTCGGACAGTCTTCCTAAAATGTATAATTTTAGGTCTAGTATAGAAGAGTGAATTTTTGTTAACTTTCAAAAATAACGGTACATATATACTTATTTGTCACTACACTCTCAGCACCATCAGCCATCTAGCCTCGAGTGTAACAACAAACTTAGCTCACTTATTTTGCATCTTCGCATAGTTATTATCTCAATGCTTTGTATCACATAATAATGTTCCTACTATAGAAGTTTGAAGTTGTTAAAAGTTTCTCACACAAAACTTCCTCTTTGACGCTCCGGAAGGTATCGCGGTTCTCAGATTCTCAGACCTATTAAAGTTTCAATCAACACACAACATGAAGCTTGTTTCTGTTTACTGCTGCCGTCTCGAGCGTGCTTGACATTATTATCATAAAGAAGCTTTTTACATGTATACAGTCATGCTGTATCGTCGAGCTTTAACTGAATATAGTCCCGCATAACATGTTGCGTCCTTATCAATAGAGCATAATTATTTGTTTACAATTACAATCGCATCACTGATAGTGCACCGCTGTTTGTAAACTTACTTTTAGACACTTTTACTCAATTAGTGTCCTTTATAATTATTCTTTGACGAAAACAGCTGTGTCGGTCGGGTTCATTGGCCGCTGGGCCGACACCCACGCCGCGGGTGAGTGAGCGAAACAAAAAATACAAGATTGCTAAAGAAAGGACGAGACAGGAGAAGAACATTGGAAGAGTAAAGATGAAACAAAAAATGTTGCGTTTGGTGCGGAATAACAATAAGTAGCGTAGTAACAACGTGTTGAAAGTCCGCGTTAAAGTGCGTGATTGTGCTGCGACGCGGGCGCCCGCGCGTAAACGCGACTACGCCTTGGCGGAAACCAAACATAGCTGACTAATTCGTTTCAAGTAAAAAAATCTGAAAAGGAATGTTGCCGTACCTACTATTAACTCAATCAAAGTAAAAGTACCCATAAAATAAAAAGTAAACGCGATCAGTAATTACTGTTTCGTTACTAAACTTCGGACCCGAATTTCCTGAATTTGTCAGTAGGGAATATAATAATACCTACAACGGGGGTGGATCAGCAGGGCGATGCCCCATTTTATCGATTTTTCTCCCATGTATGTAGGTACCTATAACGGTGGATAACCTACGTTGAACGACATTCAATGGTTCAAAAGTTTTCAGATATAATCTTAAGAACAACTAAGACACAATAACCTGAAAGAATAAAGAAAGAATGCGTAATCATATTTTCAATTTTTCGAGTTCTATTCCAAACTGGTAAAACTCGGTATGTCTATCACAGCGTTCTTCTCTCTCTACCAACCTACCTACTTAAGGAATAAATAATGTTTGATCACTAAAATAATTGCAAGCCCTAACTGAAGGATTGTAATTCGGGTCCCAAGTGTGGACATTACACAATAGTAAGGTGCAGGTTCCTATCACATGGACATTGAATACTGTAAGAGAGTAGATCCATCACGTCTTGTATGTTAAATACTTTTTGGGTACAGGTCCTCTTTACACCATGTAGGATATCAAATAGTTTTAATTGAGTGTCAGTGCAGTATCCATTACACCCTGTATATTAAATACTTTTTGGGTGCAAATCTCCCATTACACCTGTATAGTAATACAGGTTGTACTGGGATACATGCACCCAAAATTCCTGGTTGGGAAAAAAATCAAAAATAACTTCTGTAATTAACTGTAATTATTTTTTTTATTTTTTATTTAATCACATCAGTTCATTATTCTACAATTGAAATGAGAATCCTATCTACATACAATTTATACAAATGGCTTTTCGTTCTTTTGTACAAAAAAAGGAAGGTCTCAGCCTGAAAACAGATCATTTTAGTAATTTCTTGACCGACACACTGAAATTTCTATTCATTTTATATTATATTTTAAACACTGTATACGTACGTATGGGTACGTAACTTAGAGTTACCGTCATATTGCGGGATAGGGAACTAAGGAGGGTGGCGCCCCAAATAATGGCAATGCAAGCGGAATTCCTTATAGAATTTCTAAGGCCGTGCCGACGTTATTGCATAGCTGAGAAACCAGTTACGTAATTCCTCGAAGCCATGTGAAAATATTGAGAATAATATTCGAAACAACACTTGCGTTTAATTGATCCAACGTTAGTGTCCGAGCACGTTGATAGAGATGAAAGATAAAAAAAGCTTGTAAGTGTAACACGTACATCCGATGGTCAGGATTGTTCTACACCCTGTGGCTAACAGTAAACAAGTAGAATTCAATTAAAATCGCTCGGTTTAGTTTAATTAAGTTAGGTTAGTAATGTTAATATAGAGCTTATTGATTATTAAAAGTTTTAAACCACACGTAGTGTTGTTGAATGACGGTTTGGCTTGAGACCACTTTTGTGTTTTATACTGTTCTCTGCTCAATCAATCATTCATCTTCCGTCACCAAGCACCACAGTGGCCAGTGCTGTCAAAGGTTCGTGACGTACTCTTTGTTACGTTATGGAAAAAGGTCTCGCAGGCCTACGACAAACAAAGTAAGAATTTAATATTCTGGCATAATAACTGTTCGTGCTTTCGGCGATTTGTAGTTAATTCCATTTTGAACCATATACAAGCGCCTTCGTGGTTGTGCTGTTTCAATTAGATACCTACTATAAATATTACACTTGGTAATGTTAATACGATTCGCCCAATGAGTGTAGATACGTTTTTCCTAGATTGGCTAAACTTAATTAGTGGGACTGCTCACAAAAGCAAATGGGTTGTTTAAAGCCCTTATCGTTTCATTAGGCGCTATTCAAAATGACATTTAAGTATAGGCGGTTCGCAACTTTGCAGCTGCCGGTTTAACTGGTTATTTAGATGCTGTAAATAATGTCCCTATTTATCATAAAGTCGGGTTGCGTACACCTGACCTACCTTTTGTCTAAAACTGAACCTGTTTGTGAGGAAGTCCTAACTTCAGGTGCACAATGAGAGCGTTCGGACGTAATGAGCACTTGGCTTGGGTAAGTAAGTACAATATACTAGCTGCTCCCTGCGGCTTGGTACGCGAGGTTACTGCTCCGCTAATGTGGGTCGTAGCGTGTTATTATATAGTACTATTACTCATTAACCGGTCAAGCTCCGGCTGACTAACCGGCAAGTCAGAACAATAGAAAATCAATTGTGTCTCATTACGTCAAATTACGTGGGACGTGAGTAATTAATTACAAATACCTATCTATCTATCGATCATATAAAAAGATATGACTTTATGTATGATGTATAATAAGATCCATATATGAATATATAGGTAATGTTCCAGAGATTAGAGTATTTAAACAAATAAACAAAAAATCTCAAGAGCTTTATTGCAACCTACCATTAATGCATTGAACCGGGCATTATTAAACTTTTAGACTTCTTTGGTGATTGAAAGAAGCACAAAGCTTTCAATCACTGAAAGATCGCTAAGTGATAATTATAGCATAATTTTGATAATTTCAATCCTCAGAGCGCTTTCAATGCTAACAAAACTCCCGACGACTATTTTGCAATATAATAATTATAATGGAGCTTATTAAAAGCTTTTTGAGCTATTTGTTGTGTCTGAATAATTTAACACTTGAATGCCGACTCTCAAAGACATCTCTATAAGAAAGCCTTAGCGCCTTAGCTTGAATACAACCTTTCAGATTCAACAAATTGGTACATGTCCCAGATTGAAATTCGCCGCGCGCCGTTCGGGTGGTACTATAATAACAGTATTTGATAAATCCTAATTAGGCAATCTTTATCAAACAATCGGATTAGCCACGACTAGCGTCGGCCCGCGACTTCGTCTGCGTACAGCTCAGGATTATTTAAACAGGCCATTTTTGCGTTTCACGGAAACACAGAAACGAGATAAAAGTGTGAAGATAATTCTATAGCTGATCTGTATTTTGCCTAAAAGCTAATTCCGTTCAGCGTTCAAGCGGGACAGAGTAAGAAACATCCATTCATCCATTGATCCATACTGGTCTACGTCTACAAAAATATAGGAACTAAGTGAAAAACTATTAGGTATAATTATCATCCATATGATTATGAGTACCTACATTGATTAACTACTTTACGATGTTTTGGATACCTACTGAGTTAGATATTATAGTCATAAGGCGTCCAGAGACAAAACAAAACTTTACACTTGAAAACAAAAATAGTTATGGCAGGATAAGCGAATTCGTACAAAAGAAAAGTTTTGTAACAAGAACGGAACAGTTTTCCTCTTTGCAACTTGTCATTGAGATTTCTTGGTTTGTAATTTATTATTGTCTAACTTTTGAATTTAACCCCTGATCTTTATTTATAAGTTTGTAGGCCGTATTGTTGTTCTTTTAAATAAAGTACCGATTAAAATTAGTATCTTTTTTAAAAACAGGCGGTATTTTTGGAACGAAAAGCATGGCTATGCTTAGTGGTGTAAAGTACATGTGCAGTAAAGTGCATGTAAAGTACAGTGATGCACGCACACCTCGACCTATTGGGAATATTATACAAACTTCAGTAGAATTGATATATCCTCAATTATTACTTCTTCCTAAACGAGGGGTGAAATAGCTGATTCATCCTGTTTCTCTTTCACTCTTTAATTTATACGATATACCGCAAACATCCGTTACGCTATCTCCCTCTCTCTCAGCCTATAATTGGTTCTGTCTCTTTAAGTTTTTACCTTTCTTTGATGTATTGGTCCTTTTTTTGTGTCTTTCTTATGTAGCAGTAGGTAGAGGGAGTAGTATCTAGATTGAAAATGAAATTCCTTTAAGCTAACTAGCTCTCAGCCCAGGCTTACTTAAACAACATAATTAAGTACTTAAAATAAAATAAAAATACTTACTTCTCCTTTTCATTGCCACAAAATATGGTGTCGCGTATTCGCGAATCAGTACTTTTGGCGCGCGTTCCAATAAACAACCATAAATAAATGTATGTAAACCGTTGCACTTGAAGAGGGTCTTGTAATTTATCGAGGGTCCAGGCTACGCCTTCTCCGACACCGACACCCCAGGCTGAAATTAACTACACAAATTGGGGAAACTTTAATTACGAGTATTTTAGACTTTATCGTTACGTTTATAAAGTTTTAAATTATTTGGTTACGTCATGTTGCGAAGTTCTGAATGTATTATGACGTCCGCCACCTCAACAAACATTTTTGAGAGTAGTAAACAATAACGATGTGGTGAATATCTGATAGGCTCATACAAGTCTGAGCTTATGAGAATACTTACAATGCAAATGCAGGCTACCTGCATTTTAATTCTTAACAGGTACACCGTAAAAAGATCTTTCAAGTTAACCTCATTAAATCCTTAGTTAATAATATTGTTACCTACGAATTTGGTTTATTTTTATTATTTGAACGCAACGAAATGGATGAATGAAAGGCATGCAGCTGAGCAGCTGAGATGAGAATGCTAAGAGGGGCGGGGGATATTACGCGACTGAATAAAATGCCTAAGAAGGTATGTAGTACCTACTCGGATATCATAGCAATGAGCATCGGGAATGTGATGTGGAAGATGAGGAATACGTTGTGTTGGTAGTTTCGAGTTGAAGTTGAAGTTTTCGAATGTGAATTGTTCTTGAATTCTTGATGGTTGGACTGTGTGGTATGTCTAGAAAGGGGGAAAACACTACTAAAATGATGGCTGAACATGTGTTTCAGCCACTTTTAGCATAGGTAATTATGCTTTTAGCTATCTTACCGTTTTAATTCAGCTGTAATCCCATACAGAAATTCTGGGGTCACACGGGTCGAAGAACGTTTTTTAAACACGTAGGGTTTTATTAGGCAATATTATTTTAAATATTTATGTCATTCGGTAAAGTGCAGGCAAAGAAGAAAGTCTGTATTTGATAAGTATCTCTTGCATGCATACCATGTTACCTACCTTGAGTATCGTATCTATATTCTGTACCATAAATACAGAAATATTAACGTAATTAACTGGGACTTTTAATTACGGCTGTCGTGATGGCTTAGCGGTTAAGGCGCCCGCCTCTCATACATCGGGTTCGAATCCGGGCAAGTATCAATGTGACTTTTTCAATACATATGTACTTTCTAAAGTTTATCTTAGACATTACTGACATCATTCCTTGCCTCGGAAAGCACGTTAAGCAGTTGGTCTCGGCTATCATACGTGGATCTTTGACAGTCGTTACGGGTCGTCATAAGCCCGAAAGACTGACAACCAGTCTTACCTAGGGGAGGTAAGACTGGTTGTCAGTCTTTCGGGCTTATGACGACCCGTAACGACTGTCAAAGATCCACGTATGATAGCCGAGACCAACTGCTTAACGTGCTTTCCGAGGCAAGGAATGATGTCAGTAATGTCTAAGATAAACTTTAGAAAGTACATATGTATTGAAAATACATACCCAGTAACTGGGTAATACCTATCGTATTACCCAGTTACTGGGTTGTGGAGGTCAGATAGGCAGTCGCTCCAAGTAAAATACTGATATTCAGCTGCATCCGGTTAGACTGGAAGCCGACCCCAACATAATTGGGAAAAGGCTACGCAGATGATGACAGGACTTTTAATGGATTTGTTTAATTTATTTATTTATTTATTTATATAGATATCGGTATCTAACAATAGCAAGTTCATAAAAAATGATTTTCATAAATCATGTTTTTTTAATACTAAACAGCTAAGTAATGATCTGATCTTAATGTCCTCGTAATTAAATTATCGTTTTTATTATGATTTTAAATGAGTTTACTTTATATTTTTTTTATTTTTGTTGCTTTTAGATTCCAAAATCAAATAAATATATCTGTGAAGTTTCGCCAATTAATTAAAAATGTCAGGAAAAATTATTAAATTTTAGTATTTGAAGTTGCACCTATGTTACAAAAACTGAACAGAAAAGCAAAAAAACTAGATTCACTCACTGACCAAAAATGAAAAATCGAAACCCACTTGATCTACTAAACTGAAATTTAAGCTTACCTATTCCACAGAGCATGAAAATTATAATAACACATAACATTGCTTTTTTTGGGACAGTCGTGTAAAAATACACCTGAAACAGGCCGCTAGTGCGTTTTTACTACGTTTTTGTCATTTCCCGTACTGAAATTGCTATTAGCTTTCCAATCCGATGTAAGTCGATGCTCCTTCCGACAGAAAACCATTTTGGTATCAGAGTTTCATGGTTAGAATAATAGATGGCGCTAATGGGCTGGGCTGAAAAGAATGAAGCATTCCAAGAGATGGCGTTGCACTAGCAATTGAATAATCAGTTAAACTTAGATAATAATACCGGGCTGTATTTTATTTGAAAAATATTTTAGAATTTTACTTTATTTGTTTTGTAAAATTCAGTCATTAATTAATAAAAGCACGTCTACAAAATGGGGACAGGACCTACCCTACTTAATAGAAATGGCGGCTACAATAATTTTTTTTCGTGTGTGAGTGAGAGGCAAATAATATTTCGACGCCATTTCTATCTAATTTTTTAAACGCACGTGTATATACCTACCTATCTACTTGTTAGGTACTTATTGTAGATTGGTACAAAGTTGTGAGTAACACTAGGTACCTACCGTACTTGCCTTACTTACGGAACGTGTCTAGTACCTAGTTATAGTTATTTAGAGAGTGTTTTATTTATTTCACTAAATTGGTACCACCCCTAGGTACTATTTTAAATTTATCACAAGTCAGAAAACCTTATTCTTTATAATTCTAATTACCTACAGATAACATTAACAACTTATTTTTTTAGAAGAGTTACCTAGGGTAAAGTACACAATAAATTAAAATACGTATACCTTTTTTTAAATTTTAATCCAAGTTAGAAAATTGCAAAAAATCAGACGCTTGGGTAATCCATGTACGGGGGAGCCGTATTGTGATCGGTAGAGAAAGGGCCCTAAACCGAGTGGGTAAGATTATTAAAATAGGGTTGTAAGTACTCTGCCATGTCAGACAGCAGTCATTGATGTCGCCGTCTAGGAGGTACCTCCTTCTTATATACCAATCTGCTACTGTTACACAACTATTTAAACAAAGAATAAGCTGCTTTTAAATTAATAAAAAAACACAATAAGTATTCAAGTCAAGTTTTGTATTTTGAATTTTATTCATTCGACTCTAAAGTTCATAATACAACATTGACAACTTTGACTCGAAGTTAATGACAGTTTTTGTATTAAGACCTTTAACACGGTTAGAATAAAGTTCCAAATATAAAAACTGCTTGACCAAAAGTTAAAACTCGTTTTGTAATAAGACGAAATTAAGTTTATTAGCACAATTACTAATTATTATTACTGCTGATTATTAAATATGGAAGTAAACGGTTGGAGGACAACCGGACTACATAGTATAAAACAGCTAAGGTTAGTAATTAGGTATGAACAGAATAAGTAACTGTAAAAAAAAAACGGTCGTTGAGAGGATAAAAAGGTGCGTTTCAACGACAAATATAATGTTTTACTAACTCTATCTCGTTCGTAACAACAAGTAAGAAAGAGAAAGAACTGGTAACAATAATAATAATCGCGCATACGCTAATTTCGTCCCTCGCGCCCTTTCGGAGTCGTTCTTGGCAACCGGTTTTGTTTGTGGAACGGCCGTAAAATGGTTCGACCAATGAGAAGCCACGGTTCACAGCGGGCGTACCATTGGTGACGGGTGATAGAGAGCGGTGCAGCTCGGGGCTAAGCGGGGAGAGCAGCGGCAGTGCGGGGCATGGGTGCGGCGTGCCGGTAGCGCGCGTATTACACAGCGGCAGTCGTGTTTCGCCATTCGAAAAGAAGGTTATTGTAACAATGACACGGGCACCGGACTATCGATAAAGTGTGTTTGTATGTCGTTTTCGTCGATAATAAGTGTTGTGTTTACTTTCACCCGTGCGAATGTCTCGATCCTCACCTTTTCGTTTGTTTTTTCTTTTAATCATTGCCGCATGGGACGGCGCTTACGTTTCAGTTAACCTTTTATTTTGAAACGATGGAACGTTGTTCTTATGGTTTTTACACCAAAAGGTATTTTATGTTATTTATTTAATTTATGATTGCGATCTGTTGTGAGTGAGTGCGTCGCGTGTGGCTAAACATGGTGAGCAGACTTGCCTAGGCAATGGTTCGTCATCACAGAGGAATGGAGCCGTGTAAATTGAGCCATTATTAGTGAACAATGTTGACTCCGGCTACTAATGTACAAGTGAAGGAGAAACTGCCTACTCAGTGTCAATACTCCTCAATTAACTATAGATTAATTAACACAATAACTCACACATGTTAAATTGTTTTGAAAACTCTGTATTAATTTCGAGGCTTTGTTGTAAAACTGATAGAGAAGCTTCGTGGTTATTATTATTGCAACGCTTCGGGGAAAAGCCGACATTGTGAGGCTCTCGCACTCGAGGGTCGACAGCCGAGGGGAGGGAGGGCGCCGTCTGTCTGCACACATGCAGAACCGGTTCGCGCTCCGACTCCCCTAGTGGGCTTTTATGGTCTCTTTCTTTATCATGCCACACGCGTTCGCATAACGCTCTCTCGCTCGCACGTTTTCATTATTTTTTGCTTCCCCTTGTGAAATAATACCAGACGGACCGTTTTTATTTAGGTGTCTGTCCCTAAATAGGTGTAAAGCTTAATGCCTCTGGTCTGGCAGTGATGGTAAGTAACACAAAAACACGTGGCATGACTCGGTTGTCAATAACAATAATAATATTGCACTTTACGGAATTGTGACGTATGGTACTGGTTTTTCTGAACTGTGCAGGACGTAGTCTAATTTAATTACTCACAACAAACTTTACGATAATTTGGCTCTACTGTTGATAAACTTCATAGAAACTTTCTACCTACTTAAGTTACAAGTTATAAAGACAGATTGTCTTCATTGCTTCAAACCTTCACTAACCGGTGATAAGATTGTCAGACCTTTGATCCAACCACTAAAGGACATTTTCACATGTTAGTTAACATGAAGCTCCCATTATTTTTAGATCGAAAAGCTATTAATAGCTTTAATAAGTTAGTTAAGTATAAGTTAGTAAAGTTATAGGTACAGAGCCACAAACAAGCAGTGGCTACGAAGGCAGGGCTTAGGGACTCCAAAACCCAGCGAACTAGCCCTCGGCCTGTCTTTTATTTAAGCATTTCGCAGCATAAAATGTTTAAGACAAAATAAAAACAAATGCAGTTGGAGAGATATAAGTAGGTAGGTACATGAGGCTCAAATCGAAGTTTAAGTATTCGTCACCTTAATTACATAACACACACACCTGAAGTTAGTTAGGTAGTTATTAGCCCTAATTCATAGGAACTTGCGAGTGTGATCCCATACATTTTTACAATACCATACACTTCATCGCTCTCTCATAAACTAGGTACTAGGAACGCAAAAATAGCTAAATTAGTAGGTATTATAAAACAATTTAGCTTTAGCTATTGTTGAACAAAATAAAATGACAGAAGAAAAAACTAATTTAGAGAGAGATAAGAGATTATTGAAAGGGATTAAAATATTTTTAAAGGTACCGCAGCTTTAAGGAAAATGAAAAGTTGAAATTAGTTCAATCAGCTGATTTTTTTTGTATTGTTTATGATATCAGTATTGAGTATTGTTACCTCTTGCTGATAGAACTGCTTGCATTCGTCTGGACGTAGGTACATAGGTATCTGCTTTTTATTAAATCATCAATAAAACTTTGTGGCATTCATTTCTATTTTTCTACTAATGCACTTTTGACGTTTCTTATAATGTGTTAGTTGCTATTGGATTTCTTTGTTTAATTTGTCCTCCATGCATATTTCAAACATGCTCTATAGATTTTCGGTCTGGCGAGCGGGCTGGTCACATCCAATACTTCAATTTTAATCTCTCTATCGTGCAATATGAGGAAATTATCTCCAAATTATGAGGCAAAATGCATCACTAATATTTTCATCTTTAATTGATCAAGTGATGGTTATGAACACGACAACAATACATTTTCTACGAATAAATAAAAATAACATAACCAAAAAAATATCTCAAGGTCTTAAATAAAAGTAGTACCTACCTACAAATCCTTCTTTTTAAATTATATTTAAATGCGCTGATCGATAGCCAGAATAAATAATAAGAGCATATTATAAATATTTACCTATAACTTTTTTTACGTTCGTTACGAAAAATTACCATGTGCCTAGGTAGATATATACAATACCTACATTGGATGTTTTTAAAATGCTAAAATAAGTAAAATTGTCCGTTCAGGCTCAATGTTCCAAAATGTCCCCTCCCCATAATGTCCATTTCCCGAAATGTCCATTTGCTAAAATGGTGCATTTTACCGAAATTTCCCTTATATAATTTGTAGTTTTTGACGTGGTTTATATAATTTGGTTATAATATTTGGTTTATATAATTACAATAATTTTATTTAAAATTGATTGACTACTTGGCTTATGTTATTTAAATATTCATTCCCAGTTTAAACGCGTAGCTGTCGTAGGATAGAGACATTTTGAGAAAGGGCCGTTTTGGGAAATGGACGTTTCGTGAAAGGGACTTTTTGGGAAATGGACCTTATGGGGACATTTTGAGCCCTAACGGAATTGTCGTCCCGATTGAGTGTGCAATTAGGGTGAAGGTCCCCAAAACTCCCTGTATTTGAACACGGTGTGACGGGGACCTTTTCCCAAATAGCGTCAACATTCACAAGATAGCTTCTATGAAAAAAGTAATTTTAATTTCTACCAGCTTCTGTCTGAAAATAATATTTCTCGTTTTCTCTCTTATAATCTCCCGTATTGTAGGAAGCAATCAGTAGGTAGGGATTTAAGGTTGAGATTGAGTTGCCCACCTACACGTTTAATTTCGTTCGATCAACAGTTTGCCTCCCTTGGTACCATTGAAGTTATTTATATAAACCAATGTAATTACTTATATATTATGTACAGGAAGGTATTCCCAAAAGTCTCTATTCCAACCTGCCTACACCGGCTGTGTTTGTGCACTATTAAGTAAGCACTACCTCGTTTGTGAGTGAGTGTTACCCTACCTTAGATCGATCGATGAAGTCATGAAGGTTGCTACTACCCTTTTAGTTGTAAGTTTTATTATTATTTGACCTAACAAAAATCCTTTAAAAAAATCACAAAATATAATACTATAGGTATCTACTTGAATAAACATCATTGTACCTAGAAAGGTACTTATTTAGAGATTTTAATGATAAAATTGAATTTTGTCAATTGTTCATTTTAGGCTCGGTAGGTACTGATTCGATAACCAAGTTTATTTTAATTGCCATGATAGGTACCAACCTTAGTAGGGCTGCCATCCTTCCGGGTTTGCCCGAAATTTGTCCTAGTTTAGAGGTCGCCCTGGTGGCGTCCGGAAGGGGTTGCGGGGGTAACACTCAGACACTTTTGATGTTTGGGGAATCCCGATTAATTGAAAGGTAAGCGATAAATCTAAACAAATCAAAATTTTGATGACCAGGAAAATACCACAATTTCACCCAAATATACAGGGGCTTTTGAAGTTTTTGTCCGGCGTCGGCAATTTAGGTGATGGCAGCCCTACCTCATTCATGGTCGCTTAACATTTTTTTTTGTGTTTCTCACGGCACACCTGTGGGTACCGCATGTATACCGCGATTATTGCTAACCAGTTAACGTAAAATAAAATTACGCACGACCGATGAAATCAAAGCTCATGGCATCCGTAAAATTTGTTGGTGGATGCGATGTGTGACTGAAGAGCTCTCACAAATCAGCCATGAATTTATGCCATTTGATATCAATGAACTCGTTCACTTCAGACTTGTAGAAAGCAGATGTTGTCTTTTTATCCTACCAACCAGTACCAAGTTAAACTGTTGATTATATCAGCAATCAAGACACGAAAAGGGCACAATAATTATCTAGAATTCTAGAGTACCTATTACAAATTTTGTAGCCGAGTGCAATTAGACGAAAAAATGTATGTTATTAGGTAAGTACCTCCCAAGTTTATAGTGGACGGATTTGCATGGTATTTTTTATGTTTCTTATAAGATTTCTAAAGACTAGAAGCTCAAGGTAAAAACAAGAATTAGGTAGTCAGGTGGAGCATCAAAATAAAGGTCTTCAAAAGGTAATTCAAGAATTATAATAACTTGCTGAAAGATAAGAATGTAAAAAATCTTCGGTCCTGATTGTTCATCTAAACTATTAACCTCAGCATTGTGGCAGGTCAGATAACAAATAAGTCACAACAAGACATGATTGGTATCGGCGTCAGATAGGTAGGTATAGATACCGCAGTACCGTATTGCATTAATACACAGTAGGATCCAGCACCTAAGCAACAGAATATAATATAACAATTCCTTTACAAGATTTCGAAAATTCTCTTTGTCTTCAACGAATTTTATAAATTATGGTTAAATATTTAACTAGATAAAACTGGGAATTTGTGACAATTATTTCAACGTTAATTAGACGTTTCTTTTTTCGTCGAAGCCCGCAATTCTTACACTCCATTTTATTTTTTTATTATTATTCGCTAGCATTAATAAAATAGTCGATAAAAAAATGCAGTTTTTTCAAACTCAACGGTCTCATAATTATGCTATATTGTTTTATTATTACAGTTTGTTTAACATCTGAGAATGTAAGGATAAAAAAAGTCGTCGGCGTCAAGTTATTCTACTCTTTACCCTTAAGAACACAACAAAAAAGACCCATGATAATATGTTCACTATAAACTCCGTTCCATAAGAAAAGCTAGTTGCACTTGGCTGAAGATCCTAAGTACCTAGGTACAGTGAGCATCAGATAGATTTGAGCTTCCTAAGAAGTTGAAATCATGTAAAGAATACCTATTCAATTGCAGTACAGAAAATTCAAAATGCAATTGGGGAATTTATGAGTGGAAGTTTGTCACTACATAGTATAAAACAAAGTAGCTTCCCTGTCTGTCTGTCCCTATATATGCTTACATCATTAAAACTATGCAACGGATTTTACGCTGTTTTTAATAGGTAGAGTTATTCAAGAGAAAGGTTTTATGTGTATAATACATGCATAATATGGTAGAGAAACACTGATAATTTTTAGGTTTCTAATGTGAAGTCGTAAATACACATGTTTTTTTTAGCACTTACATTGTAAACGCTGGCTGAACTCTTCGAGACGGATCATAATAATGATACAAATTTTATGGAATATTTAGTATCAGCATTGCACAAATACAGTCAGGTCAATGAGACAATATACCTCTTTGACATAATCAATGCCAACAGTGGTTACACGCGCTTCTAAAATATAAACCTCTGTTACATACAAGCCATTGTTTTATTTTTGATATTGCTTGATACAGTCAGTACAATTAAACACATCGTGACTACTACATAATGGGTGTAAACAAGTTATGTGATCTCCACATGATTGCGATATTTTTTTTGTTCTCTAGACCAGATGTCGGCAACCTTTTGGCAGGCAAGGGCCCCAAGGTGGCAAAATAAATTAAAAGCGGGCCGCAATTGTAATATTAACCCTAGAAGCCCAATATACCGAATAATTGCAAATGTTACTAAAAAAAATACATACGGATTAAATTCGTACACTTAATACAGTTTACATTTTGTTTATAATTATGTTTGGGCTTTATAGCTACAAAAATAACCACACATAAATCATTCAGAAATGAAGTTCTACAAATTAGGTACCTAAATAGGTAACTGATTTTATACAAAACAAAACATTCACGGGCCGCATGCGGCCCGATGGCCGCGGGTTGCCAACCGCTGCTCTAGACCATAACCAATTCAATATCTCCATAACCAGAAAGTTCCCAGGTATGCCTGGGATATTGAAGGTCAATGTTCCAACATTTTGGCACGTTTTTTCACGTTTTTCACTAAAAGTAGGTCCTATAATGTTTTGCTTGCGGTACATTGGCAGTTAAAAAGAGTGAATAATCAAACCTAAAAAAATCCTTTATCAACTGAAATTTTTGCTCTACATCAGCTTGATGGGCATTAAGCATAGTTTAATGGCTATAATGATGTGTCTTTATACAACGCGTATACTGCACTACTCACTAGTACGACTGTACGAGTAACAGATTCAGTCATATTGCAGCCCACGTTCTCCAGTTTTTAACAATACTGTGTGGCGAGCCTTATTTTTTACAATTTGACTCAAACCAAGATTGAATCCTTCATTAATACTTATGACCCTTGACTCCTATGAATGCTAAGATACCATTTAATGAACTATTCGTAAATCTAAACGAATATCTATAAAGCTGAAGTGATCTTTTGTTTGTTTGTTGAAATGCTCTGATCTCTGAATTTCCAGTCGGATTGCAAAAAATCTGCTTGTATATGCTAGCCAGATTCATAGGGAATAGTAGGTGTAGGCTTTATAACATCACTGATGTTATTACATCACGCTAAAACACGCTACGCTACGGGAGCGGAGAAGTGACCAAAGACATATATAGCACAGGTGAAGAAAACCACCCACAAAAGTCGCAGGGTGCAGCTAGTCTATAACTCGTAAATAAAGTAGGTATAAAAGTCTGTGATGTGACTTAACTTTAATAGTTACATGCTATATTTACAATCTGGGGGCACTGTAGTGCCCCCGCCAAGACGAGTTAAGCGAAGCGCAAGGGCACTACCTACCTTTTCTCGAAGTGTTTCGTCGTTTTTTTGAACCCTCATAGAGTTGGTTTCCGATGTACCAAATAGTTCATATTGTCAGGATATGATTGTCTCAATTGAATAGCTTTAATACTTTAGATTTTATTGATATCTAAAATACACCGATTTCGTCACTGACACACTCACTGACATACTGATAATCATCAAAATGTTTGGCTACTTCCTGAAGTTCTAGAGCGCTGAAATTTTGTATGTAATCTAAGTTTAGTATACAACCAAAAAAAAAAACATTACTTATAACTTTCGCCCCCATCCCCTAAAATGGGGGGGGGGGAGTTTATATGAGACTTCAAAACGTTAGGGTACTACCTAAAGTGCTAGAAAGCCAAAATTTGGTATGTTAACAAAGTTCAGTATACAAAAAACACTACCTAAATAAACACTAAAAAGACTGCCTAGCAACTTACAAAAAGAACTGAAATCCCACCAAAAACATTTCATGTAAAATGTTGCCAAGACTACCACATAAGGTTTGCCCTGTAAAAAACATATCAGATCTCATGTAGAGCCAATCTCCTGAATCTACATGGCCTAACTCTAGCGACCCTAACTTCACAAATTCTACATATCAGTTAAAATGTATGGCTTGGCTGTTTCGTTACAAGACTTACTTCAGAAATATTCGCATCACTTCCACGACGGTAGCGAAACGGCAAAGCCATACATTTTACTTATATATGTAGAACTAGCTGTCGGCCGCGGTTACACCCGCGTCTTTGGTTACTGCTCCGCTCCCGTAGGTCGTAGCGGGATGGTATATAGCCTATAGCCTTCCTCGATAACTACTCTATCTGACACAGAAAGAATCATTCAAATCGGACAGTAGTTCCAGAGATTAGCGCGTTCAAACAAACAAACACTGCAGCTTTATAATATTATAAAGTATACATTTGTGAAGTTATTCGTATTCTACTTATATTTCACTAGTAATGTCAAGTTTGACATTAAAGGATTAGGATGGCGGTTTACTTTAAAATGATGCATTCACATATCACACGTTCATTCTTATATACTTATTTTAGTACAGAAACGTACATCTTAAATATAGTTTATTGTTTTTATCTATGGAAGTCATACACTTGTGATTCTGCCGGACACAGAAATATGCCCATGTCTAACTACAAATAGATAAGTCGCATCAACTGATGATTTTTTAAATATTATATTACGAATCACGATACCTATAACATCACTCTACGACCGACGGGAGCGAACGAGTTATCCTTACGGGTGACTCTGTTAATATAAACATACGGCTTACACTATTTTGAAAACTGGTGCTTACTACAATATTAATGCAATGTCTGCGAACATGAAATTGAATTTATGTTTTTCACATCATTTTGATTGAGAAAATTCAAATCTATTTGATGCTGACTGTACCTATTTCACTAGGTACTAGATGCCTACAACGCGTGCTGCTTCCGCCTTCCGCTCGGGGACAGCATCACAGCACGCAGCACGTGCGTCATAATAATATGATGATATGATTACCTATCAATAAAAATGCAATTAGACTTAAAACTACGACTACGACCGGCTACGACTTTACTTACTGGGTAGTTTCTTTGACTTATCTAGTATCTGATTAGTCACCGTCGTCAACCAATCGTTGAAAATTTATTAACTGGAAAATATTACTAACCATTAACTGGGAAATATAATTAATTATTAACTGGGAAATATAACTAACTAGCTTTTGCCCGCGACTACGTCCGCGTGGAACTTGTATATTACCTATATCGTACTTGCATACAAACTTCCACGCCCCTTTTCACCGCCTCAGGGGGTGATTTCTGGGATAAGAACTATTCTATGTCCTCACTATCTCCATACAAAAATTCACCTAAATCCGTTCAGGGGTTTAAGCGTGAAGAGGTAACAGAAAGGCAGACACATTTTCGCATTTATAATAGTATGGATTACAATAGGTAGGTACTGTTAATTAGGTACATAAATGTACATATATCTACCCAACTAATTCATAATGTTATCCTACTGATTCTTTACTGTTAAGAGATACATAGTTGGAAATCACCTAAGTTTGTATCTTTTTCTACGCTACACTTGGTTCCTAGGCTTCTTACTCCGAGCCATAGCTAAGTACCTACCTACCTACGCTCCAAAAGCAAGTTTATATTTCTATTTATATTTATATTTCAAGTTAATCTTATTAGTAGATGAGCCGAAAGGAGTATGTAAGGATCGTAGCAGGTGGCGTTATGTAGTTTCTGCCTACCCCCATGGGAAAATGGCGTTAGTTTATGTATGTATGTTAATCTTATTTTAGTAGGCGATACTTTTTGGAATTAGTTTATTACAGGTAGCCAATAGTCGTAGCGTCATATAGCGGATAAATGGGCTGTTAACGGCTGTTTAATTGTTTTCAAATCGGTCCTTTAGTTAATGAGATTGGCGCTTCCAATAAACAAACAAATTCTTCAGTGTTATTCTATGAAACCAAAACCGAATAGTAGGTAAATAGTACATTATGAGAAAAGGTACCTACGTTTTCGACACAATTTAGGGGCAAAATAATCAAAAGTTTCATTATTTGCAACATATTTATTAATTAACATTAAAAACACCATTACCGCACTAGAGCTGTAATACAATGTAAACAATACGTGCGTAACACGTTTCATCATCACCCGAACAGCGGTGCAATAAGAGCCACTTTACGAGCAAGAGTTGAAAATTAATGTTACCCTGACATACCTACTTACTGCATATGGATTAATGACATAATTATCTAATTTATCATCTGGAAAAAATTACTAGCCATTCATATTGGTACAATGGCGACAGTAAGTACCTAATTAAGTACAGCCTAGTAGGTAATATCACGTAATAGAGTAGGCATGTAGATATACAACGTTAGGCCACTTCAGAGGTGAATGCACGGTATGAACTTCATTGATATTCACAGTTAACCAGAGCAAATTGTGAATTAGGAGTGACAGTGCATCGCCCACAGTTCACAATAACCCAATTTCCTCACTTAACTCCTCAATCTTGATAAGGATATCATCAAGTCAAGATGCTACCATTTGATATGATTGAATTTCATTTGAAGATTTTATTGAGCCTTGTTAGTTACTTAGCTCTTTCAATTTATGCGTTGTTGTACTGCTGCGCCATTGAAGATACCCTATTGCTCACGGAGGATTTTCTTCTTTCATATATTTCGCATGGAGCAAGCATGGTGATCAATGCTCGTGTCTTCTCCGTCCTTCAGACAGATGGACAACAATAATAGGTTGGTATTATTAGTATATGATTATAAACAGTTCACACGTGACGATTGTCGTCCTGCAGTCGTACGTGTGCAGTACGGGTGGCGCACGGTGCTCTCAACGCGTCAACTATAGAAAAAGGATAACCGCCTTTAAAAACTCTAAGTAAAAAATAACTGTAGTTACGGAAGTCGGCGCCGGCGGCTTTGTTTCTGTTTGTTGATTTTTATTGCCATCGACTTCCGAACCTAAACTTGTGTTTTTTTTAATAGTATATTTTGTAGTAATCGTTTTATTTATATGTGCAGTTCATCTATGATAAGTTCCCTATTCTGTGGTATAGATCTGTACAATAAAATAATCTTAAAACGTGTAGGTAGAGTTCGTAACTGAGGAGATTCATTAGGTATTAAAAAAAAAACCCGAATCGGTTTTTCATCCTTTTCAAAGTTCAGGAGGTTGGGTTTATTCTTCGTTCGTCCCGAAGTTTTATCCCACATTCCAAAAAATTCTTAGTTCGTCCCATATGACTATTGAAGTGGTGATTCGTCCCAAATTACAAGTACTTTAAAGGTACGGTCAACAAACAAAAAAGATACGTATTTGAAATTTTTGAAAGGACGATTAAAAAATAAAACAGGATCAAATATTTAGGTATGAATCATCTTTATTATCCAGTATCACAATTAAAATCACTAAAATGGTATAATTATCATCTTATTACTCCAGTATATACAGAGCAGTCAAATCAAAACAAAACTTGAGACATGATAATTTTAATTACTGAAAAATTTACCGACCAACAATTAAATGAGAGCATCAAAGCAAAAGGTGTAAAAAACAATCATAGCTATAATTTTTAAAATTTCAAAAACACCATGAGCAATTAATAATTAAATCAACAATAAGTACTAACGAAAAGTCGCATTGGTTAAGCAATTGGCTGCTACTTTGCGTGTCGCGGATTCGATTCCCGCACCGAACAAATACGTCAAATACTGATCTACAGATAAGTAGTTGTTTCGGGTCTGGCTGTTTGTGTATGTGAATTAATATGTTTGTTTTCCTTTCTATTGAGATCGTTTAGGAGCCTACCTTCTGTTCATTTCTGTCACTCTGGTACTTTTTAAAATAATAAATAATTCAATTTCTAAACCTGTATTTGAACCATTATCGAGCTAGCAGTAAGTCGCTTAAGGAATTAGTTCCAGTTAATTTCTGCATTCCTGGTAGTAAAAAGTACTAACAAAAAGTCGAAAAAAATGTGATTATTACTAACAATCATGTATAAAACAAGCATTTTTAAAAACAGCATTCATAAACTAAAAAATTAATCAACAGTAAACTAAACTAAGAGAAAACAACTGAACTTTAATTTTATTTTTTTTGCAGACTGTACATAAAAGTAAGTTTAGCTTATACAAAAAAAAAAATATGGGCCGTAGAAGGAATATAAAATAGGACGAACCAAGAATAAAATATTTAAAATTATAATTTGGGACGAAGGAAGCATATTGTTCAGGACGAACCAGGAATTTTTTATGTGGGACGAGACTCAGTGGGCCGAACGAAGAATAAATCGGAGGTTGTCATAATAGACATAAATAATCAAATAAAATTGTGATTCCTGGTCAATTATGAATAATAAACTTGTTTATGTTTGACAGTATTTCAGAATATACCTCTTTCAAAGAACTGAACAGAAGACAGTGTCGCGAGAATATATCACTGTGCACCGTTCTGCCTGCCTAAACCCGGCGAATTTAAAAATCAACTACTAAAATAATACTTATATACATAATTTATAATTGATTTATTATTATATTTTTTTAAAACGGTTTAACTCTGTTCTCCCGCGTCTTTGAAAGATGTCGCCATAGTAAAAAGTTTTTACCTTACTAAGATCATCTATTGACTGAGATACATTTCAAATCTGTTGGTATGGACTATGGGGGACGTTTTGACGCATCGTCCTTTACCAGAAACTAGAAAAGGGGTAATTGTACTCATTATTATGAACAACTTTTACTGTGGGACCAAACCTGAAATATTGAAAACAAAAAAAACAGCTGTTCCCTACAAAAATACCAAACAACACAATCGTAATGAATGAAACAGCTGATTTTTTATTCATGATTTCTGACTTGGTCCCTTTAAAATTGTTCATAATAATGAGAAGAAAAATAACCCCTTTACAGGTTTCCGGTAGGTCATTACCTAACTAGATATTAAAACTCAGAAAGGCAGGTGTAATGAATCGAAACTGACCAGAGCAGTGGCGAGAAGTCCATACAACTCTTCCTACCAGCTTACCTTCGGAAGTTCTGAACTGTCAGTAATAAAAAACTAAACGTTTACCATTTCCTAATAATAGTCACGCTGCAAGTAAGTTAAAAACACCATCACCAACTGAAATCATTACAAAAACGCCTGTACTTTTTGTCCGAGCTATAAATTCTAGCTATAAGCCATTCGCGCTCTTCATAATAACACTAAATACACCACCGTACGTCACTCCAGGTGCTGTGAGATCGCTAGTTGAATGAGCGCTAATAAGCCGTGTTTCGAGGGGTTATGACAAAGACAATTAGAAAAATGCATAGTATACGCAAGAATGAGACAGAGGAATACCGTAAAATAGTACGGTCGGTTAACGGTCGGAAGTATTCGGAACTACTCGGCACTTGTATAGCGTCATCGTCATTCGTCATTCAATAAGATGGTCGTCATACTCATAATTGAGTGTGTTTTGACATTTTTATTTAGTTATTATTTGTTTATAATTTGTGTTTTATTTGATAAATTCCTGGTATCTTTATAGTACTACACTTGGGAGGGATGTACAATAGTGAATGTTTTATTTTGTAATAACATCTCGCCTCTTAATAAATTACGACAAATTTGCTTATGTATCTACCTAGTTGATATGTAAATATAAAAAAGAATATATGAAAATAAAATAATACTTAATAAAAGAAAATATTTATATATGTCAATCTACAAATAGGGGGCAGAAACTCAAATTTGCATTTCTCTTTCTATCGCTCAATAGTTAATGATACTAGTGGGGTAAGATTATCATTACGGTTGAGGCTGAATTTCAGCCCGAGCCCAAGGCGAAGGTATAATGGAGCCGAGAGTGTAATAAAAATTCTCACGCGTTTCATATTACATTATATCAGGAATATTTGTAATGAGTTATATTCAAACAAACTATTTTTAAGTTGTCAATTCGTTTTCATTACAAGCGGCCTACCATAGAAGTGAAAAGTTATAACTATGTAGTTTGATAATAGGTGTCCTAAACAGCATAAGCTCTATACTGTGCTCTATACCGAGATTAATGGCCACAAAATCTTTTAAAATACGAATAATCATTGTGGTTTGGATTGTGCGAATATTGATGAACAATGCCATGTTTTGAAAAAAAGAAATGAATAGTTTAGGAAATGAAGAGTCCCACAATAGTCGATTCCTCAAAAATAACCCTTAGTAAAATCAAGTGAAGTGACTTGTTTACACAGTTCACTTGCTACCAAGAGTTGGCAGTTAATACATTTACTGCTTCTATGGACGAGTACCTTTGATTCGGGGGACGTCGACAATCACACGTTATGTTTCAGAAAAACGAAAATCGCGAAAATGCGAGTATTTCAGGAACAGTTACAAGTTCGAAACATACATAAAATAAAAAACTAAAAGCAAGCTTATGATAGGTGAACTAGATGATACATATTGACAAACTTTAAAATAATAATAGGTAGTTAATTTTCATTATTACTGCGGAATCATAACAATATCATTCCTTAATTACGGTTATGTGTATTTTTATCACTATACCACAATTTTGTCACACTGGCAACTAAATTGGTTGCGTCAACGTCAATGTCACTATTTTATCTATCTGTCATTTTGGGTTGATTTTATTTTGACTTTGTTGTTCTGTTATTGATGGAATTCAGTTTCTTTCTTTTTTACTGTTATTTTCTTCTTATAATTGAGTTATTAATCTATCTGAACATTAAGTTATCTTCCCAGTGTTATACAAACGACCTATGCTTAAGGCGTCGACTGCTGCACTCATATGAATTTATCATTCAAATAATTTATCTTCCTAAATTCTCAGTACGTTCAAAACTTAATTACGCTTATTTCATGTATACAACTGCATTATAAAATAAGCAATAAGTGTTATATATAAGATGGCACAACTGCTAAAGTTGTGTTAAAAACCTTGCCGGAGTTTTGTTTATTTATATTTGCAAAACAGAGATGCCAAGTTACAGATCTTTGAGAATTTGCCTTCGTAAAGTCATAAATCATTCTATGAAGTAATTATTTTAGTCAACTTGTGTTATGTACTTATGTTACATGTGTTTTTCCTTTTGATAACTGGGATTTGTGTGTAACCAAGAGTAACCATTTACCATTTGTTTGGAATAATTTAATAAACCTATTATACAAATTGTTCAAATTGTATGTTTAAAATGTTTGCTTTCTTTTTTGTAGGTCTGAAATCCTAGACAATTTACAAAAGAAAAAGGATCAGGAGAAAGAACCGCAAATCTCCAATTACCAGCAGCAGCTTGTGAAACCAGTTGACAAGTCTGTACATTCTACGGAGGTGCCCAATGCCAATGTAACGCAGCATGTCCCAGCCCAGCAGTTGTTGTCCTCTACACACACGTTGGGCCAATCTGTGCAAGTTAAAGAAGAGTCTAAAGAAAAATCAATAAAAGTTGCAAACTCAACTACAATAACTTTAATTGAAAACGGTAATATTAAAGGAGAAAAAGACAAAGACAACACTTATCATAAAAATTACTTCACATTAGAACCCAAAAATGAAAAAAAGGATGACTGCAATAAAAACAGTATAACTATTACAAAAACTGCTCTCAAGCAGTCGGCTGGTGGCAGTCAAGCTGAAAAGAAAAACCAGATCAAACCTGAGAAAAGGCCTCTTCAGTACTTAGAGACACTCGCTGAGAAGGCCGGTATCACTTTTGAGGACAAATACGAAGCTGCAAACACACTATTAGCTTTAGACAAACAGAACAGTACTAATAGAAGACTCCCTGACTTGAAGCCACCGAAGTCTGAGCCTGATAACCATAATCAGCAAGAAGAATATAGATATCGGAATCAGAAAGAAGAAGATGATAAATTACAGGTAATTTCAACATATCATATTTTAACATCACTAATATTTAATAATGATTTGTAAAATATATATTTCAAAAAGTAATGAGGAAAAAGGTAAATCTAAACTAAATAATAAAAAGGTAAAGTTTGTTTGTAAGAGATATGTGGAAATACTGATAGAAACCTACATTATTGTGTGGCATAGGCAATTTTATGGTAATCCTTACTTCCACACATTGCGAGTCGTGGGAAGAAGTTATATTCCTCCTGCTCTAGGATGGTGCCGGTGACATTTGTCAAAGTGTTGCTTTTCAATCTTAAAAGTTACGGGAATTTACAGTCATGATTGAAAATTTTAACTGCACACTAATATCATATCGTAATAGTATCATATAAAATACGAAATCAGTAAAAAGTAAGTAAATTGAAAAAGGTCACTGACATAAGTATGTTATTCTTAGTATTCTGACATCCATAGATAAATTGCTGACATGTGTCACCGGCACCATCATAGGACGTATGGAATATAGAATTTAATTAGATAACGTTAATTCAAGGTTAAATAAGTTATTGCAATCAAATATAAAAAGTACTTTTCAACATATACAAGAAAAAAGAATTTAATCTAGTTGCCCCTTCCGAAAGGTAGGTAGATAGTTTTGTTTGTAGAAGAATAGGCAAGAAATTACATACTTTTTAAAATAAATGTTTTACTAAATTTTGTATGGAGAATTGAACATAAAAACAATATACCTACTTTGCATAAAATCTACTATATTATAATATGTACAAATTATTGCAATTTTAAAAACATTATATTCATAAGAAGTAAATTAATAAAAACAAAGTTTAAAAATGATCGCTTAACTATGCTCATAGAAGCATAGTGTTCACACATTTACAAGTATTGGAATTGTAGAAACCACTCATTAACATTTCAACAAACTGTGAAATAGTGTGTGAGCCAAGCAAATGAGCCATGTAAATATTTTTTTTTAATATTAATTAAAAATAATAATAATAATATGGTAGCCAACCGGTTAAACAAACTTAGTCCAAGCAACCAGCAGTCAAAGCTCCAGAGAGAAAAACCTCTATCTCTCTTCCTTTGTTATTACTATTATTAAAACCACGAGTATTAACGAGATCTATACTATCAGATCCAGCAGCAAATAATCCAACAGCAACAACAACAGCAGTTGCAACAATTGCAACAGCAGCAGTTGCAACAGTTGCAGCAACAGCAAGCTTTACAGCAAGCATTGCAGCGACAGCAACAGCAAGTTATACAGCAACATATCAAGAATCATCAGGATCAGCAGGAGCTGGTAAGTTGATTATGTAGCGTGTACTTGGGCAATTGATTATTATTAAAAATGTTCTATCAATTAGTGACATCTTTATTGGTAAAATTTTAACCACATTTTTTTTTGTCATAGCTACAGAAGCAATTTCAGCAACAACAACAGCATCAACACCAGCAGCAGCAACAACAGCAGCAACAGCAGCAACAACAGCAGCAACAACAACAGCAACAACAGCAACAACAACAAAAGTCAGAGTTGTTACAAGTCACGCAGCAGGGGGAACAACAACAGCAAAAGTATTTGCAGGTATTTGTCGATGTAAGATTGTTGATTTTTTAAAGATTTGTCATCATTCCATCAGCTGCCCATCATCTCGAGCTTAATGTCATTCTGTAAGCGAGCGGTCACTCCCGTTTTGTGGTGAGATAGTAACGTAGTTTTGCTAAATGTGTTGTCGTTTGTATGGAATGAGCTGTGTTACAATTATAATTTATTTTACGATGTATTATAATCGGGATAGTTAAATGATATCGTATAATATTTATCTGACTTAAATGTCAATCACTTTCCAGCTAGTTACAAAATATATTTTTCTAAACGAAAACTACGGTCAAATCTTGCGTACTTACGGTCATTTACGCGACCGAATTGCAGCGGAATGCTAGGTAGGTACTTAGTTTATCGTCGTACACACTCGCGAATCCTATTGGTTTAGTCCAATTGTTTAAAATACGCTTAGTAATTTATAATCATTATAATCATCATTCACAGCCCGAATCTTACCCACTGCTATAGACGATCCTTTGCTTACGTTACGTTTATCGGTCTTGCGCTAATATCATCGGCAATAAATTATTAAAATGTAACGTATAGTGCTGGTTAAAAGGAATTACCCCATCTCTCGTCGTAAGAGTACGCAAATCTGGCGGGCATAGAGACAGGTCCAAATCATGATCTAGGATCGTTCGCCCGGAGGACATGGTGGAGCATACGGTGCAGGTCTGCCCCGCTTGGACAGAGCACCGCCGTGTCCTCACGGAGGCGAAAGGCGGCGGCGACCTCTCGCGTCCGGACCTGGTTCAGGCCATGCTCCGGGGCGAGAGGGAATGGGATGCAATCGCGAAGGAGGAGGCGGGCCGCGTGAGAGAGAGAACAACCTCCACCTCACGCTCCAGCCGCCGCGGGAGACGCCCTGGGCGCCGGACGTCGCGCGGCGACATCTGGCCACCGTAGGCCCGGGCTTGCGGACGGCGAGTAATGGGTAGCTCGCCGTCCGATCAAGGACCAGGCCCGGGTCGACGGCGCGTTCTATTAAAAATGAAAAGCCTGCCGGGGTTGCGGGACGAACAGGATACCTTGGCCCCGGAGCGTAAAGGGCAACAGAAGGAACAGGGTGGTTTTTTTAGTCAGTAAAAGTCTGACATTCCCTTCCTACCCTCGGCGGAAGGAGTCATTTGATGATTTTTACTAACTTATTAAAAAAAAATATCGTAAAAGAAGTACTGCTACTAAGTTTGTCGGCTTCAGGACTGTTTCAGCGTTTTTTTTTTATTAAATGTTAGAAAAATAAGAAAACAATGAAACAACGTTAAAAGAAATTGTAGGAGTGCAGTCACGTTTTTTTAATGGTTTCTCTGCTTTGTTTACCGATCTTTTCAAATTTAATCACGTTGAAATTTTTCCCCTTCCACCTGAGGACTTTATAAAAGATGACTTACGTCGTAAGAAAAGCTTGGACAGAATGGAAAATGGTTACGGGCAGTCAGTAGCGCTCTAGTCTTCTTGGAGTAACATACTCTCGAATCGAAACTCGATCACGAATTCATTATGGAGCCAATTTTTTTAAGTTGTGATGGCACTGAGGTGGGTTATGTTCAACTTTGGACTCAAGTGGCTGATTAATTCTTTTTGCTACTGTGAGGTTATTCAAAATTATATTTAGGGATTCGGCGCAGAGGGATATCGGGTCTGCATCGCTTTGAGTGTGCTTTTTTTTTGGTATTTAGCTGGTGGAGTTCGACCTTCCGGGCATTGCCGAGATCAACTTGAGCTTTCTGGCGTTACCACAAAGTAACGTCAACCTGCTTATTGACCAGAACCAGGAATCGATGAGCGAAGAGATCAAGCAGGAACAAGTAAGTCTCTTCGTGTTCTGTAATCAAGTTTTGCGGCAAATTAAAATTGTTTTTTAAATATTGGAGACAAGAAGTTAAACGAGTGTCGCAGATAAATTAAAAGAATCACATGGAAGCGTGCGCATTCCATTAATAAATAAAAGATATACTTTATCCGCAAAATTTGTCCTGTCTTAAAACGTGGAACCGAAAGTCTTGAAACCTGTCTAGGACCGTTCTTGAAAATACAACGTGACTTAAAATTAGATTTCCAATCTACTCTAGCCTTTTAGTCTTAAAAAAGGCGACCCACTGACCAAAAGATGGCCTGTTTGAAAGATAGCCCGTCCTGGTTTAGACCAGGTACGGATGCCACTTCAAGGGGTCGATTATTTAAAAAAGGCCTATATTTATCTCTTTACTTGCTTAAACAATTTTATTTCCTTCTTTTTCTTTAACTGTTTTAACAATTTAATTTTCCTCTTTTTTTAATTGTCGGACAATTTTATATTACCCCAAGCTGCTTATAATAATCACCTCGTGTTTGATTATTGTTGCAAGAGCGATAATCAAATGATGATTTTATTATTATTAAGACTCCAAGTTCTTGTAAGGCTTGGAGGTTTGAATATTTTCAAGTTTGACTATACTTAGAGCTTTTTTACGTAAGAAGAGTATAAAGTTAAAAAATTCAAGGGCCAAGACTTCAGAATAGAAGTAGGCTCGAGGGTTCAAGAAGGTTTAATAGGTGACCAAAAATCAAGCAAGCCTATAAAATTTAAGGCTAAAATACTCGAGTATTTTGGGGACACACAATTGGTAGTCTTAAGCTGTGGAGGATTTTGATTCGATATGAAATGTTTATAGAATAAAAAACCATATTCTGTGATGGTTGCTTTGATCGTTTAATGATAAATACGTAGCGCGTTCCTTTGATTTCTCGGAACTTTATTTGTATTCTTGCCACTTTGTTACTACCCTCATAATAAGTACCAATCTTAACAATAAATTGGCTGCCTCGTTGAACTAGTGATCAGAAAGCGCGACTGCTGAGCATGAGGGTTCGATTTCCAGGTCGGGCAAAATGTTATTGGGTTTTTCCATCAGGAATTTATTCTCAGCAGCCTCGGAGTCTAGGTTTGATGCCCGGTTGATGGCAATGGGCTTGCCGTATTACATTGGACTTCAATATAACTGGCGAAATATGGGTGTACTAATGGGTACACCTTTGCCTAACCCTTTGGGGATTACAGGCGTGACGTTATCTTATGCTTATCAATTAATCATTTCTGTAGAACTTAATTTTATTGACCTACTTTGCTTGATATTCAAAGTAAGCTTTTAGGTTATCCGACTAACAATTCATTTTCAAGACGTCCATTGTTATTATTGGATATTCTTACATTTCTGCCATTGCTTCCAAGAAAGACTTAACTATTTGTAATGACACGGAAAGCGAAAAGGAAAGATAGTCGAGTATAGTTTCGCACAAGTGCAATCAATAAATCCACTTACCCTACCTTTGCGGCGCGGTCGATACTTGGTCTAAGAATAGTAACGATTCAAAGTTTAAAAATTCATAAACCTTAATACGACTGCAACTCGAGGGGCCTCTACAACTACATACTGGCATAAGTAACAAATTACTGTGGTGCATCGATAGAATTGTAGTCAGTCGTCATCGAGGTCTCTTGTTGTTCATAGCTTCGCGAGTTAACGATGTGTCGCCTCAACTTAGTGATCTGCTAACCCTCTAAACCCATGGGCGTAACTATACAATTATCTTAAATTGGCTTTGTTTTTACCGGTGGTTTTGTTCGTATAGGCCAAATGAACTGATTATTTTCGGGTGACGTGTAATCAAAACTTATTCACCAACACAGTATTGGTCAGTGTGACAATTATCCTTTGGAACTGTTCGTAGCAACCAACCATCAGCCAGTGCCATACGTTCTTAGGTCACAATGTATAACACGACGTTATCAATGTTTTGGACTCTTCGCAAAACTAATGTACGTATTGATGCCAAACATTGTACTTTTGGCATCAAGGGTAAGTAGATGTACTTCAAAAGATAAACGGACCTTGGAAGATTCTTGTGTAATAGGAAGGTTTGTAAAATATTGAGGCCTATTTCATAAATGTTTCGTCACATATCGGTCAGGCATAGCTTTTTTTAAAGGATTTTAAAGTTTTATTGTACGAGTACCTACTTTGGTACTTTATATTTTAATGCCTTTTCGTGTAAAGGCTTGCATAAATTGGCGAGGTACATCGCTTCTTGTTCTGCCGGCGATTTCGGGCTACGACGACGTCACGTGCCTTGAAAATGTGTTCAAAGTTTCAAACGGCTTGAGTAATTAAGGGTTGTGAATGATGTCTGAAAAAATTAAACTAACGTCGGTATTTTTATAAACTGGTGCTGTCGTTTTGTGAACTAAAAATTAAGTGATCGAAAATATGCCAGGAGGGCTTTCAGACACGACGTATATGCATATTCTTCGAAACGGTTTCGGAAAACACTTAGCCATTTAAACCAGCGATTATTCAATATTAATCTACAGAATTGGGAGGCGGAGGACATTTATATCAGTTCCATTTCATCTCGTGCGGTTTTATTATAATGAAAATATCTATCTATACATACTTATATGTATTCTGCGGCCTTCTTTCATATAGGTTTGATTTCTAATGGTTTTCTTTTTGTATTATTTTAGAATTCTTTATTTTAATTCGTTGTGCTTTTCTTTCAGAACGCAATTGAGTTTGAGGTTTAAGACCACGTTAAAAAGTGGACCAATTTCTATATTCACGTGAAAAATACTCGACATCTAAATATTTTCCCGCTAACCCCAGTGACTAGCCTTTTGCCTTGTTAAAAGTCAAAGCAAACTAAGAACAGTGGAAATGCAGGCTTTAAAACTTAAAGCGTAGGGCCGGTATTGCGATGCCGCTGTGTGAATTCGCGGACTCAATATTGATTGCCCTGTTCCATAGCCGGCAAAAAATGTGCTCTCCATAACACTATAATTGAAGTTTGCAATCGAATACAGCTAGCCCTTTTTACTCAAAAGCTTTTAATAACTGTCGGTAGGCTTTGAAAACTGAACTTTTTGTGCGATGTACAAAAACAGCTAGCTATCATTCTATCGAGTTTGCACTTGGACTCGTTTTATTTTGAAGTGAAAAATCGTGTTTGGTGATTTTCGAAAAAGGACTTAGGGCTAACAGACTAATTAGCTAGATTTTAGTGAAAACTATTAAGTAGGTACTGTGTCTTTTTTATTATATAGCCTTTTATTACATATACTTCCCTGTATTATTTTTTCGTATTAATATTGCTGGTAATCATATGATGCTGCCAAGAAATCATATGTGAAAGAAACTGTTTTGTTCTGAAATTTTCCCTGATTTACAAACACGATTTTCATGAATTTTCAATTTCAAGTCGTAAGCTATTTTAACTAACCATTATAATAATCTTTCGACGGTTTTCATTTAAAAACTCTCCTATATTCGTATTTTTATCGGATAAGGTATAGCTGCATCGAAATGATACCGGACGCAACAACATTTTAGGGCCACTTAGTGCAGTGCGATGCGCGCTCGAATTCGGTCGTGCCTCTGCTGTGCCGAACGAAATATCTAATTTCGCGCCGTTCGCGTCATTATCCGGTGTAGTAATTCTTCATTACAATGAATTCAGAAACTTTGTTTGCAAACGAAATCCTGTCGTTTCTACAATTCCAGCTGGACGTCGTGGACGAGGTCAGTGTAATGCATGTCAACCTCCAGTTTCGTTGAAGAGCATGATACATTTTTGCCAGGCCTATTAACCATTGTTAGGGTGGCCCCTACGGTCGTCCGTTTGTTATCGTGTAGAAAGGATAATAAGGAGAGTAAAATCTTCAAGATTATAATGATTAAGTAAATAATGTCTTCAGAAACAAAATCATTCGCATCTACGATTTTTTTTCACGAAAGCTATAGATATTTATACTTGTGCATTATGTTAACGCTTCAAAGATTTCGCTTTAAATGCATCTGTTTTTTTTTTTGTTACTATTATAGTAGAAATATTGTATAATCTTGAATTAATGAAGTCCCTCGGGACATAAGATAATGTATAATTAATGTGTGAAAAACATTTATTCTTGGGTTCGTATTTTAAATTTTAAAGTCCTATAATTTAAATTTGAAAACGTATGTTAAGTATCGTACTCCTTGTGTAACTTATAACATTACTAGCTTCCGCTCGCGACTTCGTCCGCGTCAAAGTTAATATTTTACCTCATGGAAACCGTACATTTTTCCAGGATAAAAGTACTCTATGTGCTATTTTAGTCTATAAATCTATCTCTATGCCTAATTCCATTCAAATCCGTTCTGCCGTTTTGATTTGCTTGGGCAACAAACACCCATCCATACTTTCGCATTTATAATAGTAGTAAGAGAGAAAAATCGAGAATTTCTTTAGGTTATCTACCCGCATATAGGACAGGGACAAACGAATTATAATCTTGAATGGCTACCTAGTCAATAAAAATCAGTATCCGATCAGTATAGATGAGCGGTGGTCGGGTGAACAAGTGGTACATCATGGCACCTCACAGGACTACTTTGGGAATAGATATCGATCGTTCGTTCGTGCTACTATTTCCGGCCGTCCGCTTTTCGTCTAGAAGGGTAAATAGAATTCTAACACGGTGGTTGGCAAAGTTGGTATCACTAAGTCCAATTTGCTTAGCATCGATATTATTTGACTTCGTCTCTGTCCTTATAATGGGTATTTGAAATGTGGAACGCTGTATCCGGTAAATAATTTACGCATTGTGTCACAGCAATTTTCTAAGACAGCTTATAGACTAGAAAAATTACTAAAATGTGCCACACTTCTTATGCTGATCCATTTACACACAGATTGTAGACGGTCAAACGCAAGTGGTCCAGCAACAGATGAGCATGGCGCAGCACGAGCCCTCGCAGCAGCACCACCAGACCGTCACCGTTGTGTCTTCGATGCCGAGCAGCATGTCTCATCAGGTAACACTTTACTCTCTTAAAGCGTTAGGTATTAAAATGACACAACATGGGTATTCTTTGCATTGCAAAGTGGTACTTCGAGACTTAACTTCGACATCTTGTACATTATATTGTTTATGTTTAAGTCTGTCAACCAAGGACACTCTGAAAGTCAAAACCAGTAACATTAATAATACCTTTAGGGATGGCCGCACATAAGCTCTATCGCGTCTAACTAGTCGCTCACGCGAATAGTATTCTCAGCATTACAACGCGACTAGGATTCAGATCTTGAATGTTCGCCCTAGTTGCCTGCAGAACTTGCGCGGCTCAAAGGCTGGATATAACCGACTAAATATAGAAGTACTTTATCGATCCGGTCGCTATCATATCTACCATTTTATTCTGTGAAAATCAGTGTTGCAAATGCGTTCACCGGAGCAAGAGCGACAAGACAAGACTGTAGCTTGCCTGTCTGCTCGCCTAAGCGTGAATCGCTCACGCTGTAGTAGCAAATCTACCGTCAGCCTTATAACTTCTGCTCAAACACAATATATTTCGCTCACCTTGTACTAGCTTACAAATTTTAACGTTGTTGGGGCTTAGGAACCCGTATCGAAAGCTTTGTGTTCAGCATTTAGTTAAAGTGTCAATTTACGCATACGCTCAATAGATCGAATATCTGTTTATAAGGAACTGTCAACGTAACTACCCAAAGTACTACACGACTATAGTCAGAAAAAACAAGGCATAAGTCAGAAAGTTGGTTTAAGTCCTAATTGTGATAGTTTTTGTATTTACTTTCAACTGTCTTGATTTGTGTGTGTTTGTCATCAAATCTTGCAGGTTATATTTGATCTACTTCCCGATTTCCAATTGAGCTTTGCAATCATGTGTAAATCGGAGAACAATTCAATATTATTATGACATGGAGCTGATCTGATGACGGAGTTCGAAGGTGGGCATAGGAACTCTTAAATGAAATGACACCACCCCATCGAGTTTGGGCTAGTTTGATTCGTATTTACGTGTACTTTGATCCTAGATGGTAACCAGAGTTTGATGATGGAGCAGGAAGGCCATAGGAACTTCGCATCATAAATTCTAAAAAGTTAAAAATATTTTACACCTCTGCCTAACCCTTCGGGGATTACAGGCGTGATGTTATGTTATGTTTAAAAATATTTTATTATTTATGATACATTGTAATGGCTCGCCTAGCTTTGTTTTTCAATGTTCTCGAGGAGGCAAACCGTAATGATAGACGTACGGGAAGAGAAAGACGAGGGATGAGTCGTAACACCATCCGAGAAATGAACGTGAAATATGAAGGAGTAGTACGTAGTCTAAAAGAAATACTTTGCGTAAGAAGATATTAAGGGAGGAGGTGAGTTTCCATATCTACGTTTATGAATGTTTCGACATGTGAGTGATAGTTCATTCATTTATCAAAATAAAAGGTACAATAAACTCCTATATTGTTAATGGTTCACTGTTATTAATATCAAATAAAGTTAGAACATCCAAAATATTAAACCAGTGAAGAGTATCAAACAATAAACTGCTTGCACTTGATTGTGACGACGTAGCAGGTGAAAACAGAAACGGCACTGATAAAAATTTGATTCTAAGTCGAGCTTACTCTTCGATACCAATTGGTTCAGAGAGTTATAAATATTCTTGATCGAATTGTCATCATTGTATGTAAGAGTAAGTTCAATTTAGAAATAAAAATCATCTTTTAATGCAATGAAATACATAATATTAAAAAATATGTAATAATAATAAATAAAAATAATAATAAAATTTATTCAAAAATATAAAAGTTACAAAAATTTATAAAGTTTTGCTTAATTGTAAATTATATTCCTAAGTCTTAAGTGCCTGAACTAGGTAATCTTGTATCTCAGGCGATAAGAGCTAAAATTGTCAAAACTAAATAAATAAATAATATTTAATCTATAAGACTTGATAAGTAACAGTGCAAATGTGTAAAAAAAAGTAACAATAGACAAATTGTAATATGCTGAGTAGTTGTACTAGCTAGTTAGTTGTGCTGGTTAGTTTTAATATTCTTTTTTGCACAATACATCTATACATTTTAAATAATATTTATTGGACAATACATAATTTCTGCTTAAAACAACATTCAGCTACATTAGCTACACAACTGATTTAATCGTATTGACCGAACAGACGTTTTGCTTTTCTGTAGAATTTCAAGTTGGTCTCTTTTTATTTTTTCATGAGCCCTTCTGTCCCACATCTGGCAAGAGTCTTTCTCCACTCCTTTCACTTCTGGATTATCCTCCCTCCAGTATTGGAGGAATCCATCAAGTTTTTCTCGCCATTCCTTTGTGGCCTGCCGTAACCCTGTCTTACTGTCTCTGGCACCAGCTCTGGTTACTTGAATCCACAGTTTGTCATGCGGCAGGCATGTCCTGCCCAGTCCCATTAAAGTTGGGAAGTCTTTTGATGTCAGCTATCCATGCTTTGAACAGCAGTATGTTGTTTTATAACCGATCCCACCGTCCTTAAGGCTTGTATCACTGAGATCTTGCATGCGTTTGAGCTTGGTGGCTGAGAAGAAAAGAGAACAATGTCGTTGTCGAAATGAAGATTTGTGAATGTCGTCTCGCCAAGTACAATGCTGTTTTCCTTTCAATCGGTTGGGTTTCCTGAAGATTTCTTCAAGTGTATTGGTGGAAAAGTTAGGAGATAGCAGGTCGCCCTATTTTACTCCTTACATTTTTTTTTATAGTATATTTAAATTTATTTATTATTTTTATAAGTATTTAGATGACCGGGAGGGGTCGCCCTAGGAAGACCTACACTGACCTCATTAGTGAGGTCCTGCAGAAAGGTCAGGTGCGGAGTACTCGTAACCGGCGTGCTTGTATGACGAGATGTATGAACGTAGATGAGGCGAAAGGAGTATGTAAGGATCGTAGCAGGTGGCGTTCTATAGTTTCTGCCTACCCCCATGGGAAAAAGGCGTGAGTTTATGTATGTATGTATTTAGATGACGATGTAAAATTACTTATTATTACTGTAAAATTACTCCAGTTAATTTAAAAAAACCTTGTTTATTACAGGAGTAGTGTTGAACTGACAGCGTAATTTTAAACAAACATAATAAAAAACGAAGCACATTAAATCATCCGCATGTACTTATCCCACACCTAAAAAAGTCCCAGAATATAAAAACGGAATGTATTCAGCTGCTTAGCTCATTTGTATCGTCTAAAACGGATCTGTTCATATTGTGTTCGCCACCCGACAAGCGAGCATCGCTTTGTGCATCATGCTCGTTTTAGAAATTTAATATATTTGCACCAAACATGGAACCGTGATAATATGTTTTTGAAACATGGCCCTAAAGAGGGTATATTTTTGGAAACTATTCTTTAAAATAACCGTTTGATAACTTAAGTTAAAGTTGTCGTCTTTGGATTTCGTTCGTCTTTACATAATGCGATTACCGTGACTCAGGTGCAGCAGCAACAAACCGGGAGCATCCAGCAGCAAGCGGGTAGCATTTCCACTATGCCGCCGCTACAGAGTCTGCCGCCGAGCACCCAGCATCCGCAGCAAATCAGGTAAGTACTATACTCCTCTAATATTATACATTTATAAAATAATATATGACGTCACTTATTTGCCAACTCAATTGACTATTTATTAATTTAAAATCAACTAAAAATCAATTTTATAGTTAATTACAAAATACCGGAAGTTGTGTCTTTAAATTATAGGCTGATAATAATTATGGCCAACTTCTCATAGTTAAGTCAAACTATCACTGTGCATGTAAAATTAGTCAATAGATAAACTTCCACGCGATCAATTGTTAGCAACAAAAAATCCTCCTTTAAAATGATATAGTTGTTTTTTTTTTACGAGATTGGTTTGCTCTTGACTCTAGTCTAGGCCAGAGGTGACAAAGTGTAAGATGAAGTGAGCTTACCCAGAAGAAGCCTGGTAATTAAGATATGTCAATCTCGGCGAACCCTTCTTGGCCGAACTTGACAGAATATATATTTCTCACGCTCTAGGATGGTGCCGGTGACATTTGTCAAAATGTTGATTTTCACTCTCAAAACGTTATAGGGATTTAAAATCATGATTGAAAATTTTAACTGCACACTAATATCATAGTCGTGTATTACAGAACCAGTAATAAGTAAGTAAATAACTAGTAAATTAAATAATGTCACTGACATAAATATGCGATTCTGACATCCATAGATGAATTGCTGACATGTGTCCCCCTCACTATCATAGAGCGTGAGAAATATAGTAGACATATTAGCCATACATAAAACATGTATTTTCGTGATATGTACGGAAAACAGACAGGTTAATATGAATATGAAATTAGGAGTCGTCAACTTAAAAAAGACAAGTTCTTTTATGCAATCTTTTTTTATGTGTAGTTATGTATTATGTATTATTTATGTAAAAACATACAACCGGTAAAAAAAAATGCGCATATCAAGCCCGTGAACTTCAAGATTTCTTACTTTTTTTCTCAATTTGCTGTAAGTTTTTATACCTACATAAATACAAACAACAGAATTATTATAATCATTAAAATTATTAATATAACTCTGTAAGTTACAAAACGATAATGAGCTTCAAGATAAAAAAAAAATAGAAAAAAGTAAAAGTACATTAATAGTAGGTACTAATGTACTATTAAAGTGGCGATTAAATACGGTAGTTTGGTTCTTTACCTACGTTGCCTGGCTTTGCTCAATATTTTTATCCGAAAGTTTCCTGTAACACCTCTTAAGCAATTTAATGCAACATACAGTCACCGGCTTTATAATAAATATGAATATTTATGATTATTTAGCGCCGAGTGGGGGCACAGCCGCGTGCAGGTGATCCAGCAACCGTTGCAGAACAGCACTTATTTGCAACAGCTGTACAACGCTCAGGGACCTCTGCTGATGCCAGGCAATATTGCCCTGCATCCTGGCATCAACTCGCAACAGATCCAGGTAAGCCAGTCTTCTGTTGCTTCTGGATTATTAATCACGATAAAAACAAAAAATACTTCGATTAAAAGTAAAACGTCGTGATGGCCCAGTGGTTAAGGCGCCCACATCTTATGCGCAAGGCTGTGGGTTCCAACTTCCAACTTTAATCTAAATAAACTGAATTGATACTGTTTCATTTTCAAAATATATTAAATCAGTTTTTCTAGTATCGACTTCGGTATTC
Source organism: Hoplodrina ambigua (assembly GCA_949774945.1). Classification (NCBI taxonomy): domain Eukaryota; kingdom Metazoa; phylum Arthropoda; class Insecta; order Lepidoptera; family Noctuidae; genus Hoplodrina; species Hoplodrina ambigua. Next base: position 14,056,451 of record OX458963.1, read on the forward strand.
AGCGCATTTTCTATCTTATTTTACTACCGATAACGTCGCTTTTTTAAATTACCGCGCTTTCGTGTGGACTTTCGTCGGCCAGACTACAAGCAATGGTACCACTTATTAATAACAATAATGTACCTATACAATTAACACGTTAAGGAGGTTAAAAACAACTGTTACAGATTCTGAAAGCCATGAAACAAATGTATGAAATATAATTATATAAAATATTTGAAGCAAATGACAATTTTATTATAAGTGGTACAACACTTTGATATACAACGCTTCATGCGCTGGAGATACTCGGTAGTGGCAGTTGAGATGTTTTTTTTTTGTTTTCTGTGTAACATGAAGCCTGTTTTCCAGGTGATCGCTGCCGGTAAGCCGTTCCAGGGTAACCAACTAGCCCCCCACATGCTAACTACGCAGGGCAAGCAAGTACTGCAGGGACAGGCCGGTAAGTTCCCAATGCAATAGGTCTAGACACCTAGATAGTCCTGTAGGGCGCATGGATTATGTTTTATTTCCCCAGCTAGATTTAAACATTTAACATTAAAAAAAAATTCAGATGTAATGTTTCTCCCCTTTTTATTAATATTTTTTGTACTATAAAATTATTTGTAATTAATATTATTTAATGTACGCAATACAAACGAACTGGACCGTAAACTATTGACATTATTCACAAAGATACGCTGGCCGTATAAACACGCAAACACCTTCACACAATATATATTTTTAAAGACGCTCGTTCATTGACTCCGTAATATCCGTCCGTATCGTGTTAGGCTCCAGCTACGGTGTATCATATACAGGAAATCGCAATAACCGCTCGCTATACTAAAAAGACCTAAATCGCTTTTGATTAAGATAGAACCACATTTTATAGGAAATATTTCATAGATTACAAAAAAAAAACTTAAAAAAGTGAACTGTTTGATTTTCAACACTCAGCTTAGTGCCGAGAGCTTATAATCTAACTATGCAATAATATTTAGGTGAAGCCTAGTATTCGTGAAAACCGACATTACGAATTGTATTATTTGCAAAAGTTATGTTTATACTGCACTAGAGCGACAGGCACGATGTCATCAAACCGCTGACTAGCCGCGCATACCCGCGTCAGCTGTAATCCGAACTCGATTAGCTTTAAGGGCGCTCGCAGACTTACAATTTCAAGTTAGCCAACTATCGAGCAACTAAATAGCTTACTTTCACAATTTTATCGGCCAGCTTTACTTGATTGGTTGAATGACGCAAAATAAGAAGGGAATCTCGATTCGAATTCGATTGGAGACCAACTAATAAGTTGGACGATCGAGTTGGAAAAGATGTGCGGGCTCTCATTAAGTCACTGGTCTATTAGCATGCTCTGCGATTTAGTCGGCCAATTGGAATTGTAAGTCTGCGGGCACTCTAAAAGAGCGTGCGGACGAGCTCGGTGTTCACCGTACTGACTAAACACGACGTAACTTGACACCGTAACGTCAGTCTACCATGCGTTCACATGCTCTCACTAGGTACGTTACAAAACCCTTGCCATACAATCTAATACATCATACATAATAAATGTATGTATTACATTAGCAGATTTATTTGTATCTCATACCTTAAATAAAACAATAGTTTTCTCTGTTAAAACAACAGCTAAAATGCCAATTTCTTTTTCCGCTATGTTCAACATCCATTCACATATCTCATCTTATAGCTCACCACGCTCGCCACATAACCAGTAACGTTATGTATTAGCGCACATTTCTAGTCATTGTAAACACATAAAATCCCAGTGAAATCGGCCAATGGCAACGTTCCGTGTCGTCCAGAACTTCAACACTATTTAGTTTTTCAGTAAATTTTGCAGGTCTCACTACTTACCAGGAACAAGGTTTATAAATTCAAATGTTTATTATGAGTCTCGTGATTGAAGATGTGAATGTACATTTAATTCATGAGGGAATTTTATTTTATTCATTTGATTTATTTGAGCAGTACATTTTATTTTGCAATAAAATTGCACATACATTTTTATTAAGCTTTTTCTTAGAAAAAAATGCAATGTTTATTTTTTACCTATGTGCAGACGTAGGCTTTCACTGTACACATTTACAAGTACAGCTTTTTATTAGCTTCCCACGCATTTTATGTTTGTTAGTCGTTCATACTTACATGTTAGTGTTGGTTTATGTGGGGTGTACAAAGACACATCACATAGCCGTTAGCTACTTATTCTATATATCAAAATAAGTAACGTAAAGCAAAAAATTACGCTGGGAAACGACTTATTTATAGTGTAAAAAAATCGCTGTTTTTGTTAGCGCGCATTTTAACACACGCAAAACAAACTTACAGGTGCATCATGCACCGCGGTGGTGTTTCAAGTTTAATCAGAAAATGTAAAACTTAGCTTCGTAAAAAACATAAATAAGTTAGAAGCTTCACTGTCTCCGAAAGTAGAACGTTCCCAGGTATGGTCCTGAACAAAAAGAGTATCTCAATGGTGGCAAGAATAAGTTACTTTCGGCTTTGTTATGTGGGTTTTTACACCCGTTATTATTTAACGATTTTGAGGCTCTTTTTGATATATTTTTTTAAGTCATTTTTGCTTTACACCGTATACTTAATCGTGCTGAACGTTAGTAGTTATGTGGATTGTGTAAATATGTTGTGGGTAGTCAGCTATAGTGAATTTTTATTATGTTGCCAGCGCCGTTCCCGGGGTATACGGCGATCCCGGCCATCCCGACCACTCAGAACCAGACGTTCGTGTTCAGTCCGTTGGGCGTTATCAACTCTCAGCCCAGCATTCTGCCCGCGCACTCCCAGTCCACCGTCTCCGGCATCGGACAGCAGCAGAAACAGACGGACATGCATAAGGTACCCTAACGTGACTCCCGGACGTTGATATGGTACATTTTTAACAGTTCGCCTTGGTTAAAACGTTACTTCTGTCACACCTGCCTGTGACAGTCTCATTCTAAAACTTAGTGTGCCATGTTTACGTTGCGGAACTGTATACCTATTATCATTATAATTTTCTCTATCCATCAAATAACTAGAGTTATGTTGTCGGTTTTATTGGTTATCTTATTTGGAGTTTAAAATTCAGTAATGGAAAATATTTAAATCGGTTAAGTTCAAGTATCAAAGTTCATTTATAACAATGATTTGCAGAGAATGTGATTTCACATGCAAACAAACGACAGTATAGTGCTGATTTATAAAATAGCATTGGTAAACTTCCATAGGTACTTAAATTTGTTGTAAAACTTACCAAATTTTGGGGTAGCGGGGAAATAATGGGTGGCGCTATGATTAGCAATTTTAAATATTTTCAAAGGAAGTACCGCTCCATAGTCATAAAAGTAGTTGGAATAGTGTTAAGTAAGTCTGATGTAAATCGTTATTGAATAAATGAATTGAATTGAGTAGATTGATTTGTTTATTATTGTAATTTGACAAGATTCTGATTCTATTTATGGTCATCGTCATCGGTCATAATAATGTGACTAATTTTTTACACATTTCCTGTACAATTGCCGGCTTACCACTCACATTGAACACCGACAGTGTGGCGGAAAGGGCACTGGCAGCAAGGCGAGTGGGACCGGCGGCACTCAGACCGTGCCGGTGCAAGCGCAGTGCGTCCAGGTCTCCCAACCCGTGCTCGGGACACAGCAACCGACGCAGGCGCAGATTATCAGCCCGTTGCAGGTACTACAAATTACTTACTAATCTATTAAAGGTCTACAAGTGCCTGTTTCATAGGACTCGTTTCGGGGGAGCTCGTGGCTTAGTAAAAACAGTTGCACGGGTCGATCCATCAGGTTAAGCTTACGCTTGCTGGGATTGATCCGTGGATGACCATCTTTACATACCGAGACTTCTCCTTGCTCTGGAAAGCACGTTAAGACGTTGGTCCCGGATGCCATAGGCGGATCTTTAACAGTCGTTACCAGACTTCCCAAAGAGTATCGTACTACCCAGTCGTAGTACGTATTCGCCAGGTTGTGAAGGTCAGATAGACAGTCGCTCCATGTAAAATACTGGTATTCAGCTGCATTCGGTTAGACTGAAAGCCGACCTCAACGTAGTTGAAAAATGACTAGGCAGATTGATTGAAACGTGCCTGTTTTATCCTAACTAATATTATGAATACGAAAGATGCATTTGTTTGTTTGTTTGTAACTTTTCCACGCTTAAACCACTGACCTGATTATCTTTAAATTTTGCATATACGTTGTCAGTACAGAAAGGGACATAGGTCATCTTTCATCCCGAAAAAAGTACTGTTCCCAAGAGAAATCACAATAACGTTCTACTGATGATAGATGGCGCCACATGCCTTTCGAATTATGATCGAATTTTCATTTAAATTTGCGAGCGAAGCCGTGGGCGAAAGATATTATAAATATTATAGAAACGAAATATTTTGTAGATAGAACTTTTTTTAATTCAATTTGTGGAAATGTGAAACAGGTATGTTTGTAGACCTTTAATACAATTATTATTTTTTATTTTATTTTTGGTTACTTGATTCGTCAATTGTTTTAGTGTATCTCAGAACAGGGATGGCTGACCAATGACAAGCGTGCTATCACGAAATAATTTGGGCATCAATATTGACAAATCTAGATCGAATCAAATTTGCCAATCGAATCAAATTCAAATCTTTTCTTTCATTTAAATAAACATAAAATGGTAAACATTCGATTGTTGTACAAATTTCGAGTTGGAAAGCAAGTGTATTAAGTTGTTTTATTTTGATATTTTTTTTCTCTAAGATTTTATTTTTCATAGAAATGGCACGTTCATAAATGGAGGTTCACCATCCTTGCTATAGAGAGTAAAATTGTTGATGCTGGTTTAGAAAAGTGACGAATTTTAAAGTTAAGTTTTGTGTTTGATACTTAAATTATTTGCAATTTTATGCATTAGCGAAAATTGATATGCATTGCAGCTTATAGCGATTATATATTTTATATTGAGTGTGTTTTCCTTGTGTCAAAATATCGATAGTTGAAAAGGAAGAAATAGGGAATGGGAAACTCCATTAAAAATATCTAATGAAAGTTAAATCGATGATATAAAATATATAAATAATAATATTACATCCAAACAAAATAAAAAAATCTATATTGATATTATTAAGCTTTGTTGTTCGAGTTTGTTTGTTTGTTTGGTTGAATGCGCTAATCTCAGGAACTACTGGTTCGAATCGAAAAATTATTTTTTGTATAGTCCATTGGAGTATAGGCTATATAACATCACGCTACGACCAAAAGAAGCAGGGAATTAATAAAAAATGTTACAAAAACGTGGAAAATTATGCCTTTTGAGAGCTTGCGTTGCGTGCTCTGCGTATAAGGTTAAAGTTACGTAAAAATTATAGTTGACAGAATTGTTCCCCTTTAAAAGTTCTAAAAAAAGTCCGCGAAAGCTTATGTCTATCTTTTAAAGTTGACTCACTACAAGAAAAATTATTATACCCAATTTGTTCTAAAATAATGCATAATTGGCAAAAATGTTTTTATTAAAATTATATGAAATCTTATTCAAATACATAAATACTTTATTTAACACAAATATTTGACATTAATAAAGTATGTTTTAGGAGATATTATTATCATAGTTTTAAAATAACTCCGCAACAAAAAATGATCAAATACCGTGGGTGACATAAACCACGCGGACGAAGTCGCGGGTAGAAGATAGTATATTATAAACCGGCGCACAGGCACATATCACAAGCGCTTGACTGTTGAAGACGCAAGATGAACATGAAAGTACACTGGTATAGACATAGCTTTAGGATGTTAGAGTAGTACATTATTCTGGCGTCACAAAAACGTGCGCATGTTGCTGCAACCATACGACAAACAATGGCGATAGAGCAATAGCCTATGTAAAATGCATTTTCATATAATCTTTGTAGTTTTGGAATGAGAAGAAAACTTTCTAAGTCAGCAGCGCGCGATAACGCATAATAAATGCTAAAGTTTAATATTATTTATTTTGAATGAACAATATTTTAGGATCGATTGTGTTATTAATCGCTATTTTATCTGATGAATCGTAGTTTCGTGCTGGACAGATACCACTATATGATAACAAGTCAGTTACCGTTGTAGATGGAGTTTCAGTTTTTTTCCTTACGTTTGTTTGACTGCCTCGTTGGTCTAGTGGTCGCAAAGCGCGACTTGGGTTTGATTCCCAAGTCGGGCAAAGTGTTATTGGGTTTTTCCGTCAGGAATTTCTCAGTAGCTGCCTCTGAGTCTGAATTAGTGCCAGGTTGATGGCAATAGGCTCGCCACCATGGGACTTAAACATAACTGACGAAATGTGGGTGTACTAATGGGTATACCTCTGCCTAACCCTTCGAGGATTACAGGCGTGATGTTATATTTTGTTTTACGGAAACAAATCCTCCACTACTTGATTTATTCTGTCCTTAAACGCTGTCGGCAAGCTGGCGTGCTGCTATGTCAAATACTGCAATTTCGCTGCACAAAGAATACCTTTTGCTGCAACTGCAATGTTAGCCCAGTTAGCTGCGTTAGTATGCGTAAACTAGTAGCTGCCAACCCTAAAATATATAATCCAATTGCGTAACATTCCTAACGGCAATTGTTTTCATTTTATTTTTGCTAGTTTTACCGAATCCATTGTGTAGAGTATTAGTATACCGTGAAGACATACAGCGCAATAAATTTTGTTGAATTGACAAAATAAACGCGCGATTGTCATTAGGGGTGGGCTGGCTGGTGTTAAGTTTTTTTTAGGCATTTAAGGCTTCAAATTCACTCTAGATCAGTGTATCCGGCTAGTCCTGAATCTGGTCATGTGTGACAGTATGATTTTATGCATAGCCGCAGTGCTGCGACCGCGCCACATTCATACAATTGTTTCTTTTCTATACTGATTAAGCTTAAGTTCACACGTAACTTGCGTTAACACAGGTCAACGCGCGATCAAAATAAAGAGTTGAGATGAAAAGCGTTAACGCGCATTGCGAGATCTCGTCAGTCTGTATCAGTAAGCTTAGAAAATGGACGGAAAAAAGTTAACAAAAAACAAACATGCAATCGCGATGAAAGCTCGTGCTCAATCAAACAATCAACGGGCGTAACATACCTATAAAAGCGCGCGTCAACGCGAGATCGCCTGCGTATAGAGACTTTTTTCTCGCGCCCATTTAACCGGTTATATTATGCTATTTAAAAACGCGCGTCAAAATGTTGCCATGCGAACATGGCCTTACAAATCATGGCAGCGCTGCTGTCTTGCGATACACTGATAATTTTATTTCTTTTTTTAATTAATTTTTAATCTAATTATAATCATGTCTATGTACCAAAGAACATAAAATTTATTGTCTAACAAAGTGGTCTGTTCCGCAGACTGGCGGTCAGACGATGCAGTTCGCGCCGTGGCAGCTCTCGAACGCGCTGCCGCAGGTGTGGGCCGGGGGCATACAGGCTGGGACTTTGCCGGCGGGCGGGCTGTTGGCGCCTAACCCCATCTTCATAAGGGGAACTCAGCCCGATGCGCCGCCATCGATGTTCATTCAGCACTCGCCGCAGAATAGCGTGCAGCACACCGGTTAGTATATTGTTTCACTGTTCTGTAGCACAAAAGCTGGTCGATGTCTGACTTCAATATCGTATTTAGCGTTTTTTGTTTTTATATTGTGTTGTGTGTGTTTTGACTTTTCATATCGTATTTAAAGTGACTAAGAAAGCCGCGTGTCAAACAATCGCGACTGTTGCTTTTTTATTGCTAAGCGTTTATGAGCAAAGGTTCTTTAACATTTATTTTTTACATTATTTTGTAGACTAGCATTTCTTTTTTAACGCTTGCGCTTACTGCAACTTTAAATACCTTATTTATACTGCACGTGAAGACTTGGCACCGTACACGATAGTCACAATTTGTTAACTGTTTTCAGGTGTGAGTGTGGCATGTGCTACGTCGACGACATCAAAGCCTCGCGCTACCTCCGATGGCCTGTCGAAGACTACGCGCCCTCTCTCCAACATTCTGCCGTCAGGCGGGATCAGACCCGGGCCTGCGTCGTCTGTCTCCACGCAGACCAGCGCCAACCAAGCCCAGAGCCAGGTCGGTTGACATTAAATTCATTCTGGCTTAAATAATTATTTATAGATTATTTAAACCGCTTTTTTTAGTAAGCGACAAATGACTGGCTTATAGAAACTCTCAGCCATGTAGTAAAATCAAGAAAAAATCAATTGGTGCCTTCTAAAATAATATAAATGAGTTTAGTTATGTTGTGACTGTTTCTGGAAGTAAAACAATCTAAAAAAAAAAACAATTATGCTGTTATTATAACGAAGTGAATTGCTTAAATTTCTTATTTCGCAAAAAGAATATCGCAACGTAAATCCGTAATCGTCTCAGGCAAAGCAACGCGGGAAACCTGGCGTGCGGTCGCCGGCACCGGCCGCTAAGCAAGATGCGGCGAATCAGACAAACAAGATGCAGCATCAGATACAACAGCCGAAACAGCAGTGAGTCTTCCCAATTATACTTGTTCCGTTTAGCTCGACCCCTACACCCGCTACTCCGCTTCTGTGCAATATTTTCCGGCCAATGGTTGTCTGACCAAGGGTCTTCTGACCAATGGTTTTCAGACCAATGGTCTATGACTAATGGTTTCTAACCAATGGTTCTTGGCCAAATTAATTGTCTTCTAGCCAATGGTTTTTGACCGATGTTTTTCCGACCAATGGTTTTCCTACCAAAGGTTACCTGACCAATGGCATTCTGACCAATGGTCATCTGTGTAACTTCTTCTGACTATAGGTCTTTTGATAAACTAATGACGAATGACGAGAACGCCACTACATAGTTAACTTAACCTATCTTGAAAACTCCAAGCCAGGGATTTCCACTGGATTAATGTAAAGGATTCGTATATCGCAGTATGATGTTAGCTAGTATAACACAATAGTCTTTTTAATATACAGCAGTGTTCGATCATGCATGTGCTTCTAACAAACACAACTCACCACACTTAATATCAGAATATTAGTTCATGTCTCTTTGATTAATTTAATGCGTACCGGCCCAGCGTTGGCACCGGTTCTGTAAAAAGGAAGACATCTTCAATAAGGTGACACTCCTTTATTTTGTGAGTAACTTTTTACTGTTGGTTAGATTTACTCATTTGTTTGTTATCCTTTGCAGAGTACTGTTGATGAACTCTGGCCAGATGACTCAGATCACAAGTATGCAGGACAAGTCTAAGAATATTCAACAACAGCAGTCTTTGTTGCAGCAGCACGCTATGCAGGTATTTATTGTTATTCATTATTAATTGATTAAAGTGCAAATCAACTGCGGTCAATCAATGTCATCGTGAAATATTTTGTGAACCGATCATATTGATTGTTTGATCCACCTCAGTCTTTTTTTACTTTATTCTACTTATGATTCCGTGCTGATACCGTTGTTTTTGTGTTACAGCAACAGCAGCAACAACAGCAACAGCAACAGTTGATTCATCAACAGCAACAAACTCAACAAATGGTGCATTATCAGCAACAAGGTAAACTAACAACCTTTACAAAAGGTAGGTCTTGCGTACCTATCGCCTACCTTTATTACACGTAAGTTCCCAAATATATTATGTACGTATGTGTTTTATAATCGTTGACGGCTCGATTGACCTTTGCGCTACGGGTCGCGGGTCTGATTCCTGCTCGGAACAATTATTTGTATGGTTTACACTTCTACAAGTAGTTGCTCCGGGTCTGGGTGTTCGTGCATGTACGATCATTGTTTGTGAACCTCCGAAATACACGAAACAATTCTTGATTACCACATTTCAACACTTAATTGAAACACTACATTTTATTCAAAGTATTTATTTTGTTATTTTCACAATAAACTACACACACTTAGTCCCACACCCTTCAACACAAACTAGTTATAAATTGAATGGAAATAATACCACATAATACCATTAAATAGGCCAATCATAAGTTAACCTTAGCTCTCTTTGTAACAAATAAGAGTCGATAAGCTGAGTAGGCTCCAAAAATATTTCAATGAGCCCCACTATTAAATGAAACACAAACAATAATATAAGGAACACATTTAAACACAAACACACGTACACACGCTCGCGGAATGAAAAGATTAAGGACCTTTAGATTTCCTATTACTTGATTATCAAGCTTTACTTGATACACACATATCAGTAAAGTCACAGTTCCGGCACCGTACCGTATCGGTGATAAATTATTCTTTCACACATTTTCTATGAACGCGTTCACACTTGTCAGTGTTAGTGTCGATCACAGTGCTCTCAGTGTCAGTTCCGGCGCGTTCATAGAGAATGTATGAAAGAATAATTATCACTGATACAGATGGTGCCAGAACTGTGGCTTCACTGATATGTGTGTCTTTACTCGTATTTTGAGTATTAAAAAAAAACTGTGGTCAAGATCGTTACAAGGTGTGAAAAGACAATAGAGTCGAAAGTGTACATGTTCTACCCATCATAACTCCACGACATCATCCCACCCTTCCACCATCGGACATCAAGACTCACGGCTAATTGCTATCCCTGCCTTATGGCTATTCCACGTATCCACACTAAATGTCTTTTATAATGCGCACAGCAAAGGAGTGGAGCTATCTGCTTGCGTCTGTATTTCCGAACGCATGCGACAATCTCTTTAAAGTTTGATTAAACAGGCTTCTTCTGGGTAACCTCACTCCATCGTATACTTTGTCTCTGTCACTAGAGCCAAGAGCAAAAACAGCTTAAAAAAAATCGAACATTTTTTGTTCTGAACCACATTATTATGACCGTATTTGATATGTTTTTTTTGACGAAAACAAGTTTTAAATATGGTTTTTCGACTTTACATACTTCCGGAACCCCTGTACTGTGGCACAATCATAAGCACAATGTTTTACGTGCCTTATATAGATTTAAAATAGAAGTCGTTTCCCAGAAATGGTTTATTGCAGTACGTGAGATGTCTTGTCACACCTCGTATGTATTTAATTGATGCCTTTTCATTTCGCGAGTTCACATTAGAAGATCAGAGTTGAAATCATGTTTTGTTACGCAGGTATGTCGCTGGGCATGCAGCAAGGCACGTTGCCCGTAGGATCAGTCGCTCAGACTCTACCTATGGCAGGTATGCCGCAAACCATATCTATGGTACAGCAGATACATCCAGTGAGTATTATGACGGTAATAACTATTGCTAATTATAAACGTTGTTCCGCTTTTACGCAGATTTTATGACGTTTAAAGAAAACCCCCAATTGGTAATTTTATAGCAGCAAAAATAATTTTAAAGGTCTTAAAATTCTGTTTTGTGGTTTATGGCTTTAATTTAATGATTCAAAATATTGGGTTGATACTAAGCTGGTGCCTATCTGTTTCACAGTTGGGTAGCATGGGCCAACCTGGCACGCTGGTCAGCCAGCTGAGTACGTCGCAGCCGCAAAGCGTGCAGACTTTGCAGCCACCCCAGGTAAGATTGTGTGAAATATTTCAAAATTTGAAATTCTGTAGCATACAAGCCTAAGGATATTTACAGTTCTACTCTTAATTATTTACGGCGGTACGCTAGCTCAGTTATATTGATTTGATTTTTTGATTTGGTTCACATTTAAAGTCAATGTCAAATTTATATCAATTTTATTACACCATTTACGGCTATTTTGAATTGTCATAAAGTCAGTCAGTTAGTCAGAAAGTTAAAGCTACTCGTTCTAAATCGAAAGTAGGCCTCTACGGAGAAGAACGAGTAAGAAATTCCATGGACTCACTTTTCAATTAGGTTTTTACAAAATCCTGGTTACAATATTCTCATAACATGCATTCTAACAAAAATGTTTCAATCTTGCAGACGCTGGTAGGTAGCGGCTTGGTCCAGACATCCGTTGGTATGACCGTTCAACAACAAGCTGCTCTAAATCACTCCGCGTCCATGCAGACGGTGAGTCCAGGCTCAGACCAGGGTTCAACACATTAGCACAACTTTTATAAGTGGTGTTATTACGACAAGGTCGAATTAGATGAGTAATTATGTCATTGAATCCAAAATACAATAATTTACTGAAGAGAGCCAGAAAATAAACAAGATCTTACAAAAGAAAAAAAAAATACTAATATTTTTATTACATATTTTAAAGGAAATGAGCATATTGTCTGGTGTGTATGAATAAATATCTGTTTCACTATCTGTGAATAGACACTACATACTAGATGTATTTAAAAATGCACAGAATTAGAAAAAAATATATGCAAGTGCCAATCAATCTAATCGGAACATATTCGGAGATGGTGAAACAGGCTCTATAATTAGTATGATAAATTGTCAAGCGTGCGTGAGCATATTTGGTTGGCATTATAAACAAACAATCACACTAACCCAGATTACGCGCGCTTACGAATTAGTCTCAAGAATTTTTGTTTGAGAAACCTGGGATTAATAATTCATCTTTCCTAGTATACATCGGCCTTAGTCGTTATAACACCGCTGAGCTTGCTAACAATGTTTGATAGACGATAGGTGTGTGGAATTGAATTGGCTAGTACTAATACCGTGTGCAGTAATGATAATACCTAATAATAACGCAGTAGTAGCACAAGAATTCTCTAGTCGCTATAGCTAAACCTTTTAATTGAGTCCTCGCTTGGGCGCGGGGGCACGACGAGAATGGGGACCGGTAGAGGTGCGGGAGGCGGCCGCTCGTAGCGTGATACACAAGAGGCGAAATGTGCACTGGACAGTTCTTAAGATATGTGACGATATGATTTATTTCCCGCAGGCGTTGACACAATTAAGCAGTTTAGCTATTGCTTTATTAACCGAAATAATCTTAGCTGTCTTAACAAACTAAGACACATTGCGACAAAATTATTATTAGAAAAGAGACATGTGTTCAAATTTAAATCATCGACTCAAAAAGAAGAAGTTATGTCTCTTCGGCAAGAGACAAAGCGCTGTTGTCGCGCGGTCATGTTTGCCCGAGTAAAGATACATCGCACATAGATTTCTTATACGGTCCCAACTTACTTCGATAGCGTCGCGTAGCTTCGTCTCTCCTTAGATAGCTACGATTAAGATAATTCTAAAACCACCGATTAATCTATGTGTATTTCATTGATATGTACCCACCTCTGTATAATGTATATTTGAGTGGTTGGCACGTTGGCAGTCGGGGCTCGCGCTTGATGGGGCTTCGTTGCTGGCGGCGCCCCTCGTGCAAGTCTCGCCGGCGTTATTGCACCATGAGGTAGCCACACGTACCTCGCAATCGTTACCCATTTATTTTGACAAAACCATTTTCGAATTCTTTTTTTAATCATCTATAAGTGTTTCTAAAATTCATTAATTTAAGGTAATCTGTAGATTTGATGGCACCCCTATCGGATGTACCTTGGTTTAGACCCGTAAACCCGGTTCTGATTGCTTGTATCAATTTGTTACGGTAGTACTGCCATCTATGTTGACTGTTCGCTGTTTCTACTTAATTCCATCGATTGAAGGTGATATTTTTTCATCTTAATTGTTTTCATCAGTAGCGTGTCCAATTTTAAACGATTGATTGAATGACTGTGTTTAGTAGAAATTATATAAGCGACATTCGCAAAGAGATCGTTGTGATCAGGCGCGGATCCAGCCCTCAAAAAAGGATGTGGTCATGGTCACTTGAAATAGCCCAACTCTAAACTTTTAAACCGATTTTAATAAAACTTTTGCAGCATGAAATTATGTCAGATGTAATAAAAAGCTGGTATACATTTTAAATTGAATAATTTTATTTAGGTGTTTACTTAAAATAAAAAATTCAATTTTAATTCAATAACATTTTTTTTTGCGAATTTGGGTGGTTGGCATGCCCCACAACGGTGGATACGCGCATGGTTATAATCATTAAAGTTTATAAAAATATAACTTCTGTCTCACAAACCGCACAGTAAAAATTATTCATATCGATTTTTTTAATTGGATATAATTTCCCAGTACTTATTCTTTGTTCCTCGTCTTATTATTTGTTCCGTTGATTGTCGAATAATTTCAGTAGACCCTAAATTATTCCTGTTATTATATAAGTCTTTGTGTTTCGAGGCATGTTAATATTATGCATGAATAGCGGAGTCATTCGAGATAATATTTTATGGCGGTGTACTCGTAAGAGGTATTTATGGTAGGTAATATTAACCATTTGTATGAGTGTAGCAATAACTGTTAGGTATCCTGGTATGCATGAAGAAATTACTTTTGTGTTAGCATGCTGTGTAGTGGAAGTGTGAGATGTTAGCATTTTCTATGTCCGCTGCGCAGTGGCATATCGCTGAGCGGGGCGCTCGTTCAGGGTCCTATTTAATAAACTAAAAACCGCACTTAATGCATCTCATACATTTGAAACATAACATAACATCGCGGCTGTAATCCCCGAAGGGTTACGCAGAGGTGTACCCATTAGTACACTCATATTACGCCAGTTATGTTTAAGTCCCATGTAAAAGTCTATTACTATCAATCAGACACAATTCCAATCTCCGTCATTTTTAATAATTGGCTGTTATAGTTTATTGAATAGGGCCCGCCACGTTTATTAGTTTGTAGCGCCTCTCTCACCGCCCCTCATAAATATTTTTTAATTTATTATATTCTCTGCCATGATCGTGAAATTGTGATTAAATGCATGATGTATTGGTTCTAGTAAGTATTTATCCTAGGGTAGAAATAGCGTAAAATTAAATTATATTAAAAACTGATATAAATTTGACACCTTTGATGACTTTTTAGTATTCAAATGTATTTGTTCTGCTCCATTCAATAAAAGACAAAGTCAAATCTTTTATTTCAATTAAACTATCAGGGCACTTTTATGTTCTACCAAGAAAAACTATAAGTGAAATCCAGCTTCAATGCAGCAAAAATGGATAAGCAATCAGAGAAAAATGATCACTTAAAATCTTCTTCTAACGGGAGCAGTACACGAAAACAAACTAGACAGCATCAGTTATTCTACCTTAATAAAGTAACTAATATAATTTCACAGACGAATACGTTGTCGCGTTCGACAATTATAACAAAAACTGAACAGATTTCTTTTTAATAATTCCTAACTCAAATCTATTTTATATTTCAAAATTGTTAAAAAATGTGCCTAAGAACACATGAACAGATTATTTTTCTGATATCGCTTGGTAGATGAGTCATTCGCTAGAGAGAGGAGGCATTCCTATCGAGTGCGTTTTTACGTATGTATGGTGTTACTCACTCTAGTGGATGTATTTATGATTGACAAAAAAGGATAAAGACACAGGGAAATGCTTATGCGTGGGGTGTAAATTTGTTTTGATCCTAAAATATTGAATGGTATAGGTATCAAGCAACATGAGTGTTCCGCAGTTGACACTCCAAGCCGCGCAAGGCACGGTGGGTCTGATCGCGGCGCCAGTCCAGGGCTCCGTGCTGCCGCTGCAGGCGCCTGCTGCGATCGTCACGCACTTGAAGACGTCAGACGATGATAAGACACAGCAGATATCGTCCGCTCCGGTATGACTAATATATATTAATGCTACTATACAGTGTAAATAGAGCGGTGGATCAACGACCGTCGTCTTAAAACATAATCGACCGTTTATATCTATTTTATTTACTTATTGAACTTTATGCACATGTAAAAAAACTACATTGTAGGTACAAGGGCGGACTTAATGGCTTGATCATTTGTTATCTTTTTTTTTACCTATTTTAATCAACCATCGACGGACCATTTGATCAGTTTGAAATAATTTGAATGTGAATGATTTGGTCAATTCCACAGCAGCAGCATCACTTTGAACAAAAACAGACGATAATCGGTGAAACATACTCTAACAATGTAAAGGAACGACATCATCGATCGACCGCAAAATAGTTACACCTTTACTATATTTTTTAATTCAAACTGTTCATGTATCTAAAATAAACACTGGTATACAGGCACCGGTGCTGCAGATCCAGCCGACGCCGCAAGCAGTGTCAGAGGCGTCAGACGCGACGTCCACGTCGTTCAGCACCGCGTCCGTCACCACGGCGTCCACGGCAGACGCAGCCGTGTCCACCAGCACAACCACAATTGGTGAGGAATCCATTTTATTACCCCATATCCTTTAAGCGGGGAAGCAGAGATAAGTAATACAGTACCCATACTTAATGACATACCGAGCTTTATGTTGGCCCGTCGCTTGGCGTATCTGCAAATATTTGAAAAATCCAGTCTCAGACTAACTGGCTGTAAGTGACGCCGAATAAGTATCTTTATTTAAGTATACGCAAATAATAAAATCATAAATTGCTCACCAGCACAAATTCTGTACACTTAATTTACACACAATCTAATAATCCAGGAGCGGTGACTCCCATGGAGACGTCGAAGACTAGTTCATCAAAGACAGAGAGTCACAGCACGTCCACTGACACGACGCCCGCGTCCAAGGCCACCTCAGTAGCTACTAGCACTGCTCCGGTTCCCAGCAGTGCGCAACAAACTACTTCTGTTGCCCCACAGGTAACGTGAAACACGCCAATCCGGGCCCACTGCGCATTTTAATATAATTAGATTGATTATAATAAAATGCGCGATTGGGGACTTGACCGCCAATTAAAAGAAAAATTTCCTTTTTTACTTTTTCTTTAATGCGTAAACTGGGGTCAAAAGGGACAATACTTAAAAAAATATTTTTTTTTTTCTAAAAAGGACTAATACTTTTGCTGGATTATCATTTACGATTTTAGTGTCTAGGTTGGAAACAAATAAAATAAACCAGTTTATAATTTCGACTCGATTCTCCCCTGCATCCCTATTGACCCCATAATATGGCACTTTTGTACCTATATGAAACTTAATCCCTAGGTGGTGACAACGGTGGCGTCGTCAACGTCCTCTTCTTCAACGATGACGTCCGCCGTGTCCGCGCCGGTGACGTCGGGCGGGTCGACCGCTCTGTTCAAGAGCACGCAGAGCACCTCCCGCCACATGAGTCAGCAGGCCGCCCACGGTCAGTATTGTATGAACATCTTTATGAACTTCGCCTAATTCTGTGTTGTTTGGGTCGCCTCGCGTCTAAGAGTGACTGTCTATTCAGCCACCCAATATTATTAATAAATTCTGATAGAATGTGGTTAGACTTAACACTCTAATTATGGGACCTTATGCAAAGTGTGCCACCCATCATTATTCGAAAGAGATAGTGCTACTCATCCTGTATAGCTTCATCTCTGTCGCTCATTTAATTTATCCACCACGCCCAGAGTATGGCTTCATTTCGATATGTCTCGATAAGAGACATGGTGACCCAACCGACGCATGAATTAAGCTTGACTTATTAGTGACTTTATTATCCTCCATATATTTTTACTACGATGCTATGATTAAATTATGTTGCAGACAAGGGACTGCCCAAAGCGATGGTGAAGCCGAACATACTGACACATGTGATCGAAGGTTACGTGATTCAAGAAGCGGGAGAACCATTTGCTGTAAGTCTCATGTTCCTTGATTTATATCTCCAATAAGGTGCATTCTACCATACTTTATTCTAATTATTTATATAATTTTGGCGTGGTTGATATTGGACAATAAACACGCATTGACAAATATATTAAAAAAATCGTTATTTTTTACACTCTACGGCATCAGAGCTATTATTTTAAGGTACTGGTATTTAATTTTTAACCCCCGACGCAAAAGCAACGGGGTGTCATAAGTTTGACATGTCTATGTGTGTGTCTGTCTGTGGCATCAACCGGTTTTGTTTTTTTGTTTGAAAGGTGAATGTGTCGGGAATGTTCTTAGCTATGTTTGACGGAAATCGGTCCAACATGGCCGCCGTCACAAAATTGCGGAATGGTGAATGCCGGAGGTTTATTAAACATGTTTTTTTGTTACTATATGTTGTGAGTGACGTGTGACATTGACAAGCGAAATTTGATTGGACTTGCTTTGTCTTGTAATGCCATGTTTCGTGCATACTTTCGCAACCATTTACCTAAGTCATCATCTGCCTAGCCTTTTCCCAATTATGTTGGGGTTGGCTTCCAGTCATACCGTATGCAGCTTGATACCAGTATTTTACTTGATACCAGTATTTTAATATTTTACAGTATTTTACATTATCGATTGCCTATCTGACCTCCACAACTGGGTAATACGATACCCCTTAAGACTGGTTGTCAGATTTTCGGGCTTCCGATCACCCATAACGAACTCTTTACCTAAGTAAAGCATTTTAAAATATCAACCATGGGCCTTAACATGGGCTTAAGCATTTGACTTCATAAGAGTGCACCTTTCACTGCCTTCAAGGTCGTGGGCTATAAATGTTTATTATATTTCCAATCCGCCTCCATTACTCTTTGTGCTGTGTAGGATATTATAGAACGATACTCAAGAACTTTTCACCTTGAGCGTAGATTTGATTGGTTTTAGTTGAGGGTATCTAATACTTCCAGATGTCCAATCAGCTATACCAAACGTCATGACTCGGGGCAATTAGGGTCATAATACGTGCGAGTGAAACCTTGTGTCGTCTTGTCTCTGTCTTACGCTTCATAACCTCATTTGCCATCAGTACCTGTTTCCGGAATTCAAAATACTTTTAAATTGTACAAAATTTTTAGCCCACGACTGTACATATATTCATGTTATGCATTTCATGAAATCCGCTTTTGAACTATATAGATGAATGATATGTAGAGTAATTTGGTGCAGGTTAACCGGCCCCTCCGTGACTGGGTGGACAAGGAACAGGACAAGGAAAACAAACTACCCTCCTCTGATGACGGTCCGCCACGTGAGTTACTATGCTGGGTGTAGCCTTTACATCTGTTTTTATTTTTCTATATCAATGAGCCTCACTACAATTATCCAGGCCTCTTTTTTTCAGTGGAATTTACAATAAGTTTTTAGCCCCAAGCTTATGAAATATTAGTATTATGTTTCTGTTTTTATTTTATTTTATATAATTTAGTTAGGTTAGGTTGACAATTGTCAACAACCTATAAAAGTAAGCCCAGTGCCTCAAATAGGTTAAAGACAGCCCTGCAACTATATTCTTTGTCAAATTCACAGTTATTACCAATATCTATGTAATAGTAAATCTATGGTTGCAGCTCTAAGCCGCAATCATAGCAACACTCAAAGTTTGCTTTAACATCTGTTTCATTCTGTGAAGGCTGTAAAAACTGGCACTACTGATGAGTCGTTTGTTACTGGTTACGTGTACTGAGCCATAGTTGAATTGTTGTGCACCTAAAGTCCATAAAGATGGCAAATATACAAACGCACGACCAAGTCAAGTATTCTTTTCTTTATTAACATTCACATTGGAAACATGCACCTAATTGAGTGTTACCAATCTATATACGGGTTTGCTAAACTGCTTATCTGTACAAACTGTATCATCCACTCCTATCTTAATAGCTCTGATAATACCAGGTAAGAAGCAGATGATCGACCACAGTCCGAGCGTGGCCCGCATCAGCTCGTCCAACGAGCGAGCGACGAGCAGTTCTCACAGTGCCGCTCAGTCGCACAACAACGCGAAGGCCGAGGCCGCCGCCACTAGTACTGCAGAGGCCGCAAGCACGGCCGGTGCAGACGCTGCGCAGACGCCCAAGATACCTAACGCTACTAAGTGGACCGTGAGTATTATTATCGGTACCATAAGATGCGCTTACACTGGCAACTCTAATACAAAGTCCGTGGAAATTTCTCCTAAATTCAAAAAAATCTGGTTCTTTGAAATCGTCCTAAATTGATTATTCTACAGCAGCTTTTACAGTTGGCAGACACTTCTTCATTTGTCGATTATGAAACAGTTAAGTTTAACTGACCATAAAACGTATTATCCGACAGGTATCAGAAGTATGCGATTTCATCCGCAACATACCTGGGTGCGCGGGCTATGCGGACGAGTTCCTCATGCAAGAGGTGGATGGCGAAGCCCTTCTGCTCATCAGACCTGAGCACCTCGTGATGGCCCTGTCTATGAAGCTGGGACCGGCACTCAAGATCGTCGCCTGCATCGACTCCCTGCGACCTGAGAGCGAGCAGTCCGCTCATGACAATGACTGAGGTATCTATTAGAACCTTTTTATAACTGACTTGAATGTAAACTTAAATTTGGAATCTCAGATAGTCGTAGATCACGTTGTAGAACAAAGAACTTAATGTCATATACACAGAGTTGCAACCAAATTAAGTACCTTTAAAAATGGCAAACAGAGTAGATAAGTGTCAATTAATGTTAACTATTCAAAACTAGAAGTATAATCACCTTACTTTGATGTGTAATAAAGAATTCTAATTATAAATGTTCATTGAAATTGTAAACGTGCGTTTTACTAGTATTTGAAGCCTATAGAGACGCGTTTCTATTATGAAAACATGTATGAATTTTGGACTTTTATCACATTAAACTTGTTACCTAAATGATTTGGTTGTTTTTGTCACTTGTGTTATAAAAGGTCATTCTTAATATCGCATTTTACATTGTAAGTATAATTTTCTAACATTTTGTTCACTAAACATGTTTTCCTTTTGTTTGTTTCAGAATTGCTTAACGTGTTCTTCGCAAACAACCTGTAAAGATGTTAAGCCGAAGAATGCGTACACACAAACATTATACCAACACGTAGGGTTTGTTATTATCAGTGTAGGACGATAGTATTGTAGTTAGATGTTGTTGTTTAGTTGTTGTTCTGTAATAGGTTACGGGGTTCACTGCAGTTTAACTTTGTATAGATTAAAAAACATGTTTCATTCACAGCGAATTAACGCTACATTTAATATTCGCTATTTATAATATTTACTTGGTATATATAGCATTAGTTTATGGGTTAAAGCGCTACTTTGTGCAGAAACCTAAACATGAAAGAAATGTTTCATACAGTCGAGCAAGTCTGATCCGGGTTTAACAATGACGTTCTCAAACTCATTGTTAAACGGTTAGGATGTATATAAATGTATTTATAGTAAAGCAGCATACTGCTTCACAGTTGTTTATTATCGTTGCGCACCTTTTGAATTACTTTCCGATACCAGAGACGTCATGTTCTCCACATATTTACAGTAGATGTGTTCATATAGGTATAGTATTGACATACAGCCGTTAACGATTAATTATACTTAGTATTCTGAATATGTCACTGTTCATTGTTATGAATATGCCAGTAGTTGTTGAATGTTTAATGTCTATTATCTGTCGCTCGCTTACACAGCGTAGCGTGTAGCTACACCTTGTAGCATCGTCGTATCTGTCGCCTCATAGCCGTCACCCATTCTATAACATATTCTCATTGGCCAGAAACAATAACGCGTTTCATTATAAATTCGGAAAATGTTATGGTGCACTTAGGACAAATGTCGAAAGTTCCGCCTATCTAGTGTTAAGTTTTACTTATTTAAACACGTACTTAGTTATTAATTACTTTGTCTCTCTCTCTTTTCTCCTAATTTGTAACTTCGAGAATCACTCTTAGCTTTTACAATAACTGATTAAGTCACGTTGCACATATAACTTTAAGGTTTAAATGCTTCGGTTTAAATGAGAGGTTCGGTTTATATACCTACTGCAACGGGTGAGCGTCAAACTGATGAACTAGCTAGCGCCTTCGCCAGTCTGAACTCCTGCGCCGTTGAGTAGCACTAGTATTTATTTTACACACATCATTTTTTACATTTGGCTTGAAATTATAAATGGTTATTATTATAAATCGGCTGATGTGTGTGGAGAAAAGTTGTTAATTTGATGATCAATATATTAGAAAAGTAATTAAATGTATAAATTTTATACTATAGCTCCTAGTGCAGCTTTGGCAGGCAATCGATATTTCGTCGGAAATTTATCGATCCCTTTCTTTACCCTTACCAGTTAGCCTATCAAAAGTTTTTAGCCTACTGCGCGAAAGTAAATAGAGGATTCAGTTTTTAACCGTCACGTCGGGAAGTTAATTTATGATTGTAAAGGTAACAACTCTTGTTGATGATCGTTATCACTAATATCGACTTGTAAATTTGAAAATAGTGATACGACTGCGACTCGATCGCCTGCCTAAGTCTTAAGTAACTGTGCAGTATAAATGTTGAATGGTCGTTACTTTTGTGACACATATACATCGTTCAATTGTAGTTTGCGTTTATTTTTATGTATTATGTTAACGTAGTACTAAGATAGTGTAAATTTAAATGTTTCATATTGGTTAACGGTTAGTTGTTGTAATTAAAATTTTTATAACACTTAATGAATATTCGCGTTTATAGTTAACTTGTGTTCAGATCAGTGCAATTAATGATACAAAACTGGTGTAATATAATTTGATACGATTCCTCTGATTGTTAGTGTGTGTACGTTTTGCAAATTATATTTATGAAAACACTATACTAACACAGTAAACAGCTTTTACTCCCGTGGTGCTACTTAGTTGTATTTTTGTGGCTTAACTATTTCACATTTTTGTTAAGATTCAATTATGTGTTGGAGATATTTCAATTTATAATTTAAAAGCGATACAGCGATTTTTTGAATATAATATTATAATTAATATCTAAATATTTAGCTCTAAGATAATGTTCAATTTTTGATTCATTCACTGTTTACACGTTGTACACTATGTTTAATGTAAGTAAAAATTAGATTGTTGACGATAAGATATAGCAGTAGACGGATTTGCAATCGTGTTGTCATATTTTGTGTACATATTGAAGTTATTTAGGCACCACTCCAGGGGCAAGAAAATCGCGATGGTAGGCTCGCCGTGCCACACATTTCAATAGAAACTGAATCAATCTTGGTAATAGGCGATAGCTTGATCGCGCGGTGTGAGTATCGCCGCGATTCATTCGCCCGTAGGGAAGGCACCTTAGGTTATCACTTACCAAAATCAGGTCAGTAAATGTATAAGAATCATATTATTATGTAATAATTTGGTGACTTCGCACTGGGATGTTAAGATAGTTAACTATATAGATTCACTTCAGAAATAACTTAAGCACACCTAGGTTTATACCTAGGTATGCTTAAGTAATTGCTACATTATTTACAAAACATATTTTTATTTTATTTTATTCAAATGTATTTTGTTTCGCACTTATTCACGGAAAACATAATTATTAATATTATTGTCTATTGATATTGTAGGAAGTATATTGTACGATAGTAGGACGTTTTAATATTATTATATTACATTAAAATTACATTCTTAGATATCAATAATTCACCGTAAAAACAATTAATTTTGTGTCTAATAGAATTTAATGTAGCAGTGATAGTACAGTGTTGTAGATTAATCATTACTCTTTGGTTATAATATAATGTAAGTAAATTAATTGTATAAAGAACAGTCGGCTTGAGCACTGCCATGAGGTAACATGTATATTTTGTGTAGTCATGTTTATGAATACTCCTATGATTTTTAGAATTAAACCGATTTAGTATATAGTGGATGTATAAACGTTATAATATTATTTGATAGTGCGTTCAACTTTAATTGTTGTCGGTATTGATGATGTGACTACACGATTCTACACACAACATAAATAAGTACCTAAGAAATATTTCATGTCCAACACACTGCTCAAAGAAATGCAGAAGCTAATTTCTTGGTACATTAAGGAAAATAAAGCAAATGAGACTGATATTATATGTTTTTTATTTGACAAAGGTATTTAAAATAAGTACATAATAATCATTTAAAATCTGATACTTAACTTAGTTCCATTTCAATGCAAACTTAATACGTGATAACATAAACGTAACAACGTAATAGCGTAAACAATGATAGTTTCGTGTACAAGAATACCGATGAGAGTTCTAATAGGTTTGTACCTACCTACATGTCATGGATAATAGTTAGATAATAGAAAAAAAAGTCGGTTTTTCGCGAAAATCCCGGGACGATTACAAAAGACCGGATATCTAGAATCTATTATAATTTTTATAAAAATAGAAGCAGGATCATTTTAAAAAAGCCACTTAGTTCACACTAATTGGGTATTCTAAGATACAATTTACACCATCTTTATGCTGAAGTCATGCTTTAGTCATCGACACATCTGTCTGTGTCATTCAAACTTTAGAAAATAAGCGGATCAGCTGCTTACCATAGATAAGTACCCAAGCCAAATTTTGTAACGGCCCTGCTGGAATTAACTCATACAATACATACTTTTGTTTTCTGCAA
The DNA here is from genome assembly GCA_949774945.1 of Hoplodrina ambigua. Lineage (NCBI taxonomy): Eukaryota > Metazoa > Arthropoda > Insecta > Lepidoptera > Noctuidae > Hoplodrina > Hoplodrina ambigua. The sequence continues at coordinate 14,080,666 of OX458963.1, forward strand.
TCATCCTAGGATTATAACGAAGAAGCAATTATTTTAGATTATCATACGAAATACGTACTACGATCTTAAGTAAAAAAAAACCACATTGTTAAGCTTAAGCTATACTATACCTACAGTTATAGGTACCTACTTGCTTAAATATAAAAAAAAAACTAAATTGTATTCATGCTGATTTTAGGCACAAATTAGTTTCCACACTGGGTAGAAAGGTAATTGGTTCGTGTGCCTACAACCCACCTCCGAGTCGTATATCAAAGTTAGCTATTGTTGACGTTGATAATGCTCAGCACACTTCTACCGGGCGCAAAAAAAAACACGCTTTAATGTCTGCCTATTCAATACAAACCACTTATTTTTTTACATGCATCAAACAAGGTCTTAATTCTGAGAACAAACACTATTACGGCTATTTAAATTTAGCAGTCGAATACGTAGATTAAAAGAACCCTTATGCATGTAGAAATACATACAAACATTTAACTGTATTTTACATACATTCCAAATGGTATTTCACATCTTTTTCCATAATTCAATGCCTTATATGCTGATAGTTATGGCTAAGTTACTGAACTCAGATGAGTGTAACATTTAGCAAGTAAGCTTCCTAAAAAGTAGGTAACCGAATTATAAAGATGAAAGGTCGCGTTTGCGATCGTGGTAGACGGATTTAGTCACTGATACAGTATAGTGTGATCTCAAATTAGTCAAGTGGAATACCTTTAATAAAATTCATTTTTTTTTATGACACGTAGGTGGTTGTGGTAGGTACACAAATTATTTATTAGTGTTATAAAATTAGGCTTTCAAGGGCTTAGAACCATTTATTGGCATAGTCACCCGTCGCAACATTGTTTTTTTTTTAAGTCGCAGCGTCATTCAAATGCTCAAGCAGCATACGCTTTGCCTGTTTTAAATAGAGGACACGACCAACACTGTCGGCGGAACATAGTGTCCTAACCTGAAGTGGTGCGTTGCAGTTATTCGGAGGTAAAGATGGATTAGGTAAGAGAACTTTACCTACTACTAAAGTAACACCATAGATCAGGACACGTTTTGTTTGTAGCGTGTAAAATCAAAATGGCGATGGGGTGACTATTCCAGCTTCCACAGAAAGAAGTTCAAACCCCTTTATCATCAAACCTTATACTATACAAGAAGAAGTTTTGCATCCTAACCAAATTCAAGGAGAGGTAATTATTCTGATTGATGATGCACATTTTTTTTTACTATGTGGTTTTTTAATTCTGTCAAGCCATCTTGCTGCTGGATTGAAGCGGGCTGAGCGTTGAACCCGCACGCACACTGTGATATGCATAGAGAATGACGCATTCTCTATGGGCAATTCTGTTCATAGAAAAAGGTATATTCTGAAATGCTTTCAACATAAACAACTAAAAAATCAAGTACAGTACAATCTGAATATAACGATTTCCTTGATTAAGCAAATCCTGCGAAATCACCTAGAGCTCTCCGCTAGAACAAACAAACCTCATATCATAAATTATTTGGTACCTATAACAAATATTTTCTTGTCCCCTTCAACTTTGTTATATCGGAGATTGCACTGTACTTGTTAATTATGTTGACTAGGTGTCGGTAATTTTATTTGAATATTTGTCTTTTATACCAACCTCCTGAATGAGAATGACTGACGAGAATGCAAAACTGCTCCTTGTATGTTTAACTCTTATTACATTGCACTATATTACGTCTCGGTGGGTGAATGAAATCTAATAAGTAAAAAAACACAAAACTGTCGCGTTATGATTATGATTTGGTAACTATGAAACGCAGAGAAAAGCTACGGCTGTTGTAATAGTCTAGTCAAATAAGCATTTAACCGGAATGGGAGACATAGGTACTAATTCCGAAATTCACCTCTATTCGCTCGCCTGAGCAATTTGCATAGACAAAAAGGTAATCATAAAGCAACGAAGGTCTTACAGCTATAACACTAGTGCAGTTGTGCATGTGCTGCATTGCAGCTTACAGTTAGTCGAAGTTTACAAGAAGTTGGGAAAGAAGACGTCGCTGTAGGCAGGAGACGCGCCGTATCTGAACTGTCTTTGGCTGAGGATAACGTCGTGCGTACCCTTTAAAGTCTTTTTTCGTCGTTCCGACTCATTGGGCATTACGATCAGTTTGTCGTGACGCGGTCTCAGTTGCGGACCTTCTAAAGTTTTCTGAAATTAACATTAGCTGTTCGTTCTTGGGCTAATTACTTCTCAACGTTTAAGTACGTTTGTGATGAGGTATCTAACCTCTTCCATGCAGGGTTTATAAAGGATGTGCAAATAACCAAGCCATGCAATCGCAGTATATTTCTCCGATGCAAGTAGTTCCCGTCTAGATACTTAGTGCACCCAAGGCTTTCTGGAGGCATGGTGACCGGAGGTGCCATGTCGTGTGTGACCTACTGATCCGCCATTGATGCCCTATCAAAATATGAGTAGATACATAGATATTTTGTACTTAAAATAATCATTACCTATGTGAGTATGTGAAATAAGGTAGGTAGGTACTTGATGCAAATAAGGACTGTGCTTTAAAAAAGAATAGTAAGTAGGTACAGATAAATCAAAAATATTCTAGGTAGGTAACTACCCTACTCGCATGCACTTTGAGATCAAAGTTGGACACTGATGTAGGTAGGTACCCACGCAAGTGGCCCAGGGTTTATACTACACTACACCGCATAAAAATAGGACACAGTAAAATAGATCTGGTCAAAATTATACAGTTGAAAGATAGCAACCATCACGCTTGTATTTCTAAAAAGAGTAACAGATGAATATAAGGACCCAACGCCGCGTTCTTACTCTTGTACCACAAGCTCCACGTAATAGGTGGCGTGCATGCTAACTTCAGGCTCTACCCGACCCAAGGATTGAACTCGTGACCTCACAAATTACATGCCCTTTCGACCACTAGTTTGGTAGGTACTTATAGTAGTAGGCCCAAGATAGATTTATCCATCAAGAATTGCTAGAAATTTTTTCTTTCATTAATTTTATTGTCATAAATTACATACAGGAAAAGTCTTTCACTAGTGCGCAATTTTTGTCGTGTTCCAGTATTTAGAAATAAAACACATTTCCATCAAATTTTCAATTATTATAATTTTTTTTAAAGTAGGAATGGAAACGAGTGTTTTTTTTTTGCAAAATCTGTAATGTACCTTAATGCACGGGTAAAATATAGTCAAATACCGAGGTGTAAGTTCCAAATTGAGTGTAAAAAACTGTGGTTATTTTTATTAACAACATTTTCCCATAGTAGGCACCAATTCCCCGCTCTTACCTGCGCGACGCAGCCAAAGCCGGCGGATAATAAATTTATTTTTATTGCTAAAACAAAATAAAACTAAAGATACCAAACAAAAACTCGTACAAATACTCGTTCAAGTACATGTAAAAAAATTGCGCCCTAGTTTAAAACATTTCCTGTATCCAACATGAAATTTAAATTTGTAGTGATTTAAATGCACTAAGTGTCTATAGTCATTCGCTTCAAGTAGGTACCTTCTTGTTTAATTAAAATATTGTAATAAATAAGTAGATAATTAGATAGATAAATACTGCATTTCCAACCCATACAATGATAATTTATTACAAAGGTTTACATTACCCTGACTGCGTCCATGTAATCAGTCGGTTTGCTCGCAGGCAGAGGTCTGATCATCATTTTTGTATTAGTAAGCGGGATAGAAGGGCCCTTGAATGATATCCAATATATAGATTGCCCTCTGTTGTCATCATTTGCAATTGAATATTTTCCGTTGAGATTGCTAGAAAAAGTAGGGCAATGAGCATACTCCAAGCGGCATCTGACTGGGAATAAAATACTAATGCAAAGTTGAGTTATGTAGGTATGTTATGTCTGTGAATGGGTGACCATCTTTACACATCGAGATTCCTCCGTGCCTCGGAAAGCGTGATATGCTGTTGGTCCCGGCTGTCATACGTCGTCAGAAGACAGCAAGTCTTACCATTGGGTAGGTATTGTGTTTTCCAGTTACTGGGTTGTGGAGGTCAAATAGGCAGTCGCTCCATGTAAAATACTGGTATTCAGCTGCATCCGGTGAGACTAGAAGCTGACTCCAATATAGTTGGGAAAAGGCTAGGCAGATGATGATAATGCAAAGCTGAGCTAAGGTTTACTAAATTCCTATCCTCTTGCAAAAACGACTCATACTAGGTAAAAATAAGGCAGGTACGATTCGGACACCTAAAAAATCTGACACAAAAAAGTCGCAATCAAGCACACACGTTAATCGAACATTCCTGTGCTGCCTTAAAAACGCGCCCTTATTCTCGACGTATATGAAGCAATCCCATGATGCTCGTTTGTCGACGTGTGTTATACGAGCCCCTTTTGTACAACAACTTACTTATGTTTAGTAGGTATTTCCAGTTTAAAAAGACATACCTCTTGTCACATTCCTTGTACCACCAAGCGCCACCATGTTCGGTTGCGCAAGCGCCATCCTTCCACTCATCATTGTCAACGTCATACGTCGAAAACTTTTGACCGGCGTGATACGACAGTGAATCGCCTGAAATTGTAATATTAGGTCATTTTGTATGGATTAGCTTGAAACATAATATTATTTATTTTTAGTATGTATTTTCCACATCCACAGGCCCAGATTATACCTAGGCAAGTAGGTCTTTTGTGAATCTAAAAATCACATGTACCTAATAAAGGGCATTAATAAATTCCTGAAGGAAAAACAGATTTGGGGAAGCAACTAGCAAAAGGACGGTCATCATTATCAGTTGTGTTTGCAACCTAAACTAAAACCTACGCTTAAATTCAATCATTTTTCTTCAAAATTCACATTGCACTACGGTAGCATACGGACCTGCCGTTCCGTGGAACGTGCCCAGCGTGCTAATTCTGTATCCTTCATGTTCTGGTCCCACCGTGAACACCGAGTAGCCTGCGTACGCGCTCTGTTCGTGCTGCGTTTCCATCTCGATCCTCAACTCGTACAGCTTCTGATTGGTCAGATAATTCAGTTTCTCCAAACCCAACCAGAACTCGCCAGCAAGGTTACCGAAACCATTCTCGTAATCAGACCAGCCCTTGTAGAAATCTTGAGAGCCATCAAAACGGTTTTGGATCACCTGATAAAAAAGTAATGATAAATAAAATACCTACAGATACAATATTGTAAATAATAGGTAGTTAGATAAGACAATAAATGGGTTAGGTATTTTTTATGTAAAGAACTATCAGCTACAATTATTTTATCATATCATAGAAATTGAGTTAACGCCTACCTGATACCCGAATTAAGATAATAAACAGATACAATTATTTGGGTAGGTATGGTACAAAGAACAGGCGGCAACCAAAGTCGTCTAACATGTAGGTACAACGATCCAGAAGTTATTAAAACCTTAAGCAACAGATGTTTTAAACGTCTTACGCCAAGAGCGTTTACGTCTTACGACATTATATACCTACGAACTTTCAAGTCCGTATTTTTCGAAATAAATGAACTAATTTTTATGAAACTTCCTACGCACAACCTGGATACATGGGTCTAAAAAGTAATCAGAGAAAATTTTGTGATTAAAAGTAACATACCTATATACGGTCTACGTAAAAAAAGCTCTTATTCTGGACCTGCTTACTATAGGTAACCGCCCACATTAAGTACTAAAAGTAGAATCTAGTTACCGTCCAGCCTCCTCCCGCGGTGGTGAGGTCGCACAGCACGTAGAAGGGATCCATGTCATCTGGCCTGATCTTGTAGATGCCAGATACGTTGAAGCCTTGCACCTGGATTTCGTGGCAGTCAGTTGGGTATCGCTCTGAACGATCCACCCTGCCACTCTTGCCGCTATAATCAACATGATTCTATTAATGTTTGCGTAGGTATGTAGGTAGGACAGCCTCGTTGGTCTACTGATCGCAAAGCGCAACTACTGAATATGAGGTCTTGGATTCGAGGTCGGGCAAAGTGTTAATGGGTTTTCCATCTGGAATTTCTCAGTAGCAGCCTCGGAGTCTGGATGTGTGCCCACCTCTGCCTAACCCTTCGGGGATTACAGGCGTGATGTTATATACTACAATACGAAAGATTCAAACTCTTATTACAGTGTTGTGGAGTGAGGTGCTGCCATCAAAAAGGAAATACGCTGACAGAACGTTGTTTAAAATATTTGCGAGTTGCAACGTCAACAAGAAAATATTTATGTGTTATGTTTTTAAATATTACACTTAAAACATGTACAACAACGGGGGAAAATATGTACGTACTAACCTAACTCATACTAAAATTTTAAATTATTGTTGTAAATTGTTATGAGGGTATTACATTTTTATGTCTAGATCGTTATTGTGTCTAAAGACACAAAATAATTATTAAAAAAATAAATTCCGACGAATTGAAAACCCCCTCCTTTTTTGTAGTTGGTTAATAAAAACAATAGTCTTAAGTACAATTTGTTTCGCTACTTGGATTAATATTTGGACTTGGCAGCTGTCCCACGCTCATCGGTACGTTAGGTACGTTATTTGTGTTGAGAAATATTTAAACAATGGCAAAGGCAAAGCGACAGAGACTTGAATCTTACCTGCAGTCACACCTCTTGGTATTTTTCTGCTCTCGAATTGTTTTCCTGAACTCGTTAATGAGAGTCATGGAATCTGCAGCGGACGATACCTCCAATCTGAACAATTACAAATGACTTGGGTATAGGTAGGTACACTCCTTCCGAAGGATGCCTTTCCACCAGAAATGTACTTACTATGCAGCTATGTTACAGGAAGTGGAAGCTTTTTTTTTAATTTGGTAAATTTCATCGAATGAGTCCTTGCGCTCTTGGTGGGTCGGCAGGGACTGTCAGAGTTTTATTAAATAAAAAACCACCCTGTTCTTTCTGTTGCCCTTTACGTTCTGAGGCCACGGTATCCTGTTAAAACGTCCCGCAACCACGGCAGGAAGAAAGTGGACGCTAAGCTATGAAACTATGTGACCGTTTCCAAGCTATGTAGCGGAGCGAGTAAGATGTGCGCATACTGTAGGTACACTGCTCTGCTCATACACACCTCTCGCAACCATCTATACCACGCATCTATAGCCAGCATTCACAGCAGGCATCCTTCCATACAAAAAACGTAGTTTAATTTAATCAGTTTCCACCAGCGCTTAATGGATCAATGAATTGAATTCGTGGATATTAAACGCATCTGTAGCAGCGTTCCATAGCACATCCTAAGCCTTTGAGGTAACCGATGCCAAAGCATTTTAAAATTAAAGCATAAAATGTCGCATTAAAAAATTGTAAGTAAAACGGTCAGAAAATCATATAAGAAACCTACCTATTATCTTACTTCTTACCTACTAGTAATATAAATGCGAGAGTTTCGATTAATGGATGTTCAAGTTACTCAATCACGTGTGAAATTTGGCACAGAGATGGATTACTTTAATCCTAGAAATATGTACGGTTCTAAAGATATCTAAAGATAAAATAAGTAATTTGATGATAGCCTAGATATCTTGTAAATGAAAAGTTAGCGTTAAACAGTATATTTATCTTGTAATAAGCAGGAAATAAAATGATCTACTAATAAGCTGCAAAGATCCAATACAGCAACGTACGTGCAAAAAATAACTTACGTCATAAGCCCTATAATTTAAATTGTTCATAAATTGTCTATCTACTAGGTAATGAGAAACGATACCCCAAGAGTCATTGCATAGATTGTAGTGTGGGTAGATCACCCACTGACCTGTATAAAATATTGATTGTGTTGTGACTTATGCGACATCCGCTTTAACTATTATGTATTATGAGTAACTTAGACCTAGCCAGTTATTGATTTAGTAATCGTAACAGTTTAATTACAGACCGGACACCGGTACCTACCAATAACATAATCTAACGAAACTTGATATAATTTTCAAATCAAATAGTGCGACCAGACATTGTTATCGCAATGCAAGGCTTTCCCACAAACTATGAGAAGTTGATTAAGTAATAGAAGGATGTTGCCGTCTAGTTTCTATTAGGTAAGTATTTCGATACGTGTGTTAAATAGATAGATTGATTCCTAATTAAGAGGATTGTAGTCTAGTCTAGTCATATTTTGATTAATAAATAAAATATATATTTTTTTTATAGGTTAAGGGCGTAAGCTTGTGGTCAATCAGTTTTCTGTCATTTTTTTATACAGAAACTAGCGAACCAGGGGCTTCACAATCGCAACAGTGCCCATTTCTGACTTTTCCATAAGTCTTTTCAAAGAAACCTTGTTCAGGAAATTTCTAACACATAAAAAAAGAACCAGCCAATATGGGCCAGACGTTCTCAAAGTTTGCGCTAAGCAACACATTTAGACAATCATTTTTATGAATATATATAATGTAGAAGATAAGAAGATAGTTGAAGATTTGTTGCAACCACAGAAATCTAAATTTAGATTTCTATGGTTGCAACAGAATCAACTTACTTGCTCGGATACGCCCTGCTGTACTGTCTATTTTTGACCTCGGATATGGTAGCCACTATCGAATCCACGCCATCCTGTACGGATTTCAAGTGGTTCTCCATGACTGAGAGCCGCGTGTCCAACGCTGTGTCCATGTGGAATTCTCCATCCCCTGAAAGTTCATTAGTTTATATTTAAACTATAGCTAAACCGCTTGAGTCCTCGCCTGCGGGATACAGGAGGATAGGACGAGAACGGGCACCGAGAGAGGTGTGGGCGAAGGGCGCTCGTAGCGTGATACACATGAGGCGAAATAAGCACTGGATAATTCTTAAAATATGTGACTTCACAGTGGTTATCGGTGAACTGTTAGCTACCTATACAGGGACATCTAGGTGTAAATCGTCACGTCGTTACTCTCACGATAAATTTAATAGCGTCATTGTCCAGGACCAGATCTAGCTAATAAGCCGCTCCGGGCAAAATAATATTCGCCGCCCATTACATTAACAGCATCATAAGTCATGAGCTTGCTACTCAAAAGATGGGATGATATATATGTACCTATGTCATATTGTTTTAACTGTATAATATTCTAATACGTTAGTCTATTACGGTTTGTTAAGTAATAGCCGTGGTCGTATGTCACCTAGTCAATAAAGATTGTGTGAAACAACCGCAGGTGGCACACGACCACGGCTATTACTTAAAAATTCTGTCGTATGAATATTGTTCTTGTTTTATACTTTTCAGTGCGCGATTCTTCGTAGTCGAGTTTTAGTTATTTTTAATTAATTTTTTTTCATTAGTTAATTATAGTTTTGATATTTTTTCTTTATTTTTATATGATAGATAAACCAAAATACCTATTATTTTTCGTAAACAAATCAATATTTATTTGTGATAATGAACGAAAATAATAATATAGTTTGTGGCAAATATAATACATTACCAGCCTATAACTTTTTGGTTTCTTCTAGCCTTGTAAGAGTAACTTGTTAACACCTGAACAGAGAAGATATTGAAAGAGTGAAATTTGACTCACGATAAATTAAATTGAGGTTTATTTTCGTGTCAGTTAATATTTACACTAGTGAGAAATACAAAAAACGTCGTAGTATGAAACGTGTGAACATTTTATATTACACTCTCGGCTGCATTGCGGCCTCACCTCCGACTCAGGCCGCAATCCAGTCTTGACTAAAACGTTAAATATCCATCATCATCTGCCTAGCCTTTTCCAACTAGGTTGGGGTCAGCTTCCAGTCGAACCGGATGCAGCTAAATACCAGTATTTTACATGGAGTGACTGCCTATCTGACCTCCACATCCCAGTTATTGGGTTGTCAGACTTTCGGGCTTTTGATGACCGTAACGACTGTCAAAGATCGACGTATGACAGCGGACACCAAAAGCTTAACGTGCTTTCCGAGGCACGAAACGATGTCAGTGATGTCTAAGATAAACTTAAAAAGTAAATACCTATGAATTGAAAAAGTCACAATAATACTTGCCCGGATTCGAGCCCGCACAACCTCATGCATGAGAGGCCCCGCCTCTCATGCATGAGGTTGTGCGGGCTCGCGCCTTAACCACTCGGCCATCACGACCAAACGAAACGAAAACGTCAAATAGGTATCCATATAGTCTACCTTTAATTTTTTTCTAGAGCATAAATACTCCTACTGATGAAAAAACACGTTTCAATGGGTTAAAAGTAAAAAAATTGAAGGGGGAATACTATAATTTTAACTTTTTTTTATTATGTTTTGATAAAGCGGCCACAGTATGTGAAAATTTCAAATGTCGGTTCGAAAGATAGGTACATCCTTGTGGCTGACGGACGGACCAACGGACACACTGCGACGCCAGCCGCGCAGCCGGACTTTCCCACACGTGTATATTATCTTCCCCCACGCCACCACCATCATTAGGTATTATGTAATAGGCCACCAGCACATTTTTCATCTACACAATGTGTCACGTAGCAAAAAGTGCAAGCAAAGACCTTTTTTGTAAGAAGCCCTTAGAGTCTAGTTTAGCACGCTTTGGGCCAGTTGTGGGCGCACAACTGGCCCAAAGCGTGCTAAACTAGACTGTGTGAGTGGGCGCGAAACCCTAAAAATCTTTAATTTTAAAAAGGTTATAATGATAGTCCGTTAAAAATTAAATTAAGTACATAAATTAGGGTTTCTTTACACCCTTAAGGAAACTTTCACTGTGAATTATATTTGAATTTTAATTACCTATATTTTTATTTTATTTAATCTTATTTGTTTATCGTAAAACAGAAAATGCATCCCAAAAAGATATTGTTTAAGGGTCGAACACTTAACAAGCTTAGTTAGTTTAACCTTCTAACCCATTAAAATCCTATCGATTAAAAGGATTTTGGGTTTGAATAGGTTAACCGTTAATATCCATTTTAAAAAGTTATCGTTGATTGGTTATTCTGCTTTTTTGAACTTCACGCAGTTACATGGTCTTACCACCAATATTATAATCCAGACTTCCACTGATTTTTTAGCGCCTTCACATATCATCAGATCAATAAATCATTCACTGTTTACACATGACACCGTGACATGATTATGTCAATATTTTTAGTCCAAACTTTAAAAAGTTATATTCAAAAAGATAAAAGTCTTTTAAATAGGTACAGTTTATTAAAAAATCGAATGTTTAAAAGAAAAACAGCTACATTACCTGGACTCATAACGGTGCGTGGAGTCTTTTCAACAGCATATTTTATAGATGTGACTTCAGACGCCAAATCACGCATGGTTGACTCTATTTTTTGAGAGCAATCAGAACGAACCGATTTCGAAATGTTATTTAACAACTTCAAAATGTTGTTAGTCTTTTCGTGAACTTCAATGTCCAGTCTGTTCAGTCTAAATTCTATAGCCTCTATTTTTTTTAGGTATCTTTCGCTAGAGGATATGCTTTCCATTAATTTTTCTATAACAGCATCGGTATCACTATTCACTTGCGCCTCAGCCGAACGGGTATAATTCTCCCGCTTCCTGGTAAGCATAGCATCGTTAAGTTCGTCCTCGTATTCCTTCTTCCAGATAATTTTGTCAGCATCCTCGTCTTTCCTGCGACCTCTCTTGTCCCTTGTCTTGTCCCTCGTCACTTCACAGGATATGATGGTGAGAGCGAACAGTACGATTTGAAGAAGTGTAAACTTTGGGAACATAATGCGGTGTGTGTCCCAAGTGTGATGTGAAACGACTGGTGGTGAACATATCGTCTGTCCGATACCCACGAAAGTTTGCATGACTACGTGAGACCCAAATAAAAACAACACGCAAAGTGCATGCTTACGCAGTGAATCCCCAATCGCGATGATTCGCACAGATTTTTCTACACCAATGTTGATACTATTTCTCACAATGTTATGATAATATTTATAAAACATGAATGTATCTACTTACTACAATTACAATGCATACATTTTCTTTTCTTTCATTATGACAAGCGTGCAATTAAATTGTAGTTTGATATCGCAGAGTTAGATTTTATTTACTTGCCTATCAAACCGTTTGCAAAATACGTACTGCGACATGAAGTTTCAGATACTAGCGCGATATAATATACTATGCCTATTAGTAAACATGTATATCGAAATAATTTAATATGGTTGATGAATTTCGAAATGATGTATTTTGTAAATAGGCGACAATTGCCGGAGAAATACATAAAAAAAGATAGAATGCAGTCGAACATACAACCTCCCCCTTTATTTAAAGTCGGTGAAAAACAATATTTTAGAATCGGTACGATGTTTTCGCTCGCTATATTTATTGTATGAAAAACGTTTTGAACTATGTATGAAGAAAATATTACATTTTTAGTTTCCATTATCTATGTATTAATATAACAAAGCTGAAGAGATTTTTATTTGTTTGTTTAAACGCGCTAAACTCTGGAACTACAAGACGGAATGGAAAAATTCGTATGTTAATTTGAGGTTTGTATATGATAATCAGATTCATGAGGAATAGTATAGGTTATATAACTTCAAGCTAGGACCCACGGGAGCGGAGCTGTAACTAAAGACGTACCTAACATCAGAAGCTATTGTCGTTGATAAAATTGTAAAGCAAAAATTATATAATTCAATTTTTTGTATATATATATATATATATATATATATATATATAATAGTTCGGTTTTTTGGTCTCTCATGCAGGCTGTGTGTTCGCAACCGGGCATTAGGTCAATGGTAGTTACTTTTTCTATTTCTGTCTAAGTTTATCTTATACTTATATCACTGACATTGGTAAAGGAAAACATCCTGAAGAAACCTGGATGTTAAAACCGCCGAAACTAGTGCCGACTCTACAATGGGACCATATAAGTCTGGTATTATTATTATTTATATCTATTTACGTACCAAGTTACTTATTTCTTTGATGAGCAGAGGAACGCGGCTCTATTATAAGAAGTACATGGCATTTCATGATAAAAATAACAAACACATGAGGTTTTTTAATTACCGACCGTCCCCCGTCCGTTCCAATATTAAAGTGAAGTGAGGGTACAGAAGTGAAGGAATTTCATAATATTCCAGACAATACATACTTGGATGAAAAATATTTTAAGTCGTATTTCATCGAGTGGTGGGTCAGCGTTCCGTTTTCCAATATCCCACACAATCCACACATCTCAGAATACCGACGCGGTTTAATTGAAATTTTCAGGGGTTGTGTTTCATGTCAATAATATTTTCTTTATAATAATTTGATCCATAATAATATTATAAATGCGAAAGTAACTGTGTCCGTCTGTCTGTTACGCTGTCACGAGTAAACCACTGAACTGATTTTGTTGAAATTTGGTCGCTCAAGGCTCAGCTGTCATACCGATATGGCAGAACAATAGAAAATCAATTGTGTCTCACTACGTGGGCCTTGAGTAATTAATTCATGAAATAAAAAACTGTTATAACTGTTATTTTCTGATTGAATATTTAGAACCTACCCCACTCAACGTTAAGGTATTCACTTTGCCTGGACAAACAATGGCTGCATTGTTTTATTAAAACCAAAGAATCTGAGATCCACGTTGCGTGGCAAACACGTTGTTAATATGACCGAAAAATTGAACAATATACCTAATTGCCGGGCCATTTTTAAGGATCTGGTGCCAAAAAATAAAGATAGTCGATCTGACCTACGCCATTTTATGTACATGGTTGGTTTTTACATGTTTCCTATGACATTGTTAAAGTAAACCAACATTCACTTTCGCTAGATTATTTCTGGGCTATATCTTCAGCCAGAATCATCAAAACTGTGGACTACCCGAAGTATTTTGTTTCAGAACCCGATAAAACTATAGGTACGTAATTACACTGTACCTACAGTTCGTTGTGACGTCACAGTGGTGAACGGTGGACAATGTCAGCAGGCGAGGATTCAATGAAGCGGTTTAGCTATACTCCAATTTTGATGATATTTTCAAAGATATCAACTTAATACAATTTCTCAGAATTTTCTACTATTCAATAATACCTATATAATTGATGCTCTCCTTTTATTCCAATATAGACATTAAGTAATATAATATTCCAATTTTTTTAAGTTAAAGCTAGGAATATAGGTAGGAGTATAAGTGAAACAAGTGAGGTAAGATTGTACATTATGGTCGAGGCTCGATTGCTACCCGAGCCGAAGGGGAGAACGTAATGGTTACGTGAGAGTGTAATGATAAAATGTTCACGCTTTAAATACGACGACTTCGTAAAGAAAAAAAATCTGAACCTTCAGTACTTTGGAAAAAGATTTGTGAAATATGGCGTGCGGATTTCGTTCAAACTTCGAACACTGGCGGTTGCTCAACCCCGTGAATAATAAATAAATAATAATATCTTAGGACCACCAACACATCGCCATCTGATCCCAAATTAGGCAGAACCTGTACTATGATAACCAGACAACTGAAAAATATACTTATGTATTTCTAAATACATACATATTATAGATAAATTACACCCGGGCACAGAACAAATCTTCTGCTCATCACACAAAGATTTGTCCAGGGTGGGAATCGAACCCACGACCTCCGCGTCCTAGCAGCTAGGGTCACCAACTACTACACCAACAGCCTAGGCCAGTCTAGTCAGAATAAGTGATGAAGTAGCTAAGAAGCGCCAAACAGTCTCGTGTTCAAGGGGCGAGTTCGCAAGAGTGTCGCGACACGTGTTGTATACTGATTTACATAGTGAGTGAAATAATCTTAGTTGAAATTGTTATTGTAACCAATAACTGCACTACCGATTTAGGAAACTTTTATGGTACTTAGCTTTATGGATGTAAATAAATGACAACATAACATCACGCTTGTATTCCCCGAAGGGTTATGCAGAGGTGTAGCACATCCACATTTCGCCAGTTATGTTTAAATCCCAATGTAATAGGGGGCGAGCCTATAAATGAATGAAATAATAATAATCTATTAGATACAAATAAATAATATTGTATTGTATGTTTGTAACTTCAACAGCTTTTACTAAACTTAATGTTTACACGGTCCTTATACCAATAACATAATGTAAAAAGCACGTGTAGGTAATACGCTATATTATACAAACATTAAAAGCAGTACGAGCAGTGCACTTTACGAGCAAGTGTATTGAAAAATGTTTTAAAACTTCAAACGTTATACTCAAGAGAGCGTATACAGACTGATAGTGTGATTCTGATATAGTGATTCATAAAAAAAATATATATCTGAATTTAAAAATAAATAAACAAAGTTTTCTTTAAAAATTAAAAAAAAATCTGTCCGACACCGTCCGTAAATTCATGGATACTATGCGCCCAAGTTACGTAATCACCGCAAAGGGCTTTACATTTTTTTTCATTGAATTTACGTTCTATTCTTGAAACCAAACCAGTGGTTTCAAGGATAACGGTGTTTACAATCACACTGTACTATCGAACTGAAGGAAATTCCAAGAAATAAAATGAAATAAAACATCCATATTAATATCATAAACGAGAAAGTAACTCTGTTTGTCTGTTACGCTTTCACAACCAAATCACTGAACCGATTTTTATAAAATTTGATACAGGGTAAGTTTGAACCCCAAGAAAGGACATAACCTAAGTATATAAAAAAGTAACCTATATAAGGTTACTTTTTATTCCGCGACTTCGTCTGCGTCCGCCATATCTGACATTTTTTTTTAAGGTGGTAAAAATCATCATATGACTCCTTATGGAAGAGACTGTCAGACTTTTACTGACTAAAAGACCACCCTGTTCCTTCTGTTGCCCTTTACGTTCCGGGCCCACGTTATCCTGTTAAGACGTTCCGCAACCCCAATATCTGACATTTAGGTGGACAAAGACGTAATATAAAAACGCCCATAATATAAGGCAATAGCAATTCACTAGCAATTTCACTCAAAAATTCCAACAAAAAAATAACTTGCTATACACCAAAAAGACGGCGCTCTGTCAGAATCGTGAACAAAATATTCGTTAAAATAAATTAGATCACGTCATTACGTCATTTTAACGGGAACACAGTTTTCAATTTCGACGGGTTCTGACTTTGTGACAGAGACAGGAAATGGAAAAATGCCAAGGCTAGAACGAGTAGAAAATTGACTTTCCATTTTGTGCATTTGACCTGGTCGAGTTGTCAAAATGACAACTTGACAGTTCACACTTGCATTTTATTCGTTGAAAGACCCAGTTACATTCATACAAAGAGTATTATTAGTATTGGAATTTGTTTGTTGGTGTATAATATTGATTAGTTTGTGTAGAATTTATTTATTTCTGTAAAACTGTGAAAGTTTTGTTTGTATTATGCTACAAAGTTAGGCTAGTCCATCGGTGCACGAGTGTGACTTGTACTTTGTCGGATTTAGGTTTAGTAAAGTCGAATTATCTAAGTCACCTCGTTAGGATCGAGTTGTTTTTGAGGAATTGTTGGGGTCGAATTAGCTTGGGTTTGAGTTGTACGGATCGAGATTTCGTGGTCGGCTTGTCCGGGTCAAGATACCCTTGAGTTGAATTGTCACCAGCTCGGGTTGCACAGGTCGACGTGTCGTAGAAACACATTAATTTAACTTGTCCCATGTAAAAAACCATTAACTTAACTATATCTATGAATATTCGATATCCGGCCGTGTAGTAAAATATAGCGAATCCCAAGTAATTTCTACAATATCTCTTTCAATTCTAGATTATTTTTTAACTTATTTCATTTAAATAATGCTTCCACTGCTGCTCCTCAAAAAAGTACGGAACAATTCGTTATGTCAACGGTTTCAATAATATTATAGTAGGACATTTTCATCGCACATTAGTACACTATATCTTTTATTATAATAAATGATACTTACACTTACCGACTTTAGGTGATTCTAATCGTTCTGAAATACTCTGCTTCAAATTGTCCAAATCTATTTTTACGTGAGTTAAAGCCTTTTCCAGTATTTCAGAAGATGATGTCTTTATCATTCGGAGCATTTCAGACAAATATTTCAGAATACTGTTTGTTCTTTCATGGAACGTCATATCCAAGTGGGTCAGTTTGCGTTCCACAGATTCGATCATCTTCAAATACCTCTCACTTGCCATCAGAGTTTCGACGAACTTTTCTACAACAGCATCTCCGACGTTGGATCGTCCTACCGCTGCATCAGCCTGTGATCGGCCCGTTGCTGGCACACGCATATTTTCAACGCTTTTCCTCATGGGAAATATAACATCTGGTTCGTTAACAGGTTTATCCCGCATAAAAACTGCTCTTTTAGCCGTCACTATAGTAACGAAGGAAACTAGTACGATTATAATTGAGCTCATGATGCCGCTGCCGGTACTCGCGTCGTGGTGTACAATACATTACAATGCACGGCTTGGAAGACATTAGTGTTTAACTTAGAGCCGACTTATTTAAAAAACATTTTATTTTAAAAACATGCAGCATCCATTGTGCAGATGACAATATTATGTATAAAGTCTTTAATGTAACTAAGTGTAAGTATGTAGGTACCTGTATTGTGAATTTAATAGAGCGCGAAGCGGTGCAGTTCAGAATGTTATAATATTATATTTATATTTGTGCCACACCGCCCGGGGAGCCGGATTAGTTATTATGGGCCTGCATACACCCATTGAAAACTCTCTTGTTTGATTTGGCTTCTCACAGCTGTAGGTCCACCTTGCCGACGATCTCTTTCTGCTGCTAAACCTACTATTTCCCAAGTTTTCTTTTAATTAGAACCCTAGAAGTAGTGTATGGTAGCCTGGTAACCTGTAGCTAGCATGTTTGTAGGATTAAATATGAGTACTTACTTAACTCTGCAAAGTCAAAGAATCCTGGCATCAGTAAAACCGGATGGAAGCTACTATTACGATCGTTATTAATATTATGATACCTATTTGGTTTGTCTTCATTCCCTATTTATATAACACTAAGTACTCAACAAACAACGCTACGAAACACGCCATCTTATTTAGGAAAATTCTCTAGAAAAAGAAGGTAGTTATTGGCCATTAAAAATTGTAAATCTAGGTGAAGAAAAACTTATTTAACGATAGCGTCATAAATAAATAACACAAACGGTCGGCGCTTTTTTAAATAACTTAGCTGAATGGACGTACCGTACGGAATTTTGTAATTTAAAAAGTTTAGAGATCTTTGACCTTTTGTTTTGTGGTTAGCAAATTATTGATGCGTTCTTGTAACTGTTGTGATCCTGAGCGTTATATCAACGCAGGAAGAGGAGTTTAGAGCCGTGAGTATATTGGAATTTGGGCGTAGTCAACACAAAATTGAGGACGCTGTTAACTCACCAAGCGTCGATTGCAGATATGGGCACACTTCATAGCTATAGGATATGCCACCAAACGTCACAGATGACGATACAGAAAGACTACCTAGTAGTGACAAGACTTTATTCTGCAAATTGCTACAAGGAGGCAGTTCCAAGTTACTGTTCGATAGTGGAAGGAAGGCTCCAGTCCCGGTACCAAGTAGTCATCAGTGACCAAATCGCCCGCAGAAGTTAACATTAACACGATATCAAACTCAGACCGCTAGGACCAGCTCTTTGTACGGAAAAAATCGAGTGTTTATTGTGTGCCAATGCACATTTGCGCTAGAAAGCTAGACGCTCAGTTACCACATGTACTGTTTTCCAATGAGTCTTACTTCGAATTACATTTCGATTCAAGAAGATTGCGTAGGTATTAAGCAAGTTCCGGATTGCCACAGTCAACCCTGGAATCCTCAAGAAGTTCATCCTTATCAAGACAGTATAATTATGTGGGCTTAAATTCGCAATATAAAATTTGCGAAAAAATGCATTCACAAACTGCAGCACAATATCACGCTATAAGAATGGCCTGCTCAGCCCACTGCCGTCAATTACAATTTGCACAGAACTTTCAGTGATTTTCCCCAAAGTTTAATCACGTAGAGCTTTTTGCAGATCTTTCCAGGACTTGGAGCTTTACGTAGTATAAAGTTCGTAGCAATATTTAAAGTTTAGTTGGAGTATAAATTAGTATTAGTATTTATTTATTTAAACTTTATGCACAAGTAGAAAGGAAGTAGGGAAGTGGAAACTATTTCTTTTTTTTCTTCATCATCATCTGCCTAGCCTTTTCCCAACTATGTTGGGGTCGGCTTCCAGTCTAACCGGATGCAGCTGAATACCAGTATTTTACATGGAGCGACTGCCTATCTGACCTCCACAACCCAGTAACTGGGTAATATGATACCCCTAGGTAAGACTGGTTGTCAGTCTTTCGGGCTTCTGACGACCCGTAACGACTGTCAAAGATCCACGTATGACAGCCGGGACCAACGGCTTAACGTGCTTTCCGAGGCTCGGAGGAGTCTCGGTATGGAAAAATGGTCACCCATCCACGGACCAACGCCGGCAAGCGTAGCTTAACCTGACGGATTGACCCGTGCGGCTGTTATTACTTAGCCACGAGCTCCTTTTTTTCTTACTCCTCCGCTATTCTTTTCTGATTAATTTCGTTGCGGGAACCAAGACGGTTAATCGTTTCTCTGGGACTCGTCGAGCTTCATTGACTCGACGCTTTTCTGGTGACCTCCACTACTAATTCTGGCTTTCAGGAGTTGCAGTGGGTGGGAACAGTGTGGCGGACTTGCACATGTAAAAAGAAATATTCTGTACAAAGGCGGGCTTAATGACTTGGGCTCTACCAATCTACCTTAGGGTGAAGCAGAAACAAAACATAGTAGGTGCACAGGTAAAAGGACAAAAACCCTAATAATCTACCCCCACTATTTAAAATATAGGTACTTAAGCTGCAGCACCGTCCGCTGCATTGTCCGACTCGCCTAATAAATATAAGTAGCATAGCAGACTACATCATAATTATAATTGAGTAAGTATATCGCTAGCGTTTAACAATATTATTTTATCATATGATACTTACCATAAATGTTTAACAATCTGCGGTAAACTCTACCTTACTGGCAGGTGGAATTAAAAATGTGAAAGATTATTTAAAAGTCTACACGAGTCAAGGCGTTAACTGTTTCACCATTCTTTCCCTTTCATTTCAAACGAATTTAATTAAAAATCTACTTAATATGTTATACCTATACTACCATTCTATCTCCACTCCTCCACGGGTTTTAAAGATGACAAAAGGTTAGTGTCCGGTGTAAGGTCCGTGTTATAAACTTCGAGGCTCCAAGACTTTTAAAATTGGTATAATACAATACCTATGTTGTATAATTATCTCGATATGAATTTCGTAGGATTTTTAAACCTTCAGCTTCGGCTCCGGCCAGAAATCGTCCTTCGGTCGGACACTACTCAAGATCCTACATAATATATTATTAACTTTACAAGTTGCTATCATTTAAAAATATTTTGACCACCTTCACCCACTACAGTCAGCAGTAAAAGTCGTGAATGTGATCAACAACTTTTGCGATTTGTGGAACGTTGTATTGTATGTATAATTATGTGTCTGCTACGTTGCTATTCATTCCTATTTTCAAAGTCAAAGTCAAATCAGTTATTTCAATTAGGCCATTACAAGGCACTTTAGAACGTCTTAAACAAAAAAAAGGAGTTTAATCAAGTTGCTATTTTCATATACATACATACATAAACTCACGCCTTTTTCCCATGGAAGTAGGCAGAAACTACAGAACGCCACCTGCTACGATCCTTACATACTCCTTTCGCTTCATCTACGTTCATATTTATCTCGTCATACAAGCACGCAGGTTACGAGTAGGTACTCCACACCTGACCTTTCTGAAGGACCTCACCAATAAGGTCAGTGTAGATCTTCCTAGGGCGACCCCTCCCGGTGGGCGTTGCCACTCACCTCTGCCATATAAATACCTTTTGTCAATCTTCTTTCACTCATCCTGTCAACATGACCAAACCATCTAAGCATACCCTTTTCTATCTTTGTCACTACATCTTCTTTTAATACGCAACGGTCTCGAATAACCTCATTCCTCACTCTATCGTTCAAAGTTACACCACACATACTCTTTTTAAGCTTGTCGTATCCAATAATTTTGAAACCTATATAGAGTGATCTAAAAGAATTTGACACACTGGAAACATTGTTTCAACCAAATGGTTTGTTGGACTGTAATACATGACATACCTACCCACAACGTTCCATAAATCGTTAACGCCTTAGAGACTAACCAGACTTGTTCAGCTCAATTCAACTTTTGCTAAAAAAATATATCAGTTTAGTATGAAGATATAGCTCTTAAGACAATAGTAACACGGAGCAATACTTCATATTCCAAAAATTACATAACTAGGCTATTAATCTGTGAGTGTTTGCATACGAGTACCTACATGCCTGGAGCGTGTCATATCATTATCATAACGTTCTCACAAGTCGGCGGAACAAAGTAGTGCCTGCATGCTCGTTTAAAAAATAAAACAGAAAGTTCGCGCATTTCTGAATATTAGGGGATAACTAATTACATAGTAATGATGTGTGATTATTTTTTCTTTTCTCCATTTGATGAGCTTTTAGCCATTTCAAAGGGTTAAGTGTTACTGCTGTCAGACTAGCATTAAAAAAGCCTATTAGGCTTCCTATTAGACTCTGGCCTTTTGTAAGACTTTGGACCTTCAACCAAGTCTTGAATAAGCCTAGCCTAAAGGCTTTTAGCCTGTCAATCAAGCCTGCACAGGCTCTAATAATCACAACTATCTTGGCGTATTTGTCCAAATTTCCAAAAATTCGCACCCTATTAAAAATTATGATAAAGTTGATTTTATCAAACCGAAATAAATTATATTTACACAAAGTGAAGTGTCAACATTATAGTTTCACTTGGCGGGCAAAAATGTGAATTTTAATGACAGTACAATCAATTAATAATAATTTCATATTTTTTATTCATACCTACCTACCATCTAATTCTAATCAGCAAAATGTAATAATAATATTATTATAAAAATCATAGTGAGGAAAAGACTTGTATTCAAAGCAAGTAAGCCGAGCATTATTTGTTATCTGTAACCGAGTGTTATATATAAATGTCAGTTACGTCGACTCGGCGCAGGAGTTTGTTTGTCATTGCCCTCATTGAATGTTTCGCAAATAACAAGGGCACAGTTCAACTTCACAGATCAAAGTTTAACAACTTAATAATTTTGAAGATTTATAGAATTTAGTGTTAGCATCACAAAGGACAAAAAAACTCGAAATGAATCCAATTACTCAAGTAAGTAAATGTTATTTTCTATGGTATAAAATACCATAATCTGTAATATTTTATCGTGTCAGAGTTATTTTATACCATAAAAGTTCTTAATTTACCAATTATTATAAAATTGCTTCCGTGGAAAAATTCACTACGGCCCTGATATAACAAGTAGACTGAAGTCCAAAGTCCAAAGATCATTGAACAGTTACATCAATAACAGTATCAATGTTGGCGTTTTAACTTTTGTACTATGTACGCGCGCGGCTATATTATAACAAGAACGGTTGTTAGGTGTGTTAATAGGGGCAGAGCCCCCTAAGATAATGCTATGACCTAAAGGTTTTAAATCTAAAAAACTAGGTACAGTATGTTTTTTATATTGGGAATAGGGAGGAGAGTTACTTGGTAATCCAGTTAGGCCATACATTTTTAAGGAGGCTATACTTATTAAATATTTTATTCAAACCTTTACCTAGGTACCTTTATTATTGACTTATGCAATAATGAATGATTTCTAGAGAAAGATCAAACAATCAATCAATATCCAAAATGGCAAAATATTTTTTACAATTCAGCTTTAAGTTAAGTTTTCAGATTATTTCAACTGCGTATTGCCCCATGTAGCAAATATCATTTTTATGATAAGATTACTGGCATTACTGGAAGATAAACATCACATATTAATATTAAACCATCAAGTATTTTTATTGAACCAGTTCAATACATGATGGATTATAAAAAATATGGTAGGTTTTTATCATTTAAGTAGGTACCTACCTGTATTTATTTATCATAACTTACATAATATAAAGTTCACAAAAATAGTCCCATAGTTATCGCCAACAACAACTTTACTAAGGAAGCAAACTTTTTTAAAGAAACTATTACCTTAAAACTGGATGAATAGGAATGCAGGGGTGAATTAGAACAAAGAGAAGCACACTCAAATGATTTTACAGAATTTTAATTTACGATTTAATGTCCTTGTTAGTATCAAACTATACTACTACGATGTTAAAATCCCTTTTAAAGTTTTGATTCAGCCTTATTCACCCTGTTTTATTGAACTGCCATACCCTTTCCTTACAAACCTTACTTAAAATTGAGGCAAGCTTATACAAAAAAGAAAATTAAAGATACACATTTAAGGTACCTATGTTCTCTAAAAGATTAGGAGGTAAGTCTACTAAAAGGGTAGATGACACCACTAACCAATTGACATACTTTTTATGACATGTCAACATAGATTTTGTATGAAAAAAGGCAGCAGTTATGTCACTCAATTGACTAATTATTTATTTATTAAAAATCGATTTTTATAGTCCATTAAAAACTAGTGGGGTTTAAAGTATTTCTTTAGAGAATTTATATCTTGGAATTATTGGTGTCAGCTACCAAATGAAAAACATTCAAAAGAGTAATCTCATATAACTAGTATGTAAAAAAGAAATTGGTAAATTAGAGTTATTTTTGACCGAGAATGAGATTAGACAGCAATTGTATCTGAAAGTTAATAATTATAATTTCCCTCCATATTATATGTATACATGTATTCACTGATCTGCAAATACATACAAGTATCTTGTGTTGAACAATCAATGTCTATGGCCAGTGTGATGGAAGAAAGAGTTCTCATATACCCAAAGTTACTTAATTATGATTATATAAATACTTAATAAAAAAACATTTAGATTTTATTATTTTATTTTAGAGCTGAGCGTTATTTTATGTAAAGTAGTAGGTTTATGTAAGATAGTAGATTCAACTTTTATCTTAAAGCTTCAAGATATAAAAAGATACCAATTGTTGAAAATTTTACATTTTGTATTAATCTCCATAATATCCAACAGTGGCAATGTAATGTGTTTTTGC
Organism: Hoplodrina ambigua; assembly: GCA_949774945.1. NCBI lineage: Eukaryota > Metazoa > Arthropoda > Insecta > Lepidoptera > Noctuidae > Hoplodrina > Hoplodrina ambigua. The sequence goes on from OX458963.1 coordinate 14,104,696, forward strand.
TATAATTTTGGGTACTCAGGTTTTATCTTGATAAAATGTAATTTTGTTGATTGTAAGTATTGTGACAAGCAGTTGTCATGCATAACTATAAAATTTGACCCTGAGCGTTATCAGCAACGAAACTACAACATTTCATCTTAGTTATAGTGATAAAAACATGAATAGGAAGATATGACATCTATTTAAAAAATAAAGCCAAGTAACTTCTAAATTGGATAAGATCATAATTTTAAACTAGTGCAGGTATTGTCGAAAAACATCTTGAACAATCTTGGTGTCCAGTGCGCAGTTCCCTGCCTCTAACTTGTACGATGATGTACCCCAGCACTCCAAACATTCCTCAAATGACACCGTATTATCGTTTTTCGCGATTATCGGGATGTTTTTCGACTATTAAAAACACTGTAGGTAAAAAAAATGCGCAATTCAATGTAGGCTACACTGAATTGGACAACACAAAAATTTTACAGACATAATATTGTGCAACTTTTGTTTCCCTTGAATGCAAGGCTTTAAAGTTCACACAATGATGTTCGTGCGAATGTACCCTTTTATCTTAGCTTTAGCTGTGCATCGCTGCGATTCAATACCTGCTCAAGCGCTCGATAGCTGCATTGCATATATTTGGGAAAGAATTAATCTTCTCCTATTTTGACAAAAAAAAAAACATCGTATTATTATTGATGAGAATCAGAATTTTCTAAAAAGATTTCAATCCATTGAAACTATAAACAATCTACAACACCTGTAATAGAGAATACCTAAGGCATTAAGTCCGCCTTTGTACTTTTTTGTTGCATAAAGTTTAAATAAATAATAATAAATAAATACAAACGATTTAATTTATAATCGCTTTTCTAACATTTTGTCATAATTTATATCCTAAATCTTAGGCAGTTCAATATTGTAAATACAATATTAAGTAAACAACTACTGACGTCATACCCAATATGGCCATCCCTTCGTCGAAATAACATTGAAATGTTCAGTCTTATCTTTTTCATTTTGCTCCAAAAGACGAAATACGTTTCGAACCAATTTAGTAAAGAAGATTTTTAATAACATCTCCACCATGATAAGATTCAAAAATCAATTGGTTGAAGATAACAGTAAGTGATATAATCGAGGTTGATTGAAAGTCATTTGGCAGGTAAAGATATGATACATGTGTTATACAACACAAAATATTATCATGTACTCTACTAACAACTGATAAACATAGGCACTAAAAAAATAAGGTAGGTAGGTAATCATCTTTTATGAGTTAATTGGCCTTAATATTTATAAAAGGATTAGTAGTGTACCGTTAATTACGAAATAATATTCGTTAATTCAGCTTTGCGTACTTGGAAATTAACTACTCGAATTTGGAACCTAAGTTTCGTCTCAAAATCTCGGCGTAAAATCATCATTTAAAGAGAGATCTCTATTATTTTACGCTCAAACCAATCAGATAACACTGAATATCTGGGTACAGCAGAATACTTACATGTTATCTTGATAAGTCAAAGGTAAAGCTACCAAGAGAGCACAAATAAGAAACGTCCGAAAAATCTTTGTATCTAAATAACATATTTTTATTAGTAGGTACAGTTACAGTACAGTCGCGGTACAGTGACCTACCATGTTCTAATTAAAAACAATCGTTAACGTACTATCAGGTCGTTAACTTCTATGCATAATTATTGATGTTTATTTTATGTAAACAATAGCGAATGTCATGCCTAAGCACCGTACACAAATCGAACTTACTGTTAATAAATCATAACATTTTCAATTTCCAGGTGATACGCGCCACCAGGCCAATTTACAGAAAGCTGTCGACTACGGCCACCGTCGCAGCTGCCAAACCCGTGCCGACGTCGGGAATGTGCTTTGGTAAATAAATAAATAAATATCTTGGGACAACTCACACACGGCTATCTGATCCCAAGCTAAGCAGAGCTTGTGTTATGGTAACCAGACAACTGATATACATACTTATATAATTTATAAATACATACATATTATAGATAAATCACACCCAGACACAGAACTAACAATCATGCTCATCACACAAAGTTTGTCCTGGGTGGGAATCGAACCCACGACCTCCGGCTTAGCAGTCAGGGCCGCTAACCACTAGACCAACAGGCCCGTCATACGAAGAAGTCGTAAGAATATTACTTTGACCACTTTCCAATCACCAGAAAATACACATGATACCATGATACCATTTGATGTCTAAACGCCTAGACATCTAGGCGTTTAGCATTGTGACCTGTGTAGTAGGGCAAAATCCTATTTGCCATTTCCTATTAGAAGTTGAATAAATAGGTTAATTTTCGGTAGCGACGCTACAAAGTATGCACATATTTTACATTATATCATGTAAATTCTCGACTTGGAATTGTTAGTCTTTCACAATTGAGTATTAACGTCAGCGTAGAATTCATTTCAATAACAAAACTTTTATTTATTATATCTCTTGACACAAGACAACGGTATTATCATTTATATTGTCGGAATATTATCCGGATTTAGTGGAACGCCTGAACCCTAGCGGCTTATTTTTTCTACCTACTTATCGATAAATCTTTATCAGATATTTTAAATATGTGTAGGTATGAATGACAAGAATTTCAAGGTACAAAAATTGTATAATAACGCCACCAACTGACAGCGTGTTCGGTGTTAAGCGCAGTCACATGTGCTTTAGAAACCATACTGGAACATTTTCCCACCGATTCCCAAAATAATAGATTATAGTTATAGTTAATAGCGTCCAGTGGCGTAGCTAGCATCGGTGGCACCCGGGTGGATAACTGTGGTTTTTTTATTATTACAAAAAGTGTATTTCATAATTAAAATATAATATTGTGATAACGTAAGTTACTAAATACAGGGTGGTTATCCAAACCACCCTCATGTGTGTTCTAGTTTTTTTTAGCTGTCGGGTGTCACCCCCGGCCTGGTGGCACCCGGGGCAGACTGCCCCCTACGCCTCCCTCTAGCTACACCACTGATAGTGTCTCAATTTTAAAAACTTGATCGTTATTTTAAAATTCGGGAAGCAACAAAATATTTGGCCTACGAGGGCTAAGCCTATATAAGCCTCATATTAATATTTTGTTATTGTCGAGCAAAGTCCAAAGTCCAAAAATGATAACGGCATACATAGGTAGTAATAGGTACACACAATAAACGTGTCATGAAATAAATTCTGTTATCACGAACCAAAGTGCAAAGTCCGCGAACTGTCTGTTTATTTATTAATAGCTGGACTGAGATAGAAGTTCGTACTTTTAGATTGAAGCTCTTGGAAACTATATAACATAACAACAGAATGATATAACAGAATTTCTATTATTGCACAGACGTTCCAGTCACTTTATAAAAAAGTATTTTTCTTCACGTTATTTATACTTTGTATTTCCTACCATCCAGGGACGTTGTCAAGATTACGTTCGCCTGATTGGTTTTTTAGGGTTCCGTATCCGAATGGTGCTAACGGGACCCTATTACTAGGCCTCTGACGTCCGTCCGTCTGTCAGCTTGCTGTATCTAATGATTTTTCCATGACTGTGTATTTCTATTGTCGTTATACCAACAAATAATAAAAATAAATAAAAGTTTAAAATCAAACCATACAAGAGATTTTTTGTTTTTGGATTGATACGAAACCCTTCGTGTGCGAGTCCGACTCGCACTTGGCCGCTTTTAAATAACTGTTCGTGCTTTTAATTTCTGCCTCGCTTGTTTGTTTGTTTTTGTCTTGTTGGACATCTTTCCTCGACTGCTGCCCACGCTCAATCGACTGGTCCAGCAAAGTAGATACCTATTATTGAATATTTTCAATTATTTTTCTTAAAGTATTAAGTCATCAAGAACTTTTAGTTTTACCCAGTCAGAATTTGTGTTCGGTTGATTGCAACAGACTCGGCCTCAATTGGGCACAAAACTAACGAAATGATGATGCACTATGTGTACAAACCTTTGCCTACCCCTTCGGCAAGGCGTAATATTGTGTTATCGTGTTCAATATTTATATTATCTCATTTTTATCTATCTCTATCCAAATTGCAATTACATGTTACATAAGTATACAGACAAGAATTATTATACTTAGTCATGATCTCACATTTCATCGATTAAGCTTAAAAAAAAACACAGTAGAGTTGATAATTGTAAGTACATTGATTGCGAAATAAACATTACTGAAAATGCTCACATGCGGTTAGGTACAACAAGAAACCATGAGGTGAAAGGTGCAGGTGCATGAATATTTTGTTTTACATAATTATGCACAATTTAATATAAATTACATTCGCCAATTATTATAAATACCTTTGTTTAATATGGTTGTTTCGTTGGTCTTTTGATCGCAAAGCGCGACTGCTGAGCATGAGGTCTTGGGTTCGATTCCCACATCGAGCAATGTGTTATTGGGCTTTTCCATCAGGAATTTTTCAGTAGCAACCCCCGAGTCTGGATTTGTGCCCGGTAGATGGCAAAAGGCTCGCCCCCTATTACATGAAATGTGGACCTACTAATGAGTTCACCTCTGCCTAACTCTTCAAGGATTACAGGCGTAATGTTGTGAAGTCGATGCTAACTTAGTATGACGACGATTACATGTCATGAGTTCATGACAATAGTTACCATATAACTAAAATACATTTTCCTAATTATTTTCAGAACTCAGCGAGGAACAAAAAGCTTTACAAGAGCTGGCTCGCAAGTTCACCAGGGAAGAGATCGTGCCAGTAGCTGCCCAGTACGACAAGTCTGGGGAGTACCCATGGCCCATTGTAAAGAAGGCATGGGAGGTCGGACTAATGAACGGCCATATCCCCGAACACTGCGGTAATGATATCCAGTACTAATCCTATAAAGAAACTACATAGGTACTTGAGAAAATCGGTTATCGCGGACGCAGATAAATTCGCAAATATTTAGCTTTTGTCCGTATCCGGATCCCAAGCTTCCCCTTTTCCCGCTTCGATCGTTCAATAACTTTGCGATGATAAGATAACAGACACAGTTACCTCCGGATTTATAAGACACAGAAAGCCAGTCTACAACAGCCAAGGTATTTCGTTTTGTCCATAAAATTTCTAGTTTCAAAGTTATAGCTTACCCAAAATGTCAAGAACCGGAACTATTTTCAACTAATAGATCAATATGGCGCAACTAAACGGATTTTCTCTCTATTTCTGCCAGAGAGATAATATAATAAATATATAAAGTAATTTATTTGCATAAGATAAAGCAATGCCGTGAGTTAAGTTCTTTTTAAAAAATTATGGCGTCTGCTCTGTTTGAGCCAATAATACCAGCCTATTATTGCCCCACTGCAGGGCAAAGGCCTCTCCTCATACATAGAAAGTACAAGCATTGGTCAGATCACCACGCTTGCTCAAGGCGGATTGGCAATAACAGACTTATAATAACTATAAGACTTTCTCACTATGTTTTCCTTCACCGTTGTGAGTGACGTCAGAGATAACTGGTAGGATACACCTTAATTAAAAAATCAAGTCAAGGAAAAGCACCTTTGATATTGAAGATGAAGCCAATTCACTCGAAGCTTTTATCATTTTTTTTCTTTTGCTTGGGTAATACCGGAAATTCAAATGCAAAAAAATACTTTATATTTTATTCGATTCTCTCCAATTAATGTTGAGGAAAATTGGCTCTCATAGCAGGATACTTTTAATCAGTAAAGACTGCCAACCACGGTAGTTTTGTGAAGCAATATTTATTAAGTTATTAGAAGGTTATTATTAGAAAGAAAAAGAAAATAATTAGATTCAGTTCAGTGGGTTGACTTTGATGTAACAGACAGAATTACTTTTACATTTATAGTATTAGAGTAGATTGAATTTATTGGATTCTGAAGTCATAAAAGCAAAATGCGATTTTGTGAATAAACAGTACTATCTCTGTAATTATTTCGCTAGTACTATATGTCAGCTTCACACAGATGTTTGGTTGAAGGAAGCGACATTTTAGTAAGAACTAAGGGCTCTGTACGAAATTATAATATTATGTAAATCCGATCACGTGCAGGCATTGCTTTATTACCCCTTAGAAAAAAATGATCGACTAAAGATTGTACGGTGCGGTTCTTATATTAATTATAGAATATTTAAAAAAGAAATACCTATGAATAATCACCAACTGAACTTCTTACACCCTTTTCCTGAAGAGCCAATCAAGGCAGACTATATCTAATGACCAATTTTGATTAGAAATTAAATATTACATATTTAATTATTTAAACAATAATTTACTGACACAAACAACAACAAAAATCAAATTAGTTGACGTGAATTTGTCGTCAGCAAATTGTTGCGTTAATATTTGCCTTTCAGAAACTCGGTGTTAGTATCTCAGCTATAGTTCCATTAAATATTATGTGATATGCCTTCCACAAAAACCAATGATTAGTTCCGTATAACTACTGACAACTACCTTCCAGGAGGCTTGGGGCTAGGCGTTCTAGACACTTGCATTATAGCCCACGAGATGGCGTTTGGGTGCGCTGGCGTAACCGCCGCCATTTCTACCAGCTCTATCGGTGTAAGTCTTTGGCATGGAAACTCTGAAATTGTATCCTGGAACTGCTAAAGGTTTTCATGGAAAAAGGCTTTCTACACCTTATATCCCAGTTTAATAATTATTAATTGCTTCTAACTTGCGAATTTTATACTCAGACATTAGATTTTTGATAGTAGTAAATGTTTAATGAGTTTTTTTATTATTGATACGTTGTCGATGACGATTCACAGGAGGCATAGGTTTAGGAGTATTTGAAGGCTGTCTCGTGTGCGAGGAGCTTGCGTACGGTTGTTCAGGAATAATGGCGGCGATGACTATCACCGAAGTCGGAGTAAGCAAGCGGTTACTGTTTGGATCATTCATACGGTGACAGCATGTGGAGGGAACAGAATTAGTAGTAGTTTATGCGAATTAGTCTGGTTTGGGCAATGCAGTATTTCAAATCTTTGGAAGTCTCCTTTACATTGTTTTTCAGTCACATCAGATCAATCATTATTTCATTGATTTTAGTAAAATTAAAATAGCATAGCATACTCGACTTGGACCTAGGGAGCTAAAAAGCAGCTATTAATCTATCGTTACCGTTTAGCTACCGAAATTTATGGTAATAGTAAGTAGTGTTTCTGGACTGCATAAGTACTTCAATTACTTAATTAATGTAAAACTTATTTAATTGTTAAAAATGTTAAAAAACCGATGCTTTGATAACATAATAAATATTTCATTTAAACCTATTTCTAGGTTTAATAATATCATTAAAACATTACGTCCCCACTATATAGGTACTATACTATAATTTAAAAATCGTTTCAATAACTATAGGCTATCGTAAACAGTTGTAATCAAATGAATTCTAATTAAGCCAAAGCACTCACGGTAGTAAATCTTAATTGTTCCTTTATTTTTATAATAGGTAACCGAAATCAAAATTAGCAGCATCGAGAATACCAAAAAAAAAACACGTTCAAAATTATTACAGTCGATCTATGAAAACCTTGACTATATTTGGAACCTTGTCACATTATAAGATACAAAAGGCAACAAACACCTACGTCAATTGACAAGTAACGAGTTTAACGTGACAAAGTCCAAACGTTATCAATGTTTTCATATTGTGATTATACCTACATACCTATTTGGAATTTCGGGTGATATTTATGGACAGTCCATTTGAGCTTCTAGAGTCATTTCAGGGGGCGTTGGGAACCTAGGAGTGCTGGAGGAATGTACCATAGGTGAGGAGATGGCATTCGGGTGCACAGGCATTACTACAGCCATTGGAGGCACTAACTTAGGAGTGAGTTCTTACTTGAATCGGCTACGATAACTAAACTTCTACCAGAGGTGCCATCAACGTCGCTTACTCTTTACTCTATAATAATTATGTTCTATTTACATAAAATAAAGATGTTAAATTCACCTGCACTCACCTGTGGGTATTTAATGTAACAAAATTTTAAAGACTTAATTATAAAAATAACTGACTAAAAATAAATTTTAAAAAGCATTTTATTACTAAACATGATAGGTACCTACTGCATGATATGGGGAAAATATTTTTATTTAAGTTTCTTTTTAACAATTACCTAACTCTTCTTGATATTCTTTAATGAAGGAGTTTTACGCTTTATCGAATGTAGGGCAGTTTGCGTCCCTACCTCTTATCCTTAGGATCTTACAAAATTATTGTGTAATAGTATATATAACATCTGTGATCTTAAAATAATAGTAGGACTGATTTTTATAAATCGTACTTAAACTTTACTCAAGCATCAGTAATTTTAAAACATCGGTAAATATATAGCTACGAAATACAATACAATAACAGGAATATTATTTACTATTGGTAAGCTCTTTTTAGTAACTATTCTCCCCGTCAAAAGTTATTTATAATCCTAAAAACGAAATAGGTTAAAAATAACTTGAGTTTTTTTTTTTTGCAAACGTAAATGCCCATTTTCCTGTTACATTAAAACGATAGTAAATATTATTTGCTATTGGTAAGCTCTTTTTAGTAACTATTCTCCTCGTCAAAAGTTATTTATAATCCTAAAAACGAAATAGGTTTAAAATAACTTAAGATTTTTTTGCAAACGTGAATGCCCATTTTCCTGTTACCGTTCCCCTAAGAAAACTTATAACAGCACTCGTTTTTTTTTTTCATAGAAATTATTCATGACGTTGTCGTTAGGGGAGCATCCCACCCACAAAAACCCCAAAATTGGGTTACACATACTAAATTGAGTTGACGATGTAAAAATAAATAATCATTGTCTTAAATTATCTCCTGGTCATTTTTATTGAACGAAAATATTCACCATTACGATGACTGACTGCCTCGTTGGTCTAGTGGTCACAAAGCGCAGCTGCTGAGCGTGAGGTCTTGGGTTCGATTCCCAGGTTGGGCAAAGTGTTATTGGGAATTTCCATTAGGAAATCCGAAATTATCAGTAGCAGCCTCGTAGTCTGAATTTGTGGTTGATGGCAATAGGCTCGCCCCTTACTACATGGGACTTATACATAACAGGCGAAATGTGGATGTACTAATGAGTTCACCTCTGCCTAACCCTTTGGGGATTACAGGCGTGATGTTACGCGTGATCTTTAGTATGTGTAACTCAATTTTGGGTTTTTGTTTGTTGGATACTTTTTGCGTAACTACGTCCAATTGGGGTGCTTGACACGTAATCGAATCCAATGTACGCACTTGGAGTATCTGAGCGAATGGTTTAAGCAACAAGAGAAATTTCAGGGGGCGTTGGAAACCTAGGCGTGGTGGAGGAGTGTCTGATTACCGAAGAGTTCTCATTTGGATGCACGGGCATCTCTACTGCACTTGACAGTACTAACTTAGGCGTGAGTTCCGTTATTTCATACGACTATGATAACTTCTACTTGAGGTGCCATTTACGTCGCTCACTGTGTCTGTTACTGCAAAACTGTACTTGAATCACAGAATTTACGAACATGAGTCGGTAAATGCAATTTTTATATAAAAAACTAGCTTTTTCCCGCAGCTTCGTCCGCGTAAATATTGATTATTTATTGCAGACGCAGACGAAGTCGCGGAATAAAAATACCTTCTTGGGGTTCCAACTTACCTCGTACTAAATTTCATCGGAATCGGTTCAGTTCAGTGGTTTAGTCGTGAAACCGTAAAAGACAGACAGACAGATTTGCTTTTTCATTTATAATATTAGTATGAATAAGACGATTTTTAGGAACGGTTTTACCAAAGACCAAAAGTAAATGTTGGTTTTGGCCTATACTGTGACCAACTTGGCTATAGAATAGTTGGTCACAAATCTAACTAACCTGACCACGTAACACATTACGTCGGGGCGACCTACCTTATTTACTGCGCTCTACTTTAGCGACAAAGTGAAATTTAAGACCAGATAATTAAAAAATCTATTGAGTAAAAAGCTAAAGAAAAAGAAAAAAATACTTTAAACTAAATTAAGTAATTCCCATTACTAATTGTTCTTATCATTTGGCGTTGTTAATTGTCGTTTATTAATAATTATCGACCAACCGAATTTCCGAAAATCAGCCAGAAATTGGCGGATTTTCTTTTAAACAAATATTATTCAGACAATTACGAACCCAACAAAAGCAAACACGTCTTTTATCTCTTAGGTATTATCTAAGATGGACAGCGTGAATGCAAGTAAAAGTCCGAAATTAACAATATTATCACAAAACAGTTCGAACTTTTACCATTAACTGACTTGGTAAATCCTCAAATTGACTGGAAAATCTTGGGTAGTTTGAGCTTTTACAGTAACACAATATGCAAAAAAATCTTCAATTAAATTTAGAAATATGTGGGATGTACACAAAAACGCATTCGCTTATAATACCTTTCATGTTTTTGAGAGATTGTAAATACAAATGATTAGGTGAAACAAAGTACCTTTATAAACAAACAAATTATTTAGGAATTTAAAATTTTCCACAATACTATAACTCAACGACAAAATAATATACCTTCTTAAAAAATAATAAAAAATACAAACTAAATAAATTAAAATAATATAACGTACTACGACTATAACTATAATTATAATATTTAATACGATAGTATTCGAGTTTAAAAATTAAAGCCAGTCAATCAAACAAGTCGATTCCAACATAAAACACTAGGCTCTGTTCGCGACTTCATCCACGTGAATTTACCATTTTTTTTTGTATAGTAATACATAATTTTGTATTTATATAGCACTCAAGGATAATGCAGCTTTCTATATGAAAAATAATTTTCGGAATTCCGCCTGTAGTGCCGGAGATATGCGCAATCAACAAATTATTAGTATAGATTAATCATGAGGAAATTAGGAGGATAGAGTTCTAAGGCCTTGGAGATCGGTAATATGTATGAACACACCGTTTAAAGTTCTAGAGACATTTCAGGGGGTGTTGGACCTTTAGGAGTGCTAGACGAGTGTATCGCAGTCGAAGAAATGGCATTCGGCTGCACAGGCATTAGTACAGCAGTTGGCGGCACCGGCTTAGGAGTGAGTCTTGATATATCAATCGGCTAAGATAAAGTATCTGAGGTGCCATCATCAAAACTAAATTAATTACTCAAGTCCCATGTAATGAGACACAATTGATTTTATATTGTTTTGTTATACCGGTATGACGGCCGGGCCTTGAGCGGTTAAGCAATAGGGTAATTCAATACAAAGGAATTTAAATAGCATTATATACATTAATAATAAATCTTGTACTGACAACATCTGTAAAATGTACGTAAAAATAGTTACACAAACAAACCAATGTTTAGACAAACATGGGCGTCGCCAGGGAGGAGTTGAGAGGAGAAGATGCCCAACCCCAGAGATTAAAGAAATTTAGCCAATTGCAAAGCAACCAGAGCCCTTAGTCCACTCATTTTAATTTCTGAACGTCGTCGTTATAATTATTCATGAGCTCTGGTCTGCCTGCACCCAAAACTAACTAATACTTTCCCCATCTTCCAATATACGATTCTCCCCTTAAAAAGTGGCTTAAAATATCTTACAAATAACATAATAATAATAAAAACCTTCTCACTAATAATAATAAACGGAGTATTATCAAATATATTTCATTTTTTAACAAAACTTTTTACTAAGACAAACTTTCGGCTTCAAGATGCATGCTGTTATGACATTTTTTTTAATAAAGTTTATGTCAACCAAGTAATAAAACGTTAAGAAGCAATTGTAAGAGCACTGCAAAGCTTATCCCATTATCCATCATTATAAATTATAACTACTTAACTAAGAACATTAAAAAATCATTTGCACTAAAACACAGAACTGGAAGGACATGGAATGTTCATTAATTTGCCACCAATATCGTATCACTACACCACTCTAAGAATAGAATACGAATAATGAGAATTGCGAACAAAGCGAAACAAAGAAAAAGCTTTCGATTTTCGTTCATGACGGCAACCCGCTCCCCTTACGTTATTACAAAAGAATTTTATTCTCGATCATATTTTTACTAAGAAATTGCGGAACCAACTGACCTTTTAGTCTATTCATAAAATCTTACTCTAAAACCGAAATTAACTACCTAAGTATTAAATTTTACCTATGTAAACGTTTGGTGATACTATTCTACCTATATAATTTTCTAAACTTTATCACCCACTTACGATTTCAATGACAGTTAGGTTCATCTAATCACGTATGCAAGTTCATTTATGTCATAATTGTGTTGTGTCGTTTCACAAATTGCTATGTAATCGATGTTATAATGTCCTATGACACGTGATTTTAACAAGCTAGCGTGAGGAGCAACTGGGCCACGCCATAATAATAGATACTGCTGTAGTATGTGATACAGTGTGCATCTGCGTGCGCAATAATATACAACGGGTCATTAATTCATTATAGGCTATTAGTATTTATGTGTGTACATGTGAGCTTTGTATTTGTAGACGCACCGAGCACGGCGCGACGATTCAGGAGACACAAATAGGGCGAAGCAACGATTTAATAAATAGACACGTAAATGTACTTAATGAAAAAAATACGTACATACCTCATAATGTTAAAAATATAGTGTCATTGTCCATAATGCCCATTATGCTTATTGTTAGTGTTGTTTTCTGCAGGTGGTATGAATATGGATGTGTTTGACGGGTGTATGGTTGCCGAAGAGTTGGCGTACGGGTGCACTGGCATTATGACAGCAATGGAAGCCAGTGGTCTCGGAGTGAGTGGCCCGTGTGCCATGCTTAGCTTACGTATGCACGAATGTTTGTCCCAATAACACCAACATCGCATCACGACTCATACCTTAACCTTTAAAGTCCAGCATGCACGTGCGATCATTATAGCTTGATTTCCTACTACACCGTAACAAGCCTTAATAATTTATCTTTTCCATGAAAACTTAAAAGGTAGTGGCTGTATTGAATATTGATTTGGAAATGAAAACGAAGTAAAGGTTAAAATCAAGTCGAAGAAAAATATAATCGCTAACCTTTAAAGTTTGGCATGTTGTCAGTATTATTGTTATGTACTAACTACTAACTATTAACACATTAACCGGTAAAAGATGAAGGAGAAATAAAATATAAACCTACTTATAGTTAATAAGTTTTATGTTAGGTACTAAAAATATGATCAAAATATGAAACCTATGTAATTAATACGCTTGCAATTTTAAACAGGTTGACTTTTTATTTACTAGCCTTAATTAATGGTGTGAAAGTACACAGTTCAAATAACATTTACAACTCAAAAGTCAGCCTGTTTTGTTTTTTAATTTTCTAACTAAAAACGTTATGGCATCTCATTTGAGTAGATAGTTATTTAATTGAATTTTAACATAACATAGATATATTCTTTGGTAGGTATATCTTTGGATTTGTGTTTCAGCAAATGCCCGTCATTATTGCTGGCACCAAGGAACAGCAGAAGAAGTACCTCGGTAGACTCGTAGAAGAGCCCATTGTTGCTGTAAGTCGTGGAAAAAATCTTACTCATAAAAGTTCAGGCACCACTATACCATACACATACCTACACTCAATGCCATCAGTTTTCTAGTAAGGTCCTGGGGGTTTACATGATATCTATTAAAACAGTATTATTAACTTTGTTATTTTCACTGTTAGAGTACCTGCTCTCGGCGCTGAGCCGAACGTTGAAAACTCAACAGCGCGCCAGACAAAGAACCTTACTCGTATATAATACTGTTGTAAGAGATGGTAGTAGCCATGGTGTACTAACTACGTTACCATTTATTAGCATATTCGCAAAAAATATACACCTTTAGTATCTCAAGGATTTGTTTTATTATTCAGGCGTATTGTGTAACCGAACCGGGCGCAGGATCAGATGTCGCCGGTGTCAAAACCAGAGCTGAGAAGAAAGGCGACGAATGGATTATCAACGGACAGAAAATGTGGATCACTAACGGAGGGGTAGCCAACTGGTATATCTAACTCTTTATAAAATAATTTCAATAGCTTACTGAGAATTACAATTCAAAATACGTTATTAAGAAACGGCACGAGGTCAGGTTATGCAGATTGCTTGCATAAAAATAACTTTTTCCAATGGCAGTGTTTAACATTAGGTTCGTTACAAATTCAGGTATTTCGTGCTGGCACGAACCAACCCCGACCCCAAGTGCCCCGCTAGCAAGGCGTTTACCGGATTCATCGTGGAGAGAGATTGGCCCGGAGTTACCCCCGGACGCAAGGTATGTCCAGACAGCTGCATTAATAAGGTCCCCTTCACGCATTACAATAAACTGGATTTGCGTTAAGACATAATATTAAAAACAAGTCCCATGTATAAATATGAAAGATAGATTGATAAAAAAGTTCATGCAACTAAACAAAATAATCTAGATATATCATCAGCATTTTCCATTATTGTTTTTTGTACTTCTCCTTTAGCCGTGTATTAACTCCATGATATGTAGACCTATTTGCATGCGCCAAAAACCTAACTTGAGAGCTGACTGGCGCAAACAGCCCTGGAATAGAGTCAATTGCGTACTGTTTTAATAACCAGATGGTATTAATGTGTAATGAGGCTTTGATTGATCGCTACAATGTGGTCTTATCCTTTATGGAAACGAACAAAACACAAACATTTACTAGGCCGTAACCCGTAATGGCATGGCTTCTTGGTTATATTTCTATACATCAAGAACCTCGAAACTTGGTGAAGTTACCGGGTTAGTTTTTCTATGGATTCTTTGTAAATTTCTTGGAGACTAACTAAGCACCCATAGAAAAACTACCGTTTTTGTTGCAAAACGCTTTTATTCACCTTCGTTTATTTTTCTTAGTAAAAACTCTGTTAATTTGCGTCACTATAATTATTTTCTTATGTAAAGGAACAAAACATGGGTCAGCGAGCTTCCGACACACGTGGCATCACGTTTGAAGATGTTCGCGTGCCCAAAGAGAACGTTCTCATTGGAGAAGGTGCCGGCTTCAAGATCGCCATGGGAGCTTTCGACAAGACTCGCCCACCGGTAACTCACATTACAATTTATTTAACTGCATAATGACGAAACTGTGAAAGCAATGGTTTTCATAGCAGACATTTAACCTTCTAAAAGCGTGTTATTAAATGCCTCAAGGGATGTCGTTTCAGTAATTAGTATCTACTTAGAGACAGAAATAGAAAATAATTTCAACTCTATTGCCGCTTCACGAAACATAATTAATAAAGTTTCTTCGAACTGAGGAATGGATGGACTTTTAATAACAGACCGTTGATATCATTCCTTTCCAATGTCACTGAAACGTCGTTGCAGTAATTATACGTTCATACTAATAAGTTAGTTAAGTTTTGCTGCAATAAGTCGGCGCATTTGAATTACGTTTCGCTGTATCATCTAGCCACTCACAGTTGTGTATGTCGAGTTTTAGGAATTATCTCGAAAACTATGCGAATCACATTCGATAATAAATAGTCGATAAATAAAAAAAAGCTTTTTAGCCATTCTTGCAGGAGATTGCCTATGTTGAGCAGTGGATTTCATAGCAGAAAACCACGAAACCACCAATTTTTGTATGTCCTTACTTTTTCTAATCTCTCATACAAACACAGGTAGCCGCCGGAGCTACGGGTTTGGCTCAGCGAGCGTTGACCGAGGCCACCAAATACGCCCTTGAACGCAAGACATTCGGCGTGCCCATCGCGCGGCACCAAGCCGTGGCCTTCATGCTGGCTGACATGGCTATCGGCGTGGAAACTGCGCGTTTGGCGTGGATGAAGTCCGCTTGGATGGCTGATCATGGTAACTATTTTTATGGCAAACAATCCGAAGGCCTGTTAGTAATTTGTCAGTACCGCCGGTGGGCATCTGCAAGATATAAAGGAGGATTGTCTTACACTGGTACCATTACTCCGATAGCTTTTAAACAGCAACTCTGCTTAGCGGCATAAATAGTAGTATGGTACTTCCTACGTATAATAAATATGTACCGCATTAACACACATTGACACATTGACTTGAGAAATAGCATTTATGTCATCGAATTAAGAATCATGTACGGTCGAGCAAACTATTTGCTTTACAGACAACAAAAATTATTATTTTGCAACATTCATTCTTATTTCGTGTTAAATTTTAAACTTGTGGTGTCCAATAATTTTGATACCTATTTAGAGTGATTAAAAAGAACTGACACGCTCGAAACATTGTTTATAAGCAGTTACAAGTTAGATGCCTGTATACCAAATGGTTTGTTCGAATGTAGCTACATTACGAAGTGCAGTATGACAGTTCGGGATGTTTATTAATTATCATCATTAATACTCGTTATGATCCAATCATAATGCATTAAGACATTGTTTAGACAGTCAAAAGGGTGGCACCTAAAAAAATTTTAGCATTTTACGAAAAAGATGTTCAAATTAAACTAGAAAGACCCCGAAGACCACTGTACTGTTAGATGCATCTGTAAGCACAATATTTTGTGTGTATAATTGGGCGCTGCCTGAATTATATATATTGATACTTTTGAACTATGATATTTTTGACGCAAATAAAGCAATTTCCCCGTAAAATTGTTTTTTGCTAAATGTTACTTAGTTTCATGGACAAAATGCGTAGTTAACGGCTATTATACCCCGTCTTTTTATACCCCGTATAAGTAAAACTGTTTACATCAAATAATTCAGCAACAGTGAATCCAGGCTTGCAACTATTCTATACAACTATTCCTATTCTGTGCCATGTCTCGATATTTGATCAATAATGTCTGTTTGCAAGCGCGACGAAATATATCAACCTAAAAGACCCAGTACAAATAAGTAGGTTAAAGTATTTATAGATACATTGAAATACGGTGCTCGTTGCCGCAGCCAAAATGTGCAAATATGGTGATGATGAATTATGTATTTGGATTTTTTATGTCGTACATAACAAAACATGGCCTAACTCCTTTGTTTTAAATTTTTTGAACGAATATATTACACTATCGTATACAAATATAGCTTAATAAATAGTTGTTTTATTTATTAAGCTAAGTAGTATCAGTTATTGATATTTTTTTTTTTTGATGCAGGTATCAAGAACACGGTTCTCGCTTCTGTGGCGAAGTGCCATGCTTCTGAGATCGCCAACAAGGCTGCAGCGGACGCCGTCCAAATCTTCGGCGGTAACGGCTTCAACACTGAGTACCCAGTCGAGAAACTCATGAGAGACGCCAAGATCTACCAGATCTACGAGGGGACATCACAGATCCAGAGACTTATCATCTCTAGGGAAATCATCACCGCTGCCATGCAAACCAACTAAATAAACGCATATCATTTCGCTTTCTATAAAGATTTCCATGTTGTTTTTTTATTACTAAGTTGTGTTATATGTACAGTATTGTGTTCACTATGTAAAACAAGATACAAATAATTAAAAATACTTTCCATCGTATATTATTTTTTATTTCATTATATTTTGTAAATTGCTGGGTAAACAATTTTTGTACATATGTGTATGTTTTTGAATTGATATTTCAACTGTAATAAATGTTATAATGTGTTTTCTAAATGGTAATTTTGATCCGATCCGTGCTCGAAGTATGTTTAAACATGAGAATTATTTATTATGAAGACCCAACAGATTTGCGACATTTAAAAAGAATGATTATCCAAGTCCTAATAAATTTTCTTGGTATTTATTTTGAATTTTATTTTCTACCTATACATTTATCTTGACCAGTCGATTTGTCCGTTAATAAAGAATGGGTTTCTATGAACAAATATAGGATCGCCATAACACCAAATGATTATCATAGATGCACATACTAGGTATATACTTTCTGACTAACTGACCGACTCCTTGACAAAAATATTTCAAAAGTGCCTGTAATTGGTGTAATTGAAATAAATGTTTTGTCTTTGACATAAGCAAAAATTTTAGAGTATTGGAAGATGTATTACAGATTACTAATAAAGACAGTTTAGAGCGCCTGACTTCGTTTCAGGGGCATTTGTACCTATTATTTTTTATGACGGTTTTATAACATTGCAAGCTATGCTTCACTATTAATTTGACTTTGTATGCCACTTGTTGGCGTCTCTCACAACTGCTAGTCAGTAGTGCTCATTCATTCGACGTAGTCACGACTAATGAATGAGCAGGTGCATGGAAATGGCACGTAATAGTACATAACATTTTTGTTTGACGTATAGTTAAGTATTTCGGCTTAGGGAAGGTTACAAATTAGTAGGCACCGAGTATCACCGTCACTCGTTCAAATAATTATTCCCTTCGCATCGAAACATGCAATCAGTAGAGGGAAAACCATTTTACAAAAAAAAAAAACCCAACAGACTTCAAAATACCTTTTTGCTTTCGCAAAATCGGGTAAAAACCAACAAAACGACATTTCGACTGCTCAAACATATATTTTTTATTTTGGCTTTCAGTTATTTTTGAAGTCAGTGGCTTTTGCTTTTAATATTATGTAAAAAAGTTACAATATTATTTCGCTCGATTAGTGAGTAGACTGACTAGAGTACACGAATTTCATGACATCTATTGATTTTTGCCGAAACTACAATCAAATTCTAAGAAAACCCAAAATACAATGTAGATGGCGTTAATGCGCACCGGAAACAGTACTTTAATAGCTTCACTTTAATTAATTTTGTACAATATTTTGTACTTTTTCGTTAAAAACATTACTAAAATTATAGATAAAATAAATATTAATTAAATCATAATTTATATCTAGACGTTTGTTTATTAAGATACAACATTGCAATCATACTCATAAAGATTGACCTACATTCGGAGCCCTTGTGAAAGGATTGTGCAATAGAAACGGTCATTTATTACACAACACGGCATGTTCATAAGCAAACGTAGTCATTTTGCATCATTTACATGTATTTTTTAAGTTCGCAGGAGTAACATGAATATAAACGTAAAAATAACTATTTATACTTTTTCATTATTCCACACCACATTTAAACATTTAATAAATTAAAATAACATATTTTAGGAATTAAGGAGTCATTTGGGATTATTTATTCACAAAATAGGTCATGACACAGTTTTTTTTCTAATTGGGTTATTTTCTCACTGCCCTTTACCGACTTAGTTCAATGTCAGTCATGAGTACGGTAGCTCCATTGAACCTGAGTTATGTCGGTCGGAATATCAAAGTGTAAGTGAAGTGGCCTAGAGACCTACATTTTGTTATAAAAAGGAATTATCGCTTTTTACGCGTGATTATTGAGATAAATCATATCCATAGACGGCGTAGGTGAAACAGTTAAAGTTAACTGGGCGGCATTACTCTGTCGCCCTGTCCAATTATTTGTGTATAATGCACGAAGACGCTCCAAAAATGAGTGTAGCGCAAAGTCTAGCCGCCTCCACGAGCCAGGCGAAGAGTGAGATCGTGACTGATGTCCCCGTGGACTATGAAATTAACTCTGTTGAACTAAAACCGACTCAAACTATTGAAATGGACATAAAACTTGCTTATGTGAACCCCACTAGCGGTAAGTGCACCATGCTCTATGTTGTAATAATTACCTACACTTGTAGATGCTCCATTATTTAGTGAACGTCATGGAAATGACTTACAGAAGTAATCGAGCATGTTGTTAACTCAAATCTGAATAATAAAGTGACAGCTTATCTAAAATGTATCTTTAGTATTGAATTCCTACTTGATGTGTCTTATTAAATGAAGAGTTGTTTTCATTGTCAATAATTATTATTCAAATTGGAGTCTACTAAGATTAATATTGGGGACATGAGGTCTAAGAGATAAATACCTACCAGTACGTAGTGAATATCATTAGCTATTCAAAGAAGACAAGTGTTGTATAATAATACGCACATAGATTAGATAGCTACATTATGTATATGCATTGTGGAGTCTACCTGCTCGTACGCTCGGCTGCACGGTGTGGCAACGCCGCATTGGTTTTTTCGCGCTATCCTGCGATAGAGTTGGCTGTGTGTGAAATAGTGTTTAAAAGACTTACTGAATAATAGTGGCTCATAGAACGTGTTTCGAGAATAGTTTGACTGTATAATAAACTACATCACAGTGACTAAATGTACACAAGTACACTGTCAAACGGCTGCGTGGTTTTGTATTCAATGAGTGGCGCGACGTCGCATTTTGATTTCATTTGGTGTCAGTAGGACACGTTTACTCGTCGGCGGACTGCAGTAGCTCGAGCATGGCACTCCGCTTGTTACACCATATGAAATAACCGTCTTGACGTGATACACTTTATTGGCCAATTAACTGCACAAAAGCCACCTATCAGAGTTGGTCCGTAGACCGTACGGTAGCTTCCTCTAAACGTTTTGATATTCTACGATTGCCTGTCGTAATGGCACATGTATTGTTGGGATATTTTTAGAAGTAGGGTGAATTAAGCTTCATTTGTTACCTAACCAGTAAGTTTCCAAAGAATAATGTTGTAGTTATAGGTACTGAGTTGCACTATAACACCTAAAGTAGCTATACTTCCAACCGTAAGGAAGTCGGAGAATAACAAAGAGTCGGAAGTAAACTTCGTAATCAAATCGTTGCCAATGTCAGAGACTAGAGTAGGTAGAGTCGAGGATCGACATATACGTACGTACCTACCTATGGCGGCAAAAACTTAATTAATAAGAGGTGAGCGAGGAAGAAAAAAATTAAGCGTAAGCAGATAAGGCGTTGGACAGGGCCCTTTTAAGACTGCTCTGTTCTCTGGCACTATACGATTAGTAGGGAACCTTATTGAGGTTTCTGTTATGAAACTGTTTGTCTTTCTGTATGTCTAATGAATAATTGAATAGGTATGTAGTTTCCCAACCGACTTTTAATCACCGCGGCCAATATTATCCATAAAAATTAACCAAGTAGGTACCTACCTAAGCAGGAGTTATTAAAGTGCACGAGTGTGTGCGCAAACACTATGCACTTCCTCTGCTCTCACTCTCATAGTCTGATGGATTGGCAGTTGGACACGACCTGGGAGTGGTCAGGCGCTGGACGATTTTACATTTTTTCCGATTTTTTAGCCAGTCACAGTCCAAACTCCGGGCCGCTACCGAGAATTTCTTTATGTAAAACCCTAGTAATCGAACTTGGGACCTCACGCTTAGCAGTCGCGCTTGACTAGGCTGGGCATAAGTCATAACCAGCAATGATGCCATTAGAACAACCACTTGTGAAGGATTGCTTAATGCCTATCCTTGAGAAACCCTTTGCTTTTCGAATTTCTTCGAATGCAGTCATATCAAATATAATATATTATTATTATTTCTTCCAACATGCTGACTAGTTAATATTTCACCCCGGTGGCCGAAAGTCATGAACCACGACTTTTGCCATAGTAGTTCAAGCCGATCCTAGAGCAGATAATAGAGCATGCAGAGCTCTTTATTTCTTACCTACATACCTAACTCTACTTGACTGTAGGTAAGGTAAATAAAGTCGGTTTTGAATACTACTACAATCCTAAATATAGATTATCTGGAGTCGACCAACCAAAACACACACCCAATAATTAACCATTTATTTATAGAAACTCATTTTATACATGTTGGAGCTATATTAATTTACCTACATCAGATTTTTGCGGAATTCAAAGTAATCTACGTTTGGAAGGAAAATCTAGGAGGTGCATAACGCATATGCCCTGAGGTAACGAGATATATTTAGTAAATCTCTCACTTCGTAATAAGCTCACATCCCACATGATTCCTTTATGCGCACTGTATGATTCATCCTTGTAAAGGATATAGATATATGCTTTCAGTTAAGCGAGATATTATGTAATGAGTGACGAGTCAGATGTTTCTCTGTTTTGTAAAACAGGGAAAACCCAAATTAAGAAAGCTAATAGGAAGCCACGTTATCTGTGAGTGCTATAGGCTATATTTTACTATCCAAAAAATTAGGAAAATTCACGTGGACGAAGTCGCGGGCAGAGCGTAGTGTTATATCTTGGAAACGACTTGTTAGACTGACTGACTTTTAAATTATTATTAAACTCGAACACTATTATGTAACCTATTAAAAAAAATCTCTTGTGTCTCGTGGTTTTTTATGTTTATTTGGTAAGCATGGGAATAAGTCGTATATAGTATAATTTTCATACCGCCACGAAGTCGCAGGCGGTTAATAGCTAGTTACATGATAAAATTCAGGGAACAAGTCAAGCTCACTTAATTGAGCTATTTGTGAATCGTAAGTAGTAGGTACCTAATCCTAGAAGAGATTTATAAGCGTTAGCGTTTTAAAGCTAAAGTTAGGTATTTTAGTTATGTATTGTAAAATTTCGTTATCACAAAATTGTAATAATAACCATCTTTATTTCATAAACAAAAAGTATATGTCTAATTATATTATATAAAAATAGATGCTATATTAAAACAAAATAATTATTTTTACACAAAACAAAGTTACATTCTCCTATGTGACTTCACAACTTCCCAGTGAATTATAACGTATACGTATTTTCGTCTTGTTACTTGCATAGATCTTCTTCTTCTTTTCGTGTGGGCAGTAAGGTCTTACGAACCCCACACACCCTAGTATCAGAGCTTTTAAACTGCCTCACGGGCCTGACATAGTTTGAGAATGTGAATTTTTCAATTCATATGTACTTTCTAAAGTTTATCTTGGACATCACTGGCATCGGTGAAGGAAAACATCGTGAGGAAACCTTGACTTTACTGTTCCACTTGCATAGACAAAGACCACTTCGTAGCCAGGATCATCCATCAACAACTTTCTTTCAGATATAGCATTTATTTGAATATCGAGGTATCTCTCATATTGTCAATACCATCCTGAACCAATTCTGGACAATGGACAAATCAAATGCAAAAACCGAAAAGATCAATTATCACTGACAAGTTTATTCATGCTAATAAGCCTGATATAATGATAAAAATCAATCGGTTGGTGCATAGTGCAGTACTAGTTTGCTGGTATTATTGTCCCAGCATTCCCCATGACCGCCAAAAATCATACAATATTAACAGCTGGATCAGGCTTTCAGCTTCTAACGCAGATACTCAGAAACAGAGCGTGGTCGTCTTGGCCACTTCACGCATTGTGACTATTCACGCTATTCACGTTGCTTCTAAGTATACAGTATGGCGAACCTATGTTCACCATACATCCAGCGGAACCTATGTTCCTCACTGAACATCCTTCCTTAGAAGCAACATGAGCCAGAGTGTTTCCAGCGGGCGCGGTGGAATTTATATATTTTCGGTACAATATATTTTTTAACTAAAAATAAAATAAAAGAAAACTTAGTAGTCCGCGGGACTAAAATAAAGAAAAAGAACTAGGTCCACATGCACTACACGTAGACCAATTTAGTTACACAGAAATTGGAGTCTAATATAGGTGTGAATCTAGTCCGCTGGTTATACGTATTTAGACACGAGGCATGTGCAAATGTCCCCCTCGGGAATTGGACACGTGCAACACCGGTGCATGATGAGCATGACAGGTTATCCGCCCTGTATTGCTGAGAAGGACTTTGTGGCAAGTGGCTAAATCCTGTGTTGTGTTACTAGATTAATTTGTAAAATAAAAGCGTCAATCAATTACAGGACGGTTTTATTAAATCTCTTTGTTAAAGGGCTGGCTTGAGGAAGTAGTACTAAAGCTTCTTTGTGTTGCCATGCAGCATTACTGTAATCCGGTTTGAAGGTATAGCACATAAAACATATTTTGAACTTATCTCGAAGCTTGCCAACGCTGCGGCAAAACGTTTTGGGTATTGCACTACAATAGTATATCTTTAAGCACATTTTTATAGACTGTCGTCCGGGTTGTGAAGTATTGTGCGGTTATTTTGGGGTACACAAATTTTATCCTTATGTACGTGAAAATACTTTATTTCGACTTTTGAAGGTTTGAATTAATTGTTTACAAAAAAAGTTTAACGATTTTTGGGTGTAACAAATCGTATCGATAAATTAAGCACCAAAAAGAATACTTTATTGCCTAGTGTACCTACACTATTCTTTTCACTTTAAAAAGTAAACATACTGGAAAATATAGCAACCCTAACCGTAATTGCCATTTTCCACCGACACGGGGCTGTCCTTAGCAAACGTTTTATGTCGAAAAAAGAGAACATAAACCTCAACATTAAGTGAATGAAACTGTTATAAAGAAAACCTGGATATACCAGTGCTCCCAAGCAACAGGCATAGACTTTTAGGTTTTTAAATTATCATTATTCTAGAAAAGCGTCGGCCATACAACGTGTCTAAATATTTTCTTACGATGACAAAACAGTGACAGTTTTAATTTCGAGAATAAATGGGTGTCGAAAGGCAGCATACGTGACTGAGACTTGTCCCAAATGTTGCTTAAAATGCGAACGTGTCCATCAACTTACTTTTAAAGGCATCCATCCGATATGTGGATGACGCCTTTGTCTTATACGATTTTCAACCAATTCGTTGCATCTTTGTGCCGCACCTAAGTGTTTTCCTTCCTGACCTATTTGCTATTCTGATTAGAACAAGCATAACATTTTTTTAGTAAAGTCTTATTGGTTGCCTGTAATCTCAGAGAATCTAGGAATTATCAGTATGATGCTATCAGTAGATAAATAGATTGGTCAACGTCTGCTTGCTCTTTTCAAACTTGTAAACATATTTTTTTAAACAGGCGTTAAATAAAATAGCTCGGTTCGTTATAACATACCGAATGAGTAATCATTACAGACCTGACTGATAATCGGTTTCTATAACCACACATAAAAACCCACGCATAATACTAAAATACATATCTAGGTATATTTATACATGTAATGCTTGAAAGCAGATCCGGTTTTAGTAATACATATTATTATCATATAGGCATTGCTGACATTACGCAAATACCTACTATTATTTTTGTAATTTCTTCTTAATTTCGTCACTTAATCCAGGGAAGCAAAACAGTGGTGTATTAAACAACTCCTTAATTTTTAACAAGGTTTATTACGAGACACAAATATTAATACTTTATGATTAAGTAGAAATGTAGGCCAATGTTACAATATAACTAAACATATAAGACATTTTTTATTCAACCTGTATTGCCCCACAGCTGGGCAAAGATCTCCATAGCTTTCCTAATGTATTGCCTACTCAGGCCAGTCTCAAACAAACGTCACGCCAGCGTTTCCTAGGCCTCCCTTGACGACGACACCCGAGTTCCGGCACTGCGTGACGACACATCCAGCTGTCACTATGCATTCTAAATACATGGCCCGTGCGCCCAGCCAAACTTCAGCCTTTTAGACTTATAGGGGTACTCATAAGTATTTCTAGTTTTGGAGCGTATCGTGAAATTTTGTACTCGGAAGACAAAAAATAAAAAATACAGTATTAACTGTCCAAAAATTTTGTACATGACTGTCACGTAGTTACTGAGGTACCTACTAAATATAAAATTATTTTTCTTTTTTTACGACGAATTGGATTTTTGGAGGTCCTTGGATATATATTTGTAAAAGAACGCATAACAATGTGTGTTGCACAACGAACGGCTATCATGTTGCCTAATACATATATTTAAGGTATTGCATGGACGTAGTATTGACTACGTACTCTTAGTATTTTACCATGAAGTTTGTTTATCACTGTAATTCTCTCGATGATATACAACATAGGTATTCCTGTAAGCAATCTATCAAAAGTATTATATTACACAGCACTACTTGTGCTAAATTATGCAAATAGCTTGCTCCAGTCAGAGGTAATGGGACAATGATAAGCTGTCGAATAACTTGTATACTTGTGTGCAAGTTATTGGCTCAAATGTCAATTCCTGGCTTAATCCTGTGCAGGTAAACATATAAGTCAGACAATTTCGTTGGTAAAATGTATTATTTCACCAATTGACCAGTTACTGTTTATGTTAAGCTATTTCGAGATGGGTTTCTTTATCGTTATAAATAAATAAATGAATATTTTGTGAATCGATTTTGGATATGGGGGTGATTGAAGCAGATGACTTTTTGAGACGATTTCACAGCAATGAATCGTAATTTTCAATTTGTATTAAAAACCCTTCGGATCAATTACACAGACAGGAATTGGTAAATTGGTGCATTGGGTAATTTTGTTTACAATTTGTTTCCAATCTGAGTTTGAATAAACATAAATACCTTTTAGCTTTATCATATGACTTATTATTTCATTTACTTTTCTGGTGAATATTTACGCATTAATTATTGAAATTATATTATTAATACCAGCGTATTGTTGTCCTTTGCACGGCAAAGGTCTCTTCTAATAAAGGGAAGGCACGAGCACTGATCACCACGCTTTTTCAAGGCAAATTAGGGTTTTCCAATTTATGTAAGCTACTTATTTAAATAATTCCAGGTTTCCTCACGATGTTTTTCTTCACCTTCTTATAAAAATATGCCACTATAACATGAAACCACTCGTACTTAACTATAGGCTATTCAATATGAAATAAGTAGGTTGTCATTTCTTTCCTATCGATCCAACGCCATCACAACGTTTATAGTTGTGTTGTAAGTTATTGTCGGTCTCCAGTGATGCAAACTGCATATTTGTAAAAAAATAATATGATTAAGTACATTAAACAGTTAAATCCTATGGGTCAGTAGTCAGGAACTAGCCAATTTCGATGACGGTATTCCGCTATTAGATTCAAAATTATACTGATAAGTTAATGATGGGTCTTAGTCGTAGTGTCCGTTATTAGCACGTATACAGGCAAAGTGATTAGGCATCTTTGTGCTAGCGTTACGTAGGTACCCACGACGAGGTATCAAGTTAACAGAACGAGTTTGTCTAATTGTTCGTCCTAATCTAGAAACGACGACGCCTGCGAGTAACATCACTCAACATTTTTGTTAATAACATAATAATTATTTAGTATAGCAGGTATCTACTTTGCCTAGGTTTGAAAATGTTTACTAAATGTGAAATTTTAAATAAGGTCTAAAGATAATATTAAGAACAAACAATGTTCACAAATGCACCCTATCGTCAATTTTACTAGGTGCTAGGTGCTAGTAATAGTCTTTTAGCAGCTACTTGTAGCAAAATTGTTCTACTGTTTGAAAATAGTTTTATTGCGAGAAACGCGGCTCGCACTTAGCTGTTTTTTTATTTAATTGTAATCTTGAATGTAGAGCAAGGTTGGTGCGTTCGACTAACATTAAAATAGAACAAATAACTTACAGCACGCACACTTCAATGTACACAGCGCTCGAGCTAACTACTCCACTGTTTAATTTATTTATTCAATTATCTTATTTTCATTTTCTCTCAATAAATAATATTACATTATCCTATTATGGTGTCACAAGTACGTACTTCAATAATGTTTGAATCAAGACGATCATGTATTTTTTTTGTACAATATATTGTAATCACTCTTTGTAAGTACTTTTCCTATTCGAAATCAATTACCTGATTGCGTATTCATCTGTAGGAATATAATAATAATAATCTACCCACACAGTTAAGTAGGTATCTACTTTCATAAAACCGATAGAGCCAATAAGCTACTAAGAGCGGTGTGATGTCTATGGTCAGTGTTTATTTCTGCTTATTAGTGTTCATGCAGTCAGTATTTATTACTTATCTATACCTATAAAAGGCAGCCGTTACTGACTGACTGATCTATCAACACACATCTCAAACCACTGAACGGATTGCCCTGAAATTTGGCATGCAGATAGTTATTAAGACCTAAGAATGCGCTAAGAAAGGATTTTCCAAAATTCATCTCATAAGAGGACGAAACGGGGTTTCAAAATTTGTTTGGATAGTTCTATAGAATGAACTACCTACGTTTCCCCGAATATGAAGCGTGCGAAGCCGTGGGCAAAAGGTGTTTACTGTATAAAACTGTAAGTAGTTTGGGAAACAACAGCTCTTTACTATCAGTGGACCTCGTCTGTGACCTACTGACCCAGTTTCACGTCAGAGTAGCAATCGCTTGTATCGTCCACAAACGTACCTACATCCAGCAGTCCGTACACAACACGAATACACACACGCGTAGTAATTACACGCAATACACACAAACAGACACAATAATATAGAATTCAACTAAATTAAAATTTATGACGTAGGACGCTATTTAAACAAAAACTACAGATTCCATATTACAAATTACTATCCGAAATTTTAACGCATAGAAATACATTATACAAATTCGAATAGTAATTTTAATATTTAAGTTCTAATTTTGTTGCACTGAAGTCAGTACGTCGTACGTCAGTACAGTCACTACCACTAGCATAAATATGTTGCGATTATTACCTACGCATCATTTTATTACGATTGTATTTTATCCTAAAATATTGATGTAAAAGTTATGGTGTTGCGAATAAAAATCGTACATATTTTGAATCCTTTATTTCTACTATAAAATGTCTTATCTCAAAGTTGTAATCGTTCTTTCAAGGGAAAGGTGCCTATTATATTTTGCGTTAGATTACGCAAAATTTTATCTATGACAAATAAATAAAATTCGAGAGTCTGTTTGTGTGTGTTACAATAACAGTTTTTTAATGAACGCATATGAATGTTTACACGGTACTTATACCAAAAAACTGATTTCTTTATCTTTCTGTCTGTCTGTTCCGGTTAATCTCCAAAACAGGTGGACGGATTTTAACTGGCTAGTCAAAATCAGTGAATAGGGCGACCCCTTTTAAGTGTAAAGGGTTCCCCAGCCCAAGTTACTCCTTTTATTTTAGATAAATAATTAGGGATCCTCGCAAAAGAACACAATACATCGCAGATAACCGACATTCACACGGACGAAGTTGCGGGCCTAAGCTGGTATCATGTATATAAAAGGAGAAGCTGACTATCTGACCGACTCAGTTACTGACTGACTCACTGACTGATTGTCGTACTGAGTGAGTGACGTAACAGCGCACAATAAAAACTACTGGAACTGGCAACTTGACATTTTGCGCACGGCTTTCTTTTATGATGTTGCCGAGCACCAAGAAAGGGTTCTTGGAAATTCTACCCCAAAAGAGTTGAAAAGGAGGGAGTTTGATTACTATGGCCACGAAGTTGATTACTCTTGAAGAAAAACTTGACAACATAGATCGTAACTGCATTAAGACCTGCATCGAAGTTCGAAATGTACCTAAGCGCCAAAAAGAAACTAAAAGCTCTCTATTCACCTTGGTTCAAAATCTGTCCAAACAATTGGAAGCCAATATTTCACTCTCAGACATCCGAGACATCTCAAGACTACCGTCTAAAAAAGAAAGCAAATCTTCCAATATCTCGATAGAATTTACAAACTCACTACAAAAAAGTAACTTTCTACAAGCTGCTGAACAATTTAATATCAACCACCCATCGGATAAAGTCAATTCTACACACTTGGGTTTTGATGGACCTAAGGCACCTATCTACATCGCTGAGCAGCTTACCCCGCTTACGAAAAAACTTTTCTATGAAGCTAGAAACTTCGCTAAATTGAACGGATTTGCATTTTGTTGGACATCAAATGGACGTGTCATGTTAAAGAAAACCATCGATGGTCAGTACTTTATAATTAAAAACGGACAACAACTATTGCAAATGTCGCAACCTATTAATGCATGACTAATTAGTGTAATAAGTTTATATCACTTATTTTTTAAGATATTTTTTAAATTCACATTGTTTTTTAAAATTGTTAGCTTTAAATTGTCTCAATTTTTTATTTTTATTATTTTCTTTATCTCGTGGTGCACACAAACATTCCTACACAACACTCACTTTACACGTCAGTCAATACTCTTCATTACACGCACACACATTATACAACCTGCTGCTTACGTGATTTATTTGAACCTATTTTCCAATCTTTATAGGCAATATATGACCCTTGTCCTTACCTTGAAAAATGCTTAACCACGCTAATTCGCATATTGACTCTGTTGACAACTTTTCTGTATCGGATACATACACTTGCACCCCGGAGCAGGCTAATATTTTTATTAAACAACCAAGACTTTATCTAAAAATTCTTACACAGAACATAAGATCGATCAATTGTAACTTTCTTAGCCTACAAATACTACTTCAACGCCTCTCGCTGGATTGCGACATTTTGGTCTTGACGGAGTGCTGGTTACTGTGTTCGAGTAACCATCACATCCCTAGCATCCAGAACTTCATTATGTACAGCACTGCCAATAATTTAAATCAAAGTGATGGTGTTGTGGTATATGTCAGGTCCAACCTTACTGTCACCTGCAAAGAACTTTGCTTTGGTGGTTCCGCCACCGGATTGTCGGTCAACCTGGGGTCCGACATTGCCATTCTGTGCATTTACCGGTCGCCATCGATAAGTAACATTGACAATTTTCTATTCTCTCTTGACAACTTAATTCCCTCTTTTTCCTATTTCAAAACCGTAGCTATAACTGGTGACATTAATATCGATATAAAACCGATGTCACTTGACGCTCGGTCACATGATTACCTCAACACTCTCGCATTCCACGGTTTTCTTCCTACCCATACTCTTCCGACTAGGGGAAACAACTGCCTGGATCATTTATTTTTAAAAACCATAAATACATCTATCTCACTTGTCTTAGATACGACTCTTACTGATCATTGTTCTTCTATGCTTTGCATTTCCAGTAAAAAACCGCATGGTAGTATTGTTGGATCCATTACCAAAATTGACTTTGACGCCATGGATAAGACTATGGCATTGCTAGACTTTACACCCATCTACGCCATGTCGGACTCCAATGTTGCTACTGATGCGCTAATTGGTCTGTTGACTAACGCCATTTCCGAAAACTCTTCCACCAAGAAGGTACCATCTAACAAGAAGATCCTCAAACCTTGGATCACTCCGGGCTTGCTAAGGTGTATAAGACACAGAGACCTGCTACATAAAAGATTAAAACAAACGCCTAATAATAACACGCTTGAAATTTGCTATAAGCGATACAGAAACTTTTGCAATAAAATATTAAAAAAAGTCAAACGACAATTCGACACCCAAGAGCTTGATAAAGCTGGAAACAACTCAAAGGTTCTTTGGGAGGCCATCAAACGAATCACAAATACACATAAACAACATGCATCTACACAATTACTTTCACAATCTGACACTCCCTCTCAGTCCTGCAATAATCTTAACAAGTTCTTTGCTGACATTGGTAAAAAACTTGCTGATAATATTATCAACAACCAACCTTCACCTACTTTACCTTGCTCCCATACTAACTTTTCCTCATCTTCATTTGTATTGGAACACACGGATATTGATGAAGTTAAATCCTTAATTGAATCCCTTAGATCGACTGCTGCCACGGGTTGGGATGGTATCTCTCCAGCGTTCCTAAAGAGATACTGTAACGTTGTAGCACCAGTTTTAAACCATATATTTAACCTCTGTTTTGAGACCGCTATCTTTCCGTCAGCTTTAAAAAAGGCTATTATACACCCTTTCTTTAAGGGTGGTAATGGAAACTCTTTTAATAATTATCGCCCTATAGCGATACTTCCCGCCCTATCGAAGGTACTTGAGCGCCTAATTAACAGGAGATTAGTAGGTTTCTTTGAAAAAAATAATTTGTTTTCTTCTCAACAATTTGGGTTCAGGAAGAATAAGTCAACTAGTGATGCAGTTCATGAACTAACAAATTTCATAGTAGAGAAAATCAACAGTCGCAAAAAGGTGCTTACAGTGTTTCTTGATCTCGCTAAGGCCTTCGACACCGTTCCCATTTGTACCCTTTTACTTAAACTAGAGAAGGCAGGCGTCAGAGGACTGCAGCTTGACCTTTTTAAAAGTTATTTGTCAAATAGACTGCAAATGGTGAAAATTGGTGACCACTTTAGCGACGAGCTCCCAATTTGTTACGGTGTGCCGCAGGGCAGTATACTCGGTCCTACGCTGTTTCTCATCTTTCTAAATGACCTATGCAATCTTGACATCACAAATTCGAAAATTGTGTCTTTTGCTGATGATACAGCCCTCACGTTTTTCGCAAACTCATGGTCAGAACTTCAGATTATTGCACAAAATGGTTTTAATTCTGCCTTTAAGTGGCTCCGATTCCACGCTCTAACGCTTAATACATCCAAGACTAAACTGATGACGTTTTCTGTCTCACCGACTTCACAACCTGACATTCCAATCACTTTAAAGGCTCACTCCTGTAACAATACACATTCTCACACATGTCAATGTTCACCCATTGATACAGTTGATAATATTAAGTACCTAGGTATAACTTTAGACCGTTACTTAAATTATAAAACTCATATTATCTTGGTAACAGGCAGGGTCAGAAAACTAATATATATATTTAAAACCCTACGACACATTGCTAAGCAATCAGTGATTCGCAAGGTATATTACGCATTATGTCAATCCATTATCACTTATTGTATTAGCTGCTGGGGTGGAGCCACAAAAACTGCTCTTAAACCTTTGGAAGTGGCCCACAGAGCTATACTGAAAATTGCAACGTTCCGACCAATACTGTTTCCAACCTCAGAACTGTACAAAAATTGTGGGGTCCTCAACATAAGGCAACATTTCATTCTGCAAACTATTCTTCTCCAACATCAAAAAACCCCTCTTGTTACTTTTACCAAACGACGTAAAGATATGATTTGTACTGTTCCACAAACTCAGTTTAACTACACTAAGAGATTTTTCTACTATCTTGGCCCATGCTTGTACAATAAAATCAATGCGTCCTTATTTATTTATAATTTACCATACAACAAATGTAAAATCGCCCTACGTGCATTCCTCCTAAATAAAACTTATGACGAGACTGAAAAGTACTTATTAACACTTACATGAAAGTAAACCTATTTCCTATTATTCCAATCATTCAAATGCTCACACACACTCACAACCACACACTCATACTTACACACACGCACTCACCACATCATTTAGTCATCAATCCAATTTGTTGTTTTCTATTTTAATTTTTAAGTTTCTTTATGTATTTTCTTTTTTTACTTTTGTGCTTTTATATATAAAATATTATAATGTCATACGTTTTATACATGATAACATGACTATTGTGATCTTCAAATAGGGAGTTGAAACTTTATCTCCTAAATACAGATTACTCAGTAATCTAGCTAGGAGAAAGATGATTCACCCAACAATTAATTGTGCCTACATCATGTATATAATTGAAAATGCATTATTTTTAAGCCCCTCATGTACTGCACACCTTTATGTACCTTAAATAAATTTATTATTTATTTATTTATTTATTATTTATTATGAAAAAGCGTTTTTATTTTTTTCAATGTAAATGATCATGAAACTTGGCGAATGCGAATCTTAATAAACAATAAAGTTTGACGTCATATTTCTTTTCTTAACGACCCCTCAAAGGAGGCCTAAGGAGTGTTAAGTTACTAGGCCAAGCTGGCCAAGTACGAAATCTACGCAGACGAAGTCACGGATAAAGTGCTAGTTGTATATATTAACGTTTATGCTCGTGACTGTACCTATGCAATATTGACTTGAATATTGACGAGTAATTTAGGTCATGCGTTGCGATGTCGGGGAAAATTGCAAAGCTACTCATGCATCTTTTTTTGTAATACTTAATGTAATGGGATATTATCAAGCTGTTTGTGTTTGTTAAAGTAATAACAATTGTAAGAGGTATAATCAAATGAACTTACCAACTGTACAACGTGTCACTACATGACATCCGTGGTATGCAAACTGACCCAGGTAGAAGTTTGATGGCCGTCTTCACAGGATACCGTGGCCCCGGAACGTAAAGGGCAACAGAAGGAACAGGGTGGTTTTTTTGTCAGTAAAAGTCTGACAGTCTCTTCCGCCCCACCCAGGGCGAAATGAGTCATTTGATGACTTTTACCACCTTAAAAAAAAAAGTAAAAAGTTTGATGTGTTCCGACGAAGTGATGCGTTTCCCGGTAGGCGAACATGAATGGTAATTCATTTTCTTATTTTTACCTACATATAAAAGGAGAACCTGACTGACTGACTGACGTATCATCTCACAGCCGAAACTACTTTAATTGGGAATGTGAATTTTGCGTACATCTTTCTTTTATGATGTAGGTAAGCACTTATAAAGGATTTGTGGAAATTTAACCCCAAAGGGGAAGAAAAGGATTGTATGAAATACTTATTCTTAGGTTAATTAACTTGAAACTTGGCACGAATGCAGACCTAAGTAAATAATAAGATTTGAGTTTTTTTAACTACCTCTCAAAGGAGGCCTAAATTTGAAGAGGAAGTACAAAATCTACGCGGACAAAGTCCCGGGTAAAAGCGAGTTAAACTATATTACGGTTTTTAAAATAACCGTCTAGTTCATTAAAGCGAATTAATAAACGCTTAAAGCGAGCTACATTCTGATGGGCCAGTAAAAATAATACGGATGACGCCCAGCCCTCGTGACCTGGCATACATCAGTTGGCGCCGACAACTGCGACATACTTTTCATGCTGAAATTCCTAATTTACCCGAAACATGCTATCAAAACACCTTAGATACCGATTCTATATTGAGTA
The DNA here is from genome assembly GCA_949774945.1 of Hoplodrina ambigua. Classification (NCBI taxonomy): domain Eukaryota; kingdom Metazoa; phylum Arthropoda; class Insecta; order Lepidoptera; family Noctuidae; genus Hoplodrina; species Hoplodrina ambigua. Next base: position 14,139,241 of record OX458963.1, read on the forward strand.
TTTGTAGCTTGAAGCTTGAAGTCTGCGCGTATACTGTGCATTGCCAATCTAATTTTTAATGATTTTCTTATAGAAAACATAATACCTATGTTCTCGTTTAAAATACAATTCGTTCATATTTTCAGGTTTAATTTAATTTCAAAGTAGTTCAAGGCAAGCTATAAAAAGTAATTATTCACAAAAGTTATTATTGTTGCAATATGAATATTACTTAAAACTGTTAAGACATACTTTTCAGTTACACCTATTATTAGCGTTGGCTAAATTATTATTTTGTATTTAGCTGGCAAAGCAGATAGGTATACCGGCTGGTTGAAATTTAATCGAAGCATAAATTTTATAGCATGACGCGACAGTATGACCTAAAAGTAATTTAGCATCCAACATTCTGAACATAGATTTAAGGGCAAATACAGATTGGTTTCAAAATCCGTTGATTCTGTGCCTGATCTCTCTCCGGTCGCGTCGAATTACCATCCGATCGGACTATTAGAGTGAGGCGTTTGCGCACACACTTGTGCACTATAATATCTCCTCTTTACTTGGCTAGTCTCCATTAAGATTAGCCACCGTGACCATAATTCGGTCGGCAAGTCATTATTTTTTATTACTTTAATGTTGCTGAAACATAATAGACATATTATAAATACCTTTTTACCTAAAATGTCATGAGGTTCTGGGTTCGCAACCGGGCACGGGCAAGTACTAATAAGCCGTTTTCATATTTTTTTGGTGATCAATGCTCGTGCCTTCTATGTATGAGAGAAGGCCTTTACCCTAAAGTGGGACACTATTATGCTGGTATTATTATTATTTATGTATATTTGTGTTTGTGTTTTTAACTAATGTAATTGGCCTTGGCCTTTTTATGTTAAAGTAAAATAAATAAATATATTTATATATCTCGAGACCCTTAGATCCCGGGCGAAATCAACGCGCAGAGGCCCCTTGGGTAACTTTAGCTGAAATGAGACACCAACCCAAGGACGTCTCCGGATTGGTGCAGGGCTATTGCAGGATATGAGACTATGGGTTTGGGTGGCTAAAGTGGACTGATTGGTAACATCGGACTATTTCCATAGTCCAGTTCGCAGTTCGGTAGAATTTCGCTGAAATCGAAACAATAACTTTGTGGGGCCTTTTTTTCGTCTTTTAAATTAATACATTTATATAATCTATTCGAGCATTTTCTTAATTTTATTGAGAAATTAATATTTTTTCCTTATCGTTTAAAACTCTTCCGAGTTACGGCCCTCTGATTAATCTTTGTATTAAAAGGATAAAATGGTAGGGTGTAATGTGCACACTCAATAAATGGGCCCCCGAAAACGGCCGCTAGAGTAAGGCATGACGTAGCAACAAGAGGGCAACATGTTCTGAGCTGTTTGAGAAGAAGAGATGTATTATACGGCCATCAGGAAAATTCCGAAAGTAAGGTCAAGATCCCTACCAGCATCTTACTGAAATACTTCCCCCAAGCACGATAACTCTTGCGAATCTCCAGTCACACCGGCCAATGAAGGCAAGAGAGAGGTGGGAGCATAGTCAGTGTTCACTCTAGCCGGCCAATAAAGCAAGCCAGAGATGAGGAACAAGACTTCATCCAGGAGATCAGGTCCATGGGGTCGCTACTGCCCAACAGCTCACCACAAGCTGCCCTTTTTTTCTTAGTTTTTTTTTTGCTAGGATATTATTATTTACCTGCCACCTGCGCGGTCCGTGGTTTAGCCTTTGTTATGAAAATTTTTCTCGCAACAGCTTTGCATAAGCACTTGTTCTCGAATGCAAATCTCTCATGAGTTGTACTAATCGACAAAGGGAGTTTTCTTTACTATAAGTATGTAGAGCTAACTCACAATTGGGTTATTCTAATAGTTTCACAATTTTCAAATTATTTATATTACAATGATATCGTACTTTGTACGGTAAAATAATGATGACTGCATCGTCTGCAACTCATCAATAAGTATTATTATAAATTATATTATCAAAACTACCAACTTCATCAAAATTTTGTTTGTTAAAACTTGTCAAGTTGAGCGGGTACAAATTGTAGGTAGTAACAGCCCCGAATAGTGTTCTCAAACACAATTCAAAATTATTTCTTTTGTCCCAGCTATGAAACGTTTGCCGAAACTCTCTGGTTCTCGGAATACAGTAACGATTTTCATTTGAAAGATCTTGTTTTATCAAAAAAAGTGTCATTGAATTTCGCTGAAATCGAAACAATAACTTTGTGGGGCTTTTTTTCGTCTTTTATATTAATACATTTATATAATCTAATTGAGAATTTTCTTAATTTTATTGAGAAATTAATAATTTGTCCTTATCGTTTTGTAAAGACGGTTGCTGTGTACTTCAAACGTAATTATAATTAAGCCGCAAATATGAAAAGGCACCCATAACACAACGAAAAGCCTCTGTTACTAAGCTCATTCAAATGAGATTATTTTAGTATCAAAAGGTATTCAATAGGACATTAAATATTTATACAATATTCTAAAAGAAATATCAGTACCTACTTTGAATAAAAATTAATCTGTCGGTATTAACTAAATAAAGAGAACCCCCCCAGGGGGGGTAAGTACTTATCATACGACAAATACCAAATTTTGAGGAAGTGATGACATTTAATACATCGAAATAGCACTGAATCATGTAATTGAGGATGGCAATCAAAGAAGTTCCCCTCACAGCCTAGCTGTTGGGAGCTAAATTAACTGTTAATAAGGTTTCACGATGCAATGTAAATAATGAAGGGTGCCCCATGTCCTTGATACTTCGTTGTGCGACACTCGTGGACACCCCGCCTGATTTTCGTATTTTGTGAGTTATGAAAGGGTACAACACAATAGAGAAAAATCTCAAGACGAGACTCGATAATGGTGAATTTGATGGAAAAGGTGACGTAATAGAACTCTATCCATGAGAATGAGTAAATGGGGCTGTATCCATAGATGTGTATTGTGTATTGACAGACAGGCTTTCAGTTCCAAGGTCACTAATAATAAGTTTAGTTATGATGAATTTAACCTTCGATATATATTTTAACTACCCAGAACTTAGCAATATTTTCATATAATTAGCAAATTATTTACCGAATAAAATAAAATCATTTGGCTGCATCTGTTGATACTAGAAGTTAGCCCCGTTATTTGGCACGCAGGGACTCAATACCAAAAACGATAGTCATTATCTTCAAACAATATATGATATCGCAGTTCAAATATGCATTGTTTTTTTTTTTAAATTAAACCAAAATGACCAGTGGCCGACGGTGAAGGAACTCTGTTGTAAAGTCACTTTGTCAATTAATATGATCAAATATGTGCTTGCTATAAACATTATTTTAAAATGATTAATAAATAGTTCTTGGATTTTTGCAAAGTAAATCCGATGAAGGATTCCATACGTAGGTAACCAGACCTTTGCGATTACCAGAAAATTGTCATGAATTTTATATAAATTAGAGCTTTTGCCCGCGACTTCGTCCTCGTAAATGTCGGTGTTATATTGGCGACCTAATCTTTTTTCTCCATACAAATTTTGGGGCCCCTTAGGGGGTTATATTCCGGGGTTGCGGGACGTCTTAACAGGATACGGTGGCCCCGGAACGAAACCGGGGTTGCGGGACGTCTTAACAGGATACCGTGGCCCCGGAACGTAAAGAGCAACAGAAGGAACAGGGTGGTTTTTTAGTCAGTAAAAGTCTGACAGTCCCTTCCGCCCAGCCCAGGGCGGAAGGAGTCATTTGATGATTTTAACCACCTAAAAAAAAAGGGGGTTATATTGGAAAATCCATTCTTAGCAGACATCTACTAAGTATAAACTAATTTTTTTCAATTATTTTTCTTCATCACCTTTGTCAAGATGTTTCAAATATTTCGTGATGAGTGAGCGAGAGAGTGAGTTACCTTTCGCTTTCATATATTTACTCGTAGATTTAAAGTAGGAAGCTAATTAAATAAGATTTGTTCCACAAAACTTGTCAAGATCTGTTTAGACGATGATCGTTAAATCTACGAAACATTCAAATTACCATTATTTCTTAACACTGTCATTATAATACCTTTTATATAGTAATCACAGTACAAGTCAGCAGAACTTCTACATAATAAGAGCACGTAAGCAGATATTACATTGTTACGGTTTCGTAAACAATGTTACCTATCAGCAATTAAAATGAACAAATTAGATGAGTAAGCACTCGCCCCATAGACAGTGATACGAATTTTTTGATGCCCTATAGGCTTTTCCCCCCTTTTTATATATTATACATAGCAGAATTATTATTAGTATTGTATAATATTAATTTATGAATATAAGTTGATTATAGCTTAAATATGTATTAAGACGCTTTGGTAGTTGGTAACATAACATACCATCACGCCTGTAATCCCTGAAGGGTTAGGAAGGGGTGTACCCATTAGTACACCCACATTTTGCCAGATAAGTTTAAGTCCCGTCTAATAAGGGGCGAGCCATTTGCCATCAACCAAGCACAAATGCCGACTCCGAGGCTGCTACTGAGAAATTCCTAATGGAAAAACCTAATAACACTGACCAAGCTGGGAATCGAACCCAAGACCTCATGCTCGGCAGTCGCGCTTTGCAACCACTAGACAAGCTAGACAGTCAACGCTGTTGATAGATGACTATAAATGTATCTTTTTCTGCATCTTTTTGATATGTTCAATCTATGCTCTACGTATTCCATTGAGATTCGAGTATAAGAAAGCCGATACTATAACAAAGACATCAATTTCAGCTTTCTTTCATTAAACAGTAGACACTTAGATATCATAAAAAACACCATTGCTATACTGACTGCATATCAGAGACTTATCTGCTCCTCAGAGAGTTCTTTCCATTATAATTTTCAATTGCTAATGGATTAACAGCTACCTTCCTAAATCCAGCTCACCATTTGGTTCAGTTTTTTGTGCACCTTGCGTTATCAGTTTACAAAAAAAGCGAACACTATGTTTCTAAGACTTCATTTTGTAATATCACTAGCCTCCGGCCATAAGTACTTTATGTCCAAATGCTATATATTATTATTATATGTGCATTCGTCACAGTGGGCTAAATAATTGGTTGCTAAACTTTGTTATTTCATTAGCGTTGTATTTTCTTCGACTTAAGTCTTTTTGTAAACAGTTTTTTCCAGTTATTTGGCGGTTAACGATTGACCATAGAATACAACAAATTTTTCGAATATGTTTTTGAAACAGCAATACGTGAGGTTTTTCCACTGTAATGTTATGTAACGAACCAAATGTAATCGATCAACTATAACTGCACCGACACACCGTGTGTTTGAAAAATTCATGAAGATAGGAAGGACGTGATGCAGGTTAAATCCGGAAATCTTGTGGAATTATGCATACCCAGCACCTCTTGAATAAAACATCAACTTTGAAACATAGGATTTCATGATGGATTTGAATCGTTGGTATCGGATCACGGATAGGTAAAAGAAATGAGAAATTGAGCAAACGATTTGGAGGTGTACAACTTCAACAATAGCAAGTTATCAACTAGCACTGAAATTTAAAGACCTATTAACTAGAGAAATCATTGCTTGGAATTATCTCTAGTAAATAAACAGCAAAAGACAATAAGACGAGTGGGCAATAACAACAATGTTCAGTCAGCAAAGCTGGAGATAACTAGGTGTTACTCGCGGCTGTATGCACTAAAGGAACATGACGGCACAGACGCGGTTAAGTGGTGCAACATGAAAGGAATTTATGTCCATCTGAAAACTGACGAGTGTAAAGATTGAGTGTGACCTACAGACGGAAAATAACTGAAACAGTGAAGAAGCTTAGTTTTTAAGTTCCACTTTATGAATGTTTTGGCTGGTACAATAAACGAAACAAGTTCAATACGTCAAAGCTATCATGAAAATGAAGAAGAATGCGTTTTATTTCTTACAATTGAAGCACTCACACACTCATTCAATTTCTGAAACATTAAGAAGCAACTAATTAAAGAATCAAATCCAGTCGACTACAAGAGTTATTCTATCCTATCGTTATCTAGAACTGCCCCATTTATTTTGAAAACATATTCAACTTCCAATACAAAGGTCTAAATTTTACGACCGAGAATCTTTAAATCCATATCCACCTTTTAATTTTAAGATACTGTTACCGTGTATAGCTTTGTATTGTTAAACCGTTCGAACTATTTCATATTGTGCAGCCATATCAAAAGACGTATACAGAGCAAGAATTTCCTTTCAGTATATTGATTTAATTCGCGGCTAAGTGTTGGTAATCCGTTTAGCTGGCGTGAAATGGACCATCCTCGTACGCCAGCTACGTCTAACGACGTTAAGTGCGGGATGTCGGTCATTTTCAATTGAATCTTGAAAGACCCTATTCTTATTTTTTTTTTTGCTTTCTCTAGAAGAATTTATTGTTTGTTGTGCACTTCACAATCGTCTAGAGGTATCAGTATCCCTAGACTAGTAGGTCGCAGAGGACATTGTGCGTCCTTTCCGACCTTGATCCCAGACGTGTCGATATATGACTTAATAAAATTCAGCTAGCAAATATCTACACCTACTCGAAGCTCGCCAATCGCAAGTCTTTCTTAGCTTTTTACAAAATAAATATATTATGAATGTTTACACGGTACCTAAACACACGAAATTTATTTTTGACATTTTTGTTTGTCTGTTCCGGTTAATTTTCGAACCGGCTGGGCCTATTTTGATGAGACTTTCACTAGCTGATGTTAAAAAGATAAGGAGTAGCTCAGGCTACTTTAATTTTAGAAAAAGAAATATGGGACAGCATAAAATAAATAACGTGATATAATATTTACGAAACGAAGTCGAGGCAATAGGCTAGTAGAAAATTGAAAATGTTACAGTATTTGCTCATTTAGTCTTGCTTCTTAATTTAGAAAAAAACCTTATCCTATATCCTGCTTGTCATATTTATTTATTCTTGTGAACATCCGCTGTTATCTCGCTAAAATAAAATGAATCCTACACGTTCCGGGGTAAATTAATCTCTAGCATTTATGGAGTTTTCTTTTTATTTAATATGAGCATCAAATTCTAGTAATCCCATTTATATTTTTACTGATAAAAAAGAGGAGAAATAAAAGATGTAAGTAATCAAATATTATCTATATTTAAATAAAATTCAATTGCCGCATGTAAAAAAAAATTTAAATGTTAGTAATGGCTCGATTCGCTAGTTATTATAATATTTCAAAATAAATATTTGGGTTTTGTCTATAAGATTAATAGCAGCTATATAATTAGTATACTATCGTGCTAATAGAAAAGCGGTATCTCAGGGAAAACTAACATCGAGAAAATTTAAGTTTTGTAAATATAGTATTCTTTATTTTCATACTTATTTTTTGATTATCAAATATTAAATAGCTGTTTGGCTTAGTTTATTGGACGCGTATTTTTGTAAGCTATCCGATGCCGTAAAAATCAACTTCACGTTTCTTTTGAGATACGTATAGTATAGTTTACCGTATGTAGTGATAGGGTACGCTGAAGGTTTCTAAGTATCGTTAGTCCAAGAGTCTATGCGAAAGGCTTTACTGGTTAGATACTATCATTATTGTCTTAGGTTATTATTATGTCTACCAACAAAGATACTACTAGCCGAATGCTATAATGGAAGACGCTAATAAAATGATTGCGAAGTTGTTAATAATTGAAAGTGGAGAAAAATGAGCAAGCAGACGAACGTCATATAAGCGCGATGCCCTCTTAAGTCCCAATCAATGAATCAATTGGCAAAAGATTTGCAAGGCGGATCGTCTGTCCGTTTGCCTTGCAATCCTTTTTATTCATAGACTTCTCTTTGTATTGAACATGTACTTGAACATGTCTTACTGATTGAAATGCTGTTAACTGCAATAGAGATCAATCAACAAGTTGATGATGGTTTGTTTTATTTTCGAACTGTTGCTTTTATCCTTTTGGAAAATAACAAAAACAACTTGTGTATAATAGTACTTCAGATGACTTTACTTAACACTTGTTATTTTTTGAGCCAGCACAACTTCATGTGCATGTTAATTTACAATGTCGGAAGCGCCAATATCTATATTTTTACATATAAACAATTCCTAATCTACATGGTTTTGTTATGGGATTCTTCCTACTAATTTAAGTCTCCCCGATACATTCATAAATTAAATTTTTAATAACTTGATGTGTGCACCTGGATCCCATTCGTCTTCCAAGTCGTCCCTGTTCCCTGTCCACTCCAGCCAATACATAGATAAGCACGTTTGAACAGAGTGCTTTTACGCAACGCTGGACACGTGTAGCGTCTTATTTGTATGAGCTTCTTTGTCTCGCGCTGTTTGCCAATAACTTAGCATGTCTTAACCTCAATTCAAATTTCTAGCCATTTTTTTCACGTTGCATTTAGGGCTGCTGTTTTTACATTGTCGTAGTGTATGGCATATAAGGTAAGCAATCCTGCTTTTGTTGAGAATTAATGAGTTTAAAATACTTTGTAATGATGGTTTTTGTCGTCAAATTTTGATTTGTACATTTTGAATTGAGTAACTGTCTGTAGCGAAAAATATAAAGTTATGAAATTACTTTCTCCCTAGGCACATGACCAGTGCATGAGTGTATGTTATACGACTCTGACTGTGCACAAGTAAGTAACTTTAAAATAGTGAGGCAGCGTCCGGTTTTTGTGTATTCAAAACGTCAGTTTGAGTGCTATCTGTGTCAAGGTGCGGATCGACTCTTGCGCAAACCGTTTTTTAATACTACGCCCGGTTGCGAGGTAATTAATTCGATTCAGTGTTGCAACGAGCGATACTCGTAGTTTTCGAGTATTTAAAATATTTTTTGTAAAATGGTCTTCAAAGTTTTGAAACTCTATAAATATATGCCGTAGCTCGCTAACACTTCAGTGCATTACTCAGCCACTTGATGTCATAGCGTGCTACGGAGATACGAATGATGACATCAGCGGCATCTAACTTAACGCATCGACACGCCATAATGTAGCCCGACGTATTTAACGGTACCTAGATTTCTAGACAATGATTATAAAACTAATATCGATAGTCACCAATTTTTATACATAACATCACGCCTGTAATCCCCGAAGGGTTAGACAGAGGTGTACCCCCAGAGGTGTGTGTAGAGAAATTCCTGATGGAAAAACCCAATAACACTTTGCTCGACTTGGGAATCGAACCCAAGACCTCGTGCACAGCAGTCGCGCTTGCGACCACTAGACCAACGAGGCAGTCCTTTTTATCATTCCAAAATTACAATGAGAACCTCATGTGTTCTAATTTGTGACGAAAAGCATTTTGAAGATTGTAGTAATGATTGTTTATGGTAAATACAAGTACTTCTCAAGTTCTGTAAGTCAAAATTTTTGAGACAAATCTCAGTAATGATTAGGTATCCAAATGGTTTCTTAAGATTTTCCGCTAATCCGCATTGCACCCCAAAATTCTAGGGCCATAGTCTCAAAGATTGATCGATATTTACTTTGCTTAATGGTAATAGGCAGTCAACAATGCCTCCTTAAGAGCTCGATGGCCCTGCTCTCGATAATTCTCCTTAGATGGCTCACCAGCAGACTAGGTCGAGGAGAGCAACTACGATGTCAGTGTCATGATTTACTTCGCCTGTCCACAGTACCATGTCCATTGCTTGCTTTGCTGACTTCGTTCTCGAACATTTAGGAATAAAAGTAAGGTTGAACAGAATTTAATTTAAATTATCGCATTCATTTTCCAAAAAGTTTGTTTAATGGTAAGAGGCTCGATGTGTGGTCAGACTGTCAGACATATAATACATATGTAGGTAGCACGCTAGTTGTTTACGTTGATGGCCGCCAAAAAAGAGGTACCTGGGTAATGAAAATGTCAGAAATGTTAAATAGTTTTCACAAGAACCCCACGCAAACTCTAACCTGAAAGTATTCTTACGAAAATTTTTAATTTTATTATTTATGGGTTCAAAAACAACGTTCCCTCTATCTATTAATGATCGTTACTATTTCTAGAACATTCCATGAATGTTTTTAACTTAAGGCTGGTTTATTAATTATATTTATGTTGAGAATCATATATATTTAATCATGGTCTTAGAGAGCCTGTGAAAGATCTGTGCCTAATATTATTTTTTCAGGTTTTGGTAGTTTAGGAATTACGCCTTGATAAGAAGTTGCAGGGAATTATAAATCTATACAGTAGGTAGGTATTGCAAAACAAATAAAGTAGATATTATAGTAAGAGTTTACAGTAACTCATATTTTCTGATACCGTCTCCTTTCTTTTATTTTACAAACTCTAACAAACAAGCAGGTATCTAAAAGTGTGAGACCAACAACCAACACAACATAACCTTCGCACAATCCCAACGTGTTGATTCAAGGTAAAATCAAGTATTTATCTGTTATTGTATGACTGCACCTCCTCTGTGATGTAATAATCATCTTTTTCAGATCACAAAATCAAAATTTTAAATTGAAAGATAACTGGGTACGAATGGATAATTTAATTGCCAAATGAAAAATATAAAAACAATTTCGGACAACGGTACCGTTTAAAAAACATCAAAAGGCTGTATTTTTTTCTGTAAAGAAAATAGTCTGAAAAATCTCTGGCGTTACATGCTAATTGTTATAAAAACGACCGTGGAATAATGAAATACCTCCCTGCCTACCTATCAAAATAGCAATTTTTCTCGATAGCAATTAATTGGTAAAAACAGGCAGGCAAAGCATTCTATTTCAATCAACTTTCAAAAAGGCTGATATTTTCCTTTTCCACTTTTGTATGGTTTTAACATGAAAGCCATTCTGAGAACTCATTGATTATTGCGTTATATACCTATCTCCAAGCTGAATATAGCGCCGTCGTTTTTACAGTAGGTACGTTTTTTCCTCCCTTCTGCGCCCACATTTACAGTCGTGAAATAAGACATACGAAGTTCGATTATTTTTAAAAATTTCTTCAACCTTTAAAAAATATATTAGCAAAATGAAATGAATATATTTTTAAGGTTTGATTTAGCTAGTGGTTAAGTAAAAGCGCACGGTTCGCTCTTTCAAGGTCAAGCAACGCATGTCAAGGTCGTTCTGGGGATGGGTGACCGTCCATTTCGTACCGAATCTTCGGCGCTACGTGCCTCGGAAAGCATATCAGTCCTGGCTGTCGTGTCCTAGATCATTCTCGAAAGTCAAATAAATATCATTTACATATACTTTGAAATTGTTAAGCGAGTTGGTTAGTTAATCAGAAAACCTAACAACCAGTATTGAGAGTGACTGCCTATCTGGCGACCAGGTTAGATAGGCAGTCAATCCGTTTAAAATACTACTAGTATTCAGCAACATCCAACTAGATTTGAAACCAACCCCAATTTAGCTGGAAAAAGGCTAGGCAGATTTATAAATGTGTTTTGAGATACTTTATAGGTACCAGTACCACCAACGTACTCATTTACCTAATTTAGTTGATCTGTTCTTCAAATATTAATGTTTCAACGTACCTAAAAGGATTCAAAAGATTCATCACCATTTAAACAATCTTAAAATAGATTTCTATTTAGAAAAAGAAAAGATAAATGTACCTCTCAATTTATTATTCATAGATCGTTTTTACTTTTAGCTTAACTAGAACAATGTCCCCTAGAATATTCAACCCTTTCAATCAAGTCAGCACTGACAACTGGAGGCCCACAGAGCAATCGGCATGCTAGGTGACCTTCTAACGTAATTATGCGAATTATGATCATAAAAAAACGTGTTTATTTACTGCATGCAGCTTTCAGGGTATCTATCTTATTTTATTTATTGGTTACTAGCTTCTGTCCGCTACTTCGTCCGCGAGAAATTATATTAATATATTATCCCTCGAGAACTGTACGTCACAAGCACAACATCCATCCATCCAAACTTTCGCATTCGCATTATATTGGTAATTTTTAGACTTTATGTTCGGCATTTTCAAAGTCTGAAGACGTTACGAAGACGGCATCCATGGCAACTAACGCTGTTATTTATTCAATCTTTAACTTGGAATAAGCTAAGAAGTGTCATCAGCGCCCCCAAATAACATAGAATTAGTTGGCATTCATAACAAATCGTTTATTATTTTGTTTAAGTAGACTTTAGGTTACAGCGTTATTTTCGGTATTAGCACAAAAGAAAAACCCTAGCTTTAATACCCATAAATATTTACTTGCATCTTTATATTGCTGCCGTCTTAGATTTATAAGCTGCCTACATAATGCCTACATAATGATGAAACTTCCTATCCCTATAAATTATTCGGGACATGAGAGCCGTAAACTCAACAAACGCTCGCGTTTGTAGGCTGCGAAGAGTTGGGTTGTGGTGGGCTGTGTTTATAGTTTAGGGTCAAATGGAGCAGAAGTAAACCCGCACCCGCAAATTTTTACTCCAAAATTAAATGTTTTTATTAAAATTTACTGAAAATTAATACCTAGGTACATAGGTTAACTCCAAAATCCATATCTACATACTTGAAAGGAGTGGTGTGGCTGAAACAGTATCCTGAAAGCAGAGTTGGGTCGGCTTACACGATCCCACCTAACCTAATTAAGTTTATAATGGTAGTAGGTAGGCATTATTTCAAATGTAGGTCAAGGGATTTTCTTCACATTTTCTTACTCAAGGTTTCTTGTGAAATCGCAACAACAAGCTTTAAAAAAAATATGCATTTTTTTTTTCTCTAAATTCTCTCATCTTATCGAACGCTTGATGAACTTCAAGATTTTTCCAAACGTTGTTATGTTGACAAGTGCAGTGTTGGGCTGGTTTGGAGGCTCAGCTCAACAGCTTCACGCAACAACTACAGCTTATCTCTTGTCTCAAGGTGTAACGTCACCATATTCACGTCGACTACAATGGCGTTTGACCTTCGCCTACTTATTCGCTCGTTCGGATCGAGCCACTGGGCGAATCTTTTCAAAACATTTATATCTGTCTCTTTCCCTCATTTTTAACTGAGTGGTATTACACATTATGTATTACAAAATTGTCGGCGATGTACATGTTCACACACGCTTGGCTTAATATGTTCATGGTTAGATTATTGTAGAGTTTTGTTTGTACACATGTATAGAGTATAATTATCTAGATGTGCCATGCTTACTAAACTATAGTAACCACAAAATCCGCCAGCACTTCATGGGTAACCCGCAAATGAATAAAAATTCCCCGTATCGGTCTCGATATTCATTTTGTATCAAATAAAACAGCCGAAAGGCTCGGATCGGTGATCATTTCCCCGTAGATATGCCACGTCCATTTGGAAAATCCCATATTATTCGAATGCGGGGATTATGACTATGACTGAGCAGCTTCTACTTTTTGTAAATCTTGTATGCTGCATACGCATGGTTTAACGTAAACCGTCTACTCTACACTCGTATGTGACCTAAGCTATCAATAAAGGTTAGCACTAAGGAACAAGTTAGTATTGTTTGCATAGTTAGCATTTTTAATTTAACACTAGAAGGAACTATAATACTTGTAGCATATCATTACTAACAAGTAATGCCCTTCAGAGCTATGTGAGACAAAAGAAAGAAATTAATAATTTGTAATTTACTATTCACAAGCATAACTTCAAAAGGTTACTTAATTGCAATTTGTAGGAGAAATTGTGGAGTACCTAATTATGACATACGGCGCGGTAACTAACAAAGTTAAATAGGTTCGATAATTAAACGTACTGTGTTACGCTGTGTGGTTAGGGAAGCACTAGGCGCAACTAAGTACTGGCGGACTCCTCTTCGTCTTATAAATAAATTCTGAAGAGACAACAAATCGACTATAATGCGTGAACATATAATAAGTAGTTACTTATTACCAGTGTAATAACACCATACAATCTCTATGTCGAGCCAAGACCCTAATTGTAACAAATAGCGCAGCCATTGTTTATGACATTCCATGTTGGAGCCCCTTCATCAACTGTGGATGCCATCCACGGTTGATGATGATTTACGCTCTACAGATTCAAAATATGTTATTATGAAAATTACTAGCCTGTGTTTACTTTGCGTCTTTCTGCCTAATTGGCGTGACCAATTTAATGTTGCACTAGAAAGGGCAAGTACTAAATTACTAATACTATGGGAGATTGCAGTTTGTAACGAGAAGCCAGGAAATTATTAACGCAAATGTAGTTTTAATAATAGTGATGGCAAATTAAATCCTAACTCTAGGTCGCACGTGGGAAATCATATGTGTAATGTTATTGATGTATGTACATAACCTAACATAATGTACGCGTCGGGTTTTAGAACAGTCACCCCAGATCTACTTTAAATATTGGCGTTTATTTACCTAAGAAATAACTATGCAAGTAACACGAATTACCTTAAACATATCCACGTGTGGATAGGTATATGTGTGTACTTACAGTGTTGTGTGACCTACATTATACTGTCCACTGCATTTCTGTTATCCTCTGTCCTGGTTTTTATAAACTTGACCTACTTGCAGCAATATATGAATGTTTAAATGATATAAACAGTGTACATGAATACACTATTAAGTGGTGGAAACACGATTATGCGTATGCGGTGCGAGTGCCAGTGTGATAGTGCAAGCGACGCATTCACGGTTACGTCAAGGGTAACACGGCTGCATAATAGTGGCCATGCGCTTACTAAACTATGTATCTGTTATTCAAACATAACCCATACGTCTAAATAACTTCATAGATTTTTCCGATATTGCTGAAAAGAGTTTATTGTACTTACACTTACACTCACACTAGAGTTCTAGACTCAGCAACTTTCCCAAAGAATTAATATTTTTTAAGTTTACAAAGCGCACGACTCTATTAAACCAAAAGGCGTGCGCCCGCTTGTTTCGTACAGTGAATAGCCTAAATGAAAAAAAAAATATACATGCTAAAAGAGGAATAGTTTTGTTTGTAAAAAGGGATAAATAAGGAACTAAATTACAGCTGATTGTGTGTTATTTTTTTACTAAATATTCGCATCCAAGTCGGCCACAGCTAGAGCATTTGCAGAAGTGGGGGGCTTCGCTGATGGCACCGATCTTCAGTGCCTATGCGGTGTCTCTCCGCAGACCATGGCTCACCTATTATGATGCGCCGCATGCCCTGTTACCTGCACACGTGACCTAATGAGTGCGTCAGCGGATATTGTTGTCTAGGCTAAATACTGGGCCAAACAAAAAATGTTACAAGAATTACCACCCTAAAATTACCTATTATGTACAGCGAACAACAAATTAGGGAAACTAACTCCAAATAATTATGTAAGATGGTCGTTTAAGGTAGCATGTTTTTTTTTATTTGATTCGTATGTTGAGGTTTTATTCCTACTAGTAGTCCTATAAGTGTCTTACAGTTAATCTTAAATAAACTGCAAACGTTGAAAAAAACTTCTATAAAACAAACAAATATCTACAGAACACGATTGAAGAAACCACATAACCTACGTACAGAATAAAGATATAGTAGTAGTAGTAGTAGTAGTATTTTAAAATGCAGCCGGTCAATGATATTTAGCTATTGTATTAAAAGCGTTGGCTGGAATCGATGATGGAGCAAGGGCAGGGCTAAGCCCGAGTCCGCAGCCGCGCCACCCGCCCCATGCCTTGGCCGTGTGAGGAGGCATGAATGCGATCCTCTCTGACCTACTTCTCAAAATGATCATGACCCGTTCACCGTGTCGATTGTGTGACTCAATCGACACTACAAAAATGCAGCTAAGTTGGTACCTATCTACCTTACTAGCCTAGTAAAAATGGTAATTATTAGTATTTTGAACAGGTTAGTTTTAAGCCAAATTAAGAAAACCATGAAAAACGTATCTACATTTATACTTGTACGTGACCACGATGAGCACAGTATAAGATATAGTACGTACATGAGACATTCAACAATGTCGAAACGTGTGTACAGAAATATCCGTTCAGGAACGATCGTTAACTCCCAGTTGCTTAAATCCCCCTGACCTAGTTTCGTATAAACTTGGCCCATATTCATGTCGACCCCAGACGATGCTCATGCCGATGTTATAATGAAAATACCTCTACTAAAACTGCGCTTTAAGGCATAACCCAGTTTCTGTATGCATGTATTGAGAAATACATATCTATGTACCTGCCATTGTATGCGCTTAATATAACTGTGCTGATTGCACGCTCAATTCTCACGACAATTGTAGCACTTGCCTATTCAAGTTACATTATATTTTATGTCTAAACATAATTATGTAGTAACTAAATCGTATCGTAATTCGTAAGGAACAATACTTTTGTTGAAGTTCTTTAAATCATTCATTACGTGTAAAACAAATTTAAATACTAAGCTTGGCGTGACCTACTTCAGTGTTGTCCTGTTCTCTTACAGGAAAGCTGGAAATAGTTACTGACTTATCAACTGGACTGTTGTTTTCCTATTTTTATTACCTACTTACTATTTATTATTAAATATAATACCGGGAACTGGAATGACGGCAAAATTCTTTACTACAGTGAATTGTTATTGATTTAAATCGGCGTCGTCTCAAGCCTAAGGAACTATGAAACACTTGAAGCTCCTACCGCATAGATCTTTGTATTATAAACCGCCATTTGTAACGTCTGCAATGCGCTTATAACTTGCTACTTGCAACAATTGTAGGTTAGACATTACAAATCTGTGGTGATCATTATCGTCCAGTAACTAATTATATTTAATTAAAATCACTTTTTCCGGCTCAGCTACTCGCAATGACAAGGCCAGATTGTACCTTTTTTCTAAAACAATGACAAAAACAATGCAGCCTTACATAGAAAGGTCAACTTTAAAACAATAGTAAAATTAAATAGTTAAGATCGATTGATACTATTGAATTATTTGTTCCACGGGTAGTCTTAACACAACAAGAAAATCCTTGACACAGTCGAGTCGTCTAGTACTAAAATGCGCAGGAAGTGCATAGTTATTTTCTAGGTAGCTTAGAATAGTGACTTAACTAGACGATTCTCGTTTGAACACGGACTACTGCCAATATTATGAAGAATGTTTAAAATAATCTCATAGGATTATTGACAAAATTGGCAATAATCATATTATTGACAAAATTGGCAATAATCATAGCGGTGTATGTCATCTTTCTCAAGGTATTGTCTCCTAAAATATGAGGTCCGTGTTAATTTTGAAGAGTAGTGTAATAATAACTATTACTTTCCGGATAGAAGGGTCCTAGTTAAAGGCAGGAGAAAAAACACTAACTGCACATATACCTAATTGTATTTACTAAGTGATTCTTGAATTGTGTTCATACGATACTAAAAAAAATGTTATTTGAAAAAAAATATTTCGGGAGTTCGCAGCTATGGTTGTGCTCGTTTTGTCATTGCACCGATTATTATCGAAATTATTTTGTTTTTGTAGTTTTTATTTTATTTAACACGGTCTACTTCTAATCATCCAAATCCAGAAAATCCGGTGCCAATAAATAACCTGATGAAGAAGTTCAGAGAAAATGTAATGGTTTTTATTATATACAATATTTACAAGCTTAATAATAAAAACTAAATATAAATAACAACCCGAATAAAAAAAAAAGAAAATTCATAAAACACACCCGAATCGAGAACCTCGCTTTTTGAAGTTTGTTAAAATATTAAAAGACCACAAACGTTTTTTAATGAATCCATACTGCAGTAGTAAAATGAGATAAAAACCCACTGTTTCAAGACAAATCTAGTTGTCAGAGTAGAAAATCTTCTTATAAGGATAAATCTATTACTGTGCTGCAGAAACTGTGTCGAGGACGACTAAGTTAGCTAGGAAAGAGATCGATCCTAATGTATATTTGAAAGCTGTATTGCGTCCTCGTATCTGAAGGTTTAGGGAGTCTACTAATGACATGCCCTCTCTCAGTAGGTTAATGTAGAGAATTATTAAACAACAAAATTGATCGACATGCACGTGTACTTTATAAAATCAGTGTGAGGCTGCGGCTAAAAAAAGTTATTACGTATTGTTATGCTAAAATCCATCTCGTAATTAATGTCTTTAAGCGACAGATAAAGTTGAAGAAAACATTTTTTTGGGATATGAATATTAGACAAGATGTTGACGTGTCATATGTACAGAGGCTTGACTTGATTCGAGATTGTGAGTGAACTGTTGACCTATATTTATTAATAAAATCTCTGCAGTACGAGATAGCTCTAGATCTGACAATTTCGTTGACCCATTTTAGCAGTATCGGAATAAAACGTTTAAAAATTATCGCTCGGAGAAGCAGTTGACATAATTTTATTCGTTTCCTTTACTGTTAGTACTAAAATTTAAATAAAGAAAAGCTTTGGGTTTCTTGCTAGTTCTAGTCACAGTTGTATTTGTGTCTACATCATCTTTTTGCTTCAACTTGTGTGCCGAAATTATAATGTTTAGTACATACATATACAAGCTAATCGTACGCAAGAAATATGACGGTAAGCTAAAAAGCCTTTCATCTG
Organism: Hoplodrina ambigua; assembly: GCA_949774945.1. Classification (NCBI taxonomy): domain Eukaryota; kingdom Metazoa; phylum Arthropoda; class Insecta; order Lepidoptera; family Noctuidae; genus Hoplodrina; species Hoplodrina ambigua. Next base: position 14,157,738 of record OX458963.1, read on the forward strand.
TTTTTTTTTATAAACATTATTGTAAAAGCTGTGTCATTTCTGTAGTTTTCCATTCGTGTCAAGGCCAATCAGGGGACCACCTCTTGGGATTACTGTTAACGTTGAAACAACGTTATGATCATCGCTCAGTTAATTGACAAATTACGAATAGATTGTTTACCCGTGCTCCCTAATTTTGGTGTCATTGCCTTAACAACCTGATAAAATGATTACGTAACAGAGTTGTTATCTGCAGTTATATTCTGTTTGTATCGAGGTATCGCTTGTTTGTGCTAAACTGCAAAACTTGTGCAAAAAACTATCTTAGTAATCGCAATATAACAATATGTGGAAATTTAAAAAAGTTGTACTAAATTAAAACCCATAATCACCATATTGCAAACTCTTAGAAAACCGTCAGTGTTTTCCGAGTGATATCATAAAAATAATTTCCCTCTTATGGGCCGCTAAGGACATAGGAGAACAAAAACATTAAATGTAATTAAATGAAATAAGAGTAAATATGGTATTTATACTTAAACATATTGAAGAGTACTTCAATCTTAAGTCGGTACTCGTTTACTTATTTTGCAAACCATCTCATTCTTACACCCACGGGGATCCATGCAAAAGTAAAATTATTTATTCATTTCGCTGGTTTCGCTTACTCTGATGATAACGTCTTATATTAAAATACATTTACAATATTATTATTGACATAATATCTATTAAATTAATAGGCGCCTGGGGATCTAACAGTTTTCCTAGTTATTGTTATGAGTAACGCATCACTATTTCCAATGAAGATTATTGACTAATGATTTATTTATTTAAAATTAATTGCTAAATACATATTCAGCAAGGTTGAAGTAACTATGTAGATTTTACCTTTCAACTTTGTGCAATACACAGAACCTTGACACAGAAATGTTTCGTCAATTAATAGAAATTGAGATTTATTTTGTTGGTGAATTGAATTAACGTTTAATAACAGATATGAATGTAGTTATATACTCAAGGTTGTGTACAAAAACGCAATTTTACAAGGTCGTCAAATTTACAAAATAAAAAAATATATACGTAGAGCACCTAGTGTGTTTAGTTAGTTAGCATATCGCTGCAATACTTTATGTACTTTATGCATTATTTTCGTTTAATGGAATTCTACTTAACGCATTTAGGTAAATATCATAATAGTTGAGACATTGAATAGGTATTCAGTAGTCCAACATTACTTTTTTTTATCACAGTTATCACTTTTAACAGTAGAATTCTTAAATTTTTTGTGCCCTTCCTACGGCGTATGAAGTACCTACATAGTACAAGTACATACAATATAAAAATATAATACCTCGAAATATAAAGATTAACAGTTTGACTCCTGCGTTGTGCACTATTTCACCTAAAGTAATGTACCCACCTACTATGGTCATGATACGCTTGCCAGACAAAAACATTTTTGTTAGAGCCATACTCATTAAGGCAAGACGTAGCGCGGAGTTTCCTGCGGTTTCGCTCGCTTCAATCGGGACTACGTTTACTATGAGCTAAGTTTATCTGTGTACATTATACATAAGATTACACGTAGGTAGGACGCATCGACCTCGTCAGACCAAAAGCAGTACCACTGTCACTGGGTAAGTGTGTCAGTGTGCCAGTAGGGCGCGCGTCATCCGCGACCATGCCCCCCCTCCCCTCGCGCGCGCGCCCCCCTCTCCCGTCATCCAAGGTCCTGAGACACTGCAGCTAACATTATTTAACAAATCCAACAATTTCTAAATAAGGCAAAGGGTTACTGAACATTTGAAAAGCAAAATATTCAGTGCCCTTTTTGTTTCGATGACATCGTTATTCGTAGTTACGTACCTAACTAATCAAAGCTGCGAATACGGCACGTGTCAAAGGACAAAGATCTTTAAACCGGTGGATTTGGAATTGTAATATCTACAAAAAAATATCCTATACTGATATAAGTTACATAATTGTAAATAGTTTCCGTTTCAGACATTTAGTTTGAGTTGCGTTCAGCTAGGCTTTAGTGTCTGTTCATAGATAAATGACAGTGAATAATAGGAACATTAGCATTACCAAGAATATATCCTGATAGTGATGATTAATACGGTCGACACGGACGCGGATACGGTCTTGTACGGCGGACTCGACTCTAGTTTACTCACAATCAATACTTGGTTAGAGTTTTTGTAGATATCTCAAACTCCCCACGCTATTCGAACGTGAAATTGTTCCCGACTACGCAACGGCTAGCGTTGCCAGGCGTCCGGATAAAGCCGGACATAGTAAAGCTTTTTGATGGCGTGTCCGGCTTGCCTGCTTTTGTTAGGTTTTTAATTAAAAAAGTTGATAAATGGTTGTCTAGAATTTAAATTTTGGCTGATGACTTTGTTTGACTGATTAATAATAAAGTACTTAGACTGATTTTGCATTCGGATTTTTTTTCTATTAGATTAGAATTTAACAAGATTTATGGTAATAATAATAAAAAGCTTGATTTTGGTGTACGACCTTTTTACCCAAATGTCCAGCCAAACTGACTGGTCTGTCCGGCTATTGACGATCTGGCAACTCTAGCAACGGCGTATTGAGCGAGATGTCAGCGCAGTGTAGTATTATATAACAGGAACTCATTTAAATATGCTTTTCTGCAACGTCATAGCCTAGCCGTTTCCCAAATATGTATTTTGGGATCGCCTTCCAGTCTAACCGGATCCATTTTCATGGAGCCACTACCTATCCAAGTTCCATAACACAATTACTGGATAGCACGATACCCTACCCCTTAGTGAGGCTGGTTCACAGTCTTTCGGGTTTTTGACTACCACCCGTAATAATTGTAAAATATTTACGAATGATAGCCTGTATGAAATGGATGGTCACCCATCTATGAACCGACCTCAGCAAGGTTGCTTAACCTTGATTGGTCGGCCTGTGCGGCTTTTACTTAGCCGCGAGACTGTCACGACACGTGCTCACGAGCGCGTCAGCGTATTCAGCATGAAATAAGCAAAACCAATTAAACAAACTTTTTAAATATGCTTTTATGCCACAATTTCTAAGGAAAACAACACAATACAAGCCCTACAAATTGCGAGTAGCCTTGTTAATATTTCTTTTCCATTTTTCATTCTTTGGAACCGCAAAGTTTTTCTGTACAAGGTTTATGTTGATTTCTGAAACTACGTTCTACGAACTGTTCAGTTGCTATGTAGGTAAATGGAAAATAGGTAGATAGACGAAGTTGCACCTTATGGGTTCTATTTACCTATTATGGTACTCTAAAAATGTGTACTTCCTTCAGTTTTTGTTAGGCCGTGACGTTTTTGTTAAGTAACAACGTGAATTATTTTCCGTTCCCAGAAGTAAGCGCCTGGTATTAAGAGTAAAGGTATCTACATATTCACAAGAAAACGCTTTGAAACAAACTTCTTCATCGATTAAAAAGGGAAAAACTTTTTTGGATAGTATTGGATGATTGGAAAATAAGCCAAACCTACACAATAAGAATCTTTGAAACAAACTTTTCTTCATGAAATAGGTACAATGAAAAGTTGTATTCAATATTTTTCTAGGATACGATTTTCTACTCTAAATGGGCTGTAATTGTCCCCTGGAGTATAGCTGCTCAAATATTGGAATGAAGTTCGTATTTTATTGTATAACGGGCTGGTGTTTGCGTACATTTTTACAAAACCTAATTTTTTTATTGAATGAAATGGTTTGGTCACAGATTTTTGTGTTGAGTTTGTGGTTCTTAGAGTGTGTCGAGTGTGTGTTTGTTTTTAAAAAGTCTTTACAAAGTCGGTAGAGACTACGTACCAACGGGAGAGACGATTGCTTGTAACCAGGATTTTGTAAAAAAACCTAATATTAAAGAGTATCCGTGGAGTTACTTGTTCGTTATTCTACCTATGTTTCGAGACGAGCAGCTTCTCAACTTTCTGACTAACTTACCGACTTCTTGAAAATTCAAAAGACTCTGTTAATAGTCTAATTAAAATAAATGCTTTGACTTTGACTTGCTTGTCAGTCAATGCTTAGATGTTTTTTTTTTTTTTCTACTGACTTTTTCCTTTAGTTTTGGTATTGTTTAGATTGATAATATTTTCCATATAATAGCTATAAAGACCAATTATTTCCCCTATAGCTTTTATATGTATATTAACAAAGCGACAACTACAATGCTTATAAATCTAAAAATATCAAAGAAAAGATTTCATTAGCTTTTTAAAAATTAAATTCACGGCACCTGTGGCAGCTATAAGCATGCAACAGATACGTGATGTCTAGCTATCTAGATGAAGGTGAACGATGAAATTAAAAGGAAGGATTGTAACCACGGGCCATTATCTAATGTTTTTCTGCCCCGAAGGAAAAACAGACTTTTCCTCATACGTAAAAGAGAAAAATATACTGTCTTAATTAAATTTGCGTCGACCAATTCCCCATGCGACAAAAGTCTTTGTCCCTATGTTAAGGGGTGAGGGTGTTGAACGTGAAAAAGAAGAAAAGCCTAAAGAAATAATACCGTAACTTTTTTCTTAATTCTTTTTGTCTACTTATCACGTTTAAATTGTAATTGCCAGAACAATACCAACAAGAATTACAAACGTGAATTGCCCCATTATTAAGAGGGGAACAGGAACATACAAACAAAATTGTTTGTTTTTCTTGCAAGGGCAGAATTTTCGTTTTTTAATTCTTGGCTTTAATTTATAGGGTTTAACTCCCCCATCATGCGGTTCATTTATAAATAAATAGGTACAAAATATAAACAAGAGTATTTGAGTATTAGTGTATGTGTATTAAACATATACACATACATACCTACATCAATATGTTATATTAAAACACTTCTACTATAAAATTACGTACATAATAGATACTAAATATAGGTACTATAAAAACATGAATGCCAAATACAATATTCATCATACATAATTATATTAGTAATATTGATTAATTATTGTTTAGTTATTTCTCTGGCTTCGTGAGTTATTGCCTGCTGTGTTGGTCTCATCTCTATATCGGGTGTAAAGAGATCAAATTTCTGAAAACCACGTATTTTACCCATTATTATGATCTTCTTTTTTTACTACATCATACCTGGGAATCCAGCGGTTCTGGAAGAATTGACCGTCAATTTTTCAATTTTTGATTGTAATACTGTAATGCAAATATTATGGTTGATTTTTCAAACAAAGTTGTTTCCCAGCAATCGTTTTTGCTAAAAGTTACTTAGTTTGATTGCGTACTTAACGGGTATGTGATTTGTATTTTTACAGCCCGAAACAGCTGTATGCGAATGGGACTGACGCGGCGGGCGCTTGCCGTGTGGCATAAGATGTTATAAAAAAATAGTTTCAGGCTTATAAAAAATACTACGACTTTTAATACTTTTCTTTTAATGTATTTCTTTTTTTTTTTCATTCTTCTTTACGAGAATGTTACCTTGCCATAACACAGTATTTGAATAGCATGGGAGGTAATAGTTACTTAATAATAATATATTTTTCATGTTTGGCTTATCCAAGTAAGCAAATTATGTAAATTCATCCATATTTAAGATATTTTATGTATTGTATTTTATGTAAATAAAGATTGTATTAAAATGGCAATATAGTTTACTAATGAGGTACCCGTAACAAGGCCGTAGTCTGGGCTCGCCTGCATGACCTACTTTGCGGAGAACTCTGACATTTTAGAGGACTCTGGTTTTAATAATTACGCCATGCACAATCATCGTTGACATCATAACAATGCTGGTGCTCTTTTAAATTTTCAATGCATTTTACCTATCTACTTGTGACTTTTTAGGCATGATACAGGTTGGCCCAGCTAATGACGTCAAAACGAAAAATTTGGACTCTCTTTTTGGGCTATCCAAACTACCCTCATGTATGTTCTACGATTTTTAGCGGTTTAGGAGCTAGGCGACATTTTAATATATTTTTGGGATATTCTTCTTAACATCAGATTTTTTAATTTTCTCTATTTGTGCCGCTTTTTTTGGAAATATTTTTATTGATAATTAATCCTGAAAGTATGCTCTTCGATCGATAAAAACAGCTGTCTGTCATATTGTCACTCGAAATTACAAAAACTTAGTTCAAAGACTAAAATTTGGAATAGGTAAGACTATAAATTGTTTCTTCTTTTAGGAAGAAGTTGTTAAAATATGATGGTATAGGATTGTTAAGTCTGTTAATTAAAAAAGATATCAGATCCAGTTGGACAAAGTGTGTAATACATTAATTTGTACTTGCATTCCTAATTATGAGTTTTTTTTCAACGTTCATATGCATTTAGACCCGTTTGGAATTGGCCTTATAAGATCAAAGTCTTTTACTATTTAACGAAGAGTACTTAAGCATCTTGGCCACAAAAATCTTACTATGCTTTTAAAAAGTCAAACTGTTTGCAACCGGGATCGGTGGTTCTGGGTATTTACAAAATTAGTATACTTACCTCAAAAACATCACGTGACAGACGATGAACGATCACGATCAAAACGAATGTCCGAAATAGCGTGCGCGCACGTCACATGCGCTAACTTTAACACTGACTTAGGCAACCTATCAATGTTTATTAATTAGGTAACTAATTTTCTTACCTATGTCCGAAAAAATTGCCAACATACAAAGTAGGTACTTTCGAGTAACGAAGGCTGACAGAACGAATCCTGCCAACTTCACAACAGTGAAGTTGCGTTAGGTAAGCGGAGAAGTGGTGCAGGGAACAACAGCCTTGTGTTATCAATGGGCAAGGCTAGAAGCCCCAGTAACATTTTTATTTATGTAAGAACAGCGTTCTTTTTAAACCATAACTTTCATTAAAATGCTACCATCGCATCGTCGCAAAGAAACCGCAGGTGAATTGCGATTGATTTTCCAGTTGGAATAGGAAAAATAACGTCGGCCGTCCGTCATATTGAACAGTAATTGAATTTGAATTAGATACCTAGGTACTGGAATTATGTATATTTAAAGATCTTTTTAAAATAAATAGCTATTTTTTCAACTATTATATTTTGTCCTTAAAAATATAATAGTCCTTGTCGAGGAACTCGTGGCCAAGTAATAACAGCCGCAGGGATCGATGTATCAGGTTAAGCTACGCTTGCCCGGGTTGGATGGGTAGATGACCATCTTTACACATCGAGACTCCTCGGTGCCTTTGAAAGCACGTGAAGCCGTTGGTGCCGGTTATCATATATGAATCTTTAACAGCCCTTACGGGTCGTCAGAAGGCCGAAAGTCTGACAAGCGGTCTTACCATTAGGTATTGCATTCGGTACCCAGTCAGGTTGCGGAGGCAGTGATCGCTTCATGTGAAATACTGGTATTCAGCTGCATCCGGTTAGACTGGAAGCCTACCCCAACACGGGAAAAGGCTACGCGGATTAATTGACGTTTTTCGTTTTTTTTTTTATTCTTTTTACGATAATACTTAGACTTCAGTCAGCTAGGTTCTCCTTTTATTTAGCGGTTTCGATAGTTTGTGAATTAAGGATGTAGCCTTAGAACTACTTTTCCAAAAACAATGTACGTCATAATTGTTAATCTATACATATACCTAATAGATCTGTAACTGGTGTCTGTACATGGAAGATTTATGAGATAAACTTGTTGGGGGCCTTTATCAACACAATAGTTCCCAAAACCATGATTTTTAGATCTCTTTTCCGTTTGTCTGTTTGTCTGGATGTTTGTGCGCGATAATCTTAGAGACTGCATAACCGAATGAAGAGCGGTTTTCACTAATGTATTAAGTTGTCCTAGTTTGTAATAAATGGATAAAATATAACATTAATAGCTTCAGTCGTTTCGATTTTCCGCACAACATTTCATCCCTTATTTTACCCCCATAAATATATAATATATTCTTTAATACATAATTATAAAGACAAAAATTCTAAATGATCGGTACACGGTCGCGTCAGTAAGTAATAAATTAAATAACAATAATTTATCTAGTTGAAAAATACAGTATATCTAAATACCTTTACAAATATACATAAACAGAGCATCTAAAAGTACCAAGATAGCTTAAAATTAATATTTGCTAAACAGTTAAAAAATTAGAACAGTGATAGGTAGGTATATGAAATCATAATTTCCATTTTTCAAAGGCTCTCCCTAGTTTAATTTCGTTTTGCAATATTTCTAGACATCAAAGGGAAATGGACCGTAGCATAGCCAAAAAGCTAACGAATACCTTCAAATAAAAAAGAAATCCCTAGGTACCGGTCCTATAAAAATATTTAATGCACACAAGACTTACAACCTATCTAGACTTACCTTGAGAAATTTTCAGTTTCATTACATAATACCTAATTTGTCTAAAGCCTAGATAAGTAGTTGACCTATATTCATAAGTAGGTAGGTGCGTAAAATTTGTAGTTTATTCATAATACATAAAGTAAATGCACCAGGTACATAATGGGAGGTTATATGTTTAGTTGCAGCGTGCCTACTAGCATTTGCTTGCAATTCGTAAGTGGGTACCTTATTATTATTTCGAAGAGATATTGAAACAATGACTGCGACAATTGATTGAACTCCAGTTCATTTCACTGAATTGACGTTATGGAGTCAAACGATTCAAGTGCTGTGTCCTGATTTTAAAGTCCTGTAATAATTACCAATACAGACACTGCATGCACTTTAATAATGCTCATTTAACCCGTTTAAATATTGAAGAACTTCGAAAAGAGAAACTTTAATCACTTGGGTTTGGGTAGGTATCTAGTGTATCTACTAACTAAAAGATGTAGATGCCCATACGTAGAAACGATGGAATATAAATAAGTGGCAACAGTGTTTCCTGTAAAGTATTAAAAACTTCCAACGATTTTGAAGTATAATTTCAATAATGGCGAACGACGACGTGGGCCGCGCGTACGTTTCTTTTCCATTTCGAAGGTTACTTGATTGTGCAAGAGTTGACTCCGATGTGCAACCAGAATATCCAAAGAACAAAGGATTTCGGTAATACGTCATTTTATTTATTTTCTACTTAGTATGCATATGTGAGTAAACTAGGGTTTTAACCATCTGATGGTCAATATAATAGTTACCTACACACCTACCATATTCAAAACTTTTATGAATTTTGACACGTCAACTCAGTAAGTTGCCGTTGTCGTCGACAATATCCACCATCCCATTAAAACTCAGGAGGATAACAATGCAGGTAGCAACATTGCGCAATAGGTCAATCGATAAAAATATCATTACCTTCCTATGCAAAAGTCCGCAGATATTATTGTAGTCTGACCTACATAAGAAACAGTTCTCTACAACATAAAACTCTACCTACTTAATAAAAATCAATTTCTAAAGCTTTCGGAATTGAAATGTTCAATACATTTAATATTCTGGCTCTGCGTTTACAACTGTTGCCCTTTGGCGAAATTGAATTTCAATTTATCTTGATAAGTGGGACACGGCGCTCGCGCATGTTGCAATACGCGTACCAATGAATGTGTTCTGCGGGGACGTCACTGTTGTCTCGCTACCAACAAACTCCTTTGTTACCTACTTTATTTAAGACAGCAAAAAGATTTCTGATAGGTACAAAATACTCGTGATGTAGCATTGTTAGAAAGAGTGCAACTATCATGCTTACCTGAATTGTCGATATTTGATAAAAACTCTTTAAGGTTATTTCTACCTAACTTGGTCAAATTGCACAATGCTATATAACAATTCACAATTAAATACAATTTACATTGTATTAGATTATCAACATCGTTCTGTGACTGACGTTCTTTACCCAATCACTTCATATGACCTTGCCAAGTTAGGCAACCCTACATACAACTCATAACTCGTCCAAACATGGACACAATATCAATATTTAACATACTTATATATACATATCTACATAATGTCATAATTTCATTGTTGATAATATTTAGTCGGACAGCAGCAAGCAGCAGTCGCCTTTGACTAACACCGGACTTGACAGAAGTAGTCAAATTCTGATTGATTTTCGTAGAATAAAAGATATTGTGTAACCATAACAAGCTTTTGTAGCCTCGTAGGTGTGAATAATAAATCGGATTCATCAAAATTGGTGCTTTCTGACAAATTATCGGTATCCGTTGTTTCCTTACAACCCGCGCAACCGTTTCTACAGCCAGCCTTGTGCCACTTCCACATATGCTGCACATTTATAATTACGTGTCTGCTTGCACATTTTATATTAATTGTTCTTTATTGATGTACCTTGTGCACATGCGGAGTAAATCACTTGTTAATATTTGAAACTGCTATTCTATACCATATAGTCTATTGTGTGCATTTAACCCAGATATTATAATTTTCATAACAACTGCACAGACGTATGATTTATGGCACTGAAATAGATTAGTCATTTCAGAAAATATCTGCATTATACCAATTCCTGATTCCATATAAATTATTTAGTAATTATAAGAATTAAAACTGTTGACCACAAAGTGAACACACAGCATATTAATTACGAGTAAAATGTTTTCAAAGGTTTTGTATTTATTTTTCAATGTGTATTTAATTCGTTTAGTATTGCTTTGTAGAAAGCAAGGCTATATAACATGCAGGAGCTCACGTAGGTGATATGGCTAGACTGAAATTAAAACTAGTATTTTAATAAAATTTTAGTTTTTGTTCACCGTTAAGATTTAAAAAGTGGTCCTTTCTGAATGATACGATCACAAACCCGTCTAGATTGTTGATCGCATTAAATGTATTGTAGATGATGTATTGGTAGATATCATCATAGCTTTAGACGAAATTATGCTTGTCCCTTTAACCAGATGATTCGCATTAGTAACAAGAAATATGGATTGTAAAGTAATATTGATACGTTTCTTTTTGGAATGACATCCTCAAATGATGGGATACAATCATACAAGTATCCTTTCAAGGATTTTACGATGCGTTGGTGGAAATTCTCTTCGATAGTTATTGGACAAAAGGCAAATTGCATTTGTAATTGAAAATAAAATACCTGAAATATAAGTATGAGATAAACAGTTAAATATTTTTGTTTCGACCCGAGGCAGCTGGTCTGTGTGCGTAGTCCCCAGTTCCCCACTCCGCGCTCCGGTGCGCGGGCGCCGCATCACTTGAGTATTTTGTAATAACGCTAAAATCGTGGTAACCAGGCCAAGGCTCCGCTTATTTACATGTATGTGAGAAATAGCGTTCTCACTATTCATATAGTATGTAGGTAGGTACTTATTTACAGAATAAAATAATATACGTATCGTATATTTTGAATCAGATAACATAAGTATAACAATAATGTACTCACTTACACTATTTATAATCTGATTTAAAATGGTACATGGTGTATAATACGAGTATTTACATGTTTTCAGCATATTAACTTGGTTGACTGCTAGGTGATCTTTTGATTAGTTTGTAGATTTAATGATATTATTATTTTTAATGAAATATGTCTAATGTACATAGCGTTAAGTGCCATGTTTAATTCTTATGTAAAACATAAGAATTCATAAATGTTGATTTTATTTTTTTCGAAAGCACTCAGTAGTTCATGTTGTATTTAGTATTTACCCAATATTCAGTGTTGTTACTACAGCCTATACTGCAATAGTGTAGTTTAAACAAATGAAACCTATGAGGCCTCTTCTTTTTGAACAAACGATCTCTTTTTTTTTATTTATACCGATATCGTAAAGATATAATAAAATACCTAGTAGGTATGCGGTTATCAAACGTTATCTATTTAAAGTTTGATTACAAACAATGTATATAAATAAAAGTTTATCTGAGTCACTTGTACTGAGCGCTGAATATTGTAGGTGTGTTGCGCGCGTGCGCTGTATTTCGCGTTCGTGATGCGCGTGTGTGCCATGCGCCCGCGCCGCGTATCGACGCCGAGCTTTGATAAAAAAGTGGGTCACCGCCTAATTATGCTTAATGTCGTGCCAAGTTATGCGTATCGCTTCTGATGCATTTATGCTAATGCATGCTGCTGGGTGATTGTATTCCAGCATTGCATTCAACGCTTACGATTCACAATAATAATGTCATTTTATTTATAAAGGAGTGCCATTAATGTATCTAGGTAGGGTATATACTTTACGCGGAAGTAAACTCACCTACCTATAGTTCTAACTTTGAATTGTATTTTGTTATATTATATTTATTACGTTTGTTCTGTACGTACAGAACAAACACTAAAGAAAAGAAAAAAAAAAACGAAAAACTACCGAATTGAAATCCTCCTCCGTTTTTAGAAGTCTGTTAAAAAGTAAACAATATGGCACCTATCCATAAAACCCTTTCATATTATAGGCGTACCTAGACTGTCATAAATCATAATAAATTAATAACGTAAACAAAGAAATTACCTTCCTTTTATGTTTCGCCGCAGTCGGTTAACAATGGCCGCCGTCGTATTTGCTAGTTTCGGGTGCTGTGCGGTTCTTTTTGTAAAACTTACGATGTGTAAGTTGGTAATCCTGGTAGTGACCTGGTGAATCTTCCCTCAATAAACTTGGATCGCTGGCTAGTCGTGTGAGAATTCACACATACGCTAAGATCGTCTCCCGAGATAATAGAAACAAGGGTAAAGGCGACCGCGTATGGGTTAATATCACACTTATCCTTCTTGGATGCTGGATCATTCTTCCTTCTTGGCTTTGTCTTCGACTTCTTTATCTTTGTGTCTTAACGTTTATTGGTCGATATTTCTATTTCTTCTCATTGTTGACACAAACACTCACTCGACAAAACACTGTGACACTAGGGTGTGTCGGCACTAGGGTAGTAAAAAATTATTGCCCAAACGATAAAAAAAAATGTTGTCATGTTAATTTTGTTTCAGTTATAGGGCTATATCAACTCATTTAGGTTCCTTTTACTTTAAATCGTAAGCTAATTAAATTAAACGTGTGTAAAATACTTTTAAATACAATATGTATTAGCTATTATTATGTGCGTCTGTTTCACGTCAATGAACCGTTTTTCTTTCTTTCTTTCGGCAATCTTACTCCTTTGAGCTGGGATCTAAGAGTTTAGGACCAATATTCACAGTAAAAACGATGATTGAGTTTTTAACTCAATAACTATCATCATAATAATTTTTATTTGTGGACACTGGGCATGGTAAATATGCCTATTCTCATTAGTCTATTTTTATACTCACTCGACAATAGGCTTGGTGATTGGTTTCGTAGTGTCATAGACTTGACACTACCACATTAAAATCTTTGGCTTATATCTACGAGGAAAACAGCATAATAAGTAAGTAATTGCCATATTATATTCTTGAGACAGTGACATTTTTTGCATTGTCGCAACTTTTGCAGGCCAAGTGCTGAGGTCTTGTATCTATTGATATCCAGATCAATCAGATTTTTGCTAAATACTTAATAAAAGTAGGTACCTACCTAGTCTTCTACCTCAACCTACACCTAATCCATGAATCGACACAGGTATTAAAACAGTCAATGAAATAATAAATTAATAGATCCGTGCAAACCACACTTCTTGCTGACCTTGTAAAGCAGGTAGAGAGAATGAAAAGTTGAAGTACATGTAGGTATAGATTAAAGGTAACGTACATAGGTACCGATACCTACAGGGAAATTATAAAGTTAGCCAGGCTAGCGGAAGTTTGTCGTTTTGCGAAGCCGTAGGGTTTTAAGTAACGTAGGTATATGTACACTTTAGGGAAATGTTTCATTTGTAAATCTTGTAAACCGATTACAATTACCTACCAACCATAGGTTTACTACCTACTCCGCTAATTAGTACCTATAGTAAGCATAGTAGTGACTTTTACCAACACGTGTCTGTCAAGACAGGGTGTGCTTGTGTCAGCAGCGGTTGGGGTATAAATGGTATAATTATCACTGGCACAAGAAACAGTTTTGCGTCTGGGGTAGCAACACACCTGTGATGCCTCTGTTATTGCAGACGACGACGTTCGGTGACCACTTACCTACCATTAGGTAGGGCCCAGTTAGTGTCATAAATAATCTAAAAACAAACAGTACACAGTAAAATAACCCAGCTTGATTAGTAAATTTCTTGAAAGTTTTAATTTTGGACTAAAATGAGGAAAATATTGATAACTTTCCTGTGAGTAAAAGTTAAAAGATTAAGTACGTTTTCCTGGTAGGTATCATGTTATTACAAAACTGTAATGTACTAGCAAGTAGGTCTATAGAATTACAAACAGCAATTTTAAAGTCCATTCATCCAAGACCTGTTTACGTTTTGTCCTATATTTTAGCAAGTCACACGAGATCATGCGACGCAGGTAAAATATATAAATAAAAATGCGCACCTCAAATAGGAATCCCGTTTGACATCTTGTTACAGTTATTCATAGCTAACAGTTCTATCAAATATTCCTTCCAACAACACTTTTGTCCTATATTTTGCATGCAGCCCATGCTTTATTTATTGTGTACTAAACAGAGTATAAGTGGGTACTAACACGTGTGATAAAAATAGCTGTATGAGGTAGGGTATAGATAAGGATACAAAATGAAGATTCTAATTATTCTAATTCGTCATAGGTCACCAATAAGTTCAGAATACAATTTTCACTCATCACTAAGTAGATAGTTTTTTTTATAATTAAAAAAAGTCTTGTTATAGAATTAGGTAAGTACAGTTACATAGTTATTTTATTCTGATATGGCTATCTCGCAAGTGAATCTAAGGTTGTCGGCGGGGACAGCAAAGGACAGTCTATGGATACGATTTAGATTATTTTGGGACGAGTTTAAAGCTAAGGGCGCGGGCTGGCACGACCCAGGGTCGGGTTGGTTTTAAACTCGGAACTGACAGCCGCAAATTCGATTAGTAAATCTCTGTAAGTATACAAATTACCAGGTTTAAAAAAGGTTGTCGTCTAAAATAATCATCTATATCTATAGTCCTTCAGTAATCTTATTGTCTAATATGTACCCACCTATCAATCGGGGCAGTTACCAACCCTGCGGTCGCGGTGGCAATGGTTATTCACCACAACCATTTTCTGGAATAAAAATCAAGGACAACGTAAAAAAAAAAAAATATTAGACTCTTGTCAAGCGAGTTCTACAATATGTTGTTACCTTTTTTTAATATTTGGGTTCAAATTAACTACAATATAAAATCTTAACATTGAATTTATACGAGTACGGGTGCCGAGTCATTGAAACAATTTTTGAGTATCTGTATCAAGCAGCCAAGCTGCCCATTATTGGTAATTTTTCGCCTTGGTAGTAAAAAAACAAACTTCTGACAATGTATGTTTAAGTCGAAGTTAATACCGTGAAAGCCTGTATGTTTATACCTCCACACCTTACCTTACCATATAACTGCAATCGTAAAACTGTAATAGGTACTTAGGTACCTACTTTTTACTGGTTTTAAAGCCAAGTAATAAAGTTTTTTTTTATTCAAAAGAAAGTTCCCTAGACACTGCGCCTATTTACTACAGAGACATAATTATTGTATGTGTTATAAACTGCTTTTGTGACTTTTGTAACAGATCTAACGGTCAACTCTGGCACAATGGATGACGGCTTATTTTGAGGTCTTTTATCTTTTCCCCATTTTTAAACTCACCGATGATTAAAGTACGGATAGGATTATTTTACTCTTAAGTATTTTAATGATTAAATAAACGTTAAAAAAGTTATTTAATCATAGTCAGTATCACTATATTTTAATTTGGTGATAAAATGGAATAAAATAAATAGGTACTTTTAATTTTTTACAGGAGAGAATCAGTTTTACTAGTGGTATTTATGACTAACTAACACTCTGCCCGCAACTTCGTCTGCGTATGTTTCCTACTTTCCACTACAAATTGAACATCCCGTAAACCCCTTTTTTTCAGCGGTTTAAATTGTCCGTACCTACAACATTTAATATCCTTCAGGATTATTTAAAAAAATAATTTATAATTTGTCATGTCTTAACTTCAAAATAACGGATTTTGGATATAAAGTTTCATTTCCTACTTTAACCGCTTCCTTGGGGGTGGAATATAAAAAAGTTTTTTTTTTTAAAGCTAAGTTTATCATGTTTCTAACTTTAAAAATAACGGGATTTTTATACACTTTCGTCCCTTATTGTAAGTACCTACTTTGGGGGTTGAATTTCCAAAAATATTTAGTGCTCGCCTACATGATAATAAAGTCGTGTGCAAAGTTATGTGAGTTGTCCCTAGTTCTAGTAGTTCCGGCTGTGCGGCTGACGCGTTTTTCAACCTATCAGTCAGTCAGGTTTCTATTTAAACATGTACCTAAATAATAAACTCGCATCTTAGATACTATTAGGCATCATAGGTTCTAATTACTCTTCTAGTATGAAACTTGTAAAATTGTATTGTGGTATGATGAACTTAGATCATAATACTATTATCACTTTTCATATCACATACACAGGGCTATGCCAACCGAAAAAAAATTACCTACCTAAACAAAAATTGAGTAGGCTAGTTAAGAGAAAATTCAATAGTAGTTACAATTACTACATAATATTTCTAAATGAACATCAATTGTACATTATTCAAAACCAAATAATTTGTTAGTAAAACGAGAACAAATCAGTAATTGCTACAGGTTTCTTTCATGTTCAAAAGACTTAAGTAAGAACCGTAACTGTTATGGCCTCCTGCCCAGAACCAATCAATGGCGTTCGTTACCAACCAATTACTTGATAGACCATTCATCGGTATTGATGAACACAACATTATTGAATTATTCGAATGATTTCTTTGATTCTTTCCCTTCAAATAAAATTAATCAATCCAAGGACCTCTTTTTATGAAATTACTCTTACAAAAAAGAAAATGATTTATGTAAAAAAAACATTTCATAGTACCTAATTAGGTACCTACTTGTTTACAAGTGGTTGGATCAGTGTAGCAACGCCATTATAACATTTCATTATCAAATGAAAAATACATAAGCCGAGATTGATTGCTGTCAATCAACATTCACCTTTTTGTCTATGTTAAAGTTAAATCATTGTGAAATGTATCTGAAATGAAGTGAAATCGTCTCATCTCAAAATAAGGTCGCCCATTTCTTCGCAACTATTGGGTTGGGTAACCTGATTTGTTATTCCAACTAACTGTGTATTGCAACACATTATATAGGTAGTAGGTCCTTACCGACCTATGTGTTAAGCTGTATGGTTTCATTCATTGGCAATCTTTCAGGGAGTGAAAGTGCTCATAAATATGAACAGCTTTTACAGTTGGACTAAATGCTGATGATATATATATTTTATTTTCATGAATTTCAGAAACCCTCTTAAAAATATCCCAAAGTAAAACGGTTTAAAAGAAAATGAAATTAATTGTTATACTTTCAAGGGGTACAGTACTTTTTCTATGGAGAGGCTGGCATAGTCAAATAGTCACCCTCTATTGACATTTAGATATTTCTGCTAACTTACGGCATACAAGGTAACTGGCATACATATAGTTCTGAGTAGAGGACGTATAAACAAACTGAGCATATGGTGTCCTAAAGTGTCACGACGTTGCCTAGATATTTGGATGTAAAGATATCATAACAATTTTATCTAATAAGAATTAAATCTAATGCAATTATATTATAAAACTGTTTGTACGAATATATCGCTGTGCCCTTACAGAGTTCATAATTGAAACTTTTGCTACTTATGTTTAATCTTGAATGCAATAAATGAATAAATCGCAAGATAATTTGTTTTTGAATCCCTTATGTAATATGCGTCAGTTTCATTGTATACCCCAGTTTCATTGGTGCAAAGCCCTCTTCACTGAAACTGTTTTAAGCAGGAACAGATTTGATATATTTTATATGGTTGATCTGGCCTATACAGTAATGAAATAGAGTGTGTATTTCCCTAAGGGTATTAATGCGAGATCGATGAAAAGTCGATATTAAAATAAAAAAAGTTGTTACTCATCATTCCATAACAGCCACTATTTCATAGAATGCTAAAGGTGTTTTTGGATTAATATTAGGTAGATACTATATTTTGTATTTTAAAATGGCGACAAATTTTGTACACACTAACTGAGCAAATGCCTTCTTAGCTTTTTTAAGTTTGGAAATAATTTGTAAAATCATATCAATTTATTTGTGAATGAAACTCACGTGCATTAATGTACATAACACAAATATTATATTTAAGTAGGGCACACATTTCTACTCCACACTACTACAAGCTCGCACGTCATTTCAGGAACGCAATGTTATCATTGACCCAGTGACCCAATGCACTTGGCTTAGAAACCTAAATATTGCCCCTGTTGACGTGGCTCCCCCGCCTCAACCCTACTTAACGCCAACCACCCTCCAACGCCCGCTTTAAATTCTCTGTACCCTATAGAAGTAGTAAGTTATGTACAGTAACGATATATTTATAAAGTTGTCTTTGTGAGGCTTAATTTTTAAAAGCTTTTCCTTAACTTCCAACCCTGTCTTTGTTAAAAGCAATGAGTGCTTGATGGAAAAATTAAAAAACCACCCGAGTGAAAGTCTTTTTTTATACAGAGTTCCGTGCTATCTAGCAATCTCTAGCATCTGATCAACTTAACTACTATTGTAACGTAATGAAAATGGCACCAGCCTCTTATCAATTCATTGTGCTTTTATGCAGGCAAAAATAGAGCATTTTTTTCATTTGTTGTCGGGCGTCCTAAGAACCGGTTAAGTAGATATTATTTACTTGACTAGTGACTGTTTCAATTTCATAATAATTTATAATGCACTATAATCGATTTAAAAAAAAATGTAAGAAATTATTAAAATTAAACCCTATTACCAAATGACAATGAAAAATGTGTCCCAAAGTGTAAACTTCGGATCTGTTCGATTCATCAATTTTTATATACTGACATAAATCCTGTCAAATAATTATGCTTAACATGCCCCGCGTGGGAAAGCTACCGGTTTCATCACGGATATCTATGGGTTTCATACATTTAGCAAGTTGCTAAACGCAGCTTTACACCAGTGTACGCTAAGTCTGAGAACTTGCAAATGTATATTTATAAATCGCATAAAATGTAATTATTCCCTGAATGGCAAAGATTGAAATTACTGAATAGTGCCACGGCCCTGGTGAACACGAGTCTCTCCTCAACTGTGTCGTTTTTTTAAGGGTACTTATTTCATTCCTATGGCGAAAGAAGCCATCTTAACTACTATGGAGATATGTCGGATAGTGCCCATAGTCCCCATAAGCAGCGTTTAAAGCTGATTATATTGGCGTGGCAAATGCGTTGCCTCTCTGAAAACAACTGAAATGTCATGTCATCGTGAAAATTATTCCTGCTATTTAGGTCCATTCAAAAAGATTTTGTTAAAAAATTGAGATGTACTATTTAGATATCTATGGAAGAAAAGGCATCCCGCGCCGACCCTAAATGATAGGGCCAGGAGAATGAAAATGGTATATTATACTAGCACCATTTCGATATGATAGGTCGATAAAGCTGTAATTTTATCCTATGTCCCACAAAAGAACTACAACTACAACGCTATTATTATATTGAATATCCTATAATTGTTCTTACGGTAAAGATATCATAATATGTAAATATCCTTTATCGACCACTCGCAACTCCCAATAAAAAAATCTATACGTTACTTGTAAACAAGATCCTCCAAAAATCAATATTCGAGGGGAAACAAAGTGCACATACAACGTGGCGCTACCATGGTGACATTAATTTAACACACGAATAGGGCTAGTGTCCATAAATCATATTCAATAGGACAGGTTATAGAAATACGTAAATTGAAAAAAATTTTTTTTCGAACAAACTAAATAATAAAAAAGTCACCAAAATTGGGATCACTCTGTACAAATATTCATTCATGAAATTAGAATACTATCACCTGATTGAATTACGTTTACTCGAAGCGGCAACGTCTCGCTTTGCGCGCTGGCAACCACGCTTGCGCCTGGTACTTGCACAGACTTGAGATCGGTCCGATTGTAATTTGACGACATATGAATAACAAAGAAACCGAGCGTAGTTAATCACATATCACCTTCTCTTATTACTGTTTGTTATTATCACCATCATCACTAATCAAATTCTCTATTATTGAATAGTCTTTAAGTGTTTTAAATTAAGGAGACCACCTTGTTGGCGGATACCTACAAAGGGCTAAAGGGCGCTTTACGTTCTCCCGCACTTTTGACAATAAATTGTCCCTTACAGCCATTTCCCTCATTCTGACGAAGGCTAGTTTTGGGCTGATTTTGAAAATAATGTAGCACATTTTCATTTTATTGGATTGGGTCTTAACGTGTAGGCGATTGATATGGGCGATGAGACCTAGGATCCACTGGCTGGTTTTCGCGGATGCGTTAAAGAGCTTCTACAATAGTAAGTGAAGCTGCCGTGTAGTTAGGATGAGTATTTTCCATCACGATCACAGGTTTACACAAGCACTAATAACACAAATAAAAACGTCCTTAATGCCAAAGATGTAAGTACCTATCGTAATAAGAAAGAAAACTAACGAAAACAAAGCAAAGCGTCTTTATCGCAGTACCATGATCTAACAATTATCCTAATTACACAGAAATAAATAAATAAAATCGTCTTTTTCGCGGAAACCTTCACAAAAATAAATACGACGTTATTATGCGCACGAGTATTCACATCAATAAGTGTGTCAAGGGCATGGGTCCGACGAGCACTAGAAAATAAAAAGGATCCGCGGCTTGCGGGGGAGGGGACGACGACACCCGACGCCTGCGTCGCCTACGATACTCGCCGACAAAGGGATCTCTCTTTCCTTCAATTAGCCTACTCTTTGCATTTGTTTCATCTTTTTAGTATTGCTTATTCGTTTTAATTTCATTGATAGGATGCTAGTATCCGTGACCCCGGCAAATGACCGCTGGGCTAGAGTTCTTTAAATACAGGTTGCTCCAAGATGTTATTTTCTAAAATTTGAAATAACTCAATAATTAATAAGGTTTTATGGTTTTTTCTTTTTTATATAAAACAAAAATGCGTAACCCTATACGTGTGTTAAATTAATGTCACCATGGTAGCGCCACGTTGTATATGTTTTATCAATCTAAACATCATCGTGGCATACTAATGCTTTGCAAAGCAGTGTTATTACCACAGTATTACGATGCGTTACATCAACATGCGTCATCGGACGGAGAAAGTGTGACGTCAGTTGCGCGCATGAAGAAAGCATTGCGCGTGCGACTCTGCGAGCACTCTTGCTTTCGTTGGAGGCCGTAGCGTCTGTGCGATAGCGAAAACGGCATACTTCGGGTATACCTACCTTGTTGTCGCTTTTCATCCGGTATTCAGGTCTTGATTATGAAATCGAAACTATTGAGTCATTGTGACTTATTATGCACGATATGTAGGTAGTTTCATGTTGTTTTGCTTGTAAAGGCGTCGTACTTAGGATATTTTATAAATTGCGCATTGTCATGTTTTAAGACGAAGAAAAATATGGAAGACCCATTTACTCTTACGTGTTTTCTTTTTAAATAGTCAATAGACAAATGAAATCTGTGCATGAACTAAGAGGAGTAAGGCACATCAGAGCTCGTAGTGAAGTCATGCCTCGTCCGTTTGCGATGTGTTTAGCGCTGTAGAACACGTCGAATCAAATTACATTGCGAATACAAGGCTGTCACAGACAGTCACTCGTTCGTGACCTGTTGACTGATTTTAACAAAATTCAGGTCAAGATCTTTATTTCGCTTTTGATATTCAATGGCTCTCGTTATGACTCGAAAATTACCTACGTAAATTTCGGATACGTAATTGCTTATTCACAAAATATATTCTTTACGACGGACGTGTACACGTCGTAAGGTGTCATTAATCATACCTACATAGAACACACAAATGTATGCAATATAGTAATTTGATAAGTAAATATACATATTTTTATATAATTGTATATCCTGTAAAACATCGCTGTAAAAATATCAGTATTTCTGAATTACTGATACTCAGACCGTTTTCACGATTTTCTTTTTTTCACAAAAGTTTTATTCTTGATAGGTAACAGCTTTTTTATAGCTATGCTGCGTACAATAAGCTTTAGATAAGATTGAAGACCTGAATATCTTTAAACCATTTCTTAAACTTTCGTAAACTTGATGGTACTCAAGGGTTCCCTCTTGATTGGGATCTTCACATATCCCTGTTGAATGAGATGGGCCTACCTCTCTATTATAATATGTAATAGGTACGTTTTTCTTTTCGGGATAAGCAGTAAGAAGGTAACGCCATATTTATATAGTCCTTAGAGAAAGTCAGCCTAGCTTGTATAAAAGTATGTCTCTAAAGCTTTTATATCTACGTTGGTCTGGTGATTATTTGCTTAGTGCCAAATTAGAAAAACCCTAGACGACAAGGGGAACTGTCATGTTTTTCTTTGCTAATAACTAAACGAGGATCGAGAATTTTAACGAAGTTCCTAATTAAACACAATATTTATTATAACACTTTTTTTTTAAAGTTGGAACTGGCATCCTGAAAAAAATTGTGGTCATGTCTGGCGAAGTGTGTGGTGCGCGTTATTAAGATCTAACTCACCTAACATTTTACCAAAAATCAAACTGGCTTGAGGACAAAAAGGGATTAGTGTGATTACAGAAAGGTTCTGTTTTACCTTTTAAGGTACTTATACCTAGTTTACTTAGGTTTAACTTAACAAATTTTCAGGATTAAGTATAAACATAGTACTGAAATGAAAAGAATTGTTCAGGGGAAAAAAAAGCTTTGTATTTAGTCCTGGTTTAGGGCAAATAAAGCAAACCGATTCCGTCGAATAATATATTATTTATAATTGTTGTAGTTCTATAGTTAGGTAGGTGCTAAAAATATCACGCTTGGTTTTGAAGTCGGATAAGTAATTGGCGGTGTTTTACTGGTACGTATTGCTGCAGTTACGTATACGTACAGCGAACACAAGTCATAATCGAATGCAGTGCGAACGTAAACATTAGTTCGGTGTTCGCGGCAACCCTGCCCTGCTGCGGCACTGCGCGCAACTGGGTCAGTGGGCCGCCCCCCGCGCCGTCCTCCGCCCGCTCGGTGGCGCAACCGCGCGAACGCGCACTAACATAGACCTGGATCGCGGGAAAGTGGGTCACCGACTCACTTTCACTTATTACATGGGCTCCTAATCGTTTTCCATTGTGCGAGCGAGCAGGGGCCTGCGGGTGGCGGCGGGGCGCGCATGCGGGAGGCGCCGGCACGCGCGCCGTTGTCGCCGGCCGGCTACCCGCCAGTCGATCGCGGTACCTCTACCGAGCGGCACGCGTGCCGCTTGATGTTAAAATACTCATTGCGATCGTAACATACCACGCGCCGTCAACACTTGTACGAACAGTAGTAATAGTTACTTTGGTGACTGACACAGACGCTTAACGCCTGTTATCTTCTTACACCGCTTGTATTGAACAAAATGTGTTGGATTTATGTGCTTCCTACAATAGTGCTTGAACAGGTGCAGCCCGCGAGCGGTAGCTAGTGTTGCGGCCAGACCGCTAGTGAACTCGGTGACTGTGTGAACGTTGTTGCGGTTGAACGCCGCCGTAGGGATTTGTAATAAACAGCCGCACTGAGCGGCCGAGCATGACGATGGACCAGCAGACAGGCCTCATGTCCCTCAATATGTCCCCGTTTGACCTGAGCCCAGGTCCCGAAGGATCTGGCTCAGGTGGGGGTCCCTCGGGTGCATCGCAACAGTACGTGCCGCAAGGCGCCGCGTATCAGTGCCCTCCCGAGCAGCAATCTTTCGGCTACGCCAATTTGGATGCTTCATATCTGTTTCCAACAGGCGCCGGTGGTGAACCAGGCGCTTATTTGCCAGCAGCCGGCACAGTGTGCGACCAGACTGACACCAAGGATGTAATCGAAGAACTTTGCCCCGTTTGCGGAGACAAAGTCAGCGGTTACCACTACGGACTACTAACGTGCGAGTCCTGTAAGGGTTTCTTCAAGAGGACCGTTCAAAATAAGAAGGTGTACACGTGCGTCGCTGAACGAGCCTGCCACATAGACAAAACACAACGGAAGCGCTGTCCATTTTGCCGCTTTCAAAAATGCCTCGACGTTGGCATGAAACTCGAAGGTGAGTAAATCTACTCCTTGTCTCTTCTTTTTACTTATATCTTAAATTCGTTAGGAAATCATTTCCTTTTAAATGGATTTGATGTCGCGTATTCAATTCGTCATTTCAGGGTGCGTCTATCGCAATTCATGTTGGACGTTTGGTCGCAACTATTGGCCTAAATAGGATTACATCATTAAACCCAATTTATTACAATAAGACCTGAAAAATAGTGCTTCGTCTATGTTATAATATAGATGTAACGAATACGGCGATCCCCCCGCCGACCTTCACCCACTTAGTTGTAGAGGTCGACCCTGAGACGCTGCAGGGAGTCCCAAACTGACGTTAGTAAGAGAAAGCATCTCATCAACTAAGGCTAATAACTGATACACTTAACAGGGCCTGAAATTTTGTGCTTAATCCAATTTAAAGATAAATGCAGCAATTGTTTTAAAATCAATTATCATAAATTCTATTGATATTTTGCTATAATTCAGATTCAAATAATATAAACTGCCTATTGAACACAACAGAATTTTGACGAAATCAAACAAGTGATCTTTTCAGAATAGAGTGGGTCATTTCCGGAAGGTACTTTATGCCAATATAATTGCATAAGTTAGTTACTAATTACTTTACTGCTGCACGACAAAAAATATAATTACTTAACGCAATTAATTAACGTTATCGATTAACAGTCTATTTTGTGACACCAATTTGTCAAGGCTTACTTTAAAATAATTTACCGACAAAATTAATCATGTTTGAAGTCTTGAAGTGTACTAATTAGCTGAAGATATTGATACTTATTACATCTTTATTATAGTGTGAATAACTACTCATTCAAAACCATATTTCAAAAATATTAAAAGTACCCCTTATAATTACTAAATCAAAAGATAATCGTACCTAACTAGAATTAATTAGGATTATTGCGTAAAAAATAATGATGATATGACGTTTAGGGTGGTAGGTAATGGTTTGATACCTATTAAATTGGCAGTGATACAAGGGTGCGGTTACAGGTGGATGTTTTGAAGGTAATTTATACATTAACTTGTTAGTTAGGTGATCGCGTGGGGCGGAGCTTGAAGTGCGGATCGTTCTAAATTTAAAACGCGCGCGGCCGCAGAGCGCCCTGACCTACTTGCGAGCGGGGCCGCGATGCGGCGCGCGCGCTGACTGTGTTAGTGCGTACTGCTACGTTAATGCGCCGCTGTGTGCGTGAGACATTCGCCATTGCACGTTTCGCCAGATGCTGTGATGTTTGCAACATCTAATAGTCTAAAATTTTAGTAAAGAAACCCAGCAGCATTTAAAATGTAGGTGTTCATGAATTTACAAACTATGAATAATTTCGAGGGAGCCCATACCATTAAATAGCAGATCATCCTTCTAGTAAAATGAAATACTTACGACGTAATTGTTTTAATTCTGTGCGCTATGTTACACCATTCGAAAGAATAGAACATCGTTCACTAATAGTTTTTCTTTTTGTTACTTTTGCTGGTACTGTCTATACTTCGTAATAAGGCACTGGCACTGGTCTCTACAAAACAATTTAATACTAGCCTTAAGGTCACGGATTTCAAATAACTAGATCTCAATGAAATACCAACGGTTTTTATATAAATTAAAAAAGAATATATATTTTTTCTCAACCCTATCAACCGAATCGAATCAAGCCGAGCCGGCCAGTTCTGAAAATTATAAACATCGGTATAAACTGTTTTTTTTTGCATCAAAGTATCATTAAAAGACTCTTTTTAATATTAATTATAATCAGGGCTATTAAAAGATCAGGGAGTGTTTCAATAATTGGTACTTTATGTTTAAAATTCATTAAACATAGTTCCAGTAAATAATTATGAGCATTCAAGCATTGTTGAAGGTACAAGAACTTCACTGAGATTACAAAAGTAAACAAAGAATATTTATCGCAAGAGTAATATGTCAGATGACACAATTCACACAAATAGTTGCCTGACCCGAATAATGGCTGTTGCGCGAGCCTCGCACCGCCTGCCCGACCTGCAGCAAGCCTTGTGCAATGCCACCGCTACAGCACCAAACCGATACACTCAAAAGGCTTATTATCAAGCGTATAGTAGTCCTTTAAGAACACGACACACGACATTGTTTCTTAAAGTGTTTGAATCGTGAGAATTATAAAAACATAAACAAACATGGTGTCGAAATTTACGCTCTAAACTAATACTTTGGAAAAGTCAAGTACGCTTTCACTTTTATTCGTTTTCGACAATATATTGATAGTGTGTAATTTCTTTTTACATCAAATTTATATTGGACAAATCAACAGTGCATCACTTACAGACAGATCTATAGGCAGCCGCGATTTGTCTGAGTAAATAGATAGTAATGTAGTTCGAATTCTATTCTTGAGTTAGCACTAGGAATGTCCAATCTCCACAGTAGAGATATATGGCTCGGCTTCCCTTAATAATAAAAAAATAGGTATCTACTAATATAATGATGGTGTCTTCCTGAACAGTCCTTACGCGAAATTGCCAGAGGCTTACGTAAGCGCCTTCGTCATGTTTATGTAGAGTTGCAAGTTGTTTCACTCTGAAGTTAACTAAAAAATAACACTAACATAGAAATGCTATCATTTCCATATACCTAACTTATTTAATATTTTAACATAGAGTTGCATTATCCGATTTGTGTGGTTCAGAGTCTAGTGGGGGTTGTGGATCGGGCGTGCGCCGGCGACTGTATCGTGGGTTTCGACACAATCGACCGTCGTCGGTGGGGTACGCTGCGCAAGCGCAGTTTCACAAGACGTTCGGTCGACCTGTCGCAATGGGCTACCCAAATGTGACCTGGACACGTATCACGTTACTTATCCGTGCATACATACACCCAATTTAATGAATTATTGCAAATTAGATGTGTAACTATTGCCGAGATACAAACTAATGGAGACAATAGATTTTAAGGCTCTCATTCATCAATAAAGTACCAGCTGTTAAATAAAATAGCAAAACATATCTCAATATTTCCACAAACATTAAAGTCAACAACTGAAAAAAGTTGACTCGTCGTAAATTGGTAGATACAATTTCAAAGAAAAGATGTAGGTAAATACTAAATACAGTTATGAAGAATACGACTTTTGATCGCTTTGTCCCGTGTATCGTAAATAGACGGGACAAAGCGTATGCTATTACTTTTTACTTACAGGTGTAAGGTCGCTCTGTCTACTTTATGTCTAGTCTCATACGCCCACATGACGGGTCGCATTGTGTACTATAAGAAAAATGATTACGAAGAAAATATCGGCGTGTGCTGGTTTTGCGCATTGTGATACTGTGGTTTAATTTCGTTAGTCTTTTTTAAAAAACCAAGTAGGAATTCAGATAAAATAAATATTTTTCTTACACATTATTATAGTGTGTATTTTTAAATTTATTTATTTATTATGATTACTCAACCAATCATTTGCGTTGGTCTTATTTTGATCTACGATAGTTTAGTGGTCTAAGGCAGCAAGCATATCTAGCCCAGTTTTTTTATTGGGAGCTAAACGAAATTACTATGGAAATTGACAAGATCTTTAAATTATTTGATCACCGATAGTGCCGTTCGCTATCATTAGGCCAGACAAAATTGCTGCACTGTACGACAGATACAAGAAACAAAAATCTATAAAAGTGCAGGGCGCTTGGGGACTTCCATTGAGTATTACAACTGTTAAAATCATTACAGCCCTCTAACAGATAGTCAGGAAGACATAGGTCACATGGTGGCATGCCGTAGGATTAGCAAGTTGGCACTCTTTAGATAGGTAAGGCACGGAACTCCATAGCAATGGAGCTGGAGAATGACGTAAAAGCAAATCAAAAGATATCCTTTTAATAGACAGCCAGATTGGTTTTACAGCTTCAATATGCTCCTTTTACACAAGCTAATAAATAATTTCAGTTAACAACATTAACGTTCTTCAAATGCCTGTACATGTAGAGACTAATTAGTTTCCCCATATAATGATGCGACCGCGGCCGACCGGTAGTACGGTGCAACGGACCACGGTCGACGAATAATGATAGTTGTTACACGGCCTACTGCTCTTTTAGTGTTTGCACTACTTTACGTAATAATGCCATCGCTTTATCTACCTGTTTTTTTAAGGTAATAACTAAGATACTCTGTATTTGATTGATTAGGTAGAATTCGTGGGTGTACTAATGAGTACACCTCTGCCTAACCCTTCGGGGATAACAGGCGTGATGTTATGTATGTATGTAGAATTCGTGAAATAATAGTCAGCCAAAACGTAGGAATGTTTTGTGAAGAATATTATTGCATGCATACCTTATTTGCTTTCCGTTTGATAAATAGGGAACATGAAAGTTATTCAAATCTTTATCATTAGTTAGTTTATACACAATGTAATAAAAAACAAGAAACTATTTGGTATTTTTTTTGCGTTTGGTAGTTTTTTAAAGTTTATTATTGTTTGTTAAGTTGTTAAATTGAAACGGAACCCTAACTCAGACGCATGGAGAATCCGGTAAAGACGTCAAAATTTATAAAAACAAATGTAATGTATTCTTTGCAACCTGCATGAAATATCACCAGGTTATTCGATTCCGGAATGAATAATGTACCAGAAATAAGTCATTTGAATTATTTAAGGCTAAAAGTGACACGTAAACAACGCCATGTTGTACATATTATGTACAACATGGCGTTATTTACATTTTGTTGTTGGTTGCATGTTTTTCATTTTATACGAGTAGGTATGTACTTTATATTAATGACATCACATCAAAGTGTGGTGGTAAAAAAACTTAGAAGGTGAATATTTTTTTTAGAAGTAACCAAATTAGTGATAGAATTTAGCTTTTAATGCTTTTCTTGAGTTTATTGATATAGTAATAAATAAAAGGTCAACAAAGAGTTCCGCACCTAAAATTACATCCTAAACTTAATAAATGTGTCTGTTTGCCCGCCTGTCTCAATTAGGAACCGTACATCCTTGCATATTAATTAAATTTAAAAAATATTAAGTCATTCAAAGGTTATTCGATCATCTAGTTGTCTAGAAGTTTCTTATAGAACTAGAACTTACATCTTCTTTGACTTAACCTTTTCAAACCTTATGAAATGGAAACCAAGTCATAACCGATTGAGCGGCTAACCCATTAAGACCCAAAAACCATTTAAAACCAATCCTTCGTAAGGGTTTCCAGAGGCTAATCCGTTCATTAAAATAGGGTTAGGTAGCACTCTTATACGATCACTGTTTGGAGTAATGGGGTTTACTAACCCGTTTTATATATGATTAGGTCGTAAATGAACCGGTTACCCCGTTAATTTATGCCGTTCACAGTGTAACACATATAGCAGAGGATTCCTCAAATTCTTTTGCAAAAACTCTATCAAGAGCCCTTTATACCGCCAACTGGAATGGTTTCAGCATCAATACGATATCATTGAAAGATAGCTAGTTGAATTTGATTCGTTATGTTGCGATGATTATACGTATCTAAATAATTATCATCAAGAAGTCAAATCTTTTACAGACTAAGCACCTCAGATCCAATTTTAGTTAGTTGGAATAATTACCTTCCTATTGGAAAGTACTTGCAATCACTACGCTTATTTTATAAGGATACGCAACAATAACTGAACCAATGTGACACTATAAGTTGAGCTGATGAAAATTGAATCAAGTAGTTGAGTACCTATGACAATTCCAGCGAATAGGAAGTCGTTTATCAACTTCTGACACCAGTGGCTACCTGCGCTATTGCATACTCGCAATGGGAGTTAAACGGATAAAGACATTTAAATTGTAGGATAAAATACAGTCTCGGGACTCCTAAATCGAGACACCGTTTTCATGGGCAGGTATTGTGGCTATACTATCAAAATACTGATGAGTTTAAGATTTTTTTAATACCGTTTAGAAGCTGACATATTGGTCATCATTTTGGTGATTTAGTTTATCATGTTTACAAATTTTAATTAAGAAGTCATAGACCTTTATACAATTTACGAAAAAATGCATTGTGGCTAGATTTAGGAGTCCAGAAGTGGATTACTGGAGCATACGGCGTGGTTCCGAAATGTCACTGTGCAAATTGACTCACACTGAGCATTTTTGTACTGAATATACATCAAATTATTTTTTATGTATGTTGTATTGCATGCATCCAAGCAATCTAATTTGATTTTTAATTGAACAAACTTCAAACTAGAATTATAATATTTTCCAATTGGTTATAGTGTAAATTCTAGGCAGAATAGACAATAAACATAAAATCTCAAGATCAAGCGGTGTACTTTATAACACGCATGTAATAGTTGCGGAACGCTAAAAGGCAGGGGGTTGGACGGCCGCGGGCAGCGACAGATGTTAGATCACAATAAAAACTCGCGCGCCAGCCGACTATTTCGGCGCGCTGCCTTGACCCGAATCGAGTGTTTCGACAGAGCGGCCTCGTACACCGGGCCTTTCTATTTTTTAGGCATTACCTGTCGTATTATTACGACAGTTCTACCAGCGCCGCCATCTTGGAAGGATTTTGGTGCGCAGGCGCTTCAAGCACGCCTCCGTGGCGCAAAAACCGGTTTCAGTGCGTAAAATCATGTTACAAAAGTATGCGCATAATAGCTTCCATCATGACAACGTTCATAACCGCATTTCTATAATATATTTAACTACATCGAGCGTATTCAGTTAAAATATGGACCTATATGCTCTTTTAGACAAAATGCAGCTGTACGGCGAGGTGCTTCTCCTCAACTACATTAAAATCTGATCGGATTCTTACTGGTGCTAAATTCTAATATGCATTGATGAGATCTTGACATAGTTCGGTGGATCATCGCGGGTGATTTATCTAGGTTGTGTAACGATCGCCGCTGCCGCTATCTGGGCGCGCGATCGAGTGCGTGCGGGCGTTCGGATGTGATCGGCCAGTTCCGCCGGTACTCGGACGGGAGGGGACCGACAGGGGAGAGGAGGGGCACTGCCAGCCTTGACCAAGTTTCACCGAGTCGTCGGTACAAGGAGCGATCCCCACCTCTTCCCGTCCTTTCGGTACATACTATTTTTTATCTCGTTGACACGATTACTTCATTTGACGGCCCTGACGTGTATGCCAAGGTCGATACTTTGGTAGTGACAGGTATGAAGTTAGATTTTTGGACGGGAGTAAAGGTGCCTTAATTTCTGTCCAAATCGTTCCCGCATCCAGATGATACTACCGAGACATGATGCGTTCCCATGACCTCTTTTCCAAGGTCGACCTTGACCCATCTACAACTGGGGCAGTTCTACAAATAACTTCAGAATCCGAGGTGAACTCAGACGTATGTATGTATCTATTTCTGCACACCGGCTGTTTGTCACAGCGACGTATGTTTTTGATTTGTAAAAATGACCTTGACCTTGATCTAGTTTAGTCGTGTTATAAACGACTGACCTCGTTTACCGCATTATCGGCTGCTATACGCTATGTGCTCATTATATTTTAACATTAGATGTTTAAATCAACGCATTAAAGTTTATTCGTGCATATAGGTATTTGCGAGTCATTCTAGTATCATTTCCATTTTTTTTTATTATGTTATTTAGTGTAATTTTCCCCCGTCACGTCATAAACACGGCTTCTTTTAAATAATTAGTTCTCAATGGGCCCGTCCGGTAGTATGGTAATTTCCTGTGAAGATTTTGCACCACAATCGAAGAAAGAAATAAATTAAATAACAGTTTATAAAAAAGTAGCCGTTGACACAACGTTGCTCTTAAATCTTGTGGTTCCTCTCCCATACAACAAACTCTTCAAGATAACAATTATAAACAAGTATTAAAGGGCATAGCTTAGCCCGTTCAATCTATAAACACGTGTTACGAATTTACTGAACTACTAAAATGCACTGAGTCAGAACTTGACGATAACCTCATTTCGTTTAAGATATTTGTTGATAATATGAAACATTTGTTTAACAAAGAATTTTGATTTGTTATCAGGGTAATCTGAATTTGATTTGTTATCAAGCTCTGCCCTGTTTCGCAAGCAAAGCTAGCTTTGATTCACTAGTAGCTGTAAACGACATCTACGAAAGACTGCTAATTCTCGATTCTAGTTGATGGACAACTAAGGTAGCCAGGATGTAAGAATATTACGAAGAATTCGGAAAACACTATCACAAGATAAACATTTCTTATGACGCGTGATAAATAAAACCGACTAAGTGTGTGTGGGACTTAGCACAACCAAGGGTTTCCGACGTCGAGTTGATAGGCGTCTGGGAGGTATTGGGACCGTGATTCCAGTAACCTAATACCGTATTATAATCAGTCAACTGGGACCGCAAACCAAATAAATTAAATTGCACAGTCGCCAGAAAAAAAATAAAAAATAGACCTTTTTTTAAATCTACTTTGAGATAAAGTTATAATAGTTACAAAAAAAATATTGTTAAACTCCGTGTTTGTATTATACTGTAATAAACGAATATAATAAAGCTGAAGAGTTTTTGTTTGTTTATTTAAACATTTTAACGCACTAATCTCTTGAACTATCAGTTGTATTAAAAATATATATATATATATGATAACCAGATTCATAAGTAAATAGTATAGGCTACATAACATCGCGTTACGACCCACTAAATACGTAACTTAAAAACCACACGGTCGAGGTCGCGGACAGAACCTAGTGAACTTATTTCTAATCGTACTTTTAATTCCAATTCGACAATAAATTTATACTCCTAAAAATGCATGTAACCCACATATACATACAAACATACACAAATACACACCCCCACACACACATTTTATATATTAATAACATATTCATATATATATAAATATATATAAATAATAACATATACATATATTAATTTATATTATATATCATTATATATATTGCGCAATCTTCTTATTTTGATTTTGTTACTTTCTTTATTTTATTTTTTTGTATTCCTTGTTTTAAGATTACAAGTACTATCTTTAATTTAAGAATTTGTTGTAACAAAAAATTGTAAACGGAGCGAAGGAGCCTGGAACTCACGACACAGGGAATCCTAGTGTGAGTTTCAGGAATCAATGCATTAACTGTATTTTCTTGAAACAATAAATTATTCTTATTCTTATTCTTCTTACTCCAACTAGCTTCTGACCGCGACTTCTTCCATGTCAAAGTCAATATTTTATCCTACGGGAACCGTACATTTTTCCGGAATAAAAAGTTGTATATGTGCTATTCCAGACTATAATCTATATATGTGCTAAATTTAATCCAGATCTGTTCAGTAGTTTCTGCGTGAAAGAGTAACAAAACACCCATACATCCTCACCAACTTTCGCATTTATAATATTAGTAAGATTAAATTGCGTGTAGTCCCAGTTGTGTGAAGAAAAGTAATTATATTATATAAATGGATGAAAAACAAGTGACAACACGTACCCAGTTTCCAGACGCCTGAATAATTCGTCGTCGGGATAAATAATTAATTACGCATGCACAATATTGATTTTATCGGCAGCAGCGATACGTTTGCATTTCATAGTACCTACGTAACATTTGAAAAAAAAAAAAGACAATTTTTGGTCGATTTTCGTACTTGATCATTAAGAATACGTACCTACGTTATGACTATAGACATTATGTATCCAATTCTAAAGTCTCTGAGGGGAAAAGTGAGCGTAGCGCGCGCGGTTCTCGCCGAAAAATTTCGCGCTCGTGTGAACGCGCTCTTTCAGTAAATACAATTATTCAATTGTTAAGGGCCTGTATAGCGCTATTGACCTTGACCATACGAATGCGCGTCGCGCTCACACCGTTCAGAGGTTAATTCTTTCGTTTTTTTTCTAACATAAAGAAAAATATTACCAAGAAAACAAAAATCTTCTGATCTCATAGATAAATAATTACACATTCATTATTTAAAAAGTAATAAGCATTTACTGAAGTCAAAAAATAAAATCATAGCAATGATAATGTTATATTTTTTTTTATCATTACGATTTGTTTTTGACGCATCCGCTTAGAAATTGTAGTTTCAGTAAAGTGGCTTTGAAACGTTCGTGTCATGACTCAATAACAGCAGCACGAATTGATCGATTAAATGGTGCTGCGATTGCCGCGGTCAATCCTAGTGTGAGTAGGTTCCTATTTTTACCCGACTGGGAAGAAAGATTGATACGAAGAGTCAAAGATATTATGTAGATCTGTTATCTCTGATATTATGTAGAACTCTTTATTCCCTTTTTTTATGCGCGGTGGAATGCCTTATGGACTTCTCCGTCGTGGGGGTGACAGAGGTGCAAGCCGGACTCTTACCGGCTAAAACCACCGCGGTTTTCCACCTCAGCCTATGGCCGGGGGTGCGCGATTCGCAATAAGCATTCACCGCTCCCACTCCAATTCTTTATTCCCTGCCACGCAGCATTCAAATGGCTGTATTTTTTAAAGATTTCAACGACTATTTCTGACCGCTCAGGTGACCGTAAGTTGCCATTTAGCAAAGTACTTATTAAGGATTCCTATATGAGTAACATAAGAAAGGAGGATCATCGTAAGAATTCTGAAAGTATTGATGACTAAAATTTTGAAAATAAAAAATGTAAAAACCGAAGTTTTGAACAAGAACACTTTTCTATCAGTCTGATGCAGTACTTGTAGTATCAAATCTGTGATTGTGTGCTTAAATACCTGCCACTAACTGAATCAGGCTGAAAAGTCATTTACTAACTTACTACTTGTTTTATTTAAACTGTACCGACTAAAATAGACAGATGTTTAGGTAGACGGAAAACCGAACTAAGCAAAGTTAATCATAGATTTTTCATAAAACTTACTCAGTAGATTGAAGTAAATAATCGAACTTATAGTACATATTTAATTGAGAAGAAAAAGCTCAACACGCGTTGAATTAAAAACTTATGGTTAGCAACGGCGCCACAGCCATACATTTCGCAAATTAAACTTTAACTTCCGGTTGATGTTTAGAACTGTTTATTACACATGGTAATGCTTCCATTTGGATAAAACATCCTACGACGCCCAGTTATCGCATGATGACACTATTTTTATCAGTGTTTGAGCTCTTGGGGTATGTACACAAACCGCTGGTATCAAAAATACAAGTTTCCTTTGAAAAATACTTAAATAGGGGGAACTTTTCAAGGCAACTTTCCGTACTGCAACGGTAGAAAAAATAACAAGTGCCTTTGTTGAGTTCTTTTACCTGACGTGTTCGTGTGATCGTTTATTCTAACAACACCGATCTGACACGTCAATGATAAGACCAGAATCGCCACGAAAAATCCAACCGTTTGCTGCCACTGAAGTTCGTCCGTCCGCTAGACGACACCATTTTTCATGTAAATACAAAAAAAATATACCTTACACGGTTTAAAGCCCTTTAATGGCAAGTTATTTGCTGTGTGCAAGATACCCTGAAACCATTCTAATCTACAAACCAGATCAAATTTTACTACTTACTACTTTCTAGAATTAACAGAGATATTGCTTGACGCCCTAACAAATAAGGCCTCAGTGAGTAGGTCTCGCAAGTCTCTCCTTCTTCCTTAAAGTCTTCAGTGACTACATGCATAATTGCATATTATGGCAGTCGTGAAGGGCAATAAAAAGCCCGGAAGCATGGAGATCGTTAACAACTCACATTTCAATACCCTAAACGTGTTTTTTGTTTACGTCACTATTTTAAACTATGTTAGATTCTTGTTTCATTATCTAATAAAAGCTTTTATTGAGTCCACTTGTAGTGTAATATATCTGAGCTCGATTACAAAAACGTTAGACCAATTTGGCATTCATTGTACGATCTTAACTGAGGGATAATGGTTCTACAGCTACGGCTTATAGCTATGGTGTTCCGTAAAAAGAAATTGGGAGCATAGCATTAAGTAGATATTGCCTAACTGGTGATTAAAAATGAAGCCTGTTTTAGTAATTACTTCTAAATAACCGTATTTTTAACGTTCAGCCTGTAAGGGAATAAGGTTCAGGCCTTATTTACTCAAAATGTAAAGTGAATTTTACTAATAATAGACTTCTGCTTTACTCGTTATAAACGAACGCATACAATCCTTTCGTGAAACGACCCGGTCTGCAATACGAAACTGATGGAATTGCACACAGCAATGCTTAAATCCGTTACGCTCGCCGTCTCTTTTGAACCCTTTACGAAACCCTGTAAGTCTGTCTTTATCGCGCAGTGGCGCGTTGGCTACAATAAAAACTGGTTGTTATTTTTAACTCGTGAGTTGGGCGGACCGGCAACTTACTGAAAGCCCCTTTCCGTTCCAGGTTTAGTGCTAAGTATAAAGTAGGCATATCTGCACATTATAATTTCACAACGTCTAATTTGTTCCAGTTTTAAGAAATAAAAAACAAAACTTCATGAATAAACAAAATAATATTTACTAGTAATGTAAAAAAATTGACTAGATTTCAATTCTTCGTTTCATTTTGGCTCTAATTTCATAAATAATGTAATTTTAATATCAAGTTTTTCATATTTCGAAATAAAAATACTTACTTCGTAAAAAATAAAACTTGCGCCAGCAAAAATGCTAACGATTGTTCGTGTGACCATTAATAAATTCACTTTTGTCATAATGTTGTAATTTTATATGCACTATTAGAAAAATTCATGAATCTGAAATTGATGTAATATCGCGATAACGTGCTTTGTATGTTCTTGCCTCTGTCTTTCTCTTAAAGTTTGAAAGCTGTGCGACAGTGACAGGAATACTGATTATCTATAGCATATGCTAAGCAACGTCTATTTGTCTCAGTCTAAGAGCAAGTTCCTGGTTCCGGCTTCAATTTCTGCCTAAATCTAAATCGTGGCTTCAATAACAATTTCTTTTCACTATATTTAAGCCTCAATTAAAACGTTATTTCTATGTATGATCTTCAGCTACTGGAATTAATTATCGTCCAAAGCATTTTTTATTCTGTTAAGTGTAACTGTTTTTAATAGTGAAACTTGGATAATAAGGCTAAGGATCCATGATTTGCATTCAAGATGATAAGTTTGCCGCAGATAGTAAAGTATGCTGATCTCTTTTCAATTGAATTAATATATAATCTGGTAATGTTTGCTTGTACCTACTAGTCTTTTCAATTGATTGTTAAGGATTGGATTCTGATTTTATATTTTTTAACAAACCTGAACAAATTTCATGGAAATGTTATGAACTTTTATGAAACAATTTATTATTTAAATTAGTTACGCTGCTCTTAAATTAACATTGATTACAAAGATGTCAGTCAGTTTCGTGTACAAAGAATCGGAACAAACATAAATTGCTGCTATCGCGATTCGCGAGGAGCGCCGTTCGGAATTTGGAATTCAGCCAGAATCATAAAGAGCGGTCGACTCCGCGTGTGTTATGAGGCCACCGTCCTAAATTTCAAGCCCAAGTTATTAAATATTTATTGAATGCCAAACAATTACTTGCAGTAGTCAACTATGACGTAAGAATATCACACAGCAAAGCATAAACATAATAGTCTATTAACTTTTGATAACTGGTATGCTATAACGTAAAGTAATGAATAATAATATTGTACCGACCTGGTAATCCTAATTCACTTTCAAACGCGGATTCTTCCGCTTGGAGGTCGGAAACACCCATATTTTCGCTCGGAAATGTACATGATCTACCCGTGTGCCTTTTCATTTATCGTGATTGTTTGACTTACAAATAAACAGTGTTTCGCTTAATACTAGTACGATTCTAAATAACAAATTCAATCAAATACGTGGCAAAACGCCCCTACGGGCATTATTTGTAATTCGATTCGACAATGGGTCTCCGTTTTAAAATTGTTAATGACTTAAAAAGATTTCTGCCACCACAAGCTTCTTTTTTTACGAGTATTTTGTCGTTAGATTGAACGAAAATCCGTCATTATTAAAAACATCTCTGTCAGACGTGGACTAGACGTTCAATGATTACGGTGGTGTTGTCTGCAGATATTTAATCAATGGCATTCTATTATTTATTGATCGTGTAGACATGTGTAGACTATTGTCAACTTTTCTCACAGAATTTTTAGATTTCTTATTTCCGAAATCACCCTTCAGATTGTGATAAATGTTGTTTAAAAACCTTTTCGGGGGTGGTAACTTTTCATAATCCTAATAATTTTTCGCACCCCCTACTCGACAATATCCAATTGCATTTCATGCAAGCCTATCGAAATAATTACTGAATCTACATATTTTGTCTATAGTGACCCAGTTTGCGATGTCCAAAAGGAAATTTTGGATGCCTCTATTCATGGGCTCCCAACATAACCAGTTCATCTGCCGAATAATAGCATTATATAGTTTTAATATCATTTATTTCAATTTTGTAAATGTGAGTACCATGGAGACCTTATTAAGTTATTATGTGTTTTAACATAATGAACATGGCATTTGAGAGCTTTGTCATGTCCACTCAAATATCTCGCTGATGGTGTCGCGTGTGTTGGATCATTCGATTCCCTTCAAGATGGTTAAGCTAAGTGGTGCTGATCCACGCGTCATGCTCGTGAACGAGCGCTGTCAGTTGGGATTGGTCATCTCTTAACTGCCATGGCTTACATCTTGATTCTTATTATATTATATTTTATTATTGCTTT
Source organism: Hoplodrina ambigua (assembly GCA_949774945.1). NCBI lineage: Eukaryota > Metazoa > Arthropoda > Insecta > Lepidoptera > Noctuidae > Hoplodrina > Hoplodrina ambigua. Next base: position 14,196,462 of record OX458963.1, read on the forward strand.
ATACTAATCTTCGTTGTTTTCACATGTAGAAGCAACAAGAATAATGTAACCAGTATTTTTTTTAAACTTAATTGAAAAGAGTGCCATAGAGTTTCTTGCTCGTTCTTCTCCATAGAGGCCTACCTCAGCTTTCGGACTAACTGACCGACTGGCAAAGGCCAAAAAAAATGGTCTAATTGAAATAAATGTTTTTGACTTTGACTTTGAACCACATGTAATTTACGTGCTAGAAGTTTGTTCTTGAAAGAATTTTGAAATATTTACCTGTCTTGATTGTGGTAAATTTCACTTTTTCTGTTGCATTTTTGGGAAATATATATTTTTATTATTATAAATTCTAAGAGTGTGGTATACGACCAATAAAAAAACAACTGTCTGATGATCTCGTTAAATGACTAAAAGGGGAAAAGATTTTTCAAGGGGGAAAAAATATGTTCCAGATTTTCCTTCACTCAAAAACAACAAAAGAAGGGTGGCAATGACCTGAGTAGATTTAAAAACTTCCACGGGGGTATTTTAGGAACCCCATGAAAAGATGCTTCCAAAATTTTCTTACTATTTATTAATTTTTAAGCAATTAAAAATCAAATTTGACAGTTTGTTGAAAATTATACGGGTTTTCAGGGCTAATATAGTGTTTCTTTAGAGAAGTTTTGTCTTGGAATCATTGGTTAATGGTGTCAACTACCATATTAGAAGCCTATTACAAAAATCGGTGTACATTTATTGTAAATCTCTAAATTGACAATGCACGTTCTAAATACCTTCAGTTTCTGGTTTCGCACCGTTCGTAATGTTATGTCATTGTTGATTCATCTTTTTTATTAGGTCAGATGCCGAAGTGCAAAATTCCATATTTCATTTTTTACTAAAACCCCAAAAAAAAATTCTCATTTAAAATAATATTTTTTTATTGTTTCAGCCGTGCGAGCTGACCGCATGCGGGGCGGTCGTAACAAGTTTGGTCCTATGTACAAACGAGATCGCGCCCGTAAATTGCAGATGATGAGACAACGACAAATCGCAGTGCAGACACTGCGTGGTTCCCTTGGTGACAGCGGACTAGTACTAGGCTTTGGTTCTCCTTACGCCGCAGTACCAGTCAAGCAAGAGATACAGATCCCACAAGTGTCATCTCTCACGTCATCACCAGAGTCATCGCCCGGGCCGGCATTACTGGCTGCGCAGCCGCAGCCACCTCAGCCACCGCCGCCGCCCGCTCACGACAAGTGGGAAGCACACTCACCACATTCAGCATCGCCGGACGCATTCGCGTTTGACGCACCAGCTACAGCAGCCGCCACGCCATCGAGCACCGCCGAACCCACAAGCACTGAAACCCTACGAGTCTCACCCATGATACGCGAATTCGTACAAACTATTGATGATCGCGAGTGGCAGAATTCGCTATTTGGGCTCTTACAGAGCCAGACTTACAATCAGTGTGAGGTCGATCTCTTTGAGTTAATGTGCAAAGTATTGGACCAAAACTTATTTTCACAAGTGGATTGGGCGAGAAACACCGTGTTCTTTAAGTATTTAAAGGTGAATTTATAGCTAAGTATGAAAATCCTGTCCCAAATCCTTCAACCCTATCCTGGTGTACACCAAATTTGCTTGCGAAGCCATTGCGCCGCTGCATTGTCTATTATTAATTACAGTTGATTGTAGCGCATTGCGATTGGTTATAGTGATTTGCGTACTAACAGATAGTGACTAGTTACGATGTGGTTGTGTGCGTGTAAGGGGCGCGTGTGACGCAGCGGGCGACGCGGTGCCTCTCGCAATCGATACGCCGCGCCGCTCGCGCCGCGCCGCACCAACTGGGTCAAGTTCCCACGACAAGCGTGCCGCGTGCCGCCTGCCACTGCGGCCGCACTTCAATTCGACATACTTACTAAACTACACTTAAATTATTACAAAAAATAAAAATAAGTAATTGAGTTGCCCGGGTAAAAATGACTATAATAGACCAATTTTAAATACATAGTTGCTCATGAAAATATTTTTGTAGCAAAATTGTCTTATCTTTTAACAAACTGCCGAGCAGGAATGTTACATCGTGCGATGTCTAATAACGCGTGTCGAGCGGGAGTTCAATCAATCAGCAGGAGTCAATCGGCGAGGAGCGGGAGCAAGCCGGTGGTAGTGGCGGCGGCGGCCGCCGTACCGTGGTCGTCGTACGCTTACGCAAGAGCCGCAGTCGGTCATGTGGGCGAGCGACGTTGCCATTCTGCGTTCATAGCTTCGTCTCACTCCCACAGACAGCCTCCACTTCACAACTAGCAATTTTTGTTTGTGCTAAAATGACGCGACATATTTACGACCCATTCTCGGAATTAGGACGATGGTGAACGAAGATATATTTCACTGTACATGCAGTAGACTGTTTACGGAAATCATAGCATTTTAAAGGACTATTTTTTCTAAGCATTATAGGTCAACATAAAGTTCATTTATATTTTTGGCTTCGAATCACAAAATAAACGCATTATCTTATAGCACATGTGATGCTGTCAATGCGCTAAGAGCGTATGTTAGGCTCTACGGGGGTGTATAGGCGGGCGGGAGAGATGTTGATGACCTAAACTTTCCCCAGACGGATGTGATGTAACGGTGCGGGCACGCGGGGCGGCAACGCTGCACTTTCGCCGCCGCACTTGACACACTGCCCGTGGCCGAGTTGCCGCGAGAAAGCACTTTTTACCGCGACGCGTAACCGCCGGTAACGGAGACGTAACAAGTTCTGTGGCCTTTCTTCGCTTTCTCTTACGTAATACTAATTGCGATTAGTCACATAACAGCGCGATGAACTTGAGCTGCCGCGTATTTTCATAGTGATATCGAACTCTTAGATATTTTTAGGTTATCGGTTTAATGTCATATCTATTTAAATATTCAAATAAATAAGGATGATTTACAACAGTTAATACAGTCACTGGGCTTCGATGAAGTAGCTAACTTATGTTAATTATTGTAATTAGATTAACGATAATATTTTGAACATTTCACTTTAAGATTTTTTCAGTATCTTTGGTATTTGAAATTAGTTGTTAGTTAGATAGATGTAGACATTTTTAGTAATGTAAAAATACGATTAGCCTTTCACTTTCATTACGATTCGATCTTCTGCGGTATAGACATTAGCCAAGTGCTGGTTTCGAAATTGACAATATCGATAAGTAGTGTACCTCACCGAGTACATACTGTATTTTAATAAAATATACGAAATAATTTAGTTCATCCTAAAATTAAATCTGTTCTAGCTTACTAGTTATAGGAGTTTAAAACAAATATAATAAATATAATATGTACGGTAAAATAGGACGGTTGCTTTAGTGTTGAATTAAAACACAGTTTTAATTATTAGATAAATTTTAACAACTCGAGTAAAATATAAGGTTGCGAATATCCTTTTCCGTACTGACTACCTTCTTAACGCGCTATATCTAATCAAGTACTATAATATGCGCATCATAAACAGTTCTACCTGTTCAGTTCAAACTTTCAAGTCAAGTGATCTGCTCACCGTAAAAGTAGATCTACATAACGTGAAAAGTTTATAGTCGTTCATTTATACATTCATTGCGTTTACGTTATGAATTTAAATTCGTAGATCCAATAAGACTCCCGACATTGGTATCTAAAGTTTTGGGCACGCGGCTATTCAAGACGACTTTGACCTACTTCGCGCACTACCGATTACCAACAACTCAGTTCAAGATGGCCGCCCAAAGGGAGTGTTTACTGTACCAGATCCGAAACGGCCAATGACTCACTACCACTCTTCGCAATTCTCTGCTCTACAGCAATGAAAATAGAAACGTATATTTAATATTCACGCGTCCACTGAAATTGTTTGCGCATTATGTCGTATTCCTAAGGTTCATACAATTATAAATCTAGTATATGAACAAATTTACATTTTACTTCGCAAATACGACATAAATAAAGACTTTTTTGTTAATTGTAACGAGTATAACGTTGTACCAATTAAAAACGGTTAATTACATTTTATGTAATGTCAATGCCATTATCTGACCGAAATAAATAATGCTTTATTCAATGCTAGTTGAATTTCATCGTTTCTATCTCGATCCATCGTGTTGAGCAAGCAGCATGCAGTGAGGCAATGCCTTCGAGCTCTAAAATTCAGTTGTAACATTTCGTAAACGGCAAATTTAACGCGCTCAAGCTCCGCCCCGTGTTTTCTAATGCAACTCAATAAAATGTAGGTCGACGTCGTCGGTTGCGACTGTCAGCTAATATTTTGATTACACACGACACCTGAATTAGTTTGATACTGAGAATGAAACTCCGACAAAAGCAAAATATAGGTTCCTTATCATTACGTAATGAAAAAGAATTCGGCATATAAAGTCTCAGTTTCATACTTCAACCAATGAAGCACCTACTACTACTCGTTATACCACCGACACATCGTAACTACTATCTGCGTCCAAATTTTGCTGTCACTAATATTTTATACTACAACAAAATCTTCTTTTCTTTTTCTCTTTTACTCGTTTCATAATATAGGAGCAGTTACTAATATATTGTTCTACAATGTAAGCTCAGCGTAAAACTAACCTAAATATAGCGCATTATTATAACTGCTTCTATATTATAATTAATTAGAATAACTAGTTCAATATATTCTAAGTTGTAAATTCTATATTAGTGACGACAAATTTCATTTCGAGACCTACATCGCAAACTATTGCGAAGAGTTGTTTCGCCCTGCATGTGTAGCAATGCGGTTTTGATTTGTTGCAGGTTGATGACCAGATGAAGCTGTTGCAGCATTCATGGTCTGACATGTTGGTGTTAGATCACCTTCATCAGAGGATGCACAATGGCTTACCAGACGAGACTACTCTTCACAACGGCCAGAAGTTTGACCTTCTTTGCCTGGGACTCCTAGGCGTCCCTTCGCTAGCTGATCACTTCAACGAGCTCCAGAACAAATTAGCCGAGCTCAAATTCGATGTCCCTGACTACATCTGCGTAAAATTTTTGCTTCTACTAAATCCTGGTTAGTATGTTAATTAATATAATTTTTATTTGGTCTAGTTTATTTTAACGTATGTTGGATAATTAATATTTTCTTATGCCCTAAATGCGAATGATTTGTTTAAAGCTTTTTAATTTTATTTTCTTGTTAATTTTCGTTTATTTAAGTTTGTGTATTGACACGATTTTGGAAATCAGTCTCTACACAGTGATGTTTTTTTCTTGAAGGATTATCTTGATATTTCAGAAGTGAGAGGCATCGTAAATGTGAAGTGCGTCCGAGATGGTTATCAGACAGTTCAAGCTGCACTTCTAGACTACACGCTGTCCTGTTATCCTACGATACAGGTTAGTAGACCAGTTTCCTGGATTAGAGGAAACCGTCACCCAAATGATTTTCATCACACTTGTCAAGCATGATGTCGTCGAGCATTTACTTGTCCATTCCAATTGACCATGTTGCATTCTTCATCTATCCAAAGTAGATTACTTAAGACTAATTAAATGATAGGAATTTTTATCTAGCCTAAAAGAAAGTGGGACCGACAACTTAACCGAATTTCTTCTAAACATGAAAGGAAGTAGTTTCAGAGATACAGTACCCCATTAAATATATTTTTGTAATATTTCAGGATAAATTCGGCAAACTAGTAATGGTTGTACCTGAGATCCACGCTCTAGCAGCCCGAGGAGAGGAGCATCTATACCAACGGCACTGTGCCGGCCAAGCGCCCACACAGACCCTTCTCATGGAAATGCTGCACGCGAAGCGCAAGTAAGTCTCCCTTTGAATCACTTACATACATTGTTTTCGTCCAAAAGCATCGTAAAGTGACGTGGTCTCTATTCATTAACAATTTTCATCTTTGAACCGAATACTTCCTAACCAGCTGAATCGTTTTGGCCATCATTTTCTCTAAATCAAGTTTCTACGGCTACATTTTGAATATATTTTCCAAATGGGGGGGTGTCTATATCTTTAAGGGGAGACTCATCAAGTTTGCAGATGAGAAATGCAACATATATCTCGTTCTAGGCCGAACGGAGGTGAAATGGTTAACCGGAATGCCGAGCACACGTCGACACTTGACCGATTGTATGTTATTCTATATCATATCATACTTTAATATATTTATATACCATACATTTATGCAATAAACTAGCGCCTCATTGTAGGATCAGCTAATAATGTTGGTGACTGCTTTAACTTGAAAATATCGAGTCTCTATGTGCTGTACTTCAATAAATACATAATAAGGTTTAACATAAAATTACTACTAAAGTTCTAAAAGTATGTATTTAACGATTTTTTATAAAAATGTGCACTTTCCACGATTGGTTCAATACTTAAATAATTAACATATTTAAGAGAGTTTACGCCTTACGGCATGTCATAAAAACTTTCAAGTCATTTTTTTTAAGAATGAATGAAGCGATTGTAATTAAGCTTCCTACACATAAGCAGGATACATAGGTCTAAAAAGTAAATTGACAACATTTTCGAAATGTCATAACTAAAAATAGATAATTGGAAATATCTGATTCTATGGAAAACTTAAATTCGGTCGAATTTAGCCGTAACACAAGATTTTGAAAAGATCAACTATTTTTTTCAGATCTATGTATTCCGCTTATGTGTAGGAAGTTTAATTAAAATCGATTCATTCATTTCTAAAAATAAGGACTTGAAACTGAGTATGGAAAATCTCAATAAATATATGTCAGATCTGAAAAATATTTTACGACCATTCAAATCTCAAACAGACCTATCTAACACAGAGATTCAAAGTCTAAACAAACAAGACGCAATAAAATTATAAAAAAAAAACTGAAAAGTAATTTTTGATTTACTTGAGACTCCATATTTTACTTATTTTAAAATTCTTACTATAATTGCAAAATATTAATAGAAATGTTTTTTAGTATTTTATACCTTGTTCCAACAATATTAGCGATAGATATAAATACATTTTGTATATATTGATTAATGGATAAGAGTTTCCAATTCCAGATTAAAGTTATTATGGCTTTTTTTGCTGACCCACCCTATATTAATAATAAAATTTAGTAACTACTTGGCAACTCTGCTCCATTACTTGCACCATGCTTCTGTAGTATCACAATATAATATAATCAAATTTATAGACATAGAGTCTACACGATAATCGTTATGCAAAACAAAAAAAAATAACATTTATAAATCTATATTTATTTATACACTAAATTAAAATTAAAGCTAGAATACATTAATTAAAAAAAAATTAGGAGTTTTGACTAAGGATTTACCGTAAGTATAAAAAGTTGTACAAATATGCTATACACAATGAAAACAAAGGCTGGAGGAGGCTACGTATGAAGTAGCTAACACCACTAATTCAATAAAGCGTTGGGTACATAACGGTATTATTAAATTAGCAGGATATAAAAAATAACATTCTTATTTATTCGTAGGTAGTAAAAATTTGGTTGTTACCGGCAATAATAAAAAAATATTATTTCACTCTTAGAGAGTTCTTAGAATTGTATTTATAGTTACGAATATAAATAAGTTATGCCGACATTTTTATTTAACTTACACATTTATTAAATACCTCTCGTATTTTTAATATTTTATTTTCCTATTGGAACTTTACAAGAAAATGGTGAAGATTCATGTAATACTCGAACTGGAAAATATACTTTGCGTATTTTCTTTCCAGGTCGTAATCATGTGAACTTTATTTAAAAACTTGTAGTTTAATGTTCATTGGAACTCTTTGATCTGGAAAAACATTTTGAAGAGTACGTACGAACAATCCTACCAATACTTTAAGTATTATTAATGCAAAAAATACCCTAGAGTTGATTATTAATATATTTAAAGTTACGCTTTTTGGAAGAGACAGTCAGCTGTTTTACTTCACATGTCTCTAATATATACGTGAAGCCTCTTCATATGAACAAATTAGAAATTCAATTCATTCTTCCGAATCCATCGGCCACTTATAGCATATGAAACCAATCAACAACCACTTAAGAACGTATCGTTTATATGCTCGAATTCGAAGACACCCAATTATGATGGTCAAAGACGGGTAAAATGAACCATTCTTACACTGTATACTGGGTACTGTTTCATGCCTGTTGTGTAATGAAACACATAATAGTAAGAGTGGCTTGTAACTAATATTGTCCAACACAAATAAATTACGATGATAAAAGAACGCGTCAATTTGCCATTGGAAATTGTTTAGGTTCCTCCTCAAATTATATGTTTTAGTCAAAAGTACAGCTAACAAAACCACATTTTACAGACGAGTAATATTTGTCATACTAGCTGTTATCAAAACCGTAATCAATTAAAATATTTCAGTTCCTAAGTATTCCATCTCGCGAAAATTATTTAATGAAGGGAATTCATTACACTTTTCATATCAATATTCACTCTGTAATGCCTCGACGCATTATTGTGTGAATATAAAAGACATACCATTTAAAAAGCATATTTGTACTGTTTGGTTTACAACCCAAGTAAATTAATAAATCATGAATGTGTCCATATTGTTAAATACAATATTGTGCTCATAAAAAATAGGAGGATCAAAATGAGGATGGTCTCTTATCAGACAATCTGCAATAAAAGACCATAGCTAAGAATACTTTTTAATACTAGCCTAAAAATTTTTGGTTAACGCTAAGTTGTGAACACCGGAAGATATCTTATAGTTTCAAAAGGTTTACGCCGGGCATTGTGAAGCCACGTAAAGCTTTGTAGTAAAGATATGTACTGTACACTATAAGAAATTGCTCTGTGTGTATCAGGTGCGGATTCCTGCCTAGCGACGCGATTGAGCAACAATCGCCAATATAGAGTAAGCATTCTCGTAATCAACGTACACACCGAGACCATCCTCGCACTTCCTACTTGCACATTTTAAATTAATATTATATTTTATGATTTTGGCACTTTTTTCACTGCAAATTATAATTTTATTTTTAATTTAGTTTATGGTTACAGGCTATCACTATCACTTTAATCTCAACAATAATCCAAATACAATGTACATTTTATATTTATGTTGTTTAATACGCGGATCGTCACACTTCTAAAATAATTAAAACGATAATCAAATTATTTCGAATTTTAAATCATTTGGCTGGCAAAAGTAGGTACATCATTGCGTTCAATGTGCCCGCTGTTGTTGGAGCCCTAACACCAAAACAGTATTATGTTACTTCACTATTCGGAGTGTGTATTGATTAACGTGTTTATGTCATACATAACAAATGACGTCGACACTGACCGTCCAGGTTACGTAATCAAGTTGTGGGTTGCTAGGATAGATTAACAAATCATTGGCGGGTCTTGAAATCATGCAAAGTAGCACCGTGGGCGCTGCGCTGTTGCGTTTGTATTATTGAACGATTGTAAACATTTTGTAGCTAAACCTTACAGTATTTATTTGAGAATCGTGCAATTAAGCACAGTTTACTTATTAGTATTGTAAATATTGAATTATAGTAAAATCCAATCTATGATTTAGAAATTAAAGCAGCCCTGACATGAAGAAAAAATACTACTTGGAATGGTTAACAAATTAAAAATGATTCACCTAATTATGTAATTATTAAGTTTAGTTCTTAGTAACGTGACGAAAATACTAATTGCACAAGTATCTTCAAATTAATGAATAATAAAAGCTCGTAAATGAAGTGATAGCACACCGTCTTTACGGAGTGAGTTTTTTTTATAGGACTTCAATACAATACAATATCCGAAGAAGAGTGGACGATGGAGTCATTTCGGCAAAAATCTAAAACTGTATTTATTGTTTCTCTTTAACCAGAGATAATCGTAAAAAAATTTTTGCAATTAAAAAATCTAATATTGAATCAAAAAAACTATTAATGAATAAAAAAACTATTACGTTGATAAAGACTACTATAAAAGTAGCCAACGAATTTTAGTAAATCAAAGAAATTCATGACATTTATTGTTTCCAATATTTACATACATATTTTGAGCACTGAGCACAATGCATGTTTCCGCCTGAGTTCTTTTTCTCGAAATTATATTTATGCCATGTCCAAGTTCTATGGATTGACCTACATTATGTTTTCGCCCTAATGTTCTATTTCAAAAACTCATTCTGATAAAACAACATATTTTCTTCATTCCTCGCTAATATTGCTTTGCCACCCTTTATTTTAAATTCTTTTTATTTTTCTTTACTTTGGGGTTTAGTTACTTGATTTTTAATGTTAAAATTACAAAGGATACCGAACCGTGACGTTCACACTACGACACCGTCTGTTTTGAGTATTTGCTTACAAGTAATAAGTATTATTGAATTTAACGTGTGTTACGGATATCACGACTCGGTCACCTAGTTTACATTTTGGGTCGGTATATGTTGATATATTCTTATAAGATGCACATAATAACGCATAACAATTTCTGTTTTCAGATCTTGAAGCCTCCGTTGAGAGAAACAGACCACAAAAGCGCCAAGCGCTCCCGACACCGCATCAGATAGAATATGCAACAAACTTTACTTATTAGTTTAGTTATAGTTTATAACTTGGTGTGTGATTATCAAATTTAAGTTATTGCGCCGAGCGCCGGCCGGCGGTGCCGCGCGTGCCTAGTCCGATACAGATAAAACAAATATTTATCTACCTATTGTCTGTAAAATAATATACAAATATTATACACCAGTCTTGTGTAGCTATGGTTAATTTATTTAGCAGTCTATATCGTGTTACTTCAAAATTGAGTAAGTACATTATATAACTAGGTTCTCTTTAACTCCGGTGCGTAAGTAAAGGGAAATATTACAATACATATTTTAGGAAAGTGTCTGTGATTATAAACGAAGAAATTTGATGAAAACCGTTTTTAATGTTAGTTAAAATGATCATTATGTGTAATATAATTATAAATGTTAGTTGTATTCAGTACCATACGTACATACAATGTTGTGGTCGCGCAACGCAACTGGCGATGCCCGATTTGTTTCTTTTCACGTTACTTATTAAATTTACGGATTATCTTCTTTTTAAGACTATAAAGCACTTTACAATTGAATGTATATTAAATTGTCTTCACTGATATCTTATAAAACGTTGTGTTCTATAGCTTACTTGAGTCGCGGCGAGAGTGATTGTTGACGGTGCGAGAATGTTGCAGTGAGCGACTACTTTATTAAGATAGATATTGGGCTTGAATGAGATATGAAAGAAATTTTATCGAATGTTGATATTGGTCTATGTGTATTATATAATGTAAAAAATAATAATTAATCGCAAATTAAAAAGTTTAAAAATTTACAGTTGTTCCTTAAAAATGTTTATCTGAATGTTGTATAAAATTAATCAAGTATTGTTTTAATCGGCCATACCAGTACAAAATCACAATAATACGATCCTTGTAAATAACATAACACATTTACAGTGATTGATTACTACTTATGATTGTGTAATTATGTAAAATATTTCTCAACATACGTGCAAGAAGCCTTAAAAATCATAGATTTTTAAAAATATATGGGTACTAGCGTCTTTCGGCTGATGGCCGAGGAAGGCGATGTATTTTTATATAAAACATATTGTTCTTTATTAACATATATAATATGTTAACTGAAAGTACATGATTTCGTATTTTTCTAACAAATAATATAGTAGCGTACGTAATCAAATGTAAAGATCTACTTTTAAAGTGGAAGTGATTATACATAATATTGAATATAAATTGTTATCATATACATGTATGGAAAATCGTCATAACGACGTTACAAATTTAATTTGAGAACGTTTTCTTTTTCAACGGTGTCAATTTGATAAAGGATACTGCCCATTCGTTGTGTCGACATCTGCGCATAAGAAGGGTGATGAAAGTGAGTGTTGTCCGGAAAGCTTGGGAAACCGAGCCATAGACGCTTAGCAAAACCTCTATGTATTTTAACGAATCATTTTATTTTATGAATTGTGATTTGTCGGTTTGTGTTTATAATGAATGTTTGTATTCAATTTCTTTTAACGTAATATCAATGCACCAAGTGCGAATGTTTAGGTAGTAGGTTGCGTCAACGAGTAGATTATGATTATAAATAACGATGGTTTATTCATTTTGGCTTAGTTTTTTTTTCTAAGCTTTCATATGTACAAAAAACTAAGGCACCGTATTTTGTCAACAATACCGTCCAGTGAACACTCAGGAAAAAACTAATTCTATTACTTGTATCTTGATATTTGTGTTACAAACTCACGAACTAAATCTTCAACAGGCGTAACGCTATTTGAAATGCAGCAAATTAGGTACAATAGAGACAGTATAGTCCCTGTTTAGATGAATAAACAAACAACTTTAAAAAAGTTCCTTGAAACGTTGTTGTGGTACAATTTTGAAAATACTTATACACATTTCTTGAATTTCTTTAAAAAGCACTCTTGATACTTTTATAAACATTTATTTACGGCTGTAACAGTTTTAAGTTATTTGGCGTATTTAATATCGACATATTTAATACATTTTCATTATAACATTTCGTCTACACTTTTATAATTGACGACCACTTATTTCTATGTAAATATTAGAACCGTTTTAACCAATCTTCACGTATGTGTACGTCTTGTTATAACTTTAAGGCTAAATAGGTACATAAAGAAGCTCCGATATAGGAAGAAACTGTTTGGAATAAGCACGTACTGATTGTAATATTCATTTAATTCATAATAATAAATGTTTTACTAATTATTCGGTGATTTAGATATTTTTATGAGCACTATCTCCTGTGATCGTTTTTAAAATCGTCCTTAATCCAAAGTATTCTTCGCTAACGTCACTTCGATTCTACATCGCTAGCGATGTCATCAAAGAGAATTGAAGTAACTCGCAGCTTCTCAAGTTTAGGCGCTTTATCGAAGGCAAAGCTGATCTGTGATGGTATGACATAGTTAAGTACATTAGACGGCGTGGGTCATTAGTTTGCTCGTATTTCACCGAGCACAGCGAATAATTGTGACCAATTTTAAACAAAACACCCGTTTGTCCAGTGCAGCTTTAAAAAAAATTGACCTCGTTTGTCGACAGGGTTCATGTTTGAAAGTCGGTGAACTAAGAATCTTACTTAATACTATCGTAGAAAACAAAACATTAGCACCACTAGTTCGGAAGCCGTTTATACCTCAATGTTCGACTCCTTTAATCAGAACTGTGTATTTTTACCAAACATGTTACCATTTAATAATATTTATATTTTATCATCAGTCACATGGATATTTTTGCTTAGATATACAGTATTATTTTGATAGATATATTATTCAAGCAACATTCACGCTTCTAATTTAAGGAGTCGTATCATAGTATTGCCACCGGGCAAATGACTACATGCATACATTTTATTACTATATAATAATAGTATAGTATTTCTATGTATTTATATTTCTTGAGGCTTATTTGTATTAGATTCTCACTAACTCACTCAATATATAATTTATTATGTAATGTAGTATCCAAACGTATGAATAGACAACAAAAACATTTCACGAGATGCACTAAATTAATAAGTATTTTTCACAATCAAAAAACTTTAATAGTGTCACAGTTGGTTGTTATTTATTTATATTTGATGCAAAGTAGTCACTAAACTTAAATATTTATTCACGTATGAGATTAATATTTTAATTGATTACAGCATAACTTTTTAGTCAAATATTATACTATGTATTCTATTAAGTTATTAAGTGTATGCATAGCTACGTAGTCTTCCGTCAGTAAAATGGCGGCTAACCGCATCGTCACAGAGACGTGCCATTTAATTGATCGCCAGGGCGGTCGTCCTAAGCGCGGGGTTGTTGGGGCCGGAGGGCCTGATACCTGTTCCCCGCTGCCTCCTAAATACATGTTGCCCGTACGCGATCCACTACTAAGTACAACTTTTCAACACGTATTACAAAGGCTACATTCTCTTGACAATAAACGGTTCAATATTAAGGTGCCAGTGTTCATAATGTTAGTTTTGTTAGTCGATTAATTGCTATTACATCTTTTGTCATTCGCTTCACATTTGAATTAATCAACTATAATTTTATCCTTAAAATATTTAATTGATTTGAATGTATAAAATCTAAACCTACTATTTACATCTAAGATTAGGTTGTATTGTACAACATAAAGTTGTATTGTAGTGTACGTTATGTAAGTAATTTCTATATTTATGACTTAAAATTATAAGTATTTTAATGTTAAGATACACGATGAGTGTTCTATGTAAATGTAAATTTTGAGTTCAACTAGATTGTAAGTGATAGATAGTAACAAACTACGCAGCGGGATCATCGCGTCCCCGTGTCGCCGCGGCAGACTCACGGGGGCGCGATGCTCGTCCGAGTCGGGCACTGTTACTTCGCTCAGATTCGCTCGCGCAGCGTAACGTATCCGTACCCGGTCTTACAGACATTATCGTAGACACCGAGCGCCGCCGCGTCCGGTGGCGATGTCCGCTTCACTTGCATGAAATCGATTAATCATCACGTGCTTTGCTCGATAATAACTATGTTAGGTGATCGGTTGCTGATGACTATGTACGCGTCGCACACATTCCAAAATATCGCTAAACGTAACGCTAAATGACGCGCATAGACAAAGCGTTGCAATTTGTAAGTTTACCACTTTGTTGTTCATTAACGATAAGTTAGGATTAATCTCAGTCGATGTTGTTTAACTTTAGTCTGTATTTCGTGGTTAAGTTTATGTGAGGATGTGAATTTGAGCGAATCGACAGGCCTCAGCCTGAAGGGTTCATACTAGCTGTAAATCTTAAGTACCTAAGCGATTATTTCTGTTGCACCTTACTTTGTTTCGCGCGCCGTGTTAGTTCTACTTTATAAATTGTACATATAGATAGGGCGAGGTATACAGTTGTTGTATTTGAAAACATGGGGCTGGCAAATACCAATGCAATACCGCATTTGCTGTTGATAAATTAAAATAAATCTTAAAACTGATACCATCTTAGATGTATGGCTATTTATGTGTTACTATTATTGAATGTGGTGAGGTCACGAGTCGAGGGCGGGGTTTTCGATTTGCGGCTGAGCTGTGTAGCTTAAGTTAGTAGTATACGAATACCTTGTTTCGGACACGCACAACGAGCCCGGTCCCGGTCAGTGCCGAGCCTCGCGACTGCCGCGCTACGAGTGGAACACGACCCTCGCAACTCGGTCCAGTGACCGTTGTAATAGTTGTAATGTTATTACAGTATAATAACATAAGTACACCCAATAATGTTCAGCCACGTAGGCTTATTGTGAGGCTGCTCCTATTTTAACTGAACGAGTGTTCGCAACTTAACTTAGCTGTATTTAAACGTCACTCGTTTAAACACCACATCACTGCTAACATCACGTCTCGTTATTATTAGAAATAATATTTTCATAGTTGTAACTATAAATGTGAACTTGTCACGGCACGACTAATTATCACACATTTTCTGCTAAGGAATTAATATGGATATTTAAAATCGATGACTACTGGAAGTGTCAAGTGTGTACCCAAATGTAACTTGGTTGAAGTTCAGTTAGAGTGGAGCAACCGGCAGTAGCTACCACAGCCACATAATTATGTACCGTGTCATTACCTCACATTTGCGTCTTTAATACAATATAAAATAATAGTTATTGTTGTCGCTAAATCTTTAAACTTATTTTTATTGTCATTATTGTTTAGCAGTGTCATTAAGTTTAAAACACAATGATCTATTTTTAGATGGCAACATAGATGATATGTAAGGCGGTGTGAGATCTCGCCCGAGCATCTTCGATGTATTTATTTTCATGGTGATTAATAAATATTGTGAGACGCACGTACGCGCCGGCGGCGAGGGCGCGCGCTCGCGCCGCCGCCCGTTATTGTAGAAATAAATGATATTTTCGTTTAAATAATTCTCATTTTATTTATTCCTTATCTAATTTAAAGTTACAAAAAGAAATCCGCAACTAATGCAACCAATCTGTTTTCGTTAAGATACATGTATTACAGATTCCAGTACAAACTCTAAATGTGCGTGCCCTATCGACGCGTTCCTTCTCCGAGATACTAAATTGTGTCTTAAAGCTAATTGTAACTTAGATTTCAAGAAAAATTACAGCTGTCTTGGATAATCCCGACTACATACAGATTAAAAGACTGTTGAGACACTTCGCTCAACAGTATCACGCGTTTGCAGCAGTGGACGAGGGATGCGGGGAGCTGCGACGCGCCACCCCTTTAGCCGACGGATCACGGCTTTGCTCGCAGCCTCTTCGACGAATGAACAGAGTGCTAAGTGTGAGTTTTTTTACTCACGTTCGATTGAGTGCGTTAGAATTTTATATGGGAAAATGTTATAGCACCATCTGGTGGTCACTAGGAGAACCTATTTCCCATACAAAATACTAACGCGCTCGCAATCGTGAGTGAAAAAACTCACACTTAGCACTCTGATGCACGGTCACGATCCACGCATGGCCACACACACACATCTTAAAGCGTATTTTATTTAACTTGTTTTTTTAACCTCAAAAGTACACATATTATACCGTCCGCTGCATTTATTCATTTTCAACTACTGTCGCGACCAAAGACCGACCTTGACAATACATACATTATACATTTACGAAAAGATTCAACGTGTTCATGCTAACAAGGTGCGGCATATTTTGTCCAATTGGTCAAGTCTCCTTCCCCCCTCCCTCGACACGCGCGTCCACAACCATCGCGTCTACTTATTTATCTTACCTCTATTTGCAGTCCAAAAGTTATTCCTTTGGAATTTAAATTTATTTTAGAGAAGAAATAAGCGATGTCGGCCTACTCAGCAATGAAATAAAAACTTTGAAATACTTCGTATGTGTATCGATTGTAATTCGACGAGCTATTCGGCAATTTTGTAATCATTTTGAAACTAGGTCATGCCTCATTCTTATCGACTTCAAATCCGTGGTACGTATTATCAAGCCAGTAAGAGCCGTTAAAAAGTAATTTATCCAATCGTGAATTTTCGCTAAGCGATTAATAAAATTATTGACTGTTTAGGATTTCTTCCTTATAGACTCTTGCTATTGATGTAGCGACATGACAGTACATCGACATATCTGAGCTTATTTCAATGTTGGTATTTTACACGTTCGAGGAACAAAATCCTCTAAAAGGTGATGAAACCGAATTAAAACCCGTCGAAGTGTTTAGAAGAACTAAGCGTGACCAATCGAAAAACGATTTGATCATAGTGCTTCACTGGAAATTCATTGAGGTTTAGGGTACCTACTGGTGAAATTGTATTTTCTTAACTGCTATTCACTAAATAAACGCATTATGATGACGAATCTGAAGACCCTTTCTGTTGATTTGTCAAATAATAAAAACTTCTATCTAGGCCGATTTAATTTATTTATGGCTAACATTTGCCCGCAACTTTGTCCGCGTAAATGTCGGTTATCGCAGATGCAGACGAAGTCGGAAGTCGAATCGTACAAATCGTGTAAATTCCATCAAAATCGGTTAGTGGTTTAGTCGTAAAAGCGTAAAAGACAGACAGTTTAAAAAAAATCCTTGTATTGCTTTTTAATATTTTTCGTCTCGTACAAAAAAACTGATTAAAATCCATAAAAGTTAAATATTTTTAGTCGTTCTATCTTCTATATAAATAACAAGCTACTATAATTTAAAAAATTAAAAACACGACTGCCAATTTGCACATATTTGTACTTTGTTTACTCGTCAGTTTTTTTTACGACGTTTTTTATTTACAGTGTTATATATTTTTTAGATCTACTTGTCAAATTCTAGACGACAAACAGAGACACGGCCAGATTTATTAAAAAAAATAATTGAGGCTGGTATAAATTTACGTTTTAAAGTGACCACAAAGGATTCTTTTTATTTTTAACTAGTTACTCAGAACGATGCAAGGATTGTAACGATACCCCATACATCTAAATCGGTTCAGGCGTTTAAAAGTTATGGTGGAATAAAGAATCTCACATACATACATTAACCCTGAACACATAACACTCCTTTTTTTGGGGCAGTCGTGTAAAAATGAATGGTTAAGTGTGTTATTAAGCGCAAAACTTGAAAATGGCTAGACGAATTTGGCTGATTCTTTTTTATTGTGTTCGTAATTTACCGGACAAGGTCTATATGAAAGTATTTTTTTTTTGGAAAATCCACCATAAAATTCGGAAATATGAATCCGTGCGAAGCCGGGGTAGTCCGCTACTTAGATATAATAATCATAATGCTGTAGGAGTGCGGTTTAAGAGTTTCTTAGCATGATTACATGTAAATCCTAGATATTAAAATTTTTTGTGAAAACCAGTTAAGAGTATCTAGACATTAGAAAGACAATAAAATACCAGCTTTTCTTCAGCTCTCCTCTTACCAAAAATTGATCCATCGCCGCAGATTGGCGGTGTCTAAGGATATCCGATTTTGACTGGAGCAGCGGGTAGAGCAAGTAATAGAAAATTGGCATTCTACATAAATATAACAATATGCCAATTACGTATAGTATTCTAATTATCATAATTTTAAATGCAGGCACAAATAAGAGAAGCAGAAAATTGTTCAAGCACATAAGACTGTAAGGTAGCAATCATAAATTGAGGAAAAATCATGCATACAGCCAGCAACGTGCAAAAGAGCAAACAAGAAAGCTTGTCAGAGATAAACTACACTAACTTGACGCGCCTTTCCACAATTCAAAACGTTTGAAAGTGTTTGTAAAAGTATTGAAAAGATTCACAACGCATGTGTACTAAGACGGCTCCCAAAACAAAAATAAATCAGCGATTTATTGCTAGATTAGCGACGTCATTAATCACTTATTATCACTAGTGTGGCGCTGCACTAACATACTCTATGAAAATGACAGGTGCGTTGTCTTGCGCGCTCGGCAATTTGTGGTTAGTTGACAAACAAATCTGCTGTCCTACTACTGAAGACGATTACTTGCAACTACATACAAACTTTTTCATACGGATGTGACTACACACATTGAAATAGTAATATGGAGGGGCGCGTCATGTTAAAGTAGTTTATCTGTAACAGGTGAGAAAACATAGTAAACTAGTCCGCAAACATGCAAAAACTGGCAAACAAGCAAGTTACTAATGCATTTCGCAAACTTATTCCGGTTCCTAAACGAAACAAGTTCAATTAAAAATATTGAAAAAAAAAAATAGCTTTTATATTGTCTTGCAATGTGCATATGTATCAAAAATTCCAGCTCAATCGAACACCGAGAAGTGGGTCTTTAACTTGAACGATTTGATTAAGTTTCTATCCAGGCTCCATCATCAGACCAGCTCTGTAACATAATTATATTGCATTGTCGTGCAAATTGCATGTTTACGCAAAATTTCAGATCAATTGAACAATGAGAAGTGGCTTAACCCTTTGACTTGAGGGGTTTGCGTAAAGTTGGCGTTATTTTGAAGTTGAGCGGCCAGTAATGAGACTTGGATATTGTGAAGAACCGATTAAAGCAATCAAAGCTATATTGGGTACATTTCTCTAAACCATATCGGAACGGAGATATTTGGTTTTGTATTGCTCATATAAATCGAAAAGTTATTGTGTTCTACTATACTATTTTAGGTTTCTGCCGTATTTTGTTATGACTGCCTTGTTGGTCTAGTGGACGCAAAGCGTGAATGCTGAGCATGAGGTCTTGGTTTCGATTCCCAGGTTGGGCAAAGTGTTTTCCCATCGGGAATTTCTCAGTAGCAGCCTCGGAGTGTGGATTTGTGCCTGGTTGATGGCGATAGTATCGCCACCTGTTTTAAGGCACATCAAAAAATAAACATAACCGGTGAAATATGTACAACTCTGCCTTACGCTTTAGGATTGAAGGCGTGATGTTAAGTTATGTTTGTTAAGAATTCCAAATAGAATAAAACAAATACAATGACGTAGATGAATCCGTAGCTTTTAAGAGGCAGGATCTAATTCAGTCATTCATCTAGCCAGATGGATATATTACGTGTATATTCTCGTAGAAAGAGCTTCACAAGGGCTGGATGCAATATTTGGTCACTATTGGATCATGTATTATTGAGAAATAACCTTATGCTGCCGATCGCATATAATGTCTATTATATAGTAGATACATAGGACAGTAATTAAAGACATTGATTGATTGACGACATTTTTAGAATCTTCAAATGCAAATATCTCAGCTTCGATATAACTTAGGATAAAAATAATTGAACATATACGTTTATTGAACATAGCACAACAAAGTAACATGAAAAATATTAGTGGCCGCTGAAAAAAAAAATTGACGCGACTGGTCCATACATAGTTACTCAATGTCATTTATCTTGTATGATTTGTTTAGCCACAGACATCAGGCCAGGTGAAAATAAGAGTGTGTGTGTGTCCTTTGTATCTTTTTGTGAATGTTATGTATACATTTCCATAATTGCTGTATACAAATAATACATTACTATATGCATTTCTGTACGGTACTGAAAGTTCTTGACATATACATATATGCTATTGGTGTACTTTATTGAATAAATAAGAATAAATAAATAAAGAGTACCTACTCTTATTCAGATTATGACCTTCGGATACTGTTGTATTTCCAAATTCATCCTTAGTGTAGGCAGATATTTAAAATGTTACTTTGTAAATAATTATTCTGAATAGGGGATGTGTTATTATATGCACTAAGGCTTTTTGCACACGGAGCAACTTTAGTTGAGGCAACTATCAACTCTTTAAAAGTTTCCTGTAAAAGTTGATAGTTGCTACAACGTTTACGGTTGACGCAACTTAATGGCAATCTGCAACTTTCGCAGCCGAGTTGCCGCAAGCCATTGCCGTAGCAATACTGGCATTGCCGGGCACACTGAGAGGGCCGATTACACACACTCCTTGGTGTGAAATCGGTATAATACTTAACATTTGCTAGTTGCCGCAATTAGCAACAAAGTTAGTCATCGATTGCAGCAACTGAAGACTGTTGACGATTCCCGCAACTCGAAATTCGAGTTGCTATGAGTGCGCAGTCCAATTGAAATGTATGTAAACAGCTAGTTGCTAGTTGCTGTAGTAGTTGCTCTGTGCTCTGTGTGCAAAGCGCCTTAAAAGTCTTGATTATTTAGACTTTAGTGATACTAGATCCTGTACTAACTTAGAGCAGTAGTATGTAACGTTACGTCTTAAAATGTATCAGAGTTGTTGATGCAAAGTTTTTTTGGTGGAGCCTATTTACATGTTTATAGCAGTTCTTCTGTAACTGTAAAGGTGATCGCAGTGTGGATCCGAAAGCTCAAAGCTGGGCTCGCTTGAAAATGGACTGAGCCAACTCAATTGTGGTGTAATTAACAGTATCAGATACATTGCTTTTAAATCAAATGTTGAGGTAAAACTCATCATTCGATTTCTTGGCCTCCCCTCGGCTTACTATTTCCTTTGAATTAGATTTGCTATTGTATTCGTAAGGGAACCTGTACCTGACTAGACACTAAACCTTGAAACTTGGATCCCCCCAATTGAGTTTTAGAGCAGTGTAGCCATGAAATAATATTTGAATATTCCATTTTTACTGTGAGTGTTTATGATTTTAGCAATCTTGCATAGAGTGTGCTGTGTATGTGTATGTATGTTCATTTGTGTTCGCATATCTCCTATATCGTTCTTCATATATTGACGAATGAGGTATCGTTAAAAGTGTCGGAATAATGTGCTATATGGTGTCACAGAAAATGTTATTACCAAGTCGTAGTCACACGTCATTTGCATAATCTAACGGTCTAGGATAGGAGATAGTTTATTTTACGACATGTGACTTAGGCTTTATAAAACAATATTCTTTGTAGTCTAATTTTATTTTTTGATTGTTTGTGATATATAAAATTAGAACACTGCCAACCGACAAGTCCATTTTATTGATTTCACTTTATTTGCCATTCCTGCCTTAGTTGGGTTTAAGTTTTTTCACTTTATATTAATGAACTCCTCTTTAAACAAGCCAATTTTAAAAATTAATTCGATTTTATATGTATATATATTGTTTGTCTTTCGGCTTGATCAACTTTTAAGAAATTATATGTTTGTAATGATTACCCACATGTTTCATTAACATCAGACTCATCAATGCATTTTTTGAACCAAATAGTTCCATTTTCTTGAATGTACTTGTAATTTTAAAGTACACATAAGATATTTAATAAACCATTTAAATAAGAAATACACTAACCAAATACACAAAGAATACATAAATAATAAACATATTTAAAGATGCCAGGAACAAGGCTACTAAAAATAATAATAAAAAATCAAAACTATTTCTAAAACAAATGTTTATTTAAATACCATAATATTATAGTAGAAAATACAATATATATTACCTACATATATCTACAGACAGTTTTACAAGTGTAGGTACAGTACCTAGGGTTGCATCCTGATTGAGCCATCAAGACGTATGGTCTCACCGTTGAGCATAGGGTTCTGAATAATGCTTTGGACGAGCAACGCGTACTCATGGGGGTGACCGAGACGCGGCGGGAACGGTACGCTGGCTTCCAGACTCTTAATAGCTGGCTCAGGGAGCATCTCCATCATTGGCGTGCGGAATAGTCCTGTAAGTGGTAAATATACCATGAATATTAACGAAATATGCTTCATATTATTTTGCGTTGAAACAAATGAATTTGCAATCATACGTCTTGGTTAAAAACACGATTTGCATCATACTAGCAGAAAATAAAAAGAGACAGAAAATTATTTAAAATAATTTGTAGGGATAAACTACTATGACATGGCGCGCCTCTCAATATTACTATTTGAATGTGTGTAATCATATCCATATGAAAGAGTTTCTATGTAGTTGTAAGTATTAGTCTTCAGTTGCAGCCAGCAGTATTTGTTGGTCAACTAATCATAACTAGCAATACCGCGCAAGACAACGCATGCGTCTTTTTAATAGAGTATGTCAGTGCAGCGCCATACAAAATAATAATGAGCAATGACGCCGCTAGTCAAGCAAGAATAATACCGTCTTACTTTTTATGAGGGATAACGATAACGCGATTCACTCATACATTTTGTATGGCAATGATTAACTGTAAAGTCACTTTATGCCAAATCAATAAATAACTAATTATTTATTTCAAAGTAACAAAATATAGATTTATACTGTTAATTAAAATTAAACGGACTTTCAGGGCTAAAATAAAGTGGTTTTTAGAGAAGTTGTGTCTTACAAATATTGGTTATGGTGTCAAATATCCAATAAATTCTACGAATTAAATGATGTTCCAAATCTCGTCTCGGCAACAAACATTGTCAAACATATTTATGAGAAGTTGAGACTAAAATTTGAATGCGATCGACGTTTGCATTGGTATATTAACGGATTTTTATTTAATTCTGGATGCATAGTTAATTGAGATTAAAAATCTTTACAAACCTGGAGCAATGGTGACCACTCTGATGCCTTGCTTGGCCAGATCTCTGGCGATAGGCAATGTCATACCTACTACTCCAGCTTTCGAAGCCGAATAAGCAGCTTGACCAATCTGTAATCAAAAAGTTTTATGTTATTCATAACCAGCCCAGAAAAGGATGTCCAAACAAACATTTTGGAAGCCTCTCTTCTTGGGCCATCCAAACTATTCTCAACGATTGATTGATTAATTGATGATGTTCTACGATGTTTTTGTGGTTTAGGAGCTGGAGGACTATCTTATCATCACCTGAGATTAAACTAAATTCAAAAGGAAAAGTATTGTTTTCCAAAATTCGTTGCAAATTTGCGGCCCTTAAAGAAAAATCACAATTAGGGCCCAAATGACCATAAACTAATTTCAAAAACTTCCCTCAGCTCTTTAAAACAATACAAATAACTTTTACAAGACATTATTCGGAGCAATTAAAGCTCAAAACCGTAATGAAAAAGATTTAAAACAAACTTTTATCAAGTTTTAAATGCTATATGAGCTCTATGTAGTGTTCATTATTTACACAATGGTGATTCGGATTAGTCAATTAAGTTGACAAACAGAGTGGTATCAAACACGTTGCTCTTCTGCAAGCAATAGGAAATTTAATATTACATCATATAAAACCAACCAAATATTTTATATTTATCTGGTCAAGATAAGCGTTTCTTTTGTACCAGGGGTATTAATGGACCGACAGTAAGAGAGAACTCAGATTAGATAAGGCGCTGAACCAATAATCCCACTCAATTCGAATCACATGAAGTCTGATAAAATGAAAACAAATATAAGTACAATTATTGGGTAATGGCTCAGGTAAGACTACTAGGATGATCACATCATAGGATCATGCTACCTCCTTTCTCCAAAAAATACAGATCAACAAATAAAAATAATAATAATAACAGTCTATTGGTGTCCCACTGCAAAGATGATGTGATAGCCAGTGGTTGAAGCGCTCGCCTATCATGCATGAGGTTGTGGGTTCGAATCCGGGCAAGTACCAATGTGACTTCACCACTGACATTTTGATTATGAGTTAACGCTGGCTGTTATATGGGATCTTTGACAGAAATTACGGGTTGTCAGAAGCCCGAAGGTCTGACAACAAGTCTTACCATGAGGTATCGTATTACCCCGTTACGAGGCTGTGGAGGTCCGATAGGCAGTCCCTCCATAAATACTCAGAATACCAGTAGTATTGTACTACTCGTATTCAGCTGCGTCCAGTTATACTGGAAGCCTGGACTCCAACTATGTTGGGAAAAGGCTAGGCCGATGATGATGATGGTGTCCATTGCAAAGCAAAGGCCTATTCTCATACAGAGAAAGCACGAACATTAAACACCATGCTCGCTCAGGGTGGATTGGAGATTGGATTATATTAACTACAAGTCCAAGTTTATTCACGATGTTTTCCTTTACCAATGTGAGTGATGTCCAAGATAAAGTTACGAAGTATATGAAAAGTCACATTGGTCCTTGCCCGTGGTTGCGAAGATACATATTCATTTTAAGTTACCTGTCCATCAAAGGCAGCAACACTGGCAGTATTCACGATAACTCCACGCTGCCCATCGGCATCTGGGGCATTCTTTCCAATTAATCCAGCAGCTAACCGAATAACATTAAATGTTCCTATTAAGTTTACCTGTAATGTAACCATAAGAAACACTTAATATTAGATATACAAAAAGAAATAGAGAAGTAGCGTTACATAGCGGATTTCCAAAAAAAATACTTAATGTATTCTTAAAATCAAAAATTAATAGTATTTTTTATATTAATCAAGGAAAAGAGTCTTAATTTTGTTCTACATTATGGTCACTAAATATTTGAAAAGTTGTATAACCCCTTGGTTATTCCTGTCTGTGGTTACATAGTACTGATCTTATTTTAAAAATAACAAACACAAAGGACTGTTTTGTCCTTATTTAATCATAAATGTATGAACTAAATATAGTATAATATGGTTTTTTTGTGTAGATATTTAGATTTTCGAAATTTAATAATTGGCGATTTTTTCGCCCCCTTCGATAGACTCCGGGCGTGTTGCCCCAGTCTATATACACCTCTTAATATGGCAGTTGTAAACCACTTTAAAGTACACCATGTAAACTTTGAACATACATGCTATTAGAACATTAGCCAGTATTATCAAAAATAACTCAAGCTACGTGACCAGTATTATCACTGATATGAAGACCCACAAATGCATGTTAAACTGATAATATTATCATGTTTGTACTGTAACTTATGTAACCAGATTATTTTTATGATCTTGATAGAAAAGTATTCAATCAACACAAGGATTCTATTCAAAATAAGACTTTAATGAAAAATATACTCACATCAATAGTCTTTTGGAAAGATTTCAAATCAAAAGGCTGTTCCTTTTTGAAATTATAGACTCTTGATGCAGTAGCCACACCAGCGCAGTTTACAACTACGTCTAAACGGCCGAACTTGTCTACGGTGGTTTGCAGTGCGTTCTTCACATCTTTTTCTGAAGTGACCTGTTAAATTGTACATTATTAATATTTTATTTAAAAGACCTAAACTAATGTACTTATGACTAGCAATAAATAAATACTTCATCATCATATCCACCGTAGGCGTCCACTGCTAACATAGGCCTACCCTACAGATTTCCAATAGACAATAAATACTTATCCTAGGTACTTTAATATTATAATTTCATTGATGAAGTGTGCTTGTTGGGTCATCCTGACACACAACAATGGATCTATGGATTTTTTGCATAGAAATAGTTTGAGTCATTGAGTGTCTCAGTGATATATTATGATCGATAATTTTAATTGCATGGTTCCTGTGAAGTAGGAAATGGCAGTAAACCCAGAAGTACAAAAAAGTAAATCTTGAGTTTAACTCAAAAGAACAAAGCTGTCTGTTACCTAAAGCTTCCCACTTTTGGTCCTAGAAAGAACATGTAACTTTCAATTATTTTGCAAAGAATATTTTATCACCGGTTACATTCAATTATCTTAGGCAGTTGTCTGTCTGGACTATTTTGGGGACATAATTTTTAAACTATTGTAGTAGAAACCGTTAATACTCACATCAATTGGTACAAATGCGACATTTTCTTTCAGCTGCTTTGCAGTCTCTTGTCCAGTACTAGTAGGAAGGTCACATATTACTACTCTTCCACCTTGTTTTAGCAATTGTTCGACAGTCGCACGTCCAAGCCCCGAAGCTCCACCAGTCACTAAAGCAACTAGACCCTAGAAAAGTCAGGCAAATATTTTATTACAATTGGCCAAAGGGGCAAAGGCCGATAGAGGTTAAAAAAAAGAGAATTTTGTGACTAAAGAATCGGCACCATAACTAATAAAATTATTATTTTTTTTCACTGGCTTTCACCGATTTGCCTAATTTGTAGCACTAAACTTACTTTGAACATTATTAAATGTATTTAAAACACGCTTTTTTAGGTTATTTGAATAGTCTTGAAAAATCAAACTCCAAAAGTATTGTACAAAATCGTTCCAGTCACTATGTTTACGTAATCGATGCGATGCTACCTAATTTACAATTCAACAGTTAACAATCACTTACATTACTACATATATTATCATCATTGATAACAATTTAGCAATTTGATAAACTGAGTCCCGCCCGGCCCCCGGCCGGCCTACCATCGATCGTTCGGATACGCATGCCGCATACCACAACCACAGACCCACAGAGTCCAGTTGAGACTTTGAGAGCATATAATTATTTACAAACAAAATTGTTTGGGGTCGTATTCGGTGGTAATAAATAAGGGAATAGGCTCCTTACCGTATCCTTATTGTTATGGATAATTGGATTTGGTGAATTACATACCTTTAGTCCGCGAAATTCAAAATAACGTCAGTTTTCAGAATCTCAGAAATATATACGAAAAATACAACATACATTAAACTCACGCCCCTATCCCGCATCTTGATTGCTAAGTTTTCTAAATACAAGAATCTGTTCGGAATTACATTTCGAATTTCCTTCTTTAGCTTGTATGGCACATATAATGGTAGTAGGACCAAGTAGGACGGCCGACCTGAATATCTTTAATTGCGATCATGATAAATTAACGAAACCAACACCCTTTTTAGAGGTCATAAAAAAATATTATAATGGAATCTCTTGAACCCCGCCGGTCCGTAAAAGACGGAATTTTTATAACGACATAAAATTTAATTCAAAAACTTTTTAAACATCTGACGGAGAACTGGCAGAATCGATAAAGGCCTCTAATTGCTGGGTTCTCTACTATTATGGAATTTGAAGAATCATGCAACTTGACTCTGTTTCTTCAGATAAGACAAGACTAGTTGGTCTACACCTGTGGTCTACACTAGTATTAAAAATTTTAAAACCGAATATGGCGCAATAGTTTCATTTAGATCTACCTACTTTGATAGTCATTCCCCAAAGATCTATGAAGCCTTTTTTAGCAGCTGGGTTTGTACCTACGTTGAAACCTAAATTAACGAGCATGCCGTAGCCAGTAAAGTATTATAATCGTTGATTACTTTATATAAAAACCTGAAGCCAAAAAAAAAACAACTCAAACAAGTAGGTAAAGTTGATACGTATGTTACGTTTAGTTTTTGCATCACGCGTAAATTACCTCACTATACTGATATACTCGCTATGTTGTAGACAAAAGTTGCATGGACTGATGGAGTAAAAAGTAAAAATTAAACGAGTAGGAATCTCTTGTTAGCAGTTTCGTTTCGTAATTTTCCTGTTCTAATTGAAAAATAGGGCGTATTTATCTACTTTAAATAATAAGAACGCTGTCATAACTTAGGCCTAATGTTAAACACGTTCCGTGGGATTCATTTCGTTGTTAAAATTATATGTAGAACCATTTTCTCCGTGTGAATCGTGTTAGCTCCAGCCTATACTTGGGTCTTTGGCATATTGGTAGCAATTATGACATGACAGCACGTCAAATCATCTTTATAGCGTCCAAGAATTTTCAATCGAAAAGGGCGTGATGATTGTAATAGTAGTTGATTTGAGAGCGGCCCTGTAGACGGGATAGTCATAGTCATAAGTGAGCGAAGTATTTTGTAGGTCGGTGAAAAGATCTGACGTCGTGTAGGTGTTTCGGTATGTGGTATGAGCAGGCTGTGTTATGAATGAGGAGGCACTGTTGGCACGGGCTTCCGAGGAGCGGGAGCGCATCTTCCAGCGATACGAGAGGGGTCGAGAGAACCTCGTTGGACAAATAGACCCCTGGGAAGACCCAGAGTTCGAAGAGTACCACAAAACAGATAGGTATGACACTGTTTCATGTCTTGCGAATTTGCATATTGTTTGATGATCTAATATACACTTGTTCAATTATTATTTGGCCTTAGCTTGTTAGATGTATTATATTTTATTGTTTGTGAAAAGCAATATGGATTTATTTGCTATAATCTTAGTAAAACTGTACAGTGGTTTGATATTTTCTTTGTCCTTAGTAAATAAGGATTAATGGTTCATGTGATAGATTGATTTAATTGAAATAGAATGAACATACTTTATGAGATCATTTAAATAAAAATCATTACACTTGAATATCATTCTATTGCAAAAAACTAGTAACATTTGATTCTTGTGCATATTAGTAGCACACACAAATGCTGCCTTTACATAATATTAAGATCAGTGAATTGACAAATAATTAAATAGCATTGACAAAACTATTAAGCAATTTAGTTGTGCCACTTGTTCATTTTATTTTGTATTGGGCTTATACAATAAATGTTTACTATTGAAATCACATAAAGCAGTGTTCAACCTTCCATCTCTTGCATGAACATGCAGTGTTCAATTAGACCATTAAAAATAAGGCACTTTTGAATGTAATTATCATGTCAGAGAGAAAAAAAATATAATCTGCCTTATTGGTGTAGTGGTTGCAAAGAGTGTCTGCTGAGCTTGAGGTCTTGGGTTCGGTTCCCAGGTCCGGCAAAGTGTTTTTGGGGTTTCCATCAGGAATTTCTCTGTAGTAGCCTCAGAGTCTTAATCAGTGCCTGGTTAGTGGCAATAAGCTCACCCCCTATTAAATGGGACTAAAACATAACTGGTGAAGTATGGGTGTACTAACGGGTCACCTCTGCCTAACCCTGCGGTGTAAAACCCGCAGGGTTAGGTGTGATGTCATGTTATGAGTCTAGTTGCCCATTCCAAAAGGTAGTTTTGTATGGAGAACAATAGGAAAGAGACTTAATACATGCTCTTTTAAAAAATAATATAAGTTTTACTATAATAAGTAGGTACATTCATTCCATAATTATACAAATGTGAAGAGGGTGTACCTAAAATAAAAGTCATGTAAAATACTACTATGATTGTTATTACACTACACTTTAGTAGTAGTTCTAAATGTTATAAATTTTGAAATGAGAGCTAAATTAAGTGTAACTTTACAATATTGTGATCATATATGAACACTCCTAACATTTCAAAAGACAACACATCAGTGTGTGAGTCATTTTGTGTTTCTCTCTTCAACATTAATTCTACATTTGGTGATTATTACCAAATGTAGAATTAATGTTGAAGAGAGAAACACAAAATAACCGAAACAAATCATAAATAACAGAACTAGCAAAGTTGACTTTGTCGAGATTTTAAATTGCCTTATGGAGCAGGACCAGCATTTTATAAAATATACATGTTTAACTTACAAAGTGAAATTTTAATGTATATTTTTTTTTTTTATTCAGTTTTCTTATATCACACTGTATTTTATTCTAATATTTAACAGTACCCCGTAAAAGATGTGTGCACTTTGGCTAATCTAAAAATGGTTGCTCTTCTTTGTCTTTATTTCTTGTATTAAAATTGTGATTAATTAATCAAACCTACAAAATAATCTCTTATTATCCTAATTAAAGCTGAACTTATTGTGCAATTTTCACTATTTATTTGTGTAATTTAACAATGCACCCTCTTGCTCTGGAGTCAATACTCAATTTAGTTTAAGACAAACTAACCCTAAGCAGTTTTAAGCGCAACTCAATTTTTTTTATCCCGTACCTAAAATTAGTATTTACATAAATAATAATTAGTTACAGTCTTTCAGTCTGCCATAAAATCTCTTTCTACATTTAAGTGTAATCGTGACAGAACTGATTTTTAAATATTCACATGTTTTCATAATAGTTTAGAATCATATCCATATTCTCAAAAATAATAAAAAACGAAAAATATATACTTAGCCTTGTAAGTCTGATCTTATACTCACTCATTGGCATAAGGTTAGAATTTATTAAACAAATAATGTGATTGTCAGTCTGATGTGATATTACAAATTACATAAGCAATTTTATTCTGGGTTTATATATCTACCTAAATATTTGTGGGTGTACACTTCCTGCATTGGTTTAGTGATTTCATTAACGCTGCCATTATGAATTTCATGTTGATCATAATAGCTTTGTTTAAGTTACACTTGAAAAACTTGTTACTATTAAACGACTCATAGCCACTATCATTTTCATGCATACTTTAGCCAGGCCTCGAATATTGGGCGATGACTCGCCAGGCGCGGGGTAGTTCTCTTTACCTCAATCTTATTAAATCTGTTTAAAAGTAAGTTCGATGTGACGCGCCAGGTGCGTCATTGGCCTCCCGTGATATCTGCTTATGACGCGCCTGGGGCTTCATTGGATATGAGTTGGTTAATTTATAGGCTGTGATAAAGCTTCTGCACTGCTAAGTGGTATCTATACTAGTTGCAATAAGCGTTATTTTACTTTACTCTAGTTACTAAAAACAGCAAGAGCTCCTAAAGAAAGTTGTTTTCATAGTTACTTGTTAATTTCTACATAACAGTTAGCCTAGTTCCCTCTCAATACTAATTAATTTGACTAAGTTATCTGTATAAACTGTCTTCTTAACTTAGTGAGGACAGGATATCAAATCACTGTGTAAGAAGCTTATTACTATGTTTTTTTGTCATTTTGCTGGGTAAAATACTTTTAACAAATATATTATATAATATTTTTGCACCTATAAGCCCAGTTTTCTACTGAAGGTATAAAAGTGCTCATATAGCAAATGATGACACATAATAATATGATGGCTTAAATTGTTTTTATAATTGCGTTAAATTTACTAAACCCTGCCATATTAAATATAGCAAATTTTGAAAATTTTGCTGAGTAAGCAACTTTAGCATTGCAATTTTTTTCGTTTTGCTAATGAACCTGCATGGCGCATATACATGTATTTGTTTTAATACCTTTATGTTTGATTATTGTTTAATTCAAAGTGTCAACTGTCTAGAATTTTAGAGCTATTTTTTCGCACCTTTTTACAAAAGTTATGTAATAATCTTCCATTTATGTATAAAGATGATCATACTTTCAGATATGGATTCATACACGATGAGCGCTTGCCGCAGAAAACGGGACCTCATAAAGTCAACATTGAAGTTGAGAGGGAGAAGAAATGGGTCAAAATGCTTAGTAATTGGGACTCACCAACTACCAAAGAAAAACTCCATAGGCGAATATACAAAGGCATTCCAAATTCACTTCGAATAAAAGTTTGGTGCAAGTTAATGGATGTTAACAGAATGAAATCTGCTAACCCAGGAAAATTTCAAGAAATGTTGAAACTAGCTAAACTATGGTCCACAGATGTAAGGCAAATAGACTCAGATGTAAACAGACAGTTTCGTGAACATCAATTTTATAGAGAACGATATTCAGAAAAACAATGCTCATTATTCAATGTTCTTTGTGCTTATAGCATGTATAACTCTGAAGTAGGTTATTGTCAAGGCATGTCTGGCCTGGCTGGAGTACTGCTCATGTATATGGATGAAGAAGATGCATTTTGGGCCTTGGTGGTACTACTGTCGGATAAGAAGTATGCTATGCATGGATTATACATAGAAGGATTTCCGAAGTTAACAAGGTTCCTGGAGCACCATGACAAAATACTCACAAAATTTATGCCAAAATTGAAACACCATTTTGACAAGTTCGGTTTAGATGCCATTCTGTATTCCCTCAAATGGTTCTTTGTTTGTTTTGTGGAAAGGGTGCCATTTAGCCTATGCCTCAGGGTTTGGGATATATATCTATTGGATGGAGAAAGAGTGGTCACTGCAATGGCTTATACAATACTCAAGTTACACAAGAAAGCAATCATGAAATTAAATGATATGGATCTTATTGTAAATTATATTCAGGTCTGCTGATTTTCTGTGTAAACTTTAACTTAGCATGTACAATCTTGTATTAATATCCAACTTGGATATTAATACAAGATTGTATGTTGTAAGTGAATAAGATATTAAATTTTTAGGTTAAGCTACATAAAGATTTTGGGTTCGAGGACGACATAGTAATTTATCACTTGGAGCGATCTATGGAAGAATTGAAGCGAGCCAAGCTTGACTATCCCGGCCCACCGCCTCCCAACGAGCTGCCAAAGCGGCAGCTTGGTATGTTTGTAGAGCCCGACAAAAAGTCGAAGATTGGACAGAGGGCAGAAAATTTTTCTGAGACTGAAAAGCAGGCTAGAGCAACTGTGATATTGAGGTAAGGGTCCGAACTAAAATTGTGATTAGTGCAGAAATGTAAGATCTACTCTCTCTCCAAGAAACTAAAAAGTATTCTATAGGAACAAGTTTTAAATATCAGTTAGAAATAATACCAATAAGCATGAAAAAAATATTTCGAGAATCCTGCGGAAAAGTATTTTTGTATGAAAACATCTGTTTTCATTTTCTTCATTAGTAAATTGCACCAGTGCAATACTGGAGCGGGTCGCTAGTATATAAATTTTAAAAACCATAGCAGTAACAGGCTATGAAATTAAACAAAAATAACGTTTTATATATATCTCGCAAATTTTCAGTAGTATTTAGATAACGTTGTTCTTCATTATCACTTACACATTGTTTCAGACGCGAAAAGGCTGCAATGGAATTGCAGGAGCTTCGGGTCTCACAGAGTGACACAGTGTCAGGTAATTTGGATGCATCTCTACCCACTTCGCGTACCACCTCCGACGAGAGCCTTGGCTCTAACCACTTCACGCATTTATAAAACTTGCTCATTTACATTGGCCTACTTTGTACAAGTACAGTCTTGAATACTTGAGAGCTTTAGATTTTTGTTTTAAAACTTTAAATTTAATCACTGAATTGTACCTAAACTTAGTGCCAATGTAAAGTCAGCAAGTGTATAAGCGCATTTGGGCAAGTTTAATTATATTCGTTGTTTCATTCGCTTTTGTCATTCAGAATTTTCGTCGAGATGAACCAGATAGTTTAAGCTACTTTTCTGTGGCTGTAATTGTTACGGCATGTCATTGGATGCCTCACATAAATCACATTTGCATGATATTCACATTGTCTTAATGGTAATCATCGATGCATGTTCTTGACTGATTTTGCACAATTGTTAAGAGTCGTGATCCATGACTGCCTGGAATAAAAAATAAAAGGCTAAAAACTTATGTGTAGTTGTAGCAAGAAATGTAGGATATCAGTATAGACTGCGGTTGCATTACTGTGAATGGCTCGAATCGCCAACAATTAGGGTTCCATGCCCCCTATATCACAAACCGTAGTTTAGTTACGCCAATGTGTTCAATGTGCTCAAGACCATTCCACGTGTAGTTCCAGTATGTTGTGTTTGACATAGCTTTAGGTTAGACTTACTACTCTTAGGTTTTCTCGGTAAATCATGATGTTAGTATTTTGACCTAATCAGTACAAATTAATTAAAATATGCCCTATACTTTATTAACACGTTGACTGCGGCAAAACACATACGTTTGTGTTTCTACAAAAAAACGTGAGTGCGGCGCACACACAGCCGTATGTGTTTTAGTATTTTGCTAAACGGCTGTGCGGCAAAACACATACGGTTGTGTGGCGGCCGAAGTTACGCCAGTGCGGCCAAACACATACGGTTGTGTGGCGGCCGAACTTTACGCCAGTGCGGGTCACACGCCGAGCGTGTTTCTATGTAAGACTGCGGGAAAACGCATTTGGTGTGTTTTTTTCGTTGCTACGCCAGTGCGGCTTACACATTTGGTGTGTTTTACTATTATTTTATGTTCCTGCAGTTCTTACGCGTATTTATACTTTCTGAGGTTTATATCTGATTGATTTCTGAGGTTTATTTAGATTATTATTAAAAATAAAATGATTTATATTTTGATAACATTATTTATCTACGTGACTATTACTTTTCTGTGCCAATTTCGTAATAATTGCAATATGTAGGTAGGTATTCATTCTAAACTGACCAATTATGATGAATATTTTTTTTATTCTTCGGTCCACTATTTACAAGGTTCTATGTTGCATTTTTGAAGAAATAACATGGATCTGAAACTTACCGATAAAAGTTTACTGTAAACTGTCAATAGATGGCAGCACTTTCCGTTCAAAAGTACTACTCTGTTATTTTAATTAATTCTTAAATCAGAAAAGAAGTTTTCTAAATCGGAATTGTAAGCACAGTTGTTTTTGAATATCATAGATTTCTGATTACGATTGGTAGGTACTAAAATCTACAAAATAATGAATAGTATTTCGGACTGGAAAAAACGTAATGAATGAATGGAATTGAAAAGATGAAATGGCTTTCTAATTAATTACATTGATTATAATATGTAATTCCAATTAATATATTATAAAAATTGCAAAAAAATATCTTATTATTACTATAACTTATCTTCATGATGTAAATTACCTACTAATCAAGATTATCATATTTAAATTAGATGCTATAATGAAACTCCATATCTAATAAGTAGTAACATTATTGTTTATAATCATTGCATTTTTCGAATTTTATCTCAGCACAACATACATAAAGTTTCGATAATCTTTACACTGATTTGATATTTACCCTTTTTATTTGTCCCTATACATAATACATTACCTAATGATTTTTATTTGGGATAGACATAAATGTATAAGAGCTAGCCTAAGCAAGAGCCAATAACAATCGTTGTCGTTTACATATAATATAATGACATATATATAAGCAACTATGGCGCCTCATTGGTAGTATTGGTACCCGCTAAGTGAAAAAAGTTAGGTGTTCAAATGTTTCTTAGGATGGCAGCAGGATGCACTCGTTAGTCGTCGTTTCGTATGTGGCAGTGTAGATTTCGCCACATCCACCCCCGTCCTAGATCAAACATGACAATTATCGGATTTTCCACAATCTTGATGTAATTATTCCGTTTGCATGCCTTAATAATGATGGTTTAGATTTTCCTTGCAAAATACGAAATAATTGCTATTCTAGTTCCAGGGGGCGGTTGCCTAAAGAAAAATGCTAAAAGATAGATAACTAGCTTTTACCCGCGGCTTCGCCCGCGTTGGTTTAGAATTTGACAATCAATTCGGGCTGTACTCGCCTTGTTGCTCGGCCAGATCCAGAATTATTAAATACCTACGGACCAACAGATTGTGACTCATAAAAGTCCGTCGGCGTCCAGTTTGCATTTCTGCAAGAGAGGTCCTTCTCGCCTGCGTCTGTTCTGGAGTTTCAGTCGCTGTAATGGCTGAGCTTCTTCTCTGAGACGAAGTCGTGTAGACATGTGTGTTGTGTGTCGTGTGTGAATAGGCGTCTCAGTTGCTCTTACAGCTCTCTGGCTTTCGGCTTGTTCCTCCAAAATCAATTGCGTTTAGAAGGGCGTCTCAGTCACTCTCAGAGAAGCTTGGCGGGCGGACGGCTTGACTTTCCCGTCTTTAATGAAATGTCTCATCAGCTCTCAAATTTGCTTGTCGCTCCGGTTGTGGTTGCTTTCTTAATGCGGCATGAACGGAAGATTCCGGGGATTGAGCAGTAATTTTTGCTCGGGCTAGCAAAGAGCTTTTGCCTGAGTTGGAGCTGTGAGACAATTAAAAAAAAGGAACCTACCTACCGTCATTAAAATACACCGAACATACCTCTAAAGAAAACATAAACATTACTGAGGGACAAACTTAACTTTGCCGTTGGAAAACTGTTGTCTACACATCTACATCGACATAGATCACGGTTAGTTTAGCAACTAACCTCTTCCTTCAGTCAGTCATCGACTAAACGCATTAAACAAAGCAATTGTACTGTTACGACAGTTCTGCTGTGATCCTATGAGGAATTCCGTTCCATATCTCCGAAGTTTATCATCAGATCATGACAGTATTTATATGGGACCAATTCCGAAAAATAAACAAAAAAAGAATCATCCAAATCAATTCACAATTGGCGGAGCGTGTTATAAGTTCGCCTTTATTCTTCCATGCATCCTCTATGAATGCGTTTACACCTGTCAGTGTCAGTGATGACAGTGTCAGTTACGCAGTTTTTCTGTATCCCTGACAACGTATATAAAGTGGGTCACAGACAAACGCGAAATGTTGTGGCGGCCGCGTCAGTTGCAAATTTTAACAACAGGCCGCGTGTACTGCTTTGTAAAATGACACCAAATATGAAAATTGTAATAGAAATAGTTGAATTTAAATGATAATTTAAATTTAACCCACACTTCTCTATTCCTAAGAGTAATATGCGATGCTAATGATAATATAGGTAGAGATAAACTAATATAACCTCACACCACTCACCACCTCAAGTGTTTAAGTAAACGGTTTTTTTCTACCTTTTTTCTCATCTTCTGAGAGGGCTAATGAGTCATGAGAGTAATAAGACAACGTTACGGTTAGCCATATTGACTGACGTCCGATTGTGGCACAAACACCGCGCTAATGACACTTCAGGCCGCCACTGTGACCGCGGTGGTGTGTTTTTACAGCGGTTGGAGCCGCGGCCTGCGGTTAGCCGCAACCGCAGGTCGGTCCGTCTGGTAGCCACTTTATGCAAAATGTCAGTATGCTCTTCAGCGGTTTTGGGCATAAAAAATGATTAAGCAAACAACTCCGTACTCCTAGGTTGTATACTTGAAACTGGTCTATCGACAGTCTAGACTCAAAATGTATTATATGCTTAAACTTAAAATTTGATCATGATTCGATAGACACGTGGCGCCATCTACTGTCATTAGGATGTTATTGTGATTTCCCTCGGGAACAGTACTTTTTTTCGGAATTAAAAGTACCCTATGTTTGTCCCTGATCACCTGGCAACGTTTATGCAAAATTTCGGGATGATCGGTTCAGTGGCTTAGGCGTAAAGTGGTTACAAACAAACAAACAAACTTACTTTCGCATTTATAATATTAGTTAGGATAGTGTGGGAAGTCCTGCAGTGCAAGATAGTACCTACTTACCAATAATACTGTCTGGTATTATTGGTATTATTTTCAGAAATGTCTAACTTCTGTACAATAGGGTTTTCGATCCTTTGTTGACACCTGACATCAAGATAACAATAGTTAAACTAAAACAATAGTACGGGAAGATAGTATTATTGGTATTATCTTCAAAAAGGTCTAGCCCTTGTACAATAGGGTTTTCGATCCTTTGTTGACACCTGACATCAAGATAACAAAAGTTAAACTAAAACAATAGTACGGGAAGATAGTATTATTGGTATTATCTTCAAAAAGGTCTAGCCCTTGTACAATAGGGTTTTCGATCCTTTGTTGACACCTGACATCAAGATAACAAATGTTAACCGTAAACAATGTATTTAGAAACAAAAGAGATAAGAATGTTTCTAATCCTTTCCCATGAATTTGTAAAAGACGACAAAACGCATCAACATGTTCTCATTGAGCTTAATGTTTTTAATCCCTTGTTTTTAAATTGACATTTTTAACAAAAGTTTCCACCGCAGCCAAAACCCTTTGGTTTATACTGTCTTTTATTTAACCGGCGCGGCACCTGGCATCAGTATAATGATAATAAGAAAATATTTAATTATTATATCACTATTTGTGAGTTAATAATTAATTTTTTTTTCAGACATAAATTCTAATCCATATTTTTACAATCATACATTTTAATTGTAAACATTTCAAATTCTAAGCGAATGACTCATAACAAAATACATAGGTACCTAGAAAAAATAACCTAGCCAAAAGCCAAGCCTGCCCTAGCCTTACTAAATACCTACCGTGCAATAGTGCATAGATCTATTGCGTTCAAAAATCTATTCTCTGTAACATATTGGTCATATTAGTGGTCAGTATTATTAACAAGTACCTGCCTATATTACCAAAAAAATTATTTAAATGGTAACATTGTTTTGTTTTCTCATTCATTCATTCGTTCAAAATTTTGAACTACGTTTTAAATTTGACACTGTCAAATCACTTTTTACCGCAAAACTTGCGCGCGAGTGCCTAATTATTGTTGAAAATTTTTCTAATTGAAATGAATGTCATACGCTCTTGGGGCCGAGCCTTTCGCCGGGTCTTTTGTTGTGGGCCTGGTGCTGAAGCACCAGATACTTATGCGGATGAGTGAGTATCAATATCTGAATAAATATTTCATGTAAGCAATATTGTATGATTAGGTACATATTATTATGTAAATGTTTTTATTTAATTTCAGACACATTTACCAATCGGTAGAGCAGCACCAGGCCCACGATGACGCGGCGAACACGCTGCAGTCGGTGGTGGAGGTGATGAATGAGGTATATACCGTTATTGATTGTTTAGTGCCACTTTTGTTAAATAATTTGATAGTTTTAGGCTATTATGCTATTAGGTTAAAGTTAAAAACGAAATAATAATAATTCACGTAACATTTTAATGGTCACTCGAAACGCTATGCGTACGTACCTATACAGAACAAAATATGATTTCATTATTTGTTTTACTTCGACAGATACGGCAAATGTTAGCTCCAATCGCCGACGTACCGGAGCGCATGCGGCGGTTGGAGCTGAACTTGCACCCGCTGCTGGTCTACAGGCCGGAAGACGGGGAGTACATGGAGATGCGGTGAGTACATACTTGCTCAAGTGCACATACATGATCTACCAAGAATATTTGTGACATTCTACAAATCATAATAATTTTTCCTTTTTTGCAGGAATGTACCCCGGCCTGTACCAGCAGCAGAAGCCCCAGAACCACCGACCTGCAGCGTGTGGTACACTTGGCTCCAAGAGCGCGTTGATTATGGGGAGCCCTGGTGATTGTTCTTTTCCCAGCGACTCATCAGGGCTCCCCCAATAAACTATATGAACTTTGCCTCAAGTTTTTTTATTTTATTGTTATTATCCTTTGTATCTAATTTCCATCACACACACCAACATGAAATAAAAACTGAACAGGCAAGGCTAATAATAGGTGATTATGAACTAGATAGGTATAAGACTTCATTGTACTACGACAAAGAAGGATCCTGTTTATGTTGATTGAGGTGTGTACCTAGGAGATAGGATTTTTTTTATACAATTGTCATGGCTTCCCAGGCCTGTGCCAATTTTTTTATAGTTTTCATAAACATTTAGATTTGATCCATACTACAGAAGTGTTGGTCCGACGTTTACGTCGCTCAAAAAAATTGAATTACGTCGTTGACACTAGGTTATTATTATCA
This sequence comes from Hoplodrina ambigua, assembly GCA_949774945.1. Classification (NCBI taxonomy): domain Eukaryota; kingdom Metazoa; phylum Arthropoda; class Insecta; order Lepidoptera; family Noctuidae; genus Hoplodrina; species Hoplodrina ambigua. Next base: position 14,236,438 of record OX458963.1, read on the forward strand.
ATTGACGTAAAACTAGGCAGTACGGTCCGATGACTAGCGTGATATTGAAAGGCCGTAAACTAAAAAGATAGTAATAGTATCGTTTGCAAAGCCAAAGTCAAAACATTTATTTCAATTAGACCTTATACAGAAAGTTGAAGCTAGTTAGTAATGGAAGGTGAAGAATTCTACATCTATGGTCCAGTACTTTTCAGTAGTCCCACCATCCATAGACAAGACAAATTTGTTGAGACCTAATTGAATTGAAGTGAGTTGCATTCAAGCTGTAAGTGATTGGTGTTTAGTTTGAACTTTGAAGTGAACTATGGTTTGTTATCATACGTTTCGTTTCACTCCAGTCATTCGCGTCTAAATTAGCATTATAAAAAGTCGCAATTTCGTTACGTTAAAACAAAATTAAATAAAATGTCTGTGATCGTGTATGAGCTGCGCTATGTATTACAATATAATTACAATGTTTTTATACAACAGTAACCCGGACCGGACAATTTATTCTCGACTACTCGACTAAGGACGTACTAATAGCAGATTTGAATTTTGTCGACTTTGTGACTGCGAATTTTGAGAAGGTTATCTAGACATATTTAACATCGAAAAAAAAACTATAATAAGGAGGTTAATTTAAAAGTGAAGAATTCTTTTTAAATATATTGTAGGTACTGAGCAAACTACAACGGCTTGAAAAAGTAATGTTTCTATGTTTAAGTGCAGAGTTTTTTTTTTTTTTTTTTTTTCGCAAGGGGAAACCTTCAAAAGGTTCCTGACCTCTTAGGGGAGAGGCCGGGATATGTGGGATTCTTACCCACTAAAACCACCTTGGTGGTCGCCTGAGCACTCGCGGCCCCAAAAAACTACCCAAAAACCCTTGGCCGCTCACGACAGCACATGACCACAATGTACTGCCGTCATACATGGTCGCCTGCTGGGCGCCCAGAACCCCCTGTTCCGAGCGCCCGCGACCTAAATACTCAGAGACGAAGGCGCCAAGGAGGTGACCTCCACAGCGCCTTTTTCAAAGAGTGGAGTATACAAAGGCCCTTATTTACTTACATAGCTAATTAAAATGTAATAATTCAGATTGAATATAATTAAAACTATGGAAAATCAACAGGTTGATGCATGCTAAATCAACAATATAATCAAGTACATATATAAAATCAACAGCGACAACAATTGTAAATTTACCTTATCCTATAAATATAGCTATGTTTTTTTTACAAACATACAATATCACATAAATAAACAGCAGACACGAAACAAGTATTTATAGGCCATACAAATATTTGCTCCGTGTGGGAATCGAACCCGGGACACGCAAGCGCAGCAGCCAATCGCTCGACCACTGCGCCAACCATGTCGTGAAATACATGCATAATCATGTATTGTATTATTTATACAATTAACATTTAATAATGTTTTTTTTGTTTTTTTTTTTGTTTGTGATTCATATAATATATAAAAAAAAAACAATTAAAGTAACGCTTAACATAGAAATTAAACAATGTGAACCAAGGAAAATATAAAAGTACAAAAAATCAACAAATATATACAACAATTCGTTAGTGTGCTATGCCACCTAAACTTACGGATACAAAGCATAACGAGCCTAGACATGAAATTCTCAAAATTCGAAAAATAATACCTAAGTAAGTATTATTATATCCGCCAATGGAAGGATGTACCTTTTTCCTATTATCTACTAAGAATACACCTACTATCTACATTTTTGATCAAATGAAATGTGTACCTAACTACCTATTTTCTGTAAGAAATAATGAATGGCATTGACAAAAGAAGGAAATTGAAGAAATTAAAGAAGTAAAGAATAAAGACGGAGAAGAGAAGTGAGAAGAACAAGAAAGAGGATAGAAGAAGAAGAGCAAGTGAAGAAAAAGAGAAGTTGCAAGCGTGCGTTAAAATGGAAGAGCGAGGCGAGGTGGCAACAAGATATTGCAAAAAACTAATATTTGTGATAACTACGGAAGCACTTCAAGCATAAACCGGGCTTTTTAGTGCAAAGAGGACAGTAAAATAATGTTGCCTTACGCACATTTCTACTTTCTAAACAATAGCGACAGTCTTTCCTTTTAGTTTTGCCGTTGTCATTTTTTGGCAACTCCTCTGGCAAATGAATGACCTCCCCGGCAGAGGTACGTGTTTGGTTGGTAATTGTACTAGTAGTGGGTGAAGAAGAAGGCCTACGCGTCCTCTCCCTAATATTTAATAAATTCTTTACTATTTGTATACGAAAATCATAAAACGACGTTGTTGAATTTATGTTGCCGTTGTGTCGTTGTTTTTCATTAAATATCAAAAAAGTATTTAATAACATTACTTGAATAACATGAAGCAATATCTTTTTATACCACCTCGTCGATTTGGTGTAACTGGGATAGTAGGAAAGCATTTGGTCCTTTTTGTCAACGCCTTTCATGTATTTATTATACTGCACAACCACATTCGGTTTTCTTTTTATTTGACCGCGCCTATTGGTGTACTCCACGAAATCTGAGTTATGTTCTGTGGAAATCATAAGTACATTCCGCTTGTCTCTATAATTAGTTACAGATACACCGCGAGAGTTATATTTGGATACTACGGTACCGCTTGTTAATCTAGACTTCACTATGTCGGGGTTTCGAGATCTATTGGCCCTAAGGGTACCGGTGACGTGTGTTCTTTTAGTCATAAGGTATTCAGAAAGCGATACGCTATTATAATAGTTATCCATGTACAGAGAATGCCCTAAGTTCAGGTAATCCTCCATTAACATCATAACAACCTTATCGGCATGACCTCTTCCCCGTAATTCTTGGTCATTGATGCCGCAATACATGTGCATCTTCTGCGTTATGCCGTTTGTATCCGTAAGAACGTATAGTTTAACACCATATTTATGCCGTTTCCCTTGAATATACTGCCTAAACCCTAAACGACCACGCCATAAAACAAGAGTTTCGTCTATTGTCAAATTCTTAGGTGGAATAACCAAAGTTTTCATTAAATTATTAAAAAAAGATATAATCGGTTTGACTAATCTATTGGGATCATTATTTGTGAAATTCAAACTGGGGTCAGAAAAGCAAAAATTCCGTAATATGGCTAAAAATCTATCGCGGCTCATAAAATTTTTAAATGACAAATTGAACAAGCTATCCGTTTTCCAGTAATCGTTAAGTCTATTTAACTTGATATGCCCCATATGGAAAAGTAAGCCTAGAAATATACGGAGCTCATCGACAGTGATGTCTGTCCAATTTTGCATCCTGCTATTGTCATGCGTCATTTCTAAAACGAGGCGCATCGCGTGAGTGTTAATACTAGACACTATCATATTCATAAATGTGATGTTAAACATAACGTTAAAGAAATCATGCACGGTCTGAGCCGTACCAGTGGTGAAACGACCACGGTCCTCAAATGGGAATGAAGGCAGCTGGCCAGCCGAAGCCCATTCGTTGTTTCCAACGGAACTGCCTGGGGCTCCTTCTGCTTCTTCTTCTTCTTCAGAAGAAGAAGAAGATGAAGAAGAGGACGGAAACGTCTCGCCCCTTCAGAAGAACACAAAATAAAGATAACCATTAGGTGGGAATTCAAATCAAAATATCGCTTTGCCTATGTTCTAACTATAAGTTCCTACATTCTACCTTTGTCAACTATGCGCACAAAACAGAAAAGAACCTAAGTACATAGAGCTTAATCAAGAATAATATAGGTTGGTACTTACAAATCAGAATCTGCAAACATAGCCGACAGCTCATGATCAATGTCATCGTAAGAAGACATGGTTTCGTCCTCAGCAGCTTACACAGCACAGCACAACACAGAATAGCACCAAGAGAAGTTCACGACGCGAAGTCAGAAATCGAGACCGACTAAGATAGCATAAGTTCACGACGCGAAGTCAGAAATTGCACTAAGACAGCTACTGTGTAAGTCTACCTGCTTCCCCACTAAATAAATTATCAGTACCGAGCACACCTGCATGAAAACAATAGCCATCCTAAGCCCCTACAGAAAAGAAGCCCGACAGTCGGACCTCCATTGTTTTAGGTGATTAGGTGTTAAGTGGACATACAATGCTAGCTATAGTAAGGATTACAATTATGACCACAACAATAGGCTTGTCGGTGTACCGATAGCATTGTATGTCCACTTAACACCTAATCACCTAAAACAATGGAGGTCCGACTGTCGGGCTTCTTTTCTGTAGGGGCTTAGGATGGCTATTGTTTTCATGCAGGTGTGCTCGGTACTGATAATTTATTTAGTGGGGAAGCAGGTAGACTTACACAGTAGCTGTCTTAGTGCAATTTCTGACTTCGCGTCGTGAACTTATGCTATCTTAGTCGGTCTCGATTTCTGACTTCGCGTCGTGAACTTCTCTTGGTGCTATTCTGTGTTGTGCTGTGCTGTGTAAGCTGCTGAGGACGAAACCATGTCTTCTTACGATGACATTGATCATGAGCTGTCGGCTATGTTTGCAGATTCTGATTTGTAAGTACCAACCTATATTATTCTTGATTAAGCTCTATGTACTTAGGTTCTTTTCTGTTTTGTGCGCATAGTTGACAAAGGTAGAATGTAGGAACTTATAGTTAGAACATAGGCAAAGCGATATTTTGATTTGAATTCCCACCTAATGGTTATCTTTATTTTGTGTTCTTCTGAAGGGGCGAGACGTTTCCGTCCTCTTCTTCATCTTCTTCTTCTTCTGAAGAAGAAGAAGAAGCAGAAGGAGCCCCAGGCAGTTCCGTTGGAAACAACGAATGGGCTTCGGCTGGCCAGCTGCCTTCATTCCCATTTGAGGACCGTGGTCGTTTCACCACTGGTACGGCTCAGACCGTGCATGATTTCTTTAACGTTATGTTTAACATCACATTTATGAATATGATAGTGTCTAGTATTAACACTCACGCGATGCGCCTCGTTTTAGAAATGACGCATGACAATAGCAGGATGCAAAATTGGACAGACATCACTGTCGATGAGCTCCGTATATTTCTAGGCTTACTTTTCCATATGGGGCATATCAAGTTAAATAGACTTAACGATTACTGGAAAACGGATAGCTTGTTCAATTTGTCATTTAAAAATTTTATGAGCCGCGATAGATTTTTAGCCATATTACGGAATTTTTGCTTTTCTGACCCCAGTTTGAATTTCACAAATAATGATCCCAATAGATTAGTCAAACCGATTATATCTTTTTTTAATAATTTAATGAAAACTTTGGTTATTCCACCTAAGAATTTGACAATAGACGAAACTCTTGTTTTATGGCGTGGTCGTTTAGGGTTTAGGCAGTATATTCAAGGGAAACGGCATAAATATGGTGTTAAACTATACGTTCTTACGGATACAAACGGCATAACGCAGAAGATGCACATGTATTGCGGCATCAATGACCAAGAATTACGGGGAAGAGGTCATGCCGATAAGGTTGTTATGATGTTAATGGAGGATTACCTGAACTTAGGGCATTCTCTGTACATGGATAACTATTATAATAGCGTATCGCTTTCTGAATACCTTATGACTAAAAGAACACACGTCACCGGTACCCTTAGGGCCAATAGATCTCGAAACCCCGACATAGTGAAGTCTAGATTAACAAGCGGTACCGTAGTATCCAAATATAACTCTCGCGGTGTATCTGTAACTAATTATAGAGACAAGCGGAATGTACTTATGATTTCCACAGAACATAACTCAGATTTCGTGGAGTACACCAATAGGCGCGGTCAAATAAAAAGAAAACCGAATGTGGTTGTGCAGTATAATAAATACATGAAAGGCGTTGACAAAAAGGACCAAATGCTTTCCTACTATCCCAGTTACACCAAATCGACGAGGTGGTATAAAAAGATATTGCTTCATGTTATTCAAGTAATGTTATTAAATACTTTTTTGATATTTAATGAAAAACAACGACACAACGGCAACATAAATTCAACAACGTCGTTTTATGATTTTCGTATACAAATAGTAAAGAATTTATTAAATATTAGGGAGAGGACGCGTAGGCCTTCTTCTTCACCCACTACTAGTACAATTACCAACCAAACACGTACCTCTGCCGGGGAGGTCATTCATTTGCCAGAGGAGTTGCCAAAAAATGACAACGGCAAAACTAAAAGGAAAGACTGTCGCTATTGTTTAGAAAGTAGAAATGTGCGTAAGGCAACATTATTTTACTGTCCTCTTTGCACTAAAAAGCCCGGTTTATGCTTGAAGTGCTTCCGTAGTTATCACAAATATTAGTTTTTTGCAATATCTTGTTGCCACCTCGCCTCGCTCTTCCATTTTAACGCACGCTTGCAACTTCTCTTTTTCTTCACTTGCTCTTCTTCTTCTATCCTCTTTCTTGTTCTTCTCACTTCTCTTCTCCGTCTTTATTCTTTACTTCTTTAATTTCTTCAATTTCCTTCTTTTGTCAATGCCATTCATTATTTCTTACAGAAAATAGGTAGTTAGGTACACATTTCATTTGATCAAAAATGTAGATAGTAGGTGTATTCTTAGTAGATAATAGGAAAAAGGTACATCCTTCCATTGGCGGATATAATAATACTTACTTAGGTATTATTTTTCGAATTTTGAGAATTTCATGTCTAGGCTCGTTATGCTTTGTATCCGTAAGTTTAGGTGGCATAGCACACTAACGAATTGTTGTATATATTTGTTGATTTTTTGTACTTTTATATTTTCCTTGGTTCACATTGTTTAATTTCTATGTTAAGCGTTACTTTAATTGTTTTTTTTTTATATATTATATGAATCACAAACAAAAAAAAAAACAAAAAAAACATTATTAAATGTTAATTGTATAAATAATACAATACATGATTATGCATGTATTTCACGACATGGTTGGCGCAGTGGTCGAGCGATTGGCTGCTGCGCTTGCGTGTCCCGGGTTCGATTCCCACACGGAGCAAATATTTGTATGGCCTATAAATACTTGTTTCGTGTCTGCTGTTTATTTATGTGATATTGTATGTTTGTAAAAAAAACATAGCTATATTTATAGGATAAGGTAAATTTACAATTGTTGTCGCTGTTGATTTTATATATGTACTTGATTATATTGTTGATTTAGCATGCATCAACCTGTTGATTTTCCATAGTTTTAATTATATTCAATCTGAATTATTACATTTTAATTAGCTATGTAAGTAAATAAGGGCCTTTGTATACTCCACTCTTTGAAAAAGGCGCTGTGGAGGTCACCTCCTTGGCGCCTTCGTCTCTGAGTATTTAGGTCGCGGGCGCTCGGAACAGGGGGTTCTGGGCGCCCAGCAGGCGACCATGTATGACGGCAGTACATTGTGGTCATGTGCTGTCGTGAGCGGCCAAGGGTTTTTGGGTAGTTTTTTGGGGCCGCGAGTGCTTAGGCGACCACCAAGGTGGTTTTAGTGGGTAAGAATCCCACATATCCCGGCCTCTCCCCTAAGAGGTCAGGAACCTTTTGAAGGTTTCCCCTTGCGAAAAAAAAAAAAAAAAAAAACTCTGCACTTAAACATAGAAACATTACTTTTTCAAGCCGTTGTAGTTTGCTCAGTACAATATATTTAGAAAGAATTCTTCACTTTTAAATTAACCTCCTTATTATAGTTTTTTTTTCGATGTTAAATATGTCTAGATAACCTTCTCAAAATTCGCAGTCACAAAGTCGACAAAATTCAAATCTGCTATTAGTACGTCCTTAGTCGAGTAGTCGAGAATAAATTGTCCGGTCCGGGTTACTGTTGTATAAAAACATTGTAATTATATTGTAATACATAGCGCAGCTCATACACGATCACAGACATTTTATTTAATTTTGTTTTAACGTAACGAAATTGCGACTTTTTATAATGCTAATTTAGACGCGAATGACTGGAGTGAAACGAAACGTATGATAACAAACTATAGTTCACTTCAAAGTTCAAACTAAACACCAATCACTTACAGCTTGAATGCAACTCACTTCAATTCAATTAGGTCTCAACAAATTTGTCTTGTCTATGGATGGTGGGACTACTGAAAAGTACTGGACCATAGATGTAGATTTTTTTTTTACTATTCGAATTCGCAATATTTACCTATTTTTAAGTACAAAAACATTGTACCAAGAGTTGTTATGAGGCCAACCTTAGGAACTGACTGACTGACTGAATGGACTGAGTGTTTCTTTTTCAGGAACAATAATTATACGTGAAACTAGGAAGAATGGTCTGGTGACTATAGCCTGCCCAGGGCAATTATTTACCTACTACAAAAAAAAAAACAAGTTGTCAATGTATAATTGTAATTTTTAGCAAATTTACCACATAAAACAAGTGTGAATTTAATAATTAAAGTTAGAAACCTACTCTGTCAGTCATGTAAGTATTTTACCCAACTTTTATGAATTAGGCAGGTACCTGAATTAGATTGAAGTCTGTGTGAGATAATAATTTAAATTTGTTTTGTCTACTGTGAGATGATTATACTTTCTTGTTTAGCTTGCTACAGTTTGTTGGCCTTCTATTATATAAATAATAGAGTTTTTTTGGTTTGTCATTTTTTATGAAAGTAGGTTTATTGTCATGAAAAAAAAAAACAATTCATTATTTTTATAACTTTATTAGGGATGATGAAGATACGATGCCCAGCGACTGGGTCCCTTTGGAGAAAGTTTTTCCGGCGGGTGCTGGCGAAACCAGCTTGTCGGGCTTGCTGCAGTCTGCGAAACGCACTGTCTTAATTAGGGAGGAATGCCCAGCAATGCCTAAGAGGCAATGCATCCGGGAAGAGCCGCAGCAAGCCGACGTACCAGCCGAAGCAGCCAGAGAAAAAGACCCCACGCCCACGCCAACACCCAAAGGCAAAGGTGTGGGCAAAAAATCAAAAAATAAATGATATTATTTTAACCTTATCTTTTATTTATAATTGAGCTTATCCAAAGAGTGTCAGATTGAATGTAGGTACAGTGCATAGGTACCCAGTATTCGTTGTGGCACCTTTTCATTTCCTATATTATGTTTACATAATAAGGCATTGGTGTAAAATAACATGTTTTGTGATGTTTGAGGCGTTAGCGTGTAAAATTTTGCTTAGGTACTAAATTTTAGTGTTCGCTAGGTACGTCGTTATCATAATTATCATATCGCACCCGAAAGAATATTTTTGTTAACAGAGATTAAAAAAAGTCTGAAAATAAATTTCATATTCCATAAGCGTAAAATTGCAGGGGCAGATTGCAATCCTTTTTAGGTAAAAAAGAAAAAAATCAAACACTACGTTATAAGCTTTTTTGGGGCAAACCAGAATGCATAAAAAACAACCATAATTTTTTTTAAAATCTTTATTTTCAATTCATTAAATGAGGGAGCTCTATACGAGTCCAATTACAATCAATTGTAGTTATAGGTCTTACCAAACTTTGTAGTCATCGTGTAGGCGATGCTGGCTAAAGGAGCATCACCCACAGGATGACCAAAGAATGGCAAGACCTATAACAAGGAGCTCGCACAGAGCTCCCTCAATAAAGCCCACGAGGGCGGCGGGCCTCGCCGGCGGCCACCGCTTCCCGCCAACGCGCTTGCAGCGCCCTCAATTCGTCGCGCTGCAGGCGCCGCCGCTCCTCGTGGAGCTCCGGCAGATGCAGGCGCTGATATAGGCGCAGCTGCGCCAAACGCAGCGCCGCTCTTAGGCGGCGCTCCTCCGTTTGCTCGACACTGTAAAATAAAATTTAATATTTAGTTTATTTACCAACATTCACATTTGTACATTAGCGCGTTTAGGCAATTCTGTACTCAGGTAATATCATGTGATATATGTTACTATCAAAAATTATACAGAAAACAATGTGTAACTTTTAAATCAATTATGTTACTAAGTTCGTATGAAATACTGTAGGTATGACGTAAACGCTTGTAATCTGTATATATAACTACTCTAGTGCTCCACGCCCCACTTCGCTGATCCTCGCGCCTCCTTCTTTGAAAACCCCAGAATTAAAAGTTGTAGTGAAACTAGTTTTATAATACAACTAAAACCTAACAATTATATCTAGGTATAGTTATCAAACACTACTTACACAATGGCTTCTTGAGCCGGCTCTATAATTAGAGGCCTGGACCTGAAGACAAAAGAAATCTGTATAGAGTAACATAATAAGATGACATTTTTAGCTAAACTGAAATTTTATAAAATATAATACACCTCTGCATAACCTTTCGGGGATTACAGGCGTGATGTTATGTTATGTGTGTAAAATATAATATTTTACATTATTACCATATAATGGCTAAAGCTTTAAAAACACCCCCAGGGTAGCCAGCCCAGGCCATACCTACCTACCATGTTGCTACAACAAGTCACCATAATATCGTTTTGAGAAAGGTTTTTCAATTTTAAAATAATACACCACACCCTGTAGGGTATTATGTGAGATGTTGGTTCACCAACATCTCACATAATGCTTATTACAACTATAACTAGCCAGTCTTACTTACTCGTCGTCATCGTCTATGATGGCGGTGCCGCGGAAGCAGCCACCTCCTTCGCCGCAGCAGTAAGCAATGCTAAAAATAAAAATAAAAATACATTGGGCAGACCATTCACAATAACAAAATATACCTAGATCAAAACTTAGCACTTTCATTAGTACCTATGTCCAAAGCCTCAAAACATTCCAGATTGCTGCCATACCAAGTTAATTTAATTTCACTTCGCAAAATAGGGAATTATAGTTATGAAGCTTTTATTCAATCATCGTCATACCGGACAATCGTAATAAAATACTTTGACCATCATAGGCGGCATGTAGGTATAGATACAGATAAGTCTGTATGTCAAATATGAAAGCCGTTTAAAACTTTCCGAGCTAAAGGTAGGTACGTAGATACCTACCAAAACAACCTTGAATAGCGAGTAATATTTCGATGTACCTTTCATACTGCAACATGTTTTTCAATAATTAGGTATAATTTGTAAGGAATAAAAACACACTTACCTATTTATTAGGCCCATAATTGTGTACGTCTTGTTCAACAACCTGTGTCGTCCACAACGGTGTCTGTAAATAATAACAATCATTTTTATTGCACAATATAACACTAGCAATAGTGGGCTCAAAATTTAAACTCCAAGGAAATGCAGAATTTATACTTACAATTTCTAATATCCGTGTAGGTACCATGCGCTCTGCCGAATGAAGTTTGAAAGTTTTTGCAGTTTTTGTTTGACAATCAAAACTTTTGGTCCGTTTAAACACTTTTATGTTACGTTTATAACTTATCTCGATACGGGTGGGCTATTTAATTTATTTATTATTAAATATTTGTTTCTATTGTAAACATTTCATTATTATGAAAATAAAATGAGTAAAACACATTAAAAAACAAACAACTTTGTCGTTCTGTTGAAATTGAAACGTGCCAATATTAAGAAATTGAACGGATTCGGAATTATATTATCGAGAACTTAAAAGTGAATTGGTTGGAGATTCTTACATATTAAATTGACACGATATACAAATATTTTTTTAGAGGGTATAAATCGTTTAGAATAATAAATGAAAATTTAAAGATCGTCAAATGGTACAATCCCATTCATAAACAACATTGAGCAACTGAACGAATAATAATGCTCAAAATTATTACCATTGAATAAATGTTTACACTGATATTCTCGTTTATTTAGATGATGAACTTTTTGAAATATATTATGTAGATAAAATTTGGGTAGTTTTGGTTTGATGGGTATTTCAATATTTTAAAATATGGAAAACAAAAATTGGCTTTGTCACTAAGCAAAATATTTATCACAAAGGATCAACACCAATAATACCAATACCAATAATACTATCTTCCCGTACTATTGTTTTAGTTTAACTTTTGTTATCTTGATGTCAGGTGTCAACAAAGGATCGAAAACCCTATTGTACAAGGGCTAGACCTTTTTGAAGATAATACCAATAATACTATCTTCCCGTACTATTGTTTTAGTTTAACTTTTGTTATCTTGATGTCAGGTGTCAACAAAGGATCGAAAACCCTATTGTACAAGGGCTAGACCTTTTTGAAGATAATACCAATAATACTATCTTCCCGTACTATTGTTTTAGTTTAACTTTTGTTATCTTGATGTCAGGTGTCAACAAAGGATCGAAAACCCTATTGTACAAGGGCTAGACCTTTTTGAAGATAATACCAATAATACTATCTTCCCGTACTATTGTTTTAGTTTAACTTTTGTTATCTTGATATCAGGGCGCTTACCGCCATCTCTTAAAACAATATTATTTTAACATTACTTTGTAATTTCTGTTGTTGCATTTTCAACTCTCGGCGCTGAGCCGAGCGTTGAAAATTCAACAGTTCTGAAGGCAAAATAATATTAAAATAATATTGTTATAAGAGTTGGAGGTTGGCCCCCAGGTGTCATCAAAGGATCGAAAACCCTATTATGCAAGGGCTAGACTTTTTGGAAAAAACTTTACGGAGTACAGACATTTTATTTATACTATCATACATTAATTTATATTTGAAAGCCCTATAAACTACCATTACAGATCTCTTAACCAAATGCGATAGCCTAGCCACACACACAATAACACACATGTATGTATAGGTTCTTTGATATCTTTTATGACACTATTGTGTCACTGTCATACTGTCATTGTTATTGTTTTAATTAACTTTTATAATCTAATTCCATAATGAGGACCTTTATAGTATAAACTGTACTATATAAAATAAAAAACTATAATGTTACTAAGTATTATTGTATGAGTCGCAGATCAGAATTGTTACCGACTGGCAACACTTTTCTTTTTCCATTCGTTCATTAGGTACCTATGTCGTTTAATGTCATAGACTTAATACCTAGTGTTTATACTTGTTTGTGGACAAAACAATAAATATAATACTGAGAAGTTGTTAGTAAAAAAAGAATACCATGATGAAAATTAATTTCAGATTATCTTTGTGAAATAATTATTAAAATGTGACACAATACGCGCGTGATATGCCAAGGAAAGAAACATCGGCTGTTACCGCCATCTATTGACTGTTATAGGAACTACACTAGTACTTATAACTAACTAAGATGAGTGTTTCCTTTAGACGACACTGAATAGGATACTAGTGGGGAATAAGGACTGCGATGAAAATTTGTCCCTCTTGATTTTTTATTTCATGCCCTTTAATGATAAAACCTTCACGAAATTTTTAATAACATCGACTGCTACCGCCATCTATTGACTGATATAGGAAGTACACTGGTGCTTATAACTAACGAAGATGAGTGTTTCCTTTAGACGATACTGAATAGGATTCTAGTGGGGAATAAGATTTAAATTTTGAATAAAAGAAGAACCACACACAGGAAAAATAATAATCAAATTCTTAAAGTATCAACTAGCCTATTGCAAAAGTAGGTAACTCAAGAATTAAGAAGTTCAGTGTTAAGTCCCAACAATGTTGACGTGTTTAAAATATGTACAAATACTAGGTATCAAAGCTAGATAAATTAATCATTTTGTTCCAGAAACGGAAAACTTAGTTTTCATACTTGCCTACATAATCGGGTGGCACGGTAGTGCTAGTGCCCCCGCCAAGTCGAGCAGTATTTACATTTCTAAGTCTTGAGAGAAAAATAACTGATATAATATATAAGTAATTATTTATTTAATATAAATCATGTGAATATTTGTAAAAATTAACCACACAGTCGACGCAAAATCGAAAAACACAACCGTATGTGAGCGCCCGCACAGTCGACGCAAAATTATAAAACACAACCGTATGTGTTTATCCGCACACGCGTAGTAAAACACGCCAAGCGCGTAAACCCGCACTGGCGTAAAGTCCGGCCGCCACACGCCTAGCGTGTGCGGCCGCACTCTCGTCTCGTTTATGAAAAAGCGTTTCGGCTGTGCGGCCAACACACCATTTGTGTGGCCAGCCGCACTGGCGATCGGCGTAGCGAATGTTCGCCCGCAGTCAACGTGTTAAGCAAGTTAGTTGATGAAGACTGGCATATATGCGAGTGGTTACTAAATCATCAAGTAATGATAACCACAATACTTTCTACACACAAAAATGTTGCCACCCTATGTCATTGAAACAAATCTCGTTTGATTCTAAGTATTTGGTATTAAACAACCTGAATTATGATAAAAATTATGAAACAAATTATAATAAACCTGGTTTATTTTGAAGGTTAAAACTAAAAATTAAATGGAAGTATTTTAAACTTTTGTGGCGATTTTTTTACTTTATTAGCGCTTATGTTTTAGATTACATTTTTAATTTATTTTACCGAATGAAAATTTAGATTTATGTAGTTGTTTTGAAAGTAGGATGAGTTTAAAGGGCAATGGACAACATTCATTATAGGTACAGTACTCAGAATTGAGTATAACATCCAAATATTTATATCGTTACAGTAAAATTAGGATATCCATTTGCACTTGTGCGTCATTCGTAACATAAACAGAATCTCTCAAAATGTAGCGCTTACTTGTTTAATACTTACTTAAAATTCGCATAGCCGTTCTTCTTTCAAATAGATTTCATGCCTGAATGTTACTCCTTCAAGGCCTAAGCATATGCGGCAATCGGGACAACCACTACTTGAAGTAAGTCTGTATAATTGATGAGAATACTTCTTACGTGTACCTATGTGCACAAATCCGGACAGGCCAAACTGAAAGGTGGTTCGTGTTTTCGGACTGAACTCTCCTTGTATGACTGGCTTTATATCGTTCATGGATTGTGGATGCGTCCTAATGGGATATTTATATTTAGTTCTCAGATGTGCGATTAATCAAAGAGAATTATAACCTGCATTCAGTTTAGGCACCACTTCCTTATAAAGGTTAATTAAGATTATACCTTTTTGCTTTTTATTTTGTCCATCGCCCTTTTTTGATAGAATGTGATATGTAGTTGTGAAGGCAAGAAATGTTATGTTCTGTATTAACGTTGGTACTTTATTTATGTTTTCACCAGTTCGTAGTTTTAATATACCTATGAATAATGGATATTGTATTAGACAGTTGACGCAGGACAGTCAAAAAGCTATTTAGATTACAAAATCAATTTTATTGCTGCATCTCTGTTTGATACCAGAAAAGCATCATTTTATCTCTCAGTTCCACTTTGTTATCCAAGCCCAGTAGTTCTTGGTATATTTATTTCAATCTAATTTAATAGAAATTTAAACAAACGTGATTTGGTAACATTTGTAAACTCGTATTATAAGTAAAGAGTATTTCAAAGGCAGCTACAACTTTCCTCAACTCCATTCGTTGGAATAACATTACTATATTATTATTGTTATCGTAAAATATTTGGCATAAAATACGGTTATTACTTATTTAACTTTACTTTTGAATTTCGATTAACCAAATCATTATAATATTGACCGGCCGCAGTCGCATCAATGTCCTGTTTGTTCATCGTTTGTTTACCTACATAATTATCTATTATATTACATTGAAATAGAATATATATGTAGTACATCCAAGTTAATCAGTTATAACATGAGAATGGCCATGTTGTCAGTCCATAGATTGTAGACCTTTGATTTTAATTCGATGTTTATAATAGATTCGGAATGTTTTTAAATTTTATTTTGTAGTTAATGTCCTGTCGTTTGTATTCATATTGCATCCATTGCTGATGTGAGTGTGGAACTCGTCGCTAGTTTAGTGTGCGTCGATGTTTATGGACTAGAAATCTAGATTCCATAGTAAAATTTTAACTCGAATATTTTAGTATAAGCTCCGCATTATGGTGTTTGGCCCTTTGATCTCTATACACAGCGTCTACTAAAGACGAGTTTTACACTGCACTGGCTTGCAGATTTTTTATGTACTTGACGAATATATTCGAAATAATGGCGTAAAGCCATTAGTCATATTTTAGATTTAGATATACGAGTTAGTAGAACTTGTGCACTAGCATGTTAATTGGTGGTATGGAGGTGGGTTTATGTCATGATTAACACGATTAAAACGACATGCATTTAACATGGCATTTCTTAAGATTTGAGGAGCTTGAGTTACAAATATCTGAACCGAGTCCCTGTTGTTGGTTGTGCTGTAACCATACCTAATGATATAATACTTAAATGTGATTAGGCTGTTAACTCCTCAGATCTTAAGAGCGATCCCCGGCTTCCTGCATTGTTTGTGCTACTTCTCATAAGATAACGCTACGCCCACTGTGTATTCTATTTAATACTACTTACTACTTATTAACATTTATTTCTACTACAACACTAAACGTCGGGCTGGCGTTACCGCCCAAAACGCACTGAATGCAACATTTTGATGTGCCTTATAGATTTTCATAACTCCTATCTCGTAATACGTCTGCTTTAAATGAATCTCTGCTCAAAAGTGTTTATCAATAATTTAGTTTCACCTCTATTTAAGTTCTTGCATAAACCCACCCCTATCATCCGATGTTTTCAATTTGATTATTGGGTACAGTAGTAAAAGTTATTTAATTATTTTTAGTTTTAAGTTAAGATCCAGAAACCTCCACAGTATGACCTGATTTAAACCCATGGGAACAAAACGTTTAATGAATAAACTGATTCAAAACTATTGAGTTTTAGTTGAAACGTTTCGATATGCTAGATTTCGTCTCAGGAGCAATAAATATTCTATTATGTTTTTATTTTAATTGCCGATCGGACGATCTTACTGTTTCCGGGTTAACTTACACGAGGAGCGAGGTATTATTTGGAATTAAGTTTAATCGTGAATGTAATTGATGATGGACGATATATTGAATATCCGAGAAAACATAACTATATCGTTTTATTTTTAGTTTTGCCGCCCGTGGTGGTATGAGGAACGCCAATAAATAAAAAAAAAAACAATCAAAACACATTATAAACTGTAATTAATGGTACGTTTTAGTCGTATATTTAGACATCACATACTGTGCATTACGTAGGCACAGCACACATTGTTATCTTATCAGTGTCGCTTTTAGTTGTTTTTCAAATTATCACATTTAAAATGATTTTTGTTTTCAGTACGTTATTACAGTAGATAAATGACACCAAATAAAAATATCTCAACACTGAACTTATGATGTTGGTATCCTCTATTCGATGTTCCACTTTTTTATGTAGGTACCTACTTAATGGTGTTCGATTATAAACTTTACCTCACAGTTATTGAGAACCAATATATTGGTATTTATTTCTAGATAAGTGGTACGACTAGCACACACGATGTACACACTATCAATGCTTACGCTCAAAAGGGGCAGTACAGTAATTCTATACATTTTCAAAATTAAGCTGCTGCATATCAACACGCTACCACATTATTATTAAATAGCTTTCACCCTGTCTTTTGCCCTTTATGTAAAATGTCACTGGGTAAAACTCAGTAATTTTATGAAAGTTTTCATTTTGGATTGTCAAAATTGAATTGGAAAGTTTTCATTGGATTGACTAGCTGGATAACGTAGCAATCAGATGAGGATGTTCCAATTGGCGACTCTTCTTCTTTAGAATCGTTACAAAAATACGATTTTTTAAGCTTTCAGCAAGAGTTATGAGTAAAGTGAAACTTGCGTTGTTGTTACAATGATACCACAATTAAATGTTTTTCTCCAGAACACAAATCTCAATTCGGCGTCCCACTCCGTACGTCCCATGCGTCAATGGACATTCACCTAGATTCCCCAGTCCTCACCACGTTTACTATGCATCGAAGCGAACCTCATAACCACAGCTACCTTGTAAATAATAAGAGATATAAGAAAATGAGAAGACGAAGACGCTAATTCTATAATACCTTCTTTTTTATTATTTTGATGTAAATATGTATGTATTGAATAAATAAGAAGATTCATAATGTATTTCTGATTGTATTGATAGAGCTACGAGCAGAGATTAGATTTTGAAGCTCGAAAATATTGCATGTGCGTTTTGTGTTACACTACATACATACCTATACATTGATATTGCTTGGCGTTGTGTGCTCAACTAAGGTAAGAATTAAATCATATATATTTTGCATGTCTGTGTTGCTTTTTGATCCGTGCGCAATGCATTTTATGCTAGTGGCTATGAAAGAATCAACTGATTTTAATGTAGTCATATTATCAGGGAAAGAAAACCCTCGAGCGTTTTTCTCAGTGTGTGACTTTATTATGATCGTGATATGTCTTATAGACCGTCTGCTGCGTTAGGCGGACTTCTGCGACGGACCTTCCGCATGCGGATCATTTTTAGTTAAAATCAGCCGTCCGTCGGGGAGGTTATATGTCCGCCTAAAGCATAAGACCGCCTTCAGGTTAATGTTATACAATTGGCATGTCTTTGTTCAGAGCACAGCGGGGTAGCAGGGGGCATTAGGTGCGATGACTCGGTGTCTGCTCTCGGGTCCCGGCGCTCGCTCGCCGACACGAGCGTGACAAGCACGGCTGACCTGAGCGTTTTCTCGAGCGGACGCTCGCATGCTATGGACAACTCGCTCGACACGCATTCGAACGTCAGCGACGACGCCACTGGGTCAGATGGGTGAGATGTTTTGTAGATGTAGATTGCACTCATTACACGTATGTAACTGTCTCTAGTACGTAAGCCTTAACTCACACAGGTGTCGCCGTCCTAATCTACTATGCTAATTTTCACTTAGTTTGCACAAACAAACACGGTGTAAGTGTAATAATTAGTTGTTTACTTTGTAAAATGTTTTCTTTTGTAGAAATGCATCAATTTCTTTGATCGATATAGAAACAATTGATCAGTCAAGTTTAATAGGTGTGTTTTGATGATTTCAGTTCGGGGATATGCGGGTTGAGTATACAAAGAGCGCCGTCGACGGCGCACTCGACGCCGCGCGCGACGCCGCACCCGCCCTCCGTGTCGCCGATGTCGGATGACGTGGTGCGCATCCACGTCACTTACAACCCACTGGCTGGCAGCCCGCACCTCCACCCCATCAGCCCTTCCAAGTACAAAGCCTACAACAACGAGGAACACCACAAACCCGTCTCCCTAGGATTCTACACCAGCAACGGTTCCAACAACCTGCCGTCAGACAATAGAATCCGTATCCAAGTGCCATCCGAGGAACTCCTCACGCCAGTCGTTGACTCCGGGAGAATTATCACGCCACGGTTTATCGAATCTCATTCGGAAATGTACGATCTTAAATAGAATATCATTTTTTTTTTTGTTTTTACTTATATTTTTCTTTATCAAACGTAATGGCCAGTTATTTTTAACGTTACAATACTGTAATAATATTAATTATAATTTGTATTTTAAATTATTGTAGTTAAAGTCAGTAATTCTCGCTATTATTTAACACAAACTTTTGTACAAAGTAGGGATCTGTTTTAGTTATTATTTATTTTAAATTTAAATATTAAAAGACATATTTATGGAAGCAATAACATAAACTGGTGTATTAACTTGCTTAACTATGCAGTATCTTCGCATTTTATTTCTGAAACTTAAGCTGTATTAATTTAGAATCTGCAGTCTTAAAGTTTTAGGTTAGGGATGTAATTTATTTGTCTCGGCTCGAATTTAGCTCAATATATACTAGAAAAGCTTCATAATTCAAGCATTGGTAACATGCGCATCATTATAATCTGCAAATAATTACTCGTTTAAAACTTAAAGGTAACTATTGGGAACACATATATTTGTGTGTTCTTAATAATTGCGAATCAGGGTTTTCTGTTCTCTGGAAGTTAAATGGATTGATTTGCAATAAATTACATAGCAATAATATTGTAAACAAGTTGCCCCTAATAATAAGACATGCATTGACAATACATGAGCTCCAAAACAATAATACACAATATAGAAATTTACAAGACAAGGTTTACTTATTGGCGAGCCATTAATTTCGTATATAAACTTAAGTAGCGCCCATTATCAAATAAGACGTTAGATGTCGTGCTTACAAATTATATGTTGTGCATATATTCTGTGCCTTTTTGTACTTAAACTCATGTTCCATTTTACAAAGTGTTATTTAAATTGTAATTAATAATACAAAAATTGTGTATGTAAACTGCCATAATTTTAAAATTAATATGTACAAGAATTTTCGAAGTTAAAATCGCAATAGAATTTTTAGATTCGGTAGGAACATGTGGGTGTATTACCACTTTAGTTCAAAGTTGTTAGTGAAACAGCGAGAGATAGAATCAGCTAGGAATATTAATAATGTTACAAATATTAAGAGAATCTCCTCGAGTCAATGCAGCTTTATGTTAGGCTAGCGCTGTTATTGCTATTATACGAACGGTTTTTAAAAGAAACGTTTTTGCTATGCCTATGTTTAAAAAAATGGCAAATATTAAATTAAAATTTAAATAAGTAATTAATGACACTTAGATACGTATGCCCCTAAAAACCTGTTTCTTTATTTTGAGATGTTATCTCAATTTTAATTCCAAAATTTCCTTGTTTCTCCACCGTTCAAATTATTTACGATTCCAAGAAAAATAAGAACTTCTGTTAACTTGTGAATAATGTATATTTCATATTTTAATCCATTAAAATTTTTAATCCCCGTAATCTAAAACTTTAGGTGTAATGACAGTCTTAAACGTAAGTACCTACGATAGGTTTTAGATCCCTTTCAAATAATTAACTTCCAGTGAGAAATGCAATAATGTCAGTTAAATTGTTACTTGAGAATATTTATTATAAATAGTTTTAAGGTAATACCTGTCTGTTTAACGTACCTAATACTATGTGTTCGGTCAATATACATGTATATTAGCATTAATGTACGCACTTAAAAGAGAATATCTTTTTAAATCGACAGGTTTTTATTTATTATTTTAACCTATTGACTGTCACGTCATAAAAATCATGCCCTCGGCGCCAAGTTACGAATTTGAAACTTTATAATTGCTAAAAGATATTGTCATCATATTTGTTAATATAGATGAAATATAAAGAAAGAAGTTCAATTATCAAATATTAATTAGGATTAGTCAAGGAACATAATTAGCAAAGAAAATAAAAAAAAAAAACAATGTTGTTTTATGAGCTTTATTTATTTATTTATTGTATTTTGTCTGTCATGTAGTCGTGACCGTGCTGGGCAAATTTTGATTTGTCAACTATACATGACTGTGGAGGTCAAAAGGTTAAAAGTTAGATTAGACCTGTGCTTTAGTTTAGTTAAGTATTTTTTGAGGGAATGTTCACTGAAAGGCTTGCGAGTTGCGCGTAATACAATTTATGGTATGATTTTTTTTTATTAAAACGACCTATCCAAATTTAATAAAGAAGTAATGTGTGTGTTAAGACGGAAAGAGTATCATGCAGGTAATTTTTTATAATAGCTACGTGTTCGCGCCAGCCTTATAGTGTGACATTTTGTTTTTATTATTCCATAGTAATTGAATGTAAAAGTAATTCATACGCAATAACTGATATTAAGGATAAACCGTTACTTAGGTAAACGTTGTGACGAAAATAGTGATCTTATAGCAATTCTCTAATTCGGAGACAAAACTTACAAGTGGCCTCGTAGGGCTTTGAATAAAATTCCTAATTATTTTTCTCGATTCTTCTGATATATTTATCAATAAGACCCTGTAACTTGCAATGTTAACGCGGTAGGCCCTTTTCTCATGCATAAGTCGCGGCACAGTCGCCATGCTGTGTAACGTAGAGATGTATGACAGGTGACACCCGGTTAAGGCACCGTGCCTTAACCTCGCATTGTAATAAATATATATATTATACTATAAATATTATAATTAAAACTCTCATTATAGCTCATATATTTCTACTTGTAGAGTACTGTACGACGACTGTGCCGTGATCCTATGCATGCGAAAATTGCCGTAAGACGTTGGGTATCCTGTGATAAATTAGTGAATCTGGCACTTTACAATGTTACAAGTTAAATATTTACATAGTTAGACGATTTTAATGATAAATTCTCATAATACTCTGCGCAATTAGGAAACACAGGCGTCCAAATTTAAGATCAACAAAATTAGTGCCTTTTTTTTTAAATTTAGGTTTTTTTTTTTTGCCTTCTATTAGTCATTACTTTTTTGTTTATTTCCTTATTCTTTTAATAAATTAGTACAAACTCCGTATTTCAGTATGGAGTCGGCATTGATTTTTCACGTAAGATTTATTTTGTTATTTTTATTGAATAGACAGCGAATAGAAATCTAAGTACTTTCTGCCTTGTACAAGTCCTCCTTGCCTGGTGGGTGTACCGTATCAATAAGACATCTTTCTCCAATTAGGTACTTGACTCCACCAATCAATTGACATACTTTTTATGACCTGTCAAAACGCAATTCCCCCTTAGACTTGTATGAAAAACTGTGACGTCACTTATAAGCCAACTCAATTGACAAACAATTTATTGATATCAAAGCAACTAAAAATCACACAGTAACAGTTAATATAAAAATAATCGGGTTTTCAGTGCTAAAATAAAGTGTTTTTTTTTTTAAGAAGTTGTGTCATGGAATTTTTGATTTATCGATTTTTGATTTGGTTACTTGACTTATGTCAAGTACCTATACTTGACACCAGTCAAGTAACCAAATTAAAATAAACGATAATTATTAATTTCATTTAACATGATCCTTAAAATAACACCTCACAAAATGAAACTTAAAGTTAAATAAACTCAAAATTATTATTTTTTTTAAATCTTTTTTCGTTTTACTTAACTTCCACAGGGAGGTACTTAAAAAGCTCATTAAAAGTCACACTCTGTGCACAGTTCTTAATTTAAATTGTATAATTTTTTAAGTGCATTGAAATTGGAAACCTCAAGTTAGATGTCCGTCCAATTATGTTCTAGACTATGAAAGCTTTTTGGTACATAAAACTTAATAAATTTTAGATTTTTTATTTGAAAAGGAAATACTTATGTCGTCATTTAGTAAACTCTAGCTTATTTGAATAGCTTTTTTGATGAAGATATAAAGTCATAATGTTAAATATTGTGCAGTTTTGTGCGTTATTATTAAGGTGGAAAGTGTGGACCTTTTATTCGCATAATTATTGTAGAGGGCAGTAAATTTTTACGCAACGTCCGAGATCGCGTAATTCTGGGTACAAACAGATGTACACACAGCTGTATTTATTAATTATATATTAAGTATTTTAATTACAATGATATTATTTGTATATTCCTGATTTGGTAAATTTTTATTCACCGAAAGCCGTAGGTTATTGGGACGTTCTATAAGTCATCAATGAGTTTTTATTCAATACTTGGATCATAGGAAATGGCAGTAATATCACAATTATAACGTACTAAGATTTTAGTAAAATTATCCATTTATGATTAAGGTATATAAACCTGGCCAATAATATCGGATTATAGCTAGAAAGTAATGTTATTGTATGATTTTCTTGTAGTAAGGGCTTAGATGTTTTTAGTTTCATCATTAATGACAAAATTCTATTGATCTTGGAAGATAAGGGGATTATACTCGTATCAGTGTTTGATATTATAAGTCGAAACTTGTTTGTTTTGGCACTCGTGAGTTACATATTAGATGTTTAGGTAAGGTCGCAACTTTAGCATGACATTCGTATAAAGGAAGTTATTGCTGTAAACTTACCCATCGAACGTAATTTGTAATTTACTAAAGATATGAAAATCAGGAATTGTTTTAATATAAGAAATTAATGTATACTCAATTAGAGTCCGTTTGTGACAACTAGCACTCTATATGTTGTATGGAATGCATATCTGTCACTTGTATGAGAGAAATTTAAGCGTATGGAGAAATTTCCCCGCGTATTTTCTTCGTATCCTGTCATGGGGGTTTGGTATTGCTTAAGGGCCGACGCCTCGCTAAACCCCATGACAGTGAAAATATACTTAAAGCAATATATTTCAAATCACTTGTCGTACTGTTAGAACTATAGAAGTACAGTGAGAATAGTGCCTGCAACAATTACTTTGTTACTCGACATACTTAGCTCATTACTTATTGGTGTTTTAATATAAAAAAAACTAATGATAAAATTACTAAAATTTACCTGAAATATCGTATAAAATAATTAATAGACTAACGCGGTCAGCGTACGCAATATTGCCTATTGTTAAACACCAGAAATGCTTGTCAATGATATAATTATTAACAAAACATCGTGTAAACTAAGTATTATTTTCGTATCGTATTTATTTAATTTTGTACTTTTTTGGCTTTAGCTTGTAAGTTCTTTATGTTAATCCAAACATGTAGTTAGAGTCATATTTTATAAATGATTGAAATGGAAGGCCTGTATAATTTTAATTATTAAGAGGTGCTGAAAGCTCATATTTCAAAGTGCACAGAGAAGGTGTTAATTGTCGTCGTAGAGTTTTGTGTACGTAAGTCGTTGGAGCTAGTTTAGATATGTAAGGACTATGCAATGGTCTTTAAAATGAGTGTTGTTTATGTATGTGCATTTAACGTGTATTTGTTCCGCAATACGGCTTTATTGGGAGTCAATGAAGTGTAATATTCGCGCTAGGTCACATTGCGTTCTTAATAAGTACAGTCATGAGCGGGCGGGGCATGCAAACAGATTTTATAAGATTAAAGAAATTCTGAAAAATCTGTCTCTTTTTTCAAAATATTGCATTTTTGATAACCTGATAGTTGTTGGAGCGGTGGCAGATTTTTAAAAATGAAATAATATCTATCGAGCTTGCCTTGTTGTGTTATTATATACCGACATAAAACAAGGCTAGCCCGACATTTTATACAATTAAGAAATTCATAATGAAATTCTTGCATATGAATGCAACATTTTTAATAGCTTTTAATTGTTGGAACAGCATCAGAATTTTCAGTTTTAATTAATCTTATAAAATCGGTCAGGCCTTACCCTAGACACGCCACTGGGTACAAGTATGTATATAAATGTTGGTGAAAAAACGCTCATCACGTTTAGTAAGCAATCTTAATGTTATCAAGGTTGTAACAATCGTTTTTCGATAATGTTTTAAGTATAGGTACCTGCCTTGTAAACGTTGTAACCAATAAGTGTTTCCATCGGATTGTACTGTTTAATGACTATTAGTATAATTTCACACGCTATTTTCAATTCTGTAAATGTTATCAAGTATTCAGATATTTCCATTTCCATGTGCAAAATCCTTTATAACTTAGTTATTTTCTAACTCTACAATTTATTTGCTAGCATAGAATCTCTTCAGGTCAGGCATTGCTTCAATTAAGTTTAGTTCGGCCAAAACGAGCTAACCCACAATCTCATATAAGTTAAATTAATAACGTCAAGGTGAATATACCAAATCAGTTACATTACCTACTACTAGCAATTACCAATATATTTATTCTAATTATTATATTAATTGAAACTAGTAATGCTAGCCCGTTACTGTCCGATTGCAGAGCAAAGCCCTCTTCTCATTTAGTGAAGGTACTAGCAATAATATATGAATTCAATTCAAGACTTCCAGAACTTTTCCTTCAATGTAAAAAGTCACGTTTATACCTACTAAGATTCCGTGCTTGAAGCGCATGCCACACCCGTTGACTGTGGGAAAACACACCCGTTGTTTTTGTGCTAAAAAACGCAAGTGTTCCGCACACACAGCCGTATGTATTTTTCTACGGCGAACATACCAACTGGTAGCCAGCCACATCCGCAGTCATCGGGTTAATCTCCGGGCCATCACGACTTTTTACTTAATAAGTGTTAGATATTATTACGATAAATTAATTAATAGATCTAAAATCGTGATAGGTTTAGTTTATGATGGAAATAGTTATCTAGTTAGATATTAAACAGTCAATTTCAATTTAATAAATCGAAAGTCGTATTACAAAGTAACGGAATTATAGCAAGTGAAATTATATTTCAGATTTTAAAATATAACTGTACTTTAATAAATGTTTACTTATGTATGTAAACGCAGTAGTACTATAGGACGTACCTTAAAAGCATTCAATTAAACTTTTATTGATTACGTATATAGGTAATTACCGTTCAGATGGGTCATGCCTACAAAACCTCTTTCAATTAAAAAAAAAAACAAATGTATAACATTCGACTTGTCAATCGAAACCGGTTATTTTTTTTTTAACTGAAACGAACTTTGATATTTTTTTAACATTCCTTTCTGACCCATCAGGACGGATCAGCCTGTGTCTATATATACTATTACAGCTGACAATCAATAAAAGCTACGAAACATTGAAAACATGTGCTAAATAGTATGGTCAATTAAAATTAATGATTGAATATTTTTAAGTACGCTCCTGAGTGCGGTAGTTAGGGCCAATTTCGCCACAGATACTCTGATAGTTACTAAATGTCCTGTTAATTATTTTGGCGTACTGTCATAATATGGAAAACATTCAAATGGCTTGCACGCCACAAATTCGACAATTTCTCAAAGCAACTGTGTATTAAAATATTGATTACAGCGCAATCATCAGAAACCCAGCGAAGGTGCGTTGATGCTTGGGAGGAACTATACATATTACAAAGACACATCTTTGTAGTTATCACAACGCAATTAT
Source organism: Hoplodrina ambigua (assembly GCA_949774945.1). Classification (NCBI taxonomy): domain Eukaryota; kingdom Metazoa; phylum Arthropoda; class Insecta; order Lepidoptera; family Noctuidae; genus Hoplodrina; species Hoplodrina ambigua. Next base: position 14,262,945 of record OX458963.1, read on the forward strand.
ACCCGATACCTAACTCAGCACGCGCATGTTATTAGGCCCAAAATGACAACTTTCAAAATCAATAACACGTCATTGAATAACTAACAGAGTTTTGTCAAATTGGCACATGAATTTTGCGCATTTAGTGCGCGATTTCGAAATTTTTGTGAATCTTTTGACTCTGTATCGTCAACATAAGGTTACCGCCTCCAAAACTAAGTAAGTCGTGTAATATTATTTCATACGAACTTGATGCATGTTCATAGAACTCTTTATTTGATCGCTGATATATCGTTAAGCTGAATTTTGGAAGGAGATGTCTATAAAATTATAACGTAATTGTTAAGCTAGCAGTGAGCTCTCTTAAAATATTAGCGGGAATAGACACTGTTCATAATAAATATAATAATTTTCGATATTCTTGTTTTATTTATTTTATAATATTTCACGAGTCGTGCAGAACCGCACAACTCCGGTGCGCCATATTTTAGTAGCGATCGACCACGAAAACGACGAGATAACTAATTTTGGCGATGGCCAAAAAGTATATTCAATATTCTTCAGTCGATATTAAGATTTGGCCGATAGTTGACCGCCACGCGTGGTCTGCGGGTTAACTGCTTGCGTTCGAGGCTATCCTTTGAGGTTAAGGGTTAATAAGCGAGTCAATAGGAAGTTCATATGAAGTTTCAACCGCACGAGGCGAGGCGTTGCGGTTGGGTTACCCTAAATGACATTTGCTAGAATATTTTGTCTAGCACCTTGAGAGTTGGTACTGCTGTAGAAGCTCTGGCTGGCTTAGCCAGATGCAAATTAAATAAGGTTGTATCTGGCTCAGCCAGCCAGTGCCTCTCTATCAGCTACCTACGCATCCATTAGGTACACTTGATCAAAGGAACCTCAGTAATGTACGCATCAACATCACTGCACGCACACCTAGATCGAAACATTTAGGCTAAATTTTGCTTGGGGTATATTAATAAAGGTATTTTAATGAAAATGAATAAACATATAGAGCTTAAAAATGGTTTATTTGCGTAATTTAATTATAATTACAAAATAATATCATATAACTGATAATATTTCAAATAAATTGTTATCAATGTTTGGTGCGCTGTGGTTATGAACAAAACAAAATTTAGTTTTTAAGTACCTAAAATAATTTTTCTATATAATTTAAGAACAAATAGGAACTTCATTGGGTTTATTGCGACATTACGCCTATAAATTTTGTAAAAAATGTAGATATACATAATTATTAGAGTTGATTCATAAAATTGTATTAGATATACTTACCCTCTTAAAATCCATAATAAAAGCAACTTGATTAACATTAGTTACCTTACATATATATATATATTAAAATTTCATTTATTTTTAAATACATTAATTATCAAATGATGGTCATTGTATACCTATTTCTCGAGACTTGGTGTTCGAGACGAAAAAATTGTATAAAGTCAAAATGGACTTTTACTTCGGTAATTGATATTTCGATCAGTGTTCTGATCACACTACGAAAGGCCTCGTACCTGATATTTCTCGTCTATCTATCACAAGCGACTGCATGTACTTATTGTTATTTCAGTTCTTGGGTAGGTATATATTAACTTTACAACTTATAATTAAGTGCAGTTTTTTTTTAATTTGAAATTCGTATATGCACTTATAAAATACACACATATTTCTATAAATAATGTTACAGTAATTATGTATAAAACATTTAAGCTAACAAACACTAAATGCAAGACCCCAGTCACCAATAAGAGATAAAAATGTCCAGTTCAAGTGGAAAGAAGAGACTAATGAAAGCATTTTGTTCATATACTCTGAAAACGACATCAATGAAATGCTAATTATTATTAAGTACTGACAACACTATGCTTAAGACAATATGTTCGATCGCTATTTGGTCTTTGTTTATTTAACTTAATACTTATCTATCATGTGCATGGTAGGTAGCTCATTTTTTTGGGACCAACACATCGTAGTTACAACATAACATATCGTGCCTATGTCACACATTCGGAAATACAATGTTGACTCAAATACTTATTTCTAAGTACCTACACCATTCAACAGTACTCAGTTCAGATTTGGGAATGTAATAGCGATTTTATATAATTTTAACATGCCCCAATTACGTAGAATAAAAGGCAACATCAATACCTTTAATATAGAAATAATTTAGTGTTAAGATGTGGAGCAAATATTGACAATAGTAGTAGCACCATTCGTTTAGCAGCGTGATTCATAGTTACCAATACAACAGAATTTTCAGGTCCGTTTTACAAGAGATATTCGGTCGTAATATTATTACAAGTAGCTGATTACTCAGGAAGGAAAACGGACTCGACATTTAATTATTTTAAACGATTCAAAACATCACGCGCAAAACTGGTTTAAAATATTCTATTCTAATTACTAAGCTGTTAGCTAATCTATCACACATTAACACAGAATCTTTGAATGAAAGGCTGTGCACAGAATTGTTGGCTTATTTACTGTACAACTTTATAATGGCTATAACGGCATCTTTAGTACCAAACACAAGTGCGAAAAGTCCGAAGATTACTACTACTACGTTCTTCCAGATGAGGAATTTGCAAGGTCCAAAGCCGATGTCCCAAAAGGTGATAATTTCGATGAAGGCAGGCGCAATCAGTCCGAGGATTGAGAAGCAGAAAGCGCCGATGACACCCATGAATGGTCCAATGGTTGGGACGGCTACGGCCAGCAACACGCAAGCAGTGACCATGATGGTCCTCATGATGTAGTCGGCGAGGTCTGGGCGCTTGGTGAACTTGTCTTTGATGCTGTTCCACATGATTTCGACGCACACAAAGAACTGCAGTCCATATGTGCAGTATACAGCAATGGCGATAGAGATCTTGACAATTTGGGCAGGACTGTAAACAGTAAGACATGTTCGAATGAGTTTCTGTGAATGAAATATTATTTTTTTACTTTATGCGATAGGTACGCTACAAGTCTTTTGTTAACTATGTTGAGATTGGTGAATGAGGATAATAGTACACTATGGTACTGTTAGTTAAGTTTGTCTATACAGGCGAGCCAAGAGTGTAATTCACTTTCCGAGCAAGTGCGTTAAAAACAAAATTTGGTGTAAATTATCTTAATGTGCGTTAAATCCCAATTCAAAACTAGGAAGAGAAATAGTGAAATATATGTATTTAAATGATTCAGATTCGATTTTGGTAAAAACAAAAACTGCAATATTAGATTTGTATACTTACATTTCAGAATTTTTCAAGTCCAAGGTGATGGAATCGCTAACGCTATCTCCATAGCGAAGGTATCCAAGGAAACCAAGGAGGATGTACACCAAGGTGACACCGCTCATGCCTTTGTTCAGAACGCCGCATGTGCCGAGCATGGAACGAGGCGTCTTCATAGCATTTTCCAAAGGCATCACGACGCCGATGGCTTCCATTGCAAAAATACTCAGTGAGAAGAATTCCGGCCATTCCACAGGTGGCTTGAAGAGCATTGATTGAATGTTTTCAGTCTGAAGCTCGCCAGTTCCAACCAGGTAGTAGAAGGTGATTCCAAGACCGAGACCCATGAAGACGTTTGCGATCATAGACACCGGTGCTAGGTACTTGAGATTACGGATCCATGCCATAAAGATGAGTGGCAGTAATAAGGCGATGATAAATATTCTTATTTCTACTTCATCTTCTTGTACGCCCATGTGGTGCGCCACGACCTGAAATTAATATTTAAAAAATAGTTGTTTTGTGTGTCAAATGTTTTCATAGAGGAAAATGTTTTTCTAAATACTTCTTAGTTCTGGTTTCGTTTCAGTCCTTACAATATGTATACAAGATGGATTTTTATGTATACAAGATCAGTTTTGTATCCTCGTCCTCAAATTCAAGAAGATAATAATATGCTTGTGATTAATGTAGGTATCCTTAAAATAAATAGGGACTATTTTTGATAGGTGATATTCGAATTCGACCTAGCCATTTTGCCGCTGGGTTTAGTTTAGGCAGTAAGAGCGATGAACCTAGCCTACCATAATGCCTACCGCTTACGCAACGGGGCCATACTGTTAATTGAAAGAGGTGTATTCTAAAATACAGTCAAATAAAAACTACAACAACTAAAAAAAAACTAGTGTCGTGATTTTATTTTTATTATGTACCTACCTATGTTTTTTATAAGAACCTCCGGCGAGGATGGTAAACTACATCTTGCGTTAGTGCAGTTTATATTCGAATCACAAAATGCTCTCACCTGTAGTATATTCTTAGCGACGATTACTGTGTACACTGAGCAGGTTCCGAAGTAAGTTAGGAAGAGGCTGACGAGTATGAAGATTCTGTAAACCAAACCATTTTATAAAATTATTGCATTCTAAAATGAAAGACAAAAATATCAAACAGTTCTGTTTCACATAAAGTATTAACTTAAGAAGTTTTTACGGTTACTCTAATATGGCCAATAATCACAATTGAATTTAAAAATAGAACAAATTATAATGTTGGAAGGTATTATTTGGCTTTGTGACAATATTTTCACAGGGCGTCTGCTGCCGGGTGATACTCCCGAAGCGTTTTAGGAAACTGTCAAGAGATGGCGCTACGGTACTCAAAGTAAACAACAGCTGTCTGTATTTAATTATAAAAAATAGATAAGTGAAGATATTAAATATACAAATTGATAACATATTTAAGTGAATAAATAAACATTTGGTATAACTTATTATAATAATAAATAGTGTTGCAAATCATCAAGTGCGAGTCCCTCAATGGTTTCTTGAAACGCAGCCGAGAACCAGGTAAAGTTATCTGAGATTAGTATAAGCAGTGGTCTGATATGGGCTGATGATGAGAACTTGCCAAGTAATTTAGATTTAAATTTGCCGGCAGCTGACGGAGGTGGTGGAAGTGTGGAGCAGGCTAATAGGGTGTACTATTTTTTATTATTTCAGCTTACCTAAAACCATTGGCCCAAGCTCGAAGCCTCTGTGGTCCATTCTCCAACGCTGCCTGACCCACCTCAGGGAAAGTCATGTGAGTTTTTCTTGTTTTCTTGTACAATACGTGCGCGCATTTGATCTGTTGATAAAAATACATTTTTATTTATAAAAAATTCAACAAACACTACTTACTTCAAAATTTTCTCTTTGGACAAACATCCTATTTTTTTTTCAAAAGGACTGGACTGGATCTTGATATCCTTAGAAGTTGTAATCGTACCTACTTAATTAACGCTCAGTCTTCGGATCATCACTATACCTATATTTGATTCTATTACTTACACGAGCAACTATTCTAACTATTCCGCGGATGTTAATTCGTAAATTCGCTAGGCTTAATTTTTATATCTACACACATGTAGATAATACGGCTTAATCTCGCAATGCAAACTCCAAATTACGGAACACATTGAAAACCGCACGTAACTGTCGCATATGTGGCAAATGAGTAATAAAAACGCAAGGCTTAACTTTGTTGTATACTTACGAGGATGTAAGAGCAGTGAGTGCAGACGACCGCGACCAGCACGGTGAAGAATATTCCGGAGACAAGCCCAGCGCACTTGAACGCCTTGGGCATAGCCAGGATACCCGTGCCGAGGGACGCCTTCAGCAGATGCGTCAGGGTGTCCATGTTTCTGAAACATCACCAATAGGCCTCGGTAACAATGAGCCGATTGCTCTGATGGGTTCTGGGAAAGTTTTGTTAAGTGTTCGGTAAAATCGGGTGTTTATCCCAAAACACCGGGTCGTTTGCCCATCTATAGTCTTGTTACATCCCGTAAGTTTGACCTATGACACAGCTCCAACTAAACTTGGCAGGATTTTGTTAATTACGTTTCCTCTTTCTGTTAGGTTTAGAAACATGTACCTACTAGTAAAAAAGTCAAGTGTCGTAATCTTGCATTACACTATTATCAGTAACATTAACATCTGGCTAATAGCATTCAAGAGGAATAAATATATTATTAACCGACTTCTTTTTGTTCGATTATTCATGGAAAAGGCATGACTTTTAAAGTCCCTCTTGCGACGTAATCCAATTCTTTCTTTGGAGTTGTTCATTTTAGAGAATCAAGGTTTTCTGTGCCTAGGATCCTACTTGGAAAAAAAGGCACAAGCAAAAGAATAAAGGGCACTCCTGTAAATGATTTTGTTGTTCTTTGTTCCGGTTGCATTCGTGTCAGGGAGTGGTGGCTACCTACTTATGAATATTTTTTCTCATAACTGTAGATATCTGCTTGAATAAGTAGATCTTTTGAATTATGAAATAGGTACGTTGCCCGTCGTTAGGACATCAACATGTCTTTGTTTTGTCAACGCTTACACATGACCTATTTTTAGGCCACTGTGCGCTTAGCAATGATCTGCAAGACAGGAGGTAATCAGATAATCACTGCATAGATTGAAACTTATTAGTTAATAAATTATGCTATCTCTATAAGAGGATATACATGAAGGACATTGGGAATTGTTAAAAGATTCAAACACACATAGAGCTGATGCTTACATTTCTTTTACGGGTACCTACTTGCAAAATCTGTCTACTTTGGGATTCAAATTGTTTAGTCTTTTAATAAGCCAGAAACTGCCAATGTCTAAAAGCAGAAAATATTAAGCTGGTAATTGAAAAGAGAGAGACATATTTATTAAAAAGTTACCTAGTTTACCTAGTGGGTAATCCTATACTGTAGGTAGGTGATTCAGTGGGCAGTTATTAAAATAAACCTTCATCATTCGTTAGGTTAGGTTACATTGTTATTGGGTTAATCTTTTTCATGGGAACTGGCTTCTGTATCAAAATGTGCTAAGCTTAGCAATTCGCATTAGCAGTGAAAATGTGTAAGTATTTCGCGTGGCAAAAACAAAGTCCTTATTAAAGGTCATCTAATTATGTAGGTGTATCTAATAAGCTGCTTAGTGCATAGCTTTTTTTTCTACTATTAGAGATTTTGTTTTTAACCAACTTCAGAAAAGGTGGAGGTTCTATGTTCGTCAGGATGTATTTATTTTCAACGATGTATTGGTCAGTAATGGATAGATAAAACAAATTGTTTGATACGGTCCTACTTTAACCTTCTGAGGAGGTCCCATAATTATTTCGTAAAGATCTGATGTAGAGTCTACATCAGATCCGGAGGTTTACATTGTAGATCTTCGGAGATAGACAATGGAACTCCAACTCAGTATCTACGCGTATTGTGATTTGATTATTTTACTTATGATCAAAGATGATCATGGATTTCGGAGAAACCTGATGGTTTCTAAAATGTATTATTTATTTCACCTTCAGCAAAATATTCTCTGTTAACAGATGTGAAGTTTTTATGTTGATTAATACAACGCGGGACAATTGTGCGTCCCGTAACATTTTTCGGGGACACCGGGACGAATTCACGAATAAGGGAAACGGAAACTATGGTCACGTTAGTCAAATGCAATAAAAAAAAGGGTTTTTATTTTTTGTGTCTTCTGAAACTTGACGAGGTTGGTAAACTGCGCTTTGTATACAGTGTAAGAGGTATTGTGCTGATTAGGTTATTAAGTGTTATTGTTTCTTAATGGATTTAGATGATAAGAAGTACATCGGTAGTTATAAGTTTTATATACGTATGAATGCTTGTTAGTATAGTAGTTAGGGTAAGTGGTAGTCTCTTACGCAAGACATACAAGTTTTAGGCTGTGAGGATAACAATAAATTGAAATACGTCAAGGAGGATGATGGATGGATGATGACGGGGTTTCGTGTTACCTCCGTTTAAGGCCATCTGAAGGCGGTAGGTAATTAAATTTTTTTTTGTGGTGTTTTCTGTTTTTTCTTTCAGATGGATTCTTAAGATAAAACATAGGTAAACTCGTAAAACATTGGGAGAACAGGAAAATGGACGGTACTAATGTATTTACTGCTTTGTAAAAGGGGATAAAAGCGTGATAAAATGTAAATAAATATACTTACGAAGTAGGGTTCTCCAACTTTCGTTCGGTGAACGGATCGAAATCGGCTGACTCCGGATCTTTCGTCATGTTGTATCTAAGTAGAAATAAGGAACAAAATTAGCAAAATAAAAATATGACGTCATCACTGCCGGATCTATGTTCGATTCCTTCAAAGCTTTAGTTAACGAAATTCTATGGTGTATATTCAACTAAAAAAGCAGCATTTAAGAAGTAATCTTCTGAATTCTTCTGCCGGTTGAATATTCAAAGCATATGTATTTTATAATACTAACTTGTTGACGACTTTTTCTTTTTTCTTCTCATCTTGAGACAGGAATGTCTCCAGCTCCTGCGGCGCAGGCGCGTTGCCATTTGCTTCCTAGAACAAAATATATTTTTAGATGACACACATAACTTGCGTGTGTGATTACACGAGGAAAGAAAATTTTGTACTAGTTTTTGTGTGAAAGTGAAGCTTCCTGTTATAGCAACTGGGTACTTTATAAAATTTTACTTGAGACGTAGGTAGGTATTTTCTCATTGAATATATATATCAGAGTGCACCATGCACTCTTTAGAATTTATGTTAAATCGTTACCTACTTGTTACCTACATAATAAGGAAAATAGGTAAATCCTTCACTCTTTAGGTAGTACTCGTACTTTGAACTTGTTGCATTTTAGTGCAACGCTTTTGAATATTTCTAGGCTCTTTGTTATAATTGCATTTAGGTAACTACATTTCAAAATATATTTAAAAAACTTAGAGTTTCCTTTTTCTTTTCCTTTTCAGGTACAAAATGACATCCTAAAACAAGAAGACAATAAGGAATTCATCATAAATATAACAATTAGTTAACTGATTGATTGGCTACTGAGAAATTATTTCATTGGTTGACCTTTACAGTTACTGCATTCATTATCTTCTGAACAAAAAAAGATAAGATAGATAGTCTCTTGTCCCGATGGCAAATCTGTGATAAATTTTATTTAGATTGTAGATTAGGTACCTACATTGGTAGTCGTTCGCAACAAAAAAACCACCGGTATTGTTTTCTGATCAAATTGGTTGATTACAAAACCGTGTGGTCTATGGATACCACATACCTAATACACGGTTTTGTAATTTATAAGCCTAGTAAATGAGATAAGAGGGATAAATAGCGGGTATATCTACATACGTGCATTCATTATTTTTATTATATCAAGATTATTTTTCGAGCTAATCTAAATAACTAATAAATTGACTGCCTCATTGGCCTAGTGGTCGCAAACGCGACTGCTGTGCATGAGGTCTTGGGAATCGATCCCAGGTCGGGCAAAGTGTTATTGGGTTTTTCCATTAGGAATTTCTCAGTAGCAGCCTCGGAGTCTGGATTTGTGCCCGGTTGATGGCAATGGGCTCGCCCCCTATTACATGGGACTAAAAAACATAACTGGCGAAATGTGGGTGTACTAATGGGTACACCTCTGCCTAACCCTTCGGGGATTGCAGACGTGATGTTATGTATGTATGTATTTTCTAATCTAAATAACCCGTGTCGGCAGAGTTTTGTCCCGGACCCGACATTCACGGAACACGGGCGTTACCCGGAAAGCTGCGCCAGACATGACATGTCTGACAGTCTGACTGTCTGTCTGTCATCACTGTTTGACAAACGCTACACAACATCGTGGCAAACGGAAGATATGTTTATATTATACAAGTTGTAGTTTTGTAACCTTGTATTTCAGGAAGTTGTATTAAAACACAAAAATAACCAAATTAATAAAATTACGACACCTGGGCGCCTACCGCCATCTCTTGAGACGAGCGTTGTAAAATTCAACGGTCCAGAAGGCAAAGTAATATTAAAATAATATTGTTTTAAGAGGCAGGTAGAGGGCAGTTCAATAAATTAATTAATACTTGATTTTTAGTTGTTTATGTTTGATAGTATTTCAGACTATAACACCTTTTACAAAGAACAGAATCGCACCGTTCCGAATGCGGTAGGCAGAGTCGCGTGATTAAATCACTATGTGCGTACGGTTTCATCGTCCCGCTGCAAGATGGCTAGCTCGGATTCAAAATTCACCTACTGAAAAAACGTCCTTTTTAATTTATTATGGACTAGCTTTTGCCCGTGACTTCGTCCGTGTAGAAGTCCAAAATGTAAACCCATTAGAGGATGACCGTCAATAAAATACGAAGCACGTCTTCCATTAATTCTGTTAAAGAATGTTTATCCAAATTTGAAAGTTGATTAGACCAAGATTTCACGTTGTCCCATACAAACTCCCCCCCCCCTCTTGATAACGGAGATAAACCTACCTACTATTCAGTATCTAACTGCAAAATATTAAAGGAAAATCCTTTAGATAACTCATCATCCTAACCTCTTAAGTTTATTTTGTGTTTGTTGAATGGAGCTAAGTGAACCTTGAAAAAGATAATTATTTGTTTAGTTGATTTACTAACTCAGATTGAGTGCCGAGTTGTATGAAACACGATAATGTAGGTAAGTATGTCTCTAATAGCCTAATACTTATCTTTTATAAGACGCGTACAATAATCGTAACGTGTGAAAAATGTTCACTCAAAATTTTATTTGATGAAGTCGAACGACTCGTCTTATTTGGATAGTGCTAACACTAAACTTATCATTCCTACTTTTTACTAGCCTCTGCCCACGACTCTGTCCACGTATTTTTAGAGTTCCGTACCCAAAGGGTAAAACGGGACCCGGATTACTATATAAGACTGCGCTGTCCGTCAGTCACCAGGCTGTATCTCATGATCATGACAGTTGAAATTTTCACAGATGATATAAATCTCTGTTGCCGCTATAACAACAATCCTAAAAAACAGATAAAATAAATATTTAAAGTTCCTATCCAACACACGTGATTATTTTTCTCGTTTTTATATATAAATCCAAGGGACCATTCGTCAATACTTTATTACTGAATAACCTAACACGTTTTTTGCCTTGTCGTAATGGCCGAGTGGTTAAGGCGCCCGCCTCTCATGGTTGTGAGTTCAAATCCGGGCAAGTACCAATGTGACTTTTTCAATTCATATGTACTCTCTAAAGTTTATCTTGAACATCACTGGCATCGGAGAAGGAAAACATCGTGATGAAACCTGGACTTACTGTTCCACTCAAACCATGTCAGAGGGCCTTGAGGCGGTTTAGAAACTCTGACACTAGGGTGTGTGGGGTCGTAAGACCTTACTGCCCACACGATAAAGAAAGAAAGACCTAACACGTTTCTCTTTATCCATACTAATATTATAAATGCGAAAGTGTGTCTGTCTGTCTGTTACCTCTTTACGCTTAAACCGGTGAATCGATTTTGATAAAATTTGGCATGGAGATAGTTTAAGACCCGGGGAAGGACATAAAAAGTTTTTATCCCGGAAATCACCCCCTAAGGCGGTAAAAAGGGGGGTGGAAGTTTGTGTGCAAGTACGATATAAACAAGTTCCACGCGGACGTAGTCGCGGGCAAAAGCTATTTCCATCTATTTGTATTCTCTGTGAGACAATTTAATGATGTCAAAAACCTTAAGTAACCTATGCATGAGCAGCATTCCCTAATTAGGGCAGTTGACACTGTGACTTATGGGTTGGTCGCTTCAATAAACTAAAACATGTCAGTCAATTAAGTAGATAGTGTTGCTGTGCCACCATTCGCATCATATTTTACAAAGTTGCATTACTTACATAATTGTAATATTATGGTTTCTTCATTACAAAACAGGATAATTTAAGTTACTCGTCAATATTTATTAATAGAGGTTTATAATAATTGTAAGAAATTAAAGGAAAATGCAATATGGGCGATATTTCATAATTATACATACATACATAATCTCACGCCTTCATCTCATGGGGGTAGGCAGAAACTACAGAACGCCACGATCCTTACATACCTACTCCTTTTGCCTATACGTTCATACATCTCGTCATACAAGCACGCCGGTTACGAGTACTCCGTACCTGTAGGCTTACTCTTGAACAAAATCGAGAATGAGATTGGAATCGACATTACATGTACATCCGATCCAGTTTCAATTCCAATAAATATAAGAAGACATTTATTTATAGAATTAACGAGTTATTTAATATTTTAAAATTTGGTAATTTACGTTTTCATTTGTATGGCAACCTCATGTCAATCGGTGTAGTCAAACATGCAGTCGATTCCAATCTCATTCTCGATTTTTTTCAAGAGTAAAACTATTGACTTTTCTGAAGGATCTCACCAATGAGGTCAGGGGGGGGGGGGTCTTTATTACAAAACAGGATAATTTAAGTCATTCTTCAACATTTATTAATAGAGGTAAATAAGAAATTAAAGCAAAATGCAATACGGGTGATCGACTAGGTAAATCAATGTGCAGTTGTGCACGTTTTTATAATTACTGAAATTTAACAATTATCGATAAATAAGAGATCCATGACTCTAAATGGTGTGAAAACTAAGAAAAATCAAGTTTGACATGTCGAGGATTGCGGATTTTACTTTTGATAACTTCGTAGGCCCAGTTGCACTCGCCTCCGGAAAGTAGTGCAAGCATTTTTTTTTTTGCGGTGGTATTATCATCAAATGACTCCTTCCGCCCTGGGTGGGGCGGAAGGGACTGTCAGACTTTTACTGACTAAAAAACCACCCTGTTCCTTCAAGCTAACGTTGAAAAAGGAATATAGTAGGTACCTATTTTCATCCAAATCCATAGTCACATTCTTTGCTTCCATATTCTTATTCTGCAATAGTCCTACACCAACCGGGGGTTGCCCTTGGGTGTACTTGTATAGTGCATACAGGGATAATCGTCGGTTGGGTCTAATTCTCAACTAAAGAAATCTAAAGGGGCCTCTACGATTCGGTTTAGGCCCCTCGTACACTTCACAAATTCCCGGGACCTCTGGGTCCCTAGAGATATGGAAAGTACCTATAATATTATTATGTATTAATAAATATAATGTACTCACATTCACCATTTTGATATTGTGTTGTTGCCCGTCGGTTGATAGCGATAAAGGTTGCCTCTGAGTTGCCTGTCAACAAAACAAATAACATTAGTTATCTCATCGTGCTAACGCTGCTTAGATAATTACCGATTACTTATTTATTAACTAATCATCCGATAAGTAACTATGTGGAATACATGATGATATTACTAGACCGTATTTAATGCTAGCTGCTCCCAGAAACGCGGGTTTTGTTTTATCCGTGTTAAGTTAAGATCTACGTCTTTAGTTACTGCTCCGCTTCTGTCTGTCCTAGCGTGATGTAATATAGTCTATACTATCCCTCATTAATCTGGTTATCATGTACAAAGATTTTTTTCTAATCGGATTGAAAGTTGTAGAGCCTAGCGCTTTTAAACAAGGCTTCGGAGTTTCAAAGTACTCCCTAATTTCGTATAACGATTTCAAAAAAAATCTAAAGAAAATAAAAATATAACAAACAATATACACGTTATCACAATACGGCAGTAAGAAACAACAGAAATCTTTTGTATATACAAATAAATTTATAGGTTATATCTCACGGAAAGCGTCATTGTTATGTACAATGATGAATTCACAGTGTGAAGCTGATTTATTGAGTATTTTTATGTGGTTCTTGGAATTATTTATATTATTATATTTATCTACAATAGGTACACATATTGGTAGCTTTGTAGAATTTGTTCAATGAAACATCAGACGCAGACGACGAATCGTTCAAGGATTTGCGTTAGTTTCTGTATTAGGTTTATAATTTAGTCTAAATAAACGTTATTGAATATCTCAACTGAATATTATTTTGTTTATTTTTTTATCTATTTATATATTGAAGTAGCTTATACTGTGTTTTGCTAGTTTATATTGTCCACGCGGTTGTTTTTATCCGATTTACGTCTTTGGATACTGCTCTGCCCCCGTGAAATAAAATAAATAAATGGCTAAAACTCTGAACAATGAGCTATAAAATTTATTAAATGGTTGCGTTCATGCACATTATCAATGACCTGGAAAACAATTGATACAGAGATCACAGAGCTGACCTACGTCATTTCAGAACCACTGAGAGCAAAGCGTAGTTAAGAAAGTATTCGTAAATACTTGCTAACTTAAATACTGGTCTTTTTTCTGGTAAAGGCAGGTTTTTTTTATGTAAACCATACTTACTAATATTATAAATGCGAAAGTAACTAATATCAGTTTGTTACGCTTTCACAACTAAATCACTGAACTGATTTAGATGAAATTTAAGCTTGAACCCCAAGGAAGGACATATACCTACTACTTTTTATTCGTACGCCTTAACCGATGTAGTCGCGGGCAAGACTTAGCACAGCATTAATGTCGTAAACCAATATTTATGTTAACTAGACACTTTCCGTGGAACAAATTTTCGACCAGACGCTTTTCTTTTAAAGCTTTTAAGCTGGCAGCTAGAATTTTAAACTGTAACGATTCTCATGCGCTAATAATTAGGTTATAACTAACCATTTTAAAATTTACCTTTTATTAGCAAAGTATTCAATAAGAACAGCTACATAATTATCTTTCACTTTGATTGTTTAAAATAATAATTTAAAATATAAGTAATAATATGAGAAGATTACATTCGTATAGTTATTTATATTTGTTGATAATGTATTGCGTAAGATGGTTCAGCGGATAAATGTGCGAGAAAATATCTCGAGTCACGCTTAAAACACAAATACTGTACGAGTTTACGAAGATCAAGGTTGGCTGCGCGTGCGTGGGCAAATCTGTACTTTATGAATAGTAAGGAATTAGTCAGTCGAGCTCATAATAAAATATTCGTTGGCATTGTGTTAATTTAAAATAGTCTATTCCGTTTTCGTGTGACGTTTTATTTATTTTTATAATAATGAAGTAGGTACTTATTGATTTTCAATTTATTGATGTTTTTGAAGATAAAAGGTTTTTAAAATATGTTTATTATATTTATTTTTTTCTACACTTTGATCACGAAACACGTTCGTATATAGATTTTTTTAAAAGTTTGGTTAAAGAAAAAACCTATATAACGCATATACATAAAACTTACATATATAATATTATCGTTGATCCTGTTATCGTCCACAAACTAATACATGTTATTTTTTTATTTTCTGTAGGTAATACATACATAAAATTTCCGTTTCCTATATTGCGAGTTTCATTTATTTCAAGAATAAAATATTATCCATTACTATCAACCTTCTCATGCTTTATTCTGTAATTTTAATTGCATTTTCAAGGTTTTCTATTTTTCTTTTAGTTACACTATATGAAAACTATTTCTAAAACAACATGGATAGAAAACTAAATTAGTCAAAGATGACTATGCACATAATATAATAAGTTTTATTTCACGAAAAAAAAATTACATCACTTTAATCACACTTGGCTGTTTAGTTTATGACTGAGTTAAACGCAAACACAAAATATTGAGATACTTAAATGTAATTGAAATAATCGAGATGAATGTTTAGGATTGAATGACTTACTTGAACTCAAAGTGTTCGTAACTGTTATACGTGTTGCCTGGCCAATAGTTTGGTCACGACTGATAACGCGAACCGTGTAGCCTCCATAATATCGACTGATTGATATATATCAGCAAGTCAATCGCGGCCATCAGGGTCCTCGTGATAATATCGACACCTCGTGTGCACTTTGGTGCTCAAGTTGTGTCAAGTACCTACATCATCGTTTGTTTCGTCAGCTTCCACACAATTTCTATGTTCTTTTGTGGAGTGCTTTTTGTCTGAAACTATTGTACCTACATAGGTTCAGGAAGAGCAAGGACGTTACATAGTACAGTCATAATCCTTTGTTAACGATTTGTTTTATTTATTTGTTACTGACTTATCTGATTTTTTGAAAAATGAAAACTGAAACGGTTGGATATTTTTGTTTTTATTTAATATTCTTTATGTTTTTTTTTTTTTTTAACTTTCTCAACTTATTTAAGACTGTTTGGTTATTATACTATCGGCGCCATTGCGCTCTCGCCTTCGGCTCCTCGGCCTGCTACCTAACCTAGAGTGTAATGACAAATATTGCTTACTTAATCACTATTATTATTTTACTCTATCGTACCTAACTACCTAAGTATTGAATTTTGTTGACTAATACCTAGTTGTTGTTATTTTACTCGACATTTTTTTTTGTTTGTCTCTATTTATAATGAAAACAATTTTGGTATTATTTTTAGCTATTTAAACGACCTGTAAGCAAGTTTGATTGGCACAATAAGCACGTGTAAGATCAGTATTTAGTAAGTCTACATTGCAGAAAATCATATCAATTGTTATGAAAATATTAACATATAAGTAGGTAAGGTAGTACGAGTAGTAACGTTTGATTGTGTGAATAATTGCTTCATAAAAAGCCTGTTTCGGCCCGGTCATTCGCATTAGATGGAAGGCAGTGCCTTCCGTTCGTTAAATTACCACCATTAATAATTAAGTTACCTATTTTATTGTACTTTACTTAATTAAAACAGTCAGGTAAATAACTATGTCATCATTATCATATCAGCCGTACGACGTCCACCGCCGGACATAGGCCCCCTTAAAGCTAGCCATATTGTTTGTTTTTCGGTTAAATATTTTATCGTTGGTTTTATAACATTATCAGCTGCTTATCCGGACTTTCCTATGGTGCCTTATAATTAAGACCTCCAGCCAGGACTTTAAAACTTAGCGACTACACGCTAAGGGCACCCCCTGTGGGGTACGGGCCTCGGCTTAGGGCGTGCTGAGTGAAGACAGCTTGACGATAGGCTGATTCAATTCTTAATAGCCACAGTAACCGGTAAATAAATACATACCTACCAGTAAATCCTACGTGGTAGTAAACTGACTCGTGACTGAATATCAGCGTTACATTCGGCACTTACAACGAATATATATACATCTATTACCTGTCAAAGTCACGCAGATGCTTCTATTTTCAATTTAAATCGAGTTTAAATCGGTACTTCATTTAATATTCGGCACGACTAGGGCTTGACAACCGTTTGGTCAACATTGCTCAGATTTCGTGTGATAAAAATAACTTAAAGGTGTACGCACCTATTTAACTATTTATTTTAGTCGGACTAAAGAATATTTTAATGAGCCATATAACGCTGTTAGGCAATTGGCAACCCTGAAAGACCTATTTGTCAGCTAGGTAATTCTCATTCAAGTAAAAGGTAGGTACTTATGTCAGTTCATTTCTTTGTTTTGGCTTCATTTGGGTAATGAACGAAATGTTAGTTATTTCGTTTACTTTTAATGTCTTTCTGAAACTTTCATGGCATAACAACAAGTTGTTAAAGTAGGTATATCTCGAGGAAAAACCTAATTTATAATAATTGGTATTAGCGCTATGTATTAGTTAAATATTAAAATTTAAATAGAAAAAATGTATGAACTACACATACCTATTTATGTAAGAACTTATATGAAACGCGATTAAATATCAAAATAACATTTTTGTAAGACCGCAAGATTTGTTGTTTAATCATGATTCAAGTTTATTTTAGAAGTAACTTGCCGAATGAAAATGACACAGCATAAATCTCAATGCAACCTGGCGCCAGAGCAACTGCGTCAAGGCAACAAGTCTAATTGTCGGATAATCGCAAAATGAGTTTTCACCTCGATTGAGCAGTCATGTTTTGTTATACAAAATAATTATGTATTAGCTTGCGATCGTATGCTGCGCTTGCGATAGTAGGTCATAGAATATCGACACGTGCTGAAATATTGCCTCTTTGAAATATGGATTATGCGGTAGTGTGCGAGATTGCCTCCCGTTTCTGAAAATTTTCCTGGATTTATTTTTAACTTGGACTCAAAAGATACGACTCTTTGTGTCGAGGAATCTTATTCGCTCGTGTAACCTTTAGCACTCGTAATGTGTGACTCATTTATACATTATAAGTTGTATATGTATATTATTATTTACGTGACGGAGACAGTTATGTTTTCGTCTCTTTCTTTGGATCGACATTTCACTTTACGTTGTTGGCAATTGATTCTAAACATAGATATTCCGGGGTTTTTTGTTTAAGTATGGGGAATCATCAAATGACTTCGTCGGCTCTGGGCGGAGCGGAAGGCAGTGTCCCATCCGTGTTCCTCCTAATTCCCTTTGTGTTCCAGGGCCGCGGTTACTCTTTCGGACAACATCCGCAACTCTGGATAGGGGTTAATATTTGAAATAAAATATGTGTTTTTACCAATTTTTAATTATTTTTTAATTAATTATTTATTTCGATGATACACTTAAAGCTAAAACCGCTAAACTGTGTCCTCGCTTGCGGGGGACAGGGGTGCGGGGTTAGTACGAGAACGGGGACCAGGATAGGTGCAAAATAATTATTGAGTATTCGAGTTTTTTTTTAATATTTTGCGCTGAACTACCTTCAAACTTACACATTTTAGATGCGAAATGGTTAGATCATTTCCTAAGGTTGTGTATGAATGAATAACGATCATTCTATAGAAAAAATATTTGCGAGACTGACAATTTGAAATAGCGGTCAGTTTTTATAGTAGGTATTACACGAAGTTGAGATATTTATTGGTAGGTAACAAATGATTTTACGCTCTGATACTTGATTTTGGTGGCGTTGGCTTCTTGATGTGAATAGTTGGTAGAGAAGTGTCGTGGGCCGCGGGTAATGGGATCGTGGTTCGTGACGAAAGTACTCAAGTTTACATAGCGAAATTGTTGATGGCAAAATTTTAGCACAATAGACCATGAAGATTGACAAATAAGAAGACTTGACAAGGTGCTTATTTAAACGTATTAGGTTGGAAAATTGAAGTCTTGGGGTGCTTTAGCCATATCCAACCTTATTTCACGTCTAGTAACTTCACTCTAACTTTTGAACTCTTTATCTTACAGTTGTAGTTCTAGTAGGTAAGGCTACTAGGCTACCCTGCGCAGTTATACAGAGCATTGTTGACCAGGCAGCGCCAGAAAGAGGATTATGTTTTTCGAGCGTATGTATATTTCTTTGGCAGGTTCTGTAGCTTTAATAGCTTGATGGATTTGAACTTGAGAGTTGTCGTTAGATTCATCTTAATTGTGACAGTGATACATTTTGATATACTCAGTGTGAGTATATCAAAATGATAAAAATTAAAACGGCGCCATATTTTATCTTCAATTTTTTTTCCACTGACTCTATTTTAATGTTAATTAAAATAGGGTCTGTAGAAAAAAAAAATGCCAAAACCAGGCGTGAAAAAAGGTAAATTTGTATTGAAGGTAAACTTGTATTTATATCCAAAAGTTCGACAATTATAAAAAAAAAAATGCCCTGTATAAAACTCTTTTAGATAAGCTGTTCGTGATGTAAATATTCAAGTAGGTTCCATTGTATTTATTACGTAGATAATTTCAAAAGATCAATGTCCGCTGCGGATTAGTTGTCGATTCATTTGTGTGAGTGTGTGTGAATGAAAGTGACAATTGTACAACAAAGTTATGTCATTATTATCACTTATTATTTCAATGGTATTACGAGGCATTATGGCTAGGGTTGCCAACCCTACTATATAATATAGTATCCTACTATATTAGAGCCCCCGCCTACTATATTTTTCAGAAAAAGATATAGTAGGCAAATCTACTATATTTTAAATGCATCAAACAATTAAGCAATAATATTCATTTAATTAAGAAATAAAGTACCTATTTTGGAACCTACTAAGTATATTTTTTAAACATTTTCCTTACCTACTAAGTATATTTTTATGGGTAAGAATTTTAGAACTACTATATTTGACAGACAAAGAGTTGGCAACCCTAATTATGGCTGACGGTACACGTCATTGATATTCTGATTAAAGACATTCTTTCTCTTCGTCTTTTGAATTGGTGGTAATATCTGGTATCATTATAAGGCA
The DNA here is from genome assembly GCA_949774945.1 of Hoplodrina ambigua. Classification (NCBI taxonomy): domain Eukaryota; kingdom Metazoa; phylum Arthropoda; class Insecta; order Lepidoptera; family Noctuidae; genus Hoplodrina; species Hoplodrina ambigua. The sequence goes on from OX458963.1 coordinate 14,282,772, forward strand.
CCTACAGATGCACCCTGCGGGCACTGTAGTAAATGGTCAGGAGCCTTACAATCGCAGTGTGTTTACTAAGTTATGTTTGCAGCGGCCTACTTAGGTATGCAGTCTATTGAACAATTGCCCTAAGGATCACTGTCTCCCTGCAAGTATCGTGAGGGCTACTAGGAATGATCTCGTGTTGGGAAGTACTTCACCAACCTATCTGTCAAGCATTGTGACTTTAACTGTTAAAATCACAATAGTTAACTAATATGTGTGTAGGTATAATAATTAAGGTTTCGCAACCTTTCCATACTTTTGCCTTGACTGCGATGGTAGTTCCTCTGAGTGCGAGTTTGTCATCCAGGAAATTTATTCCAATATTGTGACATTAATGGTCTTCCCTCATTATGAAGGCACCTACGACACGGTAACATACCGAAAAATTCAATTGAAATCGAAACATCCAACCTATACCTCCAAAATATCTTGTTATTGTAAAAATTATTTAAACGCACCTGATTTAGAGTCCTAATTTGAATCCCAGATTATTTAATGTGTCGGGGCTTTACTGTAGTAGGGCCATGATTAGCAAAATCCTTAAACGAACATGTTTAATGCATGTGTGATAATATTAGTATGATATTGTTTATTCATGTTAATTAGTATGTAAACTAACAAGCAGTTAAGTAGTCGGTATAGAAATATCATAACACTTGATTACATAACGATGCGCGACGTGATGGTAGGTACCACATAATAATATTTCTTACAAATCAATTTTGAACATTTTGTAAACATGATGACAATTAATACTTCACTCATATAAGGTATTAATTTCGTCAATCGAACAAATACACATTTTTTTTCTTGAATTGTAGTGATTTGGCTTAGTTAACATGTCCACCCTTATAACGGTACGGCGGTCACCGGCGGTGGTAAAAATCATCAAATGACTCCTTCCGCCCTGGGTGGGGCGGAAGGGACTGTCAGACTTTTACTGACTAACAAACCACCCTGTTCCTTCTGTTGCCCTTTACGTTCCGGGGCCACGATATCCTGTTAAGACGTCCCGCAAGGGTGTAGTCACCTAAAGTAGTAGGCTATGCTCACTACATCGTTCCGTCATTGGACAACACCGTCGAGTTCCATGGTTCCATGATACGTTCATCGTAAGGTCACACTTTTTAAATGGTACTTTATTTAAAGCCATTAAATAATAAGATAGCTGGCTTTAATTTGAGATTATATGAGTAGGAATATAAAGATATACGGAGGAAATTATTTACAATACGTGGAAGACGAACATTCTAAGTAACTTATATCGGTAACAATGAACACTTTCATTTAACATAACAATAAAAAACATGTAGTCATAATGTTTTTAATTGTTCAAGAATTGAAACATTGACACATCGATAAGGGTAACATATGAACCATCGCAAAGGAAATTGGCACACTGCTTATTGTCCGCAACTTCAATGCTTGGTCTGACGACGCGCTTTATCTTTTGTTTTGGTGATAACGCACCTACCTAAGTGATAATAATGATCTGCTATCTCGGTGACCCACAGAGCATCGGCTGTCTCATCTTGTGTAAACAAAGGAAGCAATCAATTAACTCTTGGCAACAAACAGTTGATAGGTGTAGGGTCACCATGTTGTAATTTGAAGAAGCCTTATTATTCAGTGAGCGCGTTAAGACTGTCCTGACGTAAATGTTGTGCTATTCTTTAAAAATCTTTGAAGAAAATGAACTGAGTTTAAGGTGAGCTGCTTTGGCACGTGATATTGAGGATTGACAGCTCAACTCAAGCACACTTCAACTCAATTCTCCAAGGAAGAATTTTACAATTTGTAGAATTGCTAAAATGGATGAGTGGCATTCCTAGAGATGACAAAAGTGATGATGTGGTAACGAGATTTTTATCAGATCATCGTGTGGTTTTGACGATCACTGGTAAAGTTGAATAATAAGTAGAAGTGTAGTGATGTGATCGCGAGTGAAAATTCGAGTAGGTAAGTATCAGATCACCTATGAGTTAATGATAACTGTTAGGTTCTCCGCCTATGTCAGAATTTTTGTAGGACCGACTATCGTAGTCGTATCGTATCGACTAGTAGTATTCAGTAGTTTCGTAGGACCGTCTTTTTGTGGGACATCTGCGTTAGTAAATAGATAGTTATATTGGAATTCATATGTTCTATTTATCTCCGACGAAAAATCGGTTGCCGATTTCCTGTCGTGAGCAGACGCCCCCGCAAATTTAGATAAATGTAAGAGTGTAGTGATGTAAGTGCAAATCGGATTGACAGAATAGATTAGGATAATTATAATTAACTATAGTCATGATCATAGTTACAGTTTTACGTTTGATATCATTTTTTTTTGCTTTCGTTTTGACTTCCAGCATGAATAACTAGCGCGGAGCGGGTGAATTAGGCCGGAGTAAGACCTAAAAGCTTGTCTATTAATGAAGAAGTCTAAGGCAACCCTATAAAGCTTGGCTTGTCCAGTTAATTTATTCATGTGTACAGTTCTATAATTGTCGAGTCGATAATGTGCTATTGATAGAACAATCTATAATGATTATCTGAACTGTAATAACCTTATGGTTAAGTGCGTGGAATCAATAAAATTATTCCCGCGCACTGGGTTCTAAAGTTATTGCTTATTCGTGTAAATAAAAACCTTATTTATAATATAGGATGATCCTGAAAGCTGAGAAAGATAAATCAATTAAGTATCTTGACTTGGCTCGTGAGGTTATCGACATGTGGGATGTGAGAACAGAAATCATTGTGCCGAAAGTCGTGACGGGTAATGGCATAATAGCCAAGAGCTTCGACTAACACCTAAGGAGGCTCTCGGGGGTTGGATCAAGGGCATGATTCAGAAAGCGGTTCTCGACACGGCGCGTATTGTTAGGAGATTCCTTTTTTTTGGAGGAATCTCCTAATAATACGCGCTGCGTATTTTTTTTTTGATATGTGATATAAATATTTAAAAATGTATTAGAATTTGTATTGTGTATACTCGTAATATGATGATAGGAATCTTACACATTAGGAAATAAAAGTGGTTTGCGGTTTCCCTTTAATACATTGTCACTGTAATTATGATAAGTACAGTAGAAACACAAACATTAGAACATTGTGCCTATGTTCCTTGTGGGTACGTATCTAATGTATTGAGTAAACATTTATAGGTGTATAGCACAACAATTATACACTGTTACTTTTAAGTCGTCCTGGAACCGAAAGCCATAAACTCGATCATCGAACTCGAAACGATTGGGACCATTTTTAAAAAAGTAACAATAAAAAATATCAGCTGTTGATGACCTATATTTCTTTTATATCACAGTAACCGTTTTTATCTTTTATATAATTTTTTTTCTACCCTTGTCTGTCTGCTAAAATAAATTCAAAAAGTTATTATGTAGGTACGTTGACTACTTGTTCTAGCCTTGTTAGCACATCACGTTTTATTAAACAACATTAGCGCATGCGCCTACTTTATTGTATTTCCTTATTTCAGTGTCAATTTATCAATTGTGTCATGTTGTTTTATAGTATTTTATGTCAGTATCACTAGTTATTTTATACTTCAGCCGGTGGCAGCGCCACTATGAATGATAAAACATAATAAGGATGACAATTTTCAGTAAATATTCCATGTCCTTCTATGTTTGGAGCTGATCTTGTTGATATCGTAGGTAATTTATCTTTTATTTGTATTCCCGAGAGATAATTTGGGATGTATGGCTTAATTCTAAAATCTATGCAGACGATGTCGCGGGCAGAAGCTAGGATAAACAGATACTCGTAATTTACTAAAATGAAAAAGATAGGTGAACAAACTGGATTCAATAGAAACCTGTAATTATGTCTAAAACAAGGCTTATCGCTAGACAGACACGTAGTAGGTGTAGGTAGTACCAGCTACCTATTTTCTGCAAATATTTATGTAATTTTTTGTGAAACAATTGTACAGTTGACGCCATTTACTAATAATTACAAGACCTACTAAAAAATAAATAATTTAGCCCTCCTTATTATCGTGCGGGCAGTAAGGTCTTACGACCCTACACACTCTGGTGTCAGAGTTTCAAAACCGCCTCTAAGGGCCCTGAAAACCCGTCAAATTTTCAATATAAAGTAAAATTTATTTTTTTGGGGTTTTGAAATAACTCAACAGTAGTGAGTTGGAAAATAAGTGAGTGACGTCACAGTTAAGTATTGCCATGCCATACAAAACCTATGGAGGAATAGCTTTTTGACAGCTCATTAAAAGTATGACAATTGATTGGTGGCGTCAAGAACCCAATTAGTTAGATACTAATAAAGGAACAAAATATTAACATATTTAACACACTCATTACTTATACCGATAAATCAAATTGGCTGTCGATAATCTAGTAATTAAGTATAATCTACCGTCCCGATTTCTCAATATCGATTGTACATAATTTTATTAAGACAGTTTTCTGTAAATATTGATAGAAATTATAGATTTTTTTTTGGCTTACTGTACATAGGAATAGTAAGCAAAAAAAGTCTATAAACTGTCAATACGTACAGTTAACGTACCGTCGAATTAATATCGTATTTCTGGCCAATGACGTACCTATTACTAACTAACGTGACCATTTGTCCCGTTTTGAATGGGACGGTCCCTTAATTTTATAGTATAATATTATGTTATAGTAATATCAAATATGGGGGCACGTAGCTCGTAGGACAGACGGCCATTGGGATCGTACGTAAGGCTCTAGTGGCAACCACGTTCCAGAAGGCAAGGGGAAGGTAGGCCCCCACGAGGTGGACATAATAAAGATAGAGGGAAAGCGATACGGGGAGCGCAGGACCGGTCTAACAGTGGACATTGGCTGATATGCTAATATATGTTAAGGTGATTTTCCTTAATAAATGACCCCATTAAATGTTTTGGGGCATCACTGTCCCTCCTTTTGAAAATATCCCGTTTTGAGTAAAAATAAAAAATGGTCACTTTACGTATTACTAACTTGTCGGTGCTACTACTATTGGCTTGCTTACCGAGCCAGCGAAATCCGATACTGGGTAACGCCTATACCCCGTGGCAAAGGGAAGCCATGCAAATACCGCGAGGTACCGCTACAAGACTTACTTATGTTACTACGGTATAAGGTACGACCTAAACAAACCGTGCAACGAATACAAATCATTATTACTGCCAAGCCTTAAAGTTTATTGAACCCGATAAAAAATATAGCTCACTATCGCGGACAAGATCGTGAGGTTTGCACGTGTAAATGTGCTAGAGTACCGTTTTATGGAGTCACTGAGTCGCTGTTAATAAATTGCCTCGCTACTCATACAATCTGACTGGATTTTAGAATGTATAAAATAATAATACCAGCCTATTACTGACACACTGCAGGGCAAAGGCCTCTTTTTATACAGAGAAGGCACGAGCATTGATCACCACGCTTGCTCAAGGCGGATTGGCGATTTCAGACATATATCCTACCTACCTATTTATTTTTAAACTAGCTTTTGCCCGCGACTATTTCCGCGTGGAACTTGTTTATATCGTACTTGCATATAAATTTTCACCCCCTTTTTCACCATCTTAGGGGGTGATTTCCGGGATAAAAACTGTTCTATGTCCTTCCCCGGGTCTTAAACTATCTCCATGCCAATATCATACAAATCGATTCAGCTGTTTAAGCGTGAAGAGGTAACAGACAGACAGACACACTTTCGATGTTAATATTATTTGTTATCAATCACGCGTAAACTGTTGTTCAGTTTTGGATGAAAATTAGATATAGCACATAAGCTCATTTCCTGGATTAACGCTTAGAATAGTTTTTATCTTGGTAATGTGTTCCCTTGTATTATCCCAAAGGAACACATTACCACTTACTTACATAACGGAATGTGACTTTTACGCGGGCGAAGCCGCTGGCAGAAGCTAGTTAACTATAAGTCCAGGTTTCCTCACGATGTTTAAGGTAAACTAAGAAAATTGAAAGTCACATTGGTACTTGCCCGTGCCCGGTTGCGAACCTCATGCATGAGAGGCGGTCGCTTTAACCACTGGGCTATTTCGACACAAACAAAGAAAACATACTTGTAACTAAACCTCTAATTATGTTATACTAGTTTATGAGCGCGATTTCGTCTGTGTGAATGTAGGTTATCGTTGACGCAAGGAATGTCGCGGATTACAAAGTAACCTTAGTTCTTATCATATCACAAGCTACCTCTTTGTCAATTTTCATTACCATTTCATTTCAGTTCTGTGATATTGTCGTGTTGCGGTAACAAATAGATAGACAGACAGTTACGTTCGCATATTTATTATTATTTTATTTTTAAGTATGCATTCATGTTCATCTAAGGACGAGACTTCTAAGAACTGGTAAACACGTACTATAAGGTAAATAGGTATTAATCCAATGACTGAATTTAGAAAATAAAGGGCAATTAATGATGATGTTTACCCGACTACAGCAAGGTAAAAAGAAGGTTATGATTTTAGTAAACTTTGTATGATTGTGTGTTCGGATATTCACTTATATCTCATAAGTACTCGTAGCAAGGTAATACGTTGAAATAAGGTATCGTTGGAACCGTCATTGGAGGTTATTATAATGTTAAAAAAATCCAACATGGCGGTGGTAAGAGAAAAAAAAAGTAAAGATAAAAAAGATGATTAAAAATTTATGTCGGTATTAAATAAAAGGTCCAAAAAACATAGGTTACTTAAAAGTATACTTACTTACACAAAGTTACAAGTAATAAAAATGAAAAAATGTTACCACGTTACGGCACTTCTATAAATTGATATGAGTAGCATATTTAACACATAACGTGACGGTTGTATTCCCCGAATGAATAAGCATAGGTGTATTAATAGCACACACACATTTTTCCCAGTTATGTTAAGTACCTACCAAGTCATAAGCGGATAAATTTAAATCGGGCACGAATTAACTGACAAATTAACAAATAGCGATCCCTAAACCTTAAATATTAAATAAGAAAAGAAAGTTAAAAACCCGTCTACGGCTTAAAGTATTATTAATTTACAAAGTAAAAGCCAAAGCATTTATTTCAATAAACCGTTTACAGGCAATTTTGAATTGTCAAGGAGTTGGGTAATTAGTCAGAAAGTTGAAGCTAATTGCTCCTTCCAAAACGCATGTAGGTACTTAGGTTTGTATGAAAAAGAACGATCAGTAAATCTACGGATATTCTATTAAGTTTTTACAAAATCCTGGTTATATTATTGTTGTTGCTTCTCTAGATATGTGAAAACGATAATTAGATGATTAGATTAACTGATTTAGCTAAATATATTACTTAGCTAAATCAGTAAAAAGTATAATTAAGATGTAAGCCATGGCAGTTAAGAGATGATCAATCCCCAGTTCACGAACATGACGAGTGGATCAGCATCATTTAGCACAACCATCTTGAAGGGAACCGAGTGATCCAACGCACCACCATCAGCGAGACATACACATAAACGTTTATATAAACGTTTTGGTAAAAAAATTGATGTAGTCGTGTTTTAGTGCTTGGCTCCTACGTACGATGTGTTTTGTACTGGAGGGTCGAGGCGGTAGTATTTACAACAGGCAGTGTTATCGTAACGTCAATGTCATTTACAATATTCACTCACACTACGACAGTTATAGTGTCAATGTGACAGAGATGTTTATATGCTCGCTGTCGGTATGTCCTGGCAATTCTGTGGACACGGACGTTGAGTGCTGTCGGACATCGTTGAGCACAATTTCGGAACATTTCGGTTCAATTTCGAACTAAAAGTCAGGACGGTCTAAGAGTCCGATCTTGCTCGAATGACCATCAAAACTTCCGGCATGTACGCAATTATAGAATCAGCTTAATGTCACAAAGTAAATACTTAAACAAAACACTACAGTCAAATCAGATAGGCAGACCAACCAGGAGTTTCATAGTTGCTTTTCCAAGCATTACGTGTATACTTTTTACACTTAAGTACCTATATGTTTTAATTAGGTAGGTACATTATTGCATACTGCGCTTCAATGGCAATGCCACGGTGTTATAAAACTGAACGGTCCCATTGTAATTTATTTTAGAAATATTGCGATAACAAATTCATCGCGTATTAGGCTTCACTGCTAGCAAGCAAACTTAAATATATTCATCCATAAATAATCAACTTAAATTAACTGTTTGCACCAAACCTAAGTTATTTATCAATAACTAAACATAAAATTTGACAGAATTACAGTAAATTAAACAATATAATTGACAAGATGTAAATTGAATTAGTTTACGATTATCGATTACCAGCACTCAGGAGGCAATGAAAATGGGCCATAGCCCACACGCGTCAAGGTAATGCGACGAGCCTGCATGCTCAGAAGAGGCGGGATAACGTCGACTATTTTTTTCTAAGTTATTGACCACAAGCGGCAACAAATAAGTAAGAATAAATATGAGAGAACGAAGGCCTTTGTAAAATAATAAATCAATAAATAATGTCACAGAAAATACTTTTAAAATTACACAAAACTTTAAATATTTGATTAGACTGATAATAATGTTCTTGTCAAGGCCGAAAGAACGAGCGATGAAAACAGGGTCACTTAAAACATAACAAAAATACTGGTAGATAATAGATCTTGACGACATTGTCAGTAATCGTATGACTGTGATAACTACCATGAAATGTAAACAGTTTACGATGAGTGTGAAGTAGATGACGTTGATCTGCTCTTTCAGCCTTTAGCAGATACAAGGTGTAATTTTACAACCTTTTCAAATTGAAGGACGTTGTTATAAAGAGATAAACAATTAAAGAAAATAACGAGGCCTGGTCAATAACATAACATAACATAACATCACGCCTGTAATCCCCGAAAGGTTAGGCAGAAGTGTACCCAATAGTACACCCACATTTCGCCAGTTTTGTTTTTAGTCCCATGTAATAGGGGGCGAGCCTATTGCCATCAACCGGGCACAAATCCAGACTCCGAGGCTGCTACTGAGAAATTCCTGATGGAAAAACCCAGTAACACTTTGCCCGACCTGGGAATCGAACCCAAGACCGCATGCACAGCAGTCGAGCTTGCGACCACTAGACCAACGAGGCAGTCCTGGTCAATAATTAATAAATACTTGTTTTTTTTTGTTGTTGTTTATATTTGACAGTATTTTAGAATAAGAACAGGATAGCCCCGTTGCGTACGCGGTATCAGTGTCGCAATTATATAACTGCATCATGTGTGTGCTCGCGAGTGCATCCGCCCGCCCACCTAAACCCAGCGGCAAGATAGTTTAGGTGGTTCGAAATAAAAAAAACACCTACTAAAAACAAAATAAAATATATATTTTATTATTGACTGGCATAGTTACCTCCTTGAATTTGAGCAACAAAACTATATACCTTGTATACAGAGTTAATAATGTAATAATGGAATAGAAATTAGGTACCCTTGTCTCCAAATAAATGAAACACTTTACCCCCTACTGTTCACTGATCTAGAAGCAAGGCTGTATCAATGAGATATATTAAGCCTTTGAGAGAAAAACATTAACTATTAACGCCAGACTGTAGTCGAGCTCTTGGCAGTTTGGCAACTTAAATAAAACTTCTTTCTTTTCCTTTTTTCTTTCTTTCTTTAAATTCAAATAATGTAAATGTCTATGATATTGTCTATGGCTCACTCAACGTTAGGTGGTCCACGGAACGTGATACGCGAGCGAATTTCGTGAAAGTTTCAAAGAAAAACTTGGGAAAACTTATCCTCTGTTCCTCGAAGGATTCTCGTGAACTTTAGCTTTTAGCTTACGCTAGCACCAGGTAACAAGAAACCAAGAAAAAATACTTCACCGACAAGAGTTTAAAACAGAATGATTATCGGTTGTTTGTTTATGTGAGTTTTGAAGTTTGTAAACGAGACAAAAGAAATTTTAAGCGCGGGGCCACATTTATAAATAAAATGGCAAGATAAATGCATAAAAATGTTTACACGGTATTTATACCGAACAATTTTTATATGACTGTTTGTTCCGGTTAGCTCCGAAATTGCTGGATCGATTTTGACAGGACTTTCACTCGTTGACAGCTGATGATATAAGAACTTAGGCTACTTTTATTTTAGAAACATAATTAGAGTTCCGCATAAATTAAACCCCACTGATTATATAATATAGATAATATTTATAGATACCTATTTAGGTATAATGTTCTATGTCTGCCTTGTTGAATGTGCTGAAATCCTTAAGTCCTCTTAAGACTCACTGTCCTGTGTCCTATTTTTGTGCCTAGGTACTTTTTATTTAGCTTCCCTATTGTTATCATAGCCATTGACAATTCTAAGGCGATCATCCGAATATTATACTCATACCGTTAAGCTGCATTTCTTATTTTGACAATAGACAGGTTCCTTGTAAGTACATCAATGGACTCGTACCATAGTGCGAGTCATGAATGGGGCATAGACAATGTTATATGTGCCAGATAAGACAAAGAAAGTTTGTTTTTGAAATTATTATCGTATAGGGCACTATGCCAAAACAACCGAATGCATGCACGTATGACATTCAGCGCGCAGATATAACATGTGCATAATAATTAGAGTTGCTACCCGTACTTTATGATATAGAATACTTTACGTACAATAAAGCACGTGAATGTACTCCATTTTACCTATTTCGACTTATGAAAGGTTTTTAATGGTTTTGTAAAAGATACAAAAACGTTAAGCGATTTTTTGCATGTAAGCGAACGGATCGCATAGATTAAGCATTCTACTATTATTTCTACTTATATTATATACGAAAGTTTGTGAAGATGTATGGATGTTTGTTACTCGTTGAATAGATTTGGATGAAAATAGGCACATGGATAGACCCTTACTAGTTTTTATCCCAGCAATGCCCCTTGCGATAATAGGTACCTAGTTCAACTTACATACTTTACGAAAAGTTACTTATACGTGGGCGAAGCCGCGGGCAGAAGCTAGTATAAATAATACTTTATTTTCTGTTGTATTGTTGTAGTTGTACTTTATTTTGAAAGTAAATATACTTTATTTGCTTTAAAAAAAGGTGGTAACCCTACTTATGATCTGTGGATTAACGTAAGTACTAAGTACCTACCATTAAAGCGTAATTCTTGACCTGTGCAGTGTCACTGTAATCACTTTACTAGTATGCGTGGTGTCGTCATAGCTCGCTAGTTAAAGTCAAAGTCAAAGTCAAATCATTTATTTCAATTAGGCCATTACAAGGCACTTTTGAACGTCATATAAAAAAGAAAAAGGAATTGATTCTTGTTGCCCCTTCCAAAAGGTAGTTTTGTATGGAGAAGAATGGGCAAGAAACTGCTTACGTATTCTCTTAAAATCAATGTTTACATTATGTATTTTCATACAGAATCATACATAACGGTACGTGAATGCAATGTATCTGATTTAAAAACTACAAAATCATAGCACTTAAAAAGTATTGCAAATCAAGAATTTAAAGATCAACGATTATCAATTTTAAGTTAAAACGCCCGCTTTCATTCATGCGGTTTCTATTCCGGGCAAGTATCAATCTGATCTTTTTAATTTATATGTAAGTACTTTCTAATTTTGTCTTGGATATCACTGACATTGGTAAAAGAAAACATTGTGAGGAAACTTAGACTTAAAATTTAATGTAAGTCTGAAAATGTCAAACTGCTTTGAGCAAGCGTGGTCATCAATGCTCGTTTCTTCTTTGTATGAAGCCTGTCCTCATACAAAGAAGACACGAGCAATGATCAGCGAACATTGATGAGTCCTGCAGTAGGACAATAAGGCTGGTATTATTATTACTTCGTGCGTACAAGTAAGTAATTATGTATGTGTTTAATATGTAGACTATATTATATACTAGCTACAATACATGTGAGTTATTATAACGATTTATTTATCACAGTTGTAACAAAGGACTTTAAAACGAGCCTTGAGGAAAATTACGCTTTTGTTCGAAATAAATTCCTTTATACATATTTATAGAATGTAATCTCTTTTGTTTTTTTGATTAATTGTACCTACTTATAGGTACCAGAACTTCTGTACTTATAATATACTAGCTTCTGCCCGCGACTTCGTCCGCGTCAAAGTTGATCTCTATCACCTGGCGGTATGGAATATACTTCATTATCTATTCTCATACCTACCAAATATACATTGAAAATTTCATAAAAAGATACCTTAATCTTTTAAACCCTACCCTTTTCTGAAAAAAAATAAATTATCTAGGAGTTATGCTTCTTTTGCTTTTTAATAAAAGTAGTGACTCTCGAAAATATTCTATTTATCAGGATAGATAATGAAAACCACATGACATGCATAACGGAACATATGGAAATTCTTATCAGTTATCGGTTTTACCGGTGTAACTATGACATTTTGATTTTTTTATAGGTACCTAAGTAAGTATAAGCCATTGCAAGTCATCACAACAGCTTGTTTGTAGCCTACATTGGAAAAGATGAAGTAACCCGTCTATTTTATAGATGATGATGCTATTAAAGACACATTCCATAGCTAAATAAATAGGTAAACGAACGTATAAATGTATTCATACTTTTATATTTTTTATACAATAAAGCTGAAGAGTTTTGTTTGTTTAAACGCGCTAAATTCTGAAACTACTTGTCAAATTTTGAAAATAATTTTAGTTGTAGTTGATAGCCAGATTCATGAGGCATAGAATGAACTATGAAACATCACGCTGCGACGCACGGGAGCTGAGCAGTGACCAAAGACGTAATACAACACGGGTGAAATAATAAGGCACTTACAATAAAAACTTCAAGTAAACTAGCGTGCTATTTGTGTAAATACTTTATACTTAATAATAACAATAATGAGGTAGGTAATACTTAATGTATTAAATAAAACTGAATGACTTGGGCTTTCCATTAGATAGCATGTATTTTTATCAACATTATCCCTCTTCGTTAACCGTTCGATAAAATTTAATAATGTACTTAGTCGAACGAAATAATAATTATGCCGATTTCACGTAGGTGCTACTGCTTTCTCGATTAAGAACTTACTAACAGTACTAATTGATCATTACAGTGCAGTTACGCATCGCACTAATCTGTAAATTCAACGTTTCCAAGCTCAAGCTGGGCGATTAGTCGGTTATGATATGCAAAAAAGGTTCAAAAATTAGATCAGGAAGGTGATAATAAATATCCTTATAAGTTGCAGCAGACATTTGCTACAAATACTGAAGAAAAAAAACATAAGATTTGGAAAAGAACAAGGCATAAATTTAATATACATCTAACCTTGATTATTTCAATTTTGTTATAATGAAAGTAATGATTTTAAGAATTTCCAATAAAACTAATTTTACATACTCGTAGAACACCTGATCAACCTCAAAAATGTTCGGCATGCCTATTCATTATCGGCAATTTTCTTACTAATTACTCTGCTAGTCGGTTGAACGGCAAACCAATATTTAGCCCATCACTCAACAGTAATTAGGTATTCAAGAAAATTTGTAGGATACGTACATAATTTTATGTGCAATGTAAGTACTAAACGTTTTGTGGACAATAATGACACAGGATTGAATAAATGGTAATCGGAAAAACATGTAAATAAATTAAAGTTGAACAAAAGTAGGTTCATACTAATGTAATCAGCTGTTAATTATTTATTATGTACCTACTCGTTTGTTCTACTGTTATCATATAATATGTACACCTATTTAGTATAAATAATTAGATATTATTGTAATAATTGTCACAAACATTGTCATAGGCAGGCATACCTAGGTACAAAGTGGATGCCATTTTTTATTACCAAGTTTTTGCTGAAATGTTTATAATAATTAGGTACATAAGTTATGACGAACAGTTAGTTTTTAATAAGTTTTTTGATGCCCTGTTCCTCCTTTATTTTTTTATAATTTATACATATAATATATACTTTGTAATTTTAGTTTTTATTTTTGTTTAGCGTTAATTATTATAAATAAATGTACAGTTTGTAGCTATAGAAGCTTTTCAACCACTTACATATTTATCTCAGAGAGAATTTACTACATCCATGCCTAAACTTTCTGTTTTATCAAATTATTTGCATGGCAACATTAGGTTTCACCGCTGCACCGTTCCAAATTCAATTTTCTAACCAAACTGTAATTTACAGATTTAACCTTCACAAAATCGCGTCATCAAGATTGTGTTCTCTCAAATGAACGCGTCTATGCATGATTTGCTGATTTCATGGACTTAGAGTATACGTGTTCGAGCATTTTTTATTCTATCAAACAGCATTCATCACGCTCACACTACATCACACCTGTTTTAGGATTAGAAGGCAGATTAACTATCTAATCTTCTTCTTTTCGTAGGTATCGTGGATACATCTTTAATAATTTATACTATTTGGGCCCAGTAGATCGCCACGTTTACTGCCGCATCAGAGGCGTGGCATAGTTTGTCAAGGGTGCAGGTGTCGAGCAATTGGGACATAGCCTGATGAGCCCCACAATCGCGCTGGCTGTTGAACGGGTCTATTATGCCGTGTATAATAAGTCTAAGTTCCATGTTATAACAGGAGCATACTTTTTACTGATGCGAAAAAATAATAGGCATCAATTAGGACTATTGATTTTCAGAGAGGACGAATGGAGTTTCCTGCCCACTCTTCTTTATACAAAACTACATTTTAGAAGGGGAAACTAGATTAAATTCTTTTTTCTTTACCTATAAGACGTTCAAAATTGCCTTTTAATGGTCCAACAGATAAATGATTTGTTTTTGACTTTGACTTTTCGATAAAGCACGTCGGTGATGCGGTCATTTTAGCATGTAGGTGACGCGTACCCATAAGTTTTGAACCTACCAAAAATCAGTCGCTGCTAGGGATTTCACTTCAAAAATCAAATAGAAGAGACTAATACGAGTAATACAACGCCTAACATGGGAATCAAAATCAGGTATCTATGCTCAGCAGCCGCAGTTATGTGACCACTTAACAAACCCAGTAGTAAAACAGCATTGTAATATTACTAACTAGATTGCGCCCGCGGCTTCGCTCGCAAGTTAAGTTTAAAATTCGATCATAATTCGAAAGACATGTGGCGCCATCTATCATCATAAGAACGTTATTGCGATTTCTCTCGGGAACAGTGCTTTTTTTCGGGATCAAAGGTACCCTATGTTCGTTCCTGTACACCTGGCAATGTATATGCAAAATTTCAAAATGATCGGTTCAGTTCAGGCTTAGGCGTAAAACGGTAACAAACAAACAAACAAACTTACTTTCGCATTTATAAAATTAAAGTTAGGATTAGGATACTGACATCTACCCTCAAAATTAGTCGTGTTTTATTTTCGCTCGCGTTAAATTACATCTTTGGTTACTGCTCCGCTCCCGTGTGTCGTAGCGTGATGTTTATAGACTATTACTATTCCTCATGAATCTGGCTATCATATACAAATAGATTCTTTCCAATCTGTCTGGTAATTGGTGCGTTTATACGAGCTCTTTAAATTAGATAAGCGCTTTTAAACACACAAATAAAACTCTTCAGCTTTATTATTGTTATAGTATACTAGCACGCCCTGCGACTTCATTCATGTGATTGAATTTTATGATAATAAAATATAGCTTATAACACTCAGTGATAACGTAGCTCCCAATTTACGAAAGAATTTTCAAAATCGGTTCAGTAGATCCGGATATGACCCCCTACAACCTCACAAACTGTACCTCTTTGTAATATGAGTACAGATAGATGAACGTCCTTTAGCTACTAATAAGTAGCAAGAGGTTCCTTAAATGATTAAGCAGACATTTGGTGGTCGAACAAACTTCCGCCGCAACTCCAATTTGAGCTTGTTATAAAACAATTATTAACGACAGATATTTCTAAACTTCCCTATTATCTCAGATCTATAATTTATGTCACCTCACAAGATGTTATTTCTTAATCGAAGCTGTAATTAGCGTTTCCTTTCGTGGCACCTAAGCCAGGAAACGCCTATCTTGTTAAAGGCGATATACTAGAACATAGATTTCTGTAAAATTAGTTATTATTTATCGCTAGGTGTTTATTTTTGTGGCCTTGTAGGTATCCTTACTAATATTATAAAGGCGAAAGTGAGTTTTGTTAATTCATTTGTTTGTTACGCTTTCACGGCTAAACCACTGAACTGATTTTGATGAAATATAACAGACTAAGCTTGATCCCTAAAAAGCTGCCTATGTCCACGATATCCTACGTCATTGCAGACGAAATCGCACTCAAAATCTAGTTAAGAATAAAATAAATGGATCTTTCACAAAGATTCTAATTTTTAAAATCATTGCATTCCACTTCAAAATCCTTATCAACGTTCAAATAATACACAGATATTAAATGTCAATTAAATACATCTTACAAGCTGAGATAAGGTACCTACTGTGTGCATTATGTAAAGGCATTGACCGTTTAAAGGACTATTGTTATTGAGAGCAAGTCAAGTTTGGACTTGGAGTGTGACACTTGAGCCCTCAATCGTCTAATCGAGTGAAGTGCTAGGTTAGCAACCAACCAGACAAACATAAACAGTACAAAGAATCAAAATACTTCTTAAACCTACATAGGACGCTACCGCAATTACTTTCTAATGACCTACTGAAAAAGTGACAGTTGTAAATTGGGTTCTCGACACTGTCAGTAACCATTAAAATTCAAAGACACTACTCCTTGGAAAGAAAAACTTTATTTTTGCCCTAAAAACACGATGAATTTTCATTAATATTACAGCAATATTGGATTTTTAGTTACTTTAAAACCAATAAATAGTTAATCAATTGAATTGGCAGAAAGTGACGTCATGGTTTAAAAAGTTTATGAGATATCGCGTTTTGACAGTTCATAAAAAGTATTTCAATTGATTGGTGAGTGTCAAGTATCCGTTTTTTAACCGTATTCTTGACACGGTGGATAA
Source organism: Hoplodrina ambigua (assembly GCA_949774945.1). Lineage (NCBI taxonomy): Eukaryota > Metazoa > Arthropoda > Insecta > Lepidoptera > Noctuidae > Hoplodrina > Hoplodrina ambigua. The sequence continues at coordinate 14,299,741 of OX458963.1, forward strand.
TTTGATACGTTGTACTTTTTAAAAATCTAGTGTACAAGTAATTTATTATAATTATCGAAATTTCCTTAATTTCTTTTGCCTCCAAGTATTTATTGGGTTAACCAGGCTCAGACGAAAAAAAAATTTTATTACCCTTATAAATATCTTGAAGATAATTGATAGCTAATGTACGACCGAAGGTCGATTACTGGCCGAAGTCGAAGCCGATTAATCGGCTATCACCACAACCTTAGAACCCTGAGAAATTCAGTTCAAGTTCCAAAAATTAATCTATACTAATATTTTAAAGTTAAAGAGTTTTTTTTTGTTTGAACGCGCTAATCTCAGGAATTACTGGACCGATTTGAAAAAATCTTTTTGTGTTTAAAAGTGCGGGAGGGTAGCAGTAATCAAACACGTACGTACGCTGGGTATTGCTAGTAATGTTACAAATGATTTTAAAACTTTTTAATTAAAGGTTTATATTGACTGTGTAATGCAAAAAGGATTTTTAATTAGCTCCAGAAGTTGATCTAGGCATCATAGAACTTGCCTCTTAACTTTTTTAAAATAATAACATTTCATAACAGTTCGTTTAACTTCGGCTTCGGCCAAAGATCTGATGGATCCCTTACCCAGCATCTCTCCTCAAAGTTTTAGCCACATGTAAATAACGTCTAAGTATACCTCTAGAACTCATTTAGGACTAACTTTTCAATAGTCAGATAACTTTTATCCAAACAATAAATTATGAGTTTGACACATTTTCTATACAAAAGCTGTCAAACCGCCATATTTATTCCTCCGTTAAGAGTTATTTTACAATTGAAAAGTTAGCCCTTATTGTAATAAAAAGAATTGTTCAAACAAAGATAAAACGCTTTTCAACACGACAGTGTCATACCTTCCATTCCCTTTATTACTTATGGCAAGACAATCGGTAGGACGTTACTAGGTCAAATGTAAGTTTATGACACTAGATGACCAGTAGCTAGGTACTGTATACTTGCACTGCAATTTCCATATCGATCCACATAATTCTGCACAATTTTAAGTGTTCGGTAGCACGAAGCACTTCTGTTGTTGAACGATACCTACTTCTACATATTAAACCTCCTACTTCTATATATATAGAACGATGTGTTGTGTTCTGTGTGTACTAGTCTATGCTGAAGCTGAAGAGCCAGTTTGTTTATTTAAACGCGCTAAACTCTGAAACTGTCAGTGGAATTAAAAATAATAACTAGACAGATTCATGAGGAATAGTATAGACCAATGATGGGCAGGTACCGTAGCCGCGCAGTTAATGATAAATTGTAATTTTTAACATATGTGCAAGTGTGTAATGCTGTAGTGTTTTTATATTATTAAAAGATTTAACACGAGATGCATTTTTCCTATAATTCTGGCCCTCCTCTCAAATTTCTTAAACTTTCTGGCTCCCCTTTAAGAAAGTTTGCCCACCACTGATACTTTCTACGAGATTAACCAGATTTAACGCGAATAAAAATATAAGGCGGGCGACGTCACAGGCAGAAGCTAGTGGTAAAACAGTTCAACAATATTGCTGGATTTTTATATTAGGTTGTTTCTGGAATAAGTTAATTAAATTCAAAAAACAAATTGCAAAAGCACAAAGTAATTGTAAAGCACTAATGAATAGGTGAATATTTTTCGCCCACCGGGTATGCTATACGTCATGTTTGAATACGATTTGTTATGTAGGTCAGCCTGTCTGCCAGCCTAAGTATCTTGCTCTGCGAGTAATTAGCAAAAGTAATTATTATAAATGAATCTCGAAGAGATTTTTTTTCCTTTTTACAAGCGCTTCGGAGTACTAATGTATTTAAAAGCCGGTCAATTGTGAATAGGACTCGCACAGGAAGGGCTCCTGTGTGACTTGTACAACCGTACAATATTTTGTATGGAAAAAATGCATATATTTATTATACCTATTTTACTTTTACTTATTTTTTGGTCGCGGCAATAAAAAATTTCACGCATTCTGTGAAAATTTCAACTAGCTATTGCGGTTTATACAGCCCCTGATAGACAGACGGACGGACCGTAGAGGCTTTGGTCCCGTTAGCACCCTTCGAGTACGGAACCCTAAAAATGATAATATTTATTCCAGTGACTTCTATCTGCTGAAGATTAACAGTTTCTGATTATCATCACAGTATTTGGGCCGACTGATTATCCATTATCTAAATCTTCAGCTTTCACCAACATATTCAATCAATTGGCGTCTGATTCGATATCATATCAATTAATTAAATTAAAGGAAATGGGAATGTCATATAATTAATTGTTTAAAGATAAGATTTTTAATAGGCATTCAGTAATATACAGACCTAACGCCAGCGCATCTATTTGATATGACTCCATTGGAGTCATATCCCAGGATTACGACCGGACTAATACAATGAGTCAATCGTAGTATAGGTACCGCCACGAGTGGTGAGCACAAATTTCACCTGCGCATTTGTTAATATTCCGGTCTCTTTGGCGGAATGAAGAAGGCGGGGGGCGCCAATCTTGCAGTCGGCTGCATGCGATTGGTTCGTCAATTGATGCTCATCGTCTATTGGTCTATCGCCTGTCATTTCGCTACTGTACACTTTTGTGCAATATTAGTAAATAAGTTTTGAATTTTTAATATTTTATTTTTGTTAATACGTATTATATGTATTTTTTTAATTATACCGCGAATTATACCTACCTACCTACAAATTCTATCTCTTAATTTTTATTTTGACCGCTCTGACTTTTAGTTTTCAGTAGTTCCCAAGGTATGGGTCCCCACGGAGGGTCGCGAGCGATAATAAGTAGGCCTTAATAATTCTTCATTCAAAGTCAAAAGCCAAATTATTTATTTCAATTAGGCCATTGAAAGGCAGCTTTGAACGTCATTTACAAGACAAAAAAAAATGAATTTAGTTACCCCTTCCAAAACGTATTCATATAAGTAGTTTGCTCTTTTTTCTTTTATGAAAAACAATGTGTGACCCGAATGTGGAAAGTTTTTTTCAGTGAGTCCCAGTCCAGTCAACTTTGAGGATCGCTGCCTAAGAGTTTTATGCCAGCAGGGTCAGTTTCTGCCTATCATCAACTTCCTGCCCTCGGGTAATCCCTAAGAGGGCTCTTATTTATTGGGATTCTCATGTCCTATAACCGTAATGCTATATGACTCCTATGTGACTTTGAATTAAGTTCAAAATACTAATTTATGAACATTGTTTTATTGGCTTCGGGATTGTGTACATTTTGATCAATGGCCATTTTAGAACGATATTTTCCCAGTTCCGTGAACTAAAAAAATTTAGACCAGTGGTACACCTTAGTCACCTTACCCTTCGGCGTACCTATTTTGTCCAGGACAGGCATTTAGGTGTCTCCAGAAATTTATAAAGCAGTACGGTATCCCCAGGTACCATTACTTCATAACGGTCATACAGTTTGCGAAACTTGTAATTTACTAGTGCGTCGATTTCGCAATGTTCAGCATTTCTCGGAGTTAATAACGCAAGAAAATAATGTGATAGTATAGGTATGATTGGTCACGGATAACTTGGCTTTACTACACAGAAATAGGTATAAGTATGCAATAATTATAGACGTTTCATACAAGCATATAAATCGATAGTTTTCTTCTAGCGGCCAAATTAAGTACCTATGTAAGTATCAAATCATGTTTTTCAATCATGTTTTTGTGCGTCTTTCTTGGAATTATGATGATGTAGGTACCTAGTGTACCTACACATCACATGACAACAAGTAACTGATTATTGATCACTTCAATTTTTTTATGGCAAAGAAAGTATTCAGGTAGTCTGTTGTGTAGGGTCAAACAGCGGTAAAGGATGGTTTAGTGCACGCACGTACTTTAAAATCTTTAAATCGATTTAATTGAACTTTTGTTAGTTAGTTTTGAACGTCTATACAAGCTTATGTATATCTACTTAATACAATATTATACAACTGTATGTAGTTTGTTTGTTTGCTTTTTTTATTTGAACGCGCTAACCTGGTTCGAGCCAGGTTAGCACGTTCTGAAAATTTATTCCTGTATATGAAGCTATGTTGTCCCTTAGTGTTAACTGTTTTGCCTATAGGGTATATTTTATTACCGAATAAACACGAGTCTGTGTAAACTCAAGCAGGCAAAGTTATGGGCAAAGTCTAGTACCTAATAAAGTAGAGGAATGATCACTTTTATTTTTGTCTTGAGGAAAAAAAAATTGCATGCGTTGGCTTTTGGCAATCAGATTATTTTTGAAAGATGACATCCAAGATCTTATCTTATCATACAACATGGCTGCTGAATGATTAAGTAGATTTATGTAAATTCAAGATTTTCAAGGTGGTAAGTTATTACGCTGCAAGCACATGCAATCTGTCTACTTATTTGGGTGGGACATATCAATCAATCAATCACATTAGTCCGTACATATACGCTCCTAAAATGGAGTTGATGTATGATGTTGATGATGAATGTACTCTAAACGTACAAGGAGAACAAGGAGAAGATAATGATAATATACAGTAACACTGCGCTTAGATCCTTCAAAGGGTAGCCAGAGTTATACAGGCTGTCCTTGCCTTTTATTATTTTTTGCTGTAATAAATTAATTAATGTACAACATAATTCAAACACAACGCGAATTGATATAAGAATAAATAAATACCTATTAGGGAATACAAGTATTGATTGATGAATACGAGCAACCAAGGACCAACTCAGAAATATTAAAAAAGATAAATCTGCTGTTCCATATCTTGAAAGTGTTATAATGCATTTTTATAGGAAACTGCTGTTTTAATTTTCATATTAAAAAGTAGGTCCTCTGCAAAAGGGGTTTTGTAGTCATGAATATGAGATGTACTTTGAAATAGATCATCCTATTTACCTAATAGAGAATCTACATTGACGCCACGTTCCAAATAGTCGGTGGGTTGCTACTGAAAAAATCGAAAACTCGTTATTACTTGGTCCGACCTGAAGATCGAACACAGGCTAAGCAATCATAGTAGCGACTCTTAATCAATAGGCCGGCAACGTTAGCACCCTGCGGTTACGGAACTCTAAAAACCAGCAGGTAAAGTAAAATAACTACCTACTTAAGTAATAGAAGTCACAATCACTAACGAGAAGAATGATTACTTTCGAGAAAAATGAAATGATGACTTGGTCTTTAATCAAGGCTATAAAATTATACTATTAGCGTCATCCGGAGTTTACAGTCACTTATTTTTTTTTCAACGCACTTGCTAATGTGGTTGGTTATAACTTATCCAATCTCGATCGTAATGACAAACTCACCTCACTAGTATCATAGTCATGTACTATTAAAAGAATGTTCCATATTATGTACTCGATAATTGATAATAATACATAATAAAGAGAGAAGATATATATTTTTATGTAAACAAAAACTAAACAACTTATTTAAAAATTCTTTCACGCAAAGCTACATTATCAGCAAGTAATACAGGCTATATTTCGCTCGGCAAATCCCCGCGGCCAAAGGCACGGACAAAAGCTATAGTAATTGATATTGTTATAATGAGCCAATTAGGCATGGATCAGCCAAAGGTATAGGTAATTTGGTGTCATCTTACGATGCTCAAGCATAACTTGGGTGGTCTGCTATCTTACACTGCACAACCACATACGGTTTGGTAGTCTGTCATAAAACACCTGAAGTATCATTTACAAGTGTTATTATTATTCAATAATAATTTTAGCATTTCGTAGCCTTGTGTTATAAATTGACGCTACGATTTTATTATATGTATAGATGAGTAAAGCATACAGTTAGTATTTTTTACATTAGGTACTATTATTACCTAGAGACATTCTTTTATCCATACTAATATTATAAATGCGAAAGTAACTCTGTCCGTCTGCTACGCTTTCACGACCAAACCACTGAACCGATTTTGATGTTTACACAGGTACAGAGTAAGTTTGAACCTCAAGAAAGGGCAAAGGCTACTTTTCTTATTTATTTCGCGACTTCGTCTGCGACCGCGATAACCGATCTTTACCCGGATGAAGTCACGGGCAAAATATAGTTCAGTAATCCTTGCAGTGAATAACCTTGAAGTGAATACTTGCAAAGAAATAGGTGCTAAAATGGAAATCCGTTTGAGCACCAAAGGTATTCCCTTTGAGTGGTGCTCAAACACGACGTTAAAATATTGATTGGTGCTCAATGCATAGGCGTTCAAACTAGCAAACAAAATTTATAGTTAAGGCGCTAGGTAAGGCATTTCACCTTTCTCGTACAAATGTAGAATTTTTAACCTTACCTCGTCAGGACTCGCAAAAAATTAAGAATTTGTTATACAAAATAATTAATTTGTTAGAAAAAGAAGTACATAGTAACAATATCCCGATTCGTTTTCAGTTTGAATTACCGTTACAGTTGTAAATAAGGATAAAGTTATATAACTCGCAGCTGCTGTGGTTGACCCAAATTTCTTTTTCCAAAAACACATTTCAGACTGACCTCGATTCATTCGTTCAAATTCAGGTATCCTTTAAACTTTTAAATAAGGTACCTACATGGCGACGTAAACACGTGCGTTACATATTTATTCCACACGTGTATGTTTATATTACAGTGAGGAATGTTTTACATTTTATAATCAAATTAGCATTTTTCAAATTATTCGTGTAAATCGTATTTTTTACGAGGTCAAATGAGACAAGGCTCCATATTTCGCTCATGTATGAGATAGGTGAAATGAAATACCTTTTCACCCATGCCATTAGTCCGAGTAAAGGCTCTAGGCCTTAAGTCGGGTTAATGACGCCGACCCGCTAGAATTCGAACACATTATTTAAAAGTTCTAAAAGCCCCAGTTTAATAATTAATTATAATGAAGCCGACCCCAAAATAAGGAAAAGGCTAACCAAATGATGGGCTCTCTAGTAAATTTTATTACAACAAATGCAGAGCCACCCAGTTAAAAATTCTTTAGAGGCATTTTTTTTTGCAACTGCTAAGCATAGCAAAAAAGCAATAACTTTGTAATCGTTTTTTGCACACGAGAATATTATAACGGGAGTGCTTGGTCAGATTGTAAAAAGTAATATACAGAATGATGTTATAACTTTTTTTGTACCTACGTTAATTTTAGACCATAATAAAAAATGGGGCTTAATTATTATTAACACGTGGTATTTTTTTGCGGGGTCATGTTGAAATGACCCGAACTGGAACTAGCGAAATGTGGGTGTACTAATAGGTACACCTCTGCCTAACCCTTTGGGTTTACAGGCGTGATGTTATGTTATGTATGTCATGTAAATTAAATAAATATTCAGTGTGTCGAATATTATTTTCTCAATCATTATTAAATATTTAGTGATTTACCAATAATAGGTACAAGTATACCTACAAGTACATTATAATTATAAAAATCTTTATAATCTGTTAACAACAAGGAATGTTTCGACTAGCTTATCAAAGGGTTAGTAACGGTTATTATCTAAAGTTATCGTTATCCATTTAGCGGATTAAAATACTTCTATAAAACTTTTTCCAAAAAAATCCTTTAAAACTCATTTAAAAGCCCTTATACCACGAACGGATCAGTAAACCCTTTCGTTGGTATATATTAGGGGTTTCAAAAGGTTACCTACCAAAATTTTAATGCTAACCGGTAAAGAATTAAAACAAGAAAGGTATTACCTACATGCATCGTGCATGGCTAATCGAATAAACGGCTAAACCTTAAAAACTATTATACTTTAAAAAATAAGTTGTACGGTCCCTGGTGAATATTATACGTAGGCACAGTCTGTATACACAACTAACATTACAATTTACAATGCGAATTTATTACCTCTTATAAAAAGTTAACACCGTTACTCCAACATACTACAAAAGCATTTTTTTTAACTCTGCTTTTATCTGGCTCAATCTGGTTTGTTAGCAATGTTGAAAAGTAGACAAATGAAAGTATATACGCTACGACAGGTAATCAGTTGACCGAGTAGGTACTGTGCCAAGAAGCAACGACCTCGCTCTAGCCACTGAGTGCAAAACTTTAGGTGGGTATTTACCTATATTTGTTGAATTACTTTTGTTGAAGTTTACGATCGATTTTGTTTAGAAAGTTACCGTCGTAAAAAGTAAATATTACAGCACTGCAACGAACAGTGTTGCCCAGTTTTGTGGTTACTTTAAATATTGGTAATCTACGAAAAAACTAAATAGGTAGGTACGAAGTAGAACTGGCTTACCAAAGGATTAAATAGGTATTTAATTATGTTACAAAATAAATGAATGAAAGTTAATTATTTTACATTACAATTACGTCTACTGACTTAATTGTAATGTAAAACATTGCATAGTAGGTTTTTGCACCTACTGAATGGATAACAACTCAAATAGGAACCGTTTAACTAATTGAAGCCTGCCTAGTGCCTTCACGTAAACGCCTTCAGTGTTGTGTATCAAGCAAGTCAGAAAGTTGTTGTAAACAGCTGAATAAACGTCTTTCTCAACAGTTGTACGACATTGTACGACATTACATTTATAATACAAGTTAGTTCTGACGTAGTTCGACCCCGTGTACCTACTCTTGTTTAACCAAATCAATGAACTTAGTTTATTTAGGTGCCTAATTATACAAATTTCGCTGTTACATTAATTTATTCACAACATAGCAACGCTTTTAGTTGTAGTTTCAAGTTCAAAACTTAATTTCTACAGTAATATTAAGAGGAAAGATTTGTATTTTTGTATCAAAAATATCTCAGAGGCATTTTAAGTTGTATTTTTTTTGTTGGAGGTAGATTGAGTAATAAGTTGGTACGTCGATACGATATGCATACTAAGTTTAGCGTCTTCGGGATCTTGGACCATAAAAAATGGTGAGATGCCTACTGTAAATTTTAGCTGAAAAAAATTGATCTAATTTCTAACGTAAAAAATGAAATACATAAAGGTATCGTGAATGAAAACCTACAGGTGGTGGGTAACACAGTTATATAAGACATCAAATAGGTTTATCGTATTAATGTCAAGGAACAGCCAGCTGCAAATAAGCTGGTAAACGTGCATTTTTATGTAGCCACGGGACTGCAAACAGATGTGGGTCTAGCGCGGCCCCGTCTACTGCCAGCCCAGCTGCGACGCTGGCAACCGGTTAGCTGCACTTTACTTTGAATGTCAAGTTGAACTGAATGAAGTTTGTTTTATGATCAGCAACAGCGCTCGTTCGCGCCTTTTGTCGCCGAATATTCACAAAGTGATTTAATACAGATAAGAATTTAGTACAGATAACGCCACAAACACAACATGCTTGTATTTATATTACCTATTTGTCACGTGTTCAATCTTTTATGTTTAACTATTTTTTTTTGCTAAAATTATCGTAACACTACAACGGCAAATAGGTTGAAAAAAAAAAATATTCTGAGTATCGCAAAACTTTCACTGAACTAAATTCAAGCGTGTTTTATACACCATTGAAATTCTATACTAAAATTAAATGCAGTTCACAAACGTGTGCATATCCATATATATCGACGATAAAAAAGCTCTCGTCGTATATTTCAGCCGAATACTTGGAATGGAATTCAAAAACGCGTCAACACAGTCAAAGCATCGCGTTACAGTTTATTGAATAAAACAACGTACGAACATATACGGCACTCACCTCTGTCTATCAGCTTCGCCGGCTGCCGAGCAACGGGTTATAGGTTATAGCGAAACAACTGAAGCACACGTGTTTTATATTTAGCGAGCGGAACGCGACCAGCCGACTCGCCAGTTAAATTCAGAGTGAACCGATGAACGATGCCAGACCCGACGTAACGCGCATGGAAGTCCGTACAAGCAAGCGAGCCCGATTATTGCGTCATAGCGCAGCCGTCGGTCGGCGCTTCATGTTCGAGTAATGTCAAACTGTAGCGCCCAGCCCAGGCAACCCGGCCGTATAGCGGCGCCCGGCGTGCCCGCGTGGCACCCTACAGCGTTATCTCCTTTCAATTTCGCCAGCTAGTGCCAACGTTTGCGTATCGGGCGTGTATTTAACATTTACGTACAAATGTTACAATTCTGTTTACAGTTACACCGTGAGTCGTGACGTTTTGCTAAAAAGAAATTGGCTAAGGTGGGTACTAGTCACGCAAAAATCGTATGCGGGTTGAAACGTCAATGATGTAACAATAGTCCCATATTTTTATATTAGGCATTTTTTGTTTGTTGACACGTTACGAAGTTGTTATAGAAACCTTTCATTTTTGGGTTATGAATCATAAGTGCCAATATAGCTGGCACAGTTTTAACGCCTGTATAAAAAAACGGAACTCATTGTTACAAGCTTTTATTTAACTTGCACTATTCGTACGAATGGACCATTTGTTGATATCCGATTGCGCGGAAATATTGCATATATCTTTAGTTCCTGTAAGCTGTAATAATTTCAGTATAGACGCCGCTCTAAAATGGGTATCTATCAAATGAAACGGCTTGAAGAGTATATAAAGTTAATCTGCCACTCCAAGACGGCGGTATACATCAATTAAGCAAATGGTAATGTACTTAACGTAATAATGTCAATAATATAAATAAATACAAAAAGGCTGAATAAATATATTAAGTAGTTATTAGGACTAAAAAGTAAAATATTAAATGAAATAAAAAAACAAGCTTTAAACTAAAGCTTGTTTTTTTTTCTATAAATCATCGTATCAAGTCGATTTAAGTAAGTTCATAACTAAATAATCGTCCATCTATTTAAAATAGTAAATACAGGTTCGTTCTTTTTGATTATTAATCTTCTAATGAAAGAATATCATAATTATGCTACAAAATAAATAGGCAGATCAATTTTTAACTACAATAAAAGACCAAAAATATTAAACAGTTAAAAATATTAAGCAGTCACACCTATAAAAATTGTTTAACGAGTTATTGGTAGCTTGTGTAGTAAAACAAAAGTAACTGTATTCGAGCTAGAAAGGGGGCCTTGAAATCTGCGAGCTGTGTTGCATCAGTTTCAAGGGACATGGTAAAAATATTAGCGGCAGTCATCCTTGTTCTAAAAGCGTGGGCAATAGTGGGTAGGCATAACATGCTTTATTTTGAACGTACGTTGCTAGACAGTGAAGTAATCACCTCCAGTTTGTATTTGGAAGAAATATCGACTCATCATTATCCATAGCTCACCTTCACTCACTGCTAGGTATATATACCTTTGATCTCTACGTTTGTGACCATCTTCATGCTCCCAGCCTTAAGATATTTTTTTGTCCAAAGCTGTCAGCTGGGATTGGTCATAGCTTATATCTTTATTATTATTTTGTAATGCCATTCATCTACAATTCTACACGAAGCAACAAGAATAATGTAACCAAATTTTTTTAAAAACTCTCATTGATATAAAAAGAGTGTCCGTGGAGTTTCTTGCTAGTTCTTTTCTATAGAGACCTGCCTAGTGGCTATATTTCAGAACGAGCAACTAGGTTCAACTGTTCGACTTCTAGACAATGCCTGTAAACGGTTTAAGTCAAATCAATGCTTCTACTTTGACTTTGAATATACAGACTAGTTCAACTTCAATATTATGTTTTAAATGGTTTTCTTTCAGTGTTTAGGTAGGTAAATGACGTAGGTACGTAGTTTAACTTACATAAAACCATCAACCATCAATAACGTAGGCAATACAGTAGGCATGAATTCCTTATCAATACCGGTCGTAAAACGCACCGTGTGTTGTTATTAGGTTTGCCCACCTTCATGCGAGATGCAGGACGTCTCGTTTCTAGAGCTTTTAATTGTCCCGATTTGTCTTACAGTAGGGGTCATAAAAAAAGGGTCATAAATGGAGTAGCAACTTCACAAAGCAATAGAGTGTTATTTTTTTACTTACGACCTTTCGACGCCGCCGCGCCGCGCGCCGTCACGACATTCTGAGATGTAGGTACCTACGGCCTGTCCCGCATGCTCACAGCAATTAAAATTTTAGCTACTGCACTTATGACCCCTACGAGCCTTGTATGCCAAAGTAAAACATTTAATAAAATCATTAAAAATAATTTCTAACTGTATTTTTCGCCTCCCTATCCTTTTGAAGTTGGCTCCCGCCTTTATTTGTCATGTCCCGCATTTTGATAACCAAAGTCCCGGTTTATTCATTCATTACGGTTGGCAAGTTTTAATCGCCATCGCCTAGCACTTTGCTTAGCCAATGCGATGACGAAAAGCTTGACAATAGATATTTTTATCGTAAGAAGATACCTATCTAAAATATTACATCCTTTTCTAAATAAATTAAAATTGAATGCTGATTATTTAGTTGAGTTTTATTGTAATTGTTCTCAGCCATTAATTCAAAACTCGAAAATTTAATTTATTTTACACAGAGCCGACCAGTTAATTAAAAAAAAAAAGGTTTCATATCTCATGTTTTCGCTACGGATATTAGGAAAAGAAAAATATGTACGATTTCATTCTGAATTTTCTTGACGCATATTTCAGGATTGTGACGTAGATACTAGTTGCTGCGTGAGCTACAAAACAGTACAAGGTAGTGAAAAGTAGGATTATGTAATAAATTGTATATAAAGTGTGACTCAAGCGTGAAAGATAATAACGATAATATTTACAAACAGATATAATCTAAGATAAGAACTGTAGTGAGTCTTCTGCAGCTTCCGCCTACCCCTATGTGGAAACAGGCTTAAGTTTATGTTAATATTTAAAAAACGGTCAAGTGAGAGGACTCTTACACAGGGTTCCGTATCACCGTATAATATTTAATATGCCTTACAAAAAACAATTTTTTTTTATTGAGGCACCTTTATTTTTAACTTATTTTTTTTTATTGTTTTATAACGGTCTTAGTAATACACATTTTGTAAAAATTTAAAATGTCTACCTACTACGATTTAAAGAAACACCAAACAAGACCAACTGGTAATAAACAATTAATAAAAAATAAATATTTTATGTATAGGTACATATACGAAATGGACTCACGTAGTTCTATTTTAGTTTTAAGTTAAACGTGCCAGTAGAAGCACGATAGTGTACTAAATTATGTTAATTAAATAAAAGTATAAATAATTAAACACAATAAAAAAGAGCGCGGACGACCACGTCCGCGGTAATATTACACATTAAAAAAAAAACAAAAACCCTTTTTGACTTTATTTTTCAATGAAGCAGACACCTTACTTGATGACGTCTTAAAACGATTTCATGAAAGAACAGAAAAAATTACAAAGTGCGTCATCTGTTCTAAAATAATAATAAAATCTGTGTTTATGACTTTATGGCTTCTTGCGCAGGAATGATGTAACAGGGAGGAGCGGTTGCTACGTAGTCGCAAACCTGCCCGTACAATAACATACATACATATACTTACTTAACGCAGGGAGGGGTCGCCCTAGGAAGACCTACACTGACCTTATTGGTGAGGTTCTTCAGAAAGGTCAGGTGCGGAGTACTCGTAACCGGCGTTCTTGCATAACGAGATGTATGAACGTAGATGAGGCGAAGGGAGTATGTAAGGATCGTAGCAGGTGGCGTTCTGTAGTTTCTGCCTACCCCCATGGAAAAAAGGCGTGAGTTTATGTATGTATGTATGTTTATACTTACTTTTGACTTGCTACCTATATCTTTTTTGTTGACTATTCTTTTGACGATTTCAGGGTTGGTCCCATAGTAAAAGTTGTTCATAACGATATGAGTACAATGACCCCTTTTCAGGTTTCTGGTAAATGTCAATCCCATACATTTTAGTCTTTCATGTGGTCATCGCTTCGTCGATTGTTCACGTGACTTAACGCGGCTTATGTCAATCCCATACATTTTAGTCTTTTCTAACTTTGTTATCGTTTTGAAATTGTTACTTTGTCTAAGCCCCCAGAACACCATCATAAACGAAACCTAAAAAGTCCTCATCGATCCGACCTGTTTTTTTTTTATTAGGGGTCCAAGGTCATAAAAATTGGTTTTTCGCAATTTTTAGCAAAACGGTAAGTTTTATCATAAAATTACTTCTGACAAAAATTGTAGTTCAGATAATTATCTATAAAAATGTGTAAATACTTTATTTCTAAAGCCGCCGTTTCCGAGATATATGTATAATGATTCAAAAAGTTGGAAGATTTGTAATCGTCTTACTTATGTACTATAGTGATATAGTGTACTTAGCGCGTTTTTTTTTGGTTGCCCCGGGCAGACCTATTCCACGGATATTGGCAAAGGTTGAAAATGATATAAGCGGTGTAAATAAAGAAAAGGCCAATGTTCTGAACAATCCTACCAATTTTCAGCTGGGTGTGAATTATTGTAACCTCACTCCTATTTTTTGGTCTAATTTGACCGGACTATAAACAGTTCATTTATATAATTAAGTTTCAATTGAAGATGTCTATCGGTTTCTAAGAAAACTTTAACTATATCTGATGTCCCTGGGTACCTTTTTTTTTTAGGTGGTAAAAATCATCAAATTACTCCTTCCGGAAGGGACTGTCAGACTTTTACTGAATAAAAAACCACCCTGTTCCTTCTGTTGCTCTTGACGTCCCGCAACCGTCCCTGGGTACCTACGTCTTTTGTTGACTGTACATACATAATATATTCACTTGAGATTTTAGACTCCCAATTCCTACTTTGACTTATTATAAATATGTATAAATTTTATACTATACAACTAGATGACCTAGAGAACTTCGTACTGTGTGTACTATAAGTGGTAATACCCAAACAAAATTACCAATATTTTATTTAGATTTTTCGACTATTCCTTTGGATTTTCCTTTTAACTAGGATATAGGTGAATTGGCTAGACAGACTAGCGAGGAGAAGTGTTCGCCACTCTATTCTTAAAAAAAAAAAACGAGACGCACGGCAATTGATTTTGTATGAATATACTAGCTACTGCCCGCGACTTAGTCCGTTGATACCTATCACCTAGCGGTATGAAATATACTTTATGACCTATTCTCATAACTACCAAAACTACATAAAAAAAATCATAAAAATCGGTCAAGCCGTTTCGGAGTAGTGCGGCCACAAACACCTTGTCACGAGATTTCTGTAGGTATAGGTTATATAGATTATGTTGCTTACATAAAAACTACCAAATTTCAGATTGTCCTATGGTCCAGGAGTCGACAGGATTTTGTGTTAAGTTAGTGAGTGGTGCCTCGTTGGTTTAGTGATCGCAAAGCGCGACCGTTGTGCATGAGGTCTTGGGTTTGATTCCGAGGTCGTGTAAAGTGTTATGAGTTTTTCCATCAGGAATTTCTCAGTAGCAGCCTCGGAGTCTGGATTTGTGCCCTGTTGATGGCAATAGGCTCGCCTCCTTTTACATGGGACTAAAATATAACCTGCGAAATGTGGGTGTACTAATGGGCACACCTCTGCCTAACCCTCCGGGGATTAGAGGTGTGATCTTATGTTATGTTAGTGAGTGACTTTTCTTTCAAAATATAAGATTTGCAAATGAAAAGATACATTAGGAAATTAACAGGAAAAGAAATTGGGTGGAATATTTTGTTTTTAATTAATTTAATTAAAAGTGTATGCCTACCTATTTCTACGTACTTAGGTACCTATTTCTATTTTTGTTTGATTAAATCGATTTATAGTATAAAAAATTGCAGTTAAGTACATGCGTGGCGGCCAATGTATGCCGTATGTAGGAAATTTATTATTTTCCTTCCTTATAAAATCGTATTTTGTAGTATATTTAGATTAGCTAGTGGCATTCGTGTGTAGGGTACATTAGGCGATTAACACGGATCTCTAAAAAATCCGTTGATGCCTAACACAAGTATACCGCCCGACCGCGCGGTCGAGCGGTGCAATCCGCTTTACCGCTACCGCCCTAAGGGGCGCGGGCGGTGCGCGGTGCCGTGTGTTGCAGGAGTCACAGGAGCCTTCGAGCTGCAGGCAGTAGGATTGTCTTTAAGGAGGGACTTGATCCCGCTGAGTGAAGTTTTTCGCCGGAGTAAACACTAAACAAGCAAACATTTTATAATTGACTAGCTTAAGCCCGTGGCTTCGCTCTACGGAAGAAAAAAAATATGTTTTTTTTAATTACCGGGCGGACGCGACTAAGGGGCTCAAGGAGCCCTCCTTGAGCCCCTTAGTCGCGTCCGCCCGGTTTAATTCGACCAACAATAATATAACAAATAAAAACCGGCCAAGTGCGAGTCAGACTCGCAAACGAAGGGTTCCGTACCGCCATATAATATTCAACACAATATGTATATAAAAAAAGGTCGCAGAAAGTTATTTATACTATAAAGATATTTAGTCTGCCTCGTTAGTCTAGAGGTCGCAAAGCCAGACTGCTGAGCATAAGGTCTTGGGTTTGATTCCCAGGTCGGGCAGAGTTGATGTGTTTTTCCATCAGGAATTAGTAGCAGCCTCGGGGTCTGAATTCGTGCCCGGTATGTGGTAATAGGCTCGCCCTCTATTACATGGGACTTAAACTTATCAGGCGAAATGTGGGTGAACTAGAAAAAAATATAAAAAGGCAGATGTTACAAATGAAAGAAAATTTAAATTTAATAATAGGTAATAGCGTACACTTTGTAAACAAGCGCATTAAAAATTAGGGGATTATATTGAAGTTAAGAATGCTTGAATTCACGTTTATACGTGAATGTTAAAAATGAATGTTTAAAAAAAATGTTTTGTACGATTCTGTATAGAAATATTGTAAAACACTGATTTTAAATTAAACGAGTATGTAGGTATGGCGTTTCTTGCCCATTCTTCTCCATTAAAAAGTACCTTTTGGAAGGGGCAACTAGATTAATTTTGGTTGCTTAAGACGTTCAAAACTGCTTTTTAATAGCCTAATTAAATTATAAATGATTTGACTGCCTCGTTGGTCTAGTGGTCGCAAGCGCGACTGCTGTGCATGGGGTCTTGGGTTCGATTCCCAGGTCGGGCAAAGTGTTATTGGGTTTTTCCATCAGGAATTTCTCAGTAGCAGCTTCGGAGTCTGGATTTGTGCCCGGTTCATGGCAATAGGCTCGCCCCCTATTACATGGGATTAAAAATATAACTTGCGAAATGTGGGTGTACTAATGGGTACACCTCTGCCTAATCCTTCGGGGATTACAGGCGTGATGTTATGTTATGTTATGTATGTAAAAGATTTGACTTTTGACTATGACTATATTCTAACAGGATTTCTTGAGTACTGTAATAACTATTCTTCATTCATTATTATTATTGTTTCCCTCCAATATTGTGCAAAAGTGACTGGGCAATTTTAATTTGGCCTTTTAAATCAGTCATGATGCCAAATACACGTGGCGCCATCTATTATTTATCATAAGAACGTTTTTGTTATTTTCTTCGGAAAAAAACATTCAAACATTCAGGATGATAAATATTGGCTCCGTGGTTTAAGTGTGAAAAGGTAACAGACAAGCTTACTTTCGCATTTATAATATTATAGTTAGGATTGCTCAAAGTCGCTTTCTAAGTCGCTTTACTAATTAATTGCAGAAATTAAACAAAAAATAAAAATATGTGATTTCCTCTATTTCCAAACATATTTCTTGGCCGACCTTGCGTACTAACGTATTCCACAGTGCGCATGTTCGTTTTCCCGATTGATTTTATCGCCGCGCAATATGGCAGATTCTGCTAACTGTGGAGCGCCACGGAGAGTGTTAAAATTGCGTTGTGCCCGAATACTGTACCGTACATAACGTTAATCGCATTTGCAAGACGCGGAATCAAATCGCGTGTGTTTTTAGCCAAAAAATTGAAACGTAGCTTATCTTCTTTCGCGTCTATATCAGTACGACCGGGCGCCGCCTCGTTACGAGTACAGTGTGTGACTTTAAACAAGACATTATGTGGTCTCGTAGGCCCTGGACTAGACTCCACAAGACTTATTAATGAGGTGAAGTGAAAATACATGCTGACGTTACATTAATTATGGCATTTAATGATCTTTAAAGTGAGAGTGGGACACTAAAATTCAATGTTGTTTACCTATCTATTGTGAGAAATCGAGTTAATTAGGTAAGTTGAAGTATGTAATTTTTAGTATTACTGAAAAAGGAGAATACTCCGACCTGCCACCCCTTAGAGCAGTAAAAAAATTCAACTTCTAAGTCAACGCAATAAGGTTGTTAATGGCTCAAATTTTGACGCTTGCTAGGGAATCCAACCCTTGTTCGACCTTGCGCACTACCAAATGTCACAGTGCGCGTGTCCGTTTTTCCGATTGATTTTATCGCCGCCGCGCCGCGCTTAGGAGCAGTATGGCGGATTCTGCTAACTGTGGAGCGCCACGGAGAGTGTTAAAGTTGTATTGCGCGCAAATATTGCACCGTACAGAACGCTAACCGGTTTCGCAAGACGAGGAATCAAATCGCGTGTGTTTTAGGCAAAAAATTAAAACCTAGCTTATCTTCGTGACTATATCAGTACCTACGACCGGGCATCGTACAGTGTGCACAAGTACATTATGTGACTTTAAACAAGACACTATGTGGTGAAAAGAGTGAAAAGACGTGCTTACATTGCCGCGGAACAAAGGTCTAAGGATATCCGTAATACATTAATCATGACATTTAATGAACTTAATAGTGAAAGTGGGACACTAAATTTATAAAATTTTGTGGACAGGTGTAGGGTACCTTTTGAGTTTTTAAGAGATATCACTTTTACAATCAAGACCCTTTTTCTCAGAAATGCGTAGGGGTATCAGGCTGAAATTAATATCAAATACTCAAGTCTGTCCCTTAAAGCAGTGAAATATTAAATTCTAAGTCAACGCAATAAGGTCGTTGATGGCGTAAATTTTGACGCCCGCTTGGAAATCCAACCCTTGGTCGACCTTGCGCACTACCAAATTCCTCAGTGCGCATGTCCGTTTTCCCGATTGATTTTATCGCCGTCGCGCCGCTAAACGGAGCAGTATGGCGGATTCTGCTGACTGTGGAGCGCCACGGAGAGTGTTTAAATCGCGTTGTGCCCAAAGCCTATACCGTATAGATCATTAACCGCAAGACGAGGAATCAAGTCGCGTGTGTCTTCAGACAAACAATTCAAACCTAGCTTATCTTTGTGACTATTATTATCAGTACGACTGATTACCGCCTCGTTACAAGTGCAGTGTATGACTTTAAACAAGACAAAAAGTGGTATCTTAGGCCCTGAACTTATTTATGGGGTGAAGTGAAAAGACGTGTTTACGTTTGCCGTGGAACAGAGATCTTAGGATCTTCGTAATACATTAATCATGGCATGTAAAGTGAAAGTGGGACACAAAATTTATAAAATATTTTGTACCTATGTGTAGGGTACCTTTTGAGTTTTGAGTTATAGTACTTTATCAGTTTTTTTAGGGTTTTGTACCTCAGTCAGTCGGCAGAAACGAAATCCTTAAAGGATCACTTGGTTGTCCATATATCCGTCTGTCAACTCAAGACCCTTTTTCTTAGAAATGGGTTGGGGTATCAGGCTGAAATTAATATCAAATACTCAAGTCTGTCCCTTAAAGCAGTGAAAAGATTAACTTCTAAGTCAACGCAATAAGGTTGTCAATGGCGCAAATTTTGACGCTAGCTAGGGAATCCAACCCTTGGTCGACCTTGCGCACTACCAAATCCCACAGTGCGCATGTCCGTTTTCCCAATTGATTTTATCGCCGCCGCGCCACGAAACGGAGCAGTATGGCGGATTCTGCTAACTGTGGAGCGCCACGGAGAGTGTTAAAATTGCGTTGTGCCCGAAAACTGTACTGTATAGATCATTAACCGCATTTCCAAGACGAGGAATCAAGTCGCGTGTGTTTTCATACAAACAATTAAAACGTAGCTTATCTTGTTTCGTGACTATATCAGTACGGCCGGGTGCCGCCTCGTTGCAAGTGCAGTGTGTGACTTTAAACAAGACATTATGTGGAACAAAGATCTGAGGATCTTCATAATACATTAATATTGACATTTAATGACCTTTAAAGTGAAAGTGGGACCCTAAAATGTAAAGTTGTGTACCTATCTATTATTAGAAATCGAGTTAATTAGGTAAGTTGAAGTATGTAATTTTTAGTATTACTAAAAAAGGGGAATACTCCTTTCTGCTACCCCTTAGAGCAGTGAAAAAATTAAACTTTTAAGTCATCGCAACAAGGTCGTTAATGGCGCAAATTTTGACGCTCGCTAGGGAATCCAACCCTTGTTCGACCTTGCGCACTACCATATGCCACAGTACGCATGTCCGTTTTCCCGATTGATTTTGTCGCCGCCACGCCGCGCAACGAAGCCGTATGGCGGATTCTGCTAACTGTGGAGCACCACGCAGAGTGTTAAAATTGCATTGTGCGCAAAAACTGTACCGTACAGAACGTTAACCACATTTTGCAAGACGCGGAATCAAATCGCGTGTGTTTTGAGACAAAAAATTAAAACCTAGCTTTTCTTCTTTCGCGACTATATCAGTACGACCGGCCACCGCCTCGTTGCAAGTGCAGTGTGTGACTTTAAACAAGACATTATGTGGAACAAAGATCTGAGTATCTTCGTAATACATTAATCAGTGGGACATTAAATTTATTAAAAAATAATTTAATAAAAGTTGTGGTAGGATAAATCGAGTTGATTAGGTAAGTTGAAGTATGTATTCGAAACGGAGATTGTTCTGACTGCAACCTCATTATATGACCCGCCCTACTCGCCCCTCAACTCGAAAGCTTGATCCGTCCTTAATGGAATGAGTTAATTATGATTTGCCGTGAACTTGAGGCGAACGCTCTTTCCGAGTCGTAGATTCATTCATGAGAGTAATTGAAGAAGTACGTACGTAATACGTAACATAATAAAAATGATCTCTATAGACACGTTGGGAAACTTATTACTCATAGATAAATATTTACTACAGTGTATGTGACTCAATGGGATGATACGCAAACCATTCGATATTGTAGGTACGCCACTACACTAAGTGCCGTTTTGCGTCCTCGAGATCTTTACAGGAGTAATACTATTACAATTAATTACATAATTAAAATTAACTATTTACATATCAAAGTAAAAAAAAAACAATCTTGAAACGTCAGAAGAGATTGCCAAAAATTATGAGCCAGATAGCCTCAGATTATAGATCAACCTTCATGACTTTTGTCTATGAATGCACGTTTTAATTTAATTTAAAATCTGTTCTATTCAATTACACCCATTTTATATCTGTATAAGCTCTTAAAATTCTGGGGTAGCTACAATACGCGCCACGAAAAATGAGACTTGACAGTTGACACACCACGTGGTTAGACTTGCGCAGTATACGATTTTAAGGCCTCTTTAGCGGTATGAGGCCTGAGGCGGGAAGGAACCGGGTGTCTTCGGGGCGGCGGAAAGAGGGCGGGAGGCGCAATACGGCGCCGCGCATGCTCGTTAGTCGTGCAAGTATCGATTGACTCTGCAAATACAGTCGAGTGCAACCTGTGTTTATTAATTTCTACTTTGTTTATAGTTGTATTGTTGTATACGAGAGCAACTTTGTAAAATCTTGATTATGCCTCGAGATAAATAAAACATTAAGAAGGCAAAGTAGGAACATGATCTAAGACATGTACACCTATATTTTTTTAGAGTCGATGCATCTGGTTGAAGCCTCGTCCCGAACGATGATCTTCCCGCTGGTATATCATTTATTGCCAGTTACAGTGATAAGGACAATTTGGCATTTTTTTATCTTAAACTTTATAATTTCGCAATAAATATTATAATATTGTTAATAATTTTTAATCCAAAGATATCAACAAAAATCCTGAATAAAACACAAATTACAGAAAACTATTTCGTACATGACTGTACCTGCGCAAGCTCGTGGGGAATTTGCGCAGGTACTGACGTTTGTCAACTGTCATCTCTCGTGGCGCGTATTGTACAAGCCCATATCATTATTGGCTATCCCTTTGTCAACTGGCAATGCCCCCCTTTAAACTTTCGCTCTTGGAACGTACAATTTGAGCAAATAAATTCATTTTCATAACATCAAACAAAACATAAATTAGAGACCATAATCACTAATTATAATGTCTATTTTTTATATAGATCTCTATTCTCCACATTCTTTATTTTAACATATTTTTACTATTACAGTGAAGCCAAACGAGTGTAATTTTGTGAGTCGTGAGTCGCAGAATTTCGGTCACAGATTATTCTGCTGCATTCGGTTTCATATAAAAGTCCTATTTGATTCACACGGCGACGCAAAATGAGTTGTCTGCCAACTCACACGCATTATTCAGACCGCATTGAGTTTGCGGGGAACGAGGGGGCCAACGCACGTTGGATCTAACCGTTGGATAGTACCTATCTGAATAAAATGCGCTCGTCTGGCATCCAAACAGAATTTCTGCCAGGCAGAATTTCCACGACCGAAATTCTGCGACTCATGACTCACAAAATTACGCTCGTTTGGCCTCACCCTTAAACTAACGTTTGATGAATTCTCAAAGCCCTCTTCTACCGGGTCGAAACTAAAAAAATGCAATTATTTTTGCCTTGCATTTTGTTCAACGCTAAAAAGTTAATAAAAAGGTGGTGCTATTGGGTACCTAGTCATTGTGTAACATTTTATTATTATGGCTATTTTTTTTTTGCAGTGAAATACTGTTCATCCATGGCTCCGGTGGGCGGAACGACAATGAAGGACATTCCAGTAGCCAGCCTCCATCAATTATACTGCGGGTTACAATGGTTTCAAGGAATTTTGCCGAATTGTTAATTTAATTTGCCCATGGCCAGCCACGCATTATAATAAGAAGAAAATGTGTGTGAGTCGTGCAAAACTGAGTTAGTGCAAATGCGCGGACAATACTAACATTTTTAAGTGGACAATTTAATTTTTCCGTAGCCAACCACGCCATATAATAAGAAGAAAATGTGTGATAGTCATGCAAAACTGAGTTAGTGCAAATGCGCGGACAATCCGAACATTTTAAAGTGGACAATTTAATTTTTCCATGGCCAGCCACGCGTTGTATTCAGAAGAAATGTGTGTGTGTCGTGCAAAACTGAGTTAGTGCAAATGCGCGGACAATACGAACATTTTTAAGTGAACAATTTAATTTTTCCGTAGCCAACCACGCATTATAATAAGAAGAAAATGTGCGTTAGTCGTGCAAAACTGAGTTCGTGCAAATGCGCGGACAATCCGAACATTTTAAAGTGGTCAATTTAATTTTTCCATGGCCAGCCACGCATTACATTAAGAAGAAATGTGTGTGTGTCGTGCAAAACTGAGTTAGTGCAAATGCGCGGACAATCCAAACATTTTAAAGTGGACAATTTAATTTTTCCATGGCCAGCCACGCATTATATTAAGAAGAAATGAGTGTGTGTCTTGCAAAACCGAGTTAGTGCAAATGCGCGGATAACCCAAACATTTAATAGTGGACAATTTAATTTTTCCATGGCCAGCCACGCATTATATTAAAAAGAAATGTATGTGAGTCGTGTAAAACTGAGTTAGTGCAAGTGCCGCGACAACCCAAACATTTTATAGTGGACTTAAAGTGGACTTAAGACTGTCACTCTGACAGACTGTCTGTCTGTGATGTTGTGAATATAATTCAAAGTTATGTGCCTAAGACTATTATCTGCCAGAAGAATTTTTCGCCATGCTGTAAATTCGCACTAGCGGCTGCCACCCTCGAAGACTGCCTCAGGTAATTATTACGTATTTACTTCTTCTTTATCTTCTACTTCTTTATTATTTTTTTTTGATAGTTATATAGCGCCCCGGAAACCGTGGACACGACACCCATTTTTTTTTCATCAAATGACTCCTTCCGCCCTGGGTGGGGCGGAAGGGACAGTCAGACTTTTACTGACAAAAAAACCACCCTGTTCCTTCTGTTGCCCTTTACGTTCCGGGGCCACGATATCCTGTTAAGACGGCCCGCAACCCCGGCAGGCGTTTGGTGGTGGAGGTTGTTTTCTCCCCCACGCGGCCCGCCTCCTCCTTCGCTAGCAATACTGCTTCGCAGAAGGAGGTGATTTCATCTCATTCCCTCTCGCCCCGGAGCATGGCCTGAACCAGGTCCGGACGTGAGAGGTCGCCGCCGCCTATCGCCTCCATGAGGACACGGAGGTGCACTGCGACGCATATTTCGTAAATTTTTGCGGTCGTCATATTGGATTTTCATTTTGACTATAATTTTCGGCATTAGCGCCCCCGAAAATCATGGACACGACACCCATGACGCGTATTTCGTAAAATTTCGCGGCCGTCATATTGGATTTTCATTTTGATTAATTAATTAGCCGTTATGAATTTTATGAAATAGATAAAGTAATAAATAGCACCTCTAACTTACCTACCCTTCGGAGAAGAATTACAGGCGTGATTGCGTCTCTACGGATTCTCGACTCTATTTCTAGAATTTTTCTCATTAACCTTTGCGAAACAATATTTCGCGCATGTCTCTTTCGCGAAAATGACCAGATCCCTATGTGATTGTAGTATTGCTATACAAAATTCCCTTACGCTTACGCTGCGTCAAAACATTCGTGCTATAGTAGTGCCTTGCGATGATTTGACTGCCTCGTTGGTCTAGTAGTACGATTGTTGATCACGGGTTTCGATTTCCAGGATGGCCCTAATCTGCAATTGATAGACAACTAAAACAAAAAATGCTATGTAAATATTTTTTATTTATCATAATCTATTACTGGTTTACAATGGAACTGTATTGCAATCATCCAATGCTTCAACAATCAGAATCGCCTTCAACCGGTTTCTCACGTAATCTCCACTTAATCACAATAACGGCCAAAGATATATTTCTGTCGTTAGTAACTCCATGTACACAGTAGCGGATCCAGGACGGGAGGGAGGCTAAGACGCTGTAGATTCCCCCCCCCCCCCCAAAGCATCTGAGCTGTTACATATTATTCTAATTGAACTTTTTTGTAAGCATTACCCTCCTTAAGGTACAATTGCCATCAATTATTCTTAATTTAAAACGTATTATTTTTGTGCTAACGGGACCCTATTACTAAGCAGCCAGCTTTATCCTATGAACATTTATAGCTAGAGTTGATTTTCTTACAGAATGTGACATTCCTGTTGCCGCTATACCAACAAATAAATAAAAGTTACAAATTAAATGGTGTCCCTATACAGGAGACCTGTTATTTTTGCGTTTTTGACTCGACACTGTAACGGCAATACTGTTATATCTTCTACAATGGTACGGAACTCTTTGTGTACGAATCCGACTCGCACTTGAACAGTTTCTTAGTTGTTACGGTCAAGCCCCCTCCCAAGCGACAGTCCTGGATCCGCCACTGCATGTGCAGGAGCTGCAGGCGCTGTTGCTACTGCAGCTACTAGCAGGCGATGGTGGCGGGGCGCTCGCCATGGCCAAAATCAGATCTTCCTTGCTGCTGCAGCTGCTGGCAGGTGAAGGTGGTGGAGCTCTTGCTTCTTCCATGGTCTCGTTCTCAACGCTGCAGCTGCAGCAGCACCACGAAAGCCATCTCGATGCAAATAACCTATAAAATAGTAATTTGTTTCAGTTGTATATTTTTGTTGTACTAGCTTCTGCTGGCTGTTTTGCTCGCGTTAAAATTAAGTTGAACTATTATCAAGGGAACACATTACCGGAGTAAAAAGTATCCTGCTATGTCGTTTATCTGGGAAATGGTCTATGCTCGGTATGTGCCAATTTCATCATCAATCATCTTAATCTGTTTTACGGTTAACAAACATCCAAACATATCATTTATAAAGTTCTTCACAAATTTTCACATTTATAATATTTGTAGGATGTGATACAATAAGCGCTCTTACGTACTAGCAGTTAACCGCAGGGGCGGCTAACCGCGCGGCTAGCCGCTTTTCCATTGCTTATGATTGTACGCACTAAACCGCCACAAAATTTCAACCGCGGCGGTTGAATGGAGGGCCGCTTTCCGCTTCGCGGCTAGCCGACATCTTGTCTATACTCACTGGCGGTTGGTTTGCGGCGAGCCGCCGGTGAAGTATGCGCATGTTTGTTTGTATGAACCCAGAATCTTCTTAAATTTTATTTCGTTATTTTCGGGAGTAAATATAAATAACACAAGCTATCTCGACGGCGTCATTTTTGTTTATGGGCCAGGCGCCTTTACGCGGTCCTACGGCTTAACGCGGTTTGCGGCTGACCGCTGTGGCGGCAAACCGCGAAGAATCCGCGATGAAACCGCGTTAAGCGGTTGGACCGCTCAAACGAACCGCTTAGGCGGCCAACCGCTAGTGCGTAAGAGCGCTAAACCGCCACAAAATCAAAAGCGGTTGCATATTAAATTGGAAAAGCGGCTAGCCGCCTTCGCGGTTAATTGTTAGTGTATAAGAGCGCTAATTGATAATTCATTTTTATATTTTTAACTAGCTGTGCCCTCAGTTTCACCCGTCAAGTTATGACCTACGTAACGAGCAATAATTTAACGTTATGGTTTAACTTGATGTACTCGTAATACAGGATGATTTTTTTAACCTCACCTGGAGGGAACAACTCTTATTACTGGAGATAGCAGATGGAACACAAAGCATGCATTCCTTTATTTTTTTAAATATATAAATCATCATACTAATGTTTTCCAACATTCGCTTGCCACACTCGAGAATTGAACCGGCTGAAATCCGAAAAAAAAATACTTCTTCTTTCTTGTGCTTTTATGGGATCAGTCGATAAGGTCAATCATAAGGATCAAATCTCTCTAACAAACATTATAAAATAAAATTAAAGGAAAACCATGAAATCGAAACTATAAATAGGAATATTTCTTTTGAGTAAAACTTGCTATCTCCAATATTTAAGAGTACTTTTCCACCAGGTGAGGTTAAAGGTCTATACTAGTCTAAACTATAATCTTCCACGATAAAAAAGTTACCTATTATATATCAGCTATATGACGTAAAAAGTTTTTTCCACATTGGACTTGTGGTTCCGGAGAATACCGCGTTCGAACAAACACACTCTTCTGTTTTTTAAAATTATTATTAATGTATACGTGCACATACTTTAGTCAAAAAGTTCTGGGACTAAACTAAGAGATTACACTGCTAGTAAAAAAAAAAAGATAGTTAGTACAACTTTCAAAAGATAAGTACCTGTCAAAGTTTCAAGACTTTCCCGCCCTATTTTTTTTATTTATTGTGATTTAATCACACTAGCACGTTGTCATTTTTGTTCGGCTGAAAGCAAATGTGGCATTTTTGAATTTGTATGGTGGTTTTTTCCATCAGAAATAGTATTTAATTTTATATCCATTTTTTTAAAAACACAATAATTTAATGAAAAAAATCTTATTTTTCACTTTTTAGTGCTTGTGTGTTAATGTTTGAAATCCTTACATATAGCCCTTTCAAACAATACCTTATCTCCAAAGTTCATCATCAAATCATGACAATATTCCTATGGGACCTATTCGGAACTATACTCTTTCAAACAAAAAAAGAATCATTCAAAATGATTCATAATTGGCGGAGTAATCGTAGAACAAATATTCAAAATAAAAAAAAACATACGCGTCGAATTGAGAACCTCCGCCTTTTTGAAGTCGGTTGAAAATGGCGGGAAAGTCTTGAAACTTTGACATATTTTTTTTTTACTAGCGACGTCCACCTGTTAGTTTGTCCCGGAACAGTTTGAATTAAGTGTTATATCAATAAATATTACACTTACCCTTGAAACACTTGTGTTCTAAACGGAGGCATCTTGGGCTTTGCTTAAAACTTGTGGAACATTGTATACACAAGTCCTTAATACCTTAGTATGCCCAGTGAAAGACATACCTAGTAAATGGTAGCTTTAAACTGAACACATACTGCACACATGTACCTATGTGCTATTCAAAATGATTTAGGTACTATGTTACTGCGTTTATATAATTCAAAGATCTATTTTGTTGTTCTATAATGTTCAAAAGCTCCAACAAAAATTTCGATTGCTAACCATGCAATTTACACGTATTTGATGGTTTTTTTCTGCAAAATAAAAATAGACTTGATGTCTGCAGCTTGTCCCTACTGTAAAATAACGTAAGACATAATACTATGAAGATAACTGAAATGGATTGGTCTCGCGGTATTTACATCAGTAAACTGCCAGATTTTTCTAACGGAATATGCTGCCGAATTTAGCCTTCCTTCGAGAGATGTTTGATAGGGAATCCATTATAGCCTTGAGACGAGCGTGATTCCTAGTAAAACAGTTTTATCGATGAATTTATTATAGTTTCTCTTTATTCTAATACTATGTGACACTACACTACTTTTGACATTTGGTAAAGCAAATCTGATACACTTCGTTTTTCCATTTAGTTATTGCTAAAACTGTTTTGCAGTGATTCAATTTTGGACCTAAAACTACACCGTTATTTTAAGTATATCTAAATAGTCGAGATTTTAAACCCGTAGGTATTATCTTAAATATCCAGAAAATTTGTTATACAAATATGATCATTTGTGGTTGGTTTTTTAATAACTGGGGAATATCAATAAATTCATTAGGTAAACAACGTAAAGATTAAAGAAAATTATCAATTGAATAAGAGCTCTTGAAGTAAAAAAAGATTGTTATTATTGTAAAGCGGCCCGCCGGAACCCGTGTTGCAATATGTTGTAAAGAGATTATTTCATTGGTATTTAGATTGCTTTCCTTTTCCTTAAAAAAAAACAGCTGTCATATAACATAATCAATTTTGAAGGAACAAAATCGCCACACAACAAGAGTTGTATTTGTAAACAAATCTAAATTCCAAGTTTTAGCAGTGCCTAGCCATGGAAAAAGTAGGACATCCACGTTGTCCTGAAAGTAACGTCGCCAAATTTGGCGATTATGATCCTAACAAGTAATTCAAATCTATACATTTTATTTAAGTTGAAAGTGTACCGTACCAACTATCCTGATCTTGAAAACTACCTCGCATCACCCTGGTACCTATCTGTTTACTCACTGCATGGTGCCTGGTAGCCGGAGCCGATGTCAGGTGCAGTTATTAGGTACCAGGAGATGGCATGGCTCATGTAACTAAACAGTTTATGTACTAAAATGTTACTGATTTTAGCGTTTCAGAGCTTTAGAAGCCTCGTTTATCAAAATTTTACGTAGGTAAATGGAAATCCCTGAAGATTTCACGAATGACTATTACTTATGTTACATTTTACAGATATACTATAACTGGCATGACAAACACGGTGGCCACTCATGAATGTATGACACCTGGATGTCCTCCCCACTTGACACAGTTCAGCATTGGCAAGTATTTGGTACCACTAACAAGAGAACTCGTTGAAGTACCAGCAAGGTCCTTATCCCATTTTACAAAATTATTTTATACCATGTTTAAGCTACATACTTACATAAAGCCACCCGAGCTTAAGGTACTCTTAGTATTAGAAAAAACAAAAAACGCCATAGAACTTAGATACTGTTGATAGTACTGTTGTAGTTTGAAGCTAACCTGTCTGGGGCAAGATATCCTAATTCCAGACTAGCTTGGGGCAATATAATTATTAGAAAAAAAAGACTACCACTCTCTGGAAAGGAGCCTATGTAGCAGGCAGCTACGAGTACATGAGTAACGAATGACCCACATAAACATTATGTTACTGCCACAGAACCGTCATAACAATGTATTTTCAAGTGCACAGGCACAGAACAATGAACTTAGTTGTATAAAACAATGGCCCAATCTACAGTCCCACTCACTGCCGGTATTTCTGACATAATTATTATTGTAGTGATGCAGTATCTGCCTTCTTTCTAACTTTTACAAGCACCCAAAAATACCTTAATTAGGTATACCTTACCGCAGCCAAAGTTTTTAGGGTGAGGCCGCACGAGCGTAATTTTGTAAGTCGCAGAATTTCGGTCGCAAAAATTCTGCCTGACAGAAATTCTGTTGGGATGCCAGACGAGCGCATTTTATTCAGCTACTATCCAACGCTAGGATCCAACGTGCGTCGGCCCCCTGCCCCCCGCAAACTCAATTCGGTCACAATAATGAACTTTTATATGAAACCGAATGCAGCAGAATTTCTGCTACCGAAATTCTGCGACTGCGAATTACGCTCAATTGGCCTTACCCTTATTAAGTACCTACCTTTAAACGATACGTAGTTGTTTACGTAGGCGTTAGGTGTAAGCAAGTACCGATTTCAAACAATAAAATTTAATTTACTATGTTTATTTTATATGTAGGCCCACGATAGGCGAGCTGCCTGATACAGTCATAGACAAAATGGTACAACGAGATAAGGCTTTCTGGGTAGATAAACCAGGCGTGAACGACTACACAATCCACGATGCATATAAAGACTATGGGTTAAGCACAGAGGTTGTAAAACCAGGTAAATTATTAGTTTTGTTTGACTTATGTTAACTGCTTCGTTGGTCTAGTGGTCGCAAAGCGCGACTTCTGAATTTAAAGTCTTGGGTTCGATTATCAGGTCGGACAAAGTGATATTGAGTTTTTCCTTTAAGAATTTCTTAGTAGTAGCCTCGGAGTCTGGAGGTGTGTCCGGTTGATGGCAATAGCCTCGCCCCTTATTACATGGGACTTAAACATAACAGGCGAAATGTGGGTGTACTGTAGCGACCCTAGAGCGTGGTTTACTACTGTACTGGGATATTTCGTCTATATGATTGAAACACGTATGTTTAGGACTTCGTATATTATTAACTTTAAATTAATATTATATTTTATTTAAAGTTCTATGAGTTGATCATA
This sequence comes from Hoplodrina ambigua, assembly GCA_949774945.1. Lineage (NCBI taxonomy): Eukaryota > Metazoa > Arthropoda > Insecta > Lepidoptera > Noctuidae > Hoplodrina > Hoplodrina ambigua. The sequence continues at coordinate 14,330,462 of OX458963.1, forward strand.
AAAATAATTTTATAAAAAAAAAGAATTCTCCATTGGTATTTTGACAGGCTGTGCGAATAATTTCTAATCGTTTGGGAACAAAACTTTAATTTTAACCTGTTTCTTCATTTGCGCTGTTTTAGCACGTCGTGATAATTTGTTAGACGTTTCTGCAGAACATAAAAAAAGACTTGCTTTTTGGACAGCATTACGCTTTCAATCAACCTTAACTAACTTTTGATTAACCTCATCAACATTCATTGTATTTGCCGACAAAGTGGTACACTACATAAATACGAAAAACTTTATTCCGACAGTCACAAATGCGAATTTCAAAATACCGATTTTTATAATTCCGAATGGTTCAAAATTCCGAATGTAACAACTCCTACTTATCATTCCATAATTCGGACTTTTGAAAATCGGAATATCGAAATTCGGAATAAAATATTTCGGAATATTTGGGTGTTCCCCCGACACATGATCTTTCTCCTCTTCTTTTAACGCACTCGAAATATGACTATCATCCTTTGTTTCGGACATTTTTACAACAAGATGACTTCAATGTTTCGATCATCCTCGATATTATTTTTACATACTGCATTGCGAAAGTCATCGTCCTCGTTTGGCAACAACACATCCTGATACTCTGAAAAATAACTATTAAACAAAATAACTGGACTAGACTGACCCGATTTATTACTGACCTTCTTTTTCTTTGTGTTCTTCTTGGAACACGACCGTTATCTCTTCTTTGTTATCGCCAGGGCTGCAGTCTAGGCAGCTAGTAGCTATTTTTGGATGCTTAGCAGCTTTGCTCATCAATTTCTTTTTCACTATGAATTAAAACAGTATTATAATAAACATACAAAAAAAAAATTAATGTATTCCATCAATGGAATGGAATGCAATGGAACTGCGGCCTCTTGCTGCACGCTTCCTCTTCCATTATTTACTGAGCGGAAGCGCCCAGGAAATTCTGCTCTCATTTCGTCGCATATCGTTCACGTGCCTTTCACGAAGGCACCTCTAAAAGTTAAAGGCAGCTATATGAAAATTGTCACACCACCAAATTACAAATTCTGGGCTGCTACAGAGAAATTGCTAATAGAAAAACCCAATAAAAAATCAATCAATGTAAGACCCAGGCGCAGTAGTCGTGCTTACGACTACTAGACCAACGGCCGCGTTGGTCTAAGCAAAGTTGATTTTAATATTTATTTCTTGATTGAAGTACTGTCAAAAAAGGGGTAAATAACCAGGGTCTTCAGATATAAGTAGTTCAAGATTTCTTATGCTTGCGCTACATTAGCGGGCGAAGATTCGTGTTGCGTTGGCGCGCTAATTACTCAAGCCCGACGTAATGAGACACAATTGATTTTCTATTATTCTGACTTATCGGTAAGTCAGCCGGGGTTTGACTGGTTGTTCATCGTGTATGGGCATACACGATATTCTTGTCTACATTAGGTGGGCGAGGATTGACCGTACCGCGTCGGATTGTGTTGTTCTCTATTGTGCGGCGTAATGTAGGTTTAGCCGCCCTAAGCGAATATTGTTGCGACAAATCCCTCTGTTGCGCGTCAGTTTACCGACAGTGCCTCGATAGTGCATCGTCTTCGCCAATACTACGCGTTGCAATGATCTACCCGGCCACACTAATCGTGTTAACACGAATATTCGCCGTAGCCCGCTAATGTAGCCCCGGCATTAAACTTTAATTATATCGGACGAGCCTAGTTACTTAACTCTTTTGTTGACCCCACGTATTAACAGTTCATCAGGAACCGTTTCCTCGTTCGTACCAGTACGACCTGGAATGCGTCCGGTATAGACGAACTCATGCCTGTGACGGTCTGAAGCAAAAGCCTGGAGAAAAGCAGGTGAGAAAGTATCTAATCGCTGTAACAAGAGTCGTAAAGTATCTTTTTTTAAAGTAAGAACTAGCCTCTGCCCACGACGTCGTCCGCGTGGTATTTTTCACGCGCGTTAGGTTGCGTGGTTGGTTACTGCTCCGTTGCCGTGGATGACTCGTGACCAGTATGATATTATAGAGCCGATACTATTCGTCATGAGTCTGGCTATAATGTACTAAAACATATTTTTTTAAATTAGCAGAAATTAGCGCGTTTAAACAAATAGGCCAAAAAGTCTCTTCATGGGGCATAACCCCATCTCCTAAAACACATACATACACATAAACTCACGCCTTTTTTCCATAGGGGTAAGCAGAAACCACATAACGCCACTTGCTACGATCCAAACATACTCGATTCGCCTCGTCCACGTTCTTAAAATAGTATTATTTTAATATTATATATATTCGTAGACCTCGCGCCAGAGAGTACAATGGAATTCAAATATAAAAACAGATTTTATCGTTATTGCTTTATTATCAAATCATCATCTTCTAAATTGGTAATTAAAATATTACCTAAAAATTGTGCAGATGATCGACGTTATTTTGATGACTTGCGAGATTTAATTATCAAAGGTTGGTCATAATGTGGGCGCAGTAACCTATGATCTTGCGCCCAACCAGGCAATTGCAGCAATATTGCAGTATTGCTTGTCTCCCTATATGTGTCGAGTTTAATAATATATAAACAAAATAAATATTTCTATCTTATAATAATTATTATATTTTGTATTACGGCTGTGAATTTTGCCTCGTACCAGAATATGCCTTTTTCAATTGGCACTTTGTGTGGTTCTCGAGGAAGATGGTGCAGAATAATGCCTGGCAACACGATCCGTTCTTTGCTAGCAAGGATGGCAAATATGGTGAAATATGATATGCATGCACCTAAAATAAAAATGTCATTTTATTTGATTATATCAACAGCATAAGGATTTGCTTTTTTTAAACAAATATAATCTTTTATTTAAAAAATGGTGTACCCCCAATAGTATAACTCTTTTGATTTCTGATATTCGTATCATGTTGTGTATCACTTCTCAGTGCAATCACTCGATATGAATGTGCTCGAGGTGGTAATGTCGTATTGCAGAAAGCACAGTTTCTACCAATATTCATAACAGATGTGGCTCTTAACATCTCTTCTGTCATGGCCAAACATGTTGTGCATATAAGAATCATGAGCTTGAACCTGAAACAAAAATTTCACCAATTTGATTTTTACGTAACAATTGTTGCTTTAAATTAATATACTTACATAATATATTGTTCAACATGTTATTCCATTGAGAACAAAGCTGAATATCACGCCCACTCTTTATAGCGTCTTAATATAAAACGACAACGTCACTATTCTATATGCTGGAGTTATATTAACGGGCGAATATTCGTGACGCGTAATTGGCCTGCTAACAGCGCCTTTACACTAGCGTTTAACCAGCGTAGGCGTTCGATGAACGTATGCGCAACTACGCGGCGTATGCGTCGCGTTGTCGCGGCGTCAGTGCAAGGGTAAATGAACACGCTGCGTTAGCGTCGCAGGTGCGCGACGTATGCGCCGCGTTACTGCGGACTCATGTACAATTGTTTGATGTCTGCGCCGCGTTAGCGCAGGGCCTGCGCTGCGCATATGCTTACCGAACGCCTACGCTGGACAAACTCTATTGTGAAGGCGTTTTTAACGACGAGGATTGAGCTCGAACCTCTATCTTGCCTTCACGTGCCGGTTAGAGTGGAAACCCGCAAAAGCATTCGTTTTCGGGGGTAGGAAGTACTTATTCAGTAAGGCGCTGGTAGGGATCTTGACCGTACTTCCGGGATTGTCCTGATAGCCGTTGAATACTCCTCCACTCCTCTAGCACCTCAAGATATGTTCCCCCTTGTCGCTACGTCACCACGTGCTAGCTACTATATTAGGGGGCCCATTAAGTGAGTATGCAAGTCGACCCCTGCCATTTTATCCGTTTATGCAAACATTGATCAGGGAGGGGCCATAGTCCTTCCATAGTACCAGCTAGGTAACCAGTCCACTTAAGCCACCCAAACCCAAAGTCCCATTTTTGTTCCTATATCCTGCAATAGTCCTGCTCCAACCGGGGGTTGCCTTCGGAATTTTGGATGCACTTGCTTAGTGCATAGAGGGATAATTTGGAAATTTGTTGGATTTGGTGTCTACGGGATATAATAATTGAACCCCAGAAAGGAACCATATAATGTGCTACTTTTTATTTATTAATTTTATACATATTATAATGTAGCTTCACAGCTGACAGTACTGCGTCCGCGATAACCGAAGTTTGTCTTAAGTTATATTTTAAAAAGCTAGTTTTCCTTAATTTTTCTCTGCTCCTAAAATATACCTGTCTAAATATGAACCTTTTGCATTGTTTCACAGAAACCTCTTAGCGCCCAGTGCCGCGACTGCAATAGAATGGACATACCAGCCTTGACTCCCTTTCAATTGGCCTGGGCCAAGGATCCGGGACAAAAGAGGTGGAAGTATTATCCTGACCTGACTGCCACGTTGACACGAGATGAAATACAAGCTTCTATGGACGGGTAAGTCCTAGGCTAGTTATTTAATCCAGCCCTCAAAATAGTATGCGGTACCACAAAACGGCCAACTGCGAGTAGAACTATCTATAGACATCTAAACTACTAAACCGATTCTATTTAAACTTTTATAACTTGGGAACATGATTCAGATTTAATTAAAAGCCATACCTATACCATACTTTTTACACTGAACAATGTTAATTAGGCGCTTAATAAGAAAATCTAAGTTAAGATTTGCCTAGGTCGAATCCGAAAATAACTGACTAAAAAAATCAATAGCATAGTTTACGAGAGGATTTTACGAGAGGCAAAACTGCAACTTCTATAGATAACGTCGCGGAGAATTTTGACATTACGATTAGGGTTGCCAACTTTTTGTCGGTCAAATACAGTAGTTCTAAAATTCCTACCCATAAAAATATAGTAGGTAAGGAAAATGTTTAAAAATATATAAAAAGAAAATGTTTAAAAAGTAGGTTGTAGAACCTACTTTTTTAATTAATTGAATATTATTGCTTAAGAGTTTGATGCCTATAAAATATAGTAGTTTCGCCTACTATATCTTTTTCTCAAAAATATAGTAGGCGGGGGCTCTAATATAGTAGGATACTATATTATATAGTAGGGTTGGCAACCCTAATTACGATGTAGGTTATGTCAGTTTTATTTCGTATGTGGCGCGAAAATGAACTAAATTTATTTGCGTGACTCACAACGTTTGTGATAATTGTGAAACTCTAGGCCGCGATGGATCACGACACACCAACAACTTTATTGTCTATTGTTTCAGTGTCGGACGACCATTTCAAAACGAAGCATGCAATTGGTACTACGAGAACTACCCTCAAGTTAAATACGATTGTATAGTTCGAAAATTTTCTAAGTAATTGTTTACAGTAAAAACAAACTATTAATAACGATTAATAATAATAAAAAAGTCCTTTTACATACAGACCCACTACTGTAGCTATCTTTGTGCATCTCTTTTGGTAGGTGTAGATTTTCTGCTTTGACTGTTATAAATTAAATTAAAAACAGTTTGTGGATTCCCATTGACTGCGGGAAAACACACCCGTTGTGTTTTACTAAAAAACGCAAGTGCGGCGCACACACAGCCGTATGTGTTTTTCTACGGCGAATACACGAACTGTGTAGCCAGCCGCACTACGGGCTTGGCGTAGCGAATGTTCGCCCGCAGTCAACGGGTAATAAATATGTAGGTAGGTATAGGCGCCGGAGCAGGGTGCAAGGTGGTACACCTGCACTCTGTCGGGAAAAAAAATTGGATATATGTAACTATTTTCTTAACTATTTTCATAGCCTAAAAAAATGTAAATTATTTTTTGGTATCATACTGTTTATATAAAAACTTAAGACGTCTAGGTTGCTATCTAATTAATTTACATACTTGTATGATTAGTTATATCTAATATAATAAACATAATAAACTAACTACTCAAAACAAAATATAGACGACACGTTTTAGGCTGTCACTTGAAAGTATTAACGTTTATCATGTTTTTATGGACACACATGTTTAAGGATTAAGAAAGTGTTTAAACGTAATCAAGAATCAAAATTGTTCATTTTTTCCAAAACAAACACAAAACACACTTTTTAGGGAAATTTCAGCAAAATAATGAGAAAAATAAACTTAACTTATCATTATTTTTTGTGGCTATGGCCACTCGCTAAACCTATCAGGTACACTTTTAATCAGATGGATAACGTTTTGTTCTCGCATTTACTACAATAGACTTCTAGGCATTAGGTACACTTTTGATCAGGTGGGTAACGTTTTGTTCCCGTATTCACCACAACAGACTTCTAGGCATTAGGTACACTTTTGATCAGATAGGTAAGGTTTTGTTCCCGTATTCGCAACAACATATTTTTAGTCATTAGATACACTTTTGATCAGACGAGTAACGTTTTTTTCCCTTATTCCCTTCAACAGACTTCTAGGTATCAGGTATATATTTGTTCAGATAGGTAACGTTTTGTTCCCGTATTCGCTACAACAGAATTTTATGCGCGTATTTGAGTTCCTGTAGACTATTTACCTGACTTTATTCTCTTGAGGATTTTATTTAGTTGATCCCATAAGTATTCAATGGAATTCAGGTCGGGACTTATTACTGTAACGGTAACCGTAATACAGGAGTCAGCAAGAGCTGGCCAAGAGCAACAAAGGCTTACTTTAGCTCGGTACTCTCTACAGACAAATGTAAGGTGCATGTTTAATTACTCAAATCTCACGTAATGAGACACAATTAATTTTCTATTGTTCTGTCATACCGGTATGACAGATACGGTTGACTTGACCGGTTAACAAACATTGCAAAATGGATATTGAAATCGATCTACTAATTACTTTTTAACTTAAATTAAATTAAATGAAATAAAACTTTACTTTTTAAGACGGGCGTCTTGCGATCATCGCCCGCCTCGTTTGCGGGCGATTATCTAAATCGCGACGGCTGTGTAACCGCGAAAATAACCGATCTCGTGAGTTTGGAAATAAAATCGCAGTTCCACCACCGCGGCGGTGGTACAAAATCGCTCCGTGAGTTCTTAGCCTTAAAGTGATGACAAACAAATACAAGTGTGGAGAAAACAAGGCGAACGTTTTAAGCCGTGTACGCACGTGCGAATACGAACATAGCGAACACAAACATCGAACATGAACATTTGGTTCCTACGTATGGACGGCATATGTTCTTGTGTTAGATTTGCTTCACTATTGCATTGGGTTCTATATGTAATAATAGTTGTAAGTGATGATGATAAATAAATAAATAAATAAATAATAAATATTCGAACATGTACGCGAACATAGTTTGAATCGTGTTTGCGTACAACAGTCGTGAACTTAATCTCAATAGCCATGGCAGCGCCGCGCCATTGGATATATTTGATACTATACGAACAGTTTTGTAACGTAAAATTTATTAAAACTATTCAAACACCGTATAAACAGAACATACTAATAGGATCGCCGCGAACATGTTTGACGAACATAATATTCGATGTTCGTTAGTGGTACCCACGTGCGAACCGAGTTGTTGCGTATCATGCAACGCAACAAATTTGTTCGTACGTGCGTACCCGGCTTTACAGAACCATGCGTCCATGGCACAGACCGTTTAGGCGCGTACGCACGTACGAACACGAACATAGCGAACACAAACACCAGACCCGAACATTTGGTTCGTACGTATGGACGGCATATTCGAACACGAACGCAAACATAGTTCGAGTCGAGTTCGCGAACAACAGTCGTGAACTCTATCTTAGTAGCCATAGCCCGCCCGCACCCCGCCCAGATCTAGGTATACGAACAGTTTTGTTGCGTAACATTTATTAAAGCTCTTCGAACACCGTCCATACAGAACACACTACAAGGATCGCCGCGAACATGTTTGACGAACAGAGTGTTCGATGTTTGATAGTGGTACGCACGTGCGAACCAAGTTGTTGCGTATCATGTAACGCAACAAATTTGTTCGTACGTGCGTACGCGGCTTTTAGCTTCTTTTCTAGGGTACAAATGTGTTAGCGGAAAATCGCTTGTCGTGAAAAACAAAGCTAGTACTTCTGAATGAGGGTGCTGTAACTGCTACCAGTTACGTTGAGAGTGTAATCTGACTTCCCATCATTCCATTTTTACAGTAAATTTATTTTTTATAAAAATACAACCGCCTTCAATTTGAATGAATTTAATTAGTTTTTTAATTAATTTAATAAGACTTTTATTTTTAACTTTTGAGTACTTGATGCTAATATTTGAAATCCTTACAAAAAACATTTTCAAACAATACCTCACACGTATTTAATTTTGGAAAGTGGTGAGAGAGAAATTGACGTACCGTCCCCCTCTTCCTTTAGGCGCTTTGCACACGGAGCAACTTAAGTTGACGCAACTGGCAACTTTTTAAAAGTTTCCTATAAAAGTTGCTAGTTGCCATTAAGTTGCCGGTTGCCGCAACTTTTTGGCAATTTGTAAGCAACTTTTTTAGCCGAGTTGCAGTGTTGCAAACTTTGCGGTATTACCACTAGATCCGGTAGATTGGGACCACCTTCTGGTGGTCAGAATTTGTATCTGGTGGCTTGTGGATTTTTTAGTGGGCAAGTTTTAGGTTGATGGTTTTCAAAAACAAAATTGAAATAAATTTACAATACTAACACTTTCAGTGTACTTATCCGTTAGATTACTAAGGTATGTAAAAAAAGAAAAAGTAATCGTACTGATAACGGTACAAGTTATTCAGGTCGATAAAAAAGAGGGTAAGAAACATCATTCTCTTAAAAAACAATCCTATTTAGTGAGCCCGAGTGGCTGTGGAGCAGGACTAGCATTTAGCCAAGCATTTTTGTCCGTGATATAATCATCTAACTTATAATAATGTTTGATTAGATAGTGTGCGTTTTATGCATGGTTTAAATTTTCTCTCATTTAGTTGGGGAATATCAAGAAGTATTTTATTATAGAATTTTACACATTACCCCAAAAAGAAGTGTTTACTTAGTGGGAAAAACCACTAAGTTAATGGCAACACTATGCCGCGCACAGGGCGAGGGAGGGAGGGTGTGAAATCGAATATTTGACAGTTGCTAGTTGCGGCAACTAGCAACTAAATAAGTTGCTAGTTGCCGCAACTGGAAACTGTTGACGATTGCCGCAACTCGCAACTTGAGTTGCTCTGTGTGCGCAGTCCAATTGAATTACATGTAAACAGCGAGTTGCCAGAAAGTTGCCAGTTGCCAGTTGCTGCAAAAGTTGCTCCGTGTGCAAAGCGCCTTAATCAGTCATCGACTACACGTATAAACAAGGCAATTTTACTTATTACGACAGTTCTGCTATGATCCTATGAGGAGTTCCGTTCCATATCTTCGAAGTTCACGAACAGATCATGACAATATTTATATGGAAATTAATGTAAATAAACCCATGTAAATTTACATAAAAAAAATTATTTTAATGTAAATATACATAAAAAAAAACATACATACATAACATCACGCCTGTAATCCCCGAAGGGTTAGGCAGAGGTGTACCCATTAGTACACCCACATTTCGCCAGTTATGTTTTTTTAGTCCCATGTAATAGGGGGCGAGCCTATTGCCATCAACCGGGCACAAATACAAACTCCGAGGCTGCTACTGAGAAATTCCTGATAGAAAAACCAAATAACACTTTGCCCGACCTGGGAATCGAACCCAAGACTTCATGCACAGCAGTCGCGCTTGCGACCACTAGACCAACGAGGCAGTAAAAAAAAAAACAAAAAAAAAATATACCGAAAATATAAGAACATCCTCCTTTTTTTTCAAAGTCGGTTAAAAATGGGTTAGGGTTTTGTTTATACAGGGTGGTCCAGATAAGGACGTTCAAAAGAAAATTTTGGAAGCCTCTCTTCTTGGGGTATTCATTGCCTCATGTATGTTCTACGATTTTTTGTGGTTTAAAGTTAGACGATTTTTTATATGCTTTTTTGGTGTATCTTTGCATCTCATTTTGACGATTTTCTCTTTCCGTGTCGCATTTATTGGAAATATTTTCATTGATAGGTAATTAATTCTGAAAGTATGGTCTTCGATTTATAGAAACAACTGTTTGTCTTATCGCCACCTAAAATCACCAAAACTTAGTTCACAAGGAAAACAAAATTTGCTAAATGCAAAATTTGTTGCAGATTTTCGGCGTAAAAAGAAAAATCAGAATAAGGCATTAGTAATTTAAAAAAAAATAAAAGAAAAAAAAACCTTTTTAAAAACAAGCTTTTATTACTTACCTGTTATTAAAAAGCACAATTTCAAAATAATTAAATTAAGATAAGAAATACTTAGTCTGGTAAGAAACAGCCGCAATTTTTTTATTAAAAGCGTGTTACACCTTGATTTCACGTAACGTCTTAGTGTAACACGCTTTTATTAAAAAAATTGGGGCTGTTACTTTACCAGACTATTTCTTACCTAAATTTATTTATTTTGAATTTGTGCTTTTTAATAACAGGTAAGTAATAAAAGCATTATATTTTTAACTTTTTAGCATAAATGATGCGGAATTAACTACGACTTAGTTCGTATTTTATATTTAAATAACTTACATCTATTCTTTAAAAGACTTTTAACTTATAGTAAAATAATGTTGAAATTAGTTTTCAACGAACTTATTTTCCCTTGAATGGAGTTACATATGGATATTATCTAGGACCAGAATACTCGTTAAGACGAATTAAACGAGCCCAACTCGATACGGTTGCTTCATTTTATTACCAAGTTCCTATGGCCACTTTCCAACTCCATCATGAGACCTTGGTTGCCATCTAGGACCAAAGTACCTACTCGTCATGACGAATCAAACGAGCCAAAACTCGACGGGCTTGTGTCGTTTTATAAGGGAGTTCCTATGGCCACCTTCCAGTTCCATCACCAGACCCTGGTTACCATCTAGAATCAAAGTATTTATCAAGACGAATCAAAACGAGCCCAAACTCGATGGGGTAGTGTCGTTTTATTATTTTATTACCGGGTTCTTATGACCTTCCAGCTCCATCATCAGATCAGCTCCATGTCATAATAATATTAAAATGTTCCCCGATGACGACATGCATGCAAAATTTCAGCTCAATCTGAACTCGGGAAGTGGATCAAATTTAGCTTTCAAGTTGTGATGACAAACACACAAGTGAAACTACATAAAAGCTTGTAATAAAAAATATAAACTTCGACGGACCCTCAGCTCTTTAAAACAATACAAATAACTAACTTTACAGGACATTATTCGGTGGAATTGATTCAAGTACACATTAGAGCTGGTTCACATTAGGTAGGATCGACAGTTTGACCGTTGACCGGCTGTTGGCTGTTGCATTCACACTAAAAGCTGCTGTGAAGGTTGTATTCATTACCTACTTCAAGATCTGTATTAGTAATTTACTATAGGTATAATCTGTGCACCTTTTTTACCATTTACATGCACCGTCTTATGAAATATAATTCAGTATTACTCTGGCACCACTTACTAGTTACATTTACCATTAACGGTTCGGCGTTGATGATAATTGAAATTAGTGAGAGAACTAGTGCGTTACGTGGCGACTTGGCCAGAGGAATCTACGCGTTGCGCGAATTTGAGACGTTAAGTGTGACTGTGCGATATAAATATTGAAGAATTAGTAAAAATGGAACAATTATTAATTTATTGTGCCTACGGACTAGACATCAGCGTGGATGTACGAATCAACAACAAAAATGGGCACGCAGCAGTATAAAGAGGAGACCATGATCGTTCAAAACGAGGCTGGCAGTAACCAAGCTTCAATCCAACATTATTATATCCTGCTTATACTACTGCTCGGCATATTGGTCTTCATCTTCATCTAGAAAAGGTGGCATATAAAATGGATCACACATAACATCACGCCTGTAATCCTCGAAGGGTTAAGCAGAGGTGTACCCACATTTCGCCAGTTATGTTTTTTTTAGTCCCATGTAATAAGGGGCGAGCCTATTGCATACCGGGCATAAATCCAGATTCCGAGGCTACTACTGAGAAATACCTGATGGAAAAACCCAATAACACTTTGGCCGACCTGGGAATCGAACCCAAGACCTTATAAAATGGATCACCAATAAGATAATAAGGACGACTACCTATAAGAAGATGTCTTTTCCGTCGGCACAGGCGGCTGGGAGCCATCTTCAAAAAACAGCGAGGAAGACATGGTGTTAAAAAAAAGTGAATCAAAAAGTGTCAAATACATATAAAATGTAATAAAAGTGCATATTATAAGTGCTTCACTATAAAAATAATCAAGTGTATAAATATAATCATATTATCAATCGGGATAACATTCCGGATTAACCTCTTACTAAATAAGGACGATACGCTGATTGAACTTTGGACTTGGTGAAAATTTCGTACGGTTCACAATACTTATACCGATGTTTAACAATGTATAACATAATAATTACTCTACGTATGGTGGTAATAAGGTATGGATAGATACTATTTTAAAATTGTACAATGATTAAAAGAAAATTAGAGTTTACTAAATAAAGTTAGGATCGAAAAGAAGGACAAAAAAAGTTTTAGAAAATAATTTACACCCATTATGAAACTAGGTTGATTGATTTTAAAGAAAAAATATTATAGTGCTCAAGATATTGAAAATATATATAAAATAAAAAACTATCAATTTATTTAATTACATGAGGATATTTTATTTTTGCTTGAAAGTGATATATTGGAGACGTCGTCAAAAATGACTATTTTTTTTTAATGGGACTAGCCCCCACATTGTTCCCACTCACTGCAAATGAGGAAGCTAGCATATTCGTAAAACAGCTAATTGATAACATAGAATGACATCCTATTGAAGGATAGCGCTTGTAAACAACATTTAATCAATTTTGTGTTGAAAAGTAGACTTTCACAAGAAGCTAAGATAAAGTTAAATAAAAAGTAAGACTGTTAATGACTTAATTGACGACATGAAAAAAGTGTTGTTGTCTAAGAAAGCGGCAACGGCCATTCAAAACAAAATTATCAAAAAGGAAACAAAATGAGTTGTCGATTGCCGACCACGGGAGAGAATTTTTCGTAATTATTTGTAGATCTAACGATTACGCAAGCAAACGACAATGAACAGTACTATAAGATATTAAAACTAATATATGAAAACATAGGCTATCAAACAATTTGCCGATGGTTTGCGAAATCGTACATTAAATACGATTATTTCAGCAAGAAACTATAGCTCATTTAATCGTATCGAAGCAGCTCAAAACGAGGAGATCCCGACGACAACTCCCCATGGAGAAATTATGGGTATGTACGATAATTTTATAATAATAGAAGCCGTAGAAATAATTATAGAGGCTACCGTGGTGGAGGTAGAAACTTCTAAGCATACAGAGGCCAAGCGCGAGGACAGCACCAACGATTTCGCTCTACTTCACGAGGACAACCGCAGAGAGGTAACTCTAATTATTCTAATAGAAGAAATTAAGGGATAATCAAAGAACGTCACGTATGTTTTCTTAATAACTCGGAACAATATACTGAACATCCAACTAGTGTTTTTGTGACTAATAATCATACATGTATTTTGGGTAATGAAAGTAATTGTTATATTTCTTTATGTTCATCATTACATAAACTACACATTAGGAACATTATTTTCTAGAGATTCTGGCGCATTGGTGTCAGCATGCACGTATAAACATGATCTCGAATGCGCATTCCAATCCAAAACGAGCATGTAGCCATAAACGGCTATAATTTAATTTAAGTGATGAAACAATTAGTCAAAAGTATTCCATAACTTACCTATTAAGGGAGGCGGAATTTTAGGTCGTGATTTAAAAATATATATAAATCTAAGAATATTTTTATAAAAAAAAATAACTTTTTTCACTAATAAAATAACTATTTGTTTGAAACTACTAAGTAAATATACTGTACTGATACTTTAAATGTACTTGCTAGAAGTGAGTCTATACACTACATATAAACGAACTTGAAAAAGGATTGTGTACGGTGTGTTTTTAGTAACTTCTATAGGTACACCTAAACATGGACTAATAGGTCCCTATTAAAATCTTAAACGTTAATGAAGAAAATGTATCGCTAACGGAAATAAAACCTAACATTAGAAAACTTAAACGCATAATGACGCAAACAGGGTTAAAACGTTGCTTTCTCAGTTAAAATTTCAACATTTAAATAACAAAGAACCAAAAACCATTAAAAATATTTGCGCAAAATATACAGATATATTTTACCTCCCCAAAGAAAAAATTAAGCACTACGAATGTATACAAACAGTCATACTATATCCATAAAGCCAAACATAACACCAGTATTTTCAAAACGTTTGCTACATTCTCATAAAAATTAAATTAAACGACAGATTAATAAAATGCTAGAGGAAGGTACTATAGAGTACCTACAGTAAGAGCGACTGGTCCAGTCCAAAACTATTTGTACCAAAAAAAATGACGGAAAACGGATACAACTAGAGATAATAAATGGAGACTCGTAGTTGATAGTTGTTAATAATTGCATAGAGGACGACAAATTCCTAATACCGGATATTACAGAAATTTTTGAATCTTTGTTTATTTCACACATCTTGATTTGCACCAAGGCTATTATAAGGTCACACCTTTTTTTTCGGGACAGTACCAGATGACACTTAGGTATGCCTATGGGCAATCCTATGGAATAAAAACCAATGCTACTGTTATCATTATTGAAAAAGAACTGGGTCTTCTCAAGAATTAAAACAGTAGCAATGTCCGGTCAAAATTACGAAAAGTGTTTAATTTATTTAGATGATTTAGTGTTTGGACGTAACGTCATTTTTGAAACACTTCGGACTGTTAACTTAAAACGAAACCCCACCAAGTGTGATTTTCAGAAACAGATTTTGTATTTGGGACACGTTATTTCAAGTACGGTATAATGCCTGACCCTGCAAAAATAACAGTACTTAGTTCAAAATTATCCACGTTCAACTAACACAGAAGAAGTAAAAAGATTCGTAGCATTCACTAATTATTACAGAAAAATAACATTTGCTCAAAATGCTCATCCTTTAAATAATACATAAACTAAAAAAGGTGATTCGAATGGAGTGAGGCATGTCAACAAGCATTTAAAACTTTAAAACAAAGTTTAATACGTCCACCAGTGTTACAGTATCCAGACTTTTGAGAACAAAATCCTTTTATTGTTCAAACAGGGGGCCAACCTCTTAGAACAATATTACTTTGCCTCCAGCACTGTTGGATTTTTAACGCTCGGCTCAGCGCCGCGCCGATAGTTGAAGATGCAGCAACAGAAATAACTAAGTAATATTAATGGTGTATCAAATAACGCTGTGAGAGCCATTTTAAATTTACAGTAAAATATTTTTGTCCGTATTTTTATAGCCGACCGTTTATAATATTTACGGGCCATAAACCATTAGTATATTTGTTCAATATGAAAGACCCATCGGATAGACTAATGTAATTTAGAAAGACTTGAGAGGAATACAATTTGAAGTACACTATAATAATAATAATAAACCTTAATTTCAGGCAACTAAGGCCAACAAATACATAAATAAGTACAATAACTATAAACTAATACATATTTTAACAATAAACTAATAAAAAATACTGTATACGAAGTGTCGGCGTCGTGTTACATAAAACGTTCTAAAAAAGTAGCTGCAGATGCATTGTCTAGAATTACATTAAAAGACTTGAAGGAAATGCATGAAACCATTATGAATATCATGACAATCTTGTTTATTTAATTTTTTCGCTTGTACTTACAAGCGAAAAAAATAAATAAACACGATTCACCGGTAGATATGGGTATTTCTAACTTGAGGCCTGATCAACCAAAAGTTGTAAGCACTCATATCAGCCCTAAAGAATCTGTCGAATTAAAATGTAAATTATTTAAAAATTTGGGAATCTTATAGCGCGAGACGAGTTTGTGAGTTAGATGAATTTTGCAATCAATTAAAATTAGAGGAAATATTTAATTAAAAGATAATAATGACACATAACGTCACGCCTGTAATCCCCGAAGGGTTAGGCAGAGGTGTACTCATTAGTACACCCACATTTCGCCAGTTATGTTTTTATTAGTCCAATGAATTAGGGGGCGAGCCTATAAAAAAAGAAAAAGAAAAGAAAAGAAAATGACAATGAAAAGTTTATAAAAAACTAACAACGATAATAAAAAATAATAAAAGTAGGTCCGCAAATGCATTTTAAGTGATTTAAAAAGGATAGAGAATGAAGATGATAATAAAGTTATTCTAATGACTGATTTTTCAATAGTCAGATAACTTTTTTCCAAAGATATGACAGTTTGATATATTTTAATACAAAAGCTGTCAAACCGCCATATTCATCCCTCCGCTAAGAGTTATCTGACGATTTAAAAATTAGCCCTAAATGATTTTCATCTCTTACCTAGTAGTGGCCATGCTGGTATGAGGTGAATGTCAAATAACATTAAAAAATAGTATTATTGGCCTGATATTGATGTTTGAGAATTTACAAGGCGGTGCGACAAATGTAAACGGCAAAAGTATTCCACACTTAATAAGGAACCCATGGTAATAATTAGTACAGCTATTAATGCGTTTGAAAAAATATACTTAGATTTAGTTGGTCCTTTGGAAACAGACAATGATAACTATTCGGGTACATATCTGAATTTCGATAATTAAAATATGTAGGTACTGCTAAAATGTCGATGTTCAAATTATCGAAAAAGTAAAATATCGAACAACCATAAAACCAAAAATTAAAATATCGAATGTTTCTCCGGTCGAATGGTCAGATAACCAACGTTCATTATATCTAAAATCTAATTATCGACAAACGTAGCATCGAAAGGCTTAAATATCGAAGTACAAAATATCTAATGACCTAAATATCGAAATTTATTTAAAAATATGTATTTAATACAAAACAGTAAATAAATCACATACCTATTATGTAAACTACAATTACAACTTGCGACAGGACCGAAGACTACTGGAGAGAGACTTATGGAGTTCCTTGCACATTCTTCTCCATTCGAACCGCCTTTTGAAGCAAACGAAGCGATCTCGAGACTTTGAGCATCCTGATTCGGACAAGTTAGTTCGTACGTAGTTATTTTTTTTTCAACCCTCTCAGAAATAGGAGTCCCGCTAAGCGGGGCTCCGTTGACCAGGTTCGGTCGACTAGGCCGAAATTAGATTATCGGAGATTCGGTAGGTTGTATAGAATGCCCGATTATACAGCTTGCAATACAGTACCGAATACACAATATAATACCTTCCTCTATAAATAGACTACCTAACACAAAAATATTTTTTCAATTGGAACTAGTAGTTCCTGAGATTAGCGCGTTCAACCAAATAAACCATTAAACAAACGCTTCATCTTTATAATAGGTATAAATAATATTAGTATAGATTTAGTTGGTCCTTTGGAAACAGACTGATTCATATGTGCTAACATTACAATGCGAACTCACAAAATATGTAGAAGGTTTTCCCTTAATATCTGAAAAAACAAGAGAGAGAGAGAGCGAGATGTTTGGTCAACAACTTCATTCTCAGAAAGATACAGTGTGCCAAGAGTAATAGCTACAAACAGGGGAAAGGAGTATCCCTCAAAAATCTTTCAACAGGTATGTAAATTATTAAACATAAAACAACTTTGGGTCGGTTCACATCTGTCGAAAGATACGTTGAACGTATCGTCTTCAGTATGGTCGACGCAATAACGGATCATCGGTTATATGTAAATGGTTGGATATTTTATGTATTATCTATTTTACTGTTTCTGCGTTACGCGACTGACGATACGCGGCGTATCTTCCGGCAGATGTGAACCGACCCTGAATTCTACAGCATACCACCACCAATCCAGAGCTTTGGAAAACACCCATAAACATTTAAACGCGGAGAATCATCCAGAGATGTGGAGTAAGTTCATTAGTTTTTGGTATTTTGCCTATAACACGGACGTTATAAAAACGGGATTCATGCCTATGAGTTAGTTTATGGTAAAAAATGTTCTCTCCCTAGCAATCTGACATCTTCATTATATAATTTTGACAACTATTCTCATGAATTGAAATAATGATTGCAATATTCACAAAAAGAAGCAATAAAATATCTAATACAATTAATTTGGATAGGAAGATAGTATACGATAAAAATATTAACCATAAACATAACATAATACCACGCCTGTAATCCCCGAAGGGTTAGGCAGAGATGTAACCATAAACACTATAAAGAGAATGATTTTATTTTTGTAAGACGTGATACATCATGTGAGAAATTAGGTCCTTTCAAAGTTGAAATAATGTAACCAGTATTTTGTAAAAATCTAATTGAAAAAAGTGCCGACGAGTTTCTTCCTCGTTTTGTCTCCATTGAGGCCAACCTCCGTTTTGGAACGAGCAACTAACTTCAACTTTCGGATTATCTGTCCGACTCCTTGACAATTAAAAAGTGCCTGTAAATGGTCGAATTGAAATAAATGTTTTGACTTTGACTTTGTTGTAAAAGACATACTTACCTACCACCAAACGTAGAAACAATTTGAGAAAATGGACTGTTCATAAAAATCGAACTAAACCATATTATTCAAAAAACGTGAAAAGAAAATATTTTTTTGTGAAGTGAAGTTTGTGTTCATTACCTACTTTAACATCTGTATTACTATATAATGTAACCATTTTTAAGCATTATCCTATGAAATATAATTCAGTATTACTCTGGGACTCATTAGTTTCATTTACCATCAACACCGCACCTTATACTGCCGGTCCGACCTTATGTGAACACCATTGCCGATACCGTCGTTTTACCGCTACCCGGGTCGTCACAAAGCATTTGTGTAGCTTTTTGTTACATTTTGAATGTTATGTGGTATTTACATTGGAGGCAGAAGAAAAGAAAAAGAAAATATTGGGTACATTCAATCTGATCATATGCGGCTTCGAACGCCTTGCCGCTAGTTTTAAACAATTATTTTTATACTGTTCACTCGTCCACAAGAGAAATCAAAAGATCTATATTAATTTCGCCCTCCATGTTAAAACGTGTCTTTCCTGCTTACACACCAACGAAATTGCTCGCCGGGAACGTGCGGGTGCAACTCGCCGACAAATGCCAATATTATATCCGACCCGACAGATTTCAAGGTTTTATATTATATTATACCTATGCCAGTAAGTTAGTATTAGTATTTGTTTACAAGAAAGTCCTTCGTGTTCCAGCGCCCCACGCTTTACAATCAAATATTATAATTAAAAGCACATAGTTTACACTTCAGCCCAGGAATAGAGGCAACTTGAACGATCTAAAATTTATTTTTGGTTTTTACGTGTATTTATGAAAGCGTGTTTTTCTAGTGTTTTTTAAATTATTAATTTTTTATTCGATGGCGTTTTGCCCGGGCGTCTGCTGCGCGCTTCTAGATACATGCGCCGTAATTTTGCCGCTCATTTGATCGCGCGCTTTCGTGTAGAGTGGACGCATATTCACCAAAATCCACATCCATTTTCGAACTGAGCAGAGTATAGACACCTTGGTAACGCTCGTAAAACGCTGTACTAACCGCGCTGTATGTACGCTACCAACGTCCGCCGAACGCAACGCCGAGCGCATGTATATTCTCTTTGCTCGTACATGGTAACGCAAAAAAAGCAATGTTTATGGTACCTATGAAAATGAATTAAAACGAACTTTTATCAAGTTTTCAATGCAATAAGGGGTTAGTTTTAAACACCCAGTTACGATTGCTACGTCAACTACTTTAGCATGGGATGAAGACACACTGGGCATGCGAACTCTCCAGCGGATAAAGAGAGACATAGGCCGGTTGTGCGTAGAACCTGTGGTCTGTGGTGAAGCTCCCCAGCTAGTGGATATCAGGTGGCGCAGGATGTTGTTTCTAGTCCCGTCTTTTTCTTTAGTTTTTAGGCAGTGAAACTTTTAAAATTAAACTTTAAACTTTCTTCACCCATCCCAAACGGAGTGCCAGTGAGGAGCACCGTCACAGGACATGCGTCACCTCCTCAGTTGCCCTTCATGCACAACAACCTGCACCATCTAAGTCCTTAATGAGGCCAATGATAGAGCTATCCAGGTTGCTCAATATTGGCCGGACAAAATTTAAGTCAATCGCCACTAAAAGAAGAAGAATGCAATATGAACTCTATGTCATGTTTATTATTTGCACAATAGTGATTCGGATTATTAAGTTTAGTAAGGTTAGGGTTAGGGTTTGGTATAGATGTTTCGGGAAGTACCTGTGTCGCATAGGCCGCGAGACGGTGCCTAGGTGCCATCATTGAAGAAAAAGAAGAAGCCCTGTTCACGTAACCAGTTCGGTACTGCGCCAAGAGGACCCAACATACTGCTGCGTCCTGCTGTGCCTACGACGCAGCTGTACATTTCGCGTCTGTAATACTCCACGAAGTCTGAGGAAGTCGTGGAGTTTATAAGAGTGAAGACCAACTGGACTCTGAGGGTCGAAAGGTAGGATTCGCGCTACAACGTCAACTTGTAAGTCGTTTGTGGTACGCGTTCCTACGCACCAGCTAGAGACCCTCTTGATAGAGGAATTTTGGCCGAAGGATGTCGTATATCGTCGTTTCCGAGGTCGGTTACTCGACGTGTTTAGATATTTAATAAATTAATAAGTCTTTTATTAAGTATTAGTTTATTATTATAATATTCTGAGGATTGTGAGGGCTGCCTCGAGGACATGGCACAGCATACACTGGAGGAGTGTCCAGCTTGGGCAGCGCAGCGCCGTGATCTCGTCGCAGCGACAACCGCGGGTAGCCTCTTTCTCCGGACGTGGTTCTGTCCATTGTCGGGAGCTAGAGTGCTTGGGATGCCGTCGCTTCCTTCAGCGTCGAAGTGATGGCCGCTAAAGAGGCGGCGGAACGGGAGAGGGAGGGTACTTCCTCTCATCCCACCCACAGTAGACGTACCAGAAGAGCGCAATCTCCAGCCACCATAGAGTGGGGCCTGCGGGCGGCGGACTCGGGGGCAGTCCGTCGCCCGAAAAGAGACAGGCCCAAGAGTAAGGCGCGCGTGGTGCTCCCAGTGCGCCTTTCTGGAGTCATTGCGCCGGTGGGTGACGGCCGCACCCACCGGCCGCACCGGGTGACGAGACCCGCCTTGTGGCAGTGGCGGGTTAATACCTGCCGGGATGCGGAAGAATGCTTTGAGTGCCCCTGGAGTTCAGCCAAAGAAAATTGGAGGAACACCGTGGAGCTTTAATCGGTAGGAGTTCGAAAAAAAACAAAATGATTGGGTTAGGTAAACCTAATCTCGGACACGGATGCTTTGAAAAGTACCTTAACATAACATAACATCACGCCTGTAATCCCCGGAGGGTTATTAGGCAGAGGTGTACCCATTAGTACACCCACATTTCGCCAGTTATGTTTTTAGTCCCATGTAATAGGGGGCGAGCCTATTGCAATCAACCGGGCACAAATCCAGGATCCGAGGCTGCTACTGAGAAATTCCTGATGGAAAACCCAATAACACTTTGCCCGACCCGGGAATCGAACCCAAGACCTCATGCACAGCAGTCGCGCTTGCGACCACTAGACCAACGAGGCAGAAAAGTACCTGTGTCTCATAAGCCGAAAGACGGTGCCTAGGTGTCATAACTGTCGGAGCTGCTCCGAGAACACGGCGCAGCATACGCTGGAGGAGTGACCAGCGCAGCGCCGTGATCTCGTCGCAGCGACAACTGAGGGTAGCCTCTCACTCTCGGACTACCCATGATCGGGAGTGAGAGTACTTGGGCCGCCGTCGCCTCCTTCTGCGAGGATGTGATGGCCCCTAAAGAGGCGACGGAGCGAAAGAGGAAAGTTTCTTCCTCCAATCCCACCTGCAGTAGACACACCAGGCACCGGAGGGCGCAAAACGATCTCAGGCCACGATGAAATGGGGCGTGCGGGCGGCGGACTTGGGGCTAGTCCGTCATCCGAACAGAGACAGGCTTCTTCACTACCGACCTCTTCACTCTTCCCCTACCCTACCCTACCCCTAAAGCGTTTATTATATTTAAAGAGTAATATTATCTATTACAGACAATGATATAGAGTTCAAACTTGATAAAAGTATGTTTTAATTCATTTTCATCAGCTTTCTCTTGAAAACAAAAAAATAAAATTAAACTTCAGTCCGTCGTGCGAACAGAGACGGGCCTCTTTACTTCCGTCACTCTTCCCGTACCCTACCGTACCCCTAAAGCGTATATTATCTATTAAAGACAATGACATAGAGCTGTCAAACTTGATAAAAGTTCAATTTAATTCATTTTCATCAGCTTTCTCTTGAAAACGAAAAATTAAAAGTAAAAACACTTTTTTTAAACAAGCTTTTATGAAATGCGCTAGAAACTTTTCCTTTAAAACGTTTACTATTAACCTATATCGTCATTACACAATATAAAAGCTTATATCTAGGACTAAAGTACCTACTCATCAAGACCAATGAAACGAGCCCAAACTCGATGCGGTTACGTAGTTTTAATACGGAGATTCTATGGGCACTTTCCAGCATCATTATCAAACCCTGGTTGCCATTTAGGACCAAAGTACTCGTCAAGATAAATCAACTGAGCCCAGACTCGATGGGATTGTGTCGTTTTATTATGGACTTCTTATGGGCACCTTTCAGCTCCATCATTAGACCCTGAATACCATCTTAAGACAAAGAACTCATCATGACGAATCAAACGAGTCCAAACTCGATAGGGTTGGACGTTGCATTACAGAATTTCTATGGCCACCTTCTAGCTCCATCATCAGATCAGCTTTAAGTTATTTAAGGCTCGGATAAATAATACCAATAATAACACATTATTTTTTATTTTAATCGTTTTCATTCAATTTTTCCCCATAAATTACGATGTTTTTAGCTGGGAAATGGGGGTTCTAAAATCCATATTTTTCCATATTTTTTTGGTTAAGACCATACTTTTAGAATTTAATTACATTAGCGGATATTTCCTATCTTTAGCGTATATTTCTTCTCTTTCCGCAAAAACTGCATAATTTTTACTTCCACAGCGTCGCGCCGCGCGCCCTGGAAATAAATTGTCGTTACGCGGCATACACAAATGTAGGTAGACTTGTGCAGGCCTCATGCGCTATTTTTCTATTGATGCGCTATTTGACAATAGGTATTAAAAACATTTTAACCGTTGAGACGAAAATAATGGAGGTAGAAGGCTCTGTTGCTGAAGTGGTTAAATCGAAAATAAGGCCTATCCTCGAAAAAAAAATAACAATATTCTCAGTGGTACACCAAACGGCAATCCATAGGAGACACATATTCGCCTACATAGTTGTTCAAATTTAAGTTTGTGTCAGTTACGTCCTTCGACGTAAATAAGAGGTCATTCAGTCAAAACAAAACAGAAGGGCTTCAATTTTGAAAATTTTAAGAAACTTATGTTGTATACAGCGACAACTAATACATAAATCGTTGAACATACATGGGGGTAGTTTGAATAACCCAAGAAGAAAGACTTCCAGTATTTTCTTTAGGACGTCCTTAACTGGGCCATCCCGTATAAACAAAACCAGAATGGAGATATGCGCGAAGCATATTTTTACAAAAGATAATGGGCAAAATCCTTGAAATAAGGTTCCGTACAGACAGTATCTATTAGATGAAGTTCATAACGGGCGGCGTCGTAAATATGCGTCATGGTTTTCGGGGATGCTGATACCGAAAATCAAGGCGAAATATTAATCCAAGATGGCGATGACACCCATGACGCCTAGTATAACACTAACTAACTGTAACTAGCCGTTATGAATTTTATCTGATAGATAAAGTAATGTTGCGCAAAGGGAGTCGCGCAAGTGTCTGTTCGCGGAAAGGTCTAATCGCGCAAATGTCCAATCGCGCAAGTATCCTGACGCGCCAATGACTTGCGCGGGAATGTCTTTCGCGCATGTGTCCTGATATCATAAAAAGTAACGTAAAAATATATATATCTTAATCTTAATATAATAATTATGTATAAAAATTACGCGTCACGTTGTTTGTCCGGGATGGACTCCTAAACTACTCAACCATTTTTTATGAAATATCGGTTACTGTCTGTAATTTGGTCAAACTTAAAGGTTATTATCACGATTATTGACCTCAATATCTTTCAAGCCACAGCAATGCGTGGCCGAGTCAGCTAGCCTTAATATACATACCTATACATGACGCGTTACGTTGTTTGTCCGGCATGGACTCCTAAACTACTTAACCGATTTTAATCAAATTTGCACACCGTGTGCAGTTTGATCTAACTTGAAAGATAGGAAAGTTTTTATCTCGATTATTGACCTCAATTTCTTACTTACCACTTCAAGCCACAGCAACGCGTGCTCGAGTCAGCTAGTAAATACTCATTTTTTTTTTTGACTTTTTCATTTATTTAAATGGGTTGGAAAGATAATTATATAAGTTTTATGCCAAACTATCTTTATTTCTATTTTATTCGCAATAGTTCAAAAGTTGTTTCATAATAAAAATTTACTTTTGAATCCAGTACCTTCAGAAAACACCCAAATAAATACGAGCGCGTGTGACGTCATAATAATAATAATGCCCGATAAAGTAACTAAAATTTATGACGTCATAACTACAGTGCCTCCTTCATTGCGCACCATAGCTGTAAGCAGCGCGTTTATAGCCATGTGAAATTTTTGATATTTTAACAATTTTTAATTGATTATTATAATTAATTGATTTTTTTAATAGTTTTTTGCTTTAAATATCCATATTAGTAATATTAAAATTTTCAAATACATAAGAAAAAAGAATATATATTTTTTTCAAATTCCCAAATACCAGATTTGTTTTTCACGCCGCCGCCGCCGAGCGATTTACCGCTCTCACCATAATACTTGAACCCTAGAAACGGTCTATACCATGGATACATGGTTTCTGTAAAACGTTGGCCTCGTTTTCTCCACACTTGTATTCGTTTGTCTTCACTATAAGGCTAATAACTCACGGAGCGATTTCGTACCGTGCCCGCCACAGTGGTGGAAATGCGGATTTATTTATTAACTCACGAGACTGGTTATTTGCTCGGTTAAGCAACCGTCGCGGTTGAGATCATCGCCCGCAAACGTAGCGGGCGGTAAAAGGAAAAGTTGATTTAATTTAAGTTAAAAGTAGATATATCGATTTCAATATCCGCAGTGCAGCGGGATCTGCAAAAAACCGCGCACACCGCGGGCGTATAACGCGTCGCGAGATATGCTTTAATTTTTTCATATAATATATATTTTCATTCCATAGCAGCTGATGGCCCGCAACCGCGGACGTATCACTCCTTAAGCTCTTAGCCTAAAAGTTAACGTTACATTTGTCTTTAGAGAGTACCGTGCTAAAGTCAGTCTTGTCCAGTTCAAATGCTGGTGAGCGTACCTTAAATGCGCTGCTGAATGAGCCCTTGTTAGTTTGAATCGATTGATCACTGACTTGTGTACCATTAGATTTTACACAGTCGGGTTTGTAAGGCCCGGACGGTTACAGTACTCTCCCGACTTGCAGTAAACTTGATATAGCGATCTCCATGAAAAGTTGTAGCTCTAGCACTTTGTTTTCTAGGAGTGTAGCTAGGAGAGCTACACTCACGGTTTTCTAGTACCACTCCTACATGTTTCGGATAGCTTTTTGTGACACACATTACCG
Source organism: Hoplodrina ambigua (assembly GCA_949774945.1). Taxonomy (NCBI): domain Eukaryota; kingdom Metazoa; phylum Arthropoda; class Insecta; order Lepidoptera; family Noctuidae; genus Hoplodrina; species Hoplodrina ambigua. The sequence goes on from OX458963.1 coordinate 14,356,179, forward strand.
CCATGTACTGCTACATACAACTGCTCTAACTGCCGGTTTACACATGTCCTCATGACGTCCAGAACCAGCCACAGTAATCACTTTTATCACAGAACTCAAAATCGTCCAAGAAAGCAACGACAAAAACAACACTTAAAGTCACATTGAGAACACAAGTAAAATATAATTAGTGCATTTTACGTTTTTTCAAGTACATACCTACTTCACTTTTTCTGTTTTCTCACTTGATTTAAACCCTCAATTTTTCATTCGAAACATTGATAATGACTTAAAAACCAGTCAGCTACACAATCAAATGCGTCATTTTGCTCTTGAATAATTCTAAGACAAAAATTGTAAATAATTAGTGGTCGGCCCTATTTTGTTTTGAGTAGTTTATTGTGTAGATGCAAGTGCAGGGTCCCTGAAACAAATCATAGCGACACTCGTGTATAGGTACTACAGGTACCTAAACTGCACCGACTGTACGCCTTATTTCATGTAGTGATGAGGTAAATGGCCGCCTCCTTTACGGCCAGAATAAGAAATACATAACACATTACTTTCAAGGCTGTGTTGCAAATTTAGTATAAGTAATATTTAATTTTATGTATCATGATTAGTAATGCTGTTAAATGAATTAATGTATTGATGAATTATATTATTGATTGAATTGATGAATTGGTGTATTATTTTATTTTTTATTTTTTTGTGGTTTGGAAGCTAGACGAATTTTGTTGTTTGACGATTCTTGTTTGCAACAGATTTAAATTTTGTTGATTTTCTCTATTAGTTTCTGTTTTTTTTTTTTTTTATTATTAATAATGAATTCTTTAAGTATTTTCTTCGATCGTTACTGTCTGTCTTATCGTCACCCGAAGTTACCTAAACTTAATTTTTCAACACAACATTTATCCCTTAGAACCAAGTTTTGGTAAATGATAAAAATATTTCGATAAAATGCGACACAAAAAGAGAAAATCACCAAAATCTCAAGAAAGAATATCCCAAAAATATATTAAAAATCGTCTAGCTCTTAACCACATAAAATCGTAGAACATACATGAGGGTGGATTGGATAGCCCAAGAAGAGATGTTTTCAATATTTTCTTTTGGACGTAGAACCCATTATCTGTGAAAATGAAATAATATGAAGTTAGATTACTCGCTCAAATAACGCTAGCCGCACACAGGCCACACGTCACAGCCACAAACGCCGCCACTTAAAGCACCACTTTTGGCCGGTGGTCGCCACAAATGGTCGGTGGCGGCCACTTTTTTTAACTTTCCGTGAACCACGTGAATAAAAGTTACGTCCTGCACCGCGTGGGGTTTTCTAGACCCTAATTATCATCGATGTATAGAACGAGTGGTTTTTTATTTGTTTATTTTTTGTGTAAAATATTTTTGATCACAAAAAAGCAAGCTAGTGCTTGCAAAATGTGTCTGCTGAATATGAGGTCTTGGGTTCTATTCTTAGGTCGGGCGAAGTGCTATTGGATTTTTCCATCAGGAATTTCTCAGCAACAGCCTCAGATTCTGGATTTGCACCTGGTTGATAGCAATAGACTCGCGCCCCCTATCACATGGGACTTAAACATAACTGGCAAAATGTTTGTGAACTAATGGGTAACCCTCGAAGGGTAAGGCAGAGGTGTACCCATTAGTTCACCAACATTTAGCCAGTTATGTTTACAGGCTAAATATTGGTGTACTAATGGGTAACCCCCGAAGGGTAAGGCAGGGATGTACCCCTTAATACACCAACATTTAGCCAGTTATGTTTAAGTCCCATATGATAGGGGGGCGAGCCTTTTGCCATCAACCGGGCACACGTTCAGACTCTGAGGCTGCTACTGAGAAATTCTTGATGGAAAAACCCAATAGCACTTTGCCCGATCTGGGAATCGGACCTCATGTTCAACAGTTGTATTTTGGGAACGTGAATAACAATACCGCTATAGACATTTGTGCGACTACACTTGTACGATAGATACTTCCGCGAATCCACTAGCGCGAATGGAGATAAGCACGAAGCATATTTTAACAAAGGACAATGGGCGAAATTCTTGAAATAAGGTTCCGTACAAACATTACATTTTCTATTAGATAAAATTCATAACGGTTAATGTTAAAATAATTAACGGTTACAGTTGGTTAGTGTTACACAAGGCTAATTGGGTGTCGTATCCATGGTTTTCGGGGGGGCAGAAGACGAAAATGAAGTCCAAATAAAAATCCAAGATGGCGGCCGCCAAATTTTACTAAATATGCGTCATGGTTTTTGGGGGTGCTGATGCCGAAAATGAGGCCGAAATAAACATCTAAGATAGCGGCCGCATCTTGGATTTAATTTTGACCTCATTTTCAGCATCAACACTTTCTAAAACTATAGACACGACACCAATTACGCATATCTTGTAAAATTTGGCGGCCGCCATCTTGGATTTTTATTTCGACCTCATTTCCGGCATCTGCACCCCCAAAAATCATGGACACGACACCTATGACGCCTAGTATAACACTAACCAACTGTAATAAGCTGCTATGAATTTTATCTAAGAGATAAAGTAATGTCGGGCAAAGGCAGTCGCGGAAATATCCATTCGCGCAAGTGTCTATTCGCGGTAAGGTTTAGCCACGCAAACGCGCATTCGCGCAAGTGTCCTGATACCATAAAAAAAAAACAATTTAAAAAATCTTTATTTATTAAATTTATATTATATCCATATAAATACATTTTCTAGACTTTTTCATTTATTTCAATCGATTGCGTTGCCTTTGATTTGAACGGGTTCACTCAAGCGGTTTCGTTTCGGTCGGCGTTTTGTGGCGAGTGGCGGCCGAGTCAGCGAGTCCATAAAAAATGTATGAAAACTACAGGAAATTAAAAAATAGAGGCGTTTTGTCGCTTTGGTCGGTGGCTCGTGTGCGGCGAGGGTAACCGGCTATTTGCGCGGCTACGCAGCCGTCGCGGTTGAGATCATTCCTCTTAAAGCAGGACAACTAATGATACAATTATTTCCAAAAAAGGCGACACGAAAGAGAAAATCACCAAAATCAAGACAAGGAAGAACATCCCAAATATATATTAATAATCGTCTAGCTCCTACATCACATAAAACCGTAAAATATGCAAAATTTTCTTTTGGACGTCCATATCTTGGCCTTCCAGTACCTGTAGGGGTTAAATTTTAATTTTTAAGTTAACTATTGCATTCTTGGTATGGTACGTAAAAGGTACCATTTAGCGGATCATTGCGTTACTATCTTTATGTTCTTAACACAAATTCACAATTCAAATCAATGATTAAATTACTGTAATAATAGTCCGGTCAAATTAGACCAAAAAATAGGTGTGAGGTTACAGTAATTCACACAAAGCTGTAAATTGGAAGGATTGTTCAGAATACCGTTTTAAACGAAACCTAAAAAATCCTCATCGATCCGACACCTGGTTTTTTTTATTAGGGGTCAAAGTTCACAAAAACCGGTTTTACCGATTTTTAACGATTCAGAAAGTTGGAGGAGTGGTAATCGTCATAATATGCACTATACTGATATAGTGTACTTGCCCTGGTTGGCCTATTCCACGGATATTGGCAAGAGTTGAAAATGATTTAAGCGGTGTAAATGAAAAAAAAAAGGCCGATCGTGCTCCAATGTTGAATCACCATCATTTGAGGAGTTGTTTGATACTAACGAGGAGACATGCGATGTATCACTATTGAGGCAATTTACTTGCACCCAGTATGAAAAAGAACAAGGAGAAGAAGAAAAGGAGTATACCTAATTATAGAATGATGAATCAGGCGAATAAGTATATCCCTATTTTATTTTATTCACACCGCTTATATCATTTACAGCCCTTGCATAATTATATCCGTGGAATAAGCCTACCGTTGCCACCACGTTAAGAAAACGCGCTAAGTACACTATATCAGTACCGTGCATTTATGACGATTAAAACTCCTCCAATTTTCTGAATCGTTATATCTCGGAAACTATCTCGGTGGCTTTAAGGAAAAAAGTATTCACACATTTTTTATAGATAATTATCTGAACTACAATTTGTGTCTGAAGTATTTTTATGATAAAACTTACAGTTTTGCTAAAAATCGCGAAAAACCCATTATTGTGACCTTTGACCCTTAATAAAAACAATTCCAGGTGTCGGATCGATGAGGACTTTTTTTTCGTTTGAGGTTTCGTTTATGATGGTGTTCTGAACAATCCTACCAATTTTCAGCTGGGTGTGAATTATTGTAACCTCGGATGTCTAAATTGACCGGTCTATAAGTTTTTAGTAATGATTGTACTTTTTCCGATTAGAAATTTTATAAAGTATTTGTGAACCCTACAGGGTTCATAATGATCTCAATTATTTAAGTTACCACCTAAGTATTATGGAGAAGCAATAAAGATATTGAGTATTGAGTATTAAATATTGGAGGGTGAGCGGAGGGGTTTGTATTGGAGAGGAAGGGGAAGTATAGAATACTTCCCCTCCAACTCCGATACCCATATCCCCTTCCAGCACCTACCTTTCCACTCCGATACTATCCCCTTCCCCTTCCAGCACCTACCCTCCCACTCCAATACTTACCCTCCCCCTCCCTTCGTCTACCCTCCCTCTCCCGGGAGGCTATTATTACTCCTTCTCCCAGCCCTCCAATCCTTCACCCCTCGACCCCTCTAATCCTAACCCTCCCCGACCACTCTTATCCTACCCCTCCCCCAACTCCACTAATGCTACCCCGCCCCCGACCCCTTTGGCCCTCCCCCCGACCTCTCTCATCCTCCCCCGCCCGACCCCTTCTTATCCTACCCCGCCTCCGAACCCCTTAACCCTCCTCCCCCGACCTTTAATCCTACCCCGCCCCCGATCCCTCTATTCCTACCCCTGCCCCTCCACCCCGCTCCCACCCAGCCCCGCCCTCTAGCATAAGAGGGGGCGGGTGAGGGGCCTTAGCTTCCCATCAACCTCCCCCGCCCCCTCCTATTCTATCCCTACCCGATCACGCTAATCCTACTTCGCCCCCAGCCCCTTTGGCCCTCCTCCCCAACCTCTCTCATCCTCCCCCACCCGTCCCCTTCTTATCCTACCCCGCTCGACCCTTTCTTATCCTACCCCGCCCCGGAACCCTCTATTCCTACCCCTGCCCCTTCACCCCACTCCCGCCCAGCCCCGCCCTCTAGCATAAGAGGGGGCGGGTGAGGGGCCTTAGCTTCCCATCAACCTCCCCCGCCCCCCCTATTCTATTCCTACCCTACCTATCCTCGTCCTCCCCCTCCCCCTCCAAACCCAGCCGCCTGCCCCCGCCCCCTGCCATAAGAGGGGGCGGGGGAGGGCGAAGGGTAGCGTGGGGGGGTGTAGGCGGAGGGAAGGGGTAGAATTAGGGGGAGGGGCAGCGCTTAAGCCCCCTGCGCCCCCTAATCCTACCCCTTACCCTCCCCCTGCCCCCACCCACGCCCTCCTCCGCCCCTACTAGAGGGGTTGGGGGGAGGGTGAGGTGTGGATGGAGGGGAGGACAGGAATTAGGGGAAGGGGTAGCGCTTTAGCCCCCTTCGCCCCCTAATCCTACACCTCCCCCTCCGCCCTAGACACCCACACCCTCCTCCGCCCCTACTAGAGGGGTTGGGGGGAGGGTGAGGTGTGGATGGAGGGGAGGACAGGAATTAGGGGGAGGGGTAGCGCTTTAGCCCCCTTCGCCCCCTAATCCTACACCTCCCCCTCCGCCCTAGACACCCACACCCTCCCCGCACCCCCCAGAGGGTGCGGGGGGGTGAGGAAGGCGGAGGGAAGGGGTAGAACTAGGGGAAGGGGCAGAGCATCGGGCCCCTGCGCCCCCTAATCCTACACCTCCCCCTCCACCTGCCCCCACCCACGCCCTCCCCCGCCCCTACTAGAGGGGGTGGGGGAGGGTGAGGAGTAGGTGGAGGGGAGGACTTGAATTAAGGGGAGGGGCTGCGCTTTAGCCCCCTTCGCCCCTAATCCTACACCTCCCCCTCCACCTGCCCCCACCCACGCCCTCCCCCGCCCCTGCTAGGGGGGGTGGGGGAGGGTGAGGAGTAGGTGGAGGGGAGGACTTGAATTAAGGGGAGGGGCTGCGCTTTAGCCCCCTTCGCCCCCTAATCCTACACCTCCCCCTCCGCCTGCCCCCACACACACCCTCCCCCGCCCCGAATAGAGGGGGCGGAGGAGGGTGAGGGTTGGGCGGAGTGCAGGGGTAAGATTAGGGGGAGGGGCAGCGCCTTAGCCCCCTTCGCCCCCTAATCCTACACCTCCCCCTCCGCCTGCCCCCACACACACCCTCCCCCGCCCCGAATAGAGGGGGCGGAGGAGAGTGAGGGTTGGGCGGAGGGCAGGGGTAAGATTAGGGGGAGGGGCAGCGCTTTAGCCCCCTTCGCCCCCTAATCCTACACCTCCCCCTCCGCCTGCCCCCACACACACCCTCCCCCGCCCCGAATAGAGAGGGCGAAGGAGGGTGAGGGTTGGGCGGAGGGCAGGGGTAAGATTAGGGGGAGGGGCAGCGCTTTAGCCCCCTTCGCCCCCTAATCCTACACCTTCCCTTCCGCCTGCCCCCGCCCTAGGCACCCACACCCTCCCCGCCCCAAAGCATAAGAGGGGGGGTGGGAGGGTGAGGGATAGCATAGGCGGAGGTAGGCGGAGGGTAGAGGTAGAATTAGGGGGAGGGGCAGCATTTTTGCACCCTTCGCCCCATAATCCTACCACCGCCTCTCCGCCTGCCCCCTACCCTAACATAAAATGGAGCGGGGAAGGGTGAGGGGTAGCGATGACGAGGATAGGCTGCGGGGAGGGGTAGAGTTAGGGGAAGGGGCAGCGCCTTAGCACCCTTCGCCCCCTAATCCTACACCTCCCCCTCCGCCTGCCCCCGCCCTAGACTCCCTCACCCTTCCCCGACCCCTCTAATCCTACCCCTGCCCCTCCGCCTGCCCCCGCCTATGCTACCCATCGACCTCCCCCGCTCCCTGTTTTACTACCCTTCCCCCTCCGCCTGCCCACGCCTAAGCTAACCCTCGACCTCAGCCGACGCTTCTAATTGTACTCCTCCTCTACCCCCGCCGAATTTTCCCTTCCCCTCAAATACGAGGGAGAGGGTAGACGAGGCGAGGGTTTGGAGGGGGTGGGGTAAAATTAGAAGCAGCGGGGGAGGGGTAGAGTTAGAATTAGAGGGGGCGGGGGAGGTCGAGTGGGAGGGAAGCGTTGGAGGGGGATGGAGAAACAGCAGGGGAGGCGGAGAAATGCTGCCATCCATGTTCGGTTGCTGGGACTAAAGCGCTGCCATTTAGGACTAACCCGGAACTAATAGGTGACATCTGCCGCGTTTCCCGTCCATCCACTTACCGTTACCCTCGTTTCTTTACCCCTCCTCCCACATACCGTACGCCGCGTTTTGCGAATGGTTCTTATATTGATAGAGATAAACTACTGTTACATGGCGCGCGGCTCGGTATTACTATTTCAATAATAATAAGCAATTAATGACGCCACTAGTCGAGCAACATCGCACGCTGATTTGTTTTTGTTTCGAGAGCCGTCTCAGTGCGCACACATGCGTTGTGAGTCTTGTAAATACTTTCACAAATACTTTCAAACGTTTAGAATTTGTGAAAGGGCGCGCCAAGTTATCGTAGTTTATCTCTACTATATGTAATGCCACAATGGTGCCGATTCCCTTGGTCACAAACTAAACTAAAATTAGTCAATCTGACACATCCATACAGTTATAGTTGACATCTTAAAACGTGTGGATTAAAAATACGAAAAAGTTCAAGACAAAACTAATTTGACATCTCTAACTTAGTTCTTTAATGTCACGGAATGTCACCGTCCTTTCCTTTCGCTGTATGTCAGTAAGAGATGTCAATTCTCTAAATTTAGTCTAGTTTGTGAACAAGGGAATCGACACCACTATGTCCCTAAAAACTGCAGTACGCAAAGTCGTACTATATTTCAGTCAGATTATACAGATCGGCCTAGTTCCCGACGTCAATAAGAAAAATTTAGAAGCCTCTCTTCTTGGGCTTCCCAGAACACCCCCATGGCATGTACGTTCAACATTATTTTTAGTTTATAAGCTAGACGTTCTTTGACATTTTTTTGGGATATTCTTCCTTGCCTAAGATTTTGTTGGTTTTCTTTGTACCGCATTTTTTTGGAAATATTTTTATTGATAATGGTCTATGATCCGAGTTAGGTTGACCTACCCTCATCCAGTTTTCTGAAAAGATGTGTTTTATAAAAAAGATAATGTGTTATAAAACACAATGTTATAGAGTTGTCATTCCATATTTGAGCAAGGGTACTTTTAATTAAATATTAATTATTTTAATTTCGGGAGTAATTTAATTACCCTCATCGAGTTTCCGCTCAAAATCACATTCAAAATTTAGATTTACAAAAACATTTATTTCAATTAGACGATGTACACTTGAAAACTCAAAAGTGCTCGTAAATGGTCTAATTTAATTAATTTTTTTTAGACTCTGATTTTATACTCAACAGCTATCTCAGACGCAGCTGCTCCTCTGCGTGTTATTCGAACACATTGGTTTTGGTCAATGTTTCTCCGTCACAGCACTCTCTATTACGTGCGTACGGTTTTGAACGTTTAAATCGCGGTAATCCTATGACTTGTGTACATGATTTGCTATATATTATTACTTGCATTTTAAGTGTATTTTTGAGCGAAAACTCAATGAGGGTAAATTACTGAAAAAATGAAATTATTTCATAAATAATTAAAAATACCCTTGCGCAAATATGGAATGGCAATATGTGTTTTATAACACATTATCTTTCTTATAAAATACATAATTATAATCAGGAAACTCGGCAAGGGAAGGTCAACCTAACTGGATCCCCTACTATATGGAATCTTGAAAGTCAACGATCGATAAAAACAACTGTGTATCTTATTGTTACCTACTCGAAATGAATAGAATTTAATTCAGAGGTATACATGTTGTTTTGAAAATTCGTTGCGGGTTTTTAATAATTCAAAATAAAATAGAAGAAACTGAAAATTACCTACCTAAGTATTTCTAAAACTTCCACGGCGCTCTTCAAAATAATAAAAATAACTAGTATTTTAAAGGACATTATTCGATGCAATTGGAGCTCGAAAATGGTAAGGCGAAAAAAGTAATATTTTAGTGTTCCAAGTGAAAGCTGATGAAAATAAATTAAAACTCACTTTTATCAAGTTTTCATTGCAAACCTCTATGTCGTTTTTTTATTTATTATCATTACAGGTTAATAAATTAATAAAACCTAACGTAATCTAACTTGCCTATCCAGACCAAACATGACCTAACCCTTTTATTTTTTGTTCTCAGGGCAGAAAATCCTCATGGACTATCCAACGTCTCTATGTCGGCGGTCTAAGCGCCGCCGAATTCACTAGTGAGACGCGCGCGCAACACGTGCGCCACCTATACGGGTCTGCATCTCATCGGGTGGTGGACTGCGGGTGTTTAACCCTTACATAAACTTACTAATACTGAATACTGAATCACAATTGTAAAAATAATAAACATGACAGAGATTATATCGCATTGAAAACTTGATAAAAATTCGTTTTATTTATTTGTCATTAGGGTTCACTTAAGAATATTCGTGCTCCAATTGCACAGAATAATGCCCTGTAAATGACTCAATGGTGCCAATGTTCTTGGTCAAAAACTAAACTAAAATTAGACTATTTACATCTTTTTCTGTTCAATAAAACAAGAAAGAGACTAATGTAAATAAGAGCTGTAAAATTTAGTCAATCTGACACATCCATACAATTATAGTTGATATCTTAAAACGTATGGATTAAAAATACGGAAAAGTTCAAGGCAAATCTAATTTGACATCGCTAACTTAGTTCTTTAATGTCACGGAATGTCAACGTCCTTTCCTTTCGCTGTATGTTAGCAAGAGATGTCAATTCTCTAAATTTAGTCTAGTTTGTGAACAAGGGAATCGGCACCATTGTATTGTTTTGTAAATCTGTGGGTCCGTGGAAGTTTTTAGATCTACATTTAGATCTTCTGCTTTGAAATACTAAATATCTGCAACGGATTTTGCAAAACAACATTAATTGTTCCCTATGAACTAAATTTTAGTCATTTGGGGTAACGATAATGCAGACAGCTTTTATGTCGATCGAAGAACATAATTTCAGGATTCATTATCAATGACAAAACAACAAATCTGACGCAAGAATGAATATCCCCAAATAATATTAAAAACGTCTAGATCCCAAAATTTAAAATATCGTTCAATCATACATGAGAAACCCAAGATTCAAAATTTTCTTTTGGTCGTCGGGAGCCGGGCCGTCCCTTAGAGCAAGAGCCCATGATTGCCAGACCTACACAATAGTATAATGAAAGCACTAAGTTTCTTTACGCAATATCCCCAATAGGGATAACAGGGATTAGCTAATAAGAACTTTGGATTATCTTAGCTTTGGCTGGGAAAAGGTAGAAGAGCTGTGAAAAATTCCATCTAAAAACGACTTAGGTATAAAAGCTAAATATTTGTTATTACGGTAACTATTAAAAGATATTTTTGAATAGGTACTCCCATTTTTTTGGGGCACAGAGTTCAATAAAAAAAAAGCCGTCAATTACATTAATACATCGATTTGGGGTGATGGCTATTTGACATCTTTGATTTAATTTTTCATGTCTATCTTATATTTCGACACAAATCAACGAATCATGTGTGTTTATGAAAATAAATCAATAACTTGAACTTGAACGAAAGATGTGCAGCAAAAGATCGCAGTAGACCCAATTCGCGTCCAGTTGTATGTTTATTGCCTCGCATTGACAAACGGATGAACTATACCTGTCTGGCAAGATGTTTGAACTGTCTAAACTGCCTGGCTACTTGGGAAACATATTTTAATAAGCACATAGTTACCCGAATAACATACAGCGCGGCCCACATAAGGATGTCTAAAAGAAAATTTTGGAAGCCTCTCTTCTTGGGCAATCCAATAGAGCTAGACGATTTTTAGTATCTTTTTGGAATATTCGTCTTTCCGTCAGATTTTGTTGATTTTATCTTTTTGTGTCGCATTTATTTGGAAATATTTTTATTGATAATTAATCCTGAAAGTATGATTTTCGGTCAATAAACAACTGTATGGTCGTCACCCGAAATTACCAAAACTAAGTTCAAGGGAAAAACGTTATTTTGCAAAATGACGCAGAATTTCAGTCCCTTAAAGAAAAATCACAAAAAAGATCCAAATGATCCTAAAGTAATTTCAAAAAATTCCACAGACCCTCAGCTCTTTAAAGCAATACAAATAATTAGTATTTTACAGGACATTATATGGTGCAATTGGAGTTCGAACATGGTAAGGCAAAAAAAAGGAATATTTTAGTTCATAATTGAACCCTAATGAAAATGCATTAAACGAACGACCGAAAGTTCGACGAACTTTTATCATGTTTTTAATGGAATATGAGCTCTATGTCATGTTTATTATTTTTATTGTTAGGCAATTTAGGTTAGGTAAACATAACCTAAGTTTAATATTTTTTTTAAATTAGTGATGTTATCTAATAAAAACCATTGTCTTTATATCATTACATAGACCTTATATTGAAAACTTAATAAAAGTTCGTTTTAATACATTTTCATCAGATTTTATTTGAAAACTAGAATATTGCTTTTTTCGCCTTACCCTGTACTGTACGAGCTTCAATCGCACCGACTAATGACTTCTAAAGTATAAGTTATTTGTATTGTTCCAAAAAGTTAGAAGTACATGGAAGTTTTTGAAATTACTTTTAGGTCATTTGGACCCTTACTGTGATTTCTCTTTAAGAGACTTACAATCTGCAACGAATTTTGCAAAACAACATTTTCCCTTTGTACTAAAAATTTAGTAATTTCGGGTGACGATAAGACAGACACTTGTTTTTATCGATCGAAGTCCAGGTTTAAATATCAACAACAAAAAACGACTCAAAAAGAGGAAATCAACCAAATTTGATTCCAGGAAAATAATATGCCAAAAAAAAAATCATCTAGCTCCTAAACCACAAAAAAATACTCATAAACCACAATTCATGGGGTGTTTTGGATAGCCCAAGAAAAGAAGCTTCCAAAATTTTTTTGGTCGTCCTTATCTGGGCAATCCTATATTTAAAATAAATTCGGCTATTTAGATACAAATATTTTTTTCCAAGTTTAGGTGTCTGTCGCGAGGTTGGCACTATGCAAAGTATCTGACTACTTGGGAAACATTTTAATAGTCGCCCAAGCAACACTGAAATTCAGCTTTTATATTATAACGCTTGTGGGTGGAACTTTTCACAACTTGGCTACCTTTTCTTTGCCAAAGGAACTATGATCCAAACTTCTTAGGCAACTAACACACGGCACCGCTCACCGCCGCGGAGGGCGGTGGCAGTAAAGCAAGTGTGTATGTGTGTTACGCATCAACGGATTTCTTAAAGGTCAATGCAACATGAGATCCGCTTCACCGTCAGATGCGGCGGTGCGCGGTGCCGTGGAATAATCGCCTTATTAGCCAATCGTCGTTACCCCTGTTAAGGACATTGTGCAGTGAAACTGTCAGCTTTTATACAATTACGTAGTTCTAGCAGTCACGGGCTCTATAAGCTGACTGGTCTATAGTACGACGATGGGTACTGTAGTGACCAGCCACGCGGGGTACGGTACGTAAAGAGTGGGAGGAAACGCGGCAGACGGAACCTATTAGTTCCAGGTGCTAAACATAATTGGCAGCACTTTAGTTCTAGCTACTGAACATAGATGGCACTTATTAATAGGTACTAGGTGCTAAACATAGTCACCATCAGGATGGCTGGACCAAACGAGATATGTACATTCATTGTAGTATTCAATTCAAAATACTCTATTCTTAACAACAACGTTTCAATCAATAAATTCGAAGAAAATCGCTATGTGTATAGGTACTTGTTTTTGCTCGTGACTGTACATGAGACCATGATTGTGCACTAGTCTAAGAGCCGGCGGCACAAAACCTAGTATGATAAGACTACCAGATGATATACAGGAAGATTTTTTTATCAGATACCAAATATTTATGTTATGATGTTTATTAAAAATAATAAAATACGTACGTGTTTTTTTTAAGTATCACTCAGTACTAAAATATTAAGATATAGCATCACATAGTTGTGGATATTATGCGCTGCGGCGAACACTGACCTGACTTGCGCGCCTGGCCCCACCCCAAACATTGATAACAATCAAAACATGAAGTTGCAAATTTTCCCTTCATACTTTCACGGCCTTACGACCGTCAAATGGGAAAGATATGTCAACAACATACAATAAAACAATATTTTACAATTTTTTTTTTTTTATATTTTCATGCTACATTTTTTTTTTCAAAAATGGTTTCATTAAAAGATACCTAATGCCTAGAAAATGTTTGAAACGTGGTAAGAAAGTCTTCCTGTATATAAATTAGTCGCGTCATTAATAAGCACGAAATGGCGATGCTGCAATGAAAAATCTTGGCGGCGGTAAGTATTAAAAAACAAATCAAAGAACAATGGAAAAATTTGTATGGTCCCGACCCCAGAAGTGTAGCACTATGGGCCATGTGTAAAAAAAATATAGGTATGTTATTCTGAATAATAAATTACTGAAAGAATTTCTGAAAAAAAAAACGAATGTTTAAATGGGGGATTTTTTTTTAATCTTAGTTATTTTTATTTTAGACTATTATTGCGATTAGTAATGCGTGCTCAAAAAAAAATATTTTCATAATAATAATTAATTGTCTTTGTATCTTTAAGGATGAATAACTTTTTTCCTAATCATTGACACATTGACTTCTATACAATAAAATTCTGTATTTTTTACGCTCTTTCATTTGATATACCTTTGAGACAACGTGCTACAAGTACTTTAAGTACTTTAATTAATAATCCGTTAACGAGTTAGACTACCAAGTTTTGTTTGTTCTTCGGAACAGGGGAGGGGTAGGACTATACGATAATGCAGGGCTGCAAGTCCCCCGTGATTAGCCTTATCAGTGACAGCAGCATGATAAGCGACACCTCGTACGTAGGTATCTAGTATGATCGGTCTACTCAAAAAACCAAAGCTCATCTGAAAGATCATCAATTTCTGTGGAAGTAAAATCACTGCTGCATTTTTCAAATCGTGGAGAAGGTGGTTGCTGCAGCGATTCAAGATCACCCTCCGCGCACCTAGATCGGTATTTCAATTCAGTTTTGTCAGCTATCACCCGGTTTCATTGGATTTGTACTGATTGAATTTGAGTGCCACGGTCAGGTAATTTTACGTGTCAAATTATTTTAAAACTAATATCTCCCAGGATATTCACTGAAATCAAATATTTGTCAAAATTTTTCAAAATTAAATACTTGTGATAAGTAACGTATTTATTTGAATTAGGATTAAAATCATGTTGAAAAAACACTTTCGCAAGCAAAGAGGTTTGCGCAAGGTTGGCGTCATTTTGAAGTTCGCCGACCAGTAATGAAACTTGGATATTATTTATGAACAGAATAAAGCGATTAAAAGCTATAATTTATCGGTACATTTCTCTAAATCATATCGACACGGAGATATTTAGTTTTGTATTACCTACTCATTTAAATCGAAAAAGTTATAATATTCTACTACACTCTCCTAGATTTCTGCCATACTTTGTTAAGGCTGCCTCGTTGGTCTAATGGTTGCAAAGCGCGACTGCGGAGCATGAGATCTTGGGATCGACTCCCAGGTTGGGCAAAGTGTTATTGGGTTTTTCATCAGGAATTTCTCAGTAGCAGCATCAGAGTCCGAATTTGTACCCGGTTGATGGCAATAGGCTCCGCCCCTATCACATGAGACTTAAACTTAACTAGCTAAATGTTGGTGTACTAATGGGTAACCCCCAAAGGGTAAGGCAGAGGTGTGCCCATTAGTTCACCAAAATATAGCCAGTTATGTTTACTGGCTAAATGTTGGTGTACTAATGGGTAACCCCCGAAGGGTAAGGCAGAAGGGTACCCATTAGTAAATCAACATTTAGCCAGTTATGTTTACTGGGTAAATGTTGGTGTACTAATGGGTAACCCCCGAAGGGTAAGGCAGAAGGGTACCCATTAGTAAATCAACATTTAGCCAGTTATGTTTACTGGCTAAAAGTTGGTGTACTAATGGGTGACCCCCGAAGGGTAAGGCGGTGTGCCCATTAGTACACTACCATTTAGCCAGTTATGTTTAAGTCCCATGTGATAGGGGGCGAGCCTATTGCCATCAACCGGGTAAAAAATCCAGACTGAGGCTGCTGTTGAGAAATTTCTGATGGAAAATTCCTATAGCACTTTGCCCGACCTGGGAATCGACCCCAAGATCTCGTGCTCAGCAGCAGCGCTTTGCGACCATTAGACCAACGAGGCAGCCTTAACAAAGTATGGCAAAAATCTAAAAGTGTGTAGTAGAATATCATAACTTTTTCGATTTCAATGGAAGGTAATAAAAAACTAAATATATCCGTTTCGATATGGTTTAGATAAATAAAATAATTACCAATAATTACTAGCTTTTATAATATTCAAGTTTCATTACAGACCGCTCAACTTCAAAATGACGCCAACTTTGCGCAAACCTCTTTAACTGCGAAGGAGTTTTTCAACATGATATTAATCCTAATCTAAATAAACGTTATTTATAACAAGTATTTAATTTTGAACAATTTTGCCCTTGACAGCATCTGATTTCAATGAATATCTTCGGAGATAACATAGTTTTTAATAATTCTACACGTAAAATAACGTGACCGTGGCATTCATATTCCATCAGTACAAATCCAAAGAAACCGGGTGATTGCTGACAAAACTGAATCGAAATACCGATCCAGGTGCGCGGAGGGCGATCTTAAATCGCTGCAGCAACCACCTTGTTCACTATTTGGAAAATGCAGCAGCGGTTTTTCTTTCTTTCTTTGAGTAAACCGATCATACTATAATAGATACCTATGTACGAGTTCTAGCTTATCATGCTGCTGCCGCTGATAAGGCCATTAACGGGAGCTTGTAGCACTGCATTATCGTATAGTCCTACCCTACCCCTCCCCTGTTCCGAGAAACTAACGAAACTTGGTAGTGTTATCAAATAGATAAACTATTATAAAATGGCGCGCCGCTCCACAAATTCAAAACGTTTGAAGGTAAGTATTTGTGAATGTATTTACAAGACTCTCGACGCATGTGTGTGCTGCGTACTGAGACGGGACTCGAAACCAAAACAAATCAGCGATTTGTTAATGAGAAGTGCATTGTCTTGCGCGGTCTTGTTAGATATGATTAGATGACCAAAAAATCTGCCGGCCTGCTACTGAAGGCGAATATTTACAAAAACATAGAAACTCTTTCATATGGATATGACTACACACATTAAATTGGTAATATGGAGGGGCGCGCCATGTTATAGTAATTTATCTTCTGAACCTCGACTTTTATCCTCTTCAGTAACTTGACAGTTCAAAGAAAAATAATGTTACCATAACCAAGCTAATAGTGTTGGGGTAGAAAACGATTTAGCGTAAAGAATGAATGATAATTAAAATGGTTTAATTTAAATAAAACTTCAAAGATTTGTTTATAAGATGTGGAATATAAGAATAATTAATAATTGTTAATAAAAGTAATATCCTTATTTTATTTTCTTCTAATAGGAACACACAGGCACAAGTAATAGAAAAAAAAATTAAGATCTAAGAAGTTAAAACATTATTTGATAAAGGACTTAATAATGTGACTCTTTCGTCATGGAGCACTCGCGTATCTTAGTTACTCAATTTAAAATAAAAAGTATGCATATAAGTACATCATTTAAGTTCATTCAATTTCATTCATTCTTACACCACCTCACTATCTTCTTTTTTGTCAAAATCTGGTAACCCCTTAACTGTCAAGTTACTGAATAGAATTAAAAGTCGAGGCATATTATCGGATTTTTAATTTATTTTGAAGTTCTTTTTAATACCGCCATTTTTAATAGCAACATCGCCATTATGTGTTCCCCGATTAATGATGTGACCGTCTTATAGTATTATTATACTAGGTTTAGTATCGTCGGCTCTCCTAATGCACTGTTTAATACCTTTTGCTACTAATTGAAAACCTAAAATGAAGTATTTACTATCTTCGCGTTAAGAAATATATCAAAGAAAGAAAGTGGTCAGCCATTCTGATGTCAGGTTGGGTGACCACTTTTAAACTTTTAAGTTCTTAGAGCTGATAATATTGCTTCTATAACTAATTATACCTTACTGATGCTAACTATCGTCAAACCAAAAATGGGTTGTTTATTATAATTATAGGTAGTTACTCCGGTAACCGTATTCATTTTGTAGTTTTTTAAAGTTTTATTTATTAAAATTTAAGAATAAACAATTAACTTATCATTTGTTACTTTGTTAGAATATACCGGTAATAGAAGAGGAGCTCAATTGGTGATTTTTAATATGGGGGGAGGGATACCTTGCACCCTGTTAAGTGCACCCACCCTGCCCTATATATATATAAAAACCCTGTATGTAGGGTTGCGCGTATAGCACAGCTAAATTTTTTTAACCTTCAGATTGAAGAATTCTCTGCATTTAATTGTCAGAATAAATTATTATTATTAGGTTATTGTCATAATGGTCAACACGACAAGGACATCAAGCAGAGCTGTCTGTATAAATCTGTACCTACGCGCTCCCCTCCACCAGTGAAATGGTCTTCAGTTCTTCACAATCCAAAAGGTCCCCACGACTCTCGAGTAAATCCACATTTAGTATCTTGGGCAGTAGCCCAACAACTGACAAGCAAATAATTTATAGTAATAATGTATAGTAGTAGTAATTATTTATAGTAATAAATAATTTGCTTGTCAATTGTCAATTTATTAAAATAAACCGGTAAATCAACATTTTGACGTGAACGATGAAATGTTGTCACAACAGAAAAGTCTCCCGGCCATTTTTATTGCGGACAAGTGTTGCTTTTTAACTGGCAGCCCGAATAATTTTGACTAACTGTTTATTATGAGATGAAACAACGTGTTGTATTTAACGAATGTTAAACATCTCACGTGATCGTAACTTCTAACCGTACGAATTTAACGTTAGCCAACCATTTATAAAAGTTTATAAGACAAAAGTTATTAACAAAAGCCATTAAAACGCCTGTACTACATCAATTATTTACGTGTTTTCTTCTCTGAATAATGGCTTACAATGTTTTGCAGGCGCTTAGTGGTTTATGAACCACTTGTTCTGGTAATCCATAATCAAGTTTTATCCATTTATATGATTTTTATAATTATTTACATATCGAATTTATTCTTAGAAATATATGTTGTATAGTATGTATGTACTCGGGCTTTTTTATCTCTTCTTTGTATTTGTAATGCTGTCAAAATAAAAAAACTTTAAGATATCGAAATGAATTGATTACGTTAATTATAATTATACATAATTCAAAATAAAAAGATTTTAGTTATACAAGGTGTCTGGTGCATCGTTTGCCAAATCGAATTGGTAGAAGGAAGAGGTCATACGCTATCTCTTTAAAAAAAATAAAGAAACGTAGCTAAATAATTTAATCCAACTTTCCGGACAACTGAAAATAATATTACTTTTAATTTGTTTGAATGCCATCAGATTCTAGTACGTCTTTTTTTGGCATTTGAACAACTTGTTCCTGGTTATCCATAATCAAGAAGGCCTACCAGAATCTAGGGCACGCCGCTATAGCGGCGGTAAGTCTCGTGTTGAAGGAGTGGCTGGAGAGGCGTCATGATGCCCTCACCTTCCGGAAGACGCAGGTGCTTTCTGGACACAGATGCTTCGAGAAGTATCTGTGTCGTATAATCCGGGACACGGCGCCTAGGTGTCATTACTGTCGGAGTTGCCCCGAGGACACGGCGCAGCATACGCTGGAGGAGTGACCAGCTTGGGCAGCGCAGCGCCGTGATCTCATCGCAGCGACAACTGCGGGTGGCCTCTCGCTCCCGGACGTGGTTCCGACCGTGGTCGGGTGCGAGAGTGTTTAGGACTCCGTCGCTTCTTTCTGCGAGGAGGCCATGGCCGCTAAAGGGATGGCGGCACGGGAGAGGGAAGTTTCTTCCTTCCATCCCACCCGCAGTAGACGCACCAAGTGCCTGAGGGCGCAAAACTATCTCCGGCCACTATGAAATGGGGCCTGCGGGCGGCGGACGGGGGGGCAGTCCATTGCCCGAACAGGCGCAATTAAAAGTAAAATTATTTTCTGTTGAACGGTAAGTTGGACTAAGTTTCGTATTTTTTTTTTTATTAAGAATTAGCCAATTACCTCTTCCTTCTGCCAATTCGAATTGGCAAACGATGCACCAAACACCCTGTATAATCAAAATCATTTTATTTTGAATTATGTACATAATTAACGTAATTAATTAATTTCGAATATCTTGTTGTTTTTGTATTTTGACAGCATTCCAAATAAAAAGGAGAGTAAAATATAACCCCAAGTACATACAAAGTTATATTCCTAAGAATAAATGCTTTATGTAATTAATTATTAAATCGTATAAATCTACAAAACTTGTCTATGGATAACCAGAAACAAGTTATTCATAAGCGACTAAGCACACAATTATTCTGAGAAGAAAACCCGTAATAAAATGATGTACAGGTGTTTTAATGGCTTTTGTTAATAACTTATACAGCAAGGTCCTAAAGTTGAGTTAAAAATAAATATGTTAAGGTAGCTAATATGTAGGTAATGAATATCTATATTAATAACGCAATCGATAGAACGCTAAAACTGGCTAAAACGGGTGGGTTGTTTGAAATGGTTAACTAATGTTAAATTCGTACGGTTAAAAGTTACTATTACGTGATCGAGATGCTTAATGGTCGTTAAATACAACGCGTTGTTTAATTACTTTAAAAACCGTTAATCAAAATTATTCGGGCTGCCAGTTAAAAGCAACACTTGTCTGTAATAAAAATGGTCGGGAGATTTTTCTGTTGTGACAACATTTCACCGTTCACATCAAAATGTTGATTTACCGGTATATTTAAAAAAAAGTGACAACTGACAATCAAATTATTTATAGTAGAAGGCCCAAGATGCTAAATGTGGGTTTACTCGAGAGTCGTGGGGACCATTTGGATTGTGAAGATTAGATGCTAATAAGAAATCATGGTTACAGATGGAACCATTTCGCTGGTAGGGGGATTTTTTATAGGTTTCTAAAGATGTGTAAAAATATATGTTAAGGTGGCCAATAGGTAGGTAGATTTGAAAAGTTTATGACGTTCCACAGCAGCTATCCGCACGTGGGAGGTGTCAAAACACGCGTCTCGGCGCGTTTATAATCTACATACGCAATCAATAGAACGCTAAAACTATTAGAACTTAAAAGTGGTCAGCAAACCTGACATCAGAATTACTGACCACTTTTTTTCTTTCTTATATTTCTTAACGCGAAGGTAACAAATATTTCATTATAGGTATTAGATAGTTGCAAATGGGTATTGAACAGTGCACATGGTCTCATGTATAATTCTCGTTTGGCTCAACCATCTTGATGTGGTGACTGAACATATAGGACGGCCAGGACAAGGACGTCCAAAAAAATTTTGGAACTCTCTTTTCTTGGGCTATTCAAGTTACCCCCTTATGTTCTACGATAATTTTGCGGTTTTATTTTTTAATTAAAAATCGTCTAGCTCCTAAAAAAAACGTAGAACATACATGGGGTGTTTGGATGTAAGCGTCAAAATGAAGGGACCAAATCTCCAATGTCTGTTATACACAAAACAAAAGTAGTAAGTAAGAGAGGCTTCCAAGAATTTTTTTTGGACTTTCTTATCTGACCGTTTAGGCATAGAATTTCTAATTTACAAAATGTACAGTAGTCGCACAGCAATCCAATTCGCAAAATGTCCAGAGTTCCTAGAATGTCCGAATATTTATCATAACGTCGTCACCCAATGAAATCGACCAACCGATTTTTTTTTTGTAACCTAACCTCAAAACATTCTGAAGTTGCTTAAAAGGCATAGTCTGAGCCCCGATTCGCGACACACAATGCTTTAAAAAACATAACCTCAAAGGTTATTATATATATTTTTTAAGACCTCCTAACCTAACCTTTCCGAGTCGACGTGCCTCAATTAATTAATGGGGTGATGACGTTATTAAAAACTAGCTTTCGCCAGCGGCTTCGGTCGCGTTAATTTAGAATTTTCCATTCAATTCGCGTTGTAGATAATAATAGGTACTCTGCTTGTAGATAATAATGACTGAAGTGGTTTTCTGACACCCTAGTACTTTTTTTAATAAACACAGAATGTTGACCTTTCCTGTCAGAGTAAAACTCCTTACTATATTTATTTACTGCCAGAACTGCTAGAAGCTACAAAACCTACCCTCTTGATTTTAAGAGATAAAAAAAATATGTTTTTTTTTTCTTTTCTTGGATAATCAAAACTTTGTTGTAACTCCGAATTGCCAATAATCGATTTTATGCCACCCTATCTTATAACGCAGGGGTCGACAACCTTCTGGCAGGCAAGGGCCACAAGGTGGAAAATATTAACTGATATTAACTCTAGAAGCGCAATACCAATTATACGTTGGTACGTATAATTGGTCATATCCCATTGAAAAACTAATTTGGTTTTTAAAAAAAAAATGAAAGGAGATCGGTCATTTTAGTATGGGCCTTGGTCCAAATGGCGTTGGCTGATGAAACCTAGTCCATATGATAATTAGTGGGTGCAGGATATTTTTTTATTATGGGCACCTTAAAATTGGCCTATGGATAAACAAGTTATCCAGTCCAGAAAAATGGTACCTATTGTAGACGAACAATTCCGATTACTCGAAGACGCTTGGACCAATTTGGAAAATGCTTTAATTGTTTGAAAGGATATACTTCAAAAGTTATCCCATATAAATATTGCTATTATAAAATAAGGACTAGGTTTCAACAGCCGACGCCATTTGGACCACATCCGCCCGTTCTCCTTTGCACACGTAATACTTACATTATGATTATAATTATGTTTTGGCTTTATCGCTATAAAAATAACCACTGTAAATTATTCAGAAAAGAAAACTAACTTCTTAGTTTACCTAAATAGGTATTTTATACAAATTTACTGATTTTGTACAAATATACAAAAACAATAGCGGGCCGCGAGTTGCCGACCGCTGCTTTATTGTGTGGGCAGTAATGTCTTACGAGCCCACACACCCTAGTAGTGTCAGAATGTTTAAACCGCCTCAAAAGCCTCTGACATGATTTGAGTGGGACAGTAATAGGCTGGTATAAGTCCAGGTTTACTCACGATGTTTTTTCTTTACTTTCGCATTTATAATATTCGTTAGGAAGTAAAAATTAGTATAAGAATATGGACATTTTGCGAATTGAACATTCTACAAACATTTCAAAGTAGTCATTGAGTATTCGTGACATCCTAAGAGGTCGGATTTGACAGCTATTAAAATACTTTGTGTAGTGAGGGGGAAAAAATCGGTTGCTTTAAAAACCGATTCTTAAGACTTATCGATTTTAAATAGTTAAAATTTTAATCAGCTACTGTATTTAGATTGCTTAAAATTGATCTTTTTTTTAATACCTATCGTGGGATGAACTCTGGGCTTTTTAACTACATTATTCGTGTAATATCAAAATATTCATATTAAAAATCAAAATAAAGCTAAAAAAGTGATCAGATTATTTTTTTAAATGTTCCAATATTTAATAATACAGTAATTGTAAATTTATATATTTCTGAAACGTAATGTTCGTAAAAATAACGATTGTTTATAAAATCAATTTTATTAAAAAAAAGACAGCTTTAACGGTCACAACACAACGGCAACTAAGCCAAAACATGATATTGTCAAAACGTCATGTCAAAATATAAATCGGCAATTAATTCGTGTTTGTGAGTGTATTTTTTCAATATTAAGTATGTTAAACTTGATGTTTACAAATGATACTCGTTGTTGTAGTGTATGGGTAACATAGTAATTCTCCAGGATTACGAATTTAATTTTTTAATTTATTACGTTTGAGAAGCGTCATATCCGACTTCTTAGATCGACGAAAGTTTAGGGAATCTCAAAAGGTACTTACAGCTTGTAGCCATGCCCGTATTAAACACCGCACTTTATCACTTTGCACTGATAAGAAGTTACTCGCGTACCTGCAAAATGGAGACAACAATTAACACAGTGAAAATTTCTATTCATTTTATTTTATAATGTACACGAGGCGCTAATCCAAACACAACAGCGTCGTATTTAGAGCAGGTTGGAGGTCCGTCGTTAAAAATGAGTTTCGTGTGCAGAAGTAAAACCTAAATACTTAAAAAATTACCACAGCCGTAGTTATTTCTTAAAAAAAAGCAATCCGTACGTAACTCAAGTCGCAAGCGAAAAACCAAAAATCAAGTAAGTAAACAAAAAATCTAAAAAATTTAATGCAGTAATGTCAAACTAGTTATTACATTTTTATTGCTCTTTGTGTCAAACTGTCAGTAAGACAAAGAGCATAGAATAGATGCAGCCTACGATAGGTTTTCTATTTTGCCTTCACCTTTTTAGGATCTCTAACTTTTTTTAAGAAACTACTTAGTTAGGAAAGTTTCATGGATACCCTTCGTCTGGGGAAGATGGTAGCAAATATCGTCCTTCTTCTGACTAAGGTCCTAACGAGAGCACCTACTTGATGAGAGTACAAAATTTAAAAAAAAAAGAGGGGTGTCAAGGGACACCCGGATGGAACAAGTTGTAACATTTTGCGGCCGCCATCTCGGATTTTCATTTTGACCTAATTTTCGTCATCAGCACCCCCGAAAACTATGGACGCGACACCAATGAAGCATATTTTGTAAATTTTTGCGGCCGCCATCTTGGATTTTCATTTTGACCTTAATTTCGGCATCAGCGCCCTCGAAAACCATGGACACGAAACTCATGACGCGTAATTAGCCGTTATAAATTTTATCTAATGGATAAAGTGTGTTCGGCACCTTATTTCAAGAATTTTGCCCATTATCCTTTAAAGTGTCGTTAAAACTTTTGGTCTTAATTTTTTCTGTTTAGCCCCCTTTCGCAAAGCGCGATAAAAAACTTCGTTCCAATAAACTCATGGAAAATTCGTCTACATGAAGCACCTTCCTGGACAATACGACAGAGTTGTAGAAATAAATGTCAAATCTACATAGAAGAAAACTTTTCTGTTTGATGTCAAATTTAACATTCCTTCTTTCCATCTTCTTTTGTTTGTGCAATATGTCAAAATTATAAATATGAAAACCGTTTGAAAAAATATAAAACTTATTAAAATACCCATCCCCTAAAATAAACTTACGATGGAGTCGAAGAACGACGGTGGTCTCTTCCTCCTGGAGGTACTCATTGACAAGGTATCATTTTTAAAGAGTCCCTGTTTTTCGGACAAGGACTTCAGGACCTATGTAACAGTAGCAGCCCCATCAGTAGAGCCGCTTGAAATATGTGACGATGATCCTGGTGCGTGTGTGGCTAAAAGTGGGGGACCCTTTGTGAAAACTTTTAATAGCGGCAAGTCTTGTTTGTTCTCCCTTGAACCGTCAGATATTTCGAAAGCCATGAGTAACTTCCCCATAAAGGTACAAGTATATAAGTCACTTCCATGTGGCTGTCTACCAACCAAGATAGTAATGGGGGAAGCAACTATAGATATGACGAAGGAATTTGTCCAGTCACGTAAAAAGTTTTTGGAGGATCCTACGAGTGTTAGCTGCCAAGCTTTGAAAGATGCATTTCGTATCGTCAGCCCAGACGGCGAGGCGTCGGGTGAAGTAGTCATGTTTTTACGGATATCTTGCTTTGGAAAGTTAATCATTACTAGATTCCAAGGTGCCGGTGCAGGCCTACCTAATTTGGGAGCTGGTCGAGGATCTGCTATCGTAGATCGATCTTGCAATCCTCAGAGGAAATTTCAAACTTCTGACGATCCTTGCGTTTGTGGCGCCGCCTTATCAGCAGCAGGCAAAGGACCGTCTGGCGGTGGTCCGCCCTGCCAGGCACACGGACGCGGGGCTGGCGGTTCTGGTGTTTGTCCGATAGGTAAGATTTTATAACCAAAAAGAATTTTTAGCTGTGTTCACTGTCGTCAAAAAATCTTACTCAAAAAAATCCTTTCAGCTCAAGATCCTTATAACTCTACACCATGTCAAGATCCAGACGAAATTTGTTACTGTTCTGGCCCTAAGCCACCTCCAAAGCAACCCATGGTCTGCAGAAATATGGACCAGTATTGTTTGCATGTTCCCAAAGGTGAGAATGTGAACTGAAATTATGCTGTTTTATAATTATTGGACCAATGTTTTGCATATCGTAGTTAATTTAATTTGGTTCAATAATTATTAAACATACAATTTTAACATATTTTATATTATTAGTAGGCCCCTATATTATGTTAGGATAAAGAGAGAGGTATAGTATTGTGAAGTTTGCGATATCTGAATGCATGAGAATCAATTTCTTGATGGCCAGGTCCCAGTAAACATTTTGAAGAGATAGGAACGAATTTGGGTGGCAACGAACTAAAGATAAAAGTACCCGCCAGCTCATCTGTCATCAAGAAGATCAGTCAAACTCACTGTGCAATGCAAAGTCCATATACGAAAACGTCCTCCGATGGGCCTTGTGTACAACCTTGCGGAAAAAATAAAATAAGTTTAGCATTACCGAGCGAGGCTATATGCTGTCACGGATTGCGGCCGCAAGGCACGCAGTTCACTTGCACCACAGAAGCGTGCGTCCAGGCCCCCAAGCATGGCCAGCAAGCCATACTTGCACGCGGTGATACAAAAAACGATTTAATCAATAAAGAAGTTTTCGTACTGAAAGTGGCCAAAACTGCCGTGGAGGGTGATAGAAAGTGTAAATTAGAATTGGAACTGGTTACACCTAAGGGTCCAGACAAGAAGCCTCCCGTCCGTAAAGTAGACATGAGAATAGAAACCGAACCAGATTGTGGTTGTTGTTGCAGAAGGGTGAGAGCGACTAAAGGGAAAAAGAGACGATAAATTGTTACAGTTCTCAGTTAATTGTTTCTAAATTAATTATAACTTTGTAATTTTCTGTATTTTTACTGCAATTTCATATCGATTATTCCCCTGACAAATCACCAAATTGTGCAGATTGCTGCCCACCGGGGAACAAGGTCATATTCCAAATGCCTTCGGACACCTGCGGTATGAACCACAAGCAACGAGCCCACTTTAACTTCACATCTGACGGAGTGGGAGACGTAGCCCGAGATGAGCCCGGCCAGCTCTTGCCGTCTACGGCAGAGGACTACTCCGGGGTTGTGTATGACTTTCCACCACAAGTGATTAAACTACGCATTGGAAAAGTGATAGAGATGCCAGGTCGGAAATCTAAATTAGAATACCAATTCATCACACCTGTTGAAACTAGAGAAAAAGTTGTACCCGTGAGAGACGATCGCACTGCGCAATGTTTACCCAGCTGTCAAGGCTGTTGTTCAAAATCTAGATCTCCTAGATCTCCTAGATCTACTAAAGGAAAAAAGTAACGTATTAATACGTTATGTAACAATCTATTGATTAAATGTTTACTCAAGTGCTAAGGGTTTTTTTCTTTTACGGTGTAGACATAACCTATAGATACCTACTCGAATATTGAGGCTGGTGCCTATTATATAACTGTTTATTTAATTCATTGCTAACATAAATAAAATGTAGTCAACTCGTCCTAGGTGTCCTGCCGAGCTTGCCGATTTACCAAGATTTGACGGAAGAGCAAATAACGGAAATAAAATCAACAAAGAAATTGAAACTACTTCATGTAGAAGACCATTTTAACAATTTTTCCGTGACCGGATCATCGATACCATGTTCTGAAACAGCGGCTATAGGACTCGATGAGTATTCACAATCATTTACGGATAAAAAAAAATTCTCAACAGAATCGATTCAAGATAAGTTAGATCATTCAGCAACCTCACTATGGGCTATCAGGTCTAAAAGCCGCTGCGTATCATTTTCTGATAAAATAGATTACGCTTCCAAATCGTACAGCTATTTCCCAAACTACCGAAATATGTGTTCCAATGATTTGCCCAAGAGTGTATTTGGCAAAAAGGATACAACCGTTTATGTGACGCTGTTTGATGATCTCAGCCATCGTCGCACATCTGGAACACAGGCGACAGCTTCTGTAAACAAATGCTTTCAAGCATCTGAAAGTAAAGTCAGCTTCTATAATGATAATAATATATTTTGCTGTCCTAGTAATAGTTCTACAGACAAAACATCGACATTAGATAGTAGAAGACTATTTTTACAGGATAACCGAGTAAGATACTCAGACATTTACTTTATTGAGAAAAACAATAATCACAATAGGGGGATGGGTTCTGAAAAAAAATCCAGACCACGCGCGTTAGGCAACGTCAATGCAATTGTATCAAGTTGCGTTTCAGTACAAGCTCAACCATCGAGTATTACAGCATGTGCACAATGTTGTAAGGGTAATTTGAAGGTTTCAATTAAGGACAAGCCCTGTCCAAATACGATTGGCGCCACCAAAGGAGATATGGTCGCGACTGTGTCACATATTAAAATCGGACCTAGAGAACCGTGTCCTGTTCACGGAAAGGAACCATGTCAAGGGCCCAAATGTATTGTTGCAACGTCTGGAGCAAATGAACAAGCACCTGTTAAGGTTACTACAGTGACAAATCCCCGAAGGGGTGTTTTTGAATTAGTAATTCGCAGAATGAACGGAGCACCACTGGCAAGGAATGAACTAATGCTAGAGTGGACACCACCACCTAGCCGTCCACCACCTAACTGTGCATCGCCATGTGTGTCTCCATGTTTTCCTTCCTGCGTTCCTGTCTGTCGACCATCTAAGTGCAAGATGATAGTTTGCAGGCCTACCAAATGCTGTAAAAGACCATGTGGGTCTCCATGTAGGGGTTGCCGGCCATCATGTTGCGGTAAGACCTGTCGACCTTGCAAGCCTTGTAGACCTTGCGCTCCAGCGTCAGTATGCAGACCATGCCCGCCACCACCCAGGTGCCGACCATGCCCGCCACGACCTC
The DNA here is from genome assembly GCA_949774945.1 of Hoplodrina ambigua. Lineage (NCBI taxonomy): Eukaryota > Metazoa > Arthropoda > Insecta > Lepidoptera > Noctuidae > Hoplodrina > Hoplodrina ambigua. The sequence goes on from OX458963.1 coordinate 14,384,314, forward strand.
GGTGCCGACCATGCCCGCCACGACCTCGGTGCCGACCATGCCCGCCACGACCTCGGTGCCGACCATGCTCTCCACCAAGATGCAGGGGATGCCGGGCATGCTCTCCGCCGCCTAGGTGCCGTCGACCTCCGCGATGCAGGCCTTGCCCTCCAAAACCATGCATATCTCCCTGTGGGTCACCTTGTGGGTCACCATGTGGGCCACCCTGTGCGGTACCATGTGGGCCACCTTGCTGTAATTCTCCTTGCTCAGCACCTTGCAAAAGTTCACCATGTTTACGGCCTTGCCCCGTCGGATACCGAAAACGCCGTAAGAATCGCAAACAACCGAAAATAAGAGCTCATCGCAAGTTAATATCTCCCTGCTGCAATCGCTCGAACATATGCCCGGCGGTACGCTGTCGTAGCGTTCCCGGTCCATGTTTCGGATGTTGCAGTGCGCCTCCCTGTCCACCGAGAATATGTTGCCCTCCCAGGCGGCCTCGTACTTGCAAGGTGTATGTTTGTAAATCTCGGAAATGCAACTTGTCTCCCTGCGCGCCTATGCCCTGTTCACCTTGCTCGCCCTGTCCGACTTTACCCTGTCCGACTTTACCCTGCCCGGCTTTACCCTGCCCGTCTACGCCCTGCCCGCCACGAAAGTGCTGCTCAAAGTCCCGCTACAAACTAACACGTTGTTGCAGAAGCAGCTGCGCAAAATGCTGCACCTAAGTGAAAATAATGCAGGAGTAGTTATAAGACAATTTATGCAATCAGTACTTTTCTATAATAAACACATTTTATTCAGGCATGGTGTTGTTTCAAATATCATGGTGTTGAGTTTAAATTACCCTTAAGGTCATCACTCACTTATCAACCCGGCACCCGATCAGCACCGCCTCGTCGCTAGACGTCCACTCGTTGTCAACGGGTTGACGCTGCGCGGCCAACGGTCAACATTGCATGTCAACGAATCGCATCGGATAGCAGTTACATGCGCTAAGCTGGTGGTTACCGAATGAGTACGCGATTTGACTGCTTGCGTGGGAGACGATCCGGTGTGGTAAGGGGGTTGAATAAGTGAGTGCATATATGAAGTTCATATAAAGAAATCTCAACCGCATGAGGCGAGGCGGTGATGGTCGGGTGCCTGCCGGGTTGAAAAGTAAATTACGACTTTTATTCTACTGCACTATACTGAATAAATTAGCTATATACTAGCGCTCCAGCCCGGCTTCTCTTGGGTAGTCAAGGACTATGACGGGATACTATAAAATAGGTACCTATAACGTGACAATGAAATAGTGCAACAATATATCCACAGGGCTTTTTAAATCCATTAGCCTAACTTCACAAGGATGATGGGTATCGTCGGTCAATCTGTTCACTGGTCAATGTAATTTTGTTATCACATTGATATTTGAATAATGGTTTTCTTTTGAGTAGTTTGTTTAGGGCTGCAACTTCAAAAGGTATTATTGTGTCCTGTCTCGATATACCTAGGTAATAATTTAAAAACGCAAGGTTATTGGAACATGACCGTTTAGAACCTACTTAAAATTTATGATTAGCCGCTAGCGCTTTAGCGCTTTGACGAGAAAATCCACATTTCACACGTTTGTGATGGGATTTCGAGGCATTATATTAAGAAGAAAAAAAACGAATTATTTGAGAAAGAGACGGTTTATAAAACAAAACTAACTTATTTGTAAGGAAACTTATTAAATACATGGTGGCGACGTCCAAAAGAAAATTTTGGAAGCCTCTCTTCTTGGTCTACTCTAACCACCCCCATGTATGTTTCTAAGATTTTTTTTGGTAGCTAAGTAGACGGTTTTTAATATTTTTGGGATATTCTTCCTTGCATCAGATTTTGTAGGTTTTCTCCTTTTGTTTTTTTTTAATTTTTTTATTGATTAATTATTCCGGAATCTAAAATATCCCGTGCCAAGCATAACTTTGTGACGTACCGGGTAAAACGGGGTGAATAGAAAGGCAGGGGTGATTCGGAAAGAAACTTTAAAAGAGATTTTAACATTAAACCGATAAAGTTAAGAAACGATAAAGTTTGCAATAGGCTCGCCCCCTATTACATGGGACTAAAAACATAACTGGCGAAATGTGGGAGTACTAATGTGTACACCTCTGCCTAACCCTTCGGGGATTACAGGCGTGATGTTATGTTATGTTACGATAAAGTTTGTCGCCAACAAGGAGACCAATTTGTAAATTATAATTCAGTAAAAATTGGAGAGTCTTTTGCCAACAAACTATATTATTTTAACATTAAAATCTCCTCTAAAGTTTCGATCCGAGTCACCCCTGCCTTTCTATTCGACCCGTTTAACGGTACTGTACGTTCGTACGTTAGTCCTTCTCGCACTCCAGTCCGGTTTTTGTTTTTTTTTTCAATACCCATCATGCTTATAAAGTTTCACTAATTAATTCAAGAAACCCTGTGTATATCTGAAGGTATAGTCTTAGTACATTACTAAATAAAATCATTTTATACAGATTCTTAAGTGCATACCTACCTACATAAGACACGATAATACCAAAGGCTTTTAAAATTACCCACGCCTGCTTACTGTTTTTCAAATTGTGTATAGAAATCAACATTAATTACCTATAATACTGTTTCAAATTACCAATAAGCATACGACAAAAACTGTCTTGAAAGGGATAGACTTGAGGAATCGTGTTTCACGCTATTCGTGAAAATAAGGTCAAAATCAAATTGCTCGAAGGTGGACACAAGTTTACAAAATTTTTATGGCTCAAGAGCCCAGGGCTACCAGACCTACGTAAGGCCCTGTCTCCACCAAAGCAGAGACGAGAGGAGATGTCTCGCATAACCAATCGGCTTGCGTTATTTTCGCACCTCACCGCTTAGTTTTAACACAACACAGTAACCCATTGGTTATTTTTGAGAGACATCTCTTTTCCTCTCTGCTTTGGTGGAGTCCGACTTTATTGTATTATAAAACCTGAGAGCTTATTTGCGCAATGTCCCCAACAGGGGTAACAACGATTTGCTATTATGTAAGTAGTTTGGATCATGGTGGATTTGGTTAGATGTGAAAAGTTCCACCCTAAAATGGCATAGTATTAGCGTATCTAATATAGGTATTTACTTCGAAATAATATTAGAAATCACGTCCACAACGTCTCATCTTGAACTTGAACGAAGATGCACGGCAAAAATTGCTTCGCATCCACTTATATGTACCTACTCGTATATTGCCTCGTACTCACAAATGGCTGGACTTGCTTGGAACTGTCAAATCTGTCTGGCTACTTGGGAAACATATTATTTTAGTAGTTAAGTAGCATAGGTAGGGATATAAAATTTTAACTTTTATTCTATGACGTAAGTAAAGTTCAATGTATTTCGAGTATAAGGGTGTCTGGTGGAGTATTTCTAAGTGGAGCATTTCATAAATAGAAAATATAATAGATTACACTTGATACTATAACGTTTTTGGGTACAATTTTTCCCACCTTTGCTACTTGTTCCCTGCCAAAGCCGATGATCCAAACTTTATAGTAGCCAAAATCGTTGTTGTCCCTTTTGGAGACATTGAGCTGAGAAACTCGCAGGTCTTAGGCGCTTTGCACACAGAGCAACTATTGCAGCAACTGGCAACGGGCAACTAGATGTTTACATACATTTCAGTTGGACTGCGTACACAGAGCAACTCGAGTTTCGAGTTGCGGCAATCGTCAACAGTTTTCAGTTGCTGCAATCGATGACTAAGTTAGTTGCTAGTTGCCGCAACTAGCAACTTTTAGATAATGTACCGGTTTTTAAAATTGCCGGTTTCCTCAACCGTCAACCGCAACGCTTCGGGCCATTTGACACCCTCCCTCCCTCTCCGTGTGCCCGGCAATGCCAGTGTCGCTACGGCAACGGCATAAGGCAACTCGGCTATGAAAGTTGCTCACAAATTGCCAAATAGTTGCGACAACCAGCTACGTTATAGCAACTATCAACTTTTACAGGAAAGTTTAAAAGAGTTGCCAGTTGCCTCAACTTAAGTTGCTCCGTGTGCAAAGCGCCTTATACTATTATGTAGTTCTGGCAGTCATAGGCTCTTGCTTTGTTACTATTCGTGGGTGCCTTCTCCAACGTTTCCTACTTTTTAACTTCACCTTATTAGATAGGGACTCCTAATGAATTTTTTACTTTCAAGATCGACTCTCCGGTGTTGTTTCAGTACTACAATAGCTTAGTACAGACTATTTGCATGTGTAGGCACATAAAATCTCATATCCCACAACCAACACACACAGTCACACATCCATAGAGGTGGTCTATGTCCACACCTTCAGGGAAAAACAAAAAGTTGACAGAACAGTCATCTTTTTATAAAAACAGATCTTGACCATTGAATGTCATCAATAAGCTCAATGGCATTCTGTCACTTATTGCATTGTCACCTCTAACATTGCCTTTCGCCTTCTAAGGCGCACACAAAATTTTAGATTAAATTCTTGTAAACAGGAAAATGACCGATAAGACCAGTGTAAAAAGTACACAAGTGCAAGAAAAATCTAAGCCGTCAAAAAAAAAAGGGCCTTGCCCATGGCTATGTAACTTAGTACCGACAGACCTGCCTTCCCCCGGACCTGCACAGACAGTCTTGCATCCCAGAAAAGATGTTTTTGTTCTAAAGGTACGTTAAAATGTAAATATCTAATAATTTTTCAAGATGCATTAGAGCTAGAACAAAGAATGAATTACTACACAGTTAGGAGATCTATACCCGGGAATAAATAGCTATAATAGAATAGATGCTGAACGTTAGTCCCTATACTTTTGCAATGTGTGGTTTTACTTTCTGTAGCAGGTATATATTAACTAAGCCGTTTTTGGTGTCACGAATAAACGGTCAGTGATAGTCTTTACCGATCATGAGCGCTGTTCAATACTCAGTGTTCTGCGGTATGCATAAGATAGAGCGTCAGTCGACCGGTGGATATGGCGCCGACGAAAAAGACTACGCGTCTCTGACGTCATCGTAATAGTCAACATTTTAGCAGTCGTACTAGTAGTTGCTGCTCTATAGCAACGACATCATTCAATTAAAATATAATTAGATTTACCCTCACCACCGATAAGTAAGTATAACAAATATGATACCTACTTAACTATGTATGATTCTATCTATTAAAACATCAGCCGTGCTAAAATTACGTAAGCTTGACGACGCTGGGGTCTCTGAGGTGTCATTTTTCATGATGTTAAATCGTAAGTTGAAACCAAATACATTCACATCATGTAGATAGCTAATATTGATTCCATGTGAGACGCTCTACACCAATATCTTTAGGAAAAACATTATAAGTTTTTAAATAATTACGATTTGCACTCATAGGGAACACAATTAGTGTTTCTTAAACGAATACGCGCCAATGACGTCACGTGACGCATGTAGAATTTATTTAAGCCTGAGGGCGTAAGGTCCTGAATAAGGCTGGTTACTACTAAGACAAGGTAAAAAAATAACTATGGTTTACAAGCTTATTTTTTTTACAATAACAGGTTGCCAAAGTCGGCGCAAACGGTGACCGCCGTTGTAAGATGGAACTTGAGCTGGTCACACCGAAGTACTATGACAAAAAAGCGCTATGTCGCATAGATACCAGGGAAACGCAATGTGAGCCAGAACCTCCACCATGCTGCTGTTACAGGCCAAAAAAGAAGAGGAAAAACTAAAAACAGGAAAACGTATAATGCAACTAATGCAACAATAGTTTTATTTATAATAATGCGGGACCCTTATCTTATTCACTTAGGGGAAGGTGGTTACCCTTCGTACACTTTTTACATTTTATTTTTTTACTTTTTGGTTAATTGTCGAATTTATCTCGTTTATGTACTTAAGTATAACAAATATATTGTAGTTTGTTACAAAAAAGTCCGAAACCTTTCTGTCAAAAGGTTGAAAAGTTATAGTCATTTTTCTACGACAAGATTTTTGTACGAACGTTCCCCACGTATGGGGTACGTTCGTACAGTAGGTGGGGTACTTTCGTACGCCATGGGGTAGATTCATACAGGGTAATTAAAAAGCCTATTAAAGTCGTTAATTATTTATTATTTGTTATAAAAATAATAATTTATCAAAGGAACTAACTTAATAATATTTGACTTGACTCTTAATCGATAAATCTCTCCTTAAAAAAATAACAAAAAATAAAATGTTAATAATAATATTTTAAGCTTTACGATCAGTCTAAATGAGGTCTCTACAACCATATTGTATGAGATTTTACAGTCAGGGTACAGTCTTTGACAATTTTAACTTAAAGCCCAACACACATAGAAAGCGGAAGCGGGACGGGAGCGGGTCGTGAGCGTGACGAGAGCGGGATGTGAGCGGGTCGGCAGACTGACCAATAGCGGCGGGCCATTTAGCCCACGACATATCGTGGCAAATGAACACGTCCCGCTCTCGTACCGCTCCCGCTCTCTCTGTGTGTTGGGTTTATAAAGTAGGTAAGCAGGTAGGTATTTTGACGGCTACTTTGGAACTTATTGCACATTATAATTATTTAAATGAACTGTATTATGATATTTTAAATACAACGCTTTCGCGTATTCGTAGCCACGCGGCTTTTCTATACGACAACCGTCCTTGAATTATATTATCAATTGCTAAATTCGTGGACTCTTCACCCATTTCCTGATTACGTGTACCCTCTTTCTTATATTTTCGCACCATGATTCTGCAATAAAATATTAATTATAAGGTTTACCTACATTATAAAAATATTTCATTTTGTTAGTAGAAATACTTCATAAAAGGAAAAATATGTTATTGGGCTATCTGCACGATAATTTTATTATAAAAGTTGAGTTTTCATGTACTGGTGGTTAATAAAATCTAAAGGGGCACATTCGTACGCGTACGAATGTGCCCCCTGTTTGGCTGTCCGAAAGTGCCCCATTGCCTTGCACAAAATTAAAATACAACTTTATACAAATTCTATTTTAGTTTGAGAAATATAACAATTATAGCTCAAAATAAACAATGTTAACATTAGTTAATCATCACCATTTTGTCAAAAGCATAACAATTCTATTTGCAATTACGAACTAAACATAGGTAAAAAATTTACTCACCGCGCTCGAAAACACGTTAAGTCTTGTCATCTCATACACCGTAGTGCGATTGTCGCGATACTCCACTAGCAACATGGTGGCCGGTATGTCTATGCACACAAGCAAAGGCGTGTTTCTGTGCCGTTTAGTTTTTTTGGTATACTAACTGTACGAATGTGCCCCGCGTACGAAGGGTAACCACTTTCCCCTATGAGTTATATTTTCTTTTGGTTCGTGTCTGTTTTTTTTTAATAATTTGAATATAATAACACAAAGTAAAAACACAGCTTGTTATTTCCACCTCCTGCTCAGGATACCGCCATCAAATGCGCGCTACGGTCCCTTTAAAAGGTCTTCTATCTACCCACTTATAAAACCACTCGAAATCTAGCTATCCCATCTCGGCAGCAATCTTGACAAAAGGAGAGGATTTATTGCCAGATTGAGAGTACTTGATATTGAGATTATAATACGAATATTCACAAAAGTTACTAAAATTGCCCTTACGAACTTGAATGCTGTAACAGCTAATAGTCCGGTCAAATTCACTCAAAAAATAAGGGTAAGAAAACAGTAATTCGCAACAAGCTGAGAATTTGTACGAATGTTGAGAACACCATTTATACAATATGTGGAAAAATGGCCATCGATCCCACGTTTGGAAAAAAAAATATTCATGGTCAAAGTTCGCAAATACGAGTTTTTTACATTTTTCAGGCAAACACTGACCGTTTGCCTGAAAATTTTATCATTTTATCATTATTATTATCATAATAAAATAAGTTAGGCAAAAATTATTGGTCATACAGTTACCTATAGCAATTGCATTTGTACTTTTTTCCTAAGAATAGCTATTTCTGAGATATAGCTTTTCAAAAAGTTGTACGTTATGGACATAAGCTGACCCGTCTGTATAATAATCTGACAGATTTTTTTTTAATACGGCTGATTAAATATTCCCCCATTTTATGAAACATGTGGGGCGTATACACTATTAATATCTGACACGCTTGAGTATGTCAAGGTCACGATTTTTTTTACCTTTTTGAAAATTTCTACGTGCTCCCCCCATCCGTGAAAGGGCATACAACTCATAACCTTTTTAGCATCCAATCTTCACAATCCAAAAGGTTCCTAACGCGCTTGAGTAAATCCAAATTTAGCATATTGGCCTCCCCATCAAGTTACGAATATTATGTCCCATGATCGAACACTAATCTAATCATCGCGCTGCTACAGAGAAATGAAGATCCTTAAAAATAATTCAGACCGTTTTATTATGGGTGGAATATGTACAGGCGGGACGTTGGTATCCGACTCGGGTGATACTTCTGGGAATCATATCCAAAGACATGCAATAAATCTTAATTTATCTATATGTATAATAAAAATGAATCGCTAAATGTGTTGCTAAGCGCAAAACTCGAGAAAGGCTGGACCGATTTGGCTGATTCTTTTTTTATAGTGTTCGTAATTTTCAGCACAAGGTTTTTATGAAAATAAAAATGGAAAATACACCGGAATTGTCATAAAGTACCCGTGCGAAGCCGGGGCGGTTCGCTAGTCTATATAATAAAAATGAATCTCTAAATGTGTTGCTAAGCGCAAAACTCGAGAACGGCTGGACCGATTTGGCTGATATTTTTTTTATTGTGTTTGTTTTTGTCACGAGAAGGTTCTTATGAAAGAAAAAAAAAGTCTGAGAAAAGTCGGTCTCAACGGTAGGGGTTGGATAAGGTAAAGGTAGGGTAGGTACCTAGGGGCAGGGGAAGGGGTAGGGGTAGGGTAGGGTAGGGTACGGTAGGGTAGGGAAGGGGTAGGGGTAGGGTAAGGAAGGGGTAGGGTATTGGTAGGGTAGGGTAAGGGTAGTGCAGGGTTTGGGTAGGGTAGGGGTAGAGTAAGGTATGGGTAGGGTATCGGTAGTGTAGAGGTGGGCCGTGGGGGTATCGGTAGGATATGGGCAGGGGTATCGGTTGGGTAGGGATAGGATACCACGCGAATGAAGTCGTGGCCAGCTAGTATACTAATAAAATAACTCTGAAGATTTCTTGTTTGTTTAGTTTTTGTTTAACACGCCAATCTTTTGAAACTACCAGTCGCATCTGATTTTTTTTTTGTATATTTAATCTAGATTCATGAGGAATCGTATAGCTACATAAGATCACACTTTAACTGAACACGGGTGAAACTGCGGAGTACAGTAGTTTGTATTATAAATAAAAATAATTGTTTTTTTTTTAAGTTATTAATTAAAAGCTTTTATTTAACGTGCTGAAATTTTGCAATCATTATTACGCCCACTTCCACTGATGCTTAAAATTTGGGACACACATTTGGTTTTGATGACATAGCATGATTATATCGGGTGTCCGGTAATTAATGGATTATCTTGAAATAGGTGATAGTCTGATAGTAGAACTAATGGCGATTCAGAAAAAAAACATTAGAAAAAACAGCAAGTAGTACCTACCAAAGATATGATTCGTTGTCTTTTGTTACCTTATTTTACATTCTTGTACACCACGACCACGAATTATAAAATTTCCTCGGTTTTTTATTGTTAACGTAATTTACGTTAACTAAGCTGATAGATAAGTAATCAAAAGTAGGACTACTTTGAGGAATAGTTTGGGTGCGTTTCGACGGGTGCGCTTCAAAACGGGTGCTTTGGGAGGAATACCCCAAAAAATCTATTAAAAAAAGGGTTTTATTTAAGAATATCATCGCTCATTGAATATTAAAACTATAATACAATAGCAGTAGTAAATGAGCGCCAAAGCTTAAAAGTGAGGTACTATTTTATTAATTATTATACATTTATTACTACACCATGACGTATATATTGTAAAATTTAGCGGCCGCCATCTTGGATTTCCATTTTCACCTCATTTTCGTCATCAGCACCCCCGAAAACCATGGACACCACACCCATGAAGTGCATTACGCTTACTTTGTAAAATTTTGCGATCGCCATCTTGGATTTTTACTTTGACCTCATTTTCGGCATCAGCACCCCCGAAAACCATGGACACGAAACTCATGACGCGTAATTAGCCGTTATAAATTTTATCTAGTGGATAAAGGGTGTGCGGACTGCGGAACCTTATTTCAAGAATTTTGCCCATTATCCTTTAAAGTGTCGTTACAACTTTTGGTCTTAATTTTTTCCGTCTAGCCCCCTTTCGCAACAATCGCAACGCGCAATAAGGAACTTCGTTCCAAAAGTATAAATGCAATTGCTAAGTAATTGCATGACCTATAATTTTTGCCCTAACCATTTGATAATACAAATACAACTGACCATTGGCCTGAAAAATTTAAAAAACCCATATTTGCGAACTTTGACCTTAATTTTTTTTTGCACAAGTGGGATCGATAGCTGTTTTTCACATATTGTTCATAATGGTTCTCAACATTCGTACAAATTTTCAGCTTGTTGCGAATTACTGTAAGCTTACCCCTATATTTTGAGTTAATTTGACCGGACTAACTGCCACCGACTACCAAAAGTTACAACTTTTTATTTTGTAGTTTTTGGAGGCAGTAGTCTTTTTTGTAAAAAAGACTTATTAGAAAGATACGTACAGTACAGTATAGTACAGATATACCTACAGTAGCGATTGCGTATTGGACAGCACAGCTTGAATAGGCCCGCGACGTGTATTCACAATGAAAGTCATGGTACCATCGGACCCTCTGGATGCCGCATCGAAGGACCGATCGATGGCGATGCTTGAAGGACGCCATTGCCAGCTGACAAAAGTATGGCCAAGAATTCTAAGGGCCTGTGCAATACGAGTCACGAGAGATGAGACTTAACAAGCGTCAGTAGGTACCTGAATAGACTTAAATTTTCATAACGTCACGAAGTAAATATAGCAGTACCTATAAAGCAGTCAAAGAAAAGTCAAATTCAAAGTCAAAGTCAAAACATCAATTAAACAATTTGCAGGTACTTTTGAATTGTCAAGGAGTCGGTCAGTTAGTCTGAAAGTACTTTAAAGTGTATTTTGGGCCCTCCTACGATAGACGCCCGGGGCTCATGCCCTACTTGCCCCACTCTAGATGGGCCTCTGAAAGGCCCACGACCCACGATCGATCCCAAGTGTTCGGAGTTTTTGTTACAAATTAGCTCTAGTTCACCCTTTTCCAGGAATACTACAAAATACATACTTCAACTTACCTAATTAACTTGATTTCTCACAATAGATAGGTACACAACTTTTAATAAATTTAGTGTCCCACTTTCACTATTAAGGTCATTAAATGTCATGATTAATGTATTACTAAGATCCTCAGATCATTGTTCCACGGCACGTCTTTTCACTTCACCCATAAGTCTTGTGGAGTCCAGTCCAGGGCCTACGAGACCACATAATGTCTTGTTTAAAGTCACACACTGCACTTGCAACGAGGCGGTGCCCGGTCGTACTGATATAGTCGCGAATGAAGATAAGCTAGGCTTTAATTTTTGCCTAAAAACACACGCGACTTGATTCCGCATCTTGCGAATGTGATTCATGTTCTGTACGGTGCAGTCTTTGCGCACAACGCAATTTTAACACTTTCCGTAGCGCTCTACAGTTAGGGCTCGTACACATAAACACGTTACGACGTCGCATCGTGCTACGACGCGGCAAAATCTTGGAAAAATGTACCTATTTTCTAAATTTACGCCGCGTCGTAGCACGATGCGACGTCGTATCGTGTTTATGTGTACGAGCCCTTAGCAGAATCCGCCATTTTAACGCCGGCGACAAAATCAATCAGGAAGACGATCATGCGCACTGTGGACTCAGGTAGAACGCAAGGTCGACCAAAAGTTTGATTACCTAGCGAGCGTCAAAATTTACGCCATAAACGATCTTAATGCGTTGACTTAGAAGTTTGATTTTTTCACTGCTCTAAGGGGTAGCAGACCTGAGTATTGAAATTAATTTCAGTTTGATACCTCTACGCGTTTCTGAAAAAAGGGGTCTTAACAGACGAACATACTGACAGATGGACAACCAAGTGATTCTAAAGGGTATCGTTGTAGTTGACTGAGTTAGGTACAGAACCTTAAAATACTGAAAAAGTTATATAACTTAATGGCACTCCGTGGCAGTCTACAGTTAGCAGAATCCGCCATAATTCGCCGTTGCGCGGCGATAAAATCAATCGGGAAAACGAACATGCGCACTGTGGAATATGTTAGTGCGCAAGGTCGAACAAGGGTTGGATTCCCCCTAGCGAGCGTCAAAATTTGCGCCATAAACGACCTTATTGCGTTGACTTAGAAGATAGATTTTTTTCACTGCCCTAAGGGATAGCAGACCTAGCTAAGTATTTGATATTAATTTCACCACGCGTTTCTGAGAAAAAGGGTATTGACAACCGGACATACAGATAGACAACCAAGTGAGCTTATAAGGGTTGCGTTTTTGCCGCCTGAGATGCGGAACCCTAAAAAACTGCTCTAACTCAAAAGGACCCAGTATCAATTCCAAGTGATCGGAGTCATTGTAACAAATTAGCTCTAGCTCACCCGTTTCCAGAAATACTTAAAACTTTATACTTCCACTTACCTAATCAATTCGATTTCTCGCCATAGATACACAACTTTTATTAAATTTAATGTCCCACTTTCACTATTAAGGTCATTAAATGCCATGATTAATGAATTACTAAGATCCTCAGATCATTGTTCCACGGCACGTCTTTTCACTTCACCCATAAGTCTTGTGGAGTCCAGTCCAGGGCCTACCAGACCACATAATGTCTCGTTAAAGTCACACACTGCACTTGTAACGAGGCGGTGCCCGGTCGTAAGCTAGGTTTAAATTTTTTAGTTAAAAACACACGCGACTTGATTCCTCGTTTTGCAAATGCGGTTATCGTTCTGTACGGTACAGTCTTTCCGCATAACGTAATTTTAACACTCTCCGTGGCGCTCCACAGTTAGCAGAACCCGCCATATTGAACCCGCGCGGCGATAAAATCAATCGGGAAAACGGACATGCGCACTGTGGAATATGTTAGTGCGCAAGGTCTGACAAGAATTATTTGAAAATGAGAAATCAATAATAAATTTCCGGTTTAATTAATGTTTTATGTGAGAAGTCGTACTTAAACATTCATATGAAATATTAAGTAAAAGCGAACGTCTAACTTCATGGCGATTTTTTTCTTTGATAAAAATCGCAGATTACTTTCTTAAATATTTTTGAAGTCGAAAGATAAATGAGTAGTTTTAATATTTGTAGGCCTTTTACTTATCATCGTCATAATAAAATTACAAAAAATAAAAATCTTTGAAAATACGCTTCTGAAAGGTACCCAGTATCGATCCCAACTGTTCGGAGTCTTTGTTACAAATCAGCTCTAGTTTACTCTTTTACAGGAATACTAAAAAATACAATACTTCAACTTACCCAATCAACTCGATTTCTCGCCATAGATACACAAGTTTTATTAAATTTAGTGTCCCACTTTCACTATTAAGGTCATTAAATGTCATCATTGTTGGATCACGAGAATCCTCAGAACTTTGTCCCACTGCAATGTTAGCACGTCTTTTCACTTCACCCATTGTGGAGTCCAGTCCAGGGTCTACGAGACTACTTAGTGTCCTGTTTAAAGTCACACACTGCACTTGTAACGAGGCGATGCCCGGACGTAAGCTAGGCTTTTATTTTTCGTCTAAAAGCACTCGCGACTGGATTCCGCGTCTTGCAAATACGGTTAACGTTCTGTACGGTACAGTCTTTGGGCACAATGCAAATTTAACACTCTCCGTGGCGCTCCACAGTTAGCAGAATCCGCCATACTGCTGCGCGGTAATAAAATCAATCGGGAAAACGAACATGCGCACTGTGGAATATGGTAGAACGCAAGGTCGGACAAGAATAAGGCTCGGTATCCACCAAAGCGGAGAGGAGAGGAGACGAGAGGAGATATGTTTCAAAATACAAATCCGATTTCGTTATTTCCACATCTCTTTCCCGCTTAGCTTTGGTGGAAATGGATCAAGCGGAGAGGAGAGGAGATGTCTCATTTTTCTATAGAATTATGGGCAGTAAGCGAGTGCTCGCGCACCCCGTATTTCGCTGCCTTCTCCCTACTCCTCGAACACCCGAAAGCGTCATTCGATTGACTGGATGTGAATGCAAGCGTATGTCGTCCATATTTTTATATTTTCACTTTGCAAAATGAATGACGAACATTTCATTGAAGTGGTTAAAAATCATTTGTCTTTGGAATAAACGAGTCATTTTTTATGGTTTCTTATCCAGAATCTATGTTGTCATCGATAATTTAAATATTCAAAAATTAATTGTTTATCTTAAACCTTTAAATCTTCTTCCTCAAGCAAATTCAGTTATAACTTTTGTAACCACATGGCGTCTTCCTTTCGTGGACAGAACTTGACTGGTTCCGATCTCTCACCGCTCACATCTCTGCTACAAAAAGCTCACACCTCCTCTCGTTAGATTCTCCTCTCCTCTCCGCTTCGGTGGATATCGGGCCTTATTTTTAGAAATGGAAGGAATCAATAATTAAGCTCTCTATACACGGTCTATCTTGCTGTACGTCCCGCCGCACGATGCACGATTTAAATTACCATGAATAGGCTTTACGGCAGGTACAGCAAGTTGGACCGTGTATAGAGCGCTTTATAGTCGTACTTGCTCGCACATGCATAAGCAATTTTAAGTAGGGTGACCGGTTTTCGGCCGGCCAATCTGAAATTTTGCATGCATGTGTACATCGGAGAGCAATTCAATATTTTTATGACATGGAGCTGGAAGGATAGGGACTCTGTAATAAAAGGACACGACTCCATCGAGATTTAACTCGTTTGATTCGTCTTGACGGGTACTTTGATCTTAGATAGTAACCAGGGTCTGAAAATGAAGCTGAAAGGTGGCCATAGGAACTTATATAAAAATTAAATTCGAATAATAAAAAAGTATTTAAATACTACTATATTATTATTCTGAGGGCCAAGTTTTTATACATATAAAAGCGTGTTACATTAAGAAAATATTAAAGATGTAATACGATATTAAACGAAAAAAAAATTGAAGCGAGAAATATAATAGGAACGGGAGCATCAATGAAAAATGTTACGAAAATGGGAATTTTCGCTTCGTAGGTATACGGTTGAAGTTAAACAAAAGTCATGTAAGACGAAATGTTTCCCTAAGTTTAAAAAAAAGTCCGCGACAGCATAGGTATTAGATATTATGTCTATCTTTGCTTGACTCATTACATGTTTTATGGACAATCGGCAATATGGTCTACAAGACCAATAATGACCAAACATATATGTCATTGGAAAACTATTTTTTCATGTATATTTATTTATATGTACGTATATTTATTATGGCGGTTCGGAAAAAAGTTTTTGCCATGCCAAGGTGGCTATTATCGAGGAGGGGGTTAATCACCATTAATTTGCAGTCTTTGGTTTACATTCGCTTTGTGAGTACCTAACTACGTCACAAATGGATTTATATGTGATCCCGCGACTATATAACCTATTTTTTTTCGTGTGGAATCCTTATGGACTGCCTCCACCTCGGGGAAGGCGGAGGGGTGTGTAGGACTCTTACTGAGTAAAACCCCACGGTATTCCTCCAATTACCTGTCGCCGGGGCACGGGGGCGCTCAGACCATTATTCCGCACCCCGGCAGGTATCGACCCGCCACCGTCGCGACTATTTAACGTGACATTGATATTGACTGCTGATTTGTGTACCTGCTTGTATAACTGTTGAACCTCGGCTAGTTACTGGAATTGATATCGCGAGTTTTTTGATACTTAGAGCATTTATACTGGCAGCTGTGCACATAAATTATCTCCGTAGTACGATGGTACTCGTATTTAGGATTTGGCAGACATGGAGAATACAGGGCACCTGCAGCCAGTTTTGCTTAAATATGTACTTATGATACATCGCCATAACTTTTTTTTCACAGCGATTTGAAATGACCCGCCTAAATAACTATTGTTGTACCTACATTAAAAAGGCTATACCTAATGACACATGCGTGGTTGTTATTGGTTCCTAGATCAGCTTCCATTCATTTTTGCCGATCCTCCGTTCTAAAATAATGCATTATTTGCGAAGGTGTTTTTAATATAATACGTATAAATCCGCTGTCCTTAGTTATTCATCACAGGTATTTAATTTTACATAAAATTGCACTTCATTGCTTTTGATTTCAATGAATATAACATAACATAACATCACGCCTGTAATCCCCGAAGTTTTAGGCAAAGGTGTACCCATTAGTACACCCACATTTCGCCAGTTATGTTTTTAGTCCCATGTAATACGGGGCGAGCCTATTGCCATCAACCAGGCACAAATCCAGACTCCGAGGCTGCTACTGAGAAATTCCTGATGAAAAAACCCAATAACACTTTGCCCGACCTCTGGGAATCGAACCCAAGACCTCATGCACAGCAGTCGCGCTTGCGACCACTAGACCAACGAGTTCAATGAATATCTTAGGGAATATCATAGTTTAAAGTAACTCTGCATCAAAATAAAGATCAAGTTTAAATGCGCTAATCTGAAATGGAACTTCTAGTCGGATAATTTATTTTTTATGTCAGATTCTTGAGGAATTATATACCTATAGGCTCTAAAACATCACGCTACGACCCACGGGAGTGAAGAAAAAAGTTATCTAAGACGTAACTTATAAAAATAGTTTTCAGTTGCAATAATCGACGACTAATTTAGTCCTAATTGCCGCAACTAGCAACTGTTAAATATTATACTGGTTTTTAAAGTTAGCCGGTTTCTTCAACCGGCAATCGCAACGCGTCGAGTGATTTCACACCCTCCCTCCCTTTCCCAGTGCCCGGCAATGCCAGTGTCGCTAGGACTTCGGCATACGGCAACTCGGCTATGAAAATTGCTCACAGATTGCCATAAAGTTGCGGCAACCTTAAACGTTATAGCAACTATAAACTATTACAAGAAGCTTTTAAAGTGTTGATAGGTTCCTCAACTTAAGTTGCTCCATGTGCAAAGCGCTTTTTTTTTGTTTTTTTGTTTATATATATTTTTTTAAGGTGGTAAACACCATCAAATGACTCCTTCCGCCCTGGGTGGGGCGGAAGGGACTGTCAGACTTTTACTGACAAAAAAAACACCCTGTTCCTTCTGTTGCCCTTTACGTTCCAGGGCCACGGTATCCTGTTAAGACGTCCCGCAACCCCGGCAAGCGTTGGCCCCGTTGGGGGCCCCGTCCCTGTGCTGACAGCTCTTTGAGGCGCGCGCGAACAAACGCGCCTTCGACCCGGGCTTGGTCCTTGATTGGACGGCGAGCAACCCATTACTCGCCGTCCGCAAGCCCGCGCGTACAAAGCGCCTTACGTTCTGATCTTAGAAGCAGACATAACTAAAAATGATGTAAGAGGAAATTATTTTTTTATTTCATAACTGATTCTGAATCATCTCTGAAAAGGCAGGCTTTGCAATTTATATAATTGTATAATTATATTATATATAACCTTTTCCAAAATCAAAGAGAAAAGAAGATTAAAGCAAAAAGATGACACCTATCAAAAGAGAATCATTAAGCTATGTCCACACAATGCCTTTTTTCGTTCAGCAAGGACTTGCGTCACAGCGCAAGTAAGGCATGCCCTTGACGCATGCGCTGTACTGTAACAGTTGAAAGCGCAGCGCGCTACGAGTGCTAAACACGTTTTCTCGCGTCGAGTGGGTTTTTGTACCACAAAGCGTTCGGCGACAGGATAGCGAACGAAGATAAAGAACTTACATTTTAAAGATTTGAGTTATTAGCGTTTTGGTTACTAAATATAATACGGACTAAGGACATCGATCGAGTACTTAAAATCCAATTTTAAAAGTCGATCGAAATTCCTTTGTTTCTTACGTGTTTTAAAAAGAATATCTATATCTTCACGTAATCACGTCACTTCGATTATTAAAATAGCCACGCTGCCACATGACTTATGACTGAGTGGCTTTCGTGATCGCATCATAGATTAAAATTATTGGCACATATTACACCAAGTAAGATCCTATATGTTCTCGTTGTATATAGCAGAAACTTAAATGGCTGGTCGACGCTTCAATTACTGATCGCTCCAACTGAAAGTTGAAGTTGATTGTTGACGACGAATGTTGAAAATGAAAAGCCACAGTGTGGACATAGCTTTATTCTTTCAAACATCATCTTTCAAACGAGTTTTCAAAATTCCTCATGAATTAACTGGTTCCAAATTTTTGTTGAAATAGGCATTGGGTGAATAGAATTGTGCCTATCTCCTAACATGGTTGATAATGTTACGGACCCTAAAACTAAAGCTAGAAAGCCTTATGAAGAAATAAGTGCTATATTTAATGGCAATGAGGTAAGTTCATGGCTTTTCTTGATTATGTACCAGTCTAATATTCATAGACGTCCAAAATATTGCGATGGAACACAATGTACTGCAACAGTTCGTGGTTTATTGAAAAGCTTAAACTATTAAACTATGCTACGACTTCAGATCTAGTTTCTGACAGGTTGATGATTTTTGTCGATATCCAATCTAGGATCACGATATCCTCATTAAAATCAGTATCAATCCAGAATGTCTCACCAAACAGCGCCGTTTCCATAAAACAATGAGCATAAATCTACGCACATTGATAACAATTCTACACTCTAGTTAGCGGATTTCAACCTCCGGGCATTTTCGACAGAAATGAAAACATTATTAATATAGAAAAGAAAGATAGAAAAATAGTTAATTCCACTTAAACAAAACGCCCTATAAACAAAAAAGAAGGAATACCTACCTATGCTTAAGGTCTTCATTTCTAACCAGCTGGCCTTCTCCTTTCTGGCTAAAGTTTTCAATTTTTCTTCTTAAACAATTTAAAAAATGTATTTAGAAACATAAAAACAAAAATTTAAAAAAATGCAATATAGTAGTAGCCCACCTCTATCGGCAACAGAGAGGTAAAGCTACCTGTGGTTGACAACGACGCGAGGCAAGTCAAGATAATACTTAATTTGCTTATCTTTATCAGCTTTCACGAGGTTCTCGTCATACGGAACTGCTATATCAACAATCATTGCGCGACGATCTAATCGATCTGTCACCAATTCACCACTATGTTCGGTTTATTGGCCTTAATAATCGTGTCAGTGAAGATAGATCGATCTGAATGCAACATGATATTGCCGTTTTCAAAAACTGATGCGAAAACAAACAGTCCGATTCCACAAGACTGTAATTCAGAGCAAGTGGCTACAACTTTGTGGCTTTGGAAGAAGTTTTGTTAGCCAGACGATAGCATTCAGATATTAATTAGTAATATTATGACTCAATATTATTATCTCAGGACCCTGGTGCCCCACGCCTTTGGAAGGCGTACGAGGGGCCGAACGCAGAGGCCCCTTGTGTAATTTTAAATGGTATATTCTACAACTATCAGGACAATCTAGGTAGTACGGTCAAGATACCATTGCCCTACCATTGCCTTACTGAAATACTTCCTTCCCCCGAGCACTTGGCTCTTGCGGGTTTCCATTCAAACTGGCCAATGAAGACAAGAGAGAGGTGGGAGCCCTGTTTCTCGTCAGTGTTCATTCCGGCCGGTCAATAAAAGCAAGCCAGAGATGAGGAACAAAACTTCTCCTGGGAGATCAGGTCCGTGGGGTTGCTACTGCCCAACAGCTCGTCACGAGCTGCCCTGCGGGTTTATTGTTATTAAAACAACTTAAAGCTTCTCCGCGTGTTACAAGGGCGTTTTTCATGAATACCGTGTTTAACAGAACGCAGAACTTATCTGTCTTTTTTTATTAGTGTCGCCCTCCCTCTAATTAAAAACAAATTCAAATTCTAGGTCAAAATACGAGTGCCCAAGAGTACATCGAAGCCACCTAGATTGACTCCGTCGCAGGTGAAGTTACAGCAGAGCTGTACCTGTGAGGACGAAGGTTCTATCTGCTCGGAAACATGCGGCATGGTGTGTGGTGAGGACTCATGCCCCTCTAACAGGCTGGACTTCCAGGTAGGATGTTCTTCTTATGCCTAGCGTCTTGCCTTGCCACGTAGTATATCCGTAATCATATAAAGGAAGTATTCCCAGATTGAGCACCTATGCATTGAGCACCAAAAGTATTCCTCGAGAAAATTCGAGAAAAACTCGAGAAAATTTGACTTTATACCCCCCTTAAAAAATATGCCAGTTTGAAGTTTGCTAGGTCAGCTAGTTAACAATAAATTATTAAATATTGACATTCTGCAATAAAACTGCTTGTTTTTATCGATATGATTTACGAGTATTATACACCCCATCACTACAAGCTACGAGTCTACGACGGTGCTCAAGAATAGGTGCTAAAACTGGGAATACTACTGCTCATAAAGACTAATATATACATTATTTTTAATATTATAAAGCTAAGGAGGTTTTTTGTTTGTGTGTTTGATCGGACTTGAAAAAATCTTTTTGAGTTATGTAGTTTGTTTATCGAGGAAGGTCAAAAGTCAAAACATTTATTTCAATTAGACCATTTACAGGCACTTTTGAATTGTCAAGGAGTCGGTCAGTTAGTCCGAAAGTTGAAGCTAGTTGCTCGTTCCAAAACGGAGGTAGGCCTCTATGGAGAAGAACGAGCAAGAAACTCCACGGCACTCTTTTAAATTAGGTTTTTACAAAGTTCTGGTTACGACCCATAAGATAGAGCAGTAATCAAAGACGTAAATCAACACATAACTTAACAACAATATTCTTTGAATGTTCCGTGCTGTACATTACACAAATTTTAAACATTCATTTCATTACACTAAGCGATTTTGTTTTGTGATCAAATCAGGTACAGGTAAAGGCTGCAATTGGATAGGTGACACCACTTTTATAATATGACATAATGTTAGCTGGCAAATCGCGATGCCCCCTAAATTTTATATGGCAATAGTAAA
The DNA here is from genome assembly GCA_949774945.1 of Hoplodrina ambigua. Classification (NCBI taxonomy): domain Eukaryota; kingdom Metazoa; phylum Arthropoda; class Insecta; order Lepidoptera; family Noctuidae; genus Hoplodrina; species Hoplodrina ambigua. The sequence continues at coordinate 14,405,348 of OX458963.1, forward strand.
CTGTGACGTTATCTATTTGCGAACTCCATTTCCTAACTATATTAGGCTGAAATAAAGTGTTTTTTCTCTAATAGTTGTGTCTTGAGGATAATGGTATCAATTTTAACTAAACTAATTGGAATATTTCTACATAATTTTGTTTCAATTCCAATATTTTTTATAGGAATACTTAAGTAATTATTAATTTTAGATACCAGATGACATTTGCGAGTCACTCACAAATAGGACTGCCCTGAATTCGGAGATGGTCTACACGAAGAGCCAGGCCAACGATACGATGTGCAATACATGCAATGTTACACCTAAAGACGCCCCTAAAGGTGTGCAAGCGCAGAAGGTTCTACATCCAGACAAAGACGTATTCATCCTCAAGATTGGGAAGCAAACTGATGAACCAAACCGTACAGGAAACATTGAGGTTATAATGTTCTTTCTATATACATAACATCACGCCTGTAATCCCCGAAAGGTTAGGCAGAGGTGTATCCATTAGTACACCCACATTTCGCCAGTTATGTTTAAGTCTCATGTAATGGGGGGCGAGTCAATTGCCATCATCCGGGCACAAATCCAGACTCCGGGGCTGCTACTGAGAAATTCCTGACCCAGTACCCCAATATCCCTTAAAATATGCATGTAGAAACTTTAGACAAGTTAAAACATTCGAAATTATGGTTGAGTTATTATGTTTAATTATGGTTTATTACTTCTCATATAACTAATTCATATTGTCATTAAATATATTGTCAAGGCACTGTCAAAATATTAATCTTATAAATAGTTTACTACGAGAATCGCGACGACCGCGACGTAGGTATATTTTAAACGGCTCTGACATATCTTTTGTAAAATAAAAATTGATTCAAAGTCATTAGCCCGACCCCACGCATTGTATCTTTTAAACATTCATAAGATCAGATCAATAACATGCAATGAATCTGTTGGCATTACTTACGAGGAATACCTTCTCAGGTTTTTTATGATTCCTGCAAATCGCAAACATGCTGTTAAACCGGTCCATCATGCCATAATACTTGTAACTTCGTAAGAAAGACGCTTCTCAGAATGTTTTGCCTAAAATGGAACACAATCCAAAGGCTGATATGTAAATGAAAATTGGAAATATCATGACATTGGTTCGTAGGTGTATAAAATATCAAAGGCCCATCTTCTAAACACAAAAAGCAACCCTTTGTCTGTAACCCCTGCAATGAGAGAGCAGGGGTGCTTAAGGAGGGGGACATGTTTTTTTATTCCTTGTGTCTACATTTAGTTAGTTATGAATGATGTGTGTGTTACGTAAGCTAAGTAATTACACTGCTAACTAATTAGTTTTACTACTTATACTTAAAAAAAGCTTTTAAAAATATGGGTGGTAAACGACAACTTAATCGTACTTCGTGAGTAACGGTTAAGACTGTGTTGATTAGTAACTTATTAACTTGCAAATTACTATCAGAAGGCTTTAGTAATGACGACTGATAAGCAGTGGCCGAAGTCGGGTTATAGATAATTTTGATGATAAGCTAATCCCATTCTCAGTTAGATACAGTCGAATAAGCCATTTAGTATACAAGCTGTTGTAACTACTTAAAATTATTTTTTCGAAGATGTTAATTCTTTACTATAATTAGATTTTAAAATTACTAGACACCAGAAGCATAAAAAAGTGAACACAAAATAACAATGAATGTAGTGTTACTATTTTTTTTTTCACTTTTTCATTTATTATATAATTATTATTACTCTGTCCGTTCTGAAATGTCTTGATTAATATTATAACTTACTTAAGTTAACACAACTTTGGCTCCCAAGTTAAAGGCGCCGCCTAGTTTGGGGACCACCGTATAGTTTACTCATGTTTATAAATATATAGGTACATACATAACTAAAGTGGCATATATTAAGTTTTTATATGAGCTATGTTATATTTTGTTTAGTTGTGTAACTTTGAACCAATAAATTTATTCTTATTCTTAATGGCATTGTAGCAGAGACTTAATTATTGTTGTCTGTAAACCAAATAGTTTGTTCGACTGTACTACATAAGCGATCGTTTGTCCCTTACAGGTGGAACTAGTGACACCTCGTGCGCCTGCCAAACCGCAACCGGCGACGCACGCATGCGTAGAGATCCAATGTGATGACGACGATATACCGTGCTGCCTCCCATGCAGAACTTGCCAAAGAATAACGCCTAAGAAGCGGAAACCTAGAAGACCTAGGTGTTGCCCTTACTGATGGATGGCCGTACCCATGCAAGACGTAGGTACACCGTGATAATTAATCGAAACATTATTACCTAGGTTTGATTTTCTCATAAATCATCTATCTACGGGTTGTAAAAAGACACTTCACATAGCCGCTAACTGCGCATACCTTCTGCCCAACAAACTAAGCAACATTGAGCAAAAATGCTGGGAAACGATTTTAATTCTTTGTGTGAAATACTACTGTTTTTGGTAACACACAAGCAATGCACACTAATTGTGCTTATGTGTGCATGTAATAGTAAAGGGGTCGTTGGAGTACCATTGCCATATAACAGCATGAATGATTATTAACGTTGAAATATACCTAGTACGTTGCCAACAAGGACAGTGAATTGTAAATTCAGTAAAAAATTCGAGTCGTTTTTGCCAACAAACTACCTATGTTATTTCAATGTTTAAAATATTTTAACCCTAATCACCGCATAGTTTTATATAATATTTTAAATTGGTTTTCGTAAAATACGTAAATAAAAGTTGGAACTTTGACAGGAGGTATGGTCCAGAATAAAATAATGATCGCAAAGAAGGGGAGAACAGTAACTTTCGGCTTCGTTAGGTATATTTTTACACCCGTTACAATATTAAGCTGTCTGAAAATAATTCCAACTGAAAATAATTTAAATATATCAAGCTGCTAGCAGTTTATATAATAAAAATTGAACAACAATGCAGAAGTTTCATTCCGAACCTACTTAATTAATTAATTTACCTTTGAGCTTCGCACATACCGTTACATTAGGTAAAGAAATTATAACTGATATTAAAATTTGTACGAAGTGCCTTTATAAATTGACAAGACAGCATTTTTTTTTTATTACACATGTTGACGCGGCAACAACTAAGCCTGACCACACCCGGAGCACACGGGACAGCCACCATAGCCGCCACAAATACCGCCCCCTAAAGCTAGAAGCAACGTTGTGGCCACCGAGTCAACCACGTGCGGCGAGTTCATATAAAATGTATGAAAACTACCTATATGAAATTAAACTATAAAAACTAAAGTGGCCAGGCTTAAATATTTGAAATAATTAATGACAAATAAAAATTCGTGAAAGTAGCAATTATTGATACACCAAACTTTTAGAAATTCTGCGTCCTTCATGCTGAACACGGAGGCCACTATTCATCCTGACGTCAGAATAGCTGGTCAAAAAATATTCACATTTCTCTAAATGTATTAAATGTAGGCAGCAATTATTGAATAACTTTCACGAGCCGCCACAGGCAACCAGCCAATCTGACACTGATGAATTTCTCCTATATCGCGGGTGCGTAATCATACGACCAAAGTGTAATTGAGCCATTACAGCCGTACGAACTTTGAACATTGATCATTGGTATGCATCAATTTTGGTGCACGTGTGTGCCACTAGCGAAAATACACAACACACACTGCAAACACTGTGCTGTGTTTTTCGCAAATTATGTGGCAATCCAATGAAATTGTAGGTACGTTTGTAAAGACGGTGTTTAGAGTATTTTACGTAACACTTGTACTTCACTATCGACCACTTCCAGCGGCGGAGCCATTACCACTAAGGCCTACGTCCGATAATCTGAGACCGATTTTTTGTCGGAGAGGAATGAAACATATGAATTTCAATATAGCTAATAGACGGTCCTAAGATACTATGAAATAGGTAGTCGTCCGATCCGATAATCGGGTCTGGGGCCTGGGGACAAGTAGTCTGACGTGGGTGGAGGCCCTAAATAGAGTACGTGGCGTTTGTTCGCGAACTCCGAGTTAGAATATGTTAGTGTCCAACGGCCAATTAAAAAAAAAAAAAAAAATCCTGCGTATTAACCAAATGTTCGAATTTGATATTTGATGTTCGTGTTCGTACGTGTGTACACGGCTTCACATTTGTGCTACGACAATAGTTTTGTATCAGAAAAGCGCCCATTTTTTTATATTTTCCATTAGGAATTTTTCAGTAGCAGGCTAGCAGCCCTAGTATGAAAGTTAGTGGTGTGACACCCCCGTGCCTCAGAAATAACGTAAAGCCCTTGGTCCTGCACCTGATCTCTCCCTGGTTATGTTGGATTGCCCTCCAATCACCATCAGACTATGAGACTGTTTTTTTAAGAAAGTGCACCTGACTTTGTGAACAAACTGTGCACCATAATACCTCCTGCGTACTTGGCAAGTCTCTATTGAGATCGGGCGCCTTGACCGACTCGGTCGGGAGACTATTATAATTAGGAAAGCGGCTTATTGATCCCAGACCTAATAATCTAGATCTAGGACAAAGATTGCTTACATCAAGCCGGCTCCGTTACTATTGTACCTAATTGTCTCGTGAGCAGCTGTTCTAATCCATAGAAAGAATAGATATCTACACTGATGAGGGCTGTTAGTAGGTAGTGTTACAAAGTTTTGACGGGCCTGTTGGTCTAGTGGTTAGCGCCCCTGACTGTTAAGCCGGAGGTCGTGGGTTCGATTCCCACCCAGGACAAACTTTGTGTGATGAGCATGATTGTGAGTTCTGTGTCTGGGTGTGATTTATCTATAATATGTATGTATTTATAAATTATATACCTAAGTATGTATATCAGTTGTCTGGTTACCATAACACAAGCTCTGCTTAGCTTGGGATCAGATAGCCGTGTGTGAGTTGTCCCAAGATATTTATATTTTTATTTTATATTTTTAAAGTTGATGATGTTGAGTGAGTTAATGAAGCCATCACATGCTCATTATATCACACCCAATCGCACTTACACAGATTTTTATAGGTGAGTTATTACGGACATCCTTCGTTTTCAACATACTGACACAATTATATACATCTTGGTTCTAAATTAGCTGAAAATCAAGTTTTCACCAACCCAAAGATTAGATTTGGTTAAGGTACTCAAGAAGTTTTCAATCATGGCCGACAACCGTTCAGTATGGAGAACCTTGGTGGAGAATGCAATGACTTTTATTGCCACAACCCTTAGACCCTTTTCACATGCCCCGTTCATGGTACAGTCGACGTGCCGTGTAAAGTAGGAACGTATGCATGCAGGCACGGCACGTTCGCCGTGCCATGTGAAAAGGGGCTTAGTCATGAGGATACGGAAAATTGTGGCTAGCTTTAGGAGAGGCCTATGTCCAGCAATAGACGTCGTTCGGCTGAAATAGTGAGCTTGACTTGAGCGGTCATCCCACCTAATGCTAGGGAGAGGAGATTATTTCAACATAGCACTGCAGTGCAGAACCTAGATAAGATTTGCTACGGAGGAAGGTTTTTAAAATCAAAACGATAGGTAATTCGAATGTATCAAAATACCAATTCTATTGCCGTAGCAAATACTTTCTTGTCTCAAGTAAAATTGTGAGAAGTAGGTACCTACCGCAGTGCGTGCGATTGCATCTCTAACATGTTACGTGCTCTGTGTAATTGATCATTAAACCGGCGCATTGCTCGGGCAATTGCAACTGAATATTGCATCAGACGGGTGTCGCCCGCACAAAAATGTGGACGGCAATGAACTTGTCCAAATGTGGCCTTAGATCTCAAAACCCACGCTCGCACTTGCACTGTTAGACCCGGAGGTTTGGCCGTGATAATCTTTCGTCATAAAAACCGGTGTAACTTTCGTTAGTTATATTCGGTAACTTACTTCTTATTGATAATGGTTTCGATTCTGTTATCTTACGAGTTAAACTTTTTACTAAACTTATTGAGACTTTGACTATTACCTAATATCAACGCAAATCGCAAATCAAACTTCTAAGTCAACGCAATCTAAAGTTAAGGTCGTATGTACGTTAAAGAATCAAATCCCATAGGGAACTTCCTGTTGACCTAGGGTCCTAGAATTATGATGCCACGTAGCACAAGTAAAGGAATAAATCCGAAAACAGTAAGTTTGTAGTTACTTAATAGAATAATTACTTTTCTGCGATTATGAACTTATTTTTCAACCGACTTCAAAAAGGAGGAGGTTCTTAATTCGGCGCGTAAGTATGTTTTTTTTTGTATTTATGTTCACCGATAACTCAGCCAATTATGAATTGATTTGGATGATTGTTTTTTTGTTTGAAAGAGTATACTTCCGAATAGGTCATAGAAATATTGTTCTGATCTGATGATGAACTTCGGAGATATGGAACGGAACTCCTTATAGGATCACAGCAGAACCGTCGTAACAAGAAAAATTGCTTTGTTTATATGTGTAGTCGATGACTGACTGAAGGAAGTGGGAGAGGGGGTAAATCAAACCCCCTCCTACTACTTTCCAAAATTAAACATATTGTGTGAGGTATCTATTGTTTGAAAGGGCTTTTTGTAAGGCTATCAAACATTAACACACAAGCACTAAAAAGTGAAAAATTAAAAGCTTTTATACAAAAAAAAAGATAACCGCTTTTTTTTCACCTCAAATTGTATTGAAAACTTAATGAAAGATCGTTTAAATTCATTATCATCGGCTTTTATTTAAAAATGAAAATATTGCTATTTTCGCCTTACCATGTTTGAGCTTCAATTGCTCCGAATAATTACCTGTAAAATACTAGTTATTTATACTGTTTTAAAGAGTTGAGAGTTCGTGGAAGTTTTTGAAATGTTTGGGCCCTTATTGTGTTTTTTTTTTAAGAGCCTAAAATCTGCAAAGAAATTTACAAAACAACATTTAAGCCTTTGAACTAAGTTTTTTAAATTTCGAGTGTCAATAAGACAGACAATTGTTTTTATCGATCGAAGACAATACTTTCAGGATTAATTATCAATAAAAATATTTCCAAAAAATGTGACACAAAAAGAAAAAGTCTACAAAATCTGATGTAAATAAGAATATCCCAAAAAAAAATTAAAATGTCGTCTAGCTCCTAAACCGCAAAAAATCGTAGAACATACATGGGGGTGGTTTGGGTAGCCCAAGAAAAGAGGAGTCCAAAATTTTCATTTTGGTCGTCCTTAGCTGGGCCACCCTGTAATTTCATGAACATTAAGGGTGTCTGGCAAGGGGTTTCAAGGTTTCAACCATGATAAGTGTCTGGCAATGAATGACGTGATTTTTAATAATATTCTGAAGGTAATACCAAAAAATCAGACTTTATAAAATGACGAAAGTAGATGATCATTTTTCACACTTTTAGAACCGTGTACCTGCCAAAGCAACCGTTACCCAAACTACATCGTTCGTGCATCGTTCTTACCTGTGTTAGGAGCATGCGTTGACAAACTTTCAGCTTTTATAAAATAAGTAAGGTCTGGCGTTCATGGGCTCTTAGGCTATTATAAATATAACAAACCTTTTAATTCACTAACGCCACCTATTATAAATATGAGACATTCAAAATACCACTACTCAACAATAGATGGCGCTGTCGCGTGATGGCCTCTGCTAGATTATTTGATTTTCGTAAGACTAGTGGTGCATCTATGGACTACGTCCTGCTCGGAATAGTTGACATGAGGCTCCACTATTAAGTTACGAAATACAGTTAGAATAATTGTAGACCCCGAATCATTCATCCCTTCTGGGAAAATGTAAAGCATAATACCATTGTCGCGTTGGATTTTAACTGAGCTGATATAAAACGAAATAGAGTACACCCTTAGAGCTTTCATATGACATGGGTCGTCTCATCACTTTTCAGAAGCAAGATCATATTTATCAGTTTATACTTAATGGATAAAGTTATTATTTTCCACGAAAACTTTAAAAAACAACATTTTTGCGCTGTATTTGAACTTAGCTGCCATATAATGAAATAAAATATGCCCTAAGAGCTTTCATTCTAACTAATATTATAAATGCGAAAGTAGGTTTGTTTGTTACCATTTTAGCCTAAGCCACTGAACCGATCATCCTGAAATTTTGCATGTACGTTGCCAGGTGTACAGGAACGGACATAGGGTACCTTTTATCCCGAAAAAAGGTACTGTTTCCGAGGGAAATCACAACAACGTTCTTAAGATCATAGATGGCGCCACGTGTCGTATCCGAATCATGATTTTAACTAAATAATTGAAATCACAGAAGATGGGTAATTTTTACCGCGACTTCGTCTGTGTCCGCGATAACCGTAATTTACGCGGACGAAGTCGCGTGCAAAAGCTTGTTTGATATAAGTCTCATCACTGTTGGACAATGTGGAAAACTGGGCTAAGGAATTAAATAAAAATGACAAAATGTACCAAAACAGCATTTTCGCGCTCGATTTTAACTTAGCTGCCATATAATAAAATGAAGCCTATCTCATGAGCTTTCATTTGACATTGGTCTCATTACTGTTGAGCAATGTTGACTTTCAACATAGCTCAAATTGGCCCAAATTGTCGCATGGTCTAATTTATTTCCGCCCCTTTCTTGTTTTATTGAATAGAAAAAAAAGGAAATTTAGTTTAGTTTGTGAACATGGAAATCTGTACCAACAACGTGCAGTTAAAAAATTAAAAAAAAAACAGTATAAAATATTTATATCCTTTTATTTGCATACTATAAAAGATTTTACATAATGCTTAAAGCTAATATGTTAGGGCACAGTGACATAGTAAATTTATGAGTAAATTACAATTCTCAAATTTATTAATTATAAATTCTTATAAATGTGAATTTATACTTTACGAATTAATAGTTATACAACTTATTAAGATCATACAAAGCTATTTTTAGAAGAATATTATGTAATCATAGTTCATCATGAGTATTTATTTATGCGAAAGTACTCAATGCTCAATACTTTTACTTTTATTTATAATACACACCTCTATTACACCCATCGAAAAAATAAAAATGTTTTTTTTTAAACATACTGTCTTAATTCTTTCACGTAATACTGAACTTACATTATGTTTATATGTTTGGGCTTTATAGCTAAAAAAATAACCACTGTAAATCATTTTGAAATGAAAACTATAAAGTACCTAAATAGGTAACTGATTTTATACAAAACAAAATATTCACGGGCCGTAAGTAAAACGTCTACGGGCCGCGGGTTGGCGACCGCTATTTTAACAGGATACATGCAGGATACAGGTTACTTATGTCTGGTGCGTGACCTTACAAATCACTAAAGACTTATACTAAACAACTTACTTACGCTGTACACGACAACTTTATTAATTGTATGGATGTGTCAGATTTACTAAATTTGACAGCTCTTTTTTACATTAGTCTCTTTCTTACTTTATTGGACAGAAAAAGATGGAAATAGTCTCATTTTAGTTTAGTTTGTGACCAAGGGAATCGGCACCATTCTCAGTCATTGGTGCCGATTCCCTTGTTCACAAACTAGACTAAATTTAGAGAATTGACATCTCTTACTAACATACAGCGAAAGGAAAGGACGGTGACATTCCGTGACATTAAAGAACTAAGTTAGCCTTCAAAAACTACAAAATAAAAAATAACTAGTTTGGAAGTCGGTGGCAATACATATATAACAAGAAACAAAACCAAAGCTGCCGACTTCCAAGCTAAAATTATTTTTTATTTTGTAGATTTTGAAGGCGGTTATTTTTCGGCTTTTTATTTTTCTCTTTTTAGTGCTTGTGTATTACAGTTTGAAATTCTTACAAAAAGCTGGAAGCCGACCCCAACATAGTTGGGTAAAGGATAGGCAGATGATGTGTGTGCGAGCATGCCTATTTAAACTTGCAAGGTCCCTACAACAACGTTGACATTATTCACATTTGAAAAGTTTCTCACCAGTGTGTATGAGACTATGTCTATTAAAAGCTGAATGTCCACTGAAACAGCGCTGACAAACTCGCATTTGTAAGGTTTTTCACCAGTGTGTATACATAGATGTGTTTTATTTGACAACTCAATTGACTAACTATTTATTTATTGATTTCAAAGCCACAAAAAAATCAAATTTTACAGTAAATTGAAAATTAATCATCGCATTTATAAGGTTTTACCGCAGCATGCCTGAGTAGATGGCTTTTTGAAGTACCTTTTCGAGTAAAGGTATCGTCACAAACATCTCATTTAAAAGGTTTTCCACCGGCGTGTGTATACATATGGCTAATTAAATTCTTCTCGGCTCAAAAACTTCTCTAACACGTTTTACATTTAAATTGTCCGCCACCACTGTTTACAGGAAATTGATAATGAATCAACACAATGTTGTTTTAAATAAGCCTTATCGAACTGCGGATATATGATGCATTTAAGTTTTTTGAATAGAGTGTATTCGCATATGCCTTCTCAAATAAGCCTTTAAATTAGAACTTCGATGACAAACATCACATTCAAAAGACTTTTCATCTCTATGTCTCTAAATATGAGCTCTCAAATACGCTATCTGACTAAAGCAACGGTCACATTTTTTACATTTATAGTTCTTTGTGGTACTGTGGGTAAAAATGTGAACTTTAAGTTCGTTCTTGTGTGTAAAACGTTGATGACATATGTCACAATCGAACGGTTATTCGCCGAGACAATTGTGGTCAGTTTTTTTTTTTTTTTTTTTTTTTTTTCTTTTCTGGCTTCGCACGGTTTGTGCATTTAGCCAATGTCAAGTAATATTTAAATTTTAGTGCAAGGTACAAAGGTAGGAAAACTGGATTTTATCAAAATTATTTATAACGGAATTTAGGATATAGGATCAGTAGGATTACAAACTATAATAATAGTGAATGATGACTTGATGAGATAACTACAATAAGTTGGCGAAAAAATATATTACAATTTAATATTATTATTGGTAATGAATGAAGCTATACATTTATAAACAGGTAAACTATTTGTACAAAATAAGGAAAGAACAGAAGTAGGAAAAGGAATACGGAGAGACAATAGATCACTGAAAAACGAAGAACGGTCATATAAAGGACAGGAGAAAAGAATGTGGTTCAAGTCGCCCACATCTGTGCCACACGAACAACTGGGATCATTTATAATTTTAAGTTTGGCAAGATGAGCAGGAGAGCAGACGTGACCAATTCTCATTCGTATGAGAACGGAGGTCTCCATCTTGCCAAACCTAGCCCTGCCAAACCACGGCTTTTCCGAAACATCGGGGTGGATCAAAGAAAAATAATGACCCTTTTGTCTACTGCTATTTTTCCAGGCCACTTTCCTTGTGGTCAGTTAATCTAATCTCTTTAGTAAAAGTCCACAGATTTTACATAAAAAAAAAATTTACGTCACTATGCACTAGTAAATGTGTTATTAAGTTATTCATTCGATTAAAAGTATCCGGACATCGTACACATTTGTACGGTTTTTCATCTGTGTGTTTCCGATTGTGTTGTTTTTATTTGTTTACTCGATTGAAACTAATCTGTTTACATGTGAAAGGTTTTTTAGTGTTAGAAACACGTTGAGACGTACGTTTTTTAGTGTTTTGGGTTCTGGTGTCCTCCGAGTCTGCTTCTTCGGTCTCCTGTTGCTTGTCTGTTGCTGCATCTTCTGGTTGCGTTGCTCGCAATTCGAGTCTTCTTATCTTAACGGGCACCCCTGTAATTATAAATCAAAGTAAATTAGTAAGATTAATGTTATATAAAAATTAAGGATTTGAGTTTTTGATTTTTAATTTTAATAATTGGTTATTTTTGCGCCGGTCGCCGATTGGTTTTTTAGTCGTGATGGCCTAGCGGTTACGGTGCCCGCCTCTCATGCTTGAGGTTGTGGGTTCGAATCCGGGCAAGTACCAATGTGACTTTTTCAATTCATATGTACTTTCTAAAGTTTATCTTAGACATTACTGACATCATTCCGTGCCTCGGAAAGCACGTTAAGCTGTTGGTACCGGCTGTCATACGTGGATCTTTGACAGTCGTTATGAGTTGTCAAAAGCTTGAAAGACTGACAACAAGTCTTACCAAGGGGTATCGTATTACCCAGTTACCGGGTTGTGGAGATCAGATCGCAGTCGCTCCATGTAAAATACTGGTACTCAGCTGCATCCGGTTAGACTGGAAGCCGACCCCAACATAGTTGGGAAAAGCCTAGGCAGGCGATGAACATCGATATACCTCTCGAAATTATTTGCTAGACATAAACTGATTAACTTAGTGACACTTACTTCTCATCTCCCTGGTCGTTTGTTCCACCACAGACGTGTTCTCATCTTCTTCCACTTCAGTTGGTAACACATCATCATCATCTGAGTCTCCTTGAGAATAATCTTTTTTCAGAGATTTGGTATGGTGCGGTGGAATATCTCTTAATTCGGTATGGTGCGGTGGAATATCTTCTGATTCGGTATGGAGCAGTGGTGTATTTTCTGATTCGGTATGGAGCAGTGGTGTATCTTCTGAATCGGTATATTGCGGTGGTGTATCTTCTGATTGTGATTCATATTGTTGGGATAGCATAACTGCTGATTCGGAATGCTGGGATGGTATATCTGCCGATTCTGAATGCTGAGATAGCATAACTGCTGATTCGGAATGCTGGGATGGTATATCTGCCGATTCTGAATGCTGAGATAGCATAACTGCTGATTCGGAAGGCTGGGGTGGTATATCTGCCGATTCTGAATGCTGAGATAGCATAACTGCTGATTCGGAATGCTGGGATGGTATATCTGCCGATTCTGAATGCTGAGATAGCATAACTGCTGATTCGGAATGCTGGGGTGGTATATCTGCCGATTCTGAATGCTGAGATAGCATAACTGCTGATTCGGAAGGCTGGGGTGGTATATCTGCCGATTCTGAATGCTGAGATAGCATAACTGCTGATTCGGAATGCTGGGATGGTATATCTGCCGATTCTGAATGCTGAGATAGCATAACTGCTGATTCGGAATGCTGGGGTGGTATATCTGCCGATTCTGAATGCTGAGATAGCATAACTGCTGATTCGGAATGCTGGGGTGGTATATCTGCCGATTCTGAATGCTGGGATAGCATAACTGCTGATTCGGAATGCTCGGGTGGTATATCTGCCGATTTTGAATGCTGGGATAGCATAACTGCTGATTCGGAATGCTGGGGTGGTATATCTGCCGATTCTGAATGCTGAGATAGCATAACTGCTGATTCGGAATGCTGGGGTGGTATATCTGCCGATTCTGAATGCTGGGATAGCATAACTGCTGATTCGGAATGCTGGGGTGGCACATCTGCCGATTCTGAATGCTGGGGTGGCAGATCTGCCGATTCTGAATGCTGAGATAGCATAACTGCTGATTCGGAATGCTGGGGTGGTATATCTGCCGATTCTAAATGCTGAGATAGCATAACTGCTGATTCGGAATGCTGGGGTGGTATATCTGCCGATTCTGAATGCTGAGATAGCATAACTGCTGATTCGGAATGCTGGGGTGGTATATCTGCCGATTCTGAATGCTGGGATAGCATAACTGCTGATTCGGAATGCTGGGGTGGCACATCTGCCGATTCTGAATGCTGGGGTGGCAGATCTGCCGATTCTGAATGCTGAGATAGCATAACTGCTGATTCGGAATGCTGGGGTGGTATATCTGCCGATTCTGAATGCTGGGATAGCATAACTGCTGATTCGGAATGCTGGGGTGGTATATCTGCCGATTCTGAATGCTGGGATAGCATAACTGCTGATTCGGAATGCTGGTGTTGTATATCTGCCGATGCACATGGTTCGGAACCAACATCTGTTCCAACAGTTCTTCGGAAATCAGACATTTTCTTCTAAATGAGCAGAATGATTTTAATTTACTACAGCATAACTGCTGATTCGGTATGCTGGGGTGGTATATCTGCCGATTCTGAATGCTGAGATAGCATAACTGCTGATTCGGAATGCTGGGGTGGTATATCTGCCGATTCTGAATGCTGGGATAGCATAACTGCTGATTCGGTATGCTGGGGTGGTATATCTGCCGATTCTGAATGCTGGGATAGCATAACTGCTGATTCGGAATGCTGGGGTGGTATATCTGCCGATTCTGAATGCTGAGATAGCATAACTGCTGATTCGGAATGCTGGGGTGGTATATCTGCCGATTCTGAATGCTGAGATAGCATAACTGCTGATTCGGAATGCTGGGGTGGTATATCTGCCGATTCTGAATGCTGGGATAGCATAACTGCTGATTCGGAATGCTGGGGTGGCACATCTGCCGATTCTGAATGCTGGGGTGGCAGATCTGCCGATTCTGAATGCTGAGATAGCATAACTGCTGATTCGGAATGCTGGGGTGGTATATCTGCCGATTCTGAATGCTGAGATAGCATAACTGCTGATTCGGAATGCTGGGGTGGTATATCTGCCGATTCTGAATGCTGGGAAAGCATAACTGCTGATTCGGAATGCTGGTGTTGTATATCTGCCGATGCACATGGTTCGGAACCAACATCTGTTCCAACAGTTCTTCGGAAATCAGACATTTTCTTCTAAATGAGCAGAATGATTTTAATTTACTACAGCATAACTGCTGATTCGGTATGCTGGGGTGGTATATCTGCCGATTCTGAATGCTGAGATAGCATAACTGCTGATTCGGAATGCTGGGGTGGTATATCTGCCGATTCTGAATGCTGGGATAGCATAACTGCTGATTCGGAATGCTGGTGTTGTATATCTGCCGATGCACATGGTTCGGAACCAACATCTGTTCCAACAGTTCTTCGGAAATCAGACATGTTCTTCTAAATGAGCAGAATGATTTTAATTTACTACAGCATAACTGCTGATTCGGTATGCTGGGGTGGTATATCTGCCGATTCTGAATGCTCAGATAGCATAACTGCTGATTCGGAATGCTGGGGTGGCACATCTGCCGATTCTGAATGCTGGGGTGGCAGATCTGCCGATTCTGAATGCTGAGATAGCATAACTGCTGATTCGGAATGCTGGGGTGGTATATCTGCCGATTCTGAATGCTGAGATAGCATAACTGCTGATTCGGAATGCTGGGGTGGTATATCTGCCGATTCTGAATGCTGAGATAGCATAACTGCTGATTCGGAATGCTGGGGTGGTATATCTGCCGATTCTGAATGCTGGGATAGCATAACTGCTGATTCGGAATGCTGGTGTTGTATATCTGCCGATGCACATGGTTCGGAACCAACATCTGTTCCAACAGTTCTTCGGAAATCAGACATTTTCTTCTAAATGAGCAGAATGATTTTAATTTACTACAGCATAACTGCTGATTCGGTATGCTGGGGTGGTATATCTGCCGATTCTGAATGCTGAGATAGCATAACTGCTGATTCGGAATGCTGGGATGGTATATCTGCCGATTCTGAATGCTGGGATAGCATAACTGCTGATTCGGAATGCTGGGGTGGTATATCTGCCGATTCTGAATGCTGAGATAGCATAACTGCTGATTCGGAATGCTGGGGTGGTATATCTGCCGATTCTGAATGCTGAGATAGCATAACTGCTGATTCGGAATGCTGGGGTGGTATATCTGCCGATTCTGAATGCTGGGATAGCATAACTGCTGATTCGGAATGCTGGGGTGGTATATCTGCCGATTCTGAATGCTGAGATAGCATGACTGCTGATTCGGAATGCTGGGGTGGTATATCTGCCGATTCTGAATGCTGGGATAGCATAACTGCTGATTCGGAATGCTGGGGTGGCACATCTGCCGATTCTGAATACTGGGGTGGCAGATCTGCCGATTCTGAATGCTGAGATAGCATAACTGCTGATTCGGAATGCTGGGGTGGTATATCTGCCGATTCTGAATGCTGAGATAGCATAACTGCTGATTCGGAATGCTGGGGTGGTATATCTGCCGATTCTGAATGCTGAGATAGCATAACTGCTGATTCGGAATGCTGGGGTGGTATATCTGCCGATTCTGAATGCTGGGATAGCATAACTGCTGATTCGGAATGCTGGGGTGGTATATCTGCCGATTCTGAATGCTGGGATAGCATAACTGCTGATTCGGAATGCTGGTGTTGTATATCTGCCGATGCACATGGTTCGGAACCAACATCTGTTCCAACAGTTCTTCGGAAATCAGACATTTTCTTCTAAATGAGCAGAATGATTTTAATTTACTACAGCATAACTGCTGATTCGGTATGCTGGGGTGGTATATCTGCCGATTCTGAATGCTGAGATAGCATAACTGCTGATTCGGAATGCTGGGGTGGTATATCTGCCGATTCTGAATGCTGGGATAGCATAACTGCTGATTCGGAATGCTGGTGTTGTATATCTGCCGATGCACATGGTTCGGAACCAACATCTGTTCCAACAGTTCTTCGGAAATCAGACATGTTCTTCTAAATGAGCAGAATGATTTTAATTTACTACAGCATAACTGCTGATTCGGTATGCTGGGGTGGTATATCTGCCGATTCTGAATGCTCAGATAGCATAACTGCTGATTCGGAATGCTGGGGTGGCACATCTGCCGATTCTGAATGCTGGGGTGGCAGATCTGCCGATTCTGAATGCTGAGATAGCATAACTGCTGATTCGGAATGCTGGGGTGGTATATCTGCCGATTCTGAATGCTGAGATAGCATAACTGCTGATTCGGAATGCTGGGGTGGTATATCTGCCGATTCTGAATGCTGAGATAGCATAACTGCTGATTCGGAATGCTGGGGTGGTATATCTGCCGATTCTGAATGCTGGGATAGCATAACTGCTGATTCGGAATGCTGGTGTTGTATATCTGCCGATGCACATGGTTCGGAACCAACATCTGTTCCAACAGTTCTTCGGAAATCAGACATTTTCTTCTAAATGAGCAGAATGATTTTAATTTACTACAGCATAACTGCTGATTCGGTATGCTGGGGTGGTATATCTGCCGATTCTGAATGCTGAGATAGCATAACTGCTGATTCGGAATGCTGGGATGGTATATCTGCCGATTCTGAATGCTGGGATAGCATAACTGCTGATTCGGAATGCTGGGGTGGTATATCTGCCGATTCTGAATGCTGAGATAGCATAACTGCTGATTCGGAATGCTGGGGTGGTATATCTGCCGATTCTGAATGCTGAGATAGCATAACTGCTGATTCGGAATGCTGGGGTGGTATATCTGCCGATTCTGAATGCTGGGATAGCATAACTGCTGATTCGGAATGCTGGGGTGGTATATCTGCCGATTCTGAATGCTGAGATAGCATGACTGCTGATTCGGAATGCTGGGGTGGTATATCTGCCGATTCTGAATGCTGGGATAGCATAACTGCTGATTCGGAATGCTGGGGTGGCACATCTGCCGATTCTGAATACTGGGGTGGCAGATCTGCCGATTCTGAATGCTGAGATAGCATAACTGCTGATTCGGAATGCTGGGGTGGTATATCTGCCGATTCTGAATGCTGAGATAGCATAACTGCTGATTCGGAATGCTGGGGTGGTATATCTGCCGATTCTGAATGCTGAGATAGCATAACTGCTGATTCGGAATGCTGGGGTGGTATATCTGCCGATTCTGAATGCTGGGATAGCATAACTGCTGATTCGGAATGCTGGGGTGGTATATCTGCCGATTCTGAATGCTGGGATAGCATAACTGCTGATTCGGAATGCTGGTGTTGTATATCTGCCGATGCACATGGTTCGGAACCAACATCTGTTCCAACAGTTCTTCGGAAATCAGACATTTTCTTCTAAATGAGCAGAATGATTTTAATTTACTACAGCATAACTGCTGATTCGGTATGCTGGGGTGGTATATCTGCCGATTCTGAATGCTGAGATAGCATAACTGCTGATTCGGAATGCTGGGGTGGTATATCTGCCGATTCTGAATGCTGAGATAGCATAACTGCTGATTCGGAATGCTGGGGTGGTATATCTGCCGATTTTGAATGCTGGGATAGCATAACTGCTGATTCGGAATGCTGGGGTGGTATATCTGCCGATTCTGAATGCTGGGATAGCATAACTGCTGATTCGGAATGCTGGTGTTGTATATCTGCCGATGCACATGGTTCGGAACCAACATCTGTTCCAACAGTTCTTCGGAAATCAGACATTTTCTTCTAAATGAGCAGAATGATTTTAATTTACTACAGCATAACTGCTGATTCGGTATGCTGGGGTGGTATATCTGCCGATTCTGAATGCTGAGATAGCATAACTGCTGATTCGGAATGCTGGGATGGTATATCTGCCGATTCTAAATGCTGGGATAGCATAACTGCTGATTCGGAATGCTGGGGTGGTATATCTGCCGATTCTGAATGCTGGGATAGCATAACTGCTGATTCGGAATGCTGGTGTTGTATATCTGCCGATGCACATGGTTCGGAACCAACATCTGTTCCAACAGTTCTTCGGAAATCAGACATTTTCTTCTAAATGAGCAGAATGATTTTAATTTACTACAGCATAACTGCTGATTCGGTATGCTGGGGTGGTATATCTGCCGATTCTGAATGCTGAGATAGCATAACTGCTGATTCGGAATGCTGGGGTGGTATATCTGCCGATTCTGAATGCTGAGATAGCATAACTGCTGATTCGGAATGCTGGGGTGGTATATCTGCCGATTTTGAATGCTGGGATAGCATAACTGCTGATTCGGAATGCTGGGGTGGTATATCTGCCGATTCTGAATGCTGGGATAGCATAACTGCTGATTCGGAATGCTGGTGTTGTATATCTGCCGATGCACATGGTTCGGAACCAACATCTGTTCCAACAGTTCTTCGGAAATCAGACATTTTCTTCTAAATGAGCAGAATGATTTTAATTTACTACAGCATAACTGCTGATTCGGTATGCTGGGGTGGTATATCTGCCGATTCTGAATGCTGAGATAGCATAACTGCTGATTCGGAATGCTGGGATGGTATATCTGCCGATTCTAAATGCTGGGATAGCATAACTGCTGATTCGGAATGCTGGGGTGGCACATCCGATTCGGAATGCTGGGATGGTTTCTCTTCTACGTCAGAATCATCTACATCGTATATTTCAATCGGTTCTGTAAATAAATAAAAACCGTAAGATGCAATAAGTCTGTAGAGGTATTTAACATTTTACATACATACATACATAAACTCACGCCTTTTTCCCAGAGGGGTAGGCAGAAACTACAGAACGCCACCTGCTACGATCCTTACATACTCCTTTCGCCTCATCTACGTTCATACATCTCGTCATACAAGCACGCCGGTTACGAGTGAGTTGTGGGAAGTAGGAACTAACTTAGTCATCTTTGCAGCAACTGAAAACTATTGACGATCACCGGAACTCGAGTTGCTATGTGTGCGCAGTCCAATTGAAATTTATGTAAACAGCTAGTTGCCAGTTCCTGCAATAGTTGCTCTATGTGCAAAGCGCCTTAGGGGGAGGGGGGAGGGGGCAGACTAATGACCAGAGCGGCAAAATTGAGTGTGCCGGGGGGTTGCACAAAGTCCAACAAACCCTCATAAATTATTGTATACTTGTTCAGAAGCCGTAGTAGACTAACATATTATATTTGATAATTTCACAATTAAACAATATCACGTATATATAATCTTATCTTTGGAATAGCAAGTTCATGACTTATTATGGTGTTAGTGTAAAGGGTGGCGAATATTACTTTGCCCGGAACGGCTAAATAGCTAGATCTGGCCCAGAGTGGAAATGCAAAGAACTTGACAAAAATCTGTGTAAATTGAAAACATTTTGACAAATTGAGACTCGAGATTAAAATTCGTTCTGAATACAATGAGAACAATAATAATATGAATATTATGCTGAGAATCAGTGTCATGAGCAAGTCAAAGTCAAATCATTTATTTCAATCAGGTCATTACAAGGCACTTTTGAAAGTCATTTACAAAAAAAACAGGAATTTAATCTAGGTGCCCCTTCCAAAAGGTAGTTTTTAATGGAGAAGAATGTTGCATATAATCCGGTCTCTAGTACCTAATCATTGTAGAGATAAACTACAGTAACATGACGCGCGCTTCCACAATTCAAAACTTTTGAAAGTGTTTGTAATAGTATTAAAGAGACTCACAACGCATGTGTGCGTATTGAGACGGGTGTCGAAACAAAACCAAATCAGCGATTTGTTGCTCGACTAGCAGCGTCAAAAATTACTCATTATTATTAGTATGGCGCAGCACTGACATTTTCTATGAAAATGATAGGTGCGCGGTCGGCTATCTGCCGGCCTGCTACTGAAGACGATTACTCACAACTACATACAAACTCTTTCATACAATGTGACTACACACATTGAAATGGTAATATGGAGGGGAGCGTCAAGTTATAGTAGTTTATCTCTACATGTAAATATGAACGTTAATTTGTACGTGAATTTTAATGATAGTGCAAATGTATGTAAAAGTATCCCTTACCACATGGTTCGGAATCAACATCCGGTCCAACAGTTCTTCGGAAATCAGACATTTTCTTCTAAATGAGCAGAATGATTTTAATTTACTACAGCGGAAGTAACAAGCAATCACTGGTTTTATATCTTGAGTTACGAACTGAAACAACAAATAATCTTAAAACATTTTGTTTCTGAATATTTTTTTTTCAATTTCAATTTATTTATTCATCAACAAATTACAAGGAACCCTAATAAATAATGATACAATTAGAAATGATGAAAGCATTATGTATCTACCTATAGTAAGCCAAGGTCAAGCACGGCCGTCATACTGTTATGACAGAACAATAGAAAATCAATATTGTGTCTCATTACGTGGGACTTGAGTAGTTAATTACTTTATAATGATTAACTTCAACACAAAATTATAAAAATAAAATTACAAAATAAGTACATAATAATTATGTAGAACAAAAAAGGGCATCATGGGGCACCAAAAACCTTACCCGCATCACTGTCAAAGGGGCAAGTGCCTAAAAGGCCGGCAGCATTGCCACATTGTATGGCAATGCTGATTCTTTGGATAAGGCCAGCCCTCTGGTTGTGTTAAGAGTATTTTTAAAGTAAGTATGAAGTATTTTAAGAATTTTGTACTTATTTATACTGTGTGCATTTAGATAAATACTTTTTGTGTTTTTCTTTTTTCTCATTTTGCTGCATTAATTTGCACCTACCATGTACCTCTTCACCACCTTTGGTTGACTGTTAGAGAATGCCTAAAGCATTTTTATATAATTATGTATTACTACTATTGTTGCATAAAGTTTAATTACTCAAGTTACACGTAATGAGACACAATTGATTTTCTATTGTTCAGTCATACCGGTATAGCAGGCAGGCCATGAGTGGTTAAAAAAAATAAAATTTTAAAAACAAGAGTTGATCAGTCTCTTTATCCCTGAGAGAGAGATTTTAACGGCACTTTCACTGGCAGATAGCTGCAATAAGGGGTAGGTAGGTACTTAGGCTTACTTTTATTTTAGATAAAAAATTAGGGTTCCACGTAAAAATAAAACATCGCAGAAAACTGACATTTACGCGGACGAAGTCGAGGGCATAAGCTAGTTTATAATATGTAATCAACTTACCGGTAGGTACATCAGTCAGCCTATAGTACAACCTTTGTAGGCGTTCGTCGGAAATAATGAACATCCTTACTTCTTCTACCAAACAGATTCTACAATACGGTAGTCTGTTATTATTGTTCATATCTAACAATATAGGTACAATAAAAAAATGTTGGTAGAAAACCGGCGTTGCTTGTATTATTTTTATTTTGACAGAGCAATGATTTATTAACTTCAACTGTGTAATGGCTTCCAGAAGAGTTGCAATACGCTATACGCCCCTCACGGCACGGTCGCGTCGGTCGCATTAATTTAATCGATATCCTGAAGGTTCTACAAGCAACAATATAAATAGGTATGGCCGAAAAGTAGTAATGGGTCAACTCGACTTACTAACTCGAAATAACGCGAGTTGGAATCTCACTAACTTGAATTTATTTATAGCCCATTGATACATTGAGTAGTAAGTATATTCCAATTCATTACCTAATGAAATATTCATTAAGCATGTAAATACGATTGTTCAAATTTTAAATGGCGTGCAGCAGTTGATGACTCTCCTTCTAAAATCAAGCCAGACCTACAGATATAATAAAGAAATAAGAATCGAACTACGTTACATTTTTTCAGGTCTACTTTTGAATCCCAGATTGCGTTTTGAACAAAAACATTTAAATCTTTATGGTATATATATTCACTCAGTTTTATATACAAGAAATTTAGCTGGTGGATTTTTCTAGTGGCAACTGGCTAAGTGAAAATTCTGTTTCAATTACTGAACATTACAACTTATCATTAATCATTCGATTAAAGCGTTCTTTTCCGCATTTCCGACAGACCACACGTTCCATCGCTAGCAAAACTTTCAACTACTAAATCGAAGGTTCTGCGGCGTACAAACAACAAAATTAAATAAAGATGACCGATTATATTGCAAAAGTATGCAATTTAGTTGTGCCCTTAGGTTGGTCCATCACTACCGGAAAGTTTATTTTAGGGTTGCCAGAAGTGATATTTCTTTTCCTCGCACTGAACCAGATAAAATTCTCGTGAATAAACCTCGAAATTTCATGACTCATTCAGAGTGCGAATATAGAAAAATTAATGTACACATACTATGTAATTAATTTATTAAACTTACAATCAATAAATAAAACAATGAATATTAGTCATAGATATTTGATTTATTATGGTGGAACCACCACGGTAGCCCGCGAAATTCAATTTTTCTTACGTTTTTAGCAATTTGCAAGTCAGTATTAGTCAAGAGGCCTGTGTTGCTCTATGTTTACATTAGTCTCTTTCTTGTTTTATTGGACAGAAAAAGAGGAAAATAGTCTAATTTTAGTTTGGTTTGTGACCAAGGGAATCGACACGAGTGTGTCCGTCCTTTCCTTTCGCTGTACGTTAGTAAGAGATGTCAATTCTCTAAATTTAGTCTACTATGTAATTTATTTATTAAACTTACAATCAATAAATAAAACAATGAATATTAGTCATAGATATTTGATTTATTACGGTGGAACCACCACGGTAGCCCGCGAAATTCAATTTTTCTTACGTTTTTAGCAATTTGCAAGTCAGTATTAGTCAAGAGGCCTGTGTTGCTCTATGTTTACATTAGTCTCTTTCTTGTTTTATTGGACAGAAAAAGAGGAATATAGTCTAATTTTAGTTTGGTTTGTGACCAAGGGAATCGACACGAGTGTCACCGTCCTTTCCTTTCGCTGTACGTTAATAAGAGATGTCAATTCTCTAAATTTAGTCTACTTTGTGAACAAGGGCACCAATACGTGTTTCCGCTATGAAAACTGGAGTCGAAATGTGTCTGTACACCCAGTGCAGGTTTTAGCAGTACCAGCGCCCTGGTCCAGATTTCGAAGCCCATATTGTCGATTTGGCAGCCGACTGCACGCAGCAGCAGCAGACGACATGTCGCAGCGACACTCTACTGGTTTCTACGTATTTCTATGAATTTCCCTCCGTAGTTAGCGACATGAAGCTTGCGACGCGTCGTCGAGCGGCAGACGGGGCGGTGTCGTCCGACCGCAGATCAGTAGTGCCGCTGACGCCGGTGTTTCTTTCAAAATGATTTTTTCCGATTCAGAACAAGATGCGATCACTATTCTCGAACACGTCACATTTTGTCTCACGTAGCGCTCGGAACCAACTGGATGCCATCTGCTGTTGCCGTCTGCAGTCGGGTTCGAAATCATGACTGCAGCGACATGACGCAACGACGTGTCGTGACAACATGAAGCGACGACATGTCGTCTGCTGCTGCTGCGTGCAGTCGGCTACCAACTTGTACCTTAATTGTACCTGTCCTACTCCTACGGGGTCGAGGTGAACGAGTTATGCACAGAATTGTTTTGCTAAAACAGTTAGTAGCCTTTTTTTAGACATATTCTGCATGATGTGGGCTAATATTCTATTTGTGCCTGAGAGAGGCCGAGGAGGGAGGCTGACTGCTCATCAGTAGTTTTTATTTTATTACCTTTCAGACATTCTTCTTGGTTGACGACGTTGTCCGACACAGGCTTTGTCGGCGACAACATCGCGTTATTGTGCGTACCCTTTCTCACACGTCGCGTATCACTCGGCATTGGCTAGATGAAATGATATACCTACGGACGATAAACTGGCCTAAACTTGGTCCAAACATGAATTTTATGGAGCACTTATAGAATGAGCCTAAAGAAGTGTCCGGCTAAAATTCAAGTCCCTTCGACAAGAATTAAAGTTGTCTCAACACGTTAAAAAAATAATAAGATATAGGTACTGTTTTTTAAGGATGGGAAATCGTCAAATGACATAATTACTGACTAAAACCCATTCTTATTCCTTCAAATGCCCTTTGCGTTCCAAGGCCACGATGACTACTTTGAACAAATTTTGAAACCCTGGGTTATTAGGCTAGTCAGGGCAATACCAAGACACTTGATTCAATAAACCATACATACCTAGAGGAGGCCAGGAAGGGATTTTTGGATTTACTCGAGCGCGGCAGATTAATATAAGGAGGGATACCTTGCACCTTGTTAAGTACCTCCACCATTTATAATCCCTGTCTATAGGGCCGCGCGTCTAGGGCAGCGGGTTTTATTTTTCAACCCATCATATTGAATAATTCCTGCACATACTTATATGTAAACAGCATGATATCGATCTATTTTCAACTAGTGTGTCCTCGGCCAGGAAGTCCTTAAGCCGAAACTTTTTGATATAGTTTAACATAATATGATAGTTGTTAGTGAGAGTAGTCCTTTTGTCAGATTTCGATTTTGTATAGCTGTGTAGTATATAAGTTATTCAGTATTTTCTTTCTTTTGTTGTTTTGTTTCTGTAGGCAACTGCAGTGTCCACAGAACATAGTATTATTCTGTAGCTTATAAGTGAAGACCTGTAATTGGCTGTCAGTCTAATTTTCTGTCACTAGTCTGTTTTCTTCTAGCTGTCGGTCTTCCGTGTTACTTAAATAAATAAATAAATAAATATGTCAGATTAAGGGTCAGCACGACAAGTACATCAAGCTGAACTGTCTGTATATTAATCTGACGCGGTCGAGTATTTCAATGCCATAATTTTTTCTTTCTCTTTTTGCCATTTTCAACCCCTTCGTACGGCCACCCCCACTATGCAACCCGGCAGATTAATATTCCTCGGTAATCATAAACACGTGGGACGCATACACTATTAATTAATATCTGACACGCTCGAGTATTTATTCGTGATTTTTTATATTTTATTTATTTTTTAATCTGTACTTATACGCTACCTCCACCAGTGAAAGGGTCCATCTCTAACCATTTTCAACCGACTTCAAAAAGGAGGAGGTTCTCAATTCGACGCGTATGTTTTTTTTTTTTTTTTTTTGTATATTTGTTTTACGATTACTCCGCCAATTATGAATCGATTTGGATGATTCTTTTTTTGTTTGAAAGAGTATAGTCCCGAATAGGTCCCATAGGAATATTGTCATGATCTGATGATGAACTTTGGAGATATGGAACGGAACTCCTTATAAAATCACAGCAAAACCGCCGTAACAAGAAATATTGCTTTGTTTATACTTGTAGTCGATGTCTGACTAAGGTGGGGAGGGGGTACGTCAACCCCCCTCCTACCACTTTCCAAAATTAAATATATCGTGTGAGGTATTGTTTGAAAGGGCTTTGTGTAAGGATTTCAAACATTAACACACAAGCACTAACACTTTTTATTTTGTGGTTTTTGAAGGCGGTGATCTTTTTTTGTAAAAAAGCTTTTTTTACTTTTTAGCATCTAATCTTCACAATCCAAAAAACTACAAAATAAAAAATAACTTTAGCTTGAAAGTCGGCGGCTTTGGTTTTGTTTCTTGTTATGTAGGTATTGCCACCGACTTCCAAGCTAAAGTTATTTTTTATTTTGTAGTTTTTGAAGGCGGTCATATTTTTTTGTAAAAAAGCTTTTTATTTTTCACTTTTTAGTGCCTTTGTGTTAATGTTTGAAATCCTTACATAAAGACCTTTCAAACAATAGTTCACACGATATATTTCATTTTAGAAAGTGGTAGGTACCCCCTCCCCACTTTCTTCAGTCAGTCATCGACTACACGTATAAACAAAGCAATTTTTCTTGTTACGGCGGTTCTGCTGTGATTTTATAAGGAGTTCCGTTCCATATCTCCAAAGTTCATCATCAGATCATGACAATATTCCTATGGGACCTATTCGGAGCTATACTCTTTCAAACAAAACAAGAATCATCCAAATCGATTCATAATTGGCGGAGTAATCGTTGAACAAATACACAAAAAAAAAAAAAACATACGCGTCGAATTGAGAACCTCCTCCTTTTTGAAGTCGGTTGAAAAGGTCCCCACGACGCTGGAGTAAATCCACATTTAGCATCTTGGCCTCCCCAACTAGTATATTGTAATAACTAACTTTATTTCCAATTTTTTCTCAATTTTCAACCGACTTCGAGGTTCTCAATTCGAAGCGTATGTTTTTATTTTTATTTTTTGTGTGTTTGTTCAACGATTACTCCGCCAATTACGAATCGATTTGGATGATTCTTTTTTTGTTTGAAAGAGTATAGTCGCGAATAGGTCCCATAGGAATATTGTCATGATCTGATGATGAACTTTGGAGATATGGAACGGAACTCCTTGTAAAATCACAGCAGAACCGCCGTAACAAGAAAAATTGCTTTGTTTATACGTGTAGTCGATGACTGACTAAAGGAAGGAAGTGGGGAGGGGGTACGTCAACCCCCCTCCTACCACTTTCCAAAATTAAATATATCGTGTGTGGTATTGTTTGAAAGGGCTTTATGTAAGGATTTCAAACATTAACAAACAAGCACTAAAAAGTGAAAAATAAAAAGCTTTCTTACAAAAAAATATCACCGCCTTCAAAAATCACAAAATAAAAAATAACTTTAGCTTGGAAGTCGGTGGCAACTGGCAATACCTACATAACAAGAAACAAAACCAAAGCCGCCGACTTCCAAGCTAAAGTTATTTTTTAATTTGTGATTTTTGAAGGCGGTGATATTTTTCATCATGACAGCATAAATTCAAAAAGTACCTAGGTACTGAATAAACGTTGACAATAAGTCATCATCTGCCTAGCCTTTTCCCAACTATTTTGGGGTCGGCTTCCAGTCTAACCGGATGCAGCTGAATACCAGTATTTTACATGGAGCGACTGCCTATCTGACCTCCACAACCCAGTAACTGGGTAATATGATACCCCTAGGTAAGACTGGTTGTCAGACTTTCGGGCTTCTGACGACCCGTAACGACTGTCAAAGATCCACGTATGACAGCCGGGACCAACGGCTTAACGTGCTTTCCGAGGCACGGAGGAGTCTCGGTATGTAAAGATGGTCACCCATCCACGGACCAACCCCGGCAAGCGTAGCTTAACCTGACGGATCGACCCGTGCGGCTGTTATTACTTAGCCACGAGCTCCTCCGAAACGTTGACAATAAGTAATGGTGTCAATTTAATGCTGATATGATATTATATCATCAGCTTTCAAACGCGATAAGATTTCTATTATAATGAAAGTACGTACCTATTTTTGAAAAAATAACGTTAGGTCATGCGCGTTTGTATAAGGTTTTTTTTAGGTGAATGAGTTCTTCCGCCCTGGGTGGGGCGGAAGGGACTGTCAGACTTATACTGACAAAAAAAACCATCCTGTTCCTTCTTATTTACCTGCATTCAAATTAATGACTGACTGTGCTTGATGTAATATACCTAATCCTTACTATTATATATTTTTAATTATTATTATAAATGCGAATTGTTTGTATGTTACCTTTTCGCGCCTAAACCACTGAACCGGTATACGTTGCCAGGTGTACAGAAATAAACAGACGGTACCTTTCATCCCGAAAAAAAAAAACTGTTTTCCAAATAAATAACGATAACGTTCTGACGATAATAGATGCCTATAAGTACCAAATTTACATTTTGTGAGTATGAGTACAACCCGAATTGATTCATCATCATTTTATCTGCAGTAGGATATCCACTGCTGTTTATAGATTTCTCTATACATTTCCATTAGGACCGGTTGGAAACGGATTGTATCCAGCGCGGTCCTGTGTCCACTTTGTGTGTGGACGTCCTACGCTGCATTTCTTGCCAGTGCGATGTCTCCATTCGAGAACTATATGGCCGCCACCAGCATCAGCGTAGCCAAGTTTTGATTTTGGGTGGGGCAATACTGAGAAATTTAAAGTAGGTATTAGGTACCTTTATTGTATTCGAGTGTACAAAACAGAATGGTATAATTTCGGGATTATATAATATTTTCTTTTTTAGTGTAATTTCTTTTGTTTAGAATATTAGTTTTGATAGATGATTAAAATATTAAATAAATCACCCATGAGCCAGTCAGGGTGGGGCAAGCGCCCCAGTCAGCCTCACCATGGCTACGCCCATGCCCACCAGCCATCAGTTCTGCGTGCTATGTGGCCTGCCTTCTGCCACTCCAACTTGCTAACTCGCTGGGCTATGTCGGCTACTTTGGTTCAAACCCGAACTGATTTTCAAATTCTAAACAAACGGGAGCGAAGCCGCGGGAAAAGCTAATGAATAAATAAAAACATTGCAATTTGCACCATGTCTTATCATGACATTTAGAATACCTACCCCATTCTCATTTATAAGTAAGTAGGAAGGTTTTAAGTTTATGTAAAATTGACTGCATTGTAGGTTTCCTATGTGGCTTTTAATGTGAAATTAGACTAAAGCTTCAAACGATGCGAGAAATATCGTACGATTTGCCGTACATTGCGAGACCGCGCGGCTGTCGTGTCCTATGCGACCGATCAATGTACCACAACTTGCACGATATTACTCGCACTGTCTAAATAAGCTCTAATACATTTCTAGTAACTTTTAGCTCTTTAAAGTGGAATTTTAAAATTTTTATTAATTTTCTAAGTTATTATAATTCAGTATCCATGTTGAAAGGGAGAGACCAGCTAACAAGTATATGAATGTACCTATTCGGAGTGTTGACGTCAAGTAGATACCTAGTCAAAACAAACAAAGCTATTATTATATTATTCCTATTATTGGGTATGAAGTCCAGAGTATTTTTCCAGCTGACCTACTTTCTTTAGGTCGTTAGGTACACTTCTTTACCTTTTGAGAAGTGACGAATATATTCTTAATTAATAGGTAAAGGTATTACAATACAATCACATTGTAAGTACCTATATAGGTACTTATTCTGCTTAAAGCTAATCTGACATACTAATTAGGCTACCCGATATTAGTCAAATTAGTGCATGTGGGTACGGCTGCCATCGCCTAAATTTCCGACGCCGGATGTCATTTTTCAACCGACTTCAAAAAGGAGGAGGTTCTCAATTCGACGCGTATGTTTTTTTTTTTTTTTTTTGTTTTTTTTTTTTTGTGTGTTTGTTCAACGATTACTCCGCCAATTATGAATCGATTTGGATGATTCTTTTTTTGTTTGAAAGAGTATAGTCCCGAATAGGTCCCATAGGAATATTGTCATGATCTGATGATGAACTTTGGAGATATGGAACGGAACTCCTTATAAAATCACAGCAGAACCGCCGTAACAAGAAAAATTGCTTTGTTTATACGTGTAGTCGATGACTGACTAAAGGAAGGAAGTGGGGAGGGGGTACGTCAACCCCCCTCCTACCACTTTCCAAAATTAAATATATCGTGTGAGGTATTGTTTGAAAGGGCTTTGTGTAAGGATTTCAAACATTAACACACAAGCACTAAAAAGTGAAAAATAAAAAGCTTTTTAACAAAAAAAGATCACCGCCTTCAAAAATCACAAAATAAAAAATAACTTTAGCTTGGAAGTCGGTGGCAATACCTACATAACAAGAAACAAAACCAAAGCCGCCGACTTCCAAGCTAAAGTTATTTTTTATTTTGTGATTTTTGAAGGCGGTGATATTTTTCA
Organism: Hoplodrina ambigua; assembly: GCA_949774945.1. Classification (NCBI taxonomy): domain Eukaryota; kingdom Metazoa; phylum Arthropoda; class Insecta; order Lepidoptera; family Noctuidae; genus Hoplodrina; species Hoplodrina ambigua. Next base: position 14,435,356 of record OX458963.1, read on the forward strand.
TCATGACAGCATAAATTCAAAAAGTACCTAGGTACTGAATAAACGTTGACAATAAGTAATGGTGTCAATTTAATGCTGATATGATATTATATCATCAGCTTTCAAACGCTATAAGATTTCTATTAATAATGTAAGTACGTACCTATTTTTGAAAAAAATAACGTTAGGTCATGCGCGTTTGTATAAGGTTTTTTTAGGTGAATGAGTTCTTCCGCCCTGGGTGGGGCGGAAGGGACTGTCAGACTTGTACTGACAAAAAAAACCATCCTGTTCCTTCTTATTTACCTGCATTCAAATTAATGACTGACTGTGCTTGATGTAATATACCTAATCCTTACTATTATATATTTTTAATTATTATTATAAATGCGAATTGTTTGTATGTTACCTTTTCGCGCCTAAACCACTGAACCGGTATACGTTGCCAGGTGTACAGAAATAAACAGACGGTACCTTTCATCCCGAAAAAAAAAACTGTTTTCCAAATAAATAACGATAACGTTCTGACGATAATAGATGCCTATAAGTACCAAATTTACATTTTGTGAGTATGAGTACAACCCGAATTGATTCATCATCATTTTATCTGCAGTAGGATAACCACTGCTGTTTATAGATTTCTCTATACATTTCCATTAGGACCGGTTGGAAACGGATTGTATCCAGCGCGGTCCTGTGTCCACTTTGTGTGTGGACGTCCTACGCTGCATTTCTTGCCAGTGCGATGTCTCCATTCGAGAACTATATGGCCGCCACCAGCATCAGCGTAGCCAAGTTTTGATTTTGGGTGGGGCAATACTGAGAAATTTAAAGTAGGTATTAGGTACCTTTATTGTATTCGAGTGTACAAAACAGAATGGTATAATTTCGGGATTATATAATATTTTCTTTTTTAGTGTAATTTCTTTTGTTTAGAATATTAGTTTTGATAGATGATTAAAATATTAAATAAATCACCCATGAGCCAGTCAGGGTGGGGCAAGCGCCCCAGTCAGCCTCACCATGGCTACGCCCATGCCCACCAGCCATCAGTTCTGCGTGCTATGTGGCCTGCCTTCTGCCACTCCAACTTGCTAACTCGCTGGGCTATGTCGGCTACTTTGGTTCAAACCCGAACTGATTTTCAAATTCTAAACAAACGGGAGCGAAGCCGCGGGAAAAGCTAATGAATAAATAAAAACATTGCAATTTGCACCATGTCTTATCATGACATTTAGAATACCTACCCCATTCTCATTTATAAGTAAGTAGGAAGGTTTTAAGTTTATGTAAAATTGACTGCATTGTAGGTTTCCTATGTGGCTTTTAATGTGAAATTAGACTAAAGCTTCAAACGATGCGAGAAATATCGTACGATTTGCCGTACATTGCGAGACCGCGCGGCTGTCGTGTCCTATGCGACCGATCAATGTACCACAACTTGCACGATATTACTCGCACTGTCTAAATAAGCTCTAATACATTTCTAGTACCTTTCAGCTCTTTAAAGTGGAATTTTAAATTTTTTATTAATTTTCTAAGTTATTATAATTCAGTATCCATGTTGAAAGGGAGAGACCAGCTAACAAGTATATGAATGTACCTATTCGGAGTGTTGACGTCAAGTAGATACCTAGTCAAAACAAACAAAGCTATTATTATATTATTCCTATTATTGGGTATGAAGTCCAGAGTATTTTTCCAGCTGACCTACTTTCTTTAGGTCGTTAGGTACACTTCTTTACCTTTTGAGAAGTGACGAATATATTCTTAATTAATAGGTAAAGGTATTACAATACAATCACATTGTAAGTACCTATATAGGTACTTATTCTGCTTAAAGCTAATCTGACATACTAATTAGGCTACCCGATATTAGTCAAATTGTGCATGTGGGTACGGCTGCCATCGCCTAAATTTCCGACGCCGGATGTCATTTTTCAACCGACTTCAAAAAGGAGGAGGTTCTCAATTCGACGCGTATGTTTTTTTTTTTTTTTTTTGTTTTTTTTTTTTGTTTGTTTGTTCAACGATTACTCCGCCAATTATGAATCGATTTGGATGATTCTTTTTTTGTTTGAAAGAGTATAGTCCCGAATAGGTCCCATAGGAATATTGTCATGATCTGATGATGAACTTTGGAGATATGGAACGGAACTCCTTGTAAAATCACAGCAGAACCGTCGTAACAAGAAAAATTGCTTTATTTATACTTGTAGTCGATGACTGACTAAAAGAAGTGGGGAGGGGGTACGTCAACCCCCCTCCTACCAATTACCAAAATTAAATTTATTATTTTATTTATTTAAAAACAACCAACTTACACTTACGGTGTGCACCAGACGTACAAGTTTTTGGCTTATAATAATACTAATATCTTAATTACTAAATATAAAAACATAAAAAAAATATATATATAAAATAAAAAAAAGAGAAACATAAAACATACAATTTAACTGAATTACAATAAAAAAATAAAAATGAATTAATTTAAGACAAAGAGATTGTGCTGGGGGTGGCGATAGACTCCAGGTATCGATTTGCAGCACTCAGGAGCCTCAGTTCAGTGCTTGCAAAGACATCTAATGAATGATCATGCAGCAGAATGCTATTAATGAGGGAAAGGGCTAGGTATAGTGGACTGTTTCTAAGGGCCATGGTACTAGCTAGGGGTATCGCAAATAGGGGACGTTGCTGGCGAGGGCGAAGTGCGTGCCTGATAGGAAGCGGAACTAGAAATGTAATGTATGACAATAACGAGGAATTGAAGTGGGAACCACGGATCAGACGGAAAAAATATTTGACGAGAGCAAAATTTCTCCTAACTTCCAAACTCTGGTAGGCCACCATACCTAGCACAAATGGTGTTGGGTACATGTATGGATAGTATCCATATAATTTCAAATAGAGGTAGCGGGCAAAAGACTTTTGAATCTGTTCAATAAGCAGGATATAGGCTTTCTCATGGGGGATCCAGATTGAACTGTTAGTTTCTAGTAAACTACGGATGTATGCATTGTACAGTATGGATATGGCTAGCCGATTATCGAAGATTTTAGCCTGACGCAAGACAAAACCTAGGTTTTTTCGGGATTTGTTACAGGTCTGTATAATATGCTGGTTAAAGGTAAGGTGTGGATCAAAATTAGTACCTAGATCGCGTACAGTCGAAACCCGTTTCAGGGGCACATTATTTAGTGTATAGATGTTGTGTACGGGATGTGTGGCTTTTGAGAAGGTCATGATTGCGCATTTACTTATGTTTAAATTAAGGTTATGTTTAGTGCTCCAAGCGTGAATGTTGTCGATGTCGAGTTGAAGAGCAGCTACATCGTTCGAGTTAGCTATGGGAAGAGCAACCTTGACGTCATCGGCATACATCAAAACTGTGGAATGTTTAACAGATGTGGGTAGGTCATTAACTACTACTACAAATATATCGTGTGCGGTATTGTTTGAAAGGGCTTTATGTAAGGATTTCAAACATTAACACACAAGCACTAAAAAGTGAAAAATAAAAAGCTTTTTTACAAAAAAATATTACCGCCTTCAAAAATCACAAAATAAAAAATAACTTTAGCTTGGAAGTCGGTGGCAATACCTACATAACAAGAAACAAAACCAAAGCTGCCGACTTCCAAGCTAAAGTTATTTTTTATTTTGTGATTTTTGAAGGCGGTAATATTTCAAAATCACGTCAATCCGTGGCCGACGAATAATGCTCAGTATCTCATTTTTGCACAAACTTCTTAATGGCAAGATTGATTGCAGTCACCACGGTTCCCGTTACAGTTCCTCGGATCAGAGGCACTGTTCTAACTAACACATTCTGTCGTACTAACATCGGTGCCCATGGTCCGCTCATTACAACACTAAAACAATATAATATGCTCAACAACAAATTAAATTCTAACCTGGACATATTTCACGACGCCTTATGTATTCGAAAAAAAATACGAGATAGCTTTGTCTCTGTTACCTAACGATAGTAATTTTATATTTTACTTTGTACAATAATTTTTTGTTTTTTACTTTTCTCAGTTTTGTCCTTTACATTTTTCTTTGAAAGATATGTATGCTTATAATTGGTGTGTACATTAGATATAATAATTTGAAACAAGTACATTGTACTTAATTTTTCTCAATGTAAATAAATAAAGTAAAATAAACTGTACAAAACCTAGTTTTAAAGCTCAGGTTTAAAAAACAACTTCGCTCTGTTCATCATCATCTTCATCATCATCAATCATTTACTATGCTCAATGTTTCTTTTAATTTTTATTAAATAACTTATTTGTACGTGTATAACTTTGTAATTAAATTCTTTAATTTAAATCATCTGCATACTGTCTGAAGTCCGTTCGCATGGTTTACACATATTATGTTAAACAGGGAAACCCATAGAGCAACACGGGGGGGAGTAGCCATAGGCAGGCGTACCCCTCTGTCGAAACGTATGTGCATTTGGACCACTTTTAAGTCACTATCACCAAGTGAGATAGTGTTGTTATTTTGTAGATGTTTTGTTTGTTATCGATAAAAATATTTACTTAGGTACCATCAGTCCCTGTGTGACATTTGCATTTGTAAATGTCACAATGTCTTTTTCATTTCATTTTACCGGACTTGTGAAAAAGAAATAAGACAATGTTTAAACGACGATAATAAACCTACACGATCAAGTCTTGTACCATACATCAAATCGTGCCAAAATCATTAAAAAAGTTTATTGGCAAGGTCCTATTTCCTTCCATCGGTTACCATTTACATTAAAATTATTTCACAAATCACCATTTGGAACTGACAAGACTAATTTTAGAAAAATATGCAGATACAAGAATTTCTTCCTTAATGAAAAATTCAAACCTACAGAAAAGTATTCGTCATATATTTCTAAAAAATAATTCATTTTAAAAACCAGTAGGTAATAGATAAATCCTTCACTGTTTGTTTTTAAATTATAGGTACCTACATACTTTTATTGATTTTTTAATTAAAAACTATTGAAATAGTAATAAATAAAGTCCTGTCTTAATTATAATATTATATCACTTTTAGAGCCTATATTATTAAACGAATTCTTTAATTTATCGATAATGCGTATCGACAGCTGCTACAGCAACGGTTGAATGCAACTTGTCAATGTAGTTGCATCACGTCGTTACACTGTTTTGACACAAAATGTATCTATGTGTATACAAAATTGTTAGTGTATTGTTATTATTTTTATGTGTGAGTTTCGTAGCGACAGACGATTGTTTTCTGTGTGGGGCATTGAGAAAGTGTGTTTGTGTGTGTAGGTATTTCCCCCCGCAAAAATGACAGACTTTTTTGTTGTCAGGAGGCCTGTGTTGCTCTTTGGGGAAACCTATTATTAGCCATACCTACATAGTGTTTGATTTCTGTGTAATATTTTATAAGAACCGCTGTTGGTTTTCTTAATAAAGAAAATAAATAATAATATTCATGAATAGGAATAATAACCCTTCAAATTCACTAATAATTTTTTTGTATTCTTTAGTGGAGAACATTTTTAATAAATATCGATTATAGTTATATTTAGTAGCGACGAATATTGATTCAGTTCACTAATATTTGACTAAGATCCAGCAATAGGTAGGTATTCAATCATTATATGAGTTAATCAATAGTTAATTAAACATTAGGAATACCTTAATAAAACATCTGTATTAATATTTAAAAAAAGGTTGATAAGCGAAAATAATGTCCATAACAAACATTTTTTGCCTGCTATACAGGACTATTAAGCATTAAACTGAAATTAGAATCTCTTCTAATTAGTGAGAATTATAAAAGGGGAGCCCAAGATGCTAAATGTGGGTTTACTCGAGCGTCGTGCTCGAACTTTTGGATTGTGAAGATTAAATGCAAAAAAGAAATAAAAATGGTACAGATGGGACCCTTAAAATGGATATGCTATCCACTATGCTATCCGCAGTGGCATGCCAGCCTCATCATCATACCTAACTATTTTAGCTCTAAATACAAATCGTAAACAAATCAGACGGGAGGTTTACGGGTCTCTAGTGTAGCTTGCGCCAGAATATTGATTTATGAGTCGATATCATTAATTCTTATTTATAGTACCTATACTCATTAGGAGTTTGCTTACATTATTAGTACACTTCATAAGTTTTAATAATACTTATTGGTATCAACTATCAATATTCGCTTGCCTTTACAAGTTTTAACGAAAACACCACATCTGGTGTATGTATAACATCGACTGCCTCGCTGGTCTAGTGGCCGTAAAGCGCAACTGCTGAGCATGAGGTTCGATTCCCAAGTCGGGCATAGTGTTAAAGGGTTTTTCTATAAGGAAATTTCTCAGTAGCTATTCTGAGGTAGCAGCCTCGATGTCGATTTGTGCTCAGTTGATGGCAATAGGCTCACCCCCTATTATATGGGACTTAAACATAACTCATCATAATGTCAATATGAAAAAGCCAACGGCGGCGGCGGGCGGTCAGCACGCTTGCCGCTACCATACAACTCGACTTGCACGGCGCGTTCTGTACGCGCGCGCCTCAAAGAGCTGTCAGCACAGTGACGGGGCCTCCAACGGGGCCAACGCCTGTCGGGGTTGCGGGACGTCTTAACAGGATACCATGGCCCCGGAACGTAAAGGGCAACAGAAGGAACAGGGTGGTTTTTTAGTCAGTAAAAGTCTGACAGTCCCTTCCGCCCCACCCAGGGCGGAAGGAATCATTTGATGATGTTTACCACCTAAAAAAAGCTCGCGCGCTGCAAGCTCGCGGCCGGCACGCGGTCTGCGAGCTAGTGCCTCGCGGCCAGGGCGCGGACAGCGAGCATGCACCTCGAGCCGGCGCGCGGTCTGCGACTTTTAGTAGATATAGATAATTACCTGATAAGATCCTTTGGATATACAAGAAAAGAAGTCTCTTTGTTCTTTCGACCATTATTTGTAGGTAAATACAGTGCAACAGTTTGGCATCTTTAAAAACAATTTAACATCCGCGATTAAATAAATATTGTAACTGTGCACACCTTAAGCTTAAGTTTGTCCGCTAGCTGAGTCGACTCAAACCCGTTTGTACCCGAGCGGGCGCCGGCGCACTCCCCGCGCGCCTTGTCAGTGGCAGGTCACGTGTGGTAGTGTACCTACGCACGGGTGTTAGTATGAAGCTTGCCTTCTGGTCTATTCTGTGCTGCGAGCTCGCGCCTCGCGGCCAGGGCGCGGACAGCAAGCTTGCACTTCGCGATCGGCGCGCGGTCTGCATGCTTGCACCTCGCGGACGACGTGCAGTTAGTACGCTGGTGGATAGCCGTAGCCTAAATTCGAAGCGACGCTGACGCCTCCGTGTAGTGAGCAGTTTCGGATCTGGGATTATGTGCCATGACCTTTATATTCAAAACAAAAACATTGGTACAGTTAAACTATAGGTACTAAAATATCCGTGTTCCATAAACTTTGTTGAGTAGTGTTCTAGGCAATTTTAGGGAAAAGCCTTCTTCCAATAAGGTGAAATTAAAAATAACATTACCATTAAATAAAAAAACAAGCAGTTGTGCGTTTAAAGCAACTAGGGATCGCGCGAAAACTTACGTAAGTAGGTAGGTACTAGGTACCTACATGACTTTTGGAAACGATTAAGCAATTGAAAGATATTTTGTGGTGTGACGATTACTGACGATATCAGCTACGTAAAATGACGTCACACTTGAGTGAAGAACCGCAATCGTAGCACGTTAAAAAACTTTATTTCTCAATCATTTAATAATGACGGATTTAAAAAAAAAAGCAGATTTTTTAATTTTGACCTTTATTTTAATTCTATGCGTAAAATATTATAATAGGTAGCAACATCATGAAACCTCCCTATTCCCTTCCGTTCTACTTAGGTTTATCTTTTAATTTCTTTGTGTCATTGACAGTACCTACTCATTATGTGCGAAACTCGAATGATAGAAGCTCGAATTAAGTATTTTCTTGTTTCAGTTCAAACCATACTTTTACCAACTCTGAATATTGGTAAACCCCTTGATCTACTAATTATTATTTGTGCTTCAATGCTAAGGTTTCCCGCGAAAACTTTCACGTTTTTTACAGCTCTTAACTTGTACAGGCAGGTATTAAAAAAAAAAAAAACGTTATCGTAAACTGCCGAAACTAAAACCTCATGTTCTAATTAAATATTCACATATTTACGGCTAATTTGAACTATGAGAGTTATGCTTATGTTAATGTTGAATAATGTTGATCCATAAATGTTAGTGTCGCATTCATTTTTTTATTACCATACAACTCGATGCTGATCTGCAACTCATGTAAGAAAATTTGAATTTCATTTTTCACTTTTCAATTTTACATTTCCGTTTCGCTGGAGCAAGTGCGCTCTGTGTTTTTTTTTATCACACGATTATTTTATCGCAGAAATGTCAACTGAATTTACTTCCAAGTGCGCGTAACGTCAATAAAAAAATAGTAACAAAACTGTACTAAAAAGATATTTAAAAATTGTGCTGTTATATCGCATTGAAATGTGTGCTCGTATTTAGTATTAGTCGTATTACCCCGTCACAATTAACTGTAAAATAAATAAAAAAACAAAAAGTTACCGATATCGGTATTTTTTGACAAAAGTCGGCTCTCTTTAAAGCACAGCCTTGAGTCTTTTCTTGATTCATTAACTGGCAACATTAGTGTGCTGTGCACTGTACTATTGTATTCAATAGCGAAAAAAATAGAAAAATATTAGTGAATATTAGTGTGGTGAACGTTCAACGTTTGTGAATGTACAACTTTACAATCGCAATACGCTGCTAATATGTGACTCATTTAAATTTAATTGTAAAGATAGTAAGTTATTCAAAACAATGTCAAGGAATATTGTTTTCGAAGGGTGGTTAACAAAATCTCCACCGAACAGGCGTATTTGGCGAACGGTGAGCTCAACTTTAGCTTGGCATTTTACCTTTGTTGACAGAGTAAGTGAATATCGAGTTTAGAACAAAATTGGCTCTAACCCTATCAGATGTGTTGATCAGATGTTGCTTTGATAACTACTTATTTCTTCCATGTGTATGTGACGAATTTGTGTAGTGTTTTATTGTCTTACTATAGAGATGGCGCAGGCGCTGGTTTGCCTTGCGGCAGTCGGGCGAGCTCCCTGGTCAATATTTTCTTGATTATTATGCCGACCGCAACTGCCGACGTCTCAAGGGTACCATAGATCTGGACCTCTGTGAGCAAGTATGTATATAAAAGTGAATGTTCAATATCTATTTTTAAAACATCTATACTATTTATTACAGTATAGAGCTATAAACAAGCATACCTGGCAGATTTTATGACAATATTTTAACTAATATGAATTCACATGAACTTGATAACCTATGGTAGGTAGCTATGGTATATTAAATTTCAATAAATCCCTTACTAAACATTGCATATTGAAATGGACTTACTAATGTCAAATGCAAGCAAAAGTATCATATCACAATTGTACCATACTGACCATGCACCAATCCAAATGGATTAGATTGCAATGTGCTGTTCTAAGCAGGTGGGAGAGAATGCTAGGGCCTGCATCCTCTTGATATAAACACAGTTATCATTTATGTGTGAAAAAGAGGTAGGGTGAGTACATACATACATAAACTCACACCTTTTTCCGATGGGGGTAGGCAGAAACTACAGAACGCCACCTGCTACGATCCCACCAGTAATAAACCAGGTACCAGCAGTAGACCATTTGTAACGTCTATTGCATAAATTGAGCATTATTAAAATTGCTCTCTACTTTTACTATAGTTGGTAGCCTTGAAGGGCATTTACTAAATAGTCAAACAGAACAAGAAAGGAGTAAGATTTCGTCTTATATGTGTATAATGACTTACTTGCAATCTTCACCTGCACATTTTGTTGCGGGTGGCCTTATTAGTAGGCATGGTACAAAAACTTTCATAAGTAAAAGTAAAAAAGTATAAAAGTTGAATCATAATTAACCACTTTTATGGTTATGGATTACTGGTATGTGTGGCAAAACAATAATTGCAATTTATTTCCCTAAAAACAAGTTTGTTTCCATGTTTCTTATCACTGAAAGACGGCTGATTCATAAAAATAAGCATTGCCTCTGTGGTTGCTCATTTGGTAAACTTTTGGTGATTGAAGATATTAGTTTTTTTTTTTAATCTAAATTATAATATAATAATAATTTATAAAGAGGAAATATTATTATTTTATAGACTACACTAAAACACATAATAATAATATTAAAAAGAGGAAAATTTGTATTTTTGTGTTTGTAACCAATTAGCTCAAAAACTACTGGACCAACTTCAAGAATCCTTTCTTCATTTAAATGATACATTATCTCTGAGTAACATAGGCTATATTTATTACTAGAAAAAATTAGGGATCCCTATTTTCTATTAACATACAGTCATGTAAAAACTGTATCTTATTGACCTCCTTATCTAAGATTGTTGACTTACAAGCAAAACAACTTCAAGGTAACAAAATGTATGACGGTTACACTAATGATGTTCATGACTTAGCTGAAAATAGCAAGTAAACCTACTACCCGTACAGTGGCGGCATTTTGTGCGCTTGCGCTTATCTATGATAATCTCTGAAATGTCGCGTCTCCCGCATAGAGACATAAGACCTATGCGGGAGACGCGACATTTCAGAGATTGATTAAGAGGGTAAATTTCTAGCAAAGTTATGTAAAATTAGGCTTACTTATGAATAAAGATGAAAATGACAATACTATAAAGGATAAATTCTTCATAGGACTAACTTCAAAGTCAAAATTCTAACATGTATTACAGAATGATATAATACTATCATATCTGTATTGAAATTGACTCTTTTTGGACACAAAGCATTTAATTTTTGTCCATTCCATCTTTTTAAAAAAAATAGTTTTTACAAAATAGACTACCACCTTCATAAACTACAAAATGAAAAGTAACTTTGGTTTTGGAAGTCCATGGCCGTTGCTGACTATAAAAATATTTTTATTTTTCTGAAGCAAAACTTGTTAATATTTGAAATTTTTACTCAAAGCTCTTTCAAACAATACCTCACACGATATATTTAATTTTGGAAAGTGGATCAATCTGCCTCTTACCCCTCTTCCTTCAGTCAGTCATTGACTATATGTATAAACAAAGCAATTTTACTTGTTACTACAGTTAGCTATGATCCTAAAAGGAATTGTACTCCATATCTCCGAAGTTCCGGATCAAATCATCACAACAATATTTCAATATTTATTTAAAAAAAGAGGTTTTCGAGCAATCTCAGAACATCAAATAAAAATGATTTTGTGGAATCATGAAGCTCAGTTAATATACCATTGCACTTCTTGACTTGGTAAGAGAATAAAGAAGAATAAAGAATTTCTCAGTAGTATCTTGGAGTTTGGAAGTTGGTGGTGTGACACCCCGTCTCTCTCTCAGTTGTATTGTATTACCATCCCATTGGACTATGAGATATAGGGAAGAGGGAGTAAATCTGTGTTTCTGTGCACACTTGAGAACTTTAATGTCTCCTGTGTACATAATTAAGAAATTGAGGTCTTAATGGACACTTTCATTTCAATTCCCCACTTATCTTTTCCCTGCAGTGGGACAATAATAATAGGCTGGTATTCAATCCGCCTAGCCTTTTCCCAACTACGTTGAGGCCGTCTTCCAGTCTAACCTGATGCAGCCGAATACCAGTATTTTACATGGAGCGATTGCCTATCAGATAGGCAGTCGCTAGTAACGAACATACACAATAGCACATCTTAGTAATTGGGTTTTTGGGTAATTGAGTAATTGTTTTTGGGTAATTGGTAATACGATACCCCTTGGTAAGACTGGTTGTCAGACTTTCCGGCTTCTGACAGTCCGTAACGAAAGTCAAAGATCCACTTAAGACAGCCGAGACCAACGGCTTAACAGGCTTTCGGAGACACGCAGGTGTCGTGTAAAGATTGTCACCCATCCACGGACCAACTCCGGCAAACAATAGGCTGGTACGACAATAGGGCAATCCGCGAGTCTGACCGCGTAAATATCGCTTATCGCGGACACAGACGAAGATATGGAATAAAAAGTAGCCTATATCGAACCTTAGAAACAAGATTGAAAAAAGAAATTTCTTTAAAATCGGTTCAGTGGTTTAAGGTCATGGCACATTATCCCAGCAACGCAACTGCTCAGCACCAGCACGCCCCGTCGCCTCGAATTTAGGCTACGGCTAGCTGTCCGCGAGGCGCAAGCTCGCGGCTAGCACGCGTCCGCTCGCCGGACGCGTGGTGCAAGCTCGCGGTCCGCTCACTGGCAGCGCGCGGACGGCGAGGCGAATTGTATGGTAGCGGCAAGCGCGCTGACCGTCCGCCGTCGACTTTTTCATATCAATGACAATAAGAATTATATTATAGTACCCACGATTTATTGCTCTAATTTGAATGACCAGTAAATTGCTGGTCTAGAGCGGCGCTGTTCCGGTGCTGGGATAATGTGCCATGACTTTGTTCGTGAAAGCCTTACAGACAGACTGAGTTACTTTCGCATTTATCATAAACTAAAAAGTTAAAAATGAAAGGGGGTCCCCTAAAAGTACAATTGTTTTTGCATAATATTTTCTATGTACGGAACCGTTCGTGTGCGAATCTGACTCAAACTTGATCGGTAATTTTTTTAAACGTCTCACATATCGCATCATAACGTTATTATATCGCGCTATACAACATTGTTAGTGTCAAATGAAATGTTTGATTACCATTTTGCTGATTGGTTGTAAAATCATGCAAGTCAGGACATGCATCAGTGCTTAACATTATGGCTAAATAGGCACTTAAATTATCATTATCTGCTGTGTGGCCAGACAGCCATAACAGTCTCAAGTGTCATGACATGATCAGTATATTTTGTGACCTGTAACTTACATATCGTATTAGCCGGAACAATCTATTTTCTCCATTAATTTCATCAGAAAAATGCAGAAATATTTTTAATACCAACTTTAAAAGCAATAAAAGAACAATAACAATATTTATTTTTAATATAAATTTGAGTGTTTAAGTGCAACAAAAGTTATTAGAAAAAATTAACAAGTAAGTACAGTATATTATAATCTTACGAATCTTATAAATGCGAAAGTCTAAGTGGAAGTTTGTTCCTAAATCACGCCAGAATGATTGACCGGATCTAAAATTTTCGCACAGAGAAGGATTATAGCCTTATAGTCTGCAATACCACATAGGCTACTTTTTAATCCGGAAAATAGCTACGGTTCCCGTAGGATAATATATCAACTTTGACGCGGACGAAGTCGTGGGCAGACGCTTGTATTAAGACGCTTCCCTGACCAAATGACCTTGAGCATTCTTTCCCTCTTTGCCGCACGCCACTTGTTCATCTCATCTCTTTTTCACGCAATTTTTCGGAATTATTTATAAAAAAAACAAAGCGGGCTTTTGAAAATAAAACAAAACGTGAATTATTAAGATTTTTTAATTATCTGCCTCGAATTGACTGCCTCTTTGGTCTAGTGGTCTCAAGCGCGACTGCTGTGCATGAGGTCTTGGGTTCGATTCCCAGGTCGGGCAAAGTGGTATTGGGTTTTTCCTTTAGGAATTTCTCAGTAGCAGCCTCGGAGTTTGGATTTGTGCCCGGTTGATGGCAATAGGCTCGCTCCCTATTACATGACACAACTAAAAACATAACTGGCGAAACGTGGGTGTACTAATGGATACACCTCTGCCTAACCCTTCGGGGATTACAGGCGTGATGTTATGTTATGTTTTTAATTCTCTAATGATTAGTGCAGTTCTCAAATTAATAGCACGTTGCATTAAGCAAAAGAAGCATATAATCAATAATTTTAGTCATAATTTTGCAAGGTCTCAAATGTATTTTTACATACATACATAAACATAACATCACGCCTGTAATCCCCGAAGGGTTAGGCAGAGGTGTACCCACACCCACATTTCGCCAGTTATGTTTTTAGTCCCATGTAATAGGGGGCGAGCCTATTGCCATCAACCGGGCACAAATCCAGACTCCGAGGCTGTTACTGAGATATTCCTGATGGAAAAACTCAATAACACTTTGCCCGACCCGGGAATCGAACCCAAGACCTCATGCACAGCAGTCGCGCTTGCGACCACTAGACCAACGAGGCAGTCAAAGTCAAATGTATTTTTAACACATAACAAAATTAGTACGTGCAATGTGACAAATCTGAAAAACAAGGTTATTGGTCGGGGTAGCGTGGTAGCGCCTTAAATATAATATTTCTCAAACTGATGAAGTAAAGTTACAGTCTTACACTGTAACTTTACTTCCAAACATAAGAATAAAAGACAAAAATGTTTGAAAACTCTAAAAATAAAATGTGGACACAGCTATAATCAATTTATGTTGAGTTTTCCTGCTTTTAAAACATATTTTACCTCTACTCGTTTACTTGTATTACCAATGCTTAAATATTAGTGTCAGTTTCTAGGGTTCCGTACTCGAAGGCGTGTCAACGGGACCCTATTATCAAGTCTCCATTGTCCGTCTGTCTGTCCGTCCGTCCGTCCGAAATAAGTAGAGTTACAATTTTTGTCTATATAACATCAAATAATAAATATAAAATAAAATTTAAAATTAAGGGGTATTTAATATTATAATTTAATACTATTTTTATTTCCATGGGAATAGAAAGAAGAGTAGAGATTTATTTTTCAAACGTGTTTTTGGTTCGTTGGTACGGAACCCTTCATGAGCGATTCCGACTCGCACTTAACAGTATAGGTAGTAGCGTGAAGAAAGAAAAAATAAATAACTTTTGACTGTAACTAAGCCAAGGATAAATAAAACAGGATTTCAGATTCTATTCGTTTCACAACAAAAGTCAAATTACCATCGTTTCAATATTTTTCCGACCGAATTTCGGTAATGGCAGTCAATCTGAATAAAGACTATAGCTAAGTACGTAGGAGATAAGTTGCACATGCGTGTAAAAACAGGTGCATTCCCTCTTCCCTCACCTTACATAGTTCGTTAATCCGACACGACCCGCCAGACAAACGGCTTTACGTGCTTTCCAAGACACGGGAGCACACCACCAATTTTCAAACTTCGGTCTGTTACCTACTGAGATTTTCTTAAAAAAAAACCCAGATAACACTTGCGCGATCTAGGAATCGAACCAAGAACCCCACGCTTACGGCTCAGCAGTCGTGCTTACGACTACGAGATAAACGGGGGGTAAGAAAACTTTTACGTAGATAATTTCTCCTCCTGTTGCCGAAATTAGAATTTTATTTTTTCATCTATAATCTACCTTGGATGTAGTCATAACAATCTTATTGATTTGTTTTTATAAGCTGAAATCTTTTTAAGAAAAACAAATTTCTTAGAAAGTGCGGGTTAGATTCGGGGGATTAAGGATTTCCACTAAATCCATAATTGTTTCCCTTCTCTTTATTATTTGTTCTGACAAAGGTCATATATTCCATGACCATATACCTACTGGCTACCTAACTATTACGTTTATAAAGAAGCACTGTGACTAGGGTTGTCACCTTTTTTTTTTTTCAAGAAAATAGATTATATTTACTTCGTAAGGAATAATACAGTGTAAGCTCTGTATAACGTTTTTCGAGGTAACGATAAATCCATATAATATATTATTTATATAAAAATATAATATTATAAATGCGACAGTAACTCTTTCTGTCTGTCTGCTACGCTTTCACGACTAAACCAATGAACCGATTTTGATGAAATGTGTACAGGGTTAGTGTGATTAATCCCAATAAAGGGCTATGGACCCGTTTTATTCGACTTCAACTTCGTCGGCGTCCTCGAAAACCGAAATTTATATGGACGAACTCGCGGGCAAAAGCTATAGTTCCCTATAACGTAGAAAACAGTTTTTACTTGGTTGGCTTACCTCAAATCCATACATTGAAATACTTTTTTAGCACACAAGCCATTCTCTATTACGAAGAAATTCGTTCATACGTTTGACTTCAGTAAATACGTTTTATCAGAATTACTGGTATTGTTACCAGTACACAAAAGGCTTCGGCTCAATCTTTTTTAGGTGCCGGAATTTCTCAGAATGACACCCTAATCTCACCACATCCTAGGACATGGATAAAATATATAAGAATATACAAAAGAATAACTGGAAAAGAAAAAAAATAAATCGTAAACAAACTTAATAAAACCTCCAATAGAAAAAATAGAAAAAAAAAAACATATTTCACGTACTTTATTGTCCTCATGAGGTATTTATTTCGTTTATTTCTAAATAACGTGTGACACGTTATAGTAAAGGATAATACGTTATAATAAAGTACGGGTGGCAACCCTAACTCTGGCAGACAGAAAGACGGACAGACAGATTGTAATAGGACCCCCTTAACACCTAAATGCAACTAGATATAGCAAGAATCACTTGTTTTCGTAAATATTCAATAGAAATTCCTACTCAGGTAATTATAAGAACTGCACTGCTAACACAGAATAGCTCTTGTATCAGAATTGGCTCATGTATCATTTTGTTAAATTGCTTATAACTCAAATAAAGATTCCTTATATTATGAATAAGGAAAATACTTGTGATAATAGCCTTTATTATTGTGAGCCAAAATAAAATATAGGTACTCCATTATTATTTTTCTAACAAATACTAAGAATTACAAGAAATTCTAAGAAATACACCACTTGTTTCCATTTAGCAGGATTTAGCACAGTAAAAAAAATTTTAAAACAAAGAAAGTACATAACATCACGCCTGTAATCCCCGAAGGGTTAAGCAGAGGTGTACCCGTTAGCACACCCACATTTCTCCAGTATGTTAAAGACCCATGTAATAGGTGGCTAGCCAATTACTAGCAACCGGGCATGAATCCAGACTCCGAGACTGCTGAGAAATTCCTGATGTAAAAACCTAATAACACTCCCCGAACCTGGGAATCAAACTCAAGACCTCATATTCAGCAGTCGCGCTTTACGACTACTAGACCAACGTGGCATTCACCACTAGAAGTTATAAATATATATATATATATATATATATATAGTAGTTAAATAGATTGTTATAGTCGTGGCTCGTTGACTTTTCTTTAATTTTATTTAGAAAAAATGCTTCAATCTAAAATGTTTTTAGGTGGATGCTGGTCTCCACATGGAGCGCCACGGCCAGGCTCCCCTCAATCCTAACCTCCGTGGATCTGTGTTCACAATCCAAACCCAGCGTAGAACTTATCACTTGGAGGCTGATTGTGAGGCGGAAATGGAAAAATGGGTTGACGCCATTTGCCGAGTTTGTGGTCTGCGCGCTACGGAAGATACACCTCCACCTACTTCTAGGCATAGTGTCCTTTTAGGTATGTTTTATTAAATCTAATTCTTATACCCCTAAAATAATTCAAACTGGTCTTTTCGTGGTTTTGATTATGAAGAGCTAAACTTTATAATTATGATAATCTGAATTTTCCAATTTATTGTAATGAAAATGCGCTAAGGAGTTCCAACTTCGTCATGTTTGATACCTAATAGATAAGCTGAGTGAACTTGGATGATTCCAAAATGATGTACCTACCTATTATTTAACTAAGATACTGAATTCGAGTTTAGCCTATAGATAATATAAAATCTATAAATGCATATTATAAAAAGTTGCATTACTTAATTGCTGTATGCACTTGTTCAACATTTAGCTGTAGGTAAATCGAAATAGCCCATGTCATTTTATCAAAAAGCTCTGAATATTGAATCTAGTTTCGTGTGGGAGTAACTTCGTTTTCCCCTCCCCTGATTTACTCGCGCAACTAGCCTGAACTGGCAGTCGGTACCCCGTCCGCGTCGCGAGTGGTCGTTATTGAACCCTATCCGTTCCGTGTATCAGCAGATTTTGAGAACTTATTATTCCTGCAAGGTATGTATATAGGAGTATATTACTTTGTCAGAAGTCTAGTTTCCGGGAATTTTAGACGAATTTCAGATGACCTTGGATAAATTCGTGTAAAACGTATGGTTCGCCTTGTACTGAAAAGTCGCAGTGGCTGAGTGGTTGGCTGCTGCGTGTCGCGGGTTCCAATCCCCATTGGAATAAATATTTGTATAGCCTGAGATATTTGTTTTGGGTCTGGTTATGTGTGTTAACATGATTGTAAACGTAAAAAATTCTATTGTAGGGAAATGTTAAAAAAATATATGTTCAAGTTTTTTTTCAAAAAAGTGGGTTAATTGAGAAGAAATCGGAAAATTAACAACGGTAGTACACTTGCCAACTTAATGAAAATTTTAATTGTAGTTAGCACTTCTGTATTGCGCAGTTGATACCAATACCGATACTGTTTGTGCCGTGGGCCTAGTGATAGATTGCTTTTGCAATATTTACGCATCCGTCATATTTATATTCACAGTTTCGATTTGAAACATTTAACGAGTATCTGAATTTTTATTTGGCTTATTGGGCACCTAGTTAATTGATATATAAAAACATTTTGGCATAAACGGGGTTATTTAACAGTTATTTAGAAGATTTTGATACTCACCAATAAATATTCTTTCTTTTCTTTTTAATTTACTTTTTGTGTAGATATGCAGTTAGTTTTACAGCCGTAATCAGATGGTAGGGTTGAATGGAATGATGGAAGGGTGCCGACGGGACCCTAATACTAAGCCTCCGCTGTCTGTCCGTGTGCCTGTCTGTCGTGGATTGTATCTTTTTTACCGTAAAAGGTTTTTTTCACAGAGTGTGGATTTCTATTGCCGGCACAAGAATAAATAATAAAAAACTAGATCGCGAGTTTTAAAATAGCTGGTTCGAATTTTAGAAAAGCGTTTAATAATTCGTGTGGGTGTCCGACTCGCACCTGACTGGATTTTTTAATATCTGTTAGATAATGCTCCATTGAGCATCATCCTATATTAGATTTCCCGTTTAGAATGTTTGTCCGAGTTGCATAAAGTGCCGTCTTTAAAGGCTTTGATATCGCTATTTATTAATTCTTTTGCCGAGGTGCTGCTGTGCGCCTCCAATTTCTCCGTTTCACAGAACTCATTTAATTCTCGCTAAGTGACCTTTAGGTAGCCGTGTATTTCAGTTTTATTGTAACAACATGCACCAGATATGGATTTTTAAATACAAGTTTTTTCATCGTTTAAGTAAAAGTACCAATCAGAATTATCTCATTAGAAGGCATCTATTTATTACGTGAGGCGTTCAGGGGAAGGGGGAGGGGGTCGAGCCGAATCTTACCCAACCTCACGTTGGGTTGAGGGTCCTGCTTAAGTATTTTATTGTTCCGGGGTTGCGGGACGGCACAGGATACCGTGGCCCCGGAACGTAAAGGGCAACAGATGGATCAGGATGGTTTTTTAGTCAGTAAAAGTCTAACAGCCCCTTCCGCCTCACCCAGGGCTGAAGGACCCATTTGATGATTTCTACCACCTCAAAAAAAAAAGGATTTTATTGTTCCATTTCCTCACTGTGATTCCAAACTTAATTCTTAGTAGGTAGTTTTTTAATTTAATAAATTATACAACATCAAGCACAAATTAAATTACTTAACATCACGCCTGTAATCCCCGAAGGGTTAGGCAGAGGTGTACCCATTAGTATATCCACATTTTGCCAGTTATGTTTTTAGTCCCATGTAATAGGGGGCGAGCCTATTGCCATCAACCGGGCACAAATCCAGACTCCGAGGCTGCTACTGAGAAATTCCTGATGGAAAAACCTAATAACACTTTGCCCGCCCTGGGAATCGAACCCAAGACCTCATGCACAGCAGTCGCGCTTGCGACCACTAGACCAACGAGGCAGTCCAAATTATTAACATTAAAAATACCCTCCGGCCGTTTTCGCAACTGCGTTTCGTAACCAGTTACGAATCAGGATTTTGTAGTGTTTGTTCGCAATCAGTTACGAATCAGGAGGATTTTTTCCTTAACCGCTTCACATTTTGTAAAAACTCACGTGCAATTAGGGGAGGGGAGAGGGGTTCGAGTAAAATCTCACATTTCACCAAGGGGAGAGAGAGATCTCAAGATCACCAAAATCGCCTTACGTAATTAATGGATACCTCCTTATGTTTTAATGCCTTTTTGAATAATCGGAATCCTATTATGTCAGTTTGTGGAAATATGGTATATTTCTGTGAAAATTCCCCGGTGAAATGTTCACAGAATATGTGTCGTGATGGCACAGTGGTTAAGACGCCCGCCTCTCATGCACGAGGTTGTGGGGTTGTTTGATAACGGCCAAGTACCAATGTGACGTTTTCGATTTATATGTACTTTCTAAGTTTATCTTGTATTAGTACCACTGCCTTTTTTTTTCTTAAAAAAAAAACGTTGACCCACACTACGAATTTCTCGTGTATCGAGGGTACGTTTAAGGCTCCTACACACAGTGCCGGCGGCTAAGCCACGGTGCGCCCGGTGGCTTGTGAAGCCGCACGCTTTGCCGCACAAAGGAGCCGCCGGCAGGGCCGCGCGGGTTGCAAGGATAGTTCGCTATGGACAAAACAACTGAAATGATGCTCCGCGGCTATGTGCGGCACATGCCGTCGGCACAAACGCCCGGCAAAAGCCGGCGGCACGTGCCCTTCGGCACAAACGCCCGGCAAAAGCCGGCGGCACGTGCCCTTCGGCAAAAGCCGGCGGCACTGTGTGTAGGAGCCTTAACAAACATAAACTCACAATCACAAACAATCAGACCCGGAACAACTATTATTTGGTCATATAAATATTTATTCCTTGCGGGAATCGAACCCGCGATACGCAGCGCAGCAGTCAATCGCTTAGCCATTGCGTTGCGCCCACCACATATAATTTTGTTTCTAAAATCGCCAATCCGACTTGAGCGAGAGTGGTGATTATTGCTCGTGCCTTCTCTGTATAAGAAGAGGCCTGCCCCTTTCAATGGGACAATAATAGGCTGACATTGTGTATTTAAGCTATCATAAAACTATAGGTACTTGATATTATAAACTGAAGAAACGCGCATTCCGCGCTTCTCCGGAACTGCGAGTCCGACTTCGATAATTCTTTTCCTAATGAGAAGTTACTTTATTCCTGAGTGATATATTTTCAAACAAATTAAGGATAAAAAAAACATCGCGGAGGAACGCAGGCAAAAGCAAGTATTAATCATAAATTGAAAAAGTACAAATCATTAACAAGAAATTACAAAAAGTTTACATTTCAAATACAAGAATAACTTCGTTTTATTCAAGTGGAATTTATGTTAAAATAACAAAAATAAGTAGCTATTTTCCAGACACGTGAAATGGTACATTTACTTAGCGATTCCGACTAGCACTTAGCAGATTTTTTACTGATTCATGTTTTGAGAATTCTTTCGTAACTAGCTTTTACTCGTGACTTCGTCCGCGTAAAAGTTAAATATACTATAGTATCTAATGACACTCGGCACTAGTGTAGCTAGTGTTTTGAAACCGGGCCAGTACTTTTATAGATTACCTCTTATAAACAAAAAAGAAAAATAATATCTTTACAGCTCTCGTAGATATACAACTAAGTATAATTATGATGAAGTTTAACGTTTTTTTTTTCTTCCTCAAGTATTTCTTTTTCTAAAAACATAACAAAACAGTTTTTTTTTTAAGAAATACGAGTATATATAGAGTCGTCTGATTCCGAAGTAAAAAAAAACTGACCGTAAAAGTTAGCCTAACCACTTAGATTGCTATTTTTCGGATATTAACAGGAACAGGGGATATAACACCTTGCTTAATTGTCCAATTAGATTTATTCTTCTTCAAGTAATATTTCAAAATGTTTGTCCCAGTTTGCATTGAACTTAGGCGCTTTGCACATGGAGCAACTTAAGCAGTACAGTTGATAAGTTGCTATGACGTTTTTAGTTGCCGCAACTTTATGGCACTGTGAGCAACTTTTATAGCCGAGTTACTCAACCTAAGCAGCGATCAGCGTTAACAGTATAATATTTAACAGTTGCTAGTTGTGGCAATTACGAACTAACTTAGTCATCGATTACAACAACGAAAACTATTGACGATCACCGTAACTGGTAATTATGGTTGAAATATATGTAAACAGTTAGTTGCCAGTTGCTGCAATAGTTGCTCTACGTGCAAAGCGACTTTAAGAGTTTGATAGTGGATCTAGCCTTATGAACAAATAGGTCAACTTAATTTATAAAAGATATAAATGTTGTAATCATATTATTTTTTGTTGTAGATAGTGAATGATACATATATTTGTTTTTGCAAAAATAAAATGTTAGGATTTTACTTCAACCTACACATCAACTACTTACAATAAGATACTTTTACAAGAATTGGAATTATTACAAACAGTTTTAAGAAATTCTCAAGAGTTATTAATTTCCATTATTTTGAAGGTCTAAGGGACCAATAGCACCCAAACATGATTTATGTTATTGGGTAGGCATTTTAACATAATCTTATCATACTCGGCTTTATTAAAATAGCTGTGTGAAAAACATTATGCCGGTTTTTTACGGTTAGATTTGTGTGATTTAGTAACCAGTCGAATATAACGGAAAACGCGTTCATTCCCGTGATCCCCCGCGCAAGTGCGGGAAGAGAATACAGGGGTGGTTTTTACCCAGTTAGGCGATTAACACACGGCACCGCGCGCCGCTGCGGTATGCGGTGAAGCGCCTAAGCGTCTGGCAGACCCATCCGCCCTCACTAGGACCGCGGCCGTGGAAACAAAAAAAATAAAAGGATAATTTAGTAAGGAGTGTTACCCAGTGGCGGCGTAAGACCTAAATTTCATGTGGGCAACATACATTTTGCGAGGCCCTCTAGTAATGCGAAAATATGGATTTGAAAAACTATTGAAAGCGATCGCTTGGTAGTTTTAAACGATCAAAAATATTACTCGTCCTGCCCTCGAGGTGCCCATAAGAGTGCTAGGCCGTGGGTGATGGTCCACGTCGCCCACGCCTTACATCGCCTCTAGTGTTACCTATGGGTGGGATGCTATCGCTAACGCCCGGTGACATGCCTTATGGTATGGCACAGTGTGCAGTGCTCAATCTCAGAAACTAGTTTTAAATAGGAGTTGGTAGACCTGAGGTATTATGTAGAAAATACTGTCAAGCTTGATGAAAACCGCGCTGTGTTTCAGTTCATTTCTAGCTATGGTACGGGGACACATTAGCAATCTGACACCCCTTGGGTGATTATCACCCAAGCAATGAGGGTTTGTCCTAGCAAACCCATTCCCTGCTCAATTTAAGGGGAAAAATGTAGGCTTTGGCTTGTCACTCTGTGTCCGAGGTGCGCGGGAACTCTATACGCCGTCAATTTAGACATATGTACTCAGGCGTCGGACTTCCCCAAGTCGGTCTCCAGCACGTCACATTATGGGGGACGAAAGAGGGCATTGTCTTTCTTCTGATTTTTTACATAAAGAATTCTTCATGAAATTCCTCTGTCTTAGGGCGGGCGGAGGGATCTGTTGACTCATACGGAATAAATTCACATGGTATTTCTCCTCGTTATCTAATGTAACCTTAGGAATCATGGCCTTTACTCTTTTCAGTAAGCAATTTGAAATGGAAAATCCAATGTAATAATAGTACATCTAATGATCGTATCTAACGACATAATTATATTTGTTATTGATCATGAAGATCCTACCCTTATTACGTAGCCCTTGCGTGTAGCTCTTACTGTGGAATGCTTAAGGGGTCGTCCATTAATTATGTGTTGCTGATTACACGTGGCGTGGTTTTAGACTGCCTATCCAAAATCACGCGTATTTTTTGGTTTAAAAATATCATATTTTTTTGAACATTATTTTTGTTAATCTAATTTAATTCTGGAAAATTATTTTTTCGGTTTAGAATTTTCGCGTTCAACGAAATTATAAATACAGGTCCCCCCTCCTTCTTTCGATACACACTTGATTCATGGACGATCCCTAATGGAAAAACAATGGTCAAATCCGTATATTTGCGCAATTTATTGTGCAAATAGAGATTTCACCATGGCTTAGCTTTGTTTAGACATTATGATCAGCTTAATTAGGCGAACTTTCCGCTGTGCTTCTATGTGTAGATTAATGCAGTGTAAAAGTAATGCTGTGCTTAGCGATAGCGACTGAGTTGAAATTAATCCATTCGTTACAAGCTCTTCTTTACTCTTACCTGTCCCGGTGTATGTGGCTAATCAAATCTTACAAATGAACCACTTCCCGAAATTCGATTGAGCTGAAATTTTGCGTAAATACGTAATTTATGCATTACAATGCATTCTAATGATGTCACAGAGCTGATCCGATGATGGAGCCGGAAAGTGGCCATATACGAACTTAATCAAATTTGATGCATTTGCTTGCGTCCGATTGAACTGGAATTTTGAATACACATGCATATTGCATGAATAAAAGCTTGTTTAAAGTTAATTTGATTTATTAGGTCACCAGCGATGTCTTTGATGTAATGCGAGTAGCGACAACTTTAAGAACTCACTAGTTGCGGAGTTGCTATAGCAATTTTGTTTTGCTTTTAATTTTGCGAATGGTTTTTATTTTTTTATTTTTTATGCGACGTGTTAGGTAGAACGAGGGACGTACTTTAAGGGAGTTTAAGTACTTATGAGAATAAACATCTTCATGTTGAAATCACAAAAAATTAATGAGCGGTTTCCTACGTTTGGTTGAGTTATGGAAACATAATTTGTACTTACTAGACAGCTGCTTTTTCGATTTTAACATTGGTTCCTTATTAAAAGTTGATCAATTTCTTAAGTTTATACTAATATACTCCCTCGAAGTATGTCACTCGTTCTACCTAACACCTTGTATTGTATATTTTACTCGTTTAAATTTGCAAATAGTCTTATTATTTTATTTTTATTTTTAGTTTTAGCTTGCTTTGTGCCTCTGCAAGACAAAGGCTCGCTTTCTTGAAACTTGAATATAAATTCAAGTTTTGTTTGTTTTCATAATGCACTTGCAGCGACTTGCGCTTATTGTGACTCGATTAGTTGTGAGGGTAAACCGCTCTTTTACTTCTAAAATCAGTTGTTTTTCGTTTTTACTGCAATATGCGAACCGCGCTATGAGTTCTTAGAGTTTTTTTGGTATACAGATGGACTAACATTTCAACTCAAAGCTACATTGACATGGTATAGTTTCGATACATTTTGCAGGGACATTCAGTCTATACTATAATAAATACACGTCAGTTTATATTTGAGATATTGTTTTATTGGCTTACAGACACATACCAAAACAACTTGTCTGCTATCTCGGCAATGAATGATCATTACGAGTGTGCAGACGGTACCGGCCCATACATTCCCATATCGGAGTGCATCACCGGGGTGCGAGCCCAGGTAAGTGACAATTGAATTTGCTTCCATGTATCTACAGTTGTTTCGAAGCCAAAGTGTGTTTCCATTTAAGTCCCCCTTCGAGTCAACCGCGGAAAATGTGTCTGGAAATAGATCGAGGCACAGAATAGCAGCGCGCTATTGTGCTCGGCTGCAATTGTTTGAAACTCGTTTATCAGTTGAGAATTGCATCTTCCCACTTGATCTCACGACCTTGAATTTGAATTTGCGATGTTTCCTTGGTATCTTTTAGTAATATGCATCTTTTTAATAATGTTCACGAAATAAACTTGCACAACACTTCAGTTTATATTTTTTATCTACGGTCAAGGTAAAGGTCAGGGGTGACGATAAAATGGAAATCAATTTTCACCTTTTTAAACTTTGACATTCAGTATTTTTGCGTGTGAATATTGAAATCCGTTCCATTTCCAAGAAACAATCGCGGCTTGTTGCTGCACTTGTTTACATTTATCTATGTTAAAGGTCAGAGGTGAGGATACGTGATATAAAATGGAAATGAATTTTCAGCTTTTTAAACATTAAAATTCAGTATATTTGTGTGTTGAATATTGAAATCCGTTCCGTTTCCAAGTAACAATACGTCAAATTGCAACTCTTGTTTATGTTTTTGGATCTACGTTAAAGGTCAGGGGCGACGATACACACTATAAAATCGATATAGATTTTCAAATGTTTAAACCTCAAATTCAGTATTTTATGCTGAAATCCGTTCCATTTTCCGAGTAACAATCCGTCATATTGCATAGCTGTTATCGGCAAAATGTCAATGCCAATTACGGTTGCAGGTATTTTACACACGTTGTTTACTTTTTGGTGACGGAAAAAACTCATGACGCAGGCACGTGAGGGGGAGTTAATGCCTGTAATTGCATTTCGTGGGATGAACTGAATAATATGGTTATCAAGAAAACGGCACGTGTATGCTAGGGATGTTGCGGATGCAGATTTTTCCGCATTTACGAATGCGGATTTTTAAGGCTTTCATTTGCGGATCTTAAGATATTTTATAAGAAACTATAAGGGTATGGAAATAAAACAATAGGATAGTATTTTTTAATACTTGGTATGCAAGTTGAAAATTTAAGAAAGGAAAAGTTTAATTAATAAAATTTCAGGGTCAAGTCTGTTATGCAGAGTTTTGTAAATTGAACCCGCGCCACTGAACAGTTGTTCGCTAGGATAACTGGCTGGTGCTGATAAAAATCTGCATGTTATTGGTGAAAATATAGTGCCCATTTCTATTTATCGTGACCTGTGCTACATCTGCATCCGCATGAACATCCGCATTGCTTATTGCGAATACAGATGCGGATGCAGATGTCCAAAGTGATGAGGAAGCTGCGCAATTGCGGATTCGAATATCCTCAACATTTCCCTAGGCCTAGTGCGTAGTGGTTTGCTAACCCGTTTCAAATTAGATTCGAGCCAGCAACCGTACCTTGCAGTTATTGATTTTAAACCACAATGGCCGTATGAATAAGATATAATGCAATCAAAGTGCACAGAAGCCCCGATTCGCAGAAAAAAAATGGTCACATTTTGAAATGAGTTGTAAGAACAGCGAAATAAGGTTTAATTTTACGTTTAATGTTTGAAAGCCGTATGAACGTGAACGGTTACTTAAAAAGGGTTTTAATATTTAACTATTACGTAAACTAATCGATTCGGTACCCTATCGAACAGTTTTGATTGAGGTATGTAATAGTGGGGGGCTGGGGATTGACCTAATTCGTTAAAAAACGGCAAATGAAAAACCTATAAACTTTATTTTATAATGAACTTCTTTCATCATATCATATAATAATGCACAATGCGATGTTCTAGATACAGGTAATCAGATGTTTCAGTGGATATTAGGTAAATAAATGAGGGACGGTCGGGAATGGTCATATGTTCTCAATTCAGGTGGAGCGATCATCTTCGCAGGGTAGCTTATAAATAAACATTTCTATAGCCAGAAGCTTTAAAAGTTTAACCTTCAATTAGCAAGCGTCTGGCGGAAGTTTTGTATTAAGGAAAGTGCCTGATGAAAATGTTTTGGTTTTTGACATTATGCTTTAAAACATACATGGCAACTGTACCTTGTGGTACCTGGTATATAAAAAAAGGTCTCAGTACACAAGTTTAACAATTCTATTAAAAAAAAAAAGTTAATTCTTTCCTCGTGTGCAAGTGTTTGTAGTGCTCATTTCAGCTTCGCAGAAATAACGTAACTGGACGCTGTTACCACTGCGAAGGCAGACTCAGTAAAATTAATATTGCAGTCAATGTTTTAAACCGATTAGTTGATATTTTCCAATTTAAGCTGCCAAATGTTGCCGATTCCCTTGTTCACATACTAGAGTAAATTTCGAGAATTGGTATCTCTTACCTACTAACATACAACGAAGGAAAAAAGATGTCAACTACCTATAATTGTATTCATGTGTCAGATTGACTAAATTTGACAGCTCTTATTTATATTCGTCTCTTTCTTGTTTTATTGGAAAGAAAAAGATAGAAATATTATAGTTTTAGTTTAGTTTATGAACAAGGGAATCGGCTCCAATGACTAGGTAAACATCGTGATGGCCCAATGCGGTTCGCAACCGGACGGACAAGTACCAATGTGACTCTTTGTATTTCGTCTGTACTTTCTTAGTTTAACTATGACATCTCATATATCGGTAAAAAAAAGACGTAAGGAAACCAGGATTTATAATTAATATAGGTCTGAAATAACTAATCCGCCTTTAGCAACGTGGTGATAAATTCTCGTGCTTTCTCTATAAGAGAAGCAGACTTTTCTTTGAATTGGGATAATAATAGACCGGTATTATTTATTATAGACTAGGTACCTAAGGCAGACATGTCTTTAATGTTTCATTATCTGGAATCTGTAGGTTGTCTATTCACCATAGTTATAGCTGTCACAAACAGGATGTTAATTATCTCGATCGGGGATGCGACACTTCTTGAGGCGCTTAATTGTTTCTAGTTCGTTGAAGTGGTTCGTAGGAGTCTGTAGAAGCGGATATTGATTCTTCATAAGTCTACTACTAGTTTGTATAAAAAGTATCGGGAGTTTATTAAACGCGCTGTAAACATATCGACTAACAATATTTTTTTTCTATGACTTGTTAGCACTGTACTGAGTTTTTATAACTTTGTTGTATTTGATAACTTTAAGCGCTATATGTCGCTTACATACATAAACTCACGCCTTTTTCCCATGGGGGTAGGCAGAAACTATAGAACGCCACCTGCTACGATCCTTACATACTCCCTTCGCCTCATCTACGTTCATACATCTCGTCATACAAGCACGCCGGTTACGAGTACTCCGCACCTGACCCTTAATATCGCCTATGTCGTCGCTGTGTCGATATGTCGCTTATTGAATGGTATAAAGTATTTAATTAATCAAGTTCCATGTAATGAGGCACAATTGTTTTTCTATTGTTCTGACTTCGGTAAGTTAGCCGGGGCTTGACCGGTTAAAGAAGGCCGACAAGTGGTAGTTGATTTGCCTCGTTTTGTTCGACCCGCAACCGCTGCGAATAATGAAAACAACAGAATCAGGTACTTAGTAATTGTCGTATAGCGCTAGAGGTAAAAATAACTTTTAAATCCGTTCATAATATTGTGACTGACATTTTGGAGATGAAACGCGTCGCCGTACGATTAGTTTCAAAAGAGCAATTTTTTTTAATTCAAAAATTTCATCTGTAACAGGTTCCTGAAGACATGATTTCCTGAGATTGTACGGCTTGTAGGCCACATAATAAATTTTGACGAATCAATTACTTTATTGGTATTATTGAACGATTCCTGGTACTTTTTATACAGAAGGAATATCTGCGCATTTTTACACTACTACGGTTTCTTTCATTAATTTTTTCTTAGAACTAAATTATTTGTCGAATATTAACGGTGGTCTTTAATAAATTTTACTGCAATGAATTTAACTTTGTCTTGTATCATAGGGTCCATAATTACGTGAGGGGTTTAAGGGGGGGTCGAGCTGAATCTCACCCAATTGGGGTGAGGGCAAATATGAAATAGGCAAATATCGCGTTATATTTTTTTGAACTTTATTAGTTCCTATTTAAGTAGTTAATTGATCGATTCACATTAGACTTCTAAGAACGTAATCTAGAATCACAATTCTAGATTACGTTCTTAGAAGTCTTAAAGTAAAAGAATAAAGCGCAAGGTTTTTTAAATGAATCAAACGTAATCAAGTACCTACAATTTTTTTTCTTATTTCCACAAGAAATACACATTTCGAAGAATCTCACGTGAGTTTAGGGGAGAAGAGTTCGAGTAAAGTCTCACGACATCCCGCCAAGGGGGGACGGAAGTCGAAAAATCGCCAAAATCGCCTCACATAATTAATGAATGCCTCCTAGTAAGTTTGTGATTTAAAAAAAGTTAGTAATGATCTATTAAGATTCAGAAAAGAAGTTGTAAGTACAGGGTGGCTTTTGGAGAATGTTTGAATACTTGTTTTAATAACCTATTCCATTATTGCAGGACGAGCAGAGGCACTTCACGTTCGAGCCGAAAAGCTTAACCATGGGTTCTCGGAATGTTGGTCAGCAGTACAACAGCCAACCTCATATCAGGATCAACTCGGAGCTTTCCGAGAATGACTCCAACTTGAGTGACGAAGACGACGGCTCATTTCACGCTAGTCACCAAAATATACGTAAGCGTTTTATTTTTAAAATACTCCCGTCCAGTTTCTGGAAGGTCGATCGAATCTATAGGGGGTTACCTTAAATTAGACAAAAACTAAGGTGTCAAGCGATTTTTGTACCGTTTGCGCTTTGACTAGCATTTCCAATGCTTTTGACCCCCTGCACATTACCAATTTAATTAGGTATTTGACATCACTAATACGGTATTTTTAATCAATTCCTTGATTAAAAAATACTTTATTTTAATACAGAAAACCCGATTAATTTTCAATTACGTAACAGTAAAATTAGATTTACAGTTGTTTTAAAATGAATAAATAGAGTCTATTAAGTTGGCAAAAATATGAATACAAAATCTACAGGGGAATCATGTTTTGACAGCTCGTAAAATCTGTCATAGGTGGTGTCAAATAACCACTTGTCAATCGAATGTTAATAGAAAATACACTATTAATACAAATAATAAGAGCCGAACAAATCACTTAGTATTCTTAATTCAAATAGTTATTAAGAACAGATTAAATTTTAGTTTCTCTATGACGGTTACGATATAATGACATGTAATTTTATTTTTAGCAGACTGGTCTGTTACTAAATCATTTACCAAATTATCCGTGGCCCCGAGGAACAATGGTTCTGCAGAGGGTATGTATATTTATTATTTTATTTTTGTAACATAAATATTTTTGTAATGGCTGTTTACCTTGATGTCTTTGTTATGTCTAATTAGCCCGATTTTCCTGTATCGGATTTCCACAAGATTAGTCTTGATATAGGTATCTAAAACCCGAATTTCTTGTGTGAATCTTATCATAGCCATATAAATAGAAGCTTTGTTTATAACATCAGTTAACATCCGATAGATTTCCAAACACTTAAGCAAAAAAAGGGGAGTTATAAATCTCAAGACATTTTACTTACTTTTTTTTATTTCAAGTAAAGGATTTTATTTTTGGTGACGACCTCGTTTGTTTAGTGGTTGTAAACGCGGTTTCGATTTCCAGGTGGGGGTATTATTGGGAATTTCCATTAGGACTTTTGCATTAGTCTTTGTTTTCTGGATATGCTCCCGATTCATTGCAATAGACCCTACAACATGACCTAGAAACATTATTGACGAAATTCTTGTGTTTACACCTCTGTCTATCACTTAGAAGAAATACAAGCGTGATTATAGAACATTTTTACTGTATAGTCAATTGCATAACATCACGCCTGTAATCGCTGAAAGGTTAGGCAGAGGTGTATCCACATTTCGCCAGTGATGTTTAAGTACCATATAATAGGGGGCGAGCCTATTGCCATCAACCGGGTACAAACCCAATTAATCACCCAGTCAATTAGTCAGATTTAAAAAATAATATACTTAAATCATCACATCAACAAAAGACATCAACACAAATGTGTTTCAGGACCACCTGTCCCGCCGCGGCCCCCAAAGACATTTGCTAATAGAAACCGAGAACTGCCACCAAAGGATCCATTCCAAGGCCCGAAAATTCACGAACCTGCCGAGGCCCATGATAGTGTAAGTACTGGATGTAATTGAAAAAAGACATTCTTTTAAAATACGCCAGTGTAGGTATGACATAGGGATGACAAGTTTTTATAAGCTATAGACTATAGATATAGCTTTTGCCTGCGACTACGTCTGCATAAAACGTCGGTTATGGTGGACGCAAACAAAGTCGCGAAATAAAAAGAAGACCCCGCATAAAATTTCATCAAAATCGGTTTTGTGGTTCGGTCTTGAGAGCGTACCCGACAGGCAGACAGACAGACAGATTTACTTTCACATTTATATTAGTAAGGTTTTCAGATTTCAGAGAGGGTAAATAAAGTGTAACAACTTTTAAAAAAGACTACGACCTACATCAATTTTGATTCCTAAAAAGATATTTTGTTGCGCTTTTTAATGGACAATTTGGAATACCAACATATTCACGGTTGGAGAACAATAACATTTTTGGGTTATGACAATGGATATGCAAGACTAGTATTAGTTTAGTAAACTTACATGAAATAGTACAATACTCTATTTTAGAGCACCTTTGGATGCCCTAGCCTGCGCTCATCCGACGACCTTAGCCTTATATAGACTTACTAATTTTAGATAAGTTCAGAGATCGACCCTTCGCGTTTAGAAGTGACATAGTTTCTGAAATGTATCTAAACGATTGCCGCAGCTAGTCGGTTTGGCCTTCTAACTGAAAATATACTTTACTGCTGTTAAAAAAAACCTTTTGTTTTTGTTAAAAAAAACCCTTTTTTTTTGTTAATAAACTCCCTTGTAGATACAGAATCTTGTTTTTTCACATGTAGAGTCAACAAGAATATTGTAACCAAGATTTTGTAAAAACCTAATTTGAAAGATTGCCGTGGGGTTTCTCGCTCGTTCTTCTCCATAGAGGCCTAACTCCGTTTTGGAACGAGCAACTAGCTTCAGCTTTCGGACTAACTGACCGACTCCTTGACAATAGGGATGTCTCCTGGGTTAAAACAACAAGATTCTAATTAGTCCGTCAGTTAGATTATAGAAAAATACTCGATGCGTTTTTTTTTATTTGTCCATACGAATAATATTGACAAAGATACAGCACATTCAAATTCAGGAGGAGGGGCTCGTGACGTCACTCTTTAGTAAAAATTTTACGAAATAATGACGTAGCGCGAACTTTCGCCGCTCTGTAACTTTGTTATTTTAAGTTTTAGAAGCAAAAGAAAAAATACGTATCTACTATTTTCTGGCGTTCTAAAAGATGGACTAATTATTATTTTTTAGTCATCATCCCTATTCTCAAAAGTGCCTGTAAATGGTCTAATCGAATTATATGTTTTGACTTTGTCTTAAAATCGAAACTCCAATTGGACCGAGTCTAAATAAAAAAAAAATGTAGTTTTGTAATCAATTCAATGACGTCAAGATTCGTCGTTGCTGATATTTATTCAAGCAGAAGGGGGAATACATGCACTTTTAATGTTAGTCGACACAATGCGGTCATACTGGTTTATTTACCTCTTCGTATCAATTGGAAAGTCCTATGTAAGGAAAAGTACTGTGAATCTTTATTAATATATAGACCTGAAGAGATTTTTGTTTGTTTAAACGTGGGAGCGGAGCAGTAACCAAAGACGTAACATAATTCGGATGAGAAAACCATGTGAACAAAGTCGCAGGCAGAAGTTAGTCCATACTTATATTATAAATGCGAAAGTGTGTCTGTCTGTCTGTCTGTCTGTTACCTCTTCACGCTTAAACCACTGAATCGACTTTGATGAAATTTGGCATGGAAAAATTTTAAGATTCGGGGAAGGACATATTATTATAATAGTTTTTATCCCGGAAATCAGCCGGCGGTGAAAAGGGGGGTGGAAGTTTGTATGCAAGTACGATATAAGTAAACAAGTTCCACGCGGACGTAGTCGCGGGCAGAAGCTAGTTATTTATAAATGTTCCGTTTACGTCAATCGTAATGTGATGAGGAAACTCATGTAAAATAATAATTTAACGTTGAAAGAAACTGGACGATGCTACTAGAGTTAGTCAACCACTCATGTCATCATTTTGGTTGATATGAGATGATGTAATAAAAAAAAATCACGTTGACGTCATAAGCTGGTAACGTCCCCTCATTTTTCATATCATTTTTATTTTAATGAGTCTAATTGAGAATTGATGTTGAGTTGAAAACGTAGCCTATATTTCGACTTTTAATTCTATTCAGTAACTTGACTGTTAAAGGATTACCAAGTTTTGACAAAAAAAAGATAGTGAGGTGGTGTAAGAATGAACGAAATTGAATGAACTTATATAATGTACTTAACTTAGTATTAAACCATTCTTATCATTCGTTCCTTATGCAATATCGTTCAGTACCCCAACACTAGTTGTAGTATGGTAACATTATTTTTCTATGAACAGTCAAGTTACTGAATAGAATTAAAAGTCGAAATATAAATATAAAATTACCGACTAAAATATTGATTGCAAAATTCCATGACATACATACATACAGGTGAAGTTAAATAAAAGCTTTTAAAAATGATGGTAGAGTGGCTCCAGGAAATGATTAGTTTGCATTTTCATCTTTATGTGATTGAGGTCTTTGACTTAAAGACGATAGGGTTTTTGTCATCTATGGTAGAATCCTAGTGGCGTTACCATAACTCTATAGTGTTAAAGAAAAGGAGTGACTATTAAAATGACATGAATATTTAAAAGTAGATATGTTTTTTCTAGCATATGCACATTGTGCTAAGTGCAGGTTCGTATTGTATTTGCAGGCGCAGCAGGCACAGGCGCAGCACTCACAGGCGCAGCACTCACAGGCGCAGCACGCGCAGGCGCAGCACGCGCAGGTGCAGCACACACCGGCGCAGCATCCACAGGTGCAGCACGCACAGACGCAGCACCCACAGGTGCAGCACGCACAGACGCAGCACCCACTGACGCAGCCCCCACAGGTGCAGCACGCACAGACGCAGCACCCACAGATGCAACACGCACAGACGCAGCACCCACAGCTGCAGCATCCACATGTGCAACACCCACATGTGCAGCACCCACATGTGCAGCACGCACAGCCGCAGCACGCACAGGCACAGCACCCACAGGCGCAGCACGCACAGGCGCAGCATGTACAGCCGCGGCTACGGGTGCCTCGTCGTACTTCGCAGGGTGCACCTTCCTCGCCCCGACCTCAGCCACCCATCGCGCAGGAAGAAGAAGACTTCGCAGCGGGACACTCTGTAAGTAGACAACCTTTAAAAGTAGCATACAGGTAGCCTACCTGATGGTAAGTGGTGTTCTTGACCTATGGATACAAAAGGCATATTACATGGAGAAATTGACACGTGTCGTGTCTATAATTATACCTACGCCCACGGCTTATAGCCTACGGCCGCCTATAGCCCACGGCTATTGATATCCAACAGTGTTGTTGGACTTGATAACATAATGTATAGTGGAAGTACCCAGACGGGTTTCTCTACAAAATACCCTACTAGCACTGGGCTTCACTGCTAAATACTGAAATAGGTTAGCTATGTCTTCTGTGAAAGGTATGATCAAAACGAAATTGCAACAAAAGTACTCAGAATGCTACCCACGAAGATAATTATTATAGCGTAAGTAAAAACAGACTATTAAAGACAGGAATAGCAGGAAATTACTTATCACCTTTAAATTATCTTTTGTGGAAATAATACAATACATTGTGTAATGCAATAGGTGAATAATATATGGGTTAAGTATAATTTAATATTTAGTCATCATTTTGATTATAATCTCTATCATGATTCATTTGCACGAAAGATAATAAGTAATGAAATCATAATATCCACGAAATTCATTACAAACAAGCTTCCGCCCGTGACTTCGTCCGCGTTTTTTACCTGCGTTGAGTCTTTGGGAACTGTTCCGCTCCTGTTAGTCGTAGCGCGATATTATATAACCTTTAACTAATTTTCATGAATTTGGCTATCATATACAAAAAGATTTTTTTCCAATGGAATTTTGATCCAACTGGGAGTTCCAAAGATTGGATGCATAGCAAATTACTCATCTATTCGCTGACAACCAATGTCAACTCTTTGACCTCGCGGTTGGCACGCGCCATCCATGGATCACCTGTCGACATCGAGTGGACACTGAGCAAAGAGGTGGTGCTGGTCTGGTGTCGGGTGGGTGAAATAAGCCACCTTTATCAGTATAAAGATCTTCCAGGAGCCTGTTGACCAGTCTCTAACGAATGTCTCTTTACAGTCGATGCAGTACTGCAACCTGCCATCAATTCCGCCCGCGGTGGACCGGGCCCTGAAGCCGCGCCATTCTACCCACAGCGTCGCCCATGTTAATACTGTCATGGTGCAGGTAAATAGTTAATCTTTAATTATTAACTTAATAGTCTCCTTAATAATGGTTTTAAGCATAAATAAACGATAACAGAAGGTATTTTTTCAATAAAAGGTGTGAATTCTACGCCAAGTGTTATCGAATAAAGTTATGTAATTCTTAAAAGCTTTATAAAATCTTGTTGTTTCGTTG
The DNA here is from genome assembly GCA_949774945.1 of Hoplodrina ambigua. Lineage (NCBI taxonomy): Eukaryota > Metazoa > Arthropoda > Insecta > Lepidoptera > Noctuidae > Hoplodrina > Hoplodrina ambigua. The sequence continues at coordinate 14,471,445 of OX458963.1, forward strand.
GCGAGCGTCAGCCTGTCTGTGTGTGTACCATTTCTCATGTCGTATGTGTTAATTTTACAGGGCGGCCTGAAACTTGCACCGGCTGAAGAAAAGTCGGATGTGCTGCAGTATTTAGATCTGGATCTGCCCACGTCATCACAATCAGAGGCATCGGTACTGTAATCATAGTTGAACTACAAGTCAAAATCAAATCGTTTATTTCAATTAGACCACTAAAAGGCACTTCCGAACATAATTTACAAGAAAAAAAAAACAATATTCAATCTTGTTGCATATTTCGGTTAGGCAGATTTTGAGTTGCCCATTCCAGAAGGTAGTTTTGTATGGATAAGAATGTGCAAGAAATTCTATATATAACATAACATCACGCCTGTAATCCCCGAAGGGTTAGGCAGAGGTGTACCCATGAAGGGTTAGGCTGCTACTGAGAAATTCTATATATATAACCTCAAAAGAAAAATGATTTACAATAACCTATACCTTGTACCTGTATATTAATTCAATAACTATACGAATGAGAAGACGATGTACTTAAAGAAAAAATAATTTAAAGTATTACAAAACAGTATTACAAGTACTACAACTTAAAATATGAGAGCTACATTAATTGTCTTGTTTGTAATACATGGTGCTCATGTTTACAAAGTTGTGATCGTAGGCTGTCACTCCTAACATTCCAAAAGACAACGAATCAGTGTGAAATGCATAGTAAGCACCAAATGTATAATTAATGCACAGATAAAATTTATTATTACACATTTAAATTGGCAACTATTTTATGGGTCTTATAATGAATTTATAACTAAAATTACAGATTCACGAAATAATGTATATGAAGTAAAATGTTTTATTTTAACAACATTTATGTATTCTGAATTATAATGTTAATTTTTTTCAAGGCATTATAAGTATGTTTTTTCTATTATTTCAGGGGTCAGATTCCGGCAACCCACGCAAGAAGGCTGATATCATTCATGGCAGGTCAAGTTCTGGTGCAGACACTGATGCGTACAAGACCGTGGATTTCCTGAAGACGGAGGCATTCAACATTACCCGGCAGGATGCAGAGGCTTCCCGGAGCTTCCAATACTAGCACAAACCTCCAACAAGGAAAGAAGGGCCTCTTGACATGCTTCGCTCCTTGTTACGTCGTTAAACACACAACAGCTGTGTTACCAGTTTACCATTAAAATCAAAGAAAAGAACCCAAATTCAAAATAACAACGTTATTTACTTACAAGTGAATCAAATTTACAGACAACCCAGTGATGAACAGTATCTAGCATTTAAATGAAAATTGATGGAAAAGACTTTTAAAAGCTTTAACAGACTTTAACAAAGCTTTAAAATATTAAATGTGTGTTTGTAGTTGCGCATTGTAACATACCCCGCTATAGTAGAAAACGACAATCATTATAGTATTATACTACATGTTAATCATAGCAATAAGAACAGTATTTTTATCCATATTCACATTCAATTTTACTCAGAAACAGCTTTTTGTGCTCAATAAACCTTGAAATCCAAAATGTTGCCGCTGGCATTTTAAATAGATAATAATTGAAACGCGTAGCTTGATGTGTAGCTTCATTTTCATGGATCCATTGCTCTTTAGAAATATAAATAAAATATTATATTAAAAAAGTTTAGTAAGTAGTTCTAAAATATTTGTGTATACATACATAATTTCTTCCACTCATGTTTATTAGATGGACCTGTCACAAACCGGATTTGTTTGCAGTTTATCTAATTGGTTATCAATATAAATATATTTATTATACAAAAAAAAAAATATTTAAATTAAGTATTGTATTTCTGTACTTAATAGCATTAAATTAGGATACGTTTCGCTTTATAATGCATGACATATCTACTTTCTTTAGTGTATATTAATTTGATGACGTTACCAATATATTATTATAATTAAATTTTAAATATAATTAGAAAGCATTCATGCTTTATAAATCGATGTTGTTAATAGGTATAAGAACTTAAAAATTTTATCTAAGCACTACTTAAAGGTACCAATGTGTACTTTTCACAAAGATAATTGAAACTTAATATACTCTTGTGCGTTTTAAAGAACATCGTTCCACCTTTAAAGAGGAGGAAAAACTAGTCATAGTTTATTTCCTGCACGCATTTTGCTCCACCCATCAGTGAAGCTTTCATCGTATTATTCACAGTATAAAAACTATAAGTACCTAGTGTTTAAGGACATATCTTCGTACGTAAACTTAAGTGAATTAAAAATATAAGTATGTGTTTACATGAATATCAAAAATCGTAGGTAAAAGTATTGTAGTTCTTAGTCTTTCTGCGTTCTCTAATTTATAAATGGTTATCAACCTTAAATTAGGTAATTGTTGTTACCTTTAAATAGTAGGTATATAAGTGAATAGTATATGAATGGACTCAAGGCTACAATTACGTCTCCGTGGCAACAAAAATTTGCTAAAATTAAATACCTGGTCCTTCTACATATTTTGAACAGCTGACATCAAATCAACCTTGCTTCATGAGATTAAAATGAAAGTGATGTGTCTACTTAAACTTAACTTCAATTGTTAGAAATGTTGTTTAACAAAATATTAATCACCGAAATGCACAGGAAGGTAAAGTGAAAACAGTATTAAATAAATAGTTCTTAATATCAATTCTTACTAATCACTATCGTAAGTATACATTATCAATGTATTTAGATGTATTAGATAGATGTTTACACTTATACATGTTTATATTATATGGATATATATATATTTATATACATGACAAGTAACAGTCAGTGCTGTGGCCATGATATTCCCTTAGGTGTATCATCCAGTGATACTAAAATAGGTACGGTCCCACTGACTTATTTGTGGATTGACTTTTTGAAACTCATATTTATCTAAGACGGAAAGTCGTCTTTTGTTCAAAAAATATTCTTACATAATACCCGGCAGACATCTTGAGAATGCGCGACTAACGTTAATCCGGTGTCAATTGAGAAATGTATGCCCCGCTTGAGTGTTGAGCGGGCAGAAGGACCTGCGCAGTGGCGTCATGATTAATAAAGATGTTTTCCGGCTATTAAACGTTGGTTGACCAATATTTTCAAAATTATACATTAGTATCTTAACCTAAAGATAGGCCACTATGTCTATTAACTAGTTCAGCACACGAGTACGTTCGCGTGTTATAGTTATATTTTATATATATTTATGACTTTATAGATATATAAAAAAACATACATCAATTATGTACTTATAATATCATAATACATATTTATATGAAGCGGTTTATCGCACTGTTTACTGAATGACGGCCGGAGAAGTGTTTGTGATGATGATGAACTGGTGTGTGGCTTAACTTTTGGTGATATTATATCATATTATATATTATAAACAAAAGTAAAAAATATATACATATATGATATGATACTTTACATCGGTTACCTGCTGTATCTCATAGATTTATAATATAATATGTATTTTTATACATACTGTTGGAAAAAAAACTTAAATAGGGTAGATTACTACCAATCAATTGACGTACCTACTTTTTATGACCTGTCAAAACGGGATTCTCGCACAGATTGGTATCGCATATATAGACTCCATTGACTCACTATTTATTAATTTGAAAGAACTTAAAAAATCAAATTTTACAGCTTATTGAAAATTAATTGAATCTTTAGAGCTAAAATAAAGTGTTTCTTTAGAGAAGTCGTTTATTGGAATTATTGGTTAATGGCGTGTCATGTAACCATTTATGCTATGATCGCTTCATAAACGCCAAAATGTATCATCATCTACCTAGCCTTTTCCCAACTATGTTGGGGTCGGCTTCCAGTCTAACCAGATGCAGCTGAGTACCAGTATTTTACATGGAGCGACTGCCTGTCTGACCTCCACATCCCAGTAACTGGGTAAACGCCAAAATGTATCCGGGCATAAATTTTAATAGAACAACAAGTCCTGTCAATGTAATTGTACAACAGTAAATTATTAGGACGTTTTATAGTAGTCACAACTTTGGTATACTATAGTATACACTGTATACAGCAGGTAACATACATTTAAATATACTTATTGTAGTATCTCTATCTTTAAATACGTAGTATAATAAGTGTTGCTTTTGGTGTCTGTCTGTGTGTCCGCTTAGTTAGTCTAAAGTACACAAATGAATGTTTTGCCATTATATTGAGAGTTTATTTCGGGAGGTTAGTTTTCATAATATCTTTGTTAGATAATATTTATCTTGAACAGTTGATCGCACCCGTGCGAAGCATAGGCGGATCACTAGTAATTTTATAATTATTTATTCTTTTCTATACATGTATTTACATATTATGTCTTAAACAATACAATTCATATAATTATACACATTATTCAGATTTAAAGAAATGCATTTTTGAAAGATCCTTAGTCTAGTATCAGTGTTTAGAACAATAGAATAATTATTGCACTATGTGTAATCTCCACATATCGTGTTTATTCACGTTAATTAAAATTCAATATGCGTTTAAATATTCAATGCACGCTTCTAAGTAATACGCGAAATCTTGAAATAACAAAAATATACTGCTACTTATTCACGCTTATATAAAAAAAAATGATTTTACGTAATTTAATTTTAAAACATTGTAACTGGTTCCTATTAAAATTAAACCAGTCGTTTTCCAAAACATAAAATGTTGAATTTATTTTACCTACGGTATTTTACATTTTATGCCTACTAGAACCAAAGTCAGGTTTCCTTAAAACAATTAGTTTTTAACTTTACGCAATTATTTAATTAATTACTTGTTGCCAATATATCTTTTTCATTGTATAATTCATGTTGTATGTTATGTACAAAAATCCATTGTGTTAATATTTTGTTTCTTCCTTGTTTTTCTACCGTTATGTACAAACTATAAAAAGGCTCACAGTAATTATTCTGTAAATTGTTCAGATTAGTTTTATAATTATTTAACATTAACTTTATTTTAGGTAAATATGTGTTAGGTATCTATGAATTACTATTTGGTTCATGCAGTTATTAGCAAATGTATGTGAAATGTTCACTATTAAATAAATACATATTATCGAACATGTGTTCTTTTATTTTTTAGTGATAATACCAGCTTATTTCTGCAGGGCAAAGGCCTCTTGAGCAGGCACGAACATTAATCACCACGCTTGCTTAAGGTGGATTGGCGATTTAAGACTAGACTATATTAATTACTATAGTTTTTGGTCGGGACTTCGAAATTGAAAGCTAATTCTACTATAAGCTTTTCATTTTATGTCATGTTCAACGTATTAGACAACACAATAAATGCTATCTATTTATTTAAACTTTATTCAACAAAAGTACAAAGGCGGACTTAATGCCGCTTAATGCAATCAGCTTCCCAAAAACCTTAATAACGATACTTATTATAACGATGATTATTTCACCCCTAAGGGGTTTATTTTAGGAAAATCACAAAACACGTGTTTCCTTTATTATTTTTACGCAGCTCCCCTACGTATTTTAATGTCAAAATGTCTATTTAATTTTGTTCCTTATAAAGTTCAACTCTTGATTTTTCCCAATTAGGGGTTGAATTTAGAAAAATCCTTATTCCTTGACAATAAATCTGCCTAGCCTTTTTCCTACATTTTGGTGACGGCTTCTAACCGCATACCGTATGCAACTAAATATTGGTTTTTTACATGAAGCAACTACACCTATCTGACCTCCATAAACCAGTAACTGGGTATTTTAATACGATACCCCATGGGTAAGACTGGTTGTCAGACTTTCAGGCTACTGACGACCCGTAATAATAACTCAAAAATTTAAATATGACAGCCGGGAGCAACCGTGCTTTTCAAAGCACGGAGGTGTCTCGGTGCGTAATGATCACCCATCCACAGACCAACCCCGGCAAGCGTAACTTAACCTGATGGACCGACCCGTGCGGATTGTACCTTTACGATATAAAGTGGACCTCGGACCGAAATTTAAATTTTTTAGGTCCAAGGGTTTGGTATCTGCATTAATGAATCAGTCAGTCAAGAATTTCTTTTTTATATAAATACCTATCGATATTATTTAAGATATCGGTATAACGATATTCTACAATTAAAATGAATGGAGTATAGGCTTTCATAGGTAGAAAGCTGATGTTTTATCCAGTAACTTAGGCTACTTTTATTTCAGTATAAAAAGTTCAGCGTAAAATACCGAGCTGAAAACCGGACGGCTTAAGTTAGTAAAAATATTATTCAACAGTATTGTAAATTGTTAGCACTGCAGATCTACGAGTACCTATATGGCTCGAGGTGGTTGGCGCTGTAATACAGGCTTCTCTTAGTTCGGCTGCACATGTTAAAACGTGTGAAGGTACAATCTTTTGTTCTATTATAGCACTAGCTTCTGCCCGCGACTTCGTCCGCGTAGTTTTTAACACCCGGTCGCGTATGTTACGTCTTTGGTTGTTGCTCTGCTCCCGTGGCTCGTAGCGTGATGTTGTATAGCCTATACTATTGCCCATGAAACTGGCAAATAATTATATGCCTAATCATGACAGATATAAAAAAAAATCTAATCCGCCCGACTGGTATTTCCAGAGATCAGCACGGTTAAACAAACAAATCTCTAACCTTATATTTTTTAGTTTGGATTTATCTGGGGGCCTACCCCATCTCTAACAACGATATTAATTCAATATTACTTCGCCTTTCACACTATTGGATTTTCAACGCTCGGCTCAGCGCCGAGAGCACGCAATTCAACAACAGAAATTACAAAGTACTTACTTAATATATAAGATAATATTGTTTCAAGAGATGGCGGTAGGCCGCCTGTAAACGACAATATGTAGTTTTAAAATAAGTAGTTCTGGAATAAAGGAACTGCCCGGCATCGAAAGGGTTCAAATTAAAAAAAAAAAAAATTGTTGGAAACCGTGCCCGGTAAATTACGAACACAACGAAAAAAGAATCTGCCAAATAGGTTTAGCCGTTCTCGAGTTTTGCGCATATCAACACATTTAGCCATTCATTTTTATTTATTCAATACATATAGATAGATTATATATGCTAACAAAGTAAGCCCCAATTCCCGGCACTAATATTTGAATGGTAATCGGTCCGTAACGCGTTCATGATTAGTCTCAAGCGATGCAGCGTCTTGGACGCTCGCTGTAGTTCTAGTTTGTGAAGTTATTAATTAGTGCACTTAATATCCGTGTTTCTGACAAATTCAAGATTCGCTTCGTTCCAATTGCAATGGTACGAGAAACTTTGATGTGCAGTCAAGACTATGCCACTAGGTAGGTCCTATTGTTGTACTGTGTATAATGCTGTCAGCTATGTTTTATATTAGTTTTCCTTTATTTATTTTTCATATAAACAAATAATATTTTCAAATAACTATTATTACAAAAATAAAAATATAAAACATAGTAGTCAACCGGCAACGGGAACAAGATCCAAGCCACCGGTTGTCAGGGCTCCTGAGATAGGAATCTCCGGACAATACGCACCGTGTCCAGGAGTATCGCTTTCTGAATCAAGCCCATGATTCAACAGCCCAACGAGGCTACTCAGGTATTGGTCGAGGCTCTTGGCTATTTTACCATAGGCCGTCACAACTATAGGCAAAATGCGGCGCTCACATCCCACATGTCGACTACCTCGCGAGGCAAATCTAGATAATATTTTTTTATTGTTACTATAGTCAGGAAAACACCAACCTACATATTTCTTTGCTTTCATGTTTTGGTGAATGAAGGAGTTTTGGTGTGATTAAATGTTTTATAAGTGGGTAGATAATTTTCTACTTTGCTATCTCACGAAACCTATACGAGATTTCTACCGAAGTGTCATAATCAGTGTGATAATCAGTGAACGTCATTGAAACAGTTTTAATGATTGTTTAGTATACTGAATCAAATCATAATTATCTATCTTACTACTTATAATGTAATAAATCTTAAGAATTTTTGTTTGTTTAAACACTCGTATCTCTAGAACTGACAGTCGGATTGGGTAAATAATTTTGATATATGAAAGCCAGATTCATAAGGAATAGTATAGGATGGTTTTTTGACTTTTGACTTTTGAAAACTGGACTTATTACTCAAACCATGTCAGAGGCCCTTTAGATGAGTAAGACGTAAGACGTAAGACCTTTTTACCCACATCCCCCCTAGTAAAATTGTTCATAATGATGAGTCCAATGACCCCTTTTGAGGTTTCGGGTAAATGTTCAATGACCATGTCTAGCTCAATTATCCAGCGTCAACAATACCATACTCAAAAGCTCGAAGCCATACTCTTCTCACTAGATAACAGTGACTTCAATTAAAACGTTCAAATTATTCAGATCGAATCTGTAGAGAAACAAATATGAGTGTTTCCCTTGGCCCACTTCGCTCGACGCTTGTGATAGCCGCGATCCCAAGTCGTCCATTGTTCCACATTTCGGTTAGTAAATTATTAGTGGACACGCAAATTACAATTCGGTAGAAAAACCTCACAAATTGTTCCTTTTACGGGTTTACCGTCTGGTTAGCTTGCCTTAAATACGCAATTTTATTGAACGTAGATGAAAATGTGTGCTTATAGTTGAGTGTATTGAAGAACTGGAGTCTTTTATAAAAGTATCAAGTAAGGTGAGTACCCAACTAGGTATCAAAGATTTTTTATATAAATAAATAAAATTGAAGTGTCTGCTTGTAATATCAAAATAACAACATTTAAAAAATGAATGAATGTATGAATGAACAAATAAAAATATATAAAAAAATGTCTGTTTGTTCCGATTAGTCTCCGAAACAGCTGAAATGATGTTGACAGAACTTTCACTGCATGGCTTGTAATAAAAACAAACTTCGATTTTTTGGTATTATTCTTATACTTTTGATAAGTATTTCTAAGCATTAATCAAGATATCTAATGAAGTTTTTTAATGAAGACTACCTTATAAGTTTAGATATTTAATGTGCAATTGACTTTCGTATAAGTATAAGAAGATAACAAGTTTTTCACTTTAGAATAAAATTGTGCCAGATATATGGGTACTAATGGGTAGTAGACATCATCTTATCTTATCTTAATATAAAAAAGCGAATGGTGCTCACTAATCACGAATCATCGAAAACCACTTGACGTATAAAAATGTTTGGCAGGGAGTGGTTTACCAAAATTCAGTCAATAAGTGGATGAAACGGGAGTCCTAAGTTTGTTTGGAGGAATCAAACGCGGGCAGAAGTTAAATAATAATTCCATAATAAATTAAATAATATTTTTTTAATTATCTGTAAAATTAAAACTACAAGTTACTCAAACCCCTTTTATAACAGGCAACTTTTTTTTTCCCATACATTTTTTAAATGTGTCTAGTATGTGTACAAAAGCAATGGGGGAATCACGTTTTGACAGTTTATAAAAAGTATGTCAATTGAATGGTCGTGTTTATTTCGTTTAGTTTATGTGAAGCGCCATCTTTCAGACATCAATTCAATTTCAAGAGACACTTTTAGCAACAAGCTAGATTTTACTGTAACCCACACTAGGTGGCTGTCTGTAATGTTTATTATACATGGTGCTAGATGGCGCTTGACGTCGTATGAAACATTTTCAGATTCTGCCTGAAACTACACATTTCTTTTTAAAGTACGAAGTTTTTTTCTTTTGCACGTTTACAGAATTTTTGCTTTATTTTGAATACTAAGTACCTAACTACAATTGAACGAGATGTCCAGTTTTCAATACGTACAGACCCTTAATACCGCTTTTGTTTACGTTTGTGAAACATTCTAGAATAAATACAAGTTAGGCGTAGGTAACGTACCTTCTCGCCATGTTGACGCAATTAGTCACCTTTTCCTTAACTTCATTTCAATTCACCTATTGTAATAATTAATTAGAAAAGTTTCTGTTTGAAAATTATTTTTTAATTAACGACGTATACAGGACTTTATAAGGCTTTATTAAAAAATTTAAACTCGTTACAGAAAAAAGCCGAAAAAGTGCAATATTCGAAACAATTTGCGTAGGTAATAAATTTTGCTTATTTCGTTTTTGATTTCCTCTTTCGAAATGCTTATAATTTATTTTTTTTATTTTTATTTACTATGGCTTTAAGGGTTTGGGTTGGGTTTTTGGTGTGGGGCGCCTTGCTCAATTTAGTACCCCAGTAAGTACTTATTGTTACAACTTACAGAAGTAAATTAATTATTTTTTTTCCTATAACAATATAAGAAATACTACGGCTTTATTAAAGTTTGTGTACGTAACGTAGGGCATACTTATTGGGAACCCGGCTAAGTGCAGTTCGCGAGGGAATCGTCATCTGATTCTCTTGAACATAATTTTAAGAGCTACCAACCTAAAAATTATATTTTGATAAATATATCATAAATTGTCGTATAGGTATTGACTTTTGAATAAAATGCAACGTAAAACTACTCTTATTAAATATTACGTGTTTACCAAATAATATATTATTGTAATCGAAATCTTTGTGACCTGATTTTCTTTATGGAAGTATCAAAGTAACTATTGGTAGTTGACACCATTAACCTATAATTACAAGACATAACTGCTCTAAATCAACACTTTATTTTAGCTATGAAAACCCGACTAATTTTCTATTACCTAACTGTAAAATTAAATTTTTATTTGCTTTCAAATGAATAAATAGTTTTTATTTAATTGAGTCGGCATAAAAATGACTTCACAGCTGTATTTAGCCCTACAAGATAGAATATGGAACAAGCGTGCTTTCACAGATCATAAAAAGTACGTCAAAAGATTGGTGTGGTCATGTAGTCTAAGGCCCAGTGTCCACCAAGGCGGTGACGAAAGGTGTCTCGAATAGCGAATAGGATACTGTGTTGTGTTGAAGCTAAGCGGTGAGATGTGAAAATTACGCAAGTCGATTGGTTATACGAGACATATCCTCTCATCTCCGCTTTGGTGGAGACTGGGCTTTAGCTTATGTAATTTAATAAATAAATCAGTACTATTTTCAATTTCGAAGGCTACATTGAATGAATCGCCTGAAGTGTTGACTGAATTTAAGTGTTGACGATACAGTAGGTATACAGTTTTGGTATTCTTTTGCGTAATACGTTTATGTAGTAGGTGCCTTACTATACGACACGAAGTTCTCAACTTTTTCTAGACAGGAACTCCTCTCAAAATTTTAAAAAGAGCTCACGGATCTTAATCTTAGAATCTTGAGTTCATACCCCAGCAGGCTTACTCTTGAACAAAATCGAGAATGAAATTGGAATCGACATTACATGTAAGTACTTACGATCCAGTTTTAATTCCAATAAATATAAGAAGATATTTAATTATAGAATTAACGAGTTATTTAATATTTTAAAATTTGGTAATTTACGTTTTCATTTGTATGGCAACCTCATGTCAATCGCTGTAGTCAAACATGCAGTCGATTCCAATCTCATTCTCGATTTTGTTCAAGAGTAAGCCTACAGGTCGGACAAAATGTGTTATTGAGCTTTTCTATTAGGAATTTCTCAGTAGCAGCCCAGAATTCGGAAGTTGGGGGGGTGACACATTCGTTACTGGGAAAGCACGAATAGCTGTTGGTCATACGATTATCACTTTCAAGTCGTATAGGATTACCATCAGACTATAAGAGCGAGGAAGGAGGGGGAGCATCTGTGTTTGTGCACTCGCTTGAGCATCATAGTATCTGCTGCGTACTTGGCTAGTCTCGATTAAGATAGTTCACCGTGACCGAAATTCCGTAGGAACATTATTATTATTTTAGATAAATACCTTATATTCTAATTCTAATTTCACATATCATCACGCCTGTAATCTCCAAAGGGTTAGGCAGAAGTGTAACAATTAGAACACCCACATTTCGCTAGTTATGTAAAGTCCCATGTTATAGGGGACTGCTTATTGCCATCAGCCGGGCACAAATCCAGACTACGAGGCTGCTACTGAAAAATTCCTGATGGAAAAACCTTGCCCGACCTGGGAATCGAACCCAAGACCTTATGCTCAGCAGTCGCGCGTTGCGACTACTGGACCAATGAGGCAATCAATTCTAATTTCCTGTGAACCAATTCAGAAATTCCATAATAAGTTCAAGGTATCATAGAATTTATATTAAGTACTTACTTGATAAAATAGTTCGACCTTAAGTCTAGACTAATGCCATAACAAGGGATCTAATAACTTTGTAAAACTTTTCGCAACGTAAACACATTTCGTATGAATTACCATGAATTAAATATTTGGTTTTTATTTCTGTTTGGCTTGATATAAAGTGGATTTTCAGTTTTCTTCAGAAAGACGAAACTGACAAGCTGAAAACAATATTTTATTTGCCGTTTGAAGAATATAATGTTATTTATTTATTTATTTATTTAAACTTTATGCAATAAATGTACAACTATTTGCGATTCCAAAGAAAAAACAAAGCCATTAAAACCACAACGACAATTAAAGAATAAAGTCTAAAGACAGGCAGGAAGCGAATTTTCGCAACAGCTTCTAAAGTACCTAGTGGTAAAATTTATCTTGACTTTCAATAAGTTGTATGATCAATAATTAGGTCTGTTGAATTGAATATTTTTGCAAGTTTACACATTACCCTATTTATGATTAGGTACTAGCTTATGCCCGCAACATCAGCTATCAGCCAGTGAAAGTCTCATCAAAATTGGTCCAGGCGTTTCGAAAAATAGCTGGAACAAACAGATAGACAAAAATTCAAATAGCTGTGTTTTTTGTATAGGTATACTGTGTTTCATATGCATTTTTATTTTGACATTACATACCGAAACTTCAATTTTATTTATCTGTCCAGACGACTCCTACACCCGGACGAAGGCTTCCATAATTATATTTCGACGTTCCGTTACAAGTACACTCACGTGTCACCTACTACAGTTGGCGTCAAGGTAGGTACCAGTCCCGTCCGCTCCTTTTCGAAACAAACCGTCTGGTTCCACGGTACACGTGAAATTGGTTAACGAGGTAATGCAACCTAACAGTGGCGAAGGGTCAAATTTCGTGAGAGGGGAGAGTCTAAGCAAAAATCGCTTAATTCTAATAGGTTTGTACTTTGTACCGTTAGGTAGGTATACAACTATCTAACGCTTAATGATGAACAATAAAATCGAATAATGTAGTTTAATTATGTTTTTATTTGATAATGTATTTAATAGTAGTAGAGACGATAATTTGATAAAACATATTTTTTATGTTTTTTTTTTGACAAACTTTCCTGTGGTAACTTTCCTATCGAAAATGTTTCAAAGCTGTTTTCAATTGAATATTACTTTTTTTCGTGTCTGATTTTTTTCAGGTAACCCGTAAGATTAAGATTTGGTGGTAAGCAGTAAGATTGGTTTTGTAATTAAAATATCTTACTTATGATATCAATTTCGATTGGTTGACAGATCGGTTTAGTTACCTATATAGACTTATCTGTTCACATAATATGCTTGCCAAGTAGCCATGCACAGAAATAAGAAGGCAAGCCTACCTAGGCATATTTATAGAACCTTCTGTGTGTTACAAACTATCAGTAGTTATAAAATTCATTCGCTTATGAAAAGAGTAATAAAAATAAATAATAAATAAATATCTTGGGACAACTCACACACGACTATCTGATCCCAAGCTAAGCAGAGCTTGTGTTATGGTAACCAGACAGCTGATATACATACTTATATAATTTATAAATACATACATATTATAGATAAATCACACCCAGACACAGAACTAACAATCATGCTCATCACACAAAGTTTGTCCTGGGTGGGAATCGAACCCACGACCTCCGGCTTAGCAGTCAGGGCCGCTAACCGCTAGACCAACAGGCCCGTGTGTGCATAGAGTGATGGTGATGAAAGCCTAAAATGACTAAAATTAATTTAATTATAAATAGTTTTGAAAACTTTTCGCATAGGCAAGTTTGTCTTAAGCATGTTTGTTAATAAATTACATTTGATAAAAATATGTCTCATCAAATTATCTGATGGGTGAAGATCGATCTTCCACGGCTCTTAGGGACTACTCACACTTATTCAGCTCTATTCAGCGTTTGTCCATAGAAAACAACGATTTTGTAATGGCATGCGTTCAGACGCGGAAAGCTGAACGGGCGCGTACGCGTCTCATACGAAATCGGCGACAAAAGCTAAATGGAGCTGAATAAGTGTGAGTAGTCCCTTAGGCTATACACTACCTTATTTACACTTTTTGAAAAATACACAAATACCCTATTCCTATAATTAGGACGTAAAAATTAAATTACCTGTATCATTTAGCAATACTAGATGATAGACATCTAGACACTACAGATTTGTGCTATTTTACAATATTGTTTTAATTCTTTATTCATTTTACGTCACTAGGAACTTCTCCTGTATTGTGGGGATTTGACTAACATATAAACTCACATATACAAACAGGTAGACCCTGAACAACTATCTGTAGGTCATATACATACGGGGTGTAAAAATTTACATGATATACTCGTTGTCTACACATAACCCCCATCTAACTACACACCTTTGAGCAAAAAATATATCTGGGAAACGATTTTTATTTTTGGTGTTAAATCACTGTTTTTGCGCAATTGAACGCACACAAATCATTGTGTGTACGGAGGCATCCAAAAATACGGGGGTCATGTAGGTATTTAAAGATTAGTTAAAAACAGGTTATTGTAAAACGTTTAAAAAGTTGCAACTTTTACCTTCAATATCTCCGCAATCATACATTTCCCAGGTACCAATAGCCCGGACAAAAATATTTCCCAATGGTAGGAACACTGTGTAAGTTCCAACTACGTTCAGTGTCTTTTTAAACCTGCCCACCTCCGTGCGGTAATCGAACCCACGACAAGCGGCACACCAGCCAATTGTGATGTTCAATTGATTGTGTTAATATTCAATGGTAGTAGAGTAGCTATTGTTCTGAATTTGAAAGGAAAGCCGATGGGAATCGAGTTCCACGGAGTCCTCGTCACTGCAGCCTAGAAATATATCATGACAGAACATCGCGCTTCGATTCCCCGCGCGGAAGGCAAAGACGTACTTGGCATACCTATAGAAGTTTAATCATTTCTTCGGGACTAGTTAAGCTTCATTGCCTCATTATTTTTCTAGTGCTCGCTACTTTTGTTTCTAGCTTAGGACTTGCAGTGGATGGGAATAGTGAGGCGGCCTTTTCCCCAAAAAAATGGTATGTTCTATCTCATGATGGCCCAGTGGTGTAATATCTATTCAAAGATTGTTAAAGAAATTATTTGTTTATTTACAATGTATTGTAACTGTTCATGTCATTTTTCGTTTTATGCATGAATATGTCAAGGGTCGTTTATCAGATCGCATTGCCCAAGTATCTTATAATATAAACCTTTAGGATCTGTAATAAAGGTGGCTTTCCCAGTAAAATGACATTAATTAATAATACTTTTATTATCAAGCTGCGGGTTAAGGGTCCTCGCTGGATGGCCCCTAGCGTGTGCCATAAAATATCGTTAGGTGGTACGAATTCGAATGAACTGTCATAGTAACGTTGCCGTCAAGAAATATGACGGTACGTTCGTAGTACGTTATAAAAGTGTGCATAGAATGTGGGGAAGGATACGTTATTCCCAGCGAGGGTGCCGGCGGTGGGCGTGTGATGTATGCGTCGCCCATAAAACGTAGGCATCAGGAACACGGCAGGAGCACCGGCGCGCGCGATGTTACACGCGTGGTCATGATGCGACGCACAGCAGCCAACGCGCATGTGCCGAGAGGCTTTATGTAACCGCGGGCCGATCTGAAACCAAGCGCGATCCATGGACTAACGTCCGTTAGGAAACTTTACTCATTCATCTTTTCCCTAAAAGCGGGGTGAGCGGGGTCCGGGCCGCGCTGCGCTACGCCGCGCGTGTTACATAACCGTGGCGGAGGGCGACGCCGATTCCAAGTTGAGCCGCTCTGGAGAGCGGACCTGCCGTGGTAGCGCGCCTCACACGAACTCGCACCCTCGCCGCATTCGCACCACTCACCCCGAGCGAGCGCGTGGCGCGTAGTACCGCCGACCGTCGCCGTCGGCCGATACCTCCCGCGCTACCGACCTCCTCCGACTTTGTTCTCAACACTTTCCAAGTCTAGATCTTAAACTTTAATAGTCGGCTGTTGGCTCCAAACTTCCCATCTAAGGCGGTAAGCCATTTGTTTACTTACAATCATTTGTTTCTTGTTTTGTTTTCTCATTAACTCTGCATCATCTTCTTACGTTATATAACATTTTGACATCGCTTTTGTTGACCTCATCTTTGTTTCATCTTGTTTAGATTTTGCAGCTAGCGGCGAAAGGATAGATTTAATTGCAAAATATATTTTTACATTACATTTAAAACATATTTTGTTTAAACTTGTTCTTTTAAGTGTTATAATTTAATATTACGACCGTTAGATTATTTCTAGTTTGTTTAAATTCAACCTGAATTACGTTGAATATTTCTTTACAAAAGAATTCAAAGAATTAAGGTAGGTTTTCGTCGGAATAGAATAGAAAAAATATTTGAGAAGGCTGGCGAAAACACTTTGGCGCCTTAAGTTTAATGGTATTTGAAACTCCGGAATCCTGAAAGAAATCATGTACTTTTTCGTATAAAACTTTGTAGACTCAAAACGAATCAGCGTAGTCACGTTTTCTAAAAATAAACAGTGGGTAGTAATCATTGTGTAAATATTTGAAAAGTTGATGAAAGTCGTGGGCCTACGGAGTTGCGTAGCTCCGTAGTAAATTCGTAGAGGTCTAATAAAGCGGCTATCATTTTTGCGCGGCTCGGCTATGGAGGCAGCTCGTGATTAATGCTTCGCTGCGAGCCTGTCGGCTGCTCACTGATCTATCTACAACATATTATCCCGTAAAGGCAACAGTTATTATATGTTAGGTAGGTACTCGGCTCATTGTGTAGCTTCGTAGCTATGTTGGCGTTACGACTATTGTTTTTCTAATGTCCAAGGATATAAAGAAGTTTTTTGGTATTAGACATATCTATGTACTTACAAAATAAAGAGTCATAAACAGAGGTACTTATTGTACATAAAATAAGTAGCAAGCCCTTCGTTCAAAATGTATTTTATAGTAGCAGAAAGAAAAATATTTTTTCATGAAAGTCTTTTAAAATTTACCCGGCCACCAAGGAATTCTTTAGAGAAAAACGACACCAACAAAGTAAAAACCGAAGAGAAAAATTCTTCATATTTCATTACGTTCGCTGACTAAAATTTTAACGTAAATAAATATATATTAATGTCATATTTTGCCTCCGTAACCGTAATATAACTGAAATAATTTTATTCCGCGTGCGTCTCCATTTTATAAAACTTGATTGTAAACTTTGAAACAATCCGACGGTGCTGTGTTTTATTTGCAATAAGCAAGGAATTTTAATTCAGAGCACAGATGTTCTCTCTACGGGAAGAAAGTCGCGAGTACTTGAGATTGAAGACCCGCATAGCGCCTGCATACATTCAATGCTCATCCGAGAGGCGCTGCGTTCCATTTCAATATTCTGTTCCCCTATCTTACGTTAACAATGCTACTGGTGTATTCTTTTTTGCGCTGTCTGTGTAAACGTTTGCACAGACCGTGTTCAGAACTTGTGAAAATTAACTGTAAAGGAATGTAGTCTCCAGACCCCGCAGCATACTTTGTTGTCCGTTCGTATGGCAATCTTCATTCATTCTTTGAACAGCGCAATTTAAGAGTAGGTTTTTAAGCTACGTCGGATCAAAACCCTTTTCAAAGGGTAATGATTTTATTCGAATGGTTTTGTCGTGTTGGCTTCTGGAACCGCAGTTTGGTCCTAAGTTACGATAATCCATCAAGCAGTGACATGAACAGGGCGATATCCATATGTGATTTCGTTTAGGCATATGAAAATAACTCCGTGAAATATTGTAGCTGCTCTGATAAACATGCTTTTAGTTATCGAATGATATCTGATCAGTAATCGTAAGTGCAGCACATCGATGGTTGCTTATCACGAACATCAAACGTGTAGGTATTCACTTTTGTGGATTACAGTTTATTGAATTAACGGGTCTTTGTTCCTTTGTGCAGCTTGCTTGGAATGAGAAACAGTGAGATAACACGCGACGCTGAGTGGCCGTTATGCGCTTCTGTCCTCCCTGGTTCCCCCAGACCCTGCATTTTATTTAAAGCACCTCAACTTTTATTTACTTTAACATTTCCACTCTAGATAAACATTTCTTGTATAAAGTCAACGTTTTGTTTCTCTGAACCCAAAAAAATATAAATAGACGTAGAATGAATTACTAGCGGTGTCGGGACATTTGTGAAATGCATGGAAACATTTACCGTCCAGAATATTTTTAAATTTTACTGTAACCCCATTATGGGGGGTGTGTTTCCTGATTATTTTAGTTTTATTTAGGTTTGACTTTAAAACATTTTCCAGCTACAAATGCAGTACCTTTTTGGTTATTGTAGTGCAGATTATTTGTGTGTAGACCTAATTAGCACTCAAAATAGTTAGACCACAACGAGCTTACAGAGATTTGAGGGTAGCCGAAACCCTGGTTTGGCCATTTTCATACGAACGTCAATTTGAATGTAACTAATTTACGATTATTCAAAGACTTAGAATATTTTTTGGTAATGTCTTCTTACACGTGCTTGTTTTGTGGTGATTAACTGTTACGGAATTTGTAAGCCGTCAAGTCCTGACGTCACGTCGACGCTTCATTAGATAACCTGATTATTTGAACCGGTCGTGAATCGAAATTAAACGAATCATTTTCGAAAATTCAGCAACACAGAAAATTCGCCTAAAGTAATTACGCGCTACATAAATTTCTAAATTGGGAAAGTGATCATAGGAAAATTTACCAACGTATGAAAATGTCAAAAGGATAATACTTTTGAGTTTTCATTTCATTGTTATATTAACTTTATTCGGACCTTTTAAATTTCTACGTAATTTTTTTTAGGTCGTGTAAGATTATAAAATTTAATGTCGTGCCGGCCGTGCTTAAAGATGTAGGCATCTTAATATTGTAGATGCCTAAGTGTCGGCCGTGTACTTGAAGATGTTGGCATGAATATAAGCAGTTTACGACTCTGCAAACTGAGCTAGATGTTTAGTGAACACGTGCATTTGTGTGTATAAGATCACACCTCAACACACAGAAAAGTTTATAATTAATTTATGTATTTTGTTGTAAGAAGTTCGGTACGTCCCCGCAGAGGGCAGTAAATTGCATTCCCGTTGGTATAAACAGCGCACACGTATGAATAAATTCAAACTAAAACCGAGTATTGCGGCGGTGTTAATACAATAACATAATATTGAGATCTGGGGTCGCAGTAACCTCTAAGAATAAGATTAAAGTTGCACAAATATATTATTTAAAATAAAAAGAAAAATTAATTTGTGAGAATTGGTTAATACGGGTTGCTAGAAGAGGTCTGCGCAGGGGATCACTTAAAAAGCTAATTCGCTTGGAAGTACCGCTAGCGCGCGCTGCGCATACTCTGTTGGTTTAGGTGGTTAGGTCTCTTCATGATTGTTTACCTCACGAGCGTGCGGTGCCGCTAAATTCTTTTTTTATAAATCGAAACCCGATGCAAGATTCCAATTAAAATTACATTGATGTTTTGCTCTTTTTATGCAATTTAGCGGCGGCTAAATCTATCTAAAACGGTTTTTAAAGTGATTTACCGGTTCGTTTAAACGTTTACATTTTGAAAATACTTAACACTTACTAACACTTGGCATAAGTTTTGATACTGTAGGTACCTATTAAAAAACTCTATTTTGCATTCAATAAAAGCAATTATACAAATTGACTTAATGCGTGGGAATTTACGAACGATGATGTATTAATACGTGTATTACGTATTGTCAATAAACCGGTGGATTGCTGCGGGTTTTTGCTTTTTAAATGCTGAGTGGTCGGTGTTTCACGCTCATTCCAGTCCACATTCACATTTCCATCAAACCAATAACCTTGATTCAAATACCAGTTAAAATGAATTCAGATATTGAAAGCTATTGAATTTAAATTTAAGCGAGTGAAGTTTTTGAAACTGACTGAATAAGAGGAGAGAGCTAACGAGTAACGATCAAGAATGCATCGTTAATCGGATGGATAAATTGTCTTCCCATTCGATGTTAATTGGACAGCTAGCCTTGACCGGTGAGGTCAGAAACACAGAACCGCAGCTCTAGATAATTAGTGATGCATTCTCAAATTAATATTGTATTCCGTGAAATATTACCGCAGAATGTAGACCGTACTGAAATAACTACTCGGATGTACTCCAAAGAGGCCGCATTAGCCTCAACGAATTTGTGATATGGAGTGTAAAATGTTCTCTGGATGTGGAAGGAATGCTTTTTAACTAACAAGAATGCTAGCTGGCGCATCGCAACCACAACGAATTCCGCATTCGCCACGGCACGGATCTTATATTAATTAATAATTTACAACGTTTTTGTTTTATTAATATAGGGTAAAATATGCAATATTCAACTATTTTTTCCCTCTCCAATATCCGTAGAGGGTTGGATTGCGGATGACAGCTTGAAGGCAGTTTGTGTAAATACGGATATTTCTCCGCCGGTCTGCCTTGAAGTTGATCGCAATATAATTAGTACGAGTACGTACTACGTAGTGAGAAAAGGCTGCGTTGATAAAATATTGTGCAATAAAACTGACTATTATTTTTACTGAGCAGTTTGAACTTGAGTTGTTGACTTGTCGAGTGTTTTTAGAGGACTTGGAACATTTTGTCGCTTATTTAGAGCAGCAGGTCGCTCCTTCACCTTTGATTTGGGGGCCTCTTTTGTCCTTGAGTGCCATGGATCATTATAACATTACGTAAGGTTTGTGTTAAGGCGGTTTTCTTTTAAATCACGTGAGTGGGTTTTTCATAACGTAAGTTAGAGGCTTTTTAATGAGACGTTAATAAGTTAAATTTGAAAGTTCCTAAAAATTAAAACAGGCGTACGGCTAAACGATTTAAAATAAAATCAAGGCTTAGTCACAAAGCTTAAACTCTTAGATGAGACATGTGTCGTCTTATGTAAACGACATAGATCCTCGGTATTTTTATGGGTTATGTTGTCCGGTAGTCATCTATCCTGATAATGGGCGTTCGATATGAATAGCATCTAATTTATAGCAGGCAACACAGCTCAGGATGCCATAAATCTTTAGATAGCTTGTTTTTGCATATTGATTATGTAAATCACAACAAACAACGGGTACCGGGTGTGGGGTCAAACAAGCAGAGAGATTCAAAAGTCACTTGTGCTTTAAAAATACATCCAATAAAACGCCGGACAAAACTTTCAGGTTTTAGATTTTAAAATGAAATACAAAAATAACGTTGTCGTTCTCCTGAATTGTCGTCGGCGTCGCCGCCGGTTAGTTTCGATCACGTTTCGATAAATTTCGATTTATTTTAAAGGTATTTGTTTCTGCTCGCCTGACAATCATCGCTGGTCTGGTTTTAACCCATGTTCCACTGTAATGGAGATGTTTCTCGTACTACGTAGGAACACGTGTAGTTTGTGACATGCGTTATGACCGTTTATGTAGCTAAGACTCAATAACTTGGTAATTGAGTTAGTTACTTGAAGTTTGAGCTTGTTTCAATTCTCGTGATCAGCACCTCTTGTGGCTGTTACCCAGAACGTGGTGACGCATAAGGACTTTATCTACTTTAAGTGGCTGGGATAGTTTTACTTACTTGGATACATAACATTACTATATTTTTTATTGTTGGCTCAGTTCACTGTTATTATAAATGCGGAAGTTACTCTGATTGTCCATCTGTTATGCTTTCACGTATAAACCACTGAACTTATTTCGATTAAAGAGTACGGGCTAAGTTCGAACCCTAAGGAAGAAAGACTGGCTACTTTTTGTATCGCGTCTTTGTCTGCGTCTGCAATAACCGACGTTTAAGCGGACGAAAGCGTGAGCAAAAGCTTGTTTACTATAACTAGTATATGCACCTACGTGTATATTTCACAGCTCCTCAATATATTTTGAGCTTTATGCTGCATTTAACTAAATGTCAGCAAGATCCTAACTAAATATTGTAGGAAACAGAAATTCTGTTAGCAAAATTATTTCTGTTGCTCGCGTATTTCCACAGTCGAAAACAGACTTTAATTATTTTAAAGTTTGTCTGGTTCGTAAGTACCTACTTATCTCTGCTCGCTGTCCTAGCCTTTGGCCCCAAGTTCAATCTAGGAATGAGAATTCAATGCCCTATGGAAAAGAACTGATAACTTAGGTTATCTGAACAAAAATAAAATAAGGGAATGAAGATATATTTTGATGTTTATTTTTGCATTGATTTTAATTATTTTTAATCAAGTATTATTATTTTACTATCTTTCCACTGTTAAGGTGTAATTAATATCTAATAAACCATGCATTAATTAAGTACTCGGGTTTCACGTATTCATGCCATCTTCTCAGCCTAATTTAATTAATTATTACGCGCTAATTGCTAAGTAATTTGTTATTTGGAATTCAGTTATTAATATACCTACCTTATGTAAACGTCCTTGCAATTCACGAGCACACGTCACGTGGCTCTTATATAACTGCATTAAGGTATACTTTAGAATGAAAGTTAGAAATGCAATATCTACCTAGTTAGTGGCAGATCTTTTTGTAAAGGAGCTCTTTGTAGAGGAAGTATAATCACAATAGCTACTTTTGCCGCTAACCAGCATCGCTGTGTTCCGGTTTGTAGCGAATACGTTGGATGCTGTATAACTATATGCATTTGGAAGAAAGAAAACAAAACTGTTTATTCAAATGAAAGTGAAGCACATCTATAAAAAATATTGTTTACAGAAGCCTGAAACAAAAACAATCGGGAATATATACCAAAGAAAAATAATGTCCCAGTCGGAAAGATGCGTCTCTACTGTATTTAAGACATTTCAGCTTTGCATGGAATGGCAACGCCACTTCAATACCTCTGGTATTGCAAATGGATTGGGTGGCAGTGTCCACTTAACATCAGGTGGGCTGAAGGCCATTTTGCATGACCTAACTTGCCAAACAATCGGTAATAAGCTTGGGTATACGCCTGGCAGTTACATAATAATTGATAGCGTCGATAGATTGATTGGATTGTTTCAGCAACAACCAATACTCAAACATTTTATAAGTCAAACGTAGGAACATTTTATTAAATGGTTGTGTACAGTCAACCACAGAAATAGGTATCCAGGGTCGTCAGATATAGTTGAAGATTTCATAAAAACCAATGGAGGTCTTCAATTGAAACTTAAAGGTTTATTTAGGAAATGAATTGTCTATTATCTACTTTTTAAATTAAATTACATCTGAAAATATTCATCGGTTTCTAAGAAACATAACATAAGATCACGCCTGTAATCCCCGAAGGGTTAGGCAGAGGTGTACACATTAGTACACCCACATTTCGCCAGTTATGTTTTTAGTCCCATTTAATACGGGGCGAGCCTATTGCCATCAACCGGGCACAAATCCAGACTCCGAGGCTGCTACTGAGAAATTTCTGATGAAAAAAACCCAATAACACGTTGCCCGACCTGGGAATCGAACCTAAGACCTCATGTACAGCAGTCGCGCTTGCGACCACTAGACCAACGAGGCCGTTTCTAAGAAAACTGCAACTATTTCTGACGGCACTTTGTTTTGTGCGTGGTGATAATCCTTATGGACTTCCTGGGGGTGACGGAAGTGCATGCCAAACTCTTACTGGTTAAAACCACCGCAGTGTTCACTTCTGCCTATGGCCAGGAGTACGGGTTTCGCATAAGCATTATCTACTCTTTTGTTGACTGTACACGTTCTTCGTGGAATTTTCAAGGAAAAAGTGCATTATAAACAACTAGAGGGCAAAGGTCAGGGCGCATCAAAGACATGTTGAAGGGGAAAGCTTAATTATAGGTTTGTATTGATGAGTGTGGGCGCGCATGCACGTTGTTCGCAGGTGACGAAATGATAGGTGTTCCCTTGTGAATGAATGCGTTAGACATGTAGGTACCAGCAGTTGAGTGAAACTAAACGTTTTTTTTAAGCTCATCTAAAGTAATATTCTTAAAGCTGAAGAATTGGTTCGATGTGGTCCGATTCTTACAAATGTTTTTCTAATAGGAATCAACGTTATTCCTGAGAGCTATAGGCAATATTTTATTTGAAAAAAAAAAAGTTAAATTGGTAAGAATATTCTCCCGGATAAAACCGCGGGCAGAACCAAGTCTAGTATATTTTTGCGTGTAGGTATGTACCACAGCCACTCTTATAATTATTACACCGTTAGTTTTACGTTTGATACCAATTTCCGACTTATTATTGCACATACCACTTTGTTACTTCACCATGTGTAAGTAGGCTTAAGTACCTACTTAACGTAATAAGTAGGTACAATACCGCGCCGCTGAAATAGACCTCGATAACATTGAAAGTGTGAGTAGGTTGGTAAAGTTCCAAAAACAATATCAAGAAGCGCGGTTATAGCAATAGGTATAAGTCGTTAAGTAAGTTGACACTGGATCTCTATATTTTTATTGTGTTTGTAATAATAACAACAAAAGAAAGTTGTTTTTCGCAAATCCAGAATTTCTTAACCATAAATAATGTTAACGTCACGCACGCGGAACGGGCAGTAAGTTATTTCTTAATCTTGTGATAAAAGTTCGTTGGGGTGGAAAAAGTAGTGTCGAGAAATAATGAAAATGGTATGCCGTTTACAAAACAACAGTCTTAATAGTTTGAAATTAGTAGCTTTAGTGCGGCAGTAAGTTATATTGTTTCTTGTACGCAATGGGGGCACTGGACTCGGGGGACGGCTCATAGGGAGCTCTGAGAAAACAAACAGACTTGCATACAAATCACCGCATTAGGTCGGAGATGTTCACGCGTTCACCCCCGACACGTATTGAAGCCGACCTGTCGACGACACGCGTATTTTTTGTGGACGACCTACTCGCAATGCCTGAATGAGTTTTTTTTGTTTATCAATCTTGGGATTAGAGTTTCTCCGCGGGGTATTTCACCGAGTCTGTTTCAAATAAAATTATACCAATTATTCCCCTGAGTCTCTTTTTAGTAAAGTCTAAAACAAATACGTGTATTTACATTTGAAAAAGGTTGTTTCCGAATTTATTGTTTTTTAATTAAACTAATTAATCCGATCTGCAGCAGTACGCCCAAAATAATGGACTTAATTAAAACCAGTCTGGAAACAACGGAAGTGGAAACACCTTTATTTATTTAGATATTTTTAAAATAAATTTTATATAGTTAGCGATACTTTTGAATCACTGAGCATTTAACTGAAGGTTGTAGGAGACAGTGTAGAATATATTTTTGTAATGTCGTCTACTATGTGGGAATAAAATAGTGGTGTAAAGAAATGATAGTGACAATTCTTTCAAGCGACGTTGGTGAACGATAGCAGAAACGAAATTCCGTCGGATCGATTTCGGCAACAAAGACGCTCAATGGTTTTGTAGACGTTACTACTTATAAGGTGTTTCTTCGTTGTAAGTAGCGAAACAGTTAAGTAAAAAGAGGTAACAAAAAAATCATATTCTAATTTTTTATTCAGTTTGAGTTGACTATCGATATTTATTTTAATGGTTGGATAACAATGTACTTTTACATAATGACTCAGAAGTCCCCATGTTCGTCAACACCTACGTATATATACGTTTTTAATCTATCATCATGTAGTTAACTTACCCTTCATAATGGGTGTGAAAAGTCACTTAACTAAGTCCAGCTAAGTTACATATTTTTCCCATTATTGCAATAGAATTTTTGTCCTGGAACATACGTGAAAATCTTGTGGTTACGAAGATATTAGGTTATTGGGTTTTTCATCACGAACTTCTCAGTAGTAGCCTCGGAGTCTGAATTTGTGCCCGGTTGATGGCAATATGCTCGCCTCCTGTTACATGGGACTTAATTATAACTGGCGAAATGTATACTTATGGGTAGGTACGCCTCTGCCTAACCCTTCGGAGATTACAGGCGTGATGTTATCATAATTATGTGAAGAATCAAATTCCATGTTTTTTTTACAAATACTACTGAACTTTGAATTCCTCCAAGCCTGCACTGTTGCATGTAACACTTGTATTAACAATAGTTTTCGTGTGTAACATTGCGCGCATAATATAAGGGCGCTACCTTGTACAGTGATTTTTCACATAAGAAATAATTTTCGTGTCCCAGCAATCATTTCTCCCTAATGTTACATTATGTTTTGATGGGCAGTATGTGTACTTAACGGATCTGTGATGTGTCTTTTTACACCCCTTAAAGGGATTAGGTATGTTCAAACTAAACAATCCCGTTGAGAATAAGACCGAACATAAATACTGTTTATAAAGAAATTCCACTATTTTATCAAGACGTAAAAGTTGTTCCTCCTTCCATATATGTAAACCAGCTTTTACTCGCGACTTTATCCGCGTAAATGTTGTTTATCGCGGTTGCAGCCGAATTCGAAATCGAATAAAAGTAGCCTTTGTCCTTTGTTCAAATTTACCAAATTTCGTCATAATCGGTTCAGTGGTTTAGTTGTGAAAGCGTTACAGACATACAAACAGAGATACTTTTCCATTTATAATAGGGATATGTAGCCAACAACGGTTATTTCTTTATAAGCCGTAATTTTCCAATATAGTGACGTGAAAACCACTAGTTGTAAACGTCAACGTATTCAATTTCAACTTTTAGATCTGAGATAAAAATATACTTTACTTAAACTCACGCCTTTTTCCCGTGGGGGTAGGCAGAAACCACAAAACGCTACTTGCTACGATCTTTACATATTTTTTTCGCCTCATCCACGGCCACACATCTGGTCATACAAGCACGCCGGTAACAAGTACTGAACGGATGCTGTCAGTTGGGATTGGTCATCTCTTAACTGCTATGGCTTTCATCTTTATTTTTATTATTTTTTACTACGGTTTTATATTCATCTTCATTGTTATCACATGTAGAATCAACAAGAATTATGTAACCAGGATTTTGTAAAAACCTAATTTAAAAGAGTGCCGTAAAGTTTCTTGCTCGTTCTTCTCCATAGAGGTCTACCTCCGTTTTGGAACGAGCAACTAGCTTCAACTTTCGGATTAACTGACAGACTCCTTGACAATTCAGAAGTGCCTGTAAATGGTCTAATTGAAATAAATGTTTTGACTTTGACTGCGCTCGCAATTTTTCTGAAGAACCTCACCAATAAGATCAGTGTAGGTCTTCTTACGGTGTCTTCTACTTGGGTTGCATCTGCGATAAAAATCAATTCTTGTCATAACATTCTCTTCCGAGGTGAAATCGTTGATATGAAGTTGGTCAAGAAAATTCTAAAGTTTTGATTTAATCTGGAGGTAATTGAAGGAATATTTTTTTATCTGTGGTCATAAATACCGTGTAGAATGTTTATTGGCTTCCTTTCGTGTACTGTACTCGATACGCTCGTTTCTATTCGAAACGTGCAGCCTCGCCCGATCATAAATTACTATTAAATCACAGGCGGTGGTGGCACATGGCCCAACCCATAAAACTGCAATGATTACCCCCTCCAGATTTTCATTTTTCCAATACCTACTTTCATGAAAATGTATTTCGTAATCCAGTCTCCCAATATCGAAAGCTTAAGTTTTTTATTTGTCTAGTAACTTAGACTTGCCTTTTGGTTCGCGTGACTTTCAGAAGTCGGTAGGAAAATGCTTGACTTAAGTAAATCTGAATTAGTAATGTGCAATTTTTTTGTTTTATTATTATCAGTAAGATAAAAGGTTCTAATTTAAGGTATCTAATTATTTTACGAGTATGAGGTTCTCATAAACATTTGAGGGTACTATTTTCTACGCAGTGGCATTTCTTTTAGAACTTTTGGCTTAATAGGAGTGGCGCTGCGTATGACAAGGTCGATACCCTTTATAAAACTGTGAATCTCATAATTTTCATATTACACTGGAATCTGGAGGGCAACAGTAAAACATTAAAAACAAGGTAGACATACGTCCAGCGCATGCGCACGCTTCAGCAAGTCTTGAAACGACTTTGGATGCCGGACTTAGACAAACATACTAAAAAAAAACAGCTGATTCACTCGTTTGTCGAGTTAAACAAACATATATGGATCAGGTTATTTTTTTTCGCAACTCTGTGTTTGTCCCGTAAACGGTGTTCACAATGATGAGTACAACGACCCCTTTTAAGATTTTTGGTAAACGATAAAATACGTTTATGTTCATGCTACATAACATAAAGGTATGTATGGAGATTTTTTCTCATTCTTCTCCATACAAAATCACTAAAATCTAAATATATGCCTTTAAACTATTTATGTGAGTCTCCTACGTAACATGGAAAGGCCAGGGTTGAAATCAATTCACGTGCAGTTGGAACTGTTGAAAGTATAATGTATGGCCAAAATGTAGGGTACAGCTGGCCTGCCTTCATAACCTAGATGCCAAAAGCACGTCAGTATTGAACAAGCTCTAATAAATGCTCTTCACTGTTTTCTTTTCCTTGTAACGTAATAAAACACAACAACTTTAGTCTGCTAAAAATATCATTTCTACAAATAGGCTTTATCTAACCCCTTCGGACTTACAAATAGTAGGTAGCGATGAGTTAAAGTGCTTTTTATAGTTCGCACTTAGCTGAAGAAACAAAGTTTCTACTGAAACTTTTAAAGGCTAACCGATCTCATTTAAATATGGCTGAAATAACCCATTCAATTTGGAAGTCATAAGGTTTGTGTCGGGGAACGGTAAATGATGAAAAGAGATTGAAAGTTGAAATAAAAGCAGAATAAGGGCCCGGCCGCGCAGATGGGCGAAAGGTCGGGCGAGTCACGGCCTAATTACACGGACCATCACGCCTCCGATGCTCCCTTGTTCCCTGTATATCCCCGAAGGCCTACCCTATCGTTATCTAAATCTTCTATGCTTTTATCATGCCCTTTTGTACCAGATCTAAAACAATATATATCTAAATTTTATTAGAAACACAACATGAAACTGCCTTCAAGATACGCGGAACGTTTCACATTTTCAAAATTAAAGGTATTCCTAAGAGGGTCCGCAACACAAAAGCATCTACATCGTAACTCAAATGAGTGTTTAATTAAGAAACATGGTAGAGAGAGAATTGTTTGCTTTCAAAGGGAGCAGTCAAGGTCTGCACTCCAACTCAGGCAGAGGCCAAGGTTTTTATATTAAAATAAATAGCGCAGCTTACTGAATAAAAGCATCGTTTTTAAACCCAATTGACATTGAGCTTCAACTTGTGGTGCTCCGCGGCGCGTAAGAGCTGACGTTTTCACTGCATCGCCGTGAAATGAACATTTTTTGTAATGAGTTTTATATTTTGTCGCGGGGACTCGAGTTTGGAGGCCATTTATGAAAGCGTTTTCAATGTAGAGTTAGTTTTTGAAACATTATTTTCTTATGCTATACAAATAGGAATAAAATAAAATGAAAGGGGTATTTTTCGTATGTGTCTTTCGTATATGTTTTGTTACAACGAAGACTAAGTGTGTGTAGGTACAGATATGCTGATATTTTTGCGTAGGTATGCGTTTATAGGGAAACCAGTTTTATTAACACAATTATGTTGAGTGCCACGTTTACTCGTCCATAGTTTGCAGAGACTAATAAATACGGGCGTTTTTCGCCTACATTTTGGATATAAATCTCCATTACAAATATTTGTGCGACCATTTATCGCGAAGAGCTGTCAGTAATATTTTTAGGGTCACCATGTTCGTTGGATCAAAATGCTTGATATTTTTAGTGAATGTTAGGTTCCCTGGCCTTGACAACAAGTAGATAGTTCCAGACATTCTGATCACACCCTGATCTAATGGTAACTATGTCTCTCTGCGATTTGTCGCATCAATTAATAGTAAATACGTGATACGACATAGTTGGGAAATCGCTGCAAACTTAACATTGTTGTAACTAACTTGTGACAAGGGTTCTCGGCCGTGTTAACTACATGTCCGCAATAAATCTGGCATTATATCGGTGAACCCAACAATATCTTCAGATTGTAGATTTTTTTCATCAATCATTTATTGTAGCATTAATCTAGTTTTCAACGTCACAAATTCAATAGCTATAGTAATTTAGGTCACGAAAAAGTATCTAGGGACACAATTAATTCGCTTGTCTCCTTTTATTCATTACCGCAGCCTCGTTCTATTATAAATGTGGGGAGGTAGTACCTGAATGTTAAAAGATTCGTAATTAAAATTATTTTAGTCCGGAATTTATAAAATTACAGTTTCTGTTTCAGGAGAATACAATGTCCGAATAAATTAATGTACCGAATTTTAATCATTAATTGAACATTAATGTTGAGAAGCGATAATAATAATGAGTAAAAAGCAGTGAAAAAAAAAAATCTCTGTAACAGTGGTCCTTTTCAGTACATAACAATAACAACATCTGGTTTTAAGCAGATAAAAATCTTCTAAGAATAATGTCAACCATGTGAGTGGGGCCGCGCTGTAAAAATATCAGAGAATACTTCACATCCACTTGATATAATTCTTAAGCTCCCACTTACAACCCTTAACGGTGGTAGAGTGGCCAATTCAGAGTGGGAAAACTGGGGAAATATATTAATATGAATTGGTAATATGGGTTGAAAAGTGTGAGAGCACCATCGTATGCTCGCAACAATGGTTATTGTTCGAGTGTTTTATTAGGTTGACACATGAAAAATCAAACCAAAATCTTACAGTTGTTACAAAAATCATTGCCGCTCGAGCTAAAACCAGAGTCTGAGCCTTAAGGACTAGGATATACTTTTTTGTATTTTTTTGTCGTGGGGATATCCTCATGGATTATTCCACAAAGACGAGAACCCTCCCGTCTTCTATACTGGACTCTTGCCACCACGGTGCCGGTGTTCCTCGACAGACCTTTAGGCGGAGGTACAGAATTAGCTCACGCATTCTACGTATGTACAGTCACGAGCAAAAACAAGTATACATTTAGCAAAATTCAACAGCGATTTTCTTGTGAAATAGCGGTTGCAACTTTGATATAAGACGTATTTCATAGTGGTGTTGAATTCAAAATACTGTATTCCTAACAACATAACATTTCAATCAATTTGTTCGAAGAAAATAGCTTCGTGATGTTGCTTAGTGTTTACTTGTTTTTGCTCGTGCCTTACCTAGATTCGTAAACATTATCACTATGCTTGGTTTGCAGATGTAATAACAACGCTTTGGCTATTTTTGCTCTGTTTGCCGGCCATCTGACGTAGCTAATCTCCTTACCAGTTTTTCAGACACATTTTCCATCACCTTGCCCCCATTCCCCATGTAACACACCGTGTATAATGTAAAACGACAATCATTATAAAGTAGAAGGTATTTCAGTTGACAAGTCTTTCATTTATCATAGAGCTGAGGGTGACACATTTACATAAATTGATTTGTATTTATGAAATCACGTTTGCGAACATAACAGGCTGTTAATTCGGCTTGTTTTAAGATGAAGTGATCGTTGGACTTATTTCTGCGACGGAGATTGAGCGGAAATGACCTGAGCTTTTTCCAGGAATCTGTCTCACGCTTCTCTTGTGGCCTATTCTTTTGCTTCTTCTAACAAAGCCGCAGCATTACTTTGTTTTGTGACTAGTTTATACATTGATCTTTCAGGCTTCGTTGAACGAACATAATAATATTCTGTTACGTAATATTCTGATGCCTTTATACTGAGCTTGTTTTTGTCAATTTAGGTAATGTAAGCGGTGAAGTCTAAATCGATTAGGCCGTTCCTAAATTTACATAGGCTCATTGTAATATTAAAAAATCCGTTTTTTCAAAGACAAATCCTTAATCTTTAAGCCAACTTTTTCCTCTTTCAAAAGCAGGTCTGTTGAATTAAGAACAAAGGCGCCTTTGTATGATATATTGTAAACAATTTCTTAGTACCTAAGTAATTCGGTATTTTTAGTCTCGCCTTGCATTTTCGGTTGATATACACGCCAATTTCTGCTATTGACTGAATTGTGGGATGAGCTTCTACCAGACTTTTTCCGAACACTTAGATATGGAAGAAATTGGATACAATAGCTCTTTTTTAAGGGTCGGTATACGGTATACATTAGCGAAATCTTTAGAAGAACATCCTGAGGATGGTTGGATTACTTAACATGAAGAGACGTGTCTCTTATCTACAGTTGGGGCTATATTGGTTGCGTTGTGACCTTAGCGACAACAGATTATAAACTCGCGACGCTCATGTTTGCTTAACGCAGCACTGGTAAGTCGCCCACGTGTTCAAAGATGTGGACGCACCCTTAACCCAGTTCTGCTCAACAACCTTTTCTTCGTGTGTAAAATATAATATCTTTCGCACACAATCCCTACAAAGTAAATAAAATCTTTCAAACATGTGTGGCATTGTGTTGGTATTATCCAATATTTATTATAGTGTATTGAATATTGAACACACCTACGTTATTTTGATAACACAGAAGGGTCTTATGTATATTTCAGTAAAAATGAAATTAGTATTTTTTTTTTTCACTAGCAGCCTCGGCATCTGGATTTGTGTCCAGTTGATGGGACTAGGCTCGTCCCCTATTACATAGAACTTACACATAACAGGCGAAATGTGGATTTACTAATTGGTACACCTCTGTCTTACCCTTCGGGGATTATAGGCGTGATGTTATATAGATGTCATATTATTTAGAACGTATTTCTAGTTCTTTCACATTTCATCTTATTTATGACATCATATTTATGTTAAAATGCTTGCATTCCCTTTGAACTATCGGAACCTTAAAAAACGAATTTGAAAGAAGAAATTCAAAATAGATATGAGAAGGCAAAGTTCATTGAGGTAGGTACAAATTGTTTGACATAAATTGGCAAGGAAATATATCAATATATATAAGTCGCCATAATACCTAGACGGACGTCAATGGTCGTGATATCTTCCGGCATGTATGCAAATTGATAATACAAGGGAGAATACGGAACGTCCGACGGGTGTCACAG
The DNA here is from genome assembly GCA_949774945.1 of Hoplodrina ambigua. Classification (NCBI taxonomy): domain Eukaryota; kingdom Metazoa; phylum Arthropoda; class Insecta; order Lepidoptera; family Noctuidae; genus Hoplodrina; species Hoplodrina ambigua. Next base: position 14,504,507 of record OX458963.1, read on the forward strand.
TTCCTCACTTCGGTCCAAATCAAAAAGGGGTTGTTATTTCAATGAAATCGTGTCGAAGGTTCGATTCGACCTCAATTTTATTACATTTTTTATACCAATTTTCTATGTGTCGCCCTCACAGATTTATTGATAAAACCAATTGTATCCGATACCATAAATTTGTATATGATTTGTGGAATTTGTTTCAAGAAAGTTGTATACATAGCGATCAACCACGAACGACCTGATTGAATTATGGCATGTGAGTTTCTGAGAAATTGTTGTATCATCACTCCTGTAATACCCGAAGGGTTAGTCAGAGATGTACACCCACATTTACTCACTTATGTTTTTAAAGTCCCATGTAATAGAAAGTTATTGCCATCAACCAGACTCATTAACCAATCCAGACTCCGAGGCTGCTCCTGAGAAATTCCTGATGGACACTTTATCCGACCTGGGAATCGAACCCAAGACCTCATGCTCAGCAGTAGCGCTTTGCTACTACTAGACCAACGATGCAAGCAGAAATTATTGTATCGACGTCTAATAATTTATGTGAGTAAGGTATGAGGTTACGTTTCCGCGAGATATCGATATAGGGAAATGTCAAGTGCCTACATTTGAAGCATCCCGCATTTTTTATTAACCGACTTGGAACCTTAAAATACACGTTATATCGTCGAAAGTATAAAATTCAATACGAAGAATCCCCTTAATATTTTAGGAGGAGTTTTAGTACCCGTGTACCCTTCTTGAATATAAAGCTACACATCAAATGGCCTACTAACATAAATAAAGATTTATAAGTCATGTGGGTACCTACTCACAATATGGAATTGGAATCATTTCCGATGGATTGGCAATTGACATAGTCATATCCGCTCTCTGTTTGATTCACCTAAGTACTCCTTGCTTTTAAAAAGTACTTTTGTACTAATAACAGTAAAACGTTTTTTTTTTCATTTTTCCATAACGGAGAGGCTCAGATTTTGCCGTAGTTACCCAATTGGCTATAATAATTTTACAGAAAAACCCGCAAAAGTTCGCTTATTTTATCTATACAAATAAATAAAAAATACGAGTCTGTGATAATTAACAGCTTTTAACATAATAGATATGAATGCTTATAAGGCACCTTCACAATTTTTTTTTTCTGTCTTTATTTTTTTTTTCGGCTAATCCCCGAAACAGCTATACCGATTTCGACGAGACTTCATTGCCAAATTGCTAATGTTATAACGAGTAACTTAGGCATTTATTTAAGAAAAAAAAATGAGGGTAAAAATAATATAATAATATCACGTGATAACCAACATTCATGCGAACGAACATAACATCATGCCTGTAATCTCTGAAGGATTAGGCAAAGGTGTACCCATTAGTACACCCACATCTCGCCAGTTATGTGCAATAGGTAGAGTGTGAGCCTATTTCCATCAACCGGGCAAATCCAGACTCCGAGGCTGCTACTGAACGTAACTGGCGCAATGTGGGTGTACTAGTGGGTACACCTCTGCCTAACCCTTCGGGGACCATAGGCACGATGTTATGTTTATGTGTGTTCAAATAATGTCAAATAATAATGTTAATTTATATTTTTTTCCCTTATATTTTGTGATGACAGAAACTAACGCACAATGTTGTCAGTTTTCATTAGGGGTTTCTTTTGATAAAACATATCACAATAGGGGACTCTTTTCATTAAAACCGGAGTGTTTTGGCTCTACACTAAAAATAATGTCGTATGCGTATATGAACATGGTCAGTTCGCTTCGATGTATTCTAGTCACGAGACCCTACGGAACCCTTCGGAACCCTTTGGAATACTTTCGCCGTGTTAATTTTGTTCAAGTGCTCTTCCCATCCTTATGTTATTCGTAACTCGTGTAGGGTATCCCTATGAATTAAATCTGCCAATTGTAGAATGTGTGTCGCGAGATTAACATGATAGGTACATTGTACGGACGTTTCTTGAAATAACTTTGTTTTGCTTATCTTTCTCATATTCAACTTTACTACAAACATTACCTACTGATTTACATGTATGTATGTAAGTATATCTACACTTGAATTGAAGAGTTTAGCTAAAATAACAGCTTTTTTACCAAATGCATTTAAATCCAAGTTACAATGTAGGTACTTATGCCATAAACATTGTTTTTTAAACTAGTCTCTTTGTTTTATTTTAACGGGAATTTGTTTTGCAATAAACTAATATTTTAAGGAGTATCTTAGGATATTTGTAAAAAATAAGGACCCAATAAAAAACCAAGATTTACGCGAACCAAGTCATGAGAATAAGTTCGTCACGAATAAAAGTAACCCACGATCAACATCCATTGTAAAATAAAATTTACAGAACGTTTGCTTGAAGTGTTTGAATAAAAAAAGCTCTTCTTCAAGTCATTTCCGCTCTATCGCCGATATCCGCTTCGCTCAAAGGAACTACTTCTACTAATAAGTTCACGACGATCGTAAGACCTCTGAAAGTCTCCAAGGAGTCCAGATTTCGATAGTAAAGTAGGTACCTAACAGGCGTTCGATTCTGTTAATAAATTAACGTTTCAATATAGGTAGTGTCGATAGACAATAGCTTTGAACGTTCGGTATTTTAAAATATAAATTCATTGGAGCTTTCCACAGTTTTCCATCGAACTGTCAGTCAATTGCAATTACACAAACCGCCAACAGCTGCCATTACTGTAAACGGTTCATGATCCCTTTAAATATAAGTTAAAATACATGAAAATGTTATTTATACTATATATTACAACAGGTTTTGTTTCTGTGGGGTTTACGCCCAGCCTCCATAGAAAAACGCCCAAAGGTCCTTTATCGCAATGGCAAATGATCCACAAGTTTGTTTTTTAACTTTGGGCAAAGTGTCGAAACTAGAAAATTCTCCTGAATCGTAGGTGCGTTAACAAACATAAAAACTAATACATACAAACAGTCAGACCCTGAAAATTGTGTGTCCCTATCTGTCTGCTATGTAGCATGATTTAAATTTAGGAGATAACTGGCAGAAATCGTCACGCAAGGAAAAAGCGTGACGTCCCCTCCATGCGATCCTCCCTTTCTTTCTTTTTTTGTGTGTAAGGATGTATATCGATATTTAAGCAGTAAGCGTTGTGCGCGGCCAGCTGCATAACCACAATTTTAAACGAGAGTAAATTTTATTCAAATTTATTATTCTCTGTTTTTTTATCATACGGAATTTATATTAAGCCATTATTGCAATTTTATTACTTCGTTTCTGATGGGGGTCCGCCCTACGGCATAATTTTTTTCTTTAATTAGCAGTCTTATGCCCAGAAGGCCAATTCTATTAATTAAAAACGTTAAAATCCAGCCGCAATCTCATCTTGACGACAATCAATAAAGTGTAGGAAAATTAGAGAGAGTCATTTTTGATAGATGGAGAATGAGATTTCAACCGTTCCTAAAAGTTACTAGCATTGCCGCCTTGGTAACACGTGCCGATTACTGCTACATTGTGGTGTCAAGGTATCGGGTTCCAGCACTATACCTATCTACAATTAGTGTACTCACTCACTTGATAATAATCTCTTAGTTCAACGTAAATACCACTCAAGGTCAGAACGGACGACCAACTAGAATTCTAGGTAAACTTCGAGCAAGCTTGAATTGAAACTGAATAGTTTTCCAACATATTAGAGACCAGCTAGTGCTTTGAAATTCATCTTTTAGAAAATGTTACATGTAGGATTTCAATTCCCTTTTGCGTCTGACCAATATTCTTCAAAGCAAATGTTCCTGTATATTTCAAATGCGCTTTTCACAGTTCACCGTTAGACAGAATATAATCCTCTTTATGGAATATGAATATCACTTCATCATATGAAATAGAATGTACGTTAAATGGAACATAAAATACGTGGAAATAATATAAGCTGTACTAAACTGGGGTTAATTAGAGCAAATTACTTAAAACCACAAGTCAATATTTTATGTCAAGTTGTCATTACCGTGATCCTTTTAATTAAACTCGTACTGGTATAACATAATTATAATTAAAAGCTTTATTACTCGCTTTTACGCCGTATTCTATTTTAAATTTTGCCATTTTGCCGGCCTTTCCATTAAGTCGATAAATTGGCGTATAATAAAATCGTGATATAAATATAAATCTATCGCATTTTTCAGTAATGTACATGTTTAAATATAAACAATCATCATCTGCCTAGCCTTTTCCCAACTATGTTGGGGTCGGCTTCCAGTCTAACCGGATGCAGCTGAATACCAGTATTTTACATGGAGCGACTGCCTATCTGACCTCCACAACCCAGTAACTGGGTAATATGATACCCCTAGGTAAGACTGGTTGTCAGACTTTCGGGCTTATGACGACCCGTAACGAAACGTTTAAATACAAACAATAAGTCATGCTAAAAATAACTTCTTAAAAATCATTACAATCATTCACGATTCGTTTTTTGGTCCAAAAAACGAAATGAGACAAACATTTTAAAAAATGTTATGTGGATTAAATATATAATCCTTGACATTTCTCTATGAAGATGCACATGCACGTTTAACAGCATAAAAAGTAACAACATTTAGAAAATCGATGGTTGTTCTGAAACTGACAATTTCTTTTCAAACTGGCCCTCTCATTTTTTTGGACCAATTTAAATGATGTCCTTTCATGTAAAGTGCAATTTATAAATAAATAAAAATATCATCATAAATAAGACAAGAAAAAATAAATAAATTCAAAATTCGAAAAATGATTTCGTATTCGATATGTTGAAGTCTACGCCGTAGCCGTTCGTAGCGTCACTCAGAACTTCGTAGCGCCGACGGTTACGCCGTAGGCGTATATTGAATACTGGATATTGTATTGCATTATTTATCTGTATTGATGAGTAAAGTCCACATTTAATGCATGCTCACCGCACAAAGATTTTCATTGCTTATTTTATACTTTATGTTATAATTAAAGTAATAAAGTATATCTCTTAGTTTCACACCGTAAAGTTTAAAAAGATCGTTTATTGTACTGGAGAATGACAAATAGGATTACAGTTTTTTTTTTCAAACCACAAATTGTAGTGTTCTAAGACATATAAAAGTAAACGCGACAGTCTACAAGAATGGCATATAGGTCACAGAGATTTTGTTTAACTTGGCAACACTTGGCTGATACCAATTTCTATTGTCGTTTGCGTGCGAGCGGAAATTTGAAAAATTACCTATTGTTCCGATTTTGGCAGGGAGGATATGATACTCTATAGGTACTTGGGTGTACATGAGTAAAAGTGCCTTGAGGTACTTACTTGCTGGGTTGGCAGACTATTCAGCAATCCTTTATCCACGTGTATATTTCCACGTGTTGTTCTTGAATAAGTTAGACTTAGTATAGCGTTTTCTCTGTCACTCATTAGTATATGACAGTTTTTGACTAACAATCCAAGTGTCTCCCTGACGACTGAGTTCTACAGTATGTTCTTAATATAGCGATTTACTCCTATCGAAATTTTATTTATTATAATTTTTTGAATTTTATACTAATTTTCTATGTGACATATTTTTTTAATCTGTTATTGATGTAGATTAACGAGTTTAAGGGTACGCCCTCTGTTATATACCATACTGTATCCTAAATAATACTCAAGGTGCGCGCATGGCTCCGACACAGCAATTAATTTGCCATTCAAGTTACGCCTTTACAGGGTGTGAGTTAAAATCAATTTTATAACGACAAGGTTGTCGAGAGTTCGACGAAATCCTTTTCAGGTGTTTTGTTATTATATGTATTCAAAACTACCTAGCTACCTTGGTTGACTACCAATTTAAACCCAATTAAGTTTTCATGAATGTGAAATAGATGATATGATTTTTATTAGCTTATTTTGTGTCCCACTGCTGGGCAAAGGACTTTATCTTGTGCGATCTCTGATCATTTGTCCCGCATCACCTTCACCGCGGTCGACCTTGACCTTGACGGCGAGGTCCCCCTTCGGACGTCAAGTGAGTGACCATCTCTCCAGGCGCATCCAGGCGACGTGGCCAGCTCATTCCCAATTCAGCCTGCGTGTTCCTACAACATTGGCCACTTGAGTAATGGAGTGCATAGTGGTGTTTGTGATTTGTTCACTTGACATCTGTTATACTCGGCCGATTGCTTGTTGGTAAAGCTTGAGTTTGAACTTCAGAAGGCCCATTCTACTAATTAAAATCTAGTCACATGCTCATCTCGGCAAAAATAAATGCCATATATATATTAAATATTTTGACAGTTTGAGACTGTGGTTAGATTACAATCGTTCCTAATATTAGTACAATTGTCTCCTGTTGTTCATAAATAATATTCATCCCGTTAAGCACACTTCACTTCACGTGATAATTTTGGTTAATCAACGTATAATGGTGATAATAATTACAGGAGCCAATTACTTGAACATTATTCTCTCGATATCCCGTAGTTTTCGGAATTGGATCGTAAATTAACACATTGATGTGTTTTCATAAATTTCAATTATAACCTACGTACGTATTAACTTCGTATTCAATACTCGTACAATACGAAATTATAACGTGATATTACTACATAGAAAAAACGTTATCAACAATATCTTCATAAAGTTTCTTGAAGTAATCAAGAATACAAGCCAAACTTTTTTCTATTGAGTTCTTTTTAGGGTTTCGTACTTCAGTCGGCAAAAACGGAACCCTTATAGGATTTCTTTGTTGTCCGTCTATCTGTCCGCTGTCTGACCGTCTGTCTGTCAAGACACGTATTTTCAGGAACTGTCAAATTTCTAAGTCAATTAAATCTAAAGATAAGGTCGTTTATGGCACAAATTTTGACGCTCGCTATGGAATCAAAACTTGGGACTTCCCGTTCATCTAGAATCATGAAATTTGAGTAGAAGCAATGTCATGTAGTACAAGTAAAGGAAGAAATCCGAAAACTGTTTTGTAGTTATATACATCACAAAATAATGATAAACTTATTTTTTTGTAGGTATGTTGTGCGAAATTTTGTATGGTGGTACGGAACCCATCGTGTACGAGTCCTAATCGCACTTGGCCAGTTTTTCTTATAACCATTAAGTTCTAAACGACATATTACGAAACAGTCATACCAATAGAAGTTAGATTTACACGATAAAATCAGACATAACTAAAGCAGACAGAATCCATTCAAGGTCCACAATGTCAAATGAAAACCCATTTGTAGAAATATAAGTTATACCTAGTCGAATGGAGCGCGTGCCAGAAATATAAATAGGTATGTACCTACTTACTGAAGGAAAGCAAGCTAATCTATTAGCTATGATTTTTAAAACATTTATTTTGATCGTCATTTTGGAGTTTTTATTTACCCAAAATATCAGTATTTTATGGGTTAAGCACTACCATCCAACGTGGCAATGCGTCTTTTGGGCACATTTCCAGTTGACGGTGAAGCGATAGAATGATTTGACGCCATTTAGTTATAGTTTTTTTTTATTATTTTCGTTTTTTACAATGTACATATTATTATTAGGTCTTTCTTAAATAAAAAATATCACCTTCCCTATCACAGTACAACATATTTCATTGTAGTACGTAGGAAATAAACTATGTTAAGTATCTTGTTTAGCAATGAAATATGAGATGGTACTTTAATAAGATATCTACCGCGTGGGCATTTACTAGGGCCATTTAACGAAATTAATGTAATTTTAACCCCAAATGGGTCCTTGCTATAACATTTTAGGGTGGAAACGTAACTTCATTCACCCATAAAACGCTTATCAAAATAAATATGTTTAGAAGACACCCAAAGAAAAGTATATCTTTACTTCCTTTTAATTCTGAAAACCTTTCTGATTGTATAAAGTAATTCCATATTCCATTAAAAATATATCAGCAAAACTGTTCGAGTCAGTGCATTAACAAATTGTAAATGTCCGCATACATGTTCATGAGAATAAACATCAAATTGCTGCAAACACACCAGTTAACGCCGATGCATTATTTATCAATACTGCATCACACGTTTTAATTAAAGCGGAAAGCTCTGTTTATTTCACATGCAGGTAGGTTAAAAGCAGCCTTTGCTGACAGCAAAAAGACACCTGAAGAGAGAACGTCTCGTTAAGCCCACAGAGGCATAGTTAAGGACAGGCGCCAATTAGAGCAACAATCCCTTTTGCTCGCGAGACGGCTTGCAACGGCTTACACTCGTTTGGAACAAATAGCATAGAAACGTTCCCCATCTTGCCACTTTGCCAGCACACTATTACTCACCTTTCTTTTGAGCGATTTTGATGTAGGCTCTTCTCATAGTCGCATACAATATATAATTACTCTTTTATACAACCATATTTATCAAAAAAATCCATTTATAAAGACATGTAGTCACCGACTGTACATCGAATTAATTAATTTATCTCCGAGCGGTTTGTTCTCGCTCCGTTTTTATCCTTTATTTCTACTCCACGATATTTTTCGCGTTAATTAAATAATTAGCGGCAAAGTTCTCTTTGATACCCGACTGTTGGTTTGTAGAAATGTTTTGATCTTGTTCAGGTACAGTCATGATCGGAACACGGAAGGCTTTTGTTCGTTGGGATACAAATTGAGTTCACAAGGTTTGTCTACGTCTCCCTGAACAATAATTTCAAGCCAATGAGCAATGTAACGGTGCTTAACACAAATAATTATATCAGATTTTACATTATGATAGTTTCAGAATACGTTTGTTTGCAATGTACTCGTATTATAATGTATGTGGGTTTCATTGAATGTTTCTAACGTATAATGCAGTTGTTTTAATACGGTTACACAAAACGTTAAGAGCGCAGACATTTCAAGAAATAATCGAGGGTAAAATTCAATTTTTAAAGAACAATTTTTATCCGTATCCATGAGGTGTCATAACTGTCGTACCCCTTCCATTCTGCTATATTACCGTTACCTCTCGTGAAAAGTCGGAACTTATCTTTTATATTCTTTCATTTCTTCACTTTGTTTTCCATCCATGTGCCAAGTGACTGTTACATTTTTGTCGTTAGCATTAAAACTATCTGAAGTTGCAAAAGTACTATGTAGGCTATTGCTCATTTCTTTTTTTTATTTTCGCATCGATTTGCAATTTTTTTCGGGCTGATGATTTTGGGTAACCTTTTTGTAAATCAAGGTTCTTCTAAACAGCTTAGTGACAGAAAACCTTCCATTGCATAAGTTTCTTGGTAGTATAAACTTACATTTTTATAAAATAATAACCATTAAAAACCGTCAAAACTTTCCGAGAAACGGCCATTACAAAGAAGCTACTTTATCTTGTGTCTTTGTGAAATTATATGAATGTACGACATAACACGGACTCGCTCACAGGGACATAATGTCGTTACGTGGCCGGGCTCGTCCTCGTTGTTGGACCACACATCTGCGTTGCAAACCAGCGGTTAAAATTATGACATTCCCGATGGAGATATCTCCACAGATAGCTATTTATATATCACATGTGTCCCTCGAACTACCAAACTCCATAATACGCTGACAGAACAGGAATAACAAAGTTGCAAACGAGAGATATTACGAATCGAATTGCAAAGTTTGGACGTAACATTTTTCATTTCTAGAATTTACAGACAAAATACTCGTAACTATACGATCTTGAAATGTTGGTATTATTTACTAAAGTAAATAAAAGAGCGCGGCGACGATATATGAGTCACTGGATACTCAACTAGGAGGTTCGCTTGAACATGTGCCACTGTGTAAGTGTTTTTGTCAAGTAATAATTCTTTATGAAATGCTTTCTTTTTCGGGAAATCGTTGAATTTGCGCAGCGTAGGACCGGTTATTGTGGCGATCTATAGGGGAGGCCCATGTCCAGCAGTGGACGTCGTTCGGCTGAAATGATGATGATGATTAATTTTTAATGCACTATGTTGATTTATTTTAGTAAGTTATACTTTCATATACTAGGAGGTTCGATGTAGGTACCTACTCGATTGAAACACACTTTGCATTAATATTTTGTGTTTTGACTAGTCTAATTGTAGTATAGGTTTAGTACTTGAAGTTTGCTCTTGACTCTAGAGTCAAGAGCAAATCTCAAATTAAAAAATGTATACATGCTAAAAACCGTCTTGTTAACCCTGCCCTTGCGGCGAACTGTAAAGACTTTTTAATTTAAAGCAGAGTATATCTATTATGAATATTAATTAATTAAGGTTGGAAATGGCCAGAACAATTACCAACTGTACCTAAATTCAAAGGTAAACTGTAAAGCTTTAAAATGGGCTATAACGTAATATCTTATACTTACGGAATCAAAATAAACGGCTAGTGTCTTTAACCTTGGCAGCATTTTCCCTTACCTAGATAAAACAGTTTTTACCGTTTAACCTGACATACTTGCTTGGTTATTTTAGGTGTTCAGGAGTGGCAAGCAAGCAAACAGGGCGCGCCGGATTAAACCTGTATTTAGTGAATTACACAAGCTCAAATTCCTAGAGTAAGCTCAAATGTTTGATCGTACCACAATCAATTCTAACTCAATAGGTATAAAGTTCATTTAAACTTTGTATGTACGTTGTAGATGCTTATCTTTATTTACGTGTACAACAGAACCGGGGCTAATTGTAAGAGTACTAATTAATTTCATTACGTTAATAAAAATGTCTTTTCTCTTCGCTCTTAAACTCGTAACAAATGTCGAAGAAACATCTTTGTTTTTATTGTCTAACATGTGCAATATTAAAAAAACTTATTAATTTATATACCTACATCGGTTTTAATTACGCAGGTTTTTCAAAGAGAATGAGTCTATTGTCTTTGGTTTAGCTTCCCGATCTGAGGTGAACCGAACGAGGTTGTAATCACGTCTGATTGCAATTCCGTTGCGGATCTATTTATGTTACAAAGCGGTTTCATCTTTATAAAACAAAGATGGTAGTCATTCACGTTGACGCGGCTGGTTGCGTTCACAGCTTGCACAGGTTCCGGTTTTATACACATTGTTCTCTATTCTATTCTATTTTATTTACTGTCTGTTATACTCTACAATGAGACTTTGTAGGAAATTAAACATACAAGATAAATGTGCAATACATTTTATTGTTTTTGAGCTTTTTGAAAAACGAGTAGAAGTGGTTTACGGCTTTACGCGCTCCAAATAAAAGTTATCATCATCATATCAGCCGAACAACTTCCACTGCTGGATATGGGCCAAAAAATAACCTTAGTGACCTACGCTGCCCGCATCCAGCGGTTTCCCGCGACCTTTGCCAGGTGACCAGTCCACCTCGTGGACGCTATGTACGTGGTCGCCACTCAAGGGCCTTACGACCCCAACGACAGTCTGCTCTACGGGCTAGCCTTGCCTAATGCCACTTGAGTTTCGTAATTTTGAGAGCTGTGTCAGTCCCCTTAGTTCTTCTGCGGATATCCTAATTTCTGACTCGATCTCGTAAACAAAAGTAGTCTAGTCATATTTTGGTCAATAAGTAATTAATGACTCTGAAATTAGAATACGATAAAAGCACTACTATGCTTAGAGTCAGTTTCCCATAACTAATTTCAAATAGACCTATCAATAATCTCGTACTAGTTTTTGAACTACGTTTGACTGGGTCTATATACAAAGGGTTTGTATACAATGGCATCATTGACAAAATCAAAGTATCGGTTCGATGTGGATATTGTCCCATTCGTGGAACAAAAGCTCGTTGTCTCTAATTAGTCAAACGCAGCCAGTATAATAGCTTTGAAGGATTCCAGCGAACCACTCCGATTATATCGACCTCGTATTGTTATGCTAGGCAATAATGCAACTGAGCCTAACAACTTCAGACTTGACTATATTTTGTCAAATAATAGACAAATAATATAACGCAAAAAGTTTATCATTGAAAGTTAAGTAGATAGGGTATATCTTTTGTGTAACTTTGTGTCTGTGATAGTAGCTATGCCCCTCGGTTACAATTCTTGACTTCATGTTTCATTTCACCAGAAGTACCTCTATAATTTTTTTTAGTACTTATGTACTTAATAATAGAAATATTTGTATTTTAAGAGAAGAAATAAAAATCTGTGTATTGTGTAATAATACCATTATTATTGTCTCACTGCAGGGCAAAAGCCTTTTCTTGTACAGAGAAGGCACGTTTCAGACTTAAGTCATTACTATAGCTTCTGCCCGCAACTTTCCATTAAGTAACATAACATAACAACATCACGCCTGTAATCCCCGAAGGGTTAGGCAGAGGTGTACCCGTTAGTACACCCACATTAGTAAGTTAGGTAAGTAAGTTGAACTATTATCCCAAGGGAACACATTACCGGGGTAAAAAGTATCTTATGTGTTAATTCAGGTAATGGTCTATCTATATCCTAAATTTCATCCAAATCTGTTCAACGGTTTACGCGTGATTGGGTAAAAAAAGTTGGAAACATCTTTACAATCTTTTAGTAGGATATAATAAGTCCAAGTTTCCTTACGATGTTTTCCTTCACCAATGTCAGTAATGTTAACTTAGAACGTAGGTGTATATAATTGAAAAAGTCATATTGGTAACGACGCCTTTAACATTGGACCATTACGTACAAAAATAGTAAAAGTATGCTTGTTTAAAAATAAATATGTACAGTCGGTTATAGCAGTTATCTAACCCACCTAACTGGCTGAATAAAGTTAGGCGAATTTGAACCTTGTGCAATTAGCGGTGGATAATATATGAATTCGATACGTACTAGCTTAATGAGCTCGAACGACTTGTTCAAGGACGCAAATATTAAAGAACACTGTTATGCCAATTTGATCTTTAAAACTTTAAGTTAGGGTAGATAATCTTTTGAATACAGTTATGACACGTAATGGACTTGCTAATTTCAACTTCATTTGTAAAGACGATTTGACCAAATGGTAGCAACATGGTAGTGAGATTTTGATCTCACTACCATGTTGCTACCATTTGGTCAACAAAAAGTATCAAAAATGCAAACTTGGGTTTGCCCAAGTTTGCATTTTTGATACTTTTTGTTTACAATATTCATTTATATTTTTTGCTTTCTAAATATTATTTATATTAAATTAAAATACATAGTTAATTAAAATTAACTATTTAAATACAAAAATCACAACAGAAATGAAAAACAGCAATAATTTCGATTACGATTTTATTCAATATGGTTAAAAGTAAAATCATTACTGACAAAAATAATTACTTGTCATATTATAAAGCTAAAACATATAAAACAAGTTAGAATAAATATAAAATAAACTACTTGAGCTAAAACTGGATAAAAAAGTGAAGATTTTTAAAGTAAGTAATAAATTATGTAGTGAATCAACATGTTATATGTTTAGAAATATAATATTTCTATTTCATAACAATAACATCACCACATTAACTGTCATACCTACTTTTCAAATAAAAGTGAAAATAGCACTAAATACTTTGGTGTTTACCTACTTTATAGATTTTTTATAAGTATTTTTTGATTTTTATTATGATTACGATCGTAAAAAGGACCTGCTTATTCAATGTATGAAACACTTTCTTAGAATTTATGATAACAATAGTTTATTTAAAACACACTGACACGTAAGTATTGTTGCCTGCGTTGCTGCCTAATAGCGAAGTGGAGCACCTTCTCTTTCGATAATTTGTTGCATGCGGCTTCGCATACCGCGCACCATGTTCCAACAAGCATCACTTCCTCTCATGAGTTCCCACGTTGAAGTCACCAGTTGCGCCAAAGAATTATACTGCACTGCAGTTGACGAAGTAGATATAAACGGATGTTCTATATGTCTTCTAACAATCGCTCGGTGCCGTTCTGATGCGGGAGTGAACATTACAGGTTTGGGTCCAGAACGATCCTTTTGAACTTTTCCTGTTTCTCCAAAACGCCTTAACCACAATCGGACTGTATTTCTCTGAAACAAATAAATGAAACAGGTGTCACTTCTCTTTTAAGTGTATCAAAATATGTTTGCTTACGTCACGGCATGTAATAGCTTGGTATAAAAACGAAGTATAAAATTCGAAAAATATACTTACTGTTATATTAAGCCTCCTAGCAATCTCTCTAATGCCAAATTTGTCCTCGTGCAAATAGATTATTTTATATTTTAAATAATCACTCAATTGAGACATGATAAAACAATAACAAAATACAAATAAAAACAAATGGAAAAGAGACGTTGTTTTTAGCAATTTACTAAGACAAGTTAACAAATGTTCGCGCGTAGTCACTGCAATTGTGCGTAGACTGGCTTAAGTTTTATGGTTACGATTCATTTTTATTTTTCTACCCATATTGTAACATATGAATACCAGTTTTGTATAACAAATACTCATATTTGTCTTTCAACTACCCACTTATTACAAGTTAGGCGAATATATTACCAATTTAGAAATTTTATATTTGAAGTATGTGGCCGTCGTTCTTTGCAATAATGCAAGAAATATTTACTTAATAAATTCTAAATTGAAAGCAAAACAATATTCCTCAATGCAGGATTTGAACTCGCTTCCCGTTCGCCTCAGCCTTTTACAGTGACCACGAGACCAAAGCTACTTGAATGTGTTATTTAAAATAAGCAATTAGTAGTAATGACATTAAGATTATATCACAATACTCTAATAAACTTTAAGTCTTGTTGCATAAAAATCAAAATTGATTAACAAGTTATAAGTATCTTAATGCAAACGATTTAAAGTTTAAATTTGCGTATCCATAATATTATTGTATTCGTTCATTAAGAAGCGCTAGTGTGCTGAACTCATACAAATTGAATAAACCTTAACGTTATTGACAAAGGGTTCAAATTCATTTGTTTTTAGGGTGGGTTAGATAATAGCTATCACCGACTGTACAGCCCAACAAATGCTTACAATATAAAAATAATGCTGCAAAGTCCATTAGGGAGCAGGGTGTAAAAAAGAGTAATGATATTACTGCAGACTAGCAAGAGGACACCTCCATTAACTTTCTACATAAAAACCTTGTATGTCCCTACAGTAGAGTAGACCAAAGAAAACTTTTACTGGTATACATGGGGGATATTACGGCGCAACGGGTTATCATGGATGTAGTACGGTCGAGCAAGCTATTAAATTTACAAACAACAATAATTATCATTCTGCTACATTGCCATTCAACGTTATTTTGTATTCACTTTCTAAGCTTGTAGCGTCTAATGATTTTAAAAACCTGTTTATAGTGATTTTAAAGAATGGTTTAAAAGTAGTTTAGTTTGCTGCCTGTATAGCAATTGGCTTGTTTTACTGTACTAGGGTCGAAAAAAAATCGGCTATGAAATACCACTTGTATGGATTTTGATTTTTATGGGACGTAAAGTTGCGGCCCTGGGTGGCTTGTATTATTTTCTGAATCCATTGTAAATTTTTTAAACCGTGCTGAGACCCTGTTTACCCCATAAAAACTTTTCTGGCTTGAAAATAACTATGTTGTTGTTGCCACAGTACATATATTTTGATTGGAAATACAATTCTGGCTGCCTTGTCGTCGAAATGCAACGCCTTTGACATTCCGACGGTAAGGCAAAGCAAAGGCTAGCTCTTACATTATTTATTAACGAATGTTGCCCAGCTTTGATATAAAAATTGATAGGTTTTCGCAAGTTCTTGTCAATAAACGACCAAAAGTTATTTTTGCAGGTGAATATGTTTTTTTGCGACAGTTTTATTTACAGTTACAGAGATTTTACCAATAATGCATTGCATACAAAAAGAATCTACCCATATTTTGGTCAATAAGTGACTAATCTTGATGAAATTTCGTAGATAGGATAATGTCTAGACTTGTTAACATATGAATAAACTAGAGTTACGAAAAGAGAGAGTTAAGAACATATAAGTCTGATGTTTTTAGGTTCTTAAGATATTATTTATTCGTATCTATTTATTCTCAGATAACAAGTAATAGTTCGAAAAATCGCAGTTTGTATCTTTTTGCTGACCAACAAACAAATAGCAGCCTCGTTCCGCATTTCAAACAGAATAACACTACAAGGTCAAAACAACTGTTGTAAAAAACAGCAACTGTAAACGAAAACAAATGTTTAAATCAAAGTCCAGTTTTATTCAGTTTCTCTCTTTAAATAGCAGATTTATCTTATCTATAAATGCGAAAGTTTGGATGGATGTTTGTTACTCAATCACGCTTTTTAGATGAAATTTGAAAAAGAGTTAGATTATATCCTGGAATCGCACAAGAACTACTTCTTATCCCGGAAAAATGTACGATTCCCGTGGGATAATATAACAACTTTCACGAGGATGAAACCTAGTGTTAATATAAGATTACTTAAATGCAGTTAGGTTTACTAAGACATGACCATTTCATAGTGTCGGTACATACGAAGTACACAGACGTAGATTTACTTCAGGCAATGTTGACACAATCCAATATTAACGACTACAACGTGATACAGTTTGCTGCTGTTAATTATTGCCACAAAAGCCGCATTAATACCGAATGTTTGTATACAAGCACACACATTGTTGTCGCGGATATAACATTGCATCACGCAAAAATACAAGCTGGGCAAACTACCAACTGGGCAATCGTTTCCAAGCTATTCAGTACTTATTGATAACAACAATAGTCGTACCGTAGCCATATCAGACTCGCATTGTTGATGTATGGCTGATATTTCAATAGAAACTCGTGAAGCACTCGTGTGCAGCGTATGTTTTCAACTACGGCTTTTTAAAAATTTGCATGGACTGATATCGGATAATATAAAGATCGGTATCCAGTATGAGTGGCATCGTATTGTTCCTCTATTGTCATAGCTCTGTCGTACACGTGCATGTGCTTTGAAGAATATCATCGAATAGTAAATTCAGATTGATTTTGATGGTCATTGAGAATGAACATGCCATGGTAAGCACTACACTTTATTCCCGAATGCTATTCACGTGAGCACAGTCTGTATTACGAGTACGTATTTGCAAGTATCTTTTAAATTCTAGTTAGTAAAACAAGCTACTATAATTTAAAAAAATTAAAAACACGACTGCCAATTTGCACATATTTGTACTTTGTTTACTCGTTAGTTTTTTTTTACGACGTTTTTTATTTACAGAGTTATATATTATTTAGATCTTCTTGTCAAATTCTAGACGATAAACAGAGACACGGCCAGATTCATTAAAAAAAAAATTGAGGCTGGTATAAATTTACATTTTAAAGTGACCACAAAGGATTCTTTTTATTTTTAACTAGCCTATGTTACTCGGAACAATGCAAGGATTGTAACGATACCCCATACATCTAAATCGGTTCAGGCGTTTAAAAGTTATGGTGGAATAAAGAATCTCACATACATACATACATATATACATACATACATACATTAACCCTGAACACATAACACTCCTTTTTTTGGGGCAGTCGTGTAATAAATACACTATTTTGCTAATGCAATTCTGATCTTACAATAGGTTAATCAGAAAGAAAAAACTCATTGCAAAAGGTGTCGTAGTTAATAACAATTTATGTACCTAGGAGGCTAAGCCATTTATTCTCATTGGTAGCTTCTGAAACAGAAACAAGAAACAATAGTCTGATAGTTAGCCATGGCGTGTGTCTAAACATCCGCGACCTTTATAAACTTTTCGTCGGGAACAGGTGGCTGACTCCTAAGTTTAAAGTAAAAGTCGTTAAAAAAGCGACTTGGCATTAAGAACACTAAGATAGTAAGATGACGCGCTTTAAAGCATCCATATCTTTTAATGTCGGAAAAATCGATTGTACTCGCGTAATGACCTGACAGCGAGCCAACTAGACAAATGCACTGAAGCGAGGTTGAACCTACATTTGCAATGTTTGAACCCCTACAAGCGTCCTAGTTTGGCGGTGCCCTTACTATGCCATTTATGTCTTGACACATTCAGCCCGACTGCCGCCTGTTTACTTGCGCCAGTAACACGTACATCCATTCCGACTTATTATAGCTCGTGTTTTATGATATTACGAGTACGTACTATGCATCGTAAATACATTTGGACGGTACATTCATCGATATACGTGTTTACGACAGTGTCATAAGAATTTAACCTGCAATTGTATTATAAAAGTTAAATAGAATAAAAAAATTATTAGACCATGCGGTTGGCTATAAGCCGGGTTAATATTCCAATGGAGGATAATAATTTTTTCATAAGTACCTACTAATATTACGTAAATATGTTTAAACAATAACCTGCAATTTAAAAAAAGTTTATCGCTTAAATTAGAATATTTATGCTTCGTTTCAGACTATTTGTCTTCTCTGTTCAAACAAAAACTACGATAAATTATTCATATCTAATTTAATAGATTAATTTGAAAGTTTTATGTGTCTAGACTAGGGACTTGAATCGATATTAACAATAAAAATTTCACAATCATTCTTTTTATAAAAATATGAAGGAATTCAACGACAAGATTGTCAGACATTACCCTAAACTGCGACTTATTTGTGTGGGTTAATAACTTCATTAAATAAATAAATAACAATAAAAGCATCGTCCCGGTTAAGTGCGGACATTACTCGGAACGGCACGGGTCCTCCATATCTGTCGGTTGTAGGTGCCTTCAAGAAATGAGCTTCCATGACGCCATAAAAAATATTAATGGCTGTATCGACAATTGAGGCGCCACATACTTACCGACTTGCTTTCCTAACCGACATGCTGCATTAATGACATGTTATGTAATCCATCATCACTATTTCTAGGTCACAATACTTTTTAATGATGAAATAAAAATAGAACATCATTAATTTGGCTAGAGCATACAATATTCTTGTGTTTTTTTTTTCGTTGTTTAAACTGTTTTGTACTTGGGTTATACAGATACGAGTAGTTCTGATTTGTAAACTAAACTATAATGTATTTTAATTAGATGTAATTAGTTATATTTAATGTTTATAAAGTTTACCGCTGCCCTAATCATAGCAATAATAATATCATGATAGTCTTTTCATTGTTTGGTTAAAAAATATCTGACACAAAAATCTTTTTCATAAAATTAATTATGCCCGATTTTATATAGGTATTTATATCTCCCTATAAAACCAAGTTTGACTTTTAGGAGAATAAAATAGTCGTAAAAACTCCTCTCTTAACGTTGTAACAAAGTTACGCCAAGTCTCACGAAATATAGTTTTTCTACATTCATTATGTAACTGAGGGTAAGGTCAGTGAGTAGTGGGTAGTGTCGTCAATCACGTCGTGGTGACAGGCTGAGCCCTGAATACAATGGGCTGACTGCGGGATTCCGGATTGAACCGCATCTGGAGTGTTCTGGAGTATTCTTGCTCTTGTATTCATCATTACGTACCCATATGTGTTCCTCTCTTTGAACTGCGAACTTCATCCCCCTTTTACAACACACACGCGATTTTTTCACAAAAAGTGATCCCTAGTTTGCTTTCAGCATTGAGAAATGTGAATCGCTCAAGTGACGCTCTGTCGTTCGAGTGTAAGTTGCGTTGAAATCAATGGATAACATTCTGTACAGTAGATGCTGTTTATTTATTTATTTTCTGGATAAGTTATCAGCTTTCGATTTCCTTTAGATTTTGAGAATAGCATAGACATTGTTATTGACGGTCTAGGTCTGTTCTTAAATAAGTATTGTCTTCTTTTAAAATGTTAGACAATATTTATCATTGTCATCTAAGCGGTCCGCAGAACAAAAATAAACAAAGAAAAGAAAAAAATAACAACCCACAAGGCTTGTAGTAGGTCTGTGCTGCTCTAGATTGTGTGTCAACGTTCATTCTGTGCACTTACTAGAGTATTGGAAATAATGTACTTACTTAACCGTGTTCACGTAGCCACATCATATAATGTAAGTAATGGAGAGATATGTCGTCTTTTTCTTTAGCTAGCAGCCGACGCCTCCAATCTGAGCGGTGCCTGACATGTTTTCGCCGTAAAAGGGTAGTTGAAGAACAAAAGTTATTGACAATCGGGCTCCCAGACTACATATAATAGCGACGGTTAGATGTTATCTGTGGGATCATACCGCATCTCATCAGCCAGTCGATTCTTTGTCGAATATGAATGACGTAGGTTGCCTGGTTAGGTAACGTTTTCATAACTTATCGCCACGCCGAAGTAATCTACCGATAGTACTATCGGCTGCGCAATGATTTGATTAAGTAGCTTTTAGTGGTAATGATTTTATAACATAACGGTAGAAGCTTTATTTAAACGTGATAAAAGGTCTTTCAAAATGTTACGATTTAATCCTTCATAAATATAAAAACAGCTGCGTAACTTTACGAAGAAAAAACCGTATTATTTCTGTATGTCAAAGCGACACACATCTTTTTCGGAGGCTGACTTGTAATGAACAACCAGAAGTTTTTAGAAGACCTATTTAGGAGCACGTTACCCGGGAGAGGGCGAACTTTTTTGCTAAAACGTGCCCTTCGCATATCTAAGCATATTTTCAATTTATTTTATGAACTTCACACCTCTCGCTTTTAATAATTCATGTGAATTTTTATAATAATATCGTTGCTTTTCCTCGAGCTTGTTATCCCAAATAAGACCTGAAGTGAGAAATATGGATATGCACGCATGCATACGTGGATATGCAACTCGACGAAGCACGTCAAAGTGCAGCGGTGTGCAATGAAGCGCATCTTGCAAATTTACATCGTCTATGACGATTATGGATGTCAATTGTATTGTTTATGAATATGTATAATTATTGTGGTAGAAGTAGTGTTGTAATACGCACGTGAATATTCATAGAAGCTGATAAAAATCAAGAAAGATGAAGCTCTTTTTAAATAGGAATATCTAAAAATATTAATTTCAGCCTTTTAGTGTCCCAAGGCCTCTCCTCATAGAGAGAAAGCACGAGCATTAATCACCACGCTTGCTCAAGGCTTGTGGATTGGCGATTACTGACTTATATTTGCTATAAGTTCCGGTTTTCTCACGATGTTTTCCTTCATCGATGTCAGATAAACTTAGAAAGTACATATAAATTGAAGAAGACACATTGATATTTGCCCGTACCGTGCATGAGAAGCGGGCGCCTTTACCACTTTACAAAAATACTCTTTTATCTATTAAAAGTAGCCACAACTGAATGAAAATCCACACTTTTTATGTATCATTTTGTATAAGTGATATGCCATCGCACAACTCTTGACTAATCCTCTCCTGACACGTTTCAATCACGCACAACGGGATTATCGACAAGCCTCTATTGTTTATATTCAATAGTGTACTCTAAAAAACGAGGCTTGCCTATATTAAAATATTGCTTTGGAATAAAAAAACGTAGGAACACAAACGCGAATAAACTTTTTAATGGGAATTGTTTGGTGATTAAGTATAGCTATTACCGTGGTAGCAACGTCATTGTTTTTATGGAATGTAACTTTAACTTCGACGAAGTTATTCGTTCAGATTCCCTTTTTTTGTTAAACGCTTTGAGCGACAATTGGGTAGTTCACGCCGTTAACCAATGATTCCAAGACACAACTTATTTCAAAAACATTTAATTTTATCCCCGATTTATTTTCAATTAACAGTTAAATTAGATTTTTTGTTGCTTTCCAATCAATAAATAGTTAATCAGTTGAGTTGGAAAATAAGTGACGTCACAGTTTACGGTTTCCATAAAAAATTACATAAAACCGCTCATAAAAAGTATGTCAATTGATTGATGGTGTCAAGTACCCAATTATAAAGAGAAGGTACAGATGTATTTACAACTAGCGCAGTAGGTTTCGGCAAATAGCTCGCTCGTTACCTGTTTGCAAACTCTGAAGTACTCGGTTGAATGAGTATTGTTGTTCTATTGTATCGTTGTGGTCAATGGTTGTTGTATCTTCAATCTGCGCGGTACTCTCAAGGGGACTATCGCCTGCTTTATACCTAATAACTAAGATATTTCGTAGCCCGCGTAGCGCTACGCCGCCGTAGGCGCTACCCGGAGCACTATAGTCTCACTTTTTGTAGTTTGATACTTTTATTCTAATATGTTATTTACTAGTTTATGCCTTCGCAACTTCATCTGCATAAATGTCGGTTATAGGCGGTGTTTTTTTTTTTTGCGAAACTTTATTTATTTTTCTGGAAGAAGTCTCTTCAAAAGCGGTCCACCCGTTTCCGAAACAAACCGAAAGAAAATAATTTTAAAAATAGTTTTATATATTAAAATATATTTTTCGCATAAGTGCCTTGTAAACATTAATATGCATTGAGTAAAAGCTGTTATTTTAACATAACAAACAGACAATTCAATTTTTACTATGGTTTATTCGTGACAAATGTTTAAGTGGTGATCACCACAAGTACGAGTAGTTACAACCATTTTAAAATAGTTGGATCATTGACCGGATTAGCGATGCCCTAGATTATGTTATGTAGACTTAGCCCAATTCACAGTGAGTGTATGCTCATACCAGTCAAATTGCAGCATTACTCTGAAACATGTTAGTTATACTGACTAAGCAGTGAACTTTAGACGAGCCAAACTTTCTGGTACTACTGAATGTTTGCAAAGTTATTTTAATAATAGAAACATTCACTAATATTGAAATTCCAGTCAGCTTGTAGGCCATGTTTTACAGCTGCATATACCTTCTCGACTGTCTCTAGAAGCACATAGAATCCTTTTAAGTATTCCGTAGCTTTAGGGTGCCGACAGGACCCTATTACTAAGCTCCGCTGTCTGCCCGTTCGCCTGTCTGTCCTTCCTACGTACCGCAAGAGGTAGGCAATAGAGAGTTGGCCGGCCGCTATGACAAAAAAAAATGTATATATTATCCACATATACGAAGCGTGTCTTATTTGTAGTAGGTAGTGTTAAATATCGTTGGGTGCTACGGAATCCTTCGTGTGTGAGTCGGACTCGTACTTGGCCGAGTTTCATACAGACGCGGACGCAGTCGCGAGCACAATTCTATGTACTTGACATGTTAACTTACGGAACATGAAATATTTTATTCATGTTCATGAAATAAATTTATTTTTAGGGTTTGGGATTGGTGTGCACCGTTCAAGTGTTATATACATTAAGGTATTAACCATACTATTTACATATGTTCATAAATAAAAATATAGAATTGTTATTTTATTCAAAATTCAAGTGAAAACTTAAAATATGCACTTCCAGGCAAGCGTGAACTAACAGCGATCGTGTCAACAATATTAAATAAAACGATAGTCAAACTTTTTAAATGTAGCTGAAAACTGTTTTATGATATCAAACTGCCTGAAAAGCTGAAATCGTGTTTCAAAAAGCTATACATATTGCTTTATGTTTAGTCTGTGGCTTAATGGAATGGATTCACCCGATCCACATCGAACTCTTTAATTCATAACAGATTTAAAAAAAGAGTAAAGGTTGGGTTTTTGTAAATGGTGCATTAATCTAGGTCGCCTACTGACAGCGCTGCAAATGATTTGCCACACATTCTGCGATGCCGATGACTGTGTATATTCATCGGATTTGATTGGCGATGTACGTATTTATTGAGTTTATACCGTGCGTGGCAAACTATTCACAGCTCAATTTCTCTACTCAATCGCTGTAACTTTAACGTCGGTAAATTTGGTGCTCGCAAATTTTCCTAGTTATTATTACTTTATTAAGTTACGAACTGAGCAGCCTAAAAAGGCATTCACCCTAATGACTTAGGCACTTACGTGTAGGTCAGTGAGCCCTAAAGATAATTACTATAACGATTTGGAGTTTTTGCCGTAAGATATAAATAGGCTTTAAGGTCAATGATATCTATTTTATTTTATTTATTACAATAGGTTGTAAAATAAGATACTTGGCTTAGAAAAATCTCTCAGATTATTTATTTATTTATCGTCTCATAAAATAAGAGAATTCAAAAGAGAAAGAGGTTTCTCATACATATGTTTTTAACCCGAGGACCTAAAGACCTCACATATGTAAGTAAGCCACATCCTATAAACATAGTCGACACGGTAGCTACCCCAACTGAGGCTATTCCTATATTTTTAATCAAGAATAAGTCGTAACATGCAAATCTTAAATTAAATCTGCTTTTATGTTGGGCGAAATCGCCTCTAAATCAGGGTCACAATAAAAGTCAGCAATATTAAAATATTAATATTCAAATAATGAAAGAACTGAGATAAAAGTTGCCGTCAAAAAGCTGCAGTTACGACATTTTAAAGTTTTAATACGACAGACAAAATTCTTGTGTAATTGTGAGTACTTGGTAAGTTCCGGAGCTTGCTGCGATTTTGCCAGTTCGAGGTCGCATTATGCGGTACTGTGGCTGTTATTATTTACGATAAACGGATGCTATTCGATGTCTGCGGCTACCATAGCTATATTAACTGGCGTGATGTACCTCGGCCGGAAGGCAATCAGTATGGGCAATCTGTGATCGGTGACTTTGTGTAAGCCGTTGCTTATTGGCATTGCGGCGACAATAGGCAGGTAACAGACAATACGTCGGTCTGCGGTACGTCATGATTGCACATACTAATTTGTTATCATATTGCTGCAATGTTCCTTTGTGGAGAAATTTATCCAAGCTTATATTATCATCATTATAGCAATTGTAAGATATACACACTGTTTGTTTTAGGGCACCGAAAAATTAACGTCAACCAAAATCATAAGATATTTTAGGGTCTTTCCCCAAACGTAGAGAATGGAAGCGATATTTTACAGTGTAGGTACATTTTTTTACCCTTCGCAACAATGAGTTAGGTACTTAGAGTGTAACAAATGAGTAATTTGGTTCGATGTTTTTGTTTTTGTTATTGTATAAAAGAAAAGGCAAATATTTAAAACTCGTTCTTTCAAAAAACAGAATGTTATTTTAGACAAATGCGTTTATCATGAACCTATTTAAGAAACATTTTGTTATTAATCAACTTTGGATAATAATAACTTTAGGAATCACAGTCGGCCTCTTATCAGCTCATTAATGTCTGTCTGCCCAGATTTTAAGATGTCAGAAACCCCTTTTATCAATTGTCTAAGTTTCGGTAGGTATTTACTTTAAGATTGATGGTAGATAGCAAAAATAAATCGGTGTTACATTTTTAATAAAGCTTTCGGCACGGAAATTGTTTTCACTGAAACTGTATTTGTAATTAATGATAAACTAATCGACAAAAAAAATCAATAATATTATTTTCTTTAGCTTTACCGATCTCAACCCATTTCCCGAGATAGAGAGTCAGCTACGTACTTTTGTAATCTCAAACCCGATAATGTTTTATCTCCCGTCGTTGTCCGATAAATCACGTCCCTTCTGTAAACGGTCCAACGAAGGTCTGGTCATCTCGTGTCTAATAAACCGGAAAGCTTGCCAGTTATGTATACACAGGGGAAGTAAATGATATTCTAGTAAGTCTGCCTTAAAAATACTTTGTCTTATTAATGAACTTAAATGTTTTGGTCAGCATTTTGTAGTAGATTCTCACAGTGTGAAAATAATCTTGTTTTAATTAGACGCTTTTTCAGTGTTTTTGGGAACATCCTTTTATTGTTTGACTATGAGGAAGACTTAATTAATTTTGAGAGAATAAGTAAAGGATTTCTTGCTTATAATTACCAGCTTTAAGGCCACATCTTGATTTATATCGTATTAACATATTTTAACATTCGAAACAAAAGTGATATAATTATGTTCAAACAACACACATATAATAATTTGAACATATAATGTTTTGATTTTGCATGTCTACTTACTGTTTTGGTCAGTCTATACATTATCACGCTATTTGCTTTGGGGGATAAGCAATGTTATATTACATCTGTTTGCCTCCACAGTTTTCCACGACATTGCTTCAAGACTTAGATTAACTAGGTTCAATACTTATTTACACTTAGGTCTACGTGAACGAAGCAGTGGGCACTATTACTAGCTAGAAGAATAAATAGTAGTAGGTACTTAGTTAGTTATTGTATAAAGGAAGTCGAGGGCTGTTTGTTCCGCCGGCCGCGTAGCCGCACAATATGCACAATACTGTGTCAGGTATAGTAAAACGAATAACAACTCGATTTAAATAGCTATTATTGTTCAAAACAAGTGCCGCTGCTTCCGTCGGTGCCTACGTTATGTGCTTCTGCCGATAGTGATGACCGGCCGATACAGGAAGAGGGTAAGCGAAGTAGTATTATCGTCATATGGATGCTCCGTGACCGTGTGACGTCAACCGGTGGTGTATGGAAACATCTAGCTGAACGTGCATCGCGGCTACTCGGCTAGTGTGTATCGCGGTGCGGGATTATCCATTCAATATTTGGGATTACAGCCGATATCCTCCTTTTTGCGCTGAAGCGAAGAGGAAATATTGTAATCCTATTGGATTTTCATGACACTTCCACATCTTCGCTGTAAAGGAAATTGATTTTGAATGGAAAACTCAATGCAGCGTCGAAACTACGTATATGTGCGGAGAATATTTCTGTGCGCGGCGGGACTTGATGATCGTCTGCTCTGGAAAAACAAACTTTCACTGTTCAATACATCTCAGAAAAGTCGACTATTATACAAAGAAAAATGATGTAATGATCTAAGCTTTTAGTATAAGTTAATCAGGTACCAATTTTTCGTCGTCTTCATTCCTTCAGAATATTTTTTACTGCACAAGACGATGCCATACCTTATATCCAATACAGAGTTTACTGTCAAATTGTATACGGTCCTTCTTAAATATTTTCATAGTCTATAATACAAACATAAATTCAAATTGGCATTCGTAATCGAACGTAAGAGCCGTAAAAAGCCGGAAAATATCGTGGAAATACTGAAAATGCGTCTGTGAAAATAATATATGTTTCCACATTTTTTATTCGTTACACATGCGCGAAGGAAACACATAACTGGGCAGACTAAACGGTTTCCAATATTACTAAAATATTGAAGACGAAGTATTTTCAACGTGATTTGGCCTTATTCATTTATTTTTATATCATATGAAAGTTGCTATTTTAGATTGACTAATCTAAAATAGTAAATCGGCTTAACAATAATATTGTAACTGTTCTACGTATTATTCATAACTAATAGTTTCATAATGTCCCAATAACCCGTTTGTTCACTTAATATTACTTAGTTGGCGTCGATAAATTGAGATATTATCATTTCAATTAATCCCAGGTAGTGAACGTATTTCTCTTAGTGAAAATATCCAAATTAATTGGCAACTGCCCGTGACAAATCGTTTAACGTTTAATTGAAATCCATTAAAATAATTAACAATTTTATAGCTTTATGTCCAGATCATTTTGTGAATGTTAAATATTATTAAAATGGATATCTCAAAGTATTATAGAAAGTCAAACGGTCTGTTTTACGGTATTCAAGGCGCAATTTATCTATGTAGGTACTTCTACCAAAATTATTGTCTTTGTTTTATTTCCTTTTGCTTGCGAACCTACCGCCCCGAAGCCTTACTAAAAGGTAAGGTAGATTTATATCTGTTCATAATTGAACGAAATAAAATGCACAGTAACCAAAAATATAGGACGACCGGAGCGAAATTTTCGTCATACTAAAGTAAAACTCTACTGAATTGTTGATAAATTCAAATAGTAACTTTGCTTATTAAAAGTTGAGAAACCGCGTATCGGCGTATGTTTTATTCAAAGATATTGTTCTTTTATACATAGGGAGGTAGATGTACTGCAAAAGGCTACGAAGTGTCACAAACCACCGCATTGACCATTGAAGAATATTCATGTGCATATTCAAAGAAACACGTTCTTTGATATGTAAGGTGAAAATATGATTCTATTCAGCTTTGCAGCGTGTGCCGCTGGGTGTGCATCATGTTTTAAAGGAAATGTGGGCGTAATATTCGGGTCGTCTATACCTACCTATCTCCGTAGTTTTATGACTCGAAAATAGTATCTCTCCAAGGAACATTCGCGTCGCATGAATAGTGTAATAGTCTCTTTTCACCACTCTCCTGAATAAATAAACTGAACTTTATGTCAGTATGGAAAGTCAGGGTTATTGTATTGTCGCGGAGCTTCCCTTCTCGCCAAGGCATTGGAACCATTCCCAAGCCACAACGCTTCATTATGCAATTTAATGTCTTTGAAATATTTTATTTTGATCGTTACTTCTTGGTAATAAAACCATACGTAACTAATAATGGCGGTCAAGCTCTGGTGAACCGGGATAAAGGTTCGGACAAACCGGCTCGTGGTAGACTAAGCATTTGTGACGCGTTACGTGGTACGGGCAAGGTCATCAATTGACTACCCCCTTTCTAATGTATTTATTAGGTACTGTTTGTACCTGTGTACATTGAACGTTGGCCACTAGAATAAGACTCTGCGTTATTATGACCTTATATCTTTATCATAAGAATACTGTCGCTAAAAATAGACTGTAACTGTATTTCATTACCCAGTGTTATAAACACGTCTAATGATACCGGTGTGAACGATCCCTAATGGCGGTATTATAAACGGTGAGAAATTTAAATTAAAAATATAGCAGACATTATGTCGGATGATCCGGCAAAATCTCTTGAAAACAAATATAATACAAGTTTGTCGTGAGATAAATGATCAGAATTTTTTGGGTAGGTAACTCTCTTGTTACCCAAAATTTCGGGCTACGTGTCTGCCTATAGGTATCCAGTAACTTAGAAGTCGATAAGTATTACCAGTGCGCAAAATTATGATAATCTTACAAGTTTGATAGCCCTAAATACCACCTGCACGGACATTGTCACTCATATTTTATCAAGATGCAATATAAAAACAATATAGCTATGTTTGTATGTATGTGCGCACAGAATATTTTGGTTATCAGGATAGGTACGCGTCTCAAAACAAAATATACCATTTGTATCAAATCACATAACTGAAGCGCTCTTCCGGGTAATTCCATTAAACGAGCTTGTTGTGAATTCTATATTGACACATTCAATAGTATCGGTATGCACGTTAGACTTCGAGGGATATGTTTGACAAGGTCAAGCTTGCCGCAAAAAGTGAAAACGGGTCAAATTTTAACCGGATCAAAGTGGCCGATATAATGTTCAGCGATGCTAGCCGTAGCACGTAAAGAGAGGAGCTCACTTCTAAAATTGCCATAAATCAAAATATATTTTTATAAAAAAATATTAGGAACATGAACTATCATAAAATGTTATGATACAATGTCGGCTAGGCTCGTAGTCTTGCAATACCTAGACGTGACGGGTAGCGTTCAACCTTAAACTGCCATTGTGTGGGGGCAAGCGGCAGTGACCTGCCACGCCTCGCCGACATCCTATTTTTAACGTGACCGAGCTATTGTAAACATTTTAAGAACAACTTTAACAAAGAAAAGCTCGCGACTAACATTGTTCAGTAAAACGAAATAGAAAGTTACGTGATAAAATATGACGTGTCTTTTGAAAACTTTGAAAACCCTTTTGGAACACTGAAAAGAAAATTAACAATGTTGAAGGGATTATCAAGGACAATTTTAAATGGTTATATACAGAATCTTGCCCGCGTTTTTGCCCGCCTAAAAAGTAACTTTACGTAAAGTTAAGTTTAACTATAATATAATCCCAAGGGAACACATTACTGGGTTAAAAAAATATTGCCCCCCTTCGTAAAATTATTTTAATGTAAAAAACAAGTACACTTAAATCTAAACAGTCTTAAAGGAGTACTTAGCTATGAGGATTTTTGTTTAAACTCTGGGCCCATTCTTCAACATAGCAGAAAATGATGACGTGTTGAAACCCATGGCCAATAAAAATAAACAAATGGTTTATTATAGTGTATTTTAATTTTAATAATAATTGGCGATATTTGCGCCCCCTTTCGATAGGCGCCCGGGGCTTGTGGCCCACTTGCCGCACCCCAGTAGATACGCCTTTGAATAGTCCACGGACAGGAAACTGCAATCTACATTCTGTGTAGACTTAGTGTGTCGTATAGATAGTTCAGAAGCACCGACTGCAGGCCGATTCCGAGTTGGCGTGCAAATTACGTACTAGGCAAGTTAGTGGCAGAGATGTCATCAGCCAGACTCGCTTTCAGTTTCCCTCCCGTTGTCTATTGTTCTGACGATTACGAGCGGTCAAACGATTGAATGCAAAACAAAACTATACGTAGATACCTAATAGATTAACAATAAAACGCGGTAAAATTTGTTAAAATAAAATCATTATTATTGCCGTAATTCAAATTGAGAGGTACTTCAGCAGTTTTAGGTTATATCGATGATTAGTCAGCTTAAATCTAAATTTTTGTAGTTGAGTAGGTATCTATTGTTATTAGTGTTTTTGCGCAAGGTTTCAAATTTTCTAGCTCTCCGGCAGATTTTCTACAATTTTTATTTTAACTTCCTGACAATAACGAACACAAAAAAAGAATTATTCAATTTGGTGCAGTTGTTCGGAAGTTTTGCGCGTACATACATTTCGGCAATTCATTTTTATTTATATAGATATAAGTCTTGAGTACCTAATAGTGGTGATGAAACGCAGAATCCTTCGCCCTGCATTGGGGCAATAAATAAACTGGTACTATTATAAATTTCACAAAAGTGCGTTATAAAGATTCTGCTCAATTTTGATGCAAATTGGAAGTAGGTATTGTAAGCGCAGGTATTTCCGTGTAGTATGTAGATTTGTTATGGTAATTTAGTCATTATTAGCCATTCTAGTCTAGTGAATTTTAGTAGGAACATATTGGAAAATTATACAACGGCTTAGGCCGTGAATAATAGCGCGGCCGATACTAACGTTGGATAAATTGCTACATAGCCTTGAAAACATTTTGTATAAATATTGCCCCAACATGTACTGCCTGCAAAACATGATTGACATTGAACTGGTACCTGTATTATATTAGAATAAAGTGATTTCCTATAGCATAGAGTCAGCATAGAAAAGTATTAGGTATGTAAAAACAATTTTTTTTGTTAAGTAAATCACTAAAGCGTATTTGTACGTACAGGTAAAAAAAATAACATTGGTATTTAAGTATGTTCGAAATTAAAGAATATTTCATATACTTATGTTGCTGACAGTACCATTTATTGGTTGAGTCACTATAATTTCCATTGGAATAACTGACATGGAAAATATTGCATCATGAACTATTCATATCCCATGCAGCTGTGCTCTTCAATCATACACTATAATGACGTGCACCATGACATTTCACAACCTTGGAAAATACTACTTAAGGTCTTAAACAAGGTCACTTTCATATTGACTTTATCGTAATGTGATGGCCTTGTGGTTCAGCCGCCCGCCTCTCATGCATGAGGTTGTGAGTTCGAATCCGGGCAAGTACCAATGTGAATTTTGTGAATCCAAGTCACAAACAGCCATGTCGTGAAAGATACGCTTCTTCATTTGAAGGTGATACGTTCCGTAAACATACTCGTACATTGAGAAAGTATTATCCTAAAGTTCTTTTCTGAATGGAACAAACGGCGTTGAAATTTTTATCGAACGACGTCGGGGGCAAAAGCTAGTCTTTCATAAAGCTTATCTCAGTCCCTCCCCGCATCCCCGTCCTTACGCAACCCCCGAAAAGGCTTTTTTAACTTTGACCAACTTAATACAAAGCAGTCGGTCAAGCAAGGGCAGGACTATGAAAGGTTGAGATTTTATTTTTTATTTTACGGCTGGAGAGATGCCCACGTACCTACCTACGTACCTACTCAACCGCAGCAATTACTGTGTTTATGTTTGCTTTGGTTCACTAACATAGGTACATGTAACCTAGCTATTATTGAAACATGAGACGACTGTTTACGTAGGAATGCTCAGTAATTAATGCTACACTTGACAAATATAATTGCTTTCAGTTGTAACAGTGTCTGTGGCATCTGTCAGGAGAATGCAGACGCTATATCTTCTCGTTTAAATCGTTTGCAGTGAAGGGACGTTGTTTACAGTGCTTCTTATTGGGTCGCTATAGATTTTTTCAATGCTGAAACACCCCTGTTTATTTAATGTGGCAACAAAATGGCCCTTAACCCGTGACACGAAAAGGAGTAATTTTAGTCTTTTTTTTATTGTGGTTCCTTTGTCCCGCTGAGCAATGTGGCTTTACGAGTGATTGATGGGCGCCTTTAAGTATTTGTTGATAATTTTGAGTCTCGAACCAACTTTTTTTTACATTGTGAGGCTTAGTTTTGTTATCGAGTATTGTTACTTTTTATTTATTTACATCTATACAACATGACTTTTAGTTTATAAGGTATACATTTTAGGGGTAGGTACTTATAAATACGAACAAATATTGCGGTACCAACTTAAAAATGTACTTAACATCATGACATCACGCCTGTAATCCCCGAAGGGTTAGGTAGTGGTGTAACCATTAGTTCACCCACATTTTGCTAGTTACGTTTAAATCCCATGTATTATGGGGCAAGCCTATAGCCATCACCCGAAGCTGCTACTAAAAAAATCCTGGAAAAACTCGATAACACTTTGCCCGATTATGAAAATTATTTCACTGATAGTAAGCAACACTATTACCGAGTACCATAGGCTATGTTTTATGGAAAATCTACTTGACTTTAACGCAATCAAACTCGCGGACAGAAATCTGTATTTTAATAAACCTTATAAAATGTATGTCACTAGATATTAATATTTCCTTTCATATAAATGAAAAAACTTGTTATAAAACAAGTTCTAGGGAAGACTATAAACCAAAGAAGCATAATTCACGGTTGGTGCAATTCATTGCCAATTTGCTTTCATTCGCCGTACGTCCCCTGACCTACTGTTCTGGGCCACGGATTGCATTCATAATTCCATCAAATTGAACAATTTAGCTTCATGCTGCATATTCGCAGCCTTTGATTTCAGAAAATACCTAACTATCCAAGTTTTAGTCTGTCTCATTACAGGGACTGACTGACAAAATGTTCGAGTATGGTCGAACACGCTATTTGGTTTACAAACAACAATAATTGTCTTTCTGCTTCATTGCTATTCATTGTTTTGTGTTCACTTTTTAACCTTGTGGTGTCTAATAATTATGATTTTATTTAGAGTGTTTTAAAAGAATTTGCACCCTCGAAACATTGTTTTAAAGGTAGTTTCAAGTGAGCTGCTTGTATATCAAATAGCTTGTTCGAATGTACATCTACTTCCTACCCTCTCGGGAAATACGAGTATAATGTTATGGTTATGTGTTCAAAGTTTTGTTCTCGCAGCGAACCAACGACTTTCATACTCACTGACGGTCTGAGCCGTCAGTATAAAATTCCGTCAACTAAGCATACATGTCGCGTAATTAGCGGCATGCTCAATTGTAATATACTGCTAATTAAATTTTGAGGGAGCTGTTATGAACCGAGACACCCGCAAATGTAGTTAATACTCAATTATTTGACGTTGTTAGACATTTTTCTAAAGGGTATAATAGACGTTAATTCGTATAGAAATCGTGTGACGATCCGAAGCTTTTCCAACGGTATGAGAATGGTACATTGATACAGAAAATCGTTGAAGTTCCGACTGGTCCCGCTAGCGCCCGCCTGGGAACGTGACTTTATGCTCGTCGATGGCACTCCCTAACGCCTGCTGCTGCAATCAACTCGCTTTACTATTGTTTATCTTCGTTGTTATTCTTGTAGGTACATATTTATTTAAAGAAATTACTTAAATCGCACCCTTGTCTTGAACAAAACCCTCTAATTCATAATTAATTAAGGAGTTCACCCTTTAGCTCGACCTATCACAAAACAAATAAGTAGGTAGGTACACATGTACACTCTAATTCTAATGTCAACAACGTTTAACTTCGTCGAATACAATTATTTGGAGTCAACAATCAAACAGTTAACCAAAAGGTAGATTTATGAAGATACTAGCTTCTGGCCGTGACTTCGCCCGCATGGTCTTTGGTAACTGATCCGCTCCCGTGGTACTTAGCGAAATGTTATAGCTATTCATCATGAATTATGTTATTAGCCAATCTGATTGGCAGTTCCCGAAATTAGCAAGCAAACAAACAAACAAAAAGCTCTTCAGCTTTGTTATATATTTTAAAAAGCGTTTTTATTTTAAGGCGAATAGGTATACAAAAGGAAGTTCGGTAGGTACCTCTCCCGTAACACCCGGTCGCCGCGATGGGGTTGAACACGCCAAAACATTTAAACTTTTTTCCTTATCCTTCGAATGTCAGCTATTATAATAAACTGACACTGCTGAATATCTACTGAAAAGGTTTAACATGAGGCTTTCAAATTCAGCATACATTTTTCGACAGTCTTGCTATATTCGTCGTTTTTGTCCTTTTGATCTAAATATGGCAATATTTATTACTTTGACATATTACACGACTTTTCTTACTATACTACGCAAATGTTTCTTTCGTTATATAAACTCACGGGTAAGAAACGTTAGCGTTAATATAATAAGCAAAATACTATATTTTGTACAGACTGTTAGTGTAAACACCTTTGTCACTAAAACCATAGGTACTTGGTTTATTATAAAAAAGGTTGATCTGAATTAAAAAATAAATAAACAAAGTTTTCTTCCAAAAATAAAAAAAACTGTCCGACACCGTCCGTAAATTCATGGATACTATGCGCCCGAGTTACGTAATCACCGCATAGGGCGTTGACCTGCTGCACTGGCCGTCCGTTATAACTACCTACATAAGTTTTAACTAATTACATCATTGTAATATAGGGTGAAATAATTTTAAGGAAAAATGGAGATGTTACTTTAAAAAAAAGTTATTTTTTTTTCATTGAATTTACGTTCTATTAGTGAAACCAAACCACTGGTTTCAAGGATAACGGTGTTTACACTAACACTCTGTATATGGTTGCGTCACTTGTAAGGGAATGCGATAGCTAGTTTTGAGCCGAAATAATGTAAGTTATGCCGTCAAGTGTTACGAAGTGTGATTCTGCTGACGACTGATATGGGGCCGTGTGAGCCTCCGATCCGCTTCCCCTGACTTTTACTTGATAAGAAGATTACGGAGCGAAGCCTCAATTTCGTCACGCCTCCCCTTATCATTCGAGTTATTATCAAGGGTGTTCCTATTCATTATTCACTCAGGCTTTTTATAGGTCACTTAGCTTCGAAAATGTTGAATTATTTTGATGTTGCGGTTACTTGAATGGCATTTCGCAAACACTAGTTACTTACTGTAAAGGGTCCCAGCCTGCGGTGGGTGTCGTAACCAAACTTCTATGAGTACAAAAAACATACCCGTAAGTTGGCATGAAACTTAATTAACGCATTTCCCTGAGGGTGTGAAATCGTTGGCAGTGGAGATCCGCACCAAAGTTTCGTGTAACTAAGTTTTTGTAGGGAACCTTTATGATGGGTACTGCATATATAGATTCCTTACCAAAGCAACCGTTAAAGGGAATATTATTTTGGTTAATATGTTTTACGTCATTCACTGAGCTTGGCAGTTTAATTTAGTTCCAATATAACGTTATTTATTACGAAGGAAAAGGTCATGGTACAAACTATCGTCATGTAACAGCCAGCGCGTTGATGGAAACTTTGGCTTCGTCAACATCATAATGTAGTGAGAGCGTGTGGAAGTATTGTAGCTAGAAATGTTCATTTAATGTAGGATATTCCATTAGGCCGGCGTCACTCCCTTGACGTCATTTGACGCGTCGACGTTACGTTAGAATTGTCCAAAGTTGTATGGCACTCAGTGGGTTGACGGGCAAAACTTCAGGCTTTACGAGGCACTCGGAAAATTGCTAAGTTTGTCGCTGGCATTAATTATTTTTTACGGTGTGACCACATATCTTGTATCTCGGCTTTTAGAGACAACGAATGAGGAAAATCTAATCGCAAATTATTCGCCGCACAGTGGTGAAATATGGTAACAGACTTCATTGCACCTGCATAGTGCTAAGTGCACACTATAAAGCTATAGATATCAACGACCTTCAGTTAACAACGTAGGCATTTTGCATAAAAATATTATAACAAGCTCAAAATGTTCTACGACCTAAAAATTACGACATTTTATATTTTATTAAAATTCATAAAAAATACATCAAACTTTAAAACCTTTATGCTCGAGCAATATTTTCCTTGAAAAAGATGCTTGAAGATATTTCAGACATGACTTCGGTGCCTCTTTCAGACGCAGGTAAAGAAAAAATATTATCTTATAAAGAAAATATATTACCTATTTCGTTAAAATTCGCGTATTTTATGAACGAAAAAGTTAAATATACTGTTATTACAACGCCGTGCTCCTTGAATAACAATATTTTTTACATTAATCTTATTAGATAAATGTTAAAAATATTCAAAAAATGTTCATTTAATGTAGGATATTCCATTAGGCCGGCGTCACTCCCTTGACGTCATTTGACGCGTCGACGTTACGTTAGAATTGTCCAAAGTTGTATGGCACTCAGTGGGTTGACGGGCAAAACTTCAGGCTTTACGAGCCACTCGGAAAATTGCTAAGTTTGTCGCTGGTATTAATTATTTTTTACGGTGTGACCACATATCTTGTATCAAGGCTTTTAGAGAAAACGAATGAGGAAAATCTAATCGCAAATTATTCGCCGCACAGTGATGGTTGTGAAATATGGTAACAGTCTTTATTGCACCTGCATAGTGCTAAGTGCACACTATAAAGCTATAGATATCAACGACCTTTAGTTAACAACGTAGGCATTTTGCATAAAAATATTATAACAAGCTCAAAATGTTCTACGACCTAAAAATTACGACATTTTATATTTTATTAAAATTCATAAAAAATACATCAAACTTTAAAACCTTTATGCTCGAGCAATATTTTCCTTGAAAAAGATGCTTGAAGATATTTCAGACATGACTTCGGTGCCTCTTTCAGACGCAGGTAAAGAAAAAATATTATCTTATAAAGAAAATATATTACCTATTTCGTTAAAATTCGCGTATTTTATGAACGAAAAAGTTAAATATACTGTTATTACAACGCCGTGCTCCTTGAATAACAATATTTTTTACATTAATCTTATTAGATAAATGTTAAAAATGCCGCATATGGGTAACTTAGCTATTATGTTATTTATTTCCAGAATAGGTTGACATTATATAAATAAAGTGCGCAAAAGGTCATTTTTTTTTGTTTAGTTGGCGTGGTAAAGTTTATGCTAGTCCTTAAACAATTGTTGTTCAACATAATGTCACTGGAACACCTCTACAAACTCAGGTTAACTCAAAAAATATGTTTCCCGTTCCAAACTTTTCTCAGCGGCGTGTCTAAACAAATATAAAAGTTCGGAAAGGCGGAACGTGAATAAAGTGTGTAGAATTTTCGAATAGTTGACGCCGGAGTGACGCTTTTCACCTCGAAAGTTGACCGGTTAAGAAAAATAGTAGCATTCAAATCTTCCACGCCTCGGATGATGTGAATACGGACGTCAATGCAAATACAAAACTGACAAATAAAATAAAAGCTTACGGGAGCAATCTTAAAAGAACGTCTAGAAGAATATACGTACCGTGCATGTACGCTTTACCATAATAGATTCAATCACTTTTCCTATTTATTACAGTGCAGAACCGTAAAAAGTGCTATTACCCTATGGTAGATGTAAAGAGCATTTTTCCTGTGGCCTGAGGCGGAAAATTCACTAGCATTCGAGCGTGAACACGTCCTGTATTAAATTTTAAGACACCTTAGCGCCTAAGTCACTCAAGCAGCCATGCGGGGATATAATTCAACATTTAATAGAATTTCAAAAATATCACATCTGACAGTTGTTTGTTTTCAACACGATTTTCAGTTGTTTTTCTAGGGCCCGTTAAGAATATTAGGGTTATTCAAATTTGAAAACAAAGGTTCAAACTCGGTTGACTGGTCCTGTATACGCATCCCTAATACCCAGCACCGGCGAACCGTGTGTGTACGACAATATACCTATGGAACATTTTCGGTATCACATTACCGACGATCATGTTATAATTATTTGAAGCCTCCATTAATTGTGTTCGGTTATCCAACCGAGGAACACGGGAACCTTTTCGCTCTAACAAGAATTTCCAATAATGTGGTTACCGCTATTGTGTATGCTTAGAGCTTTTTGGTCGTGTCGACGCTGTTATACATGACCTTCCGAATAATTTGAGCGAGTCATTATTTTAGTGCATGATGCTCGTTAACTAAAACTTTGGCTATCAACATCACTGCTGGACACAAGGCTGACCCCGTAGGGTCGTGGTGCGCTGCTCGTTGATGACCGACGACCAACGTATTTCCACGACCTTTCGCAGGTCGTCTGCTCACCTTGTATCCACAATAAAGACCAACGACTCACGCCGCGGCTTGCGATACAAGTCAAGTTTTTATTAATACGTCGGCGTCCACGACACTTCCAATAGTACAATGCAGTCGATGGATAACATTATTTATTTAAACTACTCGCCTACCTATCGACCGTAAATTATTTTAACACTTTTTGTGAGTTTGTTTAGTATTTTAGTGCTGACTGGCGCTTTAGGGTGAGTGTCTAAATATGTAACTATACCTAAAAGATAAATAGAGATGATAGGTAATTCCTCTACCCGTGCACGTAGGTAACACCACAAATATGGAGAAAGTAGTCCATTTGAAAGGTTTACGACCCTACGCGAGGACATGAGTCCAATACTCAAGTGGCCCTTTAGAATTTCAATTTGAAATACCGATGCCCAAGTTTGCTACGATTTAAAACTAGATTTTTTTGAGAACCTCCTCTAGTTTGTGAAGTCCTTTTTTTAGCATAAGTTGTAAGATTTGAAATCTCTAGATAAAGAGAATACTTAGAGAGATTATTAGAGTGAGAGATTATTAGAGATTATTGTAGAATGAAATGTCCCAGGAATGAAATTCTGTTCGAGCATCGTCTTAGAATACATTCCTAAACTTGCAACTTTAATTTTAAAAAAAGCCAGTCAAGTGAGAATAGGACTTGCACACGAAGGGTTCCATATCAAACCAAAAACGCAAAAAAGCAGGTCTCTTGTATGACCCTATGACCCCCTTTCATTTATAACGTTTTTTTGTCCGAATAGCGGCAATTAATAAATAATAAACATTTAAAAATGTAAATTCTCTAACTATTACGTTTTATAAGATACAGCCCGCTGACAGACTGACGAACGGACAGCGAAGGCTTAGTAATAGGGTCTCGTTAGCAGCCTTCAGGTACGGAACTCTAAAAATGAAAACTAAACTTTAGAAAGATAAACTTTAGAAAGTACATATGAATAAAGCAAAAACCAAAATTCTATTTTATAATAGTTTCCATTAAATAATGACAATTTACTTAATAAGTGTATGACTTATGACATTGGATTTGTTACTTAATTCTAATTTTCACTTAAAATTATTACGGTCGACATACACTTATTCATTCTCTTTACTTCATTTACAACAAATTGCCTTCATTAACAGCAAAGCTCTATATCAGCCTAAAAGTATGACCAAAAAATTCCACGTAATGACCATTCAATTCTCTTTAAGTTGAAATCAGAATACGCGCACGCTTCTCATTTTATTTCCACGTTGGTACCGGGAAAACAATAAAACGTTCGGAATTAACATATAAACGGCAACTTTGAGAGGGGTGTCGACAATTTTATCTCACAATTGTACCTACGGCCAAATGTCCTCCACTCTTACAGGCTAAAATGTATTCCGAGATTTAATGTTTGCTGGTTCATTAGAATGAGGATACGCGAATGTGTTTGGTTAATTAATCAGTTTTAAAACGGGATCATCGGCTTTCTACAAAATAGGAAAATCTGTAAATACAATTTACTTTCTAACCGAAAGGGCTCATAAAAGCACAGTGTAAAAAAAGGCGAGAGGCAATTGGTACGTATTTTCAAATTCAAATAAGAAATTCTATACGTAAATAACAACGCGCCAGCTCCCATAGGTACTGCTTTTATTCGCTTTTTTCGTATTTACCTAAAGCATTTACCGAACGAGAGAGCGAATGGAATAAATTGTAAAACGTCAAAAATGAATTTTAGAACTTCAAAAAGGGTGTCTGTATTCGCATTCACACAGCCGGTTATCTGAGTATGACACGCAGTGTACCGATTGGCATTCTATTTTCAAACACCTGAACAAAATACACAGTCGTGCCAAATAAAATGGCGTATGTGTCAGTCAGTTGTTTTCACAACGCCGTCTTCATGTTTCCTGATAGCATTGAAGTGAAAGCCTATTTATCTATGTGCCATAATTTCACCCCAGTTTTAGTTTGGAGAAAATAACGTGTTATTTTCCTTTATCTTTATCTCGACTTTTTTCTCCTAAGATATTTATGTATTTTTCAGGATTCGTTTCCTGCAAATAAAAGGTTTTTTTTAACGACTTAACGTGTTAGGGCGTATTCAGATGACACGCGCCGATCACGCACAGCACCCGTGCACGCGTTGTGCCCGCCTTAAACCCGCACACGCTCTGCATCCGCCTCGCCCACGCCTCGCGCCCACTTAAACTACTAGTGACTGGACTACTTCGTTCACTAGGCATAGTGGCTTCCAGGAGGGAGCAGAGCGCGGGCAGGGCGAGTGCAGGGTTGGCGCGAGGCGGGCGCGGGGCGTGCGCATGGCGTGTGCGTGTAGACCTCGTTAAATGCAATTTGAGATCTATTGATGCATTCATAAGGCTCAAATTCTTATTTAACAAATTTCAATGCGAGTTGGACGCGGGTGGCGTGCGCTGAGCGTGCGCGTGTCGTGTGAACGCGCCCTTAGAGTTTCCTTACATAGGTATATAAAATATTATATTATTTGGACGTAGTTACACGAAAAGGATCCAATCCACACAAAGTCACTTTAGAGATATTGACGTTTGAAGTTTGGAAGATATTTCTTCATTGGTATTCATATTAAAACTAATGAAAGTATGATGTTGTGTGTGAGATTATAAAACTGTTTTTATTGTTAATAGTAAAGTCAAGCATAGCTATTATATTTTCCGAGATATATGTAAATTTATGTGGCCAACCACATAAATTCCTTTTCGTTATATGGCAGTTTCTATAGTGCATGCTCTAGTCTTAATTTCGTTAAAACGCCCCAAGTAGTAAATTAACCTTATTTCATGAAATAAAATACATTTATTTAAAATTTCGGTCGGTCGGTAGCGTCTTGTAAGTTATTTTCGTAAAATGTAAGTAAGTACCTAATAATATGACAATGTGTTTTATTACGGTAGGTACCCATTAAATTAAGATTGTCCGATAAGTCAACATATCTTTGAGGTGATTGTTTTTAAAATGGAAGCAAGACCAGTGGGACGATTCTCGTACTTTTAAGAACGTTCACAAACTGTCAAATATTCCTTTTTTGTCTTGACATTTTTTAACAACACACCCTTTTTTCCTATAATTTCTTTTTTAGTTATTGTTCAGATGAGATATCGCCTAGATTTGTAAAATTTGTAATTATGGAAATTGACTTTACTTTATTTCTAAGTAGCGCCCCTAATTCTATCAATCCTCTTCATGTTAAATATAACAACGTTAAGATCACAGAAATATCTAGTGGGTACATATCATAATATCGAAAATTTAAAATATCGAAAATCAAAATGTCGAAAATCAAAGTACCGAAAATCAAAATATCGAATGTTCAAAATATCGAAATTTTGTTTTTCGTGATAAAATATGTGCCGTGGGGCTCCTTTTGCAACTTGCGTCAGTACCATAGACTACTTACTGTATGTATTTTCTTGCCCATTCTTCTCCATACGACACCACCTTTTGTAAGCTAGCGAAACGAGCTCGGGACTTGGGACATTCCGACTCGGACAGATTAGGTTAGAAGGTCATCCGGCCCGCCATCCCCTTAGTGGTTATTTTTTTTAAACCGCTCAGAAGTAGGAGCACAGCTTGGCTCCATAGACCGGGGTTCGGTTGACTACGCCAAAACTAGATTGTCCAGGTATTGTTTACCTACCCGCACGTCATCTCCTTCTCTACTCCCGTCTTTTACACACGACTAATTTTAAAGAAGGGGATGGCGGGGTCTGGCAGACCCCGCCATCCCATTGTTCCAACCTAACCTGTCCGAGTCGGAGTGCCCCAAATCCCGAGCTCGCTTCGCTCGCTTACAAAAGGTGGTGTCGTATGGAGAAGAATGGGTAAGAAACTCCATACAGTAAGTAATCTATGGTACTGCCACGCAAACGCAAGTTGCAAAAGGCGCCACACGGCAAATACGTTATCACGAAAAACAAAATTTCGATATTTTGAACATTATATATTTTGATTTTCGATATTTTTATCAGTCGATTTTAATAGGCCTGGATCGTTTTCGCAAATTAATTTAAATTGATTTTGGATAAAAATCTAACCAATAAAAATGTACCAAGCACTCTGGATCGTTTTCGTTGACAGATTTATTGGAATACTAAATGAAAATCAATTTCTAGAAAAGGATCCAAGCATTCTGGATCGTTTTAGTGTTTTTATTAAAGTGTCGGTGATGAACAAATTGTAATTACGTTAAAAGAATCCAGACTCCTTGATTCGTTTTACTGAATCGGTTGGTAATACTGCATAAGAACCAGGAAGGTTGGATTATTTAAGGTGATTTTGTTTTTTAACGTGCCATACATGTGGATTGGTTCTGAGGCTGAAAAAAC
The DNA here is from genome assembly GCA_949774945.1 of Hoplodrina ambigua. NCBI lineage: Eukaryota > Metazoa > Arthropoda > Insecta > Lepidoptera > Noctuidae > Hoplodrina > Hoplodrina ambigua. The sequence goes on from OX458963.1 coordinate 14,547,074, forward strand.
GTGAAAGACAGTTGATTTTGCTGGGATCTTTTTTACTGGCCGATAGTATTGATATTTAGTATCAGTTTTATGCACTTAACTCATTTTTGACCATGTTGTGGATTGGATCCTTTTCGTTTAACTACGTCCATTTGTTATTTTGTGAACACTGATGATAAAAACGTTTATTTTTTATACCTCAAAACTATTACAATTTATACAACGTAATAACTTTTTTAGGTCAAAACTAAACGATGAACTAATATTTACCCAAGTAAAAAGACAGAAACCTTTTGATTATGATGAGAGTTTGCGTTTGTTTGAAAGGCAAATAACAAATAAGTAGGTATATAAAAGGTTCAAAAGGTACTCATTATGACGTTGGAGTTGTCGCCCACGCTCCTCCCACGCATTGACTGCTACAAATAATCCTTCTTCGTGAACCTTAATGTGCATAGCTAAGAGGTGTTTTTTGAATGGCTCGATTTAATAGGTCCTTTTGCGGTCTTGACCGCTGCAGCCACTGCGCACTTTCTGGTACGACATTAATGACTCTCGATCTCATAGGTAGGTAGTAGGTATGCCGATAGCCATACCTATGGCATCTCCAGAGGCGGCTGAAATTCATTAACATGAGTAGTCGTTGTGCATCTGATCTCAGATAATCCAGCGCATCATAGCACGGCTTTATTCTCTAACTAGTAGGTATATTCTGATACTTTGAAAATGTAATATTACCTTTTAATCCGATTACTGAACAGAGTTCTTCTCGTTTCTTTTATTCTGTAGACTCCTAAGCTGCGCTTTGTTTTGCGGTTTCTCAGTATGCACGAACACATTGTTTTCAGCATTACATTATTTTTCAAGAACAAAACAATATGTTCAAGAATAATGATACATGTTTGTTTCAATATTTCATTACGTTATTTTTCAATATTGAACGTTGTTTTAAATAAAAAGTAGATTGTTTATTTATTTAATGGAAAACCAACCTAAGTGTTTAACAAAAAAAGATTATGTTACAATAAGTAAATTACATACATTAATAATAACTCTAACAAATAATAATATACATTTTCCACTTTTGAAAAGTGAATAAGATTTCTTTAAGTGATAAAGCGATGTAATTTCCGTTGTATTGTGCGCGGTATTGTCAAACAGGTAAAAGTAGAAGTCTTACAAACGCAAATGAAAATCCAACGAACTTCGAACTTTAAATGACTAGGCAAGTAGTTAATATCATCTACCTCATAAAAACGAATAATAGGTACTTACGCCGTCGAAGTAAATCCAAGTAGGTATTCGCTATTTCTAGTTCTTTTGCAGTGCTATTCAATAGCTGCTTTTATAACTAGCAAGGCACAGTTACGAGTAAGCGCTATGGAAACTATAGAAGTTCTGGCTTTTGTAAAAGTTGGCTTTAAGGGAATATCCTATAAAAAGGTAAAAGCGGACGAGGTATGGCACGGTAACGGTTTTAATCCAAACGTTTAAAGCAATATTTGATTTATCTTTATTCCGTTTAACAACATAAAGCCAACTATAAAAGTGAACTATAAAATAAACAGTTTAAAAAGCATGACTTTCGTTACTAAAATGTTAACGAATATTTAAATATAGCACGCTTTCGGGTTCAGAGTCACTTTACTTTTTAATTAAAAATTTAGTATTTTTTTTAGCTTCGCCACTTTCATTTTGTTGCTTAGTATTTGATAAAATTATACGAGCTACCCCAGTCTTAATTGAGGCACAAAATGACAAAACCCCCGGGAATGAATTTGTTGCACTACACATATTTTCGGTAAAATGAGAATGTGAAATGTGTGTAGCCTCTCTTAAATCTTTTATTCTTCTGTACAGATTTTTAAAGTCAGAATAATTATGGGAGCTACGTTACGTGGGTTACCTAACAAGCGACCAACCCAGTTTTGTAAAGCAAAGCAAGCCAACCCTGGCATGAAGCCAGCCAAATGCGAGAATTCAGAAGTTAGAAGATGCTACGTACATTTGTGCTGGGTACATAGTAGATAGATATTGTGACGACCTGATTCATAATGTTTTCCCGACAGTTGATGGCATGAATATCGCTCGATAGACTCATTCTTTATATTTTAGTACGAGCCTGCGGATTAAAAGTAACGTAAACAAGACTGAGGTCATTCGCTATGGAAATGAAAAAATATCGTTACTTTGGGAAGTTGTTTGTTATCATGACCACAATCTTGTGTATAAGTCAATCCCCCCAGCCTTTTCCCAACTATTTTGGAGTCAGCCTTCAGTCTAACCGGATGCAGCTGAATACCAGTATTTTACATGGAGCGACTGCCTATCTGACCTCCACAACCCAGTAATTGGGTAATACGATACCCCATGGTAAAACTTGTAGTCATACTTCCGGGCTCCAGACAACCCGTAACGATTGTCAAAGATCCACGTACGACAGCCGGAACCAACGACTTAACATGCTTTCCAAAGCTCGAAGGAGTCTCGGTGTGTAAAGATGGTCACCCATCCACAGACCAACCCAGGCAAGTGTAACTTAACCTGATGGATTAACCCATGCGGCTATTATTCTTTAGTCATGGGCTCAGCGGTCACTAATTACCTGTCACCAGATATAGGTATATATATTGATAAATAGGTGGATACATTATACCCCAGAGCTAACAGCCATTCAAACTTGCGACTTGGATACAAAAGGCACCTCCCGCCCAGCCACCCTTATAATGGGGTTATTGTTAAAAGAAAATTTTCAAACAAACATTTTGTTTTTTTTTCGTAAATAAGCTAATTCGAAACCAACACCCAGAAACTCTCAGACACTTCGTACTTAATTGACTTCTATTCCTTAATGCCAATTGTGCAAAATGAATTTAAAAATGCCCCTTTTTTATACATTGTTTTTTCCACTGAAAGTCTAACGGAAAAAACACCGAGCATTTATCAGGTAAAATAAAAATCAAATAATTTATTCCCTATAAACCATTCAGAAAAAAAAACACAGTTTGAAAATTGAAGCCTTTTATAGAGAAGAAGAAGCAAGAGAGAATATGAAAACTCTTTTAAAATCAATAAAATATTACTTTAGGTTATATCATTCATGATAATGATATAACCTAAAGTAATATTTTATTGATTTACACACATCACACACATTACACACACATTCACACATCTTCTTACATTGTTCTCACATTGTATCCGTAGGGATACAATGTGAGAACAATGTAAGAAGATGTGTGTCTACGTTAAAAAAAGCCTAGAGCAAAAATAGTACTTAAGCAATTCATATTGCGAGTATCCTCAATATTGTATATATATTATATTATATTTTCTTCAAATCAGTCAGCCTTAAGACTGGTCTCATGTTCAGTCAATATACCATCGTTATTTATGTAAAGTTTCTTCTACATGGAAGCAAAAACATCACTCCAACTTACTTACCTACTATCTCCAAGATTAAATAAGATTTTTTAATTCAAACGTCTCTCACCTCGTGATAATGACGTAAAACACTAAGCAAAGTAAGTCAGTGACATTCACTACGAACTTCTTTAGCATTCATTTTATAATGAGGTGGTTTTAAAAACAATTAGCGTGCCGCCAACGTCTTTTCACGGAATTGTTTTACTAAAAACCTCTCTCGTTTTTATTTAGAGCATAAATTAAACAAGCAAAGAAAAGTGCAAGCAAAATACAAACACAAATATGTAGTTTAAAAGCGGTACCAGCTAAAATTAGGATAATTCCACCCGGCACCGGATTACGTCAAATATGGACAAACAAAGGCGTCCTTCTGTCTGTTAAAAATAACACATATCTGCTCGCCAAACCGAAATCCTGCTGAAAATAATTATTTCATGAATGTATTCATGTAAATGTCCAACAGATTTACATTAAAATCCAGTTGCCGTTTAGGAAAATAGACGTTATGGCCCAGACGAGATAACCTACACAAAGTTCAAGTCTTAAGCGGGTTTATTTTGCAATTAACTATATACAGTGTACTTGAAACCATAGCCTGAGTAAGCATGGAAGGTTGATTAATTGGTCCTACTTGCAACAGCAACTTTAATAATTGGACCTTGTACATCGTATGCTTAAAATACTAACTAAAACGCTAAAATAATACCAAAGCCGTGTATTATATCATTTATTTTCATCCCCTATTTAAGCAGGCCAACACGAGTTTGCTACGTTAAAAGTTATTCATTTTTACGATCATTTTAACGTGCATCGGCTGCCAAAGTAGCGAAGTCCTCACGTCGCGAAGGCGGATCGCCGACTGCAGACGATTGCACCCGAGTGGGATGAATCGGATTTATGGCTGAAACAGAAGCATGCTAATAGTACGAGATAGAATAGTTTCCGGTGCCGTTATAACTTTGACAGATACACGCAAAAACAATTATGCCCGCGTTTATGTAGAATTTCAGATGAAATGTACAGAGTAAAGAGGGTTAGTAAAACGATTTGGGAATGATTTAAAATTTGTGTGATTTATTCAGGTTATTTAAGTGAAAATTAAGTTTTGTATAGACTTGAGAAACTTTCGTTATGCAAGATAAATATAGGAGTACATAGATCTTGTGGGAAATATGCCAAACTTCATTATTGTAGGAGCCAAATGTCCCTGTGTTAAAGACAGTTCCATTTGAGATCAGGTTTAGAAGACCAAGTTGCCACCGCAGCATGTCTTAACTTGATGAGTATCTTTGAGTCTGTGGCAAGCAGCAGTCATTAGCCCAAACTGTATCTAACTAGTTGTGAATACCAGTCCCGTACATGACATCCCTTGGGAATGACAACTGGCAATTTGAACGCAATGCTATGTCAGACAATTTGCTAATGTAATCAAGAGAAGTTACTTCTAACTTTAGCTATATAGAATTCTGGCTGTGACGAAAAGTCAAAGTCAAAACATTTATTTCAATTAGACCATTTACAGGCAGTTTTGATCAGTCAAGGAGTCTTTCAGTAAGTCAGAAAGTTGAAACTAGTTGCTCGTTCCAAAACGGAGGTAGGCCTCTATGGAGAAGAACGAGCAAGAAACTTGACAGACACTCTTTTCAATTAGGTTTTTACAAAATCTTGATTACAATATTTATGTTGCTTCTATATGTGAAAACAATGAAGAAGAATATAAAATAATAATATCTAAGTATAAAGATGTATGTCAAGGAAATCAAGAGATGATCAGAGATGACCAAAATATCGGTTAGTTTTGAATTGTACTTGAAAAAATACCATTATTGATTAAATATTATAGAAACAAAAAACTAACTTCCAGCCCCTAAATTATCTCACCGGAACACCAAAACTGTTTAAAAAATGTTCAGTGTTCAGCCGTTTCAGCGTGAAAGAGCAAAAAACATTCATACATCCATCTATCCTCACCAACTTCCGTATTTATAATACTAGTCGAAAGGATAGGACGAGAAGTAGGACATTAAAGTACTCGTATATAAGCTGTTTGATACATACATACATAAACTCACGCCTTTTTCCCATGGGGGTAGGCAGAAACTGCAGAACGCCACCTGCTACGATCCTTACATACTCCTTTCGCCTCATCTATGTTCATACATCTCGTCATACAAGGACGAGTACTCCGCACCTAACCTTTCTGAAGGACCTCACCAATAAGGTCAGTGTAGGTCTTCCTAGGGCGACCCCTCCCGGCGTTGCCGCTCACCTCTGCCATATAAATAGCTGTTTGATTAGAGACAAATATAGTGCAAATTGACAATAAGGTGCAATTCCTTTTAGCATACTTAAAAAAATATTTTAGATACATTTAGAATTCATTTAAAAACGGGCGGCGTTGCATGTAAAGTCAAAGTAATATAAAAAAGGATATTTGGAAAAAAATCGCCTTTTCATTGAAATTTTTATCTTTGACCTACTTATTTTCAATAATCTGTTGTTGACTTGTCCAGATAGGTTCTATAGAAATTGGTTCTCATTTCCCGTTGTCTTCTTCAATAACGCTTGTGTATTGCGGGTTTATCGTTTTGGAAATTGAAAGCAATTTTTGTCCTTGTGGTTCTTTATAAGTAAATTTTAGATCAGATAACATGCATATAAGAAAACGTAGCGGGAGGCGGATTACGGCGGTAATAATAGATGAAGGAACTCGAATTATTTCTTTCTTGCTCCTCCTCTTTCCTCATCTTGTTAATATCACCATACACTTGCATTGTTAATCCGGGATTACATGTGGCTCTCTGGCTCTGTTTGAAATATTTTACCCAAATGACTCGACGATACATAACTCACTCGACGATAACTCACTCGCTAAACCTCCTAAATTGATTATGGCAAAAAATACGATAAACGGTTTTGAGTGTGCGATATGAATTGTTTTGCCAACTGTCAATATAAACCCGTTGGTAATTGTTAAATAGAGGTGTGACACAGAAAGGTTTGCGTGCGCGGTAACATAAACAAGCGCGGCCATTAATTCTACCATCTATATCGTTATATTATCATGCCAACCAACGATCAGGCCGCTCATTGAATTTAATACATTCATTTCATTGATAAATAACCCCAGAGCGTTTTGTAGCCCTCGACGGCGCAGTAACCAGTAATGGTACCTAACCATAATTATTAACAGAACTTCGTTTCTATACCAGTTTATTATCTAAGAACTTGTTAGTCATTTCAGAAAAAAAAACAATTTTAATAAGTAGGTAACTGAAACACCTATAAAAAGCTCTTCCTATGCAAGCGCAACAACCGGTATTGAAATTTCTTGTCCATGATCAAAAATATATAGGTAATATCCGTAACTCGACACGGTATCCCGGAGTAAATTATAAAATATATTATCAAGCTGTGTGAAATATTTCGATAATATTCAGACGTTCGAAGCGAAGACGCTTATTTATTATACTTGTCACATAAATAAAGATCGGTTACAGTGGAGCGACGACCAAGTTTTTAATCATTAATTAATTGCGCGCCTCCTCTTGGACCTCGAGTCATTTGTGTTAATCACTTGCCGAACAGGTGGATGGGAATAACAAAAGTTTATTTCAGATCTCATTGCTCATCAAAAACCTGCTCATCTGTGTTTTACTCGCTTTCTGTAGTTTCCTATGTAAATGACGTCTATGCGCGCGAAGAGACTGCACAATCCAACTTCATCCGAGGCAATAACTTGTTAGATTGTTAGCTGTGGATTAGTGAGAGTTCAGTGAATTTGCGTCATTCATTTTGTTGTCAGCTTGTTATAATTTTCTTAAGTATCCGTTAAGTAAGTTTTCTTAGTAATCCTGATATAGTTGAACTTTACGCTGCAATTCCAATTAGTGCTGTAGAGAAGGTCGACTGATTCGTTTCTGAATCAAATATGCAAAATTCAATGTTAGTAAGCTATGGCTTCAAGAAAATTATTCATTTGCGATTCGTTTTCAATAAAGTAGAAATTATAGAACAAAATAAAGCTACAACTTATGCGGACGGATGTCGGACTGCACCCGGACGGTTATCTTTTTTCATACAGTTGACAAGTGACGTTTGTCATCATGTCATCGTATGCGAACAGTACGGGTGCTGCATAGCGCTTCCGACGTATCAATTGTGAAAAACCTGTGGAAAAAGCCAGCCGTCCGTATGCAGGCACCCGGACTCCAGTGCTTCAGGCTGCAGTCCGGCACCAAACAAGCTGAAAAACTTTTTAAACTAATACCATTAAGCGGTAAGGAAAACATCGTGAGGAAACCTGGACTTACTGTTCACTCAAACCATATCAGAGGCCCTTGAGGCGGTTTAGAAACTCTGACACTAGGGTGTATGGGGTCGTACGACCTTACTGCCAACACGATAAAGAAAGATGTTTAAGCGATCTTTGATGCTTTATTAAATCAATAAATTGAGTAAATAAATAAAAAACAAAAACAATAGTACACGGCGTAACTTTTATTCAGTTTGATTGAAACTGGCAGCAATAAAAGGTATAACCGACATTGAATGATTCACTTTTATATGTACAACTGATTCAATTTCTATACTTCATCCAAATTGAAAGGCATAGAGTGAACTGTCACAGAATACTTGTTAAGCAATATTGTGCGCTATTCAGGTACTTATAAAACTCATCTTACTTGAAGTATTTAAATCGTTTGAAATATAAAAATAAAACAGTTAAAATAAGTCTATCTATACTGTAAGTAACGAGAATTCCCGTAGGTAATGGCAACCAATAAAAATGAACACGGAAAAGATAACTAATTATGTATTTACTTCATAACTTTCGCTATAAACGTTTGCGTCGAGTGCATTTATTAAAAAGCTTTTTAATCTTTACGCTACTTTAATACCGGATAGCAGGGACATCGTAATAAAAACTTGCATGGTACACCTGCCTTTTTTTTAATAACCGAAGAACATTTTGCTTTGGGGTTTGAATCATGTACTGAATTCATGGGCAAAACTTTTCGTTTGATGTCTCTTCCAACGTGTAAACGTATTTTGTGGCGGTTTGAGAGAAAAAGAAGAACGGAAAGAAACTTTTTAATGTCAAAAAATATAATTTGGGCTCTATTCAACTGCATACTCGAACTTAATCAACAAAATTGCCACTTTAGTTAAAGTAAACGTGCTTCTACTGAAGATCTTGCAAACATCATCGATCGCTTTTCGCCTTAACACTTGAGCGTCTACCCTAGGGTCTTAATTACAGCTCACTTGATAACTCAAGTATTTTGCCTTACCGCTCCGCAATAAGGCACCTATTTATTAAAACGTTTTAGTCCACCAGAATGTATTATAGCAAGTGTTACCTATTAACAAGCCGAGTCCTCCGTAAGCCGATGGCCACATAATTTAGTTCCCTATATCCTAACACTCTATGGGCGGAGAATAATGTTTTATTCACTCACGTTTATGGTTTATATATAAAGGTAGCTGCGGTGTCAACATGACAAGAACCGAAGGCTTTAACGAGATCGATGTCAAGTAACAAGCTCCAGGCTTAAACTGATACAAAAACTGTCAACAAAATGCAATATCTACAAGTTTTTAACATGCGGATACTCGGTTCAAAGTCGTGTAAATTAAAATGATTGCATGTAAATACGCGCCTGGGCAAGGCTAACAAAAGTTTTCATATTAAATGTTGGTAAACTAACACGGTACGGTAATACATTTTACCTGTTACTTAACTAAAGTTTCGCACACCTTGGGAACTGTGGAATTAGAATTAAACTGTGAAATTGGAGGGCTACACTTCCAGTTCCAGTTCCAGTGTCTCGGCTGTAATGTCATTTTCGTAACAAAACGACAACTGGACGGAATTAAATTGAACTAGGCAAACCTGATTATAATTTAGTTGGTTTGATACTGAACGAAAATTTACTTCAAAAAATTAATTGAAACCGAATAACAAAGGGAATATTGTCCGCCTCCTTCGAGGATCAATTAGTGTTTTGTCTTACCTAAAAATACAAGTAATTTCTTTCATCAATAAATTATAACGTCGTTATCGTTTATAATTTATTTTTTAAATTAATAACTTTAAAGTAATTATTTTTGTTTAACGTCTAAAGGGGCCTATGCGTACTAGATAGTTGTATTCTCTTTAGCAAATGTTGACTCTAGAAGATCGCGCTAGTAGACCTTAACGCTTAATAAGTTCCCTGAAAATCTAGAACGCCTTAGCTTCTCATATATCACACGAATGTTACTCAGTGACCTCAAAAGGATGTGACCCTATTGATGGGGAGTTGAAGAAAGTCTTTTCACCTACGGAGGCGTCTTTTATGACGCAGGCAGGCATTCCGCCCTGATAAGACTGGTTAACACTGTGATGGCCTATTTTTCTTGCTGAGCTGTTTTTTTTTAACGTTGCTTCTCACTAGCAATTGCTTCTCGGTGCGATTACAAACATATAATAAATTTACATACACGAACAGTCAGAGTGCCAACTATCCGAGGCCCTACAAATGTTTGTTACTTGCGGGTATCGAACCTGCGACACGCACGTATCGTCGACTGTGATTACAGTGGGTTTCTTGTTAAAGGCTAATAATATTATGATGTAATAAGACAACAACAAGTTGAAATTCTATAAAATAATCTGATTCATTTTATAATTAATAACATAAAACAAAACGTTATTTTTAAAATAATTTAATTGGCTGTTTTCACTTCTATAGTTGTAGGTACGTGTCATTCGGTTGTGATTCGTATTTTTGTTCTTATTGGGTATCTTATAGAATAAACGTTTAACTATTCTATCGTATTATAATTTCTTGGTAAAAACATTGCATGGGATTAAATTAAAAGATTTTAGGCACAAGATTTTAGGCAGGCTAGTGGTCGCAAGCGCGACTTCTGTGCATGAGGTCTTGGGTTCGATTCCCACGTCGGGCAAAGTGTTATTGGGTTTTTCCATCAGGAGTTTCTCAGTAGCAGCCTCGGAGTCTGGATTTGTGCCTGGTTGATGGCAATAGGCTCGCCCCCTATTACATGGGACTAAAACATAACTGGCGAAATGTGGGTGTACTAATGGGTACACCTCTGCCTATCCCTTCGGGAATTACAGGCGTGATGTTATGATTTTAGGCCCCTCGGCACGCATTTCCCCAGCGTAGGCGTTCGATAATTCAACAAACATACCACACCTAACAAGATTTTGTAAACTTAAAATACTTAATATAACTTGGGTTGCTTAATTGGAATTCCTTGCTTCCTCGACAGCTGTAATATATTGCAAAGCGTTGATAATGTCTGTGACAATCAGAAAGATCTCCGTATCTAAGACAGCTCAGATAAGTGGTTTTGAATTTAAGCTTAAAATCGCAAGCTTGTTTACATATTATTTTCTTATCTTTGACTTGAGACGGTAAAGTTTCTCTTCACGTAATTTGTGATAACCGCGATAATGTTTATGTTCGATTAGTGAATGTACACATGGCTAGGTTAGGTACACATTCATGAACTTCTTATGTTTAAGTTTATGATACCGATAGACTGGGTACTTCTAAGTTAGGTACAAGTATATAAATATAATAATAATAATACTTCGTTTCCCGTCTGCCTCCTTGGGCTAGTGGTCACAAAGCGCAACTGCTGAGCTCAAAAGAAAGAAAGAAAGAAAGAAAGTAAAACTTTTTATTCACGTGAAAGTGACGCACAATATACAATAATATACAAATAATACCTACCTATACGGTAATTTGCGCCATGAGATCTTGGGTTTGATTCCCAAGTCGGGAAAAGTGTAATTGGTTTTACCATCAGGAATTTCTAAGTAGCAGACTAAGAGTCTAGATTTGTGCTCGGTTAAGGGAATTAAGCTCGCCCCCTATTAGGTACATGAAATTTAAACATAAATGGCGAAATGTGGATGTACTAATAGGAACATCTCTGCCTAATCATTTTATGTTTGGTAATAATAATAACAGCTTATGATTGTCCTACTGCAGAGCAAAGGCCTCTTTGCCTTCGAGCATTGGATAATTACACTTGCTCAAGACGGATTTTCTTATTTCATTAAATTATAAGTCCAGGCTTCTTCACAATATTTTTCCTTAACCGATGTCTGTGTCGAAGATAAACTTAGAAAGCACATATGAAAAAGTATCATTGCCCCGGGATTGAACCCACCACCAGCCTTCACGACATCAAGTACAAGTTAATAACAAAATTCTTGGCGGTCCTGGACTAAACCAATTTAGAAAGAGTAAACTATTTCCCGGTTTTATTATTTTAAACTTGAATAAGAATTGCATTACGGTGACTTCTGTCTAAAGCGATAGAAGACTAGTTCTCAAGATAATTTTTGCTCAGTTTTAATTCTAAATGGATACCAATTTAGAAACACGTAAATTACGTTTTTGGTAAGCTAAATAAAGATTTCCCGAGGCACTGTGTCAAGGGACAGTTCTGTAAATTGTAAGCCCATATTTTATATAATGTATCCTTTGGGTACGGTATTTTATCGGCGTCGGTTGTACGTAATCCCCAGTAGTCTGTGATACGCTTCTGATTCCGTGTTATTGGGGCCGAGCGTCCGTTGTCGCCTTCATCTTGAAACGGGCCGCCATCACCGCACTACCCACTTCAATATTTATACGTTTACTTTTTTACGGATTCAGTTCTCTATTTAAACTTGATAAATTATCAACTTTTATTACAATCTCGATGTTCTACTTAACTATCTTGTCCTAAAAAAAGACGAAATAAAACTAAGATAAAATTTTATTGTCAAATAGTGGCAATTTTTTTTACGATGAATATAAAAGACCTCCACCCAGTACTCAATGCGTACATTCATCATTTATTAGGTGCTTAGAGCAATTGACATTATCATAATGTAAATAAAGTAAAAATAATCCGCAGAAAAAGTCAGTTGCTGGATTTGTATTTCAAAAAACATTTGGTTTAAATAATAAATGCATGGCAATCCACAAAATGTAATTTAGCGGCACTCGGCACGCCGACAAAATTTATACACTTCACGGCCTGAAGTGAGGCCCAATAACCCTTTCAGGTAAATTATATTGCACAGAATTATACAATTGGTTTGGTTAAACTTGCCCGCACTAATTTAATACCGAGACCAAACATTGGTCTTTTTTTAACAAGGAGTAGGTAATCCGTTTTTTTTGGAATAGTAGGTACCTACACATCGTTTTTTTGTGACGACTGGTTGTGTGTCCAAATCTTTATGATAGGTATGTATTGTTTCAAAGCTATGACGGAAAAAAAATTGCGTTTGAAAAAAGGAAAAAAAAATCGTTTCTTATTTTTCTATGTCGGCATTTTGTCCTGAGCCAAAATCAGCGGCGCAACGTAACGTCAGATAAGTCCATACAAGTTAAACGCTTTGCCTGGGGTAAAGGCACCTCCTCAGTCCCATGAGGATAGCAAGCTATTACACAAAATATACTCGGAAGGCAGGAGAAAACAGATAGTTATATAGATAAGAGGAGAAATCTTGCAGGAAAGGTACTACATAGTGTCATTTTGTTTAAAAAAATCATTAAGCATCAGGTACCTCTTGGTAAGTTACTGTACTTACTTGAAAGTATAAATTATACTATATCTATCAGTTGAGGTTTACCATATATATACCATAATTTTATTGTAATTTTCTTCATTTTTGATAGAAAGACAATTAGTTAAAAACTGACTGGAAATGAAGGTTCATTCCCAGTTTCAGTGATGGACCATTACCGTTTTGTTAAAAAAAAACAGCCGAAATCGATTAATTGCTTTCTTGTTACTGTAACCAATACTGGTTTCATTCAGAAAATGTGTAATCCTCCAATTTCAGCTGTAAGACGGGTGGTTTTATTCTTCAAAGCCCGTTTCAAATAGCAATTCGAGTTAACAAGCCACCAATTCAAATGAAGGAGCTACATTCCCGCCAGTTTTAGTTCATCTCTGAAGTATATACTTCAAACTGGTTTTAGACGCAAACTTTCCTGAGATAACTCAAATATTGTACGAGATAAAACAACGAAACTACATTAAATATCGGCTGAGACAAATTGTCATTTTATTTCGAAGAATTTCTCTTGAGGTATTAACTATGCAGCGTTCGTACCGATATGCACGTGGAATGCTAAGGTAGAGGTAGAGGAGGTATGTTGCAGCGGATTCTTACCCTCACATTCCAACATTCTTGTACGTATAAACGACAAATCATTTTAGAACATACCGCTATGCAGTACATTCATTTAAACAGTACTTATGACATCTATGTCTTTTTAATCGCAAATGTTTTTGAGAAAATAGTCAAGTTTGCACGACTTGATCTTGGGTAACATGAGCTCTTATATGGCTCTAAGTTTAGCGATAGCCACACTCATTAAGCCGAACTTATCGTTTTAAAAGACGATCCCGTTTTATGTTGGTAAAGTTTGAATCTATAGATTGACTTTCTGGACTTCGAAGTGGAACATTATGCATTGTATGACTTCATAATGTATTTATTTAGCACCGTGTTATTTTAAGTTATTACGTTTAGTCGCTAGCACATCAGACTTTGCCCTTTTGTTGTAAAGTCGCTCCTATTACAACCTCTTAAGATGGCCGAAGTGTTTACCTTAAAGCGCTGTTGTCCGTGCTTAAATATTTGTGAAAAATTTCGAATGATAGGAGTATAGAAAGTTCGCATTTTTATTTGCAGTAAAACTTTCAATAGGCTCTCTTGCATAATAACAAAGAGCTTATAAAAAATAATAAACTAAAAATAAAACCTCCGAAAGCAGAAGTTAACGAAAAACAATGCGGTTATAATAACACAGACAGTTTCATCTAACATGTAAGTAAGAAGCAAAATGTTATTGTTACACCAATCCTATAGCTAAATCCTAATATAAAACAAACAAGAAAGTAGGTTGCCAAGATAAAAGATAAAATAAGAACAAGATTCTCTTCATAGACAAAGTCGGTAAATCTCGAAGCTACAGCTAAAAACCTTGCAAATGTTTATGAACAAAGGTTTATGAACAACTAGTGACCCACCCCGGCTTCGTACGGTTTCAATGTAGATACTAACCATACGTATAAACCTTCCTCTTGAATAACTCTATCTATTGTTGAAAACTGCAATAAAATCGGTTGCATAGTTTAAAAGATCTAAGCGTACAGACGGCGAGAAGCGACTTTGTTTTAAGTAGAAAAGTGACATTCTTTGACATTGTAGGTGTAATTATTATATTATGTAAGTTTGTACACTTGCAGCTGACTGCAGGATCTGTCTACAAGTAAAAAACAGCCCAAGTCCTAGTCGGACTCGCACACGAAGGGTTCCGTACCACCATACAATATTTAAAACAACATACAAAAAATAAGTTTATAGTCGCATAAAATAACAACGTACGGGAAGTCCCCTATAGGTTTCTGATTCCCAAAAGAAAAAGGGTCGTGACTGACGGTCAGACAGACAGACAGGCAGACAACAAAGTGATCCTACAAGTATTCCTATAAGGGTACTGTTTTTCCGATACGGAACCCTACAAATATTAAATGTTAATTTTAAACCTGTGTTTTCGTAAAGTCACAAAAGTGGAGGCAGTTTGTGTCGCAATTTGCGGATATGTTGTCGGATACCGGGCGACGTGAAGCGACTACTGAATTTAACAAACACAATGCAGAATGTTGACGTAAACTCTACAAATTTTGGCCCATCCTATGGTAACAAGGACAAAGGCTCATAGCGAAATAATAACGCAGTTCTATTATTTCTTGATTAAGTGGCCATCCATGTAACATTTGCTATAATAAGAAGAATATTGGCATTGCCAAGTAATTTTGGTTGTCAAGGTCAGCAGTCGCTATGTAAAAAATATTTATACCAGTCGCATCTTATCTCTTCTTTATACCTACAAAGAATTGTAACGTCAAAATAACAGACTTTTACCAAATATTTTACAAAAAAATATTGCTGTCTATCGGTCTGTTTTCCCGCTAATCTCCTATAGCCAGGGCGATTTTTACGAGACTTCATCGGCAGATAGCTTATGCTATAAGAAGTAAGTTCAAACATTATTGCGAAAAAATCGCAGATAACCATCATCCGCGCGAACGAATTCGTGGAGATAAGGTAGTCAAAACTAAAGTTCCCCTAACATTTAAAATAAGGTTTGCAAACTATCACCTCGTTCAGTGGATATGCAACTATCCCGAGACTAAATAAATACAAAACTTGAGACGACAAAGTTGTGCTCAAACACAGATTTTCTTCACCACAAGTTTTCATTTCGTCAGTTAGTATGTGTTCAGGAACAAAAATATGATAGGTCTCCATAATTTGTTTGTACCTAGTTTGAAGCTGGAAAGTTTTCTCGTTGGTTTCATCGTTACATTACTTGATGTTGCAGTTACATTATACTGTTTGCTGAGCTATTAAATTGTATAAAGAACCTTTTTAGGGTTGGCTTTACGTTTCGGTTCACATTTTAATGAGCGGGATTGCAAAGAACCTTTTATGTGGTACACATGATGCTAAAAATGTGGGACAAACCTAATAGGCGTGAGTCTAAAATGGCAGATTGTGTTTATCTTGGACATCACTGATATCGGTAAAGGAAAACATCGTTTGGAAACCTGAACTTTATAATAATTACAAGTCTGAAATCACTAATCCGCCTTGAGCAAGTGGAGTGATCATTTCTTGTGTCTTCTCTGTATGACAGGCCTTTGCCCTGCAGTGAGACAGTAATAGGCAATTTATTATTTATGATATATTTATTTAATTTCGCAACTTACATACTTTTCAGTGTAGTCAATAAAATTGATAAACAGTTAGGTAAACAAAAGAGGTTTGTGGAAGACTAAAATTAGGGTATATTTTATGCACTGACATAGGCCTTCTCAATTTTTTTCTACCTGACTACTCAGTTTGCTTTTTACGACTAATGTCCTATTAAATAATCTAAGTCTCAATATTCGACCTAATCAGGGGGCGTCCATCGTTGATATCACTTTCTATTAGGTACGAACAAACAAACATTTACCCAACAAAACTATGGAATAAACATTAAAATAGTCGCACAAAATATGACCGAAATATTTCCAGGCCAACTAACTATTCAAAACTGTTTGTTTTACTGTTATGTTTTAAACAACAAAAGTTAAATCAGAGAGCCGAATTTAGAATCACTTGAGATAATATTAGCAATTGAAAAAGTCATTATTCATACAGATCTAATCAATGCGTAGGCCCTCTCCGTTGTCTTCAGTCTATTAGTTCATTTGCAGAAAAGGTTTAATTTATAAAATTGACAACGGAAATCCATTTCAAAAGCTTCTACGGAGATTATTCAATCATGACAGCGTAAATTGTTTCCATTCATCTCTAAATATTGTTTTCTTGCTAATAATACCTTTCACATTATCACCGTCTGGATAAAACTTTCCATTAGAATTATTTGTAAGAGACAATGCAGAACGGCTGACACATTGCATTGTTGAAATAGCAGCGCTAATTGGCTTGTCAATATATATAATGATGCCAGTACAACGCAGCCAATGGACACCTCGACAGGACAAGAAGTTCGTATTTTTTACGTTAATGTTGGAAACACAAATCTATTTTAGTGTGGCTTTCAGACGCACTAAAATACATTAATATATTTTAGTGTGTCTGAAAGCCTACCTTGTAATTTCGCAGTTCTGAATATAGCATCAAACGTTCATTAAATCTTCAAACTTCAAATTAGCACCGGACGGTCAGGCGCAAACTGATTAATATTTAACGAATAGAACCAATATAGAACCAATAGAGTTGAAAATGATGTGCAAGATACAATTTTGCGCTGCAACTGTTATCTAGCACGCAACCACTCTATTTCCTCTTGATTTTAGTTCATTACCAATTAACAAATGAAAACTGTTTGAGCATAGTGCTGTTCTGTTTTGCACTGACCTAGCCTTTATCTCCTACTTATTACTGTACTAATTGCGAAAAGTTGAGTTTCTTACCACAAGTATTTCATACTCGTATTATAAAAAAAAAGATAACCGCCTTCAAAAACTACAAAATAAAAAATAACTTTAGCTTGGAAGTCGGCGGCTTTGGTTTTGTTTCTTGTTATGTAGGTATTGCCACCGACTTCCAAGCTAAAGTTATTCTTTATTTTGTAGTTTTTGAAGGCGGTTACCTTTTTTTGTAAAAAAGCTTTTTATTTTTCACTTTTTAGTGTTTGTGTGTTAATGTTTGAAATCCTAACATAAAGCCCTTTCAAACAATACCTCACACGATATATTTAATTTTGGAAAGTGGTAGGAGGGAGGCTGACGTACCCCCTCCCCACTTCTTTCAGTCAGTCATCGACTACACGTATAAACAAAGCAATTTTTCTTGTTACGGCGGTTCTGCTGTAATTTTATAAGGAGTTCCGTTCCATATCTCCAAAGTTCATCATCAGATCATGACAATATTCCTATGGGACCTATTCCGAACTATACTCTTTATAATCAAACATACGCGTCGAATTGAGAACCTCCTCCTTTTTGAAGTCGGTTGAAAAGTAAGTACGTTTGACATATTGTAGAAGTTGCATGTGACTGAATTTTTCAATTTGAATTTGAGCCTTTCACATTTCGTTCGGGGCAATACGACCGGGTTTTCCGAACATGGCTCGGTTTAACCAGATTAAGTTCGTACACTTTTTTCCCAGTCACCAGTCAGTAGAGGGCTTGTCTGTTCGAATATCCATCAATCCTTTGACGTCCTGACAATCCTTTCAGCTATAAGTCAGATCTCTGTCACTTGAAATTGCTGTACCTACTAAGTTTTTCGGGATCGAATTCGAACGCAAGCCTGCCTGTGACGGTTACAGATGAATTGTTTCGTCGTGAAAATAGACCTGATAGAACGCAACAATCAAACATTTTTTTGACTACTTGTATTCAGAGTTGGAAACGACAGAAAACCAAAACTATGGTTCAAAAATCTGCACTGCAGTACTTCGTACACTGTATGTGAATAAAATATGCTATTGTATTACTTGAGACTAGTCCCGTTCTTCTTCATCTCGAAGTAGCAGGTTCAGTTATCATACTACTACGTTACAAAGGTGGTCTGCACTTGCATAGGGATAACTTTAGAGTATCCTACATAATTAATAGTCACGTCTGTCCAATTTTAGGCGAGTATTCACAGCCGAACACCGCAAATCGTCCATATTAGGCCGCGTCGGCACCGTGTTATACAGAGCAAGCTTATCGGCATGCCGGGCACAATTCTAATCTCTGGTTTAAACCGAGATTTTATCAATTTTACTTTCTCACTGACCTGGTTTAAACGACTGAATGAAATTGCAACTTAACATGGCTTACAACTTTTAACAAATATGCATTTCCGCATAATCAATCCTATCATAATAACGTTAGGGATTATTTTTGTTAATTTTAAACGCGGAACTCTCTAATCTCTGGAACTACTATTGGAAACGTTCGTGGTATTGTATATGATTGAAATAGAAGAGTAGAGTAGGCAACGTCACGCTGCAACACTAAGGAGTGATGCAGTAACCAAAGTCGTAACTGAACGCGGGGTATAGCGAGTCTATCTATAATTCTAGGGGGCTATAATCCGTAGCGTGTAGAGACGCTCGGCATCCTCTAACGACGGACACACGTAATTTAGTGGAGTTAGGCAGGACGTACGTGATCCAACACACACACACGCACCCACATATGACAGAAAACCCTGTCGTCTTCCATTTCACCTCTACACATAAACAATAAATTCATCCACAAACTTATATCTTCTGCATAATATCCCCAAAAGGTTTTATTTATGTCTAAACAAAAGTACATAAAGTTGTTATTCGATATTCTGGAGTTGTTTATCTACGGAGGGCTACAAAGAGGCTAAGTGTTTATATCTTTATGTTATTTTATTTGTGAGTTGACACTTGATTTGGTATATATTTGCGCTTAGGACTACTAACGCACGACTGACTCTAACCGCTTGCGATTACTCTTCACTCCTCAAACTAACGTTGTTTAACTTCGTAAACTTTTTTTAAAGGTCTTTTCTTACTAAACAAAATAAATGAAAAAAACAAACATTGGATATTACTTTTTTTGCTAATCTAATAAACAAAATGTTTCATTTATTTATACGAGTTAAACAATGTTTATGAGGACATTAAAATATTTTGTGGCCGTAGCCATTATCACAACACAATAACTTATATTCGTGTATTACCGACATGGAAATAGCCTTAGCGAAAATGCGATGCGAAATTACATGAATTATGAATTCATTCACATTATCAATAGTGTAGGTAGGTCGGCTCAAACCGGTATCGTAGCGGATCTGGAGCGTAGCAGAACAGCCTTGATCCGTTCGGATATCGTAGCCGTTCGTAGCTCGTAGCGGAACTGATGTTTGCTACGCTTATAACCTCAACTTTGAAACTTAACCGATGGGTATGGCACGATCCTTCTATTAAACGTATCCGATTCGATCGTTTAGTATTTTGTTTTATATGTCAACTATTTTCTTCGATAGATATGAATAAAGTCTTGAAATTTGAATTTTTATGATGATGTGGAAACGAATACTTTTAATTCAAAAATCAACTCGAATCAAATACGTTGGTTTTTGTTAAAGTCGATAGTGTGAATGATGTCATCCTTGTTCCGGAACAAATCAAATTATTATATAACTCGGCGAAATTCCTTTTGTACCGCGAACCGATCCTAAAAGTTACAGGCGTTTAAAAATTCCTTCTATTTTAATACTGGAACAGGTCAATTAATAATCGTGACAATGATTAATGAGCATTGTTGTTCAGTTTTTGTTTGGAATAAATTATAAATGACACAGTCTTACTAAGACTAATAAATAATAGCTTTTTATTTCCCTACATTATTTTGTGTTAGAAAATTGTTTATTATTAAAAACTTTTTCTTAAGACAAGACACTAGGAAAAAATCTTGTTTGATGAAACAAACACAATAAATAAAATGCATTTATACATTAATTAGTGTAGAAAAATATAAAACAACAAATCCAATAAGGATAAAATAATTGTTCAGTTGATCACATCAATTTATAAATCTCGTAAAATGTACAACCAAAATTTTCGTTCCATTTTCATACCATTCATTATTTAAATGTGGTTTTCCGATAGCAAAAAGCCAGCACTATAATAATATACACCTAATAGAGTAGAGAGGTATAAACAAAATAGCATAAACCTCGTAATTGAAATACGGTATGGGAAAGGCATTATAACGAAGACATGGAATTGGCATATAATTCTAGAACTTCGGGTTAGAATTTTTAGTCGGTTATTTAAAATAATCTGCTGTTTCACATCCGTGTCATACATGTGACCACGTAGGTGTTACACTTTTGTATGACACGGATGTTTTTTTATAATTGTCGACGATATATTTCATACGTGGGTTGGTCTAGAATCAGAAAATTCATTAAACTTTTCGTTCCGATGTCCCTTTCAACCCCGTATTCATCAAATCATACTCTGTAGTGCAGTTTTTTCGATCGTAAAATCCGGGAATCAAAAATAAAACCAGCGGGCGGCATTCTTTGCTAACTAATGACATCTCAGTCGCCAGACTTTCGTCATTGTAGAGTGACTGAAAGTTTGAGGCTAGACAAATTCAAATCATTCATTTTAATAGGCTAGTTGACACCACCAATCAATTGACGTACTTTTTATGACCTGTCAAAACGCTATTCTTCCATAGATATCGAACTGTGACGTCACTTATTTGGCAACTCAATTGACTATTTATTGATTTCAAAGTCATAAAAAATCAAATTTTACAGTAAATTGAAAATTAATCGGGTTTCAAAATAACGTGTTTCTTTAAAGAAGAAACACAAGGAATTGTTGGTTAATAGTGTCAATTACCCAATTAGGCCATTAAAAGGCACTTCTGAACGTCATAAACAATAAAAAAAGAATTTAGTTACGCCCGCTTATATCGGGTGTAAAAAGACAAATTACATTCCAAAAAACCACATATTGTACTCATTAAATACGACCATATTATTCTAAGTACATCATGCGGGAGTCTGGAGATATTGAGGATCATAGTTACAACTTTTCACTACGTGTTTTTATGAAAACAAGTCTTAAATGTTCTAACTAAACTTTTAATTTTCCTATGACCTTTGTATGACCGTTGAATGCATCCAATATGCTCAATAATTTGCGTGTGGTGCAATCGTAATTGTTATTATTTCACACAAAAAGAAAGTTGTTACCCGAAAATATTTTTTTCTAAAAGTTACTTGGTTTAATGGGCAGTAGGCGTAGTCAACGGGTATGTGATTTGTCTTTTTGCACCCTGTAGATAAAGGAATTCCGAACTTGCCACTTTCAATGTTGAGCCCTCTTTAGGTACCTTACTCACCTAAATTCTAAAGTGACGGCTGGACGGCTCAGAATTGAAACTAGCAAGTACCGCATACCTTCTTAACCAAATGTTCCTGTCCATCCTACAAAATTTCAGCCATGCCTTAATGTTGTACGGCTCTGGGTTCTTGAACCATAATGCTTAACGAGCATGACGCTTACTTTTACGTCGCTGTAAAAGTAAAATGACACCAACCACCATTATATCAAAACTTCATTAAAAAAAACAAAGCTGAGAAAACTCATGAATTTGTTTCGTAGAAAGTGGCTTGGTCATGCACAAAAGGAAATACAAACATAGTTCAGAAAACACAAAAGAAAAATAAACAATGGATCGACGACGAACGTTTCCTCGCTTGCACTATTTTGTTATTCTTTTTAGTCCAGAATACTACTCCAAGCTATCGCTACGAGGACTGCAAAACAATTTAACTTGGGCACTTTTGACGTTTCTCACTTTTCGTAGAGATTTTTCTACGTGTGTTATCGACTTGCTGTCCAATGTGTAAATTGTACAGAGGTGAACAACAATTTATGAAATCTAAATTTATATTGTCATTCGTGTCTTTCTGTATGATTCTGTTTGCAAATGTTGTAAACACTGATTTTAAAAGAGTACCCGAGTACCCTGAGTTTTAATATTTCTTGCTTATCCATCTCTACAAAAACTATTGGTAGGGGCAACCTGGTTCAATTCTTTTTGTCTTGTATATTACGTTCAAAAGTGCCTTTTAATAGCCTAATTGAAATAAATGATTAGACTTTGACTGTATTAAAATTAAAAAGAGTTACGTAATACCTACATAATTGGTGTACTATTTTTCAAATAGAATAGACTTATTGACAACAATGAACCTTTTTAAAGATAATTTGTTCATGCGTCCTATATTAAGATAATAAATTGAAATAGTTTCTGTACCAAAAAGTTTGCAGCACGTAAGCTAGCACACAAGTTAGGAAAGCATTACCATGGCTTAATTTAGCAATTAAGTACTTTCCGTACTGGCTCTAGTAGCTTATGCAAGGAATCACGTTGCAGGTGTATGGTATATCAGTATACGATTTATCTATTAAAACTTTATGCACATGCAACATGTAAAAAATACAATGTACAAAGGCGGACTTATGCGATTAACACATGGCGCCCGACCGCACGGTCGTGCGGTGTACCGTGTGATAATCAGCGCTTCACCGCCTACCGCAGCGTTGCGCGGTGCCGTGTGTTAATTGCCTTAATGCTTTGGGCATTTTCCACCAGTCTACCTTAGGGTGATGCAGAAACATAGCAGAGTGTATTTAAAATGTGAAACAACATGCAAATCTATTGAGTATTACACTCACTAAGCAATGTGTTTAAAACAAGGCACATTCCAATCTAGTCTGAAATGCCAGATTTTTCAGACATAGGTAAATTTTGAAAACATGTGAGTTAAGAAGGTATGCTCGATGCTGGACCATTTTTCAGGTACAAGAGGTACCCCCCCCCCCCCCCCTCCTACTTTAATCACTTACATTCTAGTGTGACGGCTGGGTTTTGTATATGTTTTACAAGATGTTGCTGTAAACCATTATTCGTTTTTGCCAGACCCTTTCCATGAGACAAACGTTTTAAAATTCAGGCCTAGCATCTGGCTAAAGTAAGTGGATAAGGCACCTCTTACACCTGATAACTGAAAAGGGCCAAGCATTGGATCTTGTAAGTAACTTCTTAACTAAATATTCCATGATTTAAAAAAAAAAAAAATAAAAAACGTTGTCTTACTCTAGGAATTTCTCCTGCATCGTGGGTGCTTTTACCAGAATCTCACATACACAAACATCCAATTTAAAATAATTATAAAAGTACAACATACAATCTGGTCCATACGGAAATGGAACCTAACACTCACTCACTCAGCCACTGTGCCACAGTGTGCCAACCATGTCGTCTTACGTCCAAATTAATTCTGACTTAAGAACTTTTAGAATTACGAGGTTTCGTTCCCAGTTGTCCACAATTTTTTGCTTCCATCAGTTGCAAGCCACATACGATCCCATCGTGTTTAATCTGAAAAAAGAAAATTAATACCTATTTTGAACGGATTGAACTGCAACAGAAAAATCAATCACGCTATCATAAGTAAGAACGCGTGTATAAAGACATTTCACATTAAAAATAAAAATCGTTTTCCAAAATTTTTTTTTACTCAATATTACTTAGTTTGATTGGCAGTATGCATAATTAACGGTTATGTGATGTGTGTTTTTACACCCCGTTTATCGACAGTGGAAAAGAAAAATTTACTAAGCGATAATTTGATCTTGTTTATTACCCAACCTTATTAAGTACTAATACAAGAAGTTATGGTTTTAACTCTTAACTAAATTTTTGTCTCTTCTTTTTTCTAATATAAGCTGTTTGGTTCTAATGAATAAATAAATCAATGCTTCCAACATTATTCTGTTGAAAGAGTTAAGAGTACAAAGCATAACTTATTGTATCATTTTACATTTTATATACATAATATGTACACACCTATTAAGATTGGATATACAACACGATCAAAATAAAGCTTAGTATTTTTTGTTTTACACGTATCCATTATTTTTCAGTACTTAAAGTCGCAAAGTGCACTCCAAATGCGTTTTATAAACACACATTCACGTGTAAAAATCATTTCCTAAAGTGCTTCCCCGTTCTGCATACGACGCCGTTTCAATAATAAAAAGCGTCCTAAATTATCCGTGTGAAGTTACATTGTACATCATACTATTACAAATGCCTCGTTCATAAATCA
Source organism: Hoplodrina ambigua (assembly GCA_949774945.1). Lineage (NCBI taxonomy): Eukaryota > Metazoa > Arthropoda > Insecta > Lepidoptera > Noctuidae > Hoplodrina > Hoplodrina ambigua. The sequence continues at coordinate 14,571,696 of OX458963.1, forward strand.
TCTTTGTTGAAAACAGTATTAAAATAGAAGGATTGTTACCTACAAAGAAAACTTTTAAGTAATAGAGTTAGCGAAGAAAACTTTGCTTCGAGCGTTAATGAAAAAGCGAAAATGCTCGGCGAATATTTAGCTTTGTTTTTATTAAACCACTTACAATAGTAACGAGAGATTTTCTCCCTCGTTTCAGATATCGTAACGAAAACGGTGTTTAAATGTAACTGAGAAAAGTATTAATAGTTTGTAATCTGGTAGTCCTAGTGTGATGGAGTGCCAGTATGCTCCGTTTTCCTGGAGGATAAATACAAAACATTTACACTAAAAGGTAATAAAAAATCTTACAGAAAGGTATACTTTATCGTAATGTTTTCAGTAGAACGAACGCCAGGGACCTTTTTATTACGTTTCTCAGCTGAAATTAATTTCTCGATTCTTAGTAATTGTTTTTTTCTTTTCTTCACTTAAATATTATATTAAAAAAGTCGAATATTGCCAGGCCAGTCTCGTAAGCCGTGGTCTGCTACTGAATAGTTGGTGTTTGGTTTAGTGGTCCGCCACCATTTGAACAAAATATTATTTTATATAGTTAATTAGTCAGCGATAGGCGGGACGCCTACTGGTAATTAGATAACCACATATGTAAAATATAGACTGTTTCGATTAACTACACACAATTTCCGATAGCATTTTAGTGAACCACAGTTATTGACAAGATCATGATGATGATGATGTAGCGACTTTACCACTACATGATATGGAACCAAAAACTTCAGCTGGAGTACTTTTATTAAGTTTCAAACATTTACTTGATATTGTCGCCATTAAAGTATGTTAGAGTTATAAGTTAGACTTTTCATACAGACTAAATATTAGCTACACACAGAAACATGAGAACACTTGATTTATCGTCATCTTATAAATGGCTTGTTTTCGCCGAAGATACGCCAAAATAAGTATTTCGTTTACGTCTCGCCGCCGTTTGCTACTCACCCTACAATATTCAGGAGAAGGAAAACAGCTATAATTTATACAGAGCGAGACGGATATATTAGAGTTTTTGTGTTAGACAGAGAGAGGTAGAAGAGCAAGGGACCTTGTTGACGCAGCTTCGTACAAATTGTTACACTACGTGACCATTATTATGTCACGGTGTGTAATAAAAACTATAACTTCTCAACACTATTCGCTTTTAGTACATACTCTGTAGATTGTTATTGAAAAGCTGTATTCTAATATAATATTCCTGTTCACAGGTGGAGTGAACCGGGCGCAGTTGAATAATATGTAATACGTCACAGCCTAGTGACGAATACAGACTGTACTTAGTGTGAGTGTTACTCGGTACCGCAGAGTCGTCCAAAGCGAAAATGGGCAAGAAGAACTCGAAACTAAAACAAGACACGATCGACCGACTGACGACGGCCACGTACTGTAAGTACCTTTATTTATTAACACTATATTTAAAGAAATTCTAAGCAATTCGCGTTGAAATAAGCGTCTTCAGTCGGAATTCCAACGGCCTTTGAAAGAGGCAAATGCCCAATCCAATATCATTAGGGAAGCTCGTCGATACTTGCTTACAATTGTGGCAACGTTCCGTTACTGGCGGTACAATGGCTTCGTTGTTAAGACGAATAGCCTCCAGACGTTCCAGCTGTATGGTTTAGTGCTGGTCTTATCGCTAAAACCGCGGCCAGAACGACCGTGTGATTTCTAAAGACCCGCGCCGGCGCCGGCCGCCCAATTCGGAAACCAAACGCTGAATTGCTAATAAAAAGAAGCTTATCGAGCTTAGTCATTTCAGATAACATTTCAGTACTTTACACGGTGATTTAAAGCCTCTCATTCAAAATTCAACAAGAACTGATGATTAGACCTAATGAATGCCTTCATTTGGTTATTGGGCACCCAGTTAAATTAAACCACGCAATGCACGTGTGCATTGAATAATCACACGGATTCCACAGACTGACAAATATGTACAACAGACATTCACAATAAGAAAATCATATTTTGTAAACAATATGTCGTTTCCAACAGCTCAATAGAATTTGAATGAACCGAACAGGAATATTTTGCATAACTTCAGTGATGAAACTTTTTCTGAGGGTAGTAATCAGGTTCGAATCTTGTGCTTATTAGCTATGCAAAGGGGACACAAGTTCACAAAAAGCGCTGTAAAGCGGTATGAAACGAGTCACTTTGTGCGAACGTGCCGCGATGGTGCCGTGCGCCAGCTGCCTGGGCTGCGGCATCATGCGACGCATTTTCATCTGCCGCGCAACCACACCCTTTCTATGTTTCCTAAGCCTGTTAATTAACACAAACCTGACATGCGAACGATGAAATGATTCCAGTAAGTGTATAAGTAACTTTTCAACTGTTAAACAAAACTTAGTCCCTACTTAGCACAAGGCAACTGGCTAATTATGTCACCAAAATAAACCTACTTGGTAGTAGTATTTCTAAATTAGATTCTGGCTAAGCTTTGCTAAGTCGATTCAGATTCAGTCGATTAAATAGGATCCCGTCCTTGCCGAGTGGCACCATAAGTGAAAATCGATTCATCAGGGGTCGCAACCGTGCGAATCGTAATTAAAGGTACCGCGAACAATCGTTCTGGGATGATTTTATTGTGCACACACAAAACCGCAAAAGGTCTGAATTTACGCTTTGTTGCTGTAAAAGGTTTGGCTACTGTTAAAGATTAGCCCGTTGCGGTTCGCGCTTACTGCCTGTTTAGTGAACAATAACTTTGTTGAATCATATTTATGAAGGAATGTATCGTTTGATGATGCATGACTGTGTAAATGAGGTAGATGTTTAGGTCTGAGTGAGAGAGATGACGTATGCGTGGGATAACATGTAATATCTTGAGAAGGTAGAATATAAAAGTGACCATGGAAGACAAAAAGACATTATTTATACAGATTTTAATAATTTTAATCTGGGGATGTTAGTAACTAAGTATAACTTTTGATTTGTTTATAATTTAAGTTAATTAGTATCCTTGATCTTACTCTATTGCCATTTCTTTTTACGTATCAAGTCCCTTATTATTTTACCACGTTTATTAAGAAATTAGGGTGCATATTTGATTAAACTTGTATTTTTACAAAATCAGGGCGTTTCTTACTTAATGGCGGTATTCAGGTAATCCAAGATTAGCTACGTTACGCCACCTGTTACGTTGCATATTAAATACATAAGGTGCCGAGCGCCCGAACGTACCTTTACAAAATAACAAAACTGCGGACAAAAGTACCTACTGAAGAATGACGGCTGTAATTTACCCATTTGACATCTCTTATTCTAATTTACATCCGAAACGTCCTAACGACACGGTAATGTGAAAAACTTACATAAAGCAGTACGGTGAACTGTTATGTTTTATTTTTATCGAATATAAAAATAAAATTCCCAATACGTACGCAACAGAAACGCTTCAAAACGATTCGATTTCGTGTCGTCATATCGACTGGGTGCCTAAATAGGTATTAATGGCAAAGTGAAGTGAATGCGACGGTGTCATGATCATGATTCATGAAACTGTGCGTGCCGCGCTACCATGAGCGCAAACCACGCCCCCGCGCTTACTTCACCCACCTCGCGCCCGTCTGTCGTAACTTCTTAATCACTGTACGAATTATCATTAAGACACTGGGTCAGGGCCGCCGCCTTAATCTGCGGATAGATCAAAAACAGATAAATCCCCTTTTTGAGTTTAGCAACTTTATACACGTGTCCCGCTCAATTAAAACACATTATGTGCATAAACCCCACCAACTTTAAGTTTAATTCATCCCTATGGAAATGGTGTCCACCGATTCATTATTTGATAGGACTAAAGTGTAAATTTCATGCATAATAAATTAATTTATTGAAGGTGTAATCCGTTTAACCACGTGGATTGACAAACATATGGAAATCCGGCGCCGCGGTGCTGCTGAAACCAAAACAGTACCTTCCCGTATGAATTTATGCTAATAAAATAGCTCTGAGTTATCGGACCGGAGGAGTTAAACATAATAACAAATTACTCGGAACACCTTTATAATAAAGCAAATCCCTAATCAAGATGGTATCGTCAATTAGTATATAATCAATTAGTTAAGTTGAAGATGGTACATAATTGAAGTTTATTTGTCTATAAATAACAGCGTTAAGTCAGAAGTAGCTGGATCTTAGCTGCGTAGTAATTGCGGAGTTTTCCCAAATAAGTGGCGAACTTAGCTTTATGGCGAAGTTAAGTGAGGAAGTTTGTGCGCGGCGCCGGCCAGGCTGCGACAAGAGACTCCCCCGCGTCGGGTCGCCACTGCAGCCCCGATAACACCGTCTTGCCTCATTTATATGTATGTAATATACTTAAACGAGTACCATCCCACCAAATTGTGATTCTGTAGTCTTTCTTGCATAAATAAATACATTACACAATTACATAGGTACAACGCCTTATACCTATTTCATAATTTAATTTAACAACTGTAAACCCCAAATAACAAAACTGAATGAGTACAAAATATAAAACACGTTAAAATATTCAAGCAAGAAAAACGTTCCAAAACTTCGTCTGTTTCGCTCACAAAACTTTTCTTTAGTCGTTTACAAATTATAATGTCAAATAGTTCCGAACAAGCGGAATGAGCTGGGAAATTCTGTGGAACTGCCAGCTCCGTACCCGCCCTTGTCTACCAATGATCACATCTCACTAACATGAACGTTTGCTAAATTACTATTGTTCCTACTTTGAATCTTTCTTATATTGTAATGTTAGGAATGTATGTATGTTCCAATCCCAACTTTAGTTTAACAAATAAAGTTACAGAACTGCTGTATATTGTGCAAAATAGGTAGTTTAGGTTGTGCTTAGTTTGTTACCGTCAAAGAGTAACCACTAATTATTAAGCTTTACCATGACCTAAGATGGCGGGTGTTAGTTTGTTGCCTACACTGGTTGACACCGCCAGTGGTCCCCCGCCCCGCGCCCCGCTGAGGGTTGCGAGGTGGAGGTCGGGGCTTGCGTGCCTGCGGCTACTTTCACTACCTAAGGTGTCGGTATTTCCCATTCCTGACACCCGGGTTTGTTTTGCGACAATGCTCGCTCATCCACAATTTAATTGTAGGTATAAAATGTTCCGCGCGTTTTGCTTTAGCTTTATTACCTTGCGACTATCAGGCAAGGAATGTAATTAAGTAAATAATTTTAGACTTCAGTTATTATGCCGCCATGTTCCTGGAAAAACATTTGTTTTTTTTTTATACGAATCCTATGTTTGCGAAAACATCGATGTAACGCTTACGCTAAGCATTGTACCTAATGCAAGCCCCTACAAAAATCCATATGCTAATCCTGTTGGTTTTTCATATATTTTAAGTATACTAAAAATCTTGAGTTTCGAGTAAATACAAACAGACACATTGACACGCATGAAACCCTACCTTTGCTCTCGCACAGTCGGGTAAAAAAGGAAATCAAGCAACTTTCTCCCCTTCTCCTTAGATGTAAGCTGATTGAGTGGTTGGTATTATTTTCAGCTATCCTAAGGCAAAATACCAAGAATTAAGCATTTCTCAATTTAAACCAACAGAAGTATGGCTTCTTCTTGGTAACAAAGTTTAACTAAGTATTGTTATAATACTTACAAGGTGTCCAAAGCTTTTCTCTTAACAAACAAACAGGCATTGTGAAAGCCTTAACACTTAGTAACAAAGGTGGTGGTCCGGGCTGACAGTTTGTCGACTAATCGGCGTGTAAGCATTCAAAGAATGACGTCACTGTAAACTCAGGGCTAGCTAGTAACACGAACATAGGATCCTATTTACCATTAATTAATGTTAATTTTAATCCTTAGTACATGGCATTCTGGGCTTTTCCTAATTATAAATATTCCTTTGTGCCTATTGGCCTAGTTCTGTTCTGTCTCTTGCTTTTAGGGGAAGCGGAAATTATAGTTTTTCTTACTTCTCTCCTGTTCTTTTCTGATTAATTTCGTTACGATAGAAGATAGTTGAATCGTTACTCCGGGATTCGTGAAGGCATTACATCGACGCTTTTCTGGTGGCCACTGTCGATTCTGGTTGTCAGGAGATGCAGTGGATAAGGTATAAAAGTGGCAGGATTGCCCAAAATTCATGTTTTTAAAAGGTGGTCGTATCTATTTCCATACTTCTAAATACACTCACAAGGCATTACTACGTTTACATAATCTGTCGATGGCAACACGATAACGATGACTAGCCATACTATTTGCTTGGCGTTCGTGCTGCCCTATACAATAATATTATTATGTTTAACAATGCCGCTCGCCCTGCAATCTGCGCCCACCTTACTACTCGTTGATTCTAGTAGACATTTCCATGTAACATGCAAGAACGCAAGATTTTACGCATTGATAACACTATCGTGGTTGTGAGCGCATGTTTAATGTCCTACTGTATTTTCAACCGACTTCAAAAAGGAGGAGGTTCTCAATTCGACGCGTATGTTTTTTTTTTTTTTTTTTGTATATTTGTTCTACGATTACTCCGCCAATTATGAATCGATTTGGATGATTCTTTTTTGTTTGAAAGAGTATAGTTCCGAATAGGTCCCATAGGAATATTGTCATGATCTGATGATGAACTTTGGAGATATGGAACGGAACTCCTTATAAAATCACAGCAGAACCACCGTAACAAGAAAAATTGCTTTGTTTATACGTGTAGTCGATGACTGACTGAAGGAAGTGGGGGTTAGTTAGTTAGTTAGTAGTAGTTAGTACCCCTTAGTTTTTGAAGGCGGTCATATTTTTTTGTAAAAAAGCTTTTTAAGGTGCCTACTTGAAATAGGTTTAATTTTCTTTTTATATCTTTTTGTTTTCTTAATATTCCAACACGCGGTGGATAGTGTGAAGTCATTATCATCAATCAAAGACGATAACAAAAAATATGCAGCAATAAATCCTTCTGGATTGATAAACTGACGGTAGCTCTGTAATTGCATCGGAAGTAATAAAAAAACCCAATGATTGATATGGAAAGGAAACGCCACCTGCATATTGTCTTTTTTTTCTGCATCAAAGTATTATATGTAATTATACCAACGTGGCTACCTCAACCTATTACAATAATGCTATAAATGCAGGTTATTGAAAAAAACCTAATAGAAAAAAACTTTGGGAAAAAAGGGAATGGACTGTTTTTTATCATGAACATGCAAAATAATTTCGATTCATGGAAAAAAACCCTTCGAGCAGGGGTGAAAACGCAGTGGCGATGGCGAGGGTTGTAAAATAACACGTTTTTATAATAACGGAGGCGGGACAATAGACATGAATAAGTATTGATTATCCCTTAAGTAATGATTACCATCGATCAGGTCGAGGCAAGCCCGTATTATATACTTCGGCTGAAGCCGACGAGGGTTGACGTCGCGGAACAATGAACAATGCCGCTTTTCTGTAAAGAAACTATTTTAAAATTTAACAAGCATTTTACATGCTATAAACTTGCGATGCGTTTACCTTGAATTTTTAATAAAGTAGCTGCTTTTCAACACCAAAGTATTGGATGTATAGGTATTTTGCTTCTCTGATTTTCACTGCCTCTTATTCTATTACTGGGAGTTACGAACATCTGTTTGTCTGAAACTGCCACGGATTTGAAAAAAAATCTATGTGTCTATGTGTTATGTCATCTGTGTGTGTGTGTAATCTATATGTGTGTGTATATCTGTGTGTGTGTGTGTGTGGTGCAATCGAGATTTATGAGAAATTGTATAGGCTATATAACATCACGCTATCACCCATAGAGGCGGAGCAGCAGCCAAACACGTAACATGACACGGGTGGAAAAAACCATGCTAGTAAACCAGAAGCTAGTTTACATAATAAACCTATATGTTTATGTATGACATCCAGAGTTAATGCTACTAAAACCGTGTCTTCAGAATAGCTGTTATTAATAGTATTAATCATTAATAGCAGAGGGATTTCAGATCATTCCTACATTCGTCTATAATTGCTTTATCATATTCCGTACACTACGAACCGAAATTGTTATTTTTTCTTTATAGACAGTACAGCAATGATTTTGAGTAATACATATGTCAATGCAGTACAGGTTTTTCTTGTGTCAAATTAAGTTGGTTTGTCGGTCTTACCTTAATGACAGACTCTTGTGAATTATACATTTTATAGAGCGATATTAAACAAATAAAAAGACACATTACATACACAAGTATGTATTGATATAGTCTAGACTGAGTCTGAACTGCCCATCCTCAAGTCTAGTAATCTTGGCGCAACAAGATTGCTGTTAACCAGCCGATTGGTTGCCAAACATGATCAACGATCGATCAATGAACGTAAACCGGTTCCATGTACCACACTAAATTGACCGATTACATCGATCAACCGTCATCTAGTTGCACCTTATTCAATCCTCGCGGCGGAAAAACCTATTTAACAAAACGTAGAGACAAATAAATTTATGCGTAATGTACTTTCCAAAGGGTATATTTTGTAAAAGGAAAGCTGTGAAACAAAAATTGGTTAACTCTATTAGGTATAATTTTATTAAATACTAGCTAATGCCAATTGGCTTTTGGACCGAGTATGAGGTCACTTTTTTTGAAGTGAAAACTTCTTTAGCGGCGTTGAGCACTTTTTCTGTAATGGGTATAAAATCTTTAACTCGCGTCAGGACACGTGACCTGATCGAAAAAGCGTAAGACGGATGGAGAGTAGACAGCTATCCCCTCTCTACGGCGCGGCGAAAATGTATGCCTGGGCCTACTGTTTCGTTTAGGCAGCGCAGGGCGCTTGCGCGAATGTTCGTGTATAACTTTTTAATGTAAAATAATTGTAATAGTTTTAAAGTCTTAAATTTTTAATGTAATATAAATTGTCATGTTTGTGTACGATAGCGCAATAAATGAATATTGTATTCTACCACATAAATGATAGTACTTTTATAAAAGCAATTGGTGCAAAATTATTCCCTAACCATTCCAAAATATCAAACATGCTCAACGTTAATAATCAAGTTTTCACTTCTGCCGGCACTCCCGGAGTGCAACCCGTCTTTTTTTATTATTGGGTTGGCTTTCCCAGTCCGGCGAAGTGTTATTGGGTTTTATGATCAGGAGTATCTCGGTAGCAGCCTCGGAGTCTAGATTTGTGCCCGGTTGAGGGCAATAGGCTGGTCCGTTACATGGGACTTAAACATAACTGACGACATGTGGGTGTACAAATGGGTACACCTCTGTATGAAAGAATAATTATCACGGTGACGGAACGATGACGGAATTGTAACTTCACAGATATGTGTGTGCAAAACTTCTACAGGACTGTGACTATGTATATAAATTGGCAATATTAGACAGTAGCTACATTCTCGGATGACTGTGCCATTTCTTAATGGCGGTAGAGTGGTTGTTTTTCCGAAAACCTGAAGGGAAGCGTGGCAGTTATCTAGATGTATAGAGTCTACCATTGGTACTTAAGCATCCGGTGTTCCAGACGTTTAGACGTGTTTCAATATCTAATCACAAAACGGCGAATATCATGTTCTAACAGCGATAGTGTTACAGTTACGAACTTTATGGCCGTCCCTTTGAAGGTAATGTGTGCCGACAGTTATGATATACAACTCGTAAACTTAACATAGAGATTAAATCAACAATTAGGCTCATCCGAGTTTGAGTTGTCCCAACCAACACTTGGTTAGTTTGTTCCCAGAAAGTTATACAGAGGGAGAGACAGTTATATCCAAACTAACATTATGAAGAGACAATATTTATATTTTGTTTATAATGGATAAACTCAAAAACGTCTTAACCGATTTTAAATATTATTTTCACAATTCAAAGCTATATTATCAGGGAGTAACATAGGCTAACTTTATTAAAAAAAAATTGGAGTCCGTAAGAAAAATCACGCGAAAGAATCGTCGCGTAGTTTCCAATAATGTTATGCAGACACGCTGAACTGCAGTTTATATTAATAATATAATATATTCGCTAATTGTTCGACATATTGCGTTTATGAAACGTCTGTCGAGAAAAAACTAGGATAGATAATTTTCTTAGGTTAATAGTTTTTTTTTTTTGTAGATTGGGTAATCATCAAATGACATTTTCCGCTTCGGGCGGAGAGTAAATGAGTGTCAGTCATTTACGCTCCGAAACCCATCTGTGATCCTTCTAATGCCCTCTGCGTTCCAGGGCCGCGGTAACTCTTTCGAACAAAATCCGCAACCCTGGCAGTAGCTAGTGAGAATTTATGTAAAGAACTCGTGAAATGAACATTTTAATCTCACTTTGTGATCTACTCACGTTAACCGAAAATGCAAGTGGTTAATGTAAGTGGCTTAAGTAGTTTTTTATTACTAGATTAATTAAATATCTTTAATTGTAAACTAGCTGACCCAGCGGACATTGTACAGCCATTTTTTTAATTTTCTTTAACAAAAAATATATATGTAATTGGCCCAGCCGTTCACGCGTTACACGTGACCAAGGGAAATAGGGAGTAATTTTTATGTATATATATGGATAGATTTGCATTCACAAGTGCTTATAATAAGGTAATTGAAAGAAATAGGTTAACTTTAACTTGTTTTGTTCTAATTAAATTGGCAAAAAATATTTTATCCTAATATTAAAGGATTTGTTACTTACCCTAATGTAAGAAATACATCTATTATAATAATTATTTAAAGATTCTAAGCCACCAAGCTAGCTGCTCTAAATAAATCTAAAGTACCCAAGATAATTGTGAAAGTTATAAGCGTTTTATGCCTGTAGGTACTTCAAAGAGATTATGCTCGGCACTGCTCTGTGATAAACTGAATTAATTGATTGATTGAAACTTTGGTAAAACTGTGCTTGTGAGAATAACTTTTTATTGTTCTATACCTGAAGGGTGCTAACAGGACCCTACCTTACTAAGCCTCTGCTGTCCGTCCGTCCGTCCGTCCACCTGTCAGTGGATATATCTCATGATAGCTTGAGAGTTGAAATATTCACAGAATGTGTATTTCTATTGCCACTATACCAGCAATAAATAAAAGTTATAAATGAAATTGGAATACAAGAGACCTGTTTTTTGCCTACAGTAATATGACACTGTTTGTAAGAAAAAGTCAAATTATAGAACAACAAAATGTTAAAGATTCTATTTATTAAAAGTTTAGTACTAAAGTCCCTATGATAGGTACCTGAAGATAGGCATGTGATTGTATGGTACCCAGGTTGTTATGGTAACGGAAAATTATGAATTTCATTGGTTTCTATCCTCGTCTCGGCAGCAATAATCCTTAAAGCCTCATACAAAGAGTGATAAGCTACATATAATGGATAGCTCGACGTCCATGGCAATTTTAGATATTGTAGGCACGGCCTTAAGAAAACGGTTACATAACCTATTATTCTTAGAATTTATATTGCTATAAAGACAGGAAAATTGCAGATTGTGTTATCTTTATAATAAAGACTGGACATATATTTGTTATTTATGTCCATTCTACTTGACACTTATTTCTTGTTATGGCTTAGAGTTCCTGTAGAAAAAATAAAAGCAATTCGTCTTATTGATACGAGTACCTATTTACTTATGGTAGGCAAATCTTACAATAAATCCTTTGTTAAAATAATACAAAAATGCTTAGAATAACAAAATCGTGACGACATACTCATATATAAAACATATATTAGAAAAGAAATAACATTACTCGAGTGAAAACAACACCAAACGAAGTCGCGGACGATAGCAAGTGTACGAAAGGTACTGAGCTTACGTCATTTCTAAAATTAACTGTCGCTAATATGTAGGCATTAATTTCAAAATTCCTAGGCAGCTGTCTCGTAAATAGTGAATGAACGTAAGCCTACTCTCAAAGATACTCATTAGAGGCACCACACCACACGTGTTCATAGTTAATACACGAACACGGTACTTGATGAGTAATGCCACTTATCAGCCTACGACAGACACGGTATAATACGCATGCCATCAGTATATGCATACATAGGCCATCAATCTATCTAGCCTTTTTTCCAACTATATTGAGGTCAAAATTAACCCCCTAAGGGTATTTAACGGGGATCCAAAGTTTTTGTATGGAGAAATCAACTTTAAGAAGAAGGAGAAAGTATTATTTATATAAAAAATCAATTGCCGTGCGTTAGTCTCGATAAACTCGTAAATATCTCGAACAATTTGAATAATTCTTTTTTATTTGATTCGTCCCAATACCCGCTGTATTGTGGTAAACAAAATAAAAAGAAAATAAGGAAAAAGAATCTTGGCTGTACGAAGTTGGCCGAGTTACAAGAAAAAAAAATTTAACCATTACAACTGTATCTAATAAGCACAAACTAGAAATATAAACATCAGCTTTGTACGTTGTTTCCTTATTCATTTTAGCCGACTTCAAAAAAAGGGGGAGATTCTCAATTCGACTATATGTTGTTGTTTTTTTTTTCGATGTTTGTTACGCGATATCCAGGTCAATTGCGAATCGATTTAAAAAAAAAATGTTAGAAATAGTATACTTCCGAATTGGTCAAATTGACAAATATTGTCATGATCTGGTAATGAACTTCCTAGATATGGAACGGAACTCCTCATAGGATCACAGCAGACCCGGGTCGACGGCGCGTTCTGTTCGCGCGCGCCTCAAAGAGCTGTCAGCACAGGGACGGGGCCCCCAACGGGACCAACGCCTGCCGGGGTTGCGGGACGTCTTAACAGGATACCGTGGCCCCGGAACGTAAAGGGCAACAGAAGGAACAGGAAGGTTTTTTAGTCAGTAAAAGTCTGACAGTCCCTTCCGCCCCACCCAGGGCGGAAGGAGTCATTTGATGATTTTTACCACCTCAAAAAAAAAAAATAGGATCACAGCAGAACTGTCGTAACAAGTAAAATTGCTTTGTTTATATGTGTAGTCGATGACTGACTGAAGGATGAGAATACATAAAAAGAAACAAAACTAAAGCCGCCGACTTCCAAAACTAAAGTCATTTTTTATTTTGTTTGTTTAACATGTGTGTTTCATAAGTAAATAATGAAACAAGACAGTTCAAAACCCGGTACATGATCACAAAATTCTCCTATTAGAGATTGCTACTGAATTTTGACAATAAATTGTACCGCTGTCAGCCGTACATTTAACGGGAACAATTAGCTAAAACGCTTTAGTTCAAATGAAACAGTGACTTGAAAAATATTGCTGAAGCTACTCTTGTCCTAATTGTGTGGTCTGTAATGTGAGAGACTAGCTTCTGCTCGCGACTTCGTCCGCATTAAAGTTGACAGATAATCCCACGGAAACCGTACATTTTCCGAGATAAAAAGAGGCCTATGAGTTATTCCAGACTTAAAGTTAGAGCCAAATTTCATTTAGAAATGTTCAGCCGTTCGTGCGTGATTGAGTAACAAAAATCCATCTATGTCTATAAACTTCCGCATTTATAATAATAGTAGTATAATTAGCGTAAATGTCACGAACAAGACAGTTTTGATTGGCGACATCATAAAGACACAATCAATGTCACGCCACATCGCTAGCTGCACACGCGAACCTGTTCAATGTCAAACACATTATCGGAAGGTAAACATAAACCCTTATAATTTGCCTCAAGCAAAAGCTCTTTTTATTTTACATAGATAAATTAAAATTTTTATCACAAAACTCGCGATTTCGTCCGCATAAATGTCGGTTATTTGTGTTCTAATCTTGTTTCTCCATACAAACTTTGCCCCCTTTTTCGCCCCCTAAGGAGTCGAATTTGAGAAAATTCTTTCTTATCGAATGCCTACGTCATACAAAGCACACACTCCAAATTTTTAAGGTCTCTGCAATTAGCAATTTGGGCTGTGCGTTAATCCGTCAGTCAACCATTCAGAACAAAGCCTTTTATATGTATAGATATGTTCACGTTTCCTTACAGTGTTTTCCTCCACCGATGTCAGTGATGTCGAAGACTATCAAAACTTAGAAAGTACATACGAATTGAACAAGTCACATTAGTACATACCCGCTATCTTACCGGCCGCCTCGTGCATGAGAGGCGGGCGCCTTAACTACTGGGCCATCACGACGTCGCGAGTTTTATTATAGCCCCTTTTTATTCCACCGTCGCTGAAGAACAATAAAAGTGCTAACTGATAACGAATAAAGAAGTCTACTAAAAGTACCCATTCATGTGGATACTGCACCTTCTTTATGTGCGGGTGTCCGGGCCCCTAACACTACGCTTTATGTGTTAGGTCCGTACGTTAACCGGGATTCCGCTTCTCTCTCTATGCATGAAACCTAATACTTTACAGTAGATAGCATCGATTAACCCTATATACAACCCTTTAACATGGTACACGAGTTATCTCGGTCGGAAAACGGTTGGCAGGCGGCAGGTGGCAGGTATTTATTCTCTTAAGAACACAATTTAAGGATTCTATTCGCCGTGTAACAGGATAAGTTTTACAAAAAAGAATATCATTATTTCAACTGCTCCAACAACATTAATTTGTCCAGTCACTGTCAAGCTACGAAAGTTCAGCGAGTTGAGTTTCTCTTGAAAAGTATTACCTAAAAGAAAATAATATTTCGCTGCCTTTATTATTATAATTTTAAGACTAGGAGGATTGTGGGTTTTAGTAAAATAACCTAATATTATTTTCAAACAATTTAACATTAAAGTTACATAATGAAAAATTGTTAAAAATAATTGCCAACAACAAGAAAATAAACTATAAATCTCATAAAGATATTTATCTAGTTCGGTGAAGGTCGCAACACAATCTCAGCAAACTCCATGGATAAAACAAAGTTTACGATCTCTCCTCGCCCTAAAACATGGCATAGTCTCCTTACCAACATAAAAGTTTTTTATGTGATGCGCCCAGTCGTTTTCATAAGAACCCAGTTGATTCGAGTCGCTGGAAAAATTGGTAGGTAGACAGATCTTGATATATGGCGCAGTGTTCACCTCCAACCAGTCCCACCTGTTTCACGAGCTTTGTGAGCGGGATTAAAAAGAAATGGGGCGCTTGTATCAGCTCCCAGTGGAACGCGCGCACATACTGGAGGGCTCAACATTTTACAAGCGTTCACGTATGCATCGCGCGGATTTAAAGTAAAAAAGGAAATTGCCACACAATAGGGAAGCAGTTTCAATTGTTCAAGTAGGTTTAGCTTCATTGCCATTCATCGGAGGCAGATTACGTACTCCCCTAGCAGGCGGAGATGCCATAGGAAATGAAACGTCGCTGTCCGATGGACATACATACAATATGAATCATTGTAGTACAATGGTACTGCGAGCTATTGATTGGCTAAGCACATAGAACCTATCAAGTTAGTTAACAGACAGTGGACACGTTGTTGTAACGCAGTCATCACTAACAAACAGATAAGGTAGGATTTTGGAATTAGGTCAACCTAACGTACCAACTGACCTATTTAATGAACTGACAGATTTCACTTTCAAATAGCATCGTATTTTAAAGATTTGAATATTTCGCACAGAAATCTTTGATGGTTAATTAATTACGTTTAAAACTATACATTTTGCGGTCTACGCATATTTTATTTTAATCTGAACTGTTAGCTGACTTTGAATATTAGTATTCAAAGTCAGCTAACAGTTCAGATTAAAATAAATTAAAATAAATAAACAGAATTTTATAATTTAATAGTTATTCCGAAAATATTATAACCTTATAATCGTACAGTTTAAATAAATATTCAGAACGCATATCAACTGCTGACTGAAAACACTGTTAAAAAATAATACTTACTTTTTTTAATCGATACGTTTCTCTTTTATAAAAAATGGAATAGCCCTGTAAACTTATCCTGTTACACATTAAACATTCGCCTTTTTTTAAATAATAAAGTCGCTCTTTTTATTACTTATAAGAATAGATTCCTTTGGTATAAAATCAAGTAAAGATTTTCGACGTAGAGTATTTTAGATACACACACATACAGTAACAATTTCATCTCTGGGGTGCCAATACCCCACGTATTTGATATCGATTCGATACCACACAGAGAAAAAGGGTCAACCAAACATACCTTTTAAACAGAAATAAGGATTATGTTATTCCTTAAATATCTTCAATAAACCTAAAATATTTTTAAATGGTTTAAAAAGTAACTGTAAATTTTATACTCAGCAATAATAATTGTCCTTTAAATTAATCATACTTACTAACTTAATTTTATTTGACATTTTCTTTCAATTACTGTTACCATCTCTTGTTACAATTAGTATCTTCTGATCTAGACGTACTATCCAGGCATAATTAACAGAGAAATGACTTTCAGGAAAATTCTCATTAACTTGTCTTTTTTAATTAAAATTATTAAAAAATGTCGTCCGGCTTAGAAAAAAAAGTTGTTGGGTTTAATAGTGTTTTCTTAGCATCGATATAAATAAATAAGTGATTTTTGTCTCACATATCAGCCTGAGAGTGCGTTTCTGAAAACGTAATTTTGTTCGTTGCTTTACTTCGTTTCATCCGTTACAGAAAAACATGAAATAGATACCTACATGACTCCTGAAAGCTTTATCATATTGATTCTCGGACTGTCACGCACAGGTCAAAATAATATCACGTAGGTAAAAGAGACTGGGTTCGGACTACGTGAAATTAGTTGGCTACTCAGCCTCCAGGCAGAACTTTGGTTTTCCTAATTGTATCCCATTGATCCTGTAAACAGATACAGTTTCAACGCAGACTACCTGAACAATATGATAGTTTTTCCAACAAAAATTTCTGAGAGCAACTCACGAGCTTTTTGAGTGCCAATTTAACATCGACTGCGTTGTTATAACTTTAACCTTTATTATTATGTAGGTACATACTTACTGCACTTAGCACGAAATTCTGCATTTGCGAAATGCAATTTCTCGCAATTGCACGTGTGCATAAAGTAGTGCGGCTTGTTCGCGATGTACGCGCCACTCGTGCACTGCGCTGGTGCTGTCCGCCACATCATAAAAACTACGGACGAGCTCACAAAGGGTTCCGTACCGCCTTATAATAAAATATTTAACACAACATACAAAAAAAAATGTTTTATAATCGCACAAAAGTAATTATTTTGTATATTATATTATTATATATATATTGTAGGCATTACTTCTTGCCAAATTTTATGATTCTAGGTCAACGAACTACCCTATAGATTTTGATTTCCTGGCGAGCGTCAAAATATGCGCCATAAACGACCTTTTCTCTAGATTGTGTTGACTTAGAAGTGTGATATTTTCACTGCTCCAATGGATAGCAGGCCTGAGTATCTGACATTAATTTGATATCTTCAAGCGTTCCTGAGATACAGGGTCCTAACAGACGGACAGCGTCAACAAAGTGATCAAATAAAGGTTCCGTTTTTGCCGACTAAGGTACGGAACCGTAAAAATCAAAGTAACTTGAATACTGAGAGGTATCAAAGGTGCAAATTCCACTGCGTACAAGCGTGCAGACCGGGCACACTAGACGAGGCTTCCGTGTGTTGTAATTAAGAGGCGCATCAAACAGTTGCAGTGACTGGCACATGCAGCGCATTCGCGGCACTTTTGCCAGGTAAATACGGGCCCTTACCAGGGGCGTAGCTACCGCCGTATCTGCCGTATCAATTATACGGGGCCCCCGACCCACGGGGGCCCCCAAGGTGCCTAAGCAAAAATTAATAAAAACTTCTCAAAGAAGTTTCTCGAAATTAAAACTGATAAAAAAATATTTAAGAACTTCTATGTGACAGGAACGCCTGTCAGACCTGTCACTATTGCCCATAGAGGCAGAAACTTAAGAAAAACTAAAGTCATCATCAGCTATGAATGATTAAATTAATCAGTTTGCAGAAAAAAAAGCAAGGAGAGTTAAGATTTAATTTGAATTGTTTTTAAAAATGTGACAGATAGATACTTATGATGAATAAATATTTATTTTAATTTTATGCAAACATTTTATTCTTTTTTGAGAAATCTTTACCTTTTACCTCTCTTATAATTTTTTATACGGGGCCCCGCCAAGGTACGCTACGCTTCTGGCCCTTACAATGTGGCGGAACGTGGGTTTACAATACCCCTATACCCAACCCTTCGGGGACTACCGGTTTAATATGATGTATGATTCAGTATTAGTTTTGTTGATAACACTTTTACAAAAGTTATTGGAAAACGTGTACTGCCTCGTCTCGTCCCAGTTTGATGTCCAGTCCGGTAAATGAGTTGTTTTATGACGTAATGCTTTCGTGATGAACAGATAATTTTAAGAAAGTTGATTATAGAAATTAGATGACGTTTGGCTTGAAAACATAAGTAGTTCTATTAGAAACCTTAACATGGAACATTGAGTAAATAACAATATAATAAATCTGAAGATTAGTTTTGTTCGTTTGTTTGTTTAAGCGCGCTAATGTAATTAACTACCTGTCTGATTAGGAAAAATCTTTTTGCATATGATAACTAGATTCATGAGGGATTGTAATAGACAATGTAATCTCACGCAACAATCCACTGGAGCAGAGCAATAACTATAAACGTAAGTTAACGCGGTACAAAAAGGACAACACGGGCGAAGTCGCGGGCAGAAGCTAGTATTATAAACGACCAATCAACCAAACAGTGTTGTGACATAAATATTGGAATAATTTTCATGCTAACAAACAAGTAGGTACCAAATGCACGTGGCGCTGTGGTTCGTGAGTTAAATAATTAATTTTGTAAACGTTCCCCTTGACTAAACTTTTCCAAGAAAACATTTCTATATTATTTATTAGTTATATTTTGTATAAACTTTTTCAAATGTAAATTCACAAATAATAAACGAACTTGTTAAAAAGTGGTGATAAATATTATTTGATTCATAACATTACATTTCTTAGATTATCTTGGACATCACTGACCTCAGTGAAGGAATTCATCGAAGGAAACCGTCCCAGGTTTCCTTATGATGAATTCCTTATTAATATAAGTCTGAAATTGCTAGTCCTTCTTGAATAAGCGTGATAATCAATGCTCGTATCTTCTCTATATGGATATAGACCTTTTACAGTGGGATAATATTAGACGGGTTTCGTTTATGCTTTTGTTATAACTAACAATAAGTGCTATAACGACAAAAGTTAGTTTCATAATTCAAATCTAGCTAGAATATTAGCAAAGTCGTAATGTAAAATTGATATATAAATCTAGTATCACGAACTTCCCAGAAAGATTTACCTAGGTTACGATTTAGTCGTGGCTTCAAAATTAAATATATTTAGAATAGAATATTGATTATTTTCTACAACTTTATATACTAAGATACTTTATATCTTCTATCCAGTCCTGCCTCAAAATGCAAACATCTACTGTAGATATCTGCGGTATTCTAGGCCATTCTTAGGAAAGTAGAAGGGTATTTTTTGATTTATTTTATCTCTAACTTTTAACCTATGATCTAATAATCCTTAGCATACCCTCCATCTGAGGAAATCGAAAGGTTATGTAAAACTCTTACCTACTAAAACCATACGGTTCCTTCTACTACCATAAGTCGGCATACGGTAGGTATACACTTGACGAATTATCCGCGCTCCTGACGATATAAAATGCCAACATCAGAAATTAAACCAAAAATGCCTTATTAAACCTTGATTATATACGCATCCGAGTATCCGAATAGAGCTGCATATTTACCTAGATTGTAAATATGCATCCGAGTATCAGATCCCTTATTTACTTTTAACATATTGCTTGTGAAAATAGGAAAATGCTAAAATTGAAAACTAGTATTCAAGATGGCGGACTTACCAGGTTCTGACAGGAATTTAAAAATGTGTGATGTTATGTTTTTCAAAACATGGCACATTACATGAAAGGATAGACATCCCTGAGATAAAAGATTGTATCACAATACTATATAACACCTACGCACACCTTGTAATCAAAATATTTGATTCGTAAGGACTATTACTTTAAACAAACGCGTTTTGGTAATAGCGGTCTTAATCTTGGATCCGGAAACATGTACCGATCGTAAATGTTACATCCGCAAATAAATTCAAACTCTACTAGCTCGTATTACGTATCATTCTAGCTCGCTTCCTCGGCGTGATATACGTCATTTTGTTCTGCTTCTCTCGGGTATAGTTATGGGGTCTATGAGCAGTACTGGCTCCCAAAATCCTAGATAGAAACCATCAAACAATATTGGGCGGTGTCAATTTGCATTGGATATGTAGAAATATAATTTTATTCCTCATTTCATTTTACGAGTCTGTAATCTATCTGATGAATGTAATAAACAAAAATATTATGTTTGTATTTTGTGTTATATGCGTTCCTAAACCATTGAACCGGTTATGATAAAACTGCGGGTCGTTCTGCGTATTCCTGGCCAAAAAAAAAACACCGGGAACGAAGCTGCAGGTGGCGGCGGTTTTGGGGATTTTTTTTTTTAATTACAACACCGATTTTGGTGCGTCCTCGTCAGCAATTTCCTGTCATTATGCAGTTCCTATGTAAGTTCCGATTTGAAGGCCTTGGTCCTGTGCATCGTTAGCGATCCCATTAGTCCGCATCCTACAGGCAGTAGATTATAGGTAATTGCTTGATTGCTAGGGGTTGATCTGAAACCAATTTGATCCTGAAAAAGATTCGTCGCAGCTCCCATTATAGCTCCATCCGGAGTCACAGTGCATAGATTAAAATGTATCACTTTACTGGCTTGCTAACGAAAACAGTTAATCATGTGTGGAAATAGCATTTGATAACCTGATAAGTTAATTACGCCGTATTTTTTTCATAATATATTTTTAAACACAACTTTAAAAAAAAATATTACAAATAATATATTTAAAAATATATATATATAATAAAAATAGTCCTTCGCCCGCAACGAGGTGTGAAGACCCAAGCTATCGGCGGTTAGGAATCCAGGGCGAGGAACCTTCTCGCTGTGCATGCCGTGCCCAAGACGAGCGCATTCTGCATCTGACTCTTGACCCAGCTGCGACAGTTTCTCGAGGTGTTGGTCGAAATCAATGAATTAATTCTTCATTTGCATTTAAAAAACCTAATAAGTTATTGTAATGTGACTCGTAGTACCTACAAATTGCGCGGCTATTATCCGTTTTCTAAAATTAATAATTAGGTAAAAAAAAGTTTAGGATCATATTATTTTAATGTAACCGGTAGCGAACATTGAATTAGTATCTTAACCGACTTGTATATTTTTATCATAAATAAGTAGAGCCTACTTTGACTTTGGCCGACTAATTGGCCAAATCACGGTTTTAAGGATATTCAGCAATTACCTTGACACTTCGTTCACAGCTGAATCGCGCGCAAGTCGCAACAGCCACCTGTCAGAACATGTTTTGTTTACTTCGCATTGTTTCTTGATTTTTAGTTTTTATGTAATGTAAGTAATTCGTTCTCTTTGCCGAATAGTACCCGACCACGAAAGAGGCCAAATAGTCGGCTGTACCGACGAGTCTTAACATCTCTATAAATAAGCAAACTGGGATAGTAATGACAACGGTATAATGTTTCTTTTCCCTGCGGTTTTATAAAAGACTGAAGCTATATAAAACAAACTCTTTGAAAGATCTTGTTGAAATATTTTGTGCCTTACAAAGTAAGTAATTTTACGCCAAATATTTAGTAGTAGCTATTCTTAAAAAGAAACATATTCTTACCTTTTAGTTTCGACTTGTAGTTTGGTTTTTTAGTTTCTATTTTTTTATTAGTACCTTTTTACTAGCCTAAATTAACACAGAAAACAACATAGTTTATAATCGCAACAAAGTACCTAGTTATTTTGTGAAGTAACGACTTCACGGTATTCTGATTTCTTCCTTTACTTGTGCTACATGGCATTGCTTTTTGCCTAGCAAGCGTCAAAATTATGCGCCATAAATGGCCTTATCTTAAGCTTGCGTTGACTTAGAAGTTTGTTTTTTTCGCTGCTCCAAGGTGTAGGCGACGTGAGTATTGGATACAATTAATTTCAGCTTGACACCTCCACGCGTTCCTGGGGGAAAGGGTCGTGACAGACGGACAACGAAGTGATCCTATAAGGGTTCCGTTTCTGCCGACTAAGGTACCGAACCCTAAAAATACCATTATAAATGACCACAGCTTCTAAATTTTTTTCAAAACATTATCGTTAGCATAAAATTGATGAATAATGCTTGGACACTATATGAGCATAGTTTTGTAAAGTAAAGTTTTATGTGTTACGAACCTCCGGCCAGTAGATAACAATAACGATATTTGTTTCGAAGTGATTACACAATTATTATGAAACAATAGACGTCACGAAAATGGAACCGGATATATATATAAACGTGTCTGATTATTATCGTAAAAGCTTATTTCATTAATTCCATCGGCCTATTGAAATTTTATTGAGGTCATTTTATATCGTTGTATCTTTATGACCCTGTTATCCTTTACTTTGTATTGTAATAAGCTTCTAAACTATGTATATTGAAGATCGTGTTCGTAAATACGTCAATAAACGTAAATATTAATTTAAAAATGGCTCACAATCTCTAGATTACACCTCCTCATTAGGTACGACTGAAACAGGTGAAACGCCCGATTGGTAATAACAAAACACCAATTAAACGACATTGGTGCCGATTCTCTTGTTCTCAAACTAGACTAAATTTAGAGAATTGACATCTCTTACTAACATACAGCGAAAGGAAAGGACGGTGACATTAAAGGACTAAGTTAACGATGTCAAATGAGTTTTGCTTTGAATTTCTCCGTATTTTTAATCCATACGTTTTAAGATGTCAACTATAACTGTATGGATGTGTCAGATTGACTAAATTTGACAGCTTTTATTTACATTAGTCTCTTTCTTGTTTTATTGGACAGAAAAAGATGGAAATAGTCTAATTTTAGTTTAGTTTGTGACCAAGGGAATCGGCACCAAATCTGTTTCAAAAGAAGCAGTTTTCCTCCTACTAAAATAGACATTTTACAATGTGAACGTGTAAAGAGAATTAATTACTGCACGATACAAGAAAGTCATCTGCTTCAAAAAATAATATACTAAAGTAACAAAACACCATACATCCTGCGATGTCAGCTTGCGTCAATCACCAATGTCAACATAACCGCCTCTCTCGTAAATGTGGCATTTATATCTTAAAACATAGAACGAATTTTATTAATATATTGCCAATATGTAGCTAATTTGGGTGAACATGACGTAGGCACTTTCGATTTTCAACCCACGATTTGTGTTCACGTCACGCCAATCATCGGTATTGTTGTCATGTGAACGTGCACGACTTCTCATGTATGCAAATAATGTTCCACTCAAAATGTATTGAATTGTAGAGAAAACAAATATACCAACACGCACTAACACAGTCCTCCTTCCGCACTTTTGGTGTCGCGTGACACAAATAGCTGTATTTATTTTACTACATTTTTTCCTTCCCTTAAGGCTGCGATTCTCGAGTGTGAAACGATTTGTACGAGTATTAAGCGTGGGTGCACAATGTAAGGTTTATCTCAATCAGTACAAGTCAAAACGTCTGCTGAAAAATGTTCTTCTGCTAATATTGTAAAACTGAACATACATATAAAAATTATCCTTAAGCTTTATCCTGAATGACTGACTGACTGACAGCCGAATCAACGCAAAACCAAAACTGCTGATCGTAGAGACATGAAACTTGGAGAGTGTGTTCTTTGTATGACGTACCTAGGCATGCAATAAAAAAGAATTTCCCAAAATTCTACCCCTTAAGGGGTAAAAAAGGGTGTTTTGTAATGTCTGTATGAGACAACGTGATTCCTTGATCCAATTCTTCAGCATAAACATTCTTTAACAGAATTGATGGAAGACGTGCTTCGCATTTTATTGAAATTCGAGTTCTATGCGGTCGAAGTTGCGAGCAAAAGCTAGTCAATAATCATAATTTAAACTTCCCACTTATATATTTCAGCAACACTTTAGGAAGCCTGTTGGAAACAAAAGTTAATATCTATCAATAAAATTAACGCAACCCTCATATACTCGAGTCTGTAGAGATAATAAAAAGAGCTTTATTAAAGCAACAGATAACTTTATCAACATTTTTTACCTAGTATTATAATAGTGGGCAACTTAATTTTATCTGTAAATTTAAAACACGGAATTAAAAGTAGATTTCAGATTCAGAGACTTCAGATTAAAATTATGGCAATTTGCCGATAGTTAGCCATAGTATTTCAATAGGGCTTAGCTGAGATTTGAATGCCTATTTTCAACATAGTATAACATTTATTCAAAGCTCAAAGTTCTTATTGTCCGCGGGCGGAACTGGACCAACAATGGCGCGACAGGTGAAGTAGCTTTCAGAATAAAAACCTTTTAAAACAAGGTCTCTCATCGTAGATGACGGCGCAGTTTTGTAAAACAGAAGAAAAACGTTAAGACCTCTTGCTAGAAGAATCATGAAGACGTTATTAGTTTCTTTTTCTTTAATTTCAACAGTTAGCTGCTTTATCGTTTGTGAGATGTTGGTTTTGAATTTGCAGTTGGTATTTACTTAGCAATTTACATTGTTAGAGCGGTCATTAGCCTAAATGCTGCGAGTCTAGTTAGATGGCATGTTGTTAAAATGACTATGACAAGAGTGACGAAAGTTTAAAACAATATTATTATACTTATTTCATTTTTGAGTCAAAGGTAAGTAGGTACTTACTTACATTATGAAAATTTTAAAAATTCTTCATTGACCTTAGACTGCCTCGTTGGTCTAGTGGTCGCAAAGTGTGACTGATGAGAATGAGGTTTTTGGTTCGATTCCCAGGTTGGGCAAAGTGTTATTTGTATTTGGTTTTTCCATTATTTTCTCAGTAGCAGCCTCGGAGTCTAGATTTGTGCCCGGTTGATGGCAAAAGGTTCGCCTCCCATAACATGAGACTTAAACATAACTGGCGAAATGTGGGTACACCCTCTGCCTAACCCTTCGGGGATTACAAGCGTAATGTTATGTTAAAACTTTGTTGATTTATTCAGACATTTATGACAGGTTCCTTCTCAATAGTCGCTCTCTAATTATAATTGGGTAATAGACACCATTGACCAATAATTCCAAAACACAACTTCTGTAAAAAAAACACTTTATTTCAGCAGAACCCGATTAATTTTCAATTCACTGCAAATTTGTTTTTTTTTTGTAGCTTTGAAATCAATATTTTAAATTAAAATAAAAATCAATCAATTTTCAAATAAGTGCAAACAAGTGACGTCACAGTTCGATATTGCCATACAAAATGAGAATCGCGTTTTGACAGTCAATAAAAAGTGTGACATTTAATTAGTGGTGCTAACTACCCAATTATATAATATTATTTTTCTGCCAATACCTAATTTCAAATACAAACAAACCGTACGTTACAAGAATAGCGAATAATAACCTAATCTCAATAAAAGAAACGAAGTAAGCAGTGAGAAAATCTGGTAATACATAATGTTACAGAATTCTCGTTTACAAAGCAGTCCTTGTTTACAAAATGTTAAGAAAAACCCGAGTCGGCAAGCGAGCGAAATTGGGGTAAATCTATTATTTCCGCCCGTGTGACAGCGATAAGGAAAAGTTAACATCAAGAATATAAAAAAAAAAACTTCATTGAAATATTACCAGTTCTACTAATTAATAAGTGCGCGTCGGACTCGCACACGAAGGGTTCCGTACTGCCATAAAATATTTAATATTTATTCTTTTACTTTTCCGTGGCATTCCTTCTTGCCAAATTTCATGATTGTAGGTCAACGGGAAGTTCCCTATAGGTTTTGATTCCCTAGAGAGCGTCAAAATAATTGAGCCATAAACGACCTTATCTTTAGATTACGTTGACTTAGTTTAATTTTTTGCTACTCCAAGGGCTAGCAGACCTGGGTATTTGATTTTAATTTCAGCTTCACGCTTTCCTGAGAAAAAGAACTTGACAGACGGACAGAAGTACCTACAGGCGGACGGATAACAAAGTGATCGTATAAGGGTTCCGTTTTTTGCCGACTAAGGTACGGAACCCTAAAAACCTTCAAAATCTAGCCACAATCGTATCCCAGCAGTAATCTATGTCAAAAATGCAGGTAATTGCAGGCTTTTGATGACAGATTGAGACTAAAATTAGGTTGCGATCGTTCCTAAAAGTCAATAAAATTGTCACCTAGATTTAACCTGCCAACATTAATACGTTTGTCAATGACAGATCAACACAAGAATATACCTAGTTTAAAGAATATACCATAGTACCTTTAAAACAATAAAAGGGAAATAATCGTAACGATCGATTTATTTTATTGCCTAGATATCTGAGGTAGATATGAAAAGTCTAGAAAATACAGCCAATCAAAAATGTAAAGCAAACTCTTGGATCTTGCCGTGTAGGTAGGTATGAGCTTAGTGCTCTTTATTTTTTTTTTTTTTAAATATCAACATAATATAACACATTTCGCTAGTTATATTTTAGTCCTATGTAATAGGGGCGAGCCTATTGCCATCAACCGGGCACAAACCCAGACTCCAAAACTGCTACTGAAAAAATCCTGATAGAAAAACCCAATAACACTTTGCCCAACCTGGAAATCGAATCCAAGACCTCATGCTAAGTAATCGCACTTTGCGACCACTAGACCAACAAGGCAGATTGAAAAAAATAGGTATGTCTAGGCGGTAAACCTATGTCAATTGAACGTAGCGTATAATATGTCTGTAACCCCAATATAACATTAACTAATACACAAGATGCAGTTTGCATCCTCGTCTTTGAGGAGGTTCATAAATAATCAAATAAAATTACGACACCTGATTAATCATTAATAAATACCTACTAGTTATTTTTTGTATACACCATAACTTGAATACACCTCTTTCAAAGAACGGAATCATTTATTTATTCATGTCGCGCGACTATATCACTGTGTGTATTTAAAGCATATTATAGTAAATCACTGCCATTATTACGACCTATAATAATGTTTTTAATGTGTTTTTCGTTTTAGTGCGTTGTGCTTTAAAATCTACAGTTGATTTTTACAGACAAACTGTATTTTTACATCTCTTTACAAACTCTCCTTACGTGTACCTATTCATTATCTTTTGTTCTAAATTCTCTTTCAGAATTGCCTTGTTCTTTATTATTATACCTTTGGGGAGTACCTAGATTCAATTCTTTTTTATTGTATATGAAGTTCAAAGGACGTTTTAATGATCTAATTGAACTAAATGATTTAACTTTGACTTCGAACTTAACTGACGCGGTGGCAAAAAATGGAACTAACGAAATATAAAAAGCATGATATAAATATGGATATATATACATGTTGATGTAATACTGGTAGGAAAAGTGACAAAATCCATGTAATTTGAGCTAAACGATAGCGCTGCCGGCACCGATCCCGTCCAACGGATCTCAAACTATTTTGGAGAAGCGGGACGGTACCTTTTTGGAAACTGAAAATTTTTCTGAGCCCTAATGTAATCAAAAACAAAGTGTTAACTTGAAATTAACACTCCTATATAATGGAAGGCATAAAATTATTTTTACTTTTCATAATATTGTTTAACGTCAGGCTTGGTAAAAGAGTTGAATTCACAAGTTTTTTCATCGACCAGTATTGTCGCGGAGCCCCCAGGGAGGCTTGGTAAAGCCCTAAGGTTCCGCGGACCACACTTTGAGTATTACTGGGTTAGTCAGACCATACAATTTATTTGAATTGTCACATATACTCCGTTGCCTATATAAGTATATTACTGTTCGTACATATCTTCATATTGTGTCCCCAATCCATTTTATTGTAACTGTAGCTAATAAACGTATATATATCAAGCAATATCCGTCCTACTGAGGGAAAGGGAATGGGACCTTATTATCACAAGTATTAAGCAAATTGCGATATACAATGACAGCTGTTTCATAATACACCAGTACTTACTGACTTTTGCAGCGTAAAATACGTGTGACTCGTATTATGGTACTTTATAATAATACCTACTGGTGCTGTATTTTTCTACTAGAAATAATATTCCTTGTAATATATTACTTCTTCTAAAGGAATATAATCGCACCCGCCTCGGTACAGCGGTGTGGCTGTATGTCCATAGGCCGTCGTACTTTTTCATAGTAGCTTTTTTCCAGTATTCATTCAAGTAAATCCCAATATTGCCTCCCATAAAATAGCAAAATGCAACATAGCAACGTGGTCGTTGTTAAAAATTAGTAAGGTTAGTTTAACCTAAAATCATATTTTTATGATAGCTAGTATAGCTACCCATAAAAAATCCTTAAATTCGTGTTGGAATTATATGAGATCTGAAATTATCTAGTAGGATTTTTAGAATGCTTTTTAAAAATACTACCACTATACGAGCTCGTCTTAAATATTCAATATTCGTCATAAAAGACGTCTAATATTTTATGAATGCATGTCCGGACAATACGAAAGAATGGTGGTCTCCTACCCTTTCAATTCATTGTCTGGGCCACTGCTACTTTTATTGAATAGTCATTCATGGATTGCGCAGGATTAAGGATGCAAGCTCTATTATAGTGGAGGAGATGAAGCAAATAAAATAATTCATTTCTAAGGTTCCGTACCCCTAAAGGTTGCAACGGCAGCTTATGCTCTCTGTGTGTCTGCTAGCCTGTCTGCCATAGGGCAATATTTTTGAATCTGAAGAGATATGCAGGTATTTACGAGACGCAATATCATGGCAAATATTAAAAGGAAGGTAAATAAAATATCACAGATTTGATCACGTTAATATCTCTATCTCTGGTGCCACATAAAGATCTCTCGGGATCATTATATTGTGCAGAAGCATACCGCAGTCTGTAGTGCGGTCAGTGGCCAATCGCTGCTACGACAAAATTAAGCCTGAATAATAGTTAACAAGTGGCCAACCGCTTGTGGCAGCGCTAATGAGCGCGTCGTGTGGGGCGGTCTTTATTCAATTGTTTTTCTAGAATAAAAACCTTTTGTATTTTCACAAAATCTGAGTCTGAATAAACCTTGTCTTAATCTAACATACATTCCGATTTATACACAGTATCACAAGACTCATAGAGAGAATCTAAAGCAATACAAATTCGCGAAATGAATACATTCCTTTATTATAGAATAATGTTTTAATTATATTACTAGCCAACTAGCAGTATAATATACCAAAGCGTATGTTTAATAATATATTTTATTGAATGAGTTTTTATTTTGCTAGTTCATTTTGGCAGTTAGGAACTGTATTAATAGGTCTACCCTTACCTTAAATTTCATAATGAATGTTTTCTACATTGATTTTGTTCATGTCAGGTAGAAACTCGCGTTTGCTGCAGCTTCCTGAAAAACTTCAAGATTAAGCTTAGAAAGACTTCATTTATCAATGTCACCTCTTGGCCAAGTAACAAGGACGGTTTCAAACGCCTTTAAAGTAAGGTCCGGGAAAAGCGCACTTTTATGCTAGATATTCTCTACCACCAATATTGGCGTCAGATTGTAATATTGTACTTTATTAAATGCAGGACTCATAAAATGGCAGTTTAGCCGCTAGCACTTCCTCGTTTTCCATTTTGAAATATCGGCCAAAAAAAGTTGATCTCTGCTCATTTAGGGTTCTCAGGCGGCCCTAATTCCTGCTTTCTAGTCACAGAGCTTCACCCAAAACACAAAGTTAGTAAATCTTTTTTATTTTGCCATACCAGAAAATAATCCAAAAATGTTAAGATTATACACGATCTTCCATGTCTGCCAACACCATACATTTTTACATAATTAATTTATGTCGAAGTTGAGCTCTCTCAGTAGATAAATGTGTCGGATCAGATTTATCAACGTAAGCTGCATGGCCAGTGCCCGCGGCGCCGTCACTGTATTATCTCGACGGCGAGTATCGAGCGAGTTAGCAAACCACAACCAATGATATGGCCGGGAGTGCCTGGGAGTAACTTTTTGGGCACGTTGCCAATACAAAATGTCATTTCTTGCCGGCCAGGGAAAGGTAGCCAGAAGTTTATTGCGATCCTCGCGTAAATATCGACTATTGTTTGGAGGTACCAAGGCCCTCGGCGTTCAAATGCCGGTAAATACTATCTTCGCAAAGGGAAATAAAGTAACGGAATTCTCAATACATATTATGTGCGTAGGCTGTATTCTTTTACCCTATTTATTTGTTTTTCCCTCAGTTTGCGTAAAGTTTGGCCGGTATGGACTCAGTTTATAATTCGTGGCTTTCGACGGCTATATAAAGACAAATGATACGTTTCAGTTAATCTTTGGTGCTTCTATAAGTTTGAATGACTCTTAAACAGTGTTCGTTCTAGATTGTGTACAGTGACTTTGCTTCTAGTCTAGACTATGAGGGCGAGTCTATATACTTTGTAACACTGACGTTACTAGACGGTTTTAGGTAAGTATAAGTACCTACTTTGAATAATTGTAAAAGTTCCCTGGATAATTAATATTTTTCATTTCTTTTTCATTACCAAAAAATTTTCGCTAATTGTGACATATTTTTTTGATGTCAAAAAATATTGAGAGCTTGATTTCTTTTCGTCAAAAAGGGCTCAAAATCAAGTTTATAAACTACCTATACCCGAGCCAGTAATTGATGCAACTACACGTCTCCAGCATGAACTAATAACAGTCATTCTGAAACTCATTTGAGCTCGTTTATTAAAACCTTTAAAAAGATAAAACCCATTTCACGTACACTTTATGGGTTGTGAAATCATAAGAGGTGGAATACCCTAATCCATAAAAATATTAATGGCCCAGCGGTGTGAAGAAACGGATAGTTTACGTAACCGCTCCGACATCCACTAAATTATATGAAAGTGTAATTACACGTATGATCCATTAAGGCGGTCGTTAATGAGAGCGAGTCGGGCAAGCGGCCGAGCACACGTGAGCACCGCTCGCCGCTTGCCCGCCACTCGCCCGCCGCCCGAACTCGTTACGTGTTGCGTAACACTTCTCTGATTGTTCAAATTTCGATTTTATGTTGAAACTAATCGTAGCAAGCTTGAGAGAGAACCCGCTCGGGCCCGAACTCGCCCTCACTCACGGGGCAACCTTTCACGACTACTTTCGGATGTGACGCAATTGTCCATTTCAAATTCCCACTCCCCAATAGGTACCAATAAACAGATTAAGCATCACATTTGGTTTTATTATAAAAATAAAAAAGCTATATTATAATACATAACATAACAGTCGCAGTAAAATGCCTCTTTCGAACAACATTAACACTGTGCACTAATAACAAGTAGATGAGTGGCGATGATGAGAATAATAATCGATGAGTCGTGTTATGTCGTGGGGTAGCTCGCGGGCGAACGCGGTGCAGGTGACTATGTGCAGGGCGTTCGACCGCGTGCTGCGGTGCGCGGTGGCAGGATCCTTTCGAACATTCCCGATCGCGAAAACCAACCACGATCACTTGTCACGTTGAAGACTGGCATAATTTTCGCTTAGCAATAAATAACTCCACTTATTATCCTACCACCCGAGCTAATCTTCGCTTAATGAAGGGGTCCCGCCACGTGGCCGGGGGGTCCGTATTGAGAGCTGGTGGCTCCGTGTCCGTCGGACCCGCTGTCGTCTCCGCCGCTGGAACCGAAGTCGCCGCTGATTTCGATTCCACCGTGACCGCCAGCACCGCCGCTAATGCCAGAGCCAGATCCGCCGCTAAGAGAGATGCCGCCCAGGTCACCGCCGCCGATGCCGCCGCCGATGGAACCACCGCCAATGCCGCCGCCGATAGAACCACCTCCAATGCCGCCAGCATCACCACCTCCAAAACCACCGCCGATACCACCGCCAATACCTCCGCCGATACCACCCTCCTTCTGGGTCTGGTACTTGATGAAGTAAACTTCTGGTTTTGAGGGCTGTGTAGGAGCAGGAGTGGGGATGATGATGTCGGGTTGTTCTTCGGGCTTCTTGACCAGCACATATACGAGGGTCTTCTCTTCGTTCTGGGGCTGGACGGGGATGATAGGGGCGGTGGGGGTAGGAGGAGTCGGGGCCTTGATGAAGATGATCTTGTAGTGCTTCTGGGGAGGAGCAACTTCAGGGATACGGGGCAGTCTCTGCTCAACGGGTTCTTGGGGTGGCACGTGTACGTAGATGTGCTTCTGGACAAGGGCACCACCACTGTATCCGCCAGCGTAACCGCCATCATCTCCTCCGAATCCACCTCCGATGCTACCTCCTCCAAAGCTACCTCCTCCGATGCTACCACCTCCAATGCTACCGCCTCCGAAAGAAAGTCCTCCAGAAGAGTGTCCACCGCCGAATGAGAGCCCACCACCAGAGTGGCCACCGCCGAAGGACAGACCGCCTCCCGAATGGCCGCCGCCGGAGTGACCTCCGCCGGACACGGTCCTATGTCCACCCGAACTGTATCCTCCTGAGCTGGGAGCCGAGTAGCTGTAGCCTACTGGGGGCTCGGGGCGGCCGTATGCCAGCGCCACGCAGGCGAGTACCTGTAACAAACAACAATATATTTTAATCACAGCATTCGTGTTGCTAGTGAAATTGAATACGAGTTGACGACACAAACCAATGATTGATTTTGGACGAGGCATATCGAGGAGAGATATTGAGCGGGGGTAAAGGCTCCCGGATGAAGAGGCGGACGCGTCCGATACATGAAGCGATAACCCGACGTCGGGTGCGAATTCCTTTCCAAATCCTATTTCGTTCCCAACGCGTTAGAGCATAAACGGAATTGTAAACTGACCCAAACTTAGTTACTGTTATGTTTCTGCAGTGGGAGCATTTCTGATCTGCATGAAAACCTAAATGAAGCCACCAGTTGCTTAAGTTAGTTAATATTACCATTAGCTAACCACATCACATTACCCGAGACGGAGTGAAAGATGACCGAGAAGTAGGTAACGCTCATAATACACTGACTGGTTAACTAACACGGTACAAAGTATAAAACGCGTAGCATTATCAATTCGCAAAGCATAATTATCCCATATATTTGATGGTCCAAGTAAGTTTCGTAATAAATATAACAAATACGAAAGTGACTCTATTGAAGAAACTGTACAAAATGTGATGTGATGTAAGATCAGCTCGTATGCGGTAGTCGTAAACAAGTTAAAATAATTTGTATTATGCAAGAGGGATACAAGTATTTTGGCGGTAGTTGTGTTCTGTAGGTACCTATGTGCTAGGCACTTGGAATACAGATGGACAAGTTACGTTTACTGTATGCATGTAAAGAGTCGTATGGAAAGAAAACTCAGTGAAATGGAGATCGCACCCGTAATGAATAATGATCGAGAGGTCCTTTCAAGAGCTTGAGTAAAAAAATGCAATCCACATAAGCAAGACTTGTGATGCCCTCCGCAGCGCCACTCGCCGCGTTTAGGTCATACTCACGAGTGAAAAGGGAAACTATAATAATATATTTTATATTTATTGCTCCCTTTTCTTCTGATTTTTAAATCTCACTGGCATTTCACAAAAGGCAAAACTCATTTTTAATGAAAAATGTTACTTTAGGTTCTCCCATTGTTACCTACTTATTTCTTTAGGTAATATAGGGCCGAGGGATTAATTTTTATCAGATCCAAGGATTTTTTTTTATTTTTTGTCTGTTTGTCTTTTTACATTGCCGATAATGCCACAAATTGTTGCTTTACGCACCAACTCGTATTATTTAAATCATGGTTGTATTGTTTCACTAACACTAATTAGTTTTAATTCACTATTACACTTCAACGTCACTGAAGTATTTATTTTCACTATTTGGCACACTGCGATAGTCCAATCACTGAACACTGCACTTCAGTTCCAAACTTCCTGAAACGCTGATTATACTCTGTATAAAATATCACATTAAGAACACTGATTTAATGAAAGTTTATTATAAATTTAATTAATTATCAATCGCATGTGCCAAACAGTAAATCAAATAAGTTAATAAAGTAAATATACCGCGAGCTGCTTACCATGAAAGTGCGCATATTGTGCTTGGGTGAGACGGCTCCGAGTGTTAAAGACCTTTACTCCGAAGTCGTGTGGTGCGACTGATTAGAACAAATCCACTTTTCGGAGATGTTCCTTTGGCTGTGAGCTTGTGTTAACTGATGACATTCGCCATGCCGACCCGCTCTTAAATAGCAAGGTGCTCATCTCGTCAGAACACTCCATCCCTACGAGCATTTCACTCGGTAACATGCAACTATCGTCATTATTTAACAACTATACGGTCCTTTCTTTTCGCCGAGGTCCACGGCCGGCGCGGGCGCATTCGATACGCTGCCTTAGCGACCACCGCTCGCCTCCAAGCAACGCCTTGCTCGATATCCATATCCACTACAGCCTACTTTGGCTCGGACGCATCGCTCGTACAACTAGATCGATTTTTTTTTGTAATCAATATCAATGTTGGTTTCCGTATAACATCAGCCGTCTGAAATTCTATCTCACCTGGGCGGTTGCGTAACTCGGCGGGAATATACACTCCACACAAAAATTAACCAGCGGTGGAGGATAATATTAAAGAGATGGCGAATCACAATGACGATGGGGCTTATTTTTATTTTACGAATAGCGAAATTAAATCATAAAACTTGTTTGTGGTTAATTTCAAGGCAAACAAATCTCGGTTAAACTAGAAGCCTTCCGTAAATTACTTTGTTTGACCATACTCTTTGCAACTTTGTATTAGTTGATCCAGCGCCAGAGTTTCCAACTGCAACTGCAGAACTACGGGTATTAAATTGAAACAATATCCGACGTGAGAGGCGGAAAATGTTGTAGCTACATTAGCTTTGTTACCAGTTCTTGTATGCAAAGTTAAAACAAACAGATTTAGGAAAACTAGATAGATAGTATTGTGAATATACTGGGACGCTGAAATGTGGTCATTGTTCTTGAGTACAGGGTCAATGAGTTATTTGTTTTCGGGACGTCTCAAAGGGGCTCGTTGATTCTATTTGTCCATGTTATTAATTGGGATAGATAAGCTACTATAAATCCATACACCAAATTGATAACAGCAGTTAATAGGTAATATATTTTTAAATAAATACAAAAAAAATAACTATAAAAATGTAATAAAAAAATTTAGTACATTCGTATTCGATACATAAAATACTTTCGAAATTACAAATAGAATTCGCCTTCAACAAAGCTGGCTATTTTCTGACCGGAAGTTTACATAAGATATTGAAACTGCAACCCTGAACTGCTGCCCTGAACTGCTTAATTATCAGAAACATAAACTTGATAGTTGAAGTAGGAACAAACGCGACCATTGGCGGTTAATCAATTTTCTACTTTATTACTAAGGACGTAAGGGTGAAAGGTAGTTTATCGAATTGGTGCGCGATTGTGCTTAATTCCGTCATTTAGTCGAAATTAAATACCAATTTCCGACATAATCACATTAACTCATATTTGAATCACAACCAGATTTCAACCCTTTTTTCAGACTCCCCATGAAAACAAGGAAAATCGTTACCAACTCGAATCCGTAAAAGCAATTTCAATAAAGTTCCAGAAAAACATTTAACGACATTACCTACACCCTTTTGCAAAATTAAAATGAGTGTCAATAAACGATGAGGTAAAATGTTAAGTTAATCTAAAAAGCCATTTTCATCTAAAGAGTTGCATGACGGAGAACTGCCTCTTACCTTTCCGGTTTCCAGTTTCATTTTAATTACATCAGTACTGTAAAAATGTAACGAGTGGCAAATGGAGTATGGCTCTCAGCCATTGGTCAGTACTTCCACGAAAGTAACCACTAAGTAGATGAAAAGCTTTTTACTGTTTCTCTAGTGCCCGAAATTATATTAGTGGGATGTTTATGAGTTACTATTCGTGTACCACACGTGTCCCAGCGGATGGCGTTGTAGTTTGGGTGCGAATTGTTGTGGTAATATACAACTTAAGTTTACTTGGGAATTATTATATACCAGCCTTATACATTTTATACGTACGACATGATTTTTTTCAACATTTTCATATACTCAATTATATTGTTAAAAACTAGAAAAGGCAAGATGTCAAAAACCCCAATAACAATGTAAACTTAAAGCACAATTCA
Source organism: Hoplodrina ambigua (assembly GCA_949774945.1). Lineage (NCBI taxonomy): Eukaryota > Metazoa > Arthropoda > Insecta > Lepidoptera > Noctuidae > Hoplodrina > Hoplodrina ambigua. Next base: position 14,607,765 of record OX458963.1, read on the forward strand.
ATATCTACTTGTATTTCTTGACCAAATCACTAGTTTGGAGTTGATTAAAAGCATACTGTTGCATAACTACGTGAATAGTGCAAATCTATCTTTGTGTATATGTGTTATTGGTTTGCTTCGAGAGTAGAAGTTTTAATTTTAAAAGGTTTTGTTTTAAAAAACAATTTTAGAGTGCTGAAGCACTGAACTCTAAAAACCTAAACGCAGGTCTTTGTTTATTCTGTTTCGTGATGATTTATTGCAGAAAAAAAATACTGAACGCGCCATACGGTGCGTTCACGTCACTTTTATATTTGTTTGTAGTTCACACAATCCTTTGTTCTTTCGCAAAATTTAAATCAATTCAAAAATCAAAAGTACCTATAAAATGTAGCCCGCAACTACGCTAATTACGAAATTCATATTTTTTAACTAGTCTGTAATTGAGTGCCTAGGTATTTCCAAATACCTTATACAGTTTTATAACTAAACTTACCAAACCTGCTTTTTATATGTGTTTCAAAATAAATTTTCATTGACAGCTGCTCCACTGCTATTATTAAAACTGAAAGTCAAGAAAAATAAATTGGCAGTTTATGTCAATTTATCAAGAAATGTAAGATTTCAATGCACAATAAAGCGAACAATTCCATTATTTAAGTCAAACGACAAACATAAATTAGTGAAAGAAAAAGATTGTTTACTCCGACAAACGGTGTCAAGTGTTTCGCTTTTGATTAATCTTGAAAGGTATTTTCATTTCAATAAACGAAACAAAATATTTTCTTTTGTTATATTTTTTTCTTTTTTGGAAAGCAGATGCATAACAGCCTACACATTAATCCACTTAATAAAAATTCACGAAGGATTATACAGCTTAGTTCATTGGTTTGTTATATAATCTGTGTTACGATATCAAACCTAATTACATTAATTTTATCAAGAGTATCTCACTGGCCGTCTGACTGGCCCAAAAATAAAGTGCTAATTACATTATCCCTAAATTCCTACAGCTTGACACAGGCCTTCTTACAAGCCTGCAATATTATCCCACATTATGTAATAATGGAATGAGTAGGTACTTAACAACCACTTAACAGCTGGGTTTATGCGAATCTGCCAATCTATCCAATTGCTATCAGAATAAAAATATTCGATGACCTTAATTATTTCAAACAGATTATACAGACGTAGTGAATAAATTGTCAAAGACAACATTCAGGCTAAATGGACCCTTAACCTGATTGGTCCAATCCCAAAAAATCAATGCCGAGTCTTAAAGAAATTCGTTCATACTCATAAAAAGTAATGTCCGTAAAATACATATAAAAAATATGGAAAGCGTAGGTAAATGTTATATTGGATACATCCAATATTAGCTCGTCGTCAAAAGCGCTGCTGTGTAAACAAATCGACGCCCCCAAGGAATAAACCTGTATTATACTATTACTGACTTTTTACTGTTATTCCATTTTCGGAATCTATGGGTCGGGATACACCTATGCAATTTTTTTCGTATTTTTTCTGCAGTAATTTCCAACGATTTTCCTTGTAACACTTTTGTTCTTTGGAAATTTTCCATTTTTTATTTACTAGAAAAATAACGTTATACATTATTACAATTTAAGTTCTGTGGCTACATTTCGGTAAAGTAATATTACTGTAAAATATTTTAAAAAAAATCTTGGTTAATGCGATTACAGGTTTATTATCGTAAATTTTGTGGTACACATTTTCGCGTATTGGCGGTAACTTGGTCGCGCTCGGCGACCAAGTTACCGCCAAATTTAAAAACACCTCAAAAGTAATTGATACTCCCCCTACTATGGGGGAGTATCAATCTCTCTCTCTCTCTGTAATGAAAAAAAAACGTTCATTAATCCAGTAAAGCAATATTATGCCAATAAGTTTTAAGAAATTTACAAGAATAAATCGGTAAGTAAACATTACTGGAATAATATTGATAAGTCAGGATCGTAAGATATCAATACCCTAAAAATTTTATGAAACCATTTTCGGTAATATGTATTTTGGTGAATAACTTATTCTGTGTATATTTAATAGTTACACTTAATACTTCAAACTTTTCGGGTAAAAATTAGCTTTTCCGTCATCTAACAATGTTCTCATAATTACCTTTTGTTGAAGAGATATACGCCAAAAACACTAAATCATTTTTCCTGTAAAATTTGATTTTTGCGATTACCGGTTTATTCCTCGGGGACGTCGAAATATTGTACTATACATGGTGAATGTACATCAAAGCGAGGGTTTTAGGCCCAGAAGAAAAAAGAACGGGTGTAGAAAGACATTTAACAAAGCCGAAGGTATTTTTCCCATCATTGCGATATATATTTTTTCTTCAGCCGTTGCTGGGATTATTCTAGATATAATAACATCAAAGGTCTAAATTCTTACCTTTTTTACGTAAACTTGTTTCAAATGTTCTAACTGATGAAATGAAATGATTCTGTATGCAAACATTGATTTTAAAAGAGCACGTATGGAGTATGTTGCCCATTCTTCTCCATACAAAACTACCTTGAAAGGGGCAATTCGTTCAATTCGTTTTTTATTTTTGTATATGACGTTCAAAAGTGCCTTATAATGGCCTAATTGAAATAAATGATTTGACTTGACTTTGACTTTGACTAACTAAACTTTAAATACCTGTGGGAATTTAAAGTTAGGCCTTATAAGTACCTAAAATGTTTTGCGTGCTGCCGATAAATGGTGATTATTCACAACAAAACTAAAAGTCGTATCGCAGCAATTTTTTTTTTCTCAATGTCAGTTTTGATGTTTAGTATTCGTAGTGTCTTTTTTAAAGTAGCTTCTTTATATTTGTAACGTATGAAAGTCATTCTTTCACCTTGATAGGCATATTTTTTAACCAAGGTGATTTATTCAATCATGCTACAGGCACCTTGAAGCGCAATTACCATCTTATTCAACATCGTACACCATTGATTGATGCAAATCTATACATCTATACAAATAAATAAAATTGAAGGGGTAATTTGTAATAAAAAAAAATGAATGAATGTCAAAATTGATTTTGTTATAGTTAGAGAGGATATAAATAGAATTTAAATGTCATTCTCTTATTTTTTAGGTAGAGCAACACTTAGAAGTTTATTTAGTCCTTTTGGAATAAATAATCTCAATCTTCATAATATGCATGTGAATGTTATACGAAACTCACACCAAAAACCTTATTTTTATTTTTGGTCTTTCTGTTTGTTCCGTCTAATCTCCTGAACGGCTAGACTACTTTGACGGATATTTTACTGGCAGATAGCTTATGTTATAAGGAGAAACAGGAGGCGTTACTCCTTACGTTTATTTCAGAAAAAGAATTAGGGAAAAAAACTCATCACCGATATCCAACATTCACGCAGACGAATTCGCGGAATAAACTAGTTCGAAAATAAACTTCAATAAAATGTATTGTGCCTTGTCGGTCTAGTGAGAAAGCGCTACTGCTGAGCATGAGGTCTTGGGTTCCATTCCCAAGTTAGGCAAAGTGTTTTTTAGTTTTAGCGTCAGGAGTTTCTCAGTAACAGCCTCGGCGTCTTGATTTGTGCCCGGTTGATGGCAAAATGAGTGGGACTCAAAACATAACTAGCGAAAAGTTGGTGTACTTACTAAATGTTGGGGTACACCTCTGCCTAACCCTTTGGGGATTACAGGCGTTATGTTATGTGTTATGCGAGAAATGTAACTCTGACCATCAAAACACTAACAGTAGGTCAGCTACGGAAATGTTTGCAAATATTTGCAAATATATATTATTTAAACAAAATATTTGGGTTTCTGAATACCTAATTATGCATATGACTATTGCGATTCGAAAATTTGCATTTCTACACATATATCAGGCAATTATGGATGTCGTTACATATAAGATTAAATAAATTTTAATAATTATCATTATATAAACACTTCTTGCGAATTAAAATAATTTTATCGATTGAAAAAAAAACGGCTCTTGTGTCCTACATGTTCCTTATCTATAACAGTACTACCTGGTACGTGTTATCTATAAGTACCTACAATACTAAAAAGCACTAAACTTACTATTATTATAAATTCGAAAGTTTTAATGGACGAATATTTGTTACTCAATCACGCCAGAATGTCTGAGCGAATCTGGATGAAATTAGGCACAGAGATAAGTGTAGCTTCAAATAGCACCTAGGCTGTTTTTATCTCATAAAAATGTACGTCCCGTGGGATAATATATTAACTTTGACACGAACAAAATCGCGGATAAAAGCTATTTTTCAAGGTTTTGCGTGCTTTTTACACTTTTTAAAATTCACTACACCTACCCACCTATCATACAAAAAGGAAAAATCTCCTAGGGCTTCCAAAAATTATTCCATACCGCTAGCAACACGGAAGACAAACAAGATTCACTATGGATCTGCGGAATTGGTAGGTACTTGACCTCACCAATCAAATGACACACTTTATATGCAACTCAATTAATTAACTATTTATTGATTATACTCCACTAAAAATCTTATTTTATTTCAGGGATAATAAAAAATGTTTTTTGTAGAAAAGTCTGTCTTGAAGTTATTGCTTAATACTCGTACAACAATGTTTTAAACAATAATTTCAAGACAGACTTTTTTTCATAACAATGTATTATGCGTCGGGCTCGTGGCTAAGACGTAATAACAAGCGCACGGGTGGATCCATCTGGTTGATCCGTGGATGCGTGCCGAGACCGTTCCGTGCCTCGAAAAGCACGTTCATGGATTGGATTTTTAGGACAGTTGTTACGGGTCGTCAGAAGTCTGACAACCAGTCTTACCAAGGGATATCTTATTTTTCAATAAAGTCGTATTACCCAGTCCGTATTACACAGATAGGGCGTCGTTCCATGTAAAATACTGGTATTCAGCTGTATCCAGTTAGACTGGAGGCCGATCCCAACATAGTTGGGAAAAGGCTAGGCAGATTGACACAAATATCATGCATAATGTTAAAAAAAAAATTACTTAATCCGCCTAGATTAAGTCTAGGCGACACCTGTACGACAACTGCAATTTCGTTTTATAATACGGACAGACTATCGTAACAGCCAGAGCCTTAATGAATTTCCGGCGTCCCAGGAACCCTTTAATCAGTTGCGGCGTGTGACGGTCCTTTATAATTAATAATGTTAGCTTGATAATTACAACACACAGGAATCCGGTTACGTGCGTTATCCTACTGTTATTCCGAAACAGTCACCACAGGTTTAATTGTATATAAATGACAATAGTTAAACAATTAGTTACTGTAAGACCACTTGCTAGGTTATCTTTTAACTCTGGAGAGAGAATTTAGAAGCTTTTTATCTTATACTACTATTGTTTAAGCTAAAGTATGCATGGATAGATGTTTGTTTCTCAATCAGTCATAACGGCTGAACGGTTTTGGATGAAATTTGGCATAGGGATAGATTATACTTTGGATTAGCACATAGGATAACTTTAATCCCGTTGTTGTGTTCCGATGGGATCATTTTGGACTTATGAGGTTCAAGCAGACGAAGTCGCGGGCAGAAGCTTTAGTATTTAAAATAAAACATGTATTTATGTTAATAAGATTCTAACCGAGTACTAAAATTGAACAATTTCATTATTACACTAGCTGACCGCCATATTTTTAATTGTTTAGTGTGAAGAATAGATATTGGCCGATTGTCAGACCTACCTGATATGCACATAAAATTTCATAAAAAATCGGTCCAGCTGTTTCGGAAGAGTTTGGTAACAAACACGAGAATTTTATATATACGAGTATTAGATTAAATGTATGAACAAAATATAATATGCATAAATATGTCAGCGACATAAAAAATAATGTATTTAGAATACTTATTTTATTTGAAATAAACGTACCTAAGGTTAGCGCCACTTATGAAATATAAAATATTTACACACACAGTGACATCAAAGTGCTAAGTACCATCTGGTTGAAAGATAAAACCGCAATAGTTAGACTAAACTGAATACCTACTCATGAAATTCAGCCAGGCTTTCATGGAAATGTTCCATTAAATAAGTAACGATATAATTGGACTAAAATTGAACTAATTAACGCTATGTGCTGTGTAATTGTGTAACTAGTGTAAGGCTAAGGCGACTTCTTATTCAGAGAAGACTTTAGCATTTTTCCGTGCATTTGATTTGTTTGTGGGCGTTTCCAACCAATTGTGTACATTTTTCCTCTTAATTCTCACGTTAAAGACGTATCGTATCATATTTGGTTTTCTTTTTAGGACAATTAGGATTTCTCTTACATCGTGTGTGCGTTTACAAACATATAAGCTCACATACACAAACAGCTGAACCCGAACCACTATCTGAACGTCATACAAATATATGTTTCGTGCGGGAATCGAATCCGCGACACGCGGCGCAGCAGCCAATCGCTTAGCCACTGCGCCAACCCTGTCGCCAGTTTTGTTGACAATGTTAACAGTATCTTCCTGTAACCATGCTTGTTGTGTACTAGGATAATTAAATTGGGGAAGCCATTAATTACTGCTCGCTAACGCGCGTAATGTCAACACGGAGCAACTCATCAATTTGCAACGTGCATATTGCTATAGAGTTGGTAATGAACGTAACTCGACCTCCAGCCTCTCCGATATCATCTTCGTTTATCATATTAACACCAGATCGCTACAAATTAACCAACCCGCATTCCACAGTTTCACGCAATTGAGCATTAAATTGAACTACTTCAGTTGAACTTAATAATAATAATACCAGCCTATTGTTGCCCCTATGCAGGGCAAAGGCCTCTTCTCGTACAGAGAAGGCACGAACATTGACGCTTCATCACGGCGGTTAAACGATTAGACAAATTAAAAGTGCAGGTTTCCTCGCGATGATTTTTTCCTTCACCGATGTCAGTGATGTTCAAGATAAACTTAGAAAGTACATATACATTGAAAAAGTCACATTAGCACTTGCCGAGTATCAAACCCAACCCAACCTAAAGCATTAGAAGCGAGTCTTACCTACTGAGTAATACAAAAAGCAATGCTTCCTTTCTAAAAGATTGTGGCTTTGTAGATCCAAGTTATCTGGGGGCAGAACATCCTTTTTTTTATATTTAACAAAGCTGAAACATTGTGTACAATTTAATTTATTAGCCACAGAGAAAGGAGAGCGTTAAAAAAGTGACTGTCACTGCCACATCTATACATACACATCTTGTTAAAATAAAACCTGTTTTTAAAAGTATTCCGGTTATGAATGGACGCTAGTTTTGTGCAAGTATAATAATATGTAATGACCTGACTGCTCTAACGAACGAATAGTTTAATTGGCTTCATTTTGTTCCGTTCCGCTTACGAAATCAATGGGCTCGTGTTTTGTACACCCTTTAAAGACCCGATGAAAGTTTCACAAAACCGGGATCCGAATAAGCAAATTGAATTACCGACTGCATTTAAAATCAAACTGGAACTAATTGAGCCAGATCTGCAATGGACGAGATAAATAAAAAGTTCTAGCCAACATTCCAACATTTAAAATCGTGATTGAATCGAATCATATACGAGTATAGCTAGGTATTTTATCTGCGTTTTATCCATATGCGAAGTAAGTAAGTACACGCAGGCACCCTTACGTAACCCGCTCGTCAGACATTAATATGAATTTATTAATTAAAATTCTTTGCGATATTTTTGCTAAAACCAGCATCACCACTTCATATAACCTACTTACTGGTCCGCTAATGAAATAAAATATATGTCGATGTTAGGTATGTACCTAACTAAGTACTAATGTTGTATGCCTACTTTTGCAGCATCGATTTAAAGAAAATTACCTTAAACCCTTATTTAAATTTACATAATAACGGTGGATATTGGGATGAATTTGGTTACATCGATTACGTATGGCTCTTCCGTCACTAGAAACGGATGATTTCAATAAACATTTAGCTTTTTTTTCGCTACCCCTTTCATTTAGAAGCTACGATGAATGATTGAATGCTTACCTATTATATTAGATAAATAGGCACTCACTCATTGATTGAAAAGAAATCGGTCTCGTCATTCAAAGTTTACGGAGTGTAAAAAGGTACCTACTGCCCATCAAATTATATTGCTTGGAAACAGTTTTTATTTTTGGAGTAAAGAAACACTACGAAAGACACAATGTAACGCACGCAAAATGATGTGCTTACGGCTGCATACAACAGCACAGGGGTCGTGGGAGTTTTTAAGTTTAGTTATAACATTTAAAACTAGTTTCAGTAAAATAAAGTTGGAACTTTGACCTTTAATATCTTTGTAACAAGAATTTTCCCAGATAGGGGGCAGAACAAAATTATGGGAACAAAAATGCAACTTTTAGGTTAGTAGAGTGTCTTTTTATACACATAAATACTTTATAACACTGACACAATTTAGGTACTTACTAATTTAAAATTCAAAGTAATTTTGTATTCAGTAACGTACCGCGTCAGGTTTACACCGTAAAGTTCTGCTCATTCTGTGCCATCCATTCCCCTTAGTATGACGTTCCGAACGAGCAAACAGCGCAAAAACAATGCTACGGTAACAAATGGCTACAGTAACTTGATACTGCCGCATTCGGAAAGCACAGAAATTCGTTTTAAATATCTTGTGCAAAGCGGCGCATTCAGCGCCCACATTCATCGGAGTCTCGCGGAGATTCAGTGAATACGCGCGTTCTTAATGACCATTTAAGTGCATAATTTAAAGAAAAGATTCTTTCCAGAGATCTTTATATTTTTTTTTAATGCCATTTAGTCAATAATTTTTAGGAAAAGTTTACACTAAAACAGTATCTTTACTTACTAGTTAATATAATAAAGCTGAAAGATTTTTTGTTTGTTTGGGTAAACGCACTAATCTCTGAACTTCCAATCGGATTGGTAGAAATATTTTTGTTTATGAAAGCGAGATTCGTGAGGAATAGTATAGGCTTTATAACATAACGCTACGCCCTACGGTTTTTAAAAGAAACATGCAGATGTCGTCGAAATACAAATTCTTTAAAATGTTATTATTCCTATCTAAAATCCAACTGAAGTAATTCTTTTCGTTTTCAACATTCAATTACCGCCAATGTGCGGTAATGTGCGGTACAACCTTATCTATTTCTTTTTTTTTAATATTTGCCGTACGAGTGTATGTCACTGAACTCGTTCCAAACGGCTAGACCGATATTGATAAAAAATCGGATAAACGGAAATAGGCCCGTGGACAGTTTAGATTCACTATTGAACACGGCACTCCAAGTCAATGGTCGAGCAGGATAACGAAAAATAAAAGAATGTCGGGTCCACAAGTACATTGTTTTATAAATAAAGATGAATGTTTGTATGTTTGTCTTCAAAGCGTTCTCTAACTGATTGAAATGAAACTTTAGTAGGTCGTTCTCCGTACGCGATAGATAAGAAAAAAGAAAATAAAAACACTGAGAACAAGCGGGCAGCAGCTAGTCCTTACTAATATCATAAATGCGAAAGTGACTCTGTTTGTTTGTCTGTCTGTCTGTCAGTTAAAATTTCACAACTAAACCTCTGAACCGATTTTGATGAAATTTGATACGGGGTAAGTTTGAACCCCTAGGAAGGACGTAGGTTATTTTTTAATTCCGTAACGTCGAACACAGAGTTCGCGTTAACCGACATTTATACGGACGAGGTCGCAAGCAAGAGCTAGTATTTAATAATTACGATAGGGCTTATTATATGGCTTCACTTGTATTCAATTTATTATTGAAGAAGCCAATGGAACTTGATTAGAAAACGTAATGTTAGAAATAATTACTGACTGATTGGCCATTTCAATGAACTTATTGTACTTGAATATCGACGCAATCACGGTGATTTGCAATAAATTAATACATGTTGTATAAGTGTCAATTGGACATAATAGTTACATTTTATTATTAGGATTGTATAATAATGTAATAGTAAAAATACCAGCCTATTATTATCCCGATGCAGAGCACAGGCCTCTTTTCAAACAAAGAAGAAGAATTTTGAAAAGGCACGAGCGTTGATCACCACGCTTGCTCAAGGCGGTTTGGTGATGATTTTTCCTTCATCGATGGTGTCCAAGATTAACTTCAAAAGTACATTTTAATTGAAGAACTCACATTGGTATTTGCCCGATATCGAACTCTAGTACCTACTGTATTAAAATCAGGAACCCTGCTGATAGAAGATGGTCTTAAAATTCGCTGATTTTTGTGTTTTACCAAAAGTTTTGATTCATAATACGAGTACATCTGTGTCAACTTTATACCAACCTTTTTGAAAAGTTTTTAAAATCTACTACGTTTGCATGTCGATTCGTCTGCGCTAGTCGCATACCTACCTACACCGTATCCTTACAAAATTATGAAGCAACACTTTTTTGTCTATCCTTTTAAAGCGTTGTTAACTCGAAAAAGACTAATCCAATTACCTACATAGATTCTCTGCTCGGTTTTAGTATTTTATTTTATAAACGCGGATTAAGGCTTTAGTATTTTCAAAATACTGGAGTTTATTTTTCGGACTGTAAAGTAAATATAGTTTGTAAGCTGTACTTACCAGAAAATCCGACGCTTTTCTTCATTCAAGGACATTGGACGCATTCACAAATTTTAAATTTTTCGGTTTAAATTAAACAATAATAATAAAATTACAAAATTACAATTAGTAATAAAAAATAATAAAAGAGATAGGCGAACGCTTTTAAGGCATCAAAATCTCGTCCACATTGCTGGCAATGGGGCAAGTGCCAAAAATGCTGGCAGCATTGCCACGTTGTATGGCAATGCTGACCCAAGAAAAGGCCAGCCTTTTGGTCATGTGAAGCCTGACGATGCCAGATGGTTGGCGATGTTTCGGAAAAACAAGATGAGCGCTCGGTTTTTGTTTTTAGTCTACATTATCATAACGTTATAATAGATCATTACTAGTTTATTACTGAAACAATATGACATGATATTTGTTCGTATGATTATTTCCGTAATACAGTGAATGTATCTAACTTACTCTAACAATACGGTAAGAAGATTTATATTGATTGTATTTTATGACTGCCCGTTGCATCGTTGTGCTCGTGGCGTCATAAGGCGTCGCAAGCGCGACTACTGAGCGTGAGGTCCTGGGTTCGATTCCCAGGTCGAGCAAAAACTGTCAATGGGTTATTTTTATGAAGAATTTCTCAGTAGCAGCCTGGAGTTTGGAAGTTGGTAGCGTGACACCCCCGTGCCTCGAAAAGCACGTAAAGCTGTTGATCCTGCGCCTTATCTTTCCCCGGTCGTGTCGGATTGCCGTTTGAGCGAAAGCGGAGTGCACCTGTGTTTGCGCACACACTCGTGCACTATGTATCTCCTGAGTACTTAGCTAGTATGCATTAGGTTTGGCTGCTGTGACCGAAAGGAGATGCGGTCGAGAGAGGATTATTAATGAGTAATCTAAGTCTCTTTAAGAATTACTGCTGACGATATTTAAATTACAAAAATAATATGCAAATTTATGTTATTAAATATTGTTGTCTGAATAATAAAACTAAGCCATCATGAAGTGACTCTAAAGGTTGGCTCATAATGTAGCTACCTCTACCATATACTCCTACGCTTAAAACACAGCCATCAATTTTACAGATAACTGTCCGCAAAATATTCAACGTGATTAATAAAAAAAATCCATTCATAGAAGTGAAACCTCAAGATAACAACTTGCGAAAGAGATTACTATAGTTTCCAAGACAGTTATAGAGTGCTTAAGTCTTCATTCATCTTAAAATTACTTCGCTATGCGCCACCCGTGTGAGGGTACCCTAGTGTTAAGGCGCTTATAAGATTAGATAGCAAATGACCTCAGCTCTACAACTTGGACGAATAATTTAATCAAATCTCCTAACGAGATCAATCAAATCGAAACGGACTTAGTAAAGATTTGGTGCAACAAAGATAATATCAATATAACTGACATTACGCATTTACATTTTGCCAGTCATAATGGCAGCCGTAAAGCGTTATTTGACCAATTAGTAAAACGACAGACACCTTGAACTATAGCTATTTGCAGGGGTCAGCAGTAGGCAATCGCGGTAGGTAATGATTTAGATATTATTTTTCTCCTAACATGCGTCTCATTATCTGTTGAAGGTCGCGTTGCCCAACCGCGCGCCATACGTTACATATATACGTATGATCTTGCTGGGCCGACAGCCAGCCGCGAACCTTGACACGACCTTTCCAACACATTCACCCATTAATCAATTAACTATTCAATTTTTCTGGCATAATTCTCAATCTGATTAGATTTTTTAGTGTCTCATGCGGTCTATTAATCGCCCTATGCTTTCTACTACTTTCTTAAAAAATAAAACAAGTTGTCTTGAGACGATGCTGTTATAAAAATGAGAACGAATCTAGCTTACCTGTTCTAAAGTTTAAAGTGAATGCATCAAAAGTAATTTCTAGCGCGGGCGTCAGCGATCTTAGTGCAGATAAAACCCTGTATAAAGTAGAGGTGCTATAGAAATGAGCTATTTCTTCATCGAGCTTCAGCAGTCATAAAATATGCAGATGTCCATTACCCAAGCGTCTGAAATGGTACATACAATGAACGTCATTTTTCTTATGCAGCTCCCACTTATAATAACGACGCCCATTTTTCATATACTTTATCCGCGTATATTTCATCAGTCCGTTCGTTAGTGCTTGCTTCCTATTCACATAAATCATTTCTTATTTTATTAGATTGTTGCACAGCAATGAATATTCTAGAAAGCAATGAGCTTTTTCGAGTATCAGGCTGATTGCCAAGGGTTTAAATTATTTCATTACGCGCCAAATTAAATCCAGCCTAATCGGATTATAAAACGCTTTTGAAATTAGACAAATAAAACCTTTTACAGTTTAAATTAATCTCACAGCAACTCTTAATACAAGTCAGTTTTAACATAAAGTTACTTTTGTAATCTTTACAAAATTATGCAATTAATTAAACGTAAGTATCACTTTCTTTACGATATTCTTCATAAGGTAACGGTAGCGTAGTGGTTAGAACGCCCACCACTCGTGCAGAAGGTTGCGGGTGCTATACAGGGCAAGTACCACAGTGACTTTTTCAAAACATAATGTACTTACTTTCTAAAGTTTATCTTAGACTGACATCGGTGAAGGAAGACATCGTGAGGAAACCTGGAGTTATAATATAATCAATAAAGTCTGAAATCGCCAATCCGTCTTGAGTAAGCTTTGTGATCAATCCTCGAGAAATTCTCTGTATAAGAAGAAGAGGTCTTTGTCCTGAAGTGGCAGTGACAATAACCGGCTACTATTTTTTTTATTCGTCAGCCATAATGTGTGGTTTGGTAATTATACAGTTTAAGTAACCCTCTTCGATTACCCAGTCATTTAGGTAGGTAAATCTCATTAACGAAAGAAATTGCTAATGATTTTACTGGACGCTGACAGTCTATAGATTCTTTTTTGACATTTATTGTTTATTTAAACGCGCTAATCTCTAAAACTACCAGTCGGATTTAAAAGAGTCCTTTTGTAGATGATAGCCAGCTTTACGAGGTATAGTATAGGTTATATAACATCACGCTACGATACACGAAGGCGGAGTAGTAACTAAAGACGTAACTTAACACGGGTGAATAAAACTACTCGTAGGAAATCGCAGGGAGCAGCTAGTCTTAGATATATAATAAAGTTTACTTTTCTGAGTTGACCGTTGCATGAATTGTTCTTTTGACATAATCTTTTAGCCTTTATTTAATAATAGAGAAAATAACAAACATTAGAGTCAACTTTCACATATAGAGCAATCATAATTCGATACTCACTACTAAATTCACAATACGAGTAGAGAAACCGTTGTTTTTAAGTGCGGTTACGCCGTAAAAAATAATAAATAATAATATATGAGAGAGGGGTCTCAGGGATACAAACCACAGTTTGTTTGTATATAGTAAAAAGTTTAATAGGCAATCACAGGGGGTTACAGTACCCCTTAAAAAATATGTTTTCGGTAACATATAGGCACTAAGCAAAATTTTCATGTCCTTATTTTTCGAAATGAATAAACCGATTTTCATGAAACTTCCTACAGCATACATATCTAAGTATTCTGCTTATGCATAAGAAGATTCTAAAAATGTTCTCTGATAAGAACATTTCCGAAATATCTTATTTAAAAAAATATAATTGGAAATGTCTATTTCTATGAAAAACTGAAAATCAATTGAATTTAACCGGTTCACAATTTTTCGATATTTAAAATGTTCTCTACTAACTTTTTAGACCTATACAGTATACATATGCGTGGGAAATTTTATTAAAATCGATTCATTCGTTAAAAAAAAAGGACTTAAAAGGTGTTTCAAGTCCTTTAGTCCTTCTTAATGCTGTACGTCTTAAACGCTCACTAATTCATCTTTAGCCAATCTCTGCTAGCAAGTTTACCATCCACCTAGGCAAGCTGCATTAAAATTAACCATCATCCATAGAATATTCATATAATATTCCATAATATAATTAGCCAACATTTAACGATGATTAATGATTACGACTCCTAACTCCTAAAGTAAAATGAAATGCTGCTTTTCGAGTATTACTTAATACTTCGAGCCGCAGTGCCTTCGACGTGACGGAGGTACTTGTTACCGAGTCATCAGAAGTACCTCTCACACACGTTACGATTATTACGTGTCACAGATTTAAACGAAACCAGAATAACTATCTAATTTTAACTCATCTCATTATCATTCATTTATTTAAATGTTACACCAAGAGCAATACAAACAAAACAAACAAATTAAAAACTTGTGAAATAGAATTGATGGTAGTTATGCCTAATATGGGTATATAATATATAATAGTTTGAGCCTTTGTAATTTCCTTTGCCAATTGAATGACCAAGAGTGTCCACAATTGTTAAATTTACAAATGTTTATTTATTACTAATACAATTGTTCCTATGCTTATCCCATCCAGTGGATTTAGCCAGGTCATCCGGCACTCGGTCGCCAGTCATTTTACTTACACAAGAAACAGTTTGTTCTCGTACGATAAAAAGTTGAGACGAATGTAACAACCGTTCTCGTTCGAAACTTCGTGAGTGATAATTCTACTTATTTTAATGGCCGGAGCGATGCTATAAAATAAACTTTCCATTCAAGTTGATCTGAAACAGATAAAATAAAAATGTAATGTCTGTTTTCGTTGAATCAGAAGAGATAAGCTAACTTGGTTTACAAGCAGGGTTATAGGAACGTCATTAACCCAATATTGCATAAACCATCAAAGTTAACCAATATTGTCTAGTCTGTTCTATTTATTCTTTAATATTTCTCAATTTATTGTATTTAAGAATATATACCTATAATATTAAATTACAAAGATTTAATTAAATATTCATATTCACATTCATATATTTGCATACCATAAATGAAGCTAAAGTACATTTAAGGACTGTGTAAGGCCACAGCAACACACTAAATAAAGATGAAATTTGAAAAATAAAATATAGTAAAGAATATCTTTCAGACCACGGGAAGCCATCTTTAAATAGACAGACGAAACCTTTTAAAATTGGTTGCTCGTTGAACTAGAAGAGTTGCAGACGTGACTGCTGTTATTCCATTGAGTTGGGTTTTCTATTGTGAAATTCTTTGAATGAACCGCTTCTAACAGGAGAATATAGACGTAATAGTGGAAGATCCTTTTAAAAAATAAACAAAATAAAAGGACCTGCAGCAAAATACTCTTACAATAACGACACGGATGGCGCTGTGGCTGAGCGATTGACCGGTGCCCTGTACGAAACAATTATTTGTATAGGCTACAGAGAGTTGTTCTGGGTCTAACTGTTTATGTATGCGAGTTTATATGTTTGTGCCACACCCACGATACAAGACAAAATCCTAGTATGGGGCCAAGATTAAAAAAAAAAATACAAATATTAATTTCTCCTCAGTCAGCTTAGAACAAACAACTAAACTTGTAAGTACATGAGGCACAGTGTTATCAAAGTGAGCAAACGCGTCGAGTAGCACTTGACCCCTCTCCCGCGACAGCAGCTTGCAGTTCTTTATTTGCCAAAAAATATTGTTAAAATCACACGAAGCTTGAATGAATGATGTTTGAACACTCCTTTAAACATTTTTATGCCGGTTCAAGGTCCTAGAGCCGTCAGATCTGCATCACTCTAACACATGAAAATAGATAGAGGAATATGTCATTAAGTAGGTATGCGTAATTACTAGTTTTAATGGACTGGATTTTTCAGGTCCCAAATATAAAAGGTACCATACTCACTTGAGTTCAAGTGTGACGGTTTTATATTCCAGGATATAGACACTTTCCTTAGGCCATACGCCACTTCAGACAGACGCTTTAAAGATCGGAATTTTACTAAAAAAGCCAAGGTTAGACTTCCTTGGTTTGTAAAGAAAATTTCGTCTTTAGCGCAAATCCTAAATACCTACGTCGATCCCATCTAAACTACCTGCATACCTAATTAAAAATCGTAATGATCTTAGAACAAGATTAAGAAAATTAATCTCTTGGTATTAGCGGGAGGTAAGTCTAATAGCCTTGGACCTTGGTCGGAGGTCGGACCAATCCGATATTTCTAATTAAGTACATTAAACGTAGTTTCAAAGTAAGTACCTGACGTTCTTTAAACTATAATCCGGTTAGGAAAGTTAATTCTAGTCCTGGATATCAATTTCATTTCATCGTAGGTATTTCTGGAATAGAGATGGCTCAATATAAGTTTATTGCACAAACATTCGTCGTGTTTTTGCTTAGCCCAATACTTGATCGGATGCCAGCAGACATCCAGAGGGATGAGGCACTTTATACGACATTTTACTTGTACAATAAAATGTGAATAAATAAAACAGACCGAGTCATCTTTTGTCATATATTTTTTCAAGAAGTGAATGTTCGTTTGCAAATCTCACGACAAATTCAGGTTATTCGGATGCGAATACCTACCTAATTTATTACTTACATACTACAAATTTTACAATAACAAACTGTGATGATAAGATCATCAGTAGGAGCGGTTTACTAAAGTTCCTACGTGATGTTAAGGCCTGGTGTTGATAATATCTTAAAACATGCAATGGTTTCTGGAGGGTAAAAATGTCCAATTATTTCGGGAATCTCAAAACTTATCTTAAAATAACGTATAGTGAAAGCTTTTTTTATTAAAGTTTAACCATTTTTAGCCCGATGTCAGTTGATATAACGAGCCTATACCCATTTATCGTGCACAATTCCAATATCGGGCTCATAACAGGGAATTTTGCAACCCAATTACACTTTTTGCTTCACGGGACCTCAAAGTCCGCAGCCGCGGTTGCTACCGTTCTCTTTTTGGTATCGGAAAAACTAAAAGACTTTTTTATTAAATAATCTGGGTTCAATAAAAAGTACTAAACCACTTTTTTGCAGTACATCCTTATTTATCCTTTTTGTCCGTTGTGGCGCTGTAGTCAAATGCAAAGACGAAGTGAGGGTTTATTTCAGTCGATATAGCAAAGAAATCTGCCTTAGAACATCATTACAATTATATACGTCACTATTTGTTTCACTTATTATGGAACCAGCTTAAAAGTACTGTAATTATATCTTTTAGATGCGTAAAATCTTGTTGCAAAGCTAAAACTGAATCGCCCCATCATTAAATTATAGCGGCTGTAGAATTATTTAAGTATCATTCGTATTTAGAACATACATAAACACGTTAAATAGTTACGACCGACCCAGTCTACGCATTTTACTTCTTAGATACTTAGACGCATAGTAAAAAGCAATGAAATCAGACAAATACTTACTATACAAAATGTCACCCGAAACAGACCATAATTCTGCGGCGAATTTAAGGTCGCAGCGATTTAAATCCTCGCACATACAACCACTAAGTGTTGCTTTAACATCTGCAATACTGCATACGAATTTACATATACCACAGAATGTGAAGCCGACTATTACTTACACATGTTTCTGTGAACGAAGCCGGCGGCGACACTCGTGCGTTGCATTGTGATTATAAAATTTTGTTGATTAGGTAATCCTCTTGGTTTAGAAATCTGTTCTTCTTTTGACCAGGTCCAGCCTAAGTTTGCAAAATAGTTTGATCACAATAAAAGGTTGAGTAGATAAACAACCATTCTCTTTTAACCTATAGATATAGATGAAAGGGATTTTCACAAGCTTTAAATAGAATCGGGTGGTCCCAGGACTTCTTTGTTCGAACTATTTACGACTGAGAAAGAAAGTAGTATCACAAGTTAGAATGCAGCTCTAAAACGTATGTAGGTACGCAAACCGCACGGCATGTGAAACAGTGATTTAGTATCTAACCATAATAGTAACCTATATTGAGTCATACATTCAAATCAGCATTCTAATTTGGCAAATCTAGACACAGTGAAGCTGTTATCCTGTTTAGCCAAACATTATGTAACCAGAACGTATCGATGAGAGTAATCGGTATGTAGAGTCTGTAGCGGACAAGTTTCGTAACTTTCATTAGAACAACAAAGTGGCGCGCCGTGATCAATTTATCTTAGCAGTAATCTGCGCGTGCGCTTACAGAAGCACACATTAAAGTGCCGTCAGGTCAAACCATTTCAATAGTTAATGCGTTTGAAATTATAATTTCATTTAAACTTTTGTTGCTTGCATGTTCATTAAAGTTTAACCTTATGATCTCCGAAACGCAATGATTCAGGCACAAATCCTTTATGCAGATTCACACATACAGATAAAATATATAAAACTGTAAAATATAATAAAAGCTGTGATGTCTTTCTAATCACACGGCATTTATTAATGTTTATACGTGGCCCAATTATTGTTACAACATAGCTACAGCTGAGGTTGGCTTATCTGTGACAGACGCAGATTCAAAAATGCCATCAGGTAGCGTATCCACTTTCGCTCTTTTCTGAACCAGCCGAGGCCGGCCATATGCAGTGTTTTGACTACGTTTCACTTAGCGCGAAACGTGAGACACATACCACATACACTTAAACCGCGTGAAAATATGTTTGTAATAACACCCTGCCTGCTGCTTAATGAGCTCGTACGGTACGAAATAAAGAAAACAACGTACAGAATATGAACGCTCTCGAAACTGCTAATTGTTTATTTAACGATGTGATGGACACCACTAATGCTCACGCGTATTGACCTCATTCCTATATGACACACTATTACATCTTAATCACTGGTTTCAAAGAATTTTCAAAGCATTGCAAGACCTTGTTTTCAATAGAAAGATGACCTTGGAAGGTCACCTCGAAGTTGTACGTTGATTTTCGTTGCGTGCCGTGCTCATCCAAGCATACGCGTTAAATCCCTAACCAGTTACTGATGTTACACCATGAATTCTTCTTAAGAATGATCGTTGCCACTTTTCGACGTTCACTTAATGACGTCACCGGTGAGTGGTCGACATACCACACTTACTAGTTACATACGATCACATACTGTATTAACAAGATAATCCAAATTTAATATTCGTATCGGCTTTGAATTGATTTTTAACTTTTACTTAGACTTTAAAAGATTTTTAGAGTTCTTGTATTGTATGTCATTATGTAGGAATAAAAAATACGGCAATTTACGACGGGTGTTGCAGTCACAAATTGAAAATGTAATGGTTGGGTAACAGGTAACCAAAAGTCAACGTAACCAACCACATAACAGTGCGACTTGAATGACAAATAAATTAAAAGAAAGCCATACAGTTTTATGGATAGCATGTGGTTTGCAAAAGAAACACGCGAACATCGAATATGTCAAATGTGTGCGTCATCATTAGAACTGTATCGCAATCTTTTAGTTTTGGCAACTAGCTACTTATATCGAAAGTTTTGTAAGTAATGGACAATCACATCGAATAAATGGAGCGTTATGACATATAATACAACCTTAATATCAATTTATATATGTGCACATACGTGCGGAACTAGAACTTAAGTCAACTGTCAAGTTTTCGACCCCCTAAAAGCCTTTCTGTGTAGGTATAGTTTCGACCGTTATAATCGTTTCAATTATATGATTCCTCAATAGAATTCTAACCATAAACATAAATATTGTTCTGACTCCTTTCAGTACTCGGAGTAAATAGCTTTATATAAATCTTCGCGAAAATGCCACAACCCTTTTTAAAATTATTTTTTATAATTAAGGGCTAGGGACAAATTAAAACAGCTTTGAGCCCAACATATTTTAAAATACCATTTTCGTTGTAGCTACCCTACAATATTCCCTTATGCTTCAGCGCTGCTGTAGCAAGTGGCGAGGTTTCTGACATGGGTTGATTAATGACTCAGAATCAAGAGTGTTACTGTAAACTCAACCTGAATAACTCGTAAAATAGAAGAGCTATTTTTAGCGTCTCACTACGACCCGTGAAGGGTTTCGGTAAAAAGCGTAATATTAATATCTTTTGAAGGTAAGCGCCATTAACATGCGAGCTATCGACGTGGCTCGACTCTCGCTAAACACTTCACAAATGACAGTGTTCCGAGCCAATGATAAATGGAATCCTTTGTGTACTCGTCATCGGCTCTTTCACACGTTTACGTAACGGACACGCGTCCTCCTTGCACCCGGTTCGATGAATTAAGAGGAACAGGGACGGAAAAATCTGTGAAGGGTCTGTCGGTGTTGAATAATTTATTTAACGTGCAAGATAACCCACGTAGACGGAGAGCATTCTGCTGGACCGCCCGCCGGACGCCGTTACGGCCTCTGATGAAAGCAACTGAGAAACGAATCCGGTGAAGCACGTCGCTGACAGAATTCTGTTTGCCTATAAAGGATGAGATGATAATGATCCTCAGATGATCCGCAAATATAACTGTGTAGAAGAAAGTCAAATCAGGCGATGTTTGGAAGTGTACCAAAAGCAGAGCAGTGGAATGGTTTCCGTAAAGCTATATTATTCTGATACACGACATTATCGTGAATTCAGAGCAATTCGATCGCGCTGTAATAAATTATCTTCCGAATTTATGGTCTGTCTTGCTTAGTAAACTTATGTTTAGGCTTTGTTTCTTCGAGAATTTCGCCTTATTTGCTATTTAAGTTTCTTATTTGTACACTAAAGTAATTGTCAGACATGATATATATGATGTGGTATGTAAAAATATCTTTTGTTCTGCACAAAAACTTCGTTCGCCGATCCGTCTTAACTTCAGCCAGTGAATATATCAGGATTTATCGGCAAGTCATGTTAAAAGTTAAGATTGAAACGTAATTGAGTTTCAGACCTTTATCCGCATCAGATTGAAGATTATGGTAGACTCCTTGCATATGAATTTGAGATTGAACTAAATATATATGTTCTTAATAATACTTATATCTTTATTTGTACTAACAAATAACAAGACTAATAAGACGTACTTTTTGCTCTGACTGCACTCTGCATACTGAAACAAAACAGCGGTTTCCCTGTGAAACTTGATAGCAAGGTCAACCAATATTTTCAGTGAGGTCGCTTGCCAAAACACTGTTAAAGACACTTACATAAACCTTGGATATTGCCAATGTAAATAAACACAAAAGGGCCGCATTAGTCATTTCAGAAGGAGCTGTTATTTTGGGCGATTAAGCCTCAATCCGACGGTAAAGTAACCCATCCTTGATTGCGACTGGTCGCCTAAACTCTAGAATTACTGAAGCGTATTACCGGGATCTAGACGATTAAATACCTCGGTGGATGTATACATAGCTAAACGAGTACCTACTCGTTGACTTTTCAGAATTTGAAATGAGACTAGAGATATAACAGTAACAGTAAATTACACAAACAATAATTGTAATCTACTATACTTATATGTTTTGTTTTATATAATAAAACTGAAGAGATTTTTGATTGTTTGTTAAACCGCGCTAATCTCTGCATTTACTTTAATCGGCTTGGAAAATTTGTTTTTGTATATGATAGCCAGTTTCGTGAAGAATAGTATAGGCTATATGTATAACATCACGCTGTGACCCACGTTAGCGGAGCAATAACCAAAGACGTAGCTTAACATAAGTGTCGCAGTCGCAGGGAGCAGCTAGTTTATTAAATTATATCTACAAAATAGTTCCTTAGTTTAATAAAAAATGATTTTGACCCTTCTATGTATCTACCTTTAAAAGTTACCTAGGTACATAATAAGTACTTGTTTACTTAATGAATAAAAAGCTCAGCTTAGTTTACTTGAGTCAAAAAATGTATAATGAATAATAATAGGTAGGTACACCTGCCTACCTATTTTAATGACGTTATTATTTGTAATTCTTAAATTATTGTTAGCAATTAACTCGGAATTAACCTCGGTGGCGCAAGCGAGCTTCAAAGAATTTATTATTTTGTAGTTCATCAAAGACTTTTGTGAAGTGTCATTGTGATTTGAGTGTTTTTGTTAGAATTTTAACGTGATAGTGAGAGGGAATTATTAGCACCGCCGTTTTACATTCCTCCTTTTCCTTTTGAATCCTTGTAGGTATACATAGAAAGTACAAGTCGATAAAGACCTTATCCACTTCTGAATAGACACTATTCATCAGATGTATTCTAAAATCGAACAGAATTCGTATTGTAATTTAATCGAAACTTATTCGAAGAATGTGAAACGAGCACTTAGACCACTAAAACGTTAGTGTATTATGGCCAACGCTCAATATATCAGCGTAGCTCTGACATAACAAATAACTTGCCATTCAAATTAGGCTTTTAAATTGTTTGCGTTAAAATTGATTTTTTTAACCAAAATGTAATAAAATAAAGGTGACGGTTTGCGGGCGGCGCGCTGGAACTAACACTAAGATTTTGGAGGTGATACCGGCCGTGTCGAAGTGCTGCTATTTTAATGAGCACCGATATTGAAAGTGTCAAGTTTTATAACTATTATTGTTTTAATGTGAAAAGAGAGAGACAAAACCGTCATCTCCACACAACAAGGATGGCTTTAACTTAAGCCCCTTTAGACATGATATATGATAATGCAGTACCTACAACAAACTAATGTACCTACATACAGCTGCAGTCAGTGAACACGACGAGCGAGAAGTGTGAAGGCCTTATTACGTGCTGATACCATCTGATTTATAATTCAAGGTAGTGTTAAGAGCACTCTCGCTAAGTGATGATTCATTTCAAACTTGAGAATGCTCTTCAGATCTCGTTTTTATAGGCAACAACGTCGCCAGTGACTATGTTACAACAGATTGCCACACACAAATAAACCAATTCTGAATACCTAGAACCTATTTAAGATTTTGAAACATTAAGTTTTGAAATCAATTGAATGCAATAACCGAACTTTGAAACTAAAATACAATTGAAACTGAAAGCTTGATCTTGCGCTCGATTCGTTGGACTTATCTAAATCATGTACTCATTGTTCATTCTTCAGGTCTCAAATAAAAAATGTTTAGTACTGCAGATATTTTATAGAGACAATATTTCTTAATCCTATATTATAGCAATTGAACAACCCAATAACACGTAAGAACTTTAAACAACGAAACGTTTTATAGCGCTCCGAGCGCTTACCGCGACTGTTACGATCATGCGAAGATGCGCCTTTTCCTTTCACTTAATCTCAATGAACGATAGGTACTAATTAACTATTTGGTTTAAAACACTAAAATACAAGGGATATTTTTAAAAAACAAATATTATTTGTGTTAAGACGATGCATGAGTTATTTAAAAACAGCTGTTTCATCAGCAACGTATTGGTCATTGTTCTAAACAGAGCGGCAAGATTGTATTACGGTGGCATAATGCCATTTGCATCTGGCCGTTCACTTCCCTGCACATCGCGGCTCTGTGGATTTTAACAAATTATCACTTAATTAGATACTTTAATTAATTGGTAGCACAGACAAGCTCCATAAGCTGTTACGTAAGACTGTTCTCATGGGTTCCTTGATCGGCCGCAGCGATACAAATATGTTTACGGCGGTTCAACAACATGTGTTAATCTTTTTTTATCGAAGTGAATTGAACCAGTTTGATAGTTAAATTGTATGGCGCCCTAATGCTATGCTTTACATCCGGTTGAGTTAGTATAAAAGATTCGGACGGCGACGCTGCGGTAGGCAAGCGGCCACCATTCCAACGTCTCGGAGCAATTCAAGCAATCGTAAAATGATTGCATAAGAACTCTTGATACGACTACATGGTACATATCCAAGCGAGGAAGTTGTGAAGCAATCCTTTTGTTTATACCATCACTTTATTTCATTATAAACTCTCTAAATTGGTACAATACGGTTTGCCAATTGGCATTACGTTACAATTTGCCGAATACAATGTTGGATGTCGACTGATTTCGTAGTCAAGACCTAATATACTAATGGAAAAGCAATTAGGCTTAAGTCAGGCCGTGTGCAGACACTGCAACTTAATTATCGCCCGTCAGCGACAGGCTGGCAGACAACTACTTGTTATAAAGTGTTCATTATAGGTTGCACGGTATCGTAAATCATTTTGGTAACGATAACAGATAGGTAGGCGAAATTGTGTCTTTAAACTTATCGCGTAATATCTACAAAGTGTAAGCAGACACACCACAAACCCGTTTACTGTTCATGCTGTCGACCAAAGCAACATTTAACAACAACAAATTGGTGTAAAATATTATTATTGTGCTGATGGATGTATACTGCAGTACAGGGGTCGTGGGGTAATTAAAGTTTAGTAAGAACATTTAACAATAATAATCAAATTATAAAAATGTTTATTTGCATCTTAAAAAACAGGTTTTCAGTAAATTAGGTCGAAAGGTAGTAAGATTAATTTACATGCTAGAGGTGCAACTAATACCTAAGCTAAGATAACTTCATTATATTGTAATATAGGTATCAGAGTCCAACCTAATTAGGGTCTTTAAAAAAAAATAACTTTAACCTTCAATATCTCCATAACCAGGAGGGTCCCAGGAATGGTCCAGAACAAAAATCGCAATGATGAGAAGAACACATTACCTTTCGGCTTGGTAAAGGGTCATTTTACACTCTTTTGGTACACGATCGGGAATTAACTGAAAAGCATTGCTATTATATAATTATACTAACAACAAAAGTGTTATAAATCTATACTAATGTTAAAAATACAAAATTAACTGTGACTGTCTGTTATGCTTTTACGACTAAACCATTGTTTGATGAAATTTGAACCCCAAAGAAGGACATAAGCTACTTTTAATTCCGCGACTTCGTCTGCATCCGCGATATTTACGCTGACGAAGTCGCGGTCAAGCGCTAGTGTAACGATGTAAACTATAAATATCACCACGTGTGCCTATTATTTACCGCAATATGTGGTTTTTATTATCTGCATATTATACACATAGTAAAACTGGTGCCTACTACGCATAATCCCTTAGTTTCCTTTCACGACCCTCGCCGAAAATAAAGGGTTGACCCAATTTTACCCAAAACACAGAAATACTCTGGAAAAAGATGTCATGCGCTACAACTGTAATAAGCATAACCATCAGTGGTTGTTGCAAGTCATTTAATAATGATTGGATTATCTCGCGCCTAAAGTATTAGCAGATGTATAATCACATAAATGACTGCTAATAATTATGTAAACTGTACATATGTATAGTAGCTTTTAATTACTACACATTATAAACAAAATCCTCCGTCGCGTCTGTTTGTCTGTTCGCGGTAAACTCAAAAAGTACTGAACGGATTTCCATGCAGTTTTCACCAAAAGGTATATAGTGATTTATGAGGAAGGTTAAGGTGAAGGTGAGTGGTTTAAGCATATAATTGGGTAGTTAACACCATCATCAATTAATTCCAAGACATAAGTTCTAAAGGATAAACTTTATTTTAGCGCTGAAAACAGGAAAATTACAGTAAAATTAGTTTTTTTTGTGATTTTGAAATCAATTAACAGGTAGTTAATTGAATTGTGAAATAAGTGACGTCACAGTTCGATATCGCCATACAAAATCTACGGAAGAATCGTGTTATGACAGCCCTTAAAAAGTAGGTACGTCAATTGATTGGTGATGTCAACTAGCCTAGGTTTTTGTGAAAATTGATTGAAATATAACGGTAATTATTGGAAGTGTCGGAAACAGTCAAGCCACCTGACATCAATTGATAGAGTGATTGAAGAGTAAAGTTTATACATGCGAATAGTTAGTATCCACATAGCGCCCGTACGAAGCCGGGACGGATCGCTAGTATGCAATAAACATACCATCACGCATGTTATCCCCGAAGGGTTAGGCAGAGGTGTACCCATTAGTACACCCACATTTCGCCAGGTATGTTTTTAGTCCCATGTAATAGGGGGCAAGCCTATTGCCATCAACCGGGCACAAATCCAGACTCCGAGGCTGCTACTGAGAAATTCATGAATTTCTTTCTAGTATGCAATAAAACAGAGTAAAACATTGTAATAGTGATTTAAAAAAAAATCAGCTGTACCCTACAAAAATGCTACATAACAAGATCGTAATGTATGGATCAGCTTTTGTTTTTTTCATGATTTCAGGATTGGTCCCATAGTAAAAGTTGTTTATAATGATGAGTACAATGACCCCTTTCAAGGTTTCGAGTATATTTTCAATTATCCTGTATATTATTTCCTCTAAATGGTAACGCTACATATAAAAAACTTTCTTTGCAAAGCTATTCATCTCGATTTCATCTGAAAGAGATTTCAGAGAAAATCATAAAGTTGATACCAACCTATTCGATACTTAGTTGCCTAGTTGACATAATATTTCGTATAGAATTATATTATATCATATCAAAATATTATTTCTTATTTTGTGAACCTTTTTGAATAGGCGGAAACCATTTGAAAGGTGCTCCAAATATATATGTATAATAATAAATTTACCGGTTGCGTAAAGTTATTCATATCTGACTATGAGAATTACTTGACATTACTTTCCTGTTAGCATACGAACGAAAGAGAAAATATAAAATTACTAGCTTAAGCCCGCGACGTCGTCCACGTGAAGATCAGTTATATGCGGGTTTTATTTGTGTTGCATGGAACCCTAATTCTTTTTATAAAACAAAAGTTACTCATAACATCAGCTATCTGCCAGTGAAAGTAAAGGTAAAGTCGGTCCATTCGTTTTAGAGATAGACAGACAGACAGACAGACAAAAAATTTAAGTATTATTTTTGTCATGAGTACCTACCGAGTAAACAGTCATAATTATGTATACAGTAAAAAGTTGTTATGTTAACATTAAAAGCAGACGCATCAATTTTATTTACTTTTAAGTATATAGAGTGTTAAACTTCATGGGCGGTATAATTGTGCATATAAATACAAAACATCACGTTTTTTTCCATGAACCCCGTGGGGTCGCGACGTCATGTATTGCTAATAGCATCCTTACATTTTTTTGCAGTGTCCAACTTCTGCTGTTACTTTAATTTACATATTAAACAATATACATAAACAAATTCACTTTCAATTTTAGACTTTCGATTAGAAAAGGATGGCACTATTATGACACACCATCACAAAAAAGTCAAATGCAGCAGATGATACGTTGAAAGCATATTAATCACGAGTCTAGTCTATTGACGTAATATATTATGCGTATATTCATATTTAGAATATCATTAAGTAATCTAATTTCAAAACTGGTCATTTATTTTGCATAGATACATAAGTATGTAAAGTCGTAATGACCCATGAGGTTGAAGTTTGGAACCCGAGCAAGTACCAATTGTGTCTTTTTCAATTCACATATTGTAGTTTCTAAAGTTTATCTTGGACATCACTGACATCGATGACGGAAATCATCGTGAGGAAACCTGGGCTTATTTATAATTATTTTATAAGTCTGGAAGCACTAAACCGCCTTGAGTAAGCGTGGTGATCAATGCTCATTCCTTATCGGTGTAAGAAGAGGCCTTTGCCATGCAGTGGGGCAATAATAGGCTAGTATTATTATTAATAGGTTAAAACTTTATATATTTAATTACGTATCATTTCAAAATTAAGTTATTTGAGGAGAAACTGTATAATCACAATCTAGATATTAGAATCCTTATCAAATTGTTTGCGAGGTCAATTAGTTATTGACCAATATACTTATGACTAGGCATTGGTACGTACGTTACCCTCGCACATTACTTACTGTAGGTAAATTCAGTAAACGAGGGTCTACAACATCGGCAATAAACCGGGCAATTACGTCCCGTAAGTCTCAGTGAATTGATTTAACTGTTTGTGGACCATTAAAGTCAGTTTTTCAGCATTTCTATGTGATTGCGTTAAATCAGAGGAAAACATCGCATTGAATTCGCGGTTATTGAACTTATCATAGCTATTCCCTGCGACTTCGTACGTATGTTTTTTTCACCAGTGTTACTCTCTTTTACCCTCTTTGGCTACTGTTCCGCTTCCGTGGGTCGTAGCGTGATGTTATATAGCCGATACTCATGAATGTGGCTACTATGTTCAAACTAGTAACCTTGAATTTGGACCAACCGTACCGTGTGTCTATGTTGCCATACCATACGTGATATTATATAGGTTCTCGATTTTTTAAGACTGGCTGAAAATATTTATATACTCAATACTGTACACCTGTGCAGTTGCAAACTTCACGTATTTACATTTCGACGGTCCCTACGTACATAAAGACATGTCAAAAGAGACTCCTTTAAACATGTCTTTATATACGTAGGGACCGTCGATTTATTATGAATAAAAGCCTACAGTAAAGTCTGATTCATTTGTAACAAAATAAATATCAACAAAGATATGATTTCAGCTTCTGTCGCTCGCTCTCCGCCGAGGAAAATACTTCCGTACATATCGGCGAAAGGTCGCAACAAGGTTGTACCCCAAAATGCTATTTATAATAACTATCCCATTACTGCAAAAACACACCAATAGTGCTCCTTTTTTATAAGCGGGTTCACTCACGAAATGTGAGAAAAGAAAATAGAACCGATTATATTCTCTACCCTTTCCGGGGTACTCGAAATTATTGCGAAAACAGACGTTTAAGTTTACAAATACATACTTATACGCTACTGACTTCATAAATATGTAGTTTATCTAGTACCACGAAATATTTTCCAACAATTTGTAACATTATACAAGAACAGTAAAATATTTTTATTTGCACAACAATTTACATAATATCTTTATTTTGTAATTTTTGGCACGTACACTATTCAGCTTATATTGTGTTTTAAATTTGGAATATTGTGTCTATTATTATAATAAATAGCTATATATTAAGTATACAAAGCAAAGTAAAAGTTGCCACATCACGCATCCTGATTCCGCAACGTGATCGCAAATGCCTCCCTGTTGTGATGTAAACTGTAAATATGACCTTCCATTCACTTCATCTTTGCTATTTTAATTTAGAAAATTAGGCGTATCGATGCAAAAGAACGATGCCGTTTTAATCAACGCTCTAAATTTGCAAATTGGAGTAATAAAATGATCTAAGTTTGGAATCGATTAAGAAATGTTAAAGGAATATGGGCGGACGTAGTTTGGCGAGTCTCCTGAAAGATAATTTCATCAACCGGCAGCAGGTTGCGCTCTTTATTAAATACGGACACTTCACCTTGGCATCTGCGGCAATGGTTATTGATTATCTCAATCTTAGACAGATGTGCACATCGGAAGATGACATCATTATATAACGAGGTTCAGTTCTTACGGTTTTTAATGAACTCTTTGAAAAAAGAGCAATTAAAATAATTCTATAGCGCGAAATATATTTTAACCTTCGCATAAAATAAAAATTTGCCTAAGTTGCTCTCACTGAGAGGCCCGGAAAAATCGGTCCAGTCGTTTCAGAGATTAGCGGGAACAAACCGACAGGAAGAAAAAGAAAAAATCGTTTTTGGCCATAGGTAAAGTACTGCATAAATATTCATATGCATTTTGTAAAAACCAGACATTACATACCTACTGCGGTTCTATATTATTTATTTGTATCTTTAAAATATCAAAGTGCCCAGTTTTATCCCGGAGTAGTGTTATTTAAGAAGAGGTTTAATTACACGGCGGGCGTTCAACGTCAGTCTTTAATAAAACATTGTTAGCTAGTGTTGCACCAGCTTAACTAAACAATACACACATTAATCAACAAGTTTAGACGAGAGAGTGGCGGCTGGTGCGGCCACGTTATCTCAGTATTCATATAAAAATCTGCTATATAACATCTCATATCATGTAAATGAAGACCACTTAATGTGTTATTATGTTAATCTATGTTAAGTATGCAAAATTGCATATGCCTAAACGTTATTTTATGCTTGAAATATTTTAAACAATGAATAGAAAAGTTGATTGGCACTCGATTCTTTGTACTGATTACGTAAATTTTGTTGTAAATGGGCTAGCGTATTCGTTAACTTGCGTATGTCTGCGACTTTGCCTGAAATGTCGGTTATCTACTTAATTTTCTAAAATAAAAGTAACGTTAGTTACTCTTCATAAAATCAGCTTCTGCCAGTGAAAGTCATGTCAATATCGGTCCAGCAGATTAAAAGATTAGCCGGAACAAACAGACAGACAGACAAGTTTTCTTTATGTTTCTTTTTGTTATAATTACCGTGTAAACATTCATATGCATTAAGAAAAATCCTGTTATTTAGTCATTAAAAACTGACACTAACATTTTATTATTTTGTATTGATAGGTAAACAATAAAACAGTAATAGTAATACCTACTAGCCTATTATTGTCCTACTCATCATCTGCCCAGCCTTTTCCCAACTATGTTGGGGTCGGCTTCCAGTCTAACCGGATGCAGCTGAATACCAGTATTTTACATGGAGCGACTGCCTATCTGACCTCTATGATACCCCTAGGTAAGACTGGTTGTCAGACTTTCGGGCTTCTGACGACCCGTAACGACTGTCAAAGATCCACGTATGACAGCCGGGACCAACGGCTTAACGTGCTTTCCGAGGCACGGAGGAGTCTCAGTGTGTAAAGGTGGTCACGCATCCTCGGACCAACCCCGGCAAGCGTAGCTTAACCTGACGGATCGCCCCTAGCGGCTGTTATTACTTAGCCACGAGCTCCTGCTATTATTGTCCTACTACTACAGAGAAATAGCCAATTCCCGTACAGATAAGAAAAGAACATACGTATATATTCGTACACCTAAATAAAAACGAGTTAATTGGATTTCCAGTTTCCATCTTACTTAATTATAATGTCAAAGGAATAATTTTACGGAAATACAAAAAATTACTTAATAATTTGGCCTCGATAACTTAAAATGTAGACATCAGAGTCAATGCCTTGGAAAGCCATTGGTTTAATTATGACATTGTTCTCAATTCAGAACATTGTATTAAGGACAACACATTGTTTGCCTCCACATCCATTATCGTTAAGTTCCAGTTCCGTTTAGGTACGATACATAATTAAATGGTTATTCGCATTTTAATTTATAACGGGTGTAATAAAAAGACACATAACGAAACCAAAAGTTACGTGTTGTGCTAATGGGTCTCTATAACAGCCTCCGCTGTCCGTCCGTCTGTCAGCGGGCTGTATCTCATAAACCGTAATAGCTGGAGAGTTGAAATTTTCACAGAATGTGTATTTCTGTCTGGATTTGTGCCCGGTTGATGGCAATAGGCTCGCCCCCTATTACATGGGACTAAAAACATAACTGGCGAAATGTGGGTGTACTAATGGGTACACCTCTGCCTAACCCTTCGGGGATTACAGGCGTGATGTTATGTGTGTGTATTTTTATTGCCGCTATAATACCAACAAATAAGGAATATTCATTTTTTTTTTTATATTTGTAAGAGTGTGCATTGCTAATTTTTTCAAGAGTGTGCATTTTAATCGCGTGAATAAATAGAAACGTTTTTGGCTCAATACGGAACCCTTCGTGTGCGAGTCCAATTCGTACTAGACCGGTTTATTTATTGTGGACTACACCTGGAAACCTTCTGGTTACGGAAACATTGAGGGTTAAAAGTTATAAGTTTTTATTACTTAAAACTTTCAATAAGGGTATTTTAAGTTAAGTAATAACAGTCAAAACTTGTTAGGGGGTCGTGAGAACACGACCCCTATTCTGTAAAATGCACCCTCAAGCATAGTGTTTTGTGTGTTTGCGTGTATTACAATACCTATGAACAGGTAATTTTCACACCAAGAATAAAAGACGTTTCCCGGTGGTAAATTTTACTCTATTTTATTTTATATTGCTCAGTTCTGTTATTATGCGTAGTTTTAGGCTATGGGGTGTATTTACACCCTTACTATAAACTAACTAAACCCCGCAGTTTCACCCACATTAAGTTATTGCTCCGCTCTCATGAGCCCCGGGATGATATATGGCCTATAACCTTTGTGGATAAAAGGACAATATATCGCAAAATAATCTCAAATAGGACCAGTAGTTCTTGTGATTAACACGTTAAAACCAAGAAACAAACTTTAAAGATTCATGATAATTATAGGTTTATTAGTATAGACTAGCTTCAGCACGTGACTCCATCCGTTTGGTTATTCTTTTACTAGCGTTAAGATTTTTTTCGTTACTACTCTGCTCCCATAGGTTGTAGGTAGCGTAATTGTAGAGATTACCACGTTTAAACAAACAAACAAAAAAACCCTTCAACTTTATAATATTAGTATAGATATTAGAATGTATTTATTGGAATTCCACTCGATTAGGATTTCATAAGCGTGACTCATGTTGTGTCATTAATGACATAACTTTAATTAACGATTAAATTTTGTGGCAAATCTAATTCGGTTGCCAAGTTAACGCCGTGGCATGTAGGCATATTCCCTTGCGGCATAATTATCCATTAGGCTACCTACATTAAACTAAATGGAGTGTAAATTCTAATAATTCAGTCTATTATAATTAAAAGTATTTTGTTTGAAGAAAGGGTATAATCAGGGCATAATGTGCACAATAAATAAATTGACATCGGTATCGAGATGCACAACTTGGGTATCAATCTCTATTCGGAAACCACCGACATGGTTTTGGCCCACACTCCTTGGCCCATGTTTAGAAAATCTGGCATATCACAAACATTTAGCAAACAATACTCGTCTTTAAGCCTTCCAAAACTCAGTTATAAATGCATTACACATATCTTTAATACCTACACCAAATCATAAACTGTCTTATTTCCAAAATCATGTTACTTAATAGAGATCTATCGTTGTAGAATATGTTCTAAATTACCAATTTATCAATGTCGCCAGCCCAGACGCCGTATACCTTAAGTAATATGTTAATGTCGACAGAGACGATAAACTGGATTGATAAGCCAATACTAATTCGTGTGTCGGTATGAAATGCCTGTCTCTTATACATTTTACTGTTGTAATGCACGTCTATCTATATATCCATACTGATATTACAAATGCGAAAGTGACTGTCTGTCTGTTGCGCTTTCACGACTAAATAACTGAACCGATTTTGATGAATTTTGGTATGGGGTTAGTTTGAACCCCAAGGTAAGACATCGGCTACTTTTAACACGACTTCAACGAGTGCTGTTTTTCACCCGCGTTAGTTTGCATAATAGTGTGATGTTACATAGCCACTCCTTATGAATCGGGCTATCATATAGGTACAAGAGTTTTTCCAATCCGACTGGTAGTTCCAGAGGTTAGCGCGTTTGTTTTTTGTTGTTATAAACAAACAAAAATACTCTTTAGCTTTATTAAATTAGTAGAATTATAAACGAAAAACCAAAATAAAACACAAATCGAATTAAAAATCGTGTGCAGGATAAAATTTCGTGAGGTATTTATTATTTACTAGCAAACCGCTCCGGCTTCGCACGATTGCAAAATTCCGACTTTTCTGGTGGATTTCACAAAAATGTTTTTCATACAAACCCTGTCCGGGAAATTACGAACACAACAAAAAATGGATCTGCCAAATCGGTTCAGCCGTTATTAAGTTTGGGCCTTAGCAACACATTTGGCGATAATTATTTATTTATATAGAATAAATAGATAGATTTATCTTTTATTTAATACATAAACATATATTTTAGAATCGCGTTTAATATTCATAACCATACAACCCGACGCTGAATTGGTGTTTGCAAAAAAAAACCTAAAAAAATTGAATCTCGCGGACTATCCTATATCGCTTTCGCTTTAATGATAAAAGTAATCTCAAATTCAATTGATTTTATAGGTATTCGGATACTCTATAAAGGCTTCTGTCACACATGCGTCCCGATAACATGTTTTGTTTTTGTTCATTTATATCGTTCCGAGGATCGTTGTTGTTTCGATTTCACCTGTTCATTTCTTTTTGCAATTCGTTCACGTGCCATGACATAAGATATTCTTGTACATTTTGACTTTAAATCAAAAGATATTTATACAACAGTTACGTGAGATTTTTACAATAAAAAATGTCGGTATCAACAACTATGAAAACTTAATAAGTGTGTTAAAAAAACCTGTTTTTATTTCTCTCATAATAGCAAGTAAATAGTTGACCCTGACATGGGGTAACGTAACACGTTATTAGATTCACAAACTTAACTGCTGTGTCGATGTACTCATTGTACTTTAGTATACGACTTAATAGAGTAATAATTGCGACATTTTGAATATTTATAAGTGTATCTTTATTTAGATGGTACCATATAAGTACCTATTGGCCGCATTTTCATTATATTACAAAATGTTTGCTCATTTGACCTCAGTTTCTTTACGGAATAAGTATAACCAAGCTGGTAAGCTAGCTAGCTTTAACAGCTAGTAAGTCTGTGCCAAAGTCAATCATCTTGGTTCGAATGTCGCTGCAGTTAAATCAAGTTACGTCACGGAAATATGGTAACACACATGATCAACTTCAATTATTACTAGGCGGCAAATTCGTTAGCTTACCTAGTTGGGAAGTGAAGGCACGTAGGTAATATAGTGCATTATGATACTAGAGAAGTAAGTTTGTCATAAACTCATGCGTGTCACACGACATTTTTTCAGCACTAGTGTAAGGAATAAAATATTGTTTTAATTGGGATTGAATTTGGCTTAATTCTGAAATCTATGCAAACGTAGTTGCGGGTAGACGCTCGTAGAGCATTAATAAAGTAGATAAGTATGAAGGCTGCTATAAAAATAAAATCTTAAGTTTTCTGGCGTAAAACCAAAAGTCTCTTGCAGCGCCTGAGTACGTGCCTTGAAAGACGACAAAGCATTCCCTCAATTGAATTGGCATTGTTCACCTGTTTCGTCAAATCGTTAGCCAAGCGTACTTAGTTATTATTACCTCATCTCCGCTAATTATAGGTACTTAATTACTGTTAGCTATTGATGTGGAGAACGGCACTATATTCTGATGTTTGTAAAATCTGTCTTCTCAAGGATTTAATCAACTCGGATGTATTGAACAACCGTCAAGATTAAAATTTTAACGTAAAGGTATCGGGTGCTTGCCAGACTAGCGCCATTTTATAGTAAAGTGCAACATTTTCGAGACTAATGCAATTTTTGGGCAATGTTTTATTGAGTTTTTCCATCAGGAATTACTCAGTAGCAGCCTCAGATTCTGAATTTGCACCCAGTTGATGGCAATTGGCTGGCCCCCTATTACATGGAACTTAAACATAACTGGCGAAATGTGGGTGTACTAATGGGATACACCTCTGCTTAACCCTTCGGGGATTACAGGCGTGATGGTTTGTATTTTCCAGACAAAGCAAATTTTAATTAACATTTCGTAGGTAGGTACTTATTATTAAAAGCAAACCCTCTCATGCAACATATTTACGAAGATCGACGTTCCTCAGCACGATGCCATGTGGGTGTAATTAGGTACAGCTATTTTAGCACTCACATTCAACACTATTATTATCTTGTACCTAACCGGGGTTTTTAAGATGTGGGCAAAAACGCTGTCAGACTCAGATGAGATTATGCGGGCCACGTCAGCCGTATGCACAGTGACCGCTGGTCAAGTCTCCATGCATTAGGTGCCTAAGGATGGTGCCAGAATAACACCTGGAAACACTCAGTTCAGGCATTTACTCAGTAGAGAGTCAATATAGGCTAGATCAAATAAAAAGTAATCTACTTACCAACATTATAAAGAGAAAGTACAGTAACGTTATAAAATTCAGGTGCGAGATGTCGTGAGCCTATGGCACCCTCGGGTCAACACGCTTTTGTAAAACGTATAAAAAACTATTTCGAAAGAGTAGGTAATATTAACGCGTCTAGACAAAAGCCTTTCCCAAAAACCAAAAAAAAAAGTCTTAATCTGCTCCACAGAGTAGCTAGATCACCTTAAACCAGTTCCGATTACATCAGATTACGTAGAGTATTAAGTAATCTGTGTCATTACATTAGTATTAAAGATTTAAAAGAGTAACTAGCTACTTACTAAGAGTTAAGCTAAGAACGGCACAATAAAACCTCTCAAAATAGCCCAGATTACAAGTAGATCGCTACTACTGTCATTTTAATCCTCAGATCAAAGAGGTGAACCAAGATGGCAGTGGCTTACCTGGCACTTGGCAATAAAATGTCCTAATCCCGGAGTTGCAACTTCATTATACGACAAATTAGCGAAAATGCGAATAATCTAACGACTAATGAGGACAGTTCAGTGATAATTAAGTTTCAATTAGTTTGTTACAAATTATTTTCGTTACACATGTTCTAAATGCTACTAAAACAAGTCAACCCACTAGGTATCTCGTAATAATTAAATCGATTACGTTAAACTAATTCAATTCGCCAAATGTGTGTACATCCAAAACTTATGCGTGGGTTGGTTTGTTTTGGCTTAATTAAACCCAAATGAGGTTCAAAAGTTCACATAATTTTGAGGCTGATCACCGTCGTAACCGTAACGTCAAAAACACTGTAATTATAGTAACAGTTTTAACATTATAAGTTAACCAATTAACCGTCGGAAATCTTCCGGATATTTTATTACTCAACCAACTTCACACGAGGATCGTAAATGACGAACAGCCGAGCAGGCAGCGGTTGGCTGACCTGATTTCTAATATCATCTCAGCTTACGATACTTACACATTAAACTGCAGTTGAATACTTAATTAAATGTTAACTATAACAGTCAATCTCTTCAAATCCTTTTAGTTATATTTTTTACGTAACTTAATAAGACACCTGCATTCTCTGCTAGGATAGACAGAGACAGCACCTGCTCTTATTATTCGCATTTCGTTATGTTAAGTTCTGTGACTGTTTGAGTTTTTCCTTTGAGAATTTCTCAGCGGTAGCCCGGATTCTAGAGGTTGGTGGTTCGTCAACCTCGTGGCTCGGGAAGCACGTAAAGCCGTTAATCTCTCCCCGTTCGTGTCAACATCCCACCGGACTATAAGAGTGAGAGAAGAGGTAGTGCACCTGTGTTGGCGCAGCTATGCACTATAATATCTCCTGCATACATGATAAGTCTCCGTTGAGATAGATAGCGGTGACCGAAATTCGGTCTGTAGAATATTATTATGTTATAAGTCCCATGTAATACGGGGGGCAAGCTAATTGCGCACATAACAGTTGAGTTTACGACCACTAAACCAGCTAAGCAGTAAAGTTCGAACCAGTTCTTTATTTCAATTAAAGTTTAATTAAGTAGATAGTAAACATTTGGTAAAAGTTTAAACGAAGTACTTACGAACTGAAACTGAAAAGTAAGTTACGAGAAAATTAGCAGGCGGGCATTCAATTCAATCAACACTTTTCCAGACTTACCTTTACAGTACGAAATAACAGAGCCACGATAAGTTTATAAGATTACCTGGTAACGTGATTCGTTACCAGCGAAGCGTATATTTTTATTTTCTGTTAGTGAATGCTCACTGTCGTTTTAAAGAAATACCAACATTGCAACTGTTTGCATTTACGACGTCAAGAGATACCTATACCGATAAAAATAAATGCAGCAACTAGCCAAAGGATTTAAGGTGTATTTGACGACTTTATTTTTAAGATTTTATGCTCTTTAAAGCTTTAAAGCTCTCTGTGCAATTTAAAATTTGTTTTTAAAACAATATTTAAATTTAATAATCAATATATATTTTCTAAATATAAACTTTCAATTCTATGTATTCTGTTAATTTTTAGTTCAATAAATCAATATAAAAAACTGTTCGTCTATTAAGTTGCTCTGTCTGCCTTATCTCTTTTTGTTGTAAAAACAAAAATAATTTGCAACAATTCTTGGTTCAATAATGATGTGTCGCCGACCATACGTCAATTTATAATAGCTGAAATTGAGAATAGGTAGGAATATGTTATTACAGTTTAGATGGTACGCTTGGCTCTTTTTCCGGTATTTAAGCACCAAAAGCAAAGGTTCTTAAATCATTCAAGTGTGAAGGATGGTTTTATGTATATATTTTGCAGCAGGTATAGCGTTAAAAACCAACATGCATTAACAGACACTTTCCGTGGGCCATCACTTCCGCCAGACTCTAAATTATAATAGATTAATTATATTAAACTTACATTTGATTTTAAATTATCCTTGCAGACAAAGTGCTAGTAAAGAACTGTAAGACATTTAACTGTAAGAATTCCTACTGTTGCAGTAAAATATATTCACGATTAATTCTTGTACGTGTAAGACCGTTGTTCAACGATGAATTTCAGAAATCCGTTCTCGGCAGACCGGCATTAAAAACTTCTTTACAATTTCGAAGTTCTAGCCGAGTTCGTGAGTATTTTGTTAGTCAGGAATTTTATAAAGTTCTGGTTCAAACTTGCCTTCACGTTATCGCCTATGCCAATAAGTCTTGTGAAAAGTGCTAGAATTAGAGTTTATAAGAACTTTCCAAAACCGACGGAAATATTCATTGCATAGGTAAGTCTACACCAATAAAGTATTCAGCACTTTAGCCTCGTTTAATTATGAGCGCCCGCTATATTATGCATTTCCAATTCTGATTGAAATCGAGAATGCTTCAAGATCGTGAGGGGAGCAATATCAGTACTTTTATTTGGAATTGGATCAAATGAAATTTTATTTTTTGTAATATCTATCCTACTTGGCATTGTCTCGTACAGTTTCACTGTCTGACACTCCGGGTCTATATTTATGTCACCCTCTCATGACGGGCAACGGCGGGTGACTAGGCTACTTATAGGTTCAATCTAAGTAGCCAAAAATATATCTATGTATGACGCACTGAGTCTGAGAATTTCTTTATATACCTTTTCGTTCTTGGAGAGTTTCGCATCGATATCCTCCGTCTGGGGAATACGCAGGATTATGCCGGACCGTTACTGACTAAAACAGTTCCTTCTGCAACCATGAGCCCGGTATTAACTAGACGTATGGCCCACGCCCCTGCTACCTAAATCCCATTTTACGTTAACTTCCTGATAAAAATAAGGATGGATGATTCTCCCAACATCCACCATCTTTCATTATGTTCTCATTTAAGAATGACAAAAACCCAAATGATTCCTGTGGTACTGACCTAAGTCAAGCATCAATTTAGCTATTAGCCTATTCGTCGTAATACGAATCAATCAATTTATTTGTAATCAATCATTTAATTTGCGTAATGGACCCCGTATGCGACCCACAGAGTCGAAGCAAACTACATTAGACTTATGTTAGCCACTTCAATCAGGGTACGAGTATATCACGTCTCCAAACACATTTATCAATTAGTTAATGTTCATTTTAATGTTCACTTCTTCATAATACATCATCATTAAGTAAGTTCGACCATTAGATTATCATTAGTGATCTTGGTCGTACATCTTCTTCATCTTCTTCCTACTCTAAAGTTAATTAGTGACGGTAGCTTATCATTTTCCACCTATTAGCCAGTTATATATCTCTTGAATCCTGTGCCTTATGACCTGAGTAATGTTAGTGTCCACTGCCTTCTCTTCTTCACAATACATCAATCAGTCAGTAAGTTAGACCAAGGTATTATTCGTAACTTTGGTCGTACATTGGTGCCGATTCTGTTGTACAACAAACTAAACTAAATTATCTCTAAAATTTCCTAGTTTTGGTTTAGAGAATCATAAAAGCTATTCTGCAAACAAGATTCTCTAAACTTGAAAACATTTTTAAGACAACCATATTCGAGTTTGACAACCGCTAAGTTGAGATGACCATAGATTGTGATGTGTCGGAAAATATTTTAAAGGGTGAATGAAAGTGAACGATATGATCCGAAGTGCAAAAAAAAAACTGAGTAAAATTAATTAATAATCTTTAATTGTTTATCAATAATTATTTAAATAAAATACGGGGAGCATAATGACTTGGTCTTATTCCTACTTTAAAGTAAATCACTGAAGTTAGTTAAGACATTTCATTTTTATACATCAGCCAATTTTATACTTATAACATCCAAGAATGATGAATCTCGAGACACATGTGCGAGAAAACCTGCATTACCTACTTGTAAGATGTTGGAATAAAGTATCATTAGGTACCTATATTAGAAGTAATTACGAAACCTCATCTATCACAACGAATGTAGAATGCAACACACTTTAACTCCAATCAGAGAAAGACATTAAAAAGTTAAAAACCTGCTGTTAGCTCTGGTTTACCCATCTACTATAAAAAAATAATAGAAAATATTAATCATTCAATTTCGAACTGTAAAGCACGCGCACAAAGCATATAATCCCATTTCAGTTTAGCGTTGATAACTTCTCAGTTTCCATTTATTCGGATTAAACACAATAATGGAGAAAGGGCTCAAACGCTTCTAGTCCATTAAACCTACGTATTTTCATGGAAATGAATTCCAAAATGTCCCCTCATCCCCTTTTGCTTTCAAATCTGCTTGAGACCGAGGTGTCTATTGGTCCTGGCTCCTTTAGAGAAACTGATAGAATGGAAAGAGAAAAGTAATCTTTGTGAATAGATGAGCTTTAACAAAAAATTTAAACATACCTTGTGGATAAAACACCTGCGAGTAATATACTCGTTATATAAGTGACTTTTTTATTAATATAGTATATAAAATAAGTTTAATGTTCACGCACTTATTTATATTATGTAGAATGGATGTATTTTAATAATCAAAAAGATTATTAAACTAAAACACAAATTACTTAGAAACAAAAAATGTATATTCTGGTTATATGTCTTTTATATCTTTAGTAAATAAAATGAGAATAGTGATGATACTGGACA
The DNA here is from genome assembly GCA_949774945.1 of Hoplodrina ambigua. Classification (NCBI taxonomy): domain Eukaryota; kingdom Metazoa; phylum Arthropoda; class Insecta; order Lepidoptera; family Noctuidae; genus Hoplodrina; species Hoplodrina ambigua. The sequence continues at coordinate 14,648,907 of OX458963.1, forward strand.
ATTTATTTTAGCAGACAATATGATTGTTATTTGTATATAACAGGCGACATGGAACTAAACATTTAAAAAACTGTTATGTAATTACCGTCTAACGGTAATTGCCGTTAGAACATGAGATTCTTAAGATTATCTCAGAATTATTCAGCAGCTCCGGTCATATTTAAGATGAAATAATAATCTAGATTCAATACTCGGTACTACTGTACGCTCAATTAGAGATACAAAGAAATGAGAAATATGTTGTAAGGAAAGAAGATGATAACGATGATGATGATGAGTAGTAGAACTCCTTGTGAAAGAGCTCGTTCGAGGAAACCCTGCCTCCATACATAGGTATGGAGGCAGGGTTTCCTACCGCATTATTCATTACCTATTTCTACCGCAAAGCAGCTGCGTTCCGGTTTGAACAGTATGAGTGACGCTATAATCGCAGACTCATGAAACGTTTTAGTTTTGTTCCTGGGACCGCAGCGCATCTGCAAGGCCTCTGCTATTGCAGATGTCTAGAGGCAGTGGTAACCACTTAACATCTGGAAAGCAGCGGGCTTGTTTGCCATCCATTAATATAAAATAAAAAAAGTTGAGAGTAGGCTAAGACCACAGATGCGATAAATGGATAATGCAAAAGATGAAACAGTTATAAAAGAAAATAGACTAGAATATATTTATTTACTTGGATAGTAGGTTTACAAAATTAAGTGTTCACAGCATGTTTATCACTGTACAATCTACCTTAAATTTGGCATGAAAATGTTTGAAGTAATAAATTAAGACACAAATAAGTACTGTTAATAAAACGATTACAGTTAAAATAAATCATTTAATTCTAATTAAAACTAATAGAAAAGGCGACAGAAAATAATATTCACATTGTGGTATCATTTAAAAAGACGTTCATAAAAACCTTTTTGTAGTGGTAAACCTATTAGTTTCTTTTTAAACATGGATATTTTTTTATTGTAATGGGAATTTGTAATGACAATATTATAGGGATTAACGCCCTTAGAACGATTAACGCCCTAAGAAGAAGATGTGACTATAATCAATATTCGATTATTCTCAAGATTTTAGTAACTTGCTTCACCTATGTTCATAAAGTTTCTATGGTGTTCCTCCAAGTTTGTACCCTGTTGCATTTAGTTGCTGCTAGAGCGTGCAACATTTATTGTTTACTTATGAAACTTCGCTTCAAGCATAAACAAACTTTACATAAAGTTCTACACTCCTGTTCAACAGAAATGAATTTAACAACTACTGCATAGACAAACCTCGAAAAGACTCGAAGTCTAAAAAAAATCTTCACTTGAAATAAGCCATTTTTTTATCACTCTTTCAGACTTGTAGGTCTTGTTTTGCAGTACTGATCCATTGAAGTTGAGTCGCATCAAAACTTGGTAATACTTCGGTCATAAGTCTGAGTTCAATTTGTCGAAGGATTCAAGCCATTAGATTTTACGACGCCAATTTAAATATAGTCAAAGTTTCAAATAATTTAATTTGGTTTCTCTGTCGTTACGAAGTACAAACGCCTATAGGATCTCACTTTTACTGCTGAAGTCTTTTATAGCGGACATTTTTCTTCGTGGATAATAAAAATTTGACAAATAAGGCGCAAAAATCCTTGTAATAAAATTGGATGCTTCGCAAAGTGATTCTGACACTTTTTCACATCGACATCTGTGATTCGTCAATTGACAGACTGTATTTGTTATTCTTCGACGTGTATTGGTTGATCTGAATCTTTTTAATGGGTCTTATGTGTCGAGCATTTAAACCTTTGTCGTTATATAAAGTTCAGTCAAGTCAACAGCGCCGTAGAGTGGTTGACTACCCTAGATTTAGAGCTAGGTAAAATCGTTGCTACCGCCAGTCGTGCAGGCTCCTAGTGATGTTGGAAGAATCTGAGTAAAGCTTGAGGAGACTTTTGTGTGCCTATAATGCCTATTTACCTACGAACATTGGGTTAGGACTACATTACTTTACCATTCATTCATTCAGTCTTGCTGGTAATGTACTAGACTCACGGACTCAAATGATATTTTTCGCTGCTATTTCAAATTCTATTTCAAATTGCATATTCTGATATATTGATAAAAACGGTCACAAACGGCAGAACTCCAGAGAGATGATATCGTAAAATTTTATAACTTAAAAATTTATAGCAAACGTTGCGAACATGTGCGATGTAATGTTATACACTATCTATTTAAGTAACCCACTTTGTTATAATCCGTCTACTGTTATCGTGTCTTCTCCACATCGCTGTTCAGTATAAGCTGTTTATTTATCCAAGAACATGCTAGTAATTAAACATTTTTTTTTATGAAACTGTTTTTAACTATTCCATCATAGGTGCCAAGAATATTTCTTAAATAAATACTATTATTTAGAGATTGTATTAAATCAAAATGAGCTGTTCACTCACTAGAATAAGAGTTCTTTAAAAATTAAGGGGCTCATTTTTGTCAAATAGGATCACAAATATAAAATCACGGCGCGTCGTAACGCGTAAGGCGACATCGCGTCTCGAATGTGTAATCAATTCGTCTGCGCCATCTATACAAAATGTCTCGAAGCGATAGTTAATTACATCATCAGACATTCTGTTTCCAACAACCAGTTACACATACTTTGAACGAATATCTACAAACTCTACTCGTTTTCCTTACATAGGTGGCTCTGAATCAACCCAATAGAGAATATATAAAGTTGAAAGTAGACGCTTTGAAACTACAAGTACAAAACTTTAACATTTCATATTCGATGTTATTGTAACAAGTAAGAAAATATATTAAATATTATTTATCCCCTCAGAGTTGGTTTTGAGGTTTGGGAGCTTGATTTACATGCTTATCTATCTAATCATATAATAGAAACACAAAGTTGCAAAGCAATGGGCGCTAAAAAAACTCCGCTTTAAAAAACGCCCGGACGAGCCACCGGTAAGTCGTCATGATTAAGACTGAGAATATTAAGGAGCTCAGTACAATGCTCGATGACCTCAGTAGATCTTCCGAAAGAGTGGATCTTAACACGAAGATAGATGAACGTCTTGTCCAATGCCCTTTGAGAACTCCCGTAAAGATTGCTATCTCATCTCAGCGACAATCAATATCAAAAGCTTGTATCAAAAGATAAATAAAATAGAGGCATTTGTCACAGACTAAGATGAGAATGCGAACGTTACTAAAAGTTTATACAATTGTCTCCTTGATATAGAGTTAGTGACCATATCGAGTGCACACTTAGAAAATCGATAAGAAAAATAAAATGAACAATAAAGAAATAAGGGGAGGGGAGGGTTACCTCTGAACTAGTTTTCTTATTTCTCAGAAAACGTCAGCAATAAAACTAACGCCGTTTTTATAAACAATCATGTTTATGAAACTAAATATATAATACATAGGTTGATATGAAGCTGTAAACTTAGCATATGATAATACATACCAACATATTATTGTCACAGTGCAAGACAAATGCCTCTTTTCAGAGAAAGAAGGCACGATCATTGATCACCACGCTTGCTCAAGGAGGATTAGCGTTTTCAGACTTAAAGTCATTGTACGTAAGTCCAGGTTTCCTTACGATGTTTTGCTTCACCGATGAATGGAATGAATTACAAAACTCATATTGGTACTCGACCGCTAACCAAAAGGCCATGACGACATTATTACTTAGTAGATAACATTAAAAATTCATACATAGGATTATAAATATTTAAAACTTACTTAAACCTAAGTGGTAATTAACGGAAAAGCCAATACTTCAAACGGTTCGTCAGTTTATTCTTAAAGGTGAGGTACTTCGCTACTTCTCTACTCTTTATTCCTGTAACAGTTCGGTTGTTGTCGACAATCAGTATTGGATCTGCGCTTTTTTTCTTCGCAGCTTTGTTTGCTCCCGATATTCCATTAACAAAGTATATTATAGGTACATTATAAACACCTAGGTCGTTGTACCCTTCTTCAGGGAATACAACATATATGAATGTCTGCTCATTGTCTCCACCAAGGTGCACATTCGGTGGCGCTGTAGCAACTAAAACCTTGTAGTTATCAAACGGCTGCCGGACTATCGGCAGGTTCAAATAATTTAAACCAGCCCAATGGTGAGCCAGCGCCTTCGTGATATTATGAATAGTTCTTTTATAAACATATTCAGTAGGATATAATAATTTGGCCATTTGATTCGGGTACCCTGATGGCACTTCGTTGTTCTCAGCAAGTATGTCCGTAGAAAGAACTTCTTGCCTGACATCCTCTTGGACTTTATATTCTTGTGGAATGTTTGCAAATAATGCGCCCAACTTTTTCTGTCTGAGCTCCTCTTTAGTAGTAAAGGGATTAAACTTAACCGAAAATCCATTCTCTATAGGGAAACTTTGAATGGCAAAATTCATTGAGAATATAACCAGGAATGCGATAACCTGTAATAAAAGCGTTTTAGTGTTTAATCTTAACCTGTAGTATATAATGAGCACTGTAATAAATATGTATATGATAGGGTAGTAAAAGTAATGACCTATTTAAAACTTACTTTTTTTTAAAATAATTTCTATCTTATATTTAAAATTTAAATTATACTTATTCCTCTAATGCATATTCACAACACACATTTGAAAATTTTAGAGCTTTTTCATCATATCTTAGGGGTTCGTACCCGAAAGGTGCTAAAGAGGCCCTATTACTAAGCCTCTGCTGTCCGTCCGTCTCTCAGCGGGCTGTATCTCATAAACCACAATAGCTAGTTAGTTGAAATATTCACAGGATGTGTATTTCTATTAAAAAAATAAAAGGGGGGTTGCCTTGACTGTATATATTTAACATTTATTAACTTTACAGTGGTACAAATACTGCATCTTTTTGGAACTTGTACCTTTGTCAATGTGGACGAGGTTATTAATGCTCTAAGAGGGCCACTACCTCCCCTAACCCTGCAGGCAAACAAAGAATGCAGTTCCGGAAGCATCAAAAAGACTTGCCCGCAGCCTTATTCGATTGAAACGGGACAAAATTCGGAAGGTCATAGGGGTCATAACCGGCCACTGTCCCCTAAACAAACACCTATTCACCATAGGTGTGACAGACAGCCCTCTGTGCAGAGGATGCATGGAGGCGGAAGAAACACCACAGCACGTGCTCTTGGAGTGCAGAAGTGTGGCGGATCAACGGGCACAGAATCTCCAATCACCGGTATCACTCCCCGAAGCCTGCAACAGTCTGAAAAGACTGCTGGCATTCTGGGAGGGCCTGGGATAGTTGGAGTGACTCCTCGAGGATATTTTTCACACGTACAATGGCCCAATAAAGGGGCTAAGTGCGGAAATAGCCCAGCTAAACTAAACTAAACTAAACCCCACCAACACCCGAAGCCCCTTTTGAAAAAATTGTACATTAAAATACTAATACTGTTGATAAGCTTTGTATATCAACGCAATAACTAGGCTCAGATCGTACCTTTCGTGTAGGTTATTACTTTTGCCCCATTCTATACATATTACCTACGCCAATGAAAGCAAGCCTATCTTACCTGCTCCATGGGAACTTCTATAAATGTAAACCATCACTTTCCGTAGCAAATATGAAACTGAAACACTGGCTGTAATTGACACGATTGTTGATGTTCATTTTGTTTAAAAAGAAGGTGAAAGCGGATGTTTTGGAGACTACACAAACCGCGTGTTAATGGTAAATCATCGATGTAGGTACTACGGTAAGTAACGGAGTCATCGCGCGCGTTTTACACAACTTGTAATAACAAGATTTGTTATCTATAAGATGGTGCTGAAATTAAGTTTAATGCTAGCCCACGATTTATGTCAGCAATTAACAACTTGCTTACATCATGACAGATGTGATTGTCACAGTTATCCCGGCAAGATATTACAGCTACGATATAGTTTGACTTTGTCTACAATTAGGTATATTAGTTGTTGACGGCCTCGTTTGTCTAGTTGACTATAGGGAATTCCACTCTTTAGACTTGTACGCACTATAAAAGTAACTATTATCCAACAGTAACAATGGTCGGTTCGAAAGTGTACAAACTTGTCTACAAATTATATACATACATACATAACACCACGCCTGTAATCCCCGAAGGGTTAGGCAGCAGAGGTGTACCCATTACTACACCCACATTTCGCGAGTTATGTTTAAGTCCTATGTAATAGTGTCATTTAATAGTGCCATCAAACAGGCCAGATCTAGACTCCGAGGCTGCTACTGAAAATCTCCTGATGGAAAAATCCCAATAACACATTGCCTGACCTGGGCTTCAAACCCAAGACGTCATGCTCGGTAGTCGCGTTTTGCTACCACTAGGCTAACGAGGCAGTCTGAAACCTGAAACTAAATTAATATTAGGACCTACGGTATATTAAACAATTTCAACTGATTTAAACGAACCGTTGACAAAATTTTTCATATACTAAGGTGTTTCTACCCTAATCTTAAAGTCTAAAAAGATTTCTATAATTGACTATTGTAGGGTAGCTCCTAAACTATTTTAAGTCCAAGTTAATTAATTTAACGGTAGCTTAATCCGGGGCTTAAGCGGGTCACTACATCGCTCTTCTTTAAAAGGTAGCGTTTAGCTACAAGCTTAGGAAAGTAAAATATTATAGTAGGCATTACTTAAGAGGTTGATCCCTAAGTTGCCATTTTTAGGGTACGTCTTATTTCTATTTTGCTTATTCTTAGTATAGATATAGTTATTGCAAGTTTGTTGCTCTTGACAATATTGTAAATTAAGATAAATTATTTCCATTTGCGATGTGATCGGCTACAGCAAAAAAGTTATACCTAACCAACGAATCTCTGATAAAAGTTAAACAAGGAAATGACGTTTCTTCACTCAATATATAATTTTGTAAAGTATCAAACTTTTACTGGAGATTCTTTTTGAGAATGGGAGTTCGTAAATCTTCTAAAATAACTTGTAAAATATTCTGAAATAACCGACTTATTCTTGACTGAAGTGCCCATTCCTGGCGTAATTTATTTGGCGTTAGACTAACATAACGCCTGTATCCCCGAAGGGTTAGGCAGAGGTGTACCCAGTGTATCTCATCCACATTTTACCAGTTATGGTTGAGACCCTATTGCCATCAACCGGGATTAATTCCTGATGGAAAAACCCAATAACACTTTGCCCGAGCTGTGAATAGAACCCAAGACCTCATGAGCTTCAGTCGATCTTTGCAACCACTAGACCAACGAGGCAGTCAATTGATATAGAATACCAATGAAAAATAAAGAAATAACATCAACGTTTTTTTTTCAAATTGATACTTCTGCATCTAACTACGTATGTAGGTATGTATTTAACCCATTTATTTAAAAAGCTTCTAAATTAAGTTACATAGCCGGCGTCCTCTCCCGCATCTTAAACGTGAAACTCAACCTGCGTAGGTCCGACACATACATAGATCGATGACCTTTTACTATAATTGAGATAGAATTTACTCTTAATTGAAACACAGCATATAACCCATAATTATAACTTTATACTCTCAAGTTACCAATAAAATACACAGATAGGCAGAAAATAGACAATAGTAATGTCTATATTCTGAATCTATTTTCTTAGCTTTCGGCCACGGAAATGTTGGTTACCGCGGACGCAGACGAATTCGCCTAATAAAAACTAGCCTATGTCATTTCTTAAGATTCAAACTGACCTCGCACTAAATTTCATCAACGTCGGCTTAGTGGTTTAGACACGGAGTTAATTTCACATGTTAATATTAGTGGAAGTATGAATGTAGTTAATTACAAAATTTTACAAGCTAAGTAAAAACTAAGCTTGTAAAATTCAGTAACGAACTATAATAAAAAAACTAAAATAACTAAACTAACTAATAACCTACCTACCTACCAACCACCTACCTATCTACCTAACTAATATAAATGAATGGGTTTTTGTATTAAAGGGGTCATTTACAAAGCATTATGTAAAAGTTTTACTTTAGGACCAACCCAGAAAACGAAAAAAAAATTTAGGTTCCATATATTTGTGATCACATTGTTAAAAATGTATGGAATAGCTCACACAGTGCCCCGTTTTTAGTTTAATGGTACCTAAATAATGTTTACGAATATTGATAAAAATAAAATTGTTGCTGTAATATGGTTTAGGATAGTAATTCTCCAGATGCTTGAGAATTTGATTCTTCGATTTAACCGTCAGCGAGAATTCAATTTCTTTCAATATAAATGCGAGTAGAATTTGATATTTTGTAGTCACGATTTTATATTATCATATTTTCAATTGTAGATACACGTTTTAGACTAGATAACATACCTGCTACTGCATACAGAATACCGTTCAATATAATTGAGTGATGTACAAAGAATTTGCAATTAAATTGAAACTTCTTAGGTATTACGAATTATAAACAAAAAATATTTCAAATTCAACGATTTTCTATGTAGTTTGATTGTTTTATCAATAATATCTAGAATATCTCGTCATATGATTAATTTAAACATTATTATTATTTGCGCTGCCTTAATAAGGCAGCTACAAGCGATACCAGCAATGGCAAATGATTCAGTGTCATCGATTTCAAAGGTTCTATTCTCAATTTCACAAAACATATTTTTTTACACGCATATGCCTATAAAATTGGCCATTATATGGTCAATTTGGCACGTCAATTAAGGTAAAGTTGAAAATCTAAAAGACAAGAGATAGGTAATAACAACAAAAAACTAGTTAAGTGCGTGTTGGACTCTCACGAGAAGGGTTCTGTACAATTTTTTACATTACCTACATACAAAAAAGTACTGAATATTCCTCTGATGAAAAGATAAATTGTACGGAGAGGGACAAACTAACATTGCCGTTTGAAAACTGTTGTCCCCATACATCGACAAAGGTCGCGGTTACCAATTGCAAATAAGTTCTAATCACAAATATGTAATTATGTTTTGACGTAACTACATATTTACGGTTTTCGAATTGTTTCCTAGTTTGTGTCAACGGTCAACGGGAAGTCCCCCATAGGTTTTAATTCCCTTGCGAGCGTCAACATATGATATTAATTTCAGCTTGATCCCTTCACGCGTCCCTGAGAAAATGAGTCTTGTCAGACGGCCAGACAGACGACAAAGTGATCTCATAAGGGTTCCGTTTTTGCCGACTGAGGTACGGAATTCTAAAAAGGTAGATTGTACGTTCGATTCGAATATAACCTACATACCTAGTTACTTCCTTTTCAAGGCCACTGTAGGTTTGGGTCAGAAAAAACTTCGATTACATCATTCAGACGCTCACTTCATTCACACTCATCGATATTCGCGGACACGCGCTTGCCACTGTAACTCAAACAAAACTGTAATAGTTTCCTATTATCTTGCGTTTACACTTTGCACGTGTTCGGGTTTAACATTGAACCAGTTTTAACTAAGACTTACAATCTTGAAAATAAAGTAAAGGAAAATGATAATTACGCATTTTTTTAAGTCGAGAGGACACAGACCAAAGGTCCTTTAATACACAATTATACACAAGCGGAATTCATGTACGAATATTTAGGATCTTACTTAACATAACGCCTGTAATCCCAGAAGGGTAAGGCAGAGGTGTACTCATTAGTACACCCACATATCGCCAGTTATATAGCCAGTATTGTTTGCGATATTGAAGATCTCCAACCAAATAATATATATACATAAATGGTGACATACTAATAAAGGTCAACAAGAGGAATTACATAGGTGTGCTTCTTCACTTAGGTATAGAAGATCACAGCATGCACAATAAAGTTAACAGCTAGCTAACAAAGCGATAAGAAAATAATGTAAACAGTTGAAAAAGATAAAGCAGAAACAAAGGTAGAATTTTGAAACAAAATTGGTTCGGTCGTAGCTGTCGAGCCGATGCTGGCAGAAGTCGGCAAAGGCAAGGTGGAGTTTTAGACTAGGTGGAGTGACAATATATACGGGTTAGCAACTACTGGACGAATGAGAGAATGCGAACCGACTTCAATGTCGTACCATTAAAGGTGTCAATCTAAGGCTACAAAGATGCCATGCGAATCCATAATAACATTGAAATACTATTATTAGGATTCCCTTGACACGCTTAAGTTGAGGAACCTTCATACGCGTTGGCGCCGGTATTAAACCCGGAAGACCATGTTGCGTACTTACCTACACACCAACATTGTATCCACGACCATAACTAATATCATCAGCTATGTTTAATTGTAAAGTGGGCTTAAAAATGTATAAATAAAAGATAATCATTAATAACTATTTTGCTTTCATAAGACCCACGAGTGTGATTTATCAAATTAGTGACGGCTACGTAGTCAAACTATTTATAGCTGTTTATTTTACGTAATAAAAAATGAACGTCAATAAAGTACAAAGATTGGAAACCTTTGGCGTAATTCAATGTCGGTCAGTGATAGAATTTCAATAAACCGTGGGCAGACGTCGCGCAACGGTAACATTGTAACATCAGACAACCAATTTACGTCAGTTGCCGATATTATTCGATAAAACAAAAAACTTGTACTTTGAGTGAAAATATCGAAATAGATTCGAGGGAGGACTGTGGGCGGACTTGAGCTCCGCACCGCTCCGCGCCGCTTCTCTCTGAACAAATCTGAGAGAAGCGGCGATTTCATGAAGCATGAGTATGTAATAGCTAAGCTAGAGACTTTAATAACTTTGAGTGCACTCCAATTCAAAATATCACATTTCAATCTTAGCTCGCGGTTAAAGGCCAAATCAATGCGTTCATTTTCTGCTTGAAAGCGACTTAGTTCGTTGAAATGTGCCAGAAATGGTTAGGAAACTATCCAGCACAACCTTAACAGTTTACAAGAGAACTTCACAAATACGAGGTAATTGCGACAAAAAACCAACACAAAAGTTCACAGGTTGAAACTTTCGATTCCAATCAAAAGTTTTCTAATTCAAAACTTTGTGGCCGATAGTCGTAACGTCACAGGAATTAAGGCATAAAGTCAATTGAAATAAAGCAAGGGAGGAAATGCCAACGAAAGTGGTTCGCGTGGGAGGCGGCATAAAAAGTGGCTCGGTCGGTCTGCAGCGAGCCGCAGCTCGGATTTATTGCAAAAGCATTGCTATTTTCTATCTCAGTAAAGATTTATATGCGAAACACGTGTCCCCTGAATAACGATGCATCTTTTATTTTTTGATCTTTGAATGTATTCTGAGAAGGTAAAGCTTCGTGATTTTGATTTAACTGAACGTTTGGGAAATCTATATAGATACGATGCATTGTTTGAAGCTTGTACTGGGTTACTTTCTATAGTAATTCAGTCCTCGATATACATATACGTATTAACGATATTATGCACTCAGATAATTGCTTATAACTTTTAATAAATTTTATATAACTTTATCACTATTTAATAAATATTAAAAGTAATACAAATTCCCTGAAAATATCCACGTATACTCTGATTTAAAACGATTTTTCGAAAGCGAACTTTTAAAAGCTTTTCAGAAGCTGCATTTGAACTGTCCCAAGCAGTTTTCGTTTCATGTAAATTTTTACCTGTCTAGGGTCCAGTAAAGATTTTATGGGTTATAAAACATAGAGTAGGACACTTTAGGGTTTTATGTCGAGGGGAGAAAAACGTCGCATGTAGAAAAAGTTAATGCGTTTGGCCAATATTGCCCGTAACGTCATCAGGTCCCTGGCTACTTTACCTAATGTTTTAAGAAGACAAAATACGGAACATGAGTCATTGAGTTAAGTACGTAGAAAGTTTTCCAATCCAGCTTACCTAGATGTTTTCTTTCTCAATAATGAATTCAGTAGAACTACTAGTGGAGTTAAGGAACAATTATCCAACTTGTGCAGTTTTGTTTGCAACAAGTTATATCTACCAATAGAGAGCTGAATACTTCAATTGTATTTATTCTTTTCAAAGCATTTTCAGTTGGCGGCGTTTTCAGTCAAGCATTTTCTTGCTTTTTGAAGTCAGTTTTTTGTACTTAAATAAGTAGCTGCTTTTTTTCATGTGTAAAAGTTCCTTGAGAATTGGCAAGACGAAGCGCAAAATCGCGAGAAATGGAAGGAATGGAGGGAGGCCTTTGCCCAGCCGTGGGACAGTACAGGCTAGTTATGATAAGTCTAAAAGTAAAGATTTTTCTTTTGGTTTAGACTTTTAGTCAAAATGGATATGATTGTCAAAATACTACGTTACGCATGATGTTTAGGTTCTGATTAAGTCCAAACTAAAATGAGAAATACAATTTTAGTTTAACAAAACCTTATTCCACATTTCTTGTTCCTTCACACAGTTTGAAAAGACAACAATAGCCTTAGTTTAGTTTAGTTTGTGCCCCAAGAGAATCAGAGCGATTCTTTCATATATTTTTCCAGACCAGAGACCTTACTGTGATGAACGACCACTCGGAATAATTTACATGCAAATGAAATATCATACGAATAACAAAGCTGGTTTATTTTGATTTTATTTATAGATAGGAAACTTTTCGTTCTTTATTGTCAGAATGGGATTTATTTATAGCGAATAACAATAAAACGCAATACTGTATTAGTAATTATGCGGCAAAGATTGATAAAGATTTATTTTTTATTTTGTGTGCCTAAACCTAAATGAAAAACAAAAGATATTTTTATTTTCAACGTCGTTTTCGTGCTAAGGATTGTAGACTTTTATAATAAATAGGTTTGGAAACGAATAGGTTAAAGCTCAAAACATATTATTATTTAGGATAGATACTTTTGTCCCTAAAAAGCATAGGGTTCCGCCATTTTATTCATGTGAAATTATAAATAGGCGTAAGTGCCGAAATTGTAACCTTTCCGCTTGGTGCCCCCTGGGCCCTGTCCTAGTTTTATAGTGTCAAGTATTGAGCGGCAGCTATACCTACTTTCCGTACTTTGCGCCAATCAAAACAAAAGTTTTAATACAACATTTCACAAAACTACCTGACATATAGACGTAGGTACTGTTATGTTACTTGGAAATAAATCCTGTACTAAAACTGTGTAATAATCCTTCCATATTTTTTTTTAATTCTTACATCTCGTTTGTTAATTAACTGAATTCAGTTATTTTTAGAAACCCGTTACGTAAATACTTGCCTACTTATAGCAAAACACTAAATCAACGCCGTAAGTAACTTAAAAAATAGAATTCATTGTGCGACACGACCCAAATAGGGTGACCCATTTGGGGTCGATTTGCACAATGAGAAGGACGCACGGCTGTAACTATATTTAATGCCAAGAATACATCGAATTAATAGGCCGAGATGAAAGAGATAAGGATGTAATTTCCGTTTGTTTGGCAAAGGTCAGTTCGCCGGCGGCCACTAAATCTAATTTGTTTACGACTTACGGCCACCCCGTAAACCCCGCGATTACTGCTATGCGCAAATATACCTAGGTACCTTAGAAATATGGAATATGTACCTCAACACTCTCGTTAAATACACATTGAATTTATAAATGTAACTGTCACTCAGGTATGACTAACAAAGACTACAAAGCCTTACTTTTTGTTATATTCGGTACGGGCGACAGACGTATCTAGGAGTAAATATTCGACAATGCCCCGTAACAAAACATCTATGCTTTTGTCTGAATTTATTGGTTTTGGCATTCACAGCGGTCCAAATAGAGTCCACTTAAAAATCCATTTATCTGGTAAAAAATACCTATTGTATTTTCTTCTATTCTGGCACTATACCTACTACTTTGGTTCTTATCTTTACATAGCTGTGGCTCTGATCCAGCCAATTTCAATTGACTTTAAACCACTAATCACTTGTGACTAACTAATACGACTGAATGAAAACGGATTTACAGACTCATTAGACGAGCTTATTGGCGAGATTTGAAACAGTCGAGAGGCGGCGGTGCTCTATTCACAGTCAGGCATTTGCTTAGTTTAACCCAACGTCCAATTTGGACTCTATTAACCGCGGACCATATCAGTGCTTTCGTATCCAATTACAATACAACAATAGCCAGAAACTTTATCACCAACACCATTAATAATAAACTTGAAGTCACGCAAAACAACTCCAATTAAAACAAAATGTAAAAATAGGTCCAAGATAATGAACATAAAATGTAACATCGGTATAAACAAACGCAGTAAAAATCCTAATCAATTCGAAAGTAGGTTTAATCGCCGTACCTAAGGCTGCTTTAATAAATGAAGAACTATAAAAGTGTCGGGAGATAAGGAAGGGAGAGGAACGTTCGCTCAGGCAGTATCGACGCATATAAGCGCTGCACACCGTTGTCACCGCTACTCTTTACATTTTATCGCTCCTATACGAGCCTTATATTCCCGGCAGTGTATGGCTGCAATACATTGTCAGCGATGTTTTAAGCATGGCCCGGCCACACTTAAAGTGTTGCTGAATACTCGGCAATGTTTTTAGTGTGGCCCGGAAACTTCGGCAAGTATGGTCGTCGATATAGTTTTTCGGCAATGTGTGGCTTGCCAGCAATGTTTTAAATATTGCCGGGCTATATTTTAAAGGTTGCAATAAAAGTATTTCCCGTTTAAAGCAACTTTTAACTTTGTAGAAATAAAGTCATCACTATTTCTCATCAAAATCAAATGCAACTTTGATGCATTTAGAAATAAACTAAGGTCATTGCTTCCAATACATACCTAGTAGTAACATTAAACATAGATAAGGTTTGGGTACGATTTAAAACCCGCAACGGCCGATAAAACTTTCACACGGTAACATAAATATTTATATAAAAACCCAATGTAAACAATCCATTAACTTTAATTATCTAATTTTCTTCATTTGTACGATGGTTGGATTTCACATAAGTCTTACATAATTCAGTTATATAACTATATGTAGGCAATTTACATAATACCATTGATAGTTTACAAACTGGTTTAATCACGTTAAATAGTTATAGTTTTGGCTTGTTTTATACAATTTTATTGATACTGTATATACTGTTATATTTAACAAAAAAATATTGTGTATTCATTACGTGAATACACAATGAAACCAATAAACTGACAAACCGGCAACCAGCTTAATATACACTTTTAACTCTCAACGAAGTTATAACAATGCATTTGTTCGAGTAAAGGGAACTGCTGAAATGATTTTCAGCTGTATTTTTTTTTACTCAATTCTCGTTTCAATCGATTTCACATACAACTTACTTGTAGAATACAATTTTTGATAAGTACAAGAAATATAAGCTACGGATCAGTTTTACTTCATTAAAAACATTTTCTTAAGCAGCTAATAAATTACTTAATTACCTTAACACAAACTTTGGCTAATTCTGGATTCATATTCATTGAAATGTCCGGTGTGTGTCATGAAAACCTCAGAATGTGGGTAGTATAACTTACATGCGAATAATAAATCAGAAATAATATTCAAAAGTACAAACCGTGCAGAAACATAAAATAATAATTATGGCAATTCGCTCGGTGAATTTTCGCATAAAGGCAACACATAGCTATGCATATTACACACATAGGAGGTAATTAAAAGTGAAATAATATTAAAATACCTTACATTCATATTTTGGGTGACATTATTCATCGTTGGATTAATTAATCGCGTTCATGACATACCTTTGAAGGGAAATACGAGAGGAATTCATGGATAACATAACAAAATATAGATATGTATAACCTAATTAATAATAACATTAAGTACATTCTCAACACTCCCAACGCATTTTCCCATCAACATTTAACTTATTTAGATATTTAAATGACTAATGATGATAAACAATATTGTCGAGGCAGATGCGGTACGAAGATTTGCGTTACTGAAATTCTTTAAAAGTTAAAATTTTCATCGTGAAATATACAATATTTTTAACAATGTAATCGCTTCGCCAATAATGTTCATCACTTTTCAACTATAATAAAACCTTTATGATAGGGTTTCATAGTCTCACTTTTTCCCATTTGCTAAGCCTGGTTCTAAAGGAACAATACTTTGCACTGTACCAGACTTTTCCAATTCGTCGTTAACCTCCGCTGCTATATCCAAAGGGTCACCGTTATACTTCACAAAGAACACCTCATGCTCCGATGGAGTGCGTTTTGGAATGGTAACTAGTTCTTGAGTCTCCGGGTTCTTCACCAAGACGTAAATCAGAGTCTTATGTTCAACCGAAGCAGCCGCATTACTCAATTCAGCTATCTGCTGCAGACGGGCCTCATTCGACTTTGAGTCTTGTGACGGCACCTTTATAAACAGAATCTTGTAGTTTTTCTTTGGTGGTGGTAGTGGTGGAAACACTTTCTGTTCTTCTACCTCTGGTGGAGGGACATGGAAATATATGTCTTTGAACACCACTGGCGCTGGTGCGCTGTTAGACACACTAACAGTGTTAGAAACCTCATTGAAATTAGAACCTGTTTGCGTAAAACCAATGTTCGAATTTACAGACCCTGTTGATGTTAGAATATTACCACTGTTTAGAGAAGCACCGAAAGATGATGTTGGATTAAGATCGACTTTTAAAGGTTCCGTAGACACTTGTGAGTAATCATTATTCAGAGAAAAGCTGACTGGTGTTCCGTAGACATTATTTAAGTTAGCACCAATTTGGGTGGAAGATGTCTGGCTATAACCACTGTTTAAACTCCCACTTCCAGATGATATTAAACTTTGTGCGTAACCAGTATTCAAGTTGGAAGTAGCCAACTGCGAATATTCCGTATTCAGAGAAGAACCAGCAGGTGATAATGAAGTCTGGGCAAATCCATTGATTGTACTTGCAGTGCCAGGTGATAGAGAATGGGAATAGTCTGCGTTATAATTATTGCTATCACTGCTTGAACTGGCACTATTCGATGACGGAAAAGCTTGAGAATACCCAGTATTTAAATTACTACTAGCTGATGTTGTTGGAGTTTGAGCATAACCATTGCTCGTAGTAGATGAACTTGAATATGGGACAAGGATGTGTGAGTAGCCATTATTTAAATTACCATTAGCTGATAAGAGTGATGTTTGGGAATATCCATTGTTCACAATAGCACTACCAGATGTTGCCCCAGCCTGAGACTGGGCATTTATTATACTTCCACTAGGCGTTGATATAGATGTCTGAGCATAACTATTACTGAAACTAGCCGTTCCAGATGGTACAAAATTTTGAGAATAAGCTGTATTCAGAGTACTACTACCAGATGATGCTGTATAACTATTGCTCAAAGACGCACTGCTTGCTGGTGCCAAAGTTTGTGAACCAGTATTAATATTGGAAATAGCTAATGGTACTACTGCCTGGGCATAACCATGACTCAAACCCGTGCTGGCGGATAGTGCTGGAATATGTGAGTAACCAGTATTTAAGTTGGAATTGACTGGTGTTAAAGTCTGGACATTGCCTCTGTTAAAATTGTTACTGACGACTGGGACTGAAATATGCGTATAGCCGTTATTTAAATTATTAGCAGCAGATACTGATGTCTGTGCATAACCGGTATTCGAACTGCCACTTGCGGATGATATAGTATTCTGGGCGTAACCATTGTTAGAATTAGATCCAGATAGTGGTAAAGTCTGTAAATAGCCACTGTTTGCATTGCCACTAGTAATTGGTAAAAAATTCTGAATGTGACCATTGTTGAAATTATTATAAACTGGTGCATAGTTTTGCGCATAATTATTATCTAAATTCACAGTCGGTGTGGGTACAAAGCTCTGTGCATAACCTCCATTCACGTACCCTCTTTTCGTAATGGTACTAGCAGTTGGTTGTAGTTCGGGTACTGCTATAACTCCACCATTGCCAGCTGCACGATGTACACTTCCATGATTTCCACTATTGTGGCGAAGATTGTCTTGTTTTGAATATACGTAATCCTTGTATGATATAGAGTGCGTTAATGGTTTCTCATATTTAATCGGTATCGCGGTGTGCTGCCGTGAGCCATGACCCGGTAGGAAATTAGCAGGTTGATTAGCAGGCACACCGTAGGATGTAATCGGTGCGCTATACCGATACCCGGCATCTGCTAATGCCAAACACGCTACTATGAAAACCTAGAACAATAACACAGTTTGTTAAATCACATTTAATGCACAACATGATAGGTAGAACTTCACTGAGATGTCTTTATATTTTTATAAGATTAACTTAAGGGACTGACCAGCACGAGTGACATCTTCGTTTCTCCATACACACACCAAATGATGAGATTATCGGATCAGAGCCAATATTTATAAACACTTTCCCTTTGATAAAATGTGTCTAAGGTTTGCTAATTTTGTATAAATGATGAGATTCGATTCGATCACATTTCCGGAGTCACTAAAGTAGTGAGTCTTGTGCCAATGATAGCGGAATATAACTTGAGTAATGTCCCGCTCTATCTTTTTCATATTTTATTTCGTATCTTCTAACAACATTCTTACTACGAATCCGTATTCAGACAAAGGTCAATGTTACAGGATGATGAAGTTGTTATATTTTTATAAAACCCTAAAAAAACAAGAACGTAAAAGAAATGTCATGGCTGAAACCATAAAATATGATGAAAAATTCCATATATTCTTTCGAACCTTATGCAGGCCCTGTAGGCAATGAATATAATATCGTAAATTACAATTACAAATACTAATAGCCATTTTCACAGTCACACTAAACATATTCTCCCGCTAACGGTTTTTCTATAACCTTACCTTTAAAAATTTTATATTCCTTAGTTCAAATTCAACCATGATACTACCATTCATAAATATTTAAAACACCGAGCGATATACGACAGATTCACACGGATCAGTGATGATAGAAACCCTCGAACCACCTGTGGAAAATTTAGGTGGATACTACGTAATTATGTAAATCAACTCAATCGTTCCGGTTTTTAATTAAAACATACATAGTATTGCACGACTTCTAATTATAGAAGTCCTAAATACCTATTTTATAAATAAATAAACACACATTAATATGGAAGGTTTGAAGATGACACATTATATATGGTTACTGTAAATGTATACCGTCCGACTTAGACGCTTTTATAATATTCATGACAATTCTTTGTGTTATAGAGTGCGCCGATTCTAATTCCTATTTTGTCATTTAAGGTAATAACTAGGCTTTCTTGGGTAAACAACATTCGGGGTTTTTTCCCTGCCCTAATCCCTGGCTTACGAGTAAGGCAACCTAATTATAAGACCTATGGTGAAAAGGAAAAAATTATAAAATATAAAGCTTATTTTTATAAGATTTTTTATACTTAATACACCAGCATTGTCCCACTGCGGGGCCAAGGCGTTTACTTATACAGAGAAGATTGCATTGAACACCACATTAACTTAATGCGGATTTCAGGCTTAATTAAAAGTCCAGGTTTCTTTACGATGTTTTCCTGCACCGATGTCAGTTATTTTTTTATACTAAGCATTATAAAATAGTATCGAGGCATTGTGCATTAAACGCAGGATCACAAGCGTTGTTTAAAGTCTAGCACGTAGGTTATCTCGAACGATGCTTTCGTACCTCGATGAATTAAATTAATTCTTTGTTCTCTGCTTGTTTCAGTTACGGAGAAAGAAATCCGGCTTTGGTATGTATGCTGCAGGAGAAATTTAGGTATTGTGGTAGCTCTTAGAGCTAATATTTTTATTAATGAACTCTTTCTTTTTTAGGCACAAAGGATTTCTCAAGGACTGTCCAAACGGGCTCCTTACTGAACAGGTATATATTTAAATGTTTTGTACAAAAATTCAAGATTTCATTATTCACTCTTTCCCAATTGGTTTCTATTCATCAGCCTCTTGCACTTCATTTAGGTTCACACGTTGTTTTCTCCGTCCTTACTATACTTTTTATATTCAAACCTTTCTTGTAAACACCACACATTTCTTTAGTATTCCCAACTCTTATTAGTTGCAATCTTTTCATCCCATAAAAATTCTATCTGTTCCTATTCTCCTGTCTTCAAACTCATTCATAAAAACAAATGAAAAGCTATAAAAACATAAGTACTTATTAATGCCCATTTCATATTTTCAGGGGTTCATTAAGATCTATAAACAGTTCTTCCCGCAAGGTGACCCCAGCAAGTTTGCGTCTCTAGTGTTCCGGGTGTTCGACGAAAACAATGTAAGTTGACAAACCATTTCTATACTTACTATAATTTTTATTTCAAGTTTTTAATCGCGTTCTCTATCAGAATAAAAATGTGTTGCTACACGCAAAACACGAGAACGGCTGGACCGATACGGCTGATTCTTTTTTTTGTTGTGTCCGTATATTCCCGGACAATAGATTTTTTTTTTGAAAATCCTCCAGCAAGACTGAATATTTGAACTCGTGCGAAGCTGGGGCGGTTCGCTAGCATTGCAATAAATGAAAAACTAAACTGACGGCTAACTTGGGCTTCTTTTGAACAGTCAGTTGTCCGGAGTTCGTCGCAAGGTTGGCCAAAGTTTGATTTCCCATAAAACAAAAATCAGTAGGTACCAGCCCGGAACCAAGATTAGTACCCAGTTGATACAAATGATTACAATAGTAGTTTGGATGAACTCTGAATAATCCAATAGATAAAAAATCAATAAATTAATGTAACCAAGAGTTGCCAAAGACGATCAAGTGAAATCTAGAGTAAGACGGACACAAACACATCGATGGCCCACTTTCCACATGATTAAGATCAGAATATACGGCCCTTGATTAATATTAGGTAACTGACGACTTTACTGTTTAATATTCATAAGACGATATGTCTCTTGGAAGTCTCTTGGACAGTTTGAAATGGATCTAGCTCGAGAAGCTTTACTAAATGTGGAATTCATCAACTTCAGAAGTGATCAATATTTTAGTTGTAAGTTTTTTAGTAGTCTTGATATAGGATGTCTTCTACCATCCCTAATCAATCAATCAGATAATTTTCTCGTGTTTTATGAGTCTCTCCGGAGCCTAATTGTCTCGAGATAGTTATGTCTTACTAGCTTAATCGTCAATGAATGTTGGTTATCAGCGGGGTTTTATTTTTCTTACTTTAATATAAAAGAAGCTAAGTTACTTCTAACAACATCAGAGAGCTAATATTCGTAACTTTTAGGAACATTCTCATTTTAATATGTCTAAAACGCATAAACATTTGATAAAATTCTGACAATGATTGTCGCAAAAAAAGTTTAAATGAATAAAAAATGAAATTTCATCTACATTTTAATTGCGAGAATTGGCCTTCTGCCATCTGCTAGTAACAGTCCCGTCGCAATCGGTCCTACCGTTTCGGAGATTTGCTAGAACAAACAGGCCAACAGACGAGAATACAAAAAAAAATATTTTCAGTACGTTGTTAAAAGCTTTGTGTAAATATGGTTTCATGAAATCTTTTCGTCATTGTTCAACAATCTACACCATAAAGCTGTCATCTTGGAATTTAATGAATTACTTACCTTCTTTCCAGGACGGCTCCATCGAATTCGAGGAGTTTATTCGAGCGCTATCGGTGACGTCACGGGGAAATCTTGACGAAAAGCTACACTGTACGTAATGTTAATAATGTTATTGTTTAGTTTGCACCTAAAGTAAAAAATGAGTTTTCGCGGATCTTATATCGCATCTTTTATCATTTATTGTCGATTGACTCAAATCAAATGTTGTATTGACTAACCTGTACAGCTCTATTCTTCTTGAGATCTTTATTACGCTACTGTTAAATTTAGTACAGTAAATGTAAAACAACATATTTGTAAATTTATAACTAAATATAAATAAGAAATTGATACGATTCCATTTAAATAGTCACTGATTTTGAAAAATAATTGTGGGTGAACATGAAATGCAACACGTATTTTCGATTCCCAATAACTAATGAGTTCTTTCAACTAGTGTCCTGTGTAGTGAAAATGTATGCAGGTTAATTGGTGTTATAAATTTCAGGGGCCTTTAGGCTCTACGACGTGGACAATGACGGGTACATCACACGGGACGAAATGTATAATATAGTCGACGCGATCTATCAGATGGTGGTACGTATATTTTACCTTTATTTTTCTAATCGGTAAGAGGCCGGCATGCCCTTCCATCACCCCCATGGCGGAGGAAGTCCATGAGGATTTCCACAGCACACAAAATTTTACCTTACTTAAGTTGCTTCCCATTGACTTACTTCCCTATCCTCATTCACGTAAAAACAGTATCTCCTCAAAATGTCACTTTATTTCCATCACCATGAGATATTGTCGTGATCGACTCAAACAGCAGAAAGATAAATAAACTTTTCCGTTTGTTTGCTATTGTTAGCAAATGTCTGTTTTCTTCTACCTTTTAATTATGAAATGTAGTTTTGATAAACTGTTCTTATTGACGGAACCGTAAGAAATACATCAGAAATTTAAATATATTTTTCCTTTTGTGATCAATGTAATGAAGATAGCGTATCATATTTTCATGATATTAACTAATTTATTATTAACACAGCCAGTGTTAAATATGCAACGCCGCAGCAAAATGTCGAATTCCATATTGTTGGCAATGATTCTATTAAGCTTCATTAGCTCTTTTGAAATGGTTTATGGTTGGGCGTGTCTATAACTAATTACAAATTATTATTATTATAAAAATACGTGGGTGGTATTATAAATTCTTTAGGCGTGTGTGTGCAGTTCCAAACTTTTGCACCCCTTCATAAAACTATGAATTCACTAGTTTTCGCAAATAGGCTAAGCAATTGGATGGTGCGCTGCGTGTCGCGGATTAGATTCTTTGTATGGCCTACAAATAGTTGTTCCAGGTCTGGCTGTTAGTGTATATGAGTTTATATGATTGTAAACGCACCTACGTTAAAGAGAAATTGTTAGTGTGGTATAAAGTTTTTTTTTCAATTAGGTTGAAAAAATTCGCTATGTCCAATGCCTTCTGTTCTAATTGCTAACGTGTCCTCTCCCTTCAGGGCCAGACCCCCCAGCCTGAGGACGACAACACTCCTCAGAAGCGCGTCGACAAGATCTTCGACCAAATGGACAAAAATCACGACGACCGCTTGACCCTGGAGGAGTTCCGCGAGGGGAGCAAGGCAGACCCCCGCATTGTTCAGGCTCTCTCACTTGGAGGCGATTAATCGACGGTCATCCTCTCGCCGGATTTCACATTTACTTAGAAAGCTAATATCATTCCGCCGCTTGTGTTTAGTATATTCCACTTATGTGTGTTACGGTGTTACGTGTTTTACGTGTGTTACGTGTTTTCGGGTGTTACGTGTTTTACGTGTGTTACGTGTTTGTCTTTGTTTAGATCTAGGAATGATTTAATTCAATTTAGTCCTTAAATTACTCCCTAAGTAACTGAATTGTTCGGTGTATTGTTTCAATTATCATCATTACTTATTAAAAATGTTTTAACGCAACCTAGATCAACTTAATATTATATTGATCGATAAGTTCTCAAACTTAATTATTTGTAGAACTTAAAGTATTTTGGTAATGGGTTTGTAGCATAAGCGACGGATGAATATTAATGAATATTATATTAAGTAATATTTGCCAATATGAACACCAGGCCAGGAGCGAGGCTTCATTTATTAATCAACATTTCCAAAAAAAAAATTACCCGCAGAAGGTATGATCTCACGATCACATAAGTACCTACTTTATAACTAATTAAAATTAATTGCGAATAAATTCGACGTCACCAAATTATGTTTGATCTACTTGTGTTGTAAAACCAAAATAATAAAATATTTTGTCCTAAAATAACTTTCTTCTTCTAATGTTTGCAACAACACAAACATTAAAAAACTAATTTCATTTTAAAATCCGCCTTTTTGTAAACTTTGAAGTTCGGAAAATCAAATAATGAATGTGTCTCGTCGCGGTACAGCTAGTTTGTGATTTGCGCAAGTATTTGTGATATAGGTAGGTGCTCTCCCCAATGTGACGAAATAAATGTGGTGTCCGAGCTGGCAACGCGCCAGCCTTTCTGACACACACATTGAGTTGAGAGCTTTAACATAGGTACATCATAGGAACATTTCAACTTGGAACGTCTACCACCTTAGACAACAGGTGCCTACCAGCGCTTAAGGAGGAAAATGCCTTGTACCTGCAACTCACATTCACACATCATTTTCGAAAATATTTTTGACATTGGTAGGTAAATAAATACAATATTGATAAAATGTAAAGTGCAATCAGTTTTCATGTGAATTAAACTTGTAAAATCCTCGCCATCCGCTTCGTGTTGGCAAAAATAATGCTCTTTCTGAAGTAAATGATGAACTTTCATGAAGTTCCCACTGGACATGCAACAGCCAAAAACATTATCGAACATAAAAGCCATTAACAATGATTGTAACTTGTTAGACTGGGCTTCTGCTCACTCGAAACAAAGTTAAATCCGTGCGAGAGAATGACCTGAGACAACGCATACGGCTGTCGTGTAAAGAAATCGTTAGTGCACTAGGCATTCGAGATAACTTTCGATAAAAATCAATTACACACCATTTGTTAAACAATCGCCTAATCTTAACGTCATCAATAAAACTTACAATGAGAAATTCATAAAGGTGTCAGCACACGCCGCGAGCTCACCTGCGGGGTGGCACAGCGCACCCGGCTGACATTACGCTAACAACTTCGGTATTTTAATGCGTTTTGTCAGAACTTAACGTTGTCACTTTACTGTTGTTGTTGATAAATTGTTAGTTTTTTAAGTGTTGCGCCCCATTAACGTTAAATTTGCATTTTAAGACAATATGAAACTTTTGGCGTACAGGCGTTTTGGGTTTTTACTGCCCCATATATATAATATAAAAAAATACTCTCATAAAATTTGAGTGCAGATGTGGCAAAGCCATACCTTACCAAAAACGAATTGTACCATTTTTTATCAATACTCGTCTACATTTTTGGAAGTTACATCGAAGACGAGATACCCACAACCTTTTTAAACTTATGAAAATCGTAAATTAAATGATAAAAACTTAAGAATTAGGCGTTGATTTATTTTAAATACGTAGTAAATTGGAAAAGCATTTCGTTAGGAGTCAAAAAGACAATTTCGATAATGCAGAAGAATTGTGTGAAATTGTAATAAAAAGATTAAAATATAGTATAAGTAACGTTAAAATGATGATTGTTGAGATGAGCGCGATGCGTTATAACAGCGCAATTCTTTCGGCGAGTTTTATCATGAAGACATACTTATAAATCTATTTAATTCATTGTGTCTATGTTTATGACAAAGTTATACATGTGTTAGAGCAGTAGTAGATGATGTAGTTTGTGTAATACATTTTAACTTTGAAATTATAGCACGATTGTAACGTATTCAGTCGCCCAGAGACGTCTTGGCGGCACTTTTCTTGGAGAGCACTAAATATTTAATTGTATAATCATTGCCAAATATATAATTATAGTTTCCACCTATATCTATACAACTCACACCCTAAGACAGGGCTACCTACATCTCTCTATCTCCATCCTCTTTCACATAATTATAAATATTTTTTGGAGGACTTTTGGATATTTCCGTTTAGCGATTCTCAACATGACTTAGTTGTTAAGAGTCTACTTATCATGTAAGGAACTAACCTACAGCTTTATACGAAATTACTTGTTATCTTTTGCTTATAAAGTAAACTAAACTTCTTATGATACATGTAATGGATTCTATATTAAGGTGTGAACTTTCGCGTTTCGTACCTACCTTTCAGCTTTTATTGCGATGGCGTTGTCCGTTTAAAGTTCAGAAACATTAGGTAGATAAGTTTGTATTGGTAGTTTTGGATCACGTGTCAATTTGTGTCTTTCAACAGTGTTTGTAGACGTTAAGATGCGTTTTTCAAACAAACTAGAGTAAGGAAATTGTCGCAGGCTGTGCATTTCGTATAGGTTAAGTAGCGGATCTCATGTTGGACTGTTTAAAATGTATCTTATACCTACAGCGCTTGTTACACTTTTAACTCCTTACTTCTGTTACTCCCTGTTTAATTTCTTTTGTCTACTAAATTTTAAATCAAAATTGTCTCCAAATTGGAATTGTAAAGCTGCTTAACTATCGTAATGTTGACTTTATACCGTTTGTAACTGTTTTTATGGTAATTCATTTTATATTGTACCATTAGTTATTTTATCTAAAATTAAACGTCAAATTGAAATAGGTACATTTCTCTAGGACCGAGTTATGCCGCCGGCTTGTCTAATCTATTGATTACCTATATGGCTATAAAAACTGATAGGTACGCTGAAATTTAAATAATCATATTAAATAATCATAATTACATTACTATGAAATAATAATAAATTATATAGAAATAGTATTTTTCAGTAGCTATTTTCTGCTCCAAATGCATTTAAACTGTTTTACTGCTTGATAACTTCAATCTTCTATACTTTTTGGGGAACAGGTAGGTATACGCCTTGCTCGAACTATATGGAACTTAGCAGGCCAGCGTGGAGTTGAGATATATCTATATGAGAAAGGAACACGGAAGAATGTGAAGTACCTACCTACTAACTAACACAAAGATACCAACGCTATCTTCGGCACACAGAACACCTGGCCAACCAAAACATTTAGATCGAGCACGGACAAAAAGTCATTTACGTAATTAGAAATGTTGACAAATCTTTTAATATTTATACTTTCCTTCGTAGTCAATAGGTAGGTAACAACACAGACAGTTGTTTTTGTCTAACCAATTATTTTTATAACGAAGGCGCCTAATTGGAATTTCTTGTGCCTGGCTAAAGAGAGAAGTAATTGAATAAAAAAGTACCTAGGCATTTTAGATCACTATTCTATCACAGAGGAGCTTAGGTACACATTTTCGTACCCAGACCTCATAAAAATTCATTGTTTATAATCGCGTATTTGAAAACTTGTACCACGTTGATAATGTACTAATCGTTTCTTCGTATTTAATGGAAAATCGATCTGTTGCAATGAAGTATATTTTCTGGTACCTAATACAAAGAAAAACTCTGTATCTTAACACCTATAATAACGATTCGATGTATAAGAATCTTTAATTATAATATTGTATTGATGTTTGTACCACTCGTTAATTTTGTCAATTGTTTTTTTTTATAAACCTACCTAGATTAAGTTTTTCATAACAAGCTTATTTTTTTATAATGGCGGCGAACTGGCTGAATATTAAAATAAAGGTTTTGACGCGGTGTTAGTACTGCAGCGTAAAAGTTGATATCTGTGTACCTACGCTCGACCTGCGTTAGCCGCGACGTAAGTTACCTGTAATAATGACCTTTTTCCTCGAGTACTTCAGGAATTCATATAAAATTTTTCAACCGATATTCAGCACCAATAAGTCGCCATCCACCGATTTGTAATAGTACCTATTTTTATCTGATAATACCTACTTATTCTCTGTCTATGTAAATAGTAATTTATTATTCGCCTACTTTCATAGATATTATGGTAATATTCACTTTTAATAATAATGATGATTAATAATAAACGAATTGAAATTTATGTGTTTTATTATTTTTTACCCTTAAATATCACACCACCTACCCACCAGCACATACAGATGCAAGAAAAATAAAAAACATAAATACATAAGTACTTATTATTATCAATGCGAAAGTAACTGTCTGTCTATTATCTACGCTATTACGAGTAAACCACGGAACCGATTTAGATGAAATTTGGTACGGGGTCAGTTTGAACTATAAAGCAGAACATAGGCTTCTTTTTATTCTGCGATTTTGTTAGCGTCCGTAATGACCGACATTAATATGCGGACGAAGTCGCGCGCAAAAAGCAATTTCCTACGACAACTGGTCAATAATTAATAAATACTTACTTTTTTGATACTGCCTCTTTATGGTCTAGTGGTCGTATAGCGTGACTGTTGAGCAAGAGGTCTTGGATTCGATTCCCAGACCGAGCAAAGTGTTCTGGATTTTTAAATCAGGAATTTCTCAGTAGCATCATCGGAGTCCGGATTTGTGCCCGGTTGATGGCAATCCCCTTATTACAAGGAACTATAACATAACTAGCGAAATGTAGATGTACCTACTAATGGGTACACCTCCAATCCCCAATGGGATTACAGGTTACTTTTTTGATTCTTTATGACAGTATTTCAGAATACACCTCTATAAAGAACAGATTCACTCCGTTGCGTATGCGGTAGGCAGTGTTGTGCGAATATGTCACTGCGTGCGGGCAAGTTCACTGTCCTGCCTGCATACCTACCTAAACCCAGCGACAAGATGAAACAAAAAAAAATGCAAACTGCACATTGTATAGGAACCTATCTATAAACCAACATATTTTGAGCCTCTGTGCCCTGATTGCTAGGTCAGCTTGGGAGAATACGGATTAGTTTGCAGTTCAAACTCTTTACAGACTTCCTTAGTGGCGATGTTTCCGTTTCCCGTCCTAAGGAGTTCTCCAAAATGCGCAGCTTGAAACTGGTCCAAGTAATTTGAGAAAGCAAGACCGACTTCTTAAGCTGGTAGTAGATGTGGTTGAGTGGATCTGCTTCTAGAGCTCGTGAGAGCTAGACACGGTCCTTCATTTGAAAGATAGCATTAGCACATACTCGTAAAACAAAACTGTAACACATTCAGTTTGAATTTGAATCGACTTCTGTATAACCTTGGAGGGGCCCGTGGCGAAATAAAGCGGTAGGCAGTAGTGGATTCAGGGAGTTCTCAAAAGCCTCAGAGTTGATAATATTCAAATTAAAGTTTTAGGCAATTTACCCTAACCTGGGCTATCTTTTCAACCGACTTCAAAAAGGAGGAGGTTCTCAATTCGACGCGTATGTTTTTTTTTTTTTGTGTGTTTTTCAACGATTACTCCGCCAATTACGAATCGATTTGGATGATTCTTTTTTTGTTTGAAAGAGTATAGTCGCGAATAGGTCCCATAGGAATATTGTCATGATCTGATGATGAACTTTGGAGATATGGAACGGAACTCCTTGTAAAATCACAGCAGAACCGCCGTAACAAGAAAAATTGCTTTGTTTATACGTGTAGTCGATGACTGACTAAAGGAAGTGGAGAGGGGGTACGTCAACCCCCCTCCTACCACTTTCCAAAATTAAATATATCGTGTGTGGCATTGTTTGAAAGGGCTTTATGTAAGGATTTCAAACATTAACAAACAAGCACTAAAAAGAGAAAAATAAAAAGCTTTTTTACAAAAAATTATCACCGCCTTCAAAAATCACAAAATAAAAAATAACTTTAGCTTGGAAGTCGGTGGCAATACCTACATAACAAGAAACAAAACCAAAGCCGCCGACTTCCAAGCTAAAGTTATTTTTTATTTTGTGATTTTTGAAGGCGGTAATATTTTTTTGTAAAAAAGCTTTTTTTAGGTAGGTACTATTGTCAAATAAAAATGTGTGACACACTTTTTTACAGCTTTTTTTGCCCACCAGCGACAATCTAGCCTCTAGGTTGCGACACTGCACCATGATAGGTCCTGAGTTTCCTGTATTAGGTGATTTCTCGCAATCACCACTAAGTGTTTGGTCCATTTTGTGGAGGGAGAACATTTCCCTACCAACGCTGAGCCTTTCATTAGGCACGCTGAACTCCTCGCCACCAGCAGATATCGCTTCAACGAAGAAACGGAGCGAACGAGACAATCAACACATTAGACGCGTAGTAAAAAAACAAATTAAATCAGAGTCATTCTTTATTTTCCAAATTAATCAGCATGTCAATAAATATAACAACCTACTTAATACAATTTCACAAATAATTATGTAATAAAATAAACATTATAGTTTCACGGTCAATTAAGCAATTGTCAGATTTTTTATTTTTTGAAAATTTATTTAATTTGGTATTTTTTTTTATACAAAATTTATCAAACCGCCTCATTTATTTCTCTGTTAAGATTTATCTGACAATTGGAAAATTAAACCTTTGGCGCCAAACTAGCAGCTTAATAATAGCTTTGTCTAATATGTGAAAAATAATATAATAAGGCTGTTTTCTCAACCGTTTCATAATTTTTATGTGAAGAATAAATATGGTGGTTTGATATAATATATTTTCTCCGCAAAACCTGTCAAACTATCATATTTATTCTTCAATAATTAGTTCATATTTCAATTCACAGACAAACTGTTTAGTCTCACGATTGAAAAATCAGCCATATAATGTAACAAAATGTATTATTATAGCATTCAATAAAATTAAATCGATAAAATCTCTAACATTAAAAAATATATTTTCAACACACTCGCTTGTAAAGTAGCTTTTATTGCACCGCTTTAAGTTCAAACATTCATTATTGCATTTACTAATCACGCGTGCCGTAAGCATTTTTTCATATAAATATATTGAGTTTATTCAAAAATCATTAAAAATATGTAAAATTTCATCATACTATTTATTTTTGTCAAAATTAAAAACCATTATTTTGTGATATTATTGTTAGTGTCTTGCAAATGTGTGGAAAAACGTCGAATGAAACCTGCGAGCATTTGTCGTTACACTCTCGGCTCCATCCAAGTGTAATGACAAACTAATTCACTAGTATCTATGTAATAGTATCTAAAACAGAAATAAGATCACAAAAAATAGGAATAAATGTCACGAGATTTTTACCTTTGTTGGTGAATTAAACCTAATTAACTTTTAAACCACTAACAACAGAATATTATTGCGTCGTAACTCGTATATTGTAATAATCCACTAGGTAGGTACTAAGTACTCGACTGGTACAGCCAGCTAACTATTTGAACAACCAACAAAACATTTTATACTGTCTTATTTTAAAGTTACTTACATCCAAAAATATTGATCGTGAGACTTCTACATCATTAATTATTATTTGATAGAGCAAGGTGAACCGAGAAAGCAATTTTAAAATTATTAATGTCTTTAGATAGACTAATTACGCATAATGTGCATTACAATTTAAGCAATATTAAGTATAGAAAACTCGCTTTAATCTAATTTAAAATGTTGGATTACTAATATACATTTTTAATTCTATTCATAACAGCAATTAACACAACTGCTTTTGTTCTTATGTGGGTAGACATTAGATAAACATACATACATGTATATTACAATATAATTCATTCATTATTATCTGGTGATCACAAGTTGCAAGTATTTATTTTATTGAACTATAACAGTGTACCTGACCGCAGTTACAATTTTATTGCTTAATCTACAAATACTTACCTACAACAATTTGAGACAAGATACGACCCGTAATTCTAAATATTAAATTGTAGGAAAATAGTTCCATATTATATTGCTTTTACATTCCTGTTAATTTATATATTGCAAAACACACGTGATAATTTTTCATTATTTTATCAAGTAAATAACATGGTCTCTTAGAGCTTCAATAATATCAACAACCGCGGCTATAATCATCATTAATGAAATAGTAATCGACAAGGTTTACGATTACCCGTAATCACTGATTTTGGATTTATTGTAAGGCTTCATTATATAGCATTTCGTATGTTTGCACCAAGACTAATTTAATTACGAACTATCTTATGAAAAACTTTTAATAAATTAGCAAACGGCGCCAGCGATAACAACGAAATTATGTAAAATTGTAAAAAACACAAATACGTTTAAACACTTAATAACATTGCTTTTAATGTAAATTGGCAAAAACATTACAATAAGGTTAACGTGTCACCGAGATGCCACGATAGTGTTAAATAAAGGCACTCGAGTCGGTGCTGGCACAGCACGGGCAGTGCCAGTGTCGCTACTGCTAATAAAACTAATCACTCTATATTGACTTTACATTCTACAGTTGTTCAGAAGTGTAAATAATAGAATATAACAATAAATATAAGTTATAACCAAAGTAGAAAGGCACACAATTTGGGTTTAGATTGTCTATGATGGACACTGTCTAAGAAATTCAGGATCGAAATATGCGATAGTGACTGAAATGTCGTCCCTGAATGTTCGACTGACGTCCGGCGCCAGCGTGAGCAGGTGCGACAGCCTCGCGTGGTCCACGCCGTATTCCGTGCCCCCGATTGCGTGTCGAATCAGATGAGTCGCAGCATTCTTATCTTTAGGCTTACTCTTCAAACTTTCTTTCCTATGAACCAAAAGCTCAGCAATGGCGCCTAGTTGTATATTCTTTTCTGGTAAGTTCAGTGGATTAAAGAAAACTTTTCCCATCATATGCTGACCAACTAATCTTACCGCTTGCAATGGAGTCATCATATCCCAGAGACCATCGGAAGCGATTATTAAAAAACTATCTTTAGGTGTGAGTCGATGGTAGTAAATATCCGGCATTGCTGATAGATAAGGAGGCGTGTAATAATGAGCGGGTACCGCCTTAGGTCCGTAAAATTGTGAGGTAAGTTGTTTCAAAAGCTCGGCAGGCCATTTGTATCTGAAATCTCCTAAACTTCGAAGAGGTGCCAATTCGCCAAGCAGCCTGTCCCTTCTTATCACAGTTTTTCTTTCACTTTCAGGATGCTCACTCCAAATTCTTTTCAGTTCATCTAAGTTTTCTGCATTGTGCTCTTTGGTTATTTTTTTAGCAACCCATTGATTTTCATGTGTTAGGGTACCCAACACAGCATTGCAGTCGCCCACGTTAGCCACATACAGATGTGGCCCGTCGATGTGGGTCACACATGCCACTGCCCCGGACATAGCAACAGACAGGCTTCTTTGACTTACTCGACCGCGCGTTTTGTAACTCTCCAGAACATCGTTTGATAAATCGCTATCCAATCTCAATATAGCTTTCTCCAATGACATCTCGACGCTTGTCAACTCCTTAAATTCTGAGGCTAGTTGAGATAAATATTGTTCAAAGCTACTATAATATTTATTTATATCTTTTATTTCTTCTATCATTTGTATCTGAAATCCACAATATTTTATATGTGTCACTAAACATTGAACAAATATCAATAATATAGAAGCAGTGTGGTATATAGATGTAAGCTCAACACACACAGAGAGTGGGAGCGGGAAGTAAGCATTCAGTGTGTGGACATCTATAGTATAAATACAACAAATACAATCCAACGACACGCTCACTTCACGCTCACTTCACGCTCACGTCCCGCTCCCGTCCCGCTCCTGCTCTCTGTGTGTGTTGGGCTTTAGACTGTAGTTTAATAGACCTCAGTCTGTGAAATTAGTGTCTCGGAATGAGGGGGTTTACTATTTCATAGATGTAATAGTTTTTGCAGCAAGTTTTAGTATCACACATAATTGCAAAGTTTAAGACGCTTTTTACATTATGACTTAATTTAAATGCAATTAAATAAAAGTGGGTGTAATTTGAAATGAGTACTCAAAATACCTTATTGTTAAATGTTTCCACCAGATTTTGTGGTGGTAATCCACCCTCTCGAAATCTGTTGAGGGCATCAAGAGGAAGGAGATTGGCTGCTATGTAGTGGAATAGTCGTTTTGCAACGACTTGCGCACACTGAGGCCCACCATGCCCATCAAATATACCCATCAGAAGTCCTGAAACAAATTGTCACCCATTCATTAATAAAAAATAAATTAATAACATTTACAATCCTAATACTATAAATGCAAAACTTTGTGAGGATAGATAGATGGATGTTTGTTTCTCTTTCATGATTAAATGTCTAAACAGAATTCACTGAAAATAGGCACATATTAAAATTATTCTACATGATAAGCAGGGAAGCTAGATCAATAATTTATAGATATTGATCGAGCTTCCCACACATAGTAATTTTCTTTCCCTTTGTATGTTTTCGTTAAGGATTTTTGCTTAATTCAGAAGTTTAACAAAGCCACAGGCAGGTTTAAAGAATATTTATTTATCACAAGCTATCTCATAAACCTGTCACAATACTTCAGTAAAAAAATTTTTCTCTATTGTAATGTTTCACTACTTGTAAATAATAAATATCTATGTAAGAAAATTTTGCTAAATAAATAAAATATATAGCTAGCCTTGTTTAAAAAAGAAGCTAAAATTAATTATATTTAACCCATTGACTGTGGGCAAAAATTTGCTACACTAAGTCCATAGTGCGGTTAGCTACACAGTGGATGTTCGCCATAGAAAAAACATGTGGTGTGATTTGCCGCAGTCAGCAGGTTAATAGATACCTATTAAAGAAAATCTTTTTCATACAAACCTCTCATGGGACACATTACATTGTGACATACCTGGAGACATTGTGAGCATAGCTTCTGATCTGGTGTCTTCAATGGGGCTATTGGAAGCAAGCTGATTGGAGTCATATGACTTAACAGATCCATCCGTAAACTCTTTATTGAATTCATTTTTCCGTAAAATGACAGTGACCTAGAATACAATAAATAATACTTTATTTTTCACCATTTGGAAAAAATGAACAGACATTCATTTTGGATTGGTTAGCTTTGTTAGTCTACAGAAGAGAAGACAGATGACTTGAGTGAAAGATGATATGGCTAGAAAGTGTAAGACTTTAGAGAAGATGGCTAATATAGATGTTTGGAAGTATAAACATACAGCTACTGACTGTGATGCAGCTAATGGATGGAAGCTATTATGACGCTCAAAAATTGATCTATAGTCTGACATGTGAAGATATTTAATCAGACATGTAAATAAATTCTAAAGATGAAACGATCCAAATCTGTTGTAGTGTAATGCCATTACTGCCTAACATTGCATTTCTAAACTTTGTTACAAGTAAAGAATTTAAAAAACTTACTTCTCGTGGCGAAAGTAATCGTGAAATGCTATCTTTGAGCACCTGAGCAGCATGCGTTGTACGAAAATAACCGTAGGAACTCGTCCTAAAGCCGCATTTCTGACTAATAGGATTATAGTAATCTTTATGAATATTACTCAGTAACAATGTACGTTTAGTGTTCACATTTAATTTTGAACACGTATTCAGGTAAAAATTTAAATATGTGCTATTCATATTTAAAAAAAGTGGCTATCCGCGGTAGTAGCCGGGCATCACGAACTTGTTATGCAAGCATTACAAATGTTTAGGTTTCATTTGAACTTTTTTTTTCTAACCATTAAATTATTTCAGGTTTAGATGCCAATTAGATCTTTCTATTACTCCCCTGAATCTTATCACCGCACATAAAAACTAAAAAAATATGAATAGCAAATAATTATTTGAACTCAATGACATTTCGATATTTTCATGATAAGATTGGCTATGATCATTGACATAAAGAAATAGATTTGAGTTATGTCCACAAAGGTCCTGTCACGGGAACATAAAACGCAATCGTCTTGTCTATGATTGGTATCGTGAGAGGAACAGTGTAAGACAGTGTTGCCAGATCCATCCGAGCATGTTCAAATCAGGTTTCCAAAATGCAGTATTGGTATTGATGGTATAATTTATTACCAAGTCCAGTGCACTACGTCCATTCGTATGTCATCCTCACACGGTTTCCTATGAAATTAATAAACAAACGACGGTCATTTGACCATCCACGAGGATCACAGGCAGATAGAATAAATGTTTTACCTTTGTAGCCTACAGGCCACAAAGGTAAAACATTTAATCCTATCCATTTTTTAATCCTACAGGATTGAGGATATCCTAGGCACACTGACCATAAACTGATTACGCATAGGGCTGCCATCACCTAATTTGTAAACGTTTGACCGCGACTTCTAAATTAAGACTAATCTGGGAAATATCGGACGGGTACAATTTTCTAAATTTCCCTATGGTACGAGTATAATTTGCGATACCAGGAATAAGTAGCGAGTTGTTGTACATAACTGAAAAAAAAAAACAGCTCGAGCCTTGCCAAATACTCTAATAATTTAAACTAGGTATAAAGTAAACGTTTCATCAGAGTCTAACCAATAAACTGTATTCACTGTCGTTCATGTATTTGTTTAATATAAATAAAGACAACGTGCACATATGCAATAGTAACTAGATGGACGTAGATTAATTTTAGTGGAGTTGGGCTGCGCACAAGCAGTAGATTATGACTATTCAGAAGATCGAACCGGTCAATTGTTATAAGTTTTAATATATCCCTTTACAGCGAATACGAAAAAAACTTGCGCGCGCAGTAGACATTGCGTAGCTAACACATTCCAAAATTACCAAATTATCAAGTGGGTATGGATAGGTCCTTTGGATACCTACATACTTCTTATCCATAAATTCAAGGAGACTATTCTCTAGAGTGCCGTTCCTCCAACAAAAAATACTTTCAAGTATATGATAATATTTACAGATAATTCATTTAAAAAAATTAAATTTTTATTTTTATGGTGGCACAAAAAAATATTTATGATGGCCAAAAAGATTCGTTATACATTTTATCACTTGCGAGTAGATTTAAGAATAGACGCCAAGAAAAAAGAAAGAGAACGCATGCGCAGTACGCATGTCTCTAATTCGTCATTCATCGTTCGTTCGCTCGCTTTGGCCGACATCGCGGAACGGTCATTTTTCCGTGATCTGCAATTTTTGCCAACGAGATACTAAAGTTATAATAAAACAAAATGCCTAACCAGGTGTTAACTATAGAGCCTCAAACCGAACTAAAATTTAAAGGTGAGTACGCTATCTCTTTATTTTGCGCAAGCTTTAGACCGCCGCATTGAAACTTGGGTAGCATACATAGGTCGCGAGCTAGCTGCTGACAAATGGAGTTTCTATTTCCAGATATCGGCGTTTTGTCAGGGTGCGGTTTTTTACATTTTCCTTATAATTTGATACAAATTGCTTATAATACTCATAGTTAACAGCATTAAGTTGTTTTCTAGAAGTGAACTTCCGAAAAAATGGTTATTCTCGAAAATGATCATGGAATCCTTTGAGTCGTAGTCTCGTAGAGAGACAGTCTAACAACCAGCTGAAAGGTTCCGTTCACGTAACTTAATAATAATGGTACCTATAAAAAACTGCGTATAATTAAGTAGGTACCTATGAATTTTATGGCTGATTACAATTTGTATACTCATGTGTAGGTAGGTACAATGAGTACACTAGGTGTGCAGTGATGATGAATAAATATCAATAATCTGCATGGTATTCTTGTATTTCATTGGCTAAATAGCTGTCAAATCTGCATTAGTACCTAGAACAATAACATTAGTTCTTAATTAACAAAATTTTGGATCACAAGAATCTGACAGTAATTTCTGTAGGTCTCATAATTGTTTGGATGTAACCTACCAATTCAAACACTAGTTAGTAAACTTGTATCTGAATATGGTGTAACAAGTATGAATCATCACCTTGTTGTTCATACAACTAAACACTAAGAAACCCCCTTTTCTGTAGCTTATGATAATTGCTTCATAGAATCTTCTGTATTTGTGAATATATTTTATCAGTATCATCACATCCCTTTAATGGGCCCATACATGAAAGTATTACAATAATGAAGTGTTAATTCTGAAACTTCCTAGTTCCTTTGACAATTTATGTGGACAAATTACTAATTATTCTTTACCAAACAATATTTTTAGAATTATTGATATAAATAATTTCATGGTTATACTTAATTAAAAGCTTTTTAAATCGCTGATAAAGCTGGTTGATTGATTAAAATAATAGGAATCAATCATAATATTTAAAATTGATATTTCAAAATATTAAAAAAACCTTTTTTTAAATATTTATCTAGTGTAACAATTATCTAGTGTAATCAAATCAATGCATGTCTGCCAATGTATTAAAGGAAACTAGGAAACAAACAAAGGCCATGCTAACTGCGGACTTCATATACATGATGTTTCTTATTGCAAATAAAAATTAAATATGCAATGAAACCTGTGGAACTGAGATCTCAAGTCCTCATTCAAGTCAAGTTCCCAAGTACTCAAGTTCCCAAATAGGCAAGTTTAAAATTACAGTTGTCTTAATTATGGAGGGTTTTGATAAGAGAGGTTGAATTATACCATTTTTCATATTTTATATTATTTAAAACAATATAAAACTTATGACTTAAAAAACCAGTTATATTGGTTTGATAAATTATCATATGCACTAGGCTATAGAGCTATAAAGTCCTAATTATAGAGAAACATGGAAAAGAAGTGTAAGAAAACAAATCTCAGTTAAAAAGGTTTGATAATTCCCAGTAACAGAGGTATTCCAATACAATAACATCAGGACCACATTGTAATCACCTGTAGCAAAGATTGTCACATATCCAGGGCCCACTTAACGGGGGTTGAAAATTATAACCATTTCTAACATAGTGAATGTAAACATAGTGAATTACTTTCAAAACATGAAAAATACTGAATGTGAAAATATTCAAACATTAAACATTTTTACATTCAGGTACAAAGCTTTATACTTGTTGTTACCTTTCTTGAAATTTGAACTGAGTCATTGGATTGTCATGGTTTCATAGCCATTTGCACCAATGCATAGGTATGCTTGAGGATGTTACCTAACTTAACCTAACTTAGACGAAATTATTTAAAATTAATATAAATACTGCTGACTGCCTCCGTGCCTCGTTGGTCTAGTGGTTACAAAGCGCGGCTACTGAGCATGAGGGTTTGGGTTCGATTCCCAGGTCTGACAAAGTGCAATTGCCCAGTTGATAGCAATAATCACCCCCTATTACATGGGACTTAAACATAAAAAGTGTGGGTCTACTAATGGGTATACCTCTGCCTAACCCTTCAGGGATTGCAGGCGTGATGTTATGTGTTCAAAAATACTATAGTAAATATTAAATATATTATGTTGAGCGGAAGTAACATAATTTTTATAATGACTGGCGTTTATTTAACACTGGTTTAGTCTTTGGTGGTTTTATTTATGGTCTGTGTTTTGTACTCATTACTGATGCATCCATCTTTATATAATATCACATGTTAATAAGCATGTCATATCATTGCATTTTTTTACAAATTGTGTTATTAAGGATTCATATTAACATTATTCTGGGTCATAACATATAAAATTGAGTTTTGGCATAGTTTCAAAACATGTGTAGGTAATTTGTACGCGAAAATATGAGTTCATTGAAAAAAGTTGTAGGTGTATTTATTATAAGTAATATGAACTAGATTTGGCTTTATAATTTTAACATAATTATTAGTATATCCACAAGTCCTCGTGTTGAAAATAATAATAAGTACCTCTGCCGAATAATTAATTAGTTTACTATTCAATACATATTTAAACCATAAGCTTTTTACATCAGTCTTTGTTATTGCCAACAAGAGAGCCATTAATTAGCTGGTTTAACAAAAGACCTCGAGTAGAACTAGGAATAGTCTTTGTCTTTTGAAGATAGTGTTAGCCCTTTTTAAAGCTAACAAAAGCTGTCACCATTTGATTGGCAGGCTTTTATAAATTCTTTTATACCCTGACCAATAGCTTTGTAGATGTTA
The DNA here is from genome assembly GCA_949774945.1 of Hoplodrina ambigua. NCBI lineage: Eukaryota > Metazoa > Arthropoda > Insecta > Lepidoptera > Noctuidae > Hoplodrina > Hoplodrina ambigua. Next base: position 14,688,186 of record OX458963.1, read on the forward strand.
TAATGTTACCTAATGTGCGTATTGTCCTAGACTAGGGCAACAACATAATAGCATTACGCCTGTATAACCCAAAGGGGCAAGCAGAAAGATTAATATCGATATTATTATTTTTATATTAGAGTAGATAAAGACCTTTTTACCTATTTATATTTTACTGGTAATAGACTTTACATAAAAGCACAAAGGTTAATATAAAGGTCTTAAAAATAAGTATAATGAGTCCACCTGATGGCAGCACTGCTTCAGGAAGATCGGAAAAATGCTACCCGATTTAGTAACGTTATTGTGAACTACTTGAAGCAGAGTACGTACTCATGTCGGCTCCACAAGATGTAGGTACATTGACGGTTAAGAACTTTATAAACATTCTGTATTCGACGTCGCTTTGATCTACCCTTCTTCTAGATCCACGTGCGCCCTTTTACCTGTACACGTGCCGATTGCGTCAGCGATATTATTCCATTTAAACTCCGCTGAACAAAAACACGTGAGTTTGTGGTAGGGGAATATTTATTGGGAAACAAAGTTGAGCAACTCTTGTTTGGCTTTTTCCGCAATAAAATGCTTGAACATGGATCTTAAAATTTATAAATTCATTTTATCAGCGTTGGGCGATTCACGGTACCGCGCACCGCCGCGGTTGGCGGTGAAGCGGATCTCGTATCGCATGGGTCTCTAAGAAATCCGTTGATGCCTAACACACGCACACCGCCCGACCGCGCGGTCGTGCGGTGAAATCCGTTTTACTGCCACCGCCCTCCGCGGCGGTACGCGGTGCCGTGTGTTAATCGCCTTAGTATAGTGCTCGCAGGCGCAAATGCTGATCACAGGTTCCTGGTTTCGATAACTGTGATGTATTGGATTATTTTCATAAAAAAATTCTTAGTCTTAGTTCTTAGTAGTTAATCTGGATTTGTGGCAGTAGGCTCGCCAATGATTGTTCCGACATGGTATGTCCATTCTATGGTATGTGTAAAGTAAGTTAACGAAGTTTTATTTTAAGCATTAGAAAGAGGGTAGTTTCAAGTTTAAACTTTAAGAAAAACCTTAAATGGTAAACTTTAATGTTTTTATTTTTCAAACATTATTATGTATCTATATTTCATTTCATTCTTTCATCTATAATTTAGTTACACCTATTTTACACAGCTCATGCTAGTCTTCCCGAAGTCTATAGGATTGTAGTCTGTTTTTGCTAGACTCGTAACTAAAGGGCTTGACAGGCTAAAAGCCTATTTAGACTTTGAGTCCTTTAGCCTAGGCCTAACCAAACCAAGAGGTCCAAACAAGGCCTAAGCTTCTTTAATGCTAGTCTGACAACAGTAACGCCCTTTGAAATTGGCTATAGAGGCAATGCTGGTTTTAGTCCTAGAGGCTAAAAAAAAATGTGTAACCAGTATCTCAAAATGCTTATTACAAAATTCCTGAGATGCCACCAAGTTAAATTATCCCATATTATTCAGAAATGTGCAAACTTTTTGCATTATGTATTTTTTTTTTTTTTAATTTTGAAAAATTTATTTTGTTTTACTATTTTTAATGACCGTTTTTCATGACAGCCTTAACATAAGCCTACTTGAATGAAGACTCCAGTTGCAAAAAAAAAAAAGAGAATAAAGGCTTTCATAAGCTCATAGGATTTTTAAAATTACGCGTCCTTTATCACCATATAGCCATAGCTACAGCCATAGCCATAGCTTTAGAAAAGACCAATAGGCTTAAATTTTAACGGCTGAAGGCCTATAGTCCTTGGGAACACTAGCTCATACATCTCATTATTCCTACTTCATTACACTCTGAACATAACATGTATTAAAAGTGCGGCACTTACAGTAACATTAATTTTGGCTTATTCCATTTATCCTCTCTAAAACTGCCACCCTAGGCTGGATACTCGGAAAAGCTTTTTTATCTATCCACTTCAGGCAGGGTGAATAATCGGAATTCACTTTTGATTGTTATTCTGACTTCTTACCCAAAGTACAGTCATTATGAACCATACAATAGTAAAATATACTCACACGCTTTAATTTAATTATTTTTTAATTACCACTATCATATTACATACGCATTTTATTTCCGGTTCTCACATTTTTTTTTAATCATAATATTTACATACATAACATAAAAGCTAACAGACTTAAATAAAATAATAATAATATGTACATGTAGTTAAGTCTATTTCTCTTCTAAGTAGTAAGTAACGAAGTAGTACTAAGTTCAGTAGACAATCAGAAGAAAACTATAATACGAATTATTTTTATCTATCCCATCTAGCGCCCTAGAGTGGCTGTTGTGTGGTAGATAATTGGAATAACTCTTTATTTTACTCACTCTTCCGTCCACTTCTGTATCAATCCATCAATCTTACCATTCCTAGTAAACAAACTCATTTAGCATAATAGTGTCATACACATAACAACTTGTACCTACACACATACATAGCAGAGTATAAGACAGGTGTTCTAGTATAATTATAGCTATTATTTTCTTAATGTTTTCAGCTATATTGAGAGCACAAGGAGTAACATTATGCTACTTAATACAAGTAGAATAACTGTTGCCATTTGTGCCTGCCCGCAAACAAATAGTCATTATAATTGAATGTTTTAGTTGATTATTCAGGACTGTTCGAGCAAGGGTGCACCACTTACATGCGATTGACAAACCCTTCAAATGATACAGTACTCTTCAAGATAAAAACTACTGCACCAAAGAAGTATTGTGTACGCCCTAATTCTGGAGTGCTTGAGCCAAACTCCAAGGTGGAAATAGCTAGTAAGTGCCTACAAAAAGCAGTGTCATCTTTCAAATATCACAATGTCTGCTGCATTAACCTCTATTCAGTTTTCACTTCCTAACAAATGTATTTGTTATTGTTGTAACCACATGCTATTGTGACATTTACCAATCAGGAGCTGTTATGATACAATAGCATGCAAGTTACTTGCGTACTTATGTGCAAGGTACTGGCATTACTGTAACATAGTCATGCTGCCTTTACAAGTTAGCTCTATTCAGTGAGCAACTGTCATCAACATTGTTTGTACTTTGTACCTTATCTGTTCAAAGGTCACACCATAATTTATGCTATGAAACAAAATAATAATGTGCTGAATGTTTTCAGTTACTCCACAGCCCGTGTATGTTGACCCCAATGAGAAACATAAACATAAGTTTATGGTGCAAAGTGTTGTCGCCCCGGAGGGAAAGACCAACATTGATCAAGTGGTATGTACCCTTGAATTTTAATAGTTAGACTGTGGTAAATTTTGTTACATCATTGAATTTTAAAAAAGTATAGGTAATATTCGAAGTAAACATTTTAAATAGGAACTTCTTGGTATACAAAAATTGTTCCAGTCTAAGTAAAAATCAGAACAAAGACCTATTCGTAATAAAATAGTCATAATACATATATAGGCATCACTATTTCAGTGGAAGGAGATCAGTCCAGATCAACTGATGGATTACAAGCTGAAGTGCGTATTTGATTCTCCACGTGGCACCAATCTGAATGTAAGTTGAAACTCTTGCACACTTTATGCGTCACGCACCTGCACGAGAATAACGTTAACGCACCGTAGGTATCCCGTCGTCTAGTTTCTGTGTGTAGCTTACTTTTGAACTCTTTGTAGGACGCTGGTGACAACGTGGCTCAAAACGAAGTGACTAAGAAGCGTGTCGCAGTCGCCGATGAAGCTAAATCGTCGACAAAGGTAATGTTCCAACTTGCACTTAGAACTTAATGAATGTGTTGTAATGTGGAGTTCCTGGCTACATCTATGTGTAGAACAAAACTGGACTCCGCGCACGAAATATTTGTATGGTTTCCTTTATGTTTTCTTTGTGTTTGTGAGCTTTTTCAACTTTTATTTGCCCTTTCGCCAGTCAGCCATGTAGTAATTACGACTAACGCCCAGCATAGATAACGTATTTACCTGTAGTTATTAAGATGATCATTACCTTACCGTTAGTGATTTATGAATTGTATATTATTGTCGTATCCACATTGGATTATTAGTCCGAGCTTGGCATGTTATTTAAATTGTCTTACAGGATGCCGTAGAAGGTCTTATCCAGAATGAAGCAAAGCGGAAGGATGATGATCACACTACAGGCGTGAAAACGGTACCAGACCATTACATTTTTAATTCTAAAGTTTCCACTACTATTTTTAATTTAGAAAGCAGTCATTTCGTCTTTCGTGCGCTGTAAATATGTTGATTTAGGTAATACTCGTCTCATTGAAGCAGATCATACAAAATCAGGAAAAAAAAAGAAAAATATACGAACTTAGCAAACGAAATAAAAGATTAAAGGAAATGTTTAAACATTATTAGCACTGCAACGATTTATAGCTACCTATAGATTAGCTACGTCGATTAGCTTAGCTAGCGTATCTTGCGTATTCTTTCAAAACATCCTTAACATCCCATTATCCACACAATACACTTGTTATTTTTGATTGCCCTTAACTGCATGTTTATCATTTATTTTGCAAATATTATTTATTTTTGTTACGTACTGTTTACGTAAGTATATAATTATTATGATTTATTACAAACAGGTTAGATACATTTTCTTTTTATCGTTTTTTCAGACTTTGACTTTCCCTAAGTCTGAGAACGCGGATACTGATTTGCAAAAGGCGACTTTAGAAGTTATTCTTTTGAGGGAGGAAGAAAGCAAATTAAGACACGAAAATCTGCAACTAAAAGTGAGTTATTTTTTTATGTTTTTTCTTCTGGGTAATCTAATCAAGCAAGTATTTCAGTTTTTCTTCCTATTGAATATCTATTTAACTAAATCCATAAATTCCCCAATGTAGAAAACGAACTTTTAAATGTATCTTTTAAATTTAACATAACTAATTATTAGCAAAATTCCGACTAATATTGTGCACAATGCAGATAAAGCGAATCTGACGTTTTGTACACAATCACGCGTGCTGTGCGCTTTTAATAATATAATTTGTGAATTCTAAATTCATGATATTCGGTACGTTACAAGAACTGAAATAAACCTACGTTATTACAGATGACTGTAATCATTGTAACTTGATACTACATTCTATCGAGTCGGATAGTTATGGGCTAGGATTGTAATTTAATAACATCGTCTGCTACAGCGAGCTAATTAGGCGATAGCAACATAATATGACCAATATGATACGACGAAAGAGGCATTGACGTGAAATATGCACCATCCTAATGCAACAGATATAAAACAAAATATTATTTGTAGACTTCTTTTAAAACGAAGAGAGAAAGTGAATCTCGTGCCATTACATCATTGTTTGACTTCGAGTCAAATTATTAGCCCAACACTGCTTGAATACATCAGTACAGGAAAAAAAAAGGAAACAATAAGTGTCCACCGAGACTTCCTGATGTTAATATACTGGATTAATTAGTAATGTTTTTGTTTGTAACTAAATAAATAATAATACAAAGCAAGTAAGATCAACCAATGCTGCGTTAGCGTTCAGCGACTTCGCGTACTAATCGCCTACTATGTGCAAATTTGCGATGATTCTTCTTAGCTAAATGTCACTGTACCATTTTGTTTAATACTATAGATTTGCTTGCTTAATCTAATGTTTTATTTAGGTGATTCTGTTTCAAAACACAAGTAAACATCAAACACGTTTCATATATGTTCTTGTATTTTAAAACAGCTTCATCGAAATGGGGCATTAGGGCGTCTTTACTGTCATGCGGATTGGCTTTCGCTTGCGGGATTGGCCCGCGTGCGTGACATAATTTTCTTTAATGTTATAAAATCCGCATGATAACAAAAATCATTCAAAATTACGGCGAAGAAGTATATTCAAGAGTTTACGAAAATTTTGCGTCAAGTTTCTGATGAAACAATTATTCATTCTACATTTTTATCTGGCCCTGCTAACCTGAAGCGTGATTAATCATGTATTCATCTCCCAAATCATTCAGTCAATCTATCATTCGTTTATTTTCAACGAGTTGGTCTGCTGATCCTTGTTAGCAATTCAAAATCGGCGTCTAAAAATTCGAGGCTAAAAAATAGTAGATTTCATGTGTAACTGAATTTGTCCATTCGCTTAGGAGCTGTTAAAACTTCACTTCAAGATCGATTTCAAATGATGTGTTAGTTTATTCATGCGGACTGAAGTGTCCTTCTGATTGATTTAACAAGGTCGGAGAATTGTATAGAAATTATTGATGCGCTCAGCGTACAATCGATTCCATGATTGGACGCGTATATCTATGCGCTGTTCATTTTTAAGGTTTCGAACCTCAAAAGGAAAAACTTTATAACTTAAAAAAAAAAGCACTTTTTTTCCGACGTGTCACAAGGGGATTTCTTTTGAGATTACAATGTTAGATTTTGTTAACACGCACACAAATTGCAAGTCAAAGACAAGAAAGTACTTTTGTCTTAATTCGCTAGTTAGATTCTAAGAAAATGAAGTTTAAATTATTGTTACGCGTTATTTATTTCTTGTAAAGTTTGTTAAAATATATTTACTTCAGTGGTCTTAAAAATATACCAATTTAATGCAAAAATAAATACCGAATCATTTCTAAACTTAATTTTTTTAATTTAAATGGGGCTACTAGATATGGAAACAAATGTTTCGTGAAAATGACACCCGCTTGAGTCAGTGTAATAGTTGCTAAAAAAAAAACACTTGATAAAAGAGGTGTAAAAAGACACAATCGCACAACTACACATAACTGCTCATCAAACTACGCACATTGAGCAAAACTTATTGCTGGGACATTGCTTTTATTTTTGGTCTGAACAATCATTATTTGTAGTGTGCAATGTAACGCACGCAAAACATTGTGCTTTTTGGGCGTGTACAACAGTACAGGGGCCATGGGTTTTTTAATGTTTAGCTAAAACTTGTTTGCGTAAAAAAGGAATATAAAGTTGGAACTATGTCCTTCGATATCTCCGTAACTAGAAGGTAGCTATGGTCTAGATCACCGCAATGATGGGAAAAATCTTTCGGCTTTGTTAAGTGTCTTGTAAGCATTTAACGGGTGTAAAACACCCGAAACCAAACTCAAGAAAGCCTGTATACTTATGCAGTATAAATAATTATATCTAATAAAAAACGTAGGTTTACTGAATCATATTTTATTATACCTAGTTTTTATTATTATTATAGTGCAGATCATTATATTATCTTAAAAATACATTAATTTTGTCATTTAGATGTCTACTTCAGACGCTAGCGGAAGTTTAATTTACAAATTGTAACACAATTATTACGGCAAACTACCAGCTGTTGTATAGACTGCTCAGACTAGTTTGGTGCCAGACTTGCAACCCCAATTGTGGGAGCCAGACTTGCTCTTAACTGGTTTTATAATCCCCGACAAAGAGGAAGGGAAAAAATCAAGTACATAACGGCTACAAAAAAACCTCTTTAGAAACTTTTATGTTTTTTTACATTATGTAGGGCAAAGAATTATTAGTTGTGTAGCCAACTATCGCTAAAACAAACTTAGTTTTGCTAAAACTTCAGTCAGCATTTTAGAGTTAAGTTGATAACTCTCAAATAAGCATTTAGTAAGTGAAATATCAGCATCGTAAATAGAATACCACCAGAGAATTCGCGAAAATGTGTTACTCATTATAACATCGGATAATAAAGAGTGACTTGTAAACTAACTTCATTATTTTTATAATCTTTTAAAGCTTAAGGCTCATCTAGAATCACGTAACCAAGTCTATATAATAGTAGGCGTTCCCTAACTTATTTATGACGCGCCTTTTTGCTAAAAAGAAAATATATCCACACCCATCTGCACAGATAATGTAATAGTTGTAGGATACTATCAAAGATTACTCCAATAGAGAAAAGAACATTAAAGATTTTTCTTGCTAAAATGTTAAAAAGTCAATTTTTTAAACCTAAGTAAGTATGTGTGTAGGAAATGCCGTTGGTACAGCGTCAACGGTCATATCTGTAAATAAGGTCCTTACTTCACTGGTGACCTACGCCCTCTTTTCATGGTCTCTGCGCTGCACTTTCAAAACCCCTGTTCTACAAGATCCAATTCATTCTGTCCACATGCATGCGTTACATGTGCGATTACAGATAGGCATTTAGGATGCCTTGTTGCGTCCAGCCTAGCCTTATCTGAACATGCACTTAAAATGACTAATGCGACATTCTTGATCAGTGTTTTAACCCATTAAAAACGGGAGAAAAAAAATATCTACTTGAAGAGAATATATATATTTGTGTTATTTTACAAACCAATTTTATAAATTGGTGTTTGCTCAGCTTTGCTTAGCGATAATTTTAGGAATATGTTTTGTTTTGGTCAAATTAAGATTAGAAATTTGCTTCTAGTGTGTATACTTGAAGAGGTTTGAAAGTTGACTGCCTCGTTGGTCTAGTGGTCGCAAGCGCGACTGCTGTGCATGAGGTCTTGGGTTCGATTCCCAGGTCGGGCAAAGTGTTATTGGGATTTTCCATCAGGAATTGCTCAGTAGCAGCCTCGGAGTCTGGATTTGTGCCCGGTTGATGGCAATAGGCTCGCCCCCTATTACATGGAACTAACAAAACATAACTGGCGAAATGAGGGTGTACACCTCTGCCTAACCCTTCGGGGATTACAGGCGTGATGTTATGTTATGTATGAAAGTTGTAAGAAATATTAACGCGTTTGAAAACCCCAAACTTATGTTTGAGTTTGGTCTTAGGCGATGGTTCTAAAAGCTAAGCGTTTTCACGTTTTTTTTTTGAGTGTTATAATGCACATGTCCTATCTTTAGCAGTCTTTGATGTAGGTATTGGCCAATTCATACTAAAAAGTCTCTCTTAATTTGCACGTAATCATTTCTCTAAATTAAGACATTCGTACGATTTCATTTAGGTTATTTAGGTTTTCATTCAGTTTAGAAATACAATAATTCAAAAAGAATATCAATACCAGCCTATTATTGTCCAACTGCAAACCAAAGGCCTCTTCCTATATAGAGAAGAAACGAAATCATCGCGCTTGCTCAAGTCGGATTGGCAATTTATTATAAGGTTTTCCTTACAATGATTTCTTTAATCGATGACAGTTATGTCCAAAATAAACTTAGAAAGAACATATGAATTGAAAAATCCACATTGATACTTGCTTGTGTCCCTTTGCTAACCCAAAGCCGTATGTATGAGAGGTGTTCGCCTTAATCACAGGCAATTACGACTTAATATATTTTTTTTTAATACCAAAACCACCAAAGTACCAAGTCAAGCAAGCCGGGCTAAAATGCATATTATTTAAAACCTATTGGTAGAGATTTCCATTTATTAAATCCTCTGTTGTCTTCAGTTAAAACTCTTTGAACCCCCGCTATAAAAACTGAAATACTTGTTGATGTCATTTTATGCCATTTTCATTTTTCCTAAATACGAATGAACGTCGCTATCTAGTACCTATTATCTAACTAATATAGTGCAGGCCTACGTAACTTTAACTTCGTCTCGTGATCGCAAGCGTAACAGCTGAGCGTGGTGGGGTCTTGGGTTCGATTCCCTGGTTGGGCAGTATTATTGGAATTTTCCATCAGAAAGCAGCACGGAGTTTGAAATGTCCAGTACATTTCAAACTCCGTGCTGCCCCCCTGTGTTACCCCCCTACTTTAGGAAGCACGTAAAGGCATTGGTCCTGTGTATGATCTCTCTTGGCACTCCAACACAATATTTTTATAGTGCACTCACTACAGTGTCAACTTATCCATATATAGTTATTATTACGACTACCCGACTGCTCACTATCCCTTCCTCCTCTTTTAGTCCATCCCACGGAAGAATGAAAAAGATTGTCATTTAAGAAAACAATCACTTAACATTTTTTATTTAAATTTGAAACAGTTAATTATGTTCCAGGACGATGAGGATTAACAACAGCCTACCAGTATATACTGGTCATATGTTTTAATTCATTTGCTACATAGATAGAAAGTATTATAACTTAGGCACAGTTAATTAATGCGCATAGACAATATAAAATTATATGAATCATAGTTGCATTGCTAACAATTGCAAATGTCCTTTACTCTCATGTGAAACTACCGTTTGTGTGTAATTAAAAGTAAAGGCAATGAGGTACTTAAATGGTGACTATGTTACAGGAGGAGCTGATGCGCCTCCGCCAGACGGCGGGTGGTGACGGGCGCGCGGCGCGCACCCCGCACTCGTACGGGCCTGAGAAAAACACACAGATCACATTCATGCCCTGGGTGCTGACCGCCGTCGGCATGGCACTCCTCGGCATCATCATCGGCAAGTTCCTCATGTGAATGGTCTACTCAAACCCGCGGTGACCTTGACATCGCCTCTCAGATACCGCTGTTACACCGCTCCCGATGCATCCCTCTCGCACAAGGCAGCTTATTTTTTTTACAGCGACCTCTCCAAAGCTTAGATCAGCCGTACTTGTGTTTCATTTAAAAATTTAACGACTTAATCAATGATTGACGATCAATATAATCCTTATTATTTGACTAACCTCTTATCTAAAAGTCCTCCTTTTTTGATTTTTATACGATCAAACGTTTAATTGAAATCCACTAGATTCGCCAAGACTACTTGATTTTCAAATCAATATAAAACAAACCACTGTCTCCATTTTAATAGTTTTTAGAATATTTGTTATTTCTTAATAAAGTGCTTTATCCAATTCCAAGGCAACCAATGTGTTCCTGTTAGTTGTTTATTAATTTAATAATATACTCGAAAAATAATAAACCTCATAAAACAAGATCGTAGAATTTTGTATTATATTCACTTTCATGAAAGTTTATATAAGGATTTTCTTAATATTACCTCTTTGAAATACTCTAGTATTTATGCCAAGCCATTCTTCCGAAACTAAACATAGAAATCCCGGCCCTAAAGATTTATTTACACGTTTCAAAACCAATCATTGCCCTGTCTGTTAATGCCAGGTACTCATGACAAAGAGCCATATAAACGTTCTTAAGAGCGTGCTCTAAACATGACGACCGGCACTAAAGGTTGCTTGAAAAATGACTCCCTAATTAATGTTTACATAATTATTGCATATTTAAAACATTGTAATTCTGTGAATTGTTTAAAGTCGATAGAGACAGAAATCAGTTTGGTTTTATTTAATTTTAGCGAGTCGTTGTACAATCCACCTTTAGTATTCGTACCTATAAGGATTGCCGTATTTAATTGTTGACTTACGGTTCATCTATCTATCAATCCTCTATTATTTATAGAACTTAGAAGTTAACAATTGGCATGTCAATTTATCATAAGTAACACCACTTATAATGAATTAACATGTCATTCTATTCTTACATTTAAAGTTTAATGCTGTTACTGTTAACATCTAGTTTGGGACTTGACTTCAACATTATTCTCCTTCTCGGATGTCACTGTAACGGTAATGCCGATCGAGCATAGTCGGATCGTCACAATCCTTATATATAGCAAGGTGTTAATGTATATTATTATAAAGCATTTTTATAAACTGTGGTAAGATGTCAGGGCAGTAGATTGGTCAATAGAATATTATATATATTATAGATATTTTATTTTGCGTAGTTTATTTACTAATGATAAAGATGTAACTATTTTTCTTGATAAAACTTGGATATCGTCTTATACATATTAAACGTGATATTCGTATAGTAAGGCTCGTACGGTCTTCTATATTATAATGTTCATCGTCGTTATAATTAATATTTGCCACTAAGAATGCAAAATAATTAGTTTGGCAAATTACCAAAAATTATCAAGAAAACGAAGTTACTAAATGCGGCTTGCCAAGTGTGCTTGTCGGCATTTATACTAAATTGATGATACAGTTATAAAATTAGTGTTTATTGTACACATTCTTTGAAAAAGTAACAATCTACAGCTTTCGTGTAATAGAATGAGGTAATGGTGGATACAGTTGGCAAAGTTGTATTGAACGTCAGGCACCTAGTCCCAGATGAAAGTGTGGTTGAAGGATCATCTCTTTATTGATAGTATGTGTTGACGAATAAGCTAAAGTTTACAATGCTTTGTGAAGCCATAAAGTGGACGCGTGTCTAATGTGACGTACGTGAAGCGCCATCATTTCTTCCATTCGGACTGGTATCGGCTACCCTTCATTGCCTTAGGTACTTACACGTAGATTTATGTAGTAGAGAAGATTTTTACAGTATTCATAAATGTTTTAAGAATTTTTGAACTGTAGTTTGGTGCCTCAAGTAATATAGAGTATTAGACTAAATTGGAGAGACTTGTTAAGAGATGTTTGTTACACAATTTTTTTTTCTCCGACTATTAATTCCTAGGGAGAATAGCTATTTCTAATTACTCTTAAAAGATCTGTGATCAGCAAATGATTATTTAGATCACAAAGTGGTACCACACCCCCCACGCTCCTAACTACTAGCATAATTGCCTACAGCAACACCGGTCTGTGCTCACACGTTTTGTGGGTAATCATTGTTTGGGCTGAGATAAACCAATCACGGCACCGCAGTACTGCCAGGACAAATATTGTGGACGTTAAGTTGGCAACCGCAGTTTCGCCTCTTTACGTAGTACATAATAGTGTTAAGAGTAATTAGGGGTGCAGCTGAATGTTTTTTCTTCAATTTAGTAAAATACTCAATATTATGTTAAAACTAAATTGCTGTAATGATATAAAAAAGTCGAGGTTAAAAAATAGCACCTAAAGCGAAGAAAATTGGTGATGTTTTAATTGACGAAAATATGCAGACGATAAGGATTATTCAATAAAAACGGAATGTTTTCGGTTACTTCATTTTAGGTAATCGTGTGTTTCAGTTTCCATTAGCCTGTCTTCGTGAATAAGTAAATAAGTAAATATTATAATTAAATTAAACAGTGTTGTCGTAAATATAATTATTGGCTTATGGCAAATCGATCAGTGTGGAACTAATCTTATTTCAAATAACCATTATTGCACTGTGCAAAATATAAATGTTAGTACTATGTCTTGTTAATATTATTATTTATATATAAATATCATAAAATGTTTAGCGTATGTGTTATTCATAACGACACACTAAACGTTTACTTAATATTCCGGAGCCCCGAGCTTACAGAAGATCGGCCAAATATTTGTATTAGCGCATAATTATGGCGCTGAACACACTGGAACCTCGAGCATCGACGTATAAATCAACATACGCGTGCCGAACTCATCATAACAAGTACACGCACTGTGTGACCTATTACCGTGTACTGGTCTCAGTGTGCTATACGCCTAAAATAATACAAATATTATATAGAACGTTAAGTCATTGTGTTTGTAGTTGTTATCATACTTACAATATCCAGCCTTGAATACTTAGGAGTTAATGTTATGACGTGTTAAGTGGAAAACATAGCGTAAAGTATCAGGTTCATATACTTATTGTGTATTTTCGTGTAAAAATTAAATGAAAAAGTCTTGTAATTATTTTTCAACTTATACAATTATGGCTTTTAAAATGTTCGTATTTTAAGTGCAAAAGTATTTGGTTAATTCATATAAATTTCTTAAATTCTATAGAAATGTATACGCTTACACAATTACAACATAATAACCATTTGTAAACGTGATTTTGTTATTGAACAGTCGAGAATACCTGCATTTTTTTACTATTTCTTTGTGGGTTTGGGGAGCACATTATTCTTTTACTCAGGTTTTGTTAGCATACCGACATATAATTTTGGGACTGCATTCTGTTAAAACGATAAAATTAATTTTGTTACAACGAATATTAAGTTTATTTATTTTAAGTGCACAGCGGGAGTGATAAACAGTGAGGATAGGAACTCGCTTTTATAAAACCATTTCATTAACAATATGGGCTGGTCTGGCCTTAGCTGAGCTTTACATTTATAATCTAAATATATACATATATAATAGGCAACATTTTACTTGTTCAAAACTAGATGTACTCTAATATTTATTTGGTTACGCTTAGAACAGATCATGTTCCATATTGTTGTATGTATACATATTGTAGGTTGAATTTGTTAAAGCTCAGCTAGCGTCTATCTGAGATACAAGGTGTGGAGTGAGGATTGTTCGAGGTGATAAATTGGTAGTACAACCGTGGCTCTGTTGTGTAAACTCCACGGCTACTATTCGATAATTAAATAGGCGTCAACATGTCATGTTTCATAGCACATTTAATCGTAGTTTTGTGTCAGTATACTTAGAAGAATTTCACTCTTGTTTATGGCATTTTTAATTTTCATTTGTGGTGGTTTTTTTATAATTATTGCCGATGAACAGAATGTTTCATGTGTATTTAATGTATCTCTACATCATCTAGATAAGATCGAACGTTTAACACCGACTGTACAGAAAACCGAAGAGTTAATAAATAACAGGCACTTATTTCCCATTATGTATTTCATGACTAATTGGAAACGATATTTTAAAGAAAACTTGACCCGAGAACTATAGACAAGCAAAATGAAATTGATTATGTTATTGTATTTGACGTATTTTAAAATAAAATGAACATTATAAGATTAATAACAATGCATATTTAACCACTTGGACTTAATTATAATTAAAATAGGCCTTTTGATAATTTCTAACCGCCAGAATACAACTCACGAAAATAATTGAGTTTTACTACGTAAGAACAATTTGTAAAAGGTATTTAAAGCGATGTGACCCATAGGCGAAAATTTGTGCATGCAGTAGGGTTATTTTAAATTTTACAATAGAACATTTAAATTTAAATTTCCGTATTGTATTGTTGTTATATTGTACTATTATGCTATATTGTATCGTTTTCTGAAATAAAAGACTTAATTTATGACTACTTTCTTGTATTTTGGCTCTAACCTCTGACATCCCTTTGTTTCATTAATATATTTAAAGAAAGAAAGATTAATTTATGAGGGTTTACGGCTAAGGGCTTTTCATACGAGCTTTCAAGACCTTATTTTTCGAAATGATTGAACTGATTTTAATGAACCTTCTACTCATAAGCAGGATAATAGGGGAGCCTAAGATGCTACTTAGTAATACTTATTAATTATTCTATCGTCTTTGGGACCTTTTGGATTGTGAACATTAGATGCTTTCCTCATTAGTCTAGTGGTCGCAAGCGCGACTGCTGTGCATGAGGTCTTGGGTTCGATTCCCAGGTCGGGCAGTGTTATTGGGTTTTTCCATCAGGAATTTCTCAGTAGCAGCCTCGGAGTCTGGATTTGTGCCCGGTTGATGGCAATAGGCTCGCCCCCTATTACATGCATGGGACTAAAAAACATAACTGGCGAAACGTGGGTGTACTAATACGGGTACATCTCTGCCTAACCCTTCGGGGATTACAGGCGTGATGATGTTATGTAAGATTAGATGCAAAAAAGAAAAAATGATTACAGATGGGACGAGACAGTTTTTTTTTTACTTTATCAGCTGGTTTGAAGATGTTGACGTTTTGCATTTGGTTTGATACATACCTACCTATATCGAAGACAGACATAAATGCCAGTTATCGAATTGTGTATCTTGGTCTTTGGATTTATTATATGAATGTTATAAGTCAGCTTGAAAAAGTATTGTCTGCATAGCAAAAAACAAAGATGTGATGGCCCAGTAGTTAAGGCGCCGCCTCTCATGTATGAGGTTGTAGGTTCGCAGCTGGGCAAGTAGGTACCAATGTGACTTTTTCAATTAATATGTACTTTCTAAGTTTATACTAGACATTACAGGCATCGTTCCGTGCATCGGAAAGAATGTTAAGCCGTTGATCCCGGCTGTCATACGTGCATCTTTACGGGTCGTCAGAAGCCCGAAAGCCTCACCAAGGAACCCTTTGGTAAGGATTTCGAGCTTCTGACGACCGACGAGCGACATCTAACTACCACTACCCAATGACTGTTACTGTTATTTAGCTATCCGGTTAGGCTGGAAGCTGACCCCAATAGTAGGGGTAAGGCTAGGCAGATGGATGAGTAAAAAGCAGTCACATCCCGCCGTCCGTAAAGATCGAGCATAAAGAAGGCTGTAAGCTTAGATCTTTAAACTCCCAACGGATTTTAATGCGCTTTGCATCAATACAGTAATCCAAGAAGACATTTCAAGAGAAAGGTTTCTCTACGTATCGTTATTAATATTGTTTTGTGTTAATTTGTTATAATATAAGGATATATTGATATCATTTCGTAGTCGAGGTGGGTCGCTACTCAAAAATAAAACAACAAAATGGCATTGCACATGTTTATTAACGTCATAATTTTTTACCTAAAATAACATTTTTCGTCAACAATTACAATAATAATAAATATATTCCTGATTACATTCTAGAATTCTACGAGTTTACAGACTTAGACTTTACACAAAACGGTGCACTTTGTGATATAAATTTGTAATGAAATGTAAACCTATGCTATGTACGTAAAATGAAATATTTACAATAAATTATACTTAACAATTAAAATTACACGGTCGTGTATAAAGAAATAATAAAGTGAATAAAAAAATACCTAGATTTAAACAGTGGCCGATGGCCTGATGCTGACGAAAACCACAAAATTATTAAATACTGTGCATCATTGAGATCATTTTTAGAGTAAACCAAGTCAAAATATTTATAACTTAACAATAAAAAAAAAAATACAATTAGCGTATTTCATTAACACATTTAAATTATGCAGTACAACCTAATTAGGTTCTACTGATATTAAATACTTTCTTATTAAATACGTCGCATAAAAAAAGATAATCATTTCCCGTGGTCCCATCATCATCGACATCATTCTAACTAATACAATAAATTAATTGATTTTTGTGACCAAGATCCGTCCTTAGTCATGAAAATCGATTTTTTTGTAAAGTACGAAATAAGAGTATGTGAGAAGTTGGCTTAGTTACAAATACCTGCATGTAAACCGCTAAGGGACGTATAATATAGATACTACTCTTAGAATAAGGAAAGAAAAAAACTATATGGATAAATTTAAGGGAAGGCACCTAATAACACTGCAACATGAATGCTTTTGTTGCATAATGTGATTAATCTTTTTAGGCCGAGTCACACCAGGCGTTAAAACTAAAACAAGATAAAAACATAATGACCACTTACATTAATATATCTCAGTGGCTTTTTTTTATTGAAATGCATCTAATAACGAGCGCAATACGTATGAGGTATGTATAGTCCGGTCAAATTAGACCAAAAAATAGGTGTGAGGTTACATTAATTCACACCCAGCTGAAAATTGGTAGGATTGTTCAGAACACCATCATAAACGAAACCTAAAAAGTCCTCATCAATCCGACACCTGGAATTGTTTTATTATGGGTCAAAGCTCATAAAACCGCTTTTTCGCGATTTTCAGCAAAACGGTAAGTTTTGTTTACATAAAAATGTGTAAATACTTTTTTCCTAAGAGCCACCGTTTCCGAGATATAACGATTAAAAAAGTTAGAGGAGTTGTAATCGTCATAATTGGTACTATAGTGATATAGTGTACTTAGCGCGTTTTTTACGTAGTTGCCCTGGTTGGCCTATTCTACGTGGAATAGGTCTACCGGGGCAACCACGTTAAAAAAACACATTTTTGTAGATAATTATCTCAACTACAATTTTTGTCTGAAGTAATTTTATGATAAAACTTACCGTTTTGCGAAAAAACGGCGAAAATCCAATTTTTGTGACCTTAAACCCCTAATAAAAAAAAAACCATGTGTCGGATCGATGAGGACTTTTTAGGTTTCGTTTATGATGGTGTTCTGAACAATCCTACCAATTTTCAGCTGGGTGTGAATTATTGTAACCTCGGATGTCTGAATTGACGGACCGGACCGACGATAGGAGCAGACGTGACCAATCCCTTTAAATTTCATCATACATTATGTTTTCTAAAATTATTAATAACGAGACCACTGAAAGCGTCCTTTAGAAAATTAAAAATACCACAACAATAATTTTATCACAATAATTATTAAAGAAAACTTAGTACCTATTTATATAATATAAAAGTTAGGTTATATATAAGTATAAAATGTAATATGATGTTGCTGTTTCATTTTAAAATGTCTACATACTTATTACACATTCTATAATATCCTACAGTTGGATTCCTACACTTATATATTATTAAGCACTTTTTTCTTAAACAGTGTGAAATTAACGAACGCCACATGGGCGGAAAATACCTTAAATATAGATAAATGCACGTACTAAGAAAGTTTTCTGTTTGATTTCTTCAAAATCTCGGAATTAGCATAATCACTAAAAAAAGAAAATTAACATTTAAATTATTAGTTTTATTTTCGCATTAGTCTGCAGCTTTTTCCCTTCAAGTAATTAAAATTAGTAATTTTCGAGTAATAATGGTATTTACCGTAATGGTGGAGTTCGTTTTTTCACTCAGGCAAGCATTTTATATTGTAAAAGGGATCTTAACAATTAGGAAAGTAATATTAAGCAGTTCCTTGGCATAAATAAATAGTATGTAAAGTCGTTAAAATTAAATAATTTTACTCTTTTGATGTTTTTCGGAGGGAAGTCTTCTTATATACTTAATACTGGGTTGGGATGTGTTATGAAAAATAATTCTATTTAAATTGCAAAAATGTTAAGTACATTGTATTGAAATTTGAGAAGATAATATTTGACATGTAATTCACAATCATTAAAATGTATGATTAATTAAAAAATAACATTATATGTCTTCTTACCTTTTTATGAAAATGTCATTCATTGAATTATTACTAGAGCCTACATAATATTTAGTATGTCGTATTATTTAAATGGCAACGAATTTTCAATCATAATCATCGCTACTTCTATTTTATAGTTATGTACTAGATCCAGCTAGACATTTAAGCATTTTTACGAGTAGATAGAAAAGCAGAGAGTACATTTAAGGTGAGTTTTATGTAATTGTATTTATATAATTACGATAATATTCATATGATGCACATAAATGTGTAGAATGTTGGATTTAAATTTTAAGTAGTCATGTATAATTCTAACATTATGACAGTGCCGACGTTCGTGAAAAGTGAGGGCAGCACAGTGCGCGAAGCGCCAACACTGGCAACTCACCGAGTTAAAATGCCCAAGCGACAAAACATTATTTTGCACCGAAACAAGACATGACTTTTCTTAGTTTAATCTTGATTCGGTGCGAGATAATGCAAAGACAAAATTGTAGCCTACAAATAATCTTATAAAAGTCATTACTTGCTTACAACGCCGGTACAATATACTACCTATATACAAAATATATATGTGTGTAGGTAAATAAATTGGCTAGAGTACTGAATACTCTAGAATACTATACTATAGAATAAACTATAGAGTATAGTTGTACTCTATACTACCTATAGAGTAAACTATAGAATACTGAATAGGCTAGAGTACTGAATAGAATAATTATCTTTATTACACAAGAAAAGTTAAGGGTTACAAAATTGTGTGAAGTTCCCGACTCCTGTGCTAGATGATAGACCTGTGTTACAAGAACCAGTGCTCTCTCCCAGTAGGAAATATTGCTAGACTATACCTATGTTAAATATAATTATTCCCTAGGATACCAAGACACATATACACATATTCCGGAAAACATATAGCCTCGGTAACTCAAAGAGGTGGCACTAAATTTCTGTTTTAGATATAAGTGTCAAGACCCTGATTAAGGATATATTTTCAGCTAGTCAAAAATTGTTCCTTTCTAGACTGTGGCGGTGGCGAAGCACAAGCTAAGCGTAATCTTTAACATTATGAATCTCAGCTTGGCACATGTGACTCATTATAATGCATAAAATACATTATTATGATAGAGAATTTTATGATCGCTTACATTTTGTAGAAATACATTCAAAAATATCCATTTTAAACGTCGTGATGTAATACAAAGGACAGACTAGAATAACTCAAAAAATGTTTCAGAAATTAATTTAAATAAAGTCATAATTTTTCGTGAATATTCAAGATATTTTTAAATCTGTAAAAAGGAGCTTACAAAAACCCTTATTGTATGAATTGAGTAAGTACGTATAGTTCCACCACTGACCGTTCACCATTTAAAGTCTCCTCGTCATGGAGTTGGTGGCACATGTTTCTTCTCTTCCACAACTGTTTATTGATTTTGGTATAGATTTAAATAAATAAAAGTGTCACCGATTTTTGAGATAAAATATGAACACCTTTTTTCAATTGAAGGTACGGTGAGTACCCTGAATTATGTGATCCTTTTCAAGAAGAAGTAAGGTGAAACATGGGTTAGGTAATGTAGGACAATGACTGTACCTGTATTGACTCTCAAAACACCAAAATAAAGCAAAGGAACAAGCCATGGTGAACGGTCTGTAATGGAGATAGTTATATTTATGAAGCTGTCTTTACAAAGTAAGAAGACTGGCCGCTGATGTTGCTGCAGCTCAAAAACTGCAAAGTATGGATACCTGTTGACAAAAAAACGTGTTACAGTAACTGCGGGGTGAAAACTGAAAGGCATTACAGGCAGGCTGGACCAATTACACTAAATCTTTTATGTTGTGTTAGTTAGATAGTAAGGAGAAGATTCATATGAAAACAAATGAAAAAGAAAAAAATAGAAACAACATAGATATGGCAGTACGAAGTGGGTCAGTTGATAATAAAAATATTTTACCAATATAAACTGTGTTTGGCAGGGTGTATATCCGAGTTTATATGTTTGTAAATACACCCTATACAGGAGAAATTCTCAGTTTTTAAAATAAAGAACAAAACAAAAGATATAACGCAGTATACACGGCGCACCAAGTATTGTCAATGATTTCTCAAATCCTTTATCCTATTGTCTTTCGGAGAAGATTATTTTGCGTGTGCCTAGTCCTTCGTAAAATTACTGGATTTATTTATCCTAAACGGAGAGAACAATCTTAACAGGTAAATGTGTCAGTTTGAACTTTGGCCTGACTAAATATGTGTAAAACACGCAAAATGGTAAAATTGAGCAGTTTTATAGCTTAGTTTTAGGTAGGGGTCTCCGCAGGGGTCTTCGCATGAGCTACTTCGCATGATCTACTTTGAGGTACAGGTATTAAGAAGCGAGGCATACTAGACGCGATTAATGATCATATCAGATGAACTAGTGAAACGCACACGGAAACAAATTACAGATTTATCGGGTGAAATAAAAAAAAAACTATAAAAACTTGAACCAGTCCTGGAAATTACGAACACAACAAAAAAAAAATCAACCATATCGGTCCAGCCGTTCTCGATTTTTACGCTTAGCAACACATTTAGGCATTCATTTTTATTTATACATAAAAAATTGATAGATAATTATTAATGTTTATTTTACTTACATTTTACAAGTGAGGATTAGATCCTGTTGAATATTGGATCTGAGAGAACTATCCACGTTTTCGACCCTTTTCTTGGTTACATAATTCTCTCTGAGATCAATACTGACGTCCTCGATGTATCGCTGTGAATATAATATAGGAAACACATTAATTTTTAAAAGCATTCAGTCAAACAAAGTAAGCGATGATGTATAATTGTGTTAATGTGAGTCGACAGATCACAACATAATCCATGCGTCTCTGCCATGATGCGGAGAATTAATTTATATTGAATAAAGCCGTTTATACGTGATATTGCAATTGTTTGTGAATTAATTTCTGCCCACTTTATATTTAGCGAGGGCGTGTTCCACTAATTTGAATTGATTAGGATTGATTTTGTAAGAATATCAAATAAGTAACATTATTTTTCTTGAATAAAATAATACAAGTCTTAAATAAACTTGCACGAAATTAGTCGACACGTTAATTATTCAAAATTGTTACGTCATTTTTACACACTGCAAAAATGACCAAAATAGTCATGACTTACACTCACAACAGGGTACCTACAAGTTTACTATGATATCATCGTAACAAAAATAGCTTCCGACTATTCTAATGCAATGAGGATGAATACATTAAAATACTTAACGAGACACTCATCAACCTACCTTGATTGTTATTATTATAAAGCTTATTAAACAGGAGCTCTTTCCACTAATTTAAAACTATTATTTTCATCGTTTACGGCCAGTCTTTCTGTGTCCACGTTAAATCATCGGAACGAACCTAAAAACAGAAGATTTATTTGACACACAATAAACAAACTGAACAGGATACATCACATGACCTTGTATAAACGCCATAGGTAGCATCTTAGCGCGGCAGACATCTTGATGCTTGCGATGTAAAAGCAGGGATTTGAAATGCTCATTGCAACTAAAAAAAACTCAGTGAAGTATCCCTGCCGCAAGAGGTCATCGATAGCGTTCCACAGTTTCACATTAACTATGTATACTTACAGAGTAAAAAGAGATCCATACGCCGTACGCACTGCCAATATGCTTTGAGCCGAGACCACAGTCGTAGTATATCAACAGCGCTTCCTAAACTCATATGATTATATATGTTAGTTACGACGCATAATACCTAACATCTGTAAAATTCTCCTATATTCAAAGCACAATGTAGAACTACACAAATACTTTTATATTGAAAAGGAAACATTTTGAGATTGAGAATTACTAAGGTAAAATAGACTTTAAATGCTGTGATTATAAAATAGAAAACTACTCAATTATATTCTCTATTTTCTAAATTTTATGAGATGTTATTAGACATGTTTATTGTGATATATCTAAGTTAGTTATTTTGTCGCCGAACGTGGGTTCATCTTTTAGGAATGTCCCGGAACGTTCCATGACGGGTATTTCTTTGAGTGATGGCTCTTTCTCGTCATGATCAGGCTGTTGTCTGTTTCGCTGACTCTTTGACATATTGTTCTTAGGCGTTCCTGTCTCTACAAAAGATGAAGACTCTTTATCTTGATGTAGTTGTCGGCTAGAGTGCGAACTTCGTTGACTCTTCGACAAATTGTTTTTGGACGTCTCCGAGTCTACAAGAGATGATTCCCTCTCATCATGGTGAGCCTGATGCCTATTGGGATGAGATCTCTGACTCCTCGTCATATTGTTCTTGCAGGGGGAGTCTGCCTCTTTCACTACCTGTGGTAAGTAATAGACTTAATTATTTTCTTATCTTATTTTGTCTGGCTTCAAACATAATTAGGTATGTCACAAAGAACTAGTTAAATAAATGGTCCATGACATAGTCATTATTAACAACTAAAGCTGATGCTCCAAAGTGTGGAATCACATCACAAATCATAAGCCGCTGCTTATTGTGCAATTCCACCTGAATTATGAGTGACCTGTGGACACCGCAGCTGACTGCTAGCTATGGCAGAGTTCTAGTTCGTGTTAATAGAAAGATCACACGAAGAAGAAGAAGACAAGAAGATCAGCTGTAGAACTGCTCTGTTGAACACAATATACGACGTCACAAGGACCGATCTTGCGCTGTCCACATCCAGAGGATTCCCATGATTATAAAGTAAAAGTAAATGTTTTAAAATTGGAAAAGCATAGCGCCTTTTCGAAAGAGTCCAGAACAATTGAATAAAATAAAAAGTATTTCAAATGAACCGAAATATTTGCATTTACATTTTATCATAGAGAACCTTCTGTGATAGGTTTAACTAAATGAATGTGAAACTACCTTCGGAACTATCTTCGCCGAGCTTGACTTTGTAGCGTTCATCAGCGAGCCCGGCACTTTGCGGTCGCTGGACCTGTTGTTAGTCATCGTATTATTCCTTGGGGCCAGCCTGCCCCACTTATGCGGGTCTCTTGAGTTGCGATTATCCAAGCCCTTGTATTTTGGTGCTTGGTTTAAATATACAGGTATCTTCGTCTTCATTTTATTAACCAGGACTGGCACTGGATCTACATTTTTTATTATCTTTATCGCTGTAAACAAAATTATACATTATTATTACGTAGTTCAGAAAATATAGTTTTATGCGTCGAAAACACAAACACTGTATAAGAAGATGTATCTAGCTTTATATGTTGTGTTCCTACAAACGTATGATTGCATTATAAAACAAGTAGTACTTACATTCAGCGGAGCCCTTGGTATGCTTCACTTTCGTGTAAGTGGCATATCTGTTGCTCGTCTGTGACTCGCTGAGAGAGTCCGTGCTGGGCTCGGCGGTGCGCGGCCGCGAGCTCGTGGCAAGGCTGTCCTGCGACATCGTCTGCCCGCCCATCTCTCCACGCCGGCCCTTCTGCGGGCTCGACCTTAAGTTCCGCAAATGCACAGGACTTGAGTTTCGCGACGACTCACTCGAAGATTCAATCTTCGGCAAGTGTTTATTCACAACTGACGTTTTCTTATCCTTGTTTAGCGGCTCCAAATATCTCGGCTTGGTCTTCTCGAACGAAGGAGCTCGAACCGCATTCGATTTACTTATTACCAATTCCTGAGATTTAGTAGTCTTCGTTTTATTAAATTTAGCTCGCTCTTCTTGCGCTTTCGTTGTTCTCACTTTTGGCGGATGAGTAGAGATAAACGGTTTCTTAAAGTCACGGAGATCGCTGTTGCTTTTAAGAGTATCAATAGAACCGACCGGAAGCATAGGTTTCTGTGAATAAGGTACAAATGATGCGCGCACGTGCGCTATGTCAACGCTGCGAACCGTTGAAGTTGGTTTACTCTTGATCACCATCCTAGTTTTAGATTTTTTCTCTGGCTGATGTGTAGGAGAGGCGAGAGGCAATGCATGCGCGCCATACTTAATACAACCGAGTTCACGTAACCTTTTCCGTAAGTCGGACGGTAACTCCTTAAAAGCTTGTGTAGCGACAACCCGAGGTGACGCCCTCACTAAGGCTCCCTCACACTGCATGCGCCAACTGCCTGCATGCGTGTACAGTAGGTTACCTGGGCCGAAACCTTTGCGGCATTCTGTACCATTGCTAATCAAATCGGGTTTCGAGTATTGACTGTTACGTATATCCTTGACAAGCGCTGAGAGAAATCCATAAGCACGACAGACTTCGTCGGGAGGTGCCCATTCTATGGCAGCCGCGAGAAAATCGTCCAGGGCTTGCTTAGCAGCATGAGGAGCCTCGCTAGGTAACGGAGGTATAGCTTGATAGACCGCAACCAGTCTTGGACCTGCGAAGTGCGCCGCTACGCTTATAAGCCTTCGGCACATGCGCGCCACGCCTTCGGACCATCTACTGTTTTGTAAAGACGACGCTACAAGAAAAAATCATAAAATTAAAATCAGGCTTCGTGTCTGCTAAAATTAACAGCAAAATAGTTTGTAACATAACGAAGAGCATAGTTTGACTCCACCACTTGTAAGGTTCCCTTCGTTATGTAACGTTTTATACAATAAACTTACAAGCGATGCCACACCCGTATACTGTATCTACTACATTATCAATAGTGAGATTGACGGTGTGATGCTGGTAGCACTTGTCTAAGAGATCCGTGGGCAACGTGGCAAACGCTTTGGTTGGCCAAACTTTAGAGAAATGCTTTGTTATCCATTTGACACATTTATGATATAAATCATCCAATCCATACACGGCAGAAAGCGGGAAACATTCTAAAACTCCAACGATGCACACTTCACATGGCTGCAATAAAAAAATCTCTCGTTAATTCAAACATCATAATAACTGTTAAAAATGGTTAGAATCCATTTTAAGTAAATTAGTAAAAGCTACCACAAATATAACATTCTACTGGAAAAAAATAATGTTATTTTACCTTATGGAAATGATGGCAATATTTAGCTTTCAGCGTAAACATGATGGCTTCCTTTAAACCTTCTAAGCCCAACATATCGGCGATTGTGGCCAGTTCTACGATGCTCACAGAATCCGGGATAGTGGCGAGACCAGAGTAAATGTGACACAATGCGAAATAAACCACATTGTATGAAAACCTTAAAACATATTGAAACACATTTCCGTTATTTAGAAATATTCAGTCATACAGCATACTATTCTATTGGCTCCTATTAAGAAGCAGCATTTCAAGAAATAAGTCTAATACGTGGTGCTCCTTAACAGTGATCGAAACCCTTTGCGCGAATTTGAACGATGTATTCAGGTCATTAGGTTATAGTTTCAGACCCACCTATTATATTAATCATCATCATCAATATTAATTAATTATGTACTTAATAGTTATTAATAGCCCAGGCACCGTACTGACTCACAATTCAAAACAAAGGGGGGATCAAATCCTTTAGGACCGTCTTCACTTAATTGGTACTTACGGTGGAAGTACTATGACGTTGCCTAAGCTTTCCACCCAGCCTCCGCTCAAAATGCCAGCAAAGTACTGACACCTAAAAACAATAAAATAAAAGCAGTTATTTTAGATATTTTTTATTTTTATTTCAGAAAATTATTGTCTAATTCGCGTCGCGTATAGGTTGTACTTTACCTGGATGATAAAATACACTTATGTGCTTTAAACCGCTTCCCGGACACTTCCACAATGACATCCGGAGCTATTTCTTCCAGAAACATTCGCAGTAAGTCTTGACCAAGACGTGATGTACAGTTTTCTATTAAACTCGATGTCTGACTATCTGTAGTACTGTTTCCTACAATAATAATATTTAGGGGTTAGTCTATAAGATTATTATGAAATTCAATAGTGCTTTTTAAAGACCTTATTGAAATAAATGATTTGACATTGACCTTGAGATCAGATTATTTCAATTTAAATGTAATGTAAATATCTGACAACATTTTAAGTTACAATTCAAACTTTGGTACTCTGTAAAGACTACTTGTAGGTAAAACTTACCAAATCCCGAGCGACAGTTGCTGCTCTGCATGCTACTTATTTCAGACATATCTGAAACTTGCTCGTCGGCATCGCCAAGGGTAATGGATGTTCCTAGTCTCAAGGGTGAGCGAGTCCTGCTTGACAAGGAACCAGGCATGCTTCTGCTGAATTCGTTCCTCAAATGAGGAAATAATCGATTTAAACTTAGCGCATTCTCCGAGTGAAAAGAAGTAATAACTTCAATTGACCTCGAGTTGGTAGAAAATGCTTGATCACCCCAGTCCGGAATAGATCTTGTCATGCGTACATCAACTCTTTTTTCCTCAATTGAGATCAACGCATCAGTTTTTTGCACTGGCTTATCTAAGTCTGATAGTTTTACGAAAAGATCCTTGGATTCAAGATCAGTTGAAGCTTCTTGTTCTGGTAATTCTTTATGCGAGGACATTTTTTCCCCGCTTTTGATCGCTCGCTGGTTTACTTTAGCTGTAAGCTCTACAGAAGAATCTAAAATCTCTGGAGTACATTCAAGCTTTCCCGGGATTGCAATTATTTCTGAAATACTAATATTAGGATCGTTGCACAAGGATTCATATTTCTCAAAAATAGACACACTAGTATCATCTTTTATGGTACGTTCGGTTGTATTTGCTGAAGTTTTAGAATTCCGCGGGGTTGACTTATTTTCAACACTCACAGAATTCTTTTTTGTATTCATTGAAGACGACAATCTAGTAGGCATGTCTTTTAAAGTAGATTTTTCACCTAGATCTATGTACATAGAAAATATATTCTTTTTTTCGTTGACCACCTCCTCGGAAGCTTTAGAATTCGCTATATTACTATCGTCTGTTTTTGGACCACTAGACATATCAACGACCCAAGCCGAAGCAGAACTTGTCCTTGGTTTTCCTTGACTATTGTCTGTTGACTTTAGTACATACGCACCAGTTACAATAGGTGTATTTTCCAGCTTAAATTTTGGTAATGGGCTGCTTTCGTGGCTACTGCCTACTTGAGGTAAGTGATCCTCGACCGACACACCTCCTGAGAGAATAGGAGGAGAATGGCTGCCTTTTCTTTGCTTCATTGTAAAACTGTCAGAATCCACAATAGTAGTGTTGCTTTCGCTATCTTCTGACTCGTACTGTTTATAGGTCTTCAAGGACAATATTGAATTATTTGGTGTGTTAGACATGAAAACAGCGTTAACTCGAAGTGACCTTTCCTTGTCTGACGTGTAGTTAACACTCTCGTCAACTTCTGCATTTAATTCTGTTTGAGTCGCATTTTCAAATGCATTTGTACACAACGAATCTTCTGTAATCGGAGTCATTTCAAAAATAGTTGGTGATAAATCTTTTTGTATCGAATCAGGATCTTTCTTTTCTGCTTGTTCCAAAGAATCCTCGTTATCGTTACTCTCCGACCAATCGATTGGACTAATGTCCGGTTTAATAGTGGAACAAGGTACAGGTTTACTTGGTGCAGGTAAAATATTCTCTATCTTAACGTCACATGGAGGCGCATTGTCAGTGGTTTGAAATTTCGTCGTCTCTTCTTCATCAACTAAGCTAGAGGCGTCAATGAAACAGGCCGCTGATTTGAAAGATTTTTTAACTAAACTTGGTGAGTCTAAACATTGCCGGCGCTCATTAACTAAAAACTTTTCACATATTTCTTTTTCGAGCAATTTCGGTGGGTATACTGACTCCCAAGAACCAGTTTCTGAAGACAGGGAAGACGACTCCAATATTACAATTTCTTCGTTTTGTCTCTGTTTTTCTTCCTTAAGCGATTTGCCACACACTTCTGTAATAGTATTTTGACCATTACAATCTTTTTCAGAAGATGTTCCACTCTGTTTTGGTCTTTGTAAATGAATTTTTTCTGCTAACGAACTATTCATGGATATTGCAGAAATACTTGCATCGTCAGCAATTAAATCGTGAAGCGTGCTTTCAGATAATGACATATTTGTTAAAGTAACGTCCTTGTGACTATTAACGCTACCCAACATTGCTGTGTCCTCCAAGCCCGAATCTGACATAGTGTAAATGTTTTCCATTCTAGAAGCGATGTTTTCAACATTTACATGATGTTGAAAACCAGACGAATTAACGCCCGGAGAACAAGCGTATGCGGCAGACAAATAATCTGAAGAAGAACTGGGTTCATCCGTTATCAAACTATCGGGTGAATACGGAGGGTCCGACGGTTTATCAGTGCCAAAATCGGGTTTGTTTATGTTCTTACTAGTATTACGTCCAGCTGTATCACTTAACGGTACGATCTGATCAGTTTTAAAGTCCTTATCAACGACTGTGTTTTGATTATTTTCGTGTTTTGGAGAGATTTTATCTTTTAGACAAATGTTATTCAAAATATCACAACTACTGGAATGTTTGACTGTTTTGGAGGTATGACTAGAATTAAGGGATAGCGACGTTGGTTTGTTGAGGTGTAAATTTTTTCCTTGACCGGAATCTTCTGCTTGACCTTTTATAATGGAATGAAATGCATTAGACAGTTCATCCTGCTCGATAAGTTCCTTATCTAGTAAATTTCCCTCAATGGGAACTAGTGCATAGTATTCTTTTGTTAACTCAGTGCTTGGACTAGAATGAATTACTTTCTGGACGTCATTATCTACGTATGGAGTAATACACTTCGGCGTTGAGAAAACCTCAGGTTCTTCCCCTTCTTCCTTGGGTTTGATAGGCTTGGCTGGGATAGGTTTTATAACACTTAAATTGCGTTGCAGATATTTAATTATTTCTTTTTCTTCATGTTGAATGTTGCATTCTGTATACACATCACTGCAATAGAATATGGACATCATCAAGAGAATCTTTGCCAAAAGTTTGGTCTGAGATTTATTTCTAAAATAAAGAAATGTTCAGATTCTCAAAAAATATCTGGTAACAACTGACGTCGAGTAAAATAGAAGTACAGTCACGAGCATAAACATGTACTTATACTAAGCAAAATTCAATAGTAATTTGTCGTGAAGCAATTCAATTTAGAGATAAAATCGTGTAAGATTCAAAATACCATATTCGAGACACCATAAACTTTACTTTTAATGATGCTTACTGTATTTTCAAACATATTCAAGCTCTTGACTGTACCTATATATTTTACTCAATTTAACAACATCAAGGTAATGTATAGATATTGTTTCCAGTATTATTGTGACACAATCACAAATATAAGAACCAATAAATCCATTTACTTTATTGCAGCGGCACTTGTACATCACAATCTTAAATTGAAAGAAATTAATTAATATTTTCACTAAATTGATGCAAGTTTATGTGGAATTCCTTAAACGCATTAATATTTACATAAAACATGGGTAAATATCTTGTATTCATATTTTTCATCTCAAATTACAGTTTATGTACATTCTTGATTAAATTGGGTACATTTTTATAAAAATTAAACTTTCTTTAAATGTATAGCCTGTTATTACCACGATATTATATTATAGCCACAGAGAAAGTACGACTAGTGTAACCAGAAACTGTAAGCGTGTTTTAATTACAGAGTAAGCGCATTAAATAAGCGTATTATAGCCAGATATAAAGCGTATAGTCAAAATTGTAAGGAAACGACAGCAATAGATTTTTGTCTATAAGCGGATGCAGCACGGGCGCTTTTTAACTCGGGTTTAAAAAAGGGGGTGCTAGATTAAGGAGCTCTAGATTCAGCGCCGAATGTAAGAAATTCAACAGTGCGCTTCTGTAACGCGGTAGGTAGTTATACTTCGCGCTCAGTTGAATATTCTTGTTGTTCTATTCCCAATATACTTTCCACTGGCACCGCGACTCAATTTATGTTTTTTTTTTTTTTCAATTATCCCAAAATATTTGAAAAAATCAATGTCGGTAAAATCTTATGGCTGTAGAGACTAAACGATGTTACCAAAACGAGATATTTTTGGGGAAACGGTTCTCATTTTGGTACCAACCTTCTGGAACGATATTTAATACGAATGGAATTTAAAGTCTGGTCTATTGTTGATCTATAGACGTTACAGTTGTTCATGTGCCAGACAAACGATATTTTTTAAATATTTTATTATAATTAAACGTGCTGTAATTTTTTCTGCATAAAAACAAAACGCTTTATGGCTGTCGTATTCTCGTGTGATTAATATAAACATTGATTTATTAAAACATGCACGACAAACTTTATGTGATCACTATTAAATGACAATCATTGCTATAGAGTGATTTTTTTAGATGGGAATTTAGAACCAATAAAGTTTTAACACAGTTTGAGAAATGTAAAAATAGGTTTTTTTTTTTGTATTATTTGCCTTCATTATTTTTGCCTTAAAATACCATCTCCAAAATTCATCTGTAATAGCTTAACTGTTACTTTCGTGTAATTACTACCAAAACTAAAATAGAACCGTTTAAATATACCAACTGATCATCATACCTTATGAAAGAATATATTTCATCAAAAGTATTGCGCTCAATGTTCACATGCAAAAATGTATGTAGTTGGTGATAAAATTTATCTGTGCGTGCTTTTAAAATGCAAGAATGAGTCAGGATCTTTAATTTCCCACACACCACTTCAAGATCAGAATAAATCGATTCGTCAAAAATTCTGTAACAAGTAAATGTAATGAAGCATGGTTAATTTATAAGCAGCCCTACAAAGTACATTACATACCCCCACCCAACATATACACAGGTTATTAATGACAGAACACAATATAGTATAAAAAAAAAGATGTTAAATCACAATACAGATCTATATTATCACATTTTTTTTTAATGCGGACAACAAACCGGTTATTTATTCGTTATGAGTATGTTACGAAAAAGCATGAAATATTCCTATCAAAAAATAGGAACCAGCGCCCGATCTTAATAGCCAATCCACAATCTTAAGTTATTAAAGAAAAAGCAAACTGCCTATGTACAATATTTCTATTTGTAGGTATAGGTAGGTACTTCCTTAAATATTATGTCAATAAGTTTTTTTTTTTCAGATAAATAACTCAACAGTAAGATTCTGCTACGTCGTTAACATAACTGTCCTGTCTATTTAGGGTTCCGTTCCCAAAGAGTCTAATCAGAGCCCTCTTGCTTTCACTCATCCGTCCATCCTTCTGTCTAACACAGGGCTGCATCTTTTAAACCAAATAGGTAAAGACCGTTCATTTTTACAGAGTTTATGGCTGTCATTACAACAAATAATAAAATTAAAGGGGGTCCACATGCAAGACAAGTGTTTTTCTGATGCTTTTACTCGATATTAATATTGTACGGTGATACGTAACCCTTCCTGTGCACGGGCACAGGCTTGACACGGGCTTTTAGCTTACATGATCAAGTCTAACGAGACTTAAACTTATTATTTGACCGGTTTCAATAAAATCTGCTTAAAATCGATACATTGCGGACTAAACACAAAACACAACACGAATCTTTTTACCTGACTGTCTATCTGTATTTTCTTATGTCTGTATATTACCGCATCACGTTAAAAACTAACAGAGGTTCATGTTAATTTGTACACATGTACTTCCCGTCTTGAGATTTCCATACAAATAAAGCGCTATCATATGGGGTTAGTAGAGACATGGATATACAGATACTGATTTGTTAGGTTGTGTATGTATGTTTAAGTAGGTAAGGTATTGCAAATGTGGTCTGTTATATCGGTTACATTCAGTCGAAGCAATGTTGTTTTTCAACATCCACCATACCGATCGTAAATTCGTGAAAAAATCATGTAACACTACCCAGTACACACACACACGTGGACGAATAATAGAAAACTTTCATCCAATTTCTTGCTTATATCACAGTCCAAATGTCAATACTGTACCTAACGAACAATCCTATATTGACAAGATAGGAATTGGGATTGGTTAATAAGACAGGGGTTATGATTATCCGAGTTATGTTGCATTCCAGGACGAAAAACAGGCAGGTTTATGCCTATAAAATAAGAAAAAAAAAAGATAATACCAAGTAAATGATCGCTATCGATGTGCCTGGGCGATAGGATCACCTTTAAATGATTTTCCGTCTTCGTCCGTACTCTGTGAGATATAAATAAGAATAAAATGTAGGCAGCAGGACTCTAGCATTTGTGATGTAAACTAAAGAACTTATACTATGTTTTTATTAACTCTCCTTAAAAATATAAGCAAACATATTGTGTCGTTTTTTAAACTGTAGGATTACGGTAAGAATTGCTCAAGTAAGACGTTGTATCAAAACTACGTAGCGTTTGCATACGTATATGTTCAACGAATGTCTCTGCAGAACATACGCTCAGTGGCTTTTTCTTTCTGCTCATAGTATTGAAATGTAATAGGTAACTGAGAGCATTGTATCTATAAACCTGTTGAGTTGAAACCCTCGACCTTTCGTAGTCGTGAGGGCCAGGTTTGCGCAGAACATGTTTACAGGCTGAAAACTATGACTTTTACTTGATTAGTAAATCAACTAATAAATCTTATAATTTATTCACATGACGGGTGTAACAAGACTCATCAGCAAGCCGAGAGCCACATATTCATCTCGACACTGCGTTTTTTGTACTTGATCTTACCTGGGAATCCAGTTATGGAGATATTGAAGGTCAAATAACGATACATAATTATAATCGTTATTACTAAACTTTTGACCCTCTTCCTTATAAATTCTAAAAGTTTAACTGTCAATAATATATGGTTACGCAGACGTTAATCATTAGCATTAGCCCAATCTTTTATTCGTTATTTCCGTAATCCCAGTAAATTATTTTCGCTCAGCGTCACGTTAATAGTAGTTAGTTGTACCTAGCAACGCGTAGACATCGGCTCATTGATGGGTCTTATTACATTTAGTACAATGAACAGTAGTCATGTGGATGGTTACCTCGCAACATCATCCTCCAGCTGCCTCTGGAGGTGGAGTTCTAACTGCGACTCCTCGGTGCTGGCTGAAAACTGTTCTGCCGGCCCCGGCTTATTGTTCGATTGAGTGCCCGGCATCAAGCATCTCTTCAGGCTATAAAACAAATAAAAAATATATCATGGTTTCTTTTGAATATCATCATTGCATTTTCATTGGTTAAACGGAGCTTAAAGTGTTCTGTAATACAAGCCTATCAGTCGTTGTTAATTGGTAATGTATACAATTCAAGATCTTTACTGTTCCGGAGGGGAGAATGCACTGCCAAGTTCCGCTTCTAGTGACGCTAGCTAGCTGCATAAACAGTAAACATCGAACAATGATTTGAGTAGATCTCAATAAGATTGCATCATTCCGGTGCCGCATGTACGTAGGTATGCGCAAATCTAGTAAGGGTTTGACCAGTAATCACGTTAGGTTCAACTATTATCCCAAGGCTGTCCACCTTCGGATAATATCACTATTGATCACAAGGGGGGAGAAGGGGGGTGTTGTTAGGTTATATTATTATCATAATATTATTTCGTAAGTATACTTCGAAATTCTACATGCTCATCCACTTCCTCCTGTAGGAAAAAGTAAACTAAATCTAAGGTTCGAGGACACTGCTTTTTAAATTAATATCATGTTCTAGTTAAATTGGATTTTTTTTTAATACTCTTCAAATAATCTTCATATAAAATGCTTTGTCCTGAATAAATGCCTGACGGCCGATCAAAGCCAGCCTAAACCGTTGATCGTAGAGACCTGAAACTTGGAGGGTATATTCTATGTATGACGCAAGCATCCGATAAGAAAGGATTTTCCAAAAGTCTCTCCCGAAGGGGATGAAACTGGATCCATATAAGTTTGTATGAAGAAATCAACTGACGCGGGCAGAAGCTAGTTAAGTATAATTTTACAAAAGAAATACACCTGATGGTCGGGACAGGATGGCTTACAACCTCACGAAATATCACCAGAGGAAAGTGGCGTGTAAAAGGGAGCCTAAAAACCTCGCGTCATTAATGGACACACCCTAATATTTCAAATCATTTGATGTTTACTGCTTGTCCTGATGGCACACATGGCGCGCGCATCGTTTCCAGCACAATGTTCCACAGACAACATACATGAAGTATTACGAGTAAATAATAAGAATCAAAGGCAAACTTGGTACTTTACTTTAAATTAGACGTTAAACCTCAGTTTGTATCAAACAGGCAGAGTTGCAAGCTGCAGACCCCATATTCACATAAAATATGTCTACATTAAAATGCCACTCGAAGCTATAAAAGGAACTCTTAATTTTATTAAATTAAAATTCTGGTCATGTGTCCATTGTGTCAGTGAATAAATGGCTCATACACTGTAGCATCAATAGACATCTATTGCTATTTTAAATTCAGGTGTTGTGGTTATTAAAACATTCAATGTGTATTTATACCTGAATGTTGCATCCACCGTTTGCTATGTTTTAGCAGTGAATTATAGACACTTTAGTTTGCTGAAACTTTCCCTATGACAATAATCTCATAGACATCAACAATTGGTTTAAAAAATACTTTATTTCATAAATTATTAAGGCAGCAACTAGCTAAACATGACATGATTAGACACTTGGGACTTGGGTAGATAGCGTCAACCCACAGCACCCAACCTTAAGCACCAGCTCCCATGTTTATCTTGATATTGTTCAAATCATTAAACATTTGCAGAGTTTGCCCCAACAGCATAGTAGAAACCACCTTTAATAATCTATCCTAATATTATAAGAAGTAAAGCTTGATTGTTTTTTCGTTTAAAAGCGGTGATCTCTGGAAGTATTGGTCCAATTATGAAAATCTGTCATTGATAGAAAGCTACTCAATTGCCTAGTGTCAAAGGATATATTCAACTTCCACATGGATGAAGTTCTGAGCAAAAGCCAGTGTTATGAATGTAATGTATTGTTGAACGGGTTCATTTTCATACCGTTATTTTCTCTTCGACACTAGCACAATTTATTTTTCAAATAAAAGGCAAATGTGATTTTTATTTTCTTTATATTAACCCTTTTCTGTTATTATTTCAAAACTTAAATTATTAAAACACTTTAGATTAACAAGACTTGCAATTACTGTTTCAAGATGTTGTGTGTATCCATTAACACCTATTAAAATATTTATTTTATATGCCTCATATACATGATTAAAATACATCATTTTTTAGTCTATATTGTACACAGAATACGGCAAGGATTCTATCACTACCACATTTGATATCAATATTGGTTATAACGTTTGTGGAACACCATTTAGCATTTACACCTATGTGTTTCAAGTTAAAATAACACCAGCAACCTTTGTGTGTATCAACATTTTATATGCTATTATGTAATAACCTTCCTTGGTGAGTTAGCATCTCATCATCAGGTGGGATGACAGATTGCATTGTCCGGATTTACCAACGTAAGTTTTTACAGAATAGAAGGGAACTATAGGTTTGTGAAGAGAAGTGGCATCGGTAGCAACCAGGAAAACACACCCGTTGTGTTTCTAAAAAAAACGCGAGGTCAGCACGCACTCAACTGTGTGTGTTTTTCTACAGCAAACATAGTCACACCCTGTGTAGCCACGTTTCGGGCTTGGCGTAGCAAATGTTGCTGACAAACATTGTCAGCAGTCAACTTGTTAAAACTGTCTCACTTCTTATGTTGTCGTTCAAAATAATTTGATTTTCTAATTATCATAATTCCCTAAATAAACAACAATCAATTACTTTGAGAATCAAGATTGACTCCAGAAATTGGTATATTGGATTGATTTATTTGTTTTGTTTAAGGCTTTTTTTAGTGAATCAAGAAGGAGACATGACATGTGTTTCGGAAAGTCTTCTAGTTTGAAAAAATTCAACAACTGGAGGTTCTGAGTTATTCTTGTACATTTTATAAGTAGGTCTGTACAGGGCCTCAGAAATACTGCTAAATCACTTTGCATAATCACTGATGTAAGAAAATTTGTATATAAGGTATCTAGCAAAACACATATCAACACAGTTTTTAATAAATTTGTATTAAAAATCATGGGCAGCACTAAAATTTTACATTATTTATGGGAGAATTAAGGTTAAAGGGTCTCCTTTAAATTTCATTATGTGTACTCTTTCAGTTATTTACTAATTCAATATGTATAAACATTTACTCAAATATAGTCAATTTATGATTTAACTTAGTGCAACTACTGAGATCTGTCGGAGATCGATCTTGTTAATGACTTCTATTTATTAAATACCACCACTAAAATAAAAGAAGTTACTTGAATAATAAAATGTTAAAAAATAAATCTAGTGATGACGTTATGACGGTTTCCAATCTAGTAAAATCATCCTTCGTCCAATTTATATCCACGATTTCATGATCTAGGTATTCAACGAAACACATACCTACCATTCATCTTTATTTGTTGGCGCAAATACTTCGAAGACACGTAGACAAGTTTTCCTCTAATACAACTTATTTTCAATAGAAAAAGTGCTATTAGTAAGTAAACAATCGGCGTTTCACTAAAGGTCAATCGATTTCTTTACACACAGTACGGTAGGCATAAGCACCTATTACATCAACCTGTATCTAAGCTCATGAAACTACATGGAGGATCTCACACTAGCGCCATTATTTCCGACGTCAAATACTTTCTGACAAAATTAAGCAACGGCAATACTAACCTTTTCTTAATATCCAACTTGGTTATTCTATTCAATCACAAACACAAACGAATTTTCTTATTTATTTCTGTTTCATTGACTTACAGCCGCTACTTGCAACGAATCCTCGAAAACAATCTATAAACTTTTTTATATCACCATCCATCGTTCAAGAACGAGGCCAAGGTAATTATTATACAGCCAGTGACAAAGTCTCTGTAAAATGTAAAAAAAAAAACAATAAAAAGAAATTTAGAATCCAGTCCAGCCATAGTGAAAGCTGAGAATGTTATAAAATTCAGTATATTTTATACCTATCTTAAATTAGCTCAAGAAGGGGTCGACTTGTGAAATTAGTGTTGTCTTTCTGACTTCTGACTGAGCGGTGTCCCGTTACAGTATGGCAGTGTAGCCCAGTTGGACTATCTAGCTTAGTCTATCTGATTCTATTGGTATTTATACCAGATCTAGAGACGACGTCTAAGCCAAGACCCGGACCCTACAAAGATGGCCTTAACGTTTCAGATACGAATAAACTTGTGAACGTTACCTGCGAAACGATATAAGGAAAATAATCTCTTGGCCTCAACCTGCAACGGCGGAACGCGCAGCTTTTCTTGTCAGGTGGATTTTATAGATCTGCAATAATAATTAGGTATTATAGATACCTTTGCCTTACCTTATCAAAATTTGATTCAACTCAACAACAATAATAAAAATAATATTGATCAAAAGAAATAAATTATTATTGAGATTGTGATCGAAAGTGTTCCGAACGGAGGAGTTAAAAAAAATTAGATATATTTTATCGTTGGGCTAAGAAGGTTACGGCTTTAACTTTACAGGTTTCTCTGGTTGCTGATACAATAGGCAGTTCTAGCAAGCGAGCAGATTCTTGAGAAAACAATTATTATGAACGCATGTTTTTTTTTGTACGTACCTATTGATATTGATTTTCTCTAATTTGACGTTTCCCAGAGCAGAGTAGTTAAACGCCATTGTGTGTTGTGTGTAGCATAGTTTTACAAGTTTACTTTGGCCTGCTCATCCTGTTTAGATTTCATTTTTTTGTAATGTCTTAAAAAAACTAAGTTATTCATGTGTTCATTAAATAGAATAGTTAAAACTGCTAGACTTTTAATTTATACGGAATAAAAAAGCATTTAAACCGTTGAATTTTTAGCATCTCATGTACAACTGCAAAAAAATATTTTTAGACCGAATAGTAAACGAACAATTTTTGAAAAATATGAAACGGATAGAACAGTACTCTTAAATGCAATCGATATTTAGAAAAAATAATAGTCCGCTATAAATAACCATTTTTCGGTATTTTTTAATCGTCAACTCATAGATTCTTAGGGCGCGGTTAATACATATTAAATTCTAATTTACCACGCGATAGCTATGTGCATTAATGTGGAACAGGGTGTTTAAAATAAAAATCAATACCTGGATGTCTGTATTTTCCAAGGTTCACTATTTAGCTGAAGTGGATCTTCGTGAATATGGACTCTTCTTCTGAACACTGGGATCCAGGTATGTGAACTTCTGAAGATAGTATTGTTAGATTAGACAAGTATTTGTTGTAATATATAGTACCTAACCATATAAGGTTCCTGTGTTTTCTATCTTTCTGGGTCTATCATGGAAACCTATTTACAATCAAGTAATAAGGAAGCAGGACTTATCAAAACAAGTTAAAACAGGTCATTGGCATGCTGGGTTTGTGGAACTACCTTTGATACTATGAAAATCAATTTATCAATAATTTCTACTGAAGAGATCTCATCTAAAACACACTTGTTCACTAATTATGCACTATGGCCCTTTATCGGTAATAGTGCATCATATTATTCAT
Source organism: Hoplodrina ambigua (assembly GCA_949774945.1). Classification (NCBI taxonomy): domain Eukaryota; kingdom Metazoa; phylum Arthropoda; class Insecta; order Lepidoptera; family Noctuidae; genus Hoplodrina; species Hoplodrina ambigua. The sequence goes on from OX458963.1 coordinate 14,727,305, forward strand.
ATTATTATATTTTAAACTGTCTTGGCTGTGACACACCTGCTTACATAACACACAAGCATATTGGTTAATAAAATATACAGTACCTATATTAGTTGCCCAAGTATAAATAATAATATTACCAGTGTTATTGTCCCACTGCAAGGCAATGGTAGATTGGTAATTTCAGACTTATAATCATTGTCTTCACAGATGTGATGTGGACAAAAGACCAACTCTGCTGCCAATGACTTTACGCCTAATCCTTCAGTTCCGTCATGAAAAATTGTAACAAATAATAGTAATTGGACTTACTTATAACTAAAGATTAAAACTTCTGTAGTATGTAAATTGTATGAAATAATTAAATATTGATATTTTATTTGCGCCATAGCTCTCACTCGCCTCCTTGCATCGTTGAAAGAAGTACAGTCAGGTGGAGAAGATGTTGCATTTTTAAGTGAGCTGCTGCAGTCAAAACAGCTTCATGCCCTTGTTCAAGTACACAATAAGATTGTCGCCAAAGGCAAAGATGACAAATTCTATCCCCTTCTATCCAATGCCATGCAAGTGACATTAGAAGTTTTCGAGCTACTCCATAATGTAGTATCAGTTTCAAAAGAATATGGAGAACTTCTTAGTTTATTGCAGAAACCACATTTTCAAGTAAGTGATTTTCCCTTTTGTTATTTTTTAAGGTGAAATAGGTTTTCCTAAACGAACTAGATTAATATTAAAACAATTTGAAATAATAGTACAACATTTTTATTTATTTAATTAATAAAACCATATTATCATAAAATAATTACAAATTAAGCAAATTATCTATTCTTTAGGCAATACTCTGCACTCATGATGCTGTCGCTCAAAAGGATTACTACCCACATCTCCCTGACATTCCACCTGAACTTGATGATGAAGAAGAAACTGTGAAAATAGTTCAATTAGTTAAAAGTGATGAACCTTTGGTAAGACTTGTCAAAGAATATTCTATAATTTATAGCAGATTTAATGACGAAAAACAGTGAATTCATTTAGAAATAGCAGCTAAATATGTTAAATGAACATGATACTCAGCGATACTAAACTAGTTATAACTCAAATCCTATATAGGTGAAAGTGTTTGCTAATTTCATAAAGATAAAGAATTTTCTTGTATAAGTACAGTATGGAGCAGATGCATGGATCATCTTAATACAATGCAGTGTCTCGAGCATTATGTAATATTATAGTGAATAGTGAATAAAATACCATGTCATCATTTAGGGTATATTGAAATTATTTTTTTATTAAAAGGGTGGAGCACAGAGTGCAGAGCCAATAGTGGTAAGTATTGACATATGTTAAGTACTTATGCTATTCATTTGAATGCTTCCAATATTATTTTTCATCCTTCCACATAGTGTACGTATACGCATTCACCTATTTTTTAATTTGTCTTTTTGATGTTCTTCTGTATTTGTTATTCTTCATCGTCACCGTGTCTTCAAGTTCAAGAATGATTAGCTGCTATCTCTAGATGCCGATGCAATTTGTATTGTGTTGTCCAGAACTACACCATTTTCAAATATTTTGTTTGTTACACTATACCCCACACAATACATTTTGCTTATTATTTTGAGTATCAACCTGACCTATATGTGTTTAATTTTTTGCATAGTGTCTTGTTATTATAATTTATTTCTATAACCTTATTGATGAATGTGAATCAAATCCTCTTCTTTCCAATAGGTTCATTTTAATAATAAAAAGTAGGTATTATTCCAAACCAAAAGTACAAAAATAATATAATTATCTTTTATCTGAATTATCATTGCAGCTACAAATCACCAGGAATTTAATAACGCTATCAATTCATAATGATGTTATCCATATTTAGACTTATTCTGTATGATAGGGTGCTACTATTAAAACGGACGAAGAAACCGGGAAAATTGTAATTGCTCGTGTGATGCACGGCGGGGCCGCGGACAGATCTGGGTTGATCCACGCCGGGGACGAAGTGATCGAGGTCAACGGTATCAGCGTGGAAAACAAGACACCCGCCGACGTGCTATCGATATTGGTATGTCACTACAAGCAAAATACGCACATTTATTGCTACCCACAAAATGAAGGATTACTTCAAATAGTTTCTGTTGATTTCACAGCAAAGTTCTGAGGGCACTATCACATTCAAATTAGTGCCATCATTTGGCAAAGGAGGCTCACGGGAGAGTAAAGTTAGAGTTCGCGCTCTCTTCAATTACAATTCTTCTGAGGATCCGTACATACCGTGCAAGGAAGCGGGACTAGACTTCAAGAAAGGGGATGTGCTGCACATAGTGTCCCAAGATGACGCATATTGGCAAGTTTTTATCCACGGTCGTTTTACCACCCAATAAAACGGATTTTAACTGTTTCCTTTCTGTGTTTAGGTGGCAAGCTCGAAGAGAAGGCGACAGAGTAATGAGAGCGGGTTTGATACCCTCAAGAGCATTGCAAGAAGGTCGCATCATCCATGAAAGACAAACGGATCCACAAACATTAGAAGGTGCTTTTGTAGTTTTTTAGTTAAAAAAGATTTTTGTTATCGAATTCCTGTTAGACCTGTCGATTCATTATACTGATGCATCTTGTGTCGTTTCACACTGTCAGCTCACGATCATTCATGTACCCATTTTGCATGCTCCGCGCAGGCAAGCCAGCTCTTTGCAGTGTCTCCGTTACGAACTCGGACTGTGCTCCGAAAACGCCATGCTCACCAACGCCGACGGCCACCACACTTCTACCCTGCAAGTCGACACCCAAAGTGAAAAAGGTTATATATGACATTACAGAGAATGATGATTTTGATCGTGAAATGATACCGACGTACGAAGAGGTAGCCAGGTTATACCCGCGGCCAGGGATGGTCAGACCAATTGTGTTGGTAGGTGCTCCCGGAGTCGGCAGGAATGAGTTGCGCAGAAGACTTATCGCCACTGACCCTGAGAAATACGTCACACCTATACCATGTAAGTCCAAACAAGCTTACTAGTCATTATTGCAGCTGTGCTGCCTTTGCTACCCACAGATCTAAAAAAACATTTTGCTATACATGAGCGCTATTTATCTACCTATATCTAACGATATTCTAAAATTCCTTTCAGTTACGTCTCGACCTCAAAAATCAAGTGAACAAAACGGTAAAGATTACATGTTCGTTGGTCGTGATAAAATGGAACAAGATATAGCTGATGGGAAATTTATTGAGCATGGCGAATATAAGGGGAACTTATACGGTACTTCGGCAGAGAGCGTCGAAACCATCGTAAATACTGGTAAGTCGCTGTTGATCACGAAATATCAAATGCTGAGTATTGCGAATAGGCCACGCACAAAGCGCAATCTACAGGCAACCTTGTGTTAATAAGCCGTCATGGGTTACCAACAGGAAGACAGATTGCCTTGTATACGCAATTATAGAAAAAGGGATGTTGACTCGTGTAAACATTAGGTACAAAGGTACCTAGGTCTTTTAGTCATTTTATTTTAGATTTTTTATAAATAGGGTATTTAATTAGTTTATGAAGATAATTAAGGTAAAATACTGAATGTACACTACATTTATATTTCCTAAGGTCTCCTATAGCTGTCCTACTGCGTCACGCCTGCGTACGCTACGCCAAGATTTTATAGCAATATACTATATCGTCATTCAACACTTTCTGTAAATTACGCGATAGGAAACTCCAGCGTCAGTTTGAGTAAGTAATGTTTTAAAATACGGTGACTGTTTCCAGGTCGCGTGTGCGTGCTAAGTCCTCACTGGCAGGCGTTGAAGATGCTCCGCACGCCTCGACTCCGACCTTACATCGTGTTCATAAGACCACCCTCGCAGGAGCGGCTGATGGAGACGCGGACGGCAGCCAACGCTCGCTCCACCTTTGACAAAGAATGCTCCCGGGCTTTCACGGTTAGTTGATTTTAGTTTTGTTTCTTCGAGTTAGTTCTAAAGTCCCTAATCTCTATATATTGCCAGTCCCGGTGAGCAATTTGGTCAAAATATTGTAACAACCTGTGCAGGCACTATAGTGTTTAGTAGACGCCATTTGGGGCCAAACATGAACCAAATCCCATAATTGGTACTTGGGCGCGACCGCGCGATTACAAAACAGAAACCATCACCGTAATACATAATTATTATGAAAGGAAATCATAGAACATTACCGCTATAAAGGAGGAAAACAATTAAAGAAATGTGAAACATCTCCCCACCGACGGGTGCAGGCGATGCCTCAAATAAACAGTCCATATTGTTTAAAGCGATAGCATTAGCTGGAAGGAACCTAAAGTAAACAGTCAGATGATAGGAAATTTTCCATAAACACGATATTTTTCTGTATTTTGTTGCAAATACATTAGTTGTTATTTCAACTATAATTTTTGACTGCCTGCCATTATACAGGAAAAGATTTTTCCAATGACAGAATTATATCTAGTCGTAATTTCTTGCCAAGTTTCCATAAGCATCAGTATCGTGAATGTATTCTCAGGAAGAAGAGTTCTCAGACATCGTGCGCTCGTCCAACCGCATCAACTTCCTGTACGGGTACATGTTCGATGAAGAGATTGTCAACGACGACCTGCCGAGCGCGCTGTCGCAGCTACTGAAAGCGGCGTGGCGAGTCCAGTCTGAGCCCCTTTGGGTGCCGGCTTCTTGGGTCCAGTAAGATGAACATTACCCACCTATTTATCAAAATCATTTGTTTGAAGTTGAACAATCGTTAGAAACCTGCGCTGAAAATGTTTATAGAATCATACCTAGAATAATTTTAGCACCAATGTACAAGTAACGAATTTTTTTGAAATCCTTTAAATATACAAATCCAAAACAAATCATTTATATATTTACTTATATTATAAATGTGGTAAAGTAGGATAATTTATCCCAGTAATGTACAATATTGTGTATATTTTGTTATAAAAATAATAGTGTTTAGTTAAATTTCTTTTGAAGCAAGAGTGGTTCCTTATTAAAGATGAAAAGCCTTAAATATATTTTTGCTTAATAGAGTATTATATTATCACGAACAGGGCTTCGCAAAATAGATTAAGGTATTTTATTATTGTGATTTTATTAGAAAAAGATGTTAAACGCATATCGTAGGGTTGTTTTGAGCATCAATAAGTTACTCGAGCGACTGTTCGTGTTTGCGTGCTTGTTTGCAATTATCAACCGACGGCAAGTAATAAAAGAGTGTATAGAATGCTGGCGTACTATAATTAATAAATTAATTTATAAATTTGTCTAGTCTAGTAAAATAATCCATTGTCTTAGAAGAGTAAAACAACCCAATATACCTGCATACTGCCTTATGAGTGATAAACATATTAGAAATGATTCAATGATCATTTACGAGTAATAAGAATTAAAATTAGTCAAGTCTTTATTATTGTTGTTCAAATTAGTTAAGTGTCTCAAATAATACTAACCTTAAACGCTTTATCCAGTAAGTACAACGGCAACGTTCTGTTGCTACGGTTACGCGACCATCGCATGTCCTGCGTTGGTCGCGTAATTGGTTTCTATTGGGACAATGTCTAGATCCCACACGCATAGGCGTCAGTTTAAAATAATCATTCATTAGCTTTAATTGACACAATTGTAATGTTCGCAAACTGTCTGTCACCATTCCAATTTGTACTTGTCAATTAAATTTAATGATTGGTTATTTTTATAGACGCCCCAGAGTATTTAGGTGTCTTACCTAAAGACTCTAGGTCGTTTAATAAGAGAGTCGCAACTAAAATTGAAATGTGCGGTGGTTGGCCATTTGAGGGAACGATTTATTATTAGCTCGAACTACTAACACTCAAGCGACAGTAGTCAGTGTGGGAATAACCAGAATATTACTTATTATTTTTAAGTGTATTATGTACCTACCTAAGATATATTCCAAATGACGGTGGCTTTAAAAAATAAAGGAGGATTAGGATATGATTATACTATATTACAGTTTATTAGCAAAAATAAAATTTGAGAAAATAGTTTTTATCCACCTTTAAGTACGCAAAGCTAAAAGTTAAAATAAGCATTATTTATATTTATTTATAGTTGTTCATCGATTGAAGTTATTAGATGGAAATATTTAATGAAGTTGTTTACTAAAGTAGTCCGTAAGTGCATGGTTGTAGGCACGCGATCCCAGTGTATTAACGCACAGCGGCGCCTTTTGTGCGCAGGCGACTGCACTTCCAATTGACCTCATGCCTTAGTGCAAATGATAATTATAAAGCACTGATGACACGCTCCGTTCGTGTTGTGTTACTCATTGAAATTTTAAATTGTTGAAGTAACGACGATGTGACCATTGTCTTTTAGATTCTTATTTCTAAAAACATGACTCCAATAAGTAGGAAAATTCTAAAAATTGCGATAATAACTAATTATAAATTGTTGATTAACCTAATGTTTAAGTTCTTACAGAATTATAATTTACACCTAACTAAAATAAGTTTGCGCGTCTAAGACAATGGGATGTATCGCATGAATAAGAATACGTGTTCTATGTAAATACTTGTGTAAAATAAATATTGACTTTGCTATGTGGAAGTCCTTAGGCAAGGAGATAAACAGGCAGTCCATGTATTTTATATTTTACTGGACTTGTTAAATTCTTATTTTACCTCGTATGAGCGTAAACGGCTGTAAATGGCTTTTAAGTCATTAGTGAGCAAAACAAATACCGGGCGTCGCCACGGCGAGCAAACGAGCATAAACGACTACAAAAATTAAGTACCTGCATGATTCATGACGTTAATAATGCATCGACTCTTAAAACTTTTAAGTGTAATCTTAGACATACTGTCTGTATTTCATTACGGATAGTTCGAACACATTCTAAATATACATTAAAATACAGAGGTTAATAATATTCTAAAATACATTGAAATACAAAGTTCAATAATATTCTAAAACATAGTTAAATAATATTCTAAAAAACATAGTTAAATAATATTCTAAAAAACATAGTTCAATAATATTCTAAAATACATAGTTCAATAATATAGCAATAAACTACTTGCTTATAAAGAAGTTATTTATTAGATGTTATTTAGAGACAGAATAAATACAAGTATCAATTAGGATACCTAGGTTCCTACTTTGCAATTCTGCAAAGATTATTCATATTCATTAAAAATATGAATAATCTTTGCAGAATATTCATAAAAAAATTATCCTTTTCAAGCGACTTCGAAAAGGTTGGATGTTCAACTCCAGGCATGAAGCCGGTCGTTGAAAACAAAGTGCACATTTTTAGCAATAAAGCGCTCGTGCGAACTTAGGCTAGACACAGTCAAGTGTAATATGAAGATGTAAATAGATAAATTGGTAGATAAAAAAACGCTTTTAAATTACGCTTAGTGTACATAGATCTTATTGTAATTGTACAAAAGCTCTATGAGTGGCGTTCAATGGAAGACACAACAAAACTGCACATACCTACCTAAATGTATAGTGTGCCGATACGGCGTTTTTTGTGAACATTTCCTGATAGAAGGGGCAATTTTACAGGATACTATTAAGCAGTACAATTAATTTGCCGACTTATGACGAAGGTGTATTTATAATACCTAATTCTCAATGTTTTAGAGGGATTGTTTCTTAAATTTTTACCCAATGTTTTTCATTCTGTACCATTAATTGTCTACCGATCGGGAAATGTTCATTTTTCGCGGCCGTTTATAAAGTTTAGTATGTAATTGGTAAAATGCCTTCATAATGAATCGAAGTTAAACTGTACACGTTCCTCAAGTAACCTGATTCTAAATTATATTATGCAGTGAATCATCCCGCCTATAAAGCAAATTAACATTCTAAAACCGTGCAATAATGTCACGACTGATATTATCCAATAGGAGGCCTTAATGAACTTCATATGAGTAAAACACAGCTTTGTTAATTCCGCACTTCATAGTAAATAATTATACTCGACTAAGTATGTACATTGTATATGGCGTAATTGTTATTGTCTTTGCTAATATTGTAAGCGTACATATTTTATTATGTCTTAGAGATATCTCAAGTATAGTGTTCGTTATCATAAGTAATAAAATGCATCAAATATAATAAATGTACTGAAGTAATTTATATATTATTATGCTATTGTTGTCTTTCTTCGTACTTAGCAATTTATTTTTCATATCTAATTTGAATATGAAATTAATGATAGTCTCTTTTATTTACCATTGTGACCTGAGTAGTTATTAATTTGTTAAAAAAAAAAATTGTACTTTCGTAAATCAAGTCATTAGAGATTCTAGTCAAACCTAGTCAGAAAAATGCCATCCTGGCGAACAATTTACTTTGGAATATTATTAGTGCTAGTGGATATAGACTGAATTATTGTTTTGTTGTTTAGCTAAAGACTACTACATATTAATACATTTCGAAAAGATCTCTTGTCATTCTCTAATATGCACATTATTACTAACGCGTTTACTACAATACATACTAATAGAATGTATCAATCCTTTAGCTTCGTTGTTCACAACAGGTATCTGAAAAGTTACTTAACAAAAAAATACTAACAGACTGTCGAACTGTCGAACTCATGTCTATGGCTAACAGATTTGAGCGGCTTTTATTAATGGCAGCTTGTGAGCTAATTTTGTTGTTGAATAGCTTATCAAAATCCCGTAATTCTTGATGTATAATTAGGCAAATTTTAATTATAAGTATAGGTAACATTAAATGTCATACTTATGCTTATTACCAACTTTCTTGATTAAAATATCTAAAACAAAATTTGGAATTATAAAAAATTGTTATTTAATATCCAAATGAAAGACATTACTCAAAAGTCTGAATATACAAAGTCGGGTCTTGCCCATTGTAAATAATTATATTACGGTTAAAAGTAGTTTTTATTTCATATTATATGTATGTGTACCAGTAATCGTTTATCCTTCGTGCTTTTAAAGCATTCAAATGTAATAATATTCACCAATCACAAACAAGTTAACGCGTTATTGTGTATGTGGCACACGCATCAACGTTTTTGCAAGATCAGTCAGTAAATAAGATTACCACTAACACTAGATGTCATTTTGAAAGATATCCAGTCTGTTACATTGGGTGTTGACGCTAGAGCACTGGAGCTTTGCAAAAAGGCTGATGAAGCTAGCCGTAGTGCTGGTCAGTAGAAACTTTAGTAATAATTATACTTTTAGCTCAAGAAGGCATGGGTATCGTGGGTGAAGCAGGTTCGTATCGGTTTCGCTATTTCCCTCGTGAAAATTGTATCTCGAAGCCTTTATGAAACCGCAGACCCGCGCACTCGCATGCTTTTTCTTGGCACTTAGCCATGATAGCGTCGTCAATAATATTCTTTGCATACATAGGGTAGTATTGTACCTCACTTTTTCCTTTATCAGTCGACATTATAATAAAAATATTAAAACTCAAATCTGGGCCTAATGCATGTACTTTAAATATCGTTAAAAATAAGGGAACGTTACAATTTTGATTGTTAGTGCATCACAAACAACCAAAAGCTGGACAAAGTCTAGGTCCGTATCCCAGAACGATACTCGCACTCTTTTCGAGTCGATGATTTGAGACAAAAACGAGATCTGTGCTTGAGTATCGTTCTGTAACACAGACCTAGGTGTTCTCTCCGTTTATTCATATTCAATATAAATCTGTCTGCTATGCGATCTTCAGGGAATATTTTAGTATTTGTTCGATTTATTGTCAGCTGCAGAGTTCTCGTTTCGCGTCCTCAATCTCCCGCGGCATTAAGCTCGTAACACGGTGTAAACTATGCAATTGGTAAAGGTTGAAATTATATAGGGCTTTGTCAATAAATCGAATGCTTACTCACTTGAAGTATTGACAATAAATGTTACAAAGTCAAAAGGGGCCTTCTGCCGAGTAGCTTACAAATAAGTGATAATCGTCAGACACATAACCGATTGTGATAAGAATTATGAATATATTTATAGTCATATTTAAACTGATCATTTTAAAACACAAGCAAATACTTAGAGAAAACTTCAAAAATATATGTATTATCAGAACAGGAACAGCTAGCAATAGTAACCGAAGAGAAAATGTCTAAAATATGTATTATCAAAACAGAAACGGCTAGCAATAGTAACTGATCTATAGATGTTTTTATGAAAATTTGTGAGTGGTAGAAATTGCATAGTAAAGAATATCGAAACTAGTCGCGTGGAGTTTATTGTGTTGTGTTTGCCCATGTATTACTTAGTTATAACTATAAATTGCGATGTATTTGGGTAAAACAAAACCTTAATAACACCTTACCTCGTATTAGGTAATAATAACGTGATATCTGAATGTTGTAAAAAATGATCTTTTTTTACACTTACTAATAATCATTCAATAACAATAAGTTCCATGTAAGGGGATGCAGGGGTTAATCAGGGCGAAATTTTGAAAAGGATTTTAACGTTGAAGTAATGTAGTTTGTTGCTAACAAAGACACTAAATCTTAAATTAAAATCGAATGTATTTTAAATCAAACTATGTAGGTAATGTTAAAATCCCTTTTATAGTTTCGTTCCGGTTCACCCCTGCATCTCTATTCACCCTACTTTACGGTAAATTCGTTTTAATCATTGATTACATTTGAATACGTAAGTTTGTATACAAAAAATATTTTAATCTTTATTGTCGTTTTTGGTATCCAGCATCAAACAGTTTGAGATGTATTTATCATAAATTAAAAATCTGTTTAACCGACTTTCAGAGAAGATGTAAGTTCTCAATTCGTCTGAGTACCTATATATTTTTTTTTAATATTCAGTAACTGTAGTAAAGATCATGTATAAGGTGTAACCAAAGAAATATCTTAAATAAATGATAATAAAAGTATGCAGTGTTTAATTTTTTCGCCTCGCTATAAACTCAAATGTTATGAATAACTATCTAATGAAGTGTTAATTGTATCTGTTTTCACACCTGGATGTAATGTTTAAATGTTATCGCACTGTTATAATTCTCAGCATTGAGCTGAGCGTTAAATTCCAACTGCGCTTTTATTTAGGCATTCCATTTGGGTTCAATTGGTTCCCATTTTGCCTAGAGTTAGTGAAAACGGGCACCATTTCGACATTCCTGTTTCTAACATCGCCTTTTGTTGATTTTTTTGAAAAGCCTTATTTAACGATCACCTTCTCGTTCTAAGTATTACAGGTGAAACCTAGGTAATTTTTGCGGTTTGATCAATGACTACCTACCTACGTTTATGCTATACTGAACAATAATTGAGGAAGTATTTGTGCTGAGCTGTGTATCAGGTGCTGCCAGTGTAATTATGCTAATTAGATAGCCACGCATCTAGGAACCCCCTATTTCTGAAGGCCAATTCTACTAATTAATAACGTTCAAAATCCAATCGCAAACTCATCTCAGCGACAATCATTGTCAAAAAATGTAGATAAATTAAGAGGTAATTTTGACCCATCTATACCGCACTATTCAAATAATATAGGCAAGCTCTGTAGATAGGTCTGTAGGTACACTTTACTGTGATAGCATAAAATAACAAACATCATGCTGTAAACGAGTTTGCCGCAATCTACCGATTGGGGTAAAAGGTGTAAAGACCTTATTTTATCATCTAATTCCATGATGGCTGCAGTACTCAATGTACTGAGGATTATAAGGCGCTTTGCATACAGAGCAACTATTGCAGCAACTGGCAACTTGCTGGCAACTAGCTGTTTACATATAATTCAATTGGACTGCGCACACCTTACAACTCGAGTTTCGAGTTGCGTCAGTTTTCAGTCGACAGTTTTCAGTTGCGGCAACTAGCAACTAATTTAGTTGCTAGTTGCCGCAACTAGCAACTGTCAAATATTATACCTTAATCTTTGACTCGAGTATGCCTGCAGTATTTGAAACTCTTTCAATAACTGTTGATGTAGGTAGTACTTAGTCTGTGAAATGTCACAGACACTTGTTACAATGTCAAAGAATGGCACACAAGACACACCAAAGCTGCTTTCCTGTTTTTATTATAATGAATAGAATATCTGTGATTCTTTTTATTGTCACATGCTTGGCACATGCAATTCACAGAAACAGAAAGGAAGACAAACTAGTGTTGAGTCCCGTTGAACTGATTGATCTTGTAAGACAGGAGCAGCATAAAAATAACGTGCCTCTGCAGATTTCAGCAACGGTGGCGCATACAGAGAAGACTCCTAAACCTTTGGAGCCAGATGAATCGGAATATGAGTCAGGTATCACTTTTTCTCAGAAGACTTCTTTTTACTGAAAAAAGCGCCCACGGCTGGGCTTATCAAGAGCCTTTCATAGCAACAGATTTGGTTTCTCATGTTTTTAGACAAATTAACACCTGTGCTTAAGTTAGGTACCTATAAATTATTAGAGTTGCTAGGTGACAGATAGGTACTTAATTGTACCTATTTCTCAAAGGCTTGATCAGCAGATCTGATGTTTAATGCCTACCTACCTACAGGGGGTGGGGGGTTTCCATACTAATGAAATCGCCCAATAGGTACACAAATCAACTCTGTTGTCCGTCTGTCAAGACCCTATTTTTCAGGAACGCTGGAAGGTATCAAGCTGAAATATATAAGAGTTTAATTTATTATCAGAAATTAAAATAAGAGTTTCATTTATTATCAGAAATTAATACTCAGGTTGTTTACCGTTTAAACTAAAGAAAAGGTCGTATGGCGTATATTTTGACGCCCGCTAGAGTATCAAAACCTTTAGTACCTACCTATAACAAAAAAATTGGCAACTTCCCGTTGATCTAGAATCATGAAGTTTAGCAAGCAACGCCATGTATGTAGCACAAGTAAAGCAATAAACACAAAAACCGTAAATTTGTAGTTAAATCATAATTAATCATAATTTCTTTTTTACAATTACTTATTCAACTATTTTTTTTGTACGTTGTGTTAAATATTGTATGGTGGTACGGAACCCTTTGTGTGCGAGTCCGACTCACACTTAGCCGGTTTCATAATTCGCTAGGACAGCGATTTAGCAGAATTGCCCAAAATAAAATATGCTTACTGGTAGATACCTACTGGGGCTGCATACATTAAGTTAGGTATCTACGCCCGCGATGATTCGATGATTTCCATCAACCAATCACGCATGTTCTGTTGCAAATGGAGGAGCCGCGTAGCGTAGGTATTGACGATTTCAAGAGGGAGAAGGGTAGGCAGGAGTGACCACCCCCCCCCCCCCCCCTCCCCATTCCCGATGCTATTGTGTGTGCAATCAAACCCCGAAAACACCCCAATGCAACGCCCATCTAGATGAATTTATTATAGGTAGGTACGGGTTATTTATAAATTGCAATACGCAAGTTCTGCATTGATTGAATATCAATACTAATAATTATTATAAATGCGAAAATAACTCATGCATGTCTGTCTGTTACGCTTTAATCACTGAAAAGATTTTAATGAAATTTGGTACGTGGTACGTTTTAACTCCAAGGATATAAAATATCACATAGGTACGGTTCAAACTTACCCCGAAAGGTAGCCTACTTTTTATTCCGCGACTTCATCTGCATCCACGATAACTGACTTTGCACGGACGAAGTCGCGGGCAAAAGCTAGTTTGTTTTTTTTTTTTGTTTAAACAGTATCATGTGAAGACGACCAAACGTTGAAGAATCGTAAAATCTGGAGTCGGTGGAGCAAATGGGGTGATTGTTCGGTGACATGCGGTGGTGGTACGATCACGCGGTATCGGGTGTGCGTCGCGGGGCGATGCGCGCCCGGAGAACGTGAAGAACAGCGCCGACCCTGCGCCCGCGCTCCCTGCCACACGCCCTTCTATAACATGACCGATGACCTTCGCGAGGCCGACAGTTGAATGATTCAATATGACTTTACTTTTCGTATAATTGTAGCCCTACTAATACCTACTTTAGCAGTAATAAAAAAATTCAGAAACATCGTGTTGTTATTACTCAGATTCACCTTCATTTTAACACAGAGCTTCCTCGCGTCTTTTTACACCCATGCTAAATGTACATATTGACTGACGCGGACGAAGTCGCAGACGGAAGCTTGTCTATATGATAAAATGCAACCGTTACTGAGTGGTTAATGCATCAACACAGAGCTAAAACCTCTGAACGAATTGCGCTGTTTGGCACATAGATAGTTATTATGAGATAGGCATAGACCAGGTACGCTCAGAATGATTTTTCCAGAATTTACCTATTATGGAGATGAAACGGGTAGGTAAGTAAGAAGTAGTCGGTAAGAATCTGTCTCTTCCTGCCGCTTTGCCCAGAGCGGAAGAAGTCAAATTTTGATGACTCCCCATGATCCTTAAAAAAAAACAAAAAAAGGCCATGAAACGGGGGTCCAAAGTTTGTATAGAGAAATAAGATTCCTAGATAGATTTTCCACGCAAACGAAGTTGCGGGCTAGTGTAATATAAAAATATACAAGTTTACGTAGTACCTACACCGCAATGTGACCCTAAAAGCGGTGCAATAAGAGTTATTTTACGAGCTAGTGTGTTGAAAAATAATATAGGATCTACTTGCTTATAGTGTTAAGTTACAACAATACAATGTGATGTGCTACATAACTTCGGGGAATAGCGACGGCCAACCAGCATTACCGCGTAGCATTAAATGTTTACAAGTAGAATTATTATTTCTCACGGGTTTTCAACCAGTTATGAGAGGCAACAGGTGATACGTACTACTATCAGTATCAACCAGAACCTGACGTGAATAACACGGTTTTTGTACAATAATTTAATTAATTTTGTAGCTACATATACACCTTACAATGTACATTTATATTACGTTCGCAGTTCTTCCTTTTGTGGCACAAATTGTAACATGTGAATGTAAGTACATAAATAAAAACTAACACTTATCTAATTTGAAGTCTGGGATATTTGTTACTGATTCTCACCAGAACGGCTGAATGGATCTGGATGTCATTTAGCAGATTATGGCCTGATAGCACATAGGCTACTTTATATGCCGGAAAAATTACAGACATTTCAATTTTATACACGGTTACTTTAGGTCGTCCTGGAACCGAAAGCCATAAATTCGATTGGGACTATTATTTAAAAAAAGTTACAATAAAAAAACATACGCGTCGAATTGAGAACCTCCTCCTTTTTGAAGTCGGTTGAAAAAAAAATCAGCTCTTCAGTGCACTTTGACGAGTTAGACGAACATAAATGTACTGAACAGTTGATTTTTTGATTGTTACTTTTTAGAAAAAAAAAGCTTTTTTACAAAAAAATATCACCGCCTTCAAAAATCACAAACTAAAAAATAACTTTAGCTTGGAAGTCGGCGGCTTTGGTTTTGTTTCTTGTTATGTAGGTATTGCCACCGACTTCCAAGCTAAAGTTATTTTTTATTTTGTGATTTTTGAAGGCGGTGATATTTTTTTGTAAAAAAGCTTTTTATTTTTCACTTTTTAGTGCTCCCCCTCCCCACTTCCTTTAGTCAGTCATCGACTACACGTATAAACAAAGCAATTTTTCTTGTAACGGCGGTTCTGCTATGATTTTACAAGGAGTTCCGTTCCATATCTCCAAAGTTCATCATCAGATCATGACAATATTCCTATGGG
Organism: Hoplodrina ambigua; assembly: GCA_949774945.1. Taxonomy (NCBI): domain Eukaryota; kingdom Metazoa; phylum Arthropoda; class Insecta; order Lepidoptera; family Noctuidae; genus Hoplodrina; species Hoplodrina ambigua. The sequence goes on from OX458963.1 coordinate 14,742,887, forward strand.
ACCTATTCGCGACTATACTCTTTCAAACAAAAAAAGAATCATCCAAATCGATTCGTAATTGGCGGAGTAATCGTTGAACAAAAACCCAAAAAAAAAAAAAAAAAAAAAAACATACGCGTCGAATTGAGAACCTCCTTCTTTTTTGAAGTCGGTTGAAAATGGTACCAATCGTTTCGAGTTTGATGATCGAGTTTATGGCTTACGGTTCCAGGGCGACTTAAAAGTAACCGTGTATATTTGATCTGATTGTTTCTCTGAATAACTACTAACTTATAATTCGACTAGGGTATTTAAGTACTTTAATTTTGAGGTGTGATAACGATACTTAGCACCTTGTAATTTTGTTCTTCAGCTACTATGGAACCACCAAAAGATATTCAAGCGAAAACTACCTTCAAAAAACCAATACTTGAAGCTTTTACATCCGAGGCGCCAATCAATACATTGGGCCGAGGATCTATTTGGGATAAAATCCCAACAGCTCACATTATTAATGTAAGTACATCCTAAAATATCTTAAAACGGTGGATGGTGACCGACTTTGCACGGGTGCAATGTAGATACATAAACCTTCTACTAGAATAACTTAATCTAATGTTGATGAAAACCGCATAAATATCCGTTACGTAGTAGGTACCCGTTGACTGCGGGCGAACATTTGCTACGTCAAACCCGTAGTGAGGCTGGCTACACAAGTGCACAGTTTCTGTGTTCGTCACACTTGCATTTTTAGTAAAAACACCTCAGTTGTGGGTGTGTTCTTATTTTATAATCTAAGCCTACAACCGATCAAGCGACTTTGTTTTTACTATGTATAGATAGTAGCTATCTATGAAGCCAGTTATAAAATGACAAGAGTGGAAATGGCTCGGATGATGACGAATATTTTTATTGAATTTCAATATCTGATCCTTTGCAATCATCTTGGAATTTTCACATACAGTCAATTATTTCGAATAGATACCTAATTACTATTAGGTATCTTTTCATCAACACTTATTTGGTACTCCAAATAAGTGTTGATTTCGTATTTTCTTCTAATTAAATTTCAACTTAGGTAGTTACTTTATAGCCTTTTAAATAAAATTATGAAAAGTATTTAAACATAATTATTTTTTCCAGCAACCAGAAATGTGGGGAGAAAACAAAGAAAGATATAAAATGTTAATGAAACCACCGCATTCCCTGACGAAGCTTGCTAAAACGCTGTCACTAGGATTTGATCCTTCTTTTAGCAAGGTGAGCTCGTATTAAGTAATGAATGCATCAGGCACTCTGCAGCATTCTTTACTCTAATAAATTCGTTGGCTACAGAACCTTACCTTACCCTTTGTATGTTTTGCTTAACTCAAAATTGTCGTATTAAAGAATGACCACTTGCAGTCAGCACGCTATGCACTCTTCGGCAATCGACAAGCCTGCTTAGCTTACCAACCAGCCGCCTGCATTCTGAATCTAACTTCTGCAACACTTGGATTCTGGTCCAATCCTAGGGTTGTTCAAGTCGATGTAACTTACGCCCAGGGGCGATCTAATGGGGGGCCAGCCGGGCAAATGCCCAGAGCGGCGAAAATGAGGGGTGGCAAAATTGATTGTGCACAAAGTCCAACATACTCTATGAATTTTTGTATACTTGTTCAGAAGCCGTAGTTTATACAATAATTAGTAGCCGTAATTTGTGCACATTTATGCTATCATCCCATCTTTGGAATAGCAAACTCATGAATTATTTATTTAGTGTTAGTGTAAAGGGCGGCGAATATTACTTTTGCCTGAAGCGGCAAAACAGCTAGATCGGGCTCTGCTTACGCCTTTCACTAACTTATGGCACGGATTCTGTGCTGAAGGCCAGAGACAAATTTACTCATACCAACCTGACCTTCTTACCATAGATATACATAAGCAAGTTTTAAGTTACGGCCTACGGGGTAGGCGCCCCTAACTACTTCACGACAAGGTAGTAATGTAATTGTTATTGTTAACAGGATTATTTCGAACCCTTTGAAACACGACCGCGGCCGGTGACACTAGTTGCCTTTCGGAAGAAGGGATATGCATCACGCTTTAATGTAAAAGTAGGTATATCTACTTACCAACCAACAATACTTAGTTATTGATTTAATGATTTTACTAATGTTAGTTTATAATAATGGTTCCTTATGGATGTTAGTTATAATAATGTTAGTTGTTAGTTTATAATAATGGTTCCGAGGTTTAAAACCTCTTGCCTAATCGTTGAGAAATTAACTTATTAGTACCTATAAGACTATTTTTAATACTATTAAAAAATCTAAAAAATTAACAGACTGTGGGCGAATTTCTTCTTACTTTCATATAAGGTTTAGGAAGGTCTGAAAGATTTTTGTATTATTTTATTCTGTGGTAATAAAATACCTACTACTTATGATCTTGTTTCAGCATCAGAACATTCATTTATATCTGTACTTGTTAGTTGAATAAAACCAATATTTGTGTATTTTGCAGTTGGTAGGAAGCAATGAGGTAGCAGAACAACAGTCACCGTTCAACGAAGTCAGCAGTTTCTGGCAAAATGATCAATGGGAAACATAGGAAGCGAAGACTACAAGATGACTCTAGTTATTATATGCTAGTTCTCTGTCCGAGGCTTTGTCCGAATAGATTACGTACTTTCCCCTACAAATGTCAACACGATCTATTCACACTTGAATACGGGTTTTGGAGTTACTGAAAATAATGAAGATTTCTTTCAAAGTTCAACCTAATTAATTCAAACTGCATTTCTTGTTTTCATCCCGATATGAGTTTATTTTTGAGATATCGTTTCGTAGATATCCGTACTAAACCAATTTTTGAATTGGTCCAAGCAAACAGTTAGGGGTAGATTAAACAGATCTAAAAACACGTAATTCCCAGGATGGGCAAAGAGGTATTGGGTTTTTCCATTTTTTGGTTTTTCAGTAGCAGCACGAAGTTTGGGAATGGTAGTGTGACACACCTCCGTGCCTCAGAAAGCAAGTATAAGCCTTCGGGCTTTTACGTGCTTTCTGAAGCATTGTGGTGTAGTCTGACAAACTATTTTACAAAGACGTATCGTAATATTCAGTAACTGGGATATGAAAGCCAGGTCGGCAGTCGCTTTGACTGGAAACCAACCCCAACATAGTTTGGAAAAGGTTTAAAAATGCAACTGCTCTCCAAAATGCTAGTTTCTTTTCTGCAGGCGATAATTCCTTACGCCCAGTTCCGACACGCGGCAATAGTTTGTTGTTCGCACAGTCGAAACGCTTTTTGGGTAAAAGAGACGAGAGTGCGACAGCACACTCAGGTGTGAATGCCGGATCCTCGCGGCGCTTGGCGTGATTTAGTGCGCGATAACACATACACGGTTGTGTTTCATAATTTTGCCGATACCACTACACCTATCTATAAAATGTGTTATTTTTTTATTTTCTAAATTTATATCATCAATCTAAGTCAGTTTTTTTTTTTGTAATTTCAGAAACCTAACGGTTTAAGCAACGTATGTACGCTAAATGTTGAAAATAGTCGATTTTGCAAGGAGACACTCGAATTAACTAGCCTAGTAATATGGTGTTCTTAACATGAACACTGTTTATAATAACTAGGTAGATAGGTAATATACTACCTAAGTACTTAGATTAAATAAATTGATGGCTACTTATCTAGGTACTCCTGCCTTAGTCTGATTTCAATTGCTACTTTCAGCTTTATAATTTATTGTATATTTCATAAGTTCTTGTTTCGTACATACTAACCTGCTTACTTGTATTATGTAACACAAAAAATAAAAAATATTTTTATGTGCGTTGTTACAATCATTTCATTTGCTTTTAATTTTCACATATCAACACGTTCACTGCAATATTGGAATAATGCTGTAACTAGAACCATATCGTTTTATTTTTATTGTAGCGAATTCTATTAAGATAAAATGTTGAAATAGGAAGTGAAACTGGTCAAATTTTATATTTGGACAAGTCGAGAAATGTACCTCATATTATGACTTTTAGTACCAAGCTACTTCATTTGATAGGGATTTTAGCTATAGCAAGTTATTGCCTGGAGGTGACTAAAGCAAACGATGATTACGATGACACGCTGCAAGAAGCCTTATTTTTGGTTAAGTTGCTTAAATCAGGTAAAATTATTTAATATACTTAATAGGTATCCTTTAATATAATTTCCTTTAGGTGCTGGTAAATTTTCTGATGTAAATTTTCTCTTGAAAGATTTTTCACAAATTTTGCGGTCAGAAGGCAAGAACAATCTCACAGTAACCTCCACTATTGAAGATGAAAACAGCACATGTTCAGTACCTTCAGACGACTTCAATTCAACAATGGCAATTAATGAAACAGTAGTAACAGGTCAGTATTTTTTATTCAGTGATATCTACCTACTTTTATGATTTTATTATTTTCCAAATTTATATTTGTACATACCTACACTGGACTAAACACATAACTGGCGAAATGTGGGTGTACTAACCCTTCGGGGATTACAGGCGTGATGTTATGTTATGTTACACACCTACACTATTTTCCTTTATATTTTATATTATTTTCCTTATTTTCCAAATATATCAATAAATCACAACAGTTCACTTAAGGCTGCCCATAAAAAAGTCAGTCAGTTATTTTATTGAGTAGGTAGGGTTGATATTTTATCGACTAGGTAGATGATACCTACCGGTAATCCATTAGCGGTCCTTCCTCTAGATAGGTGCTATGGTCAATAGATCAGAATGCAACAGTTTTAAACTTTTAACCTAAGTACAATAGGTTTAAATTTTAATATCGTTATAATAGAAATAATAACATGTTAGGTTATATCTGCTGCATTTTGATCTTTTGATTGTTAATACTTTTTATATCTTTCTACATATTACATCTGACAGCGAGTGGAATGTCTTCCAAGAATGTAGTCTCGACGACAGCTTCGACGCCAGATACGCCACCTACGCCACCGAGCGTTGTTACGCCACCTGCGCCTCCGAACTTCGCTACGCCACCTTGGCCGCTGATGATTACGCCCTACACGAATTGGCCTCCTATGATGGGCTACCCTCCACCTACCGGTCCAGGCCGAGAGAACTTTCCGGATGAAAATAATAGATTCCCGTACCGTAAGATAGTTATCCTATAGAATAAGTAGCCGGTGCTTACTTAAGTGCCCATAGAAATAACTTGCATCAGCGGTTATCCGGATATAGAGTTATGCGCTTGATCACAGAAACGAAACCGAAGAAACTATTCTTGGATTTTATCATTTCAACGCTTGCTTTCAATATTGCTTTCAATTTGCGAGGAAACTTTATTCTGACTTTGATAAAGTTCTTAATGCAAAATTAACAACTTTACTCAGATTTAAAGTCAGTTTTTCTAGTATTAGCCTACCACAGTCGGAATAAAGTTGAAAATAGAACAACTGTCTCTCTGTTTAAGCTTAGACTAAAGTTAGGACTCGTTTTTTAAGAGACTGAAGATGTTTGTATAGTTTGAACAGGCACGCGACACCCAACAGTTAACTCGATTTGACGTTTGCCGTAGTATGGGTGCGTTATGCGTATCACCTCTTTTTTTTATTAGCCGACTTTTCTATTAGCCCATTCCTTCCACTTTCCTCTGTGTTGTGCCTCCTCTCACCAGTTCCTGAGGAAGCCATCCAGGGCGTCCCGCCATCTCCGCTTCGGTCTGCCGCGACCCCGTCTTACCGTGTCAGGGCTCCACTCTTGTATTATGCGGGCCCATTGCTTAGCATCCGACGGCATCCGACAGACATGGCCCGCCCAGTACCATTTCAGTTTTGCAGCTTTTTGTACTACGTCTATGATTTGCGTTCGAACGAGTATCTAAAGAATAATAATTTAGAACCCATTCTTTTTTTATTATACTTAATTATGGTTGGCGACGTAAATATAGCAAATTGATAATACTTGCCTAAAACAACCAATTATTTATAGGATTCAACCGTCGACGAATGATGCCTGATTATTACTATTATGGTAAGTATTTAATTATTGGGTTATTCTTTTTTGTTACGGTTAACATAACCCAAAACTACAAGGTCTCAGACTTTTGAATGCCGTACGAGATGGCGTAGCCAACTCGCAGAGCCTCCTACTCTGCTAGACATTTTACTATAAATGAGTGAATGAATGAATGACTAAGGCTTGCAGAAGGCATATCATTGTTGCACCCCTGTTATTGCTAAGACAATGAATGAAGACAGGAGTGCAACAATGATATGCCTTCTGCAAGTTTAAGTACACTTTTGAACCGATTGTTACTGCCGTGAGCCGGCGCGGCGCATCGCACGCGGCACCGTACCGTGACACGACGTCGTGCCGCGTCACGGTGACGGCGCCGTACCGTAGACATGTGTCCACGGCCTATCAGGACAATCCCGATAGTACAATAATAGTAAAGATTCCCACCAGCATCTTACTAGCATTTGCAAATCTTTATTCAAACCGGCCAATAAAGCCAAGCCAGAGATGGCAAGACTTCTCCCAAGGAGTCCAGGTCCGTAGATTCGCTACTGCTCAACTGATCGCTACAAGGTGTTCTGCGGGGTCGTCATTATTATTATTATTACTAACTATGCCCACATGCAGCTTGGCCCGTTTGACGTAAGTCAGCTGGGCAAAAAGATAGCAGTACCTACCTACACCAGAATTAGGTATTATTTTAATATTATTTTGTAATTTCCGTTGTTGTTTTCAACGATTGGTCCAGCGCCGGGAGTTGTATATACAACTCCCGGCGCTGGACCAATCGTTGAAAATCCAACAGTGTGCAGTATTAGAATATTCAAATAATATTGTTTTAAGATATGGGGTAGGTCACCAGATTCTTTTCTGGGGACCTACACGTCGAGCGTACGAAAGGCCATGGGCACATCAAATAGTGTCTTAAGTTCTTAGCAAGCCTCTGTTTTAACAAAATTTTATTTTTAGAAAATTTCCGAAGAATGAATAACCCTACTGATGATCTTCATAATGCCCCAGGTAAGCCGCGTCCACGTAAAACGATTTCTGCAAAATAACAGCATAATTATTAAGTTTTTGCTGAAAAATAATCCTACCTAGGTAAGTAGATAGTTAATTATTGTGAAAGAATAATAATAAGATCAACAACTATTTGGCTGAAAAATAAAACCTGGTAGAATAAAAGTGTGTGGTATTATAATTTTTGATCATTATTAGTCAATTTCCATCTTCGAGAACATGAAATCTACACGTTAGGTCACGAGAATCCCTTTCCATAAATATGAAGTACTTACCTACCTAAGAACCTTAGGAAGATGAGGTACTGTAATAATCAGCAAAGGGGTTGCCTGCTGCCGATCATAGGTAGGTATGTCTAATTATCTACCTACTAAAGAAGGCTGATTATTTGGGACATGTTGATAAAGTCTCGCCATATTAAATTTCGATTCTGCAACAGCAGGGTCAAGCAGGCCTCGAAATTTCCGTGTCATTCAATGTGTAAATTTATAAATACTTGGACGCAGGTATAATGTTCAAGCCTCACTAGATACTAGGTATGTAAAATAGCTAATATTTTCTTGATTCTGCGTTATTACTTACATTAATTTTCGACACACTTGCTCGTTACGTTGCTCTAAAGACAACCTTTATTACAACAAAATTTGTTTTGTAGATAGTAGGGAGGGACCCATTATTGTCTTATAGGTAGGTAATAAGAATAACTAGCTAGTTAGGTTGTACAAATAATTGTGACGAGTTGCGATAACATGTGGTTTCAGCTACGTCACAAGTGCAAACCACAACTAGCATATCATCAACAACAAGCCAAGCGACAACTTTACACGTGGAAGACACAACGGCCACAACATCAACAACGATCACACAACCGTCTACGTCAATCCTACCTACAACTGAGCAACCTATTCTACGGACCAGTAATTCTATTAAACAATCCATCCTACCAACAGCCGATTCCGCCAGACAGTCAATCCTACCGATAGCCGATTCCGATAAACAGTTAATCCTACCGATAGCCGATCCCGATAAACAATCAATCCTACCGATAGCCGATTCCGCCAAACAGTCAATTCTTCCGATAGCCGATTCCGCCAAACAGTCAATCTTACCGTTAGCCGAGACTGCTAAACAGTCCATCCTACCGATAGCCGACACTGCCAAACAGTCCATCCTACCAACCAAACATTCTGCCGCACACTCCATTCTACCAACAGTTGATGCTGCTAAACCAAATTTCCTATCGACAAAGAGTAAATCTGTCCTATCCAAAGCCAAATCTACCAAACCGACGAAAAAAAAATCGCCTAGCCTTAAGAAATTAAAACGCCGAAAAAGGAGTAGACATAGAAAGCGACTACTAGTTTCAAAAAGTGATATGGTAACTGGAATTTTGAATCGCAACAAGAAGGCTCATAATGTCAGCCGTCATCACTTGCGGCAATTCACAAACACAACCAAAAATAATACAAATGATGTTGAAATAGTTCAAGTCGCTTTAGAACTAGAAAAAGAGTTAAACGTCACTGACACAGAAGATAAAGAAACTTTAGCGGGTCGTCAAGAGCATCAAACTACACGTCAAGAACATGAGAAGACAACAACTACAACGATGAAAATCTTTTTACGAGGTAGTTCCAGAATGCCTATACCACTTCCTGAAAACAACAGCTTTTGTCATTTTTACCCTGGAAATGCCCTATGTAGTGCAAGATAACAAAGAATGTAAGGTACTTACAAATAAATTACTTTTATTCTGGATATTTTATGCTAATAGTATCGATAAATCGATTAAATAAAACCAGGTTAAGTTTAATAAGTTTGTTTTTACTATAATTTACTAAAAGGGTGAAAATCATGAACATCAACAGTCTGAAAATACAACTAACAGGTTAAAACAAGAACATCACTTCCAAGGTGTCTTATACACAAATAGACAATTTACTGCAATCAATCTTAGAAGTACCGTGATATCCAGGGTATAGCTGTGGTCGCATGTCACGGTATTAATTTTATTAACTGTAAAATGTAAAATGTACTAATTCCGAAAAAAATAAAATAAAGAATTAAGCTCTAGTTTATTTTATTTTTTTCGGAATTAGTACATTAATATTTATCTAAAGTAAAAATTTAATATCTCCTTCTACTAAAAAGAGCTTTGTTCTGCGATTTGGAAAATTGCAGACAAATCAATCTAGGAATCGGACAGTCTGCGTTTTAATTTGAAACAAAGAAAAAAAGAATGTGTTTATATTTTAAAATTCGACCGACACACAATTAATAGCGATCCGGAACGGTGTTGCAAGCCAACGCAACGCCGAGTGTTGCGATGCAGCGCCGCCCCGAAAGCATCCTAATACCGTAGCGTGAGGTGACAATTTTTCCTACGTTCGTAGAGTTGCTGGGCGTGTATGACGTCACAATGCCAAATGCATGACGCGTTCCACGTCGTTAACAGAAATAAAGCAACAAAGTGTATAGGTACAGGTTGTTTGATAGAAGGACCGACGCATTTTGAAGAATTGTGGGGGTTATTTGCTAACGAATAATTACAAAGAACAAAAAATTATGACGACTCTAGGGTTGGCATAACATACACATAACATCACGCCTGTAATCCCCGAAGGGTTAGGCAGAGGTGTACCCATTAGTACACCCACATTTCGCCAGTTATGTTTTTTAGTCCCATGTAATAGGGGGCGAGAGCCTATTGCCCTCAACCGGGCACAAATCCAGACTCCGAGGCTGCTACTGAGAAATTCCTGATGGAAAAACCCAATAACACTTTGCCCGACCTGAGAATCGAAACCAAGACCTCATGCACAGCAGTCGTGCACTCTAGGGTTAGATTTCGAGGAATTAAAAAATAACGTCTGAATTTCTTCTCAAGAATCTCGGTTAAAACTGCGTCTGCCGTTTTACTAAACAATCTGTATATTATATAGTGTGAGTGCAACCCTAAATAATTCTGTTGTATTTGGATTACATGATTTTTTACATAGAAGCAGTCCTGACAGCGTATTGCGCGCTCCGGGCGAGTAGCGGGGCGCTTGAGGTGTTGGCTTTTGCCATAAATCAGTAGCACTGCGAATTGCGGTATACGTTCTGTGAAACACCGTTATGGACATAGTATGAAGATAGGGCAACCTATACGCAGAGGTATGTTTGATTGTTTATAATTCATGATTATTCATGGGTTAAACTAGTACTTCTGTGGGGGTAATAAAGCACATTAAGAAAAAAACCTCATTATTATATGGGTATGTGCGTATTGTGCTTTTTAATTTAATTAAGAATGACTGTACTGACTTGTTGATTGTCAATAAAGCCTTGTTATTTGTGTCATTTTAAAAGGGAGGGGGGGTAAAATCAGTTACTTTGACACGTTGTAGGAGTGACAATATCGATGGTGATAAGAATGAAAAAGTTAGGAACCGCTGGTTTAGATTGGGGTGCCACTTTTTGCATAGTTATTTTCACCTATAACGTTTGGAAATTTTATAGAACCAATCCTAGATAACCTAGATTTTACACTCGATTATTTCAAACGTTGGAACTGAGGTGCCGTGCCATTTCATATCTAGGAATATTATTGATTTAAGTATATACCATTTAATATAATTTTGTAAGTAATCGATCATATTTAGTAAGCAAATTCGGAGCATGGTAGATAGCGATGAAATTAAATAAGTTAGAATAACTTTTTATGTGGCCCCTCAGACATATACTTACATAAGACATACCTCATACATAAGTAATTTCCAAAGAAGTTATAATATAATAAGCCGTCCAGGCGAACTTCGTAACGCCTCAGAATCAGTAAAATTAAATGCTGTATTTCTTTTTTCGTGATTTTATTATTCGCTTTAATAGCAGCGCCACCTATAGAGTCCAATCGTATTTTTAAACCATTAAAGAACCCATTGACATATCTAGGTACACACAAAATTTCATCCGAATCGGTGCAACCGTTTAGGAGTTACGTGACAAACATGCGTACCTACAGAAGAATAAAATTATAATAATATATATTTAGATTATGATACAAATGCTGAATTTTAGTGAAAAGTATTTCTCTAATCAGTCATTAAAAATGAGTGTATTTAACTGGCTCCTCAATCAAAATGCTTTATGAATAGATTCGCCCTTAAGTACCTACCTTAAACTTGTAAGAACTAAAAATAAAACATTTAACAGTTTTTGTCGTCTTATTTTTTTTTCCCCTATTGAAAAATAAACACCATTTTAGTTTGATATATTAGTTATTATTAGTTAGTTATTTTAGTTTATTATTGTTTATAATTATGCAAACATTTTACTTATAACAATCAACTTGAACGTAGTCTAATTGAATACTCAGACGGATTTTAGTCATAATGACTTGTCATTATACCGTGACATTTACAATGGCCTATATCTCTGATACTCTATGTTGGAACTAATGGCTGCAATAAATTCCAAGTTTTCAGGAGAGTATTCGTCTAATTGAAGTAATTGCAAATTGAAATATTCGTCTAAAGAATCCAGGATCGGTCCCACAGTATTTCCAATTTTACTACTAAGATTCGCTTTACAGCTATGCGAAAATATATGCGGGCCGTATGTAGACGTAACGCCCGCAGAGCTCTGAAACGTGTATTCCAGTGCCATGTTCAAGTTGTCTTCAATTGTTACTAGCGGGAGATGTTTGCATTAGGTACTGTTATCATGGAGCACGGACGCTCCACAGCGCTTTGAAATTATTTTGATGCAACAAGCGTTCGTGTAGTGTTCGGGGGTCCGGGTGCAGGCGGCTCGTACGTGCTCCACCTGGACAGTGTTCCGTATGGAGCAATCGTGTCGCTATGGGACGATGTTCTATTGCCACACGTGTCTCCTGCAGCTATAACACTAGCCTAAGTGTATGGGTCGCTAAACACTTAAACTTTATTCACACTTGTGTAGAGTCGAAGCGACGCGAAGCGTCAAATTCTTATGGGCGGTTTTCGGACCACATGTACGATTGTATTTATACACAGTTGACACGTGACGTTTGTAGACTCAATTTTTAAGGTACCACAGGAAAATCCGGTTATGCAGACGACAACCCCATAGGTTGATCTGTGAGATCTATCCGAAATAAAAAAACTTTTGTAGGCCTGCCGATGCCATCGCGAGTGTAAGTACAGTACGGTTGTCGCACAATGCTCTCGACGTATCAACTTTAAAAAATAAAACAAAAGCCTGTCGTCACATTCAGATCGAAATTTTAAATACCGTAAACGGGGTGAACAAGAATGCAGGGGTGAATCGGGACGAAACTTTACAGCCATGTTCAGATGGCAAAATATTGACACCCGTTTTTAAAGCGCGCGATTACACATTCTGGTATTTATTTAGCAGCGCCACCGCTCTCATCTCGTCTGACAACGTCTAGCGACGTTGACGTCCCGAATCTCTAGTGGCAAGCGTAAAAGTCCGCTAAACGCGACGTTAACGTCGCGCACATGATACTATTGCCAACAAACGCGACATTAACGTTTCGTTGGCGCGACGTTAACGTTGAGAGGTCGCAAGGCGAATGCTTGCCACTAGAGACACGCGACGTCAACGTCGCGTCTGCGCAGCGTCGACGCTGCGCAGACGTTGGAGGAACGCCAAAGCTCGTAAAACGCCTGTAGAATAGTGACCTTAACGCGGCGGTCAAAGAAATGAGTGACAGTATAATTTCAACGTTAAAATCCCTTCGTTTCGTTTCGATTCACCCCAGCATTCCTATTCATCCCGTTTGACTGTACATCGTTCGTTACCAAAGGTTAGGTATATGAATTGAATATAGGCACCTAACCTTTCGAGTTAATCGACACGAAGAGGAAAAACGTTACTTATATTGAGAATACGGCCTAACCGAGAGTGCCGACCGGTTTAGAGCTTTAAAGGCGAATTCCCCGCAATTCTCTTGTGCGTATTACGCGCAACCGTTGCGTCCAGAAGGAGCGAAGGTACCAACGCGCGATTATTTGGTGATGAATTACAATTCCGTATCAATAATTTTAGCGCTCCATACTAGACGCCCGTCCTGGACGCAACAGCAAAAAATAATAATGTAACTACACTACAACTAGTAGTGCTGGGGTAGTCAAACGATTTTGCGTAAAGAACTAATGATAAAAAAGGTTAAATTTAAATTTTTTTAAGTAAGATGTAGAATAAAAGTATTATTAAGAAGAAAATAAAATACCGTTAAGTAAACACCCACATTATTTATTAAGTCCGTGTGTTATTAAATTCATTCAATTTCGTTCATTCTTACACCAGCTCAATTTATTTGTCAAAACCTGGCAACCCTTCAACTGTCAGTTACTGAATACAATTTAAGGTCCAACTGTAGAGCATCTCGATATAGGCTCCTACAGAGCCGGCTAAGCCACGGTGCACCCGGCAGCTTATAAAGCCGGCGCATGGCCGCCCGGATTGCAAGGACCGTGCGCAATGGTCAATCAAGTGGAATGATGCTCGGCGGCTTTGCACAGCGCATCAAGTTGGCACATGCAGGCAACTCAAACGCCCGGCAAAAGCCGGCGGTACGCGCCATTCAGTAAAAGCCGGCGGTCCGTGCCGCCGGCACTATATGTGCGCGCGAATTTATTCGCGCAAAATGATTCGCGGTGAATTCGCCCCCTCTTGACAAGGTGTGTGTGTGTGTGTGTATATATATAGCGACTTAACGACCCACAGCCTCTACGATGTGAAAAGTGCTACCTCATACTACACATACACAATATTACACAAGGCAGTGTCGCAGTGACGAGACGCATTCTGCCGTGACGTATTGTGGTGCGATATTGAAATTAAAAACAAAATCAAATTTCACCAGTTTTATTACGTTAAGAAACCTAATTTTGACAACTTTCTGTTACTATGTTTAAAATAGCAATCTTATACTATATTGAATTTTCGTATTCTTTTAAATTCAGTTCCCAAAAAACATGCACAAAGATAATTATCATATTCATTTAGAAATATTGAGGTAGTTATTAGTTTCAGAACTTATACCAATTATAAATGGTTCTAAAAATAACAGTAAAAATTTAAAGAAAATGCGGTGAACTATGTATGTCAATTGTCTTGCAAGAATAGTGAAAAAAAAACAATATATCAATGAATATTGGACCTTGATACATTTAATTGAGAAGCAACAACAACAGCTTCTCTATTCTAAACAAAAATAACGCATACTGTGGGTCCCGCCTCATGAGATCGCGTATGTACGCCCGTTATTTTATAATATATTTATCACATGGCGGGCGGGACGAGACGCGACGACACAAAACGAATCTGGCCGGGCGGTAGCGCCACCGGCCCGGTGCGACGTGCTTCTACACCCGCCCGGCCGCCACGCGACCACGCTACACACTGATATACATGCTCCAGCAAGGTACATTAATACATACGACATACATAAACACTATTACTATAGACTCGGGTAAACTTCAATAGCATACACTGGAGGGGATTGTAACATACGAACAACAGAATGAGTGCTCCATTTCCCCACTAAATAAAATTAACAAGTAATTGAAAAAATAATAAATTGCATGTGCGCTCGAGGTTTTCATCATTAAAATGAAAATGATTTACTAATAATTATTCGCCATAATAATTATTCTGGAGATATTCCATACATATTAGATGAATCCAAACTTACAATCATGCACATTGAAATGAAATCGATCCTTTCACACGTAAATACACAAAATAGTGGTTACACACACGAGAAAGAATTATAATGTAATGTAAATAACAGTAGAACCTTCAAACAAGAATGATAATAGCGACAATGACAATATGTAAGTAATGGGCGCGAGGGCGCGGCGGCAGGGGTGTAGTTCAGTCTCGAGGCCGCGCGCCGCCCGCGCCTACATCAACTTAAACTACTTCGCAACGATACAATAATAATCAACTAAAACTATTTCTGCATCCTAACATTACAAATCATAATGTACCCTCTCTTGCTTACATTTGGAAGGAATAAACAACATGCCTATATGTACACTCTTCCTGTTGCAGTGAAAGTAACCGTTTATTATATTCCATTCTGATAGCCGATGCAAGCGGAATCAGGCTGTCTGTATGTCGAACAATAGTCGATCAACTCGCTTCCGTTGTAGTCGACCGATATTGGACACATAATACAAGCCGATTTCTCTTTTCCAAAAAATATTGTTTATTCTACTAACGAGTGGAAATGTTACACGAATATGAATTCTAACAATTATCATCAAGACATTCAATTATCGATTATGCATACAATTTTCTTTTAGCGAAACAATAATTAGCTTGCATACATCTACACATATATTTTTCACTCGTACCGTATAATAACATTGAATGCGAAATTATATTATAATTTAGTAAATTTTCTAAAATACTCAATTGCAGGTGGTCGGTCTTTCAGCAATAGGTGTTATTTTGTGAAATATGGAATGTAAAATTATTTGCCGATATCATAGGACTTATTTCAGCATCCTGACAATATAATATACGCTAATAGGCGCATAAACCATTACACTTCTCCTAGCATCAAACATTCATATTCAGTTTAATAATAAATTCAGAGCCCTTCTTTCTAGTAAACTCAATATGTATTGTAGAACGTATAGTTATTGGTACTTTATACACTACTTCCTGGCTTATCAGTTTTAAGTGATACAGCTATTGTGGAGAGTAACAAAGTTAGCGACGAGTGCGTTCAACCGCACGATATTCTAATCACTAAACACTCATTTTGTAAAACTTTAATTGTGACCCAATCATGTGTTCGCTTCATGTTGCGTCTGTACACACCGCCACAGCCATGGCGTGTCAGTAAGTGGACTCTCACTGCTCTCTGATAATAGGCAGTTTTAAAACGTTTATTCTTCCTGATATGTTTGTGAAAATAAAGTCTCGTTTTGTAATCAATGGCTTCCTCTAAAGAAGAGCACACATTACTATCCGTAGCGTGTAAAGGAACTCACGTACATAAAACTCTTGTGAATACTATTCTCGTACTACATAAAATTAATGTACCGTTAATTATAATAGATGGATTTTGTCACATTAAAATTAAGCCGTTATAAATTTACGATTAGTTTACTTTTTAGTGTAAATATTATTATTATGTATACAGGTAATATAACAACAATATCTCTGTTTTAATAATTAACAGTAACTTATTTAAGGGAGACTTATTAATAGTATGTAACACGGCAGTATATATTTTAATAGAATTAAATCGTAGACTTGTGAAACCATTATATGAAGTAGTTAAATCATAAAATTATAACGGCAACATATGGTATTCATGCACGGCTCGTACTTTAAGTGGTATCTAAGTTTATCGTTGAATATTAAGCACCTACAGCACGTTGTTTTCCGACTGACTATAAGGAGTTATTTGCCAAATGTGAGATTATTTTTAATAATATGTGGAAGCAATACAAAATTGCAAAAAGAAAACATTATACACAAAAAGTAAAGTACTAATAGGGGGGTCCTCCAGAAAATTCTATATCACCACAAAGAATTTATTCATTCTAAAATAAGACAAAGAAATAAATAACAAATAAATTATTACAATAAAGCAAAGTCGCACCAATTTGCAAAGATACCGTAGTATTACAACCATAATTAAAATGATCTATCGACACAGATCCATGTTATTGGTACGAATAGGAATTCTGGCTCGAGAGGATATCTTCCGATAGTAATAAACTGACAATAATTTATACAATTCGTTTTAAGCGCTTGTGGTTCTGACCTGATAGTTGCCAGTGACAGGTGTTTCATGACTTTATAAGGTAACCTTTATCAAATATGTATCAAGCAGGGAAGCAGCAATTGCACATCCCATGAAAGTGACGGCTAGACGTCGAGATAAGGTAAGTGACGCTATTGTGTATAATAATCGCCAGTTGGATGGTGGGGGAATTGGAGATTGACCTCTATCGGAAGATCTAAACAATGCTTTTATTCTGAATAATGTAAAAGCAAAATGTTACTAGTTTAATTACCTATTAACAGGGTAACAAAGCAAAGTTCAAAGCTGACATGAAAGTGGACCCGTATAAAACGAATACATTTAGCTCGATGTGAGTATCACAGGACCTAAACGCGGTCAACACGCAGCGTAGTGGTCTTGAGAACTTTGACTTGTTGAAGAGTTATTAGGTAATTTCTCATATGTAACAAAGTAAGCGCGCACGTTGTACCCTTTACATTCAGCACTAAAACACTATGTGCAACTGAGAATATTACGTCATTAAACCGTAATGAATTGAAAATTATCTGATGCATTTGGGACACGGAATAGACGTGACCAGATGGTAAGAGACAAGTGTTGAAGTATCGGGACATCAACTGGCGAGGCGCGCGCAGGCGGGCTGCGCACGCGACAACCGTGCACAGCCGCGCTATCGCTACCGCCTCACAACTTACAATTTATAATTTTATTATAATCTAACCTAAAAAATGAGAAAATGGAAATAAGAATGTAAAACATTCTTAGTAACATTTTTGCCAAAACTTCCATATATTATCACATTATACATATAAATATCTAAGCTTTTCATTAATTTTGATATTATTCACTTAATCTTAATCTCTCATAGTTTAAATTATCTCACTTGGCACAATGATAACGCAAATCGCACAATTGAATAATAAAACAAATCACGATAGAACCGAACAATACGACCGACGCGACATTTACACTCGCACCATTAAACGCTACGGTATCGATCAATGTCGAAACTTTTGTATTACATTTTCAATACAAGAAAACATTATAAAGCTAACAAAGACAAAATTACAAAGAAAACGATCAACAAATGTTACTTACAAATTAAAACTCATAAGTTTACTCCTTACTCTCCAACAATTACTATTATATCAAAAATATTTGTCCATCATAATTAGGTAATCATCGTCTCCATATCGTTGATAGGAGCATTGCGCAGGCGCATGGCACGGGGCGCAGAGCGCAGGTTCCCGGCCGCGGCGCGCTTAGTCAAGTCAAGGCTCGTCACTACGTCAGGCCGATTCGACACACGATCGGCGTTCACTCTTTGGATTAGTTACTTATCACCCAACACACACATCAGTTCATTAGAAACCATTGTACGACACATTCTCAGCAGCATGCATGCAGAAACTCCGTGTATCGTTTAAAGAAATCTTCTTACAATATACTTTGCAAAGCCGTTTTGTCCAATGAGCCTCCTCGTTAAAGCAACGTCGTGTAATTTCCTTTCCTAGTAGTTGTATCCCACACACCCTTCAAAAAATGACATAACAGTATGGTGCAGTGATTTCAACAGATTAAACTATTACTTTATAACAAAACATATTTTGCACTTCTTGTTCGTATATAGAGAAACGGCGTGATACTATAGAAACTGCTATTAACATTTGTAAACAGTATACAGAACATAATCATTAACTATTGCAATCTACGATAACTTTACAATGTAGCAGAATAACATGGTATGAAAACAACATAACAATCACGTTATTATTAAAAAAATAGTGTATATGAATAATATTATATATAATTATATATATTCAAATATTAATCATCAACATAGATAATTCCCGGGTTAAAATATGGATTTATCAATAGATTTAATTACAATTCACTACAATAATAGAATTATGTCAACAACAACATTTGGACTCAAATTGTCAACTCGACAGCCTGCCTGCGTAATATTCGGACGAAGCGGTACGACACGGTCTACCTTTTGTGCATTGCAAGTGTGCAAGTGAAGCTAGTCTAGTGATGGTGTGCGTCAATACGACGTCTCTGGCATGTAGTTACGAGATACGTGTCGGCGCCGCGCCCGCTCGCGGCTAGGCTGGCGAGGTGGCGGGTGTTGCGAGGGCTCGAGGGTGAAGAGGTGCTGGAGGGCGCGCGGGGAGTTTGGAGATGCTGAGGCAGTTTACTGCTGCACAGGCGGCGGCGGCTGGGCGGCGCGGCGGCGGCCCGGCGCGCTCGCCTGCGCAACCATTGCACGAATGCGTCGCTGCGCCGACTGATAACATACACAAGCAAGTGTTAAGCGTACAGATACAAAATTATATGTTCACATTCGCACAAGGCAAGTATTATACATTTTAAACAATGGATTAGTTTGATGATTGACACGTATTTCAAATACAACCTATTCCATTGCAAATATTATTCCGCAATGCATTATTACACATATAAAATAATCGCTTTGCCTTATATAATATACCTTAAATACTAATATATACTACAATACATCTTAAATACTAATACATATATATCCCTATACTGGTTGCCAAACCGAGTTGTTAATGATTATAGTTGTCACCGCTATGTTTATTTTGTTATATAAAACTGAGGTTCGTCTGTTTTTTTTTTGTTTGAACGCGCTATCTTCGAAACTACTAGTCCGATTCTGAATATGTATTACTTTCCTAATAGGAAATTACGTTATTCTAAGCGGAGTGGCAATTGGTTTTTTATATTAATTAATGCGTACTCAATATGAATTCAATATTTATGTACCATGAAGTTTTTTGATCTTGTTTTTTTTTATGAAGAATTAAGCAAGTTACAAATATAAGAAATTAATCAAAATATTATTTAATTTATTTAGTAGTAGTGAGTATTTGTATTAAAAAGAAACTTCTCAAATTTGTTTTATTTGTAGTTCATATTGATATGTGATTGTACTGTTACTGTAGTTGTTGGCAGTGCAGCTGTGACACTGAACAGGAAGTGTGTTTTTTTTGTAAATGTCTAAGTGTACGCAAACTTTGTTGTAATACATACAATACGGAGGAGACTCATTTTGTTAAGATTGTGGCTCGTCTACATCGAAATCACAAGCAACAAAAGTAACAAAATTATCATGTCTTAAGTATGTCGGTTTTCTTATAGTGAATCAAGATCGAAACTGAGCTCCTTATGGTTTGTGGAAACATAACCACAAAACAGATACAGCGGTTACGAGTATACAGTATTTTTCATAAAATAAAAAGATAATTAGATGTACTTAACTTAATATCTGCAAAATTATGGATTATTCCTACCTATTAAATACATTAAATATAACGAACTCCAATAACCACGTCTGTTGCATTTTTCATTCGTAGACCAGAGTATTATTATCATCTCGGGAACGTCCCTTTCACAATAAACTGATTTACCTACCTATATTAAGTAAATCGTTACATTAATCACTTTGACATTTTATGAGACGTGGGTTCTGTACAATACATATACATGTAGTTACATAGTCCAATAACAATTTAAAGGCTTCGCATAAAAATTAAAGATGTTTTCATTAAGAATAAATTTTATTTTCTCATACATTCGCACTACTGACTCTAAATATTGATTATGTACGTTGATACTGTGTTAACTCACCTATGGTTAGCATCATCAAAGGCATAAAATAACTTGGCATGGCCATGGTGTGTGGTGCCATTTCATTGGCTCACACTGAGGATTGTATCCTTAGACAGGCAGTGTCTCGATAACGTTTCATCCCGCATCAGGTGATGGCTACAAAACGTAAATATCTTATTATGCCACAGTGAGTCGTGTAATTAAAATCAAATTTATACAAACTTTTGCATCGCGTTTCGCCAGCTATTAGTAAAATTATATACTTATCTTATTGACATTTTGAACTTTAAGTCGCGTCACCACATTGTCTTCTTAAAAATGTTATACGCATAGTGAACTCAGTTTGGACTCGTAACTACATGTATACATATTATACAGTTCTATCACCCTTATCAAAATACAGTACAGTAACCGTTCAATAAATATTTCGCAGTAGCAATTATTTCTTGTTAAATATACTATACGAATACCCTAAGCAGAAAAAAAAACAGACAAACATCTAATATTTGTTAAATGCTAATTTCAGCAATTTTGATTATTTCGTAAATGAAGATTTTTTTGTAAGATTGATTTTTATAAACAGTTTTAAGGGTAGTTAGTGCGCTTGTCGTGTTGGTAGTATGTAAACCTCTACAGCCCCATGTAACATATCGGTAACAAACTTATTAAGTCAAAACATAAAGAAGAAACATAAATCATTATCCTAAACATTAAGAGTAAATGCGGGCTTGAAAATTAAGTGTTAGAAGAAACTATCACTGTCGCCTTGAGCGCTGTGCGTGCGAAAAGGACAACTGTAGACCCGACTGAATAGCCTAAGTAAAAAGTCATTATTTGGGGTTTGTCTCTCGCCTATTTTCTTTTCTAATATTGAACAATTTTAAAAGATATTTTATAAACTAAATAAGAAGGATATATACTGTGCCCCTGTTTTTCTTTTCTCATTAACAGTTTTCAAATGTATACACTAGGCCCTCTGTTCACAGTGGCAATTTTGAGCTTTTTCTGTAGGTTCTAGTACTTTTAAAAATAATATTTCATTAAAAAGGAAAACATAAGGGCACAGAAATGTTTGACACTTACTTTACTCTCAAAAATCATAAACCTAAATAAAGTAAAACGGACGAGAGCGTTAGTAAGGTGAAAAGATCACCCGCATTTCCTGTTAATCTTACACATATTTTTCCTATTGTAATAATTATGACTATCTTATATACTACCCTATTATAATAATACATATTTTAACTTCAGGTGTTCCCAAACATTTTTATACTGCGGTCTCCCTTTACATATTGCAATATTATTGGAACGCCTTTCTTAAGGAAGAAAATGTATGTAGCGCTGACACATATTAAGATTACCTTATATTTTTATTATTTATATTTAATTAAAGAAAACTTCAAAGGACTAAATAATTACTATTCTATTTATTAGAAAATTTAACAATCATCCATTGTACTAAAATCTATAAGACCGTTCAGGGGCAAAATGTTCAATGGTGACATAATGTCCAAATACCCAAAATGTCTAATTCCCAAAACGTCCAATAGTCAAAATGTCCAATAGTCAAAATGTCCAATTCTCCAAATGTCCAATTCCCAAAATGTCCAATTCCCAAAATGTCCAATTCCCAAAATGTCCAACTCCCAAAATGTCCTGTGGGATGTTAACTATAATGACGTTTTACGTTAGACCAAATGATTTTCGATTACATAAACATATCAAACAACGTTGTACTAAATTTATTTTTAGAATAAATAAATGTTATAGTTTAAGAAATTATATCAACAGTTAGTCTATCTCACGTTGATTATATCTTATGAACGATAATAAAATGAAATTAGACCGAATGAGTTTACGTCATGAGACGCACCCCTTCATAACTTCTATCATATTTAGACAAGTGAGGTATCGTTGGGAGCGTCCGGTGGTTATAGGCTATGCGAAGTCACATTAAATTGTATATGGTGCCCTTTAGAGGGCATAAGCTTATTAAAAAGCGCTTAGATTACTTATTAACCAAAACTGCCACATTCTCAAAGATGGACATTTTGGGAGTTGGACATTTTGACTATTGGACATTTTGACAATTGGACATTTTGGGTATTTGGATATTTTGACACCGTTGGACATTTTGCCCCGAAACGTCAGCGTCAGGCGTTTGGGAACCCCTGATTAACTTAATGATAAATGTATATAACATTCCCTTAATTCCCGTATAAAAAAAAAAACGAAAAAAGGGTTATTTTATACAAGTCCTTTCACGTTTATTTAAATTTACGTTCATGGAGCATAAAGGGTTGAGAGCGTATACGCACGTTTTGAAAAATAAATGCCCTTATAAAGGTGTAACTAGATTTCGGTCGATCGTTTACTCCGACCGTTCAGATAGTACTTTCATCTATTTATCGATCAAACAATGCACCTTTAAGTTCATTCAATTCAATTCAATTTCTTTATTTCAGACTAGTGTCATTCGTTCCTAAGCTACAACAATTAAGATAGGTAAAGATGACGCAGACACTGGTCAAAGTCCAATAGGCTGGAATTGAATTTTGCTAGTCAAATATTATATAAATTACATTACAGGTTAAGTTAAGTTGAAAATTACTGAATGGTCTTAAGTTTACATACTAAATTATCTATCTTCTTTTTTTGGAGTATCAGCACGTCAATATTTTATCACAAAAATATTGTACTATTTCCAAAGCAACCTCTTCTGAAAGAAAAATAGAACGCATGTAATTTTACGTATTCATACCTGAACGCTGTAGAAGGGGCCGACGATGTGCACAGTTGTGTCGTGATCCTGCGCCTGCCCGCCGCCCTGCTGCTGCTGCGGCTGTTCGGGCAGCTTAATCAGAGAGCCGGTGACGCGCTGCAGCTCCCGCACATTCTGACCTCCCTTGCCGATGATGCGGCCGACCTGCGACGAGGCAACCACAATCTCCACCGTCAGCCGCACGTCATCCGAGCCGGACATGAATCCTTCTTCTCGCATCTTCTCGAAGATGAGATATTGAGCCTGTAAATTTTATGTATTAGTTATTAAAACATTGTCCAGCATGTTGTAAAAATTATAATGCTCAACCATCAATGTGTCATTATTACATACCTTCCACTGAGCCTCAGGGCTGCCGACGATGGTGACCTTACGCTCCTGTTGCGGATTGCTTTGGTTCTCGCCTTGCTTATCTTGCTCCAATGGAGCGATCTTCACAGAAGCGTTGCTGAATCGAATTATGTTGCGAATGTGCAAGCCCTTGGTGCCAATAATAGCGCCCACAGCATTATTTGGGATGTACAAGTAAGTAGTTTCCTACACAAAAAAAAAAAATATGCTAGTAAAAATTTAAGAAACTTGAGAACGGTGCATTTATTTATAACAGCACGGACAGCCAAACTTTAGTTCAGTAGTATTTGTACATGGTTCAGGAGTGGGCGGACTTCGTCACCCGATAGAGAACATTGCCTCGAAAGCTCCTCGGATCATAACTTGGCTGAGTAGACCTAAGGCCTTCCTCGAATGACCCTCTAAATCGGTACACGTAGGTAATCATGTGATAAAATAATTTGTAAGGTTCCTCGAATTAATTCGGAGTAGAGGTGATACACACGAATCCGAACACGTCATTGTCTGGAGGATTATGAGAATATTATATTGGCTAACAAACTTATTTTGAGAACAGCCTGTGCGCAAAAGAGCGCGATATCTGTAGTTTCCACCTTGATATGTTTACGTAGATACATAATAATCAAGTGTTTGTCACATTGTCCAACGAAAGTTTCTATTTTCGTCTTCATAAAATATTCTTATTTTATAAAGACAAACCAAATTATGTATTTACTTAAAACCATGTCCCTAAGGAAAATCTGTATAACGATGTTGTAGTGATACTTGAGAAGAGGATGCCTTTGAAACCTAAAAATATTCCTACTGTGTTATATTGTTAACAGTGTTAAATAGGTATAGTGTTGTTATTTTTTTTCTTTTTGCGTGTTTACTTATAAACTTGGATGATGGGTGCAATTGGCAATCCACGTTTTATTTCGAAACAATAGCGGTATCGGAAAACTACAATTGTCACTTGATTCCTTCCTCAACGTAAATGCCGATATAACTTATATTGACAGTTGGTCCCTCAACCCAAACTCACCTTGACTAAGGAAGCTGATGAGAAGGAATAAAATTGTAACCTAATTGTAAATATTCAAATCGAGGAAATCATGAGGTTTTGACTAAGAATATGGCTCAATATGGGTGCTTGCAGCTACAATAAAGTACAAGTCTTCCATTTCCCCGGAATTGTTAAACATGGTCGCACAATCATTTACATATTTAGTACCTGTGAGTCACCGGCTCCCTGTTGCGCGCCGCCCTGGCCCGGCAAAGGGGCGTATATAGGCGGCGGGAATGGCGGGGGAGCGCCGCAGAATCCACGGCCAGTGGACATCATGGCCATAGGATGCAACCCCGGGAACATTATGCTTTGGGGCGCCAGCATCTAAAACGCCCAAATCAAACGTAGGTATTATAGCAAATACGGTGCAACTATGAATTATTATTTTTGTGTAGTCATACGACTGATTACCTGCAAATCACTTTCATAGCTCTGGCGCAATTTGGCTGAAATTTGTGACTCCGCTTTAGCCATATTTTCAATAGTGCCTTTGACAGTGATGATCCGCTCCAAATTGAAGCTGTTAATATCATTGATGGAGGAGACAGTAATCTTTGTATCAGTTTCTTGCATGATCCTCTTGATCGTATTACCGCCTTTACCAATTATACGGCCGATAAGATTGTTGTGAGCCAAAATTTTGAGGCAGATTTCACTAGAAACAGTAATAAAGTAATGTCAGTTATACTTGAACATAAACAATTATTACAACAAATGTCTTATTTCATTCAAGACAACGCTGTAAAGATTTTACCCCTTGTTGGTGTTGTTCGCCTCCTGTTGCATGACTTCCAATATTCTTTTGCATGCATTAGTGCAGTTCTCAGGGTTGCCATATATGGTAATGGCTTTCTCGAGAGAGCCAACGTTGTCCTTGCGGTGGACATCGACGCGAGCACGGCTTTGCTGTGTAATCAGGCGGATGGTGCTGCCCTGACGGCCGATAATGGCGCCGACCATGTCGCTCTGGACGAGCAGCCGCAGCGGGAAGTCGGTAGGCCGCGAGCCGCCGCCGGTGGCACCGCCGCCGCCACGGCCGCCACCAGGGCGTCCGCGCCTGCCCCCACGAGTGTTTTGCTCCGCCGCTTCTACCTTCATCCGACTTCCTTCCAGTTCACACCCGTTTAGCCCGTTGATCGCTCTGTAACAATTTGCAGAGCTGGTGTAAAATATAAATAACACCTAACAGCAAGCAAAACCAGGAACAGCAACCCATGCGTTTTCTATGACTTGCAAGTAAGAATAGGTTAAGCAGAGTTTTTTTGTGAAATTCAGTGAAAAACCACAACTAAAAGAATGAAAATATAAGTGAAGAAAACAGTTATACTTTACGACGTATAATGATTTACTTAGATATGAACCTTGTGAAGCTCTTAAAAAACCTCAAAACACAATAAACCACACAAAACACATATCTTGTGCTTTATTAGATAGTTACAAATTTACTAAACATGTTATAAACAAGTTATACCGCGCACCTCCTGTACAACCTGGAAAGCAATAAAGCAAAATAGTAGATAGTAAAGCCAAACATATATCACAACAATAACTCATCATGCAAACGTCGAAATACAGACACGAAGAGGAAAGCTCGAACCGAAGCAGACGGTGTGGACAAGGCAACACATTCCAGAGAAAACCCTCAAACAGACTATAATACTCACTGCTGCGCCTGCTCCGGAGTCTCAAACGTGATGAACACCGCCTGGGTGTTGGCATCGCGCGTGTTCGCTTTGTCGCAATGTTGTACGTTCCCATACTGTGAGAGCAGGGGCTCGATGTTGTCGAAGCGAACATGCAGGGGTAGCCCACTGATGAGTACTTTTGATGACCGGCTGCGAGAAGCGATATAACCACTTGTATAGAACAATTTGCTATTAACTCCATAATTATCTATTTATCATGTACTACTTACTAGGACTTACAAATATAGTAGTGTTAGTCACAATCTTTAGATTAGGTACAGCTTTATATTCAATAGTGCGCGAAAGAAATACCTAGTATCATAATAAAGGTTTCTTCTATCCAACTGAGAAAATGCGTGCTGTTTATATTTGAGTTATTTTATTTTATATTTTTTTTTTTCAGAATATATATCGGGTGTAAGGGACATCCCTCCGAAAACTTACAGGGGGCATTCAGCTCCTTATTTTGAATCGTATTCCACGGGAATTTTCCTCAGGAAAATTTCCATATGTTTTCCCGTTTTTTCAGTTAGTATTCCTTTATTTCAATGTAAAATTACATTATCTGTACGCAGCACTCCATTTATGTAAAAAATACGGCTAAAATCAAAAAACCAGCAATGGATGTTAAATACTCGAAACAAACGACGCGCGAAATCAGCTGTTTACGTTCTGCCTAGCTACAGAGTTCATTGAATTCACCGCAAACTACCTACCCTTCCCAACCAGTAACAGACGCTCCTGTTAGAGTATTGCTTCGTTCCTATTGGTCGAATGGTCGGCGTTTGCACAAAATGCCTAATCGCAACAGTGTTGCCAACTTATTAGACCTCAATTTGTGAACAAAAATGTTAGAACTATCTTAATGCACCAGCCGGATTTTCGTAGCCCCGACAAAGCGCACGTGAGGCTACTCGGGGACGATGTTGTCCCGGCCATCCGCGGCCGATTTAAAGTTTTATGCTGTAGTTTACGGTTTAAACTTATGAACTCCTTTATTGATAAAGATGAATCTTTTCGTGCACTTAAATTATAAAGGAAAATCATTTCTCCCAAAAAAAAAAACAAATGAAATTTAGTAAAGATTAAAATTTTTCTTATTTTGCACAACTTTTTGCACGAAATCACAATTTCGTGCAAATAATTGGTAACACATTCCCGTAAAATCGTGCAAAATCGTGCAAAGCGCTGGCGCCGGGCGGTCTCTTTGTGTCGCTTTGAGTTGTGCCGCGAGCGCATGTCGGTAGTTCGGTACTCGCGCAGTCTCAATGTGATATTACGCCGCGTCTTCATTACGTACCTACCTACGCTATTTGACTTATTTTTTTTGTTGTGGTGTTGTTTGTTATTAAGAAATGGCTACATTTAGTGCTCGTGAGTATGGAGAAATGATTATGTGCTACAGAGAAGCTTGGGGAAATGCTAGCGAAGTGCTCAGGATTAACGTTTCAAGGTAGGTATCCTGACCGTCGGCGTCTATCAGACTCCCGGATGTTTACCAATGCCTATCACCGCGTGTTAGATAACCTACTATTCTTGCCTATTGTTCCCCACCGGGAAGGCGCTCACGCTGATGACCCGCTTGCACGCAGAGACCCTGCGCCGTGCCTATGTGTGTGAACGCCTCGGTGGAGGTCACTTTGAGCCGTATCTCATTCGACCGGAGCGATTCTAAGGCATCTAGGATTTATTAACATTTTTTTTATTTTACCACTTAATGCAACTTGACGTGTTACGTGTAGGTACGTCACGCCGGTATCTGCTTTATGGCTCGCTCGTACTCTCTTCAACATGACGTACCTACGTACTAACAAATAACGTGGCGCGACCGGCGCGAGAGCGCTTGGCGGGGAAGGCGGCCGAAGGCTCGCTACGCTTGCAGTTCGCTCCGTGCGTTTTGCCCCGAAAACGATACATTGCTTATAAGGTATTTAAACAAATCAGGTTTAGTGGATTCCCGTAATGTTCCTGAAATAATTTCATGTACCGGTCATATTAATATGGTTTACTGAATTCACCCTGTAAGTTTTCGGAGGGATGTCCCTTACACCCTGTATATCTATGTGTATATTAAAGAAACAATCATTTCTTGACTGTTGCACAGCCTCAACAGTTAAAGATAGAAACTCACATTTTGGGACCCACTTGTATTTTCAAACTAAACCTACAGTAAGAAGGTCTTCATTCTATCGTGTAAAATTTTTCATGAGTAATTATTGGTAATTATTAGACTTGAGAGTAGTAACCTAAGTAGAGACTACTTTTTTCCGGAGGTGTAATATCCCTCTTGGATGTCCTCCGCCCTAGGGTGGAGGGTTATCTAACTGACTCAAATCCACCCCAGTCTTTCCTTCCCAACTCGATTACTCACTTAAAACGTTCCCTTTGAAAGGGGATTTAGGGGTACAGTTTGTATAAAAAATTTAACGCCTGCTTCGATTCACTTGAAACCCGTTAAAAAAAAAACGCATAATTTTTGTTGATTCTAAAATCAACCCCGAGCTAGATAGGTGAAAACCCATTTTCGGCTAGTTAGGGGTTGATTTAGACATCTTTTTAGGAGAGGATTCATTCACTGCTTAAAAGTGTCAGATTGTTTGTTTTTTTTTTTTGTTAGTATGAATATCCGGAACTACTGTTCTGATTTTGAAAATTTCGATAGGAAGCTACGTTATTCCTGAGCGCTATCTTAGCTATTTAGCTTGGCTTGGCTTTATGGCATTCCAGAATTTCACGCAGATGATGTCGCGGTTAAAAGTTCTGATTTCATAAAAAAAAACATCCCCTAGTAGGGTGAAAAAGGAGTATGAGATTACAAACTGTATATCGTTTTAGACATAATTATACGAAATTGGCACTTGATACCTACTTATCTAAATAAACAATAAAGATTGTGAGTAATCATTAATTATCCAAAACTACCAGTAAGAAAACGAGGAAGGGACGCGTTGGAATTTGTAAGGGAAAATACAAAATGTGCAGGAGTGCTAGTAATAAAAGAAAACACTACTATCGTCTTATTATAATGCCCTAGATAGAGCCATTTTTTAACGTTTGATTTCATTCAGGCAACAATGGTATATACAAAAAATATAAACAATACTATATTATAAACCAATAAATCATAAAAATAAATGGTAATGGTATGATTCGCCAATGTCTATCGATTTATTATTAAGTTATATTAGCTATAACATACTTGGTTTGGTTACTGAGTGGACTAACTAGCAAGGAGCTCCTACTCAGTGAACTAAACTTCGCGCCATTTGGAACTAGTTATCAACTTGTTAGGCCCACTTGCGCCACGCCAAGAACTTAACTCCGAGTTAGTTACTAACTAACACGATGTAAAATTACACACTATGCATGCCATTTTGAATTTATTGCTTATTTCACAAACTAGGCCAGTATAGTATTACCTACTTATTACTATTTCAAGTGAAAAAATTGAATAAATTATTGTTACTTTCATTGAAACGGAAGTTATTACCACTATTCGATGACGCTAGGTTATTTACCAGTTATCATCTATTTGCGAGATGCAGCGGAGCAGTAAACTGCCGCGATCTTGTTATCATTCGATGTAACGTCGATAATTTCGAGGATTCAGGCGATTGGTACCGTAAGTAGTCCTAGTAACAAAGCCGTCCGGTCGCCTCAATCCTCGGAACTTTACAATAATTAAGGTCCTTTCTCAAAAGTCTCACAGAATATCCTCAAAAATATTAGTAATTTAGTTAAAGCTATATTAAGATGGTCATCGGAAACAAGTTCAATATATCTGGCTCAAAGTTTGTACTAAATTTTTAACTCGTTTTGTAATAAGACGGTTTGTTTTATATGAACTTCGAAAGGCGCGCGGTTTCAATAGGCCTAAATTTAATTGCTAACCGTTGTACAAAATCCAAAAGATATCACCAACTACTAATTTTAACTTTAAAGGCAACGACATAGGAAATATGTACCTAGTCCAATTGTATGCATTGGATAATGTTGCGATTTTCGGATATCATTGGCTACAAAATGGCGGAGCTCCGGAGATGACATCATCCGCGCCCTCGTCACTACGCCCGCGGCACGCGGCGCAGCGGCCCGACGCCGTCGGACGTCCCCCGCGACCTACCTCTCCCCCGGTTATCCCCACTACTCGCACGCCATTCACAACTTCGTTCCATTGCACTCGCTCGATGCATGACCCCTCGTAGTGAATGTACCTACCTACTTACTACCTCACTCTACACACATTATAAATATAGGTATACCTAGATAGATAACACAAAGCGACCGCAGCAGGATATAGCCAACAATCGCATCGTACGTTTTACTTCGTTTTCGTTTAGTAGATATCTACTATTTGTACATACTTACATAAGCACTATCATTATTAGTATAGGTTTATAGATGTAGAATAAGTTAGTGTTCTTCCTACCTCCATAATTATAACAATATTAATATCATCATGTACCTACATGATGTTCTCTAATTAGATAATTAGGTACGTATTACATCAGATTTAATTTACGTACCTATCACTAACAAGATAAGAATGTAGTTACACAAAAAGTAGGTAGGTACTATAAATGATGCCACCTATAACGTATTTAGTGAAAAAGTTGATTAAACCGTTGTGACAGACAAACCTAAAAGTACAAATATTATGTGAACTCGCCGATCATTGTGCCGATAGTCGTTACACCCAATAAATAAATAAATATCTTGGGATCAATAAACATCTACTATGTTTTTGGGGATTGATCCCCCCTAAATCCGCCACTGGACTGCTCTCGTCTTTTCAGCAATTGGATTAAATCATGGAGATGATTCAGAAAGCGGCACTTCTGGGCCTGCGAATATGAGTCATACTCATACTGTTATTTCTTACTATCGGTAGCTAAATTATAAGGTACAGCACTCAAGGAAATGTAATTTGTAGTTGAATGAAACATCTGGTCTGGTTGTGGGTTCAAACCCGTGCAAGTACGAATGTGACTTTATGAAGTAACATTTTTTTTATATGTATTTTGGACATCACTGACATCGGTGAAGGGAAACATCGTGAGGAAACCTGGACCTATACCAGCCTATGACTGCCACTCAAACCATTCAGAAGTCATTTAGGCGGTTTAGAAACACTGACACTAGGGTGTGTGGGGTCGTAAGACCGTACTGCCCACTCGATAAAGAAAGAAGAAGTTGAAAAAAATTTTTTAACCAAACAAATTGAAATAGATATTACAGAAGCAGTTCAATGAATAGTTCCCTGGTGAGTGTATTTTTATGCAAGATTCTGCACCTTGCCCCAAGGGCAGGAGGTGTTACTGCATTTTTGGATGAAATTAATACTAATGTTTTGCCCTGGCTCGGTAACTAACTAGGTAATATCTGGACTTCACTAAACGGGCGATCACTAAGGAACTGAATTAAAGAATAAAATGACAATGAAAATAAAAAATAAAAACAAATGAAAACAGAATGCTATAATGTACAGATAGCTGCAACGTCGAATAAAGCTGTCATTGGCAAAAAAAATCTAGGCAGTCCCTGATAATATGGCCACCTATTGTAGATTCCTCTCACTGGAGCCCTGACCGCCGCAACGCAGCTTTGACCCTGTTCCCAGTACCGGTGAAATAGTATTTTTAATATACCTGTTTACATGATATAATATTAAATTAAAAAATTATTATATTAAATGTTTTTTTAATATTGTCAAAAATAAGCTTTCAAAAGAGTTATTACATTTATAATATTAATAATATTTGCAAGTAGATAAAAATCCGCGTAGTAGTAGGTAACGTTAATAGTTTTATCAACGGGCCCCGCCCGCGTCATTTCCTGGTTTTCTTGGGTCATTCAACTCTCGTGAATCAATAATCTCACTCAGCGCTACGAGTTGTTCTTTGTAGATAACCAGGACATGAAAATATATATACTATGATAATTATGTAGTTATGTTCATGCTAATTATAAATGCAAAAGTAATAGTCTGTCTGAGCCGATTTAGATGAAATTTGGTAAGGGGTAACCCCAAAAAAGGCTACTTTTTATTCCGCGACTTTGTTTTTGTCTGCGATAACCGAAATTTAAGCGGTCGAAGTCGTAAGATTTCTAAAAGCTAGTACCCTTTAACTATACTTTTTTACTATTCTATCCATTAGGTACTAAGATTTTGCATTTATCCTTGGAAAATGCACAGTTCCTGTGTAATATACCTTGCAAGGGAAGGAAGTGGAATCGCAAAAAAGGTGAATTTGGTTCCAAACTAAGGCAGAGACGAGTTAACCTAACACGGGTTGAAATTCACACACCGTCTCGTTTCCGAGGCGTATTTTAGTTCATTATCAATATACCTAATTCATTGATGATTGGATATCATGCTGCTGTTTGAGTTAACTCTTAGCTATTTGAGGAGATTTTCACCATCGTTTAATATTCCGGAAGGGGTGTGTTTAATACACAACACACCACATTCCAAGGCACATTATTAACATAAGAATAGCACAGAGATACCGATCTATCACCTGTCATCAGTCACCATTGTCATACAAACGACTATTTATTTCACAAAATCGATTACTTATTTACGTACTTTTTTAACGTATAACTAACTTTTATTATAAAACAACTTCAACAAACACTATTAAACTCAATCAGTATTACGTCATTCCATACCAGGGTCAATGAACTTATAACAGAGTGCATGGAGCTACTGTTATTTATTATTAAACTTCATTGAACATCATCTACAATAGATACAATTTATTTTTCAACACATTAGCTTGTAAAGTAGGTTTTATTGCACCGCTTTTAGGGTAAAAATGCGGTATTACGCACCCGTGCTTTTTACATTACATTACTGCACCAGCGATGTAGAGGATTTCTTTTTATCATTTGATTGTTTTTGTTAATAATTAAACTAAGTATGTTAATAACTAAAATGTATTTTTAACTATTAGTAAATTAATGAAATCACCAAATTATTTAATTTTGTAAATAAATTTACATATTTTATTTGTGCTACCTATTTAAACAAAAATAATAATTTAGTTTATGGCACCTATTACCAACTTCAATCAACCTCTGGCCGCTTGTAAAAGTAACTTGTTGACTCCAGGACAGAAGATATTATGTAAATGTTATTCATAATTAATTGACATTTTATTTTCAACATAACATCACGCCTGTAATCCCCGAAGGGTTAGGCAGAGGTGTACCCATTAGTACACCCACATTTCGCCAGTTACGTTAGGTATTTTATTTTCGTATATCAATAAATATGAAATAATGTTTATTATTGACTAGTGTGTTTGAAAATATCGTATGAATCGCTCGGCATTTTAATATTACTCTCACCTCATTTGAAATCTATTGGACAAAGTTTCTACCTAGATATCATGCAGGTGACCAAAAATTTGACCTCGAATCCTTGGGATCAATACTGGGTTGATTCAATTTTATTACACCATTCCGCCTTTTAGTCACACTGTTCTATCTACCAATAGGTATTTAATTATTCTTTTTTTTTATACTAGAGTAATTTCTTGTGTTTGATAAACAGCAGTTTTGTTTTTTTTCTATGGGTAAGTCCGTATCCCTAGTTAAGTACCTACCTAACAAACATTTTTTTTTTAAAGTATTTATTTTAAAAGTCCTTTTTATAACTAGGAGTAAAATTATTTGATTTGTCTTCAAATTTAGGAAATATTGCTATTCCTTTCCATAACGGACAAAACAAAAAAAAACAATAATTTCTGGGACTATTGTCACTAATTGTCAACATGTTTTTCGTAGGTCGCCATATAAAAGGCCACTACAACTACCTGTTTGAAGGTAGGCAAAAACATATGCAACATATGCAGGTACAGGTACAGTAAACAACAAAAGTCATTATAAATGCACAAGGTTTCACAAGTCGTTAACATCTGTAGCTGCTAAAATGTCGCTGAATACTCAGGGTTACACATACGGTGAACATTTAAAATTAACAAAAATCGGTGATCAGCATTAAACAAAATTATCTGCACATGTCAATATTAACATAACATAACATCACCTGTAATCCCCGAAGGATTAGGCAGAGGTGTACCCATTAGTACATCCACGTTTCGCCAGTTATGTTTTTAATCCCATGTAATAGGGGGCAAACTTATTGCCATCAACCGGGCACAAATCCAGACTCCGAGGCTGCTACTGAGAAATTCCTAATGGAAAAACCCAATAACACTTTGCCCGACCTGGGAATCGAACCCAAGACCTCTTGCACAGCAGTCGCGCTTGCTACCACTAAACCAACGAGACAGTCACTAGACCAACGAAGCAGTCAATATTACAAAATTAATAATCTAGGTAGGTTTCGAGTTTTTCTTTGTATTAGGTACCGTTACGTGTCTTATTTTTTAGCCTGACATAAACAATTAAATTTTGCATTAAAAAAATACCAAGACATGGCTATGATGTGAAATATTCGCCATGTAGGTATGTCATGTCATAAACACGGCATTTTTGAGAGCGCGGAAAACGAAAAATTAATGCATATTGAAAATCCAAGATGGCGACTACGAAAATGTTTAAATAATTAAGTGGATTTCATGGTTTTCGACGATGCAGATGCCAGTATTGAAATTTAGTTATACTGTTTTAATCCGATCAATTTTATCTAAATTGGATCGTTCGCCGTATTGTGTGGCCTTACACTGATCTATTCAGCAACATTTCCTGCATAAGATGTGGAACGTGCCTCAAAGAGCTGTCAGCACAGGGACCAGGGAACAGGATACCGTGGCCCCGGAACGTAAAGGGCAACAGAAGGAACAGGGTGGTTTTTTAGTCAGTAAAAGTCTGACAGTCCCTTCCGCCCCACCCAGGGCGGAAGGAGTCATTTGATGGTTTTTACCACCAAAAAAAAAAATATATATATGTGGAACGTCGACATGCTCAGCGTCTTTTGTCGTCGACTGTGACTACATAAGTTTTGAACAAAAATTATTGAGTAGCTTGGCTCTCACTTATTTTTACGTAAGTTATACAAACTTTTGATCAGCTAACCAGTAGGTACTAGAAAGTTTAGAAGATTCGGAGCAAATTGGCTGTTTCAGATACAGACACACATGAGTGAACCTGTCAGAGTTCCGATTTTCACTTTATGACACCTATTTACCAATCGACCTACTACTTTTCGCCTCTTTAGTTCCTACTAGCTGCTCGTAAAAGTAACTTGTTGACTATCGACGAACGGAACAAAAAACCTGACTGCAAAAAAACAACCTAATACAAAAATTAAAAATATATGTTTTAATAAAATATAATACTCGTGTAAAAAAAAATATTATAACCTAACTGCAAAAGAACAAATAAGAAGTTTAAAACAAGATGATTTTTTCTTAATTAAGTTAACTGCCACCAGCTGCATTAGATTGCTTGAAGAAAAGTCTGATTTAGTTGTCCTTCTGCAGTCAAGCAATGTCATTTAATTACGTCTATAACTCGCCCTGTTGTTTTTATTCGAAATCCATATTATTAGCCAGTGTCAGTCGCGACGTCAATACAAATTCAATGCCTCATATAACAGTCATCATATTTCATTTTTTTTTCTTTGTCTTTGTTCCTCAGACGGGTAAGAATCGGGAGTTACTAGGTATGTAGGTTCATGTTTATTATACACTTGTGCCTTGTTAATGGTATTTATGTCAATATTGACAATAAATGTAAAAAAGTCAGTACCAATAAAATAAATATTCTTAGCCGGCGACTACCTGAGTACAATACATAAATTAATTAACCAATGAATATGTACTTCCTATTTATTAAACCTAAAGGAAACATGTGAAAAATTGTTATCAATAAATCTATTGCATACTGGCGGCTGGCAGCTGGCGGCGACGCCGGCCGGCGCGCGGCGGCTGCGGGCGGCGCGTTCGGTATCAGTGATTCATGAAAGAGAACGACGACGGGCCGCAATACCGGCGCGGCCGGCCGGCAGCTCTGCGCGCCGCCATTTTCTTTACGCACCACGTGTTCATGTGCATCCAATTTATTGATGCATAGCTTAAGGAATCTAGGGCCACCATTTCAAAAATCGATGTGAGCTAATAATCTTACTGCAAGATGAAATTTCTGTTATAATGTAAACTGTACAATGTAACTACCTTTATAATTACTTCACCATTGTCAAACTGCAATCGTCCAATACCAGCTGTAACGATCGTTTAGGAATGTGGGCGTATTCGTGTGGATACGATAGCCTACTAAACTAGTCATACCTGCGGTATTTCGCCATTCTGTAAGCCATAGGCAAGTTGTGAAACTTAACACAGCACGCGCCTGATGTAGATGCACACCGACGCTTTCAATTTCACCACTTCAAGAGAAATGTCCACCACGATTCCAATTGAATTATAAGAAACATCAAGCGTATTACAATTTCAATTACATATGCAATAGGTAGTTTATTAAATATATAAAACGACCGGAAGGAGTGATGAACCTAGCCCATTCGTACACGAGCTGTGGCGCAACTGCGAGTGTTGCCGTGTGACTGAAGAACGAGTGAACCGAGTAGAGTAGCGGCTGTGGAGCGGACGCGACGCGGGCTCACCACGGACTTGCAATGCAAAACGACTGAATGCCGCGCCCGCCCACCCTCCCGCCGTCCCTCATACTGATAATTTAAACAACAATCCATACCATTCACTAATCCGTATCATTATGAGCCTGGTTTAATTTACAAAAATAGTAGATAACTAATTGAAAATGTAATAACTATGAACTTAAAATGGTAGGTGTTAACAATTCTTTCAACGCTTATTTAACAGTCAAAAATAGGAGGCTCTTTATTCGACCCGTACCTACCTATGTATTTTTTATGTAAAACCTATGTCATTTTTTATGCAAGTACCTATCTGTGTTATGCCTCATAGCCACAATTTGATATAATTAATTATGAAGTTAGATCTAAATGGCAATACGATCAAAATGGCCCCTTATCGACCCACCAACTCTACATATTTTTATATTAAACCCACGTAATTTGGATCAACAATTTAATAATACCCCTCATATCGACCTCGGCTTCAAACTGCATTAGTTATTTTATTTTTTTTTACTTTTAATATTAACCTACCTACCATTATACAAATCATTATTATTTATAATTCATACATAAATGTAAGTACTTTCTAAGTTTATCTTGGATATCACAGAAATCGGGTGAAGGAAAACATCGGGAGTACACCTGGACTGAGCAAACGTAATGATCAATACTCGTGCCCTCCCCGAGAAGAGGACTTTGCCCTGCCCGAGAAGAGGCCTTTGCCCCTGCGGTAAGACAATAATAAGTTGGAATTATTATTATTATTATACCTACTCATGGAAATGCACGGTTTCATGATTAATGAGACCGGAAGCCTAGTTTACTAAAACACTATCTGGGTAGGTAATATCTCGTCGATATGACCACGCTAACTATTTTTATATAATCAGCAGCTAGTTGACATAATAAAGAAAAACAAATTAATTAGGTGTCGTCAAAGTTATTATTAAACCCAAATTTAACAGGAACTTATATGAAGTCACTTGACAAAACGTCATAAGTTGCAATTAGTGCATTGTTTCTATCCCAAAAAAGGTCAGAAAATATCGCATTTTTACTATGATAAAAATGATTATTTTACGTATTACGTAATCAGCTGATCCTTAAATTTCAAATTATTTAATAATACGAAGCGGGTGGCAGTGGCACCAAATTTATAGATACAGAAAAGCTGATATAATCTACATTAACAAAGCGATTATATCAACATAACGATTTGTTTTTGCCATATGGTTTAACATTTTTCAGCGCGGCATTTTCATTATTTACTACAATGCACGAGCTGTATTAACACTGGGAATAAAAACACCTGGCGCGGTTCCTTCGTAATTAGCGGGTAGATATTTAATTATCTATAATTCAGTTACCGGGGGTGTTGGCCTCTTAATAACATGTCTGAATAAATTCATATAGAAAAGCTTCTGGTTTGTTATACGTATATACTATATTAAATACTAAAACAGCTTACCATTTTTTTTATTAATTATTTTTTTAATACAATTTACCATTGTAATGTGTTTTTTCTACTAAATTGTTTGTTATTTAACCGTAACAATCAATAGAAGACCAGCAGGTCTATTCTGCAAAAAATCTTTATCGGCTTATAGTGTAATGAGCAGGTGAGCTGTTATCTCACCTGATGCTAGGTATTGATTGCTCACCTCAAGCTCACTTCGACTAAATTAACCGAATGAGTGCTTTGCACAATAGCACTAAAGAAAGCATCAGATTTCACAAGAGCGGCACTTAGAGGTAGACCACTTTTCGGTATTGGGTTTTTATTGCAATTTCAGCAACTTGGAATATGATTAAAAAAAAACTATTAGGTATAGGATAGAGTCGGGCACGCCGCAATCGCGGCGGTAAGACCCCTCTCTTTGAGGAGTGGATGGAGAGGCGCTACGGCGTCCTCACCTACCGCAGGTCCTCACCGGACACGGTTGTTTCGGGAGGTTCCTGTGTCGGATAGGGCGGGAGGAAACGCCCGGGTGACTTTACTGTGTGGATCGCCCGGAGGACACGGTGGAGCATACGGTGCAGGACTGCCCCGCTTGGGCCGAGCACCACCGTGTCCTCACGGAGGCGATAGGCGGCGGCGGCCTCTCGCGTCCGGACCTGGTTCAGGTCATGCTCCGGGGGCGAGAGGGAATGTGATGCAGTCACCTCCTTCTGCAAAGCAGTAATGCTAGCGAAGGAGGAGGCAGGCCGCGTGAGGGAGATCTCCACCTCACGCCCCAGCCGCTGCGGGAGACGCCCAGGGCGTCGGACGTCGCGAGGCGACATCCGGCCACCGTAGGCGCGGGCTTGCGGACGACGAATGATTCGCCGTCCGATCAAGGATCAAGCCCGGGTCGACGGCGCGTTCTGTTCGCGCGCGCCTCAAAGAACTGTCAGCACAGGGACGGGGCCCCCAACGGGGCCAAAGCCTGCCGGGGTTGCGGGACGTCTTAACAGGATACCGGGGCCCCGAAACGTAAAGGGCAAAACAAGGAACAGGGTGGTTTTTTAGTCAGTAAAAGTCTGACAGTCCCTTCCGCCCCACCCAGGGCGGAAGGAGTCATTTGATGACTTTTACTACCTAAAAAAGAAAAAAAAAAGATAATGGATAGCGTGAATGTAAAAAAACGTAGATACACGCAGGCTGCGGCGAGCTACTGCAAGTTCATAATAATTTTATTCTTGTTTTGATGTTAGTTAATTAGGAGCAGCTTCTATCCTATTATAATGTATTCATTTGTGAAAGTTATGTATACAGGGTAATTGAAAAGTTACCCGAAACCTTAAAAGGAGTCATTGTACTCATCATTATGAACAAATTTATAATTTACCTAGATAGAAATACTATATTGAAAAGTCGAAAATAAATCACGACATGCTTAAAAGAAATTCAGTTTCTTTGTCTGCCATTACCATCTCATGGACTGTCAGTATAATTTTCGGTTTCAGGGACCCCTTGCTGGTCTTTGTTGAGTCCTGGCGATAGATTTAGAGCACTATGTAATTGGTAACAATGATTTAATCGCAAAAAGCCATTAAAAAATCTCAAAACGATAACATACTAAATAGCGATATTAAATATTGCTACAAAAATTGCAACGCAATGCACGTGACTAGACCGACTACCTGTTCAGCAAAGATTGATCTAAAGCGGCAACTGTGGATGAAAAACGCTGTTTCACATAATTACCTCGCAAAGCTTGGTTAGGGCTTTTCTGTGTGCTGGTGTCCCTAATTAGTATCTAAGAAAAATTTTAACGCAAGGTTCGATAAATCTGAAGCCAATTTTAGCACTTTCGATTAAGTACCGATTAAATTACTAGGCATGGTTTCGAAAAAGGTTCATGTGCGCGTACCTTAAATACTTAAAATAATCTTTTTCCGTTAAGTAATCTCTAAATTTCGGCGCTTCTAA
This sequence comes from Hoplodrina ambigua, assembly GCA_949774945.1. Taxonomy (NCBI): domain Eukaryota; kingdom Metazoa; phylum Arthropoda; class Insecta; order Lepidoptera; family Noctuidae; genus Hoplodrina; species Hoplodrina ambigua. The sequence goes on from OX458963.1 coordinate 14,783,161, forward strand.
GATGACCTAGGTCCGGTAACTCCTGGGATCTTGGACCACACTACTGCAATAATAATCTTAACTTTCAATATCAATTCAGCAATAAAAAACGAACAGTTGGTACTATTGGTGGGTATAGGTAATCTGAAGAGCGGCAACGGCACGTGCGCTGGAAAGGGTTGAACCACCTGCCGGCAGGTGCAAAGTCCGCCCGCAACAACTGCGCCGTGATGCACATAATATTATACACACGGCATACTATTTTAAGCTTTAAGCTGATGAAAACTATCTTCAAAGCGATCGTTTTGCAGAAAATTATGCCTGCTCTGAAGTTTATAAACACTGGAAATTTTCCTTTGCTGATTTGACTGCCAGCGGCTTGGATAGCTAGGATTTCCGACATTCCCATACGAACTTCAACCCGCCCCACCCCTGTTCGAAAATTATTTAGGTATTTTTTGGCATTATTATTTAGGTATTTTCAGCAAATAATATTTAGATATTTTTGTCAAAATTGGTCATGTCATCGCATGTGCGTTTTCGCTATTAACCCAAGGAATAAGATAATTCATACAAACAATCACCCCACTTTTCAATTCCTTAAAGTTGGAATTTCCAAAAACCTCTCCTTACAGCGTCTTATCATAAAAATAAGCTCGAAATTTCACTTTCTTAGTCCTAGAAGTTAAGGCTGTGGCGCTGATTATTGACAATATTATTAACGACTATTAACAACGCCGCCACGTTGGTTTCTTTTATCCAGTCTAGATGTCTATCAGGGCAGGGTGTTCTCCTTCTGGGGCGGCAGTCGGATATACAATACACTATAGTATAACTTCTGTATTGTGCGAAACTAAAATGATGTTTTGCAAATATTACGAAATATTGGCGTAGTTATTAGAATAATAATGTTTATTGTTAAGTTACGTCTCAATTTTTGATGAAATTTTCAAGTGTGCTTGGACGGCCAAGGAAATATCGGAAAATACCACGTTCAAATTGGATTCTGAAAAATTCAATATTATATAATATTTTTTTTACATCACCTATAATGTCGCTAAAGCTGCGTTTATATTTAACGTACGTACTATACGTGTCGCCACGCGTGGTAAAACTATCGGTTTATGCATGTAGTATAGGACTGATCACATTAATCCCGCCCCGCGTGGCGTGGAACAACCTGACGCCGCGCAGACCGAGCGATTCCCATCGGCGTGGGGTCGGTGGTGGGGGAACGTGACTAGGGTGCCCAACCCTCTCAGATTGCCCGGGAGACTCCGGTAATAATGGTAAACCTCCCGACCCTCCCGGGGTGCAACAGTTTCTCCGGTTTTTTCAAAAATTAAAGCTGGTGATTTAGATGGTGCGAGAAATATCGTGCAAGTTCTAATACATTTCCGTCGATGATCGGTTACTTACGACACGTCAGCCGCGCGGTCCCGCAATGTACGGCAAATCGCACGATATCCCTCGCATCGTCTAAAATTTTATTTCAGGCCCCCATACTCGATATATTCAAATTCTCCCGGATTGGTCCTTTCTAGAGCTGGCAACCCTAGCTGTGACGCGTAGTGTAATCACGCGTGGGCACGCGTAGTATGCGGCGTGGCTACGCAAAAGAGTAGTTTGTTTGTGCAAAATGTCTGACGTTTTTTTGTCATACTTGAAATATTGAAAAAGTTTAGTTTCGCTTTTTAGTTCATACATTAACAATGGTGCCGATTCCCTTGTTCACAAACTAGACTAAATTTAAAGAATTGACATCTCTTACTAACATACAGCGAAAGGAAAGGACGGTGACATTAAAGAACTAAGTTAGCGATGTCAAATTAGTTTTGCCTTGAACTTTTCCGTATTATTAATCCATACGTTTTATTAAAAATACGGAAGATACGTTTATCCATACGTTTTAATCATAATATCCATACGTTTTAAGATGGCAACTTTAATTGTATGGATATGTCAGATTGACTGCTCAGCTGCGACAGCTCTTATTTACATTAGTCTCTTTCTTGTTTTATTGGACAGAAAAAGATGGAAATAGTCAAATTTTAGTTTAGTTTGTGCCCAAGGGAATCGGCACCAATATTGATATTCACTTCGGCTTCCTCTTATTTATAAGTATTTATTGGATGTACCCAATATCTTTTTATTTTTTTTCAATAATCTTAAAAATAAGTTGGCAAGATCTTCAAATCCGTTTACTCTGAGAAAGTTTTGTGCACCAACTATTAGGCGCTTTACACACCGAGCAACTATTGCAGCAACTGGCAACTTACTGGCAACTAGCTGTTTACATATAATTCAATTGGACTGCGCACACAGAGCAACTCAAGTTTCGAGTTGCGGCAATCGTCAACAGTTTTCAGTTGCGGCAACTAGCAACTGTCAAATATTATACCAGTTTTTAAAGTTGCCGGTTTCTTCAACCGTCAATCGCAACGCGTCGGGCGATTTCACACCCTCCCTCGCTCGCCCAGTGCCCGGAATAGTGTTGCCATTAACTTAGTGGTTTTTCCCACTAAGTAAACACTTATTTTTGGGATACTGTGTAAAATGCTATATTAAAATAAATAAATAAAAATAAAATAAAAAAATAATAAAATTTAATTTTGTTTTTGAAAACCATTAACCTAAAACTCTCCCACTAAAAAATCAACAAGCCACCAGATACAAATTCTGACCACCAGAAGGTGGTCCCAATCCCAATCCACCAGATCTAGTGGTAATACCGCTAAGTTTGCAACACTGCAACTCGGCTAAAAATGTTGCTTACAAATTGCCAAAAAGTTGCGGCAACTGGCAACTTTATGGCAACTAGCAGCTTTTACAGGAAACTTAAAAAGTTGCCAGTTGCGCCAAATTAAGTTGCTACGTGTGCAAAGCGCCTTAAGTGACAGACTGAAAACATCATATTTTGCATTCTAACTGTGATGTTACCCAGAAAACGGGTGGCCGGCATGGGTCCTCTTGAATCTTTGCCGTGTGACTGACCAACGTGCTAATAGGTAGTCGACCGATAGTTGGCCAACTTTTGAATTGTTCTTAATCGGAAGAGAATCTCAATTCTGATAAGATTAGAGTCCAACTAATAAGATGGATGATTTAGTTGTATAACATGTGCGAACTCTCATTAAGTCACTAGTCGATTGGTATACTCTGCGATTTAGGGCTATATTTCACCGGGACACCATGGCGGCGCAACCAGTTGCGTCACCGTGGTGTCCGTAAGCTACCAAACTAGACACCATACGGACATCAGTCGGCACACCACACTGAGACAGTATCAAAATGGACCTTGAAGAGACAGTACTACTGCTGTATGTACGGAGGAAAAGAAAGTTCAAGAGAAAAAAGAAACAGTGGTGGGTTCATCGCGTCCGAGCTGGTCGCGCCGCCAAATTGGTTGCGCTACCAAACGGACACCAGGTGAGTAACTCTCTATAGAGCTGTATACATTTTGCTGGTAGCGGCGACTGGTTGCACCGCCATGGTGTCCCGGTGAAATATAATAGCCCTTAGTCGGCCAACGTGTTGTAAGTCTGCGAGCGCCCATAATCATCCAACGTTCAATTCAATTTATGCGTGCCGGACTGCTGCAGTGATACACGCTGGACCAGTGAGGGTGTTGATATTGCAGTTGTTGGATGTTGATACGTCGGTACACTGATACTGGCCACGCACGACAGCAAATCGACGTCACGGGTCAACTATATGAAAAATGACACTCTCCGTGTGCAGTCAGACACCCGCACTGCTCCTGTGTGCAGGCACCACCGCAGAACAGCACGCAAACTCTTAGAACTCTTAGCCTGGCCGCACACGGGCCACACACGACACAAACGCGGCCAACAGAAGATAGATAGCCGCGGCGTTGTGGCGACAACAGTGTGCGGCAGATCCATGTAATATGTATAAAAACTGCAGGAAATGAGTCGGTGGCCCGTGTGCCACCACCAGTCCACTAGTGTGGCCAGTCTAAAGGTCATGGCACATTGTCCCAGCACCGTAACTGACGCCGAGCGGACCGCTTGCTTACAGCGCGTTGTAAGCACGCGGTTCGCGAGTGTGGACCTTGCGGCCAGCGCAAGGTCTTCGAGCTTGCTCCTCGCGGCCTGCCCGCGTACGCGAGCTGTAAGCTCTGCGAGGCGAGTTGTATGGCGGCAAGCACACTGGCCGCCCGACGTCAACTTTTTCATATTGAGATTATGAAATATGTATATTATAAGTACTACACAATATTTAATGCCTTAATTTAAATGACAAGTAAATTACTGGTCTAGAGCGGTGCCGATGCGGTGCTGGGAAAATATCCCATGACCCTTTAGTTAATCAAGAAATTGAACGTTAGATGATTATTCCGTTTTAATTTAGGTACTACCCCAAAATACGCATGAATTTGGAAAAACCCTAACTGCTGTTTTGATTATAAATGTAGGTACTGAGTTTTCAGGGCGGTAAAAGCGAGTAGCCGCACGTTTAATGGAACGTCACGTCGTGGTGCTTACGTACTGCATAATCAATATCGTGTGTGGGCTCGATGGAGCTTTTGGTATTTGGGTAGTTCAGATTTGTCTGAACCATGGATTTATACTGTACGCATTACATGTGTCATCCTTCAAAAGGGTTAAATTCTGCAAATGCATGTATGACATACAGCAAATATTTTTTTTTTACTATCGTCTCAATTTAAATCAACATAATTTACACCTTATTCGGGCGGCGCAGCGAGGCTTATTCAAATTTTCTTATAGAAATTTGTAACTTCGTGTAAGTTTTGTAGATTCGATTCAATGTTCGATATCTTAAATTAAAAAGTGCGCGCTTCGTTTCGTCGCGGTGTGAACGAACCCTTAGAGAACTGTTTGTTTCATAAATCAATTATCTTCATAATAATAAAGCTACACGACATTATTATTATTATTACATTTTTTTTTATTTTTTTCAAATTGAGGTACCTACTTATGGATTATTTGTTTACACGATTTTAGGGTTTCAAGTATCCGGTACAAAAGGTTAAACAAGGTTAACTTATGTTCAAAAGCGCGATGACTGGTTTTTAAGTTTTTCATCATATTGTTAACAAACAATATTCATTACTGCTGGACACTACCGAGTTCGTTGGCCATAATTTCAGCCAGATGCTGGAAAAGGCGGAGCTTTAAAGCGTCTGGCTGGTTGAACTAACGCACTTTATCGTAAGTGAGTAAGGTAGTACCTTTTATAAAGGATTCAGCATTCATGCTGGAAATTAGGCATACTTTTATTAAACTAGATAGGCAACTGTACCCTACTATACCTACGCTTAACATCTCCGCCATCATAAGTGAGTAGTGACGTACCTACATTTGGGGAATCTGGGATTTGGGACCAAAACAATCGTTCCGATTTATCTGGACGCTTATTCAAACTTTAGTAACAGGTGTTAAAATTGCACATGTATGTAAAGTCGGTTTCGGAGTTGATAAATATTTGAGATTTTGCTAAATAGGAAACTTGCTGAGGTAATAGTTTACCTGCCGTAACAAACTATTGAGTTTAAGAAAACGAGAAGACTTTGTTAACTGCCATTTAAGGCTTTTCGACTCGAATAGAGTTAACCTAACTTCTCTATCCGTTATTAGTGTATTATTTATCTGTCTTCTACAACCGTTACATGGGTCAAATAACCGGTGAAGTAGAGTGGACAGCCGGTATGGTAAATTGCTGAGCTCACGGTTAGACGACGGCAACTCTACCCAGGTACACCCCGGCTCTTCTTGTTAAAATAAGTAGGTCAGTATTGAAATACCTGCCTGCATGTTAGTGATAATTTTTAAACGGACTTACGTATTTTGTATTTATCATTAAATAACAAAGCTTAATTCATAGGTACCTAGGTATTAAAATTGTAAAACCGATAGTCTAATATTATAAGAAATGGAAAATACGTATAATAATATTTTTAACCTTATGTAAAACAAAAAAAAAAACACGCATTATACTAACTGGGTAGGTACCAATTTAGGTCTGTTGAAAGAGGCAATCTCCTTACAATGCCTCATTCCAAAAACTTAAAATGCAGAACATTATTAAACAAAAACTGTCACGCATGGAAACGCACGGATTTTTTATGTGGAAAAAAAAAACAGGTAGCTAGGTATAATAGGTAGGTAAGTGGGCTATTCAGGGTGGATTGAGCGTACAAGAAATGGGGCAGTAAGAGCAGGTACGGTCAGCCGACAAAGTTTATGAACACAACAGTGATTTTATAAACGACTTTTATAAGTAACACTTTTTATGAAAATAGGTACCTACATACGAACAGTTTATTGTATACATAGATCTGGATTTTGTGTAGGTATTATTTTTTTTCGGTCAGTGGGTCGGTCGGTCGTCTTAGGGGCGGATTTTTCTTTTAAAATAATTGTGCTCCTAAATTAGTGTTAAATGATTTTTGCCGCTGACCGTAATTTTTGGGCTGCATTCACATGTTAAACTAATTATTACTTTTTCATCAAAAAAATTTGGCATTTTACACAATCTTTTTTTATGCCAATCGATCCCTATCCTGTTTCTTCAAAGGATCAATAAGGAGGATTTCTTAACCAAGTCTAATGTACTTACGTTAGACTTAGTAGGTTAAGAAATAGGCTCCTACCTATCTACCTACTAGAAAATATATCAGAAGCCGTAAAACGCTTTTCCTGTACAATCTCGTATCCTACTTAGTTGTCAAACATCAATGTATCACATACACGATATTTTACAACGTTAGGTAGGTACGTTATTAGGGTACTAATGAAAAGAAAATTAGCGTATCAGGTAGGTATCAACTTATTGGGAATTTTCAAAACTATATTATAAAAATGTTTAAATTTGCGGATGCAAATAAATTCAGAGCTCGTTATTTGAACGTTGTCTGTGTGTGTAAAGTGGACAGTACCTAGGTACCTACCTCTTTTTTTCTGTACCTACCTGAATGTCTAAATAAAGTATATTTTTAAACTCTTTAAAAATTCATCAGTAATTTAGGCTTTTTTGCGATTCCTGAAAGAAACAGGACTGTTCGTCATGAAAGAAGAATGAAGTGTAATAGATGTACATACCCATTAACTAATCAGTGTGTTCAATCTTGTACCTACCCCTACCCAGCGGTAGGCTTTTAAGCGGCCCTTTACATTAGCGTTTGTTGTATCTACCATAATTTCTATCTACTCGGTTAAAGGTAATGATTTTGAATTTAGGTACCCACCCATTTTCGCGCATTTTTTTTTTACCGAGTAGATACTTAATTAAAATTAGGAGGACGATAAAATTTGTTATAAAACATTATCACGGCTATTGGTACTAACCTTTGGTCTTGATGATCCTCTGGTTCATATTGATCATGGTCCTCTTGTGACAAACTAAGCTCGCTAAATTGTTGTTCCACAGAATTAGACATTTTCACTTGTATATTGGTATCACGATAATAATATTAAGATTTTTAAAAATACTGATTATTAAGAATGGAATGTTTTTTGATTTGTTTCACCTAACACTAAATTTTTTGATGTTTGGGAGCGTAATTATTTATGATTTAAATTATTAATTTGTGTAAGCCGGCCGGCGCGCACACGTGGTTGCTTTGAGCTGTTTATTTTCGTATTACATAATAGTATGATGTAGCAAAGCTCCGTACGGAACGACACCGAACACAAGCGGCGTCGGCGGAGTAGCGACGGACGGTGGCGTCACCGAGCGAGCAGCGGAATCGCTCGGGCGGGAGTGCGGTGCGGCGGAGAAGGGATGGGCGCGAGTGGCACGTGTGCGCCGTGCGTACGGTTCGTCGGCTATCGAGATCACTACTCAACTGAGCTGCCTAACTGATGTGACGTGCGTGACTGAACGAAACGAACGACGCAGACTCTACTCGATTCTTCGCACAACATTTTCTGCGGATTTTGTTTGAGAATGCGCGCGCTGGGCGTGGCTGAGCCGGGGCCCGCGGGGAGAGAACGCCACACCTTAGTGAAGCGCAAGTATCGATCTTAAAGTTATATCGAGTGTAGCAACGGCCAGCGTTGCTAAGGATTTATCCATTTTATTTTCGTCCTAGATACTTTTTCGCGGTATTATCTATAAAATATTTTATACTCAATATTTTTGTGTTCACTAACAATCAAAAATAATAATATTCAGTTTCTTATTTGAGACCTTTGTCTCAGGTGCGCCGGTGTCGCGTGGGCCCTTCTTGTTTCTCAACGCTGCTGTGTACAACTTTAATAGAAAAATAGCATACAGCATTTTAAGTTGTAGATGGACTAATGCCATATCCCCCAAACGCCGCACCAATAAACTGTCAATTAATACAAAAGACAATATTTCACCTATTTTCGGCAATTTAAACAGTTTAGCGCTAGGATTCTTCAGAGTTTGTGGTACTTCTATTTCTTAATACCTCTATTACTTCTTTCAAATTGACTAGAGTGACGTGACGAGACCCCTCTACTAGTTACAAATTCCTGCGTATTAGCTACAAATTACAATATTTTGTCGCACTATTCAGCACCTCACTATGTGTTTCAACAAGACGCACACAATCGTCTAACTTAGGGCAAAATCAGACTGGCTACTTTTAGCATCGACGATCGGCGATTTAGCGATTACTCTGATGCTACTTCCCGTTTTGGTAACTTTCTGAATTTGATTGCTGTATCAACTAATGCATTTAAGCGAGTCGCCGCATCGACTTTCCAAAAAGCGGCGCGATCGCCACTACTGGTAAATGTATGTGTAAGGATAGGAACGTTCGGTCACGGCATCAAGCTTTCGATAAGCCATTAATGCTTGTTTTTATGTTATTTCATGTAATATTTAACAATCTAGGCCAAAAATGTCACAAACTACTAGGCGTCGTCTAAACTTACTTAACCGATTTGTCGATGCGTAAGGCTAAGGCGAGTTGCCTCTCAACAATGTTCACAGAAACCAAACTGGATGTCGATGGAGTGTCGTTTAAACTTTTAAAGTCTACTTAGTTGGGCTAGTACTCTATGCTACAATCAGCACAACTTGGCAGCGAAGCACTGCGCCGGAAAGACATTTGGTATTTTGGTTTAGGTACCTATTTTGGTTTCGGTTAATAATTACAGGTAGGCACCGCGGTTCTTATCTATCTAAGCAGGTTTAACATTACGTAAAGTTAGATATTATAGTCACGTGTCAACCTCTCTATGGCACTAATGGTGAGAACTACATGAGAGCACCGGGGTAGTTTCGAAATGGCATTTTCTTAATTTATACATTTCTAATTAATTTGATTATAACTAATATCGACAAAATGGAACTGATGGTCAATCACTAAGAGCGATAACAGGTTCGTGAAGTATATTTGTTACTGGGTCCGTGTGACGGCGCCCCGCGCCCATGCGTTTTCCACAGCGCTCGGCCGGGGCCCGCGGAGGGCGGTCGCCCGACACCGCCTACTTCGTCTGGTACAGGCGTCGCCCGCCTCGTGTCCCGCTTCACCTTAAAATTACAAGTAGACGAGACGTAGCTCCAAGGAGAAAACGCCCTTCAAATAGCTTATCCTGCCCTTACACGAGGGTAAGGCACAAAGATACTAATATCAGTAGGCTGGGCCCCGAAACCCCAACTGATACTGTATGTTCCACTACGCGAATCAAATCAACGAAAATTCAGCAGCTCTATTAGGTACTTAATCCAACAAAAGAAGCGCCCGCGCTGTCCAAATAATTATTACAAAAAAAATTAAAAGGAAAAGTATTTTTGAAATATTTACAACGTATCGACCGATTTTTTTTAGGTGGGACGTCGCATACTCGATGCGTGCGTACGAGCGACGAGAACGAGCCCACTAAACACAACACAACGAGCTCAATCCAGAACGCTTGCACTAAACCGACGCTATACCTACCTCTACATACCTACATAATATAATATACGTCATTGTATGAATCATTATCTTGCTTACAGACGTAGGTACCTACCATTACCATATCATACCTACAGACGCCTATTAACGGAGTGACACTGGGCAGTTCATTTTATTAAGGAATTTCCATCGCTCCCGTAGGTAGGTACCTACGAAATCCTGATAGGTAATTTTAGGTGATCTTTAACAGTTAACCTTCAATATATGCCTAATTCGGTAGGATAATGTGTAAAAGTCTCTCTAGGTGAATTAAGGTGAAGCGAGCTGTCAATCTCTGGTATCGTTGGGAATAGCAGATTTTTACTGAACAGCACCACCTACAGATATAATAAATTTAGAATAGGTATTTTCTGTTTAAGATTATCCAATATTATTTATTAGGATTTCATACGATAGAAATTCCATAAGCAGGCAACATATAAATGAATTATCACGACCTTTATGGAAAGTAGGAACAGGTCCACGTACCTAACCGAAATATTGACCTAATTAAATTACTACGGACTGTTTCTGTAATAGATTACTACTAAATTAATTGCCTAAACCTGCAATTTTTATTTTTTTAATGTTTTTCTTTGTAGCCTAAAATACGGTAGGTGAGCCTATTTTTTTTTGTTTTTCCGGCTACCTGCTCTACGGCTGGACAGATTTTGATAGGACTATTACTTGCAGATAGCTAATGTTATAAGGAGTTAGTAGGAGTAGTTATAGTTAGAAAGGAGGGAAGGCTAATTTTATTTTAGAAATAGAATTAAAAAGAACTCTGATTCACGTGAACGAATTCGGGGGCATACGTACGCTAGTTTCGTTAAATTATGAAGGTAATTGGTTGGTAGGTAAATTTGATTATACATACATATATTATAATTAAGAAGAATAACGTTTTTAGTTAATTAACAATTAATCAATAAAAACTGCACGAGCAAGTTCCCCCCTTTGGCTGCAAAAAAAATCGTGTCTTACTCACTAAAGACCAGAAATGTCCGGTAAGCCAACTCTAGAAATATAGAAAATCAAGTCGCAATCTCATCTCGGCTGTGGCGACAATCAATGTCAAAAATGTTGGTAAATTTTTGTCGAGAGTGACATTTAATTTTGACGGATTGAGACTAGACATTGCGATCGTTCCTAAAAGGTAGGTAGATATTAGATTTTCCCCTCTGGGCTCTGGTATTGTAGGTTCACCAAAAATAAATTGTTAAAAAAACTGGTGTCAGGTTTAGCAGAATGGGATTCACTATAAAACCAAGATTATCGCCTTAATTTAGTTCATAATATTTGTTTTTTAGAAGATAAAAGACCACAGCCATTCGTCCAAGTAGAAATGGCATCGGTCTTAAAAAGAAATGCCGAGCTAGCTGAGAGGACACCGAAAAATATGTCCTCGATTCGTTGCGATAAGGGCTATACTTAAGTATTAATAAGCGTTAAGATCAGCAAAGGTAACTTGAGATTCAAAGTGGCTAACTACTGGTGAAAAACACCTTTTTTTTGTTCAATTTGGTTATCTTATTATTTTTTTCAACTCACGCCTACTTGCTTACGCCCGCGTGCTTTATTCATTATATTACCGGCACAGGATTTTTATTTTGATTGGCAAAGAATTTTGATTATTTTATGCGTGCATTTTTGTGATTAATTAATTGAAGTAACTATGGTCATTAATTAATAAACATATACATATGCATATCTCACTACATTATTTATCAAATAAATTAACATAATTCAGTTTGCGACACCTATAACCCAACGTATACTTTCCACATTTTTGGCATGATTGACATGATACTTCGTGAATGTCACTCTTGATAAATTAAATTGCAAATTTATTTTCGTATTAATGAATTTATGACAATGTTTATTCCACACGAGTGTGTTAAAAACTTCGTACATACGACATGCGTGAGCATTATTAGCTATGGGCTATATTTATGCAGCCTCGATCGAAATGACAAACTTACCTCACTTTATCATAATGTGAAATTAGCCACGTTGATTTCCCAGATTTGATTTTATTCTCACAATACTTATAAAATTATAACTGACAATTAATTCTAAGTAAAATTCTCGCTATACTTTTCCTAACTGCCATATTTATTCAGTGACTGAAAAATCAGCCCTTAACGTAAGTATGTACTTACTTTCTACTCTACTTACTTCAATACTCAAGTAGCTAAAGTCTTATAAGTACCTGATGAAGAACATTTGAATAAAGAAACTCGTATGATTTTTAAATAAATTTTGTTTCATTTACTTGTTCATTTGAAATAAATACTGACGTACATGATAGGTGTTTTCTACACTACTTACTTCAATTCTTAAGTACCTAGCTGAAGTCTTATAAGAATACCTGATGAAGAACATTTGAATAAAGAAACTCGTATGATTTATAAATTGATTTTGTTTTATTTCTTGTTCATTCGAAATAAATACTGATGTAAGTACATTATAGGCAGACTCGTAGGTATATTTTGTAGTTCCTATGAATTAAACATGCAGTTTTGTATGAAATCCATGTGTTCGAAAAATACTGGAGACATCTATTTTTATTTATGTTTTAATTAATAATTAACACAAAAGCTTTGAGCTCGCAACTGAAAAAAGCTGGCTCTGAACAATAAAATTTACTCAGTTATAAGATAAGCGAAGATATTAGTGACCTTCAGAGTTTACGTAATAAAAAAATAAGACAAGAACATTCGTATGGAGCGCGCAGCTAATAATAAATAAATGCCCAATTTCTTACGATCTACATCCGTTTTTTAATCTCTGCGTAGCTGTCGTGACCGTGACCTTCACAACGCAACCAAAGATGCAAAATAAAAGAATTTGTGGGAAGTCTAGACTTTTTTTTAAGCCTCGGCACTTCAGCAGCCGGCAGCTCCAAACTTTGTATAACCTACCCATAAGTAGTACAAGTGTGTGTTTTGTTAATTTCGTGCACACTTAAAATTTACAGTGGTTTCATACTACAGCCGTAGAATTTTATGGATGTATCATTTTCATTCAATTTCATTGCATTGAGGTGCGCTTACTGTGCTTAGGGCACCTCGATGCAATTAGCATCTTAGCGGGTTATTCTAAAAACTGTTACAAATTAAAACCTTTGCCAACATTATACCTTTGTTATTAATTTTAAAAGAACCCCTCCATTGCTGACACGGCTCTGCGTTCACAAAAAGGAGGCTTCGATAAAAAATTACCTACATGCATTTAAAAATTGTGTATTACTAGCTTCAAAGCGCGACAAATTGATGATTATATTATTCCATAGGAACCGTACATTTTTCCGAGATAAAAACGGGCATGCCTATGTGCTATTCCAGACTATATGTGCTAAATTTCATCTAGAACCATTCAGCCGTTCTAGCGTAATTGACCGACAAACATCCATCTATTCCTACAAAAAACACACAAATGCCATTTTCACAATATTAATATTTTTCTTGTCCTCTGCTGTTTATGTTTATTGAAGATTACAATATTTATTTTTCAAGATTTACTGCAACAACAGTTACAGATGCACATAAATTTTCTACTTAATCGGAATTCGCCGCCTTAACAGACGACGATGACGATTATTAAGTAAACAGCTGATTACGGGGTCAACATCCTCCATTTGCACGTAGTTAGTTACCAACATGAGCGAATAAACGAAAATACATATTAGGTATAACTAACGTGACCATTTATTTTTTGACTTAAAACGGGACATTGGTTTATTAATACGGGACATTGGTTTAGGTTAATTAATAGGTAGTCAATGAAAAAAAACATTTTTTTAAAGTTATTTATTCAAAAAAAGTCAGTTAACTTAAAAGTTACAAATTAAAAAATATACATACCCGAAACGTTTAGTTGAATTTATATTTATCAGAGGAACAAATTTGCTTTAATATAGCTGGTGACGATTTTAAGTAAGAATAAAACTCTTGGCATGTTTTTTTTATATTCATCTTAATTATCAACATCGCCTTTAGAACTGAGATTTGTAACTGGGTTTTCTCAGATGGCCACAATTTGTTCATCATAGAGAATACTCTTTCTACTGGAGCATTTGTAGCAGGCAAACATAAAATATATTCAATTAAAATAGAAAAGTTTTCATGCTGAAGATTGTTGGCTTGAAAGTGTTTGAATACTTCCACCCAACGAGTTTCCGTGGAAACATTTAGATTATTCCATTCAGTTACTTTCTGCGATGTAATGTAGTTACAAATTAACGAAAATTCGTCAAAAACTTCTGCATCTTTATTACAGTCAATATATTCTTTTTCAATTAATACATCCAGAGATTTTTGAACGTCTTCCCATGCGGGGACCTTTTTTAAATCTGCCCAATAAAATATCTCCATTTGTTTGGTAAGAAAACAAGTCCACTGCTCCAGATATTCACGGCTTGTTCCATAAAATTCTGTAGCCGTTCTTTTCACAAACTCTTCATCTACCTCAGTAACATTATCTTTTGATTTCACTATTAATTGACGGACCATAAATGGAAGAAACTGATTGGTCTGTTTCTGAGTCAAATTGTCTTTTAATTGATTAATTTCTTTTGCAGCTTCAATTGCTGATACCGTCTGACCTTCCAGTTTCAATACAGCTTGATGAAAACTTGCCGACTGACCGTGTAAAAAATAAAGCCACAATTCGGATGTGGGATCTTCAAAAAAATTTTTTAGTAACAGGGGACATTTTTCAATGCTCAAAAAGTAGTTTTTTAATGGCTGATACATTTTTAAAACCCTTTCCAAGGCAGGCATAAGAGCAAGCCATCTGGTTTTGCTATAGCCGAGCATTTGTTGATATTCCGTTTCAGTTTCGGCGCAAAACTCCTTTAGAGCTTCAACTCGAATCGTGTAAATATAAAAAAATGAATATATCTTCACAATGATGCTTTCGTAATCTAAGGGTAACCTGTCTGCAGCTGATTTTATTGCATTGTGAATTACATGGGCTCCACATCCAATACCTATCAATGGTTTTTTCAGAGATGATTGTAATTTCGTTAACACATTGTTAGTTCCTCGCCTAGCCGCGCCTCCGAAATTAACGTTGGCATTGTCTCCGCAAAATGCCACGACTTTTGCTGTCAAATTATTATCTGTCAACACTTGGTTTAAATAATTGACA
Source organism: Hoplodrina ambigua (assembly GCA_949774945.1). Classification (NCBI taxonomy): domain Eukaryota; kingdom Metazoa; phylum Arthropoda; class Insecta; order Lepidoptera; family Noctuidae; genus Hoplodrina; species Hoplodrina ambigua. Next base: position 14,798,192 of record OX458963.1, read on the forward strand.
ATGATGTCAGAAGTCTCACCTGGTTGGTCTTGGAGATCTAAAATTTTTACTTGCACACCTACGTAAGGTTGAAAAAAGCGTACTAGAATAGGGTATATTTTTTTGTTACCGTGGTTTGAAGCATCGTTTAGTATTGTAATACAATTGGACTTATCAAGATCGTCTTTTAATTCTTTCATCGCTGTAGGTGTCAAAACATTCACTACAATAGCTTCTGATTTCGTACGCGCGCATGTAAATTTGGGTTCAAAACATGATTGAATTAATTTCGACGCACAATCATTAGAACGAAAACTGTGATTTTCTTGTATCGTATGATAAGCCCAGACACCTTCTGCCGCGGCGATATCCAGATCCTTTAAAGTTGGTGTATCCGATTTCTTGAAAAAGGTTAACATCGAAGAACTCGAAGCAGCGGCGCGATCGGCTTTTTTATGTTTTTCAGACTTCAAATGCTGTTCAATATCACTGGCACCACTGTGGGAAACGCTAAATTCTGTACGACACTTTTCACATCTGACATCTGAGGGAGTATTTGTTTGCTTGATAAACGGATATTTTGCTTGTAAGTTAACATTGAACGTACACTTGCGTTTCGGCATTTTAACTTATGGTTTCAAAACAAAAGAAGTTCAAGTTATTTACAGGGTACACGAGCATCAAACAACAACAAAACAAATATCGAGAAGTGGACGAACGAAAAATCTCTCAAACGATTAGTAAACAAAGCGCGAGCGATGACGTCTTCGCCGCTCTCGGCTATCATCGCGTCGACCGACGACGCGGTCTCGCTCTTCTCGCACACCGCTCGCGTCCAGCCAGCTCGACTACTCAAGTTTTCGCGCGGTTTCAGAAAACGGGACAATTTGGCGTCCCAGAGATCATTTCGGGGACACCGGGACACGTAACTATAAAAAGGGACAGTCCCGTTCAAAACGGGACGTCTGGTCACGTTAGGTATAACTAGAGATGGGCAGTGGGTTTAAACCCAACTGGGCAAAAAGGGCATAAACTGGGCAAATAGGGCAAAAACGAATTGACGTCCTTTTAAATGCCCAAAAACTGGGCGGAAACTATAATTAGTTAAATTTCATAGTTATTAAGACTTATTCATTAAGTAGTGGTAAGATTAATATAAGATAAATATTATATTATCTATACTTACTATAATAATATTATAAAGCGGTAACATTTGTTTGTAAGTTTGTTTATAGGGGGTAATCTCCGGAAGTTATTAACCGATTTTAAAAATTGTTTCACTGGTATAAAGCTACATTATTCGTGAGTGCTATAGGCTATAAATTGTAAAGATATCATGCAAAATAGCCGAACTATCTCAATTTTTGTCTAGCCAGGTGGAAAAAAATAGCTCTTACAACAAAGTTTTTTGCATGCGCTGCCTTAACGGTTGTATATAATTGAAAACAATGTATGGCAACCTGGTCCGCCTTTAATAGTTCTACAAAAAAGTCCGCATCACCATGTTTCTATCTTTTATATTTTAGCAGTTAAAGTAGCTTTTATGTGTTAAAAAAAGTATTTTTCGATGTACTTACCTTTGGATGCATTTTTTAAACAACATAATATTAAACCTTATCGAAAAAAATATTATTATGATCACAAGAACATCATAGAGATACGATTTGCCCAAAACAGTATGTCAATTGATTAAATAGTTTCGAAGATAATATAAAATTACTAAATCGCAAAATCCCGAACCACATTAGAACATGCTTTGTAAGGACGTTTTATCCATTTACCCATGGTATTTCTGTTTTTGGGATATCGGACAGTTTCAGCGATTGTTTATGATGCCTTAAAGGAAATCACAGCTTTCCCGTCAGTCATCCCAGAGCAGCTCGAGTACGCCGTACGGAAGAGTCTGCTCTTGAAAAGCATCAGCGCCTCTTGAGGAATAGAGAAAATATTTCGCAAGCACGCTCTGGGGAATCTAGCTCCGAGCGTTCACAGCGGCTTACTAACCAAAGAGAACATCGCAGGCCCGTGCTCGGGAATCTAGCGCTGAACATGCGCAGCGTCTCAGTGATTTAAGGCAGCATGTCTCTGCAACAAGGAATAGGGAGTCTAGCGCTGAGCGCTCGCAGAGGCTCGCTAGCCAGAGCGCGAGAACACTCTGGCGCTGAACGTGCGCAGCGTCTTTAGGCAGGAAATAAATCATAGCACTCAGTACTAACCGAACCACACTCATAATTTCATCACAAGTTTAAATGGTTATCGCCCAACGAAGTGGGCACGGGTCTGCTAGTTAAGTATAATATTAAAAACAATTGTATTGACCAAAAAGGTTCTATTTAATACTCTTATACTCGATAATTCAGCGGTCAACGATAACGATTACCACCAGCAGATCAGAGTGTGGGCTGCTGTGCCTCCTGAATCACCAGCGTCAGATTTACCATCCACTGATAATTTCACAAGATAATTTCAAATTGAATGATTATAGAAGCGTGTAAAACAGCGGGCGACGCGATCTTATCTTTTATTTTTAGGTGGTAAAAATCATCAAATGACTACTTCCGCCCTGGCGGGAGGGACTTTCAGACTTTTACTGACTAAAAACCACCCTGTTCCTTCTGTTGCCCTTTACGTTCCGGGTCCATGGTATCCTGTTAAGACGTCCCGCAACGCCGGCAGGCGCTGGCCCCGTTGGGGGCCCCGTCCCTGTGCTTACAGCTCTTCAAGGCGCGCGCGAACAGAACGCGCCGTCGACCCGCGCTTGGTCCGTAATTGGACGGCGAGCTACCCATTACTCGCCGTCCGTAAGCCCGCGCCTACGGAGGCCGGATGTCGCCTCGCGACGTCCGACGACGTCTCCCGCGGCGGCTGGAGCGTGAGGTGGTTCTCTCCCTCACGCGGCCCGCCTCCTCCTTCGCTAGCATTACTGCTTCGCAGAAGGAGGTGACTGCATCCCATTCCCTCTCGCCCCGGAGCATGGCCTGAACCAGGTCCGGACGCGAGAGGTCGCCGCCGCCTATCGCCTCCGTGAGGACACGGCGGTGCTCTGCCCAAGCGGGGCAGTCCTTCACCGTATGCTCCACCGTGTTTCCGGGCGATCCACACAGTGGTGACACCCGGGCGTTTCCTCCCGCCCTATCCGACACAGGAACTTCCCGAAACAACCGTGTCCGGTGAGGACCTGCGTCAGGCGGTAGGTGAGTACGCCGTAGCGCCTCTCCAGCCACTCCCCAAAGAGGGGTCTGCCGCGACTGCGGCGTGCCCGAACTTGGGTTGCGACAGTCGCATCTCCCATTCCGCCATGAGATCGCACCGGAGCACGGTGCACCTGTTTGGGCCGATAGGGCCACCATAGGGGCGGTACGACGTAAATTGCTTCAAAGTCAACGGTTAGCTTTAATATTTTTAAGTAAATAAAGCGTATAGGACCGTCAATACTGAAGCCCTACCAGTACTTGCAGGTGTACTTCCAGTCGATCTCGAGGTGCAGCGACGTGCTGCAATGTACTATTCCACGCGAGAGACCATGGACGCAAACTTTCTAACACAACGTAACCGAGCTAAGATCTCCAGATTAACTTTTAATCAATGTAGGTCTGTGGGATAATTCTATCAAGGGCCTTCCTCAGTTCTTTTCATCAGTTTGTGAGCGGCTGGCAAGAACATGGCTGGAGGTGGACCACTGTGTTGCCCAATTTCTCACAGGTCATGGCAACTTTAAGATTAAATTATTTTCTTTCAAGCTTGTTGCTTCTCCTTTGTGTCAATGTTCTACACCCGACTGTGAATATGAACAATCTGCTCATCACATCTTATGGGAGTGTATTCTTTGGCAGAACGAACGCAATATTATGCTAGATAGTGTACAGGTTACATCCGGTGTTGATTATTATGCGGACCTTGTAGAAACTAGAACTAATTTCTGTGCGTTCAAGCGTTTATGCCATACCTACCTATTACTCGAATCAAAAGTGACAGCTCACATTAGGACCCATAAATTAATAATAATTCGTCTAATAGTAATGCTTCTCCTAGTTACAAACATCCCTTTGTGCCTACTGGCCCTGTTCTGTTCTGTCTCCTGTCTTGTTTGGAGAGAAATTTGTAAATTATATTTTTTTCACTACACGTGTCCACGTCTAAGTGTGTTTAGGTACTATGTAAACTTAATTACATATTTACCTTCTAAAGCTGGTGGTGCAAGCTGGTGGTAATCAAAATATTTTTATTTTTTAAATTGGAACACTAAACAGACCGTATCCACATCTAGGTGAGCATAAGAAATAGGTCTACGAAACTAGGTATTTTAATTTGGAATTAAGTATAGTTTTATTTTACAAAAATAAAACACTTTAAAGTTATTTGAACTTATTATGATGTAATAATTTATGATATTTTACAATTAAAATAAATGCCCTGTTTTTGGACATTTATTGGGCGTAAATGGACGTCTATTGGGCATTTACTCAATACGTCCGTAAATGCCCAGGCAAAAACCCATCTCTAGGTATAACCCGACTGCGGCGGTGCCCAAATGGAGGGTGGTAATGATTTTGGTTAGCATGGCATGTTTGTGCCTATATGCCTCCTAGAGGCTACACGAGGACTTTAGAAAAGAGATCGATGCATTCTCGTAAATGTCACGTGTGACACTAAATATTATAATTTCTGAAAAAGTATATGGAGGGACTGCCTATATGACCTCCACAACCCAGACCCCTAATCTCGACCCGGCCCTGATACCTGTACAGTTCTATGCACAATAATTCGCGTGTGTTGAATATCATGGCACCATAAACAGTGATTTTCCACACCAAAAAGAAAAGTCGTTTCCTATCAATAACTTTTGCTAATGTTGCCGAGTTGATGGGCAGTATGCCTAAATGCCTAGTGAACCGGTATGCGATGGGTCTTTTAGTGGGTCTTTTTTTTTCAGTTATCTTTGTTTTATACATACAAATAAAAAGTAAAGCTAGAACAAAGAAGATTCAATCAAAATACCTACTTAATATTTTTTAAGTCGGGCACAAAATAGATTGTAGGTATAGTATTTAAAATGCCAATCAATTTGTTTTTAACAAACAGTAATCTTTCAGATTTATATGTGTCAAGTGTACTTCAAAATGGGCTGATTTTTCAATAGTCCGAATCAGTCAGATATTTAACTTATATCCAAAGAAAAATAAAAATATGACAGTAAATATCAAAGTTTGACATACTTATTTTCTATACGAAAGCTGTCAAATCGCCATATTATTTAACCATCCGTAGTGTTTTATGACGATTGAAAAATTAGCCCTTACTGAAAGACCAATTTTTATTTACAATACCTTATTTTCTTACGTATTTATATATTTTTTATAATATTTTTTTTTTACGCCACCGTACTCGTACTCTTCATGTAGATAATCATGTATGAGACGGAATAAAATTACCGTTATGGCGTTGTTGGTGTTGTCAATGGGCATCTAACGCTACTCGTTTCTAACGTCGAAGGCCGCGGCAGCTGGCACCGGGCGGGCGTTGATGGCGGCGTCGCGTCAGTTTGGGGAGACAACCCCTCATGTCCAAAATACATATATTATTACAACATACTCTCAACGTTCCCATTGTATCGGGAATACACCAGGTGCTTAGGCTGCAGACAGTCTTTTGACCTTCAATATTAACGATAATCACATACCTTCATTGTTGCATATAATGGGTATATGAATAGTTAGTAATATAAAATCTTCTTTTAATTAATGCCCGATTTTTTTATATGTTAAAGTTATGTAAAAAGGTGCCTACTAAAAACAAAATATTTTGTAAAAAAATTCTAATAATATGGAAATGGTTATAAAAAAAAAATGATTCGATCAACCAAAAAAAAAACCCCGCAGAGAAAACGTATTTTTAAAATACATATTCGTTTCTGAAAAGGGAATGTTTTTTAAATGGAACATTCTTTACAGCTTTATACTTGATTATTGAAGCCTGGCATGGGAGGCAACAAACAATCAGAAAGGAGGGTAATTTGTTGAAGTGGGCATATTAAGCTGCATTGAACTTTTACCCGAATTAATCCGACGGGTACACGAGGGGATAGGGGGGGATTAATGATCATGCCACATGAGTATGATTTTAGGGGTTAAGTCTAGTTGAGTGTATTTACCTCATTTATTTGTAGGTATTTGGTTGGACTTCAGTTCCGCAAATCTCGAGCTCGATGATCGCTGTTATCACTTATCTATAGCGGTTACAACCCTTGCACGTTATGCAAGAATCAGTAAACCGGGCCAATGGCACGCCGGCCACACCCCTCGCCCCTAACATTGCATATGATGCACCTACCCCGCCTCTTTGCGCCTCATTACTAGTAACTACAAATACTACAAAATTACTGCTGATATTAAATAAAAGTTATTTCTGTCATTCAATTCAAATGTGGGTCATATTTACCTTACTGGACTTCCTAACTATTTTTTTTTTCATTTCATAGTAAGTTTGCGTGAAAAATGTGAAATAATTTAAGATGGTGTTGTTGATGCTGTTGGTGATGGAATATGAATAATTGATGAATATTATGTAAATAAAACCGTTCACAAATAAGTGAATATAAAAAAGAATTAAAATGAGACATTGAAATTGGAAACAGAAACATTTTTCCTGAACGGAATTAATTAGGTACCTAATTACTTTGTGCGTTACTCCGACTCGCATTTTGCCGGTTGTACCTATGCCAAAATCGATCACTTGGTTCCGTCTTACCATTTACATAATACTGTGATAATAATAAATGATAATAGTAATGTAGATTTGGTGTGAAGATGCTTTCGCAGGGGCGTAGCTACCGCCGTATCTGCCGTATCAATTATACGGGGCCCCCGGCCTACGGGGGCCCCCAAGATGCGTAAGCAAAAATTAATAAAAAATAAAAAAAATAAAGAAGTTTCTCGAAATTAAAACTGATAAAAAAATATTTAAGAACTTCTATGGGACAGGAACGCCTGTCAGACCTGTCACTATTGTCCATAGAGGCAGAAACTTAAGAAAAACTATAGTCATCATCAGCTATGAATTATTTAATTAATCAATTCGCCGAAAAAAAGGCAAGGAGAGTTAATATTTAATTTGAATTGTTTTTAAAAATCAGACAGATAGATAATTATGATGAATAAATATGTCTTTTAATTTTATGGAATCATTTTTTTCTTTTTTGAGAAATCTTTACCCTTTCTAAGGGCCCCCAAACAAATTTTTATACGGGGCCCCGCCAAGGTACGCTACGCTTCTGTGCTTTCGCATAAAGTTTGTAAGTAAATATTCTTTAAAATGAACTGGATCAGGCTGTTTTTTATGTTATCAGGATTTTGTGAACTGAGAAACTAATTTGACGTATAAAACTGCTACAGGTACCTACTTAGCTATTTACACATTCGACAAGCTGCCGTGTCGACAATCACATTTTATCGATTAGGTACTTAAGACCAGAAATTTCCGATTCTGAAATTGTTCTAAATCAAAGCTCAACTCAGAGACATAATGTCAAAACTTGTCAAGAGTGAGCCGTTCCTATTTTTGAGTTTTTATTTTCCCAGACAGGTACCTAATGCACCTATCGGTTAGTATATAAATTAAGTGCACTATTGGGTTAAGTTTGGTTTCGGAAAATAGTATTGTCTGATAAAAGTAATAAAATAGAGAATCTAAACCAATTGTCGGCAGACTTGATTAAAAATAACTGCTACAGCGACAGCGGTGAAGTGGCCTCGCTTTGAGCCTTATCAAAATCAAAATCCAAGATGGCAGCTACAAAAAGCGAATTTCTTCATGGGTGTTATTTCCATAGTTTCCGTTGTGACTCGAATTGCTCTTTTTTAGCATCAGCGCCCTTGAAAACCGTGAAAATGATACCTATGACAATTATTTGGAAATTGTAGTAGCCATCTTGGATTTCGATATCGATCTCATTTTCGGAATCTGGGAAATCGTAATAACTTATGATTTAAAGCGTTTTCGAATAATACGATTTATTTCTGGCATAACCAACCGTTCGGGTTTAGAAGGCAATGACGCCACGGCCGGCGCGCCGCGAGTACGGGACGACGCAGCGTGAGTGGCGCGGAAGTCGGGAGTTGACGTAAGTAGATAAGGACCGTAGAGCAATAACCCCTGTGCGCTTTCCGTTAACGTCTCCCGATTTGGAAACTAGTGTCAATCTATCTTACTATGGAATATGCAGAATGAGTGCGCGTTGCACTTTTAAGACTGTTGGGACCTGAGTACCTGACGTTAAGGATCTAGGTCATAATTAAGAATCTGGCATGGTCGAAGAAACTCATAATAAACTGACGTTTATTATAGCTTATCACACAAAGTTTGGCCGAGACTAGCCAGACGGCACGCGTTGTGCGTCTAGCTAGTTGGTTGTTGTAGACACAGATGAGCGCGCGATGCGTAATTAGGTTTCTATAGCTTGACTAGGCCTGTGTCACAGACAAATTTATTAGAAACACAATCTGTCTTGCCGCATAGTGTGTGAGGACTGTTATAATATGCTTTTTTTTGCGTAAAAGACTTTATAATAATTGTATTACTAGTACCTACCTACCATTTGTGTAATTCTGGTTTCTATTTAGACTTTAATAACAGGTACCTAATTAAGTCAAAGTCGCGGGTAACATCTAGACGAGATACGCACGGAGCCCGGAGCCGGTGAGACAATAAGTACCTAATCCAACAGTGGGTGATTCCAGGTTAAAACGTAGGTCACCGTGTTTATTTGTAAACAAAAATCAAAGTTAATTTTACTATTAAATTGCTGTGTTAGATGTTTGATCTACGTACGATATACTTTACCTACTAGTTACAACAGCAGGCAGAGTCAATGAACGCGAGAAGGAAATGAACGTCTAGACTACGTACATACTTCAATTAATTGAAAGATCTGTTAAATTATTATCGTAACGTCATACTGTCAGGCTTACTATGGAACCTGAAGGAGAGAGGTACACCAGAGGCACACAGGGCCTTATTACAAGCGTGGTGGGAATAAGTAGATAAGTACCTACATCAGACTGGGTCCCTGGGCAAAGGAAATGACCTCTTTAACAGTAAGGACCCTGGTCAAAGGAAGTGACCTCTTCAACAGTAAGCATCTTTTATTAGCTTTCCTGTTTAGCTAGTCCTTGTGTCAGTATCTAAATGATTAGTTGCAAATATTTTATTAAGACGATTCTTTTTTATATATAGGTACCTACCTATATGTGGTTAGCCTATTTGTGAACAAGCTCTATATAGGAACTACATGATAAATAGGACAAATGATTTAAAAAAAAAATGGAAATGTCCGCATTTATCGCTGACATAACTAGGTAAAATAATAATAGAATGTTATGTTACCAGTAAACAACAGGTTAACTTACTACATAACATACCAACGAGTCACCCGCCTGTACTTTTACACATCGAAATGAACCTTTTTGGCGCAGCCGGCACGCACTAACATTATCAAACATTCCATTCCACTTTAGTTACCGATTTTGTATACATATTTGTAAATTGTAATGTTGAAGAAACTTAAATGCATAGTAGGTTTTATACCAAGTTTGCAACCATGAAATTTAACAATATAACATATATTCTATGGACATTTCAGTAGCCTACGGGAACAAAATAACACCAAAAAATAAATAACTTACGGAATAACTTAAAAGTACTAGTAAAAAAAAAATTGTTCACACTACTTAAAACCTTCTTTGATACCTTCTAGATACCTATATTAAAACTAACTACATAAATGAAAAAGTATGGGCACTTCCTGACCGAGGACATGCCCGAGGACACACCAGTTAGGAATAATGGATCGATAATGCGGTTTACGAGTACATAATTTATTAAGACTTCTGCTTGCATGCAAAATGTACAATTTCTGCCTACAACTCGCTGAAGCAATAATTTTATATGTAAAGGTGAACTATACTTCCTAGAAATGTTAAAATAAAACTTGGATAAAATATCATAGCAGTTTAACATCATTAAAAAGTTGTTAACGAGAAAACTCAGTGGGAAATCTTTCGGTGATTGACTAGAGGTAATATGACATATTTTACAGAGATCAAGGTAATTTTCAGGCTGATATGGTATTTTTTGATGAAAACATAAGTATGTATTAAATATTTTTTGGATGCTCTCTCTCTACACGGTTAATATACATATTGGTGGAAACATGGGTTCTAAACTGCTAAGGCTTTTACAAATGTAGGTACAACATAGGAAGATACATTAAACAGGATTATATAGTGTCATTTACAATTAATTAATTGTAAATGACACTATGACTAATTTGATTTATTTACTACAAGTACAATACTTTTTATTTAAAAAAAGTATTGTACTTGGACGCTTCGATGTCGTTGTTTTTATTAGCTTGCTTTTGACACTATGACTAATTTGATTTATTTACTATACCAAGTACAATACTTTTTATTTTAAAAAAGTATTGTACTTGGACGCTTCGATGTCGTTGTTTTTTGTTTACCAGCGCATAAAGTGGCGATACATTGCTGTTGGCTACCAAGCTTCCTATGTACTTACGACCTAAGTAATTCATGTTTATCAGTCAAGCAAGCTATTATTTAAGGAGACCAATCCTACAGTACCACAGACGAGTTGACCGCCGCGCGAGTCGTCCAGCGTAGCACAGCAGAACTGTACTTAGTTTGGCTGTATTATCGAGCCCTGCTCCCAATCAAGCAACGGCTGAAGAACTTTTATTATGATGATTAAGTTTTAGGGAACAAATGGGTACCTATCATTTAGTTGGTAACAGAAGCGAGTTATGAACGTAATCGCAACGTTTGCGGACACCTGAGACGACGGCGCGGCGGCGGCGCGCCCGCACACGACCTAAGTTGTGGCTACCGCGACAGGCGTAGGCGCCCCGTTTTTAATACCTTAACGTGCACTTCATTATCATTGTTACGTGTATTTCTCTTTTTATGTACCTATCTTTTGCATGATTCATACTTTTAAACTAATCGGAAGATCTGTTGCCGATCGGGCACGCCGCAATCGCGGCGGTAAGACCCCTCTTTGAGGAGTGGCTGGAAAGGCGCTACGGCGTCCTCACCTACCGTCTGACGCAGGTCCTCACCGGACACGGTAGATTCGGGAGGTTCCTGTGTCGGATAGGGCGGGAGGAAACGCCCGGGTGTCACCACTGTGGACGGCCTGCGGACGGCGAGTAATGGGTAGCTCGCCGTCCGATCAAGGACCAAGCCCGGGTCGACGGCGCGTTCTGTTCGCGGGCGCCTCAAAGAGCTGTCAGCACAGGGACGGGGCCCCCAACGGGGCCGACGCCTGCCGGGGTTGCGGGACGTCTTAACAGGATACCGTGGCCCCGGAACGTAAAGGGCAACAGAAGGAACAGGGTGGTTTTTAGTCAGTGAAAGTCTGACAGTCCCTTCCGCCCCACCCAGGGCGGAAGGAGTCATTTGATGATTTTTATCACCTCAAAAAAAAAAAAAAGATCTGTTGCCGATACTTTTGCGATTTTACGGAAACATCTAGGCTGGTGGTATTCCTCTGTCTTCTCAATTATTTGCCTGAGGATGAGTATGTGGTCTACGGTGCTGTAGCGTTTCGAAACCCGGCCTGCTCCGGTTGCTGGAAGTCATTTTACTTTTGAGCGAGAAGATTCGAGATAACTCTCGCCTACCACAAGGACCTCGGGACCACAAGGGGCCTAGGTGTCAAATGATACACGTATTATGCAAGTTACGTAGGTTCCCCTACCTAGCTCATAGCATCAAATCATTAAATCAAATCAATTAATTAATTTCTATGCATAGGTAACTAAACTAAACACATAGGATAGGTACTAAAGATCCAATGTTATTTTAACCAGTTAAAAAAAAGATAGATAAAAATATAGTTTTAAAGATAGGTAGACCAACTGGGTCACTCCGGCAACAGGTTTTAGGGTATTTAATACAAACAATAGCGACCATGTGCCACGTTTCTGCAAGCAACACCACGAGAACCAATATTATTATTATAAATCGTCATTCCGGATTAACTCAAGGTCCTAAGAAGACCTTGAATTTGTTTGAGAAGACAGCTAGATAGGTAAATAGGCAGGCCGTAAGTTTGAATGCGCCGAAGCTGCTAGATTATTAAAATGTTAGAACAGTAAGTTCTTGGCACCTGCCTTGGTTAACTCATGTTGAAATATTAGGTTACGCACGTAGTGGGCACCTATAAGGTTTTGATTAAAATGACAAAGATAGGTAAATCATCAGAGAGGTAAGGTAATGTATAGCAGCTGTTCCGTCGGTTGATTCATTTGTTGGACAGGTCCACGCGCCAAACACGTGCCGAACGAAGGCCGCCTCTTACCCCCCTTCCTTCCCCTTATAGCGGGCAACTTTCTGAAAGCGAACGAAAACTTTCTCGGCGATGCATCTCGTAAACTCGTTGAACCCTTTATTCATAAGTGAATTATGAGAACTGCATAATGCATAACTTACAGCTTTGAGTTGTTCAATGCACGCGTCATACACGAGACAGACCGGCAATGAATCACGGAAGTAAGTAGGTAGGTAAGCATCGGAAACGGAATTTTAATTAATTTAATAGAATACCTACTTTGTAGATTTTTAATATTATAGTGAGATGCCTATTACAAGTTATTTAAGACGCCATCGAGAGTGTTTTCACATATGGTGATATAGCCGGTTAGTTAAGATGAAAATTCAAGCGTCATGCGAAGTGCCAAGCTATTTTTAAACATGCCTACCGTTACAAATGTTAACCGACACCCTAACCTTCCCCTGCACATCAACTGCCCTGCAAAGGGTATGCGAGCTTAGCCTCATTCAAGTAAGTATCAATTTCTTTTTTTTTTTCTTTTGGAGAAAAAAGTCCGCGATAGTCAACAGAATGATTGTTACTAATCGGAAATCCAAGAGGATAAACTAGAGCTGATTTGCAACCATTTTGACCCCGTAAATTGGGAGTCTGAGATATATATATGGGTGGATTCCAAGTTATACAGCTCTTTTAGTATTCTTTTTGACGTTCGACATTGTGGTATTTTCATATTTTTATAGTCCCTAATAATATTAATGCACATGCATTTCTAATTTTCTACCCCTCTTACCTAATTGTTGCGTATCCAATATTTAATATTAGATCCGTACTTACTGAGAATTCTCAGATTCTCAGTACAGATTTAATATTGAATATTGGATTCAATGCAAAGTTTGATTTTCTTACAATATGCAGTTTTTGGTCGAAATCTCCAAATATCCTCTGTCAAGGAAAGTATTTGCATAATGCGTAATAATGCATTACGGATTAAGACAATTAAGATTTTTATGTAAAAAGATTTTAAATAATTTTATAATTAGGAATACCTACCTTTAGTTATCAATTTATAATAAAAAAAATAGCTTTAGCTATATAAATAAATAAAATTCTGATGTTTGTGATGTTTAAAATAACAGCTTAAATAAATATTAAGGTAGGTATACAGGCTTCCTACGAAAAAAAAAAAATATCCGGCTGTTTGAATCTGTTGAAATGATTTGATGGGACTTTCATTGGCAGATAGCTGAGCTGACGTTAAATAAAAAAGTAACTTAGGCTACTTATATTTTTAGAAAAATAAACAGGGTTCCGCGCCGAAAGAAACCCGTGATAACCGACATTTACATGAACGAAGTCGTAATCATAAGGTAGTTTGAAATAAAATGTCAATTTATGTGGGCCAGTGGTGCGCCGCTAAGCAAGTAGGTAGGTACGCTTCTAGGTAGTTGCGGTGCGGAAAGGACACCAATTTCCTACATATTTATAGTACGTGACCCCCTCACATTAAATATAACTTTTTTTATTTTCGAGTTCTACGCGGACGAAGTCCCGGTCAGGGTGTAAAATATTATCAATTTATCGTTTTTACAGGGCACAAGTCAAGCTCCGCCCGAAGGTGAATGACCAATGAAATTCATGGAAAAGGTGAATGACCTCACCTAGCGCTTTACGTACAGTTTATTTGTTTTGACTATACGAATGAGCGGTCTATTTTACTGATGCTTCTAGTAATATAGTATCTACATACATATCTTATTCGAATAAATTGGCAACCCATCTAACCAACATGAATCAACGACCTTTAACTGGGAGCAACAGTTGCGAAGCGTTAGGGGTGTCACCCCTCACAAACTGTACTTACTTTCTCCGCTCGTCTCTTTTTTTAATACAGGCATAAATATTAACTAAATCAATGTCACGAGAATTAACATAAGTTATTTCTTGAGATATTAGATATTTTTATTTAAACTTTATGCAACAAAAGTAGGTACAAAGATGGAATTAATGCCATAGGCATTCCCTTACACTCAACCAAAGGTGGTTAAGAGATAACATAAAATAAGAGATAACAATTTTTAGGAGTTAAATTCTATCAGTTCATAACCACGTCATATCTTGTAATACCTACATAATTATAATGTTTTATGAACTAAAACATTATTTTTGTTTGCAAGTCTTAACAAATCTGTCATTATGATAGGTACGTACTATTTTTTTTTTCATAATAGAAATTTTACGATGACTGTAGATAACGTAGGTGTTAAATGATATATCATAGACTTGTAATTGGCTGTCAGTTATATTTACAATTTTTTTAAATGTTTTTTTTTATCATCAAGTCTTCCACAGATCATAAATAAATAAATATCAATTTCCAAACAGCTCAGCCCTGTGAGTGACCTAGTCGTGAGACAATCAAACAATATTCTTGATTTGTCGAACCCTATGTTGCTTGTTAACGAAGCCCCTCTCCCTCATCGAGGATATGCACATATACAAATGGTTATCAGTTATCTAGAAAGCACTCTTCAGTCTTATTATCATCGATTCTGCAGTGTGCATCCCGATGATATTTTTATGATGAATTGCAATTCCCAGCCTCAGCTACTTGCAATAACAAAAATTCGATAATGGAGCCTACGAATTTTCTTCATTTTTTCTTTTTAAAATAGATCTTCCTGACAGTCACGTGAACGGATGAAGGGACCTCTTATATTTAAAAAAAAATGTCGTGAGCAAAAGCTATTTAAATAACATAACATAACATCACGCCTGTAATCCCCGAAGGGTTGAGGTGTACCCAATAGCGAAGTATCAACCACCTGGCTCTGGGAGACCGTCTGACTGAACACATCAATCTTGCCTACTAACTGACAAAATCTCTCAAATCAATGACCTAGCTGAAACTGACTTATTTTATACTAATTAATTTAGGCAATGTATACTAGTGGTGTCTAAACGCTAATTAGATTACTATATTAGCAAAGCAAACAGCATGTCTAAAGGTTGAGATCTACAATAAAAAATATCATCTATAAATAAACAGTTATTTAAAGTTGTATATTGTTTTTATTTAATAAGTAAGTATAAGTATAGCAAAATAAATTCAATTGAAGTAAGTTCAAAAGTAAGTATAGCAAAATAAATTCCATTGAAGTGTTTAAGTAAGTTAAAAGTAAGTAAAAGAAATTCAATTCAAGTGTATCCTCTTGACGGGAATTACGGGCGGTATGGAATGATATAGTAAAAAATAAAATATTCCCGTATTCGAGTGGGTCTTAAAATATCAAGCCCTAGATAGGTGGGAAGAGTGCTTGAACATTATAAGAACATTTCAGCACGTTAAAAATTGAATGAAATAAACGAAAACATTTATTATAAA
The DNA here is from genome assembly GCA_949774945.1 of Hoplodrina ambigua. NCBI lineage: Eukaryota > Metazoa > Arthropoda > Insecta > Lepidoptera > Noctuidae > Hoplodrina > Hoplodrina ambigua. Next base: position 14,813,904 of record OX458963.1, read on the forward strand.
AAAATAAAATTCAAACCCCTGTTACGGTAAAAAAGGTGTGATTAACTTTTTGTATGACATCGGATTTTAACTTAATTTATTCATTCGATCTTACAATTTAACAGACGTTTGGCATCCAAAACGAAATTTTCTAACAATTATTCTTGCAACTTGACAATTTTACATACATAACATATCATCACGCCTGTATAATCCCGAAAGGGTTAGGCAGTGGTGCACCAATTTACACCCAAGTCTGCGTTTTCTTGTTCTTTTTTTACGAACATCGTTTTTTTTTTTTTTTTAGGTGTCTCTTTTGAAATTTATTTGCGTAGGTATCTACCGTTATCTAATATTTGTGTTTGATTATCCTAATTTAGCTTAAAAGCGCAAATAAGCGTTTTGGTTTCATTAAGTGCACTAAGACCTGTTGAATAAAAAATCTTATTTACAATTTTCAGAATATTCTATTGAGTTGGAAGTGAGACGCAAGCAAGGTTGTCTGAATGACATAAAATAAATTATCATCATCAATAGCCCTATGTTTTTCTGGCATTAAGTACAACACTTCGAGTAGATACACATAGCTAACCTACTATACTGAAATGCTATAGCAAAGTTAATTTTTACAACATTTCCATAACATTAATATTTATTTCAACGTGAGCAGTAAAAGAGTAAGCAGATAGAAAAATAAGTTATCTAGTTGTTCCTGGAAAAGAAGATGACATCAATAAAAAAGCATTAAGTTTATTTTCCATGAGCGCAACAGGTAAGAAGCACTTCAGTTGTCAATGTGCACTTTGTCGACTGAATTGCGTATCTGTCGTCTTCAGGATGAAAAATAAGACCCACAAAGGCAGGCGCGCGATGTAAAGTTAAATTGCATACGAAGTATTGCAGAGATTGCGATTAAAAGTAGTTTGCGTAGAGTTCAATGAACCGGGAGCGCGGCGTTCAGACTATGATTGGAATACTATTATTAAAGTTTAACTTGGTGTAATAGTGGATTGCTTCTTCACGCCGTAAACATGCAAGATAACTAGGTACAATAACACAAATTACCAGAGTATAGAAGCGAACAAAAAACTTTAACAAGTTTGATGACGAAAAATGCACTATTTTCTGAATGTAAACTTATGATCATGTCATGCATAATATGCATGACATATAGTAGTAGGTAGACATTATGTACTACTACTGTAAAGGTAGAAGAATACCGACCGGACGGGTGTGTTACTTGATTTGAATGAAATGCTGAAAAGTAACGTGCCTACAAGAAGTGGGTCAACCATACTACCGTATGTGGGAGCTAAGAAAAGATTCAATTTAACCATGAATGTGCATCTATTTACAATAATTTGCCAAACCTTACTTTTAAAGATTTACTTAGCATTATATCATGCAAAATGAACACTGAAAGCATGTTTTATTCACAGTTCAGTCCATAGATGAATCTCAAACTGGTCCTATAAAATACCTACTTATTCTGGTGCACTCGATGCACTCTCATGAGGTATAGTGTAAGTTAACTCACCTAGAGGTTTTGGTATAGAATATTTTAATTCAAAATTATAGTTCCAATCTCGAAATATGTACCTACCTGGCTACCTGTATAAACGCTACGATTGGGATCGGTAAAAACCTAGCTAGGTTCCTAATTGTAGAGCTAACGCTATTATTTTGTTGCCTAACTACTTACTACAAAAAGCATAAAAACGTTAAAAGCATAATATTCTGTGAAACTATCAATCGAACAATATCGATTGATAACCCCATTTATTATTAACTGGGTCACCATGGGGCCTCACCATGCATTATTAAGTATGTAGATAGCGTGATCGCAAATAGAACAAGTCTATTTGCCTTGGTGACACTTAAGGATATGGTGTGGGGTCACTGAAGGTTGGTGCCTAATACAGTCATCAGTTCATCACAAAAGTAATGTTTGAAATGAATCAAGCAAAAGTTGCACAATGTTGTTTCAGCAACAAGTTGTTGCATTGCAATTTGAGAGAAAAACTTGGGGAACTTGGAATCCTTTAGTCTCATAACGTTCAAGTTGCAAAATAACATATGGTAGCAAAAAGTTCAAATCTCATAAGACCCAAGTCTCGAAACCTCCAACTTGCAAAATATTTACATCTCAAAATGTTCAAGTTGCAAAATAGTCGAGTCTCCAAACATACATGTCCCATAATATACATTTTTTATTTAAGTGGATTTGTAAGTGGCGTTTTTATATTTTTGTCATCGACCTTGATCCACCAATTTAAAAAAAAATATGAAAATTATAACGCTATACTATAACACCGCAAGTCAGCACAAAAAGAAGTTATTATTGCAGGCAAAAATATACATTACGATCTCCGGCCACCATGAGATGGGGCCTGCGGGATGCGGACTTGGGGGCAGTCCGTGGCCCGAACAGAGACAGGCCCGAGAGTAAGGCGCGCGTGGTGTTCCCCGCGCGCGTTGTTGGACTCAGTGCGGCCGGTGGCAGTGAGTGACGGCCGCACCGGGTGCCGTTTAGTTTTAGGTAATTTTAACACAATTCATGTCAAGAATATATAAACTATAACACAGTTACGGACAAAGTGATGACTTAAATATATATATTTGACAAAATATTTTTGCCATTGTTTTTTTCGTGGGGAAATCCTCATGGACTGCCTTCACCTCGGGGAAGGCGGAGGGGAGTGTCGGACTCTTAACGACTAAAACCCCACGGTGTTCCTCCAATTACCTTTCGCCGGGGCACGGGGGCGCTCAGAGCATTCTTCCGCACCCCGGAAGGTATCGACCCGCCACCACCACAGGCGGGTCCCGTCACCCGGTGCGGCCGTCACTCACCGGCCGCACTGAGTCCAACAAGGCGCGCGGGGAACACCACGCGCGCCTTACTATCAGGCCTGCCTCTGTTCGGGCCACAGACTGCCCCCAAGTCCGCATCCCGCAGGCCCCATCTCATGGTGGCCGGAGATCGTAATGTATATTTTTGCCTGCAATAATAACTTCTTTTTGTGCTGACTTGCGGTGTTATAGTATAGCGTTATAATTTTCATATTTTTTTTTAAATTGGTGGATCAAGGTCGATTACAAAAATATAAAAACGCCACTTACAAATCCACTTAAATAAAAAATGTATATTATGGGACATGTATGTTTGGAGACTCGACTATTTTGCAACTTGAACATTTTGAGATGTAAATATTTTGCAAGTTGGAGGTTTCGAGACTTGGGTCTTATGAGATTTGAACTTTTTGCTACCATATGTTATTTTGCAACTTGAACGTTATGAGACTAAACCCTTGGAATGTTGCCACGGTAAGGTTTTTTATTTATGGTAAACAAAAGTACCCAAAGCTACCGTATTCATACTCGTAGCTAAACAAAGTTGCGTAAAATGTTTAAGCAAAATGTTACTGTGCTGTGGGAAACAATGTTTTCCTAATGTTGCAATTGATAAACCAGCATTACGGAGCCGCTTTTCAACACGTGACCCATGATTACAAGGCTTTAGTTAGACGCATTTGAGACGCATTTTTAAAAGCTTTTATTTTTATATTTTAGACCGGTTTCATTATGTTGCTGTTCAAAATACATTGTAAAAACAAAAAAAAATGGATGAAATTTGTCATTCTGATTTCTGTCGATAAGGTCAAATTGCTAAAATGACATTCATAAATTTGTAAGATTTGATCCTTATCAGCAGCATGCTCGGTGCAATAAAAAGGCTGCTACAAAGATCGACTTTCATTCTTCGAAGTCGTCTAATTGAAGTTATCTATAGTTCTGTACTCGGTGCCTCTACTTTTATTTCATAACAATGAATTCTTCGAAGGCTTTTGCCTACGAGCAAGTACGCGGAAACCCTGACTAACTGCTTGACGATCTTCCGTATGTCATCCAATGAGTAGATAAGGTTGTGGCTACGCATTTTATAATTTTTGTAATTATTTGAGTGAATCACGGGACGAAAACAATGACGTTGATCTTTGAGTATGCATACTATAGGATTAAAATTATCGCCCTGATGTCCCAAATCTATAACTGATAGGTACCTACTACAACTCGACCAAAATAATAATATATTATTTGATTGAAGCTATATCCGATATAAAATGTTAACATATACTTAGTTATTTAGCTGAAGGTAGCAGTAGTTATCTTAGTAGATCATGCAGCATCAGGATTGAGAAATTGGAACTTTGGAATTCCAACAAAGTCGCAACTAAACCTCATCAAGTCTAATAGGTACCTACTATAGGCATAACAAAATCTGAGAGCATGAAAAAAAAAAAGAATTTGAATGGCAGTTGCAATGAGCGTTATAAGTAGAGTTGACCATTGACTTGGACTGAGTTAATTAGATAGTTTTTATTATTGTCTTACGTAAATTGTAATTTCTTTATAGGAATTTCGAGTAACTCGATACGGCGATGGGTTATAGTGATGTCAATGTGTCAAAAGATGGTGTTTTTTCCACGCCTGGTAGAAAGAGGCTTCTCCCCGTAGAAGAATATCAAGTTGGTGGAATCGATTTAGAGTTGATTAAAAACATAGTAAAAATGAGCAAGACAGAAGGTGCGTTCCTCTATGGCCGGACTACAGTTAAGAAGGTATTCAGATGCTATAGTTCGAAATACCTACCTAAAGTCTACTTTCATCGGAAAATATATATATTTTTAATACCTCAAGAGATATCTTTTTATTTAACAATTTATGTGGTCCGGCCGCCAGGCAGTGGTCTATGGGCGCGCCACCTCAAATTAAATAGAGTATGTGAACTATATTAATAAATCAATATCCCGAAAAAACTACCTAAAGAGTACCTTGCATAGTCCGGCCTCAGAGGAACACACAGACAGAAGAAATTAAAATGCTGGAAGAGTGATTTATTATAAATATTTCGTTATTTTAATCATCATGTTCATATGATGAAGAAACATGAAATACAAGTGAGTTTTTGGAATAATTCACTAGTTCAGAACGAGGTTTAATTTTTTTAATGATTATTATACATAAGTATTAAATTATAGTTGTATGTAAACGAATTATTTATTTTTAAAGGTTTGTGTGCATGTTCATTAATACTAAAAACAAATAAGATTTAAACAGTATCAAGATCGTTTGATCCAATTTGCTATGAGATTTTGTTATAGGTACCTATTATCTTACTAGATTAAGTACTCGTTTAATTCTTATTAGATTAATTTTAGATCCTTATTTTGAACACCGATAAATAAAGTTTATAATATTAAAACAAGTAACTTGTGTGTCTATTTTTTTACTCTTTCCATAATATACCATGTTTTTTTTTATGTACTTTTTTAGGTAAGTAGGTACCTACCTAACCTTTATATATATAGGTATTTTTTTTTTGTCAAAGGAACGTTGTTAACCCTAAACAGATTCCCGGCTAATGGTCGCAAGTAGGGTTAATTGGTAGAGACTTTACTATTATTTATCGAACATCGAATTACACTTATAAATTATGATTTAAAAAAGATCACTAGCAAGGTACCTGCTTTTCTTCTGAGAACCAGCTAACTAATTACTTTATGAGAGTAAAGTTGTGAGGTAGGTACATGGTACAGTACCTACATGGTACCTTCTCTACTACCTACCTACCTAGTCAACAAGTCGTTCTACACATTAAGTAACTTTCGCGATGTGATGCGTCCATAGCTAGCTCTCATGCAGTTAATTAATTAATGGAACTGTCCTTAAACCTCACAGACTAGCGAGTTTATAATTTGACTAGCTTTACTAGGTATTAGAGAATTTAATTAGGTACCTAGTCAATCAAATCATTCCTTTTCAGATTAGAATAAATTTCTGACTGATATGACCGTCGGTTGGTGACTTGGTCATGTGAATATTATGTAGTTACAGCTGTACAGAGTCGTCATTTATGACTCAGACCATAATAAGTAACTCTACTTTCCTACATAATAGTGTAGGTATGGGTAAATAATATATTATCCATTCGAACACCATCGGTAACCTATACCTATGTATAAGTAGGTACAATGTACATACCTACCTAGGTAGGTATTTAATATCAACTAAGTTTTCCTTAATTGAATCAAGGCACTCCTTCACCTCAGCATCCGCTGAAATGTAGGTAGGTACCTAACAATCCAGACTCGAGCTCGAAATCGATTCTTGAATTGTGATTGAACATTTCAGGCAAATGCGCGTCGGTCAGTCAGGCAGTATTCTACCTTAACGCTGAAAATCGAACATTGGATTGTTACATTACAGATTTACAGGCGAATGCACCCGGCGAGGGAGCGCCTTGTAGCTTGTAGGTACGCCTAGGTACTTAGGTAGATACCAAAGCAGCTTAGAGTAGGTACCTACAATTCGGACAAAATACCTAAACTGTAGCTGTAAGTCTGTATTAATGGTTCCCGATAACCTAGGGCTGCCATCCGTCCGGGTTTTCTCCGGATTTGTCCTCGTTTAGAGGGCGTCCGGGGGACGTCCGGAAGGGGTTGTCTAAAAGTGTCCAGGTCAAACCCGGACACTTTTAGTGTCAGGGAAATCCCGATTAATTGACATTTAGGAATAAAGAAAATAAATGTACATGTAAACTAAGTAAACTAAATTAAATTAAATTAACTGAATTAATGTAACTAAATTTTATTTTTAATGTAAACATTTTTCTTTTCGGTTGTGTCCGATGAAAAATCTCAATTTCACTTATAATGTTCTGAGGTTTAGAGGTTTTTGTCCGGAATGTGCAATTTAGGAAATGTCAGTCCTACGTTAACCTGATTGTTGATAATCTTTACTTAGGTACCTACACTAATTTATATAGATACCTACCTACTGTGCTTACATCTTTTTGAGTACCTACCTAGTACCTAGGCACCTACCTGATCAGGTAGGTACCTATAGTTAATTCTAACAACATTATTAAGTATATGATAGTGTTGATAGAACTTAGTGAACTGAAGGGTTATTATGTTTGTAGTATTGCCGTTTGTAAGTAGGTACCTATAGCGAAATGTGGTAAAAGTACTAGGTAAATAAAAGGTACCTACCTATCAAGGTATGTACACAAATGTGAGTAAGATTCAAATTTTTCGACACTACCTAGGTATACCTAACAGATTTACGACAAATGTTAGCAGCATGAGTCACGTTGCTAATATTTCTCGTCATGCTGTGCATGGCATGACTGACCATTATTGACCATTTGACGATTCAAATTTCTTTTAGATTCTATTGATCCTTGAGCTTAATGACCTACACTTGCAAAAAAACGTAGTGGTGACATAGCTCGGTTTATGACCTAGTTAACAGCACGTTCAGACAATTTTGACCGAAAAATATTCATGCTTGCACCGCAGCCCAGTCTGTCGCCGAAAGAGAAAACATTAATGAGTACTTAACTAAGTAGTACCTACCTAGTCTACCTACCTAATCACATAGGTTAGTATTAGTATCTACCTACCTACTACTTATTTTAAGAGCCGATTTTTCAATTGCCAGATAACTCTTATCGGGGGAATAAATATGGCGGTTTGACAGCTTTTGTACAGAAAATACCTAATATACCTACGTATCTGGCATATTTATTCTTCAAACTATTGAAACAGTTTTCATTTTTCTACATAATATAATGAACATTTAAAGAAATATCTGCCTACCTTATCTACCTACGATGATAAAATAGGTGGGTTTAAGTAGAGGCATCTACCTGTTGATTTTTATGTAGTGTATTATTTTGAACCGACCGCACACAAAGTATCTACCTAAGTATTGTCAATTAGATTCGTGTCTTATAGAAAAATCTCTTACCTATCTTCGTAAATGGGAGAGGCGTCGCCAGAAGCACCCTGGGACATGTCACCGTCCATGCTGCTATGTTAAGTAGTTCGGAATCGGCGGCGACGGGAACTCGGGCCTCGAGCGGCGTTTACGATATGAAAAATGGGCACACGGAATAAACCGGTGCGCGCGTGTAGCGAGTACTGAGCGGAGTTCCGTTCGTTCTTTCGGTCGCCCGGTCGGCGCGGTCGGCGGGCGGGCGAGCGGAGCGGGCGCGGTACGGCGCGGGGCAACGAGCGGGCGGAGACAGAGGGGCCCCGCGCCGCCCGCGCCCCGCCTGCGCGTTTCCACGGCAACGCCGTTGTCGCCGAGCGCACGTGGTGGCTGTTTGGACATGGGTACCGTGGTAGGTACCGCCGCGCCATCATGCGTCCCACGCCATGCCATAACCTATTTATGAAAGTAGGCAGCAAACTAGCAACCCGACCCGGTGCCAGCAGCATCGTCTAGGGACCGAGAGACATGTTAATCCTGTAGAATGTTTGAGGGTGAATGATGGATGGTATTCTACAGACATTTTTCCATCTAAGTCTAAAACTACCTATGTACCTCTACCTAAAAAAATAAAAATATCGTTTAAAATACCTATTCAAAGGAAGTCCTTTCATTAGGACACGACACGCCCCACTTGACCTAACCTAGTAACCCATTTTGAAATGTTAAACCTAATCAATACAAATAGGTAGGACTATTTTTTTTCATATTATAGGTATTTGACTTGCAATAAACCTTCCTAAATGAACAAGCAAGATTTATTCTAATATAAGTGAAGTAGGTAGTACAGGTAGGGTTACCAGATCCTAAAACCGGAAAACCGAACCACCAATTGGTGGTTCGGCTTTCGACTTAACTGACTGGTCAGTTAAGTCGGACTTTTGGATAAAATTAAAGAAAAAAGCCGGATTTTATGTCGGAGTTCTAAAGTGATAACAGAGTTGTATAAGTATGTTTTCGTAAAATCGTCTCAACTTCTAATGAACCAATGAATGTAGAAAGCTTAAGAAAAGCCGGACACCGTCATTAATTTGGCCGGACACGCATCCCAAAAACCTGACTATGTCCTGCTTTATCCGGACGCCTGGGAACCCTAAGTATAAGTATAGCTTAATTAAGTACTTAAGTAGTTTCTGAAATAAGATGTGACAGACGAAGTTGAACCATAACGATTCCTTGATTACCATTTGCTTAGGGAACCCTAAAAAGCGTTCGTTTAACTTTAACCCCTAGCTTAAGGCCCGTATAACGCAGTTGACCTTGACCATACAAATACGCGGCGCGCTCACGTCGATTCGCAGGGCCTTATTTTTTTGTTTAAAACTAAAACAAAGCTATAATATTAGGGAAGTACAGTCAATCATTGTAAAAATAATTACACAGTCATCACTAGGTACCTCTACTTACTGTTTTATTTCGTATTTCTGAACTGTATTTTTGATCGTATAATACACCTACAGGCTCCCGTAATTTATAGAGAAAAGAAGAAAAATGGTTTTAATCACAAGAAAGAATGCAATTTTCAATGTATTTTTTAAAGATACGTAATATACACTTTTTCAGGGTTTTAAATCGTGGGTTCCACCTCTGCAGTAACTTAGGTACTAAGTCAAATGGGTGTGTGTATGGAAGGTGGCTAAATCCAGAACAAAAGACGCCAACCTATGTAGGTCTGCAAACAAGACAAATCGATGATTCAGATAAAACTGAACTAAGAACTTAAACCGGGCCTCACAATCTACTTGACGCTAGGAAACAGTTATACGATTAATCTGTACACCTACAGTGCTTTCAGGCGCAAAATGTCCAAATCGCAAAATGTTCAGGTTCTGGCCATTACACAACTTCCAGGCAAGGCGGGCCGTATGCTTGTTGTTAGTTGTTTGTAACGTATTTTATATTTTTTGAACCACCACACCAAGTACTAGGTACTTACATCTGCGGCCGCTTTCTGTGGCCATGCAAGTTTTCTGCCGACACGGGCAAATATTTTAGTTTTTATGAAAACATTTGTTACTTGGTTGAAAGTAAATCATATTATTATCTACATAATTATAATACCTATAGTTTATTAGCTAAAAACTCTGGACAAGTCAGGATTTGTAGAGATGCGGTGCTAATTTTCGGGGCAACTATCTTGAATCTTTTTAAATAAAAACTTCTGACATGGGCAAAGTTACCTTGAACTGATGTCACATTTAGATATTTTGTAACCGGTTGTACCTTATACAATCGTCTTCTAAATTAATAAAGCTGATGAGATTAATAATTTCGGGTAGTTATTCTAAAATAGTAGGTTATTCTAAAATATTTATTATTTTTTACTGTTATTTATTATATTCAGTATCAGTGGTAAAGCCAGCTCCTTACATAATTTACCCACGAATGCATAATTAATATGCATATCTAATCTAATTACCTAATTAAAATTGCTGTTTAGATTATTTTAAATTTCAAATTATCAAACAAATCAGTGTTGGTACTCGAAGAAGCTGCATTTAAACAAAAATATCGTCCTGGGATGCTGAACGACATCTCCTACAAGGCTACGTCGGTAAATGTTGCACCCAACACCCGCCAAAAACTTTTCTAAATGATTTTTGCGGGGGTTGCCGGTTGCGTGCAAAACACCATTTTAGAACTGGATTTGAACTTAGCCGCTGTAAAATGAAATTAAGTACCCGGTAAGAGCTTTCTTAAGAAATGGTTCTCATCATTGTTGGACAATGTTCATACAATAACGACTAAACGTACCAAAATATCATTTTCGCGCGGGATTTAAACTTAGATGCCATTAAATGAAATGAAATACACTAATATAGTGCATTTCATTTTATGGCAGCTGAAACCCGGGACGCTAAGACAAGGGTTTCATCGCATTTGGACAATGTTGAAAAATGGGCCCAGGTTTCATACAAACCTGCACATGGTGCTTATTTAATAATTATGATATTTTTTACTGAAATATAACCCGTTTTTTTTTAGATGGTAAAAATCTATAAATGACTCCTTCCGCCCTGTGCAGGTCGGAATGACCCTTAAGGTAGTCTCACTCATCAACCAGTACCGCCTCGTTACTCTAAGTCCACTCGTTGGCAACGGGTGGTCCCCACGATAAGGTCACACGGCCGGCGCGCGGTTTGACGCCCCGTGGTCAACGGGTGAACGCCGTGTGGACAGCGAATCAATGTCGCATGTCAACGAATTCGCGAGTAGTCGGTAAGCGATGTCATCGTCATCAGTTCTGCTAGTGTGTTTGTATTATACAAACCGTGAATTGACTTTCACAGCTCGCTGCATCCAAAAGTTCATAAAATATATTCGCATATTTATTTATCTTTTTGGGGATATTTCGACATTCCTTATAAAGAGGGTCAATCACACGATAAATATATGTCAAGTGTCACTTGACACTTCGTTCGCACGCAATAAATTGCGAGTTGCTAAAAACGCGAAATTATGAAGAAAAGTGAGTAACGTGCGGTGCTAAAGTATCTCTGCCTGAAAAAATGAACGCGTAGGATTTTTTTTTTATTTCTCATAAAATTAAGGGATGATGTTGACGGTTGTATATTAAGTGGCTGAATTTAAAAGAGTTAGATTATGCTGTAAAGATGACCCGCATTCTGGTCGCTTCTGTAACGGAAGAAAATGTCAAAAAAGCTGAGTAGGTTTTTGAATACAGAACAATAACCATAAAACATTTAGCTGAGAACTTAAAGGTATTACCTATTTATTTGGTAGCATTCAATCCAAAATAGATAAAATGAATGAATTGAATTATTGGAGGTTTAGAAAATTGTCTCTAAGACCAATCTTCTTGATCACCCACAATTTTCTCCGGATTTAGCACCTAGTGATTTTGATTTATACCCAAATTAAAAGAGCATAGGTATTCATAAAACTAAATTTCATGATGACGACGCGGTTATGGCTGACGTAGAGAAGATTTTTGAGAGTCAAGAAATATTTTCATTTTATTTCGCATCGAATAAGAAAGCTAGAATCGCATTGGTTATTCTAAATGTGTTGCATTACAGGGAGATTCTGCACTGTTTTGGTTTTAAATTGATTCCAAGAACTTTTTGATTCACCCTTGTAACACATTTGACGAAGAACAACAACATAACCGGAGGATTGTCCCGCCTCCCGTATACCGTATACTTATGTCTAAATCACATCGCCCTTGCTTTAACCACTATCGGGCTGCTCGCGGTTTACTCGGTCCCAGGCCCCAGCGCGTTGCCATCTCACGGTCAATGTGCGGTCAACGCGCGGTAAACGCGTGGTTCATCGGGTGGTCCATTCCCCGTATGCTTATGGACTGCATACGATACGTTACGTATGGAAGCTCATATAAAAAAATTTCAACACCACAAGGCGAGGCGGTGCTGGTCGATCGCCGGCTTGATAATTGAGTGACGACTTTTAAAATGTGAAGCTGTTTGTTCAGGCTAAAGAGGAATTCACCAGGCGACATTGCCCCCTTATTTAATCAAGAAATGTACCTACAAAATTACTGCCTTAAATTCTTGTAGTGTTTTTCGGTATTTACATAAGTTTAAATACTTATTTGTTTCTAAAATCTAAATCAATATTAAGAATACTAGATCGTGCTGCAAAATGTCAGTTAAAAGCATTGACAGCTACATAAAACCATCAGTTTAACCATCACCCAATTACCCCGTAATTCAATGGGAAAAATTCGTTCCAGATTTCCAGTCACTCGAAAACGGAAAAAGAAGGGTGGAAAGGAATCCTAACAAGTTTCAGAAACTTTCACTTCTGAAACAATTAAATAACCGGTGTATTCTCGTGCTTTCGTTAAATTTTCGTGCTTTCATTCGTTTTCACTTCCAGTAAAGTGAAAACGAATGAAAATGAATTAAAACTTTTTTTTATTTTTATTTGAGCTTAGTCAGTTTTAGTAATTAAAAATAATTGCCACGCGCGATCGATTTGAAAAATACTTTAAAATACCAAACTCAACAAAGCGGCTGCACTCCAACTAAATCAACTTCTTTCAGAAAATTCTCTAGAAAAAGTTATGACTATTAAAAATTGTAATGTAATGTAATAATTAAACAACTAAGCGTAGGTAATTTAAATCGAACTTATACCTAAAAAATAAAACTACAAATTATCGGTACCTAGTCGCTGAATATACGAGGGGGGGGGGGGGTAGGATTTTGGGTAACCCATGGCGGCTTCCAACATTTTCAGCTGGACATTATTTCATGAGAAAAATATCGTCTTACTAAAATAAAGAAGCCATCTACTGAACGTCTGAAGCGGGATATCGCCTGAACGATCTGGTCGTGTTTGCGGGGCAAACCTGCCCGGATACCGCACAAATTGGGAAGTTTGGAAGAAGAAAGTAGACCAGTAGTAGTAAAGTCGGCGCCAAGCATATCACGTTGCATTGTTAATTTGAATTAATTAATTTGCCAGTATGGCGCCGACTCAAAATTACTTAGGTATACTCATTATTTTATGAACTTCATTAAAAAACGTTTATTATTTTTTGCTTTTCAGTTTTTTCGGTGGCTTAATTTTTTTGGTAAAAAGGTGAAATTACATTTGTTGGGCGAGTGACCCTCTTTAAGAATGGGAATTTGGGAAATCAACAACCCTAAGAAATAATGAAACATACCCGAAAGGTCTCAAGGCCGATTTTGATTAAAACTGAGACTAGAAAAATAATTTCGACAGGAACAATGTACTACGTACGTATCAACGAGCTTTTAATCATGCAGGGGAGGCTTATCTTGCAAGGTACCTACCTACTTAGTACTTAGATACCTTCTTAACAATAAAATTTTTCTACCGTAACTTTTTGTTATCCATAGGAATTTATTAAAAAAACGGGTAAAAAAATATTATTACATACTTACATATTATTACGTGTTTTCAAAAAAAAAACAGCTTTTGCTATAAAGTACCTTTAATTAATATTTTCTTAAAACCTTAAGGTTTTTATAATGCTATTTCATTTCAGATTATTACAGGTAGGTAGGTACCTTTATTAAATGTGTACTTTTTGTATTCTGGATTCGTTTTTCGTTTGACTTAGGTATCACCTTCACATGAAAGGTAAATGTCAAGACGACTCCAACACACATAGACACAATGTCAATGAGGTTTCGATGCTCAATGTCATTCCTATGGCCTTGTTTTGACCCTGCACTCTACAGAGGGCTAAAATATTTGTAAAGATTATAAGTAGGCCAAGATGCAAAATGTGGATTTACTCGAGCGTCTTGGGGACCTTTAGGATTGTGAAGTTTATATGCTAAAAACAAAAAAAAAGGGTTACAGATGGGACCCTTTCATTGGTGGAGGGAGCGTGTAGGTATAGATTTTCAAAAATGTAAGCGCCCCACTTGTACACGCCACTTCTTATAACGGAGGAATATTAATCTGCCGGTATGCATCGTGGAGGTGGTCGCACGAAGGGGTTGAAAATAGGAAATAAAATAATGACATTGAAACGCGAGAAACACTCGAGCGCGTCAGATTAAGATACAGACAGTTCAGCTTGATGTCCTTCCTTGTCGTGCTGACTTCTTCAATCAGCTGTCCTAGATGCGCGGCCTTATATACACGGCTTTATAATATAATGGAGGTCCTTAACAGGGTGCAAGGTATCCCCCCCCTGTATTAATCTGCCACGCTTAAGTAAATCCCAAAATCCCCTGAGCTCCAATACTATTAATATAACGAGTCCGTATCTTGTCAAGAGTAGGTAAGTACGCCTATAAGTATGCAATTTTTTTATCTTCAACTAATCGTTAAGGATTCTCCTGATAATGAGACAATCCTGGCGTCAGCATCAGTTTCTGATGAAGATTATGTGTACCTAGCTATCAAAATTAATGCTTTTATGCGCGTTACAAACGCTCATAGAATTCCTCCGTCGTGGGGGCGACGGAAGAGCTTGCCGGACTCTTACAAGCTAAAAGCACTGCACGGCAGTGTTCCCACCTATGCCCATGGCCGGGGGAGCGGGAGCATTAATTGCAGCCTTGCAATTGCATTCCAATAACGGTCGCACCTATCAAAATTAAACCTAGATGCAAAATTTCGTATCCGTTTTACTAACAGTTGAGGAATGCCTTTTTTATGAGATGAATTCGGGTTATTTTAATCATGTTAGTAGTATTACATTTTCGTGAGAACTGAAGAAGCGTGCAAAATTTCAAAGTTTCGAGGAACTGCATCAAGAGCCCAAGTACATAATGTTAGGAAATAACTGTTGCGCCAATTTGGCACAAACTTTCGCAGATTAAATGTCTAAGTAGGTAACCTGTCACTTTTCGAAAACTACGTCCATTTAATCTAGGAGAACTATCAACTAGATTAAATGGACGGAGTATTCGTTTTGGGTGACGAGTTTCTAGTCACTAATACTAATTAGAAATAGTATCGAGTTTGCTAGAAACCGGTCCCTGCGTGAGAACATCAAGATTTTTGTGCTTTATATACTAATTACATATCAAGCTAAAACCTTATATAAATTCTGTAAATAATGGTATTAACTTGCATCAATATCTATTTCAATATTATCGATTGTGTAACTATAAAAAACTAAGTATGTAGGTATATAAAATAAAAACAGATACGACTCGAAAAGAGACTGTTTTAATATCTATCAGTTATTATACATATAAGCTGAATAGTACGAGTATGTTTGTTTGCTAATTTGTTTGAACGCGCTTACCTCGGAAACTACTGGTCCGATTATGAAAATCCTTTAGTTAAGTAATAATAGGAAGCTGCGGTATCCTCCAGGTGGTGGTTTTAAATTTCTTATTTGGTTTGTTTACTCTTATACAATATTTTGCATCTGCCATGATAGTTCTTCACCTTTGGCTGGTAGAGAATGCCTATGACATTAAGTACGCCTTTGTCCTTTTTTGTTGCATAAAGTTTAAATAAATAATAAGTCATGGGTGAATCGATTTTTTTTATATAAAGTCAGTGTCACTAGATTTCACAGCAAAGACTAATTACTGTGATACGGTTGATGCGTAGTTTACCCACGCGTGGCCAACTAATCATGGACTTCTACAGACCCCATGGAACGATGAACAGTGCATATACCAACAGTGAAAATGGTATATTCTTGGTTCTAATAAAAAAAACGACTTTTTGTAGTAACTTTCAGGAAAGCGTTTTTTTCTTTAATGTTGTCTATTTTGTTTCACATTAATACTATAAGTGAAACCTTGAAAAGTTGTAAGTTTTCCTAAAAAAAATTAAGCTATAAACTTAAGTGATCCACAAGTTGTCTGCTAACAGACAACTTGTGGATCACTTTGATTCGTCCAACACTGTCCAAAAAATTACTTACTGTACATAGACAGTACCTACTTGTTACATCAAATATTTCCCCTAGTACCAGTTTAATTGCACTCGACTATAAGATTAAACATCACGACTCGCAATAAATCAATATGGGGCTGTTTGAGGTAGGGGTAGGTACTAGGAGGGGAGTGGTCCGTAGCTCCCTCGCTCGCCTCAGCTTGTCAAGAAGCCTTGTTATTCTTGGAACTGTTCGCTCAGTTGTAAACAATTTTGATTGCGTATTGATTGTAGCTTCTTCTAACATAAAATAAATAATAAGTAGAAAGGACGCCAACCCATCGGGATATTTAAAAAACCTGAGTACCTACATACAAAAGCCGACAGATTTCGGCCATTTAATTAAGGGCTCATTAAGCCGCGACCGCTATCGATTGTGGTCACAATTTTATTTGCCAAATGTCAAGTTACGATTTTAATGCAAAGAAAACAACTAACAATGGGGAAACTCGAAACAGGCCAAACTATGAAGAATCCATAAAAATTAAAAAATAAATTCAAAGAATAAACAAAATTTTTGTTGACAAAGAACACTTTTTTGTGGTTTCTTTTGAAGTAACTTGAAGTTGGAGAAACCTTATTTATGAACTGAGTTCCCGGAATCCTGCGTCATGTAATCATGGTTGATATTTTGAGGCTAGAGGAATACATAGGTAGTTAAAAAATTGTGCGTACTTGCGAGTTTCAATACTGGGCGCTTTTTTCAGGCATAAAATAATTCAATATCACTTTCGTTCAAGTGCGACGACAGATTTTTATATTAAGTTTGATTATTATAAAAAGCTAAATACATTATAGCCAGACACTTTTCTTCAATAACTTCAGTCGGACGCTTTAAAGGAAGCAAGTTAGTGAAAAACGCCAACCAAGCTTAAACAAGTTTTGAAATTGTTATTAAGTCACACTTCATTAATGGATATTATCCACTTCTTCCTCGCCGATGTGAAATCACCATAGCAGGAAAACCTTTTCGGAGTTCGAAAATACAACTGTAGATCCGACTGAATATCCTAAAGTAAATAGGTAGTCATAATTCGGGGTTTGGCTCTCGCTTATTCCTCCTATATTTAAATATAAAAGATATGTATATAACTATACGTATATAAGATACAATATAACTGAATAAGAAGGATAATACAGGTGCCCAAAATCAGGTTTTTGGTCAATTAACAATCAGCCTGTAAACTGTGTCCCCTGTTTTCTTTGTACCCCGATGACAGCGGTATAAATAGGCAATTTTGTATCATTAAAAAGGAGTACAGGGACATACAAATAGGTAGTCAGTTTGCTGTAAAAAATAATTCCTTTAAAGTCAAAGCAAAAAGAAAACAGGCGAGAGCGTTTGTAAGTCAAAGCAGAAATAAAACAGGCGAGAGCGTTTTTGAAGACAAAAGAGCATCCGCGTTTCCTCTAAGGGTAGAGATATTGGTCAAAAAAAAGAATCTGCCGGCTCCATACATATTCATTTCGAATTCAGGGGTGCTAAAATTGGAAGGTGCCGAAACGATACTAAGCCATTTTTTGATCGTGTTGGTATTGCACTTTTGTCCTTTTTAGCCGGAGTCTCAAAGGCTTACAATGGCGGGCACGGTTTACTAAGCGAGTGGCTCTGTTTGTCACAGGTTCGATTCCTGCACCAAACAAATATTTGTATGGCTTACAGTTAAGTAGTTCTTACAGGTCTGGCGCTTAGTGAATACGAGTTACATTGAGTGTTAAAAAAAAATACTGCCCATTCGGAGTCGCACAATACGGGTTCCGAACCAAACTACATTGAATACCTATCAACCGTAAAAAAAAAACTGTCTTACCTACGTTATCAAATAAAGCATACATAAAAAGACTGCACTATAATTGATGCAGCTAACTAACATTACTTTACTTGATAAAGATGCAATTTGTTTTCCCTTTATACTGTCTCAAACGACTATAATTTTCATGTATTCTTGCTCTCTATTCTCTCTCTATTCTAGCTCTATGTTTAGAGAACCCTATTAAAATCAAAATTGTATCTGTAGAAACCTAGGAGATAAGCGACCGTCATTCATTTAATATTTCAGAATTTATGAGGTTAAAGGTTGAGAGGTTAGACAACTGGTTTAAAAAATATGGTTTATTAATTAAAACATTTTTTTTACGCCGCTATTCCCTAAGTTTTCTGCGCTGCCAAATTTCAAATTCCTACGTTCATAAGTAGTATTCGGGCTTTTGAAATAAAGCAAACCGTTGTCGCTGTACGGACTGCAAGCACGGCGTCGCTTGGTTAGCTCAACACAAAGAGTCTGCACAACAGTACCTAGTTAGTAACCTAGGTAAGAATATTACATTGGACGTATGAGGTTCTGAACTCTTGCTCTAGAGAGATGTTTAACACAATTTATGGAGGAGGCTGTATTTTCAGGGGACGTTTTCGTAGGTCCTGGCCGGTTGGCGGCCGAATGGCGGGAGAGTCGGCGCGTGCGCGAATGTGTATCGATCGGCGGCAGCGCCGCGCGGCGTGGAGGCACGTGGGCGCTCCACGGGCACACCCGGCCGACACGTGTCGTGGCGCGCCTGTGTACCTACATCCTACACCTACACATTTTCCGCTTTACATCCTCTGCTAGCCTGTCACTTTCATTGTTTTCGTTTCCATTTTTCCCGCTTCAAGCTTAGTTAGATCCGGGAAAATATACAGTATGTTAGGTAAGTTGTGGGTAGGTATTCTATGCTATGCCTACAGCTTACACACAATGTTGTGTGGGTATTTATTAGGAAGATATGATATGTATGTGGAATTATGGTAGTCGAGTAGGAAGATGAAATGTTTCCGATTTCATCACAATTAGGTAAAGTAGCTACACTACCTACTTGTTGAATGTTGAGCTTGGGCGCACAATTCCAAAGTATCCATAGCAGAACAGAACATTCGCGGTGTGAAACAATGCGGGCAGTAGGTCACATAATGACATTGTGCGGTATAAAGCCAAAAGTTGTGGTAAACTCGCTTACTCACATGCTGTGGGTAGGTAAGTATGGAAATTTGAGCAATAAGTATATTGTTATGATAATGTATCTAGGTGTCAAACGTCTCCTTCAAACGACCTATCGTCAAGTTACAATCATAATCGTGCATAAAACCTTATCTGCCACGTGACATGCGGTACCTTTCTGGATTGAATATGTAGTGAGTGTTTTGTACCGCCTGCCAACCTTTTTATTTAGGTAGGTACCTATAGGTACAACATAATATATCATTCGATTCAACAGCGTGCAACAAAAGCCCACTTGCACGCAGATTGCCGATGACGTAGTAAGATAAGATTAGGGCGACAATTCCGACTACCTACCCTTCTTAAGCGTGCCGACACAGGGCATTTCGAGTTTCCATAGGTACCCAACTAAAGCGGTGCCAGTAAAAAGCTTGTGGATAAAAATCTCGACGTCTAAAATTATTTTTTCAGCTTTTCAGAAAAATCTATCTATAGGAGTACTTACTCCAATAATACTACCCGCAATAAGTAAAAAATGGGAACAAAACAGCAATGCATGCCAAATAGATAAAAAAAAAACGTAAAATGAGTACAAGGTATAGGTACTAGGTACTCATTTTACCTAAGTCGAGAAAGAGCAACTGATCCCGGTTGTATTTTAAAACTACATACTTACCTACCTAACTACACTGGTAACAATGTTACTTGAAAGACGTTTGTCACCGGGGACTGGGATTATTGCATAAAATATAAGCACCTACCCACCGCTATATTATTGTCGCTATATTAAATTTAAAAAAATATTATTTACAAGTAGTGCAGGAAATTATAGTTTCAAATAGTCTCAATCTAATGACATAAACTTTTGTATAAAATAGCAGTACCGACAAATAAGTAAGCAAATTAAATGGAGCGGAAGCTGACTTGTTGAATTGAAGCCCTGCAGTGAGCCTGAGAGTGACCTCGTTTACGTACCTAGCTAGGCTACCCTCTCCCTACACGAGTCACGAGGCACGGCGACACTGTAAAATTAGAAATTACTCTCATTTCAAAGGTGAAACGACGATAACTTAAAATTTCAAGACGCATTCAGGCGTGGGGTGACTTGAAATACATTGTGTATTTAAACATGTAGGTACGTAAACCAATTATAAAACCAACGTTGTTGAAATCTTCCATACTTAGAAGTTCACGAATACTCTGTGAATTTGTTTAAGCATCATTCACAAAAGTAAAATATAATTTTATGCGAATTTCTAGTTCTACGTATGGAGGTCTTCATCGTCTGTTTTGTAAACTAGGTTAACGTACAGCAACGGTTTCAACCGAAATAAAAGCAAGATCGGTATGTTTCCAAAATGACGGTTTTAAATGTCCTTCAATCTAACTTAGGGTTCAGCAAAAAAAAAAAAGCAAATTATTTTAATCTGTCGTGTTTTGACCGGTTCAGAAATAAAGAGCTAAGCTCACTCCAATAGAATCATAATATTATATAACGCTAACGTTCATATAAAACTGGTTGTTCTTTGAAGTTTAACGAATTTGATAGGGGTGTGCTGAGAGGGGAGTAAGGGGTGAGCAACATTTGCTTAGAATTTGATACCTTTGAGTTGACAAACTGAATATAATGCAGCTACTTACAGATCTTTAAAAATGAGTGTCTGTGAGAAAGTTTTAATCCTTAAGATTTTAAACATTATTTTATTTACTTAGGACCATGCCTGGGGCTCTTTCTAACGACAACTGACGGGCACAAGGGGTGAACTTTTGAGATCCAGGGCGAAAACAGAAACCATCAGCAATAAGAAAGCGATGACATTTTAGGGTTATTGTGAAAACCTGTCTGGTTGAATCAGGAATCGGAATTGATCTTAATGCAGCATTTGCCCTGTGAGACAAGTAATCCCTTCGTTCTTGTATATTATTTTATTTACTTGGGAACATGCCTGGAGTTCGAGACGTTGACGATTGACGGGACACGGGGTGAACTCCTGAGCTCACGGGCGAAAACAAAAACCAACAGCAGTAAGAATAAAGTAACATTTTGGGGTTATTGTAAAAACCTGTCTGGTTGAATTGATCGTATTGCCGCATTTGCCATCCTGTCTGTGAGAAAGTAATCCTTAAGATCTTATTAACATTATCTTATTTATTTAGCTACATGCCTGGGGATCTTTTCTGACGTGGACACACAGGGTGGACCTTTGAGAACAGAAAACCGACACCATGGTAAAAGAATATTAATGATATTAAGCTTATTTATTATAAAAAAACATGTCTGGATGAAAGAAATCGGAATTCAATGATTCGAAATCTACTTACGTACATAAAAGCACTAAATGAAAATGTGACTTGTATAAGATTTATGCTGCCAGCAACAAAAGACATTGGTATTTTTCGTTTGCATGTAGGTATAATTTAAAATAATTAGGTATGTTTTAAAAAGGTTTCCAGGAAAAGACGTTATTTGCCTGAAAGAAGTGTTATGAATATGTTAAGTTTAAATATTCAGCCCTAATGTTTCCACTGCTGGTAGGTACTTTCGAATTTTTACTTAATCGTGATCCGAAGAATAGTAGGCAAAAAAAAAATTGTGGAATCACATTTAACGCAAACTCTCTTTTGCTTAGAATAAACTTGAGTAGGTACGGTGTGTTATGTAGACTAATACAATGAGCCGCAATCGATCCGGTTCTTTATCGAACAGTTCTAAATCGGGGGTTGCTACCTGCTGCAGCTGGCTAAATACACAGAACACATGTCCCAATTCCCATGCTTATGAATTGTCAATATGGTTAAGGCAATAAAAAAAGCGAGTAGGCGAGGTGAAACGTCGCTCGATAAGCTCGATGTACGGTAGCCTATTTCTAGAACGCACACTATGTATAACAGTTATTGCCAAGTAATTACATAAAATGTGCGATTCTTGTTATTTACAAAAGTCTTTAAACAGTTGACTACCTCGTTGGTCTAGTGGTCGCAAGCGCATCTGCTGTGCATGAGGTCTTGGGTTCGATTCCCAGGTCGGGCAAAGTGTTATTGGGTATTTCCATCTAGAATTTCTCAATAGCAACATCAGAGTGATTTGTGCCCGGTTGATGGCAATAGACTCGCTCCCTATTACATGGGACTAGAAAACATTACTGGCGAAATGTGAGTGTACTAATGGGAACACCTCTGCCTAACCCTTCGGGTATAACAGCCGTGATGTTATGTTATGTCTTTAAACAGTTTTTTTTTCTGTTCATGATTATCTGGTTGCCTATCCTACCTATATAAAGACGTTACCACCCAACATAGCAGAAACATAGCATAGCATAGCATAGCAGAAACTACTGACTGCACTATGAGGTAGGTACGATACAAAATGATAACAAACAAACCAATGCTATCTTTGAAGATCCTTTGTGATACCGGCATCGATTACTCTATTGAAAAACGGGTAAGTTACAGTGTTTACTTATAGGTAAGTACCTGAACAATATGGGGGTAAGTACAGTAACAGTCTAAACTTGGACTTCGGTACTGTCTTATACAAACGCTGTCCCACTGGTAAGAAGAATGTCTAGAATGGAATTGTTTGTTGATGTAAGTGAAACTCCGCGGTTAAGGTCTTCTTTACATACATAGCGAGGGCGAGGAGAATGTTCCAAAGTACCAATCAACATTCAACTCTAGTAGCAACAACGCTTCTCTCCATTGTCATAGCTGATTATTGTGCTTAAAATACAGTATGTTAGGTTTTACAACGTGGGACATAATAAGGGGTGCTCGTGAAAATGAGCTAATTTTACGACTGGTTTAACTCTCATCAATTTGCCTAGCCTTTTCCCAACTATTTTGGGGTCGGCTTCCAATATAACCGGATGCAGCTGAATACCAATATTTTACATGAAGCGACTGACTGACTTCCACAACCCAGTAACTAGGTTCTACTATATCCTCCGTATACGACTGGGTTAACTATGAAATACAAAAAGAAATTGCTATTTTATACAAAAGCGCCTACCTACTAACAAAGAATAAAATGTATGGGACAGGTGCTTTATTCAATAACAGTAATTTTCAACTCTTCCTTAGTCGCTAAGTCAGTTGGTTGACAATCATATAATTTTACGACATGAAAACCTGTTAACAATAGCCAATCCATATTTATTGTTCTTAATAAATTGATATTGCAAGTATATTTAAGGAAAAAATCAGCGGTACCTAACAAAGAAGTTTCATATGTTTATAAGAAGAAATGTAAGGAAGAGCAGATTTTTTAAATTGTGGACGAAAAATTTCAGCTCTGGGAGGTCTAAACTAGAATGATGTACCTACCTGAATAAACGGTTAACAGGTAACGGTTAGAGCGGGTATGTCCCCTCCATTACCTAAGTACCTTAACTACTGTTATTATGGTAAAGCTTTTCGTTATAAACGTACAGAGACCCTCGGCCCATCTGGCATCAAAAAAGTATAATACCAGGACCTATTATTAAAATAATACTGGTACACTTTGTATTTTTAGAATGTTGTTATTTAAAGGTAAAGTCATCGTTGTCTTATGTCATTATGCCATTTGTTGCGTGCTAACAGCACAATGAAAACGGCAAAAAAGAAAAAAAAAATACTAAATTATACCACAGAAATTAAAACTATTTATTTTCTGTAACAAACCCGTTCAACCAAACAAAAGAATACACTCTCATCCAGTCTGTATAATTACATATTATAATATCAATACAAATAAATAAAGTTAAAGTAAGTATGTTTGTTTGTAATGTAAAAATAACTTTTTTACAAAATGAGAATAAGTGTTTACAGCACTATAGAAACATCATTTTTAGGGTTCCGTACCCAAAGGGTAAAACGGGACCCTAATACTAAGACACCGCAGTCGGTCCGTTTGTCTGTTTGTCCGTCTCTCACCAGGTTTTTTTTGCCGTGTTTATAGATAATGGTACGAAACCATTCATGCGCGTGTGCGATTCGCACTTGACCGGTTTTTTTATTTATTCCGCCTGTCTGTTGCCTTTCACTGGCAGATGTTATAATGGAGTAACTTAAGGTACATTTATTTTAGAAAAACAATTTATTCTGTAAAAAAAATAAACGGCGTGATAATCGACATTTACGGGGACGAAGTAGCGCGGAAATAGCAGTAAGCTAGCTAAAAAAATACAGGTCAACACGAGTGTATGTGAGTAAATAACAAAAAAAAAACACGTGTATAACTTGAAAAAAAAAAAAACAGTAAGGGTTGGTCAAAATTCACGTCCTTTCTATATCATTGATTCTTTCAATGGCGTTTAAAAAAAATGGGTAATATTTTGTGAATTTATTTTAAAGTATGTTTATTAATATAATGGGTATACATATTTGGTACTTGGTAACTACCTACTATTGAAAATGTATTTAACGAGTACTTATTTAAAAAAAAAAACTCGTCGATTTGTAATAAATACATACATACATAATAATATAGAAGTATAAATTGAAAAAATATCGATCTAGGTAAAGCAGTGTGCGATTTAAGCGATTTTGATTGCAATTTCCTATTAATCTATTCTATATTTGCATTGTTTCTAATTGTTTAGCTATAGCCAGCGACAAGAGACGCTAATTATGTCAATGTTCCATATATTGACGTGAACACCTTAAGTCAGGGATTCCCAAACATTTTAAACTGCGATTCCCTTTCCAAATTGTAATTTTATTTTGTAATTATTATGATATATATTTTGTTTATAGCGCTAATAGGCAATATAGATTACTTCATATATTTTTTTAAATTTAAATTTAAATAAAGAAAACTTCATCAATATTGATTATTACTACGTATTTTATTTATTAGAAAATATAACAGTACTAGCTGACTCGACCACGCGTTGTTGAAGTAAGTAAAGAATTTGAGGTCAATAGTCGAGATAAAAACTGTTCCATCTTTTAGGCGCTTTGCAGACAGGGCAACTATTGCAGCAACTGGCAACTAGCTGGCAACTAGCTGTTTACATACTTATATTTCAATTGGACTGCGCACACAGAGCAACACGAGTTTCGAGTTGCGGCAATCGTCAACAGTTTTCAGTTACTGCTTCGATGACTAAGTTAGTTGCAAGTTGCCGCAACTAGCAACTTTTAAATATTATACCGGTTTTTAAAATTGCCGGTTTCCTCAACCGTCAATCGCAACGCTTCGGGCGATTACACACCCTCCCTCCCTCTCCGTGTGCCCGGCAATGCCAGTGTCGCTACGGCAACGGTATACGGCAAGTCGGCTATGAAAGTTGCTCACAAATTGTCAAAAAGTTCCGGCAACCGGCAACGGTATATAGCAACTATCAACTTTTACCAAATCAACGTTTGACCAAATTACACACAGTAAGCCATATTTCATAATAGTTTAGGAATCCATCCCGGACAAACAACGTGACGCGTAATCTATTATTAAGATAATCATAAGTGCAATTAATGCTAATACTACTGCCGCGCGATGCCCTTAAAATAACTCTACGACGGCGATGGCCCTGGGTCGTGACGCTCAGTTTGGGAACCCCTTATGCCTTATGCAATTATAAACGTCGCTATTCTCCGTGCCACATAATACGCTGAACATGATTAGTCAATAAATATCGGTTTATAACAATATTACTGCACACGTCCATCCAAACATTCACAAAGTTATTATTTTACCTCGGGATCCGGGACTTTTGTTGAATGGCGTGTTCAGGTCATTTTGTTGACCAGTCTTATAACCATCTTAATATTAAAAAAATGAAGATAGCGGCTTCGTCGCAAATATTTGTCATGTCATTATTTTTTATCATAATTTTGATTTTCGAAGTGAAAATTCGAGATGGCGGCTGAGATTTCTTTTTAAGGCAGACCCCGCATTAAGCTTTCGCCACTTTTGCGTTCCTCGGGCGTGTGAGAAGCGCGGGCGCCGCGTGCGCGTTCCTAGCGCGCTGCATGAGCGTCGCGTTTTACTGCCCTGCGGCGTGTGTGGAGAGTGCACGCGGCGCGCACGCCGTGCTCGCGTCGCGGTCTTAGGCTGATTTTAAAGTCACGCTGACCGTCGGCGCTGACGGCTCAATTTGTATGACGGCGCGTACGCCGCGCACGGCTCAGCGCCGACTACCTTTTCGCCGTCAGCGCTGACACCTACTCGTCAGCGTGACTCTAAAACCAGCCTTACCTCTTCGCCTGCTATCCCCGCCGTCAAAACAGCGACGTGAGCTAACACGACACTGTCCGATTTGTGACTGACTTGACTGAAGGGTGATCAAACGCAAAGGTGATCGCCGCTGGCGCGCCGCGCGCTGGCGACGCGCCCGTCACACGGCGGCATCACGCGACGCTTACGCAGCGCGCTCGCGGCGCGCTGCGGCTCCCGTGTCGCTCAATCGCCCGAGGAACGCGCACGCCTAATGTGGGGGACGCCTAACTATTTGTTAAGGGTCAGTATTTACTAAGCACATGGCCGGCAAGAATTTTATTTCTTTCAAATACAGATCAATAGGTCCATTCAATCCATTGTATGAAAACCGCGCCAGGGACGTTATGAAAACTGCGATAATAACGCCGTTCGGTCTTTATGAGTTTTCTCGAATGACATTCCGATTGCGAAATGCCGCACTCAGAGCTTCCAGCATTTCATGCGCTCAGTTTTCCAAGGCCTAGACATTGTTTTTAATTAAATAGATGACGCACTGATCATGAGTAAGAATAAAACACATCAACTTGAAAATTTAGTCATATTTTTTCAGCAGTTAGACAAACACGGGATGACATTAAAGTTAGATAAAATAAATGTACGTTCGGGCAAACTGGTTTAGATTTATTAGGCCACCAGGTGCAAACACAGCGTATTAGTGCTACAGAAGAAAAGGTCAAGGCCAACATTGACCTAAAACCGAAGACGATTGACGTGTTACGACATTTCGCAGATATTATTATGGTGAATTTTTATGGTGCTCATTTTCCAAATGCAGCATCTTATCAGTATGTTTTCAAAAAGTATCGAAAATTAGGGATAAAGGTATAATTCAATGGACAGAGGAAGCTAGTGAGGCCTTTGAACAATGTCAGACTGGTCTTGGAATGGCCACATTGTCTTGTCTAAGGACTGATTCGACACTTGCTTTGATGACCGAACGCTTCCGAGTTATAATATGTATGAATGACTGTTCGGGGCTCCCACAGTATTAGCTCGGAGCTCGCCGGCGGGGTCGCGATCCGTACTTTGGAAACCTGGTCCAAAATATGCATAGATCGTCGACCAAAAATTGCTACCTACTTCAGTCATAGATAAGCATCCTGAAGTCGATAGATTCCAGCAGCACATTCAGGATATAATCGATCCAAGCCTGATTTCGCAGCAAAATTTCAAGTATTGACAGCAAATATTCAACAATTGCGTATTACCTACCGTCCCCACGCCTAAAGCGTGTTCAAAGTTCTACTGTAGAGCGTGTAAATGTGATTTTACCCATAATAAGTAGTGATAACTAATAACGATGCCTTTATTATTAGAGCGAGCGGCTCGGTTTGCATACCAACAGTCTCTATTATTATAGCATCTGCTGCGTTTAAATAAACATCTGCCTTTGAAAACATTAAAAAAAAATAATTTAGCCAAACAAAAGACAGTAGGTACGTACCTATATAGGTAATTATGGCCTAAACTGGGTCCGTTTTGTGCAAATAATGTTATAATTAGTACTTATATCATTTTTATTGTTATGCGGACGGGGCACAACTGTCACTAAAAATATTACAGTCCAAACATTATAATTATTGACAAAATGTGATTAGAATTATAAACACAGCTTTTTTGTGAGTTGAACATAAATAATAGTATTTCAGTAAAGATGCAACACTAACAAAAAGTAAGAAGCCATTAATTTTCCACATTTATATTCACTGTGGTGAAAACCTTTAGTTTATAATATAGTAATTGAACATTGTTAGGTGCACAAGAAGAACCTGAGTCGTAATTACAGTCTTTCCATATTGTCTACAATTAACCGCGTAAGTAGTTCTCCACTAACTCGTCTATAATGTGAAAATTTGTAATTGGTCTTAATTTTAGTAAACTGTTTTCTTTTCTTTTATTAGTCGTAATTTTTTTCAATTAAATAACATAATAACAATAGCGAAGTAGCGGCAGCAGCACAATACGATTTGTAGCTTTTATACAAAATCACAAGTGGGTACCTTACTGTGGAACAGTAATTAAAAATTGTAACCGCAACATAGTTTGCTTGTCGCATTCCTACTACAAGATAATTACATTTTTAATCGACTTTAAAAAAAAAAGAACCTTTTCAATCCTATTGTTATGTTTTATGAAGTGTTTCTTACCTCATGACACTGTATTTTTTAAACAGAGTTGGTCTTTTTTTTAAGGTATGCATTAAGATTAGTTCTATTTAAATCAAAATCCAGTTTTGATGATGGGATCCTTGAGGAATTGAAACTCTTTAAATTAATGAAGATGTTTTTATTATCTTCGTTTTTGTTTTGCCAATTTTAGATATATTTATTACTTAAAATCCTCAACTATTCGTCATGTTGCCGATTTTTTTTCCTGAGATTATTTTACTTCTAATTTAATATTAAAGCTACAAAGAAGATAAGAGAATTCATTAAAGAAATCAAATAAATATAATATTTATTCATGTTTTAAGTAAAACGATACCTACATAATTTTAAATGTAGGTCCTACTTATTTATATTATATTATATCAAATTAATACTATAAATCAATAATGGTTGTTTTGGTGCAAGATAAATAATAAAATACTGTTAGGCACAGTTCACCACAAACGGAAATTTTGCAACCGTTGCAATAGGAATCTCGAATACAAAACAACTTTCAGGCTAAACATAATTACTATTCTCTGGAATCTAAGGGCCACTAAGATGACACGAGATGGTGAATCTCCCATAAAAATAAGAGAAGAGAAACAACAAGATTCTTATTAGGTACCTAGGTTTCGTCATTTTGGCGAACATAGGGTTAATGAAGCTGAACGGTTAGCGTATCTCAAGGAGTGACCTATGTAGTCATGAATTCAGTTTGGTAAGTACTTAAGTATTTATTATATAAATTCCCATAGTTTTTAGTAGTAAATAAGTAAAATAAGTCAAATTAGCTGAAGTGTATGAAAATAAAAATCAAACAAAGGGCCGAATTTTCAATCGTCAGATATAACTCTTAAAAGGGGAATAAAGGTGGCGGTTTAACAGCTTTTATAAAAAACATATGTTAAACCGTAATTTATTCTTCAGATAAAAGTAATAAGATCACAAAAAACAACCCTCTGTAGAAGTAAATAGTTCGGATTCAGTCAGTTAAATACGATTGTAAATGTAAATATGAAACACTGTTGCAAATCACAATCGGAACAGGTAAGCACGCCCAGCAGCAATTTAGGTACTCGCTTCTCGCAAACCGGTATTCTGAGCTACCCCTCCGTTATATTAACAGGAGCAATATTGCAGTTCTTTTTTAAAATGAAAACTTAGCAAGTTTTAGGGTACATAAAAGCTTACTTACCTCCAACCTCCTGGGAGTGAGTCGTTATTGCCCTCCTTCAGCTGAGTAGTACTTGCGCTTTGAAGGTTAGGTACGTTAACTCTGAAAAAAACATAGTAGAATGAAGAAATCAGCCAACCACAATATCTCATTAAGGGCTAATTTTTCAACCGTCAGATAACACTTAACGAGGGGTTATACGATGTGACAAATATTGTACAGAAAATATGTCAAATTGTCATATTTATAATTTGGATAAAAGTTATATGACTATTGGAAAATCAGCACTAAGATTGAGTATTCCTATCGGAAGAAGAAACTCAACCTAAAATTTTATGTAAAAAACAGGTATAATTAAAATTAAATAAGTACTAATTCGCTTATTTAATAATATTCGCATCTGCATAAAAACGTCCCAGGTGAACTTCAGTAAGAAAGAAGGAAAAGATATTAGACATAAACGGATTTGACACTATTTACTGCCTACGTTTTATTCGAAGTAATTCCCAGAAAGGTTACCTCGAACGGTCGAACCATCTAACGCTTACAACTTCGAAGGTTCGTTACTTTGACGCCTCGTATATAGGTACGATGGGGACCTTAATAGGTAGTTCCCTCAAAATCAATAATACCTACTAGATTATTAAAGCTACTCTTCATGCCTTTTATGTAAAGTTTAGGGTGACACATAATACATTTATGCTTAGAATTTCCCAAAAACTACGTAAATACAACATTTTGTGTCAGCTAAGATGTGTTTAGAATTTGAAAAAAAGAAATATTAAATTAAGCCATCACCAATACCTACAAAGGTATACCTAATAGTAATTTTGTTAATTAATTATAGGTAGGTATTGGCAAAATTAAACCATTTAGAATAAAAAATAAATGTAAAAAGATGGCTAAATTAAATGTCTAAATAACAATATTACCTTAAATATCACTTTGAATACATTCAATTATAGAGAAGGTTTACTATTTCGGTGTTTTTTAGGGGAAGCGATTTATCGAGGTAACTTACTGTTGATTCGGGTGATTCGGTAGTTCACTCATTTGAGGTATGGTAACGACGATGAATTAAACCTTTGAGGATATACTTAGAGTTAGGTACCTAATGACTTTCAGAAAACGTTATTCGAAGTAGAAAAAAACAAATGTAGAAAATGCAAAAAAGAACATTCCAAAAAAATACTGCGTGCCTTATGGCTTTGCCAGGCGCTGATTTTCAAGTGGACCTGTCGCAGGAAGGACGATAGATAAAGTATCAGAAATACAAGAGATTTAACTACCGATCACATTTAATTTATACGTACTAAGTACTTTGTTTACTGTTATGAACAACGATTTTACTCTATTTATACTTTATCCTAGAAAAAATCGGGAAAATATTCGAAAAGTTCTATTTGGATCGTATTCTTAACCATTGTTTCAGTGTGAACAATGGGTTGTAATCCAAAACTACGTAGGTACACAAAGGTAAACAGTCTCACGCGGGAAGTTCCAGGGGAAAGATCATTCGAGATACGAGTAGGCTCCTTCCAGACGGTTCTACTTGCTCGACGTTACAAAACATTCAGTGAAATTGTACATAGCCCTTTATAACACCAAGTAACATATCGGTAACAAACCCAAAAAGATCCCACACAACCTCTTACGGATCATATTTATGTCATTGTAACATTACTACTACATACTGTATTATTACCATTTTAAAATAATATTATTAACTTTAATGTTATAGGTTTGTCACATTCCCTGATTCCCGAATAAATTAAGAAAAAAGGTCGCTCCGAAAAATATGTTTTAGTAGGTAGTTAAAATCAAGTCCTTTCACGTTTTTATTTTAAATTTACATTCTTGGGGGCACAAAGGGTTGAACCAACTTGCGCCCAAATTTAATTAGTTAATTGCCAACACGAACGAAGTTTAATTACAAATATTACATATAATCATTATCACCTACGTTATGCAATTAATAATACTAGTAGTACTAATAGTAGGTTAGCACTTACAATTTCTTATTAGCAACCGAAGGTTCAACAATCAGTGGCAGGCCACAATAGGAGTAACCTGAAAAAAAGAAAAAGCTTTATAATTTCATCATATTATATGATAGAAGCGATAATAATATCGCTTCTATAATAAGAATATAAGTTCTCAGAATATAATTATCTTCTCAGTAGGTATAATTGGTATTATACTGAGTTATAAATGGGTCATTGTGGGTCGTCTTAGGTAGGATGTATCGTGAATAGTCCTTTCCTGTATCGTGCGGGCAGTAAGGTCTTACGACCACCCTAGTGTCAGGGGTTTCTAAACCGCCTCAAAGGCCTCTGACATGGTTTGAATAGCATAGTAATAGGCTGGTATAAGTCCAGGTTTTCCTACGGTGATTTCCTTCATCGATGTCCAAGATAAACCTCATATGAATTGAGTACCCATGTACAATTTTACAAAAATCGTTGAATGGTAAAATCCAGACTGTTGCGGGTAGCTCGTCCCTATTAAAAACATAAGAAAGAAACCATTGAAATAGCTTGGTAGGCGTGGGGTTCTAATAAGCAAAGGTTTGTGAAGATATTTGAATGGATGTTTGTGATGCTTTCACGGTTAAACGGCAGAAAAGAATTAGCCGAAAATTTTACAAACAGAATTTTGAACCCGATTTGGTGTTCTTGTGGGTTTTTATTTATCTACGCTCTTACTGTTTATCTAGTCGGTACTTATTCAAGTTAATAGGGCGTATCTTCAAGCTACTGATCATCCCCTTCAAATCAGTTTTCGCTGAAAGATTCTTTACATAAATATCAAACAAACAATTTTGCTATAACTTCACAAGCATTTGCAACACGAGATAGTTATCGATTCGTGAAGCAAAAATAAACAACCAGCGTAGAGCGAGTCGGATTCCAAGTATTCCGCTTCGTAGCAAATATATTTTTCCAATTTTCCAAGTTAATTTTAGGAACGCATAACGAAGAGAGATTGCAATTAACGATTTCTAAAAATTTGTACCAGCTCATCTTTTTTCTCTTATTTTTTGCTTTGAAAAGTACGAAGTTAAAACTTATTTAGATTCTTCTGTATTTTTATAACTAGTAACTTTATTATCCTATTCTGTAAGCTTCCTGCAAGATACAGGCCTAACCCACTTGCCTTCGAAGTGCACGAGGTTTAAGTAAATTTAAAAATGCTGGTTGCTTTATTTCCCTATATTGTTTGTTTTTTTTTGCCTAAGTAGGTACATTCCTACGATAATAACTATGACCAATGCCTCACCCTTCTGAGAATACAGTCATGATGTTGTTATGATGGTATGTGTTTGTTTTTGTATTTTATGTATTTTTTTTCAGATTATACATATACAAGCCATGATGCTTGGGAAGGCATAGGCCTCCTCGACCACTGGACATGGAAGCAGCAGACGTCTTCCGGTTGAAATTATGAGGATAAACTCAAACTCATTTCAAATAAGCTAAGTATGTATAGTAAAGATTAAAATTGCCATATACATTTTTTTTTTTAACTATTGGGAAGTCGGACAGTCAATGACGAAGCTAGTTGCTCGTTCCAAACAGTGAGCATGCTCGCAGCAAGTACCTGTTCCTACCATTACTATGTTATTAACCAAAATACGTCCCCGGCTGCTAAAACTAGGAATAGCGGCATACAACGCAACAAATTATTAGTGCTGTATAGATCATAAACTACATGCCTGCTTGGCGAAATACTGAAATATTATGAAAAGTTGGGGACCAAGTTCTGACGGCTTTGACAGGTTTTTGACAATTTTCCATTGCATGTAGCGCTACCATTACATTCCAGCAATATTCTTGTCGCGTTACAACTAAATACCACTATGTGAATAAATAATGTAGACTGGTAAACGTAACTCATAACTCAGTAGAACTAAGCTTGCACCTCGCTGGAATGCGGCGAGTTATAATAACTACATTTTACAAACAGCTAATAATAAAGAGTAGGTAGTAATTGATACATAATTATTTCAATTACTAAAAGTTTAAAATTAAAAAGCAAACAGTTTTTAACAAACATTCGTTACATAGGTCATCCCTGGATTACGAGGAACAAACTTAACTCGGCCGGGTGGTAGATACTTCTACTGTACTTATCTACGCAATGACATTTTTGAAGCATATTAATATAGTATTTACCGTGTAGTTTGTCTATGGCCCGATCTGCAGCCGATTGATCAGGAAAGTCGACAAAGGCGTAACCACCTCTCTTTACAGAGATATCAGCAACAGTCAGATTCTGTTCAGCAAATAGCTGTCTCACTGCTGCTTCGTCGGCTTCTATAGGCAAGTTGCCTATGTACAACTTGTTCATAGCAGAAACAGACTTCATTGGCTCACTCATTTTACTTTGTAATAGGTAGGTATTTCAGGGAATATTTTACGAATCCGTTAGCAAAGTCGCAATATTACGACAGTCACGTCCAACACCAGCGGCCAGTCGGTTTTCTTTTGTCTTTAATTGTATTGAATAAATCTGACTGACGTCAATCTAAAATTCGAACTAAAATCATTTAGCTTTTTAACGCGACGGCCATGCTTATTTTATTTTACCATATAACGACCAAAAGAGGTTTATACAATAACTTACTCCGTCTTTACTGCAATGTAGATTCCGGGATGCTTCTGAAAATTATTGCAACAGAATTCAACAATGCTCGCCCTAGTAATTGCGCTTGCGACCAGGTCAGCGAGCAGTCTGAATATTGAATCGATGTATAAACAAATCACCCACTATAAAAATAATATATTTGACTCTTTTAAAGCCGCAGGCATACACAATACATACACACACATAGACATTTATAAATATTATAACAGGGCGGTACGGTAGATCATAAAAATGACGTGTGACTACGTCTTTAATATTAGAAAAACAATATTTTCTAATATTAGATATTATTTTTACCAGACTAAGGAGGGATTCATATAAATAAAATCATACAAGTCTTGGTTTCTTTACGATGTTTTCCTTCACCGTTGTCAGTCATGTCCAAGATAAACTCATTTGTAAATATAAGATGAATAGTGTACCTATGTATAATATGTTTATTGATTTATTGAAAACATAAGGTGCTTCCGACCAAATCCCTTACATTTTATTAATTTAAACTAACTTAGGATTAATCTACTGAAAAATTTAGCCATTTAAGTTAAAGCGAACGGATGACGTCTTGATGGCGGTTTTTTTTATGTTTGAAAATAACGTCGCAGATTTAGAGTCTAAAATATTTTTGAACTCGAAAGATAACGTAGTTTTAATATTTGGTGACGTCATAATAAAATGTTTTGTAAATGTGTAGGGTAAAGTTTTTTTTATTACCTCTATTAGTTAATATTACTGTCCTAGTTAAAGTTCGATATTTAGTCTTCCCGGAATGACTGGTTTAGGTATCCTAGGTTTGACAAAAGCCTAACTCGGGCAAACCCAAAAATAAATTCCAATTTCGGCCTTTAACTAAAGTATTTTTAGTCAAACCTAGAAGTTCTTAGGTTTTCAGTCAAATGTCGAAAGAAAAATAATCTGTTTGGGGCTTTGTAGTCGTAACTTTGAAGTTTGACTGGTCAAACCCCAATTTCATTAAATTGAGTTTCGACGTTTGCCTGACCAAATTTGTTTCTCCTAGGTTTGACAAAAATTCTATTGCCTGAGGCCGAAAAACTTCAATTGTTTGAACTTTGACTAAGAATTAAAGCCAGACCTGACGATTGACTACTCAAACCTAGGAGCGCCGGATGTTCGACGTTTGACTATAACATAACTACGAACTGATGGAGGTGGCTAGCAAACAGGCCAAGTCACCCTATGAATTTACATACGTGATGTGTGAGCAAAGAGTTCAGTACAGACTGTGACAGCTCGGGCCGTGGGTGCAAAAGCAGCTCGACGAGTGCGCACTCCCGGGGGCACGGCAAACAGTTTCCTACGACGGCGAGAACGTTCCACGCCTAGGAACCTCCGACTAGGAAACGACTCGGCAAGTCGCCCGACACCCGCTAGACCTACCCGCCACAGCGTAGTTGGATTATCCAATTTGTTTGTTAGGAGACGGTGGTAGCTAGTGAACTAATAAAATTAATATTCACCTGAGTTCGAGAGTGTCTAATCCTACCATCAAATACCTACAACAAATAAAGAAGGATATAGTTAAGGGTAGTAGGTACCCGTACATCGGCTTGAAGATCAAACAGCATACTTCCTCCGACCTCGTTCTATTTAGGCCGCGTTCACACCGAACGTAAGTAACGCTGACAGTCAGACAGGCAGCTGTGCGGCACACAATAATGTTATTTTTTGTGTGTGCAATAAACATTTTTTCTTTTTCATTCTTCCCTTTTAGCCAGCCGTCATAATCAAAAGATAATCGGCGAGTAACTATGAATTTAGAGCTTACAGTCGGCGACTATGCGTTTAGTGTGAACGCGGTCTTAGAGAAGCTCTCTTAGAAAAGCGCCGAGGCAATGAAGCTCGACGTCCCGGGGAAACGATTGAACTGTCTTGGATCCCGCAGCGAAATTAAATACCTATGAATCATAAAAGAATAACGGGGGAGTAAGTAACAATATAATTTGCACTTTCCTCTAAAGAAGCAGGAAACAGAACAGAACTAGGCCAATAGGCACAAAAGGATGTTTGCACAGGAGAAGCCCAGATTGCCAGCACACGGATTGCAATTATTAAGTACCGTAAAACGCTGCAACTTTGCCAACTATGCGCAAATTTGCCTATTTCGTTTCAAATTATAATACCTCCCGTTTGCTTACTTTTCTCTCGTTTTCTACCATTTGGTAGGAACTATTTGTAAATAGGGCAACATATTTTTCTATTTTTATAATGATAGCTCCATTGATAATCTGTCAGTTGGTCGGCAAACACCGTTGCGAGTGAGTGGATTTTTTTGGCCTCCTACAACTTTCAACATTTTGGCTATAGTAACGGTGTTTCAGGGATGGAATAACATTCCAAGTTAAGAAAATATTGTCTTTTTTCCTAATCATTTGATATTTTAATGAAGAGGCACAGATTTCATGAAAATAACTTAGAAGGCAATGTTGCGCGCAGTTTTGAAAACTTGTGTGACACAACTTTGCCTAGGTCTAGGGTTGGCACTAAACTGATTTTATAAATAACACATTTTAATACGATTTAAATTGTGTCTTTATATTCTCACTGATGTGCAAAAGCGTCTCCGACGTTCAAACAGAATACAAATCATAAATAATTTAAGAGGCTGACGTTGTTGATTTTTGATAAAGCAATTTTAGGTACATAGGAAACATGACAGTAGGTAAGGTACATTCTTAGTGTACCTACTTACAGGTCGGACCGCTTTGTTAAAAGTGGAGCGAAGCTAAATATTTTTATATTACTTGGTAAAAAGCTCGCCCCTTATTACTTTACGTTAAATTAATTCGCGAAAATTCACTATGTACCGTGTTTTTTTTTTAAAATTTTCCCTAGCTTGATAAACTCAATACATATAACTGTAACATGTTACTAAACGTATCTAAATAACTGATGGAACTAAACATTTTAAAAAGTAACTAAAATCAAGATTGAACACGTTTAACCAGCTGTAAACTTTTTTTTTATTTTTTGTTTTATTTTATTTGAAAATTGTTTAAAGATTAAACCATACTCGAACATACTCAAATATGTTCTGATAAAAAGTATGTTAAAAAAATATTTTTTGATACTTATTAGTAGTTGTGAGACATTATTATCAGAAACCATAACGATTGTGATTTTTGCTGCAAAGTAGCACTCATTATTTTTTTTATAAGGATTAAAAATGTAAAAGTCATCTGTATTTTTTTTGGGTCAACCCTAGAGTCGAAAGACATTTTGTATGGAAAGTTTGTGGTGCCTGCTACAACTTTGCCTATTAGCTGTAATAAAAATAATAACATCAATATTGCATTTATTTAATCGCCGGGTAAAATCACGGTGTCTCATGCACACGAAAAAAAAAATACTGGAACGATGAGCTTAATATATATTAAGTTATCCTTCTAGGCAAAGTTGCGTCTTTCACATACAACTTTGCCTACGTCTTTGAGTGCTTGTAATTCATAAGAACAGCATGAATTATAAAGTTTTGGGTTCTACCTGGCAAGATATAAGGTCTAACTTCCATCTAAAACTCACTTGAAGTCATAATAATAAATAGATTCAAAGATACAAGCAAAAAACGTCAAAATCCAGGCAAAGTTGCAGCTTTCTACGGTAATAAATTAATGGGTCCTAAGGTGAGCTGTTATATTTGATTCCATTAAATGTATGGCAAAACGCTTGAGCGCACGGAAATTAGTTTTAGTTTCTACAAAGTCCGCGTAATAAACAACACCGGATGTAACCTGCCACTATCAAACATAATATTGAAGATCAAACAGCAAACTTCCTCTGACCTCGATCGATTTAGGCCGCGTTTACACTGAACGCAACGCCCGCTGACAGTCAGCCGTTACAATCAGTAGATAATCGGTAGCTACGAGTAACTATGATTGCTCATACATTATGAACTTAGAGCTCACATGCAGTCGGCGGCTGACTATTGGTACTTGGTGTGAACGCGGCCTTAGAGCAGCTCTTATTCCTTATGCAAATGACTAACTTCAGCATCTTATTGGCACTTGCACATGCCGATGTTATATGGTGCCTAAAGTTTAGTCGCGAGTTTTTAAACATGGTGTCCCAAGTCTCGAATTTGGTTGTCACGAGCCATTAAAGAGCACCCTAAGGTTATAGTCAAAGTGCTGCGGTGTGCTTGACCGTGTAAACGTCATAATTTTACATTTGAAGACATTGAACCTTCACCTACCTTTTTGGCTTTTCGTAAGGCAGGTAAGTATGTGTTATTGAGTTTTTCCAATTCCAATTTGTCAGTAGCAGTCCGAAGTTTGGAAGTGACTTGTGACTTGAACAAGCGCGGATACACCGTTGTGGGCACTGTGTGCAAGCACACAACAAGTAAACTTATTTCAAGTAACTTGACCACTTGTAAAAACTAACTAACAAGTTACTTTTCCTTTGTGCCTAGGCAGAGAAAAATTGATTATTAAAGTTCATTGCCTAAAAGTGTGTTGAAAAAACGTCGTATGACACGCGCGAAAATTTTATCACTGCATTCTCGGTTTCACTACACCGTCGTCTTCTGCTTGGACTGCTGCCCAAGGGTTCGAGCTCGACCAAAATTATTAACTTATTTCTCTTGCATCAATCAATGCAATGATTATTTAACAATGAATATTCCTCACTAGTGTGTTGAAAAACATACGTCACGCGTGCGTAATTATCATTATGCTCTAGGTTCCATAACGCCCTCTCCTTCGGTCGAGCTGCAATTCTATCCCTACTTACAGCTTTGGCGACAAACTTACCTCGCTTGCCACGCATGACCGGCACTAACAAACCAACCAACTAACGCCATCTAGTAAGTTAACAGTGAAGTAATGTAAAACGAACTTGAGACATACCTAATATTTTAAACAAGAGAAATGATACCTACCTATCTATCTATATACCTACATGTTATAAAATTGCTACAAATAGTATAGCTTGCCTGTGGTGTCGCTTCGTTCTGCCTGTCAATAGAATCGCCCTATAACTGGCGAAATGTGGTTGTACTAATAGAACACCTCTGCCTAACCCTTCGGGGATTACAGGCGTGATGTTGTGTATTAATTATGTCATTGAAATGTGTATTATCGGGAAGTGGAAGGGTGTGGTAATGATTACGATTTTTCAATTTTAGATTATTTCTTTTGCTATCCAGGATTTTTGTAAACTATGATGTAGTAGGCTAGGGTACAATAAATGTCGTTAGGACAGCAGCTACGTTAATTACTTCGCTTGCATTTATCTGTTGTTTACGGTCATGTCTGTGTTTTAAATTGATCTTTTATAAATAAATGACAATAAGGTGATTATCACACGGTACATCCCGATTATTACCGTGTAATAATCGCCTAACACTATCTGTGCTGCAAAATAACTCAATCAGCATTAATACTCTAGTGGTAATTTGAAATAAGCGACAACAATATGATTACAATAATTTATTATATTTGTTAAGTACACACAACAAGAATAAGGTACATTGTATCATAACATTTCACCTGAATAATACTAAGCCAACGGATCTGATTTTGAGATAAATAATAAAAAACAATAGTAGTTCTCATATTAAACACACGGTTTTTTTAATGCTACCAACGTGTAGGTAAATCTCTTATTCCTAATAACCTCATTGCGGCTATTAATTACACATTGCATTGTAAGTACAGCATAAGATCGATAAAATAAAAAAAATAATTACATATTTCTACGCATATGAAAGATCATTATGTTTTTTTTTTGTAGTGTTTTATGGAAAATACTGTTATGAAAGAAATTTTATGGAAAATACACCCTAAAATTCAGAAAATTTATTTATGATTTACCTATTCTATGAAAAAATGTGAAGTTTAGTAAATCGCACTCGTGCGAAGCCGGGGCGGGTCGCTAATTGTTATAAGTCGTTTAAGCGTAGTTCGGTAAGCAAGTATCTGATCAGATATACCTATCACAAAATAAAGTGTACTATATCTTTTGTTATAAAAAGTGAAAGGTTTCATTCATTAATCAAATACGGAATCTCAAAACTACCTGACCTATGAAGCTGAAATTTACTAGGTAGTTTATAAGTAGGAGACAACAGCTATGAACAGATTTGCTTAGACATACACCCGAACAAAGACGCAGGCAAAAGCTAGATATAAACGATTAACGACTTTTACATTATTTTATCTTTATCTGTTATGCAGAAACTGCAGTTCATTGTATGTTGGTATGTAATTAGCACAAATAACTTCTTGGTATTTAATTTTTATCGTTGTCGAACAACAAGTTTTAGTTGAATTTTAAAATAAATCTATTGCTGTAAATGAATACAATCGGTTAAATAAATAAATCTTAACACTATATACATTTTTAATTGAAATACTTATCTACTATCACCTCATTTCACACTACCAATTAATGCAACAAAAGAAAACAAGAACTTGCTCCCGGAAATAATTTACACTCCTCGCTCAATGCTGAGTGCGTAAGATATTGTATAAGTTTGGGACGTACAGTAAACTGTATGTGTATACTAATAACATAACGTATTTGCCATTGATTGTTTTGACAGAATAAAGCACATATAGCAAAACAAATCTCGGCGGGGCCGGTTGAATCTATCAACTATTTCCTACCATCACCATAGCAAAACAATAAGCTTAATAAGGATTACCTATAACATCACATCCCAAACATTTGGGCCAAAATAAAGTAAACAATAATCAACTAGTATTCTATAAAAGTCTAAGGCGCTTTGCACACGGAGCAACTTAAGTTGACGCAACTGGCAACTTTTTAAAAGTTTCCTGTAAAAGTTGCTAGTTGCCATAAAGTTGCCGGTTGCCGCAACTTTTTGGCAATTTGTAAGCAACTTTTTTAGCCGAGTTGCAGTGTTGCAAACTTTGCGGTATTACCACTAGATCTGGTAGATTGGGACCACCTTCTGGTGGTCAGAATTTGTATCTGGTGGCTTGAGGATTTTTTAGTGGGCAAGTTTTAGGTTGATGTTGTTCAAAAACAAAATTGAAATAAATTTACAATACTAACACTTTCAGTGTACTTATCCGTTAGATTACTATGGTATGTAAAAAAAGAAAAAGTAATCGTACTGATAACGGTACAAGTTATTCAGGTCGACAAAAAAGAGGGTAAGAAATATCATTCTCATAAAAAACAATCCTATTTAGTGAGCCCGAGTGGCTGTGGAGCAGGACTAGCATTTAGCCAAGCATTTTTGTCCGTGATATAATCATCTAACTTATAATAATGCTTGATTAGATAGTGTGCGTTTTATGCATGGTTTAAATTTTCTCTCATTTAGTTGGGGAATATCAAGAAGTATTTTATTTTAGAATTTTACACATTACCCCAAAAAGAAGTGTTTACTTAGTGGGAAAAACCACTAAGTTAATGGCAACACTATGCCGGGCACACGGCGAGGGAGGGAGGGTGTGAAATCGAATATTTGACAGTTGCTAGTTGCGGCAACTAGCAACTAAATAAGTTGCTAGTTGCCGCAACTGGAAACTGTTGACGATTGCCGCAACTCGCAACTTGAGTTGCTCTGTGTGCGCAGTCCAATTGAATTACATGTAAACAGCGAGTTGCCAGAAAGTTGCCAGTTGCCAGTTGCTGCAAAAGTTGCTCCGTGTGCAAAGCGCCTAAGGCTGGACCATAATCACTGCCAAAAGGTACAACCTTACCTCACTAAACAATATATTGTTACACCGAGACACGATAAATTGAGATTAATTTGTTCTATGTATTATTTTGATATACATTTTTGTACTTATGAAAATATATTATTGTTTACTGAGAATACACGTAGGTTGTCGACAAAGATCTAATAATTCAATTTACTCTAATTTCATGCGACCATTATAAAACACATTTGTGGATTTTTACCACAAAATAGAATAAATATTTTTTAAATATTATTTGTCTACTTGTAAGTCTAATGAGAATGGATTATATAATATGTTTGTTTCTCATCCTTTATAGTACAAAAATATTCAATTATCATTGACAGTATCCTAAAGCAATATTGTAAAATATTGTACTGTAGCTATATAACTTGTATAATGGCCCAGTTACACGTTCAATCTTAATCAGCCTGTAATGCAGAACAGTATACCATACAAAATCTTTGCGATAGTGTTGGTGAAGGCCACATGTGTAAACCGGGCCAAAAACAAATCTACGCAGACTAATTGTTAGATAAATGAAAAATGGACGCTCTAAAGAATATATCGGTAAACGAGGTGAATACAGAGGCATGGGGGAATCAGGACGAAAGTTTGAAATGGATTTTAACGTAAAATAATACAGTTTGTCGCCAACAACAACAATAATTTGTAAAAAATAATTTAGTAAAAACAGTAGAGTCCTTTTTGTCAATAAACTATATTAGTTCAACATTAAAAGCCCGTTTAAAGTTTTGTCTCGGTTCACCCCTGCCTCTCTATTCACCCCGTTTTCGATCGTACATACATATATACTACAAAAATATATACTACTACACACTTGAAAATTTTACATTTATAAATACAATGTCAAAACCAAAGTACGAAAATAAAAATTCAGATCCTTCATCACATTGTTTGTACCATGCGTTTTTTTTTGTTTGCACTATGTCGAGTTATATTTAAAACTTGTTTTCTAATTATGATTTATTGTTAATATAAAAAATCTTAACAGAAAGAAATTTCGGAAGGATCAGGATCAATGTAACTTATCTTGTAAAAT
Organism: Hoplodrina ambigua; assembly: GCA_949774945.1. Lineage (NCBI taxonomy): Eukaryota > Metazoa > Arthropoda > Insecta > Lepidoptera > Noctuidae > Hoplodrina > Hoplodrina ambigua. The sequence continues at coordinate 14,856,966 of OX458963.1, forward strand.
AAATACATTTAGATTATTGATTAAACTCATCATTTATATATTAATTTTCCAGTAGGTGATCCCAGATCCGGCAGACCTACATCATTTCAGCATGTTCATCATTTCACCAACAAGACATAAATAAATCAACATAAGTTATTATGCAGGACTACTCCTTCAGTTATGGGATATCACTGCAAGCACAATAAAGATAACAACTAGCTAATAAATATATATTTTTTTTTAGGAACAGTTAGAGCGGTATAGATTATATTGCCTAGCTTCAATGCTGGTCCTTTTTTATTCAGGTATCTAAAACTATTATAATTACTTCAAGACTGTGATGACTATTTTTTCTACATATTTTACATAATATTGTTCAAAAACATTATTCATGATTGCCAGACGTTTATCGCGGGCATCTGCATCAGCATGCTGGCTGAAAGATCCTATGAAATTGCATGTTGGGAAAAGTACAAGCTAGCAAGTACGCAAACCTGTAGTTAAAAGTAATATTGTTTTATTTGCTTATAATTGTTGGTCTGGCGGCTTTGGGACACAATATGGGCTTTGGGTCAAATAGACGTAACAGTGACATATAGGTATAATAGATAACGCAAAATATGTGGTATACAAGTGGCTGTAGAGTTTAATGATAAGCAGTAAGTTTCTACGTAATTGCGATAGTATTCCAGGTACTTTGAGACATGGGTTATGGAAATATTAACTTTGTATGCTTTCAATACTCTTCTCTTCATTTGAGAGATTATATTATTCTACTATTTTATACATTTTTTTTTTAAATATATCAACATGATTGTTAATTTTCGCCACATTTAGAAAGTGGGTACATAATTGAACCTTGTGTGTTAAATATATATTTAATTTACACAATATGTTTAAATTTATGCCATAATATAATTTCTTGTCAATTCAAAATACATCAAATTTAGCCAATTTAGTAAGTTATTGAGTAATCTAGTAGTAAATTGGGTCTCTTACAATATTCTCTAAGAGAGGAAAATAGTAGTTATAAAAGTTAAGTTACGGATTCAAGAGATTCTTAAAAGTTCTAAAATGAAATGAGAGTGTATAAATTATGTTACAAGAGATAATAAGTACCATGTGGGTCGCTTGATGTGGCTTTAACCGGCTTAGATACTTGCACGTTGAGTTGGTTTCGCACCGGGGCTGCCATTCTTAACAATTTCTATCTTTGAGTGCAGGCGGAAATGTAATCGTGACTCCAAGGAATAACCAGAATATTTTTTCCTGTAAAAATAATTGATTATAGTTAGTACAACATTGGAGCTACAAAGTTATTTACTATTTATAATCTAGTTATTTACCTGATATTATGAATACGTATATAAACAGGTTGAAAGGAAAGGCGGTTTTAGAAGGGAAGTCCTTCACACCGAGTTGTATGAAAGGTTCGGTTTTTTAAAGCGCCGTCTCTGGCATCACACATGTGTTCTGAAGGTCAGTGAGTCGGATTTATAAAGGAAACAAACCTAGCATCCTGCAGCATTTGAAGAGCACGATCCTTATCACCAAGCTGATAGTGACACATGGCCATCTCAGAAACGGTGTATGGAAGTAAGAATGTATCTTCTTTTATATCGTTTTTCAGTCTGTAAATAATTAATAATACATATTTGAGACATTCTGTCAATTTATCGTTCTTATTTTCTTAACATATTTTTTGTTGAGTATATGATTATGAGCAAATAAAAATGATTCCTCATTAGAAGATAAGGGATAATTATATGTATATAATTTATTAAAATAAGCTTTAGAAATTTATATTCCTTTCTATGATTTGATAGTAATCCTGCTGAGCTTAGCGATCTGAACTCCTGAATGCGGGTGTGCAGTGCTCGACCATCACGTGAGCATTTGGCAAGTGAGATGTACAGAACCAAAAAACGAGACCTTTGTATTCAAATGAAAAAAAACCGTTAATTGCTCAAACTGCCTATTTTTCCATAATTATGAAATTTCTCAGCAGTCCCCTTTTACAAGGGACTTAAACACGGTCGGAGAAGCCTAGGTGTACTAATACGTCTATGTCTAAACCTTTGAGAAAGACAAGCGCATTGTTATGTAGGGTACTTACTGCAGCACTGAGTCGAATGTGTCGATGGCCAAACGCGGCAGGTTCATGGCGGCTAGGCAACACCCCTTGAGGAATCGCACCAACGCACGGTTGTCTCCTTCGTGCACACCCATCCAATCGCGGCTCTCGTTCTCCACACGATCGCTTGTTGCTTCTATTAACTGTTTCAATCGCATTTTTTAATAAGTAGTCATGAAAAGTTAGGAACAAAAAAATTTTGGTTTATGGATTCATATTCCGGATTTTACGTTAACGCCTCTTGAGTTATGGCATGGCGATTCAATCATACTTACAATAATGAAAACTAATGCAACACTTCAGTTTGATTCTCGAGTAAGGAAAATAATTATTGATAACTTAACACAACTGGTGACGAATCGGTAATCCCATGGGTTATACAACCATGATGAGAAATTATTTAGACTTAGTCATAAGCTGGTAAGTTACCTTTAGTATGTTTTGTATGCCCCGATCGTTCTTGGCGAGGATGTGGAACATGTTCCAGAGGCATAGCAGCTCGATGGTGGGCAGTAGAAGCCGGCGACCTTGGGCTTGGTAGCGCGCGCATCGCTTGATTACGAATTTCTCCATTGGCAGCGACTTACCCGCGATGCGCTGCTTGTAGTACGATGCGTTCCTGCATATGTTTTTTATTTCTGATATAGGATGGCAAACATGTCGACGGTTCATCGCCGCCTCTAGACAGACGTTGCCATCCTAGAGACAAAGCTGAAATGACTCGAGTGCCTGTAACTAGGAGTATCTATACTCTCCCATCGACAGTATGCATTTTATTGCACGAAAACTTATCTATGCGCGATAGTCCTATGCAGTACGCGTACGCGTACGAATTCGGCACTTAATGGCAAAAATACGTATGGGATACAACTCCGGATGAGATCGTTTGTAGAGAGCTTCTTCTTAGCATTTTCATGGCAGGTAGGCTGGGTAGATATATATCTGCTCACCTCATCAGATCGGTGCACTGCTGTCTCTCTGAGGGCGTGATGTCATCGAGTTCCAACAACATGGCCGCACGAGAGTACGAGTAGATAGTCCGAGACCACGTGCTCTCTTCGATCAGTTTACTTGCGTACATAGCTGACTCGCGCCAGTCCATCTTCAAACTGAAAACAATGTAAAAACATTTATGTAAGATTGGGTGTCCTTTTGATCTCGCATAAGTCTATTTTGTTGGTTTAAAAATAGTTTCCTTTGGGATTCGTTCCGACTCTATTCATAAATATTTTACGTTCACACTAAAATTACATAAGCAAAAGCAACCCTGGCTGTCTGTTTGTTACGGAAAATCCACTGAACCAGTCGTAATGGAAATTAACAAATACGTAGTTTGGAATCTGGATAGGACATAATTATCGACTTTTTAATCTTTAACTACGTCTGGATCCGCGATAATGAACAGTAAAGTCGCGAGTAAAAGTTAGTATATACTCTAAAAATTCAATGAAAAAGCAAAATTTGATTGATTAGAAAAGATTTTTGAAATATTAATTGCCGGAAACGGATTTATCTGCTATGTTTGCTTTGTTACCTGTTCGCCCACATAATCTCCCAGTAGCACACATGGTGGAACTGCTGCCATTGTTTCTGGCTGTTGACAGCGCAGTTGTACGTGTCGATGGCTTGATCGAACTGTCCCCGTAGTAGTTCAATGCGGCCTTTGAACATTAGAAACCACACGCTCTTCGGGTACACCTACAAATTGTAATATAAGGTTGATGTTGATGCTGATGTTGAACACCACCAGCCAATAGACATACTTTTTTGGAAATTCCCCCATAGATTGAGTATGTCAAAAATAAATTATGACATTACATTATTTTTTCCAATTAAATTTATTTAGTATTCATTAATTTCAAAGCAACCATAAATCTTATTTTACTATTAATGGCAAATCAATCGGACTACAACTTTAAAAAAAAATTTTAAAGTTGTAGTCCGATTTTTTTTTTGTAGTGAAATTTTTTTAATGTGATTTATTAGATAGTTAGTTTATATCTAGCTCTGTAACTGTACTATTTGAGGTGGATTGGTAGTCGTAGATTTGTCTGTTAATTTCTCTATTCGGCCACCGTCGACAATCTATAAAAGGAATAATAACAGTTTAATACTTTTCAGCATGAGCACCGACTTGTTTTCACACGTATAGCGTATCCGAGCTGAGCTTAGCCAATCACGGCACGCCAATACTATCAGACCTACAGCTGAGTTTGAGGGGCAAAAAATTTGCTTCCCGCCAGCAAATTGTAGTATTAGTGGTTGACAATGTAACTACAAAATCTTAAATTCTACGAGATACTAATCAATTCACGTTCTAACAACGATATGAAGGTTAAGATATAATAGCAGTCGGTCGTCACAGTTTAAATAGTATTGAATTTCAAGCCGACCGATTATATCTCCATACAAACGGGGTGAAGAGTGTATCTGGTTGAGAATCTCTATTCAAAATAGCTCAAAACCAATTCTTTGAAATTGCACTTTTTTAAATATTTACTGTATTTAAATCATAACAAACGTGTCACCGTGCCACGAGCAACCCGAGGCACGACCCGTATTATAAAAATGTTGCAAATGTTGCCTCGTGATTGTTATCACCCATAGAATCCGTGCCCTTGATATGTAATTACATGTACCTATATACCCTAACCGTATACGTAATAACCACGTAAACGCGGCTGGCTTTTCGCATTCTATAATTTTACCTGTTCTGTATTATTTTCAGAGGCCTCAAAGCACTTGGAATTTCGACTACAATAAAAGTATGTCCCTTAGACGCGTCGAATTACATGGGCCTATTTAGCTACCGTATAAGTTTAAGGCCCTATCGATAACATCATAATTATAAACGAAAACGTTACGTCGCCATCGAATTCCACTAAATCTATGAATACTTCATAAAAAATTTCATCATAGTTAACTAGAATCCGGTTATTAATTTGCGGCCAAACGTTAATTTCATTACCCATTCATTTGGCACAGGTTTTAGAAAAACTATCTCGTCGTCTGTGGATCTAATCTAAAGCTAGGTGTAACGTTTTATTGCTCGGGTTCTGTGCTCTTAATAAATATAAATAAATATTGAAACATCGAAACTAATTGCGGTTCCAACCTTCAGCTCCTTTTCTAATATCCTGTCACAAACTGGTAGATCTATGGGAGCGCCGATGAAGTGGCACATGACCAGGTGGTAGCTCAGCAGTGTCAGGTCGCACATGATGGAGCGCATGCCGGGCGCGAACGACCCTGCCTCCAGCTCCGCAAGTCCAACACTCTGCAATATTACATTACAAACATACTTTATATGACGTCATACAACGTTGTACTACATTTTAATACAATTCTTAAAACCGTTTATAACGTTCACCTGTAGGTAAATAGGTGATTAATATGTTTAGTTAAAACAACTGTTACGGACGATTTTGTAATAGTCATTATTTAAATTTTTTTTTTATATTTTTTTTTACTAGTCATTATTTGATATAATTTTAAACATGAAAAATACGTGAAATAGGTGTTACAATAATACAAAGTGCAGTTTTGCTTCGTCGTCAAAATTTAGAAGGTTGTCATAACAAATCAAATAAAATTACGATAACAGGTCAATCTATTTATATATTATAAAAATCAATTGCTGTTTGTTTGTCTGCTAAAACTCGAGAATGGCTTGGACGGATAGGGGTAGGAAACCACGCGAACGAATTGTGGTGAGTCAGCTTGTAATTAAAAAATACTTGTTTTTGTCGTTCATGTTTGACAGGTTTTCAGAATACACCTCTTATATAGAACAGAATCGCCGCGATGCGTATGCGGTAGGTTGTGTTACGCGACTATAAGGTGTGTGCGTGAGGGTTCACACTCTCGCTGCCTTAACCCAGAGCCAAGATGGCTAGTTCGAATTTGAAAATCACCTGTGTACTAAGAAAGAAATCAAAATCTCTTTGTTTTGTTAATGATTTGTGTTGAGAGAATCACTAGCATATCTCCCAGCAGACCTCCTTGAATTTAATGATAATGCAAAACTGAACCTTGTACAAGTTTTAAATTATAGTTTTTGTGTTTTAACCTTTATACGAATATCGAATGCATAAAATTACTAAGTTTTTAGTTTTTTAGGAATTGCGACCCACTTTCATAATATTAAAATTTTAACTTCTAAAAAATTATGATGACGTGATGATATTTAGGCATTTTCATATTCAATTTAAATAATCATGCTTACAGTTTTTTTATAAGTTAATAGCTTGCTTTGTTTGTTTTTTTTTCCCACGTTAGGCAAGGTAACAAGTAATAATCCAGCTAGTTTCATAAAAATACAAATACACGCACGAAACGAGAAACGACTGCAGTGATTTATAAAAGTCTAGATTCTGCCCATGACTTCACCCATGATAAAGTTGATCAACGCGAACTTTTGCCCGTGTGAATGACAGTTGTTTCAGACACAGACCTACCGAAAAGTAGCTTGAAATAAATTTGACAAAGAGATAGCTCTCTATCTCTCTGTCAACTTAATTACGATCGGTCCAGTGGTTTTTGCCGTGATCAGATAACAAACAGACAGACTTATTTTTGCATTTATATTATTAGGGTCAATGTTGTTCCGGATCTAAGTAATGTTAACTCTGTGATGAGTATTTTTACTTCAAACGCGCACACAATGTAAGACGAATGCTAGTGAAAGGCTTCTCATACTATAACATGATTACTTTATGATAAAATAAATACAAGAGTACATAAGTTTATTCTACAAGATTTCACTGTACAGTTCGTGCCCCTGAAACCCCTCGCATTTAAAGCTGAGTTAATCCTGTCACTAGCTACTGACTTACTTATATCTACCTATATTACTAATACCTACTCGAAAAAAAATACGTTTTGATTGATTTTAATTACTTAAAAATAAAAGCGGTTTTGTTTTTTGTTTTTATTAGATACTAACTTCTTTCACAATTCTAGAATACTTATTTTCTATAATACATGTATTTAAAACAGCCAGTTGATATTGTTCGTCTTAAATCAAATGTAATCATGATATTTCATAATGTATATAGACAGACAGTCGATCGGCTAATGAATTCTACAACATTGAACGACTGCGTCGTACCAAAACAGTTTGCGGCCTTTATCACCGATAATTTATAATTGACGTTGATGAACCGCAAGCAGATTGCACTCAGCATTTTACAGTATGGAAACCGCGCATACGTAATTTGTATAAGTTAGCTCTTAATCCATTTTTATTGCTTATCCAGAGAACTTCGTACCACCTAGATTTTTTCCAAAACACAAATGAACAAAACAAAAAAGAAATAATTCAAATCTACCTATTTTCCAGTTTTTGCGAGGCTAATACTGGATTGGCTCTAATTTGAAGGCCAGTGAGTGAGTGCTGAAACGTAATGGTTGGGCCATTATCTTTTAGCACTGCCTCACTGTCCTTCGTACCACGTAGCTAACTGCCTTAAAAAAGGAGGAAATATAACCGCGCATTAATTGCGCTTTTGAAATGGTAAATAAAATTTAAGAAGACGGGAAACGCTAAGCATAATTGTTTTTTTTTGTTGTCCCGGTAACTCGAGATTTTTCTCAACCTAAAGAGGCACGTTTCTCAAGTTTTTTATAAGTGTAAAAAAAAACATATAATTATTTTTATAAAATAATTACAATCTTGTTAAATAACGCAAAATAGGTAGGTAGAGGACCTACCTATTTTGCGTTAAAATACAGCATCAAAATATTTTACATAGACGAGAACGCTAACAAGGTCTTGCTAAATTATTTTTTACTAAAATATGGTCTTTTAATATCAAATGTAAATACTGTGATATGCGTAATGTGTTTTAAGGTCAAACATGTAGTTTGTAGTGTTCGCCATAATCTTACCTTGTTCCCTGAAAAGCCAACGAACTCTAATACGCTTATAATCTTCGGCGGAAGGAGTGATATCATCACGTTGAAGGTGGCAACGCCCAGGCGCACTCCGCTTTGGAAGTGTATTCTTGATTGCTCCGACTCCCATAGCTTCTTTTCTAGTATTTTTGAGCATTCCCTGTATAAATAGATAAGTGAAGTAGACCAGTATATTTCGATAAAATACAGAATTGGACTATACCTACATGGGAAATCATCATCATCTGCCTAGCCTTTTCCCAACTATGTTGGGGTCGGCTTCCAGTCTAACCGGATGCAGCTGAATACCAGTATTTTACATGGAGCGACTGCCTATCTGACCTCCACAACCCAGTAACTGGGTAATACGAGACCCCTTGGTGAGACTAGTTGTCAGATTTTCGGGCTTCTGACGACCCGTAACGACTGTCAAAGATCCACGTATGACAGCCGGGACCAACGGATTAACGTGCTTTCCGAGGCACGGAGGAGTCTCGGTGTGTAAAGATGGTCACCCATCCACGGACCAACCCCGGCAAGCGTAGCTTAACCTGGCGGATCGACCCGTGCGGCTGTTATTACTTAGCCACGAGCTCCTCGTGAAATCATGTACAACATTAATGTTTATAGACAACTAAGACTAGCCCTCTTACTGTTTAATTTAAGACCGCTGAGTGAGCGCTTCGAGCGTGTCACTCAAAGCCTAAAATTGTAATTTCTTAAAAATAAGTACAATAGGAAATTATGATTACTAATACCATGATACTAATACTACTGGAAACTTGGAAACTATTTGCCATTTTATAAAGTGATAGGTACTACATAATATTATACGGATAGCGAAGGGGCTATACACGGTGGAATGGGACATTGTGACGCAAACTTTTATCATGGATTCAGTTGGAGATTGTAGATCACCGAGGGATAAAATCCCAAAAGGCTATAAAAAATGTTTCAAAGGAGTAAAAGAAACAGTTTACAAGGGACTTTCCGAAACATATTTCCCGGTCACGGGTAAAAGATAGTGTTTAATAAAAATAATAATTACTTGTAACTATTGTAGCAATTTTTGACCTTGATAGTGCCCTTAATAAGCCCAGTGAGGTCTTCTCCGTCCATAATAGTCATAGCTGCCTGAAGCATTAGGGCTTCTGCATAGCATAGTTCAGCATGAGCTTCCAAATCTGTATATGTAGCATAATTTGGCTGCAAGAAAAATAAAATGATCTTGTTTTTCAAATATTTTTAGAGGATACTCGCGATTCTACCTAATAAATGTATATGTTACAAATAAAGTGGGGTTTGCTTATTACAAAGTGTACTATGATAAATTAAATAGCGTACCATAAACCACATGATTTAAAATAACTTGTACACGATTAAGAATTCGTTCTACAGGCACTTATAAAATGTACGTATTTGTGTAAACTGATCTATTTCGTTGTTCTAGGAAATAATATTTTACCATTTTGTTGTATTGTATTATAATGCCACATTAATCAGTTGTCTGTTTCATTCATTAAAAACCCTCTCAAAATTAATACTAGTAAAGTATATTATTAGGCATGTCGACAACTCCACATACATAACAACGTTTAACCTAATTACACGTGTTAATACGCAAAATAAAAATAATAATAATAGTATTCTACCTTTTTGATAATTGTGCCGATGCTCTCTACGAAAGTGTAATTTTTCCTGTATTGGTTACAAATAGAGATGGATACTTTGAGTGCGGCCAGGGTCCGATTGATCTGTGCGTGGTCGAAAGTCAGCATTGCTGGTATAAACTCGAACATAGAGGTGCCTAGACTGTGGTAAAGCGATGTGCGTTCCCTAGACATAAGAAAAATAGGTCTGTTATTTAAAAAAATTGGGGGCGGGCTGAACTAATACCTACACTAGAAAATTATGAAAACACCGATTTAAAAAAATAATTTAAAACAAAAATAAAGATCAGTAAGGGATCGGTATAGACATAGCGATCAAAACCTATAAAAGCAATCTACAAAACAAAGGCCGAAGATATGCCTCATACAAAAATATAAATGAATGACAGCCGTCATTCATTTATATTTTTGGTATTTTAGAACGCCTGTTTTTGGTTTTTTGATTATGTTAATACAAACAGTAAGAGTATACGTATAGTAGGAAAAATCTATATGAATTAATTTGATAACCGCCGGAAGAAAAAAGAAAAACTTACACTTCGGGGATTACATGCGTCATGTTATGTATGTGTATGTGTCTAAAAATAAGGGCATTACTAGTTTTTCTTTTTTCTTCCGGCGGTTATCAAATGAAATCGAATAGATTTTTCCTACTATACTTACGTATACTCTTACTGTTTGTATTAACATAATCATAAAACTAAAAACGGGTGTTTAGACCTACATAGGAAGCAGATACACTGGCACTCGGGGAAACATAAAGCCAAGGATTACTGTTAAAGAATCTACGGTAATAACAAACATTTGATAATATGCCTATTTTTATAGTAAACAAATCACGTCTCACCATGGTTTCATCATGTTCGTGGCACCAGCTAAATCGTTGTTAAAGAATTTTCTTATGGCCACTTCACAATCATCGAAAGCTGTTTGTAAATCCATTGTGTTCCTACAACAATACGAAAATGTGACATAGAAATGGAAAAAGATCACATTTCGAAACATACTGCTCAAGAATCTCAGTTATTATAATTTAATCGCCAATCAAAAATACTCAACAAAATGTTGAACTTACGTGGGATGTTCGTCTGTGGCATCTTCGAACTCATCCTGCAACATAAACATAACATACATAACATCACGCCTGTAATCCCCGAAGGGTTAGGCAGAGGTGTACCCATTAGTACACCCACATTTCGCCAGTTATGTTTTTAGTCCCATGTAATAGGGGGCGAGCCTATTGCCATCAACCGGGCACAAATCCAGACCCCGAGGCTGCTACTGAGAAATTCCTGATGGAAAAACCTAATAACACTTTGCCCGACCTGGGAATCGAACCCAAGACCTCATGCACAGCAGTCGCACTTGCGACCACTAGACCAACGAGGCAGTCAACAATAATATAATATTAGTTTTGTACATTGTGCATGTTTTGATCAGTTCTCGTGCCTTCTAAGTATGAGTCAAGGTGTTTGCCCAGAAGCGGGACAACAATAGGCTGGTATTATTAGTTAGTATCTCAGGACCCTGAGGTCCTGGGCCTTTGTAAGGCGTACGAGGGACCGAAACCAACTCGCAGAGGCTCCTGAGGTAGCTTTATATGAAATGAGTATTATTTATTATTATTATTTTTACGTCTTTGCTTTATCTTGGGACTATGGGGTCCTGGACCTTTGAAAGGCGTACCAGGGGCCGAACCAACTCGCAGAGGCCCACTAATCATCTTAAAATGAAGACCAACTATCTTCAGATTAACCATGCCTGTGTGCTGATGACGCAAACTTTATTTTAATCGTATTCCTAGTATACAGATATGTATAAAGATGCATCACGTAGCCATTAGCTATGCACACATCAAACAAAGTAACCTTGAGCTATTTTTTTGCTATAAAAGTTCTACAGACTATTTGATAAACTTGAAATGGTTATTTAAGTACATATTTTATATGTTAAGATAAAGCTGTTTTAAAAATCCATACTAGTGGTTCCCTAACTCATTTATTATACAACCCCTTTCTACAAAGAAAAAATATTTGCGCCCCCTGTACACATAACAAAGTTTACATAGATAGAAAAAAAAGCACTCCCCTTAGCTGGTCTCTGCGCCACCCACTTTGAAAATCCCTAAACTAGACGTAAACTCACTTCAAAATGTTCGTCTGCAAGGGGCGGTACGCCCTCCACGTGGTATGGATCGTGCAGCGGAGTCAGCGCCGGAGCGGTCTCTTGTCTTAGAGCCATCTCCAAAATCTAAAGCAGGTATAAAATTAATGCATTATTTTTCACAAGATAATAATATAAGTAACATAAAATCACGCCTGTTTTCCCTGTAGTGCTAGAATGAGGTCTATTTATTTATGGCACCATCTACCGGGGCGGCGACTGTCATCAATCGGGTACAAATCCAGGCTACGGCCTCACCAGATATTCGTATAACATGCTGAATAAATAAGCGAATGAGCCTCAGAAACAGATATTCTAAATAGCATTTCAAGGTTTTTGTTGCTCATCGTTCAGATCCATCATTTGGCCAGATCAACAGTACTATATTATTATTGTCATTGTTATTACATAGGTACATTTAATTAAATTTAATAATCCAATTCTCAGCGACTTCCTTTGGTAGTTAAAGTTATGGATATGACCAAAAGACCACTAGTGTGTACAATGGCTGTTCTCTGGGTTTTTCCTTCTATGCTATATAGTTAAGGTATAATATAATATTATAAAGCTAGAGTTTATTTATTTTTTTGTTTAAACGCGCTAATCTCTGGTAGTTAGTTACCAGTCGGATTGTTGTATTTTTTTTTTGCATGTGATAGTCGGATTCATACGGAATATTCGGCTTTATAATATCACGATACGACGGACGGCATCGGAGCAGTTTTACAAAACGTAACTTAACATTGGTGGAAAAGCAGGGGATTGCTAGTTATTCAATCGGAAGAATATTATTATTATTTTAAAAGCTGGGAAACGTCTTGAGTTTGCGTAGCAAACGCGACATAATAATTTATTAATCCTCATAGTTGTCAACAAGTGGGATAACCTTTATCGCAAAAATATTTATGGTCTTTTTTCTCTTAATAGGTAGGTTCAATATAGATTGCCATCGACAGGTTAAGAAGATGATATTCTTCTTATTTGACTTAAATAAACATTTACAATACTTGTCACAATCTTCGTAACTTCGGACTTAGCAAAAAGATCCGCTGCGCAGTTAGAAACCAAATACGAATTAACACAAAAACAGATTTAGTAAAGGCTGAGGACGGAGGGGAGTTCCTAAGCAACGCGACCTTTGCTTCAAAACTGCCTTCGTCCTTAGCCATCTGGAAACCCGTCTTATTAGAAACGAGGCACTTTTCTTGGTAGCTACTAAGTAGATGTACCAAGCAATCTAGAATCCCGGAAATTAAAATATATATATATGTATATGTATAACTGCAGTGTACCTTATGTACCTACCGTTTAATTCCATTAAATTGTATAACGACACTCTACAATCACTTTTGAAATTACGATTCTTTTTCCTTGAATAATTACTGATGACCATTGAGTATGACCTATGACTGTATAAAGGCTCGGGTCATATATTAATTATTAAAGGTCAGCCAACAGGGTCAACATGAATTTAATTTTTTGGCATTTATCTGTTTTCTTTGGAATATGGTATTCTTTAAAAAACTTTAATTTAATACTGATAATAATGTACATTTACTCACGGCTTTTTTGTATTTTAGTTTTTGTTTGAATAAGTATGTACCAGCTTTCCAAATGTTTAAAAAGTCGGTCGCCTTGTTATCGAGCCGGTCCTATTGCGGAAAAACCAATCCCGTATTTTTTTTTCTGTGCAACACATCCATGTACGAAAAAAAAACAACTTTGATTTTATACGGTACCTAATCTAAAGATTACCTACTAAAGTTAAACAGACGATTAACAATAATTTTACAAGCTTTTATTGTATAGACGAAAACACACAATTCGAAGCAAAACAGCATTCTTCGTCTCTAAAAATTGAGCGCGTATGTATTCCAGCGTGCGAATCGGTAGGTGTAAACTTTTAGTGAAAGTTGTCAGCAACTGGTGTCTACCTTACTTTCACTCTTTGCTGTCTCAGTAACTCAAGCCTGCTGTATGTAGGTATGAGATGCCAAGGTGGTTTTATAACACAAAAATAATTAGCCACATCTTTGTGCACATTATCTGATTATGTTTAATTATTATGCTTTGGGCATAAGAATTATTATGTAGGATAAGATTTGTTCTGCATTTATAAATTGGTTTTACTTAATAGTTTTGTTTATTCAATTTAAATTGATTAAAATCTTATTTTTAAATAGAATAAAATATACATATGTATTGCATACAAATCCGTAATTATGTGTAACCAAATACCTACATTTAAATATATGTACTAACGTTAAATCTTCAAGTGTGGTTGAAAATGACTTTAGGGAACTCAAAATCACACATGTAGGAAACAGAGCTGCCAAATTGAAATTGAACTAGCCTAGGGAATTTAGTGAAGTAGCACAGATTGAGTTTTGAATTACCTACAGAAATCGCCTTATCCTTTTATACCTACTACCGGCGACACAGTAGACATAAAAAAAAAGATGGCTGTGTTTCGCCAACCAACGTGAACGCCAGTTGGAATACTTAATTATAAGGACTAGCCACATCTTGCAACAGACTGAGAAAATGGAAGGAAGAAATGGTATGACAGGCTCATAATATGTATGTAAAAAAAAATTAGCATTTAGTTTTAAATTGTCAGCATTTCGACATTGAAAATTTGGCTGTGGCCAGCAGATAAGCTGCAAGAGGTTCGCTACCAACTACCGACGCCTTTCATACAAGTTTTATTCCTACTTTTCACTTTGACTGGGGTTGATTTTCAATTGTTTGGAATATATCCAATAAGATTACTTATAGCTACCAATTTTCAAATTAATTAAATTATTTGCCTACAAATATCATTTAAGCCCTTTTTACTTATTAAGGGGTTTAATTTCATTGAATCCAAAAACATGATTCTTATATTTTATTGAGTTTATTAATACAGATTCTAATAATATTACTACTCATTAAGGTACTTCTAAAAAATCTCAGCTTTGTATTCAGAAGATGCTATTAATCCTTATTTGCTATGAGATGATAAAATGAAATGATAAGGATTAATGTGAAATAGTTGAATAGCTGCACATTATCAATTATTACAAAAAAGAACATTTTATGGAGAGAAACACCCATTGAAATCTATATTTTAAATCAGGTAATTAACATTATATGTGAAAACAAATAAAAATATATTTTGTGCATATTAACAAGAGTGTTGAGTAAAACAATACTTATTTCAAATTAAATAATTTGGACATGATTTGGGTGAAGAGGCGCAGATTTAGCACAACAAGAAAGAAACCATATTTATATTTATTTGTAACACAAAAGTTGTGCTCAAAGCTGTTACTGCTAATGACCAAAAACCCAAACCAAGAGGTCAGATCAACACCTCAAAAAGCTTTTCTATACTTATGGGATAAATTACATAAACTCATCTCCTAATTGGAAAGCAAACTATTTTTTTTCTACTTTTTGGTTTCATTATCCTTTGGTTTTGGTAGCATTTAGTACTTTAACAATAAAATTATCTAAAAGGAATTTAAGGTCCAACAATTTAAAAAATGTATGGTTAGCGGGTCGTCTTAGGAGCGAAATATAACTCATTATTTATTATAAAATAAATTCTCTTGGCATTATCTTAGGCAAATTAATAAGCATTACAAGGTATGCAACATGGATATCCATCAATTTTGATAAAAAGAATTAAGATGGATGAATAGTAAATGAAAATATATTATTTGGTTATACTTACAGTAAGTGCAGTAAAATACAAAATAATAACAATACATTACTGATTTAAAAATCAATACTAACGCATATATCGTTAAAACTTACATTTTCCAAAGTATAATGTTATGTTTTTGTTGGCACAATGCAGGACAATAAAGACACACAGAATCGACTATTAAATACATAAATAATTAATTTTTTATTTAATAATTATAGGTCTAAGATAGAATTATTTTATTTACAACAGTTTATTTACAATGAATAGCAGACAGTAGTATACCACAGACGTAATAGAGTACTAGTAGTTTTTAAGTAATTTGTGCAGTGTTGCTAGCTGATGAATCAAGAATGGTTGTGCATAGAGCAACACTGGCCTCCTGACGGAAGTGCCCGTGTTGCTATAAGTGGTGTGCTATTAAATTAAGGGCCGATTCCATCCGAAAAGGCCGACATCGAAAAAAAGTCTGCATTTGACTTATTTTATTTATTGTACGGCATGGGCTAGGAAAATGAACCCGCACGGGTAACGTAATTTATTACGGGACTTTTTCTTATCCCAAATCACTTTTTATCTAATTTGTGTTTATTTATCTTGTGTTTTGTTATATATTTTTCTGTATAGTTTTGTTTTGATTTTTTGATATAATTTCCGTCACTTATTATCTGATTATTATAAAATAATCGTGTCATCAAAAATTACAAAGCTCGTTTGCTCTGACTAAAGCGTTAACGGCTTGCCCACGGGACCGGAAGGAGTAAACAGCGGCGCGAATGGCGGCGCGCGGCGGGTGAGGCGGCAATCTATGCGACACAGTTTGCGGCCACGGGCAGTGGCGGTTGCCGCCGCGAATAGTATAGACCAACAGCGACATGGGTATGTGTTTTAACAAACTTGTCTCATCATTGTTTTGAGGGTAGTTTTTATTCAGTATATTACCTACGTTTGGAAGAGATTGTAGAGTTCATGATTTAAATAAAAATCGGGGTAAAGAAGGAGGATTCTTTATGAAATACGAGCAATACAGCTATATCCAGAATTTTTTTTAAAACTACTTTGTAACCTACTGTCTTAGGGCGTGGACCGTGGCCGCCGGGTGACGGCGCGGCGTCGTGGCGCAGCACGTAGCCGTCTGCGGTGCGCCGCGTAGACTCACGGCAGTCATCATCGGTTTAAATGTGTACTCAAACTTGCAGTTCTTGTCTAGCTAAGGACCGCAAAAGGCATATTCTTGTCCTGTTATTGCTAAGACCTTACCCTTCGAATCCAATTATAACTTGACAATTACCTACATTGCAAAGCCCATGTAGATTATAGGCCGATATTCGGGCCGTCAGTGACCTTTCAGGCAACGCTGAGTGCCAGACTCTGGGTGGATCAAGCGCGCTGACTGGCTGGCACCACCGCTGTTTGCAGCCTTACGGATCAAAAATGGACTAAAACCAGTTAAAAAAAAACCTGAGCTTTTATTATTTATATTACTAATATGTATTTACCTATATTTATTTAAAAATTATAATTTATTTTCATTTTTTAAAGTTGCCTATTGTTTTAGTGTTTTGTTAAAAATAATATCAGTGCCAGCTATAGTATAATACTTTTGTGAATTAATGCCATGTTGATGTGTTAATAATAATTATTTTACTACTATGAGTAAGTTAATATTGGTAACAGTTTTAAATTATACTTAAGATGACGTTAACTGTAACTGCATTTTATTATTATAAATTCATCAAACAAAAGCTTTTTCACTGACCTAATACACAGCTGTTTAAAAATTTAATTGGCCACACTGACATAATGTTTAGTACCATAAATTAGTGGCACAGGCACTAGTCAGGCACTATGGATGGATCATAGAGGTGTAAATTGTTATGGGCTTGATGGATCAACAGTGGGAGAAAAAAAAATAAAGTTGTAGTGCAGAAAAAGAAAATGGCCTCTGTTCAGGAAACCCAAATAAAAATTGAAGAATTGTGTCGAACATGTTTGTCTAAGGATAATGAATTATACTCGTTATTTGATATACTTATAGGTTCAACAATCACGTTAGATTATATAGTTACTTCAACTACCGGGCTAAAGGTAATGATATTGTTTGTACCTATTTATTTACTTAAATGAATGTAAACTCTGCAAAATAAATTGCATTGTTTTAATTTAACATTTTTTTCGCCGTATGTTGCCGTATCAGTAGGTAGAGAGATTATTGCTTAGCACAAGATTAGGCACTATGGACTTCAGCTTGGTAGGATGCTTTGTTTTCTAAAAAAAAATGTTTATACCATACTGGAAATTCCTTAGCTATTAGGGTATAATAAAGAGAATTTGAGTTGATTAATTTCATGTTTATATGAGTTTTATAATAATAATAGAAAATACTTAATATTTAAAAGAAAAAAATATGGATTTTACAAGTGTTTTAAAAACATGAATTTATTTTTCTTGCCTATAATATTTTTTACTATAAGTTTTGTGTTTAGGTTCATTAGTATTAAAAAATGTACCCTGTGTGTAAATAAAAATAAAATTAAAATTGATATAAAGCTTGCGCTCCATCACTTTTCTCAAATAACAATGCTACAGTAATGTTTTAATTAAAATACTTGTGTAAGGTGAGGTGCGTTAACCCAATTGAGAACAAGTTGCATTTCACTATCTTTAAATTGAGCTTATTATGAATGAAACTGGCTGGCGATAATTGAAGGATAGAAACAAGCAAGTTACACTTAGTGGTGGGTCAACTAGACTTACTAATTCGAGTTCACTCAATATGCACTCAGCTTTAGTTACCGTACATAAGATCAAGTAGGATTCTCACTACCCTGAGTTTGAGCTAATATGTACTAAATTGGCTGGCGGTAATTGAACAATAGAAACAAGCAAGTTACATTTGGTGGTTGGTCAACTTGACTTACTAATTCGAGGTTACTTGAGTTGCATTCAGCTTGAGTTACCTCATAAGATCAAGTTGGATTCTTCTCTGGATTCTTATTATATAGAAATTGGCTGGCGTTACTTGAACAATAGAAACAAGCGAGTGATGCAGTGAAAAACCCAAAACTGTGTGTTGAATTCTCTGAATTTGGGGATGATAAGTCCTGATGCTCCAAATAATTATATCCAAAAAATAATTGTAGAAATTGTTATATACAAATCTATCTCTTATTTTAATCGAAACAGATTAATACCTAGTTTTTTCAAATTTGAAGAGTATGATTATTCCGTTTGAAAAAGACTGTTAGGAAGAATCAAAATGAACAAATGGACAATTAATATGTAAATTATTTGTAACAAATCATATAGTTTATTAAATCCTGCCAACCTGAGTAACATGAATTTCAACTATATAAAGTTATCTCAAATCAAATCCTCAAATCAAATCGCCTGTAATCCCCGAAGGGTTAGGCAGAGGTGTACAGTTACACATTAGTACACCCACATTTCGCCAGTTATGTTTTTAGTCCCATGTAATAGGGGGCGAGCCTGTGTTGTTCAGTTAATAAGCAAAACCAGGCCTCCGTCACTCCATGTACTTGCGCGCTATAAGTGCCTACCGCCCAGCAGAGCGGTCTCGGTCCGCCGGCGGATCAAATTCAGTGCGGTTTTCGCAAGCGAAGCGCGCGCACGCCGTTCAATTTTAATAGGCTGTTCGTTCGTACGCGTATTACGATGCCGTGTTATTATGTTTTATCTAGGTTTCTTCCACAGTCAGCACCAATATATAAAACAAAACAAACTTACAAATATAATAAAACAAACTTTAAAAAAGAGAACCGACTTCAAAATACTAAACCGTAAGAAATAATTTCTTCTTTGATGTCGGTGCTTTTTCGATTCGTAATTACCAGCTGTTAGCACTAACATAAAAAAAAAACCAAATTATTTCTTACGGTTTAGTGCTTTATTTAAAGTCGGTTCTCTTTTTTTCATTTCTAGTGAACATCTCCGAAGATCATCATCAAACTAAGAAGTATTATACTTATTTTAAAACGTTCTCCTAAATGTAACAAATCCTTTTCTGAAAACCGCATCGATATCGGTTTAGCCAAACGCGAGATTATCGCGCACAAACATACATACCTACAAACCATACAAGTCAAACTTCTTAGTTTGGCCTGTATGTCTGATCACCTCCTTTTTTTTTAATTTGGTTAAATATTTTATAAATGATAAAATTTTTAACTGCCACATAAAAGTCAGAACATATTCACAGTACTCATTATCATAGATAAAAAGTTATGTTAATTTAATTTTATCGAAGAGGCAGCCCTGCGATTACTGTGGAATCGCGCGGTGCGAAGCAATCACTGCTGTACGCTTGAGCATTTAGGCTCATTTTAGCATACAGTGGTTGTTGACGCGAGGGAGTAGGCAATTATCGTAATAGGTATTGGAAATTTTCTACTGAGTGAAGTATCTGTTACGTAGTAACTATTCAGTAATCTGTGGCAAAACTATAAACTAAATACAGACTAAACTTTCGTAATATGGCTATTTTGTTCATGTAGGCACATGTGTAGTAGTCAAATGGAGGAGCCAGGAGAGTATGTATAATAGCCCAGGAAAATTAGGGTTTCACCTTGGAATGAGAGATAGTCAGCTATAAATTTGTATAAACCTTTATTTTGTCACCCAAAAACTAGTCTCAAAACCTACTTACCGTAAGGTGTCCGCGACCTCAGATATTTTAAGGTCAACAAATCGCTTTTTTTACACATTTATTGCAAATATCACGTTTTCTATGGGTTTTATGCTATTTATAAGAGATAAAGATAAAGATCAATTTGTTTGCCATGGACCACCAATTTTTTGGTTAAGTGGTAATTATTCATTATTTGTCTTTAAGCAAAACAAGTATACATTTGAAGAGGCGTCGTCGGCCCGTTGATATTATGTAATCATTATACTATTATGATGACACAGTGGACCATTTAAGGTGCCTTCAGGAACCACCAGTGGTCCGCGGACCATAGGTTAAGAACCACTGCTTTAGTTAGATCATCAGCTGAGCATTCAGGTCCCTTGCCATATTAATATTTCTGCACAAATCCAGAAACTCTAAAACTAAACATGCATAAATATAGCAATTGCAATAGTTTATGATAAGATTTTTTTTAATAATAGTAGTGACCTGTTCTGTTGTTACACTTTTTTCTTATAGAAATGCCTTTTTTCTAATAAGTCCATTATTTCTGGTACTTTCATCTAGATTAGCAAAGATGATGGTTTACCTTCAACAATTTGCTGTGAGTGCAGAGAAAAAGCTACAAAGGCATTTGAGTTTAAGAAAAAATCGGAAGAAGCTAATATGTCCCTTAGAGGGATATTAAAGAAAGAAATTTCATCATCAACAAAAGTTTTGAGTCAGGTAAGTTTTGTATTTGGATTGAAAACATATTCATGTGTTAATTCCAAAATTTCTTATCATTTTCCGAAGTTGCTACTCATATTGCTTCTTTTTACAACTACCTAGGTACTTGATTGTTTTTATTACCTAATTAGAAAATCGACGGTCCCTACGTACATAAAGACATCTCAAAAGAGACTCCTTTAAACATGTCTTTATATACGTAGGGACCGTCGAAATGAAGTTGTGTATTATGTCATGGTCATGGCATCAGCCCCTACAAATTAAGGCGGCTGCACTGTGCACCTGCACGGCACGCACATGCAAGAAACGATTTTATTGCTCGATTTAAGTGATTGCTAATGAAGCTTACAAAATATTGGATTTTTATCTGCTTGCTTAAAAGAGCCAAGATTTCGTGATTATTTATAAAGGCGTGCATAAGCAGTTACAGCGTCTAGCAGTCGGACGATGACGGATGCGGGTGAACATAAGGCAACATGTCTTATGTTCATCCGCATCCGTCAATAGTGCGCTCAGTTTCGATAATATGAGTTATCAAAACAAGGCATTTTTACGTAGGTACAGTAAATTATGCATGCCTATAATCGAGCAATTTCATTATGCCCGTACTTTTGTTACAATGTCATACAAAATACTAACGCGCTCGTAATCGAACGTGAGTAAAAAAACTCACACTTAGCACTCAGTATTTTCATACGATTGGTAGGTGCCGATTTAAGGGGATTTGTTTTAAAACCTTTATTGGATTTTCATATTCATTAACGTACAGCATCTTCCAATCTTGAACCACAGAGTATTCTTAATATAGCAGTTAGGGCTAGCGCATGCATACAACTTTTAGTAAAACAACTATTTTGTTGTGTTTCATAAGTTTATAGGAATATATGACTGTCAACTCGATAGTTGATCAATAAAAAATCAAAAGGCTGTATCGCTCCAACTAAGCGTGTTTTACTGATGCCTCGCCATAGACGTTCAAATAATTTGATCAAACAGGCTGGTTCAAACAGTTTTGTCAAGTGGGCATGACTGTCTGTGGTAAAATTTGATCAAATTTAATGAGAAATCAAATGTAAGGAAGAAAAATATGAATTTTCGTATTTTTATTTGACCAAACAGTTTGTTCAAACTGTTTGATTAAAATTTTGAGTGTGTGTGTTGCGAGCGCTCAGTTGTTGCTACGGAAGTGATCTCTTGCGGACGTAATGTATTATTGCAAATAATTATGCCAGTCTTTAGGAGCAAATTTCAATTCATTTAACAAGTTTATATGCGAATATTCGTCTCTTTTCATGAGCCACTTTTTACACCATAAATAACGTTATTTTGACCTTTTGTGGGCCTTCAAAGCAAACACTAAACCAACAATTGCTATAGCATCATCTGTAGACATTTTAAAGTAGCACTACTACTCTTTGCCCGCTTCGATACTGAACTGCTTCAAGTCTGCCTTGATGGTGTGTGGTCGCTTGGGAGGTCATGCCAATTTGACCAAACTGTTTGAACTAGCCTTTTTGATCAAATTACTTGAACGTCTATGGCGGGCATAAAAGATTTGTAACATACAAGAAATAACCAATTTTTAAAGCTAACAATCATCAGTCTACGTCTAGCAAGGAGTACTTCATCAACGAAAACATGTTTTTTATTTTTCCTGAAAAGTTTCATTTTTGCTGTTACCTATCATTTTATTTTCCGGGACGGCATTCTCTTCAATACCTATAATAAAAATAGTAGAATTTGGGGATCGTTACCAGCAGAGCGCAGCACTTGTTTGACACTTAGACAGGTAGAACTTTCCCTGTAAGCGCACTTTTCAATGTCATTCTAATGGATTTCATTCATAGATAAAACCATAGAGGCATAGACGAATAACTGGTCATAACGATTATTTTGTTTGCCGCCAAAACACGCAAAATTTTCACTTTGCAAAGTTTTTCAATTTTAAACATGTCATTGTTTTACCTAGTGAGTAGGAACAGTGACATTCGGTCGGATAGCATATTATTGACGGTAAGGACAAAGGGGCGAACGTGGTGAAGGCGGTAAGTAGTTAAGTTGCTGCTGTTTTGGACGGAGGACGGTACTGAATTCTTTGGGTTCCCACCCAAAGAATCCAGTACCCTGATGAAGTCCCCTTCATCAGGGTTATATAAATCAGATTGTATTAAGTAGGGAACAGCAAACCTACTTAATATGAATTATATATGTGTCTATATAATTATCAATTGTACGTAGGTATCTTTAGATCCTTTCGACTGTAGACAGTCAAATCCGTCCTTAACTAAACATCTAGGCGCCCTAGGCGAGTACTAGGTACATAATATTACTAAATTTACAGTTAAGCTTACAAGAACCTTCTGCAGCAAGCACACAATTACTGGAGTGTATACTATGTAAAACAAATGTATTCTTAGCTTGTCTTAGGCTTCATTTACTGTATTAAGCTTCTTTAACAGTGCTATGTGTTTTTCCACACATAGGTAATGGTTTTGATGCTATTATGCACAAACTACACTTAATTTATACTGTTTATATTTTTTCTCCAATAAAACAAGAAATGGACAGTTATAAGAGCTGTCAAATTAAGTTAAACCAAAACATCCGTACAATAAAATTATGTTAAAACAAACATTGAGAAGTTCAAGGCAAAACTAATTTGACACGAGTCTCACCATCCTTTTCTTCAGCTCTACTTTGTGAACAAGGGCACTAGCACTTATAACTGTTTTGTTTCATCTAACTTGGTCAATAGATAGGGCTGAACTATAATAATTATATTGCTATAAGATATACAATAAATAAAAGAAATAAAAAAAACTTGATTCCAGACACCTGGTGTGAAAACAGAAGATTTACTGTCACAGGACAATGATGACTATATTGATAGCGATTTCAACATTTCCTTAGGAAGTGGCCCAGATTTACATGAACAAGGTACGATTTATTTAAAAACCTTAGATAAAGTAAAGTTGAAGTTAATATCGTTTTTTTTCGATATGTTAAAATAAAAATAGTCAATTTTCCATAAGCATATGCTTCTATTTAAATAAAAAAGAAAATATTACATACGCACCAAATTGAGAACCTCCTCCTTTTTGAAGTCGAATGAAAATAGTGTTAGTGGTTGAAGTTGCTATGATGACCAATGTGTTTATTAGATTATTCCATTTATTTATTTTAAATATCACATTAATTACACTTTTAACACTTTTAAATATCAATATAAAAAAATATAGTTAGATTAATATTATTATAGAAAAAAAATCATTAAAATTTCAGATGCTGTCAAAATTGAGCATGAGGGTGTAGAACGCAAGTCATGTATTGTGTGCAAAAGCTGCTTAGTTGTTTTCGAAACACATGAAAAATTACAAGACCATCAGAAGATATGCATAAAAGGTTATTATGCCAATTTTAATTAATAGTGTAATTGATTGCACATTTACTGCTTTTACAAAATTTCTGTGTCAATATAAAATAGAAACTATTGGAATAAATTGCATGTAGTTTGACGTTTAGGGTGTAAGAAATATACCTTACTGCAATATTGATTGTTATAAAACTTTTTGTAGGTTGTTATTGTTAGCTGGTTGAAATTTGTTTCTTTCTTTGTTGTGAGCTTCATTTTTTTTTTTAAATAATCTTACCTCATCTGCCATTTTCCTAAATATCTCACTTGCAATGCCCCATGTTGGCAATATGAAATATTTTGGTGTTTTTTATTGTTTTAGTTGAGTGTGATGAAACCAACCGTACTTACTGCCCACTTTGTGGTACATGCTACAATGGGGCAGAGAATTTGACGAAACATATGTGGGAACATCATGCTGACCTTATGGGCCCAAAAAAGAGAGGCAGACCTAAGAAGATGTTAACAAGTGTGAGTAATTATTTTAGTTGTAATTTTCAGTTATGGTTAATTACTTGCTTATTAGTGTGATGCAGAGAGATACTCATCTCTTCACATTATTAACATATGTGTGTGTTTGTGTAACTTCAATATTTCAGACCATTCTAAACAAGCTGTCAGAAAACGGATTTTGCATAACATCAATGCCAGCTAAAAAGATTGAGTGTGCATTCTGCAAGCAACATTTTGAAACCAAAGAAGAATTAGGATCACATGCTATGACTCATAAAGGTTAGTCCTATTTTTCATAAACTATGCATAAATAATGAAAATTTTGTGAAATCCACGCTAACTACTAAATATAAAGCTGAAGAGTTTGTTTGTTTGGTTGAACAAGCTAAACTCAGCAACTACTGGATCGAATTGAAAAGTCCCATTTATCAAAAAGTTATAGGATATAACATCACACTACGAAAGCATTACCCAAAGACGTAACTTACCGCGGGTGAAATAAACCACGCGTACGATGTCGCGGGCAAAAGCTAGTAATGCATAAAAATTAAATACAAAAAAGGTAGCCACAATTATGTTTTTGAACCAAACTAACATTACCATTATAACTGTACTAAGAATCAAAATAAATCTGTGCACTGTATGTTCTATTTAGATAACTGATGGTTTTTTTATCAGGTAAAGACGAGTTGCTCTGATTGGTGTTAAAAAAAGTCGACCAATCACTGCAAATTACGTCCTATTGACTATCATTATTTTTGCATCGTTATTGTTCGAAAATATTATTATGAAATGGTAACTTGCGTCCTGTTGACTATTTGTCACATAATTTTGCATTTTTTTTGTGATAGCCCAGTGGTTAAGGAGCCCGCCTCTCATGCATGAGGTTGTGGGTTCAAATCCGTGCAAGTACCAATGTGACTTTTCAATTCAAATGTACTTTCTAAAGTTTATCTTGGATATCACTGACATTGGTGAAGGAAAACATCGTGAGGAAACCTGGACTTATAACCAGCCTATTTCTGTTCCGCTCAAACACATTTCAGAGGCCCTTGAGGCGATTTAGAAACTCTGACACTAGGTTGTGTTGGGTTGTAAGACCTTACTGCCCACACGATAAAGAAGATTTTGTATCGTTATCGTTCGAAAATATTATATTATTATGAAATGATATACAACTTGCGTCCTATTGACTATTTCTCACATTACTTTTGCATAACGATGCAAAAGTAATGTAAGTAATGTATATATGTGACTTCATATTCTCGAACGATAACGATCGTTCGAGAATATCAACAATGACATACAACTTACGTCCTATTGACAATTTTGTCACATTGCTTTGGCATCATTATCGTTCGAGATTGTGATGTCACATATTTTGAGATGATTGAAGTGGATCAACTAAACTGCAAAAAGCATGTTTGCATAAAGTTAGGCTTGTTCCATCTGATCAAATGAAGTGTTAACAAAATTGTTTTTAAAAATTTTCTATTGTTTCAGATACCAAAGTGCTGCAGTGTATACTATGCAAGAAAATATACCTTGATAAGAAAAAGTTTGATCATCATAGCTGTATTGAAGAGAAAACTGATGTAAGAAACAAGAGATATGAGTATTTTATTAAAATAAGTTTAGGAATAAAATTATTTATTTCTGCTATTTATAATAAGAAATCATAACTTAACATCACGCCTGTAATCCCCGAAGGGTTAGGCAGGGGACGGTGTACCCATTAGTACACCCACATTCCGCCAGTTATGTTTTTAGTCCCATGTAATAGGGGGCGAGCCTATTGCCATCAACCGGGCACAAATCCTGACTCCGAGGCTGCTACTGAGAAATTCATGATGGAAAAACCCAATAACGCTTTGCCCGACCTGGGAATTGAACCCAAGACCTCATGCACAGCAGTCGCGCTTGCTACCACTAGACCAACAAGGCAGTCTTAATAAGAAATCCTTGACGTAAAAACATACTGATAGTTGACAGTTTTAAAAAAGATTTTCTTTTGTTTAATGAAGTTGCCACCTTCCAATATACCACCACCTTAATAGCATACTGACGTGTCCTCGCTGTGCACGTACCTTCAATGCTAAAATTGGATGCATAAGCCGCGTTAGAGCTCATTGTTGTAACTTTTTTAAAAAGAACTGTTACCAATGTGTGAATCGGAATGAAACTTAGTTTTTTCGGTTTCTTGAAAAAAACATAATAAATACATTTTGATGGGACAGGCTGGATCGGATTTCGAAGATTTAAGGACGAATTTAAACCATCAGATCCAGCGGCGCCAGCTGGCTCGAACAAGAGTAGCTGGGCAGTTGTGTTCTGTTTACAACAACAAATTCTAAACTTGTTTTTAGTAGTAGTGTGATCATTGGTTGTGTTCACTATGAATACGTCGCAACATCAGTTTTCGTTTCTTTATGACTATAGTCTAATTTAATAAATGTCTCCTTGTTACAATTATAAAAAAATATTTATCTTCATTTTCAGGATTCGGGTAAAACAGTACCTAATGAAAAAAAGCCACAAAATTATCCATCCGAAATTACATTGCGAGAATTTCTAGACCCAAACATAGATATGGTATGTACTCAACATCAATACAAAAACAAAATAATAGTAAAAGTTATACCTGATGCTCTAAAATCATAGTGGATTAATTGCGTCAGCTGAAGATCAATTCGTAAGGGGATTGAAGGCTTGAAGGGATATATATAGTCACTAGCTTCTGCCCGCGACTTTGTCCGTATCAAAGTTGATTTTCCATGCAAACTTTGGACCCCTGTTTCATCCTCTTAAGGGCTTAATTTAGGAAAATCCTTTCATA
Organism: Hoplodrina ambigua; assembly: GCA_949774945.1. Lineage (NCBI taxonomy): Eukaryota > Metazoa > Arthropoda > Insecta > Lepidoptera > Noctuidae > Hoplodrina > Hoplodrina ambigua. Next base: position 14,884,579 of record OX458963.1, read on the forward strand.
GCGGACGTCAACTAACTAAATTTCATCTTTATACGTTAAGTGATTTTCGATATTTCGTGATGAATAAGTGAATGACCTGTCGCTCTTTTATATTTAGATTAGATACTGGCATGCTGAGGCTTTAATATTGCACCAATAGAATTTTTTGTCTAGGTGCTATAAATATTGTTTTTTAAGTTCTATCCACATATATGTATAAGTAAGAACTTGCACATTTACGAATGGGCAGATTCAGATTGTCACGAACAGATTCAGGCATTCTTCACACTTGTGATCCATTTCCGAACAGGGAAAAACTTGGCTCGTCATTTAATTTATACAAACCACGATAATTCCTAAATTTGTGGTAGGTATTTTTATTATTTGTATTTTATACGAGTTTTTTTTATATTATTTTATTATAACATAATATCATAACATCACGCCTGTAATCCCCGAAGGGTTAGGCAGAGGTGTACCTATTAGTACACCCATATTTCGACAGTTATGTTTTTAGTCCCATGTAATAGGGGCGAGCCTATTGCCATCAACCGGGCACAAATCCAGACTCCGAGGCTGCTACTGAGAAATTCCTGATGGAAAAACCCAATAACACTGCCCGACCTGGGAATCGAACCCAAGACCTCATGCACAGCAGAACAACATAACATAGAAACATGAGAATATTATAACATTGAAACATATTTACATGTTCATTAACATTTAAAACTATTATCAACTAGAAGAGATGAATTAATTAAAAAATCACGAACATTTTAAGTAAATTTTAAAAATACTAGAAATTTTCTTTAAAGTTATCGAAAAGTTTATTACTGAATTCCTATTAAGTTTATGAGTGCTATTTTGTTTGTAAAAGATTCTTGATAAACTATAATTTAAAAACAATAAGACGTCTCAACTTTAAAAAAAAAATCTTAGATTAAACTTACAACAGAAATTGTTTATGTAGAGCGCGCGAGCACTTACGTACCAAATACGGGCGCGGGTAACGGAGTGTTAGGATTGCGTTCTTAGCAAAGACCCTAGCTAGTCCTTATTTCAAGTGCCACTAAGGTGGAGGCTCACCTATATTATTAAAAGAAATTAAGTTGATGAGGTGATGTCTTATGTTTCAGGAGAACATTAACTTGCTTATAGTGTGTAGTGCTTGTAGCTGCATACTGCAATCAGAAGCGGATCTGATCAGCCATCGCGATGCTGAACACCCGGAGCTGTCACATCGGTGCAACCTCTGTACCAAGGTATTTCAATCGAATGAAATGGTAACCCCACTCCTAAGATCGAACTCAACGTATTAACGATTATAGTTAACGCCAGTTAATATTAAGGCAACATTGTCCCATGCTTCGTATAAGCAAGGCAACATAATGATTGAATAAAATGTCACACAGAATCCATAGCATTCAGAATTTATTTATAAAATAATATTCAGGCATACTTTTGAGGAATTATACAACTTTAGGCAAAATAGCATTTTTCATTGCCCTAAATATCCTTTGTGTTTAAACACTTATAAAACTAAAGATATCTGGTTTCCTACTATATGTGATGCTCGTGCGTCTTACATGCATGTTGCAATGTTGCAAGTTTTAGTCCCAGTGTAAAATCCGATTCAGAGTGACCAAACAACATTAAGCTTTGTTATCCTGTGTCGCGTTAAGGGTGCCTAGCCTTTCCACAAGAGCTGTGCGAGGCTACGTAATTAACCAATAGGATTACGTTATTTTTCTAGCCTCGTATAGCGCAGGCGGGGTTTTGTTTATACAGATTAAGCGAGGAATGCGCACGGAATGTGCACTATGGACGTTCTCGACGAATGTGTGCAAATCTCACGAATATATTATTATATGCACGCACTTGTGGTCTCGGATGATATCGTATCTCTTGACGTGCAAATAAAATAACAGAAGACTAATTAAGAGGACTCGGTTAATTAATAGGCCGCTAACTCGGGTTCTAAAAGTTTTTTATGCCTGTATGTTCGACCTATAATAACTAAAGAGCTGTATATGTACATATCGTATTTGGCGAACTGTGGTATAAGTACATGCTTTTGCTATGCTGATAAAATAATTCCTATAAACTTACACGATTGTTTTTAGTCTTAATGAGAGATTAGGGACTACGAACGCAAAATTGAGGGCATAATACGTGTATTGAAGAGGTCAAACAAGGTTTAATAGCGTAGAGTGTAACTTTTGTATAGCAGTTATAATAAGACACTTATATTTTTAGGTATTTGCTACTTTGCGGTCAGCGGCACGCCATAGAAGCATTTGTAAGCAAATTGAAAGAAAATACAAATGTAACACGTGTGGGCTTAAATTTGCGTATGAAATATCTTTGAATAAGCATATTTTAAGATATCACGAAGGACAAAGCGTGTCCGTTAAATTTATTGATTCCAAAACCAAGCGAGAAGAGAGACAGTTTCAGTGTGATACTTGCAACAGATGTTTCTACAAGTAAGTGTGCGGGATTTTGTGCAACCTGATTATAAACTTAAAGAAATACATGCCGCTGCAGCTCTCTCGTATATCCTATCACAATTCGGAAAAAAACACTTTAGCCCTATTTTTTGTTGTTTCCAGGAGAGACTTACTTGTGAAACATACTAAAATACACATGCCAATCGAAAATTTCTTCCAGTGTGATGTTTGTGAAAAGAAGTTTCACAGGAGTGACAATCTTCGGTAAGTCGGTTTTTGTGACGTGCTTAATTAACAATAATATAGAATAAATACAACGTGTGGTAATATTTTCAGCTCGCACAAACGAGTTCATCAGCTGCAGCGCGATAAGAGTTCATCTAGTAATTGCTTATGCCTTTACTGTGGGCGCAGTTTCTCTAACTCATCCAACTTAATCGTACACATGAGGCGCCACACCGGAGAGAAGCCGTACAAATGTGATTTTTGTGGGAAAGGTTAGCTTTTAGCTGAATACCTGACTTGTAATAAAAGTGAGTTTTTATCCTTATTTCATTATTTACAGGTTTTCCAAGATCTTCCGATCTTCAATGTCACAGAAGATCTCACACTGGAGAGAAACCTTGCATCTGCCGTGTCTGTGGAAAAGGTAAATAATTATGTTTTATATACCGAAGTGGTAGTCCTGCTGATATTAAATCAATCACAATATAACAATACCAGTTCATCTGTGTCAGTTAACCAAGATATAAATAGGGTAATTCACATTCATCATTGTGTTTTTTATAGAAGTGATATTTTGTAGGTTTTTCACGCAGTAACAAGTTGTCCCGCCATATGCGCGTGCACACTGGCCAGCGGCCGTACAAGTGCACGTACTGTGAGAAGGCGTTCTCGCAGAGCAACGATCTTAACCTGCACATACGTCGACATACTGGTGACCGGCCCTACATCTGTGAAGTATGCGGAGACAGATTTATACAGGTGATGCTCATTATTACCAGCCTATATTATACCACAGCGGGACAATTGACCCCTCGACACTGAAGTGCAAGTAACCTTCCTCTCACCAAATATGTATTTTTTATTTTTTTCTGACATCCACGTGGATCAATTTGAAATTTTGCAAATTTAAAAAGGATCGCCCCGAGGAAAATGAATCCTTTTAAGGTAGCAAGGAATCGGTGTAGTCATATGATACGCAACGCTAAACGCCACCGTATTCTTGAAAAGGAGATCAGATATTTTAGTATGGTGTACCTTGGTCCAAATGGTGTCGGCTGATGAAACCTAGGACATATAATAGTTCATGAGTGTAGAATATTTTTTTACTATGGACACCAAAAAATCGGCAGACAAACAGCTTAAAAAGCTACCTTCAGTCTGGTCTTAATCTGTCTGCCGAGTACTCACACTCACCCTTCGTCTATTTAACCGACTTTAAAAAAGGAGGAGGTACTCATTCATCGGGATCTTTTTTTATGTATGCTCCCTGATGACTCGAAGTCGCCTGTACCGATTTGGAAAATTCTTTATTCGTTTGAAAGAGTATTGAAATTATTTAAAGGGGTTTGAAAGGTCTTCCGTGTGTGTCTCATCATCATTTATATGCTGATGACATGATACAGATACCAAACGTTTTGGTAGATATGCATTCGATTATCTAATGCCTAGATAATCAATATCAATATGCGCCATCGACGCAATAATAGAAGATTAATTAAAGGTTTAAATTTTTGTTTCAGGGTACAGCATTACAAAATCACAGAAGAGCTCATGGTCACTTTCCTGCTCCTCCTGCGGAGGCTCCTCCCTCTGAGGTGCAAGCACTGACTTTCACAGTCCAGAGTATAAGCCATAATTAGTACTCACAAAAGTTTATTATGATGCTTAGTTTATTTCTTCTCTATTTATTTTCGTTTTTTTAAATGTTGGTGTACTAATGGGTACACCTCTGCCTAACCCTTCGGGGAATACTGGCGTTATGTTATGTATATAAATAAAAGCCCTTGATCCAATTGCCTAACGAAAGCCTCCTTAGACGTTGGTCGAGGCTGTTGCCTATAGGTCCAATGACAACAACCTTACAAGCCAAGTCAAGCTACTTGATTTGCTTATCTCTCTGTACTTTTCACGAGGTTTACGTTACGCGACACCGTTATCTTAACGGTCTTCGCTCGCCATTATATAATCAATTCACCACCAGTATATTACGTAAAATGACTACAATAGTCCTGCCGTGTCATGATGGATCAAACCCTGTACAATATGACCATTTACGATTCCACTGAGATGTATTTCAAACCAAGTTGCTGATAATTTATCTGGCTATTGTGGCTATAGTTGTGCCACGCCGGTTATCTTTCCTTACTTACGCCTGAAAAAAGACACATTCTTTAGGCGGTCAATGAAGCGGTCATGCAACGATTGCTTCATAAGTATATTTATTATAATAATAAGCATAATAACTTCATTACATACCAATAATGTTATGTATGTATATACAAGTAGCTGATAATCTGTAGTAGACGGCCATAAAATTATTTTTTACTTAACCTGCCGACTGCGTTAAAACATACCTATTGCGGTTTTACTTAAAAACATGAGTGCGGCGCACACACAACCGTATGTGTTTTTTCATGGCCAGCAAACCAAGTGTGTAGCCAGCCGCGCTTTGGGCTTGGTCTAGGGAATGTTCGCCTTTTATGATACATGAACATGAAGTACATTGTCATTTTTTCATTTTTTGTACTTATTATTTTTCTTAATTCTTACATATTATATTTGTAAACATTTGTTTTAAAATAAGAATATTTATTTATTATTATTCTTGGTATGCATTATTTTATTTTAATGAATTTATTGGTACTGTCGATGATTTATCCGACTACACAGCTCATGGACGACAAGCGTATAGGACGCCTTCTACAATTTATGTAACATTATCTATAATATGCATAAGTATTCTCTGTATTATAAAAGTAGTAAGATTTTAAATTTAATAAATCCGTCATCATAATGATTTATTTTAGTGTTTTTTCTTATCGACCGCGTACCTTACAGCTGCTGTTTAATGTTACTGAAAAAAAGAAGCTAGCAGGTATGACGCCTGAGTCAACCGCACTACACCCGTACCACACTCGATTCACTTGAACACTAGAACTTCCCATTTACTACATTAATCACACCGCTCACGCTGTGCCCCAGGGAAATGGTGATATAGGCGCCGTGTGAATCGGCCCACACATGCACAACTGCACAAACGGCCGAAAACATGATCAACTTCATCGAGCGAGATACACCTCAAATCGGTCGCCACATAGCAGTTTTTATTAGTTGTTGTACGCTGATGTATTTCTTTCTTGATCGTGTGGGCCACACAACCTAGTGTCGAGAATTTCTAAAATTATTCAAGGGCCTCTGACATGGTAGCAGTAAGTCACTGCGTCAGTTTATTTTTAATATAATTATGCACATACAGAGTTGATATGACAGAGGGGCATTAAATTACACTACGTGTATACTATACGTGTTTAGTATTAATTCGATACGGTATAAAATAAAATATTAACAAACTAAATAGCTTTCTAATCAGAGTAAAACACAAACACCCTTTGTAAATAAATTTAACGGACCTTGGATACCTAGGTATTAAACAGCAACGTAGGCAATGTAGGTGCATGACCTTTCCGTATAGACATAATCAGCTGTTAGGAAAGATACATCGTGTTCAAACGAGGTAAAAACTTAAAAAATCATTTGGAGGAAACTACTCCTATTTAATTGATTTTTAGTAGAGAGCTTGAAAATGGTACCTAGTATAGGCAGTTTAAACGAAATCCCATCTGTCGTATCGACTTTGTATATATAACAACGATCAATACGATGCACGCGATTATTGTTTCTACCATAGGAGAAGGTTTAATAATATAGAAAATGAAACGGCTGTTAAAAAATTTGCTTTGAATGCAATGAATAAATCTTGTTGAAAAACTTAAGTAATTTTGTGGTTTTGGCTCTAACTGAACAGGTTTTTTTTGTGTTTTGTATATTTATTTTATTCGCTTGGGTCACAATAATGTCACAAAATGCAAAATGGATTTCAACAGAGACAACTAATGCACGTCTTGGTATTTGCGGTGCTTCAAATAAATATATGTTTTTTGTGGTTTCTTCTCCACTCTTTCATTTTATTTTTGAGTTGTTGACACATAAGATAATGTTATTTGGTTATACATATTAAATTTGTTTTAGGTGTTGATAAAACTTAAGTGCCAAAGTTTAATGAACCTCGTTGAAAAACTAAGTAATTTTGTGGATTTGGCTTTTTAAAATGGTTTTTTTTAAATGTTTATTTTATTCGCTTGATGGGTCTTGTGTTGAAAAATGCAAAATGAATTTCTACAGAGACTACAAATGCGCTTGTTCTTTGTGATGCTTTAAATAATTAAATATTTTTTTGTGGTTTCTTCACCACCTCTTAATTTTTTTTTTTGTGGTTGGGCAAAGGTAAGATATTGGTTGTATGTTATTTTTATTTATTTGAGTGCCGAGTTTTGAGCATATGTATTTACTGCTAATGGGTTCCTAAAAATATATCATGCTTGTGGCTGCACTGCTCTGTCCTTTAAGTATTTATCTATTATTATGTATTTTATTTTCCAAAAGTTGTGTTATGAATTTACCAGCTTGATGAACAAACTACCATTGGTTTTTGCGGTGCTTCAAATATATAAATGCTTTTTTTTGTGGTTTTTTCTCCACTTTTTCATTTTATTTTTGGGTTGTTGACATGTAAGATAAGGTAAGGTTGTTGTATGTTATTTGGTTATACATATTAAATTTGTTTTTGGTGTTGATAAAACTTTTGTGCCAAAGTTTAATGAACCTCGTTGAAAAGCTAAGTAATTTTGTGGATTTGGCTCTTTAAAATGCTTTTTTGTTGTGCTTTTCTGTTTTTGTTGTAAGTTGTTTTTTATGTTTATTTTATTTGCTTGGTGGGTCTTAATTGTGTTGAAAAATGCAAAATGAATTTCTACAGAGACTACAAATGCAAAATAAATAAATAAATGTTTTTTTTTGTGGTTTCTTCACTACCTCTTTATTTTAATTTTGTGTTGTTGGGCATGTAAGATATTAGTTGTTGTATGTTACACTGACAACTAGTAAACGGTATAAATATCTGTCTGGATACCTCTTACCATACCACTACAGCTATCTTGAAATTCTTGTTGTACTAAATATTAGATTTCATTAATATCTTGTACGACAGACGAGTTTATAAGACCTAATGTTTCCAGGAAAAGAAATATGTTTAGCTAGCTATTTTATTTTACTAGTCGATACAGTCAATCTCTATAGACTATTCAAAAAGAAAAGGAAGTGTTTATTTATTTAATTAGCTAGTTCGATTCCCGGTTTAGGTAAGGTCGAGAAATTGGTGAAAACAGTTTTGTATCTATTTAAAAATAAAAGAATGTTTCTTTTATATAAAATGATCAACCTGAAGGATTTAAAGCGGTTTCCCTTCAGGGCCCATTGTTTTTTTCCACCCTGTATATCTCACACGGCATTTGTCACTGCAATGTCAAAATCTGAGCTGAAACGTGGTGACGAGTTGCAGGTTGGAGTGTCGGATACCAGACACCAATCTAATAGTATCGGTATGAGCCTGAATTCACGAGAAACTTGTCCATACAACATTATGCTGGACTTAATGTATGTAGCTGATTTGTATTTTTGCGCTTTCTGGATTGATTCCATTGTAAACTTCGGTAATAATAATGAGTATAAGGTAAACAAGATTGTATCGTTGTGTGATAGATAATGGAATACTCAGATTCTAAAATAAAATATGGTTTGAAATCAAAACAAATCGCATTGGAATATTTAATTGTTAATCTATTTTACATCATAGATAAATCCACGTTACAATTTATTCGGAAAGTGTTACTCTTCTGCTATTTCTCTTTCGTCGTATTACGTTGTTGTCGTTTTTGGCTCTTTGAAATCACATTGTAGTTCGTATACAAAATCGCCCGTAACACTGAAATTATTAATTTTATTAAAAGTCATGCCGCTGTTTAGTAGTTTGGTTTGAATTTGAAACTTCAATCAAAAATTCGTATGAAAATTATTGACCTAAATTATGTTATACATAGTTAGTTATACGTAATTATTATGACGCCCGCCGGTAACACACCGCCTCCTATGAAAAACATTGTTTCGGTGAGTCTGCGTTTAAACTAACTAAATGGACAACAATGATTAACTTTATAGCGTTATTAGTGTTCTGTTTAACAAAAAAAAAAAAAATGAAATAAAACGTTGATGCTGGGTGTTATTTTTTAATAACTTTTTGTAGACCACAAAAAGGTACCACATCAAGTATCGACGAACTTTATTATGATACTTTTCATCGCCTAAAATCCATTTGCATAGGTATTTTTCAATCCCCGTTATCAAATCTTCCATGTCCGCCATGGTCTCGCAATATAAAACACGTGAGCAAACTACGTAGAGCAGACTGTGGGGTGAAAACATGGTTACATGGCGTCCCTGCTCCCTTTAAAAACTGCCGCGACCCCTGATTCACCTCCACGCTTTAAAATTACGTAGATTTTTAATGTTTTAGAGCAATGCAGCTGCAGGCCAAGCGCAGTGCGCTTATATCGACTAATTATCATTTGATTTCAATTAACACTTTAATATCTCAGGAGATATCATAGTTTCAAAATAATACCGCAACAAAAAAATGATACATACAAACGTACCTATACTAATCAATTCAAGTTGATCTACTGCTTTGCTCTACTCTGTAACTACTACTTAGACTTTGCAACTTTTGGCGCGCGTGTCATCGCGCATCGTAATTCATTACGTATCCGCTAGTCTTTGCGGGGGCTGCGGTAAGCGTTGGATGCCTGCGGTGCTCAGGGAAACCTCGCCTTAATGGAAACTGTAGACGTTTAAAATTATAGGGTAAGTTATTGGGGGTTATTGGAATGTGTGGTGGTATACGGACATTGTTACCCTTAGTTTCTCCAGTTAAAATTGTGGCCTTCACAATATGCCTCCCTAGTTCAATGACTCGCAATCTAGTCCTACTATTGCATAATCTCGATGAGTCCAAGCTGCGCATTGTTGTACGGGTATACCTACAAATTCCAGTGTACGGGATGGACTCCGACAGTTCCAAAGAGTTTAGAAACTCCACGAGGTTGCTCGCACAGACATCGGATGACATGACTGTGTCGATGGAGTTGTACATTGATGAATTGTTATTTCGTCCAAGATTTTTTTATTTCTTGTGGCCAATAAGGTTTTTTCACCCAACCAATATTCATCCTATACTGTTCACTGTACTGTCTGTGTCTTTCTGTTCTGTCCTGGGCTGTGTTTGTTGTTTCGATAAATCAAAATCAGAGCAAAATCTTGCGCAAAAGCGGGTCATCCGAATCCCATGACGAAATTGGTTGGTGAATAGAACTATACCTTCTTCGTCAGTTTCTAATTGACTTTCACCTATCTCGAGCAATTTCTCAGCGTACGAGCCCGACTACATTTCTGAATAGCTGGACACTTATGCTTGCGGTGAGGTGCAGCTTGTAAACTTTAGTCCATGCATTATGATGTTTTCGAACATGCGTTGATTTCGTCTGCAGCAGGTCCCAGTGCCTCGCTCGATGACTGGCAAAGTCTAACTAATGTCCCCAGTCAGTAAAATCACTACACCACCCATTAAAGTTTGATTGCTGTGAAATGACAGCATTTCATAGTAGGTCCCATAGTAAATGTTCCCATGTTTCCTTGTATACAGGGCCATATTTTTTTTTTCTTAATTTTTTTTATAATTTAAATTAATAAAAAGGTTTGTTAATAAAAATATAACGAATAATGAAAATCTAAAATAGTACTAAAACGAAGAGATTACACATTATAAACAACATAACGATTTATATGCCCTATGTCAGTTACGTAAAATGTCAGACACGCATATTACCAGATCAACGGACTTATTCGCAAAATGTCATCTTCACAAATTGTCAGAAATTCTTAACGACGAATACGCAAAATGCCATAACGTTAAAGGACAGATACTTGAAATGTCAAATACGCATAGTGCCATAATTAGGTACATGGAAACATGAACGACATTAATTAAGAGATGTTGTATGTCAATAAAAAATCTTTTTTAATTTCGTCAGTTAATCATCCGCGTATACATTTAAAAAACACATAATTGGTAAAAAATAAAATTATTAATTTTAATTTATTAACTCGGCAAAACTTACTATTGTGGTCATTAATACAATTAAGAGTAGTAAATCATTTTTCAGAAAAAGATATAAGAAAGTAGAATTACTTTCTAAAATATTTAATAAGAATTAGGTAATTATTAATTAAAACGAAAAATATCAGAATTTTTTTTTGGATAATATAGTGTAGTTGGGGCTTCAGCATACTGTCTTCGTGCTGATTCCCTTTTTCTCGCAACCATCCCAGCATCTCCGACTTCTTGGCATATGAGCTTGGTGCAGGGTAGGGGGAATGTTGGGAATTAACTGCGTGCGAAGCCATTTCTCATAATTTTCAAAATTCATATTGTCGTGATAGTCCCCCGTCTTAGTACCTGCTTTAAATGTGAGTAGGGCATTTGGCACAAAACCTGCCTCTGCTCCTGCGTGGACTATCGCAATTCGTTCCCCCTTCTATAAAGGGTTTTTTAGGCCTTTTGTAGTGCCATCGGACCATAATTGAGACGATGCATGAGAAGAATCAACATATTATGATTCGTCCGTATAAATAATTGTTCTTCCCTCTTCCCGAATATTTTTCATTTTTTGCAAATATATTATTCGCTGGAACAAAATAAATAAGTATTTACAGAAGTATTTGGAGAATCCAAGTTAAGTGTCATGATTATGTACAACTAAATGTGTACAAATGCGTAAAAGCTCAAATTACTTAATCGTTTTTTTTTTAATAATCATAATTTTTATCAATGCTTGTTATTTATCTTAGGAGTTACAGGTAAGACCTAAGATTTATGACTATTAAAACTTTAACAACAAAATCAAGATGATAGATCAAGATGAGAACTTTATAAATAATGTATACCTGAAAGCGAATATTGGATTGTTCAATCAAAATTGTCCGGTTATTCACGGTTTTCCTCCACTTGAAGCCCAACATTTGATAATACGGCGAAGACTACTCTCAGACCCTTGAAAATTTATATTTTCCCGTAATTTCTGTCGTAGTTTTTCGACAGTAGGCATTTCTTTATTAGTGATGTGGTAGTTATGAACACATCTTTTAATAACTCCCTGGTCAAAATTATCCACATCTGTGATAGGGTGTTTTCTTGATCGTTGTTTTCCTGGCGTTCTGAATATGATCAGAAATTCTGAACCATTGGCTTCTCTAACGATCCGCCGTACAGTTGCTAAAGAGGTGTTGGTCGCCTCCGCTGTGTGTTTATAAATTTCCAGCATATTTTTGCCAGCTCCTAACTCGGCGCTGTTCTTAATAAAACAATACACTGAAAACACCATTTCCCTTGCCTGTCTATTTATAACTGTATTCTTCCTTCTCGGCATTTTCAAAGTTCAAAAGTGACTTTACAATTAAAAAAGAAAACAGTAATTTTAAAAAACTAAATAATAAAAATGAACTAAATTAAACAAAAAACACAACTTAAAAGAAAAAACGGAATTAAACTATATTAAAAAAAAAACACAACTATTACGTAATAACAAAAATAAAAATTTAAAAGTCAAAATGTAAGTCATTAAAACTGCACGAAAGTGTACAAGTAGCCGAATGACACACGAAAGACCAATAGACGATGAGCATCGACTGATGACATGATATTTAGAGTTGCCAGCTTATATTATCATTATTATTATATTTATTTAAATTGCATATAATTTTGTGGACTTTCTGTTACAATAGTACTCTCGAAATGATCTTTTTTTTTGTATAAAACACTAAAATACAGCTTTACAGCTTTTTCTTTTTACAGCTATTGTACCAGAGTGCCATGACAATGTCGTTGCCATGACATTTTTAATATTAATATAAAACATTTAAAAATATAAAAGATAATATCCCACCCGCATCGGGAACAGGGTCCAAGCTACCGGTGGTCAGGGCTCCTGAGAAAGAAATCTCCTAACAATACGCGCCGTGTTCAGGAGTACCGCTTTCTGAATCAAGCCCTTGATCCAACCACCTCGTCAACGAGAGCCTAAGGTGTTGGCTGAGGCTCTTGGCGATAATGCCATTGGCCATTACGACTATCGGCAGATTGATGTAGCCACATGTCGACTAACTCGCGAGCCCAGTCAAGATACTTCATTTGTTTATCTAACATGACGTTTTCATTAACGGACTGTGTCCATCTCATGCGCTGCACACTTCCACCGGAAGCGGGGACCCTATCAGAGGCCGGTGGGCCTCGGAGTCCCAAACAACCCGGCGGCCGGCGTCCTCCCCGCCGACGAACAGGTGGTGGCGTCGAAGGCGGAGAGAAATACTCGTCGCTTGAGCTCGACGCAACTGCCAAGGCCGGTATCACAGCACTCACGGTGGGGCTGGATTCCGGCGGTGGCGAGGCGGAGCTGAGTGATGTGTCCGGAGGTGGTAGGCGTGCACGAAGACTTGCTGATCTCGTAATCATGTTATCGTTATTTGTTATTTTGTAGAACTTTTCTTTTGAAGGGGCACTTGGTGACACTTGTCATGTCAAAACACATTTTTATTTATTTAAAGTCTATTGCATAAACACAGGTTCTTCTTACTATTAAATTTAACTAAATAAAAACTATATTCTTTCAATGGTTTATGATGATCTAAAACTGTTAAATATAATATAAATAAAATTAGGAGATAGGAGATACGAAAACAACATGACATGATATTTAGAGTTGCCAGCTTATATTATCATTATAACTATATTTATTTAAATTGCATATAATTTTGTGGACTTTCGGTTACAATAGTACTCTCGAAATAATATCTTTTTTTTTTTTTATAAAACTAAAATAATGTTTTACAGCTATTGTACCAGAGTGCCATGATAATGTTGTTGCCATGACATTTTTAAATATTAATATAAAACAATAAAAATATAAAAAATAGTAGCCCACCGGTGGCGGAAACTCCTAACTATACGGGCCGTATCCAGAAGTACTGCTTTCTGGATCAAGCCCTCGATACAGCTGCCTAACGAGAGCCTCCTAAGATGTTGGTCGAGGCTCTTGGCTATTAAGCCATTGGCTGTAACGACTATCGGCCCAATGATCACTTAGTCACATCAGTGTGCATCCCCACGTCGGCTTTAACGAAATACTGCCTGAGACTGCATATCTCACGGCTGTACAGGGTCTTAGCATTTATGAAGCCTCAAAATCTGATAAAACTTACCGTTTTGCAAAAAATCGCGAAAATCACATTGTTGAGACCTTTGACTCATAATAAAAAAAAAGACCAGGTGTCGGATCGATGAGGCCTTTTTAGGTTTCGTTTATGATGGTGTTCCGAACAATTCTACCAATTTTCAGCTGGGTGTGTCAATTATTATAATCTCACTCCTAGTTTTTGGTCTAATTTGACCGGACTATTAGAATAATATGCGTTATAAATATTAAACTCATCATCATCTGCTTAGCCTTTTCCCAACTATGTTGGGTTCGGCTTCCAGTCTAACCGGATGTAGCTGAATACCACTATTTTACATGAGCGACTGCCTAAACTAAACTAATTAACTATAAAATATGTACAATTTATAAAAAGACAGAAAGGGGAAACCTCTTAGGGCATCAAAAATTCGTCCGCGTCGCTGTCAAGTGCCCAAAAGGCTGAAGTGTGAATAAGTTGTGGTTCCAAATTCGAATGATTTTATTGTTCAACGAGTTATAATAAAAATGAGCATATGGCTAAACCCTGGGATTATAAATATCTTGTTTTGCATCAAGTACATAAGTCATGAATGACTGTTTTATCTTTTTGCCTCCAAAAATTAATGCCTAAAGTGATTTCATATCGTTAACTTAGTTTTAAGTGTCACTGTATTTTTCTTTAGTTAAATGTATGTCAGTAGAAGATGCCAGTTCTCTAATTTTAGTTGAGTTTGTAAACAAGGGAATCGGCACCATTGTAGATCAGCTGGAATGAAAAAGCTATAAAAAATTCTTACCGTAGATTCACAACTGGCGCCTGCGCACTTAAAACAAAAAATAATGTGTGTGTTAGGGCGCAGTTTATTGTTTTAGTGCCTTATAGAACTTAGGTTCTGTAATTTGAGGTGCGAAAATGTCTTTCCTTTTTCAAAATTGTGTTTTTTTTTTTTTTTTTTGAAGTGGTAAAAATCATCAAATGACTTCTTCCGCCCTAGGTGGAGCGGGAGAGCCTGCCAAACTTGTACTGACTAAAAAACCACCCTGTTCCTTCTGTTGCCCTTTAAGTTCCGGGGCCACGGTATCCTGTTAAGACGTCCCGCAACCCCGGCAGGCGTTGGCCCCGTTGGGGGCCCCGTCCCTGTGCTGACAGCTCTTTGAGGCGCGCGCGAACAGAACGCGCCGTCGACCCGGGCTTGGTCCTTGATCGGACGGCGAGTTACATGGGAAAGATGCTTGCGTTACTTTTTATGACATCAGCTTTCTTCTAGTGATTGCCCTTCAAAATGAGTCCAGCCGTTTTGTAGATTACCCGATACAAATATATAGCTAGACAGACAAAACGTTAAAAAAGAAAATGGTATAAGTACTGGATAAACATTCATATGCATTTAGTAAAAAACGTCACCATCAGGATGGCTGGACAAAATCAGATATGGACCGCAAGGGTGGTGTAGATCGTGTGTATTTTATGACGATTACAACTCTTTCAACTTTTTATGCATTTAGTAAAAAACGTCACCATCAGGATGGCTGGACAAAATCAGATATGGACCGCAAGGGTGTTGTAGTAGATCGTGTGTATTTTATGACGATTACAACTCTTTCAACTTTTTGAATCGTTATACCTACGAAACGGTGGCTCTTAGGGAAAAAGTATTTAGACATTTTTATAGATAATTATCTGATCTACAAGTTTTGTATGAACTAATTTTATGATAAAACTCACCGTTTTTGCCGAAAATCGATTTATTTCTTAGCCCGAAGATAGCAAATATTTCATTATAGGTATTAAATAGTAGCAAATAGGTATTAAACAGTGCATATGGTCTCATATACATATCTCGTTTGGTCCAGCCATCCTGATGGTGACGTAAAAAACTGTTATTGTGAAGTTATGAACTGACGCTTTAATTTCATTTGTTTTTATAGATAGAGTAAAAAGATTCTCTTTGTCTGGATCAATGGCTATACTCACATGTGCTTGGCAATCACTTGAGTGACACTGTAATAAATAATTAATTATGATATACAATTTAATGAATACCAGCCTTAAATTGTGCCACTGCTAAGAAAAGACTCGTGTAGAAGAAAGCCTTGATCGCCATTATTATTGTCGCCGTTATTATTATTTCAACTATTTTATACCGTCTAAGAATAACTATAAAGAGAAAGAGTTTTCAATATTGGTCACTAGGTTGACGTTCAACAGCTCTATTATTCCAGTTGATCAGTCATTTTAACTCTCACTAATAGCTAACCTAAACGCCTTTTTTTGTTACCGCAGTGGAAAATCGTCATGGATGTCCACCACCCTGGGGTGGGACGAGGAGTCTGTCAGAGTCTTACTGACTAAAAACCACCCGGTATCCTTTCCCACACTTACGCCGGTGTCACGGGAACCTACGCACCTTCCGCTATTCCCGACTGGTGCTGGCCCGTCTCCGCCGGGCCTCCTTAAGTTTCCTCTTCTACCAGAGATAATGGATTTGGGGCTAATTCATATCCGAAGGATTTTTCAAGTTTATCTTTAAATGTCTTCATAATACTCAAGTGTTGAAATAATAATACAGGTTCTATCGATACCTTTTTATCACGGATTTCTATGGTACATCACACTACGGTCCACGGCGGCACCAACCAAAGTCGTAACTTAGCGCGTCTGCGTGGTTTTTCGCACGGACGAAGGCGCGGGCAGAAGCTAGTCCTTCTATAAATCTTTTAAAAATCTCAGTTCATAAATTAAGTTTTTGTTTCTCCAAATTCTTTCTATCCTGTAAATAAGTTCTCGGATTTGGCATATGGAAAATGTTCTGATGCGTGGAAGCAAGGAAGCACTTCTTAAACACTATTCAAATGAGCATTCCAATCCTCCATATGTTCAGCTCTTATTAACTCCTTAGTAATCGTCAATTTGACTGTAGCTCTCATCGTTCCAGGGTTGCGGGACGTCTTCACATGATACCGCGACCCCGGAACGCAAAGGGCAACAGAAGGGACAGGGTGGTTTTTTTAGTAAGTACAAGTTCGGCAGGCTCTCCCGCTCCACCTAGGGCGGAAGGAGTCATTTGATGATTTTTACCACCAAAAAAAAAAGCTCTCATCGTTTCAGAGATACACTCAAAAAATTATTTTGGGTCTATCAAGTTAACATTCTGGTTTAACTTTAACTATTATTTACCTCGGATTTACAATCTGTTCCTTCGCACTGAAGAAAAGAAAAAGAAAAGGTGATTAGGAGGTTGTCACGTAAACTAAGGACGCTTTAAACTGTTTATCACCAAGGTACTAGACCTTGGTGATAAACGGTCGCGACCTCCACAGGGAAGCATCACAGTTTATTTTTAAATTAGTACCAGAACTCGCCAGCGTTTCAAAATCACTGTAAACGAGTAGTGCCTCAATTCTAGAGAGAATCAGCAGTCAAGTTATCTTTACCTGAAATAGGCTTCATATCTGTATTAGTAACCAGAGCGGAGTCAGTGCCAGGAACAGGGTGAGAATAAGTAAGGACGACAATGAACGCATGGTCTTCGGCGGGAAGACGCGTGTGACTATAAGACCTTTTTATTAACATGTGTGTTTGCTTGCACCCGCGTGCAGGCCAGGCACGCCTGCTTGTAGCGGGCGGCACGCCAAGCAGATTATCGCCACGCCGCCACAGTATTGTGCGTGTCTCCAGGAAGAGAACTCGTGTCAATATTAATGTAAAAATAATAATTGTTGCTTATTTAATTTCAAAGAACAGATTTAGAAAGTACAAATTACTCCTTACAAATTTCGGACCACGCTGCGTCCCTTGCATCTCTGTTATTATATAACACATTTTTCTTGTCCCTTATAGTCCGGTCAAAATAGATATTATAGACTGTAAAGTCGAGCCTTTAGTTTTTACATAGAGGATCGAGGGCCCACGCCCACCTATACTTAGAAAAAGTGTTTATGCCAAAATCTAAGCTAAAGCCATACAAAATTTGTGGAAACAAGATATTATCGCAAAACATTGCCCTTCTTTGTGTATCTTCGTTTCAAATGGGCCCTCAATTGTCATACACGTCAAAGTTTTACTAGCTTAACTCTAACAGCTCCTATTTAATTTCCTATGCTACTAAATATATTGCGAAAATTCGTGAAAACAAGACCAGTGTGCCTAGCGGGAGTTTTTACTCGTACTCGATTGCGTTAAAGTAAACTACGATTTGTATGGAAAGGGCGCTGTCTAGTGAAACGAATGGGAAGCAGAATTTACGACTGTAAGTTTTTACTTCCTCGATATCGATCATCGTTCATCGACTAGCACTCGAAAGTGACAACGCAGGTGATTGGTCGTTTGAAGAGTTTTGCGAGTGCGAGATACAAATTTTGACAGATCAAGTGGTTAACAAAAGCTAACGCTTTCGAAAAGTTGTCACTTAGATTTTTACAGTGAACGTCGAGTGTGAGGATGTTTTTTTAACGATTTTTAGAATTCGTGTTGTGTGTAAACAAAATGAAATTATGGTAGGACGGTTTTTTATGCTTCGAGAATGTTTGGAGAAAATTTAACGGCCGTTAAGTCACAAGATGGACGCGAGGCGAGAGCTCGTGCATCTTTTAAGTACTACCATATTGATTTTTGTACTTTTACAATGTATTTTTTTTTAAGTTTAGGTAATAATATAAATGTCTGTTAAGTGCATAAGTAGGTATGCTGTCTTAATTTTCATTAAGTAAACGAATTTAAACTAGATTAAACTATTATTTTATTAATAAAATTTACTTACGTCAGTCTTAAATTGTATCACAAACCAATAATTATATAAAACACAGAAAACATGGCATGAATTAAAATCAAGTAATCTTTACAATACTTCTTAACTTTATCTAGTATATCTAAAGTGATGGCATGCGCTCATTCCTAGGTTGAGAACCTAAAACAAAAAAAAAATATATATAAAAATGGGTTTCTGCTAATGTACACTTCTTCGTATTTTTTTAGTATCGCTACTGCCATCACTGTTCAATAATTCAATCAATTCCTCCCACTTCTTTACGAGACGATATCCTTCTTCTGGCATTGAAGGATGGTATGCTGTAGTCTTCATGCCCAAAACGCATTTTTACACTATTACATTTTTTACTTGAAAGTTCATAAATCGCAAGTACATTAAACACCAAATAATTTATAATTCCACTTACCTACTGCACCATAAATTTCGCCATCAAATCAAATTGAGACGAACTTGTCTTCGTTTTTGTATTTTATTATATAAATATATTAGAATTCAATAATCCACAACAACTTTGACAACACAAAAGTCAAAACGTAAACAAGGACGTCAGTTATAACCAGCAGACTTTTAATAGATAGTTACTTCCACTACTATCACAATAGAAATATCATACTAAAGGTTGGTTTATCTCACGACGCGTACATGACTAGTAAAATATTAAACGCCATTTATAATGAAACGCAGTATGGCTGGACAACAACTGTACGTTTTTATTTGAAAATAAGTTAGAACGCTTGAACATTATAGGTGGCGCTACTGGACACATTTTGTTTTACATCCTCATTCTAACATCATTCACGGTGAATAAACGCGTATCGAGTGGTTAGCTAGGATTGTAGCTCGCACTCGCATGCATACGATACTCGATGCGTTAGACGTCAACTCGCTTCGTGATGGTGAAGTCATTCGAACAATTTATGAAACTCACACTAGGCACACAGAACACCACTTCAAGTTGTTTAAAAGTTAAGACCGTTTTAAAATTCAGTCCTCCATTTTATTTTGTTTCTCGTTCCGTTTTGTGCATTAATATAGTTAAATTAAATAATAAAATGAAAAAATAAAAATAAATCGTGATTAATTTGGATTATTAAAAAACAAACATTTTTTTTCCAACCCTGCTCATCTTCGGTAAAGATTTATTAATATCATTTCCAGGGCTGTGATATAATTCAATAAGTCTTGTAGTAGTTTGAATCATTACGTTTCTTTATGGACCGAATTGGTTTATTGTTTGCCATTCGTGTACATCAATATAACGTGTAAACGAGAATGATGATGAATCATTGGCTCAATCCTCAACAGAGCCTTTTAAGAATTCACCAGATTCAGCAGTCGTTGTGATGTCTGATGAAGGGTTTGTATCTACTACAAAAGTTTCTGTAAACAAAGTATGGCGATGCCGCAAGAACGACATGTGCGGAGCTTTTGCCGACATTCTACCAAGTCTACCATTAATTTCATGAGAC
Source organism: Hoplodrina ambigua (assembly GCA_949774945.1). Classification (NCBI taxonomy): domain Eukaryota; kingdom Metazoa; phylum Arthropoda; class Insecta; order Lepidoptera; family Noctuidae; genus Hoplodrina; species Hoplodrina ambigua. Next base: position 14,904,651 of record OX458963.1, read on the forward strand.
ATATCCATAAATATGGGATTGTTAAATTTAATGTATATACCCTGCAGGTCAGCGATTTAATTTCTAAATAATGATATTTGTTCTTCTATGGGAACAGATGGTGAAAGTCCTCATTGCGTGGTTATGGGTAACTGTTGAAAAAAAACTTTCTATTTTGTTATTGAATAAAAAATAAAATTGCTACTCAAATCATTTTTGCTCGAAATATCGTTCGTTCAATTCAAAATTATTCAAAGTCAAAATTATTTATTTGCTTTAAATGTGGTATGTACAAAGATGGAAAATATAAATAAAAGTTCAAACACATTTCGCCATAAAAATGGCATGCAATCATTTTTAAAGTGTTAGGTTACACAACTTGCACATTGTTTGGTAACTACATAAAATACCACTTATAGTTTTATTAAATCTAAAAGAAATTATATTTTGCTGTTAAATATTAGACAACATACAAATTAAAATTTAAAACTTAAAATAATATATTTAATATTGGTTCACAAACATAACATAAAATAGTACTTAGGTAACGACCAATTCGTTATAAATAGTGATAATGCATTACGGTAGTAATATGATTTACAATTGGATTTTTTGAGGAATTCAGCTACGGAAAAAATTTGCATAGTTTTAAATAATGGCCATTTTTTTTAAACTATGCAAAGTTTTTTATAAGGAAGTTCAGTAATATTCTTTGGTAAAGAGTTTAAGATAAGAGGAGCCATATAAATACAAATACGTCTGTATAGTTCAATCCTAGGTACCGGCATTTTTAATAGAAACTGTGCAACTGTGCGTTTATTTTTATTGTTAAAAACCACCAACCACCTTTAACCAGTGCGTCCTACTTGTAATGATCTACGGAGTCGAAACGTGGACACCCACCGTAGGGCACTACAGGGCTGGGGCCGCTTTTTGGCGGCTCCTGCCCAACCTCGGGGGACCAGGCGCCTCCTGCCGGAGGCTTTACGCCGGAGTCGTGCGGTCCATGGCCCTCTACGGGGCCCCTGTGTGGGCCCCTACCATCAGGCGGCGGCCACCAGCCAAGTTGGTGGCATGCCAGAGGGTCATGGCCATCCGGATAATCCGGTGATACCGTACGGTCTCCGGCGAAGCGGCAAAAGCCTCCTTGCCGGATTGCCGCCGTGGGATCTGGAGGCAACAGTCCTCCAGCGCGTCTACGAGTGGCGTGTGGACGCGCAGCGCCGGGGCGAAACCCTGCTGCCGCGGCAAATCGCGGCACTGCGGGGCGAGCTCCGGTGCGATCTCATGGCGGAATGGGAGATGCGACTGTCGCAACCCAAGTTCGGGCACGCCGCAATCGCGGCGGTAAGACCCCTCTTTGAGGAGTGGCTGGAGAGGCGCTACGGCGTTCTCACCTACCGCCTGACGCAGGTCCTCACCGGACACGGTAGTTTCGGGAGGTTCCTGTGTCGGATAGGGCGGGAGGAAACGCCCGGGTGTCACCACTGTGTGGATCGCCCGGAGGACGCGGTGGAGCATACGGTGCAAGACTGCCCCGCTTGGGCAGACCACCGCCGTGTCCTCACGGAGGCGATAGGCGGCGGCGACCTCTCGCGTCCGGACCTGGTTCAGGCCATGCTCCGGGGCGAGAGGGAATGGGATGCAGTCACCTCCTTCTGCGAAGCAGTAATGCTAGGAAAGGAGGAGGCGGGCCGCGTGAGGGAGAGAACCACCTCACGCCCCAGCCGCCGCGGGAGACGCCCAGGGCGTCGGACGTCGCGAGGCGACATCCGGCCACCGTAGGCGCGGGCTTGCGGACGGCGAGTAATGGGTAGCTCGCCGTCCGATCAAGGACCAGGCCCGGGTCGACGGCGCGTTCTGTTCGCGCGCGCCTCAAAGAGCTGTCAGCACAGGGACGGGGCCCCCAACGGGGCCAACGCCTGCCGGGGTTGCGGGACGTCTTAACAGGATACCGTGGCCCCGGAACGTAAAGGGCAACAGAAGGAACAGGGTGGTTTTTTAGTCAGTAAAAGTCTGACAGTCCCTTCTGCCCCACCCAGGGCGGAAGGAGTCATTTGATGATTTTTACCACCACAAAAAAAAAAAAAAAAAGGGCTGGTCCACTAGTTCAAAGTCGCTCAGCGTGCGATAGAGAGGGCAATTCTCCGAGTTTGTCTGATAAATAGAATTCACAATGACGTCATCCGCCAGAGAACTAAAGTCACCGACCATGCTCGCAGATTTAGTACGCTAAAGTGGAACAGTAGGTACCGGTCATGTTTGCAGATGGACAGACGGTGAGTGGAGCAGACACGTGGTAGATAGAAAACCACGTTAAGCAAACGTAGTGTTGGATGCCCTCCAGTACGGTATACCGGGATTGTTGGCGCTCTTTGGGGGAGGCCTACATTCAGCAGTAGAAGGCAATCGACTGTTGTGATGATGATGATGATTATTAAGGATTTTGCACAGCAGTTGGACAATGAAGGTTAAATACCTTTATAATAATGAAGGAGTGCGTTCCCGGCTGTTTATTTTTGTACCTAGTTAGGTACTAGACATTCACTTTGAGTTGGCCGTGACCACCTGCCCGCTTCCCCAACTCACGCCTCAAGTCGTACCAGCTAGATATGGATAAACTAACCCCTTAATAGAAAAAAGTAAGACTGTTGTCAAGATATCAAATGTTTTTAAGCACATACTCATTAAAATCTTTGAAGTTTGTCGTGAGAGATAAGACAACCATGATTAGAGGTTGTAGAGATGACGTTTACTTAAAAATTGATATTTGATAATTATTGTTTATCAGAACTGTGGTCTTCTGTGTTTATGTCAAAACAAACGGTTGTTCGGAATTAGTTCGGAAGTACACTTCAGAAAACTACAAACGTTATTTATTTAATAAGGTAGATACTTACATATCTGGGAAGTTTATATCATAACCGAAGATGAGCGAGTGTCATGACTGAAGATGTGTTTGTACATTCAAATTTCCTAATTCATACAATAATATTCTGCCTAGGAACCCTTAGGATTTTACGAATAAGTATAATGTAAAAAATGGAGTGCTAAGTTAGTGGATGATGAACAGCTATACAATAAAATAAAAAAAATTACCAATGATACACACCCATCACCTGTGCACTGGAAAACGATATTATCACATGATTATGAGCATGAAATAAATATAACAGAGATGGTCAAATCATCAGAGAATCACCAATCACCGTGACACTGAAGGAACACAAGCACTGACATGATTTAAGTGGGCGTGACCTCGGTCATTAGATCTGCACTTGTCTTGAGCACGTTTGTTTATGTTTTCAACTATTTTTAGTAGTTTATATTATCTAAGATAGATATAAAGTATTACGGGATGAAGCAGTTCATGTCATCTCATTTCAATTGTAGCTTCACATTATTTATTATACCATATTTTAACACATATTTTTTTGTAGCTATTTTTAGTATGATTTTTTTAAATGTAATTTATCAAAAGAGTTCTAGAAAAATAAATCCTAATATTTTAATTTTCTACTGCTCAAGCGAAGAGTTACAAAGCTTGTAACTTGTCAAATACAGTTAGATCGGCCTCGCAGATGGCCGTCATGTACCAGTCCGCCAAAGCTAAAGCGCTCCAAGCACACTACACCGTTCGAACTCTTGAAAGCCAACTCGATCTTTCGCAGCAATTAGAAAACCTTAAGCTGAGTATCGCAGATTCGACGAAACCTGCCCGTGGATCTTCGTTTGCTGACATGGTAAAGAAAGGTGCCAACAATTTTATCCAGCCGAGTCATCTAAGTTCTGTGGCCATCTATCCAAATGACAACTTGAAGACCAGTGACGAAACCAAATCTCTTGTCCAAAAAATTATCAGCCCTGAAGAAATGAAGCTCCACGTGAGAGGTCTACGTAAGACGAAGAACGGTGGTGTTATCATCAGTACCGAGACGAAAGACGACATCGAGAAGCTGAGGAAATCGGTGCAGCTGACCAAATCAGGCCTAACAGTCGACGAGCCATACAAAAGGAAGCCTAAGGTTGTTATTATAGGAGTGCCGACATCCATGCAAGAAAATGAGGTTTTTGCTTGTTTGTACAATCAAAATCTTGCCGAAAAACTTCAGGACTGCAGCCTTGACACATTTTTGAGCTCAATTAGACTAAGTCATAAGTCAGGTAAGAAAGATTCTGGGACTTGTAATTTTATTGTCGAAGTATCTGCAGTCATACGCAAAGCCCTGGTATCACAAGAACGAGTTTTTGTAAATTGGTCGTCATGCCCTGTGAGGGATTTTACTTTGGTCACACGTTGTTATAAGTGTCAGCAGTATGGACACGCGGCCAAGTCATGTCGACAGACCACGTACACCTGCGGTCACTGTGGTGAACAAGGTCACTCGATTAAAGAATGTCCAAAGAATGCTGATGAACCAAAATGCGCTACTTGCCTGCATTTTAAAAAACCTGCCAAACATAACACAGGTGCTGCAGACTGCCCAGCAAAAATAATGGCTGAAAAATGGTACATCAATTCTGTAGATTATGGAGGCGCCTAAGAGCGCCGTTAATTAGTTATTTGTTTGACCTACCTTACCATTATGATAAATAATTTATTATATGATTTAGATAATTTCTCTGTATCCGAGTCCAATGTTTGTGACGCGGAAAACTGCAAACAGTATCTATCTGGCTTCCAATCTCCGCTAACCATACTAACACAAAATATTCGCAGTGTTTTTAAGAATTTTGATAGCTTTAGTACATTTCATCAACGACTAAACATAAATTGTGATGTTATTGTTTTAACTGAATGTTGGCTTGCTAAACAATATAACATACCATTAATCCCGGGTTATAATATGTATAAAAGTACTATCAATTACAATCAAAATGATGGGGTGATAGTTTATGCACGAAATCATTTGAATGTTTCTATAGAGGAACCTGAGATGCACGACTGTAACAGACTGTTAGTTAAAATCGGATCAGAATTTGCGATATTAGCATTATATCGACCTCCGTCTTTTAGAAACACTAGCGTTTTTATTGATTCCCTGAACGACACTTTACAAAACCTGTCATTCATTAAAAACTCGGTTGTAATCGGAGATATAAATATCAACATTCTTCCAGGAAGTGCTGATTCGTCAGCTCAGGACTACCTCAACCTATGCGCCTTTCATGGCCTGCTCCCAGCACACAGCTTTCCTACACATCACAGTGGCTCCTGTTTAGATCATATTATGCTAAAATCGAATTTCCCTTCACTTGCACTTGTTGTTAACTCAACAATAACAGATCACAATGCTGCCCTACTAACCCTAAATTGTAAATTACCTAAACAAGGCACTCGCAAAATGTCACAACTGAATATAAATAAACTTGAAGAAGATTTACGCGTCATCGATTTTGATCCAGTCTATAATTCCGCTGACCCGCAGTTTGGCATGTTGTATGTAATTGAAAACTTACGAAATGCAATTCAGAAAAACACAGTCCTATCCCACTTGAGTAACAAAAACTACAATATAAAACCATGGATCACACCTGGTCTTATTCGCTGTATGAAACATAGGGATAAACTGCATATGAAGGCTAAATCTTATCCAGATAATATAGTATTGCAACTTTCGTACAAAAGATATAGAAATCACTGTAACGACCTCCTTAAAAAAATTAAAAGCAACTACGACAAAGTGGCATTGGAAAAGGCTGGAACAAATAGCAAAAAGATCTGGAAATATATTAGAAACGTGACGTATACTACGAAACAGTATGAGTCATCTTCAGGTTTATTACAAGCACACTCGTCCCCGCTGGAATCCGCTAACATAGCAAATAATTTCTTTGTTAATATTGGAAAGAGTCTGGCAGAAAAAAATACGAATCAATCTCACAATATAACAAGTACACCATCAACATGTAACACTGCTTTAACATCCTTCGCACTGTTAGATACTGATGAGACTGAGGTAGAAAGTATAATCATGACCTTGAAAGAAGATTGCGCTGTTGGCTGGGATAACATCTCTAATAAAATTATTAAAAAATTCAAGGACATTTTGGTACCACCTCTAACTTATATTTTCCGCATTTGTTTGTCTTTGGGTCATTTTCCAGAGTGTCTCAAAAAAGCTGTAATTATACCTGTCTATAAATCGGGAAGCAAAGATCAAGTGACAAACTATAGGCCTATTTCTTTACTGCCTTCTATGTCAAAAATATTAGAGAAAATTATAAATAAAAGATTGTTAAAATATTTGGAAGATAAATCAATTCTGTCTAAACGGCAGTTTGGATTTAGGCCTAGAGTTTCAACTGCTGATGCGGTACATCATCTAACTGACTATCTTGCGCAAGAACTTGACAGGGGTAACCATACAGTAGGGATTTTCCTGGACCTAGCTAAAGCTTTTGACACAGTTTCCATTCCGATGCTGCTGCGCAAGCTTGAGATCATGGGTGTAAGAGGCACCCAGTTAAAAATTTTCCAAAGTTATTTGGAAAATCGATCCCAGTGCGTAAAGATTGGCAATGTTGTCAGCGCTTTTCAAAATAATACATTTTATGGTGTTCCCCAAGGAAGTATCTTGGGGCCCACTCTATTTTTGATCTATATAAATGACCTTTGCGATTTAAAACTAGAGCGCGGCACTATCATAACTTACGCTGATGACACTGCTTTGCTTTTTTCGGCTGACTCAGAAAACGAAGTCTACAATCTTGCGCAACACGGATTCAATATTGTAAATAAATGGCTTCTAAATAACTCGCTAACTCTAAATGCAGACAAGACAAACTTCATTAAGTTTTCGATGCGCAAACAAATACCCAATATCCCCTCAACATTGCATGCTCATTGTTGCCAAGTGCCTACAGAAAGTCAATGTAAGTGTCCCAATATTAAAAAGACTGACAAAATAAAATACCTAGGTATTATAATAGACGAAACCCTTTCCTTCAAATACCACATGGAAGCTTTAAATAATAGAATTCGTAAGTTGATATTCGTATTCAAAAAACTACGGATTATTGCAGATGCAAAAATAATTAAGCAAGTATATTTTGCTCTTTGTCAGTCAATTTTGACTTATTGTATTACTGCATGGGGTGGAGCGAGTAAAACATTGTTATTGCCCATTGAACGAGCTCAAAGAGCTATTCTCAAGGTGGCTACTTTTCGGCCTTTTCTGTTCCCTACTAACCTTCTGTATAAATCCTGTGAGGTACTAACAGTTCGGCAGTTATTTATAATCAGCACTGTACTAAAACAACACACAGCTCTTCCTTATAGCACTGAATTTACTAATAAGAGACGGAAAGATATAGTTTGTCCTCAAAAAAGTACAAAGCATGCTTTCACAGCCAAATTTTATATGTACCTTGGACCGCTACTTTATAATAGGTTAAATGAAAAAGGAAACATCTACTCCTTAAATTTCAGTAACTGCAAAAAAATCCTTAAGGAAGCTTTACAATCAATGTCCTATGAAGATACAGAGAAGTTACTACTTGTTCTTAAGTAACGATTGGTCAAATTATTGTAATTTTCTATTAATAATTAGTTAACTAAGTTAAACACCATAATTTTTAAACATCTTATATTGTAAAGTCTATAGATTATTATGCTTATTATGTGATTATTTAATAAATTAATGTAACCTCCCTTCGCCTGAAACACAGGAATTCCTAGTTCAGGCATAGATTATTTCTGAACTTGACATAGATTTAAGAAAAATTGTATTTAACGTATACCTTATGTTTTTTGAATAAAATTTATTATTATTATTATTATTATTATTAGTTCACACTACACCCCATAGACAGGATAATTGATAACATAATTTTTAATTTATCTTTAGCGCTTATATTTCTATATATCTATTCTATTCTTCTATTTCTATATGTATCTTATATTTTTGAAATTTGCTCTTTCAGACCTTTTATGAGATACCAAACATGATATATTTTATTGTTCAAACATAACATAACATCACGCCTGGATTCCCCGAAGGGTTAGGCAGAGGTGTACTCATTAGTACACCCACATTTCGCCAGTCATGTTTTTAGTCCCATGTAATAGGGGGCGAGCCTATTGCCATCAACCGGGCACAAATCCAGACTCCGAGGCTGCTACTGAGAAATTCCTGATGGAAAAACCCAATAACACTTTGCCCGATCTGGGAATCGAACCCAAGACCTCATGCACAGCAGTCGCGCTTGCGACCACTAGACCAACGAGGCAGTTTATTGTTCAATTACCATTTTTAAGTGCGCAGCAAGGCGCCATTTGTTTTTCTGTGCGGTCATATTATAGCCTTTATCCAGCGGAACAACATGACGTTTCGGACGATACCTCATTGGTTAATATGCAACAAACAGTGAAGTAGATTTTATGGTCACACAAATTAATATACAAACAAATATTTCTTGTTGGCTTTGACATAGTTTGTTAAAAATAAAATTTGTACTTGTCCTCCGTTTAAATTTTCTGTCTAATTGTAAGCCTGCAATATGTGGAAAGCTCAAACGACAACATATCGCTCAATTGGCCGTAAAACAGTCAAAATCCAAAAATGATTTTTATGTAAATAAAAAAAAATTATACATACATTCGCAAAACATCGAGGACCTAAACACTGAAAACAACCGTATTCATGAATTTATAAATAACTAAAATAACCTACACACTTATGTTGTGAGTATACATATTATATGTTGATTATGTGGAATAACAACATTACATTGAGTGAACCTTTCTGCAATATACCTACCTCTGTACCAAATTAAGAAATAATTATATCAAATGTGTCATTATGTAGCGGATCATGTTCTAAAGATTTGTCTAACAGAAATCCAGAAAAATAGCTATTTCACGATGGTTAACATTAGCTAGCAGATTCTTGAGACAATACCTATGTAGCCACACCAAACCCTTTAACTCAATTAATTAAAGTCACAGTATACATAGTGGAAGTTTATTGCTCCTGTGTGGTTTGTATGAAGAAAGGAGAGATGATTTAAGCAAGGCCGATTCCATATCTTTAAATAAATTGAATCATCTTGATGTTTGAACTCATTCATGTCATTGGCATCTGAGCTTACGCTTAGCTTGTTAGGTATTCCAAGTAATATTTTTGTCCGTATTTATTTAATCCCTACGTCAGCATATTTTCTTGATAAATTCGATGCCTAAGATGAATTGTTCTTCATGTTTGTCCTTTTTGCTGTTAAAAGAAGTTAAGACACAAGATATTGTAACAATTTCAGACTTACACTTGAAGTAGCAGCAACACCCATGCCCTAAAATAGAAAAAGGTAGCAAAGTAATTAATCAAAGTGAGGAACAAATTTATTAAAATTATAAAGATATTGCTCTCAACATTTCTTCTCTGGTTAAATGTCGTCGTTCCATGACATAGAAAAAACTACCAGTGTAAATTAAAAAAAAAAAATCGAACAAAGGTTCTAAGAAAAAGATTATAAAAAATACAGTTCCATCTTTTTCACGCACAGGGACAAATATAATCTTTATAACGTTAATTACAATTCGCTGCAAGCGTCATTCTTCGTTATAATTTAAGAATATTAAAATAAATGTGCTAGGAACAAATTGACGTTAAATTTTTTTTAAAGCCAGTTCTTTATATTTATTATAATAAACGTAAAATATCTCTAGACACGTACGCTATTTTGGTATAAAATTCAATAGTCAAAGTGATTCACAATACCCGCCGTAAATATTAAAAGTACAAAACAACCAAATTAAAATTTTTGATGTCCAGTATGTTCGGCTACACATTTTAGTTGAAGGAATTGTTTAAAAATATTATTTTCGATTTTTTACGTTTAAAATTGGAAAACAACTCAAATGTAATGATATGAAATTGATTGCCCTCGTAATTTTACTCCGATATTGACATATCCTTAAAAGAAAATAAGATGTATTGTCGGTCGGTCAGTGTGGGTCAGGTTATAACAAGGCGTTTTATTTGTGGGTTAAACTTTCTTTTATTCCTTGTCACAATTTTAGCAAAACGTTTCTCAAGCTTAGATCTCTATCAAAACGTTCTTGAGAAACGTTTATTGATATTGTGTTATTGAACAGCATCGGTCTCTACCGATGCTGTTCAATGACAAATGTCGACGAGGTGAGCAATCAGATGTTCGTATCTGCATAAATATATAATGTATTAAAAAACCATGGCTTATGTACTTACAAATGCGAGGCAGGTGGATGAACGACACTGAAAATGATTTTCTTTACAAGTTTAGTCACAATTTGTTTTTAAATAAAAACTTAGAAAGATAGTAGCAAAAACCCTTACAAGTGCTTGACAACTGCGCCCAATGCACTGAAAATAATTTCAATTGACGTTAATTAATTAATTTAACCATCCAGATTTAACAGTAACAGTATTCGTAAAGGTTAAACTTATTAACAAACACAACAAAAACAAACAAAAAAAAAAAACACACACGAACACAAACACACAAACACGCTCACGCACTCGCTCATAACTGGCGAAATGTGGGTGTACTAATGGGTACACCTCTGCCTAACCCTTCGGGGATTACAGGCGTGATGTTATGTTATGTGTGTAAACTTATTTACCCACGGAACTATTACATGGTATAAGTAACAGATTACGCATTGCATCCTGCTTCCAGAAGTATTAATGATCATCGCAGTGATGGGAATAATTCGATACTTTAGGTTCATTACAGGTTAACCTAGAATTAGAAAAGTGACTTACTTTTGACATGCAGACGTTTAACAATCCGTCGCACTAAAATATAATGATACCTATTAACAGTTGAATTTTAACGAGTTCTTGTTTAGCGTGTTCATAGATTATGTTGATGAAGTACGTATATCGTACTAAATCAACAGTTCTTTCGCATAATCTTCAACACTTTTAAAATAATTTATTCTCACTTAAGAACAAAGCGCTCAATCACTCCAGCGGTATATCGTACTTTATACAGATCACTCTTTCAACCCAAATAACAAGTTCAGCAAGCCTATCTGGCCTGGTGCTGCGGTGGTTTAAAACTTCTAATAAAAGCTATCGACTTGAGATTTAAAATGGTTTCAATGCTTGTCCACTTACAAGACAAGTGAAAGAACAAATAAATATTATTATTTCATTTGTAATAGAACTTAAATGGGCCGATGTTTTGGGATTATGAAATAAAATGGGTCAACATATATGAAAGGGCTTCATTTGCATGTTACAAAGATATATTTCATAACAATTTATATCAAAAAATTATGACTTATGTTATGGAAAATTACACCTATTGTTCACCGTCAGCGACGCCGATAGACTTACTGCACTTAATTATATGTAAATAATCTTTTATACGTACAGCAGCTTTGCATACCGGACCATAGCACTGTGAATAAATGAATCAAATTCAGTTTTAGGTTTACAGAGACAAAATGCCTTATTGATTCAATGGGAAGGTGACATAAGCGCGACATAATAAAGTCTATGAGCCACAGAAGCTATCGAGCCAACATAAGGCCCCGTCAGGGCCCGATAAAACCTCCCATGTAACTCTATAACCTTTCATACATCCTTGCGGTCCGAAGTACTTAACACCAAGAGTTTCCTCCAGTTTCCGTTTGGCTAGGATAACGGTTTAAGGCCCTTGTCAACCGACACAAAATCTTGATGCATACCCACGTCCGAGTGGAGAAAGTACTGCCTGAGACTACAGCTCTCGATTATGCAGATTCATGGCGTTGACCAATCTCCGGCTTCCGCATCCCCGAGGTATGTACAATCTAATCACAGATGACCTCGCATGATGCTTGATGTGCAGTCCACAAACACCTCGTTTTACCGCCTTATAAATGCGGTTTTGGGTCCATCCTATCATTTGGAGAATTTATTCCGCAAAGTTTATGCATATAATGCATTTATTTTAGGCAGCACAGACTTATCGAATTACCAATCATATCATTACTACTTGTTTACTAATACTACTTACTTTTTTTTACCACTTTTGAGTTATTACTAGGTATACTTACTTCGACTGTAGAAAGATCTCCAATAGCCTGAAATCATGTTTTTAATATTCATCACATTCTACTTTAATTATTAGACAATTACACATATAACAAGCATTATTCCTATTTAAAAGATAAATCTGTTTTATTGTAAATGCTGCAATCAGCAAAAATCGTATAGTAAATAACACTGGCTTACAACCATTATGGTGCCGGGGATTTAAGACCTGATTTTAAGCATGTCTTGCATGGCGATATCAAAAATGTAATCGGTTATTTTCTATCAGCTCTAGTTCCCGAGATAAATAAAAAATAAATTTTCACAAAATATATATTTATTTTATTGGCATCTAACATCAATAAATTGTCTTTAGAGTGATTTTCTCGAATAAAACCGACTTGGGCAATCTCGCATGATTCCCCAGAAGTAGTCGACCATGATACGAGTATAAGTGTACCATCTTCCTTGGTATCTATTCTCCATTGTTTTTATGTTTTGGTGCAAACGTTCTCCTTCTTCTCATTCTTCATCTTTTACTAATTCTACATATTTGTCAGCGTTATGCTTTCTGAAAAAAAATTGTGCAACTTCCACAAAAGATTTCCACGCAAACGTTTCCACAACATTCATAGAAGTCTCTTTAGTGGTGTCTTTTATTAATAGCCGTATTTGAGTTCCATCAAAGATACCTGCTTTTAGTACATGAACCAGGAAATTTCAGTGAAACAACATTGACCATTTTTTCAGTTTGATCCTTCTAAGACTGCACTACCTGGTGAAAAGCTGGTATTGGAACATTTTCTGAATGAGGAATAAAAGGTTTTTGTACAAAGGAAATATTAGGGTATTTCCATTTATAGCGATTGTTTTTGTTGAAGCCCACTATTAGTCATACAAAAGTAACAGTCGTCGTAATGATTTCTTTGTTCTTGCCATATCATAAGCACTCCAAACTTCAAAAAGTTGCGTTTGCCTTTCTCCGATTTTCACAGATGTTCAAGGTATATTTTACACTGTGAGGCATCCACACTAAAGAGTGGCCTGTTTAATAATAAGCATAACTGCTCGTATAAAAGGATTTTCCGCACGGGAATTTAAAAAAAGATGCTTTATTGTAAACATGTAAAAGACTATATTGAATTAAATTTTATTTTTATACTTACTACTGCTGTCGCATTGAAACCTACAGCCTGTAATGTACATAACTTATATAATAAAGTAACATTAAAAACTTGCAAAGGTAATTTCCATTGCATTAATTCATATAATGAAGTGCATACCCACATAACAAGAGAGCGCGCGAAGGATAATTTATTCTTAATAATTGATATTATGGTCTGGGGAATTTAAATTCTATAGTGTGGTCAATATTAATAACAGCGATTTAGAAGTACTGATTGTCTGTAACAATTATTACATAACTATTTTGAATTACGTGTAAATAATCCTTACCGACGCAGATGAACTCATTCCCGTGCACTGTATGGCAAAAACATACAAAATTAAACTAATAAGACAAAAACTTTACTTCCATAAGTTTCATACATCATTATTCTAGGATAAATTCTGTGTTTAAATGTCTAATAAAATCTTACATTTGAATGACAGTCCGATCCTTTGCACTAGAAGAGGGGGAGCGCATAGTTATTATTATTTAATAGTCTCACCCTGTAAAGTATTTTTGGAATTATCGATGACTAGCTTCTGCCCGCAACGTACATAGCCCACATGATGGCAAAGTAAAACAGAAAAACAGTTACCGTAAATAACCAAATCACTCAATCTGCTCGCCTGAGGAAAACGCTATTTTATGTTCTCCATATATTCTAAACATTCCAAATCTAATGTAATGTAATTGATTAATGCTGTATTAAATCTTTGCTTTTCAATATTAATGTTTTCAAAGTTTTGAAATGACTTAGGATGGAAACTTATTTCGTGATTGAAATGTGTTTTGATTTGATTCGACTAATCTATTAAACCATGAAATTAAATCAGTGTTTTCCATTCCCTACTCCTCTTTAATTGAATTTTCCTCTAAATTATTGTTTTTTAAATGTATTTTATAGTAGTTTAACAAAATTATATTATTTAGTATATATGAGGCGTGGTAAAAAATACGGCTAAACATTTTACTATGCACAAAGAAAGAATTGAGAAAGAAAGCAAGAAAGCTTACTTAATATTTTATTTAATCCTCTTCAAGATACTCTCCTTGGTTACTGATGCGTTTCCCCAACGTTGATTCCATGATTGGAAGCATTTCTGGAAGACTTCTTTCGAAAGGACCTTTAGTTACTCTGGTCGTGGTTCTTCCAACCTAGATAATAATGACAAAACTCTCTTTTTCAATATTATTTTTACTGTTGGAAAGAGCCATCACGCTAAATTCTGAGATTCAGGCGGGTGTAAACAGACAGCAGCGTCTTTTGTGGCCAAAAATTTACGAATAAGAAGTTGCGTTGTTGTGATGACTGAGAAAGCCCATTATTCTGGTCTTTTTCTCCTTACACAGTCTGGCAAACATTATAGAAAGCCCTTTTAATATTCGGAGTTTACAGTTGTTACCCAAATAAACGCTGAACATGATCTTTTGTACTATTAAATAGTGTGCATGGATATTGGCAGACAGCAGAGCAGGTGAATTGTCTGTTGTTACTTCATGCGGCTCGATATATTTTAATCCCAATTTGAAAGAGACACATCATGAGAGTCTGATACATTTTTACTGATATGTATAATTTGTGAAGTTAGGATCGGTAGAGTTAGGCCGTGTAGATTCAGAAGCTTGTCTCTTCAAAAGATCTGATACCTTTTTCACGGGGCAAACCTTATGCAGTCGTTTTGGCAACATTTTACATGAAATGTTTTTGGCGGGATCTTTATTATTTTCTAACACTTTCGTTCAATAAATTATTAACTCATTTATGAGATGAAAATTAAAACTGAAGGAAGGTGGTATAATCTATGATGCACGTTATGACGTATTCGTCCGGCTAGCAGATTTGAGTGATTTAGTTATTTCACCATAACTTCTTTAGTTCAGGTTTGTGAACTAAGTAGCGGGCATTAGCTAGTCTCTAATAAGATAACTAGGATGGGATAAAAGTACCTTTGCCGAACAATTGATAGTAGATTGCTGAAACGTTAATGAGTAGTTATTTATTTTTATAATTTAAACATGTGGAGAATTTATTTGTGATTAAGTCAAGATAGTTTGCCTGAGCAAGATTAACAAATAAGGAGGTTAGTTAATAAGCACACAAAATAAATATATTCAGTTTTCATCCCACAAATGGGATCTGTCGTTATTACTGTGTGAGTAAAAAAAAAACTGAAACCAATCGTTACTCACACGTATTTACAAAAACAAGCGAACTGATTGCGTTGCTTACAGCACCAGCTGCCAGAGAGGCACTGCCTCGTTGCTCTGACACCGCCATCATTACCTCGCTATCATTTAGGTATCCCGCATCAGATTTTATACAGTGGAAACGTGTCACTATCGATAAAATCGTGGGGTGAGTCTCATTTCTGTCGTCTACAACATACGAGTACTTTTATGGTCCCATTATTGAATTTTGCTAGAAACCTTACGGTTTTTGGGAGAAAAAGGTGTGCGTCGTCTCTTTCAAAATGAATCCGAACATTGACTGTACATCTGTTTCGTACATTTGGGTTCCACTAAACTGAGGTCAAACCATTTGAGTGATGTACTGATAGGTGCTAGGTGAAATTGCGCCGTTTACCAATCCATTCGAAACGTCAATATTGAACCGTAACATAACTTTTGCTCCTAAAATATTTCAATTGCGGATGGCAAGCCTGCAGACTTGTTTATGCCTACTGGTTTTATTTTAGCTAGATTCAAATTATCAGTATTTCGTGTGGCGTAAATTAGCTGATCCTGTGCCTTTTATATCATTAATACGAGCATCCTTGTTTCGGAACAAATCAAAACAGCAGTATTGTGATGTGTTTACTTGTTCTTTAGTGGGGTATCCTCTTAACGTCTTTTCTATTGCAAACTCATCACTCAGATCTTGAAGAACTCTTCCCATCAAAACAATAAAATTATGGTGCGGTTAGTGGATGCAGTTAGCTCACCGATTCTCTAAGCATTTTGTGATCGGTAGGAGTGCTGCTGTTATAAAAGTATGAGTCTGGTGGAAAAGGTTTAATTTAAAGGAAGGGAAGGAAGTAAAATATCAATTACTAGATTTGACCCACACATAACGTAACACGTAACTAAGCAAGCTAAATAAAATCTTTTAAAGATACAGAGCGAGTTCGTTTTATTCAACGTTTGTGAACGTAACTATTCGAGCAGTAATAACAGTGACAAATACCCATGTGTGCGATTTAAACTAAATAAGGCGTGTAAACAAGCTTTTTTTTAAAATTTTTATTTTTTATAATTAAAAAATTAAAAAACAAACACGACTGCAAAAATTGCACATATTTGTACTGTTTACTAGTCAGTTTTTTACGACGTTTTTTTATTTACAGTGTTTTATATTTTTTAAATCTACTTGTCAAATTCTAGACGACAAACATAGACACGACAAGATTCATTAAAAAAATAAATTGAGGGTATTAATTTACGTTTTAAAGTGACCACATCGGTTTCTTTTTATTTTTAACGATACCCCATACATCTAAATCGGTTCAGGCGTTTAAAAGTTATGGTGAAATAAGAAACTCATATACACACATACATTAACTCTGAATACATGACACTCCTTTTTTTGGGGCAGTCGTGTCTAACATTATGATGTACGTCACTTTCACGGGTGTTGAAGTCCACAATCTTATCTCATTGTAATAGTTATGTTGTCATAGAGATACGTTATGACTTTTAAAAACAATGATGTCAAAATAACAGAAAAGTAAATTTGTTCAAAATTCAATGAGTTTTGGTTTGAACTCCTACGCTTTTTATCCTGATCTAATTTTTTTACTAGCCTATGTTACTCGGAACGATGCAAGGATTGTAACGATACCCCGTACATCTAAATCGGTTCAGACGTTTAAAATTTATAGTGGAATAAAGAAACTTACATACATATACATTAACCCTGAACATATAACACTCCTTTTTTTTGGGGCAGTCGTGTAATAAGCTTACACTCTAATAAATATGTGCAATCTTTAAACTTTCGGGCATACTATGGTAAACCCGTATACAACTCGCTGCTAGCTAGTACAACAGGTCAAAATTGTATAATAAGAAAAGAATAGTATAATTAGTGCAGGTGACAACGATCTCGAGATGTGTAATGTCTATCGTAGGTGACAGAGAGAATGTAGGAATTTACCAGTCATCGTCATCGTCTACATCTGGACATGACCTTAAGCCTTCTAATGAAATAAGCATGTGCGAAACGATAATCGATCGAATTTATGTTATCTTTGCCGCCGAAGAAAAACGAAAACAATCAATCATTAAAATAATAAAAATAAAATGAATAATTATAATCATTATCTCAAATAATTACTATCTACTAGACTTTTGCATAAAACTTACTCGAAGTGCCATTCCTTCAAGAAAATTATGTTGTCCAACAAGCACCTGAGCCATCTGTAGTAAAAGTAGTATCAATAGTTTTTATTCTGTAAATTATTACACAATAAAAACAATTAATATTTATTTAATACGTACCATAAAGAAAAATAGAAGTAAAAACACAAGATAGACATGACGATACATTTTCAATAGCAAGTTTCTATTGAAATCTGTTTAAGGTTCTGATTATGGAAACCTATTTCAGTAGACTAGCTGACTTCTACAATCATACATAATGACGTTTCTGTTGCTTATCTTAGTGAAACGAATGTCTACGCGCAAACGCTAACTAACCTGTCTGCACAAAAGTAGACACTTCGGAGTCTTGTGTTTAAATCAAGCAACCGGCAAATAGAAGAGAAAATAATAAATATTTTATTTTCATATAATTAGTGTAATTATTAGTATTCAAACCAGGGATAGGCTCGCGTGGCTCAGAAAACTGCTTTACTAAAATGAGATAAGACATTTCTGCCTCATGCCACACAAACTGTGGGCACAGAGCTGGTGCCTTTAGACAGTGAGACAGGGTCGCGGCGGGCCACAAAGGAGATTGCGGCACGAACTAGATGGGTTCCGCCATACGAGTGGAAGAAGGCCCATGCCCTGGAGTGGTACTGAACAGGCTAATAAAATAATAAAAGTTATCATCACTACATAGTATAAAACAAAGTCGCTCCCCTGTACAGACAGGACAGTTTTAAAGATCTAAGCATATATAGGGACAGCCCTATATATGCTTAGATCTTTAAAACTACGCAACGGATTTTGATGCGGTTTTGTTAATAGAATGGATACATGCATAATATCGTAGAAAAACACTCATAATTTTAGAGGTTTCTTATGTGACGTCTTAAATAAACACATTTTTTTGCGCTTTCATTGTAAACGCTGGCTGAATCCTTCAAGATAGATCAAAATAATGTACTACAGTATTGTACACCATAAAAAAGTCTACAAAGAAGTCCGCGATGGTATATGTCGATCTTCTTAGGGATAACACACAATAAACATTTTTTATCCTTAACTTTTTACAAGAAATAATGGCTTAATTAAGAAGCAATTTTAGGCAATACAGCATTAATCCTTATCCAATTATGTTCCTTAAAAACATTGTACATTTCATATAGATCATTATGGCCCTTTACAGCATGTAATTTAAATGAACATTTTTGAAGATATTACAGAAATCAAAAAGCAGGCACATAGCGTCTGCGGCGGCGGGCGGTACCGGCCGGGGAGCCTGCCGGTGGCGCCAAAGAAAACATGTTTGTATTGTCTAATGATAAAAAAAACTGTGAACATTGTATATATAGAAATTTTATAGAATATTTAGTATCAGCATTGCACTAATTTGTATAAAATCAAGTCGTACTCAGTCGCAGCCACTGTTACTATCTAGTTTCTTCCACAGGACACACACAGATCGCCGCGATGTGAGTAAAAACTTGTTGTTTACATTAGTTGATCGCACACAGGACACCAAACCAAATGTTCAGAAAACAAGCACCGAATTTTGTTATCTGTGTACAAAAGTAGCAACCAGCAAGTGTACCCAGTAGCACCGAAGGTGTCCAGTAGTAGCAAACGGCAACTGTGTCCGGTTGTCATCACCGCATACAACATCAAATACGTTCCGAGTCGGTAGTAAAAATGTCAACGTGTGCGCAGCGCCTTAGTCACTGTGACTCAAATTGATTTGGTTTGATTGCCAAGCTATCTCAATATCACTTATCTACTTTAAAATAAATATCGACAAGCGATGGGTGCGATCTAGTGGTGTCGCGACATGTCATGACGTCGCGTGCATTACAGAACGACGATAAGTGCCGTATATATACTATTCCCAATTATTTCACAATAAATGCACGTTACAAAAAACAAAGATGTCAACCTCTTTACTTACCTAAAAATGTATGGATTGCGAGATTCATTAGTGATTTTTGAGTGATTGATACCTTCTATCAAAATACTGGTAAGTGTGGTGTAGGAAGGATCACTACTCTAAGGGAGCAAAATTATAAAACATTTCAGTTACAGTATTATAAAGAATTTTAGTAACCTACATGAATTAAAAATAATAATCATTATTCTTGAAATAGGTTTTGTTGAATTTTTACATCAAATCCTAAAATAAGAATACTTTTCACAGAGTGCAGGCTTGAGACCGTCACGGAACACATGATATCACGCCTGTATTCCCCCTTTTTTTTTTTAGTTGGTAAAAATCATCAAATGGCGCTCTGGGTGGGGCGGAAGGGACTGTCAGACTTTTACTGACTAAAAAACCACCCTGTTCCTTCTGTTGCCCTTTACGTTCCGGGGCCACGGTATCCTGTTAAGACGTCCCGCAACCCCGGCAGGCGTTGGCCCCGTTGGGAGCCCCGTTCCTATGCTGACAGCTCTCTGAGGCGCGCGCGAACAGAACGCGCTGTATGTATGTAATTATGTAATCAAATCTAAGAAAACTAATTTAACCATTTTCTAAAGATCGTAGCGTTGTGAAAATAAGCAGTTGTATGTGATTTTGATGACAATACAATAACATGGTACTGTCGAGCTGCTCTGATGATGGAGCCGGAAGATATGAACTGGATCTTCATGATGGATGATCGTATTATAGCCGTGTTTGGACTTGTTAGAAACGTCTTGTAATGAACTTTGACCAAAATTAAATGGGTACATCTCTGCGCAACCCTTCGGGGATTGCAGGCTTGATTTTATGTTATGCATAGCTATAATATATTGCTACAGTCTAAATTTCTTTAGACAGGCTCAAGTCCAGTCCTTGTTCCACGTGGTTATAACAGGTAGTTTGAAAAAAATAGCCACAAAAAGGTTCTCCAATATAATACAAATCTTCACGTAATGTTATATCTACTGCTTTAACCGATTTATTGTTTGCCATTGTACATTCATCCCATATAATGAGTTTACAATCACGTAAAACCTTAGCTTTATCGCTGTTTCTATAAATATTACAAACAGGGCTCTCTGTGCGGTCTAACTCGATCGGAATTTTAAACATAGCATTAGCAGTTTTTCCTCTTGATAACAAAGTGGCTGCTATGTATGATGAAGCGAAAGTAAGCGCAATTTTACTTTGTCTTTCTCTCGTTGAACCGGGATCATCTACAAATAGCATTTCTCCTTAAGCATTGTCTACGCTACGATACACACGATCGAATATAAAATCTGTTTGTTAAATTTTAGCCAGGGGAGAGGATTGACCTTTTTCAAGGATTTTTTACAATGAATAATCTTCCTAATGTTTTTTGCTGCAAAATAGAATTCGTAGTCAAACGAGACTTAATAGAGGGCATCCGAATGATTTTGAGCATCATCCAGAAGGAAAAAAGGATGAAAACTTTTGATTGTTTGTGCCATACCAACTTTAGGTGAACACTGCGGACGAATTAGCCAGCCCTAAGGCATACCGGTTCGTCTCAGTTGCGATATGGGTTTTGCTGCCATCATCGCAGTACTGTCTTATCGCCCCATATGTGTTTTCGGGTCCTACAACAGCCCCAGTTTGTTGAGGAAGAAATTGCTTCCTCTCACCTTGAAAATGGGTGACCATTCCAAGTGGTTCGAAGTTCCTTCCACATCAAAAACTCGTCACTCGCCTCTTCCTCATTCTGCTCTCTGGCTCTCATTTCTCTGCTTAACAGACGCCCTCCAGCTACTTCCCTCGCAATTAATTATACTCATTATTCCCGCACCTAACTCCTCAGACACATCATCGTTGTCGTCTACAAAGATCCAACCAATCTTTCTCCTTTTAACTACTGGGCGTCACCAAATGGCACCTGGCCGTTTGCCCTCTACCTCGGCCTCGCTGCGCAGTACCGCGACGCCGCGCTGCACCGCCGCGACGCACTGTGGGCTGATATCAGCGTTTCATAGACATTCAAATCATTTTTTCGAAATGGTCATTTTTTTTCACATGGAATGCTAGAGGAGACTAATTACATGCCTAAAAATATACTTTTTATGAAATGGCTGCGTAAACGGAAGTCTGAGAATTTTTTCTTTAAAAAATTGTATGGAGACAACATAAAAAAATACAATAACTCTGCTATCGCACAATTGGTCCTAATTCCCTTCTAGGGGATTAATCCTTGAATTATTTAGGATTTTTTGACATACTCGGTATGACGGCCTCAGGTGCGCTTTTTTTTTTTTAAATGTGTATACTATATTTTTTTTTTTTGGTTTATGTGGCGCTTTCGTTGGACCAGTTTGCCTTAACATACATGAATATGATCTGAACAATTAACTACAACAGTTTTATTTTAAAAAAAAACGAATTAAGTCAGAAGAATCAGGTTCAGGTAGCTCCAGAAGAGTTAAAATTTCTTCCATTTTTTTTTTATTTTTCTTTGCATTCATCGTATGCCTTACTGATGAAATAAGTGGATCAGATGAAAGAAGAAGAAAATTTAAAATATCCTCGTTGGAATTCACTCTGCTTTTCTTCCGAGAGTGGTGCTCTCGAAGTCGAAACCTCCTGAAATCATTGTTACGAGCTTCCGATGCCTCTTCAGAAAGCTTTCCGATTGGTACAATTTTATTCTGGTTGATAACGTCAGATCCATGAAGGAGTAATTTGTGTACTATTGACGACATATAGTAGCAATTATACATATAATGGCACATATCTTTCAGCAGTCTTGTATGTGTATTCTTTAAATTTATCAATAGGTTCACCAGATGTCTCGGTAATGGCAGCAGATTTTGGATTATCTTGTTTCTTGCATCTCTTGAATCCTGTTGAGCTTTGGATTTACAAGACCAAACTTTAACATCCAGTCTGTACCCAATATGCAGGAGACATTACATCATGTTGATGCATGCATGTAGAGAAGAAATTCCAAGATCCATCATGGAATCTGATGTCCCTCGTTTTTCAATTGCCTTCAAATTGTTTAATTCAGACGGCTTCGCTAAACAAACGTAGCATGACACATTTGACTTTGCATCTGAAATATATGTGCAAACCTTAGCAGCAGCATGCAGCTTATCATGGTCAGCACAAGTTTGTGTCGAACAGTATTGCTGCCACATTCAGTAGGTCGGAGTGCTGATATTTCGGCGTCCATTTTTCTTTTTTCTTCTTTCACTACTGCTTCGCTTTCCTTAACAAATAATAATTGCACTGGCCGACATAATGAAACTGAGCAAGGCTTTGAATTCTCCCATACTGTCTCTTCTTCACATGTAATTTTCAGTGGTACCACTGAGGTCATGAAGATACTTCAATCATCATGGTCAGTGTTTTGCGTTGCTGGATGCTCCATCAAAATCCCACTTAGATATTAATATCAGATTTGTTTCATAAAGATCTTACGGTAAACATTTCATAATTCTTTTCACTGTTAAATCCAACAAAGCCTGCAACGTAATTTTTGCTGAGGAGTATGTTACTGTAATGGAGTCACATTAAGCTGGATAGCACTCATTCTTTTCTTGCTGCCCCTATAGTAAGAAGGGTATAAATTATTAAGATCCTCTCGAATAGCTGACTCTCTCAATGAAATGTATTGCCATTTTGACAGTTTGAGGGATAACAATAAACCAAGAGCCTTTTGAGCAGTAAAAATCTCTCTGTGAGGTGGTTTCTTTATCATGTCTTGAAATTGGTCGACTACTTCTGGATGTTTTGTTAAATATTCAATAATAGATACAAAAAGGTATT
This sequence comes from Hoplodrina ambigua, assembly GCA_949774945.1. NCBI lineage: Eukaryota > Metazoa > Arthropoda > Insecta > Lepidoptera > Noctuidae > Hoplodrina > Hoplodrina ambigua. The sequence goes on from OX458963.1 coordinate 14,927,902, forward strand.
GACCATTTTCTTCAATTTGGATACAGCTGGATAAACAAGTTCCGTCGAATTATGATCCATTAGGTCACCACTCCGTCTTTTTTTTTTGCTTTATTCCCATTTCTTGAAAAGGCTTCCGAGAGCTAATTTTTCTCTTCGTCATCGTTCCCCATGTTGATGTTAAAGACTCCGCAGAAAGTGATGTACCAGGGCATTTTTCATTAGCTATATTAGTTGCATTCTCGAGAAGATTTTCTTTGATACAGCTCGGCCAATCAATATTATCCTTGAGCCAGCTTCCGTATTCTCTTCGAAAATTATCAATTTTCCGGTGTGCTGACTGCCATCGTTTTATAACGGCTCTTGTAAATTTTCGGCGAATTTCTTTTCAAGTAATATAATCTTCTTCTGATAAACCATGCGTCAACCGAAAAACTACATTTTGAAATATTAAGTCAAACTGGTACACTAAAAAATTTTAATATTTTTTTACTGGTAATTAAAAAATAAAATTTATTAGTTTTGTTAGTTTTTTTTTAATATAACTGCTGTAGTTAATTGTTTAGATCATATTCTTGTTTGTTAAGCCAAACTGGTCCAACGAAAGCGCCACATAAACCAAAAAATAAAAAATATAATATATACATTTTTTAAAAAAAAGCGCATCTGAGGCCGTGATACCGAGTATGTCAAAAAATCCTAAATAATTCAAGGATTAATCCCCTAGAAGGGAATTAGGGCTAATTGTGCGATAGCAGAGTTATTGAATTTTTTATGTTGTCTCCATACAATTTTTTAAAGAAAAAAATCTCAGACTTCCGTTTACGCAGCCATTTCATAAAAAGTATATTTTTAGGCATGTAATTAGTCTCCTCTAGCATTCCATGTGAAAAAAATGACCATTTCGAAAAAATTATTTGAATGTCTATGAAACGCTGATATCAGCCCACAGTGCCACGTCCGGCACGTCCTCTACTATCTTTTTCACCTGCTGGAACAGCGGATTTTCGTCAGCAAGGTGGAAGTTGTGGTTCTCATCCATAATGATGTCAACCACAGGGGTTGGGAAGACGACATCAAGCAAAAAAAAAATAGAAAGTATTACGTGTAAGTCACGAAGAAAAGGTACAAGACTAATGAATACACGTTATAACATTTACGGATCACGAACGAGCGAAGAGCCTGATCCAGCAGCAGCAGACGTCGAGGCCCGCGGCGATGAGGACGATCTTTACCTATCAAATAAATAGATTTATTTTACAAAGTTTACAGAAAACCTTTTTAAAAAACAACTTTTTTGAGGTGGTAAACACCATTTTTTTTTTGACTGTCAATCTTTTACTGACTATAAAACCATCCTCTTCCTTCTGCTGCCCTTTACTTCCGGGGCCACTGTATCCTGTTAAGACGTCCCGCAACCCCGACAGGCGTTTGGGCCTATTGCCCCGTCCCTGTGCTGACAGCTCTTTGAGGCGAATTGAAAAATAAATACATTTATGGTTTAGTGTGGAACTTTAAAACAGAAGTCGAAACAGAGCGGCATTCGGCATTCCGCACATCAAATGATGTCTTAACAATAGGGTTGCCGCGTTCACCAGTACACCACACATATCTTTGACGGAATGCCGTGTTAAGTGTGTCGCACGCCTATTTTCAATGCGCTAAATTAAATACCGCTTTGTTAAACGACCAAGAGGAAAATGCGAACGTCTACTAAAGGCGGTTGCTACGCATGGACCCACTGCGACATACGGCAAATGGAGGTTAGCTAGATCTTCCACTAACTTGAGACGAAAGACTGAAGACTGGTACCTAAGTCTGTCTCATTGACTTCTCCGGTAGTATTAGAATGTTCTGAATACTAATATTCAGAAACTCGTTTAAATAATTTCCTGTTTAATTTTATGCACTGCTTTCGCTCTACCAAATAGGGCCATTATAGGGCTATTAATAAACCATTTGGACCAAATGATCACCTCTACCCATACCGCGGTTGTAATTTTAATTGTAATTGTAAAGTTATAAGTGTGCGCTTATAGACTGATATTCTGCCAGGCTCAGGAACCATTTTAGTTTGAGCCATGGTACACGACGTGGATATCTGGGTTAACCGCTTACGGTCATGGTAAGCCACCACAATGGCATCGCTAGCTTGACGGCCTATGTATTCGATCTCCACTAGACTGACTTTCTGAATCGAGGCTGGAATGTTTTTGCGATATGCACGAAGGGTGCCAACACAATCCGATTAACTCCGTTTCAGAAATCTGTTAAATTCTTAAAATACCATAACGTGCTGATTTTGTTTTGTTGTCGTGTTTTATTGACAGAAGTCCTTTCCAAAGAATAAGCGATTCAACAATACTAGATGTTTTGGCTTTGGAGTATTATGCTCCTGAAATTTTGAAAGTAGGTAATTTAAATTGGGCTCCATAGGGTGTTAAACATTCAAGGATTTCTTTGGCAGAGAGTGTAGGGCTCGGTTTAAAATTCAACATATTTCTTCGTTGAAAAAGTATCTAAACGCATTTATCTCCAAAAATGGCAGTTTACTTAAACACCATACACATCATCATCTGAAATCATTCCGTGCCTCGGAAAGCACGTTAAGCTGTTGGTCCCGGCTGTCATACGTGGATCTTTGACAGTCGTTACGTGTCGTCAGAAGCATGAAAGTCTGACCACCTGTCTTACCTAAGGTTATCGGATTACCCAGTTACTGGGTAAGATTTGAAGCCGACCCCAACATAGTTGGGTAAAGGCTAGGCAGATGATGAATGGCAACTTACTAGAACAAGATTTGACTGAAGGCATTTTGTTGATGCCAATCATCTTCCAAAATGCAAACAGCACCATTATTTCATGCACATTCGTCTCATACCTTAACTCAGCAAATCTGTTACTTGCACTCTTTACATTATTAGCATATCGGTTTAGCCGCATGGAAGCGGAATCGCGAGAAAATCGTCAAAACCTAAAGTTTAGTAACTTCGACACGGAATGGTGTCCAAGTTTGAGCTTCGCGGAGCCATTCATAAAGTAAGAACAAACAAGATTATAGATGTTTCTGTAGCAACCGCGAGTTTTCATTTTAAGTAGTAGCATAGGCCACCATGCGTTATCAAAAGCTCCAGAAATATCGAGGAAGATTCCAATAACGTATTTATTTTCTGATAAATTTACAGTTTGCCGGACAGAAAAAAACCGCGTCGACGGTGGATTTTCCTATTGTTAAACCGAATTGATTGTTATGAAATTTCGGTCCATCTGGAAACAAACGTGGTACGATAAGGCGCTCCAGAAGTTTACCCAAAGATGGTAGTATAGGTCGATACGACTTTGGATCGTCCGGGGGCTTATCGCCGCTTTTCGGAATTATTCTTATAAAACCACGTCGGAAAAATGCCTTGTGCAATGCATCGATTATAAACAGTTAAGATCGCGTCAACCGCTGTTCTACACGCTTCTATAATCATTCTATTAGAAATTTTATCTTCACCCGATGATTTGTTGAGTGGTAGTCTCCTGATAACATTTATGAACTCGTCAGTGGATGGTAGATCTGACGCTGGGGATTCAGGAGGCACAGCAGCCCACGCTCTGATCTGCTGGTGGTAATCGTTGTCGTTGACCGCTGAATCATCGGGTATAAGAGTATTAAGTAGAACTTCCGTTGATTTTTCGATGCTGGTGGTATGTTTATTATTTACTTTAATGTTTTCAATATACGCAAGATCGACCGATCTATTGGCTTTAAACTCATGATACAAAGGAGAAAATAGGTATAATAGTGTAATAGTGCTAATAGGTAGATCTAACGCTGTGTAGTCAGTAAGAAATACCCTTACAGAGCCGCAATCTCCTTGGTCTACTAAAAATGCTGACATTCACTTGTCCTTTCCTCTTGATTCTTTTTGCATCGCTAACTATTGATAAAGGTAATAATAATACATCAATCAAGTACTTGCCATAAGCGCATTTATAGGCATGTGTTGTAGAAATAATTATCAAGTTAAAAAAAGAACGCACATCTACCAGCGATTGATTTTTCTTCCAAATACTGTCTCTGGGTTTTAAATTAGCTCTTGCTCTAAAAAACAGTTAATTTTAAACGCTTTATTCAATTGAACTTGCTTTTGTTTCATTTTTACAAAAAACTCTTCTTTTATGTTAGTTCTTTCTATTTACCTCAACGTGAAAGCTAGTCTTTCTGCAGGGGAGATGCTTTTATGCATGTCCTATGTGTGCCTATGCTTGAACGAAAATATTTGACACATTTGTTTAGATGGTTTAAAAGATTATCGTAACGCTCATTACATTTTTGTACTTTTATTAAAATTTGATGTATCCAATAACGGCGTTACCTTTGTCTTTTACGACGAAGTTTTTTCATCAGCAGCAGCGCAATTAAACCTTGTACGTCGGAGTCCATTATGATTCTACAAGCAATTGATTTAAAAAAGTAGCCGCCACCGACCGCAAGTGTCTATCACCGACCACAAGTGGCTGTCGAGCGCTTCTGCTACTTTTGTAACCGCTTTTAACTTCAGGTGGAAGTCGCTTGAGGCCCATGTGCGTCTATAGTGTGTATAGTTGAGCCTGCTACGAGCGGAACACGTGCAGCTCATAGTAAGCCAACGATTGTGAGTTTTTGCTGCGAATCAAAGGGCGCTCACAGTGCGTTCGTGGACGTCGGAGAGAGATCGTTGCACGCTGCGAACCAGATAAGTATTCTCGTAAAAGATAATTATAAATGAGCTTATGAAACTTGTAAAAAAAATCTTTAGTATGTAGCTAAGTATCGCCGCGTCACAGCTGCTTCTCAAAACGCAGTATATTTTCGTTCTATCTTTCCCTTATCAAAATTCATTAGAAATCCAAAATCTGTTAAAGTAATTCTCGTGAAATTCTTGTAATGACCACTAATATAACTAAAATATTATTTTGAAGAAGTTCAGCTGTAGTATTCGACGTGTGCAGTTAATATTTGTTAAAACTCGATCACCGATATACACTACTCAACAATTGTGTATTTTAGTGATTTTTATGTTTTAAATGTTATATGTCAAAAGAAGCGTAATTTAATATTCTTTTCATTCGTGTAATTTACTTTGTCTGCCTCGTCGTAAAAATGTTTGTATGGAAAGCTAAAATGGTGTCATAAATGAAAAATTGAGTTTTTGAAGATCGAGATAAAACTAAACTTTACTAATAGTCTTTTGGACCTCCTAAGGCATCATCGACGGCCCTTCATTCCATCATCGCCGTGGCGTACTGATTTTGAGGTTGTCAATAGTGTGGAAAAATACCCTAAAACGATCTGCAAAAAGCTCTTCTTCAGTGATCAAAAGAGAAGTTTCCTGAAAGTCCTTCTTCTGAACATATCCCACGCATAGTAGACCAGGGTCGATAATTTTAGAAACGAAAACAAATTAAAGTAGGATGAAACCTATTGGAAAAGGAAAGGAATACCACTAAAATTAAAGGAAAAATAAATTACGGGTTATCTGAGGTTGGGAAGGGGTAGGGGTTTTTTTTGTTTATTAATCTAACATGGAACCTGACGTTTATCAAGTAATAAAAGTAAAAATTTAATGAATACCTCAAAATTGTACACAAAGATTTAAAAAAAGAAATTTTAGTATTTTTCGTTTTTTTTGCATTTTCTGAAAAAAAAAACCATAGTAATGTATATTTTTTTTACACCATCAGAAAATAGAGATTTCAACGAACAAAAAGCCCACCGACTTTGAAAAATCAGATATTTTGACATGAGAATTTTCGATTAAAAATTAGGGTGATTTTTCGATATCGAGGCAAAATTTTGAAAGAAATGGGTGAAAATTTTTTTATTTTAAATCGTTAAAATTCCAGTGTGTTTGGGAAATAGAGGTAAGTTTTCACAAATTATGATGAAAAAAAAAAAATTTTTTTTTTGTAAAATATAAAAATAAAAAATACAAATTGTGATTTTTTGGATTTTTCATATGAATTTTGAGGTTTTGGAGAAAAAGTATAGATACAAAAGTTGTAGATCTTTTTATTTAACTTTTTTCGATAGGACTTGTAGTTTTGCCGGAAATCGAAGTTTACCAATTTTTACCCTTAAAACTCACCCCCTACCCCTTCCCAACCTCAGATCGCCCGTAATTTATTTTTCCTTTCATTTTAGTGGTATTCCCTTCCTTTTCCAATAGGTTTCTTTCTACTTTTTTTTTTTCGTATTTAATTATTTTTGGCGGCTTCGACCCTGCTCTATACTTAATTTGATTGAGGTCAATGGACTAAGCAGGTAATTATAATAGCGTTACATTGTACTCTCTAAGCAAATTCGCCTCCGGCCTTGATGTGCGTGCACGCACATTATATTGCATGAATAAATATTACCCTAGCTGCTGTCGGTAAGAAATGAAAGTAGGTTCCACGATCTCGTAATGGTATTCCTTCGCATTTAAATTGCCTCGTATTAAATCGAGATCCCAAAGATCGAGAACAAACATTGTTGTACTGAACGCGCATTACATCTAGCGTTCTTTTCGTGTAGTTGATCTACAGACCACCCGTGTTACAGACCCTGACAATACGCTTTGATAAGCGTTATTTTTACCTGGTCCGTGCAGCGGGCGAATTTACGAGCCAACATATTACCGCTGACGAGGTGTAATTTCAAAGTGCTTATTTGCAGCATTTTGTAGAATACTGCCTTGTTTTTGAGTAGTCATTCTGTATCTTCTGGTGGCGTTTCGCGGCATCTTCCATAACCCTGTAGCGTACCCATACTCGGCGAATTACGCTTGGTTGTGAGTTGACAGCTTCCTCAATTTTGTGTTGACTGCACCCAGCTTCCAATATACTCACCTTTTTCTACGTTAAATAGTGGTTTAATATAACGCTCAGGGTCACAAAAGTTACAAAAACAAGAATAAAAAAAAAACGATAAAAGACTAAAATCTCTAAACTGAACAGAGTTTAGAGATTTTTCGTCATTTTCGTTTTTCCCAAGCTAAGTTATGCGCCTACTTTTGGCGATTTTTTTTTTTATTTCGTACAATTATTTAGTACATTTCTAACCTACATTTACAATTTTTAATGGCCAGTAATTTTTCTAGAGAATTTTCTTCCATAAGTTTCAGTTTAGAGATTACAGGCTAATTTCGTGTTTTTGTGATGTTACCAAGTTCTTAGCGGTGCCACCAAGCTAAGTTGTCCCATATTATGCGCCTACTTCTTGCGTCATTTTTTTTATTTCGAACAATTATTTTGTATATTTTAACTTACATTTACAATTTTTAATGGCCAATAATTTTTCTAGAGAATTTTCTTCCATAAGTTTCAGTTTAGAGACTACAGTCTCTTTTCGTGTTTTTTGTTGTTACTAAATTCCTAGCGGTACCACCAAGCTAAGTTATCCCATATTATGCGCCTACTTGCGTATTTTTTTTTTAATTTCGAAAAATTATTTTGTACACTTTTAACCTACATTTACAATTTTTAATGGCTAGTAATTTTTCTAGAGAGTTTTCTTCCATAAATTGATGTAGTTGACGCGTTTCCTAGGCTTAGTTGAGTAGGTAGTGTATTTGTTGAGACATAATCACCGTATTGTGTGGCCCGGAGTATTTAGTGACGATTGTTGCTTAAGGTGGAAAGTAGAGATGCTCAGCGTCTGTTGTCGTTGTCTGTACCAACCTCATACGGTTGGTTACAGACCATATGGTAGGCTGGGCATTAGAGTATTTAGTATAATTATCATAACTCGATGAAGCAGGCAGGCAGTAAGAATCTCTGTAGAAGGACTATCAGGCATGATACTGAGATGAGATACAGCTATCCATTTTGTACTAACAGGTGGTTACAGTTAGGAAAAAAATAACATATCTGCATGCAAATACATTATACCATAAAAAATTTACGTAGGCTGGTTACATATTGCGGATTAGCTTTGGTTTATCCCCATTCAAGGAATGTATCGAATTACCAATAAGCCTGTAAGGGTTCATCTTTAGTACTATATGGTATATTTGTTTTCATTAAGAAACCATATCAGACTGTTGGGTCGTTATCTCCATAGGGACCAAGTGATCTGCCATGACCTCCATAGTAGCTTCATAGTAGTATGATTATCAGAGTTCAATACAGGCACGAAGTCAACACCCCTAAAATTTTTAGCATCCGATTTTTAGATACATCATACCAAGTTTTAGATATATCTTTTAATCTCGGCTGCCTCGTTGGTCTGGTGGTCGCAAACGCGACTGCTGTGCATGAGGTCTTGGGTTCGATTCCCAGGTCGGGCAAAGTGTTATTGGGTTTTTCCATCAGGAATTTCTCAGTAGCTGCCTCGGAGTCTGGATTTGTGCCCGGTTGATGGCAATAGGCTCGCCCCCTATTACATGGGGCTAAAAAAAACATAACTGGTGAATTACAGGCGTGATGTTATGTTATCTTTTAATTTAACTTTTTTTTTTCAATCTATTCCAATTTATTAATGTAAAACGAAATGGAACGATATGTACACAGACTTGGGCTCGATTTGTATAATATTACATAATATCACCATCGCTGATAGAGCGATGGACATGGTGGATAATATGTATTTTTTCCTAGAGGCGTGTTATTTTTTTAGTAGGTTCTGTATCGTCCATACCTTTTATAGTTCATACTTCATATCCTGGCCATTTTAAATGCATCAGATTGCGACTTCTAAGGAACTTACTTCCCGCGACCTTTGGCTTTGTGAATTTCTCGCAATCATTAATTGGGCGATTTTTAGGCACGCAACCAACATTCAGTATTTTATTCGCGGGCCTCCCGTTTACGGGAATTAATTAACACAACTACACTTGCGTGCCCATATTGTTGCACAAGATGAAGGTCGATAAATGAAAAAATAAAATAAAAGATTTCTGTGTGAATACATGTTTATTATTATCTGAACTTGTTACGTGACGTTTCAAATCTAGTGTTAGGTTAATCTAAATCTGTATAGATAAAGTACGGAATCTATTTTCGAATTCAAGTTTTTTTTAATTTGGTCAGTAAATCTAGAGAAACGAGTCCTAAGTGATTAATTGATTTAAATAGTTTTTCTATGTAAATCTATTTACAATAACTAACATTTTGTAAAGTTTATTTACGATTAAAAATTTACATTTTAAAATAAAATCACGTAAAATTTTGATATACACCGACAGCTATGTGCGGGCTTATAATCCCCATTACCTAGTAACTAATTGATCCCGCTTACATTACACAGCTCTTTCACCACCAGTCTAAATCACTAAATCTGTACTTAAACGTGTACATAAGTGACACTACGTGAAAGGTAGAGACGCTACGAGATGAGTTAAGTTCCGCGTTCAAGTGAGCATTATTACTTAGCCGGTATCTACAGGATAAATAGCTCGATTATATTTTACCGGACTAATTTCTACGTCCACCTGTTTCTAATTACGGAACTTAGTCGTCGTCCCCACATAAGATGGTATCATACAATCGTCCCTTGCAAATGTTGGGGATCCGGAGACGAGGTGACAGATGGGAGTGTAGGCCCATGGGACGAGGACGGCAAAGCAGCTGCGACTTCTTGATATCCTCCGAGTGGTATGCTCGGTCCCGGCAAACGCTCCAGCGGGTGCTCTTCCGGCGGGGTTACTTCTAAACCAATACTGCCATTCAAAGCAATTTTAAAAGCATTTTGCTGTTGCTGTTGTTGTTGATGTTGTAGTAAAGAGTTGAAGTGAGATATACCAATTTCTTCGAGACTGCTCTTGCGGCGACGAGATCCAACTCCACTAAGTCCTTGACGTAGAGAATTAGACCGTCTCAATAATATGTCATCCACAACTCGAAGTGAATTTGACCTCCCTCTAAAATCGGTGATGATAGTTGGACTATCAGGCAGCGATAAAGAGTTGGCTTTAGTAGTGGAAAGGGGAGGCGCTCGAGGTGGAGCAAAGCTGGCGCCGATGGTGGATCCTCTTCTGCTCGAAACTCCCTGAGCTTGAATTAACGCTTGTGAACAGAAGCTTATATTTGATTTGCGGCGACTGTTATGACGTTCAAATGTTTTTTGCGCTGAGAATGGCGAAGGTCGAACTAAGTATCTGAAAAATAATAAATATATTATGAGACATTGTTTTGATCAGCTAAGAAATTACGAAAAGACTATTGTATGCTTACATTATATCGCCCTCTTGCAAGTTTAGGTCACAGCTAGGATTTATGATGACATACGACAGACTGTTTCTTTTCTCGCTCACATCATCATAGTCGATTCCAGTCAGGTTTAACGATTCCATTCTAGATCTTACTAGATTGGCTATTTCAGCTCTCTCAATTTGTTGAGCATGGTTGTCCCGGGCTTCATCCGCTAGGCTTGCAGAGTACTGTGAATGGTACAAGTAATTAAAATGATATACCGGTTATCAAAGGTCCTATTAGAGGCATAAAATAATGGTCATCAACAATAATAATTATGCGACACGAGTAGAATTTTATACATTATTTTATTTAAGATATAAACTTAATTTTTATGTACACTAACATAAATTATTGTTGGTGCCTGTGCGTAAAGACAAACAAACATGCATGATCATCTGCTTAATTGATTTGGACGTTTTATGAGTGAAACGATACGCAGTTAATGCGATTAGAGTATGCTATAAATCGATTTTAATGCATACCTACTTCATTGCTACCTACTAGGGCATTCAATAAGTTCTCGGTATGTGTAAGAAGGAGCTCTCTGAACAATTCAAAATAATTATACCTATGTATTATTGCCGATTTCTCATAACTTAGCAATAGCAAAACGATGTCATAAAGTTCCTAATAAGAAATCGAAAATAACATCATAACGACAAATTTTATAGTGATCGAAATATTTTGTTTTTATTGTTACACACTTTCCATAAAAAATAAGTGATGCTTTTCAATAACTATTGTATTAAAATACACGATGATAGAGGTCTCAATGTAAAGATAGCCTAGCAATCCTCGACGCACAAAAAAAAAAAAAATATGCAATCAACTATTGAATAATAGGAAATAAAACAACAGATTTTTCTGCACAATGGTAAAGTCAAAATGAGTTTATAGGTCACTCGCCCAACTTTATCTGTGGTGGCATGCGCTATGTTAGCTAGAGACTATACGCAGTGATGGCGCTGCATCATCGCGACAGCTGATGAATCCAGATGAGCGCATTGAATAAACAAACTTCATATTGTTATATAGTATTATTATCGCAACCGATGTAGAAAATAAAAGCAAATAGGTGCGGGACCGGGGTTGCGAAACGTTTTAACAGGATACCGTGGCCCCGGAACTTAAAGGGCTACAGAAGGAACAGGGTGGTTTTTTAGTCAGTAAAAGTCTGACAGTCCCTTCCGCCTCACCCAGGGCGGAAAGAGACATTTGATGATTTTTACCACGTTAAAAAAAAACGTAGATGCGAGAAGTCTATATATGCAAAAATAGTGGATGTGTGTTAACAGTACTGTTTAACTGATTGTATTTATTTAAATAAAAATTTATTTATTGGTTCATAGTTACAAAACAAAACAAAATATAAAATAACTATTAAAAGAACTTAATGATGTTTTAGTTATGTGTATTATTCTTTTTTTTTCTTTTTTTTTATATATGTTACTATATATTTATGAACGTGTGTAAACTATACGGTGGTCCCCGAACTAGGGGGCGTCTGTATCTTCAGGGCCAGGGTTGCGTTGTGTGAAATGTTTTAAATAGGTAATGAGTTTAGATAAAATACCTAATGTATGTAGTCTACACGTAATTTAGTATTAAAACACTCGTGTGATACTACACTCTTGTTTTAACAACCAGATTCACGCCACAGAGCTTTTCAAATTACTAAATTCAATACCAACTTTTGCCCTTAATTTTTAATATAAATAATTTTCAGCGTCTTCTTGTGAAAAGCAATTGAACCTGCCTGCGGCTGTCATTCGTAGTTCTTTTATAGTCGCTACGTAATCAGAAAGGTCAAAAGTCCAGTCTGTTAACTAGACTTACCTTACCGGAGGGCATTGCGTTATTTAGTTACTGGGTTGTGGAGATCAGATAACCAGTCGCCCCATCTAAAATAATGGAATTCAGTTATAACCGGTTTATACTGAAAGCCAACTCTCAACTATGTCGCGTGAAGGCTAGGCAGCTGATGATAGTAGCGGCCAGGTGTTTGGATTTGTGCCTGGTTGGTGGCAATAGGCAAATATAACTGGTGAAATGTGGGTGTAGGTCCTATTTACAGGTACATCTCTGCTTAATCTTCGGAAAATCGGCGTGATGTTATATTATGTTTATTTTTATAGTACTTTTATTGTTAGCAATTTAGTATTTTCACTTCCGAATTCATTACCCATACGAAAGTCTAATTAACAAAGTTGTTATTTAATCACATCTATACCGAGAAATTATTGAACGACCTGCGTACCTACTATAGTTTGATTATTTTACTCCAACTACATGGAGTAAGGCATTCGTTTGGACATCACTATGTACTGGTGTTCCAAGTAGCTAAATAGACTAAACGGAAATGAAGTGAACGAAGACCCAACTATATCCCTATGATTGAATTACCAATTCCCAAAATCCGATATGTAAAAAAAACTGTTGCTAAGTCGTTTCAACGACATTCGCCATAATAGTGAATGTTTCGAAGATAAATTTATTATTTTGGTCCATGAACCATGCATTTGGTGTATGAACCAGTCATGAATAAATATTACAGTAGGTAATACAGTCAAATCTAACCTATTTCAGTAAAAATTCGTTCCGACTGCAAACAAAATTGACAAGTCGTTTAACCTAATGTACATTACGATCTCTGAAATGAGTAATATTATTTTTGAGGTTAACTGGAGTCCCATATATTGTAAGCTTTTTGTCACTCTTCAACTCGTCGCGTCTGTGTGGGTAAGCCTGGTGAAGTTTATACACACACAACCGGGTGCCCGGTGGCGATACGATGACGACACGATTGGCGCAGTGGCTAAGCGATTGGCTGCTGCGCTGCGTGTCCGATTCTCACACGGAACAAATATTTGTATGACCTACGAATAGTTGTTCCGGGTCTGGCTGTTTGTGTATGTGAGTTTATATGGTTGTGAACGCACCTACAATAAAAGAAAAATTCCTAGAGCAGGCCAATGTATAAAAAAAAAGTAAAGTATTATTATCCTTTACTACCGTACTTTGCCACCGGTTACCCGGCGCTGATTAACTGGCAATCGGAATATTTGTTATGGGCATACGGTCAATATTATTTTTCACTAAAGAGTATGTCATTTAATAAAATCTGATTAACTTCAACGAGACGTAGAGGTCTCATAAAATAGATGTTCAAAATTATTAGACAGCGCTTAGTATGTCTACTAACTAAAAATATAAATAAAGCTTTAGCCACATTGTTACTTCGCCAAGGGTTGTTGGACTTGAGCATCACTGAACTAGCGAGGGGCCCCTTTATCACCATATTATTTTAAAAGGTCCATGTGAAAGGTCTCTGGTAGTGACCTTACCGCCGGCGTGCGTTCTCCGTAGCAGCCACTGAGGCAGCTGGCCGCCTCCCGGCGCCCGCAAGTCGAAAATCCTCCGCCTTCGCCCTCCTCCTGCTGCAACTATCGTGTCACAGTTTTCCAATACTTTTCCTAACTTAACAACATATCGGCCCCAATTTTGTTCTTTTGACAGATAATTATACCAACTTTCTATATATTTTGAGTCTTTAATGGTTCTGAGCATTGTGATTGGACTTATTTTAGTGTCTTATCAGGGGCGTTTGAATCATGAGATGTGAGTATTATTTTTTATGAATTCTACTCTTTCTTGCTAAAAGCATGCATAAAGCTAAAGCAGTTGCGCTATGCTAGTGTTTTCGTCCTTTGTCACTGCTATGGAAAGGTATGAGGTATTTGAATCTGTTGGTGGTGATGACTTCAGATTTTTACATGCAGCGATCACCCTTTTGTTAGCTTAGAAATACTATTTCAAAATTATACCAATATTTTACTTCTATGCTAGTACCACCATTGTTATAATCCTGCTTATTTTCATTATTTATTAATATCATAAGATTCTAGGTTCTATAGTATCATGCAAAACACAAACTACAAGTATAAATACATAGGCGGGATTGCGATCATCGAGTTCAATAGCGAAATTTTATAATGGTCCAGGATAGCTAATACCTTTCAGGTTAGCTTCTTAACATTTGACACTTCAACTTTTGAAATTATGCATGTTTTATTATTTCGTGTCCACACTGAAGCTAAACTTAGATTACATAACCCATCCGACCGTAGCAGTTTGCGTATAAATCATAAAATTGAAGCACGTGTAGTCCATAAGACAGTATCGCGTGAGAGGTAGAAAGTTATATAAAAAATGCTAGGTACTAATTACAGACACTCCACAAGTGTAAGGCTCAGAATGTATGTAGATAGGTTACAATAATGGAAAAAGTGTAGCGTTAACGCGAGAAAAATAAAAATAAGATTTAAAAAATGTAAGTACCCGAAATACAGTCCAAAGACTCGGACTACTGAGATGCAACTTTGTGATGTACTATTTTAATTTGGAATTTAGAAGTTTTGAAATGGTGTGTGATGGATCAATAGCGTTCAGGCGTAAACTGCAGTAAAGGACTGTATTTAAGGAGATAAATATTTGAGACTAGGGAGTTAACCGACTCACCGATGCACGCGATGGTCGCATTCTCGCGAGGCGTGACCAAAACCACTTTGATGGTGTCCTTGGCGACATACTCACGTGGTGAGATGCATCGGCTAATGTCGTATCCTGTGTGCGATAAATTCCGATCGGAATTTCGCATGTAGTTGAGCATAATTTTTGGTACAATCGACCATATGTTCGTATCCACATGTCTTCTTTTGAGATTTTCATCTGTTAGAAGTCCAAGTTGAATATAAAAGAGCCTGTTTATGTTTGATTAAATTCACAGTTTTATTGAAATGGCTTTAATTCTTTCGCAATATTTCGCTTATACACTGACTACGCATGAAATAATAACATTACCAAATAATCAACAGAAAATTCGCAAACCTTGAGTAAGGGGGCACAGCTATATCATATGGATACTTTTAAACTTACCGATGTGAGAAATCCTGATCCTGGAGCTTGATCTACACCTAGTAATAGTCGCACAAAGGTAATTACATAATCTTTCACGAACGCTTGATAGAGTAATGTGTCTAGCATTGAGGCTGAGAATACAGAGCCCGCAGCAAACGGTAGACGAAACATGTAAGAGATGTGCGAGCCACGTTCCTTCTCCCGCTAAAAAAAATATAAAAAAACAAAAGTATTATGGAAGCAGAAGCTGTTTTATAATAATGGAAACCTTCATCATCAAATAATTAAATTAGAAATGATAGATACCTTTTCCATTTTTGAAAGGTGTAAAGCATACTTGTCATGTGCACGAAATTGCATAAATCGCATATTGGACGATTGTGATAGCTCTGTTATTGATTTTATCGATGGGAAAAATCTGAAAACAAAAATGCATTTCTGGTTAATACTAAATTGCCATTTGTGTTAATTTTAAAGACTCGTTTTTGCGCGTAGACGAGACTGTATAGTGATCTTAAATTCACTGAATATGAAGTCGTCAAGAATCTTAATTCGCCATCGCACAGCATAGTTAAATTATTAAAAACCATTACTTGAACATAGTTTGTACAGCAACTATAGTATTGCAATCTGCCAAACTGTCTTCTTCGGCGGAATTAGATAACTCTTTGTTAACAACAACCACGTTTTCAGCCAAGGTAATTCCAGCACGCAACAGGTCGTCTAAGCTGAAAATAAAAGTGAATTATTAATTAATGTTGATACTGTTCACTAGAAGTATACCGAGGCATCCACACGGGGTACTTACCAATCGATGCTACCTAGCATCCAGTACACTAAAGGAAAGTATGATATTGCATCTAAAAATGCTATATCTGGTCTGCGTTCCAAAAGTAGAATGATTGGGTTCAGAGAAGTCTTCGATCTAAAGTGTGCTCGCAGAGGAATGATGAAATTATATATTCCATTTGATGCATAATCAGCAGCAAGGATGATAGTCTTGTTTTGCCATTGGTATTCTTTGGCGTTCCTATACGCACAATGTTCGCACACTTGTGCCAACTGCAAACAGCATAGCGGCTTCTTTTCTTTTAGTAAATAACAGAGAGTTGGACTCACTCCAATAAATGGTGACACCGGTGGAAATCCTTTCACGATCCTGAAATATCTCATTACACTGTCGTTATATGTTTTTGAGCATCTAGGGTAGATATTTTAAAATTTATTAATAATAATTAGTTGTCTTCATTAAATTAGGCGAAGCAAAGCTTTTAATAGAAATATTTTATAATATTAAAAGAGACGAAAAAGTGTTACGGAAAGTACTTACAACAAAAAGATATACATCACATCTAATAAAAAGAAACGATACAAACGTTTAACATGTAACTGGGCTGTGTTTTATTCTATAATATTTGTGGCGTTTAAAAGTATAACATTAAATTCACAAAATTAACATGCTCGGAGACGCATAGGGACTGTGCAAGTATAAACTAATTCCTTAGTTGCTAAATTATTTAAAAGTTTCTAGGTCCGCTATCACAATTGCGTTTCGTTTAGCATGTGCGGCAGCGTCATTCGTGTGGACAATGAAAACAACGTGGGGTGAGAAATTAATTTCATATTGTAGTTAATGTATACCGTATATCCCTTCGATATTGAAATAATAGCGAGCTAGTCCTAGAGACGTATCGCTATTATTTTACCGATTTCTGGTAATTTTAAAGTAGGTAAAAATTGGAATACGCGTTATCAAAAGCTATCTTGTAATTACGCAACGATGGACGCTTCTGCTAAAACGCAAATGTGATAATAAACTAATTTAATGTCGTTCTTATAATATCACATTATTTTTCGTATACTTCATCTATTTTTAACAAAGATTATTAACTGATATTGTTTTTACTTATTTACAAATAAAAAACTCTTGAAATAGTTGTGTTGTAGTAGTGTTGAAATGTTCAAAGGTTACGATAGATTTGTTTTTGGCTTGAATCTATATAATATTGACTTTTATAATTATAATGGCATAAACAACAGTTTAACACTAGCAACATGGTTTTAAAGTTAAATAACAAGTAGGTACCGTGTTTACTTAATGAAACATAGATTTTTCCCTCTGCATAAAAGTATAGGGCATATGAATTACTTACAAATTTTAAATTTTATAGTTGTTGTCGTATGTCTAACTGTTGGTGTCATACAATAAATAAAGCTAATGAACCCATAAAGTGATACAACAGTTAAGTCGGAAGAAATCTTCGACAGGTAATACGTAAAAATATCATCTATGTAAATCAAGACTATCTCGTTGGTCTAGTGGTCGCAAAGCGCGACTGCTGAACTTGTAGTCTTGGGTTCGATTCACAAGTCGGGCAGTTTTATAGAGGTTTCCATCAGTAATTTCTCAGTAGCAGCCTCGGAGTCTGGGATTGTCACCGGTTGATGGCAATAGGCTCGCCTTCTATTACACAGGACTTACACATAACTGGCGATATGTGGGTGTACGAATGGGTACACCTCTGCCTAACCCTTTAGGGATTCGTTGGTGTCACAAAATAAAGCTATCATTATGACATTTGAAGTGAAGGACATCATTCATCACTCGTCATTTTGATCTTGAACTGTGAAACGTGGAACGGGAACTTCAATTTTTCATTTCCGTAACCTCATCATAATAATGGTGAATCGAAGGAACCTACTGTTAATAAAACATGGTATTCTTGTGATATTGTAAGAACACAAAACACTAATAATTCCTAAAATCCATAAGATATACGAATTTATTAGGCATGTGCCGATTTCGATCGATTAATCAGATAAGCCAATGCTCAGTTAATGTTAAGTCATCGCTAACGGTGCGTTCATATCAAGTAACATTAGTTATAAAACTTCGTATAATAACATTCACGTTATTTTACATTGCAATAACCTACTGCTATCCAACTAATATAACTATATTTTATAACATATTATGTTATATGGTATGGACGCTCCCTTAGAGGATAAATCACTCGTAATTGGTATTTATGATAATTTTTGAATGAATAATGGGTAGCGTTACCTTTATTTCAAATGTGTTTAAATAAAAGATAAAAATAATCATTGGCATTATCGTTATATGTGCAATCGAAACATCTCTAACATATCTTTTACCTACCTTTCGCTGGACACCGTTCTAGGAAGAGCGAGACTTAAGGGCCATTTCCCTGTCATATGGATGTGTGGCGGCATGCGTGTCTGGCCAGTATATTCGCCGCCCACATCCTATTGTTTCAGAACATTTTTCTATTTTTCTGTCATGTATTCCACAAACTCGCGACGCCGGGAGTTTGCGGGTGAATCAAACACGCGCATGCCCAATACGCATGCGGTCACAAATCCCCATAACAGGAGGCCTTGTGAGTTGGTTTGACAGTGGTTATAATGTATGTATATCCTATTACATTATTTTGTTCATTACGTGCCTGCCTCTCCTTCCACCTTGATATGAGCGGTAAATGATCAAAACGTATGGTAACAATAATCTAATGAATTAATTTATGGCGAATATGTACGATTTATGAGTTTAAGGTGTTCTCATTAAAAATATAACTTAAGAGAAATAATGTTGCTGATTTTTTTTTCTGACCCTACTTTGTATTCAATAGAAAAATAAACTAGTGAACCTGTTGAGGTGAAACATGTATTAGGCGCAGATAAATAAAAAGTAGTCTGTCACTGTCGCACAACTGTTCAATTACAAGCACAGAGTACGTATCGTTATTCTGTGTCAGATGTAATAGTACTTGTAGAGGTTAAAAACTTTTAAAACATTTCTTATTAATAGATAACAAATGATACTATAAAACAATATGGTTTTGTTTAATAATGTTTTTGTGCTGTTTATGTCGCAATATTTTTAGTGTCACGGTTTCCATATTCGAAGTCAAAACATTTATTGAATTTAGACCATTTAATTTACAGGCACTTTTGAATTGTCAAGGAGTCGGTCAGTTAGTCAGGAAATTGTTGTCCGTTCCAAAACGGACGTAGGCTTCTACGGAGAAGAAAGAGCAAGACACTCCACGGCACTCTTCTCAGTTAGGTTTTTACAAAATTCTGGTTACATTATTCTTTTTGGTTCTACTTCTACATGTGAAAACAATGAAGATTAGTATAAAACAATAATAAATATAAAGTCATATGAAGTCACCATGGGAGTTAAATATTTGCTTGATATAGGTGCATATTATTATGATTTAAATTTCATGATTTTTCACAATTTGTTGTAGGTACATATATATGTGCGAAAGGAACATTACTAAGTGTTTGTGGGGTTAATACAATCTTTCCATATTTATTGGCATGTATTATAATTATAATATTATAATTATTAATATTGAGTAAGTTATCCCTTCAATGCCTAGATATTTTGATTTCGTAGGATATGGTACATGTAGTACATGGAACTTCAAAAGCCATCTCATGTCAAAGTAAAGCATAATTTTTATGTTTCTAAGATGTTTATAATCAATATTTGCAAAAATCTGGGTATAAATATCTACGGAAGCGTCAACCCTCCGCAGAGGATTTCGGAAATTTTATTTAAGTATGTATGCAGGTCCAAAAACAATTTCCTAAACTTAGGTAGGTAAGGTACCTATTTTTAGAGTAGAAAGTAGAGGTTGCATTATCAATATGCTTACAATTTCTGCTGGACTCGCACGACATTTCACAAGTTTAGGTAGGTCTGTTACGAAGTGTAACGATTGATAAAAATCAGGGATAAAGCATTGACAAAAATATTGATTGATTCAAAATTGAAAGAGTGGAGATATTTCAGGCTAAGTGTTAAGTTTACTTTTATGATACCTAATGACTATGGGTGTAGTTTTACAATGACAAAATTTGAAATTAAGTTTTATTTTTATAAACCTTATGAAGCAAGGAAATGAATTCTTTGGCATAATCGCCGTTAAAAGAATATTGGTCGGCCTATCTGTATTCGTATTTTCATAATTTCCATTGTAAATGTTCCAAAATATTGCTTTCACCGCTTTCCACATAAGTATAACTGATCTGGTAAAAACACAAATAAGATACCAATGTGCAAGTCTCCAGTATAGATTGACTTGACAAGTGAGTAGTTTGTAATTTCTAATAATAGCTTACCTGGTATAATCATTTCGCCAGGCGCTGTGCCCGATGTCACTGGCTGCCAGCGATGAGAAGCTGCTGGTGGTCACGTCATCACTGGAGGCAGGGGTACGGGCCGTGCGGTTGGGGGTTTACGCTCAGGGGATTATACAGATACACAATGCACACAATTGCAACAAGAATAGTTTGAAAGTATCTGTATGTAAAATACAGTTTACTACAAATTAAATGTTTTTAAATAACGTTATTACGTAATGCTGGTGGTGCTTGTGGTTGCAGCAGATAATAAGTAAAGTAAAATGTGGTGTTAGCTAATTCATTCTCAAATGATGCAGTTGAAAAAGCAACATTTTGCTTTTGTAAAAAATAAAGTTGGTGAATAAACATAGTAAACCATAAAACCGTGATTCTGAAGCTCGAACATCGTTCATACGCCTAACAAAAATTGTGCGACTGATTCTAGATTTGTGTTCGTTTCTGATATGAAATATAGATCAAAAGACTTTCATCAAAAGATCAAAAGACCTTGTAAATAACGATAGTGTAAATAAAAAAGTTAATTGTAAAAATAACTGTTTTGGTTCATTTTATCATAAATTATACAGAGCATATGGCTGAAAATGTTCTAGGAAACATTATGTTGATTTTAAAAGAGGTTTCCGCAACAATTTTTATATTTTATGGTTGCTATTGTTAGTTTTATAAAAACAAAATTAACATATTAACATAGATATAGACAAATTAATAGACACCTTATTGAACGAAATATATTCAGCCGTCGGAATACTGAAACCTTGCTTTCAGCGTGTAAAGAAATGTAAATACGCGTGAAAACTCTGCCTTTGCTCTCGAGTAGTCAGGTAAAAAAATGGAAACAAGATAATAAATAAATAAATAAATAAGATAGATAATGTCGTGGAATCAAAAGAAAACATTCAATAAAATATAATTAATAATTACCAAATTTCATTAGTCTTATTTGTTATGCTGTAGCTACAAAATTAATGTCTTTTCATCTGCATCATTGCTATTTGCAGTAGTGATGTCACTAACAAAATAGCACTGAATTATTTTAGTAAGTCGAATAAAAGATAAAATATTTAAATAAAATAGCTGACGTGTATGTATATGAGACTATGGAGTACGTACTGTGCAGTATTCATGCAGCTTGAGTGATCCTGGTCGGCTATCTACAGGAGTGAATACACGCTAAGACAGTGAAAAAATAAAATATTATGCCGTATAAAGTTTCAAATAATTCCGTTAACGATGTAAATTAAACAATTAAAACTGACAATAAAATTATCTTGAAATTAGGTTAAAAAAAAGGGAACAAAGTATAAACTTTAATTCGTTATAAAACATGTTAAAAAAAGTCTTTAGGTAGGTACTTAAAATTTAAAACTGAATAGAACTTGAAAATGTTGCGTGCATGTGGATGCATCGGAAGCGACTAATACACATGTGAGCTTACGCGATCTTTTCTGATGGAGACCTCCACGGAACATCGTCTTCCAACTCGTCTTCGCTCTCATCTACTTCGGCCTCTTCGTCTTGATTGTCAGATGCAATATTTAAACTGCTCGTTACCATATCAGGAACAGGAAGAATGGATGGTCTTCGGCTTCCTGAATTGCAACAGTTTTCATATAATTTTTGTATGCTGAACCTTTGTAACTAAATATTTATATAATTTTGTCGTACCTCTGCGGTAATTTAAGGCATCAGGGCTTAGGAAGTTGTTGTCGGGCTTAGGTAATAACAGATGGCTATCGGTAGCACTGTCTGTACCTGGAGAATCTTTCAAACAGGTTCTAGAATCTGAACCAGATGGGCCCTCCCCATACTTTGCTGTGTAGATAAAGAACATTGAAAATATATAAATAAATGTCAGTTGTAAAATTAATTCATTTCTATAAAGCGTATTCATATTTAAGGAGCTTAATAAACACGTTCTTGTGATGCCTGTGATAAATAATTTTTGTGTAATTCTACAAAATTGTATAAACAATTAAATATGAAAATCTGCACACATGAATTGTCTAGTATAATAATTGAAAACATAAAAACATCAATAAAACTTAAACATACCAGATGCATGAATGTTCACTATGATACTTCATAATATAATTCAAAATGTATTATTTAATTAGAGAAAACTTAAAACATGATCACAGGGGTTTTTATACAAATACATTAGATGCGCATGCCAACCGCTAAAAATATTGCCTATTTGCAAAAACCTTCTCTGCGGTTTTCTTGAATAATGTTTACTGATCGTATTGAAGGAGACCAATATATAATTATACTCTCTATTATAAAGGCAGCTGTTTGCAATAACTTTGCTGCAACATTTGAATTATTTCTCTTATTTTCATATCGAGAATTCTCGTATTTTTCGATCCAGGTAATCTTACTTATGACTATAGAATCTATGTACAGCATCATTGTGTACATGTAATTGAGATTTTTTGTAAAACTTATTCCAGATAATGGTAACATAAATATAAACTCGTTTTTTTTGCATTATCAGCCACAACGTACATTCAGTTTCAATGTAATCTTAGCAGAGCATTTACATTTTTACTTTTATTAATTATTAAACGCAAAACCTTTCTCTATCAACTTTATTAAAGCTTTTTTTTAGGTCGCCGATGAAATAAGCTGTCATGATAATAGAATGTTGTTAATATATATGTAATTATCTGCAGAATATTTAATATGTAGCAATGTATAAACAAAGATGCATCTGGTGATATTGTGGCATGGTTAATATCAACTTTAAATTTAATCCACACTCTCGAACTCGTAACTAAATGCAATGTTATCATACAAACGAGACATGCAAAAACATTATATTTTGGTGAAAGTCAATTCAAGGGCTATGGTTTTGTATCTGAATATATTTTGAGATTGAGATGATTTTACTTGACACGAAGCACATCCAAGCCTGGTTGTGGATCCCTGCATCATAAAGAGGTACACGATAACAAGGAACGTAACAAATTATAGACTGTAAACAGTTTTTGTATGTGTACTGTGTTGAATTTACTAATAATAATTGCTTAATTGCCTCGTTATCATAGTACTTTTGTTTTTGAAATGAGTGAGTTGCTATTTGTCTTTAACAGACTCATCAACTGCATGAGTTATATTGCGCCAATAAAGACAACGAGCAATAAGCAAACCAAAAAAGGGAGTAGGCCGAATGCATATTAGAACAAAGTAATGGAATGCATTCGATCTACTTTTGTTATTTACCAACTGTGACACTCACAGCCAGTGACAGTAAAATTAGCGGATGATACAGTATTAGCTTGGTTGATGCGTGATGGCGATGCTTTTGGTGTGGAACTCGCGGGAGCTTGGAGAATCACTTGTGGAAGGTCGTATTGAGCGACGCTACTACCGTCTGGTTTCTTCTGCTGGACAGAAACCTCCTCTGCATCACCTGGTTTCTTCTCATTAGAAAGTAGACTACATGCAGTTTGGTCTTTTGGTATAGTCGGTTTCTGTTCTGTTTGTTTTTCAGCCACAACAAAAGCAGAATTCTCTTCCTTTGTGATACTCATATAATAGCACGTGTCGCTACTTTTCATAATATGACGAGGGCCAGGATTTAAAAGAATTGTTTCTTCATAAAATTCAGGCAGCTCCGCTGGGCGTACTCCCACTAAAGCAACGCCATACCTTGACAAAAATCTCGTTACTAGTACCTGTCGTTCTCGCAAAACAAATGTTATAAGAAACCACACTGAACTTACTTCCTGTGCGAATGAAAGCTAGCGTAGGTAAAACTTTTTCCTTCATACTCGCCAAAAAATCGACTGTCACCCAAAACTATATGATAAATTTCATTTCCCGAACATTTACCATACAGTCGATGCCATTCTTCAGGTGATTGCTGGCCTTCCCTAAAATAAATTAAAACTAAAAACTTGTCGTTTGCAAACAATTTCCAGGATATGTGTACTGTCTTTTAATTAATTTACTTACTGGCCTCGGCTGGTATGGAGAAGAAGAGTTACAAGTGTCGAAGCTCCTGGACAAGTGCAGTTATTCGCTAAAAGAGCATACTTAAATTCATCTTCACAAACAACAAACTCGGCAAATTTTACGTGTAATTTGTTTTCAGGTCGAAAAATCTGCACGTATTGCGGCACTGCTGGTGCAAAGTCTTTCACAGCCCACGATCTGAAAATAAGGGTTAATTAATAGTCATTACTCGTGTAATAATTCGAAACAGATAAAACAAGTTTCACGATTATAAATGCAATAGTTAAAACTGAAGAGTAATTTCTCTATGTTCGAGTCCTAAAGAGAGGGAAGGTTGTTCCAGATTAGAGCAAGAATGGACTTTTTTTACCTCACCGGGAGAGAAAGTACTCTTAATATTGGAGACAGCTAATTTTACTCAAAAGAAACATCTTTTATTTCTAAAAAGAAATAAATCTTCATACAAAGATTTTGAAAATTCACTTGCCACACTCGGGAATCGAACTGGCTAAAATCTGAACTTTTGAGGCATCAATCGATAAGTTCAATCATAAGGATCAAATATGATAAATTATATAAAGGAAGAACAAAGTGAGATGAGATTTTGGTGATTTCAACCAAGCATCTAGCTTTTACTTGCATTAATGTCTGGTAACGAGATAGTTACTAATTGTATTATTAACTTTATAAACTGTGATCATTGCTTATCTATTGGTATTATATAATTCAATAGCAGATAACAGAAAAAAGTTAATTGGAACTTCCCTGAAAGAGGCCCTATTTAAAAATACTATATTAAAATACGCACAAACTGAGCTTGCGTGATGCGTGGGCGGCACTAGTTATTTTATTGAATTTGGCGCACAATGCCACATTCGCAAAATGACATACTCGAATTTCGCAAAATGTCATATTCGGAAAACGCCACATCGCAAAACGTCACATTAGCAAAATGCCATTTTCGCAAAATGCCATAGTCTGTCAAGCCATTGAAAGAATCCTATCGGCCTACTGCAAGAAATCACTTAGTGACTTTAACAAGAGAATACCAGGCTTAGCATAGCATATGAATATATAGGCATAGCTTATAATTTAAGCGCATACCAGGCCTGCACCTATTTTGCTACTAATAAATACCTGCCAGAATGGATGAAGGCGCACCATTTGTTTCATGTAGGATGTAGTATTGTAAATAATGAAAAGCTATTTCCCTTTTTATTCTTTGCCATGAAAGTATTTAAACGCCTTTAAAGTTTATTTCTTAAAAGTTTTTCAAAAGGCATAGTAAGAGCCCTGCTTTGCAACGCTCAATGGTTAAGAAAATAATATCCACGAAGGGGATAAAAGGGTCTAAGTTCTCTCACTAAGTCACTATACCCTGCCATCCCCTTCGACCTAACTTATCGGACTCGCGGTGCCCCAAGTTTAACTTTTACATTTAATTCACACAGTAAATAAAATCATATTTGGTGAGCATTTATCCATTTTGGTAAGTAGTAAATCGTACATTATTTGAATATGACTTTTTGAGAAAAAACATTTTACACCTAATCCTTTTTATTGTATGTCACTGTCATACTGTACTTAAGTGATCATAATAAAAACGCTAAACTTTTACCTCAGTATGGTGTGTTCATCCGCTGCTGTTTTGTCTGCATAATTCCTGGCAGCCAGAATGAAACAAGCTTCAGCTTCGTTCATTCGTGCTCTTATGAGATCAGTATCTTTCAAGCAGGATCCTTGGATATATATTACTCTCTGAGCCCAAATAGGAACCTGAAATATTAAAAATGTGTACTTACGTTAGCAAAAGTATCTATGAAATTTTATGTTGATTAACTACCGATCCGACGCGGTTTCGGGTGCAGGTTATTTATTCGTTACATTTTATTATGGAGATTTATATTTCAAAATATCATGCGATTTTTTTCATGCAGTCTTAGAATTGGATTAGTTAAATCTAAAAAAACCCATTTTATTGAAGTTACCTGTAATATCATTCTCATAGTAGTGTCAAGTTCCATTGGAGAAAGCAACACTACATAATAGTCTTGTAGGAGAGGATGCGCGTAGAATTCGTTAAGAAAATCCATAATAGTATCAGCGTGTAGAGTCGTTGAGCACACGACGACGTGTTTCTCCGACTGCGCACGATGTGACGAGTATGAACCTCCAAGTTTTTGTCTTTCCATCCATGTAAACGCCAGTTGTTCGAACTGAAAAGATTAGTATTCCGATTTTTGTATCTAACTTTAAGCATATTTATAGGCAAATGTAATCAAACCGAAAGATACAAGTATGCTTAGGACACTTATCACTTTTATAAACCTAACCTGCGGCTCGGGCTTTAAGAACTCATTCTCGGTTTATAAATCTTAGCTCGGGGCCTGAGTACATTACGATCCACTTCCATTATCCACGTTTACAAAAGTACTAGGATACGTAGTCACGTACACATAACATCACGCCTGTAATCTCCGAAGTTTTAGGCAGAGGTACTCTCACATTACGCCAGGTTTGTTTAAGTCCTATGTAATAGGGGGCGAGCCTATTGCCATCAACCAGGCATATATCTAGATTCCGAGATAGCTCTGAGAAATTCCTGATGGAAAAACTCTATAACACTTTGCCCGACCTGGGATTCGAACCCAAAACTCCGTCTTCGTGTTTTGCGACCACTAGACCAACGAGGCGTATCATGGCATAATGCTCGATGGCCCCAGAAGAGTCTCCCAACAAGTGGACCTTAAGATAAACATGGAGAAAGCCAATATCGAACGAGATACGAACGTGATATTGGCTTAAGATTGGTGTATCTACACTCGACTCGTTGTTGTCGTTTATGTAGACCTCGGATTGACAGTTTAGTTATGGTAGGTAGGTCCAATTTTGAAAAAAAAAAGAGGTTAAATTTCGAATCCAGCGCAGCATTCGAAAAGCTAAGACACATCTCGATCAAATGATCGCGATGTCTTAAGACAAAAGTCTTTGACCAGTGTGTGTTACCAGTGACGACATAGCTCTAAAATTTGCCTCACGTACTATCGTGAGAGTCGAATTTTAGAGCTATGCATAAGGCCTACCTTACGAGACGCCAGGTTTCTCAACGGACTATGGAAAGAGCAACGGAAAATGATTACACACCCGCAGAAGATCACAGGTCACCGATACAGCGAAAAAAATAATAACCAAGTGACACACGTGGCCCGTTGATTCATTGAACGATGGGCCGCTCACCGGGATACGCAGGGTTGGATGACTAGAGACGCGAGGACGCAGGACCGGTTCGTTTGGAAAATCCTGAGGGACACCTTGCCCATCAATGGGATCATCTCAACCGGAAGAAGCCGGTTAAAATGATACCATCATTGACGCTGACGACAAATAAGAGCTTGATTTAATCTAACCCATGCGATATACTAGAAGAAATGAATCGTTCCGCCGTTCAAACAAACCCTTAGTATGTTATAAGTTAAGAATATACAATATGATATTATGCGATTATTAAAATATACCTAATAATTTTTCGGTAACTCGAAACTTTAAAATTGTAATAATGTTATTGTGTTGTTAACAATTTCCACATATTTTGGTAGATAGGATGTATTCCTATACCAAAATAGGTAGAAATTGTGTGATGTGAAAAATTAAAACAAAATTTATTAAGTTCGTGATTTTACACATTCGTTTTTATCTTATGATTAATCGATATGATTGATGAAGCAATTTAACATATTTTGATGTTGACATAAAATATGTGTCAAGTCCCTCTCTCAGATACAAAATATCCCTCTTAAAAATGGCCACACGTTTCTGGTACACGTATATGAAAAGGACAAAAACAAAACACTTAATGGTTAAAACGTCCTTCTGTCTGCAAATATACCTAATGATACATGTATCCTGCTATCATCTGTCCAACGGATTTCTAGTAAACGTTATGGGCCAAAAATAATTAAATTGACATTTATTACCAGTCTTCTTTGAAAGATTTGTATGATTGTGCATCTTAATAATTTGTTTTCCATTAAGGGTTCTCCTACTGGCCACTGGTCACTGACCAATTTTGTCCACAACCGTAGAAGGACTACGCTTGTGGGCAAAATTGCAAAAGGCATATAATAAAGCTATAAAGGTTATGGGCTAAGCAGCTATAGTTAATACCTATTAAAAGATACGTAATTTTCGTATGTAAGAAATAGAAAGTTTGCTACGGGATATAGCAAATATCAAATTAAAAATGCTAAGTTGCTACCATTACTTTTAGGGTTCTTCCTTAGAAGACTTGCCTAAATTCCTAAAGGTCTATTCAGATGGATCACACTACCATCTTTAGTGTTTAGGCAAGTCATCGTGAAAGGATACGTAATATTTCTTTTAAAACTATGCTACGGTTCACATGTTAGCCTTTCAATGTACAAATAATGGCCGGTGTCTCTGGGAGCCTTAATTGGTAAAAAGACTAGAGAGGCTAAGCGCTTTATGTCTAGATATTATCTAAGGTAAAAGTAGGTAGCCTTACAAGTCCATGATGTAAGCGTAGATGTTCGTTCCACGTGTTTCACATAAAGGTTAAAACAAGTCTCATCCCCACTTGAATGATGATCTAGAAGTAAAAGAAACATTGAATGTATAACCCTGTAGGTATAATTCCAAAAGCAGGCTACACACGTAGGCAAGTCTATTGAATGAAGCAAGGGTTTACCGGTTTTATTAAATTTTATATAGTATCCATTAAATCCTTTTATCTATTTCAACGAATATAAATTTATTTTACCGATTAACGATTTGTTATATTATATTGTCATAATAATGAGCTCGAGAACATGTGACTTGGAAATATTCCCTATGTAAATTTAGTAAC
Organism: Hoplodrina ambigua; assembly: GCA_949774945.1. Taxonomy (NCBI): domain Eukaryota; kingdom Metazoa; phylum Arthropoda; class Insecta; order Lepidoptera; family Noctuidae; genus Hoplodrina; species Hoplodrina ambigua. Next base: position 14,957,000 of record OX458963.1, read on the forward strand.
GGTCTTTGATTATATCACTACTATTTAATAAATACGAAAATTACGTATCCCGTATCTCGACGAAATAATGTCTTGCAGTTGTCCAACGCAAGTCTCTTATTCCATTTTAATAATGTATTTACCTGCGTGGGTAAGACAACCAGCGCTACCCCGATCATAATAACCATAAATAGTTGTGATGGCCAAATATCAGGTACAAAGTCGCCGTAGCCCACTGTTGAGAAAGTAACCACTACGAAGTAGGTAGCTTGGAATAAGTTGAGGTGGCGATGTCCCGCGCGCTGGAAGTGCTGTATGCCACAGACACTGGAAAGGTAAAATTTGTGTTTTAAGCCGAAGAACTTAGAACTTAAACAATATTAAACATCATGATAAATTATCATCTTGATCCGAGTCTAATTGGATGTAGGTCTGCATGACAGCCAGGACCATCGGGATAATGCTTTCTGAGGCACGGACTGATCTCGGCATTAAATAGATGGTCACGCATCTACAGACCGACTTCTGTAGGCGGTGCTTAATCTTGATCGATCCACTTTTGAGGTTTTTATTCAGCCAGAAGCCCTTCTTAAAGGACTAAAAATGCAATGTCGTTAATGAAATAGTAAGTAATCTTCACCAGAACTTCGTCAGATCCGGACCTTGATACAGGAAGCGGTACTCCTAGACACGCCTTTTATAACTAGAGATCTTTTTTATTTTCTTTTTTATAATCCTTTTTACCTTTCTTAACTTAAAAAGAAAGGACCACTAGTTTGGAGTACTGAAAGTTTTAAAAACGTTTTTTTCTTATGTAAAGACATCTTATTTACCTTGTAAATACCAGGCACAGTAGAGTAACGCACAGTATCATCAATTGTTGCGATAATGCTGATTGGGACTTCTGCATAGCCCTGTGTAGGTCGTTCTGAAATCAACCAAACAACAAATTGAAAGGTGCACTAAACGTCAATGCTGCGAGTAGAAACATCAAGCAGACTAGTACAGCGCAGAAACAAGTTATTATACAATTTGTCAACTTTGTACTGGAACTTTATGCCGTCTTAAGGTACTAGCAAACTGTGTCGAGCCACAACGAGTCGGGGCGGGCCGCATCGCAGTGCAAAATGCATACATAGCACATAGTGAAGGATTGGGCGCAGAGCATTGACGGATTTTGCAAATCATAAACTATTTATGTCCTTGAACTAAAGTTCTCTTCATTCCGTGGTAATTTCAAACGCGAATACAATAAAAACTAAGATTGGAAAATTCTATTATCATGTGCGCATGTGCATTCTCGTACGCTTGGTATAGCACACGGTGTCGGGGCCGGTCGCATCGCACGCACCAATACCATTTTATAGCATTTTATATTATATTTATAATTTAAATAAAATACATACGAGCAATTTGAAATTCGAACAGATTTATGCGCTGCGCCCCCACCCGATGAGGCTCGACATAGTATGCTCGTACCTTTATTGTTAAATATACTTTGAATGCAGTGGCAAACTTCTTCGATATCGGATTTACAAAATGGCGAGGTAAATTTATAACCGGTTCGTTCTCTACTCTTCTAATAACTAGCCTCTTTAATTTTTTGAATTTCAACTAAATTACAAAAAGGGATTGCTTTTCTCAAAAAGTAATTAATCATTTGTGGGTGTATGTGGGTGTACTAATGGGTACACCTCTGCCTAACCCTTCGGGGATTACAGGCGTGATGTTATGTTATGTAATTAATCATTTAATACGATTGCGACTTTATCTGCATTTTCGAAAACCTTGACGCGGGCAAAGTGGCTGGAGAAAGTAAATTGAATATAAATGGAAATAACCTAGGTATGAAAAAAAATACCATTACTTACAAACATGTTCTCGAGCGACCTCTTTGCCAGCCAGCAGTTAAGAAACACTGGTATGAAAAGGTTTCTCAATGGTGGAAACGGCAACTGAAATCAGAGTTTGATAAATTAGCAACAAATGATAGCAATAGGCTTGTTTGCTTCTACGTGGAAACAAGCGAGATGTTATATTAATATATGGGTGTAACAAGACACATCACATAGCCGTTAACTACGCAAACTGCCCATCAAACTAAGTAACATTGAACAAAAATTATTGTAGGGAAACGACCTTTTCTTGTTGGTATCAAAAGTTACTATTTTTGATAGCTCTCAATGTAAACATTGTGCATAATATGAAAGTACAGGGGTCGTAAGTATTTAAAGTTTAGTTCTAACTTCAAAAACTTGTTTCATAAAAATAAGTAAAAAAAATTGGAACTCTGAACTTAAATATCTCCATAACTGAAAAGTTAAAAGGTAGGGTCCCGAAAAAAAAAAAATAACGCAATGATAGGAAGGAAACATATAGGTAACTTTCAGCTTCGTCAAGTTTTTTTTTACACCCGTTATAAATGGATGTAAACAGCATTCTTTTGGACCAGTTGCTCTTAAGATAGATAACGATAGACGGTTTGTGTTGAATAAAAGCTTATATAAAATTAAGTACTGATTTGCTATTTATTTCCTTCCGAACATTATAAGAATAGTAAAACACGAAAAACAGGTCTCGAGGTCTCACATCTCGAAAATGCACCGTTTATTATGATACGATATTTATCTATGTTTATTGGAAAATCGTGGTGTGCCTCGGAAAGCACGTAATGTTGTTGGTCATGCGCCTTGTCTCTCCCCGATCGTGTCAGATTGTCTTCGCAGCGGATTATGAGAGAGAAGAAGGAATGCACCTGTGTTTGTGCACTATAAACCTCCTGGCTCTGTGTTAGTCTGAATCGAGATACGCTGCTAAGTACGAAATTCAGTCGGGAGAATAATAATACAGTACAATAAGTTCTGTGAGCCCGTCTAGTACTATTTTTAGGATGGCTATAGGATCAACTAATATTATGTTGTATTAAAAAAAAACTTACCGTCAGCGCAAATGGTATTGTATTGACCATTTCTAAGATGAAATGGAATGATAAAACTTGTTGCCAAATATTACCCTGAAAAACAAAAATGAATACAGTGATAAGATTCTTGCTCTAGTAGTTTGATCTGGCAGTAGACGAACGTAAAGTCATGTCCGTGGCAGGCGGCTCCGCGGTGTGTACTATGGGCGCAGTGAACTCCTCAAGTCGAGCCTCTTGCAGGGATAGATCCCCGTTTTCAAGCAAGTCTTGCCGCGACTGCATAGAATCGAGACGACTATATCTATATATAGTATCTCTGTTAACACCGTCGTTATATTTACACGGTGTGAGGCTGCCAAACAATTCCTCCTCTAGTCGTGGAGAATAAAAGGGTGGAAACAGAGGTTTACATCCGGTCTTTAGTCTCTATTTCGTCGGATTCATGAATATCCCAATACCCCATAACCAAATATTTCCAAAGAAATGAAGTTTATTAATGTCTGACAAATAAAAAAAAAACAGATCAATTCTACAATCTCATATAAAAATATGCTATCGTTAGGAAAAGTTCAACCGCAACCATCTTAATTCATTTTTCATACTTGTATGATTCTTTGAGCTTAGAAGAAAAGACAGTATGTTAAATATGAATAAAATTATTAAGGACGCCTGCCTTCTCGTATTTCCCTTTAAAAGATTCTCTAACAGTGTGACGTAATTAATAGATGGTCCCATAAGGTCTTTTTAATTTAGCTGATGACATAAATTAATTTACCTTGTAGCCTAAATAAGCGAGTAGTATGGCTTCGGTAAAAGATATCATAGCTAATATGACTTGCACAACCCACAAATATAGGGGCCTATTGACCCATATTATTCCGTCCCAATTAATAATCGGGTGCTCCTGGAATTCCTCTTCCGTCAAGTTAGCCGAATATTCGAATTCAGTCTTATTCCCAGGCCTGCAGCCGTAGCTGTAAAGAAGCAAGTTTTCAATTTTATCGCCTACATTTGATAATATTTTTTTTACAAACTGTTTAAGATTACTTTCTTGACACAAAAAACACCATAGTATACAAGTAGGTCGCGAAGCTTGTGTTTTCATGCGATGAGTGTCATGTGATGTACATTTATTTTAGGGTTAATTTTTAATCGTCAGATAACTCTTAACGGAGGTATAAATATGGCGGCTTGACATCTTTTATATAGAAAATATGTCAAACTTGAAATATTATGTCAAATTTATTCTTTGGATAAAAGTTATAAAATACTATAAAAAATAAAAACCGGCCTCTACAAGAGTAAAAATATATAATTATACTCGTAATAAAGTTCAAAAATTATCAGTGTTTTTTTATCACATTTATGATTTATTTATTTATTAGGATGCATGGCACAAGTAAATAATTATAACTTTTACGGGTAGAACAAGATTGTAAAAGGGTCCTTCAAGGGTCTTTAAGTGGACATCATCAGTCAGACGACTGTTGGGATTTCTAATCGACAAAAATGATGAACTTTCAAACCAACTTTTACACTATAGGTATTAGAGAACCGCTCCGGCTTCGCACTGCACTGGTGCAAATTTCCAACTGGTTCGGTAAATAAAAAAAAAAATGAACGCGCCGGAAATTACGTTCAAAACAAAATAAGAATAAGTCAGAACGGTCCAGCCGTTCTCAAGCATAACGCTTAGCAGCTTATTTCAATTAATCATTTTTATTTAGATAGATAGATTGCTGCTCAGCTTTACCGTCCTGCAATAGATGTTATATGAGGTTTCATTCGTTGTTAACTTTTTTATATTTCTATAAAAGGTTGGTTTACATTATTAAATTATTTTAAAACAAAGCATTGTGTTTCGCAGAGCTTTTGCGCTCTAAGTAAACACTAAAAGCTTTATTTGTACGAGGGCGGTTTGATATGTACGTCCGTGAATTGGTAAAACATTTTTTTATGAGAACAATGTTTTAAATATTGTTTTATTTTTCTACATAACCTACCTTTTAACAGTAATATTTAAAAACGTTATACTAAAACCTGCAATATTCATCAATCCATCGATAAAGTCTGATGTTTACACATCAGACTTTATAGTAGATATATATAAAATTGAAAATAATATATAGGACCTACCTACTGACTTTGAACGTGCAACTTTAATAAAATTAAATGCAACTAAATAAATAGTCACAATTAATGTTGAATAATACGCAACAACAATTAATATTCATTAATTAGATAAAAGTAAAACTATTGCACCAATTGAAGCATTTTTTTGCACAATCCTCATGTTTTAAATGAGTTAATATTCGCCCAAACTGTTAGGTTTTGTCTGTGGTGTTATTATATGTGGCGGCGCGCGCTATGTGGAGCGTCATCACAACAATGATTCTACTCTGTGTAAGCTAAGGCCTATGCTTTTTTCATTATTGTATTGGAAACCTCTCATGGGCTAGGTACCAGGTAATTGAATTATAAGTCTGCTAAAGCTATGGAGCCGGTTAAACATAATAAGTTTTTGATCTATCATTCTTCCAACCTTCCATTCTTCACAGTTATTATTATATGAATCCGCTTTATTGCGAAATAAATGCATTCAATGTTCACCTACTTTATAATAAAAGAATAAATGCAATTATCGCGGCCTCATCATTGAGGGGATATCTACCAGACACTGAAGATTGTCTGGAAAGCCACAAAAAGTTAAACATTGGATATGCCCTTTTTTATCTGACTTTACTATTAATACACAAGGTGCCAGCAAAAAAATAAATAAATAAGTCAATTATATACGGTTAGATGAAGGGTACTAAAAATACTGCATGCCAGTAAAAGACATGTTTTTACAATTAAACTTACCAGGAAGCGGAAATGGGATCTCCATCAGCGCAAACTCGGCATATATACAACACGCAGGTCAAAAGTTTGAAAAATAAATTAGCTATTCTAATGCGTAAACCTGAAAGAAAGAGAAATAGTAAATAATCATTGAACGTAATACATTTTTGCTATCTCTCTATTATTAATTCTGTTGATAATAATAAATTCATATGTATTTTTGTTTAGTTCATTTTCCTTAGAGATTGAGATCACAATTTTTTACTGGGTAGATTTACTAGAGATTTAATAACCTTTTATATAACATTTTGGGAATTTGTTGTAAAAAAGAAACTTCCTGCGATTTTGCCTATCGGAGGGTACATCCATAACTTAATGCTTTTTGTATTAGGTTATGGATGAACATGGTAGATATTTTGCGTGCGGAATACAACGATCTGGTTATCGGAACAACCACTCAACAAATCCAATTTTGCTTCAGCACAGCGGTATTTACAAGATTGTATTTCAGAGGAGATGGTGATATTCTTTACAGCGAACACAATACAATGCAGTCATTCGCTGCGAGTGAGACGAAAGCCACTGGTGATAGGCATGGCATGAATTCTTTGGCATTATTTTATTTAGGGTATCGCTTTGACTATGGAAACTTAACAATAAATATAAAAAAATAAATTTAAAGAAATAATTTCCGGAAATGTACCTGAAACCTTATCTTACCCCCAAAAACACAACATTGGGTTTGTAACAGTTAACGGCTCAGGAAAACCGTTTATGTAGCTCTGCCATACCTCGCTATATCCAGCAGATCGTACTGTTTTTATCGATCGAATTCAATTCAAAATGTATTTAACATAAAATGTTTGCATAATTGACGAAGTCCATTTTCTTAACAATTATTTAAAGTATTCTAGGGTATACATAAAAAAACATAACATCACGCCTGTAATCCCCGAAGGGTTAGGCAGAGGTGTACCTATTAGTACACCCACATTTCGCCAGTTATGTTTTTAGTTATTCTAGGGTATCGAATTAGTATAATGAAAAGTTATGGTCATTTAAACTCTGTTGACTCTTTGAAGGCGCTAATCCCCTAGATAAGGGGTCGGCAACCTTTTGGCAGGCAAGAGCCACAAGGTGGCAAAATAAACTAAAGGCGGACCGCAATTGTGATATTAACCCTAAAAGCCCAATGTACCTACTTATAAATTAGTCATAACCCAACGAAAAAATAAAAATGATATTAAAAAAAAAACATACGCATTTAATTCGTACACGTAATACATACTTACATTATTTTTGCGTGTATTCCCGTTCGTCCCCCCGACTTCGTCCACCTAGGGGGACGAATGGGAATTCGTTATTTTTTGTACTGTTCGTCCCCCTGACTTCGTTGGGGGGACGAACGGGACTAATTTTTATTTTATTTTTTTGATTCCCATTGGTCCCCCATCAAATACATTCAGGCTGGTCGTTAAATGAAAAAAAAAACACATTTTAAAGTATAGATTTACTAAAGAACAAAAAAGTCACAGAATCAACTTTACGTAGGTACTTAGATATCAAAATACCCATACGTTTAAACATTAACATAAAATAAAATTAATCTTATACTTTCATAATTAAAAATTATAACAAAAAAAAATAGTACATAGAGCTGATCATTAAAAGAATTATGTATTATTATCACATAATATTAGGCAGTAATAACTATAGTATATGGCACACAAAACCCAATAAGATTAAACCAACTTGTCTAATACAAAGTATGTATCTGCAACAATTGGGCACTTTGCTTATGATTATATTTACCTAAGTTTTTCTAGAAAAAGTCCTACGCTTATTTCTGAATAAAGAAGTTGATTTTGGCAATTCATAACATATTGGTCTATCAAGATTGAATGTAGCTTACCCCTTTTAGACTTTGTTTAGTTATCACACTGTATAAGTTGATTCTGCGATTTTAACTGTGACTTTTTTGTTCATTAATAAATTTTTAGTGATAAAATTGTTATTTTTACCATTAAAAAACCAGTCTGAAAATTTTTGGTGAGGCACCAATGGGACTCAAAAAAGTAAAATAAAAATGATTCCCCCCCCAACGAAATCAGTGGGACGATCGCGACAAAAAATAACGAATTCCCATTCGTCCCCCTAGGTGGACGAAGTCGGGGGGACGAACGGGAAATTTTTGTATGTTTGGGCTTTATAGCTAGAAAAATAACCACTGTAAATCATTCAGAATTTAAAACTACAAAGTAAATAGGTAATTGATTTTATACAAAACAAAACATCACGGGCCGCAAGTAAGACGTCCACGGGCCGCGTGCGACCCGCGGGACGCAGGTTACCGACCGCTGCCCTTGATGAAAATAGCAAATGTTTTGTTAGCGCCTAATGAGAATTTTTACGACAAACTATGAAAATGATTGAATCGATGAAATGTAAACTTTTTTTGAAGAAGTTGTCAAAGTTGGATCAGTCTTGATCATACGAGTATAACCGACTGGATCTGAACGCAAAATATTTTTCGTTCACTAAAGTTTCAAAAATCTCGAATAATAAGACTAAACTAGGAACTTAAATAATTTGGTCAGACTTGGCGACTTCAATGTTTAGATTATTTTAGATTTTCTTTAAGTTTACTCTTTATTTCAGACTTTTGGCGTATTAGGTAGACTAGAGTAAGCCATTTCGTTGGCGACGGCAAGCCGCAGACGACATTAGTAGTGCTGCTTAACCACTATGACTGATCGCAACGACTCTGCTGGTTTCAGCAATTATTGTCGTAAGGTATTTAAACTGATTAGCACTGATATTTTATATAATTATAAATTTTGAAATCAGGCTTTGTTTCTGAAGTCGATAAGCGCACAAGTCAAACATTATGAGAGTATATTTAGGATTTGCGTTGTTTAAGTTTTGAATGGAATTTTACACGTATGTAATATATCGCGATAACCTCTGCAGTTTATTTTGCAAAGCCAAAACAAAGGAGGTCTGAAGTGTCGGCGTTGATAAACAATACTCGGTATACCTAGCGTGGTCGTGGTAATTCGATAGTCGAAAAGCATAAAAAACAACTATAATTTCTTCAAAATATACTATGCCTTATAAATTACTTTAGAATTCGTACGTTATAGAATTCGTATTCTGAATTGATTTTTGCATTTTACAGTGTACATTTAAAGTACAATTCAAAAGAGTAAAAGTTGTCTACTCTAATGGCGGTCTAATATTTGCGGATTGTAGTTGTGGATATGTAAGAAATCACGTAGGTATACTAGCGTGCATGTCACGACATCTGCCAAATGAGGAATCAATTCACACACTGCAAATACGAAGCCTATTTCGAAGAAACCGCTCATGTCGATATTGTGTAATTGATTTCAGTGCCTTGACATACTTACTCGATCGTTGATTTTTTATAAAATATAGTTGCAGTCTTTCTTTGAAAGTATTCTCGTTTACGTAATACTCCACACGGACTCTGAAACAAAAAAAAATACCATTAGATATAAATATAAATAAATGTATTATATTAGTTCTATTAGGTTGACTAATCGATTTTGATTACTATTTATTCATGCAATATAACATGATACGAACCTTTAAGGTTGTATCACGGTTCTACTATGGTTGATCACAAGAAAATTGTCATAATAAGGAACGATTACAAAGTAAATACATTATTTGACAAAACATCGTTATCAGGTTTACTTTCTTATACCAGCGAGCATAGATACTGCATTAAAGAATCGTCATATTCTCTTACAAAGTTTTGTCTAAAATTGCATTTATAGTTTTTTTTTTAAGTTCACAAATATTCTTTTGTAAAAATATTGCATAACAAATATAGTTTAAAATTATATCTCATTTTGTCGTTAAAATTATATGTCAGCGCGGTGATATCAATCATTGTCCAGCGTATTGATTAATTAACCTCCAATACATCAAATCTACATAGCAACATTGTTGCTTTGTGCCATGGTATCGAATGGTTTATATGGCTTATTATAGCTTTCGCCCGCAGCTTTGCTAATCAATTCAGGTTGTACTCTGCTTAGACAGTAATGAGTGAAGTGATTTTTGTTTCAATAGGTACCCTTGACTTTCTGACATCCTAGTATTTTTTTTTATATACCCAGTATTTTGAGTATTCCAATCTGAGTAAAATTGCTTATTTCTACTGCCATAGGTCCCACGAAAACAGGATAAAAAAGTATCCTATGTCCGTCTCCTGGTTCTAAGCTATCTTGCCACAAATTTTCAGCCAAATCTGTTCTACTGTTCTTGAGTTATATCTATAGATTAAATAACGCATATTAAAAAGCATAATATCAACCTACAAAAGCATAATTGGGGGTATTTTTTAAATATCTGAGTTAATTTTTCAGTTAGAATACTAACTGAAATATATCGATGGCCTACCAGAGTACCATAGTTTCCGTGATATAACAACACCTGTTCGATTACGTGGCATTTCGCCACATATACCGAACACACATATAGAATGAAATTAAATTTGCAAAGGTCAGGATATACGTGGAATTGAAAAAAAAAAGAAATCGATATAAAATTCATTATTCACAACACATATTGTACTTATAGGTTTTTTAGGAACCCGTAATAATGTAGGTACACTACAAATAGCAACTTTTAGCGAACGCGACGTCGTCGCATCGTTGCGAGCGTTGAGCCTTTACACAACAACGTCTCGTTAGATCCACTCAGCTCGGGGAGAGAGTTTCACAAAATACTCTCAGCGTACTATACTACCATCTAAGGCACATACGAGCATGTTACAAGTAATCATGTTTGCAATTTATTTTTCATCAGTTATTCGATAGCGGCGAATGGTTGTGCGTTTTTATTCATTTCAAATACTGAAAATGTGCTTTAACCAGGTGGGCAATTCTACTAACGGTATGATCACAATCTAATCTCAATCTGGGGAAAAGGCCTCTAATTTACTTTTTTTGTCATTGACTGTCGCTGAGACGACATGATGACTAAATTTTTAACGTTTTTGATTAGTAAAATTGGCCTGCAAAGTCGGGTAAATATTGTGGTAAAATCAAAATTTAAAATATAACATATATTGTGGATGCCTTATGGTTCACCACTGATACACTGAATAGATATAGTTTCAAATCAGTGTTCTTATTCATTGACACAAACCAAAAGTATTTCCTGTAATTTATCTAAACTCATAGTTTTTAATATGAAATAATACACTAAATAGTATCATAATTAAAGGTTTTTGCACGTGCAGCTAAATAATGCTTTAATTTAATAAATCTTTATTTTTATAAGGGATTATGTTTATTCATACATCAAATTCAAATTCATCATAATTCGTGAACAAAAACAATTTGATGAAATTCAATGAATATTTTTTTATTTGTTAACTTAACGGCACGGTTGACATGGCGGCTGAGCGATGAATTGCTACGCTATGTCCACTAAAGCAAGGTACGGTGACCCCTGATTTTACACTCCTGACAATAAACCAGTTTGGTTGGCGCATGACATTTTTGCATAGTAGTACACTTCAGGTAATGTTACCTTAACAATGCAGTCACCTTTTCCTTGCTGACTGAAACAACCTACCATTTCTTCCCTTGTGAACCACCTGGATACATTTGTGATCTTCGACAAGATTGAGAAGTCTTTCTTGAAGTCCCGAAGATCCCATGGAGATCCAATTTGAGATGCTTATTCTTCCTCCGTTAGACGGCCCACGGTAATCTTTTAGGCAGCCGAAGTAACTAAAACTTAGTTCAAAGGAGAACAATTTTGCTCAGCAAAATTTATTCGAGATTTTCAGTCATGCCAAAAACAAGGAACATCTTGTTTGCCCCTTCGATCCCCAGCTGGACTTCTTCACCAGGGATTCCTAGTGCAAGAGTTTTCATGTCGTTCGCCTTCTTTACGACGACGTGGAGCTCCTCGAAGGTGCTGGTTAGGATATTTATTATCTGTGGGACAGTTTTCCCAGTATTCGACATTATTCTTTTTTTTCTCTATATGTTCAAAGAACGAATCATCAAACCTTTGTATTCTATGTCCACTAAAGCAAGCTTCGGTGACCACTTGAATTGTACACTCCTGACAATAAACCAGTTTGGTTGGCGCATGACATTTTTGCATAGTAGTACACTTCAGGTAATGTTACCTTAACATTGCAGGCACCTTTTCCTTTTTTTTCCACAAATTATCAGTCATTCCAAAAAAAACACGAAGTTATGATCCCAAAGTAGATTCAAAAGCTTTCCCGGACCCTCTGCTTTCCACAACAATACGGCGCTTTGCACACGGAGCAACTTTTGCAGCAACTGGCAACTTACTGGCAACTCGCTGTTTACATGTAATTCAATTGGACTGCGCACACAGAGCAACTCAAGTTGCGAGTTGCGGCAATCGTCAACAGTTTTCAGTTGCGGCAACTAGCAACTTATTTAGTTGCTAGTTGCCGCAACTGGCAACTGTCAAAAATCCACAAGCCACCACAGGTTGATGGTTGGCACCAAATACAAATTCTGCCCACCAGATAGGGATCCCAATCCACCAGATCTAATGGTAATACCGCTAAGTTTGCAACACTGCAACTCAGCTAAAAAAGTTGCTTACAAATTGCCAAAAAGTTGCGGCAACCGTCAACTTTATGGCAACTAGCAACTTTTAAAAAGTTGCCAGTTGCCGCAACTTAAGTTGCTCCGTGTGCAAAGCGCCTACAACTACCCGGTATTTTACAGGTATTCAATGTAACTGAAGCTCCGATAAAGATAAAGCAAAAATATCAATATTCTAGTGTTCAAGTAAAGGTTAATGAATTAAAACGAACTTTTATTAAGTTTTCAATGCATTATGAACTATCTCATGACTTGCTCTACGATATGCTTTAAAAATATTCAATAACTTGTAATTCGACGTCTTTATTTTTAAGCGTAATAGCTTAAGACACGTAGAAGATCGACCTTCACCCATTAGATAATTTGATGAGAAATTAATTCAATTAAAAAAGGGCTACGAAAACTTTTCGATAGGCAAGTAATCATAGGCATGTTTGTTAATAAATTGTATTTGATAAAAAATATGTCGCATCAAGCTGTTGGGTACAGATCGATCTTCCACGTCACAATAACCAACCATATCTTCTTATCAGCTTGTCCATGATTGTATAAGAGTAGCGATATAAACTGTCTAAACAAACATTAAACATAGCTACGAGTAAGTTATAAATTAATTCAACCTTGGCGTACAAAATATAGCATAGATTCTCACGTTTTGTAATCTCCAAAATGGTTCTTAGCTTAGCTTACTTAGGTAGCTTTATTTCTGTAAAATATTTGGTTAAAATCTCAGCAAAGTAAATAAAAAAATTGAACATGTAATAGTAGTACCTCGTTATTAAAGTATGCCGATACCTATAAGAAAAGAGCATCTGTATAAGTAATTGCATATCGCGACTTCCTATATTTGGCAGACGACACCGACTCCAATCTTAAAGTGGATAATTAGCAGTCGAACTGTAATTTATAACTCTTGGTTTCTGCTGACATCTTTTCAATGCCAAATCTGCTTTGCTTGGAAATCGAACTTGCAATTTTTTTATAGAAACCACGCTAAAGACCTTTAGACAAATAAATAACTATATTATTATTTAAGACATTTATATAAAGAAAACATTATAATCCCTTATTTACTTGTTTAAGAGCGTTGTTCATGTCGTACGTACTTCAGACTTATCTACTCGTGTGTCTTTGATGTGTTGAACGGTCTATATCCTTACACGTTTCAGAATATTTCACCCGACACGGACTTCAAGGTAAGTCCCGATGTGCCTACCTTGAAATTGACAATCGATTCCTGGCCTCCTGTAAAGGGAAGTTGTCAAGTCGGGATAATTCATCCACGCATATGTCAGTTCAGAAAAGCGGCTTAACTACGCTTATTTACATTTCAGGAAATTAAAATCTACAGGCTTACGCAATTATGTATGACTATTTGTGATGACAATGGTGCCGATTCCCTTGTTCACGAACTAGACTAAATTTAGAGAATTGACATCTCTTGCTAACATACAGCGAAAGGAAAGGACGGTAACATTGAAGAACTAAGTTAGAGATGTCAAATTAGTTTTGCCTTGAACTTTTCCGTATTTTTAATCGATACGTTTTAAGATGTCAACTATAATTATGTGGATATGTCAGATTGACTAAATTTGACAGCTCTTATTTACATAAGTCTCTTTCTTGTTTTATTGGACAGAAAAAGATGGAAATAGTCTTATTTTAGTTTAGTTTGTGACCAAGAGAATCGGCACCATTATCTATGTATTTTATAGATATTATTATCAAAGATATTCATTCAAACACTTCTTTGACGACCACTACTTCAACATTTAAATTTAACATCATAAATTCATTGCAGGACACGATACTTTTAATGAGCGATGTCGCATTGCATCGATTGCTAAACTTCCTTGACATGGTTAAAAATGATACAATATTATTGATCGTGCTATCTTTGGGGTGAATAGATAGGTGGCTAGCTGGACTCAATGATGTACAAGAGTTATTGATAATTTTATTGATAAGTTTATTGATAATCCGGAACAACAGAATGTTTCCAAATCTAACTTTATTGGCCAAAAGATTTACCGGCAGGAACCAACGTACACATCCATAAGGGTCGAATATCGGGAATTCTGGTTTGTTGATATTCTCCCACATGACATTAATTTCGTTACTGCTACGTAATCAATTTTTCCTCTCTTTTGTTAAAACTCGGAAGTTAAACATCATTAACCTAATTAAAGATTTTCAAGCTTCATTTCGCGCATCGGAAATACACGGGCGATCAATGTAATAAAACCTTTTTGTTTAAATTTTTGTAGTTCAAACGAAAATTTTGATGGTTTAAATGTTTATGTTATGATAATAATACGTTTATTCACCAAAATTATAGATAGCTACAGTGCAAATCATGATGGTAACAATGGGTAGAGAACTAAAATAAAGTAATTGTTGTAAAACCTGTACAAAAATTAAGAACCCTGCCTTAAGAGGCAGGGTTCTTAGCTAGGTATAACCTGTATTTTAAGGGACAGTGAACGGCCACAAAATTCTTAAACACTTTTTCTGTTACAACAATTAATGGACGGAATCAAACTACCGCTGCATAGAATTTGAGCAGTTCTGCAAAAAAAAAAAAATATAACTGTGTGTGGGGGTATGTGTGGATGTAGTGAAAGGTGAGTATTGTGTGTGTATGCATGAAGTGGAGGGTGACTATTGTGAGGGAGTGTGCGTACATGAGTAAGGTACGGGGATGTGTGCGCGCATGTTTTTAAGTTTTTTATCGAAAGGATATATATAAAAATATATATATCACCTAACCTGTAACGCACCCTGCGTTACAGGTTAGGTGATATATATATGTAAGAAGAGACTCCGTGTAGGCATAGCCTAGGTATAGCCCTATCAAGCAGCCAATCTGTACCATTTGTTTTAACCGTTTGGGTGTTTAGTTTTAGGATTTTTAATTCTTTGTTAATTTTATTGTTATTATGTTTACTTAAAATATAGAAATGATGTGTGGAGAAAGTGGTTTTGTGTTGAGGTCCCGGGAGGAGCTTTACTCGCTTGTTCATATTAGGCGCTTGGAGTTTAGCATGAGTTCTTAAAATCGAACGAAGGACGAAGATCTGACGTACCGTAAGGACTTTGCAATTAGAGTATAGCTCTGTTCTTGGGTATCTATAAGGTTTTCCAGACATCACTTTAAGTATGGCTCTTTGCGCTCTTTCTACCCTTAAGATTTTAGTTTTAGTTGCTCCGCCCCATGCCGTAATGCAACCAATGACAGATTGACACAGGGCAAAATACACCATCTAGTTTTGTTGACTCCCTCAGAGACTTAAAGACGTGCATAAGACGCATTACTCTTGTGGTAAGGGTGTCAATCTGTTTGTCCCATTTAGTCCTTGATCAATCTTAACTCCGAGATATTTTATATTGTCAGATCTACTTAGAGTTGGGCAATCACAAGATGTTACTGGATTACAGCTTGAGTGAGCTGTAATAGAAAAGGTATTTCGCGGTACGGCGCACTTCAGAATTAGGCATGTTGTACGTTAATATGAGATTATATTTAATTGGTATGTGTGAATTGTGTAAATTGTATAGAATGGGTATTTCTTTTTCGTGATGTGCGTGCGTTTGTGAAGATCAAGAACTAAAATTACAAAAAGGAGTAGGTAAAGAAAAGAAAAAACCATAGCACGGGCACAGGTTTGGATAGTCAAATATTAACGTTATTCAGAGCATGAAAACATTTTTCAGATTGTATCAGAAGCTGCTTTTCCCCTACCTGTTTACGAAGATTTTCATTGCTTATCCAGCAGAATGTATCATTGTTATTTTTAGCAAATTGTTGTGCTAAGTAAAACAGCTTTTTGGAACTAGAGGGAATCTGCTCTGCTTCAAATACAGGTAGGCGTTTCCCTGGTATACCAATTAGTTCTGTATTCAACTTTTCTTCCTTTGGGTGCTTATCCTTGTTAAACGATCGAATTGCTGATAGAAGGTTTTGTTTGGCGATATACATAACGGATCTCGGATTCTAATAGGCACTCTAACGAGTTGTCCAATGTTACAGACTGTATTTATTAAACCGGTTGTTGACTTATTTTCTGGTTGCGGAATGCTTCTAATTTTTATACTCGATAATCGAGACTTAATGTTGCAGGTCTATTATGTTTTTTTAGCGTTTCGATGTAAACACCTTGATCCTAACGTTCCTTTTTTAAGTATTCCACTTCTTTTTTAACTCCTCAAATTTTTTATTCTTAAATGTCATTGATTAATTGATCTGTTTACTTGTTTTACGGATTTCGCTGTAGGATTGCTGTGTTTTGATTTTTTGCGCCTTAATCTCCCCTATATTTGCAACTAGCTTTACCATCATGGTAAATTGCTCCTCGAGCATCTTCGACATTAGAGTGCCTTGGCCTTTTGTCCATGTTGCAAGAAGCCGTTTTTTCGTGAATGCTCCGACCTGGGACACGTTCGTTACATGTTCACTGATTTCGATTGCCGTGCTTATTTCAGGCACGAATTGCGTTTGACTGAGAGCATTAGTTTTCGCATTCGGTGGTGTGCGCTGAACGTCAGTTATAGTACAATACAAGCAAAGATAATAAATAAAACTAAAGTATTTTTATACTCAGTGTTTCTTTGCAATAGACTATGCAATAGACAGTTACTTCGTCCGAGGTCCAAAACACTTGGCGTAGCCGATACTTTCGTAGTAGCCCCGTAGCACGACGTAGCCGTCGTAGCACACCCGTATGACGTCAGCGTGGCGTAGTGGGCACCATTTTTTGCCACTGTTGCTGCTATCTTCATGGCGCGGTGGCTTAGCGCTCAGGACTCCTCTCCGTCGCACGCTACGTGTACGCGGGTTCGAAACTCAACAAATCACAGCTACTTTTTCTAGCACACTTAATGACGGAAACAACGGAACACATACTACCCCTTTCTAGTACCGTCCAGCGGGTGTATTTAATAGCTTAAAACACTTATGAGTGACAAGGAATTTTTGACGAGTTGAATCAATCACGGTTTTTTGAGACACAATTTCTGCGGATAACCAACACACGTCTACTCGTTTCAAAATAAGGCGACCGACCTCTATGTATTTTTTAAACCTCTCCGTTATAAAAAAAAACATAGGATTTAAAAGGCAAATTTTTTCTGGTTAAAATGAATGTGAACATAATATCAGTTTTTCTAGCTACTAACATCAATCGACATTAATTGCAATTTATTTATATTCTAATTACCTCGTTTTCCTAAAAAGCTCTGGAAATCCCATGAATTTACGCTTAGAATTTATGGGTGCTTAATTGTTACAAAGGGGTCAAACTTTAACCTTGGTGATGAATTACAAGTAACCTTGTAGAAGACAGAAAACGGCGTTACCATATGCATCAAGATTTGTGTAGAAGCAGCCATTGCTGTATAGCAGAAGTTGCAATTTGGACTTAGCCAGTTTAATATAAAAGTGTTATTAGATGTAAAATAATTGATACCAAATATTCTAATTTGGGTGTCCTGCGGTTATTCTATTAGGTACACGTTGGATATACAGTGCGATAACCGCTGGTCGTTAGTTTTATAGCACCGCCCGTTAGTAAACGTCGACATTAAACTGCTCCAATCCTCATAATATCTCGTTTTGTGTGTTGCACACATATTATGTGTATTTCACACGCACGTCCACATATTGTTATCTGTTTCTGCTTGGTCAACCAATAAGATCACTTTGTAGTTATATGGAAAGTGGAACATTCAGGTGTTTATCATGAATTAAAATCAATGAGTTGAAACTTTCATTATAAATGGATAGTATTGCCGTTGTATCGCAGTTGTTTTCTACCACCTTTTTAGAGCAATTATTAAAACAAATATGTTAATTTTCCATGTAATATTTAACATTATATAAGGTAATCCTACGCACGAGATTATTTGGTGATACGAACAGCGCATTTACATAAAAATGTCATTACTTTGTCAATTATGATAACCTAGAAATATTATATGAATTGATGCTAAGCTCATTATTCAGGTATTCGGGGTGAGTAATCGTACTTGCAAACGTAGGTACTATAGGTATAATAACAGAAGTGTTTATGAATAAATGTTGTACATATAATATGCTTCAGAAATAAATTGTTAAAGTTGCGTACTAATGCTGCGTAAGCGTAAGCCACATCTTATTACCGTTCTTCTAAAAACGGATTTGATTAATGTCATGAGTCTTTGAATGAGTATGCGAGGAGAATGAAAAATTATACAAAAACCGGCTTTTCCCATTTTTATGGGCATTGGCAGCTTTGTCTTGTTTATTAAATATAATGTAATTTTAAATATAAAAAAAAACATACTATTATGTATCTTTATTTGCCATCGATAGCTAAAAAGAAAATGCAATTTAAAACCTTTTTTTAGTGACTTTACCGAATAAGACCATCGCAAAAATCGTCTATCGTATTTAGTTTTTGTGTTTGATTAACATTCCGGTCTGATAGTTGCCATGCAAATCATCATCTGCCCAGCCTTTTCCCAAATCTGTTGGGGTCGGCTTCTAGCCTAACCGGATGCAAGTGAATACCAGTATTTTACATAGAGCGACTGCCTCTCTGACCTCCAAAACCCAGTTGGTTGTCAGACTTTCGGGCTTCTGACGACCTACAGGTCGTTAATCGCTACAGCGATTGTCAAAGATCCACGTATGACAGCCGCAACCAACGGCTTAATGTACTTTTCGAGGCACGGAACGATGTCAGTGATAAAAAATATACTGCTAAATATAAGTACGAGTATCTGCAACTACACGATAAATATCCGTAACGCGCTGCAGACCTACTTGTTACACGCAGTTGATCATTGCCTTGAGTTAGGTACTTTTTCACACAGTTTAATAAAATCTGAAAATGCATTACTTATTTTTGTAGTATTTACCTCGGTATCCTGTCATAGCTATCCCAGCCTGTCAAGCAATTGTACGAGCTATATCTGCTGACCGCTGCCATCGTTTAAGTCTTCACAATTTAGTATTCCCGTCAGAGTGATCTAAAAATAAAGCCGCTCAATGTTCCGCGATCGCCAGAGCAACTCTGTTCGGCGGCCCCGATTGCAGTTGATGTTGTGTGATAGATAGCTACAGTGATACAGCCAAATCCTGTTACCTACTTATCCGAAATGATGCAGGTCGGAGGACCTACATGAGTGCAAACGTAACGTTTTCAAAGATGTTTGGTTTTAATACAAATGTTTACAAATAATATTTCCCAAATCCTTTACCTTTTATGAATATGTAAAATCATTATGAAATTAACCCACATTTGATCGCATGTTTCGCGACACGGTCATTTTGTTATATTAAATTAGATGCTAATTTACTTAAAAGCTTCAAAGTAAATGTATGCGACACCTCGAGGTAAAATAAATAAGACATACTTAATGCTATTACATACTCGATATTGTGATAACAACTGTGTTCTATTTAACAAAACACAAAGGTTTTGTTTTACGTTTTAAGTTTCGAAACTTTTATATCATCACGTCATTTAGAGAAAAATATTAGTTACATACAAATGAAAATGAAACTTTTTGTAATTAATGATATTATAGAAAGTTAACTTTACAACCTTGTAAGGCAAAATACAAGTAAACTAAGGTATCTTGAAAATACTGAAATAATTTTATTGATTAAATTTTCATACGTTACGAAAAACACTCCTTCAAATTTCACTCAGCAAAAAAAAGAACTATAGACGAGAAGTTCTGTTAGTTTTAAAGTAATATGTTAATTTGTTTCAATGTTCGTAAGTTATCAGTGTGCTTGTTTTTATTATCTAGATATACGTGTGCTTTTATCTAATGTAGATCGGTGATGATTAATGTGAGCGAAAAGTGCGTACAAGTTTACTTTCTGTTTGAGTAGAGTAAATGTGTGAATTGGTAGGGTAACGTGTTGAGCCACAGAGGGAACCGCGCCGCGCGACCGTGCTCGACCGACTGGTGAAGGCGGCGCGGTGCGAGGCGCGCTCGCCCGCCGGCCGCTACCCGCGCGGCGCCGCGCTCGCTCCCGACCACTGCACCCACTATAGCCGTCCACTACAATATAACCCACCACCGACTACTAATAAACAAAAAACATTTCCTTGTCTTATTGTTGTTTTGCAACACGACACTGGTCTCGTACATATGAAGCGAAATGTAGATAAGATACCTGCTCCAAATAATTAAAACACGACGTGATTCAATAAATTGTTACTTATGGTATAAAAAATGATAACCAAATGATAGTACAGTTCATGAATTTTCCACCGATAAATGTGACATATTGATTTTCCCCGTCGTCGAATGCTTGCCCGCCTAAAGTCGGGCTTGTCATTTTGTATAAAGGAATTGGCGGGACTCTATTCAGTAATTACTAGTAGTAGAGTACAGACAGACCTACAAACGATAAGTTCTTTTTTACCTAGACCACTTAGCAGAATTACGCGAACCATTTTCTTGATTTCGTATGTGAATTATTTAATGTAGGTACCTTCTTTTTGTAATGTAAGCACATAACAAAATGATTTCCAGTTGCTTAGGGCTCGTGGCTTGACAAAAAGTTTTTAATTTAGGAATTTAAAAGGGGTGCTCCAAATAATGATTTTCCTTTGTTATAAAACTTGTATAAATAATAATAATTAGGGCAGGTTTGAAAATTTCGCGTTTAAAACGGTACCGACGGGCTAGGATAAGCTTGTTAAAAAACTGGCAAGGTTCAAGTCGGACTTACGTACCGAGTCGAAGGGTTACGTACCCTGAAAGGAAATACGTTTTTCCAATATCAGTAACTTTAAAAAAAAATATGTATTAGTTATTTACTTCGTACTACCTGGTAATACTCTGGATATCACCGCATACAATATCCAGAGAATCCGTAGTCGCATGCCGCCCTGTTGTGCTTGCTTATTAGGCCGTACCTAAAACCCGTAGGGGTTTTAGAATATATACGCACATAAGAGAAAAATTTACAAACCCTATACAGAAATATTATTTTAGAGATAAACTACGATAACATGGCGCGCCCCTCTACAAATTCGAAACGTTTGAAAGTATATACAAGACTCATAACGCATGTGTGCGTACTGAGATGGCTCTCGAAATAAAAACAAATCAACGATTTGTTGCTCGACTAGTGCGTCAATAATTACTCATTATTATTAGTATGGCGCTGCACATGACATTCTCTATGAAAATGTCACGTGCGTTGTCTTGCGCGGTCTTGCTAGTTGTGATTAGTTGGCCAACAAATCTACAGCAACTAACAATCAAACAAATCAACAGTCTGCTTTTGAAGACGAATACTTGCAACTACATAAAAAAATAATTCAAATGGATATGACTACACATGAAATAGTAATATGTAGAAGCGCGCCACGTTATAGTAGTTTGTCTCTACGCTTTCTTTTTATGACGAAATTGGTTGTATTTAAAATATTTCGGAGCCCCGAAATATATGACACGGCGTCGGAATCCGTGGCGGAAAATATGTTTTCCGCCACGGATTCCGACGCCGTGTATTTTTAAGTAGCAGCTCTGAACTTAATTCTCAATTCTGTATTAATGCCTGATTGAGGGCAATATATTTTAGATTTGCTACTTATTAGTTTTAACTTAAATTTTACTTGTAAAATGTATGCATGCTGTACTATATACCTCACAACTATACGGGAAAAACTAAATTGATTTAAAAAAAAATCATGACGTTATATAATAATGTACCGTGACATAACAAAATAAATATATTTTCTATCATGTTTTTTTATTTAAGACAAAATAAAAACAATCTAAAATAATAATTGTACAATTAATTATACTGACCAATCTTAAGTAATCGTCATAGCTTTGTAAATTTTATTCAATTTAACTTCTATTAAATTTAAATTTTAAACTTGCTCTCCGCACCCAAATTAGTCTTAAAAAATCAAAGAAAAACCTAATTTTAAGTTAAATCGTGTATAAACAAACCAACCCTAAGCTTAACTCTTCGTACCCATCACATAACTCTTAATCGAGGAATAAACAACGGTGTTTGATAGCTTTTGTATAGAACATATTATACCGAACTGTCTTAATAATACATCCGACAAACGTGCTTTTAAAAAATCAACCGTAAATCCTTGGATGTTTCTATAATTCTTATTGCTAAGGGTAGTCTTTTATTTTATATGGTAGAAACTTGCGAAACCTAAGAATAAAATAAAAGGGATATGTTTGATAACCAATATATTTTTTGAAACCAACCAAGTAGAAAAAAATAAATGTAATGATGAAAATGGCGACCGTAGAAAAACAAAATAAGGTCTCTCATAACTAAAGAGTACGCAGTTATTGATTACAGGGTTTTTTATTGGTACAACTTCCCATGTAACATAATTAATTACGTCACACCAAGATTTTATGAAACGTATGTTTTCACCAATATTTACAACCGACTTTCGTTTGAATAGTTAATTAACTCTCATCAAAAATTCTTTTATTAATCTTCCATTTACTTATGAAAAGCTGTTGGTTAAATCACAAAACTGTTTGGCTTGATTTTTTATCAAACAATAAAGCACTGGCCCAATCAAATCCCTCAGCCGAACACAACTGCAATTTAAAGCAGTGTTAAGCCTACTTTTCGGACTCAATTAAGTCAATAATTAAAGTTTACTAGCCTTTGCCCGCGACTACATCCGCGCGAATGTCGGTTATTGCGGACGGACACAAAGTCACGGATTAAGCAGTATCTAGATCTCAAGCTGTCTTTTAACCAAATTTAATTACGATCAATTCAGTGATATGGCCATGATGAAGTTACAAACAGGCAGAGTTTGAACAAAACTGCAATTTAAAGCCTACTTTTTGGACTCAATTAGCCTTAAGGCAACAATATAACTTTACTAGCTTAACCCGATGCTAAGTCCGCATAAATGTCAGTTATCACGATCAGAGACTAAGCGCGGATAAAAAAGTATCTTGATCTCAAACTGCTTCTTTGTCAATATTTATTCCAGTCGTGATGAGGTTACAAACAGACACTTTTGTATTTGTAGTATTAGTGTGGATTAAATTAAGATTTTGTTGTTTTAAGTAACTGCTTCAGCCGAGTCCCTCAAGTCGAACGCAAGGACAGAGCCAAATCCGGGATTAAATATATCTAGATCTCAATCTGTCTCTTGATTAAATGTCACTACGATCAGTTTAGTGATATGGTTGCGATGTTACAAACAGATAAAATTGTTTTAACATTTACAAGGTTAAAGTCCACACTGAAGAAATCCTAATCCACACTGAAGATGTCGCCTCACCAAAGCCGTTGTCCCGGCGGCCCAAAGGTTTAGCGGCTCAACTAAACTGCAGCTCATTTGAAGCTGAAATTTGAATTGAATTAAATAAAACAAGTCCAGTGGCTAAGTCGGTTTGGGCCGCCGGGCCGGCTTTGGTGTGTTGACACCTTCAGTGTGGATTAATATAAGAAATAATTAAATATGATGGCTAATAAATTTATAATTTTGGATTAAGGGGTAATGTACATATTCCTGTATGTATGAATGGGAGTTACCACATGCACTTGTATGTTTCGGTAAAATCATGAAAGCTCAGTCAGATGTTTTTCCATTGAAAGACATCAACGCGCTTTAATGCACTTTATTCGCCTACACGAACTACTAATAGTAGGGGAGCTCAAAAAGGGATTTTTGGATTAACTCGAGCACGGTAGATTAATATAAGGGGGGATGGCTTGCACCTTGTTAAGTACCTCCACTATACAGGGTGGCCTAGCTAAGGACGTCCAAACGAAATGTTTGGACTCCTCGACTTCTTGGGCTATCCAAACCACCCACCCACCATCTGCAAAATCTGATTTAAAGAAGAATATCTCAAAAAAATATTAAAATGTCGTCTAGCTTCTTAACCGCTAAAAATCGTATAACATACATGGGGGTGGTTTGGATAGCCCAAGAAGAGAGAAGTCCAAAATTTTCGTTTGGACGTCCTTAGCTGCGCCACCCTGTATAATAATAAGGGTAGGTTCAGATGACAAGCGCTCAACGCGCGTTTTGATAACGCGCGTTTACAACTACATACATTTTATTCAGGCCGTACACATGCTAACGCGCGTTTTAGTAACGCGCGCGTTCAACGCTGCGCTAGCGCTCGACTGTTGTCAGCGCGCGTCAACGCCGCTTTGAGATCATTGGTTTTCTATGTTTCCGTTCAGTTGAGCGCGCGCTTTCGACGCGGATAGACGTATTTTAGGGTTCGTCAACTCAAACTGGCCGCAACAACGCGCGTTTAACGCCTGACAAGCGCGCACCATGTGAACACTATACAAAAATTCAACGCGCGTTCAACGCGCGCTGAGCGCTTGTCATCTGAACCTACCCTTAGCCCTCTAAATAAAGCCGCGCGTCGAGGGCAGCGGGTAGTTTTTTTTAAACCTTCAGATTGGAGAAGTCCCTGTAAATAATTGTCATATTAGGGGTCAGCACGATAAGGACATCAATTAATCTGACGCGCTCGGGTATTTCTATGTCATAATTTTATTTCCCATTTTCAACCCCTTCGTGCGGCCACCCCCATCATGCAATCCGGCAGAATGATATTCCCCAGTTGTCAGAAACACATGGGGCGCATACACTATTAAAATCTGACACGCTCGAGTATTTCTTTGTGACTATTTTTTTTATTAAAAGTCCTGTGACCTACTCGCTCCCCCCACCAGTGAAACGGTCCCATCTGTATCCAGTTTTTCTTTTGACCATCAAATCTTCACAATCCCAAAGGTCCCCACGACGCTCGAATAAATCCATATTTATCACCTTGGGCTCCCCCTTACTAATAGTAGTTTAGCTGATTTTATCCGATCCGAAGTCCGTTTCGGGAATTTTTCATAAAAACTGCTTGACAAGTTACAGTAAAACGTCTGTATTGTGGTTATTGAAACTTGCAAGATTTGGAAGCGTTTATGTATAATCTGTTCAAAAAAATTACATAGACTGCTGAATTTAAGATAGTGTAATCAGCGAAGGAAAACATATTTTGTTTGTATTGCTATCCATAATATTATTATAAGGTTTTCACTGACAGGCTTTCACGACTAAACCATCTTGGAAACTTATTTGTAAAAGCATTTCCAGATTTTTTTTATGAGGCATTGTTATTACCTATTTCATTGATACTCAATAAGAGATTATTTCTCATTGACTGTTTTTATTCGACGTCATTAGATATACGTGCGACCGACACTCAACGGGTTAAAAGGAAAATGACCTGAATTCGTCGAAATATTCTTTTTTGTAAAACAAATAAAGCCTTATTCTACGTATCTATACATATTTTATTATGTAAGGTTAACGCATACTGAGGTGATTTTAGACTTTATCGGTACGTACCTATGGGTACTTTTATTTGTTTAACGCTAGGGGTATGTTTGTGAGAACAAAGCCTGTGGTATTTGCTTTTAAACTTGTCGTGTGTTGTATTCGCTCTAACAGAGCGACGCGGCGGCATGGATCCCACTTTTGTTTGTATTCTACGTATAGAGAAGCGCCGTTAGTGTAAAATCGTAAAAAAATTTACGTACCGTGTTCTATCAATTACGAAACTTCGTACTAAATACGAGTTATTTATTACAAAGTTCCGTAATTAACAAAACAGAAAAAGTTTCGTGTCGTCAAGCATCGCCCGTGGCGCGTACCTAAAACTATTCGCCATACTACTTCATATGAATAAATATTTGCAGCCACTAAGGAAATATTAGGATTTACGACAGGTCCCTCGTGGTCGGCGTGGATTTCCGGCACACAAAGCGAAATTGTTCGCCGAAATTCATCCTCTATTTGGATGTTAACGTAGATAAGGTTGACATGTGGATTTCAGAACTAAACCTAATGTTAGTAAATAATCCCGTTATCTAAACCGTCAGTTCATTGTTACAAAAGTAAACTACTCTACTTATTCACTATTTAATTTTGTGCATCCTTAATTATCTCTCTGTACTCCTAGAATCTGTTATATGGAATTAGTTTGAGCTTTAAATATAATCGTACTCTCAAGAACCTACCACACCGTACGTTTATGGGATGCATTAGAGCAATTTATACTTATATGAGTAAAAGCTCATCGCGCTTATAATGAACATGATGGTATGGTATATAAATCAAAGCAATACTAAGTGCTAAAATTATACTGAAAAAAAAAACTGGGAAATCTTCAGTATTTTCGTTATAAGGTGCTACGTTTATAATAAACTGTGGTTCAATGGGCGTGCGTCGACCCCCGCGTACGAAGAGCGGCGAATGCATCTCGTGGCCCCCGTAACAGATAACGTGACAATATGGCCGGATATAGCCTCTTCCAAGGAAAAAGTTTGTAGTATTACTATTTTATTGAATACGAAGATTACCGAAGCGATAATGCAGCAGAAATATCTAGTATGATTTCTAAAAAGGCACTAAATGGAATTTATCTGAAAATAATTGCAAAGAATAGGTGTTCCCATTTTTCACATCAAAATTAACATCTCTTAGGTTTTTAAATTAACATCTATTAAATTTCAGTTGTAAGCCATAGTCCGGTCTTACATTAAAAAATAGGTAAGCGTGGTGGCGTGGTAAGCTTACAGTAATTCGCAACAAGCTGAAATTTGTACGAATGTCGAGAACACCATTATAAATAATATGTGAAAAATCGCCATTGATCCCACGTGTGCAATAAAAATATTCAAGGTCAAAGTTCGCAAAAATGGGATTCTTATATTTTTTATACCATAAAAAAAGTTAAGCAAAAATTATAGGTCATGCAATTACCTAAAGCAATTGCATTTATACTTTTTTCCTAAGAATAGCCATTTCTGAGATATAGCTTTCCAAAAAGCTGTATTCTTTTTATATTCGGATCAATTTAGAAATCCAAGGTTACAATAATTCACACCCAGCTGAAAATTGGTAGGATTGTTCAAAAGACCATCATAAACTGTTTAAGAAAAAAGTGCTTAATAATATATAAGTGTAGGAATCCAACTGTAGGATATTATAGAATGTGTAATAAGTATGTAGACATTTTAAAATGAAACAGCAACATCATACTACATTTTATATAACTTAATTTTTGATGTTATATAAATAGGTACTATAATATTTACTTAAATTATTTTTATAGATAAAAATCTGAACTACAATTTTAGAAGTAATTTTATGATAAAACGTATCATTTTGCTAAAAATACAACATATTTGTGACCTTTGACCCCTTTTTTATTGTTTTTTTTTTATTATAAGAAAAAAATATAACATTCATTGTGTTAAGTGTAAACATTCGACTTATAGGGCTTTGCCAAGCATAGATGGTAAAGTTGACTCAGATAACTACTTTTTATGACAAACACAAAAAGATCTTTGCTACAGGAATCGAAGTCACTGCTATTTAAACGGCAGCCGGAATCAATATATGTGTACAATTAAATCATCTGGATCGTAAATTCATATTTGATTTGGTTATTATGAAAATGGTTTTAAGTGTACATATGATCCACCAAATAAACATTTAAATAATCTACTAAACTGAACTATTTTCACGATTCAAATGCGACTCCAGTTATTTTTAGAAAGCGTTTCAGCCAGAAACGTGCAAGGATGCGTAGCTAGGGATGTGGATGAACCTAACCAATTACATCGCTAGCTTAGAATTATTACAATGAAATGATGTCATGGTAATTTTCACACACATTTCTCGTTACGTAATTCCGCACATCTCTGGTGGAAACGCAGCCTTATGCTCTTTCACGCGTGGTTGATGTATTTCTAACAAAAAATGAATGATACATTTGAAGCCATTTCTTAATATATGTGCATATCTACGTATTACTTGGCGCATATCATAAGTGGTAGACAGAAACAAATAATAGTGTTGCTACTTACTCCTTATTTGCCCTCGCCCTTAGGTAGCTCTACTCCAAACGTTGTCTTATAGTAATTTGTTTATATGTAATTATTTTTATAAATAATCTGAATGACACAAGACATGACTGGCGAAATGTGAGTGCACTAATGGGTACAACTTCGACTAACCTTTCGGGGATTACAGGCGTGATGTTATATTAATTATGATGTTACGTAATCTGAATCAAATTAATAATATCTAATACTAAAATAAATACAAAAATACCAGCCTATTATTGTCCCACTGCAGACCTCTCTACTAATACAGAGAAGACACGAGCCAATATTGATCTCTACGCTTGCTCAAGGTGGATTAGCGATATCCGACTCATGTTAATCACAAGTCCAGGTTTTCTCACGAGGTTTTCCTTCACCAACGTCAGAGTATATCCATAACGAACTGAGAAAGTACAATGAAATAAAAAAGTCAAATTGATACCTGCCCGTGTCGTGACCGAATCCACAACCTCGTGCATGAGTGGCGGGCACCATTACTACTGGGCCATCACGTCATTTGAATATAAAATCTAATAATCAATGAACACTGGGTGACTGATTTAAACGAGGAAGTAATGCAATTACTTTGGAAACGAAAAAAAAGAAGAACTGGCGAATCTGTGCGTGTGCTCGAAACAAATTGATGTCAACTTTGTCTTTTCTTTTTTTGCACCGTGCTAGGCTATGTCAAAAACATATAGCAAGGTACCAAATTTTTTTATCCCTATTTAAATTTCTAAATTTTATTTCAACAAAATCCCTTATTTCCTACTGTCATCTACTATTATTTTTGGCACTATGCTGTAAAATAATGTTTTAGAAAATAATAACTAAATGAATAAATATAATATTTCGAAGTCACTTATAGTCCGGTCAAGGGTACACAAATTTGCAATAAGCTAAGAATTCGTACGTACGTGTGGTTATGGAAATACAACTATTACATCTTTTTTAACCTGGGTTAGGTTAAAAAAGATGTAATAGTTGTATTTCTTATTTTTATAAATAACGGGGATTACAGGCGTGATGTTATGTTTTAAACGCTATATCTCAGAAATGGTAATTAATAAGAAAAAAGTATGAAAACAATTTTTATAGATAATTGCATGACATATAATTTGTGTCCAACCAATTTTAAGATAAAGCTGATCGTTTGGCTAAAAATGTAAAAAAAAAACATATTTGTATACTTCGACCATGAATTTTTTTTTTGCACATGTGGGATCGATTGCGATTTTTCACATATTGGTTATAATGATGTTCTCAACATTCGTAAAAATGTTTAGCTTGTTGCGAACCACTTTTTTAGAGCTAATTTGACCGGACTATTAGTAAAGCACCATGTAAACCATATACCTAATGTTAACATCATAAAGACGTCACAAATTAAGTTGAAAATTGTGTGCAAGATATTTTTCCGCGCGGCATTTATTATCTTTTACGCAATTATGCAAATTTCAACTCGTATGTCTGTTGCATTTTATTTCATTATCAATTAAAAAACGTAAATTGCTCGCGCATTTTGCTGCTCTGTAGGCACGTAAAAAACAAGACTTATTCAATTTCATAAAACTAATTACTTTACATATTAAGTAGGTGCGAACAGAGAGTGAAGAATCAAACTCAATACATATCTCATCTCATAATCATGCCTCAAGCTCACTTTTACAGAAACGGGCAAAGTACGTTCATATAATTTGAAACCCATTTTGAGAGTTTAACGAAGTATATTATTTTCAAATCCATATTCAAACATTTGGAAGAGAAAGGACGTAATAGGAATACATATGTATACATAAAACCTTCGGCATTAACAAAGAGAAACGGGCGACTACAATGCAATCAATTCAATTTAATTTACAGAATATAATTTTAATGTACTATTTTATTCTCGAAATTAGAATGCGTTTCAACAAAATCTAATACTGCTGAATCAAGTCCCATCACGTTTGGGTTTAGAATGAGGTCAGAACTTAATTTGCTATCCTAGCATGACCGTAGGATGACATAGTATGTTTCCTATGTGGTTAAAGGAAATTGAATCGAATTCTCTAAAAAATAATATCACTAATGTTTGACTATAAATGTTTAGAGCGTACTAACTTAGGCAAGAATTTACCTTATCCATTGCAGCATTGTAACATGCAAGGTAACACACGTTGTACCAAATTCTATCAGCTTAGACGCAGCGTGGACTTAATTTTAAATTTTTAAGTAATATAGATATGAGAAAAGCTTTTGATTCTGTAGTAAACACAGTATTAGCAATTTGGTAAAGTAAACTGGACTGTAGATTTTTGTAAGTGAGTCGTAAAAATCATCAAATAAGTCATTGTCTGCTTTTACTGACTAAAAACAACCCTGTTCCTTCTGTTGTCCTTTACGTTCCGGGGCCACTGTTAAGACGTCCCGCAACCCCGGCAGGCGTTTGGCCCCGTTGGGGCCCCGTCCCTATACTAACAGCTCTTTGAGGCGCGCGTGAAACAGAACGCGCCGTCGACCCGGGCCTGGTTTTTGATCGGATGGCGAGCTACCTATCACTCGCCGTACGCAAACCCGCGCCTACGGTGGCCTGATTTCGTCTCGCGACGTCCGACGCCCTGGGCGTCTCCCGCGGCGGCTGGGGCGTGAGGTGGAGGATGATCTCTCCCTCACGCGGCCCGCCTTCTCCTTCGCTAGCATTACTGCTTCGCAGAAGGAGGTGACTGCATCCCATTCCGTCTCGCTCCAGAGCATGGCCTGAACCAGGGCCGGACGCGAGAGGTCGCCGCTGCCTATCGCCTCCGTAAGGACACGGCGGTGCTCTGCCCAAACGGGGCAGACCTGCTCCACCGTGTCCTCCGGGCGGTCCACACAGTGGTGACACCCGGGCGTTTCCTACCGAAACAACCGTGTCGACGTATTTTGTTCTGTGCTACGACGTATTTTGTTCTGTGCTACGACGTAGCTTAGTGCGCTACGACGCTGCTCGCATGGTGCTACGACGTAGCCTAGCATTTTACTACGATTGCAAAACACCGACCGACCGACGCAGTGCAGTTAAGCCTTCGAGACTCTAGTTAAATTTTCGAATTATTAATTCTCTCTTAAAACACCGACAGCGTAACGTGTAAGTACTTACTTTAGTCACATTAATGTCTAAAGTTCATTAAAATTTCATCAAATAATGTAGGCGACGCTAAAATATCTTTTTCCACACACTTACTAGTAAACCAATGCACCACAATTAGGATCACAATGCTGTGTTATTATTATTATTATTAAAACGGTTTTGATTGTTTTATGCCTAAATAATTGGTGATTAATCAAACTAAATATGTTAAACATTACTATTATATGACAAATAAACATTATACATGCCCCACCAAAGGCGGAAGGAGTCATTTGATGATTTTTACCACCTAAATCAATATTTTGATAAAAATAAGTTATCATTTTCAATTTGGCGTATAAAATACCATGAACATTCATTAGCTGGTTTTTAATCCTTGTAACTTTATAATTATAATAATAAAACCTTTTATTCCGGAAACTGGACAGTAACATTTACATTAATGGTTGAAACAAAGATCACAAAATGTCTCGAATTTCGGTGTGCCTCATGGCATAGGCCTCCTCTAACAGTTTCAATTGTTTTCTGTCGCGGGGTATCCTCCTCCAGTTAGTACCTGCTGTCAGTTTAATTTCTTCCTCCCATCGTGTAAATTGCCTTCCTCGATTTCTTTTGCCATTCCTTGGATATCATTCTGTCACTGCCGTGCTCCATTTCCCTTTATTGTCTCGCATCATATGACCTGTCCTCCTCCATTTTTGTTGGTCTATTCTCGTTACAACATCGGCTAGTTTTGGTTTGGACCGGAGGTCAGTGTTCCTTATTCTATCCTGTCTTTTTACTCCTACCATACTTCTTTCCATTGCTCTTTGGCACTTGGCAAGCTTTTTTCTAAGTGATTTGGTGAGTGCCCATGTTTCGCACCCATATGTTAGACATGGGAGTACACATGAGTTGAAGGTCTTTCTTTTCAAAGTCATGCCTAGGTCGTTCGACTTCATGATCTCCTTGAGGGACCAATATTTCATCCAAACAATTGCAATCCTTATATTGATTTCTTGGCTAGTTTGGTCTTTCGTAGAGGTAACTTGACGAAGGTATATGTAGTCCTCTACATAAGCTAAAGGTTCCTCGTTTATTTTATATAGGTATACCTTTATAGAGTTAGTCATTAGTTTTGTATTGCTGTAATTTTTTTTTAATATCTTTTTTCTCTCTCTTCGCTCAGGCTTTGCTTCATGATTTGTAAGTTTTCTGGGATTTCTTCGAATAACACTAAGTCGTCGGCAAACCTGAGGTGGTTCAATTTCAACCCATTTATGTTTAGACCTAACTTTTCCCAGTTCAAGTTGCGAAAGATGTTTTCTAATACGGCAGAGAACCATTTCGGAGATAGTAGGTCGCCTTGCCTCATCCCTCTTTCTACGTTGAATTCGTTTCCCAGAGATTCCAATTGGATTCTGGCCGTACTGTTGGAGTTAATACATAGTTTGGATAATGTTGGTGTATGCTTCTAGTATTCCTTGTTGTTTTAGAGTTTCCCATATGTAATCATGGCTTAAGCCGTCAAAAGCCTTTGCGTAGTCAATGAAGGCAATGTACTTATAACATTTTGTTATAATCTTTATATTTTTCGATTACCCTTTTCAGAAGCCTGCCTGTTCAACCGGTTGTTGTTCGTGCAACACTGGGCTTTAACTTTAGTACCTACTTAAATCATTATGCGTTTCCCAAGTATCATCCAGACGCTTGCAGTGAGCGACGTAATGGCGAATATTTGGTAAATACTCAATCACTGACAACAGTGTAAATAATTTTACTTGTAATGTCATAGTGTTTGGAATGTCATTTAAATCAACGCCAATCAATTTAAGTCAAGTCAATCAATTTTACTTCGTCAAAGTAACTACCTATTCTTAGGTAGATAGGAAAACAAAAACCAAAAAGTGCACCTTTTTCAAAATAATTGTTGGTAATAAAAAAAAAAGTTTCAAGTCCAGGTCTTTATAAAAAGTGCTTATTATGCATAAAGAAATAAAGCATAATTATTTCGTTATATTTGCCGAAAGTAATCCTCCCTAGCCGCGCCACACACTTTAATGATTAAAATCAAAATGAATAGTTTCTTAAGAGAAAAAAGTATCAACGAAGAGTAGAAAGAAAAGGTACTATTACATAAATTGATTTATAGGAAGTTAATATTAAATATTGCATAATTGACTTGCTGCAGAGTATACCTTCCAGCCGGACCACGACCTACGACCAATAACTCCTTAACTAAAGGGGTTTATTGGACCATATTTGTCGTATGCAAGGTACTCTTACTCTTTAGGTAATTTTTCGGAATATTGATTTTTTATTAGTTCATTATACTCTACTTAATATGAGATGGCGCAGCCAGAGAGAACTGCCTGGCCGCCGGACCACATACATGGTTAATTAAAAAGATATCTCTTGAGGTACTAAAAATATATATATTCCAATGAATGTAATCTTTAGGTAGGTTTTATTTTGAACTATAGCATCTGAGTTCTTAACTGTGGTCCGGCCACAGAGGAACACACTACCGCTGACGCTCATTGCGGTAGCTAGCATTTGTATGTACCGGACCGTCTAAGACAGACGTACATGAGATTATGAGATAAATATACAAAGGTGAGTCGTGCGTTATATCGTGACGTCATGACCGTCATTTTTAAAATGGTCGAATATTTTAAGAAATGAAAAGTAGACAAAAAGCTTTGAATAGAATAGTGAGGCAAATATTGCCAAAATCATAGCGGAGGTAATTTTCAATTCAATTGTACTTTATAAAGTTTATCTTGGATGTTACTGACATTGGTGAAGGAAAACATCGTAAGGAAACCTGGAATTGTAATTAATATAAGTCTGGAATCGCCAATATTAAAGCTTTACATAAATTATTGTAAACTGATATCGTAAGATCAGTCCGACAATATCGATCTCATGCGAACTCATGGTCTTTTATCCTCGGACTCCACCTCCCCGCGCTTTCCTAAGGCGCGGTACAGCACTTTCGGTCAAACTATAGTTCCAGGATTAGGTTTACCAAACATGGCAAACAAAAGATTATCAATTGAAAAATCAACTATTCCAATAACTTTGACTATTTATACAAACACGAAATGTTTTTATAATTATAATTTCTGGACAGCAAAATAGGTCAAAATACTTGTAACTATAGCTGCAGCTAGCTTTACCTATGTACGAGTAATTGGTCTTCCTATCTATTTCACGAAGCTTAGGTACGAGTACTAGAGACTGTACAATTCAGTAAAAAATACATTTCGATTACTTCCTTTTTAATAAACAAATAAATCTCCCAGTTTCTCATTGAATTTGCCGCAGTTAAGATTTACTGACATACAGATTGAATTAAAACAAATTTACTTACTCCGCGTTGTTGTAAGAATATTAGCTCCAACCATTTCGTCAATATCATTGGCGTTGGTTAAGCCTTAAGTGGTACTAAAATTCGTTGCCTACTTGCCTTAAAAATATTACTACGCAAGCATTGAAGTGGGCGGGAGGGGGTTGTCCAGTCAAATTGGACAACTTCCAAACTTCTTTGGTTTTAGTATGTCTAGGTTTTAGTGTAGGTACTATACTATGTGTAGGCTAATTTAGCTCGTTCAAGCATCATGCACTTGCTTACTACGCGTCGTTAATCGGGAAATCAAGAAGGAAAACAAGAAATTAAACAAGGAATAGGTATTGTACTTCAATCGTAAATATATACAGACTATGAATCAGTAGAGTTCCGGAATCCAATCCTATTAAAAAGGAATATTCAATTGAAAATCTTTTGCAATACGGCAACTACGGACAAAGGCCCGGCACCGGTATTGAATATTGATCGTTTATTCGTATCTGATTAGTGAAAACTCACTTACGAAAGAAATTGGATCCCTGAAACAATCTAAATGATGATAGTACTATAGACTATTGACCGTTCGTTCAAGTTCTTCGTTGCAGATTTTTTTAATGTAATTTAACTAATAATCGAACACTTTGTAGACAACGTAACAATATTTTGTTTTAAAATTAAAACGTTTAAAATTTCGTAACAACATATTTTTAATATTATTATCGTCGGAACCAGTTGAAATAAATTGTTAATGCTTATTTGGAAACAAGCGTTGGAAATTTGGGGCAGTTAGCACAAAGAGAGGCAAGCATGTAGGGCCCCGTTATGACACAAAGCTAAAGCGAAATGATAATAATTCTAATAAACCTGGGTATTTGTAGGGCGATTTCGTCGAGGCTGTCGATCGGTTCGCTGAGCGGTCGCTCGAGCAGTCGGGACGGAGCTGTTAGCACGTCTGAGTTCATGTTTCGTCTAGTATTTTGGTTTCTGATGTGCTTCTTTCGATTTTCCTCGGCGCGTCGTAAATTGTGGAATCGGAAGAAGAATATCGACATTATATTCCAGTTAGGTGCACTTGTGCATAGGTATATGTCTCTCTACTCCAAGTCTCTGTACCGTGTATAATTCACTTCTGTCTTTAGATAAAAAAGTTCACTTACACACTTATTTAACATAATTAATTAATAAAGGTTGGAAGGGACAGCGTAACGAAAACTTTTACCAGGGTGTCAGTCCATGATTCTAGAGCCCCCAGGGAAAAAAATTATCGTTGGTTATTAAAAAAAAATGATTATGGTCGTGTAGATGTGACACGGTGAAAATATAAGAAACACAATGTTTTTACCGTTTTGGACTGGAATGATGTTCTAAAGACTTGTTAAAAGTTTTCGTTACGATGTTCCTTCCGCCCCTTATAATTTGTGCTTCAAAGTTCTTGCAATTGTGACGAAATAATGTACCTACATAGTTCCAGTTGTGAAATTACAATCTCATTGTTATTTTAAGAATCATTCAGTACGAGTGAAAGAAGGTACATTTTAAATTAAAACAATGTAATGTTTCTAAAGTAATACGTTTAGCTGTTGGTTAATATGGTGGTGTTGAACCGATTCCTGTGTTCATGACCTACATTTCATTCGGGAGCGGCAGCTTGTAGGTACATAATATATGATCCTGATCTATTCCGAGACGGCAACCTGTCCTTTGTTACTAATCGCATGTATTTAGATAACAACAATTTCAATGGCATTAATGGATTTCACCATGTTGATTACACCACATTTAATATTAAAGACAACTTACTCGATTAGGTGGTATACGTCAAATTAAATAGCAAGTATTTTCCCCGATGAAGCAGTAATAGCATCGTTGGTGTCAAAACGAAAGCTGAACTCGGAATCGTATTGAATAATAAATGCGACGACTTGATTGATATACATACTAACATTATGAAACTTAAGTTAGTTTGTTTTATTTTACAACGCGCTAATTTCCGGAACTGCTACTCACATTGTAAAAATTCTTTGACTAACAGGAGGCTCAGAAAGTTGATAACCGATTGGAACAAAACAGGCATTGTACAGTAAGCGGTCATAAGTGCAGTAGCATGCTAAGATTTGAATTGCTGTGAACACGCGGTACAGGCCGTACCTACATCTGTGTGTAAAAGTGATTATGTATTAACACAGTCATACCTC
The DNA here is from genome assembly GCA_949774945.1 of Hoplodrina ambigua. Taxonomy (NCBI): domain Eukaryota; kingdom Metazoa; phylum Arthropoda; class Insecta; order Lepidoptera; family Noctuidae; genus Hoplodrina; species Hoplodrina ambigua. The sequence continues at coordinate 14,993,935 of OX458963.1, forward strand.
AGAATTCGCAGAAGGCGTCGAAAGGTCCTAAGTTTTTCGCCGATGACACTGTTATTTTTCCTTCTTCAGCGAACGAACTCGAACGCATGCTACAGGATCTAGCAAGAAGATATGCAGGCCCTCAGGTTGGACTAAAGATGAATATGTCGAAGACCAAAGTCATGTCAAAATTAACATTAAAAAGCGTAAGAGTAGATAGGGAGACAATACAACTTGTCTAGAATTACCTTTACATAGGCCAAGTATACTCTAACCTAGCGAGGCAAGACAAAGAAGTCGCAAGACGAATAGGTATCACCAAGAAGAGCTACTGGTCCATGAAAGCACTACTCAAAGGCAAATAGCTCACGAAGGAGATGGCGAGACGAACTGGAAAGATTCCTCCAACACTGGAGGGAAGGGAAGCCCAGGAGGAAGTCAGAATAGGCTAACAAAAAAATAAAAATATAGTGAGCTTCGTTATCCCTGAGGGTACACTTTATTATATAAAAATAGGGATCCGTGAAAAAAATTCACGGAGACGAAGTCGCGGACAAACGCTATTTTATTTTTGTCGAGTACCTATATCTCGCTTATATAATATAATATATTATACTATTTACTTATATGCTTGCTATGCTATGCTTATAATATGTATTTACAATTATTTTGAATGTAGTATTCCCTTAGATAGTTGTCTTGTAACAGCGCTATACGCGTCTGGATTCTCTAGCAGGGCAGTAGACGACAGCACTCAACCTTATCTCTCATTAGCGTCAAGCCTCGCCGCGTTCTGCATCTTTATTTATATTCTTTTGCACATGTTGTAGGTACAATCATTTATTTGTATTTCGGTCCAATATTCATGTTAAATTGTTCTTTAATTCACATAGGAAGATACTTAATCACATAGGTACGTAAAGTCCGTAAACCATTATATTATATGAATGTATGCACAGATAATCAAAGTGTTATATTTTATTCATCAATCGAAGTTTCATAAATTATGTTGGTACAAGTTATATTAGAAACGCTTTTTTCATCGGAGTGACGATAAGCTAGGTTGGTTTACCCAACTAGATTAGGTTAGAGACATCAATATCTGCTAAGAACTGATTGAACAACATCTAACAATATTATATTTTACTAGCTTTTGTCCGCGACTTCGTCCGCGTAAATTTTGGTTATCGCGGACGTAGACGAAGTCGCGGAAAAATTACCCATGTCCTGTCATTTCAATTATTTAGTTAAAATCATGATTCGAAACGACACGTGGCGCCATCTATGATCATAAGAACGTTATTGTGATTTCCCTCGGAAACAGTACTATTTTTCGTGTTTAAAGGTACCCTATGTTTGTTCCTGTATACGTGGCAATGTATATGCAAAATTTCAGGATGATCGGTTCAGTGGCTTAGGCGTAAAATGGTAACAAACAAACAAACAAACTTATTTTCGCATTTATAATATTAGTTAGGAAGTTAGGATACATATCGATGTATATAATATATTACGGGCAACTTGAGAAATGCGATCACTATTAATGAACGGTCTGTAGATATACATAACGTCCGCATCAATTTATGTAAAACTGCGTAACTTATCTATCACTTTTCCTGGTCAGTATAAATAGTGACTATCCTATCTTGGCCAAATTAATAAAACAACAACAATGTTGCGTTCGGCGCGCATTGGTAGCGTTTAACGAGCGTTACCAAGGTGTCCATATTCATATATTATGTGATTTTGATGAATATGCGTCCACTCTACACGAAAGCGCGCGATCAAAATAACATCAGAGAGTCCGGGAGCGTGCGTGCCTTCCACGATCCCCGATTAGGTCATCTAATCCTGATCACTGTCCCGTCTCTGCAGGCCTCCTCAGGTCACGGGGGGCAGTGTTTGACTTCATCCGCGACGTCAAAGTGGGGCGCGCATGGAAAGCTACGCGTCTTCGCTTGGGGTCGTGTTGAATAGGGGGCGACTAACGTCCCCAAGTCTGCCGCCACTTACATGCGGTAACAGCTTATGCCATGCCGTGTCTTCTCGTAGGCTACGCAGTCGTGTCCGGCTTTCTGTTTGTGCGTCAAAGGTTCTTCCCGAAGCAGCTATGCGCCGAGAGCAACTGCGTCGCTCGAAACGTCAGAGAGCCGTGCCTTCTCTCGAGCCAATCCGCCAGTCCCGTCCGAATCACCTCGATGGAGATGGAGCCGGGCGGCGCTAGGACGTGACAGCCCGCCAAAACCTCGCTAAAACCTAACCAGGCTCGTTACTTCGTGGGCTCGCGATCCTCCCCCCGCGCGCGCCCCTCTCTCGTTGCACGGCACGGCCCAATTTATCATATTGCCCGGCTAGAAGTAGGGAAGTAGTTATAGGCCGGTCATAGTAATAATTTTATCAATTTGCTCGACGTTCTTGGTCACTATTCATAATGACCGGTCCATACAAATACTGCCCAGTTAATCAAGTTGCCTGTAACATCCTAACTAATATTATAAATGCAAAAGTAAGTTTGTTTCTAGAGTACCTAGTATTTAGTTTGAATGTACCAACTTAGTACATCACTTTTATTTTGAAAGCCTACCAACCATATTCTATTAATAAAATCATTAATAATGCATGGATTTTATATTGTTGCTTGGAACAATGTAACGGCTCCTTACACGTAATTCAAATTCCTCCTGAAGCATTGAATTATTTCACTAGTAAATTTTACATTGTGAATAACTTGGATTCATATAGAGTAAAAAAGGCGATCAGTGGAGGGGAAATTCTTTAAATACTAAAGTTTTATTACCTCCAAGTAGGTACAGTTAAGGTGAACCTAATCGAGTCAACCAGAATACGAGCGTAAAAAAGCACGTTCAAATTGTAAAGGTATGTACAAGTCGTAAAACTACGTTTCTGAAACGTTTTGCCAATTTTACTTAATAATATCATTGAAATCATCACATTATTTGAAATGTTGGTTTTCCTCATTAACTGTAATTGGGATGCCTTTTTAACTATGTATTTTGCAAACTAATATAAGTAGGTAAGTAACTAAAAGAAATCAAATTATTCGAGTGTTTTGTTATTTTGTACATTCTTCTGTTTCCATTACTTAACTTATGTCTTCAACTCGTTAAATAGTTGTCAAGGCTCCTTTAGTACACCCCACACGAAAAGATGAAAGAGAGAGAAGAGCTTTGCGTTTGTGTAAGTGGGCGCCGATACAAGTGAAACAACAACTGAAAGGCGGCACTAGTATGCGCTGCAAGACGAATGTCTCAATACAAACTGCCAAGAGCTCCACGATTCGGGCGTGGAGCTGAGCGACGCGGCGCGTTACGCTATAGTTCATACCTACTTTTGTTTAGTTTTTTAATGACTCGAGCTGTATCGCCATGTTTTTTTGCGTACTTGAGCCATCCGTGGCCAGGGGTATAATTCTATTAACTTTAGGGAACAAAATTAATCTAATCTCAGTCTCAATCTGTCAAAAATGCCTTTTTTTTCCTACATTTTTTAACATTCTACGTTTTTTAGATTGATTTACTATTGGTTTAACCGTTGTAAATTAAATAAATAAATTATAATAAATAAACATTAATTGTCGTTAAAATGAAGTTGCGACTAGATTTTAAACGTTTTGGATTAGAAGAATTGACTTTCAGAGTGATGCATACTTATGCTTGTCCAAATTTCTACCAAACCCTTCGAGTGTCGATCGCGTGTTTATTTATGGGCTTATGAACCTATGCGGTAACATGTGTCACTCGATAGGTTACAATGATTACTGCTTACTGTGCATTGGGCCAGGTTAAGCTAAACTCAAAAGAAACGTCTTTTCACTAGTTACAGTACACATGGTACTACACCAAATGATTTGTGATTAATCAATCTTTAATCCGTAAATCCCGAATTTTGAGAGGTCATCACACACATATCAGCTCATCGGCATCAGTTTGATAAAGTGATGCCACTCACGTTGATAAAGTGATGCCGATGAGTTTATATGTGTGGTATCTCATGGAGCATCATGTAGAGATAGACTATCGTGTATCTACACCACATGATGCTTACTCACACAAAACCAAAGTTCATATTTTACTGTAGCTGCAACTAGGTAGTACCTATTCATTTAATTTTGTAAGAGGAAACTTCGAATTCGGACCGTTGTTAAAAGCTTTTTTTTTATTTTCAATCCGCTCCGTTAACGTCATGGGTGAAATCAAATAGAAACGTGACACGTGAACAAAATGGAAAAAGATCATCAAGTACTTCACTGTAAAAAGAGGGATCAACATTCAACTTTTGTTCAGTCAAACCATTCCCAATTTAACTTCCATGAACAATTCTTAACTTTTGCGAGGGTTTTAAGAGCTTTAATTGACTTAAAAGCTTCATTCATGATAGGCAGATGATCCATTCATTAACAAAATTTAAGATGGCTGTCTGTCATTAATAAAATAATCACTAGCTTAAAATATCTATTTAAATAGTGCCTTCGCCCGCTATGAAGTTATTGCCCAACTTCTACTTTGCTACCTTGGTGCCACCACGATACCGCCTATAGTTTGACCGAAAGTGCTGTACCGCGCCTTAGGAAAGCGCGGGAAGGTGGAGTCCGAGGAAAAAAGACCATGAGTTTACATTAGATAGATATTGTCGGACTGATCTTACGATATCGGTTTCCAGACTTATATTAATTACAATTCCAGGTTTTCTCACGATATTTTCCTTCGCCGATGTCAGTAACATCTAAGATAATCTTTAGAAAGTAAATTTGAATTGAAAATTGCCTCTGCTACGATTTTGGCAATATTCACATCACTATTCTATTCAAAGCTTTTTATCTACTTATCGTTTCTTGAAATATTTTTCCATTTTTAAAATGATGGTCTTGACATCATGAGATAACGCACAACCCATCTTTGTTTATTTATCTTATGTGCGTCTGACATAGACGGTTCGGTAGAAACAAATGCTAGCTACCGCCGCGTGAGCGTCGGCGGTAGACTGACGGAATTGAGCGGCCGGTGCCTAAGGCGCGCTGCAGCAGTTTCGGTCAAACTATAGGTGCCACCGCAATACCGCCTAGTTACCACCGCGGTACCGCCTGGGTACGCCATCTCCTAGCTAGTAGGATACGTAACGGCTGCTTCATTTCTTAATTCAAAATACTAGATTTTTGATTGATCAGTACAAATGGACAGGTTAATCGAAATATCTGTCATTAATCATTATTCTTATTTGTAAGTAACAAGTTAGCAAACAATGGCCTTTTAAAAAAGATTGTTTTTGTTCCTAGATTTAAAATATTTATAGATTACATATTAGAGTTAATTGAATTATATTTGTGCTCTAAAGGCCTCAGCAAATTAAAATTGTAAGCTGGTCTTGAGTATTTTTGTAGTAGGAAAAACTCTTAAAAATGTCATTTAACTAGTCGGATACTACCGCGTTCCGTGAATGTCCGGTAACTTGAGTTATACGAGTTACGTCTAACCATTGCCAGTCGGATTTAATTAGGCATAGGTATGCAGCGGTAGACAGGTTTAGGGGCACTTGTACTAAAATAGATGTTGGTTCTAGATTGCTGTTGTCTTCTGTATTCATGTCTTCTATATAAATATTGAACAATGAAGAAAATTACTGCTTTTAGTGTCTGATAGCATAAAGCTAAATAATACACCTGCTAGAGACAAGTCTCGTCTGATGTGATCATCCAACTTGTACAAGGTCCAAATAAAACCCTATGTATGCCTCATGTACTACAATCTCCTTTTTATGAAATAAATTATTATTATTATTAAAAAAGACCACTTCGTCAATTTCTGTAACATAAACGATCCTTTCATTCTAATCTCAATCGCAGTTTGTTGCAACTTGTCTACATTTTTGACAAGCTTTTCACATTAATTGTCGACGAGATGAAATTACGACTAGATTTTGATCAGTTTTAGCATGGGCGAAGCTAAGATGGGTCAGGGTGGGGCGCTTGCCCCACCCTGGCTCAGTGCTGTAAGGTAGATACCTAACTAAACCTAAAAAAAAATATCTTGCTACTAACTACAATACATAATATGCGTAAGAAAGTTTGCAGTCCTAAAGAGGTTGTGCCAGAACCCACGCCGGCTTCTGTTAAAGTATTATTATGAAGTAAGTTAATACCTAAATAAATAAACAACCTATAATATCTATGTGTAATTGTTTACTTACTGTACCTACCTGAAAGCACTAGGTATCTATAGATAGGAATAAACCTCTAGATTGACTGATTAACAAATTGCTATACGCCCAGAGCCCAAACGGCTTAGAGACGCATTTTTGAATGGAATATTTCGTCGTCTAGGTAAGTGATCAATAAGAAAGTGTTTTAGATAATTTAATTATACATACAGGGTGCTATAGGGTGTACCTTGTATGAAAAAATTAACCGGGTTATGACCGCGGGTATAATTTGCTAGTTACATATTATATTACACTGCTGCTTCACCCTGAGCCTATGGCTGGCTACGCCCATGTGTTTTAGTTACAGAGAATTGGACTTCTTGTCACTGAGATTCTAATTTTATAGTACCTAATTTACCTAGTTAGAAGATTTGGCCTTCTAGTCAAACTTTTACTGATCATATCAGTCGACTCGACTTCACTACATGTACCGTGTGCACGCACAGATGTGCACAATAGTCAATATAGTACAATTTGTTATTGTTCACTTAAGAATGAGTCGACCAAAACAAACATTTGTGCCGTACTGTGCCGCACAGTTCAGCACACTGATGTAATCTCGCCTTTATAGTGCACAAGTGTGTGCACAAACACAGATGCACTCCCTTTTCCCTCTCTCTTATAATAGTCCGATGACGAACTTGTATTAAAAAAGCAGTTTGTGATTTTTAATACGTGGCCACACGAGCATCATGCAACTTAAGTTGCAGTGGGTCACGTAACCACATTTGTATAGAAAATGGTAACTTGTACAACTACTTCAATTTAACACCAAAATAAAATGTTACTTTCATTTAAATGATTGTTTTTAAATTAAATACTATTTACGTAATGTTTATTTATAAATTGACAAAGTCAAAACATTTATTTCAATTAGACCATTTACAGGCACTTTTGAATTGTCAAAGAGTCGGTCAGTTAGTCCGAAAGTTGAAGCTAGTTGCTCGTTCTAAAACGGAGGTAGGCCTCTATGGTGAAGAACGAGCAAGAAACTCCACGGCACTCTTTTAAATTAGGTTTTTACAAAATCCTGGTTACATTATTCTTGTCGATTCTACATGTGATCACAATGAAGATGAATATAAAATAGTAGTAGCAGTTAAGAGATGACCAATCCCAACTGACAGCACTCGTTCACGAGCATGACATGACATTTATTACAAAAAATGAATGATTCTAAAACTAACAGCGAATATCGGTATTTTTCTTGTAAGTTGTATGACCTTGGCATGTCACGGCAGAAAACGATTTTGTGTATTCGAGAACGCACACAAACCACAGAGAAAATTTGAAAAAAGTTAAAACTGTTTATGTATTCTGTGTGTATACTTATTATACACATAGTCGAGTCTGGTCATGTCCTTGCTTCTTTGAAAATGTAGGACCGATATTTATTATGAAAAATTTCTTTACCGGCTGTTACCTATACCTATTATTAAACTCCAAATCTGATTGATCAGTGGCACGATAAATAATCTAATAATAAGTTGACATTTCTGTATCAGAATTCAATAAAAATACAAGACAATTAATTGCTTTGCTGGAGCAAAGAACAAAATGTTACCTATGACATTTGGAAAACTTGATATATTTCAGTAACGCTCGATTTTAAAAAAGATTACGTATTAACATTTTCGTTACATTTTATCTAAAAATTAATATTATAATTAATTTTTCAGTGTTTTATTTCAGTAATTTTTAACACCTGTAACCCACTATCGTGATTTTCCTGTATCGCGCCAGTTGTAGCCAACATGGGAAAATCCATTTTTATTATAACCTTTACATAACGAACTTACAAAATATCCGTTGAGTTTTTGAAAGATGACAGGCTGCAACATGGTTAAAAAAAAAAGTGTTTTGTTTTGTTTTTTTTTTGTTTCAGCTGTTGGTAACTAGTGATAGCGATTCCCGCAAACGTTTTCACGCATGTATACGTTACAAAAGGTATTATGATAGAGCTTAAGTATTTACCGACATAAAATATTTCAAAACAAACTATATCATTTGAATCACGTACCGAATCTACGATAGTGCAGAACTATATACATTGCAAACTACTAGATATTCATTATATCATTATAATGATGTTTGTGTATAATATAAACAGATACATTCGTTACTGCAGAGCGAAAAGAAGTGGAAGGGAAAGGAAGATGAGTGCTAGTGTCTTAAGTGCTGTTCCGCTTCACGATTGTCTATTTTTGCCGGCTGCGAGATGTTTTTCGTTCTAGTTGACCTCAAAAATACATACAAAAGTCTCAGCCGTTCATAAGTCAGTACGTTGTTTTAAGAAACACGAGTTCTAGTTTGCGTTTGTCTTATGATCTTTTTACAAACTTATTTTAATTGTCCACTTATTTAAGTATTTTATTAGAAACTTACCTAGTTCGTGCGACCACGCTAGCTAAAGGCTTTTTCTTCTTTTGTGTACCTATGTACGTGACGAAATAAGAAATACAAACCCGCTCCGTCCATATATGAAAAATAGATCGTCTCCTAATTCCATAACCGCAACTCTCCGTCCAAGTAATTAAAACAAGTTAGCAAGAGAATGTAAGTGAGAAGTTTTTCTTAAAAGGAAGAGCAAATTGCCTTAAAAGTAGGGAAAAGATATACATAGTTAGAGGCGATAACTAATCAAATAGTAGGTATAGGGAAGAGGCTTTATTCGACACAATTAGGATTTTTATGTTATTGCATTTGTTTTTTATCATAAACATATTTTTATCACTGGGCCTAGTCACAATTGGTTCAAGGTAACGTGGAACGCGCGTAGTGTTTACATGCGACCGCGGCACGGCGCCAGCACGCGGACTTGACGTGTGCGCTGTGCGTATCACTCCGCCTGTAAGACTAAATGTGATTTGAGTCGGCGTTGCCGGCGAGATACTGCCCGCCGCCAGCCAGCCGCCCTCTGCACGACTGCCTCCCGCCGCACTCTCAACGCGCACCCCCGCGTCCATCACGTACCGACCTATACGTACTCTGCTTCTCATTAATCCTTCACACGCAGTACTGGAAGCATTGATATAAGGTACATCAATGCTTCCTCTGAGGCCTGGCTTTGTTATTAGTTCAGGCAAGATATTGACGGTTCAGATTGAAATAAACATTTTTGTCAGTACAGTACCATCAACAAAATTATAACCTAACCCTGCTTACCAATACTTTGCCCAGAGTAAATTTTATTCCTTTAACGAACAAACCGCAGCTTGTCATTAGAGAACATAAAGTTTACTCGGCAATTTCGGGTGACCGATTTGTAACGCTACAGACAGACCAAATGGCTTTTACGTCAATCCCGAGCAGTCGATTGTGATCTTTATAGTAGGAGGAAATTGGATACTGGAATAGAAAAAGTAATTGATCCTTTGAGTTTCGGTAAAGTAATTTCCAATGCTTGTGTTGTAAAACACATACATAAACATCACGCTTGTATATCCCTGAGAGGTGTAAGCACCCTTGCTGCGGCAGTCATGTTTAAATCCTGTGTTATTGTGTATCGAATACAGGGCAAGCCTTTTCATGCTAACTAGGCATAAATCTAGTCTCTGGGCTGCTTCAGCGAAATTACTGAAGGTAATGTTAAACCGAATAGCACTTTACTCAATCTAAGAATTGGAATCAAGGGAAGGGGGCAATTCTAGTATCTTTTAGAAACGTTCGCATTCTCATCTCAGTCTCAATCTGCCAAAAATTCTATTAACTTTAAGAAATGATCGCAATTTAATTTCGTCTCAATCTATCGAAAATGCTTCTAATTTGCCAACATGTTTAGACATTCATTGTAACAGATGATTTAGATTTTTAACGTTTTTTAGGGCCTTCGAATTAGCCGCAGAGTCGCGCGGCGGCAACGCTGCAGTCGCGCTGCGGCCGCGCTGCAACCGCTAGGTTCGAGCATCATAATGATATGTACATTTAATTTCACGATGGACTCTGACGATGAAACACTGCTGTTAGTGTTACTATTAAGACAAAAAAAGATTTTGGAAAAACAAACAAAAAAGAAACCTATGAAAACGTCGCCCTTATTTTGTATAAGTCAACGAACTGAATTTCATAAAGTAAAAGGCTAGTATGACCAACAATTTCAAAATTACTTACGATTATCAAGAAAACAATTCTACGAATCATCCCCGTTTGGAACCTTATATTGGAAAACAAAATACATCCTTCAAAAATACTATTTGTGCTGAAGAAAAACTCTTTATAACACTCAGGTAAGTAAAAATTTACATATACATTTTCGATTATATTTATATAATCGTTTTATTCTTATGTGTTAATCACATTAGACTGTTTTCTTATTTTTTTTTTGTAATTGACATTAATTACTCCGAAAATATCTTTTCATAAATAAGCGACTTATCAGTTAATTGTGATTCTTGTGTTGGCGAATCGGCTAGGCCTTGGTTTGATTGATTCGTGGAAGTAAAATAACTACTGCGCGGCACTTTGCGGCAAAGGAGATCAACAAAATCCCATAAAACTTTGCCTAAATATGTGCCTCGAGGTACACGAGGTACAATTCGAAAATAATTTTACTTTTGTTCATAAATCATTTTTAAATATTTAATAAATTATTCAAATTTAACCTAATAACCTGTAATACAATTAAAATATGTGGCAACTTTGCATGTACGATTGCGTTTTAATTGGTTGTGACGAGGATTGACATGTCGTAAATGTCATTTTGTTTTGCTTTTGTTGACACTTGACACATGTCAATCCGTTTATACGTTTCGGGGTACTGGTCTGTCAACTTGACTTTTTTTTTAGGTGCTTATTTACTATAGTACTAAAATGGCGTACTTTTTATAACGATTAAAAGTTATTTTATTATCTTCCCCGAGCAACTACATAAATAATTTAAGAGTGCAATATTATTCAGTGTAATCTAGTGTATTTTATGCAACTGCAAAGTAGTACACTTAGTGGCATAAAATACACTAGATTCTGTACAAAATTGGGCAGATACTGTTGATCTCCTTTGAAGGCGCCCTAAGTCCACCTTTGTACTTTTGTTGCATAAACTTTAAATAAATAAATAAATCATGACTTCGTTTCAGTCGTCATCGATAAAAACTACGTGTGCATTATCGTCACTAGTCGATCAATGAAATGATGCTGCGGCTGCGCATCATTTCATTGCGCGGGTGTAGCGCTGCAGTGGCGCGTTTTTTATTTGTTTGGATTAACAAAGCAGCAGATTACTTTACATTACGTCTAGATTTTGAACCTTAATATTACGAGAATTGGCCTTCAGGACACAACTTTAGAACAACTAATCTTTTTGATCCTAAACTATCATATTGTATCGTGTATAAACAGATATTGAATTTTCTGATGGAACTTTAAGGTAAAATTTGGAACACTAATAATGCAAAGTGGTTGAACTAATAAACCATGAGCTTAAATAGCTTCTTTCTTTCTTTTCTTTATCGTGTGGGCTATATGGTCTTACGACCCTACACACCCTAGTGTCAGAGTTTCTAAACCGCCATGGTTTTGAGTGGAACAGTTAGTCCAGGTTTCCTCACGATGCTCACGATGTAAGGATATAGCTATTACAGGCTTGTACAATTTATAAAAAAAGAAAGGAGGAAACTTATAGAGCATCAAAAAATTCGTCCGCTTCGCTGTCAATGAGGCAAAGCGTCCAAAAGGCTGGCAGATTGTTTGATCAATTTGAATCGATTAACGAATTGCATGATATGATGATAGCACAAAAAACTTTAAGCTAACATGTGGGGTTCAACATCAAGTTCAACTCTATGGCGTATACACGTCCGTACAACTCTTAATTGATGCCTTTATGAAGTGAGTGTCTGTTCGGTCCGATTATCGGTTCGAGCAAGGTGCGCAATTCGCTTTTGGTTTTCTACGACCAACGTAAGAGGAAACGTAAACGGTGTTAATACCAAAAATGTGCCTTTTTGTTTTCTACCTGAATAACGCCATTGCAGTAAATATTTTTAACCATATAGGTAATCTATATTTCTATTATCACCAAATTCGAAAATTTGTTGTAAACATAAACAACGTTTTTAAGAAAAGCCTAGGCACATAATGAGAACACCGTATTATGAGTCTTGTCTCCATACGAGAATAGCGACAACAGTTTGTTGAGTAGGTTGACAGCCACAAATTAAAATTATTTCAACCTTATAGGTCCGTAATAAGTAAGTCAACAAAAGCATAGGTTCGTAGCAAATATGAATTAATTTTGTTACACCGACCGGCGACCCCCTGAAATCTGTACATATTCAAAAGTCAATTTATAATTACTTTAATTGAATGATGAATGTACCGAAGTGCTTTTCATTGTATGTGCTTACTTTACTGATGAATCCCTCGCTGCAGTCAAAACTAGCTTCTAGGTGAGTATTGTATATAGTTTAGTTTCTCGTTTCGTACATACAATATTTGTTTGCATTTACTGATATTCCAACCCAGTTGCTATTCAAGCTCTGATAGTTTTCTGTGCTGCACAAATATCGAGTTTTATATCTGACAAATTTAAAAAAATATAAAATAATTTATCGAGAACAAGTATTCCGCTTTTATAAGCCTTTTTATTTGAGATGGGTTTGCTCTTGGTAGTGACAGACAAAGTCGACGATAGGGTAAGCTTACCCAGAAGAAGCCTGTTCAGTCTGAGATTAGGGTTGAAGGCTTTTTTTAGAGTTCCGGACGTCAGTCGGCAAAACGGAACACTTATAGGATCACTTTGTTGTTCGTCTGTCTGTCCATCTGTCTATCTATCTGTCTGGTAGTCGAGACCTTTTCTCAGGAACGCGTGGAGGTATCAAGCTAAAAATACTCAAAGCCAACTACTTAGATCGGCTACCCCTTGCAGCAGTTATAAAAAAACTAAGTCCTAAGTCAACGCAATCTAAGAGAGGTCTTTTATGGCGCATATTTTGGCATTCGCTAGGAAATCAAAATTTGTAGGGGACTTATCATTGACTTAAAATCATGAAGAAGTTGCACAAGTAAAGAAAGAAATCGAAAACCGTAAATTTGTAGATATACATCACAAAATAATTACTATAAACCTATATTTGGTATGTTGTGTTCAACATTGAATGGAGACACGGAGCCCTTCATATGCGAGTCCGACTCGCACTTGACCGGTTTTTTCTACTTTCACGCCTAAATGTTAAACCATAACTAGAATAATTAATATGATGCAAGGTATCCTACGACGTACATGCTCTAACTACTGTAAGTAGGTATGTACTATTACGTAATAGTAGTATGATAGAAAACTAAACTGAGATTTTATTGCGCAGCCTCCCCAAATTGTCGATGAGCATTGGTATTGGTCTTGCTAACCTTGACCTCATTCTGTCCGCTTCTGCACCTAGTCTCTCTAGTAATTTATTTATAAGACTTAATATATTACCGTACGTACTATCTTTCTTCTATCTACATGTGTACATCTTTCATACATGCGGCAATAACAATTGCCGCATGTATGAAAGATCATCTCTTGAAAATGGCTCGATCGATAAGGCTGTTGTTTTTTATGCGTTATCCATCTTGAAAACAAGATCTGTACGAAAGAAAATTTTTGGCAAACAACCCATCGGTAAAATCGGATATTTGGATGGTATTTTTGTATGAAAATATCAATAAAAAATCTAATATTTAATATTTCTATAAAAAAATTAAACATTAAAAGACAGGTTATAAATAAGAAAAAACAAGTTGCTGTATAGGTCTGAAATACGTGTTTTCATAATTCTCGAATCAAAATCTAATAAACTGCAGCTGATTTACAAACTTACTTTTAAACATTACTACAATTAACTGACGTTAGCAAAATATTCAGAAAAGGAAAATTACCTCCTATCTATAGTAGATTAGAATTTTATTATACCTACTAGTAAAAAAATACAACGCTAACAATGTTGTCTACAAATATACAACTAGCAACAAATACAAAACCTATTACGGTGCCCGAAAGTCCTTTTCGATCTGAAATCGCAGCGAGTCGTTCGGCCTTCTCCGCGCATGTCAAAATGAGCCCGACACTAGAATGCGTCAAGCATGATGCCAAGGTTGCTCGTTGATTTGGTTTAAAATGTAAAAATTGGTGAGTGGATGTAGAATTCCCTGTTCCGATGGTTTTATGAAATATCCTTCTTTTCAGAATACTGAATTTTATTAATAGCATTGTGGCGGACGTTCCCTTTCCTGTATTGTGTGTTTTGCTTATCATAGAAATTACTGTACCTACACCAACGTGTTGTCTATATTACAGATAACTATTTCTTTTGAAGAAAAAAAAGTCTAGCCTATTCTTATTGAATAAAGAACTCGTTTCATTATTCTAAAGAAAGAAATATCGAAATAAGTAGCTAAACACACAGTTGGTACTAAGCATACTAAAGCATGAATTCGTTATCCCTGAATACAGCACTTCAAAATTTCCGCACTTTCCTCTTTCGCATGGAATAGTATTGATAGACATATTAGTCTAATCAACCACTGTAGTAAAACTGATAGCGATTATTTTTACCAAATCTATAAATTTATCTTAACATGGTGTTAAGATACAAATAATTCGTTAAATAGTTAACTTTGTAAACACTGACCTTTCTTCGAAGCGTATACTGGATCGGCTAATGTCACTCCAGGCACTCATGGATCTTCCACGACCCTTATGGTAGGCTGCGGTGGCCACTGCAGAGACTGTTGGTCGCCGTTCCAACTCAACTTCAGGTGGAAAGTTGACTTTAGTTGAACCGCGAGAAGAAGGCCCTTCAACGGATTCACCACCTCCAGAGAGTTCCATTTCAAAAGCGGCGTAGTCGGGTGCCTCGTCGGGATCTCCTTCACTGCCGTCGCTCGCCGCCGAGAGCGCCTCATACCCGTAGCCAGGGCGGACGCCACCGGCGGCGCCGCCGGCTGCGCCGCTCACGTTGCGGATACACTCCGGTCCTGCAGCCAGCCTCGGCGAAGCTTCGATTCGACTCAATGACGCCGCTTTTACTGATTGTTGTCCTCGTATATTTAATGGCGAACCTCGCGAAGGAAAATGGTTTGAATAACGTAATTTGCTGTGACGAAACGTGGTGAAGCTTTATTCCGTCTATCAAATAAATAACAATAACACACAAATGTTTTAGCTGTAAGTCACTTAGAAGGTATCTTTATATATTGCTGATATGTTTTGCACTGATATAATTCATTCCACTTTTTACACTCAGGCAAAAGTTCGCGCTTAGTTACTTTGTACCACGAACTGGTACAACAATGTAACGTGTATACTGTAATATAATATACAGATACAAATTTAAATTTACCGCAACCAACCAGTCGATCACAACAAAAGTCCACAGTTCTCACTTATCTTATGTGTCGTAGTGCGTTTCTTGAGATTTGACCCGTATTTAACACTAGGCTTAATAATTCGGGAAGATGATATGAAAAACATCAAGCAGAGGTGAACTAAAACATGGCCTGGATCCGACGTCCCCTTCGCTCTTCGACTAGTGACCTTTATGCCGCCAAGCGGTAGATATCAGGTTTTGTTAATGGGGGTGGCTAAACAATAAAGCGTATAGATACTACGTTTCATACATAAGGTGGTAGTCGTGAAGTGAGCAAGGAATGGAACTTCTGGAGTGAAGTGCGCCCTAGAGCCAGCCGGGCGGGGCGGATCGATGCCACCACCACGCCGTTCTACTGTAGTACGAGCAGCTGCCGCCGCAGCGCTTTTGTGTCCCTGCTTTTAATAATAATAATTAAAAGTATTAAGTATTATCTTACATCGACTGTTACTCCCAAAGTCGATTTTGATTTTGAAATTTTGAATGATTAATCGCCATTTAAAAAGTACCTTCTATTTAATATGAAATATTTTAAATCTGAGCATACCTAAAGAAAACCTAAGTTCTCTCAAGAGGACTTGATTGCCCATAATCAATGTTTGTTTGTAAGAATAAGTGCCTACAAGACAGCAATACTTTTAAACAAGATCACTATATTCTTCCTCATCGTCGGAGTTCACATTATTTTAAGTGTTGATTTATTTTTATACTCTTTATATTATTTCTAATAACAATTATTTAAATACTACCACTGCTAATACTTTCCAAAATTAATAGATATCTATATATGTATATAAATGAATGTTTGTTTATCCTGTATCCGATTCTAAACCATTCAACCAATTCTGATGAAACTTTGGTGCGTTTATGTCCCAAGGTTTTTAAATTAGTACATTCACTTTAAAATAGGTGGCGTGTAAGTTCAAAAGGCAGTATAGCGACGGTTTGTTATTTTTCCGCGTATTAGTGCGCATGCTTGGTAGGATTCAATGAAATCAAATACAAAGAGTGACATTTACGATTGACAGTTGTCATAATATACGATAAAGGTACACGTATTTTATTTGCTTTTACCAAATGATAGAACAAAAAGATACAATTGTTATCTTTATTAAATGAAAAATTCCAACACCCTTTTCGTATGAGGATTTTTGAATATGTTTACCTAATTTAATATAATATATATGTTACCGGCAATCTGTATGATCCGGTATTCTATACAATACCTAGCCAATGTATAGAATACCTAAAACGGATAGGTAATGTATGAAATATATTATTTTATACTTTGCCTAGGTATTCTATACAATACCGAAAGGGCAACCGGCAATGTGTGTAAAAGAGCAGGAAAAGCCCGGTCCACGAAGCCCCGCTGCGCGGTATCCTATTTCTGGGTGGTTTAAAAAAATCACCACAATGGGGATAGAGTCTTTCAGACCCCGCCATCTCCTTCTAACCTATCCGAGTCGGGGTGCCCCAAGTCTTGAGCTCGCTCCGCTCGCTTAAGATGAACCACATATTGATGACATATTTTCTACACAAAAGCTATCAAACAGCCATATTTATCCCACCGTTAGGATTTATCTGACGATTGAAAAATTAGGGTATCAGGACATATGCGCGAAAGACATTTCCGCGCCAGACATTTGCGCGAGTCCCTTTGCGCGCCAAGACACATGCGCGAATGGACGTTTGCGCGCCTAGACCTTTCCGCGAACAGACACTTGCGCGAATGGACATTTCCGCGCCAAGACACTTCCGCGACTCCCTTTGCGCGCTGGCCACTTGCGCGATAGACACTTCCGCGATAGACATATGCGCGCCTATACTTGCGCGATAGATACTTCCGCGAAATATGCGCGAAGTATATTTTTATAAAGGACAATGGGCAAAATTCTTGAAATAGGGTTCCGTAACTTTTTTTACAAAATATGCGTCATGGGTGTCGTGTCCATGGTTTTCGGGGTTGCTGATGACGAAAATGAGGTCAAAATGAAAATCCAAGATGGCGGCTGGAAAATTTTCCAAGATATGCTTCATGGGTGTCGTGTCCATGGTTTTCGGGGGTGCGTTACAAGATATGCTTCATATCTTGGAAAATTTTCCGGCCGCCATCTTGGTTTTTCATTTTGACCTCATTTTCGTCATCAGCACCCCCGAAAACCATGGACACGACACCCATGAAGCATATCTTGGAAAATTTTCCGGCCGCCATCTTGGATTTTCATTTAGACACCATTTTCGTCATCAGCACCCCCGAAAACCATGGACACGACACCCATGAAGCATATCTTGGAAAATTTTCCGGCCGCCATCTTGGATTTTCATTTAGACACCATTTTCGTCATCAGCACCCCCGAAAACCATGGACACGACACCCATGAAGCATATCTTGGAAAAATTTCCGGCCGCCATCTTGGATTTTCATTTTGACCTTATTTTCGTCATCAGCACCCCCGAAAACCATGGACACGACACCCATGAAGCATATCTTGGAAAATTTTCCGGCCGCCATCTTGGATTTCCATTTTGACCTCATTTTCGTCATCAGCACCCCCGGAAACCATGGACACGACACCCATGAAGCATATCTTGTAAATTTTTCCAGCCGCCATCTTGGTTTTTCATTTAGACCTCATTTTCGTCATCAGCACCCCCGAAAACCATGGACACGACACCCATGAAGCATATCTTGGAAAATTTTCCGGCCGCCATCTTGGATTTTCATTTTGACCTCATTTTCGTCATCAGCACCCCCGAAAACCATGGACACGACACCCATGAAGCATATCTTGGAAAATTTTCCAGCCGCCATCTTGGATTTTCATTTTGACCTCATTTTCGTCATCAGCACCCCCGAAAACCATGGACACGACACCCATGACGCATATTTTGTAAAAAAAGTTACGGAACGCTATTTCAAGAATTTTGCCCATTGTCCTTTATAAAAGTATACTTCGCGCATATTTCGCGGAAGTATCTATCGCGCAAGTATAGGCGCGCATATGTCTATCGCGGAAGTGTCTATCGCGCAAGTGGCCAGCGCGCAAAGGGAGTCGCGGAAGTGTCTTGGCGCGGAAATGTCCATTCGCGCAAGTGTCTGTTCGCGGAAAGGTCTAGGCGCGCAAACGTCCATTCGCGCATGTGTCTTGGCGCGCAAAGGGACTCGCGCAAGTGTCTGGCGCGGAAATGTCTTTCGCGCAAGTGTACCAGATCCAAAAATTAGCCCTTAGACATATTAAAGAATTTTAGACCCGAACCAAAAACTGGAGTAGGGTTGTGACTAACCATTCCACAGCCAAGTTGGTTACAGTTACTTGGCTAATAGCAATTCTAAGATTTACTTGAAAAACGTATGATTTACAGTAACATATAGACCAAAGTCTATTTATTTACACATTGCCGGTGGGCCAGCAGGTACTCTATACAATCCCTAGGAATTCCTAGGGATTGTATAGAGTACCTGCTGGCCCACCGGCAGCGGAGCATTACATACTTTATTTAGGTTACGTATACAATTGTATACGTAACCTAAATAAAGTATGTAATGGAGAATAATATTCATAATGTTTCATACATTGCCAGTACGCCCCAGGTATTTTATACATTGCCTAGGTACTGTATAGAATACCTGAATTATACAGATTGCCGGTAACATATACATTATTTACAAGCTTAATAACAAAAATAAAAAATACAATCAGAATGAAATGAAAAGGCATCAAAAATGCATCCGAACCCCCGTCCACTGGAAATATGTTTGCCACATGTCACAGTTTATGAATAATAATAAAAACACTTATATTAAATCGCAATATTTTATAGCAAACTACTATATAATAATATTAAACTTTAAATGAAACAATATAAAATAATAATTGCATAATGTGTATTAACTTGGCATTGTTCGTGTAAAAACTGTTTAGATTTTAAGGGTATTATATTGTTATGTTCACTACGGGCCATTGTAATTATTGTACGTTTAAAAATATTCATCCAAAAATTACATGGTAATCAAATTGCTCTAAACACCGCATATGCAAAAACCGAAAAATACCGTACTACATTTTTTAAATTGTCTTCACGAGCCCTTTATTACGATACCCCACAAACTCATAAAAAAAGGAATAGTTATTCTTTAACTTCAAAATGTTTTTACTTCGTTTTCCTTGCGTCTGAATATAACAACAAATAAAGTCATAAAAATCCAGTCAGTATAAACTTCGTTCCAATTAGAAGGTATTATTGGTCTAAGTTCGGCACTGACTTTTTATAAAATCAATCAAACCAATACCCTTGAACTAGTCTCCTGTTGAGGTATGATTGAATTTTACAACAGCTAACCAATACAACTTTTCAAATAAAGTAATCATTACAAAAGCGAGCTGAGTAATGTCGATATGAATAATAAATTTCAGTGCTGTTGAAAAGTGGCTGCTTTCCAATCGATACGCGATATTAACGAGGTGACATTAGGTTTATTTTAGTATTGAAACTACATCATAGGAATATTAATAACAAAAATAAATAATAATAATACCAGCATACTATTGATCACCTGCAGAGAGTAAAGACCTCTGTTATCACACAGAGAAGGCACGAGCATGGATCACCATGCCTGTTCAGGACTTTGACTTGAGGATTGGCGACTTCAGACTTATTAATACATCCTAATCATATTATAAATTCGAAAGTTTGTGAGGAAAAATGTACGGTTCCGTTTGATAATATTTCAACTTTTACGCGGATGAAGTCGTTGGCAGATGCTAGTAATACATAACATAACATCACGCCTGTAATCCCCGAAGGGTTAGGCAGAGGTGTACCCATTAGTACACCCACATTTCGCCAGTTATGTTTTTAGTCCCATGTAATAGGGAAGAGCCTATTGCCATCAACCGGGCACAAATCCAGACTCCGAGGCTGCTACTGAGAAATTCCTGATGGAAAAGCCCAATAACACTTTGATGCTAGTAATACATATTAATATAAATTCATTAAAAGCCCAAGTTTTTGTTCGATGTGTTTCTTTACCGATTCAACCCGATAACTCACCTTGTTTTTTGGGACATCGCCAAAGGACTGATGGAAGTTGTTATTAACAACCCAAAAACCTTGAAAATAATACCCACCAAAAAAATTAAACCCTTTCCTGAAATAAAAGCATAAATTAATCCTTATATCATCCACTACTTGCTAGTGAAAGTTCCAATAAAATCGGTTCAGTCGTTTCGGAGATAAGCACGTTAGGAACAGAAAGATTTTTGGTAAAAGTGCCGTGTCAACATTTCGTAATAACCTGTTATCTTGATATTACAAACAGACTCTTGAATTTTATTTATTTGTATAGAATGTCACATTGGTAATGCCTAACCCTTCGGGGATTACTGGCGTGATGTTTTGTGTAAATATGTATTTGAGGTAATACAATTCTGGAACAGCGCAAAATATACAAAAAAGTGATTCGAGTACCTGAAAATTCCTCAATGGTGCAAGTAAGTATATATTTCGGAGAAACCCTCTTGATTGAAAAAAAGCTGCAAATGACGCAAAAACTAAAATCTAT
Organism: Hoplodrina ambigua; assembly: GCA_949774945.1. Lineage (NCBI taxonomy): Eukaryota > Metazoa > Arthropoda > Insecta > Lepidoptera > Noctuidae > Hoplodrina > Hoplodrina ambigua. The sequence continues at coordinate 15,015,043 of OX458963.1, forward strand.
AAAAAAATCTTACACTATTACTGCGGAACCCCACTATACAGAGAATTCGGCGTTTGTATGTGCACGATTCACCAAAACAGAAACAGGGATACAGTGTTTGCAAGCAACTTCCATTCACAGGAATTTATTGTCATCATAACAAAATTTGCCATAAGTAACACTTAATAGAGCAAATAGTCAGAACCGTGCTGGATCTTATTCAGCAAAGATGTATTTTTGTGTCAAGATTAAGCAAATGTTAATCATGCTTATATACTTTACGTTTATATATTATGTTCCAAAGGCAAAGGTAAGCACTTCATATGTTGGTTAAGATTGTTTAGGCTATAATATATATACACATTTAGCATTTACAATATTGTACATTCTGTTTGTCATAAATCAGGTTTGATACAAAAAAAGTAAGACAATAGTTTAATGTTAGATTCGGCAGTAAAATAGTATTACAAAATGCGAAAGTATATATGAAACCTACCTAAATGGTTCCGTACCTGAAAGGGGAAAACAAAACCTTTATGAGATCACTTTTTGTCCGTCTGTCGCTAAAATATCTTTTTGGTGGCCTTTTTTGCTATAGAAACGCTCTCGCCTGTTTTCTTTCTGGTGTATTACAGCAATGATTTTTACATGTTGTTTTTTTTAATGTTTATTTTGCTTTTCTTTTAGTATTTTTTTAGATCATACATACCTGTATGATCTAAAAAAAATCATCTATGTCAAATTAAAATATTTTACTCTGAGCAGTTGATTTAATGTTACCATTATCATTAGAAATTGTAATAGTTGCGGTCGAAATTACTGAACTGCGACTTACATGCTATATATTCTCTGATACAGTAGAAGTAGGTAGTATCTACAGATATATCATCAGGTGTTTGATCTTGTTTTTCTTCGACATTATACCTAAGCTGCAGAATTAATGCAATATTTTTTAAATAACATAAAATATACAAAGCTTCTGACTAGTTCTTAGCTAAACCTAGTTCTTTGGCCAGAAGTATGAAGAATTCTTAAAGCATATTCTTTAAAAAATCGTTTTGTGTTTTCCTACCTCATTTTTCTACCCCTCTTTTACATAGCCTCACTTTTTATTATATTTTTTACATAACATAACATAACATAACGCCTGTAATCCCCGAAGGGTTAAGCAGAGGTGTACCCATTAGTACACCCACATTTCGCCAGTTATGTTTTTAGTCCCATGTAATAGGGGGCGAGCCTATTGCCATCAACCGGGCACAAATCCAGACTCCGAGGCTGCTACTAAGAAATTCCTAATGGAAAAACCCAATAACACTGCCCGACCTGGGACTCGAACCCAAGACCTCATGCACAGCAGTCGCGCTTGCGACCACTAGACCAACGAGGCAGTCATATCATATCAGTCAGTATATTTTTTACAATTGAGTATTTTGGTAAAACTACCAATTATTAGCAAATAAATGTTTTGGTGTTTTAATTAAGCTATCTAACATTTTTCAAAATTCCAATATGTATTTTCGGCTTTATTGACTAGGCTAAAAAAATCGTAGATTGACGCAAATTAGAATTTCTTTTTTGTTTCTTTAATAAAATTGTACTTATCGTCCGTTCTTACAAATGTCATACGGTAAAAGGTAATTGATTTAGGTTTATTTTATCAATGTACTAATATAAAAAAAAACTGTTTTATTACGCGTCAAAACGACCTTAAAGTTGCTTAACGTACTCAGGGTTAGCGCAGACTAACTTATTTTGTCATGCTGGCTAGTTTGTACATTGGTTGCATTTGTATGGCTTGGCATTGCCATGCACTTCGGTGTGTATACGGTGTGTTCGGGGTTTTAAACAGCTAACAGATGAACCTGGATATTATGATCAATATCGGATTATTAGCTCATAGAATTAAAAAAATGACAGACAGACAGCACATTGATTGTTGTGCTACAGTTTTAAGGATACGGATAAGGATTACGAACAATTCTAAGCTTTGTCTCGATGGAGTATTTACTTATTGTGCTGCGACGATAATTGTTCGCAAATTCGAGCATGCGTGACCATGCCACGCGGAATTATATCCTCGATGCATTTATTTTCAATCTCATTCAATCTGTATTTTAGTTTACGTCTGTGATGACTTTGCACGTCAGTTGTTTAAGATCGCGGCCAAACACCGATTGAACGGCTTATTTTAACTCAGCTGTATCGTATTTTAACACGGAGATGATAATTGCAGGGTGGAATACCAGGAACATTTACATGGCAGCCCCGCTTGGCTATCGATTTGGCTGTTCCTACGACCGGTAAGAATTTCGCATTCAATTGTAATAAGTTATTTTTTGTCAAGTCCTATCTTTTTTTTAAATACTTACCTTTATTTTAAATGGTAGCTACATAAAATAAGTACCTATACTATTGGACGTCGATAACACAACAGTCGAAAAACCGCATAATTATTGAAATGTTTTACTTCCCCGTTAAGTTAGCACTCTCCGGGCAAAGTCATGCACTCAGTCCTGCTCGACTCGATATTCACATGACAATCGTTTATTTTCACTTTCAGAGCCCAGTATGATGGTTCAATTACGTAATAAGGAAAACATTCGTGAAGGTGTTTGTGTACTGGTTGATGGGTATCAAGCAGGGATGGCTTTCATAAGTATTGCGGCTGGTTTATCTAGTGGACCGACTTATCCACATTTGGCACCGAATTCGGCTTTTTTTTACACTAACGTATACAGATGGGCGTTAAGATATATTAGCCTGTGAGTTCTGTGAAATGGCTTGTCTTTAACAAAAGCTAGGTTAAAATTCTGTTGCACTAACGAAAACTAACAATTAAACTGGAATTTAAGTTTTTATCTGAAACAGTAAGTTCCATTATTTCAATAACTTTAAGTAATCGGAACGTATCGACCTGATAAATTATATGTTCATTTCTGTCTTATAATCCCCGTAACAATTGGGCAACCAAATTTTGCTTTGTTCTCCCGTTTCTATTACATTTGGACTATTAAATTTTGGACGATTTGTTGGAAAATCGATTGAACTCAGATTCTTACCTAGTGGCCATAGAATTGCCTCTGAATGCTAGCAAAACCAATTAGTAATATCTCATGCAGTTATTGTGAATGTAAAAGACGTTTATAACTTCTCACATGTGAACCGTTCGCTGTATCAGCAAGTTTTATTCTAAAAAGTTAAGCGAGATGAAACTTGACAGTCAGATATAATCCTAACTAATATTATATATGCGAAAGTAAGTTTGTTTGTTACCATTTTACGCCGAAGCCACTGAACTGATCATCCTGAAATTTTGCATATACGTTGCCAGGTGTACAGGAACGAACATAGGGTGCCTTTAATCCCGAAAAAAAGTACTGTTTCCGAGGGAAATCACAATAACGTTCTTATGGTCATAGATGGCGCCACGTGTCGTTTCGAATCATGATTTTAAGTAAATAATTGAAATGACAGGGCATGGGTAATTTTTTCCGCGACTTCGTCTGTGTCCGCGATAACCGAAATTTCGCGGACGAAGTCGCGGGCAAAAGCTAGTAATGTATATAATATAACTAAATGGCATTAAAAAATCATGAGGAGCTCGTCGCTAAGTAATAACAGCCGCATGGGTCGATCCGTTAAGTTAAGCTACGCTTGCCGGGGTTGGTCCGTGGATGGGTGACCATCTTTACACACCAAGACTCCTCCGTGCCTCGGAAAGCACGTTAAGCCTTTGGTCCCGGCTGTCATATGTGGATCTTTGACAGTCGTTACGGGTCGTCAGAAGCCCGAAAATCTGACAACTAGTCTCACCAAGGGGTATCGTATTACCCAGTTACTGGGTTGTGGAGATCAGATAGGCAGTCGCTCCATGTAAAATACTGGTATTTAGCTGCATCCGGTTAGACTGGAAGCCGACCCTAACATAGTTGGGAAAAGGCTAGGCAGATGATGATGATGATGGCATTAAAAATTCATCTGCATCGCCGTCCACTGGAAAATTTCCCAATATGTTTTTCAAATACAGTGATTCACGATGGTTATTCTATCGAAGGTTAACAGTTATTTACGAAACGTAAATAATGAGTAATTTTTGCCTATATAATACGTATCACAAGCTTTAAGTTTTTAATTTTTATCTCTATTTACAAATTTAAATATTTTATCACTAGTTTTTTTATCTATATTCACTATTTAAATGTATAACTGACGGCCCTGTACCTATAATTATCACTAAAAGTTTTTTTTGCTATATATTACTAAAATGTATTTGACCGGCCTGTTGGTCTAGTGGTTAGCGGCCCTGACTGCTAAGCGATTTAGGTTCGACTGGGTTCGATTCCCACCCAGGACTAACTTTGTGTGATGAGCATGTTTGTTAGTTCTGTGTCTGGGTGTGATTTATCTATAATATGTATATATGTATTTATAAATTATATAAGTATGTATATCAGTTGTCTGGTTACCATAACACAAGCTCTGCTTAGCTTGGGATCAGATAGCCGTGTGTGAGTTGTTCCAAGATATTTATTTATTTATTTATCAAGATTGACATTAGTTGGGCCAATTTTTTGTTTTAGGTTTGTACGGCGGTTATTAATAGTAAGACTTGTCTTACTGAATAAACCTAATTATATTACTTTCCTACTAGTATATAGCTTTGCCTATCGTTGCTCAAGTTCTAACACCACAAAGTCAAAAATAGAAATAAAATGACTCATCACAATGCTGCGCTACCTTTCAGATTATTTGTGTAGGGCTGTATGGGTACCATTAGGTACTATTAATTGGGATCTTTGCCTTATTTTATTTTTTATTTCTATTATATGTATATTCTACAAATTATTTTTTTTTACTTTACAGTATTCCATTTTGGATCGGAGGAAATGGCGGCAACTTTTGTGACACACATAAACTTTGGAAAAGACGATACTATTACATGGATGAGTTGATGCCATCTTGGTTACAGTCTGCTTTATTTTATGTGAAAAAAGAAGAATGGGCTAAGGAAGAGTTGCAATTTAGGAGGTTCAAAAAATTCGCTGAACCTGCTTTCGGTAAACATTACCGATTTCCAGCTAAACACTTCAATGACTTTAAGTCACAATTCACCCAGGAAACGATGGAGGAGCCGCTTAAGGTTTCTGAGCTTTCAATCATTTAATGTAGACAAGCTACTAATTATTAAGCATACAGAAACCAAACCACTGAATCACACTTTGGCTTAATTTTAATGCCTTTATGTGTTAAATTAAACGAAATTAAAGTACCGGTATTCGATTATTTTAGCTTCAACCGCAATTTTAGCAACCCGCTAGCATCTGGGAATATGTGACCATACAAAATTCTGGCGGGTTTAATCATGTTCAACGTCAATCTAGTAGTTTATAGTTCGTAGACTATAATAAAATATCAACAGTCAGCCTGCTACGAGGGCTGACAAGCGGTTTCCACTTGAGATCATAACTATTAGATCTTATATTGATATCAGCATATTATTTACGTAGAAAATACCAACTATGCTGACGGGCCTTTACAAATTATGACTGCTTAACTTTCACTGTTAGTTAAATTCAGATAGTTTTCGTTTTGGAGTACTCACTCCGAAACGAATGTCAAATTATATGTCTGGACACGTTTGAGCATTCCAACTCAGTTGTTTGCAGTCCAACACACTCATGTGTTTCTCAGACAAACAGAATAGAATATATTCAGATAGAAACTAGTGCGTATAATGCGGGATGCGTAATGCGTCAGTAATTGAAAACATCATAAGACTTCGTTTTAGTTCATTTCCATCAGCTTTCACTTGAAAACTAAAATATTGCTTTTTCGCCTTACCGTGTTCGAGCTTCAATTGCACCGAATACTGTCCTGTAAAATTATAGTTATACGGCCTTCGTCACTGGACACCCGTACGTAGTCTGGATGGGTCGCTAGTATACAATTTTTCACCAAATATTATCACTGATCCACCATGTAGAGAATTTATAATTTCTTTGCTACTGTTCTTACCTAAACTTTATTTTGTGTTGTTATTGAATGAGTTTGTCTGTTGTATTTGTTATTCACACAATTTTATTCCTAAATGAATCTATGAACTTACCAAACTACCTAATTTTCTTTATTTAATATTGTTACATTTTAATAAACTACTGAAATAAATGATTTGACTTTAACTTTGACGACTCAAAACAAAATTGGGAAACAAATTATCATGTTTTTATGGACAGATGTGTTTAGGCTAGGGATTAGGAAAGTGTTTAAATATAATCAATAAAAAAGTCGTTATTTTTTTCCTAAAACAAACATAAAAATCACTTTTTAAAGAAATTGCATGCAAAGCAATGAAAAAATAAAGTTAACCTATCACTGGCCCTTGAGATGGTTTAGAAACTGTGGTCGTAAGACCTTACTGCTCACACAATAAAGAGGAAGAAGAAACTATCACTATTTTTTGTGCCTATGGCTTAAGCAAAATACTATGCTTAGTAGCGAGTGAGGCTTCCTCTACTGCGTTATGCACTCGCTGAGCCTATCAGATACACTTTTAATCAGACCAAGTAGCACTGGGGGTTCTATAGAGGTTATCTAATGGTACACATTTATTCTATAAGCTGTCTTCTTCTTTCTTTATCGTGTGGGCAGTAAAGTCATACGACCCCACACACCCTAGTAACCGTGTATACATATTTATAGTTAAAATTTTCACGCGCCTTCAGTATAATGCTTTATTATCGAAAAAATCGTTCTAAATAAGCAGACACAAACAAAGTAACTTTTCATATTTGTGTTTGTTTGGCATCAAAATCAGTCTATGGTTTTGTATTTGAACATTAACCACAAAATGAATCACAAAAAATTCCGTAGAAACATAATTAATTTAGAAATATTATAGGTGAACAAAATGGTGGACATTGTCTCCAGCTACAGTGAACCATAGTAACTCCAAATTAATGCCGTGGCCCCTTTAAAGTCTCACATGTGTACCATTACAACGTCAATGACGTCGACCTCCTTCGTGAACTGTTGGCGCCCATTCTAATCGATACTTTTTATTATTTGCCGAGAGCCACGGCTTGTTTCTTGTTTTACGTTCCTTTAAACCCGCATCTACAAGCCTTCTTACCGTTCGAGCACTAATAGAGGATCCAATTTCTTCGGATAGGGCGGTAGCGAGCTTAGAAAAAGTTTTTTTGCGATCCTTCAAAGGCTCGCGGATTTAGGTTTGGCTCACCAAATGTTTTATGGTCATATAAATACGTTGTCTTAATTATCGTTTAACGGCACACTTTTGGCTTTTGTATAAAAAACATTGCTGTTTTTGATAATATGTAATATTTAATATGTAATAGGTACTTTTGGCCAAGGATGTATAATAATATGCCAACGGAACAAGATATCCGTACTGTTTCTTCTGTACTGTTATGTACGGAACTGTCATTAAAATGTGAAGTCGCGCTTGAAATCGTTTTAGTCTCGGCTTTATATGTCTTCGTAGTACTAACAGGTTGTTGTTGTGTTGATTACATTGATTATTTGATCTTATTATCTAAAAATATTCTTTTAAGTTTTTCTTCTGAATCCACTGGTCCTTACTCTCTTTTTCCAAATGTTTTTATTCATTTTTGTAATTACGTGGAATGATTAGCGAAGTTCATAAGCGTCGCGTAGTCAAAATGTTAAAAAAAAATTGTGTAATACTGGCCGAATGTAGAAAAGATTCACGCTCTGGGTTCTATTGAACAACAAAAAAAAAGATGACCGCCTTCAAAAACTACAAAATAAAAAGTAACTTTAGCTTGGAAGTCGGCGGCTTTGGTTTTGTTTCTTGTTATGTAGGTATTGCCACCGACTTCCAAGCTAAAGTTACTTTTTATTTTGTAGTTTTTGAAGGCGGTCATCTTTTTTTGTAAAAAAGTTTTTTATTTTTCACTTTTTAGTGCTTCTGTGTTAATTTTTGAAATCCTTACATAAAGCCCTTTCAAACAATACCTCACACGATATATTTAATTTTGGAAAGTGGTAGGAGGGGGGTTGACGTACCCCCTCCCCACTTCCTTCAGTCAGTCATCGACTACACGTATAAACAAAGCAATTTTTCTTGTTACGGCGGTTCTGCTGTGATTTTATAAGGAGTTCCGTTCCGTATCTCCAAAGTTCATCATCAGATCATGACAATATTCCTATGGGACCTATTCGCAACTATACTCTTTCAAACAAAAAAAGAATCATCCAAATCGATTCATAATTGGCGGAGTAATCGTAGAACAAATATACAAAAAAAAAAAAAAACATACGCGTCTAATTGAGAATGTCCTCCTTTTTGAAGTCGGTTGAAAACACTTAATGTCTTCTTAGGTAGATGATTAAAATTAGTGCCAGGTGTGGCATCAGGGAGACATGACTAGACATTCAACCAAGACCATAGCGGATATACCTAATTATGTTTTAATTTCTTGAATGTTTTACGAAAAAACGTGGTTTCAAAACAGTTTGAGAGCATATAATAGTGCGTACGAAGGACGATGACAATGCGAAATGTCGCGAACAGAGAGCGATGCCACTATTTAGGTAGGTAGGTACTCCTCTGAATAGTAGTTGGTCCTTTACTTTAATTATGTAAAACCCCAAAACAACATTGAAGGCTAACAAGGGCGCTGGAACCTATTGTTAAACCACAAAATAACCCTCCTTTTTGCTTCACCGTAGTCGGGTAAAAAACTAGGACACTGCCTACGCCATTATTCTCGAATTAGGTCGCCAATAGAAGCTTGGGTCCCACGTCTACTTTCACCACATTTATTTTAACAGCAGATTTGTTTTTTAAACTTAATTTCTTTATATTTAACACAAATACTACATTTCTTAGAACGTTTTTAGACGATAGGATTAAGAACACGACGACGGATTTCTCAGGCTGACCAAATTTTTTTAAACTAAATTTTAAAAGTTTATTTGAAACTAAGAAATTATCTAAAAATGAACATGACCCGACAGTCGCCGTTCTGTCAAAAAACTTTGGCACAAACGCATCTTTTCTGGTCAAGTTCTTAGACATCTTTAGTTTTTAGTAATTACCACCACAACAGATAACTTTGTAATAATATAGGTACAGTCACAAATGTGTAATTTAAACAAAAAAATTGATATAAACGTATTTCAGAGTTATCAGTGTGATCACTTTATGTATTGACTATCAAATAATTACCGTAATGTCAACAATAAATTACCACTTGGTCCTCTAGACCAACCAGACAGTTTGTTTTTTCTTTCGTATACTGCAAACTTCCGCGCAAGTGTGTTAGCCATTATAGAAAATCTGCTGTGACAAACGGACGGCCAGACTGTCACGCGTTTTCCTATAAGTATTCCGTTTTTACGCAACCCTTATGTGGCTTTTATCATGTGGAAATATTTATAAGAATGGTCCTCGTAAGTTTCTAGCTCAGTCGATGGTATTCACTACATTCGAGTCTTTTTTTTGGTTTTCCTTTTCGAGCTCTTCTTTTTAAAATCAGCAGAAGTAATAAGTCTCCGTCTGTGTCCGAATCACCTAACATCTTTACACTGCAGCCGCTGCCTATGTTATGCTACCAAAGCATGTAACATATGACACGACGCGCTCACGTCCTGCTCGCGTTCCGCTCTTGCTGTGTGCGTGTGTTGGGCTTAAAAGTCATGTTGTATGGTGTTGCACACACTTAATAATAATATATTTTACACCTAAGTAACTTTTGTACTAAACCTTAAACCCCAAGGGAATGAAACGAAAATGATGAATGAATGAATTTTAAAAATCCGTTTTTCTTTATCCGTCAAACCGTTTTAGATATTATGTAATGAGTGAGTGACTTTACTTTTTATATTTTTAAATACGTTACGATGCCATGATTATTATGTAATATTGCTTTTAACCATACACGGTTACAGCTATTTATGCTTAAAGTGTCAGCGTTATTCAGGTAGTCGTGCACGTGAAATAAAATCGTCAAAATTTATATATAACTTTACTTGCATTTAGTACCATCCATAGTATGTATTACATTTTAATTTGCACTAACACAATGAATCTTTGGTTTAAATTATTTGTTATTATATCAATAATAATGTCAGAACCAGATAGCAATTGAAAAAAAAACAAATAACACATACAAAAATTGATTAAAAAACACAAGAACATTTGTTTAAAAAGATTAAACAATTACCATCTTGTTTTGTCTTATGCTGAAAATCAGAGTTACAAGGAAACAACTTATCTATCTGGCACCTAATTAAAATGAGATTCTATGTTTACTATAACGTATTGAGTAATTATTTCAATGTATTTGTACGAAAATATTAAAAAATACATAATGTATTTATAACCTAAAAAAATAAAACATTAGCATACATTTTGTTATTGTTGCTTAACATGTATCCTGATACTTCTTTGACCTTAAAAAATAATATTTGATTGCTTATTTTGAATCTTCTCGACGAGTATGATGGCGCGTAGTTCACGGATCCACAAAGGAGATCATGATGTATCTTGTGCCTTTGGTGACGAGCAAGCCCTCGTGGTAGTGCGTCAGTCGGCCAGGATGCATCAGCAGCCATCCAGGCTTAGTGTCGCGCACGGAGCAATTGTACCGAATGAAACGACACCCGCCGCCTTCAAAGTCCTCATCTAAAAGTTTAGTACATCGTTAAGAAACCTGATTTTGTTTTCATTGTGTACAAAATTATTATGTAACAAAATCATTTCGAATGCAAACGTAATTTATAGTAGAACTTATTAGCGTATAGACGTGCGAGTGGCACATTCTGGATTTAGAAAAGAGAATTGCTGTAGTCATAGCCTAAAGACATTTAGTAATGCGTTACTTCTCATTTCCACAAAACAGCAGATAAAAATAACTGTTATCTACATAGAAAAATGCAGAACATACTAGGTGTGTTGAGTGCCAAGTTGATGGTATATGTGGAAGAGTCGTGATGCGGACGAAGGGACGGTTGTTCATCGGGTCTGTAGCGCACGACGAAGTTCATGATCGACACAGGTGGCTGAAATATAAAGACAAAATTAACACAAATTATTCATAGAATTCGAAAAACAAACATTGTAGTCGAAAATCAAAGTAGGTTGTTACTAAGGCAGATAACTCCACCGACGCGGAGTAAAGAAAAATAGACCAATACAGTTTCTTTATATTGAACGCCTCTTCCCCCTCAAACATTCATTATATGGGATTCATCCAACATACGAAAAAACAACCTAAATTAACAGCAAACACCAGTAGCCAGAATACCACTAGTGTTTCAATTCGTTGGTATTCACAAATTAAACAACAGAAAATCTTACGTTGTGATAGTAACCAATGAAGACCATCTCTTGTAATGGACGCACGAAGTCTTTCAGTATATGCAGCCAGTGTCGCTCCAGGCCAACTTGATTCATGTGAATATCACGTGTGGGGACTGCTTCATATCCACCCTCCAGGCGTTTATCCTGCATAGATGAAACAATCAATGGCATTGAGGCCAACATTCAGAGACATCACTATAAACCTTAGGAATTATTAGTTGTTTAATTACTTGTTATGCATCCAAGTGCCAAGGCTAAATGCGAGCTGGCCTAATGTAGATTGATTCAGTTATTTTATAAAGACTAACTAAACCTTTGATTTTTTCTAAGTAAATTATGGGGCCTTATTGATAAGTATTATTGTAGTTTAGCTTATGTCAAACTTACTAAAATTATGATTGCCACCGACATGCTAAGAATACCGTTAAATCAGTATCTGGCAACGACCCGATAATAGAATAACGACTTTCTATTAAGGTTAAGTTATACAGAGCATACTCATACAACAACTGAACAACACACTAAAATAAAACAGCGTGTAGGTAGCGTGTGTCATGAAACTCTTTCTACAATATCCATCGACACCACAATTTTAGCTTTATTCTAGTTAATTCAATTAAAGAATTTTAAGATGCATGATTTAGGCGAATAACACACGGCACCGCGCACCGCTGCGGTCGGCGGTGAAGCGGCGATTATCACACGGTACACCGCACGACCGAAATAGAAGAAATCACCAGCCAGTAGAAATCACCAATGTTACTTAAATATTTGTGATAAGTAAAGTATTAATTATTTATTTAAATTAAGTTTTAAATAAGAATTGATTAGATTAGAAGAAGTACCTAGTTGAAGAATCTGTCGCAAGATTTGAAACGTATATACGTGGTCAACCTAAATAAACCCGTTTATAAAAATAGCTGTGGCTGTGCAGTAATCCAGGCCAGTAGGATATAAAACAGTCGGCAGTCTACCTAATAAATCTAGGTCAGAATTTGCACGTACCTCTTTTTATCGCATTAACTAAAAACTAGTTATTAAATATAAATAAAGTGTATTTACATTATTAGATCCATCGCTCCATTGTCCAAACGCCTCCATAATTTGAATCCATTCGGAACAAAATCTTTTGGACATCAACGGGAACCAGTAGACATCGGGGCATGGCTGTAACGAAACAGCATACTTATTAAAAAAAAACATTGGCACTCCTTACCATGTCCACTACTAAATTTTTGCTAGGATGTAGTCTTTATCTATTTCTACTTTTTTCGTTATACGTTTCAACGAAAATAATGAACAAACAAACAATTATACAAACCATCAAATGCTTTTTATCTTCATCGAAATTGAGATGATACTCTTCATGCAAGTACCGCGTTGTCCATTCCATTCTGTTATCAAAAAGCTGATACATGTCGGGATGCGTGCGGCTGATATCATATGTCTCAGGATTAACCAAATGGCCAAAGTCAATTTCATTGCTAACATGCATGTGTATACCCTGAAAAAATAAGACATCCAGTAGGTGAGTCGCTTTAATAAAAACTTGAAAAGTTTGAAGTTATTATAGCTTGGTTTTACTATAACTTACAACATCTCTTAGACTAGCACAGAAAGCCATATCTGGGTCGATGCCGTCTCTCGTGTAAGTCACCGACTTAGCAGCTGGCATCCTGAACACGGACATTTTGGCTAGGTAGCAGTTCGTGATGAATGGTACGTTCCACACCCCTCTGAAAATAAATACATACACTTGTATTAACAAGTTAATATGTCAACATTTAAAAGATTTTTCATTTCAAATAATACGAGTATAATAAAATACAAGTATATTCCTTTAAATGTCATCACGTTTTGATAACCCTTTATCATAAATATATGAACTTGTTACCTATAGTTTTTTACATATTTCCGTAATTTTAAAGTAGGTACCTATTTGTGATTTGATAAGAGAATTTTTAATGTGGAATGAAATTTTGAGGTCACACGTTATCATGATCCATTGACCTATGTTCAAAATTAATATCACATTTAAAGTACCGCCGTACGAAATGCGAAAGGAAATGACGAGTGCCGTATATCACATAGGGGAGACAAGGGCCCTCCTGCTAGCACCTCGTCATTAGCCAATTGAGAGATTGGCGCAACAGGAATCGTCGGCACCACCAGTTGCACTCACGAGCTTCGCGCAAGAACATACCAGCACTGTGCTACACGCACATTTCGCCCTTTTGTAAGGGATTAAACTATAACTGCCATTTATACCGAACCACGCAAATGTTGCTCATGAAAGTTAACGTTTTTTTGTGTTTGCTTTTCCTGTACTCATTTTTGATCGGTTCAACCGATGCAAGGCGCGGCCGCACCAGAAGTAGGACTAAATCCAAGGTAATCATATTTTAGTTATAAAATGTTTAGTTGAACAAACATTAGCTATTATTATTATAATTTTTTGTTTGTGTGCTGAAAGTGTAGGCAAACATACAAAAATATCAGATAGGTAGTGCTGGCAATTCGGGTGCGATCTACAGATTTGGTGTCACATCGACATTTTTGTGCTACATCCAAATAAAATAGATAATATATTATATTTTTCTGTTACTAGTAGTTGGATTTTAAGCATATTTCCATCGATTAACCATAATCGTGAATTTGAAAAAAAAAAAATTGTTTTTTTTTATGTATTTAAAAACTTTATTATTAATAATATTGATATTTATTGCAAAAAAAACTTTATAAAAATCTATTAACTATAAACAATTAAATATTGCTAAAATGTTAGTGATATTTTTTGATATTTTAGCAATTTATAGTTGTATGTAGCGCGTTTGTAGAAACGCGCTACATACAAGTATGGTACGCAATGACGGCGCAACATAGTTGTGACGTCATAATGTTTAGTTACTTCGTCGGGCAGCTAAACATTATGACGTCACACGCGTTCCTGTTTATTCGAGTGTGTTCGATACTGGATTCAAAATTAAATTTTTATTTTAAATAACTTGAACTATTGCGAAAATATAAAATTAAAAAATAGTTTTACCTTAAAACTTACATAATTACATGACCTTTCCATCTATCACAAAAAAAAATGTTCAAATACCCAATTCATGAGCATTTTATGAATTAGTAAGAAAATAGTTACGCACTTTATTTAGTTACATTTGACATAATTCTAGGTACAAATTGGATTACCCATCACTGGAAAGTACAGAGATCCCGAATCTGATCAGTATTACAACAATAACGACGTGAGTATAATGCGTAACATTTGATACTTCTTTAAAGGATGCTCCAATTCGAGTTTCCTATGTTCGCAACACTGTAAATTAGGTGACTGTCGATAGCGCAATATGAATTGCTCTACCGCTCAACGAAAACAGTTGAGTTCTCCAGAAGTAACAATTTTGTAAGAACTCTGTATAGACTTTTACGGTGAGCTTCGACGTAAGCTGGCCACGTCAGTATCATGCATATTAACGCCATTCATCATTTGCCTGGTTTTCTAAAAGCAGCTTGGAACATCTAAAAATGAACATCCGCCAAGTAAGTGTCGAGATAACCCCCAAAATCTACAAAGTAATCGAAAATGACCTCGAACTCCAGCGGCGGCCATTGAATGACACATTTTTTTTTATTAATGGTCAATATTATTATCAAGAGGCACTGACACCAAATGGATCACTGAATACATTTAACGCATATCGTATTGTATCGCAAGAAGTTACTATATCTCTTTCAAACTATTTAAAGATTAGATAGACAGAATGATGTTTTAAATATGTTTAGCTCTAAATATGTGTAATTTGTGGTGTGAGCTAGGTAAAGAGCCTAGGCAGGTAATTTGATTAAAAAACATCTAAAATAAAATAATTACATTAGGATACGTACATATGCGTTTTTTTTTAAATACTCGAATTGGGTCACCCTTAAGACCTTTTTTTTTAAGTGGTAAATATCTATAAATTAGTCCTAACGCCCTGGGTGGGGCGGAAGGGTCTGTCAGACTTTTACTGACTAAAAAACCACCCTGTTCCTTCTGTTGCCCTTTACGTTTCGGGGCCTCGGAATTCTGTAATGACGTCCCGCAACCCCGTCAGGCATTTGGCCTGGTCCTTGATCGGACGGCGAGCCACCCATCACTCGCCGTCCGCGCCTACGGTGGCCGGATGTCGTCGCCCTGGACGTCTCCCGAGGCGGCTGGGGCGTGAGGTGGAGGAGGTTCTCTCCCTCTCGCGGCCCGCCTCCTCCTTCGCTAGCATTACTGCTTCGCAGAAGGAGGTGACTGCATCCCATTCCCTCCCGCTCCGGAGCATGGCTAGAACCAGGGCCGGACGCGACAGGTCGCCGCCGCCTATCGCCTCCGTGAGGACACGGCGGTGCTCTGCCCTAGCGGGGCAGACCTGCACCGTATGCTACATCGAGTCCTCCGGGCGGTCTACACAGTAGTGACACCCGGGCTTTTCATCTCGCTGAATCCGACACAGGAACCTCCCGAAACTACCGTGTCTGGTGAGGACCTGCGTCAGGCGGAAAGTGAGGACGCCGTAGCGCCTCTCCAGCCACTTCTTAAAGAGGGGCCTTACCGCCGCGATTGCGGCGTGCCCGAATCCTTAAGACCTGTGGAACCTCCACGGTAGCCCGCGAACTACAAATTTTCTTGCGTTTTTTTTTTAATTTGCAAGTCGGAATTTTATATGTTGATTAAAGTATAATTCGCGGGCGTAAGAATAATGTATTTTCGGAATTATAACCATTTAAGTCAGTAATAAAACTCCATATGGTCAGGTACCCTATGGAGTATGGAACCCGAAAAAAATTACTATTATATGAAATCTTGACATTTTAGGATTATACCGACTTATGGAGCTATTATACTGATATTAATTGTATATATATTAATTGTTATAATTCTGAAAATACCTACATACTTTTTACACCCGCGAATCATACTTTAATCAACATAAATAACCTAATTCTGACTTGAAAATTGCAAAAACGTAAGAAAATTGGAATTTCGCGGGCTACCGTGGAAGTTCCACCTTAACACACCTGCATAAAAATACGTCCGTCTTTTTCAGGGTGCTAAAATCTTACTTGCTTCGCACTTTGACCTTGAGTACGTGTTGGGACACAAGATTGCTTTTCTGTGCATCGCCAAAGGATCACCTAGACCGCATATCACGTGGTTCAAAGATGGAGTGGAAATATTTGCTCATCACTACCTGCATGTGAGTACCCTTTATTTAAACGCCATGCTGCATCTTACAACTGTGATTGTGAATAGCATACATTCGTAAAGATTGCCTATTGATCAGAAGTTATCCATGATCATACATCTAGCAAATCTATTTAAATGAAGTTCTAAAATGTATAACGCTACAAAATTACCTACAAACATATAAACAGTATATTTTAATCTACAAAGTGCACTCAGAATTAATTAGGACCATCTAAGGGATGATTCTCATTAGAGCGGGCCGTGTCCGGGCCGGGGCGTGGACGAGCCGACGTGGTATTGAAGTGCGTCGAGAGGGCCCGGACGGGACACGGATAATTCACTGTGTAATATAAATTGATTCATACAAATTATATGTAACAGATTTAAAACCGTGCCCCGTCCGTGCCCCGTCCGGGCACGGCCCGCTCTAATGAGAATCATCCCTAAACCTTGTACTTAACTGTGTTTGTGGCCTGTTGCTTCTATGTACAAACATTATTCCCAAAAACGAATTCATAGGCATTATTGTGAACTTACTCGACAAAGCAAAGGGGCAATGTGCCTATTTAGATAAAACTTTATCAGTGACGGCTTACTTGTTTTTTTTTTCGAACAGATAATTTATTGAGACTGTTCGCGACAATAAAAAGATTTACTATTATTAATGCACCACTAGCATAAGTACTTTGTATTCATTAAATATCTTGAACTGGACACTGTCCTATATACATCATTGAAATTTATTTGAAACACGAGGCAAAAATGGTCAATTGGAGAATGTAATGGATTCGTTGAACAGGTCACTCAGAGTTCAGTTTTATAACAAGAGCAGATAATTCAGAGTAGTTGATATTTCTACTGCTTATAGGTACTTATTTTTAAAAGCGAATAAAAACGTGTCCGTTTTTGTTGTTTAGATTCACGAGTGGCCGATTGGCGATGACCGTGTCAAGTCGAAGATCGAGATCGACCCGGCGACTCAGATGGACGCCGGAGTGTACGAGTGCACTGCAGACAACATGTACTCCATCGATCGACGCTCATTCAAGACCGACTTTTCCATTGCCTTCGACTGAACTAATATACTTCTTGCTTGCTGGGCATTTTAAATTCCAACAGGGATTGATGTTAACCTTTTTTTTAACTGACAGGTGGCAGCGCAAATAAAGTAACTACTTCTGAGTGAATGCGTTGTCACATTACATAACAATAACGTTACATCTATGATTGACTAAATTGTTATTAATTGAAATATCAAGTACTGCATTGTTCGTGAAATTGTATTCATGACGTACAGGAAAGCTTTTATATGATAGGATTGTTCTACAACAGTCATTCGATTTATGAATATGCAAATAATAAAGTATTGTAATTTATGATTTTTTCCAATAAACAATTTTACTATATATGTTATTTATATTTAATTAAATTAATTGAGTTTACACAAAATCAGACTTGTTAAACGTCGGACATTTTGAAGGACATATTACTAGCTTATTAGCCCGCGATTTCTGTTATCACGGGGTTTTCTATCTTTTGCTCGGAAACCAAATTCCCTTTCTAAAATTAAAGAAGCCTAGGTTACTTCTACTTCCGAATATCTACCGCCGACATTCGCGAATGCGAATGCGAATATTCAGTGTGCATGTCGAGTCCAAAGAGACCAATCACATTTCCGAAAACCACATTATTACTATATTTTTTTCTACTACATCATACCTGGAAATCTACTGGTTCCGGAGATATTGAAGTTTAAAGTTACAAAATTTCACTAATTTTTTTTACGTAAACAAGTTTTGAATGTTCCAACTAAACTTTAAATACTTTCACGACCCTTGTACTGTTGTGTGCACCCATAAGCAAGATAATTTGCGTATGTTACAATGCATGGTATCAACGATGATGATTTGTCACATCAAAAAATATTTGCTTAAAGTTGCTTAGATTGGTGAGCAGTATGCGTAGACGCGTAGTTAACGGGTATGTGACGTGCCTTTATACAGCTCGAAAGCTCCTAATAAAAATAATACAAGCCTATTACTATCCCACTACAGGGAAAAGGCCTCTTCTCTTACAGAGAAGGCATGAGCAATGATCACCACGCTTGCTCAAAGCGAATTGGCGATTTCAGACTTATATTAATAACAAGTCAAGGTTTTCTTATGATGTTTTCCTTCACAAATGTCAGTGATGTCCAAGATAAACTTCAGAAAGTACATATGAACTGAAACAGTCACATTGGGACTTGCCCGAATTCAAACCCACAACCTCATACATGAGAGGCAGGCGCCTTAACCACTGCTCCGTCACGACATCCATAATACCAAACGCTATTCATGCTATTTAAAATACCAAATATTAAAGCGGAGCCTGATTTCAGAATACAATTACAGATATAATTGCTAAGCTAAAAAGGTTTCTAGTAAAAGTGGCAACATTTTGTTGATTGTTTGGTTTCATTTACCTTATATTATTCACACTACGTATTTTTGATATTCGCAAAATATTCTCATGAATTCTACGAAACGGGTGCGAATGTCAAAAACTATGCAAATATTCGCGAATGCGAATACGAATATTCGTTACATCACTACTGTATATACATAATTATTTTTACACTTACTTGACGGTTTGGTGCACTATATCCATGTAGTCTGAAGATCTAGCATAAAAACCAGCTGTGTTAATGGCACCCCAAAAGTTGGACCAAGCCTGACCTGGTCGCACCAGCAAGGGAGCTATGATATCATAACCCGATGATAATAAATGACGCAGTGCGTTCGCTTCAAGACGTGACAAGCTGTCTATGGAGAATAGATAGTCGCAAGCACTGTTTATGCAGCGATCCCTGTAAATATAAACAAACAAAACTATGCAATCACTATTAACATTTTGTCACTAGTTAGCTGTGCTTAGTTACGATTCGTCAATTTACACGTACGATAGCATACTGAAGATTGCTGCAACTATGTACGTTAAATACGTACACAGTTCACTACCATTCTGTGGTTTCACAGGAATATGAAATGAAAAAAAAAAAGGAAATTAATTTTTAACCAGTTTTACGTTTAAAAGCTGCCATGAATAATGATAAAAAAGCGATCCGCTTGTGTAATAAGACACAAAAATGTCGTGGGCTTTTAGACTTAAAGCATCCATGTAAAACCACACAACAGTTGTATTATGGCAATATTTCTTACTAACATTAAAATGGGATAGGAAAAATAAAATGAAACTCACTTGGCAATATTCCTAGCTTCAGATTCTGAGATAAAATCACTGGGTTTGATACGCTTTGCAGTAGCATACTTCTTGGCATTTTCTTGGAAAAAATCATCAATTTCAGTTTCATGGTACTCCACATTATTCCTCAACAACAAATGAATCTTATCTTTTGGGTAGTCAGTTGTTAGAACTTGATCTAAAAAGTCTTCAAGAAATGGTGTAGCTTGCTCTATAAACACTGCCATCATCACAGTTGGCAGCTTATCATCCTAAATCACATTATTGTATTTTAACATACCAGATTGATAAAATTTTACTCATTCTTCCAATTTCATGTTACATTATGTATGGCATAATTACCTGGAGTTTAATTCTTTTTTCGGCGCACATAGCACAGCCCTCAGACGGTGACCACGCCTTTGCTAAATAGTTGCCAAAGTGGTTTAATGTCATCTTAGATGGCCCATTTCCATGAACAATAAGAGGTCTTTCTTTAGTAACTACATTTTCTATATATGGCCAAGTCTCTGTAGTTGAGTTGGCCCTTAATTGAACATCGGCTGTAAAACATATTATGTAATTTAAATTCGTATCAAGTGAAGATTATAATAATACTCCAGCAAAACCATACTTACATAAAGCTCCATTAAGATTTTGGAATACAGCAGAATCATGGTCTAAGCTTATTTTAAGGGATTCCCTTAATTTCTTATCTAAGTAAATTTTTGTGTAATACAGCTGGTCATCATCTTGATCACTGACTGGTTTAACATTTACTATTTCATATATCTCAGGCAAGTAACCTGCAGAGAATTATGAATGCATGTAAATATTTTGATTGTTAATTGTACACAATACCTATTATTATGAGAAGAGTATTGTGTTAAGTATTCACATAAGAAATGATAAAACAATGACTGTTGCTAATCAACATGAACTAAAAAGTTTCAATCATAATGTTTGTTATTGAGAGTTGGGCTGACTAAACCAACAACCTAATCTCCTGTTTGCATCACCTAAAGGTAAGTACATACTGTAGCATTTCCATCTACTTTGTTTCAAATGTTAGATTTCAAGCTCAATTTAAAAGAGCATCCATGTAATGTTATATAATATTAGCTCACATATAAAATGAAGTTGCCATCAAACAACAATATTGTCAGTACAGTAACAGGAGATACATTAAACTTTATGTTTTGTTACTAGTAAGTAGTGTTTTAGTCTATATGAAAATGATAGGGTCTGGTTATCTTATTTTTTATCCTAATTAAATGTTGATTTTATTTTTAGAAGAAATAATAGGGGTCAGCTTAAGTTACCTATAAAACCACCAGAGTTTAGGTATGGATTAGCAACCTCTGTCTTTGGATACTGTGATGCCAGTTTGGTATCTGGCCAACAAAATTGTTCAGCAGCAAATAACACTCGAGTGTCAGGGAACGACTGGAACTTCTTCAATAAATCTTCCGGAGTGGACAAGAACAAAACATCATAGCTAAAACAGAAATATTTCTTAACAAATAAGCATTTTATCATTTGTATTAGAATTGAAATATAAAATTGGCTATTAAAGGCTGTTGCTAGTTTTATGTAAATAAAATAACAAATAAATTAAATAAATATTAAAATACAAACCTATCAGTGAATAATATAATTTTATCTTTGTTTCCTGACTTCATCATTTCATTTAACTTTTGTTTGAGCAAGTTAATCTTTTGCCCTCCGCCTGGAAGGTTCATGTCACCACCAGTCCATTTTGTTCCTTTGCCCAGCACCTCAACATCCATTCCATAAACTTTAGCTGATCGTAAAAACCGTTCCAAGCCATGATTTTCATCGGTTGCAACTGTCAATACTTTTATTTCATCTGTAACAAACAGATAGGTAATTAAGTAATTTTTATAAAAATATTATGTGGATTATTGCAAATGCAACATCAAAGTAAAATTTACATCAGATAAATAATAATTGTGGTAGGTAGCATGAAAAATCAATACAACTTATTTAAAATTAGATAATTATATCAAAGAGTCATCTTAATAATATATAATTAGGTACTGAGATCTTCATTTCTGATGCCATAAAACACAAATATAATAGGTTATGATTAGCAAAGTTAAACTCATGATAAATCATCAAATTACTATAAAATCTAAATAGGTACCTAATAATATTGTAGTGACACAGCATATCATATTATTTCCATAATGGTCTGTAACTATTTGTATTAGTTTAGCAGACAGACATTAGGAATAGAAATAAACGCAGAGCTTAATGACTAAAACATGCAATATTAAAAGCAAATGAGAGAATGGCAATTGTAAGCACACAACCTAGGGCGCAAAATATTCAGAACAGCTCAGCTTTGTATACGCTAGCTCTAATTAATTAAGTATTTGAATTAGTAACTACTCACTTTTTCCTTCAACCAAACCACCTAGCAGTATTAGGCAACCGAAAGCTTGTAGGAACATTATTAGCTTCCCAGTTCTGTGCATGACGACTGGGTTCACTGGACTTCCGTCGACATGCGCTTTTACTAGTAGTCGTTAAACGAAACTCGGCTGAATAAACACTCGTTCAACGTTCCAGATACGAGTTCCCGCTTCCGAGGCGATAAGCTCCAGTAGGTATTCGAATACTGAACCAACGTTAAAACTGAGATAATAATAATTATGCACAGCGTCCGGCAGAATCAAACTCACGACGCAACGCCGCGATTTCGTATGAGATCATATGAGTCAAACATAGTGGTTTTATATTTCAACGATGCTATCACTAAATATCATACCTATATACGATCTCTATGTATAGGTCTAAACTATTATGAGTATTTGTGAGTTGACCGAAACCGACACACCACAGAACACTAAATAATATTTAACAAAATTATACGATACGTGCGCACTCCAAAGAGATATACAAGACAATGACGTACACGGTTAACACGGTACTCCGCGGAACCCCCCCAACGTACACACGTAAATAAACTAAACTCACAGTGAATGAATGACAACTGATTAACTGACAGTGAGAGCACCAGTCAGTGTTGCCAATATATATTTTTAGGCGTTCGTATACTGTGTACTGGAGAAAGCTGAACTGTATAAAAGAGATTAAAAATAAATCGTAACAGGCCCTTATCAATAGCATATAAAAGTTTAATTGGTAAAATGGTATTTTTTAATTTTTGATGACTATACAGGTACGTACCTGTATAGGTAAATTAGTCATAGTTTTGCATTATCATTTGTACAATTGACACCAGTTGTTGAGGACCCGTTCACCAGTTTCATCTGTAATTGTTTTTTATATCAATGCCAATCATCTAAGAAATATTCATTAGTCTGGGTAAGTAATAGAACTGTCCCGTTAGGGTTGTGGTTGCAAGCACGACAGCTGGTAGTGGGGTACTGGGTTCGATTTTTAGGTCAGGCCAGGTGCTATTAGTTAATTTCCATTTTATATTTTAGACTCTTTTTGCGTCATAATCTGAAAACTCTCTGTTGTTTGAAGGCGTTTTGTAAAATATCTGTTGAAAATTATATCGCGATCGGCACTAAACATAGCATCATCTAAGTAAGAAATAATTTTTTGATTGAGTATAATTATGTGTGATGGCCCAATGGTTAAGGCGCCCGTCTCTCATGCATGAGGTTGCGGTTTCGATATTGGACAATTAGTAATGTGACTTTTTCCATTCTTATATAGGTACTTTATAAGTTAATAATAGGTAAGGTCCGCATCACTAACATCTGTGAAACTATAACATCATGAGGAAATCTAGATCCATAATTAATATTTTAAAATCCACCTTGACCAAACGTGCTGACTTTTACTCGTTCTTCCTCTACGCAATGCGACAATAATAGGCTGGTAGGTATGTTTATCTTACATACAAATAAAAATCAATTGACGATGTATGAAAGATCACAACTTCTATTCTCTTGACCGTTTTGGCCGATTTTTTGTTTGTTGTGTTCGTAAAAGTCAAGACAAGGTCAGTGTGGAATTCTAATTCAAACATTCTCATTTTTTTTAGTAAATTGCACCCGTGCGGTGCCTGATAGGATCGGATCGGAAGGGTTAGTAGGAGAAGTTGTATCACATGAATAAATTACCGAGTAGGTAATTTATTCATGTGGTTGTATTGTGCAATCGATATGAGATTCTTAAGAGACATTTAAATGATTTAAGTGTAAATGGATGATTGGATGCTGGAATGGCTGTATTCGGAGTGCAACCAAGTGAACCAGGGTCCGATCTTCAAATACATTAGAGCATGTTGGACTTTGTGCAACCGCCCGGCAATCAATTTTGCCGCCCCTCATTTTTGCCGCTCTAGGCATTTGCCCGGCTGGCCCCCCCTTGGAGCGGGCCCTGAGTGTAACGAAAGATAATTTGGGAGAGACAAAATGAAGGGGCACGATTGATAGGAATATATATGGTAATAGTCGACAGCAATAACAAATGCCTTTAAAGATCTATAGGTGTCCTTGCAAAAGAGATACAAAAATACTATTTTTAATGTTTTTGGTCCTACAGCGCATTGTAATTTGAAAAAAGGTGTTGGGTTGGTACTAAATTACTAAGACTCCGCTGACTGTCCGTCCGCCTGTACGTCTGT
Organism: Hoplodrina ambigua; assembly: GCA_949774945.1. Taxonomy (NCBI): domain Eukaryota; kingdom Metazoa; phylum Arthropoda; class Insecta; order Lepidoptera; family Noctuidae; genus Hoplodrina; species Hoplodrina ambigua. The sequence goes on from OX458963.1 coordinate 15,039,448, forward strand.
CTATTATCGGGCTGTATTTCATAAACCGTAATAGGTAGAGTTGAAATTTTCCCAGTGTTGAAATTATCTTTATTGCCGCTATTACAAAAAATAACATAGGTAACATAATATCACGCCTGTAATCCCCGAAGGGTTAGGCAGAGATGTACCCACTAGTACACCCACATTTCGCCAGTTATGTTTTTAGTCCCATGTAATAGGGGGCGGGCCTACCTCCCCTTCCTTGCCTTCTTTTTTACAAAAAATAATAAAGAGAGAATTTACAAGAAACATGTTTTTGTAGATAGGTACGTAATGTTAAATATTGTACGGTGTTACAGAACCTTTTATGTGCGAGACCGTTTATCACTTGACCGATATACTTTATTTTAGTCACTTATTTGTTAGCTTACAGTTAGCATTATTGCGCCAATCGCGAAGGTCAGGCAGGGGTTAGACACTGTTGGGGAAAGTACCTATTTCCAGATAAATCAAGTTCATTATTGACTTACCAGCGATTTTAAAAGCCGACGTATGAGGGGATAAACCGCTCGTTTATTCCTTATCTGCTTTAAATACATAATGCAGAAGTGTACCATCATGCTTTTAATGTTGGCCGATAACAAGTAGGTGTTATATTTAACATCAACACTTAATAAATGAAATAGCACTTTTCTCGCAACTTCGTCCGCGTAGATTTTTTATGTAGGTACCCCTTAATAATTTGCACACCTGTCTCTCTTCACGGGCTTAAGGGTAATTTTGGTAAATAAATGACGACGATCTTGTCTATTTATTTAGGTAACCATTAAAGTGCCAAGTTTTAATTTTCTGAAGCGCTTTGCACACTGAGCAACTATTGCAGCAACTGGCAACTAGCAGGCAACTAGCTGTTTACATATATTTCAATTGGACTGCGCACACATAGCAACTCGAGTTTCGAGTTGCGGCAATCGTCAACAGTTTTCAGTTGCTGCAATCGATGACTAAGTTAGTTCCTAATTGCCGCAACTAGCAACTGTTAGATATTATATTTTATTTTAATGCTGATCGCTGCGTAGATTGAGCAACTATGCTAGCTAAGCTAGCTATGACAATTGCTCACAGATTGCCATAAAGTTGCGGCAACCGTTAACGTTATACGTAACTATCAACTTTTGCAGGAAACTTTTAAAGCGTTGATAGTTGCCTCAACTAAAGTTGCTCCGTGTGCAAAGAGCGTAAAAGGATAAAGATTCTTCTTCTTCTTCTTAAGTCTATTTTTGAAAACTAGTTTGTTACATGGCAGTAATTGCTTCTTACCCATGTTTTAGGTCAATGGAAAGTCCCCCATAGGTTTTGATTCCCAAGCAAGTGTCAAGCGCCATTAACGACCTTATATTTAGATTACGTTGACTTAGAAGTTTGATTAATTCTCTGCTCCAAGGGGCAGCCGACCTGCCTAAGTACCTATTTGATATTAATTTTAGCTTGCTATGTCCACGCGTTCCTGAGACAAGGAGTCTTGACAGACGCACAGAGAGACGGACAACAATGTGATCCTATAAGGGTTTCGTTTTTGCCGACTAAGGAAAAAAGAAAATTAAAAAAAGAAGATTAAAGGAAGTATGAAATGATGATGAATCTTATTTCCTTTAATATCGTATTCTACTCCTTGTACCTATATTTTGCTCAATACCTAATTATTGATAATTTTTGTCGCTGACCGTATCTGATATGCGTTGATGAGTTATCCGGGATATCATCTTTTCGCTTTTAGTGCAAAAAAGCGTGAGAAATGAATTTCGCAAGCTTGGTAGGTACTTTTTAAGTACCTAGTTTGAGCTGAGCAATGTTGACTCGATCGGAACATTACCCACCTTAATTTCATCAAACTACAACTAATTCAGCCTATAATTTACCTACTGCTAGGACTGACCTCGTACAGACATGACAATCTTAAATTGTATCGCTAAATATTGACAAATACATAATATAACCTGTACAAATTGTTTGATTGCAACTTCGCCTAGCTAACGGAATCCAAAAAATAAAATAGGAATAAAAAAAAAAATAGGTTTACCTTTGGAGTATCGGAATTCTTTTTTACAGTTGGTGTCCTCTTCAGATTTTTTCTCGCAGAATTCTTGAGATAATGTGCCCTGTCTGAGAGCAATAAATATTGCTATTAGCCAGCAACATTTAAACGGGAAACTCCGACGCTTAAGAACCATGTTTTCCTCAAAGCTATCTGCGAGCGACTGTAAGCATACCGCCAACAGAACCTATCAAATTGATTACAACGGGAAGGTGAGAGTTGTTCTCTATTTTTATTGCTTTCAGAAAAACTTATTATACCGTGAAATGAAAGCGGCGGACGACATTAAAAAGAAAACTTAAGTAACTGTAACATAGATCGCTTATGTAAGTAAAGACTAATAATCTAAACATTTTTAATTTTTAAATCAAGTTTTGGTAGACGGTTTGTTTATTTGTAACATAGCGATATTTGACGTAGGTGTATAAGTGATGTAGGTAGGTATGTAGGTTTATTTGAATAAAGGAGGCATTGGAGTGCGTTACTTGTTTTTGTGTGCTATTAATAAAAAATCCTTTTATTATACTGGTTGACTGTCCAAAAACGTGATGTACCTATATGAATTTATATATTCCACTATTACTTCTAAACGCCTGAGCTGACAATAAACGAGTCGTTACGGTAAGAATCCTTGCATCGACATGAGTAATTTAGACTTGTAAATATAAAAATTATTGTGATGTGGAAATTTAAATCTGTTAGAGCATGTGAAAAAAGATGCTTTATAAGAAAATAAATAAATTGAAATAGTCAAGTATATAGTATAGTATAGTTTTATGCCGATACCACAGTACAGAATTAAAAAAATATATTTATCTAAAAAATAAAGAAACCGCTGGTGCCGTAGGTATTGCTACGGAACGACCCGGTATGTACCTACCTAATTACTTATATCTATCTTCTATATGAATAAAACTGAAGTGATTTTTTGCTTTGTTTGTTTAAACGCACTTAAATCTGGAACTTGTCGGATTGGAAAAAATATTTTTGTATATGATAACCAATTAATGAAAAATAGTATTGTCTATTTAACATCACGCTTCTACCCACGGGAACGGAGCCGTTACCAAAGACGTAACTTAACGCGAGAAAAATAAAACCAGATGATGTCACGAGCTAGTAACAACATAAGGCTCTCATTTCATCCACGAATATGCTTTCAAGTTTTCAAACATCGTTTTGTTAGACAACCTCCTATCTTAAAAGATTTTTGTTTGTGGAGAATTCTTTTAAAATCAATCCAATTTGTCACACAAACAAAACAGTTACTGTACCTACTTAACTATGTCCGATTCGTGCCGAAGTCTCGGTTTTTCATCATTGACTGACTGACTATTGCAAACAGTTGAAATTGATCAAAAAGAAGTGAAACGATTTAGTGAAAGTGATCGTTTCTGGAACACCTTACACCGACGCTATGTCGCGCTTCACTTGAACCACTCTAAATAAGTCGAACTTATTTATAGACTATTTATTGACTTCCTATATTTCCATTACGTTTTGATGGCAAATAAACCAAGCGACGACGATGGCCCGCCTGAAAGTAGTCAGCACTGTTTATAGTAGATATAAATCTGTGATACTCGTACGTCGACACCATTTGAGTGTCAAAGTAGATTAAGTATATTATGTAGGTACATACATTCGCACAAGTAAGGAATGTCAAGATAAAAATAAAATGTTTCTCCGCGGAAAAAAATGACGATTGATTTCTGGGATTATATTCTTGTTGAAAATAATCCCAGAAATCAATCGACATTTTTAAGTAAATAGCCAGCAGCATGGATGTTATAATGATAATGATATTTGTCTAGGGCTGGCATGAATCCCTCACTACACTTAGGATTCAAGTCTTAATTACTACATAGATTGCTTCGTTACACTCGGGATTCAATATTAAGACGGTCTCATCGCTTTATCCCTTTGGTACACATCTAATCCATATTCCAGACTATAATATTTAATTTTAAATGCGAAAGTAACTCTGTCTGACGCTGTTAACCACTGAACTGATTTTGATAAAATAAGGCTTAAGGTGAACCCCGAGAAAGAACATCAGGCTACTTTTTTTCTGCTACATAGCCTGTATCCAGGATGACCGACATTTACGAGGACGAAGTCTTGGCTTAAAGCATGTATACTACATATAAAGTTTTATGTGTGCCTTATTTTCTAGTTTAGCAAATACTATGTTCAGCGAATCAAGCTAAACGATGCTTCTCCTTGCTAATAATTCGACATCGACGTCGACTCGACTTAGTAGTACTAAGTCAAGTCGACGTCAAATATCCCAATGTAAATGCGATTGGACTTATACTGGCGATTTGTAAGAATGTTTCCAGCAAAGTGAGTGTAGAACGCGCTCGCCGCGTGTACTTACGCGGCGCCTGTGAGCGCACTTTCCATACCTACGAGTGGAAATGTGCCGTGCGGTTTCTCAATCTGGTGAGAGGGTTATCTACGCATAGAGATACAATCCAACCGTGCCCTTTCTGCGATAAGCACGTATCCGTCAAATATATTCCTGTATACAAAAAATGAAATAAAATGTTTTAAAATACTGTGTATGGATGAAGTTCCTACCCAAGCCGGAGGTTGTGGGTTCGATTCCCACCCAGGACAAACTTTGTGTGATGAGCATGATTGTTAGTTCTGTGTCTGGGTGTGATTTATCTATTATATGTATGTATTTATAAATTATATAAGTATGTATATCAGTTGTCTGGTTACCATAACACAAGCTCTGCTTAGCTTGGGATCAGATAGCCGTGTGTGAGTTGTCCCAAGATATTTATTATTATTATTATTTATTTTATTATAATTCTTCTCCATACGAAACTACTTTTTACCCTCGAAACTAATTTTCTCGCATGTGGAGGTTGTGCCGGAGATTAAGTCTACGCACTTGTTCAAGCTGAATTTGTAACAACCAAATTCTTGAATATTTCTGCTCACCCTATTACTTCAAGCAGTAACATAATAAATTGTGGTAAGCACCACATTACTCTGCACATATAAAGCTTCGGTTGAGCAGTAAATTGAAATCCAATTTACGCAAATGAGATTAAATACAGGAGCTCAGTTCTGTTAGTGGCTCATACCAGTCGTGGGAGTACGTCGTATTACTGTTCCGTCGTAGTGGACAGCAGGAAACATGCCGAAGGAAGACCCGGAGACCACGGCCCTCAAAAAAGAACTCACCGACTTGATCGCCAAAGTTAAGGTAGTGTAGCTAGCTGCGTTAATATCCAAGACAAATCTGGGCTACCTATTTGATTTTTTATCCTCACACATTACGATTGATAGTGCGTATTTAAATAATATTAAGTGAGTAAGCACTTGATGATACACCCTTCAACAGGCTGATCAAGAAAAGTTAGCCGATGCGAAGCTAGCCGAAAAATGTGGGGATTTAGGAGATGTGACCAAGATAAGATTGGTGACAAAGAAGACTTTAAAAGGACACATCAATAAGGTCAACTCTGTGCATTATAGCGGAGACTCCAGGTAAGCTGAGATTTAGAACTTTTAAAAAATCACTTTCGGCCGTTCTATTCCATACCTATAAACCTTTAATAGTAAAGTTAGGGAAAAAAAAGCTCGAGGTGAGGGGCCAAGCCGAATCTAAAGAGATTTTTTTTAGTGTAGATCGCTTTTTGAAGGTGATTTTCAATTCTATGCAAAATATG